>JAJNNQ010000137.1:40180000-50061767 GCA_027886175.1 Phylloscopus collybita | reverse complement strand
AAAGGCAGGAAAGTGGCTGCAAAAGCGTTTTGGCTTGCTGGAAGCAGCAGCAAGCACGCGGGCTTCTCTGCACGCTGCAAACACAAAACAGAAGCACCTACACGGCGAGAGGAGACTGCCTGACACCTGCTGCACTCAGTACAGCTCTGGGCTGCTGCCAGGAAAGGTATTTCAAGGAACTAGCCACAGGGGACTCTGCACTGTGCTGGGAGAGTTTCTACAAGGTGACCAGAAGCTGTTCGCCAGCACCCGCTTGCAGCGACCGAGTTCGGCTTTCCACGTTCTTCCCCGGCTCTCTTTCGCTTCTCCGCACAAGCTGCGGCTGTACCGAAGACGCCGCTGGCTGTGCTTCCGCGAAGCGCTGCTTTCTCGGCAAAACGCAGCTTCTCGTTCTTGACAGCTCTGCTATGCAGAAGCACAGGAAAGCCGGCAGAGCTGCTCCTCTAGCTGCTCTACGCAGAAGCAACTGTAAATCAGCTAGACAGTGATGCTGTTGTGGAAAAGGCAGGAAAGTGGCTGCAAAAGCGTTTTGGCTTGCTGGAAGCAGCAGCAAGCACGCGGGCTTCTCTGCACGCTGCAAACACAAAACAGAAGCACCTACACGGCGAGAGGAGACTGCCTGACACCTGCTGCACTCAGTACAGCTCTGGGCTGCTGCCAGGAAAGGTATTTCAAGGAACTAGCCACGGGGACTCTGCACTGTGCTGGGACAGTTTCTACAAGGTGACCAGAAGCTGTTCGCCAGCACCCGCTTGCAGCGACCGAGTTCGGCTTTCCACGTTCTTCCCCGGCCCTCTTTCGCTTCTCCGCACAAGCTGCGGCTGTACCGAAGACGCCGCTGGCTGTGCTTCTGCGAAGCGCTGCTTTCTCGGCAAAACGCAGCTTCTCGTTCTTGACAGCTCTGCTATGCAGAAGCACAGGAAAGCCGGCAGAGCTGCTCCTCAAGCTGCTCTACGCAGAGGCAACTGTAAATCAGCTAGACAGTGATGCTGTTGTGGAAAAGGCAGGAAAGTGGCTGCAAAAGCGTTTTGGCTTGCTGGAAGCAGCAGCAAGCACGCGGGCTTCTCTGCACGCTGCAAACACAAAACAGAAGCACCTACAGGGCGAGAGGAGACGGCCTGACACCTGCTGCACTCAGTACAGCTCTGGGCTGCTGCCAGGAAAGGTATTTCAAGGAACTAGCCACGGGGACTCTGCACTGTGCTGGGAGAGTTTCTACAAGGTGACCAGAAGCTGTTCGCCAGCACCCGCTTGCAGCGACCGAGTTCGGCTTTCCACGTTCTTCCCCGGCTCTCTTTCGCTTCTCCGCACAAGCTGCGGCTGTACCGAAGACGCCGCTGGCTGTGCTTCCGCGAAGCGCTGCTTTCTCGGCAAAACGCAGCTTCTCGTTCTTGACAGCTCTGCTATGCAGGAAGCACAGGAAAGCCGGCAGAGCTGCTCCTCTAGCTGCTCTACGCAGAGGCAACTGTAAATCAGCTAGACAGTGATGCTGTTGTGGAAACGGCAGGAAAGTGGCTGCAAAAGCGTTTTGGCTTGCTGGAAGCAGCAGCAAGCACGCGGGCTTCTCTGCACGCTGCAAACACAAAACAGAAGCACCCACATGGCGAGAGGAGACTGCCTGACACCTGCTGCACTCAGTACAGCTCTGGGCTGCTGCCAGGAAAGGTATTTCAAGGAACTAGCCACGGGGACTCTGCACTGTGCTGGGAGAGTTTCTACAAGGTGACCAGAAGCTGTTGGCCAGCACCCGCTTGCAGCGACCGAGTTCGGCTTTCCACGTTCTTGCCCGGCTCTCTTTCGCTTCTCCGCATAAGCTGCGGCTGTACCGAAGACGCCGCTGGCTGTGCTTCCGCGAAGCGCTGCTTTCTCGGCAAAACGCAGCTTCTCGTTCTTGACAGCTCTGCTATGCAGAAGCACAGGAAAGCCGGCAGAGCTGCTCCTCTAGCTGCTCTACGCAGAGGCAACTGTAAATCAGCTCGACAGTGATCCTGTTGTGGAAAAGGCAGGAAAGTGGCTGCAAAAGCGTTTTGGCTTGCTGGAAGCAGCAGCAAGCACGCGGGCTTCTCTGCACGCTGCAAACACAAAACAGAAGCACCTACACGGCGAGAGGAGACTGCCTGACACCTGCTGCACTCAGTACAGCTCTGGGCTGCTGCCAGGAAAGGTATTTCAAGGAACTAGCCACGGGGACTCTGCACTGTGCTGGGACAGTTTCTACAAGGTGACCAGAAGCTGTTCGCCAGCACCCGCTTGCAGCGACCGAGTTCGGCTTTCCACGTTCTTCCCCGGCTCTCTTTCGCTTCTCCGCACAAGCTGCGGCTGTACCGAAGACGCCGCTGGCTGTGCTTCCGCGAAGCGCTGCTTTCTCGGCAAAACGCAGCTTCTCGTTCTTGACAGCTCTGCTATGCAGAAGCACAGGAAAGCCGGCAGAGCTGCTCCTCTAGCTGCTCTACGCAGAAGCAACTGTAAATCAGCTAGACAGTGATGCTGTTGTGGAAAAGGCAGGAAAGTGGCTGCAAAAGCGTTTTGGCTTGCTGGAAGCAGCAGCAAGCACGCGGGCTTCTCTGCACGCTGCAAACACAAAACAGAAGCACCTACACGGCGAGAGGAGACTGCCTGACACCTGCTGCACTCAGTACAGGTCTGGGCTGCTGCCAGGAAAGGTATTTCAAGGAACTAGCCACGGGGACTCTGCACTGTGCTGGGAGAGTTTCTACAAGGTGACCAGAAGCTGTTCGCCAGCACCCGCTTGCAGCGACCGAGTTCGGCTTTCCACGTTCTTCCCCGGCCCTCTTTCGCTTCTCCGCACAAGCTGCGGCTGTTCCGAAGACGCCGCTGGCTGTGCTTCCGCGAAGCGCTGCTTTCTCGGCAAAACGCAGCTTCTCCTTCTTGACAGCTCTGCTATGCAGAAGCACAGGAAAGCCGGCAGAGCTGCTCCTCTAGCTGCTCTACGCAGAGGCAACTGTAAATCAGCTAGACAGTGATGCTGTTGTGGAAAAGGCAGGAAAGTGGCTGCAAAAGCGTTTTGGCTTGCTGGAAGCAGCAGCAAGCACGCGGGCTTCTCTGCACGCTGCAAACACAAAACAGAAGCACCTACACGGCGAGAGGAGACGGCCTGACACCTGCTGCACTCAGTACAGCTCTGGGCTGCTGCCAGGAAAGGTATTTCAAGGAACTAGCCACGGGGACTCTGCACTGTGCTGGGAGAGTTTCTGCAAGGTGACCAGAAGCTGTTCGCCAGCAACCGCTTGCAGCGACCGAGTTCGGCTTTCCACGTTCTTCCCCGGCTCTCTTTCGCTTCTCCGCACAAGCTGCGGCTGTACCGAAGACGCCGCTGGCTGTGCTTCCGCGAAGCGCTGCTTTCTCGGCAAAACGCAGCTTCTCGTTCTTGACAGCTCTGCTATGCAGAAGCACAGGAAAGCCGGCAGAGCTGCTCCTCTAGCTGCTCTACGCAGAGGCAACTGTAAATCAGCTAGACAGTGATGCTGTTGTGGAAAAGGCAGGAAAGTGGCTGCAAAAGCGTTTTGGCTTGCTGGAAGCAGCAGCAAGCACGCGGGCTTCTCTGCACGCTGCAAACACAAAACAGAAGCACCTACACGGCGAGAGGAGACTGCCTGACACCTGCTGCACTCAGTACAGCTCTGGGCTGCTGCCAGGAAAGGTATTTCAAGGAACTAGCCACGGGGACTCTGCACTGTGCTGGGAGAGTTTCTACAAGGTGACCAGAAGCTGTTCGCCAGCAACCGCTTGCAGCGACCGAGTTCGGCTTTCCACGTTCTTGCCCGGCTCTCTTTCGCTTCTCCGCACAAGCTGCGGCTGTACCGAAGACGCCGCTGGCTGTGCTTCCGCGAAGCGCTGCTTTCTCGGCAAAACGCAGCTTCTCGTTCTTGACAGCTCTGCTATGCAGAAGCACAGGAAAGCCGGCAGAGCTGCTCCTCTAGCTGCTCTACGCAGAGGCAACTGTAAATCAGCTAGACAGTGATGCTGTTGTGGAAACGGCAGGAAAGTGGCTGCAAAAGCGTTTTGGCTTGCTGGAAGCAGCAGCAAGCACGCGGGCTTCTCTGCACGCTGCAAACACAAAACAGAAGCACCCACACGGCGAGAGGAGACTGCCTGACACCTGCTGCACTCAGTACAGCTCTGGGCTGCTGCCAGTAAAAGGTATTTCAAGGAACTAGCCACGGGGACTCTGCACTGTGCTGGGAGAGTTTCTACAAGGTGACCAGAAGCTGTTCGCCAGCACCCGCTTGCAGCGACCGAGTTCGGCTTTCCACGTTCTTCCCCGGCCCTCTTTCGCTTCTCCGCAAAAGCTGCGGCTGTACCGAAGACGCCGCTGGCTGTGCTTCCGCGAAGCGCTGCTTTCTCGGCAAAACGCAGCTTCTCGTTCTTGACAGCTCTGCTATGCAGAAGCACAGGAAAGCCGGCAGAGCTGCTCCTCTAGCTGCTCTACGCAGAGGCAACTGTAAATCAGCTAGACAGTGATGCTGTTGTGGAAAAGGCAGGAAAGTGGCTGCAAAAGCGTTTTGGCTTGCTGGAAGCAGCAGCAAGCACGCGGGCTTCTCTGCACGCTGCAAACACAAAACAGAAGCACCTACACGGCGAGAGGAGACTGCCTGACACCTGCTGCACTCAGTACAGCTCTGGGCTGCTGCCAGGAAAGGTATTTCAAGGAACTAGCCACGGGGACTCTGCACTGTGCTGGGAGAGTTTCTACAAGGTGACCAGAAGCTGTTCGCCAGCAACCGCTTGCAGCGACCGAGTTCGGCTTTCCACGTTCTTCCCCGGCTCTCTTTCGCTTCTCCGCACAAGCTGCGGCTGTACCGAAGACGCCGCTGGCTGTGCTTCCGCGAAGCGCTGCTTTCTCGGCAAAACGCAGCTTCTCGTTCTTGACAGCTCTGCTATGCAGAAGCACAGGAAAGCCGGCAGAGCTGCTCCTCTAGCTGCTCTACGCAGAAGCAACTGTAAATCAGCTAGACAGTGATGCTGTTGTGGAAAAGGCAGGAAAGTGGCTGCAAAAGCGTTTTGGCTTGCTGGAAGCAGCAGCAAGCACGCGGGCATCTCTGCACGCTGCAAACACAAAACAGAAGCACCTACACGGCGAGAGGAGACTGCCTGACACCTGCTGCACTCAGTACAGCTCTGGGCTGCTGCCAGGAAAGGTATTTCAAGGAACTAGCCACGGGGACTCTGCACTGTGCTGGGACAGTTTCTACAAGGTGACCAGAACTGTTCGCCAGCACCCGCTTGCAGCGACCGAGTTCGGCTTTCCACGTTCTTCCCCGGCCCTCTTTCGCTTCTCCGCACAAGCTGCGGCTGTTCCGAAGACGCCGCTGGCTGTGCTTCCGCGAAGCGCTGCTTTCTCGGCAAAACGCAGTTTCTCGTTCTTGACAGCTCTGCTATGCAGAAGCACAGGAAAGCCGGCAGAGCTGCTCCTCTAGCTGCTCTACGCAGAGGCAACTGTAAATCAGCTAGACAGTGATGCTGTTGTGGAAAAGGCAGGAAAGTGGCTGCAAAAGCGTTTTGGCTTGCTGGAAGCAGCAGCAAGCACGCGGGCTTCTCTGCACGCTGCAAACACAAAACAGAAGCACCTACACGGCGAGAGGAGACGGCCTGACACCTGCTGCACTCAGTACAGCTCTGGGCTGCTGCCAGGAAAGGTATTTCAAGGAACTAGCCACGGGGACTCTGCACTGTGCTGGGAGAGTTTCTGCAAGGTGACCAGAAGCTGTTCGCCAGCAACCGCTTGCAGCGACCGAGTTCGGCTTTCCACGTTCTTCCCCGGCTCTCTTTCGCTTCTCCGCACAAGCTGCGGCTGTACCGAAGACGCCGCTGGCTGTGCTTCCGCGAAGCGCTGCTTTCTCGGCAAAACGCAGCTTCTCGTTCTTGACAGCTCTGCTATGCAGAAGCACAGGAAAGCCGGCAGAGCTGCTCCTCTAGCTGCTCTACGCAGAGGCAACTGTAAATCAGCTAGACAGTGATGCTGTTGTGGAAAAGGCAGGAAAGTGGCTGCAAAAGCGTTTTGGCTTGCTGGAAGCAGCAGCAAGCACGCGGGCTTCTCTGCACGCTGCAAACACAAAACAGAAGCACCTACACGGCGAGAGGAGACTGCCTGACACCTGCTGCACTCAGTACAGCTCTGGGCTGCTGCCAGGAAAGGTATTTCAAGGAACTAGCCACGGGGACTCTGCACTGTGCTGGGAGAGTTTCTACAAGGTGACCAGAAGCTG
This sequence comes from Phylloscopus collybita, assembly GCA_027886175.1. NCBI lineage: Eukaryota > Metazoa > Chordata > Aves > Passeriformes > Phylloscopidae > Phylloscopus > Phylloscopus collybita. The sequence goes on along the minus strand of JAJNNQ010000137.1, from coordinate 50,055,540 downwards.
TTGGCCAGCACCCGCTTGCAGCGACCGAGTTCGGCTTTCCACGTTCTTGCCCGGCTCTCTTTCGCTTCTCCGCATAAGCTGCGGCTGTACCGAAGACGCCGCTGGCTGTGCTTCCGCGAAGCGCTGCTTTCTCGGCAAAACGCAGCTTCTCGTTCTTGACAGCTCTGCTATGCAGAAGCACAGGAAAGCCGGCAGAGCTGCTCCTCTAGCTGCTCTACGCAGAGGCAACTGTAAATCAGCTCGACAGTGATCCTGTTGTGGAAAAGGCAGGAAAGTGGCTGCAAAAGCGTTTTGGCTTGCTGGAAGCAGCAGCAAGCACGCGGGCTTCTCTGCACGCTGCAAACACAAAACAGAAGCACCCACACGGCGAGAGGAGACTGCCTGACACCTGCTGCACTCAGTACAGCTCTGGGCTGCTGCCAGGAAAGGTATTTCAAGGAACTAGCCACGGGGACTCTGCACTGTGCTGGGACAGTTTCTACAAGGTGACCAGAAGCTGTTCGCCAGCACCCGCTTGCAGCGACCGAGTTCGGCTTTCCACGTTCTTCCCCGGCTCTCTTTCGCTTCTCCGCACAAGCTGCGGCTGTACCGAAGACGCCGCTGGCTGTGCTTCCGCGAAGCGCTGCTTTCTCGGCAAAACGCAGCTTCTCGTTCTTGACAGCTCTGCTATGCAGAAGCACAGGAAAGCCGGCAGAGCTGCTCCTCTAGCTGCTCTACGCAGAAGCAACTGTAAATCAGCTAGACAGTGATGCTGTTGTGGAAAAGGCAGGAAAGTGGCTGCAAAAGCGTTTTGGCTTGCTGGAAGCAGCAGCAAGCACGCGGGCTTCTCTGCACGCTGCAAACACAAAACAGAAGCACCTACACGGCGAGAGGAGACTGCCTGACACCTGCTGCACTCAGTACAGGTCTGGGCTGCTGCCAGGAAAGGTATTTCAAGGAACTAGCCACGGGGACTCTGCACTGTGCTGGGAGAGTTTCTACAAGGTGACCAGAAGCTGTTCGCCAGCACCCGCTTGCAGCGACCGAGTTCGGCTTTCCACGTTCTTCCCCGGCCCTCTTTCGCTTCTCCGCACAAGCTGCGGCTGTTCCGAAGACGCCGCTGGCTGTGCTTCCGCGAAGCGCTGCTTTCTCGGCAAAACGCAGCTTCTCGTTCTTGACAGCTCTGCTATGCAGAAGCACAGGAAAGCCGGCAGAGCTGCTCCTCTAGCTGCTCTACGCAGAGGCAACTGTAAATCAGCTAGACAGTGATGCTGTTGTGGAAAAGGCAGGAAAGTGGCTGCAAAAGCGTTTTGGCTTGCTGGAAGCAGCAGCAAGCACGCGGGCTTCTCTGCACGCTGCAAACACAAAACAGAAGCACCTACACGGCGAGAGGAGACGGCCTGACACCTGCTGCACTCAGTACAGCTCTGGGCTGCTGCCAGGAAAGGTATTTCAAGGAACTAGCCACGGGGACTCTGCACTGTGCTGGGAGAGTTTCTGCAAGGTGACCAGAAGCTGTTCGCCAGCAACCGCTTGCAGCGACCGAGTTCGGCTTTCCACGTTCTTCCCCGGCTCTCTTTCGCTTCTCCGCACAAGCTGCGGCTGTACCGAAGACGCCGCTGGCTGTGCTTCCGCGAAGCGCTGCTTTCTCGGCAAAACGCAGCTTCTCGTTCTTGACAGCTCTGCTATGCAGAAGCACAGGAAAGCCGGCAGAGCTGCTCCTCTAGCTGCTCTACGCAGAGGCAACTGTAAATCAGCTAGACAGTGATGCTGTTGTGGAAAAGGCAGGAAAGTGGCTGCAAAAGCGTTTTGGCTTGCTGGAAGCAGCAGCAAGCACGCGGGCTTCTCTGCACGCTGCAAACACAAAACAGAAGCACCTACACGGCGAGAGGAAACTGCCTGACACCTGCTGCACTCAGTACAGCTCTGGGCTGCTGCCAGGAAAGGTATTTCAAGGAACTAGCCACGGGGACTCTGCACTGTGCTGGGACAGTTTCTACAAGGTGACCAGAAGCTGTTCGCCAGCAACCGCTTGCAGCGACCGAGTTCGGCTTTCCACGTTCTTGCCCGGCTCTCTTTCGCTTCTCCGCACAAGCTGCGGCTGTACCGAAGACGCCGCTGGCTGTGCTTCCGCGAAGCGCTGCTTTCTCGGCAAAACGCAGCTTCTCGTTCTTGACAGCTCTGCTATGCAGAAGCACAGGAAAGCCGGCAGAGCTGCTCCTCTAGCTGCTCTACGCAGAGGCAACTGTAAATCAGCTAGACAGTGATGCTGTTGTGGAAACGGCAGGAAAGTGGCTGCAAAAGCGTTTTGGCTTGCTGGAAGCAGCAGCAAGCACGCGGGCTTCTCTGCACGCTGCAAACACAAAACAGAAGCACCCACACGGCGAGAGGAGACTGCCTGACACCTGCTGCACTCAGTACAGCTCTGGGCTGCTGCCAGTAAAAGGTATTTCAAGGAACTAGCCACGGGGACTCTGCACTGTGCTGGGAGAGTTTCTACAAGGTGACCAGAAGCTGTTCGCCAGCACCCGCTTGCAGCGACCGAGTTCGGCTTTCCACGTTCTTCCCCGGCCCTCTTTCGCTTCTCCGCAAAAGCTGCGGCTGTACCGAAGACGCCGCTGGCTGTGCTTCCGCGAAGCGCTGCTTTCTCGGCAAAACGCAGCTTCTCGTTCTTGACAGCTCTGCTATGCAGAAGCACAGGAAAGCCGGCAGAGCTGCTCCTCTAGCTGCTCTACGCAGAGGCAACTGTAAATCAGCTAGACAGTGATGCTGTTGTGGAAAAGGCAGGAAAGTGGCTGCAAAAGCGTTTTGGCTTGCTGGAAGCAGCAGCAAGCACGCGGGCTTCTCTGCACGCTGCAAACACAAAACAGAAGCACCTACACGGCGAGAGGAGACTGCCTGACACCTGCTGCACTCAGTACAGCTCTGGGCTGCTGCCAGGAAAGGTATTTCAAGGAACTAGCCACGGGGACTCTGCACTGTGCTGGGAGAGTTTCTACAAGGTGACCAGAAGCTGTTCGCCAGCAACCGCTTGCAGCGACCGAGTTCGGCTTTCCACGTTCTTCCCCGGCTCTCTTTCGCTTCTCCGCACAAGCTGCGGCTGTACCGAAGACGCCGCTGGCTGTGCTTCCGCGAAGCGCTGCTTTCTCGGCAAAACGCAGCTTCTCGTTCTTGACAGCTCTGCTATGCAGAAGCACAGGAAAGCCGGCAGAGCTGCTCCTCTAGCTGCTCTACGCAGAGGCAACTGTAAATCAGCTCGACAGTGATCCTGTTGTGGAAAAGGCAGGAAAGTGGCTGCAAAAGCGTTTTGGCTTGCTGGAAGCAGCAGCAAGCACGCGGGCTTCTCTGCACGCTGCAAACACAAAACAGAAGCACCTACACGGCGAGAGGAGACTGCCTGACACCTGCTGCACTCAGTACAGCTCTGGGCTGCTGCCAGGAAAGGTATTTCAAGGAACTAGCCACGGGGACTCTGCACTGTGCTGGGACAGTTTCTACAAGGTGACCAGAACTGTTCGCCAGCACCCGCTTGCAGCGACCGAGTTCGGCTTTCCACGTTCTTCCCCGGCTCTCTTTCGCTTCTCCGCACAAGCTGCGGCTGTACCGAAGACGCCGCTGGCTGTGCTTCCGCGAAGCGCTGCTTTCTCGGCAAAACGCAGCTTCTCGTTCTTGACAGCTCTGCTATGCAGAAGCACAGGAAAGCCGGCAGAGCTGCTCCTCTAGCTGCTCTACGCAGAAGCAACTGTAAATCAGCTAGACAGTGATGCTGTTGTGGAAAAGGCAGGAAAGTGGCTGCAAAAGCGTTTTGGCTTGCTGGAAGCAGCAGCAAGCACGCGGGCTTCTCTGCACGCTGCAAACACAAAACAGAAGCACCTACACGGCGAGAGGAGACTGCCTGACACCTGCTGCACTCAGTACAGGTCTGGGCTGCTGCCAGGAAAGGTATTTCAAGGAACTAGCCACGGGGACTCTGCACTGTGCTGGGAGAGTTTCTACAAGGTGACCAGAAGCTGTTCGCCAGCACCCGCTTGCAGCGACCGAGTTCGGCTTTCCACGTTCTTCCCCGGCCCTCTTTCGCTTCTCCGCACAAGCTGCGGCTGTTCCGAAGACGCCGCTGGCTGTGCTTCCGCGAAGCGCTGCTTTCTCGGCAAAACGCAGTTTCTCGTTCTTGACAGCTCTGCTATGCAGAAGCACAGGAAAGCCGGCAGAGCTGCTCCTCTAGCTGCTCTACGCAGAGGCAACTGTAAATCAGCTAGACAGTGATGCTGTTGTGGAAAAGGCAGGAAAGTGGCTGCAAAAGCGTTTTGGCTTGCTGGAAGCAGCAGCAAGCACGCGGGCTTCTCTGCACGCTGCAAACACAAAACAGAAGCACCTACACGGCGAGAGGAGACGGCCTGACACCTGCTGCACTCAGTACAGCTCTGGGCTGCTGCCAGGAAAGGTATTTCAAGGAACTAGCCACGGGGACTCTGCACTGTGCTGGGAGAGTTTCTGCAAGGTGACCAGAAGCTGTTCGCCAGCAACCGCTTGCAGCGACCGAGTTCGGCTTTCCACGTTCTTCCCCGGCTCTCTTTCGCTTCTCCGCACAAGCTGCGGCTGTACCGAAGACGCCGCTGGCTGTGCTTCCGCGAAGCGCTGCTTTCTCGGCAAAACGCAGCTTCTCGTTCTTGACAGCTCTGCTATGCAGAAGCACAGGAAAGCCGGCAGAGCTGCTCCTCTAGCTGCTCTACGCAGAGGCAACTGTAAATCAGCTAGACAGTGATGCTGTTGTGGAAAAGGCAGGAAAGTGGCTGCAAAAGCGTTTTGGCTTGCTGGAAGCAGCAGCAAGCACGCGGGCTTCTCTGCACGCTGCAAACACAAAACAGAAGCACCTACACGGCGAGAGGAGACTGCCTGACACCTGCTGCACTCAGTACAGCTCTGGGCTGCTGCCAGGAAAGGTATTTCAAGGAACTAGCCACGGGGACTCTGCACTGTGCTGGGAGAGTTTCTACAAGGTGACCAGAAGCTGTTCGCCAGCAACCGCTTGCAGCGACCGAGTTCGGCTTTCCACGTTCTTGCCCGGCTCTCTTTCGCTTCTCCGCACAAGCTGCGGCTGTACCGAAGACGCCGCTGGCTGTGCTTCCGCGAAGCGCTGCTTTCTCGGCAAAACGCAGCTTCTCGTTCTTGACAGCTCTGCTATGCAGAAGCACAGGAAAGCCGGCAGAGCTGCTCCTCTAGCTGCTCTACGCAGAGGCAACTGTAAATCAGCTAGACAGTGATGCTGTTGTGGAAACGGCAGGAAAGTGGCTGCAAAAGCGTTTTGGCTTGCTGGAAGCAGCAGCAAGCACGCGGGCTTCTCTGCACGCTGCAAACACAAAACAGAAGCACCCACACGGCGAGAGGAGACTGCCTGACACCTGCTGCACTCAGTACAGCTCTGGGCTGCTGCCAGTAAAAGGTATTTCAAGGAACTAGCCACGGGGACTCTGCACTGTGCTGGGAGAGTTTCTACAAGGTGACCAGAAGCTGTTCGCCAGCACCCGCTTGCAGCGACCGAGTTCGGCTTTCCACGTTCTTCCCCGGCCCTCTTTCGCTTCTCCGCAAAAGCTGCGGCTGTACCGAAGACGCCGCTGGCTGTGCTTCCGCGAAGCGCTGCTTTCTCGGCAAAACGCAGCTTCTCGTTCTTGACAGCTCTGCTATGCAGAAGCACAGGAAAGCCGGCAGAGCTGCTCCTCTAGCTGCTCTACGCAGAGGCAACTGTAAATCAGCTAGACAGTGATGCTGTTGTGGAAAAGGCAGGAAAGTGGCTGCAAAAGCGTTTTGGCTTGCTGGAAGCAGCAGCAAGCACGCGGGCTTCTCTGCACGCTGCAAACACAAAACAGAAGCACCTACACGGCGAGAGGAGACTGCCTGACACCTGCTGCACTCAGTACAGCTCTGGGCTGCTGCCAGGAAAGGTATTTCAAGGAACTAGCCACGGGGACTCTGCACTGTGCTGGGAGAGTTTCTACAAGGTGACCAGAAGCTGTTCGCCAGCAACCGCTTGCAGCGACCGAGTTCGGCTTTCCACGTTCTTCCCCGGCTCTCTTTCGCTTCTCCGCACAAGCTGCGGCTGTACCGAAGACGCCGCTGGCTGTGCTTCCGCGAAGCGCTGCTTTCTCGGCAAAACGCAGCTTCTCGTTCTTGACAGCTCTGCTATGCAGAAGCACAGGAAAGCCGGCAGAGCTGCTCCTCTAGCTGCTCTACGCAGAAGCAACTGTAAATCAGCTAGACAGTGATGCTGTTGTGGAAAAGGCAGGAAAGTGGCTGCAAAAGCGTTTTGGCTTGCTGGAAGCAGCAGCAAGCACGCGGGCATCTCTGCACGCTGCAAACACAAAACAGAAGCACCTACACGGCGAGAGGAGACTGCCTGACACCTGCTGCACTCAGTACAGCTCTGGGCTGCTGCCAGGAAAGGTATTTCAAGGAACTAGCCACGGGGACTCTGCACTGTGCTGGGACAGTTTCTACAAGGTGACCAGAACTGTTCGCCAGCACCCGCTTGCAGCGACCGAGTTCGGCTTTCCACGTTCTTCCCCGGCCCTCTTTCGCTTCTCCGCACAAGCTGCGGCTGTTCCGAAGACGCCGCTGGCTGTGCTTCCGCGAAGCGCTGCTTTCTCGGCAAAACGCAGTTTCTCGTTCTTGACAGCTCTGCTATGCAGAAGCACAGGAAAGCCGGCAGAGCTGCTCCTCTAGCTGCTCTACGCAGAGGCAACTGTAAATCAGCTAGACAGTGATGCTGTTGTGGAAAAGGCAGGAAAGTGGCTGCAAAAGCGTTTTGGCTTGCTGGAAGCAGCAGCAAGCACGCGGGCTTCTCTGCACGCTGCAAACACAAAACAGAAGCACCTACACGGCGAGAGGAGACGGCCTGACACCTGCTGCACTCAGTACAGCTCTGGGCTGCTGCCAGGAAAGGTATTTCAAGGAACTAGCCACGGGGACTCTGCACTGTGCTGGGAGAGTTTCTGCAAGGTGACCAGAAGCTGTTCGCCAGCAACCGCTTGCAGCGACCGAGTTCGGCTTTCCACGTTCTTCCCCGGCTCTCTTTCGCTTCTCCGCACAAGCTGCGGCTGTACCGAAGACGCCGCTGGCTGTGCTTCCGCGAAGCGCTGCTTTCTCGGCAAAACGCAGCTTCTCGTTCTTGACAGCTCTGCTATGCAGAAGCACAGGAAAGCCGGCAGAGCTGCTCCTCTAGCTGCTCTACGCAGAGGCAACTGTAAATCAGCTAGACAGTGATGCTGTTGTGGAAAAGGCAGGAAAGTGGCTGCAAAAGCGTTTTGGCTTGCTGGAAGCAGCAGCAAGCACGCGGGCTTCTCTGCACGCTGCAAACACAAAACAGAAGCACCTACACGGCGAGAGGAGACTGCCTGACACCTGCTGCACTCAGTACAGCTCTGGGCTGCTGCCAGGAAAGGTATTTCAAGGAACTAGCCACGGGGACTCTGCACTGTGCTGGGAGAGTTTCTACAAGGTGACCAGAAGCTGTTGGCCAGCACCCGCTTGCAGCGACCGAGTTCGGCTTTCCACGTTCTTGCCCGGCTCTCTTTCGCTTCTCCGCATAAGCTGCGGCTGTACCGAAGACGCCGCTGGCTGTGCTTCCGCGAAGCGCTGCTTTCTCGGCAAAACGCAGCTTCTCGTTCTTGACAGCTCTGCTATGCAGAAGCACAGGAAAGCCGGCAGAGCTGCTCCTCTAGCTGCTCTACGCAGAGGCAACTGTAAATCAGCTCGACAGTGATCCTGTTGTGGAAAAGGCAGGAAAGTGGCTGCAAAAGCGTTTTGGCTTGCTGGAAGCAGCAGCAAGCACGCGGGCTTCTCTGCACGCTGCAAACACAAAACAGAAGCACCCACACGGCGAGAGGAGACTGCCTGACACCTGCTGCACTCAGTACAGCTCTGGGCTGCTGCCAGGAAAGGTATTTCAAGGAACTAGCCACGGGGACTCTGCACTGTGCTGGGACAGTTTCTACAAGGTGACCAGAAGCTGTTCGCCAGCACCCGCTTGCAGCGACCGAGTTCGGCTTTCCACGTTCTTCCCCGGCTCTCTTTCGCTTCTCCGCACAAGCTGCGGCTGTACCGAAGACGCCGCTGGCTGTGCTTCCGCGAAGCGCTGCTTTCTCGGCAAAACGCAGCTTCTCGTTCTTGACAGCTCTGCTATGCAGAAGCACAGGAAAGCCGGCAGAGCTGCTCCTCTAGCTGCTCTACGCAGAAGCAACTGTAAATCAGCTAGACAGTGATGCTGTTGTGGAAAAGGCAGGAAAGTGGCTGCAAAAGCGTTTTGGCTTGCTGGAAGCAGCAGCAAGCACGCGGGCTTCTCTGCACGCTGCAAACACAAAACAGAAGCACCTACACGGCGAGAGGAGACTGCCTGACACCTGCTGCACTCAGTACAGGTCTGGGCTGCTGCCAGGAAAGGTATTTCAAGGAACTAGCCACGGGGACTCTGCACTGTGCTGGGAGAGTTTCTACAAGGTGACCAGAAGCTGTTCGCCAGCACCCGCTTGCAGCGACCGAGTTCGGCTTTCCACGTTCTTCCCCGGCCCTCTTTCGCTTCTCCGCACAAGCTGCGGCTGTTCCGAAGACGCCGCTGGCTGTGCTTCCGCGAAGCGCTGCTTTCTCGGCAAAACGCAGCTTCTCCTTCTTGACAGCTCTGCTATGCAGAAGCACAGGAAAGCCGGCAGAGCTGCTCCTCTAGCTGCTCTACGCAGAGGCAACTGTAAATCAGCTAGACAGTGATGCTGTTGTGGAAAAGGCAGGAAAGTGGCTGCAAAAGCGTTTTGGCTTGCTGGAAGCAGCAGCAAGCACGCGGGCTTCTCTGCACGCTGCAAACACAAAACAGAAGCACCTACACGGCGAGAGGAGACGGCCTGACACCTGCTGCACTCAGTACAGCTCTGGGCTGCTGCCAGGAAAGGTATTTCAAGGAACTAGCCACGGGGACTCTGCACTGTGCTGGGAGAGTTTCTGCAAGGTGACCAGAAGCTGTTCGCCAGCAACCGCTTGCAGCGACCGAGTTCGGCTTTCCACGTTCTTCCCCGGCTCTCTTTCGCTTCTCCGCACAAGCTGCGGCTGTACCGAAGACGCCGCTGGCTGTGCTTCCGCGAAGCGCTGCTTTCTCGGCAAAACGCAGCTTCTCGTTCTTGACAGCTCTGCTATGCAGAAGCACAGGAAAGCCGGCAGAGCTGCTCCTCTAGCTGCTCTACGCAGAGGCAACTGTAAATCAGCTAGACAGTGATGCTGTTGTGGAAAAGGCAGGAAAGTGGCTGCAAAAGCGTTTTGGCTTGCTGGAAGCAGCAGCAAGCACGCGGGCTTCTCTGCACGCTGCAAACACAAAACAGAAGCACCTACACGGCGAGAGGAGACTGCCTGACACCTGCTGCACTCAGTACAGCTCTGGGCTGCTGCCAGGAAAGGTATTTCAAGGAACTAGCCACGGGGACTCTGCACTGTGCTGGGAGAGTTTCTACAAGGTGACCAGAAGCTGTTCGCCAGCAACCGCTTGCAGCGACCGAGTTCGGCTTTCCACGTTCTTGCCCGGCTCTCTTTCGCTTCTCCGCACAAGCTGCGGCTGTACCGAAGACGCCGCTGGCTGTGCTTCCGCGAAGCGCTGCTTTCTCGGCAAAACGCAGCTTCTCGTTCTTGACAGCTCTGCTATGCAGAAGCACAGGAAAGCCGGCAGAGCTGCTCCTCTAGCTGCTCTACGCAGAGGCAACTGTAAATCAGCTAGACAGTGATGCTGTTGTGGAAACGGCAGGAAAGTGGCTGCAAAAGCGTTTTGGCTTGCTGGAAGCAGCAGCAAGCACGCGGGCTTCTCTGCACGCTGCAAACACAAAACAGAAGCACCCACACGGCGAGAGGAGACTGCCTGACACCTGCTGCACTCAGTACAGCTCTGGGCTGCTGCCAGGAAAGGTATTTCAAGGAACTAGCCACGGGGACTCTGCACTGTGCTGGGAGAGTTTCTACAAGGTGACCAGAAGCTGTTGGCCAGCACCCGCTTGCAGCGACCGAGTTCGGCTTTCCACGTTCTTGCCCGGCTCTCTTTCGCTTCTCCGCATAAGCTGCGGCTGTACCGAAGACGCCGCTGGCTGTGCTTCCGCGAAGCGCTGCTTTCTCGGCAAAACGCAGCTTCTCGTTCTTGACAGCTCTGCTATGCAGAAGCACAGGAAAGCCGGCAGAGCTGCTCCTCTAGCTGCTCTACGCAGAGGCAACTGTAAATCAGCTCGACAGTGATCCTGTTGTGGAAAAGGCAGGAAAGTGGCTGCAAAAGCGTTTTGGCTTGCTGGAAGCAGCAGCAAGCACGCGGGCTTCTCTGCACGCTGCAAACACAAAACAGAAGCACCCACACGGCGAGAGGAGACTGCCTGACACCTGCTGCACTCAGTACAGCTCTGGGCTGCTGCCAGGAAAGGTATTTCAAGGAACTAGCCACGGGGACTCTGCACTGTGCTGGGACAGTTTCTACAAGGTGACCAGAAGCTGTTCGCCAGCACCCGCTTGCAGCGACCGAGTTCGGCTTTCCACGTTCTTCCCCGGCTCTCTTTCGCTTCTCCGCACAAGCTGCGGCTGTACCGAAGACGCCGCTGGCTGTGCTTCCGCGAAGCGCTGCTTTCTCGGCAAAACGCAGCTTCTCGTTCTTGACAGCTCTGCTATGCAGAAGCACAGGAAAGCCGGCAGAGCTGCTCCTCTAGCTGCTCTACGCAGAAGCAACTGTAAATCAGCTAGACAGTGATGCTGTTGTGGAAAAGGCAGGAAAGTGGCTGCAAAAGCGTTTTGGCTTGCTGGAAGCAGCAGCAAGCACGCGGGCTTCTCTGCACGCTGCAAACACAAAACAGAAGCACCTACACGGCGAGAGGAGACTGCCTGACACCTGCTGCACTCAGTACAGGTCTGGGCTGCTGCCAGGAAAGGTATTTCAAGGAACTAGCCACGGGGACTCTGCACTGTGCTGGGAGAGTTTCTACAAGGTGACCAGAAGCTGTTCGCCAGCACCCGCTTGCAGCGACCGAGTTCGGCTTTCCACGTTCTTCCCCGGCCCTCTTTCGCTTCTCCGCACAAGCTGCGGCTGTTCCGAAGACGCCGCTGGCTGTGCTTCCGCGAAGCGCTGCTTTCTCGGCAAAACGCAGCTTCTCCTTGACAGCTCTGCTATGCAGAAGCACAGGAAAGCCGGCAGAGCTGCTCCTCTAGCTGCTCTACGCAGAGGCAACTGTAAATCAGCTAGACAGTGATGCTGTTGTGGAAAAGGCAGGAAAGTGGCTGCAAAAGCGTTTTGGCTTGCTGGAAGCAGCAGCAAGCACGCGGGCTTCTCTGCACGCTGCAAACACAAAACAGAAGCACCTACACGGCGAGAGGAGACGGCCTGACACCTGCTGCACTCAGTACAGCTCTGGGCTGCTGCCAGGAAAGGTATTTCAAGGAACTAGCCACGGGGACTCTGCACTGTGCTGGGAGAGTTTCTACAAGGTGACCAGAAGCTGTTCGCCAGCAACCGCTTGCAGCGACCGAGTTCGGCTTTCCACGTTCTTCCCCGGCTCTCTTTCGCTTCTCCGCACAAGCTGCGGCTGTACCGAAGACGCCGCTGGCTGTGCTTCCGCGAAGCGCTGCTTTCTCGGCAAAACGCAGCTTCTCGTTCTTGACAGCTCTGCTATGCAGAAGCACAGGAAAGCCGGCAGAGCTGCTCCTCTAGCTGCTCTACGCAGAGGCAACTGTAAATCAGCTAGACAGTGATGCTGTTGTGGAAAAGGCAGGAAAGTGGCTGCAAAAGCGTTTTGGCTTGCTGGAAGCAGCAGCAAGCACGCGGGCTTCTCTGCACGCTGCAAACACAAAACAGAAGCACCTACACGGCGAGAGGAGACTGCCTGACACCTGCTGCACTCAGTACAGCTCTGGGCTGCTGCCAGGAAAGGTATTTCAAGGAACTAGCCACGGGGACTCTGCACTGTGCTGGGAGAGTTTCTACAAGGTGACCAGAAGCTGTTCGCCAGCAACCGCTTGCAGCGACCGAGTTCGGCTTTCCACGTTCTTGCCCGGCTCTCTTTCGCTTCTCCGCACAAGCTGCGGCTGTACCGAAGACGCCGCTGGCTGTGCTTCCGCGAAGCGCTGCTTTCTCGGCAAAACGCAGCTTCTCGTTCTTGACAGCTCTGCTATGCAGAAGCACAGGAAAGCCGGCAGAGCTGCTCCTCTAGCTGCTCTACGCAGAGGCAACTGTAAATCAGCTAGACAGTGATGCTGTTGTGGAAACGGCAGGAAAGTGGCTGCAAAAGCGTTTTGGCTTGCTGGAAGCAGCAGCAAGCACGCGGGCTTCTCTGCACGCTGCAAACACAAAACAGAAGCACCCACACGGCGAGAGGAGACTGCCTGACACCTGCTGCACTCAGTACAGCTCTGGGCTGCTGCCAGTAAAAGGTATTTCAAGGAACTAGCCACGGGGACTCTGCACTGTGCTGGGAGAGTTTCTACAAGGTGACCAGAAGCTGTTCGCCAGCACCCGCTTGCAGCGACCGAGTTCGGCTTTCCACGTTCTTCCCCGGCCCTCTTTCGCTTCTCCGCAAAAGCTGCGGCTGTACCGAAGACGCCGCTGGCTGTGCTTCCGCGAAGCGCTGCTTTCTCGGCAAAACGCAGCTTCTCGTTCTTGACAGCTCTGCTATGCAGAAGCACAGGAAAGCCGGCAGAGCTGCTCCTCTAGCTGCTCTACGCAGAGGCAACTGTAAATCAGCTAGACAGTGATGCTGTTGTGGAAAAGGCAGGAAAGTGGCTGCAAAAGCGTTTTGGCTTGCTGGAAGCAGCAGCAAGCACGCGGGCTTCTCTGCACGCTGCAAACACAAAACAGAAGCACCTACACGGCGAGAGGAGACTGCCTGACACCTGCTGCACTCAGTACAGCTCTGGGCTGCTGCCAGGAAAGGTATTTCAAGGAACTAGCCACGGGGACTCTGCACTGTGCTGGGAGAGTTTCTACAAGGTGACCAGAAGCTGTTCGCCAGCAACCGCTTGCAGCGACCGAGTTCGGCTTTCCACGTTCTTCCCCGGCTCTCTTTCGCTTCTCCGCACAAGCTGCGGCTGTACCGAAGACGCCGCTGGCTGTGCTTCCGCGAAGCGCTGCTTTCTCGGCAAAACGCAGCTTCTCGTTCTTGACAGCTCTGCTATGCAGAAGCACAGGAAAGCCGGCAGAGCTGCTCCTCTAGCTGCTCTACGCAGAGGCAACTGTAAATCAGCTCGACAGTGATCCTGTTGTGGAAAAGGCAGGAAAGTGGCTGCAAAAGCGTTTTGGCTTGCTGGAAGCAGCAGCAAGCACGCGGGCTTCTCTGCACGCTGCAAACACAAAACAGAAGCACCTACACGGCGAGAGGAGACTGCCTGACACCTGCTGCACTCAGTACAGCTCTGGGCTGCTGCCAGGAAAGGTATTTCAAGGAACTAGCCACGGGGACTCTGCACTGTGCTGGGACAGTTTCTACAAGGTGACCAGAAGCTGTTCGCCAGCACCCGCTTGCAGCGACCGAGTTCGGCTTTCCACGTTCTTCCCCGGCTCTCTTTCGCTTCTCCGCACAAGCTGCGGCTGTACCGAAGACGCCGCTGGCTGTGCTTCCGCGAAGCGCTGCTTTCTCGGCAAAACGCAGCTTCTCGTTCTTGACAGCTCTGCTATGCAGAAGCACAGGAAAGCCGGCAGAGCTGCTCCTCTAGCTGCTCTACGCAGAAGCAACTGTAAATCAGCTAGACAGTGATGCTGTTGTGGAAAAGGCAGGAAAGTGGCTGCAAAAGCGTTTTGGCTTGCTGGAAGCAGCAGCAAGCACGCGGGCTTCTCTGCACGCTGCAAACACAAAACAGAAGCACCTACACGGCGAGAGGAGACTGCCTGACACCTGCTGCACTCAGTACAGGTCTGGGCTGCTGCCAGGAAAGGTATTTCAAGGAACTAGCCACGGGGACTCTGCACTGTGCTGGGAGAGTTTCTACAAGGTGACCAGAAGCTGTTCGCCAGCACCCGCTTGCAGCGACCGAGTTCGGCTTTCCACGTTCTTCCCCGGCCCTCTTTCGCTTCTCCGCACAAGCTGCGGCTGTTCCGAAGACGCCGCTGGCTGTGCTTCCGCGAAGCGCTGCTTTCTCGGCAAAACGCAGTTTCTCGTTCTTGACAGCTCTGCTATGCAGAAGCACAGGAAAGCCGGCAGAGCTGCTCCTCTAGCTGCTCTACGCAGAGGCAACTGTAAATCAGCTAGACAGTGATGCTGTTGTGGAAAAGGCAGGAAAGTGGCTGCAAAAGCGTTTTGGCTTGCTGGAAGCAGCAGCAAGCACGCGGGCTTCTCTGCACGCTGCAAACACAAAACAGAAGCACCTACACGGCGAGAGGAGACGGCCTGACACCTGCTGCACTCAGTACAGCTCTGGGCTGCTGCCAGGAAAGGTATTTCAAGGAACTAGTCACGGGGACTCTGCACTGTGCTGGGAGAGTTTCTGCAAGGTGACCAGAAGCTGTTCGCCAGCAACCGCTTGCAGCGACCGAGTTCGGCTTTCCACGTTCTTCCCCGGCTCTCTTTCGCTTCTCCGCACAAGCTGCGGCTGTACCGAAGACGCCGCTGGCTGTGCTTCCGCGAAGCGCTGCTTTCTCGGCAAAACGCAGCTTCTCGTTCTTGACAGCTCTGCTATGCAGAAGCACAGGAAAGCCGGCAGAGCTGCTCCTCTAGCTGCTCTACGCAGAGGCAACTGTAAATCAGCTAGACAGTGATGCTGTTGTGGAAAAGGCAGGAAAGTGGCTGCAAAAGCGTTTTGGCTTGCTGGAAGCAGCAGCAAGCACGCGGGCTTCTCTGCACGCTGCAAACACAAAACAGAAGCACCTACACGGCGAGAGGAGACTGCCTGACACCTGCTGCACTCAGTACAGCTCTGGGCTGCTGCCAGGAAAGGTATTTCAAGGAACTAGCCACGGGGACTCTGCACTGTGCTGGGAGAGTTTCTACAAGGTGACCAGAAGCTGTTCGCCAGCAACCGCTTGCAGCGACCGAGTTCGGCTTTCCACGTTCTTGCCCGGCTCTCTTTCGCTTCTCCGCACAAGCTGCGGCTGTACCGAAGACGCCGCTGGCTGTGCTTCCGCGAAGCGCTGCTTTCTCGGCAAAACGCAGCTTCTCGTTCTTGACAGCTCTGCTATGCAGAAGCACAGGAAAGCCGGCAGAGCTGCTCCTCTAGCTGCTCTACGCAGAGGCAACTGTAAATCAGCTAGACAGTGATGCTGTTGTGGAAACGGCAGGAAAGTGGCTGCAAAAGCGTTTTGGCTTGCTGGAAGCAGCAGCAAGCACGCGGGCTTCTCTGCACGCTGCAAACACAAAACAGAAGCACCCACACGGCGAGAGGAGACTGCCTGACACCTGCTGCACTCAGTACAGCTCTGGGCTGCTGCCAGTAAAAGGTATTTCAAGGAACTAGCCACGGGGACTCTGCACTGTGCTGGGAGAGTTTCTACAAGGTGACCAGAAGCTGTTCGCCAGCACCCGCTTGCAGCGACCGAGTTCGGCTTTCCACGTTCTTCCCCGGCCCTCTTTCGCTTCTCCGCAAAAGCTGCGGCTGTACCGAAGACGCCGCTGGCTGTGCTTCCGCGAAGCGCTGCTTTCTCGGCAAAACGCAGCTTCTCGTTCTTGACAGCTCTGCTATGCAGAAGCACAGGAAAGCCGGCAGAGCTGCTCCTCTAGCTGCTCTACGCAGAGGCAACTGTAAATCAGCTAGACAGTGATGCTGTTGTGGAAAAGGCAGGAAAGTGGCTGCAAAAGCGTTTTGGCTTGCTGGAAGCAGCAGCAAGCACGCGGGCTTCTCTGCACGCTGCAAACACAAAACAGAAGCACCTACACGGCGAGAGGAGACTGCCTGACACCTGCTGCACTCAGTACAGCTCTGGGCTGCTGCCAGGAAAGGTATTTCAAGGAACTAGCCACGGGGACTCTGCACTGTGCTGGGAGAGTTTCTACAAGGTGACCAGAAGCTGTTCGCCAGCAACCGCTTGCAGCGACCGAGTTCGGCTTTCCACGTTCTTCCCCGGCTCTCTTTCGCTTCTCCGCACAAGCTGCGGCTGTACCGAAGACGCCGCTGGCTGTGCTTCCGCGAAGCGCTGCTTTCTCGGCAAAACGCAGCTTCTCGTTCTTGACAGCTCTGCTATGCAGAAGCACAGGAAAGCCGGCAGAGCTGCTCCTCTAGCTGCTCTACGCAGAAGCAACTGTAAATCAGCTAGACAGTGATGCTGTTGTGGAAAAGGCAGGAAAGTGGCTGCAAAAGCGTTTTGGCTTGCTGGAAGCAGCAGCAAGCACGCGGGCATCTCTGCACGCTGCAAACACAAAACAGAAGCACCTACACGGCGAGAGGAGACTGCCTGACACCTGCTGCACTCAGTACAGCTCTGGGCTGCTGCCAGGAAAGGTATTTCAAGGAACTAGCCACGGGGACTCTGCACTGTGCTGGGACAGTTTCTACAAGGTGACCAGAACTGTTCGCCAGCACCCGCTTGCAGCGACCGAGTTCGGCTTTCCACGTTCTTCCCCGGCCCTCTTTCGCTTCTCCGCACAAGCTGCGGCTGTTCCGAAGACGCCGCTGGCTGTGCTTCCGCGAAGCGCTGCTTTCTCGGCAAAACGCAGTTTCTCGTTCTTGACAGCTCTGCTATGCAGAAGCACAGGAAAGCCGGCAGAGCTGCTCCTCTAGCTGCTCTACGCAGAGGCAACTGTAAATCAGCTAGACAGTGATGCTGTTGTGGAAAAGGCAGGAAAGTGGCTGCAAAAGCGTTTTGGCTTGCTGGAAGCAGCAGCAAGCACGCGGGCTTCTCTGCACGCTGCAAACACAAAACAGAAGCACCTACACGGCGAGAGGAGACGGCCTGACACCTGCTGCACTCAGTACAGCTCTGGGCTGCTGCCAGGAAAGGTATTTCAAGGAACTAGCCACGGGGACTCTGCACTGTGCTGGGAGAGTTTCTGCAAGGTGACCAGAAGCTGTTCGCCAGCAACCGCTTGCAGCGACCGAGTTCGGCTTTCCACGTTCTTCCCCGGCTCTCTTTCGCTTCTCCGCACAAGCTGCGGCTGTACCGAAGACGCCGCTGGCTGTGCTTCCGCGAAGCGCTGCTTTCTCGGCAAAACGCAGCTTCTCGTTCTTGACAGCTCTGCTATGCAGAAGCACAGGAAAGCCGGCAGAGCTGCTCCTCTAGCTGCTCTACGCAGAGGCAACTGTAAATCAGCTAGACAGTGATGCTGTTGTGGAAAAGGCAGGAAAGTGGCTGCAAAAGCGTTTTGGCTTGCTGGAAGCAGCAGCAAGCACGCGGGCTTCTCTGCACGCTGCAAACACAAAACAGAAGCACCTACACGGCGAGAGGAGACTGCCTGACACCTGCTGCACTCAGTACAGCTCTGGGCTGCTGCCAGGAAAGGTATTTCAAGGAACTAGCCACGGGGACTCTGCACTGTGCTGGGAGAGTTTCTACAAGGTGACCAGAAGCTGTTCGCCAGCAACCGCTTGCAGCGACCGAGTTCGGCTTTCCACGTTCTTGCCCGGCTCTCTTTCGCTTCTCCGCACAAGCTGCGGCTGTACCGAAGACGCCGCTGGCTGTGCTTCCGCGAAGCGCTGCTTTCTCGGCAAAACGCAGCTTCTCGTTCTTGACAGCTCTGCTATGCAGAAGCACAGGAAAGCCGGCAGAGCTGCTCCTCTAGCTGCTCTACGCAGAGGCAACTGTAAATCAGCTAGACAGTGATGCTGTTGTGGAAACGGCAGGAAAGTGGCTGCAAAAGCGTTTTGGCTTGCTGGAAGCAGCAGCAAGCACGCGGGCTTCTCTGCACGCTGCAAACACAAAACAGAAGCACCCACACGGCGAGAGGAGACTGCCTGACACCTGCTGCACTCAGTACAGCTCTGGGCTGCTGCCAGTAAAAGGTATTTCAAGGAACTAGCCACGGGGACTCTGCACTGTGCTGGGAGAGTTTCTACAAGGTGACCAGAAGCTGTTCGCCAGCACCCGCTTGCAGCGACCGAGTTCGGCTTTCCACGTTCTTCCCCGGCCCTCTTTCGCTTCTCCGCAAAAGCTGCGGCTGTACCGAAGACGCCGCTGGCTGTGCTTCCGCGAAGCGCTGCTTTCTCGGCAAAACGCAGCTTCTCGTTCTTGACAGCTCTGCTATGCAGAAGCACAGGAAAGCCGGCAGAGCTGCTCCTCTAGCTGCTCTACGCAGAGGCAACTGTAAATCAGCTAGACAGTGATGCTGTTGTGGAAAAGGCAGGAAAGTGGCTGCAAAAGCGTTTTGGCTTGCTGGAAGCAGCAGCAAGCACGCGGGCTTCTCTGCACGCTGCAAACACAAAACAGAAGCACCTACACGGCGAGAGGAGACTGCCTGACACCTGCTGCACTCAGTACAGCTCTGGGCTGCTGCCAGGAAAGGTATTTCAAGGAACTAGCCACGGGGACTCTGCACTGTGCTGGGAGAGTTTCTACAAGGTGACCAGAAGCTGTTCGCCAGCAACCGCTTGCAGCGACCGAGTTCGGCTTTCCACGTTCTTCCCCGGCTCTCTTTCGCTTCTCCGCACAAGCTGCGGCTGTACCGAAGACGCCGCTGGCTGTGCTTCCGCGAAGCGCTGCTTTCTCGGCAAAACGCAGCTTCTCGTTCTTGACAGCTCTGCTATGCAGAAGCACAGGAAAGCCGGCAGAGCTGCTCCTCTAGCTGCTCTACGCAGAAGCAACTGTAAATCAGCTAGACAGTGATGCTGTTGTGGAAAAGGCAGGAAAGTGGCTGCAAAAGCGTTTTGGCTTGCTGGAAGCAGCAGCAAGCACGCGGGCATCTCTGCACGCTGCAAACACAAAACAGAAGCACCTACACGGCGAGAGGAGACTGCCTGACACCTGCTGCACTCAGTACAGCTCTGGGCTGCTGCCAGGAAAGGTATTTCAAGGAACTAGCCACGGGGACTCTGCACTGTGCTGGGACAGTTTCTACAAGGTGACCAGAACTGTTCGCCAGCACCCGCTTGCAGCGACCGAGTTCGGCTTTCCACGTTCTTCCCCGGCCCTCTTTCGCTTCTCCGCACAAGCTGCGGCTGTTCCGAAGACGCCGCTGGCTGTGCTTCCGCGAAGCGCTGCTTTCTCGGCAAAACGCAGTTTCTCGTTCTTGACAGCTCTGCTATGCAGAAGCACAGGAAAGCCGGCAGAGCTGCTCCTCTAGCTGCTCTACGCAGAGGCAACTGTAAATCAGCTAGACAGTGATGCTGTTGTGGAAAAGGCAGGAAAGTGGCTGCAAAAGCGTTTTGGCTTGCTGGAAGCAGCAGCAAGCACGCGGGCTTCTCTGCACGCTGCAAACACAAAACAGAAGCACCTACACGGCGAGAGGAGACGGCCTGACACCTGCTGCACTCAGTACAGCTCTGGGCTGCTGCCAGGAAAGGTATTTCAAGGAACTAGCCACGGGGACTCTGCACTGTGCTGGGAGAGTTTCTGCAAGGTGACCAGAAGCTGTTCGCCAGCACCCGCTTGCAGCGACCGAGTTCGGCTTTCCACGTTCTTCCCCGGCTCTCTTTCGCTTCTCCGCACAAGCTGCGGCTGTACCGAAGACGCCGCTGGCTGTGCTTCCGCGAAGCGCTGCTTTCTCGGCAAAACGCAGCTTCTCGTTCTTGACAGCTCTGCTATGCAGAAGCACAGGAAAGCCGGCAGAGCTGCTCCTCTAGCTGCTCTACGCAGAGGCAACTGTAAATCAGCTAGACAGTGATGCTGTTGTGGAAAAGGCAGGAAAGTGGCTGCAAAAGCGTTTTGGCTTGCTGGAAGCAGCAGCAAGCACGCGGGCTTCTCTGCACGCTGCAAACACAAAACAGAAGCACCTACACGGCGAGAGGAGACTGCCTGACACCTGCTGCACTCAGTACAGCTCTGGGCTGCTGCCAGGAAAGGTATTTCAAGGAACTAGCCACGGGGACTCTGCACTGTGCTGGGAGAGTTTCTACAAGGTGACCAGAAGCTGTTGGCCAGCACCCGCTTGCAGCGACCGAGTTCGGCTTTCCACGTTCTTGCCCGGCTCTCTTTCGCTTCTCCGCATAAGCTGCGGCTGTACCGAAGACGCCGCTGGCTGTGCTTCCGCGAAGCGCTGCTTTCTCGGCAAAACGCAGCTTCTCGTTCTTGACAGCTCTGCTATGCAGAAGCACAGGAAAGCCGGCAGAGCTGCTCCTCTAGCTGCTCTACGCAGAGGCAACTGTAAATCAGCTCGACAGTGATCCTGTTGTGGAAAAGGCAGGAAAGTGGCTGCAAAAGCGTTTTGGCTTGCTGGAAGCAGCAGCAAGCACGCGGGCTTCTCTGCACGCTGCAAACACAAAACAGAAGCACCCACACGGCGAGAGGAGACTGCCTGACACCTGCTGCACTCAGTACAGCTCTGGGCTGCTGCCAGGAAAGGTATTTCAAGGAACTAGCCACGGGGACTCTGCACTGTGCTGGGACAGTTTCTACAAGGTGACCAGAAGCTGTTCGCCAGCACCCGCTTGCAGCGACCGAGTTCGGCTTTCCACGTTCTTCCCCGGCTCTCTTTCGCTTCTCCGCACAAGCTGCGGCTGTACCGAAGACGCCGCTGGCTGTGCTTCCGCGAAGCGCTGCTTTCTCGGCAAAACGCAGCTTCTCGTTCTTGACAGCTCTGCTATGCAGAAGCACAGGAAAGCCGGCAGAGCTGCTCCTCTAGCTGCTCTACGCAGAAGCAACTGTAAATCAGCTAGACAGTGATGCTGTTGTGGAAAAGGCAGGAAAGTGGCTGCAAAAGCGTTTTGGCTTGCTGGAAGCAGCAGCAAGCACGCGGGCTTCTCTGCACGCTGCAAACACAAAACAGAAGCACCTACACGGCGAGAGGAGACTGCCTGACACCTGCTGCACTCAGTACAGGTCTGGGCTGCTGCCAGGAAAGGTATTTCAAGGAACTAGCCACGGGGACTCTGCACTGTGCTGGGAGAGTTTCTACAAGGTGACCAGAAGCTGTTCGCCAGCACCCGCTTGCAGCGACCGAGTTCGGCTTTCCACGTTCTTCCCCGGCCCTCTTTCGCTTCTCCGCACAAGCTGCGGCTGTTCCGAAGACGCCGCTGGCTGTGCTTCCGCGAAGCGCTGCTTTCTCGGCAAAACGCAGCTTCTCCTTCTTGACAGCTCTGCTATGCAGAAGCACAGGAAAGCCGGCAGAGCTGCTCCTCTAGCTGCTCTACGCAGAGGCAACTGTAAATCAGCTAGACAGTGATGCTGTTGTGGAAAAGGCAGGAAAGTGGCTGCAAAAGCGTTTTGGCTTGCTGGAAGCAGCAGCAAGCACGCGGGCTTCTCTGCACGCTGCAAACACAAAACAGAAGCACCTACACGGCGAGAGGAGACGGCCTGACACCTGCTGCACTCAGTACAGCTCTGGGCTGCTGCCAGGAAAGGTATTTCAAGGAACTAGCCACGGGGACTCTGCACTGTGCTGGGAGAGTTTCTGCAAGGTGACCAGAAGCTGTTCGCCAGCAACCGCTTGCAGCGACCGAGTTCGGCTTTCCACGTTCTTCCCCGGCTCTCTTTCGCTTCTCCGCACAAGCTGCGGCTGTACCGAAGACGCCGCTGGCTGTGCTTCCGCGAAGCGCTGCTTTCTCGGCAAAACGCAGCTTCTCGTTCTTGACAGCTCTGCTATGCAGAAGCACAGGAAAGCCGGCAGAGCTGCTCCTCTAGCTGCTCTACGCAGAGGCAACTGTAAATCAGCTAGACAGTGATGCTGTTGTGGAAAAGGCAGGAAAGTGGCTGCAAAAGCGTTTTGGCTTGCTGGAAGCAGCAGCAAGCACGCGGGCTTCTCTGCACGCTGCAAACACAAAACAGAAGCACCTACACGGCGAGAGGAGACTGCCTGACACCTGCTGCACTCAGTACAGCTCTGGGCTGCTGCCAGGAAAGGTATTTCAAGGAACTAGCCACGGGGACTCTGCACTGTGCTGGGAGAGTTTCTACAAGGTGACCAGAAGCTGTTCGCCAGCAACCGCTTGCAGCGACCGAGTTCGGCTTTCCACGTTCTTGCCCGGCTCTCTTTCGCTTCTCCGCACAAGCTGCGGCTGTACCGAAGACGCCGCTGGCTGTGCTTCCGCGAAGCGCTGCTTTCTGGGCAAAACGCAGCTTCTCGTTCTTGACAGCTCTGCTATGCAGAAGCACAGGAAAGCCGGCAGAGCTGCTCCTCTAGCTGCTCTACGCAGAGGCAACTGTAAATCAGCTAGACAGTGATGCTGTTGTGGAAACGGCAGGAAAGTGGCTGCAAAAGCGTTTTGGCTTGCTGGAAGCAGCAGCAAGCACGCGGGCTTCTCTGCACGCTGCAAACACAAAACAGAAGCACCCACACGGCGAGAGGAGACTGCCTGACACCTGCTGCACTCAGTACAGCTCTGGGCTGCTGCCAGTAAAAGGTATTTCAAGGAACTAGCCACGGGGACTCTGCACTGTGCTGGGAGAGTTTCTACAAGGTGACCAGAAGCTGTTCGCCAGCACCCGCTTGCAGCGACCGAGTTCGGCTTTCCACGTTCTTCCCCGGCCCTCTTTCGCTTCTCCGCAAAAGCTGCGGCTGTACCGAAGACGCCGCTGGCTGTGCTTCCGCGAAGCGCTGCTTTCTCGGCAAAACGCAGCTTCTCGTTCTTGACAGCTCTGCTATGCAGAAGCACAGGAAAGCCGGCAGAGCTGCTCCTCTAGCTGCTCTACGCAGAGGCAACTGTAAATCAGCTAGACAGTGATGCTGTTGTGGAAAAGGCAGGAAAGTGGCTGCAAAAGCGTTTTGGCTTGCTGGAAGCAGCAGCAAGCACGCGGGCTTCTCTGCACGCTGCAAACACAAAACAGAAGCACCTACACGGCGAGAGGAGACTGCCTGACACCTGCTAAACTCAGTACAGCTCTGGGCTGCTGCCAGGAAAGGTATTTCAAGGAACTAGCCACGGGGACTCTGCACTGTGCTGGGACAGTTTCTACAAGGTGACCAGAAGCTGTTCGCCAGCAACCGCTTGCAGCGACCGAGTTCGGCTTTCCACGTTCTTCCCCGGCTCTCTTTCGCTTCTCCGCACAAGCTGCGGCTGTACCGAAGACGCCGCTGGCTGTGCTTCCGCGAAGCGCTGCTTTCTCGGCAAAACGCAGCTTCTCGTTCTTGACAGCTCTGCTATGCAGAAGCACAGGAAAGCCGGCAGAGCTGCTCCTCTAGCTGCTCTACGCAGAGGCAACTGTAAATCAGCTCGACAGTGATCCTGTTGTGGAAAAGGCAGGAAAGTGGCTGCAAAAGCGTTTTGGCTTGCTGGAAGCAGCAGCAAGCACGCGGGCTTCTCTGCACGCTGCAAACACAAAACAGAAGCACCTACACGGCGAGAGGAGACTGCCTGACACCTGCTGCACTCAGTACAGCTCTGGGCTGCTGCCAGGAAAGGTATTTCAAGGAACTAGCCACGGGGACTCTGCACTGTGCTGGGACAGTTTCTACAAGGTGACCAGAAGCTGTTCGCCAGCACCCGCTTGCAGCGACCGAGTTCGGCTTTCCACGTTCTTCCCCGGCTCTCTTTCGCTTCTCCGCACAAGCTGCGGCTGTACCGAAGACGCCGCTGGCTGTGCTTCCGCGAAGCGCTGCTTTCTCGGCAAAACGCAGCTTCTCGTTCTTGACAGCTCTGCTATGCAGAAGCACAGGAAAGCCGGCAGAGCTGCTCCTCTAGCTGCTCTACGCAGAAGCAACTGTAAATCAGCTAGACAGTGATGCTGTTGTGGAAAAGGCAGGAAAGTGGCTGCAAAAGCGTTTTGGCTTGCTGGAAGCAGCAGCAAGCACGCGGGCTTCTCTGCACGCTGCAAACACAAAACAGAAGCACCTACACGGCGAGAGGAGACTGCCTGACACCTGCTGCACTCAGTACAGGTCTGGGCTGCTGCCAGGAAAGGTATTTCAAGGAACTAGCCACGGGGACTCTGCACTGTGCTGGGAGAGTTTCTACAAGGTGACCAGAAGCTGTTCGCCAGCACCCGCTTGCAGCGACCGAGTTCGGCTTTCCACGTTCTTCCGCGGCCCTCTTTCGCTTCTCCGCACAAGCTGCGGCTGTTCCGAAGACGCCGCTGGCTGTGCTTCCGCGAAGCGCTGCTTTCTCGGCAAAACGCAGTTTCTCGTTCTTGACAGCTCTGCTATGCAGAAGCACAGGAAAGCCGGCAGAGCTGCTCCTCTAGCTGCTCTACGCAGAGGCAACTGTAAATCAGCTAGACAGTGATGCTGTTGTGGAAAAGGCAGGAAAGTGGCTGCAAAAGCGTTTTGGCTTGCTGGAAGCAGCAGCAAGCACGCGGGCTTCTCTGCACGCTGCAAACACAAAACAGAAGCACCTACACGGCGAGAGGAGACGGCCTGACACCTGCTGCACTCAGTACAGCTCTGGGCTGCTGCCAGGAAAGGTATTTCAAGGAACTAGCCACGGGGACTCTGCACTGTGCTGGGAGAGTTTCTGCAAGGTGACCAGAAGCTGTTCGCCAGCAACCGCTTGAAGCGACCGAGTTCGGCTTTCCACGTTCTTCCCCGGCTCTCTTTCGCTTCTCCGCACAAGCTGCGGCTGTACCGAAGACGCCGCTGGCTGTGCTTCCGCGAAGCGCTGCTTTCTCGGCAAAACGCAGCTTCTCGTTCTTGACAGCTCTGCTATGCAGAAGCACAGGAAAGCCGGCAGAGCTGCTCCTCTAGCTGCTCTACGCAGAGGCAACTGTAAATCAGCTAGACAGTGATGCTGTTGTGGAAAAGGCAGGAAAGTGGCTGCAAAAGCGTTTTGGCTTGCTGGAAGCAGCAGCAAGCACGCGGGCTTCTCTGCACGCTGCAAACACAAAACAGAAGCACCTACACGGCGAGAGGAGACTGCCTGACACCTGCTGCACTCAGTACAGCTCTGGGCTGCTGCCAGGAAAGGTATTTCAAGGAACTAGCCACGGGGACTCTGCACTGTGCTGGGAGAGTTTCTACAAGGTGACCAGAAGCTGTTGGCCAGCACCCGCTTGCAGCGACCGAGTTCGGCTTTCCACGTTCTTGCCCGGCTCTCTTTCGCTTCTCCGCATAAGCTGCGGCTGTACCGAAGACGCCGCTGGCTGTGCTTCCGCGAAGCGCTGCTTTCTCGGCAAAACGCAGCTTCTCCTTCTTGACAGCTCTGCTATGCAGAAGCACAGGAAAGCCGGCAGAGCTGCTCCTCTAGCTGCTCTACGCAGAGGCAACTGTAAATCAGCTCGACAGTGATCCTGTTGTGGAAAAGGCAGGAAAGTGGCTGCAAAAGCGTTTTGGCTTGCTGGAAGCAGCAGCAAGCACGCGGGCTTCTCTGCACGCTGCAAACACAAAACAGAAGCACCTACAGGGCGAGAGGAGACGGCCTGACACCTGCTGCACTCAGTACAGCTCTGGGCTGCTGCCAGGAAAGGTATTTCAAGGAACTAGCCACGGGGACTCTGCACTGTGCTGGGACAGTTTCTACAAGGTGACCAGAAGCTGTTCGCCAGCAACCGCTTGCAGCGACCGAGTTCGGCTTTCCACGTTCTTCCCCGGCTCTCTTTCGCTTCTCCGCACAAGCTGCGGCTGTACCGAAGACGCCGCTGGCTGTGCTTCCGCGAAGCGCTGCTTTCTCGGCAAAACGCAGCTTCTCGTTCTTGACAGCTCTGCTATGCAGAAGCACAGGAAAGCCGGCAGAGCTGCTCCTCTAGCTGCTCTACGCAGAGGCAACTGTAAATCAGCTAGACAGTGATGCTGTTGTGGAAAAGGCAGGAAAGTGGCTGCAAAAGCGTTTTGGCTTGCTGGAAGCAGCAGCAAGCACGCGGGCTTCTCTGCACGCTGCAAACACAAAACAGAAGCACCTACACGGCGAGAGGAGACTGCCTGACACCTGCTGCACTCAGTACAGCTCTGGGCTGCTGCCAGGAAAGGTATTTCAAGGAACTAGCCACGGGGACTCTGCACTGTGCTGGGAGAGTTTCTACAAGGTGACCAGAAGCTGTTCGCCAGCACCCGCTTGCAGCGACCGAGTTCGGCTTTCCACGTTCTTGCCCGGCTCTCTTTCGCTTATCCGCACAAGCTGCGGCTGTACCGAAGACGCCGCTGGCTGTGCTTCCGCGAAGCGCTGCTTTCTCGGCAAAACGCAGCTTCTCGTTCTTGACAGCTCTGCTATGCATACGCACAGGAAAGCCGGCAGAGCTGCTCCTCTAGCTGCTCTACGCAGAGGCAACTGTAAATCAGCTAGACAGTGATGCTGTTGTGGAAACGGCAGGAAAGTGGCTGCAAAAGCGTTTTGGCTTGCTGGAAGCAGCAGCAAGCACGCGGGCTTCTCTGCACGCTGCAAACACAAAACAGAAGCACCCACATGGCGAGAGGAGACTGCCTGACACCTGCTGCACTCAGTACAGCTCTGGGCTGCTGCCAGGAAAGGTATTTCAAGGAACTAGCCACGGGGACTCTGCACTGTGCTGGGAGAGTTTCTACAAGGTGACCAGAAGCTGTTGGCCAGCACCCGCTTGCAGCGACCGAGTTCGGCTTTCCACGTTCTTGCCCGGCTCTCTTTCGCTTCTCCGCATAAGCTGCGGCTGTACCGAAGACGCCGCTGGCTGTGCTTCCGCGAAGCGCTGCTTTCTCGGCAAAACGCAGCTTCTCGTTCTTGACAGCTCTGCTATGCAGAAGCACAGGAAAGCCGGCAGAGCTGCTCCTCTAGCTGCTCTACGCAGAGGCAACTGTAAATCAGCTCGACAGTGATCCTGTTGTGGAAAAGGCAGGAAAGTGGCTGCAAAAGCGTTTTGGCTTGCTGGAAGCAGCAGCAAGCACGCGGGCTTCTCTGCACGCTGCAAACACAAAACAGAAGCACCTACACGGCGAGAGGAGACTGCCTGACACCTGCTGCACTCAGTACAGCTCTGGGCTGCTGCCAGGAAAGGTATTTCAAGGAACTAGCCACGGGGACTCTGCACTGTGCTGGGACAGTTTCTACAAGGTGACCAGAAGCTGTTCGCCAGCACCCGCTTGCAGCGACCGAGTTCGGCTTTCCACGTTCTTCCCCGGCTCTCTTTCGCTTCTCCGCACAAGCTGCGGCTGTACCGAAGACGCCGCTGGCTGTGCTTCCGCGAAGCGCTGCTTTCTCGGCAAAACGCAGCTTCTCGTTCTTGACAGCTCTGCTATGCAGAAGCACAGGAAAGCCGGCAGAGCTGCTCCTCTAGCTGCTCTACGCAGAAGCAACTGTAAATCAGCTAGACAGTGATGCTGTTGTGGAAAAGGCAGGAAAGTGGCTGCAAAAGCGTTTTGGCTTGCTGGAAGCAGCAGCAAGCACGCGGGCTTCTCTGCACGCTGCAAACACAAAACAGAAGCACCTACACGGCGAGAGGAGACTGCCTGACACCTGCTGCACTCAGTACAGGTCTGGGCTGCTGCCAGGAAAGGTATTTCAAGGAACTAGCCACGGGGACTCTGCACTGTGCTGGGAGAGTTTCTACAAGGTGACCAGAAGCTGTTCGCCAGCACCCGCTTGCAGCGACCGAGTTCGGCTTTCCACGTTCTTCCCCGGCCCTCTTTCGCTTCTCCGCACAAGCTGCGGCTGTTCCGAAGACGCCGCTGGCTGTGCTTCCGCGAAGCGCTGCTTTCTCGGCAAAACGCAGCTTCTCGTTCTTGACAGCTCTGCTATGCAGAAGCACAGGAAAGCCGGCAGAGCTGCTCCTCTAGCTGCTCTACGCAGAAGCAACTGTAAATCAGCTAGACAGTGATGCTGTTGTGGAAAAGGCAGGAAAGTGGCTGCAAAAGCGTTTTGGCTTGCTGGAAGCAGCAGCAAGCACGCGGGCTTCTCTGCACGCTGCAAACACAAAACAGAAGCACCTACACGGCGAGAGGAGACTGCCTGACACCTGCTGCACTCAGTACAGCTCTGGGCTGCTGCCAGGAAAGGTATTTCAAGGAACTAGCCACGGGGACTCTGCACTGTGCTGGGAGAGTTTCTACAAGGTGACCAGAAGCTGTTCGCCAGCACCCGCTTGCAGCGACCGAGTTCGGCTTTCCACGTTCTTCCCCGGCCCTCTTTCGCTTCTCCGCACAAGCTGCGGCTGTACCGAAGACGCCGCTGGCTGTGCTTCTGCGAAGCGCTGCTTTCTCGGCAAAACGCAGCTTCTCGTTCTTGACAGCTCTGCTATGCAGAAGCACAGGAAAGCCGGCAGAGCTGCTCCTCAAGCTGCTCTACGCAGAGGCAACTGTAAATCAGCTAGACAGTGATGCTGTTGTGGAAAAGGCAGGAAAGTGGCTGCAAAAGCGTTTTGGCTTGCTGGAAGCAGCAGCAAGCACGCGGGCTTCTCTGCACGCTGCAAACACAAAACAGAAGCACCTACACGGCGAGAGGAGACTGCCTGACACCTGCTGCACTCAGTACAGGTCTGGGCTGCTGCCAGGAAAGGTATTTCAAGGAACTAGCCACGGGGACTCTGCACTGTGCTGGGAGAGTTTCTACAAGGTGACCAGAAGCTGTTCGCCAGCACCCGCTTGCAGCGACCGAGTTCGGCTTTCCACGTTCTTCCCCGGCTCTCTTTCGCTTCTCCGCACAAGCTGCGGCTGTACCGAAGACGCCGCTGGCTGTGCTTCCGCCAAGCGCTGCTTTCTCGGCAAAACGCAGCTTCTCGTTCTTGACAGCTCTGCTATGCAGAAGCACAGGAAAGCCGGCAGAACTGCTCCTCTAGCTGCTCTACGCAGAAGCAACTGTAAATCAGCTAGACAGTGATGCTGTTGTGGAAAAGGCAGGAAAGTGGCTGCAAAAGCGTTTTGGCTTGCTGGAAGCAGCAGCAAGCACGCGGGCTTCTCTGCACGCTGCAAACACAAAACAGAAGCAGCTACACGGCGAGAGGAGACTGCCTGACACCTGCTGCACTCAGTACAGGTCTGGGCTGCTGCCAGGAAAGGTATTTCAAGGAACTAGCCACGGGGACTCTGCACTGTGCTGGGACAGTTTCTACAAGGTGACCAGAAGCTGTTCGCCAGCACCCGCTTGCAGCGACCGAGTTCGGCTTTCCACGTTCTTCCCCGGCCCTCTTTCGCTTCTCCGCACAAGCTGCGGCTGTACCGAAGACGCCGCTGGCTGTGCTTCCGCGAAGCGCTGCTTTCTCGGCAAAACGCAGCTTCTCGTTCTTGACAGCTCTGCTATGCAGAAGCACAGGAAAGCCGGCAGAGCTGCTCCTCTAGCTGCTCTACGCAGAGGCAACTGTAAATCAGCTAGACAGTGATGCTGTTGTGGAAAAGGCAGGAAAGTGGCTGCAAAAGCGTTTTGGCTTGCTGGAAGCAGCAGCAAGCACGCGGGCTTCTCTGCACGCTGCAAACACAAAACAGAAGCACCTACACGGCGAGAGGAGACTGCCTGACACCTGCTGCACTCAGTACAGCTCTGGGCTGCTGCCAGGAAAGGTATTTCAAGGAACTAGCCACGGGGACTCTGCACTGTGCTGGGAGAGTTTCTACAAGGTGACCAGAAGCTGTTCGCCAGCACCCGCTTGCAGCGACCGAGTTCGGCTTTCCACGTTCTTCCCCGGCTCTCTTTCGCTTCTCCGCACAAGCTGCGGCTGTACCGAAGACGCCGCTGGCTGTGGCTCTGCGAAGCGCTGCTTTCTCGGCAAAACGCAGCTTCTCGTTCTTGACAGCTCTGCTATGCAGAAGCACAGGAAAGCCGGCAGAGCTGCTCCTCTAGCTGCTCTACGCAGAGGCAACTGTAAATCAGCTAGACAGTGATGCTGTTGTGGAAAAGGCAGGAAAGTGGCTGCAAAAGCGTTTTGGCTTGCTGGAAGCAGCAGCAAGCACGCGGGCTTCTCTGCACGCTGCAAACACAAAACAGAAGCACCCACACGGCGAGAGGAGGCTGCCTGACACCTGCTAAACTCAGTACAGCTCTGGGCTGCTGCCAGGAAAGGTATTTCAAGGAACTAGCCACGGGGACTCTGCACTGTGCTGGGACAGTTTCTACAAGGTGACCAGAAGCTGTTCGCCAGCACCCGCTTGCAGCGACCGAGTTCGGCTTTCCACGTTCTTGCCCGGCTCTCTTTCGCTTCTCCGCACAAGCTGCGGCTGTACCGAAGACGCCGCTGGCTGTGCTTCCGCGAAGCGCTGCTTTCTCGGCAAAACGCAGCTTCTCGTTCTTGACAGCTCTGCTATGCAGAAGCACAGGAAAGCCGGCAGAGCTGCTCCTCTAGCTGCTCTACGCAGAAGCAACTGTAAATCAGCTAGACAGTGATGCTGTTGTGGAAAAGGCAGGAAAGTGGCTGCAAAAGCGTTTTGGCTTGCTGGAAGCAGCAGCAAGCACGCGGGCTTCTCTGCACGCTGCAAACACAAAACAGAAGCAGCTACACGGCGAGAGGAGACTGCCTGACACCTGCTGCACTCAGTACAGGTCTGGGCTGCTGCCAGGAAAGGTATTTCAAGGAACTAGCCACGGGGACTCTGCACTGTGCTGGGACAGTTTCTACAAGGTGACCAGAAGCTGTTCGCCAGCACCCGCTTGCAGCGACCGAGTTCGGCTTTCCACGTTCTTCCCCGGCCCTCTTTCGCTTCTCCGCACAAGCTGCGGCTGTACCGAAGACGCCGCTGGCTGTGCTTCCGCGAAGCGCTGCTTTCTCGGCAAAACGCAGCTTCTCGTTCTTGACAGCTCTGCTATGCAGAAGCACAGGAAAGCCGGCAGAGCTGCTCCTCTAGCTGCTCTACGCAGAGGCAACTGTAAATCAGCTAGACAGTGATGCTGTTGTGGAAAAGGCAGGAAAGTGGCTGCAAAAGCGTTTTGGCTTGCTGGAAGCAGCAGCAAGCACGCGGGCTTCTCTGCACGCTGCAAACACAAAACAGAAGCACCTACACGGCGAGAGGAGACTGCCTGACACCTGCTGCACTCAGTACAGCTCTGGGCTGCTGCCAGGAAAGGTATTTCAAGGAACTAGCCACGGGGACTCTGCACTGTGCTGGGAGAGTTTCTACAAGGTGACCAGAAGCTGTTCGCCAGCACCCGCTTGCAGCGACCGAGTTCGGCTTTCCACGTTCTTCCCCGGCTCTCTTTCGCTTCTCCGCACAAGCTGCGGCTGTACCGAAGACGCCGCAGGCTGTGCTTCCGCGAAGCGCTGCTTTCTCGGCAAAACGCAGCTTCTCGTTCTTGACAGCTCTGCTATGCAGAAGCACAGGAAAGCCGGCAGAGCTGCTCCTCTAGCTGCTCTACGCAGAGGCAACTGTAAATCAGCTAGACAGTGATCCTGTTGTGGAAAAGGCAGGAAAGTGGCTGCAAAAGCGTTTTGGCTTGCTGGAAGCAGCAGCAAGCACGCGGGCTTCTCTGCACGCTGCAAACACAAAACAGAAGCACCTACACGGCGAGAGGAGACTGCCTGACACCTGCTGCACTCAGTACAGCTCTGGGCTGCTGCCAGGAAAGGTATTTCAAGGAACTAACCACGGGGACTCTGCACTGTGCTGGGAGAGTTTCTACAAGGTGACCAGAAGCTGTTCGCCAGCACCCGCTTGCAGCGACCGAGTTCGGCTTTCCACGTTCTTCCCCGGCTCTCTTTCGCTTCTCCGCACAAGCTGCGGCTGTACCGAAGACGCCGCTGGCTGTGGCTCTGCGAAGCGCTGCTTTCTCGGCAAAACGCAGCTTCTCGTTCTTGACAGCTCTGCTATGCAGAAGCACAGGAAAGCCGGCAGAGCTGCTCCTCTAGCTGCTCTACGCAGAGGCAACTGTAAATCAGCTAGACAGTGATGCTGTTGTGGAAAAGGCAGGAAAGTGGCTGCAAAAGCGTTTTGGCTTGCTGGAAGCAGCAGCAAGCACGCGGGCTTCTCTGCACGCTGCAAACACAAAACAGAAGCACCTACACGGCGAGAGGAGACTGCCTGACACCTGCTGCACTCAGTACAGGTCTGGGCTGCTGCCAGGAAAGGTATTTCAAGGAACTAGCCACGGGGACTCTGCACTGTGCTGGGACAGTTTCTACAAGGTGACCAGAAGCTGTTCGCCAGCACCCGCTTGCAGCGACCGAGTTCGGCTTTCCACGTTCTTCCCCGGCCCTCTTTCGCTTCTCCGCACAAGCTGCGGCTGTACCGAAGACGCCGCTGGCTGTGCTTCCGCGAAGCGCTGCTTTCTCGGCAAAACGCAGCTTCTCCTTCTTGACAGCTCTGCTATGCAGAAGCACAGGAAAGCCGGCAGAGCTGCTCCTCTAGCTGCTCTACGCAGAGGCAACTGTAAATCAGCTAGACAGTGATGCTGTTGTGGAAAAGGCAGGAAAGTGGCTGCAAAAGCGTTTTGGCTTGCTGGAAGCAGCAGCAAGCACGCGGGCTTCTCTGCACGCTGCAAACACAAAACAGAAGCACCCACACGGCGAGAGGAGACTGCCTGACACCTGCTGCACTCAGTACAGCTCTGGGCTGCTGCCAGGAAAGGTATTTCAAGGAACTAGCCACGGGGACTCTGCACTGTGCTGGGACAGTTTCTACAAGGTGACCAGAAGCTGTTCGCCAGCACCCGCTTGCAGCGACCGAGTTCGGCTTTCCACGTTCTTCCCCGGCCCTCTTTCGCTTCTCCGCACAAGCTGCGGCTGTACCGAAGACGCCGCTGGCTGTGCTTCCGCGAAGCGCTGCTTTCTCGGCAAAACGCAGCTTCTCCTTCTTGACAGCTCTGCTATGCAGAAGCACAGGAAAGCCGGCAGAGCTGCTCCTCTAGCTGCTCTACGCAGAGGCAACTGTAAATCAGCTAGACAGTGATGCTGTTGTGGAAAAGGCAGGAAAGTGGCTGCAAAAGCGTTTTGGCTTGCTGGAAGCAGCAGCAAGCACGCGGGCTTCTCTGCACGCTGCAAACACAAAACAGAAGCACCCACACGGCGAGAGGAGACTGCCTGACACCTGCTGCACTCAGTACAGCTCTGGGCTGCTGCCAGGAAAGGTATTTCAAGGAACTAGCCACGGGGACTCTGCACTGTGCTGGGAGAGTTTCTACAAGGTGACCAGAAGCTGTTCGCCAGCACCCGCTTGCAGCGACCGAGTTCGGCTTTCCACGTTCTTCCCCGGCTCTCTTTCGCTTCTCCGCACAAGCTGCGGCTGTACCGAAGACGCCGCTGGCTGTGCTTCCGCGAAGCGCTGCTTTCTCGGCAAAACGCAGCTTCTCGTTCTTGACAGCTCTGCTATGCAGAAGCACAGGAAAGCCGGCAGAACTGCTCCTCTAGCTGCTCTACGCAGAAGCAACTGTAAATCAGCTAGACAGTGATGCTGTTGTGGAAAAGGCAGGAAAGTGGCTGCAAAAGCGTTTTGGCTTGCTGGAAGCAGCAGCAAGCACGCGGGCTTCTCTGCACGCTGCAAACACAAAACAGAAGCACCCACACGGCGAGAGGAGGCTGCCTGACACCTGCTGCACTCAGTACAGCTCTGGGCTGCTGCCAGGAAAGGTATTTCAAGGAACTAGCCACGGGGACTCTGCACTGTGCTGGGACAGTTTCTACAAGGTGACCAGAAGCTGTTCGCCAGCACCCGCTTGCAGCGACCGAGTTCGGCTTTCCACGTTCTTGCCCGGCTCTCTTTCGCTTCTCCGCACAAGCTGCGGCTGTACCGAAGACGCCGCTGGCTGTGCTTCCGCGAAGCGCTGCTTTATGGCAAAACGCAGCTTCTCGTTCTTGACAGCTCTGCTATGCAGAAGCACAGGAAAGCCGGCAGAGCTGCTCCTCTAGCTGCTCTACGCAGAAGCAACTGTAAATCAGCTAGACAGTGATGCTGTTGTGGAAAAGGCAGGAAAGTGGCTGCAAAAGCGTTTTGGCTTGCTGGAAGCAGCAGCAAGCACGCGGGCTTCTCTGCACGCTGCAAACACAAAACAGAAGCACCTACACGGCGAGAGGAGACTGCCTGACACCTGCTGCACTCAGTACAGCTCTGGGCTGCTGCCAGGAAAGGTATTTCAAGGAACTAGCCACGGGGACTCTGCACTGTGCTGGGACAGTTTCTACAAGGTGACCAGAAGCTGTTCGCCAGCACCCGCTTGCAGCGACCGAGTTCGGCTTTCCACGTTCTTCCCCGGCCCTCTTTCGCTTCTCCGCACAAGCTGCGGCTGTACCGAAGACGCCGCTGGCTGTGCTTCCGCGAAGCGCTGCTTTCTCGGCAAAACGCAGCTTCTCCTTCTTGACAGCTCTGCTATGCAGAAGCACAGGAAAGCCGGCAGAGCTGCTCCTCTAGCTGCTCTACGCAGAGGCAACTGTAAATCAGCTAGACAGTGATCCTGTTGTGGAAAAGGCAGGAAAGTGGCTGCAAAAGCGTTTTGGCTTGCTGGAAGCAGCAGCAAGCACGCGGGCTTCTCTGCACGCTGCAAACACAAAACAGAAGCACCTACACGGCGAGAGGAGACTGCCTGACACCTGCTGCACTCAGTACAGCTCTGGGCTGCTGCCAGGAAAGGTATTTCAAGGAACTAACCACGGGGACTCTGCACTGTGCTGGGAGAGTTTCTACAAGGTGACCAGAAGCTGTTCGCCAGCACCCGCTTGCAGCGACCGAGTTCGGCTTTCCACGTTCTTCCCCGGCTCTCTTTCGCTTCTCCGCACAAGCTGCGGCTGTACCGAAGACGCCGCTGGCTGTGGCTCTGCGAAGCGCTGCTTTCTCGGCAAAACGCAGCTTCTCGTTCTTGACAGCTCTGCTATGCAGAAGCACAGGAAAGCCGGCAGAGCTGCTCCTCTAGCTGCTCTACGCAGAGGCAACTGTAAATCAGCTAGACAGTGATGCTGTTGTGGAAAAGGCAGGAAAGTGGCTGCAAAAGCGTTTTGGCTTGCTGGAAGCAGCAGCAAGCACGCGGGCTTCTCTGCACGCTGCAAACACAAAACAGAAGCACCTACACGGCGAGAGGAGACTGCCTGACACCTGCTGCACTCAGTACAGCTCTGGGCTGCTGCCAGGAAAGGTATTTCAAGGAACTAGCCACGGGGACTCTGCACTGTGCTGGGACAGTTTCTACAAGGTGACCAGAAGCTGTTCGCCAGCACCCGCTTGCAGCGACCGAGTTCGGCTTTCCACGTTCTTCCCCGGCCCTCTTTCGCTTCTCCGCACAAGCTGCGGCTGTACCGAAGACGCCGCTGGCTGTGCTTCCGCGAAGCGCTGCTTTCTCGGCAAAACGCAGCTTCTCCTTCTTGACAGCTCTGCTATGCAGAAGCACAGGAAAGCCGGCAGAGCTGCTCCTCTAGCTGCTCTACGCAGAGGCAACTGTAAATCAGCTCGACAGTGATGCTGTTGTGGAAAAGGCAGGAAAGTGGCTGCAAAAGCGTTTTGGCTTGCTGGAAGCAGCAGCAAGCACGCGGGCTTCTCTGCACGCTGCAAACACAAAACAGAAGCACCCACACGGCGAGAGGAGACTGCCTGACACCTGCTGCACTCAGTACAGCTCTGGGCTGCTGCCAGGAAAGGTATTTCAAGGAACTAGCCACGGGGACTCTGCACTGTGCTGGGACAGTTTCTACAAGGTGACCAGAAGCTGTTCGCCAGCACCCGCTTGCAGCGACCGAGTTCGGCTTTCCACGTTCTTCCCCGGCCCTCTTTCGCTTCTCCGCACAAGCTGCGGCTGTACCGAAGACGCCGCTGGCTGTGGCTCTGCGAAGCGCTGCTTTCTCGGCAAAACGCAGCTTCTCGTTCTTGACAGCTCTGCTATGCAGAAGCACAGGAAAGCCGGCAGAGCTGCTCCTCTAGCTGCTCTACGCAGAGGCAACTGTAAATCAGCTAGACAGTGATGCTGTTGTGGAAAAGGCAGGAAAGTGGCTGCAAAAGCGTTTTGGCTTGCTGGAAGCAGCAGCAAGCACGCGGGCTTCTCTGCACGCTGCAAACACAAAACAGAAGCACCTACACGGCGAGAGGAGACTGCCTGACACCTGCTGCACTCAGTACAGCTCTGGGCTGCTGCCAGGAAAGGTATTTCAAGGAACTAGCCACGGGGACTCTGCACTGTGCTGGGAGAGTTTCTACAAGGTGACCAGAAGCTGTTCGCCAGCACCCGCTTGCAGCGACCGAGTTCGGCTTTCCACGTTCTTCCCCGGCCCTCTTTCGCTTCTCCGCACAAGCTGCGGCTGTACCGAAGACGCCGCTGGCTGTGCTTCCGCGAAGCGCTGCTTTCTCGGCAAAACGCAGCTTCTCCTTCTTGACAGCTCTGCTATGCAGAAGCACAGGAAAGCCGGCAGAGCTGCTCCTCTAGCTGCTCTACGGAGAGGCAACTGTAAATCAGCTAGACAGTGATGCTGTTGTGGAAAAGGCAGGAAAGTGGCTGCAAAAGCGTTTTGGCTTGCTGGAAGCAGCAGCAAGCACGCGGGCTTCTCTGCACGCTGCAAACACAAAACAGAAGCACCCACACGGCGAGAGGAGACTGCCTGACACCTGCTGCACTCAGTACAGCTCTGGGCTGCTGCCAGGAAAGGTATTTCAAGGAACTAGCCACGGGGACTCTGCACTGTGCTGGGACAGTTTCTACAAGGTGACCAGAAGCTGTTCGCCAGCACCCGCTTGCAGCGACCGAGTTCGGCTTTCCACGTTCTTCCCCGGCCCTCTTTCGCTTCTCCGCACAAGCTGCGGCTGTACCGAAGACGCCGCTGGCTGTGCTTCCGCGAAGCGCTGCTTTCTCGGCAAAACGCAGCTTCTCCTTCTTGACAGCTCTGCTATGCAGAAGCACAGGAAAGCCGGCAGAGCTGCTCCTCTAGCTGCTCTACGCAGAGGCAACTGTAAATCAGCTAGACAGTGATGCTGTTGTGGAAAAGGCAGGAAAGTGGCTGCAAAAGCGTTTTGGCTTGCTGGAAGCAGCAGCAAGCACGCGGGCTTCTCTGCACGCTGCAAACACAAAACAGAAGCACCCACACGGCGAGAGGAGACTGCCTGACACCTGCTGCACTCAGTACAGCTCTGGGCTGCTGCCAGGAAAGGTATTTCAAGGAACTAGCCACGGGGACTCTGCACTGTGCTGGGAGAGTTTCTACAAGGTGACCAGAAGCTGTTCGCCAGCACCCGCTTGCAGCGACCGAGTTCGGCTTTCCACGTTCTTCCCCGGCTCTCTTTCGCTTCTCCGCACAAGCTGCGGCTGTACCGAAGACGCCGCTGGCTGTGCTTCCGCGAAGCGCTGCTTTCTCGGCAAAACGCAGCTTCTCGTTCTTGACAGCTCTGCTATGCAGAAGCACAGGAAAGCCGGCAGAACTGCTCCTCTAGCTGCTCTACGCAGAAGCAACTGTAAATCAGCTAGACAGTGATGCTGTTGTGGAAAAGGCAGGAAAGTGGCTGCAAAAGCGTTTTGGCTTGCTGGAAGCAGCAGCAAGCACGCGGGCTTCTCTGCACGCTGCAAACACAAAACAGAAGCACCCACACGGCGAGAGGAGGCTGCCTGACACCTGCTAAACTCAGTACAGCTCTGGGCTGCTGCCAGGAAAGGTATTTCAAGGAACTAGCCACGGGGACTCTGCACTGTGCTGGGACAGTTTCTACAAGGTGACCAGAAGCTGTTCGCCAGCACCCGCTTGCAGCGACCGAGTTCGGCTTTCCACGTTCTTGCCCGGCTCTCTTTCGCTTCTCCGCACAAGCTGCGGCTGTACCGAAGACGCCGCTGGCTGTGCTTCCGCGAAGCGCTGCTTTCTCGGCAAAACGCAGCTTCTCGTTCTTGACAGCTCTGCTATGCAGAAGCACAGGAAAGCCGGCAGAGCTGCTCCTCTAGCTGCTCTACGCAGAAGCAACTGTAAATCAGCTAGACAGTGATGCTGTTGTGGAAAAGGCAGGAAAGTGGCTGCAAAAGCGTTTTGGCTTGCTGGAAGCAGCAGCAAGCACGCGGGCTTCTCTGCACGCTGCAAACACAAAACAGAAGCACCTACACGGCGAGAGGAGACTGCCTGACACCTGCTGCACTCAGTACAGCTCTGGGCTGCTGCCAGGAAAGGTATTTCAAGGAACTAGCCACGGGGACTCTGCACTGTGCTGGGACAGTTTCTACAAGGTGACCAGAAGCTGTTCGCCAGCACCCGCTTGCAGCGACCGAGTTCGGCTTTCCACGTTCTTCCCCGGCCCTCTTTCGCTTCTCCGCACAAGCTGCGGCTGTACCGAAGACGCCGCTGGCTGTGCTTCCGCGAAGCGCTGCTTTCTCGGCAAAACGCAGCTTCTCGTTCTTGACAGCTCTGCTATGCAGAAGCACAGGAAAGCCGGCAGAGCTGCTCCTCTAGCTGCTCTACGCAGAGGCAACTGTAAATCAGCTAGACAGTGATGCTGTTGTGGAAAAGGCAGGAAAGTGGCTGCAAAAGCGTTTTGGCTTGCTGGAAGCAGCAGCAAGCACGCGGGCTTCTCTGCACGCTGCAAACACAAAACAGAAGCACCCACACGGCGAGAGGAGACTGCCTGACACCTGCTGCACTCAGTACAGCTCTGGGCTGCTGCCAGGAAAGGTATTTCAAGGAACTAGCCACGGGGACTCTGCACTGTGCTGGGAGAGTTTCTACAAGGTGACCAGAAGCTGTTCGCCAGCACCCGCTTGCAGCGACCGAGTTCGGCTTTCCACGTTCTTCCCCGGCTCTCTTTCGCTTCTCCGCACAAGCTGCGGCTGTACCGAAGACGCCGCTGGCTGTGCTTCCGCGAAGCGCTGCTTTCTCGGCAAAACGCAGCTTCTCGTTCTTGACAGCTCTGCTATGCAGAAGCACAGGAAAGCCGGCAGAACTGCTCCTCTAGCTGCTCTACGCAGAAGCAACTGTAAATCAGCTAGACAGTGATGCTGTTGTGGAAAAGGCAGGAAAGTGGCTGCAAAAGCGTTTTGGCTTGCTGGAAGCAGCAGCAAGCACGCGGGCTTCTCTGCACGCTGCAAACACAAAACAGAAGCACCTACACGGCGAGAGGAGACTGCCTGACACCTGCTGCACTCAGTACAGGTCTGGGCTGCTGCCAGGAAAGGTATTTCAAGGAACTAGCCACGGGGACTCTGCACTGTGCTGGGAGAGTTTCTACAAGGTGACCAGAAGCTGTTCGCCAGCACCCGCTTGCAGCGACCGAGTTCGGCTTTCCACGTTCTCCCCGGCCCTCTTTCGCTTCTCCGCACAAGCTGCGGCTGTACCGAAGACGCCGCTGGCTGTGCTTCCGCGAAGCGCTGCTTTCTCGGCAAAACGCAGCTTCTCCTTCTTGACAGCTCTGCTATGCAGAAGCACAGGAAAGCCGGCAGAGCTGCTCCTCTAGCTGCTCTACGCAGAAGCAACTGTAAATCAGCTAGACAGTGATGCTGTTGTGGAAAAGGCAGGAAAGTGGCTGCAAAAGCGTTTTGGCTTGCTGGAAGCAGCAGCAAGCACGCGGGCTTCTCTGCACGCTGCAAACACAAAACAGAAGCACCTACACGGCGAGAGGAGACTGCCTGACACCTGCTGCACTCAGTACAGGTCTGGGCTGCTGCCAGGAAAGGTATTTCAAGGAACTAGCCACGGGGACTCTGCACTGTGCTGGGAGAGTTTCTACAAGGTGACCAGAAGCTGTTCGCCAGCACCCGCTTGCAGCGACCGAGTTCGGCTTTCCACGTTCTTCCCCGGCCCTCTTTCGCTTCTCCGCACAAGCTGCGGCTGTACCGAAGACGCCGCTGGCTGTGCTTCCGCGAAGCGCTGCTTTCTCGGCAAAACGCAGCTTCTCCTTCTTGACAGCTCTGCTATGCAGAAGCACAGGAAAGCCGGCAGAGCTGCTCCTCTAGCTGCTCTACGCAGAGGCAACTGTAAATCAGCTAGACAGTGATGCTGTTGTGGAAAAGGCAGGAAAGTGGCTGCAAAAGCGTTTTGGCTTGCTGGAAGCAGCAGCAAGCACGCGGGCTTCTCTGCACGCTGCAAACACAAAACAGAAGCACCCACACGGCGAGAGGAGACTGCCTGACACCTGCTGCACTCAGTACAGCTCTGGGCTGCTGCCAGGAAAGGTATTTCAAGGAACTAGCCACGGGGACTCTGCACTGTGCTGGGAGAGTTTCTACAAGGTGACCAGAAGCTGTTCGCCAGCACCCGCTTGCAGCGACCGAGTTCGGCTTTCCACGTTCTTCCCCGGCTCTCTTTCGCTTCTCCGCACAAGCTGCGGCTGTACCGAAGACGCCGCTGGCTGTGCTTCCGCGAAGCGCTGCTTTCTCGGCAAAACGCAGCTTCTCGTTCTTGACAGCTCTGCTATGCAGAAGCACAGGAAAGCCGGCAGAACTGCTCCTCTAGCTGCTCTACGCAGAAGCAACTGTAAATCAGCTAGACAGTGATGCTGTTGTGGAAAAGGCAGGAAAGTGGCTGCAAAAGCGTTTTGGCTTGCTGGAAGCAGCAGCAAGCACGCGGGCATCTCTGCACGCTGCAAACACAAAACAGAAGCACCTACACGGCGAGAGGAGACTGCCTGACACCTGCTGCACTCAGTACAGCTCTGGGCTGCTGCCAGGAAAGGTATTTCAAGGAACTAGCCACGGGGACTCTGCACTGTGCTGGGAGAGTTTCTACAAGGTGACCAGAAGCTGTTGGCCAGCACCCGCTTGCAGCGACCGAGTTCGGCTTTCCACGTTCTTCCCCGGCTCTCTTTCGCTTCTCCGCAAAAGCTGCGGCTGTACCGAAGACGCCGCTGGCTGCGCTTCCGCCAAGCGCTGCTTTCTCGGCAAAACGCAGCTTCTCGTTCTTGACAGCTCTGCTATGCAGAAGCACAGGAAAGCCGGCAGAGCTGCTCCTCTAGCTGCTCTACGCAGAGGCAACTGTAAATCAGCTAGACAGTGATGCTGTTGTGGAAAAGGCAGGAAAGTGGCTGCAAAAGCGTTTTGGCTTGCTGGAAGCAGCAGCAAGCACGCGGGCTTCTCTGCACGCTGCAAACACAAAACAGAAGCACCTACACGGCGAGAGGAGACTGCCTGACACCTGCTGCACTCAGTACAGCTCTGGGCTGCTGCCAGGAAAGGTATTTCAAGGAACTAGCCACGGGGACTCTGCACTGTGCTGGGAGAGTTTCTACAAG
Organism: Phylloscopus collybita; assembly: GCA_027886175.1. Classification (NCBI taxonomy): domain Eukaryota; kingdom Metazoa; phylum Chordata; class Aves; order Passeriformes; family Phylloscopidae; genus Phylloscopus; species Phylloscopus collybita. The sequence goes on along the minus strand of JAJNNQ010000137.1, from coordinate 50,014,639 downwards.
GTGACCAGAAGCTGTTCGCCAGCACCCGCTTGCAGCGACCGAGTTCGGCTTTCCACGTTCTTCCCCGGCTCTCTTTCGCTTCTCCGCACAAGCTGCGGCTGTACCGAAGACGCCGCTGGCTGTGCTTCCGCGAAGCGCTGCTTTCTCGGCAAAACGCAGCTTCTCGTTCTTGACAGCTCTGCTATGCAGAAGCACAGGAAAGCCGGCAGAGCTGCTCCTCTAGCTGCTCTACGCAGAGGCAACTGTAAATCAGCTAGACAGTGATGCTGTTGTGGAAAAGGCAGGAAAGTGGCTGCAAAAGCGTTTTGGCTTGCTGGAAGCAGCAGCAAGCACGCGGGCTTCTCTGCACGCTGCAAACACAAAACAGAAGCACCCACACGGCGAGAGGAGGCTGCCTGACACCTGCTAAACTCAGTACAGCTCTGGGCTGCTGCCAGGAAAGGTATTTCAAGGAACTAGCCACGGGGACTCTGCACTGTGCTGGGACAGTTTCTACAAGGTGACCAGAAGCTGTTCGCCAGCACCCGCTTGCAGCGACCGAGTTCGGCTTTCCACGTTCTTGCCCGGCTCTCTTTCGCTTCTCCGCACAAGCTGCGGCTGTACCGAAGACGCCGCTGGCTGTGCTTCCGCGAAGCGCTGCTTTCTCGGCAAAACGCAGCTTCTCCTTCTTGACAGCTCTGCTATGCAGAAGCACAGGAAAGCCGGCAGAACTGCTCCTCTAGCTGCTCTACGCAGAAGCAACTGTAAATCAGCTAGACAGTGATGCTGTTGTGGAAAAGGCAGGAAAGTGGCTGCAAAAGCGTTTTGGCTTGCTGGAAGCAGCAGCAAGCACGCGGGCTTCTCTGCACGCTGCAAACACAAAACAGAAGCAGCTACACGGCGAGAGGAGACTGCCTGACACCTGCTGCACTCAGTACAGGTCTGGGCTGCTGCCAGGAAAGGTATTTCAAGGAACTAGCCACGGGGACTCTGCACTGTGCTGGGACAGTTTCTACAAGGTGACCAGAAGCTGTTCGCCAGCACCCGCTTGCAGCGACCGAGTTCGGCTTTCCACGTTCTTCCCCGGCCCTCTTTCGCTTCTCCGCACAAGCTGCGGCTGTACCGAAGACGCCGCTGGCTGTGCTTCCGCGAAGCGCTGCTTTCTCGGCAAAACGCAGCTTCTCGTTCTTGACAGCTCTGCTATGCAGAAGCACAGGAAAGCCGGCAGAGCTGCTCCTCTAGCTGCTCTACGCAGAGGCAACTGTAAATCAGCTAGACAGTGATGCTGTTGTGGAAAAGGCAGGAAAGTGGCTGCAAAAGCGTTTTGGCTTGCTGGAAGCAGCAGCAAGCACGCGGGCTTCTCTGCACGCTGCAAACACAAAACAGAAGCACCTACACGGCGAGAGGAGACTGCCTGACACCTGCTGCACTCAGTACAGCTCTGGGCTGCTGCCAGGAAAGGTATTTCAAGGAACTAGCCACGGGGACTCTGCACTGTGCTGGGAGAGTTTCTACAAGGTGACCAGAAGCTGTTCGCCAGCACCCGCTTGCAGCGACCGAGTTCGGCTTTCCACGTTCTTGCCCGGCTCTCTTTCGCTTCTCCGCACAAGCTGCGGCTGTACCGAAGACGCCGCTGGCTGTGGCTCTGCGAAGCGCTGCTTTCTCGGCAAAACGCAGCTTCTCGTTCTTGACAGCTCTGCTATGCAGAAGCACAGGAAAGCCGGCAGAGCTGCTCCTCTAGCTGCTCTACGCAGAGGCAACTGTAAATCAGCTAGACAGTGATGCTGTTGTGGAAAAGGCAGGAAAGTGGCTGCAAAAGCGTTTTGGCTTGCTGGAAGCAGCAGCAAGCACGCGGGCTTCTCTGCACGCTGCAAACACAAAACAGAAGCACCTACACGGCGAGAGGAGACTGCCTGACACCTGCTGCACTCAGTACAGCTCTGGGCTGCTGCCAGGAAAGGTATTTCAAGGAACTAGCCACGGGGACTCTGCACTGTGCTGGGAGAGTTTCTACAAGGTGACCAGAAGCTGTTCGCCAGCACCCGCTTGCAGCGACCGAGTTCGGCTTTCCACGTTCTTCCCCGGCTCTCTTTCGCTTCTCCGCACAAGCTGCGGCTGTACCGAAGACGCCGCTGGCTGTGCTTCCGCGAAGCGCTGCTTTCTCGGCAAAACGCAGCTTCTCGTTCTTGACAGCTCTGCTATGCAGAAGCACAGGAAAGCCGGCAGAGCTGCTCCTCTAGCTGCTCTACGCAGAGGCAACTGTAAATCAGCTAGACAGTGATCCTGTTGTGGAAAAGGCAGGAAAGTGGCTGCAAAAGCGTTTTGGCTTGCTGGAAGCAGCAGCAAGCACGCGGGCTTCTCTGCACGCTGCAAACACAAAACAGAAGCACCTACACGGCGAGAGGAGACTGCCTGACACCTGCTGCACTCAGTACAGCTCTGGGCTGCTGCCAGGAAAGGTATTTCAAGGAACTAACCACGGGGACTCTGCACTGTGCTGGGAGAGTTTCTACAAGGTGACCAGAAGCTGTTCGCCAGCACCCGCTTGCAGCGACCGAGTTCGGCTTTCCACGTTCTTCCCCGGCTCTCTTTCGCTTCTCCGCACAAGCTGCGGCTGTACCGAAGACGCCGCTGGCTGTGGCTCTGCGAAGCGCTGCTTTCTCGGCAAAACGCAGCTTCTCGTTCTTGACAGCTCTGCTATGCAGAAGCACAGGAAAGCCGGCAGAGCTGCTCCTCTAGCTGCTCTACGCAGAGGCAACTGTAAATCAGCTAGACAGTGATGCTGTTGTGGAAAAGGCAGGAAAGTGGCTGCAAAAGCGTTTTGGCTTGCTGGAAGCAGCAGCAAGCACGCGGGCTTCTCTGCACGCTGCAAACACAAAACAGAAGCACCCACACGGCGAGAGGAGGCTGCCTGACACCTGCTAAACTCAGTACAGCTCTGGGCTGCTGCCAGGAAAGGTATTTCAAGGAACTAGCCACGGGGACTCTGCACTGTGCTGGGACAGTTTCTACAAGGTGACCAGAAGCTGTTCGCCAGCACCCGCTTGCAGCGACCGAGTTCGGCTTTCCACGTTCTTCCCCGGCCCTCTTTCGCTTCTCCGCACAAGCTGCGGCTGTACCGAAGACGCCGCTGGCTGTGCTTCCGCGAAGCGCTGCTTTCTCGGCAAAACGCAGCTTCTCCTTCTTGACAGCTCTGCTATGCAGAAGCACAGGAAAGCCGGCAGAGCTGCTCCTCTAGCTGCTCTACGCAGAGGCAACTGTAAATCAGCTAGACAGTGATGCTGTTGTGGAAAAGGCAGGAAAGTGGCTGCAAAAGCGTTTTGGCTTGCTGGAAGCAGCAGCAAGCACGCGGGCTTCTCTGCACGCTGCAAACACAAAACAGAAGAACCCACACGGCGAGAGGAGACTGCCTGACACCTGCTGCACTCAGTACAGCTCTGGGCTGCTGCCAGGAAAGGTATTTCAAGGAACTAGCCACGGGGACTCTGCACTGTGCTGGGACAGTTTCTACAAGGTGACCAGAAGCTGTTCGCCAGCACCCGCTTGCAGCGACCGAGTTCGGCTTTCCACGTTCTTCCCCGGCCCTCTTTCGCTTCTCCGCACAAGCTGCGGCTGTACCGAAGACGCCGCTGGCTGTGCTTCCGCGAAGCGCTGCTTTCTCGGCAAAACGCAGCTTCTCCTTCTTGACAGCTCTGCTATGCAGAAGCACAGGAAAGCCGGCAGAGCTGCTCCTCTAGCTGCTCTACGCAGAGGCAACTGTAAATCAGCTAGACAGTGATGCTGTTGTGGAAAAGGCAGGAAAGTGGCTGCAAAAGCGTTTTGGCTTGCTGGAAGCAGCAGCAAGCACGCGGGCTTCTCTGCACGCTGCAAACACAAAACAGAAGCACCCACACGGCGAGAGGAGACTGCCTGACACCTGCTGCACTCAGTACAGCTCTGGGCTGCTGCCAGGAAAGGTATTTCAAGGAACTAGCCACGGGGACTCTGCACTGTGCTGGGAGAGTTTCTCCAAGGTGACCAGAAGCTGTTCGCCAGCACCCGCTTGCAGCGACCGAGTTCGGCTTTCCACGTTCTTCCCCGGCTCTCTTTCGCTTCTCCGCACAAGCTGCGGCTGTACCGAAGACGCCGCTGGCTGTGCTTCCGCGAAGCGCTGCTTTCTCGGCAAAACGCAGCTTCTCGTTCTTGACAGCTCTGCTATGCAGAAGCACAGGAAAGCCGGCAGAACTGCTCCTCTAGCTGCTCTACGCAGAAGCAACTGTAAATCAGCTAGACAGTGATGCTGTTGTGGAAAAGGCAGGAAAGTGGCTGCAAAAGCGTTTTGGCTTGCTGGAAGCAGCAGCAAGCACGCGGGCTTCTCTGCACGCTGCAAACACAAAACAGAAGCACCCACACGGCGAGAGGAGGCTGCCTGACACCTGCTAAACTCAGTACAGCTCTGGGCTGCTGCCAGGAAAGGTATTTCAAGGAACTAGCCACGGGGACTCTGCACTGTGCTGGGACAGTTTCTACAAGGTGACCAGAAGCTGTTCGCCAGCACCCGCTTGCAGCGACCGAGTTCGGCTTTCCACGTTCTTGCCCGGCTCTCTTTCGCTTCTCCGCACAAGCTGCGGCTGTACCGAAGACGCCGCTGGCTGTGCTTCCGCGAAGCGCTGCTTTCTCGGCAAAACGCAGCTTCTCGTTCTTGACAGCTCTGCTATGCAGAAGCACAGGAAAGCCGGCAGAGCTGCTCCTCTAGCTGCTCTACGCAGAAGCAACTGTAAATCAGCTAGACAGTGATGCTGTTGTGGAAAAGGCAGGAAAGTGGCTGCAAAAGCGTTTTGGCTTGCTGGAAGCAGCAGCAAGCACGCGGGCTTCTCTGCACGCTGCAAACACAAAACAGAAGCACCTACACGGCGAGAGGAGACTGCCTGACACCTGCTGGACTCAGTACAGCTCTGGGCTGCTGCCAGGAAAGGTATTTCAAGGAACTAGCCACGGGGACTCTGCACTGTGCTGGGACAGTTTCTACAAGGTGACCAGAAGCTGTTCGCCAGCACCCGCTTGCAGCGACCGAGTTCGGCTTTCCACGTTCTTCCCCGGCCCTCTTTCGCTTCTCCGCACAAGCTGCGGCTGTACCGAAGACGCCGCTGGCTGTGCTTCCGCGAAGCGCTGCTTTCTCGGCAAAACGCAGCTTCTCGTTCTTGACAGCTCTGCTATGCAGAAGCACAGGAAAGCCGGCAGAGCTGCTCCTCTAGCTGCTCTACGCAGAGGCAACTGTAAATCAGCTAGACAGTGATGCTGTTGTGGAAAAGGCAGGAAAGTGGCTGCAAAAGCGTTTTGGCTTGCTGGAAGCAGCAGCAAGCACGCGGGCTTCTCTGCACGCTGCAAACACAAAACAGAAGCACCCACACGGCGAGAGGAGACTGCCTGACACCTGCTGCACTCAGTACAGCTCTGGGCTGCTGCCAGGAAAGGTATTTCAAGGAACTAGCCACGGGGACTCTGCACTGTGCTGGGAGAGTTTCTACAAGGTGACCAGAAGCTGTTCGCCAGCACCCGCTTGCAGCGACCGAGTTCGGCTTTCCACGTTCTTCCCCGGCTCTCTTTCGCTTCTCCGCACAAGCTGCGGCTGTACCGAAGACGCCGCTGGCTGTGCTTCCGCGAAGCGCTGCTTTCTCGGCAAAACGCAGCTTCTCGTTCTTGACAGCTCTGCTATGCAGAAGCACAGGAAAGCCGGCAGAACTGCTCCTCTAGCTGCTCTACGCAGAAGCAACTGTAAATCAGCTAGACAGTGATGCTGTTGTGGAAAAGGCAGGAAAGTGGCTGCAAAAGCGTTTTGGCTTGCTGGAAGCAGCAGCAAGCACGCGGGCTTCTCTGCACGCTGCAAACACAAAACAGAAGCACCTACACGGCGAGAGGAGACTGCCTGACACCTGCTGCACTCAGTACAGGTCTGGGCTGCTGCCAGGAAAGGTATTTCAAGGAACTAGCCACGGGGACTCTGCACTGTGCTGGGACAGTTTCTACAAGGTGACCAGAAGCTGTTCGCCAGCACCCGCTTGCAGCGACCGAGTTCGGCTTTCCACGTTCTCCCCGGCCCTCTTTCGCTTCTCCGCACAAGCTGCGGCTGTACCGAAGACGCCGCTGGCTGTGCTTCCGCGAAGCGCTGCTTTCTCGGCAAAACGCAGCTTCTCCTTCTTGACAGCTCTGCTATGCAGAAGCACAGGAAAGCCGGCAGAGCTGCTCCTCTAGCTGCTCTACGCAGAAGCAACTGTAAATCAGCTAGACAGTGATGCTGTTGTGGAAAAGGCAGGAAAGTGGCTGCAAAAGCGTTTTGGCTTGCTGGAAGCAGCAGCAAGCACGCGGGCTTCTCTGCACGCTGCAAACACAAAACAGAAGCACCTACACGGCGAGAGGAGACTGCCTGACACCTGCTGCACTCAGTACAGGTCTGGGCTGCTGCCAGGAAAGGTATTTCAAGGAACTAGCCACGGGGACTCTGCACTGTGCTGGGACAGTTTCTACAAGGTGACCAGAAGCTGTTCGCCAGCACCCGCTTGCAGCGACCGAGTTCGGCTTTCCACGTTCTTCCCCGGCCCTCTTTCGCTTCTCCGCACAAGCTGCGGCTGTACCGAAGACGCCGCTGGCTGTGCTTCCGCGAAGCGCTGCTTTCTCGGCAAAACGCAGCTTCTCCTTCTTGACAGCTCTGCTATGCAGAAGCACAGGAAAGCCGGCAGAGCTGCTCCTCTAGCTGCTCTACGCAGAGGCAACTGTAAATCAGCTAGACAGTGATGCTGTTGTGGAAAAGGCAGGAAAGTGGCTGCAAAAGCGTTTTGGCTTGCTGGAAGCAGCAGCAAGCACGCGGGCTTCTCTGCACGCTGCAAACACAAAACAGAAGCACCCACACGGCGAGAGGAGACTGCCTGACACCTGCTGCACTCAGTACAGCTCTGGGCTGCTGCCAGGAAAGGTATTTCAAGGAACTAGCCACGGGGACTCTGCACTGTGCTGGGAGAGTTTCTACAAGGTGACCAGAAGCTGTTCGCCAGCACCCGCTTGCAGCGACCGAGTTCGGCTTTCCACGTTCTTCCCCGGCTCTCTTTCGCTTCTCCGCACAAGCTGCGGCTGTACCGAAGACGCCGCTGGCTGTGCTTCCGCGAAGCGCTGCTTTCTCGGCAAAACGCAGCTTCTCGTTCTTGACAGCTCTGCTATGCAGAAGCACAGGAAAGCCGGCAGAACTGCTCCTCTAGCTGCTCTACGCAGAAGCAACTGTAAATCAGCTAGACAGTGATGCTGTTGTGGAAAAGGCAGGAAAGTGGCTGCAAAAGCGTTTTGGCTTGCTGGAAGCAGCAGCAAGCACGCGGGCATCTCTGCACGCTGCAAACACAAAACAGAAGCACCTACACGGCGAGAGGAGACTGCCTGACACCTGCTGCACTCAGTACAGCTCTGGGCTGCTGCCAGGAAAGGTATTTCAAGGAACTAGCCACGGGGACTCTGCACTGTGCTGGGAGAGTTTCTACAAGGTGACCAGAAGCTGTTGGCCAGCACCCGCTTGCAGCGACCGAGTTCGGCTTTCCACGTTCTTCCCCGGCTCTCTTTCGCTTCTCCGCACAAGCTGCGGCTGTACCGAAGACGCCGCTGGCTGCGCTTCCGCCAAGCGCTGCTTTCTCGGCAAAACGCAGCTTCTCGTTCTTGACAGCTCTGCTATGCAGAAGCACAGGAAAGCCGGCAGAGCTGCTCCTCTAGCTGCTCTACGCAGAGGCAACTGTAAAGCAGCTAGACAGTGATGCTGTTGTGGAAAAGGCAGGAAAGTGGCTGCAAAAGCGTTTTGGCTTGCTGGAAGCAGCAGCAAGCACGCGGGCTTCTCTGCACGCTGCAAACACAAAACAGAAGCACCTACACGGCGAGAGGAGACTGCCTGACACCTGCTGCACTCAGTACAGCTCTGGGCTGCTGCCAGGAAAGGTATTTCAAGGAACTAGCCACGGGGACTCTGCACTGTGCTGGGACAGTTTCTACAAGGTGACCAGAAGCTGTTCGCCAGCACCCGCTTGCAGCGACCGAGTTCGGCTTTCCACGTTCTTCCCCGGCTCTCTTTCGCTTCTCCGCACAAGCTGCGGCTGTACCGAAGACGCCGCTGGCTGTGCTTCCGCGAAGCGCTGCTTTCTCGGCAAAACGCAGCTTCTCGTTCTTGACAGCTCTGCTATGCAGAAGCACAGGAAAGCCGGCAGAGCTGCTCCTCTAGCTGCTCTACGCAGAAGCAACTGTAAATCAGCTAGACAGTGATGCTGTTGTGGAAAAGGCAGGAAAGTGGCTGCAAAAGCGTTTTGGCTTGCTGGAAGCAGCAGCAAGCACGCGGGCTTCTCTGCACGCTGCAAACACAAAACAGAAGCACCTACACGGCGAGAGGAGACTGCCTGACACCTGCTGCACTCAGTACAGGTCTGGGCTGCTGCCAGGAAAGGTATTTCAAGGAACTAGCCACGGGGACTCTGCACTGTGCTGGGAGAGTTTCTACAAGGTGACCAGAAGCTGTTCGCCAGCACCCGCTTGCAGCGACCGAGTTCGGCTTTCCACGTTCTTCCCCGGCCCTCTTTCGCTTCTCCGCACAAGCTGCGGCTGTTCCGAAGACGCCGCTGGCTGTGCTTCCGCGAAGCGCTGCTTTCTCGGCAAAACGCAGCTTCTCCTTCTTGACAGCTCTGCTATGCAGAAGCACAGGAAAGCCGGCAGAGCTGCTCCTCTAGCTGCTCTACGCAGAGGCAACTGTAAATCAGCTAGACAGTGATGCTGTTGTGGAAAAGGCAGGAAAGTGGCTGCAAAAGCGTTTTGGCTTGCTGGAAGCAGCAGCAAGCACGCGGGCTTCTCTGCACGCTGCAAACACAAAACAGAAGCACCTACACGGCGAGAGGAGACGGCCTGACACCTGCTGCACTCAGTACAGCTCTGGGCTGCTGCCAGGAAAGGTATTTCAAGGAACTAGCCACGGGGACTCTGCACTGTGCTGGGAGAGTTTCTGCAAGGTGACCAGAAGCTGTTCGCCAGCAACCGCTTGCAGCGACCGAGTTTGGCTTTCCACGTTCTTCCCCGGCTCTCTTTCGCTTCTCCGCACAAGCTGCGGCTGTACCGAAGACGCCGCTGGCTGTGCTTCCGCGAAGCGCTGCTTTCTCGGCAAAACGCAGCTTCTCGTTCTTGACAGCTCTGCTATGCAGAAGCACAGGAAAGCCGGCAGAGCTGCTCCTCTAGCTGCTCTACGCAGAGGCAACTGTAAATCAGCTAGACAGTGATGCTGTTGTGGAAAAGGCAGGAAAGTGGCTGCAAAAGCGTTTTGGCTTGCTGGAAGCAGCAGCAAGCACGCGGGCTTCTCTGCACGCTGCAAACACAAAACAGAAGCACCTACACGGCGAGAGGAGACTGCCTGACACCTGCTGCACTCAGTACAGGTCTGGGCTGCTGCCAGGAAAGGTATTTCAAGGAACTAGCCACGGGGACTCTGCACTGTGCTGGGACAGTTTCTACAAGGTGACCAGAAGCTGTTCGCCAGCAACCGCTTGCAGCGACCGAGTTCGGCTTTCCACGTTCTTGCCCGGCTCTCTTTCGCTTCTCCGCACAAGCTGCGGCTGTACCGAAGACGCCGCTGGCTGTGCTTCCGCGAAGCGCTGCTTTCTCGGCAAAACGCAGCTTCTCGTTCTTGACAGCTCTGCTATGCAGACGCACAGGAAAGCCGGCAGAGCTGCTCCTCTAGCTGCTCTACGCAGAGGCAACTGTAAATCAGCTAGACAGTGATGCTGTTGTGGAAACGGCAGGAAAGTGGCTGCAAAAGCGTTTTGGCTTGCTGGAAGCAGCAGCAAGCACGCGGGCTTCTCTGCACGCTGCAAACACAAAACAGAAGCACCCACACGGCGAGAGGAGACTGCCTGACACCTGCTGCACTCAGTACAGCTCTGGGCTGCTGCCAGTAAAAGGTATTTCAAGGAACTAGCCACGGGGACTCTGCACTGTGCTGGGAGAGTTTCTACAAGGTGACCAGAAGCTGTTCGCCAGCACCCGCTTGCAGCGACCGAGTTCGGCTTTCCACGTTCTTGCCCGGCTCTCTTTCGCTTCTCCGCAAAAGCTGCGGCTGTACCGAAGACGCCGCTGGCTGTGCTTCCGCGAAGCGCTGCTTTCTCGGCAAAACGCAGCTTCTCGTTCTTGACAGCTCTGCTATGCAGAAGCACAGGAAAGCCGGCAGAGCTGCTCCTCTAGCTGCTCTACGCAGAGGCAACTGTAAATCAGCTAGACAGTGATGCTGTTGTGGAAAAGGCAGGAAAGTGGCTGCAAAAGCGTTTTGGCTTGCTGGAAGCAGCAGCAAGCACGCGGGCTTCTCTGCACGCTGCAAACACAAAACAGAAGCACCTACACGGCGAGAGGAGACTGCCTGACACCTGCTGCACTCAGTACAGCTCTGGGCTGCTGCCAGGAAAGGTATTTCAAGGAACTAGCCACGGGGACTCTGCACTGTGCTGGGAGAGTTTCTACAAGGTGACCAGAAGCTGTTCGCCAGCAACCGCTTGCAGCGACCGAGTTCGGCTTTCCACGTTCTTCCCCGGCTCTCTTTCGCTTCTCCGCACAAGCTGCGGCTGTACCGAAGACGCCGCTGGCTGTGCTTCCGCGAAGCGCTGCTTTCTCGGCAAAACGCAGCTTCTCGTTCTTGACAGCTCTGCTATGCAGAAGCACAGGAAAGCCGGCAGAGCTGCTCCTCTAGCTGCTCTACGCAGAAGCAACTGTAAATCAGCTAGACAGTGATGCTGTTGTGGAAAAGGCAGGAAAGTGGCTGCAAAAGCGTTTTGGCTTGCTGGAAGCAGCAGCAAGCACGCGGGCATCTCTGCACGCTGCAAACACAAAACAGAAGCACCTACACGGCGAGAGGAGACTGCCTGACACCTGCTGCACTCAGTACAGCTCTGGGCTGCTGCCAGGAAAGGTATTTCAAGGAACTAGCCACGGGGACTCTGCACTGTGCTGGGACAGTTTCTACAAGGTGACCAGAACTGTTCGCCAGCACCCGCTTGCAGCGACCGAGTTCGGCTTTCCACGTTCTTCCCCGGCCCTCTTTCGCTTCTCCGCACAAGCTGCGGCTGTACCGAAGACGCCGCTGACTGTGCTTCCGCGAAGCGCTGCTTTCTCGGCAAAACGCAGCTTCTCGTTCTTGACAGCTCTGCTATGCAGAAGCACAGGAAAGCCGGCAGAGCTGCTCCTCTAGCTGCTCTACGCAGAGGCAACTGTAAATCAGCTAGACAGTGATGCTGTTGTGGAAAAGGCAGGAAAGTGGCTGCAAAAGCGTTTTGGCTTGCTGGAAGCAGCAGCAAGCACGCGGGCTTCTCTGCACGCTGCAAACACAAAACAGAAGCACCTACACGGCGAGAGGAGACTGCCTGACACCTGCTGCACTCAGTACAGCTCTGGGCTGCTGCCAGGAAAGGTATTTCAAGGAACTAGCCACAGGGACTCTGCACTGTGCTGGGAGAGTTTCTACAAGGTGACCAGAAGCTGTTGGCCAGCACCCGCTTGCAGCGACCGAGTTCGGCTTTCCACGTTCTTCCCCGGCTCTCTTTCGCTTCTCCGCACAAGCTGCGGCTGTACCGAAGACGCCGCTGGCTGTGCTTCCGCGAAGCGCTGCTTTCTCGGCAAAACGCAGCTTCTCGTTCTTGACAGCTCTGCTATGCAGAAGCACAGGAAAGCCGGCAGAGCTGCTCCTCTAGCTGCTCTACGCAGAAGCAACTGTAAATCAGCTAGACAGTGATGCTGTTGTGGAAAAGGCAGGAAAGTGGCTGCAAAAGCGTTTTGGCTTGCTGGAAGCAGCAGCAAGCACGCGGGCTTCTCTGCACGCTGCAAACACAAAACAGAAGCACCTACACGGCGAGAGGAGACTGCCTGACACCTGCTGCACTCAGTACAGCTCTGGGCTGCTGCCAGGAAAGGTATTTCAAGGAACTAGCCACGGGGACTCTGCACTGTGCTGGGAGAGTTTCTACAAGGTGACCAGAAGCTGTTCGCCAGCACCCGCTTGCAGCGACCGAGTTCGGCTTTCCACGTTCTTCCCCGGCCCTCTTTCGCTTCTCCGCACAAGCTGCGGCTGTACCGAAGGCGCCGCTGGCTGTGCTTCTGCGAAGCGCTGCTTTCTCGGCAAAACGCAGCTTCTCGTTCTTGACAGCTCTGCTATGCAGAAGCACAGGAAAGCCGGCAGAGCTGCTCCTCAAGCTGCTCTACGCAGAGGCAACTGTAAATCAGCTAGACAGTGATGCTGTTGTGGAAAAGGCAGGAAAGTGGCTGCAAAAGCGTTTTGGCTTGCTGGAAGCAGCAGCAAGCACGCGGGCTTCTCTGCACGCTGCAAACACAAAACAGAAGCACCTACAGGGCGAGAGGAGACGGCCTGACACCTGCTGCACTCAGTACAGCTCTGGGCTGCTGCCAGGAAAGGTATTTCAAGGAACTAGCCACGGGGACTCTGCACTGTGCTGGGAGAGTTTCTACAAGGTGACCAGAAGCTGTTCGCCAGCAACCGCTTGCAGTGACCGAGTTCGGCTTTCCACGTTCTTCCCCGGCTCTCTTTCGCTTCTCCGCACAAGCTGCGGCTGTACCGAAGACGCCGCTGGCTGTGCTTCCGCGAAGCGCTGCTTTCTCGGCAAAACGCAGCTTCTCGTTCTTGACAGCTCTGCTATGCAGAAGCACAGGAAAGCCGGCAGAGCTGCTCCTCTAGCTGCTCTACGCAGAGGCAACTGTAAATCAGCTAGACAGTGATGCTGTTGTGGAAAAGGCAGGAAAGTGGCTGCAAAAGCGTTTTGGCTTGCTGGAAGCAGCAGCAAGCACGCGGGCTTCTCTGCACGCTGCAAACACAAAACAGAAGCACCTACACGGCGAGAGGAGACTGCCTGACACCTGCTGCACTCAGTACAGCTCTGGGCTGCTGCCAGGAAAGGTATTTCAAGGAACTAGCCACGGGGACTCTGCACTGTGCTGGGAGAGTTTCTACAAGGTGACCAGAAGCTGTTCGCCAGCACCCGCTTGCAGCGACCGAGTTCGGCTTTCCACGTTCTTCCCCGGCTCTCTTTCGCTTCTCCGCACAAGCTGCGGCTGTACCGAAGACGCCGCTGGCTGTGCTTCCGCGAAGCGCTGCTTTCTCGGCAAAACGCAGCTTCTCGTTCTTGACAGCTCTGCTATGCAGAAGCACAGGAAAGCCGGCAGAGCTGCTCCTCTAGCTGCTCTACGCAGAAGCAACTGTAAATCAGCTAGACAGTGATGCTGTTGTGGAAAAGGCAGGAAAGTGGCTGCAAAAGCGTTTTGGCTTGCTGGAAGCAGCAGCAAGCACGCGGGCTTCTCTGCACGCTGCAAACACAAAACAGAAGCACCTACACGGCGAGAGGAGACTGCCTGACACCTGCTGCACTCAGTACAGCTCTGGGCTGCTGCCAGGAAAGGTATTTCAAGGAACTAGCCACGGGGACTCTGCACTGTGCTGGGAGAGTTTCTACAAGGTGACCAGAAGCTGTTCGCCAGCACCCGCTTGCAGCGACCGAGTTCGGCTTTCCACGTTCTTCCCCGGCCCTCTTTCGCTTCTCCGCACAAGCTGCGGCTGTACCGAAGGCGCCGCTGGCTGTGCTTCTGCGAAGCGCTGCTTTCTCGGCAAAACGCAGCTTCTCGTTCTTGACAGCTCTGCTATGCAGAAGCACAGGAAAGCCGGCAGAGCTGCTCCTCAAGCTGCTCTACGCAGAGGCAACTGTAAATCAGCTAGACAGTGATGCTGTTGTGGAAAAGGCAGGAAAGTGGCTGCAAAAGCGTTTTGGCTTGCTGGAAGCAGCAGCAAGCACGCGGGCTTCTCTGCACGCTGCAAACACAAAACAGAAGCACCTACAGGGCGAGAGGAGCCTGCCTGACACCTGCTGCACTCAGTACAGCTCTGGGCTGCTGCCAGGAAAGGTATTTCAAGGAACTAGCCACGGGGACTCTGCACTGTGCTGGGAGAGTTTCTACAAGGTGACCAGAAGCTGTTCGCCAGCACCCGCTTGCAGCGACCGAGTTCGGCTTTCCACGTTCTTCCCCGGCCCTCTTTCGCTTCTCCGCACAAGCTGCGGCTGTACCGAAGACGCCGCTGGCTGTGCTTCCGCGAAGCGCTGCTTTCTCGGCAAAACGCAGCTTCTCCTTCTTGACAGCTCTGCTATGCAGAAGCACAGGAAAGCCGGCAGAGCTGCTCCTCTAGCTGCTCTACGCAGAGGCAACTGTAAATCAGCTAGACAGTGATGCTGTTGTGGAAAAGGCAGGAAAGTGGCTGCAAAAGCGTTTTGGCTTGCTGGAAGCAGCAGCAAGCACGCGGGCTTCTCTGCACGCTGCAAACACAAAACAGAAGCACCCACACGGCGAGAGGAGACTGCCTGACACCTGCTGCACTCAGTACAGCTCTGGGCTGCTGCCAGGAAAGGTATTTCAAGGAACTAGCCACGGGGACTCTGCACTGTGCTGGGAGAGTTTCTACAAGGTGACCAGAAGCTGTTCGCCAGCACCCGCTTGCAGCGACCGAGTTCGGCTTTCCACGTTCTTCCCCGGCTCTCTTTCGCTTCTCCGCACAAGCTGCGGCTGTACCGAAGACGCCGCTGGCTGTGCTTCCGCGAAGCGCTGCTTTCTCGGCAAAACGCAGCTTCTCGTTCTTGACAGCTCTGCTATGCAGAAGCACAGGAAAGCCGGCAGAGCTGCTCCTCTAGCTGCTCTACGCAGAAGCAACTGTAAATCAGCTAGACAGTGATGCTGTTGTGGAAAAGGCAGGAAAGTGGCTGCAAAAGCGTTTTGGCTTGCTGGAAGCAGCAGCAAGCACGCGGGCTTCTCTGCACGCTGCAAACACAAAACAGAAGCACCTACACGGCGAGAGGAGACTGCCTGACACCTGCTGCACTCAGTACAGCTCTGGGCTGCTGCCAGGAAAGGTATTTCAAGGAACTAGCCACGGGGACTCTGCACTGTGCTGGGAGAGTTTCTACAAGGTGACCAGAAGCTGTTCGCCAGCACCCGCTTGCAGCGACCGAGTTCGGCTTTCCACGTTCTTCCCCGGCCCTCTTTCGCTTCTCCGCACAAGCTGCGGCTGTACCGAAGACGCCGCTGGCTGTGCTTCCGCGAAGCGCTGCTTTCTCGGCAAAACGCAGCTTCTCCTTCTTGACAGCTCTGCTATGCAGAAGCACAGGAAAGCCGGCAGAGCTGCTCCTCTAGCTGCTCTACGCAGAGGCAACTGTAAATCAGCTAGACAGTGATGCTGTTGTGGAAAAGGCAGGAAAGTGGCTGCAAAAGCGTTTTGGCTTGCTGGAAGCAGCAGCAAGCACGCGGGCTTCTCTGCACGCTGCAAACACAAAACAGAAGCACCCACACGGCGAGAGGAGACTGCCTGACACCTGCTGCACTCAGTACAGCTCTGGGCTGCTGCCAGGAAAGGTATTTCAAGGAACTAGCCACGGGGACTCTGCACTGTGCTGGGACAGTTTCTACAAGGTGACCAGAAGCTGTTCGCCAGCACCCGCTTGCAGCGACCGAGTTCGGCTTTCCACGTTCTTCCCCGGCCCTCTTTCGCTTCTCCGCACAAGCTGCGGCTGTACCGAAGACGCCGCTGGCTGTGCTTCCGCGAAGCGCTGCTTTCTCGGCAAAACGCAGCTTCTCCTTCTTGACAGCTCTGCTATGCAGAAGCACAGGAAAGCCGGCAGAGCTGCTCCTCTAGCTGCTCTACGCAGAGGCAACTGTAAATCAGCTAGACAGTGATGCTGTTGTGGAAAAGGCAGGAAAGTGGCTGCAAAAGCGTTTTGGCTTGCTGGAAGCAGCAGCAAGCACGCGGGCTTCTCTGCACGCTGCAAACACAAAACAGAAGCACCCACACGGCGAGAGGAGACTGCCTGACACCTGCTGCACTCAGTACAGCTCTGGGCTGCTGCCAGGAAAGGTATTTCAAGGAACTAGCCACGGGGACTCTGCACTGTGCTGGGAGAGTTTCTACAAGGTGACCAGAAGCTGTTGGCCAGCACCCGCTTGCAGCGACCGAGTTCGGCTTTCCACGTTCTTCCCCGGCTCTCTTTCGCTTCTCCGCACAAGCTGCGGCTGTACCGAAGACGCCGCTGGCTGCGCTTCCGCCAAGCGCTGCTTTCTCGGCAAAACGCAGCTTCTCGTTCTTGACAGCTCTGCTATGCAGAAGCACAGGAAAGCCGGCAGAGCTGCTCCTCTAGCTGCTCTACGCAGAGGCAACTGTAAAGCAGCTAGACAGTGATGCTGTTGTGGAAAAGGCAGGAAAGTGGCTGCAAAAGCGTTTTGGCTTGCTGGAAGCAGCAGCAAGCACGCGGGCTTCTCTGCACGCTGCAAACACAAAACAGAAGCACCTACACGGCGAGAGGAGACTGCCTGACACCTGCTGCACTCAGTACAGCTCTGGGCTGCTGCCAGGAAAGGTATTTCAAGGAACTAGCCACGGGGACTCTGCACTGTGCTGGGAGAGTTTCTACAAGGTGACCAGAAGCTGTTCGCCAGCACCCGCTTGCAGCGACCGAGTTCGGCTTTCCACGTTCTTCCCCGGCTCTCTTTCGCTTCTCCGCACAAGCTGCGGCTGTACCGAAGACGCCGCTGGCTGTGCTTCCGCGAAGCGCTGCTTTCTCGGCAAAACGCAGTTTCTCGTTCTTGACAGCTCTGCTATGCAGAAGCACAGGAAAGCCGGCAGAGCTGCTCCTCTAGCTGCTCTACGCAGAAGCAACTGTAAATCAGCTAGACAGTGATGCTGTTGTGGAAAAGGCAGGAAAGTGGCTGCAAAAGCGTTTTGGCTTGCTGGAAGCAGCAGCAAGCACGCGGGCTTCTCTGCACGCTGCAAACACAAAACAGAAGCACCTACACGGCGAGAGGAGACTGCCTGACACCTGTTGCACTCAGTACAGGTCTGGGCTGCTGCCAGGAAAGGTATTTCAAGGAACTAGCCACGGGGACTCTGCACTGTGCTGGGACAGTTTCTACAAGGTGACCAGAAGCTGTTCGCCAGCACCCGCTTGCAGCGACCGAGTTCGGCTTTCCACGTTCTTCCCCGGCCCTCTTTCGCTTCTCCGCACAAGCTGCGGCTGTTCCGAAGACGCCGCTGGCTGTGCTTCCGCGAAGCGCTGCTTTCTCGGCAAAACGCAGTTTCTCGTTCTTGACAGCTCTGCTATGCAGAAGCACAGGAAAGCCGGCAGAGCTGCTCCTCTAGCTGCTCTACGCAGAGGCAACTGTAAATCAGCTAGACAGTGATGCTGTTGTGGAAAAGGCAGGAAAGTGGCTGCAAAAGCGTTTTGGCTTGCTGGAAGCAGCAGCAAGCACGCGGGCTTCTCTGCACGCTGCAAACACAAAACAGAAGCACCTACACGGCGAGAGGAGACGGCCTGACACCTGCTGCACTCAGTACAGCTCTGGGCTGCTGCCAGGAAAGGTATTTCAAGGAACTAGCCACGGGGACTCTGCACTGTGCTGGGAGAGTTTCTACAAGGTGACCAGAAGCTGTTCGCCAGCACCCGCTTGCAGCGACCGAGTTCGGCTTTCCACGTTCTTCCCCGGCTCTCTTTCGCTTCTCCGCACAAGCTGCGGCTGTACCGAAGACGCCGCTGGCTGTGCTTCCGCGAAGCGCTGCTTTCTCGGCAAAACGCAGCTTCTCGTTCTTGACAGCTCTGCTATGCAGAAGCACAGGAAAGCCGGCAGAGCTGCTCCTCTAGCTGCTCTACGCAGAGGCAACTGTAAATCAGCTAGACAGTGATGCTGTTGTGGAAAAGGCAGGAAAGTGGCTGCAAAAGCGTTTTGGCTTGCTGGAAGCAGCAGCAAGCACGCGGGCTTCTCTGCACGCTGCAAACACAAAACAGAAGCACCTACACGGCGAGAGGAGACTGCCTGACACCTGCTGCACTCAGTACAGCTCTGGGCTGCTGCCAGGAAAGGTATTTCAAGGAACTAGCCACGGGGACTCTGCACTGTGCTGGGAGAGTTTCTACAAGGTGACCAGAAGCTGTTCGCCAGCAACCGCTTGCAGCGACCGAGTTCGGCTTTCCACGTTCTTCCCCGGCTCTCTTTCGCTTCTCCGCACAAGCTGCGGCTGTACCGAAGACGCCGCTGGCTGTGCTTCCGCGAAGCGCTGCTTTCTCGGCAAAACGCAGCTTCTCGTTCTTGACAGCTCTGCTATGCAGAAGCACAGGAAAGCCGGCAGAGCTGCTCCTCTAGCTGCTCTACGCAGAAGCAACTGTAAATCAGCTAGACAGTGATGCTGTTGTGGAAAAGGCAGGAAAGTGGCTGCAAAAGCGTTTTGGCTTGCTGGAAGCAGCAGCAAGCACGCGGGCATCTCTGCACGCTGCAAACACAAAACAGAAGCACCTACACGGCGAGAGGAGACTGCCTGACACCTGCTGCACTCAGTACAGCTCTGGGCTGCTGCCAGGAAAGGTATTTCAAGGAACTAGCCACGGGGACTCTGCACTGTGCTGGGACAGTTTCTACAAGGTGACCAGAACTGTTCGCCAGCACCCGCTTGCAGCGACCGAGTTCGGCTTTCCACGTTCTTCCCCGGCCCTCTTTCGTTTCTCCGCACAAGCTGCGGCTGTACCGAAGACGCCGCTGGCTGTGCTTCCGCGAAGCGCTGCTTTCTCGGCAAAACGCAGCTTCTCGTTCTTGACAGCTCTGCTATGCAGAAGCACAGGAAAGCCGGCAGAGCTGCTCCTCTAGCTGCTCTACGCAGAGGCAACTGTAAATCAGCTAGACAGTGATGCTGTTGTGGAAAAGGCAGGAAAGTGGCTGCAAAAGCGTTTTGGCTTGCTGGAAGCAGCAGCAAGCACGCGGGCTTCTCTGCACGCTGCAAACACAAAACAGAAGCACCTACACGGCGAGAGGAGACTGCCTGACACCTGCTGCACTCAGTACAGCTCTGGGCTGCTGCCAGGAAAGGTATTTCAAGGAACTAGCCACAGGGACTCTGCACTGTGCTGGGAGAGTTTCTACAAGGTGACCAGAAGCTGTTCGCCAGCACCCGCTTGCAGCGACCGAGTTCGGCTTTCCACGTTCTTCCCCGGCTCTCTTTCGCTTCTCCGCACAAGCTGCGGCTGTACCGAAGACGCCGCTGGCTGTGCTTCCGCGAAGCGCTGCTTTCTCGGCAAAACGCAGCTTCTCGTTCTTGACAGCTCTGCTATGCAGAAGCACAGGAAAGCCGGCAGAGCTGCTCCTCTAGCTGCTCTACGCAGAAGCAACTGTAAATCAGCTAGACAGTGATGCTGTTGTGGAAAAGGCAGGAAAGTGGCTGCAAAAGCGTTTTGGCTTGCTGGAAGCAGCAGCAAGCACGCGGGCTTCTCTGCACGCTGCAAACACAAAACAGAAGCACCTACACGGCGAGAGGAGACTGCCTGACACCTGCTGCACTCAGTACAGCTCTGGGCTGCTGCCAGGAAAGGTATTTCAAGGAACTAGCCACGGGGACTCTGCACTGTGCTGGGACAGTTTCTACAAGGTGACCAGAAGCTGTTCGCCAGCACCCGCTTGCAGCGACCGAGTTCGGCTTTCCACGTTCTTCCCCGGCCCTCTTTCGCTTCTCCGCACAAGCTGCGGCTGTACCGAAGACGCCGCTGGCTGTGCTTCTGCGAAGCGCTGCTTTCTCGGCAAAACGCAGCTTCTCGTTCTTGACAGCTCTGCTATGCAGAAGCACAGGAAAGCCGGCAGAGCTGCTCCTCAAGCTGCTCTACGCAGAGGCAACTGTAAATCAGCTAGACAGTGATGCTGTTGTGGAAAAGGCAGGAAAGTGGCTGCAAAAGCGTTTTGGCTTGCTGGAAGCAGCAGCAAGCACGCGGGCTTCTCTGCACGCTGCAAACACAAAACAGAAGCACCTACAGGGCGAGAGGAGACGGCCTGACACCTGCTGCACTCAGTACAGCTCTGGGCTGCTGCCAGGAAAGGTATTTCAAGGAACTAGCCACGGGGACTCTGCACTGTGCTGGGAGAGTTTCTACAAGGTGACCAGAAGCTGTTCGCCAGCACCCGCTTGCAGCGACCGAGTTCGGCTTTCCACGTTCTTCCCCGGCTCTCTTTCGCTTCTCCGCACAAGCTGCGGCTGTACCGAAGACGCCGCTGGCTGTGCTTCCGCGAAGCGCTGCTTTCTCGGCAAAACGCAGCTTCTCGTTCTTGACAGCTCTGCTATGCAGAAGCACAGGAAAGCTGGCAGAGCTGCTCCTCTAGCTGCTCTACGCAGAGGCAACTGTAAAGCAGCTAGACAGTGATGCTGTTGTGGAAAAGGCAGGAAAGTGGCTGCAAAAGCGTTTTGGCTTGCTGGAAGCAGCAGCAAGCACGCGGGCTTCTCTGCACGCTGCAAACACAAAACAGAAGCACCTACACGGCGAGAGGAGACTGCCTGACACCTGCTGCACTCAGTACAGCTCTGGGCTGCTGCCAGGAAAGGTATTTCAAGGAACTAGCCACGGGGACTCTGCACTGTGCTGGGAGAGTTTCTACAAGGTGACCAGAAGCTGTTCGCCAGCACCCGCTTGCAGCGACCGAGTTCGGCTTTCCACGTTCTTGCCCGGCTCTCTTTCGCTTCTCCGCACAAGCTGCGGCTGTACCGAAGACGCCGCTGGCTGTGCTTCCGCGAAGCGCTGCTTTCTCGGCAAAACGCAGTTTCTCGTTCTTGACAGCTCTGCTATGCAGAAGCACAGGAAAGCCGGCAGAGCTGCTCCTCTAGCTGCTCTACGCAGAAGCAACTGTAAATCAGCTAGACAGTGATGCTGTTGTGGAAAAGGCAGGAAAGTGGCTGCAAAAGCGTTTTGGCTTGCTGGAAGCAGCAGCAAGCACGCGGGCTTCTCTGCACGCTGCAAACACAAAACAGAAGCACCTACACGGCGAGAGGAGACTGCCTGACACCTGTTGCACTCAGTACAGGTCTGGGCTGCTGCCAGGAAAGGTATTTCAAGGAACTAGCCACGGGGACTCTGCACTGTGCTGGGACAGTTTCTACAAGGTGACCAGAAGCTGTTCGCCAGCACCCGCTTGCAGCGACCGAGTTCGGCTTTCCACGTTCTTCCCCGGCCCTCTTTCGCTTCTCCGCACAAGCTGCGGCTGTTCCGAAGACGCCGCTGGCTGTGCTTCCGCGAAGCGCTGCTTTCTCGGCAAAACGCAGTTTCTCGTTCTTGACAGCTCTGCTATGCAGAAGCACAGGAAAGCCGGCAGAGCTGCTCCTCTAGCTGCTCTACGCAGAGGCAACTGTAAATCAGCTAGACAGTGATGCTGTTGTGGAAAAGGCAGGAAAGTGGCTGCAAAAGCGTTTTGGCTTGCTGGAAGCAGCAGCAAGCACGCGGGCTTCTCTGCACGCTGCAAACACAAAACAGAAGCACCTACACGGCGAGAGGAGACGGCCTGACACCTGCTGCACTCAGTACAGCTCTGGGCTGCTGCCAGGAAAGGTATTTCAAGGAACTAGCCACGGGGACTCTGCACTGTGCTGGGAGAGTTTCTGCAAGGTGACCAGAAGCTGTTCGCCAGCAACCGCTTGCAGCGACCGAGTTCGGCTTTCCACGTTCTTCCCCGGCTCTCTTTCGCTTCTCCGCACAAGCTGCGGCTGTACCGAAGACGCCGCTGGCTGTGCTTCCGCGAAGCGCTGCTTTCTCGGCAAAACGCAGCTTCTCGTTCTTGACAGCTCTGCTATGCAGAAGCACAGGAAAGCCGGCAGAGCTGCTCCTCTAGCTGCTCTACGCAGAGGCAACTGTAAATCAGCTAGACAGTGATGCTGTTGTGGAAAAGGCAGGAAAGTGGCTGCAAAAGCGTTTTGGCTTGCTGGAAGCAGCAGCAAGCACGCGGGCTTCTCTGCACGCTGCAAACACAAAACAGAAGCACCTACACGGCGAGAGGAGACTGCCTGACACCTGCTGCACTCAGTACAGCTCTGGGCTGCTGCCAGGAAAGGTATTTCAAGGAACTAGCCACGGGGACTCTGCACTGTGCTGGGAGAGTTTCTACAAGGTGACCAGAAGCTGTTCGCCAGCAACCGCTTGCAGCGACCGAGTTCGGCTTTCCACGTTCTTCCCCGGCTCTCTTTCGCTTCTCCGCACAAGCTGCGGCTGTACCGAAGACGCCGCTGGCTGTGCTTCCGCGAAGCGCTGCTTTCTCGGCAAAACGCAGCTTCTCGTTCTTGACAGCTCTGCTATGCAGAAGCACAGGAAAGCCGGCAGAGCTGCTCCTCTAGCTGCTCTACGCAGAAGCAACTGTAAATCAGCTAGACAGTGATGCTGTTGTGGAAAAGGCAGGAAAGTGGCTGCAAAAGCGTTTTGGCTTGCTGGAAGCAGCAGCAAGCACGCGGGCATCTCTGCACGCTGCAAACACAAAACAGAAGCACCTACACGGCGAGAGGAGACTGCCTGACACCTGCTGCACTCAGTACAGCTCTGGGCTGCTGCCAGGAAAGGTATTTCAAGGAACTAGCCACGGGGACTCTGCACTGTGCTGGGACAGTTTCTACAAGGTGACCAGAACTGTTCGCCAGCACCCGCTTGCAGCGACCGAGTTCGGCTTTCCACGTTCTTCCCCGGCCCTCTTTCGTTTCTCCGCACAAGCTGCGGCTGTACCGAAGACGCCGCTGGCTGTGCTTCCGCGAAGCGCTGCTTTCTCGGCAAAACGCAGCTTCTCGTTCTTGACAGCTCTGCTATGCAGAAGCACAGGAAAGCCGGCAGAGCTGCTCCTCTAGCTGCTCTACGCAGAGGCAACTGTAAATCAGCTAGACAGTGATGCTGTTGTGGAAAAGGCAGGAAAGTGGCTGCAAAAGCGTTTTGGCTTGCTGGAAGCAGCAGCAAGCACGCGGGCTTCTCTGCACGCTGCAAACACAAAACAGAAGCACCTACACGGCGAGAGGAGACTGCCTGACACCTGCTGCACTCAGTACAGCTCTGGGCTGCTGCCAGGAAAGGTATTTCAAGGAACTAGCCACAGGGACTCTGCACTGTGCTGGGAGAGTTTCTACAAGGTGACCAGAAGCTGTTCGCCAGCACCCGCTTGCAGCGACCGAGTTCGGCTTTCCACGTTCTTCCCCGGCTCTCTTTCGCTTCTCCGCACAAGCTGCGGCTGTACCGAAGACGCCGCTGGCTGTGCTTCCGCGAAGCGCTGCTTTCTCGGCAAAACGCAGCTTCTCGTTCTTGACAGCTCTGCTATGCAGAAGCACAGGAAAGCCGGCAGAGCTGCTCCTCTAGCTGCTCTACGCAGAAGCAACTGTAAATCAGCTAGACAGTGATGCTGTTGTGGAAAAGGCAGGAAAGTGGCTGCAAAAGCGTTTTGGCTTGCTGGAAGCAGCAGCAAGCACGCGGGCTTCTCTGCACGCTGCAAACACAAAACAGAAGCACCTACACGGCGAGAGGAGACTGCCTGACACCTGCTGCACTCAGTACAGCTCTGGGCTGCTGCCAGGAAAGGTATTTCAAGGAACTAGCCACGGGGACTCTGCACTGTGCTGGGACAGTTTCTACAAGGTGACCAGAAGCTGTTCGCCAGCACCCGCTTGCAGCGACCGAGTTCGGCTTTCCACGTTCTTCCCCGGCCCTCTTTCGCTTCTCCGCACAAGCTGCGGCTGTACCGAAGACGCCGCTGGCTGTGCTTCTGCGAAGCGCTGCTTTCTCGGCAAAACGCAGCTTCTCGTTCTTGACAGCTCTGCTATGCAGAAGCACAGGAAAGCCGGCAGAGCTGCTCCTCAAGCTGCTCTACGCAGAGGCAACTGTAAATCAGCTAGACAGTGATGCTGTTGTGGAAAAGGCAGGAAAGTGGCTGCAAAAGCGTTTTGGCTTGCTGGAAGCAGCAGCAAGCACGCGGGCTTCTCTGCACGCTGCAAACACAAAACAGAAGCACCTACAGGGCGAGAGGAGACGGCCTGACACCTGCTGCACTCAGTACAGCTCTGGGCTGCTGCCAGGAAAGGTATTTCAAGGAACTAGCCACGGGGACTCTGCACTGTGCTGGGAGAGTTTCTACAAGGTGACCAGAAGCTGTTCGCCAGCACCCGCTTGCAGCGACCGAGTTCGGCTTTCCACGTTCTTCCCCGGCTCTCTTTCGCTTCTCCGCACAAGCTGCGGCTGTACCGAAGACGCCGCTGGCTGTGCTTCCGCGAAGCGCTGCTTTCTCGGCAAAACGCAGCTTCTCGTTCTTGACAGCTCTGCTATGCAGAAGCACAGGAAAGCCGGCAGAGCTGCTCCTCTAGCTGCTCTACGCAGAGGCAACTGTAAATCAGCTAGACAGTGATGCTGTTGTGGAAAAGGCAGGAAAGTGGCTGCAAAAGCGTTTTGGCTTGCTGGAAGCAGCAGCAAGCACGCGGGCTTCTCTGCACGCTGCAAACACAAAACAGAAGCACCTACACGGCGAGAGGAGACTGCCTGACACCTGCTGCACTCAGTACAGCTCTGGGCTGCTGCCAGGAAAGGTATTTCAAGGAACTAGCCACGGGGACTCTGCACTGTGCTGGGAGAGTTTCTACAAGGTGACCAGAAGCTGTTCGCCAGCACCCGCTTGCAGCGACCGAGTTCGGCTTTCCACGTTCTTGCCCGGCTCTCTTTCGCTTCTCCGCACAAGCTGCGGCTGTACCGAAGACGCCGCTGGCTGTGCTTCCGCGAAGCGCTGCTTTCTCGGCAAAACGCAGCTTCTCGTTCTTGACAGCTCTGCTATGCAGACGCACAGGAAAGCCGGCAGAGCTGCTCCTCTAGCTGCTCTACGCAGAGGCAACTGTAAATCAGCTAGACAGTGATGCTGTTGTGGAAACGGCAGGAAAGTGGCTGCAAAAGCGTTTTGGCTTGCTGGAAGCAGCAGCAAGCACGCGGGCTTCTCTGCACGCTGCAAACACAAAACAGAAGCACCCACATGGCGAGAGGAGACTGCCTGACACCTGCTGCACTCAGTACAGCTCTGGGCTGCTGCCAGGAAAGGTATTTCAAGGAACTAGCCACGGGGACTCTGCACTGTGCTGGGAGAGTTTCTACAAGGTGACCAGAAGCTGTTGGCCAGCACCCGCTTGCAGCGACCGAGTTCGGCTTTCCACGTTCTTGCCCGGCTCTCTTTCGCTTCTCCGCATAAGCTGCGGCTGTACCGAAGACGCCGCTGGCTGTGCTTCCGCGAAGCGCTGCTTTCTCGGCAAAACGCAGCTTCTCGTTCTTGACAGCTCTGCTATGCAGAAGCACAGGAAAGCCGGCAGAGCTGCTCCTCTAGCTGCTCTACGCAGAGGCAACTGTAAATCAGCTCGACAGTGATCCTGTTGTGGAAAAGGCAGGAAAGTGGCTGCAAAAGCGTTTTGGCTTGCTGGAAGCAGCAGCAAGCACGCGGGCTTCTCTGCACGCTGCAAACACAAAACAGAAGCACCTACACGGCGAGAGGAGACTGCCTGACACCTGCTGCACTCAGTACAGCTCTGGGCTGCTGCCAGGAAAGGTATTTCAAGGAACTAGCCACGGGGACTCTGCACTGTGCTGGGACAGTTTCTACAAGGTGACCAGAAGCTGTTCGCCAGCACCCGCTTGCAGCGACCGAGTTCGGCTTTCCACGTTCTTCCCCGGCTCTCTTTCGCTTCTCCGCACAAGCTGCGGCTGTACCGAAGACGCCGCTGGCTGTGCTTCCGCGAAGCGCTGCTTTCTCGGCAAAACGCAGCTTCTCGTTCTTGACAGCTCTGCTATGCAGAAGCACAGGAAAGCCGGCAGAGCTGCTCCTCTAGCTGCTCTACGCAGAAGCAACTGTAAATCAGCTAGACAGTGATGCTGTTGTGGAAAAGGCAGGAAAGTGGCTGCAAAAGCGTTTTGGCTTGCTGGAAGCAGCAGCAAGCACGCGGGCTTCTCTGCACGCTGCAAACACAAAACAGAAGCACCTACACGGCGAGAGGAGACTGCCTGACACCTGCTGCACTCAGTACAGGTCTGGGCTGCTGCCAGGAAAGGTATTTCAAGGAACTAGCCACGGGGACTCTGCACTGTGCTGGGAGAGTTTCTACAAGGTGACCAGAAGCTGTTCGCCAGCACCCGCTTGCAGCGACCGAGTTCGGCTTTCCACGTTCTTCCCCGGCCCTCTTTCGCTTCTCCGCACAAGCTGCGGCTGTTCCGAAGACGCCGCTGGCTGTGCTTCCGCGAAGCGCTGCTTTCTCGGCAAAACGCAGCTTCTCCTTCTTGACAGCTCTGCTATGCAGAAGCACAGGAAAGCCGGCAGAGCTGCTCCTCTAGCTGCTCTACGCAGAGGCAACTGTAAATCAGCTAGACAGTGATGCTGTTGTGGAAAAGGCAGGAAAGTGGCTGCAAAAGCGTTTTGGCTTGCTGGAAGCAGCAGCAAGCACGCGGGCTTCTCTGCACGCTGCAAACACAAAACAGAAGCACCTACACGGCGAGAGGAGACGGCCTGACACCTGCTGCACTCAGTACAGCTCTGGGCTGCTGCCAGGAAAGGTATTTCAAGGAACTAGCCACGGGGACTCTGCACTGTGCTGGGAGAGTTTCTGCAAGGTGACCAGAAGCTGTTCGCCAGCAACCGCTTGCAGCGACCGAGTTCGGCTTTCCACGTTCTTCCCCGGCTCTCTTTCGCTTCTCCGCACAAGCTGCGGCTGTACCGAAGACGCCGCTGGCTGTGCTTCCGCGAAGCGCTGCTTTCTCGGCAAAACGCAGCTTCTCGTTCTTGACAGCTCTGCTATGCAGAAGCACAGGAAAGCCGGCAGAGCTGCTCCTCTAGCTGCTCTACGCAGAGGCAACTGTAAATCAGCTAGACAGTGATGCTGTTGTGGAAAAGGCAGGAAAGTGGCTGCAAAAGCGTTTTGGCTTGCTGGAAGCAGCAGCAAGCACGCGGGCTTCTCTGCACGCTGCAAACACAAAACAGAAGCACCTACACGGCGAGAGGAGACTGCCTGACACCTGCTGCACTCAGTACAGCTCTGGGCTGCTGCCAGGAAAGGTATTTCAAGGAACTAGCCACGGGGACTCTGCACTGTGCTGGGAGAGTTTCTACAAGGTGACCAGAAGCTGTTCGCCAGCAACCGCTTGCAGCGACCGAGTTCGGCTTTCCACGTTCTTGCCCGGCTCTCTTTCGCTTCTCCGCACAAGCTGCGGCTGTACCGAAGACGCCGCTGGCTGTGCTTCCGCGAAGCGCTGCTTTCTCGGCAAAACGCAGCTTCTCGTTCTTGACAGCTCTGCTATGCAGAAGCACAGGAAAGCCGGCAGAGCTGCTCCTCTAGCTGCTCTACGCAGAGGCAACTGTAAATCAGCTAGACAGTGATGCTGTTGTGGAAACGGCAGGAAAGTGGCTGCAAAAGCGTTTTGGCTTGCTGGAAGCAGCAGCAAGCACGCGGGCTTCTCTGCACGCTGCAAACACAAAACAGAAGCACCCACACGGCGAGAGGAGACTGCCTGACACCTGCTGCACTCAGTACAGCTCTGGGCTGCTGCCAGTAAAAGGTATTTCAAGGAACTAGCCACGGGGACTCTGCACTGTGCTGGGAGAGTTTCTACAAGGTGACCAGAAGCTGTTCGCCAGCACCCGCTTGCAGCGACCGAGTTCGGCTTTCCACGTTCTTCCCCGGCCCTCTTTCGCTTCTCCGCAAAAGCTGCGGCTGTACCGAAGACGCCGCTGGCTGTGCTTCCGCGAAGCGCTGCTTTCTCGGCAAAACGCAGCTTCTCGTTCTTGACAGCTCTGCTATGCAGAAGCACAGGAAAGCCGGCAGAGCTGCTCCTCTAGCTGCTCTACGCAGAGGCAACTGTAAATCAGCTAGACAGTGATGCTGTTGTGGAAAAGGCAGGAAAGTGGCTGCAAAAGCGTTTTGGCTTGCTGGAAGCAGCAGCAAGCACGCGGGCTTCTCTGCACGCTGCAAACACAAAACAGAAGCACCTACACGGCGAGAGGAGACTGCCTGACACCTGCTGCACTCAGTACAGCTCTGGGCTGCTGCCAGGAAAGGTATTTCAAGGAACTAGCCACGGGGACTCTGCACTGTGCTGGGAGAGTTTCTACAAGGTGACCAGAAGCTGTTCGCCAGCAACCGCTTGCAGCGACCGAGTTCGGCTTTCCACGTTCTTCCCCGGCTCTCTTTCGCTTCTCCGCACAAGCTGCGGCTGTACCGAAGACGCCGCTGGCTGTGCTTCCGCGAAGCGCTGCTTTCTCGGCAAAACGCAGCTTCTCGTTCTTGACAGCTCTGCTATGCAGAAGCACAGGAAAGCCGGCAGAGCTGCTCCTCTAGCTGCTCTACGCAGAAGCAACTGTAAATCAGCTAGACAGTGATGCTGTTGTGGAAAAGGCAGGAAAGTGGCTGCAAAAGCGTTTTGGCTTGCTGGAAGCAGCAGCAAGCACGCGGGCATCTCTGCACGCTGCAAACACAAAACAGAAGCACCTACACGGCGAGAGGAGACTGCCTGACACCTGCTGCACTCAGTACAGCTCTGGGCTGCTGCCAGGAAAGGTATTTCAAGGAACTAGCCACGGGGACTCTGCACTGTGCTGGGACAGTTTCTACAAGGTGACCAGAACTGTTCGCCAGCACCCGCTTGCAGCGACCGAGTTCGGCTTTCCACGTTCTTCCCCGGCCCTCTTTCGCTTCTCCGCACAAGCTGCGGCTGTTCCGAAGACGCCGCTGGCTGTGCTTCCGCGAAGCGCTGCTTTCTCGGCAAAACGCAGTTTCTCGTTCTTGACAGCTCTGCTATGCAGAAGCACAGGAAAGCCGGCAGAGCTGCTCCTCTAGCTGCTCTACGCAGAGGCAACTGTAAATCAGCTAGACAGTGATGCTGTTGTGGAAAAGGCAGGAAAGTGGCTGCAAAAGCGTTTTGGCTTGCTGGAAGCAGCAGCAAGCACGCGGGCTTCTCTGCACGCTGCAAACACAAAACAGAAGCACCTACACGGCGAGAGGAGACGGCCTGACACCTGCTGCACTCAGTACAGCTCTGGGCTGCTGCCAGGAAAGGTATTTCAAGGAACTAGCCACGGGGACTCTGCACTGTGCTGGGAGAGTTTCTGCAAGGTGACCAGAAGCTGTTCGCCAGCAACCGCTTGCAGCGACCGAGTTCGGCTTTCCACGTTCTTCCCCGGCTCTCTTTCGCTTCTCCGCACAAGCTGCGGCTGTACCGAAGACGCCGCTGGCTGTGCTTCCGCGAAGCGCTGCTTTCTCGGCAAAACGCAGCTTCTCGTTCTTGACAGCTCTGCTATGCAGAAGCACAGGAAAGCCGGCAGAGCTGCTCCTCTAGCTGCTCTACGCAGAGGCAACTGTAAATCAGCTAGACAGTGATGCTGTTGTGGAAAAGGCAGGAAAGTGGCTGCAAAAGCGTTTTGGCTTGCTGGAAGCAGCAGCAAGCACGCGGGCTTCTCTGCACGCTGCAAACACAAAACAGAAGCACCTACACGGCGAGAGGAGACTGCCTGACACCTGCTGCACTCAGTACAGCTCTGGGCTGCTGCCAGGAAAGGTATTTCAAGGAACTAGCCACGGGGACTCTGCACTGTGCTGGGAGAGTTTCTACAAGGTGACCAGAAGCTGTTGGCCAGCACCCGCTTGCAGCGACCGAGTTCGGCTTTCCACGTTCTTGCCCGGCTCTCTTTCGCTTCTCCGCATAAGCTGCGGCTGTACCGAAGACGCCGCTGGCTGTGCTTCCGCGAAGCGCTGCTTTCTCGGCAAAACGCAGCTTCTCGTTCTTGACAGCTCTGCTATGCAGAAGCACAGGAAAGCCGGCAGAGCTGCTCCTCTAGCTGCTCTACGCAGAGGCAACTGTAAATCAGCTCGACAGTGATCCTGTTGTGGAAAAGGCAGGAAAGTGGCTGCAAAAGCGTTTTGGCTTGCTGGAAGCAGCAGCAAGCACGCGGGCTTCTCTGCACGCTGCAAACACAAAACAGAAGCACCCACACGGCGAGAGGAGACTGCCTGACACCTGCTGCACTCAGTACAGCTCTGGGCTGCTGCCAGGAAAGGTATTTCAAGGAACTAGCCACGGGGACTCTGCACTGTGCTGGGACAGTTTCTACAAGGTGACCAGAAGCTGTTCGCCAGCACCCGCTTGCAGCGACCGAGTTCGGCTTTCCACGTTCTTCCCCGGCTCTCTTTCGCTTCTCCGCACAAGCTGCGGCTGTACCGAAGACGCCGCTGGCTGTGCTTCCGCGAAGCGCTGCTTTCTCGGCAAAACGCAGCTTCTCGTTCTTGACAGCTCTGCTATGCAGAAGCACAGGAAAGCCGGCAGAGCTGCTCCTCTAGCTGCTCTACGCAGAAGCAACTGTAAATCAGCTAGACAGTGATGCTGTTGTGGAAAAGGCAGGAAAGTGGCTGCAAAAGCGTTTTGGCTTGCTGGAAGCAGCAGCAAGCACGCGGGCTTCTCTGCACGCTGCAAACACAAAACAGAAGCACCTACACGGCGAGAGGAGACTGCCTGACACCTGCTGCACTCAGTACAGGTCTGGGCTGCTGCCAGGAAAGGTATTTCAAGGAACTAGCCACGGGGACTCTGCACTGTGCTGGGAGAGTTTCTACAAGGTGACCAGAAGCTGTTCGCCAGCACCCGCTTGCAGCGACCGAGTTCGGCTTTCCACGTTCTTCCCCGGCCCTCTTTCGCTTCTCCGCACAAGCTGCGGCTGTTCCGAAGACGCCGCTGGCTGTGCTTCCGCGAAGCGCTGCTTTCTCGGCAAAACGCAGCTTCTCCTTGACAGCTCTGCTATGCAGAAGCACAGGAAAGCCGGCAGAGCTGCTCCTCTAGCTGCTCTACGCAGAGGCAACTGTAAATCAGCTAGACAGTGATGCTGTTGTGGAAAAGGCAGGAAAGTGGCTGCAAAAGCGTTTTGGCTTGCTGGAAGCAGCAGCAAGCACGCGGGCTTCTCTGCACGCTGCAAACACAAAACAGAAGCACCTACACGGCGAGAGGAGACGGCCTGACACCTGCTGCACTCAGTACAGGTCTGGGCTGCTGCCAGGAAAGGTATTTCAAGGAACTAGCCACGGGGACTCTGCACTGTGCTGGGAGAGTTTCTGCAAGGTGACCAGAAGCTGTTCGCCAGCAACCGCTTGCAGCGACCGAGTTCGACTTTCCACGTTCTTCCCCGGCTCTCTTTCGCTTCTCCGCACAAGCTGCGGCTGTACCGAAGACGCCGCTGGCTGTGCTTCCGCGAAGCGCTGCTTTCTCGGCAAAACGCAGCTTCTCGTTCTTGACAGCTCTGCTATGCAGAAGCACAGGAAAGCCGGCAGAGCTGCTCCTCTAGCTGCTCTATGCAGAGGCAACTGTAAATCAGCTAGACAGTGATGCTGTTGTGGAAAAGGCAGGAAAGTGGCTGCAAAAGCGTTTTGGCTTGCTGGAAGCAGCAGCAAGCACGCGGGCTTCTCTGCACGCTGCAAACACAAAACAGAAGCACCTACACGGCGAGAGGAAACTGCCTGACACCTGCTGCACTCAGTACAGCTCTGGGCTGCTGCCAGGAAAGGTATTTCAAGGAACTAGCCACGGGGACTCTGCACTGTGCTGGGACAGTTTCTACAAGGTGACCAGAAGCTGTTCGCCAGCAACCGCTTGCAGCGACCGAGTTCGGCTTTCCACGTTCTTGCCCGGCTCTCTTTCGCTTCTCCGCACAAGCTGCGGCTGTACCGAAGACGCCGCTGGCTGTGCTTCCGCGAAGCGCTGCTTTCTCGGCAAAACGCAGCTTCTCGTTCTTGACAGCTCTGCTATGCAGAAGCACAGGAAAGCCGGCAGAGCTGCTCCTCTAGCTGCTCTACGCAGAGGCAACTGTAAATCAGCTAGACAGTGATGCTGTTGTGGAAACGGCAGGAAAGTGGCTGCAAAAGCGTTTTGGCTTGCTGGAAGCAGCAGCAAGCACGCGGGCTTCTCTGCACGCTGCAAACACAAAACAGAAGCACCCACACGGCGAGAGGAGACTGCCTGACACCTGCTGCACTCAGTACAGCTCTGGGCTGCTGCCAGTAAAAGGTATTTCAAGGAACTAGCCACGGGGACTCTGCACTGTGCTGGGAGAGTTTCTACAAGGTGACCAGAAGCTGTTCGCCAGCACCCGCTTGCAGCGACCGAGTTCGGCTTTCCACGTTCTTCCCCGGCCCTCTTTCGCTTCTCCGCAAAAGCTGCGGCTGTACCGAAGACGCCGCTGGCTGTGCTTCCGCGAAGCGCTGCTTTCTCGGCAAAACGCAGCTTCTCGTTCTTGACAGCTCTGCTATGCAGAAGCACAGGAAAGCCGGCAGAGCTGCTCCTCTAGCTGCTCTACGCAGAGGCAACTGTAAATCAGCTAGACAGTGATGCTGTTGTGGAAAAGGCAGGAAAGTGGCTGCAAAAGCGTTTTGGCTTGCTGGAAGCAGCAGCAAGCACGCGGGCTTCTCTGCACGCTGCAAACACAAAACAGAAGCACCTACACGGCGAGAGGAGACTGCCTGACACCTGCTGCACTCAGTACAGCTCTGGGCTGCTGCCAGGAAAGGTATTTCAAGGAACTAGCCACGGGGACTCTGCACTGTGCTGGGAGAGTTTCTACAAGGTGACCAGAAGCTGTTCGCCAGCAACCGCTTGCAGCGACCGAGTTCGGCTTTCCACGTTCTTCCCCGGCTCTCTTTCGCTTCTCCGCACAAGCTGCGGCTGTACCGAAGACGCCGCTGGCTGTGCTTCCGCGAAGCGCTGCTTTCTCGGCAAAACGCAGCTTCTCGTTCTTGACAGCTCTGCTATGCAGAAGCACAGGAAAGCCGGCAGAGCTGCTCCTCTAGCTGCTCTACGCAGAGGCAACTGTAAATCAGCTCGACAGTGATCCTGTTGTGGAAAAGGCAGGAAAGTGGCTGCAAAAGCGTTTTGGCTTGCTGGAAGCAGCAGCAAGCACGCGGGCTTCTCTGCACGCTGCAAACACAAAACAGAAGCACCTACACGGCGAGAGGAGACTGCCTGACACCTGCTGCACTCAGTACAGCTCTGGGCTGCTGCCAGGAAAGGTATTTCAAGGAACTAGCCACGGGGACTCTGCACTGTGCTGGGACAGTTTCTACAAGGTGACCAGAAGCTGTTCGCCAGCACCCGCTTGCAGCGACCGAGTTCGGCTTTCCACGTTCTTCCCCGGCTCTCTTTCGCTTCTCCGCACAAGCTGCGGCTGTACCGAAGACGCCGCTGGCTGTGCTTCCGCGAAGCGCTGCTTTCTCGGCAAAACGCAGCTTCTCGTTCTTGACAGCTCTGCTATGCAGAAGCACAGGAAAGCCGGCAGAGCTGCTCCTCTAGCTGCTCTACGCAGAAGCAACTGTAAATCAGCTAGACAGTGATGCTGTTGTGGAAAAGGCAGGAAAGTGGCTGCAAAAGCGTTTTGGCTTGCTGGAAGCAGCAGCAAGCACGCGG
Organism: Phylloscopus collybita; assembly: GCA_027886175.1. NCBI lineage: Eukaryota > Metazoa > Chordata > Aves > Passeriformes > Phylloscopidae > Phylloscopus > Phylloscopus collybita. Next base: position 49,981,373 of record JAJNNQ010000137.1, on the reverse strand, counting down.
GCTTCTCTGCACGCTGCAAACACAAAACAGAAGCACCTACACGGCGAGAGGAGACTGCCTGACACCTGCTGCACTCAGTACAGGTCTGGGCTGCTGCCAGGAAAGGTATTTCAAGGAACTAGCCACGGGGACTCTGCACTGTGCTGGGAGAGTTTCTACAAGGTGACCAGAAGCTGTTCGCCAGCACCCGCTTGCAGCGACCGAGTTCGGCTTTCCACGTTCTTCCCCGGCCCTCTTTCGCTTCTCCGCACAAGCTGCGGCTGTTCCGAAGACGCCGCTGGCTGTGCTTCCGCGAAGCGCTGCTTTCTCGGCAAAACGCAGTTTCTCGTTCTTGACAGCTCTGCTATGCAGAAGCACAGGAAAGCCGGCAGAGCTGCTCCTCTAGCTGCTCTACGCAGAGGCAACTGTAAATCAGCTAGACAGTGATGCTGTTGTGGAAAAGGCAGGAAAGTGGCTGCAAAAGCGTTTTGGCTTGCTGGAAGCAGCAGCAAGCACGCGGGCTTCTCTGCACGCTGCAAACACAAAACAGAAGCACCTACACGGCGAGAGGAGACGGCCTGACACCTGCTGCACTCAGTACAGCTCTGGGCTGCTGCCAGGAAAGGTATTTCAAGGAACTAGCCACGGGGACTCTGCACTGTGCTGGGAGAGTTTCTGCAAGGTGACCAGAAGCTGTTCGCCAGCAACCGCTTGCAGCGACCGAGTTCGGCTTTCCACGTTCTTCCCCGGCTCTCTTTCGCTTCTCCGCACAAGCTGCGGCTGTACCGAAGACGCCGCTGGCTGTGCTTCCGCGAAGCGCTGCTTTCTCGGCAAAACGCAGCTTCTCGTTCTTGACAGCTCTGCTATGCAGAAGCACAGGAAAGCCGGCAGAGCTGCTCCTCTAGCTGCTCTACGCAGAGGCAACTGTAAATCAGCTAGACAGTGATGCTGTTGTGGAAAAGGCAGGAAAGTGGCTGCAAAAGCGTTTTGGCTTGCTGGAAGCAGCAGCAAGCACGCGGGCTTCTCTGCACGCTGCAAACACAAAACAGAAGCACCTACACGGCGAGAGGAGACTGCCTGACACCTGCTGCACTCAGTACAGCTCTGGGCTGCTGCCAGGAAAGGTATTTCAAGGAACTAGCCACGGGGACTCTGCACTGTGCTGGGAGAGTTTCTACAAGGTGACCAGAAGCTGTTCGCCAGCAACCGCTTGCAGCGACCGAGTTCGGCTTTCCACGTTCTTGCCCGGCTCTCTTTCGCTTCTCCGCACAAGCTGCGGCTGTACCGAAGACGCCGCTGGCTGTGCTTCCGCGAAGCGCTGCTTTCTCGGCAAAACGCAGCTTCTCGTTCTTGACAGCTCTGCTATGCAGAAGCACAGGAAAGCCGGCAGAGCTGCTCCTCTAGCTGCTCTACGCAGAGGCAACTGTAAATCAGCTAGACAGTGATGCTGTTGTGGAAACGGCAGGAAAGTGGCTGCAAAAGCGTTTTGGCTTGCTGGAAGCAGCAGCAAGCACGCGGGCTTCTCTGCACGCTGCAAACACAAAACAGAAGCACCCACACGGCGAGAGGAGACTGCCTGACACCTGCTGCACTCAGTACAGCTCTGGGCTGCTGCCAGTAAAAGGTATTTCAAGGAACTAGCCACGGGGACTCTGCACTGTGCTGGGAGAGTTTCTACAAGGTGACCAGAAGCTGTTCGCCAGCACCCGCTTGCAGCGACCGAGTTCGGCTTTCCACGTTCTTCCCCGGCCCTCTTTCGCTTCTCCGCAAAAGCTGCGGCTGTACCGAAGACGCCGCTGGCTGTGCTTCCGCGAAGCGCTGCTTTCTCGGCAAAACGCAGCTTCTCGTTCTTGACAGCTCTGCTATGCAGAAGCACAGGAAAGCCGGCAGAGCTGCTCCTCTAGCTGCTCTACGCAGAGGCAACTGTAAATCAGCTAGACAGTGATGCTGTTGTGGAAAAGGCAGGAAAGTGGCTGCAAAAGCGTTTTGGCTTGCTGGAAGCAGCAGCAAGCACGCGGGCTTCTCTGCACGCTGCAAACACAAAACAGAAGCACCTACACGGCGAGAGGAGACTGCCTGACACCTGCTGCACTCAGTACAGCTCTGGGCTGCTGCCAGGAAAGGTATTTCAAGGAACTAGCCACGGGGACTCTGCACTGTGCTGGGAGAGTTTCTACAAGGTGACCAGAAGCTGTTCGCCAGCAACCGCTTGCAGCGACCGAGTTCGGCTTTCCACGTTCTTCCCCGGCTCTCTTTTGCTTCTCCGCACAAGCTGCGGCTGTACCGAAGACGCCGCTGGCTGTGCTTCCGCGAAGCGCTGCTTTCTCGGCAAAACGCAGCTTCTCGTTCTTGACAGCTCTGCTATGCAGAAGCACAGGAAAGCCGGCAGAGCTGCTCCTCTAGCTGCTCTACGCAGAAGCAACTGTAAATCAGCTAGACAGTGATGCTGTTGTGGAAAAGGCAGGAAAGTGGCTGCAAAAGCGTTTTGGCTTGCTGGAAGCAGCAGCAAGCACGCGGGCATCTCTGCACGCTGCAAACACAAAACAGAAGCACCTACACGGCGAGAGGAGACTGCCTGACACCTGCTGCACTCAGTACAGCTCTGGGCTGCTGCCAGGAAAGGTATTTCAAGGAACTAGCCACGGGGACTCTGCACTGTGCTGGGAGAGTTTCTACAAGGTGACCAGAACTGTTCGCCAGCACCCGCTTGCAGCGACCGAGTTCGGCTTTCCACGTTCTTCCCCGGCCCTCTTTCGCTTCTCCGCACAAGCTGCGGCTGTTCCGAAGACGCCGCTGGCTGTGCTTCCGCGAAGCGCTGCTTTCTCGGCAAAACGCAGTTTCTCGTTCTTGACAGCTCTGCTATGCAGAAGCACAGGAAAGCCGGCAGAGCTGCTCCTCTAGCTGCTCTACGCAGAGGCAACTGTAAATCAGCTAGACAGTGATGCTGTTGTGGAAAAGGCAGGAAAGTGGCTGCAAAAGCGTTTTGGCTTGCTGGAAGCAGCAGCAAGCACGCGGGCTTCTCTGCACGCTGCAAACACAAAACAGAAGCACCTACACGGCGAGAGGAGACGGCCTGACACCTGCTGCACTCAGTACAGCTCTGGGCTGCTGCCAGGAAAGGTATTTCAAGGAACTAGCCACGGGGACTCTGCACTGTGCTGGGAGAGTTTCTGCAAGGTGACCAGAAGCTGTTCGCCAGCAACCGCTTGCAGCGACCGAGTTCGGCTTTCCACGTTCTTCCCCGGCTCTCTTTCGCTTCTCCGCACAAGCTGCGGCTGTACCGAAGACGCCGCTGGCTGTGCTTCCGCGAAGCGCTGCTTTCTCGGCAAAACGCAGCTTCTCGTTCTTGACAGCTCTGCTATGCAGAAGCACAGGAAAGCCGGCAGAGCTGCTCCTCTAGCTGCTCTACGCAGAGGCAACTGTAAATCAGCTAGACAGTGATGCTGTTGTGGAAAAGGCAGGAAAGTGGCTGCAAAAGCGTTTTGGCTTGCTGGAAGCAGCAGCAAGCACGCGGGCTTCTCTGCACGCTGCAAACACAAAACAGAAGCACCTACACGGCGAGAGGAGACTGCCTGACACCTGCTGCACTCAGTACAGCTCTGGGCTGCTGCCAGGAAAGGTATTTCAAGGAACTAGCCACGGGGACTCTGCACTGTGCTGGGAGAGTTTCTACAAGGTGACCAGAAGCTGTTGGCCAGCACCCGCTTGCAGCGACCGAGTTCGGCTTTCCACGTTCTTGCCCGGCTCTCTTTCGCTTCTCCGCATAAGCTGCGGCTGTACCGAAGACGCCGCTGGCTGTGCTTCCGCGAAGCGCTGCTTTCTCGGCAAAACGCAGCTTCTCGTTCTTGACAGCTCTGCTATGCAGAAGCACAGGAAAGCCGGCAGAGCTGCTCCTCTAGCTGCTCTACGCAGAGGCAACTGTAAATCAGCTCGACAGTGATCCTGTTGTGGAAAAGGCAGGAAAGTGGCTGCAAAAGCGTTTTGGCTTGCTGGAAGCAGCAGCAAGCACGCGGGCTTCTCTGCACGCTGCAAACACAAAACAGAAGCACCCACACGGCGAGAGGAGACTGCCTGACACCTGCTGCACTCAGTACAGCTCTGGGCTGCTGCCAGGAAAGGTATTTCAAGGAACTAGCCACGGGGACTCTGCACTGTGCTGGGACAGTTTCTACAAGGTGACCAGAAGCTGTTCGCCAGCACCCGCTTGCAGCGACCGAGTTCGGCTTTCCACGTTCTTCCCCGGCTCTCTTTCGCTTCTCCGCACAAGCTGCGGCTGTACCGAAGACGCCGCTGGCTGTGCTTCCGCGAAGCGCTGCTTTCTCGGCAAAACGCAGCTTCTCGTTCTTGACAGCTCTGCTATGCAGAAGCACAGGAAAGCCGGCAGAGCTGCTCCTCTAGCTGCTCTACGCAGAAGCAACTGTAAATCAGCTAGACAGTGATGCTGTTGTGGAAAAGGCAGGAAAGTGGCTGCAAAAGCGTTTTGGCTTGCTGGAAGCAGCAGCAAGCACGCGGGCTTCTCTGCACGCTGCAAACACAAAACAGAAGCACCTACACGGCGAGAGGAGACTGCCTGACACCTGCTGCACTCAGTACAGGTCTGGGCTGCTGCCAGGAAAGGTATTTCAAGGAACTAGCCACGGGGACTCTGCACTGTGCTGGGAGAGTTTCTACAAGGTGACCAGAAGCTGTTCGCCAGCACCCGCTTGCAGCGACCGAGTTCGGCTTTCCACGTTCTTCCCCGGCCCTCTTTCGCTTCTCCGCACAAGCTGCGGCTGTTCCGAAGACGCCGCTGGCTGTGCTTCCGCGAAGCGCTGCTTTCTCGGCAAAACGCAGCTTCTCCTTCTTGACAGCTCTGCTATGCAGAAGCACAGGAAAGCCGGCAGAGCTGCTCCTCTAGCTGCTCTACGCAGAGGCAACTGTAAATCAGCTAGACAGTGATGCTGTTGTGGAAAAGGCAGGAAAGTGGCTGCAAAAGCGTTTTGGCTTGCTGGAAGCAGCAGCAAGCACGCGGGCTTCTCTGCACGCTGCAAACACAAAACAGAAGCACCTACACGGCGAGAGGAGACGGCCTGACACCTGCTGCACTCAGTACAGCTCTGGGCTGCTGCCAGGAAAGGTATTTCAAGGAACTAGCCACGGGGACTCTGCACTGTGCTGGGAGAGTTTCTGCAAGGTGACCAGAAGCTGTTCGCCAGCAACCGCTTGCAGCGACCGAGTTCGGCTTTCCACGTTCTTCCCCGGCTCTCTTTCGCTTCTCCGCACAAGCTGCGGCTGTACCGAAGACGCCGCTGGCTGTGCTTCCGCGAAGCGCTGCTTTCTCGGCAAAACGCAGCTTCTCGTTCTTGACAGCTCTGCTATGCAGAAGCACAGGAAAGCCGGCAGAGCTGCTCCTCTAGCTGCTCTACGCAGAGGCAACTGTAAATCAGCTAGACAGTGATGCTGTTGTGGAAAAGGCAGGAAAGTGGCTGCAAAAGCGTTTTGGCTTGCTGGAAGCAGCAGCAAGCACGCGGGCTTCTCTGCACGCTGCAAACACAAAACAGAAGCACCTACACGGCGAGAGGAGACTGCCTGACACCTGCTGCACTCAGTACAGCTCTGGGCTGCTGCCAGGAAAGGTATTTCAAGGAACTAGCCACGGGGACTCTGCACTGTGCTGGGAGAGTTTCTACAAGGTGACCAGAAGCTGTTCGCCAGCAACCGCTTGCAGCGACCGAGTTCGGCTTTCCACGTTCTTGCCCGGCTCTCTTTCGCTTCTCCGCACAAGCTGCGGCTGTACCGAAGACGCCGCTGGCTGTGCTTCCGCGAAGCGCTGCTTTCTCGGCAAAACGCAGCTTCTCGTTCTTGACAGCTCTGCTATGCAGAAGCACAGGAAAGCCGGCAGAGCTGCTCCTCTAGCTGCTCTACGCAGAGGCAACTGTAAATCAGCTAGACAGTGATGCTGTTGTGGAAACGGCAGGAAAGTGGCTGCAAAAGCGTTTTGGCTTGCTGGAAGCAGCAGCAAGCACGCGGGCTTCTCTGCACGCTGCAAACACAAAACAGAAGCACCCACACGGCGAGAGGAGACTGCCTGACACCTGCTGCACTCAGTACAGCTCTGGGCTGCTGCCAGGAAAGGTATTTCAAGGAACTAGCCACGGGGACTCTGCACTGTGCTGGGAGAGTTTCTACAAGGTGACCAGAAGCTGTTGGCCAGCACCCGCTTGCAGCGACCAAGTTCGGCTTTCCACGTTCTTGCCCGGCTCTCTTTCGCTTCTCCGCATAAGCTGCGGCTGTACCGAAGACGCCGCTGGCTGTGCTTCCGCGAAGCGCTGCTTTCTCGGCAAAACGCAGCTTCTCGTTCTTGACAGCTCTGCTATGCAGAAGCACAGGAAAGCCGGCAGAGCTGCTCCTCTAGCTGCTCTACGCAGAGGCAACTGTAAATCAGCTCGACAGTGATCCTGTTGTGGAAAAGGCAGGAAAGTGGCTGCAAAAGCGTTTTGGCTTGCTGGAAGCAGCAGCAAGCACGCGGGCTTCTCTGCACGCTGCAAACACAAAACAGAAGCACCCACACGGCGAGAGGAGACTGCCTGACACCTGCTGCACTCAGTACAGCTCTGGGCTGCTGCCAGGAAAGGTATTTCAAGGAACTAGCCACGGGGACTCTGCACTGTGCTGGGACAGTTTCTACAAGGTGACCAGAAGCTGTTCGCCAGCACCCGCTTGCAGCGACCGAGTTCGGCTTTCCACGTTCTTCCCCGGCTCTCTTTCGCTTCTCCGCACAAGCTGCGGCTGTACCGAAGACGCCGCTGGCTGTGCTTCCGCGAAGCGCTGCTTTCTCGGCAAAACGCAGCTTCTCGTTCTTGACAGCTCTGCTATGCAGAAGCACAGGAAAGCCGGCAGAGCTGCTCCTCTAGCTGCTCTACGCAGAAGCAACTGTAAATCAGCTAGACAGTGATGCTGTTGTGGAAAAGGCAGGAAAGTGGCTGCAAAAGCGTTTTGGCTTGCTGGAAGCAGCAGCAAGCACGCGGGCTTCTCTGCACGCTGCAAACACAAAACAGAAGCACCTACACGGCGAGAGGAGACTGCCTGACACCTGCTGCACTCAGTACAGGTCTGGGCTGCTGCCAGGAAAGGTATTTCAAGGAACTAGCCACGGGGACTCTGCACTGTGCTGGGAGAGTTTCTACAAGGTGACCAGAAGCTGTTCGCCAGCACCCGCTTGCAGCGACCGAGTTCGGCTTTCCACGTTCTTCCCCGGCCCTCTTTCGCTTCTCCGCACAAGCTGCGGCTGTTCCGAAGACGCCGCTGGCTGTGCTTCCGCGAAGCGCTGCTTTCTCGGCAAAACGCAGCTTCTCCTTGACAGCTCTGCTATGCAGAAGCACAGGAAAGCCGGCAGAGCTGCTCCTCTAGCTGCTCTACGCAGAGGCAACTGTAAATCAGCTAGACAGTGATGCTGTTGTGGAAAAGGCAGGAAAGTGGCTGCAAAAGCGTTTTGGCTTGCTGGAAGCAGCAGCAAGCACGCGGGCTTCTCTGCACGCTGCAAACACAAAACAGAAGCACCTACACGGCGAGAGGAGACGGCCTGACACCTGCTGCACTCAGTACAGCTCTGGGCTGCTGCCAGGAAAGGTATTTCAAGGAACTAGCCACGGGGACTCTGCACTGTGCTGGGAGAGTTTCTACAAGGTGACCAGAAGCTGTTCGCCAGCAACCGCTTGCAGCGACCGAGTTCGGCTTTCCACGTTCTTCCCCGGCTCTCTTTCGCTTCTCCGCACAAGCTGCGGCTGTACCGAAGACGCCGCTGGCTGTGCTTCCGCGAAGCGCTGCTTTCTCGGCAAAACGCAGCTTCTCGTTCTTGACAGCTCTGCTATGCAGAAGCACAGGAAAGCCGGCAGAGCTGCTCCTCTAGCTGCTCTACGCAGAGGCAACTGTAAATCAGCTAGACAGTGATGCTGTTGTGGAAAAGGCAGGAAAGTGGCTGCAAAAGCGTTTTGGCTTGCTGGAAGCAGCAGCAAGCACGCGGGCTTCTCTGCACGCTGCAAACACAAAACAGAAGCACCTACACGGCGAGAGGAGACTGCCTGACACCTGCTGCACTCAGTACAGCTCTGGGCTGCTGCCAGGAAAGGTATTTCAAGGAACTAGCCACGGGGACTCTGCACTGTGCTGGGAGAGTTTCTACAAGGTGACCAGAAGCTGTTCGCCAGCAACCGCTTGCAGCGACCGAGTTCGGCTTTCCACGTTCTTGCCCGGCTCTCTTTCGCTTCTCCGCACAAGCTGCGGCTGTACCGAAGACGCCGCTGGCTGTGCTTCCGCGAAGCGCTGCTTTCTCGGCAAAACGCAGCTTCTCGTTCTTGACAGCTCTGCTATGCAGAAGCACAGGAAAGCCGGCAGAGCTGCTCCTCTAGCTGCTCTACGCAGAGGCAACTGTAAATCAGCTAAACAGTGATGCTGTTGTGGAAACGGCAGGAAAGTGGCTGCAAAAGCGTTTTGGCTTGCTGGAAGCAGCAGCAAGCACGCGGGCTTCTCTGCACGCTGCAAACACAAAACAGAAGCACCCACACGGCGAGAGGAGACTGCCTGACACCTGCTGCACTCAGTACAGCTCTGGGCTGCTGCCAGTAAAAGGTATTTCAAGGAACTAGCCACGGGGACTCTGCACTGTGCTGGGAGAGTTTCTACAAGGTGACCAGAAGCTGTTCGCCAGCACCCGCTTGCAGCGACCGAGTTCGGCTTTCCACGTTCTTCCCCGGCCCTCTTTCGCTTCTCCGCAAAAGCTGCGGCTGTACCGAAGACGCCGCTGGCTGTGCTTCCGCGAAGCGCTGCTTTCTCGGCAAAACGCAGCTTCTCGTTCTTGACAGCTCTGCTATGCAGAAGCACAGGAAAGCCGGCAGAGCTGCTCCTCTAGCTGCTCTACGCAGAGGCAACTGTAAATCAGCTAGACAGTGATGCTGTTGTGGAAAAGGCAGGAAAGTGGCTGCAAAAGCGTTTTGGCTTGCTGGAAGCAGCAGCAAGCACGCGGGCTTCTCTGCACGCTGCAAACACAAAACAGAAGCACCTACACGGCGAGAGGAGACTGCCTGACACCTGCTGCACTCAGTACAGCTCTGGGCTGCTGCCAGGAAAGGTATTTCAAGGAACTAGCCACGGGGACTCTGCACTGTGCTGGGAGAGTTTCTACAAGGTGACCAGAAGCTGTTCGCCAGCAACCGCTTGCAGCGACCGAGTTCGGCTTTCCACGTTCTTCCCCGGCTCTCTTTCGCTTCTCCGCACAAGCTGCGGCTGTACCGAAGACGCCGCTGGCTGTGCTTCCGCGAAGCGCTGCTTTCTCGGCAAAACGCAGCTTCTCGTTCTTGACAGCTCTGCTATGCAGAAGCACAGGAAAGCCGGCAGAGCTGCTCCTCTAGCTGCTCTACGCAGAGGCAACTGTAAATCAGCTCGACAGTGATCCTGTTGTGGAAAAGGCAGGAAAGTGGCTGCAAAAGCGTTTTGGCTTGCTGGAAGCAGCAGCAAGCACGCGGGCTTCTCTGCACGCTGCAAACACAAAACAGAAGCACCTACACGGCGAGAGGAGACTGCCTGACACCTGCTGCACTCAGTACAGCTCTGGGCTGCTGCCAGGAAAGGTATTTCAAGGAACTAGCCACGGGGACTCTGCACTGTGCTGGGACAGTTTCTACAAGGTGACCAGAAGCTGTTCGCCAGCACCCGCTTGCAGCGACCGAGTTCGGCTTTCCACGTTCTTCCCCGGCTCTCTTTCGCTTCTCCGCACAAGCTGCGGCTGTACCGAAGACGCCGCTGGCTGTGCTTCCGCGAAGCGCTGCTTTCTCGGCAAAACGCAGCTTCTCGTTCTTGACAGCTCTGCTATGCAGAAGCACAGGAAAGCCGGCAGAGCTGCTCCTCTAGCTGCTCTACGCAGAAGCAACTGTAAATCAGCTAGACAGTGATGCTGTTGTGGAAAAGGCAGGAAAGTGGCTGCAAAAGCGTTTTGGCTTGCTGGAAGCAGCAGCAAGCACGCGGGCTTCTCTGCACGCTGCAAACACAAAACAGAAGCACCTACACGGCGAGAGGAGACTGCCTGACACCTGCTGCACTCAGTACAGGTCTGGGCTGCTGCCAGGAAAGGTATTTCAAGGAACTAGCCACGGGGACTCTGCACTGTGCTGGGAGAGTTTCTACAAGGTGACCAGAAGCTGTTCGCCAGCACCCGCTTGCAGCGACCGAGTTCGGCTTTCCACGTTCTTCCCCGGCCCTCTTTCGCTTCTCCGCACAAGCTGCGGCTGTTCCGAAGACGCCGCTGGCTGTGCTTCCGCGAAGCGCTGCTTTCTCGGCAAAACGCAGTTTCTCGTTCTTGACAGCTCTGCTATGCAGAAGCACAGGAAAGCCGGCAGAGCTGCTCCTCTAGCTGCTCTACGCAGAGGCAACTGTAAATCAGCTAGACAGTGATGCTGTTGTGGAAAAGGCAGGAAAGTGGCTGCAAAAGCGTTTTGGCTTGCTGGAAGCAGCAGCAAGCACGCGGGCTTCTCTGCACGCTGCAAACACAAAACAGAAGCACCTACACGGCGAGAGGAGACGGCCTGACACCTGCTGCACTCAGTACAGCTCTGGGCTGCTGCCAGGAAAGGTATTTCAAGGAACTAGCCACGGGGACTCTGCACTGTGCTGGGAGAGTTTCTGCAAGGTGACCAGAAGCTGTTCGCCAGCAACCGCTTGCAGCGACCGAGTTCGGCTTTCCACGTTCTTCCCCGGCTCTCTTTCGCTTCTCCGCACAAGCTGCGGCTGTACCGAAGACGCCGCTGGCTGTGCTTCCGCGAAGCGCTGCTTTCTCGGCAAAACGCAGCTTCTCGTTCTTGACAGCTCTGCTATGCAGAAGCACAGGAAAGCCGGCAGAGCTGCTCCTCTAGCTGCTCTACGCAGAGGCAACTGTAAATCAGCTAGACAGTGATGCTGTTGTGGAAAAGGCAGGAAAGTGGCTGCAAAAGCGTTTTGGCTTGCTGGAAGCAGCAGCAAGCACGCGGGCTTCTCTGCACGCTGCAAACACAAAACAGAAGCACCTACACGGCGAGAGGAGACTGCCTGACACCTGCTGCACTCAGTACAGCTCTGGGCTGCTGCCAGGAAAGGTATTTCAAGGAACTAGCCACGGGGACTCTGCACTGTGCTGGGAGAGTTTCTACAAGGTGACCAGAAGCTGTTCGCCAGCAACCGCTTGCAGCGACCGAGTTCGGCTTTCCACGTTCTTGCCCGGCTCTCTTTCGCTTCTCCGCACAAGCTGCGGCTGTACCGAAGACGCCGCTGGCTGTGCTTCCGCGAAGCGCTGCTTTCTCGGCAAAACGCAGCTTCTCGTTCTTGACAGCTCTGCTATGCAGAAGCACAGGAAAGCCGGCAGAGCTGCTCCTCTAGCTGCTCTACGCAGAGGCAACTGTAAATCAGCTAGACAGTGATGCTGTTGTGGAAACGGCAGGAAAGTGGCTGCAAAAGCGTTTTGGCTTGCTGGAAGCAGCAGCAAGCACGCGGGCTTCTCTGCACGCTGCAAACACAAAACAGAAGCACCCACACGGCGAGAGGAGACTGCCTGACACCTGCTGCACTCAGTACAGCTCTGGGCTGCTGCCAGTAAAAGGTATTTCAAGGAACTAGCCACGGGGACTCTGCACTGTGCTGGGAGAGTTTCTACAAGGTGACCAGAAGCTGTTCGCCAGCACCCGCTTGCAGCGACCGAGTTCGGCTTTCCACGTTCTTCCCCGGCCCTCTTTCGCTTCTCCGCAAAAGCTGCGGCTGTACCGAAGACGCCGCTGGCTGTGCTTCCGCGAAGCGCTGCTTTCTCGGCAAAACGCAGCTTCTCGTTCTTGACAGCTCTGCTATGCAGAAGCACAGGAAAGCCGGCAGAGCTGCTCCTCTAGCTGCTCTACGCAGAGGCAACTGTAAATCAGCTAGACAGTGATGCTGTTGTGGAAAAGGCAGGAAAGTGGCTGCAAAAGCGTTTTGGCTTGCTGGAAGCAGCAGCAAGCACGCGGGCTTCTCTGCACGCTGCAAACACAAAACAGAAGCACCTACACGGCGAGAGGAGACTGCCTGACACCTGCTGCACTCAGTACAGCTCTGGGCTGCTGCCAGGAAAGGTATTTCAAGGAACTAGCCACGGGGACTCTGCACTGTGCTGGGAGAGTTTCTACAAGGTGACCAGAAGCTGTTCGCCAGCAACCGCTTGCAGCGACCGAGTTCGGCTTTCCACGTTCTTCCCCGGCTCTCTTTCGCTTCTCCGCACAAGCTGCGGCTGTACCGAAGACGCCGCTGGCTGTGCTTCCGCGAAGCGCTGCTTTCTCGGCAAAACGCAGCTTCTCGTTCTTGACAGCTCTGCTATGCAGAAGCACAGGAAAGCCGGCAGAGCTGCTCCTCTAGCTGCTCTACGCAGAAGCAACTGTAAATCAGCTAGACAGTGATGCTGTTGTGGAAAAGGCAGGAAAGTGGCTGCAAAAGCGTTTTGGCTTGCTGGAAGCAGCAGCAAGCACGCGGGCATCTCTGCACGCTGCAAACACAAAACAGAAGCACCTACACGGCGAGAGGAGACTGCCTGACACCTGCTGCACTCAGTACAGCTCTGGGCTGCTGCCAGGAAAGGTATTTCAAGGAACTAGCCACGGGGACTCTGCACTGTGCTGGGACAGTTTCTACAAGGTGACCAGAACTGTTCGCCAGCACCCGCTTGCAGCGACCGAGTTCGGCTTTCCACGTTCTTCCCCGGCCCTCTTTCGCTTCTCCGCACAAGCTGCGGCTGTTCCGAAGACGCCGCTGGCTGTGCTTCCGCGAAGCGCTGCTTTCTCGGCAAAACGCAGTTTCTCGTTCTTGACAGCTCTGCTATGCAGAAGCACAGGAAAGCCGGCAGAGCTGCTCCTCTAGCTGCTCTACGCAGAGGCAACTGTAAATCAGCTAGACAGTGATGCTGTTGTGGAAAAGGCAGGAAAGTGGCTGCAAAAGCGTTTTGGCTTGCTGGAAGCAGCAGCAAGCACGCGGGCTTCTCTGCACGCTGCAAACACAAAACAGAAGCACCTACACGGCGAGAGGAGACGGCCTGACACCTGCTGCACTCAGTACAGCTCTGGGCTGCTGCCAGGAAAGGTATTTCAAGGAACTAGCCACGGGGACTCTGCACTGTGCTGGGAGAGTTTCTGCAAGGTGACCAGAAGCTGTTCGCCAGCAACCGCTTGCAGCGACCGAGTTCGGCTTTCCACGTTCTTCCCCGGCTCTCTTTCGCTTCTCCGCACAAGCTGCGGCTGTACCGAAGACGCCGCTGGCTGTGCTTCCGCGAAGCGCTGCTTTCTCGGCAAAACGCAGCTTCTCGTTCTTGACAGCTCTGCTATGCAGAAGCACAGGAAAGCCGGCAGAGCTGCTCCTCTAGCTGCTCTACGCAGAGGCAACTGTAAATCAGCTAGACAGTGATGCTGTTGTGGAAAAGGCAGGAAAGTGGCTGCAAAAGCGTTTTGGCTTGCTGGAAGCAGCAGCAAGCACGCGGGCTTCTCTGCACGCTGCAAACACAAAACAGAAGCACCTACACGGCGAGAGGAGACTGCCTGACACCTGCTGCACTCAGTACAGCTCTGGGCTGCTGCCAGGAAAGGTATTTCAAGGAACTAGCCACGGGGACTCTGCACTGTGCTGGGAGAGTTTCTACAAGGTGACCAGAAGCTGTTGGCCAGCACCCGCTTGCAGCGACCGAGTTCGGCTTTCCACGTTCTTGCCCGGCTCTCTTTCGCTTCTCCGCATAAGCTGCGGCTGTACCGAAGACGCCGCTGGCTGTGCTTCCGCGAAGCGCTGCTTTCTCGGCAAAACGCAGCTTCTCGTTCTTGACAGCTCTGCTATGCAGAAGCACAGGAAAGCCGGCAGAGCTGCTCCTCTAGCTGCTCTACGCAGAGGCAACTGTAAATCAGCTCGACAGTGATCCTGTTGTGGAAAAGGCAGGAAAGTGGCTGCAAAAGCGTTTTGGCTTGCTGGAAGCAGCAGCAAGCACGCGGGCTTCTCTGCACGCTGCAAACACAAAACAGAAGCACCCACACGGCGAGAGGAGACTGCCTGACACCTGCTGCACTCAGTACAGCTCTGGGCTGCTGCCAGGAAAGGTATTTCAAGGAACTAGCCACGGGGACTCTGCACTGTGCTGGGACAGTTTCTACAAGGTGACCAGAAGCTGTTCGCCAGCACCCGCTTGCAGCGACCGAGTTCGGCTTTCCACGTTCTTCCCCGGCTCTCTTTCGCTTCTCCGCACAAGCTGCGGCTGTACCGAAGACGCCGCTGGCTGTGCTTCCGCGAAGCGCTGCTTTCTCGGCAAAACGCAGCTTCTCGTTCTTGACAGCTCTGCTATGCAGAAGCACAGGAAAGCCGGCAGAGCTGCTCCTCTAGCTGCTCTACGCAGAAGCAACTGTAAATCAGCTAGACAGTGATGCTGTTGTGGAAAAGGCAGGAAAGTGGCTGCAAAAGCGTTTTGGCTTGCTGGAAGCAGCAGCAAGCACGCGGGCTTCTCTGCACGCTGCAAACACAAAACAGAAGCACCTACACGGCGAGAGGAGACTGCCTGACACCTGCTGCACTCAGTACAGGTCTGGGCTGCTGCCAGGAAAGGTATTTCAAGGAACTAGCCACGGGGACTCTGCACTGTGCTGGGAGAGTTTCTGCAAGGTGACCAGAAGCTGTTCGCCAGCAACCGCTTGCAGCGACCGAGTTCGGCTTTCCACGTTCTTCCCCGGCTCTCTTTCGCTTCTCCGCACAAGCTGCGGCTGTACCGAAGACGCCGCTGGCTGTGCTTCCGCGAAGCGCTGCTTTCTCGGCAAAACGCAGCTTCTCGTTCTTGACAGCTCTGCTATGCAGAAGCACAGGAAAGCCGGCAGAGCTGCTCCTCTAGCTGCTCTACGCAGAGGCAACTGTAAATCAGCTAGACAGTGATGCTGTTGTGGAAAAGGCAGGAAAGTGTCTGCAAAAGCGTTTTGGCTTGCTGGAAGCAGCAGCAAGCACGCGGGCTTCTCTGCACGCTGCAAACACAAAACAGAAGCACCTACACGGCGAGAGGAGACTGCCTGACACCTGCTGCACTCAGTACAGCTCTGGGCTGCTGCCAGGAAAGGTATTTCAAGGAACTAGCCACGGGGACTCTGCACTGTGCTGGGAGAGTTTCTACAAGGTGACCAGAAGCTGTTCGCCAGCAACCGCTTGCAGCGACCGAGTTCGGCTTTCCACGTTCTTGCCCGGCTCTCTTTCGCTTCTCCGCACAAGCTGCGGCTGTACCGAAGACGCCGCTGGCTGTGCTTCCGCGAAGCGCTGCTTTCTCGGCAAAACGCAGCTTCTCGTTCTTGACAGCTCTGCTATGCAGAAGCACAGGAAAGCCGGCAGAGCTGCTCCTCTAGCTGCTCTACGCAGAGGCAACTGTAAATCAGCTAGACAGTGATGCTGTTGTGGAAACGGCAGGAAAGTGGCTGCAAAAGCGTTTTGGCTTGCTGGAAGCAGCAGCAAGCACGCGGGCTTCTCTGCACGCTGCAAACACAAAACAGAAGCACCCACACGGCGAGAGGAGACTGCCTGACACCTGCTGCACTCAGTACAGCTCTGGGCTGCTGCCAGTAAAAGGTATTTCAAGGAACTAGCCACGGGGACTCTGCACTGTGCTGGGAGAGTTTCTACAAGGTGACCAGAAGCTGTTCGCCAGCACCCGCTTGCAGCGACCGAGTTCGGCTTTCCACGTTCTTCCCCGGCCCTCTTTCGCTTCTCCGCAAAAGCTGCGGCTGTACCGAAGACGCCGCTGGCTGTGCTTCCGCGAAGCGCTGCTTTCTCGGCAAAACGCAGCTTCTCGTTCTTGACAGCTCTGCTATGCAGAAGCACAGGAAAGCCGGCAGAGCTGCTCCTCTAGCTGCTCTACGCAGAGGCAACTGTAAATCAGCTAGACAGTGATGCTGTTGTGGAAAAGGCAGGAAAGTGGCTGCAAAAGCGTTTTGGCTTGCTGGAAGCAGCAGCAAGCACGCGGGCTTCTCTGCACGCTGCAAACACAAAACAGAAGCACCTACACGGCGAGAGGAGACTGCCTGACACCTGCTGCACTCAGTACAGGTCTGGGCTGCTGCCAGGAAAGGTATTTCAAGGAACTAGCCACGGGGACTCTGCACTGTGCTGGGAGAGTTTCTACAAGGTGACCAGAAGCTGTTCGCCAGCAACCGCTTGCAGCGACCGAGTTCGGCTTTCCACGTTCTTCCCCGGCTCTCTTTCGCTTCTCCGCACAAGCTGCGGCTGTACCGAAGACGCCGCTGGCTGTGCTTCCGCGAAGCGCTGCTTTCTCGGCAAAACGCAGCTTCTCGTTCTTGACAGCTCTGCTATGCAGAAGCACAGGAAAGCCGGCAGAGCTGCTCCTCTAGCTGCTCTACGCAGAGGCAACTGTAAATCAGCTCGACAGTGATCCTGTTGTGGAAAAGGCAGGAAAGTGGCTGCAAAAGCGTTTTGGCTTGCTGGAAGCAGCAGCAAGCACGCGGGCTTCTCTGCACGCTGCAAACACAAAACAGAAGCACCTACACGGCGAGAGGAGACTGCCTGACACCTGCTGCACTCAGTACAGCTCTGGGCTGCTGCCAGGAAAGGTATTTCAAGGAACTAGCCACGGGGACTCTGCACTGTGCTGGGACAGTTTCTACAAGGTGACCAGAAGCTGTTCGCCAGCACCCGCTTGCAGCGACCGAGTTCGGCTTTCCACGTTCTTCCCCGGCTCTCTTTCGCTTCTCCGCACAAGCTGCGGCTGTACCGAAGACGCCGCTGGCTGTGCTTCCGCGAAGCGCTGCTTTCTCGGCAAAACGCAGCTTCTCGTTCTTGACAGCTCTGCTATGCAGAAGCACAGGAAAGCCGGCAGAGCTGCTCCTCTAGCTGCTCTACGCAGAAGCAACTGTAAATCAGCTAGACAGTGATGCTGTTGTGGAAAAGGCAGGAAAGTGGCTGCAAAAGCGTTTTGGCTTGCTGGAAGCAGCAGCAAGCACGCGGGCTTCTCTGCACGCTGCAAACACAAAACAGAAGCACCTACACGGCGAGAGGAGACTGCCTGACACCTGCTGCACTCAGTACAGGTCTGGGCTGCTGCCAGGAAAGGTATTTCAAGGAACTAGCCACGGGGACTCTGCACTGTGCTGGGAGAGTTTCTACAAGGTGACCAGAAGCTGTTCGCCAGCACCCGCTTGCAGCGACCGAGTTCGGCTTTCCACGTTCTTCCCCGGCCCTCTTTCGCTTCTCCGCACAAGCTGCGGCTGTTCCGAAGACGCCGCTGGCTGTGCTTCCGCGAAGCGCTGCTTTCTCGGCAAAACGCAGTTTCTCGTTCTTGACAGCTCTGCTATGCAGAAGCACAGGAAAGCCGGCAGAGCTGCTCCTCTAGCTGCTCTACGCAGAGGCAACTGTAAATCAGCTAGACAGTGATGCTGTTGTGGAAAAGGCAGGAAAGTGGCTGCAAAAGCGTTTTGGCTTGCTGGAAGCAGCAGCAAGCACGCGGGCTTCTCTGCACGCTGCAAACACAAAACAGAAGCACCTACACGGCGAGAGGAGACGGCCTGACACCTGCTGCACTCAGTACAGCTCTGGGCTGCTGCCAGGAAAGGTATTTCAAGGAACTAGCCACGGGGACTCTGCACTGTGCTGGGAGAGTTTCTGCAAGGTGACCAGAAGCTGTTCGCCAGCAACCGCTTGAAGCGACCGAGTTCGGCTTTCCACGTTCTTCCCCGGCTCTCTTTCGCTTCTCCGCACAAGCTGCGGCTGTACCGAAGACGCCGCTGGCTGTGCTTCCGCGAAGCGCTGCTTTCTCGGCAAAACGCAGCTTCTCGTTCTTGACAGCTCTGCTATGCAGAAGCACAGGAAAGCCGGCAGAGCTGCTCCTCTAGCTGCTCTACGCAGAGGCAACTGTAAATCAGCTAGACAGTGATGCTGTTGTGGAAAAGGCAGGAAAGTGGCTGCAAAAGCGTTTTGGCTTGCTGGAAGCAGCAGCAAGCACGCGGGCTTCTCTGCACGCTGCAAACACAAAACAGAAGCACCTACACGGCGAGAGGAGACTGCCTGACACCTGCTGCACTCAGTACAGCTCTGGGCTGCTGCCAGGAAAGGTATTTCAAGGAACTAGCCACGGGGACTCTGCACTGTGCTGGGAGAGTTTCTACAAGGTGACCAGAAGCTGTTGGCCAGCACCCGCTTGCAGCGACCGAGTTCGGCTTTCCACGTTCTTGCCCGGCTCTCTTTCGCTTCTCCGCATAAGCTGCGGCTGTACCGAAGACGCCGCTGGCTGTGCTTCCGCGAAGCGCTGCTTTCTCGGCAAAACGCAGCTTCTCCTTCTTGACAGCTCTGCTATGCAGAAGCACAGGAAAGCCGGCAGAGCTGCTCCTCTAGCTGCTCTACGCAGAGGCAACTGTAAATCAGCTCGACAGTGATCCTGTTGTGGAAAAGGCAGGAAAGTGGCTGCAAAAGCGTTTTGGCTTGCTGGAAGCAGCAGCAAGCACGCGGGCTTCTCTGCACGCTGCAAACACAAAACAGAAGCACCTACAGGGCGAGAGGAGACGGCCTGACACCTGCTGCACTCAGTACAGCTCTGGGCTGCTGCCAGGAAAGGTATTTCAAGGAACTAGCCACGGGGACTCTGCACTGTGCTGGGACAGTTTCTACAAGGTGACCAGAAGCTGTTCGCCAGCAACCGCTTGCAGCGACCGAGTTCGGCTTTCCACGTTCTTCCCCGGCTCTCTTTCGCTTCTCCGCACAAGCTGCGGCTGTACCGAAGACGCCGCTGGCTGTGCTTCCGCGAAGCGCTGCTTTCTCGGCAAAACGCAGCTTCTCGTTCTTGACAGCTCTGCTATGCAGAAGCACAGGAAAGCCGGCAGAGCTGCTCCTCTAGCTGCTCTACGCAGAGGCAACTGTAAATCAGCTAGACAGTGATGCTGTTGTGGAAAAGGCAGGAAAGTGGCTGCAAAAGCGTTTTGGCTTGCTGGAAGCAGCAGCAAGCACGCGGGCTTCTCTGCACGCTGCAAACACAAAACAGAAGCACCTACACGGCGAGAGGAGACTGCCTGACACCTGCTGCACTCAGTACAGCTCTGGGCTGCTGCCAGGAAAGGTATTTCAAGGAACTAGCCACGGGGACTCTGCACTGTGCTGGGAGAGTTTCTACAAGGTGACCAGAAGCTGTTCGCCAGCACCCGCTTGCAGCGACCGAGTTCGGCTTTCCACGTTCTTGCCCGGCTCTCTTTCGCTTATCCGCACAAGCTGCGGCTGTACCGAAGACGCCGCTGGCTGTGCTTCCGCGAAGCGCTGCTTTCTCGGCAAAACGCAGCTTCTCGTTCTTGACAGCTCTGCTATGCATACGCACAGGAAAGCCGGCAGAGCTGCTCCTCTAGCTGCTCTACGCAGAGGCAACTGTAAATCAGCTAGACAGTGATGCTGTTGTGGAAACGGCAGGAAAGTGGCTGCAAAAGCGTTTTGGCTTGCTGGAAGCAGCAGCAAGCACGCGGGCTTCTCTGCACGCTGCAAACACAAAACAGAAGCACCCACATGGCGAGAGGAGACTGCCTGACACCTGCTGCACTCAGTACAGCTCTGGGCTGCTGCCAGGAAAGGTATTTCAAGGAACTAGCCACGGGGACTCTGCACTGTGCTGGGAGAGTTTCTACAAGGTGACCAGAAGCTGTTGGCCAGCACCCGCTTGCAGCGACCGAGTTCGGCTTTCCACGTTCTTGCCCGGCTCTCTTTCGCTTCTCCGCATAAGCTGCGGCTGTACCGAAGACGCCGCTGGCTGTGCTTCCGCGAAGCGCTGCTTTCTCGGCAAAACGCAGCTTCTCGTTCTTGACAGCTCTGCTATGCAGAAGCACAGGAAAGCCGGCAGAGCTGCTCCTCTAGCTGCTCTACGCAGAGGCAACTGTAAATCAGCTCGACAGTGATCCTGTTGTGGAAAAGGCAGGAAAGTGGCTGCAAAAGCGTTTTGGCTTGCTGGAAGCAGCAGCAAGCACGCGGGCTTCTCTGCACGCTGCAAACACAAAACAGAAGCACCTACACGGCGAGAGGAGACTGCCTGACACCTGCTGCACTCAGTACAGCTCTGGGCTGCTGCCAGGAAAGGTATTTCAAGGAACTAGCCACGGGGACTCTGCACTGTGCTGGGACAGTTTCTACAAGGTGACCAGAAGCTGTTCGCCAGCACCCGCTTGCAGCGACCGAGTTCGGCTTTCCACGTTCTTCCCCGGCTCTCTTTCGCTTCTCCGCACAAGCTGCGGCTGTACCGAAGACGCCGCTGGCTGTGCTTCCGCGAAGCGCTGCTTTCTCGGCAAAACGCAGCTTCTCGTTCTTGACAGCTCTGCTATGCAGAAGCACAGGAAAGCCGGCAGAGCTGCTCCTCTAGCTGCTCTACGCAGAAGCAACTGTAAATCAGCTAGACAGTGATGCTGTTGTGGAAAAGGCAGGAAAGTGGCTGCAAAAGCGTTTTGGCTTGCTGGAAGCAGCAGCAAGCACGCGGGCTTCTCTGCACGCTGCAAACACAAAACAGAAGCACCTACACGGCGAGAGGAGACTGCCTGACACCTGCTGCACTCAGTACAGGTCTGGGCTGCTGCCAGGAAAGGTATTTCAAGGAACTAGCCACGGGGACTCTGCACTGTGCTGGGAGAGTTTCTACAAGGTGACCAGAAGCTGTTCGCCAGCACCCGCTTGCAGCGACCGAGTTCGGCTTTCCACGTTCTTCCCCGGCCCTCTTTCGCTTCTCCGCACAAGCTGCGGCTGTTCCGAAGACGCCGCTGGCTGTGCTTCCGCGAAGCGCTGCTTTCTCGGCAAAACGCAGCTTCTCGTTCTTGACAGCTCTGCTATGCAGAAGCACAGGAAAGCCGGCAGAGCTGCTCCTCTAGCTGCTCTACGCAGAAGCAACTGTAAATCAGCTAGACAGTGATGCTGTTGTGGAAAAGGCAGGAAAGTGGCTGCAAAAGCGTTTTGGCTTGCTGGAAGCAGCAGCAAGCACGCGGGCTTCTCTGCACGCTGCAAACACAAAACAGAAGCACCTACACGGCGAGAGGAGACTGCCTGACACCTGCTGCACTCAGTACAGCTCTGGGCTGCTGCCAGGAAAGGTATTTCAAGGAACTAGCCACGGGGACTCTGCACTGTGCTGGGAGAGTTTCTACAAGGTGACCAGAAGCTGTTCGCCAGCACCCGCTTGCAGCGACCGAGTTCGGCTTTCCACGTTCTTCCCCGGCCCTCTTTCGCTTCTCCGCACAAGCTGCGGCTGTACCGAAGACGCCGCTGGCTGTGCTTCTGCGAAGCGCTGCTTTCTCGGCAAAACGCAGCTTCTCGTTCTTGACAGCTCTGCTATGCAGAAGCACAGGAAAGCCGGCAGAGCTGCTCCTCAAGCTGCTCTACGCAGAGGCAACTGTAAATCAGCTAGACAGTGATGCTGTTGTGGAAAAGGCAGGAAAGTGGCTGCAAAAGCGTTTTGGCTTGCTGGAAGCAGCAGCAAGCACGCGGGCTTCTCTGCACGCTGCAAACACAAAACAGAAGCACCTACAGGGCGAGAGGAGACGGCCTGACACCTGCTGCACTCAGTACAGCTCTGGGCTGCTGCCAGGAAAGGTATTTCAAGGAACTAGCCACGGGGACTCTGCACTGTGCTGGGAGAGTTTCTACAAGGTGACCAGAAGCTGTTCGCCAGCAACCGCTTGCAGCGACCGAGTTCGGCTTTCCACGTTCTTCCCCGGCTCTCTTTCGCTTCTCCGCACAAGCTGCGGCTGTACCGAAGACGCCGCTGGCTGTGCTTCCGCGAAGCGCTGCTTTCTCGGCAAAACGCAGCTTCTCGTTCTTGACAGCTCTGCTATACAGAAGCACAGGAAAGCCGGCAGAGCTGCTCCTCTAGCTGCTCTACGCAGAGGCAACTGTAAATCAGCTAGACAGTGATGCTGTTGTGGAAAAGGCAGGAAAGTGGCTGCAAAAGCGTTTTGGCTTGCTGGAAGCAGCAGCAAGCACGCGGGCTTCTCTGCACGCTGCAAACACAAAACAGAAGCACCTACACGGCGAGAGGAGACTGCCTGACACCTGCTGCACTCAGTACAGCTCTGGGCTGCTGCCAGGAAAGGTATTTCAAGGAACTAGCCACGGGGACTCTGCACTGTGCTGGGAGAGTTTCTACAAGGTGACCAGAAGCTGTTCGCCAGCACCCGCTTGCAGCGACCGAGTTCGGCTTTCCACGTTCTTGCCCGGCTCTCTTTCGCTTCTCCGCACAAGCTGCGGCTGTACCGAAGACGCCGCTGGCTGTGCTTCCGCGAAGCGCTGCTTT
Organism: Phylloscopus collybita; assembly: GCA_027886175.1. Classification (NCBI taxonomy): domain Eukaryota; kingdom Metazoa; phylum Chordata; class Aves; order Passeriformes; family Phylloscopidae; genus Phylloscopus; species Phylloscopus collybita. The sequence continues at coordinate 49,959,112 of JAJNNQ010000137.1, read as the reverse complement.
CTCGGCAAAACGCAGCTTCTCGTTCTTGACAGCTCTGCTATGCAGACGCACAGGAAAGCCGGCAGAGCTGCTCCTCTAGCTGCTCTACGCAGAGGCAACTGTAAATCAGCTAGACAGTGATGCTGTTGTGGAAACGGCAGGAAAGTGGCTGCAAAAGCGTTTTGGCTTGCTGGAAGCAGCAGCAAGCACGCGGGCTTCTCTGCACGCTGCAAACACAAAACAGAAGCACCCACATGGCGAGAGGAGACTGCCTGACACCTGCTGCACTCAGTACAGCTCTGGGCTGCTGCCAGGAAAGGTATTTCAAGGAACTAGCCACGGGGACTCTGCACTGTGCTGGGAGAGTTTCTACAAGGTGACCAGAAGCTGTTGGCCAGCACCCGCTTGCAGCGACCGAGTTCGGCTTTCCACGTTCTTGCCCGGCTCTCTTTCGCTTCTCCGCATAAGCTGCGGCTGTACCGAAGACGCCGCTGGCTGTGCTTCCGCGAAGCGCTGCTTTCTCGGCAAAACGCAGCTTCTCGTTCTTGACAGCTCTGCTATGCAGAAGCACAGGAAAGCCGGCAGAGCTGCTCCTCTAGCTGCTCTACGCAGAGGCAACTGTAAATCAGCTCGACAGTGATCCTGTTGTGGAAAAGGCAGGAAAGTGGCTGCAAAAGCGTTTTGGCTTGCTGGAAGCAGCAGCAAGCACGCGGGCTTCTCTGCACGCTGCAAACACAAAACAGAAGCACCTACACGGCGAGAGGAGACTGCCTGACACCTGCTGCACTCAGTACAGCTCTGGGCTGCTGCCAGGAAAGGTATTTCAAGGAACTAGCCACGGGGACTCTGCACTGTGCTGGGACAGTTTCTACAAGGTGACCAGAAGCTGTTCGCCAGCACCCGCTTGCAGCGACCGAGTTCGGCTTTCCACGTTCTTCCCCGGCTCTCTTTCGCTTCTCCGCACAAGCTGCGGCTGTACCGAAGACGCCGCTGGCTGTGCTTCCGCGAAGCGCTGCTTTCTCGGCAAAACGCAGCTTCTCGTTCTTGACAGCTCTGCTATGCAGAAGCACAGGAAAGCCGGCAGAGCTGCTCCTCTAGCTGCTCTACGCAGAAGCAACTGTAAATCAGCTAGACAGTGATGCTGTTGTGGAAAAGGCAGGAAAGTGGCTGCAAAAGCGTTTTGGCTTGCTGGAAGCAGCAGCAAGCACGCGGGCTTCTCTGCACGCTGCAAACACAAAACAGAAGCACCTACACGGCGAGAGGAGACTGCCTGACACCTGCTGCACTCAGTACAGGTCTGGGCTGCTGCCAGGAAAGGTATTTCAAGGAACTAGCCACGGGGACTCTGCACTGTGCTGGGAGAGTTTCTACAAGGTGACCAGAAGCTGTTCGCCAGCACCCGCTTGCAGCGACCGAGTTCGGCTTTCCACGTTCTTCCCCGGCCCTCTTTCGCTTCTCCGCACAAGCTGCGGCTGTTCCGAAGACGCCGCTGGCTGTGCTTCCGCGAAGCGCTGCTTTCTCGGCAAAACGCAGCTTCTCGTTCTTGACAGCTCTGCTATGCAGAAGCACAGGAAAGCCGGCAGAGCTGCTCCTCTAGCTGCTCTACGCAGAAGCAACTGTAAATCAGCTAGACAGTGATGCTGTTGTGGAAAAGGCAGGAAAGTGGCTGCAAAAGCGTTTTGGCTTGCTGGAAGCAGCAGCAAGCACGCGGGCTTCTCTGCACGCTGCAAACACAAAACAGAAGCACCTACACGGCGAGAGGAGACTGCCTGACACCTGCTGCACTCAGTACAGGTCTGGGCTGCTGCCAGGAAAGGTATTTCAAGGAACTAGCCACGGGGACTCTGCACTGTGCTGGGAGAGTTTCTACAAGGTGACCAGAAGCTGTTCGCCAGCACCCGCTTGCAGCGACCGAGTTCGGCTTTCCACGTTCTTCCCCGGCCCTCTTTCGCTTCTCCGCACAAGCTGCGGCTGTACCGAAGACGCCGCTGGCTGTGCTTCTGCGAAGCGCTGCTTTCTCGGCAAAACGCAGCTTCTCGTTCTTGACAGCTCTGCTATGCAGAAGCACAGGAAAGCCGGCAGAGCTGCTCCTCAAGCTGCTCTACGCAGAGGCAACTGTAAATCAGCTAGACAGTGATGCTGTTGTGGAAAAGGCAGGAAAGTGGCTGCAAAAGCGTTTTGGCTTGCTGGAAGCAGCAGCAAGCACGCGGGCTTCTCTGCACGCTGCAAACACAAAACAGAAGCACCTACAGGGCGAGAGGAGACGGCCTGACACCTGCTGCACTCAGTACAGCTCTGGGCTGCTGCCAGGAAAGGTATTTCAAGGAACTAGCCACGGGGACTCTGCACTGTGCTGGGAGAGTTTCTACAAGGTGACCAGAAGCTGTTCGCCAGCAACCGCTTGCAGCGACCGAGTTCGGCTTTCCACGTTCTTCCCCGGCTCTCTTTCGCTTCTCCGCACAAGCTGCGGCTGTACCGAAGACGCCGCTGGCTGTGCTTCCGCGAAGCGCTGCTTTCTCGGCAAAACGCAGCTTCTCGTTCTTGACAGCTCTGCTATGCAGAAGCACAGGAAAGCCGGCAGAGCTGCTCCTCTAGCTGCTCTACGCAGAGGCAACTGTAAATCAGCTAGACAGTGATGCTGTTGTGGAAAAGGCAGGAAAGTGGCTGCAAAAGCGTTTTGGCTTGCTGGAAGCAGCAGCAAGCACGCGGGCTTCTCTGCACGCTGCAAACACAAAACAGAAGCACCTACACGGCGAGAGGAGACTGCCTGACACCTGCTGCACTCAGTACAGCTCTGGGCTGCTGCCAGGAAAGGTATTTCAAGGAACTAGCCACGGGGACTCTGCACTGTGCTGGGAGAGTTTCTACAAGGTGACCAGAAGCTGTTCGCCAGCACCCGCTTGCAGCGACCGAGTTCGGCTTTCCACGTTCTTGCCCGGCTCTCTTTCGCTTCTCCGCACAAGCTGCGGCTGTACCGAAGACGCCGCTGGCTGTGCTTCCGCGAAGCGCTGCTTTCTCGGCAAAACGCAGCTTCTCGTTCTTGAAAGCTCTGCTATGCAGACGCACAGGAAAGCCGGCAGAGCTGCTCCTCTAGCTGCTCTACGCAGAGGCAACTGTAAATCAGCTAGACAGTGATGCTGTTGTGGAAACGGCAGGAAAGTGGCTGCAAAAGCGTTTTGGCTTGCTGGAAGCAGCAGCAAGCACGCGGGCTTCTCTGCACGCTGCAAACACAAAACAGAAGCACCCACATGGCGAGAGGAGACTGCCTGACACCTGCTGCACTCAGTACAGCTCTGGGCTGCTGCCAGGAAAGGTATTTCAAGGAACTAGCCACGGGGACTCTGCACTGTGCTGGGAGAGTTTCTACAAGGTGACCAGAAGCTGTTGGCCAGCACCCGCTTGCAGCGACCGAGTTCGGCTTTCCACGTTCTTGCCCGGCTCTCTTTCGCTTCTCCGCATAAGCTGCGGCTGTACCGAAGACGCCGCTGGCTGTGCTTCCGCGAAGCGCTGCTTTCTCGGCAAAACGCAGCTTCTCGTTCTTGACAGCTCTGCTATGCAGAAGCACAGGAAAGCCGGCAGAGCTGCTCCTCTAGCTGCTCTACGCAGAGGCAACTGTAAATCAGCTAGACAGTGATGCTGTTGTGGAAAAGGCAGGAAAGTGGCTGCAAAAGCGTTTTGGCTTGCTGGAAGCAGCAGCAAGCACGCGGGCTTCTCTGCACGCTGCAAACACAAAACAGAAGCACCTACAGGGCGAGAGGAGACGGCCTGACACCTGCTGCACTCAGTACAGCTCTGGGCTGCTGCCAGGAAAGGTATTTCAAGGAACTAGCCACGGGGACTCTGCACTGTGCTGGGAGAGTTTCTACAAGGTGACCAGAAGCTGTTCGCCAGCAACCGCTTGCAGCGACCGAGTTCGGCTTTCCACGTTCTTGCCCGGCTCTCTTTCGCTTCTCCGCACAAGCTGCGGCTGTACCGAAGACGCCGCTGGCTGTGCTTCCGCGAAGCGCTGCTTTCTCGGCAAAACGCAGCTTCTCGTTCTTGACAGCTCTGCTATGCAGACGCACAGGAAAGCCGGCAGAGCTGCTCCTCTAGCTGCTCTACGCAGAGGCAACTGTAAATCAGCTAGACAGTGATGCTGTTGTGGAAACGGCAGGAAAGTGGCTGCAAAAGCGTTTTGGCTTGCTGGAAGCAGCAGCAAGCACGCGGGCTTCTCTGCACGCTGCAAACACAAAACAGAAGCACCTACACGGCGAGAGGAGACTGCCTGACACCTGCTGCACTCAGTACAGCTCTGGGCTGCTGCCAGGAAAGGTATTTCAAGGAACTAGCCACGGGGACTCTGCACTGTGCTGGGACAGTTTCTACAAGGTGACCAGAAGCTGTTCGCCAGCACCCGCTTGCAGCGACCGAGTTCGGCTTTCCACGTTCTTCCCCGGCTCTCTTTCGCTTCTCCGCACAAGCTGCGGCTGTACCGAAGACGCCGCTGGCTGTGCTTCCGCGAAGCGCTGCTTTCTCGGCAAAACGCAGCTTCTCGTTCTTGACAGCTCTGCTATGCAGAAGCACAGGAAAGCCGGCAGAGCTGCTCCTCTAGCTGCTCTACGCAGAAGCAACTGTAAATCAGCTAGACAGTGATGCTGTTGTGGAAAAGGCAGGAAAGTGGCTGCAAAAGCGTTTTGGCTTGCTGGAAGCAGCAGCAAGCACGCGGGCTTCTCTGCACGCTGCAAACACAAAACAGAAGCACCTACACGGCGAGAGGAGACTGCCTGACACCTGCTGCACTCAGTACAGGTCTGGGCTGCTGCCAGGAAAGGTATTTCAAGGAACTAGCCACGGGGACTCTGCACTGTGCTGGGAGAGTTTCTACAAGGTGACCAGAAGCTGTTCGCCAGCACCCGCTTGCAGCGACCGAGTTCGGCTTTCCACGTTCTTCCCCGGCCCTCTTTCGCTTCTCCGCACAAGCTGCGGCTGTTCCGAAGACGCCGCTGGCTGTGCTTCCGCGAAGCGCTGCTTTCTCGGCAAAACGCAGCTTCTCGTTCTTGACAGCTCTGCTATGCAGAAGCACAGGAAAGCCGGCAGAGCTGCTCCTCTAGCTGCTCTACGCAGAAGCAACTGTAAATCAGCTAGACAGTGATGCTGTTGTGGAAAAGGCAGGAAAGTGGCTGCAAAAGCGTTTTGGCTTGCTGGAAGCAGCAGCAAGCACGCGGGCTTCTCTGCACGCTGCAAACACAAAACAGAAGCACCTACACGGCGAGAGGAGACTGCCTGACACCTGCTGCACTCAGTACAGGTCTGGGCTGCTGCCAGGAAAGGTATTTCAAGGAACTAGCCACGGGGACTCTGCACTGTGCTGGGAGAGTTTCTACAAGGTGACCAGAAGCTGTTCGCCAGCACCCGCTTGCAGCGACCGAGTTCGGCTTTCCACGTTCTTCCCCGGCCCTCTTTCGCTTCTCCGCACAAGCTGCGGCTGTACCGAAGACGCCGCTGGCTGTGCTTCTGCGAAGCGCTGCTTTCTCGGCAAAACGCAGCTTCTCGTTCTTGACAGCTCTGCTATGCAGAAGCACAGGAAAGCCGGCAGAGCTGCTCCTCAAGCTGCTCTACGCAGAGGCAACTGTAAATCAGCTAGACAGTGATGCTGTTGTGGAAAAGGCAGGAAAGTGGCTGCAAAAGCGTTTTGGCTTGCTGGAAGCAGCAGCAAGCACGCGGGCTTCTCTGCACGCTGCAAACACAAAACAGAAGCACCTACAGGGCGAGAGGAGACGGCCTGACACCTGCTGCACTCAGTACAGCTCTGGGCTGCTGCCAGGAAAGGTATTTCAAGGAACTAGCCACGGGGACTCTGCACTGTGCTGGGAGAGTTTCTACAAGGTGACCAGAAGCTGTTCGCCAGCAACCGCTTGCAGCGACCGAGTTCGGCTTTCCACGTTCTTCCCCGGCTCTCTTTCGCTTCTCCGCACAAGCTGCGGCTGTACCGAAGACGCCGCTGGCTGTGCTTCCGCGAAGCGCTGCTTTCTCGGCAAAACGCAGCTTCTCGTTCTTGACAGCTCTGCTATGCAGAAGCACAGGAAAGCCGGCAGAGCTGCTCCTCTAGCTGCTCTACGCAGAGGCAACTGTAAATCAGCTAGACAGTGATGCTGTTGTGGAAAAGGCAGGAAAGTGGCTGCAAAAGCGTTTTGGCTTGCTGGAAGCAGCAGCAAGCACGCGGGCTTCTCTGCACGCTGCAAACACAAAACAGAAGCACCTACACGGCGAGAGGAGACTGCCTGACACCTGCTGCACTCAGTACAGCTCTGGGCTGCTGCCAGGAAAGGTATTTCAAGGAACTAGCCACGGGGACTCTGCACTGTGCTGGGAGAGTTTCTACAAGGTGACCAGAAGCTGTTCGCCAGCACCCGCTTGCAGCGACCGAGTTCGGCTTTCCACGTTCTTCCCCGGCTCTCTTTCGCTTCTCCGCACAAGCTGCGGCTGTACCGAAGACGCCGCTGGCTGTGCTTCCGCGAAGCGCTGCTTTCTCGGCAAAACGCAGCTTCTCGTTCTTGACAGCTCTGCTATGCAGAAGCACAGGAAAGCCGGCAGAGCTGCTCCTCTAGCTGCTCTACGCAGAAGCAACTGTAAATCAGCTAGACAGTGATGCTGTTGTGGAAAAGGCAGGAAAGTGGCTGCAAAAGCGTTTTGGCTTGCTGGAAGCAGCAGCAAGCACGCGGGCTTCTCTGCACGCTGCAAACACAAAACAGAAGCACCTACACGGCGAGAGGAGACTGCCTGACACCTGCTGCACTCAGTACAGCTCTGGGCTGCTGCCAGGAAAGGTATTTCAAGGAACTAGCCACGGGGACTCTGCACTGTGCTGGGAGAGTTTCTACAAGGTGACCAGAAGCTGTTCGCCAGCACCCGCTTGCAGCGACCGAGTTCGGCTTTCCACGTTCTTCCCCGGCCCTCTTTCGCTTCTCCGCACAAGCTGCGGCTGTACCGAAGACGCCGCTGGCTGTGCTTCCGCGAAGCGCTGCTTTCTCGGCAAAACGCAGCTTCTCCTTCTTGACAGCTCTGCTATGCAGAAGCACAGGAAAGCCGGCAGAGCTGCTCCTCTAGCTGCTCTACGCAGAGGCAACTGTAAATCAGCTAGACAGTGATGCTGTTGTGGAAAAGGCAGGAAAGTGGCTGCAAAAGCGTTTTGGCTTGCTGGAAGCAGCAGCAAGCACGCGGGCTTCTCTGCACGCTGCAAACACAAAACAGAAGCACCCACACGGCGAGAGGAGACTGCCTGACACCTGCTGCACTCAGTACAGCTCTGGGCTGCTGCCAGGAAAGGTATTTCAAGGAACTAGCCACGGGGACTCTGCACTGTGCTGGGACAGTTTCTACAAGGTGACCAGAAGCTGTTCGCCAGCACCCGCTTGCAGCGACCGAGTTCGGCTTTCCACGTTCTTCCCCGGCCCTCTTTCGCTTCTCCGCACAAGCTGCGGCTGTACCGAAGACGCCGCTGGCTGTGCTTCCGCGAAGCGCTGCTTTCTCGGCAAAACGCAGCTTCTCCTTCTTGACAGCTCTGCTATGCAGAAGCACAGGAAAGCCGGCAGAGCTGCTCCTCTAGCTGCTCTACGCAGAGGCAACTGTAAATCAGCTAGACAGTGATGCTGTTGTGGAAAAGGCAGGAAAGTGGCTGCAAAAGCGTTTTGGCTTGCTGGAAGCAGCAGCAAGCACGCGGGCTTCTCTGCACGCTGCAAACACAAAACAGAAGCACCCACACGGCGAGAGGAGACTGCCTGACACCTGCTGCACTCAGTACAGCTCTGGGCTGCTGCCAGGAAAGGTATTTCAAGGAACTAGCCACGGGGACTCTGCACTGTGCTGGGAGAGTTTCTACAAGGTGACCAGAAGCTGTTGGCCAGCACCCGCTTGCAGCGACCGAGTTCGGCTTTCCACGTTCTTCCCCGGCTCTCTTTCGCTTCTCCGCACAAGCTGCGGCTGTACCGAAGACGCCGCTGGCTGCGCTTCCGCCAAGCGCTGCTTTCTCGGCAAAACGCAGCTTCTCGTTCTTGACAGCTCTGCTATGCAGAAGCACAGGAAAGCCGGCAGAGCTGCTCCTCTAGCTGCTCTACGCAGAGGCAACTGTAAAGCAGCTAGACAGTGATGCTGTTGTGGAAAAGGCAGGAAAGTGGCTGCAAAAGCGTTTTGGCTTGCTGGAAGCAGCAGCAAGCACGCGGGCTTCTCTGCACGCTGCAAACACAAAACAGAAGCACCTACACGGCGAGAGGAGACTGCCTGACACCTGCTGCACTCAGTACAGCTCTGGGCTGCTGCCAGGAAAGGTATTTCAAGGAACTAGCCACGGGGACTCTGCACTGTGCTGGGAGAGTTTCTACAAGGTGACCAGAAGCTGTTCGCCAGCACCCGCTTGCAGCGACCGAGTTCGGCTTTCCACGTTCTTCCCCGGCTCTCTTTCGCTTCTCCGCACAAGCTGCGGCTGTACCGAAGACGCCGCTGGCTGTGCTTCCGCGAAGCGCTGCTTTCTCGGCAAAACGCAGTTTCTCGTTCTTGACAGCTCTGCTATGCAGAAGCACAGGAAAGCCGGCAGAGCTGCTCCTCTAGCTGCTCTACGCAGAAGCAACTGTAAATCAGCTAGACAGTGATGCTGTTGTGGAAAAGGCAGGAAAGTGGCTGCAAAAGCGTTTTGGCTTGCTGGAAGCAGCAGCAAGCACGCGGGCTTCTCTGCACGCTGCAAACACAAAACAGAAGCACCTACACGGCGAGAGGAGACTGCCTGACACCTGTTGCACTCAGTACAGGTCTGGGCTGCTGCCAGGAAAGGTATTTCAAGGAACTAGCCACGGGGACTCTGCACTGTGCTGGGACAGTTTCTACAAGGTGACCAGAAGCTGTTCGCCAGCACCCGCTTGCAGCGACCGAGTTCGGCTTTCCACGTTCTTCCCCGGCCCTCTTTCGCTTCTCCGCACAAGCTGCGGCTGTTCCGAAGACGCCGCTGGCTGTGCTTCCGCGAAGCGCTGCTTTCTCGGCAAAACGCAGTTTCTCGTTCTTGACAGCTCTGCTATGCAGAAGCACAGGAAAGCCGGCAGAGCTGCTCCTCTAGCTGCTCTACGCAGAGGCAACTGTAAATCAGCTAGACAGTGATGCTGTTGTGGAAAAGGCAGGAAAGTGGCTGCAAAAGCGTTTTGGCTTGCTGGAAGCAGCAGCAAGCACGCGGGCTTCTCTGCACGCTGCAAACACAAAACAGAAGCACCTACACGGCGAGAGGAGACGGCCTGACACCTGCTGCACTCAGTACAGCTCTGGGCTGCTGCCAGGAAAGGTATTTCAAGGAACTAGCCACGGGGACTCTGCACTGTGCTGGGAGAGTTTCTACAAGGTGACCAGAAGCTGTTCGCCAGCACCCGCTTGCAGCGACCGAGTTCGGCTTTCCACGTTCTTCCCCGGCTCTCTTTCGCTTCTCCGCACAAGCTGCGGCTGTACCGAAGACGCCGCTGGCTGTGCTTCCGCGAAGCGCTGCTTTCTCGGCAAAACGCAGCTTCTCGTTCTTGACAGCTCTGCTATGCAGAAGCACAGGAAAGCCGGCAGAGCTGCTCCTCTAGCTGCTCTACGCAGAGGCAACTGTAAATCAGCTAGACAGTGATGCTGTTGTGGAAAAGGCAGGAAAGTGGCTGCAAAAGCGTTTTGGCTTGCTGGAAGCAGCAGCAAGCACGCGGGCTTCTCTGCACGCTGCAAACACAAAACAGAAGCACCTACACGGCGAGAGGAGACTGCCTGACACCTGCTGCACTCAGTACAGCTCTGGGCTGCTGCCAGGAAAGGTATTTCAAGGAACTAGCCACGGGGACTCTGCACTGTGCTGGGAGAGTTTCTACAAGGTGACCAGAAGCTGTTCGCCAGCAACCGCTTGCAGCGACCGAGTTCGGCTTTCCACGTTCTTCCCCGGCTCTCTTTCGCTTCTCCGCACAAGCTGCGGCTGTACCGAAGACGCCGCTGGCTGTGCTTCCGCGAAGCGCTGCTTTCTCGGCAAAACGCAGCTTCTCGTTCTTGACAGCTCTGCTATGCAGAAGCACAGGAAAGCCGGCAGAGCTGCTCCTCTAGCTGCTCTACGCAGAAGCAACTGTAAATCAGCTAGACAGTGATGCTGTTGTGGAAAAGGCAGGAAAGTGGCTGCAAAAGCGTTTTGGCTTGCTGGAAGCAGCAGCAAGCACGCGGGCATCTCTGCACGCTGCAAACACAAAACAGAAGCACCTACACGGCGAGAGGAGACTGCCTGACACCTGCTGCACTCAGTACAGCTCTGGGCTGCTGCCAGGAAAGGTATTTCAAGGAACTAGCCACGGGGACTCTGCACTGTGCTGGGACAGTTTCTACAAGGTGACCAGAACTGTTCGCCAGCACCCGCTTGCAGCGACCGAGTTCGGCTTTCCACGTTCTTCCCCGGCCCTCTTTCGTTTCTCCGCACAAGCTGCGGCTGTACCGAAGACGCCGCTGGCTGTGCTTCCGCGAAGCGCTGCTTTCTCGGCAAAACGCAGCTTCTCGTTCTTGACAGCTCTGCTATGCAGAAGCACAGGAAAGCCGGCAGAGCTGCTCCTCTAGCTGCTCTACGCAGAGGCAACTGTAAATCAGCTAGACAGTGATGCTGTTGTGGAAAAGGCAGGAAAGTGGCTGCAAAAGCGTTTTGGCTTGCTGGAAGCAGCAGCAAGCACGCGGGCTTCTCTGCACGCTGCAAACACAAAACAGAAGCACCTACACGGCGAGAGGAGACTGCCTGACACCTGCTGCACTCAGTACAGCTCTGGGCTGCTGCCAGGAAAGGTATTTCAAGGAACTAGCCACAGGGACTCTGCACTGTGCTGGGAGAGTTTCTACAAGGTGACCAGAAGCTGTTCGCCAGCACCCGCTTGCAGCGACCGAGTTCGGCTTTCCACGTTCTTCCCCGGCTCTCTTTCGCTTCTCCGCACAAGCTGCGGCTGTACCGAAGACGCCGCTGGCTGTGCTTCCGCGAAGCGCTGCTTTCTCGGCAAAACGCAGCTTCTCGTTCTTGACAGCTCTGCTATGCAGAAGCACAGGAAAGCCGGCAGAGCTGCTCCTCTAGCTGCTCTACGCAGAAGCAACTGTAAATCAGCTAGACAGTGATGCTGTTGTGGAAAAGGCAGGAAAGTGGCTGCAAAAGCGTTTTGGCTTGCTGGAAGCAGCAGCAAGCACGCGGGCTTCTCTGCACGCTGCAAACACAAAACAGAAGCACCTACACGGCGAGAGGAGACTGCCTGACACCTGCTGCACTCAGTACAGCTCTGGGCTGCTGCCAGGAAAGGTATTTCAAGGAACTAGCCACGGGGACTCTGCACTGTGCTGGGACAGTTTCTACAAGGTGACCAGAAGCTGTTCGCCAGCACCCGCTTGCAGCGACCGAGTTCGGCTTTCCACGTTCTTCCCCGGCCCTCTTTCGCTTCTCCGCACAAGCTGCGGCTGTACCGAAGACGCCGCTGGCTGTGCTTCTGCGAAGCGCTGCTTTCTCGGCAAAACGCAGCTTCTCGTTCTTGACAGCTCTGCTATGCAGAAGCACAGGAAAGCCGGCAGAGCTGCTCCTCAAGCTGCTCTACGCAGAGGCAACTGTAAATCAGCTAGACAGTGATGCTGTTGTGGAAAAGGCAGGAAAGTGGCTGCAAAAGCGTTTTGGCTTGCTGGAAGCAGCAGCAAGCACGCGGGCTTCTCTGCACGCTGCAAACACAAAACAGAAGCACCTACAGGGCGAGAGGAGACGGCCTGACACCTGCTGCACTCAGTACAGCTCTGGGCTGCTGCCAGGAAAGGTATTTCAAGGAACTAGCCACGGGGACTCTGCACTGTGCTGGGAGAGTTTCTACAAGGTGACCAGAAGCTGTTCGCCAGCACCCGCTTGCAGCGACCGAGTTCGGCTTTCCACGTTCTTCCCCGGCTCTCTTTCGCTTCTCCGCACAAGCTGCGGCTGTACCGAAGACGCCGCTGGCTGTGCTTCCGCGAAGCGCTGCTTTCTCGGCAAAACGCAGCTTCTCGTTCTTGACAGCTCTGCTATGCAGAAGCACAGGAAAGCTGGCAGAGCTGCTCCTCTAGCTGCTCTACGCAGAGGCAACTGTAAAGCAGCTAGACAGTGATGCTGTTGTGGAAAAGGCAGGAAAGTGGCTGCAAAAGCGTTTTGGCTTGCTGGAAGCAGCAGCAAGCACGCGGGCTTCTCTGCACGCTGCAAACACAAAACAGAAGCACCTACACGGCGAGAGGAGACTGCCTGACACCTGCTGCACTCAGTACAGCTCTGGGCTGCTGCCAGGAAAGGTATTTCAAGGAACTAGCCACGGGGACTCTGCACTGTGCTGGGAGAGTTTCTACAAGGTGACCAGAAGCTGTTCGCCAGCACCCGCTTGCAGCGACCGAGTTCGGCTTTCCACGTTCTTGCCCGGCTCTCTTTCGCTTCTCCGCACAAGCTGCGGCTGTACCGAAGACGCCGCTGGCTGTGCTTCCGCGAAGCGCTGCTTTCTCGGCAAAACGCAGTTTCTCGTTCTTGACAGCTCTGCTATGCAGAAGCACAGGAAAGCCGGCAGAGCTGCTCCTCTAGCTGCTCTACGCAGAAGCAACTGTAAATCAGCTAGACAGTGATGCTGTTGTGGAAAAGGCAGGAAAGTGGCTGCAAAAGCGTTTTGGCTTGCTGGAAGCAGCAGCAAGCACGCGGGCTTCTCTGCACGCTGCAAACACAAAACAGAAGCACCTACACGGCGAGAGGAGACTGCCTGACACCTGTTGCACTCAGTACAGGTCTGGGCTGCTGCCAGGAAAGGTATTTCAAGGAACTAGCCACGGGGACTCTGCACTGTGCTGGGACAGTTTCTACAAGGTGACCAGAAGCTGTTCGCCAGCACCCGCTTGCAGCGACCGAGTTCGGCTTTCCACGTTCTTCCCCGGCCCTCTTTCGCTTCTCCGCACAAGCTGCGGCTGTTCCGAAGACGCCGCTGGCTGTGCTTCCGCGAAGCGCTGCTTTCTCGGCAAAACGCAGTTTCTCGTTCTTGACAGCTCTGCTATGCAGAAGCACAGGAAAGCCGGCAGAGCTGCTCCTCTAGCTGCTCTACGCAGAGGCAACTGTAAATCAGCTAGACAGTGATGCTGTTGTGGAAAAGGCAGGAAAGTGGCTGCAAAAGCGTTTTGGCTTGCTGGAAGCAGCAGCAAGCACGCGGGCTTCTCTGCACGCTGCAAACACAAAACAGAAGCACCTACACGGCGAGAGGAGACGGCCTGACACCTGCTGCACTCAGTACAGCTCTGGGCTGCTGCCAGGAAAGGTATTTCAAGGAACTAGCCACGGGGACTCTGCACTGTGCTGGGAGAGTTTCTGCAAGGTGACCAGAAGCTGTTCGCCAGCAACCGCTTGCAGCGACCGAGTTCGGCTTTCCACGTTCTTCCCCGGCTCTCTTTCGCTTCTCCGCACAAGCTGCGGCTGTACCGAAGACGCCGCTGGCTGTGCTTCCGCGAAGCGCTGCTTTCTCGGCAAAACGCAGCTTCTCGTTCTTGACAGCTCTGCTATGCAGAAGCACAGGAAAGCCGGCAGAGCTGCTCCTCTAGCTGCTCTACGCAGAGGCAACTGTAAATCAGCTAGACAGTGATGCTGTTGTGGAAAAGGCAGGAAAGTGGCTGCAAAAGCGTTTTGGCTTGCTGGAAGCAGCAGCAAGCACGCGGGCTTCTCTGCACGCTGCAAACACAAAACAGAAGCACCTACACGGCGAGAGGAGACTGCCTGACACCTGCTGCACTCAGTACAGCTCTGGGCTGCTGCCAGGAAAGGTATTTCAAGGAACTAGCCACGGGGACTCTGCACTGTGCTGGGAGAGTTTCTACAAGGTGACCAGAAGCTGTTCGCCAGCAACCGCTTGCAGCGACCGAGTTCGGCTTTCCACGTTCTTCCCCGGCTCTCTTTCGCTTCTCCGCACAAGCTGCGGCTGTACCGAAGACGCCGCTGGCTGTGCTTCCGCGAAGCGCTGCTTTCTCGGCAAAACGCAGCTTCTCGTTCTTGACAGCTCTGCTATGCAGAAGCACAGGAAAGCCGGCAGAGCTGCTCCTCTAGCTGCTCTACGCAGAAGCAACTGTAAATCAGCTAGACAGTGATGCTGTTGTGGAAAAGGCAGGAAAGTGGCTGCAAAAGCGTTTTGGCTTGCTGGAAGCAGCAGCAAGCACGCGGGCATCTCTGCACGCTGCAAACACAAAACAGAAGCACCTACACGGCGAGAGGAGACTGCCTGACACCTGCTGCACTCAGTACAGCTCTGGGCTGCTGCCAGGAAAGGTATTTCAAGGAACTAGCCACGGGGACTCTGCACTGTGCTGGGACAGTTTCTACAAGGTGACCAGAACTGTTCGCCAGCACCCGCTTGCAGCGACCGAGTTCGGCTTTCCACGTTCTTCCCCGGCCCTCTTTCGTTTCTCCGCACAAGCTGCGGCTGTACCGAAGACGCCGCTGGCTGTGCTTCCGCGAAGCGCTGCTTTCTCGGCAAAACGCAGCTTCTCGTTCTTGACAGCTCTGCTATGCAGAAGCACAGGAAAGCCGGCAGAGCTGCTCCTCTAGCTGCTCTACGCAGAGGCAACTGTAAATCAGCTAGACAGTGATGCTGTTGTGGAAAAGGCAGGAAAGTGGCTGCAAAAGCGTTTTGGCTTGCTGGAAGCAGCAGCAAGCACGCGGGCTTCTCTGCACGCTGCAAACACAAAACAGAAGCACCTACACGGCGAGAGGAGACTGCCTGACACCTGCTGCACTCAGTACAGCTCTGGGCTGCTGCCAGGAAAGGTATTTCAAGGAACTAGCCACAGGGACTCTGCACTGTGCTGGGAGAGTTTCTACAAGGTGACCAGAAGCTGTTCGCCAGCACCCGCTTGCAGCGACCGAGTTCGGCTTTCCACGTTCTTCCCCGGCTCTCTTTCGCTTCTCCGCACAAGCTGCGGCTGTACCGAAGACGCCGCTGGCTGTGCTTCCGCGAAGCGCTGCTTTCTCGGCAAAACGCAGCTTCTCGTTCTTGACAGCTCTGCTATGCAGAAGCACAGGAAAGCCGGCAGAGCTGCTCCTCTAGCTGCTCTACGCAGAAGCAACTGTAAATCAGCTAGACAGTGATGCTGTTGTGGAAAAGGCAGGAAAGTGGCTGCAAAAGCGTTTTGGCTTGCTGGAAGCAGCAGCAAGCACGCGGGCTTCTCTGCACGCTGCAAACACAAAACAGAAGCACCTACACGGCGAGAGGAGACTGCCTGACACCTGCTGCACTCAGTACAGCTCTGGGCTGCTGCCAGGAAAGGTATTTCAAGGAACTAGCCACGGGGACTCTGCACTGTGCTGGGACAGTTTCTACAAGGTGACCAGAAGCTGTTCGCCAGCACCCGCTTGCAGCGACCGAGTTCGGCTTTCCACGTTCTTCCCCGGCCCTCTTTCGCTTCTCCGCACAAGCTGCGGCTGTACCGAAGACGCCGCTGGCTGTGCTTCTGCGAAGCGCTGCTTTCTCGGCAAAACGCAGCTTCTCGTTCTTGACAGCTCTGCTATGCAGAAGCACAGGAAAGCCGGCAGAGCTGCTCCTCAAGCTGCTCTACGCAGAGGCAACTGTAAATCAGCTAGACAGTGATGCTGTTGTGGAAAAGGCAGGAAAGTGGCTGCAAAAGCGTTTTGGCTTGCTGGAAGCAGCAGCAAGCACGCGGGCTTCTCTGCACGCTGCAAACACAAAACAGAAGCACCTACAGGGCGAGAGGAGACGGCCTGACACCTGCTGCACTCAGTACAGCTCTGGGCTGCTGCCAGGAAAGGTATTTCAAGGAACTAGCCACGGGGACTCTGCACTGTGCTGGGAGAGTTTCTACAAGGTGACCAGAAGCTGTTCGCCAGCACCCGCTTGCAGCGACCGAGTTCGGCTTTCCACGTTCTTCCCCGGCTCTCTTTCGCTTCTCCGCACAAGCTGCGGCTGTACCGAAGACGCCGCTGGCTGTGCTTCCGCGAAGCGCTGCTTTCTCGGCAAAACGCAGCTTCTCGTTCTTGACAGCTCTGCTATGCAGAAGCACAGGAAAGCCGGCAGAGCTGCTCCTCTAGCTGCTCTACGCAGAGGCAACTGTAAATCAGCTAGACAGTGATGCTGTTGTGGAAAAGGCAGGAAAGTGGCTGCAAAAGCGTTTTGGCTTGCTGGAAGCAGCAGCAAGCACGCGGGCTTCTCTGCACGCTGCAAACACAAAACAGAAGCACCTACACGGCGAGAGGAGACTGCCTGACACCTGCTGCACTCAGTACAGCTCTGGGCTGCTGCCAGGAAAGGTATTTCAAGGAACTAGCCACGGGGACTCTGCACTGTGCTGGGAGAGTTTCTACAAGGTGACCAGAAGCTGTTCGCCAGCACCCGCTTGCAGCGACCGAGTTCGGCTTTCCACGTTCTTGCCCGGCTCTCTTTCGCTTCTCCGCACAAGCTGCGGCTGTACCGAAGACGCCGCTGGCTGTGCTTCCGCGAAGCGCTGCTTTCTCGGCAAAACGCAGCTTCTCGTTCTTGACAGCTCTGCTATGCAGACGCACAGGAAAGCCGGCAGAGCTGCTCCTCTAGCTGCTCTACGCAGAGGCAACTGTAAATCAGCTAGACAGTGATGCTGTTGTGGAAACGGCAGGAAAGTGGCTGCAAAAGCGTTTTGGCTTGCTGGAAGCAGCAGCAAGCACGCGGGCTTCTCTGCACGCTGCAAACACAAAACAGAAGCACCCACATGGCGAGAGGAGACTGCCTGACACCTGCTGCACTCAGTACAGCTCTGGGCTGCTGCCAGGAAAGGTATTTCAAGGAACTAGCCACGGGGACTCTGCACTGTGCTGGGAGAGTTTCTACAAGGTGACCAGAAGCTGTTGGCCAGCACCCGCTTGCAGCGACCGAGTTCGGCTTTCCACGTTCTTGCCCGGCTCTCTTTCGCTTCTCCGCATAAGCTGCGGCTGTACCGAAGACGCCGCTGGCTGTGCTTCCGCGAAGCGCTGCTTTCTCGGCAAAACGCAGCTTCTCGTTCTTGACAGCTCTGCTATGCAGAAGCACAGGAAAGCCGGCAGAGCTGCTCCTCTAGCTGCTCTACGCAGAGGCAACTGTAAATCAGCTCGACAGTGATCCTGTTGTGGAAAAGGCAGGAAAGTGGCTGCAAAAGCGTTTTGGCTTGCTGGAAGCAGCAGCAAGCACGCGGGCTTCTCTGCACGCTGCAAACACAAAACAGAAGCACCTACACGGCGAGAGGAGACTGCCTGACACCTGCTGCACTCAGTACAGCTCTGGGCTGCTGCCAGGAAAGGTATTTCAAGGAACTAGCCACGGGGACTCTGCACTGTGCTGGGACAGTTTCTACAAGGTGACCAGAAGCTGTTCGCCAGCACCCGCTTGCAGCGACCGAGTTCGGCTTTCCACGTTCTTCCCCGGCTCTCTTTCGCTTCTCCGCACAAGCTGCGGCTGTACCGAAGACGCCGCTGGCTGTGCTTCCGCGAAGCGCTGCTTTCTCGGCAAAACGCAGCTTCTCGTTCTTGACAGCTCTGCTATGCAGAAGCACAGGAAAGCCGGCAGAGCTGCTCCTCTAGCTGCTCTACGCAGAAGCAACTGTAAATCAGCTAGACAGTGATGCTGTTGTGGAAAAGGCAGGAAAGTGGCTGCAAAAGCGTTTTGGCTTGCTGGAAGCAGCAGCAAGCACGCGGGCTTCTCTGCACGCTGCAAACACAAAACAGAAGCACCTACACGGCGAGAGGAGACTGCCTGACACCTGCTGCACTCAGTACAGGTCTGGGCTGCTGCCAGGAAAGGTATTTCAAGGAACTAGCCACGGGGACTCTGCACTGTGCTGGGAGAGTTTCTACAAGGTGACCAGAAGCTGTTCGCCAGCACCCGCTTGCAGCGACCGAGTTCGGCTTTCCACGTTCTTCCCCGGCCCTCTTTCGCTTCTCCGCACAAGCTGCGGCTGTTCCGAAGACGCCGCTGGCTGTGCTTCCGCGAAGCGCTGCTTTCTCGGCAAAACGCAGCTTCTCCTTCTTGACAGCTCTGCTATGCAGAAGCACAGGAAAGCCGGCAGAGCTGCTCCTCTAGCTGCTCTACGCAGAGGCAACTGTAAATCAGCTAGACAGTGATGCTGTTGTGGAAAAGGCAGGAAAGTGGCTGCAAAAGCGTTTTGGCTTGCTGGAAGCAGCAGCAAGCACGCGGGCTTCTCTGCACGCTGCAAACACAAAACAGAAGCACCTACACGGCGAGAGGAGACGGCCTGACACCTGCTGCACTCAGTACAGCTCTGGGCTGCTGCCAGGAAAGGTATTTCAAGGAACTAGCCACGGGGACTCTGCACTGTGCTGGGAGAGTTTCTGCAAGGTGACCAGAAGCTGTTCGCCAGCAACCGCTTGCAGCGACCGAGTTCGGCTTTCCACGTTCTTCCCCGGCTCTCTTTCGCTTCTCCGCACAAGCTGCGGCTGTACCGAAGACGCCGCTGGCTGTGCTTCCGCGAAGCGCTGCTTTCTCGGCAAAACGCAGCTTCTCGTTCTTGACAGCTCTGCTATGCAGAAGCACAGGAAAGCCGGCAGAGCTGCTCCTCTAGCTGCTCTACGCAGAGGCAACTGTAAATCAGCTAGACAGTGATGCTGTTGTGGAAAAGGCAGGAAAGTGGCTGCAAAAGCGTTTTGGCTTGCTGGAAGCAGCAGCAAGCACGCGGGCTTCTCTGCACGCTGCAAACACAAAACAGAAGCACCTACACGGCGAGAGGAGACTGCCTGACACCTGCTGCACTCAGTACAGCTCTGGGCTGCTGCCAGGAAAGGTATTTCAAGGAACTAGCCACGGGGACTCTGCACTGTGCTGGGAGAGTTTCTACAAGGTGACCAGAAGCTGTTCGCCAGCAACCGCTTGCAGCGACCGAGTTCGGCTTTCCACGTTCTTGCCCGGCTCTCTTTCGCTTCTCCGCACAAGCTGCGGCTGTACCGAAGACGCCGCTGGCTGTGCTTCCGCGAAGCGCTGCTTTCTCGGCAAAACGCAGCTTCTCGTTCTTGACAGCTCTGCTATGCAGAAGCACAGGAAAGCCGGCAGAGCTGCTCCTCTAGCTGCTCTACGCAGAGGCAACTGTAAATCAGCTAGACAGTGATGCTGTTGTGGAAACGGCAGGAAAGTGGC
The DNA here is from genome assembly GCA_027886175.1 of Phylloscopus collybita. Taxonomy (NCBI): domain Eukaryota; kingdom Metazoa; phylum Chordata; class Aves; order Passeriformes; family Phylloscopidae; genus Phylloscopus; species Phylloscopus collybita. Next base: position 49,940,003 of record JAJNNQ010000137.1, on the reverse strand, counting down.
TGCAAAAGCGTTTTGGCTTGCTGGAAGCAGCAGCAAGCACGCGGGCTTCTCTGCACGCTGCAAACACAAAACAGAAGCACCCACACGGCGAGAGGAGACTGCCTGACACCTGCTGCACTCAGTACAGCTCTGGGCTGCTGCCAGTAAAAGGTATTTCAAGGAACTAGCCACGGGGACTCTGCACTGTGCTGGGAGAGTTTCTACAAGGTGACCAGAAGCTGTTCGCCAGCACCCGCTTGCAGCGACCGAGTTCGGCTTTCCACGTTCTTCCCCGGCCCTCTTTCGCTTCTCCGCAAAAGCTGCGGCTGTACCGAAGACGCCGCTGGCTGTGCTTCCGCGAAGCGCTGCTTTCTCGGCAAAACGCAGCTTCTCGTTCTTGACAGCTCTGCTATGCAGAAGCACAGGAAAGCCGGCAGAGCTGCTCCTCTAGCTGCTCTACGCAGAGGCAACTGTAAATCAGCTAGACAGTGATGCTGTTGTGGAAAAGGCAGGAAAGTGGCTGCAAAAGCGTTTTGGCTTGCTGGAAGCAGCAGCAAGCACGCGGGCTTCTCTGCACGCTGCAAACACAAAACAGAAGCACCTACACGGCGAGAGGAGACTGCCTGACACCTGCTGCACTCAGTACAGCTCTGGGCTGCTGCCAGGAAAGGTATTTCAAGGAACTAGCCACGGGGACTCTGCACTGTGCTGGGAGAGTTTCTACAAGGTGACCAGAAGCTGTTCGCCAGCAACCGCTTGCAGCGACCGAGTTCGGCTTTCCACGTTCTTCCCCGGCTCTCTTTCGCTTCTCCGCACAAGCTGCGGCTGTACCGAAGACGCCGCTGGCTGTGCTTCCGCGAAGCGCTGCTTTCTCGGCAAAACGCAGCTTCTCGTTCTTGACAGCTCTGCTATGCAGAAGCACAGGAAAGCCGGCAGAGCTGCTCCTCTAGCTGCTCTACGCAGAAGCAACTGTAAATCAGCTAGACAGTGATGCTGTTGTGGAAAAGGCAGGAAAGTGGCTGCAAAAGCGTTTTGGCTTGCTGGAAGCAGCAGCAAGCACGCGGGCATCTCTGCACGCTGCAAACACAAAACAGAAGCACCTACACGGCGAGAGGAGACTGCCTGACACCTGCTGCACTCAGTACAGCTCTGGGCTGCTGCCAGGAAAGGTATTTCAAGGAACTAGCCACGGGGACTCTGCACTGTGCTGGGACAGTTTCTACAAGGTGACCAGAACTGTTCGCCAGCACCCGCTTGCAGCGACCGAGTTCGGCTTTCCACGTTCTTCCCCGGCCCTCTTTCGCTTCTCCGCACAAGCTGCGGCTGTTCCGAAGACGCCGCTGGCTGTGCTTCCGCGAAGCGCTGCTTTCTCGGCAAAACGCAGTTTCTCGTTCTTGACAGCTCTGCTATGCAGAAGCACAGGAAAGCCGGCAGAGCTGCTCCTCTAGCTGCTCTACGCAGAGGCAACTGTAAATCAGCTAGACAGTGATGCTGTTGTGGAAAAGGCAGGAAAGTGGCTGCAAAAGCGTTTTGGCTTGCTGGAAGCAGCAGCAAGCACGCGGGCTTCTCTGCACGCTGCAAACACAAAACAGAAGCACCTACACGGCGAGAGGAGACGGCCTGACACCTGCTGCACTCAGTACAGCTCTGGGCTGCTGCCAGGAAAGGTATTTCAAGGAACTAGCCACGGGGACTCTGCACTGTGCTGGGAGAGTTTCTGCAAGGTGACCAGAAGCTGTTCGCCAGCAACCGCTTGCAGCGACCGAGTTCGGCTTTCCACGTTCTTCCCCGGCTCTCTTTCGCTTCTCCGCACAAGCTGCGGCTGTACCGAAGACGCCGCTGGCTGTGCTTCCGCGAAGCGCTGCTTTCTCGGCAAAACGCAGCTTCTCGTTCTTGACAGCTCTGCTATGCAGAAGCACAGGAAAGCCGGCAGAGCTGCTCCTCTAGCTGCTCTACGCAGAGGCAACTGTAAATCAGCTAGACAGTGATGCTGTTGTGGAAAAGGCAGGAAAGTGGCTGCAAAAGCGTTTTGGCTTGCTGGAAGCAGCAGCAAGCACGCGGGCTTCTCTGCACGCTGCAAACACAAAACAGAAGCACCTACACGGCGAGAGGAGACTGCCTGACACCTGCTGCACTCAGTACAGCTCTGGGCTGCTGCCAGGAAAGGTATTTCAAGGAACTAGCCACGGGGACTCTGCACTGTGCTGGGAGAGTTTCTACAAGGTGACCAGAAGCTGTTGGCCAGCACCCGCTTGCAGCGACCGAGTTCGGCTTTCCACGTTCTTGCCCGGCTCTCTTTCGCTTCTCCGCATAAGCTGCGGCTGTACCGAAGACGCCGCTGGCTGTGCTTCCGCGAAGCGCTGCTTTCTCGGCAAAACGCAGCTTCTCGTTCTTGACAGCTCTGCTATGCAGAAGCACAGGAAAGCCGGCAGAGCTGCTCCTCTAGCTGCTCTACGCAGAGGCAACTGTAAATCAGCTCGACAGTGATCCTGTTGTGGAAAAGGCAGGAAAGTGGCTGCAAAAGCGTTTTGGCTTGCTGGAAGCAGCAGCAAGCACGCGGGCTTCTCTGCACGCTGCAAACACAAAACAGAAGCACCCACACGGCGAGAGGAGACTGCCTGACACCTGCTGCACTCAGTACAGCTCTGGGCTGCTGCCAGGAAAGGTATTTCAAGGAACTAGCCACGGGGACTCTGCACTGTGCTGGGACAGTTTCTACAAGGTGACCAGAAGCTGTTCGCCAGCACCCGCTTGCAGCGACCGAGTTCGGCTTTCCACGTTCTTCCCCGGCTCTCTTTCGCTTCTCCGCACAAGCTGCGGCTGTACCGAAGACGCCGCTGGCTGTGCTTCCGCGAAGCGCTGCTTTCTCGGCAAAACGCAGCTTCTCGTTCTTGACAGCTCTGCTATGCAGAAGCACAGGAAAGCCGGCAGAGCTGCTCCTCTAGCTGCTCTACGCAGAAGCAACTGTAAATCAGCTAGACAGTGATGCTGTTGTGGAAAAGGCAGGAAAGTGGCTGCAAAAGCGTTTTGGCTTGCTGGAAGCAGCAGCAAGCACGCGGGCTTCTCTGCACGCTGCAAACACAAAACAGAAGCACCTACACGGCGAGAGGAGACTGCCTGACACCTGCTGCACTCAGTACAGGTCTGGGCTGCTGCCAGGAAAGGTATTTCAAGGAACTAGCCACGGGGACTCTGCACTGTGCTGGGAGAGTTTCTACAAGGTGACCAGAAGCTGTTCGCCAGCACCCGCTTGCAGCGACCGAGTTCGGCTTTCCACGTTCTTCCCCGGCCCTCTTTCGCTTCTCCGCACAAGCTGCGGCTGTTCCGAAGACGCCGCTGGCTGTGCTTCCGCGAAGCGCTGCTTTCTCGGCAAAACGCAGCTTCTCCTTGACAGCTCTGCTATGCAGAAGCACAGGAAAGCCGGCAGAGCTGCTCCTCTAGCTGCTCTACGCAGAGGCAACTGTAAATCAGCTAGACAGTGATGCTGTTGTGGAAAAGGCAGGAAAGTGGCTGCAAAAGCGTTTTGGCTTGCTGGAAGCAGCAGCAAGCACGCGGGCTTCTCTGCACGCTGCAAACACAAAACAGAAGCACCTACACGGCGAGAGGAGACGGCCTGACACCTGCTGCACTCAGTACAGGTCTGGGCTGCTGCCAGGAAAGGTATTTCAAGGAACTAGCCACGGGGACTCTGCACTGTGCTGGGAGAGTTTCTGCAAGGTGACCAGAAGCTGTTCGCCAGCAACCGCTTGCAGCGACCGAGTTCGACTTTCCACGTTCTTCCCCGGCTCTCTTTCGCTTCTCCGCACAAGCTGCGGCTGTACCGAAGACGCCGCTGGCTGTGCTTCCGCGAAGCGCTGCTTTCTCGGCAAAACGCAGCTTCTCGTTCTTGACAGCTCTGCTATGCAGAAGCACAGGAAAGCCGGCAGAGCTGCTCCTCTAGCTGCTCTATGCAGAGGCAACTGTAAATCAGCTAGACAGTGATGCTGTTGTGGAAAAGGCAGGAAAGTGGCTGCAAAAGCGTTTTGGCTTGCTGGAAGCAGCAGCAAGCACGCGGGCTTCTCTGCACGCTGCAAACACAAAACAGAAGCACCTACACGGCGAGAGGAAACTGCCTGACACCTGCTGCACTCAGTACAGCTCTGGGCTGCTGCCAGGAAAGGTATTTCAAGGAACTAGCCACGGGGACTCTGCACTGTGCTGGGACAGTTTCTACAAGGTGACCAGAAGCTGTTCGCCAGCAACCGCTTGCAGCGACCGAGTTCGGCTTTCCACGTTCTTGCCCGGCTCTCTTTCGCTTCTCCGCACAAGCTGCGGCTGTACCGAAGACGCCGCTGGCTGTGCTTCCGCGAAGCGCTGCTTTCTCGGCAAAACGCAGCTTCTCGTTCTTGACAGCTCTGCTATGCAGAAGCACAGGAAAGCCGGCAGAGCTGCTCCTCTAGCTGCTCTACGCAGAGGCAACTGTAAATCAGCTAGACAGTGATGCTGTTGTGGAAACGGCAGGAAAGTGGCTGCAAAAGCGTTTTGGCTTGCTGGAAGCAGCAGCAAGCACGCGGGCTTCTCTGCACGCTGCAAACACAAAACAGAAGCACCCACACGGCGAGAGGAGACTGCCTGACACCTGCTGCACTCAGTACAGCTCTGGGCTGCTGCCAGTAAAAGGTATTTCAAGGAACTAGCCACGGGGACTCTGCACTGTGCTGGGAGAGTTTCTACAAGGTGACCAGAAGCTGTTCGCCAGCACCCGCTTGCAGCGACCGAGTTCGGCTTTCCACGTTCTTCCCCGGCCCTCTTTCGCTTCTCCGCAAAAGCTGCGGCTGTACCGAAGACGCCGCTGGCTGTGCTTCCGCGAAGCGCTGCTTTCTCGGCAAAACGCAGCTTCTCGTTCTTGACAGCTCTGCTATGCAGAAGCACAGGAAAGCCGGCAGAGCTGCTCCTCTAGCTGCTCTACGCAGAGGCAACTGTAAATCAGCTAGACAGTGATGCTGTTGTGGAAAAGGCAGGAAAGTGGCTGCAAAAGCGTTTTGGCTTGCTGGAAGCAGCAGCAAGCACGCGGGCTTCTCTGCACGCTGCAAACACAATCCATCTGGTGGTTGATTGCATCGAGGAGATATCCTCATTTGTATGGAATTTCAGCAGGCAGAAGCCCAGTGGCAGGCAGACAGCATTAGACACGGACAATGGACCTTTTCCATGGGATACCAAAGTCTCCACCCTAGGTTCCTGATGGCAGTTTGTAGGAGGCCTTTGGAAATACAAGGGCAGAGAAACTTCCATCTGGTGTTAGGTTGTAGCTGGGAGATATACTCATTTTTATGGAATTTTAGTGGAATTTTAGTAGGCAGAATCCCAGCAGCATGTAGAAAGAATTAGACATGAATAGTGGCCCATTTCCATAGGAAACCAAAGTCTCCAACCCATGATCCTGATGTCATTTTCTAGGAGGCCTCTGGCACTACAAGAAGGGACAAACTTCCATTTGGTGGCATATTGCATCTGGGAGATATCCTCATTTGTATGTAATTTTAGTACCCATAAGCCCAGTGGCAGGCAGACAGCATTAGACACGAACGGTGGCCCTTTTCCATGGGAAACCAAAGTCTCCGCCCCAGGTTCGTGATGACAATTTGTAGGAGGCCTTTGGAATTACAAGGGCAGACAAACTTCTATCTGGTGGTAGATTGCACCTGGGAGATATCCTCATTTGTATAGAATTTTAGTGGAATTTTAGTAGGCATAAGCCCAGTGGCAGGCAGACAGCATTAGACACGAACAATGGACCTTTTCCATGGGAAACCAAAGTCTCCACCTCACGTTCCTGATGTCAGTTTTTAAGAGGGCTTTGAAACTACAAGGGCAGACAAACTTCCATCTGGTGGTAGATTGCACCTGGGAGATATCCTCATTTGTGAGGAATTTCAGAAGGCATAACCCCAGTGGCAGGCAGATAGCATTAGACACGAACGGTGCCCTTTTCCATGGGAAACCAAAGTCTCCATCCCACGTTCCTGATGTCAGTCATTAAGAGGCGAATGGAACTACAAGGGCAGAAAAATTTCCATCTGGTGGTAGATTGGACCTGGGAGATATCGCCATTTGTATGGAATTTTAGTGGTATTTTAGTAGGCAGAAGTCCAGCGGCAGGCAGACAGCATTACACACGAACGCTGGCCAATATCCATGGGAAACCAAAGTCTCCAACCCAGGCTCCTCATGTAAGTTTGTAGGAGGCCTTTGGCATTAAAAGGGCAGACAAACTTCCATCTGGTGGTTGATTGCATCGGCGAGATATGCTCATTTGTATGGGATTTCAGAAGGCAGAAGCCAAGTGGCACGCAGACAGCATTGGACGCGAAGAGTGGCCCATTTCCATGGGAAACCAAAATCTCCACCCCACGTTGCTGATGTCTCATTGTAGGAGGCGTTTTCCAATATAAGGGCAGAAAAACTTCCATCTGGTTGTAGATTGCACCTGGGAGATATCCTCATTTCTATGGAATTTTAGTGGAATTTTAGTAGGAAGAAACCCAGTGGCAGGCAGACAGCATTAGACACGAGCAATGGCCCATTTCTATGGGAAACCAAAGCCTCCACTCCGGGTTCCGGGTGTCATTTTGTAGGAGGCCTTTGGCACTACAAGGGCAGACAAAGTTCCGTCTTGTGTTTGATTGAATCGAGGAGATACCCTCATTTGTATGGAATTTCAGCAGGCAGAAGCCCATTGGCAGGCAGACAGCATTAGACACGAACAATGGACCTTTTCCATGGGAAACCAAAGTCTCCATCTCACGTTCCTGATGTCAGTTTGTAGGAGGCCTTAGGACCTACAAGGGCAGACAAACTTCCATCTGGTGGTAGATTGCACCTGGGAGATAACCTCATTTCTATAGAATTTTAGTGGAATTTTAGTAGGCATAAGGCCAGTGGCTGCCAGACAGCATTAAACACGAACGGTGGGCATTTCTTTGGGAAACAAAAGTCTCCACCCCCCGTTCGGGATGTCAGTTTTTAGGTGGCCTTTGGCACTACGGGGGCAGAAAAACTTCCACCCAGTGGTAGATTACACCTGGGAGATATCCTCATTTGTATGGAACTTCTGCAGTCATCACCACAGTGCCAGGCAGACAGCATTAGACACGAACGGTGGTCCTTTTCCATGGGAAAGCAAAGTCTCCACCCCAGGTTCCTGATGGCAGTTTGTAGGAGGCCTTTGGAAACACAAGGGCAGAGAATCTTCCATCTGGTGTTAGATTGCACCTGGGAGATATACTCATTTGTATGGAATTTTAGTGGAATATTAGTAGACAGAATCCCAGCTGCAGGTAGACAGAATTAGACATGAATAGTGGCTCATTTCCATGGGAAACCAAAGTCTCCACCCCAGGTTCCTCATGTCATTTTCTAGGAGGCCTCTGGCACTACAGGAGGAGACAAAGTTCCAATTGGTGGCATATTGCATCTAGGAGATATCCTCATTTGTATGTAATTTTAATAGCCATAAGCCCAGTGGCAGGCAGACAGTATTAGACGCGAACGGTGGCCCTTTTCCATGGGAAACCAAAGTCTCCGCCTCAGGTTCTTGATGTCAATTTGTAGGAAGCCTTTGGCTCTACAGGGGCAGACAAACTTCCATCTGGTGGTAGATTGCACCTGGGAGACATCCTCATTTGTATAGAATTTTAGTGGAATTTTAGTCGGCATAAGCCCAGTGTCTCGCAGACAGCATTAGACACGAACTGTGGTGCATTTCCTTGGGAAACCAAAGTCTCCATCTCACGTGCCTGATGTCAGTTTGTAGGAGGCCTTTGGCACTACAAGGGCAGATAAACTTCCAACTGGTGGTAGATTCCATGCGGGAGATATCCTCATTTGTGAGGAATTTCAGCAGGCATAACCCCAGTGCCAGGCAGACAGCATTAGACACAAACGGTGGTCCTTTTCCATGGGAAACCGAAGTCTCTACCCCACGTTCCTGATATTAGTTTGCAAGAGGCCTTTGGAAGTACAAGGGCAGAAAAACTTCCATCTGGTGGTAGATTGCACCTGGGAGATATCCTCATTTTTATGGAATTTCAGTGGTATTAAAGTCGGCAGAAATCCAGCGGCAGGCAGACTGCTTTACACACGAACGCTGGCCCATATCCATGGGAAACCAAAGTGTCCACTCCAGGCTCCTCATGTCAGTTTATAGAAGGCCTTTGGAAATACAAGGGCAGAAAAACTTATATCTGGCGGTAGACTGCACCCGGGAGATGTCTTCATTTGTATGGAATTTCAGTGGAATTTTCGTAGGTAGAAGCCCAATGGCCGACAGACATTATTAGACACGAACGGTGGCCCATTTCCATGAGAAACCAAAGTCTCCACCCCAGGTTCCTGATGTCAGTTTTTAGGAGGCCTTTGGCACTAGAAGGGCAAACAAACTTCCAACTGGTGTGTCTTGGTTTGGAAAGACAGGTATCTGCCAGGGAAACTGAGGTTCCCCTAGGATGGAGAATACCAACCCCTCGCACCCCGACGAATTATAATTTTGCAATCAAGGGCTCTCAGGCGAAGATGTTGGGAATAGGAATAACAGTTCTTTACTAGGAGGTTTAACAATACAAATATGATAGGAAACAAAACCACCCAACCAAACAAACAAATAAACAAATAAACAATAATTTTAGAAGAAAACCCTGACAAAGTCAGAGTTTCAATCTGACCCTGTGATTCAGGATGTTGATAACAGTCCAAACGTAAACAGTCCAAACACTTCTGGAGTGGCAGACGTGATCCTGTTGGAGCAGAGATGATTCTGCGAAGAAACCGGTTCAGGGGCGGCGAGGAGGGAGACAGGATGGCCAGCACAGGAGACGAAGAAGCTCTTCCCACACCGCCACGAAGGAAGCGCCGCGCACCCCACTCCTGCAGCAGGGCCGAACCACTCCTGCAGCAGGGCCGAACCGCCAACCCCCGGCCACCCCCCCCTCCCCCCCACCCCCCACTGCCAGGGCATGAGATGTATAGAAATGCAAATGCACCGCACAGGCTGGGGAAGGTAACAATGGCCTATCAAGGTGGGTCATCAGGCCTCAAAACAGATGTAAATAGAATACACAAAACCCAGCTCCACAACCCAAGACAACGTTCCACCCCTTATTCTATTACCATCTGTATCATACCTAAATTAATAAACTCCACTATACAGAATGAACCCTCACACTCAGTTCTCACTTAGGATTAGGTTTTCCTGTGGTACACAACTGGTTTTCCCATCTTTCTGCATCACCCACCAAGTGTTACCAGGTCCTTGAGCAAAAACAATCCCACGGGTGGGTTCACCTTTGCCCAAGGTGGGGTTTACCCAAACAGTCTTTCCTAAGATACCTCTCATATGTACTACAGGGACTTTGTCTCCATCCACTGTGTGCAAAGGGGTAGACTGGGCAGGACCAGCTCGATTAATAGACCCTCGGGTGTTGACCATCCAGGTGGCCTTTGCTAAGTTCACTTCCCAATTTTTGAAGGTCCCCCCGCCAAGTGCTTTCAGGGTGGTCTTAAGCAGTCCATTGCACCGTTCAACTTTCCCGGCAGCTGGTGCATGATAAGGGATGTGATATATCCATTCAATGCCGTGTTCCTTAGCCCAGGTGTTTATGAGGCTGTTCTTGAAATGAGTCCCGTTGTCCGACTCAATTCTCTCAGGGGTGCCATGTCTCCACAGGACTTGTTTTTCCAGGCCCAGGATGGTGTTCCGGGCGGTGGCATGAGGCACAGGATAGGTCTCCAGCCACCCAGTGGTGGCTTCCACCATGGTCAGCACGTAGCGCTTGCCTTGGCGGGTTTGGGGCAGTGTGATGTAATCAATCTGCCAGGCCTCCCCATACTTGTACTTGGACCACCGTCCACCGTACCAGAGGGGCTTCACCCGCTTGGCCTGCTTGATGGCAGCACACGTCTCACAGTCGTGGATAACCTGTGAAATACTGTTCATGGTTAGATCCACCCCTCGGTCTCGTGCCCACTTATAGGTGGCATCTCTGCCCTGATGACCTGAAGCATCATGGGCCCACCGAGCTAGGAACAACTCTCCCTTGTGTTGCCAATCCAAGTCTACCTTGGATACCTTTATCCTCGCAGCTTGATCTACTTGCTCGTTGTTCCGGTGCTCCTCATTAGCCCGACTCTTGGGGACATGGGCATCCACATGACGGACTTTCACAGGTAGTTTCCCTACCCTGATGGCAATGTCCTTCCACTCATCAGCAGCCCAGATTCGTTTTCCCCTACGCTGCCAGTTGGCTTTTTTCCACCTTTCCAGCCAGCCCCACAGAGCATTAGCCACCATCCACGAATCAGTGTAGAGGTAGAGCTTCGGCCACTTCTCTCTTTCAGCAATGTCCAGGGCCAATTGAACAGCTTTGAGTTCAGCAAGCTGGCTTGACCCACCTTCTCCTTCAGTGGCGTGTGCAACTTGTCTTGTGGGGCTCCATACGGCTGCTTTCCACTTCCGGTTCATCCCTACGATGCGACAGGAACCATCAGTGAAAAGAGCGTAGCGTGTTTCTTCTGCTGGCAGTTGGTTGTATGGTGGAGCTTCTTCAGCCCGGGTTACTTGTTCTTCTTCGTCAGTGAGACTGAAGTTCTCAGCTTCTGGCCAGTTGGTGATTACTTCCAAAATCCCAGGGCGATTCGGGTTACCAATACGGGCGCGCTGAGTGATGAGGGCGATCCATTTGCTCCATGTAGCATCGGTGGCATGGTGGGTGGAGGGAACCTTTCCTTTAAACATCCACCCCAGCACCGGTAGTCGGGGTGCCAGGAGGAGTTGTGCTTCAGTGCCAATCACCTCTGAGGCAGCTTGAACTCCTTCGTAGGCGGCCAAGATCTCCTTCTCTGTGGGAGTGTAGTTGGCTTCAGACCCTCTGTAGCTTTGGCTCCAGAATCCCAGTGGCCGGCCTCGAGTCTCACCTGGCACCTTCTGCCACAGGCTCCAGGACAGACCATGGCTCCCGGCTGCAGAGTAGAGCACGTTCTTTACCTCTGGTCCCATCCTGACTGGGCCAAGGGCTACCGCATGAGCGATCTCCTGCTTGATCTGGGCAAAGGCGTGTTGCTGTTCAGGGCCCCAGTGGAAATCGTTCTTCTTGCGGGTAACCAGGTAGAGAGGGCTCACAATCTGACTGTACTCAGGGATGTGCATCCTCCAAAAGCCAATGGCCCCTAGGAAAGCTTGTGTTTCCTTCTTGTTGGTTGGTGGGGACATGGCAGTGATCTTATTGATGACCTCAGTGGGAATCTGACGCCGTCCATCTTGCCACTTCACTCCCAGGAACTGGATCTCTTGGGCAGGTCCCTTGACTTTGCTCTTCTTGATGGCAAAACCGGCTTCCAGGAGAATTTGGATGATCTTCTCTCCTTTCTCAAAGACTTCCATTGCCGTGTTCCCCCACACAATGATGTCATCTATGTACTGTAGATGGTCCGGAGCCTCACCCTTTTCCAGTGCATCCTGGATCAGTCCATGGCAGATGGTGGGACTGTGCTTCCACCCCTGGGGCAGCCGATTCCAGGTGTACTGCACACCCCTCCAGGTGAAAGCAAACTGGGGTCTGCACTCTGCTGCCACAGGAATGGAGAAGAAGGCATTGGCAATGTCAATGGTCGCGTACCACTTTGCTGCCTTGGACTCCAGCTCATACTGCAACTCCAACATGTCTGGCACAGCAGCGCTCAGTGGTGGCGTGACCTCATTCAGACCACGATAATCTACAGTCAGTCTCCATTCCCCACTGGGCTTACGCACAGGCCAGATGGGGCTGTTAAAAGGTGAATGAGCCTTACTGACCACCCCTTGGCTCTCCAGTTTACGAATCATCTCATGGATCGGGGTCACAGAGTCTCTGTCAGTGCGGTATTGCCGACGGTGCACTGTTGCTGTGGCAATTGGTACCTGTTGTTCTTCAACTCTTAGCAGTCCCACAGCAGAAGGGTCATCTGAGAGACCAGGCAAGGTATTCAGTTGTTTGATCTCTTCCGTCTCTACAGCAGCTACTCCAAAAGCCCAACGATATCCTTTTGGGTCTTTGAAATATCCATTTCTGAGATAGTCTATGCCGAGGATGCACGGGGCCTCTGGGCCAGTCACAATGGGGTGTTTCTGCCACCCATTCCCAGTTAAACTCACTTCGGCCTCCACTACAGTCAGCTGCTGGGACCCTCCTGTCACCCCAGAAATAGAAATGGGTTCTGTTCCTACATACCCTGATGGCATCAGGGTACATTGGGCACCAGTGTCAACCAAAGCCGTGTATTTTTGTGGGTCAGATGTGCCAGGCCATCGGATCCACACAGTCCAATAGATCCGATTATCCCTTTCCTCTACCTGGCTAGAGGCAGGGCCCCTCTAGCACTGGTTATCCCCTTCCTGAGCATACATACTAGAGGTTCCTTCAAGGGGATTCAACACAGCATTGGCAGCTTGGTTATAGGAGGCTGAGGCTACTTTCATTTTCGTAGATCCCCCTTGGTGATTGTTCCTCTCCTTGAGCTCACGCACCCGTGCTGCCAGGACAGAAGTGGGTTTCCCATCCCACATTCCCATGTCTTCCCCATGGTCACGCAGATAAAACCACAGGTCAGCTCTTGGGGTGTACCCTCTCTCTCGAGCTGGGGGTCGTTGGGCTCTAACTCTGGGGCCTGTGACTCGCACTGGTGCCACATTGGAACTGTTTGTCCTCATCTCCTCCCTCACCCCCCTTATCTCTTCTTTGAGTTCTTTAACCACGGCAGAGATATGAGCCTGCATCGGGCCATTGATCATACTTTCATAGTTCCTAAGCTTATTGGCAACAGACCCCACTGTCTCTCGATTGTCCTCAGCATTAATTGTTGCAATAAAGGTGGTGTACTGAGATGGCCCTAGATTTGCCAGATTCCACAACATCTGCCCTGTGCATTTAACCTTGTCAGGGTCATTATCATGCTGTCCACTCCTCCCAAAAAGTACCTCCAGCACCGCCACTTCCCTCAGCTGTTGGATCCCTTCCTCCAGAGTTTTCCAGCGCATTCTATGGTGGTGCTCCTGCATTCTTTCTTTGTGGATAAATCTCTCTCTCACACTCATTAAAAGCCGCTCCCAAAGGGAAAGGGGTCCTGGCTCTCTTACAAATACCTGATTTATACCTGAGTCCTGGGTCAAGGGTCCCAAATTCCTTGCCTCACCACTGTCCAATTGCACACCAGTACCCATGAGGTCCCAAACCCGAAGTAGCCAGGCTGTGTAAGCCTCACGCCCCCGCCGTACGATATCTTTTTGCAGGTTACGGAGACTTTCATACGACAGGGACTCGGTGATGATCTGAACATGTGATTCCCCTGCAGGTTGTGAGGGCCCTCCTTTCTTATTGTCTGGGTTTGCTGTTTTCACCTTAGATTTCTTTGTTTCCACAGGGGCAACTGCCGCTGGCTGTGACTGCCCCTGTGGTTCAGCTGGGACCTGAGCAGTTGTAATCTCTGTGGGTTTCATTGCTGCACCATCAGGCTCTCTTTTGTCAGGGCAGGGGAAGGATTTCCCACTAGCTGGGGAGATGTACTCCCTCAGCATCTGGCTCATCTTTTCTTGCATCTCCTTAATCAGAGCCCCCACCCAAACCGGGTGGTTTATCTCTGAGGCAGGCTGTGGGGCAGGAGCGGACTCTTGGGCTGCATTCTTATTCTCTGGGGTACTTATTAAGGTGCTTACCCAGGCCAATTTCCCCTTATCTCTGAATGCCAAACAGAACAGGCATACCAGCAACACCAGCCACTGTATGATATCATTAGCACTCAGACATTTCAACCCTTCAAAAACTGGTGGGGTGGACCCAAAAAACTGTGTGAAGGGCTGGGAGAAAATTTCCCCCGGTGCCATTTCCTTACAATAGGTACCATTGTTAAAGTAACCCCAGAAGCACAGAGTTAGCCTATGATAGCTATGAATCCATGTGCTTGCTTTCCAGAGGAAGTTAAAAATCCATGAATTTCTCACCTTATTAATCCACAAAACAAACTGAATGCCCGCCACAGTAGCCTTAGTCATAGGACCCATATTAACATAAGGAGTAGCAAATGGCAGAAATACAGCCACCACCACGTGCCACCCAAACCAGGGAAAGCTAGACCACATTATTCTGGCCAGTGGGCTTTTATCTAATACCCAAGAACTGTTATTCCTCTCTCTCAATGCCCTCGTGCCCCACCCTTGGGCGCCAAAATCTGTCTTGGTTTGGAAAGACAGGTATCTGCCAGGGAAACTGAGGTTCCCCTAGGATGGAGAATACCAACCCCTCGCACCCCGACGAATTATAATTTTGCAATCAAGGGCTCTCAGGCGAAGATGTTGGGAATAGGAATAACAGTTCTTTACTAGGAGGTTTAACAATACAAATATGATAGGAAACAAAACCACCCAACCAACCAAACAAATAAACAAATAAACAATAATTTTAGAAGAAAACCCTGACAAAGTCAGAGTTTCAATCTGACCCTGTGATTCAGGATGTTGATAACAGTCCAAACGTAAACAGTCCAAACACTTCTGGAGTGGCAGACGTGATCCTGTTGGAGCAGAGATGATTCTGCGAAGAAACCGGTTCAGGGGCGGCGAGGAGGGAGACAGGATGGCCAGCACAGGAGACGAAGAAGCTCTTCCCACACCGCCACGAAGGAAGCGCCGCGCACCCCACTCCTGCAGCAGGGCCGAACCACTCCTGCAGCAGGGCCGAACCGCCAACCCCCGGCCACCCCCCCCTCCCCCCCACCCCCCACTGCCAGGGCATGAGATGTATAGAAATGCAAATGCACCGCACAGGCTGGGGAAGGTAACAATGGCCTATCAAGGTGGGTCATCAGGCCTCAAAACAGATGTAAATAGAATACACAAAACCCAGCTCCACAACCCAAGACATGGTGGGAGATTCCATCTGGGAAATATCCTCATTTGTGAGGAATTTCAGTAGGCATAACTCCAGTGGCAGGCAGACAGCATTAGACACGAACAGTGGCCCTTTTCCATGGGAAACCAAAATCTCCACCCCATGTTGCTGATGTCACTTTGTAGGAGGCGTTTTCCAATATAAGGGCAGAGAAACTTCCATCTGGTTGTAGATTGCACCTGGGAGATATCCTCATTTCTATGGAATTTTAGTGGAATTTTAGTAGGAAGAAGCACAGTGGCAGGCAGACAGCATTAGACACGAACAATGGCCCATTTTTATGGGAAACCAAAGTCTCCACCCCACGTTCCTGATGTCCGTTTCTAGGAGGCCTTTGACACTACAAAGGTAGACAAACTTCCGTCTGGTGGTTGATTGCATCGGGGAGATATCCTCATTTGTATGGAACTTCAGCAGGTAGAAGCCCAGTGGCAGGCAGACAGCATTAGACATGAACGGTGGCCCTTTTCCCATGGGCAGCCAAAGTCTCCAAGCCACGTTCCTGATGTCAGGTTTTAGGAGGCCTTTGGCAGTACAAGGGCAAACAAACTTCCGTCTGGTGGCTGATTGCATCGGGGAGATATCCTCATTTGTATGGAATTTCAGCAGGTAAAAGCCCAGTGGCAGGCAGACAGCATTAGACACGAACGGTGGCCCTTTTCCATGGGAAAACAAAGTCTCCAACCCAGGCTCCTGATGTCAGTTTGTAGGAGGCCTTTGGCATAAAAAGGGCAGACAAACTTCCATCTGGTGGGAAATTGCATTTGGGAGATATCCTCATTTGTAGGGAATTTTGGTAGGCTTCTGCCCACTGGCAGGCAGACAGCATTAGACACGAACAGTGGCCCCTTTCCATGGAAAAACAAATTATCCATCCTATGTTCCTGATGTCAGTTTTTAGGAGGCTTTTGGCACTGCAAGGGCTGACAAACTTCCACCTGGTGGTAGATTGCACCTGGGAGATATCCTCATTTTTATGGAATTTTAGTGGTATTTTAGTACTCAGAAGCCCAATGGCAGACAGACAGCATTAAACATGAATGGTGGGCCTTTTCTATAGGAAACCAAAGTCTCCAGGTGAGGTTCCGAATGTCAGTTTGAAGGAGGCCTTTGGCACTGCAAGAGCAGACAAATTTCCATCTGGTGGCATATTGCGTCTGGGAGATATCCTCATTTGTATGTAATTTCAGTAGTCATAAGTCAGTGGCAAGGAGACAGCATTAAACACCAAGGGTGGCCCTTTTCCATGGGAAACCAAAGCGTCCTCTCCAGGTTCCTGATGTCAGTTTGTAGGAGGCCGTTGCATTACAAGGGCAGACAAACTTTCAACTGGTGGTAGACTCCATCTGGGAGATATCCTCATTTTTATGGAATTTTACTAGGCATACGCCCAGTGGCAGGCACATAGCATTAGACAAAAAGGGTGGCCCATTTCCATGGGAAAACAAAGTCTCCACCGCACGTTCCTGATGTCAATTTTTAGGAGGCCTTTGGCACTTCAAGGGCAGACAAACTTCCACCTGGTGGTAGATTGCACCTGGGACTTATCAACATTTGTATGGAACTGCAGCAGTCATAACCACAGTGGCAGGCAGACAGCATTAGACACGAACGGTGGCCCTTTTCCATGGGAAACCAAAGTCTACGCCCCAGGTTACTGATGTTAATTTGTAGGAAGCCTTTAACACTACAAGAGCAGACAAACTTCCATCTGGTGGTAGATTGCACCTGGGAGGTATCCTCATTTGTATGGAATTTTAGTGGAATTTTAGTAGGCATAAGCCCAGTATCTGGCAGACAGCATTACACACGAACAGTGGCCCTTTTCCATGGGAAACCAAAATCTCCACCCCATGTTGCTGATGTCACTTTGTAGGAGACGTTTTCCAATATAAGGGCAGAGAAACTTCCATCTGGTTGTAGATTGCACCTGGGAGATATCCTCATTTTTATGGAGTTTTAGTGGAATTTTAGTAGGAAGAAACCCCGTGGCAGGCAGACAGCATTAGACAAGAAAAATGGCCCATTTGATGGAAAACCAAAGTCTCCACCCCTCGTTCCTGATGTCCGTTTCTAGGAGGCCTTTGGCACTACAAGGGCAGACAAACTTCCGTCTGGTGGTTGATTGCATCGTTGAGGTATCCTCATTTTTATGGAATTTCATCAGGTAGAAGCCCAGTGGCAGGCAGACAGCATTAGAGAAAAACGGTGGCCCTTTTCCATGGGAAAACAAAGTCTTCAACCAGGCTCCTGATGTCAGTTTTTAGTAGGCCTTTGGCATTAAAAGGGCAGACAAACTTCCATCTGGTGGGAAATTTTGTTAGGGAGATATCCTCATTTGTATGTAATTTCAGTAGTCATAAGCCCAGTGGCAAGGAGACAGCATTAAACAACAAGGGTGCCCCTTTTCCATGGGAAACCAAAGCCTCCTTTCCAGAATCCTGATGTCAGTTTGTAGGAGGCCTTTGGCATTACAAGGGCAGACAAACTTTCATCTGGTGGTAGACTCTATCTGGGAGATATCCTCATTTGTACGGGATTTTACTAGGCATAATCCCAGTGGCAGTCACATAGCATTAGACACAAACGGTGGCCCATTTCCATGGGAAAACAAAGTCTCCACCCCACGTTCCTGATGTCAATTTGTAGAAGGCGTTTGGAACTACAAGGGCAGAAAAACTTCCATCTGGTGGTAGATTGCACCTGGGAGATATCCTCATTTCTCTGGAATTTTATTGGAATTTTATTACGAAGATCCCCAGTGGCAGGCAGACAGCTTTAGACACGAACGGTGGCCCATTTTTATGGGAAACCAAAGTCTCCACCCCACGTTCCTGATGTCCGTTACTAGGAGGCCTTCGGCAGTACAAGGGTAGACAAACTTCCACCTGGTGGTAGATTGCTCCTGGGCGATATCCTCATTTGTATGGACCTTCAGCAGTCATAACCACAGTGCCAGGCAGACAGCATTAGACAGGAACGGTGGTCCTTTTCCTAGGGAAACCAAAGTCTCCACACCACGTTCCCGATGTCAGGTTTTAGTAGGCCATTGACAGTACAAGGGCAGAAAAACTTCCGTCTGGTGGTTGATTGCATCGGGAAGATATCCACATTTGTATGGAATTTCAGCAGATAGAAGCCCAGTGGCAGGCAGACAGCATTAGACACGAACGGTGGCCCTTTTCCATGGGAAAACAAAGTCTCCAACCCAGGCTCCTGATGTCAGTTTGTAGGAGGCCTTTGGCACTACAAGGGCAGACAAACCTCCATCTAGTGGTGGATCGCACCTCGTAGATGTCCTTATTTGTATGGAATTTTAGTGGTATTTTAGTACTCAGAA
This sequence comes from Phylloscopus collybita, assembly GCA_027886175.1. NCBI lineage: Eukaryota > Metazoa > Chordata > Aves > Passeriformes > Phylloscopidae > Phylloscopus > Phylloscopus collybita. The sequence goes on along the minus strand of JAJNNQ010000137.1, from coordinate 49,921,730 downwards.
GCCCAGTTGCAGACAGAGAGCATTAAACATGAACGGTGGGCCTTTTCCATAGGAAACCAAAGTCTCCACGCCAGGTTCCGAATGTCAGTATAAAGGAGGCCTTTGGCACTGCAAGAGCAGACAAACTTCCATCTGGTGGCATATTGCATCTGGGAGATATCCTCATTTGTATGGAACTTCAGCAGTCATAACCACAGTGCCAGGCAGACAGCATTGGACAGGAACGGTGGTCCTTTTCCATGGGAAACCAAAGTCTCCACCCTAGGTTTCTGATGGCAGTTTGTAGGAGGCCTTTGGAAACATAAGGGCAGAGAAACTTCCATCTGGTGTTAGTTTGCACCTGGGAGATATTCTCATTTGTATGGAATTTTAGAGGAATTTTAGTAGGCAGAATCCCAGCGGCAGGCAGAAAAAATTAGACATGAATAGTGGCCCATTTCCATGGGAAACCAAAGTCTCCACCCCAGGTTCCTGATGTCATTTTCTAGGAGGCCTCTGGCACTACAAGAGGAGACAAACTTCCAACTGGTGGCATATTGCATCTGGGAGATATCCTCATTTGTATGTAATTTTAGTAGGCATAAGCCCAGTGGCAGGCAGACAGCATTAGACAGGAACCGTGGCCCTTTGCCATGGGAAACCAAAGTCTCTGCCCCAGCTTCTTGATGTCAATTTGTAGGAAGCCTTTTGCTCTACAGGGGGAGACAAACTTCCATTTGGTGGTAGATTGCACGTGAGAGACATCTTCAATGGTATAGAATTTTATTGGAATTTTAATAGGCAGAAGCCTTGTGGCAGGCAAACATCATTAGACACTAACGCTGTCCCATTTCCATGGGAAACCAAAGTCTCCACTCCAGGTTACTGATGTCAGTTTGTAGGAGGCCTTTGGCACTACAAGGGCAGACAAAGTTCCGTCTGGTGGTTGATTGCATTGAGGAGATATCCTCATTTGTATGGAATTTCAGCAGGCAGAAGATCAGTGGCAGGCAGACAGCATAGGACACGAACGGTGGACCTTTTTCATGGGAAACCGAAGTCTCCACCCCAGGTTCCTGATGTCAGTTTTTACGAGGCCTTTGGCACTACAAGGGCAAACAAACTTCGAACTGGTGGTAGATTCCATCTGGGAGATATCCTCATTTGTGAGGAATTTCAGCAGGCGTAACCCAGTGGCAGGCAGACAGCATTAGACACGAACGGTTGCCCTTTTCCATCGAAAAACCAATTATGCATTCTATGTTCCTGATGTCAGTTTTTAGGAGGCCATTGGCGCTACACTGGCAGACAAATTTCCATCTGGCGGTAGATTGCACCTCGGAGATGTCCTCATTTGTACGGAATTTTAGTGGTATTTTAGTACTCAGAAGCCCAGTGGCAGACAGACAGCATTAAACATAAACGGTGGGCCTTTTCCATAGGAAACCGAAGTCTCCAGGCCAGGTTCCGAATGTCAGTTTGAAGGAGGCCTTTGGCACTGCAAGAGCAGACAAACTTCCATCTGGTGGCGTATTGCATCTGGGAGATATCCTCATTTGTATGTAATTTTAGTAGCCATAATCCCAGTGGCAAGCAGACAGCATTAGACACGAACGGTGGCCCTTTTCCATGGGAAACCAAAGTCTCAACCCCAGGTTCCTGATGTCAGTTTGAAGGAGGCCTTTGGCAGTACAAAGGCAGACCACGTTCCGTCTGGTGGTTGATTGCATCGAGGAGATATCCTCATTTCTATGGAATTTCAACTGGCAGAAGCCCAGTGGCAAGTAGACAGCATTAAACACCAACGGTGGCCCATTTCCATGGGAAACCAAAGTCTCCTCCCCAGGTTCCTGATGTCAATTTGTAGGAAGCCTTTGGCTCTACAGGGGGAGACAAACTTCCATCTGGTGGTAGATTGCACCTGGGAGACATCCTCATTTGTAAGGAATTTTAGTGGGATTTTAATAGGCAGAAGCCTAGTGGCAGGAACACATCATTAGACACGAACGCTGGCCCATTTCCATGGGAAACCAAAGTCTCCACTCCAGGTTTCTGATGTCAGTTTGTAGGAGGCCTTTGGAACTACAAGGGCAGATAAACTTCCAACTGGTGGTAGATTCCATCTGGGAGATATCCTCATTTCTCTGGAATTTCAGCAGGCATAAGCCCAGTGGCAGACAGACAACATTAGACAGGAACGGTGGCCCTTTTCCATAGAAAACCAAAGTCTCCACCTCACGTTCCTGATGTCAGTTTGTAGGAGGCCTTTGGAACTACAAGGGCAGACAAACTTCCGTCAGGTGGTAGATTGCACCTGGGAGATATCCTCATTTGTAGAGAATTTTTTTGGAATTCTAGTAGGCATAAGCCAAGTGGCTGGCAGAGAGCATTAGACACAAACGGTGGCCCATTTCCTTGGGAAACCAAAGTCTCCATCTCACGTTCCTGATGTCAGTTTGTAGGAGGCCTTTGGTACTACAAGGGCAGACATACTTCTATCTTGTGGTTGATTGCATCGCAGAGATATCCTCATTTTTATGGAACTTCAGCAGTCATAACCACTGTACCAGGCAGACAGCATTAGACAGGAACAGTGGTCTTTTTCCATGGGAAACCAAAGTCTCCACACTACGTTCCCGATATCAGGTTTTAGGAGGTCTTTTGCAGTACATGGGAAGACAAACTTCCGTCTGTTGGTTTATTTCATCGGGGAGATATCCTCATTTGTATGGAATTTCAGCAGGCAGAAGCCCAGTGGCAGGCAGAGAGCATTAGACACAAACGGTGGCCGTTTTCCATGGGAAACCGAAGTCTCCAACCCAGGCTTCTAATGTCGGTTTTCAGGAGGCCTTTGGCATTAAAAGTGTAGACAAACATCCATCTGGTGGGAAATTGCATTTGGGAGATATCCTCATACGTATGGAATTTTAGTAGGCATATACCCACTGGCAGGCAGCAGCATTAGACATGAACAATGGGCCTTTTCCATGGAAAAACAAATTATCCATCCTCACGTTCCTGATGTCATGTTTTAGGAGGCCTTTGGCACTACAAGAGCAGACAAACTTCCACGTGGTGGTAGATTGCACCTGAGAGATATTCTTATTTGTAAAGAATTTTAGACGAATTTTAGTACGCAGATTCCAAGTGGCAGGCAGACAGAATTAGACATGAATAGTGGCCCTTTTCCAGGGGAAATGAAAGTCTGCAGGCCAGGTTCCTGATGTCAGTTTTTAGGAGGCCTTTTGCACTACAAGAACAGACAAACTTCCAACTGGTGGCATATTGCATCTTGGAGATATCCTCATTTGTATGTAATTTCTGTAGCCATAAGCCCAGTGGCCGGCAGACAGCATTAGACACGAACGGTGGCCCTTTTCCATGGGAAAACAAAGTCTCCACTCCAGGTTCCTGATGTGAGTTTGTAGGAGGCCTTTGGCACTACAAGAGCAGACAAAGTTCCATCTGGTGGTTGATTGCATCGAGGAGATATCCTCATTTGTATGGAATTTCAGCAGGCATAAGCCCAGTGGCAGGCAGACAGCATTAGACACGAACAATGGACCTTTTCCATGGGAAACCAAAGTCTCCACCCTAGGTTCCTGATGGCAGTTTGTAAGAGGCCTTTGGAAATACAAGGGCAGAGAAACTTCCATCTGGTGTTAGGTTGTAGCTGGGAGATATACTCATTTTTATGGAATTTTAGTGGAATTTTAGTAGGCAGAATCCCAGCAGCATGTAGACAGAATTAGACATGAATAGTGGCCCATTTCCATAGGAAACCAAAGTCTCCAACCCATGATCCTGATGTCATTTTCTAGGAGGCCTCTGGCACTACAAGAGGGGACAAACTTCCAATTGGTGGCATATTGCATCTGGGAGATATCCTCATTTGTATGTAATTTTAGTACCCAGAAGCCCAGTGGCAGGCAGACAGCATTAGACACGAACGGTGGCCCTTTTCCATGGGAAACCAAAGTCTCCGCCCCAGGTTCCTGATGACAATTTGTAGGAGGCCTTTGGAATTACAAGGGCAGACAAACTTCTATCTGGTGGTAGATTGCACCTGGGAGATATCCTCATTTGTATAGAATTTTAGTGGAATTTTAGTAGGCATAAGCCCAGTGGCAGGCAGACAGCATTAGACACGAACAATGGACCTTTTCCATGGGAAACCAAAGTCTCCACCTCACGTTCCTGATGTCAGTTTGTAGGAGGGCTTTGGAACTACAAGGGCAGACAAACTTCCATCTGGTGGTAGATTGCACCTGGGAGATATCCTCATTTGTGAGGAATTTCAGAAGGCATAACCCCAGTGGCAGGCAGATAGCATTAGACACGAACGGTGCCCTTTTCCATGGGAAACCAAAGTCTCCATCCCACGTTCCTGATGTCAGTCATTAAGAGGCGAATGGAACTACAAGGGCAGAAAAATTTCCATCTGGTGGTAGATTGGACCTGGGAGATATCGCCATTTGTATGGAATTTTAGTGGTATTTTAGTAGGCAGAAGTCCAGCGGCAGGCAGACAGCATTACACACGAACGCTGGCCAATATCCATGGGAAACCAAAGTCTCCAACCCAGGCTCCTCATGTCAGTTTGTAGGAGGCCTTTGGCATTAAAAGGGCAGACAAACTTCCATCTGGTGGTTGATTGCATCGGCGAGATATGCTCATTTGTATGGGATTTCAGAAGGCAGAAGCCAAGTGGCACGCAGACAGCATTGGACACGAAGAGTGGCCCATTTCCATGGGAAACCAAAATCTCCACCCCACGTTGCTGATGTCTCATTGTAGGAGGCGTTTTCCAATATAAGGGCAGAAAAACTTCCATCTGGTTGTAGATTGCACCTGGGAGATATCCTCATTTCTATGGATTTTTAGTGGAATTTTAGTAGGAAGAAACCCAGTGGCAGGCAGACAGCATTAGACACGAACAATGGCCCATTTCTATGGGAAACCAAAGTCTCCACTCCGGGTTCCGGGTGTCATTTTGTAGGAGGCCTTTGGCACTACAAGGGCAGACAAAGTTCCGTCTTGTGTTTGATTGAATCGAGGAGATACCCTCATTTGTATGGAATTTCAGCAGGCAGAAGCCCAGTGACAGGCAGACAGCATTAGACACGAACAATGGACCTTTTCCATGGGAAACCAAAGTCTCCACCTCACGTTCCTGATGTCAGTTTGTAGGAGGCCTTTGGAAATACAAGGGCAGGCAAACTTCCATCTGGTGGTAGATTGCACCTGGGAGATAACCTCATTTCTATAGAATTTTAGTGGAATTTTAGTAGGCATAAGGCCAGTGGCTGCCAGACAGCATTAGACACGAACGGTGGGCATTTCTTTGGGAAACAAAAGTCTCCACCCCCCGTTCGGGATGTCAGTTTTTAGGTGGCCTTTGGCACTTCAAGGGCAGACAAACTTCCACCTGGTGGTAGATTGCACCTGGGAGATATCCTCATTTTTATGGAATTTTAGTGGAATTTTAGTCGGCATAAGCCCAGTGTCTCGCAGACAGCATTAGACACGAACTGTGGTCCATTTCCTTGGGAAACCAAAGTCTCCATCTCACGTGCCTGATGTCAGTTTGTAGGAGGCCTTTGGCACTACAAGGGCAGATAAACTTCCAACTGGTGGTAGATTCCGTGCGGGAGATATCCTCATTTGTGAGGAATTTCAGCAGGCATAACCCCAGTGCCAGGCAGACAGCATTAGACACAAACGGTGGTCCTTTTCCATGGGAAACCGAAGTCTCTACCCCACGTTCCTGATATTAGTTTGCATGAGGCCTTTGGAAGTACAAGGGCAGAAAAACTTCCATCTGGTGGTAGATTGCACCTGGGAGATATCCTCATTTTTATGGAATTTCAGTGGTATTAAAGTCGGCAGAAATCCAGCGGCAGGCAGACTGCTTTACACACGAACGCTGGCCCATATCCATGGGAAACCAAAGTGTCCACTCCAGGCTCCTCATGTCAGTTTATAGACGGCCTTTGGAAATACAAGGGCAGAAAAACTTATATCTGGCGGTAGACTGCACCCGGGAGATGTCTTCATTTGTATGGAATTTCAGTGGAATTTTCGTAGGTAGAAGCCCAATGGCCGACAGACATTATTAGACACGAACGGTGGCCCATTTCCATGAGAAACCAAAGTCTCCACCCCAGGTTCCTGATGTCAGTTTTTAGGAGGCCTTTGGCACTAGAAGGGCAAACAAACTTCCAACTGGTGGGAGATTCCATCTGGGAAATATCCTCATTTGTGAGGAATTTCAGTAGGCATAACTCCAGTGGCAGGCAGACAGCATTAGACACGAACAGTGGCCCTTTTCCATGGGAAACCAAAATCTCCACCCCATGTTGCTGATGTCACTTTGTAGGAGGCGTTTTCCAATATAAGGGCAGAGAAACTTCCATCTGGTTGTAGATTGCACCTGGGAGATATCCTCATTTCTATGGAGTTTTAGTGGAATTTTAGTAGGAAGAAGCACAGTGGCAGGCAGACAGCATTAGACACGAACAATGGCCCATTTTTATGGGAAACCAAAGTCTCCACCCCACGTTCCTGATGTCCGTTTCTAGGAGGCCTTTGACACTACAAAGGTAGACAAACTTCCGTCTGGTGGTTGATTGCATCGGGGAGATATCCTCATTTGTATGGAACTTCAGCAGGTAGAAGCCCAGTGGCAGGCAGACAGCATTAGACATGAACGGTGGCCCTTTTCCCATGGGCAGCCAAAGTCTCCAAGCCACGTTCCTGATGTCAGGTTTTAGGAGGCCTTTGGCAGTACAAGGGCAAACAAACTTCCGTCTGGTGGCTGATTGCATCGGGGAGATATCCTCATTTGTATGGAATTTCAGCAGGTAAAAGCCCAGTGGCAGGCAGACAGCATTAGACACGAACGGTGGCCCTTTTCCATGGGAAAACAAAGTCTCCAACCCAGGCTCCTGATGTCAGTTTGTAGGAGGCCTTTGGCATAAAAAGGGCAGACAAACTTCCATCTGGTGGGAAATTGCATTTGGGAGATATCCTCATTTGTAGGGAATTTTGGTAGGCTTCTGCCCACTGGCAGGCAGACAGCATTAGACACGAACAGTGGCCCCTTTCCATGGAAAAACAAATTATCCATCCTATGTTCCTGATGTCAGTTTTTAGGAGGCTTTTGGCACTGCAAGGGCTGACAAACTTCCACCTGGTGGTAGATTGCACCTGGGAGATATCCTCATTTTTATGGAATTTTAGTGGTATTTTAGTACTCAGAAGCCCAATGGCAGACAGACAGCATTAAACATGAATGGTGGGCCTTTTCTATAGGAAACCAAAGTCTCCAGGTGAGGTTCCGAATGTCAGTTTGAAGGAGGCCTTTGGCACTGCAAGAGCAGACAAATTTCCATCTGGTGGCATATTGCGTCTGGGAGATATCCTCATTTGTATGTAATTTCAGTAGTCATAAGTCAGTGGCAAGGAGACAGCATTAAACACCAAGGGTGGCCCTTTTCCATGGGAAACCAAAGCGTCCTCTCCAGGTTCCTGATGTCAGTTTGTAGGAGGCCGTTGCATTACAAGGGCAGACAAACTTTCAACTGGTGGTAGACTCCATCTGGGAGATATCCCCATTTTTATGGAATTTTACTAGGCATACGCCCAGTGGCAGGCACATAGCATTAGACAAAAAGGGTGGCCCATTTCCATGGGAAAACAAAGTCTCCACCGCAAGTTCCTGATGTCAATTTTTAGGAGGCCTTTGGCACTTCAAGGGCAGACAAACTTCCACCTGGTGGTAGATTGCACCTGGGACTTATCAGCATTTGTATGGAACTGCAGCAGTCATAACCACAGTGCCAGGCAGACAGCATTAGACACGAACGGTGGCCCTTTTCCATGGGAAACCAAAGTCTACGCCCCAGGTTCCTGATGTTAATTTGTAGGAAGCCTTTAACACTACAAGGGCAGACAAACTTCCATCTGGTGGTAGATTGCACCTGGGAGGTATCCTCATTTGTATGGAATTTTAGTGGAATTTTAGTAGGCATAAGCCCAGTATCTGGCAGACAGCATTACACACGAACAGTGGCCCTTTTCCATGGGAAACCAAAATCTCCACCCCATGTTGCTGATGTCACTTTGTAGGAGACGTTTTCCAATATAAGGGCAGAGAAACTTCCATCTGGTTGTAGATTGCACCTGGGAGATATCCTCATTTTTATGGAGTTTTAGTGGAATTTTAGTAGGAAGAAACCCCGTGGCAGGCAGACAGCATTAGACAAGAAAAATGGCCCATTTGATGGAAAACCAAAGTCTCCACCCCTCGTTCCTGATGTCCGTTTCTAGGAGGCCTTTGGCACTACAAGGGCAGACAAACTTCCGTCTGGTGGTTGATTGCATCGTTGAGATATCCTCATTTTTATGGAATTTCATCAGGTAGAAGCCCAGTGGCAGGCAGACAGCATTAGAGAGGAACGGTGGCCCTTTTCCATGGGAAAACAAAGTCTCCAACCAGGCTCCTGATGTCAGTTTTTAGTAGGCCTTTGGCATTAAAAGGGCAGACAAACTTCCATCTGGTGGGAAATTTTGTTAGGGAGATATCCTCATTTGTATGTAATTTCAGTAGTCATAAGCCCAGTGGCAAGGAGACAGCATTAAACAACAAGGGTGCCCCTTTTCCATGGGAAACCAAAGCCTCCTTTCCAGAATCCTGATGTCAGTTTGTAGGAGGCCTTTGGCATTACAAGGGCAGACAAACTTTCATCTGGTGGTAGACTCTATCTGGGAGATATCCTCATTTGTACGGGATTTTACTAGGCATAATCCCAGTGGCAGTCACATAGCATTAGACACAAACGGTGGCCCATTTCCATGGGAAAACAAAGTCTCCACCCCACGTTCCTGATGTCAATTTATAGAAGGCGTTTGGAACTACAAGGGCAGAAAAACTTCCATCTGGTGGTAGATTGCACCTGGGAGATATCCTCATTTCTCTGGAATTTTATTGGAATTTTATTACGAAGATCCCCAGTGGCAGGCAGACAGCTTTAGACACGAACGGTGGCCCATTTTTATGGGAAACCAAAGTCTCCACCCCACGTTCCTGATGTCCGTTACTAGGAGGCCTTCGGCAGTACAAGGGTAGACAAACTTCCACCTGGTGGTAGATTGCTCCTGGGAGATATCCTCATTTGTATGGACCTTCAGCAGTCATAACCACAGTGCCAGGCAGACAGCATTAGACAGGAACGGTGGTCCTTTTCCTAGGGAAACCAAAGTCTCCACACCACGTTCCCGATGTCAGGTTTTAGTAGGCCATTGACAGAACAAGGGCAGAAAAACTTCCGTCTGGTGGTTGATTGCATCGGGAAGATATCCACATTTGTATGGAATTTCAGCAGATAGAAGCCCAGTGGAAGGCAGACAGCATTAGACACGAACAGTGGCCCTTTTCCATGGGAAACCAAAATCTCCACCCCATGTTGCTGATGTCACTTTGTAGGAGGCGTTTTCCAATATAAGGGCAGAGAAACTTCCATCTGGTTGTAGATTGCACCTGGGAGATATCCTCATTTCTATGGAGTTTTAGTGGAATTTTAGTAGGAAGAAGCACAGTGGCAGGCAGACAGCATTAGACACGAACAATGGCCCATTTTTATGGGAAACCAAAGTCTCCACCCCACGTTCCTGATGTCCGTTTCTAGGAGGCCTTTGACACTACAAAGGTAGACAAACTTCCGTCTGGTGGTTGATTGCATCGGGGAGATATCCTCATTTGTATGGAACTTCACCAGGTAGAAGCCCAGTGGCAGGCAGACAGCATTAGACATGAACGGTGGCCCTTTTCCCATGGGCAGCCAAAGTCTCCAAGCCACGTTCCTGATGTCAGGTTTTAGGAGGCCTTTGGCAGTACAAGGGCAGAAAAACTTCCGTCTGGTGGCTGATTGCATCGGGGAGATATCCTCATTTGTATGGAATTTCAGCAGGTAAAAGCCCAGTGGCAGGCAGACAGCATTAGACACGAACGGTGGCCCTTTTCCATGGGAAAACAAAGTCTCCAACCCAGGCTCCTGATGTCAGTTTGTAGGAGGCCTTTGGCATAAAAAGGGCAGACAAACTTCCATCTGGTGGGAAATTGCATTTGGGAGATATCCTCATTTGTAGGGAATTTTGGTAGGCTTCTGCCCACTGGCAGGCAGACAGCATTAGACACGAACAGTGGCCCCTTTCCATGGAAAAACAAATTATCCATCCTATGTTCCTGATGTCAGTTTTTAGGAGGCTTTTGGCACTGCAAGGGCTGACAAACTTCCACCTGGTGGTAGATTGCACCTGGGAGATATCCTCATTTTTATGGAATTTTAGTGGTATTTTAGTACTCAGAAGCCCAATGGCAGACAGACAGCATTAAACATGAATGGTGGGCCTTTTCTATAGGAAACCAAAGTCTCCAGGTGAGGTTCCGAATGTCAGTTTGAAGGAGGCCTTTGGCACTGCAAGAGCAGACAAATTTCCATCTGGTGGCATATTGCGTCTGGGAGATATCCTCATTTGTATGTAATTTCAGTAGTCATAAGTCAGTGGCAAGGAGACAGCATTAAACACCAAGGGTGGCCCTTTTCCATGGGAAACCAAAGCGTCCTCTCCAGGTTCCTGATGTCAGTTTGTAGGAGGCCGTTGCATTACAAGGGCAGACAAACTTTCAGCTGGTGGTAGACTCCATCTGGGAGATATCCTCATTTTTATGGAATTTTACTAGGCATACGCCCAGTGGCAGGCACATAGCATTAGACAAAAAGGGTGGCCCATTTCCATGGGAAAACAAAGTCTCCACCGCACGTTCCTGATGTCCATTTTTAGGAGGCCTGTGGCACTTCAAGGGCAGACAAACTTCCACCTGGTGGTAGATTGCACCTGGGACTTATCAGCATTTGTATGGAACTGCAGCAGTCATAACCACAGTGCCAGGCAGACAGCATTAGACACGAACGGTGGCCCTTTTCCATGGGAAACCAAAGTCTACGCCCCAGGTTCCTGATGTTAATTTGTAGGAAGCCTTTAACACTACAAGGGCAGACAAACTTCCATCTGGTGGTAGATTGCACCTGGGAGGTATCCTCATTTGTATGGAATTTTAGTGGAATTTTAGTAGGCATAAGCCCAGTATCTGGCAGACAGCATTACACACGAACAGTGGCCCTTTTCCATGGGAAACCAAAATCTCCACCCCATGTTGCTGATGTCACTTTGTAGGAGACGTTTTCCAATATAAGGGCAGAGAAACTTCCATCTGGTTGTAGATTGCACCTGGGAGATATCCTCATTTTTATGGAGTTTTAGTGGAATTTTAGTAGGAAGAAACCCCGTGGCAGGCAGACAGCATTAGACAAGAAAAATGGCCCATTTGATGGAAAACCAAAGTCTCCACCCCTCGTTCCTGATGTCCGTTTCTAGGAGGCCTTTGGCACTACAAGGGCAGACAAACTTCCGTCTGGTGGTTGATTGCATCGTTGAGATATCCTCATTTTTATGGAATTTCATCAGGTAGAAGCCCAGTGGCAGGCAGACAGCATTAGAGAGGAACGGTGGCCCTTTTCCATGGGAAAACAAAGTCTCCAACCAGGCTCCTGATGTCAGTTTTTAGTAGGCCTTTGGCATTAAAAGGGCAGACAAACTTCCATCTGGTGGGAAATTTTGTTAGGGAGATATCCTCATTTGTATGTAATTTCAGTAGTCATAAGCCCAGTGGCAAGGAGACAGCATTAAACAACAAGGGTGCCCCTTTTCCATGGGAAACCAAAGCCTCCTTTCCAGAATCCTGATGTCAGTTTGTAGGAGGCCTTTGGCATTACAAGGGCAGACAAACTTTCATCTGGTGGTAGACTCTATCTGGGAGATATCCTCATTTGTACGGGATTTTACTAGGCATAATCCCAGTGGCAGTCACATAGCATTAGACACAAACGGTGGCCCATTTCCATGGGAAAACAAAGTCTCCACCCCACGTTCCTGATGTCAATTTATAGAAGGCGTTTGGAACTACAAGGGCAGAAAAACTTCCATCTGGTGGTAGATTGCACCTGGGAGATATCCTCATTTCTCTGGAATTTTATTGGAATTTTATTACGAAGATCCCCAGTGGCAGGCAGACAGCTTTAGACACGAACGGTGGCCCATTTTTATGGGAAACCAAAGTCTCCACCCCACGTTCCTGATGTCCGTTACTAGGAGGCCTTCGGCAGTACAAGGGTAGACAAACTTCCACCTGGTGGTAGATTGCTCCTGGGAGATATCCTCATTTGTATGGACCTTCAGCAGTCATAACCACAGTGCCAGGCAGACCGCATTAGACAGGAACGGTGGTCCTTTTCCTAGGGAAACCAAAGTCTCCACACCACGTTCCCGATGTCAGGTTTTAGTAGGCCATTGACAGAACAAGGGCAGAAAAACTTCCGTCTGGTGGTTGATTGCATCGGGAAGATATCCACATTTGTATGGAATTTCAGCAGATAGAAGCCCAGTGGAAGGCAGACAGCATTAGACACGAACAGTGGCCCTTTTCCATGGGAAACCAAAATCTCCACCCCATGTTGCTGATGTCACTTTGTAGGAGGCGTTTTCCAATAAAAGGGCAGAGAAACTTCCATCTGGTTGTAGATTGCACCTGGGAGATATCCTCATTTCTATGGAGTTTTAGTGGAATTTTAGTAGGAAGAAGCACAGTGGCAGGCAGACAGCATTAGACACGAACAATGGCCCATTTTTATGGGAAACCAAAGTCTCCACCCCACGTTCCTGATGTCCGTTTCTAGGAGGCCTTTGACACTACAAAGGTAGACAAACTTCCGTCTGGTGGTTGATTGCATCGGGGAGATATCCTCATTTGTATGGAACTTCACCAGGTAGAAGCCCAGTGGCAGGCAGACAGCATTAGACATGAACGGTGGCCCTTTTCCCATGGGCAGCCAAAGTCTCCAAGCCACGTTCCTGATGTCAGGTTTTAGGAGGCCTTTGGCAGTACAAGGGCAGAAAAACTTCCGTCTGGTGGCTGATTGCATCGGGGAGATATCCTCATTTGTATGGAATTTCAGCAGGTAAAAGCCCAGTGGCAGGCAGACAGCATTAGACACGAACGGTGGCCCTTTTCCATGGGAAAACAAAGTCTCCAACCCAGGCTCCTGATGTCAGTTTGTAGGAGGCCTTTGGCATAAAAAGGGCAGACAAACTTCCATCTGGTGGGAAATTGCATTTGGGAGATATCCTCATTTGTAGGGAATTTTGGTAGGCTTCTGCCCACTGGCAGGCAGACAGCATTAGACACGAACAGTGGCCCCTTTCCATGGAAAAACAAATTATCCATCCTATGTTCCTGATGTCAGTTTTTAGGAGGCTTTTGGCACTGCAAGGGCTGACAAACTTCCACCTGGTGGTAGATTGCACCTGGGAGATATCCTCATTTTTATGGAATTTTAGTGGTATTTTAGTACTCAGAAGCCCAATGGCAGACAGACAGCATTAAACATGAATGGTGGGCCTTTTCTATAGGAAACCAAAGTCTCCAGGTGAGGTTCCGAATGTCAGTTTGAAGGAGGCCTTTGGCACTGCAAGAGCAGACAAATTTCCATCTGGTGGCATATTGCGTCTGGGAGATATCCTCATTTGTATGTAATTTCAGTAGTCATAAGTCAGTGGCAAGGAGACAGCATTAAACACCAAGGGTGGCCCTTTTCCATGGGAAACCAAAGCGTCCTCTCCAGGTTCCTGATGTCAGTTTGTAGGAGGCCGTTGCATTACAAGGGCAGACAAACTTTCAGCTGGTGGTAGACTCCATCTGGGAGATATCCTCATTTTTATGGAATTTTACTAGGCATACGCCCAGTGGCAGGCACATAGCATTAGACAAAAAGGGTGGCCCATTTCCATGGGAAAACAAAGTCTCCACCGCACGTTCCTGATGTCCATTTTTAGGAGGCCTGTGGCACTTCAAGGGCAGACAAACTTCCACCTGGTGGTAGATTGCACCTGGGACTTATCAGCATTTGTATGGAACTGCAGCAGTCATAACCACAGTGCCAGGCAGACAGCATTAGACACGAACGGTGGCCCTTTTCCATGGGAAACCAAAGTCTACGCCCCAGGTTCCTGATGTTAATTTGTAGGAAGCCTTTAACACTACAAGGGCAGACAAACTTCCATCTGGTGGTAGATTGCACCTGGGAGGTATCCTCATTTGTATGGAATTTTAGTGGAATTTTAGTAGGCATAAGCCCAGTATCTGGCAGACAGCATTACACACGAACAGTGGCCCTTTTCCATGGGAAACCAAAATCTCCACCCCATGTTGCTGATGTCACTTTGTAGGAGACGTTTTCCAATATAAGGGCAGAGAAACTTCCATCTGGTTGTAGATTGCACCTGGGAGATATCCTCATTTTTATGGAGTTTTAGTGGAATTTTAGTAGGAAGAAACCCCGTGGCAGGCAGACAGCATTAGACAAGAAAAATGGCCCATTTGATGGAAAACCAAAGTCTCCACCCCTCGTTCCTGATGTCCGTTTCTAGGAGGCCTTTGGCACTACAAGGGCAGACAAACTTCCGTCTGGTGGTTGATTGCATCGTTGAGATATCCTCATTTTTATGGAATTTCATCAGGTAGAAGCCCAGTGGCAGGCAGACAGCATTAGAGAGGAACGGTGGCCCTTTTCCATGGGAAAACAAAGTCTCCAACCAGGCTCCTGATGTCAGTTTTTAGTAGGCCTTTGGCATTAAAAGGGCAGACAAACTTCCATCTGGTGGGAAATTTTGTTAGGGAGATATCCTCATTTGTATGTAATTTCAGTAGTCATAAGCCCAGTGGCAAGGAGACAGCATTAAACAACAAGGGTGCCCCTTTTCCATGGGAAACCAAAGCCTCCTTTCCAGAATCCTGATGTCAGTTTGTAGGAGGCCTTTGGCATTACAAGGGCAGACAAACTTTCATCTGGTGGTAGACTCTATCTGGGAGATATCCTCATTTGTACGGGATTTTACTAGGCATAATCCCAGTGGCAGTCACATAGCATTAGACACAAACGGTGGCCCATTTCCATGGGAAAACAAAGTCTCCACCCCACGTTCCTGATGTCAATTTATAGAAGGCGTTTGGAACTACAAGGGCAGAAAAACTTCCATCTGGTGGTAGATTGCACCTGGGAGATATCCTCATTTCTCTGGAATTTTATTGGAATTTTATTACGAAGATCCCCAGTGGCAGGCAGACAGCTTTAGACACGAACGGTGGCCCATTTTTATAGGGAAACCAAAGTCTCCACCCCACGTTCCTGATGTCCGTTACTAGGAGGCCTTCGGCAGTACAAGGGTAGACAAACTTCCACCTGGTGGTAGATTGCTCCTGGGAGATATCCTCATTTGTATGGACCTTCAGCAGTCATAACCACAGTGCCAGGCAGACAGCATTAGACAGGAACGGTGGTCCTTTTCCTAGGGAAACCAAAGTCTCCACACCACGTTCCCGATGTCAGGTTTTAGTAGGCCATTGACAGTACAAGGGCAGAAAAACTTCCGTCTGGTGGTTGATTGCATCGGGAAGATATCCACATTTGTATGGAATTTCAGCAGATAGAAGCCCAGTGGCAGGCAGACAGCATTAGACACGAACGGTAGCCCTTTTCCATGGGAAAACAAAGTCTCCAACCCAGGCTCCTGATGTCAGTTTGTAGGAGGCCTTTGGCACTACAAGGGCAGACAAACCTCCATCTCGTGGTGGATCGCACCTCGTAGATGTCCTTATTTGTATGGAATTTTAGTGGTATTTTAGTACTCAGAAGCCCAGTTGCAGACAGAGAGCATTAAACATGAACGGTGGGCCTTTTCCATAGGAAACCAAAGTCTCCACGCCAGGTTCCGAATGTCAGTATAAAGGAGGCCTTTGGCACTGCAAGAGCAGACAAACTTCCATCTGGTGGCATATTGCATCTGGGAGATATCCTCATTTGTATGGAACTTCAGCAGTCATAACCACAGTGCCAGGCAGACAGCATTAGACAGGAACGGTGGTCCTTTTCCATGGGAAACCAAAGTCTCCACCCTAGGTTTCTGATGGCAGTTTGTAGGAGGCCTTTGGAAACATAAGGGCAGAGAAACTTCCATCTGGTGTTAGTTTGCACCTGGGAGATATTCGCATTTGTATGGAATTTTAGTGGAATTTTAGTAGGCAGAATCCCAGCGGCAGGCAGACAGAATTAGACATGAATAGTGGCCCATTTCCATGGGAAACCAAAGTCTCCACCCCAGGTTCCTGATGTCATTTTCTAGGAGGCCTCTGGCACTACAAGACGAGACAAACTTCCAACCGGTGGCATATTGCATCTGGGAGATATCCTCATTTGTATGTAATTTTAGTAGGCATAAGCCCAGTGGCAGGCAGACAACATTAGACAGGAACCGTGGCCCTTTGCCATGGGAAACCAAAGTCTCCACCCCAGCTTCTTGATGTCAATTTGTAGGAAGCCTTTTGCTCTACAGGGGGAGACAAACTTCCATTTGGTGGTAGATTGCACGTGAGAGACATCTTCAATGGTATAGAATTTTATTGGAATTTTAATAGGCAGAAGCCTTGTGGCAGGCAAACATCATTAGACACGAACGCTGTCCCATTTCCATGGGAAACCAAAGTCTCCAATCCAGGTTCCTGATGTCAGTTTGTAGGAGGCCTTTGGCACTACAAGGGCAGACAAAGTTCCGTCTGGTGGTTGATTGCATTGAGGAGATATCCTCATTTGTATGGAATTTCAGCAGGCAGAAGATCAGTGGCAGGCAGACAGCATAGGACACGAACGGTGGACCTTTTTCATGGGAAACCGAAGTCTCCACCCCAGGTTCCTGATGTCAGTTTTTAGGAGGCCTTTGGCACTACAAGGGCAAACAAACTTCGAACTGGTGGTAGATTCCATCTGGGAGATATCCTCATTTGTGAGGAATTTCAGCAGGCGTAACCCAGTGGCAGGCAGACAGCATTAGACATGAACGGTTGCCCTTTTCCATCGAAAAACCAATTATGCATACTATGTTCCTGATGTCAGTTTTTAGGAGGCCATTGGCGCTACACTGGCAGACAAATTTCCATCTGGCGGTAAATTGCACCTCGGAGATGTCCTCATTTGTACGGAATTTTAGTGGTATTTTAGTACTCAGAAGCCCAGTGGCAGACAGACAGCATTAAACATAAACGGTGGGCCTTTTCCATAGGAAACCGAAGTCTCCAGGCCAGGTTCCGAATGTCAGTTTGAAGGAGGCCTTTGGCACTGCAAGAGCAGACAAACTTCCATCTGGTGGCATATTGCATCTGGGAGATATCCTCATTTGTATGTAATTTTAGTAGCCATAATCCCAGTGGCAAGCAGACAGCATTAGACACGAACGGTGGCCCTTTTCCATGGGAAACCAAAGTCTCAACCCCAGGTTCCTGATGTCAGTTTGAAGGAGGCCTTTGGCAGTACAAAGGCAGACCACGTTCTCTCTGGTGGTTGATTGCATCGAGGAGATATCCTCATTTCTATGGAATTTCAACAGGCAGAAGCTCAGTGGCAGGCAGACAGCATTAGACACGAACAGTGGAACTTTTCCATTGGAAACCAAAGTCTCCACCTCACGTTCCTGATGTCAGTTTGTAGGAGGTCTTTGGAACTACAAGGGCAGACAAACTTCCGTCAGGTGGTAGATTGCACCTGGGAGATATCCTCATTTGTAGAGAATTTTATTGGAATTCTAGTAGGCATAAGCCAAGTGGCTGGCAGAGAGCATTAGACACGAACGCTGGCCCATTTCCTTGGGAAACCAAAGTCTCCATCTCACGTTCCTGATGTCAGTTTGTAGGAGGCCTTTGGTACTACAAGGGCAGACATACTTCTATCTTGTGGTTGATTGCATCGCAGAGATATCCTCATTTTTATGGAACTTCAGCAGTCATAACCACTGTACCAGGCAGACAGCATTAGACAGGAACAGTGGTCTTTTTCCATGGGAAACCAAAGTCTCCACACTACGTTCCCGATATCAGGTTTTAGGAGGTCTTTTGCAGTACATGGGAAGACAAACTTCCGTCTGTTGGTTTATTTCATCGGGGAGATATCCTCATTTGTATGGAATTTCAGCAGGCAGAAGCCCAGTGGCAGGCAGAGAGCATTAGACACAAACGGTGGCCCTTTTCCATGGGAAACCGAAGTCTCCAACCCAGGCTTCTGATGTCGGTTTTCAGGAGGCCTTTGGCATTAAAAGTGTAGACAAACATCCATCTGGTGGGAAATTGCATTTGGGAGATATCCTCATACGTATGGAATTTTAGTAGGCATATACCCACTGGCAGGCAGCAGCATTAGACATGAACAATGGGCCTTTTCCATGGAAAAACAAATTATCCATCCTCACGTTCCTGATGTCATGTTTTAGGAGGCCTTTGGCACTACAAGAGCAGACAAACTTCCACGTGGTGGTAGATTGCACCTGAGAGATATTCTCATTTGTAAAGAATTTTAGACGAATTTTAGTACGCAGATTCCAAGCGGCAGGCAGACAGAATTAGACATGAATAGTGGCCCTTTTCCAGGGGAAATGAAAGTCTGCAGGCCAGGTTCCTGATGTCAGTTTTTAGGAGGCCTTTTGCACTACAAGAACAGACAAACTTCCAACTGGTGGCATATTGCATCTTGGAGATATCCTCATTTGTATGTAATTTCTGTAGCCATAAGCCCAGTGGCCGGCAGACAGCATTAGACACGAACGGTGGCCCTTTTCCATGGGAAACTGAATTCTCCACTCCAGGCTCCTGATGTCTATTTGTAGGAGGCCTTTGGCACTACAGGGGCAGACAAACTTCCGTCAGGTGGTTGATTGCATCGGAGAGATTTCCCAATTTCTTTGGAATTTCAGCAGGCAGAAGCCCAGTGGCAGGCAGACAGCATTAGACATGAACGCTGGCCCTTTTCCATGGGAAAACAAAGTCTCCACCCCTGATTCCTGATGTCAGTTTTTTAGGAGGGCTTTGGTACTACAAGGGCAGAGAATCTTCTATCTGGTTGTAGATTGCACCTGGGAGATATCCTCATTTCTATGGAATTTTAGTGGAATTTTAATAGGAAGAAGCCCAGTGGCAAGCAGACAGCATTACACACGAATGGTGGCCCATTTGTATGGGAAACCAAAGTGGCCACTCCCGGTTCCTGATGTCAGTTTTTAGGAGGCCTTTGCCACTACAAGGGCAGGCAAACTTCCATCTGGTGGTAAATTGCATCTGCGAGATATGCTCATTTGTATGGAGATTTAGCAGGCATATGCCCAGTGGCAGGCACACAGCATTAGGCATGAACAGTGCCCTATTCCACGGGAAACCAAATTATACATCCTACGTTGTGGAGAGAATGTGAATTGGAAGGGACAGACTGCGTTTGCGGAAGACGAATCGGGTTGTAACGCGAAGCAGGGCCAGGCACATCCCTCTCCAGAAATAACCTTTATCTCAAGGTCACAGACCCCTCTCTCTTTCCTTGCATACCAGTACTTTTCCACTACCCTTAAGAAACTAGTAAGACCCCCTATGACGTAGTGAAACCCAGAAGGTACTTAAACCCTGTGTTTTAGATAATAAACGCTTTTGACCAAACACATCACATTGGTGTTAACTGAGTCATTTGCCCGAACCCCACGCTCGCAGCTTGTGGTGGTCGTGTCTTCAATTAAACCCAGGCCACCAAGGCGATGGCTGAATAAGCCGCAACACTACGTTTAAGAAGAGAGTTTATAGGAGCCCTTTGGCACTACAAGGGCAGAGAAACTTCAAACCGGGAGTAGATTGCACCTGCGAGATATTCTCAATTTTATAGAATTTTAGAGGAATTTCAGTCCGCCGAATCCCACCGGCAGGCACGCAGAATTAGACATGAATAGCGGCCTTTTCCAGGGGAAACCAAAGTCTCCAGGCCAAGTTCCTGATGTCAGCTTTTAGGAGGCCTTTTGCACTACAAGAACAGACAAACTTCCGACTGGTGGCATATTGCATCTTGGAGATATCCTCATTTGTATGGAATTATAGTGGAATTAAAGTAGGCAGAAGCCCAGTGGCAAGTAGACAGCATTAAACACCAACGGTGGCCCATTTCCATGGGAAACCAAAGTCTCCACCCCACGTTCATGATGTCCGTTTCTAGGAGGCCTTTGGAACTACAAGAGCAGACAAACTTCCAACTGGTGGCATATTGCATCTGGGAGATATCCTCATTTGTATGTAATTTCTGTAGCCATAAGCCCAGTGGCCGGCAGACAGCATTAGACACGAACGGTGGCCCTTTTCCATGGGAAATCGAATTCTCCACTCCAGGCTCCTGATGTCAATTTGTAGTAGGCCTTTGGCACTACAGGGGCAGACAAACTTCCATCAGCTGGTTGATTGCATCGGAGAGATTTCCAAATATCTTTGGAATTTCAGCAGGCAGAAGCCCAGTGGCAGGCAGACAGCATTAGACATGAACGCTGGCCCTTTTCCATGGGAAAACAAAGTCTCCACCCCTGGTTCCTGATGTCAGTTTTTTAGGAGGGCTTTGGTACTACAAGGGCAGAGAATCTTCCATCTGGTTGTGGATTGCACCTAGGAGATATCCTCATTTCTATGGAATTTTAGTGGAATTTTAATAGGAAGAAGCCCAGTGGCAAGCAGACAGCATTACACACGAACGGTGGCCCATTTTCATGGGAAACCAAAGTCGCCACTCCCGGTTCCTGATGTCAGTTTTTAGGAGGTTTTTGCCACTACAAGGGCAGGCAAACTTCCATCTGGTGGTAAATTGCATCTGCGAGATATCCTCATTTGTATGGAATTTTAGCAGGCATACGCCCAGTGGCAGGCACACAGCATTTGGCATGAACAGTGGCCCTTTTCCATGGGAAACCAAATTATCCATCCTATGTTTCAGATGTCAGTTTATAGGAGCCCTTTGGCACTACAATGGCAGAGAAACTTCAAACTGGGGGAGGATTGCACCTGCGAAATATTCCCATTTGTATAGAATTTTAGAGGAATTTTAGTACGCAGAATCCCAGCTGCAGGCACACAGAATTAGACATGAATAGTGGCCCTTTTCCAGGGGAAACCAAAGTCTCCACCCCACGTTCCTCATGTCAGTTTTTACGAGGACTTTGGCACTATAAGGGCAGACATACTTCCAACTGGTGGTAGATTCCATCAGGGAGATAACCTCATTTGTGAGGAATTTCAGCAGGCATAACCCCAGTGGCAGGCAGACACCATTAGACACGAACGGTGGCCCTTTTCCATGGGAAACAAAAATCTTCACCCGTGGTTCCTGATGTCAGGTTTTAGGAGGCCTTTGCCACTACAAGGGCAGATAAACTTCCAACTGGTGGTAGATTCCATCTGGGAGATATCCTCATTTTTCTGGAATTTCAGCAGGCATAAGCCTAGTGGCAGACAGACAGCATTAGACAGGAACGGTGGCCCTTTTCCATAGAAAACCAAAATCTCCACCCCGCGTTACTGATGTCAATTTGCAGGAGGCCTTTGGCACTACAAGGGCTGCATACTTCCATCTCGTTGTATATTCCATCAGGGAGATATCCTTCTTTGTATGGAATTTTACTGGAATTTTAGTATGCAGAAGCCGAGTAGCCAGCAAACAGCATCAGACAAGAACAGTGGCCCATTTCCTTGGGAAATAAAAGTCTCCACCCCACATTCCTGATGTCCGTTTGTAGGAGGCCTTTGGCACTACAAGGCCAGGAAAATTTCCAACTGGTGGTAGATTGCATCTGGGAGACATCCTCATTTGTATGCAATTTTAGCTGCCATAAGCCCAGTGGCAGGCAGATAGCATTAGATTTGAACGGTGGCCCTTTTCCATGGGAAACCAAAGTCTCCACCTCACGTTCCTGATGAAAATTTGTAGGAGGCCTTTGGAATTACACGGGAAGACAAACTTCCATCTGGTAGTAGATTGTTCCTGGGAGATATCCTCATTTCTATGCAATTTTAGAAGGCCGAACCATAGTGGCAGGTAGACTGCATTAGACACGAGCAGTGGCCCCTTTCCATGGGAAACCAATGTCTTCACTCCAGGTTCCTGATGTCTGTGTGTTGGAGCCCTTAACACTGCAAGGGCAGACAAACATCCAAGTCGTGGTGGATTCTATCTGGGAGATATCCCCATTTGTATGGAATTTAAGACGGCATAAGCCCAGTGGCCGGCAGACAGCATTAGACAAAAACGGTGGCATTTTTCCATGGGAAACCAAAGTCTCCACCTCACGTTCCTGATGTCAGTTTGTAAGAGGCCTTAGGCACTACAAAGGCAAAGGAAAATTCATCTGGTGGTTGATTGCACCAGGGAGATATCCTCATTTGAATGGAATTTTAGTGGAATTTTAGTCGGCAGAATCCGAAAAGTCGCCAGATAGCATTAGACAAGAACGGTGGCCCTTTTCCATGGGAAACCAAAGTCTCCATCTCACGTTCCTGATGTCAGTTTGTAGGATGCCTTTGGCACTACAAAGGAAGATAAACTTCCATCTGGTGGTAGATTCCATCTGGGAGATATCCTCATTTTTGTGGAATTTCAGCAGGCATGAGCCTAGTTCCAGGCAGACTGCATTAGACACTAACGGTGACCCTTTTCAATGGGACACCAAAGTCTCCACCTCACGTTCCTTATGTCAGTTTATAGGAGGCCTTTGGAACTACAAGGGCACACAAACTTCCATCTCTTGGGAGAATGCAACTGCGAGATATCCTCATTTGCATGGAATTTAAGTGGAATTCTTGTGGGCAGAATCCCAGCGGCAGATAGCGAGCATTAGACACGAACGGTGGCCCTTTTCCATGGGAAATCAACGTCTCCACCTCACGATCTTTATATCAGTTACTACGAGGCCTTTGGCACTACAAGGGCAGACAAAATTCCATCTGCTGGTAGATTCCACCTGAGAGATATCCTCTGTTGTATGGAATTTCAGCAGGCATATGCCCAGTTGCAGGCAGACAGCATTAGACACGAACGGTGGCCCTTTTCCATGGCAAACCTAAGTGTCCACCCTACGTTTAAAATGTCATTTTATACGAGGCTTTTGGCACTACAAGGGCAGAGGAACTTTCATCTGGTGGTAGATTGAACCAGGGAGGTATCCTCATTTGTATGGAATTTTAGTGGAATTTTAGTAGGAAGAAGCCCAGTTGCAGGCAGACAGCATTAGACAGGAACGGTGGCCCTTTTCCATGGAAAACCAAAGTCTCCACCCCACATTCCTGATGTAAATTTATACGAGGCTTTTGGCACGCTAAGGGCAGACAAACTTCCAACTGGTGGTAGATTGCACATGAGAGATATCTTCATTTGCATGGAATTTTAGTGGAATTTTAGTAGGCAGAATCCCAATGATCGGCAGAGAGCATAAAACACAAACGGTGTCCCTTTTCCATCAGACACGAAGGTCTCTACCCCAGTCTCCTGATGTCAGTTTCTGGGAAGCTTTTGGCACTACAAGGCTAGAAAAACTTCCACCTGGTGGTAGAGTGCATCTGGGAGATATCCTCATTTGTATGCAATTTTAGCAGGCAGAAGCCCAGTGGCAGGCAGACAGCATTAGACAGAAACAGTGGCCATTTTCCATGGGAAACCAAAGTCTCCACCTCACATTCCTGATGTCAATTTGTAGGAGGCCTTTGGCATTACAAGGGCAAACAAAACTCCATCTCGTTGGAGAATGCAACAGCGAGATATCCTCATTTGCATGGAATTTAAGTGGAATTCTTCTGGGCAGGATCCCAGCGGCAAATAGAGAGCATTAGACACGAACGGTGGCTCTTTTCCATGGGACACCAAAGCAGGGTTATGCCTGCTAAAATTCCATACAAATGAGAATATCTCGCAGATGCAATTTACCACAAGATGGAAGTTTGCCTGACCTGGTAGTGGCAAAGGCCTACTAAAATCTGACATCGGTAACATGGTGTGGAGACTTTGGTTTCCCATGGAAAAGGACTCCCGTTCGTGTCTAATGCTGTCTGCCTGGCACTGTGGTTATGACTGCTGAAGTTCCAAACAAATGAGGATATCTCCCAGGTGCAATCTACAACCAGGTGGAAGTTTGTCTGCCCTTGTAGTGCCAAAGGCCTCCTAAAAAGGAACATC
Organism: Phylloscopus collybita; assembly: GCA_027886175.1. Lineage (NCBI taxonomy): Eukaryota > Metazoa > Chordata > Aves > Passeriformes > Phylloscopidae > Phylloscopus > Phylloscopus collybita. The sequence continues at coordinate 49,897,575 of JAJNNQ010000137.1, read as the reverse complement.
AGAAACGCGGGCTGGAGACTTTGGTTTCCCATAGAAATGGGCCACCGTTCGTGTCTAATGCTGTCTGCCTGCCACTGGCCTACTTCCTACTAAAATTCCACTAAAATTCCAAAAAAATGAGGATATCTCCCAGGTGCAATCTGCAACCAGATGGAAGTTTCTCTGCCCTTATATTGGAAAACACCTCCTACAAAGTGACATCAGCAACGTGGGGTGGAGATTTTGAATTCCCATGGAAAAGGGCCACCGTTCGTGTCTAACGATGTCTGCCTCCCACTGGGGTTATGCCTGCTGAAATTCCATACAAATGAGGATATCTCCCAGATGGAATCTACCACCAGTTGGAAGTTTGTCTGCCCTTGTAGTGCCAAAGGCCTCCTAAATACTGACATCAGGAACGTGGATTGGACTTTGGTTTCCCATGGAAAAGGGGCACCCTTTGTGCCTAATGCTATGTGCCTGCCGCTGGGCTTATGCCTAGTAAAGTTCCATACAAATGAGGATATCTCCCACATGGAATTTACCATCAGATGGAAGTTTGTCTGCCCTTGTAGTGGCAAAGGCCTCCTAAAAAACTGACATCAGGAACCAGGGGTGGAGATTTTTGTTTCCCATGGAAAAGGACCACTGTTCGTGTCTAATGGTGTCTGCCTGCAACTGGGGTTATGCCTGCTGAAATTCCTCACAAATGAGGATATCTCCCTGATGGAATCTTCCACCAGATGGAAGTATGTCTGCCCTTATAGTGCCAAAGTCCTCCTAAAAACTGACATCAGGAACGTGGGGTGTAGACTTTGTTTTCCCAAGGAAATTGGCCACCGTTCGAGTCTAATGCTGTCTGCCTGCCACTGGGCTTCTGCCTGCTGAAATTCCAAAGATATTTGGAAATCTCTCCGATGCAATCAACCACCTGACGGAAGTTTGTCTGCCCTTGTAATGCCAAAGGCCTCTTAAACACTGACATCAGGAACCGGGAGTGGAGACTTTGGTTTCCCATGGAAATGGGCCACCGTTCGTTCCTAATGCTGTCTGCCTGCCACTGGGTTTCTTCCTACTAAAATTCCACTAAAATTCCATAGAAATAAGGATATCTTCCAAGTCCAATCTACAACCAGATAAAAGAATCTCTGCCCTTGTAGTACCAAAGCTCTCCTAAAAAACTGACATCAGAAACCAGAGGTGCAGACTTTGTTTTCCCATGGAAAGAGGCCACCGTTCGTGTCTAATTCTGTCTGCCTGCCAGTGGGCATATGCCTACCAAAGTTCCATACATATGAGGATATCTCCCAAATGCAATTTCCCACAAGATGAAAGTTTGTCTGCCCTTTTAATGCCAAAGGCCTCCTACAAACTGACATGAGGAGCCTGGGTTGGAGACTTTGGTTTCCCATGGATATTGGCCAGCGTTCGTGTGTAATGCTGTCTGCCTGCCGCTGGACTTCTGCCTACTAAAATTCCACTAAAATTCTATACAAATGAGGATATCTCCCAGGTGCAATCTACCACCAGATGGAAGTTTGTCTGCCCTTGTAGTTCCAAAGGCCTCCTACAAACTGACATCAGGAACGTGAGGTGGAGACTTTGGTTTCCCATGGAAAAGGTCCATTGTTCATGTCTAATGCTGTCTGCGTGCCACTGGGCTTCTGCCTGCTGAAATTCCATACAAATGAGGATATCTCCTCGATGCAATCAACCACCAGACGGAACTTTGTCTGCCCTTGCAGTTCCAAACGCCTCCTAAAAACTGAAATCAGGAACGTGGGTTGGAGACTTTCTTCTCCCATGGAAATGGGCCAGCGTTCGTGTCTAATGATGTGTGCCTGCCACTAGGCTTCTGCCTATTAAAATTCCACTAAAATTCCATACAAATGAGGTTGTCTCCCAGGTGCAATCTACCACCAGATGGAAGATTGTGTGCCCATTTAGAGCCAAAGGCTTCTTACAAACTGACATCAGGAACGTGCGGTGGAGACTTTGGTTTCCCATGGAAATGGGCCACTGTTTGTGTATAATGCTATGTGCCTGCCACTGGGCTTATGCCTAGTAAAATCCCATACAAATGAGGATATCTCCCAGATGGAGTCTACCACCAGTTGAAAGTTTGTCTGCCCTTGTAATGCCAACGGCCTCCTACAAATTGACATCAGGAATCTGGAAAGGACGCTTTGGTTTCCCATGGAAAAGGGCCACCCTTGGTGTTTAATGCTGTCTGCCTGCCAGTGGGCATATGCCTACTAAAATTCCCTACAAATGAGGATATCTCCCAAATGCAATTTCCCACCAGATGGAAGTTTGTCTGCCCGTTTAATGCCAAAGTCCTCCGACAACCTGACATCAGGAATGTGGGATGGAGACTTTGGTTTCCCTAGGAAACGGGCCACTGTTCCTGTCTAATTCTCTCTGCCTTCCGCTGGGATTCTGCCTACTAACATTCCACTAAAATTCCATAGAAATGAGGATATCTCCCAGGTGCAATCTACAACCAGATGGAAGTTTCTCTGCCCTTTTATTGGAAAACGCCTCCTACAAAGTGACATTTGCAACATGGGGTGGAGATTTTGGTTTCCCATGGAAAAGGGCCACTCTTTGTGTCTAATGCTGTCTACCTGTCACTGGGGTTATGCCTGTTGAAATTCCTCACAAATGAGGATATCTCCCCGGTGCAATCAACCACCAGATGGAAGTGTGTCTGCCCTTGTAGTGCCAAAAGCCTCCTTCAAACTGACATCAGGAACATTGTATGGATAATTTGTTTTTCCATGGAAAAGGGCACCGTTCCAGTCTAATGCTGTCTGCCTGGCACTGTGATTATGACTGCTGAAGTTCCTCACAAATGAGGATATCTCCCACACGGAATCTACCACCAGTTGGAAGTTTGTCTGCCCTTGTAGTGCCAAAGCACTTCTAAAAACTGACATCAGGAACAAGGGGTGGAGACATTGTTTTCCCATGGAAATGGACCACCGTTCGTGTCTAATGCTGTCTGCCTGCCACTGGGGTTATGCCTACTAAAATTCCACTAAAATTCTATTCAAATGAGGATATCTCCCAGGTGCAATCTACCACCAGATGGAAGTTTGTCTGCCCTTGTAGGTCCTAAGGCCTCCTACAAACTGACATCAGGAACGTGAGATGGAGACTTTGGTTTCCCATGGAAAAGGTCCATTGTTCCTGTCTAATGCTGTCTGCCTGCCAATGGGTTCCTGCCTGCTGAAATTCCATACAAATGAGGATATCTCCTCGATGCAATCAACCACCAGATGGAACTTTGTCGGCCCTTGTAGTGCCAAAGGCCTCCTACAAACTGACACCAGGAACCTGGAGTGGAAACTTTGGTTTCCATGGAAAAGGGCCACCGTTCTTCTCTGATGCTGTCTGCTGGCCAATCGGCTTCTGCATACTAAAATTCCAATAAAATTCCATACAAATAAGGATATCTCCATGATGGAATATACAACGAGATGGAATTTTGTAGACCTTGTAGTCCAAAGGCCTCCTGCAAACTGACATCAGGAACGTGGGGTGGAGACTTTGGTTTTCCAAGGAAAAGGTCCACCGTTCCTGTCTAATGCTGTCTGCCTGTCACATGGCTTATGGCTGCAAAAATTGCATACAAATGAGGATATCTCCCAGGTGCAATCTACTACCAGTTGGAAGTTTTTCTAACCTTGTAGTGCCAAAGGCCTCCTACCAACTGACATCAGGAGACTGGGGTAGAGACCTTCGTGTCCCATGAAAAAGAGGCACCGTTTGTGTTTTATGCTCTCTGCCGATCATTTGGATTCTGCCTACTAAAATTCCACTAAAATTCCATGCAAATGAGGATATCTATCACGTGCAATCTACCACCAGTTGGAAGTTTGTCTACCCTTATAGTGCCAAAAGCCTCGTATAAATTATCATCAGGAATGTGGGGTGGAGACTTTGGTTTCCCATGAAAAAGCCACCGTTCGTGTCTAATGCTGTCTGCCTGGCACTGGGCTTCTTCCTACTAAAATTTCACTGAAATTCCATACAAATGAGGATATCTCCCTGGTTCAATCTACCACCAGATGAAAGTTCCTCTGCCTTTGTAGTGCCAAAAGCCTCGTATAAATTGACATCTTAAACCTAGTGTGGACACATAGGTTTCCATGGAAAAGGGTCACCGTTCGTGTCTAATGCTGTCTGCCTGCAACTGGGCATATGCCTGCTGAAATTCCATACAGCAGAGGATATCTCCAGGTGGAATCTATCAGCAGGTGGAATTTTGTCTGCCCCTGTAGTGCCAAAGGCCTCCTACAAACTGACATCAGGCATGTGACATGGAGACTTTGGTTTCCCAAGGAAATGGACCACCGTTCGTGTCTAATGCTGTCTGCCAGACACTGGGCTTATGCCTACTAAAATTCCACTAAAATTCTATACAAATGAGGATATCTCCCAGGTGCAATCTACCACCAGTTTGAAGTTTGCCTGCCCTTGTAGTTCCAAAGGCCTCCTACAAACTGACATCAGGAACGTGAGGTGGAGACTTTGGTTTCCCATGGAAAAGGTCCATTGTTCGTGTCTAAAGCTGTCTGCCTGCCACTGGGCTTCTGCCTGCTGAAATTCCATACAAATGAGGGTATCTCCTCGATTCAATCAACCACAAGACGGAACTTTGTCTGCCCTTGTAGTGCCAAAGGCCTCCTACAAACTGACATCAGGAACATGGAGTTGAAACTTTGCGTTCCCTTGGAAATGGGCCAGCGTTCGTGTCTAATGATGTGTGCCTGCAACTAGGCTTCTGCCTATTAAAATTCCACTAAAATTCCATACAAATGAGGATGTCTCCCAGGTGCAATCTAAACCAGATGGATGTTTCTCTGCCCTTGTAGTGCCAAAGGCCTCCTAAAAACTGACAGCAGGAAAGTGGGGTGAAGACTTTCTTTTCGCATGGAAATGGGCCACCGTTTGTGTCTAATCCTATGTGCCTGCCACTGGGCTTCTTCCTACTAAAATTCCACTAATATTCCAAGGAAATGAGGATATCTCCCAGGTGCAATCTACCACCAGATGGAAGTTTTTCTGCCCTTGTAGTTCCAAACACCTCTTACAAACTGACATCAGGAACGTGGGGTGGAGACTTTGGTTTCCCATGGAAAAGGGCCACAGTTCGTGTCTAATGCTGTCTGCCTGCCCCTGTTGTTACGCCTGCTGAAATTCCTCACAAATGAATATATCTCCCAGATGGAGTCTACCACCAGTTGGAAGTTTGTCTGCTCTTGTAGTGCAAAAGTCCTCCTATAAACGGACATAAGGCACGTGGTGTGGACACTTTGGTTTCCCATGGAAATGGGCCACCGTTGGTGTTTAATGCTGTCTACTTGCCACTGGGCTTCTGCCTACTTTAATTCCACTAAAATTCCATACAAATGAGGATATCTCCAAGACGCAATATGCCACCAGTTGGAAGTTTGTCTGTTCTTGTAGTGCAAAAGGCCTCCTAAAAACTGACATCAGGAAGCTGGCCTGGAGACTTTGTTTTTCCCTGGAAAACGGCCACTATTCATGTCTAATTCTGTGTGCCTGCAGCTGGGATTCTGCGTACTAAAATTCCTCTAAAATTCTATACAAATGGGAATATTTCGCAGGTGCAATCCTCCCCCAGTTTGAAGTTTCTCTGCCCTTGTAGTGCAAAAGGGCTCCTATAAATTGACATCTGAAACATAGGATGGATAATTTGGTTTCCCATGGAAAAAGGTCACTGTTCATGCCTAATGCTGTGTGCCTGCCACTGGGCGTATGCCTGCAAAAACTGAATACAAATGAGGGTATCTCGCACATGCAATTTACCACGAGGTGGAAGTTTGTCTGCCCTTGTAGAGGCAAAAGCCCCCTAAAAAACTGACATCAGGAACCAGGCGTGGAGACTTTGGTTTCCAATGGAAAAGGACCACCGTTCGTATCTAATGCTTTCTGCCTGGCACTGTGGTGATGACTGCTGAAGTTCCATACAAATGAGGATATCTCCCAGGTGCAATCTACCACCAGGTGGAACTTTGTCTGCCCTTGTAGTGCCAAAGGCCTCCAAAAAACGGACACCAGGAACGTGGGGTGAAGACTTTGGTTTCCCATGGAAAAGGTCCACCGTTTGTTTCTAATGCTGTCTGCCTGGCTTTGAGATTATGAGTGCTGAAGTTCCATACAAATGAGGATATCTCCCAGGTGCAATCTACCACCAGGTGGAAGTTTGTCTGCCCTTGTATTGCCAACGGCCTCCTAGAAACGGACATCAGGAACGTGGGGTGGAGACTTTGGTTTCCCATGGAAATGGGCCACCGTTCGTGTCTAATGCTGTCTGCCTGCTACTTGGTTTCTTCCTATTAATATTCCACTAAAATTCCATAGAAATAAGGATATATCCCAGGTGCAATCTACAACCAGATGGAAGATTCTCTGCCCTTGGGTTACCAAAGCCCTCCTAAAAAACTGACATCAGGAACCATGGGTGGAGACTTTGATTTCCCATGGAAAAGGACCAGCGTTCATGTCTAATGCTGTCTGTCTGCCAATGAGCTTCTGCCTGCTGAAATTCCAAAAAAATTTGGAAATCTCTCCGATGTAATCAACCACCTGACGGAAGTTTGTCTGCCCCTGTACAGCCCAAGGCCTCCTACAAATTGACATGAGGAGCCTGGAGTGGAGACTTTGGTTTCCCATGGAAAAGGGCCAGCGTTCGTGTCTAATGCTGTCTGCCCGCCACTGGGTTGTGGCTACAGAAATTACATACAAATGAGGATATCTCCCAGATTCAATATGCCACCAGTTGGAAGTTTGTCTGTTCTTGTAGTGCAAAAGGCCTCCTAAAAACAGACATCAGGAACCTGGCCTGGAGACTTTGGTTTCCCCTGGAAAAGGGCCACTATTCATGTCTAATTCTGTCTGCCTGCCACTGGGATTCTGCGTACTAAAATTCCTCTAAAATTCTATACAAATGAGAATATCTCGCAGGTGCAATCTACCCCCAGTTTGAAGTTTCTCTGCCCTTGTATTGCCAAAGGTCTCCTATAAAATGACATCTGAAACGTAGGATGGATAATTTGGTTTCCCATGAAAAAGAGCCACTGTTCATGCCTAATGCTGTGTGCCTGCCACTGGGCGTATGCCTCCTAAAATTCCATACAAGTGAGGATATCTCCCAGATGCAATTTACCACCAGATGGAAGATTGTCTGCCCTTGTAGTGGCAAAGGCCTCCTAAAAAACTGACATCAGGAACCAGGGGTGGAGACTTTGGTTTCCCATGGGAAAGGACCACCGTTTGTGTCTAATGCAATGTGCCTGCCACTGGGCTTATGCCTAGTGAAATTCCATACAAATGAGGATATCTCCCAGATGGAATCTACAACCAGTCGGAAATTAGTCTGCCCTTATAGTGCCAAATGCCTCCTACAAACTGACATCAGGAACGTGGGATGGAGAGTTTGTTTCCAATGGAAAAGGGGTACCGTTCCTGTCTAATGCTGTCTGCCTGCCACTGGGTTACGCCTGCTGAAATTCCTCACAAATGAGGCTATCTCCCAGATGGAATCTACCACCAGTTCGAAGTTTGTTTGCCCTTGTAGTGCCAAAGGCCTCCTAAAAACTGACATCAGGAACCTGGGGTGGAGACATCGGTTTCCCATGAAAAAGGTCCACCGTTCGAGTCCTATGCTGTCTGCCTGCCACTGATCTTCTGCCTGCTGAAATTCCATACAAATGAGGATATCTCCTCAATGCAATCAACCACCAGACGGAACTTTGTCTGCCCTTGTAGTGCCAAAGGCCTCCTACATACTGACATCAGGAACCTGGAGTGGAGACTTTGGTTTCCCATGGAAATGCGACAGCGTTCGTGTCTAATGATGTTTTCCTGCCACTAGGATTCTGCCTATTAAAATTACAATAAAATTCCATACCATTGAAGATGTCTCTCACGTGCAATCTAACACCAAATGGAAGTTTGTCTGCCCCTGTAGAGCAAAAGGCTTCCTACAAAATGACATCAAGAAGCTGGGGCAGAGACTTTGGTTTCCCATGGCAAAGGGCCACGGTTCCTGTCTAATGCTGTCTGCCTGCCACTGGGCTTATGGCTACTAAAATTACATACAAATGAGGATATCTCCCAGATGCAATATGCCACCAGTTGGAAGTTTGTCTCGTCTTGTAGTGCCAGAGGCCTCCTAGAAAATGACATCAGGAACCTGGGGTGGAGACTTTGGTTTCCCATGGAAATGGGCCACTATTCATGTCTAATTTTTTCTGCCTGCCGCTGGGATTCTGCCTACTAAAATTCCACTAAAATTCCATGCAAATGCGAATATCTCCCGGGTGCAATCAAACACCAGATGGAAGTTTCTCTGCCCTTGTATTGCCAAAGACCTCCTTCAAACTGACATCAGGAACATAGGATGGATAATTTGTCTTTCCATGGAAAAGGACCACCGTTCCTGTCTAATGCTGTCTGCCTGGCACTGTGGTTATGACTGCTGAAGTTCCATACAAATGAGGATATCGCCCAGATGCAATATGCCAACAGATGGAAGTTTGTCTGCTCTAGCAGTGCCAAAGGCCTCCTTCAAACTGACATTCGGAACCTGGCCTGGAGACATTGGTTTCCTACGGAAAAGGTCCACCGTTCATTTTTAATGCTGTCGGTCTGCAACTGGGATTCTGAGTACTATAATTCCACTAAAATTCTATACAAATGAGGATATCTCCCAGGTGCAATCTACCACCAGATGTTAGTTTGTCTGCTCTTGCAGTGCCAAAGGCCTCCTTTATACTGACATTCAGAACCTGGCCTGGAGACTTTGGTTTCCTATGGAAAAGGCCCACCGTTCGTGTTTAATTCTCTCTGTCTGCAACTGGGCTTCTGAGTACTAAAATACCACTAAAATTCCATACAAATAAGGACATCTACGAGGTGCGATCCACCACTAGATGGAAGTTTGTCTGCCCTTGTAGTGCCAAAGGCCTCCTACAAACTGACATCAGGAGCCTGGGTTGGAGACTTTGTTTTCCCATGGAAAAGGGCCACCGTTCGTGTCTAATGCTGTCTGCCTGCCACTGGGCTTCTATCTGCTGAAATTCCATACAAATGAGGATATCTTCCCGATGCAATCAACCACCAGATGGAAGTTTCTCTGCCCTTGTACTTTCAATGGCCTACTAAAACCTGACATCGGGAACGTGGTGTGGAGACTTTGGCTTCCCTAGGAAAAGGACCACCGTTCCTGTCTAATGCGGTCTGCCTGGCACTGTGGTTATGACTGCTGAAGGTCCATACAAATGAGGATATCTCCCAGGAGCAATCTACCACCAGGTGGAAGTTTGTCTGCCCTTGTAGTGCCAAAGGCCTCCTAGTAACGGACATCAGGAATGTGGGGTGGAGACGTTGGTTTCCCTATAAAACTGGGCCACCGTTCATGTCTAATGCTGTCTGCCTGCCACTGGGGATCTTCGTAATAAAATTCCTATAAAATTCCATAGAAATGAGGATAACTCCCAGGTGCAATCTACCACCAGATGGAAGTTTTTCTGCCTGTATGTTGGAAAAGGCCTCCTACAAAGTGACATCAGCAATGAGCGCGGAGATTTGGGTTTCCCATGGAAATGGGCCACCTTTCGTGTCTAATGGTGTCTGCCTGCCACTGGGATTATGCCTTGTAAAATCCCATACAAATGAGGATATCTTCCAGATAGAGTCTACCACCAGATGAAAGTTTGTCTGCCCTTGTAATGCCAATGGCCTCCTACACACTGACATCAGGATTCTGGAGAGGACGCTTTGGTTTCCCATGGAAAAGGGGCACCTTGGTGTTTAATGCTGTCTCCTTGCCACTGGGCTTATGACTACTGAAATTACATACAAATGAGGATATCTCCCTAAACAAAATTTCCCACCAGATGGAAGTTTGTCTGCCCTTTTAATGCCAAAGGCCTACTAAAAACTGACATCAGGAGCCTGGGTTGGAGACTTTGTTTTCCCATGGAAAAGGGCCACCGTTCCTCTCTAATGCTGTCTACCTGCCAATGGGCTTCTACCTGATGAAATTCCATAAAAATGAGGATATCTCAACGATGCAATCAACCACCAGACGGAAGTTTGTCTGCCCTTGTAGTGCCAAAGGCCTCCTAGAAACGGACATCAGGAACGAGGGGTGGAGATTTTGGTTTCCCATCAAATGGGCCATTATTCGTGTCTAATGCTGTCTGCCTGCCACTGGGTTTCTTCCTACTAAAATTCCACTAAATCTCCTTAAAAATGAGGATATCTCCCAGGTGCAATTTACAACCAGATGGAAGTTTCTCTGCCCTTATATTGGAAAACGTCTTCTACAAAGTGACATCAGCAACATGGGGTGGAGATTTTGGTTTCCCATGGAAAAGGGCCACTGTTCGTGTCTAATGCTGTCTGCCTGCCACTGGAGTAATGCCTACTGAAATTCCTCACAAATGAGGACATCTCCCAGATGGAATCTACCACCAGTTGGAAGTTTGTCTGCCCTCGTAGTGCCAAAGGCCTCCTTAAAACTGACCTCAGGAACGTGGGGTGGAGACTTTGCTTTCCCAAGGGAATGGGCCACCGTTTGTGTCTAATGCTGTCTGCTAGCCACTGGGCTTATGCCTGTTAAATTCCACTAAAATTCTATAGAAATGAGGATATCTCCCAAGTGTAATCTAAACTAGATGGATGTTTCTCTGCCCTTGTAGTGCCAAAGACCTCCTACAAACTGCCATCAGGAACCTAGAGTGGAGACTTTGGTTTCCCATGTAAAAGGACCACCGTTCCTGTCTAATGCTCTCTGCCTGTCACTGTGGCTATGACTGCTGCAGTTCCATACAAATGCTGATAAGTCCCAGGTGCAACCGACCACCAGGTGGAAGTTTGTCTGCCCTTGAAGTGCCAAAGGCCTCCTAAAAATTGACATCAGGAACGTGCGGTGGAGACTTTGGTTTCCCATGGAAATGGGCCACCCTTTTTGTCTAATGCTATGTGCCTGCCACTGGGCTTATGCCTAGTAAAATTCCATACAAATGAGGATATCTCCCAGATGGAGTCTACCACCAGTTGAAAGTTTGTCTGCCCTTGTAATGCAACGGCCTCCTACAAACTGACATCAGGAATCTGGAGAGGACGCTTTGGTTTCCCATGGAAAAGGGCCACCCTTGGTGTTTAATGCTGTCTCCTTGCCACTGACTTATGACTACTGAAATTACATACAAATGAGGATATCTCCCAGACGCAATATGCCACCAGATGGAAATCTGTCTGCTCTTGCAGTGCCAAAGGCCTCCTTCAAACTGACATTCGGAACCTCACCTGGAGACTTTGGTTTCCTATAGAAAAGGCCCACCATTCATGTTTAATGCTGTCTGTCTGCCATTGGGCTTCTGAGTACTAAAATACCACTAAAATTCCATAAAAATGAGGATATCTCCCAGGTGCAATTTACCACCAGGTGGAAGTTTGTCAGCCCTTGCAGTGCCAAAAGCCTCCTAAAAACTGACATCAGGAACATAGGATGGATAATTTGTTTTTCCATGGAAAGGGGCCACTGTTCGTGTCTAATGCTGTCTGCCTGCCAGTGGGCAGAAGCCTACCAAAATTCCCTACAAATGAGGATATCTCCCAAATGCAATTTCCCACCAGATGGAAGTTTGTCTGCCCTTTTTATGCCAAAGGCCTCCTACAAACTGACATCAGGAGCCTGGGTTGGAGACTTTGTTTTCCCATGGAAAAGGGCCACCGTTCGTGTCTAATGCTGTCTGCCTGACACTGGGCTTTTACCTGCTGAAATTCCATACAAATGAGGATATCTCCCCGATGCAATTAACCACCAGACGGAAGTTTGTCTACCTTTGTAGTGTCAAAGGCCTCCTAGAAACGGACATCAGGAACGTGGGGTGGAGACTTTGGTTTCCCATAGAAATGGGACATTGTTCGTGTCTAATGCTGTCTGCCTGCCACTGTGCTTCTTCCTACTAAAATTCCACTAAAACTCCATAGAAATGAGGATATCTCCCAGGTGCAATCTACAACCAGATGGAAGTTTCTCTGCCCTTATATTGGAAAACGCCTCCTACAAAGTGACAGAAGCAACGTGGGGTGGAGATTTTGGTTTCCCATGGAAAAGGGCCACTGTTCGTGTCTAATCCTCTCTGCCTGCCACTGGGGTTATGCCTGCTGAAATTCCTCACAAATGAGGATATCTCCCAGATGGAATCCACCACCAGTTCGAAATTTGTTTACCCTTCTAGTGCCAAAGGCCTCCTAAAAACTGACATCAGGAACCTGTTGTGGAGACTTTGGTTTCTCATGGAAATGGGCCACCGTTCATGTCTAATAATGTCTGTCGGCCATTGGGCTTCTACCTACGAAAATTCCACTGAAATTCCATACAAATGAAGACATCTCCCGGGTGCAGTCTATCGCCAGATATAAGTTTTTCTGCCCTTCTATTTCCAAAGGCCTTCTACAAACTGACATGAGGAGCCAGGAGTGGAGACTTTGGTTTCCCATGGATATGGGCCAGCATTCGTGTGTAAAGCAGTCTGCCTGCCGCTAGATTTCTGCCTACTTTAATACCACTAAAATTCCATAAAAATGAGGATATCTCCCAGGTGCAATCTACCACGAGATGGAGGTTTTTCTGGCCTTGTACTTCCAAACGCCTCTTACAAACTAACATCAGGAACGTGGGGTAGAGACTTCGGTTTCCCATGTAAAAGGGTCACCGTTTGTGTCTAATGCAGTCTTCCTGCCACTGGGGTTATGCCTGCTGAAATTCCTCACAAATGAGGATATCTCCCACACGGAATCTACCACCAGTTGGAAGTTTGTCTGCCCTTGTAGTGCCAAAGGCCTCCTACAAACTGACATCAGGCACGTAAGATGGAGACTTTGGTTTCCCAAGGAAATGGACCACCGTTCGTGCCTAATGCTTTCTGCCAGACACTGGGCCTATGCCTACTAAAATTCCACTAAAATTCTATACAAATGAGGACTCTCCCAGCACAGTGCAGAGTCCCCGTGGCTAGTTCCTTGAAATACCTTTCCTGGCAGCAGCCCAGAACTGTACTGAGTGCAGCAGGTGTCAGGCGATCTCCTCTCGCCGTGTAGATGCTTCTGTTTTGTGTTTGCAGCGTGCAGAGAAGCCCGCGTGCTTGCTGCTGCTTCCAGCAAGCCAAAACGCTTTTGCAGCCACTTTCCTGCCTTTTCCACAACAGCATCACTGTCTAGCTGATTTACAGTTGCCTCTGCGTAGAGCAGCTAGAGGAGCAGCTCTGCCGGCTTTCCTGTGCTTCTGCATAGCAGAGCTGTCAAGAACGAGAAGCTGCGTTTTGCCGAGAAAGCAGCGCTTCGCGGAACCACAGCCAGCGGCGTCTTCGGTACAGCCGCAGCTTGTGCGGAGAAGCGAAAGAGAGCCGGGGAAGAACGTGGAAAGCCGAACTCGGTCGCTGCAAGCGGGTGCTGGCGAACAGCTTCTGGTCACCTTGTAGAAACTCTCCCAGCACAGTGCAGAGTCCCCGTGGTTAGTTCCTTGAAATACCTTTCCTGGCAGCAGCCCAGAGCTGTACTGAGTGCAGCAGGTGTCAGGCAGTCTCCTCTCGCCGTGTAGGTTCTTCTGTTTTGTGTTTGCAGCGTGCAGAGAAGCCCGCGTGCTTGCTGCTGCTTCCAGCAAGCCAAAACGCTTTTGCAGCCACATTCCTGCCTTTTCCACAACAGCATCACTGTCTAGCTGATTTACAGTTGCCTCTGCGTAGAGCAGCTAGAGGAGCAGCTCTGCCGGCTTTCCTGTGCTTCTGCATAGCAGAGCTGTCAAGAACGAGAAGCTGCGTTTTGCCGAGAAAGCAGCGCTTCGCGGAACCACAGCCAGCGGCGTCTTCGGTACAGCCGCAGCTTGTGCGGAGAAGCGAAAGAGAGCCGGGGAAGAACGTGGAAAGCCGAACTCGGTCGCTGCAAGCGGGTGCTGGCGAACAGCTTCTGGTCACCTTGTAGAAACTGTCCCAGCACAGTGCAGAGTCCCCGTGGCTAGTTCCTTGAAATACCTTTCCTGGCAGCAGCCCAGAGCTGTACTGAGTGCAGCAGGTGTCAGGCAGTCTCCTCTCGCCGTGTAGGTGCTTCTGCTTTGTGTTTGCAGCGTGCAGAGAAGCCCGCGTGCTTGCTGCTGCTTCCAGCAAGCCAAAACGCTTTTGCAGCCACTTTCCTGCCTTTTCCACAACAGGATCACTGCCTAGCTGATTTACAGTTGCCTCTGCGTAGAGCAGCTAGAGGAGCAGCTCTGCCGGCTTTCCTGTGCTTCTGCATAGCAGAGCTGTCAAGAACGAGAAGCTGCGTTTTGCCGAGAATGCAGCGCTTCGCGGAAGCACAGCCAGCGGCGTCTTCGGTACAGCCGCAGCTTGTGCGGAGAAGCGAAAGAGAGCCGGGGAAGAACGTAGAAAGCCGAACTCGGTCGCTGCAAGCGGGTGCTGGCGAACAGCTTCTGGTCACCTTGTAGAAACTGTCCCAGCACAGTGCAGAGTCCCCGTGGCTAGTTCCTTGAAATACCTTTCCTGACAGCATCAGAGAAGAACGGTGGCCCTTTTCCATGGAAACCAAAGTTTCCACTCCAGGTTCCTGGTGTCAGTTTGTAGGAGGCCTTTGGCACTACAGGGGCCGACAAAGTTCCGTCTGGTGGTTGATTGCATCGAGGAGATATCCTCATTTGTATGGAATTTCAGCAGGCAGGAACCCATTGGCAGGCAGACAGCATTAGACACGAACAATGGACCTTTTCCATGGGAAACCAAAGTCTCCATCTCACGTTCCTGATGTCAGTTTGTAGGAGGCCTTAGGACCTACAAGGGCAGACAAACTTCCATCTGGTGGTAGATTGCACCTGGGAGATATCCTCATTTGAATAGAATTTTAGTGGAATTTTAGTAGGCATAACCCCAGTGGCAGGCAGACAGCATTAGACATGAACGGTGCTCCATTTCCATGGGAAAACAATGTCTCCACCCCTTGTTCCTGATGTCAGTTTTTAGGAGTCCTTTGGCACTACAAGGGCAGACAAACTTCCAACTGGTGGTAGATTCCGTGTGGGAGATATCCTCATTTGTGAGGAACTTCAGCAGTCATAACCACAGTGCCAGGCAGACAGCATTAGACAGGAACGGTGGCCCTTTTCCATGGAAAAACAAATTATCCATACTATGTTCCTGATGTCAGTTTGAAGGAGGCTTTTGGCACTACAAGGGCAGACACACTTCCATCTGGTGGTTGATTGCACCGGGGAGATATCCTCATTTGTGAGGAATTTCAACAGGCATAACCCCAGTGACAGGTAGACAGCATTAGACACAAAGAGTGGCCCTTTTCCATGGGAAACCAAAATCTCCACCCCATGTTGCAAATGTCACTTTGTAGGAGGCGTTTTCCAATATAAGGGCAGAGAAACTTCCATCTGGTTGTAGATTGCACCTGGGAGATATCCTCATTTCTATGGAATTTTAGTGGAATGTTAGTAGGCAGAATCCCAGCGGAAGGCAGAGAGAATTAGACAGGAACAGTGGCCCGTTTCCTAGGGAAACCAAAGTCTCCATCCCACATTCCTGATGTCAGGTTGTCGGAGGACTTTGGCATTAAACGGGCAGACAAACTTCCATCTGGTGGGAAATTGCATTTGGGAGATATCCTCATTTGTAGGGAATTTTAGTAGGCATATGCCCACTTGTTCTGGGTTGTGGAGCCGGGTTTTGTATATTCTATTTACATCTGTTTTGAGGCCTGATGACCCACCTTGATAGGCCATTGTTACCTTCCCCAGCCTGTGCGGTGCATTTGCATTTCTATACATCTCATGCCCTGGCGGTGGGGGGTGGGGGGGAGGGGGGGGTGGCCGGGGGTTGGCGGTTCGGCCCTGCTGCAGGAGTGGTTCGGCCCTGCTGCAGGAGTGGTTCGGCCTGCTGCAGGAGTGGTTCGGCCCTGCTGCAGGAGCGGTGTGCTCGGCGCTTCCTTCGCGGCGGTGTGGGAAGAGCTTCTCCGTCTCCTGTGCTCGTCATCCTGTCTCCCTCCTGGCCGTTCCTGAACCGGTTTCTTTGCAGAATCATCTCTGCTCCAACAGGATCACGTCTGCCACTCCAGAAGTGTTTGGACTGTTTACGTTCGGACTGTTATCAACATCCTGAATCACAGGGTCAGATTGAAACTCTGACTTTGTCAGGGTTTTCTTCTAAAATTATTGTTTATTTGTTTATTTGTTTGGTTGGTTGGGTGGTTTTGTTTCCTATCATATTTGTATTGTTAAACCTCCTAGTAAAGAACTGTTATTCCTATTCCCAACCTCTTCGCCTGAGAGCCCTTGATTGCAAAATTATAATTCGTCGGGGTGCGAGGGGTTGGTATTCTCCATCCTAGGGGAACCTCAGTTTCCCTGGCAGATACCTGTCTTTCCAAACCAAGACAGATTTTGGCGCCCAAGGGTGGGGCACGAGGGCATTGAGAGAGAGGAATAACAGTTCTTGGGTATTAGATAAAAGCCCACTGGCCAGAATAATGTGGTCTAGCTTTCCCTGGTTTGGGTGGCACGTGGTGGTGGCTGTATTTCTGCCATTTGCTACTCCTTATGTTAATATGGGTCCTATGACTAAGGCTACTGTGGCGGGCATTCAGTTTGTTTTGTGGATTAATAAGGTGAGAAATTCATGGATTTTTAACTTCCTCTGGAAAGCAAGCACATGGATTCATAGCTATCATAGGCTAACTCTGTGCTTCTGGGGTTACTTTAACAATGGTACCTATTGTAAGGAAATGGCACCGGGGGAAATTTTCTCCCAGCCCTTCACACAGTTTTTTGGGTCCACCCCACCAGTTTTTGAAGGGTTGAAATCTCTGAGTGCTAATGATATCATACAGTGGCTGGTGTTGCTGGTATGCCTGTTCTGTTTGGCATTCAGAGATAAGGGGAAATTGGCCTGGGTAAGCACCTTAATAAGTACCCCAGAGAATAAGAATGCAGCCCAAGAGTCCGCTCCTGCCCCACAGCCTGCCTCAGAGATAAACCACCCGGTTTGGGTGGGGGCTCTGATTAAGGAGATGCAAGAAAAGATGAGCCAGGTGCTGAGGGAGTACATCTCCCCAGCTAGTGGGAAATCCTCCCCCTGCCCTGACAAAAGAGAGCCTGATGGTGCAGCAATGAAACCCACAGAGATTACAACTGCTCAGGTCCCAGCTGAACCACAGGGGCAGTCACAGCCAGCGGCAGTTGCCCCTGTGGAAACAAAGAAATCTAAGGTGAAAACAGCAAACCCAGACAATAAGAAAGGAGGGCCCTCACAACCTGCAGGGGAATCACATGTTCAGATCATCACCGAGTCCCTGTCGTACGAAAGTCTCCGTAACCTGCAAAAAGATATCGTACGGCGGGGGCGTGAGGCTTACACAGCCTGGCTACTTCGGGTTTGGGACCTCATGGGTACTGGTGTGCAATTGGACAGTGGTGAGGCAAGGAATTTGGGACCCTTGACCCAGGACTCAGGTATAAATCAGGTATTTGTAAGAGAGCCAGGACCCCTTTCCCTTTGGGAGCGGCTTTTAATGAGTGTGAGAGAGAGATTTATCCACAAAGAAAGAATGCAGGAGCACCACCATAGAATGCGCTGGAAAACTCTGGAGGAAGGGATCCAACAGCTGAGGGAAGTGGCGGTGCTGGAGGTACTTTTTGGGAGGAGTGGACAGCATGATAATGACCCTGACAAGGTTAAATGCACAGGGCAGATGTTGTGGAATCTGGCAAATCTAGGGCCATCTCAGTACACCACCTTTATTGCAACAATTAATGCTGAGGACAATCGAGAGACAGTGGGGTCTGTTGCCAATAAGCTTAGGAACTATGAAAGTATGATCAATGGCCCGATGCAGGCTCATATCTCTGCCGTGGTTAAAGAACTCAAAGAAGAGATAAGGGGGGTGAGGGAGGAGATGAGGACAAACAGTTCCAATGTGGCACCAGTGCGAGTCACAGGCCCCAGAGTTAGAGCCCAACGACCCCCAGCTCGAGAGAGAGGGTACACCCCAAGAGCTGAGCTGTGGTTTTATCTGCGTGACCATGGGGAAGACATGGGAATGTGGGATGGGAAACCCACTTCTGTCCTGGCAGCACGGGTGCGTGAGCTCAAGGAGAGGAACAATCACCAAGGGGGATCTACGAAAATGAAAGTAGCCTCAGCCTCCTATAACCAAGCTGCCAATGCTGTGTTGAATCCCCTTGAAGGAACCTCTAGTATGTATGCTCAGGGAGGGGATAACCAGTGCTAGAGGGGCCCTGCCTCTAGCCAGGTAGAGGAAAGGGATAATCGGATCTATTGGACTGTGTGGATCCGATGGCCTGGCACATCTGACCCACAAAAATACACGGCTTTGGTTGACACTGGTGCCCAATGTACCCTGATGCCATCAGGGTATGTAGGAACAGAACCCATTTCTATTTCTGGGGTGACAGGAGGGTCCCAGCAGCTGACTGTAGTGGAAGCCGAAGTGAGTTTAACTGGGAATGGGTGGCAGAAACACCCCATTGTGACTGGCCCAGAGGCCCCGTGCATCCTCGGCATAGACTATCTCAGAAATGGATATTTCAAAGACCCAAAAGGATATCGTTGGGCTTTTGGAGTAGCTGCTGTAGAGACGGAAGAGATCAAACAACTGAATACCTTGCCTGGTCTCTCAGATGACCCTTCTGCTGTGGGACTGCTAAGAGTTGAAGAACAACAGGTACCAATTGCCACAGCAACAGTGCACCGTCGGCAATACCGCACTGACAGAGACTCTGTGACCCCAATCCATGAGATGATTCGTAAACTGGAGAGCCAAGGGGTGGTCAGCAAGGCTCATTCACCTTTTAACAGCCCCATCTGGCCTGTGCGTAAGCCCAGTGGGGAATGGAGACTGACAGTAGATTATCGTGGTCTGAATGAGGTCACGCCACCACTGAGCGCTGCTGTGCCAGACATGTTGGAGTTGCAGTACGAGCTGGAGTCCAAGGCAGCAAAGTGGTACGCGACCATTGACATTGCCAATGCCTTCTTCTCCATTCCTGTGGCAGCAGAGTGCAGACCCCAGTTTGCTTTCACCTGGAGGGGTGTGCAGTACACCTGGAATCGGCTGCCCCAGGGGTGGAAGCACAGTCCCACCATCTGCCATGGACTGATCCAGGATGCACTGGAAAAGGGTGAGGCTCCGGACCATCTACAGTACATCGATGACATCATTGTGTGGGGGAACACGGCAATGGAAGTCTTTGAGAAAGGAGAGAAGATCATCCAAATTCTCCTGGAAGCCGGTTTTGCCATCAAGAAGAGCAAAGTCAAGGGACCTGCCCAAGAGATCCAGTTCCTGGGAGTGAAGTGGCAAGATGGACGGCGTCAGATTCCCACTGAGGTCATCAATAAGATCACTGCCATGTCCCCACCAACCAACAAGAAGGAAACACAAGCTTTCCTAGGGGCCATTGGCTTTTGGAGGATGCACATCCCTGAGTACAGTCAGATTGTGAGCCCTCTCTACCTGGTTACCCGCAAGAAGAACGATTTCCACTGGGGCCCTGAACAGCAACACGCCTTTGCCCAGATCAAGCAGGAGATTGCACATGCAGTAGCCCTTGGCCCAGTCAGGACGGGACCAGAGGTAAAGAACGTGCTCTACTCTGCAGCCGGGAGCCATGGTCTGTCCTGGAGCCTGTGGCAGAAGGTGCCAGGTGAGACTCGAGGCCGGCCACTGGGATTCTGGAGCCGAAGCTACAGAGGGTCTGAAGCCAACTACACTCCCACAGAGAAGGAGATCTTGGCCACCTACGAAGGAGTTCAAGCTGCCTCAGAGGTGATTGGCACTGAAGCACAACTCCTCCTGGCACCCCGACTACCGGTGCTGGGGTGGATGTTTAAAGGAAAGGTTCCCTCCACCCACCATGCCACCGATGCTACATGGAGCAAATGGATCGCCCTCATCACTCAGCGCGCCCGTATTGGTAACCCGAATCGCCCTGGGATTTTGGAAGTAATCACCAACTGGCCAGAAGCTGAGAACTTCAGTCTCACTGACGAAGAAGAACAAGTAACCCGGGCTGAAGAAGCTCCACCATACAACCAACTGCCAGCAGAAGAAACACGCTACGCTCTTTTCACTGATGGTTCCTGTCGCATCGTAGGGATGAACCGGAAGTGGAAAGCAGCCGTATGGAGCCCCACAAGACAAGTTGCACACGCCACTGAAGGAGAAGGTGGGTCAAGCCAGCTTGCTGAACTCAAAGCTGTTCAATTGGCCCTGGACATTGCTGAAAGAGAGAAGTGGCCGAAGCTCTACCTCTACACTGATTCGTGGATGGTGGCTAATGCTCTGTGGGGCTGGCTGGAAAGGTGGAAAAAAGCCAACTGGCAGCGTAGGGGAAAACCAATCTGGGCTGCTGATGAGTGGAAGGACATTGCCATCAGGGTAGGGAAACTACCTGTGAAAGTCCGTCATGTGGATGCCCATGTCCCCAAGAGTCGGGCTAATGAGGAGCACCGGAACAACGAGCAAGTAGATCAAGCTGCGAGGATAAAGGTATCCAAGGTAGACTTGGATTGGCAACACAAGGGAGAGTTGTTCCTAGCTCGGTGGGCCCATGATGCTTCAGGTCATCAGGGCAGAGATGCCACCTATAAGTGGGCACGAGACCGAGGGGTGGATCTAACCATGAACAGTATTTCACAGGTTATCCACGACTGTGAGACGTGTGCTGCCATCAAGCAGGCCAAGCGGGTGAAGCCCCTCTGGTACGGTGGACGGTGGTCCAAGTACAAGTATGGGGAGGCCTGGCAGATTGATTACATCACACTGCCCCAAACCCGCCAAGGCAAGCGCTACGTGCTGACCATGGTGGAAGCCACCACTGGGTGGCTGGAGACCTATCCTGTACCTCATGCCACCGCCCGGAACACCATCCTGGGCCTGGAAAAACAAGTCCTGTGGAGACATGGCACCCCTGAGAGGATTGAGTCGGACAACGGGACTCATTTCAAGAACAGCCTCATAAACACCTGGGCTAAGGAACACGGCATTGAATGGATATATCACATCCCTTATCATGCACCAGCTGCCGGGAAAGTTGAACGGTGCAATGGACTGCTTAAGACCACCCTGAAAGCACTTGGCGGGGGGACCTTCAGAAATTGGGAAGTGAACTTAGCAAAGGCCACCTGGATGGTCAACACCCGAGGGTCTATTAATCGAGCTGGTCCTGCCCAGTCTACCCCTTTGCACACAGTGGATGGAGACAAAGTCCCTGTGGTACATATGAGAGGTATCTTAGGAAAGACTGTTTGGGTAAACCCCACCTTGGGCAAAGGTGAACCCACCCGTGGGATTGTTTTTGCTCAAGGACCTGGTAACACTTGGTGGGTGATGCAGAAAGATGGGAAAACCAGTTGTGTACCACAGGAAAACCTAATCCTAAGTGAGAACTGAGTGTGAGGGTTCATTCTGTATAGTGGAGTTTATTAATTTAGGTATGATACAGATGGTAATAGAATAAGGGGTGGATAATGTTCTGGGTTGTGGAGCCGGGTTTTGTATATTCTATTTACATCTGTTTTGAGGCCTGATGACCCACCTTGATAGGCCATTGTTACCTTCCCCAGCCTGTGCGGTGCATTTGCATTTCTATACATCTCATGCCCTGGCGGTGGGGGGTGGGGGGGAGGGGGGGGTGGCCGGGGGTTGGCGGTTCGGCCCTGCTGCAGGAGTGGTTCGGCCCTGCTGCAGGAGTGGTTCGGCCCTGCTGCAGGAGTGGTTCGGCCTGCTGCAGGAGTGGTTCGGCCCTGCTGCAGGAGCGGTGTGCTCGGCGCTTCCTTCGCGGCGGTGTGGGAAGAGCTTCTCCGTCTCCTGTGCTCGTCATCCTGTCTCCCTCCTGGCCGTTCCTGAACCGGTTTCTTTGCAGAATCATCTCTGCTCCAACAGGATCACGTCTGCCACTCCAGAAGTGTTTGGACTGTTTACGTTCGGACTGTTATCAACATCCTGAATCACAGGGTCAGATTGAAACTCTGACTTTGTCAGGGTTTTCTTCTAAAATTATTGTTTATTTGTTTATTTGTTTGGTTGGTTGGGTGGTTTTGTTTCCTATCATATTTGTATTGTTAAACCTCCTAGTAAAGAACTGTTATTCCTATTCCCAACCTCTTCGCCTGAGAGCCCTTGATTGCAAAATTATAATTCGTCGGGGTGCGAGGGGTTGGTATTCTCCATCCTAGGGGAACCTCAGTTTCCCTGGCAGATACCTGTCTTTCCAAACCAAGACACCACTGGCAGGCAGACAGCATTAAACACCAAGGGTGGCCCTTTTCCATGGGAAACCAAAGCGTCCTTTCCAGATTCCTGATGTTAATTTGTAGGAGGCCGTTGGCATTACAAGGGCAGACAAACTTTCAACTGGTGGTAGACTCCATCTGGGAGATATCCTCATTTGTATGGGATTTTACTAGGCATAAGCCCAGTGGCAGGCACATAGCATTAGACACAAACGGTGGCCCATTTCCTTGGGAAACCAAAGTCTTCACCCCACGTTCCTGATGTCAGTTTTTAGGAGGCCTTTGGAACTACAAGGGCAGACAAACTTCCAACGAGCGGTAGATTCCTTCTGGGAGATATCCTCATTTGTGAGGGATTTCAGCAGGCATAACCCCAGTGCCAGGCAGACAGCATTAGACACGAACGGTGGCCCTTTTCAATGGGAAACCAAAATCTCCACCCCACGTTGCTGATGTCACTTTGTAGGAGGCATTTTCCAATATAAGGGCAGAGAAACTTCCATCTGGTTGTCGATTGCACCTGGGAGATATCCTCATTTGTATGGAATTTCAGCACGTAGAAACCCAGTGGCAGGCAGACAGCATAAGACACGAACGGTGGCCCATTTCTAAGGGAAACCAAAGTCTCCACCCCACGTTCCTATTGTCCGTTTCTAGGAGGCCTTTGGCACTACAAGGGCAGACAAACTTCCACCTGGTGGTAGATTGCACCTGGGAGATATCCTCATTTGTATGGAACCTCTGCAGTCCTAACTACAGTGCCAGGCAGACAGCATTAGTCACGAACGGTGGTCCTTTTCCATGGGAAACCAAAGTCTCCACACAACGTTCCCGATGTCAGGTTTTAGGAGACCTTTGGCAGTACAAGGGCAGACAATCATCCGTCTGGTGGTTGATTGCATCGGGGAGATATCCTCATTTGTATGGAATTTCAGCAGGTAGAAGCCCAGTGGCACTCAGACAGCATTAGACACGAACAGTGGCCCTTTTCCATGGAAAAAGAAATTATCCATCCTATGTTCCTGATGTCAGTTTGAAGGAGGCCTTTGGCAGTACAAGGGCAGACAAACTTCCAACTGGCGGTAGATTGCACCTCGGAGATGTCCTCATTTGTATGGAATTTTAGTGGTATTTTAGTACTCAGCAGCCCAGACAGACAGCATTAAACATGAACGGTGGGCCTTTTCCATAGGAAACCAAAGTCTCCAGGTGAGGTTCCGAATGTCAGTTTGAAGGAGGCCTTTGTCACTGCAAGAGCAGACAAACTTCCATCTGGTGGCATATTGCGTCTGGGAGATATCCTCATTTCTATGTAATTTCAGTAGTCATAAGCCCAGTGGCAAGGGGGCAGTATTAAACACCAAGGGTGGCCCGTTTCCATGGGAAACCAAAGCGTCCTCTCCAGATTCATGATGTCAGTTTGTAGGAGGCCATTGGCATTAAAAGGGTAGACAAACTTTCAACTGGTAGTTGACTCCATCTGGGAGATATCCTCATTTGTATGGGATTTTACTACGCATAAGCGCAGTGGCAAGCACATAGCATTAGACACAAACGGTGGCCCATTTCCATGGGAAACCAAAGTCTCCACCCCACGTTCCTGATGTCAGTTTTTAGGAGGCCTTTGGCACTACAAGTGCAAGCAAACTTCCACCTGGTGGTAGATTTCACCTGGGAGATATCCTCATTTGTATGGAACTTCAGCAGTCATAACCACAGTGCCAGGCAGACAGCATTAGACGCGAACGGTGGTCCTTTTCCATGGGAAACCAAAGTCTCCACCCTAGGTTCCTGATGTCAGTTTGTAGGAGGCCTTTGGAACCACAAGGGCAGAGAAACTTCCATCTGGTGTTTGATTGCACCTGGGAGATATTCTCATTTGTATGGAATTTTAGTGGAATTTTAGTAGGCAGAATCCCAGCGGCAGGAAGACAGCATTAGACACGAACGGTGGCCCATTTCCTTGGGAAACCAAAGTCTCCACCCCACGATCCTAATGTCATTTTCTAGGAGGCCTCTGGCACTACAAGAGGAGACAAACTTCCAACTGGTGGCATATTGCATCTGGGAGATATCCTCATTTGTATGTAATTTTAGTAGCCATAAGCCCACTGGCAGTCAGACAGCATTAGACACGAACGGTGTCCCTTTTCCATGGGAAACCAAAGTCTCTGCCCCAGATTCCTGATGTCAATTTGTATGAAGCCTCTTGCTCTACAGGGGCCGACAAACTTCCATCTGGTGGTAGATTGCACCTGGGAGACATCCTCATTTGTATGGAATTTTAGTGGAATTTTAATAGGCGGAAGCCTAGTGGCAGGCACACATTAGACACTAACGGTGGCCCATTTCCATGGGAAACCAAAGTCTCCACTCCAGGTTCCTGATGTCAGTTTGTAGGAGGCCTTTGGCACTATAAGGGCAGACAAAGTTTTGTCTGGTGGTTGATTGCATCGAGGAGATATCCTCATTTGTATGGAATTTCAGCAGGCAGAAGCCCAGTGGCAGGCAGACAGCATTAGACACGAACAGTGGACCTTTTCAATGGGAAACCAAAGTCTCCACCTCACGTTCCTGATGTCAGTTTGTAGGAGGCCTTTGGAACTACAAGGGCAGACAAAATTCCATCTGGTGGTAAATTGCACCTGGGAGATATCCTCATTTGTATAGAATTATAGAGGAATTTAATTGCGCAGAATCCCAGCGACAGGTAGACAGAATTAGACATGAATAGTGGCCCTTTTCTAGGGGAAAACAAAGCCTCCAGGCCAGGTTCCTGATGTCAGTTTTTAGGAGGCCTTTGGCACTACAAGAACAGACAAACTTCCAACTAGTGGCATATTGCAGCTTGGAGATATACTCATTTGTATGGAATTTTAGTGGAATTAAAGCAGGCAGAAGCGCAGTGTCAAGAAAACAGCATTGAAAACCAACGGTGGCCCATTTCTATGGGAAACCAAAGTCTCCACCCCACGTTCCTGATGTCCGTTTCTAGGAGGCTTTTGGCACTACAAGAGCAGACAAACTTCAAACTGGTGGCATATTGCATCGGGGAGATATCCTCATTTGTATGTAATTTTAGTGGAATTTTAGTAGGCATAAGCCCAGTGTATGGCAGACAGCATTAGACACGAACGGTGACCCATTTCTTTGGGAAACCAAAGTCTCCACCCCACGTTCTGGATGTCCGTTTCTAGGAGGGCTTTGGCACTACAAGGGCAGACAAACTTCCACCTGGTGGTAGATTTCACCTGGGAGATATCCTCATTTCTATGGAACTTCAGCAGTCATAGCCACAGTGCCAGGCAGACAGCATTAGACGCGAACGCTGGCCCATTTCTTTGGGAAACCAAAGTCTCCACAGCACGTTCCTGATGTCAGTTTTTAGGAGGCCTTTGGCACTACGAGGGCAGAGAAACTTCCACCTGGTGGTAGATTCCATCTGGGAGATATCCTCATTTGTGAGGAATTTCAGCAGGCATAACCCCAGTGCCAGGCAGACAGCATTAGACACGAACGGTGGCCCTTTTCAATGGGAAACCAAAATCTCCACCCCACGTTGCTGATGTCACTTTGTAGGAGGCATTTTGCAATATAAGGGCAGAGAAACTTCCATCTGGTTGTTGATTTCACCTGGGAGATATCGTCATTTGTATGGAATTTTAGTGGAATTTTAGTAGGAAGAATCCCAGTGGCAGGTCGACAGCATTAGACAGGAACGGTGGCTCATTTCTATGGGAAACCAAAGTCTCCACACCACGTAACCGATGTCCGTTTCTAGGAGGCCTTTGGCACTACAAGGGCAGACAAACTTCCACCTTGTGGTAGATTGCACCTTGGAGATATCCTCATTTGTATGGAATTTCAGCACGTAGAAACCCAGTGGCAGGCAGACAGCATAAGACACGAACGGTGGCCCATTTCTAAGGGAAACCAAAGTCTCCACCCCACGTTCCTGTTGTCCGTTTCTAGGAGGCCTTTGGCACTACAAGGGCAGACAAACTTCCACCTGGTGGTAGATTGCACCTGGGAGATATCCTCATTTGTATGGAACCTCTGCAGTCCTAACTACAGTGCCAGGCAGACAGCATTAGTCACGAACGGTGGTCCTTTTCCATGGGAAACCAAAGTCTCCACACAACGTTCCCGATGTCAGGTTTTAGGAGACCTTTGGCAGTACAAGGGCAGACAATCTTCCGTCTGGTGGTTGATTGCATCGGGGAGATATCTTCATTTGTATGGAATTTCAGCAGGTAGAAGCCCAGTGGCAGGCAGACAGCATTAGACATGAACGGTGGCCCTTTTCCTATGGGCAACCAAAGTCTCCATGCCACGTTCCTGAAGTCAGGTTTTAGGAGACCTTTGGCAGTGCAAGGGCAGACAAACTTCCATCTGGTGGGAAATTCTATTTGGGAGATAACCTCATTTGTAGGGAATATTCGTAGGCATATGCCCACTGGCACTCAGACAGCATTAGACACGAACAGTGGCCCATTTCCATGGAAAAAGAAATTATCCATCCTATGTTCCTGATGTCAGTTTGAAGGAGGCCTTTGGTACTACAAGGGCAGACAAACTTCCAACTGGTGGTAGATTGCACCTCGGAGATGTCCTCATTTGTATGGAATTTTAGTGGTATTTTAGTACTCAGCAGCCCAGACAGACAGCATTAAACATGAACGGTGGGCCTTTTCCATAGGAAACCAAAGTCTCCAGGTGAGGTTCCGAATGTCAGTTTGAAGGAGGCCTTTGTCACTGCAAGAGCAGACAAACTTCCATCTGGTGGCATATTGCGTCTGGGAGATATCCTCATTTGTATGTAATTTCAGTAGTCATAAGCCCAGTGGCAAGGGGGCAGTATTAAACACCAAGGGTGTCCTGTTTCCATGGGAAACCAAAGCGTCCTCTCCAGATCCCTGATGTCAGTTTGTAGGAGGCCATTGGCATTAAAAGGGTAGACAAACTTTCAACTGGTAGTAGACTCCATCTGGGAGATATCCTCATTTGTATGGGATTTTACTAGGCATAAGCGCAGTGGCAGGCACATAGCATTAGACACAAACGGTGGCCCATTTTCATGGGAAACCAAAGTCTCCACCCCACGTTCCTGATGTCAGTTTTTAGGAGGCCTTTGGCACTACAAGGGCAGGCAAACTTCCACCTGGTGGTAGATTTCACCTGGGAGATATCCTCATTTGTATGGAACTTCAGCAGTCATAACCACAGCGCCAGGCAGACAGCATTAGACGCGAACGGTGGTCCTTTTCCATGGGAAACCAAAGTCTCCACCCTAGGTTCCTGATGTCAGTTTGTAGGAGGCCTTTGGAACCACAAGGGCAAAGAAACTTCCATCTGGTGTTAGATTTCACCTGGGAGATATTCTCATTTGTATGGAATTTTAGTGGAATTTTAGTAGGCAGAATCCCAGCGGCAGGAAGACAGCCTTAGACACGAACGGTGACCCATTTCCTTGGGAAACCAAAGTCTCCACCCCACGATCCTAATGTCATTTTCTAGGAGGCCTCTGGCACTACAAGAGGAGACAAACTTCCAACTGGTGGCATATTGCATCTGGGAGATATCCTCATTTGTATGTAATTTTAGTAGCCATAAGCCCACTGGCAGTCAGACAGCATTAGACACGAACGGTGTCCCTTTTCCATGGGAAACCAAAGTCTCTGCCCCAGATTCCTGATGTCAATTTGTATGAGGCCTCTTGCTCTACAGGGGCCAACAAACTTCCATCTGGTTGTAGATTGCACCTGGGAGACATCCTCATTTGTATGGAATTTTAGTGGAATTTTAATAGGCGGAAGCCTAGTGGCAGGCACACATTAGACACTAACGGTGGCCCATTTCCATGGGAAACCAAAGTCTCCACTCCAGGTTCCTGATGTCAGTTTGTAGGAGGCCTTTGGCACTACAAGGGCAGACAAAGTTTTGTCTGGTGGTTGATTGCATCGAGGAGATATCCTCATTTGTATGGAATTTCAGCAGGCAGAAGCCCAGTGGCAGGCAGACAGCATTAGACACGAACAGTGGACCTTTTCAATGGGAAACCAAAGTCTCCACCTCACGTTCCTGATGTCAGTTTGTAGGAGGCCTTTGGAACTACAAGGGCAGACAAAATTCCATCTGGTGGTAAATTGCACTTGGGAGATATCCTCATTTGTATAGAATTATAGAGGAATTTAATTGCGCAGAATCCCAGCGACAGGTAGACAGAATTAGACATGAATAGTGGCCCTTTTCTAGGGGAAAACAAAGCCTCCAGGCCAGGTTCCTGATGTCAGTTTTTAGGAGGCCTTTGGCACTACAAGAACAGACAAACTTCCAACTAGTGGCATATTGCAGCTTGGAGATATACTCATTTGTATGGAATTTTAGTGGAATTAAAGCAGGCAGAAGCGCAGTGTCAAGAAAACAGCATTGAAAACCAACGGTGGCCCATTTCTATGGGAAACCAAACTCTCCACCCCACGTTCCTGATGTCCGTTTCTAGGAGGCTTTTGGCACTACAAGAGAAGACAAACTTCCAACTGGTGGTTGATTGCATCGGGGAGATATCCTCATTTGTATGGAATTTTAGTGGAATTTTAGTAGGCATAAGCCCAGTGTATGGCAGACAGCATTAGACACGAACGGTGACCCATTTCTAAGGGAAACCAAAGTCTCCACCCCACGTTCCTGTTGTCCGTTTCTAGGAGGCCTTTGGCACTACAAGGGCAGACAAACTTCCACCTGGTGGTAGATTGCACCTGGGAGATATCCTCATTTGTATGGAACCTCTGCAGTCCTAACTACAGTGCCAGGCAGACAGCATTAGTCACGAACGGTGGTCCTTTTCCATGGGAAACCAAAGTCTCCACACAACGTTCCCGATGTCAGGTTTTAGGAGACCTTTGGCAGTACAAGGGCAGACAATCTTCCGTCTGGTGGTTGATTGCATCGGGGAGATATCTTCATTTGTATGGAATTTCAGCAGGTAGAAGCCCAGTGGCAGGCAGACAGCATTAGACATGAACGGTGGCCCTTTTCCTATGGGCAACCAAAGTCTCCATGCCACGTTCCTGAAGTCAGGTTTTAGGAGACCTTTGGCAGTGCAAGGGCAGACAAACTTCCATCTGGTGGGAAATTCTATTTGGGAGATAACCTCATTTGTAGGGAATATTAGTAGGCATATGCCCACTGGCACTCAGACAGCATTAGACACGAACAGTGGCCCTTTTCCATGGAAAAAGAAATTATCCATCCTATGTTCCTGATGTCAGTTTGAAGGAGGCCTTTGGTACTACAAGGGCAGACAAACTTCCAACTGGCGGTAGATTGCACCTCGGAGATGTCCTCATTTGTATGGAATTTTAGTGGTATTTTAGTACTCAGCAGCCCAGACAGACAGCATTAAACATGAACGGTGGGCCTTTTCCATAGGAAACCAAAGTCTCCAGGTGAGGTTCCGAATGTCAGTTTGAAGGAGGCCTTTGTCACTGCAAGAGCAGACAAACTTCCATCTGGTGGCATATTGCGTCTGGGAGATATCCTCATTTGTATGTAATTTCAGTAGTCATAAGCCCAGTGGCAAGGGGGCAGTATTAAACACCAAGGGTGTCCTGTTTCCATGGGAAACCAAAGCGTCCTCTCCAGATTCCTGATGTCAGTTTGTAGGAGGCCATTGGCATTAAAAGGGTAGACAAACTTTCAACTGGTAGTAGACTCCATCTGGGAGATATCCTCATTTGTATGGGATTTTACTAGGCATAAGCGCAGTGGCAGGCACATAGCATTAGACACAAACGGTGGCCCATTTTCATGGGAAACCAAAGTCTCCACCCCACGTTCCTGATGTCAGTTTTTAGGAGGCCTTTGGCACTACAAGGGCAGGCAAACTTCCACCTGGTGGTAGATTTCACCTGGGAGATATCCTCATTTGTATGGAACTTCAGCAGTCATAACCACAGTGCCAGGCAGACAGCATTAGACGCGAACGGTGGTCCTTTTCCATGGGAAACCAAAGTCTCCACTCCAGGTTCCTGATGTCAGTTTGTAGGAGGCCTTTGGAACCACAAGGGCAAAGAAACTTCCATCTGGTGTTAGATTTCACCTGGGAGATATTCTCATTTGTATGGAATTTTAGTGGAATTTTAGTAGGCAGAATCCCAGTGGCAGGAAGACAGCCTTAGACACGAACGGTGACCCATTTCCTTGGGAAACCAAAGTCTCCACCCCACGATCCTAATGTCATTTTCTAGGAGGCCTCTGGCACTACAAGAGGAGACAAACTTCCAACTGGTGGCATATTGCATCTGGGAGATATCCTCATTTGTATGTAATTTTAGTAGCCATAAGCCCACTGGCAGTCAGACAGCATTAGACACGAACGGTGTCCCTTTTCCATGGGAAACCAAAGTCTCTGCCCCAGATTCCTGATGTCAATTTGTATGAGGCCTCTTGCTCTACAGGGGCCAACAAACTTCCATCTGGTTGTAGATTGCACCCGGGAGACATCCTCATTTGTATGGAATTTTAGTGGAATTTTAATAGGCGGAAGCCTAGTGGCAGGCACACATTAGACACTAACGGTGGCCCATTTCCATGGGAAACCAAAGTCTCCACTCCAGGTTCCTGATGTCAGTTTGTAGGAGGCCTTTGGCACTACAAGGGCAGACAAAGTTTTGTCTGGTGGTTGATTGCATCGAGGAGATATCCTCATTTGTATGGAATTTCAGCAGGCAGAAGCCCAGTGGCAGGCAGACAGCATTAGACACGAACAGTGGACCTTTTCAATGGGAAACCAAAGTCTCCACCTCACGTTCCTGATGTCAGTTTGTAGGAGGCCTTTGGAACTACAAGGGCAGACAAAATTCCATCTGGTGGTAAATTGCACTTGGGAGATATCCTCATTTGTATAGAATTATAGAGGAATTTAATTGCGCAGAATCCCAGCGACAGGTAGACAGAATTAGACATGAATAGTGGCCCTTTTCTAGGGGAAAACAAAGCCTCCAGGCCAGGTTCCTGATGTCAGTTTTTAGGAGGCCTTTGGCACTACAAGAACAGACAAACTTCCAACTAGTGGCATATTGCAGCTTGGAGATATACTCATTTGTATGGAATTTTAGTGGAATTAAAGCAGGCAGAAGCGCAGTGTCAAGAAAACAGCATTGAAAACCAACGGTGGCCCATTTCTATGGGAAACCAAACTCTCCACCCCACGTTCCTGATGTCCGTTTCTAGGAGGCTTTTGGCACTACAAGAGAAGACAAACTTCCAACTGGTGGTTGATTGCATCGGGGAGATATCCTCATTTGTATGTAATTTTAGTGGAATTTTAGTAGGCATAAGCCCAGTGTATGGCAGACAGCATTAGACACGAACGGTGACCCATTTCTAAGGGAAACCAAAGTCTCCACCCCACGTTCCTGTTGTCCGTTTCTAGGAGGCCTTTGGCACTACAAGGGCAGACAAACTTCCACCTGGTGGTAGATTGCACCTGGGAGATATCCTCATTTGTATGGAACCTCTGCAGTCCTAACTACAGTGCCAGGCAGACAGCATTAGTCACGAACGGTGGTCCTTTTCCATGGGAAACCAAAGTCTCCACACAACGTTCCCGATGTCAGGTTTTAGGAGACCTTTGGCAGTACAAGGGCAGACAATCTTCCGTCTGGTGGTTGATTGCATCGGGGAGATATCTTCATTTGTATGGAATTTCAGCAGGTAGAAGCCCAGTGGCAGGCAGACAGCATTAGACATGAACGGTGGCCCTTTTCCTATGGGCAACCAAAGTCTCCATGCCACGTTCCTGAAGTCAGGTTTTAGGAGACCTTTGGCAGTGCAAGGGCAGACAAACTTCCATCTGGTGGGAAATTCTATTTGGGAGATAACCTCATTTGTAGGGAATATTAGTAGGCATATGCCCACTGGCACTCAGACAGCATTAGACACGAACAGTGGCCCTTTTCCATGGAAAAAGAAATTATCCATCCTATGTTCCTGATGTCAGTTTGAAGGAGGCCTTTGGTACTACAAGGGCAGACAAACTTCCAACTGGCGGTAGATTGCACCTCGGAGATGTCCTCATTTGTATGGAATTTTAGTGGTATTTTAGTACTCAGCAGCCCAGACAGACAGCATTAAACATGAACGGTGGGCCTTTTCCATAGGAAACCAAAGTCTCCAGGTGAGGTTCCGAATGTCAGTTTGAAGGAGGCCTTTGTCACTGCAAGAGCAGACAAACTTCCATCTGGTGGCATATTGCGTCTGGGAGATATCCTCATTTGTATGTAATTTCAGTAGTCATAAGCCCAGTGGCAAGGGGGCAGTATTAAACACCAAGGGTGTCCTGTTTCCATGGGAAACCAAAGCGTCCTCTCCAGATTCCTGATGTCAGTTTGTAGGAGGCCATTGGCATTAAAAGGGTAGACAAACTTTCAACTGGTAGTAGACTCCATCTGGGAGATATCCTCATTTGTATGGGATTTTACTAGGCATAAGCGCAGTGGCAGGCACATAGCATTAGACACAAACGGTGGCCCATTTTCATGGGAAACCAAAGTCTCCACCCCACGTTCCTGATGTCAGTTTTTAGGAGGCCTTTGGCACTACAAGGGCAGGCAAACTTCCACCTGGTGGTAGATTTCACCTGGGAGATATCCTCATTTGTATGGAACTTCAGCAGTCATAACCACAGTGCCAGGCAGACAGCATTAGACGTGAACGGTGGTCCTTTTCCATGGGAAACCAAAGTCTCCACCCTAGGTTCCTGATGTCAGTTTGTAGGAGGCCTTTGGAACCACAAGGGCAAAGAAACTTCCATCTGGTGTTAGATTTCACCTGGGAGATATCCTCATTTCTATGGAACTTCAGCAGTCATAGCCACAGTGCCAGGCAGACAGCATTAGACGCGAACGGTGGCCCATTTCTTTGGGAAACCAAAGTCTCCACCGCACGTTCCTGATGTCAGTTTTTAGGAGGCCTTTGGCCCTACAAGGGCAGACAAACTTCCAACGGGTGGTAGATTGCACCTGGGAGACATCCTCATTTGTGAGGGATTTCAGCAGGCATAACCCCAGTGCCAGGCAGACAGCATTAGACACGAACGGTGGCCCTTTTCCGTGGGAAACCAAAATCTCCACCCCACGTTGCTGATGTCACTTTGTAGGAGGCATTTTGCAATATAAGGGCAGAGAAACTTCCATCTGGTTGTCGATTGCACCTGGGAGATATCCTCATTTCTATTGAATTTTAGTGGAATTTTAGTAGAGAGAAGCCCAGTGGCAGGCAGACAGTATTAGACACGAACGGTGGCTCATTTCTATGGGAAACCAAAGTCTCCACACCACGTACCCGCTGTCCATTTCTAGGAGACCTTTGGCACTACAAGGGCAGACAAACTTCCACCTGGTGGTAGATTGCACCTTGGAGATATCCTCATTTGTATGCAACTTCAGCAGTCATAACCACAGTGCCAGGCAGACAGCATTAGACGGGAACGGCGGTCGTTTTCCATGGGAAACCAAAGTCTCCACACCACGTACCGGATGTCAGGTTTTAGGAGGCATTTGGCAGTACAAGGGCAGACAAACTTCCGTCTGGTGGTTGATTGCATCGGGGAGATATCCTCATTTGTATGGAATTTCAGCACGTAGAAACCCAGTGGCAGGCAGACAGCATAAGACACGAACGGTGGCCCATTTCTAAGGGAAACCAAAGTCTCCACCCCACGTTCCTGTTGTCCGTTTCTAGGAGGCCTTTGGCACTACAAGGGCAGACAAACTTCCACCTGGTGGTAGATTGCACCTGGGAGATATCCTCATTTGTATGGAACCTCTGCAGTCCTAACTACAGTGCCAGGCAGACAGCATTAGTCACGAACGGTGGTCCTTTTCCATGGGAAACCAAAGTCTCCACACAACGTTCCCGATGTCAGGTTTTAGGAGACCTTTGGCAGTACAAGGGCAGACAATCTTCCGTCTGGTGGTTGATTGCATCGGGGAGATATCTTCATTTGTATGGAATTTCAGCAGGTAGAAGCCCAGTGGCAGGCAGACAGCATTAGACATGAACGGTGGCCCTTTTCCTATGGGCAACCAAAGTCTCCATGCCACGTTCCTGAAGTCAGGTTTTAGGAGACCTTTGGCAGTGCAAGGGCAGACAAACTTCCATCTGGTGGGAAATTCTATTTGGGAGATATCCTCATTTGTATGGAATTTCAGCAGGTAGAAGCCCAGTGGCAGGCAGACAGCATTAGACACGAACAGTGGCCCTTTTCCATGGAAAAAGTAATTATCCATCCTATGTTCCTGATGTCAGTTTGAAGGAGGCCTTTGGTACTACAAGGGCAGACAAACTTCCAACTGGCGGTAGATTGCACCTCGGAGATGTCCTCATTTGTATGGAATTTTAGTGGTATTTTAGTACTCAGCAGCCCAGACAGACAGCATTAAACATGAACGGTGGGCCTTTTCCATAGGAAACCAAAGTCTCCAGGTGAGGATCCGAATGTCAGTTTGAAGGAGGCCTTTGTCACTGCAAGAGCAGACAAACTTCCATCTGGTGGCATATTGCGTCTGGGAGATATCCTCATTTGTATGTAATTTCAGTAGTCATAAGCCCAGTGGCAAGGGGGCAGTATTAAACACCAAGGGTGTCCTGTTTCCATGGGAAACCAAAGCGTCCTCTCCAGATTCCTGATGTCAGTTTGTAGGAGGCCATTGGCATTAAAAGGGTAGACAAACTTTCAACTGGTAGTAGACTCCATCTGGGAGATATCCTCATTTGTATAGAATTTTACTAGGCATAAGCGCAGTGGCAGGCACATAGCATTAGACACAAACGGTGGCCCATTTCCATGGGAAACCAAAGTCTCCACCCCACGTTCCTGATGTCAGTTTTTAGGAGGCCTTTGGCACTACAAGGGCAGGCAAACTTCCACCTGGTGGTAGATTTCTCCTGGGAGATATCCTCATTTTTATGGAACTTCAGCAGTCATAACCACAGTGCCAGGCAGACAGCATTAGACGCGAACGGTGGTCCTTTTCCATGGGAAACCAAAGTCTCCACTCCAGGTTCCTGATGTCCGTTTCTAGGAGGCCTTTGGCACTACAAGGGCAGACAAAGTTCCGTCTGGTGGCATATTGCATCGAGGAGATATCCTCATTTGTATGGAATTTCAGCAGGCAGAAGGCCAGTGGCAGGCAGACAGCATTAGACACGAACAGTGGACCGTTTCCATGGGAAACCAAAGTCTCCACCTCACGTTCCTGATGTTAGTTTGTAGAAGGCATTTGGCACTACAAAGGTAGACAAACTTCCATCTGGTGGTGGATTGCACCTGGGAGATATCCACATTTGTATGGAATTTCAGCAGGCAGAAGCCCAGTGGCAGGCAGATAGCATTAGACACAAAGAGTGGTCCTTTTCCATGCGAAACCAAAGTCTCCACCTCATGTTCCTGATGTGAGTTTGTAGGAGGCCTTTGGCACTACAAGGGTAAACAACCTTCCATGTGCTGGTACATTCCATCTGGGAGATATAGTCATTTCTAAGGAATTACAGCATTCATGATCCCTTTGGCAGGCAGAGAGCATTAGACAGGAAATGTGGCCCTTTTCAATGGGAAACCAAAGTCTCCACCCCACGTTCCTGATGTTAGTTTGTAGGAGGCATTTGGCACTACAAAGGTAGACAAACTTCCATCTGGTGGTGGATTGCACCTGGGAGATATCCGCATCTGTATGGAGTTTCAGCAGGCCTAATCCCAGTGTGCGGCAGACAGCTTTAGGCACGAACGGTGGCCCTTTTCCATGGGAAACCAAAGTCTCCACTCCAGGTTCCTGATGTCAGTTTGTAGGAGGCCTTTGGCACTACAGGGGCAGACAATGTTTTGTCTGGTGGTTGATTGCATCGAGGAGATATCCTCATTTGTATGGAATTTCAGCAGGCAGAAGCCCCGTGGCAGGCAGACAGCATTAGACACGAACAGTGGACCTTTTCCATGGGAAACCAAAGTTTCCACCTCACGTTCCTGATGTCAGTTATTAGGAGGCCTTTGGATCTACAAGGGCAGACAAAATTCCATCTGGTGGTAAATTGCACCTGGGAGATATCCTCCTTTGTATAGAATTATAAAGGAATTTTAGTGCGCAGAATCCCAGGGGCAGATAGACAGAATTAGACATTAATAGTGGCCCTTTTCCAGGGGAAAACAAAGTCTCCAGGCCAGGTTCCTGATGTCAGTTTTTAGGAGGCCTTTGGCACTACAAGAACAGACAAACTTCCATCTGGTGGTAGATTGCACCTGGGTGATATCCTCATTTGTATGGAATTTTAGTGGAATTAAAGTAGGCAGAAGCCAAGTGGCAGACAGACAGCATTAGACACGAACGGTGGCCCATTTCCTTGGGAAACCAAAGTCTCCATCCCACGTTCCTGGTGTCAGTTTGTAGGAGGCCTTTGGCACTACAAGGGCAGAAAAACTTCCAACTAGTGGTAGATTCCATCTGGGAGATATCCTCATTTGTGAGGAATTTCTGCAGGCATAACTTCAGTGGCAGGCAGACAGCATTAGACAGAAACGGTCCCCCTTTTCCTTGGGATACCAAAGCCTCCCCCCCACGTTCCTGATATCAGTTTGTAAGAGGCGTTTGGAACTACAATGGCAGCAAAACTTCCATCTGGTGGTAAATTGCACCTGGGAGATATCCACTCTTTGTGTCTAATGCTATCTGCCTGCCACTGGGCTTCTGCCTGCTGAAATTCCATACAAATGTGGATATCTCCCCGATGCAATCAATCACTAGACGGAAGTTTGTCTGCCCTTGTAGTGCCAAAAGCCTCCTTCAAACTGACATCTGGAATGTGAGGTGGAGACTTTGGTTTCCCATGGAAAAGGGCCACCGTTCGTGTCTAATGCTGTCTACCTGCCACTTTGCTTATGCCTACTAAAATTCCATATAAATGAGTCTACCTCTAATGTGCAATCTACCACCAGATGGAAGTTTTTCTGCCTTTGTAGTTCCAAAGGCCTCCTACAAACTGACATCAGGAACATGGGGTGGAGACTTTGGTTTCCCATGGAAAAGGGCCACCGTTTGTGTCTAATGCTGTCTGCCTGCCACTGGGCTTATGCTTGGCGAAATTCCACACAAATGAGGATATATCCCAGATGCAATCAACGACCAGACGGAAGTTTGTCTGCCCTTGTAGTGTCAAACGTGTCCTACAAACTGACATCTGGAATGTGGGGTGGAGACTTTGGTTTCTCATGGAAAATGGGCCACTGTTCCTGTCTAATGCTCTCTGCCTCCCACTGGGCTTCTGACTTTTAAAATTCCATAAAAATGAGGATATCTCCCAGATGGAATCTTCCACCAGTTGGAAGTTTGTCTGCCCTTGTAGTGCCAAAGGCCTCCTGCACACTGACATAAGGTACGTAGGGTGTGTAATTTGCTTTCCCATTGAAATGGGCCACTGATCGTGTCTAATGGTGTCTGCCTGCCACTGGGCTTATGCCTGATAAAATTGCATACAAATGAGGATATCTCCCAGATGGAATCGACCACCAGATGGAAGTGTGTCTGCCCGTGTAGTGCAAAGGCCTCCTACAAACTGACATCAGGAACCTGGAGTGGACACATTGGTTTCCAATGGAAAAGGGCCACCATTAGTGTTCAAGGCTCTCTCCATGCCACTGGGCTTACGACTACTGAAATTACATACGAATGAGGACATCCTCCAGATTGAATCTACCACCAGATGGAAGTTTCTCTGACTTTGTATTTCCAAAGGCCTCCTACAAACTGACATCAGGAACCTAGGTTGGAGACTTTGGTTTTGCATGGAAATGGGCCACCGTTAGTGTCTAATGCTGTCTGCCGGCCACTGGTTTTCTCCCTACTGAAATTCCACCAAAATTGCATACAAATGAGGATATCTCCCAGATGGAATCTAGCAACAGATGGAAGTTCCTCTGACCTTGTAGTTCCAAAGGCCTCCTAGAAACCGACATCAGGAACATGGGCTGGAGACTTTGTTTTCCCATGGAAAAGGGCCACCCTTCGTGTCTAACGCTGTCTGCCTGACACTGGGGTTATGCGTACTAAAATTCCACTAAAATTCCATACAAATGAGTACATCTCCTAGCTGCAATCTACCGCCAGATGGAAGTTTGCCTGCCCTTGTACTGCCAAAGGCCTCCTGCAAACTGACATCCGGAGGCTGGGGTGGAGACGTTGGGTTCCCATGGAAAAGGGCCCTTTTCATGTCCAATGCTGTCTCCTTGCCACTGGGCTTATGATTACTAAAATTCCATACAAATGAGTATATCTCCCACATGGAATATACAACCAGTTGGAAGTTTTTCTGCCCTTGCAGTTCGAAAGGCCTCCGAAAAACTGACATTCGTAATGTGGGGGGGAGACTTTGGTTTCTCATGGAAAAGGGACACTGTTGGTGTCTAATGCTGTCTGTCTGCCACTGGGCTTATGCCTAGTAAAATTCCATACAAATGAGGATATCTCCCAGATGGAATCGACCACCAAATGGAAGTTTTTCTGACCTTGTAGTGCCAAAGACCTCCTAAAAACTGAGATCCGGAAGGTGGGGTGGAGACTTTGGTTTCCCATGGAAAAGGGCCATCGTTTGTGTCTAATGCTGTCCGCCTGCCACTGTGCCGATGGCGACTGAAATTCCATAACAAATGACGACTTCTCCCAGGTGCAATCTACTACCGGATGTAAGTTTTGTCTGCCTTTTTAGTGCCAAAGGCCTCCTACGAATTCACATCAGGAACGTGGGGTGGAGACTTTGGTTTCCCATGGAAAGGTCCACCGTTCGTTGCTAATGCTGTCTGCCTGCCACTGGGCCGATTGCTACTAAAATTGGATACAAATGAAGATATCTCCCAGATGGAATCTACCACCAGTTTAATGTTTGTCTACCATTGTAGTGCAAAAGGCCCCCAACAAACAGACATTCGGGAACGTGAGCTGGAGACATTGGTTTCCCATGGAAAAGGACAACTGTTTGTGTCGAATGCTGTCTGCCTGCCACGGGGCTTTTGCCTGCTGAAATTCCATACAAATGAGGATATCTCCCAGAGGAATCTACCAGCAGCTGGAAGTTTGTCTGCCCTTGTACTGCCAAAAGCCTCCGACAAACTGACATCAGGAACATGGGGTGGAGACTTTGGTTTCCCATGGAAAAGGGCCACCGTTCGTGTCTAAAGCTCTCTGCCGCACACTGGGATTAGGCCTGCTGAAAATCCATGCAAATGAGGATATCTCCCAGGTGCAATCCACCACCAGATGGAAGTTTGTCTACCTTTGTAGTGCCAAATGCCTCCTACAAACTAACATCAGGAACGTGGGGTGGCGACTTTGGTTTCCCATGGAAAAGGGCCACATTTCCTGTCTAATGCTGTCTGCCTGCCAAAGGGATTATGAATGCTGTAATTCCTTAGAAATGACTATATCTCCCAGATGGAATATACCAGCACATGGAAGGTTGTTTGCCCTTGCAGTGCCAAAGGCCTCCTACAAACTAACATCAGGAACATGAGGTGGAGACTTTGGTTTCGCATGGAAAAGGACCACTCTTTGTGTCTAATGCTATCTGCCTGCCACTGGGCTTCCGCCTGCTGAAATTCCATACAAATGTGGATATCTCCCCGATGCAATCAATCACCAGACGGAAGTTTGTCTGCCCTTGTACTGCCAAATGCCTCCTACAAACTGACATCTGGAATGTGAGGTGAAGTCTTTGGTTTCCCATGGAATAGGGCCACCGTTCGTGTCTAATGCTGTCTACCTGCCACTTGGCTTATGCCTACTAAAATTCCATATCAATGAGTCTATCTCTAATGTGCAATCTTCCACCAGATGGAAGTTTTTCTGCCTTTGTAGTGCCAAAGGCCTCCTACGAACTGACATCAGGAACCTGGGATGGAGACTTTGTTTTCCCATGGAAAAGGGCCACTGTTCGTGTCTAATGCTGACTTCCTGCCAGTGGGATTATGAGTTCGGATATTCCATATAACTGAGGACATCTCCCAGGTGCAACCTACCACAAGATGGAAGTTTCTCTGCCCTTGTAGTGCCAAAGGCCTTCTACAAACTGACATCTGGAATGTGAGGTGGAGACTTTGGTTTTCCATGGGATAGGGCCACAGTTAGCGTCTAATGCTGTCTGCCTGTCACTGGGCTTATTCCTGCTAAAATTCCATACAAATGAGGATATCTCCCAGCTGGAATCTACCACCAGTTGGAAGTTTATCTGCCCTTTTAGTTCCAAAGGCCTCCTAAAAACTGACATCAGGAACCTGGGGTGGAGACTTTGGTTTCCCATGGAAAAGGGCCACCGTTCCTGTCTGATGTTCTCTGATGCCTACTTGGATTCTGCCTAATTAAATTCAACTAAAATTCCATATAAATAAGGATATCTCCCATATGGAATATACCACGAGATGGAAGTTTGTCCGCACTTGTAGTGCCACAGGCCTCCTGAAAACTGACATTAGGAACGTGGGGTGAAGACTTTGGTTTTTCATGGAAAAGGGCCACCGTTCCTGTCTAATGCTGTCTGCCTGCCACTAGGCTTATGGCTGCTAAAATTGCATACAAATGCGGATATCTCCCAGATGCAACCGAACACCAGTTGGAAGTTTGTCTGGCCTTGTAGTGCCAATGGCCTCCTACAAACTGACATTCCAGTACGTGAGGTGGAGACTTCGGTTTCCCATGGAAATGGCCAGCGTTCGTGTCTAATGATGTGTGCCTGCCAGTGGGCTTATGGCAACTAAAATTACATACAAATGAGGATATCTCCCAGATGCAATATGCCACCAGTTGGAAGTTTGTCTCCTCTTGTAGTGCCAGAGGCCTCCTAAAAAATGACATCAGGAACGTGGTGTGGAGACGTTGGTTTCCCATGGAAATGGGCCACTATTCCTGTCTAATTTTGTCTTCCTGCCGCTGGGATTCTGCCTACTAAAATTCCACTAAAATTCCATACAAATGAGATTATCTCCCAAATGCAATATAACACCAGATGGAAGTTTCTCTGCCCTTGTGTTTCCAAAGGCCTCCTACAAACCGACATTAGGAACCTAGGGTGGAGACTTTGGTTTCCCATGGAAAAGGACCACCGTTCCTGTCTAATGCTGTCTGCCTGGCACTGTGGTTATGACTGCTGAAGTTCCATACAAATGAGGATATCTCCGAGGTGCAATCTACCACCAGGTGGAAGTTTGTCTGCCCTTGTAGTTCCAAAGGCCTTTTACAAACTGACATCAAGAACGTGGGGTGGAGACTTTGGTTTCCCATGGAAAGGTCCACCGTTCGTTGCTAATGCTGTCTGCCTGCCACTGGGCCGATTGCTACTAAAATTGGATACAAATGAAGATATCTCCCAGATGGAATCTACCACCAGTTTAAAGTTTGTCTACCATTGTAGTGCAAAAGGCCCCCAACAAACAGACATTCGGGAACGTGAGCTGGAGACATTGGTTTCCCATGGAAAAGGACAACTGTTTGTGTCGAATGCTGTCTGCCTGCCACGGGGCTTTTGCCTGCTGAAATTCCATACAAATGAGGATATCTCCCAGAGGAATCTACCAGCAGCTGGAAGTTTGTCTGCCCTTGTACTGCCAAAAGCCTCCGACAAACTGACATCAGGAACATGGGGTGGAGACTTTGGTTTCCCATGGAAAAGGGCCACCGTTCGTGTCTAAAGCTCTCTGCCGCACACTGGGATTAGGCCTGCTGAAAATCCATGCAAATGAGGATATCTCCCAGGTGCAATCCACCACCAGATGGAAGTTTGTCTACCTTTGTAGTGCCAAATGCCTCCTACAAACTAACATCAGGAACGTGGGGTGGCGACTTTGGTTTCCCATGGAAAAGGGCCACATTTCCTGTCTAATGCTGTCTGCCTGCCAAAGGGATTATGAATGCTGTAATTCCTTAGAAATGACTATATCTCCCAGATGGAATATACCAGCACATGGAAGGTTGTTTGCCCTTGCAGTGCCAAAGGCCTCCTACAAACTAACATCAGGAACATGAGGTGGAGACTTTGGTTTCGCATGGAAAAGGACCACTCTTTGTGTCTAATGCTATCTGCCTGCCACTGGGCTTCCGCCTGCTGAAATTCCATACAAATGTGGATATCTCCCCGATGCAATCAATCACCAGACGGAAGTTTGTCTGCCCTTGTAGTGCCAAAAGCCTCCTACAAACTGACATCTGGAATGTGAGGTGAAGTCTTTGGTTTCCCATGGAATAGGGCCACCGTTCGTGTCTAATGCTGTCTACCTGCCACTTGGCTTATGCCTACTAAAATTCCATATCAATGAGTCTATCTCTAATGTGCAATCTTCCACCAGATGGAAGTTTTTCTGCCTTTGTAGTGCCAAAGGCCTCCTACGAACTGACATCAGGAACCTGGGATGGAGACTTTGTTTTCCCATGGAAAAGGGCCACTGTTCGTGTCTAATGCTGACTTCCTGCCAGTGGGATTATGAGTTCGGATATTCCATATAACTGAGGACATCTCCCAGGTGCAACCTACCACAAGATGGAAGTTTCTCTGCCCTTGTAGTGCCAAAGGCCTTCTACAAACTGACATCTGGAATGTGAGGTGGAGACTTTGGTTTTCCATGGGATAGGGCCACAGTTAGCGTCTAATGCTGTCTGCCTGTCACTGGGCTTATTCCTGCTAAAATTCCATACAAATGAGGATATCTCCCAGCTGGAATCTACCACCAGTTGGAAGTTTATCTGCCCTTTTAGTTCCAAAGGCCTCCTAAAAACTGACATCAGGAACCTGGGGTGGAGACTTTGGTTTCCCATGGAAAAGGGCCACCGTTCCTGTCTGATGTTCTCTGATGCCTACTTGGATTCTGCCTAATTAAATTCAACTAAAATTCCATATAAATAAGGATATCTCCCATATGGAATATACCACGAGATGGAAGTTTGTCCGCACTTGTAGTGCCACAGGCCTCCTGAAAACTGACATTAGGAACGTGGGGTGAAGACTTTGGTTTTTCATGGAAAAGGGCCACCGTTCCTGTCTAATGCTGTCTGCCTGCCACTAGGCTTATGGCTGCTAAAATTGCATACAAATGCGGATATCTCCCAGATGCAACCGAACACCAGTTGGAAGTTTGTCTGGCCTTGTAGTGCCAATGGCCTCCTACAAACTGACATTCCAGTACGTGAGGTGGAGACTTCGGTTTCCCATGGAAATGGCCAGCGTTCGTGTCTAATGATGTGTGCCTGCCAGTGGGCTTATGGCAACTAAAATTACATACAAATGAGGATATCTCCCAGATGCAATATGCCACCAGTTGGAAGTTTGTCTCCTCTTGTAGTGCCAGAGGCCTCCTAAAAAATGACATCAGGAACGTGGTGTGGAGACGTTGGTTTCCCATGGAAATGGGCCACTATTCCTGTCTAATTTTGTCTTCCTGCCGCTGGGATTCTGCCTACTAAAATTCCACTAAAATTCCATACAAATGAGATTATCTCCCAAATGCAATATAACACCAGATGGAAGTTTCTCTGCCCTTGTGTTTCCAAAGGCCTCCTACAAACCGACATTAGGAACCTAGGGTGGAGACTTTGGTTTCCCATGGAAAAGGACCACCGTTCCTGTCTAATGCTGTCTGCCTGGCACTGTGGTTATGACTGCTGAAGTTCCATACAAATG
The DNA here is from genome assembly GCA_027886175.1 of Phylloscopus collybita. Lineage (NCBI taxonomy): Eukaryota > Metazoa > Chordata > Aves > Passeriformes > Phylloscopidae > Phylloscopus > Phylloscopus collybita. The sequence goes on along the minus strand of JAJNNQ010000137.1, from coordinate 49,853,533 downwards.
AGGATATCTCCGAGGTGCAATCTACCACCAGGTGGAAGTTTGTCTGCCCTTGTAGTTCCAAAGGCCTTTTACAAACTGACATCAAGAACGTGGGGTGGAGACTTTGGTTTCCCATGGAAAGGTCCACCGTTCGTTGCTAATGCTGTCTGCCTGCCACTGGGCCGATTGCTACTAAAATTGGATACAAATGAAGATATCTCCCAGATGGAATCTACCACCAGTTTAAAGTTTGTCTACCATTGTAGTGCAAAAGGCCCCCAACAAACAGACATTCGGGAACGTGAGCTGGAGACATTGGTTTCCCATGGAAAAGGACAACTGTTTGTGTCGAATGCTGTCTGCCTGCCACGGGGCTTTTGCCTGCTGAAATTCCATACAAATGAGGATATCTCCCAGAGGAATCTACCAGCAGCTGGAAGTTTGTCTGCCCTTGTACTGCCAAAAGCCTCCGACAAACTGACATCAGGAACATGGGGTGGAGACTTTGGTTTCCCATGGAAAAGGGCCACCGTTCGTGTCTAAAGCTCTCTGCCGCACACTGGGATTAGGCCTGCTGAAAATCCATGCAAATGAGGATATCTCCCAGGTGCAATCCACCACCAGATGGAAGTTTGTCTACCTTTGTAGTGCCAAATGCCTCCTACAAACTAACATCAGGAACGTGGGGTGGCGACTTTGGTTTCCCATGGAAAAGGGCCACATTTCCTGTCTAATGCTGTCTGCCTGCCAAAGGGATTATGAATGCTGTAATTCCTTAGAAATGACTATATCTCCCAGATGGAATATACCAGCACATGGAAGGTTGTTTGCCCTTGCAGTGCCAAAGGCCTCCTACAAACTAACATCAGGAACATGAGGTGGAGACTTTGGTTTCGCATGGAAAAGGACCACTCTTTGTGTCTAATGCTATCTGCCTGCCACTGGGCTTCCGCCTGCTGAAATTCCATACAAATGTGGATATCTCCCCGATGCAATCAATCACCAGACGGAAGTTTGTCTGCCCTTGTAGTGCCAAAAGCCTCCTACAAACTGACATCTGGAATGTGAGGTGAAGTCTTTGGTTTCCCATGGAATAGGGCCACCGTTCGTGTCTAATGCTGTCTACCTGCCACTTGGCTTATGCCTACTAAAATTCCATATCAATGAGTCTATCTCTAATGTGCAATCTTCCACCAGATGGAAGTTTTTCTGCCTTTGTAGTGCCAAAGGCCTCCTACGAACTGACATCAGGAACCTGGGATGGAGACTTTGTTTTCCCATGGAAAAGGGCCACTGTTCGTGTCTAATGCTGACTTCCTGCCAGTGGGATTATGAGTTCGGATATTCCATATAACTGAGGACATCTCCCAGGTGCAACCTACCACAAGATGGAAGTTTCTCTGCCCTTGTAGTGCCAAAGGCCTTCTACAAACTGACATCTGGAATGTGAGGTGGAGACTTTGGTTTTCCATGGGATAGGGCCACAGTTAGCGTCTAATGCTGTCTGCCTGTCACTGGGCTTATTCCTGCTAAAATTCCATACAAATGAGGATATCTCCCAGCTGGAATCTACCACCAGTTGGAAGTTTATCTGCCCTTTTAGTTCCAAAGGCCTCCTAAAAACTGACATCAGGAACCTGGGGTGGAGACTTTGGTTTCCCATGGAAAAGGGCCACCGTTCCTGTCTGATGTTCTCTGATGCCTACTTGGATTCTGCCTAATTAAATTCAACTAAAATTCCATATAAATAAGGATATCTCCCATATGGAATATACCACGAGATGGAAGTTTGTCCGCACTTGTAGTGCCACAGGCCTCCTGAAAACTGACATTAGGAACGTGGGGTGAAGACTTTGGTTTTTCATGGAAAAGGGCCACCGTTCCTGTCTAATGCTGTCTGCCTGCCACTAGGCTTATGGCTGCTAAAATTGCATACAAATGCGGATATCTCCCAGATGCAACCGAACACCAGTTGGAAGTTTGTCTGGCCTTGTAGTGCCAATGGCCTCCTACAAACTGACATTCCAGTACGTGAGGTGGAGACTTCGGTTTCCCATGGAAATGGCCAGCGTTCGTGTCTAATGATGTGTGCCTGCCAGTGGGCTTATGGCAACTAAAATTACATACAAATGAGGATATCTCCCAGATGCAATATGCCACCAGTTGGAAGTTTGTCTCCTCTTGTAGTGCCAGAGGCCTCCTAAAAAATGACATCAGGAACGTGGTGTGGAGACGTTGGTTTCCCATGGAAATGGGCCACTATTCCTGTCTAATTTTGTCTTCCTGCCGCTGGGATTCTGCCTACTAAAATTCCACTAAAATTCCATACAAATGAGATTATCTCCCAAATGCAATATAACACCAGATGGAAGTTTCTCTGCCCTTGTGTTTCCAAAGGCCTCCTACAAACCGACATTAGGAACCTAGGGTGGAGACTTTGGTTTCCCATGGAAAAGGACCACCGTTCCTGTCTAATGCTGTCTGCCTGGCACTGTGGTTATGACTGCTGAAGTTCCATACAAATGAGGATATCTCCGAGGTGCAATCTACCACCAGGTGGAAGTTTGTCTGCCCTTGTAGTTCCAAAGGCCTTTTACAAACTGACATCAAGAACGTGGGGTGGAGACTTTGGTTTCCCATGGAAAGGTCCACCGTTCGTTGCTAATGCTGTCTGCCTGCCACTGGGCCGATTGCTACTAAAATTGGATACAAATGAAGATATCTCCCAGATGGAATCTACCACCAGTTTAAAGTTTGTCTACCATTGTAGTGCAAAAGGCCCCCAACAAACAGACATTCGGGAACGTGAGCTGGAGACATTGGTTTCCCATGGAAAAGGACAACTGTTTGTGTCGAATGCTGTCTGCCTGCCACGGGGCTTTTGCCTGCTGAAATTCCATACAAATGAGGATATCTCCCAGAGGAATCTACCAGCAGCTGGAAGTTTGTCTGCCCTTGTACTGCCAAAAGCCTCCGACAAACTGACATCAGGAACATGGGGTGGAGACTTTGGTTTCCCATGGAAAAGGGCCACCGTTCGTGTCTAAAGCTCTCTGCCGCACACTGGGATTAGGCCTGCTGAAAATCCATGCAAATGAGGATATCTCCCAGGTGCAATCCACCACCAGATGGAAGTTTGTCTACCTTTGTAGTGCCAAATGCCTCCTACAAACTAACATCAGGAACGTGGGGTGGCGACTTTGGTTTCCCATGGAAAAGGGCCACATTTCCTGTCTAATGCTGTCTGCCTGCCAAAGGGATTATGAATGCTGTAATTCCTTAGAAATGACTATATCTCCCAGATGGAATATACCAGCACATGGAAGGTTGTTTGCCCTTGCAGTGCCAAAGGCCTCCTACAAACTAACATCAGGAACATGAGGTGGAGACTTTGGTTTCGCATGGAAAAGGACCACTCTTTGTGTCTAATGCTATCTGCCTGCCACTGGGCTTCTGCCTGCTGAAATTCCATACAAATGTGGATATCTCCCCGATGCAATCAATCACCAGACGGAAGTTTGTCTGCCCTTGTAGTGCCAAAAGCCTCCTACAAACTGACATCTGGAATGTGAGGTGAAGTCTTTGGTTTCCCATGGAATAGGGCCACCGTTCGTGTCTAATGCTGTCTACCTGCCCCTTGGCTTATGCCTACTAAAATTCCATATCAATGAGTCTATCTCTAATGTGCAATCTTCCACCAGATGGAAGTTTTTCTGCCTTTGTAGTGCCAAAGGCCTCCTACGAACTGACATCAGGAACCTGGGATGGAGACTTTGTTTTCCCATGGAAAAGGGCCACTGTTCGTGTCTAATGCTGACTTCCTGCCAGTGGGATTATGAGTTCGGATACTCCATATAACTGAGGACATCTCCCAGGTGCAACCTACCACAAGATGGAAGTTTCTCTGCCCTTGTAGTGCCAAAGGCCTTCTACAAACTGACATCTGGAATGTGAGGTGGAGACTTTGGTTTTCCATGGGATAGGGCCACAGTTAGCGTCTAATGCTGTCTGCCTGTCACTGGGCTTATTCCTGCTAAAATTCCATACAAATGAGGATATCTCCCAGCTGGAATCTACCACCAGTTGGAAGTTTATCTGCCCTTTTAGTTCCAAAGGCCTCCTAAAAACTGACATCAGGAACCTGGGGTGGAGACTTTGGTTTCCCATGGAAAAGGGCCACCGTTCCTGTCTGATGTTCTCTGATGCCTACTCGGATTCTGCCTAATTAAATTCAACTAAAATTCCATATAAATAAGGATATCTCCCATATGGAATATACCACGAGATGGAAGTTTGTCCGCACTTGTAGTGCCACAGGCCTCCTGAAAACTGACATTAGGAACGTGGGGTGAAGACTTTGGTTTTTCATGGAAAAGGGCCACCGTTCCTGTCTAATGCTGTCTGCCTGCCACTAGGCTTATGGCTGCTAAAATTGCATACAAATGCGGATATCTCCCAGATGCAACCGAACACCAGTTGGAAGTTTGTCTGGCCTTGTAGTGCCAATGGCCTCCTACAAACTGACATTCCAGTACGTGAGGTGGAGACTTCGGTTTCCCATGGAAATGGCCAGCGTTCGTGTCTAATGATGTGTGCCTGCCAGTGGGCTTATGGCAACTAAAATTACATACAAATGAGGATATCTCCCAGATGCAATATGCCACCAGTTGGAAGTTTGTCTCCTCTTGTAGTGCCAGAGGCCTCCTAAAAAATGACATCAGGAACGTGGTGTGGAGACGTTGGTTTCCCATGGAAATGGGCCACTATTCCTGTCTAATTTTGTCTTCCTGCCGCTGGGATTCTGCCTACTAAAATTCCACTAAAATTCCATACAAATGAGATTATCTCCCAAATGCAATATAACACCAGATGGAAGTTTCTCTGCCCTTGTGTTTCCAAAGGCCTCCTACAAACCGACATTAGGAACCTAGGGTGGAGACTTTGGTTTCCCATGGAAAAGGACCACCGTTCCTGTCTAATGCTGTCTGCCTGGCACTGTGGTTATGACTGCTGAAGTTCCATACAAATGAGGATATCTCCGAGGTGCAATCTACCACCAGGTGGAAGTTTGTCTGCCCTTGTAGTTCCAAAGGCCTTTTACAAACTGACATCAAGAACGTGGGGTGGAGACTTTGGTTTCCCATGGAAAGGTCCACCGTTCGTTGCTAATGCTGTCTGCCTGCCACTGGGCCGATTGCTACTAAAATTGGATACAAATGAAGATATCTCCCAGATGGAATCTACCACCAGTTTAAAGTTTGTCTACCATTGTAGTGCAAAAGGCCCCCAACAAACAGACATTCGGGAACGTGAGCTGGAGACATTGGTTTCCCATGGAAAAGGACAACTGTTTGTGTCGAATGCTGTCTGCCTGCCACGGGGCTTTTGCCTGCTGAAATTCCATACAAATGAGGATATCTCCCAGAGGAATCTACCAGCAGCTGGAAGTTTGTCTGCCCTTGTACTGCCAAAAGCCTCCGACAAACTGACATCAGGAACATGGGGTGGAGACTTTGGTTTCCCATGGAAAAGGGCCACCGTTCGTGTCTAAAGCTCTCTGCCGCACACTGGGATTAGGCCTGCTGAAAATCCATGCAAATGAGGATATCTCCCAGGTGCAATCCACCACCAGATGGAAGTTTGTCTACCTTTGTAGTGCCAAATGCCTCCTACAAACTAACATCAGGAACGTGGGGTGGCGACTTTGGTTTCCCATGGAAAAGGGCCACATTTCCTGTCTAATGCTGTCTGCCTGCCAAAGGGATTATGAATGCTGTAATTCCTTAGAAATGACTATATCTCCCAGATGGAATATACCAGCACATGGAAGGTTGTTTGCCCTTGCAGTGCCAAAGGCCTCCTACAAACTAACATCAGGAACATGAGGTGGAGACTTTGGTTTCGCATGGAAAAGGACCACTCTTTGTGTCTAATGCTATCTGCCTGCCACTGGGCTTCTGCCTGCTGAAATTCCATACAAATGTGGATATCTCCCCGATGCAATCAATCACCAGACGGAAGTTTGTCTGCCCTTGTAGTGCCAAAAGCCTCCTACAAACTGACATCTGGAATGTGAGGTGAAGTCTTTGGTTTCCCATGGAATAGGGCCACCGTTCGTGTCTAATGCTGTCTACCTGCCCCTTGGCTTATGCCTACTAAAATTCCATATCAATGAGTCTATCTCTAATGTGCAATCTTCCACCAGATGGAAGTTTTTCTGCCTTTGTAGTGCCAAAGGCCTCCTACGAACTGACATCAGGAACCTGGGATGGAGACTTTGTTTTCCCATGGAAAAGGGCCACTGTTCGTGTCTAATGCTGACTTCCTGCCAGTGGGATTATGAGTTCGGATACTCCATATAACTGAGGACATCTCCCAGGTGCAACCTACCACAAGATGGAAGTTTCTCTGCCCTTGTAGTGCCAAAGGCCTTCTACAAACTGACATCTGGAATGTGAGGTGGAGACTTTGGTTTTCCATGGGATAGGGCCACAGTTAGCGTCTAATGCTGTCTGCCTGTCACTGGGCTTATTCCTGCTAAAATTCCATACAAATGAGGATATCTCCCAGCTGGAATCTACCACCAGTTGGAAGTTTATCTGCCCTTTTAGTTCCAAAGGCCTCCTAAAAACTGACATCAGGAACCTGGGGTGGAGACTTTGGTTTCCCATGGAAAAGGGCCACCGTTCCTGTCTGATGTTCTCTGATGCCTACTCGGATTCTGCCTAATTAAATTCAACTAAAATTCCATATAAATAAGGATATCTCCCATATGGAATATACCACGAGATGGAAGTTTGTCCGCACTTGTAGTGCCACAGGCCTCCTGAAAACTGACATTAGGAACGTGGGGTGAAGACTTTGGTTTTTCATGGAAAAGGGCCACCGTTCCTGTCTAATGCTGTCTGCCTGCCACTAGGCTTATGGCTGCTAAAATTGCATACAAATGCGGATATCTCCCAGATGCAACCGAACACCAGTTGGAAGTTTGTCTGGCCTTGTAGTGCCAATGGCCTCCTACAAACTGACATTCCAGTACGTGAGGTGGAGACTTCGGTTTCCCATGGAAATGGCCAGCGTTCGTGTCTAATGATGTGTGCCTGCCAGTGGGCTTATGGCAACTAAAATTACATACAAATGAGGATATCTCCCAGATGCAATATGCCACCAGTTGGAAGTTTGTCTCCTCTTGTAGTGCCAGAGGCCTCCTAAAAAATGACATCAGGAACGTGGTGTGGAGACGTTGGTTTCCCATGGAAATGGGCCACTATTCCTGTCTAATTTTGTCTTCCTGCCGCTGGGATTCTGCCTACTAAAATTCCACTAAAATTCCATACAAATGAGATTATCTCCCAAATGCAATATAACACCAGATGGAAGTTTCTCTGCCCTTGTGTTTCCAAAGGCCTCCTACAAACCGACATTAGGAACCTAGGGTGGAGACTTTGGTTTCCCATGGAAAAGGACCACCGTTCCTGTCTAATGCTGTCTGCCTGGCACTGTGGTTATGACTGCTGAAGTTCCATACAAATGAGGATATCTCCGAGGTGCAATCTACCACCAGGTGGAAGTTTGTCTGCCCTTGTAGTTCCAAAGGCCTTTTACAAACTGACATCAAGAACATGGGGTGGAGACTTTGGTTTCCCATGGAAAGGTCCACCGTTCGTTGCTAATGCTGTCTGCCTGCCACTGGGCCGATTGCTACTAAAATTGGATACAAATGAAGATATCTCCCAGATGGAATCTACCACCAGTTTAAAGTTTGTCTACCATTGTAGTGCAAAAGGCCCCCAACAAACAGACATTCGGGAACGTGAGCTGGAGACATTGGTTTCCCATGGAAAAGGACAACTGTTTGTGTCGAATGCTGTCTGCCTGCCACGGGGCTTTTGCCTGCTGAAATTCCATACAAATGAGGATATCTCCCAGAGGAATCTACCAGCAGCTGGAAGTTTGTCTGCCCTTGTACTGCCAAAAGCCTCCGACAAACTGACATCAGGAACATGGGGTGGAGACTTTGGTTTCCCATGGAAAAGGGCCACCGTTCGTGTCTAAAGCTCTCTGCCGCACACTGGGATTAGGCCTGCTGAAAATCCATGCAAATGAGGATATCTCCCAGGTGCAATCCACCACCAGATGGAAGTTTGTCTACCTTTGTAGTGCCAAATGCCTCCTACAAACTAACATCAGGAACGTGGGGTGGCGACTTTGGTTTCCCATGGAAAAGGGCCACATTTCCTGTCTAATGCTGTCTGCCTGCCAAAGGGATTATGAATGCTGTAATTCCTTAGAAATGACTATATCTCCCAGATGGAATATACCAGCACATGGAAGGTTGTTTGCCCTTGCAGTGCCAAAGGCCTCCTACAAACTAACATCAGGAACATGAGGTGGAGACTTTGGTTTCGCATGGAAAAGGACCACTCTTTGTGTCTAATGCTATCTGCCTGCCACTGGGCTTCCGCCTGCTGAAATTCCATACAAATGTGGATATCTCCCCGATGCAATCAATCACCAGACGGAAGTTTGTCTGCCCTTGTAGTGCCAAAAGCCTCCTACAAACTGACATCTGGAATGTGAGGTGAAGTCTTTGGTTTCCCATGGAATAGGGCCACCGTTCGTGTCTAATGCTGTCTACCTGCCCCTTGGCTTATGCCTACTAAAATTCCATATCAATGAGTCTATCTCTAATGTGCAATCTTCCACCAGATGGAAGTTTTTCTGCCTTTGTAGTGCCAAAGGCCTCCTACGAACTGACATCAGGAACCTGGGATGGAGACTTTGTTTTCCCATGGAAAAGGGCCACTGTTCGTGTCTAATGCTGACTTCCTGCCAGTGGGATTATGAGTTCGGATATTCCATATAACTGAGGACATCTCCCAGGTGCAACCTACCACAAGATGGAAGTTTCTCTGCCCTTGTAGTGCCAAAGGCCTTCTACAAACTGACATCTGGAATGTGAGGTGGAGACTTTGGTTTTCCATGGGATAGGGCCACAGTTAGCGTCTAATGCTGTCTGCCTGTCACTGGGCTTATTCCTGCTAAAATTCCATACAAATGAGGATATCTCCCAGCTGGAATCTACCACCAGTTGGAAGTTTATCTGCCCTTTTAGTTCCAAAGGCCTCCTAAAAACTGACATCAGGAACCTGGGGTGGAGACTTTGGTTTCCCATGGAAAAGGGCCACCGTTCCTGTCTGATGTTCTCTGATGCCTACTTGGATTCTGCCTAATTAAATTCAACTAAAATTCCATATAAATAAGGATATCTCCCATATGGAATATACCACGAGATGGAAGTTTGTCCGCACTTGTAGTGCCACAGGCCTCCTGAAAACTGACATTAGGAACGTGGGGTGAAGACTTTGGTTTTTCATGGAAAAGGGCCACCGTTCCTGTCTAATGCTGTCTGCCTGCCACTAGGCTTATGGCTGCTAAAATTGCATACAAATGCGGATATCTCCCAGATGCAACCAAACACCAGTTGGAAGTTTGTCTGGCCTTGTAGTGCCAATGGCCTCCTACAAACTGACATTCCAGTACGTGAGGTGGAGACTTCGGTTTCCCATGGAAATGGCCAGCGTTCGTGTCTAATGATGTGTGCCTGCCAGTGGGCTTATGGCAACTAAAATTACATACAAATGAGGATATCTCCCAGATGCAATATGCCACCAGTTGGAAGTTTGTCTCCTCTTGTAGTGCCAGAGGCCTCCTAAAAAATGACATCAGGAACGTGGTGTGGAGACGTTGGTTTCCCATGGAAATGGGCCACTATTCCTGTCTAATTTTGTCTTCCTGCCGCTGGGATTCTGCCTACTAAAATTCCACTAAAATTCCATACAAATGAGATTATCTCCCAAATGCAATATAACACCAGATGGAAGTTTCTCTGCCCTTGTGTTTCCAAAGGCCTCCTACAAACCGACATTAGGAACCTAGGGTGGAGACTTTGGTTTCCCATGGAAAAGGACCACCGTTCCTGTCTAATGCTGTCTGCCTGGCACTGTGGTTATGACTGCTGAAGTTCCATACAAATGAGGATATCTCCGAGGTGCAATCTACCACCAGGTGGAAGTTTGTCTGCCCTTGTAGTTCCAAAGGCCTTTTACAAACTGACATCAAGAACGTGGGGTGGAGACTTTGGTTTCCCATGGAAAGGTCCACCGTTCGTTGCTAATGCTGTCTGCCTGCCACTGGGCCGATTGCTACTAAAATTGGATACAAATGAAGATATCTCCCAGATGGAATCTACCACCAGTTTAAAGTTTGTCTACCATTGTAGTGCAAAAGGCCCCCAACAAACAGACATTCGGGAACGTGAGCTGGAGACATTGGTTTCCCATGGAAAAGGACAACTGTTTGTGTCGAATGCTGTCTGCCTGCCACGGGGCTTTTGCCTGCTGAAATTCCATACAAATGAGGATATCTCCCAGAGGAATCTACCAGCAGCTGGAAGTTTGTCTGCCCTTGTACTGCCAAAAGCCTCCGACAAACTGACCTCAGGAACATGGGGTGGAGACTTTGGTTTCCCATGGAAAAGGGCCACCGTTCGTGTCTAAAGCTCTCTGCTGCACACTGGGATTAGGCCTGCTGAAAATCCATGCAAATGAGGATATCTCCCAGGTGCAATCCACCACCAGATGGAAGTTTGTCTACCTTTGTAGTGCCAAATGCCTCCTACAAACTAACATCAGGAACGTGGGGTGGCGACTTTGGTTTCCCATGGAAAAGGGCCACATTTCCTGTCTAATGCTGTCTGCCTGCCAAAGGGATTATGAATGCTGTAATTCCTTAGAAATGACTATATCTCCCAGATGGAATATACCAGCACATGGAAGGTTGTTTGCCCTTGCAGTGCCAAAGGCCTCCTACAAACTAACATCAGGAACATGAGGTGGAGACTTTGGTTTCGCATGGAAAAGGACCACTCTTTGTGTCTAATGCTATCTGCCTGCCACTGGGCTTCCGCCTGCTGAAATTCCATACAAATGTGGATATCTCCCCGATGCAATCAATCACCAGACGGAAGTTTGTCTGCCCTTGTAGTGCCAAAAGCCTCCTACAAACTGACATCTGGAATGTGAGGTGAAGTCTTTGGTTTCCCATGGAATAGGGCCACCGTTCGTGTCTAATGCTGTCTACCTGCCCCTTGGCTTATGCCTACTAAAATTCCATATCAATGAGTCTATCTCTAATGTGCAATCTTCCACCAGATGGAAGTTTTTCTGCCTTTGTAGTGCCAAAGGCCTCCTACGAACTGACATCAGGAACCTGGGATGGAGACTTTGTTTTCCCATGGAAAAGGGCCACTGTTCGTGTCTAATGCTGACTTCCTGCCAGTGGGATTATGAGTTCGGATATTCCATATAACTGAGGACATCTCCCAGGTGCAACCTACCACAAGATGGAAGTTTCTCTGCCCTTGTAGTGCCAAAGGCCTTCTACAAACTGACATCTGGAATGTGAGGTGGAGACTTTGGTTTTCCATGGGATAGGGCCACAGTTAGCGTCTAATGCTGTCTGCCTGTCACTGGGCTTATTCCTGCTAAAATTCCATACAAATGAGGATATCTCCCAGCTGGAATCTACCACCAGTTGGAAGTTTATCTGCCCTTTTAGTTCCAAAGGCCTCCTAAAAACTGACATCAGGAACCTGGGGTGGAGACTTTGGTTTCCCATGGAAAAGGGCCACCGTTCCTGTCTGATGTTCTCTGATGCCTACTCGGATTCTGCCTAATTAAATTCAACTAAAATTCCATATAAATAAGGATATCTCCCATATGGAATATACCACGAGATGGAAGTTTGTCCGCACTTGTAGTGCCACAGGCCTCCTGAAAACTGACATTAGGAACGTGGGGTGAAGACTTTGGTTTTTCATGGAAAAGGGCCACCGTTCCTGTCTAATGCTGTCTGCCTGCCACTAGGCTTATGGCTGCTAAAATTGCATACAAATGCGGATATCTCCCAGATGCAACCGAACACCAGTTGGAAGTTTGTCTGGCCTTGTAGTGCCAATGGCCTCCTACAAACTGACATTCCAGTACGTGAGGTGGAGACTTCGGTTTCCCATGGAAATGGCCAGCGTTCGTGTCTAATGATGTGTGCCTGCCAGTGGGCTTATGGCAACTAAAATTACATACAAATGAGGATATCTCCCAGATGCAATATGCCACCAGTTGGAAGTTTGTCTCCTCTTGTAGTGCCAGAGGCCTCCTAAAAAATGACATCAGGAACGTGGTGTGGAGACGTTGGTTTCCCATGGAAATGGGCCACTATTCCTGTCTAATTTTGTCTTCCTGCCGCTGGGATTCTGCCTACTAAAATTCCACTAAAATTCCATACAAATGAGATTATCTCCCAAATGCAATATAACACCAGATGGAAGTTTCTCTGCCCTTGTGTTTCCAAAGGCCTCCTACAAACCGACATTAGGAACCTAGGGTGGAGACTTTGGTTTCCCATGGAAAAGGACCACCGTTCCTGTCTAATGCTGTCTGCCTGGCACTGTGGTTATGACTGCTGAAGTTCCATACAAATGAGGATATCTCCGAGGTGCAATCTACCACCAGGTGGAAGTTTGTCTGCCCTTGTAGTTCCAAAGGCCTTTTACAAACTGACATCAAGAACGTGGGGTGGAGACTTTGGTTTCCCATGGAAAGGTCCACCGTTCGTTGCTAATGCTGTCTGCCTGCCACTGGGCCGATTGCTACTAAAATTGGATACAAATGAAGATATCTCCCAGATGGAATCTACCACCAGTTTAAAGTTTGTCTACCATTGTAGTGCAAAAGGCCCCCAACAAACAGACATTCGGGAACGTGAGCTGGAGACATTGGTTTCCCATGGAAAAGGACAACTGTTTGTGTCGAATGCTGTCTGCCTGCCACGGGGCTTTTGCCTGCTGAAATTCCATACAAATGAGGATATCTCCCAGAGGAATCTACCAGCAGCTGGAAGTTTGTCTGCCCTTGTACTGCCAAAAGCCTCCGACAAACTGACATCAGGAACATGGGGTGGAGACTTTGGTTTCCCATGGAAAAGGGCCACCGTTCGTGTCTAAAGCTCTCTGCCGCACACTGGGATTAGGCCTGCTGAAAATCCATGCAAATGAGGATATCTCCCAGGTGCAATCCACCACCAGATGGAAGTTTGTCTACCTTTGTAGTGCCAAATGCCTCCTACAAACTAACATCAGGAACGTGGGGTGGCGACTTTGGTTTCCCATGGAAAAGGGCCACATTTCCTGTCTAATGCTGTCTGCCTGCCAAAGGGATTATGAATGCTGTAATTCCTTAGAAATGACTATATCTCCCAGATGGAATATACCAGCACATGGAAGGTTGTTTGCCCTTGCAGTGCCAAAGGCCTCCTACAAACTAACATCAGGAACATGAGGTGGAGACTTTGGTTTCGCATGGAAAAGGACCACTCTTTGTGTCTAATGCTATCTGCCTGCCACTGGGCTTCCGCCTGCTGAAATTCCATACAAATGTGGATATCTCCCCGATGCAATCAATCACCAGACGGAAGTTTGTCTGCCCTTGTAGTGCCAAAAGCCTCCTACAAACTGACATCTGGAATGTGAGGTGAAGTCTTTGGTTTCCCATGGAATAGGGCCACCGTTCGTGTCTAATGCTGTCTACCTGCCACTTGGCTTATGCCTACTAAAATTCCATATCAATGAGTCTATCTCTAATGTGCAATCTTCCACCAGATGGAAGTTTTTCTGCCTTTGTAGTGCCAAAGGCCTCCTACGAACTGACATCAGGAACCTGGGATGGAGACTTTGTTTTCCCATGGAAAAGGGCCACTGTTCGTGTCTAATGCTGACTTCCTGCCAGTGGGATTATGAGTTCGGATATTCCATATAACTGAGGACATCTCCCAGGTGCAACCTACCACAAGATGGAAGTTTCTCTGCCCTTGTAGTGCCAAAGGCCTTCTACAAACTGACATCTGGAATGTGAGGTGGAGACTTTGGTTTTCCATGGGATAGGGCCACAGTTAGCGTCTAATGCTGTCTGCCTGTCACTGGGCTTATTCCTGCTAAAATTCCATACAAATGAGGATATCTCCCAGCTGGAATCTACCACCAGTTGGAAGTTTATCTGCCCTTTTAGTTCCAAAGGCCTCCTAAAAACTGACATCAGGAACCTGGGGTGGAGACTTTGGTTTCCCATGGAAAAGGGCCACCGTTCCTGTCTGATGTTCTCTGATGCCTACTCGGATTCTGCCTAATTAAATTCAACTAAAATTCCATATAAATAAGGATATCTCCCATATGGAATATACCACGAGATGGAAGTTTGTCCGCACTTGTAGTGCCACAGGCCTCCTGAAAACTGACATTAGGAACGTGGGGTGAAGACTTTGGTTTTTCATGGAAAAGGGCCACCGTTCCTGTCTAATGCTGTCTGCCTGCCACTAGGCTTATGGCTGCTAAAATTGCATACAAATGCGGATATCTCCCAGATGCAACCGAACACCAGTTGGAAGTTTGTCTGGCCTTGTAGTGCCAATGGCCTCCTACAAACTGACATTCCAGTACGTGAGGTGGAGACTTCGGTTTCCCATGGAAATGGCCAGCGTTCGTGTCTAATGATGTGTGCCTGCCAGTGGGCTTATGGCAACTAAAATTACATACAAATGAGGATATCTCCCAGATGCAATATGCCACCAGTTGGAAGTTTGTCTCCTCTTGTAGTGCCAGAGGCCTCCTAAAAAATGACATCAGGAACGTGGTGTGGAGACGTTGGTTTCCCATGGAAATGGGCCACTATTCCTGTCTAATTTTGTCTTCCTGCCGCTGGGATTCTGCCTACTAAAATTCCACTAAAATTCCATACAAATGAGATTATCTCCCAAATGCAATATAACACCAGATGGAAGTTTCTCTGCCCTTGTGTTTCCAAAGGCCTCCTACAAACCGACATTAGGAACCTAGGGTGGAGACTTTGGTTTCCCATGGAAAAGGACCACCGTTCCTGTCTAATGCTGTCTGCCTGGCACTGTGGTTATGACTGCTGAAGTTCCATACAAATGAGGATATCTCCGAGGCGCAATCTACCACCAGGTGGAAGTTTGTCTGCCCTTGTAGTTCCAAAGGCCTTTTACAAACTGACATCTGGAGCGTGCGGTGGAGACTTTGGTTTCCCATGGAAATGGGCCACTGTTTGTGTCTAATGCTATGTGCCTGCCAATGGGCCTCTGCCTAGGAAAATTCCATACAAATGAGGATATCTCCCAGATGGAGTCTACCACCACTTGAAAGTTTTTCTACCATTGTAATGCCAATGACCTCCTACAAACTGACATCAGGAATCTGGAGAGGACGCTTTGGTTTCCCATGGAAAAGGGCCACCCTTGGTGTTTAATGCTGTCTCCTTGCCACTGGGTTTATGCCTACCGAAATTACATACAAATGAGGATATCTCCCAGATGGAATCTACCACCAGATGGAAGTTTCTTTGACCATGTAGTTCCAAAGGCCTCCTACAAACTGACATGAGGAACATGGGGTGGAGACTTTGTTTTCCCATGGAAGAGGGCCACCGTTCCTGTCTAATGCTGTCTGCCTGCCACTGCGGTTATGACTACTGAAATTATATACAAATGTGGATATCTCCCAGATGCAATATGGCACCAGTTGGAAGTTTGTCTGCTCTTGTAGTGCCAAAGGCCTCCTACAAACTGACATCAGGAACCAAGGGTGGAGACTTTGGTTTTGCATGGAAATGGGCCATCGTTAATGTCTAATGCTGTCTGTCGGCCACTAGTTTTCTCCCTACTGAAATTCCACCAAAATTCCATACAAATGAGGATATCTCCCAGATGGAATCTACCACCAGATGGAAGTTCCTCTGACCTTGTAGTTTTAAAGGCCTCCTACAAACTGACAGCAGGAACCTGGGCTGGAGACTTTATTTTCCCATGGAAAAGGGCCACCCTGCGTGTCTAATGCTGTCTGCCTGCCACTGGGCTTATGTGTACTAAAATTCCACTAAAATTCCATACAAATGAGGACATCTCCTAGCTGCAATCTATTACCAGATGGAAGATTGTCTACCCTTGTGGTGCCAAAGGCCTCCTGCAAACTGACATCAGGGGACTGGGGTGGAGGCGTTGTTTTCCCATGGAAAAGGGCCTGTTTCATGTCCAATGCTGTCCTCTTGCCACTGGCCTTATGAGTACTAAAATTTCATACAAATGAGGATATATTCCAGATGGAATCTCCCACCAGTTGGAAATTTGTCTGCCCTTGTAGTTCCAAAGGCCTTCTACAAACTGACATCCGGAATGTGGGGTGGAGACTTTGGTTTCTCATGGAAAAGGGACACTGTTCGTGTCTAATGCTCTCTGCCTGCCACTGGGCTTATGCCTAGTAAAATCCCATACAAATGAGGATATCTCCCAGATGGAATCTTCCACCAGTTGGAAGTTTGTCTGCCCTTGTAGTGCCAAAAGGCCTTCTGCAAACTGACATAATGAACGTAGGGTGTATAATTTGGTTTCCCATGGAAATGGGCCACCCTTGGTGTTTAATACTGTCCCCTTGCCACTGGGCTTATGACTACTGAAATTACATACAAATTAGGATATCTCCCAGACGCAATATGCCAGCAGATGGAAGTTTGTCTGCTCTTGCAGTGACAAAGGCCTCCTTCAAACTGACATTCGGATCCTCACCTGGAGACTTTGGTTTCCTATGGAAAAGGCCCACCGTTCATGTTTAATGCTGTCTTTCTGGGCTGCTGAGTACTAAAATACCACTAAAATTCCATAAAAATGACGACATCTCCGAGGTGCAATCTACCGCCAGTTGGAAGTTTGTCTGCCCTTGTAGTGCCAAAGGCCTCCTTCAAACTGAGATCAGGAACATAGGATGGATAATTTCTTTTTCCATGGAAAAGGGCCACAGTTCATGTCTAATGCTGTCTGAGTGTTAGTGGGCAAATGCCTACTAATATTCCCTACAAATGAGGATATCTCCCAAATGGAATTTTCCACCAGTTGGAAGTTTGTCTGCCCTTGTAGTGCCAAAGGCCTTCTGCAAACTGACTTAAGGAACGTAGGGTGTATAATTTCGTTTTCCATGGAAATGGGCCACTGATCGTGTCTAATGGTGTCTGCCTGCCCCTGGGCTTATGCCTGCTAAAATTGCATACAAATGAGGATATCTCCCAGATGGAATCGACCACCAGATGGAAGTTTGTCTGCCCTTGTAGTGCAAAGGCCTCCTACAAACTGACATCAGGAACCTGGAGTGGACACATTGGTTTCCAATGGAAAAGGGCCACCGTTAGTGTTCAATGCTCTCTCCATGCCACTGGGCTTACGACTACTGAAATTACATACAAATGAGGATATCTTCCAGATTGAATCTACCACCAGATGGAAGTTTCTCTGACCTTGTAGTTCCAAAGGCCTCCTACAAACTGACATCAGGAACATGGTGTAGAGACTTTTTTTTCCCATTGAAGAAGGCCACCGTTCCTGTCTAATGCTGTCTGCCTGCCACTGGGGTTATGACTAGTGAAAGTACATACAAATGTGGATATCTCCCAGATGCAATATGGCACCAGTTGGAAGTTTGTCTGCTCTTGTAGTGCCAAAGGCCTCCTACAAACTGACATCAGGAACCTAGGGTGGAGACTTTGGTTTTGCATGAAAATGGGCCACTGTTAGTGTCTAATGCTGTCTGCCGGCCGCTGGTTTTCTCCCTACTGAAATTCCACCAAAATTCCATACAAATGAGGATATCTCCCAGATGGAATCTACCACCAGATGGAAGTTCCTCTGACCTTGTACTGCCAAAGGCCTCCTACAAACTGACATCAGGAACATGGGGTGGAGACTTTGTTTTCCCATGGAAAAGGGCCAGCGTTCGTGTCTAATGCTGTCTGCCTGCCACTGGCCTACTTCCTACTAAAATTCCACTAAAATTCCAAAAAAATGAGGATATCTCTCAGGTGCAATCTACAACCAGATGGAAGTTTCTCTGCCCTTATATTGGAAAACACCTCCTACAACGTGACATCAGCAACGTGGGGTGGAGATTTTGAATTCCCATGGAAAAGGGCCACCGTTCGTGTCTAACGATGTCTGCCTCCCACTGGGGTTATGCCTGCTGAAATTCCATACAAATGAGGATATCTCCCAGATGGAATCTACCACCAGTTGGAAGTTTGTCTGCCCTTGTAGTGCCAAAGGCCTCCTAAATACTGACATCAGGAACGTGGATTGGTCTTTGGTTTCCCATGGAAAAGGGACACCGTTTGTGCCTAATGCTATGTGCCTGCCGCTGGGCTTATGCCTAGTAAAGTTCCATACAAATGAGGATATCTCCCACATGGAATTTACCATCAGATGGAAGTTTGTCTGCCCTTGTAGTGGCAAAGGCCTCCTAAAAAACTGACATCAGGAACCAGGGGTGGAGATTTTTGTTTCCCATGGAAAAGGGCCACCGTTCGTGTCTAATGGTGTCTGCCTGCAACTGGGGTTATGCCTGCTGAAATTCCTCACAAATGAGGATATCTCCCAGGTGCAATCTACCACCAGGTGGATGTATGTCTGCCCTTATAGTGCCAAAGTCCTCCTACAAACTGACATCAGGAACGTGGGGTGTAGACTTTGTTTTCCCAAGGAAATTGGCCACCGTTCGAGTCTAATGCTGTCTGCCTGCCACTGGGCTTCTGCCTGCTGAAATTCCAAAGATATTTGGAAATCTCTCTGATGCAATCAACCACCTGACGGAAGTTTGTCTGCCCTTGTAATGCCAAAGGCCTCTTAAACACTGACATCAGGAACCTGGAGTGGAGACTTTGGTTTCCCATGGAAATGGGCCACCGTTCGTTCCTAATGCTGTCTGCCTGCAACTGGGTTTCTTCCTACTAAAATTCCACTAAAATTCCATAGAAATAAGGATATCTTCCAAGTGCAATCTACAACCAGATAAAAGAATCTCTGCCCTTGTAGTACCAAAGCTCTCCTAAAAAACTGACATCAGAAACCAGGGGTGCAGACTTTGTTTTCCCATGGAAATGGGCCAGCGATCGTGTCTAATGCTATCTGCCTACCACTGGGCTTCTGCCTGCTCAAATTCCAAAGAAATTTGGAAATCTCTCCGATGCAATCTACCTCCTGACGGAAGTTTTTCTGCCTCTGTAATGCCAAATGCCTCCTACAAATTGACATCAGGAGCCTGGAGTGGAGACTTTGGTTTCCCATGGAAAAGGGTCAGCGTTCGTGTCTAATGCTGTCTGCCTGCCACTGGGCTAATGGCTACTGAAATTACATACAAATGAGGATATCACCCAGATGCAATATGCCACCAGTTGCAAGTTTGTCTGCTCTTGTAGTGCCAAAGGCATCCTAGAAACGGACATCAGGAACGTGGGGTGGAGATTTTGGTTTCCCATGGAAATGGGCCACCGTTGTTGTTTAATGCTGTCGACATGCCACTGGGCTTCTGTCACTTTAATTCCACTAAAATTCCATACAAATGAGGATATCTCCAAGATGCAATATGCCACCAGTCGGAAGTTTGTCTGTTCTTGTAGTGCAAAAGGCCTCATAAAAACTGACATCAGGAACCTGATCTGGAGACTTTGCTTTCCCCTGGAAAAGGGCCACTATTCATGTCTAATTCTGTGTGCCTGCTGCTGGGATTCTGCGTACTAAAATTGCTCTAAAATTCTATACAAATGAGAATATCTCGCAGGTGCAATCTGCCCCCGGTTTGAAGTTTTCTGCCCTTGTATTGCCAAAGGGCTCCTATAAACTGACATCTGAAACGTAGGATGCATGATTTTGTTTCCCATGGAAAAAGGCCACTGTTCATGCCTAATGCTCTGTGCCTGCCACTGGGCGTATGCCTGCTAAAATTCCATGCAAATGAGGATATCTCGCAGATGCCATTTACCACCAGATGAAAGTTTGCCTGCCCTTGTAGTGGCAAAGGCCTCCTAAAATCTGACATCGGGAACGTGGTTTGGAGACTTTGGTTTCCCATGGAAAAGGACCACCGTTCGTATCTAATGCTGTCTGCCTGGCATTGTGGTTATGACAGCTGAAGTTCCATACAAATGAGGATATCTCCCAGGTGCAATCTACCACCAGGTGGAAGCTTCTCTGCCCTTGTAGTCCCAAAGGCCTCCTTTAAACTGACATCAGGACGTCGGGGTGGAGACTTTGGTTTCCCATAGAAATGGGCCACCGCTCATGTCTAATGCTGTCTGCCTGCCACTGGCCTTCTTCCTACTAAAATTCCACTAAATTTCCATAGAAATGAAGGTATCTCCCAGGTGCAATCTACAACCAGATGGAAGTTTCTCTGCCCTTATATTGGATAACGCCTCCTACAAAGTGACATCAGCAACGTGGGGTGGAGATTTTGGTTTCCCATGGAAAAGGTCCACCGTCCGTGTCTACTGCTGTCTGCCTGCCACTGGGGTTATACCTGCTGAAATTCCTCACAAATGAGGATATCTCCCAGATGGAATCTGCAACCAGTTAAAAGTTTGTCGGCCCTTCTAGTGCCAAAGTCCTCCTAAAAACTGACATCAGGAACGTGGGGTGGAGACTTTGGTTTCCCAAGGAAATGGGCCACCCTTCGTGTCTAATGCTGTCTGCCTGCCACTGGGCTTCTGCCTTCTGAAATTCCATACAAATGAGGATATCTCCCCGATGCAATCTACCACCAGACGGAACTTTGTCGGCCCTCAAAGTGCAAAGGGCCTCCTATAAACTGACATCAGGAACCTGGACTGGAGACTTTGGTTTCCCATGGAAATGGGCCAGTGTTCGTGTCTAATGCTTTCTGCCCGGAACTGTGGTTATGACTGCTGAAGTTCCATACAGATGAGGATATCTCCTCGGTGCAATCTACCACCCGGAGGAAGTTTGTCTGGCCGTGTAGTTCCAAAGTCCTCCGAGAAACGGACATCCAGAACATGGGGTGGAGACTTTGCTTTCCCATATAAATGGGCGGCCGTTCGTGTCTAATGCTCTCTGCCTGCCACTGGGCTTCTTCCTACTAAAATTCCACTAAAATTCCTTAGAAATAAGGATATCTCCCAGGTGCAATCTACAACCAGATGGAAGATTCTCTGCCCTTGTAGTACCAAAGCCTTCCTAAAAAACTGACATCAGGAACCAGGGGTGGAGTCTATGTTTTCCCATGGAAAAGAGCCACCGTTCGTGTCTAATGCTGTCTGCCTGCCACTGGGCTTCTGCGTGCTGGAATTCCCAAAAAATTTGGAAATCTCTCTGATGTAATCAACCACCTGACGGAAGTTCCTCTGCCCCTGTAGTGCCAAAGGCATCCTACAAATTGACATCAGGAGCCTGGAGTGGAGACTTTGGTTTCCCATGGAAAAGGGCCAGCGTTCGTGTCTAATGCTGTCTGCCTGCCACTGGGCTTATGGCTACTGAAATTACATGCAATTGAGGATATCTCCCCGATGCAATAAGCCAGCAGTTGGAAATTTGTCTGCTCTTGTATTGCAAACGTCCTCCTATAAACGGACATCATGAACGTGGGGTGGAGACTTTGGTTTCCCATGGAAATGGGCCACCGTTGGTGTTTAATGCTGTCTACTTGCCACTGGGCTTCTGCCTACTTTAATTCCACTAAAATTCCATACAAATGAGGATATCTCCAAGACGCAATATGCCACCAGTTGGAAGTTTTTCTGTTCTTGTAGTGCAAAAGGCCTCCTAAAAACTGGCATCAGGAAGCTGGCCTTGAGACTTTGTTTTCCCCTGGAAAAGGGCCACTATTCATGTCTAATTCTGTGTGCCTGCAGCTGGGATTCTGCGTACTAAAATTCCTCTAAAATTTAATACAAATGGGAATATTTCGCAGGTGCAATCCTCCCCCAGTTTAAAGTTTCTCTGCCCTTGTAGTGCCAAAGGGCTCCTATAAACTGACATCTGAAACATAGGATGGATAATTTGGTTTCCCATGGAAAAGGGCCACTGTTCATGCCTAATGCTGTGTGCCTGCCACTGGGCGTATGCCTGCTAAAATTCCATACAAATGAGGATATCTCCCCGATGCAATTTACCACGAGATGGAAGTTTGTCTGCCCTTGTAGTGGCAAAAGCCCCCTAAAAAACTGACATCAGGAACCAGGCGTGGAGACTTTGGTTTCCAATGGAAAAGGACCACCGTTCGTATCTAATGCTGTCTGCCTGGCACTTTGGTGATGATTGCTGAAGTTCCATACAAATGAGGATATCTCCCAGGTGCAATCTACCACCAGGTGGAACTTTGTCTGCCCTCATAGTGCCAAAGGCCTCCAAAAAACTGACATCAGGAACGTGGGGTGAAGACTTTGGTTTCCCATGGAGAAGGTCCATCGTTCGTTTCTAATGCTGTCTGCCTGGCTTTGAGATTATGAGTGCTGAAGTTCCATACAAATGAGGATATCTCCCAGGTGCAATCTACCACCAGATGGAAGTTTGTCTGCCCTTGTAGTGCCAAAGGCCTCCTAAAAACTGACATCAGGAACGTGGGGTGGAGACTTTGCTTTCCCATGGAAAAGGGCCACCGTTTGTGTCTAATGCTATGCGCCTGCCACTGGGCTTATGCCTAGTAAAATTCCATACAAATGAGGATATCTCCCAGATGGAATCTACCACCACTTGAAAGTTTGTCTGCCCTTGTAATGCCAACGGCCTCCTACAAACTGACATCAGGAATCTGGAGAGGACGCTTTGGTTTCCCTTGGAATAGGGCCACCCTTGGTGTTTAATGCTGTCTCTTTGCCACTGGGCTTATGACTACTGAAATTACATACAAATGAGGATATCTCCCAGATGCAATATGCCACCAGATGGAAGTTTGTCTGCTCTTGCAGTGCCAAAGGCCTCGTTCAAAGTGATATCTGGAACCTGGCCTGGAACTTTGGTTTCCTATGGAAAAGGCCCACCGTTCGTATTTAATGCTGTCGGTCTGCAACTGGGCTTCTGAGTACTAAAATTCCACTAAAATTCCATACAAATGAGGACATCTCCATGGTGCAATCTACCACCAGTTGGAAGTTTGTCTGCCCTTGTAGTGCCAAAGGCCTCCTAAAAACTGACATCATGAACGTGAGGTGGAGACTTTGGTTTCCATGGAAAAGGGGCACCGTTTTTGTCTAATGCTCTGTGCCTGCCACTGGGCTTATGCCTAGTAAAATTCCATACAAATTAGGATATCTCCCAGATGGAATTTTCCATCAGATGGAAGTTTGTCTGCCCTTGTAGTGGCAAAGGCCTCCTAAAACCTGACATCAGGAACCACGGGTGAAGATTTTTGTTTCCCATAGAAAAGGGCCACCGTTCGTGTCTAATGGTGTCTGCCTGCCACTGGGGTTATGCCTGCTGAAATTCCTCACAAATGAGGATATCTCCCTGATGGAATCTACCACCAGTTGGAAGTATGTCTGCCCTTATAGTGCCAAAGTCCTCGTAAAAACTGACATGAGGAACGTGGGATGGAGACTTTGGTTTCCCCTGGAAAAGGGCCACTATTCATGTCTAATTCTGTGTGCCTGCAGCTTGGATTCTGCGTACTAAAATTCCTCTAAAATTCTATACAAATGGGAATATTTCGCAGGTGCAATCCTCCCCCAGTTTGAAGTTTCTCTGCCATTGTAGTGCCAAGGGGCTCCTATAAACTGACATCTGAAACATAGGATGGATAATTTTGTTTCCCATGGAAAAGGGCCACTGGTTATGCCAAATGCTGTGTGCCTGCCACTGGGCGTATGCCTGCTAAAATTCCATACAAATGAGGATATCTCGCAGATGCAATTTACCACCAGATGGAAGTTTGCCTGCCCTTGTAGTGGCAAAAACCTCCTAAAAACTGACATCAGGAACCGGGAGTGGCGACTTTGGTTTCCCATGAAAATGGGCCACCGTTCGTGTGTAGTGCTGTCTGCTTGCCACTGGGCTTCTTCTTATTAAAATTCCACTAAAATTCCATAGAAATGAGGATATCTCCTAGGTGCAATCCACAACCAGATGGAAGATTCTCTGCCCTTGTAGTACCAAAGCCCTCCTAAAAAACTGACATCAGGAACCAGGGGTGGAGACTTTGTTTTCCCATGGAAAAGGGCCAGCGTTCATGTCTAATGCTGTCTGCCTGCCACTGGGCTTCTGCCTGCTGAAATTCCAAAGATATTTGGAAATCTCTCCGATGCAATCAACCAGCTGATGGAAGTTTGTCTGCCCCTGTAGTGCCAAAGGCCTCCTACAAATTGACATCAGGAGCCTGGAGTGGAGAATTCGGTTTCCCATGGAAAAGGGCCACCGTTCGTGTCTAATGCTGTCTGCCGGCCACTGGGCTTATGGCTACAGAAATTACATACAAATGAGGATATCTCCCAGATGCAATATGCCACCAGTTGGAAGTTTGTCTGCTCTTGTAGTTCCAAAGGCCTCCTAGAAACGGACATCATGAACGTGGGGTGGAGACTTTGGTTTCCCATGGAAATGGGCCACCGTTGGTGTTTAATGTTGTCTACTTGCCACTGGGCTTCTGCCTACTTTAATTCCACTAACATTCCATACAAATGAGGATATCTCCAAGATGCAATATGCCACCAGTCGGAAGTTTGTCTGTTCTTGTAGTGCAAAAGGCCTCCTAAAAGCTGACATCAGGAACCTGGCCTGGAGACTTTGGTTTCCCCTGGAAAAGGCCGCTATTCATGTCTAATTCTGTGTGCCTGCCGGTGGGATTCGGCGGACTGAAATTCCTCTAAAATTCTATAAAATTGAGAATATCTCGCAGGTGCAATCTACTCCCGGTTTGAAGTTTCTCTGCCCTTGTAGTGCCAAAGGGCTCCTATAAACTCTCTTCTTAAACGTAGTGTTGCGGCTTATTCAGCCATCGCCTTGGTGGCCTGGGTTTAATTGAAGACACGACCACCACAAGCTGCGAGCGTGGGGTTCGGGCAAATGACTCAGTTAACACCAATGTGATGTGTTTGGTCAAAAGCGTTTATTATCTAAAACACAGGGTTTAAGTACCTTCTGGGTTTCGCTACGTCATAGGGGGTCTTACTAGTTTCTTAAGGGTAGTGGAAAAGTACTGGTATGCAAGGAAAGAGAGAGGGGTCTGTGACCTTGAGATAAAGGTTATCTCTGGAGAGGGATGTGCCTGGCCCTGCTTCGCGTTACAACCCGATTCGTCTTCCGCAAACGCAGTCTGTCCCTTCCAATTCACATTCTCTCCACAACGTAGGATGTATAATTTGGTTTCCCGTGGAATAGGGCACTGTTCATGCCTAATGCTGTGTGCCTGCCACTGGGCATATGCCTGCTAAATCTCCATACAAATGAGCATATCTCGCAGATGCAATTTACCACCAGATGGAAGTTTGCCTGCCCTTGTAGTGGCAAAGGCCTCCTAAAAACTGACATCAGGAACCGGGAGTGGCCACTTTGGTTTCCCATGAAAATGGGCCACCGTTCGTGTGTAATGCTGTCTGCTTGCCACTGGGCTTCTTCCTATTAAAATTCCACTAAAATTCCATAGAAATGAGGATATCTCCCAGGTGCAATCTACAACCAGATAGAAGATTCTCTGCCCTTGTAGTACCAAAGCCCTCCTAAAAAACTGACATCAGGAATCAGGGGTGGAGACTTTGTTTTCCCATGGAAAAGGGCCAGCGTTCATGTCTACTGCTGTCTGCCTGCCACTGGGCTTCTGCCTGCTGAAATTCCAAAGAAATTGGGAAATCTCTCCGATGCAATCAACCACCTGACGGAAGTTTGTCTGCCCCTGTAGTGCCAAAGGCCTCCT
Source organism: Phylloscopus collybita (assembly GCA_027886175.1). Lineage (NCBI taxonomy): Eukaryota > Metazoa > Chordata > Aves > Passeriformes > Phylloscopidae > Phylloscopus > Phylloscopus collybita. Next base: position 49,827,753 of record JAJNNQ010000137.1, on the reverse strand, counting down.
ACAAATAGACATCAGGAGCCTGGAGTGGAGAATTCGGTTTCCCATGGAAAAGGGCCACCGTTCGTGTCTAATGCTGTCTGCCGGCCACTGGGCTTATGGCTACAGAAATTACATACAAATGAGGATATCTCCAAGATGCAATATGCCACCAGTTGGAAGTTTGTCTGTTCTTGTAGTGCAAAAGGCCTCCTAAAAACTGACATCAGGAACCTGGCCTGCAGACTTTCATTTCCCCTGGAAAAGGGCCACTATTCATGTCTAATTCTGTCTGCCTGCCGCTTGGAATCTGCGTACTAAAATTCGTCTAAAATTCTTTACAAATGAGAATATCTCTCAGGTGCAATCTACCACCACGTGGAAGTTTGTCTGCTCTTGTAGTGCCAAAGGCCTCCTAAAACATGACATCAGGAACGTGAGGATGGATAATTTGTTTTTCCATGGAAAAGGCCCATTGTTCATGTCTAATGCTGCTGCCTGCCAGTGGGTATATGCCTACTAAAATTCCATACGTATGAGGATATCTCCCAAATGCAATTTCCCACCAGATGGATGTTTGTCTACACTTTTAATGCCAAAGGCCTCCTGAAAACCTACATCAGAAGCCTGGGTTGGAGACTTCGGTTTCCCATGGAAAAGGGCCACCATTTGTGTCTAATGCTCTCTGCCTGCCACTGGGCTTCTGCCTGCTGAAATTCCATACAAATGAGGATATCTCCCCGATGAAATAAACCAACAGACGGAAGTTTGTCTTCCCATGTACTGCAAAAGACCTCCTAAAACCTGATATCGGGAACGTAGTGTGGAGACTTTGGTTTCCCATGGAAAAAGACCACTGTTCCTGTCTAATGCTGTCTGCCTGGTACAGTGGTTATGACTGCTGAAGTTCCATAAAAATGAGGATATCTCTGCGATGCAATCAACCACAAGATAGAAGTATGTCTGCCCTTGTAGTACCAAAGGCCTCTTACAAACTGACATCAGGAACGTGAGATGGAGACTTTGGTTTCCCAAGGAAATGGGCCACCCTTTGTGTCTAATGCTCTCTGCCAGCCACTTGGCTTATGCCTACTAGAATTACAATAAAATTCTCTACAAATGAGGATATCTCCCAGGTGCAATCTACCACCTGACGGAAGTTTGTCTGCCCTTGTAGTTCCAAAGGCCTCCTACAAACTGACATCAGGAACGTGAGGTGGAGACTTTGGTTTTCTATGAAAAAGTTCCACTGTTCGTGTCTAATGCTGTCTGCCTGCCACTGGGCTTATGCCTACTAAAATTACATACAAATGAGGATATCTCCCAGATGCAATATGCCACCAGTTGGAAGTTTGTCTCGTCTTGTAGTGCCAGAGGCCTCCTAGAAAATGACATCAGGAACCTGGGGTGGAGACTTTGGTTTCCCATGGAAATGGGCCACTATTCATGTCTAATTCTGTCTGCCTGCCGCTGGGATTCTGCCTACTAAAATTCCTCTAAAATTCCATACAAATGCGAATATCTCCCAGGTGCAAACTAACACCAGATGGAAGTTTCTCTGCCCTTATGTTTCCAAAGGCCTCCTACAAACTGCCATCAGAAACCTAGGGTGGAGACTTTGGTTTCCCATGGAAAAGGACCACCGTTCATGTTTAATGCTCTCTGTCTGCAACTGGGCTTCTGAGTACTAAAATACCACTAAAATTCCATACAAATAAGGACATCTACGAGGTGCGATCCACCACGAGATGGAGGTTTGTCTGCCCTTGTAGTGCCAAAGGCCTCCTAAAAACTGACATCAGGAGCCTGGTTTGGAGACTTTGTTTTCCCATGGAAAAGGGCTACCGTTCGTGTCTAATGCTGTCTGCCTGCCACTGGGCTTCTATCTGCTGAAATTCCATACAAATGTGGATATCTTCCCGATGCAATCAACCACCAGACGGAAGTTTTTCTGCCCTTGTACTGTCAATGGCCTACTAAAACCTGACATCGGGAACGTGGTGTGGAGACTTTGGTTTCCCTAGGAAAAGGACCACCGTTCCTGTCTAATGCTGTCTGCCTGGCACTGTGGTTATGACTGCTGAAGGTCCATAAAAATGAGGATATCTCCCAGGAGCAATCTACCACCAGGTGGAAGTTTGTCTACCCTTGTACTGCCGAAGGCCTCCTAGTAACGGACATCAGGAACGTGGGGTGGAGACTTTGGTTTCCCATAAAAATGGGCCACCGTTTGTGTCTAATGCTGTCTGCCTGCCACTGGGCTTTTACCTGCTGAAATTCCATACAAATGAGGATATCTCCCCGATGCAATCAGCCACCAGACGGAAGTTTGTTTGCCCTTGTACTGCCAAAGGCCTCCTAAAACCTGACATCAGGAACGTGGCTTGGAGACTTTGGCTGCCCATGGGAAAAGGGCCACCGTTCATGTCTAATGCTGTCTGCCTGCCACTGGGCTTCTACCTGCTGAAGTTCCATACAAATGAGGATATCTCCCCGATGCAATCAACCACCAGACGGAAGTTTGTCTACCTTTGTAGTGTCAAAGGCCTCCTAGAAACGGACATCAGGAACGTGGGGTGGAGACTTTGGTTTCCCATAAAAATGGGCCATTATTCGTGTCTAATGCTGTCTGCCTGCCACTGTGCTTCTTCCTACTAAAATTCCACTAAAACTCCATAGAAATGAGGATATCTCCCAGGTGCAATCTACAACCAGATGGAAGTTTCTCTGCCCTTATATTGGAAAACGCCTCCTACAAAGTGACATCAGCAACATGGGGTGGAGATTTTGGTTTCCCATGAAAAAAGGGCCACTGTTCGTGTCTAATGCTGTCTGCCTGCCACTGGAGTTATGCCTACTGAAATTCCTCACAAATGAGGATATTTCCCAGATGGAATCTCCCACCAGTTGGAAGTTTGTTTGCCCTTCTAGTGCCAAAGGCCTCCTAAAAACTGACATCAGGAACCTGGGGTGGAGACTTTGGTTTCTCATGGAAATGGGCCACCGTTCGTGTCTAATAATGTCTGTCGGCCATTGGGCTTCTACCTACGAAAATTCCACTGAAATTCCATACAAATGAAGACATCTCCCGGGTGCAGTCTACCGCCAGATATAAGTTTTTCTGCCCTTGTATTTCCAAAGGCCTTCTATAAACTGACATGAGGAGCCTGGAGTGGACACTTTGGTTTCCCATGGATATGGGCCAGCGTTCGTGTGTAAAGCAGTCTGCCTGCAGCTGGATTTCTGCCTACTTTAATACCACTGAAATTCCATAAAAATGAGGATATCTCCCAGGTGCAATCTACCACCAGATGGAAGTTTTTCTGCCCTTGTACTTCCAAAGGCCTCTTACAAACTAATATCAGGAACGTGGGGTAGAGACTTCGGTTTCCCATGGAAAAGGACCACCGTTTGTGTCTAATGCTGTCTGCCTGCCACTGGGGTTATGCCTGCTGAAATTCCTCACAAATGAGGATATCTCCCGCACGGAATCTACCACCAGATGGAAGTTTGTCTGCCCCTGAAGAGCCAAAGGCTTCCTACAAATTGACATCAAGAACCTGAGGCGGAGACTTTGGTTTCCCATGGAAAAGGGCCACCGTTCGCGTCTAATACTGTCTGCCTGCCACTGGGCTTATGGCTATTAAAATTACATACAAATGAGGATATCTCCTAGATGCAATATGCCACCAATTGGAACTTTGTCTCCTCCTGTAGTGCCAGAGGCCTCCTAGAAAATGACATGAGGAACCTGGGGTGGAGACTTTGGTTTCCCATGGAAATGAGCCACTATTCATGTCTAATTCTGTCTACCTGCAGCTGGGATTCTGTCTACTAATATTCCACTAAAATTCCATACAAATGAGTATATCTCCCAGGTGCAATCTAACACCAGATGGAAGATTCTCTGCCCTTGTGTTTCCAAAGGCCTCCTACAAACTGCCATCAGGAACCTGGGGTGGAGACTTTGCTTTCCCATGGAAAAGGACCACCGTTCCTGTCTAATGCTGTCTGCCTGGCACTGTGGTGATGACTGCTGAAGTTCCATACAAATGAGGATATCTCCCAGGTGTAATCTACCACTGGGTGGAAGTTTTTCTGCCTCCGTAGTGCCAAAGGCCACCTAAAAACTGACATCCCGAACGGGGGGTGGAGACTTTTGTTTCCCAAAGAAATGCCCACCGTTCGTGTCTAATGCTGTCTGGCAGCCACTGGCCTTATGCCTACTAAAATACCACTAAAATTCTATAGAAATGAGGTTATCTCCCAGATGCAATCTACCACCAGATGGAAGTTTGCCTGCCCTTGTATTTCCAAAGCCCTCCTACAAACTGACATCAGGAACGTGAGGTGGAGACTTTGGTTTCCCATGGAAAAAGTCCATTGTTCGTGTCTAATGCTGTCTGCCTGCCACTGGGCTTCTGTCTGCTGAAATTCCATACAAATGAGGGTATCTCCTCGATTCAATCAAACACAAGACGGAACTTTGTCTGCCCTTGTAGTGCCAAAGGCCTCCTACAAAATGACACCCGGAACCCGGAGTGGAGGCTTTGGTTTCCCATAGAAATGGGCCATTGTTCGTGTCTAATGCTGTCTGCCTGCCACTGGGTTTCTTCCTACTAAAATTCCACTAAAATTCCATAGAAATGAGGATATCTCCCAGGTGCAATCTACAACCAGATGGAAATTTTTCTGCCCTTATATTGGAAAACGCCTCCTACAATGAGACATCAGCAACGTGGGGTGGAGATTTTGGTTTCCCATGGAAATGGGCCACTCTTCGTGTCCAATGCTGTCTGCGTGCCACTTGGCTTCTGCCTTCTGAAATCCCATACAAATGAGCATATCTCGCTGATGCAATCAACCACCAGATGGAAGTTTGTCTGCCCTTTTAATGCCAAAGGCCTCCTACAAACTGACATGAGGAGCCTGGGTTGGAGACTTTGGTTTCCCATGGATATTGGCCAGCGTTCGTGTGTAATGCTGTCTGCCTGCCGCTGGATTTCTGCCTACTAAAATACCACTAAAATTCCATACAAATGGCGATATCTCCCAGGTCCAATCTACCACCAGATGGAAATTTTTCTACACTTGTAGTTCCATTCGCCTCTTAATGACTGACATCAGGAACGTGGGATGGAGACTTTGGTTTCCCATGGAAAAGGGCACCGTTCGTGTCTAATGCTATCTGCCTGCCACTGGGGTTATGCCTACTAAAATTCCACTAAAATTCTATACAAATGAGGATATCTCCCAGGTGCAATCTACCACCAGATAGAAGTTTGTCTGCCCTTGTAAATCCAAAGGCCTCCTACAAATTGTCATCAGGAACCTGGGGCGGAGACTTTGGTTTCCCATGGAAAAGGGCCACCTTTCGTGTCTAATGCTGTCTGCCTGCCACTGGGCTTATGGGTACTAAAATTACATACAAATGAGGATATCTCCCAGATGCAATATGCCACCAATTGGAAGTTTGTCCCCTCTTGTAGTGCCAGAGGCCTCCTAGAAAATGACATCAGGATCATGGGTTGGAGACTTTGGTTTCCTATGGAAATGGGCCACTATTCATGTCTAATTCTGTCTACATGCTGCTGGGATTCTGCCTACTAAAATTCCACTAAAATTCCATAAAAATGAGTATATCTCCCAGCTACAACCTAACACCAGATGGAAGTTTCTCTGCCCTTGTATTTCCAAAGGCCTCCTACAAACTGCCATCAGCAACGTGGGGTGGAGACTTTGGTTTCCCATGGAAAAGGGGCACCGTTCGTGTCTAATGCTGTCTGCCTGTCACTGGTGTTATGCCTGCTGAAATACCTCACAAATGAGGATATCTCCCAGATGGAATATGCCAGCAGTTGGAAGTTTGTCTCCTCCTGTAGTGCCAGAGGTCTCCTAAAAACTGACATCAGGAACGTGGGGTGGAGACTTTGTTTTTCCATGGAAAGAGGCCACCGTTCGTGTCTAATGCTGTCTGCCTGCCAGTGGGCATATGCCTACCAAAGTTCCATACATATGAGGATATCTCCCAAATGCAATTTCCCACCAGATGAAAGTTTGTCTGCCCTTTTAATGCCAAAGGCCTCCTACAAACTGACATGAGGAGCCTGGGTTGGAGACTTTGGTTTCCCATGGATATTGGCCAGCGTTCGTGTGTAATGCTGTCTGCCTGCCGCTGGACTTCTGCCTACTAAAATTCCACTAAAATTCTATACAAATGAGGATATCTCCCAGGTGCAATCTACCACCAGATGGAAGTTTGTCTGACCTTGTAGTTCCAAAGGCCTCCTACAAACTGACATCAGGAACGTGAGGTGGAGACTTTGGTTTCCCATGGAAAAGGTCCATTGTTCATGTCTAATGATGTCTGCGTGCCACTGGGCTTCTGCCTGCTGAAATTCCATACAAATGAGGATATCTCCTCGATGCAATCAACCACCAGACGGAACTTTGTCTGCCCTTCTAGTGCCAAACGCCTCCTTCAAACTGACATCAGGATCCTGGATTGGAAACTTTGGTTTCCCATGGAAATGGGCCAGCGTTCGTGTCTAATGATGTGTGCCTGCCACGAGGCTTCTGCCTATTAAAATTCCACTAAAATTCCATACAAATGAGGATGTCTCCCATGTGCAATCTACCACCAGATGGAAGTTTGTCTGCCCCTGTAGAGCCAAAGGCTTCCTACAAATTGACATCAGGAACCTGGGGCGGAGACTTTGGTTTCCCATTGAAAAGGACCACCGTTCCTGTCTAATGCTGTCTGCCTGCCACTGGGCTTATGGGTACTAAAATTACATACAAATGAGGATATCTCCCAGGTGCAATCTACCACCAGGTGGACGTTTGTTTGCCCTCCTTGTGCCAAAGGCCTCGTAAAAACTGACAGCAGGAACATGGGGTGGAGACACTGGTTTCCCAAGGTAATGGGCCACCGTTTGCGGCTAATGCTGCCTGCCAGCCACTGGGCTTATGCCTACTAAAATTCCACTAAAATTCTACACAAATGAGGATATCTCCCAGGTGCAATCTATAACCAGATGGAAATTTGTCTGCCCTTGTAGTTCCAAACGCCTCCTAAAAACTGAAATCAGGAACGTGGGTTGGAGAATTTCTTCTCCCATGGAAATGGGCCACCGTTTGTGTCTAATGCTATGTGCCTGCCACTGGGCTTCTTCCTACTAAAATTCCACTAAAATTCCATAGAAATGAGGATGTCTCCCAGGTGCAATCTACCACCAGATGGAAGTTTCTCTGCCCTTATATTGGGAAACGCCTCCTACAAATTGACATCAGCAACGTGGGGTGGAGGTTTTGGTTTCCCATGGAAAAGGTCCATTGTTCGTGTCTAATGCTGTCTGCCTGTCACTGGGGTTATGCCTGCTGAAATTCCTCACAAATGAAGATATCTCCCAGATGCAATATGCCAGCAGTTGGAAGTTTGTCTCCACTTTTAGTGCCAGAGGCCTCCTAAAAACCGACATCAGGAACGTGGGTTGGAGACTTTGTTTTTCCATGGAAAGAGGCCACCGTTCGTGTCTAATGCTGTCTGCCTGCCAGTGGGCATAAGCCTACCAAAGTTCCATACATATGAGGATATCTCCCAAATGCAATTTCCCACCAGATGGAAGTTTGTCTGCCCTTGCAGTTCCAAACGCCTCCTAAAAACTGAAATCAGGAATGTGGGTTGGAGACTTTCTTCTCCCATGGAAATGGGCCAGCGTTCGTGTCTAATGATGTGTGCCTGCCACTAGGCTTCTGCCTATTAAAATTCCATACAAATGAGGATGTCTCCCAGGTGCAATCTACCACCAGATGGAAGATTGTGTGCCCATTTAGAGCCAAAGGCTTCTTACAAACTGACATCAGGAACGTGCGGTGGAGACTTTGGTTTCCCATGGAAATGGGCCACCGTTTGTGTATAATGCTATGTACCTGCCACTGGGCTTATGCCTAGTAAAATCCCATACAAATGAGGATATCTCCCAGATGGAGTCTACCACCAGTTGAAAGTTTGTCTGCCCTTGTAATGCCAACGGCCTCTTACAAATTGACATCAGGAATCTGGAAAGGACGCTTTGGTTTCCCATGGAAAAGGGCCACCCTTGGTGTTTAATGCTGTCTGCCTGCCAGTGGGCATATGCCTACTAAAATTCCCTACAAATGAGGATATCTCCCAAATGCAATTTCCCACCAGATGGAAGTTTGTCTGCCCATTTAATGCCAAAGTCCTCCGACAACCTGACATCAGGAATGTGGGATGGAGACTTTGGTTTCCCTAGGAAACGGGCCACTGTTCCTGTCTAATTCTCTCTGCCTTCCGCTGGGATTCTGCCTACTAAAATTCCACTAAAATTCCATAGAAATGAGGATATCTCCCAGGTGCAATCTACAACCAGATGGAAGTTTCTCTGCCCTTATATTGGAAAACGCCTCCTACAAAGTGACATTTGCAACATGGGGTGGAGATTTTGGTTTCCCATGGAAAAGGGCCACTCTTTGTGTCTAATGCTGTCTACCTGTCACTGGGGTTATGCCTGTTGAAATTCCTCACAAATGAGGATATCTCCCCGGTGCAATCAACCACCAGATGGAAGTGTGTCTGCCCTTGTAGTGCCAAAAGCCTCCTTCAAACTGACATCAGGAACATAGTATGGATAATTTGTTTTTCCATGGAAAAGGGCCACCGTTCCTGTCTAATGCTGTCTGCCTGGCACTGTGGTTATGACTGCTGAAGTTCCTCACAAATGAGGATATCTCGCACACGGAATCTACCACCAGTTGGAAGTTTTTCCGACAGAAGGCAGAAGATCAGTGGCAGGCAGACAGCATAGGACACGAACGGTGGACCTTTTTCATGGGAAACCGATGTCTCCACCCCAGGTTCCTGATGTCAGTTTTTAGGAGGCCTTTGGCACTACAAGGGCAAACAAACTTCGAACTGGTGGTAGATTCCATCTGGGAGATAGCCTCATTTGTGAGGAATTTCAGCAGGCGTAACCCAGTGGCAGGCAGACAGCATTAGACAGGAACGGTACCCCTTTTCCATTGGAAACAAACTCTCCATCCCACGTTCCTAATGTCAGTTTGTAGGAGGCATTTGGCACTATAAGGGCAGACTAATTTCCGACTGGTTGTAGATTCCATCTGGGAGATATCCTCATTTGTATGGAATTTCACTAGGCATAAGCCCAGTGGCAGGCACATTGCATTAGACACAAACGGTGGTCCTTTCCCATGGGAAACCAAAGTCTCCACCCCTGGTTCCTGATGTCAGTTTTTTAGGAGGCCTTTGCCACTACAAGGGCAGACAATCTTCCATCTGGTGGTAAATTGCATCTGGGAGATATCCTCAATTGTATGGAATTTTAGGAGGCATACGCCCAGTGGCAGGCACACAGCATTAGGCATGAACAGTGGCTCTTTTTCATGGGAAACCAAATTATCCATCCTACGTTTCAGATTTCATTTTATAGGAGACCTTTGGCAATACAAGGGCAGAGAAACTTCAAACCGGGGGTAGATTGCACCTGCGAGATATTCCCATTTGTATAGAATTTTAGAGGAATTTTAGTACGCAGAATCCCAGTGGCAGGCAGACAGAATTAGACATGAATAGTGGCCCTTTTCCAGGGGAAACCAAAGTCTCCAGGCCAGGTTCCTGATGTCTGTTTTTAGGAGGCCTTTTGCACTACAAGAACCGACAAACTTCCAACTGGTGGCATATTGAATCTGGGAGATATCCTCATTTGTATGTAATTTCTGTAGCCACAACCCAGTGGTGGGCAGACAGCATTAGACACGAACGCTGGCCCTTTTCCATGGGAAACCAAAGTCTCCACTCCAGGCTCCTCATGTCAATTTGTAGGAGGCCTTTGGCTCTACAGGGGCAGACAAACTTCCGTCAGGTGGTTGATTACATCGGAGAGATTTCCAAATTTTTTTTGGAATTTCAGCAGGCAGAAGCTCATTGGCAGGCAGACAGCATTAGACATGAACGCTGGTCCTTTTCCATGGGAAATCAAAGTCTCCACCCATGGTTCCTGATGTCAGTTTTAGGAGGGCTTTGGTACAACAAGGGCAGAGAATCTTCCATCTGGTTGTAGATTGCACCTGGGATATATCCTTATTTCTATGGAATTTTAGTGGAATATTAATAGGAAGAAACCAAGTGGCAGGCAGACAGCATTAGACACGAACGGTGGCCCATTTCCATGGGAAACCAAAGTCTCCACCCCACGTTCCTGATGTCCGTTTCTAGGAGGCCGTTGGCAATACAAGGGCAGACAAACTTCCACCTGGTGGTAGATTGCACCTGGGAGATATCCTCATTTGTATGGAACTTCAGCACTCATAATCTCAAAGCCAGGCAGACAACATTAGAAACAAACGGTGGACCTTTTCCATGGGAAACCAAAGTCTTCACCCCACGTTCCTGATGTCCGTTTTTTGGAGGCCTTTGGCACTACAAGGGCAGACAAAGTTCCACCTGGTGGTAGATTGCACCTGGGAGATATCCTCATTTGTATGGAACTTCAGCAGTCATCACCACAGTGCCAGGCAGACAGCATTAGATACGAACGGTGGTCCTTTTCCATTGGAAACCAAAGTCTCCACGCCTGGTTCCTGATGTCAGTTTTTTAGGGGGCTTTTGCCACTACAAGGGCAGACAAACTTCCACCTCGTGGTAAATTGCATCTGCGAGATATCCTCATTTGTATTGAGTTTTTGCAGGCATACGCCCAGTGGCAGGCACACAGCATTAGGCATGAACAGTGACCTTTTTCCATGGGAAACCAAATTATCCATCCTATGTTTCAGATGTCAGTTTATAGGAGACCTTTTGCACTACAAGGGCAGAGAAACTTCAAACTGGGGGAGGATTGCACCTGCGAAATATTCCCATTTGTATAGAATTTTAGAGGAATTTTAGTACGCAGAATCCCAGCTGCAGGCACACAGAATTAGACATGAATAGTGGCCGTTTTCCAGGGGAAAACAAAGTCTCCAGGCCAGCTTCCTGATGTCAGTTTTAAGGAGGCCTTTTGCACTACAAGAACAGACAAACTTCCAACTGGTGGCATATTGCGTCTTGGAGATATCCTCATTTGTATGGAATTTTAGTGGAATTAAAGTAGGCAGAAGCCCAGTGGCAAGTAGACAGCATTAAACACCAACGGTGGCCCATTTCCATGGGAAACCAAAGTCTCCACACCACGTGCCTTATGTCCGTTTATAGGAGGACTTTTGCACTACAAGAGCAGACAAACTTCCAACTGGTGGTAGACTCCATCTGGGAGATATATTCATTTGTGAGGAATTTCAGCAGGCGTAACAACAGGGGCAGGCAGACAGCATTAGACACGAACTGTGGTCCTTTTCCATGGGAAACCAAAGTCTCCACCCCACGTTCCTGATGTCAGTTTGTAAGAGGTGTTTGGAACTACAAGGGCAGAAAAACTTCCATCTGGTGGTAGATTGCACCTGGGAGATATCCTCATTTCCATGGAATATTAGTGGAATTTTAGTAGGAAGAAGCCCAGTGGCAGGCACATAGGATTAGACACAAACGGTGGCCCATTTCCATGCGAAAAGAAAGTCTTCACCCCACTTTCCTGTTGTCAGTTTTTAGGAGGCCTTTGGCACTACAAGGGCAGAGAAACATCCATCTGGTTTAGATTGCACCTGGGAGACATCCTCATTTGTATGGTATTTTAGTGGAATTTTAATAGGCAGAAGCCTAGTTGCAGGCACACATCATTAGACACGAACGCTGGCCCATTTCCAAGGGAACGCAAAGTTTCAACTCCAGGTTCCTGATGTCAGTTTGTAGGAGGCCTTTGGCACTACAAGGGCAGACAAAGTTCCGTCTTGTGGTTGATTGAATCGAGGAGATATCCTCATTTGTATGGAATTTCAGCAGGCAGAAGCCCAGTGGCAGGCAGACAGCATTAGACACGAACAATGGACCTTTTCCATGGGAAACCAAAGTCTCCACCTCACGTTCCTGATGTCAGTTTGTAGGAGGCCTTTGGAAATACAAGGGCAGGCAAACTTCAATCTGGTGGTAGATTGCACCTGGGAGATATCCTCATTTGTATAGAATTTTAGTGGAATTTTAGTAGGCATAAGCCCAGTGTCTGGCAGACAGCATTAGACACGAACGGTGGTCCATTTCCTTGGGAAACCAAAGTCTCCATGTCACATGCCTGATGTCAGTTTGTAGGAGGCCTTTGGCACTACAAGGGCAGACAAAATTCCACCTGCTGATAGATTCCACCTGGAGATATCCTCTGCTGTATGGAATTTCAGCAGGCATATGCCCAGTTGCAGGCAGACAGAATTAGACACGAACGGTGACCCTTTTCCATGGGAACCTATGTGTCCACCCTAGGTTTAAGATGTCAATTTATACGAGGCTTTTGGCACTACGAAGGCAGAGGAACTTTCATCTCGTGGTATATTGAACCAGGGAGATATCCTCATTTGTATGGAGTTTTAGTGAAATTTTAGTAGGAAGAAGCCCAGTGCCAGGCAGACAGCATTAGACATGAGACACGAGACTGCCTGACACCTGCTGCACTCAGTACAGCTCTGGGCTGCTGCCAGGAAAGGTATTTCAAGGAACTAGCCTCGGGGACTTTGCACTGTGCTGGGAGAGTTTCTACAAGGTGAACAGAAGCTGTTCGCCAGCACCCGCTTGCAGCGACGAGTTCGACTTTCCACATTCTTCCCCGGCTCTCTTTCGCTTCTCCGCACAGGCTGCGGCTGTACCGAAGACGCCGCTGGCTGTGGTTCCGCGAAGCGCTGCTTCCTCGGCAAAACGCAGCTTCTCGTTCTTGACAGCTCTGCTATGCAGAAGCACAGGAAAGCCGGCAGAGCTGCTCCTCTAACTGCTCTACGCAGAGGCAACTGTAAATCAGCTAGACATTGATCCTGTTGAGGAAAAGGCAGGAAAGTGGCTGCAAAAGCGTTTTGGCTTGCTGCAAGCAGCAGCAAGCACCAGGGCTTCACTGCACACTGCAAACACAAACCAGAAGCACCTACGCGGCGATAGGAGACTGCCTGACACCTGCTGCACTCAGTACAGCTCTGGGCTGCTGCCAGGAAAGGTATTTCAAGGAACTAGCCACGGGGACTCTGCACTGTGCTGGGAGAGTTTCTGCAAGGTGACCAGAAGCTGTTTGCCAGCACCCGCCCGCAGCGACCGAGTTCGGCTTTCCACATTCTTCCCCGGCTCTCTTTCGCTTCTCCGCACAGGCTGCGGCTGTACCGAAGACGCCGCTGGCTGTGGTTCCGCGAAGCGCTGCTTTCTCGGCAAAACGCAGCTTCTCGTTCTTGACAGCTCTGCTATGCAGAAGCACAGGAAAGCCGGCAGAGCTGCTCCTCTAGCTGCTCTACGCAGAGGCAACTGTAAATCAGCTAGACAGTGATCCTGTTGAGGAAAAGGCAGGAAAGTGGCTGCAAAAGCGTTTTGGCTTGCTGGAAGCAGCAGCAAGCACCAGGGCTTCCCTGCACACTGCAAACACAAACCAGAAGCACCTACGCGGCGAGAGGAGACTGCCTGACACCTGCTGCACTCAGTACAGCTCTGGGCTGCTGCCAGGAAAGGTATTTCAAGGAACTAGCCACGGGGACTCTGCACTGTGCTGGGAGAGTTTCTACAAGGTGACCAGAAGCTGTTTGCCAGCACCCGCTTGCAGCGACCGAGTTCGGCTTTCCACATTCTTCCCCGGCTCAGTTTCGCTTCTCCGCACAGGCTGCGGCTGTACCGAAGACGCCGCTGGCTGTGGTTCCGCGAAGCGCTGCTTTCTCGGCAAAACGCAGCTTCTCGTTCTTGACAGCTCTGCTATGCAGAAGCACAGGAAAGCCAGCAGAGCTGCTCCTCTAGCTGCTCTACGCAGAGGCAACTGTAAATCAGCTAGACATTGATCCTGTTGAGGAAAAGGCAGGAAAGTGGCAGCAAAAGCGTTTTGGCTTGCTGCAAGCAGCAGCAAGCACCAGGGCATCCCTGCACGCTGCAAACACAAAACAGAAGAACCTACGCGGCGAGAGGAGACTGCCTGACACCTGCTGCACTCAGTACAGCTCTGGGCTGCTGCCAGCAAAGGTATTTCAAGGAACTAGCCACGGGGACTTTGCACTGTGCTGGGAGAGTTTCTACAAGGTGAACAGAAGCTGTTCGCCAGCACCCGCTTGCAGCGACCGAGTTCGGCTTTCCACATTTTTCCACAGCTCTCTTTCGCTTCTCCGCACAGGCTGCGGCTGTACCGAAGACGCCGCTGGCTGTGGTTCCGCGAAGCGCTGCTTTCTCGGCAAAACGCAGCTTCTCGTTCTTGACAGCTCTGCTATGCAGAAGCACAGGAAAGCCGGCAGAGCTGCTCCTCTAGCTGCTCTACGCAGAGCCAACTGTAAATCAGCTAGACAGTGATCTTGTTGTGGAAAAGGCAGGAAAGTTGCTGCAAAAGCGTTTTGGCTTGCTGGAAGAAGCAGCAAGCACGAGGGCTTCTCTGCTCGCTGCAAACACAAAACAGAAGAACCTCCACGGCGAGAGGAGACTGCCTGACACCTGCTGCACTCAGTACAGCTCTGGGCTGCTGCCAGGAAAGGTATTTCAAGGAACTAGCCACGGGGACTCTGCACTGTGCTGGGAAAGTTTCTACAAGGTGACCAGAAGCTGTTCGCCAGCACCCGCTTGCAGCGACCGAGTTCGGCTTTCCACATTCTTCCCCGGCTCTCTTTCGCTTCTCCGCACAAGCTGCGGCTGTACCGAAGACGCCGCTGGCTGTGGTTCCGCGAAGCTTCTGCTTTCTCGGCAAAACGCAGCTTCTCGTTCTTGACAGCTCTGCTATGCAGAAGCACAGGAAAGCCGGCAGAGCTGCTCCTCTAGCTGCTCTACGCAGAGGCAACTGTAAATCAGCTAGACAGTGATCCTGTTGAGGAAAAGGCAGCAAAGTGGCTGCAAAAGCGTTTTGGCTTGCTGGAAACAGCAGCAAGCACCAGGGCTTCCCTGCACGCTGTAAACACAAAACAGAAGCACTTACGCGGCGAAAGGAGACTGCCTGACACCTGCTGCACTCAGTACAGCTCTGGGCTGCTGCCAGCAAAGGTATTTCAAGGAACTAGCCACGGGGACTCTGCACTGTGCTGGGAGAGTTTCTACAAGGTGACCAGAAGCTGTTCGCCAGCACCCGCTTGCAGCGACCGAGTTCGGCTTTCCACATTCCTCCCCGGCTCTCTTTCGCTTCTCTGCATAAGCTGCGGCTGTACCGAAGACGCCGCTGGCTGTGGCTCTGCGAAGCGCTGCTTTCTCGGCAAAACGCAGCTTCTCGTTCTTGACAGCTCTGCTATGCAGAAGTACAGGAAAGCCGGCAGAGCTGCTCCTCTAGCTGCTCTACGCAGAGCCAACTGTAAATCAGCTAGACATTGATCCTGTTGAGGAAAAGGCAGCAAAGTGGCTGCAAAAGCGTTTTGGCTTGCTGGAAGCAGCAGCAAGCACCAGGGCTTCCCTGCACACTGCAAACACAAACCAGAAGCACCTACGTGGCGATATGACACTGCCTGATATCTGCTGCACTCAGTACAGCTCTGGGCTGCTGCCAGGAAAGGTATTTCAAGGAACTAGCCACGGGGACTCTGCACTGTGCTGGGAGAGTTTCTGCAAGGTGACCAGAAGCTGTTTGCCAGCACCCGCTTGCAGCAACCGAGTTCGGCTTTCGACATTCTTCCCCGGCTCAGTTTCGCTTCTCCGCACAGGCTGCGGCTGTACCGAAGACGCCGCTGGCTGTGGTTCCGCGAAGCGCTGCTTTCTCGGCAAAACGCAGCTTCTCGTTCTTGACAGCACTGCTATGCAGAAGCACAGGAAAGCCGGCAGAGCTGCTCCTCTAGCTGCTCTACGCAGAGCCAACTGTAAATCAGCTAGACAGTGATCTTGTTGTGGAAAAGGCAGGAAAGTTGCTGCAAAAGCGTTTTGGCTTGCTGGAAGCAGCAGCAAGCACGAGGGCTTCTCTGCTCGCTGCAAACACAAAACAGAAGAACCTCCACGGCGAGAGGAGACTGCCTGACACCTGCTGCACTCAGTACAGCTCTGGGCTGCTGCCAGGAAAGGTATTTCAAGGAACTAGCCACGGGGACTCTGCACTGTGCTGGGAAAGTTTCTACAAGGTGACCAGAAGCTGTTCGCCAGCACCCGCTTGCAGCGACCGAGTTCGGCTTTCCACATTCCTCCCCGGCTCAGTTTCGCTTCTCCGCACAGGCTGCGGCTGTACCGAAGACGGCGCTGGCTGTGGTTCCGCGAAGCGCTGCTTTCTCGGCAAAACGCAGCTTCTCGTTCTTGACAGCTCTGCTATGCAGAAGCACAGGAAAGCCGGCAGAGCTGCTCCTCTAGCTGCTCTACGCAGAGGCAACTGTAAATCAGCTAGACATTGATCCTGTTGAGGAAAAGGCAGGAAAGTGGCTGCAAAAGCGTTTTGGCTTGCTGCAAGCAGCAGCAAGCACCAGGGCATCCCTGCACGCTGCAAACACAAAACAGAAGAACCTACGCGGCGATAGGAGACTGCCTGACACCTGTTGCACTCAGTACAGCTCTGGGCTGCTGCCAGGAAAGGTATTTCAAGGAACTAGCCACGGGGACTCTGCACTGTGCTGGGTGAGTTTCTGCAAGGTGAACAGAAGCTGTTTGCCAGCACCCGCCCGCAGCGACCGAGTTCGGCTTTCCACATTCTTCCCCGGCTCTCTTTCGCTTCTCCGCACAGGCTGCGGCTGTACCGAAGACGCCGCTGGCTGTGGTTCCGCGAAGCGCTGCTTTCTCGGCAAAACGCAGCTTCTCGTTCTTGACAGCTCTGCTATGCAGAAGCACAGGAAAGCCGGCAGAGCTGCTCCTCTAGCTGCTCTACGCAGAGCCAACTGTAAATCAGCTAGACAGTGATCCTGTTGAGGAAAAGGCAGGAAAGTGGCTGCAAAAGCGTTTTGGCTTGCTGGAAGCAGCAGCAAGCACCAGGGCTTCCCTGCACACTGCAAACACAAACCAGAAGCACCTACGCGGCGAGAGGAGACTGCCTGACACCTGCTGCACTCAGTACAGCTCTGGGCTGCTGCCAGCAAAGGTATTTCAAGGAACTAGCCACGGGGACTTTGCACTGTGCTGGGAGAGTTTCTACAAGGTGAACAGAAGCTGTTCGCCAGCACCCGCTTGCAGCGACCGAGTTCGACTTTCCACATTCTTCCCCGGCTCTCTTTCGCTTCTCCGCACAAGCTGCGGCTGTACCGAAGACGCCGCTGGCTGTGGTTCCGCGAAGCGCTGCTTTCTCGGCAAAACGCAGCTTCTCGTTCTTGACAGCACTGCTATGCAGAAGCACAGGAAAGCCGGCAGAGCTGCTCCTCTAGCTGCTATACGCAGAGCCAACTGTAAATCAGCTAGACAGTGATCTTGTTGTGGAAAAGGCAGGAAAGTTGCTGCAAAAGCGTTTTGGCTTGCTGGAAGCAGCAGCAAGCACCAGGGCTTCTCTGCTCGCTGCAAACACAAAACAGAAGAACCTCCACGGCGAGAGGAGACTGCCTGACACCTGCTGCACTCAGTACAGCTCTGGGCTGCTGCCAGGAAAGGTATTTCAAGGAACTAGCCACGGGGACTCTGCACTGTGCTGGGTGAGTTTCTGCAAGGTGACCAGAAGCTGTTCGCCAGCACCCGCTTGCAGCGACCGAGTTCGGCTTTCCACATTCCTCCCCGGCTCTCTTTCGCTCCTCCACATAAGATGCGGCTGTACCGAAGACGCCGCTGGCTGTGGCTCTGCGAAGCGCTGCTTTCTCGGCAAAACGCAGCTTCTCGTTCTTGACAGCTCTGCTATGCAGAAGTACAGGAAAGCCGGCAGAGCTGCTCCTCTAGCTGCTCTACGCAGAGCCAACTGTAAATCAGCTAGACATTGATCCTGTTGAGGAAAAGGCAGCAAAGTGGCTGCAAAAGCGTTTTGGCTTGCTGCAAGCAGCAGCAAGCACCAGGGCTTCCCTGCACACTGCAAACACAAACCAGAAGCACCTACGTGGCGATATGACACTGCCTGATATCTGCTGCACTCAGTACAGCTCTGGGCTGCTGCCAGGAAAGGTATTTCAAGGAACTAGCCACGGGGACTCTGCACTGTGCTGGGAGAGTTTCTGCAAGGTGACCAGAAGCTGTTCGCCAGCACCCGCTTGCAGCAACCGAGTTCGGCTTTCCACATTCTTCCCCGGCTCAGTTTCGCTTCTCCGCACAGGCTGCGGCTGTACCGAAGACGCCGCTGGCTGTGGTTCCGCGAAGCGCTGCTTTCTCGGCAAAACGCAGCTTCTCGTTCTTGACAGCTCTGCTATGCAGAAGCACAGGAAAGCCGGCAGAGCTGCTCCTCTAGCTGCTCTACGCAGAGCCAACTGTAAATCAGCTAGACAGTGATCTTGTTGTGGAAAAGGCAGGAAAGTTGCTGCAAAAGCGTTTTGGCTTGCTGGAAGCAGCAGCAAGCACCAGGGCTTCTCCGCTCGCTGCAAACACAAAACAGAAGAACCTCCACGGCGAGAGGAGACTGCCTGACACCTGCTGCACTCAGTACAGCTCTGGGCTGCTGCCAGGAAAGGTATTTCAAGGAACTAGCCACGGGGACTCTGCACTGTGCTGGGAGAGTTTCTACAAGGTGACCAGAAGCTGTTTGCCAGCACCCGCTTGCAGCGACCGAGTTCGGCTTTCCACATTCCTCCCCGGCTCTCTTTCGCTTCTCCGCACAAGCTGCGGCTGTAACGAAGACGCCGCTGGCTGTGGTTCCGCGAAGCGCTGCTTTCTCGGCAAAACGCAGCTTCTCGGTCTTGAAAGCTCTGCTATGTTGAAGTACAGGAAAGCCGGCAGAGCTGCTCCTCTAGCTGCTCTACGCAGAGGCAACTGTAAATCAGCTAGACATTAATCCTGTTGTGGAAAAGGTAGGAAAGTGGCTGCAAAAGCGTTTTGGCTTGCTGTAAGCAGCAGCAAGCACCAGGGCTTCCCTGCACGCTGCAAACACAAAACAGAAGCACCTACGCGGCGATAGGAGACTGCCTGACACCTGCTGCACTCAGTACAGCTCTGGGCTGCTGCCAGGAAAGGTATTTCAAGGAACTAGCCACGGGGACTCTGCACTGTGCTGGGAGAGTTTCTGCAAGGTGACCAGAAGCTGTTTGCCAGCACCCGCCCGCAGCGACCGAGTTCGGCTTTCCACATTCTTCCCCGGCTCTCTTTCGCTTCTCCGTACAGGCTGCGGCTGTACCGAAGACGCCGCTGGCTGTGGTTCCGCGAAGCGCTGCTTTCTCGGCAAAACGCAGCTTCTCGTTCTTGACAGCTCTGCTATGCAGAAGCACAGGAAAGCCGGCAGAGCTGCTCCTCTAGCTGCTCTCCGTAGAGCCAACTGTAAATCAGCTAGACAGTGATCCTGTTGAGGAAAAGGCAGGAAAGTGGCTGCAAAAGCGTTTTGGCTTGCTGGAAGCAGCAGCAAGCACCAGGGCTTCCCTGCACACTGCAAACACAAACCAGAAGCACCTACGCGGCGAGAGGAGACTGCCTGACACCTGCTGCACTCAGTACAGCTCTGGGCTGCTGCCAGGAAAGGTATTTCAAGGAACTAGCCACGGGGACTCTGCACTGTGCTGGGAGAGTTTCTACAAGGTGACCAGAAGCTGTTTGCCAGCACCCGCTTGCAGCGACCGAGTTCGGCTTTCCACATTCTTCCCCGGCTCAGTTTCGCTTCTCCGCACAGGCTGCGGCTGTACCGAAGACGCCGCTGGCTGTGGCTCTGCGAAGCGCTGCTTTCTCGGCAAAACGCAGCTTCTCGTTCTTGACAGCTCTGCTATGCAGAAGTACAGGAAAGCCGGCAGAGCTGCTCCTCTAGCTGCTCTACGCAGAGCCAACTGTAAATCAGCTAGACATTGATCCTGTTGAGGAAAAGGCAGCGAAGTGGCTGCAAAAGCGTTTTGGCTTGCTGGAAGCAGCAGCAAGCACCAGGGCTTCCCTGCACACTGCAAACACAAAGCAGAAGCACCTACGTGGCGATATGACACTGCCTGATATCTGCTGCACTCAGTACAGCTCTGGGCTGCTGCCAGGAAAGGTATTTCAAGGAACTAGCCACGGGGACTCTGCACTGTGCTGGGAGAGTTTCTGCAAGGTGACCAGAAGCTGTTCGCCAGCACCCGCTTGCAGCAACCGAGTTCGGCTTTCCACATTCTTCCCCGGCTCAGTTTCGCTTCTCCGCACAGGCTGCGGCTGTACCGAAGACGCCGCTGGCTGTGGTTCCGCGAAGCTTCTGCTTTCTCGGCAAAACGCAGCTTCTCGTTCTTGACAGCTCTGCTATGCAGAAGCACAGGAAAGCCGGCAGAGCTGCTCCTCTAGCTGCTCTACGCAGAGGCAACTGTAAATCAGCTAGACAGTGATCCTGTTGAGGAAAAGGCAGGAAAGTGGCTGCAAAAGCGTTTTGGCTTGCTGGAAGCAGCAGCAAGCACCAGGGCTTCCCTGCACACTGCAAACACAAACCAGAAGCACCTACGCGGCGAGAGGAGACTGCCTGACACCTGCTGCACTCAGTACAGCTCTGGGCTGCTGCCAGGAAAGGTATTTCAAGGAACTAGCCACGGGGACTCTGCACTGTGCTGGGACAGTTTCTACAAGGTGACCAGAAGCTGTTTGCCAGCACCCGCTTGCAGCGACCGAGTTCGGCTTTCCACATTCTTCCCCGGCTCAGTTTCGCTTCTCCG
This sequence comes from Phylloscopus collybita, assembly GCA_027886175.1. NCBI lineage: Eukaryota > Metazoa > Chordata > Aves > Passeriformes > Phylloscopidae > Phylloscopus > Phylloscopus collybita. The sequence goes on along the minus strand of JAJNNQ010000137.1, from coordinate 49,807,038 downwards.
CACAGGCTGCGGCTGTACCGAAGACGCCGCTGGCTGTGGTTCCGCGAAGCGCTGCTTTCTCGGCAAAACGCAGCTTCTCGTTCTTGACAGCTCTGCTATGCAGAAGCACAGGAAAGCCAGCAGAGCTGCTCCTCTAGCTGCTCTACGCAGAGGCAACTGTAAATCAGCTAGACATTGATCCTGTTGAGGAAAAGGCAGGAAAGTGGCAGCAAAAGCGTTTTGGCTTGCTGCAAGCAGCAGCAAGCACCAGGGCATCCCTGCACGCTGCAAACACAAAACAGAAGAACCTACGCGGCGAGAGGAGACTGCCTGACACCTGCTGCACTCAGTACAGCTCTGGGCTGCTGCCAGCAAAGGTATTTCAAGGAACTAGCCACGGGGACTCTGCACTGTGCTGGGAGAGTTTCTACAAGGTGACCAGAAGCTGTTCGCCAGCACCCGCTTGCAGCGACCGAGTTCGGCTTTCCACATTCCTCCCCGGCTCTCTTTCGCTTCTCTGCATAAGCTGCGGCTGTACCGAAGACGCCGCTGGCTGTGGCTCTGCGAAGCGCTGCTTTCTCGGCAAAACGCAGCTTCTCGTTCTTGACAGCTCTGCTATGCAGAAGTACAGGAAAGCCGGCAGAGCTGCTCCTCTAGCTGCTCTACGCAGAGCCAACTGTAAATCAGCTAGACATTGATCCTGTTGAGGAAAAGGCAGCAAAGTGGCTGCAAAAGCGTTTTGGCTTGCTGGAAGCAGCAGCAAGCACCAGGGCTTCCCTGCACACTGCAAACACAAACCAGAAGCACCTACGTGGCGATATGACACTGCCTGATATCTGCTGCACTCAGTACAGCTCTGGGCTGCTGCCAGGAAAGGTATTTCAAGGAACTAGCCACGGGGACTCTGCACTGTGCTGGGAGAGTTTCTGCAAGGTGACCAGAAGCTGTTTGCCAGCACCCGCTTGCAGCAACCGAGTTCGGCTTTCGACATTCTTCCCCGGCTCAGTTTCGCTTCTCCGCACAGGCTGCGGCTGTACCGAAGACGCCGCTGGCTGTGGTTCCGCGAAGCGCTGCTTTCTCGGCAAAACGCAGCTTCTCGTTCTTGACAGCACTGCTATGCAGAAGCACAGGAAAGCCGGCAGAGCTGCTCCTCTAGCTGCTCTACGCAGAGCCAACTGTAAATCAGCTAGACAGTGATCTTGTTGTGGAAAAGGCAGGAAAGTTGCTGCAAAAGCGTTTTGGCTTGCTGGAAGCAGCAGCAAGCACGAGGGCTTCTCTGCTCGCTGCAAACACAAAACAGAAGAACCTCCACGGCGAGAGGAGACTGCCTGACACCTGCTGCACTCAGTACAGCTCTGGGCTGCTGCCAGGAAAGGTATTTCAAGGAACTAGCCACGGGGACTCTGCACTGTGCTGGGAAAGTTTCTACAAGGTGACCAGAAGCTGTTCGCCAGCACCCGCTTGCAGCGACCGAGTTCGGCTTTCCACATTCCTCCCCGGCTCAGTTTCGCTTCTCCGCACAGGCTGCGGCTGTACCGAAGACGGCGCTGGCTGTGGTTCCGCGAAGCGCTGCTTTCTCGGCAAAACGCAGCTTCTCGTTCTTGACAGCTCTGCTATGCAGAAGCACAGGAAAGCCGGCAGAGCTGCTCCTCTAGCTGCTCTACGCAGAGGCAACTGTAAATCAGCTAGACATTGATCCTGTTGAGGAAAAGGCAGGAAAGTGGCTGCAAAAGCGTTTTGGCTTGCTGCAAGCAGCAGCAAGCACCAGGGCATCCCTGCACGCTGCAAACACAAAACAGAAGAACCTACGCGGCGATAGGAGACTGCCTGACACCTGTTGCACTCAGTACAGCTCTGGGCTGCTGCCAGGAAAGGTATTTCAAGGAACTAGCCACGGGGACTCTGCACTGTGCTGGGTGAGTTTCTGCAAGGTGAACAGAAGCTGTTTGCCAGCACCCGCCCGCAGCGACCGAGTTCGGCTTTCCACATTCTTCCCCGGCTCTCTTTCGCTTCTCCGCACAGGCTGCGGCTGTACCGAAGACGCCGCTGGCTGTGGTTCCGCGAAGCGCTGCTTTCTCGGCAAAACGCAGCTTCTCGTTCTTGACAGCTCTGCTATGCAGAAGCACAGGAAAGCCGGCAGAGCTGCTCCTCTAGCTGCTCTACGCAGAGCCAACTGTAAATCAGCTAGACAGTGATCCTGTTGAGGAAAAGGCAGGAAAGTGGCTGCAAAAGCGTTTTGGCTTGCTGGAAGCAGCAGCAAGCACCAGGGCTTCCCTGCACACTGCAAACACAAACCAGAAGCACCTACGCGGCGAGAGGAGACTGCCTGACACCTGCTGCACTCAGTACAGCTCTGGGCTGCTGCCAGCAAAGGTATTTCAAGGAACTAGCCACGGGGACTTTGCACTGTGCTGGGAGAGTTTCTACAAGGTGAACAGAAGCTGTTCGCCAGCACCCGCTTGCAGCGACCGAGTTCGACTTTCCACATTCTTCCCCGGCTCTCTTTCGCTTCTCCGCACAAGCTGCGGCTGTACCGAAGACGCCGCTGGCTGTGGTTCCGCGAAGCGCTGCTTTCTCGGCAAAACGCAGCTTCTCGTTCTTGACAGCACTGCTATGCAGAAGCACAGGAAAGCCGGCAGAGCTGCTCCTCTAGCTGCTATACGCAGAGCCAACTGTAAATCAGCTAGACAGTGATCTTGTTGTGGAAAAGGCAGGAAAGTTGCTGCAAAAGCGTTTTGGCTTGCTGGAAGCAGCAGCAAGCACCAGGGCTTCTCTGCTCGCTGCAAACACAAAACAGAAGAACCTCCACGGCGAGAGGAGACTGCCTGACACCTGCTGCACTCAGTACAGCTCTGGGCTGCTGCCAGGAAAGGTATTTCAAGGAACTAGCCACGGGGACTCTGCACTGTGCTGGGTGAGTTTCTGCAAGGTGACCAGAAGCTGTTCGCCAGCACCCGCTTGCAGCGACCGAGTTCGGCTTTCCACATTCCTCCCCGGCTCTCTTTCGCTCCTCCACATAAGATGCGGCTGTACCGAAGACGCCGCTGGCTGTGGCTCTGCGAAGCGCTGCTTTCTCGGCAAAACGCAGCTTCTCGTTCTTGACAGCTCTGCTATGCAGAAGTACAGGAAAGCCGGCAGAGCTGCTCCTCTAGCTGCTCTACGCAGAGCCAACTGTAAATCAGCTAGACATTGATCCTGTTGAGGAAAAGGCAGCAAAGTGGCTGCAAAAGCGTTTTGGCTTGCTGCAAGCAGCAGCAAGCACCAGGGCTTCCCTGCACACTGCAAACACAAACCAGAAGCACCTACGTGGCGATATGACACTGCCTGATATCTGCTGCACTCAGTACAGCTCTGGGCTGCTGCCAGGAAAGGTATTTCAAGGAACTAGCCACGGGGACTCTGCACTGTGCTGGGAGAGTTTCTGCAAGGTGACCAGAAGCTGTTCGCCAGCACCCGCTTGCAGCAACCGAGTTCGGCTTTCCACATTCTTCCCCGGCTCAGTTTCGCTTCTCCGCACAGGCTGCGGCTGTACCGAAGACGCCGCTGGCTGTGGTTCCGCGAAGCGCTGCTTTCTCGGCAAAACGCAGCTTCTCGTTCTTGACAGCTCTGCTATGCAGAAGCACAGGAAAGCCGGCAGAGCTGCTCCTCTAGCTGCTCTACGCAGAGCCAACTGTAAATCAGCTAGACAGTGATCTTGTTGTGGAAAAGGCAGGAAAGTTGCTGCAAAAGCGTTTTGGCTTGCTGGAAGCAGCAGCAAGCACCAGGGCTTCTCCGCTCGCTGCAAACACAAAACAGAAGAACCTCCACGGCGAGAGGAGACTGCCTGACACCTGCTGCACTCAGTACAGCTCTGGGCTGCTGCCAGGAAAGGTATTTCAAGGAACTAGCCACGGGGACTCTGCACTGTGCTGGGAGAGTTTCTACAAGGTGACCAGAAGCTGTTTGCCAGCACCCGCTTGCAGCGACCGAGTTCGGCTTTCCACATTCCTCCCCGGCTCTCTTTCGCTTCTCCGCACAAGCTGCGGCTGTAACGAAGACGCCGCTGGCTGTGGTTCCGCGAAGCGCTGCTTTCTCGGCAAAACGCAGCTTCTCGGTCTTGAAAGCTCTGCTATGTTGAAGTACAGGAAAGCCGGCAGAGCTGCTCCTCTAGCTGCTCTACGCAGAGGCAACTGTAAATCAGCTAGACATTAATCCTGTTGTGGAAAAGGTAGGAAAGTGGCTGCAAAAGCGTTTTGGCTTGCTGTAAGCAGCAGCAAGCACCAGGGCTTCCCTGCACGCTGCAAACACAAAACAGAAGCACCTACGCGGCGATAGGAGACTGCCTGACACCTGCTGCACTCAGTACAGCTCTGGGCTGCTGCCAGGAAAGGTATTTCAAGGAACTAGCCACGGGGACTCTGCACTGTGCTGGGAGAGTTTCTGCAAGGTGACCAGAAGCTGTTTGCCAGCACCCGCCCGCAGCGACCGAGTTCGGCTTTCCACATTCTTCCCCGGCTCTCTTTCGCTTCTCCGTACAGGCTGCGGCTGTACCGAAGACGCCGCTGGCTGTGGTTCCGCGAAGCGCTGCTTTCTCGGCAAAACGCAGCTTCTCGTTCTTGACAGCTCTGCTATGCAGAAGCACAGGAAAGCCGGCAGAGCTGCTCCTCTAGCTGCTCTCCGTAGAGCCAACTGTAAATCAGCTAGACAGTGATCCTGTTGAGGAAAAGGCAGGAAAGTGGCTGCAAAAGCGTTTTGGCTTGCTGGAAGCAGCAGCAAGCACCAGGGCTTCCCTGCACACTGCAAACACAAACCAGAAGCACCTACGCGGCGAGAGGAGACTGCCTGACACCTGCTGCACTCAGTACAGCTCTGGGCTGCTGCCAGGAAAGGTATTTCAAGGAACTAGCCACGGGGACTCTGCACTGTGCTGGGAGAGTTTCTACAAGGTGACCAGAAGCTGTTTGCCAGCACCCGCTTGCAGCGACCGAGTTCGGCTTTCCACATTCTTCCCCGGCTCAGTTTCGCTTCTCCGCACAGGCTGCGGCTGTACCGAAGACGCCGCTGGCTGTGGCTCTGCGAAGCGCTGCTTTCTCGGCAAAACGCAGCTTCTCGTTCTTGACAGCTCTGCTATGCAGAAGTACAGGAAAGCCGGCAGAGCTGCTCCTCTAGCTGCTCTACGCAGAGCCAACTGTAAATCAGCTAGACATTGATCCTGTTGAGGAAAAGGCAGCGAAGTGGCTGCAAAAGCGTTTTGGCTTGCTGGAAGCAGCAGCAAGCACCAGGGCTTCCCTGCACACTGCAAACACAAAGCAGAAGCACCTACGTGGCGATATGACACTGCCTGATATCTGCTGCACTCAGTACAGCTCTGGGCTGCTGCCAGGAAAGGTATTTCAAGGAACTAGCCACGGGGACTCTGCACTGTGCTGGGAGAGTTTCTGCAAGGTGACCAGAAGCTGTTCGCCAGCACCCGCTTGCAGCGACCGAGTTCGGCTTTCCACATTCTTCCCCGGCTCAGTTTCGCTTCTCCGCACAGGCTGCGGCTGTACCGAAGACGCCGCTGGCTGTGGTTCCGCGAAGCTTCTGCTTTCTCGGCAAAACGCAGCTTCTCGTTCTTGACAGCTCTGCTATGCAGAAGCACAGGAAAGCCGGCAGAGCTGCTCCTCTAGCTGCTCTACGCAGAGGCAACTGTAAATCAGCTAGACAGTGATCCTGTTGAGGAAAAGGCAGGAAAGTGGCTGCAAAAGCGTTTTGGCTTGCTGGAAGCAGCAGCAAGCACCAGGGCTTCCCTGCACACTGCAAACACAAACCAGAAGCACCTACGCGGCGAGAGGAGACTGCCTGACACCTGCTGCACTCAGTACAGCTCTGGGCTGCTGCCAGGAAAGGTATTTCAAGGAACTAGCCACGGGGACTCTGCACTGTGCTGGGACAGTTTCTACAAGGTGACCAGAAGCTGTTTGCCAGCACCCGCTTGCAGCGACCGAGTTCGGCTTTCCACATTCTTCCCCGGCTCAGTTTCGCTTCTCCGCACAGGCTGCGGCTGTACCGAAGACGCCGCTGGCTGTGGTTCCGCGAAGCGCTGCTTTCTCGGCAAAACGCAGCTTCTCGTTCTTGACAGCTCTGCTATGCAGAAGCACAGGAAAGCCAGCAGAGCTGCTCCTCTAGCTGCTCTACGCAGAGGCAACTGTAAATCAGCTAGACATTGATCCTGTTGAGGAAAAGGCAGGAAAGTGGCAGCAAAAGCGTTTTGGCTTGCTGCAAGCAGCAGCAAGCACCAGGGCATCCCTGCACGCTGCAAACACAAAACAGAAGAACCTACGCGGCGAGAGGAGACTGCCTGACACCTGCTGCACTCAGTACAGCTCTGGGCTGCTGCCAGCAAAGGTATTTCAAGGAACTAGCCACGGGGACTTTGCACTGTGCTGGGAGAGTTTCTACAAGGTGAACAGAAGCTGTTCGCCAGCACCCGCTTGCAGCGACCGAGTTCGGCTTTCCACATTCTTCCACAGCTCTCTTTCGCTTCTCCGCACAGGCTGCGGCTGTACCGAAGACGCCGCTGGCTGTGGTTCCGCGAAGCGCTGCTTTCTCGGCAAAACGCAGCTTCTCGTTCTTGACAGCTCTGCTATGCAGAAGCACAGGAAAGCCGGCAGAGCTGCTCCTCTAGCTGCTCTACGCAGAGCCAACTGTAAATCAGCTAGACAGTGATCTTGTTGTGGAAAAGGCAGGAAAGTTGCTGCAAAAGCGTTTTGGCTTGCTGGAAGAAGCAGCAAGCACGAGGGCTTCTCTGCTCGCTGCAAACACAAAACAGAAGAACCTCCACGGCGAGAGGAGACTGCCTGACACCTGCTGCACTCAGTACAGCTCTGGGCTGCTGCCAGGAAAGGTATTTCAAGGAACTAGCCACGGGGACTCTGCACTGTGCTGGGAAAGTTTCTACAAGGTGACCAGAAGCTGTTCGCCAGCACCCGCTTGCAGCGACCGAGTTCGGCTTTCCACATTCTTCCCCGGCTCTCTTTCGCTTCTCCGCACAAGCTGCGGCTGTACCGAAGACGCCGCTGGCTGTGGTTCCGCGAAGCTTCTGCTTTCTCGGCAAAACGCAGCTTCTCGTTCTTGACAGCTCTGCTATGCAGAAGCACAGGAAAGCCGGCAGAGCTGCTCCTCTAGCTGCTCTACGCAGAGGCAACTGTAAATCAGCTAGACAGTGATCCTGTTGAGGAAAAGGCAGCAAAGTGGCTGCAAAAGCGTTTTGGCTTGCTGGAAACAGCAGCAAGCACCAGGGCTTCCCTGCACGCTGTAAACACAAAACAGAAGCACTTACGCGGCGAAAGGAGACTGCCTGACACCTGCTGCACTCAGTACAGCTCTGGGCTGCTGCCAGCAAAGGTATTTCAAGGAACTAGCCACGGGGACTCTGCACTGTGCTGGGAGAGTTTCTACAAGGTGACCAGAAGCTGTTCGCCAGCACCCGCTTGCAGCGACCGAGTTCGGCTTTCCACATTCCTCCCCGGCTCTCTTTCGCTTCTCCGCATAAGCTGCGGCTGTACCGAAGACGCCGCTGGCTGTGGCTCTGCGAAGCGCTGCTTTCTCGGCAAAACGCAGCTTCTCGTTCTTGACAGCTCTGCTATGCAGAAGTACAGGAAAGCCGGCAGAGCTGCTCCTCTAGCTGCTCTACGCAGAGCCAACTGTAAATCAGCTAGACATTGATCCTGTTGAGGAAAAGGCAGCAAAGTGGCTGCAAAAGCGTTTTGGCTTGCTGGAAGCAGCAGCAAGCACCAGGGCTTCCCTGCACACTGCAAACACAAACCAGAAGCACCTACGTGGCGATATGACACTGCCTGATATCTGCTGCACTCAGTACAGCTCTGGGCTGCTGCCAGGAAAGGTATTTCAAGGAACTAGCCACGGGGACTCTGCACTGTGCTGGGAGAGTTTCTGCAAGGTGACCAGAAGCTGTTCGCCAGCACCCGCTTGCAGCAACCGAGTTCGGCTTTCGACATTCTTCCCCGGCTCAGTTTCGCTTCTCCGCACAGGCTGCGGCTGTACCGAAGACGCCGCTGGCTGTGGTTCCGCGAAGCGCTGCTTTCTCGGCAAAACGCAGCTTCTCGTTCTTGACAGCACTGCTATGCAGAAGCACAGGAAAGCCGGCAGAGCTGCTCCTCTAGCTGCTCTACGCAGAGCCAACTGTAAATCAGCTAGACAGTGATCTTGTTGTGGAAAAGGCAGGAAAGTTGCTGCAAAAGCGTTTTGGCTTGCTGGAAGCAGCAGCAAGCACGAGGGCTTCTCTGCTCGCTGCAAACACAAAACAGAAGAACCTCCACGGCGAGAGGAGACTGCCTGACACCTGCTGCACTCAGTACAGCTCTGGGCTGCTGCCAGGAAAGGTATTTCAAGGAAGTAGCCACGGGGACTCTGCACTGTGTTGGGAAAGTTTCTACAAGGTGACCAGAAGCTGTTCGCCAGCACCCGCTTGCAGCGACCGAGTTCGGCTTTCCACATTCCTCCCCGGCTCAGTTTCGCTTCTCCGCACAGGCTGCGGCTGTACCGAAGACGCCGCTGGCTGTGGTTCCGCGAAGCGCTGCTTTCTCGGCAAAACGCAGCTTCTCGTTCTTGACAGCTCTGCTATGCAGAAGCACAGGAAAGCCGGCAGAGCTGCTCCTCTAGCTGCTCTACGCAGAGGCAACTGTAAATCAGCTAGACATTGATCCTGTTGAGGAAAAGGCAGGAAAGTGGCTGCAAAAGCGTTTTGGCTTGCTGCAAGCAGCAGCAAGCACCAGGGCATCCCTGCACGCTGCAAACACAAAACAGAAGAACCTACGCGGCGATAGGAGACTGCCTGACACCTGTTGCACTCAGTACAGCTCTGGGCTGCTGCCAGGAAAGGTATTTCAAGGAACTAGCCACGGGGACTCTGCACTGTGCTGGGTGAGTTTCTGCAAGGTGAACAGAAGCTGTTTGCCAGCACCCGCCCGCAGCGACCGAGTTCGGCTTTCCACATTCTTCCCCGGCTCTCTTTCGCTTCTCCGCACAGGCTGCGGCTGTACCGAAGACGCCGCTGGCTGTGGTTCCGCGAAGCGCTGCTTTCTCGGCAAAACGCAGCTTCTCGTTCTTGACAGCTCTGCTATGCAGAAGCACATGAAAGCCGGCAGAGCTGCTCCTCTAGCTGCTCTACGCAGAGGCAACTGTAAATCAGCTAGACAGTGATCCTGTTGAGGAAAAGGCAGGAAAGTGGCTGCAAAAGCGTTTTGGCTTGCTGGAAGCAGCAGCAAGCACCAGGGCTTCCCTGCACACTGCAAACACAAACCAGAAGCACCTACGCGGCGAGAGGAGACTGCCTGACACCTGCTGCACTCAGTACAGCTCTGGGCTGCTGCCAGCAAAGGTATTTCAAGGAACTAGCCACGGGGACTTTGCACTGTGCTGGGAGAGTTTCTACAAGGTGAACAGAAGCTGTTCGCCAGCACCCGCTTGCAGCGACCGAGTTCGACTTTCCACATTCTTCCCCGGCTCTCTTTCGCTTCTCCGCACAAGCTGCGGCTGTACCGAAGACGCCGCTGGCTGTGGTTCCGCGAAGCGCTGCTTTCTCGGCAAAACGCAGCTTCTCGTTCTTGACAGCACTGCTATGCAGAAGCACAGGAAAGCCGGCAGAGCTGCTCCTCTAGCTGCTATACGCAGAGCCAACTGTAAATCAGCTAGACAGTGATCTTGTTGTGGAAAAGGCAGGAAAGTTGCTGCAAAAGCGTTTTGGCTTGCTGGAAGCAGCAGCAAGCACCAGGGCTTCTCTGCTCGCTGCAAACACAAAACAGAAGAACCTCCACGGCGAGAGGAGACTGCCTGACACCTGCTGCACTCAGTACAGCTCTGGGCTGCTGCCAGGAAAGGTATTTCAAGGAACTAGCCACGGGGACTCTGCACTGTGCTGGGTGAGTTTCTGCAAGGTGACCAGAAGCTGTTCGCCAGCACCCGCTTGCAGCGACCGAGTTCGGCTTTCCACATTCCTCCCCGGCTCTCTTTCGCTCCTCCGCATAAGATGCGGCTGTACCGAAGACGCCGCTGGCTGTGGCTCTGCGAAGCGCTGCTTTCTCGGCAAAACGCAGCTTCTCGTTCTTGACAGCTCTGCTATGCAGAAGCACAGGAAAGCCGGCAGAGCTGCTCCTCTAGCTGCTCTACGCAGAGCCAACTGTAAATCAGCTAGACAGTGATCTTGTTGTGGAAAAGGCAGGAAAGTTGCTGCAAAAGCGTTTTGGCTTGCTGGAAGCAGCAGCAAGCACCAGGGCTTCTCCGCTCGCTGCAAACACAAAACAGAAGAACCTCCACGGCGAGAGGAGACTGCCTGACACCTGCTGCACTCAGTACAGCTCTGGGCTGCTGCCAGGAAATGTATTTCAAGGAACTAGCCACGGGGACTCTGCACTGTGCTGGGAGAGTTTCTACAAGGTGACCAGAAGCTGTTTGCCAGCACCCGCTTGCAGCGACCGAGTTCGGCTTTTCACATTCCTCCCCGGCTCTCTTTCGCTTCTCCGCACAAGCTGCGGCTGTAACGAAGACGCCGCTGGCTGTGGTTCCGCGAAGCGCTGCTTTCTCGGCAAAACGCAGCTTCTCGGTCTTGAAAGCTCTGCTATGTTGAAGTACAGGAAAGCCGGCAGAGCTGCTCCTCTAGCTGCTCTACGCAGAGGCAACTGTAAATCAGCTAGACATTAATCCTGTTGTGGAAAAGGCAGGAAAGTGGCTGCAAAAGCGTTTTGGCTTGCTGTAAGCAGCAGCAAGCACCAGGGCTTTCCTGCACGCTGCAAACACAAAACAGAAGCACCTACGCGGCGATAGGAGACTGCCTGACACCTGCTGCACTCAGTACAGCTCTGGGCTGCTGCCAGGAAAGGTATTTCAAGGAACTAGCCACGGGGACTCTGCACTGTGCTGGGAGAGTTTCTGCAAGGTGACCAGAAGCTGTTTGCCAGCACCCGCCCGCAGCGACCGAGTTCGGCTTTCCACATTCTTCCCCGGCTCTCTTTCGCTTCTCCGTACAGGCTGCGGCTGTACCGAAGACGCCGCTGGCTGTGGTTCCGCGAAGCGCTGCTTTCTCGGCAAAACGCAGCTTCTCGTTCTTGACAGCTCTGCTATGCAGAAGCACAGGAAAGCCGGCAGAGCTGCTCCTCTAGCTGCTCTCCGTAGAGCCAACTGTAAATCAGCTAGACAGTGATCCTGTTGAGGAAAAGGCAGGAAAGTGGCTGCAAAAGCGTTTTGGCTTGCTGGAAGCAGCAGCAAGCACCAGGGCTTCCCTGCACACTGCAAACACAAACCAGAAGCACCTACGCGGCGAGAGGAGACTGCCTGACACCTGCTGCACTCAGTACAGCTCTGGGCTGCTGCCAGGAAAGGTATTTCAAGGAACTAGCCACGGGGACTCTGCACTGTGCCGGGAGAGTTTCTACAAGGTGACCAGAAGCTGTTTGCCAGCACCCGCTTGCAGCGACCGAGTTCGGCTTTCCACATTCTTCCCCGGCTCAGTTTCGCTTCTCCGCACAGGCTGCGGCTGTACCGAAGACGCCGCTGGCTGTGGCTCTGCGAAGCGCTGCTTTCTCGGCAAAACGCAGCTTCTCGTTCTTGACAGCTCTGCTATGCAGAAGTACAGGAAAGCCGGCAGAGCTGCTCCTCTAGCTGCTCTACGCAGAGCCAACTGTAAATCAGCTAGACATTGATCCTGTTGAGGAAAAGGCAGCGAAGTGGCTGCAAAAGCGTTTTGGCTTGCTGGAAGCAGCAGCAAGCACCAGGGCTTCCCTGCACACTGCAAACACAAACCAGAAGCACCTACGTGGCGATATGACACTGCCTGATATCTGCTGCACTCAGTACAGCTCTGGGCTGCTGCCAGGAAAGGTATTTCAAGGAACTAGCCACGGGGACTCTGCACTGTGCTGGGAGAGTTTCTGCAAGGTGACCAGAAGCTGTTCGCCAGCACCCGCTTGCAGCAACCGAGTTCGGCTTTCCACATTCTTCCCCGGCTCAGTTTCGCTTCTCCGCACAGGCTGCGGCTGTACCGAAGACGCCGCTGGCTGTGGTTCCGCGAAGCTTCTGCTTTCTCGGCAAAACGCAGCTTCTCGTTCTTGACAGCTCTGCTATGCAGAAGCACAGGAAAGCCGGCAGAGCTGCTCCTCTAGCTGCTCTACGCAGAGGCAACTGTAAATCAGCTAGACAGTGATCCTGTTGAGGAAAAGGCAGGAAAGTGGCTGCAAAAGCGTTTTGGCTTGCTGGAAGCAGCAGCAAGCACCAGGGCTTCCCTGCACACTGCAAACACAAACCAGAAGCACCTACGCGGCGAGAGGAGACTGCCTGACACCTGCTGCACTCAGTACAGCTCTGGGCTGCTGCCAGCAAAGGTATTTCAAGGAACTAGCCACGGGGACTCTGCACTGTGCTGGGAGAGTTTCTACAAGGTGACCAGAAGCTGTTTGCCAGCACCCGCTTGCAGCGACCGAGTTCGGCTTTCCACATTCTTCCCCGGCTCAGTTTCGCTTCTCCGCACAGGCTGCGGCTGTACCGAAGACGCCGCTGGCTGTGGTTCCGCGAAGCGCTGCTTTCTCGGCAAAACGCAGCTTCTCGTTCTTGACAGCTCTGCTATGCAGAAGCACAGGAAAGCCAGCAGAGCTGCTCCTCTAGCTGCTCTACGCAGAGGCAACTGTAAATCAGCTAGACATTGATCCTGTTGAGGAAAAGGCAGGAAAGTGGCAGCAAAAGCGTTTTGGCTTGCTGCAAGCAGCAGCAAGCACCAGGGCATCCCTGCACGCTGCAAACACAAAACAGAAAAACCTACGCGGCGAGAGGAGACTGCCTGACACCTGCTGCACTCAGTACAGCTCTGGGCTGCTGCCAGCAAAGGTATTTCAAGGAACTAGCCACGGGGACTTTGCACTATGCTGGGAGAGTTTCTACAAGGTGAACAGAAGCTGTTCGCCAGAACCGGCTTGGAGCGACGAGTTCGACTTTCCACATTCTTCCCCGGCTCTCTTTCGCTTCTCCGCACAGGCTGCGGCTGTACCGAAGACGCCGCTGGCTGTGGTTCCGCGAAGCGCTGCTTTCTCGGCAAAACGCAGCTTCTCGTTCTTGACAGCACTGCTATGCAGAAGCACAGGAAAGCCGGCAGAGCTGCTCCTCTAGCTGCTCTACGCAGAGCCAACTGTAAATCAGCTAGACAGTGATCTTGTTGTGGAAAAGGCAGGAAAGTTGCTGCAAAAGCGTTTTGGCTTGCTGGAAGCAGCAGCAAGCACGAGGGCTTCTCTGCTCGCTGCAAACACAAAACAGAAGAACCTCCACGGCGAGAGGAGACTGCCTGACACCTGCTGCACTCAGTACAGCTCTGGGCTGCTGCCAGGAAAGGTATTTCAAGGAACTAGCCACGGGGACTCTGCACTGTGCTGGGAAAGTTTCTACAAGGTGACCAGAAGCTGTTCGCCAGCACCCGCTTGCAGCGACCGAGTTCGGCTTTCCACATTCCTCCCCGGCTCTCTTTCGCTTCTCCGCATAAGCTGCGGCTGTACCGAAGACGCCGCTGGCTGTGGCTCTGCGAAGCGCTGCTTTCTCGGCAAAACGCAGCTTCTCGTTCTTGACAGCTCTGCTATGCAGAAGTACAGGAAAGCCGGCAGAGCTGCTCCTCTAGCTGCTCTACGCAGAGCCAACTGTAAATCAGCTAGACATTGATCCTGTTGAGGAAAAGGCAGCAAAGTGGCTGCAAAAGCGTTTTGGCTTGCTGGAAGCAGCAGCAAGCACCAGGGCTTCCCTGCACACTGCAAACACAAACCAGAAGCACCTACGTGGCGATATGACACTGCCTGATATCTGCTGCACTCAGTACAGCTCTGGGCTGCTGCCAGGAAAGGTATTTCAAGGAACTAGCCACGGGGACTCTGCACTGTGCTGGGAGAGTTTCTGCAAGGTGACCAGAAGCTGTTCGCCAGCACCCGCTTGCAGCAACCGAGTTCGGCTTTCCACATTCTTCCCCGGCTCAGTTTCGCTTCTCCGCACAGGCTGCGACCGTACCGAAGACGCCGCTGGCTGTGGTTCCGCGAAGCTTCAGCTTTCTCGGCAAAACGCAGCTTTTCGTTCTTGACAGCTCTGCTATGCAGAAGCACAGGAAAGCCGGCAGAGCTGCTCCTCTAGCTGCTCTACGCAGAGGCAACTGTAAATCAGCTAGACAGTGATCTTGTTGTGGAAAAGGCAGGAAAGTTGCTGCAAAAGCGTTTTGGCTTGCTGGAAGCAGCAGCAAGCACCAGGGCTTCTCCGCTCGCTGCAAACACAAAACAGAAGAACCTCCACGGCGAGAGGAGACTGCCTGACACCTGCTGCACTCAGTACAGCTCTGGGCTGCTGCCAGGAAAGGTATTTCAAGGAACTAGCCACGGGGACTCTGCACTGTGCTGGGAGAGTTTCTACAAGGTGACCAGAAGCTGTTTGCCAGCACCCGCTTGCAGCGACCGAGTTCGGCTTTCCACATTCCTCCCCGGCTCTCTTTCGCTTCTCCGCACAAGCTGCGGCTGTACCGAAGACGCCGCTGGCTGTGGTTCCGCGAAGCGCTGCTTTCTCGGCAAAACGCAGCTTCTCGGTCTTGAAAGCTCTGCTATGTTGAAGTACAGGAAAGCCGGCAGAGCTGCTCCTCTAGCTGCTCTACGCAGAGGCAACTGTAAATCAGCTAGACATTAATCCTGTTGTGGAAAAGGCAGCAAAGTGGCTGCAAAAGCGTTTTGGCTTGCTGGAAGCAGCAGCAAGCACCAGGGCTTCCCTGCACGCTGCAAACACAAAACAGAAGCACCTACGCGGCGAGAGGAGACTGCCTGACACCTGCTGCACTCAGTACAGCTCTGGGCTGCTGCCAGGAAAGGTATTTCAAGGAACTAGCCACGGGAACTCTGCACTGTGCTGGGAAGGTTTCTACAAGGTGACCAGAAGCTGTTCGCCAGCACCCGCTTGCAGCGACCGAGTTCGGCTTTCCACATTCTTCCCCGGCTCAGTTTCACTTCCCCGCACAGGCTGCGGCTGTACCGAAGACGCCGCTGGCTGTGGTTCCGCGAAGCGCTGCTTTCTCGGCAAAACGCAGCTTCTCGTTCTTGACAGCTCTGCTATGCAGAAGCACAGGAAAGCCGGCAGAGCTGCTCCTCTAGCTGCTCTACGCAGAGGCAACTGTAAATCAGCTAGACATTGATCCTGTTGAGGAAAAGGCAGGAAAGTGGCTGCAAAAGCGTTTTGGCTTGCTGCAAGCAGCAGCAAGCACCAGGGCATCCCTGCACGCTGCAAACACAAAACAGAAGAACCTACGCGGCGATAGGAGACTGTCTGACACCTGCTGCACTCAGTACAGCTCTGGGCTGCTGCCAGGAAAGGTATTTCAAGGAACTAGCCACGGGGACTCTGCACTGTGCTGGGTGAGTTTCTGCAAGGTGAACAGAAGCTGTTCGCCAGCACCCGCTTGGAGCGACGAGTTCGGCTTTCCACATTCTTCCCCGGCTCTCTTTCGCTTCTCCGCACAAGCTGCGGCTGTACCGAAGACGCCGCTGGCTGTGGTTCCGCGAAGCTTCTGCTTTCTCGGCAAAACGCAGCTTCTCGTTCTTGACAGCTCTGCTATGCAGAAGCACAGGAAAGCCGGCAGAGCTGCTCCTCTAGCTGCTCTACGCAGAGGCAACTGTAAATCAGCTAGACATTGATCCTGTTGAGGAAAAGGCAGGAAAGTGGCTGCAAAAGCGTTTTGGCTTGCTGGAAGCAGCAGCAAGCACCAGGGCTTCCCTGCACACTGCAAACACAAACCAGAAGCACCTATGTGGCGATATGACACTGCCTGATATCTGCTGCACTCAGTACAGCTCTGGGCTGCTGCCAGGAAAGGTATTTCAAGGAACTAGCCACGGGGACTCTGCACTGTGCTGGGAGAGTTTCTGCAAGGTGACCAGAAGCTGTTCGCCAGCACCCGCTTGCAGCAACCGAGTTCGGCTTTCCACATTCTTCCCCGGCTCAGTTTCGCTTCTCCGCACAGGCTGCGGCCGTACCGAAGACGCCGCTGGCTGTGGTTCCGCGAAGCTTCAGCTTTCTCGGCAAAACGCAGCTTCTCGTTCTTGACAGCGCTGCTATGCAGAAGCACAGGAAAGCCGGCAGAGCTGCTCCTCTAGCTGCTCTCCGTAGAGCCAACTGTAAATCAGCTAGACAGTGATCCTGTTGAGGAAAAGGCAGGAACGTGGCTGCAAAAGCGTTTTGGCTTGCTGGAAGCAGCAGCAAGCACCAGGGCTTCCCTGCACACTGCAAACACAAACCAGAAGCACCTACGCGGCGAGAGGAGACTGCCTGACACCTGCTGCACTCAGTACAGCTCTGGGCTGCTGCCAGGAAAGGTATTTTAAGGAACTAGCCACGGGGACTCTGCACTGTGCTGGGAGAGTTTCTACAAGGTGACCAGAAGCTGTTTGCCAGCACCCGCTTGCAGCGACCGAGTTCGGCTTTCCACATTCTTCCCCGGCTCAGTTTCGCTTCTCCGCACAGGCTGCGGCTGTACCGAAGACGCCGCTGGCTGTGGTTCCGCGAAGCGCTGCTTTCTCGGCAAAACGCAGCTTCTCGTTCTTGACAGCTCTGCTATGCAGAAGCACAGGAAAGCCAGCAGAGCTGCTCCTCTAGCTGCTCTACGCAGAGGCAACTGTAAATCAGCTAGACATTGATCCTGTTGAGGAAAAGGCAGGAAAGTGGCAGCAAAAGCGTTTTGGCTTGCTGCAAGCAGCAGCAAGCACCAGGGCATCCCTGCACGCTGCAAACACAAAACAGAAAAACCTACGCGGCGAGAGGAGACTGCCTGACACCTGCTGCACTCAGTACAGCTCTGGGCTGCTGCCAGCAAAGGTATTTCAAGGAACTAGCCACGGGGACTTTGCACTATGCTGGGAGAGTTTCTACAAGGTGAACAGAAGCTGTTCGCCAGAACCCGCTTGGAGCGACGAGTTCGACTTTCCACATTCTTCCCCGGCTCTCTTTCGCTTCTCCGCACAGGCTGCGGCTGTACCGAAGACGCCGCTGGCTGTGGTTCCGCGAAACGCTGCTTTCTCGGCAAAACGCAGCTTCTCGTTCTTGACAGCACTGCTATGCAGAAGCACAGGAAAGCCGGCAGAGCTGCTCCTCTAGCTGCTCTACGCAGAGCCAACTGTAAATCAGCTAGACAGTGATCTTGTTGTGGAAAAGGCAGGAAAGTTGCTGCAAAACGTTTTGGCTTGCTGGAAGCAGCAGCAAGCACGAGGGCTTCTCTGCTCGCTGCAAACACAAAACAGAAGAACCTCCACGGCGAGAGGAGACTGCCTGACACCTGCTGCACTCAGTACAGCTCTGGGCTGCTGCCAGGAAAGGTATTTCAAGGAACTAGCCACGGGGACTCTGCACTGTGCTGGGAAAGTTTCTACAAGGTGACCAGAAGCTGTTCGCCAGCACCCGCTTGCAGCGACCGAGTTCGGCTTTCCACATTCTTCCCCGGCTCAGTTTCGCTTCTCCGCACAGGCTGCGGCTGTACCGAAGACGCCGCTGGCTGTGCTTCCGCGAAGCGCTGCTTTCTCGGCAAAACGCAGCTTCTCGGTCTTGAAAGCTCTGCTATGTTGAAGTACAGGAAAGCCGGCAGAGCTGCTCCTCTAGCTGCTCTACGCAGAGGCAACTGTAAATCAGCTAGACATTAATCCTGTTGTGGAAAAGGCAGCAAAGTGGCTGCAAAAGCGTTTTGGCTTGCTGCAAGCAGCAGCAAGCACCAGGGCATCCCTGCACGCTGCAAACACAAAACAGAAGAACCTACGCGGCGATAGGAGACTGCCTGACACCTGCTGCACTCAGTACAGCTCTGGGCTGCTGCCAGGAAAGGTATTTCAAGGAACTAGCCACGGGGACTCTGCACTGTGCTGGGTGAGTTTCTGCAAGGTGAACAGAAGCTGTTCGCCAGCACCCGCTTGGAGCGACGAGTTCGGCTTTCCACATTCTTCCCGGGCTCTCTTTCGCTTCTCCGCACAAGCTGCGGCTGTACCGAAGACGCCGCTGGCTGTGGTTCCGCGAAGCTTCTGCTTTCTCGGCAAAACGCAGCTTCTCGTTCTTGACAGCTCTGCTATGCAGAAGCACAGGAAAGCCGGCAGAGCTGCTCCTCTAGCTGCTCTACGCAGAGCCAACTGTAAATCAGCTAGACATTGATCCTGTTGAGGAAAAGGCAGCAAAGTGGCTGCAAAAGCGTTTTGGCTTGCTGGAAGCAGCAGCAAGCACCAGGGCTTCCCTGCACACTGCAAACACAAACCAGAAGCACCTACGTGGCGATATGACACTGCCTGATATCTGCTGCACTCAGTACAGCTCTGGGCTGCTGCCAGGAAAGGTATTTCAAGGAACTAGCCACGGGGACTCTGCACTGTGCTGGGAGAGTTTCTGCAAGGTGACCAGAAGCTGTTCGCCAGCACCCGCTTGCAGCAACCGAGTTCGGCTTTCCACATTCTTCCCCGGCTCAGTTTCGCTTCTCCGCACAGGCTGCGGCCGTACCGAAGACGCCGCTGGCTGTGGTTCCGCGAAGCTTCAGCTTTCTCGGCAAAACGCAGCTTCTCGTTCTTGACAGCGCTGCTATGCAGAAGCACAGGAAAGCCGGCAGAGCTGCTCCTCTAGCTGCTCTCCGTAGAGCCAACTGTAAATCAGCTAGACAGTGATCCTGTTGAGGAAAAGGCAGGAAAGTGGCTGCAAAAGCGTTTTGGCTTGCTGGAAGCAGCAGCAAGCACCAGGGCTTCCCTGCACACTGCAAACACAAACCAGAAGCACCTACGCGGCGAGAGGAGACTGCCTGACACCTGCTGCACTCAGTACAGCTCTGGGCTGCTGCCAGGAAAGGTATTTTAAGGAACTAGCCACGGGGACTCTGCACTGTGCTGGGAGAGTTTCTACAAGGTGACCAGAAGCTGTTTGCCAGCACCCGCTTGCAGCGACCGAGTTCGGCTTTCCACATTCTTCCCCGGCTCAGTTTCGCTTCTCCGCACAGGCTGCGGCTGTACCGAAGACGCCGCTGGCTGTGGTTCCGCGAAGCGCTGCTTTCTCGGCAAAACGCAGCTTCTCGTTCTTGACAGCTCTGCTATGCAGAAGCACAGGAAAGCCAGCAGAGCTGCTCCTCTAGCTGCTCTACGCAGAGGCAACTGTAAATCAGCTAGACATTGATCCTGTTGAGGAAAAGGCAGGAAAGTGGCAGCAAAAGCGTTTTGGCTTGCTGCAAGCAGCAGCAAGCACCAGGGCATCCCTGCACGCTGCAAACACAAAACAGAAAAACCTACGCGGCGAGAGGAGACTGCCTGACACCTGCTGCACTCAGTACAGCTCTGGGCTGCTGCCAGCAAAGGTATTTCAAGGAACTAGCCACGGGGACTTTGCACTATGCTGGGAGAGTTTCTACAAGGTGAACAGAAGCTGTTCGCCAGAACCCGCTTGGAGCGACGAGTTCGACTTTCCACATTCTTCCCCGGCTCTCTTTCGCTTCTCCGCACAGGCTGCGGCTGTACCGAAGACGCCGCTGGCTGTGGTTCCGCGAAACGCTGCTTTCTCGGCAAAACGCAGCTTCTCGTTCTTGACAGCACTGCTATGCAGAAGCACAGGAAAGCCGGCAGAGCTGCTCCTCTAGCTGCTCTACGCAGAGCCAACTGTAAATCAGCTAGACAGTGATCTTGTTGTGGAAAAGGCAGGAAAGTTGCTGCAAAAGCGTTTTGGCTTGCTGGAAGCAGCAGCAAGCACCAGGGCTTCTCTGCTCGCTGCAAACACAAAACAGAAGAACCTCCACGGCGAGAGGAGACTGCCTGACACCTGCTGCACTCAGTACAGCTCTGGGCTGCTGCCAGGAAAGGTATTTCAAGGAACTAGCCACGGGGACTCTGCACTGTGCTGGGAAAGTTTCTACAAGGTGACCAGAAGCTGTTCGCCAGCACCCGCTTGCAGCGACCGAGTTCGGCTTTCCACATTCTTCCCCGGCTCAGTTTCGCTTCTCCGCACAGGCTGCGGCTGTACCGAAGACGCCGCTGGCTGTGCTTCCGCGAAGCGCTGCTTTCTCGGCAAAACGCAGCTTCTCGGTCTTGAAAGCTCTGCTATGTTGAAGTACAGGAAAGCCGGCAGAGCTGCTCCTCTAGCTGCTCTACGCAGAGGCAACTGTAAATCAGCTAGACATTGATCCTGTTGAGGAAAAGGCAGGAAAGTGGCTGCAAAAGCGTTTTGGCTTGCTGCAAGCAGCAGCAAGCACCAGGGCATCCCTGCACGCTGCAAACACAAAACAGAAGAACCTACGCGGCGATAGGAGACTGCCTGACACCTGCTGCACTCAGTACAGCTCTGGGCTGCTGCCAGGAAAGGTATTTCAAGGAACTAGCCACGGGGACTCTGCACTGTGCTGGGTGAGTTTCTACAAGGTGAACAGAAGCTGTTCGCCAGCACCCGCTTGGAGCGACGAGTTCGGCTTTCCACATTCTTCCCCGGCTCTCTTTCGCTTCTCCGCACAAGCTGCGGCTGTACCGAAGACGCCGCTGGCTGTGGTTCCGCGAAGCTTCTGCTTTCTCGGCAAAACGCAGCTTCTCGTTCTTGACAGCTCTGCTATGCAGAAGCACAGGAAAGCTGGCAGAGCTGCTCCTTTAGCTGCTCTACGCAGAGGCAACTGTAAATCAGCTAGACAGTGATCCTGTTGAGGAAAAGGCAGCAAAGTGGCTGCAAAAGCGTTTTGGCTTGCTGCAAGCAGCAGCAAGCACCAGGGCTTCCCTGCACGCTGTAAACACAAAACAGAAGCACTTACGCGGCGAAAGGAGACTGCCTGACACCTGCTGCACTCAGTACAGCTCTGGGCTGCTGCCAGGAAAGGTATTTCAAGGAACTAGCCACGGGGACTCTGCACTGTGCTGGGAGAGTTTCTACAAGGTGACCAGAAGCTGTTCGCCAGCACCCGCTTGCAGCGACCGAGTTCGGCTTTCCACATTCCTCCCCGGCTCTCTTTCGCTTCTCCGCATAAGCTGCGGCTGTACCGAAGACGCCGCTGGCTGTGGCTCTGCGAAGCGCTGCTTTCTCCGCAAAACGCAGCTTCTCGTTCTTGACAGCTCTGCTATGCAGAAGCACAGGAAAGCCGGCAGAGCTGCTCCTCTAGCTGCTCTACGCAGAGGCAACTGTAAATCAGCTAGACATTGATCCTGTTGAGGAAAAGGCAGCAAAGTGGCTGCAAAAGCGTTTTGGCTTGCTGGAAGCAGCAGCAAGCACCAGGGCTTCCCTGCACACTGCAAACACAAAGCAGAAGCACCTACGTGGCGATATGACACTGCCTGATATCTGCTGCACTCAGTACAGCTCTGGGCTGCTGCCAGGAAAGGTATTTCAAGGAACTAGCCACGGGGACTCTGCACTGTGCTGGGAGAGTTTCTGCAAGGTGACCAGAAGCTGTTCGCCAGCACCCGCTTGCAGCGACCGAGTTCGGCTTTCCACATTCTTCCCCGGCTCAGTTTCGCTTCTCCGCACAGGCTGCGGCTGTACCGAAGACGCCGCTGGCTGTGGTTCCGCGAAGCGCTACTTTCTCGGCAAAACGCAGCTTCTCGTTCTTGACAGCTCTGCTATGCAGAAGCACAGGAAAGCCGGCAGAGCTGCTCCTCTAGCTGCTCTACGCAGAGGCAACTGTAAATCAGCTAGACAGTGATCTTGTTGTGGAAAAGGCAGGAAAGTTGCTGCAAAAGAGTTTTGGCTTGCTGGAAGCAGCAGCAAACACGAGGGCTTCTCTGCTCGCTGCAAACACAAAACAGAAGAACCTCCACGGCGAGAGGAGACTGCCTGACACCTGCTGCACTCAGTACAGCTCTGGGCTGCTGCCAGGAAAGGTATTTCAAGGAACTAGCCACGGGGACTCTGCACTGTGCTGGGAAAGTTTCTACAAGGTGACCAGAAGCTGTTCGCCAGCACCCGCTTGCAGCGACCGAGTTCGGCTTTCCACATTCTTCCACAGCTCTCTTTCGCTTCTCCGCACAGGCTGCGGCTGTACCGAAGACGCCGCTGGCTGTGGTTCCGCGAAGCGCTGCTTTCTCGGCAAAACGCAGCTTCTCGTTCTTGACAGCTCTGCTATGCAGAAGCACAGGAAAGCCGGCAGAGCTGCTCCTCTAGCTGCTCTACGCAGAGGCAACTGTAAATCAGCTAGACATTGATCCTGTTGAGGAAAAGGCAGCAAAGTGGCTGCAAAAGCGTTTTGGCTTGCTGGAAGCAGCAGCAAGCACCAGGGCTTCCCTGCACACTGCAAACACAAACCAGAAGCACCTACGCGGCGAGAGGAGACTGCCTGACACCTGCTGCACTCAGTACAGCTCTGGGCTGCTGCCAGGAAAGGTATTTCAAGGAACTAGCCACGGGGACTCTGCACTGTGCTGGGAGAGTTTCTGCAAGGTGAACAGAAGCTGTTCGCCAGCACCCGCTTGCAGCGATGAGTTTCGGCTTTCCACATTCTTCCCCGGCTCAGTTTCGCTTCTCCGCACAGGCTGCGGCTGTACCGAAGACGCCGCTGGCTGTGGTTCCGCGAAGCGCTACTTTCTCTGCAAAACGCAGCTTCTCGTTCTTGACAGCTCTGCTATGCAGAAGCACAGGAAAGCCGGCAGAGCTGCTCCTCTAGCTGCTCTACGCAGAGCCAACTGTAAATCAGCTAGACAGTGATCTTGTTGTGGAAAAGGCAGGAAAGTTGCTGCAAAAGAGTTTTGGCTTGCTGGAAGCAGCAGCAAGCACCAGGGCTTCTCTGCTCACTGCAAACACAAAACAGAAGAACCTCCACGGCGAGAGGAGCCTGACTGACATCTGCTGCACTCAGTACAGCTCTGGGCTGCTGCCAGGAAAGGTATTTCAAGGAACTAGCCACGGGGACTCTGCACTGTGCTGGGAGAGTTTCTGCAAGGTGACCAGAAGCTGTTCGCTAGCACCCGCTTGCAGCGACCGAGTTCGGCTTTCCACAATCTTCCCCGGCTCTCTTTCGCTTCTCCGCACAGGCTGCGGCTGTACCGAAGACGCCGCTGGCTGTGCTTCCGCGAAGCGCTGCTTTCTCGGCAAAACGCAGCTTCTCGTTCTTGACAGCTCTGCTATGCAGAAGCACAGGAAAGCCGGCAGAGCTGCTCCTCTAGCTGCTCTACGCAGAGCCAACTGTAAATCAGCTAGACATTGATCCTGTTGAGGAAAAGGCAGCAAAGTGGCTGCAAAAGCGTTTTGGCTTGCTGGAAGCAGCAGCAAGCACCAGGGCTTCCCTGCACACTGCAAACACAAACCAGAAGCACCTACTCGGCGATATGAGACTGCCTGACATCTGCTGCACTCAGTACAGCTCTGGGCTGCTGCCAGGAAAGGTATTTCAAGGAACTAGCCACGGGGACTCTGCACTGTGCTGGGAGAGTTTCTGCAAGGTGACCAGAAGCTGTTCGCCAGCACCCGCTTGCAGCGACCGAGTTCGGCTTTCCACATTCTTCCCCGGCTCAGTTTCGCTTCTCCGCACAGGCTGCGGCTGTACCGAAGACGCCGCTGGCTGTGGTTCCGCGAAGCGCTGCTTTCTCGGCAAAACGCAGCTTCTCGTTCTTGACAGCTCTGCTATGCAGAAGCACAGGAAAGCCGGCAGAGCTGCTCCTCTAGCTGCTCTACGCAGAGGCAACTGTAAATCAGCTAGACATTGATCCTGTTGAGGAAAAGGCAGCAAAGTGGCTGCAAAAGCGTTTTGGCTTGCTGGAAGCAGCAGCAAGCACCAGGGCTTCTCTGCACACTGCAAACACAAACCAGAAGCACCTACTCGGCGATATGAGACTGCCTGACACCTGCTGCACTCAGTACAGCTCTGGGCTGCTGCCAGGAAAGGTATTTCAAGGAACTAGCCACGGGGACTCTGCACTGTGCTTGGTGAGTTTCTGCAAGGTGAAAAGAAGCTGTTCGCCAGCACCCGCTTGCAGCGACCAAGTTCGGCTTTCCACATTCTTCCCCGGCTCTCTTTCGCTTCTCCACACAAGATGCGGCTGTACCGAAGACGCCACTGGCTGTGGTTCCGCGAAGCTTCTGCTTTCTCGGCAAAACGCAGCTTCTCGTTCTTGACCGCTCTGCTATGCAGAAGCACAGGAAAGCTGGCAGAGCTGCTCCTCTAGCTGCTCTACCCAGAGGCAACTGTAAATCAGCTAGACAGTGATCTTGTTGTGGAAAAGGCAGGAAAGTTGCTGCAAAAGCGTTTTGGCTTGCTGGAAGCAGCAGCAAGCACCAGGGCTTCTCTGCTCGCTGCAAACACAAAACAGAAGAACCTCCACGGCGAGAGGAGCCTGCCTGACACCTGCTGCACTCAGTACAGCTCTGGGCTGCTGCCAGGAAAGGTATTTCAAGGAACTAGCCACGGGGACTCTGCACTGTGCTGGGAGAGTTTCTGCAAGGTGACCAGAAGCTGTTCGCCAGCACCCGCTTGCAGCGACCGAGTTCGGCTTTCCACATTCTTCCCCGGCTCTCTTTCGCTTCTCCGCACAGGCTGCGGCTGTACCGAAGACGCCGCTGGCTGTGGTTCCGCGAAGCGCTGCTTTCTCGGCAAAACGCAGCTTCTCGTTCTTGACAGCTCTGCTATGCAGAAGCACAGGAAAGCCGGCAGAGCTGCTCCTCTAGCTGCTCTACGCAGAGGCAACTGTAAATCAGCTAGACATTGATCCTGTTGAGGAAAAGGCAGCAAAGTGGCTGCAAAAGCGTTTTGGCTTGCTGTAAGCAGCAGCAAGCACCAGGGCTTCCCTGCACACTGCAAACACAAACCAGAAGCACCTACGCGGCGATATGAGACTGCCTGACATCTGCTGCACTCAGTACAGCTCTGGGCTGCTGCCAGGAAAGGTATTTCAAGGAACTAGCCACGGGGACTCTGCACTGTGCTGGGAGAGTTTCTGCAAGGTGACCAGAAGCTGTTCGCCAGCACCCGCTTGCAGCGACCGAGTTCGGCTTTCCACATTCTTCCCCGGCTCTGTTTCGCTTCTCCGCACAGGCTGCGGCTGTACCGAAGACGCCGCTGGCTGTGGTTCCGCGAAGCGCTACTTTCTCGGCAAAACGCAGCTTCTCGTTCTTGACAGCTCTGCTATGCAGAAGCACAGGAAAGCCGGCAGAGCTGCTCCTCTAGCTGCTCTACGCAGAGCCAACTGTAAATCAGCTAGACAGTGATCTTGTTGTGGAAAAGGCAGGAAAGTTGCTGCAAAAGAGTTTTGGCTTGCTGGAAGCAGCAGCAAACACGAGGGCTTCTCTGCTCGCTGCAAACACAAAACAGAAGAACCTCCACGGCGAGAGGAGCCTGCCTGACACCTGCTGCACTCAGTACAGCTCTGGGCTGCTGCCAGGAAAGGTATTTCAAGGAACTAGCCACGGGGACTCTGCACTGTGCTGGGAAAGTTTCTACAAGGTGACCAGAAGCTGTTCGCCAGCACCCGCTTGCAGCGACCGAGTTCGGCTTTCCACATTCTTCCACAGCTCTCTTTCGCTTCTCCGCACAGGCTGCGGCTGTACCGAAGACGCCGCTGGCTGTGGTTCCGCGAAGCGCTGCTTTCTCGGCAAAACGCAGCTTCTCGTTCTTGACAGCTCTGCTATGCAGAAGCACAGGAAAGCCGGCAGAGCTGCTCCTCTAGCTGCTCTACGCAGAGCCAACTGTAAATCAGCTAGACAGTGATCCTGTTGAGGAAAAGGCAGCAAAGTGGCTGCAAAAGCGTTTTGGCTTGCTGGAAGCAGCAGCAAGCACCAGGGCTTCCCTGCACACTGCAAACACAAACCAGAAGCACCTACGTGGCGAGAGGAGACTGCCTGACACCTGCTGCACTCAGTACAGCTCTGGGCTGCTGCCAGGAAAGGTATTTCAACGAACTAGCCACGGGGACTCTGCACTGTGCTGGGACAGTTTCTGCAAGGTGAACAGAAGCTGTTCGCCAGCACCCGCTTGCAGCGATGAGTTTCGGCTTTCCACATTCTTCCACAGCTCTCTTTCGCTTCTCCGCACAGGCTGCGGCTGTACCGAAGACGCCGCTGGCTGTGGTTCCGCGAAGCGCTGCTTTCTCGGCAAAACGCAGCTTCTCGTTCTTGACAGCTCTGCTATGCAGAAGCACAGGAAAGCCGGCAGAGCTGCTCCTCTAGCTGCTCTACGCAGAGGCAACTGTAAATCAGCTAGACAGTGATCTTGTTGTGGAAAAGGCAGGAAAGTTGCTGCAAAAGCGTTTTGGCTTGCTGGAAGCAGCAGCAAGCACCAGGGCTTCTCTGCTCGCTGCAAACACAAAACAGAAGAATATACACGGCGAGAGGAGCCTGCCTGACACCTGCTGCACTCAGTACAGCTCTGGGCTGCTGCCAGGAAAGGTATTTCAAGGAACTAGCCACGGGGACTCTGCACTGTGCTGGGAGAGTTTCTGCAAGGTGACCAGAAGCTGTTCGCTAGCACCCGCTTGCAGCGACCGAGTTCGGCTTTCCACATTCTTCCCCGGCTCTCTTTCGCTTCTCCGCACAGGCTGCGGCTGTACCGAAGACGCCGCTGGCTGTGCTTCCGCGAAGCGCTGCTTTCTCGGCAAAACGCAGCTTCTCGTTCTTGACAGCTCTGCTATGCAGAAGCACAGGAAAGCCGGCAGAGCTGCTCCTCTAGCTGCTCTACGCAGAGGCAACTGTAAATCAGCTAGACATTGATCCTGTTGAGGAAAAGGCAGCAAAGTGGCTGCAAAAGCGTTTTGGCTAGCTGGGAGCAGTAGCAAGCACCACGGCTTCCCTGCACGCTGCAAACACAAAACAGAAGAACCTACGCGGCGAGAGGAGACTGCCTGACACCTGCTGCACTCAGTACAGCTCTGGGCTGCTGCCAGGAAAGGTATTTCAAGGAACTAGCCACGGGGACTCTGCACTGTGCTTGGTGAGTTTCTGCAAGGTGAAAAGAAGCTGTTCGCCAGCACCCGCTTGCAGCGACCGAGTTCGGCTTTCCACATTCTTCCCCGGCTCTCTTTCGCTTCTCCGCACAAGATGCGGCTGTACCAAAGGCGCCGCTGGCTGTGGTTCCGCGAAGCTTCTGCTTTCTCGGCAAAATGCAGCTTCTCGTTCTTGACAGCTCTGCTATGCAGAAGCACAGGAAAGCTGGCAGAGCTGCTCCTCTAGCTGCTCTACGCAGAGGCAACTGTAAATCAGCTAGACAGTGATCTTGTTGTGGAAAAGGCAGGAAAGTTGCTGCAAAAGTGTTTTGGCTTGCTGGAAGCAGCAGCAAGCACCAGGGCTTCTCTGCTCGCTGCAAACACAAAACAGAAGAACCTCCACGGCTAGAGGAGCCTGCCTGACACCTGCTGCACTCAGTACAGCTCTGGGCTGCTGCCAGGAAAGGTATTTCAAGGAACTAGCCACGGGGACTCTGCACTGTGCTGGGAGAGTTTCTGCAAGGTGACCAGAAGCTGTTCGCCAGCACCCGCTTGCAGCGACCGAGTTCGGCTTTCCACATTCTTCCCCGGCTCTCTTTCGCTTCTCCGCACAGGCCTCGGCTGTACCGAAGACGCCGCTGGCTGTGGTTCCGCGAAGCGCTGCTTTCTCGGCAAAACGCAGCTTCTCGTTCTTGACAGCTCTGCTATGCAGAAGCACAGGAAAGCCGGCAGAGCTGCTCCTCTAGCTGCTCTACGCAGAGCCAACTGTAAATCAGCTAGACATTGATCCTGTTGAGGAAAAGGCAGCAAAGTGGTTGCAAAAGCGTTTTGGCTTGCTGGAAGCAGCAGCAAGCACGAGTCGTTCTCTGCACGATGCAAACACAAAACAGAAGCACCTACTCGGCGATATGAGACTGCCTGACATCTGCTGCACTCAGTACAGCTCTGGGCTGCTGCCAGGAAAGGTATTTCAAGGAACTAGCCACGGGGACTCTGCACTGTGCTGGGAGAGTTTCTGCAAGGTGACCAGAAGCTGTTCGCCAGCACCCGCTTGCAGCGACCGAGTTCGGCTTTCCACATTCTTCCCCGGCTCAGTTTCGCTTCTCCGCACAAGATGCGGCTGTACCGAATACGCCGCTGGCTGTGCTTCCGCGAAGCGCTGCTTTCTCGGCAAAACGCAGCTTCTCGTTCTTGACAGCTCTGCTATGCAGAAGCACAGGAAAGCCGGCAGAGCTGCTCCTCTAGCTGCTCTACGCAGAGCCAACTGTAAATCAGCTAGACAGTAATCTTGTTGTGGAAAAGGCAGGAAAGTTGCTGCAAAAGCGTTTTGGCTTGCTGGAAGCAGCAGCAAACACGAGGGCTTCTCTGCTCGCTGCAAACACAAAACAGAAGAACCTCCACGGCGAGAGGAGACTGCCTGACACCTGCTGCACTCAGTACAGCTCTGGGCTGCTGCCAGGAAAGGTATTTCAAGGAACTAGCCACGGGGACTCTGCACTGTGCTGGGAGAGTTTCTGCAAGGTGACCAGAAGCTGTTCGCCAGCACCCGCTTGCAGCGACCGAGTTCGGCTTTCCACATTCTTCCCCGGCTCTCTTTCGCTTCTCCGCACAGGCTGCGGCTGTACCGAAGACGCCGCTGGCTGTGGTTCCGCGAAGCGCTGCTTTCTCGGCAAAACGCAGCTTCTCGTTCTTGACAGCTCTGCTATGCAGAAGCACAGGAAAGCCGGCAGAGCTGCTCCTCTAGCTGCTCTACGCAGAGGCAACTGTAAATCAGCTAGACATTGATCCTGTTGAGGAAAAGGCAGGAAAGTGGCTGCAAAAGCGTTTTGGCTTGCTGGAAGCAGCAGCAAGCACCAGGGCTTCCCTGCACACTGCAAACACAAACCAGAAGCACCTACTCGGCGATAT
Source organism: Phylloscopus collybita (assembly GCA_027886175.1). NCBI lineage: Eukaryota > Metazoa > Chordata > Aves > Passeriformes > Phylloscopidae > Phylloscopus > Phylloscopus collybita. Next base: position 49,778,290 of record JAJNNQ010000137.1, on the reverse strand, counting down.
GAGACTGCCTGACATCTGCTGCACTCAGTACAGCTCTGGGCTGCTGCCAGGAAAGGTATTTCAAGGAACTAGCCACGGGGACTCTGCACTGTGCTGGGAGAGTTTCTGCAAGGTGACCAGAAGCTGTTCGCCAGCACCCGCTTGCAGCGACCGAGTTCGGCTTTCCACATTCTTCCCCGGCTCAGTTTCGCTTCTCCGCACAAGATGCGGCTGTACCGAATACGCCGCTGGCTGTGGTTCCGCGAAGCGCTGCTTTCTCGGCAAAACGCAGCTTCTCGTTCTTGACAGCTCTGCTATGCAGAAGCACAGGAAAGCCGGCAGAGCTGCTCCTCTAGCTGCTCTACCCAGAGGCAACTGTAAATCAGCTAGACAGTGATCTTGTTGTGGAAAAGGCAGGAAAGTTGCTGCAAAAGCGTTTTGGCTTGCTGGAAGCAGCAGCAAGCACCAGGGCTTCTCTGCTCGCTGCAAACACAAAACAGAAGAACCTCCACGGCGAGAGGAGCCTGCCTGACACCTGCTGCACTCAGTACAGCTCTGGGCTGCTGCCAGGAAAGGTATTTCAAGGAACTAGCCACGGGGACTCTGCACTGTGCTGGGAGAGTTTCTGCAAGGTGAACAGAAGCTGTTCGCCAGCACCCGCTTGCAGCGACCGAGTTCGGCTTTCCACATTCTTCCCCGGCTCTCTTTCGCTTCTCCGCACAGGCTGCGGCTGTACCGAAGACGCCGCTGGCTGTGGTTCCGCGAAGCGCTGCTTTCTCGGAAAAACGCAGCTTCTCGTTCTTGACAGCTCTGCTATGCAGAAGCACAGGAAAGCCGGCAGAGCTGCTCCTCTAGCTGCTCTACGCAGAGCCAACTGTAAATCAGCTAGACATTGATCCTGTTGAGGAAAAGGCAGCAAAGTGGCTGCAAAAGCGTTTTGGCTTGCTGGAAGCAGCAGCAAGCACCAGGGCTTCCCTGCACACTGCAAACACAAACCAGAAGCACCTACTCGGCGATATGAGACTGCCTGACATCTGCTGCACTCAGTACAGCTCTGGGCTGCTGCCAGGAAAGGTATTTCAAGGAACTAGCCACGGGGACTCTGCACTGTGCTGGGAGAGTTTCTGCAAGGTGACCAGAAGCTGTTCGCCAGCACCCGCTTGCAGCGACCGAGTTCGGCTTTCCACATTCTTCCCCGGCTCAGTTTCGCTTCTCCGCACAAGATGCGGCTGTACCGAATACGCCGCTGGCTGTGCTTCCGCGAAGCGCTGCTTTCTCGGCAAAACGCAGCTTCTCGTTCTTGACAGCTCTGCTATGCAGAAGCACAGGAAAGCCGGCAGAGCTGCTCCTCTAGCTGCTCTACGCAGAGCCAACTGTAAATCAGCTAGACAGTGATCTTGTTGTGGAAAAGGCAGGAAAGTTGCTGTAAAAGCGTTTTGGCTTGCTGGAAGCAGCAGCAAGCACCAGGGCTTCTCTGCTCGCTGCAAACACAAAACAGAAGAACCTCCACGGCGAGAGGAGACTGCCTGACACCTGCTGCACTCAGTACAGCTCTGGGCTGCTGCCAGGAAAGGTATTTCAAGGAACTAGCCACGGGGACTCTGCAGTGTGCTGGGAAAGTTTCTACAAGGTGACCAGAAGCTGTTCGCCAGCACCCGCTTGCAGCGACCGAGTTCGGCTTTCCACATTCTTCCACAGCTCTCTTTCGCTTCTCCGCACAGGCTGCGGCTGTACCGAAGACGCCGCTGGCTGTGGTTCCGCGAAGCGCTGCTTTCTCGGCAAAACGCAGCTTCTCGTTTTTGACAGCTCTGCTATGCAGAAGCACAGGAAAGCCGGCAGAGCTGCTCCTCTAGCTGCTCTACGCAGAGGCAACTGTAAATCAGCTAGACATTAATCCTGTTGAGGAAAAGGCAGCAAAGTGGCTGCAAAAGCGTTTTGGCTTGCTGGAAGCAGCAGCAAGCACCAGGGCTTCCCTGCACACTGCAAACACAAACCAGAAGCACCTACGCGGCGAGAGGAGACTGCCTGACACCTGCTGCACTCAGTACAGCTCTGGGCTGCTGCCAGGAAAGGTATTTCAAGGAACTAGCCACGGGGACTCTGCACTGTGCTGGGAGAGTTTCTGCAAGGTGAACAGAAGCTGTTCGCCAGCACCCGCTTGCAGCGATGAGTTTCGGCTTTCCACATTCTTCCCCGGCTCTCTTTCGCTTCCCCGCACAAGCTGCGGCTGTACCGAAGACGCCGCTGGCTGTGGTTCCGCGAAGCTTCTGCTTTCTCGGCAAAACGCAGCTTCTCGTTCTTGACAGCTCTGCTATGCAGAAGCACAGGAAAGCCGGCAGAGCTGCTCCTCTAGCTGCTCTACGCAGAGGCAACTGTAAATCAGCTAGACATTAATCCTGTTGTGGAAAAGGCAGCAAAGTGGCTACAAAAGCGTTTTGGCTTGCTGTAAGCAGCAGCAAGCACGAGGGCTTCCCTGCACGCTGCAAACACAAAACAGAAGAATATACACGGCGAGAGGAGACTGCCTGACATCTGCTGCACTCAGTACAGCTCTGGGCTGCTGCCAGGAAAGGTATTTCAAGGAACTAGCCACGGGGACTCTGCACAGTGCTGGGAGAGTTTCTACAAGGTGACCTGAAGCTGTTCGCCAGCACCCGCCCGCAGCGACCGAGTTCGGCTTTCCACATTCTTCCCCGGCTCTCGTTCGCTTCTCCGCACAAGCTGCGGCTGTACCGAAGACGCCGCTGGCTGTGGTTCCGCGAAGCTTCTGCTTTCTCGGCAAAACGCAGCTTCTCGTTCTTGACAGCTCTGCTATGCAGAAGCACAGGAAAGCCGGCAGAGCTGCTCCTCTAGCTGCTCTACGCAGAGGCAACTGTAAATCAGCTAGACATTAATCCTGTTGTGGAAAAGGCAGCAAAGTGGCTACAAAAGCGTTTTGGCTTGCTGGAAGCAGCAGCAAGCACGAGTGGTTCTCTGCACGATGCAAACACAAAACAGAAGCACCTACACGGCGAGAGGAGACTGCCTGACACCTGCTGCACTCAGTACAGCTCTGGGCTGCTGCCAGGAAAGGTATTTCAAGGAACTAGCCACGGGGACTCTGCACTGTGCTGGGAGAGTTTCTGCAAGGTGACCAGAAGCTGTTTGCCAGCACCCGCTTGCAGCGACCGAGTTCGGCTTTCCACATTCTTCCCCGGCTCTCTTTCGCTTCTCCGCACAGGCTGCGGCTGTACCGAAGACGCCGCTGGCTGTGGTTCCGCGAAGCGCTGCTTTCTCGGCAAAACGCAGCTTCTCGTTCTTGACAGCTCTGCTATGCAGAAGCACAGGAAAGCCGGCAGAGCTGCTCCTCTAGCTGCTCTACGCAGAGGCAACTGTAAATCAGCTAGACAGTGATCCTGTTGAGGAAAAGGCAGGAAAGTGGCTGCAAAAGCGTTTTGGCTTGGTGGAAGCAGCAGCAAGCACCAGGGCTTCCCTGCACACTGCAAACACAAACCAGAAGCACCTACGCGGCGAGAGGAGACTGCCTGACACCTGCTGCACTCAGTACAGCTCTGGGCTGCTGCCAGGAAAGGTATTTCAAGGAACTAGCCACGGGGACTCTGCACTGTGCTGGGAGAGTTTCTGCAAGGTGAACAGAAGCTGTTCGCCAGCACCCGCTTGCAGCGATGAGTTTCGGCTTTCCACATTCTTCCCCGGCTCTCTTTCGCTTCCCCGCACAAGCTGCGGCTGTACCGAAGACGCCGCTGGCTGTGGTTCCGCGAAGCTTCTGCTTTCTCGGCAAAACGCAGCTTCTCGTTCTTGACAGCTCTGCTATGCAGAAGCACAGGAAAGCCGGCAGAGCTGCTCCTCTAGCTGCTCTACGCAGAGGCAACTGTAAATCAGCTAGACATTAATCCTGTTGTGGAAAAGGCAGCAAAGTGGCTACAAAAGCGTTTTGGCTTGCTGTAAGCAGCAGCAAGCACGAGGGCTTCCCTGCACGCTGCAAACACAAAACAGAAGAATATACACGGCGAGAGGAGACTGCCTGACATCTGCTGCACTCAGTACAGCTCTGGGCTGCTGCCAGGAAAGGTATTTCAAGGAACTAGCCACGGGGACTCTGCACAGTGCTGGGAGAGTTTCTACAAGGTGACCTGAAGCTGTTTGCCAGCACCCGCCCGCAGCGACCGAGTTCGGCTTTCCACATTCTTCCCCGGCTCTCGTTCGCTTCTCCGCACAAGCTGCGGCTGTACCGAAGACGCCGCTGGCTGTGGTTCCGCGAAGCTTCTGCTTTCTCGGCAAAACGCAGCTTCTCGTTCTTGACAGCTCTGCTATGCAGAAGCACAGGAAAGCCGGCAGAGCTGCTCCTCTAGCTGCTCTACGCAGAGGCAACTGTAAATCAGCTAGACATTAATCCTGTTGTGGAAAAGGCAGCAAAGTGGCTACAAAAGCGTTTTGGCTTGCTGTAAGCAGCAGCAAGCACGAGGGCTTCCCTGCACGCTGCAAACACAAAACAGAAGAATATACACGGCGAGAGGAGACTGCCTGACATCTGCTGCACTCAGTACAGCTCTGGGCTGCTGCCAGGAAAGGTATTTCAAGGAACTAGCCACGGGGACTCTGCACAGTGCTGGGAGAGTTTCTACAAGGTGACCTGAAGCTGTTTGCCAGCACCCGCCCGCAGCGACCGAGTTCGGCTTTCCACATTCTTCCCCGGCTCTCGTTCGCTTCTCCGCACAAGCTGCGGCTGTACCGAAGACGCCGCTGGCTGTGGTTCCGCGAAGCTTCTGCTTTCTCGGCAAAACGCAGCTTCTCGTTCTTGACAGCTCTGCTATGCAGAAGCACAGGAAAGCCGGCAGAGCTGCTCCTCTAGCTGCTCTACGCAGAGGCAACTGTAAATCAGCTAGACATTAATGCTGTTGTGGAAAAGGCAGCAAAGTGGCTACAAAAGCGTTTTGGCTTGCTGGAAGCAGCAGCAAGCACGCGGGCTTCTCTGCACGCTGCAAACACAAAACAGAAGCACCTACACGGCGAGAGGAGACTGCCTGACACCTGCTGCACTCAGTACAGCTCTGGGCTGCTGCCAGGAAAGGTATTTCAAGGAACTAGCCACGGGGACTCTGCACTGTGCTGGGAGAGTTTCTGCAAGGTGACCAGAAGCTGTTCGCCAGCACCCGCTTGCAGCGACCGAGTTCGGCTTTCCACATTCTTCCCCGGCTCTCTTTCGCTTCTCCGCACAGGCTGCGGCTGTACCGAAGACGCCGCTGGCTGTGGTTCCGCGAAGCGCTGCTTTCTCGGCAAAACGCAGCTTCTCGTTCTTGACAGCTCTGCTATGCAGAAGCACAGGAAAGCCGGCAGAGCTGCTCCTCTAGCTGCTCTACGCAGAGGCAACTGTAAATCAGCTAGACAGTGATCCTGTTGAGGAAAAGGCAGGAAAGTGGCTGCAAAAGCGTTTTGGCTTGCTGGAAGCAGCAGCAAGCACCAGGGCTTCCCTGCACACTGCAAACACAAACCAGAAGCACCTACGCGGCGAGAGGAGACTGCCTGACACCTGCTGCACTCAGTACAGCTCTGGGCTGCTGCCAGGAAAGGTATTTCAAGGAACTAGCCACGGGGACTCTGCACTGTGCTGGGAGAGTTTCTGCAAGGTGAACAGAAGCTGTTCGCCAGCACCCGCTTGCAGCGATGAGTTTCGGCTTTCCACATTCTTCCCCGGCTCTCTTTCGCTTCCCCGCACAAGCTGCGGCTGTACCGAAGACGCCGCTGGCTGTGGTTCCGCGAAGCTTCTGCTTTCTCGGCAAAACGCAGCTTCTCGTTCTTGACAGCTCTGCTATGCAGAAGCACAGGAAAGCCGGCAGAGCTGCTCCTCTAGCTGCTCTACGCAGAGGCAACTGTAAATCAGCTAGACATTAATCCTGTTGTGGAAAAGGCAGCAAAGTGGCTACAAAAGCGTTTTGGCTTGCTGTAAGCAGCAGCAAGCACGAGGGCTTCCCTGCACGCTGCAAACACAAAACAGAAGAATATACACGGCGAGAGGAGACTGCCTGACATCTGCTGCACTCAGTACAGCTCTGGGCTGCTGCCAGGAAAGGTATTTCAAGGAACTAGCCACGGGGACTCTGCACAGTGCTGGGAGAGTTTCTACAAGGTGACCTGAAGCTGTTTGCCAGCACCCGCCCGCAGCGACCGAGTTCGGCTTTCCACATTCTTCCCCGGCTCTCGTTCGCTTCTCCGCACAAGCTGCGGCTGTACCGAAGACGCCGCTGGCTGTGGTTCCGCGAAGCTTCTGCTTTCTCGGCAAAACGCAGCTTCTCGTTCTTGACAGCTCTGCTATGCAGAAGCACAGGAAAGCCGGCAGAGCTGCTCCTCTAGCTGCTCTACGCAGAGGCAACTGTAAATCAGCTAGACATTAATCCTGTTGTGGAAAAGGCAGCAAAGTGGCTACAAAAGCGTTTTGGCTTGCTGGAAGCAGCAGCAAGCACGAGTGGTTCTCTCCACGATGCAAACACAAAACAGAAGCACCTACACGGCGAGAGGAGACTGCCTGACACCTGCTGCACTCAGTACAGCTCTGGGCTGCTGCCAGGAAAGGTATTTCAAGGAACTAGCCACGGGGACTCTGCACTGTGCTGGGAGAGTTTCTGCAAGGTGACCAGAAGCTGTTCGCCAGCACCCGCTTGCAGCGACCGAGTTCGGCTTTCCACATTCTTACCCGGCTCTCTTTCGCTTCTCCGCACAGGCTGCGGCTGTACCGAAGACGCCGCTGGCTGTGGTTCCGCGAAGCGCTGCTTTCTCGGCAAAACGCAGCTTCTCGTTCTTGACAGCTCTGCTATGCAGAAGCACAGGAAAGCCGGCAGAGCTGCTCCTCTAGCTGCTCTACGCAGAGGCAACTGTAAATCAGCTAGACAGTGATCCTGTTGAGGAAAAGGCAGGAAAGTGGCTGCAAAAGCGTTTTGGCTTGCTGGAAGCAGCAGCAAGCACGAGTGGTTCTCTGCAAGATGCAAACACAAAACAGAAGCACCTACACGGCGAGAGGAGACTGCCTGACACCTGCTGCACTCAGTACAGCTCTGGGCTGCTGCCAGGAAAGGTATTTCAAGGAACTAGCCACGGGGACTCTGCACTGTGCTGGGAAAGTTTCTACAAGGTGAACAGAAGCTGTTCGCCAGCACCCGCTTGCAGCGACCGAGTTCGGCTTTCCACATTCTTCCACAGCTCTCTTTCGCTTCTCCGCACAGGCTGCGGCTGTACCGAATACGCCGCTGGCTGTGGTTCCGCGAAGCGCTGCATTCTCGGCAAAACGCAGCTTCTCGTTCTTGACAGCTCTGCTATGCAGAAGCACAGGAAAGCCGGCAGAGCTGCTCCTCTAGCTGCTCTACGCAGAGGCAACTGTAAATCAGCTAGACATTGATCCTGTTGAGGAAAAGGCAGCAAAGTGGCTGCAAAAGCGTTTTGGCTTGCTGGAAGCAGCAGCAAGCACCAGGGCTTCCCTGCACACTGCAAACACAAACCAGAAGCACCTACGCGGCGAGAGGAGACTGCCTGACACCTGCTGCACTCAGTACAGCTCTGGGCTGCTGCCAGGAAAGGTATTTCAAGGAACTAGCCACGGGGACTCTGCACTGTGCTGGGAGAGTTTCTGCAAGGTGAACAGAAGCTGTTCGCCAGCACCCGCTTGCAGCGATGAGTTTCGGCTTTCCACATTCTTCCCCGGCTCTCTTTCGCTTCCCCGCACAAGCTGCGGCTGTACCGAAGACGCCGCTGGCTGTGGTTCCGCGAAGCTTCTGCTTTCTCGGCAAAACGCAGCTTCTCGTTCTTGACAGCTCTGCTATGCAGAAGCACAGGAAAGCCGGCAGAGCTGCTCCTCTAGCTGCTCTACGCAGAGGCAACTGTAAATCAGCTAGACATTAATCCTGTTGTGGAAAAGGCAGGAAAGTGGCTGCAAAAGCGTTTTGGCTTGCTGGAAGCAGCAGCAAGCACCAGGGCTTCCCTGCACACTGCAAACACAAACCAGAAGCACCTACGCGGCGAGAGGAGACTGCCTGACACCTGCTGCACTCAGTACAGCTCTGGGCTGCTGCCAGGAAAGGTATTTCAAGGAACTAGCCACGGGGACTCTGCACTGTGCTGGGAGAGTTTCTGCAAGGTGAACAGAAGCTGTTCGCCAGCACCCGCTTGCAGCGATGAGTTTCGGCTTTCCACATTCTTCCCCGGCTCTCTTTCGCTTCCCCGCACAAGCTGCGGCTGTACCGAAGACGCCGCTGGCTGTGGTTCCGCGAAGCTTCTGCTTTCTCGGCAAAACGCAGCTTCTCGTTCTTGACAGCTCTGCTATGCAGAAGCACAGGAAAGCCGGCAGAGCTGCTCCTCTAGCTGCTCTACGCAGAGGCAACTGTAAATCAGCTAGACATTAATCCTGTTGTGGAAAAGGCAGCAAAGTGGCTACAAAAGCGTTTTGGCTTGCTGGAAGCAGCAGCAAGCACGAGTGGTTCTCTGCACGATGCAAACACAAAACAGAAGCACCTACACGGCGAGAGGAGACTGCCTGACACCTGCTGCACTCAGTACAGCTCTGGGCTGCTGCCAGGAAAGGTATTTCAAGGAACTAGCCACGGGGACTCTGCACTGTGCTGGGAGAGTTTCTGCAAGGTGACCAGAAGCTGTTTGCCAGCACCCGCTTGCAGCGACCGAGTTCGGCTTTCCACATTCTTCCCCGGCTCTCTTTCGCTTCTCCGCACAGGCTGCGGCTGTACCGAAGACGCCGCTGGCTGTGGTTCCGCGAAGTGCTGCTTTCTCGGCAAAACGCAGCTTCTCGTTCTTGACAGCTCTGCTATGCAGAAGCACAGGAAAGCCGGCAGAGCTGCTCCTCTAGCTGCTCTACGCAGAGCCAACTGTAAATCAGCTAGACAGTGATCCTGTTGAGGAAAAGGCAGGAAAGTGGCTGCAAAAGCGTTTTGGCTTGCTGGAAGCAGCAGCAAGCACGAGTGGTTCTCTGCAAGATGCAAACACAAAACAGAAGCACCTACACGGCGAGAGGAGACTGCCTGACACCTGCTGCACTCAGTACAGCTCTGGGCTGCTGCCAGGAAAGGTATTTCAAGGAACTAGCCACGGGGACTCTGCACTGTGCTGGGAGAGTTTCTACAAGGCGACCAGAAGCTGTTCGCCAGCACCCGCTTGCAGCGACCGAGTTCGGCTTTCCACATTCTTCCCCGGCTCTCTTTCGCTTCTCCGCACAAGCTGCGGCTGTACCGAATACGCCGCTGGCTGTGGTTCCGCGAAGCGCTGCTTTCTCGGCAAAACGCAGCTTCTCGTTCTTGACAGCTCTGCTATGCAGAAGCACAGGAAAGCCGGCAGAGCTGCTCCTCTAGCTGCTCTACGCAGAGGCAACTGTAAATCAGCTAGACAGTGATCTTGTTGTGGAAAAGGCAGGAAAGTGGCTGCAAAAGCGTTTTGGCTTGCTGGAAGCAGCAGCAAGCACGAGTCGTTCTCTGCACGATGCAAACACAAAACAGAAGCACCTACACGGCGAGAGGAGACTGCCTGACACCTGCTGCACTCAGTACAGCTCTGGGCTGCTGCCAGGAAAGGTATTTCAAGGAACTAGCCACGGGGACTCTGCACTGTGCTGGGACAGTTTCTGCAAGGTGACCAGAAGCTGTTCGCCAGCACCCGCTTGCAGCGACCGAGTTCGGCTTTCCACATTCTTCCCCGGCTCTCTTTCGCTTCTCCGCACAAGCTGCGGCTGTACCGAAGACGCCGCTGGCTGTGGTTCCGCGAAGCGCTGCTTTCTCGGCAAAACGCAGCTTCTCGTTCTTGACAGCTCTGCTATGCAGAAGCACAGGAAAGCCGGCAGAGCTGCTCCTCTAGCTGCTCTACGCAGAGGCAACTGTAAATCAGCTAGACATTAATCCTGTTGTGGAAAAGGCAGCAAAGTGGCTACAAAAGCGTTTTGGCTTGCTGGAAGCAGCAGCAAGCACGAGTGGTTCTCTGCACGATGCAAACACAAAACAGAAGCACCTACACGGCGAGAGGAGACTGCCTGACACCTGCTGCACTCAGTACAGCTCTGGGCTGCTGCCAGGAAAGGTATTTCAAGGAACTAGCCACGGGGACTCTGCACTGTGCTGGGAGAGTTTCTGCAAGGTGACCAGAAGCTGTTTGCCAGCACCCGCTTGCAGCGACCGAGTTCGGCTTTCCACATTCTTCCCCGGCTCTCTTTCGCTTCTCCGCACAGGCTGCGGCTGTACCGAAGACGCCGCTGGCTGTGGTTCCGCGAAGTGCTGCTTTCTCGGCAAAACGCAGCTTCTCGTTCTTGACAGCTCTGCTATGCAGAAGCACAGGAAAGCCAGCAGAGCTGCTCCTCTAGCTGCTCTACGCAGAGGCAACTGTAAATCAGCTAGACATTGATCCTGTTGAGGAAAAGGCAGGAAAGTGGCTGCAAAAGCGTTTTGGCTTGCTGGAAGCAGCAGCAAGCACCAGGGCTTCCCTGCACACTGCAAACACAAACCAGAAGCACCTACGCGGCGAGAGGAGACTGCCTGACACCTGCTGCACTCAGTACAGCTCTGGGCTGCTGCCAGGAAAGGTATTTCAAGGAACTAGCCACGGGGACTCTGCACTGTGCTGGGAGAGTTTCTGCAAGGTGACCAGAAGCTGTTCGCCAGCACCCGCTTGCAGCGATGAGTTTCGGCTTTCCACATTCTTCCCCGGCTCTCTTTCGCTTCCCCGCACAAGCTGCGGCTGTACCGAAGACGCCGCTGGCTGTGGTTCCGCGAAGCTTCTGCTTTCTCGGCAAAACGCAGCTTCTCGTTCTTGACAGCTCTGCTATGCAGAAGCACAGGAAAGCCGGCAGAGCTGCTCCTCTAGCTGCTCTACGCAGAGGCAACTGTAAATCAGCTAGACATTAATCCTGTTGTGGAAAAGGCAGCAAAGTGGCTACAAAAGCGTTTTGGCTTGCTGTAAGCAGCAGCAAGCACGAGGGCTTCCCTGCACGCTGCAAACACAAAACAGAAGAATATACACGGCGAGAGGAGACTGCCTGACATCTGCTGCACTCAGTACAGCTCTGGGCTGCTGCCAGGAAAGGTATTTCAAGGAACTAGCCACGGGGACTCTGCACAGTGCTGGGAGAGTTTCTACAAGGTGACCTGAAGCTGTTTGCCAGCACCCGCCCGCAGCGACCGAGTTCGGCTTTCCACATTCTTCCCCGGCTCTCGTTCGCTTCTCCGCACAAGCTGCGGCTGTACCGAAGACGCCGCTGGCTGTGGTTCCGCGAAGCTTCTGCTTTCTCGGCAAAACGCAGCTTCTCGTTCTTGACAGCTCTGCTATGCAGAAGCACAGGAAAGCCGGCAGAGCTGCTCCTCTAGCTGCTCTACGCAGAGGCAACTGTAAATCAGGTAGACATTAATCCTGTTGTGGAAAAGGCAGCAAAGTGGCTACAAAAGCGTTTTGGCTTGCTGGAAGCAGCAGCAAGCACGAGTGGTTCTCTGCACGATGCAAACACAAAACAGAAGCACCTACACGGCGAGAGGAGACTGCCTGACACCTGCTGCACTCAGTACAGCTCTGGGCTGCTGCCAGGAAAGGTATTTCAAGGAACTAGCCACGGGGACTCTGCACTGTGCTGGGAGAGTTTCTGCAAGGTGACCAGAAGCTGTTTGCCAGCACCCGCTTGCAGCGACCGAGTTCGGCTTTCCACATTCTTCCCCGGCTCTCTTTCGCTTCTCCGCACAGGCTGCGGCTGTACCGAAGACGCCGCTGGCTGTGGTTCCGCGAAGCGCTGCTTTCTCGGCAAAACGCAGCTTCTCGTTCTTGACAGCTCTGCTATGCAGAAGCACAGGAAAGCCGGCAGAGCTGCTCCTCTAGCTGCTCTACGCAGAGGCAACTGTAAATCAGCTAGACAGTGATCCTGTTGAGGAAAAGGCAGGAAAGTGGCTGCAAAAGCGTTTTGGCTTGCTGGAAGCAGCAGCAAGCACCAGGGCTTCCCTGCACACTGCAAACACAAACCAGAAGCACCTACGCGGCGAGAGGAGACTGCCTGACACCTGCTGCACTCAGTACAGCTCTGGGCTGCTGCCAGGAAAGGTATTTCAAGGAACTAGCCACGGGGACTCTGCACTGTGCTGGGAGAGTTTCTGCAAGGTGAACAGAAGCTGTTCGCCAGCACCCGCTTGCAGCGATGAGTTTCGGCTTTCCACATTCTTCCCCGGCTCTCTTTCGCTTCCCCGCACAAGCTGCGGCTGTACCGAAGACGCCGCTGGCTGTGGTTCCGCGAAGCTTCTGCTTTCTCGGCAAAACGCAGCTTCTCGTTCTTGACAGCTCTGCTATGCAGAAGCACAGGAAAGCCGGCAGAGCTGCTCCTCTAGCTGCTCTACGCAGAGGCAACTGTAGATCAGCTAGACATTAATCCTGTTGTGGAAAAGGCAGCAAAGTGGCTACAAAAGCGTTTTGGCTTGCTGGAAGCAGCAGCAAGCACGAGTGGTTCTCTGCACGATGCAAACACAAAACAGAAGCACCTACACGGCGAGAGGAGACTGCCTGACACCTGCTGCACTCAGTACAGCTCTGGGCTGCTGCCAGGAAAGGTATTTCAAGGAACTAGCCACGGGGACTCTGCACTGTGCTGGGAGAGTTTCTGCAAGGTGACCAGAAGCTGTTTGCCAGCACCCGCTTGCAGCGACCGAGTTCGGCTTTCCACATTCTTCCCCGGCTCTCTTTCGCTTCTCCGCACAGGCTGCGGCTGTACCGAAGACGCCGCTGGCTGTGGTTCCGCGAAGTGCTGCTTTCTCGGCAAAACGCAGCTTCTCGTTCTTGACAGCTCTGCTATGCAGAAGCACAGGAAAGCCGGCAGAGCTGCTCCTCTAGCTGCTCTACGCAGAGCCAACTGTAAATCAGCTAGACAGTGATCCTGTTGAGGAAAAGGCAGGAAAGTGGCTGCAAAAGCGTTTTGGCTTGCTGGAAGCAGCAGCAAGCACGAGTGGTTCTCTGCAAGATGCAAACACAAAACAGAAGCACCTACACGGCGAGAGGAGACTGCCTGACACCTGCTGCACTCAGTACAGCTCTGGGCTGCTGCCAGGAAAGGTATTTCAAGGAACTAGCCACGGGGACTCTGCACTGTGCTGGGAGAGTTTCTACAAGGCGACCAGAAGCTGTTCGCCAGCACCCGCTTGCAGCGACCGAGTTCGGCTTTCCACATTCTTCCCCGGCTCTCTTTCGCTTCTCCGCACAAGCTGCGGCTGTACCGAATACGCCGCTGGCTGTGGTTCCGCGAAGCGCTGCTTTCTCGGCAAAACGCAGCTTCTCGTTCTTGACAGCTCTGCTATGCAGAAGCACAGGAAAGCCGGCAGAGCTGCTCCTCTAGCTGCTCTACGCAGAGGCAACTGTAAATCAGCTAGACAGTGATCTTGTTGTGGAAAAGGCAGGAAAGTGGCTGCAAAAGCGTTTTGGCTTGCTGGAAGCAGCAGCAAGCACGAGTCGTTCTCTGCACGATGCAAACACAAAACAGAAGCACCTACACGGCGAGAGGAGACTGCCTGACACCTGCTGCACTCAGTACAGCTCTGGGCTGCTGCCAGGAAAGGTATTTCAAGGAACTAGCCACGGGGACTCTGCACTGTGCTGGGACAGTTTCTGCAAGGTGACCAGAAGCTGTTTGCCAGCACCCGCTTGCAGCGACCGAGTTCGGCTTTCCACATTCTTCCCCGGCTCTCGTTCGCTTCTCCGCACAAGCTGCGGCTGTACCGAAGACGCCGCTGGCTGTGGTTCCGCGAAGCTTCTGCTTTCTCGGCAAAACGCAGCTTCTCGTTCTTGACAGCTCTGCTATGCAGAAGCACAGGAAAGCCGGCAGAGCTGCTCCTCTAGCTGCTCTACGCAGAGGCAACTGTAAATCAGCTAGACATTAATCCTGTTGTGGAAAAGGCAGCAAAGTGGCTACAAAAGCGTTTTGGCTTGCTGGAAGCAGCAGCAAGCACGAGTGGTTCTCTGCACGATGCAAACACAAAACAGAAGCACCTACACGGCGAGAGGAGACTGCCTGACACCTGCTGCACTCAGTACAGCTCTGGGCTGCTGCCAGGAAAGGTATTTCAAGGAACTAGCCACGGGGACTCTGCACTGTGCTGGGAGAGTTTCTGCAAGGTGACCAGAAGCTGTTTGCCAGCACCCGCTTGCAGCGACCGAGTTCGGCTTTCCACATTCTTCCCCGGCTCTCTTTCGCTTCTCCGCACAGGCTGCGGCTGTACCGAAGACGCCGCTGGCTGTGGTTCCGCGAAGCGCTGCTTTCTCGGCAAAACGCAGCTTCTCGTTCTTGACAGCTCTGCTATGCAGAAGCACAGGAAAGCCGGCAGAGCTGCTCCTCTAGCTGCTCTACGCAGAGGCAACTGTAAATCAGCTAGACAGTGATCCTGTTGAGGAAAAGGCAGGAAAGTGGCTGCAAAAGCGTTTTGGCTTGCTGGAAGCAGCAGCAAGCACCAGGGCTTCCCTGCACACTGCAAACACAAACCAGAAGCACCTACGCGGCGAGAGGAGACTGCCTGACACCTGCTGCACTCAGTACAGCTCTGGGCTGCTGCCAGGAAAGGTATTTCAAGGAACTAGCCACGGGGACTCTGCACTGTGCTGGGAGAGTTTCTGCAAGGTGAACAGAAGCTGTTCGCCAGCACCCGCTTGCAGCGATGAGTTTCGGCTTTCCACATTCTTCCCCGGCTCTCTTTCGCTTCCCCGCACAAGCTGCGGCTGTACCGAAGACGCCGCTGGCTGTGGTTCCGCGAAGCTTCTGCTTTCTCGGCAAAACGCAGCTTCTCGTTCTTGACAGCTCTGCTATGCAGAAGCACAGGAAAGCCGGCAGAGCTGCTCCTCTAGCTGCTCTACGCAGAGGCAACTGTAAATCAGCTAGACATTAATCCTGTTGTGGAAAAGGCAGCAAAGTGGCTACAAAAGCGTTTTGGCTTGCTGTAAGCAGCAGCAAGCACGAGGGCTTCCCTGCACGCTGCAAACACAAAACAGAAGAATATACACGGCGAGAGGAGACTGCCTGACATCTGCTGCACTCAGTACAGCTCTGGGCTGCTGCCAGGAAAGGTATTTCAAGGAACTAGCCACGGGGACTCTGCACAGTGCTGGGAGAGTTTCTACAAGGTGACCTGAAGCTGTTTGCCAGCACCCGCCCGCAGCGACCGAGTTCGGCTTTCCACATTCTTCCCCGGCTCTCGTTCGCTTCTCCGCACAAGCTGCGGCTGTACCGAAGACGCCGCTGGCTGTGGTTCCGCGAAGCTTCTGCTTTCTCGGCAAAACGCAGCTTCTCGTTCTTGACAGCTCTGCTATGCAGAAGCACAGGAAAGCCGGCAGAGCTGCTCCTCTAGCTGCTCTACGCAGAGGCAACTGTAAATCAGCTAGACATTAATCCTGTTGTGGAAAAGGCAGCAAAGTGGCTACAAAAGCGTTTTGGCTTGCTGGAAGCAGCAGCAAGCACGAGTGGTTCTCTGCACGATGCAAACACAAAACAGAAGCACCTACACGGCGAGAGGAGACTGCCTGACACCTGCTGCACTCAGTACAGCTCTGGGCTGCTGCCAGGAAAGGTATTTCAAGGAACTAGCCACGGGGACTCTGCACTGTGCTGGGAGAGTTTCTGCAAGGTGACCAGAAGCTGTTTGCCAGCACCCGCTTGCAGCGACCGAGTTCGGCTTTCCACATTCTTCCCCGGCTCTCTTTCGCTTCTCCGCACAGGCTGCGGCTGTACCGAAGACGCCGCTGGCTGTGGTTCCGCGAAGTGCTGCTTTCTCGGCAAAACGCAGCTTCTCGTTCTTGACAGCTCTGCTATGCAGAAGCACAGGAAAGCCAGCAGAGCTGCTCCTCTAGCTGCTCTACGCAGAGCCAACTGTAAATCAGCTAGACAGTGATCCTGTTGAGGAAAAGGCAGGAAAGTGGCTGCAAAAGCGTTTTGGCTTGCTGGAAGCAGCAGCAAGCACGAGTGGTTCTCTGCAAGATGCAAACACAAAACAGAAGCACCTACACGGCGAGAGGAGACTGCCTGACACCTGCTGCACTCAGTACAGCTCTGGGCTGCTGCCAGGAAAGGTATTTCAAGGAACTAGCCACGGGGACTCTGCACTGTGCTGGGACAGTTTCTGCAAGGTGACCAGATGCTGTTCGCCAGCACCCGCTTGCAGCGACCGAGTTCGGCTTTCCACATTCTTCCCCGGCTCTCTTTCGCTTCTCCGCACAAGCTGCGGCTGTACCGAATACGCCGCTGGGTGTGGTTCCGCGAAGCGCTGCTTTCTCGGCAAAACGCAGCTTCTCGTTCTTGACAGCTCTGCTATGCAGAAGCACAGGAAAGCCGGCAGAGCTGCTCCTCTAGCTGCTCTACGCAGAGGCAACTGTAAATCAGCTAGACAGTGATCTTGTTGTGGAAAAGCAGGAAAGTGGCTGCAAAAGCGTTTTGGCTTGCTGGAAGCAGCAGCAAACACGAGTCGTTCTCTGCACGATGCAAACACAAAACAGAAGCACCTACACGGCGAGAGGAGACTGCCTGACACCTGCTGCACTCAGTACAGCTCTGGGCTGCTGCCAGGAAAGGTATTTCAAGGAACTAGCCACGGGGACTCTGCACTGTGCTGGGAGAGTTTCTGCAAGGTGACCAGAAGCTGTTTGCCAGCACCCGCTTGCAGCGACCGAGTTCGGCTTTCCACATTCTTCCCCGGCTCTCTTTCGCTTCTCCGCACAAGCTGCGGCTGTACCGAAGACGCCGCTGGCTGTGGTTCCGCGAAGCGCTGCTTTCTCGGCAAAACGCAGCTTCTCGTTCTTGACAGCTCTGCTATGCAGAAGCACAGGAAAGCCGGCAGAGCTGCTCCTCTAGCTGCTCTACGCAGAGGCAACTGTAAATCAGCTAGACAGTGATCTTGTTGTGGAAAAGGCAGGAAAGTGGCTGCAAAAGCGTTTTGGCTTGCTGGAAGCAGCAGCAAGCACGAGTGGTTCTCTGCACGATGCAAACACAAAACAGAAGCACCTACACGGCGAGAGGAGACTGCCTGACACCTGCTGCACTCAGTACAGCTCTGGGCTGCTGCCAGGAAAGGTATTTCAAGGAACTAGCCACGGGGACTCTGCACTGTGCTGGGACAGTTTCTGCAAGGTGACCAGAAGGTGTTCGCCAGCACCCGCTTGCAGCGACCGAGTTCGGCTTTCCACATTCTTCCCCGGCTCTCTTTCGCTTCTCCGCACAAGCTGCGGCTGTACCGAAGACGCCGCTGGCTGTGGTTCCGCGAAGCGCTGCTTTCTCGGCAAAACGCAGCTTCTCGTTCTTGACAGCTCTGCATCACAGAGAGGTGGAAGCTGATGCTGACTGCACTGTGGTGTCAGATGGGGTGGAAGCTGGTTCTGCCTGCACTGCGGTGTCACAGAGAGGGAGAAGCTGTTGCTGCTCGCTGTGTGGCACAACAAAATATGCAATTCTGGTACCCTAATTGCTGCGGTGTAACAGAGAGGTGGAAGTTGGAGCTGCCAGCACTGTTGTGTCACGTAGGGTTGGAAGCTGCTTCTGCACCTGCTGTGGTGTCACAGAGAGGTGGGAGCGGGTGTTTCCACTGCTGTGGTGTCACAAAGTGGTGGAAACTGGTTCTGCAGGCACGGAGGTGTCCCAGAGACGTTGTAACTGGTGCTGCCAGAACTGTGGTGTCGTAGAGTGGTGGAAGCTTAAGGTGCCAACATTGTGGTGTCCCAGAGAGATGGAATCTGGTGCTGCCAAGACTGTGTTGTCACAGCGAGGTGGTAGCTGGTGCAGGCAGCACTTTGGTGTCATAGAGAGGTGGAAGCTGGTGCTAGAAATGCTGTGGTGTGACAGGGAGATGGAAGCTGGTGGAGCCACCACTGTGGTGTCACAGAGAGTGAGAAGCTGTTGCTGCCATCTCGGTGGCATAACAAAAAAGTCAATTGTGGTGCCCTAATTACTGCGGTGTAACAGAGTTATGGAAGTTGGAGCTGCCAGCACTGTTGTGTCACGTAGGGTTGGAAGCTGCTTCTGCACCTGCTGTGGTGTCACAGAGAGGTGGAAGTGTGTGCTATCAATGCTGTGCTGTCACAGAGAAGTGGGAGCGGGTGTTTCCACTGCTGTGATGTCACAAAGTGGTGGAAACTGGTTCTGCAGGAACTGTGGTGTCCCAGAGACTTTGTAGCTGGTGTTGCCAGAACTGTGGTGTGGCAGAGTGGTGGAAACTGAAGCTGCCAACACTGTGTTGTCACAGCAAGGTAGCAGCTGGTGCAGGCAGCACTGTGGTGTCATAGAGATGTGGAAGCTGGTGCTGCAAATGCTGTGGTGTGACAGGGAGGTAGAAGCTGGAGCTGCCAGCACTGTGGTGTCACAGAAAGGTGGAAGTTGCTCCTGCCAGCCCTGTGGTGTCACAAGGAGAGGAATGTGTTGCTGCTATGGCTGTGGTGTCACAGAGAGGTGGAAGGTGGTGCTTCAACTGCCGTGTTTTCTTAGAGACGTGGAACGTGGTGTTACCAGCACTGTGGTGTCACAGAAAGGTGGAAGTTGCTGCTGCCAGCTCTGTGGCGCCACAAAGAGAGGCATGCTGGTGCTGCCTGATCAGTTGTGTCACAGAGAGGTGGAAGCTGGTGCTGCGTGCACTGTGGTGTCAGATGGGGTGGAAGCTGGTTCTGCCCGCACTGTGGTGTCACCGAGAGTGAGAAGCTGTTGCTGCCATCTCGGTGGCATAACAAAATAGGCAATTCTGGTACCCTACATACTGTGGTGTAAATGATAGGTAGAAGTTGGAGCTGCCAGAACTGTTGTGTCACGTAGGGTTGGAAGCTGCTTCTGCACCTGCTGTGGTGTCACGGAGAGGAGGAAGCTGGTGCTGCCAATACTGTGGCAACACAAAAAGGGAAATGGTGGTTCTCCAGCTACTGTGTTGTCACAGAGAGGTGGAAGCTGCTGATGCAACTGCTATAGTGTCACGGACAGCTGGAAGCTGCTTTTGCCGTCACTGTGGTGTCACAGAATATTGGAAGCAGGTGCTGGCAACACTGCGGTGTCACCGATTGATGGAAGCTAGTTTTACCAGCGCTGTGGTGTCACAGAGAGGTGGAAACTGGTGCTGCCAGAACTGTGGTGTCACAGAGAGGTGGAATCTGGAGCTGCCACTGCTGTGGTGTCACAGAGAGGTGGAATCTGGTGCTGCCAGAACTGTGGTGTCACAGAGAGGTGGAATCTGGTGCTGCCACTGCTGTGGTGTCACAGAGAGGTGGAATCTGGTGCTGCCAAAACTGATTTGTGACAGCGAGGTGGCAGCTGATGCAGGCAGCATTGTGGTGTCACAGAGAGGTGGAAGTCTGTGCTGCCACTGTTGTGGTGTCACAGAGAGGTGGAAGCTGCTTCTGCCAGCGCTGTGGTGTCACAAAGAGAGGAATGCTCGTGCTGCCAGGGCTGTGGTGTCACAGAGAGGTGGAAGCTGGTACTGTCAGCTCTGTGGTGTCACAGAGAGGTGGAAGCTGATGCTGCCTGCTCTGTAGTGTCAGATAGGGTGGAAGCTGATTCTGCCAGCACTGTGGTGTCACAGAAAGATGGAAGTTGCTGCTGCCAGCTCTGTGGCGTCACAAAGAGAGGAATGCTGGTGCTGCCAGAGCTGTGGTGTCGCAGAGAGGTGGAAGCTGGTGCTTCAACTGCTCTGTTTTCACAGAGAGATGGAAGCTGGTGATTCCAGATCTGTGGCATCACAGAGAGGTGGAAGCTGGTGCTGCCAGCTCTGTGGCATCACAGAGATGTGGAAGCTGATGCTGCCTGCCTTGTGGTGTCAGATGGGGTGGAAGCTGGTCCTGCCAGCACTCCAATGTCACAGAGAGGGAGAAGGTGTTGCAGCCAGCTCTGTGGAACAACAAAAAAGGCAATTGTGGTACCCAAATTACTGCGGTGTAACAGAGAGGTGGAAGTTGGAGCTGCCAGCACTGTTGTGTCACGTAGGGTTGGAAGCTGCTTCTGCACCTGCTGTGGTGTCACAGAGAGGTGGAAGCTGGTTCTGCCGGCACTGTGGTGTCACAGAAAGGTGGAACTTGCTGCTGCCAGCTCTGTGGTGTCACAAAGAGAGGAATGCTGGTGCTGCCACTGCTCTTGTGTCGCAGAGAGGTGGAAGCTGGTGCTGGCAGCACTGTGGCAACACAAAAAGTATAACGGTGGTTCTCCAGCTACTGTGTTGTCACAGAGAGGTGGAAGCTGCTGCTGCAACTGCTATAGTGTCACAGACAGCTGGAAGCTGCTGTTGCCGTTACTGTGGTGTCACAGAATGTTGGAAGCTGGTGCTGGCAGCACTGCGGTGTCACCGAGTGATGGAACCTGGTTTTTCCAGCGCTGTGGTGTCACAGAGAGGTGGAAGCTGGTGCTGCCAACACTGAGTAGTCACAGCGAGGTGGCAGCTGGTTCAGGCAGCACTGTGGTGACATAGAGAGGTGGAAACTGGTTCTACAAATGCTGTGGTGTAACAGGGAGTTGGAAGCTGGTGGTGCCAGCACTGTGGTGTCACAGAATGTTGGAAGCAGGATCTGGCCGCACTGCGGTGTCACCGAGTGATGGAAGCTGGTTTTACCAAGGCTGTATTGTCACAGAGAGGTGGAAGCTGGTGCTGCTAGAACTGTGGTGTCACAGAGAGGTGGAAGTGTGTGCTGCCAGAACTGTGATGTCACAGAGAGGTGGAAGCTGGTTCTGCCAGCACTGTGGCATCCCAAAGATTTGGAAGGTACTGCTGCCTACACTGTGGTGTCAGATGGGGTGGAAGCTGGTTCTGCCAGCACTGTGGTGTCACAGAGCAGGAAAAGCTGTTGCTGCCAGCTCTGTGGCATCACAAAAAAGACATTTGTGGTACCCTAATTACTACGGTGTAACAGAGAGGTGGAAGTTGGAGCTGCCAGCACTGTTGTGTCACGTAGGGTTGAAAGCTGCTTCTGCACCTGCTGTGGTGTCACAGAGATGTGGGAGCAAGTGTTTCCACTTCTGTAGTGTCACAAAGTGGTGGAAACTGGTTCTGCAGATACTGTGGTGTCCCAGAGACTTTGTAGCTGCTGCTGCGAGAGCTGTGGTGTTGCAGCATGGTGGAAGCTGGTGCTCCCAACACTGTCTTGACACTGAGGATTCACCTGACGGCTATACTAAGTGTAGGACTTTTCAGGCAGTCTCCTCTCGCCGTGTGCGTGCTTTTGCTTTGTGTTTGCATGCTGCAGAGAAGCACTCCTGCTTGCTATTGTTTCCAGCAAGCCCCGACGCAGGTGCAATGATACTTCTGCATTTGCCAGCACAAAATCACTTTCTATTTGAGTTGGACTTCCCCCTGCGTTCAGCATCCCAAGCAGAAGCTCTGCTGTCTCTCTGCGGCTTGTGCACAGCAGAGCTGTCCAGAACGAGAAGCTGCCTTTTTGCCGAGAGAGCAGCATTTTGCAGCAGGAAAGCAGGCGTCCTCAGGTGTGCAGGTGTGCAGAGAAGCGAAAGGAAAGCGGGGAAGAACGTGGAAGGCAAGAAAATATCGCGGAGAGCAGGTGTTTGCAAGGAAGTTGAGGCAGAAGACGGCAAAGCTGTTTTCTTCAGTGGGAGCTTCGGGTCCCACTTCTAGAAAGTCCCCCAGTACAGTGCCAGACATGATTAGTCCTCACTTGTCAGGCAAGACAACACGCTTGTGCACTAATACTGTTGCCTTTGCCAGCACAAACTCCCTTGCTAGTTGAGTTGGAGTCGCCCCAGCATTCAGCAGCGTAAGCAGAAGCTCAGCTGTGTCTCTGCGGCTTCTGCACAGCACAAGAAAATTCCCATTGCAAGGAACACAGCACTAGACACAAACAGTGGCCCTTTTACATGAGAAACCAAAGTCTCCAGCCCACGTTCCTGATGTCAGGTTATAAGAGGCATTTGGGACTACAAGAGCAGACAAACTCCCAACTGGTGGTAGATTCCATCTCGGAGATATCCTCATTTGTATGGAATTTTAAAAGGCAGTATTCTAGTGGCAGGCAAAAAACACTGGACATGAACGGTGGCCCCTTTCCATGGGAAACCAAAGTCTCCACCTCACGTTCCATATGTCAGTTTATAGGAGGCCTTTGGAACTACATAGGGCAGAGAAACTTACAGCTGGTGGTAGATTCCGTCTGGGAGATATCCTCATTTGTATGCAATTTTAGTAGGCATAAGCCCAGTGGCAGGCAGACAGCAATAGACACGAACGGTGGCCCTTTTCCATGGGAAACCAAAGTCTCCATCCCACGTTCCTGATATCAGTTTGTAGGAGGCCTTTAGCACTTAAGGGGCAGATAAACTTCCAACTGGTGGTAGATTCCACCTGGGAGATATCCTCATTTGCATTGAATTTTGGCAGGCATAAGCCCAGTGGCAGGCACACAGCATCAGACATTAACAGTGGCCATATGCTATGGAAAACAAAGTCTCCACCTCACATTCCAGACGTCAGTTTGTAGGAGGCCTTTGGCATTACAAGGGCAGAGAAACTTCCATCTGGTGTTAGGTTGCACCTGAGAGATATCCTCAGTTGTATAAAATTTCAGCACTCACAAGCCCAGTGGCAGGAAGACACCATTAGACAGGAACAGTGGCCCGTTTCCATGGGAAACCAAAGTCTCCACTCCAGGTTCCTGGTGTCAGTTTGTAGGAGGCCTTTGGCAATACAAGGGCAGACAAAGTTCCTGGTGGTTGATTGCATCTAGGAGATATCCTCATTTCTATGGAATTTCAGTAGGCAGAAGCCCAGTGGGAGGCAGACAGCATTAGACACGAACAGAGCCCATTTCTATGGGAAACCAAAGTCTCCACCTCACGTTCCTGATGTCAGTTTGCAGGAGGCCTTTAGCACTACAAGGGCAGAAAAACTTCCAACTGGTGGTAGATTCCATCTGGGAGATATCCTCATTTGTGAGGAATTTCAGCAGGCAGAAGCCCAGTGGCAGGCAGACAGCATTAGACACGAACGGTGGCCCATTTCTATGCGAAACCAAAGTCTCCATCCCACGTTCCTGATGTCAGTTTTTAGGAGGCCTTTGGCACTACAAGGGCAGACAAACTTCCACCTGGTGGTAGATTGTACCTGGGAGATATCCTCCTTTGTATGGAACTACAGCAGTCATAACCACAGTGCCAGGCAGACAGCATTAGACAGGGACGGAGGTCCTTTTTCTAGGGAAACCAAAGTCTCCACACCACGTTCCCGATGTAAGGTTTTAGGAGGCCTTTGGCAGTACAAGAGCAGACAAAATTCTCTCTGGTGGCTGATTGCATCGGGGAGATATCCTCATTTGTATGGAATTTCAGCAGGCAGAAGCCCAGTGGCAGGCAGACAGCATTAGACACGAACGGTGGCCGTTTTCCAAGGGAAAACAAAGTCTCCAACCCAGGCTTCTGATGTCAGTTTGTAGGAGGCCTTTGGCATTAAAAGGGCAGACAAACTTCTATCTGGTGGGAAATTGCATTTGGGAGATATCCTCATTTGTATGGAATTTTAGTAGGCATATGCCCAGTGGCAGGCAGACAGCATTAGACACGAACGGTGGCCCGTTTCTATGGAAAAACAAATTATCCACCCACGTTCCTGATGTCAGTTTTTAGGAGGACTTTGGCACTGCGAGGGCAGACAAACTTTCACCTGGTGGTAGATTGCACCTGGGAGATATCCTCCTTTGTATGGAACTTCAGCAGTCATAACCACAGTGCCAGGCAGACAGCATTAGACAGGAACGGTGGTCCTTTTCCATGTGAAACCAAAGTCTCCACCCTAGGTTCCTGATGGCAGTTTGTAGGAGGCCTTTGGAAACACAAGGGCAGAGAAACTTACATCTGGTGTTAGATTGCACCTGGGAGATATTCTCATTTGTATGGAATTTTAGTGGAACTTTAGTACACAAAATCCCAGCGGCAGGCAGACAGAATTAGACATGAATAGTGGCCCATTTCCATGGGAAACCAAAGTCTCCACCCCACGTTCCTGATGTCATTTCTAGGAGGCCTCTTGCACTACAAGAGGAGACAAACTTCCAAATGGTGGCATATTGCATCTGGGAGATATCCTCATTTGCATGTAATTTTAGTGGAATTTTAATAGGCAGAAGCCTAGTGGCAGGCACACCTCATTAGACACGAACGCTGGCCCATTTCCTTGGGAAACCAAAGTCTCCACTCCACGTTCCTGGTGTCAGTTTGTAGGAGGCCTTTGGCACTACAAGGGCAGACAAAGTTCCGTCTGGTGGTTGATTGCATCGAGGAAATATCCTTATTTGTATGGAATTTAGGCAGGCATAAGCCCAGTGGCAGGCAGACAGCATTAGACACGAACAATGGACCTTTTCCATGGGAAACCAAAGTCTCCACCTCACGTTCCTGATGTCACTTTGTAGGAGGCCTTTGGAACTACAAGGGCAGACAAACTACATTCAGGTGGTAGATTGCACTTGGAAGATATCCTCATTTGTGTAGAATTTTAGTGGAATTTTAGTAGGAAGAAGCCCAGTGGCAGGCAGACAGCATTAGACATGAACGGTGGCCCATTTCCATGGGAAACCAAAGTCTCCACCCCACGTTGCTGATGTCACTTTGTAGGAGGCGTTTTCCAATATAAGGGCAGAGAAACTTTCATCTGGTTGAAGATTGCATCTGGGAGATATCCTTATTTCTATGGAATTTTAGTGGAATTTTAGTAGGAAGAAGCCCAGTGGCAGGCAGACAGCATTAGACACGAACAACGGCCCATATCTATGGGAAACCAAAGTCTCCACCCCACGTTCCTGATGTCCGTTTCTAGGAGGTCTTTGGCACTACAAGGGCAGACAAACTTATACGTGGTGGTAAATTGCACCTGGAAGATATCCTCATTTGTGTGGAACTTCAGAAGTCATAAGCACAGTGCCAGGCAGATAGCATTTGACACGAACGCTGGCCCGTTTCCATTGGAAACCAAAGTCTCCCCTCCAGGTTCCTGATGTCAGTTTGTAGGAGGCCTTTGGCACTACAAGGTCAGACAAAGTTCCATCTGGTGGCTGATTGCATCGAGGAAATATCCTTATTTGTATGGAATTTCAGCAGGCGGAAGCCCAGTGGCAGGCAGACAGCATTAGACACGAACAATGAACCTCTTCCATGGGAAACCAAACTCTCCACCTCACGTTCCTGACGTCAGTTTGTAGGAGGCCTTTGGAACTACAAGGCAAACAAACTTCGAACTGGTGGTAGATTCCATCTGGGAGATATCCTCATTTGTGAGGAATTTCAGCAGGCAGAAGCCCAGTGGCAGGCAGACAGCAGTAGACAGGAATGGTGGCCCTTTTCCTAGGGAAACCAAAGTCTCCACACCAAGTTCCCGATGTAAGGTTTTAGGAGGCCTTTGGCACTACAAGGGCAGACAAAGTTCCAACTGGTGGTAGATTCCATCTGGAAGATATCCTCATTGGTGAGGAATTTCAGCAGGCAGAAGCCCAGTGGCAGGCAGGCAGCATTAGACATGAACGGTGGCCCTTTTCCATGGGAAACCAAAGTCTGCAGCCCAGGCTCCTGATGTCAATTTTTAGGAGGCCTTTGGCACTACAAGGGCAAACAAACTTCGAACTGGTGGTAGATTCCATCTGGGAGATATCCTCATTTGTGAGGAATTTCAGCAGGCAGAAGCCCAGTGGCAGGCAGACAGCATTAGACAAGAACGGTGCCCCTTTTCTATGGGAAACCAAAATCTCCACCCCACGTTGCTGATGTCACTTTGTAGGAGGAGTTTTCCAATATGAGGGCAGAGAAACTTCCATCAGGTTGTATATTGCACCTGGGAGATATCCTCATTTCTATGGAATTTTAGTGGAATTTAGAAGAAGAAGCCCAGTGGCAGGCGGACAGCATTAGACACGAACGGTGGCCCATTTCTATGCGAAACCAAAGTCTCCATCTCACGTTCCTGATGTGAGTTTGTAGGAGGCCTTTGGCACTACAAGGGCATACAAACTTCCACCTGGTGGTTGCTTGCATCGGGGAGACATCCTCATTTGTATGGAATTTCAGCAGGTAGAATCCCAGTGGAAGGCAGACAGCATTAGACATGAACGGTGGCCCTTTTCCCATGGGCAGCCAAAGTCTCCACCTCACGTTCCTGATGTCAGGTTTTAGGAGGCCGTTGGCAGTACAAGGGCAAACAAACTTCTGTATGGTGGCTGATTGCATCGGGGAGATATCCTCATTTGTGAGGAATTTCAGCAGGCAGAAGCCCAGTGGCAGGCAGACAGCATTAGACACGAACGGTGGCCGTTTTGCATGGGAAAACAAAGTCTCCATCCCAGGCTCCTGATGTCAGATTGTCGGAGGCCTTTGGCATTAAAAGGGCAGACAAACTTCCATCTGGTAGGAAATTGCATTTGGGAGATATCCTCATTTGTATGGAATTTTAGTAGGCATATGCCCACTGGCAGGCAGACAGCATTAGACACGAACGGTGGCCTGTTTCCATGGAAAAACAAATTATCCATCCTATGTTCCTGATGTCAGTTTTTAGGAGGCCTTTGGCACTAGAAGGGCAGACAAACTTCCATGTAGCGGTAGATTGCACCTCGGTGATGTCCTCATTTGTATGGAATTTTAGTGTTATTTTAGTACTCAGAAGCCCAGTTGCAGACAGCATGAAACATGAACGGAAGGCCTTTTCCATAGGAAACCAAAGTCTCCAGGTAAAGTTCCGAATGTCAGTTTGAAGGAGGCCTTTGGCACTGCAAGAGCAGACAAACTTCCATCTGGTGGCATATTGCATCTGGGAGTTATCCTCATTTGTATGGAATTTTAAAAGGCAGTATTCTAGTGGCAGGCAAAAAACACTGGACATGAACGGTGGCCCCTTTCCATGGGAAACCAAAGTCTCCACCTCACGTTCCATATGTCAGTTTATAGGAGGCCTTTGGAACTACATAGGGCAGAGAAACTTACAGCTGGTGGTAGATTCCGTCTGGGAGATATCCTCATTTGTATGCAATTTTAGTAGGCATAAGCCCAGTGGCAGGCAGACAGCAATAGACACGAACGGTGGCCCTTTTCCATGGGAAACCAAAGTCTCCATCCCACGTTCCTGATATCAGTTTGTAGGAGGCCTTTAGCACTTAAGGGGCAGATAAACTTCCAACTGGTGGTAGATTCCACCTGGGAGATATCCTCATTTGCATTGAATTTTGGCAGGCATAAGCCCAGTGGCAGGCACACAGCATCAGACATTAACAGTGGCCATATGCTATGGAAAACAAAGTCTCCACCTCACATTCCAGACGTCAGTTTGTAGGAGGCCTTTGGCATTACAAGGGCAGAGAAACTTCCATCTGGTGTTAGGTTGCACCTGAGAGATATCCTCAGTTGTATAAAATTTCAGCACTCACAAGCCCAGTGGCAGGAAGACACCATTAGACAGGAACAGTGGCCCGTTTCCATGGGAAACCAAAGTCTCCACTCCAGGTTCCTGGTGTCAGTTTGTAGGAGGCCTTTGGCAATACAAGGGCAGACAAAGTTCCTGGTGGTTGATTGCATCTAGGAGATATCCTCATTTCTATGGAATTTCAGTAGGCAGAAGCCCAGTGGGAGGCAGACAGCATTAGACACGAACAGAGCCCATTTCTATGGGAAACCAAAGTCTCCACCTCACGTTCCTGATGTCAGTTTGCAGGAGGCCTTTAGCACTACAAGGGCAGAAAAACTTCCAACTGGTGGTAGATTCCATCTGGGAGATATCCTCATTTGTGAGGAATTTCAGCAGGCAGAAGCCCAGTGGCAGGCAGACAGCATTAGACACGAACGGTGGCCCATTTCTATGCGAAACCAAAGTCTCCATCCCACGTTCCTGATGTCAGTTTTTAGGAGGCCTTTGGCACTACAAGGGCAGACAAACTTCCACCTGGTGGTAGATTGTACCTGGGAGATATCCTCCTTTGTATGGAACTACAGCAGTCATAACCACAGTGCCAGGCAGACAGCATTAGACAGGGACGGAGGTCCTTTTTCTAGGGAAACCAAAGTCTCCACACCACGTTCCCGATGTAAGGTTTTAGGAGGCCTTTGGCAGTACAAGAGCAGACAAAATTCTCTCTGGTGGCTGATTGCATCGGGGAGATATCCTCATTTGTATGGAATTTCAGCAGGCAGAAGCCCAGTGGCAGGCAGACAGCATTAGACACGAACGGTGGCCGTTTTCCAAGGGAAAACAAAGTCTCCAACCCAGGCTTCTGATGTCAGTTTGTAGGAGGCCTTTGGCATTAAAAGGGCAGACAAACTTCTATCTGGTGGGAAATTGCATTTGGGAGATATCCTCATTTGTATGGAATTTTAGTAGGCATATGCCCAGTGGCAGGCAGACAGCATTAGACACGAACGGTGGCCCGTTTCTATGGAAAAACAAATTATCCACCCACGTTCCTGATGTCAGTTTTTAGGAGGACTTTGGCACTGCGAGGGCAGACAAACTTTCACCTGGTGGTAGATTGCACCTGGGAGATATCCTCCTTTGTATGGAACTTCAGCAGTCATAACCACAGTGCCAGGCAGACAGCATTAGACAGGAACGGTGGTCCTTTTCCATGTGAAACCAAAGTCTCCACCCTAGGTTCCTGATGGCAGTTTGTAGGAGGCCTTTGGAAACACAAGGGCAGAGAAACTTACATCTGGTGTTAGATTGCACCTGGGAGATATTCTCATTTGTATGGAATTTTAGTGGAACTTTAGTACACAAAATCCCAGCGGCAGGCAGACAGAATTAGACATGAATAGTGGCCCATTTCCATGGGAAACCAAAGTCTCCACCCCACGTTCCTGATGTCATTTCTAGGAGGCCTCTTGCACTACAAGAGGAGACAAACTTCCAAATGGTGGCATATTGCATCTGGGAGATATCCTCATTTGCATGTAATTTTAGTGGAATTTTAATAGGCAGAAGCCTAGTGGCAGGCACACCTCATTAGACACGAACGCTGGCCCATTTCCTTGGGAAACCAAAGTCTCCACTCCACGTTCCTGGTGTCAGTTTGTAGGAGGCCTTTGGCACTACAAGGGCAGACAAAGTTCCGTCTGGTGGTTGATTGCATCGAGGAAATATCCTTATTTGTATGGAATTTAGGCAGGCATAAGCCCAGTGGCAGGCAGACAGCATTAGACACGAACAATGGACCTTTTCCATGGGAAACCAAAGTCTCCACCTCACGTTCCTGATGTCACTTTGTAGGAGGCCTTTGGAACTACAAGGGCAGACAAACTACATTCAGGTGGTAGATTGCACTTGGAAGATATCCTCATTTGTGTAGAATTTTAGTGGAATTTTAGTAGGAAGAAGCCCAGTGGCAGGCAGACAGCATTAGACATGAACGGTGGCCCATTTCCATGGGAAACCAAAGTCTCCACCCCACGTTGCTGATGTCACTTTGTAGGAGGCGTTTTCCAATATAAGGGCAGAGAAACTTTCATCTGGTTGAAGATTGCATCTGGGAGATATCCTTATTTCT
Organism: Phylloscopus collybita; assembly: GCA_027886175.1. Classification (NCBI taxonomy): domain Eukaryota; kingdom Metazoa; phylum Chordata; class Aves; order Passeriformes; family Phylloscopidae; genus Phylloscopus; species Phylloscopus collybita. The sequence goes on along the minus strand of JAJNNQ010000137.1, from coordinate 49,748,845 downwards.
ATGGAATTTTAGTGGAATTTTAGTAGGAAGAAGCCCAGTGGCAGGCAGACAGCATTAGACACGAACAACGGCCCATATCTATGGGAAACCAAAGTCTCCACCCCACGTTCCTGATGTCCGTTTCTAGGAGGTCTTTGGCACTACAAGGGCAGACAAACTTACACGTGGTGGTAAATTGCACCTGGAAGATATCCTCATTTGTGTGGAACTTCAGAAGTCATAAGCACAGTGCCAGGCAGATAGCATTTGACACGAACGCTGGCCCGTTTCCATTGGAAACCAAAGTCTCCCCTCCAGGTTCCTGATGTCAGTTTGTAGGAGGCCTTTGGCACTACAAGGTCAGACAAAGTTCCATCTGGTGGCTGATTGCATCGAGGAAATATCCTTATTTGTATGGAATTTCAGCAGGCGGAAGCCCAGTGGCAGGCAGACAGCATTAGACACGAACAATGAACCTCTTCCATGGGAAACCAAACTCTCCACCTCACGTTCCTGACGTCAGTTTGTAGGAGGCCTTTGGAACTACAAGGCAAACAAACTTCGAACTGGTGGTAGATTCCATCTGGGAGATATCCTCATTTGTGAGGAATTTCAGCAGGCAGAAGCCCAGTGGCAGGCAGACAGCAGTAGACAGGAATGGTGGCCCTTTTCCTAGGGAAACCAAAGTCTCCACACCAAGTTCCCGATGTAAGGTTTTAGGAGGCCTTTGGCACTACAAGGGCAGACAAAGTTCCAACTGGTGGTAGATTCCATCTGGAAGATATCCTCATTGGTGAGGAATTTCAGCAGGCAGAAGCCCAGTGGCAGGCAGGCAGCATTAGACATGAACGGTGGCCCTTTTCCATGGGAAACCAAAGTCTGCAGCCCAGGCTCCTGATGTCAATTTTTAGGAGGCCTTTGGCACTACAAGGGCAAACAAACTTCGAACTGGTGGTAGATTCCATCTGGGAGATATCCTCATTTGTGAGGAATTTCAGCAGGCAGAAGCCCAGTGGCAGGCAGACAGCATTAGACAAGAACGGTGCCCCTTTTCTATGGGAAACCAAAATCTCCACCCCACGTTGCTGATGTCACTTTGTAGGAGGAGTTTTCCAATATGAGGGCAGAGAAACTTCCATCAGGTTGTATATTGCACCTGGGAGATATCCTCATTTCTATGGAATTTTAGTGGAATTTAGAAGAAGAAGCCCAGTGGCAGGCGGACAGCATTAGACACGAACGGTGGCCCATTTCTATGCGAAACCAAAGTCTCCATCTCACGTTCCTGATGTGAGTTTGTAGGAGGCCTTTGGCACTACAAGGGCATACAAACTTCCACCTGGTGGTTGCTTGCATCGGGGAGACATCCTCATTTGTATGGAATTTCAGCAGGTAGAATCCCAGTGGAAGGCAGACAGCATTAGACATGAACGGTGGCCCTTTTCCCATGGGCAGCCAAAGTCTCCACCTCACGTTCCTGATGTCAGGTTTTAGGAGGCCGTTGGCAGTACAAGGGCAAACAAACTTCTGTATGGTGGCTGATTGCATCGGGGAGATATCCTCATTTGTGAGGAATTTCAGCAGGCAGAAGCCCAGTGGCAGGCAGACAGCATTAGACACGAACGGTGGCCGTTTTGCATGGGAAAACAAAGTCTCCATCCCAGGCTCCTGATGTCAGATTGTCGGAGGCCTTTGGCATTAAAAGGGCAGACAAACTTCCATCTGGTAGGAAATTGCATTTGGGAGATATCCTCATTTGTATGGAATTTTAGTAGGCATATGCCCACTGGCAGGCAGACAGCATTAGACACGAACGGTGGCCTGTTTCCATGGAAAAACAAATTATCCATCCTATGTTCCTGATGTCAGTTTTTAGGAGGCCTTTGGCACTAGAAGGGCAGACAAACTTCCATGTAGCGGTAGATTGCACCTCGGTGATGTCCTCATTTGTATGGAATTTTAGTGTTATTTTAGTACTCAGAAGCCCAGTTGCAGACAGCATGAAACATGAACGGAAGGCCTTTTCCATAGGAAACCAAAGTCTCCAGGTAAAGTTCCGAATGTCAGTTTGAAGGAGGCCTTTGGCACTGCAAGAGCAGACAAACTTCCATCTGGTGGCATATTGCATCTGGGAGTTATCCTCATTTGTATGTAATTTCAGTAGTCATAAGCCCAGTGGCAAGGAGACAGCATTAAACACCAAGGGTGGCCCTTTTCCATGGGAAACCAAAGCGTCCTCTCCAGATTCCTGATGTCAGTTTGTAGGAGGCCGTTGGCATTACAAGGGCAGACAAACTTTCAACTGATGGTAGACTCCATCTGGGAGATATCCTCATTTGTATAGGATTTTACTAGGCATAAGCCCAGTGGCAGGAACATAGCATTAGACACAAACGGTGGCCCATTTCCATGGGAAAACAAAGTCTCCACCCCACGTTCCTGATATCAGTTTTTAGGAGGACTTTGGCACTACGAGGGCAGACAAACTTTCACCTGGTGGTAGATTGCACCTGGGAGATATCCTCCTTTGTATGGAACTTCAGCAGTCATAACCACAGTGCCAGGCAGACAGCATTAGACAGGAACGGTGGGCCTTTTCCATGGGAAACCAAAGTCTCCACCCTAGGTTCCTGATGGCAGTTTGCAGGAGGCCTTTGGAACTACAAGGGCAGACAAACTTCCATCTAGTGGTAGATTGCACCTGGGAGATATCCCCATTTGTATGGAATTTCAGCAGGCAGAAGCCCAGTGGGAGGCAGAAAGTATTAGGCACAAACAGTGGCTTTTTCTATGGGAAACCAAAATCTCCACCCCACGTTGCTGATGTCACTTTGTAGGAAGCGTTTTCCAATATAAGGGCAGAGAAACTTCCATTTGGTTGTAGATTGCACCTGGGAGATATCCTCATTTCTATGGAATTTTAGTGGAATTTTAGTAGGAAGAAGCCCAGTGGCAGGCAGACAGCATTAGACACGAACAATGGCCCATTTCTATGGGAAACCAAAGTCTCCACCCCACGTTCCTGATGTCCGTTTCTAGGAGGCCTTTGGAACTACAAGGGCAGACAAAGTTCCGTCTGGTGGTTGATTGCATCTGGGAGATATCCTCATTTGCATGTAATTTTAGTAGCCATAAGCCCAGTGGCAGGCAGACAGCATTAGACACGAACGGTGGCCCTTTTCAATGGGAAACCAAATTCTCCGCCCCAGGCTCCTGATGTCAATTTGTAGGAAGCCTTTGGCTCTACAGGGGCAGACAATCTTCCATCTGCTGGTAGATTGCACCTGGGAGACATCCTCATTTGTATGGAATTTTAGTGGAATTTTAATAGGCAGATGCCTAGTGGCAGGCACACATCATTAGATACGAACGCTGGCCCATTTCTATGGGAAACCAAAGTCTCCACTCCAGGTTCCTGGTGTCAGTTTGTAGGAGGCCTTTGGCGCTACAAGGGCAGACAAAGTTCCGTCTGGTGGTTGATTGCATCGAGGAGATATCCTCATTTGTATGGAATTTCCGCAGGCAGAAGCTCAGTGGCAGGCAGACAGCATTAGACACGAACAATGGACCTTTTCCATGGCAAACCAAAGTCTCCACCTCACGTTCATGTTGTCAGTTTGTAGGAGGCCTTTGGAACTACAAGGGCAGACAAACTTCCATCTGGTGGTAGATTGCACCTGGGAGATATCCTCATTTGTATAGAATTTTAGTGGAATTTTAGTAGGAAGAAGCCCAGTGTCTGGCAGACAGCATTAGACATGAACGCTGGCCCATTTCCTTGGGAAACCAAAGTCTCCATCCCACGTTCCTGATGTCAGTTTGTAGGAGGCCTTTGGCACTACAAGGGCAGACAAAGTTCCACCTGGTGGTAGATTCCATCTGGAAGATATCCTCATTGGTGGGGAATTTCAGCAGGCAGAAGCCCAGTGGCAGGCAGACAGCATTAGACACGAACGGTGGCCCTTTTCCATGGGAAACCAAAGTCTGCAGCCCAGGCTCCTGATGTCAATTTTTAGGAGGCCTTTGGCACTACAAGGGCAAACAAACTTCGAACTGGTGGTAGATTCCATCTGGGAGATATCCTCATTTGTGAGGAATTTCAGCAGGCAGAAGCCCAGTGGCAGGCAGACAGCATTAGGCAAGAACGGTGCCCCTTTTCCATGGGAAACCAAAATCTCCACCCTAGGTTGCTGATGTCACTTTGTAGGAGGAGTTTTCCAATATAAGGGCAGAGAAACTTCCATCTGGTTGTAGATGGCACCTGGGAGACATCCTCATTTCTATGGAATTTTAGTGGAATTTTAGTAGGAAGAATCCCAGTGGCAGGCAGACAGCATTAGACACGAACGGTGGCCCATTTTTATGGGAAACCAAAGTCTACACCACACGTTCCTGATGTCTGTTTCTCGGAGGCCTTTGGAAGTACAAGGGCAGACAAAGTTCCGTCTGGTGGTTGATTGCATCGGGGAGATATCCTCATTTGTATGGAACTTTAGCAGGTAGAAGCCCAGTGGCAGGCAGACAGCATTAGACTTGAACGGTGGCCCTTTTTTCATGGGCAGCCAAAGTCTCCATGCCACGTTCCCGATGTCAGTTTTTAGGAGGCCTTTGGCATTAAAAGGGCAGACAAACTTCTATCTGGTAGGAAATTGCATTTGGGAGATATTCTCATTTGTAGGGAATTTTAGTAGGCATATGCCCACTGGCAGGCAGACAGCATTAGACACGAACGGTGGCCCTTTTCCAGGGAAAAACATATTATCCATCCTATGTTCTTGATGTCAGTTTGAAGTAGGCCTTTGGCACTACAAGGGCAGACAAACTTCCATCTGGCCGTAGATTGCACCTCGGAGATGTCCTCAATTGTATGGAATTTTAGTGTTATTTTAGTACTCAGAAGCCCAGTTGCAGACAGACAGCATTAAACATGAATGGTGGGCCTTTTCCATAGGAAACCAAAGTCTCCAGGCCAGGTTCGGAATGTCAGTTTGAAGGAGGCCTTTGTCACTGCAAGAGCAGACAAACTTCCATCTGGTGGCATATTGCATCTGGGAGATATCCTCATTTGTATGTAATTTCAGTAGTCATAAGCCCAGTGCCAAGGAGACAGCATTAAACACCAAGAGTGGCCCTTTTCCATGGGAAACCAAAGTCTCCACTCCAGGTTCCTGGTGTCAGTTTGTAGGAGGCCTTTGACACTACAAGGGCAGACAAAGTTCCTTCTCGTGGTTGATTGCATCGAGGAGATATACTCATTTGTATGGAATTTCAGCAGGCAGAAGCCCAGAGGCAGGCAGACAGCATTACACACGAACGGTGGCCCATATCCATGGGAAACCAAAGTCTCCAACCAAGATCCTGATGTCAGTTTGCAAAGGGCCTTTGGCACTATATGGGCAGAAAAACTTCCAACAGGTGGTAGATTCAATCTGGGAAATACCCCCATTTTTATGCAATTTAAGTAGGCAGAATCCCAGCGGCAGGCAGAGAGCATTAGACTTGAACGGGGGCGCTTTTCCATGGGAAACCAAAGTCTCCACCTCACGTTCCTGAATGTCAGTTTGTAGGAGGCCATTGCCAGTACAAGGCCAGACAAACTTCCAACTGGTGGGAGATTGCATCTGGGAGATATCCACATTTGTATGGAATTTCAGCAGGCATAAGCCCAGTGGCAGGCAGACAGCAGTAGACAGGAATGGTGGCCCTTTTCCATGGAAAACCAAAGTCTCCACACCACGTTCCTGATGTCAGTTTGCAGGAGGCCTTTGGTACTACAAGGGCAGAAAAACTTCCACCTGGTGGTATATTCCATCTGAGAGATATCCTTATTTAAATGGAATTTCAGTGGAATTTAAGTAGGCAGAAGCCGAGTGGGCAGCAGACAGCATCAGACAGGAATGGTGGCCCTTTTCCATGGGAAACCAAAGTCTCCATTCCAGGTTCCAGATGTCAGTTCGTAGGAGGCATTTGGCACTACAAGGGCAGACAAACATCCATCTGGTTGTGTATTGCACTTAAGAGATATCCTCTTTTGTATGGAATTTCAGCAGGCAGCAGCCCAGCGGCAGGCAGACAGCATTAGACACGAACGGTGGCCCTTTTCCTAGGGAAACCAAAGTCTCCACCTCACGTTCCTGATGTCAGATTTTAGGAGGCCGTTGGCACTACAGTCACAGAGAAACGTCCAACTAGTGGTAAATTGCATCTGGGAGATATCCTCCTTTGTAAGTAGTTTTAGCAGGCATAAGCCCAGTGGCAGGCAGACAGCATAAGACTTGAACAGTGGCCCTTTTCCATGGGAAACCAAAGTCTCCACCTCACGTTCCTTATGTCAGTTTGTAGGAGGCCTTTGGCTTTACAATGGCAGACAAACTCCCATCTCGTGGGAGAATGCACCTGCGAGATATTCTCACATGCATGGAATTTTAGTAGAATTCTAAGTGGCAGAAGGCCAGTGACAGGCAGACAGCATTAGACATGAACGGCGGCCCTTTTCCATGGGAAACCAAAGTCTCCACAACACGTTCCTGATGTCAGCTTGTAGGAGGAATTTGGCACTACAAGGGTAGACAAACGTCCATCTGGTGGTAGATTGCACCTGGAAGAAATCCTCATTTGTATGGAATTTTAGTGGAATTTAAGTAGGCAGAAGCCGAGTGGCCGTCAGACAGCATTAGACACAAACGGTGGCCCTTTTCCATGGGAAACCAAAGTCTCCACCCCACGTTCCTGATGTCCATTTCTAGGAGGCCTTTGGCACTATAAGGGCAGACAAACTTCCATCTGCTGGTAAATTGCATCTGCGAGATATCCTCATTTGTATGGAATGTTAGCAGGCATACGCCCAGTGGCAGGCACACAGCATTAGGCATGAACAGTGCCCTTTTCCATGGGAAACCAAATTATCCATCCTGCGTTTCTGATGTCAGTTTATAGGAGCCCTTTGGCACTACAAGGGCAGAGAAACTTCAAACCGGGGTAGATTGCAACTGCGAGATATTCTCATTTGTATAGAATTTTAGAGGAATTTTAGTACGCAGAATCCCAGGGGCAGGCACACAGAATTAGACATGAATAGTGGCCTTTTCCAGGGGAAACCAAAGTCTCCAGGCCAGGTTCCTGATGTCAATTTTTAGAAGGCCTTTGGCACTACAAGGGCAGAACAACTTCCATCTGGTGGTAGTTTGCACCTGGGAGATATAGTCATTTGCATGGAACTTCAGCAGTCATAACCACAGTGCCAGGCAGACAGCATTAGATGGAACAGTGGTCCTTTTCCATGGGAAACCAAAGTCTCCACCCTAGGTTCCTGATGGCAGTTTGTAGGAGGCCTTTGGAAACACACGTGCAGAGAAACTTCCATCTGGTGTTAGATTGCACCTAGGAGATATTCTCAATTGTATGAAATTTTAGTGGGATTTTAATAGGCAGAAGCCTAGTGGCAGGCACACATCATTAGACACGAACGCTGGCCCATTTCCATGGGAAACCAAAGTCTCCACTCCAGGTTCCTGGTGTCAGTTTGTAGGAGGCATTTGGCACTACAAGGGCAGACAAAGTTCCATCTGGTGGTTGATTGCATCGAGGAGATATTCTCAATTGTATGAAATTTTAGTGGGATTTTAATAGGCAGAAGCCCAGTGGCCGTCACACAGCATTAGACACAAACGGTGGCCCTTTTCTATGGGAAACCAAAGTCTCCACTCCACGTTCCTGATGTCCGTTTCTAGGAGGCCTTTGGCACTTTTAGGGTAGACAAACTTCCACCTGGTGGTAGATTGCACCTGGGAGATATCCTCATTTGTATGGAACTTCAGCATTCATAACCACAGTGCCAGGCAGACAGCATTAGACACGAACGGTGGTCCTTTTCCATTGGAAACCAAAGTCTCCACCCCACGTTCCTGATGTCCGTTTTTTGGATGCCTTTGGCACTACAAGGGCAGATAAACTTCCAACCGGTGGTAGATTGCACCTCGGACATATCCTCATTTGTATGAAATTTTTGTAGAATTTTTATACTCAGAAGCCCAGTGGCAGACAGAAAGCATTAAACACGAACGGTGGGCCTTTTCCATAGCAAACCAAAGTCTCCACCCCTGGTTCCTGATGTCGGTTTTTTAGGAGGCCTTTGCCTTACAAAGGAAGACAAACTTCCATCTGGTGGTAAATTGCATCTGCGAGATATCCTCATTTGTATGGAATTTTAGCAGGCATACGCCCAGTGGCAGGCACACAGCATTAGGCATGAACAGTGCCCTTTTCCATGGGAAACCAAATTATCCATCCTACGTTTCTGATGTCAGTTTATAGGAGCCCTTTGCCACTACAAGGGCAGAGAAACTTCAAACCGGGGTAGATTGCACATGCGAGATATTCTCATTTGTATAGAATTTTAGAGGAATTTTAGTACGCAGAATCCCAGGGGCAGGCACAGAGAATTAGACATGAATAGTGGCCTTTTCCAGGGGAAACCAAAGTCTCCAGGCCAGGTTCCTGATGTCAGTTTTTAGGAGGCCTTTTGCTCTACAAGAACAGACAAACTTCCAACTGGTGGCATATTGCATCTGGGAGATATCCTCATTTGTATGGAATGTTAGTGGAATTAAAGTAGGCAGAAGCCCATTGGCAAGTAGACAGCATTAAAAACCAACGGTGGCCCATTTCCGTGGGAAACCAAAGTCTCCACCCCACGTTCCTGATGTCCGTTTCTAGTAGGCCTTTGGCACTACAAGAGCAGACAAACTTCCAATGGGTGGCATATTGCATGTGGGAGATATCCTTATTTGTATGTAATTTCAGTAGCCATTAGCCCAGTGGCAGGCAGACAGCATTAGACACGAACGCTGGCCCTTTTCCAGGGGAAAACAAAGTCTCCACCCCTGGTTCCTGATGTCAGTTTTTTAGGAGGGTCTTGGTACTACAAGGGCAGAGAATCTTCTGTCTGGTTGTAGATTGCACCTGGGAGATATCGTCATTTCTATGGAATTTTAGTGAAATTTAAGTAGGAAGAAGCCCAGTGGCAGGCAGACAGCATTAGAAACGGAAGGTGGCCCATTTCTATGGGAAACCAAAGTCTCCACCCCATGTTCCTGATGTCCGTTTCTAGGAGGCCGTTGGCGCTACAAGGGCAGACAAACTTCCACCTGGTGGTAGATTGCACCTGGGAGATAATCTCATTTGCATGGAACTTCGGCAGTTATGATCACAGTGCCAGGCAGACAGCATTAGACACTAACGCAGGTCAACTTCCATGGGAAACCAAAGTCTCCACTCCAGGTTCCTGATGTCAGCTTTTAGGAGGCCTTTGGCACTGCAAGGGCAGACAAAGTTCAGTCTGGTGGTTGATTGCATCGGGGAGATATCCTCATTTGTATGGAATTTCAGCAGGCAGAAGCCCAGTGGCAGGCAGACAGCATTAGACAAGAACGGTGGCCCATTTCCGTGGGAAACCAAAGTCTCCACCGCACGTTCCTGATGTCAGTTTTTAGGAGGCCATTGGCACTACAAGGGAAGACAAACTTCCAACCGGTGGTAGATTGCACCTCGGACATATCCTCATTTGTATGAAATTTTCGTGGAATTTTTGTACTCAGAAGCCCAGTGGCAGACAGAAAGCATTAAACACGAACGGTGGGCCTTTTCCATAGCTAACCAAAGTCTCCATGCCTGGTTCTGGATATCACTTTGAAGGAGGCCTTTGGCACTGCAAGAGCAGACAAACTTCCATCTGGTGGCATATTGCATCTGGGAGATATCCTCATTTGTATGTAATTTCAGTAGTCATAAGCCCAGTGCCAAGGAGACAGCATTAAACACCAAGAGTGGCCCTTTTCCATGGGAAACCAAAGTGTCCTCTCCAGATTCCTGATGCCAATTTGTAGGAGGCCGTTGGCATTTCAAGGGCAGACAAACTTTCATCTGGTGGTAGATTCCATCTGGGAGATATCCTCATTTGTATGGAATTTTACAAGGCATAAGCCCAGTGGCAGGCGCATAGCATTAGATACAAACAGTGGCCCTTTTCCATGGGAAACCAAAGTCTTCACCCCATGTTCCTGATGTCAGTTTTTAGGAGGCCTTTGGCACTACAAGGGCTGTGAAACTTCCACCTGGTGGTAGACTGCACCTGGGAGATATCCTCATTTGTATGGAACTTCAGCGCTCATAACCAGAAAACCAGGCAGACAGCATTAGATACGAACGGTGGGCCTTTTCCATGGGAAACAGAAGTCTCCACCCCTGGTTCCTGATGTCACTTTTTTAGGAGGCCTTTGCCTTACAAACGAAGACAAACTTCCATCTGGTGGTAAATTGCATCTGCGAGATATCCTCATTTGTATGGAATTTTAGCAGGCATACGCCCAGTGGCAGGCACACAGCATTAGGCATGAACAGTGGCCCTTTTTCATGGGAAACCAAATTATCCATCCTACGTTTCAGATGTGAGTTTATAGGAGCCATTTGGCATTACACGGGCAGAGAAACTTCAAACCGAGGTAGATTGCACCTGAGAGATATTCTCATTTGTATAGAATTTTAGAGGAATTTTAGTACGCAGAATCCCAGGGGCAGGCACACAGAATTAGACATGAATAGTGGCCTTTTCCAGGGGAAACCAAAGTCTCCAGGCCAGGTTCCTGATGTCAGTTTTTAGGAGGCCTTTGGCACTACAAGAACAGACAAACTTCCAACTGGTGGCATATTGCATCTTGCCGATGTCCTCATTTGTATGGAATGTTAGTGGAATTAAAGTAGGCAGAAGCCCAGTGGCAAGTAGATAGCATTAGACACTAACAGTGGCCCATTTCTATGGGAAACCAAAGTTTCCACCCCACGTTCTGGATGCCCGTTTCTCGGAGGCCTTTGGCACTACAAGGGCAGACAAACTTCCAACTGGTGGTAGATTGCACCTGGGAGATATCCTCATTTGTATGGAACTTCAGGAGTCATCACCACAGTGCCAGGCAGACAGCATTATACAAGAACGGTGGTCCTTTTCCATGGGAAACCAAAGTCTCCACACCACGTTCCCGATGTCAGGTTTTATAAGGCCTTTGGCAGTACAAAAGTAGACAAACGTCCGTCTGGTGGTTGATTGCTTTTGGGAGGTATCCTCATTTGTATGGAATTTCAGCAGGTAGAAGCCCAGTGGCAGGCAGACAGCATTAGATACAAACGGTGGTCCTTTTCTATGGGGAAACCAAAGTCTCCAGGCCAGGTTCCTGATGTCAGTTTTTAGGAGGCCTTTTGCACTACAAGAACAGACAAACTTCCAACTGGTAGCATATTGCATCTTGGATATATCCTCATTTGTATGGAATTTTAGTGTAATTAATGTAGACAGAAGCCCAGTGGCAAGTAGACAGTATTAAACACCAACGGTGGCCCATTTCCATGGGAAACCAAAGTCTCTACCCCACGTTCCTGATGTCCGTTTCTAGAAGGCCTTTGGCACTACAAGAGCAGACAAACTTCCAACTGGTGGCATATTGCATCTGGGAGGTATCCTCATTTGTATGTAATTTCAGCAGCCCTAAGCCCAGTGTGCGGGCAGACAGCATTAGACATGAACGGTGGGTTTTTTCTGATGGGCAGCCAAAGTCTCCATGCCACGTTCCTGATGTCAGGTTTTAGGAGGCCTTTGGCAATACAAGGGCAAACAAACTTCCATCTGGCGGTAGATTGCACCTCGGAGATGTCCTCATTTGTATGGAATTTTAGTGGTATTTTAGTACTCAGAAGCCCAGTTGCAGACAGACAGCATTAAACATGAACGGTGGGCCTTTTCCATAGGAAACCAAAGTCTCCAGGCCACGTTCCGAATGTCAGTTTGAAGGAGGCCTTTGGCACTGCAAGTGCAGACAAACTTCCATCTGGTGGCATATTGCATCTTGGAGGTATCCTTATTTTTATGTAATTTCAGTAGTCATAAGCCCAGTGCCAAGGAGACAGCATTAAACATCAAAGGTGGCCCTTTTCCATGGGAAACCAAAGTCTCCACCCCAGGTTCCTGGTGTCATTTTCTAGGAGGCCTCTGGCACTACAAGAGGAGACAAACTTCCAACTGGTGGTAGACTCCATCTGGGAGATATCCTCATTTGTATGTAATTTTAATAGCCATAACCCCAGTGGCAGGCAGAGAGCAATAGACACGAACGGTGGACCTTTTCTATGGGAAACTATAGTCTTCACTCCAGGTTCCTGATGTCAGTTTGTAGGATCCCTTCAGCACTACAAGGGCAGATAAACTTCCAACTGGTGGTAGATTGCATTTGGAAGATATCCTCATTTAAATGGAATTTTAGTGGAAATTCAGAAGGCAGAAGCCATGTGGCTGGCAGACATCATTAGACACGAACAGTGGCTTTTTTCCGTGGGAAACCAAAGTCTCCACCCCAGGTTCCTGATGTCAGTTTGTAGGAGGCCTTTGACACTAAAACGGCAGATAAACTTCCAACTGGTGGTAGATTCCACCTGGGAGATATCCTCATTTGTATGGAATGGAGTGATTTTCGGGCGATTTTTGGGGCACCTTTGGGTTGGTTTTTGGGGCGATTCTGAGAGTTCTTGGGTTGATTTTTGCGGTGATTTTTGGAGCAATTTTGGGGGGTTTTGAGGGTGCCGATGATGAGTTAAGTTTTTTTTAGGGTGATTTTTGGATGGTTTCTGGGGAGATTTTAGGGTGATTTTGGGGTGATTTTGGTGTGATTTTTGAAGTGATTTTTGGGCAATTTTGAAGGTTTCTGGGGCAATTTTAGGGGTTTTGTGGGGTGCAGAAGCTGATTTGGCAGTGATTTGATGTGATGTTGAGGTGATTCATGAGGCGATTTTGAGGATAGTTTGGGGATCTTTTTGCGGTGACTTTTGGGGGGAGCTCAATCCAGTTTTCAGATGATTTTGGTTGACTTTGTGGTGATTTTTTGGGCGATTTGGGGTGTTTCTAGGGCAATTTTGGGTTTTTTTTCAAGATTGCCAAAGCCAGTTTTGGAGTAATTTGGGGAGATTTTGGAGAGATTTTTGGGGCAACTTTGGCGTTGTTTTTAGGGCAATTTTGAAGGTTTCTTGGGTGATTTCGGGGGTTTTGGGAGTGCAGAAGCTGATTTTGGGGCGATATCAGATGATTTTGGGGTGGTTTTTGGGACAATTTTGGAGGTGTTTTGGGGGTTCCAAAGCAGATTTTGGGTGATTTCAAAGGTTTTTAAGGAAATTTGGGGTGATTTCTGGAGTGATTCTGGGGTGATTTTGGTGTTTTAGGGGGTGTCAAAGCCATTTTTGGGGATGATTTTAGGGCTATTTTTAGGGCAGGTTTTGGGGGTGCCGGAGCTCATTTTGGGGTGATTGTGGGTGATTTTGGAGTGATTCTGGGGTGAGTTTAGGGATGTTTTGGGGACAATTTGGAGGGCTTTTTGGGGTGATTTTGGGCCATTTGGGGGGTGCCAAAGCAAATTTTTGGGGTGTTCTTAGGGATGATTTTGGGGTGATTGTTGGGGTGACTTACAATGGGTTTGGGGATGATTTTGGGGTGATTTTTAAGGTGATTTGAGTGCAGTTTTGGGGTGCAGAAGCCAATTTGTGGGTTATTTGGGATGATTTTCAGGTAATTTTTGAGGCAATTTTGGGGGTGGCTTTGGTTTGATTTTGTGGTGATTTTTGCAGCGATTTTGGGGGTTTGGGGGGAAAATTTGGGGTGATTTTGTTGGGCTGTATATTTTTTTTTTTTGTGGGATTTTTTGGTGGTGTATTACCGGGATCCAGGCGTGCGTGGGCGCACGGCGAGGCCCGGTATTGGCAACCTGGTTCGATGGGGCCACGGCCGATCACCTCTTTTATAATACACAGACCATGCCGGGCAATCACACATAACACTAATATAGTGGATGGCGAAATGCATTTATTCGAGCGCGCGCGGTAGCTTTTATGGATGTAGCGTGGTCACGTCACGCCAGTGGGGGTCTGCAAGGTACAACTGGATTTGGTAAGAACTGTGGAGGGGCGGGGACCCTAACTAACACCCGATAATTCTTCCGGCCGGGAAATCTATCTGCCAACAGTGGTGGGGGTTTTTTTGTTGTTTTGTTTTGGTTTAGTTTTTTTGTTTGTTTTGGTTTGGTTTTTATTGTTTTGTTTTCTTTCGGTTTGGTTTTGTTTTTTGGTGTTCCAAAGCCGATTTTGGTGTGACTTTTTGGTGATTTAGAGGTCATTTTTGGGGCTGCCGAAGATGATTTTGGGGTGATTTTTGGGGTAGTTTTTGTGGGTGCCAAAGCTCATTTTGGGGTGATTGCAGGTGATTTTGATGCAATTTTGGGGTGAATTTGGGGTTATTTTTGGGACAATTTTGGGGATTTTAAGGGTTTTTGAGGGTGCCAAAGCCAATTTTTGGGGTGACTTTGGAGTGGTTTTGGGGTGATTTTGAGGGTTCTTAGGGTGATTTTAGTGTGATTTTTGGGGCGATTGTGCGAGCGACGCAGATGAGAACGAAGGCCACCTTGGTGCACCCCGACAGCTCCAGTATGTACACCAGCAGCTGCAGACCGTAGAGAGCAATGAACTGCTCCCGCGTCACGTTGTGGTTCCCGCAGGAGCTACGCGAACTGCGCCGGGTGATGTTCAGGGACAGCAAGGCGCCGACTCGGGGACTGACACCACCCCCCTTCAGCGCCGCCGCCCGCGCCCCGACATGGCTGGACCACGAGCCCTCTGGCTTTGCCGTCTTCTGCCTCAATGTCCTTGTAAACACCTGCTCTCAGCGATATTTTCTTGCCTTCCACATTCTTCCCCGCTTTCCTTTCGCTTCTCCTCGCACCCTGCGGCTTGCCTGAGGACGCCTGCTTTCCTGCTGCAAAATGCTGCTCTCTCGGCAAAAAGGCAGCTTCTCGTTCTGGACAGCTCTGCTGCGCACAAGCCGCAGAGAGACAGCAGAGCTTCTGCTTGTGCTGCTGAATGCTGGGGCAACTCCAGCCCAACTAGAAAGTGCTTTTGTGCTGGCAAAGGCAGAAGTATCATTGCACCAGCGTCTGGGCTTGCTGGAAACAATAGCAAGCAGGAGTACTTCTCGGCACCATGAAAACAGAAAGCAGAAGCACGCACACGGCGAGAGGAGACTGCCTGAAATGTCCTATATTTAGTATAGCTGTCAGGTGAAGACACTGTGACAAGACAGTGTTGGCAGCACCAGATTCCACCTCTCTGGAAAACCGCGGTGTTGGCAGCTTCAACTTCCACCACTCGGCGACACCACAGTTGTGGCAGCACCAGGTTCAAAGTCTCTGGGACACCACAGTGCCTACAGAACCAGTTTCCACCTCTTTGTGACACCACAGTGTGTGACAGCAATGGAAACACCCACTCCCAACTCTCTGTGACACCACAGCATTGGCAGCACACACTTCCACCTCTCTGTGACACCACAGCAGGTGCAGAAGCAGCTTCGATCCCTACGTGACACAATAGTGCTGGCAGCTCCAACTTCCAACTCTCTGTTACACCGCAGCAGTTAGGGTACCAGAATTGCCTTTTTTGTGATGCCACAGAGCTGGCAGCAACAGCTTCACCCTCTCTGTGACACCACAGGGCTGCCGGAACCGGCTTCCACACCATCTGACACCACAGTGCAGGCAGCAGCAGCTTCCACCTATCTGTGATGCCACAGAGCTGGCAGCACCAGCTTCCACCTCTCTGTGACACCACAGTTCTGGCAGCACCAGCTTCGACCTCTCTGTGATACCACAGCGCTAGTAACACCAGCTTCCATCACTCTGTGACCCCGCAGTGCTACCAGCATCTGCTTCCAACATTCTGAGACACCACAGTGACGACACTAGAAGCTTCCAGCTGTTTGTGACATATTAGCAGTTGCAGCAGCAGCATCCATCTCTCTGTGACAACACAGTAGCTGGAGAACCACCATTACACTTTTTGTGTTGCCGTAGTGCTAGCAGCACCAGCTTCCATCTCTCTGCAATACAGGAGCAGTGGCAGCACCAGCATTCCTCTCTTTGTGACACCGTAGAGCTGGCAGCAGCAACTTCCACTTTTCCGTGACAACACAGAGCTGGTATCACCAGCTCCTGCCTCTCTGTGAAAACACAGCAGTTGAAGCACCAGCTTCCACATCTCTGACACCACAGTGCTGGCACTAACAGCTTCCAATTCCCTGTCACACCACAGCATTTGCAGCACTAGCTTCCACCTCTCTATGACACCACAGTGCTGCCTGCACCAGCTGCCACCTCGCTGTGACAACACAGTGTTGGCAGCACCAGATTCCACCTCTCTGGTACACCGCAGAAGTTAGGATAAAACAATTGCCTTTTTTGTGATACCACAGAGCTGGCAGCAACAGCTTCCATCCCATCTGACACCACTGTGCTGGCAGAACCAGCTTCCATCCCATCTGACACCACAGTGCAGACAGCAGCACATTCCACCTCTCTGTGACACCACAGTTCTGGCAGCACCAGCTTCCACCCCTCTGTGACACCACAGCGCTGGTAAAACCAGGTTCCATCACTCGGTGACACCGCAGTGCTGCCAGCACCTGCTTCCAACATTCTGTGACACCACAGTGACGGCAAGAGCAGCTTCCAGCTGTCTGTGACACGATAGCAGTTGCATAAGCAGCTTCCACCTCTCTGTGACAACACAGTAGCTGGAGAACCACCATTTCCCTTTTTGTGTTGCCACAGTGCTGGCAGCACCAGCTTCCACCACTCTGCGACACAAGAGCACTGGCAGCACCAGCATTCCTCTCCTTGTGACACCACAGAGCTGGCAGCAGCAACTTCCACCTTTCTGTGACACCAAAGTGCCAGCAGAACCAGCTTCCACCTCTCTGTGACACCATAGCAGTGGCAGCACAGACTTCCACCTCTCTGTGACACCACAGTGCTGGTAGCACCAGATTCCACCTCCCTGTCACACCACAGCATTTCCAGCACCAGCTTCCACCTCTCTATGACACCACAGTGCTGCCTGCACCAGCTGCCACCTCGCTGTGAAACACAGTGTTGGCAGCGCCAGATTCCACCTCTCTGTGACACCAGAGCTCTGGCAGCACCAGCTTCCACTTTTCTGTGACACCAGAGCGCTGGTAAAACCAGCTTCCATCACTCAGTGACATCGCAGTGCTCCCAGCACCTGCGTCCAACATTCTGTGACACCACAGTGGCGGCAACAGCAGCTCCCAACTGTCTGTGACACGATAGCAGTTGCAGCAGCAGCTTCCACCTCTCTGTGACACCACAGCTTTGGCAGCACACACTTCCACCTCTCTGTGGCGCTAAAGCTCTGGCAGCACCAGCATTCCTCTCTTTGTGACACCACAGAGCTGGCAGCAGCAACTTCCACGTTTCTGTGACTCCACAGAGCTGGTAGCACCAGCTTCTAACTCTCTGTGAAAACACAGCAGTTGAAGCACCAGCTTCCACCTCTCTGTGATACCACAGTGCTGGCAGCACCAGGATTCCTCTCTTTGTGACACCACAGAGCTGGCAGCAGCAACTTCCACCTCTCTGTGACACCACAGCAGTGGCAGCACCAGCTTCCTCCTCTCTATGACAACACAGTGCTGCCTGCACCAGCTGCCACCTCGCTGTGAAAACACAGTTTTGGCAGCACCAGGTTCCACTTCTCTGGGACACCACGGTGTTGGCAGCTTCAGCTTGCAGCTCTCTGTCACACCAGTGCTCTGGCAGCACCGGCTTCCACTTTTCTGTGACACCAGAGCTCTGGTAAACCAGCTTCCATCACTCGGTGACACCGCAGTGCTGCCAGCACCTGCGTCCAACATTCTGTGACACCACAGTGGCGGCAACAGCAGCTCCCAGCTGTCAGTTACACGATGGCTGTTGCAGCAGAAGCTTCCACCTCTCTGTGACAACACAGTAGCTGGAGAACCGCCATTACCCTTTTTGTGTTGCCACAGTGCTGGCAGAACCAGCTTCCACCACTCTGCGACACAAGAGCAGTTGCAGCACCAGCATTCCTCTCCTTGTGACACAACAGAGCTGGCAGCAGCAACTTCCACCTTTCTGTGACACCACAGTGCCGGCAGAACCAGCTTCCACCTCTCTGTGACACCACAGCAGTGGCAGCACAGACTTCCACCTCTCTGTGATACCACAGTGCTGGTAGCACCAGCTTCTACCTCTGTGAAAACACAGCAGTGGCAGCACCAGCTTCTACCTCTCTATGACACCACAGTGCTGCCTGCAGCAGCTGCCACCTCGCTGTGAAAACACAATGTTGGCAGCACCAGATTCCACCTCTCTCGGACACCATGGTGTTGGCAGCTTTAGCTTCCACCACTTTGCGACACCATAGTTGTGGCAGCACCAGGTACAAAGTCTATGGGACACCACAATGCCTGCAGAACCAGTTTAACCACTTTGTGACACCACAGCAGTGGAAACACCCACTCCCACCTAAAATGGCCACCGTTTCTGTTTAATTCTGTCTACCTGCCGCTGGGATTTTGCCTGCTAAAATTCCACTAAAATTCCATACGAATGACGATGTCCTCCACATGGAATCTACCACCAGCTGCAAATTTGTCTGCCCTTGTAGGTCCAAAGTCCTCGTAAAAACTAACATCAGGAACCTGGGCTGGAGGCTGTGGTTTCCCTTAGAAAAGGGCCACCGTTCGTGTCTAATGCTATCTGCCTGCCGCTGGGATTTTGCCTGCTAAAATTTCATACAAATGAGGATATCCCACAGATGGAATCTACCACCACATGGAAGATTATCTTCCCTTGTAGTGCCAAAGGCCTCCTAAAAACTGACATCAGGAACCTGGGCTAGAGACTTTGACTTCCCATGGAAACGGCCCACCGTTCGTGTCTAATGCTGTCTGCCTGCCAATGGGATTTTGCCTGATAATATACCTCTAAAATTCCATACAAATCAGGATGTCTCCCAAATGGAATCAACCATGGCATGGAAGATTGTCTGCCCTTGCAGTGCCACAGGCCTCCTACAAACTAACATCAGGAAGCTAGGCTGGAGACTTTGGTTTCCCATGGAAAAGGCCCACCGTTCGTGTCTATTAGTCTCTGCTGGCCGCTGAGATTTTGTCTGCCAATAATCCTCTAAAATTCCATGAGAATGAGAAGGTCTCCCAGATGGAGTCCACCACCACTTGGAAGTTTGCCTGCCCTTGTAGTTCCAAAGGCGTCCTACAAACAGACATCAGGAACGTGAGGTGGAGACTTTGGTTTCCAATGGAAAAGGGCCACCGTTCGTGTCTAATGCTGTCTGCCTGCCACTGGGCTTCTGCCTGCTGAAATTCCATACATATGGGGATATCTCCCAGCTGCAATCTACCACCAGTTGGAAGTTTGTCTGCCCTTGTAGTGCCATAAACCTTCTAAAACTTGACATCAGGAACGTGGGGTGGAGACTTTGGTTTCCCATGGAAATGGGCCACAGTTCGTGTCTAATGCTGTCTGCCGGCCACCCGGATTCTGCCTTCTGAATTTCAACCAAAATTCCATGTAAATCACGATATCTTCCAGTTGCAATCTACTACCTGTTGGAAGTTCATCTGCCCTTGTAGTGCCGAAGGGATCCCACAAACTGACATCAGGAACCTGGAGTGAAGACTATGGTTTCCCATGGAATAGGAACACTGTTCGTGTCTACTGCTCTCTGCCTGCCAATGGGCTTATGCCGGCTAAAATTCCACAAAAATTCCATACAAATGAGGATATCTCCCAGGTGGAATCTACCACCAGATGGAAGATTGTCTGCCCTTCTAGTGCTAAAGGCCTCCTAAAAACTGACCTCAGGATTGTGGGGTGGAGAGTTTGGTTTTCCATGGAAAAGGGCCATCGTTCTTGTCTAATGCTGTCTGCCGGCCAGTCAGCTCCTTTCTGCTTCAATTCCAGTAAAATTCCATACAAATGACAATATCTCCCAGGTGCAATCTACCACCAGATGGAAGTTTGTCTGCCCTTGTAGTGCCAAAGGCCTTCTACAAACTGACATCTGGAATGTGAGGTGGAGACTTTGGTTTTCCATGGGATAGGGCCACTCTTAGTGTCTAATGCTGTCCGCCTGCCACTGGGCTTATGCCTGCTAAAATTTCATACAAATGAGGATATCTCCCAGGTGGAATCTACCACCAGTTGGAAGTTTATCTGCCGTTGTAGTGCCGAAGGGATCCTACAAACTGACATCAGGAACCTGGAGTGAAGACTATGGTTTCCCATGGAAAAGGGCCACCGTTCGTGTCTAATGCTGTCTGCCTGCCGCTGGGCTTCTACATACTGAAATTGCATACAAATGCGGGTATCTCCCAGATTGAATCTACTACCTGTTGGAAGTTTTTCTGCCCTTATAGTTCCAAAGACCTCCTACGAACTGACATCTGGAACCTGGAATGGAGACTTTGGTTTCTCATGGAAAAGGGCCACCATTCCTCTCTGATGCTGTCTGCTGCCCACTCGGCTTCTGCCTACTTAAATTCCACTAAAATTCCATGTAAAAAAGGATATCTCCCAGATGGAATATACCACCAGATGGAAGTTTGTCTGCCCTTGTAGTGCCAAAGGCCTCCTACAAACTGACATCAGGAACGTGGGGTGGAGACTTTGGTTTTCCAAGGCAAAGGGCCACCGTTCTTGTCTAATGCTGTCTCCCTGCCGCTGGGCTTCTGCCTACTGAAATTGCATACAAATGAGGGCATCTCCCAGACTGAATCTACCACCAGGTTTAAGTTTGTATGCTCTCGTAGTGCCAAAGGCCTCCTAAAAACAGACATCAGGAACGTGAGGTGAAGAGTTTGGTTTCCCATGGAAAAGGGCCACCGTTCGTGTTTAGTACTGTCTGACAGCCACTCGGCTTCTGCCTACTTAAATTCCACTAAAATTTCATACAAATGAGCATATCTCCCAGGTGCAATCTACCACCAGATGGAAGTTTCTCTACCCTTGTAGTGCCAAATGCCTCCTACAAACTGACATCAGGAACGTGGGGTGTAGACTTTGGTTTCCCATGGAAAAGTGCCACCATTCGTCTATAATGCTGTCTACCTTCCACTGGGCTTCTGACTGCTAAAATTGCATATAAATGAGGATATCCCCCATGTGCAACTACCACCAGATGGAAGATTTTCTGCCCTTGTAGTTCCAAAGGCCTGCTGCAAACTGACATCAGGAACGTGGGGTGGAGGCTTTGGTTTCCCATGGCAAAGGACCACTGAGGTGTCTGATGCTGTCTATCTGCCACTGGGCTTCTGCCTGCAAAAACTGCATACAAATGAGGATATCTCCCAGGTGCTATCTACCACCAGATGGCAGTTTGTCTACCTTTGTAGTTCCAAAGGCCTCCTACAAACTGACCTCAGCAACATGAGGTGGAAACTTTGATTTCCAATGGAAAAGGGCCACCGTTCGTGTCTAATGCAGTCTGATGGCCACTCGGCTTCTGCCTACTTAAATTCCACTAAAATTCCATAAAAATGAGGATATCTTCCAGGTGCAATCTACCACCAGATGGAAGTTTGTCTACCCTTGTATTGCCAAATGCCTCCTACAAGCTGACACCAGGAACCTGGAGTGGAGACTTTGGTTTCCCATGGAAAAGGTCCACTGTTCATGTCTAATGCTGTCTGCCTGCCACTGGGCTTATGCCTGCTAATACTACTTACAAAGGAGTATATCTCCCAGATGCAATTTACCACCAGTTGGACGTTTGTCTGCGATTGTAGTGCCAAAGGCCTCCTACAAACTGACATCAGGAGACTGGGGTGGAGACTTTGGTTTCCCATGGAAAAGTGCCACCGTTCTTGTCTAATGCTCTCTATCTGCCACTGGGCTTCTGCCTGCAAAAACTGCATACAAATGAGGATATCTCCCAGGTGCAATCTAACACACGATGGAAGTTTGTCTGCCCTTGTAGAGCCAAATGCCTCCTACAACCTGACATCAGGAAAGTGGGGTGGAGACTTTGGTTTCCCATGGAAATGGGCCACTGTTCGTGTCTAATGCTGTCTGCCGGCCACCCGGATTCTGCCTTCTGAATTTCCACTAAAATTCCATGTAAATCACGATATCATCCAGTTGCAATCTACCACCAGTTGGAAGTTTATCTGCCCTTGTAGTGCCGAAGGGATCCTACAAACTGACATCAGAAACCTGGAGTGAACACTATGGTTTCGCAAAGAAAAGGTCCACCGTTCGTGTCTATTGCTGTCTGCCTGCCACTGGGCTTATGCCTGCTGAAATTCCATACAAGTGAGGATATCTCCCAGATGCAATCTATCACAAGTTGGAAGTTTATCTGCCCTTGTAGTGCCGAAGGGATCCTAAAAACTGACTTCAGGAACGTGAGGGGGACACTTTGGTTTGCCATGGAAAAGGGCCACCGTTTGTGTCTAATGCTGTCTGCCTGACGCTGGGTTTCTGCCTAATGAAATTGCATACAAATGAGGATATCTCCCAGATTGAATCTACTACCTGTTGGAAGTTTTTCTGCCCTTATAGTTCCAAAGGCCTCCTACGAACTGACATCTGGAACCTGGAATGGAGACTTCGGTTTCCCATGGAAAAGGGCCACCATTCCTCTCTGATGCTGTCTGCTGCCCACTCGGCTTCTGCATACTTAAATTCCAATAAAATTCCATATAAATAAGGATATCCTCCAGATGGAATATACCACAAGATGGAAGTTTGCTGCTCTTGCAGTGCCAAAGGCCTCCTGCAAACTGACATCAGGAATGTGGGGTGGAGACTTTGGTTTTCCATCGAATAGGGCCACTGTTCGTGTCTATTGGTATTTGCCTGCCACTGGGCTTATGCCGGCTGAAATTCCACAAAAATTCCATACAAATGAGGACCTCTCCCTGGTGGAATCTACCAACAGACGGAAGCTTGTCTGCCCTTGTAGTACTAAGGGTTTCCTACGAACTGACATCTGGAATGTCGGGTGGAGACTTTGGTTTTCGCATGGAAAAGGGCCAACGTTCCTGTCTGATGCTGTCTGCTGGCCACTCGGCTTCTGCCTACTTAAATTCCACTAAAATTCCATACAAATAAGGATATCTCCCAGATGCAATATACCACCACTTAGAAGTTTGTCTTGCCCTTGTAGTGCTAAAGGCCTCCTACAAACTGACATACGGAGACTGGGGTGGAGACTTTGGTGTCCCATGGAAAAGGGCCGCCGCTCGTGTCTAATGCTGTCTGCCAACAACTGGGCAGATTGCTACTAAAATTGGATAAAAATGAAGATATCTCCCAGATAGAATCTACCACCAGTTGGACGTTTGTTCTGTCCTTGTAGTGCCAAAGGCCTCCTGCATATTGACATCAAGAACCTGGGGTGGAGACTCTGGTTTCCCATGGAAAACGGCCACCGTTCCTGTCTACTGCTGTCTGCCTGCCACTGGGCTTTTGCCTGCTGAAATTCCATACAAATGAAAATATCTCCCAGATGGAATCTACCACCAGGTGGAAGTTTGTCTGCCCTTGTACTGCCAAAGGCCTCCTACAAACTGACATCCGGAACATGGGGTGGAGACTTTGGTTTCCAATGGAAAACGGCCACCGTTCCTGTCTAAAGCTGTCTGCTGCACACTGGGCTTAGGCCTGCTGAAATTACATACAAATGAGGATATCTCCTAGATGCAATCCACCACCAGGTGGAACTTTGTCTACCCTTGTAATGCTAAATGCCACCTACAAACTGACATCAGGAACGTGGGGTGGAGACTTTGGTTTCCCATGGAAAAGGGCCACCGTTCGTGTCTAATGCTGTCTGCCTGCCACACGGCTTCGGCCTTCTGAATTTCCACTAAAATTCCATGTAAATGAGGATATCTTCCAGTTGCAATCTACCACCAGTTTGAAGTTTATCTACCCTTGTAGTGCTGAATGGATCCTACAAACTGATTTCAGAACCTGGAGTGAAGACTTTCGTTTCCCATAGAAAAGGTCCACCGTTCGTGGCTATTGCTGACCACCTGCCACTGGGCTTATGCCGGCAGAAATTCCACAAAAATTCCATACAAATGAGGACATCTCCCAGGTGGCATCTACCACCAGATGGAAGGTTGTCTGCCCTTGTAGTCCTAACAGCCCTCTTTGAACTGACATCAGGAATGTGGGGTGGAGACTTTGGTTTCCCATGGAAAAGGACCACCGTTCCTGTCTGATGCTGTCTGCTGGCCACTGTGCTTAAGGCTACTAAAATTCCATAGAAATGAGGATATCTCCCAGATGCAATCGACCAGCTGATGGAAGTTTCTCTGCCCATGTAGTGCCAAAGGCCTCCTAAAAACTGACATACGGAGACTGGGGTGGCGACTTTGGTGTCCCATGGAAAAGGGCCACCGTTCGTGCCTAATGCTGTCCGCCTGCCACTGTGCCGATGCCAACTGAAATTCCAAAACAAATCATGACATCTCCCAGGTGCAATCTACTACTGGATGGAAGTTTTGTCTGCCTTTTTAATGCCAAGGGCCTCCTACAAATTCACATCAGGAACGTGGGGTGGAGACTTTGGTTTCCCATGGAAAGGTCCACCGTTCGTTGCTAATGCTGTCTGCCTGCCACTGGGCCGATTGCTACTAAAATTGGATACAAATGAAGATTTCTCCCAGATGGAATCTACCACCAGTTGGAATTTTGTCTGCCATTGTAGTGCAAAAGGCCGCCTACAAACTGACATTCAGGAACGTGAGGTGGAGACCTTGGTTTCCCATGAAAAAGGTCCGCCGTTCTTGTCTAATGCTGTCTTCCTGGCACTGGGCTTTTGCCTGCTGAAATTCCATACAAATGAGTATATCTCCCAGATGGAATCTACCACCAGCTGGAAGTTTGTCTGCCCTTGTACTGCCAAAAGCCTCCTACAAACTGACATCAGGAATATGGGGTGGAGACTTTGGTTTCCCATGGAAAAGGGCCACCGTTCGTGTCTAAAGCTGTCTGCCGCACACTGGGCTTAGGCCTGCTGAAACTCCATACAAATGAGGATATCTCCCAGGTGCAATCCACCACCAGATGGAAGTTTGTCTACACTTGTAGTGCCAAATGCCTCCTAAAAACTAACATCAGGAACATGGGTTAGACACTTTTGTTTCCCATGGAAAAGGGCCACTGTTCTAGTCTAAAGCTGACTACCGCACACTGGGCTTAGGATTGCTTAAACTCCATACAAATGAGGATATCTCCTCAATGCAATCAACCACCAGACGGAACTTTGTCTGCCCTTGTAATGCTAACGGCCTCCTACAAACAAACACCAGGAACCTGGAGTGGAGACTTTGGTTTCCCATGGAAATGGGCCAGCGTTAGTGTCTAATGATGTGTGCCTGCCACTATGCTTCTGCCTATTAAAATTCCACAAAAATTCCATACAAATGAGGATGTCTCCCAGATGCAATCTACCACCAGATGGAAGTTTGTCTGTCCCATTAGAGCCACAGGCTTCCTACAAATTGAGATCACGAACCTGGGGCGGAGACTTTGGTTTCCCATGGAAAAGGGCCACCATTCATGTCTAATGCTGTCTGCTTGCCACTGGGCTTATGGCTACTAAAATTACATACAAATGAGGATATCTCCCAGATGCAATATGCCACCAGTTTGAAGTTTGTCTCCTCTTGTAGTGCCAGAGGCCTCCTAGAAAATGACATCAGGAACCTGGGGTGGAGACTTTGGTTTCCCATGGAAATGGGCCACTATTCATGTCTAATTCTGTCTCCCTGTCGCTGGGATTCTGCCCACTAAAATTCCACTAAAATTCCATACAAATGAGAATATCTCCCAGGTGCAATCTAAGACCAGATGGAAGTTTCTCTGCCCTTGTGTTTCCAAAGGCCTCCTACGAACTGCCATCAGGAACCTAGGGTGGAGACTTTGGTTTCCCATGAAAAACGACCACCGTTCCTGTCTAATGCTGTCTGCCTGGCACTGTGGTTATGACTGCTGAAGTTCCATACAAAGGAGGATATCTCCCAGGTGCAATCTACCACCAGGTGGAAGTTTGTCTGCCCTCGTAGTGCCAAAGGCCTCCTAAAAACTGACATCAGGAACGTGGGGTGGAGACTTTGTTTTCCCATGGAAATGGGCCACCGTTTGTGTCTAATGCTATGTGCCTGCCACTGGGCTTATGCCTAGTAAAATTCCATACAAATGAGGATATCTCCTAGATGGAGTCTACCACCAGTTGTAAGTTTGTCTGCCCTTGTAATGCCAACGGCCTCCTACAAACTGACATCAGGAATCTGGAGAGGACACTTTGGTTTCCCATGGAAAAGGGCCACCTTTGATGTTTAATGCTGTCTCCTTGGCACTGGGCTTATGACTACTGAAATTACATACAAATGAGGATATCTCCCAGATGCACTATGCCACCAGATGGAAGTTTGTCTGCTCTTGCAGTGCAAAAGGCCTCCTTCAAACTGACATTCGGAACCTGGCTTGGAGACTTTGGTTTCCTATGGAAAAGGCCCACCGTTCATGTTTAATGCTGTCTGTCTGCAACTGGGCTTCTGAGTACTAAAATAACACTAAAATTCCATACAAATGAGGACATCACCAAGGTGCAATCTACCGCCAGATGGAAGTTTGTTTGCCCTTGTATTGCCAAAGGCCTCCTAAAACCTGACATCAGGAACGTGGCATGGAGACTTTGGCTGCCCATCAGAAAAAACCCACCGTTCATGTCTAATGCTGTCTGCCCGCACACTGGGCTTAGGGCTGCTGAAATTACATACAAATGAGGATACCTCCCAGATGCAATATGCCACCAGTTGGAAGTTTGTCTGCTCTTGTAGTGCCAAAGGCCTGCTAGAAACGGCCATCAGGAACCTGGCCTGGAGACTTTGGTTTCCCCATAGAAAAGGACCACCCTTTGTATCTAATGCTGTCTGCCTGCCACTGGGCTTCTACCTGCTGAAATTCCATACAAATGAGGATATCTCCCCGATGCAATCAACCACCAGACGGACGTTTGTCTACTTTTGTACTGCCAAAGGCCTTATAAAACCTGACATTGGGAACGTGGTGTGGAGACTTTGGTTTCCCATGGAAAAGGACCACCGTTCTTGTATAATGCTGTCTGCCTGGCACTGTGGTGATGACTCCTGAAGTTCCATAAAATGAGGATATCTCCCAGGTGCAATCTACCACCAGGTGGAAGTTTGTCTGCCCTTGTAGTGCCAAAGGCCTCCGAGAAACGGACATCCAGAACGTGGGGTGGAGACTTTGGTTTCCCATAGAAATGGGCCACCGTTCGTGTCTAATGCTATCTACTTGCCACTGGGCTTCTGCCTACTTTAATTCCACTAACATTCCATACAAATGAGGATATCTCCCAGATGCAATATGCCACCAGTTGGAAGTTTGTCTGTTCTTGTAGTGCAAAAGGCCTCCTAAAAACTGACATCAGGAACCTGGCCTGGAGACTTTGGTTTCCCCTGGAAAAGGCCACTATTTGTGTCTAATTCTGTGTGCCTGCTGCTGGGATTCTGCGTACTAAAATTGCCCGAAAATTCTATACAAATGAGAATATCTCGCAGGTGCAATCTACCCCGGTTTGAAGTTTCTCTGCCCTTGTAGTGCCAAAGGGCTCCTATAAACTGACATCAGAAACGTAGGATGGATAATTTGGTTTCCCATGGAAAAGGGCCACTGTTCATGCCTAATGCTGTGTGCCTGCCACTGGGCGTAGGCCTGCTAAAATTCCATACAAATGAGGATATCTCGCAGATGCAATTTACCACCAGATGGAAGTTTGTCTTCCTTTGTAAGACAAAGGCCTCCTAAAAAACTGACATCAGGAACCAGGGGTGGAGACTTCTGTTTCCCATGGAAAAGGCCCACCGTTCTATCTAATGCTGTCTGCCTGGCTTTGTGGTTATGAGTGCTGAAGTTCCATACAAATGAGGATATCTCCCAGGTGCAGTCTACCACCAGGTGGAAGTTTGTCAGCCCTTGTAGTGCCAAAGGCCTCCTACAAACTGACATCAGGAACATGGGGTGAAGACTTTGGTTTCTCATGGAAAAGGGCCACCGTTTGTGTCTAATGCTATGTGCCTGCCACTGGGCTTATGCCTAGTAAAATTCCATACAAATGAGGATATCTCCCAGATGGAATCTACCACCAGATGAAAGTTTGTCTGCCCTTGAAATGCCAACGGCCTCCTACAAATTGGCATCAGGAATCTGGAGAGGACACTTTGGTTTCCCATGGAAAAGGGCCACTCTTGGTGTTTAATGCTGTCTCCTTGCCACTGGGCGTATGCCTGCTAAAATTCCATACAAATGAGGATATCTCGCAGATGCAATTTACAAGCAGATGGAAGTTTGCCTGCCCTTGTAGTGGCAAAGGCCTCCTAAAAAACTGACATCAGGAACCAGGGGTGGAGACTTTGGTTTCCCATGGAAAAGGACCACCGTTCGTATCTAATGCTCTCTGCCGGGCATTGTAGTTATGAGTGCTTAAGTTCCATATAAATGAGGATATCTCCCAGGTGCAATCTACCATCACATAGAAGTTTATCTGCCCTTGTAGTGCCAAAGGCATCCTAAAAACTGACATCAGGAACGTGGGGTGGAGACTTTGGTTTCCCATGGAAAAGAACCACCGTTCGTGTCTAATGCTGTCTGCCTGGCACTGTGGTAATGAATGCTGAAGTTCCAAACAAATGAGGATATCTCCCAGGTGCAATCTACCACCAGGTGGAAGTTTGTCTGCCCTTGTAGTGCCAAAGGCCTCCGAGAAACGGACATCAGGAACATGGGGTGGAGACTTTGATTTCCCATAGAAAAGAGCCACCGTTTGTGTCTAATGCTGTCTGACGGCGACTCGGCTTCTGCCTACTTAAATTCCATTAAAATTCCATACAAATGAGGATATCTTCCAAGTGCAATCTACCACCAGATGGATGTTTGTCTACCCTTGTAGTGCCAAATTCCTCCTACAAGGTGACATCAGGAACGTGTGGTGGAGACTTTGGTTTCCAATGGAAAACGGCCACCGTTCATGTCTAATGCTGTCTGCCTGCCACTGGCATTCTGCCTCCTAGAATTCCACTAAAATTCCATGCAAATGAGAATATCTCGCAGGTGCATTCTCCCACGAGATGGAAGTTCGTCTGCCATTGTAATGCCAAAGGCCTCCTACAAACTGACATAAGGAACGTGAGGTGGAGACTTTGGTTTCCCATGGAAAAGGGCCACTGTTCGTGTCTAATGCTGTCTGCCTGCCGCTGGGCTGCTGCCTGCTGAAATTCCATACAAATGAGTATATCTCCTCGATGAAATCAACCACCAGACGGAACTTTGTCTGCCCTTGTAGTGCCAAAGGCCTCCTATAAACTGACACCAGGAACCTGGAGTGGAGACTTTGGTTTCCCATGGAAATGGGCCAGCGTTCGTGTCTAATGATGTGTGCCTGCCACTAGGCTTCTGCCTATTAAAATCCCACTAAAATTCCATACAATTGAGAATATCTCCTAGGTGCAATCTAACACCAGATGGAAGTTTATCTGCCCGTGTGTTTCCAAAGGCCTCCTACAAACTGCCATCAGGAACCTAGGGTGGAGACTTTGGTTTCCCATGGAAAAGGACCACCGTTCCTGTCTAATGCTGTCTGCCTGGCACTGTGGTTATGACTGCTGAAGTTCCATACAAATGACGATATCTCCCAGGTGCAATCTAACACCAGGTGGGAGTTTTTCTGCTCTCGTAGTGCCAACGGCCTCCTAAAAATTGACATCAGGAATGTGGGGTGGAGACTTTGTTTTCCCATGGAAATTGGCCACCGTTTGTGTCTAATGCTATGTGCGTGCCACTGGTCTTATGCCTAGTAAAATCCCATAAAAATGAGGATATCTCCCAGATGGAATCCTCCACCAGATGAAAGTTTGTCTGCCCTTGTAATGCCAACGGCCTCCTACAAACTGACATCAGGAATCTGGATAGGACGCTTTGGTTTCCCATGGAAAAGGACCACCCTTGGTTTTTAATGCTGTCTCCTTGCCACTGGGCTTATGACTACTGGAATTACATACAAATGAGGATATCTCCCAGATGCAAAATGTCAGGAGATGGAGATTTGTCTGCTCTTGCAGTGCCAAAGGCCTCCTTCAAACTGACATTCGGAACCTGGCCTGGAGACTTTGGTTTCCTATGGAAAAGGCCCACCGTTCATGTTTAATGCTGTCTGTCTGCAACTGGGCTTCTGAGTACTAAAACACCACTAAAATTCCATACAAATGAGGACATCTCTGAGGTGCATTTTACGGCCAGATGGAAGTTTGTCTGCCCTTGTAGTGCCAAAGGCCTCCTACAAATTGACATCAGGAGCCTGGAGTGGAGACTTTGGTTTCCCATGGAAAAGGGTCAGCGTTCGTGTCTAATGCTGTCTTCCTGCCACAGGGCTAATGGTTACTGAAATTACATACAAATAAGTATATCTCCCAGATGCAATATGCCACCTATTGGAAGTTTGTCTGCTCTTGTAGTGCCAAAGGTCTAGTAGAAACGGACATCAGGAACGTGGGGTGGAGACTTTGGTTTCCCATGGAAATGGGCCACCGTTAATGTTTAATGCTGTCTTCTTGCCAATGGGCTTCTGCCTACTTTAATTCCACTAACATTCCATACAAATGAGGATATCTCCCAGATGCAATATGCCACCAGTTGGAAGTTTGTCTGTTCTTGTAGTGCAAAAGGCCTCCTAAAAACTGACATCAGGAACCTGGTCTGGAGACTTTGGTTTCCCCTGGAAAAGGCCACTATTCATGTCTAATTCTGTGTGCCTGCCCCTGGGATTCTGCGTACTAAAATTCCTCTAAAATGCTATACAAATGAGAATATCTCGCAGGTGCAATCTACCCCGGTTTGAAGTTTCTCTGCCCTTGTAGTGCTAAAGGGCTCCTATAAACTGACATCAGAAACGCAGGATGGATAATTTGGTTTCCCATGGAAAAGGGCACTGTTCATGCCTAATGCTGTGTGCCTGCCACTGGGCGTATGCCTGCTAAAATTCCATACAAATGAGGATATCTCGCAGATGCAATTTACCAGCAGATGGAAGTTTGCCTGCCCTTGTAGTGGCAAAGGTCTTCTAAAAAACTGACATCAGGAACGTGGGGTGGGGACTTTGGTTTCCCTAGGAAAAGGACCACCGTTCGTGTCTAATGCTGTCTGCCTGGCACTGTGGTAATGAATGCTGAAGTTCCATACAAATGAGGATATCTCCCAGGTGCAGTCTACCACCAGGTGGAAGTTTGTCTACCCTTATAGTGCCAAAGGCCTCCTAGAAACCGACATCAGGAACGTGGGGTGGAGACTTTGGTTTCCCATGGAAAAGGGCCGCCGTTCATGTCTAATGCTGTCTGCCTGCCACTGGCCTTCTGCCTCCTAGAATTCCACTAAAATTCCATGCAAATGAGAATATCTCGCAGGTGCATTCTCCCACGAGATGGAAATTTGTCTGCCATTGTAATGCCAAAGGCCTCTTACAAACTGACATAAGGAACGTGAGGTGGAGACTTTGGTTTCCCATGGAAAAGGGCCACTGTTCAAGTCTAATGCTGTCTGCCTGCCACTGGGCTTATGCCTGCTAAAACTACTTGCAAAAGAGGATATCTACCAGATGCAATTTACCACTAGTTGGACGTTTCTCTGCGACTGTAGTGCCAACGGCCTCCTAAAATCTGACATCAGGAACATGAGGTGGTGTTCTGGGTTGTGGAGCCGGGTTTTGTATATTCTATTTACATCTGTTTTGGGGCCTGATGACCCACCTTGATAGGCCATTGTTACCTTCCCCAGCCTGTGCGGTGCATTTGCATTTCTATACATCTCATGCCCTGGCGGTGGGGGGTGGCGGGGAGGGGGGGTGGCCGGGGGTTGGCGGTTCGGCCCTGCTGCAGGAGCGGGGTGCTCGGCGCTTCTTTCGCTGCGGGGTGGCAAGATCTTCGTCTCCTGTGCTGGCCATCCTGTCTCCCTCCTCGCCGTACCTGAACCGGCTTCTTCGCAGAATCATCTCTGCTCCAACAGGATCACGTCTGCCATTTCAGAGGTGTTTGGACTGTTTACGTTTGGACTGTTTCTCAACATCCTGAATCACAGGGTCAGATTGAAACTCTGACTTTGTCAGGGTTTTCTTCTAAAATTATTGTTTATTTGTTTATTTGTTTGGTTGGTTGGGTGGTTTTGTTTCCTATCATATTTGTATTGTTAATACCTCCTAGTAAAGAACTGTTATTCCTATTCCCAACATCTTTGCCTGAGAGCCCTTGATTGCAAAATTATAATTCGTCGGGGTGTGAGGAGTTGGTATTCTCCATCCTAGGGGAACCTCAGTTTCCCTGGCAGATACCTGTCTTTCCAAACCAAGACAGGTGGAGACTTTGGTTTCCAATAGAGAAGGGCCACCGTTCGTGTCTAATGCTGTCTGCCTGCCACTGGGCTTCTGCCTGCTGAAATTCCATACAAAAGAGGATATCTCTTAAGTGCAATACACAACCAGATGGATGTTTGTCTGCCCTTGTAGTGCCAAATGCCTCCTAAAAACTGACATCAGGAACCTGGGGTGGAGACTTTGGTTTCTCATGGAAATGGGCCACGGTTCATGCCTAATGCTGTCTGCCGGCCATTGGGCTTCTGCCTATGAAAATTCCACTAAAATTCCATACAAATGAATACATCTCCCGGGTGCAGTCTACCGACAGATATAACTTTGTCTGCTCTTATAGTGCCAAATGCCTCCTGCAAACTGACATCAGGAATCTGGGGTGGAGACTTTGGTTTCCCATGGGAAAGGGCCCCTGTTCGTGTCTAATGCTGCCTCCTTTCAACTGGGCTTATGCATACTAAAATTCCATACGAATGAGGATATCTCCCAGGTGTCATCTACCACCAGATGGACGTTTGTCTACCCTTGTAGTGCCAAATTCCTCCTACAAGGTGACATCAGGAACGTGTGGTGGAGACTTTGGTTTCCCATGGAAAAGGGCCACCGTTCATGTCTAATGCTGTCTGCCTGCCGCTGGGATTCTGCCTATTTAAATTCCACTAAAATTCCATTTAAATAAGGATATCTCCCAGATGGAATATACCACCAGGTGGAAGTTTTTCTGCCCTTGGAATGCCAAAGGCCTCCTGCAAACTGACATCAGGAACGTGGTGTGGAGACTTTGGCTTTCCATGGAAAAGGGCCACCATTCCTGTCTACTGCTGTCTGCCTGCCACTGGGCTTATGCCTGCTGAAATTCCATACAAATGGGGATATCTCCCAGATGCAATCTCCCACCAGTTGGAAGTTTATCTGGCCTTGTACTGCCAATGGCCTCCTACAACACTGACATTCAGGAACGTGAGGTGGAGACTTTGGTTTCCCATGGAAAAGGGCCCCCCTTCAAGTCTAATGCTGTCTGCCTGCCGCTGGGATTCTACCTACTTAAATTGCATAAAAATGGGGGTATTTCCCAGATTAAATCTACCACATGTTGGAAGTTTTTCTGCCCTTATAGTGCCAAAGGCCCTTTGCAAACTGACATCGGGAACCTGCTTGGAGACTTTGGTTTCCCATGGATATGGGCCACGGTTCGTGTGTAATGCTGTCTGCGTGCCGCTGGGCTTTTGCCTGCTGAAATTCCATACAAATGAGTATATCTCCTCGATGCAATCAACCACCAGACGGAACTTTGACTGCCCTTGTAGTGCCAAAGGCCTCCTACAAACTTACACCAGGAACCTGGAGTGGAGACTTTGGTTTCCCATGGAAATGGGCCAGCGTTCGTGTCTAATGATGTGTGCCTGCCACTAGGCTTCTGCCTATTAAAATCCCACTAAAATTCCATACAATTGAGAATATCTCCCAGGTGCAATCTAACACTAGATGGAAGTTTCTCTGCACGTGTGTTTCCAAAGGCCTCCTACAAACTGCCATCAGGAACCTAGGGTGGAGACTTTGGTTTCCCATGGAAAAGGACCACCGTTCCTGTCTAATGCTGTCTGCCTGGCACTGTGGTTATGACTGCTGAAGTTCCATACAAATGACGATATCTCCCAGGTGCAATCTAACACCAGGTGGGAGTTTTTCTGCCCTCGTAGTGCCCAAGGCCTCCTAAAAACTGACATCAGGAATGTGGGGTGGAGACTTTGTTTTCCCATGGAAATGGGCCACCGTTTGTGTCTAATGCTATGTGCCTGCCACTGGGCTTATGCCTAGTAAAATCCCATAAAAATGAGGATATCTCCCAGATGGAGTCTAACATCAGTTAAAAGTTTGTCTGCCCTTGTAATGCCAACGGCCTCCTACAAACTGACATCAGGAATCTGGATAGGACGCTTTGGTTTCCCATGGAAAAGGACCACCCTTGGTGTTTAATGCTGTCTCCTTGCCACTGGGCTTATGACTACTGGAATTACATACAAATGAGGATATCTCCCAGATGCAAAATGTCAGGAGATGGAAATTTGTCTGCTCTTGCAGTGCCAAAGGCCTCCTTCAAACTGACATTCGGAACCTGGCTTGGAGACTTTGGTTTCCTATGGAAAAGGCCCACCGTTCATGTTTAATGCTGTCTGTCTGCAACTGGGCTTCTGAGTACTAAAACACCACTAAAATTCCATACAAATGAGGAGATCTCTGAGGTGAATTTTACGGCCAGATGGAAGTTTGTCTGCCCTTGTAGTGCCAAAGGCCTCCTACAAATTGACATCAGGAGCCTGGAGTGGAGACTTTGGTTTCCCCAGGAAAAAGGCCAGCGTTCGTGTCTAATGCTGTCTGACTGGCACTGTGGTTATGAATGCTGAAGTTCCATACAAATGAGGATATCTCCCAGGTGCAATATGCCACCAGTTGGAAGTTTGTCTGTTCTTGTAGTGCAAAAGGCCTCCTAAAAACTGACAACAGGAACCTGGCCTGGAGACTTTGGTTTCCCCTGGAAAAGGCCACTATTCATGTCTAATTCTGTGTGCCTGCCCCTGGGATTCTGCGTACTAAAATTCCTCTAAAATGCTATACAAATGAGAATATCTCGCAGGTGCAATCTACCCCGGTTTGAAGTTTCTCTGCCCTTGTAGTGCCAAAGGGCTCCTATAAACTGACATCAGAAACGCAGGATGGATAATTTGGTTTCCCATGGAAAAGGGCACTGTTCATGCCTAATGCTGTGTGCCTGCCACTGGGCGTATGCCTGCTAAAATTCCATACAAATGAGGATATCTCGCAGATGCAATTTACCACCAGATAGAAGTGTTTCTGCCCTTGTAGTGGCAAAGGCCTCCTAAAAAACTGACATCAGGAACCAGGGGTGGAGACTTTGGTTTCCCATGGAAAAGGACCACCGTTCGTATCTACTGCTCTCTGCCTGGCATTGTAGTTATGAGTGCTTAAGTTCCATACAAATGAGGATATCTCCCAGGTGCAATCTACCAGCACGTAGAAGTTTATCTGCCCTTGTAGTGCCAAAGGCCTCCTAAAAACTGACATCAGGAACATGGGGTGGAGACTTTGGTTTCCCATGGAAAAGGACCACCGTTCGTGTCTAATGCTGTCTGACTGGCACTGTGGTTATGACTGCTGAAGTTCCATACAAATGAGGATATCTCCCAGGTGCAATCTACCACCAGGTGGAAGGTTGTCTACCCTTATAGTGCCAAAAGCCTCCTAGAAACCGACATCAGGAACGTGGGGTGGAGACTTTGGTTTCCCATGGAAAAGGGCCACCGTTTGTGTCTAATGCTGTCTGACGGCCACTCAGCTTCTGCCTACTTAAATTCCACTAAAATTCCATACAAATGAGGATATCTTCCAGGTGCAATCTACCACCAGATGGACGTTTGTCTACCCTTGTCGTGCCAAATTCCTCCTACAAGCTGACATCAGGAACGTGTGGTGGAGACTTTGGAAAAGGGCCACCGTTCATGTCTAATGCTGTCTGCCTGTCACTGGCCTTCTGCCTCCTAGAATTCCACTAAAATTCCATGCAAATGAGAATATCTCGCAGGTGCATTCTCCCACGAGATGGAAGTTTGTCTGCCATTGTAATGCCAAAGGCCTCCTACAAACTGACATAAGGAACGTGAGGTGGAGACTTTGGTTTCCGATGGAAAAGGGCCACTGTTCCAGTCTAATGCTGTCTGCCTGCCACTGGGCTTCTGCCTGCTGAAATTCCATACAAAAGAGGATATCTCTTAAGTGCAATGCACAACCAGATGGATGTTTGTCTGCCCTTGTAGTGCCAAATGCCTCCTACGAACTGACATCTGTAACCTGTAATGGAGACTTTGGTTTCCCATGGAAAAAGGCCACCATTCCTGTCTGATGCTGTCTGCTGCCCCCTCGGCTTCTGCCTACTTAAATTCCACTGAAATTCCATTTAAATAAAGATATCTCCCAGATGGAATATACCGCCAGGTGGAAGTTTTTCTGCCCTTGTAGTACCAAAGGCCTCCTGCAAACTGACATCAGGAACGTGGTGTGGAGACTTTGGTTTTCCATGAAAAAGGGCCACCATTCCGGTCTACTGCTGTCTGCCTGCCATTTGGCTTATGCCTGCTGAAATTCAATACAAATGAGGATATCTCCCAGATGCAATCTCCCACCAGTGGGAAGTTTGTCTGGCCTTGTACTGCCAATGGCCTCCTACAAACTGACATTCAGGAACGTGAGGTGGAGACTTTGGTTTCCCATGGAAAAGGGCCCCCGTTCAAGTCTAATGCTGTCTGCCTGCCACTGGGATTCTGCCTTCTTAAATTGCATACAAATAAGGGTATTTCCCAGATTGAATCTACCACATGTTGGAAGTTTTTCTGCCCATAGAGTGCCAAAGGCTCTTTGCAAACTGACATTGGGAACTTGGTTGGAGACTTTGGTTTCCCATGGAAAAGGTCCATTGTTCGTGTGTAATGCTGTCTGCCTGCCGCTGGGCTTCTGCCTGCTGAAATTCCATACAAATGAGGGTATCTCCTCGATGCAATCAACCACCAGAAAGAACTTTGTCTGCTCTTGTAGTGTCAAAGGCCTCCTACAAACTGACACCAGGAACCTGGAGTGGAGACTTTGGTTTCCCATAGAAATGGGCCAGCGTTCGTGTCTAATGATGTGTGCCAGCCACTAGGGTTCTGCCTATGAAAATTCCACTAAAATTCCATACAAATGAGGATGTCTCCCAGGTGCAATCTACCAGCAGATGGAAGATTGTCTGCCCCTGTAGAGCCAAAGGCTTCCTACAAATTGACATCAGGAGCCTGGGGCGGAGAATTTGGTTTCCCATTGAAAAGGGCCACCGTTCGTTTCTAATGCTGTCTGCCTGCCACTGGGCTTATGGCTACTAAAATTACATACAAATGAGGATATCTCCCAGATGCAATCAACCACCAGACGGAATTTTGTCTGCCCTTGTAGTTCCAAAGGCCTCCTAGAAACGGACATCAGGAACGTGGGGTGGAGACTTTGGTTTCCCATAGAAATGGGCCATTGTTCGTGTCTAATGCTGTCCGCCTGCCACTGGGCTTCTTCCTACTAAAATTCCACTAAAATTCCATAGAAATCAGGATATCTCCCAGGTGCAATCTACAACCAAATGGAAGTTTCTCTGCCCTTATATTGGAAAACGCTTCCTACAAAGTGACATCAGCAACGTGGGGTGGAGATTTTGGTTTCCCATAGAAAAAGCCACTGTTTGTGCCTAATACTTTCTGCCTCCCACTGGGCTTCTGCCTGCTGAAATTCCATACAAATGAGGATATCTCCCCGATGCAATCAACCACCACATGGAAGTTTGTCTGCCTTGTAGTGCCAAAGGCCTCCTTCAAACTGACATCAGGAACATAGGATGGATAATTTGTTTTTCCATGGAAAAGGGCCATCGTTCGTGTCTAATGCTGTCTGCCTGCCAGTGGGCATATGCCTACTAAAATTCCATACAAATGAGGATATCTCCCAAATGCAATTTCCCACCAGATGGAAGTTTGTCTACCCTTTTAATGCCAAAGGTCTCCTAAAAACTGACATCAGGAGGCTGGGTTGGAGACTTTGGTTTCCCATGGAAAAGGGCCACGGTTCGTCTCTAATGCTGTCCGCCTGCCACTGGGCTTCTGCCTGCTGAAATTCCTCAAAAATGAGGATATCTCCCAGATGGAATCTACCACCACTTGGAAGTTTGTCTGCCCTTGTATTGCCAAAGGCCTCCTACAAACTGACATCAGGAACGTGGGATGGAGACTTTGGTTTCCCAAGGAAATGGGCCACCGTTCGTGCCGAATGCCTTCTGCCAGACACTGGGCTTATGCCTACTAAAATTCCACTAAAATTCTATACAAATGGGGATATCTCCCAGGTGCAATCTACCACCAGATGGAAGTTTGTCTGCCCTTGTAGTTCCAAAGGCCTCCTACAAACTGACATCATGAACGTGAGGTGGAGACTTTGGTTTGCCATGGAAAAGGTCCATTGTTCGTGTCTAATACTGTCTGCCTGCCACTGAGCTTCTGCCTGCGGAAACTCCATACAAATGAGGATATCTCCTCGTTGCAATCAACCACCAGACGGAACTTTGTCTGCCCTTGTAGTGCCAAAGGCCTCCTACAAACTGACACCAGGAACCTGGAGTGGAGACATTGGTTTCCCTAGGAAAAGGACCACCTTTCCTTTCTAATGCTGTCTGCCTGCCACTGGGGTTATGCCTGCTGAAATTCCACACAAATGAGGATATCTCCCAGATGGAATCTACCACCAGTTCGAAGTTTGTTTGCCTTGTAGTTCCAAAGGCCTCCTACAAACTGACGTCAGGAACGTGGGGTGGAGACTTTGGTTTCCCATAGAAATGGGCCATTGTTCGTGTCTAATGCTGTCTGCCTGCACTGGGCTTCCGCCTGCTGAAATTCCATACAAATAAGGATATTTCCTCGATGCAATCAACCACCAGATGGAACTTTGTCTGACCTTGTAGTGCCAAAGGCCTCCTACAAACTGACATCAGGAACCTGGAGGGGAGACTTTGGTTTCCAATGGAAACGGGCCAGCGTTCGTGTCAAATGCTATCTGCCTGGCACTGTGCTTATGACTTCTGAAGTTCCACAAAAATGAGGATATCTTCCAGGTGCAATTTACCACCACGTGTAAGTTTGTCTGCCCTTGTAGTGCCAAAGACCTCCTAGAAACGGACATCAGGAACGTGGGGTGGAGACTTTGGTTTCCCATAGATATGGGCCGTTGTTCGTGTCTAATGCTGTCTGCCTGCCACTGGGCTTCTTCCTACTAAAATTCCACTAAAATTCCATAGAAATAAGGATATCTCCCAGATGCAATCTTCAACCAGATGAAAGTTTCTCTGCCCTTATATTGGAAAACGCCTCCTACAAAGTGACATCAGCAACGTGGGGTGGAGACTTTGGTTTCCCATGGAAATGGGCCACTATTCATGTCTAATTCTGTCTGCCTGCCGCTGGGATTTTGCATACTAAAGTTCCACTAAAATTCCATACAAATGAGAATATCTCCCAGGTGCAATCTAACACCAGATGTAAGTTTCGCTGCCCTTGTGTTTCCAAAGGCCTCATACAAACTGCCATCAGGAACCTAGGGTGGAGACTTTGGTTTCCCATGGAAAAGGACCACCGTTCCTGTCTAATGCTGTCTGCCTGGCACTGTGGTTATGACTGCTGAAGTTCCATACAAATGACGATATCTCCCAGGTGCAATCTACCACCAGGTGAAAGTTTGTCTGCCCTCGCAGTGCCAAAGTCCTCCTAAAAACTGACATCAGGAACGTGGGGTGGATAATTTGTTTTTCCATAGAAATGGGCCACCGTTCGTGTCCAATGCTGTCTGCCTGCTAGTGGGCATATGCCTACTAAAATTCCATACAAATGAGGATATCTCGCAAATGCAATTTCCCACCAGATGGAAGTTTATCTGCCCTTTTAATGCCAAAGGCCTCCTACAAACTGACATCAGAAGCCTGGGTTGGAGACTTTGGTTTCCCATGGAAAACGGCCACCTTTTGTGTCTAATGCTGTCTTCCTGCCACTGGGCTTCTGCCTGCTGAAATTCCTCAAAAATGAGGATATCTCCCAGATGGAATCTACAACCAGTTGGAAGTTTTTCTGCTCTTGTAGTGCCAGAGGCCTCCTACAAACTCACATCAGGAACGTGGGATGGAGACGTTGGTTTCCCATGGAAATGGGCCACCGTTCATGTCTAATGCTTTCTGCCTGCCACGGGGGTTATGCCTGCTGAAATTCCATACAAATGAGGATATCTCCTCGATACAATCAACCACCAGACAGAACTTTGTCTGCCCTTGTAGTGCCAAAGGCCTCCTAAAAACTGACACCAGGAACCTGGAGTGGAGACTTTGGTTTCCCATGGAAATGGGCCATTGTTCGTGTCTAATGCTGTCCGCCTGCCACTGGGCTTCTTCCTACTAAAATTCCACTAAAATTCCATAGAAATTAGGATATCTCCCAGGTGCAATCTACAACCAGATGCAAGTTTCTCTGCCCTTATATTGGAAAACGCCTTCTACAAAGTGACATCAGCAACATGGGGTGGAGACTTTGGTTTCCCATGGAAAAGGGCCACTGTTTGTGCCTAATGCTGTCTGCCTGCCACTGGGCTTCTGCCTGCTGAAATTCCATACAAATGAGGATATCTCCCCGATGCAATCAACCACCAGATGGAAGTTTGTCTGCCCTTGTAGTGCCAAAGGCCTCCTTCAAACTGACATCAGGAACATAGGATGGATAATTTGTTTTTCCATGGAAAAGGGCCATCGTTCATGTCTAATTCTGTCTGCCTGCCAGTGGGCATATGCCTACTAAAATTCCATACAAATGAGGATATCTCCCAAATACAATTTCCCACCAGATGGAAGTTTCTCTACCCTTTTAATGCCAAAGGTCTCCTAAAAACTGACGTCAGGAGCCTGGGTTGGTGACTTTGTTTTCCCATGGAAAAGGGCCACCGTTCGTGTCTAATGCTGTCTGCCTGCCACTGGGCTTCTGCCTGCTGAAATTCCTCACAAATGAGGATATCTCTCAAATGCAATTTCCCACCAGATGGAAGTTTTTCTGCCCTTGTAGTGCTAAAGGCCTCCTACAAACTGACATCAGGAACGTGAGGTGGAGACTTTGGTTTCCCATAGAAATGGGCTCTGTTCGTGTCTAATGCTGTCTGCCTCCCACTGGGCTTCTGCCTACTGAAATTCCATAGAAATGAGGATATCACCCAGATGGAATCTACCACCAGTTGGAACTTTGTCTGCCCTTGTAGTGCCAAAGGCCTCCTACAAACTGACACCAGGAACCTGGAGTGGAGACTTTGGTTTCCCATGGAAAAGGGCCACCGTTCGTGTCTATTGCTGTCTGCCTGCCACTGGGCTTATGCCTACTAAAATTGCATACAAATGAGGATATCTCCCAGACGGAATCTACCACCAGCTGTAAGTTTGGCTGCCCTATGTAGTTCCAAAGGCCTCCTATAAACTGACATATGGAACATGAGGTGGAGACTTTGGTTTCCCAGGGAAAGGGGCCACCGTTCATGTCCAGTGTTTTTTGCCTGCTACTAGAATACTGCCTTTTAAAATTCCATACAAATGAGGATATCTCCGAGATGGAATCTACCACCACTTGGGAGTTTGTCTGCTCTTGTAGTCCCAAATGCCTCTTATAACCTGACATCAGGAACGTGGGCTGGAGACTTTGGTTTCTCATGTAAAAGGGCCACTGTTTGTGTCTAGTGCTGTCTTCCTTGCAATGGGAATTTTCTTGTGCTGTGCAGAAGCCGCAGAGACACAGCTGAGCTTCTGCTTACGCTGCTGAATGCTGGGGCGACTCCAACTCAACTAGCAAGGGAGTTTGTGCTGGCAAAGGCAACAGTATTAGTGCACAAGCGTGTTGTCTTGCCTGAAGCAGAAGCAAGCAGGAGTGCTTCTCTGCAGCATGGAAACACAAAGCAGAAGCACGCACAAGGCGAGAGGAGACTGCCTGACACGTCCTGCACTCAGTATTGCTGTCAGGTGAAACCCAGACATGATTAGTGAGGACTAATCATGTCTGGCACTGTGCTGGGGGACTTTCTAGAAGTCGACCCGAAGCTCCCACTGAAGAAAACAGCTTTGCCGTCTTCTGCCTCAACGTCCTTGCAAACACCTGCTCTCCGCGATATTTTCTTGCCTTCCACGTTCTTCCCCGCTTTCCTTTCGCTTCTATGCACACCCTGCGGCTTGCCTGAGGACGCCTGCTTTCCTGCTGCAAAACGCTGCTCTCTCGGCAAAAAGGCAGCTTCTCGTTCTGGACAGCTCTGCTGTGCACAAGCCGCAGTGAGACAGCAGAGCTTCTGCTTGGGATGCTGAACGCAGGGGGAAGTCCAACTCAAATAGAAAGTGATTTTGTGCTGGCAAATGCAGAAGTATCATTGCACCTGCGTCAGGGCTTGCTGGAAACAATAGCAAGCAGGAGTGCTTCTCTGCAGCATGCAAACACAAAGCAAAAGCACGCACACGGCGAGAGGAGACTGCCTGAAAAGTCCTACACTTAGTATAGCTGTCAGGTGAATCCTCAGTGTCAAGACAGTGTTGGGAGCACCAGCTTCCATCATGCTGCAACACCACAGCTCTCGCAGCACCAGCTACAAAGTCTCTGGGACACCACAGTACCTGCAGAACCAGTTTCCACCACTTTGTGACACTACAAAAGTGGAAACACTTGCTCCCACATCTCTGTGACACCACAGCAGGTGCAGAAGCAGCTTCCAACCCTACGTGACAGAACAGTGCTGGCAGCTCCAACTTCCACCTCTCTGTTACACCGTAGTAATTAGGGTACCACAAATGTCTCTTTTGTGATGACACAGAGCTGGCAGCAACAGCTTTTCCTGCTCTGTGACACCACAGTGCTGGCAGAACCAGCTTCCACCCCATCTGACACCACAGTGCAGGCAGCAGTAGCTTCCAAATCTTTGGGATGCCACAGTGCTGGCAGAACCAACTTCCACCTCTATGTGACATCACAGTTCGGGCAGCACACACTTCCACCTCTCTGTGACACCACAGTTCTAGCAGCACCAGCTTCCACCTCTCTGTGACAATACAGCCTTGGTAAAACCAGCTTCCATCACTCGGTGACACCGCAGTGCGGCCAGATCCTGCTTCCAACATTCTGTGACACCACAGTGCTGGCACCACCAGCTTCCAACTCTCTGTTACACCACAGCATTTGTAGAACCAGTTTCCACCTCTCTATGTCACCACAGTGCTGCCTGCACCAGCTGCCACCTCGCTGTGACTACTCAGTGTTGGCAGCACAAGCTTCCACCTCTCTGTGACACCACAGCGCTGGAAAAACCAGGTTCCATCACTCGTTGACACCGCAGTGCTGCCAGCATCAGCTTCCAACATTCTGTGACACCACAGTAACGGCAACAGCAGCTTCCAGCTGTCTGTGACACTATAGCAGTTGCAGCAGCAGCTTCCACCTCTCTGTGACAACACAGTAGCTGGAGAACCACCGTTACACTTTTTGTGTTGCCACAGTGCTGCCAGCACCAGCTTCCACCTCTCTGCGACACAAGAGCAGTGGCAGCACCAGCATTCCTCTCTTTGTGACACCACAGAGCTGGCAGCAGCAAGTTCCACCTTTCTGTGACACCACAGTGCTGGCAGAAGCAGCTTCCACCTCTCTGTGACACCATAGCAGTGGCAGCACAGACTTCTACCTCTCTGTGACACCACAATGCTGCCTGCATCAGCTGCCACCTCGCTGTCACAAATCAGTTTTGGCTGCACCAGATTCCACCTCTCTGTGACACCACAGTTCTGGCAGCACCAGTTTCCACCTCTCTGTGACACCACAGCGCTGGTAAAACTAGCTTCCATCAATCGGTGACACCACAGTGTTGCCAGCACCTGCTTCCAATATTCTGTGACACCACAGTGACGGCAAAACCAGCTTCCAGCTGTCTGTGACACTATAGCAGTTGCATCAGCAGCTTCCACCTCTCTGTGACAACACAGTAGCTGGAGAACCACCATTTCCCTTTTTGTGTTGCCACAGTATTGGCAGCACCAGCTTCCTCCTCTCCGTGACACCACAGCAGGTGCAGAAGCAGCTTCCAACCCTACGTGACACAACAGTTCTGGCAGCTCCAACTTCTACCTATCATTTACACCACAGTATGTAGGGTACCAGAATTGCCTATTTTGTTATGCCACTGAGATGGCAGCAACAGCTTAACCCTCTCGGTGACACCACAGTGCGGGCAGAACCAGCTTCCACCCATTTGACACCACAGTGCACGCAGCATCAGCTTCCACCTCTCTGTGACACCACTGATCAGGCAGCACCAACATGCCTGTCTTTGTGGCGCCACAGAGCTGGCAG
This sequence comes from Phylloscopus collybita, assembly GCA_027886175.1. Lineage (NCBI taxonomy): Eukaryota > Metazoa > Chordata > Aves > Passeriformes > Phylloscopidae > Phylloscopus > Phylloscopus collybita. The sequence continues at coordinate 49,704,512 of JAJNNQ010000137.1, read as the reverse complement.
CAGCAACTTCCACCTTTCTGTGACACCACAGTGCTGGTAACACCACGTTCCACGTCTCTAAGAAAACACGGCAGTTGAAGCACCACCTTCCACCTCTCTGTGACACCACAGCCATAGCAGCAACACATTCCTCTCCTTGTGATACCACAGGGCTGGCAGGAGCAACTTCCACCTTTCTGTGACACCACAGTGCTGGCAGCTCCAGCTTCTACCTCCCTGTCACACCACAGCATTTGCAGCACCAGCTTCCACATCTCTATGACACCACAGTGCTGCCTGCACCAGCTGCTACCTTGCTGTGACAACACAGTGTTGGCAGCTTCAGTTTCCACCACTCTGCCACACCACAGTTCTGGCAACACCACCTATAAAGTCTCTGGGAAACCACAGTTCCTGCAGAACCAGTTTCCACCGCTTTGTGACATCACAGCAGTGGAAACACCCGCTCCCACTTCTCTGTGACAGCACAGCGTTGATAGCACACACTTCCACCTCTCTGTGACACCACAGCAGGTGCAGAAGCAGCTTCCAACCCTACGTGACACAACAGTGCTGGCAGCTCCAACTTCCATAACTCTGTTACACCGCAGTAATTACGGTACCAGAATTGCCTTTTTTGTTATGCCACACAGCTAGCAGCAACAGCTTCTCCCTCTCTGTGACACCGCAGTGCAGGCAGAACCAGCTTCCAACCCATCTGACACCACAGTGCAGTCAGCATCAGCTTCCACCTCTCTGTGAAGCAGAGCTGTCAAGAACGAGAAGCTGCGTTTTGCCAAGAAAGCAGCGCTTCGCGGAACCACAGCCAGCGGCGTCTTCGTTACATCCGCAGGTTGTGCGGAGAAGCGAAAGAGAGCCGGGGAAGAATGTGGAAAGCCGAACTCGGTCGCTGCAAGCGGGTGCTGGCGAACAGCTTCTGGTCACCTTGTAGAAACTCTCCCAGCACAGTGCAGAGTCCCCGTGGCTAGTTCCTTGAAATACCTTTCCTGGCAGCAGCCCAGAGCTGTACTGAGTGCAGCAGGTGTCAGGCAGTCTCCTCTCGCCGTGGAGGTGCTTCCGTTTTGTGTTTGCAGTGTGCAGAGAAGCCCTCGTGCTTGCTGCTGCTTCTAGCAAGTCAAAACGCTTTTGCAGCCACTTTTCGGCCTTTTCCACATCAGAATCAATGTCTAGCTGATTTAGAGATGCCTCTGCGTAGAGAAGCTAGAGGAGCAGCTCTGCCGGCTTTCCTGTGCTTCTGCATAGCAGAGCTGTCAAGAACGAGAAGCTGCGTTTTGCCGAGAAAGCAGCGCTTCGCGGAACCACAGCCAGCGGCGTCTTTGGTACAGCCGCAGCTTGTGCGGAGAAGTGAAAGAGAGCCGGGGAAGAATGTGGAAAGCCGAACTCGGTCGCTGCAAGCGGGTGGTGGCAAACAGCCTCTGGTCACCTTGTAGAAACTCTCCCAGCACAGTGCAGAGTCTCCGTGGCTAGTTCCTTGAAATACCTTTCCTGGCAGCAGCCCAGAGCTGTACTGAGTGCAGCAGGTGTCAGGCACTCTCCTCTCGCCATGGAGGTGATTCTCTTTTGTGTTTGCAGCGTGCAGAGAAGCCCTGGTGCTTGCTGCTGCTTCCAGCAAGCCAAAACGCTTTTGCAGCCACTTTCCTGCCTTTTCCACAACAAGATCACTGTCTAGCTGATTTACAGTTGCCTCTGCGTAGAGCAGCTAGAGGAGCAGCTCTGCCGGCTTTCCTGTGCTTCTGCATAGCAGTGCTGTCAAGAACGAGAAGCTGCGTTTTGCCGAGAAAGCAGCGTTTCGTGGAACCACAGCCAGCATCGTCTTCGGTACAGCCGCAGGTTGTGCGGAGAAGCGAAAGAGAGCCGGGGAGGAATGTGGAAAGCCGAACTCGGTCGCTGCAAGCGGGTGCTGGCGAACAGCTTCTGGTCACCTTGTAGAAACTCTCCCAGCACAGTGCATAGTCCCCATGGCTATTCCTTGAAATACCTTTCCTGGCAGCAGCCCAGAGCTGTACTGAGTGCAGCAGGTGTCAGGCAGTCTCCTCTCGCCGTGTAGGTGCTTCTGTTTTGTGTTTGCAGCGTGCAGAGAAGCCCTCGTGCTTGCTGCTGCTTCCAGCAAGCCAAAACGCTTTTGCAGCCACTTTCCTGCCTTTTCCACAACAGGATCACTGTCTAGCTGATTTACAGTTGCCTCTGCGTAGAGCAGCTAGAGGAGCAGCTCTGCCGGCTTTCCTCTGCTTCTGCATAGCAGAGCTGTCAAGAATGAGTTCGGCTTTCCACATTCTTCCCCGGCTCTCTTTCGCTTCTCCGCTCAACCTGCGGCTGTACCGAAGACGCCGCTGGCTGTGGTTCCGCGAAGCGCTGCTTTCTCGGCAAAACGCAGCTTCTCGTTCTTGACAGCTCTGCATCACAAAGAGGTGGAAGCTGATGCTGCCTGTACTGTGGTGTCAGATGGGGTGGAAGCTGGTTCTGCCTGCACTGCAATGTTACAGAGAGGGAGAAGCTGTTGCTGCTGGCTGTGTGGCACAAAAAACATGGCAATTCTGGTACCCTAATTACTGCGGTTTAACAGAGTTATGGAAGTTGGAGCTGCCAATGCTGTAATGTCACAAAGCGGTGGGAGTGGGTGTTTCCACTTCTGTGGTGTCACAAAGCGGTGGAAACCGGTTCTGCAGGCACGGGGGTGTCCCAGAGACGTTTTAACTGGTGCTACCAGAACTGTGGTGTCGCAAAGTGGAAAGCTGAAGCTGCCATTACCGTGGTGTCCCAGAGAGGTGGAATCTGGTGCTGCCAACACTGTGTTGTCACAGCGGGTTGGCAGCTGGTGCAGGCAGCACTTTGGTGTCATAGAGAGGTGGAAGCTGGTGCTAGAAATGCTGTGGTGTGACAGGGAGATGGAAGCTGGTGGAGCCACCACTGTGGTGTCACAGAGAGGGAGAAGCTGTTGCTGCCATCTCGGTGGCATAACAAAAAAGGCAATTGTGGTGCCCTAATTACTGCGGTGTAACAGAGTTATGGAAGTTGGAGCTGCCAGCACTGTTGTGTCACGTAGGGTTGGAAGCTGCTTCTGCACCTGCTGTGGTGTCATAGAGAGGTGGAAGTGTGTGCTATCAATGCTGTGCTGTCACAGAGAAGTGGGAGCGGGTGTTTCCACTGCTGTGATGTCACAAAGCGGTGGAAACTGGTTCTGCTGGAATGTGGTTTCCCAGAGATTTTATAGCTGGTGTTGCCAGAACTGTGGTGTGGCAGAGTGGTGGAAACTGAAGCTGCCAACACTGTGTTGTCACAGCAAGGTAGCAGCTGGTGCAGTCAGCACTGTGGTGTCATAGAGATGTGGAAGCTGGTGCTGCAAATGCTGTGGTGTGACAGGGAGGTAGAAGCTGGAGCTGCCAGCACTGTGGTGTCACAGAAAGGTGGAAGTTGCTCCTGCCAGCCCTGTGGTATCACAAGGAGAGGAATGTTGTTGCTGCTATGGCTGTGGTGTCACAGAGAGGTGGAAGTTGCTGCTGCCAGCTCTGTGGTGCCACAAAGAGAGGCATGCTGGTGCTGCCTGATCAGTTGTGTCACAGAGAGGTGGAAGCTGATGCTGCCATCTCGGTGGCATAACAAAATAGGCAATTCTGGTACCCTACATACTGTGGTGTAAATGATAGGTAGAAGTTGGAGCTGCCAGAACTGTTGTGTCACGTAGGGTTGGAAGCTGCTTCTGCACCTGCTGTGGTGTCACGGAGAGGAGGAAGCTGGTGCTGCCAATACTGTGGCAACACAAAAAGGGAAATGGTGGTTCTCCAGCTACTGTGTTGTCACAGAGAGGTGGAAGCTGCTGATGCAACTGCTATAGTGTCACAGACAGCTGGAAGCTGGTTTTGCCGTCACTGTGGTGTCACAGAATATTGGAAGCAGGTGCTGGCAACACTGCGGTGTCACCAATTGATGGAAGCTAGTTTTATCAGTGCTGTGGTGTCACAGAGAGGTGGAAACTGGTGCTGCCAGAACTGTGGTGTCACAGAGAGGTGGAATCTGGTGCTGCCACTGCTGTGGTGTCACAGAGAGGTGGAAGCTGGTTCTGCCGGCACTGTGGTGTCACAGAAAGGTGGAAGTTGCTGCTGCCAGCTCTGTGGCGTCACAAAGAGAGGAATGCTGGTGCTGCCAGAGCGGTGGTGTCGCAGAGAGGTGGAAGCTGGTGCTGCCAGCTGTGTGGCATCACAGAGATGTGGAAGCTGATGCTGCCTGCACTGTGGTGTCAGATGGGGTGGAAGCTGGTCCTGCCAGCACTCTAATGTCACAGAGTGGGAGAAGGTGTTGTTGCCAGCTCTGTGGAATAACAAAAAAGGCAATTGTGGTACCCTAATTACTGCGGTGTAACAGAGAGGTGGAAGTTGGAGCTGCCAGCACTGTTGTGTCACGTAGGGTTGGAAGCTCCTTCTGCACCTGCTGTGGTGTCACAGGGAGGTGGAAGCTGGTTCTGCCGGCACTGTGGTGTCACAGAAAGGTGGAACTTGCTGCTGCCAGCTCTGTGGTGTCACAAAGAGAGGAATGCTGGTGCTGCCACTGCTCTTGTGTCGCAGAAAGGTGGAAGCTGGTGCTGGCAGCACTGTGGCAACACAAAAAGTGTAACGGTGGTTCTCCAGCTACTGTGTTGTCACAGAGAGGTGGAAGCTGCTGCTGCAACTGCTATAGTGTCACAGACAGCTGGAAGCTGCTGTTGCCGTTACTGTGGTGACACAGAATGTTGGAAGCTGGTGCTGGCAGCACTGCCGTGTCAACGAGTGATGGAACCTGGTTTTTCCAGCGCTGTGGTGTCACAGAGAGGTGGAAGCTTGTGCTGCCAACACTGAGTAGTCACAGCGAGGTGGCAGCTGGTGCAGGCAGCACTGTGGTGACATAGAGAGGTGGAAACTGGTTCTACAAATGCTGTGGTGTAACAGGGAGTTGGAAGCTGGTGGTGCCAGAACTGTGGTGTCACAGAAAGGTGGAAGTTGCTGCTGCCAGCTCTGTGGTGTCAGATGGGGTGGAAGCTGGTTCTTCCAGCACTGTGGTGTCACAGAGAGTGAGAAGCTGTTGCTGCCCTCTCTGTGGCATCCCAAAAGAGACATTTGTTGTACCCTAATTACTGCGGTGTATCAGAGAGGTGGAAGTTGGAGCTGCTAGCACTGTTGTGTCACTCAGGGTTGGAAGCTGCTTCTGCACCTGCTGTGTGTCACAGAGAGGTGGAAGTGTGTGCTGCCAATGCTGTGGTGTAACAGAGAGGTGGGAGCGGGTGTTTCCACTGCGGTGGTGTCTCAAAGTGGTGCAAACTGGTTTTGCAGTTACTGTGGTGCCCCAGAGACATTGTAGCTGGTGCTGCCAGAACTCTGGTATCGCAGAGTGGTGGAAGCTGAAACTGCCAACACCGTGGTGTCCCAGAGAGGTGGAATCTGGTGCTGCCAAGACTGTGTTGTCACAGCGAGGTGGCAGCTGGTGCAGGCAGCACTGTGGTGTCATAGAGAGGTGGAAGCTGGTGCTGGAACTGCTATCGTGTCACAGACAGCTGGAAGCTGCTGTTGCCATCACTGTGGTGTCACAGAATGTTGGACGCAGGATCTGGCCGCACTGCGGTGTCACCGAGTGATGGAAGCTGGTTTTACCAGGGCTGTAGTGTCACAGAGAGGTGGAAGCTGGTGCTGCTAGAATTGTGATGTCACAGAGAGGTGGAAGTGTGTGCTGCAAGAACTGTGATGTCACAGAGAGGTGGAAGCTGGTTCTGCCAGCACTGTGGCATCACAGAGATTTGGAAGCTACTGCTTCCTGCACTGTGGTGTCAGATGGGGTGGAAGCTGGTTCTGCCAGCACTGTGGTGTCACAGAGCAGGAGAAGCTGTTGCTGCCAGCTCTGTGTCATCACAAAAAAGGTAATTCTAGTACCCTAACTACTGTGGTGTAACAGAGAGGTTGAAGTTGGAGCTGCCAGCACTGTTCTGTCACGTAGGGTTTGAAGCTGCTTCTGCACCTGCTGTGGTGTCACAGAGAGGTGGAAGTGTGTGCTGCCACTGCTGTGGTGTCCCAGAGACTTTGTAGCTGGTGCTGCGAGAGCTGTGGTGTTGCAGCATGGTGGAACCTGGTGCTCCCAACACTGTCTTGACACTGAGGATTCACCTGACGGCTATACTAAGTGTAGGACTTTTCAGGCAGTCTCCTCTCGCCGTGTGCGTGCTTTTGCTTTGTGTTTGCATGCTGCAGAGAAGCACTCCTGCTTGCTATTGTTTCCAGCAAGCCCCGACGCAGGTGCAATGATACTTCTGCATTTGCCAGCACAAAATCACTTTCTATTTGAGTTGGACTTCCCCCTGCGTTCAGCATCCCAAGCAGAAGCTCTGCTGTCTCACTGCGGCTTGTGCACAGCAGAGCTGTCCAGAACGAGAAGCTGCCTTTTTGCCGAGAGAGCAGCGTTTTGCAGCAGGAAAGCAGGCGTCCTCGGGCAAGCCGCAGGGTGTGCAGAGAAGCGAAAGGAAAGCGGGGAAGAACGTGGAAGGCAAGAAAATATCGCGGAGAGCAGGTGTTTGCAAGGACGTTGAGGCAGAAGACGGCAAAGCTGTTTTCTTCAGTGGAAGCTTCGGGTCGACTTCTAGAAAGTCCCCCAGCACAGTGCCAGACATGATTAGTCCTCACTAATCATGTCTGGGTTTCACCGGACAGCTATACTGAGTGCAGGACGTGTCAGGCAGTCTCCTCTCGCCTTGTGCGTGCTTCTGCTTTGTGTTTCCATGCTGCAGAGAAGCACTCCTGCTTGCTTCTGCTTCAGGCAAGACAACACGCTTGTGCACTAATACTGTTGCCTTTGCCAGCACAAACTCCCTTGCTAGTTGAGTTGGAGTCGCCCCAGCATTCAGCAGCGTAAGCAGAAGCTCAGCTGTGTCTCTGCGGCTTCTGCACAGCACAAGAAAATTCCCATTGCAAGGAAGACAGCACTAGACACAAACAGTGGCCCTTTTACATGAGAAACCAAGGTCTCCAGCCCACGTTCCTGATGTCAGGTTATAAGAGGCATTTGGGACTACAAGAGCAGACAAACTCCCAAGTGGTGGTAGATTCCATCTCGGAGATATCCTCATTTGTATGGAATTTTAAAAGGCAGTATTCTAGTGGCAGGCAAAAAACACTGGACATGAACGGTGGCCCCTTTCCCTGGGAAACCAAAGTCTCCACCTCACGTTCCATATGTCAGTTTATAGGAGGCCTTTGGAACTACAAGGGCAGACAAACTTACAGCTGGTGGTAGATTCCATCTGGGAGATATCCTCATTTGTATGCAATTTTAGTAGGCATAAGCCCAGAGGCAGGCAGACAGCAATAGACACGAACGGTGGCCCTTTTCCATGCCAAACCAAAGTCTCCACCCCAGGTTCCTGATATCAGTTTGTAGGAGGCCTTTAGCACTAAAAGGACAGATAAACTTCCAATGGTGGTAGATTCCACCTGGGAGATATCCTCATTTGCATGGAATTTTGCAGGCATAAGCCCAGTGGCATGCACACAGCATAAGACATTAACAGTGGCCATATCCTATGGAAAACCAAAGTCTCCACCTCACATTCCAGACGTCAGTTTGTAGGAGGCCTTTGGCATTACAAGGGCAGAGAAACTTCCATCTGGTGTTAGGTTGCACCTGGGAGATATCCTCAGTTGTATGGAATTTCAGCACTCACAAGCCCAGTGGCAGGAAGACAGCATTAGACACGAACAGTGGCCCTTTCCACGGGAAACCAAATTATCCATCCTACGTTAGAGATGTCAATTTATAGGAGGCCTTTGGCACTACAAGAAGAGAAAAACTTCCATCTGCTGGTAGATTGCATCTGGGAGATATCCTCATTTGTATGGAATTTTAGGAAACATAAGCACAGTGGCCAGCAGACAGCATCAGACAGAAACGGTGGCCCTTTTCCATGGGAAACCAAAGTCTCCACCCCACATTCCTGATGTCAGCTCGAAGGGGGCCGTTAGTACTACAAGGGCAGACAAGCTTCCATCTGGTGGTATATTCCACCTGGGAGATGTCCTCATTTGTATGGAATTTTTGTGGAATTTCAGCCGGCATAAGCCCAGTGGCAGGCAGACAGCAATAGACACGAACGGTGGCCCTATTACATGGGAAACCAAAGTCTCCATTCCAGGATCCTGATGTCAGTTTGCAGGAGGCCTTTGGCACTATAAGGGCAGAAAAATTTCCAACAGGTGGTAGATTCCATCTGGGAGATACCCTCATTTGTATGCAATTTCAGTAGGCAGAAGCCCAGCGGCAGGCAGACAGCATTAGACACGAACGGTGGCCCTTTTCTATGGGCAAACCAAAGTCTCCACCTCACTTTCCTGAATGTCAGTTTGTAGGAGGGCATTGGCACTACAAGGCCAGACAAACTTCCAACTGGTGGTAGATTGCATCTGGGAGATATCCTCATCTGTATGCAATTTTAGCAGCCATAAGCCCAGTGGCAGGCAGACAGCATTAGACAGGAACGGTGGCACTTTTCCATGGAAAACCAAAGTCTCCACACCACGTTCCTAATGTCAGTTTGCAGGAGGCCTTTGGCACTACAAGGGCAGATGAACTTCCATCTGGTGGTATATTGCACCTGGGAGATATCCTTATTTATATGGAATTTTAGAGGGATTTACGTAGGCAGAAGCCGAGTGGGCAGCAGACAGCATCAGACAGGAATGGTGGCCCTTTTCCATGAGAAACCAAAGTCTCCACCGCACATTCCCGATGTCAGTTTTTAGGAGGCCTTTAGCACTACAAGGGAAGACAACCTTCCATCTGCTGGTAGATTCCACCTGGGAGATGTCTTCATTTGTATGGAATTTTAGTGGAATTTCAGCCGGCATAAGCCCAGTGGCAGGCAGAGAGCAATAGACACGAACGGTGGACCTTTTCTATGGGAAACTATAGTCTTCACTCCAGGTTCCTGATGTCAGTTTGTAGGATCCCTTCGGCACTACAAGGGCAGATAAACTTCCAACTGGTGGTAGATTGCAATTGGAAGATATCCTCATTTACATGGAATTTTAGTGGAAATTCAGAAGGCAGAAGCCATGTGGCCGGCAGATAGCTTTAGACACGAACGGTGGCCCTTTTCCATGGGAAACCAAAGTCTCCACCCCAGGTTCCTGATGTCAGTTTGTAGGCGGCCTTTGACACTAAAATGGCAGATAAACTTCCAACTGGTGGTAGATTCCACCTGGGAGATATCCTCATTTGTATGGAATGGAGTGATTTTGGGGCGATTTTTGGGGCACCTTCGGGTTGGTTTTTGGGGCGATTCTGAGAGTTCTTGGGTTGATTTTTGCGGTGATTTTTGGAGCAATTTTGGGGGGTTTTGAGGGTGCCGATGATGATTTAAGTTTTTTTATGGTGATTTTTGGATGGTTTCTGGGGAGATTTTAGGGTGATTTTGAGGTGATTTTGGTGTGATTTTTGAAGTGATTTTTGGGCAATTTTGAAGGTTTCTGGGGCAATTTTAGGGGTTTTGGGGGGTGCAGAAGCTGATTTGGCAGTGATTTGATGTGATGTTGAGGTGATTCATGAGGCGATTTCGAGGATAGTTTGGGGATCATTTTGCGGTGACTTTTGGGGAGAGCTCAATCCAATTTTCAGATGATTTTGGTTGACTTTGTGGTGATTTTTTGGGCGATTTGGGGTGTTTCTAGGGCAATTTTGGGTTTTTTTTCAAGATTGCCAAAGCCAGTTTTGGAGTAATTTGGGGAGATTTTGGAAAGATTTTTGGGGCAACTTTGGCGTTGTTTTTAGGGCAATTTTGAAGGTTTCTTGGGTGATTTCAGGGGGTTTTGGGAGTGCAGAAGCTGATTTTGGGGCGATATCAGATGATTTTGGGGTGGTTTTTGGGACAATTTTGGAGGTGTTTTGGGGGTTCCAAAGCAGATTTTGGGTGATTTCAAAGGTTTTTAAGGAAATTTGGGGTGATTTCTGGAGTGATTCTGGGGTGATTTTGGTGTTTTAGGGGGTGTCAAAGCCAATTTAGGGGGTGATTTTGGGGCTATTTTTAGGGCAGGTTTTGGGGGTGCCGGAGCTCATTTTGGAGTGATTGTGGGTGATTTTGGAGTGATTCTGGGGTGAGTTTAGGGATGTTTTGGGGGCAATTTGGAGGGCTTTTTGGGGTGATTTTGGGCCATTTGGGGGGTGCCAAAGCAAATTTTTGGGGTGTTCTTAGGGATGATTTTGGGGTGATTGTTGGGGTGACTTACAATGGGTTTGGGGATGATTTTGGGGTGATTTTTAAGGTGATTTGAGTGCAGTTTTGGGGTGCAGAAGCCAATTTGTGGGTTATTTGGGATGATTTTCAGGTAATTTTTGAGGCAATTTTGGGGGTGGCTTTGGTATGATTTTGTGTCGATTTTTGCAGCGATTTTGGGGGTTTTGGCAAAAAATTTGGGGTGATTTTGTTGGGCTGTTTATTTTTTTTTTTGTGGGATTTTTTGGTGGTGTATTACCGGGATCCAGGCGTGCGTGGGCGCACGGCGAGGCCCGGTATTGGCAACCTGGTTCGATGGGGCCACGGCCGATCACCTCTTTTATAATACACAGACCATGCCGGACAATCACACATAACACTAATATAGTGGATGGCGAAATGCATTTATTCGAGCGCATGCGGTAGCTTTTATGGATGTAGCGTGGTCACGTCACGCCAGTGGGGGTCTGCAAGGTACAACTGGATTCGGTAAGAACTGTGGAGAGGCGGGGACCCTAACTAACACCCGATAATTCTTCCGGCCGGGAAATCTATCTGCCAACAGTGGTGGGGGTTTTTTTGTTGTTTTGTTTTGGTTTGGTTTTTTTGCTTGTTTTGGTTTGGTTTTTATTGGTTTGGTTTGGTTTGGTTTGGTTTTTTGGTGTTCCAAAGCCAATTTTGGTGTGACTTTTTGGTGATTTAGAGGTCATTTTTGGGGCTGCCGAAGATGATTTTGGGGTGATTTTTGGGGTAGTTTTTGCGGGTGCCAAAGCTCATTTTGGGGTGATTGCAGGTGATTTTGATGCAATTTTGGGGTGAATTTGGGGTTATTTTTGGGACAATTTTGGGGATTTTAAGGGTTTTTGAGGGTGCCAAAGCCAATTTTTGGGGTGACTTTGGAGTGGTTTTGGGGTGATTTTGAGGGTTCTTAGGGTGATTTTAGTGTGATTTTTGGGGCGATTGTGCGAGCGACGCAGATGAGGACGAAGGCCACCTTGGTGCACCCCGACAGCTCCAGTATGTACACCAGCAGCTGCAGACCGTAGAGAGCAATGAACTGCTCCCGCGTCACGTTGTGGTTCCCGCAGGAGCTACGCGAACTGCGCCGGGTGATGTTCAGGGACAGCAAGGCGCCGACTCGGGGACTGACACCACCCCCCTTCAGCGCCGCCGCCCGCGCCCCGACATGGCTGGACCACGAGCCCTCTGGCTTTGCCGTCTTCTGCCTCAATGTCCTTGTAAACACCTGCTCTCAGTGATATTTTCTTGCCTTCCACATTCTTCCCCACTTTCCTTTCGCTTCTCCTCGCACCCTGCGGCTTCCCCGAGGATGCCCGCTTTCCTGCTGCAAAATGCTGCTCTCTCGGCAAAAAGGCAGCTTCTCGTTCTGGACAGCTCTGCTGCGCACAAGCCGCAGAGAGACAGCAGAGCTTCTGCTTGTGCTGCTGAACGCAGGGGCAACTCCAACCCAACTAGAAAGTGCTTTTGTGCTGGCAAAGGCAGAAGTATCATTGCACCAGCGTCTGGGCTTGCTGGAAACAATAGCAAGCAGGAGTACTTCTCGGCACCATGAAGACAGAAAGCAGAAGCACGCACATGGCGAGAGGAGACTGCCTGAAATGTCCTACATTTAGTATAGCTGTCAGGTGAAGACACTGTGACAAGACGGTGTTGGCAGCACCAGATTCCACCTCTCTGGGAAACCACGGTGTTGGCAGCTTCAGCTTCCACTACTCGGCGACACCACAGTTGTGGCAGCACCAGGTTCAAAGTCTCTGGGACACCACAGTGCCTACAGAACGAGTTTCCACCTCTTTGTGACACCACAGTGTGTGACAGCAATGGAAACACCCACTCCCAACTCTCTGTGACACCACAGCATTGGCAGCACACACTTCCACCTCTCTGTGACACCACAGCAGGTGCAGAAGCAGCTTCGATCCCTACGTGACACAATAGTGCTGGCAGCTCCAACTTCCAACTCTCTGTTACACCGCAGCAGTTAGGGTACCAGAATTGCCTTTTTTGTGATGCCACAGAGCTGGCAGCAGCAACTTCTCCCTCTCTGGGACACCACAGTGCTGCCAGAACCAGCTTCCACACCATCTGACACCACAGTGCAGGCAGCATCAGCTTCCACATCTCTGTGATGCCACAGAGCTGGCAGCACCAGCTTCCACCTCACTGTGACACCACAGCTCTGGCAGCACCAGCTTCGACCTCTCTGTGATACCACAGCGCTAGTAACACCAGCTTCCATCACTCTGTGACCCCGCAGTGCTGCCAGCATCTGCTTCCAACATTCTGAGACACCACAGTGACGACACCAGAAGCTTCCAGCTGTTTGTGACATATTAGCAGTTGCAGCAGCAGCATCCATCTCTCTGTGACAACACAGTAGCTGGAGAACCACCATTACACTTTTTGTGTTGCCGTAGTGCTAGCAGCACCAGCTTCCATCTCTCTGCAACACAGGAGCAGTGGCAGCACCAGCATTCCTCTCTTTGTGACACCATAGAGCTGGCAGCAGCAACTTCCACCTTTCCGTGACAACACAGAGCTGGTATCACCAGCTCCTATCTCTCTGTGAAAACACAGCAGTTGAAGCACCAGCTTCCACATCTCTGACACCACAGTGCTGGCACCAACAGCTTCCAATTCCCTGTCACACCTCACCATTTGCAGCACTAGCTTCCACCTCTCTATGACACCACAGTGCTGCCTGCACCAGCTGCCACCTCGCTGTGACAACACAGTGTTGGCAGCACCGATTACACCACTCTGCGACAGCACACTTCTGGCAGCACCAGCTACAAAGTTCTCTGGGACACCACAGTGCCTGCAGAACCAGTTTCCACCACTTTGTGACACGACAGCAGTGGAAACACCCGCTCCGACCTCTCTGTGACACCACCGCATTGGCAGCACACACTTCCACATCTCTGTGACACCACAGCAGGTGCAGAAGCAGCTTCCAACCCTACGTGACACAAAAAGTGCTGGCATCTCCAACTTCCACCTCTCTGCTACACCACAGTAGTTAGGGTACCAGAATTGCCTTTTTTGTGATGCCTCAGAGCTGGCAGCAACAGCTTCTCCCTCTCTGTGACACCACAGTGTTGCCAGAACCAGCTTCCACCCCATCTGACACCACAATGCAGGCATCAGCCGCTTCCACCCCTCTGTGACACCACAGCAGGTGCAGAAGCAGCTTCCAACCCTACGTGACACAACCGTGCTGGCAGCTCCAACTTCCACCTCTCTGTTACATCGCAGTAGTTAGGGTACCACAATTGCCTTTTTTGTGATGCCACAGAGATGGCAGCAACAGCTTCCAACCCATCTGACACCACAGTACTACCAGAACCAGCTTCCACGCCATCTGACACCATAGCAGAGGCAGCACAAACTTCCACCTCTCTGTGACACCACAGTGCTGGCAGCACCAGCTTCCACCTCTCTGTCACGCCACAGCATTTGCAGCACCATCCTCCACTTCTCTATGACACCACAGTGCTGCCTGCACCAGCTGACACCTCACTGTGAAAACACAGCGTTTACAGCACAAGATTCCACCTCTCTGGGACACCACGGAATTGGCAGCTTCAGATTCCACCACTCTGCAACAACACAGTTCTGGCAGAACCAGCTACAAAATCTCTGGGACACCACAGTGCCTGCAGAACCAGTTTCCACCACTTTGTGACACCACAGCGGTGGAAACACCCGCTCCAACCTCTCTCTGTCACCACCACATCGGCAGCACACACTTCCACCTCTCTGTGACACCACAGCAGGTGCAGAAGCAGCTTCCAACCCTATGTGACACAACAGTGCTGGCAGCTCCAACCTCCACCTCTCTGTTACACCGCAGTAGTTAAGGAACCACAATTGCCTTTTTTGTAATGCCACAAAGATGCAGCGACAGCTTCTCCCTCTCTGTGACACCACAGTGTTGCCAGAACCAGCTTCCACCCCATCTGACACCGCAGTGCAGGCAGAAACAGCTTCCACATCTCTGTGATTCCACAGCTCGGGCAACACCAGCGTTCCTCTCTTTGTGACACCAGAGAGCTGGCAGCAGCAACTTCCACCTCTCTCTGACACCACAGTGCTGGTAGCACAAGCTTTTACCTCTCTGTGAAAACACAGCAGTTGAAGCACCAGCTTCCACCTCTCTGTGACATCACAGCTCTGGCAGCCCCAGCATTTCTCTCTTTGTGACACCACAGAGCTGGCAGCAGCAACTTCCAACTTTCTGTGGCACCACAGTCCTGGCAGAACCAGCTTCCAACTCTCTCTGACACCACAGCAGTGGCAGCACAGACTTCCATTTCTCTTTGACACCACACTGCTGGCAGCACCAGCTTCCACCTCCCTGTCACACCACAGCATTTCCAGCACCAGCTTCCATCTCTCTATGACACCACAGTGCTGCCTGCACCAGCTGCCACCTCGCTGTGACAACACAGTTTTGGCAGCACCGGATTCCACCTCTCTGGTACACCGCAGTAGTTAGGATAAGACAATTGCCTTTTTTGTGATACCACAGAGCTGGCAGCAACAGCTTGCACCCCATCTGACACCACTGTGCTGGCAGAACCAGCTTCCACGCCATCTGACACCACAGTGCAGGCAGCAGCACATTCCATCTCTCTGTGACACCACAGTTCTGGCAGCACCAGCTTCCACCTCTCTGTGACACCATAGCGCTGGCAAAACCAGTTTCCATCACTCGGTGACACCGCAGTGCTGCCAGCACCTCCTTCCAACATTCTGTGACACCACAGTGACGGCAACAGCAGCTCCCAGCTGTCTGTGACACGATAGCAGTTGCAGCAGCAGCATCCACCTCTCAGTGACAACACAGTAGCTGGAGAACCACCATTACACTTTTTGTGTTGCCACGGTGCTGGCAGCACCAGCTTCCACCACTCTGCGACACAAGAGCACTGGCAGCACCAGCATTCCTCTCCTCGTGACACCACAGAGCTGGCAGCAGCAACTTCCACCTTTCTGTGACACCAAAGTGCCAGCAGAACCAGCTTCCTCCTCTCTGTGACACCATAGCAGTGGCAGCACAGACTTCCACCTCTCTGTGACACCACAGTGCTGGTAGCACCAGCTTACACCTCCCTGTCACACCACAGCATTTCCAGCACCAGCTTCCACTTCTCTATGACACCACAGTGCTGCCTGCACCAGCTGCCACCTCGCTGTGAAACACAGTGTTGCAGCACCAGATTCCACCTCTCTGGGACACCACGGTGTTGGCAGCTTCAGATCCACCACTCTACGACACCACAGTTCTGGCAGCACCAGCTACAAAGTCTCAGGGACACCACAGTGCCTGCAGAACCAGTTTCCACCTATTTGTAACACCACAGCGGTGGAAACACCCACTCCCACCTCTCTGGGACACCAGGGAATTGGCAGCACACACTTCCACCTCTCTGTGACACCACAGCATTGGCAGCACACACTTCCATCTCTCTGTGATACCGCAGTAGGTGCAGAAGCAGCTTCCAACCCTACGTGGACACAACAGTGCTGGCATCTCCAACTTCTACCTCTCTGTTACACCGCAGTAATTAGGGTACCACAATAGCCTTTTTTGTGGTGCCAGAAAGCTGCAGCAACAGCTTCTCCCTCTCTGTGACACAACAGTGCAGGCAGCAGCAGCTTCCACCTCTCTGTGATGCCACAGCTCTGGCAGCACCAGCATTCCTCTCTTTGTGACACCACAGAGCTGGCAGCAGCAACATCCACCTTTCTGTGGCACCACAGTCCTGGCAGAACCAGCTTCCAACTCTCTGTGACACCATAGCAGTGGCAGCATAGACTTCCACCTCTCTGTGACACGACAGTGCTGGCACAACCAGCTTCTACCTCTCTGTGACACCACATCATTTGCAGCACCAGCTTCCACCTCTCTGACACCACAGTGCTGCCTGCACCAGCTGCCGCCTCGCTGTGACAACACAGTGTTGGCAGCACCAGATTCCACCTCTCTGTGACACCAGAGCTCTGGCAGCACCAGCTTCCACTTTTCTGTGACACCAGAGCGCTGGTAAAACCAGCTTCCATCACTCGGTGACACCACAGTGCTACCAGCACCTGCGTCCAACATTCTGTGACACAGTGGCGGCAACGGCCGCTCCCAACTCTCTGTGACACGACAGCAGTTGCAGCAGCAGCTTCCACCTCTCTGTGACAATATAGTACCTGGAGAGCCACCATTACATTTTTGTGTTGCCACAGTTCTCGTAGCACCAGCTTCCACCTCTCTGCGACACAAGAGCAGTGGCAGCAGCATTCCTCTCCTTGTGAGACAACCGAGCTGGCAGCAGCAACTTCCACCTTTCTGTGACACCACAGTGCCGGCAGAACCAGCTTCCACTTCTCTGTGACACCACAGCAGTGGCAGCACAGACTTCCATCTCTCTGTGATACCACACTGCTGGTAGCACCAGCTTCTACATCTCTGTGAAAACACAGCAGTTGAAGCACGGGCTTCCACCTCTCTGTGACACCACAGTGCTGGCACCACCAGCTTCCACCTCCCTGTCCCACCACAGCATTTGTAGCACCAGCTTCTACCTCTCTATGACACCACAGTGCTGCCTGCACCAGCTGCCACCTCGCTGTGACAACACAGTGTTGGCAGCACCAGATTCCACCTCACTGGGACACCACGGTGTTGGCAGCTTCAGATTCCACCACTCTGCGACACCACAATTCTGGCAGCACCAGCTACAAGGTCTCTGGGACACAACAGTGCCTGCAGAACTAGTTTCCACCACTTTTTGACAACACAGTAGTGGAAACTCCCGCTCCCACCTCTCTGTGACACCACAGTTTTGGCAGCACACACTTCCACCTCTCTGTGGCGCCAAAGCTCTGGCAGCACCAGCATTCCTCTCTTTGTGACACCACAGAGCTGGCAGCAGCAACTTCCACGTTTCTGTGACTCCACAGAGCTGGTAGCACCAGCTTCTAACTCTCTGTGAAAACACAGCAGTTGAAGCACCAGCTTCCACCTCTCTGTGATACCACAGTGCTGGCAGCACCAGGATTCCTCTCTTTTTGACACCACAGTGTAGGCAGCAGCAACTTCCACCTCTCTGTGACACCACAGCAGTGGCAGCACCAGCTTCCTCCTCTCTATGACACCACAGTGCTGCCTGCACCAGCTGCCACCTCGCTGTGAAAACACAGTTTTGGCAGCATCAGGTTCCACCTCTCTGGGACACCACAGTGTTGGCAGCTTCAGCTTGCAGCTCTCTGTCACACCAGTGCTCTGGCAGCACCAGCTTCCACTTCTCTGTGACACCAGAGCTCTGGTGAACCAGCTTCCATCACTCGGTGACACCGCAGTGCGGCCAGATCCTGCTTCCAATATTCTGTGACACCACAGTGGCGGCAACAGCAGCTCCCAGCTGTCTGTTACACGATGGCTGTTGCAGCAGAAGCTTCCACCTCTCTGTGACAACACAGTAGCTGGAGAACCACCATTACCCTTTTTGTGTTGCCACAGTGCTGGCAGAACCAGCTTCCACCTCTCTGTGACACAAGAGCAGTCGCAGCACCAGCATTCCTCTCCTTGTCACACAACCGAGCTGGCAGCAGCAACTTCCACCTTTCTGTGACACCACAGTGCCTGCAGAACCAGCTTCCACCTCTCTGTGACACCACAGCAGTGGCAGCACAGACTTCCACCTCTCTGAGATACCACAGTGCTGGCACCACCAGCTTCTACCTCTCTGTCACACCACAGCATTTGCAGCACCAGCTTCCACATCTCTGTGACACCACAGTGCCTGTAGAATCAGTTTCCTCCACTTTGTGACAACACAGCAGTGGAAACACCCGCTCCCACCTCTCTGTGACACCACAGCTTTGGCAGCACACACTTCCACTACTCTGTGACACCAAAGCTCTGGCAGCACCAGCATTCTTCTCTTTGTGACACCGCAGAGCTCGCAGCAGAAACTTCCACCTCTCTCTGCCACCACTGCAGTGGCAGCACCAGCTTCCACCTCTCTATGACACCACAGTGCTGCCTGCAGCAGCTGCCACCTCGCTGTGAAAACACAGTGTTGGCAACACCAGATTCCACCTCTCTCGGACACCACGGCGTTGGCAGCTTTAGCTTCCACAACTTTGCGACACCACAGTTGTGGCAGCACCAGCTACAAAGTCTCTGGGACACCACAATGTCTGCAGAACCAGTTTAACCACTTTATGTCACCACAGCGGTGGAAACACCCACTCCCACCTAAAATGGCCACCGTTTCTGTTTAATTCTGTCTACCTGTCACTGGGATTTTGCCTGCTAAAATTCCACTAAAATTCCATACGAACGACGATGTCCTCCGTATGGAATCTACCACCAGTTGGAAATTTGTCTGCCCTTGTAAGTCCAAAGTCCTCGTAAAAACTGACATCAGGAACCTGGGCTGGAGGCTGTGGTTTCCCTTAGAAAAGGGCCACCGTTCGTGTCTAATGCTGTCTGCCTGCCGCTGTGATTTTGCCTGCTAAAATTTCATACAAATGAGGATATCCCCTAGATGGAATCTACCACCACATAGAAGATTATCTTCCCTTGTAGTGCCAAAGGCCTCCTAAAAACTGACATCAGGAAACTTGGCTAGAGACTTTGACTTCCCATGGAAACGGCCCACCGTTCGTGTCTAATGCTGTCTGCCTGCCAATGGGATTTTGCCTGATAATATACCTCTAAAATTCCATACAAATCACGATGTCTCCCAAATGGAATCAACCATGGCATGGAAGATTGTCTGCCCTTGCAGTGCCACAGGCCTCATACAAACTGACATCAGGAACCTAGGCTGGAGACTTTGGTTTCCCATGGAAAAGGCCATCCGTTCCTGTCTAATAGACTCTGCTGGCCGCTGAGATTTTGTCTGCCAATAATCTTCTAAAATTCCATAGGAATGAGAAGGTCTCCCAGATGGAGTCCACCACCACTTGGAAGTTTGTCTGCCCTTGTAGTTCCAAAGGCCTATTACAAACTGACATCAGGAACGTGAGGTGGAGACTTTGGTTTCCAATGGAAAAGGGCCACCGTTCGTGTCTAATGCTGTCTGCCTGCCACTGGGCTTCTGCCTGCTGAAATTCCATACATATCAGGATATCTCCCAGCTGCAACCTACAACCAGATGGAAGTTTGTCTGCCCTTGTAGTGCCATAGCCCTTCTACAATCTGACATCAGGCACCTGGGGTGGAGACTTTGGTTTGCCCATGTAGTGCCAAAGGCCTCCAGTAAACTGACATCAGGAAGCTGGAGTGGCGACATTGGTTTCCCATGGAAAAGGGCCACCGTTCGTGTCTAATGCTGTCTGCCTGCCACTGGGCTTATGCCTACTAAAATTCCTTACAAACGGGGATATCTCCCAGAAGCAATCTACCACCGGTTGGAAGTTTGTCTGCCCTTATAGTACCAAAGGCCTCTTGCAAACTGACATCAGGAACCTGGGGTAGAGACTTTGGTTTCCCATGGAAAAGGGCCACCGTTCGTGTCTATTGCTGTCTGTCTGCCAGTGGGCTTCTGCATAATGAAATACCATACAAATGAGGATATCTCACAGATGGAATCTACCACCAGTTGGATGTTTGTCTGCCCTTGTAGTGCCAAAGGCCTCCTGCAAACTGACATCAGGAACCTGGGGTGGAGACTTTGGTTTCCCATGGAAAAGGGCCGCTGTTCATATCTAATACTCTCTGGCTGCAAAGGGCTTCTGCCTACTGAAATTCCATAAAAATGAGGATATCTCCCAGGTGGAATCTACCACCAGTTGAAAGTTTGTGAGCCCTTTTAGTGCCAACGAGCTCCTACAAACAGACATCAGGAACGTCGGCTGGAGACACTGGTTTTCCATGGAAAAGGGCCAGCGTTCGTGTCTAATGCTGTCTGCCTGCCACTGGGTTATGCCTACTAAAATTCCACTAAAATTCCATAGAAATGAGGATATCTCCCAGATGGAATCTACCACCAGATGGAATTTCGTCTGTCCTTTTAGTGCCAAAGGCCTCCTGCAAACGGACTTCAGGAACGTGGGGTGGAGACTTTGGTTTCCCATGGAAAAGGGCCACCGTTCGTGTCTAATGCTGTCTGCCTGCCACTGGACTTATGCCTGCTGAAATTCCATACAAATGAGGATATCTCCCAGATGGAATCTACCACCACTTGGAAGTTTGTCTTCCCTTGGAGTGCCCAAGGCCTCATATAAATTGACATCAGAAATGTAAGATGGATAATTTGGTTTCTCATGGAAAAGGGCCACAGTTCTTGTGTAATGTTGTCTGCCCGCCACTGGGCTTATGCCTGCTGAAATCCATACAAATGAGGATATCACCCAGAAGCAACCGACCACCAGATGGAAGTTTCTCTGCTCTTGTAGTGCCAAAGGCCTATTGCAAGCTGACATCAGGAACGTGGGGGGGAGACTTTGGCTTCCCATGGAAAAGGGCCACCGTTCTTGTCTAATACTGTCTGCCAGCCACTGTGCTTCTGCCTACTGAAATCCCATACAAATGACGATATCTCCCAGGTGCAATTTACCACCACATAGAACTTTCTCTGCTCTTATAGTGCCAAGAGCCTCCTGCAAACTGACATCTGGAACGTGGGGTGTAGACTTTGGTTTCCCATGGAAATGGGCCACTGTTCGTGTCTAATGCTGTCTTCCTTCCACTGGGCTTATGCATACTAAAATTTCATGCAAATGAGTATATCTCCCACGTGCAATCTACCACCAGATGGAAGTTTGTCTGCCCTTGTAGTGCAAATGCCTCCTGCAAACTGACATCAGGAATCTGAGGTGGAGACTTCGGTTTCCCGTGGAAAAGGGCCGGCGTTCGTGTCTAATGCTGTCTGCCTACCAGTGGGCTTCTGCCTACTGAAATCCCATAAAAATGAGGATATCACCCAGATGGAATCACCCAGCAGTTGGAAGTTTGTCTGGCCTTGTAGTGCCAAAAGCCCTGTATAAATTGACATCTGAAACGTAGGGTGGATAATTTGCTTTCCAATGGAAGAGGGCCATCGTTCGTGTCTAATGCTGTCTCCCTGCCGCTGGGATTCTGCCTGCTAAAATCCCTCTAAAATTCCATACAAATGAGGATATCTCCCAGCTGGAATCTACCACCAGTTGGAAGTTTGTCAGCCCTTGTACTGCCAACGAGCTCCGACAAACTGACATCAGGAACGTCGGCTGGAGACTTTGGTTTGCCATGGAAAAGGGCCAGCGTTCGTGTCTAATGCTGTCTGCCTGCCTCTGGGCTTATTCCTACTAAAATTCCATGCACATGAGGATATCTCCCAGGTACAATCTACCACCAGCTGGAAGTTTGTCGGCCCTTGTAGTGCCAAAGGCCTCCTGATAACTGACATCAGGAACATGGAGTGGAGACTTTGGTTTCTTATGGAAAAGGGCCACCATTCGTGTCTAATGGTGTCTGCCTTCCACTGGGCTTATGCCTACTAAAATTCCATACAAACTAGGATAACTCCCAGAAGCAATCTACCACCAGTTGCAAGTTTGTCTGCGCTTGTAGTGCCAAAGGCCTCTTGCTAACTGACATCAGGAGCCTTTAGTGGAGACTTTGGTTTCCCATGGAAAAGGGCCGCTCTTCGTGTCTAATGCTGTCTGCCTGCCACTGGGCTTATGACTGCTGAAATTCAATACAAATAAGGATATCTCCCAGATGGAATCTACCACCAGTTGGAAGTTTTTCTGCCCTTGTAGTGCCAAAGGCCTCCTATAAATTGACATCGGAAACGTAGGATTGATAATTTGGTTTCCCATGGAAAAGGGCCAGCGTTCGTGTCTAATGCTGTCTGCCTGCCACTGGGCTGATGCCTGCTGAAATTCCATACAAATGAGGGTATCTCCCAGAAGCAATCTACCACCAGAGGGAAGTTTGTCTGCCCTTGTAGTGCCAAAGGCCTCTTGCCAGTTGACATCAGGAATCTGGGGTGGAGACTTTGGTTTCCCATGGAAAAGGGCCACCGTTCTTGTCTAATGCTGTCTGCCGGCCATTCGGCTTCTGACTACTTCAATTCCACTAATATTCCATACTAATGACGATATCTCCCAGGTAAAACCTGCCACCAGATGGAAGTTTGTCTGCCCTTGTAGTGCGAAAGGCCTTCTATAAACTGACATTAGGAACCTGGTGTGAAGACGATGTTTTACCATGGAAAAGGGCCTCTGTTCGTCTCTAATGCTGTCTGCCTGCCACTTAGCTTATGCCTAGTGAAATTCCATACTAATGAAGGTATCTCCCAGATGGAATCTACAACCTGCTGTAAGTTTGTCTGCCCTTGTAGTGCCAATAGCCTTCTACAAACTGGCATCAGAAATGTGGGGTGGAGACTTTAGTTTCCCATGGAAACGGGCCAGCTTTCTTGTCTAATGCGGTCTGCTGGCCACTGGGTATATGCCTATTAAAATTCCATATAAATGAGGATACCTCTCAGATGGCATCTTTTACCAGTCGGAAGTTTGTCTGCCCTTGTAGTGCTAAAGGCCTCCTACAAATTGACATCAGGAACCTGAAGTGAAAACTATGTTCTCCCATGGAAAAGGGCAACTGTTCGCGTCTAATGCTGTCTGCCTGCCAATGGGCTTCTGCCTAGTGAAATTGCATACTAATCAAGGTATCTCCCAGATGAAATCTACGACCACTTGGAAGTTTTTCTGCCTTTGTAGAGCCAAAGGCCTCCTAGAAACTGACATCATGAACGTGAGTTGGAGACTTTGGTTTCCCATGGAAAAGGGCCACCGTTCGTGTCTAATGCTGTCTTCCTTTCACTGGGCTTATGCCTACTTAAATTCCATACAAATGAGGATACCTGAAAGATGGAATCTACCACCAGTTGAAAGTTTGTCTGCTCTTGTAGTGCCAAAGGCCTCCTACAAGCTAACATCAGAAAAGTGGGGTGGAGACTTTGGTTTCCCATGGAAAACGGCCATCCTTCGTGTCTAATGCTGTCTGCCTGTCGCTGGGTTTCTGCCTGCTAAAATCCCTCTAAAATTCCATAGAAATGAGGATATCTCCCAGATGGAAACTACTACCAGTTTGAAGTTTCTCAGCCCTTGTACTGCCACCCACCTCCTACAAACTGACATCAGGGACGTTGGCTGGAGACTTTGGTTTGGCATGGAAAAGGGCCAGCGTTCGTGTCTAATGCTGTCTGCCGGCTACTGGGCTTATGCATACAAAAATTTCATGCACATGAGGATATCTCCCCGGTACAATCTACCACCAGTTGGAAGTTTGTCTGCCCTTGTAGTGCCAAAGGCCTCCTATAAATTGACATCGGAAACGTACGATTGATAATTTGGTTTCCCATGGAAAAGGGCCACCGTTCGTGTCTAATGCTGTCTGCCTGCCACTGGGCTTATGCCTGCTGAAATTCCATACAAATGAGGATATCTCCCAGAAGCAATCTACCACCAGATGGAAGTTTGTCTGACCTTGTAATGCCAAAGGCCTCTTGCCAGCTGACATCAGGAATCTGGGGTGGAGAGTTTGGTTTCCCATGGATAAGGTCCACCGTTCTTGTCTAATGCTGTCTGCCAGCCATTCGGCTTCTGACTACTTCAATTCCTCTAATATTCCATACTAATGAGGATATCTCCCAGGTAAAACCTGCCACCCGATGGAAGTTTGTCAGCCCTTGTAGTGCCAAAGACCTTCTACAAACTGACATTAGGAACCTGGAGTGAAGTCTATGTTTTCCCATGGAAAAGGGCAACTGTTCGCGTCTAATGCTGTCTGCCTGCCAATGGGCTTCTGACTAGTGAAATTGCATACTAATCAAGGTATCTCCCAGATGGAATCTACCACCAGATGGCAGATTTTCTGCTCTTGTAGTGCCAAATGCCTCTTAGAAACTGACATAAGGAACGTGGGGTTGAGACTTTGGTTTCCCATGGAAATGGGCCAGCATTCTTGTCTAATGCTTTCTGCCTGCCACGGGGCTTATGCCTACTAAAATTCCATACAAATGAACATATCTCCCAGATGGAATCTACCACCAGTTGGAAGTTTGTCTGCCCCTGTAGTGCCCAAGGCCTCCTACAAAATGACATCAGGAACCTGGGGTGGAGACTTTGGTTTCCCATGGAAAAGGGCCAGCTTTGGTGTCTAAAGCTGTCTGCCTGCCACTGGGCTTATGACTGCTGAAATTCAATACGAATGGGGATATCTCCCAGATGGAACCTACCACCAGTTGGAAGTTTGTCTGCCCTTGTAGTGCCAAAGGCCTCCTACAAACTGACATCGGAAATGTAGGATGGATAATGTGGTTACCCATGGAAAAGGGCCACCGTTCTTGTCTAATGCTGTCTGCCTGCCACGGGGCTTATGCCTACTAAAATTCCATAAAAATGAGGATATCTCCTAGGTGCAATCTACCACCAGATGGAAGTTTGTCATCTCTTGTAGTGCCAGAGGCCTCCTGCAAACTGACATCAGGAACGTGGGGTGGAGACTTTGGTTTCCCATGGAAAAGGGCCAGCGTTCTTGTCTAATGCTGTCTGTCTGCCATTGTGCTTCTGCCTAATGAAAACCCATACAAATGAGGATATCTCCCAGATGGAATCTACCACCAGTTGGAAGTTTGTCTGCCCTTGTAGTGCCAAAGGCCTCTTGCAAACTGACATCAGGAACCTGGAGTGGAGACTTTCATTTGCCATGGAAAAAGGGCACCGTTCGTGTCTAATGCTGTCTGCCTGCCACTGGGCTTATGCCTACTATAATTGTACTAAAATTGCATACAAATGAGGATATCTCCCAGATGGAATCTACCACCAGTTGGAAGTTTGTCTGCCCCTTTAGTGCCAAATGCCTCGTATAAATTGACATCTGAAACGTAGGGTGGATAATTTGGTTTCCCATGGAAGAGGGCCATCGTTCGTGTCTAATGCTGTCTGCCTGTCGCTGCGTTTCTGCCTGTTAAAATCCCTCTAAAATTCCATAGAAATGAGGATATCTCCCAGATGGAAACTACTACCAGTTTGAAGTTTCTCAGCCCTTGTACTGCCACCGACCTCCTACAAACTGACATCAGGGACGTTGGCTGGAGACTTTGGTTTGGCATGGAAAAGGGCCAGCGTTCGTGTCTAAAGCTGTCTGCCTGCCACTGGGCTTATGACTGCTGAAATTCAATACGAATGGGGATATCTCCCAGATGGAACCTACCACCAGTTGCAAGTTTGTCTGCCCTTGTAGTGCCAAAGGCCTCCTACAAACTGACATCAGAAATGTAGGATGGATAATGTGGTTACCCATGGAAAAGGGCCACCGTTCTTGTCTAATGCTGTCTGCCTGCCACTGGGCTTATGCCTACTAAAATTCCATAAAAATGAGGATATCTCCTAGGTGCAATCTACCACCAGATGGAAGTTTGTCATCTCTTGTAGTGCCAAAGGACTCCTGCAAACTGACATCAGGAAGGTGGGGTGGAGACTTTGGTTTCCCATGGAAAAGGGCCACCGTTCGTGTCTAATGCTGTCTGCCTGCCACTGGGCTTATGCCTGCTGAAATTCCATACAATCGGGGATATCTCCCAGAAGCAATCTACCACCAGATGGAAGTTTGTCTGCCCTTGTAGTGCTGAAGGCCTCTTGCCTACCGATATCAGGAATCTGGGTTGGAGACTTTGGTTTCCCGTGGAAAAGGGCCAAAGTTCATGTCTAATGCTGTCTGCCTGCAGCTGGGCTTATGCCTAATAAAATTCCACTGAAATTCCAGGCAAATGAGGATATCTCCCAGGTGCAATCTACCACCAGATGGAAGATTATCTGCCCTTGTAGCGACACACGCATCCTAAAAACAAACATCAGGAATATGAGGTGGAGACTTTGGTTTCCCATGGAAAAGGGCCACCGGTTACGTCTAATGCTGTCTTCCTGTCACTGGGCTTCTGCCTACTGAAATTCCATACAAATGAGGATATCTCCGAGATGGAATCTACCACCAGATGGAAGATTTTCTGCCCTTGTAGTGCCAAAGACCTCTTAGAAACTGACATAATGAATGTGAGGTGAAGAGGTGGAGGCTTTGGTTTCCCATGGACATGGGCCACCGTTCTTGTCTAATGCTGCCTGCGTGATGATGTGCTTCTGCCTATTAAAATTCCACAGCAATTCCATGCAAATGTGGATATCTTCCAGATGCAATCTACCACCAGTTGGAAGTTTGTCTGCCCTTCTAGTGCCAAAGGCCTCCGACAAACTTACATCAGGAACGTGAGGTTGAGACTTTGGTTTCCCATGGACATGGGCAAGCGCTCGTGTCTACTGTTGTCTGCCTGCTACTAGGCTTATGCCTACTTAAATTCCATACAAATGAGGATACCTGTCAGATGGAATCTACCATCAGTTGGAAGTTTATCTGCCCTTGTATTGCCAAAGGCCTTCTACAAGCTGACATCAGGAAAGTGGGGTGGAGACTTCGGTTTCCCATGGAAAAGGGCCACCGTTCGTGTCTAATGCTGTCTGCATGCCACTGGGATTCTGCCTGCTAAAGTTCCATACAAATGAGGATATCTCCCAGATGGAATCTACCACCAGTTGGAAGTTTGTCTGCCCTTGTAGTGCCAAAGGCCTCCTACAAACTGACATAAAGAAGGTGAGGTGGAGACTTTGGTATCCCATGGAAAAGGGCCACAGTTCGTATTTAATGCTTTCTGCGGGCCATTCGGCTTCCGACTACTTCAGTTCCACTAATGTTCCATACTAATGAGGATATCTCCCAGGTACAACCTACCACCAGATGGAAGTTTGTCTCCCCTTGTAGTGCCAAAGGCCTCCTACAAACTGACATTAGGAATCTGGAGTTAAGACTATGTTTTTTCATGGACAAAGGCCACCGTTCGTGTCTTTTGCTCTCTGCCTGCAACTGGGCTTATGCCTAGTGAAATTGCATACAAATGAAGGTATCTCCCAGATGGAATCTACCACCTGCTGGAAGTTTGTCTGCCCTTGTAGTACCAAAGGCCTTCTACAAACTGACATCAGGAACATGGGGTGGAGACTTTGGTATCCCATGGAAACGGGACACCTTTCTTTTCTAATGCTGTCTGCCTGCCACTGGGATTATGCCTAAAAAAAATTCTATACAAATGACGATATGCCCCAGACGGAATCTACCACCAGTTGGAAGTTTATCTGCCCTTGTAGTGCCAAAGGCCTCCTACAAACTGCCATAAGGAACATGAGGTGGAGAATTTGGTTTCCAATGGAAAAGTTCCACCGTTCAAGTCTAATGCTCTCTGCCTGCCACTGGGCTTATGCCTCCTGAAATTTCATACACATGAGGATATGTCCCAAATGGAATCTACCAGCAGATGGAAGTTTATCTGCCCTTGTAGTGCCAAAGGCCTCCTACGAACTGACATCAAGAACGTGAGGTTCAGACATGGGTTTCCCATGGAAATGGGCCAGAGTTCGTGTCTAATGCTGTCTGCCTGCAAATAGGCTTATGCCTGCTGAAATTCCATACAGATGAGGATATCTCCCAGATGGAATCTACCACCAGATGGAAGTTTGTCTGCCTTTGTAGTGCCAAAGGCCTCCTGCAAACTGACATCAGAAACCTGGGGTGGAGACTTTGATTTCCCATGGAAAAGGGCAACCGTTTGTGTCTAATGATGTCTGCCTGCAACTGGGCTTATGCCTCCTGAAATCCATACAAATGAGGCTATCTCCCAGATGGAATCTACCACCAGTTGGAAGTTTGTCTGCACTTGTAGTGCCAAAGGCCACCTTCAAACTGAGATAAGGAACGTGAGGTGGAGACTTTGGTTTCCCGTGGAAAAGGGCCACAGTTCTTGTCTAATGCTGTCTGCCTGCCACTGAGCTTATGTCGCCTGAAATTCTACTAAAATTCCATACAAATTAGGATATCTCTCCGATGGAATCTATTACCAGTTGGAAGATTTTCTGACCTTGTAGTGCCAAAGGCCTCCTACAAACTGACATCAGGAACGTGGGGTGGAGACTTTTGTTTCCCATGGAAAAGGGCCACCGTTCAAGTCTAATGCTGTCTGCCTGCCACTGGGCTTCTGCCTTCTGAAATTCCACTTAAATTCCATGCAAATGAGGATATCTCCCAGATGCAATCAACGACCAGATGGAAGCTTGTCTGCCCTTGTAATGCCAAAGGTGTCCTACAAACTGACATCCGGAAATGTGGGGTGGAGACTTTGGTTTCCCCAGGAAATGGGCCAGAGTTCGTGTCTAATGCTGTCTGCCAGCCACTGGGCTTATGCCTACTAAAATTCCACTAAAATTCTATAGAAATGCGGATATCTCCAAGGTTCAATCTAGCACCAGATGGAAGTTTGTCTGCCCTTGTAGTTCTAAAGGCTCATGCAACAAGGACGTCTTTGTCCAGCCCTGGCAGAAGAGTGTTGTTTTTATGCTGATCACACAGGTCTCGTTTGGGACACGATGGCAGAACTGAGGCAGAGGCTTGCCCACAGAAGGGAAGAAAGAGAAGCCCAGCAAGGGTGGTTCAAGTCCCTGTTCGATCAGTCACTGTGGCTTGTCACTCTGATGTCCACGTTGATCGGACCGATCGTGATGATTCCGCTTGTGTTGATTTTTGGGCCTTGTGTACTGAATAAGTTAGTGCAATTTGCTAGAAATCGCTTAGAGCAATTTGACATAATGTCAGTGCAATGTCAACAGGCTTTTTAAGTGGTTAGAGATAAGTGATAAGTACCTACCAGTTTAAGAATGTTATAGTTATTTAGTTTGAAGTTATCCAGTTTTGTAGTTTACTAACAATTTAACGATTTAGTTATTTAAGATACTAATTTAAAAGTTTTGTATTTATAAGTTTTAGCATGTTTAGTTAATCATAGAGGGGGGAAAATGTAGCAGCTAGGGATAGGCGCTTTGCAAGATCTCAGGCTGTACGGGTAGGTGATAAGGTTAGGCTTTTCCATTGGTAGGCCTGCTGGGTCAGCCAATCACATATGCAGCATGACCCAAGCAGACAGGTGGAGTTTTGGTAGCAAAAGTTATAAAAACTCTGTGCAAGTTTCAATAAATCGCCATTTTGCCATCCACCACATTGGTGTTCTGTGAGCAATGGACCGAGCGAGCTAGAGTGTAGGTTCAATCGAACAGGGCCTCACTTTGTGCCGTATTGGTAACACCCGAGGATGCTGGCTTGGCTGCGGCAAAGCGCTGCTCTCTCGGCGAAAAGCAGCTTCTCGTTCTTGACAGCTGTGCAATGCAAAAGCAGAAGAGAGCTAGCAGAGCTTCTGCTTGACCTGCTGATTGCAGAGGCAAGTCATTCTCGAATCGAAACTGATCCTTGTGGGGGTGGACAAAGCCCCTGTGGCTCTGCCTTGGAGAAGATAAGAATTGCACAATACCTCTGCTGAACCCTAAGATAAGAAGCAATCTTTTGGTTACGGCGACCACTAAAAGAGCCCACAATCCTCCAGGAGATTTCTGTGTTGATCTGTTGCAAACTATTGGCATTGTACCCCTTCCCCTCACACCTTAGTTTCCCATAAAAACCCCCTTGAGTTCCCTAGTCCCTAGGGTTTCCCGTCCCTGGCCTCCCTTCGCTGGTACTCTTGCAATAAAGAAACCTTAGCGGAATTGCCAAACAGGCCTTCTCTCTCTTTCCCCGGCCAGCTGCAAGAGGAGCAAACTCACAAGGGCAGGAGCCGACAATCACTGAGCTGAGAATCACAAGAGCTGAGAATCACTGCTCTGCCCCCCTGCTGAGGCTTTTTCTACCAGCTGAGGGAGTTGCTCTGACCCCCCAGGGTGTCTTTAACGAGATACCTTTTGGGGTGGTGTCACGACCCGCTAATGCAGGTGAGTTCATGATGGTTCGAGTGATCTCTGAGCGCAAAAGATACGACAAGGGACATTAATAATTTGCTCAAAAGCAGTACACTTTATTAAGTGCACTCAGCACTGTATGCGATAGAAAAGAGAGAGAGAGAGAGGAGGGGGGAGAGGGATAAAGTAAAAGAGAGAGAGAGAAAAGGGGTTAATAGCTACCAATGGAGAGACGAGGTCCTCGTGGCCGACGCCAATAGATCCGTCTTATTCCGTTGGGGAGATCTCAGAATTCGGGCCATCTAGAGGTATCTCTTATAGTCCTTTTCGAAGCAACAGGCAGTTGGCCAGAAAGTGAGCTCAGCATCAGCCATCATGTTGAAACAGGGTGCAGCGCTCTAGCGCTTAGAGCAAATGTCCATCTCAGGGAACAGGTACAGGTACAGGGCAAGCACAGGACAGACCGGCCCAAAGCCAGCCTGCTGTGAAGTCCCATTGTCCAAACTGGTTCCCATGGGGATGCATCGCTCCAACGACCGCACCTGTGGACAATGGCTGGCAGTCTTCCCACCTCAGTCAGGCCAGAACTCCTACCTTGGGATCCCCGGTTTTAGTCTCAGTCACTTTTGGGGTCTTCAATCCTTGGCGATGATCGTGAGGCAGATGAGGATCTTAGGGACCATCTCTTACACCACCCTGTGACTCACGATTGTCGACAGGATAGCTCCATCAGCAAGATTCTTCTGTAGTGTTGACACAAAATCTTCAGGACTCGTCAACTGTTGGCAGCATAACCCAGGAAAGATAGAAATGAGAAAGATAGAAAGATAGAAAGATAGAAAGATAGAAAGATAGAAAGATAGAAAGATAGAAAGAAAGAAAGAAAGAAAGAAAGAAAGAAAGAAAGAAAGAAAGAAAGAAAGAAAGAAAGGAAAAGGGAAATCAAAACAATTATTAATCACAATGATTGTTATAACAATTTCTTTCTCTTAATTGATCACAAAATTGTACATATAAAAATGAATTCAAAATATTAAAAGCAATCACAATTTCAATCACAAAATTAAGCATACAAAATAAACTCAAAATACTAAAAACAATTACAATTTTCAAATAGTCATAATAAATCAAAGCAAGGTTAGTTTAAACAATATCTAAAGTTTTATAATTCAAGTCACAAATGATTCTGGCTCATGTCAATAGCCTTGGGCATATCTATAGGGAAAGGAACATTAATCAAATTGTGTGCATTCATTGCAGTGATCAATCTTGTCAATCGTTTCATCATTTTCCAGATTCCTATATACAGGATTGTCTGCAAAACAAAACCAATCAAAAGAACAACAATAGGATGACACAATCTGTTCAGGATACCTGTAGCAGTAGGTGACCACCTGAAAAGAGTATCCCACCACCTGTGTTCAGTATCCTTTATTACTTTTTCTGAGATGGAATGGATTTCCTTTACATCATGTCGGACTGTCACCAAGGTCTTTTGCCCATCTTCTTTAACCTTTTCTAAAATGCGAATTATGTCTTGGTGGAGCAGCAATTGCTTTACCAAAGTTAGGTTCACCCCAATGTGTGTAGTCAGTAATTTTTGTATCAAAGTATAATTGGATTGTATAAGTTGTTGAGAAGTAACTGGAGCTAAATAGGAACAATCACATCCAGTAATTTTAGTAAAATTGCAAGCACAGAAATTTTAATGATTTTTGGTGTCTACCAGCATATCTTCTACAAATATAGCATCACAAGCAGTTCTTAAGCATGCACATCCATGGCCTATGTATATAAGCACTGCTTCAGGAGTTTCATTAGGATGAACCTCAAAATGACAGATGTTTTGTTGTTGCCATGCTTCGTGCCTACCATGTTTTGGTTTTGGGAAATTCCATTCCCAGGCACGGTCTTGGTACACAAGGTCATGGAATGTAAACTACCGAATGTTCCCACATCTGTTCCCAGAGGAAGGACTTCAGTGATGGTCTCTGGATCTGACCAATGGTTCCCAAAGGTCCCACCTCTAAGGTGGGCACATCTAAAAATGTACAAAAGGAGTCAGAAAAATAAACGGCGGTCCCTTCCCTGCGAGGGGACCACGCAGCCTCTCTGAATCGCTCCCTGCCTCGTCCTTGTCCCCCAACAGCAAAATTTTGTTCTGTGTCCAAACAAATATCTTGAGCTATAATGGCATTACTTTCACAAATGAATCCTTGTTGGCCCTGAGCTATGCAAGCTTCCAAGTTAACAGTTTGCCATTTACCATCAACTTGACGGGCCCATTCTCTATGTTCTAAAGGATAGAGAACAGCTGCTTTGCGATTCAATCCCAAAGCAATGATAGGGAATATCAAATGCACTGAAGCATTACGTATGGTTAACACAAAGGCTGTGGCTGCGTTTGTAACAGGGTTGTAAATGAAATTCAATGGTGTCCACCAGGACTAGAATTCTCTTTCAAAATCAGTGGCACTATCCCAAATTATTTTCCGAATTTCATTAGGGAAAGTAGCTTCTTCTCCTTCTCTTATAATTGAAGCAGTGACTGACTGCATCCATAATTGAGCTTGGATGCAGCTGAGAGCCCAAGAAACATTGGTTTGTGTAGCACCGAGTGCATCAATTATCAATTTGGAATCGTTTATATTTATTTTCTCCCAATTCGGTACTACATTGGCTAACAGCCACTGATGGGTTCCCAAGGCTGTTAGGGATGACTGCAATGGTTGTTGTAATTTGGCCAAATCTCTAGTCGTGGCAGTCAATTTATTCATCAATAGCTCTGAATCAATGCTATTTAGAATTCCCAGTCCTGTCCCAGAATACCAGTGACATCTCTTGGCACTCGCTTCTTCGAAGGGGTACGTCTCCATAGTCAGGTAGTCCATCCTTCAAAGGAGGCTTGTAGGAAAGGTGAGCAAACTGGCTGTATTTCTGAAACATTGTTTTGCATTAATAGCTTAACCTTTTTAAGAGACCATGGTGGATTAAACATTATTTGCTCTTGACCTGTTTTGCTAATAATGTAGGGTCCAACACCATAAATCTTTGGGCTAAGAGACACAGATGGTTGTGCTTGAGTAGTGGTAGGGGTCATAACAGATTGTGTCATGGCGTTTATTATGAATTTAAAAGAAAGCCCCTTATCATTATGAGCCCAAAGACAAACTACTTACACAGTTTGAGTCAATGTAAAGTTATGCCAGCATTCTTGTGAGCTTGAATGCGCGCAAATTTCTTCATACTCATGTGTCTCATTTATCCTAACATTAATCATGCTCGCTTTTGTATAGGTAGTTCCATTAATCATTCTACATCCTATTTTAATTTTTCTCCTATTACCCCTTGAAGTTGCCAAGTTCCTTGCTTTTCCCATTCTTGCCTGGTATATATTTGATCTTCATGCATAACAACAGTTGATAGGTTTAGGTTCTTTATTTCATCATAGTGTCTCATGTACCCAGTGAATTGAACAAAAGCTTGAGACCAGGGCCATTCAGTGTTGTTTTCCTTTTGGAGTGCTGTCACTGTATGTGAGGTAGGCTTTGCTATGGTGTTTATTTTAAATCTATGAACCAGGCCTTTAAAACTTGATTGATTTGCTGGTTTATTATGCCAACTGCATGTTATGTAAGTCGGTTTGGTTAAGGCGAAATTATACCAGCAGTCAGATAAGGGTTCATTACCGCACTCTTTTGTGATTGCGACATTGTCAGTTCTTAGGCCTGGAATGAGTTTATCAACATACGCTTGTCGACAACACAATTCTAAGGGTATTTGTTTGGCACACGTCCACTTCTTTGTGGGACAAAGTTCTGCTGAAATATTGGGGTGAGAATCACTTTTCCCATTTGGTTTTAGAAAACTACCAGCGATTCTAATGGTGGAAGCCTTTTCATGGAGGGACCCGTCTACTTTTCTGCATCCTATATTTATTTTTTCACCAATTATTCTGGTTAAAGTTCCAGCCCATTCACTTGGATCCCACACCCATTCATTTGAACGGTATACCTCAGTTGTGCAGCACCACTGTTGCCAGGTTTGGGTGACGATCTCTAGGATATGTTCCTAGAGCATGAGTGTACCTGATTGTAGCTTTAGACCCCGGCCATTCAGCAGGGTTTTGGCTACGGTGTTGTGGTAGGATGCAGAAAAGTATCACTAGTCTTACCATGGTTCTGTAGTTTTCATGTCCCACGGAGTTCTCCTGTAAACAGCAAACACAACAGAGTCTGCCACCAAAGGACAGAAAATTAAAATGATGGTACTATCCAGCATGTATTTATCCGATGCTCTTTCCCCAGGGCATCAGAGGCCACCCATGTGTATTTCTTCAGAGGGGTCTTTAACATCAGTGGTACTTCTCCCACAGTTGGGAGGTCCACTAAAACAGGTTGACCAGGATAACGTGCTGGATTCTTGGAATCGTCTGGTCCCTGTAGTGAGGGAATCGTGCTTGAAGCAGTTGGACAGAAAGCAGTGATCTTAGGACACCCATTTACTCCCCATCATTCACACCTTTCACGGCTTCCCACAGTCGAGCATCCCAATTTCCCTCCTGTGGTTTTAAAAGTCGTTTTAAGAGACCATTAGTCCTTTCTACAATCCAGTTAGCTTGGGGGTAGTAAGGGGTGTGAAAAGTCCATTTGATTCCCTCAGCTTTTGCCCAGTCTTGTACAACTCTAGCGGTAAAGTGAGAGCCATTGTCAGATTGAATTTCTTGTGGTTTTGGAAAAGTTCCAAACCATTCCTGTAATACCTTAACAGTATTATCACCTGTGGCTCTCTTAAAAGCTTCTGCTTGAACTAACCCAGATATAATAATCTCTACTCCGACTAACACAAAATGTTTACCACCTGATTGTTTAAAGGGATGTATGTAGTCTACCTGCCACGCGTCCCATAGACCTTTACCTTTCCTCAAGTGGAGAGGATCATCTTCCAGGGGATGTCTCTCCAGCCGTTTACTGCATTGTTCACAGGCAGATACATATGTATTACACATTTCTCTGGTAACGGGCCAACCACGAGCATGAGCTTCTCTGTATAAATCTTTTACACCTGTATGCTGCCTTTTTACATGCAACCATTCTAGCAAGTGTTCCCAATCCTCAGAAATTTGTTCCTTTTTCAGGGGGCTTATCCTTGCCAATTCATCAGCTTTATTATTCCATTCTCCTGCTAGGTTTCCATCTGTCTGGTGAGAAGCCACCCACCCTATGGCAAAGTTTCCTTGACTTGCTATTTGTAAAATTTCTTGCCACTTTTCCTTTTGCCACACTGGAATCCTATTAATCTCCCAATCATTCTGTTGCCAGAAAGGCAGCCACTCAGTACAGCCTTTAAATACAGAATAGGAATCAGTGTAAATACAGACAGGAGAAGTGCTCTGCACTTCACGATGGAAAACACTCCAAACAGCTATCAATTCACCAATTTGGGCACTACCTTCCCCTTCTGTAATGATCCGTTCACCAGAGGAAGTGTGTAGGGCTACGGCCCTGTATTTCCACTTTTTCCCTTCTTGTTTAGCAGAAGCATCAGTAAACCAGGACCTTGTTGATTGTTCAGGAGAAAAAGGGGGGGCCACTTTGATTACTGAGACAGGTTTGTTTTGGCTGCTATGCAAGTTTTCTTGGTCTCGTATTGTTAGAATTTTAGCAGCACCTTCAGTAATTGAAAAGATATTACAATAATGTTCGATGTGCACAAACCACTTCCTTACTGAAGCTCTTTGAACCACCCCATCAGGCGGAGGGGCCCCAGTAGTGACTGTTCTAATTATTTTAAAAGGGCCTCTTAAGATAATTGGCTGTTGCCCTGTAATTTTTTCTACTTCTATAAGGGCTAAGCTGACCACAAACAACCCTTTTTCCCAGGTAGTATATCTCTTCTCTGCATCTTTAAAACCACGGGAGTTTTCCGTCCAACAGGTCTAGTTGGACCCTCCGGACCCCGCTGCCAAATGTGAATTGACAACCCCGACACTGCAAAACCCCACTCGACTTGAAATGGATCTGAAGGGTGTATCGGGCCAAGTGCTTGATGGGCTGTGGCCTCAAAGATTAATAATTGCAGTGCCTCCTCCTGGGAAGCACCACCCTTTTTCTTAACAAATCATAAAGGGGTCTAGCAATTATTGAAAAATCTGGAATGTGTTTTCTCCAAAATACCAGTAATCCCAGAGCTTGTTGGAGTTCTTTTCTAGATCCAGGCATTTTGATCTGATCTAAGGAGGTTAAAGTGCCAGGTGGAATACATGTCATACCTCCTTTCCACCAAATTCCCAAAAATTTTATTTCCTGAGAAGGTTTTTGAATTTTCTCAGGGGGAACTTGCAAACCAAGACTTTCCAAATGTGAAATTATTTTCTGTTGAGTATTCCCCACTACTTCTATTTCATCTCCTCCTACAAGAATATCATCAATATACTGATAAACAGCTACGCTCTCAGGTTTGGGTATTGTTTCTGCTGCGTTGCGTACCTGGTTCTGGCCCAGCTTGGTGTTCAGCTTGGGCTCTCGGCAGCTCTGATACGCTACAACAATACTCGTTGGTGGGGTCTTGGCTCACAGGCAGATGGCTCACACTGTCATGGCTGTGGTAAAAAGAGGGAACTCTCCGAGGCTTTCAGGAAACAGAGGTTTTATTTGGGGGGGTCAGGGGATCCCCCAGCCTCAGGTGGGTGCCTCAGAGAGACCCCGAGCCTGGGGCTGCAGGGCATTTTTGTACAACTCAGTCTGGGAGGTGGGTACAAATTATTCAAACCAATAAAACAATCCAAACACTACATGCCAGCTAAATTACCTAAATTCTAACAAATCCAAAACAGGTTTGGTAGTGGCCTCAAGGGAGTCTTGCCAACTAGTGGCCAAAGCTCTTGGACCTTAAAGATAAAAATTCCTTGATGGACAAAGGGAAAAGTTATGCATAATACAGGGATGAAACAAAAAGAAACCAATAGAAAAGAGTCTCCAAGCAGAGACTCAAGTTGTCCTAGAAACCCTTATCAAACTATGATAAGAATACATTCTAAAACAAGAGGCCCTTTCAAGGAATTTAAACTACACTAAACTTACAATATAAAAAACTATAATATACTCATAACTAAAGCTTATAAAACATTTCTTACAAACCCACGGTTTCTAATTCTCGAGCTAGAGCATGGTGGGCTAAAGTGGGTGAGTGTCTGTACCCTTGCGGCAGTCGCATAAAGGTGTATTGTTGTCCCTCCCACGTGAAAGCAAAGCAGTCCATGTCCTCTGGCTGCAATGGGATCATAAAAAACATGTCCTTGACATCTATAGTTGCCATGATTGTATGAGCCTTTTCTTGAATTGATATTATTAATTCAGCTAAATTTGTGACTGCTGCTGTTACGGGATCTGTGTGGGCATTAAGCTGGTGATAATCTATTGTTAATCACCATTTTCCATTAGGTTTTCTTACCGGCCAGACTGGAGAATTGTAAGGGGAATGAGTGTTAATTATCACTCCTTGTTCCCTTAATTCTTGTATAACTGGTTTTATGCCCTCCCTGGCACCAGAGGGTAATGGGTATTGTTTTACAGAGGTGATTTTGCTAAATGGGAGGGAGGGAGCTGCTTGAAGCAGTCTGATGTTAAGTCGTGGTGTTCCAAAAGACCACAAAAAGCTTTCTGGATCCTCCCATTGTCTCCCAGCCAGTACATCCATTCCCAGTAAGTTATCTGGGATATCTCCAACAACCATTTTAACAGTTAATTGATTGTCTTCCCCAGGCAGTATAAGTTTTACTAATGCAACAGCCATGGGTTCTGTAATTCCTAGAGCATTTAAGACATAGCAACGTTTTTTCATTGGAACAATACCACACCTGTGGGCGTCTTTATTTTTTTAAGGCAGAAATTTGGGCCCCAGTATTAATTACAAAAGTTACCATTGCTCGTTTAGGACCCACTGTAGCTGTAATCAGTATATCTCCAGTTTTAGGATTTTTAGTGAGCTTTCTTAAATAAATCCATTCTCCGTCTCTCTGCCCACTATTGAGAGGTGGAGTTTTTAGTTTAAATCTCGTTTAGGGGGGTTTCTTGGAGGTTGGTAAGAAGAAAGTGGTTTTGGCTTATTTC
Source organism: Phylloscopus collybita (assembly GCA_027886175.1). Taxonomy (NCBI): domain Eukaryota; kingdom Metazoa; phylum Chordata; class Aves; order Passeriformes; family Phylloscopidae; genus Phylloscopus; species Phylloscopus collybita. The sequence continues at coordinate 49,666,337 of JAJNNQ010000137.1, read as the reverse complement.
CTGAAACAGGTGTTAGGGGTTGTCTCGGCTCAGTGCCCCGAACCTGTGGGGGTGGGGGTGCGCTGGGTGTACCGCATTGTGTTCTTGGTGGTGCTGGTGCCAATGGCTTGGAATTGCGCCAATTGGTTACTATTTTACTTAGTTTTTCAAGCAGCAAGCCATCCATCATATCCTTTGGGAGCCCCTTTTTTATTCTAATAACCACCAGCACTTGACGTGGGGAAATCTGCTTTCCCTTTTCTGCGTTTTCACTGTGGGGAATTCCAGTGTATCTAATTCCCTTTGATTTTCCTGATCTTTCTTCTGGGGTTATTACAGGTCCATATTTTCTACTATAATTAATAAAGTCTTCAGCGACCTGCCCCCACGTCCAGACTTTGCGATCACCAGCATGTGATCTAGAGTGTATTACTGGTGGGTCTGATGGAGTAGAATACGGAGTGAATCCAGAGTCGGTAGACCCGGTGTGGTCACTTGGGTTTCCAAGGAATCTGTCCAACTTTCAACAGGGCTTAAGACCATGATAGTTTTTTGTAAGGTTATTGCAGTGGGTTAAGTGATTTGGGGAGTCCTCTAATCAAAGGGGTCATCATTTCAGGTTGGACAGGTAATTGCATTGGTGATTCAAATCCAGGAGTTAATCTCCTTTCATGTATCATTTGCAGGCAGGCGGCTTTGTGCACACTTTCTAGAAGTTGATCGGGCGTACTGACTATGGCTAGAGGGTCCCCTCTTTCCAAAGGGTTTATTCCCCCAGCCCAGAAAGCTGCATGCTGTGTCAGGGACCATGAGTCATGCTTATCTCCTGTTGTTAAGAAGACTCCATGTCCCCAGTAGCCACTCGCCTCTTGTTCATTCAGCTGAATTTGATCTCCGCCAGTGAGAGACACTCGGAAAACATATTCTGTCTCTGATTCATGTGAGAGCCAGCCGTATTCTTTCTTTAACTTGCCAACTCGGTAGCACTGTATGATATTTGCTTGGTGGTGATGTGTGGGTCAAAATCCTCATCATTTAGATAATTGTATTCTGTTCTGATCAGGGGTCTCATGCGTGTACAACAGTCCTCAGCACAATTTATTACCGATTCCAATTCTTTCTGGGGGTATATTTGCCTAATGTGGGGACTTTCCTTTTCCTCTGCCGACTTTAGGGAGTCATCATTCTTTGATTTCTTAGTATTCTCCTCCCTTAGGGCAGCTCGTAGGAAATGGTTTTCTTCTCGTAATGAACGGATCTCATCCCTCAACAAATGAATATCATTTTTCTTTTCACCTAGTTTTTCTTGCAAACTTTCTATTAGTTTGTGAAGGGAATCTATAATAGTTTCTTCTTCACTACTCTGCTTAAAGTGTTTTTCTACAGTGGCTGCGAGGCATGCTCCTAACACAGAACAGATAATATTCTTATCTCGGCCGAGTTTGAATTTGGTCCCATGTTGTAAGGAACACACTCTATCAACCACATTTTCCAAATCAAACCAATTATTTATTGCCCATTCTTCTCCGCCAGGAGAGGGTTTGGTATTTTGTTTTGCCAATAAGGCATAAAATGCTTCCTTACCTTTTGCCCCAGAGTTCTCATCCATCTTGCAGAGGGGCTAGGCACTATTCCAAAAAGACACACACACACACACACATGCACACAGACTCTTACTATGTTCCCCTTCACTACCCTGGGTGTGTATAGGGCTTAACTTGTTTAAAAGGTGTTTCTTATGGTTGTTACAAACTAAGTTATAAACAAGAAACGTTCCGCCTTTTGCGCAAAGAGATCTTTTTGTGAAAACCTGAAAACAGAGTCCTCAACTCGAGTACAGGGTTGCTTTACACCTAGGCGTGTACAGTTTGTGGGAAATTAGAGTCACCCCCCTTGCTTTCTAGACACCACTCACCCTTTCGAGGTGGCGGGCCTAGGTGCGGCTGGAGCGAAACGTCCTTCCCCTGTTACAGACTATACACAACCTGCAACCCCTCTGTCTCAGGATCCTGTCCGTGACGCCAATTTATGTCACGACCCGCTAATGCAGGCGAGTTCATGATGGTTCGAGTGATCTCCGAGGGCAAAAGATATGACAAGGGACATTAATAATTTGCTCAAAAGCAGTACACTTTATTAAGTGCACTCAGCACTGTATGCTATAGAAAAGAGAGAGAGAGAGAGAGAGAGGGGGAGAGGGATAAAGTAAAAGAGAGAGAGAGAAAAGGGGTTAGTAGCTACCAATGGAGAGACGAGGTCCTCATGGCCGATGCCAATAGATTCGTCTTATTCCGTTGGGGAGATCTCAGAATTCGGGCCATCTAGAGGTATCTCTTATAGTCCTTTTCGAAGCAACAGGCAGTTGGCCAGAAAGTGAGCTCAGCATCAGCCATCACACTGAAACAGGGTGCAGCGCTCTAGCGCTTAGAGCAAATGTCCATCTCAGGGAACAGGTACAGGTACAGGGCAAGCACAGGACAGACCGGCCCAAAGCCAGCCTGCTGTGAAGTCCCATTGTCCAAACTGGTTCCCATGGGGATGCATCGCTCCAACGACCGCACCTGTGGACAATGGCTGGCAGTCTTCCCACCTCAGTCAGGCCAGAACTCCTACCTTGGGATCCCAGGTTTTAGTCTCAGTCACTTTTGGGGTCTTCAATCCTTGGTGATGATCGTGAGGCAGATGAGGATCTTAGGGACCGTCTCTTACAGGGGGCTCTAAGCCTCCTGGGTCCCGGCTGCGGACCCCAGCATCCAGCTGGATTAGATCCTGTGCTTGAAAAAGGCAAGGCTCTTGCTGCAAAAGCATCTGGACTTGCTGAAACAGAAGAAAGCACCAGTGATTCTCTGCACCCTGCAAACACAAAGCAGAAGCACGCACATGGCGAGAGGAGACTGCCTGATACCTCCTGCACTCAGTATAGCTTTCGTGTGAAGCCACGGCATGTTTGACAAGGAACTAGCCATGGGGACTCTGCACTGTGCTCTCGGCGTTTCTACAAGTTTGCCTGAAGCTCCCCACTAGCACCTGCTGGCAGAGACATTATCTTGCCTTCCACATTCTCCCCCAGCTCCCTTTCGCTTCTCTGCACACCCTGTGACTGCCCCGAAGATGCTGGCTTCGCTGTTGGAAGGAGCGGCTGTCTTGGCAAAAGGCTGTTTCTCCTTCTTGACAGCTCTGCTATGCAACAGCAGAAGAGAGGCAGCACAGCTTCTGCTTGAGCTGCTGAACACAGAGGCAACTCGATCTCGACTCGAAACTGATCCTGTACTGGCGAAAGGCAAGACTCTTGTTGCACAAGTGTCTTGGCTTGCTGGAAACAGAAGCAAGCACGAGTGCTTCTCTGCACCCTGCAAACACAAAGCAGAAGCACGCACACGGCGAGAGGAGACTGCCTGACACCTCCTGCACTCAGTATAGATTTCGTGTGAAGCCACGGCATGTTTGACAAGGAACTAGCCACGGGGACTCTGCACTGTGCTGGCGGCGTTTCTACAAGTCTGCCTGAAGCTCCCCACTGGCACCTGCTGGCAGCGACATTATCTTGCCTTCCACATTCTCCCCCGGCTCCCTTTCGCTTCTCTGCACACCCTGCGACTGCCCCGAGGATGCTGGCTTCGCTGCTGGAAGGAGCTGCTGTCTTGGCAAAAGGCTGTTTTTCGTTCTTGACAGCTCTGCTATGCAAAAGTAGCAGAGAGCCAGCAGAGCTTGTGCTTCAGCTGCTGCAAGCAGGGGCAACTCAAACTCGACTTGAAATTGATCCTGTGCTGGAAAAGGCAGCACTATCGCTGCACAAGCATCTTGGCTTGCTGGAAACAGAAGCAAGGACAAGTGCTTCTCTGCATTTTGCAATCATAAAGTAAAAGCGTGCACACGGTGAGAGGAGACTGCCTGACACCTCCTGCACTCAGCATGGCTGTCCTGTGCAGCCACGGCATGTTTGGCATGGAACTAGCCACGGGGACTCTGCACTGTGCTGGGTGAATTGCTACAAGTCTGCCTGAAGCTTCTTAAGAAGAAACAGCTCTGCCAGCTTCTGCCCGAATGTCCTTGCAAACACCTGCTCACAGCGACATTGTCTTGCCTTCCACATTCTGCCCCAGGTCCCTTTCGCTTTTCCGCACACCCTGCGGATGCCCCGAAGACGCGTGCTTCAGTGCAGCAAAGCGCTGCTCTCTCAGCGAAAGGCAGCTTCTCGTTCTTGACAGCTCTGCTATGCAAAAGCAGAAGAGAGGCAGCACAGCTTCTGCTTGAGCTGCTGAACACAGAGGCAACTCGATCTCGACTCGAAACTGATCCTGTACTGGCGAAAGGCAAGACTCTTGTTGCACAAGTGTCTTGGCTTGCTGGAAACAGAAGCAAGCACGAGTGCTTCTCTGCACCCTGCAAACACAAAGCAGAAGCACGCACACGGCGAGAGGAGACTGCCTGACACCTCCTGCACTCAGAATAGCTTTCGTGTGAAGCCACGGCATGTTTGGCAAGGATTTAGCCACGGGGACTCTGCACTGTGCTGGGTGAGTTTCTACAAGTCTGCCTGAAGCTCCCCACTAGCAGCTGCTCACAGTGACATTATCTTGCCTTCCACATTCTTTCCTGGTTCCCTTACGCTTCTCCACACACCCTGCAGGTGTGCCGAGAATGCTGGCTTCGCTGCGGCAAAGAACTGGTCACTCGACAAAAGGGGGCTTCTCGTTCTTGACAGCTCTGCAATGCAAAGGCAGAAGAGAGCCAGCAGAGCTTCTGCTTGAGCTGCTGAATGCAGAGGCAATTCCATCTCAACTCCAAACTGATCCTGTGCTGGAAAAGGCAGGACTATCGCAGCACAAGCATCTTGGCTTGCTGAAACAGAAGCAAGCACCAGTGCTTTTCTGCACCCTGCAAACACAAAGCAGAAGCACGCACACAGCAAGAGGAGATTGCCTGACACCTCCTGCAACTCAGTATAGTTCTCATGTGAAGCCATGGAATGTTTGGCAAGGAACTAGCCATGGGGACTCTGCACTGTGCTCTCGGTGTTTCTACAAGTGTGCCTTGTAGCAGCTAGGGACAGGTGTCTCGGAAGATTTCGGGCTGTACAGGTAAGTGATAAGGTTAGGCTTTTCCATTGGTAGGCCTGCTGGGTCAGCCAATCACATATGAAGGATGACCCAAGCAGACAGGTGGAGTTTTGGTAGCAAAAGTGATAAAAACTCTGTGCAAGTTTCAATAAATCGCCATTTTGCCATCCACCACATTGGTGTTCTGTGAGCAATGGACCGAGCGAGCTAGAGTGTAGCAGCCGTGCTGTTCAATCGAACCGGGCCTCACTTTGTGCCGTATTGGAAACAAGTGGTGCCGAGAACCTGGGAATAAAGCACGCGGACGTCAAGAGGAGGACCTGGTGCCAACCGGGAAAGCCTTGACCGGACAGCGTGGCCGGGGTCGGGAGTCGTCCGAGCGAGTGAGCGGCGGCCAGCACAGCTGGACTTCCTGGCAGACAGGACGCCCTCAGGAGTGACTGCATGGGACAATGGAAGCCCTGATTAAGGTCGTGTCGCAAATTCATAGACAATGGGGGGTTGAAGTTAAGGCTAAAGATTTTGTTTCTTCAGTTTCGAGATTGCTAGAAATAGGTGCCATAGAACAACCGGTAGATGTGTTACATCCAGATATCTGGGATAAGTGTACCAAGGCATTAGCAGAGGACGTTATATCCTCTGTCACAAGGAAAAATTTAAAAGCCTGGGGAACGGTTATAAAAGCTTTGCAGAAAGCCTTGGCAGAAAAACAAACATGGCAGGCTGCCCAGACTTGTTATAATCAAATCCAAAGCTAGGAATCAGTGCAGCCATCCAAACCTCTGCCGAGCCAAGGGGGGACGTGGAAGAAAGACAGGGAGATTCCCAGCCGCCTCCTGATCCACCCGATCTGGCTTTTGAACACTCCTCTGCCCCTGACCCGCTCAAGGAGCAACAAAAGCCAGCGTGGGAAAAATTATTAGAAGAGGCTAAGAAGGTTTCTATTGAGAGTGACCGGGAGAATTGCGAGAGACCCCTCAGACCCCCCCCTTACCACCCCAAAGAGACAGTTGAATTGCATGGCGAAGGGCGGGGGGTGCGTGTGTGTGAGGAAACTTTCACTGTTTCTGACATTCCTGAGAAAGAGAGATTGCTAAGCAACGCGGCCTTGGGTTTAGATAAGTCGAAAAAAAGGCATTCCGACAACGTTGATTACAGCAGCGCTGCAGGGGGTTACTTAGAGACGGAAAACAATACAGGTGTCTGTGCTAAAGCACCGCCTTACAGGGCAGGGGCTTCGGCCAGCAGAAGGTGGAGTGAGCAGAGGGGGAAGGAACACTCCACCCGCAGGGGTGTGAGCGGGAGTGGAGTCCAACGAAAACAAGCTACAACCCGGAAGTATCTGATCATTCCACTGCTAGCTCTGACACAGACAACACTGGAGATGAATGGCTGAGTGAGTGGACACTTACTGATTCTGATTCAGATGTTGAAAAACCAATTAAAAGCAAACCTAAAATGCAACCCAGTAAGCTTGAACTTAAAGATAAATATTTAAGAGAGATTCCCCTTACAGACTGGAGGAAAATAAAAGCCAGTTGTGCTCACTGGGCTCCATCAGCTGCTCTGGCTTTTCCAGTCCGAATAACTGGTGCTGGGCAAAATGAGCAAAGAGCCTATACTCCTGTGAATCTCAAAGATATACAGGCTATTGTTAAGGCAATTGCTGATAAAGGTATTAACTCTGCCATGGTTTCTACCCTCGTGGATAGCATTTTTGGAGGAGATGATATGCTCCCATTTGATATTATACAAATATGCAAGCTGATGTTTGAAGGGGCTGGGATGATTGTATTTAGGCAAGAGTGGGAGGACAATTGTTTGAAACTGCTAGCTCAAGCAGTTGGTCCCGACCATCCACTGCAAAACTCTAGCCTGCAGAGACTGATAGGCACAGATCCAGCTATGATTACACCCCAAGCACAGGCACAACACATGCGTGCAGAGGAGGTTGCAGCAACCACTCATGCTGCCAGAGAGGCCATTCGCACAGCCTGTAGAGTGATTGCTAAGCCAGCACCCTGGTCCACAATAAGGCAAAGTGAGAGTGAAAGTTTTACTCCGTTTGTAGATCGGCTTCAGGCTGCAGTTGACTCCTCAGCCTTGCCTCCTGAAGCCAAAGACCCAGTTGTGGCAGAGTGCCTATGCCAACAGTGCAATTCAGCCACAAAAAAATCCTGCATTCATTGCCAGCAGGGTCAAGCATTGCAACCATGATCAAACATGTCACCAGCGAGGAACACCTAGCACCAATTCAAGCAGCAGTTCGCACTGCAATAGCCAGTGTAATGACATGTGTCAAATGTAACCAAGCAGGTCATATTGCAGCAAATTGTCCGAAGGCAGAAAGCCCACCACCAGTGCCCCCCTCACCACAAAACTGACCCAAAAGGCCATGCTGGGCCTGTGGCAAGAGAGGGCACCTGGCCAGGGATGCCAGAAAACCAATTTTCAGGGAAACAGGAGGGGGAGGAGGCAGCAGGGCCGCACACGGCGTTCTCCCACTTGGAATGCGAGGCGGCCCAACTTTGTCAACCCACCCCCCATCTGGGGAGTGAGATGACTCAACTATGCAAACCCATGGGGTGGCGAGCATCTCCTGAACCCACCACCTCCACAAGAGATGACCAACCTTACAGCTTATCAGGTAGCCCAGCCGAACTCTGCTCCGCAAGCGCCACCCTCTGGAACTGAAACCCCTGGGTGGCCCTGGCCATGGAATGCACCCTAAATTCATAGTAACAATAGAAGACTTGTTTCCTGGCCAGAAAACTTGTAGTGTCATGTCCTCCTTGAGACCACCTATTGCCCTCCATCCAGTTTGTTGGGAAACCTATTGGTGTCCCAGTGTGTATCCAGGGAAGAGCTACTGTGTTGCCTGAAGTTTTGGGTTTTCGGTGTTTCATTCTAATGAGCAGGCTGTCTGCTCATCACCGGGTGTGGGAGCTGGGTAGTTCGGGTTTCAGCGGCTTTCACATCTTCAAGGACACTCTTCCTCAGCTCCGGGCCCCCGAAGACAAACAACGTAGAAGGATAGAACATCGTCATCGTCATCTGGAGTGATTGATTGGACAACAAACGGGGCATGTGCAAAATGGACTGGAATCTAGAAAAAGGGGGGGTGTCGGGAACTCGGCCTCCTTTTGACTTGCATGTCAAAAGCTGTGGCAGCTGCCGGGGCTGGCCTTGAAGGCCAGGAATAAAATTTATAGCTGCCTTACCCTAGCTCAGCGTCTGCCCTGTTGTCTCCGGCAACAACTGCAATTATCCAAGGTATTATTTTTGCGGGTATTGGGGATGTGAAACGATTGTCTTGAGTAGTAGTCATTCATGGAAGCCAGAGAAGGGAGATGAGTTTTTACAAGTCAAGTGGGGACCAAGAGGTTGTGCACTTCCAGACTTTGCTAGCAATGGAAGGGCGCGAAAGTTTGGCAATTGCAGTCATTTTGAGGTGGATATATTGCATCCGGAGGACCGTGGTTGGATGGCGGGGAAAAAGTGGTCAGTGTTCATCCATCACCCTTTTCAAGACCCAGGCATGTTAGTGCAAATTATCAAAATTGTACCTCAAATTCCCAAAGTGATTTGGCCCAACAAAATTTTAAGGGAGGACTGGCCCAAGACCATTGGCCCAGTCGGTGCATTGCCATCTTGGCAAGAACCACAAATAGCCCCTTATGACATGCTTTACCACATGGTGAACATAACGTTTCTGTCGCTGAACCAAACCAATTCCAGTTTTACAAATTCTTGTTGGCTGTGCTTCGATGCACAACCACCCTTTTATGAGGGCATTGCTTTTGACGCTTTTTTCACTTATTCAGACACTAGTAACCCAGTCTGGTGCAGGTGGGATTCACCATGGAGAGGAATCACCTTGAGCCATGTGATAGGTCAAGGACTGTGTTTTGGTAATGAAGCTCTGGCAAAGTGAAGTACCCGCAGCTGCAAAACTTTTGTCAGCATCAATAAACGTCGCAAATGGGCTATCCCGTTTGCGTCGGGTACTTGGGTTTGCCACCGAACAGGTGTGAGTCCTTGTGTGCTTCTCTCATCATTTGACGTCTCTAACAATTTCTGTGTGCAAGTTGTTATCATTCCCAGGATTTTGTACCACTCTGAAGAAGAAGTGGATTGCATGATGGACAACTTCATCGATTCTGCACCATCTCTTCGGCTCCAAAAAAGAACGTTCATAGCAGGTGCGTCAGTAGCAATACTACTTGGTCTGGGAGCGACCGGTGCCACCACAGGTGTTTCTGCCCTTGCGACCCAGCATCACGGTTTGCAGGAGCTCCAAACGGCACTTGACGAAGACCTGCAGAGAATTGAGAAATCCATATCGTTTCTAGAAAAATCACTGTCTTCTCTTTCTGAAGTTGTTTTGCAGAATCGACGAGGTCTTGATCTTTTGCTCATGCAACAAGGACGTCTTTGTGCAGCCCTGGGAGAAGAGTGTTGTTTTTATGCTGATCACACAGGTCTCGTTTGGGACACGATGGCAGAACTGAGGCAGAGGCTGGCCCACAGAAGGGAAGAAAGAGAAGCCCAGCAAGGGTAGTTCAAATCCTTGCTCTATCAGTCACTGTGGCTTGTCACTCTGATGTCCACGTTGACCGGGTCGATCGTGATGATTCTGCTTGTGTTGATTTTTGGGCCTTGTGTACTGAATAAGTTAGTGCAATTTGCTAGAAATCGCTTAGAGCAATTTGACATAATGTCAGTGCAACGTCAACAGCCTTTTTAAGTGATTAGAGATAAGTAATAAGTACCTACCAGTTTTAAGAATGTTATAGTTATTTAGTTAGAAGTTAACCAGTTTTGTAGTTTACTAACAATTTGATGATTTAGTCATTTAAGATACTAATTTAAAAGTTTTGCATTTATAAGTTTTAGCATGTTTAGTTAATCATAGAGGGGGGGAAAGTGTAGCAGCTAGGGACAGGCGTCTCAGAAGATTTCGGGCTGTACAGGTAAGTGGTAAGGTTAGGCTTTTCCATTGGTAGGCCTGCTGGGTCAGCCAATCACATATGAAGGATGACCCAAGCAGACAGGTGGAGTTTTGGTAGCAAAAGTTATAAAAATTCTGTGCAAGTTTCAATAAATCGCCATTTTGCCATCCACCACATTGGTGTTCTGTGAGCAATGGACCGAGCGAGCTAGAGTGTAGCAGCCGTGCCGTTCAATCGAACCGGGCCTCACTTTGTGCCGTATCGGTAACACTGCCTGAAGCTCCCACAAAAGACAACAGCGTTGTCGCCTTCTGCCTGAACGTCCTTGCAAACACCTGCTCGCAGTGACATTGTCTTGCTTTCCACATTCTTCCCCGGCTCCCTTTTGCTTCTGTGCACACCCTGCAGCTGTCATGAGGACGTTGTCTTGGCTGCAGCAAAGCGCTGCTCTCTCGGTGAAAGGCAGTCTCTCATTCTTGACAGCTCTGCAATGCAAAAGCAGAAGAGAGCCAGCACAGCTTCTGCTTGAGCTGCTGAATGCAGGGGCAACTCAATCTCGACTCGAAACTCATCCTGTGCTGGACAAGGCAAGGCTCTTTCTGCTCAAGCGGCTGGGATTGCTGAAACAGCAGCAAGCACCAGTGCTTCTCTGCACCCTGCAAACACAAAGCAGAAGTACACACACAGCGAGAGGAGACTGCCTGACACCTTCTGCACTCAGTATAGCTTTCGTGTGAAGCCACGGCATGTTTGACAAGGAACTAGCCATGGGGACTCTGCACTGTGCTGGCGGCGTTTCTACAAGTCTGCCTGAAGCTCCCCACTGGCACCTGCTGGCAGCGACATTATCTTGCCTTCCACATTCTTCCCCGGCTCCCTTTCTCTTCTCCGCACACCCTGTGGCTGCCCCGAGGACACTGGTTTGGCTGCAGGAAAGAGCTGGTCTCTCGGCTAAAGGCAGCTTTTCGTTCTTGACAGCTATGCAATGCAAAAGCAGAAGAGAGCCAGCAGAGCTTCTGCTTCAGATGCTGAAAGCAGAATCAGCTCCAGCTCGACTCCACAGTGATCCTGTGCTGGAAAAGGCAGGATTCTTGCTGCACAAGCCTCTTGGCTTGCTGAAACAGAAGCAAGCACGAGCGCTTCTCTGCACACTGCAAACACAAAGCAGAAGCACGCACATGGCGAGAGGAGACTGCCTGACACCTCCTGCACTCAGTATAGCTTTCATGTGAAGCCACGGCATGTTTGGCAAGGAACTAGCCACGGGGACTCTGCACTGTGCTGGGTGAGTTTCTACAAGTCTTCCTGAAGTTTCTTCAGAAGAAAACAGCTCTGCCAGCTTCTGCCCGAATGTCCTTGCAAACACCTGCTCGCAGCGATATTGTCTTGCCTTCCACATTCTTCCCCAGGTCCCTTTTGCTTTTCCGCACACCCTGCGGCTGCCCCGAGGATGCTGGCTTCTCTGCAGCAAAGCGCTGCTGTCTCGGTGAAAGGCAGCTTCTTGTTCTTGACAGCTCTGCTATGCAAGAGCAGCAGAGAGCCAGCGTAGGTTGTGCCTAAGGTGCTGCAAGCAAGGGCAGCTCCCACTCCGTTTGAAAATGATCCTGTGCTGGAAAAGGCAGGACTCTAGCTGCATAAGTCTCTTGGCTTGCTGGAAACAGAAGAAAGCATGAGGACTTTTCTGCACAGAGTAAATGTAGATCACAAACACGCACACGGTGAGAGGAGAATGCCTTACACCTCAGTATAGCCCTCAGCTACAGCCAGGGCATGTTTGGCAGGGAACTAGACATGGCGGCTGTGCACTCTGCTGGGCGAATTGCTACAAGTGTGCCTGAAGCTCCCTGAGCAGCCAGGAGCTCTGTCGGCTTCTGGCTGAAGCTGCCAGCACTCACTGTCCTGTACCAGGCCTGTCTTGCCCTCGACATCCTTCCCCAGCTCTCTTTCGTTTCTCAGCCCAACCTGCAGCTGCCCTGAGTACGTTGGCTTCTCTGCGGCAAAGCACTGCTCTCTCGGCAAAAGGCAGCTTCTCGTTTTTGACAGCTCTGCTATGCAAAAGCAGCAGAGAGACAGCAGAGCTTGTGCTTGAGCTGCTGCAAGCAGGGGCAGCTCCAACTCAACTCAAAAGTGATCTTGTGCTGGAAAGGGCAGGACTCTTGCTGCACAAGCATCTTGGGTTGTTGTAAACAGAACGAAGTACAAGGACTTCTCTGCACAGAGTTATCCACGCTGCTAATACAGACGTTCCCTGGGCTGCCTCTTATGTTCTTCTGAAATACTGGGGTACGTGAAGTTTTTCAGAGTCCTAGGAGGGGGAGGCAGGGCAAGCGAAGGCTGGGAAATGCCAGGAAAAAACGGGTATTGAATTCTAGGTGGAGGAGGAGTGACCAAGATAATGCAAAGCAAGGGAGGGGTGCAAAGGCAGGGAAAGTCAAGTGGTGGCTTTGACAAGCAAGGCAAGTGAGAGGTAGGCAAGGCAATTGGAGTCCTAAAAGGACAAGTAAAGACAAGATAACATCTGGAAAAATGCATAGGGAATTCAAGTTGAGGGATGGGCAAGTCAGTGCAAGGCAATGGAGTGGTAGGAAGGGCAAGGAAAAGGCATGGATGAGTCAGGAGCAGCAAAGGAAGATCTAGTCTGGAGTGGTAGGAATGGCAAGGAAATACCAAGGAGATAAAAGCCTGGAAATGCAGGGCAAGGGAAGAAAGCAGCAGGCAGGTCAACACAGAGGATGGCATGCAAGGGAATGCAAGACAAGGCAGGGGTAGCAGGGCCAAGCAAGGAAATTGTTGGGCTTCTAAGAAAAGGCAAGGCAAGAGAGAAGTACAAACAAAAGTTGCTCACAGCCAAAAGTGGGCAGAAATAACTCACCTGTCTGGCTTAGATCTTGCATGGGCCATCTCTAATCTGCACCTGAAACACTGGGGCTACATGCTTCCCTTCCTATGCAAAAGAACTGTCATTCCAGTCGGGGAGTGTAAGGGTGAACTGTGGATCGAGTGTCCAAAATTTAACACATGCAAGCACTGGTGCCAGACAAAAGCTGCCAGGACAGACAGGTCCTGCTTCAAATGACCTTTTACGGGCTTCCTCTCACATGGTCATGAAACACTGGGGATACATGACAGCCTTAAGAGTCCTTGGAAGAGCAGGTAAAGGAAGGCAAGGCTGGGAAATGACAGGAGAAAAGGGGTCTTGAATGGCAGGTGGGGGTGGAGTGAGCAAGGTAATGCAAGGCAAGGGAGGGCTTCAAAGGCAAGGGAAGGCAAGCGGTAGCTTTGCATGGCAAGGCAAGGGAGACGTAGGCAAGGCAATGAGAGTCATAGAAGAAGAAGAAAAGGCAAGGCTGGACCAAGGCAAATGAGTAAGGAAGTCAAGGTGTGGGCTGGGTGAGCAGGTCAATGCAAGGCAGTGCCAAAGAAAAGCTACAGAGGAGGCAGCAAGGCAATGCAAGTTGTGGGGAAGCAAGGCAAAGCAAAGGAATGTTCAGGAACGGCAAGAATATGCAAGGCTGCGTAGGCAAGGCAAGGCAAGGCAAGGCAAGGCAAGGCAAGGGAGGTGTAGGCAACAAAATGGGTGTCCTAAGAGGAAGAGTTTATGCACAGCAAGACCAAGAGAAAAGTGGTAGAGAAGTCAAGGGGGGATTGGTGAGCTCCAGAGTGTGTGTGTGTGTGCCTGTGTGTGTGTGTGTGTGTGAAGCAGGATGTAAAGTGAAGAAAGTTATCATTCAGTTATGGAGCAAAAGGATGTTTTCTAATGCAAGGAGCAAAGTCCAAGCAACCTTCTCCTCCTGGCATATCTGTGTGTACAAGATGTAGCCAGAAACTTCTCAGTTTAGATTCAGACTACAAGTGGGAGACAGAATGTGATGGTGCAAATAGCTGAGCAGGAAAGTGTGTGGTATCAGCATGTTTTGACAGAAGCCATTTGTCTGTGGAAGGAGATGGACATAAGGGACTCAGGCGGTATGACACTATGCTCGGCTGAGAAACAAAGTGCATGGCTTCAGTGTGGTCTCTGAAAATGAAAGGCTGCAAGGAAAAGGCAAGGAGGCAGGTCAGCTAAAGCTTTCTGTCCTGGCACATTGAGCTGCTTGAAGTGGAACTGCTGTTCAGTTTCGCTCAGGATTCTGCAACACTGAAATGCTGTGCTTTTTCGTAGCTGAGAAGGAAAGTGAGTCACCTGTAGCAATGTATTTGAACATCTTAGGCCATAATGTGCTTTAGCCAAACCACCTGTAGTTATTCTTATCAGAACCCTCAGGAATTCATCAAGGTTACTAAGACATAAACAGTGCTAAAATAAGTAAGAGAAGGCTAAGAAACAGAATACCAAGACTACAAGAACTAGAGAAAGGAGGCCCATGAAGTGATGGACTGTAACCAATCATATTTCCTGAAGGGTGCATGCTGAATGCTTGGACAAGATAGAGCTTCCAATCAAAAAATGTGTGATCACATGAACAACTAGTCAAATATAGCTTAATGTAAACAATAAATGGCTTCTGCTAAATCATATTGGCTGGTTGTAGGGAAGTCCTGAGCTCCCACAGTCACCTGTACATCTCGCACAGTTTGTAGGCTGCAAGGGGAAGGTGAAGGCCAGGCCTGGCTTTTGGCTGTGTGACTTGTTGCAAGGAAGTAGCTGCTGAATGTTTTAAGTTCTTTGGGATTTGCTAGAGTGGCAAGCTCTGCTGGTACCTAGAGCTTGAGGGAAGGTGAACATTTCCATCATATGTTATGCAGTTCACCGAGTGCAAGCTAAACTTTGAGCAAGGACATTCTCAGCTGACACTGCTGGTCCTAGAGAAGACCAGTGCTATGCACTTCGCTTCTCAGTTCTACATACTGTGGCCTTCAACCACTCCTTCAGTCTGAATCTAAAATGAAAGGTTTCCAGCTATGGCTCTACGGACAATGAGCAAAAAGTAAAGAATGTTTCCCCATTGCCTCTTCGAAGATTAAATTTGTCTCTAACCAAAACTTCAGGAACTGTTTAATTTTAGCAAATGAGGCATCTTGTTGAAAGTTATCACTAGGGTTTAGAGTTGGTACACTAAGCTTGCTAACACCAGGCTTTGGGTACAGCAGGCAAGAGAGCAGTAAACGGTTAATAGATTAAGTGAGATAGCAGCAGACTTGGTACATGAGGCAAGCAAACTGCAAACTTTTGATATGCTAAGAGAGCAAGCAGTAAACTTTTCCATGCATCAGGTGAGCCAGCCAATGAACTTCATGAAGTGAATGTGAAGACTGCCATTCTCAAAACCCTCTATAAGCAAGTGCCCAACCAGCCATGCATGGCAGCGCTGCAAAAATCTGCACAGTGCCAGAATCATTGCTGTGCTGTGTTGTCCTTTGCTATCCTGGCTATTCCTGCAAGATTGCTCATGCTCCCTCAGACACCACCACCCCTCAACACCTCTGGTGCTGCCGCTGCAGCCCTGTTCCCTCTCTGGCTCACTTGGCTACTATCAGAGTGACCAGAGAAAGACTCATTCCACTTTACACAGATCTCCCCCATTGCACTCTAAAAGCCAGCTCTGGACCCATGGTGGTGGTAACCTCTTCCCTGTTTCTCACAGATATTCTGGGCAGATTTCCTACTTCTCTATTTCTCTCATTTCTTCTCTATAAAAAAAAAATAAAGTTCTATGATCACTTTGGACCCAAACATTTTAACTTGTCTGTGTTTAAATGTCAGTTTTGGGTATGTTTAGAACCCAGTTACTTTCTGCAGCTGTGGATTGAGGACAAACTTGTCTCTCCTTCCCTAAAGCAAATCTCAGGCTTTGCTGAAGCCTAGGAAATCTCCTGGCTCAGGGTCACCTTTCCTGCTCTGCCAGACACCCAGAGTGTCCCAGCAGCAGGAAATTACTAGATCTGGTTGGTACCGGTGCTGGCAAATGCCACACCTGGGCAGAGCCAGTGCTGGCAATTTGCTGGATCTGGACTTCTGGAACCAGCAAATTACTGCATCTGGGAGGTGCCTGTGCTAGAACGGAAAAAATGCCCAATTTTGGCTTTCTGTGCCAGCAAATTGCTGGACTTGGGACACGCAGACACTAGGAAATTTCCAGGTCTGGGCACTGGCAGTGCCAGCAAACTCCAGATAACAGGCTCCAGCTGCAAATAAGGATCAGATCTGGACCCCTCCCTTCCTTCCTCCCTCCCTCCTTTCCTTCCTGGAATGAGGTACCCTCACCCTTCCAAAATCCCTGGCTCTTCACCTCAACCCTCCACAGCTCAGGACCTTTACCTCAGCCTTCCCAATTTAACTGCAAATGCCCAGAAGACACTTCTATGACCCAAAATTCCTAAAAGCAGCAGGAGCATCCCCAAAACTGCCCCCTGCTGTTCCTCCCTCTAGTACCTCACTCCAAGAGGGCAAACCACCCCATGCCCCCGCTTTCCAACCTCCACCCCTCCAAAACTTCATCCCACCCCCCACAGTTCCCCACCCTACAACGCCCCATCCCATCCCATCCCATCCCATCCCATCCCATCCCACCCCACGCCATCCCATCCCATCCCATCCCATCCCATCCCATCCCATCCCATCCCATCCCATCCCATCCCATCCCATCCCATCCCATCCCATCCCATCCATCACTCCTGGGCAAGAAGCCCCATCCAAGCGGGCCTTGGACGCTTCCAGGGATTCAGGGGCAGCCGCAGCTTCTTGGGCTAACCTGTGTCATGGCCCGACTGCCCTTGCAGGGTACAATTCCATCTCCACATCCCATTTCAGCCTGCCCCTGGGCAGCACTAAGCCATTCCCTGTGTCCTCTCCCTGCAGGCCCTTGGCAAGAGTCTCAATGGCTGCTCCTCCCTGCTGTAGGGAAGAAGCTGCAAGTTGATTTTCTCCCTGTGGCCCCGGCCTGGCCCTCAGCCAAGGGCAGGACCTTTCCCTGGAGCTCTGCAGGCACTTGCTCGCTTCGGCCACAGCCCAGCAGACGGAGCTCAGAGCTCCCTGGGGGCTGCGCCTCCTTCTGAGGGCCAGCGCTGGGGCAGCTCCCACCTCGGGGCCCCAGACTCCTCAGGGACTGCACCCGAGAGAACGGCTGGGGCTGGGCCAGGGCAACTCCGGGATAGAGATCAGCAAAAGCTTCTTCCCCTACAGGGGGCTCGGCCACTGACTAGGCTCCTCAGGGAATGCTCACAGCCGCGAGGCAGCCACAGCTCCAGGAGCCTTTGGACACCGCTCCCAGGGATGCCCAGCTTGTGACTGTCTGTACTCCATGATCCCACTGGGTCCCTCTCAGCTCAGCGCTGAAAGAAATTAGCCCCAGGTTATGCACTCCCGAGTTGTATTGTTACATTGTTTTGCTGTAAAATTAAAGTTGCACTGTTACTTGCTTGTTTCAAACCGTTCATGTTGAATCTGTACCCTGAATTTCTGTTCGTTATGTCCAAGTTCTGTACCCTTTCTCCCTGGGTCCTGGGCTTTCCCCTCTCCCGACGAAAAGCCCGCACGCCGCCGCCTTGCCGCTCCGCCCCCCCGCCGCTTCCTGCTGCTCCCTGCCTCGGCCGTCGAGCTGTGGGCTCCGCCCAATATGGAGATGAAAGAACTCCCATGGTGCCTGGCTGCGACCGGGAGTCCAGTTGGAGCTAGAAAAGCCCCTGGGACAGCGAGCCGACACAGAAACTGGACCTAAGAAGGACGGGACTGTGCGAGGCACATGTCTAGCTACCTGCAGGCAGCAGGCATTCTTTTGTTACTTTGTCGCCATGGCCTGAAAGAAACTGGAGAAAGGTAACGCCCCTGGACCACACGAGCCAACGCGATTCTATTGGAACCCCCGTGAGGACGGAATCCCGACTCTGCAGCAGCAGCACCAGCAGCAGCAGATTCGACCTGCACCTCCTCCTCCGTGGTGTCTACTGGGAGCAGCGGCGGCGTGCGCGGCCCCCGGGCCCCCTACCCAGAGCTGATTTCTAATAAAGGCTTTTTCAAAGGAGCTGGTCTCCTAGCCAATTTATAACAAGCGCCTTCTGCAATTCTCACCTGTAGTGTATATTAATTCATGTTCCTAGAGTATAATAATAATTTAAGTAATATTGGTGATGGGGAGGGGAAGATGCATTCCCTACAGTAAAAATGCTTCAGAAACTGCGTGTTTTCAGAGGCTGCCAGCTCAGGCAGGAACTGAATGGTAGCCTCACAATAAAGCCTTTTTACATTATCCCGGTGTTTTTGTTAAGTTCACAAATTGTATTTTATGCATGTAATATTCACAGGTGTGGGTGATGGTAAAAATTACACAGCTCTTGTCAGAAAAACAGGCCTCAGCTCACTGCGTCCCCCTCTCGGATCCGGGAAGAAGACAAAAGAATCACCACATCAATAGAAAGAAACCAGGTGTGCCACATCTCAGAAGAATAGGCCCTAGCCGAGCCATCAAAGGCCATCAGAGATACCATCCCCACCCAGGAAAACCTCGCTCAGACCGGCAGAGGAAATCAGCATCACTAAAGGAACTATAGAAATTCAGGACTGGGTAGAAGGCTCCAGCTCCGGTATTCCCAAGCCCCCCTGATACTGAGACTTCCAAACATGTTCGGACTAATCCACTGTGCCACCTAACATGTCTTGACTTGTTCGGTAGGCAAAAAGTATAAGACTGGCAGGCAGGGGCGCAGAGGGGGTGTAAGACCTGGGGGGTGCTGTGTCGCGGGACACACACAGGGTCTCACCCAGTGCGTGAAAGAAATTAGCCCCAGGTTATGCACTCCCGAGTTGTACTGTTACACTGTTTTGCTGTAAAATTAAAGTTGCACTGTTACTTGCCTGTTTTAAACCATTCATGTTGAATCTGTACCCTAAATTTCTGCTCGTTATGTCCAAGTTCTGTACCCTTTTTCCCTAAATTCTGGGCTTTCCCCTCTCCATCGAAAGCCCGCACGCCGCTGCCTAGTCGTTCCCCCCTGCTGCTTCCTGCTGCTCCCTGCCGCTCCCTGCTGCTTCCTGCTGCTCCCTGCCGTCTGCCGTCGAGCCGTGGGCCCCGCCCAGTATGGAGATGAAAGAACTCCCATGGTGCCTGGCTGCGACCGGGAGTCCAGTTGGAGCTAGAAAAGCCCCTGAGACAGCGAGCCGACACAGAAACTGGACCTAAGAAAGACAAAACTGTGCGAGGCACATGTCTAGCTACCTGCAGGCAGCAGGTATTCTTTTGTTACTTTCTTGCCATGACCTGAAAGGAACTGGAGAGAAGTGACCCCCCTGGACCACATGAGCCAAAGTGATTCTATGGGAACCCCCGTGAGGAAGGAATCCCGACTCTGCAGCAGCAGCAGCAGCAGCAGATTCGACTGCACCTCCTCCTCTGTGGTGTCTACTGGGAGCAGCGGTGGCGTGCGCAGCCCCTCGGGCCCCCTACCCAGAGCTGATTTCTAATAAAGGCCTTTTCAAAGGAGCTGGTCTCCTGGCCAATTTATAACAGTGCGCACTGCCTGTTTCCTCGCTCCCTGACTCTGATCAATTTCAGAATTGGCTTGGTCAATTTCGCGCTTGTGGCTTTTTCGCTGGCAATCTGACAATAAATTCTATTTTACTATAACTGGCGTTTATTCATTTATAACATCACCTTTGGCTCAGACTTTCTGTCCACTCGAGGTGCTGACAGAGATGTTGGGGGCAGGGCAGGCCCAGCATTCCCCTCTGTGTGACACGGGAGTAGTGCCAGCCCCAACACTCCCCTCTCTCTGACACCACAGTGCTGGCAGCATCTGTGTTCCCCTCTTTGAGACCCACAGTGCTGGCAGAACAAACATTCCCTCCCTGGAGACACCCAAGGGAAACATCCAGAGCTGCAGCCAGTAAACACAACTAACTGGCCACTGACCAGCCCCGGCCTGGGCAGATTTGGATTCCTCCACACACAGCTCGGGGAAGGACCCTTGGCCACCTCCACAGTGCCACACAGACAAGTGGCACATACAATTACAGAGTTCTGGCCAGAGCTGATGGGGAAAGTTTGTTGAAAAATAAAACTAAAATAAACACAAAGACAAACACAGGAAAAAATAAAAACAAAACAAAACAAAAAAAATCCCACAAAAAAAACAACTGAGAAAAAGACACCTTTGGCATCTGCAGGGCCCTTGGAAATGGCAAGTGCCACACCCTCTGCCTGTGGGAGAGAAGAGGGCTCTGAATTGCCCACTCCTGGTATGTAAACCCTGCTCCCAGGCTGCGTCACGTACAGAATTCTTCCAGAGGACTTCAGAATGCTGAGAGTCAGATTTTTGGGGCAGTTTTGGGGGCGAATTTGCTATGATTCTTGGGGGTTTTTTGGTGGCGATTTTGGGGTTCCAAAGTTGATTTTGGTGTGGTTTCAATTGATTTTGTGGTGATTTCGGAGGTGGGTTTGGGGCAATTTTGGGGAGTTTTAGTGCCATTTTGGGGGGTTTTGAGGGTGTCAAAGGCTGTTCTATGAAAGAAATAGCCCCAGGTTATGCACTCCTAAGTTGTACTGTTATACTGTTTTGCTGTAAAATTAAAGTTGCACTGTTACTTGCCTGTTTTAAACTGTTCATGTTGAATCTGTACCCTAAATTTCTGCTTGTTATGTCCCGAGTTTTGTAATCTTTCCCCCTGAATTCGGGGTTTTCCCCTCTCCATGGAGTAAAGCCCGCCGCCACTTCCTGCTACCCCCCTGCTGCTTTCTGCCTGCCTGCCGTCGAGCTAGAGACACCACCCAGTATGGAGATAAGGGAACTCCCATGGTGCCTGGCTGCGGCCGGAGGTCCAGTTGGAGCTAGAAAAGACCCTAAGACAGCGAGCCGACACAGAAACTGGACCTAAGAAGGACAAAGCTGTGCGAGGCACACGTCTAGCTACCTGCAGGTAGCAGTTATTTTTTGTTACTTTCTCGCCATGACCTGAAAGGAACTGGAGCGAGGTGACCCCCCTGGACCACACGAGCCAAAGTGATTCTTTGGTAACTCCCACGAGGGCGAAATCCCGACTCTGCAGCAGCAGCCACAGCAGCAGATTCGATTGCACCTCCTCCTCCGTGGTGTTCACTGGGAGCAGCGGTGGCATGCGCAGCCCCTCGAGCCCCCTACCCAGAGCTGTTTCCTAATAAAGGCCTTTTCAAAGGAGCTGGTCTCCTGGCACATTTATAACATTCTAGGGTGACTTGGGGTGACTTGGGTGTGATTCTGAGGGGTTGTGAAGATTTTGGGATGATTTGGAGTTCAAATTTTGGGGATATTTTTGGCAGAGGCCAAGCCGATTTTGAGGTGATTATTGAGCAATTTTGGGGTGATTTTGGAATGACTCTGGGGCAACTTCTGGGTGGATTTTGGTGTTATTTTGGGTTGATTTTGGAACAATTTTGTGGTGATTTTGAGGGCTATTTGGGGGGATTGGGGGCTAGTTTGGGGAGATTTGGTGGCTAATTTGGGGAGATTTTGGGGGTTTTTTTTGTGGCAGTTTTCGGGTGCCAAAGCCGATCTTGGTGTGACTTTTTGGTGATTTGGAGGTGATTTTTGGGGCTGCCAAAGATGATTTTGGTGCCATTTTGGGGTGAATTTGGGGTTATTTTTGGGACAATTTTTGGGATTTTAGGGGTTTTTGAGGGTGCCGAACTCAATTTTTGGGGTGATTCTGGGGTGACTTTGGAGTGGTTTTGGGGTGATTTTGAGGGTTCTTGGGGTGATTTTAGGGTGATTTCTGGGGTGATTTTTGGGTGATTGTTGGGACGACGCAGATAAGGACGAAGGCCACCTTGGCGCACCCCGACAGCTCCAGTATGTACACCAGCGGCTGCAGACCGTAGAGAGCAATGAACTGCTCCTGCCTCACGCTGTTGTCCCACAGGAGCTCCGCAAACTGCTCCGGGGTGATGTTCAGGGACCGCAAGGCACCCACTCGGGGACTGACACCACCCCCCTTCAGCGCCGCCCCCCCTCACCCCGCCATGGCCGGACAACTGTCCCTCCGGTGCTTGGCCAGGCCGGACCCCACAGAGGGGGAGCGGCGGCAGTGCCGGGAGTGCACAGGGCCGGGAGCAGCCCACAGGCGGCAGCGGCTCTGCCCGGACACAAACTTGGAGCGACGACCATGGCGGGCTGGTGGAATGGGGGCAACAGCGAGCGCGCGCTCGCCCTGGCCCCAGCGCTGTGGAGCGAGACGGCCGCCAGGCGGCCTCCATGCAGAAGGAGCGCGCGGGGAATCCCTCAAATCACCGCCCCCATCACAGTGCCACTGCTCTCCCATAGCCCCTCAGAGCCCTGGGACTCCTTCACAACTGCCCCTCACAGCGCGGGGACCTCCCCTCATAGCTGCCCCCTTCACAGTCCCAGGACCTCCTCACAGCTTCCCCTCTCAGACCCTCAAACACCTGCCCCTCACCATGCTGGGCCCCCCAGCCTCCCACTGCACTGGGACCCCCTCTCAGCTGCCCCTCATATCGCTGCCCCCCTCACAGCACTGGGACCCCCTCACAGCATTGCATGCCGCTCACCGGTGTCTCCACAGCCCAGGCTCGAAATGCCCAAGGTGGGTACTGAAACTCCCAAACCAACCTCTCCTCACGTTCGGATCAGGCTGAGAGGGAAAGGAAAGAGATGATGCTGTGCAGAACATGGCCTTCCACGTGAAGGTATGCTCATGCTA
This sequence comes from Phylloscopus collybita, assembly GCA_027886175.1. Lineage (NCBI taxonomy): Eukaryota > Metazoa > Chordata > Aves > Passeriformes > Phylloscopidae > Phylloscopus > Phylloscopus collybita. The sequence goes on along the minus strand of JAJNNQ010000137.1, from coordinate 49,643,721 downwards.
TCCACAGCAGGTGAGGCTGCTGCTGGTTCATGCCCAGCCCAAGTGAGACAGCATAGGGGTTTTATCTGCCTTTCCAACCCCCTTGATGCACTAAAGGCCTTCTTCAAAGCTCAAACAGAAAAGTAGTTTTCCAAACTTCAGCCATTGAACACACTGGGAAGACAGAAGGCTCCTGAAGATCCGTTTCCCAGCAGTACAACCACTCTTGCCAGAGATGTGACCGAATTCCATCCCACAAAACCTGGCTGGCGAGGCTACTTGGGTAAGGTCATGGAGGCCACTAAGGTGCACTCAGCACACTGGCTGCAAAAAAAAAAAGCCTCTGCAATTTAAATATAAATAAGAATGACAGTTAAGGTCTAACAGAGGGACCAAGTGGAAAAGAAGTATTGATTTCTCATTCAGCCTATTTTAAATTGCCCAGTACAGCTTTCTCACTAGCCCCTTTGTGCAATATTACATCGAATAGCAACGATTTGTTTTAATCTGTCACATAAGAAATTACCAAAAAGTATCAAGAGAAGGCGAAAAGAATATGGAGGCCTGTTCTGGCAACACTTCCCACCCCCACAGAGACAGATGTTTCATAGGGAAACCACATCACCATGGAGAATGCTGCAAAATTAGATTTTGTATAGAGCGGATGCTCCATGCCCTGGGTACATAACTTTACCTGTACAAGGGAACTCTAGAAAAGAATTAAGAAAAGTCTAGCAAAAGTTGTCTTTTGATAGAGTTTCTGGCTTGCCAAGGAAAGTTGGAGAAGGAAGAGTTCACCACCAATTCATTTTAAGCAAAATAAACTGATGCTTTGGGAAGGCTGACCTGAAACAGAGACTGGACAGAGCTAGAGAATAAAATAGATATTTATTGAAGGGCATTTAGAAGGTACACCTTGGGCAGGACAAGAGCCTGACCAGGGCTACACAACAAGATCAAAGCTATTTTGTGTCATCTTTGAAAACAACAAAAAAATGCAGTTAAGTGGAAATCAACTGAGAGAAGTTCCAATGCCTGCACTAACCTGTGCTGCTTCAGTCCTCCAAGTGCTGACAACTTTCTCTTAAGTTGCAGGTCCATGGCAAAGACTGTCCTTATTATCCTATGGTGAGAGGAGATGTCACGTTTCTTTTGTGCAGCATTGCCATGTGTTTTCCACTTGAGACCAATGTCATCAGGCTCCCTCTCTGACTGGCTTTCTAAGACTTGTTCTGGAAGGCAAGTGCTCATTAGACTGACTTAGATGCTGACAGCCCCTTTCACATTCCCTTGGGCCTGCTTTGTTGGCTAGAAAAGCTTGGTCTTTCATTCCCGTAATGATCCTGCTGAGCCTCTGCTCCATATCACAGAGACAGACTTCTTTTGAGATCAATTTCCCAGCACCTTCCCTTGAACTAGCCATTAGCTACACCAGGTACAGCCTGGAGCCACCTTCATGTCCTCTGTTCATACATCCTTTCCTGTACCTTTTCCTTTCTCTTCTTCTCCCTCCCCTTTGTGCTGCTAACAGACACCTCATTTAGGGGCTCTTCTATTAACAAACAAGCCAGATGTGTTTCAGCATATTTCATTCCTATCATAAATAAAGGGCCAAGCCTGGAGGCCAGTCTGTCATCGTGGACTGCAGTGTTGTGGTGTTCATTGTGAAAGGCATCCAGGTGTGTCAGGAGCAAATAAATGGGAATAAACTCTCACCTAAATACTGCAGATATAGTCTGGGTTTATGGTTAGTATGGACATTTTTTTTTCATATATCCTTATTTTATGGCTATGATTGCACCTGACAAGTAATCAAACAGCATTAAAAATGAACAACATCTGAATGGTTATTCCAGAGAATATAAACAAATCTTGAAGCTGTAGGCAATGGAAGGGTGCTATTGCATCTAGTGCAGATTTAGCCAGGGTTTTTGCATGCAAAGAGAGGCACAATGCAGATTATTTTACAGATAACTTTTCTTGTTAATACTTACCTACATGGAGAGGATAAATGTAGGATTTACAAAAACTTTCATTTTCTTTGCGCATTATCTGTCCTCTCAGCTGAAACAATAAGAGCAGAGACGTCATACAGGTTGTAGGGCAAATCACTAGTAATTGTATTTCCCTGCTCCTTGCCTTGCATGAAATTGTATTTGGAGTTAAAAGGGTTGATTTAAAAAGGTGACCTCATCTCAAACCTGTTGAAATTACTGAAATGACTTCTCTGCTCCCCTGGGCTACAGATGACTGGCAGGTAGTGAAAAGTGTTTACTCTTCAGAGCACGCCTCATGTTCTACCTTATGCTGCAGCCCACTGCTTCAGCTCCTGCTGCTTCCTGCAGCCACAAAGCAGAGCTGTGTGGGACTGCCTAAATTCTTCCCACACGGCAAAATCACCAGCCATGTAAACATGTTTTGTCTAGAATTGGAAAGAGAGGCTCTGCAAGTCTTCTGAATCAAACAGGTTGCTTTGTCGAGCAACAAAGGTTCTTTTTCCTTAATTGACATTCCTAATTTAAAGATTTGAGCAACAGCCCTGCTGCCTTGCTTTCCAAAATATGCCTGAGGCTCCCTGCAAAAACCAGCTCACACCGGGCTTGTCTTGCCTTCCATATACTTCCCCGGCTCCCTTTCCCTTCTGGGAAGATGCTGCACCTGCCCCCAGTATGCTGCTTCACTGTGGCAAAGCACTGCTCTCTTGGCAAAATGCAGCTTCTCGTTCTTGATGGCTCTGCTATGGAAAAGCAGCAGTGAGCCAGCCGAGCTTCTGCTTGAGCTTCTGCAAGCAGGGGCAACACCAACTTGACTCGAAAGTGATCCTCGAAAAGACACGACTCTTGCTGCACCAGCATCTTGGCTTGCGGGAAACAGAAGCAAGCACGAGGATTTCTCTGCACACATCAAACACCAGGCACAAGCACGCGCACGGCGAGAGAAGAGAGCCTGACACCTCCTGCACTCAGTACAGCCCTCGGCTGCAGCCAGGGCATGTTTGGCAGGGAACTAGATCCAGGGGCTGTCCACAGTCCTGGGGGAATTGCTCCAAGTCTGCCTGAAGCTCCCTCAGCAGCCAGCACCTCTGTTTGCTTCTGCCTGTAGCTCCCTGCCAACACCTGCTCGCACCGGGCTTGTCTTGCCTTCTACATTTATCCCCGGCTCCCTTTTGCTTCTCGGCACACGCTGCAGGTGCCCTGAGGACGCTGGCTTCTCAACGGCATAGCAGTAGGTTATAGTAGCCCCACATTTCTCTATTACGAAGCATCTTACCAACTTTTTAGCCAATAGTGTATTACTAAAACTTACAGTTGTTTTAACCAATCCATTATTGCACACGTACACCTATTTCAAACAATAGTCATTTGTATGCTTCTGTATTATCAATACACAATACCCGTATTAAGCTTAAGACTATCTACTATCTTGTCAAGCATATAGTTTCTGAAGTGTATGACTTATTTAAGCCAAACCTAAAAACTCAGCGTTTGTTTTCCATGTCCTTGTTCGCTATGCTATTATATACTATTGTATCTTTCCTAGTTCCCAACTTTTCTCAGTTGTTGCAAGTTCTGAGATCCCAGATTTTTCTGTTTGAGGTCTGCTTTTTCAGCTCCTAAAAATCCTTTTTGCTTTTAGTGTTTCCCACAATTCCCCCGTTTGGATTAATGAAAAAATTTCTTAACTTTGTCTCTTATTTACTACCTTATGTTACATAACTCTATTATAATATGCATTTCTCTTCACTCATTTAAGGCACTTTTCTTGCTTGCTTTGAGCATTGCAATTTTAAAGCCCAGCAATTAATGCTGTAAAATCTAGTCTGAACTAAAATTTTTATATCAAAGACAGTATAAATTGCTATTTATGGCTCTAATAAGTTTTGTCCCTTTCAGGGTCTCAATTCAAAACCTCCATCTATGTCCATACTTGCATCCATTACCTTTGTAAGGTTCTGAGTACTTTCTGTATTTTCACTTTCTACATCTTTCCCTTGAATGACAAGAACTCTCTTGATACTTCTGCTTGCCCAAGCACACTGAAATATACAAGGTACCACTACTAGTATCACCACTACAATGACCAACACATATAAATCTACTTTGCAAAGTTCTTTCAAGCAATGTGCAAAGTTCCATCCTTCGAACAGATCATCTAACCATGATCCATCATCTTCTCTAATTTGGGCTGTCAAATCTTTCAGCTTTTGTATGCTTTTATGGATAGATTCAGAGTGATCAGACAGATTCATACAACACAATCCTTCAAATTCTTCACAACCATGTCCATGTGCCAAAAAAAGAAGTCAATTGCTGCTCTGTTTTGAAGGGTAGCATGTTGACATCTGTCAACATACCACTAATTGCAATGGATGTGTCATTATTCTGTTTACTCAGCCAACATCCAACTCGATCTAACTGTTTCGATGCCATGGCAGAAGCAAGCAGGGGTAAAAACAAACTTGCTGAAACACTTTTTGCACCTTTCGAGGGCGTAAAATCACTTTTACAATTTTCATCCTAAAGATGAGCAAATTTTTTCCTCTGTGTTTTTTCTTGATGACTGTTTTAGCACTATGTGCCAGTACAGTAAGTTTCCCAATGCTATATGGACCACACTCAAGGTGTGATGGAATGCCTTGCCAAGCCCTATCTCCACAGATGAACCAATATCATTTTGGTAATTGTTGTGGATATTGGTCAACCCCAGAAAATCCATTCCAATTATCTGAGTAATTACACCAAAAACTTGAATTTCTGTAAGCAGGATAAATGGGAGTGACATTATACCTTGGAGAATCATTCTCTTGCCAATTGCCATCCAGAAATGTAAGACAGAAATCTATTGTTAAAGCACCAAAGATTTCCAATTCTTGGGGCTTGGAAGGTGCTTTAGGAAGTTCTCTGGTCCAAATGTCCCAATCAATCACAGGATTGTTCCTGTTGGCAATCTCACCTGGCTTATTATTAAGTTGCCTCTTGGTTAAGGGGTCATAATATATAGGTATTGGCCAAACTTTTACTGGCACACTGACTAGACAAGTTGAAAAAGGCTTTTCTGGGCTTGAATTGGACAGGCAAATTGTGTTTGAACCTGCTGCCTTAGCTAAAGTCACCCAAACATTTGGTTTTGGTTGTTCTATAAGTAAATCTGCAATGCAAAAAGTAAGCAAAACCAGCCAATACCAATGTAATACATGATTTCATTCCATATCTCTCGTGAGCTATTTTTTGGCAAAAGACTTTCCCGTATATTTCAGTTTGCAAGTTCTGCTTTTGTTCCTTCCAATCTTAATTTCACATTTTGGAAGCCAAGGAGAAAACACGGTATTTCTAATTTCATAACACAATGAAAACCACACTTCTGCCAAAAAAACCTCTATGAAACCAACATATTTAGCATCAACATAAAGTTAGGGTTTGCAGGTTCCACAGATGAAGAAGGGATGTCAGACATAACCTGTAGTCTCTCTGCTTAACTCACGTCTGTGTGCCTGTTTCTTCGCTCTTGGGCTTGTCAGTGCGTTCTTGGGTACGATATGGTTTGATGTTCTTTGCTGGAACCCACTTAGGTCCGGCTGCTGTAGAAACAAGCATACCCTTTGCCCCAAGTAATTTGTTGAAAAGGACCTTCAATTTGTCCTGTCTCAGGGTTCCTGATTAAAACAGGAAGATTTTCTTTCAGTTTCACCTGTGTGTTATTCAAAAAATGCCTAAAAATTGGTGGATCAGGTTCTGCAAAAGAGCTGTTCAAAAAATTAAAAACATACAAAGCTTTGCTCAACCTCATCTGTGGTGTTGCCTCTACTCTCCCCCGTTGATCTAAATTGTGCTTTAACGTGTGATGTATTCTTTCAACAATTGCTTGACCTGTGGGGGAGTGAAGAATATCAAAGGTATGACAAACACCCCAATTCATTAAAAATGAAGCCAATTTTTGTGATATATATGCAGGGCCATTATCTGTTTTTACCTCTTGGGGTACACCTAATGAAGCAAATGCTTGCAAAAAATATTGACAAGCATGATTACCTGTTTCTCCTGTGTGGACAGAGGCGAAAACTACACCTGAGAATGTGTCCACTGACACATGGATATTTTTAAATTTCCCAAAAGAAGGGTATTTAGTAATGTCTATTTGCAAACCTCTAGGATAGACAGCTCCTCTAGAAACAGGGAGTGGCACAAGCTGACAATCAAGACAAGTACTAATGATGGCTTTGGCTTGACTTTTGGAAATATGAAACATCTGCACAAGTGCCTATGTGTTTTGGTGAAAAAAAGCATAACTCAGTTTTGCCTGTTCAAAAAAGTTTGGCAAGTTGTTTGAGATAACCATTATCAGTTTATCTGCTCTTGCATTTCCTTCTGCCAGAAATCCTGGTAGCAAGGAATGAGCCCTAATATGAGAAACAAAATATGGATGAGTTCTGTATTGCAAAATTGTATAAAAAGATGAAAGATGATATAAGGTATCATTGCCAATATCCTTTAAAATTGACCCTTCTATTCTCTTAACCACATTAGCAACATAAGTGGAGTCTGTAATTAAATTAAAAGGTTGTGGAAAGAGCCGAAAGGCCCTAGCCACAGCAGCGAGCTTGGTGATTTGAGGAGACCCCTGCATTGTTTGAATGTCTGATTCCCAATTCCCAATTTTAGTTGTTTGATTTAACCATATGTCTTGGGTTATGGAACCAAAAATGTGTATTCTAGTTTATTTGTTGAAAGCAGTTGGGGAAATATTTTTCTTTAACTCTGGGAAGAGGGGGGGCGGATGCCTTCTGATAATGGGCCAACTTTTAAAACCAAGTGGAGCATTGTTTCTTATCTCTTTCACTACCTGTCCTCCCTCCAGGGGGATATTTTCTGCTAATGGGCCATTAAGGCTCACTAAGGGCATGACATATTCCATTGTGAGATGCTCCACCCAGTGGGAGGAGCCAACCATTCCTACCTAGATAAAAACTGAGATGCAGGAGCACAAGATAGCTGGTTCCACTGGATTCCTGGAGGAAGACTGGACCTTTCTCTTTCAGGATCATCTCTGCTCCAACAGAACCACATCTGCCACTCCGGGAGGACTTACTGTGGACTGCTTCAAACACCCTGACCAGCAGGGTGTTAGGTTGTATTGTTCCATTTATTTTATTTTACTTTTTTTTCCTCTCTTCTCCTATTAAATTATCTCTTAATTAATCCTAATTAAAGTATCTCTGGGAGTCTCACTGGTTTTGCTTTCAAATCAGCACACCATACTACTACTCATTTATGTGTTTTACCTGACCCATCAGTGAAGAGTTATAGCATTCAAAGGTTCTTCACTTAACATGGGTTTCTCCCAGAAACTGAACTTTGCTTGTAACAATTTGTGAGCTGGATAATAAATGGAACAAACACCTGGGAAGTCTAACAATGCATTTTTCAAATAATCTGAATTTTGCAATGCCCAATCAAGATAATCTTTTTTCAAAGGCAAATAGATAACTGCAAAACCTTGACCTGCCAAAGTCAACAATCTTGTTCTGGCTCTAATTACAATTTGTGCTATCATTTTCATAGTTGTAAAAGCTGTTTTTGGAGACCTGTAAGAAAGAAAAACCCATTCTGTCACTAACAAAGAATCCCTTTCAGAACAGTCCCATTGAAAAATGAGACCATAAAATTGTAATTTTCCTCCCAAAACTGCAAGGAAACAGGGCTTTTCTGGAATACAACTATGGGATTGTCTCCTATGGAAAGCCTCTGTGACTTTTTCAAGGGCTGCTTGAGCTTCAGGTGTTAGAGTCCTAGGAGATTTAATGTCACAGTCTCCTTTTATTAAGTCAAAAAGTGGAGCAAGTACATCACTGGAGATTCCCAAAACAGGTCTGACCCAATTAATTTCTCCTAGAAGCTGTTTTAGATCCTGCAAGATGTTGACACTGGTCTGGAGCTGTATATTCTGTGGCATGATTCTTTGTTCAGTCATCCTCCATCCCAAGTATTTCCAGGGTGGCATTTCTTGAATCTTGGATGTAGAAATTTCCAGTCCGGCATTTTGAATTTCAGCAACAACACTGTCACGAGTCTGCTCCATCTGTCTGTGTTGGTGCTGCAATAAGCAAATCGTCCATATAGTGTAGAATTATAGATCGTGGATGCTTCTGTCGAGCTGCAGACAGAGCTTGTGCCACAAAATGTTGACAAATTTTGAGGGAGTTCTTCATCCCTTGCGGTAGAGATTTCCAGTGATACCTTTGCAATGGTTCTCCTCAAGTGATAGCTGGAACTGAAAAGGCAAACCTCGGGGCATCTTCTGGGTGAAGTGGTATGTTGAAAAAAACAGTTCTTTAAATCAGTGACAATAAGAGGCCAGTTTTTTTGAATCGTTGATAGAGAGGGGAGTCCAGGCTGCAGAGGACCCACGTCCTTGATCACTCCATTGATTTTTCTCAGGTCATGGAGCAATCTCCAGGAGTCAGAAGCTTTCTTCTGGATGATGAACACCAGTGAATTCCAGGGACTGCTCGTGGGTGTGATATGACCTTTTTGCAATTGCTCCTTTACTGGATTCTTAAGAATACTCAGCTTTTTCTCTGATAAAGGCCATTGATCAATCCAAATAGGAAAATCAGTTTTCCATAACAGCTTTAGAGTGGTAGGTTTTTGCACAGTCATCATCCCTGGCCCACTTCCAGTTTTGCTTCTCACTGGGACAGTATGTCTCTCCCTCATACTGTGAGAAGCTTTTGCACAATGAAAGGACCTACTGTCGCTGTCTTCCCTTCAGGACCTGTAATAGTAATTTTAGATTCACTTTGCAAACACACAGGGGCACCTCCAATCCCTGTGAGGACACCCACAGGTGATACCAAATTCCAATCACTTGGCCAGCACCTGTGAGAGATCACCATGATGTCCGCACCAGTGTCTAACATGCCTGTAATATAAACTGTTTTACCAAGGTGAGTCAGGCCGCAAGTCAGCTCCGGTCGGTTATGGCCCACACATTCCACTCAAAAAACATCAGTCCCTGGGATAGGGCTCCCAGGAGACACCTTTGGGCACACAATTTGTTTCGATGCATCCATAGGTAAAGCAAAATATCTTGGGTTATGGAACCAAAAATGTGTATTCTATTTCATTTGTTGAAAGCAGTTGGGGAGATATTTTTTTTTTCTTTATCTCTTGTAACACTGGGGGAAGGGGGGCGGATGCTTTCTGATAACGGGCTAGCTTTTAAAACCAGGTGGGGGGGTGTTTTTTATCTCTTTCACCACCCATCCTCTCTCCAGGGGGATATTTTCTGCTAATGGGCCATTAAGGCTCACCTAGGACACGACACATTCCATCATCCCATTGTGAGAGGCTCTACCCAATGCGGGGGAGCCAACCATTCCTACCTAGATAAAAACTGCGATGTAGGAACACAAGGTATCTGGGTCCACCAGATCCCCAGAGGAAGACTGGCCCCTTCTCACCATCACTGGAACTTTTTTCCTCTCAGGATTGTCTCTGCTCCAACAGAACCACATCTGCCACTCCAGGAGGACTTACTTTTGAACTGCTTCCAACACCCTGACCAACAGGGTGTCAGGTTGTAGCTCTGACTCTGTCAGGGTTTCTAGGATTGTTGTTTGCTTGCTTGTTTGGTTGGTTGGGGTTTTTTCTACTACATTTGTATTGTTAATATTCCTAGTAAAGAACTGCTATTTCTATTCCCAAATCTTTGCCTGAAAGCTCTTATTGCAAAATTATAATTTGGAGGGGGTGAGGGGTTTACATTCTCCATTCCAAGGGAAACTCCAGCTTTCCCTGGCAGATATCTGTCTTTCAAAACTGAGACACAAAAGCAATAGCAATAGGTGTCTTTGGTGGAATCACCATAGGAACATAGAATGCAAGAGCTAAAATTATTATCTCTTCATTACAGTTTATTGAAACAACAGCTGGAAGACCTGAGAGTCTGAGACTTCTGTTGCTGTCCTTGCCTATGACTAAAAAATCTTGTCTTTGTTGGGAAATGCCAGTAATTCCTGTAGAGATACCTTCATAACAGAAGTCTTTTAAAAGGCATATTAATTTTGAAGTTGCCTGCTCAAACCTTGCCCCTGGGGATAATAAGGTGGAGCCCCCTAGGGGATTGGTGCCTGAGGAGCTACTTGCGGAATGAGTGGCAGGGCATCTGACATATGTCATATGTCATATGACATGGCATATGACATCTGGGCAGCTGGCAACTGGTGTGCTACTACTTGTTTCACCACCCAGTGGCCCGCGCTTTTTATTGAGTTTAACAACAGAGGATTACCTTCAACATCAAATTGAGAACGACAAAATTTTGCAAGATGTTTCCCTTTTCGACATCAAGGGCAAACAGGGAGGGACTGTTTGTGCTGCTGGTGCAGGGCAATCCTTTTTCAGATGCCCAGATTTCCCACAATTAAAACAAACCCGTTTTGCAGGCTCTACTTTCACAGTTGCAAGGGTTTTTCAATAGTTTTTGTTTGTGCCCCCAGGACCTTTCCAAGTTTTTCTCCCAGTTTTCCCCCCAACTTTTCTCCAAATGAATTTTGAGATTTTGCAATCTGCTCCCCAAGGACATTAGCTTGTACCTTAGCAAGGTGCTGGGGTGTGCCAAGCTTACTGCAAGCCGAAAGCATTTGAGGGATAGTTGGGGACTGATGAGACAAAGCTAAAATAACTTTCTTGCATTAATCATTCGCATTAGTAAAAGCAAGGCTTTTAAGGATATAGGGATGTGCCTGTTCATCCGAACACCGCCTTTCAACAGCTTGTGTTAGTTGATCTAGAAAAGCACTATAGGGTTCAGTTTCACTTTGCATTATTGTAGAGTAAGCATTTATGTGACCACCAGCTGGTTCAACAGTGAGCAAGGCTCTTCTAGCAGCATTTTTTATATCCTCAAGCACGGCCCTTAGGCATATAACCTGCCTGATCTTCAGGCTTATCATATGGAGGATCTCCAGCTAGCTGGACAATGGTAAAATAAGCGAAAGGACTACCTACATACTTTTTAGTTAACTTGTTGAGATGCTTTTTCCACTCCATGTCCCATAACATGTACTGCGAATTGGTTGGAATCATGGAAACCACGTTGTGACAATCTGCTGGAACAAGCTCATAAGAGTTAAAAATACTTTTCACAACATTATTAAAATAAGAAGTCAGTCCACCATCTTTTGCTGCTTGTCTAAGTTCTTTAATATCATAATGTGACATAGTCTCATATTGGGGATTTTGATTATTTATACCATATCTTACAGGCATGGCTAGAAATTTTTTATTTGAAGAATCAGAATCCTTATCTTGTCTAAGATTATGTTTGATATTAGACCAATCTGTTAGCCGTGGTACATCTGTTTTTGATTTAATCCCTGAAGGGTCCGCCACTTTTTTAGAAACTAAGGAAGACTCTGAATTGGACTGGGGCAAACCAGAGCTTTGTGCTAAATTTGTGGAACCAGAATTAGCTAAAGAAGGACCACCCTTTGAGCTTATTCCAGTGTCGTGTATTTGTGTAGAAGATACATGTATTGTCTTAGCTTCTCTTGAACTAGGAGCAGTGACAGGCATTTGTGTTGTAAGCATTGGCTATGTCTGTGCTGTGACTGCAGCCTAAGGCACTTGGGGCATGGCCTCAGGGTGAGACACTTGGGGTGTAGCTTCAGGCTGAGGCACTTGGGCTTGCTGTCCAAGCTGCTGAGGATTAGAAAAAGTTTGAAAACTTCCCATATTGTTAACATAGCAACTCCCTCCCCTTGGCTCAGCAGTAGAAGAATCAGCAGAGCCCACAGGTCCAGGAATGCAGGCTACTCTTGTTCCAGAGAAGGCAGTAGGAGGGTGAGCTGGTGCCATAGCAATGGGCAGAAGTTGGCAAGGAGCCTGGGAAGTTGCAAACTGCCTGGGCATCAGCGGCGAAGCAGGCAACTGTGAACACACAGGCTGAGAAAATTGATTAAATGCAGGAAACACTGGCGGAGATAATATAACAAACGAAGGAGGGTTACATGTGGAGTTGTTCTGGGGGTTTTGCAAACTCTGCATTGAGTTTGCAAAGCTAATGTGTGGCTGTGCAACAGGATTAGAACTGCAGAGAGGGTTGTGGGAGACTAAAAGGCTCTGTTGGGTAATAGAAGAAACTGGAGCAGTTATGGTGACAACTGGGGGGAATGAGAAATGAGAGGGGTTGGTCACACTAGGTGGAGGGGACGCAGTCACAGGGTACCTGAGCTGAGAGGCACAGAAACCCTGAAATCCGGGTGATGAAGCCATCCATGTAACAGGAGGAGCAATTTGAAAGACTGTAGGTGAAGAGGAAGAGAATGGAGACTGCAAAGCTGTGCTGTGTGGACTTGGTGAGGGGAGAGGTTGGGGAGAGGCTGCAGAAGCACCCAAATTGATTGCGGAGGATTGTAAAGAACCGACAGAGGCAGAGGGCAGTGTTGAGAAACATAAAAAAGGATTTCCTGACACAGGGGTATTTACACAATTAATTTGAGACCTGGAAGTTAGGGAGGGACCTGATACAGGGACTGAACACTCTATTTGGTATGCAGGGAGTACAGGAGAAATGCTTTGCAGGATCGGGGGGGTCAAGGACACAAGGGGAAGAAAGGGGTTTTAAAAACCCACTCCGAATCATAGAATTTCTGGGAGATACAGTGGGAGACACAGACTCATCTTGATGTTCGGAAGGAGGCATAGGCTCGTCCTGTTTTGATGCAGATTCGGTATTGGACCCAGGTGGGGTCACAGTTTCTGCCTGTTTAAAAGTTTCCAGCAAGGCTCAGCATACAAGAAGTAACTTAGTTACAGTCTCATCTCTGTTAACAGAAAGAGCATTATACAATTTCCAGTTAACTCTATTCCAGAAATCATAAGTGAAGATACACTTTGATCCTATAGCTTGAAAGTTTGCAGTCATCCAGGTCAGCAAGTTTTTCAGTTCATCTTTCTGGACATTTATACGAGATTTATCTTTTAAAAGAGTATCAAGCTGGTTAAAAAATCCCATTCTTGTGTGGATAAATGTTGCCCCATTTTAAAGTCCCCCAGATATCCTTGTCAACTTATTCTGTCTGAAGTCCACAGCAAAAAGCAGCAGCTCTTTACTTTCAAGAGAAAATCCTAATTTATTTATGATGGGGCTTCCAACATTGATGATCCACAGTCCATGATGGAGTCTGAGCTCGTTCCTCACATCAGGGGCATCAGTTTGTGACAGCACAGACAGGAACGGGATGGGACTGCTGTGGTAGCTATACTCTTTAATGAAGCATCAGTCTCATCACAGAAGGCAAAAGCAGCAGCTCACAGCACCCATGCAGCAGCCAGCAGCAGCCCCAAATTTCTCTGTTACAGAGTATCTTAAAAACTTTTCAGCTAATAGTATATTACTAAACTTACAGACAGTTGTTTTAACCAATTATAGCACACATACACCTGCTTCAAACAATAGTTGTTTGTATGCTTTTCTATTAGTGATACACCTTATTAAGCTTAAAACCTTCTACTATCTTGTCAGGCGTATATTTTCTGCAGTGTTATGATTTATTCAAGCCAAACCTAAAAACTCAGCCTTTGTTTTCCATGTCCTTGTTCGCTATATACTACTGTATCTTTTCTAGTTCCAAACTTTTCTCAGTTGCTGCAGATTCTGAGATCTCAGCTTTTTCTGTTTGAGGCCTGCTTTTTCAGCCCCTAAAGATCCTTTTTGCTTTTAGTATTTCCCACACCCAATAGCTGCAGCGCAATCACTTTCACACACCTTCCATGTTGCTGATTACAGGCATCTAAAGATCACACAAATGGAAGTGTCAGGACAGAGGACATTTTTAAAGTACCCCATTCTCTTTGCAGCATTTAAGTTGCGCACAATGTGCTGCAGTTGTGTATTTTCTTTTCCAGGTAGACTGGCTGTCCCTTTTTTCTCACTTGCATCTTCCTTGAAAAGGTCCAGCAGCTAAAAGATAAAGGCTGAAGATAAAGGCTATAGAAGTAAAAGCCAGCCTAAAGATAAACACTATAGAAGTAAAAGCCAGTGCAGAGCTGCACCTTCCCCTTGCTCCACATAAGCCACATCAAACTCACTTGTGCACTCTCTCTATCCTATTTCCACTGCATCTACTACTGTGTTGTTTAGTCATCAAAGGCTGAAGGTTAGCACAGTTGTTTCCATAGAGGGAAGGAGGAGGAATAGGTAGCAGCACAAGTAGCTCTCATTGAACTGTCTGCTTACGACTGCCACTGTGAATTCGGCTGGCAGGCCAGTGGCAGCCACACTCGTCTTGCAGCCAGTATGCTGCACCCATCAGCCCAGTGCTCTGCAAATTCGTTCTTTGCCTTTTGTAACCTGTGCACTTCCATTCTCACAGAGACGAATCATTATCTACTTTACGCAGAGAACACTCTCCTAGCAGCGAAGCGCCCCTAGGTTTTGCTTCTGCCAAAACCTCTCTGGGTCATGCATTCTCTCTCTAAGAGCTACGTAGGTCTCTATTCTGTCTCTCTTGTAATCCGAATCTGACTGGAAAGCTCCTCAGCTACGCATCTTGCAGAGAACTGTGAGATGTGGTGCCTGTGACATCACAAGGAGCGGGATTGGCTGTGATGTGGTTTGGTGCCTGTGAAATCACAAGATGCAGAGGTGGTTGTCCTGTGCTCTTCCCATGACATCACAAAGAGTGGGCCTGTGATGTACTTTGGTGCCTGTGACATCACAAGGAGCAGGGTTGTCAGGTACTCTGGTGCCTTAGATGTCACAAGGAGTATAGTTTTCAGGTACTCTAGTGTCTTTGATAACAGAAGGAGAAGGGCTGTGATGTGCTCAGGTTCCTGACGTTACAAGGAGCAGGGTTATCAGGTACTCTGGTGCCTGTGACTTCACAAGGAGCAGGGCTGGCTGTGACGCACACATGTGCCTGTGACATGACAAAGGAACACAGCTGGCTGTGATGTGCTCTTGTGCCTGTGATATCACAAGGAGCAGGGATTGTTGTCATGTGCTCTGATGCCTGCTACATCACAAGGAGTAGGACTTTGATATGCTTTGGTGCCTGTGATATCTTAAGGAGTGGGATTGGCTGTGATGTCATCTGGTGGCTGTGAAATCACATGGTGCAGAGGTGATTGTCATGTGCTCTGGTGCCTTTGACATCACAATGCGTGGGGTTATCATGTGCTCTTGTTTCAGTGACAACACAAGGTGTGGGGCTGTGATGTGCTCTGGTGGCTGTGAAGTTGCAAGGAGCAGGGGTGGTTGTCATGTGCTCTGGTGCTTTTGACTTAGAGCAGGTCAGGTTGTAATGTGCTCTTGTTTCTGTGACATCACGAGGAGCGGCATTAGCTGTTTTGTGCACTGCTGCCTGTGACATCACAAGGAACAGGGCAGGTTGTCATGTGCTCTGGTGCCTGTGAAATCACGAGGTGCAGAAGTGGTTGTCATGTGCTTTGGTGCCTGTGACCACACAAGGAGCAAGGTTGTGATGTGCTCTAGTGCCTGTGACATCACAAGGAGCAGGGCCATGCATCTTGGTTGTGCTTTTCTTCTGTTGCTATTTTAACTCCTCTGAAACCATGAGCTGCCCCACCAAAACTCATAAATAAAACCAAGGTGTACAGCCAAATGGTAAACAGCATTTATGTTCAAGGGCAAATTTGAGCTGAGCCTGAAATCTGACATGAAACAAACCCTCAAAAGAGCAAGCAGGCTAGAAGTATTTCTCCTATTCAATAGGTGTAATAAGGAATAATTCGTGTTTTCATAATACTCGTTGTTATAGTAAAAATACAGTTTATAAGAAAGCCAAAAGGAACCCCCCCAGAGCAAAGGGCCTGGAAAGCTTCACAAGAACCATCTCCAGCTCCGGGAAAGAGACAAAGAAACTACAATTCCAATGGAGGGAGAAAGAATAGCCAGGATGAAGGTGATTGGCCTCTGATGACTTCAAGACGATATCTTATCAGGACCATCCAAATCTCCTGGGGATCCCTTCCACCCAGGAAACCTTTTGAGACAGCAAATCCGGCCATCAGAATTTCAACATCCACTGGTGCCAGGGTCTGAGAGACAAGTCAGGACATGTATAATTCTAAGATCATGTAATCCCAAGCCAGGAGGGGTATAAAGCTGGCTGGCTTGGGCCAGACTCTTGTGAAACCTCGGGGAGACATGTCGCAGTAGAGGTCACATTAGGTGTTTCACCCGGTGCGCACAATTTCCTTGCTTTGCTGACTCTATCGATTGCTTTATTCGGCTTCGTCATTTTCTTGTTCAAAATTTTCGCTGGCAATAAATCGTCTTCGCAGAGATTGGATCTTTAAATTTATAACAATAGAGCAGAGATCTGGTATGATTATCTGCTGTGGTTACCGCAGCAGGAGACAGGAAGAGCCCGTGGTGGCCATGCGAGAAAACAGCTACTGTGGTTTGTTCCAGAGAGATATTTTCCTTAGCACTGTAAGCGGCGAGGCTAGACCACTCAGAGACAAGTCTGGGCTTGTTCCGAGGCTCTGGGTGGCATCGGACCTGAGATGCAGCAGCACTGGCTGTAGCAGGATAAATCTTGCAAGACCCTCTCAGAAAGGCAGGACGAATAGTGAAGAAAATAAACCTGATCTGCACGGGGGTTTTATCCAGAGGTTTATTTCAGCCCAGCAGATTGCCTTCTGAACAAGGCAACCTCCACGGCAGAACCCCAGCCACGCAGCCACCTGCTGGTTTTAATGGGGCGGGGGGGAAAGGGAAAGGGCAAAGACATCACCAGTCCAAGAGGGAGGGGGAGTGACCCAAGGACAGAAAGCCAGCCTAAGGGTCAAATGCCCTTTGGGGGGGTGGGGCTATTTCTGTTCTGGCCAATCCCTTCAATGACCTCCCTGGAATTTTTCCAGGGGTGGCAGAGAGACCTCTTATATTAAAATCAAGTCCCTTGGGATTGGCAAATGTAGTTCTGGGGTCGGGGAGGAAAAACCCAAGGGAAAACTACCCTGGAAACTTTAGGATAATATGAACAAAGACACAATGCCACAATTATCTACTTTGTTATTTAATAGCCTTTAGATTAGCAATTTGAAGAGACAGAAGGTATTTCCATGGGATACATAGATAAATCCAACATTGAATTAATTTGAATGTCCCTATTAAATCCAAAGGAGTAAAATTTTAAAGTTTATTGCAGACAATACAATGTTCATCAGAAGCACATCAGGGCATTTTTTGAAATCAGAACATATTTTGAAATATTTTTAATAAGACAGTGTAAATTTTAAGCCAAATCATTTGACATCAATAGGAGGAATAGTATATTGTTATTCATTTTTTGTATGTAGGAATGGTTGCAAATTTTCTATGGACAGTAAATTCACTGAAAAAGTCCTGTTTTCATTAATTCAAGTTACACTGTGAAATATTTTAAGCCAAAATAGTTTTAGCTTGTTGTTTTTTTTGTTTGGTTTTTTTGTTTGTTTGGTTGGTTGGTTTTTTGTTTTTTGTTTTTCATTTTTTTTACGAATTAGCTACTCTTTAAGGCAAAAAAAAAAGGAAAAAAAAAAAAGAGAGAGAGAACCCCAGAGAAGCTAAGAAGTATCATGTACACTAGATTGGCAAATAGTGCTAAAACCAAAAATACATTGGGGTTTTTTTTTTGCTTTTGTTGTTAGCCCTTTTAGATGAAGGACCAAAATATTATTATTCCAGTGGAACAGTCTTATTTTTCCCTTTAGTAAATAGTCAGAAACATCCATTTCCATGTTTTGTGCTTGGGAGGAGTAAACATATGTGAGGAAGGAAAGGAGAAATTGAAGGGGATCAAATAAACAAAGTAAAGGGAGTAAAGAAAGGACTTATCAAAGGTGACAAGCCAGGTGACAAATGTAAATGTTTTTGAATTCTATCTGCTGACATCAGGATACCTCATAATCATTTCCTTTCAGACCTTTCTGATAACTCTGCTCTTTCATTAATTCGTTTTCATTGAGGTAATAGGGAATTACTTTAATGATTCTCTAAAGATCCAAGAAGGCTAAATATCCTAATAAGGCAGTTTTGTTTCACAAATAGTGTTGCGTTCACCAATAAAATTAAATTCTAATGTTTTCTGTGGTAGGTCATGTCCCTAGCAATGCAACATCCTAATCCACAGGCAGTTTTGACAAAATTAGTTTGTCCTTTCCCAGAGCTGAGTATCGATCAGATGAAAATCATCAAAGAGATGGTTTACTTTGAGAGAATATTTAATATCCCAAGAAAAAGGAGAAGAACCCTGATCACTGACTTCCTCTGGAGTAAAATTCCCCCATGCTCGGGGTTTTGCAATAGTTTATATCCTCCTCTGATTGCAGGTGCAGCCTCAGGAAAGGAAATTACTCGCAAATTTTCTTCACACTAATCAAAAGCTTCCCTTCTTCATGACAAAAATATCACAGATACAGACTCTGAACCAAGGTGTCAAGGATGTCTTCTGCTTAAGAGACAGAACTCACTGATGCAGCATCAGAAAAATCTTGCAAACAACTTGATCAGCTGTTCTTTTACCTACATTACTTAACAACTGATTAAAGATATAATGTAGAAGTGGCCTTTAATTTGCTGGCATTCTGGAGATGTTTTAGGACAAATCAAATTGTCTGCTTAGTGCAGTTTACAGCAGGTTACTGCTGTCGCTGTGGGACACAATGAATGAGACGGGGACTCGTGATTCAGAAGGCTAATGCTCCGAAAAGGGGCTGGTTTATTCTCAGATCAGCCGATCTATTTTTATACCTTTTTACAATGTGCCCATCTAAGAGGTGGGATCTTTTGAACTATTGGTCATACCAAGGGTCAACAAGCGAAGTCCCTCTTTAGGAGAGAAATGTGAAAAACAAGATAGTTTACAGAGTGTGACTTTGTTTACCATTTTAGATCCCTGGGAAAGGACTTGAGAAAAACTCAAACATGACAAGCAGTGACTACAACTGCAGCAGGCACTAGGTCAAAATCTGACAAAGTGCACTGCCACATAACATCCTGAAACAAGCACTGAGAGGTCCCACAAAACCCCTTCCATTTCTATTTCTGTGGATCCCAATGGTTTAGAGAGAAATTATTATGGGCTTTTCTCTCAGTGTTAGGGCCCTCTATTCATTTGCAGAATGAAAAGTTCTCTAAGCTTTTAATGTAGGTCAGACTCAACTCTTCAGTTGTATCAACCAAGATGCAGGTATTAAGCTTCCCTTTAAAACATTCTCATTTCTCAAGCCAAGAGCCCTGGCTCAGCACTGTAACTGTAAACTGCAAGTTCCAAAATTAGTAAGCGGTAAAGGTGAAAAAGGATAGAAGTACAACATACCCATGATTCATTATTTGTTGAGCAAGGTCCAACATTGGATGGGAAAACTAACAAACACTTTGTGCTTTGAGCTGACTCAACAAAACGCATGGCAAGGGCAATTTTCATTTGATGCACAGCAAGCAGAATTCCAACTCCAAAAGCAAAGGTGCTCCTCTTGCATCAGTGTGGAACGCTGGTGGCTTCAGCTGATGAGGGACCTCTGCCAGATCTGTGCAGGGAGAGACACTTGCAAGTTCAGGCATCAAGTGTTCAGACAACTCAAGTATCTGGCAGAGACCAAAGCAAAAATTTCACAGAAACAATAGAACTTCTGTATGTAGAAAACTGAAACATTGTAGTATTTTTTCACTTAAGACAGCAGTTCTTTCATAGCAGAAGAGAATTCAGGCAAAATATAACAATATATCCTGGGAAAAACTGGATGTCATGGAGGCTTTTTCCTAATCCAGAAGTGAGATTTTCCTAATCTGAAGACCTTCATTCTTCCACAGTAAACAGGCTTTGTTAAAACAACAAGGGAAATGCATTAATTTCATGTTTTCCTTTCTTGCTGCTTGACTGCACTCCTTTGCTTTTATCATGAACAGTAATTCCCCCTCACACACCCCCTGCTTCAGCCAGCAGGTTTCCGTATTACTATCATAGGGCTTGAGTACTGTTTAGCATGGAAATAGCATCAGATTACCCATCTTAAAATATTTTGCCAGACTTCAATAATTACAGTCAAAGAATACTTTAGTTGTATTTCAGGTAGTAAAGTACTAATTTTTCATCTTTATACTTGAGGGGAATTTTAAAATCCTGGGTTTGGAACAACCAAAGCCTTTGTGTTGTTTAGGAGATCTGAAGTGTGTTTTAAAAAACCCCAACAACCCAACATTTTAAATATTCAGGGGTCCAAATCATACTATCCTGTCAGAGCTGGGGGTCAGCACAGAGAGCAGGAGGCAGCCCATAAAGGAACTATTATGTGGGGAGCACTAGGACATAACCCTGCATTTATGGAGAACTGACTGTTCTCTTTGTTTTTTAATCAAGCTTTGTCTCAGAACACCACGGTCAAATATCCCAAAGGTGTTAATTACCACAACTTTTTAAATTGGATTGTTTGAAATTTATTCTCAATCTCTTTGCAAATATTCTGTGATTCATGGGCAAATTTTCTATATATTGGTTAATCCCACTGCCTATCTAGTTATTTCATGCTTTTGAAACCACCAATTTCCGAAAGAACAAACAGTCCCTGCTCAGGTAATGCAGTTCTGCTTCTTCTGTCTTTAACTACAGGCAGAAAAGGCAAAATTTCAGTCATCACTTTTTCAAAGGGTCGCATCATGGTTTGGGAATGAGATGGAGAGGAGAACTGGAAGCACAAATGATAAAACTCCCAGCTTTGAACTTAAATTATGTTGAACGTTATGCTTTTAGTTTCAGCATAAAGAAACCTTAATTAAAAGAACACTTTAAATTATATTATGAAGATATACAACGATAACTATGTGTAATTTCTTAACACTCATGGTTTTGTTATAAATAGTGAAAGCCAATTTAAAATAAAATAGAATTTATTGCCAGCGAAAAATCACAGACAAGAAATTTACAAAGCCAATACAGAAATTGACAGAGTCAGCGAAGCAAGGAAATAGGCAGTGCGCACTGGGTGAACCTTCCGATGTGTCCCGCAACACATCACCCCTGAGGTCTCACGAAGGTCTCAGTTCAGGTCTGCTATTGTTATACTCTTAACTCAGTGAACATGTCTGGACATGTCTGGTGGTCCTGGTATCCGGGGCTGAAGCTGCTGCCCAGTCCGGAATTTCTATAGACTTCTTTGTTTCCCCATGGTGCTGCTGATAGGATCATGGTATCAGTAGGCCTGCGAATGGATTTCCTGGGTGTGCAGGATGTGGCTAATGGTCCAGGTGGGACGCATCCTCTGGGCCATCAATCCTTATCAGATGCCGATTGCCCCTTGTCTCCGTGCCTCTCCACCCCTCATTGGTATTGTAATTCTATTGTCTTCTTCCCAGAGCTGGGGTATCCCCTGTGCTAAGTGGGTTTCTTCTGATATTCTTAAGACTACGTGTTTTACCATCACTCATAACAGAGAGTAGTTATAATTATATAAAATGTAGTATAGGAACATGAATTAGCATCTATTACAATTTCCCCCTTTTCTTATTTGGAACTGCTTAATTCATGTTCTTTTAACCCTCCACCAGTAACGAAGTAAAAATTAAGGAAAGAAAAAAAACCACACACTTCCCTTTTCCTCTAAATTTGGGATTCACGGGCTTGGTACTCCGGGTCTTATATCTTGTCTTTTTCTGAATGGCATTAGGCTAATTGTCAGGTTCTTTACTCTCTGTGGGGGTTTTGAGTCGTTTCAGCTCTTTCAGGAGATGCAGGGCTCCCCACCAGAGTTTCCCTCTGCAATTGACGACGCCCACTGGGTTGCAACCAGCGGCGCGGTAAGCCGTCTTCTCCGCAGCAGGGTCACTCCCCCAGGATCCTGTCTCTGGTGTGAGCCATGAAACGTCTCTAAAAAACTCCCCACCTAGAAAGTTTAATTGGGCCAGCATCACAGGGGGTTTTGTTCAATTTTCGGCATTCTACTGCTAATATTTGAGCCTTCTCATCTAATTTCCCCCTTAGCCCGTATTTGAAAACTAAATACCATTCCGAAGAGTCCATTTCTATTACACCCAAATTAGTAGCAAGCACCAGGAATCTTTCTGTCGGATCATATTCTTCATCTAAACATTTGTGACACAAATCCCTAGGCCTTGTGCCCCTTATACAGTGCACAACCCAAATCTCATGACAATATACGCATTCAAAATGTACAAATGGATAGCAGAGACATCCTGGGTTTGAGTAACTTAGTATGTCACTCATGTTTTTGTTCTCTCAAGTAGTACTTTCAGATTTCCAGCAGTGGACGTCAATTTCCACTCAGGATCTTGCTCTTGTTGCTCAACCTTTTTCACTCGAGATGCGTGGGTCCACCCTTTCTCTGCTGTTTGTACTGCAGTGTCTGTAGTTAAAAGGACAAGGAAGGGACCCTCCCATTTTGGGGTGAGAGGGATTTCTTTCCAGGTTTTTATTAATACCTGGTCACCAGGTTTCACCTTGTGAATAGCAAAACCCAGGGACGTGCTTTGTGCGATTATCCCCTGCTTTCGTAGATCTTGCAAATTTTGATTAATTGATACTAGGTATGATTGAATTTGGGTATCTTCTATCTTAGGGTGTCTGACTGGCCTTCCATGTTCATATGGCATACCATATAACATTTCAAAAGGTGATAGGCCAGTCTTTGCATGGGGTTTCGTTCTGATATTTAACAAAGCCAGGGGCAAGCATTCCATCCGACTCATTTTGGTTTCTAGCATTAATTTTGCAAGTTGTGCTTTAAGACTCTGATTCATTCTTTCTACTCTCCCTGAGCTTTGTGTGTGCCATGGGGTGTAATATTCCCACCGGAATCCCAGTGCTTCTGCCAGTTGTTTTATGACCTTAGACGTGAAATGAATTCCTTGGTCTGAATCAATACACTCCATTATTCCAAATCTAGGTATTACTTCTTCTAGTAATGACTTTATGACCACTCCGGCGGTAGCTTTTGCACTTGGAAAAGCCTCTACCCAATGTGTTAATTGGTCGACAATTACCAGTAAGTACCGATACCTCCCTGCTTTTGGTAATTCCGTGAAATCAACTTGTATTCTGGCAAATGGCCTGTACGCAAGAGGGCGACCTCCCATTTGAGACTTTCCAATTCTGTTCTGATTTATCCTTTGACACACCATACATCCTAATACCTCCTGTTTTGCTAGTTCGTAAATTCCCTTACACACGAAAAACCTTAGGAAATGCTCTGCCAGTGCCAGTGCTCCCCAGTGGGTTTTAAGGTGTAATCTTTTAAGTATTCTCCTAGTATATTCTTTTGATACTAATTCTTTCCCATCTGGCAGTTTCCACTTACCTTCTATCAGCGTGCCTCCCAATCTCTGGAATTCTGCAATTTCTTTCTCTGATGGGTGCATGGGGTATTCTGCTGTTTGGTCCTGTTCAATTTCTGGGATACTTACCGTCATCAGGGCAGCTCTTTTTGCTTCTTGATCTGCCAGATTATTTCCTCTTGTTCTGAATTGCCTCCCTGTTTGGTGTCCTCTTACATGCACAACGGCAATTGCTTCAGGTTCTCTGATTGCCTTTAGTATTTTTCTCACCAGTTCCTCGTGGACCAACCTTTTTCCTTTCAAGCTGACCAGGCCTCTTTGTTCCCAAATTTTCCCAAAAGTGTGTACTACGCCAAATGCATATTTTGAATCTGGAAAAAGCATACCTTCTTTCCCCTTTAGTCTAATCAGTCCCCTTAATACTGCATACAATTTGCAGGCTTGGGCTGACCAATTAGGGTTTAGGGGACCTGACTCTACCACTTGGCCAGTTCTCCCATCAACTACTGCATACCCTGCCTTCTTTTTCCCATCTACAACTTTGGCTGACTTATCTACAATCCACTTCTCTCCAGATTCTAGTTCTTCCTCTTCTAAATCTGATCTTATTTTTGCCTGAAAATCAATTATTTCAGCGCAGTCATGAGTCAATTTTCCGGCTGTTTCCCCAAACAAAAATTGTGCTGGGTTTGTAGCCAAGGCGGTTCTTAATTCTAAATCAGAGGAATGGATAAGAATTGCTTCATATTTTAGGAGTCTTGCATCAGTGAGCCATTTCTCTGCTCTTTGCTGAAGGCTGTTTCTAATATCATGAGGGGTATACACTACTAGGGGAGCCCCAAATGTACTTTTTCTTGCCTCTTCTACTAACAAAGCTACAGCTACGATTGCTTGCAAACAGGTGGGCCAGCCTCTACTTACCGGGTCCAGGAGCTTGGACACATAGCCCACTGGTTTTCTTGTTCCAGCCCAATCCTGTGTTAAAACTCGGTGCGCAGTGCGATTACTTACATCTACAAATAGCTGGAATTGTCTTTTCACAACAGGGAGGCTTAGGACTAGAGCTGCTATCAATATTTCTTTCAATTCTTTGTATTTCTGCTCATCTTCCTCTAACCATTTTAACCTATCTGTAGTTAGTTTCTCATCTAAGAACTTTACCTTTTCGCTGTAGCCTTCTATCCATTGTCAACAGTATCCTATTAATCCTAGAATTTGCCTTATCTCTTTCTTGGTTCTGGGGGGAGGAAGTTCAATGATGCCTGCTACTCTCTCTGGGTCTAGTTTCTTTTTCCCTTTTGTGATCCAGTGCCCTAGGTATTTTACTTCGGGCTCTGTGAACTGTAATTTGGATTTGCTGACTTTTAATCCTTTATTTCCCAGGAAATTTAACAATTCTATGGTACATTCTTGTACATCTTCCTCCTTTGGTCCCGCTATCAACAGGTCATCTACATATTGTAATGTTTTTGTGCCTTTATGCAGAGCAAATTGACTAAGTAATTGCTCTAAGGCTTGGCCAAATAGGTTCGGGGAATCTACAAATCCTTGGGGGAGGGACGTCCACTTGAACTGCTGGTGACGCCCAGTTACGGGGTCTTCCCATTGGAACGTGAAATAATCTCAGCAAGATTCTTCTAAGGGGCAGGCATAGAATGCATCTTTTAGATCAATGACACTATACCACAGGTCCTCTGGTGAGACTGTTCAGAAGGGTATACAGATTGGCTACGATGGGAAACTTTGTCCGGGTTTGTTCATTTACTGCCCGTAAGTCTTGTACTAGTCTCTAGCTCCCGTCTGACTTCTTGACTGCCAAGATAGGGGCGTTATGCTGGGACATGCAGGGTTCCAAGGCCCCTTTCCCCAGAAGCTCTTCTATCACTGGTTTTAGCCCTTTCCTACCTTCTAAGGGGAGGGGGTACTGCTTTATCCGAATAGGCTCTTCTGGCCTCTCAATTTCTATTTTTATAGGTTCCATTTTCAACCTCCCCGCTTCTCTTGGGCTATGCCATACCTTAGGATCAATTCTTTCTTCATCTTGGGCTGTTAGTTTATATAAACTTACCACCAACTGGGAATACCACCAAATTTATGCCTAATTCCACAATCAAATCTCGACCCAGCAAGTAATAGTCAGCGTCTACTAACAACATATCCCCTGTGCAGGCTTTATGTTCAGCCTCAATATTTACATTTTTAATCACGGGCACTTTGGAGGGCACTCCTTTAGCTCCCACTACAGTTATGGATTCTTTTCCTATGGTGCACCCTGCCAGTAGTCGCTTAAAGGTGCTTCTCTCTGCGCCCGAGTCAACTAAGAATTCCCAAACTTCTTTTTCTGGACCGATTTTCAGTTTTACCAGGGGCTCTGTTGTTATTTTCGGCCCTAGTATGAAAAGCCCCTGACACCCCTAATCCTCTTGGAACATTTTTTCATCCCGCATTCTTACCTTACAACCTTTCTTCAGATGGCCCATCACGCTGCAGTAAAACAGACTAAAGCCACGACCTCATTTTGTTTGACTTGTCCTGCTCCCCTTGGGGGCGGTTGCCACCTTCTTTGGTTCCCCCTTTGGGGAATGTACTTTTTTCTCTGATTTCTGTCCATTTTGTTGGCCTCTTGAACTACTGCCATCAAGATTCTTGCCAGTTCTCTCTGTTTCTCATTGTCCCTCCTCATACATACCTTTTGGGCTTTTCTCAATAGCTCCTGTAATTCCTTTTCTTGCCAGTTTTCTATTTTCTCAAGTTTTCTTCTTATGTCTTCCCAGGATTTTGCTACAAACTGGGTTTTTAACAGGACTTCCCCTACTGGGGAATCTGGGTCGGTACCTGTGTACATCCTTAAACTTTTCCTTAATCTTTCTAACCATTCGGTCAGTGTTTCATCTTTCCCTTGACATTCACAGAACAACTTACTAATGTTTTGACCCCGAGGTACTGCTTAATTCCTTGTATAACCATGGCTCTTAGATCTGACATATTCCATATCCCCTCTCCTCCACCCGTGTTCCACCCTGGGTTTTGTGCAGGCCATTTTACGTTACCTGCTATACCTTGTGGAAATCATCTGTCCCAGTCCCTTATAGCTGCCGGTCTAATCATGTTTTTGTTCTTTGCTATTGAAGAGTGATTTCAAAATTGTCATTATATCTTCATAAGTGTAAATGCCAGTTCCCAGGTCCGGGGAGACAAAAGGAGATGCTGCTGAAGGCAGTCTCCCCTTTGATATCTTACACCTGTGTTAATTATCCTAGAGTAGAAACAGCCTTGCCCTCATAGCTATGGGCATGATAAAGAGTTAGCTGGTAAGGAGTGCAGTTGGAGTCAGTTAGAGTCTGCTTGCCGTGCTGTGAAGACCTAGGGACAGGAGGTTGTGTAAGGGCCAGAAAAGGTAAGCTGCTGTACGTAGGACAGACAGGATTAGGCGGCCATGCTAGAGCCAGAGCTGAAGAAGAGAGCCAGAGCTGTGTAGAGCTGCTCTTAGAAGATACAGAGAAAAGGTATGGGAGACTTTTGAATAACAAGATGCTGATACTTGAAGCCTTCTGATGATTCTAATGAAGCACCTCGAGTGCAAGTGCAGTGTCCATGTCTACTACCATGTGTATAGACTGTGACACCCAGGAATTCATCTACTCTGTCTGCTGCCCCTATGGGATCATCCAATAGATTACCCATTTCCTCTTTAAATGCCGGACGTCCCCGGTGTTAAGGGGGACATTTACATATCCTATAGCTCCCGTGTCTAAAGGAACTTCCCATAAAGGAAATATTCCTGGTTTTTCTTCCTCTGTCTCACTATCCTCCCATGCCATCTTCTTTGCAACCCGTCTTTTTGGATGGGTCTGGGAAACAGAGGCAGTCCTTTGCCTTGGAAGGGTGTTTCTGAGAGAGGACTCTGAATCAGGCATGGGAACCATCCCCTCCGAAGGAAGGTAGTCTAACGATGGTAAAGATTTGGAACCCCCTTCTATTATAAATTCTGAGATGTTATGGGGATCCCGGGATTGGGTTGCTAGTGAGGGGTATACATCACATTGGAACGGTTGTACCTCTCGGGAGGGCAAGGGTGCTGATGCCCTTACCCGATGACACCGATGGCGCTCTCATTATGGAAGGACCCCTGAAGCTGGTGATTCCCCAGTAAGATGGAGCTGTCGTTGAGTAGGGGCCCTCCCTGAACCTCTTGCTGCTACAGCTGGGGGCTCTGGTATTGCATATGGGGGCGGGAGACTTTCTAATGGATCCCAATCTTCTCCTTTTCCCCTTACACTGACTGGGTATATTTTTGCTTTAGCCTCTCCCCATGCCAAAGCGCACTCATATTCCTCTCCTTTTGTTACAGTTTTTGCAAGCACAAATTCTAACAATATTTCACAAACCCAGGGATCGAAGGTCCCAAATATTGGCCACACCACATTCTTCTTTAACTCCTTACCTCCCCACACTTCAATGCAGTAGTGAACCATTTTCTCTTTGGATTTCTCCTTTTTTGCTGGACATTCTTTCCAATTTCCCAATACTCTTCCCAAAGGACTTTCCCGGGGGAATTCGAGCATGTTATCCCTCCCGGCCTTCCCTCTTGCCTTATGCTTCTGGTTCTTACTCTTACCTTGTCTCACTTTTCTCAACTTCAGGTGTTTCTGAAGCACTGTCTCCTGTTCACCAGGGGTCCTAAAAAGCTTGTTTACAAAAAAGGTACCTTGTTCTTTCTGTGGATCCTGAAGTTCTTCTTATAGTTTCCAGCCTGTCCTTCTCAGGGAGCCGGCCCAAAGTCACCTCGGCTAGGAAACGAGCTCTCTACCCCTTTTTTTTCCTACCTCTTACCTCCTTTTCTTCTGATTTCATAAAAACGTAAAAGGGGCTTACAAGTCTCCAATCTCTTAGAGTCAAAGGAGGTCTACCTTTCCCCCTTTAACACCTGGGTGACATTTTCCAAGTGTGTGTGTGCAGCCTGTCCTTTTTCTCACTCACTTGTTTAACCATGCGCTTCCCTTGTCACTGACTGTTCCCCTCGCAGAGTAACGGAACTGCGGTTCAAAGGTCTCCACTCGCTTCGCGGAAATTCCATGTCTCATCCAAACACACACACACCGTCACCCCCCACTCAACCATGAGTTACTTAACGGCTCTTGTTCACCCGTGGATTCTTTGTGCACGTAGATTTTTTATGAGTGAACACAGTACCACGGCCCGGCAGTCCCCCTGCTACTGGGATCTGCACCGAGTTCCTTTGAGAGCTCCAAAAGCTAGCTTCCATCTTAATCTTTCCTTGGTTCACGATTCTGGTTGGCTTTTCTCAGTTTGGGAGAGCCTGATTGGACCTTGACTGTACCCCCTTTCTTTCACGGGCCTGCGCAAGAGGGCAGGGGCACCCCCCGCTTAAGAAAGAGGGATTCAAGGTTCAGACCCTCCCTGTACGGGCACCAATCTGTTATAAATAGCGAAAGCCAATTTAAAATAAAATAGAATTTATTGCCAGCGAAAAATCACAGACAAGAAATTTACAAAGCCAATACAGAAATTGACAGAGTCAGCGAAGCAAGGAAATAGGCAGTGCGCACTGGGTGAACCTTCCGATGTGTCCCGCAACACATCACCCCTGAGGTCTCACGAAGGTCTCAGTTCAGGTCTGCTATTGTTATACTCTTAACTCAGTGAACACGTCTGGACATGTCTGGTGGTCCTGGTATCCGGGGCTGAAGCTGCTGCCCAGTCCGGAATTTCTATAGACTTCTTTGTTTCCCCATGGTGCTGCTGATAGGATCATGGTATCAGTAGGCCTGCGAATGGATTTCCTGGGTGTGCAGGATGTGGCTAATGGTCCAGGTGGGACGCATCCTCTGGGCCATCAATCCTTATCAGATGCCGATTGCCCCTTGTCTCCGTGCCTCTCCACCCCTCATTGGTATTGTAATTCTATTGTCTTCTTCCCAGAGCTGGGGTATCCCCTGTGCTAAGTGGGTTTCTTCTGATATTCTTAAGACTACGTGTTTTACCATCACTCATAACAGAGAGTAGTTATAATTATATAAAATGTAGTATAGGAACATGAATTAGCATCTATTACATCTATTACATCTATTCACAAAGTTTGCAATGGAAACATGAAATAATTCCAAAGGGTTCCTCTGCAGTGTGTTTATCACGGGCCAGCCTCCCTTTCTCATAAACAGACTGTCCCTGGAAACTGGAATGACTCATTTAACACAGCTTTGTTTAAAATCCTTTCCTTGGGACCCCCATCCCCCCTGAACCTTCCAGCAGGGAGAATGAGGGTGTTTTAGTCACTTAAGAATATGCCTAATTTAATCAATCAGCAAAATACTTAGGCACATGCTAACTATTTTTTATTTTCTTTTTAAAGTGGCCTCTTTAACTTTGTTAGCCCTTGACTCATTTTCTTTCATAAAGTAGAGGGATTTACAAGCAGTTTATATCCTTTAGAGTTCTGCTAAAACAGAAATGAGATTTTCACTTCTCTGAATCAGTCCTGAAAGTGAAAAAACACCAACCAAAACAAACAACATAATTACACTACTTTTTCTGAGGCAAAAGATTTGCAGGAGATCACAACTTTTCCTAGAGCAGCTGGCACAGCAGGAGAAAAAAAAACATGGAGATTTCCAGACTGCAAACCCTTCCTCAATTCTGATACAGGAGTTCTGTAGAGCACAAGGAATTTTTCATTTGAGTTTTACTGCACCAAGCACTGAGATAGTTCCAGTAATACCTTGGGAGCCCCAGGGTGTTCCAGTCCAGGAGCTTCAGTCCTTCTGTCCCACATTACTGAAGCAGGTCCTGAAGTTCCATTTTTTTTTAATGTTTTGGGGGTTTCTGCCCCTTTCTCCCCCTCCTTTTACTAGAAAGACAGCTCTTATGCCTTCCCTTGAACACTTTATAATGATTTTACAAAGCTGTACTTTGGGCCAGACTCACAACTAATTCCTCCTTGCTCCCCTTGGAAAAATGAATCACAAATGGGACACACAAGCATCTGATTTCCCTGAGAGAACACAGATTTTAGGTAGCTGCTGCTAATTTCACATCCTAAAATGCAACCCTCATCAGATTCAGCTAAAGTAAATCAAAGTGCAAACAGACAGTAGGAAATAGCCTTCTTTTGACAGGAACAACCTGGAGCGTGTTTGTTCCTGAATAAAGCAAAGTTGGCTATTGATTGAGTCCAGCTCACTGGGATGATTCAAATTAAGCAGCAGATTTAGCTACTGATGTTCAGATCTCAGTCACAGAAACTTTTATGAGAGCCTGCATGCAAAGCTGCTTGTATCACTTGCAAATATGCATTTATGGCAACTTTTCTGCTTGTCAGAAGAGAGAAATAGCTCAGACAGCCCAAAGACACAAATAAAAGATGTCAAGTGTGTGTTGGAAAGACACACATAGAAGCTGTCAATTTTTTGTTTGTCTGTTTACAGGAGAGCAAACAGGGAGAGTACAAGCCTGGGATAAGGGTTAGAGAGAAGAGGCTGGGGGAAAAAAGCAATGAGAGGATACTGGAAAGGGAATTGTTCACAGGAAAAGATGTTTATAACCCTAAAGGAGATTTTCTTCAGAGCTGAAACAAACACTGGACTATTTAAGTCAAGATGAACACAGCACTCAAAGTGCTTCATTAAAAACATCAGAAGGCTCCAAGCATCAGCACTTTGTTATTCAAAACTCACCCATACCTTTTTTCTGTAGTCTACCAAGGGCAGCTCCATACAGTTCCTTCTCTCTTTCTTCTCCAATTCTGGCTCACTCTTTCCTGTCCCTAGCACATCCGTCTAACCCTGTCTGTCCTTCACACAGCGTCTTACCCCTTCTGTCCCTTGCACAACCCCTTCCTCCTCACAGCACGGCCTACAGACTCCAACTGACTCCTTACCAGCTAACTCACTTGTTTTCACAGCCATGGCTGTGAGGGCAAGGCTGTTTCCACTCTTGGATAATTAGCACAGCTGCAACATACCAAGGGCAAGACTGCCTTCAGTAGCATCTCCATCTGTCTCCCCAAACTGGACGCCTAAAACTCAGTAGGCCTTTACTGTCTACGTTTATTAAACCCAGTGAGGAAAGGCACAGTTCACTTCCCTCTAAGGTCTGAGCTCACATCCATGCTGAGCAGTAAAGACAAAACCTAGAGATTCCTACTCCAGATCCTGAGCGGCTAAATAATAAAAACATCCTTATTAGCATGTATGCCCTCAAGAAACTTACCAAAAGCTGCAGAAAGAACCTAACTTATACTTCTGTAAAAATGTTTATTTAAATAGATATTTATTTTGGTGGCCAATAGCTGGCCTGAAGTTGTCACAATTATAATTAATTCCCGTTCTATAGCTGAAAGATAACAAATTATATAAGTACCCTGATTATATAACTCAACCAGTGTGGCCTGTTGAAGAGCAAGCCTAGGCTACTGGGGACGCAAGTAGCCGTTGGCTGGGTGGCAACTAGTTCAGCCAATAGGGATTGACCATGCAGACCTTCAGACCTATATAAGGAGGAGCCGACTCAATAAAAGTTCGCTGTTGTGAATGAATCCAGTGTGTCTTGTCACTTGTCTGTCTCCCAAATGACAACAGATACTATTATCCAGGATTTTTTTTTTTTTAATGTGAGTTAGATATATAACCAAGCACACTGTAAATGGTATATTCTGTTGACATATTCTTGCAGTTGTTCCATGATTTGCTGTTCAAAATGAATTCTGATTTGTGATTGAAGCTGTTATTTTACTTAAGTTTTCAAAATACTTGGTCACAATGCATAAAACAAACCTGGCATTTAAAGTACAAGAACCTTCCACACTGGGCAGATCTCCTGAGGCTAACATAAGAATACATTATCCCTCAAATCACGCCTCTATTTTCAAGCCTCTTTTCCTGCCCTATTTCAATTCACTATTTGTATGTATTTTAATGTAGTATTTAATTTTTAATTGTGGACACTCGGTTAAAGCTAATTCTGTTGTTTTACTGCAATATGAGTTGATGCTGATATATAAAATGTGAGGAACAAAAAATACCATGAAAAAATAAAAGCTGTGGTAGAATGGATGAGGCAAAATAAACATCCATAGAAAACAGATTTAACCTTTATCTCCATGGCTGTGATATCAACATTGGCCATAAATCTCACCTATGAGATTATTAATAAGCAAAATCCTTTGTTGATGGTTTGAGCTAATTAATTAGGAGTAAGTGAACTGATGAGGTGAATGAAGCACCTCTAAAACTAAGCTACAAATCAATGACAGAATAAACATTTGAATTACTACTCCTCTCTGTGTAATAAAGAACAGCTGGCCCTGCCAAGGATCCCAATAGACTGGTGTAATTTTAAACAATGCCAAAACGTAGCTGCAACTCAGAGCAAGATGGATGGAAGATGCTCCAAACATAAAGAAGGAAGTTATAGAACATTCTTTGCTCAAGGATGAAACGAAGAATTCTATGAGAAGGAGAATTCCCATAAAGAATTATAGGAGAATTATATGGGGAAGGAGAACAGAGCAGTTCTGGGCCTCACTACCAGGGGGACTTGGGTCTGTCACTTTGGCACTAATTCAGACTCTCCAGCAACTTTCCAGAGGTTCTGAGAGCTACATCAACATGCATCATTTGTACACGTATTTTCACTTGCAAAGATCAGTGGTTTCAGGAAACGGGCAACAGTCAGTAAGAAGCTCCCTATAAAAACATCACTATTAGTCCTTTAGATCAATATAACCAATTATTTCTTGGTAACTGCTCAGTAAAAAATGAAAAAGGCCTGTAAGACTTTGCTTTAGATAAAGGGGAGTTGTTTTAGATATACATTAAGGATGATGCCAATCTCCTCAGTTTTGATGCTTAAGCTGAAATATTCTTATATACAATGACATCTTAAAGATCCAGGGACATTATCAGCCTTAAGGGTGGCACTCCCTGAGCTAGACAATCTTGTGTCTATCATACTTTCCAGGCCAAACATTTTCCAAAACTAGAGGGAAAAATTATTCTTTAACCTCTTCCTGTGTTCACAATTAAAATCTATCCAGTTTCATTTCCCTCTCCCTTAAAAGCACTTCACCTCTGCCATCTTTGCTTAGGATGAAGTGCAGTTGACTTCACTGATTACTTTCCTTAGTCAGTTATTTTCCTTAGCATGAAACACAAGTAAGACAGATTATATATTGCCTGTCCTCAGCTGCACTTTCTACTGCAGTTTTTTTTTCCTCTTTTCAAATGCAAGGTGTGAATGCAAAACAATTGCTGAGTAGGGCTATTTTGTATCCTAACAAAATATAACGAGTGACGGAAGTTTTATGGTATAAAAAGAAAGTAAATAAAAGAAATATACCGTACTTGGAATGGAAGGAGCTATAGAGAGGTAGAAAAAGGAAATTATCCTTTAGGAATCTACCACATGGATTGTAATGCTGTTAGTATTTAATAATATTTCTTGAGAGAAAGAAAATTACATTTTTCAATTCATTTTGCTGGCATCTTATCTCTCCAATTAAATTTTAATAACAAATGGAGTTCCTCAATATGCTTCAGTCAATTCTATGGATATATGTCATTCTTGTTTTAAATTCCATGTCCTCTAACAAGGCTTTTAATACATCTACTTATGAGAAATGGAGAGGAATAAGAGTTCAGATCATAAATCTGAACAAGTGTCTCATCATCAACTTCGATGCAGTGATGACAATTGACATTACTAGTAGCTGTGTCCATGTTATTCATTATTCTACTCTGCGTGTTGGGAAAAGGGGATGTTTCCCAATTGACTAGTTGCTTTAGTAACTGCTCTTGCATATAAATATTTCAAGGTTTCCAAAAATCTTCAGGTTCAGCTGCCAAAAATTGAAACCAAGATGAAGTCTGTCTCCATTTCAGTATTTCCTTAGGAAAGGATAAATAAAACAGCTGCAAACAGAGCTAGAGGGAGGAAGGTGGAGGACCAGAATCAAGAGTGCCAGCTGTGGGTACCCACTGCAAAAGTATTCAGACAAAAACTAGAGACTACCTCTCACTTCTTCCCACCCGGTTAAAAATCTTCCTTTTGCCACTCACATATGAGACAGTTCTACAAATTATTGCTTTTGATTTCCACTGTGTCATTTCTATGGCTGAATATTCAGCCATATCAAATAATTAATCAATCTGAATATTGAGGTGATCATATTCAAGCACATCTCTTTTCAAACATGTTATACATCGTGGCATTTTCAGACTGATTATATTAAAATTATATCAATACATAAATATATCAGCAAAGCTTCTTCCTTTTTAATATAGATTTCCTTCTGAGAATGCACCATCTACTTCTGGATAAATTTCTGTAATCTTAACGCTATTTATTTCAAATATCCTGAAGTTTGATCATATGGACATTTTCCCTTGAGGTAGCTGAAGGCATTTGTATTTGTGGGGTGAGATGCTGTTATTGATTAAAAGGTGATTTAGTTGTATGAAGAACAAAGGATAAAATGTTCTGTCCTCTGCAACACAGTTTAAAAGTTCCTTATCAGAGTTTGTAAGAGTGTATTTTATACAGCATTTTGCAACACTGAAACAGCTGAGACAAACAAAGAATTTAGTGAGTTTTCGTGAGTCTGTGATTATTTATAAAAAAGTGAAAGGAACTAAAAATATATATAATTAAAGAATGATGAAAAAGAAATTTGAAACCCAAAGATAAAAGCCATGTAAGATTAGATGTCTCCTACAATAAAAGATATGGGGTAATTGGATTTTGTAATGAAAGCAACTTTCTCTGAACCTGAGAATTCTTTGGTTATAAGGATATTTCCAACAGCACTGAAGGACAATGCCAGCTTAAAAATTAGCCAATAAATATATTCTAAGTATCAACTGTCAGTGCAGTATGTAATGTCAGTCATAACAATATAAAAATAGATTAAACTTACATTGTCCTACAGCAGAAGATACAAATTCAATGGAAATATGAACTACAGTTACCAAATCACAACAATCTAAAAAATCAGACAAAATTATTAGCAAGATACTGGCAGAAATATTGAATTGCATAGTCTCATATCTTCTTAGTCAATTTGTGATTTGATACCAGACCAATTTTTTTTTTAATTTCAATTACTAGTATTATGGACAGGAGATGTTCTGAATTACTGAAATCTGAGCAAGCCAGGCACCTGCTTACGTGGCCAATAAATATATTTCATCACTATAGTTGCAAAAACTAATACTGACTAGCAGGGGTTAAGTGAAATGAAATGATTCAGAAATAGAATGACACAGTCTGAATTGCATTAGCCTCCAGAATGCTTGAGCAAAAGTGGATTTAACTGAATGAACTGGTGGAGTTTGCTGTCTTAGCTGCTACAGCAAGATATATTTTGTTCTAATTTAAACTGCAGGACCTGGGAGCAATTCCTAGTTCCTTGATTAGGGACTTCAGTCCTTACTACCAGATCAGAGTGACATCTGTTCTGAATCATCCCCCTCCTGGAACTTCATTTCCATTGAAAGAAAACCTAAACGTGTGCATGAGCTGAACCACAACTTATGAAATTAATCTGTCCTTCATTCTGCCCTTCCACCGCTCTTCATTTGCCTTCAGTAAGTCCCTTAACACTCACAGAAAATACCTTACAGTCAAACTATAAGTTACTCTATAACTATAACTGACAAACAGAAAGGCAACTTGTTTAGATGTTGAATATTTGGACACAGTGGAGTGTGGCCAAATATTTTTTGATTTATAGATCCCCTAAATTTTTCCATTTATGGAAAGAACACTATACAATAAATCTGGTCTACTGACAATAGGCTCTTGTTCCAAATCCACTGGTGCGCCACAGGTGGAGCAAAATCTCATTTTTGCATAGCAGGTTCCAGAGTAATTTACAATTAACCTGAGGAGCACACTGGACCTTCAGTGCTTGACAGGAATTTTGCCATCGCCTGCAGTTTTATGGAGAGTCAGGTGTTTTCTTTTGGAGGCAAATCATTCAGTAGGAGTCAAGGAAAGTTAAGTTTAAATAATACTTGTGTTTTGAGTCTAATCCAAAGCACACTGATTGTCAGAGGGAGCATTTGCCCACATATTCCTCTGCTAGCAAAGATAACTTTTATAAGAAGCAATCATTTTAATGACTCAAAGTATAAATGAATAGCATGAGGTCATAAAGGTATTTCCTTTGTCTCCCCTGCAGATCTATGGCTCTTGCACTGCACAGCAGCACATATTTAGAGCTGGACAGGCTGCTCACAGAGGTCCATTGCCATCCTCTATAACATAAGTGGTAAGTCTCAGTTTTATGTGAGATAAAGCCTATTTAAAATTAGTAGACATGTACTGAACCCAGCTTTGATCCTGAGGCCAGGAAACATTTCAGCAGTCATACAGCTTCACAGGAGAGATGATGGGTTCTCTGTCTTGTAGTGACATCACACCCAGGCTGGATTTCACTGTGCAGCCAGAGTGATGTAAATGTGCACTTAAATTAGAGGCAACGAAGTGTGGTGTGTGTGTGTGTGTGTATATATATATATATATATATATAAATTCTAACTTAAATCTATGGTTTAAAATTTAGAAACATCTTGCTGAAAGCAGACTTGAGTTTTTGTTTCCTGTGAAACAATGTGTAAATGATTCCATCAACTCTGGTGGAATTAATTATTTTAACTGAACATAAGAACAAGTGGAGTGTACTGAAAAAAAATTCCTTTTGACTCTGTTTGTGTATGTGCTATTAGAGGATGAGAGAAGTAAAACTTATGTAATTCCTTAGGACGCATAACTGAGCCTTTCCAAACTCAGGGGTACCTGGTTGCTGCAGATCTGTTTCCTCAGAGAATGTCCCAACCAAATTCCACTGCCATGCAGTGTTTTCAGCCTGTAGTATGAAATCACAGGTTTCTTCTAACTTAAAAATTGCTATAAATTATCCACGAGCACCATGGCTGTTTGTTTTTTCAGTGGATGTGTTCATCCCTAAAGAATGTCTAAGATCTATAAAATAACTCTCAACCACCTCATGACTGAACTGGTGGAATGAGACCTGGCAGTCAGAAGCCATATACTTTCACTATACACCTCAAGTATTCTTTTCAGTAAAATAAACTCCATGTATTTCATGACTCAGGCACAGAGGCTCAAAAAACCCAACATGAGGACAGCCCGCTTTGGTAAATAATCATATTTTGGAAAAATTCAGGATAAATTTCACGATGGGCAAAAGTGTGTTGACTTCCACAGACATTTTTTTATAAGCAGCAGAATTACACCATTTGGTGTCAGAGTGATCTAGACTTGAATATGCCTCAGGAGATGGAGCCACTATCATTTTTGGACTTTGCTATCCCACCAGAAGATGAGTGCAATCCCTGCATTCCCAGAGCCCACTGGAGTAGTGGGTTGTAGCAGCAGTTATTGAACAGGTTTAGCTGAGCTTGGAAAAACCACAAACCTCATCTGTTTGAGATCAGAGGAGCTGATTTTGACAACAGTGCCCACTTTAAGAATTTATCCAGCCTTTTCAAAGGCTTGACAAACACAGGGAACAAATTTCAATCCCAACAAATGCAAGGAGCAAAGAGAACTCATGCACATACACCCAGCCTTTCAGGATGTTGTATCTGGGAAGTATGTATTAGCAATCTAAAGAATCCAAAGTCCCTTTACTCCCCTTTATCCCCAGATTACAGGAGTGCCAAGAGGTGAAGTTTAAGCATGATTGTATTCATTGGGAGTTCTACTGACCCTCAAGCAAACGGGCTCTTGAATTGAAGAGTTAACACTCCGAATTAAAACCAGCAGCAGAACAGAGGCAGCCAGCAAAGCTAGGGAAGAAGAGATAGAAGTTATTTACATAAATCAGCTCTGGAAGGCATTAGTAAAACCTAAAACCAGAAACATTTTTTGTTCCCTGAAAGCAACAGGCAAAGCCAGGTCTAAACCAAAGCGGAATCCACCTTTGTTCAGCACTTTGAGATCTAAATGGGAGATCTAGAATATGGGGGTTTTCTTCAGAAAAAATGAGAATCACCATCTACAATCAATATAAAAAAACCCCATCACTACCAGAAAATACCAAATACTAGCAACACCACAACCCCCTAAAAAAGATCTTTTCTTTGAAGACAGACAAAACCAGCTTGTTATTATCTTTAAAAGCCAAGTCACACCATGTGGACGGTTCTGGATTGCAGCAGACCTCTGAAGAATGAGTATCCCTCCCAGCAGAGCTCTGAGATGGGATTTGATGGCTACTAATGGTAAATAACTTTTCTGGGGTAGGTGAATACAGGACGATGTTCAAGTTTATTATTTCATAGCTTGTGGATATAAATTTTAGATAGAATAACCCTGATTTATAACTGCATATTTTTGTTATCTAATTTTCTATTTCTTTGGGGGAGGTCACATAAATATGAATCTTTCCCTGAAAATAAAAAAAAAGTCCTTTGTGAAAAGAAGTGTGGTATTACAACAGCTCCTACATTCAGAAAGTATAAATCAATACATTTTTAAGAAGAATTTTTAATTTTCTAGGCAAGCTTTTTCCTGTTGCTTTAAAAAGGGGAATTATGAAAAACTCACCAGCTGGCTAATTTTCCTTGAAGACAAAAGTTCTTCCTTGTGAGGGTGGTGAGGCCCTGGATTAGGTTGCCCAGAGAAGCTGTGGCTGCCCCTGGATCCCTGGAAGTGTCCAAGGCCAGGCTGGACAGGGCTTGGAGCAGACTGGGATAGTGGAAGGTGTCCTTGCCCATGAGGGACATAAGATGAGCTTTAATGTCCCTTCCACCCAAACCATTCTGGGATTCTGAGATTTAATGAAAAGACTGAATAATTATCTGATAGCATGATTTTAGAAAGTTTGATGAAATTGGATTTCCCATTTATGGTTTTTCTTCAGCATTTGATGTATTTTAAGATTCAGAACCTCTGTTAGTTTCATAGGCTTGCAAGAAGTCAGAGATGACATTTTAAACAAACTTTCTTCCAAAGTTATTATTGAACATAAAGAATTCTACCCATCATTTTTTTCTTCTGCTCCTGCTCATCCTACAGACAGGAATATTAAATATTTTTTGTGTTTCTTAGGTTAATTTGAAAGCCAGTTCTTCCAGCTCTATCTCAGAGCACAGAGAAACCCTTTTTCCACCCCTGAAAAGAAGCCCTTCTTACTTCAGCCTTGCTCTCTTGTCTTGCCCTTTCTAAAAGACTAATGAAATAACTGAGTGATGCAGTTTGACTGCTATTCAGCTGAACTCAGGGACACAGAATGAAAGTGTTCCCAAATGAAACAAAGAGAAAGTACTTTTAGATTATACAAATAATCATCCTTAGTTGTGTTTCCTGTCAGCTGCTGGATCCAAAGGCGTCTTTCCTCAGGAAGGTGAATGAAATTGTGAAAGAGTGAGGCACTCTGACAGTTCTAACAAGCCAAAATTAATCTAACATGATTTTGTTTTCATCTTCAAGAAAATTAGGCCCATAAGAGAGGTGTTGCTGTCCTATAGAATACATCACAACATCCTAACTGTTCCCTATTTCTGTCTGGAGAATAAGCTTCATCTGCAGTCTCAGAACTGTGGCCGAGAATCTAAGCTGGAGCTCCAATTTTCCTCACCTGCTTGTGAGCTTTGCACTCACAACCACAGTACACTATAAAAGTTGTAGATGTGCAAAATCACTGAGGGAGGACTCCCTACAAAGCCACTGTGCTGTAAGAGCGAAACACAGACACATTTTGGCAACCTGAGTGTTCTGGTTTGCTAAGTAGACCACATTTAAAAAGATTATTTTACATATTCACAAAGGGCAAGCAGTTTTAAGCTAATAAGCCCCAAATTCTGAAGAAAAGCAAGACTGACCACACCAATTTGGAATCTGGCCAAAGCCCTAAATGTCATGTTAGTCTCACAAGTCTGTAACCATCTGACCTTTATGAATGCTGGGGCAGTACAAGCAAGTCCACGGAACTCTGCCTAACAAGTCCAACCCTTTGATTACGTTTATTTTCTCACAACCAGTGCGAAATTCAAGAACTACTTCATGCAATTTGATAAGAGGGGGAGAAAAAAAATCAGCATTCAAATGGTCAGAGCATCAAGTCACAGCTTTCCAGATGGAAATCCAGCAAGACATGGGCTGGCCAAATCTTGGCTGTGCATGAGGTCACACCAGAAAGACTTGTGGTAGAGTTTTTAGTCCAATCATTCTTAAGGAAAGCTCACAGCTTCCTGTGAATATTCATGTGAACTTCAGCCTGGTTTTATACCAATGAAATTAAGTACTTAAATTCACTTTATTGTGGGAATGTAAGACAGTAACAAGTTTTGTTACTTGATAGCTTGGTTCCCTCTCACTTTACTAGTGCCTCTCTCCTCACACAAACCAGGCTCCATTCCCAGTCCCATTTTGTGTTCCACTGCAAACTCTGCAATCACACAAAGCTGCAAAACAGGCTTCCAAATCCAAGTGTAGGTGTTATAAATCATGATAAGGCTGTGGAGTTAGTTTTAATTTACATAACATCTCAGGCAATCGACATAAACATTTTAAGTTGTATGGAGGAACGTCACGGTGATTTGAAGGCATGTATGGGCACATGGTCAATCTTCCAGACAGATTTAGGGACATCTGCTGGTACTTGTTCAGTGCAATAAAGCACAGCCTTCTCTCTCCCTATTCTTACATGTGCTTGGCTTTCAAATATGTGAACAGTGCACACGGGCCCAGTGTTTTGTCAAAGGGAAGAGAAAGAGGTTCCACAGGGATTTCATGGATTGTATTAATTGCCAAACCAAGCTTAGTTAGTTAGGATGAGAAGGAAAAGGGCAGGAATAATAAACAACACAGGCAAATGGCAAAAAAATTACAATAAAGTATGCTTGCTCCCTTAAGCAATGGCCACCAGGATCAGCCACACTACACAAATATTCCAGGCCACAGCAGAAGGGGAAGAGTATATTAAAATAGAAATCAGCTACACACTGCCTTTGACAACAGACTTGAAAGAAGAACCAAAGGGGATCACACCTCACCCCTCTGACCCATGAGCAGCACCTCCACAGCTCAGAGAAGCAGGACAGTGGCAGCAGCACAGCCTCCCTCTGGCACAGTCCCAAATGCTACAAGGCAGCAGTCAAAGTCCAATAAAATAAAATGCCCAACGGGGTTGATCCAGATGAGAGCTCTTCTGGGCCCCGTGTTAGTCTTGGCACCCTTGCTAATGCAACCAAAATGGAGAACTCTTCAACTCATGCTGAGCTCACAGCAGTACAGACTTATTTTAGCATAAGCACTCGCCCTACAGACCAGACAATCACTTCAAGAGGAGTAGGAAGATAATTAGCAGGATTTGTTTATGAAAGCAGAAGGAATGACAGACTTCCTTACAGGAAAAAAAAAAAAAAAAAAAAAAAGACAGCATGTCTGTATGGGCTCTGGGATCCTCTACCACTATGTGGCTCCGAGTTCTCTGCTGATGACAGTCCTATGAAGAAAGAAGGGCACATCTCTTGTCTCTTACAGCTGGTGGAGGGTCTGTAAGAGCATGTGCCGAGCAAATGAACAGGAGTCAAGAGCACGGTTAGGTCTGTGGAAAGAAGGGAGAGAGAGATTTAAAATACTGAATTTAAGAATGGCTTTGTGTCTGCCTTTGACTGAGCAAATAAACACTATTTCCAGTGCATTGGGTGTGTATGCCCCAAAAGCTACAAATTTCTCCCTCAGTTATCTCTTCCAAAACATTTCATCGCTGCTTCCCAGATCACTGCTTCCCATTCAGAGCCTGCTGAGGAAAACTCTCCTGAGAGTCCAAGTCAGAAAGACAGTGGACAAGAATCAGAACATTTATTTCCATAACTATAAACAATCTGCTACTGACTTACCTCTGCAGCTTGGTGTCTTATTTTGGGTAGAATGATGGAGGGTAGAACCCCCCTTTCCTTTCTTCTGGCAATGGGTTTTTCCATAACGTTTCACTAATTAGAGCCCCAAAACACAGGAGATGATCCTGCGAGCACTCAAATCTTTTCTCACCAAGTCATCTGTTATCTATAATCTGACGGTGACTTTGGTCTTGGGACTTTAAAGGTCTTTAAGAGAGGCAGCATAACCTCTGTTACTCTTGCCTGAGGTCAAGTAACACTTGACTGGCTTTGCTGGGCTGATGCTGTTTAGATTTTGCCTTTTTTTCTATGTTCGCTGCATTCTTCACACGTGTATTTGCAGCTCTGTAGTCTATTGTATTAGTGACTAGCTTTCCCAGTACTTTTCCATGGCCTTTCCTTAAGCAGAAAAACAAAACAAATTCCAGAGCTCCAAGCCCCATGAGGTACAAGGCTCCATGCCATCTTGGTTTTTTCCTGGGAACCAAGGTGGAGAACAACTCTTTGAGATACACTTTCATGGACAAAGTACAACTAGTGCTGAAGGGGAGCTCCATAGAAGGGGCTTGACCTGGGGGAGGAATTGCATCACCACTTCTCCTCCTCCTCCTCCTCCTAACTGGTGCTTTTTATCAATTACACTAATTTTCTAAAACCTATAAAATGCACTCATCCCTCAGGAGGGACAGGCTTTTACGGACATCTTTCTATAACTGCCTCTGTAGGCCTTCAAATAAAGACGCCCTTTTATATTACCTCCTTACTAAAATTATCTTGAGTTTCATTTCCAGGTTGGGAAAAAGGTAACAGGGCCACCTTTCAGGGTGCCTTACAAACAGCCCACAGAACATGCAGAACATCACCTGAAAGAGCCCAAGACAGAGGTTGTAATAGCTAAGACAGGTTGTAATAGCTAAGTCAGATTTACACAATAATCTGCTCCCTGAAATTAAACCATGGAAATACACTCACAGGAGGGTTAACGTGAGGCTAAATTTCTGTAATGCTTCCATTGCCTCACAGTAATGTATATTTGTTTCTGCAGTCTAATTGCTGGCTTGGCATCACTGAAACTTTTACCAGTCTCAACCCATCCATTAGGGAATTTCCTCCAAAGAATTTTAATCCCATGTTTTCCACTGTTCTGAGAATAGAAATCACTAATTTTACCTCTCTACCACCTCACCACAACAAAATAACCTTTAACAATGAACAGCTGTGAAACCTACTCAATTTGGGAAAGAAGGTGAGCTGAAACAAAGGGTGGAATATCTAGGAAGGAGCATGGACTTCACCTCCAGGTGTACAGCACACAACCAGTAGCTGCAGAGGTTGTTTGGTTCATCTCTCCAAGGCTACTGCAGTTTAATAGAAGCACATCTTGGAGAAGACTTAACCCTTTTATTCCCCCCAAGAGCCATTCAATGCTTCATACTGAACACACAGTGTCACAGAATTACAGCATGGAGTTTATCTTCAAAGTGGCTGGGAGACATATTTCAGCCCTCATCTTTGGAAAACCCAGCCCTGTTTGCAATGAGGGAGCTGGTTCCATCCAGGCAGCTGCCCATTTTTGGAAACTGAGAACCTGGACCACAGATGTTGATCACAGACAAGATCCTTCAGCCCCCTCTCCTAACACTAAGCCTCCTCTAGCAATAAAAGCCTCCTTATCTGCTCTGGAGTTACCTGCCTGCCACTCTGCTATGGACAGCTGAAAAAGACCAGTGATGTGATGCCATTCAACAGCAAAGAACAATGTTAAAAAAAAAATCCAAAAAACCAA
The DNA here is from genome assembly GCA_027886175.1 of Phylloscopus collybita. Classification (NCBI taxonomy): domain Eukaryota; kingdom Metazoa; phylum Chordata; class Aves; order Passeriformes; family Phylloscopidae; genus Phylloscopus; species Phylloscopus collybita. Next base: position 49,599,768 of record JAJNNQ010000137.1, on the reverse strand, counting down.
CCAAAAACAAACCCCATCACCTCCAGCAAGTCACAACCGGGCAAGCAGACATGCACATATTCAGTATTTCAGTATTTCCATCTAAAAAAATATGGAAAAGCACATGTGGATTCACAGCACCCTCTTGCATCCAAAAAACCCAAGTGAGGCTTGACAGCAAGCAGAGTAAGATAGATCCTGTTTACAGTCTGTATCCATAATTCTGTAATTATTTAATAGAGAACACTGTCTACAACAACAAATTGTCACAAAATGAAGGAGGTAAGTACCTGTACCAGAAGCCCTTTGCAATGAAAGACAGCAGAGCTCCAGCCTAGGCAGCTACAAGAACTTTACAGCTCTAAAAGCCCAAAAGAGTGAACCACAAACCAAAAACAGAATACCACAAAAATGCATACCAGTTTTCTGCAAATGAAGGAATCAGAGGTTTGATAGAGTGGAATTAGATTTGTTACAAAAACAGAGGCTAGATGAGTTCTGAATATTACTAGGTTAACGAGGTAGAGGTTTAAGTTTAGGACTGCAATTTTACTCTGACCAAATTCCAGTAATGGACAGCATAGAGGTTAATTTAGAAGCTGTGTGTTGGTTGTGGCTGGGGTAATTTTCTTCAGGGGAGGGGCTGTGTTTTGGATTTGTGCTGGAAGGAGTGCTGATAACACAGGGATGTTTCTTTTACTGCTGAGCAGGGTTCACACACAATCAGGGCATTTTGTTTCTCAACCCACCCCATCTGCAAGTAGGCAGGGGTGCGCAAGAGGCCAGAGGGGAACACAGCCAGGACAGCTGACCCCAACTGTCCAAAGAGATAGTCCATAGCACATAGTATCATGCTTAACAGATAAAGCAGAAGGAAGAAGCTAGCTATGATGGAGCTTTCCTGGAGATGGTGGAAGTGGTAAATTAATTCCTTGTTTTGCTTTGCTTGCAAATAGCTTTTGCTTTACCTATTAACCCATCTTCACATCAACCCCCAAGCTTGCTCACTTTCAGTCTTCACCTTCTCTTCCCCATCCTACTGGGGTGAGAATAACTGGCTCTGTGGGGCCTAGGTGACAGCTGGGGTTAAACCACAACAGGCTGTTTTAACTGGACTGTGGGGTTCTTGAACTGTTTAAATTTACCCATACACAGATTTAAGAGCTGTTGTCCTTGCTCCCTTAAGGGAAAGCATTTTAAGAAATGCATATGTTCATACAACAGAGAGATGGCTTGTATCTAGTGTGGACTTTATTATGCAGCACAGGACAAAAGTTTTCCTATAAAATCACTCCTTGCAACAAATTCATAAAGCAGAAAACTTCAGCTCCAAGCATTTTATAGCTTGGACAGTGGAGGCTTGGTATTAGCACTGGTACATACCACAAGAAGGCAGGAAGATCTGCCTTCCACTGAGAGAGGCTATCAGCTCTCACTCAGCTTCCGCAGAATCTATAAATAGTCTCATACTTCCACCAAAGGACTCTCCCCTCTTGTTCTTGTAGAGAAATGCTGGCTTTGGATTCAATGGGGTTTTTATTGATGAATTCATGAAGACCAAAATTTTACTCTTTGTTTTGTCACATACAGCATCATTTACAGCTTAAAAACATTTATTGGGAAAAGCCTACATGCACACATGCAGGAAGAGGGGAGACAAGTCTCTTTTCTGAACAAAATTTGTTAGGATGCTTAGAATTAAGATGCTACTCTGGGCACTGTTACGTGACAAAAAATTAGGACAGTCAAAGGCCCTGAACCAAAGTCTTTCTTCTGTATTCTCAGCTTCCAGCATTTTAAATTTCATTATGAGCGCTGGGGCTTGATCAACAAGCAAGAGCAAGGCATCAGTGTAGGAAACAGCAGAAATTCAGTGATATGACTGGGTAATTTCACATGGCAAGTCCTGGTATTTCTGGCTTAAACCTGTAATGATTGAGTTAGAGGTATGTTCGTTCAGCTGGTAAAGCACATGCTCACTGGCTTGTAAGTGCCTTAAACTGATCAACACAAAGAGAGGAGGCAGCAGGCAAAGAGTTCCACAAGAAGGGCCTCCAGTTAGTATTTGCACATGTGTAAATAAGATATTTTATTTTCCAAAGCTAACCTTAGCATGCTTGGTGTTTATGGACACAAACCACTGCTACATATCAGTTTTGACAGCTTTAGCCACACCAATGCTTGGAAAAATTCTTTTCCCCTATCACAACCGGCCAGCTTCCAAGCCCAGTAGAACGAAGACAATTGACTGCATTCCTACTGTCCATGCTTCATATTGACCACAATTATCTATTAGGATTATTAGCTGCTGGTGAAAGGAGGAGGCATCCACCTTTCACCAGCAGCTAATAATCCTAAGCAGCTGCTGATAATCCATACCAAGAAATTCAGGAAGGCTTAAGCCTCATTCTGGAACCTGCTAAAAAGCTGCTCTTACCCTACGCAGCACATGGCCCATGCTGAGCCAGCCACCAAGCTCCAAAAGGATTTCAGGCCTCTGCTGTTTTGCCTAAAGTGACATTTTTGGACTGCTTCACCTCTGACTGTTGAACTGTTGAGTAGTACACAATCCTATTGCAAATCTGTTTGGTGTTTCTTTCCCCCCTAAATCTCATCAATGCTGAAGTTGACACTTACTTAATTCAGTAGAGATATGGTTTCCATAGCCATTTAATACATTAAAAAAAGCTAAAGTTGGGGGGGGGCAGGGGTTGGTTCTATACCTATAGTGGAAGTAACAACAATTAAGTACAGGCAGTCAGTAAAAGCAGCCTCTTTAGTACTTATGCTCCCCATTTAGTTCTCAGAAAAATCACTTTGTTGCTGTCACAGTAGGAAGTTCCATTTAAAAACAAATTCAGTCTTTGTGTTTTGCATTGTTCATCTGCTGGTGCTCAGTGTCACACAGCATGGCAACTCTTGCAGAGCTCTGCTGACCCTCTTAACTTTGAAGGATCACTTGGAGGGCATAGTTAGATGCAGTGTACCCACAGTTCACTCAAGCAGCAGCCAGAAACTCAGCAGGTTTCCTTAAGCTTAAAACATTTCTTCTGTGAGAGGCATTAGCAGTCTCTCCTTCAGGGCCACCTCCTTGCAAAGCTAACGTCCCACTTTTCCTTCTTTAGGATTTTTTTTTAAACTCTAAACCTCATATACTAAACCTCAAAATAGAGGCCCATTAAGCTATTAATTCTCAATTTCAGAACAGACATTTAGTCGGCTTTCACAACAGCTTACATGTAGCTATTAACCCTTAAACAGTTTCACAAGCTTCCACAGAGAAGACTACATGGCAAATACAATACTCACTTTGTAACAAAAGCTGAGAGAACTGGGACCAGGGATTTAGGGAAATAATCCTGCTGGACCATATGGTTCAAGGTCATAAGAATACCATAAAGGCTTGGAACAGTTTTGATCTTCTCTTCACTCTGAGAAATGGACAAGAAATCAGACATCAGACAATTGGGATTTGATCTAACCCACTGTAATTCACAGACAAGGAATTCTCTGCTGAAGGAAGTGCACACACTGCAGCAGAGAAAGCTGGTCACTAGATTAAGTACAAGACACAGGTGCCCAATTTCATAGTCTCCCAGCACCTGAAATAATGTATCAGGAACTTTCTAGTACTTATTGACTGACAGCAGTACTAACAGGGAAAGGGAAGTAGCAAACTTGCAAGTGTAACAGCCAAATCTTCTCAGAGGCTCTGTGTTGAAGTGTTCTCCTGAGGAATTTCACCATACTTCAGTCCATAAAAAATTCAGTTGCCTTAACAACTTTTATTGTATTATTCTGTAGCTCATTTTTATACCACCTCCAGCTCTTTGAAAGGCTCCGTCCAGAACCTGATGCAGTTTTCCCAGAACTGGTCTCACAGTTATGCACAAGATAAAGACAACAGTCATCCCCTTGCTTACATGATGCGTAAGTTATTCTTACTCCTAACATGATGCAACCCTACATGTCCCAACTCTTACACTGTTTTCATTTATTTCTCCGCTGGCGTTTCAACAAAACCCCTCATTCTGCAGATATAACATAGACCTGTGTTCCTGCTGTATGACCCTGGAGTTCACAGTATTAATATCTGTTGCTCACATCCTTCCAGCTACATAGGACTGAAAATGGAGTTTGCACCTTCTCCACATGTAGGGGACTGCTGATGAATTAGGTATCACAGATGACAATCAGCAGGCTGGACCCTCCAGGGCTTTATCAGAGCCACTTTCTGGACTGAAAGAATTCTTCAGGAGCACAGTTTTGTGCCTCATCCATATTGCTATTTTCCATACAAGCAATATGTAGGTGGCAGTCCTGGAAACAGGCATTCTGCAGAACCAAATGCCACCTTGGGTTCCATTGATCTTTCTGGGAAATGGAAGCTCAGTGTTGGTCCAGTATACAACGAATAGAGGGAGAGTCTAAACTGATTTTTAGGAAATTAAGTCATATCCATGCATGTCAACAAGAGTCTGGACCCCAAGCTGGATATTACCAGAAGGATATTCATAAATCTGTATATAGATCTATATATATCTGTTATAGCAGGCTGCTATAACAGATTATGGCTTTTCTATAGTTTAGAATTGTCTTAGTCCAAGTTTATATTCTCAGCTTCCAGGTCTTGAGGCAGCAAGAAACACTAACCCTTGTAGCACAAGCAGGCAAAGGTGTTTAAGGTTTTGCAGACAGAATCTCTCCACAGTCACCTCACTGAAAATAAAGCTACTAGTTCTATGAAAATCACAGGCTTCCAACTGAGATGTGGAACATATATGGCTATGAAATTCAGAATTTTAGAAGCATATAATAGGCTTAGGCAGGTGAAGGGGAAACAGAAATATATATGGTTTGAGTAATGATTTTTGCAAAAGAACAACTTGTAACAGCATATAGAACATAACTTGTTACGCAGAAAGAACTGGTAGCAGTGCACATAGGAATTTAGTTGCTAGGTAAAAGCTATTAAGCTAATATGTGTATCGTGAAAATTCAGTAAAGCAAGACTTAGGTATTGTGAAAAATCAATAAAGCAGAAAGCTATGGCTTGAATCCAGCAAAATTGGGCTCCTAATTTTTGGCAAGAACAAAGTGACCTGAAAGATAGCCAAACCTCCACTGCACCTGCCCAGAAGCGAAGGTCAACCGTCAGACACCTTGAGGAAGATGTCGGCTTTCCTCCCAAGACCTCAGCTCACAACCACCAGGAGGCGTAGCAGCTAATTAGAATACAAGGCAAGAGAAGGCAGGGAATGGGTGGGTGGGGAGGTGTGGGGTCAATGTGTATTTAAACTTGGACCTTGTCTTGACAGGTACACATATTTGGTGGAAATATCCCCTGTGTCCCAGCTGGAATAAAACATACCTGCCTTACAGTTTTTCTAATTGTCCTTATTCTGCAACACACTACTGACCCTCCACCTTCTCACAATAAGTTTATTCCTTGCAACTAATTGCTTAACACTAGCATTTGGCAAAGAGTCTCCAGAGCATGGAGTTGAATGCCATTGATTTGGCATGAGTAGCTGATACACATTTTTGAGACATGCTCTCAAGAAATGCCCTAAAGGACCCCAATAACACTGACGTGGCTTTTACAGACACCACAGTCCGCAGCATTATTGCCCTACCTGACCCTCCCTACCTTCAGTGAATGACTGAGAATGCAGAGCACATTAAGCAGATGTACAAAAAGGTGACACATCTTTCATGCTAATGCAACCCTGCATTTGCAGTTTCTGCTGTACCTGCAGACTTCCATTGTCCCTGGGCATCAGGCATGCACAGGCATCCAGCAGTTTCCATGGCAACATAATTACCCAAAATCCTGCCAGTCTGGCCTTCAACAGCCTAAACAGACCATAACTTAACTCTTTCCAGCTTCCTCACCTTAAGTAGTCCCATGTGGACCAAGAGGTTTGTGATGAATGCATCTGAATTAAATGTAGCAGAACTGAAAGCTTTTTTCATCAAGGCATCTAAAAAGAGATAAGCACATCAGATAAAGCAATACAGAAAAAGGTAATTTATGGATTTTAAGATTAAAATGGATTATGCAGAAACTCAGCTGTTAAATCAGTTTAGTGATATAGTATCTGTTAAGATTTCATTTGTCTCTGTAGCTATAAGCTCAGAAACACTAAGACAGGAAAAAACCCTTAAGTATAAAAGAGAAAAAAAACAATTTAAAAAATCCAGCTAAACACAAAGCCCACACAAGAATTCCCACACTGCCAAGCTTCAGATGCAATACACCCCAGTCCTATGCACCACCAGATGCTCTGCTCAGTGTATTTGAGCAGGCATGCTATATGTATACATGTATATAAACATGAGCAGACAAACTAGAGCACCAAGAGATAGAGCCTTAACTTCCTAAAGGCCAGCAACAATTCACCTTTCATTTGAAGCCACAAGGAATGAGAGGACACAATGGGAAAGTTTGTTCAGCTGTTTTCTGGGCTCCCTCAGGACCAATACTGTGCCACAATCAATGGGCAAACCAGTGCTTTAATCTTTCATGTACAAGACTGGCAAGGCAACCCATTTTTGACCTCTGACGGTTCTGTTTTCTTTGAATAGGCAGAATTCACTATGGCGGCTGTAGAGTAATGTCAGACATTAACCAGGGCCCTCACTGTCAGCTGATGGCTGCTTTTATGGAAGGAAAATAATTGCCAGATTCTATCTTTCCTGAATTAGCAGGAATAAATATGTACAGAAACACACTTGGGACAAAAGTAATATGCTTTGTTCCATTTATTTTTACTGGAGACAACTCATAATGGCCATGAGCCAAGGTGCACTAGCTCAGTGAGGTGTCAACTGACTATTTTTCACTGACTGGACCAATAATCAAGAACTATTGCAGAGAACTATTGTGTTACTGTTTGTAAAACAACAGCTTCACCATGTTTATGAATTACAAACAAAAAAATTCCAAACTAGGAAAATGCACAGTACACCACCTTGTGGTCTTCAAAATAATTGATCCAATTCTTTTGTACAATAATGATAGGTAGCTCCTGGGTGGGAGAACTGAATTGCTGGGGGATTCAAAAAAGATGAAAGGCAGAGGTTAGATGCCAAGGATTGTTTCAAAATTCTTGTTTCCAAGCAAAACCATGAATGGATATACTGTTAGTCCATACACTAATCAGACCTAATCTGAACTACTTCTCCAGTATAGTGTGAGAAATAGTCCCTTGTTTGAACATGGGTTTCTGTGTCTTGCCCCATGTTGGAAATACCTACTGCCTGAAGAAATTAAAGATAAGAGACATCAACTAGGAGGTCTCTCTTTACAATCTTGTAACACTGCACTAGGGAGGCTACTTCCTGCAAAACGCTTTTTACATAAACAGCCGTGGAAAGGTAACTGACACTAAAACACAGAACTACTGGCTATGGACAGCTCAGCATCAAGGAGATGCAGTAAGGGCAGCACAGGCCCCACTACAACAGAGACAGGCTTCAACAGCACAATATATGCCAGGTTCAGAATGAATCCTCCACTCCACATAACTGCAGGGCACAGCTTGGCACCTTGTTATCTGCCAGGGACAAAATGGCCCAATGGCCTGGCCTACAGGGGCCTTGTCCCATCTTGCAGTGGTGTCTATAGCACTGCATCAGGTCACAGCACAAAGTGAAGAAAGGCCCAGTCACCTGTTGTTTCATGCACTGCTGTTTTCACTGAGGACTCATCTTTGAAGACTGAGGATATCCTTAGGAGGGTTGCAACTACTTTCTCTACATCAGATGTATCTGTCTGAAAGAGAAAAAAATAAAGATCAGTTAACTGCTAGACAGCTAAACAATATGAGTCTCTGCAAGGGCTGTGGCAAGAATTAGAGTCTTCAGCTGACTGATATCAGCTTTGCCTTGGCCATAATCACAAGGCACAAGCAACAACAACAAAAAAAATTACTTTATGTAGAAGCTCTGATGCCAGTTTAACCATTAGCTGCATCATCTGCTTCCATAGAGTTCTTTGGCATCACTGGAGAAATGCTGCAAATCTAGGTCAAGTTATCACCTCTGGCAATTAAACAATTTTGAGAGGAAAATCAAGCCCAGACAAACACAAGCTCACCTACCTGCTGAGCTATCAGCACAGAGCACTTTGGTCCTAATCGCAGCAGCTTCTCTGGTGATGGGAAAGCAAGGAATGTGGCAACATCCACAGGAGGAGATGGTACTGGAGTCGAAGCCTGAAAGAGGCGGAATCCATCTCAAGTTTATTCTTGGAAGTAAATAAATTGGTTCAGCAAAAGCAGGACAGCTCAGGGCACAGCTATACCAGGCCAGAATCTGTTCTGTTTGAAAACAGGCTGAGGCTGACCTAAGCTCAGAGTTGAAATACCCAGGATATGCTAGCATGAGGGCATGGCACTGCATGTACAATGTCCCTACCACTTTCTGAACATGGAAGACTTTTGCTACCCATGTACTCGTATGTTGCTACAACCACTACTCAGTCCTTCCCTCCACACACGTGTACAACATGACACTTTAACAAAACATTTTTCAACCAATACATTTTATTTCCTGACTGTTATCTCCCTGCTACAATAGTGCCAGCCTATGCAGAAATGTGACTGCTTGTCATCACTTCAAGTTCAGACTCCAGAATCTCATTTCCTCCTTTACTCTTCTCCAGCTGATAAAACAGGAATCCCTCTGGCAGGACACTTACCTGTGGATCAAATATCTTCTTAGAAGTCAGTGACTCCTGTTCTGCTCCCCTCTCCTTCAGCTGTTGCTGTTCCTCCTCCTCTTCCTCCTCCTCATCTTCCTCATCCTCATCCCCTTCATCATCACTAAGGTTTGAATGTTACACATTCCATTAATTACACCTGGAATTCCTGTACACTGGCACTGAAAACTTTTCAAGAACAGAGGAGCAGCCTCTCCTCAAAGTCCTACTGCAAGAAGCACATCTCACCTGCAACACACCAGGACACTCAGACATCAGTCACCCAGTTAGAACAGCAAGAAAAGATCAACAAATACAGTCAGTTACTTATGCTACAGTAAGTCCATCAATGAAAACAAGACAAGTTTAAGACATCCTTGGCTGTGCTCCACACTCAGATCAACATCCACCAGCAATGAAAGTTCTTATTTTAAAATGAGATGGGTCAATGAAAATGTTGATGAAAATTGTCAGAAAACTTTTGATTTAAACTCTGGTACGATGCCTACCTCAAAGACCCCAGCACTGATGCCATATTGAAGGCTTCGAGGATCTCATGGAGCTGGTCACACACCTCTTCTCCCAGACAGTTACCTAGGTTGATAGAGGAAAGGGAATGGCACACAAGTTTGCTCCTGAGGACTTAGACAAGAATATCAGCTATCTCTTGTTTCTGAAATTAAACAGTTACATGCCATTTCTATCCAACACCTTAGACTGCACTTAGACTATCACACAGAATCAAACAGTTATTAAAAAAATTCAGCAGCATTACACAATGGTTGGAGATGAAAACCCCCTAAAGCTTCAGAGCCTGTTTGAGACTTCTTGTTATTTCTCTAAATAGCTCTTGTTCTTTGTGATTCTAAGGACACACAGCACAGCACCAGTGAAATGCAGTGACCCAAGTGTTTTGGTTTGAAAGACAGGTAGGTATCTGCTAGAGAGGGGCAGGGTCTCTCTCAGAATGGAGAATTCAAATCCCATCCCTCCAAATTACTATAATTTAGAAAATTAAAGGGGCTTTCAGGCAGCGGTATGGGGATAGGAATAACAGTTCTTTACTAATATGTATAACAAGGCAAACAAACAACAACTACAGCATTAATAATAAACAGAACCAGGAACCTCGAGGGGCTTTGTTTCACAAAGCTGGGGCAGTCTGACCTCATGGGATTCCAAGAGCACCAAGCTGGACCAGTGGAAATATCCTGGGCTGGTGGCTGGAAGTGCAGGATGTCCCTGGTAAGCAGGGGCGGGATGTCCAAGCAGGGTAGGGGGGCACAGGGCTACAGTGTAGCAAAAAGAGCAATGCTGAAGAAGCCGCAAGGGCAGCAGCAGGACAGGGCTGGCCCAACTCCAGCAGGGGAGGCAGAGGAGCTCAGAATTCCTGGGCACATGAGCAGATGATGGTAGATTTCCCAGGACTTTCTGGTGACAGTGAACTCCTCCCGCAAGCAGCAGCCTCTCTGTCCACTCTCCGATGCCAAGAGCAAGAGAAATGAAGCTGCTCCCACAACAGCAAGAGAGATGAAGTTGCCCCCACCCCATCCTTTACCTGCCCCAAAAGTCGGTTATCTCCCCCTCCCGACTTTTGGCCACCTCTTTGTTTTGGTCAAGCACCCATAATATCCATACTTAGTCTTCTACCAATTTATGGGGGAAAATTCTACACGTAAAAAAGGAACAAACATAACCCCCCCAACACCAAGGTATGAACAGCAAAAGCCAACAAAAGTCAAAGTTCTCACGCTCTTCTGCAGAGTTGCACGTAAAGATTTTTTTTTTTTTGCAAGTATGAAGTATCTGAGATAGCAGTGAATAATCAGTTTTACTGAAAACAGGTATAGGTATCAGCTTAATTTTTTCACCTTATCAGATGTACCAAAATACTTAACCAATTAACTGAGTTCATGGTTTAAGAAAACTTTCAGGATCTAACCATTTCCTGTCCCAAGGTCATGCAGGTTCAGCAAGCACTGTTTTTTATATGCTGACAATTGCAAGAACAGAATATATGGTTCCGTCAACATTCTTCCTACTAGTTCCTCACTGGAATCAAACTAGACATATTTTGATCTAGCAAACTAACATACCATTGAGATCCAACTTCTCCAACTCTGTCTTATCTTCAATAGCTTCAGCAACAGTCAGAGCAGCATCTCGTTTGATCTCACAGAAAGACAAATTCAGTTCCTAAAAATGCAGAAGAACATTTTGTCCACAGAATTCCTATTAACATCTATCATATCCATAAATTTCATGTCCTCACAAGTGTCCCGGAAAGACCCTCATGTGAAGAGGCTCCTAGCAAAAAAAAGTGTTACTAACTGAAAATAAAGCCTGACACACTCCCACCTCATATACTTGAAAGGGGAATTTTGAAACATACTGGTGTTTAAAAGCTGCACTATTAAAGGTGGTAATTTTAAAATAGCTGTAGATCACTGCTCACCTAAAAGGTAGCAGACATTTCAGTCCTTAGCAGTCAGCTGATTGGAGGGCTTCACTTATCAAAGGTCACAAGAGCACTCCAAAACTCACACTCCAGTAAGTCTAACAGGAGAAGGGCAGCTACTGTACTGAATAGACTGCACATTTCCTTTGACACCTCAGTTGCAAGTTAAGGCCTTCAAAAAACAAGCCATGAGTGGTACTACTTCTGACAGACCCAGACAATAGAGAAACTACATGGACTAGTAAGAGTAATTCATCAGCCAGACACCATCCCCCACCATTCCACATTTTGCTCAATCCCTTCCTGAGAAGAGATTGAATATTAACAGCAGAAGGGAAGCAGTCCTTGAACACAATGAATCAGCTGCAATTGCTTCATGCTACCTTCCCTTAACCATTTCTGCTCTGGAAAAAACTATTTAACTTCTGTCTGTTCATTTCAATACCCCATTACTTCAGTTTGCTTGGAAGATTCTGACAAGTTCCAGTACAACTAGCAGAAGCCCAAGCAAGGGATCACACACCACAAAGAACCTATTTTCTGTACCAGGTTCATACACAAAAATAGGTATTAGATTAATTTTTGTCTTTGACTGCAAGATTAGGAATCACATGTTCAGCATCTGTCTCAGGGCAGTTATGACTCATGGCAGGTGCTTCTAGAGATCCTAGTTTGCTTACATTATTAATTTGACTTCAGCCTACCCGGAATGTTGTCAGATTCAAGTCCTGTGCAAATACTGATGTAGGAGGCTGTGATATCAACCAAAAAAATACTTGGACCCTTGATTGATGCCCTAACAAAGAAAAAGCATTAACTGTATGAGCTATGAAATGCTGAAGAGACAAGCTGTTAATGAAGTATCCTTCATGTCAGTCCTCACTCTTGAAGCTCTGTGAAGTTTTAACAGCAGGTACTTTCATTATCAGATTCCTTGAGTAGCACTTGTTGAGTTGAGTTGAGCACCAAAAGCTGCAGAAACATCCAGCAAAGATTAAACAGATCCCTGGTACACCTCCACATAGCACAGCCTTCGCTAGATGGTGGGATGCCACTGATCTATAGCACAACTTATTGCTTTTCAGCTGTGAGCACAGAGTCTGCATGGAACTGAAGCCTATCTTAAAGAAATCAGCAGTAGTAGGAGAATGAACAAAAAAAAATGAAATGGAAAAACTTGGCATTTTTCAAAGGAGCTGAACAGCAAGAAGACAATACCTTTAATTTATGAAGCCCTTCTTTAACAGCATCAGCAATAGCAACAGCACCCTTAGAACGCACCAGGCAGTCCCCAAAGTTGATCACTTCAATCTGCCGAAGTGCCTTCAGAGTCTACAGAGCAAGGCAGCAGAGATATGAAAAGTGGACATGCAAGTAAGTGAACATCCTATTACTTCTGGAATGTCATCTTTCCCATTGCATCATGACATGGTTCCAGTAACCCGAAGGTGCTAATGCCAAACAGACTTGAGATAAAACCCAAAACAACTGCTTAAAACAACTCACCTCTGCCATGGCCACAGCTCCTTTTTCTGTGAAGGTGTTGTCATTCAAGTTTATAACCTTAAGCAGTGGGTTGATAGCAAAGGCCTGTGCCAGTGCTGTAATGCCAGGATGGTTAATTCCATTCTGTGGCATATGGACCTCTTCTAGAGTCCCAATGATCTGAGAAAAGATGTAGACAAAAAAAACCTGATACTTCAGCTCAAGAGTATACTGCTCTACTCTTAGGATTTGCTTAAAATAGTTTTGAGTTTCAAAACCCCATCAGTTCTTCTACAGTGCATTATTTACCAGCAATTCTGTCACAAATCTAAGTGAAATCACAGACACATGGCAAGTGTCAGATAAATACAAAGCCCTGATTCAAAGAGACAAAGGTATCATTGTTCTATATGACTACTTTAAATAACTTAAAACAAGCGTTCTTCACCTGTGGTTCAACACTATTGAAATAAACCACACAACATTGCTTTAATTTTCTAATTTAAATTTACATTTTCCCCTGACCACAGAAGCAATCATGTAAGAAAGCTAGTACAAATATTGTTTATTGACTAAACAGCATGTCACATAGCACAGTAATTAACCCCATTTCGGTAGTGCCATTCAGTCTTGATTTGCCATGAACCACATTATCATACAGCTCTGAAGTATTAAAAGTCTTATTTTTGCCATGATTACTGACTAATCAAAATCACATCAAGGCAAAAAAGGTCAACTTGTAACCTGCAATATCCTTGTCGACATACCTGACAATATGCATTTTAATTCAGAAGTCACTTCTAGCAGCAATTGAGGTATGAAAAGAGAATTAGGTAGCCCCAATCACAGTGAATTCTCTCCCTCCCACAAAAGTGCAAGTGGGCCAGTGACAGCTAGAGAAAGCCAGGCAACACTTCAAGCTCTGACCAGATGATCCTAGCAAAAACATCATGCCGCTTTTGCCAGATGACTGAGCAAAGCAACACTCAAGAGAACAAGCTGGGATAACTATCCTACTGCCAGTCAACAACCATTAGCATAGAGGAAAAGGAATAGGACTGTTAACTTACTTAGGAGACGACTATTTCTCCCTAAGGTAACTACTTTACACAGCTAGTCATGTGTTTGGGTATTTAGGTGACATAAACACTCCATCACCAACTCTAATTCCACTTGTTGAAGACTCCAGTTTCAGCAGCAAGAAACATCGTGACCTTAGTGAACAGACCACCAGCTCCAGCCTCCAAGCTAAGGCAAGCTCTGTGTGCATCATCTTTAACACTAGCACTGAGTCATACCTTGCTCCAATTTGCCATGAAAGCAGCTTTAGTTTGATACTCACCCCGAAGGCTTCAGCCAGGGCAGTGGCACCATCATTCTCCAGACGATTTCTGCCAGCCACAAATATTTTTAAAGCAAGACGCTTGCCCTGGGCAATTGATTTCCTGTGACACTCTTTCAGAGCAGCTGCCAATATCTAAAGACAAAACAAGCAGCTTACACTCACCTAGCATATCACTCTACAGTGATATCCTACAGTGTTTTGTAGATCCACCTCTAGAGAAATACTTTGGGCACCACAAACCTACCTGTTTCTACAACAGTGTATAGAATATAACTGTCTCTACCTGCAACACTTGCACACTGTGGTCTCAGGCAAGAATTGATAATTTTTCAACACTAAAACTCACTGAGCCATCAAGAACATTTTGCTTCTAATCAGGCAAGCATACATGGGTAGGAAGTTGACCATGAGCTACCAATACATACTTGAAGCAAAGGAATTTCTGGGCTGCCTTGGGAAAAAGCACTCACAGCAGGTCAGATCCTTCTCTACTTAGCCCTGTGAAATGCATCCAAGCACAGTGTCCAATACGAGGCTCCTCCATGGATTTACTGGGGTGAGTCCAGCAAAGGGTGCCAAGGACAATTGAAGAACTAGAGAATTTTACTCTCTAGGATAATACTGACCCCTGAGATTATTAAGGCTGGAGAAGAAAAGGCTCTGGGGGAGATATTATCCATGTGTAAAAACAGAACAAGATGAGGGGAGAAGGTGATATAGGGTTGTTCAATACTGGGATAGACTATTCACAGAGCTTGTGAAGTCTCCACATTCAACACCTGACTAGACCAAGCTTGAAGAACCTGGTATAGTTGTATCTGACTTATGCAGGGGAGTTGGCAATCACCAAAGACTGCTTCCAAATTCATTCCCAAAGAGGAGAAAATCCTTGCCTTGCCACCACCAATGCCCATGCCACAGTTATTGAGCTTGAGTTCCTGCAGAGTGTAGCATGCAGGGCTCTTCAACAGAGCCTCAAAGCCACGCACACCATCTGGTCCAAAGGCATTGTCACTCAAGTCCAACTCCACCAACTGGGCTCCAGCAGCAATGAGTGCATCCCCCAAAGAGGTCTGTAAGGAAACAGATGGCAGTGGGTGGGAGGGAATGGATTAACTTTTAGTGACAGCATCACTGCAGTGGCTAGGTATGACAGTGATGCTGCAAAAAAATTCTACTTTGAAGATATTCTGCAAAGCTGCATGGGGAAATAAAATTCCAATGCTAAATCTGGAGAGGAAGTTGCACAAATTAAGCTAAAGATAACCATAAAGTAGTTACCAAGACATTATCCCATCCCTTTAGGTCAAATACTTTTCAGAGTGTATCTCCTGCTCCCCACTGCGGAAAGAAATAATGTTTTCATCAATGTTGAGCTTTTGTTCTGGCTTCACAGGACTCAAGGAGTTCTGTAATGGTCATAAAAGACATAGCCATATGATTTATTTTAAAAGCTTAGCTCTCACATTTTCTGTTGGGTCATGAAGATGTTTTTCCCAGTGAAAAGCTCCTTCAGCAGCATGGACTCGCATTTAACCTTTAATCGACTCCTCTCCATCTCATACAGGAAGAGCAAAAGAGAACCACTCACCTATTCTGAGACATTTAATGCTAACAGCACAGAGAAGGATCGCTCTGTACCAAAATACGGACTTCCCACAAAAAGCATGACAGGTGAGAAAAGAGGTTATATTAGTCAGAAGTCTCAAATCTAGTTTTTACTTACCAAAGCAGGAGGGATCTCAGACCTTAGCCTGCCTGTGAACATGTCACTCCAATGACACCTCTAAAATGAGAAGCATACAGATAAAACCCACTAAAATATTTAGGTCAACACAGTCATAATAAAGATTTACACATACAACCTGCTTTACATCACTGGGGACAGCTTAATGTTGTCTCCCTTCCCTTGGGTTGTCATTTGATTCTACTAAAGTGCTGCAAGAACCTGTGTTACAATCACTCCACTTGCAAGGATGAAGTAACTGAAATTCACACCATAAACATTATAGAAGAATTCTTGCTTGTGTTCAAGCCAGAATTCTTTTCTGCTGAGTTTACCACACAAAAAAGCAACAGGAAGCAGAAGAATACATTAGCAATGTGTATTTTGCTAAGGTATGAAGCCCAACAATCTGAACTTACTTGAAAAGCCACACGTGGGTGATTAATGCATACCGGTATCTCACACTATTCTCCTCCAAAAGACAGTGTACTGTGTCTAGTAGCACAGCGTCCCCTTAACATTAGGCTAGAACAATAGTAGGAAAACGTAGCTTGGGCAAAGATGAACACCCTGTTGCATTTCCTCCGTTATTTCCTCCCTACACGGACATTCTCTGAAGACTCACTCTCCAGGAGATCCAACTCAGCTTTCCAGAGAACTTCATCTGAACTTAGTGTTTTGTTGCTGTGGCTCTTTGTTTATAGATTCTCCCTTCAACAGAGGTGCTTCCTCACACAGAGTCCCAGCTTTAAGGCTGGAAGCCTTCTAAACAGGAAGTTAGGAATGCAGAAGGTGTTACCATTATCCCAAAATTGTCAAGTTATGCCATATTTTCATAAGGTTGCTCTTCCTCCTGGAAGAGCCACCAAGCAAGCTTTGGGGGTAACTCAAGGCAGGTTTCTGCACAAAGAGCCTAGACAGGCCTTCAATATTTCCACATTATTTCTTCCCCTTGACTACTCCCAACTTAAGAATCTCACCTTGAGCTCACTTTTCTTCTCCAAGGCTTTGGCAATAACTTTTGCTGCCTCCACACCCACTGTGTTGCCTTCCAGGTGCAAGGCTTCCAGGCCATCAAATTCCTCAATTTGCTTGATCACTTCTTCAGCTACAAGAAGCAGATAAACTAGTTGGTCTTTTAACTACTATCTTGGTTACCACAGGAACCCTCTGAGATCCAATAATACTTGTTCAACCTCTAGCAAAACCAGCTAGAACAACACATGAAACAGCAATGGGAACAGCGGTGAAATGTCAGGTCACCAGAAAGAACACTCTCCATTCCCCACCCTGCCTTCTCATAATTTTTTCTTGTTCTATTCTGATAGCCATCATCCTATTTGCAAAAGTAAGTTTCTTTACTTCCCAACTAAAATTCCTCTGCCATTCAGCACATGGTTTAAAAGCTAGAGTGCATGTCCTAGTGACGTGCAGAGACTAAGTTAAAAGTTGATGGGAATTGGTGTCACATCAACAGGAAAAAGTTCCCACTGACTGGCAGAATTAATGTTGGTTTAGCAAACATGTCAGGGTGGAACAATTTAACTGTACAGTAATCCTAAGCAAGGCAAAGAAGCAAGCTGCAGTCTCTCCTGCCAATGGACACTTGCTATTGTTCCCAAGCTCCAAGGCCTTTCTCCATAGTTCAGGGCCAAAACTGATGCCTTGTGAGGCTACCTAGAACAGAGGCTAGGTGTTAAAGGAATAAAGTAGGTATTTATTAAAAAGGCCTTCAAAGGATACACCTTGGCCGTACAAGAGCCGGGCTGTCGCTCTATCCAAGATGGATGGATACCTAGTCACAAGTTCTCACACTTTTCATCCATTTTTTTAATCCATTTACATATTGGGGTTAATTGTCCAATTACAGCTTCAGGTTATGAGGTTCCATCCTCCTAGACTGCTCTCCTCAATTTGCTGTTGTTTATACTTTTTGAGCCTGAAGCTGCAACAGTGTCCAGTGTCCTTGGTTCTCAGGCTGGAAAAGGATTGTTTTGTCTAACTATCCTGTGAGGAGAATTTGCTAACAGTGTAAATGAAGTTCAGAGTTATATACCAATGCAGCACAGAATCTGGAAAATATGAAAGCTAAAACTTAAGGCATCAAAACCAATCTATAAAAAAGCTCCGCCTTCAGCATTAGGGGAAAAAAAAGCACTATAGCAAATAACCTCTCTGAAAAACATGCTGTTTTTCTTGGTGTGGCAGAAATGTTGATCTAAGAATATATACATTTTCTCCATATATTACATTAGCAGCCACTGTAAGACTTATTGTGAAACACACATACAGCAAGAAGACAGAAAGAAAGTGAACTATTGCAGCAGCCTTACATATCAGCCCATTCCTCTGTGCACTTCTTGTTCCAAGAACTGTGATGCACCTGTTTACTGTTTTTAAAAGGAGCACTGACTTCTAATGTCAAAAGCACTTAGAGAGAACGCCAAAAATACGACAACTGCAAACCAGGTACCCAAACCTCAGTTACAGCAGCTAGAGCACTGCCAGGGCACCAAGAAGGGAAGGAAATGTCTCTATCAGAAGCAGTGGTAGCTGATGGACCCCTGCATTGCATATATGTTATGACAACTTGTCCACGCAGGATTAGCAGAAGGTTTACCACAAGATTTTATAACTTCAGGGAGATGCTTCCAAAGTGCAAGGGTATTTTCTCTTACCATCTTCAGCTGTGTTGAGTTTAAGGCTCTGGCCTTTGAAGCTCAACTGTCCACCACCCACTTTGGTTTTGGCAAGTGACTCTGCAAGCTTAGTGATGTCTTCTGATGCCATTTTCCCACTTCTTACAAAAGTTAAGAGCTGTCAATTAAAAGAAACTGTCATCATAAAAACTCTCTAACTACAATACATAATTTATACAAATAATCATATTTATTTGAACATTAAGGTGGTTTTGGTTACTCAGGTATCTCATTGAGTTTTCAATGTCATTACTACTTTTCCCCAGAGCTCAATTAAGACAGCTAGGCTAGGTTAATATTCCAAAGCCAACTAGTCAGATGGCGCTGATTCTTCCAACACTGACATGATCTGGGTTTTGATGGAGTTATTATACTTCATAAACAAACAACAGGTAAAACAATGGATTAAGGCCACATTAAGACATTACTCTTAGTGCAAGATTAACAATTACAACATCATATTCCTCTTGTTTCAAACCCCGTCCTTTAATTATATATGCTGCATACTTTCCCTGCTCTCCAAAGCAAGCTAGGATGAACACAGTTGCTTTTCTTTTTTAGTGATATTCCCAGTAGTGCCCTTGTCAGCACAGTTCCAGAACCACCGAGTTGCTGAAAACACTGTGTGTGCTGCATACAAAACTCTCTGAGCTTCCTGGGTGCTCCTTACTTACAGATGTTCCACATGAATTCAGCACACATTAAACAGGATGATCTTACAATAGATTAGTGAACATTTAGCCTTGACGCACAAGTTTGAAGATAGCCATGCCTGGTAACACCTGCATAGCATTATTTAATGAATATTAATCACTGTCTGAAGGAACTGGCCTCCATCCATTGAGCAGGATAAACAGAGAACACTTCTTATCCCACTATTTCCGCTAGGATAAAAGCCTACACACAACTAATGCTTAGAAACCAGACTTACTTAGACTTTAGACATCAGAAGGGATGAAGTTTCATTCCTAAAACAGAAAAACTGGTGCCCTTCCATTCTTGTCTGATTAGAAGTGGCCCCACTCTTTTGTAGCTGTTTCAAGTCAACAGTGCTGGTTTTAAAATATCCCCTATACAAAAGCTGTATACACATACTTTCCTCCTGATTCCCATCTGTGAAGCCTCCAGCTTCCCCAAAGTATGACTCCTCTTTAGGGATCTTTAATTTTAACATCTTTTGGAACTTTTGGAAACAAGGCGTGAAAATCTCCAAGGCTAACAAATATCATTTTTCTAGGATGACTATCAGCTCAAGTAGGTGCTGCCAGTAGAAAAAAACCCACATAACTTACTCCACTCCTACCAGACCACACAGATGCTAAACTCATGCACACTCCCAGCTTCTGCAAATCTGACACTGAAAAGAAAGAAAAAGAGGACATGCTCCAAACCATGAAGGCTATACCAGACAGGAACAGAAGTTAATATCTGCAGAAGTCAGTCTGTCCACATAGTTCAATTAATAACTTTACTCTTAAAAACCAGTTCCATTCTACTAGGATCATCTTCCTTACAGATGTACTCATCCTCTTGGCTTCTCTTTCCCTTAAATCTCCTGTCGTTCTTCACCGTACATGCAGACTACCCCCAAACCTCAACATACAAATCCAGCATCACAGCCTGACACATGTTTCACAGCACAAGTCAGCCACACCCAACTGTCAACCTACCAGAGGTCTCTTCACTGTTAATTCTTCCACAGGGAAAGCTTTGGGAAAAAAAAAAAGTTAGTCTGTTTGGCAAACACAACCCCAAGATCTGGCAATGCCTAACGACAGGTTTCCTTTCCACTTAAAGGCTGTATGAAATTTTACACTTCCCGCTGATCAAAAAAGTTTGTTCAGAGGAATACTTCAATTACAACACTTCGTCGATCCCAATATGGCAACACACCGCCTACCCACTAACACTCGTTGCTCGCCCAGCAACGGGGGGCCTGATAGCGCGGGGCGACAGCCCGAGGTCCCTGCCCCGCCCCGCCAGCCCCTGACAGCCTCCCCGTTCGCTCCAGGGGCGGCCGAAGGCTCCTCTTTTCCCCCGCGAGACCTTCTAAGCACTGGCCGCACGCTCCTCCACAGCCCCATGTAACGGGGCACAAAGCACGGCCAGAATGCCCCCGCTCCGCGCGGGGAACGGCAGCTTGGAGAGAGACCCGCAGACGGACACGCGTGACGCGCGCCCACGAGGGGGGACACCCGCCTGCGCGTGGGAGCGCTCCCAGCAGGCGCGGCCGAGGAGCGCGTCAGCCAGCGGGATCGTCTCATGTCACGCACGGCCCCACCCCCGCCCCTCCTCCCCCCCCCCACCGGCCGCCAACGGCGGTGGCTGCCGCCTCTACCCTCACCGCCTTGGGGATTCCGCCGCCGGTGGCTGCCGGGGAAGGGGCAGGAGATTCACGCCGCCGCCGCACCGGGGCCGCTGGGGGAGGGGCAGGCGGGGGAGGCGGAGGATTTGAACGCCGACTGTTCTATTCTCCGCCCAGGGATTGGCTGAGGCGTCGTGACGTCACGAGACACGCTAAACCGCAGCCCGGCCAGTGTCGCCGCGCCGCGTGGGCGGGGCTGCGATGGGGCGCGCGGCGGCGGCTGCGGTGCACGCCGGGACCTATAGGCTTCTGCTTGCCGTCGTCTCCAGGCTGTGCGGCCTGTGCTGGGCAACGCTCGCAATTGGCGTTCGCGGAAGTGTCGCTGGGGGAGCTCCCGTAAGCCCGCAGATGAGACACGAGCACCTTCTGATGTGAAGCTTCACCTAGATAATGTCCCTGAGGTCTCCTGTTCGAACTTAGCACGTTACTGTCAGACCATTCTGCTAAGGAAGGCGTTTCACAGAATCTGTGAGCTTGGAAAAGACCTCTGAGACCATCGGGTCCAACCTATGACCAAACAACACCTTGTGAACTAGACCGTGGCACTAAGTGCCACATCCAGTCTTTCCTTAAACACCTCCAGAGACAGTGACAACACCACTTTCCTCTGCAGCTTATCCCAATGCCCAGTCACCCTTTCTGTGGTGAATTTCTTCCTAATGGCAAACCTAAATCTCCTCTGGCACAGAACACGACTATGTCCTCTCACCTATCGCTTTCACCATAGTCATTCCTGCTTAAGGGTGCAAAAAAGCCTTGTAACAGCTTTGTGTGCACATTGTGCATGATCTTCCCAGGTATAGAAACAAGTACATCAAATGAGGCAGGGTGAGCTGTGCACAGACCTGCCTGCTACTGCAGTAGGTTTGCACACCACCTCAGTCCCCTCTCTGCAACCCACAACCTACAGGGACTAATGTAGTTACCATTTCAGGTGGCAGATACCTGGTGAGATCACTACTGAGGTGGGCCACAGGCAGGATTTATTCTGCTATTTAGTCCCAAAACATTGTAAGAGGCATTTTCCAGTCTCTCACAAATTTCCCAAATGTGGTTCTAATAAGCAAGAGCAAATGCTTATACGGACCCTAGAAAAGAATGTCAATTGTTGATGGTGCTGGGTTACCAGCCTCATACATAGTAAGAGAAGTTTCTTTTGCAACTGAAGGAAATTAAGAACCACTTAGACACTAGAGTATGGCTATATGTGAGAAGCATAAGGCTGCCAGAATACACAGAGCTGATGAGGAACTAAGTTAGTATGATCTCGAGAAGGAGCTTGAACCTGGAATATATAAGCAAGAAATTTGGCACTGGATAGTAGTTCCTCACAATTTTTAGTAATAAACAAGATTTCATCAAATACATCAGATTCCCTTCCCTGTCATTCTCCCAAATATTGGTTGTGCCAGAAGGGCAAGAATAAAGGCATTGACTGTAGGTGCAGCTATATTGAAATGTAGGTGTACCATGCCACTGTAGGATAGATCCATACATTCATTCTTCCTAAAAAATAGCTTTACAAATCAAAGTAACTTCTCTAACAATGTATCTGATCTGTAGCTCGACTCTTGCTGACTACCTGTACATGAGACTAAGACCTCAATAACTGCACTTGCAAACTGTGAAAATCTTCATATTAACTGCTAAGGAAAGATTTTACTTCATGAGAGGAATAGTACATCCCAAATCATGACCTTGCAGGACACCTCTCAGTCTTGCAGACAAAGGAAATTGGGATGGAGGGGAGCACAAGTCACAGCCTATTTTTCATAAATTATCAGTTTATTGTGTTGACAATGCTGTTGGTAGCCAATCCTACTCAGTATAATAAAGTATTTCCTTTTCTGATCAACATATTTTAAATATCAAACAAGTTTAGTGCATTTCAGATGTTATCTTCTACCTGCCTTTGAATCTTGGCAGAGCACACAGTTGCAAAGCACAAGGTGACACTCTTGTGGGTCACTGTAAATAGAGAAGTGAGACACTCAGGAGTAAACATGCCACAGATTACATTGGGAAAAACTGGTAATTTAAACCAGTGTCAGTCTGGAAATTATTAATCTAAAGGTAGTCAGGATCCTTTAGGTAGAGGGGAAACTATTCTACCAGGGAGGCTGTATGAACATAAAACTCATTCCACAGGGTTATTTAAAGTTATTAGTGATAGTGCAGCTGGGTGGGGATGGGTGACCCCCTACCTCAGACGGTCTGTGTATCTGGATCTTTACAACCACTGTCCATGGTAGAACATGTCCCACTCAACCTCCTTTTTCCACCAGCGGCTCTCTTCCTGGGGCTCTGCCAGCATGGACTGCTATGGAGATTCAGTCCACTTTCTGGAAATATTGAGGGATTTGGGATGAAAACAAGAAGTGTCTAAACTCACATATGTATACATAAATATAAAAATATATATGCATCTACATACATATAATATATATGTAGATTGTATAATGCCAATCACATAAAATTTAATATTAATGTGGTTTACATATATACATATGCTGCATATATGCATCTACATATATATATAACATATATACATACATATGTGTGTATATATATAATATATGTTGATTGTACGATACCAGTTGTATAAAATATAATATTAATTGAGATATAGATGTATATTTATTTGTTAGCTTTTTTTTATTTATGTGTTTAGTTTGGGGGGGGTGTTTGTGTTTTGGGGGTTTTTTTTGTTTGGTTTGATTTTTTGTTTGTGGGTTTTTTTGGGGAGGTTGTTGTTTATTTTGGGGGTTTTTTTAATTGCATATTCCTTTCCACCCAAGGATGTATGTTTTAGACGATCTTATTTACAGAGAACCCCTTCAGTAGTGCAGGGTGGATTAAGTAAAGTCTGGCTGGAGCAGATAATTGCTCTGCCATCAGCGGTGGGTCTGGTCCCAGTCCAGCAAACAAATGGGTGGGCACAAGGGTCACTGCTTCACTTACGTGATAATCCCGGGGGGGAGGGGGACATAGGGGTTGTCTCACAATTCAGTTCCTCGCCGTGTTCGGCAATCCCTCTGCAGAGGCGGCTTTGCTTTCTCTTGGGGTATATTTTTTTATATCAGCAAAAAAAAACCCCAAAAAACAGGAAGAAAAAAAAAAGTTGCATTAAAATTAGAATGGAGAGTCAGCTGCTGAAGGGCTTTATTTTTTAGATTTTTATTTTTTAAGCCTAATTCATCTTAAAAAATCTCAAAACCAGGCACAAGGGAAAGATTTGTGAATTTTTGTAATGGAAAGCGGTAGCCTCTAGGGCCCGGAGGATATGCAGGGAGGCATTTTCTCTTGCTGGTGCAGCTGAGAGCGAGCGAGAGAGAGCGAGACCTGGAAATGAAAGTAAAGAGATCAGGAGGCACATGGAGGGAGCTGCAGGGGCAGCCGATTCAGAAGCAGAATGCTGCCTTCTATAATTAAATAGCACTTACTGTTATTATTACTTCTAGTAATAATACATTAATAATATCTCTAGTAATATAATATCATTTATCAAGGAAAGTTTATATATAGTGGGGGGGGAAAAACCCGAGGAGAGGTGAGTTCTTTATTATTATTTTGGGGGGATTATTTTTGTCTTAAATCAATTCTCTGTGTGTTTGTGTATGTAGAATGGGGTGGACTTGAGAAACTAAAAATTCTGGATGTTGCTTCATTAGAAAGTAAAGGTTTCAGATAGTAACTGCATAGATGAAAGGTGGTGTAATCGGAAAACTTAAAAAAAAAAAAAAAAGTGGTGAAAAATAATACGAGTGAGATTTTGACACTAAACCCTCTTCTGCCAAAAATGTGGGGTTTGCAAAAAAAAAAAAAAAGAAAAAAAAATTGTCAAAGATGCTAATCCCACCCCCTGGAAAAAAATGTGGTAGTAGTCTAAAATTGCATAGCTAGGGGAAAAGACCCTGGGTTTACATAGAAAACTTAGTATTAATCGCGTTTGTGCCTGTTTGTATTTTGTATGTTCGGGATATGTGTTTTGGTCTGTATTTAGGCTGCAGTTTCCCCCTCTTCTTTGGGTACGAACCCCATGAAAGGCAGAGAAGCCCTTGGGAATTGCTTTTTAGATGGACCTTCCGTAGGGTCTTCCAATGTTTATCAAATAAGAATACCGTGTTTTGGTTTTGTTTGTTTTGATTTTAATTCTTTAATGTTTTAGGCAGTTTCAGGGTGGCAGGGGACGTTATGTGTTGGTGGTTTTGGGGTTTTTGAAATTTTTTTTTCTTTCCCTCTTAAAGCCGTCTCCCAGGCTCTTGGAGATGCCTGATTTTTGTTTAAGTGGATGGGGCGGGGTGGGGGAGGAGGAAGAGTATGTTTTGGTTTGTTTTCATTTTCCCGGGGAAGCCTGGATGTCTCCTGCCGCGGGAGACCCCTCCTAGCAAGGCCGCGGTGTTGGGAGTGCCGAGTCGCAGGGATGCGGGAGGCGCCGCCTGCCCCTCTCCGCTCAAGCGGCCGAGGTGGCGCCTCTCCCAGCAGCGGCCTCTACGCAAGGCCGGGGATTGGCGGCCTAGTGGTGGCAGTTGCGGGAGGAGGCGAGCGAGGGTTCCCGCGCCGTCCGTGTGGGAACCAGCCCCGGGATTTAGTTTTTCAAATGAGGCACGGGAATGCGAGCTGGGTGGGCAGGAAACCAAGAGCAAGTGGCTTAGGGATAGGCAGCATCACCCCACAACTCTCTCCTTGCTCCTTGGCTGTGCTGCAATGGGGGCAAGAGGAAGGCCTGTGGTACATGAAGCTGTTATGTGTGGAACACAAGGAGGAAAATGAGGTCATGGGGGCTGATGTGGTCAAGTTAAGCTTTTAGCCCCCACCACTATCCCCCTCTCAGGGAAACTTAGGGTCATTGCTTTTATTCTCACTGGAGGCTGCGCTGGTTGTTGCTATCTTGCTGTTCATTCACTGAGTGCAGTGAATATTGCTGGGTGCGGCTGGTGGCACCGCAATGACCCCAGTGCAGAGCAGTAGTGGCACTAAGGGGTGCTGGGATTTGAGACTGTGGATGTGAAAGTACCTTGGGGCAGCCACTGAGGGGAGGGGCAGAGGAGTCAGCCCTGGTGGTGGGGAACCCAAGAGCAGTTGGCTGTGAGAATCAGTGAAACCCAGGGAGTGGGGCATGGCAGAAAGCAGCTGCAGGAGTGAGCAAGAGCCCAAGTTTGTGGCGGGCTCTACAGTTTGTCCTTTGCTCGATGTGTGCCCAGTTAACTATTCTGCTGCACCTCTAAGGTGGCCAAACTGCAGGCAGTAAAAGACAATGTTCAGACCAGTGTATCCTGGAGCCTTTTTCCTGGGAAGCTCCAGTCTCAGTTCTACAACCTGCCACTTGCATCTGAGTGTACTTATTTCTAGCTGATATATTACAGTCAATGCCTGGAGGTCAGTCAAGTGTCATCTCATTGCAATCTCAAAAATACAGTATGAAAAACTTAGACCAAATTCAGCTCTGGCAGGGTTATGAATAACAGCCATGTCCTTGATAAGATAAATTCAAGCCTTGCTGTTCATCTTATGTTTTTGCCATCTACCCATCTAGAGGATATCTACCCAGTTTGTGATTCAGTCACCCAGTTCACTAACTCATGCGTCCTTCTGAAGGCAAGAAAACCATTTTGCCTGTCTGTAGCATTTTATTCCTGTCTGGCAAATGGTTTGTAATTTATTGACAAACCGTGAATAAAGTTCTCTCTAGATGCTGGACCAGAGAGGATAAATGTCTCTGGACTGAAAGGATAAGAGCTCTGTAGAGGAGATATAAATATTCACTATTTGAATTTTGGTGGTGGTTTGAGTGGCTAAGTCGAGACAGAGCGATTTGGTGGGAGACAGAAAAGGGACACTTAGACACAGTACTTCATAAAATGTTTTCTGCTGTGTTTCTAAAATGATTTAAAAGACCAAGAAAACAAAAGCTAAACAAGCTTTGCACTTAAAATTAATTATGCAGTAACTGTGGTATAATATGTAGCAGAACTGAAGTCCTGCTCACTGTGTGTTGGTTTTGCTGGTGTAACATGTGCATGGCTTGGTCTGAATGTTAAATGAAACAAGGTGAAGAGGCTGGAATGATGAGGGGATGTGGAAGGAGCTACCAGTGGGCTTAGTTAGCTAAAGAAAGCTGAGAGAAAAGACGCTGAGAAGCAAGAAGATAAAGAGCCTTTTTCAAGGCTGTTACTAAAGAGACCAAGAGAAGAAAAAAACAGAAGGAAGATAAAAAGTTTGGAGCTAGATGTATTTTTAGAAGTTACTGTTAGGTTTCACCAATAGTGTTATGTTGATTTACTGTGGCAAATAGTTGAGATAGAAGAAAGGTAAACAATTAGAAAGTGTATAAAAGATCAGCCATCTTTACTAATAAACAGTTGCCACTTGAGACTGCTTTGAAGTCTCTTCACTGTGTTGTGACTGCCTCTACAACAACAAGGGGAGACAGAAGTGACCGGGTTTGCTGGTGAGGTGGTGGGGAAGGAGATGTGAGGAGCAAAAAGAGTCTGATTGGCAGCCTCCTGTAGTGGCTTGGGCAGACAGGACAGATGAGGTGTCTGCCATACATGGAGGAGATTGCTGATGTGAAGTCGCGTCAAAGGGGAAAGAAGGTAGTTGTTCCTGAGAGATCTGCAAGAAGTTGTTGGGCAGCAGTATATGGTGTGTGCTTTGAAGGTGTTGCCATAAGGGGATGAGTCTTAATATGTAAAGTGATGACGTAAGTCTGGAGGTGTGACAGACCTTTAGCAGAGAAAGCTGGTCACCCACCTGCAAAGAAGGAGGAATGTGGGGCAGTACCAGGGTGCAACAGTCTAGAGGGGAGATCAGGCCTGTGGTTTATGTCTAAAGAAGGCAATGGAGGGTATTGGGTTGAAGAACATTCACTATGGAAGATGAGGGTAGAACTGCAGCGTGTAAACACCATGCAGGGCACAGAAGGTTGCCTTTTATGAGGGTTTTGTAGCAAGGATCAAACTGTAGGTGTGTATTGTGAGACTTACAGAGATGCAATAGGCTGGTCAGCCAATGAAGCAAGGATGGGGATATTCATGCTGGATGCAGTGGCAATAGTGATGAGGAGAGAAAAAAAAAGGAGAGCTTCTGGCTGCAAGAAGAGTTGGGTAACTCTAGAAAGGAGACATTCTGTAGCCATTCCAACTAGTCCTTTGGTTGCACTCCAGGTTTGGGTCAGTAATGTTTGTAATGTCCTTCTCTCTGGGCAAGCAACAGTAATCAGTTCTCTCTGTAACACAGACTCACATCCTGCTGTGTAGGGTGTTTTTAGCAGGGGGATCAGGGTAGCTGTGAGAACAGGTACTGATCTCTTCTTCACTCCTTGCAGAGTGTTTTAAAGCTTGAGCTCAGAAACAGAAGTATACAAGTAGACGCGTGTATCAGAAGCTTTTCAAGGTGTGGATCTGTTTTGTGGATATACACAATTGTGTCAATTGACACAATTGTGTCAATTGTGCCATGGCATTTTTGGAATGCAGCCATTGACTTGGTGATGACCAGACAGTGTTCAACTTCCCTCCCCACAGCTGCAAATAATCTCCCTTTTCATCAGATGCATGGGCTGCTGCTTCACTTCCCTGGTGTTTGTTCGCTCCAGCATGACTCAGGGAGCAAGAGCAGGGCTGCACCTCCAGGCAGGATGAGTGCTGAAAATGATGGCACCAGCAGTGCCCTCACTCATAGGGTACAGTCCCACCACACCTGAGCAGTGTAGGCAGAACTAGATGCCAGTAGCAGTGGCCCATCAATAGTCCCGAAGAAGATGAGGTGGTGAATCTGGTCCAGGTCTACCCAGCAAATCCAGCAGTAGGAGATGGTGGCAGAGACAGGACTGGAGACAAGCTGCCTGCAGTGGAGATCTAAGGTTTGTCCCAGAGATAGAACTGAGGATAAGTTCACCTACAGCATAGCTCAGACAAGGCAGGACCTGGACCTGAGCTGAAATGGGGCTCCTGAACCATGGACAGAGGGGCACAAGTGCGGGTCCAAGGTGAGGCTTTTTGGAGTACTTCAAGCCTTTTAGTGTATTCAGGGACCAGAGAGCTAGGAATTCTTCCTTCCTCCCTGTGCTCTCCCCATGAGTCTTTGAGGAGGTCCACTTGACTCTTTTGCCTCTTCTTCTTCCCCACAGTTTCTCTCTTGTCATTTCCTGTGGAAACTCTTTCCTCACTCTTGTCTCTGATGGCCCTCACAGTTTCCTACAGTCCTCTGGGGTGCCTCTGTCCTCTTTCATGTCTTTCACTGCTGCCTTTGTGGAAATCATTCCTACTGCTCCTCTTCTGCTTCTCTGTTCTCTTTTACTTTCTCTGTCTTTGCAGACTTCCACACAAGGAGAAAAATTAAATTAATTATCTCTATCTCCTTGTCTACCTCTCAAGCCTGTCTGTATCGTTAGTGATCATAGCACAATCTCCTTGTTAAATTTCCTTCTTTCTTCCTGATTGCTCATTATCCAGGCTATTTATGAATTAATGCAGTCCTTCTGTTGGTGTTGTACTGAAGTATATCAACTCTTCTCCATCACTTCTTTTAAAAGCCTTTGTAGAGATGCTGATCATCCCTCACCTTGTCTGTTGGCTTTCCCTTTCTTGCTGCACTGCCCATCCTGTTCCAAGCAAGTTCAGCTGCTTAAAATCTCCTACCTGCTGCTTGAACCAGATTGCTCCCAAATTTACTGTCTGATGACTTAGAAACTGCACAGTGTCACTTTCAAGCTCTTGCTTCCTTCTGCTGCCACTTTCTCTCACTCCAGTTTTTTCACCTTCCTCCAACTCTTCTTGGTAAAGACCAGACATCAATTCTACATTTTGTTTGGCACAGAGCACAGTCAATAAGGGCTTGCTGAGTTGTCAGGATTGATTTTTATGTACCTTAAAGGCCCCTTCACCCTGTTCAGACTGAGTGTGTCATTGATACTGCAAGATATCTTAGAATGATAGGGATGGTCTTAATGTAAAAGGGAGCTGGATGATAATGCTCTCCAAGTTGCTATAGTTTAGGGGTGGGGAAATTACTTTAGTATCTTTTCAGAGACAGTCCTGGGTTGGGAAGGTACAGGATCTTCATCTCCATCTCATTTCAGTGTTTCTGTACTTGCTGCCTTTGTCCTCAAATTCCTATTCCTCAAATGCTGAACATTATTTGTGGTCACAGCTGGTTGAAGTGAAATTTGCTGTCACCAGCAACTCAGTTTTGCCACAAAGTGCCATCCTTTCTCCCCTTCATTATTCTTTTCTTGTGTGACAGACCTGTGTACCTTGGAGGAAAGTCACTGGGGAGCTATTCCAAAATTTGCTTCCAAACTGCAAGAGGATGAAATGCTCTTGAGCCTTCCTAAGGTGCTGCTCACTCCAGTTTAGAACACTGCAGGATAGGGCTCTGTTCCCTCTCCAAAGAAGTGTTCCCCAGTCTGTACTGCTCTTGCCTGCTGATTTTCAGCGTGAAATCCCCTTTGCGTGGAATCAGTGCTGTCCTTTTATGTGGACCATGGTGAGCAATTCCATCTCCTTCCTTTGCATCTCCCATTGTGTTGTACCTTCATAAACCTTATGTAGATAAGGTATGTTTCATATGCTATGCAGTAAACCAGTTTAAATCTGTCCCAGATAAATAGTGGTCAGAATTGCTTATCGTGGGAGGGTCTCAGCACAAGTTCCTGAAATGATTTCCAGTGTGGGCAAAGATGGTGTTGAGGTTCTTTCTTTTCCTAGAAGGCAGTCATGGTAACAGTTGGTTCCCATTGCTTTATTTACTGGCAGCCTAAGCAGAGAGCTCAAATTGAAGTAGTTCTTTTTTGCCCATGTATCCTGTCAGTAGCATGTGAGAAAAAGCAGATACTTGGTAGTGACCTGCTTGCTGTGCTGTATCTGCAGTGTAGATAAATCATGGGCTTTGCTGTTCAGGGCATCTGTTCTGGAACATTTTCTTAGTAAATTCAGGCACAAACAAAATACTGTGCTGTTTAGTTGCCAGCAAGACCTAAAATGACTCACTTTGTGTTGTTTCTTTCCCCTCCACAGCAACTATAATGGAGAGGCAGAAGAGAAAACAAGAAATAGAGAAAGGACTTCAGTTCATTCAGTAAGTGCACAACCTCAGAGTTCCCTGTGGATTTGGAGGCAGTCGTCTTTCTGTTGAGGAACTGAGTTTTTCCTATTCCCTGCTTTGAGTTTCCTGCATGGGAAAGAGATACTGTCCTGAGGATTTTAACAGTGATTTTTCAGGGTATTTCTTGTCCTGTTAGTTCCTAAACTTGAAATTCTGTAATTTTAATATTCTTTGGTTTTCCCCCCACTGCACTTCCAGTATGATCTTTACTTGGATCCAGTATGATAGTACTTGGACCTACTACATCATCTTTAGCATTAAGATCTCAAAGTGCTCTCTCAATGGTTATCCCACCTTTGTTAGGAAGGAAGATAATGTTTCAGTTCTGTAGGTGGGGAAACAAAGTACATAACTTGTTAGGGACCCCATATGGTGCCAATAGGAAAAGTAGATGACCTGGCTTCTTTTACAGTTGCCAGGCTGGTAGACATCTCAGATCACTCATCTATGAATATCATATGGCTTGAAGTGGTTGCTTTTGTAGTAGATACAAATCCTAGTACTTCCTGATATGATACAGTAGTATTTCTCCCTCCAATGTTTGAGTTAGCAGAGGCCTCAAACTCAGGTCCAGATTCCATGATGAGTAAGGAAGTAGTGAGATTGTAATCAGATTGGTTTGGGGTATTTTAAGGTCTGCTTTGAGTCCTGCAATTTTTATGCCTGAAATTTGTGCCTCTACAATAGGAAACCCCCCCAGATCTTCTAGGTTATTTATTTGTATCCTCTAGTATGGCCATGATACTTGCATCCCAGTCTGAGACTAAATAGGGCTGATAACCCAGTTTTGGAGAGGTAACTGATATTTATATTGGGAGTAGTTATAAAAATGCACAAGATTCTGGGGAAGAAAATGATTTAGAAATATGAGGTGTAGTTCATGAATCTGGGGCATATCTTGCACTCTGAACCAGGAGCAGTGCCATATGCTGAGTTTTTTTGATGCAAAAGAGGGAGTCCCAGTTTGTAAGCAGCATGAATATTCCTTACAAAGCCTTGGTATTTCCTGTAGTTAGTTTTAAGGAGTGATTAGATGAAATCTGAAAGACATTTATTCTGTAACCATGTAAGATCATGTATGCACTATAGGTGAGAAAAGCTATGAAAAGTGCTAAGAATTCCTCTAGAGCCTATTGATTTGTCCTTGAAGAGAAAAAATAAGTATATATGGACCAAGCCTTGATGAATTGGGTGATCCAGTTTGAAGAACAAAACCTTTCTTTTAAGTCTCAGTGCTGTTGTGGGGTAGGTGTTATCCTCACAGGCACTGCCAGTGTTTGTGGCTCAACCTCAGCCTTGGCCAAGAAAGTTGGAGTTAAATGGTCTCCTGAACCTGCATTATTTTCTCCCTTCCTTTTGTGGGGTTGGCCTAAAGGCATGAGACTAAGTTAAGGCAGAGAAAAGTGATTAATTTATCTGTTTGTCTCTGGTCTCACAAAGGATTTGAGAAGGCCTTGGAGTGCCATTCTACTGCCTCTCATTAGAGCCAGATGCACATAAAATAGACTTGTTTTCTTCATGGCAGTCTCTCATGGGACTTGATGAAAGATGGGTTTTTTAGGTGACTGTCGGAAGGCACATTACTGAGGACTGTGTGTGCACAGAAAATAGATGATAATAAGACTCCTCTAGTCTCAAGTCCCTCTTAGACGTGACCATCACTTGACAGCACTGTGACTGTCACTGAGCATAATGCTCCCTAACTGTGTTTTCTTTGCCTCAGCTGCTGTTGTGGTGATAAAATGTTCAGTAACTTACTGAGATCACCAGCACAGGACCAGAAAAATGATCTCTTCATCAGATAAAAGCCCTTGTTTGCATACATGCCTGTTTCATGAGTATTTTCTTTTTCTTCAGGTCCACATTACCACTAAGCCAAGAAGATTATGAGGTAATGGAGATTTTTTTTTTTTTGTTGAAAGTGGGAGCCCTCTGGTGAGCAAGATTTATCTGTTGCACAGCCATTAGTTTACATGCCAAAAGTGAAGAATGTGGGATGATCTGTCACAATTTGCCAGTGACTTAAAGTTTTAAGGTTCTGACGATGACAACTTTGAGGGAAAGGAGAAGACACTTGAGTGTTCAAAAAGAATGGGGATTTGACTATATTTTTCTCCTCTACCAAAAAAACCTGATGTTTTACAGGAGAGAAGTGATGCAGGCATATCTTAGTGGGCAAGCAGCTTGCTAGAAGATATGGAAAGGAATGGGAAATTGGGAAGTCTCTCCTGTCTCTGAATATCCACTTGAGTGTATTTGTTCTCTCCCTGCTGCCTAGGCCTTTTTGCAGAAGCTGGTGAGAAACTTGTTTGCAGAGGGCAACGATTTGTTCCGAGAGAAGGATTTCAAGCTTTCCCTGGTACAGTACGTAGAAGGGCTGAACGTAGCAGATTATGCAGCCTCGGACGAGGTGACCATCCCAAAGGAACTCCTCTGCAAGCTCCATGTCAACCGAGCTGCCTGCTACTTTGCCATGGTGAGTGCTTTCCTAAGTCATCTCCAGGAGCCAGAGTTGCAGTGCTGTGCACTTGGAAAAGATGTCAAGAGGCGTTGCAGCTGTTTTTGTCCACTTGCTGTTCAAACACCGGAGGAGACAACAACACACAGAAAAGTCTGCAATCTCCTCACAATTGCAGTGTGTCTTGTGAAACCACAGGATGGATGTGAGGAGAGGGGGCCAGGCCTAAGGTACTGACAGTACAGTTCTGGTCGTCAGTGGTGAGGAGTTAGTACCATCCAGTGTTTTCCAGTATTGAGCAAGTATTTTTCTGGAATACTATTTATTGCTCTAGAGGCCCTTGCTTCCTCCTTTGTGACACTGGAAGATAGTAGGAAAGCTTTGGGTCTTGAAGGAACTTGCAGCATCCACATGGAAGAGGATTCTGAAATACCCAGGCTTTAAAAGGCTGCATGATTCCATTTTACTAAGGCATGTAACATCTTTCCTTTATGGCACAACCCCAGAGCAGGCTCATTCTGTTTGTAAGAACACCAAGTCCCCTGAAAATTAGCAAGCAGTCACATAATTAAAGACTTTCAAGTGTAACATACTCAGAGTAAAGGGGGAGACAGGATAGGGTTGCTCAAGCAGCCTTAGTTCTGTCATTCCTTGAATTTGAAATGTTTTGAGTTTTGCAAGATTTAATAAAATTTTCTGTTAATCTAGGTGTGTTTGCACCCTGGTCTGTGCATGAGGTAACATGTACTTCCACCTGTTGCTTGTACTCCTGTTTTTTGCTGAGAGATAGAACATTTGCATTCACAGAGAAGGAAAAGTTAGTCTTCTTTGCCTCAGCTGACTCCAGGTGGTCTGTTTATGCAGGGATTGTATGAGAAGGCGCTGGAAGACAGCGAGAAGGCTTTAAGGCTTGACAAGGAGAACATCCGAGCACTATTCCGGAAAGCCCGTTCGTTAAATGAACTTGGAAGACACAAAGAAGCATATGAATGCAACAGTCGATGCTTGCTTTCCCTCCCACATGTAAGTTTTTGATGTACAACTCATCTTGGGTTTTGTGCCTCACAACCTTCCTCTCCTCAACATGCTTAGTGTGAGGCCAGAGGATAGTGGAAGAGAAATCTTGGCTGTTCCCAAGATTATGCTTATGTCCAGAAATTCTGTCTCTCTGACTCAAAGATGTTTGTCCTCACATGTTTCTTCAGGCCAAGTTACCTCTTACAGATAGTGCCAGTCAGGGACACCAGTTAGTGACAGCAGGTTCATGGTCTGTTTGTAAAGAGCAAACCCCTACTCTAACAAAAGGTGATCTAAAGCCGTGAGAATGTTTTGATTGCCTGCTTTTGTATCTCTAATGGAAATGACTAGGAGCATGGGTTAAATGGGAACTGGAGTTCTGAAAGGAAAACATGTATGGTTTTCCTGTGTTGGATACAAATGCCTCACATTTCACTTACTGATTGCTAAGGCAAAGTGATCAAGCTTTTTATTTCTTGAGGAACATTTAAAGGTGTCCTTGACATCACATGGCATAGTTATTCTTGTGTTCAGGTGTGTGTAAATTTTTGCATGCAAAGAGGACTATCTGCATATACTAAATTTTCCTGATAGTGCTTTTGAGCATCCTCTTAGGCCAGATATTGATCAGGAAAGCAAACTGTGATCACATGGATTCAACTGTGCTGATCTTTGTTCTGATCCATCACAATAATGTTATTACAAGAAAAATGCATCCACCTCAGCAGAGGAAGTGAACTTTCCTTTATTATTAGTGTTAGAGAAGAAATCTTTGAAAGGCTTGTTAGCAGTAAGTTATTCCTTTTGTATAGCTTGTAAATTTTAGCTTCTTTGACTTGGTGGAACAGGGTGACTAAAATATATTAAAGATACCATGTTTGGGGAGTCCCAAGGAACTGTTTTATAAACAAACCCTTTGAATAACAAAAGCATCTAATGTAAGTGTTCTTGTAAAGCTATACGTGGCTATATTTTTCATTGCAGTTTAGCCACTTAATTTAATTTATATTTTAACTATATAGTTATGTTTACATAGCTCCCATTATTATCATTACTTTATCAAACTTCTCGGTGCCAGGAAAGTTCAACCTAAAAAACTCCATATTGAATGATCTGTGTTTCCTATTCTAAGCAATTCAGCCTTCTAAATTAACATACTCTGTTGTCTTATTACCTGCTTAACAGAAATCATAAGCCTTCTCTACATCAAAGGCAAGTCATGCTATCCATTGTTGTGCTGTATTGCTACTGAGTTCATCATGTCCAGGGAAGGTGCAGCTGCTGGTGCTAGGCATGGGAACAAATGAAACAGGTCTCTGTTTTATTGAGCTCAAAAATACATTTATTACCCCCAGGACAGGGAGGGAGATGAAGGCGAAAGACCAGGCAAAGGCAGGGTCGTGGGGTATTTATAGGGTGTTGCAGGGATGGAGTTTAGGGTTTGGGTCAAGGGAGGAGTTAACACAAGAAGGGTAAAAGAGAATTCCTGCCTCCTTAGAATGGGAGCACTCCACAATCCGTCATTTCACTACTGTTTCCATTACCCTCTGGAGCACATGAGTACTTCCATCTTTGCATTGCTGTAATTGCTAAGAACTTCATTGTGGTCAAAACAGAGCCTATCTTAAAACTTCTGGTGATAAAGGATCTGCCACTCACTTGGCTCACTGTCTGTCCAAGTTAACTTATTTCTGGGTGCAGATACTCAGTGTTGCAGAAAATCTCAGTATGGTGAAGTTAATATTTCTCTGTGATACATTTGTGTTTGGTATGTCATGAGGTATTTTAGAAGAGGAAATCGACAAGCTAGATTTTGTTTTCACTGAGTTCAGTGAAGATAGTGCCAAGACTAATGTTAAAGGAGGGGGGAGTGAGTACAATCAAAAAATGGCACTCCAGATTGAAGGGAAAAGTTACTGAGATGGAAGAACCAGAGGTTTCTCAGCTGTTGAAAGGGAAAGGAGTCAACCTGCAGGGAGAAGGAGACTGGAAAGACCAGCATGGCAAGTAGAGAGAAGAGAGCAAGCTTCAGGATTGGAGATGAGGGGGGAAATGTTGGAAGATTCTGGAGGGATATCACAACAGTTTGGGCAGATACTTTTTTTCTTCTTGTAAAAACTGTTTAAGTATTCTGATGATTTTGCAAACAGGGAGAGAGAGGAAAACAGCAGGAAACAGTTGCTGGTGATACAGAAGTGTAGAAGACTGTGGCAGGTTGTTATTCTGGGCAGAAAGCCCATGGTGTGTGAGTGGGCATGGACGCTGGGCAGGGAGGATGGTGAGATGCCACACAATGGGGAAAGCTGAAGGATCTGCTTGACTAGGCCGGGGCAGTTTAACTGGAGCTGGAGACAGTCAAAATGCCTTCTAGCTAGTAGATTGAAAACTGAGACTTGGTTTCAGCTTTAAAAACAAAAGCAAAACAAGCTAGTGGGTACTGTCTGCCTATCAAAACTGATTATTAATTCGGCAGCTGGACGAGAAGGAAGACATTCAGGCTCCTTCCCAGGCATGGAGACCTTGCAGAAGTTGTATCAGCCTTGGGAGCTCCTTCAGCCAACTTGACAGTAGGACTCCTGAACCCTGTTTTTGCAGAGTGGGTGCTTTGTTGGAAGCAGATGTTTAATTCTGATTTTCTGCAGCAGTGAATGAGTGTAGGGCAAAACTCCTGGTGCAACTGCAGAATCTTGGCAGGACTGAATTACAAGAATGCTGAAGTCTGTCTGGACTCTTCTGGGGCTGTTCTGGAAATTATCTACCTGCTGCTGTCTGAAGTTGAGGCTTCTTGGTGTAGCCCAATGTGCATAACTGCATTCCTCTTTATTTCATTCTGTGTACCACAAAGGCAAAACTGAAGGTGTCCCGTCAATGATTTTGTCCCCAGGATGAAAGTGTCACACAACTGGGACAAGAGCTTGCCCAGAAGTTGGGACTGAGGGTTCGAAAAGCATACAAAAGATCTCAGGTATGACTTCTTTTGTCTTAGAGGCTATCCTTTGCTTGTACATATTTATTTTTGCAGAAGCGGTAGGTGTTGCTGTACAGCTACAGGCATGTGTACACAACCCTGCAAACTCTAGCAGGCTGCTGGCAACTCTCCTTGTCCTGACCCTCTGACTCACTTTGCTTTGATACATTTCTATCCCCATTGCTGCTTTGTGTTTACTGCCAGGATGTTTTCTGAGTTCCCAGGTGGTGCTGCAAGAGAAATCTCTGACACAGTAGATGCCTACTGTGTTTTTTGCAGGAGGGGAATGTGTGGCCTGATCCCAAAGTAGGCTTTGCATCACAACCCTCTCCGTTATGCAATGAGAAGGATGGCATCCTCTGCTGCATTGGAGGCATGGCTGGTTTTCTAGTGCAGTGGATCATGAAGGGTTCCTGTCCCATATCTAGGCGTACCCTTCTTTGTGGTGGGGGAAAGGCGTGGCTTTGGGAGAACAACACCTGGTCAGAAGTTAATTGACACCAGTGGCTGGATCCATAACTTGGCTCTACAAAGAAGTGCTGTAGGTGTTTAAATGTGTACTGTGGGATGGAGGTAGAGGACATTAGGCCACTGCTAGCCATAAAGCTGCTCTCCATAAGGCTGCCTTGGTCACGCATTTTGTTCTCAGAAGCAGAGAACATGAGCTAGTGGTGGAGGCTGATGTTTGCATTTGCATCCTCAGCCCCAAGCACAGGTATGTGTTAAACAGCGTGTTCCATCTGCAGAGAAGCGCCTTTGTAGCATGAGGTAGGCATCCAGTTTGTGGAGAGCTTTTAGGGTAGATCCGGCTGTAACATGTTAATCCTTTTCCCAACAAACCTCGTGTGATTTGCCTACCCTAAGAAAAACTCTTTGGTCTTGTAGCAGCTTTCCACACTCCGAAATTATTCTGCCTCAAAGAAAGGGAAGTTTATGTGGAAATAGTTTTTGTAGTTGTTCACTGTGTTGGCCTTGCCACTTTTTTTGCTGCTGTCATTTTACTCAGCTGAGATAGGCTTAAACCACCTGTATGTTAGAAATATAAAAATTAAACACTCCAGAATGCTTTTTATTATTTGAAATTCTGTGATTGGTATTTTGTTAACACTTTGCAATCTTGTGTTGAGTTCCAGCCTTCATTCCTTCCCAAAGTAGTAATTTCTTAAAAAAAAAAGCAAATCCATCTGTTTCTCAAGGAAATTTTTTGCCTCCTGGTTGTGGGTTGGATGTTCGGAGGTGTACAGAGCAATTAAATGTCCCCTTTCAGTGTTGACAAGCGTGTACTCCTGTGTTGTCACAGTGGGGTAACCTTTTGGGGTGGCTTTTATTTTTGGGTAGTGCTTGGAAGGAAACCATATTGTAACCCAGCTTTACCTAGTTTATGAGCATTCACAGGCTGAATTCTGCTCTAAGACCTCTCTCTTCCTTGCAGCAGGAATTGGAAACATTCTCACTACTCAGTAATGGCATGTCAATCCATTCATCAAGCCAGGTAGAGTTTGCATCCTGTGGTTGTTACTGTCTATGGATTGTGCTACTAGAGTGCTTTAAAGTTTTATTTACATGCAAATTTATAACTGTCTTTTAGGTTTTAACTGTTTTAATTAGTGTTTTCTGCTTTTAAGGGATATTGCCAAGAAATTAATTTCTTTGAAAATATTTCTACTGACATAATTTTTTATGTTGGTAATTAGATCACCAAAGATGGTTATTTTTCTCAGTTATTGTTAATGTTTGCTTTCTCTTGCATTTTAAATAAGTTTTTGTTTTTAAGTTTTGTATATCTAACAAAATGCTTAGTAAAAGTCAGAAAGTGCAACTGCTGAAGAAACGTATAAAATTAAATCCCATGATGTACTGAGCAAGGTACATACACAATTTATATATTGTTTGTATAATCCTGGAAGATCCAGCTGGGCAGGGCAGTGTACAAATACTAAAGTAAAATATAAGAAATTGCAGGTTTCCTTGTTCTACTACTGGGCAAAAAACCGTCCCAACAAACAAGCACTTGCTGTTTTTACAGGTTGTTTGTACTTCACAATGCTCCTTAAAGCAACTAAACAATAAAACTGTAATTTCATACAAAAAGATGGGATACTAAAGAACTAGTTTACCTCTCACTGGTTAGTGATTTGGCTTCACATCTTTCTAGGAAGGCCAGTCAGCTTTCTTTAATAGTTGTGCTTATTTTTTAATTTGAAAATCTTTTCCTTTTGTAAGAATTGAAAATACTGCAAAATCCACTGTAGTAGATGCAATATCAAAAGACAAATGCTTTTACTTGTGCCTTTTAAGCTCAAGCTAAAGGCACATGTACTCACCTCTATTTATGTTTCTGTAAAATATGGACTCAATTTATTTCTTGCCTTCACCTCCAAGTCAGCAGTTGTCTTGGTGGAAACATTTCCTGTTTTGACTTTTCTGTAGAAGTTTGTGGTTGTTAGATTGCAAAATATGTGAACTAAGAAAAGTAACATTGTGTAAGATCAGGCTAATCAGATCTCCCATGCAGTGGGCTGATTGGTGTGTCCTGAGATTTGGGACACAGTGTTCTTATCCACACATGAAATACCCTATTCTATGTATGGAGTTGCTCTCATGGTTGGATATTGTGCAGGCATGGTGTTCCTTTGCAGCAAAAGGCTTTGTCAGCTGCTGAAGGTAAACATGAATCGGTTCCTCGGATCAATGACCTCCTAAAATTCATTGGTTTTACTGTTCCAGCACAGAAAGAGATCATAAAGGAAAAGAGTCATATACATTTAGGAGTAGTAAAGAGTCCCACGTGTGAAGTGTGGATGTCTTTTAAAAGATCGATTTCTCACAATATTTTTTCCTCTCCCTTTTCCTACATCCTCTTTGCAGACTAGTAATGGATTGGGCTCAATAGATGACATCGAAACAGGTAAAGATATCTCTCTCCTCAGACTTTTGTGGCTTCATTATAGTATGTGACCAGGCTGGCAGGCTTGAGAGGTTCATCAGCTGCATTTGTGTCTCTTCTGCACACTTCCAACTTTGGTAACTAGGAGAAGGAGAAAGTGGTGCAAAGCAGGAGTGTGTTTCTTGCAAAAACAGCTTTTTGTCCAGGCCCAGTGAGGGACGCATCTGGGAGTTAAAAGGGTCTGCTGAGGTACACAGCTCTCTCCAGTTGTGCTTTCTTAAAGCTGCTCTTTGGCAAAGCTTCTGAAGCTCTGCTCCAAGGCAAAACAGTCCAGATAAAGTTAAGGTTGTTTGCGCTCTGAGTGCATAAGGTCCTCCAAGACCTTGAGGTGGAGGAATTGAAAACAAAGGAGTTGGGAGGGACCCGGGGAGAGCCGAGTTCAGGGTTAGGCACCTAGAAAGAGAGGAAGGAAGATTAACAGGGTTGCTTTCCTTATGCTGAGAAACAAGTGACCTTAGCTCTGCCCCTGCAGAAAGGCTTGCTACCTTGTGTGCTGGAGCACTGGATTTCTGCCTCTGAGCACATCAGTCTTTGTTCCTTTGTAAGGTAGCTCTGTGTGTGTGAAGGTAAGTGTGAGGACATACAACCACAAGTAGCAAGTGCTCTTTTTATAGAAAGAAATTTCATTATTGGGGTGCTTTGGAAAGCATGTTAGTTCTTTGTTGAATGCCAGTTTAGTATCTGCTTGCTACATGAGATCATGAGATCCAGTTCTGTGATTTAAGGAGAGTTTTTCACATTATCCTGCTGTGCTGAAATTAACTAGTCTCCTGCTACAGACTAACAAATGACTGCATCCAGTAAGCTCTTTATCTAATCTGGATTTGGTGTAAGAGCAGCATGCCACCTTTGCTGCAGATGAGGCAGAGAGACTTTACTACTAGGAAATCTTTGCAAAAGATTGCTAGGAAATCTTGATAGGAAATCTTTGCAAAAGCATTGGAATTATGTGTTATCCAATTGCCCTGAGGGTGGTGTGCCACCAGGACAGCTGTGGGTGCTAGGTACCCTGAGAGTTTCAGATTCAGAGCTTTTTTTAGCAAGGGTTTTTGTGATTGTTGTTTTATTTTGTTTTATTGTTTTAAGATGCAGACTCTTGAGGCCCTTTCCTCCATGTTTTGGTTGAAGTCATCTGATTAACTCAGCCCAGTCCTGCAGAGAGATCACGGCTCAGATCTGGCCCAATATGGCCATTGGCCAGCTAATGCACCACAGAATCACTGCTGTTTTGGAGAGCAGACCTAGAAACAGTGCTTTTAAAAGCTCTGTACTTGCTCCTTGGGGACAGGCAGGTGTATGGCCAGAGAAGCTACCAGCTGGGGGGCTTGATATGGGAGACTTGGTTCATGGGGATGTATGGACAGGCCCCTAGTTGACCTTGTATAATAATACATGGGGCTGAGTGTGATGGCAGGGGCAGAAATCAGCAGGTGTGGGTGTGTCTGTGAGCTATTCATCAAAGAAAGCTGTTTATTCTTTTAAGATGGAGCAAACATTAGGGGAATGCAGAGGATGCATGAGCATTCTGTAAGGAGAGTACGTGAGATGTGGGTATTACAGCTGGTGAGTGAGGCCAGCAGATCTGGTGTTCTGAGGAAAGCAGGAATGGGAGAGATAGGAAAAAAGATTGGACAGAGTAGAGTGGGAGGAAGTGGCTGAAGGAATGACAGGGTTTGGGTGGTCAGGGAGAGGGGAGTGGCTATCTTCCCTCTTCCACTTGCAAGTAGTGGCATCTGTTGGTCCCTGCTCTTTTCCTTGCCCTTCACATGCACTGAGCTGTGGAGATTTTATGTTATTGTCTGCCTTTTGGTCATGTATTCAGCCTTTCCAGTTTGGGGGCCTCTTAGGGTGTGTGGGGGCCTCTTAGGGTGTGTGAGGGCCTCTTTTCTTTGCTTCCCTGGAAAATGCAGGGCTTCATTCATTCCTCAGAGAAGGTCTGAACTGCTGGATCCTTTGGGGCCCTGTCATTGTGCACCTTTTTGATCCCCACTGCACGTGTCCCCATCCCTTCTGGTATGTTCTGAATTTCTTGTTGGCCTCTGTAGGGATCTTGACAGTACTCCAGATTTAAACATCTGAAAAACGTGAAGGCACAAGCTATCCATTTGTACTTCAGGGAATATGGCCAAGTGTCCAGCCATGAGAAAAGCTGGATAGCTGGCTCTCTGGTGGCTGGAAGTTCTGCACCAGAGGGAGATGAGATGAGAGAAGTCATTGTGAAGGGGGCATGGGGCTGGAGACAAGCCTGATTGGTGGGGCAGCTGCAGTGAACAGACCTTGTACAGACAGGATGCAGCATTTCTTGCTGGATCAAGTTTTGTGTCTCTGAAGCTTGTCTAGTTTCTTTCCCAGTTTTATCAGTCTTTCCAATAAAAACTCTTGTCTCTCCTTCCAAACTTTGCCTTGCCTTTATAGTCTTAGTCTGTTGCAGTTACAGTGCAGCCAATGGGATGTGGCTGGAGTAGGTAGCATCGTTGTCTTATTTCTTTTCTTTTATTCCAGGACATCTGCACAGGGGCAGAAATAAGGTAGTTTGGGTGCTTGGTTTGAGACATGCAAATGTAACACTGCATTTTCCAAATTTCTAACATTTGAACTTTTTTCTTTAACCTTTAAGTTTTTTGAGAATAAAATGCTCTTTTGTGAAGAACACATGCTTGAAATTTTAACTTCACTTAACAGAGATTTATATTGCATGATGCAAACATCTTACTACTTCAGTAATGTGCTCAGGAGGGGAAGAAACCTTACGGAAAAACACTGCCTCTTGCCTGCCTCAACCCCGCCTTGCATGAGTTCCCAAGGGCATGTTTGCTGATCAGATGTTGAGGGGGAAAGCTCCCACTTTTGGACATCAGGAAAGGCTCAAAAGCAGGGGAATTACTTGGGTAAAGACAGCTGAGTGAGTCTGATGGGATTTTTGGCACACATTGTTAGCACAACCTGATCTGACCACTCAATCTCTGACTCTCCTCCCAACAGGGCCTTGTGTTTTTTATCTTCTTCCATTTAGGATGCCTGGGGTTTTAGAGAGGGTGTGCAAGTAAGCAAACTTTCAGCTGGGATGTCAAAGCTTCAAGAAGTAAAGAAGGCAGTGATCTCTGCCAAATGTATTAGTGAGGAACATTAAAGAAAACCCAGGTGGTGGGTTATAGAGAAATTGTATTATGTGCCCCTGGCTTTTAGTCCTGTCCATAGTGAATTCACGGTAACTGCTCAGCCACAGGTTTTGTGTTGTTACTGGTTGCTGTACATACTTGCCAAATCCTGACAGTCAGACTGGGCACTGGCCCTTAGAATGTATTTCAGCTATTGGCAAGCCATTGGAGTGTGGGAACAAAAATGAAAGGGCAAGTACTCTTCAGACTAGAGCCTCTCCTCTCAGAAAATTGGCATACTTGGTTTTTGTGATTTGATGGAGTTGTACAATATTGGTTTTGCCATGCTGTGCTCTATTGGCCTCCTGCAAGAGGCTCTCCTGGTGATTGGCTCTGTTTCTCTCTCATCACAGACTGCTCTGTGGACCTGCAGTGCCTCCCAGCTCCTGTGGCCATCCCTGTAAATGAGGGGCTGGCCCCTTTGCCCTCTGACTCAGATGCAAAGGGCTTGCCCACCTCATTTCCTGCTGCCAGCTTTCTCCCATCTCCAGACCGTATACCGTTGCCAATTCCTGAGAATGTGGAGGACTTCACAGATGGGGACATCATTGGGGAAGAA
This sequence comes from Phylloscopus collybita, assembly GCA_027886175.1. Classification (NCBI taxonomy): domain Eukaryota; kingdom Metazoa; phylum Chordata; class Aves; order Passeriformes; family Phylloscopidae; genus Phylloscopus; species Phylloscopus collybita. The sequence goes on along the minus strand of JAJNNQ010000137.1, from coordinate 49,555,793 downwards.
CTAGACTCTCTCCTGGATTCCCTTGCTGAAGGGTCACCATACCCTCTAGTAAGAGTGAGCACTGTGTGGGGTCTGCTGCTTCTTTGTTCCAAATAGGTCCTTGGCGATTCTTGGAGCATGAGGATGTGCATGCTGCCTCTCATTCTTTTTCTGTAATTCTTTTTTCCTGTCTCTTCCTCTGTCAAAACTCATTCATTCTTTCCTTTATTTCTGCTACTGTGAGTATGTAGAGTCCTCCTCCAAGCCTGCTTTGCTGTGTGCAGCTTCAGGGAGCTGCCTCTCAAAATATATCCAAAGTAGCCCTCCCCTGACATCTCCTTCCACCTGGCCTCCCACGTTCATGAAGTTGAAGCCAGTCTAAGAGTAGAAATGAGTGTGGTGAAGCAGGAATGATGGATGTATTTTATACAGTGGGCATGCTTTAATCTCCTTCTATTTTGTGCACGTTGCACTCAGCCTAAGCTAGTTGAACAGGTCTGGGAGCTGCACAGACAGTCTGTATTCATAGTTATGCTGGATTTTAGTTGCCAGTGTTGGTTATGTGAGCCACCTTGGGTCTGGAGACAGTATAGTGATTTTCATGTTGGAAAAGCCCTGATGAATGGTGCCGTGGGTTGTGATCATTACCCTGACCTTTGCACTGTGTATACTCAGCTGCCTTGTTTCGCAACCTGAGCTGGTTTAAGTGCCCAGTGCAGGGCATTGCCTTGCAGACTGATGAACTCAGGTATCCCAACTCCTCCTCAGGAATTCTGGTCCAGACTGTTTTCAGTACAGAAAAATTGGAAGGTCTGTGGGAAGTCTGCAGGTGGATTGAGCTGCCAGGTATCCTTTTGCTCCAACTAGTACAACACACCCTTCACTGGGAGACTGTTGCTCTCTGTTGTCATGGTTTGACCCCAGTCAGAAGCTATGTACCAGACAGCTGTTCACTCACTTTCTTCCTGCCTGTTCCCCAGTGAGGAGGATAATTGAAAAAAACCCAGACTTGTGGCTTAAGATAAGAACAGTTTAAGAACTGAAACAAAATAAAATACAATATTAATAACAATAATAATAATAGAAAAGGAGAGAGAGGGAGGAATAAAAGCCAAGAGAAACAAGTGATGCACAGTAATTGCTCACCACTTGCTGACCAATGCCCAGCCTTCATTGAGCAGCAGTCAGTGACCCTGACCAACTTCCTCAAGTTTATCTCCTGGGCATGATATTCTGTGGTATGAAATATCCCCTTGGCTTGTTCAGATCAGCTGTCCTGTCTCCCCCATCTTCTTGTGCACCTGCTCGCTGTCAGAGCATGGGAAATGGAAAGTCCTTGACTTAGAGTAAGCGCAACTTAGCAATAACCAAAACATCAGTGTGTTATCAACCTTATTCTCATGCTAAATCCAAAACACAGTGCTGTACCAGCTACTAAGAAGAAAATTAACTCTGTGCTGACCAAAACCAGGACATGTCTTTTCAGTCTTTGCTCCTCGATACTAATTTGCTATTTATCCTCCTTCCTGCTCCCCTGAAGTCTCTGGTCCAGGGCACCATTCCTACCAACCTGCCAACAGAGATGCCCCAGTTGATTCCTGTGTTTCCGGGGGGAACTCCGCTGCTGCCTCCAGTTGTGACAGCCAGCATCCCTGTCTCCACCCCTCTGCCACCTGCCTCCTTTGGCCTGGTGATGGATCCCACAAAGCAGCCCTCCTCCTCTGTCCTGGATGCCTTCGAGGCCCTACCAGGAGGAAGTGGTGGCTCCACTTTAGATTCGCTGGATTCCTTGGATCTGCTTCCATACACAGATACACAGCTTGATGCCCTGGACTCCTTTGGGACAAGCAGGGGGTCGCTGGATACCTTGGATTCCTTTGCCATTGGTAGGTGTGGGATGATAGGGTTTTGTGTTGCCTTAGCTGTGAATGCATGCCAGAATTATTTCCTTCAATGCTGAGGACATATGCCTTGTAGCTTTCTCTGATGGTGGATCAGAACAGGAATATAAATGTAGAAGAGAGCAGGGAATTGTCTTGGATAGAGTACTGATGTTTAGCTCAAAAATAATGAGAAATGCTGTAGGTATGTAATACCAGATAACCAATACCTGTATGGAGTGAAATCTAAAGAGGAGAAAGGAACACAAAGGTGTATAATGATTGAGTGATGAGATTTAAACTTGGCTTGGTGTCCAGAACACCTCCCTTGGTACATTTTGCTGGACTATAGCATGATTCTTCCACCTTCCTCCTCAATGAGTCTTTGACATTTTGCACAAAGTGAGCAGAATGATGATGACGACTGTTTTAGATGATACAGGACCTTGTTGTGCTGGGCAGAATTGTAGAGGCCAAGGTAGGTCTTTCCCATCTCTGGATTCAGGGCAATGAATGGAATTCATTGAATGAACAAAATGAATTCATTCTTGAATGAGGCTCTGAACTCTCATATCACAAGGAGAAAAGCTGTAGAGAATGGTGGGCAAAGACTAAATTCCTTCCTGTTCAGGAGGGAAGTGGGCTTCTTCTTGGTTAACTTGTTCCCAGTATTGCAATATATTGGCAGCAAAAGTAATTTGAGAACAGCAGAGATTGGCCAGTCAACGCTTGAACACTCACATTCATCTCAGCTTTGGGTTGCCACTTTAAGAATGCCAGTTCTCAGCAGCATAGAGTTGGGTTCAGTAGGATTTCTGGGACAAGAAGGCCTTTCCTGGAGTTTTTCTGAGTCTAGAGATATGCTTTGGGAAGAAAGTATTAAAATATTATGAAATAAATAAAACAAATTAATTTAATAAGCTGTTATTTGTCCTTTTGTGAGTAGAACTGCCTCTGAGAGTGAAATGATTGTTTTTGTTTTGTGGGGTTCTTTTCCTCTTCTTTTGCCCAGAAGAAACTAGCTCTCAGGAACTGCAACACCCACCTGGCAGCCAAAAGCCAGCCCCAGTGGTGAGTAAGCTACTGCCCCATGCTGATGTCCCAGGGTGCTCTGGAGCCAAGATAGTAGTGGTGATGGTAGTGGTCACTTGCGTGATGTAGGTAATTTGGGTCCCTCTTCTTACCTGCCCTGGTGTTAGCTCCCATGTTGTGGCAAGGCAGGTAAAGATTCCCACAGAGTCAGTAGGAAGACATTTGTTCCATCTTTGTTTTTATCTGTAACTCTGTATTGCCAAGGTAAACATGGTGTGACCAAGGTTGTAGGGTCAGCAGGGGATCATGGAGGCTGGGGTCCCACTGTATCTGGCAGCCACGTAATGCTCAAAGATGGGGCAAAGTAAGCCAACTTCAGGCTACTGAAGTTCTTTGCTGCTCTCTGCCCCTGTCAAGAGGCTTCTCCAGATGTTCTGCCTCTGTCCTATATCTCCAGTCTGGGAGAAAAAGGGGAGGATTAGTAAGCTTGGAACAAAAGTTATTCATGAGTTCTTGTCACCTGGTGGCCCTGTTAACATCAATGTGAATATACCTGAAGATTGACTGATAAGCAGTTTGGGTTTTTTCTTAGGTTGGGATAAGGTTGATTTCCAAGTCTTTCGTTGTAGAGTAGATTGTGATGGAAGGAATGGGAAGGAGTGAGGAGGACATTTTGTTCTGTGGCTCGTGATAGAAAACTGAGGTCTCTTACCAGTAGGAAAGAGGCCTATCTTTGAAGTGAACACACCACAGTGTTCATTCTCTTTGAAAAAGTTGCATCTCTTCTGGAAATGCCATTTCAGATGTGACCATTTCGATGACAGAGGAAACGAGACAGATTTTGAGAGACTGGAGCAGGGCAGGGGGTTAGAAAGGTTTCTTGCCCATGTGGTTGCAGAGCCGAATAGAGAGGTGTGTGTGTTTTCGCTCAGGTCAGCCTTGGTGGAGTGAGTCACCCAGCTGTGCCCAAGGCCACCGAGCTCCTGCTGTCCCAGCCAGAACCAGTAATGCCCAACACGGCTCTGCTGGTGAAGAACCCCCTGGCATCTACTCACATTTTCAAACAAGCCTGTCATATCTGCTACCCCAAAACAGGTGATGCATTTGCTCTGCCACCAGAGCACTGGTATAGACTAGGAACTGGCTTTCCCCAGGTTGATGGGGTTATTCTCTCTGGCAGGGCCCAAGGCTGGTGATTACACCTATCGGGAAGGCTTGGAGCACAAATGCAAGCGGGACATCCTGCTAGGCAGGCTGAAGAACTCAGAAGACAAGACCTGGAAGAGGATCCGTCCTCGCCCAACCAAAACCAATTTTGTAGGATCCTATTATCTGTGCAAAGGTGATCTCTGGCAGTTGGTCGCTGGGAAGGGGCTGTGCAAGGGGAGACTGGGAGGGAAATTTGGTTTGATATTGCCTGCTGGCTGTAGGGTCTCCTGCTCCATCAGTAGCCTATGGACAGGATAGCTCAGTACAGTGAAGGGCAATGAGCTGCCATGTTGTGGAGAGCAGGCAGCTTCTAAAGTGGTGGAGAAGAAGAGTTCCAAAGGCTCAGTGAGCTGCTGCATGCAGTCGAGCACTCAGAGGTGCTCTGCAGACATGGGCTTTACTGAGAACCTGTCTCTTGTCCATGTGCTCACATTAGTCCCACTCAACCCAACTGCCCCACAGCAGGGAAAAGCATTCTCTGCCTGTTCCTTTGCTCCAGCGCATCCCACAGTACATGCAGACAATGTGACCAGACTGGTATCCCAAGGCGGTGTCATTACAAAGTACCTAGTGAGGTGGGGAGATTGCAAGAGCCAAGCTAAAATGGCTTCTTACTGCTAACCCTATGGGAGAACTTAATCTGTACTGGCTTTATAAGGGGTTAGTTAAGTCATGATCTGTCCCTGGCCAGGCACTGAATTAAAACTGGCCTCTTGTTTTGAGATGGTTTCCTCCATAGCAGCATTACTGGAGTCACCATTCGGTAGTTTGCATTAACTCCTGAATGTCTTGATGTAGGTGGACTTGGGAGGAGATGTCTTTTCCATCTTCTTTTAGCTCTCAGTTTTCTTGCTCTCAGTTCCATGTGGGGCATGGGCAGCGGGAGAAGATGAGAGAGAGTTTAGTTTCTGACCAGGCTGCCCTGCCTTGTGTGGTGGTGTGTGCTGTTTGTTGCTTTGTAGATATGCTTAACAAGCAGGACTGTAAGTATGGGGATAACTGCACCTTCGCGTACCACCAGGAAGAGATCGACGTGTGGACGGAGGAGAGGAAGGGGACCCTCAACCGTGACCTCCTCTTTGACCCACTAGGTGGGATCAAGCAGAGCAGCCTCACAATTGCCAAGCTCCTTAAGGAACATCAGGGCATCTTCACCTTCCTTTGTGAGGTACAGAACTAGTGGGAGGGGACAGGCATCCATCATCTCTTCATCATATCTGGACCACTGATATGGTGATAGTTGCCACCACGAAAATATGGTGGTATGACTTGCGCAATTGGAGTGCTTGCAGTGGATATCTGTAAACTCTTCAGGAGGGACATGTGAGGAAGGAGAGGCAGTGGGGGAGCCCTGTGTGTCAGGGAGTGTTTTGACTGTCTAGAGTTCAATGATGATGATCATAATGTTGAGTGGTTATGAGTAGGAACTGGGGGAAGGCCAACAAGGTGGGAGTCTGTTACAGACCACCCAACCAGGGTGAAGAGGTGGACAAAATATTCCATAGGCAGATGGGATAAGTCTTCTAATTGTTGGCCCTTTTTCATGTGGGGGACTTCAACTTATTAGGTGTCTGCTGTAAGTACAACACAGCAGAGAGGAAACAGTCCAGGAAGTTCCTGGAGTGTGTGAAAGATAACTCCTGAGACAGCTGGTGAGGCAGACAGCTAAGGAAGGAAGGCATCCACCAGATCTGGTGTTTGTGAACAGAGAAGGACTAGTAGGTGATAACAATGTTTGGAAGCCATCCTGGGCCCAGCAATCATGCAATGATAGAGTTTTCAGTTCTTGGAGAAATAAGAAGGGTCAGCAGAACTGCCACATTGCCACTTCACCTTTTGAAGGGCCGACTTTAGCCTCTTTAGGAGCCTGGTTGACAGAGTACCTTGGGAGGCAGTCCTGAAGGGAAAAGAGGTCCAAGAATGTTGCACATTCTTCAAGAAGGAAATCCTAAAGGTGCAGGAACAGGCCACCTGTAACTATGTGTGCCCTAGCCAGTGCCCTGCTCCCAGAAGGACAGTGAGCATTGTATGCAGATGTTTAGGAGAATGAAGTAGCTTTTCTACTTAGCCCTGCTGCTGAACTAGGTGCTCACAGCCTCATGGGATCACGCGTCTCTTCCTCCATCTTGACATGTTGCTTTGAATTGTAATTTAGCTCCAATTACTTTAGAAATTGGAATTGTGGAATTAGAAATTGGAAATGCAGCAAATTCCTATTTGATGTCTGTTCAGAGTTACTGAGTTGGTCAGTTGAGAATTGCCTCATATCATCTTAATGCTCTGCAGCACAGAGTTCCCCATGTTGGCAGTGCATGTAAAGGAATGTGTACTTTGCTGTGAAGTGGCTGTTCTTTTATTTCTCCCTCGTTCTTGTTCTTTTGGCTAACAGGGAAAGAATATGTGGCTCTGACCAAAATTTTTCCAACCACAATGGAAAATACTGTTGAGAATAAGCCAAAAACTGTTGTCTGGAAGTTTTTTCAGAGATTGACTTCCTTTATTTTAAAGTCCTACCCCAAAGTGTTCACCACTTCTTTCTAACTTTGAACATTAGAATAGGCTGGCTCTGGTTCTTCTTCCTCCTCTAAGCAAAGTCACTCTGGTTCACTGCTCTCTTAAGATTTTCCCAGTATGCTAATTCTTCTCTTCTCAGATTTGCTTTGACAGCAAACCCCGGATTATCAGCAAAGGGACCAAGGACACACCATCTGTCTGCTCCAACCTTTCTGCAAAACACAGTTTCCATGACAACAAGTGAGTGAACAATTTTTTCTCCTGATGGGAACCACCTCTCACAAATCCAGCCAGTTTAACTCCAGGGCTCTGGTCTCTTTCTTCCTTTCCTCCCTACAGGTTCCAATCATAGGACAGCTCAAATCATGATAAATAGCACTATGGGGTTCACCCTGCATGTTTGCTCCTGGTGCTGAGGGATTTGAGGCATCAGCAAAGCCCTTTGGAGTCAAGTCTGTTAAGTTTTCCATTGACTTAATTTGTCTTTCACTTTGGCCTTTACAAAAAGGTCAAAACAAAGATCCTTTAGCTCAGAATCCTGCCTCTGACTGTCTGGTAATGAGTGTTTAGGAAAACAAGTGTAACAAACATGTCAAGTACACAGTCATACAATTCCTTCAGGTTCCTGGCAACCTGAGACGTGGGGAGATGCTGAACCAGAGGAGTTGGTATCTTTGCTGCATATTTTGAAACCTGTCTGATCTCTGAACTTAGGCAGATCATCACCCATGTGCTGAGGGTGAAAACAACTACCCAAGCTTGATAGGGTGGGAGGGCAGGGGTTTGCTTTTCCAAGAGGGAATCTGTCTCTTCCATTTAGTCGATTTGCTTGTGTCCTTTGCCTGTCCAGTCAAATGTCTGGATGCCATATGTAAGGAGGAGGAGATGGGGAGGGTTTGATCCTCTGGTGCTTTGTATTTTTCTGCAGGTGTCTGGTCCACATTGTGCGTTCCACCTCCCTGAAATATTCCAAGATCCGTCAGTTCCAGGAGCATTTCCAGTTTGACGTGTGCCGACATGAGGTGCGTTACGGCTGCCTGCGTGAGGACAGCTGCCACTTTGCTCACAGTTTCATTGAGCTCAAGGTCTGGCTGCTGCAGCAATATTCAGGTGAGTATGACTTGGCTGGTGTTGTGTATACCTGAGTTTCTTCCGATGTGTACCCAGGGCCAGTTGAGAGGGGATGAAGGTGATTTGGGAGTACTGAGAAGGTGTCACTCGCTAGTGCATATTACTTACTCCTTTCTCAGGGAGTAATTAATTATTACTGCCTCCTCAGGGACACAATAAAGAGGATCGAGGTGTTCTGTGAGAAGATTTGGCCCTTGTCCATTTACAGGAACAGGGCTGTTGTAATTTGCAGACCAGAAGGCCTTTCCCTTGGGACCAGCTGTATAAATTAAAATGACAATTAGGTAGAGCTGAATCCCAAGAGGTGTTTGGTTCTTAGATCTTGTACAAATAGTAGTTGGACCCCTGAGTGAACATGTCTTGCAGTGAGAATGGCAGCATGCACAGGTGACAAAACTGTTGGTTATATAAAGAAGGCTGTGGATCTCCAGTTTCTCAAAACAAATTCACCAAAAGCAGGAACTTGCAAGATACTTGGTGTTTCCCAAAAAGCCTTTGATGACATGAGATGGAGGACAGGAGAGGGTTTTACAGAGATTACACTCAGGGAAATCATATAATGACACTGCCACATCTGGCACTTTCAGTTCTGTCTCTGTCTCTGTCTGATATATTGGAGGTTTTCTCTGGCTGCTGTCCTGTTGGCTGTGTAGATATTAGTCCACCCACAGTGCTACAGGTTTTTTCACCACAGGGTCTCATTTAGTGCAACACCCAGCCTGGTAATGGGAGTACTTCAGAGAGGAGACACACTATGGATGTTTCTCACCATTCTTTGATATTATAGTTGATGTTCAGTGCAGTGCTTGCCTTGGCTTCATCTCATGAAGGACAGTGATGAATAAGTAGCACACTGTGGCAAGTGCCATATTTAATCTTTCCATTTGCCCTCATTTACTTGTGGCCTCCAGAAATTAAAACATTACAGCTCTGGAATTTCTAAGATAGCACATTGCCTGTAAGTCATGGGCCACCATTGCTGCCCTGCATGCTTGTGGTACTGCTCATGGTACTCTGGACACTAATATTCAAGTACCTTGCTTTTTCCCCCATCCCATGGTTGGTTCATTTTTGTTGTTTTGGTCTGGTTTTGTTACTGGAAAAGGTTTTTTGTCCCATCTTCCTTCCCTCTGTGTTCCTTCCTCTTCATCCTGCAGAAACAAACTGATTTTTTTCTTGCCTTCTTTACTTGATATTATTTCAAAGGGAAAGCTGAGGAGATGAAACAAGCCGTGAGTTAAGCTGCAGAGTTGATCATTAAGCCTTGTGCTTACTTCCACCTTTTCCAACAATAGGAGAGACATTATCTTGTGGGTTTTTTTTCTGCAGGGCTGTATATGTGAGCCAGCTTTCCTTGTGAGTTTGCCTCTCCCAAGTGTAGCCTTCATCATGGAAACTGAGATTAAAGGTAGTTGTTGCTATTCTCTGGAAGTGCTTTAGCTTTGGAGCAGTAAGTTTCATTTGGGAACTATTTGCTTAGCAAGAATAGGAGGAGGGCAGCTTACATTTGAAACACTTCACAGCCATTTGAACATTTACAGAGCTTTTGGCTTTGTTTATGGGGATAATGGATTATATTAGTGGAGTAAAGATTCCCAAGATCTGAAAATTGGACAGACAGGACTGTTTTCTTGTTCACTGTGGCTTTTCATAGACATCTCTTGGTGTCTTCTTCCACCAGTGGTAATAACAGACTCTTCATCTTCACTAATGATGTTGCAAAAGTTGCTGAAATATTGTAAGTAATCAACACATGGGTCTTTTGGTTCCCAGGTCATTTCTTTGTGATGGTTCATGCTTTGAAAAGCTGGTAGATGGAAATCATCCTTTCACATTTGGGAGAGTTTTTCTTTCCCAACCATGTTTCTAGACTGTATTGTTGAGATAGTTCAGAATTCTGGAACTGGAAAAAGGCAGTCACAAGAACTATGTTTGAAATTCAGTCTTCTGACAAGACCTGTATATACTTCTCCCTTTGTTTCTGCACCCCAAGGATCACAGGTGTGCAGAATGGAGAAGGTGGGAGCTGCTTCAGTCCTTTCCCTGCCAGGTCCAGTGCAGCATGTTGTGGTTTTTGTTGTGGTTTTCCCAGCTTTAGATCTTTTGTCCCCAAAATACAAATCATCATTATGTCCGACCCTGGAATACTTGGACATGGAAGAGGGAGTTTCAATTTTTCTAACTCTACACAATTTCTTCTAGGATTAATGGTTAAGAGGTAGAATATTCACCAACAGCTCTGACCTGTGAGCAGTACCAGTTATGCAGTAGCTTCCATTTTAAGGATCTGAACAAATGTTCTTGAAGAATGGTGAAGTTTTCTGAGTGCTTTTCATCCTGTTCAAACCCTGTGCAAATGGCGGTAGTGTTGCCTGATGGGGACATGAACAGCTGAAATCACAGACAGGAAAATTGAGGTTAGGATTGCTGTGATTTACCCAAGCAACACACAGCCTAAGCTGAGATGAAAACTTTGGTGGCCCTTAAGTTCTGGGACATGCTGTCCCCCAGATCAATGATTGTGTTTATGTAATATCCTGGGGAGCACCTCACTTCAGTAATAAAAGCTGTAGGCATCAGCAAAGCAATCAAATTTGCAATGGCTGTGTCCTGGGGATGCTAAGGCCATCCTTAGCACCCCCCTTGTTGCAATCAGCTGCCTGTGGAAGATACTTGCTTCAGTTTGTTTTGGCAGCTGTCTTGGGTCTTTAGAGCACTTAGCAACTGGAATGCCCATCTAGCTGGCTGGTGCTAACAGAGGCTGTTTCCTCACCACTTGAGCTGGTCAGGAGCTAATTCCTTAGATAAGGTCTGACCAATCCTTTTTCTCATTGTCTGATGTTATATTTCTGATATTTGAGACCTTGCAGATCTTTCCTTGCTGGTTATTTACTAGCAGCTGTTCCTTGGTTGGTTTTGCACTGCTGGTCTTTCCTTGTGGCCTCGGTTTGGCTTGGTGTCTCTATGTGTTGAATTTCAGCTTTCCTCTTTGCCTATTGATTGATGGGGAGCCATCTCAACTTTAAGATGTAACAGGTTAATAAATCCCAGAAAGTAATTGATGAGAATTCTGGGGTCTTGGAGATGCTAGATGTCTCAGTGGGTATCTGTGATCTTCCAAGCTAGAAGCAAAAACTCCATATACAGTAGATAAATAGTAACAAACCATTGCCTTTCGGACCATGGTAGAATCTGTGTATATGGGGTTGGGGGACAGCCTTGGTTAAAAGCTCTTGATTATTGTGAAGAATTACTGGCTTGGAAGCAGTGTCTGGATCCTTTGCCTGAGCAGAAAGGCAGGTCTGAACAAGCCCAGGAGACTGAAGTCTTCTCCTTTTGTTTGGCTTGTGTAGAGAGGAGCTTCCTTAGCAAGGGATTAGCCATGTTCCATGGTGGGTTCTGTCACAACTCAGTCCTGACATTACTAGAGGGACTGTTGGGAGCTGTCAGCTACTCAGGGGTTACTAAGCTCAAACTAAAAAGTCCTGCAACCCCTCACTCTCTTCTCTTGGCCAAAGGAGTGTAACTCCTAGTCTCTTTTTTGTTTCCAGGAATGACCCATGAAGATATTGTGCAGGAGTCTAAGAAGTACTGGCAGCAGATGGAGGCACCTGCCAGCAAACCAGCCAACAGCGTAGTAAGTAAGGCCCATTTAGGGCTTGGAGCCAGATTTTGCTTCCAACGGTTCCAGCTCTTTCTCTCTTTTCTTCCCACTATTGTGCCTGACAGGTCCCAGGCAGACCAGACTGGCCATTGAGGAGAGCTGAGAGCTTTCCCGATTGCAGTGCTGGTGTTGAGCTTTGTGCCTTGTTTCGCAGTGTTGTTATCTGCTCTATTCCCTTCTAGGGTGAAGCCTCCAGGTCACTGAGGGCAACACACACAAGAACAGTGTTTCCTGTGACACCTTGCTGGTGAAACAGCAAGATTTTGGCACAGTGGCCACACAGTGGGGACCAAATGTGTCCTGTTGCCATTTAGTGGCCAAGGGATGGTAAAGCAGTTTGAAGGACTTCTAAAGAATGACTCATGACCTATAGGACTGATCTAAACACAGGAGTGGATGGAACTGGCAGCACAGGTGCTGTTGAGGCTGACAGACCTTAGTGGTGCTTTACCAGGAAGAGGCTGGGAGCTTTGCCTTTTTTTTTGCCACCAGTCTCTCAGTGTGGAGGGCTGCACCCTCCAGCACTATCAAGAGCATACCGGGGTAGTGTGAGAGGGGTTCCAAGCAAAGAGCTCTTCTTTGTTTATTTTTCTGTGTCTTGTTGGCTATGGGCCATGCTGTCTTACCCTTTTTTTTTTACCCCAGAGAGTATTTCTGTACTGTAGGAGCAGAGCCCACCCAGTGAGGACAATTCCCAGCCCAGTCCTGAGGTTGAACTAAAGCAGTTTTTGCCATTAGAAATGGAGAACAGTGGGGAAAGTGGTGTAAATCCCTTTTGTTCCCACTTGACAACTTTCTTTAGCCTTGGCAAACCTGAGCTTGCCATCCCTTGGCCTGTGCCTTACTGTCTAAACAAGAGTGTTTCACCTTCATGTGGGATCTGTCACCCAGGAGTTCCTCTGCAGAGACCAGTGCTGAGTGCAGTCTGTGAGCACCCTGTGGAGGAGGTGCTTTATAGAAGAGGAATCTGAGTCACTCATGTGATGTTTAGCCGCTATTTTTTGCCTTGGTTGTGGGCCAACAGAAGTGTTCTGAAGGCTGTAGGACACTGATGCTGGGGAAGCATCTGTGGGAAGGTCTGATGGGCATGGCTTAGCCTAACAGAAATGCACTGACACTTGCAGTGGGCTCTGCACTGACACTTGCAGTGGACACCTATGCACTGGTTATGCTGCATGAGATGGATTCATCTTCAGGGGATGCTCAGAAATAAACCTGTGCAGTTGTTGTGGTCTGAAACAGTTGGATGAGAGAGGGAAGCAGCAGTCCAGAATAACCAAGGTCTCTAGTTCTCAGAACTGTCTGACTTGCTTAAGGAATATGTCCTAGTCTCTCAGGAAGCTGACCAGGACAAGTTTCTACATCCTGTTTCATATGAGAAGTGGATGATCTGAACCTGCAACCAGAGCTGGCTGTGATCTCCTGCCTGATGTGGGGACAGAGGCAGCGGCCTGCATCTCCACATGGAAGGAAACTAAATGTGAATTTGCAGCAGTTTGTGACAGCAGTTGGATTTTTATCAGCAATCCCTGCTCCATATGTGCCTTTCCCCAAGAGTCCAGAGATTGGTTCTGTCCTGCCTACTGTGAATTTACCTGCATTTTCAAGAAAGCTGTCTTGCCATTCTCTGTGCAGTGAGGGGATGAAAAAATATAAATGAACAGCTGTTTTCCTGTAAGCCTTGCAGTTTCAAATTCACCTTTATCTGGAGGTGCTGCTGCTGGAAGAATAAGCTGTACAGCAGGCATGGTCAGAGCATGTCCTCTGAAGCACATGGGATCTGGATACTAAGTGAAGTTTCCATTTGTGGTTGCTGGGGCTTGCAGGGGGCAGAGGATCAGTAAATGAAATGCCAGAGCCTGCTACATCAGGGGATAGGCAGAGGGCTACAGTTTCTGGGCCCTGTGGGCAGTGCTAGGGCTAATGACCAGTGGCAAAGTCTGGCTGTGCTCCACAAATGCCCATCACAGATGGTGCTCAACCCACCACCCTTCCAGGTGCAGAGGCAAAACAGTGTTGGTACAGTGAGAAAATGCCTACCAGCAGCACCACTAGCTGTCTGTAAGGATTGGCAGCCTGGCACTGGCACTGGCACTGTGCATGGAGACAGTCAACTCAGTCAGATGCATGTGTTTGCAGTAGGACACCATAGCTTTGGCAACAGAATGTCCTCAGTCAGAAGGCTATGCTTTGGGATGAGACTCTGGCTTGCTGCTGAAGACCCTGAAGGCAGGACTAGCTATCCGTTGAGAGATGTTTATTTTTGCCATTGTTTTCTCCTGTCTAAGCAGGCTAATGTGACTCAGTTTTCTCAGCATCCTTCCAGCTTTCAAAGTTGGCTGCCTGGCAAAGACAACTTCCCAAAGTGCTATAAAAACAGACTCCTCCTTCCCACCATCCTGTGTGATCCACTCTCACTCCAGTGCCCTCTGGTCAGCAGAAGCAAAGTTACTCTGAGGGATTTTGCTGCAGTTTTGTCACAGCTGGCAGCTGGACAGCACCCAGGGCTGTCCAGTTGTGCAGAAAAGAGGCAGATAGCATGCAGGGCCCCAGTAGCTGTGACAGTAAAGGTCAGGAGGCTTATCAAGAAATGAAAAATGAAGATACACTGCTTGCCAAGCACCTGCTGGGAATCTTGCACTTGGCCCCACAAATTTGGCCTCACAGCAGCTGCTGTAGGAGTAAACACAGTGGCCACAGATTGAAGAGCCAGTCAGCAGAAGGGGCTGTTGTAGGGAGCTGGATGTCCTCTCATCGCATCCCTGCAAACTAAGGGGTTGTAGCCCTCATTTTTTCTGGTTTTCAAGAGCTGTCTTGTTTTTATTCCCCTAGCCAGCACCAGAATCCCCATGAAAGCTGACCACAGAATTATCAATTTAAGCAAGGAGAGGGAAAAAAGGTCTCCATTAAGGAGTACTTGCACCTAAGTACTGCTCACTCAGTTAGGTGGCTGAATAACCTGGGCTCCTCATATAGTCCCTGAGACATGTGGCTTCTCCGGAGAACATTTTAGTATCGCTGAGAGGAGTTCTTGAAGCTGGGAGACATGAATAGCCATGCAGGGTCTGTTGCTTTCTGCAAAGCCTGAAGTGGAGAGCTGTCATGCCAGAGACTTGTATTTATTTGGTTGCCATGGTGCATAGCTAGCACTATATTGTCTGGCTTCATAGCAAGGGGTGGTGCCATACCCCATGGCATTTTTGCCTGGCTTCATCTGCTAGAGCCTCATGTGATGTAATTTCCACACTGTTGGTTATCAGCAGCCTGCCAGGCATGTGTCTTGCCTTTACAAATACAGTCATGTAACATTACCAGCAGCCACTTTGATTTTTTGCTTGGCTCCTAATCTGCTGGGAGCATGCATGCCACTGGATTGACCAGCAGTGTGCGTGACTCAGATGAAGAAATGCATGGGGCTTCTTTTGGTTAAGAATTTGTAGAAAAAGCAGCCCAAATTACCAGAACTTCCTGAGAGAGCTTTTCTTACTCTCTAATCTCTTGCCCTTCTGGAGACACTCAGTGTTTAGTTTTGCTGGGTCAGTAGGTTTAGCAAAGCTTCCTGGCTGTGCTGAGAGATATGTCACCAGCAGGATAGCATGGGATTGATAAAAGGGAATATGCCAGCAGTGCCATTTTGTTACCATAGGCCTATAGGTTTGATGGGTCAGTAGTGAGGTGTAGTGGAATTTCCTTTGGAGACCAAGTGGAGATTAAAGCTAGTGTTCAAAAGTCATTTGAAGTTCTCATATCTGAGAGGGAGGTACCTTATTGCCTTCCATGGTAGCCCAGATCTCAGCTCTGCTCTTCACAGTGACAGAGGACCCTTTATATATCAGCTCTGGTTCTCCAAAAGACTAGGTCTGGAGGATGCAGAGTGGTAGTTGATAGCTGATGTGGCATCTCCTGGGAAATGCTTTGATTCTGTGTTGTCTGTGCTTGTTGTTTTCCCTTCACCAAGGGACGCAGCCATGCTCCATGCTGCTGCTAATCAATACCTGGCAGAAACCTGTTCTTCAGAGACACAGCTTGCATGTCTGGTTATTGTGAGATGCTCAGGGTTAAAGTCAAGGCATGGCAGGTGGAATGGACTGCTGATGTGGCTGACAGTCAGAGAATTGTTTTGCTACTGCATGACCTATGTGCTTCATGCCCAGCTTGATGAGCAGGATGTTCTCTTGTACTCTCATATACTCCCGTGCCCAGGGCCATTGGCATCCAGTCAAATTTGGTTTTCAGTTTTGAAATGAACTGGAGACACCAGCCTCATCTTGCAATGGTGATACAGAATGCAAACAGTTTTCCAGAGATCTGCTCAGAAAACGTGAGGCAGCAGTGATACGAGATTGGCTCCCTTTTTTTTTTCCTTCTCCACAATGTTAGTCATAATCCCGAACCAGCCTTCTTGGGTGGAGACCCCAATAAGTGCAATGGCTGAGAAGATATGAATATGTGCATTGTACCTCTCTCCAGAGACTGTGATTTATCTGCTTGTGATACCCAGTGCAGCGGAACTGTGAGAGAAACTACCCAGAAAAGGCTTGGAAGGATATCAACAAGAGGACCCAGCCCTGACTTCATTGTGTCAAATGCTGGGTGTGACATAAAGTTCTTGGTCCAAAAGCAGGAGTTTTGAGTCCTGCATTGTGATATGGTCCAGCTTCCTCCCAAGGGGTCTCTCTCAGCTGTGTGACCAAACGCTCTCCAACAGGCAGAGTGGGACATGGATTGTCCTCCCTGCAGGGAAGTGGGGATTAAGCTTTGGGGCAGGTCTCACAGAGCTTGTCTGTACATGGATATATGCTGCAGGGATTTCACAGCCAGGCCTGGTCAGTGCTGGAAGCTGCCAGGCTGTCTGTGCTTTTGGCCAGATGTCAAAGCCCAAGAAATCATGCTGAAGCAAGCAGTGGTTTTGCTATTGTGTAGTATCTCATCAGGCCACCAGCTAACACTGGCAAAGGAGAGCTGATTTAATCTGGCTTGTTGCTGGCACAAAGGCATGTGGGGAGCTGCCAGCATCTCTGTGGCAGGTTTTGGGGGTGCATTTTGCCTCTGTTTGCCTGAGGCTGTGGTTCTTTTCCCCAGGCTTCTCCCCGGACTCCCATGTCAAGCACCTTTGATCTCCAGATGAAATTTGTATGTGGCCAGTGCTGGAGGAACGGGCAGCTGGTGGAGCCAGATAAAGACCTCAAGTACTGTAGTGCCAAAGCCCCCCACTGGTGAGCAATTCAACCTTCTCTTTCCTCTGCCCCTCTTCAAGGTCAGGATTTTTTCATCCTACCTTCTCTATTTGGCTTCATTTGGCATCTTTGGAAGAGGCTATAAGGTTTCCTAGCAGCCTCTCACTGCTCAGGGTGTTTGCTGCTATAGCAGGCATTGCAGATAGCTGTTTTCTAGCTTCCTTCTCTCCTTACTGTGTATTTGCTGCCAGCATCTTGCAGGCTGTTACTCCTGGCACAAGCAGTCCAGCTCCCACAATTCCCTTTTCTCCCAGTTCCTATAATTTCTTCTTACCAAGGGCACAAACAGAGTTCTCCTCTGCACATGTTTATACTCTTAGCTGTTTGCAGATGTTTGTCAGGTCACAGTTAGCAGTGATTCAAGATATTCTGCTTCCTTTTAAATTAGTTTTCCTTGGCTATTTCATTGCTTTGGTTGCTCCTCTGTGATGCATGTCATGTCTGTTTGCACCTCTTGACTCCTTAGGGCCCATGAGAATGTTCGGTGTGATAGAATCATAGAACAGTTTGGATTGGGAAAGACCTTTAAAGGTCATCTAATCCAGCCATCCTGCAACGAGCAGGCACATCTTCAACTAGATCAGGTTGCTCAAGCCTGACATTGAATGTTTCCAGGGATGGGGCATCCACCACCTCTCTGGGTTGTGCCACCTTCATAAAAAAATTCCTTCCTTATATCTTCTCTGAATGTCTAAAACCCTCTTTTAGTTTCAAGACACTACCCCTTGTCACTACAGACCCCTCTAAAAAAAAATTGTTCCCATCTGTCTTATAAGCCCCCTAGAAGAGAAATGCTGGCTGCAAAGTCACTGTTCATGAAAACATGAAAACAGTGACTGGCCAGGAAACTGGCCTGTCTCACCCAGGCAGCCTGCAGGGATAGGATGGAAGAGTTTATAGAACTTCTCTTCCCATAACACAGGCCACTAAGTCACAGTCTTCCTTCCTATTGTAAATGTAAGACTTTTGTTGAAGAAGAAACCAGAAGCAGCAGTTTCTGGAGGAAGTAAGCAGGTGAGAATTGCTTGGGAAAAATAACACCTCTTTGTGCAGCTGCTAAATACAGCTGGGGTTTTTGCTCAGGGTATCTCCTGGTGATCCCTTGCTGGAGCTGCAGGAGAATAAATACTTCCAGGCACTGTTCCTAAGGCAGTGCTTGTAATGATTTGCATTTCTATTTCACCTTTCAAGAAGAAAATACTCCCAAGTGTTTTTCATGAGTCTGATTGCACAAGAATTGGCTGTGTCAAAGGGTAGAATGCAGCTATTTAATAATCCGTGGTGATGCCATATGAGATTTGGGGGAGATTCTTGTGGCTTTATGGAAAGAGATACCCCAGGAGATAGGTAGTATGTACAGGAAGAAGTCCTCCTAAAACAGCCTTCTTGTGGCTTCTCCATCACAGATGTGCATGTCTAGGAACAGCCAGATAGTGCAGGGACAAGCTGGACAGGAGAGTCTGCTCATCTCTCAATATTTAAGAGTCTCTGAGGTAAAGAACCCTTGTTCTGCTCTTCCTTATTCCTTCCTTGATTTATTCTCTCTTCTTCAGTTGGACTAAGGAGCGTCGTGTCCTGCTGGTGATGTCCAAAGCTAAGAAGAAGTGGGTGTCAGTCCGACCACTGCCTTCCATCCGTAACTTCCCACAGCAATATGATGTAAGCCCTGTGCCTGGCATGGCCAGATGCCCCATCCCTTTCCCTTCCGCCATGGTGCAGTGCTTTGAGGGCTGCTCCCTTGAAGCCCTGTCAGGGAGACAAGCACATGATGGCTGAGATGGGAGGTAAGGACAGACTGATGGCAGCAAAACACATCCAGCAAAAAGATGGAGCAGAAGACGACGCAGCACCCATTTAAATCACTCTATGCACAAATGCATGTTTCCAGTGTTGCTGCTAATGCATAACAAGAGCTGTTAATGCATGTCTGGCTGGCAAAGCATTTGGGAATGAAATTTAAGGCTCCCCTTACATCAGGGTTTCTCAATGTGGGTGAGAAGTGAGACACTTAGGAGAAGCCTACCCCTGCTTCCCTGTGACTGCCGCTTTAGACTGTGAAACTTGTTCACAATAGGTTTTGAAAGCAAAACTAAGAACTCAGCAAAAAAGCCACATGCTGTGAGGAAAATTACAGATATCCAGTCTCCAACCCCAGGCCCATAAGTGGTGATATAGAGTTTCTCTCTCCCTTTCCTTTCCTTTTTCCCTGAAAGGAGAAAACTCCTTTCCTCTGCCCTATTGTAGGTCCTCCTTTTGTGCCAGGACAGGGGAAGAAGAGATGATCAGTAAATACGATGTTTAGGAATCTTCTCATTTTCTCTGGCAACGATGCTGTTGGTAGCTGTGAGTGCACCACTGTGGCCTAAGCAATCCATAAGGCCACTATTCACCCACTCAGAGATGGCTGGAGAATGAGTCACCTTTGGGGACCAGCAGCTTGATCAGCAGAAGACACTATTGACTCAATCCAGGATGCTTCCCTGCTGTCACCCTGTATCTGCACCCAATCACCTATGGAAATGGCAACAGCTGGTGAACTGCCTGTGTGTTTATGTCATCAGGAGACTGAGGAAAAGAATCATGAGTTAATGATATATAAAGCATCCTCTTTGCAGCCTCTCCTGTGCAATTTAATGCCCCAGCTTGTTATCAAGCCCACTTTCTCCTCCAGCAAGGACTGATTGTGCAGATGCTAAAAAATTTTTCTCTCTGTCTTTTAACAGCTGTGTATCCATGCACAGAATGGTAGGAAATGCCAGTATGTGGGCAACTGCTCCTTTGCCCACAGCCCTGAGGAGAGAGACATGTGGACCTTCATGAAGGAAAATAAAAGTGAGTGGGAGAAATGCGGACCAAAGAGTTTGGGAAGAGTTTGGGCATCTGGAGGGTCTGTTAAGACATGTTCTTGACAACAGTGATGGAGCTGGACAAGGCTGCTGCCATGAGTTTAAGTGGGATTATGGATCAGGTCTGTCTACAGCTGCTCTTTTCTTAAATGTGCATGTATCTCTTGAGTCCCTTGCTGTGGAACTAGTGCACAATAGTTTTATGTCTTACACTGCTTCACTGCTGCCCTCTCTTTCTGCATCACTTTTGAATCCACCCTGTACTGTCCCTCCAGTTGCCTGTAATGTCCCAGGCCTGGCCCTATATGGAACCTTGCCAAAGCACCAGTCCTAGTCTGTAGCTGCTCCTGTATCTTTCTTGTCTGTCTTCTATCTGCCTTGGCTATCTTACTTCTTTCTGCTCATATCCCTTGGTTCTGGGCTGTGGCACTCCCTGCTCATGGCATTGTATTCAAAGGGATGAAGTTGAGAATCCTGAATGAGAGCATTGTTGGGTGGTGCCTTTGTGGAGGAACATGCCTGTATTTAATTCTGCAGGCTTACCTTTTGGGTGATATATGGGGGGTTGCCTATATCCTAGACAGCCAGCTCTGTGGCAGAAATCCTTGTTTATTCAGATCAACAGGAAGCTGGGAAAAAAGGGTCAGTTGTCCAGGTGCTCACCTGCCTCTCTTGGAGCTGCCGGAAAGCCTGAAGGATTTCAGGCCTGCTGTGAGATTTTTTGGTTCATATGGCTCTGTGGAGAGGCCTTTTCTCTGCTGAGATAAAACTGTTACTTTTTGCAGTTCAAAGCATTTTATTGCTGTGGCCTTTAAAGCTCATCAGACCAGTTTGGGTGTGTTTCCTCAAGCACAAAGGTGAATCTTCAAACCACAGTGTTGTCTCAGTTTGGGGGAATTTGCATTCATTATCCCCAGTTGCCTCAAGTTCCTCAATTACCCATTTAGCAAGGAGTAAATCACTAATGCATCACATTTAGAGCATCATATCAGTGTCTGCAAACATTTATGTTTCCATAGCCTCTCTCAGGTGCTGATCTTGCAAAGGCAGATGTCTAATTAAAGCTTCCACCTTGAATTTCCCTTCCCAGAAGTATGCTGAGTGGCTTTTAAATCAAAAGCCATGACACACATTGACTGCAGTTCTCTGGGCAGGTTTTGAACTTAGAGCAAGCTGTCATCAGGCATTCCTCCCCGCTGCAGTGCTTCCTGTGGCCAGCTTGTTTAGGGGCTCTCCTCCTTCTCTAGTGCTGAGGGTCAAGCTTGGATTTAGAGGGAAGAGATGGATCTGAAACCAGCTCTGCCTTAGCTTCCTGGCTGGATGAGATGTCTTCTGAGGTCAAGGAGAATCAGGCCTGTTGGAGAATCATCTTCTGGGATGAATTCCAAGGAGATCTTGCAGCACTTTGCCACCTTTCTAAAAGTTTGTGTGGTTGTTGTCACAGTTGACCTTCGACTGTTAGAACCCTTGACCTTCAACTGAGAGAACCCTTGGCACCCTCCGTGCCAAGTGGTGTGGTGTGAATTTGGCTCCTCTCCCCAGGGGTCTTGTCTGAGGAGGTGACATGGGGCACAGGCCTTCAGTCTGATGCTGCTGCACAGGCGAGGGGAGGGAAGGGCTGCCCCAGCATCTGTCCTTTTCTCATAGTTTGTGCACAGGGTGGGAGGTTGCCTGAGTGGCTTCATGTGTCGCCTTTGTGCAGTACTAGATATGCAGCAGACCTATGACATGTGGCTAAAGAAACACAATCCTGGGAAGCCTGGAGAGGGAACACCACTCACCTCGCGAGAAGGGGAGAAACAGATCCAGATGCCCACTGACTATGCGGACATCATGGTAATAAGCTGATCTCTTGTCGTTCATTCCTCCTCCTTCCCTTCAGTGCTGCCAGCCTGCCTCTCTCCTGTGCTCCAGGTGTGGCTAGCAGGGACTGCATTGCTCCAGTGGAACAGAACCTGTATTAATGTAGGTTAAATGGACAGCTTGGGGCAGCACAGCAGGGGCAGCACAGCTGAAGTGAAAAAAATACCAACTTGGGGTCAGCAAGGTTCTACAATGGCTTTTCTGTTAATCCTCTGGTCATTAGGAGTTTGCCGTAGGTTCCCTTTTGCTTGAGCTCAGCCTCTTTACAGGGTTCCTACCTCCTCCTGGGCAAGCTGGCAAAACCATTGCAGGCCTGTCAGAAGAGGGAGAAGCTTGGAAAAGAGCTGGCACATAAGCCTTGGAAAACTGGAGGCAGATGTGTCTCCTTATGCCCGGGGTGGTACTATTGTAATGGTCTGTGCTGCTAAAGAGTCCTGCATTGCCTGTGAACCTGGGGACCTTGCAGTGAGACCCCACTGGGGCCATCAGCAGGGACAGAGGGATGATGTCAATGAACTGAGCTGCCCTGTTCCCTAAGCCTGTTTGAGCCATAGATAAACTCTGATAGAGCATCTCCTCTGTTCCCCTTTAGTGTCAGCACAATTCCCTAAAGATGATATGGCAGAGAAGTGTGGGTAGTCGTAAGACTGAGTGGAGCTTCCAGGATGCTCTGGAAGGAGAGGGGGAGAGCTAGTGCCGGCACAGGGAATGCCAATGGATGTGAATGTTACTGCACTGACTTGCCCTTTTTCCCTGTCTGCACTGGTTAGATGGGCTATCACTGCTGGCTCTGTGGGAAAAACAGCAACAGCAAGAAGCAATGGCAGCAGCACATCCAGTCGGAGAAGCACAAGGAGAAGGTCTTCACCTCAGACAGTGACTCCAGCTGCTGGAGCTATCGCTTCCCCATGGGTGAATTCCGGCTCTGCGAGAGGTACCATTGTCTCACATCCCCTCCTGTGCTGCTGCTGCAGGGATGGGGTAACAGGCCCAGGGCCTCTGTCATCCCTCCTCAGGTTTGAGTGGCAGTGAGGCTGCTGTTGGATCACAGAGGTGCTCAGCCCCAATACTGGGGAGTAAAAACACATTCCTGAGTGTTTGTCTTTAGAAAAGGGGAGCTTCCTGTCTGCACCTTCCTGTCAGCACAGGATGCTGTCAGCTCTCAGGCTGCTGAACTGTCTCCTTGGCACAGTGCTTGAGGGAATCCCAGGTGCCTTATTAAACGGTTTGAATGTCTCACACCCTCTGAATCAGCACCTTAAGGTGCCTTCAGAAAGCTTGTGATTGTTAAAAATGCCACTTTAGTTAGCAAGAAGGTTCTTGCCTTTCATACTGGTTACCTGGCATTTCCTCTTTTGTGCATTGATTTTTCCTCATCCTTGCTGATACAGTTGCAGCTCACATTTTTTTGTGCTCTTGACTAAATCCCCTTGTAGTCACGGCTCTTTTCCCTGCTCTGGTTTTTTGCCAGCCTTGATGTCTTTCCCACTTGCACATGGGTTTGTAGGAGAATCAGCTCACCCTTAAAAAGGAGAGTTCACAGCATGTTTCAGTGGGTCCTGATCAAGTATCCCAGACTGGGAGCTCAAACCCCTGTACTGGGGGTGCCCTCCTGACTGCACTCCTTGTGCTGGCAGGTTCCAGAAGAACAAGGCCTGTCCTGAGGGAGAAGAGTGTCGCTATGCCCATGGGCAGGACGAGCTGACGGAGTGGCTAGACCGGAGGGAAGTGCTGAAACAGAAACTGGCCAAAGCTCGCAAGGACATGCTGCTCTGCCCCAGGGATGATGACTTCGGGAAATACAACTTCCTATTGCGGGATGACATATAGTATGAGCTGCGGGGAGTCTGTCAGCTGCAGAAATACAGGATGGGTTTTCTGAGTGGCAGTAGCAGGGAGAGTGAGATCTGTATCTTGCAAAGAGAACTTTTTTTTTCTTTTGTTTTAAGATTATTAGACAATGATTTATTAGTGGTGAATGAATTTGTGAATTTGATTCTTGTTGGCCAGAGATGCCATGCTCACTGATTTTGTGATCCATCTTTTCCCTTCTCTCTTCCCCAAATTCTTCTTCCACTTCATCTTTTTGTTTTCACTGTCCTTCATTCAAAGGAATTAGTTCAGTCTGTATTGGGCTGCAAATCAGAGAATTTCTCCTTGTGTCATACCTCTGTCTTTCAATTCAGAGTATGACTGCAGAAGCCTGGAGGACAAAGCTGAGAGAGAGAGAGAGAAAAGTTGTGGATGCTCCATACCTGGAACTGTTCAAGGCGACGTTGGGTAGAGCTCTGAGCAATGTTGTCTAGTGGAAGGTGTCCTTCTAAATGACAGGGGGATTGAAACTAGATGATCTTAATGTTCCTTCCAGCCCAGACCATTCTATGATTTTATGAAATCTGGTGAAAAGGTCACCATGAATTTCATACGTTCCTTTTCTCAGTGCTGCAGACTAAGCCCCACTTAACTCTGCTGCAGCCCTCCTGCTCTTCTGGGGGTTTGGTACCAGAAGAAATAGGAATTGTGGTGCAAAGAAGGAAAAACACTAGATTTGGTTTAAAACATCTAGGCTTACACTCCAGCTGTCTATATTGCCGTGAGGCCCTGGTGCTGAGGAGGATAACAGCTGTGTGGTATAAGGAGTGCAAGGTAAAAGCAGCAAAGTAGTGAAACTGCTTGCAGGAAGCAGGTTGTAGGTGACTTCAAACTTCATCTGACAATACTCAGAAAGCAAGCTGGTCACTTCTCATTAGATATGTTTTTCAGTGTGTGGCAGGGATTCAGAGCAGATAGTTTGGGGTTTGGTTTTTTTTGGCTGGTGTGACTGGTGCAAGTAAAACAGAACTCATCTAGGAGGTGTAGTGGAGTCTGTGACACACTGTGTGTCACTGAAGTCCACATAGCAGTATCAGTCAGGAGGGAGATGGTCACCAAAAGGAGCCTGTGTTTCTGTGTTGCCTTGTGTCCTGAAGAGAGGGAAGGAGGTAAGGGTGTTCCTTTCTTGTTCTTTAAATGGCATGTGTTTCTGGTTATTTAGAGCTGCATTTTTTCCCTGCACTGCCAGAAGAACTGGGTGGGGACCCCTTTAAAAGGACACCATTGCACAGCATGAGCAATGTTTAGCTAGTGGGAATCCAGCTGGAAGCGCTTACCAGTACCAGAGGTTCAGCCTCCTCCTCCTCAGAGCCAGGGCAGGGAGATTGCGGATGCACAATGCAACCAGGATGCGACCAAGAGCAGAGACAGTGGTGGAGAGTGAGTGGCACAGCAGGACCCAGCCATAGCCTGCTCCTGTGCTGCCTGATGTGTGCTTTGATGAGGTAACCAGTAATGCTGAACTCTGGGACAGGAGTTTTGCTTTTATAAGTGGCAGCAGTGAGAAGCAGTACTGCTCTGAATGCCAGCCTTGTCTTTTCTGTCAGACTCATCCTGCAACCAGGAAACATGTCCCCTGTCCTGAGCTTCCCTCTCCTTCTCTCTTCAGCAGTCCAGCTGTGCTATGCAGTTTTGCATGCGTGGATGCACCATCTACTCAAACACAAACACATCTCCCTCTCAGCCTTCGTCAGAGATGTCTTTTTTATACAGAGTCTCGCAGGACAGCAGTCTCAGAGCCCTTGGGGCTGGTAGGGCTGTATTCATGATAAATACAATCTTGCCATGGACTGCTTGGTGCTTTGGCATTGCTGTGTCTTCCCATTCCTCTCTGCTCCCATACCCTTGGGGTTCAGAGCTTCAGGAGAGATGGGATGATGTGGAGATGGTGTAGGGCAGCTGTTACCTTTCTAAACCAGCCTTCAGGGGGGTGCTTCAGCTCCATGGGGATAGTTAGGGTCCAGTTATGGAGCAGAGAGTGCTCTGCATTCTGGTCTGGAATCTTTCCAGAGACATGGTGTGCTCTGGAAAGCAAACTGAATGAACTTTTTCAACTTAATGATTCTAAGTGCAGAGGCACTTAGAATCATTAAGTTGAAAAAGGCCTTGAAGATCATCAAATCCAATTGTTAATCTGGCACTGCCAAGTCCCAGACTAAACCATGTCCTGAAGTGCCACATCGACATGTATTTTTAAATACCTTTGGGGGTGGTGACTCCAGCCTTTCCTGGACAACTTAACCACTTTTCTGCTGAAAAGCTTTTTTTCCTCTCCCTTAAAATATGGATGGTAGTCTCTGGTTTGCTATAAGCAATATCAGATATGGCAGTTTTTGAGTGGTCAGGTGCTGTATTTTCTCCTCTGTTCTTTGTGGTAGCTATGGTACCTTCTCCTGGTCATCCTTGTGCTCAAGTGGTCAACTTCAGAGATGGGAGGAGACAGGCATCAGCTCCTGGGTTAACTTGTTCTGCTCTTCTTGGGCAGAGACACCAAGGAAGGAAATGTGGGGACACTGGAATGTGTTTTTTATTTTTAAAACAAACCTGCATCTCTAGTGTGACTCTAGCATTTGCTGAGCCATGATTTCTCATGCAATGACTTGTTTAGGTTACAGAGTGGGTCACTGTCCCCTCTCCCCCTCTCTTCATTGAGAGCTGAGCTGCTCAGTGGGGCGTCAGAGGTTCAGGCTGGGGCTGAGATGGAGAAAGGGTTAGAGTATGGTGAGGTGAGGTGAGGTGAGGTGAGGTGAGGTGAGGTGAGGTGAGGTGAGGTGAGGTGTGAGGTGAGGTGAGGTATGCCCACGGTCACGGGGGTTGTATCAAGTGTCTCTTTGTTTTCCCTGATATGATAACCTGGTCTGTGGTGTTGCAGTACTTCGTCACCAGACTTTTTTTAGTATGTATATATGTGACCCCTCCCATGAAGCATATATACACAGGTATTAAATATATTGCTCTATATAATATTATATGTGTGTGGTATCAAAGGTATCTTTTAAATGAGGGTAAAGGAAAAGGACTCAGGCCTGGAAATGCAGCATCTCCAGTTTAAATACGCAGCCTTTCATTTGGGATAGGAAAAAGGAAATAACAAAAGAGGGGAGGGGTTTATATAGATAGGTATAAACTTTGAGATGGGACAGGATTCCCTGTTCACATTTTTGAAACTCTTTAGGATGTCCTTGCAGTCCCATCTCAGTGAAAGAGTATTATACTGCTAACTAGTGAATACAGTTTTAATATAAAGCTTTGCTTATATTATTTAAAGGGGCATCGTGAAAGGCAGGAAGTTTTCACGCTTGACTTCCCAGGCTTGCTTTATCAAGCCAAGAGAGTCTTCTTCGGCACATTATGTGCTCTCAGCAGAAATGCTCTGTGCTTGTAGCTCTACAGCAGATAAACCACAAGTTATAGGGGCTGTTTTAGTGGTATATGCACAAGATCCTGTGATAACTCTTTCTTCTTTATTTCTGTGAGAGAAGGAGAAGAAAATTCTGCAGCACAGAACCAAATTTGAGGGTTATTAGCAAAGGAAGAGATGTTTTAATTTTATAGTATTAGAAGAAAATCTCATACCTTGTGAAATAACCAGAGACATTCACACAGAGCAGAAACTTATTAAATGCTGAAGGACTTAGTGAAAATCTTTTACCAAATTCTTTGGTAGGGGCAGGGATTTAGATGACACTGGCATTGGAGTTAACCTGGCCTTTACAGGAAAAAGTAAAAAAAAAAAAAAATCCAAACAAACAAGCAAAAACGAACACCAAAAATACCCTACTTAGCTTGTATGAAACTGTATGTTAAAAATGGATGGGCTTTAGCAAGTGAAAGGAAAAGATAGCAAGGGAATGCTGCAGTTCTGAGCTGGGTAGTAATGATTTTGAGTCCTTTAATATGTCTTTGTATTGATATAATTTAAGAATACCACGCTTTACTATTAGAAAAGAACTTAGTATCTTTCATAAGGTCTAGTATCAAGATAATTACGTACATGTTTTAACAACATTTTTGGTTTTGTTCTTAAATAAAGAAAGAAAAACCAAACTTGCTTCTTCTATCCTTTGTAATAGAAAATAAAAGTGTGCACTTTAAACCCTCTCCTGATCCAGAGTGTGTTTGTTTTTCAAATAGCCTGCAAAGCATTTTATCTTGCTTTCAGGTTTCCCTGCTGTGAGGAGGGAAGCAAAGGGAGCACATCAAGCATTGGACCACTGTGGCTTTCTCCCATCTTTAAGTATAATCAGCTGCTCTTCTTGCTGAGTGAAAATTGCCTTGTGCATATTAACAGTTGATGCAGTTCTTCATCAGACACACAGTTCTTGTGTAGGTGTATTTAAGAAGTTTTTCTTTCCCCCTAGTGCCAAGAATCCATGTGCTCTGCATTAACACATAGTTTCAGGTGTTTGGGTAACCTGTGTTTTGAAACCTCTGGTAATCGGGTGTTGTAAATACCTTCATCTAGAGATTCTTTTGTGTAGGCTGCTCTGTTCAACTGGGTTGGCCAGTTCTTTTGTCTGGCAGTGTGCACCCTGCTAGGGAACATGCCCTTAGCCCTACCCACTGAGTTGCACTCAGCTTGGGCCATGGGAAGTGTCTGCACTTTCCTCCTGGAGAGGATGCTGTGTGAGGAGACTGCATTGGGGGAAGAGGTCAGTGTGAAAACATTTATTAATAAACTCAGCTTCTTTATTTTTTTAATCCATCATGATGCAGATTAATCTAGATTCTTGATAAAATCAAAACTGGAGATGTGGTGAAGACGGGAGTCCCATGGATATGCCCTGTTACAGCTTTTTAAACTGATAGTGGCCACAAGGTGATATCCAGTGAGGCCTGAAGAGACAAAATTTGTCACACATCTCCTTGATGTGTGTCCTAGGGTGACTTTATGATGCTTGTTCTGTATGTGCTGTATATTAAGTTCTGTACCTTTAAAATGGTTCTGGGAGCGAAGGGGGAGAAAGAAGCAGCAGTTTGTGCAGTTTGTTTTTAGAAAAGTGCCTGACTCCCACACGTCCTTGCTCCGGCGTTCGTCTGAGGCATGGACAGCGGTGGGACAGAGATCTCCTGTGCTTTTAGTTAGTTTTAGCTAGCTGAGGCAGAGAAGTTCCCTGGACTGTTTTTTTCCTTTTTTTCTTGGGACTGTTTAAATCTGCTCTGGACTGAAAAACCCAGAGGAGCACTGAGGGCTCGCACCTGCGGCCTGCTGGGCCTGGACCTGCGGAGGGAGTGGGGCTGGTGAGAGACTGAGTGAGCTGAGCTGCACCACGGCAAGGACTGTCTCAGTTTGCCATCTCTCGTCAGAGCGGCGAGAGGTTTTATTGTTTCGTATTATTCATTCTTTATGCTTGTGGGCATTTTGTTTGTTTAATAAATAATTTTTTCCACTTTTCTCCGAGGAAGTTCTTTTTCCTGGACTGACTGGATGGAGGGGCCATTTGGGTTTGCTTTCCAGAGGAACCCCCTTTGGAGGTTTCCTCCCAAATTTGCCCTAAACCAGGACATAAAAACTCATGTCCTTTTGGTCAAAGAAGAAGCCTGAACACCTTCTTGTACTACAGGGGGAATGAGGAGCCTCTGCCCTTCCAAGGTGCATCAATTGAGTACATACAACATGAGAGACATAGTTTTACATTCCAAAGATTGTTGAGGCCATGCTGGCAAGAGTTGAGGGCAGCTTTTCCAGTACAGTTTGAACCAAAATTGTCAAATTATGAGACAGACAAAGCATCTGGAGAAAAACACCTGTTTTCCTTGCAGGTTTGAGCCTCAGCTGTAAACTGGTGTTTCTTTGCTGAAATAAACTTGTATTTTGGAGAGGAAGAAAAGGAGTGATAATTTCCGTAATCAGATCTTCCTAAGAACTTCAGCAGATACAAGGACAAGGCAGAGAGACCCAAGTCAGCCAGGAAAAGTCCAGGTTCTATGGGAGATTGAGAGGAGCAAGGTAGAAACCTGTAAGAGGTGGGAGGAAGGCTTTGTATTGAAGATGGTTAATGCCATCACACAGCAGTCTGGCAGAGGGAGTTTGCTGCAGATGAGAATCCTAAGCATTGCAGTAATTGAGTCTGCCTACCACACTATAGAGAAGCATTTCTGGGTAGTGACAGCAGATGATGCAAATGCTGTCATCCTCTTCATTGGTTTTGCTGCTGCCATTCAACAGGAACAGGGTCATGTTGTGTTGTCTCCTGTGCACAGTGAGCAGCAGAGAATTCCTGATATGCCTGAGCTAGGGAGGTGTGTTGGTCACTGGCTGCACACAGAGGATGTAACCATGTAGGTCAGCTGGGGGCGAAACATGGGGCAGAAAGCAACAAGCTAAATAGTAAAAGAGGCCTGGATGGGAGTGACTAGTTGGAGGGAAGTGGAGGAGGAAAGGCTGTGGGCATGCCAGCTGAAGCACACAGCTGTATGATATGCGGTGGAGAAAGGCACTGAACAGGCTTGGTTGGGTACTATGAGATGGCTCTGGGCAGAGGTCCTGTGCACACACAGCTTTCTTCCTGGAAAGCTGCAGGCTCTGGTCAGGAGCTGAGTCATGTCTCATTCAACCTCACCCCTTTCTCCCTAGGATGGGAGTGGACAGGACAGGACCTGTGCATTCCACATAAGCTCTTTCCCTTCCCAGGTTGATTGTCATCTCCTGTTTCTCCGTGGTTCCCCCTCCAGGCAAGAGCAGTGTCCTGGTGCTGCTGGGACAGGAGTGGTGTTTCCTGAAAACATCCAGATGCAGCAAAGACAAGTGGGGACCAGACCAGATGACAGCTCCAGCTGACTCATTTCCCACCACAACAGTCCTATCCCTGGCAGCTCCCAAGATTGCCCTTTTCAGTGATGCTTGTCTCTGCAGTTTACCATTATGGATATCTGTGCCCCAGAAAACTACTACTTTTTCCAGAGAGCCTTAGGAGGCACAGACATAGCAGAGACCCAATAAATAGGGTTATTCATAACCATCTGGATTAATCCTCCAAAACATTACATTTACACAGGGGTGGGATAGAAGTCTCTAAACCTAGATGCCAGTGTAGATTTGGCTTGCTTTGAACTGGAAAAACACTCAGCTCTGGAGGTGCTTTTTGGTATATTTCCTTAGTTTTCAGTGGATTTCCTATTTCTGCCTTAGCTGTGGGCTTCCAATAGGACTGCAGCCCTCCAGGCAGATGGTTGGGAAGGATGAAGAGCTGCATAGTTTTGCTAATTGAATACCAAGGCACGCACCCCCATCTGTACCTCAACAAAGCTCTGAGACATAAAGTCCTGCTTCCATAGGAGTCAGAAGGCTGCAGTTTTCTTCAGCAAAATTGCTTGAGAGTAACTGCAACACAGCTGGGCTTTGCCCCTGGGAGCTGTGATAGGGATTCAATACAGCAACAGTGTTTCAAAAGAAGCTCTAAGCAGTCTGGAGCTTCCCCTGTTTGTGACTATTCATGTCTTGGTTTGGGGGTATCAGTGGCAGCCAAACTGAGCAAGCTTTTTTAAGGGTCATTTGTTTTCTTTCAGCCCACGTCTTCCCCACGCTCAGCTGACTCCTGTATCTTTCCATCAAGATCAGACCTCTTGTGCTAAGAGGCTGCAGGCACCCTGCTCTTGTTGGGGACTACGTTGACTTTAGCAGGTGTGAGTAGGAAGAGGTGGCTGACAGACAGCCCAGGTCCTTACAGACAGCCTTGGTTTTGAGAGGGAAGCAGCCACAAGAATGTGTCTCTTGCTGTCCCACCCAATGATCTACCATGGCACATCGCTGGCCTTGGACTTCCCCATCCTGCTTTCAATCCCTTGTTTTATTGCTGCTCTTGGCACCTCCTGGACTCTGCCTCCTGCCAAGGCTTGTTCCAAGAGCTCCCAAAGCTGTCTCTCTCACTGCACAGGCTGGCAGTGTTTTCAGAGCAGGAAAATGCAAAAAGGAGCTCTAGGTGTCCTTCCTGCCCAGGACAGTACAAGTTCTAGTGATCCCAAGGCACTTTCTCATGTTTTCTCTGTGCCTAGCACCTAGTTCTCTGTCAAATGGCACCTCACAAGGGAAGGCCATGTGCAGAGAAGCAGAGCTGTGGTGAGCCCAGCTGCCATGTGAGCACCCCAAGAAGGGGGAGTTGTCTCGGTGTGAGTGGTGAGGAAGCAAAGCTCATTAACTTTTTGGCACACATTTTGGGGAATTAGTTTTTAGAAATTCTTTTGACTCAGGCAGGAGGTGCAGGCACTTCCACTGAAGTTCACTGTTTGGTTAGGAGATCCCAGTGCTGCTTCTCCACACAGGGAGACAGGCAGGCACATATGTACACATACATAGGCATGTGTATGCATGCCATACCCTGTGTCTTAGTTTGAAAGACAGGTATCTGCTAGGGAAGGGCAAGACCTCCCTAGGAAATGGAGAATTCAAATCCCCTCCCTCCAAATTATTATAATTTAGGAAATTAAAGGGGCACTCAGGCAGAGATATGGGGATAGGAATAAAAGTTCTTTACTAGTATATATAATAAGGCAAACAACAACTACAGCATCAAAAATAAACAGAACCAGGAAACCTCGAGAGGCTTTGTTTTACAAAGCGAGGGGAGGGGAGGGGTGGGAGATCTGAACTCTTGGGACTCCGAGAGCACCAAGCTGGGACAGTGGAAATATCCCGGGTTGGTGGATGCAGTCAGAAGCTTGGTGGTAGCTGGAACTGCAGGGATGTCCCAGCAGGGCAGGGCAGTGTGGGGCCAGAGAGTAGCAAAAAAGCCTCCAAGCAGTGCCGAAGAAACGGCAGCGGCGGGACAGGGCCAGCCCAGCAGGGCAGGAGGAGGCAGCTCAGAGTTCTGGGGCACACGAGCAGATGATGGTAGATACCTCAGGACCAGACCCGGTGGGACAATGAACTCCTCCTGCAGCCAGCAGCAGCCTCCTGTCCCTCTGTCCCTCTCTGTGATGCTGATGCCGAGAGCAAGACAGAGAAGCTGCTGCCAGCCCTGCCCTTTACCTGCCCCAAAACTCTCCCTCTCCCTACTTTTGGCCACCTCTTCGTTTTGGTCAAGCACCCATAAGCACCCAGTAAGTTAGTCTCGCAGCAACTTTATGGGGAAAAATTCTCTAAAAGGAACAAACCTAACCCCCAACACCCTGCCAGGGAAAGAAGCCCTTTTAGAGGTAGAGAGTTCTGAGGAGTGAGGCCTCATCAAGCCTGCGTCTTTTTCACAAGTTGCTACCATCAAAAGTACCCAAAGGGTTGCATGCCCATGTTGCAGGCACCAGGCAGGGTCTTTAGCCAATACAGAGCCCTAGTCCCACTTTTCCCTTAGCTACCTCTCTTAGTCTACCCTCCCATGCTGGCTTCATCGCTCCTTCTCTCAAATCTTTTTCTTCAAAGTAGTCTACTGTGGATGCTGACTGCCCTGTGGTCTGGCCACAGCCTTCTGTACTGCTCCATGGATGACTGTTGGCTCTAGCAGCATCTCAACCTAGAAAAAAAGCTTCTGGGATGTGGTGGAAGTGTCCTTTCAGAATGGCCATGGTGAAACTTAGTCTGCAGGCCTCTGCCAAGGTCAGATCTCTACCAAGCCAGATGCACCACACAAATAAATATTTAAGTCTGAAAGCTGTAAGGGGAGCATACAATTGTCCTAGGAACAAGTACAAGAACAAAAAATTGTACAGATGTCTGTAAAGAGGCAGTGGTTGACCTCTGGCAAAGGGTTTGCTTGGATAAAAGAAAGAGGAAACCACTTACCAAGCTGGGTTTGGTGTGAGAATCAAACCCTCCCCGTACGGGCCACCAATCTGTTATAAATAGCGAAAGCCAATTTAAAATAAAATAGAATTTATTGCCAGCGAAAAATCACGGACAATTTACAAAGCCAATACAGAAATTGACAGAGTCAGCGAAGCAAGGAGGCAGGCAGTGTGCACTGGGTGAGCCTCTCGATGTGTCCCACAACACATCACCCCTGAGGTCTCATGTCTTGGTCTCAGACTTGGTCTGAGTCCAAGTCTGCCAGTCTTATACCCATAGCTCAGTGAACATGTCTGGACGTGTCTTGTGGTCCCAGTATCAAGGGGAACTTGAAACTTCCCAGGGTTGGAGCCACTGCCCAGTCCTGAATTTCTTTAGACTTCTTTGTTTCCCAGTGGTGCTGCTGATAGAATCAGGGTATCGGTGGGCGGCATGAAGGGATTTCCTGGGTGTGCAGGATGCATCTTGAGCACTCTTAATGGTCCAGGTGGGGCACATCCTCTGGGCTATCAATCCTTATCAGACGCCGATTGCCCCTCATCTCCGTGCCTCTCCACCCCTCATTGGTATGGTAATTCCATTGTCTCTTTCTTGGAGCTGGGGTATTCTCCTGTGCTAAGTGAGTTTTCTCTGACATTCCTAAGACTACATGTTTTACCATCACCCATAACAGTAAGTATTATAATTACATAAAATATAGTAAGAGAACATGAGTTAGCATTTATTACAACCAATATCACCTTATTAGGAAAACATGAATTAATCCATGATAACATGCAATTGTCCTAGGAACAAGTACTAGAACAAAAAATTGTATGGATGTCTGTAAAGAGGCAGTGGTTAACCTCTGGCAAAGGGTTTGCTTGGATAAAAGAAAGAGGAAACCACTTACCAAGCTGGGTTTGGTGTGAGAATCAAACCCTGAAGGTAGGCCTGGAGGCTCCACACAGACTTTGAGGAATAGGCTTGATTTGTGGGATGCACAACAGAAGATGTCTCATGTGAGAAGGTACAGAAATTTCCAAGTAATGGCTGCACTGCCAATGTGAGTGGTCTTGGGTGACTGAAAAAAATGGAGGAAAAAAAAAAAAAAGAAATACTCTTGCTTCAAGAACAGCAGAATTTGCAAATCTTCCAGAGGTTTCTACACATTTTTATCCTTTTCCAGACTCACTTCAGGGGAGCATCATCTGGTATGTCACCAGAATGCCCCTTCAGTACTTCTGCCTTCTGCCTGTCCTTTGTCACTGCCAATGGGCCCCAGATCATACAGAACACGTAACAGTAGGTTTTATCTCTGGGGGGACATTAATTTGACTTTTCTTGTCTTGGGTTACAATGCAAGATGTAACCAAAAGTATGTATTCTATTGTCATCTGTTGAAACCAGCTGGGGAGGTGTTTTTCTTTATCTCTTCTATGAGCCATTCCTGGTGATTCTGGAGGGGAGGGGGCAGGTGTCTTCTATTAATGCACCAGCTGTTAAAACCAGGTGGGGCAGTGTTCTTTACCTCTTCCACAACCCATCCTCCCTCCGGGGGATATCTTATGTTAATGGACCATTAAGGCTCACAACATGACTAATAAAACTACAACATCCCATTGTGAGATGCTCTACCCTGTGGGAGGAGCCAAGCATTCCTACCTGAATAAAATCTGAGAGTCAGAACACCAGGACAGCCTGTTTCCACTGGATTCACAGAGGAAGACCAGACCTATCTCACCACCAATGGTACCTTCAGAAGAAAACTACACCCTTCTACAGGATCATGTCTGCTCCAACAGAACCACATCTGTCACTCCAGAAGGACTTAATTTGACTGCTACCAACCCCCTGACCAACAGGGTGTCCGGCTGTATTCTGACTCTGTCAGTGTTTTCTTTTCTTGTTTGCTTTTTTTGTACTACTACATTTTAATTTTTAATATTCCTAGTAAAGAGCTGTTATTCCTATTCCCATATCTTTGCCTGAAAGCTCCTTAATTTCAAAATTATAGTAATTTGGAGGGAGGGGGTTTACATTCTCCATTCCAAGGGAGGCTCTGGCTTTCTCTGGCAGACACCTGTCTTCCCAAAACAAGACACTCCTCTTCCTAGCTTATCTTTCAGAGTAAGATATTTAAATGTATTTATCCCTTTGCCAGGTAGCTAGCATGCTCTGGGGATGGATGGATGGATGGATGGATGGATGGATGGATGGATGGATGGATGGATGGATACATAAAACTGTTGCATAAGTTTTGTGTCCTTAGGAAATCAGACAAAAAGTTTTTATTTTCTAAGAGGATCTATTCCATTACCAAGCCAAACTTGCACCTTATTGGAGGAAGCCGAGATAACAGCAATTAGTAATAATTACCACTAATGCCTTTCTTTGGTCAAATGTCATTGCTGCTGCTGGGTTCCCCATCAGCTGTGCTTTCAGATGCACCTGAGAAACAATTCCCTTTTGTAGTGGTGGCCTCTTAAATCAATGAACAGCCAGGTGCCACTACCAAGGACAAGACCCACAGCAATAATCTGCAGGAGTTTCTGAATGAGAAGGCACACAATTGTGCCACTGGCTCTTGTTTTGGGTCTGAGGGTGGCTGCAAGACACTGGGAGGAGCAGAAATGTGGCTGCTCCAGAAGGGCTGTGAAAGTGGCCCTGTGGAGGGGTTGGGGGATTACTCCTGGGGCTCAGGGAAAGATGGCAACTTGGAGACATGCACAGAGAACTCCCTTACCCAGCTCCTGGGTAATGAGCAGGGTTATATCAAACGTCCGAATGTCTGAAAAGATTCTTCAGGGCCTCAAACTATCAGCAAAGCTGTACCTAAGAGTAACATCTGTGCAGTGCTGCTCTACAGTTCACTTTGGGCCTGTTGGCACACCTCTCTAGAGGTGTCTCTCTACAGAGGTCCCGTTAGAGACAGGAATAGAATTAGAGGTTTTAAAAGAGACATTTACATGCTTTGGTGCCAGCAGAAGCACCTGAGCACCGTAGAAAGGCAAAGGGGTTAGAGGAAGGTACAAGAATTGGTTGCTAAAAAAATGAACTATTCTTTTAAATAAAAATGTAAAAGGAGGGAGAGTATGGACCAAGACAAATGTTGAGGGACCCACAATCCTCCCCTCAGGACTGCTGAACATACTCCTTGAGCAAATGTGTCAAAAGGTTCAGCCACCACAGCTGGGTGGTGTGGGTAGCTGCCACAAGAGACCTGCAGAAAATACAGTGAAGTTAGCCCTGGTCTTTGCCAGTTAAATTGGTGTTCCTAGAGTTTTGGCCTTTTCCATCACATTAGGTGCCTCCTTTTTTGTGTGCCATCCACTTAGGGCCAGTATAAGTTGACTATGGCTGGTTGAGTCTGTGAGAAAATGTGCTATTAAGGGCTGAGTAGGCTTCTGAGTGCTGGCTGGAACAGAGCTGCCAGCACCTCCACCTAAACGGGATCGCAAAACCAATAAAAATATACCTGATCTGACAAGAGTGCAGCCAGCACAAGTGATGCAATCTGTGTCCATGCCTGCATCTTTCCAGGGTAATTTCAACTTCATTCACTGAAACAGCTCAAATGCTCTGCTCTTCATGGCAAGGACATGAGGGCAGACAGAAATTCCCTACTGCTATGACTCTACTCCATAGTATAGTTTCTGATTCCCTGGGGTTTGAAGGCAGGGTGGTGTTGATGCATTCAGCTAGTGCTGTTACCCAAGCTGTTGTGGGCAGGAGCTCATTGTTAAGGATTCTGAATCAAGAGGGACATTCAGTGTTGGTAGGAGACTTTGTGGACACAGCAAACACCAGATGAGATGTGTATCTCATCCTTCTCAGATCTCTAGATAAAAACTTAGAGACATCCATTGCAGGCTAATAATTCAAACTGCTAAGTGACAATTTATATGATCTTTAAGGTACTTTCCAACCCAAACCATTCCATGATTCTCTGAATTTTCTCTGAACTAATGTTTTCATTTTCTGAAGCCATAAATGTCAGCCAGTTGCTGCAGCAGATGCTGTGGAGTTGGACAGCTCCACGGGACAGCTACCATGTTCCCAGCCACCTTCCCTTGCCAGCCTGTGATAAGAAGCAAAACTAGGCATATATGGCCTAGTTGTCCCAAGCATCAGTGATGCCTGGCATGACTGAATGACTCCAGTCTTCCAGAAAGCACTGGAAGATTTCAGGAAAGGACATGGATCTCCGGCTGGCAGGCTGTGCTCTGGGAACAAGAGATGTGACCATGTCTCTTGCTCACAGGAGCCAGAATGCATTGACCATCTGCAGACTCTGCTGGCTCCAGCTTTGGGTGGGTGGAGAACACTGTAACAGCCCAGGGTTAGTATGGGACTGTTTTCCCTGAATGGCTTCACCACAGATGGTTATGACTGGCTCAACATCTGAAGAGGCTGTATTATAATTACAAATTCTACTAAACCAACTATTGTGTGATTTCTGAGCCTGATTAAATTGGGATCTAGATCACAATGCTTCTCCAGCTAAACTGAAATTCTCAACCACCCAACCTGGCTAGGTATTTCTTTCTTTTTGGTTTCTATTAGTTTAAATCAAATGCGTTTCCTTATGGAACCAAACACCATGCATGGTTTTGCTGGGCTATGTCCAATTGCTGTGGCTCACAGACAAGTGATACCTGGTTTCTACTGACTTACACTGGCACTGTAAAGCTCAGCCTGGAAAAATGGACAGGAACACACTGAGAAATAAAGGCACTTCTGTTGAAGTACCACACTCGGCAAAAGACCGCAGCACATGTAAGATGCTACTTCCCACGCCAGGTTCTGAAAAAAAAGGATCAGACCTTTATCCTGTCTCCAGTCCTTTTCTCCATGCTAAAAATTTCATTGACAGGAGAGGAGGGGCTTTGTGTGCTCTTACTTAACCAGCTGTTACCAGGGTATTTGCAGGGTTCATGAACTCTCTTCCTGTACATCACTGCTCTGAGAGGAGGCTGCTTGCTTTCTGATAAAATTCAGTGCCATGTAAGAAAAAAAAAACAAACAACTATATTTTGGGGATGCTGCACACTTTATAAGAAAGAAACCTTGTACTATTATCAAGATTAACTTAGGAGGGACACACAGTAATTGTTGCATCATATACAAATAATGTCACTGTCTTCATCTCAGCTAAAAAGATAGCAGGCAGATGCAGACAGCATGTGTATCTCCCTGTAGCAGCCTGCACAGCTTCGAACTCCTCAGAGCCTCCCAAAAACTCGTCAGAGGATTCCTCTCCTGTTGTGTTTGCAGCCAACATGTACCCCTGACAGTGCACACTTGCTTTTTTCCCCCTTCAGACACATGTGTTTGTTATAACACCTTGGGAAGGAAAAGTGTACTGCCTTTGCAAAGTTAGATAACTGGCCCAGTTCTTTGCTGCCGGATTGGCTGGGAGAGTCCCTGTAAAACCACACTGGCCAGGCGCCCGGCCCAGCCCTGCAAGGCTGCAAGCTATTTCCACAATTGGCCACTTCTGAGTGGGAGAGGGGGTGGTGAAGGCAGCTGGGCAAGCAGAATTTTCACCAGGCTGCTTCCCTTCCTCCTTGTTTTTTCTCAGCCAGAGTAGTTTGGCAAACCCACTCCGGGTGCCTCCAAATCCGTCTCACAACGCTCAGGAGAGTGCGGTGTAACGTTGGTGGCCAGGCACCTGGCCCTCCCTTAGCCCTGCTGGCACAGTCCCAGAACAGGACATGTCAAGCTGCAAAACCCCTGGGGGCCCCACTGCCCTGGACTTTCCGGAAGTCCTGAAGTCCCTACTGGAGTATTCCTTGCCCTGGACCAACAAGATGACAGGTAGGATTGAGGAAATATGTACTCGGGGTTCTGTTTTGATTTCTCCTTCCCCTCCTTCAGCTGCAATGTGAGAAAGGGGCAGATCTTGTTTGCTGCAAGCCCTTCAAGGGTGTGTTTCCCCAAAGTGTCCAAGTCAGACAGGGAGTTCTGGCACTGTGCACATTGTGCAGCTAGGAGGAAAAAGAGCAGCAATGGATTGATTATAAAATCAGTCAAGAGTGCTGAGCTCCTGATCCTTTTAATCTCTGTGCTCAGCTACTTCTTGGAAACCCTCAAAAATTCATGCATGGAAAAGGCTTGGGCACAAATCTTCATGCTCACATAGAAGTGACTTCCAGGATTGCCATTCATTGTTGTCCTATGGTAAATAACCACCAAGCCTCCAGACATTGCCTCTTCCCAGACTCAGACTGTCCAGAGAGCCTGCATGGGGCAGGCTGACTCTGTGCAAACTTTGTTTTATGCTGCAATTGTTTATCAGTGAAAAGCTGGGGTAGAGAACACAGCAAATGCTGCATTTTCTTTGCAAGAGCATTTCTGTACCCCTAGGCTTTCTCACTCTCTGCTCAGCATCCTAAAAAACAAATAGAAAGGATCCAGGAGGTTATTTAGTTTGAGCTTTTGCTATGCTGAACACTTTGCTCATGCTGCACTGATGGCTTTGCTAATGCTGAGTCTGCTCCAAGCACCCACCACACAGCTTGAGTACTCTCTGTTTTTGGATAGGATGCTACACACTCCTGACAAGCTGTTTTTTGGTTGTTGTGTTTTAACATTTGCTGCTGAGTGCTGGACAGGTGTGTGGGAACACCTCAGCTCAACAAGCCTATGTCTGGGCATGAGTGAGTTGAGCTCACAGAAACAAACATGCACAGAGCTCACTCTTCCCTAAGGAATTGCTGCCAGGACATCCAGGCAGTTCTGCAGTGTTGAGGGGCAGTAGGACCCAGGAACAGAAAAGCCAGACACACAGTGGGGAGAGGGACCCTGTTCTCACTCCAGGGTCAATGGGAGAAAAGGCTACTGCTGTGACAGTAAAGCATTCATGTCAGGAAAGGCAGCTGCCTACACCTGCTGTAATACAGTGAGCCCTATGGCACACGCACACCTCCCTATGCTAAAGGGAAATAGGGCAAGGGGAACTGCCCCACACCTAAGGGGCTCATTTTGTCACATTGCTCTGTTGCTGCCTCCTGCAAGCTCTCTCTCTCTTCTTGGCTGAGACTGCCCACTAACAGGTGTGTTTAAATGCCACACCATATGAAGTCCCACTCTCTGTGTGGATGAGGACATGTTTTCCCAGCTGACAGTACCCAGGTAGAAAGTGGAACTGTCTGGGAGGAGGCATTAACAGCCAAGGGCTCATGTGGTGCGGAGGCTTACTGTGGCTAAGCTGAGTTTGGCTGCTTTTTTGGGATTTCTGCTCTCCACAGCCAAGTGGATTCAACTAATCCAAGGGAGGAGTGCTGGCAAGACCTCTCTGTTTAGAATAGGGGGTAAGAGGACAAATCAATGATTTGAAGAGAGAATAATTTAGTCTTAACTCAATGTGACTTATTTGGCAGCTGAGTGCTGTTTTTTGACAGCTTTCTTCCTCAGCTCCAGGACCGCCCTGCCTCTCTGCATCACTTCCCATAGTCCTCAAAACTGTCTTTATTATGCTGCCTCCCTCTCCAGACCAGCATTCCCATCATGGCCCTCTTCCCACAGAGCTCAGTTTTCTCCTCCTTGGTCTCCATACGTGGACAGTACTCATCTGGAGTACTTTAGCTCTCAGACCTCTCTCTGAAATTCTTTATTCTGCTATTCAAACCTCCCAGTGGGGCTTGCTGTACCTCTTCCCCTTACACCCTCTGCCCAGCAGTGAGCTGCTTGTCACTTGCCTCCCTCCCTCCCAGAATGTGGCTGTTCCATATATATCATCCGGTGCTGACAAGACTCCCAGCAGTAACAGCCAAGGCCACTGCATTCCTCTTCTCACATCTCATTGTTCTCCACTCTTCCTTTTCAGCTGCAGAGTGAAAGCAAATGTAAAAATCCCAGGCAGATCCCAGCTTAACCAAGAAGGTACAGCTTGTGGTACCTTGTGCCCGCTTTCTGCTGGCAATTGCTTGAGCCCCTAACCCCCAGAGGCAGTGAGGAAAAGCTCTCAGGGTAGCCTCCCTCCTAGATGGCAGGGAGTGCTAATGGAGGAGCAGGGTGAGAGGCAACCCACAGGAACGTTCCTCAGGAACTCCCTCCCTCCTGCCTTTGGGAAGAGCAGCTAACACTACAGTCTAGACCCTCTCCAAGAAAAGTCACAACTTATGGTGGTGCAGAACAAACCTTAGCACAGTAGGGCATGGGTGGAAATGTGCTGAAGGAAGAACATGGTCAGTCTAAAGGGAGTAAAAGATGCTGAGTGGTTTTAATAACCTCCCTTCATA
The DNA here is from genome assembly GCA_027886175.1 of Phylloscopus collybita. NCBI lineage: Eukaryota > Metazoa > Chordata > Aves > Passeriformes > Phylloscopidae > Phylloscopus > Phylloscopus collybita. The sequence goes on along the minus strand of JAJNNQ010000137.1, from coordinate 49,514,623 downwards.
CAGACATTACCCAGCAAAGCACCTGCCATTGAGCTCTGCAGGGGTGATGTGCACAGACCCTGTTCCTTGAAGGAGTGTTGTACAGTACTGAAGCACATCATCATTCTTGTAGGCCACCAGCGTTGACAACAATGGAACAAAGTGACCATGAGAGCCATAACTGAATTGGAGTCCTGGAGCTTGCCCCACTTTGGCTGCGTCCACTTGCCTAAAAGCTGCTCCTTTGTGACCTCACTTGTGTTCTCTATCTGCCACCTATCAGTAGCTGTTTTGTAGACAAAAACACCACTGTGGGCTTGCTGCCCCTTGCCAAGCTGTGTGTGCTGCTTCAGTCGTGTGTGGTCTGACATCTGTGTCTCATTACCCTCTGTGAAGTGGCATCTCCCTTTCACATATGGGCCTTTTTTTCCTGCCAGCTGAGCTTGGCAAGGCAGAGGGAGTCCATGGAGGACACGTAGCAGCCCTGGAGCACACTGGGCAGCAGAACATGACCTGCTCTGCCTGCTTCTTGTAGTTGGATTTATCAGCCTTGATAAATGATGCATTAATCTGTGTCATTCCAGCCTATATTAACAGGGTGTCCTTTTCCAAGCTTCCCGTTGGGCAGTATGTGTGCAGGAGTTGCATTGGGAGTCTCACCAGTTCCCTGTGCAGGAGGGAACAGATTGGGCCTCCCAGCCCACACAAGAAAAGTAATTGCTGGGTAGGGCAGCTCCACATCTACCCAGGTTGGGTGGAGATGTCCCCTGGTCCTCATTGCAGTAAGACAATGGAGGAAAACGCCTACCCTGTGTGACTTCAAATCCATTCCTTTTCCTGGGGCATGTGGGGAAGAGTTTAGACCTGATTTTTTTTTTTTTTTTTTTTTTTTTTTTTTTTTTTTTTTTTTTTTTTTTTTTTTTTGTCACAAAGACCATCAGAGTTTATTAGTAAGGAGCAGGTAAAATCGTGCGTTGCCAGTTAAATTTAATGTCTAAGGCTTGTGGCTGTGAAGATTAACCAAGCAGATGCCCGAGTGTCTGGCTGAGAGGAAGATGTCTTTTTTCTGCGGGCACGTATTGGAATGCCTGTGCTCTCACTCCCGCGGCTCTGTTGGATGCAGAAGGGCACACCCTTCCCTTTCCCGGCTCGCAGCACTCTATAGTAGGTTCGCTGCAGCCCATCCAGCCGAGGAAAGAGCAGCCACTGCTGACAGAAGCCTGTGGCTGCAGCATCTGACACTTGTGTGAATGTATTCATTCTGTGGGAGATACTCCTCAGTATCCACTTGTGCTCTCAGGAAGGAACTTGGCAATATTTGCTCCCTTCGTGTATTCAGAAGCTTAAATCCCAGCACGGCATCCCTGCCGCTAGAGCAAGGGGGCCGCTTGGGGAATCACAAGAATTTCCTGTGATCATGACAATTAGGAAAGGCGGCCTTTCCTCCCTTCCCCCGGCAGCCCGCCCATGCCAGCATTGCAGTGAAGTCCCTCTCCCTGCCCATGTTATGTAGGGCACGCCGCTGTGGGGAACGTGTGGGACGGAGGGAGATTAAATCCAGGGCACGCGCGGAAGGTGATTTCGGTATACTAAACGAGGATATGCAAGGGCGGGCTGGAGTGTTGGCGCCGGGAAAGGGCGGGAAGGGGGTTCGCAGGCGTCGCGGTGCCCGAAAGGCCCTCACGGATCCCCGGTCGTTCGCGACTCTCTCAGGCACTGCCGGATCCCAGTAAAACGCGGGCGCGCGCCCCGCGGCAGGCGGACGCCACTCCTCCGCTGCCCACGCGCGCGCTACCTCCCCACCCCGTCTCCTCAGCTCTCCGGACGGTGACGCAGCGCCCGCAGGAGGAGCAGGGGGTGGGGCTCTGAATGCTAATAAGCCCAGATGAGGCCCCGCCCCTGCACGTGCCCTGGCGGGCGGGGGCGCGTGCCCGCGCCGGCCATGGAGGGGGGGAAGGCGGGGCCTGTCTGCGCGGGGCCACCCCCCTCGGGAGGCACGGGCCAATCCCGAGGCGCGGAGAGGCTGGGGCAGGGCGGGGTCCCGTATCTCATGAATACTGAAGCACGCGACGAGCGTCAGCGGGTCGCGCCTGCGCCGTTAGCTCCGCGCTTCGCCGCCGCTGCTGCCGCCGCCGGGTCCCGGGGAGCCGCCGCAGCCCCGCGCCGGTGACCGCTGACAGCCCGCCCACCCGCGGGGAGTATGCCCGGCCGCGCCGCGCACCAGGAGGCGGCGGCGGCGGCGGGAGGACCAGAGCCCACTGCAGCCGGGGGGAGCGCGGGGGCCGCCGCGCAGCAGGAGCGGCGGGGCCTGGCGGGCGCGTTCCCGCTGGTGCTGAAGAAGCTGATGGAGAACCCACCGCGGGAGGCGCGCCTGGGTGAGCGTGGGGACGCGCTCGGGGGCGGCGGGAGCGCGCGGCGCCCCCCGTTATCCACCTTCACCGCCCCGTGACTCGAAGGCCGGGACTGGATGCGGGAAGAGCGGCCGCGGGAGAGGCCGCTCGCCCCGGCCCCCTCCCTCCGCCCCCGCCCCTCTCCCTCCGCCCCACTCCGCCCCCCTGGCCAGCCGAGCCAAGAGCTGGCAGCATGGAATCGGTCCCCGCCTCCCAGGGATCATTTTCTCCGGAGCGTGTAGGTGCCTGCGTTGGGCAAAACCGAACGCAGCGAGAGCGAAGGGTGGGCAGGAGCCGAAACACGATCCCCTGGTTTTAGTCTCTCGGCTCTGTGGAGCTTCCCCCCCCCGCCTATACACGCGTAGCTGGGAGCAGCAGCGAGAAGGTTTCGAGTCTTGCTTGACCTTAATTGCTGGGAAGTTGCCCGATGACATGAGTAAACAGCAGATCCTCTCAGATTAGGTTCGGTGATAATCCTTAACGTATGAGTGACTGCCTGTACATGCAGTCCTGCATGGGCTGGAGCTGCCTCTCTGCCACTGATGATGCAGACAGCAGCTGTGTAAATAACAATGCTAGTGCTTATAGTGTTCAGAGGTGATGGCATACTTTTTTTTTTTTTCGCTTGGGTTTTTTGTTCCAGTTTGGTTTGGTTGTTTTTTTTTTTTCCTTTTTCATCTGGCAGTATTTTTGCCTGAGTATCAGTTTCATTTCGAGAAAGGCTCAGGATTATCTGCACTGCTGTAATGCCCAGTGTACTGGTGTATAATAAAAGAAGTCCTTACACTTACGAATTTTGAGATTAAAAATAATTTTTTGGAACAGTAGACAACATCCAGGGTAAACCACATCATAAGCAAGGCTGGCAAGATTGTTGACAGTGAGGATCAGACCTACCTTGCATGTCTAATATTGCACAATACCCTGTAAATCCATTTTGTGATTCTGGAGACTATACTATCTTTTTCTCCTTTCTGCTAAAATTAAAAAAAAAAATCAGCTTGTGATACAGGTTTTAGTTATGTTGCTATGGTGCAGGATGCTGCAGCATATACAGAATCTTGAATCTACAAAATCATTGGATTTCTTAAGATATTTCTGCACCCAGTTCTTTTTAAAGTCATTAGTGCCAGCAGGAGCAATTTCATTTCATGTATAGTTGCTGATAGGGATTTGGTGACTTTGTCTTGGGGGTGATTTTTGTGTTTAGAATCACGTGATGTAGCCTATGGAGATGTAAAATTCTGAAATTAATACGATTGTGAGGTAATGCATTTTTCTAAAATTAGAAACATTTGATACCAGATTGATTACTAGATGACCCCATTCGAGCTCGTAAAGATGTTCAGCTGGAGCCTCTAAAGCTTGCTAATGAGTCCATTTTATCTTGATTATCCCTTTCCATTCATGGTGTGATAAAGTTAATGTTGTTCTTGTTCTTAAAATTTCTCCATATATTTCCTTTGTTCACCTTGTTCTGTTTCACTTCACACTTTGTAGAACTTGTTGCTTTCTGTTTATTTTGGTCTCTGATACTTTTCTTGTTTGCATATTCAAGACAAAAGAAAGAATGCCTTCATTGTCAGCAGATAGTTACTCCTAATTTACAAAAGGCTTGTCTTTACAAAGACTTGTGACTCAACTGACTTCAGAGGATCCTTGATTATTTTCTGTTATTTTAACAGTGATACACTCAAAATGTTAAAAAAATCACTCATTTGTTTAATCCAGTGGTGCAGTTTCAGCAAACTCTGAGAAAAGACTTTTGCTTTTGTCTGGAATGCTTATTGACAAAAACAGTTTTCTGTCTTTGTAAGAAATTGTATCAGCTAGCTGGAGTGTCTATCAATTTATAGTCTCTGCAAGCTACCTGTGGGTTTTCCAACCACTGTGGGTAATTTGACTACCCATTCAAAGCAAGCAGCTTTCTAATCCTCCTGAGCAACAGAGGAGGGAGGTCAGCCAGTTCCAGTAGAATGCCATACCCTTGAACGCCCTGCCATGTACCAGGTACAGCTCACCAGCCTTGCTGGAAGTTATTTTGTGTATGTTGTAAGGATTAAATAAATTAAAATAATGGTATTCTTATAGAAAAGGAGAAGTCCTGTGGGTTAAGGGTTGAGAATAATTGATATTCTGGAGCAGGAGTGTAGGTCTCTTCCATTCGGAAGGAGCTGGTGCATACTCTCCAAAGGATGCCTTAATCACCAGTTGCATGCTGCTGTGCCAGGAGAAATACCTCAGCAAGCATCGCAGCAATAGGGCATTTGAGATGGGGAACCCTACAACCTGCCTTGTTGCATCCTCACAAGTGGGACTAAAGATTTATGGAGCAATCAGCCTATTTATATTTATATTTATATTTATATTTATATTTATATTTATATTTATATTTATATTTATATTTATATTTGTAGTGGTTTCAGTATAATTTGACAATATTTTTTTGGTGAACAAGAGGAAGTTTGTCAAATAAGTATTTGTTCTGTCTGTTGCTGGGATGGCTCTTGGCAGCATGGTGGCCAAAATCTCTTGTTTGGTTTTTGTTTGGTGATGTTTTATTTTCCTTCTCATCTGGCAGTGATTTTGGTTTGTTTGGTTTTTTGGTTTTGAGGAAAAAACAGGACAGGGACTAAAGCTCTTTTCAGGCTGCTGCTTTTGGTTAAAACATAAGTATTTCCAACAGGTCAGTAGCTGCAATGGTCCACTTAAGTCACTGAGCATAAAGTAGTGTCCTTGCTGTAACGGCAGATGTACAGCCCAGTTAATAGGTCACGGTAGCAGAATGAGGGGGCTAAATCGGACATGAGCCATCATCTGCAGAAGTACAGTCCAGATTTATCAGGGTGACCTTGAATCACTGCAAATGGAGCCTCTTAGGATACTGCAGCTCTCCTGTCAGGTAATACCTGTTTACACTATAAATATCTTGAGAGAATTACTCTTTTAGGTGCCTGTGCTGAGGTAGGCAGAAACTTCCCCCTCAAGATGCAAGAATTAGTGTCTCATTAGGTATTGTGCACCCCAGCAGGATGTTGTGTGGCGGAAATAAAGATGAAATGAATTGAAAGAAAGCCTGTGGGGGAAACATCAATGTAGAAATGATCATACAAAGGTTTTACCATGTTATGTATCACCTTTGAAATGAATGGGCTCCCAATGTGTGTATTAACTTCTGCTATTTTGTTTCAGATACTGTTAGAAGTGAGCGAGGGGAGAGAGACAGCTTAGCTAAACAAAGACAGCAATGGGGGCCCCGTGGTTGCTAAGTTGTCAACTTGTAGCAAAAGGATAAAGACTATCAAAAGCTTTTCTCACCTGTAGGAAGGATCTAATCTGCTGTGAGCCAGGGACAATCACAAGAGGAAATTGGAGGAACCACAGTTTTTCCAGGTTGCTGCCAGACAGCAGGATGATAATGCATAACTAAAAGGCATTAAAAGATCTGAAAAGAGCCATATATGCCAGTAGTGTAGTCTTTTTAGCATCTACTTTCTGAAAAGTATTTTTAAGCCTTATATTCAGTTTAACAATCACTTAATGATTTTTTTTCTCTGCTCCTGGAAGAGTTGTATTAGGTGTTGCAAAACAAAGCACTGCTGGTTTGTATTAGAACTGGCATAACTTATAATGGTGTACTGTTGTTTTCAAGAGTAAAGAATTTTTTTTCTTTTTAGTTGACATTTTGACTTGACATTTCACAAGTTTTTTATCATGTTAATTAAAAATAGTTATTTACAAAAAAAATCATTATTGTTGCTTGGATTTGTTTTGGTGCTATCTTTACTAGAATATCATCCACAACATCCAGTGCAGATCTGGGTTTGGTTGTGCTGGGCACTGTGAAATGTTGGGGAATACACAGTCTCTATTCACAGGTGAAATTCACACTCTTTGGCAGAGTGTGCTCCAGTAGTAAGGGAAATCCTCCTTATTTAGAGAGTAGATGCCATTTCTTTACTGGTTTCAAGTAGGAGCTGTTTAGAGACATTCTGGTTATTTGCATAATTACTGATAACCTGCCTGTTTGCTTTGCCCAAGCAAAAGGTAGAAAAGTTGGAAAACTCCCTGCAGAAAGGAGTTTATAGCAGAAATAGGAGCTGGAAGATAACAGTTTGGAGGCAGCAGTGTGCAGTGGCAAGGAGAAGGCCAAAAGCTGCAAGGTGATGTTACCAAAGCTTAGGTCCTAGAACCACTGGTCAAAATTTAATGCGTCCTTTACGTACTTGCTCTTGGTCCCAAACAGGTGGCTGGTGAATACTCTCTTAGCTGCTTGGTTTAAAATCAGTATCTTCTTTTGTATAAAATACTCACAATACTGTAGATAATTTACTTTGTATGGCAGCACTGTTCTTTAAGCCATAAAAAGCTCTTTCAGTCTCAGTTCCACACCAGCTGAGGCAACAGCGGAAGGAATGCCACTTTTATCAGAATAGGTTTTATATAAATAGGCTTTTCTGATTCAGAGCCGAGTTTCACCCCCACTTCCACTCCCAATAAAGAAAAATGCTCCTTTAGCATATTGTAGCTAGTCTAGAAAACCTTAATGTGTAAGATTGGTGTATTTTATTGGGCTAATAATACTGGAGATCCAAATGTCCAGTGTCCTTGGAGTCCCTGTTCTATTGAACTGAGTATTTGTTAGCTTCCATGGTAATGCCCAGTTTGCAGGTGATTAGGGTACAACTGGTGACAGTCCCTTCCTTTTGACAGCAGTGGTGGCTCAGTGCTGGCAGTACTAGCACTGCTTCTGGACTGTCTCCTTCACTGCTGATAGAACTCCATGGTTGCATGGAGAACTAGATCAGGAGAATTACTTGGATTTTAATTTTTTTTTCTGCCATCTTATTTTTATCTCTTAAATTATGTAATTATTCCACAACTTGAGTTTTCTGCTTGGATTCTGTCCCAGACAATTGTTAAGATTCAGTAGCTATGGGGGACATAGAAACAGCCATATTTCTGTAATATGTGCACTGTAGCACAGTAAATGGAGAAAAATTCATCAGTCTCTTGTGACTTGGGGGTGGGATGTAGGAGTGTGCCTTATTAGACATCTCCCCAAAGAGTGAAAAGTGTATGTAGGTACTCTGAGCTGTCTATAGTGAGCGGCACTTGGAGCTATTGCTTTCTGTGGACATGCTGAGTCATTTCAGAGACAAATGCTTCTAAATGCTGAACAATAGGCATCTAGGTCTCTGGTGTCCTATGGACCTTTTGACTGACTTTCAAATGTAATCTGAAAGCCCATATTCCTCTCTGTTTTTTAATTAAATTAATGTTCTGCACCTTCGTTCTTTGTGCATAGGATCAGCTACTCTGCTTCCTCAGAATTTTCGTATTGGTTTCCCATATAATCCTGCTTGGGAACACTCACTTTTGTTATCTTCTGAGATGGGTATGTGAAAACCAGGCTGTTTTGCAGTGATTGTTTAATAAGCTCCATACAGCACTTCATCACACCTCAGTAAGCTATCACAGCAAAGATGCTGGTCTCCAAGGCCGCTCAGCTGTCTGTGATCCAGCCATCACAAGGGGTTAGAGCATTCCATACCTAAATGTTGCTTTTCAGCATCTGGTTTTCCAGAGGATGTCATGAGGCAGAACCATGAGCTTACTGAATTTCCTTTCGTGGGGATTTTGTTGGGACTCTTAAACCTTGAGTCTCTCCCATGTTTCAGCTTGTACAGTGACCTACTTGTATCTTTCAGATAAAGAGAAGGAGAAAATAAAGCTTGAAGAAGATGAGACAGCAGCTGCCAGCACTATGGCAGTCTCGGCTTCCCTCATGCCACCCATTTGGGACAAAACTATTCCTTATGATGGCGAGTCTTTCCACCTGGAGTACATGGATTTGGATGAGTTCCTGCTGGAGAATGGAATTCCTTCCAGCCCTACTCACCTGGATTTGAACCAGAATCCACTCTTGCCTGTGGCTGAGCTGGAAGGGAAGGAATCTGCTGGTGCTTCCACTGGTTCTCCTGCATCATCCTCTTCCACTGCAGTTTACCAATCTGAATCGGCCTCCAGCACAGGTAGATGGAATAATACAGGGATCTTAGGGACTTGGTTTTCTTATATTAAAAGGTGCTCTTTAGATCAAAGAGGAGACATGCTAGCCCTGTCAGTGTTTGCTGTGGCAAGTTAAAAGGTACAAACATACTCCATGTACAGCCTTAGTTCATGTGTCAATTCATGAAGATACTGCCTGTCCTTTTCTTCCCCTCTTCCTATCCTATGAAGAATAAATGTCTATCAATGTGCAGTCTGTTTGTCTATCAGTGTGCAGTCTGTTTTGCTTTTGAAATTATAAGAGCTGAAACAGCAACATCAAGCATTTGCTTTCTTGGTATTGCTAATGTAATGAGAACCTGGATATATCGAGAAAATACTTTCTGAGGTTATTTTACAACAGATTTGATAGCTTGTCACAAGTCATTTTTACTACCTTGGTCTGCTTGGGTGAACTTACATGAACTTAATGTACCTCAAATAACAATGTTAAATAGAAAAACAATGAAGCAATTTTTTTTGTGGTAGCCTGGGAAACGTGAAAATAGACACTTGGAAAATGTGTTTTAATGATGCAGTTTGATGTTCTGTGGTGCACTGAAGTGGGAATGCAGGAACAAAAAACCAAAACTGCTTGAATGGTACTAGGAGGCTTCATTTCTAGCATGGAGATCTTCTCTATTAAAAAATTCAGCTGCTTAGTTTGTCCTAGATTTGGAGTTTAAACACGATAGCCATCATACTATTTTATGAGCAAGCTTTACTGAAAGCATTTTGCTCTGGACCTCTTTTATGAATCGGTGGGAAAAATAATGGGGAACTCCTTTTGTAAGTTATAGGGTGTAGCTTTTTTGTAGGTGGTATATGCAAAACTTATTTATTTATCACTACTGCACATTGCAGCGACATGCAGTTTTGCAGCTAATGTATATGAAGATATGTAAACAATATATTAATATGATAAAGTTCATATGAACACTACTAATGTCAGACATTCTGTGGAGCATTTGTTTCTATGTGACAAGGAAGAATACTGTTGCATGTGTAACAAACCTCCTTTATTTAGTCAGTTTGGAAATCTACTTGTCTGACCTTTAAAGGTCCCAAGGCCTGGGTTATTTGGGCAGGCTTGTTTCTGTAAGAGTTTGCATGGTACAAAACTCAGGCTGATACAAGTTTCTTCCTTCTCACTGCTGTTGAAGGTGCTTTTTATGTGTGCAAAGCATGTAATTTTTGCCAAGGAAGTATTAATTCCTGTCCTGCATCTATCTGCTTAAGTGTGCTAGTCTGGCATATGTTCCTAGAGTTACAGACTAGACTGTGAACTCTTTTCTCTGTACCAGCAGCAATACAGCACACACCACACCTCAGGGAAGCATGAACTAATACTATTAAATATTTCTCACGACAAGGCAATAAAGTTAGCTTCTTTGTTGAATCTCTTCATCCTGCTGAATATATTATAATTTCTCCTGTTGTTGCCAGAGTCCCCACCACAAAATGAGAGAAATACGCCCAGCCCCATTGATCCTGACTGTGTAGAAGTTGAGGTGAATTTTAACCCTGATCCTGCTGATTTAGTGTTGTCCAGTGTGCCTGGTGGTGAGCTCTTCAATCCTCGCAAACACAAGTTTACTGAAGAGGACCTGAAACCACAACCTATGATTAAAAAAGCCAAGAAGGTTTTTGTCCCAGATGAGCAAAAGGTAACAGATTTATTGCTGCAAACTCTTCTAGGCAGAAAAGTTTCTGACTCTTTGTCCAAACACTTTGACATACAGAACTAATACAGTTTACGTACATGATTGGGCAGAAGTACTGCCAAGAATAGAATTAGCAAGCCAGCTGCTGTGCTTGCTGTTTTGCAGGTTTTGATATCATGACCTAATTACTGGCAAGGAGCAACTGATCATGCTATACACAGAAATTAGAAGAACTATCAAGTCAAATCTTCATCACCTGCACTTTTGAAGGCCATTGTCTATATTTGCCCAATATTGTGTCTAATCTGGATTTAAGCAAGCCATACAATAGAACAGGTGGTTTTATGTGGAAGTTCACTCCTGAATTGAAACTAAATAAAGGAAGCATTTCAGTTGGACAGCTTCTTAATACCCAAGTCTCTAAATCTCTTTAGTTCTAGCAATGCACTTGATTTATCCTAAAAGAAGACTTGTGTAAAGATGGAATCTTACAGTATTGCGTGGTCTCCATTTTGATGTCAGAGCCCTGCAAACCTATGGAGGAGATTCCTCAATATAGCAGTCAGTGTGAATATTATTACACAATAAAGAAGTGTCTCCAAAACAGTTGTCAATTTGGCTTATTTTTTTTACTACAGGATGAAAAATACTGGACAAGGCGAAAGAAAAACAATGTGGCAGCAAAGCGTTCCCGTGATGCTCGGCGATTAAAGGAGAATCAGATCACAATTCGGGCAGCCTTTCTTGAGAAAGAAAATACAGCCTTGAGGACGGAGGTGGCAGAGCTGCGCAAGGAAGTGGGACGATGCAAGAACATTGTTTCTAAATACGAGACCAGATACGGACCCTTGTAAGCACATCCTTTTCCTTGTTAGGGCTCTTTATTATAGCCTCTTAGACTTCTCTGCCATCTGTAGAGACCCCCAGAAATAAAGTTTATAGAGGCTTTGCCATTTTGCATCTACTCTAGAAAAAAAATAACAAAACACAAACAAACCCTGCTTCTGTTGGCACCACTCATTCAGACCCTTTCCTGATCATTCTGTTGTCCAGAATCTTAGTGTCCATATGTACAACCTTGTTTTCAACACAGAACATTTTCCGGTGTCATACAATTGAACAGATTCACCTGTCTGGAGGAATAAATGTGAATCCCTCCAGATTGGATAGAGCTTTTGCTGTCTGTTCTAACTTTCATTTTTAAGAGGAGAAAGAGCCTAGGAGACGCTCCTCTCTCTCTCTGTTTTGTTTTGTTTAATTTTCAAACTCTTGTTCTTTCCTCCTCACCATTCCACCTCCCCCTGCCAGTAAAAGTGTAAAACATAATTTTAGGATATAAGTAGATGTTGCTGGGCAGCATCATGAAATTGTTTCCTCTTCCATTCAGAGGCACTAGAAAGTATCTGTTGTATAAAACTCTGTTCCCGTTGAAGAGGAATTGGGGGACTTTTAGGACAGGAAGACAGGAAAATATTCAATCTCTTGTAAAAACAGAAGTATTGTGATGTTAATCTATGAATGTTATGCAGAATGGAGTCAGTGCAGTTTTGATTACAATACTGTCTATATGTCTTGATAGGTTCTAATTCTGGATAACTTGAAGAAACCAAGTAGACAGAACAGTAGTGAATCACTTGCTTTATATATGTGGACAAAATAATTTGATGGCTTCTAGACTGTATTTCTACCACCACCCTTCCTTTTTTTCCTTAGAGGGTCTTCCCTCTTGAACTTCTGATGAAGCAGCATGTTGCACTTAACTGAGAAGTAAGGGAGATTTAAAAAAAGAGATCTGGGTCATTAGGCTGAACCTTGAGTCCCAGCTGTTAAAAAATGGCCAGCACATTATGCTTTGAGAGAAGGGGCTTTTTAAAAGAAGTAAACAAGCCACTGATATTTTACTGCACCTTACCTGTTGTGCAAGATTGAGAAAGAGTTTTGGTCCCTTGTCTTGTGAACACACTGTGGGATAAGCTACACCCACTATAAACACGAACAGTTTACCTCACTGTCTCCTGTGTAGCAGTATATCTGGTCTTTCCATGCTTGCTGGTTCTACCTCCAGCATATTTCCTGATAGAAAATTAACACACAAAACTTGCCCTCTTGGAAGTAATCCATTCTCAGCATCAAGCACTGCTTCAACAATGCATGGTGTTAAAAGAAAAAATATGCTGTGTGTGATGTTGAGACCTTCTACATGATCTACAACTGCAAGAACTGGAAGCTTTACCAGAAGTATATGTCTAGAAGTCCTCTTAACAAGCAAAGCTCTCTTAAGATAGTGGCTATATCAGAATTCTCAGGCTATACTTCCTGGGATAATACTTATATTAAGGAGTAAATGTGGGATGATGATGTTGAGGGTAGTTGCTGTTCCCCTATTGAAATCTGAAAATATATTAGAAAAGCATTAGGGTTTATTTTCTATGCTGAAGATTAGCTTGTCTTTTAAACATAATGTGAAAATTATGAATTTAGAGCAATTTTATGTTGAATTCTTAAGGAAGTGGAGAAGCAGGCTAATCCTCAACACTTAATGTATACTTTGAACTATCCCTTTCCTCTGTTATGCTCTTAATTTGACTAGAGTGGCTCTTGATGTGGTGTTGGTCTAATTTCTTTCAAACATACTAAAAGTTGTCACCCTTTCAGCAGGGGTTTTTTCTTTCACAGGGTGGTTTGTGGTGGTGATGGTGGGAAGTATGTTATAAATAAATTGTCACACTTAACACTTTGCTTTGTTTAAAGTGACTTATCTGATTCCGAGTGATGCAACTTTAAAGACTTTTAAAAACAAAGAAACTAAAAAGCACACATGAATCGCCAGAGTTCCAGTGTGCCAGTCTTCAGAGTGAGCAGTGAAATCTATGAGGTGTCCCAACACAAACAACTGATGATGACCCTGCCTGCCTCCTTGCCTGCAAGTACCCCATCTGACTACCCAGGGCTGGGCATGATGAAAAGTGTAAAGTCTCCTTAATTCTGTATATGACTTTCTTATCTGTCTTTCTCACTGTAACTGTGAACTACAATAAGCTTACCTACTGGGGTTTTGTCGAGGCACTCAAAGTTCATGTCTCAAAGTATGTTGACAGCCTGTGTGAATTTCGTTTTGGCACTCTAGTGGAAGAAGAGAGGGAGTTTTAAATGCAAGTGTCTGTATATATAAAGAATTGCTATATTTTAAGACTCTTTTCCCTGCAGTATAATGAATTTTATTTAATACTGCAGCTCATTTCTGGTGCAGTGTAGCATATTGTGGAGTACTGTAAGTGCACCACTAAAGACACCAGGAAGACAGCAGCCTGTAATGTGTGAGACTTCAGTGCAGAAGATTACAGCAGATGTACTGAAATAATCCAGAGAGCACCAAAGTGTGCCATATACAGGGAGTAATAAACCTCTATCAAATGACCCATGTAATAGTAAACCACCTTGGTCACTTTCCTGCTCCACAGCTACACTGCTGTAACCTGCCTTTTCCTTTATTTTGTTTATGAGGCTCACTTTATTTTATCGTATCTTGCTGAAATAGGATTTATTCTTCTGCTAATGACTTAGTAATCATGGAAAAGGTGCTATTCTGAGTTGCTGATCTCCAAGTCTTTTGGCAATCTGAAACTGCCAAATGCTCCAGGAAAACAATGGCTATCAGCTGCCATATTTCAATTTTCTGACTCTTGACTGCAGGACAACCATGGTGCTGAAGGTGAAACAGCCCATGATATCCCACAGTTACAATGGGCAGCTTAATAGTGAGGACACTTGTGCTGGTGTGGGAGGACAGATGAAAGCTTGGACAGATTGTGGAGATATTTATTGTGTTTAGAAGACGGAGAAAGTAGGTGGAAGTTCCGTTGTAAAAGTTTAATCAGCATGACAATAATCTGATCTTATATTAAGGGAGCTTGAGAGCTAAATCTGTGTGGAAAGAACAAGAGTACTTTCTAGAAAAGGAGTACAGGGCCATGCTTGTAGCCAAAGTGGAGCTTGTAAGACAGGAGTATGTTTATGCTTGGAGATTGATGAGTAGCATACACCTCAAGAAAAATAATCTTGAAAGATTTCTGAAACACAAGTGCCAAAATTATGAGGCATGACTAGTTACCAGCATAAGTCAGTGTTATCATATTGAACAATTATTTTGGCTTTGTGTTTACCCAAGAGATTCCACCCCTAATTTCAGAGCAGAAACACATAGAAAAAAATGTGAGAAGCAGTAGCTAATATTGTAAGCTTAATAAAAGAAAATAAATTCAAAAGTTTGGATTCATAACCAGTGTTTGACAGCATAACCTTTGTACAGAGCTTATATATTAAATGTAGTTTTTGACTTATCATTTTAATGGACAATGTAGTCAAGAAAGTGTTTTTAACTTTTTGCTGGTTACCAAAGTATACTTGTGAGTGTATTATTATAATTTGGGATTATAAAGATCTGGGATAATCTTGGGATATTTTTATCAAATAGATGTGTATCTTAGTTCCATGTTGCTGAAATGGTGGCATATATTGAGTATTGCTAATTTGACTGATATTTTTGGTATGTACTGGTTTTTGCTTTTTTTGGTGATAAAGGCCCAAACCATGGATAAAAAAAGCAAACCAGCAACAAAACAAACAACCATGATAGCATGTAAATGTAGCAATTTTTTAATTTAAAATTTCTAAATTTTCAGTTAGCCTTGTCTGTTCTTAAATTATATGCTTTCTGTTTAAATTGCAAAGCCAAAAGCTAAATAACTGGGCAAGGAGTTGCTTCATTTGGATCCTACTGTGTTTAGGAATATCTTTTAAATACTTAAATATTGCATACAGGATTTGGTTTTGCAGTATGTCATGACATTTTAACAGAAAAATATTCAATCAGTGAGATTAGCATGTGCAATTCTATTGTTTTATTTCTGTTATCTTAAAAGCTTACACAATGGAAACTAACAGTGAATGTTCATTAGATCTTTCTTTTAGAGAAGACTGTTAGCAAACACTTGTGCTTCTCTGTAGGACAATGCAGATTTGCACAATCTGTGATTCATGTGTCTATGGGTTGCAAAACTGGAAAATCGCACTTTAGGGTGAGTGAGGGCTCAACTTTTGTAGCTGGAGAATTTGTTGTTGTTAAGAAGCAGTACCTTTAAAGATAGATGAGAAGGGAGTAGCTATTTGAAGGAGTGCAGATATTGCCAGACAAAAAAATACTGTGCAATGCTGAATTCCTTTCTCAGTTTTTGCAGTCTCAGGAAGTTAAGTTTATTGCTCCAGAGCTCCTCCGCTCCTCTTGGAATAATTTACTACATAATTTTGTTTCTTTGACTAGGATGACAACCCTATCTGTAAGTGATAACTTGGGTATGTTTTCTTCATGATCATAAGAAGACCAATATTCTTTTAGCTCAGTTTGAATATTGAAAGATGCTGAATTGACACTGTTAGGGTTTGAAGTTCTCTACCCTTGCCTTGGAACATACTCTGTAGAGGCCATAAGTGTGCCTGATGCCAATTTACCCCATTCCAGCTACAAAGGGACCATCTCCAAGGGGAGGGAATAAAGAGCCTGTGCACCTTTCAGCATCACTGCAGGGATTACCAGGAAAGAGAGCCATTTATGACAGAGCTGTACTTTCATTGGGAAGTGGATTGATACCCCATGGCCATTTCATAGTTCTGACCTTGAAAATATATAAACTGTGGATGAGATTTGTGCACAATGAATGTTGTTTTACTCTACAGAAGACAGCAGCTATGAATAAATGACATGCAGTATTTAATACAGTATTGCTTTCATACATGATGAGCTATTCTACATGTAGTGGGTTTGTGTCTAAAAATTCCAAGAAGCTTAATCTTTCACCTGTTGCCAAGATCTGTTCCCATTGAAGCTAGTAACAAAGATCTCAATAACTCCCACAGGAAAAAAAATCTTTACTCTTACGGGGTCATTGTAAAGTTTTAGCAATTGCTGGAGTCATGGGTGTCTTTGCTTTACTCTGAAGCATTCTTTGCTGGGATCAGGGGGATACACCTCAGATTGCGAGAGTAGTGTTGGTAAACTGGTCTTGATAGTTTTGATATTCAGATAATCTGAATTCTGCTTTTTTTTTTTGGTCCTGCATGGACAGAGTGAAAAAGCAGCATACTATAAACTTGTGTTAGAGAAGAAACGTTTTGGGGTTGTTTGATTTTTCGCTAAGTGGCTTTTTGCAGTAACATTTTATGTCTTCTCTGACAGTTCTCCCTTTAATTTCTTTGCTGTGTTGTTTGAAAGCCCAAGGTGTTCAAGGTGCTGAAATCACTTTCAGCATTATCTGCAGGCCTGATACTAATTGTACCAAATCATTTCCAAGTTGGGAGGTGCAGTGGAAGGCCAGCAGCTTTGGGAATACTGTAATAAAACCACTTATGTGGAAAAAAAATCGTAGATAGCAAAAATAATGGACCTGCACAGAGGAGAATATTACTGCTTCAGTATTGTAATCCGCCTGAGTGTAAAAAGACTTTGTTCCTTGTGATCAGGTGCTTTCATTTTTGGTGAGAGTCAAGGTATCTTGGACCTTTGTAAAATCCAGATAGGCTTTTTTTCACCCTTCTAGTTTTAGCTGCTAAACAGAAGATGAGAAATGCAAATTTATCTTGGTGCATAAATCTCATATATTTGGCAACATACACCTAAATCCATAAAGAGCAAAATCAGTTGTTAGTGCTAGCATTTTGCCTTTGTAGCACTAGAAGACTCTGAGTGGCTTTCTAGATGTTCAGATAATTATTCTGGTCTGTATATTTGCCACTGTGACATGGTGAAAATAGATAAACTCACAATTGAAGACTGGGAGAAAGGTAGAAAGAATAGGCTTAACTAAATATCTGTGTCGATGCTAACATGCCAATTGAGAAATTACAGTGATTTAACTCATGATAATGCATATTGTCATATAGATGTAGTTTGTTAGTTTGATAGTCTGCTATCCCTCATTAATCACTTTTGGCGTGCAAACTTCTTTAAGTTCAGACACCTACAGGGAAAAAGGTATCCTTTGAGGCAGATACATATGTAGAAAGACATAGATACTTGGCAAGGAGAGCAAAGAATGAAAAAGGAAGAGGAGAGCAATGCAAGAGTCTGACCTGAGTGAGATTGCTAAAACTGGCATCTCACTGTTTATAATTTTAGGCCAATTTGGATCCCCTCAGTTTATTATCATATTGAAAATAAGTACTTATTTAGGTCTTGGGAATCTCCTTGTCTTGGTCCTACTTCCACAGTCCAGAAGGAAGTGAAAGGAGTATACAGATAGGGAGGAGAGTTGCTGCAGAAAGGCCTGAAAAAAATAGCTGTTGCTTCAACTAAGTGTGCTGTTACACTAGGACTTGACCTGCCAATGTGAACTGGTCAGTGCTGTCTCATGAGGAAATTACTGTCTGAGGCCCCAATCTTTTAAGGCCTTAATTCTGCTGTGATTTCTGCATGGGAAGAGCCCTATGTCTATAGAGAACCATGTGGACTTCACAGGATCTGTTCTTGAATGTGAAGCTCTGCCCAGGCAGTCAGCTGCAGAATTGTGTCCTTAACACACTATCCAGTTGTAATTAGAGGGCTGTTGATAATGAGTGTAATTTGGGTGCCTGTTATATAGCTAAAACCCTTGTTACTTCATTTTCTTAACTAAGGCATGAGCCTAAGCTCTTTGCTGTACAACATCTGTAAAAAAACTTTAAAATGTACTTCACATACGTCTAATAAATTAAGGCATGTCATTTTGGTCTGTGGGTCTCAACAAACCTTGCTCTTGTACCTGCCTGAATGTTTTTCTAGATCTGCAGCTATGTTTCAGTGAGAAGGGATGGTGGAATTTGTTTTCCCGACAGGGAACATCAGCAGCTCTTACCTGTCACACTGAGGTGACCGCTTGCTACTGGCCAGGATCAGGAATGGATGCATCCTCCGCACTTTTACGTGAAGTTGTCTGAAATATGGTGATAAATATGATTATTGGAATACTGTATTTTGTATAACTTAGAACATGTAAATACACTTTAAAAACTAATCTGTTCTATGAAGTAATAAATAAGTGCTTCCATTGTAATATCTGAATATTGTTAATGCTTCATGTAGCTTGATTTGGGATTATTTCTTTCCTAGAGAACTGCAGAAATCAAAACAAAGATTGATGTTGTGAAATTCTAGTCTAGTTGTGATGCTTTCTATCAACAAAAAATGTTTTAAAAATAATAATGAGCTACTTAAGCAGAGAAACTAAGATTTTGAGGGAACTGATTCTCTTCCAGTTTTTCTTTAACAGTAGTCACTGATTACATTCATAATTGTACTCTTCCTATCCTGTTAGCTGGACAGTTGATTTGTTTGTGAGTAGCATTGGAAAGTAGCAATATTAAATTATTTGTAAACTTTAGTGACTGAGGAAAACTAAAGCTGGATGGTTTTTGTTGGGTGTGTTTTTTTAACTATTCTCTCTTTTGGCTCAAACAGATCTGTCCCCACCCTTCAGCCAGACTGCAGTAAGTTGCAGTGCAACAATGAGTGACTGTTACTGAAGCTCATTTGTGACCTAGATAGTCTACATCTTTATTAGTTCCATTTTGTACATAGATGACACAGGTTTCCTGTTGTGGTGTGGAGGGAGAAAGTGATTATAATGACTTGTGGTTTTGCTGAGTACATGTTCACTGGAAGCATCCACAGCTGGACCTTTTATCAGTTTTCATGACCTTTTCTATCTTGTGTTAAAAAGAAAAAAATAGAAAACAGTGGAGTGAGAATCGTGATCAGTCTGCTAGGAAATCTGAACACTTGGGTTTTGAGGAGGAGGTGAGATTCATCCATCAGCCTTCATGTAAAGAGATCAGCCTGTGATGACATTTTCTCCAGCCATAATGTAACTTTGTCTTTAATGCTGTACTGGAGCAGTCTCCTCTCTGGTAACAGCTGTGTCTGCAGTGTTCCATAAATGACAAAGCCACATCTTTCGTAGTGGGCAGAGACAAATCTCTTTCTATTTTCTTCTATTTTTTTCCTCCCCTCTCAGTGTCTCTAGGCTGTAAAATAGCTATGAAACAGGTAAGCAAATGTGCAAGTTATTCTGAAAACTCCATTCTTGTAAAGATTTTTCAGACACATACAATTTTTAACTAAATAATTTGTGGGAACTCCTATCTGCTATATTTGGCCTGAAATTCTGTTGCCTCTTGGATAAAAATGGGTTTTTTTGTCTTCAGATATGACACTGATCTATCCCATTCATTCAGTGGGATGGATGATAAATCTGCACAGTATTTATATAAGATATAAATCTGATCTTAGTTTTACTGTGTTTTAAGTTGTTTAATCTCTTGGATGTCTACTCCTTGAGGTTGTCTATATAATTCCTGTATATGTAGCTGCTTTTTGAAGCAGTCCATCAAGTGCATTTGAGATCATCCTGACTGAAAAATTCCACAGAAGTGAAAGAGATAATAAAGTTTGTAAAGTGGCTGGGTTAAGACTGTATTGCCATAAATGGTTTTAATTTATATATGATTCTTGTGTCCCAAACTGCTTATTTTGTACATAAACCAAAACACTCCTGGCAGCTGGTGGGTGAAAATAAAGGTGCTTAAACAGCAATCTAATGAGGAGAGGGCATTTCACTATTACAGAGTTGGTATTATTTTATATTTCCATTTATTACACTTTTTAAAATGTATAAACCACATATTTGAATTCTCAAAGTCTTTGGCTTGGATTTTGTGAGTAGTTTAAGTCCTCTCACCTCTCTCTGCTCGTAACTGGTTTTTAAGAAAAAGCTTTTGTTTAAAATGTAAGATTTTGACTGTATTAAATTCTGTTAGTACCCTTCCTTTTTAAGAAATAAAATGTATATTCCACTATGCTGACATCCAGTAATTTTGTTCTCTAGATAGCATACTGTGCGGTGTACAGCTCCACTACCAGCATTATACCTGCAGTTGGCAGTGAAGTTGGTAGACTCTAAAGCAGCTGATCACCTATTGGGAGCAGGTCCTTGCTGTGCATTTCTCATGTGTTAAGTGTGCTGGTAACAGATATACAGTTCCCTGCTTTTACTTTCTGGATGAACTGATTTCAAAAGCAGTGTGTTTGTCCTGCAGTGATTCTTGGTTGAACTCTCTCAGGTGGGGGAAGAAATCTGAGAACAAGTCAGCCACAGACACTTGGACTGTGCTTTGTCTGTTACGTTGGGGTTGAGACCATCCACAAAGTAATCAGAATTTTACTTTCTATCATGG
This sequence comes from Phylloscopus collybita, assembly GCA_027886175.1. NCBI lineage: Eukaryota > Metazoa > Chordata > Aves > Passeriformes > Phylloscopidae > Phylloscopus > Phylloscopus collybita. The sequence continues at coordinate 49,494,276 of JAJNNQ010000137.1, read as the reverse complement.
GAAGAAGTAAGGTTCTGAATAAGTAAGTTTTGTCCATGGGGACAGTTTTCTCTGTACCTTGCCATTTGTTTGGTTTTGTGGTAGATTTTTTTTTTTGGTTTTGTTTGTTTGTTTTGGGTTTTTTTTTTTTTTGTTTGGTTGGTTTTTTTTTGTTTGGTTGGGGGTTTTTTTTGGTTTGTTTGTTTTGGTGGTTTTTTGTTTGGGTTTTTTGTGGTTTTTTGTTTGTTTTTTGGTGTTTTTGTTGTTTGTTTGTTTGTTTTTAACTAAACTTCGGTTGTTTGCTTTGTTGGGGGTTTTGGTTGGTTCATTGGTTGTGGTTGGGTTTTTACGTTTCTGTTTTCCAAAAGCTCGTAATTGAAGATCAACCTGTAAGAAATTTATGTCTTATATTCACTGCATCTCACACATGCTTTCAAGGTAGACAAGATCACTGGTGCTTCAGTATAATCTCTAGATAAACTGCAAGATCTTTGTTGGATCTTCACTTTTATGAAAGGTATCTTGGATGATTAGTGGAGGAGGGTGGTAGCAAGGAACAAACTAACTGTCAGTGAGTTGTTTATCTCTGGCTGTCTTCTAGAGCCATGGCAGGATTAGTGACCCAGGTAATTGGTTTATGAAAGCAAAAAACCTTCCTCTCTTCCTCTTTGGGGGGGGGGGGGGGGGGGGGGGGGGGGGGGGCTGACCTCTACTACATACCAAAGGTGAGGGACTTCTCATGGCCCAGCCAAGGATTTGCCCTAGAAACTCAGTGGATGCAAAGCTGTGCTGGATACATTCTTCTGGTGTTACATGGCCTTAACAGAGTGGAAGGTATTTGGCATTTTTTCCCTGTTGGGATATCAACTGGCAGCAGCACCAATGTTTGTTACACTGCCTTCTTTTCAGGGAGCTTGAATGTTCTCTTGTGTGGGTGGGGAGTGAGTTTATAAATGTACTAACTGCACATTGAATTACTACTTCCCTTTGGGAAATGTTGCAGCTATTAGTGATCTGAAAAATGGCAGGTGCTTACTTAGCCTCCTTCCTGTTGTGTGCTGGGAAGATCTGCTGGTCTTGGGACTTTAGATACATTGGTACTCAGTTTTTCTCCTGCTGGCTACATCAGATCCACAGAAGAGCAGAAAGGATCTGTCTCCTCTTCGGTCTGTAGCACTCTGTAGCGGCAATGGAATGCTGCAGTTGAGAAATGCACAAGAGCTGCATCCACCAAGCGCCTTGAGGTTTTTGCTTGCTCTTGGCTGTGGTTGTTGGCTAGACATGACCATTGAGAAAATGTGTCTTAAGCTTCTCAAGAAATTGACAGCAGACTGACAATAAGGGAGTAAAGCCAGAAGCTGATGGTATAGCTGTGACAGAGTTGTACTTTAAGTGGGTGGGGTGTCACTGGGAAATAATTGCAAAAGAGTAATATAGGACTAGCCTTCCTCCCATAAGGAAAAGAGAGGAGGTGAAAAGAGGCTGGCTTGGGAAGTAGAGCGGAAAGTTGCTGGCAGTATTCCAGATGTTGCAAGAGGTGAGTTCATGTACCTTATCCCTCTGTGCCTGATCACAGTTTTTATGATCAAAACTGGCTCTTGCACACTTTATTCCTGAAATATGTTTCCAGCCTGCAAGAGCAGGCTCAGCACCTGCCAACCCCGGCTGAAGGCTGGAGCAGCAAGGCTTTGAGCCAGATCCATGTGCGTGTTCCACGGTGGCAGTGAGGAGGCAGTAGGGCCACCACTGCCCCAAGCTTTGAGCTGTGGCTGCACCTTGTGCCGCAGTGCTGCTTCACCCACCTGTGCTGGAGAAGCGCGCCGGTGGCTCCCAAGCAGCTGCTGCTTCAGACCTTCGTTGTCTGCTGGTGCATTCATTTTATTCTGCTGATTGCTTATTTGTTCCTAAAGCTTTATAGGGTGTAAAATCTAAAATATGTAATTTGAGGAGAAGTAACCTCATCTTCTAAATTTGCATACTGCCCCAGTCCATCAAACCATGGTTGCTCTGGTGTCCTGCTCCTGCACGCTGCTTGCAGCTCGGGATAAGCCGCCGTTCCACATCTTTATCCTTAAGGAAAGGCTGGCTTCATCAAGTCCTAAGAAGGCAGTCGTACCGCAGCGCCCATCCCGTGGTGTGACACGGTTCGGGGGCGCGGGCACGGGACGCCCGCCGTCACCTCACGGCCCCGGCGGCGCCGCAAATGGCGGCCGGGCCGCTCCCTCCCGCGGCGCCGCGAGGTGGCGTCGCCGAAGCGCAAACCGCCCCGTCCGGGCCCTGGCCGCCGCGGGTCCCGGCGCACCGAGGCCAGCACCTCTCAGTTGGAGCAGGGTAAGGAGTAGCCTCAGCTTCCTGCTACGGCACTTGCAGGGCTCCGATATCTCTCCAAAGTCCTCCGAACTGACTCCCCACAGGCCTCACCGAGGTTCCTGCGTCAGCGCAGGTGTGCCCTGCAGCCCCAGCACTGAGGGGGACATGGGGCAGCGAAAAATAACAGGTCGCAGAGGCTGAGGGTTCTGTTACAGTGTGGGCTCCGTGCCGCGCTGAAACGTAGAGCTGAGACTTCGGACTCTTTTGGGCCTGCCCGAAGCAAGACACTTGGGGACGGACCATCCAGGGAACATCCTGACTGCCTAATGGCACCCTCTCCCTTCCCGTGGTGAAGGTCCACAGAAATCTGAGCATGCAAACAGCAGCAGGAGTGAATGGCAGAGAGCAAAAGTATCTCTAGTGATGCCCAAACTCCTGCAATAGGGAAAATGCAGCCTAGGAGTCCCAGACGGACACTGCCTGCCGTGGTGAACAACACCTCAAGCTCCCCGGGTTGCCACAGCACACCAACCAAGCCCGAGGGAAATGCTTCCCTAGTCCTAGAGCTGGCTTTGTCCTGAGCCTGTGAGCCAGGCAAACCAGCACACCCAAAATGTGACAGTGGAGCAGCAGGAGTGACCCTATTCTCCTCCCTGCCTTCTCAGCCCTGTGGCTACTGTGGCCAGAGACCTTACAGAAATGAAGGAAAATAATTTCCTAAAAACCCAGAAGGAAAAGAGGTGACCTCTTTCTAGCCTTTTTAAAGATCTGGGAGGACCCTGAAGCCTGATATCAATGATATGTAACCAACCTACAGAGGATGCAATACACTGCTGTTTCAGCCCTGTACTGAATCCCTCTGGAGACCAGTTTGGGAGTATGATTGTAAGCTTTGTTTCAGACCTGTATATGGCTCATTCAGGGCTCCCTCCTCTCCTGCCATGCAGTGACAACCAGCCTGCTGAGTCTCTTACCAAATTAGGCTTCGTCTGCCCACCTTCCAGCCTGACAGGCTGTCACAGAAGTTTATACCATGGCTGGCTAGGAACTTCTTTCTAATTTTAAGTTTAAATGTATTTATGATCCAGATGAGCTTCTAAGAGAACAAATTAGACTTTTGCCTTAGCATCTTTTTGATGCATGTATGCTGACCCCTCTCAAACTCTCCTGTTTTAGATTAAAGTTCCACACTCAAAATGGCCACTCACAAGCCTGCTCTGTACCTGCTACAGGTCAGCTCCATCTTTCCTGAGGACAGGTGTCAAGAGCAGCATCTGCAATGCCAGGGGAAGAGGTACCTCACACTTGCTGGTCTCTCCAGACAATTCTTTGACGGGTAAATCCTTAAACTGAGTGTCTTTATTCAGAGCCAAATTGGCAGCACATGGGCAGTGTCCACCCCCTGCATGCCTTCTTCCAATGCTGCAACTTAAGGGATGCCTTGTTTACAGCATTCTGGGGCAAAACACTGCTGGTTTTGACAATTCTCCCTGTTACTATCAGACCCCCTTTCTTAGACAGCTCCTCATCCACCTTGCCTCTTCCCTACCGGTCCCTGTGCCAATAGCACTTAGTGGGAGATGGGACAATTATGCAGGTCCCTGCTCCAGACCATCTGTCTCTTGCTCTCACTCTGAGGGACAGAGGGGTGCTGAGGTATCATGTTTCTGCAGTAGGTTTTTCCCTCTCTAGATCCCTTCTGCTCTTTTCCAAGGAACTGTGATAACCCTGTTGTTGAAGAAGGAGGGAATGACCTTTCTAAAGTTACAGAAAGAGGCTGGGGGAAAGAAAGGAACGCTGCTGTTCCTGCCGAGAAGCAGGGCTCTGAGAGGTGAAGGAGAGGATGTCAGGGACTGTTGATGGCCAAAGAGGGCTGGAAGAGGACATGTCCTCTGGGTACCACCAGCCCTGTGCTAAAGTGCTGCATGTCCCTCTGTGGTAGTACAAAGAATTCCTCAGTACCTGTTCAACAGAACCCAGCAGGACCAGTTGCCTCCATGGGTTGGACATCTGCACAGCCTGGCTGGAGCTGTGGGGAAAAGAGCTGGAGAAGGAGGGCAGAGGAAGGTTTAAAAATAGTTCCCTTCTCATTTTTGCAGCTGTCATTCATGGCACACAAGCCAGCCTGAGGTCCCAGCTTCCATCCACATTACGCCTTACATAATGGGAGACACGTGGGCATTGCTTCAGGCCGGGGACTGGCATTAGGCTGGGAACAGGCAGGGATGTGACATTTACACTATGCTGCCAAAGCCAATGCGCAGCTCCAGGGTGTCTAGTCCCTGAAAACAGGTTGAGGAAGGCAGCTCATGTAGCTCTCAAGGGCAACCCAGCCACAGCCTGGAGAGGAGGCAAGGGAGAGCCAGATGCAACCCAAAATGAAGACTGGCCTCAGTACGGGCTGCTGACAGAAATCTGGTCCAGCCTGCTGAGCCACTGTTGTGCATCTGGAGCAAACAGCTGTAGGAAGGGGTTGGAGGCTGTGGGGAGGTCTGTGGGAAACATCACAATAGGTCCTGAGGGGTGAATGTTTGCCAGAAGGGAAGATGGGGCCCCAGGCAGCAGATGAGGAAGGGGTGCAGAGATGGCACAGAGAAGCAGAGAACAGGGATTGCAGAGTGGCCCTCCAGGGAGGGGAGCTGGAGGAGTGCAGGAGATGTGGGAGGATAGCTCTGGGGGAGGAGGAAAGGGACAGGCAATGAAGGATGGGACAGTGCTGAGGGGAGCGGGTGTGAGAAGGAGGCTGAGTGGATGGGGAGAGTTTTGAGAGTGAAGCAGAGTGGGAAGGGCAGTTCTGGAACTGTTGGGGGCTGGGAAAATGGAGGATGATTGAAGTGCTAGAGGGAAAGATGAAGGTGCACCCTAACTACCAGAACTGCCTATCCTTTTCTGCTACCTCAGTGCTACAGGACAAATGTTGCAAAGGGCAAAAGAGCATTCCACTCCCCCCCCCCCCCCCCCCCCCCCCCCCGTGTCAGCCACACTGGGCTCAGGCACTGCTCCTGCATGCTTTTTCCCTACCTGCCCAAGCCTCCTCAGCTTGGAAAACTGGGGGAGGGAACTCAGGGAAATTCCAGAAATGAAGGGCTGCACATGTGGCAGCAGGTCAGGAGGACAGAGCTGGGCAGCACTGGGGAGACCACTGTTTTGCACCTGCAAGCCACAGCCTCCCAGCCTATCTCATTTAGAAACACTTCCACCCCTCCCACCTTCTGGCCAGGAACTGAGCCATATGTCTGCTCACTGTAGGATCCTCTCTTCTTCCAAAGATTACTGGCTTTCATGCTTTATATGCCAGCAGCCAGGCTGCTTTGGGTAAGGCATGAGTCACTGTGGTTATTTAAAATGTGTCTTCTTAGCACCAGCCATGTCCCTGTGCTGCACAGGCTGAGAAGGAACATACTGCTGGCCCCCAGAGTTTGTATGTGGAGGGCAAACCACTGAAAGAAAGGCTGCGACTGGGTTAGCTTCTCCCAGAGAAATTTCTCAGCAGCCCCCTGTCAGTGGGGAGAACAATGTGGCTTGTCCTAATCTCAAACCACACTGGGCTATTTCCACATCCACAAACCAACCATCCTTCACAGGAGGTGACTGTGTTGCCTGGGGGCTCAGTAGTTCTGGGGCTGGTCTGTCAGCCGTGCAGTCACCTTCACCAGCCCATGCAGGAGGCATGACCTGGACTCATCAGGATGGTGCTGGGATGGTGCTTGGCTTCTCGTGATGCTAGAGCAGAAGATGGAGTCCAATCCTGAAATTTGAAGCCATCTAAGGACTTCTAACAACTGTTGAGGAGATGGATGCCTTAGCTAGTAAATATTTATGGCATATGCTAACTTCTTGCTGCTGTTTTCCATTAGGACTGACATCCCAGAGCAGTAAGTCCCACTCTATGTCCTCCCTGCCTCTGCATCATTCAGCTGGACCCACTACAAGGCTGTTGGCCTGTGAATGAGTCCAGGTGCTGGGGAAGCTCGTTCTCCCCTTGCATCCCACTGGCACCAACTGAGATCCTGGGCACGCACACTGCTTAGGCTGAGCTTCGCCATCGTGCCCCACTGAGGAGAGGTAGTAAATATCAGTTAGCCTTGGCAGAAGGTTTGAGGACCTCTGCTGGCCAAGCCGAGGCAAGACTGGGCATTTGTAGCGTATGGAAAAGGAGGTGTCTCTGGTGATTGTGACATCTGTGTAGGCAGTCAGCACGAGGAGCTGAGAGAGCAGAGCAGAGTTTTGCAGGGGCACCATGTGCAGGCCAGCTAGACGGAAGGTCTCATCCGTGTATCTTCACACAAGTGATTTTCTCTGGCCCAGAGTAGAGACTGCACCTCTGATCTCCCAGTCTGGGGCAGCAAAAGCTCAAAGATGTTATCACTGGTTGCAGAGCACTGAGATGCCAGGATGTGTCCACATCTTTCTCTTCCTTTGGACCAGGCCCCTCAGGACCAAAACAGTCTTTCCCCAAAGTTTGGCTGCTTCTGCTGCCTCTTGTGCAGGCCTGGACCCACATTAGCCTATCAGGGAGGGTCTTTTCACAGGGATGAGATACCTCACTGAGTCCATGCAGGATCACTTTTTTTCTCCCGTAACATATGTCATTTAGATTCACAGTGTCACAGAATTTATCAGGGAAGGTATTTGTGGTAATTGCTCACTAGGCATTTTCAGAAGAAGCCAGGCTCATCTCTTCCAAGACAGCAACATCAGGAGAGAAATGTGCCAGCTATGGGATCTGTTGTCTTCTTCACACCCAGGTCCATTCTGCCTCCCTTCTCTGGCCTGTTGGAAGGCTGCTCTCTCTTCTATCTGTCTCTTTGTGTTACCCTTTGTTTTCCCCTCTCTCCATCTCGTTTGCTTGGCTGGACTTCCCACTGGTTATATTGTTACCCTAATCTTAAGCATCCCACACTGAACTATGAGTCTGTTTGCAAGCAGAGACACCTTAGACCTGCCTGGTATTAGGCCAGAAAAAACTGTTGTTATTGGAGTTGGCACCAACCACTTGGGAGCCAGCAGTGGAAGGCTCTGACATGATGCCCAGTCTGAATGGTAAGTAGCCTGGAGCTGCGTTCAGGCAGGATGCTACCCTGATACCTTGACAACAATGTGTTGGTATTTTTCTAATAGCAGAGCTGTGAAATGCAGCTTCCCAACTAAATTGCACTTGAGTAATACTCTTATGACTTGACTATCTCCACAACATTTTCATTAGTTATTTCTGTCTTCCCTACCATGACATGGTATTAGTACAAAATTGTTCTTATTAGTACAAAATGGCTGCCATGACACCAACTGTCACACAGCTCTTTTCAAGATAGGGCTGTGTTTCAGCAGCAGTGGGTGTTTCTGGAGCCTTTGGGGGCAAGAAGCATCAATATAACAAATTGTTATCCAAGAGCAGACTTTTTCACTCCTTTTCTTTGCAGCCCACTGAGGGTCTGACACCCAAGGGCCATACTGCTCCCACAGAAGTCAGCTCTGATACTGAGCGCAGCAGAAGCAGAAACAGGTCCCGGGAAAGGACGGTAAGGCAGGAGCTTGAGATGGAAAAGATTCAGACGATCCATGTATCCTGACTCCTCAAACATAAGCAAGCAGAGCTGGATCTATACTCCTGCTTTATGCAGAGCCCTGAAAGGAGCAGTTTGTAGGGTAACACAGCATGGTGACTACAAAAACCTGCCTCCCTTTTTGGTTCAAGCAATTTTAGTCCACACTCAGTGTTTCCATTAGTAAGAGAACTGAATGATGGCATTAGGTAGTTTGACATAATCCTGTTTGCCTACCAAGAAGGTACAAACTCCTGCTTCTGTAAGCACAGCAGGAGTCAAATTGCATCAACAGCTTCTTTGGTCATAGCTCTAAGCCTCTTTTTAATCAGTTCTTCAACTTGCGTGGAGAAAGCTCCTCAAGCTCTTGCTGTGTGTCAAGTTGCACATTCTTCACTGCCTTGCCTGTACACTTCTAGACAGTTTCCACCACCACTGTCCTCTCCTCTCCTCTCCTCTCCTCTCCTCTCCTCTCCTCTCCTCTCCTCTCCTCTCCTCTCCTCTCCTCTCCTCTCCTCTCCTCTCCTCTCCTCTCCTCTCCTCTCCTCTCCTCTCCCTTCTATAGCTTTGCTTTGGGATCAGTAATTCCCAAGTGCCTTAGGCCTTTTGTGGTCAACACACAGTGCAGGAATTTGGTAAGACAGAGCTTCTTTCATCAGACAGTGACATTTATTCCCCTCTATCATCATGTTTCATCAACATGAGTGGCATGTAAATGCCCTGTTGCCACCTTGCTTCTGATGAAACACCTTTGGGGTTTAATGAGTTTTCCTCCTGAGCTGTAAACCAATGGCCATGGCTATGGTCACTGCTGTAATCCCAAAATAATTTTGGACATCCTGGGAGGGGTGGCAGAGACAAATGCAGCTGCAGCATCCTTCAGAGGTTGAAGGTTGTTTTGGAGACTTCTGCAAAGCAAGAACACATCTTGCAAAACCCATCATCCCAGCTGGTCAGCAAATACTGGTCTCAACAAGCTGTTCCAAATGTGCTCCCCTCATCTCCTGCCACACTTCTGCAATCCTCACATCTGCCACCTGCTCTATCATGAGCTCTTGGGCTGCAGCCAAAGACTGTGGCAACACCTGAGCTACTAATTGGGCTATTGCAGCAGTGGTAGCAGAGCAGGAATGCCACTGCTACCCAAGCCAACTGCTCCAGGATCGTCCAGTGTGCAGCTAGCACACTGTGCAATGCAGCCATCCGCTGAGGCCAGTGTTTTTGGAAATGCTGTTTTGCTGCATGGAGGGCAGCTGTTGCCAGACAGGCAAGGCATATGTGGGAAGTGGAGAACACCAGGAAGAGAATATAGAGAGGCAGAAAAGGGAATCAGCCCCTTACAGGTGAATGGCACAAGGGGGATAGGTACTACAGGAGACAAAGGGAGAAATAGGACTGCTCACAGATGGCAGAACTCTCTCGTACATCCTACTGCTGGCTGCTGTTTGCTCCTAGGATATGGCCACAGCGTTTAAGGAAAATAATCCCTTGGAGCAAGGAAGATAGAGTGGTGAAGGGGAGAAGGCTAGAGTTTTTGAGAAGGATGCTTCCCAAGTTCCCCAGGTGGATGAGCACCTGGGGAATGTAGCACCCATAGTGGCATTAGCTGGTGTCATATCCAGATGGCTGGGAAGCTTTTCCATATCCCTGGGGTCTTCCTATAGCTTTTGGCAGCATGTGCATGTGTAACAGCAAACATTACGGGGTACAGTTGCATCTGTTCACCTTCCTTTCTGCTCCGCCTGCTGAACAGATCCACAAAGCAGAGCAGACACACTCATCTGTGAGCCAGTCTGAGTGTTTAACTCCCTGAGGTCAGACCTGCTTTGCTTGGCAAGGTATGATGAGGCCAGCATTCACCCAGCACAAGTGAATGCTTTGGCAGTGCAGGTTCCAGGCAGGAGTGAAAACAACTGCACCCCTGGGTAACATTGCTTTTAAATGTTTGCAAGGTGGAGAGCCACAGCCTTGCAGCTTGCTTTGCTGGTGGAAGAGCCTAGAAAAGCCAGCCCATCACCACCAAGATGAGTAAGATCCTGCCAAGTGCCAATTACCTCTAGGAGGAACAATTGCCACTTCCCCCACCAGTATTTGCAGGTGAAGAGAGTGGTGTCACCAGGCATGGGAGCAAATGAAAAGCTCTCTGCGCATTTGGCTATCAGGGCAGCAGCACAGCTTGCAGTGGAGACCCCTTTCTGTCTGCAGACCTTGCAGGGAGAGAGGATAACATTAAAGACAGTGAAATAAATGGGGAATGGGGGGAAGGGGAGGGAGAAGCCTTGCTAATTGTACCTTCCTCAACAGAGTTGTATCACAGAAAAATACTTGGGAAGGGTTTGTTGAGGGTTTTTATGAGGTCAGAGCCAGCTCCCTGTACTGAATTCTGTCACGGTTAACAAGGTCACTGGATAAAATTACTGGGTTTTTGTCAACCAGACAAACACAGTGACACCCCTTCCCTTTGCCTTTTTACCTCTCGGCTGTGGAAACCAAAAGGCACATCTAGCCATTTGTGGGAAGCTTTGTCACACCACTGAGGGGACACAGTCTTCCTCCAATGTATTGCTGTGGTCTGGCTTTTGTGGCTTCCTCATGGGGCCACCAGCTCTTGCAGCCCTATGAGGGCAGAGCAGTTCTGGAGAAGATACTTGTGCAACTTTGTAGCACATTCTAGGTAAGTTAAAGGAAGATAAACAGCTCCAACAGATTCTGGACTAGGAAGCTCTACTGGACAGGCAAAGGTCAGGACACAGTTACTAACACAGACCTCCACTTCCTAGTTAAGCTTTGAAGACTGTTATTGTGGCCCTCAGATGGTCTCACTGAACCAGTTCATTCCACTTTCCAGGAAAGCTCCATTACAGGTAGAGATCAATTAGGTGCTGCTGGAAAACCCACAGGTCTTAGAAGTTACTCTGTGCACTCAGAGGAGTCAACAGTTCAGTCAGTCTAAGGCATCCCACAATATAAAACATTACAGTCAAGTTTGGATGGACTCAGGTCCTTTCAGAGCATTTTAAGGTGCACACTGGGAAGCCTGGTGTTGTTTCTTTAAAAATGTAAAGTAGCAAAATCTTTTCAGCTGTGATGTTGTCTATGTGTTCACATAAAGATGTGGTCAGTGGCTTTCTCCTGCAATAAATACTGGCCTCATATGACTGATGGAGTATCTGCTAGTTACCATGCTGTATTATTCTCTGCTGGCAACAGAGCTCTTGTAGCTCTCATTGTCACCTCTGTAACAACTGACTTTGGGAAGGTTTCTACTTAAGTTCCGTGACTGGTCAAAAAATTTCTGTAACAAGTATCTCCATGAAAGAAAACAGGATTTCTCAAAGATCACTGCACATTTGGAAAAGATAATAATTCCAAGATTAAAAATAAAGCCTTATCAAAATAAAATAATCTTTCTTAGCTTGCTTTGACTGGTTATTCTCAATGGTCAAGTCTCTCATTTGAAGAACCAAGTGATGTCTCTCTTGCATGATTTTATACTCTTGATCTGTGGTGTGATTTATAATCCAGACCATAAGAAATTTTCTTTGTTTATGTTTCTAAAAACCAGCAATTTGTGGTTCCCTGTGGTGACGTGTTAGCACTTAGACTGTGGGTTATAGCAGTGCCTTGTCCAACAGTGACATCTTACACTGCTCTCCTCAGCAGTGCAGATCACCTTTGTCTCTGCCTTGGAGCATCACAGCCCACCTGTGATCTTTCTGGTCTTATTTTGTTAGACCTATTTTGTCTGGATTTGTCAAGCCCTTTCCCTTCCTCAGTGGCAGCTGGCAGCAGCCTGGCTGCAAGGGATAAGCTGCCCTCTCCCATGCCTCTGTCCCATCCCTTTGCATCACCTCCTTTACCATTCAGAGCAGCTCCCTGTGCTGGAGGATCAGTGTGAGGCAGCAGAAGAGACCAATGGTTGCCAGTCCAGTGTTGTACTCCCTGTGAGTGCAGTGAAGCCATGGCCTCTCCCCAAGCCTCGGCATCTCCACATCTGTACTGGAGGCAACGACAGCACTGTGACTCACGGCCCCCATTATGAGATCTGGCCAGGTCCCCAGAGGGGAAACACTGTGCCAGGATCAGCCCAGATTGAGAGTTGGAGGAAGATGATGTATGAGAGAGTTCAACAAACAGGGAGCCAGGTGGGGATGTGGAGGCTCTGCTTGGCTGTGCTCACCAGGAAGGAGGCCCACACAGCTGCTGCCCATGTTGGGTCACTGGGAACATGCACCTTTTCACCAGGTAGGGATGGGAAAAGGAGAGTTCCTGCCTCCCTTGCCTCCCCATGACATCAGTGCCTGTATGTAAACACCTCAGATGTCCCTGGGATGCCGTCCTCCTTCCCTCTGCTCCCCAGTCCTTCCTTGGCTCATGTTCATGGTCTTCCAGACACCATTGCTGCTCTCTTCTCCATGTTCTCCACTGTGCTGTCAGTCTGTCCACACAAGGATGCCAACCTCAGTTCTCCCCTGGCAGGAGAGGTGTCTGGGGTTCCCCACAATTTTGTTGTGCCCCTCACTTGCCCAGTGCATTGTGTGAGTGCTGCCACTTTTGATGTTGTGGTGGATGTCCAGAGCATCCTTCTGGCTGCAGCTCAGCAGCAATGCTGGGCACAGGCAGGGACAGAGGATGAGCTTGGTAGATTGTGGAAAGGTGCCTGAGACCTCCTATGATGCTGCTCATGCTCTGAGGGAGCCCAGAGCAGCACGTGTTGACACTGAACCCAATTGCAAGAAGATCAGGAAATGCAAGAATGTCTGTTGCTGGGGGAAGCTGGACTTGGCCCTTGCATGAATTTGCTGAGCTCTGCAACCAAGGCCCATGAAAGCATTTCCTGCTGCAGCAACATCGCCCATTGCCCTGCCTATGCATCACCTTGTGTGGGTCATTTCAGGTTCATTTTTGTGTGATGAAAGCCCCAGCTGCACCTTCTGCAAGCAGTTTCTGGCTGATTCACTTGAAGGAAAACTTTGTCCTTGGTGGAAACACCCTGTCAAGTGTGAGGGACACACTCCCTCCTGAGGATCTGCTTCCTTCTGCAGTCAAACTGCGCCAGCAGTGTAAGGCCAAAAAAATATGCACAAATGCCACCATCCCCAACTAGGACTCAACAGCTGCAGAGAACATGGGGACTACTCTTGCCTTCTTGGCATTTGGTGAAGAGTGAGAAAGTTCCCCCCACACTTGTACCATTCCCTGCCCTTCTCAAGGCAAAGGGGCAAAATTAAATCCTGATCCTATTTTCCTACTTCATTGCTGTGCCTTCTGAGGGAGCCCAGAGCAGCACAGGAAGAAAAAAGAACACATTCCTTCCTGACATACATATGTACCATGTTGGGAGTCACTTCTGCCACTGGCAATGGCCACACACAGAAAGTGACCAGTACAAACTGAAAAGCACCATGTGTGCCAGACAGTGCTTACCCTTCCCTGGAGCATCTTAGGGATGGAGGGTGAAAGGTTCATTCTTCATCAGCTTTATAAAAATAACAAGTTTTTGGAGGTGACAACACAGGCAGCAGCAGGGGGACACTGGAAGAACAGCTCTGCAAGGCTAGGGATGAACATGCTCCCAGATGTGTTTGGAGTCCCACCACAGAAGCCAAAGAAAAAAGTGCAAGGTTTTGGAGGTGACTAACTTTGGCCACCAGCTGGACTGGTGACTGTGCTGCAGCGGAGGACACATGTGGGACGGAAAGAACTCTCTGGCCCTTTGCAACCATGGCATCAACCTTGCCCCTCAGATCTGCTGAGGCCATGGGCAGTGCTGAGGCTGCAGCCATGTGAGCATGAAGCAGGTGGCATTGGCAGGAAAACTCCTCCGTAATGCCAAGGACTCAGCAGGTCCTGACCCTCCCACTAGTGGTGTTTTTCCATCTCCCAGGCCTAGCATGTCAGCAAGTGCTGCCAGTGCCCATGCCATGCGTTATTCAATCTCAATAATCCCAAGTCTCCAGGAGGCTTCAGGAGGAGGGATAGCAGGAGACCTCTCCTGTTGAATTAAACTCGGGCTATTTTCCTGGACCTATATTTTAATCACAGTCCGGAGCATGACTTTTCATGCTTGCATAAGGCTTTCCTCTGGGCACCATCCTCTTCCTACTCCTCAAGCAGCTCAATTCAAGTCAGACACTGCTGCTGCTGCTGTCACAGACTTTTCTGGAAATCCCAAGGCTGAAGTGTGGCATTTTCTACCCCAGCTATCTCCTCCTTTCAGGCAGGAGCCTGCCCTCTCAGTGACTCAAGTTGCAAGTTTTCTTCTTAATAACCGAGTCCCCTGTGATAACTGTCTAAACAACACCCCCACACCCCTCACTTCTGAGGTTTCAGAAGACAAGTCCCATCTTGTTGCCATGTCTTGCTGGAGCAAGCTGCCCTGGTACCGATGGGTCACTGTCCAAACATCCAGCAAACACTCCCACACCCAGGCACTACCCCCCACTGGCCCAACATGGGGCTCCAGCAGCTCCCTTCTGAAGGCTCCTGGAAGGCAGAGCCTCTCCCCGCACACTGCACTACATGGGGTTCAGCTCCCTACACTCTTCCTGCACCCTGAGACAGCACAGTGACAAATACCTGGGGAGGAACAAGGCTATACTAAACCTCTTCCCTAATCCCTGCCCAGGCTGTGCAGCTATCAGCTGTAAAACAACCCCAGGCCCTACCTGTGCTCAAAAAGGGAGGGATCCATGCCTCTCTGCATCACAGCTGAGCAAATGCAGGGCAAGGATCAGGAAGGCACATAGTCACCCTCGATTTTCCGTTTCCAAAAACATGTCTAAGGGCAAGCATTTTGTGTGTGCTTTAGATAAATGATTACAAGGGCTTTGAGACACAAAGGGGAAAAAATAGTTTTGTTGCCTAGTAGAGCATGACAATCACATGGCACACAGTAGGCATGAGCAGCAGCCCAGCTCCTAGGGCTCACAAAACCAAGGGCACAGCAAGCTCTCCAGGAAGAAAGTTAGGCTAGAGGGTATAAGGGAGCACAAGTAAGGATGCTAGTGGGAGTCAGTTCCATTTCCTTGTTTGGTTTCCTCAAGGACATTCAGAGCATCTCCCTTCAACAGCTTCTTAAGGAGGCAGCAGGGGGAACTTGAGGCAGCCCTCAAGCAGGAGGCAGCAGGAGTGTGGTGGGGCCAGGGAAGCAGGTCACACAGTCAGCAGCACACATAGGGCATGACAGGCATTTCAGCACCTTCCTCAGCCATCTCCTTTTGCTAAAAAGGAGATGCTCTTTTGAACAGAAATTCTGTTTGAAACTGAATAGTGAGAGTTTACAAAAAAAGAGAAACAAAATCAGACCATTATCATTGCTGCATGTTCTCATATCCAGCCTCAAGCCCACCCCACTAATGGGAAGTCACCTTACTTAAACATGCACAGCAGGGAGCACAGAGCCTGCATATGTACCTTGATGCTCCCTTTGCTCACTCAAGCCACCCCAGGATAAACATAAACTCGTTTGTGCAGAGGGGAAAGAAATAAACCCAAAATCAGCACCTCTCTGCAGGAAGCACTGCCATGGGGAGCTTTATCTACCCCATGTACTGACATCATAGGGCTGCTAACCCAGTCTCATAGGGGATGGTCCTAGTGAGCTACCACAGAATTTGGGTATTTTAGGAACTCTGCAGCTTGACTGCAGGCTCCCAAAGCACCAGACACCAAAGGCTTCCTCCTCTCCCCCAGGGAGGAGAGCCAGCTCTCCCTCCCCCCTGCTCCAGGGACCTGAATCATGGCGGGACCAGGGATGGCCAGGCATATCACCACTTTTTCCTATGCACTGCTATTTTTGGCAGCAGGAAAGGTCACTGAGACAGCTGTCCTGGCCATGTTGTACAATCCTGAGCATCAACTGAGCTATGCTGTAAATGCTGTGAAACCAGGACCTTGCCTGTAAAGTTGACATTGAGTCCATCCAAAAGCAGCTGTATCCCTCCTTACCCAAAACCAGGCACATCTGAGGTGTTCTCACTCCACTGAGCACACACATGACAAATGGTTATTATATCATGCTTTTAATACAAACTTAAAAAAATCTGGAACAATAGAAACTGTACAGATTTGATCAACCTTTTTGTGGATTTTTTTTTGTTTTTAACTAAACTTCTAGACACATCAATATTCCATTCCAAAATATTGCACAACATTCTGAATACAAAACTCTGATTGTATTCCTCCTTCGCTGAAGAAAAAAAAAAGGAAAAAGAAAAAGACAGCAACCCCCTGGTTCCCCCTCTCAGTAGTCCCCATCTCCAAAAAAACCCCAAGCAGAACACACGCAGACACCCTCCACTCAGAGACATACACTCTTCTGTCCTCTTCCACTCCTCTCCCACAAGGCAATTGTCAATTCACTCGTTGGAGAGGGGCAGGAGGAAAGGGATGCTGAGTGGGGAGAAAGGAATCTTCACCACTTCTTTTTTTTTTTAAAGTTTTTTTTCCTGAAAAAATATTTTTTCTCTCCTCTTTTTAAGAAAAAATCTTGAAAAGAAAAAAATTACATTTTTTTACGTTAGAAATATACATATATTATATATACCTCTTACATTTTACAAATGTAGCAAATTATTCAATACAAACAGACATCAACAAAAAGAACATAAACCCATAAAAAATAAAAGTTAAAAAAAAATCTCTCTTCTCTTCCTAAGAAACCAGGTAAATTAGTGCAGGTTTTTAAAAAATAAAATTGAAGCTGAATGCCTACATCCAAGACTAGAAAAGACTTGAAAAGGCCATTAGTTTCCATTGCTGCCTGATGCTGGAGGAACATTTCTGAAGCACACTTTTTTCCTTTTAAGATGCAAAGAGGTTGGTCCCTCTTTTTTTCCTCCTTCCACTCACACCGCTATTTTTAAAGCAGGTATAATACGTGTGGCAGGGCAAAGCAGCATCAAAGCTTCACACACATAAGCAGCTGGAGAGGGGACATCCCCTTTTCGTCCTTCCCTCCCTGTGCTGGAAGAGAGCACACTGTCTCATGGCAGCGGCTCGCAGGTAGCTTTGCCAAATGTGGGGACAGTGGGGAGCAACTGGACCAGATCCTGCCATCAGGGGCTGAGCACCCCTCAGAGTCCAGTGCAGCATGTAGGGTGGCATCCAGGTGGCATGCATCACCCTGTTGGGGAGGACTCAATGGCAGTGGTAGCATCTGTTAAAAGCAGTGGTTTCAAAGGAAAGAAAAAAGAAAAATGCAACAGCTGGGCCATTCCTCATCAACTTGTCCTGCCCAGAAACCTGCAGGGTTGTGGGCACTAGCTTTGGGGAAACTGGTTGGACTCTGCTCTCCTCACCTACCTGCTGCACGGGTCATAGCTCAAGAGCAAGCAGCCTGCTTGGGAACCTACGCTGGGCACAAGGTCAGTTTCATGCACCCCATTACCCATCAAGGGGAAGGGTGCACTGGAAACTCTCCTCGGAGAGCTCTGGGCAGTCTCCCTGAGACCGCCCATTACCTTCTGCAAATGCTCACTGGCAACACAACTACAAAAGGGGCGCTGGAATGCCTCCATCTCAGGGAAAGGAACAGGAAAAGTACATGGAAAGACTCATCTCACCTGAAACAGATTTCTTGAAAGAGCACATTGGTTCCACAAGTGCAAGAAGAGTGGATTTCAGACTGTGCTCCAACAAGCATCATTAAAAGAAAATCAAACCTCAAGTCTGGGAAGCAGCAAAAGCTTATTTTTCATTTAAACTGAGAACTTGAAAGACTGGAGTTTCATCATCTCCATCTCTCTCCTTTTTGCATATTTCCATGCTCACACAGCAGCCTCCAAGGAGACCTCCCCACCTAAAAAGCCTCTACCCTTCCCAGGCATGAAGCAGCCCTCCTTTGGCTTTCTGTGAAGGTGGTTTTTGGAATCCTCAACACATAAGGAGCAAGGTGAACAGCCACTACTGCCTGACTGCTGCACATCATCCTGGAAAAAGCTGCAGAGTCCCAGATCTCATCCCTGCTGTGAAGAGGCACCATACATTCACAGGCTGAGATGACCACTTGCTTTTAGAGAGCCCATCCCAGCTCTGTCCTAAGTTTGCTGCTGTCCATGCTGATGTGATCTGGCTGGAATGAGGAATTTATTATAGGTGCTTCCCTTTCTCACTGGATCAGCCACCTCCTCATGCTTCTCCAGAAAGGCAAGGGAAGGGATTTAGTCAGGTGCGTACTTGGCTCAAAGCATAAACCCTAATACTTAGGTTTGTCTTGAGTGCAAGACAGCAGCTTCAACAACACCACCCTATCTTCCTGAAAAGTTGTGCAGCCTCACTAACTAAAAAGGAAGGAATTTCCTCTCTGAGACAAGAAGATGAATTTACAGCAGATAATGACAACTCTGACCTCAGAGGCCCTGCCTGCATCAACTGGATGCTGGCCCCTGCTGCTGGGGAGAACATCTGGAAGTGGGGGCAGGATCCAAGTGGGGTCCAGCTGGTTCAGTGCAACCTCCCCAAAGCCACAGAGAGGCAGGTGGTGTTTCTACACCAAAGGGGCTGTCATCCAGACTGACTGGGCAGCCCTGAGAGAGCATAAAAAGGCCCACTTGCTCAGGTACAGAAAGGTCCAATAACCAGAGCCACTAAGCTCAAAGCACTGTCCCCTTGCAGCCACAGCTGGAAGTGCAGATGAGGAAGGGAGCAGGAAGAAGCCATTTCACAGTAATGCTCTGCCCTGACTGTGACGTGCTAGGAGATGGTCAAGGAGAAGAGTCAGTGCTTTTCAGCACACAGACAGAACAGCTGGTGCCAGCTTGGACTGGAGCCACATTAGCACAATGGTCTGCATCCTTGGGCAAGGGGGTGTTCTCCACCTACATGCAGAACTACAACAGAAAAAGCAAGCTCACCCACCCATTCTGCCTGGCATACAACAAGAATGCATGCGCCCCCACCAAGAGTGACTCTTCTTGTCCCTCCTCCAGCACAGTGGTACAAAGATGATATCTCCACACCCTGTGGAAGGACCTTGTCTCCAGCGTGGGGCAGGGAGTGGTGCAGGCAATCAGGAGCATTATGACCTACAGTTGCACCAGTCCTGGGCTGGCAGAAGGGGGAACACAAACCAAAAAGAAGCCCAAGACTCATTTTAAGGAGTAAAAATGTGAGTAGGAAAAAAATCACAGGTACTGAGTTAAAAAACAATTCAGTGCTTCAGGAGTGTTACCAGCACAGCGCAACAACACTGAGCTCTCTCTTTTCCCAAGAACCTACATTTGTAAGGTTTTAATGTTTTCTGTATATTTCTATTTTTTTCTCTCCCTCTTGTTTGTTTTGTTCTTGTTTCCCCCCTCCCACCCTGCCCCAAAATACTCTCCTTCCTTTATATTCAATTGGCCAGGACAACAGGCTGGAACGACTGGCTAGGATACTGCATGGCATTCAGGTTGTAGCTGAGTCCTTCCACAAAGGGAGACTTCTCCAAAAAGAGGCTATTGGTGCTGCCAGTGAAGACCTGAGCCATATCAAAGGTACCATCTGTGCTGGCGTTGAACTGCGATGCTGACGGGATGCCGCTGGCCTGGCTCTCACTGGCAACACCATCAAAGAATAGACTGCTGGCTCCTGGCGAGCCGCCATTGTAAATGAACTCCTTGGCATTGGGGGAGAGCTGTGACTGTGGGGCTTGGCTCCCAGCACTCCCGATGAAGTTCAGAGAGTGCATAGACAGGGAGAGGCCCTTGTGCTTCAGCAGGTTGGTGGTAGGAGACCTGACCATTCTTGACTGCTGCACAGCCCCTGCTCCACTGCCCCCTCCTCCAGCTCCTCCACCCTTCTTCATCTTGGTTGAGCCAAACTTGGTGGCAGCAAAGGTGGCAGTGGTGAAAGTGATGGGCTGCGCAGAGCGAGGGATGAAGGTGGGGCTGGGTGACTGGCCAAAGGAGGGGGATGGAGAGTTGGACAGTGAGTTGTCTTGGCTGCCAATAGGGACAAATACCTGGGCGTCAGGGTTGAAGCTGCTCTTGATTTCTTTGTCCAGCTCCGTGGCACTGCAGCCCTCATTGTCATCTAGGTAGAGAACCTTAACAGAGCCCTTCTCACCAATCTGGTAGGAAACCTCAAAAGGATCAATCCAGACACTCAGCTCTTCTGGCACATTGGCACGCACATCCTCCACAGCCAGCCCGCTCCGCTTGGCTGCCAGCTCCACCACTGGATCCACCGTCTCCCCTATATGAACACAGCGATAGCCAGATCCCTTCAGAGGTTTCTCTGGGTACCAATGACCCTCATACTTCTTCTTCAGCAGGCGCTCTAGCTCCTCACCAAACAGGTCTGCCCGCCTCCGAGGAAGCTTGTTGTACAGGTATGAGATGATGAAGTTAAGAGCAACTTTGATCTCCAGATGCATACTCTCTTCCCAGCAAGCAAGTCAGGGCAGTGTATTAAAAGTGACAATATGACAGGAACACAGACAAGTTTTGACTCCAAAGAGACCTAGGGAAAGAGAGAAAAGGATGGATGAAGACTAGAGAAGATAACAACTCTCCACCTGTTGAGATAAACAACTGTGCCTTTTCATGACCAAAGCAGAATGAGCAGCTTACACAAATCCTAACAAGAAATAATGCTCTCTAGGAGAGTCACTACAAATCTACTGGTCCTCAAAACAAAGGATAGAGAGAACTCTCCCTGCTCCTCTTTCAAAAGAACCAAGGGTGTAGCCACTACCTGCACACAAGTACGTACATCACACACACCTTGCTGCCAAGCACTGCTGCTGTAACCCGGCAGGCCACTGTTTGATCAGGCAGAGCTCTGTCAGCACATCTAACACACCTCTCCTGCCCTGGCACTCAGCTGCTTCTAGCATGGCTCACCTGCACCAGCCTCTCCAGAGCCCAAGTGCAGCACCTGAACAGTCTTGTGACTCACTCAGCAGCTTTGTGCAGAGATCTGCTCATGCGCAGGATGGCAGGGCGAGCCTCTCCTCCGGGAGGCTGGGTAGTCGTGCTAGGTGCCACATGCTGCTGACACAAGCACAGAAGGGACAAGAAATAGTGAAGGAGGCTACCGAGGCACCAGCTGCTAGCCCATGTTTACTATCCCCTTGACTGGCAGGCACATATCTTATTAAGTGTACCCAGTTGAGAGACTGCCTAGCTACAAGCATAAAAACTCAGTTTAAGTCTGCTGAGGGGGGAGAGTGGGACATTAAATGTGCAAAGGATCATAAAATATACACATAGCAACAGCCTGTCCAATACAGTTCACATCGCTTATCCTGGCACAGAGGGAAAATGAGTTCTGCCAGGATCAGATACCTACTTAATAAAAACTGAAATTGCTTGCCAAAGATTGAAGTAATCCTCCCTCCTCTCTCTGTCTTGTGAGGAAGTCTCTGAAATGGAGAGAACCCACAAAAGCACAATGAAAAACCAACACTCAACTCTCACAGTATACACAGATTTGAAAACAGTGTTTGTTTGGGTACAAAAAAAACCCAAACGAGGTATGTTAGCACTACACTCTGTCAAACACCCAAAGAAGATGAATACCACAGTTATTTTAAGAGGAAGCATACTTCCAGTAGCCTCCACACCTCTCAACCTTTCCACTGGGAAAGAAGAATATCCAGTTTTTAATTGGCAGCCTAGTCAGAGGCTGATCTGTCTCCAGCTGCCCTCACCCTGCTCGAAGAGACACACTGTGTTCAACCATTTTCCTAAACTGGGCTTTAGGGATATTCTTGCACAGCACTCAAGCCAATGTTTATGATGTGTGACAATTATTTGGGGGGTGGGGATGGAGTACAAACATACATAGTCAGCATTCCCCTGTAAAATCGCAGCAGCACAACCAGGTATCCATGCTGGCCTAGGTCAGGAGGAATTAAAAACTGACCAGACTTGTTTGCTTGGTCTAGTTTAATGGACAGGATAATAATTTTAGAGAAACCCTCAAATATTTTGAAGCTTTACTGTAAAAAAGGGATGCAGATTCTATGCTTTTTCTGTACTACTCCACATTCACAGAGGCTTAGCTTTAGGAAGATGTTAACCAGAAACAGATCTCACACCTCAGATCTGCCAACAAGGAGGTCAGTTCTGGAAGGAACCCCGTTTGGGGTTGACTCAGCAACATAAAAACACACACGAACAAGGGAGTGGAACAAAAGTCTTGCCTTTAAAACTTGCTTTAAGGAATTAGTGGAATGCAACAAACTTTGGTAGGTCACTGCAACCTGACCAAGTCCACGTAAGAACTGATGAACACCAAAGAAACAAGCAACCACAATTTTTCTAAGAGCGGTTAAGATGCCATTTTCAGAAGGCAAAAGTCTTGGCACAGAGACAGAGCCTTTTCCACAGAAATTAAGTGTGAAGCAAACTGTTAAAGAGCTCACCTAAACCATGACTAGGGCTTGTATAGGCTATACTACCTCAAGGGAGGATTACATAGAGATACATACTCTCTAACTTCTTTGGCTCTGAAGACATTCAAAAGAGAGAACACCTCGGGATCCCAGAAAGTTAAACATGAAGAGAAGAGCCAGTTTGTGAGTCTTTTATCTTGTGATAAATTCTAATCGAGATCCAAAATCTATTAAGAAATCAGATATTAAAGACTGGGAAAAGAACAGCAGCCAAAATTTTTTAACATCCTATCAGCCATACAAGTGTCTCAATATACACTGAGGATCCAAATTCTTCATCAGCTTTTTGCAGAAAGCAGTGGAGGCTGTATGCTATAACTATACATTATCTCCTTTTTTCTTTTCTCTTCTCTGTTTTCCTAAAAAGAGAATACTCTCTACCTTATTTATGAAAACTGTAAGTTAATTAGCCTAATAACACCAACAGCTGCCAAGATAGTGGAACACAACTGATACCTGCTGAAGGAACAAAAAAAAGTCACTGGCTCCTCCAGTTGTTGACATGGCAAAATGTGTTCCTGTAGGATTCACTCAATCTCTTTCTATTACACTGAAATGAGATAAAATAATTTTTAAAAAAATCAACCCCCCCCTGCATTTCACCAAAATACAGCTGAAGCTGCATAGCCCAAAGAGAAGAAAGTACTGAATATCAATTGTAAGAGATATTCCAAGCAGTCTTCCATAAACGCCAGCATTTTCAAAGTAACGGCTTACTGTACATAGGCAGAACATCGAGGTGCTGGCAGGGAACAAAGAGCTGTTTCTCCACTCTGCGGAGGGAAGGCAGGAGCCCCCTCAGACTCCCCGTTTATCGGTATGCTGAAAGGGAGAGGCTACACTATCACTTACAACAAAGAGCGAACACGGGAAGGAGTCCCTCTTCTCCTGGCTGCACCAACACGGTGGGTGACCTTGCGGGTATCCCCCTTCGAGCTCCCGAAGGAAGCCCGGCCCTGGGAACGGGTTCGCCGCCGTCTGGGGATTTAAACAGACGGGTGCCACGGCAGCCTGCGGTCCCACAGCCGGACACACCCGTCTGGAACAAGAGAGCCCTTCCCAGCACCCCGCCAAGGGCGGTGGAGAGACTCGTCCCCGCCAGACGAATGACCCCGCGGGGACGAGCGCCGTCGCCCCTCATCCCGGGACCCCGGCTATGCCCGGTTCCCGGCCGGCCCCGGCACGCCGGGAGCTGTAGTTCTCGCCCCACCTCCCCGCCCCACGACCTACTTCTTCCTGGACTGCGGCTCCCGGCGCGCCCCGCGCACGGCCCGGCTCGTCCCCCGGCTGGGCAGGGCACAAAATTTTCCAGGGCACATGCGCGCTAAGGCCTGCCCGCCCTTCCCAACACTGCCCACGGCCGGGAACACGCCCCGCGGCCCGGGACCGCCGGGTAGCCGGCCCCTTCTCCCCCTTCCCTCCCTCCCTCCCGGTAGGGATGGGCAGGCGCGTCCCCACCCGCAGCTGCTTCTCCTCTACGGCTGCGGGACAGAGCCTGGGACGTCAGAAGTCCAGTATCCTTCTGTCCCTCTCCCCCGCCCCCCGCTGCTTGTCCCTTTCGCCCCAGTGGGGGGGCGAGGTGGCAAACAAGATTCTCAACAGAGCAGTCGGATAGATGGGGATATGCCAACAAGGGCGAGCTCCTGGTATCGCACTCCCAGCGGGGCACCGCAGATCGGGGTGTCCGCGGGAGACGGGGGGTTGGGGGGAGCAGCCCAGCCCAGCCCCGACAGCGCCTTTGTTGTCGCCGGGCTTCTCCCCCTCGGAGCTCGTCGTGCACGAAAGCGAACACCCCGGCGACCTCCCCCTTTCCCGGGAGCCCAGAGTGCCCACCGCCGCCCTCGGGCCCAGCCTGCCTTTTTTGGGGCTGCTAAGGCTGGGGCTGAGCCGCATCCCGCTCTCGCCCACCGCCCCCTCCCCCCCGCCCCTCACACTGGGCTGTAGGGAACAAAATGGTGAACTGGGGCACTGCAAAGCATCTCCGACCCAGTGACTTTCACCCCCATTCTTCTTCCTTGAAGCGCCATTAATCCTCCCAGGGACCAGAGCCGCGCAGTGTCTCCATGGACGGGCAAATCGCTGTACCTCCTAGGGAGGGGGACGACGAGCCCTCTCAGACCGAGCCCACAAAGAGAACGCGCGCTGGAAGAGTCCTGGCCCAAGAAGGGGTGTGGGGGAGGGAAGCACCCCCACACTTACTTTGTCCTCGGCTCCAGGGCCGGCGGCTGCTGGCGGCTGTCGCGGGGGCCGAGGGCGCTGCCAGCAGGTCTGTGTTCTGCCCCGTCTCGTCCGTCCGCTCCCTCCCTTGTCCCCAAAGGCGTGGGGCGGGCCCGGCGCTGTGGCGTAGATACCGCGACTGTACTCTCACAGCCGCCTTGGCCCCGAGTGAGCCAACTCACGACAAACTTTCACCCTTAGCAACCTCTCGGCGCACGGATCCGTTCCCGCCCCGCGTGATGCGGCACGGTGGGCGGGCCGGGACTACTTCCTCCTTCCGTCGCCGGCAGCAGCGCTCCGGGACGGACGGGGGCAGGTGGGGCAGCGGAGCCCGCTCTGCTCTCCCTCGGGCACCGAGCGTGTCCCGGATGTGAGCTCAGGGGAAGAAGGAAGGGGGCCGCGGCCTTAGCGGGGATTGACTTGAGGATTCCCCCAAGCGGCTTAACCTGAGGCGGGCGGGGGGGGGGGGGGGGGGGGAGGGGCAGGGCGAGTTGGGAGAGAACTCGGAGAGGGGAGGCGGGGGACCGGCCGGCGTGGTCCCCGCCCCCACGCACCATGGGTACGGTCACGCCCCAGTGGCAAGGCCAAGTCCGAGACTCTCGAAGGGACCATTCCCCGCACACCTCAAGTACTTCTGCGAAGACCCCCGTGGTAGACCCCCTCGCCCTGCTACAGTGGAGGAGCTCGGGGAGACGTGCCCACGGGCAATTCCAGCTTCCTCCATCGTTGCAAACCCCTCGGCATCCCCGGTCCCCGATGCGGGCGGGGGCTGCGAGCGCATCTCCCCAGGAAACAACGGGGCAAGGCCAAACCGGGCGGGCTGGTGTCACCGCGAGGAGGACAGCAGCAGCACGGCAACCTCCGCAGCCCCGAAAGGGGGATGGAGTCTCCGCCCCCGACACTCGCTCCCCGCCTCCCGAACTCTTTTGTCTCCGCACGCCTATGTCCCTCCGCCTCCAACGGAGCCCCACCGCGGCGGAGACGAAAGATCCGCAAGGTGCGCGAGCGCCGGACCTGCTAAAAATAACTCCGGCGTGTTAGCAACAGCCTTCCCATTGGCTGGCCAGGCCCGGCGGCGCCTTCGGATTGGAACGCTGCCTCAGCTAATGAGCCGAAGTGGGTGTACGCGGTGGGTGCTGCTGAGCGCCGCGCGGGGGCTGACGGGAGATGTAGTCACCGGGCGGCGGCAGCCTGTCCCGTCTTGGATGCTCGCCCCGCACCGCGGGGCGTTCGCGAGTTCAAGCAGGGCTCGGGGTTTCAGTCTGTCCTGAGGAAAGACAACCACGGTGACGGCCATCCCTGGGGCTCTGGGCTGATCGCGGCACCTCCACCACCAAAGACTGGGCTGCACCGCCCTGGTGAAGGTGCAAGGCACTCTCAGCACACAAACAGATACACACCTTTTGATTTCAAAGCACACCCATTACTAGTTCCAGGAAAATTAAGAAAATGCCTCCAGGCATCCCCAGGCGGTGTATGTTACAGTCCAAGGTCACACCACCTTCTACACCACTTGGCAAAGGCTGCTTGCTGTCCACACATAAAGCAGCTTTTGACCCAAGTAACACTCCAAACTAGTGGAAGGGGCACCAAGAATGGTGTTTCCAGGCTCTCCCAGCCACGTGTCCTGCATCTTCCTCAGTGCTGACACAAGCAGAGGGTGACACAGACATTACCACAGTCCCTGTTGCAGCAGGGGTAGCTGGCCTGGCAACCATATCCCAAGTGCAAAAATACGAAGTTCATCTCTTGCCCCATTTTCACAACAGTCGTCAGCCTCCTTCTGGGTTTGGTTTGTCCTCCCTCATTCCGGAACACCTTACCTCAGGTACTGCCTTTGCCACAGAAAGGCATTTTTTTTGAGCCCAGCAAACACCATGTGTTAAGAAATCTATTAATGTTTCTTCCCAGCCACAGCAGCCAGCCTTGCTCATTTTCCCACTGATTACAGAAAAAGCAATAACTTTTGAAGGTTTTTTTTTTTTTTTTCTGCAGGGGAAGGGGAAAGAGAAGGGGAAGATTTATGAGAGCTATTATGAGCAGCCTTATTTTTGTCACTCCTATTTTAAAAGGAATTTAGTTACAGAAGGACAGGTTTGGTTTTTTTTCAATTATTCGCTCACTTCACTGGAAACAAAATCATACTGTCACACAGAGATCAGGAAATTAAAATGACTGAGCTATTTTTAGCATCAATAAGCAAAAAAAGGCAATTTCATTTCTAAAATTCTATTGTTGTTTTAATACGGTGTTACTAAGAGGGTGTCACGTATTAGAGCTCTTTAAAGTACCTGTGCCTTGACCATGCCCCTTTAATTATGGTGTCACCCTTGTATAAATGCAGGCAGAGGAATCTGACTGTCACAGTATCTGCTCCTGCATTCTCAGCCATTTGGCTATTACCTCAAAGCAAAGCTCCTGTGTCACGTGTGCATGAGGAGGGGAGCAATTGCCAAGCCACTGGGACAGAGCTCGTTTGATTGGGTTATTTAGTGCCAAGGGGAGTCAGGTTATAATTGGGCATAATTAATATCGCCATATCCTGAATCCTCTGTACATTCAATTCACATGACAACCCCAAGGAAATGAAAAATTCTTTCCTGCTATTGAAAGCAGCAAACATCTCCAGCTGATGTCTGTAATGAGAAAATAATAGCTTCTGCACAGATAAGGTTTCAGAAGCAAGATTTTGTCCATGTAGCTCCCACAGGAAAAGCTCACAGGCAAATTCCAGACCTTCACTAACCTTTTATTTTTGTTTTGCCTCTTTTTAAAGAGAAGGAATGCTTGGGGCTCTAGGGCTTTGTCAAGACAAGGTCTAGGTGGTTCAAGGGACTGGATGTATGTTACAGAGCTATTTGCTGAGCTCAGCTGTAGTTGTGGTTGGCAGTTGGTCTGAAGGGGGTGTAACAGGGAACACCTACATTTCAGAACACAGCAATGTTCTCTTGTTAATACTGGAAACAGACCAATTTCTTAATAGGCCAAGAGGTCCCATGTTCTCTCTTTCAATGTAAATATTTGAAATGAAAGGGTTTTTTTTACTTGTTATGCAACATTTTAATAACAAAAGAAAAAAATAACGTTACCTAGAAAAGTAACAGCAGGAAGACACATTTAGCTCCAGGCAATAGGATTTGAAGACAGCACCATGGGGGTTCAGCTGCCATGTTGACAAAGCTGTCCCTGTCTCTCCCAGCCTTCCCTGCTGTTGCCACTGAAGTACTTTGCAGCTGGCAGCCAGGGAACTCCTGAGTCTGGCTGCATAAAACTCCATAGACTAAGTCCTTCCAAAGCTTGGTCTGTACACAGCAGTAGGATGTGTCTTCTCATTTCCCCGCTGCAGGGAAGCTTGTCCTTTTAGCATGTGCTCTCATCTCCAGTACTGCAAGGCAATCTCCTCCTAGACAAGTACTTTAAAATCTATTTAGGTGCAAAATATTGCACTTTTCTAAAGGCCCTGCCTAGGCATCATCTACTGGTGTACAGAAACCATTATCAAGCAAGCAAGGCTGTGTTTTTCTGGGCTACACAAATACGTCCATTACCCTTGTCTGAATTAGCAGCTTCAGGGCAATGTCCTATCCATGCTCTGAAAGTACCAGAAAGGCAGTGGCACTGAACTGATCTGAGCACCAGCAGCATTTGGCATGCTCCCCAGAGCTGTCTGAGCAAACAAGGCAAAGGGGAAAAAGCCTGTCCCTTCCTCTCTCCACCTGCACAGTGACCCAGAACAACTAGAAACAGCAGCTTAACTCTCAGAATACAGACCAAATAATCCAGCAGTCAGCATGAGAGCATTGGGAGTGTCAAGAAAGTGAGTATGTTCAGCTGTTTTTGGGGATAGGGGAAGGGATGGGGACATTCATACCTCTACAGCAAGCCCTGCCTAGCTGATCCTGCTAAATGATTAGGAACAAGGGGTGCTCTAAAATTAGTTTAGCAGGGTGTATTGGTTTTAAGACAAAAAAATCATTCCTTACTTCATTTCCCTCTACCTTTACTGAAAAACTTTGTCATCTTCCAAATTTCTGGGAAAGAAAAAAATACATACAAACCTTCTGCATTCCTAGTGAGATAATTTGGGTGGTCTGACTGCGGGTGATAAATTCTGGTAAAAATGATAAAGTTCCAGGTACAACAAATCTGCATGTCATGGCCTGCTTTTAAAGAAACAGAATTTAAAATAGCTGGTAACAGGTCTGACATAGGCTTCCAAGTCTGCAGAGGAAGTTGCTTATTCCCACAGAACTGCTTTAGGAGAATAGGTTTGCTGTAACCAATGAGCTAGATTGCTCTGAACACCTTGGCAAATGGCATCCATCAGAAGCTGTGTAGGGGAACCATGGTGCAGGGAAGAAGACATACTGATACTCTCAGAACTGCAAAAAGCTTGGAAGAGAAACCTGACACAATTAATAGCTGGAGGCAAGAGAGGGAGGAGCAGTTGAGATAGCTGTAGGGCCAGTGACAGCTACAGCCAGCTGCAGCGGGAAAAATTACTTTTGAGGGGGGGATAATCACAACTTGTGTGCTTTTCCCTTTTATTCCAAATGGTTGGGGCACGTAGAAGAGGTATTAAGCCAAAGAGTAGTTAGAGGAATTGGTACTAGCCTCAAGGGAATAGCTGAAATCCTGGAAGGGGCACAAAACATGAAAAGGTCTTGGGGCTCTGCACCCCAAGACTGCAAAAAGACAACTGTGTTAGTGTAGCACATGCTCTGCTCAGACTACAAGCACTTGGAGGAGTACAAGGCACACTGAGTCAGGACTCTGATTTAACCATCTGAGGAGTGTACACACCTATGGGAGCTCAGTTCCGCCTCCACACAAAGGCGCCTGTTCCCAGATCTTTGCTGAGCCAACAGACTGCTTTTAGCCTGTACTGGTATTTGACAAACAAGAAGCCGATGGTTTCCAGCACTCACACAGCCAATAGCCCAGAACACAATAGTTGGTTTCCTGTTACAGCAGGGAAGGTTTTAACTTATTCACAAGAACAGGATAGTGAGTCAAATAGCTTAGTAGGTTTTAGAAAAAGATTGGATGTTTGCATGGTGAAACAACATCCACAGCTGTATTAGCCAGAATAAGGGTTACAAGCTCAGTGATCCTCACACTACGGGACAAAATGATCAGTGGCTGGGATCACAGGCAGACAAAAGCAACAGCGGTTCCCTGAAGCTCCTTGTGGCAAGGTCACATGGTCATAAGCAGACACTGTCAGAAACCAGATAACCCATTGTGAAGTGCTAGCTGGGATAATCCTCTGTGTCCCCAGAAAGCTCCAGAGAGGCTAGGCACAGAACAAACCAAAGAGAAATCCTTGTTATACAAAAAATAAAAAAAAGAAAAACCTTTATTGGTATACATCCTACAGAAACGGTTACAAGAAATGGCCTTGGATTTATCTGTCAAAGAAAACATGAAAACAGCTGTGCTCTCCTTAGGAAGGTACCAGCCATGAGCAGATTCCTTACAAAACAGGGCAGCATGGAACTGGAGGAATGGAGGTGGGGAGCAGATTAGTGCTCTGTTCTTCAACACTGATGGATGGGGCAATTTCAGAAAATAGAGAGGAGGTCCAGTAAGAACAACCTCAAGGTGTTTCTCCACACCAAAAACAGCATTTTCCATTTTTACATAGCTCCTCTATGTGTAAGTGCTTGCCCACTCTGCTTTGTACAGAGAGTTGGGCAAGTACTAGAAGAGCTTCTGCAAAGGCAGCAGACAATAATCTTCATTTGCCCTCTCTCATCATTGGTTCTGACCAGGTTTCAGTCCCCACTCAGTCTGTTATTTCTCCAACCCCAAGTATATTACTGAATTTAGTACTGCTTTAGAAAAAAATAATCACCAGTTTTCAATAAGCGTAAAGTCCAGAGATGTTCTGAGACCCTCTTGCCAACCCAGTAGGAGGTAGCCACATATGAATAGGATCACCTCTTCTTGAAGCCATACTTTTTCCTTTCATAGAAAAGGTCTGTCTTGGAACTGCCCAGGTTGACGATCTTAGGGCAACCATCTCTCTGTAAGAAAAGAAAATGCAAGTTAGGAAATGGGCAAACACAGAACAACATCATAGCTGTAGCAGGTTCTCAGTTCCCACACTCCTCGCACTGTCCTCAACACATTTCAAACACCTGTACAAATTACTCCCCAGTGTTACCAGTAAGACAGTGGAACAGAGAAGAGGATGGAAGTCTTTCCAATATTACTGTAGGACATGCTCTCCCTCGGGGCTGAAATGGAAAACAGGCCATAAAACATCAGCCATTTAACGAAAAAGATGTGCTGTGCCTCAAGACTGAATTATTTCTAAATCAGGATATGGAGGACTTCTAGAGTCCAGAGGAATAACCTTTCCCTCCTTAGCCAAGAAGAATATTGCTGCTCTAGATGTCACTAAACCATTCTTGTGTTTAGGAACCCCTCAGCTGTAATACCAGAACTGAATCTCAGATTTCTTGCATCCTGGGTCAAATACTGCAGAGGCTGTAGGGTCAGTTACTCACAACAGCTATACAGCTAAGTTCTTGTACCTGAATTCCAGTACACCGAACCAATGATGAGAGAGGGCAAATGAGAGAGGGTGAGAGAAAAAGCCACAAGAAAAGCAAGGGGAGTAGGGGAAACCCTCCTGAGAGGTGTGGTTGCAAAACCAAATCAGAAATGCACTTGGTATGTCTTGGTATGTGCTCTTGGTATATCTGGGAACATTTCCCCATGGGCCACCTGAGCCCAGCATCCATGTAATTCTTTACGGCAAAACATTATGGTGGCCACAGCAGCTGTGAGAGGCCCAGCAGGTAGAGGAACACATGTCCTTGGCTGAAGTATAAGCCCGAGTGCATTATATTTAGAAAGCCTCTAGGCAGATGTCAGATGTTGTAGAATCTGCACCCAAGCTGCCTGGTTCCCATGCCAGAGATGCAATCTGGTGGAGAAGATCTGCATGATAGGAATAGCAGGAGAAGTGGGGAAAAGGAATCACTCCTCCCCCATACACCTGCCACAACCCTTTTCTAGCTACTGTCCTCTTATTTCATTTTGAACCTCAATAGTAGGACTCTTTCGAGCCTTGCCTCCCACGATCCATGGGGTCTGTTCAAATCTTGACAGCCGTATTGCAGAGCTGTGTTCAGCCTTCCACCTCCTCCTAAGGACACAGCTCATGAGCGCCCTCCTTTCTCCAAGAAAAGATTACTCTTTGCAACTTACAGACATTCTGGGTGACAAGGTGGGATTCTGGCCCCTACCCACAGATCAAAGTGGGCTGAAACAATACTTCATTCCCTCCTCCACCAGAATAAATGAACCAAGAGTAACCAGGTCCTTTGCTTTGTTCCCAATAGCATTCCACCTCTGCTGTCCATTTCATTTGCTTTCTTGCCTCACTATCTTTTCCAGTCTTTCTCTGAGGATGATGAAAGTGTCGTGGCTGAAAACTTGGACTGTTAAAGCTTCAGGTACAGAGCTCTGCCCATCTGTTTTTCTTATTCATATCAGCACCACTTAATTTTTCTCCTTCTGGGCTTCCTATGCTTGTGCTAGCACTGTTCAATCCTGCAACAAATCATGTTAAATCTGCCAATTTAGATCTGCAACTTCACATCTTCAATAATATGTAACATCTGAGTTTTCTGCTATGTAGTAACTTCACTCATAGCAGCATTCACCCAGCTGTCAAAATACCCCAGACCTGTTACTCTCCTTGAGCTCTGTGTTTTCAACAGTCCTCCGTGACACAGCAGCTGGTTATTTCACACCTGAACCAAATGTAAGATACAGGTGATCTTAGGTTATAAAAAACACTTGCTGGGAATCTCTATGATTTGATACAAATAAAATCAAGCCTATTTTACTCATGACTTATAAAGCCAGGCATCTTCATTCCAAAGGCAAGTGAACAAAACTACTCTTTCTCACAGCATTTATAAAGCAGGAGGCAGCATCACCATCACTCCACTTATATCCCTATTTAGATATAGAGAAAGATTATGGTTCTGTTAGATCTAATGACTAAATTCAAATGAGGACCTGCTCCTGATTTAGCTGCAGGCCTCTAGAGAAAACAGGCACTGGAGAGAAGTAAAGCAGCAACTCACTGAGCTGAGGACACTCCTGTAAATCACTCTGAACTACTCTCTCAGCATGTTCCTTGCAGTCACTAGGGTGTGTAGAAAATTACATTTGCAAAGCACCAAACAACTTTTAACAGTCACTCTTACACCTACCAGGCCTATATTCTGGGGTAGCAGAATTGTAAGCATCATGTTCTTGTTCTTCTGTAAGGTTTTTCTAATGCTTTGCTGCAGTTCATGTCCTACACTGATAGTGTTGGATTATTAACAAAAGCCTTACAAGGGGTGAACAGCTACCTCATTTCACATGTGCAGTGGCTTTCAGTGCAGTATTATAAAAAGATGATAGCTCTGGTGACAGACAGAAGGGACCATTACACCAAAAAAGCATTAGCAGAAAGAGAGATATTTATAACATAGACTATTTCAGAAAAGAATAAGAAAATATAAATTGTATCCCATTGAAATGATACAAGAAGCATCAAACTCGAGAAACAATTACCAGTGGAGCCACTGGACACTAAGGACCAACTTTACCTTGTTATTCAAAGGAAAACAAATGTTTTGATTCCACAGGCCTTACAGTACCATATGTGCTCTTAATCAGTGGCTCATAATGGACTTTCTAGTGGGTCCTGCCACTGCCTTGCAGTGTATGTAATATTTCTGACCCTGGTGAAACCTAGGCTGGAGCCTAGGTAACAACCTGAAGTGCTAATAAGCAGTGTGTGGAGGAAATGAATTGCGAGTGTGCAAAACAGTCAGAGATCCTTAGAATGAAGAGAGTTACAATACCTCAAAATGCTTTGCAATAACAGGGACCTATAAACAGGGGAAGAAAGGTTTGAGGTATCACAAACAAGTGCCAATTGTTCCAGCACTAATTTTGGCAACTCCAAGCCCCTTAAAGGTAAGCATAGCTACTACGTAGCTGGGATGGCAACTTACATCTTTTTCCTGGATGGTGCACTCCTTGCAGTAGTAGGCATCTGACACTCCAGGTCCCCCACAGATGACACATCGGCCCTGGTAGGAGCCGTAGTTACACTCGTCACAGATGCGCACCAGGGTGCAGGGCCGCACGTAGGAGTCGCAGATCACACACTTGCCATCACCTGCAAGCACAGCACAGCCTTTGGTTACAGAATGTCCTTTTTGCCACCCAGGCCAGAGGAAAAGCTTCCTGGTCAAATAACTTTCCTGTACACTCAAAGACAGTACAGCTGAACTGCAGAAATGTGCCTTGCAGGTACAGGGCTCAATTTTGTATTGCACATAGACTTGAGAGGAACAAGGGCCATGGCCTGCAATATTTGAGGGTTTTCTTAAATGTAGTCATACATTCACAGTCAAGAGAAAAAACCCAAAATTACTTCTTTGTGATAAGCCAAGACTTGTTTAGATTGTACCACTACTTTTACTTTACTACTTTTCCTGACTTACTTACTTGCAAAAGAAAAAAAAAAGTCAGACTGACAGAACTAGAGTCTTTACCTACACAGAAGGAGAGATAAGAGATTGTACTCATGGTCCCTTTAATCTTTCATCTGTGAGAACGCCAAAGAAAGGGCACACTGGCATAAGCAGCCATTGTTGCTCTTGCACTCTCACAAGGAACTGAGTGAAATTCAAACACTCACATCATACAGGCAAGGAGCCATCAGATGCCACTGACAGTTTCTGCTGAGCTGGACCTTAACCAAAACACTGACCTATAAATAAAAGGTTTCATATCCTATTACCAGTTCCCAAGGTATCTAATCCTGACTTCCACAAACAGCTTACCTAACCTGCTCTTAAATCTCTGGCATGACAGCCCTCAGCTACTACCAATGGGAATCTGTTTGACTGTCAGGTACTCTTGAAAATGATCTTCTTGCTTCAGACTGTCCGTCTCCCACTTTACTTACACTATTTTTAAGTTACAAACTACTCACCTCATTTGTTCCATTCCCCCACATGATCTAACAACAGATCACAAGGATCTAACAACAGATCATATACTCTTCCTTCCCTTTCACAGCTAAGCATTAGATTCCTTGGGGTTTTTTCGTGTTCTAACTTTAGACGTTTGCCCTCCATTTCTTCTTCTCCTAGACGCTAATGGGAAGCTTTCTCACCAGAAAGCCAGATAAAGCCAGAATCCAAAAAGGCATTTTTCCCCTGTTCTGAAATGATCATAATGATATTTTGGTCTTACAGATTATAAGGATCTAATGAAGCAGTCACTGTAGCCTCAGCCACTGGAAATGCTGGCAGCAGGTACCCTCGACCTACCTTTGTCTGAGAGTCTGTTTGAGCTTGCAACTTTTTTAAGTATTCCTTGAGCTACACTTGCAACATTAAGGTAATTGTTCCCTTTTCAAAGAGCAACATCAAATTTGTAGTAAAAGCAAAAATAGATTCCAACCTTTGAATCCAAACTGCATGCTCTAACCACAACATCATGTTCCCAAGCAACTAAATGTGGATGCTATACTTACATTTTTCACAGAGTCTTCCGATTGCTGGGAAAAAAAAAAAAGAAAAAAATTATTTGAGGCAGGAGAAAATTCTAAGTAACTACAAGCTTGAATGTCAAATAATTATCTTCTGCAATGACCAGTCCTTAAAAAAATTAAAAGTTAAACTAGAGAAACAGTTTGAGCATAAATACAAACATTCATGACAAACAAAATATATCCTCCTGGAGACATTTACCAAGACCAAAGATGCACTATGAATGCACAATGACAGCCCTCTGCAGTAAGAAAACCTACACTCAAAATTGCATTTCAGAGAAAGTGTGTCTGACTGAAGGAAATGCTGTACATGTACTCTGGCATAGCTTTTACACCGGTTTTACAGTGGGAAAAAAAAAATCAAGTGTTTGTTTAAAGCAGCCCAAATACCTTCTTTCCTTTAGAACATGAAGGTAGTTAAATGTATCTTAGAAGTCTTGTCAGTTGTATGGGACACTCACAACAATGATGTTACGAACTTGGATAAATGCCATAAATATCGAGTTTGAAAGACTAGATGTCCCTACTCACAAAGACTAAATAGTAATTTAGGTGAAGTCTGAGAGACAAGTGATTTGCCAGGACATGACTTTTCACCATAGATAGATAGTTAAAAGCACTAACTGTTCTAAAAACAGATTTCCCATGGACTGTGCAGCTGAATGTTTTGCGTTTACAGATCTTGCAGAAAGCTGCTCGTTAAATTTGCTTTTCCAAGGAGTGACAAAATCCTGGAAGGGATACTTCAACTTCTAATCTTCCGTTAGAGATTTTTGAACCTTGACCCTAATTCTGACTCAGATGCAGTAAGGAGAAATCCGGTTATCTGTATTACAGGGATAACTTGGAAGATAAATTTTGTCTCGCAGCCAGAAAAATGCTCACAAATGCTGCTGGATCCGTAACGGATGGCGGGGCATCGAAGCAAAAGGAAAATAAAAGAGGGAGAGAGAGAGGGAGGAGCGGGTGACGCGCGCCGCCTCTCCTCCTCCCCTCCCCTCCGCTCCCCTCCTCCCCACCGGGCCTAATGGCCGCGGGCGTACCTAACGGCCGGTAATGGACCCACACGCGCGCGCGCCTCCCGCTCGCCCCACGGCGCGAAAAGGGGTGAAAGAACTCCCCTCATCCTCATCCCCCGGGACTTACCGACGCCCGCCTGCTTGCGGCAGAAGATAAGGTCCGGATGGTGCTTGGCCATGGCGAGGCGATACCTGCCTGGCGCTGCTGCTGAGGCCCCGCGGAGCCCTCACCGCCGCGCCTCCCCCAGGTCCTGGCCGGGGTAAGAGCAGCGCCTGCCAAAGCACCTCCTCCGAGTGGGAAAACGCCGGAGGATGCCGAGATAAACCCTCTCCTCTAAAACCACTCCATCTCTAACCTTCACCCGTCCAGACGACCCTCGCGTGGCAGCCGACGACCCTCTCCCTGTCGCGGGTGTCTCCCTGCCAGGACCCGCCGGCCACGCCCCCCCACGCGCGGCGGACATGTCAAAGGGTCAGCGTGACGCCATCGCAGCGCGACTTCATCTTTGTCAGTGAACAAAATGGCTCCGTACTGCGTGCTGGCAGCTCGGCTGAGGGTGAGAGGCGGCTGCGGGCGGGGCAGGCAGCGGGCAGGACGGGCGGCGGGGATTGCGAAAGGGACAAAATCACTGCCCGCTGGGCGGTCGAGAGGGCGGCCGCACGCCCGCAGCCTCGGGGTCGGGCCGTCCCGCCTCCGCGTGTAGGTCAGCGTGTCCCCGGTGCGGCCCCACGCCCCGTTTCCATGGCAATGGTGGGGCGGCCGCGCCTTTGTCGGCGGCGGCGTGGCCGCTGCTCGGGCTCTGGGGCAGGGCGTCTCCCGCCACCGGGCCGGCCGGCCGTCAAGGTGAGTGCAAGGTGAACGGGGCGGCGGGGACGCGGCCCGGCGCCGCCGCCTGCCTCGTCCGCCCGGACCCCGCCGCGGTGGGCTGGGGTCTCTGTCAAAGCCTCGGGCCTAGCAGGGCAGAGAGCCCGAGGGCACGGGCCCGAACGGTGAAATAAAAGGTCTTTCCCTCGGGCAGGCATTTTTCTCTCCCTCGTCTTTTATTACTTCCCCTTATAGGCGTGCGACAGCACAAGGTGACTGACTCCTTGTGTGAGTGGGCTGTCTTTTGGCTACTTTGCTTCAAAGACCATCCTTTTAATATAAACAGAAACCTCTGGGTGACAAAGATGCCAGAATTTCTGTATAAATGGGAACTAGGAAGGCTGAAGAAGCAAGCGGATCAGGCACATGAATTGCCTTTTTTCCCGGGGCCATGGCTCTCATAGTCTTGTCTGTCATGACCTCTGAAATTCACCTTTGTCAGTAATATGATCTTGCCACAGGGATTGCTTTCCTTGAGACTTTGTTGTAGTATCTACTCAGTAATAAAGTTTTCATGATCTTTTAAAACCTGTAAGGCAAATACCAGGTGCAATTTTCTGTTTAGAGCTGCTAAGGGATAAGGAAGTCTTTGCTTCCCAGTGATAAAGGCAGGCAGTATAACTTCTCAGTTTGTCACTTGTGACCTTGGCCAATCTGTTCCCCTTTCTTAGGGAAGTGAAGTAAGAATTTGGTTGGTGTTTAGTATTCTGAAAGTCTTTTGTGAAACTAAATCCAGTTTTGTTATTACTGTCTTACTTTAGAGGTAGATGCTTTAGATAAGTATAGGGGGGTTTAAATTTAAATGAGAGTTACAGAATAGCACCATTTCAGTTAAGTTGGTGTATTTGTTCTTAGTTATTAAATAGTTTTTAATTTGTACTTTAAACAGAAATGACTACTCATAAATTGAAGGCAAATCTTCTGTTAGGGTAATAAATTGGTTCTCATTTTATGGTGTGACATTGCATAAGAACAAGCAGTCATTTGCTAAAATTAATGTTGTATGATGCAAAACAAAGGCTGTTCTGGCACAGCTGATATGGAGAATTTAGTATTCCAGGAGGTTGTTGTGTATTATCAGGCTCAGGGTGCATATTTCCTACACCTGGTCCTCCCCACTGTGAAGGACCAAATCTGTGATAGTAATCAAACATACCTTTAGGTGATTTCTTTAGGAAGCAGGGTTTTTTTGCCCCTGTGTAGCAGCCTAGAGATTAGTGAATGAGCATCATCGTGTTAATCACTGTGATAGTGCTAGCATTGACCATGGCACATATTACTACTATTGGTCCTGTTTGCCTCCCATTCTGGAACTGTTTTGGAACTGGAACTGCAGAGAAAACTTGCCTCTGAGGGAAATAAATTGGAATTAGCCTGATTTGGACGGACTGTCCTACTTAAAGTATAGTTCTAATAGCCTCAAAGGGTCAAGATTTCTTTTCTGCTGACCTGAGATAATGCTTTTAGTTTTTGATCCATGTTGGCTGAAGATTGGCCAAAAGGGAGGACTGTAAAGCTCTAAACTGCCTGAAATATCGGGTTTATTGAAGGCATTGTGGGTAAGTACTGAAATTATGCATGGGCAGCTTTGTGTATCTGACAGAAAGGTTGGCTGGAGCTAAACTGATCTTCAGAACCGTAATTTTGGTTGTTTTTTTGAGGTGGGTCTAGAAAATGAGCCTGCATTTATAATTTGATTATACCACATGGATTTTTTTTTTTTTTTAAGGCTGAATCATGGTGAATGTTGGAAACTTGGCCAGTGTTCTTAGATCAGGGAAGATGAGGAAAGATGGTATTTTGGATTTCAGCTGGGATTTCTAGGACAGATTTCGCAGATAGGAGTGCATGTAACACAGTTGTTACTCTTTTGAACATGAGCTTTTGCTCACTGGGCTTGTCTGCCTTACTGGCTGCCAAAATGCAAGTTATTTTCTGAATTCAGACTCCCTTTGCATCTGGAACCTTCACTGTAATGAGCTAAATGCAAGATAGCTACCTTAAAATCTGTAAAGAGCAGTGTTAGCTTCCTTACAAGGAGTTCAGAAATAATGACCCATTTATTAGATTGGCTTTCTTTTGTCTTTTAAGAGAGCTTTCACTTTGTAAAATGCCAATAGGCTTAGGAGCCCTGTAATGATTACTGCCATTCCTTTTACTGAAATTTGAACGAAGACACTCAAACTGGAATAAGGAATTCAGTGCCAGGTGAGAGGTCACCTGGAAGGTGCTTGGTCAGCCTGGAAATAAACAGTTCCTGGATAAAAAGGAAAATTTATTAATTGGTGGCTGCCTGCTTCCCTTGGCTGTTGGGCTCAAGGGACTTCTCACTACTTACTGAAAAAACACCATGGAAGCCCCCACAAAGCACTCGTACATTGCCTCTCAGGGAAGAGTGAGAAATAATGAAGCTGGGAACTGTCAGGCTTGTGACTTTTCCTTAATCTTGCAGTTCTGCCACCCTCTTTCTGAGGATGCAATAGAAGAAAGACAGGCATGGAGAATAGACAGGTTTGATGAGTGATATATTGTAGCTTGTTTGTGAGAAGAGATCAGACTTTTGAACCAGGCAGTTTAAGCTTGATGGTGGGTAGTGGTGGAGCCTTAGACTTGCTGGGTGCCAGCATGGGAACAACCATATTGAATCAGATTAATTCCCAGCAGAAATATGGGATTAGATTTATATCCTAAATGAAAAAAGGATATAAATGAAGATGGCACTTTTTAAATAGGTGCCTTTTAAAATTCTTATGTAGAGAGAAATGATTCTCCGGTCTACTGAGGCTGATTGGTCTAGACAGTTATTTTCCCTGGGTCATGTTGGCCATTACAGAAACAGACCTTTAGTTTTCCACACTTCTCTTGGCCCAGACAGAATCCTTCACCTTAAACATGCTCTCTTCCTGCTTCTGGTAGCCTGAAGCTGTGGTCAGCAGGATTCAGCTATGTTGTATTGCTGATTTTTGTGATTACCAGCTGAACACTGACATAGTATTAGAAAAAAAATTACGTTTCCTTGTGCCATTTCATGAAGTAAAAAGACCCATAGACACGTATGTTCTAGCAGAAAAGATTTTACCTGAGTTTTGTTTGAAAAGTTTTGTTGTACCTCTTCTTGGAGCACCCTGCTTCAGATTGCTGTTTTAATCAGCTTTGGTCCCAGGCAAGACTAAGATGCTATGAGGCCTCTGCTGTTACTTCTATTTGCGTATCTATTCTTCTCTATGATGAATTAGGAAGAAATTACTGGATTAAACCACAATGCATTTCCTGGCCTGGGAAAAAGATTATTTTCCCATGAACAGTGATTAAATAGCTCAGTGGTTTTTTTCCAGCCACTCCAGCAGCTGGAAACTTTCACAAGACAGTGAATATCTTGTGAGGTAAAAAAAAAGGGGGGAAAAAAAGGCCAGGACAAAGCAAATATAAAAGTTACGAGGCTACGAGATAAAGAGCAGCTTTGCCTAGTTTGTATGTTAAACAGTGAGAGGCTGGGTGGTGTTTGATTTGGTGTGCGTGGTTGGGTTTTTTGTTGTTGTTGTTGTTTTTTGTTTTGTTTTGTGGGGGTTTTTTGTGGGTTTTTTTTGTTTGTTTTGGGTTTTTTTGTTTTGTTGTTGTTGTTGTTGGTTTTTTGGGGGTTTTTTTTGCTGGTGGAAGAAGGAAAGATCTTAAGTCTGATGCCTGTGATAAATTCTGGAAGTTCTAAGATCAAAGTGCATCACAGGAAAATCTGATGACTGGATTTCCCATGCACTCATGGAGGAGCAGTGCCCTCTTTGTACCATCAGGTTCACTTTCCTCAGATATTCTTTCATGACAGTGGTGTGCAGCTACTGTAGGTCTGTACTGCTTCTACCAAAAGCTCTTTGTATAATGGCTTAGGATATTATGGTGTAAATGCAAATTGTACCCTTATTGCTAGTGCACTGAGTAGTGTGATCATGCCTAGCTTTCCCAAAATTTTTGTTGCAAAAGATACTAACAAGTGTTATCAAAAGGACAATAAAACAAGAGATTTGGCTAAAAATTGGTGATGTCTCTTTGATTGTGATTATTTCAGGCAAGTTTTTCAATGCTGATAACAAGAAAGCTGGAAAAAATATTCACAGGGAAACATTAACATGCTTGAACAGTTTTAAAGAATTAACTAGTTTTTTGACAGTGGCAAAAAAACCCCACAAAAACAGTGGTAGCTACAATGATTGTGTTCCAAACAAGGAATATTTACAATCACACATGCAAAAGGGGTGTTTAGTGTAGTACTGCTACATTTATTAACCTGTACTTACCAAAACTTTGTGACTCTAAAGTAGTGGATGAATAGAAAAAGCGGGATTAAGATTAAAGTATAATAATGGAGGAGGAGGAACTCTGAACTCTTTTTCAGTCTGTTTCCAGACTTCTAATGCTGATGAGTGAGGCTTTGAAAGCATGTTAGAAATGCATGTGCCAAATCCTTGGAAATTTTTATGGAGGCTGCTGTCTGACTCAGTTTTCAAAGCTGCGTGAGAGCTTTAAGCAGTGTGCACGGACCTGTCTCTTTCAGGTCAGGTGCTGTAAATGTGCCTCAACATAGCCTGCCCTTCTCCGATGTTCCAGGAAACTCTGACTGTAGAGGCTGCCAAGTGAAATCTGGCCTTTTTTTTTCCCCTGGTGCTTTCTGCTGATGCATTCAGCTCACAGTATAGTTCACCTGTCATGCAGTTAACTCACCTGTAGAGTAAGTGCAAGGCTTTTCAGAGGAGAAAGGTGAAGAGTGCCTTTGTGAGACTGAGGGAAAGAGCACCTGGATGCAGTCAGGCTGGTGGAGCTGCTGTGTTTTTTGCACATCTTGCTTCTACTGCCCTGTGTTACATTATAGACCAGACTTGTACACCAAAGTCTCCTTGTGGAAATACAAATTTTGCAGCAGTATGCAGCAGTAGGCAGACCCTGCCCAGGAAGCTTAGTATGCAATGGTGGAATAGAGGCATGTCCACTCAGACTCATGCTGTGTCATTTGCCAGGCCTTCAATGTCAACTCAATGCCAGCAAGCAAATATAAACCTAGGGATAGTTTGCTTTAGAAATGGCATTGGTTCTTCTCCACCATGACTCTAATGTGTCAGGAGCATGGTGCTTTCTTGAGAATTGGCTCAACATTGCCTGAAAGCAGATTTCTCATTTTAAAGCAAAAGGGATGTGGTGCAACAAATAAAAATGTGGAATAATTTAGTAAATGCTACCTGTTCTGGGTACCCTCGTGTCTCACTGTTTAAGGTCATATGCAGTATTGTATTATGCAATTTGGGTACCTTTAAAAACTTTTGCAATTTTTATGTTCTTCTGGTCTGCAAAATCCCAGTCACAAAAACTGAAAAACATTTTTTATTGATATGTTACAGAAATTCACTCTGCGGAGTTCCAGTGCTAATACTCTCCTTTTTTCAGCAGG
Organism: Phylloscopus collybita; assembly: GCA_027886175.1. NCBI lineage: Eukaryota > Metazoa > Chordata > Aves > Passeriformes > Phylloscopidae > Phylloscopus > Phylloscopus collybita. Next base: position 49,451,941 of record JAJNNQ010000137.1, on the reverse strand, counting down.
CCTTGAATAGTGGGGTACGACGCTACCATGTTGCTCCCGTCCTGTGCCAACGGGCCAAGGTGGCCATGAGCCACTTTGAACCTAATGAATATATAAACTATGAAAAGCTGGAGAAGAACATCAACATTGTCCGTAAGAGGTAAGAGTGGAGCAGGGAAGAAGGGAAGGGTCAGTGTATTGAATTGAGCTCTGCAGTGACAGGAGAGGAAGAAAAAAATGTCGTGGGGCCCTGGCACAAGGAATGTTTACCACAGAAAGCAGCGCTGAACAGTGGCAGTTGTAAATATAGTGAAACATGAGTTGTAGTGTCTCGTCATAGTGGTGGGGCACTGTGAGAAGGGTTGAAGGAGATGATGAAGCACTGCAACATGCAGAAAACCAGGCCAGTGCAGAGGAGGTGCTGGAAAGGGCTCCATCCTCTTTGTTTAGTACCCTTGTTGAGGAGTCTTCACATTGGCCCTTGCTTCTTTCTGGGGCAGCAGTGCATGGGCAATGGTTGTTACAGGCTAATGTTTCTTTGTGCTGTGTTCTGCTGTAGGTGTTATATGGGTGGAACCAAGGGCTAGGAATTCATAGCATATGTAAACATAGTGACCGTAATCTGCTGATAGAGGCTTGTGTGCCTGCTAATTTGTCATTCCTGTTCCACCTACTGTGGCAGTGGTTTGTGTGACTTGTCCTTCGGTTTTTGTGTCCCTTGTTAAATGTGGTAGCTCTCATTTCAAGTTGTGTTGATTTAGTTACTTCTCAGAAGATCTTGCTACGTACATAAATAGATTCCTCAGCTGATACAGCTGCAGGATGAAAGGTCTGAGGTCACAAAACTCCACTTAGTTGTATTTGCTGTGGGATCTGTTATTTGTGAATTGAGTCTGACCTCTGTCTCACCTCTATATTTGCTCTCCTGAAGTATGACTCAAAAAGTGAGCAGTGTTTATTTTACACTATAGGAAAATTAGAAAAGAAAGCATAAAATTACATCAATTAGTATGTTTTTGAACTTTATGAACTGAACCCTTAATCATGTGCCAGTTGATATTTTAGTGCTGTAAGAAAAGCATGGAGGTTTCTGTGCGCTAATAGGTCTTAACAGTCTGAGCAATATAGGGGGGCATTCTGTTACATACTGAAAAGGGCAAATACTGAAATACACAAGATGCAGATACTATAATTATTCTCCCCAGGCTTGACCGCCCTCTGACCTTGTCTGAGAAGATTGTATATGGACACCTGGATGACCCAGCAAAACAGGAGATTGAGCGTGGCAAGACCTATCTGCGCCTACGGCCAGACCGTGTGGCCATGCAGGATGCGACAGCTCAGATGGCAATGCTTCAGTTCATCAGCAGTGGGCTGCCAAAAGTGGCTGTGCCTTCCACCATCCACTGTGATCACCTCATTGAGGCCCAGTCAGGTGGTGAAAAGGATCTTCAAAGAGCCAAGGTCACTATTGCAGAGACTTAACTTCTGTCTGTTTGAAAATGTCCTTCCAGTTAAAGGAAGAGCTTATTTTAGTTTTTTTTTTCCCAGAAGGACAGCCAGGAATCAAATATGGTAACAGATTGCCTGGGGTGGTCAGCTCTGTTGGTCGGATGCAGCAAAGAAACAGAATAAATGGAATTGGGAGTTTTTCAGCTCTGATTCATCCAAACCATGGTTCATGGTTTAAAGGACCATGAATGTGGGAGAAGCTAGTCTTAATTTGTTAGTGATAGAAGCCCAGATCACGTGTGTTCTGGAGAGAAGATATTTCATCTAAAGGAGAGAAAAACATTATTTCAAAGGGAAAAAAATGAAGTCAGATTACTCTATGTTGCAGCATGGCAGTGTGAAAAACTTAATGAACATATATTCCAAGATTGCACTGGTGTATCCTGTGATGGGGAGGCAAGTAGTTACTTTCCCAAACCATTTGCTAGTGATTATCTGAAGAGCAATAACTGAATCATGTGCAGCTTTCATGGCTCATGGGTATAGTATGAATGTGTGTAAACATATGGAGGATGTTGGGTTTTATTTCAGAATTTCAAAGTGTTGTTTGTCCAACTACTGATTCACTGCCACTTTTAAATTTTACTCAACTATTCCACTGCTTATTCCTCCCCAAATGAGCTTCTATAATATATAGACACACTTACCTCTGACATACCACAGTGCATCTGTCAAGGAAATCTTGCTACTCTGAGTGGACTTAGCATAAGTCCACTGTTGGAGCCAGGAGGAATTGCACCTTGAATATTGATACCAGAATTTACAAACAGTAAACAGGGGTCAGCTGCATTTTAAGATTTTAGTCCATATCTATTCTCAGAAACTTGTAGTGTTGAAGTATCTGCTTTTGGCTTTCTTCAGTGGGCCACAATAAAGCAACTTGAACTACTCAGGAGTGATTTGGGGAATTCTTGTCTCAATCCTAAATTGTGCCATTAACAGTTTGAGATTTAACTAAATCAGACAGTTTCTTTTCTCCCATTCACCTCTGGTTTTCCTCTATCCCTGCATTTATTCTCAGTAGTGCAATTATATTTGCTGCAGCCCCAAATTGAGCCAAGTCCTTTCTTTGCCATCCACTCTGAGCAGAGCAAGTAAAGGTCCTGCCTTCTGACTGGTTTCTGCTGCTGCCAGTTGGCACACAATGAATGCTGGCAGGCCAGAGGGTGGTTTGGATTTACTGGGGGAGGGATGCACAAACAGTGGAATGATCCAACTCCCAGAGGAAAATGAAACTTAAACAACTGCTGCTGCCTCCTGGGAAACTTCAGCAAATGTGTGCTGAGACAATTCTTCAATTATCTTGTTTCCCCTTCCTCTTTATTTTGAAGCTTAGCTGCATGAGAACAGTCTTTAAGAAATTCTCTCCTTCTAGTGCTTATCTTATCTACTCCAGCACTCTTCTGCCAAGAACTGTTAGGATATAAGTGTCATACTTCCTTGGTGACCATGGTTTTTCTCACAAGCAATTTTCACGGTGTGACCTTTACCAACAGTGGTGACAGTGCAGCAAGAAAGGCAGCATTGTGTGAGTCTTAAAGAGGGGACTTGCTAGAATGACAAATGACATTCACCGACTCTCCTGGCAGTGAACAACTTCCAGTTTCATTTCTTAATCTTTAAAAATAAAGCCACAATATTTATCTAAAAGATTTGAAATGTCTCCAAAGCATCTGTATAGGAAAAAGAACAACTAGTAGAGAAGGAAGGAGGGGCTAGAATGAGTGAGTGAAACAGGTTAAAAAAAACCCTCTGAGAATAGGAGGAGTGAGCACAGTATTTTTAAATGCCTTATTGTCAGGATTTTCCTTAAATTGTGCTGTTTGGAATTAGAAGCTAAAAAAACATGCTTTTAGTAGAGCTACAAGTAGGATGAAATTAAATGGCCTGCTACAGCTATCTGTCAAACAGTCTTAACCTTTTGTTTTTAAAAATTATGTGTACCTCCCTCCAGCTGCTGCAAAAGTGGGAAGCAAACTACAGGCAGTCATGTGAGAGAGGGGAACATGTTTGAATGAGCTTTTGATGTATGGAAGAACAAAATGTGGTTCTAATGCTCTGTGCTTCCTTGTGTGAATAGGATATAAACCAGGAGGTATACAACTTTCTAGCAACGGCTGGTGCCAAGTATGGAGTGGGATTCTGGAAACCTGGATCAGGAATCATTCACCAGGTAAAGTGTGTGTGTTTGCAGTCTTTGAACATGCAGTGGGTCTTTTACCTTAGGGTGGAGGGAGCTCAAGTACAAATCCTTAGAGAATTTGACTGCTTTAGGGAAACAACTTGCTTTGCTCAGGGCAGGCAAGGTTTCTCACTTGCTTTCTCTCAGTTATCTTGACAACAGTGGGGTTTTTTTTAAAGGTTATTTTGGTCAAACTGTAACCTGATGTGTGATTAGATAGTGCCAACAGCATGCCATGTGAATCACAGGAGCTTGAAATACCTTAACTGCTTGTGGACTGGCTCCTCGTAGTACAATTCAGATAGTGAGGTGAGGCCATGAAGCTGGCTACATAGGGTTAATGTGAATTGCTTTCGGTGGTAAGGAAAGCAGCCTTGGGAACATTTTTTTTAGGGTTATTATGTATGTATTTAGTTCTATAAAACGCAGAAGAGTATATGAGGACACAACAGAGCAGCATACTTCAAGTACTCAAGAGTGGTGATACATAAGGAGTTGCTAGGTGAATTTGAATAAAATGCAAAACAGTTTCCAAGTCTGAGATTCTCTTTTTATTGCACTTGCATCTGAAAGAGAATATGACAGTCCCAAGATGACTTACCACTTAATGAGGCTTTTTGGTTTTTTTAAAACCAACAAAAAGCATTCTCTGTCAGGATGTCCCTAACTTGCTTGTGGTTGGTTTGCTTTGAGGGTCCAGTAGTCATTTTTCATTGTTCCTCTGAGTCTCAGGCAGCAAAAGTTTGAAGAGCAGCATGAAGCAAAAGGAGTGGAGAGGAGAATGGATGACTGGTAAGCATCCTGTCAGCAGGGAACTTGTGACCAGGTGCAGTCAAGAGGTCTCTGCAATGTTTTCTTAGCTACAAAACGAGTTACTAAGGTTACCTTAACTTAATGTGATGCAACAGACGGACTCTTCAAAGGTTATGGGAACACTTCAGGTCATTTGTGTTCTGAAACCACTTGTAACATCTGTCACGCAGCAACATAGCTCCATGCTGTGGTTACCAGTCTTCTTTTGACTTTCTCTGGCTGGAGGAAACTGGTCCTGTTGCATAGCTTCAGTACAACTCTGCCAAAGTTGAGGCATTGAGAGTGACCTTTCTCACACAAATACGTTAATGTGGCTACAAGAATATAAAGCTGAAAGTTCTGAAAGCAAAGCCTTGGTCTTTTTGGTAAAGGACTCCCTTAATTCTGTTCAACCTGTTCTGTGATGTGTGTACTGTGAGTTCTGTGCTTCTCAGAAAGGCTGTCCCTAGTGTTGGTGTTGCACATACACAGTGAAAAGTTCATTAGCTTGAATTCTCTACAGTGTTGCTACCACAGAAATCTCATTTTTTCATTGAAGAATGGTCTTGTGGTTTTTTTTAATAGTTGAAAAGTCTTGCACAGAGCTGGTAGCAGCAATAAGGGAAGGGCAGCCTCTTGCTGTCTTGGTGAGAAGTTCTTCTATGTAATTAAGTTTTGGTTGGCAGCATGGATTGGAAGAGCCTGTTGGTATGGGAGTCTGCTGCTATGGGAGCACAAAGGCTACAGAAGGTCTCGCTAGCATTGGATAAGTGAATTGACTTGCTCAGCTATTCATTAAGGGTGTGGAGATTATGGAACAGACTCTTGACCCCTAACAAAGGTGGCACCTTAGCAAAAGCCTAAACTGGAAGGAAAAAAAGGGTAGTTGTTTTCTAATTTTTTTTTATTATCCTGGGATGAGCAAGGATCCTGGGGCTGAGACTTGGTACCTTGTTCTGTCATTACATCCTCCACAATGGGTTTGAAACAGAAGAGAATTTCCATTCCAAACCAGATTCTGTTATTTCCTTGCTACTGAAATCTGCAAATACAGACTGATCTAAACTCTTGTTGTCTTTTCTGCTATCTTCCTTCTCCTTTCCCATGAAACAAGCAAGCAAACAATCAGTTGTTTTTTTTTTCAGATCATTCTGGAGAACTACTCCTACCCTGGGGTTATGCTGATCGGCACAGATTCACACACCCCCAACGGAGGTGGTTTGGGGGGAATCTGCATTGGTGTGGGTGGAGCTGATGCTGTGGATGTCATGGCAGGAATCCCTTGGGAGCTCAAATGCCCAAAGGTAGGAGCAGAAAGAATACTAAGCTTTGATGCCAAGGGTGAGATATAGGATGTGTAAGGAACATTGATTTTCAAGCACTATGTATATAAGGCTCCAGATACCACAGCAGTGTGACAGGAATATACCCTACAGGAGAACCCTATTACCTTTCTGACAGGAAGTGACATCAGTATTTTTTTTCCCCTCATTGATGTTGCTCAGGTGATTGGTGTAAAACTGACTGGCAAGCTCTCAGGCTGGACTTCTCCTAAAGATGTGATCCTGAAAGTGGCTGGCATCCTCACTGTCAAAGGTGGAACAGGCGCCATCATTGAATACCACGGGCCAGGTGTGGATTCAATCTCCTGCACAGGTAAGTCAACACAGATTTCTTATCTGAGTGGATTGTTGGTGGTGCTGGGTGTTGAACTGTGGGGGCTGGGAAGGGAATCAAACAAGAAGTACTAAATGTTCTCCCTTAGCCTGGCTCGGCAGTTTGTACATAGCAAACTGGAAGAGTGGTGTAACAAGTTAGCTCCGTCTCAGTGAAAAAGTGACCTCTCTCCATTAAATCTTGTGATTCTGAGAACATGGAATGGTCAGTTGTGAAGACTCATGTAAGATGATGTGTCAGGATAAGAATAAGGGTGGATATATTCCAGTGTATACTTAGAGGATAGAGATGTTTGCGATAAAGGAATGACATTTTCATTTCAGCCTAAATAGGCTGTGAAAAGAAAAAATAAACAGGTTAATGGGCATATATGTATGTGACAGCTGCTAAACAAAGAGCAGAGATTCTGAGACCAGAAAGCAGTTTGTAACATGCAATTTATACTAGCTAGTTATGGATCTTGGGTGCTGAATTTGAACTAGCAAAAATTGCAGTTCTCTGTAACAGGCTAGTTAGGACCATATTACAAAAAACGTGTCTTCCTTTAGCTTGAAGTGCAGCCTTCAAGCTGGACTTCTCTCAATTTGCATGACTTGGCTACAACTTGGAATACTTGGTTTTACAAACTGAGAGCAATTTGGAATTTTTCTTCTATGAAACCAGAAGAATTTTATATCTGCTTCTAGTTTGTTAAATGTAAAACGGGAGGTTCTACAGCTTCATTTCTGTGTCCTTGAAAGGGATGGTCGTTCCCAGTCCTGTCAGCATATATTTGGGATTTTTTTTTATTGTGTTCTATCACTAGAAGCATTTTATGCAGCCCACTAAATTTCTCACAAATGTCTAGCTCCTCCAGTAAAGGTAAGAGAGATGGTAGGGTGGGACAGGACACTCATTGCAGGTTGCAGAGACACTGCTCACTGCTGTAAATTATTTGATGCTCAGTGCAAACAGGAGTTCTTTGTTATCCTTTCCGGTATCTGCAGATATCAGTGTAATTTTTGGCTCATTCCTTCCACAAGAGTCTGGTTGCAGGCACTGTATTGATCAGAAACGTAGTGTGAGCCAGCCATCATGTTGTCAGTCTCCTCTCAGCTGTGAGTTTAGGTTTCTGTGGCTGATGCCCTGATCTCTCTTAGCTTTGCTGTCTTTTGCATGACTTTTGGAGAATTGGGTAGCCTTGCACTTTCTTCTTTGATGCCATGATTTCTTCTCCCACTTTTCTAGGAATGGCAACAATCTGTAACATGGGGGCTGAAATTGGAGCTACAACGTCGATCTTCCCTTACAATGAACGCATGAAAAAATACTTGGGCAAGACTGGGCGAGCTGGTAAGAGGATTTGGGGATTGAAGTGGGTAGAAGTATGGGTTCAAGTGAAGGTGTATTGTGGGAACAGGGTGCTCCTATGGTGTTGTCTGATGTGAGTTTTGACCTTACGTGATCCTGTAGGTCATCTGCTATGAGTAGGTAGTCTGTAGATGAATTGGCTGGGGAATTACGCAGTGGGCCCCCCTGTGTTTAGTTCTAGACTTGTTTTTCTCCCTCATACTTGCTGCCCTTTTCAGATCTTCCTTCTTTCTTATTCCAGATATAGCTGCACTAGCGGATGAATTCAGGCAACACTTGGTACCAGATTCTGGTTGTCAGTATGACCAGGTGATAGAAATCAACCTCAATGAGGTAAGGCTTCCTTTCTTCTTGCAATCTTGAATGCTGTGACATGACTCTACTTTGTGTGAACGAGGACCAAGCTGGGAGTTCGATGCAACACCGCTGGTGCTGTGGTAGAACACATGAAATACATTCAGGTCTGCTTCACTGACAGCTTATGCTCCAGTGTTCATGTAGGAAAAATCTAGTTTAACAACTTCCAGACAGAGCTGTGAAAGGAATTGATTTACTGCTGTGTTTTGGGATTATTCTTTGCTACTGTGAGTTCTGACTTTGTCACTGTTTCTTAAAGCTGAAACCGCATATCAATGGACCTTTCACACCAGACCTGGCGCACCCTGTGTCAGATATTGGTGCTGTGGCAGAAAAGGAGGGCTGGCCTGTTGATATCAGAGTTGGTGGGTAGCATTTGCTCTTTCCTCTGCCTTCATACTTGTGGCATGAACGTTGTTGTCTTGGGGTAAGCTGTTGGTCACATAGCTTGGGATCCAGTTTTTCCACTGCTGCTGTATATCCTTTGACTTTGGTGCAGCATCATCTCTTCATAGTCATATGAAATTTCTGGGGAAAGTAGGGACCACATGGGCCAAGTGTGTAGGATGAGATCCAGGATAGTAGGAGGAGTTTTAATCTCAAGAGGTAGACCAGGTTTTCTTCCATTTTTGAAACTTTTGAATGTTTGGATTAACAGAAATGTTACCCATTGAAGATGGCTTTTGTTAAAAGTCTGTGGTGTGGCATGGATTTGCCTGTTGCAGAGATTTGTCAAGGAGCATGACTGTCAGCACTCCCAGCAGTTGGCTGTTGAACTCTTGGGATGTAATAACGTTAGTACCTGCTGTCCTCAAAAGCAGGCTTGGAAATTTATGCACTTGCTTTTGGGATGGTAACTCGTGGGCTGGCTTCTCAACTGTTTCTCATGGAGTGGAGTAAGGAATGAAAAAACAGAAATATATTGTAAAGCTGTATCCCAGGTAGGAAGTGTATTATATGATAGTGTTACAAATAGGATACAGTTACAGCAGCTGTAACTGGAAGAGAATTTTTATTTTGCTGCTTAGCACCAGGAGGCTGTCAGGATGGTACAATGTCCTCATGTGTCTTCATACTATAACAAAGATGCTTTCTTTTCATAATTTCCTCCATTTCTTGCCATGTGGATTTGAAACTTTTTCTGTCTTTGTAGAACAATACCTCTCTTTGGTTATTTGTTAACCAAAGTGCAAGTGGGTGACACTCAGGTCTTGTAAAACAATAACCTAGTTAGATTAGACTAGTGACTGGGTAGTGTTTCTGGCTGTGCAACCTCCAGAACTGGACATGGGATTGCTTGTGACCACAGTATATTGCTGGGAGCCTTGGCAGTGTTAGTACCTGAAAGCCTTTCAGTTTCCTTATCAACAGAAAAAGTTGGTTGTCCCTTGTTTGTTCTTCTGTGAGACAAGGTCAGGAAGAATTTTCCAAGTACCAGGGCTGCAGTAACCACCACCCTGTTTCTGTCACCACAGGCTTGATTGGCAGCTGCACCAACTCCAGCTATGAGGACATGGGACGCTCTGCTGCGGTGGCAAAACAGGCGCTTGCGCATGGATTGAAGTGCAAATCCAAGTTCACAATCACACCAGGGTCAGAGCAGATCCGTGCCACCATTGAAAGAGACGGTTATGTGAGTATGGCTGCTCTTTGCACTTCCAAACAGAAAGGGTTAAATTCTTCAGGACAGTACTCAAGGGGCCAGAGTTAACTAATGGAAACCCTCTGAACTTTGTCTTCACTTACTGCTGGAGGTGCAATTACTGATGTAGTAACTGGTCTTGTGCTACTGTACCTGTGGCTCCTGCTGTCTTGACAGTATTTCGACCTGATATCTTTACTGCCTGGGCATGTAAGAACACGATTAGAACTGAACAAGGCTGAGGCAGTTGTCAGGAACTGGGGCCCTGAGGAGATAATAGTATGCATAGCAAGGGATGCCTCATGCTCCTGGCATTCTGTAGATGGCCATGGTTGACAAAGGGCTGCAATCCACTTTTATTTCAATATATAAAGAGAGCATGCCCTTTTGTTGGAAGGTGGTTGCCAATTTAGACCAAACTCATGGCAAAACTCATATTGGCTTTAAAAGAAATGCTTCTGTTGAGGAACCATTACCTACTTTCTTCCTTTTTTCTGTGCAGAAAATGTTGTTTTAATTAGCTTTACTATTTAGTAAATTTTAGATGCTGTCATAGTGTGAGGACCAAATCTTTACATATGGATATGTCCAGCCAATGCTTGAGGACTCTTATAACCAAGTCCTACCTTTCAAGTCATACCTTTCCTTACCAGCTGCTCCCTTAATTGAGTTGTTTGCTGAGTAGACTGAGCAGGCACACATACTTGCCTGCACTGTTGCCAGTTTTCTCCTTACATGGACAGGAAGTCTATAGAATATTAATCAGACCAGACACTGCCCTTCAGTCAAATGTCTGTAAGTAGCTGGATTGCTCAAGTTGAAAATGGGTGGAAAATGGGAACATCATGGCAAGTCATCCCATGCTCTGCCCCACAGTTAGCTTACAGTCTTACTGGGGTCAAACCCCATGGATTTATAGAAGTGACTCAAAACTGAAACAAGGAAGGGAATTTTCTTAGGCTTGGTTCTTCCTGTTAGTGTCTTCTTCCACTGAAAGAGCAACTCCAGAAACTCATTCCAGGCATTCTAAGGTAACAAAGTTGTTTTCTGCCCCCAGGCAAAAATCCTTCGAGAAGTTGGAGGGCTGGTTCTTGCCAATGCTTGTGGGCCATGCATCGGCCAGTGGGACAGGTAAAATAAAAGACGGACCTCACTCTAGCTTTGTATCTTTTAGTTCCCAAAATGCTCTGTGGAGCCTGATTTCATTGTAAATACCACACACTGGTAATTAAATGTTTAAAAACCAACTGGCCATAGCTGTCTGCTAGGTACTGAAGGAGGCAAAATGAAGGATTACAGATTTATATTGAGACTTCAGGCAAATAAAGCTGCAGAATGGTCACACATTCTGGAGGTCTTTTGTAGAAGGCAAAGAATGGGTAGAAAGATTTGTTGTCTGTGAGAGGGTGGACTGAAGTTTGTATGGTCCTTTTAAAATAGGAAAAGTGAATTGGTCCAACTTCAGTCACTGGAGTGGCAGGGAGAATAATTCCCAATAGAAGGGATGGGAGGCACGTTCTTATGTTGCTTTATCACAACTGACCATGTGATATCCAAAGGCAATGTGCTTAGTTGATTATTGTTTAGACAGTTCAACAGTGAACAATGTGGGCTGTGAAAACTACTGTAAGAATCCGTGTTTGACTTGGGTTTGCATTCATTCATTTTGGGTCTATGCTTAAGGGAGGAAAACATGTACAGGCACCAGCTCATGTTTCTAAGATAGTTATTACTGCCAAAACCAAGCTGGAGGATTCTAGCAGTGAGACATCTAGAAGCAATATTCCATTTGGATCTGATGAGCATATTTGCTTCTTTCACAGAAAGGACATCAAGAAAGGAGAGAAAAATACAATAGTTACGTCCTACAACCGGAATTTCACAGGTCGCAATGATGCCAATCCAGAGACTCACGCATTTGTGACCTCTCCAGAGGTAAGAAACAGCCAGAGGAGAGGCTGTGGAATAGTTCAGGGTGCCTGCAGAAGAGGCCAAGTGTGCCTTGGTTAGTAGGCACGACTTAGCTGGTGGCTTTGAGGCTTAGATGTAGGACTTTCAGACAAAGTGATGGGAGGTAAAATATGCCTTTAAATTTGTCATTTTTTTTTCTTTCAGATTGTCACAGCCCTGTCCATTGCTGGCACTCTCAAATTTAACCCTGAGACAGATTATCTGACAGGAGCAGATGGGAAGAAGTTTAAACTAGAGGCACCTGATGCAGATGAGCTGCCCAAGCTGGTAACTGCTCTGTTTGGGGGCAGAGAGAAGGAAGACCTGACACTAGCAGTGTTTTATTTATGCTGATGAAACTTACATGCACTGAGTGCAGTTGCCTGTATTGGCTTGTTCTTCACGTGCTGTTGGGGGATAGCTGAGGCTGATGATTTTCCTTTCTTCTTTGGAAGGAGTTTGACCCAGGCCAGGACACCTATCAGTATCCTCCCAAGGATGGCAGTGGGCAGCACGTGGATGTGAGCCCCACCAGCCAGCGTCTCCAGCTTCTTGAGCCCTTTGATAAGTGGGACGGCAAGGATCTAGAAGACATGCTGATCCTCATCAAGGTCAGGAACAAAGTGGGGGAGCATCAGCTATGACAGGTCTGCTTGAACAGAGGTTTGCACAGCAACTGCTAGAAGCTTTGGATGTGCCTTTAAGATACCTGATTCCCTCTCCTACAACCACATTGTTACAGAAAGGGAAGCAAGGGTCTTCCTTTCTTCCACGTGTTTCCTTCTGATACTTCTTTCTGTTATAACTAAGTGACTCTTCTCCTTTGGGCTAGTGGTTTGCTAATTCTATGCAAAAGCAAGCTTATTATAGCATGTAATATGAACCTGCCCAAACCGTGCATTTTGCAGAATCTGTCCCAGTTACTACCTGCAGTGGAAAGGTGGATGAGTTTGTTAATTAGCATCTCTAATACTGACTGTTCTAAGATGTATTTTGTCTGAAATGAGGTCGTTGGGAACTTCTCATCCATCAGTATGCATGTTCTCTTCACACTTTATAGAAAGAGAAATTACTTCACTACTACTTTACTACTTTACTTTAGTATTACTACTTTAGTAAACATTGTAATTTGGTATTTCAGTGGAGACGTGGGTTTCTCCTCACTGACTGAGGTGAGTTAACAGATGGAAACTTCAGTTGATATGGTGAGGGGTTCTGAAATGCAATCCCTTATCAACTGACCTTTGGGAACATTGCTGATTCTCTGTGACAGAGTTGGAAGTACTCCTAAGGGCCATACTGCTGTGCGAAAGTTTTTGACATGGGCAATTCTTTTATAAGCACTTCAGAACTTACCAGTTAGAAGGCCATTATCTCTGTTTGGGAATTCTGTTCTTACAAGCTAAGATGGTTTATGTACAGTTTGGAAACTTAGAGGGTAACGCTTGATATCTTCTTGAAGTTTCCCAGCAGGGAGGCTGAGCTGTAGCAGGAAGGGCTTAATTGCTTTTTGTACCTGAACAACCTGCTGCTGAGGGAAGTGAGGACACAGCAGGAGATGTCATGGCTAAGCTAATTGTTGTAATGTACCCTTTGGAAACGGGATATTCTTCTTACCCAATGCATGCAGAGTGAGCACTGTGTTCTGCTTGTGCCTTGATTCTGTAACTGATGTGCTTTTCTGGGGTTTATGCCTTTAAAAAGAGGTATGATGCTCACAGAATGGGTTAGGTTGGAAGGGACCACAGGGGGAGTCATCTGGTCCAACTTCCCTGCTCAAGCAGGGTCATCCTGGAGCACATGGCACAGGATTGTGTCCAGATGGTTCTCGAATGTCTCCTGTAAGGGCTGTCTGTTCCAGTGTGGTCACTGCACAGTAAAGAAGTTCTTCCTCATGTTCAGGTGGAACTTCCTGTGCCTCAGTTTCTGCCCCATTGCCTCTTGTCCTATTGCTTGTCACCACTGAGCAGAGCCTGGCTCCACACTCTGGACACTCACCCGTCAGATACTTAGAGATACTGTAAATGAGAGGTCCCCTCTCATTTGTCTCTTTTTGAGGCTGAACAGGAGATGCTCCAGTCCCTTAATTGCCTTTGCTGCCCTCCCCTGGACCTGCTCTAGGAGCTCCATGTCTCGCTTGTACTGGGGAACCCAGAACTGGACACAGCACTGCATATGTGGCCTCATTAGGGCTGAGCAGAGGGACAGGATCACTTCTCTTGACCAGCTGGCAATGCTCTTCCTAATTCAGCCCAGAATACCATTGGCTTTCTTGGCCACACGGGCACAGTGCTAGCTCACAGACAGCTTGTTCTCCACCAAGACCCCCAGGTCTTTGCAGAGCTGCTTTCCAGCAGGTCAGCCCTCAGCCTGTGCTGGTGCATGGAGTTACTCTTTTCCTGGTGCAGGACCCTGAATCTGCCCTTGCTGAACTTCAGACAGTTCTTCTCTGCCCACCTCTCTAACTTGTTAAGGTCTTTCTGAAGGGCTGCAGAACCCTCTGGAGTTGTCAACCACTCCTCCAAATTAATGCTTCACAGTTAAAAGTGTTGAGGAAGGGTCTAGTACATTACTCCATCTTGAGACATTCTTCTTGTCTACTATACTTTAGGTAAAAGGGAAATGCACCACTGATCATATTTCTGCAGCCGGACCATGGCTTAAATTCCGTGGCCATCTGGACAACATCTCCAACAACCTGCTCATTGGTGCCATCAACATTGAAAATGGCAAAGCCAACTCTGTGCGGAATGCATTAACCCAGGAGTTTGGCCCAGTTCCAGACACAGCCCGTTATTACAAGGTGAGATGTTCCCCTGACACATCTGTTTTAAGAGGATGTTTACACTTTGGGCAGTCTATGCCAAGAATAAGGATCTCACCCACCTGCTCTCAAGTAACAGCAGCTGCGAATTCAGTCAGCATTGAGATATTTTCTTGGTACTCTCTCTAATGATTGCAGTTCCTGTAGGAGATTCTGCCCTACCTGCTATGGGGAAGAGGGAGGAGGATCTTGTGACTCAGAGGGGACCAGAAATCATAAACAAAAGAGGAAGAACTCCTTTAGGCTCTGCACACCTTACAAGGCATGGGTGTCATCAGACTAAATCTTGCCTCCTGGAATGCTTCACCTGTGACTAGTCTAATGTTTAAATAAATTATAGTCTTATCCGCTTTATCCTTAACACTAGGCTTCAAATCTCAAATGTCCTTTTACCCTCTGGACAACTTGGCAGTTGTCTCCAATTGGCTCTTTCAGTAGAGAGAAGTTAAAATTTTCCATGTCCCTTCCAAAAGTAGAGCAGAGGTCATGGCAAGTGCAAACACTGGTCTGGGTTAGCACAATGGAAGCAGAGGTGTCAGGAAAAGGAAGGCAAAGATTTGCTCTGGATCCCAAAAGCAATCCTCCTCAGCCCTTGTCAGTAAGGATGGCAGTGCCTAACTGCTGTGAAGCACTGAACTCCTTTATTTCTCTCCTTTCTCAGAACTCAAGGGAGTCTTCTGGGAGGTGTCATAGCTTAGCAATGTCAGTGAAGTATTGAAATTAGATGTGTAGGTGGGTATTTTTTGTTAATTCCTCACTTGAGTGGCTGCACAAACGTACATCTGTGTCTTTTGTCACAGAAAATGGGTGTCAAATGGGCAGTTATTGGGGATGAAAACTATGGTGAAGGATCAAGCCGGGAGCACGCAGCACTGGAGCCACGTCACTTGGGAGGAAGGGTAATCATCACCAAGAGCTTTGCCAGGATCCATGGTGAGTTAGGCATCCCCTATGGTGTTTGTAAACAGGATGTATGCGGTTTGAGTGGAAGTGGTGTTTATACCTTGCCCAGGGCTCAACATCTACAGGCATGAACCCTCCCTGCTGACAGATGGCAAGGTGCCTCCTGTGAGGAGTCCTGTTACATACCTAGTTAGACATGCCACAAGCAAGGGATATGCTGAATTTGCTAAAAGATAGTAATTGTTACTGGAATAGTACTCTGAGAAGCACTGGGCAGCCAGAAAGTAATCCTGCTTCCCTGGAGTGGGGTGTTACAAGTGTGGTTGGTGGTTTGTTCTCCACAGAAACCAATCTGAAGAAGCAAGGTCTACTGCCTCTCACTTTTGCTGATCCAGCAGACTATAACAAGATTCATCCTGTGGATAAGCTGAGCATCGTGGGCTTGAAAGACTTTGCACCTGGAAAGGTAACAGTCTGGGTGCTCTGTCATGCACTTGGCAGCAGGGATGTGCTACTGATGGGGAACAATGGTGCATTGTGTGCTTGTGAGGCAGCACTGGCACTGTTGAGCAGTGCAGCCTGCCAGCCAGGTGAGATATGGTGGGCTAGGAGATACAGGGCAGAATGAGTGGTGTTCTGAACAGCTAAGAGAAACCTTTGTATGATACTCTAAATACCTGGACTTGTTGACTTAAGCATGAGGGTTCCCTAGAAGGAACTGCAACCTCACTTTTATGTTAAGATCCACTGTGAACTGCAGTTTTCCCTTTTCAGCCCTTTAAAACCATGTAGGAATTTTCCTGTGAGAAGTGTCAGATAACCTTCTCCCTTATAAGAGAAGGGAAAATAAAACTCTCTTTTTCCTTTAGCCTCTGAAATGCATCATCAAGCATCCCAATGGGAGCCAAGAAACAATCATGCTGAACCACACCTTCAATGAGTCGCAGATTGAGTGGTTTCAGGCTGGCAGTGCCCTGAACAGAATGAAGGAGCTGCAGCAGAAATCAAGCTAAGTGCGCACAATGTCCCAGTGCACTGGACTCAATTCAGCTTTGGCATTTTCATGAAAGTGCAATTCCATGCCTACTGTTGGAATAAATGTCTGATCAAATGTAACCATAGCTTCCTTTTTGTTATGGTACTTCCTCTTCACTGACACTATGAAAAGGGAGTGCAGCTAGGCTTACTTTTGTCTTTTAAATTCCCCAGCTCCCTTTTTCTATTTTGGCTCAGTTTCAGTTCTCCCACAGTTATTTATATTTGGAAATAACCAGCAAAGGTGGATTTGTCTGCTCGGTTGGTTGTTTTCTGCCCATTCACTTTACTGATGGCTAGACTTAAAATGAAAATAAAGAATGTGACCATCTCTTCTGTCATGTGTTATTGTATTCATCATCCTAATTCCTGTCATCGTTGCTGGGAGGGTGGGAAAGAACTTGTAAATCATGGCTATATGGAGAAAAAAACCAAACTAACTCAGTGTGGTAAAAAAAGAGCCCTCACACCTGTCCTGGACTGTTTAGCTCTTGACATTGACCTATTGCAGGCTGCACTTGTGATTATGACCACTTTTCCCCCTACACTCCTGTCCAGGGCAACAATGCCATTATTGCAGCAATGACAAACTTGCAAAGGACACCTGCTGTATCTGCTTTCCCAGCACTGCACACTTAGCTGCTTTCCTAAAGCAAAACTTACAGCAGGAGATGGATGTTGAGGAGTCTCTCATGAGAACAGCACACAAAACCACATTGCTACCACCTCACTATACTCCTGGGGGCCCTGACCCTGTCCAAAAGGAGCTGAGCACAACAGCTACATGGAGTAGTTGAACTGTTTTCTTCCCCTTGCCCTGGCACTACTCCAAAACAGCCTGTGCGGAAGCTCCTCACTTGTTTCACCCAAATTTCCACCTATACAAACAGCTGGAGGGTTTCTGCAAACAGTTGTTTCCACCACAGCTAGATGGTTGCATATGTGAGCACTGCTGCTCTGTACATGGCATTCAGTAACCTTATTGTGTGCACAGATGGACCTCAGTTACTATGTGAACCTAAAGAATTCTAGGCTCCCTTTTAATTAGGGTGTTGCACCAGGAATAACAGTTGAGAATTAAGGGGTTCTAATGATGCTGCAGGGAGGGCACTGATGACTCAGGCTTTGTTTTCACAGTTAGAGGTTAAGCAGACCCACTGTCCCAGGGAATTACAGCTCGTTCCTGCCAAATGTGACAGACTTTGTAATTATGTGCAACATCACTCTCTTGGCAATAGGCCCTGCATAGATTTTACTCACCATTTTGTTCCCTCCTTTCCTTGTACTGCTGTCAGTGAGGGTGATGGCAGTTGTTTGTCATTGGCTGTTAGCACAGAGCAAAGCATTGGTCTCATCTCTGTCTGCCTTGAAATCTAAGTAGCTAAACTGCAAGAGGCAAGTGTCTTCTTGCTAGGCAGGAAGCTAATAGTTTCTCCACAAATTGTACAGGAAGGCAGGCTATGTGGTTTTTACTATTTATTCTACTTATATTATTAACACCCCCCAAAAACAAGATTTAGCTTGCTCCAATCAGGCCTTGGTCCATTTCAATCCATAATTTCATATTTTCAGTCAAACTCCTGCAAAGTTTAGCTCATTCTGCATAAATGCAGCCCACCAAAAAAAGTCATTCCATTCAGCACAATAAGCAACCTATAGTTTTCCACATCTTCACTAAGCCTGAGGTACTTTTGGGTAAAAGCCATTCCCTGTTCCTTCTGGCTGACTTCATCCATGGGTGAAATTGTCATTCTGAGCAGAACATCACCACCACTTCCCCTGCTCTCCCAGCAGCAGCATTTTCCAGGTCTCCAGAGTTCCACACCTCTAACTCTAGCCTTTTGCTGTCTCTTCGTTTCCTGTCAAAAGAAGGGCAGGTTTCTACTTCTCTGAGATCAAGCTCCCAGCCTAAGGAGCAGTACTTCTCAATAGGTATTCTCTTCTGCCTTTATTCATAGAAGTCAACTCCTTCCTTAATTCAGTCAAGCAAAGATCTCCACAATTTTGTCACTGGGGCAGGAGAACAAAGCTCTTAGCTGAGTTTGCAGCTGCTGTGCTCAAGGCTTTTCATGTATGTAAAGTCACTTTTGCACATCAGTGAACATGTTTCATGAAAGCAACCGTCTCTCTCTGGCAGCTTGGAAGCTGAAGGGAAAACAGAGAATGGCATGTGTAATTCCTTATTCAGCTTCCGAGGAGCAATGAGGACCACCAGGGTCCCATTATTCCCCAAACATCAACCAGAAAGAATTTCTTCGGAGAAATTTCTGTGGAGGCTCTGATGGCAGCTAACTGTTTGTCCACCATGACAGGAGGCCCAGGCCTGGCTCGCTGATTGATCCCTGTTCAGAGAGAGAAGACAAGGGCATGCAATTGTAAACTAGAATAGAGGAAAATGCCTAAAAATACAACATCTCTCCCATCTATGTTATGGAACACATGGTTCAGATCCACCTTTCTCATGCATTGTACTCAGGTGGGTTTTATGCCAGAACACTGCAAGGAAAGACTGTTCAGCTGCCACATAAACCTTGATGTGTTGCTCCCAGCTCTTGTACTCTTCATGCATACAGAGTTTGCTTTAAATCAGCCTCTCAGGGGGAACCACCAACAACCACTAAGTATTCCAGTAAAAACACTCAGAAAGCAGGGCAACCACAAGAACAACCTTATTTCTCCCCTTTTTCACTCCTTTCATTTTGTGACTCTGTTTCATGGTCAGTTTAAAGTAATCAGTTTTTTGGGAAAGGGGTGGTATTTTAGACACTGAATAAACCACAACACTCACAAGGCCATAAGAATTAATGCACATAGTTACCACAAGAGTGTAGGGTGCCTCTTTCTTCTGGACTTCTTCTGCAGCATTTGAAGTGGAAGCCTCTGCAGAGCTTGGACCGGTCGGTGACGTATCAACAAACATCTCATCCACAACTCGGAAACGGATCTCTTCCCCAATGTCCATGTAAAGGTCGTGGGCCCCTTCTTCCGTCTCATATTCCCACACCCACACCTGCTCTGCTTCATCACTGGCCAAGGATTAAGGAGGGAAACAGTATTCTGCTTGACAGATCACTTTCTGACAGTTCTGAGAACAGACTCAATTCAAAGCCTTTTCACAGTTATTTCCCAAACTGCAATGTGTTGTCCCAGGTCATTGTCTGCACAGCCCAGGTCCTCCATCTTTCTGATTTTCCTGCATCAAACTGTATGCTGCTGGTCCACACATCCCCAAAAAAACCCAGCAACAGGAAAGACCCCCAGACAAGCAAAACTTCTCAGACCCAAGACAACCTTGCCTACCACACTTAAGTACATCGGATGCCCACATACGTTGACATTACATAACCCGCACTCATATCTTCAGCAGCAGCCAAGAATGGAGGCAGGGATTACAACTGTGCAGGGGACACTGCGATTCACTTCTATCAGTGGGCACAATGATCCTGCAAAACCTAAAGAGCGTGAGGGCCACCGTGTTATCAGTGGCTCTGATAACAGTCTGTGGGACTTGGTCGACAGAAGGGCTTAGCTTCTGCCACTGGGCACCTTCACTGTTGCAGTGGTGAATGCCTGTTGGGCCAGCACTGCACAATCTTTTGAAATGAAGTAGTAAAGTTATCAAAGGTGATCAAAGGATACAACTTAGCTGGCTGCTGCAGGGATTCTGGTGGGATGACAATATCATCAAAGAATCCAATAGTAACTGCAGAGAAAATAATTTGGATAAGACTGAAACTATTATTTGCAAATGATGTTCCACAGCAATTCCTAAAATGCATTTCTAGGCTCATTCTCCTTCCTCTCTCAGGAAGGACATTGAGATGATGCAGGAATTATTCTTTGAGCCACAATGTTCAATTTCAGTTGGCAGCAAAGCAACCACCCAGCTGAAAGTACATAGTGCAACAGAGGGCACAGTCTTCGTGCCCACTGGGAAAGGAAAAGGTTGTTTGGAGCAAGAATGGAAATGAAAGGGTTCCAAGAAATGAGTCAGATGCTACAGAGGTCTGTCACAAAAAAGAGCACGGAATTCACAGATGTAGTATGTTAAATAAAGACCAATATAAAGTCAGAACAGCCCCCACATCCCCCTTGAGATTTCATGATGTTGAATTTCATCAGGGAATGGACCATGCTCAAATTCAGCAACAAAAGCAGCCAAGGTAACCTTATTGTCCTAATTTAACAACTGAGCAGCAGAACTCCCTTGCATGGAAGACTCCTAGAGGAAAGGAAAACAACTCATCAATCATATATTCCATGACTCTGGCAGCACTTTGTGCTCACAAAGACATTCCCCTGACATGTTTTCAGGTATGGGAAATGAACACAAATTTGCACACCACTATACGAACAATACATCAGACCAACACAAGCTGATAGTTCCACTCTGAAAAAAACAAATTTGGTTAACTGAAGCAAGGAAAGGAATCCAATCTACACTCCAGACGGGCTTGCCTGTTATTCTTGGGCAAAAGGAAAAGGGAGTGCGGACAAAACCATCAAGGTCAAGGGAAGCTGCCAGGCTTAAACTACCAAGCACCCTCATATCAGAGCAGCACTAGAGGCCAGTAATAGCCATTAACCACCCCACAGAGAGCATTATTCCAGCTGAAATCAGTGTCTCAACAGACCCAAGAACTCTGCAGCTCACGTGTCCCCCCCAGAAGTTGCGGTTTACCGTGGACGCCATCCTGACTGCAGCTTTTAATCTGTCCAACCAGAATCTCATCCAGGAAGGGATGGAAGACCACATAGCGGAAATGCACTTAAAGGAAAACAGATCATTAATGTAATGTCCATGTTAGTAAACTATAGTCCTCCCACGGAATGGTAGCCATTAAAACAAAATCCCACATCCTATATGCCCTCTAAAATACCAAGTTTCTTTTTTACAACTTCTTTATAGGCACTGATTAGATAGAAAAATTGGAATAAGAGTTCTGATTCCTAACAGGATTGTACAAATTCTGGCAGCAGCTGATCAGCAGTGTCTTGTTGCCAGCTCCTCAGTTTTGCAAGAAGTTCACAGAAAGAAACTGTAAGAT
Organism: Phylloscopus collybita; assembly: GCA_027886175.1. Lineage (NCBI taxonomy): Eukaryota > Metazoa > Chordata > Aves > Passeriformes > Phylloscopidae > Phylloscopus > Phylloscopus collybita. Next base: position 49,430,690 of record JAJNNQ010000137.1, on the reverse strand, counting down.
GATAAACCTGGAGCATGGCCTCTGATTAAGTTATGATGGAAGCACAATGCTTCAGGGTCAAGAGTATCACAGTTGAAATTAAACTTTCTCATAATAGTTCTGCCTTTTATCTTTGTCTGCAATGCTGTATTTTTCATTAAACAAAATATTTTAAATCAAATATTATCAGATTAAACAAGGTTCTCTAACATAATTGGATTTTTCCTCCAAGCTAGATAAAAATCTTTCTAACTAAGCACAAGGCATTTATTATTACAAGAATGCTACACTAAGACAATCTCAGCCAAATGATGCTTCTGAGAAATTTAACATCATTTTAGCTGTACCTCCTTAATGCTCCTCTTTTACATAAAACTAGGCAGTACATTAAAGAAAGTTATTACCAGACACAGAGGGATTTATCAAAGTGCGACGCCAGATTCTAAAAGCAGACTTTTTTCCTAAGCTAAGAGAGAAAAGTTCTCTTCTTTCAGTTCAACAAGTAATTCTAAGTTAAGAAGCTGAATGGAGATTAAAGCAAGCAGGAAAGCCTGACATCCTCCTTCAGTATTAGAGAAGCTTGTACTTGCAGGAAATGTATTCTGCTGGAGTTACAATTTAGACAAGGGGAGGCACATAGAGTCAGTGCAGTTCCCTTCTAACAGGAGATACTTCATGTGCTCAACCTATGTTTCCACACGGTAAACTGAAACAAGAAAAATGCATCTCTTACCAGTTTAAACCTTTATTTTAACTTTAAAAAATGAAATTTGCTTTTATGCACTTACTTCCAGTTTTTACTCAAATTTGCCAAGAGTCAAAGTACAGAAATTAGTAATTTCTTATTTGAAAAAATCACTAGAAATGTATGATGAACCAGACCTAAGTTTCAACAAAAGTGTCATAAAACTTCCAGCTAGTACAAGAGCATTGAATGCTGTGCAAATGCTATATGTAGAAATGGGTTTCAACATCCTAGCTAGGGAAAATAAGCTTCAAAAAGGAAAAAAAATATCAGAGAAATGCAGACCAGTTATTACAACTTATTTTCTATTTGCAGGCTTTAAATAATTTTCAACTAAATTAACCCTTTCCTTACCCCATACCTATGGCTCTAACTGTAGAGCAGAGATGGGCTGCTGGAGAAGACAAGAAGGACTGGCTATTTAAAGCTGTATTTGTACCCAAAACTGCAAAGAAAATAAGAGACTTTCACCATGTTCCTCTTGCCCTCTAACAGGAACAGTTAAGGCTGTGAACTTAAGGTTGTTACTTTCCCTAACTACTGAACTCAGCTTACATTTCCAGATCATTAATTAACCTTCTGCAACACAATATAACTGAGGAAAAGCACCTACCTTTGGTATGTGATGCACCATCCCCAGGAAATATGTATGAATCTTCCAGCTTCGTGATATCATATAGACAGATGCAGAGCCCAACATTGTATACAACCTGATGAAAAGAAAAGAAAAGAAAAGAAAAGAAAAGAAAAGAAAAGAAAAGAAAAGAAAAGAAAAGAAAAGAAAAGAAAAGAAAAGAAAAGAAAAGAAAAGAAAAGAAAAGAAAAGGAGCAGTAAATCAAGCAACCCACTAGGTAAAATCAAGCAAACTATGGAATTCATATATTACGCACACCTTTCCAAAAGGCAGCAACAGAGGAGTGGCAAGATGGGATGGAGGCTGTTTTGGAATAATGCCTTCACCACCACCAGCAGTGATGAGGAACCCCAATCCAAGTGTCGTGGGAACACATTTTTTTCACTGGCACTGGAAAGAGTATTGCCACAAAGAGAAATGGTTGGGAAAATTGTCAGTGGTGAGAGAACTTGAGCTGCCAAGACAGTAAACAGCTCCCCATTATTCACCAGCCCCACAGCTTGTCCAAATACTAAACATGCTTTTTACTAGACTTACACTCTCAGAAACTGCTAGGCTTGCCTTTGTCTTATATTACTTATTTATATTGTATTAGATTAGATTAGATTAGCTTTGGGGAGACACAAGGCAAATTCTTGGTTTCTCTGCTATTTCTGAGACAGCTTCACTGCCTACAAAATTTGAGACATGTACCAGTCATCAGTGGATGAAGGAAGACTTTTGCTTTTCATAACCTGCCTGTATAATCTACTATTCACAACCTTTGATCCCTTCAGGTTGCTCTTTTGACATCCTTTCACATTTACAGCTGCATTTTGAGTTTTGCACCTGCCTCGTGCTGCAAGGCATACACTAATCACAGTCCTGGGGCTGCAGAGGGTAACTTTGACCTCCATATCTACTAGAAAAATTCTTATATCCTGCACCAAAGACCAACTTTTTACTGCCACCATGTATTTCAATTGCCAGCCACAGATGAAATCCGCTGTTAACAGCTTCATTTCTCTTCCAGTATTACTATTCTACACGTGTTTATACAGTCTTTTTTTCTTTAAATTCCCCACTAGATAGATTAGTTTGCATTTGTTTTTTAGGCTGCATTTTGGATTGCTCCTTGTAACAAACCAGCAGCAGCTGCTCTCACCCCATCTGGTGCTTCAGTATCTTCCCATTACAACATTAGCCATTAGAAAAATGATTTTGAGATGATACGTGGCTTATTTACAGTCTTTGTTTACGGTCCCAGGGGATGCCCTTCACATCTAAACCACTCTGAGTAGGCATAAATAAAAGGAAGAAACGCTCGGGGATGTTGTGATGCCTGTATCAGCCTATACGTGACCCACGCTTTACCTTATTGGCCAATTTCTTGTTTAGCTCTTCAGCAATGGACTCGTTCAGTTTCCTTTCAAACTGCCAGGGAGGAATTCTTACAGTGTCAGTCATCTCCACCAGGACAAACATGGTGGCGGGGGGCGAGGAGACGCCAACAACCTCGGGAATTGGAGCGCTGCGAAGAGCGGGCTTGGGAAGACACCCCAACGTGGCGCGAAGCCCGGCTAGGCGGTGTCCCGAAGGAAAGCGGGCCGAGAGCGGGCGGGATGTCGGCAGCGCCCCCTCACCCACCCGACGAACCCAGACCAGCGCCGCGCGGCCCGGCCTTGCGCCACTTCCGGCGCCGCCGCAGCCAATCGCGCTCACTGGCTGGTCGCGCGCTTTGATTGACACGGGGCGGGGAAGGGCACCCGCTGCCACCATTTTGTTCCTCCTCGGGAGGGGCGGGACGGTTTTGGAGCTTGCTGTCAGCGGAGCCGGGAAGTATCCGCTGATCCCCGGGTGGGCTGGTTTTGGCCGATATAAATGTGGAAAAGGGCCCCGCTCCCGGCCCCCCGGACACTGCTCCCGGGTGTCCTTTGCAGGGATGCTCTGTAGTTCCCTCCTTCTGCACCTCTGCCTCCGGCGAGTGGGTCCCCGGGCGCTTTCTCCAGTGCCACAGCTGGAACAATTGTCAATTGCGGTTATTCTGATTTAAATTATCATTTTAGTAAACTTCAATCCAGATAGTGCAGCAAAGATCACAGAAGCACGGAACAGGTCAGGGAAGGTCCACAGTGGGGCATCTGGCCCAACCTCCCTAGTCAAGCAGGGTTGATAAATAACATAGAGAATAGAAATTTTCAGAAGTAGTCTGCTATGCATCCTATGTAGATAAGGTATGCCTGCTTTCTAATACTTCAGTTTGTGTTATAAAGTTTATTCTCCAGCCATTTTGGTATCACGGTCATCCCAGAGCACATAGCACAGGGATTGTATCCAGAGGGTTCTTGCATTCCCTCTCCAGTGAGGGAGACTCCACGCCCTCTGAGCAATCTGTTCCAGTGGCTGGTCACCTGCACAGTAAAAAAGTTCTTCACTTTCAGGTGGAACTTCGTATGCATCAGTTTCTGCCTGTTGTCCTATTGCTTGGCATCATCAAGAAGAGCCTGGCTCCAGCCTCTTGACACCTTCCATGTACTGATACACATTGATGGGGTCCCCTCTCAGTCTTCTCAAGCCTGAACAGGCCCAGCTCCCTCAGCCTAAGAGAGGAGCTCCAGTCCCCTGATTATCCTTGTTGCCCTCTGCTGGACCTGCAGCAGGAGCTCCGTGTCTCTCTTGTGCTCAGGAGCCCAAAGATGAAAGTTTCTGCCTCTCTGATAGCCGTTTCTTCAGCTGTTTGCCCACGTCTCCAGCAAACCTGAGTGGGTTTATAATCCTCTTTGCACCTGGAAGTTCCTCACAGCTGTATTTGCCCAATGCTTAGGTCAAGGTTTTTTTCAGGGACAAACTGCCACCATACAGAGCTAGAATAATTTGTGAGTGTTAATTGCCTAAGAGAAACAAACCAACCCCCATCATATAATTTTTGAGGCCTTGGTGCATTCTGCAGTGAAGGAATCACTGGGGGTATGCAAATGTCTGGAGGTTTGTCAGAGAAAATGAAAGGAGGTTGTTTGAAGTGTGTTTAAAAAAAGATCCACCAGGAAAACCAAACATCCCTGGCTGACAGTGAAAACTGCACTGTCAGCATCATGGCTTTGATGAGAAGGCTAAGTGTGTCATCCCCCACACTCCGCAGCAGTGCATGGTGGGACAGTAATGAGCAGTTTTTAGGTAAGAAATCATTAAATGTTGAGCTGTCAGGAAAGGGAGGGAAAGCAAGGTTGGAAAAACCCTGGTTAGGCCTCATTAAGAAGATACCTGTCTTGGACAAGGAGGTGTTGATCTCTTCTCAATTACTCTGTTTCATCAGGATCTGTTGGGTTGTGGGGTTGTTGTTGTTTTGGGTTTTTGTTTGTTTGTTTTGTTTTGTTGGTTTTTTGTTTGTGTTTTTTGTTTTGGTTTTTTTGTTTGCTTTGTTTTTTGGGGGTTTTTTGGGGGTTTTTTTGTTGTGTTTTTTTTAAATAAACATGGCTGGTCTGCCCATGTTTGGCCTTTTTGTATTAAATAGGAGGCCCAGAAACAAGATTTTCCTTGTCACCTGGGAAGAGCAGCATTTTTCTTGGAACAGCATCTTCTGTCTCAGCAAAGACCTCTGCTGCCAGCACAGCAGACACCACTCCATCAGAACGCCTCAACCCAAATCCCCAGTGTTTCTTGCTCTTCTTGTCCTATTTCAGGGAGCCTTATGAAGGCCCTTTCTCCTGTACTCCAGTCATGGCTGCGCTAATCTCAGCACAGCACAGTTTTGCTGGCATACATGCCGCATCCCTTGCTGTTCTGTTCTGATCTCATGCAGGTCTGGCGATGCAAGGTTTGACCTTTGTCTAGTGCAGCTTTTGCAGGAGTCTGTAGCTATTTCTTCAGAAGAGTGAATTGTTCTCAACCCTGCCTTGATAGCAGGGGAAGAAATAGCTTTGGTATCACACAAGGAAAGAGAACTTAGACAGTGTTCGTTTTGGCAAGGTGATCACTCTGGATGCTTGTATATAAGAACTGTAGGGTTAAGTAGGGGCATGCACTCAGGGAATAGTAGACTGAAATACCTGGGAGAATGTGGGAAATGGAGAGAAGTGGATTTGGACAGTCATATCATGCTTCCACTTCTAGCCCATTCTTGAGCTAACATTTTCCATACTTCCAATAACCACACCCCATCAGGGGCTTTTGGGGGCCCAATACAAAGCAGACAAATCTTCCTTCAGCCTTATCCACTGCCCCCAAAAACCAGCTGTGTGAGCAGCAGGTCTGCAAGGCCTCACTTCATACTGTCTTGGGTCCTGTAAGTGATGTCTTTTGTGTGCTATAAAGTGCAGATACCAAGCAAGATGTGCAGAATCTCTCTCTTCTATATCAGCTCTGTGATTGCAAACAAGGATTGAATGCTCTGGGCCACTCCTCAGTTAGGATAGTAAGATTCCTATTCTCTGTGCAGCTATGCATTTTGGTGAAACTTGCATGTATTTTGATTTCACACTGAGGAGACTGAATTGAAATATGTGCAGAGAAAGCTGGTGATGGCAGTGTTGGATGAGCTTCACTGCCTCTGGTACCAGGCTGCAGTCACCCCAGAGCTGAGTCTGGCTGTCAGTGTCTCAGCCTTCACCAGTAACATCCCAGGCTGTGGGAAATGATTTCCAGTCTCACTTTCTTCAGGTAGCCCCCTCCCCAATCCCAAGAGGTGCGTGTCTGGTCTGTCTACGTATGACAGATGCTGATCTGTTCCCACCTAGGTTTTCTCCCCAGAGGAACTCCATATTTCTTAAGTGCTGTCTTCAATGTAAAAATATAAACAAAAGCCAAATTATGCTCTGTAGAATACGGGTGTTGCCTCAACTCAGCTAATGGTAGTGCTCAGAGTTACACTATATTTATTGCTGGTGATGAAGTGTCTTGCTGTTGGAGATGATGTGAACAGCTCTGTTTTGCTGAGTTGTCTCCTGTTCTCCCAGTAGTACTAAGACGGTGAACATCCAGAAATCCACAATTTCAGAGCATGGTCTTTGTTCTTGTGGGGGGTTTTTTTGTTGTTTTGGTGTTTTGTTTTGGTTTGTTTTTTGTTTGTTTTTTGGTTTTTTGTTTGTTTTGTGTGGGGTTTTTGTTTTTTTTGTTTTTGTTTTGTTTGTTTTTAAGCTTTAGCTGCTGGAATCCAGGAGTTGCAGAAGAGTTTTTCTGTCCCTCAGAGAAAATACCAGACACTTCTCATTCTCTTGATTGTACAGGAAAACTGGAAAATATCTGAAATTACCTGAAGTATTGGAACCTTTAAGGAAAATTAAAGGAGCCCCCAAATTACTTGGTTTAGTATCTCCTCTGTCCCCACATGCCCACAGCTCTTGGAGAAAACTGGCTAAGGGATGCTAGGGGAGGTGAGTGGTAATTTACATCTTGACAGTTCTGGCCTTTCTGTGATTGACTCCAAGGGAATTATGTATCTTCTCACATTAAAAGTCCTCCACACTCTTGCCTTTGCTTCCATCTCTGCAGGCATCTCTGGCACCCCGACTCCCATTCTCTGTTTGATCAAAGCTTCCCCTCTTCTCCTTTTATCATTTTTGCATGCTTTAGACTCTGCCTCATCCGCTGCAGCACATGCCCGGAGTTACCTTCCAATCAAATGTACTTCTGGTTCCCCGTGCCTTTTCCATCAAAAGCCTTTATGTGGGAGAGCCAGAGCTGTCCCCCAAGAAAGGAGAAGTCACCTCCAGAGAAACTCAGAGTGGAGAATGAGAGCTGACTGGGGCCTCCTACCCTTCTTTTGCAAAGTTCTGAAAAGTAGACTGGAGAGATAAGATGTGTAGTGTCTGTAGGGTGTGAATGGGGCTCCTGTTCTGTTATGGAAAACTACTTGAAAAGCCACCAACAGAGGATGATAGGCAACAGCAGAACCCACTGGTGCTTGGAGTTTCAGTGCTTCTTGGTGGCCTGCCATGGGCTGTTCTCTTCTGTCTATGAAGCTTTTTTCTGCATTTTAATTCATTGACAGGAAAGGGACAAGTGTTTTGTGATCTCATCCCTCTGTCCCTTGGGACAGCCCCATATCAACACCCAGTACCTGGATGAATGGATGGATGGATGGATGGATGGATGGATGGATGGATGGATGGAACAGCTGGAACATGGGAACAGTTGTGGAACAGTTGGAACACTTGTGACCCTTTCTCCTGACTCTGTGCCATGCCTCATGGTTCCCAACCTGTGTGCCACCCTGCAGCCCTGAGACTTGTTTGTGGAACAGGTCTAGTTGGCATCACTGTGTTCAGCTACTTAGACTGTATCAAGGAAAGAGTTTAAGGAAACAAAAGCAACCCACGACCACTCCATGTCACAGGATGCCCATAGCAGCTCCCTGCAGCACTGACACGGTACCATGGTTGTTTCGTTGTTGTAAATTTTATTCCAGAATCACAGGCACTTGTTTGGTAAAGTGCTGATTGTCAACTACCTTTCTGCTCCAAAATGAGGCTGATATCGCCTAAATCCGCCGCCCCTAGTTATGCCTACCCAGCCTATTCTTACTAGCCTCCAATGATGGAGACCCTGGAGCTTGGCCAGGCAATCTACTTGAGTAATTAACTGTCTGTTCTGTTAGAAAGTGTTTCCTAATGTTTAACATCAATCTTGCTCTTTTTAATTTAAACCCCATTACTCCTCACCCTAATCCCCAACGGACTCAGCAAACGATTCTGCCCTTGTCCCACTGCCCTGCACCTTAACTAGAGAAAGTCTTAGGCCAATTTATGGCACGGCCTCTGCCCACAGAGGTGGCTCTGCTAAGCACGGTCACACAAGCACAGGGGAAAACAGAAAGATCTTTTGGCACAGTGCGCTAATAGAAATGACACCCTGTCCTAGGGTGACTTTATGATGCTTGTATCCCCAATCGTCTGTTCTGTTTGTACTGTATATTAAGTTCTGTACCTTTAAAATGGTTCTGGGAGCAAAGGGGGAGAAAGAAGCAGCACACAGTTTGTTTTGAGAAAACTGCCTGACTCCCACACGGACTTGCTCCATCTGAGGCACAGACAGCGGTGGGACAGAGATCTCCTGTGCTTTTAGTTAGTTTTAGCTAGCTGAGGCAGAGAAGTTTCCTGGACTGTTTTTTTGGTTGGTTTTTTTTTTTTTTTTTTTTTTTTTTCTTGGGACTGTTTAAATCTGCTCTGGACTGAAAACCCCAGAGGAGCAGCGAGGGCTGGCACCTGCGGCCTGCTGGGCCTGGACCTCCGGAGGGAGTGGGGCTGGTGAGAGACTGAGTGAGCTGAGCTGCACCCACGGCAAGGACTGTCTCTCTTCGGAGCAGTGAGAGTTTTATTGTTTCGTATTATTCATTCTTTATGCTTGGGGGATTTTGTTTGTTAAATAAATAATTTTTTCCACTTTTCTCCGAGGAAGTTTTTTCCCGGACCGGTTGGGGGGAGGGGCCGTTTGTGTGTGCTTTCCAGAGGAACCCCCTTTGGAGGTTTCCTCCCAAATTTGCCCTAAACCAGGACACACCCTTAGAAAGCACCTGGGTTTGTGATGGCTAGCTGTGAGCCCGGAGGGAGTGGGGCAGTAGGATGGGTTTGCAGCGTGTGCCTCCTGTTCTCTCCTACTGCACCGGGAGTGACTGTGGTACCGAGGGGTGCTTGGGCAGGCGGGAAGAGTGGCTGCAGTGAGACTTGGGGTTACAGGGGAGAGGTTTCACCCATTGTGAGGGACCGTGTCTGCATCCCTGCCTGCAGTGCACACCCCATCCTTCTGTTCCTACAGCCTTTGGGGCTGCCCCACTGCGTCCGGCTGTGCCACCGATGTGCGTCACTTTGCGCAACGAGAGCGATGCAGACCCCGGGGCCGACCCTCATTACCTCCAGCCTTCCATACAAACTTTCTCCGTTAAGCCTAAATAGCTCAGAAATGACGAGGCTGATCCCTCCCACCTGCTCGCTCCCCCTGCCCCGACCCTGACGTCAGGGGAAGGCGTGCGGATGCGTGTGTGTTCGAGGCGCACACCATCCACACATCAGATACCGCAGATCCCTCAGCCGGCAGGCAGCCAGCCGAGAAAGCCCCCCCGAGCCGGGCTGCAGGCGAGACCGCTGCTCCTCGCAAGGTAGCGGAGGAGCATCCGGCCCCTCCGAGCATCGATGCTCTGCAGAGCGCAGCTCCAGGGAGCCCGCCGCTTCTAAGGAGGTGAGTAAGGGGAGGCACAATGGCCATGCAGCGCGTCCGGGCTATTGTAGCTGGAGATAAAACTTCACGCACCACCTTCTTCTTTGAAACCTGCTTTTTCCTTTTGACGATGGAGAGGTGCGAGGATGAAGAGTGACTTCCCTCCTCCGGTTTCGTTATCCTCACCAGCCTCAGGAACAATAACTCCCCTGGGGTGGCGGTGGTAATGCAGCACGTCTGCTTTGGCTTGGCGGCAAATAATCCAGGGTTTTGCCGCGGAGGCCTGAGCTCAGCTGGGATCCAGCTCTCTGATTGCCGGGTGAGCGGGAGGCAATTTGTGAAAAATCTGACTGATTAAAGTAGGCTGATAGTGATGAGGGGTGGAACTGGCATTTCTTTGGACTGGCTGCACTATTCCTGCCAGTGGCAAGATAGATCCACAAAGGAGGAAGGAAGGACACAGATGAAGATATTTGTGCCAGGTCTTTGAACAGATGCTATGCTAATTAAAAAAAAATAAAAACATCACAAGAAAGCAAACAAATCCCGCAAACTTGGTATTTGGGAATGATGATAATGCATACATGCTTAAATGGTAAATCAACCCTCCATGATGGTTTCTCCCTTTGCTTCTCCTTTGCATCTGTCAGCCTGCTTGCTCTCTCTCATGGCCTCCCTGAGAACTGGGCAGCCCAGCACTGACTAAGGGAGCTTTTTATAATCAATCTATTAGAGTGACATTCATATTTTAGCGCTAAGCAGGCTGTATCGTAGGCGAGACTCTCAGCAAAGATCTCTGGAGTTGGGAGTGTGATTGGCTTAGCTGGGGAGGGGATGGTGTCAGTGTGCATTGCCAAAAAACTGCCTAGTTTTATTTTTCCTATAGTAATTTGTCTCATCAAAGGGGTTGTAATAGGGAGGGTAGGTGAGAAAATGGCTTTGCTTGGTATTTAACTCTTAACATGATCTGGTAACCAAAAACAGGAGAGGTGCAGCTGAGAGGCTTTCATTAGCATCAGACAGAGACAGCATTTATAAAAATCTGCCAGACACCAAGGCTGTGAGCCTTCTAGGTGGAAAGAAGGATGGAGAAACATAGCCCAGCCAGCGCTGCAGTAGCCCTGCTCGTGGTAACCCTTGTCTGGAGCCATCGTGGTTCCCTAGCTGGTTCCTGCCCTTCATGGCAGCCCCCCTGGGAGTTCTGCTGGCCACTGTGTTATTGTTGGGTCCCTTGGCAAGTGAATATGCCCAGCAGCCGAAAAATGTGATTTTTGTTTTTGCATTGAGCTCTGGGGACACACTCATGTGTCTGGGGGCGGGGGGTGTAGCTCTTCTCTGTTTCAGCCTGTGTTTAGACAAGCTAGGTCTGGGGGGGCATCAGCCTCCCCGAGAATGGCAGCAGGCCAGATAATTGCTTTCTGTGCTCCGTGGGGTGAGGAGATGGATGCTGGCAGCTGGCTATGGAGGTGGGGTATCTTTTCGGCATACAGAGACCCTTTTTCTATTGGGGCAGACTTAGAGGGGTAGTAAACCTGACTCGTGAACTGGGGCCACTGGCAGTTGCAAGGGATGGAGAAAATGTGATGGAGAGTGGCATGGAAGAGCCCGTGCAGGAGATTGCTGCAAAAGGCAGCATAGGGAAAATAACCTCCAGCTCCTTGGCTGGGGTGGAGAGAGCAGTGACACTCGGGAGAACCGAGTGTGGTGGCAGGCAGCATCCGAGCAGGGGGTTTACAAAGAGAAGCGGCGGCGTGAAAGGGAACTGCCCATAAAGGCGGTGATCTGGCGAGCCGAAGGGTCACGTCCAAAGCTGGAGCGTGACAGCCGCCAGCAAAGAGGCCATCCATCCACCAGTACATCCTGGGCATCCCAGGGGTTCCAGTGGATGGGAAAGAGCACAAAGAAACGCCACACGGGAGGGCCAACTCACCAAGGGCAATAAAGCTAATTAAATATGTAGTCCCCCATACGGTGGGGGGAGTGAGGTGGTGTTTTTTTTGTTTGGTTGGGGTTTTTTTTTTTGTGGGTTTTTGTTTTGTTTTGTTTTGTTTTTTTGGGGTTTTTTTAGGGGGGTTGGTGTTTTTTTTCCCCCGCTGCTGCTGATGAACAGGGAGCGGCAGACAGAGTCTGCTGCCTCTTCAAAAGGCTCTTTCCCTCCTTCTAGGGGGCCTTGATAGTTAAAAGAGGTCATAGCCAGCACCAAAGTCAATATGTCTGTCTTTAAAGGAGGGGAGAGAGACAGTGATTTTATTTGATAAACTGCAGACCTTTCAGTCGCTGCTGATGAATGGGGTACTTGGATCTCGAGATAAAAGCTGATGTGTCTTCTGCCTGTCTGCCTTAATTGGGTTTCCTGCCTCCACCTGCAAGGGCTCCTGACTGTCAGCTCTGCTTGCTCAGGAGCCTGCCCTCCAAAAAATATAAAAACAAAACTGGCTTCTGCTGACAAGACCCTGCACCAGAGGGCTCTGGAGTTTGGCTTTGAGATGTTTTTTTGAGGGGAAGAGGGAAGGTGGACAGGGTAGGAGGTGTTTTGTATAAAGAACATCCTTCCAGAGAGCCCTTGGCTTGCAGCCACTGGCCTTCTTAGCTCGGAGGACTGTCACCCTGGGAGACCCTTGGAGCAAAGCCACCAGGAGGAGACAGGGAGAAGCAAGATGGATGTCCGGCAGTGGAGTTGGAGGGTGGTTATGCTGGAAAGGCTTCCCATGCCCCGCGGCAGAGGTGGGCTGCTGCAATCTCTCTGCTTTCTTCTTCAAGTGACCCAAATTTTGCCCCTGCACTGTATATTTGTGTGGTGGGGACATAGTGTCATGATGTGGTGTCAGCCAGGCCAGGAGAGACCTGAGGTGGGGAGAGATGCTCTCATCCCTGGAAGAATTGTGACCACAGGTGATTGAGGAGAGAGTGAAAATGCCTCTTGTGCCAAGGTACTCCCTCCTTGTCCCCTGCTGGGGCTGCATTGTGGAGAAATGGTTGGGGAGAGGATGGTGAGATGGAGAGCAGGGAGGGAAGGTGGACAGTAGAGGTTTTCCCTGATCTGCGTCTGGGCTGGGAGGGGAGGAGACACTGGCAAAAGATACGCTTGTGTCCCCACTCTTCTCTCAGCCTGCTTTTGCCCTGAGTTTAATTTCCGTGGTCCCTTTGTTTGCAGCAGAGATTTAAATTAAGTGAGAGGTAGGATATGGCCCTGGTGTCCCCCATGTGCCAAAGCTCCTATTCAGCCTCAGCTTCACCAGCACCACCAAAGCCAGGAATTCAGCTGCTGGGCACCAAGGCTGACCAACAAATCTGGGATGTTTGATACAGGTGCTGAAGAGGGGCAGAGTGCTGCTGGCTGAACAAGACAGCGTCGGCATGGCCGCAGGACAGGGATCTCTGCTCCAGGCCCTGCTCCAAGCAGGAGGAAATACAGCAGGCAGCTCCATGACATATCCAGGCAGTTCATCTGCCAAGGATGGGGATCTCACAGCCTTGCTGTGCCCTGTCCCTGTGTTTATCCTAGTGAGCTGCCACCCTACACCAGGGTTTCCCCTCAACATCCCCATGGGCTATCCAGAGAGCCCTGAGTCCTGTGGGGGATTGCACCTAGTTTGTTCTCCCACAAGGAGCAAGCTCAGCTCCTTGGGGCAAACAGCAGCCCAGGAGGGCACCCTCTGCTGCTGCCCTCAGCTCTCAGGAGCAGACCATGCAGACCACTTGCCTCCTCAGCGAGTGCCCAGCATGCTCCTGTTCTTCAACACCACTTGTCCCCCATAACAGGGAGCCTTCCAGGGTACTTGAGGCTGGGCTGGTCCCACGGTGAACCTGGGGCAAACCCACTCTTGGTTGACACTTCACCAGTCTTTTTGTCCCTGCAAGCTCCCCCTCCTGCACACTCTCTTGCCTCTTATTTTAATTTTGCTTCTGGGAAACTTCCATTTTTCCACCCCCTTGTAGATGCCAACCAACTCCCTCAGCATACTAACAGTTTGCTCCAAGCATCCTCATTCAGGTTAAATACCCTCCATTGCCCCTAAACTAGCAGGGAGGCCACCATGGTGAGGCCATTTTCATAGTGATTTCAGTGGCAGAGAATTGAGGGCCATTTCCTCCAAATCATCCCATTTCTCCTATTCTGACACTTCCTGGGAAGGTGACAAACCCTGCAGCAATGCATGGGGATCACAGTCCTAAAGTGGCCAGGCTGCTCACCAGCACAGGCAGGGCAGTCAAATGGGGGCACAGATGGGAGTTGTGAAGCAGTTTGGTGTCTGGTCTGGGTTTGGGGTGTCTCACTTGGGTGCTCCCTGAGCCTCTCTGAGCTCCTTAGGCATGGAGGAAAGAGATGGTGAGTCTGAGCCTGGGAATGGGAGAAGGAGATGCTGACCCAGGGTTTGGGGGAAATAGATGCTGAACCTGGGCATGGAGGCAGGAAATGCTGAGCCTGTCAGGCCAGGAGCTGAGCAGCCCCTGTATGGGGTGTGGAGCAAAGGCAGATGTGCATGCTCCAGTTGCTGCGTGGAGGAGAGGTGCCACTGAAGCACAGGAAGGGCTTGGTGTGGAGATGGGTGAGGAGCCAGGAAAGGGAAAGACAGTTTGGAGGGGTTTGCAGCCACAACTGGAAGTTGTCTCAGAGGGCAGGATGAACATGGTGGTTTCTGCCTTGGAGTAGGACTCTAGTGTGGCCTTCACTGCCTGAGCCCAGGGGTGAAGCTCTGCAGGGCTGAGAAGGGGATAGCTGTTAGAAAGCTGGCTGAGGCCCATATGGGCAGCATGCCATGGCAGAATCCAAGCTGGACTGGCAGCCATGGGGTCCCGGTGGCAGCCACAGCCCGTGGCAGACGAAGAAAGTAGAGGTGGGTTAGGGAAACAGGAATTGTCTGGTCCCTCCTTGAAACTTCAGCTGCTCTAGAAATCTTTTCCCATGTCCTTGCTGCCTGCTAATTTCGGAGTCGAGGTGACCCCCTTTTGTGCATCCCCCCAGGGCCTTCGTGTCTCAAAAGGCCACGGTGAGTAAGAAAATAAATTTAATATTCTGTATGTTTCCTGATGTGTGCAGGTGTTGTCCCAAAAGATGCTGGGGTGGAAAAGGGCTGATGGGGGTGCTGGGGAAGGGGATGGTAACTCCATGGGATATTGGGCTCTTCAGCTTCAGGTGATGGAAACTCCTGAGCCTGAGGAGCCATGGAAATGGGTGAGCCCTCACCCAGTGCACTCAAAGAGAGGTGCCCTCAAGCAATCCCTGGCATGGGGCACCCTGGGACAGAGGCACCAGCGTCAGATGCAGCAACCGATTGGAATAAAAAACAACAGAGCAAGGCCTTTCTGAGCAAATGGCTGCAGTGCTGATCACACATCAGAGCATTTGGGAGGCTTAAAAATTCACAACCCCTCCAACTTCATGCTGGGGTGCTTCAGCAAGGACAAGAGTGCCCACAACTGTGATTGCTCCCAACAGCAGGGTTTCTGCCCCTTAGGGCTTTAACTCCTTGCAAATGGCATGATGCCTTCAGAAACTAGAGTCTGATGATGGCAGCAGCAGGAGGTTGTGCTTGTGTAGTGGCTCGACTGAGGTGCCTGGGGGCATGAGGGCTGCTGGCAGCCTCATCCACTGCTGGCTGGGGTTGTGTCCTATGGGGATGAAGATACCTCCTGTGCTGAGAAGACCTCAGACCCCTGACCTTGATGTACTGACCTTGATGTACTGACCTGTTGTGTCAGCCTTTTTTCATCACTTTTTCTTCAGAAATCTCAGGATGGGGGAAGTTCTCAGAGCCTGGGACTGGAGGCCCAGGCATGCTGGCACTGCATGGGCATCCTTCTCAAAATGGTCCCTGCCTGTGGCACCCCATGCTCCACTGCTTCTTTTCCCAGGGTGTGCTTTTTAGTGACTTCATCTCAAATATGTGAGATTATTCTGGCAATTGAAAGGTTGAACAAACCAGGTTCTTCCCTTGGGATTGATTTTCTGGAACATCCCAGGTGACTCCAAACTGGGACAGGCTTCCTGGGGCAATTCCCAGTGCCAGAGGTTGGTGTCCAACGCTGAAGGCAGGCAGCATGCTCCCTGCTCCCACAATTGGCTGGGAGCTGAGGGACAATTCCTGACAGCAGATTATGCCAAAAGCCTTACAGAAGGCCCTGTAACCTCCAGTCCCCTTTGCTCCCCAGGTCACCAGCAGTAGGCCCACACACCTGGGCATCCTTTCTCCTGCTGCCCACCCACCCAATACCAAAACGGAGGAGCCCACCAACCCCACCATGTCATCGGACTCCAGTACCCCGCCGGCAGTGCCACCCCTGCACTCCCCCAAGTCACCGGTGTGGCCCACCTTCCCCTTCCAGCGCGAGGGCAGCCGCATTTGGGAGCGGGGCAATCTCCTGCTACGGGACCTGCCCAGCCCCCTCCCCACCAAGAGGACCAGGACCTACTCAGCGTAAGTACCTGGAGAGTTTGGGATTGTCCAGTTGAGCTGTGGTCACCTGCAGTGCCTGAAGAGCTCTTTAGACCTGGTGCACTTTGCCAACGCGGTGCCCAGCATCACCTGCCCAGAGTGCTCTGGGTGGGTGCCATGCACTCAGCTCAGAACATTGTGTTCATAGCAAAAATCTCTCCCTGAGCTGCCTCCTGGATAAGTGCCACCAGTGAAAAAATCTTCCTTTTCTTCCTGTAGGACAGCACGTGCCTCTGCTGGCCCCATCTTCAAGGGTGTCTGCAAGCAGTTCTCTCGCTCCCAGGGCCACGGGTTTATCACCCCAGAGAATGGCACTGAGGACATTTTTGTGCATGTATCTGAGTAAGTCCCAGGGCTGTGTGGTGCCGGAAGACCCAGGGGAGCCATGCCATCAGCATGGGGCTGGAGACTTGTGGGCTGGGGTGTGGATGCCGCCATGGGGTGAACATGGGTCTCTGCTTGTCCTGTACCCTCCATCACCTGTGGGTTTTCTTTTCCAAGGCACAACTGGTGGGTCAGGTGTCTTCCTTCATTCTGGGTGGTCTGGGGCAGGGGTCCATCTCTTGGCTCTGGCACCACCACCACCACCACCTCTCCTTTCCTCTCCTGCAGCATCGAGGGAGAGTATGTCCCAGTGGAGGGGGACGAGGTGACGTACAAGGTCTGCCCCATCCCTCCCAAGAACCAGAAGTTCCAGGCAGTGGAGGTGGTCCTCACCAACCTGGCACCCCACACGAAGCATGAGACGTGGTCTGGCCAGATTATCGGCTCCTAGGTGCCCAGGGGGGCCGCCAGCCACTCAGCCCCATGGAGCAAGCCTGCCCAGCCACTCGCAAGGGGTGTGGGGGGAGCTGAGGCGGTGGCGGGGCTGGGGCTGCCCCCAAACATGTAAGCGTTTGCGTTCAGTGTCTTTTATAAGGTTACAATTTCCTTTCTCTGTGTATGTTTGTAAGTGTCTGTCAAGGGGGACAGGGGAAGCAGAGCCCTCCCTGACTGTCCCCCAGCTCCAGGGGCAACACCAAGCCCCATGTTCCATTCCTTGCTCCTGAGGCCATGGGGAAGAGAGGAACCAGTCCTACACACCAGCCCTCCAGCTCTACTGGGCTGAGGTGCTGAGAGCAGGAGGGGGTGGGGAGAGGCAAAGTGGCTGAGCTGATCCTCCTGAACTCCACCCTGGCAAGATGGACATCCCATTCAGTCCACAGTGGGACAGCAGCAGTGGGACATTCCCTGGTGAAGGGACAAAACAGGGTGGTATGGAATGGCATATCACTGTGCAGGGTCTGGGTGTCTGAGACCTATCCCCATCACTGGCAGCTCACACCACCCACCTAAGCCACATCCCTCAGTGATGAGATCCCACAAGATCTCAGGTCAGTGGTGCCATGGGGAGGTGACTGGTTTACAGAAAGCAAAAATTTAGTTGAAAGAGGCAGACAGCTGCTGGCAGGGCACCCAGGGTGCTCAGTGCTGTGCCTGGGGGGCTGCATCTGGACACGGGGCAAGGGGGCACTTGGCACCTCTGTGCTCCCCACTGCTGCCAGGCAGTAACACACGTTTCTTGGCTGACATGGTCTTGGGGAGACAGACACTTTTTCCTCCTTTCTCTTGTGCCCCAGCCCCCTGGGGACCCTTCCCACATATGTGTGTGTGTGTGTGTGTGTATGCATGTCTGTAGCTTGCTGGGGTGGTGAGGGGCTGAGGGGTCAGAGCAGCCTTGGCCATTGGGCGAGCGGAGCCACCTCCTCCCCCCATCCCTCAGTGTAGGGAGGGTCTTGTATACAAAGCACAAACTTTGTTTTTGGTCATTTCTGCCAAACCCTGGCCAGGTTGGCCTCCCACAGCCCCACGGAGCGATGGGGCAGAGAGCACTGGGACAGGAACAAAATGCACTGGGCTGGTCCTGAGCTCACCCCAGGGAAATTATGCTGATGCTCCAGGAATTACCAGCATCTTAAGGGGTTCAAAGCACCAGGGACAGTGGGGTGCCAGCAGGTCCCCCCTAGCAGGGCAGGAGGTGATAGGGAGCTCCCAGAGCATTGTGCCAGCAGGAGCTGCTAGCACTCTTGGTGCTTAGCATGGATGGAGTGTTTCCCACCATTTTTGCTACCACTGTTGCCGACAGGGCTAAGTGGGGAGAGGAGCAGAGGAAGGCTGGTGCCATGCAGGACAGCTGGGCCCTGAGGATTCAGGAGGACCACCCATGCTGGTGTGGGGATTGCCTCAGGACCCTCCAGCCCAGCTCACTGCCAACCTGAAGCCTGGCTCTCCCAGGGGCTGTGTCCAGGCATCCCCCGGACATGCAGTCAGCTTGGCCAAGGCAAATAGTTGGATTTTTTTTTTTTTAAATAAACTAAAACCCTGGACTTGTTGGTGTTTTTACAACTCTGGTGTGGTTCCCGCCTGTGTGACCATGTGTCAACCTTTGTAACATTGGCAATAAACCATTAAAAGTGACTTTCCCATGAGCCCTGCCCATCCTGGCTCTTTGTCCTCTGCATGTGTCACAGTGACTCTCTCAGGTAAAGGACCTGGAGCACCCAGCAATTTATCCAGACATCAGAATGGACTCATCCATGGTATGTCCCCGAGGGGGCTGGAGATGCTCCACACTGTGGGCCTGGGACAGGAGGCTGCTGCTCACCCTGAAGGGTGACCAGGAATGGGACTGGTCCCCCATTGCTGTGAGGACTTTGAAGTGTGTCTTGCCTGTTGTGTGGCTGCCTTTCATGCCGCACAGCCCAGCACAAAAGACACACTGCTTCCAACTGCTGCATGTTGTGGCTTTAATAGGATTGATTTTAATTTTTTTAGCATACTTATCTATGTATTTAAATATATTTCTCATTTAACAGTTGTCATCACCCAGACAGGAGCTGCCCATCTTACACTGATATGGATCCATACAGCAAGACAGTCCCGGGCGTGGGGCCTGCCACATCTGCTTGCTCACATCCATGGGGAGAAACACCCACTTATGCTGTGGGCACCCATCACGAGAGGAGCATCATGGAAAAAGCATCTCAGGGACAGGCATGAAATGTCTTTCCCTTCAAAGGTGCAAGTCACATCAGCCCCCAAGGCCTCCACAGTGCCCCACGCCATCAGGGCCAGATCCGGCTCTTCACTCATCACTAAGCTCACTAGAGGTCTTGCTGGCTATGAACAAACTTACAGGGAAAATAAACTCCCCAAGATTCACACATAATCTGATCCACACTGAAATAGAGAAGAAGGAATCACAAAACACAATTCCTCCATGAAGGTTGCAATGGAGGGCCAAAACCTGTGACCTGTGAAAAAGGTATCCTGCATACAAGCTTCTCCAACAGTTCCCCTTCTCCCACACAGAAATCTTCCCTGGGTAAAAAGAGGAGGTGATAGGGATTTCCTGATGTCAGGCAGACTGCTGTGCTCATGCAAATGTGCTGCATCAGAGATCTGATGTGTTGTAGTTAGGAGGTGCAGTCAGGCAGAGAAGACAGCACCCCACCAGCACTGGTCATGCTGTGGCCAGGCAGCAGTGCCAAGGGCCACGAGGAACTCTGCCCATGGCAATGTGGGAGCCCTGCCCTGGGTCTAAAAGCACTGGTGTCTCTTGCCTGAGGAGGATGGTGGTGCCTTGCGTGGGTGGTGGTAGCCAGCTGAGAAACCTCTCAGCAGTCCAGCTGCCAATGGAAAATGGAAAGCCACAATGAGGAAACTAGGAGCAGGAGAAAAAAAGGGGAGAGAAAACAGGACCAAGAGATGGAGTAGTGCCACACCAGCAGGGATGGGGCGACAAAGGCTCCTGGGGAACAATGAGGGAGGGTTTGCAGAAACCTCCAACATTCTCCAGGTCCAGAGACACCAGATCTGTGTATCCTGGAGAGCTATGAGCAGGGCATCTCCCTGGAGGGGATCCCTGAGCTCCTTTTGAGCACCAAGTTGTGACAAGTGTCACGATTGTGGCCACACACCACAATGTAACTGCTGGGAATAAAAGGACAATGTGAGGGAGAAGATCAAAGGCTGAAGGAGAGATGTGGGTTTGTGACCCACAAAGATCCATGGAGAGGAAGAGGACATACAACAATTGCACTGGACATCCTGTCTCCCTAAAGGTGAGCTTGTAAACTGAGTGTGTGGGATGAGATGGGGGGTGGGGGGGAAGAGCAAGCTTGGAGGGCACTGCTGAGAAGGTACCTCCAGTAGCTCTATGAACCAGGTATGGCTGGTGTTGGACTTCGCTGAAAATATCTCTGGCAGGATGGAAAGCTGAGCACTGGAGAGGGAAAGGGACTTGGTCTGTTATGAACGCCCTGGGTAAAGTTTTATAAGGACCTATCTCTCTTTTGAGGAGAGACTGTGAGAGCTGTGTCTGTTTAGTCTGGAGAAGACAAGACAGAGAGGATCTCATTAATGCATATAAGTATCTCAAAGGCAGATGCCAGGAGGATGGTGCCAGATTCTCTTTGGTGATGCCCACTGACAGGATGATGAGCAATGGCCATAAACTAAAACACATGAGGTTCCACTTCAGGATGAGAAAGAACTTCTTTTACGTTGAGGGTGGCAGAGCACTAGAACAGGCTGCCCAGGGAGACTGGGGAGTCTCCCTTTCTGGAGATATTCAAAACCCACCTGGACACATTCCTGTCATCTGCTCAGGGTGCCTTGGCAGGGTAATCATCTGGACTAGATGATTTCCAGAGGTTCCTCCCAACCCTAACAATTCTGTGTTTCTGTGATGCCCAATGGACATAGGAGTGGGAAGACCACTGGAAAGCCTTCTACCCCAAACTGTTCCATAGCATGAAGTGCCAGGGTCCTCCAGCTGTGCCAGGCAAGAAGGTCTGACTTGAAAATAGAGAATAATATAGAAAATAAACCCTAGGTGTTTTTTGTAAGCTAAAGAGAAAAACTGGTTTCTTCATGCACCTGAGCAAAGCTCAGAGCAGCAGCCCAGTCATGTTAAAGCTATTGTTCCCAGGTCATCTGCAGGGAGGAACTGACACACTGTGGCATTGAGGGGAAGGCCATTGCGACATCTCCATTAGAAAACACAATGTTGCAACAAACTGGGATCTCAGCTACTCCTTCCTACCACAGGCTTGGAACAAACAGCCTTCCTGGCCTCCTGTCTCAGAGCAGCTCTGGTGAATGCCTTGAGCTTCAGCAGCCCCAGCCTCTCTGGCCAAGGTGCAAGGGGGAGAGAAGGGGAGTCATGTGTTCCCTCATGCACAAGTGTTAAGAGAAACCGAGTGGAAAAGGAGAGAAGAGGGAGTGCAGGACAGACACACTCTTTGGCCCTTTCAAATGCTTTCCGACCACAAAAGCATCTGCATCACTGCCCACCATGGCTGAACTGTCAAGAGAGTTTTCTCTGGAAGAAGAAGGGACTGGTGCCATGATCTCCAGACACACACAGGGAGTGCTGAGGGGCTGCTCAGCCAAGGACCCTTCCTGCCACCCACCCATACTCGTGTTACATCTCGACCAGCTCTGTCAAGTGTTTTGGTCTACCCTGAGCAGATTCCTCAAATAAAGATGCTTTTCCTGGTGAGGGGAGAGGGTGGGACTGGGGCAGGGCTGCAGGGACTGGGCAGTCAGCACTCATTTGCTCTTTCTGGAAAGAAGATTTCACGGCATCGCTGGACTGTGTCCTGGGGAGACTGGACACTGTGTCCTACAGTGCGGGGATCATCATAGATTTCATAATCGTTCCCTCCCTGCAGGGGAACAGAAAATAGAGACACAGAACATAGAAAATAGGTCTTGCCAGAACAACCCCACCCATGAATCCACATTTTGCTCTGTCCTGTGAGGAGCTGAGCTGGGAGCCAGCGACTGGGCAAGCAGGGACTTGGTGGGCAGGGGCAGGAAGGGCTTTGCTGGCCCACAGGGGTAGAAGAGGCTGGGCTGGGAGCTCTGCTCCCTTCCTCTTGCCTCTCTCTTCGGTGCTGAGGGAGGAGCATAGAAAAGACGGGAAGGTCCCAGAGCAGCAAAGCTTGTCCAGGAACATGGGTTAACCCCTGCCCTGCCTGTGGCAGGGCTAGCAGAAATGGGAAGGGCACATTTGGAGAGCAGAGGCTGCCAGCATCTGGGAAGAAGAGCTGAGTGGATGACCAAGTTGATCTACAGCAGTAAGGAAGCATCATCCTCCACTCTGCTAAAGGTACGGTGAAGCTGTTCCTGCTGTCGAGGAGTCTTCTCCAAAGTTCAAGGGGCTTGTATTCTGGGTAATGCAGGGCACAGGATTGGCTGCTACCCTCCCGAGGGTGCTGGGGCAAGGAAAGCAATGCTGAAGTGGACTTGCTACCCAGCACAGTGAATGCATGGTGATTTCCTCATGAGTCAGCAGAGCCATCACAAGAGCATTGCAAATCCACAGCACAGGGCAGCATCTTCCCTCCTCACACCACTAAAGGTCTGTGTTGGCACCAGTGGGACTATGGGGCCCCATAGGACCCATGATGGAGCAGCAGGAGAGAAAGCAGCCATGTGTGGGGCAAGTGGGGCATACTCACAGGGGTTGTCTCATTCCCAAAGAAGTGGATGGTGTCAAATCTCTCATTATCGAGCACATTGAGGCAGTAGCGCTTGTCCCAGCCCTCTGGGAAGACATCAAAGCTGATCATGCCACCTGCCAGGAGAAGGGAGAGCATCAGGCAATGTGGCTGGGAGATGGCAGGGTGTCTCCCCACCCTGGGATGGGCAGGAAGATGGGAAGGGTCTGTGACGTTGTTGTACGCTATGACACAGACTCCGACTCAGAAGGCTGAAAATGACTGTGTTTATTTTTGGGAATTTCTTCCCTTTTATACTATTCTAAAGAGAAAAACTTAATTGGTGAAACAAACTTCTTCAGTCACAGTGGTCAAACTAGAGGGACATCAAGACGTCCCTCCTAGGGAAAGAATGTAAACAAAGGTTACAAGTTAGAAAAACATGTCTCTTGTTTACAGAAAACTCTCTGGGAAAAGAGTTTCAGAAAACCAAAACATCTCAGTCACGAACCAGGGCTACAGGTCTGGATGTCTGGGGGGAGCACCCACCCCAAAGAGCAGCCACAAATACCAGCTCTGCCATTGTCGCACATGGCTAGGATAGTGGTAGAGGCTGTTCCTATGACATGCTGCAGTGACATCAGCATGGCTGGGGTGACATTAGCACAGCTTCCCTGCAGGCAAGCAGGAACCAGAGAGTTCTTCCCAAGAGAGGCATCTTTTGTGGGGGCTATTTTGGGTCATGCCTTGCAGATAGCACCAGCCCATTCTGTGTCCCAACAGGGGACAATGACCTTGGAGACTAGCACCAAGCTCTCTCCTAGGCTCCTGCTAGACATCACTAGACCTTCTAAAACCACTCTTCTGATGCTCTTTAACTGTGCAGGGACTGTAGTCTCCTGCATACTGTCTCTGCACGCTGACCAAGGACCAAGTTCCTTGCCATGGAGGTACTGTGAACCTGCTGACATAATCAGGGCACAACCCTGACATGTCTTGCCACAAGTTTAGTGAGGGTTGCCAACAATCTGCAGAGACACCAAGTCACATGTGACCAACACACAGTGTCAAGGGCGCTTTCCCAGAGAACATGTATATGGACATGGACACCCACAGCCACCAAGGGTTAACAAACTTCCCAGCCCTTGCTCTTAGACCAGGCACTTTGCTGCCTTTTGGGGGTGCTTAGAGGCAGCACCTTCCCATCCTCTCAAGTTGCCCCACTGTGTCCACAGGCTGCAGAGAGACCCTTGTCCCAGCACCAAGACAGGAGACATGCTCTTCCCAAAATAAAGCCTGCAACTTAGGTCACATGTATGTTTAAGTCTCACTCAGAGCCAGAGGTATGGGGACTTGAGCTGGTATATGCAACCTCCTGCCAGTCAGCTTGTCTTCTCCAGGCTATCTACTGGAGTATCTACCAGAAATCTGCAGTTTCACACTCTCCTTCTTAAATGATAATCCTCCTCTCTAAGAAAGACAGTGAGTAGACAGATAATCACAGGGTCAGTTCCTGCTGAAGGAGAGGCACTGACACCCCAAGCTGCTTAAACATATAAGTCCTGACGCCATGCAGCTCCCCTTCCTGGCTGTCTGGAGTGTCTGTTGGTTTGGGGATCCTGAACCAAGCCTTCTTGGAGCCTGAGAAGATGGGGATGGAGCCTATATGTCCACCTTGGAGCAGAGAAACTGGACAGGACACTGTGATAAGGATGGGAGGAAGCGCCCTATGAGCTCAGGGATGGGAATGGCCCCAGGCTTGTAGCAGGATCCAGCATCAGAGCAGGAGCTAAACTTGGTGACATCCTCTTGTTTTGCATCCAAAACCATTTACCTGTAAAAAACACTGCCTTTCACTACATTCTAGCCGTCTAAACAGAGCTGGGCAGCAGGAAGGGGCTCCTGATGCCAGCTGGAGCAGGTGAGAAATCAAAGGGAGAAGAGGTGGTGTGAACCAGCCAGCACTGCTACTCCCCTAGGTAGAGGAGGACTGAGGGACGGCAATGAGACCTCCCACCACCTCTAGGCCTTGCATCCTTCACAGCTAGGGAAAAGGCACATGGAGCCAGCCTGCCAGAAGAGGTGTGTTTCTGCATGCCCTTTTTTCAGAGGCCTCACCTGAGACACCCCACATTTTCTTGGGAGAGGAGCAGGGGGCCCACAGCTCTCCTTCATGTTTTTATACAACAGGCCTGGGTTCTTCATGGCAGCTTCCCAAAGCCCAAGGAGAAAGGCCCATTGTCCAGCTCTCACACTCAGTGCCTGAGGGGACAAAACAGGGGGCACCTTTCTTTCTCTGCTGTGACAGATGGTGTGTGCCAGTGCAGTGGGCAGCACAGGATGCACCTGGCAGGATGCTGAAGGCAAACGAAGGCTCTCAGAGAAAAGCTCTTGGGGAATCAGAGGGCCCAGGGTGTCACCCACTGCCTCAGCCTCACCACCCTCTAGCCCTTTGGCTGGGCTGCTACATGGAACCTTCTTATCTTACACCTCTGCAGAGGATCCTCTTCCAGCATCATCCCCACAACTTACACGCCCTCATTTTTCTCCCTATTCTGGCCAGACACCCAGGATTGCTCAAGCCTCTCCTTCAGCTCTGCACCTTTGGTAAGCTGGCTGTCAGAACCATCTCAAGAAGCAGCCCTACAAAAGCCGATGGCAGGGAGCTGCAATCTCCTTACTCCTTCTCACCTCATCCTCTAGGAAGAAAGATGTTTCCCTTGAAGCTAACTGTCCCAAGAAAACCCCCGAGCCAAGACACGCATCAGGCTCCTGTCTCATTCCTAGAGAAGAGTGCACATGCCTGGGGCTCTGCTGGCCACCCTGCTGCTGATTCTTGAGACAGAACAGATCCATTGCGCAGCAGTGGGCTCCAGTAACTGAGATTAAGGCAGAGATAATGTCATGGGGTGGAAACCTGTCTGCCTGACTGATTCCCAGGGAGGAAAGTCTGCAGTATGGCTTACTCTCTGCATGGATGCAGATGTCAAGGATGCAAATGTGACTCCCCTGTGGCAGCTCTCCAGGACTAAAAGCTACTTCTGCTCTTCTCAGGGTTTCCAGACACTCAGAGGGAACAGTTCGTATTCCTGCTCCCCTTCACAGAATTTTATGGGAAACATGATAAAGGCAAAGCCAAGGAAGCCTTCCCTGCTCACCTCGAGAGAAACGCAGGCCTTTGCCAGCAAATTCCCTCTGCAAGGCTGCCACAAACTTCTCCCGTATCCGTTCTTTCTGTGGAGGATAAGGAGGAAAGGGAAAAAAAGAGGGCTTTAATAATTAGATGTTGACAGTCTCCCAGGATCTGTAACCTGTCTGCTGGGCAACTCTGCTCCCTTCCTACCTGCACTGGGCCTCAGTACCATGCCATTTAACCAGCTTCCACCAGTCCTGCTGAGTGTCCAAGCAGGCCAGCAGCTCACTCCACTAGTAGGAGCAGATCCCAGATCTTCCTTGGCAAAGAAATACTGTCTTCAGTTTCCTACAGCCCAGCTCATAACCCAAAGCCTCCAGTTTTGCTTAAAAAGTCTTGCGAAGACCAGATGATTCCTCAACCCCAAGAAGGCTTTCCCAGGCAAAAACCTGTATGAGCATGGGCCAAATCCTCTAAAGACCTGCCCAGGACATCTGCCATGGCCCTCCCAGTTTGGAAAGCCCATTAGTTCCAGCTCTGTTGGGGCTGGTGAAGTGGGAGAGAGAAGACAGCTGCTGAACCATCTCTGGGCACTGTAAATGAGGAAACATGCTGTTAAATAACTGCCTCATTCCCTGGGGCTCTCCCACAGCACAGGAAATCCTGCTGGCAGGCCCCTTGCATTGGTGGTCCCCAATGAAATCAAATTTCTTCCATTCATTTGTTTCTTCCTTTGGGTTTTCTGGCTCCCAGTCCTGTCTCCCCCTTGTTGCATATGCACAGCTTGAAGCCGGACTTCCCTTCTCCTTGGGAAGCAGAGGGAGCACATAAGACCTGAGATCTGTGGTTGTGCAAAGCCAGCCAAGGATTGAGGATGAGCCCAGGTCTGGCCCTTATACCTTGTCCAGCTCAGAGAACTCGATTCGCTCCTCTGGGGTGCAGCTCCGACCAATGGGCGAGATGTTCAACATTCCATTGCGAAACTCAATGAAGGTCCCCCTGTGGGTGGGCAAAGGCACAATGTTACTGGGGCAGGGAGAGAAAAACCACCTTTCCAGGAGAATGGCTGCTTAGCAAGGCTCTGCAAGAACATGCAGGAGGAAAGAAGCCATGTCCACATCTGAGTGCTTCACAACAGGCACAGATCAGGCATCGACAACTGCTTAAGGTCCCAAGGAGCTCAAAGTTTTATAAAACGAGACTGTGAGAGAAGAGAAATAAAAAGTCCCTCTGTGGCCTGGGGACAGGCTGGCAGCAACGAGCTTAGGGAAGATGACAGATAATGTTTTCTAATGTTGTGATAACTGCAAGGACAGCAGCTATTGCCTGGCCTGGACCAGCTGCCTGATGAGGCTGTGGCACCTCTACTCCATGAGGCTCTTAAGAAATGCTGTGTGGGCTAAGTGAAGCTGGCAGTACCTTGGGACAGTGGGATGGCCCAGGTCAGTGTAACTCACTGCTGACAGCAGGCTGAGGAGCAATCAGGGCCTCCTCAAGGCACACAGATAAGGGTCTGTTTATCTCCCTTTTGACCCCTGCACCTTTGACTGCAGCTCTCATCTAAGCCTGCACAGACAGGACCCAGTTCCTGCTTGCCACCCTCACCTTGTGCTGTGGTCACTTTCTCAGCCGCTTCCTTGGTGGGGTGCTTGAAAGCACTGAGCTGGCAGAAAACTGCTCCCTTCTTTTCTCTCTGGTAAAAGCCCAGATACTTCTGTTTGCTTATCAAGGGGTCAGACAGCTATACCAGCACTGGTGGGACAGAAACAACAGGGGATGGAAGCCCTTCTAGTACAAAAACAGACTGAAATTCTTGTGCTGGAAAGGGAGATCCCCTCCCCTGTCCAGGACCCCTGAGCTTATTGTACCTCCCAGCCCTGCCTGCTGTTTCTCTGTGATGAAGTGCTTACCACCCTGAGTCTGGAGGAAAAGCTCTCCCCCTCCTATCCCCTGATACAGTGAGGAACATCATGGAATGGACACACTGGCAGGGTGTCAATTTCTGCGTTGCCTGCAGCCTGGGAGCAGCATCTCTCTGGCATCGAGGGTTTGGTGACTCACACCCCAGGCCATGACTCAGGAGATGTGGGTTAAAGTCCTTGCTTTGCTAGAAATCCCATAAGCCTAAATCCGCAGAACTACTTGGGAGCTGAAACTCCACCAAGGCTGTTGGGTAACCAGACAGCAATGAGGCAACCAAACAGCCTTGAAGATTCTGGGTCCCAGCCTGTGCTTTTGGGGGCCTGTTCAGCTAGCAGTCCTGTTGCAAGGAGCCACCCTAGGCCCTCTCACTGGTCCTTGTACTGCCATGTGGTGACTAATAATAAGCAACTAATCTGGATCACGGTTCAGCAACTTCTACCAAATTAATGTCAACCCAATGGCTCACCTGCTTGGGTTTACTGTACAAATACTGTGGGAAAAAAAATCAGCCACAGCAAGGGAAGGGCAGAGCTGCTGCTCCCAACAGTTCTGGGTGGCTCACATGTTCTTGAAACTGTGGTCTGAGGTGAGGTTTGACCCTGCATCCAGGCTGGTTTAACTGCAGGCTGCCTCTGAAAGAGGGCCTCTTGCTCCCTGCTTCCACCTTCATGCCATAGGTGGAACATGCCATGTTTCTGTGCTAACAGAATGAGCTGATCCAATGGAAAATTACTCTTTTTTGTCCTAGTAGTGGCCTAGTCTTCCTTCTCAAGGCAAAGAGCAGAGAGGAACACAGGGTAGGGAGCAAAGCAGGGCCAGCCAGAGACACTGGGTTAGAAACAGTGTGAAACTGTGTGCTCAGTGGCTGGACTTCCCATCTTAAGATCCATTGTCTGCTTGGTTGGAAACATACACACATCAGGCACCAGTGATACCTGATGCCCTGTCCAGTTGGTACCATTGTCCCAAATGAGATACACACGGTGGCTGAACCCTGCTTCCCAGGGAGCTAAATCCAAGGGGTAGAAGAGCAAGCACTATGCTAGAGCATACTGCAGACTCTTCAGAGCAAAGATACACCTCCATTATTTGCCCAAGGTGCCCAGCTCAGGGAGACAGTGATGCTACACAGTGCATCTGGATACTAAGATAAAACCTAGAGCAAGACAAGCTCTGTAGATCGGCTCTTTTCAGGACAGATCTGGAGCTCAGCTCCCCAGAAATCAGTGTCATGATTTCCACTCGCATACACTTGAACCATTACCGTTTCTTGGGCAGCTTCAATAGCGCCATGTAGTTGAGACAGAAGTTGATCAGATCCTGCAGCAGCTCCTCCCCCAAGTGGTCCTGAATGGCCTGAAGAAAGAAAAGGGCAAGTGACGATGCTTGACTTCCCATGAAGCCCACCTGGAAGAGGCAGCAACTGGGGAGAAGAGGCTGCCCATCTGCCTGGGTAGGGGAGGCTCTAGCCCCCATGGTGCACAGGCCAGGAGAGCCATGGCTGCAAAAGCAGCTGGACGTACCTGCTTGGAGACCAGCTGCCCATTCTTGTATTGCACTGTGCCGTTCTCTGCGAAGACGTAGTCAAACTTATCAATGACTGAGAGGGGAGGGGAAAAAAGAGGAAACATTACTACTGCCTGGGAAAAAGGGCAAAAAGAACTGGGATCAAGATTGAGTAAGCCATCTTCTTGCTTCCTTAGTACTGTGCTTTCCACAGCTCCTGTGCTCTGCAAAGGGTCACTGGCCATCCTATACTCCTTGCTTTCCACAAAGTGGATGAGGAGATTATCTTCTGTTCACAGGGAGGTGACGCATGCAGGGGGAAATGACCTGACCAAGGTCATGGGCTGAATCAGTTGCAGGACGAAGATAAGGACTCAAAACTGTTCGGCTTTCAACTGCATACGTGCTACTCTGCTCTCTGCTCTCTGCTGTGCCGTCCCCACTGCTAGGCTGCTGGGGTGATGTGGTTACTGGTTATCTAACTCCAGCCGCCCCTGTAACCCAGACACGCAGCACTGGCGACTCAGCAATCAGCCTCAGCCGGGAATTTCTCGGCCTCCCTCCACTAACGAAGTGAGGGGCAGAGCTTGGAGCCCCGTGGCCCTTGTCATCCATGCCGGAGAAGGAGAACACGGCGGAGGAGGCAGGCGCTGCCCCCTTGTCCTCCTACTCCTTACTCTACCCCATGCCCCTATTGGAACGTGACGAGGAACCTGCGGGGACCCCACCACGGAGCAGCACGGAAGCGAAAATTGCCTGGGGGGCGTGAAGCTGCCCAGAGCTCTGAGGTAGCTGACGCTGGAGCCGGCAACATGGATTGGAGCATCCCTGCTTGCCCTCCACACACGGGGAGAGGGAGCCAAGCAGCAGCTTCCGCCTGGGCACGGCCAGCCACTCCAAAGGCAGCCTTGGGGTTGGATTTAGGGCACAGGCGACTCCCGAGAGACCATGCCCGCCGCGCTCACCTTCGTCCCCTTCCCCCAGCTGCTCGGCTATCTTGGCATAGTCGGAGCCTCCAACCACGCCGATGTGCACCCTCTCCCGCAGCTCCCGCAGGAACGCATCCACCTCCGGCTCGATTTTCTGGCGGGGAAGCAGCGGGTGAGGCCGCAGCCGGCGGGACGAGATCCGCCTCACTGGCCTAGCCTTCCCAGAGCCCCGCGCCCCCGCGCCTCGCTACCTGCCGAGCCAGCGTCAGGGTCCCGTCCACGTCGAAGAGACAGAGCACCCGACCCCGCGCCGCCGCCATCCCGCCCGGGCTCTGCGGACGGGAGGCGGGACCGCGGGAGCTCATGGCGGCTGCCCGCCCTCCGGGACTGCACGGGCGGGACGTGCCGCGGTGCCGGGCACCCCTTGTCTGCTCCCCCGCGTATCTACGGCCCTTACAAGGACGCACTAAGGTGCGGGTTTTGAACGGCTTCCCCGCTTCGGCTTTCCTTAAATCATTTTAGAGCCTGGAGTTTAGGACAGGGTGCGTGTGTGGCGCGTCTCTTCACATTTGCTGTTATTACTGCAGTGCCTCCCGGAACTGAGGGGCTGTGGGTCTGGATTGAGCTACCAGATAAACTCAGCTCCTCTGAGGGTTTCTGAGTCCTAGTGAACGGGACAGGAGCGGCACGCACTCTCGTCCTAGTCAATGCCTCACCTTGCTTTTCCAATAGGATGCTGTTAATGTTTTCACTGGGGAATCGAAAATACCCTCTGCACAAAGCCAGTAGCTTTTGCTTTGACCCACCTACCATTTACCCTACGAGTCATTTGGGATTTAATAAGACCATCTGGTCAGATCATACTCATATGGCGTGCTATTATGCTGGCCTGATGCTGACAGCCGGCCCCGTACCCCTCTTTCCCATCCTCCTCCTCCTCTTCCCCGCCCCCCCCCCCCCCCTTACTATAATTCCTGAATTATTTTCCAAAATCAAAACCAATCTGTGTGGAACACCCAATGCTTTCTGCTCAACGGTTAGCTTGCATTCTCTCCCCCAACAGTGCTCAGTGTGCTGAGCTAGGTTGGAACTGGGGGGAGATTTATTCTTGTTTTATGGTCTGGTTTTTTTGCCCTAGGATAATTTGCTCAGGGATATCATGCAACCCCTTTTCCCAGTTCTCCACCAGATTCCTCTCAAAAGGAAGCATTTAGGTGACTTCACAGATTGTTTTGTTCTTGTTTGTGGTTTATTATTTTCCTGATCCCACTCAGTGGCAGGGGTATGTACAGAAACAATGTTAATAATCTACCTCTGTGCCACTGCCTTGGACAAGGTTTACGAAAATATCTTCAGCTATTTTCTGGGACAGCCATTTCCATACTGTTTCTGTGAGTTGCCTCCACAACACAGTGAGTCAGGAAGTCTGGGATGGTTATTACATGTGTTACTCACTCCAGCATTTATATTTCTGCAGAATCTGTGGCCTTCTGCATCAGGCCCTGCTTATGGGCTCCCACCTCTGTAGAGGTGGACTCTTCTCAGATGCACAGAAGTTCCCAGAATTGTTTCATGGCACCCAGCTACTTTGTATGCAGTTGGGTGCTGAGTTATGAGTTGAGTTTAGGGTTATGCTCATTTATAGGACTTGTTGAGGTGTAGTTACACATTTATCATCAGTTAATGTGTGGACACTTACTCCAGAGTATGAATCCTAAGTGTGCCTGTCATAGTATGCTGGCAGGTGAGTAGAGGTGCCTTCCTGTATCTGGGTGCTTGAGTGTCAGAAGTCAAGGAACTGTTTTTCCACACAACAGAGCTGTGAGCTAACACCCAGGACTCTCAAAAGGACAGCTATGGAGTCAGACACACAGTGAACTCACAGGGTTTCATGAATGCAAACCTTTATTTTTCATAAACCATGACATGGTACAAGGAGGACACTTCCTATGTCTGGGTGAAAGTGGTGTGGAGTTAGAAATCCTATGGTGGCAGCACTGGGTTTGCTGTAGCTCAAGCTGCTCCGTGATCTTGTCTCCTGGCTGCTCCTACCTGCAGCTTTCTTGTCTGGGAGAGACCTCCCTTGTGCCTCTTGCACTGACATTACTATGGGCACCCTAAAAGCGGGAGCTGCTCTTCCCAGGCTCAGGTGCATCCCTGTGCTGCAAGGCAGCAGTGCCACCTCGGGGCACTTCCCAGAACTGGGAGGTCTGCCAAAATACGGAACAGTGCTCACATTTTCACATTCCTGCAGTACTATTGGGTTTATGCTACCGAGGGAACTTCCTGAAACCTGAACTACCTGCTGTGCTTTCTCAGCTTGTCGTGCTGCTTTAGAGAGTCTCTTCACCTCAAAACGCCTCTCCCAGGAAGCACCTTGAGGGCCATTTGATGTATCAGCTGGTGAGGACCTGGGACAACTTGGTTTCCCTGGGAGAATAAACCTGTCTTGTGCTGAAGTGCACAGCTGTCCACAGCTGTGGCTGCTCCCTCAGCTGGGTTAGCTCTGAGAACAGTGCCACTGTGGCTATTCCAGTTATTTCATAATTAATTTGCACTCCAACCACTCCTGATACATTTGCTTGATTGCCACTTGGATAGGCAGCAGCTGTTGTCAGGAGTAAAATCTGTTACTGGCAGGAAAGGCCAGGAAATTTTGTTTGAAGTTTAGAAGGCAGGCAGCTGTGAGCATTGGTTTACACTCCGTCTAGAGCTGCCATTAAGGTCAAGGCTTTCCTTTTAGTTTTAAAATGTAATTTTTGAAAAGTATTAAAAATTAAAATACCCATCTCCAGGTATTTTATGTAGGGCCAATACTAGTACTTGGTAGCAAACCCGCACCACATCTGAAGAACACAGCCAAACTAACCACAATCACACATCTCTGTTACAATCCCTTTCTGTTACAAGACCTCTCCTGTACTGCACTGATACAGACTGTTACACAAACCGCAAACTGTGCGGTTTATCATTTGGATGCCATCAATAACCATGCAGACGGCTCAACCAAGCAGAATGAATTTCTTTCCCAGAGCCAGATATTTTAGGCAGTGCTACATAATCCTCTCCAATATCCCCTCTGATGCTCCAGAGGAGCCCAGTCATGAAGTCTACTTCTTACTCTACTTTTTTCCTTTTTTTCCCCTTTTGAAAGTAGCATCAAGGCAGTCAGGAAAATACCCTTTTCCCCGTTAAAACTCGGTGGGGCCTCTTCCTCAACAGCAGACATTAGACATTTCAAACGTGCAGTCTTAGATGACCAAAGGCTGAACAAAACCTATGCTGACAGGACATCTTCATTCACCTCATCCAAGCTGTGTCAAGCCTCAGGTTTTAAATACTGTGGTACTTACAGAAAAAAAAAAAATTCCCAAACTTAAGTAAGAGTATTGCCTTTGGGCAGTTCGAGCAGAGGGCAGTTGCCACTATTACTTCCAGTAGCAGCACCTGGCACAAACTGCTTGGACAATTTCTCATGCTGCACTTCCCAGACTGGGACCAGAGTAAACATAATGACTTCTTGTCAGATGCATTGGCTGGGCAGCTGTGTGGGCACATGCATTCAATCAGAAAAATGTGTTGAACTTCTTTTATGGTAATAGAAAAAAAACCCCACAAGTAAATTAAAACATCACTTTCTGCCTAAAGATATTATTAACATTTTTAAAATGGCAGGGAGAACCTCAGCAGTACAAGACAGAATAGTAAGTGTGGGCAGAAGGGTTCTGTTCCCTTTCAGGAGTCCAGTTTCCCTGCCCCTTTGTACATCAGCTGGCTGAAGTTCATCACCTATATACATTTACATACATTTCTCAATCTTGTTTGTTTTCAGCTGGATGGCACATTGAGGGCACAGCCCTACAATATACACATAACCATCTTTGGAGAAAACAGGTTTTCTAAGAGTCTTAAGGGTACAGGGGTCTCATTACCCAATAAGACCAAGCAAAGAGGATTCCCTCTTACAGTTCTTTTACCACAAAATGCAAGACTAGGTCCTGAGCTCAGGAGCTCTTTGACTATTGCAAACAATATACAGCTGAGTGAAATTTTGCCCAGTGACCTTAAAGTAAGAGCATTATCTCTGCAAAGGGGCTGCTCAGGAGAGGAAAAGGCAGATTGCAAAATGCATGGGGTGAATGTCTTCCTTTTCTTTCCTGCCCTAAAAAGTACAGATGCAAAAAGTACTGAAGTAGGTGGCGAAGCAGGAACTAGGCTCAGGACATGTGAAGTGGTGGAGGTGGACATACAGGGCATATTCTCATTGTGTAAGTATGTGGGGCAGAAACCACGGCACCAGTGCTTCCATAACAGTAGCTGTGTCTCAAGTGCTAGTTTGCTGAAAGGCAAGTCAGCACAGCTGTGCTCCTTGCAGATACCAAACGAGCACATGAGGATGTTGGGCTGCACTCAGCTCAAGTGTACCTGCTCAACTGAGGAAGCTCCAAGATCTCTTATAAGATCTACAGCATTTTGTGGCACAGTCACGTGTGCATTAAGATAAAAGACTGGTTACCCTTCACAAACATGTATGGGAAAAGACTGGAGATAGCAAAACCAAACACCAATCCTTCCTCCAGGAGCATCAAAAGGTATTCATAACTGACTTTCATAGAACGTTTTCTGCAAACAGGACGTTTGGAGGGGGAAAGATTGAAAGCTTTTGTATAAAGCCATCTGTAGTAACTGCTACAGTTATCTCCGAATCCAGTCCGTCAAATGAAATACTTAAGGAGAAATTGATGGCACAAGCCAAGAATGACAAGGAAAAGAAGCATCTGGGCTGCAGGGGCCACTAGTCTGCACTGAGAGCAGGTAAACATGAAACAGCAAAATGGCCTGACAATACTCTATTCCCATCTGTGCACTGGCTCCACAAGATGCAGGACAACAGAGTATTTAACAGTGACAAAATTGCAGTTTTCCTCTATTCCAACCCCTCAAAAATATGAACCATTATAGTCCACACAGAGTAACAGTGTGAGAA
Source organism: Phylloscopus collybita (assembly GCA_027886175.1). NCBI lineage: Eukaryota > Metazoa > Chordata > Aves > Passeriformes > Phylloscopidae > Phylloscopus > Phylloscopus collybita. The sequence goes on along the minus strand of JAJNNQ010000137.1, from coordinate 49,395,801 downwards.
ATTTATCAATCTGCATTATTCTGGGAGAAAGAACCCAGCAGAGGAAAGACATCTCTTTCAGGTATGTAAGAAGTTTCCAGTGCAGGAAGTTTGAGATGCAGGACTGAACTTCTTGCAGCAATACTTTTCACAACAAAGCACTGGACAAAGGGCTGTACATTTGCATAGATGCTTTTTTGGCAGCATCTGGGATGTGCAATCTCCATTAACAGAGCATCAGCAGTGTTCTGGGGTTTGTCTAACATCTTTCTTATATTCCTTTCTAAATGTAACTAGTACAAATTGGTAAGGAAAGTAGTGTATATACATGCATGAAAAGAAAACATTGTGCCTATTTTTTCATTCTCCTTGTTCTTTCCCACTGCAAGTAATTGCAAAGCTCTAAAAATCTTAAACTAGAAGATGCACTATTGATATAATCAAAGGTTAATCTAAGGACAGAACTGCTTCTGCATCTACCCAAAGAAACCCAGTTGTTCCACAGAAAAGCTTAATTTTATTCTTCTTCATTTTCTTTACATTTGGAGAGACCTAGCACTTATTTCTCTTAAAGAGAGCCCTGATGTGCTTGACTGCTTTGGAAAGGACAGCACTATTAATGAAAGTTGGAACTCCTACTGAGTCTGCAATTGGATATTGAAGGCAGAATTGGTCCAACTGGTATTATCATGCAGTTGCCATGCTACTCCTGCCATACTGTACCATAACTCTGGCTTTGCAAGGAAAAAAAAAACAAAAAAAACCCCAAGAAAAAGCACAGTTCTTATGCATTAACAAGGTTCTGTCTATATGCTGATAAGCTTATGTGTGAGAAAAAAAAAACATTTCACTTTATTTTACTTTCATCTGAAATTTGTCTCTACCACTTCTGCTTATGAGATTCTGTTCTTTCAGCTGGTTCTTTCCCATAACCCTTGGATCTGACATTACAAGGGTCTTGGTAGACTTCAGCTCCAGGTTCCCTCCCACCACAGCAAGTCCCACTGAATTTCAGATTTTGAGTGTGACACTGACACATGGTTCAGCTTCATCACCTTTCCCATACACCTGTGCCACTGCGAATATTCTGATCAGACGAGTTCAGCTCTTCCCCATAGCAAATGTCAGTGAAATATGCACACTAATCCTGGGACCTTGACTTCCTAGACTACCAATACTTGCTCTGCTTTTTTTGCTAGACTTCAGCAATACCCCCATAACAGAGGCACTGACAAGACAAAGAGATACAAGTCTGCAAGGGATGGCCAGGACATCCCCTTATTTACTTCAAGTTGTGTAATGGGCCGTTGAATGCTCATGGAATGAATTTCCACTTACCAGTACAGGAGTTACATAGAAAGTGTCAGCCTACTTGGACAAGACAGCCTTTATAAATTAGTATAATACTATTAGAAATTATGGCAATGTTTTTGGTAGCATTGTCTTACATGCATCCTGATAAATTCTCTCCCCAGGAAATTTTAAAACTTGTCTTGTAACTTCTTTAGAGTTAATTCTCATGAGAAATTAGAAAATAGAAATCTGGTAGATTCATGTTTAAAAAGGAGGAGGCCTGGTGAGGCTGGGCACACTGGGTCACTCCTGTTAGCTCTGTCCATTATGTCTGCTGAAGTTATTTCCTCCAGGTGGCTGGATCTGGATGGAGTCCAGTAGGGGCCTTAAAGCTTGTCCAAAAGGTCTGAGAAGGTAAAGAAATAAATGTCTCAAATAGTTTACTTGGTCAACAACTCCCATTTACCACTGAAGTGCACTCACTTCCTAGAGTGCAATCAAACTCACATTCTAGAAACAAATTTGAAGAAAAGACTTTCACTACAAACTAAAGCAAACTAATTTAACCTATTAGTTTACTCTTCAATAACTAAGAAACCTAAACATGATTTTATATAAGGTAGTTCTGAGTCCCAACATGCCTAGACTGCTAATGTAATACTGTCTAAAACCAGCTCTCCGTAATTCATTCTACTTAAGTGTGCAAACAAAATCCCTGTTATGCAACTGCAGTGTTCCACTAAATACATCAATGTTGAGGCCTGCCAAAAGAATAGCCTCTAGCTTACTTTAAAGACAATGGTTCAACACTCCCAGAATAATTCTGTTGCAATCTGTAGCACCCGGTTTGCCTTTCAATAAAACTAACTCTGTTACAGACTTTATCTGATTTTGAGAGATCTGAAGTGCTAAGAGTCCAGGGTAGAAGGCATATGTCTCACAAATAATGTGCTATACCACTGTTATGAGAAGTAAGGCCTAAATGATGGAGCTCATATCTCATGTTATGAGAAGTAAGGCCTAAATGATGGATCCTACTGGGATCCTCACTAGTTGAGAGTTAAAAAAAAAAATCATCTGAATTACCAGGCAGGAATTCTTCATTTCCTTTTTTTCACATCCTCTTTTTCCACCCAATTCTAGCTTTAAAACTGCAGCATTAATTTTAAAATTGTATCTCCCCTGCCTCTTCACAAGCAAACTGACACCTCTGCTGCAATTATGGTGCTTAGAGAAATGACTTTTAACAGATACTGGTTGTCTAAGAGGGAAAAAAAAAAAAACCCTTGCACTGTTTTCTGAAACTTTCCAAGCTTGTCTAGTCGCCTAAAAGAGACCATCTTAAAATACCTAGTTTAAGTTAAAGGCAGAAGAACAATCTTCTCCTGTCTTCCTTGGAACACCAGTGCCAGTTAGCACTTGCCATATAGTGTTGCAAGTGTTGATGTAAAGAAAATTGCATCCTCTCCTTAATCTTATGCTGCTTCTCAGACAGATCTATGAGAAACTGGTACTGCTGGCTCTGTCCAACGTTTAAGGATTAGCATGCAGCAGCTACAGAGATTAGGGGCATCCATACTCACGTGGCAAGAACTTCAGATGGAAGGTCAGTGATGTAGGAAGGGATTTTTTTTCCTGTCAGAAACTGTGCCACTTCATTACTGAAAGTGTTGCAGTTATGTTCAAAGAGGTTATAAGACTCTCCTCTGTGTCAAGAAAAGAAGTTGAAACAAAAAACCATGGGTTCAGCAATAAATCTTACAAGCAGAAAAACTTATACCCTTAATGAAAAACATCTCCTTATATTAGCACTTCCTCCCCCCACCCCAAGGAACTCTAAGGCAAATAGGTAAAATACATACATCAAATCACGCTCAAATTCAACTGAATCAGGGTGGAAAATAACATCTGTCCACATCCCTGACTTTAATACAACCATTTTCGAGAGAATAGGTGAAGTCAGGTTTCTTCAATTAAAACCACAGTAGCAGTAACGAGAAATCACAGGAATTATTGACTCTGAAAAACAGCCAGAACACTAAATATTGTGGTTTCCTATTCTTTTGAGAAGCAGAGTAGACTCTTTAACAGTCAAAACCTTGCTTCTACTCGTGTGAAAATTGGCAGCTTTACTACAGTGACTACTTATGACTCACAGGGCAAACTTCCATTTACTGAGAGATTTCATTTTCCCTGGTGATTCTCTTAAAAGCATTTCAGGCATTATTCAATTTTACAAAAAACAATGTGAAAGACTTCCCAGAACAATGCTTTCCCAGCATCGAAGGTAGCTCCTTGTGTGCATTGGTGCACCAGTCCAATCCATATTTGAAGAGTACCAAATGAGAGAGTATGCAGACAGGAAGCTCTGTGAGCTGGATTGGTTTCATAATACCTTTCTCCATTCTGCAGTTTTTTGGTATACAGATTTTCCAGTACAAGCTGTTACTTACCGGAACACAGATTCCCCCAAAGAGGAAAGGTATTCCAGAAAAATTTCTTCAGTGACTTCAGTGTTCCCCAGATCAACAACTGTGTCTGGAGGGCCAAGAAGTGTCCCTCCCTGTAAAAATGAACAGCCAGACAATATTGTCAAATGATGAGGCTGAATTCTTTTGGAGGACTCTGCTGAATAAATAAAGCTATTATGGTTTGTCCAGGCACAAAAGAAGGAACTTTTGGTATGTCTGTCAAGCAAAAAGCCCTGCACTCAAGAGAATGAGAAGGAACATGCAACTTCCATGTCAGCTGGTAAATTTTGGGCTGAAAGCTCTAAGCTATGGTAAAATTCTGCTTTAGAAGCATGGTGCATCCATTTTACCTCTCTAAGAACAGAATGGTCTGAGAAAACATTTGGGGCTTTTTTCACTCTTAAAAAGTGTGCATGTAATACTTAATGATACAGAATTGGACAAGGTGCCACTCTGGCAAACCAGTTGCAAAAGGTGTTCTGTATAGATAGACTCTACCAGAAGAAGCAAACCCCAACCTGAATTGAGTTGGGCTTAAACCCACTGTCCACATTCCCTTTACCTTCAGTACCCTAGGAAACCATGACAAGCAGCTGGCTTTAGCATCTGTCTGAATTTAGAAGTCTTCTGCTGCTTTTCTAAAGGACAGTAACACAAGCAATTCTGATCAGAAAATTAAGTTTAACTTACAGGTGCACAGCTGGAGATTCCTCCACTGCCATAGAAGAATTCATCCTTATGGACTATTATGGAGGTGTGCCTGCCACAGAGAACAACAACAACAACAACAACAAAGTTGAAATAAAGGAAAAAAGTTAATAGCCTAGCACATAAATCACTGATAAATTTATGATTTCAAGGACATAATGAAGGGAATAACTGAAAGAAAAGGTCGATGTGTTTCCGTGAGTGGGAACAGGATCTGCTGGGACATGAATGGATATGGAAGCAATGATTATATGAAGCCTACAGTAATTCTGCAAGCAGTTAGGAAAGAACAGGTTTAGCTAAGAGCCCAGGCATGAATCTCTCTCAGCTAACGGGCTGAGGGTGAGGTCAGCCCTCAGATACAGAACTAGCACTGCTACCACACTGACAGAGACTTCTCACTGGCTGAGAAGCTGATCAGACAACCACTGGAGATGGGTCAGTAGAGACGAAAATGGATGGACAAGGGTTTAGGGGTTTTCTTGCCTCTAAAAAAAATGAACAAGCCTTCTTCATGTGGTATCAAAATTCTTGGTATGAATTACAGGAAATCAGGGGTTTTTTTGCAACTGAATGTAGATACTGCTCTTATATGACAGAAGACTTCATCCTGTAATATCTTCTTCCCACCTACTCTTTTACTCTCATGTTTAGTCATGCCTGGAATTATAAGACAAAGTGCTTGGGACAAGGACACCATCTTAAAAAAATAATAATAAAAATACACAGGTGCACAAAAACACAACAACTACTAACAACACCCTTTTCCATGGGGTCCACTGAGTTTTGAACAGAGTGGTTTAACTAGAACCTGACTGTATGTCATCTTACTGCAAATCTGTATTCAGGAACAAAAAGTGCCTTGGTCTCTCTTTCACAACAAAATGTTCTTAAGATCTGAAGCATATATAATTACATACTGAAAATAGTTCTTACACCAGTGTTTTACACACATTATGCAATTTAAATCTAGTCACTTACCAGATGCCATCCAGCTGTTTCCCTGTATGCAGAGAAAAGAAGAGTTATTAGCAATGTCTTTTCCAGGTTTCAGCCTACTTTCTATCAATCACTTAAGAATCATGCTTATTATGACAGCAACACCAAAGATTTAATCCAGAGTTGCTTCTAAGAAATCCAGAATGTCTTTCAAATTAACTAGTCAATCCACACTACTGTTATACTTCTTCCTTCCTGGCAGATAGAGGTTGCAATGCCATCCTATCCTGCCAGTGCTTACGTTCTTTAGGTGTTTTTCTACAGACCAAGAAAAAAACTTTTTTCTAAAATTTGACTTATCAATCAGGAGCAGAAGAGTTGAATTTGACAGATTTCATAACTGCAGGCAGCTGGCCAGCAGAGCTTTTCAGCTGTCTTTTTCAGTAACTGATGAGAGGTCTGACAAACATACGACCACTGGTGGTAGCCTCTACAATGTATTCCACAATTTCCTCCTTTCCCTCCCTCCCCTGCCCTTAAAAATTAGTTTAAGTGGAAACTGAGGCAGAAAATTACAGCATTGAAATTTATACAAGTTGTAAAGCTCTGTGTTTTGCAGAACACAGCAGCAAAGACTTGCTTCAGGCACCACTACACTGATAATATAATTGTGTCTCAGAGAAAAGATTCCTTTTAAAATGTTTCCAGTTCCCTAGAAGCAGAAGACCTAAACCTCTCTATTGTTCATGGTAGATTTCAAGATCCTCTTTCTAAAAGGTCACCAGCTTCTACTGCTCTAGGCTCAATTATTTTATCGATCATAACCTAAAGGCTTGGTCCCTAACACCCTCCTTTTGGGAGCTTGTAGGGAGCCAGCACAAGCTGTAGGATATGTGCTATAACTTTATTTCCTGAACAAGGTGCATAACCCCCAAAAAGCATATTTAGAACAGAAAAACTGCATGCACACCAACATTTGGTATTCTCTTGAACCCAAGCACTAGACTGAGTACTCCTCTGCCACAAGAAAAAGTGATCTCTAATACATGTTTTTTCCACTCAAGTCTGAAGCAAAATAGGTACCTGCTTCAGATGAGGGTCATGGGAGAGCAGAGGTGAAGAAAAGGCTGTTGTGACAACAGAGACATCAGCTGAAGTGAGCACACGTAGTTTTGAAGCAGGTGGACTGATCTGTCACTCCCACGGATCACAGCCAGGGTGCAACCACATTCCCTGCCAACCCATCGCACAGAAACGTAGGCTTGGAGTAGGATGAAGGCCAAAAGCGAGTGGCAATAATGACAGAAGCAGAACAGTGTGAAATATCTTAGAAGCATCTGCTGGCCCTTTAGCATGTCCCACTGTTCGTGATCCTTTGGCCCTTGTTCCATGTTCTCCCCATGAGAGGTTTCACCTCGCACTCTAGAGCTGCTTGGCCCTGCTGGCTCAGCACCACAGGTAGCACTGGCCTCTGGTTGGCTCTACTCTTTGGCTTTGTCCAGTTAGTGTTCTGCATATCTATTAACAAATTATTACACATTTGCTCACGATAAATAACTTTTTCACTAGAAACTTGAACTTTATCTTTCAGATCAGAGAAACAAACCATTTCAAAGGCAGCATGCATTAGAATTGTGTCTGTTCTTTGCATGCTAAATTGAAAGAGAACATCTTAGTAATTACTTTCAAACACACCTGCAGCAAACAATAACAAAAGACAATAACGAAAGAGAGTTGTCACTTTGTACCTAGATTCTGTATGCAGGTGGAAGAGCTACAGTAAATATTGACAATGTCTCGGGTGCTGCCAGGACCCGCTCGTGCAATTACAACACCTACCTAAAAAGATCATTGCAGCAAAGGCTACACAATGGCTGCTCTAGCAAGATTGCAGCCCACAGCTCAAGGGAGGTGACTCTGTCCTCCAGTTTGACACTTGTGAGACTGCATCTGGAGTGCTGTGTCCACTTTTGGATCCCCACAGTACAAAAGACACATACCAAGCTGAAGCACTTACTGTACCGAAGAAGAGCTGAGAAAATTGGTGTGTTCATCCTCAAGAAGAGAAAGCCAAGAGTCTGTATTCCTGTTTACAAGTACCCAACAGGTATGGATGAAAGGGGACCCTTGCTCTACTCAGATACGCACAGTGAAAGGCAGCAGGTGCTAGCTGGAAAATGTGAAGTTCACAATTCAGTAAGAAGCAGGGAAAACATTTATCATGAAGGTGGTCAAACAATGGGGCAGGAGTGCAGAAGACATACGGGATTTCCATCCTTTAATATACTTAGAACTCTGCTGTCCAGGCCTCTGAAGAATTTGCTCTTGTTGACTCTATCTAAAGCAAGACTTCTAGAGGTCCCTATTCACCAAAGTAATTGTCTGATTGTTTGTACAAAACCTAAGCAAGATTCAGGAACTGGACTTTGCTTTGGACTGCAGTCCAGTCTTTGCTGCTACACATGAAGTCTGTAGCAGTCCAAAGGCAGCAACTGCCAGGGCAATAACAGAACAGCTTTTGTCAAGTGAAGCTGCCTATCTTCACAAGGCAGGTCTGTCTGTGGCTGCTCAGCTCAGTCAGTTTGTGCCAACACTGATCTGAAAATCTTAATGAAGCTGCAGACCCATTATTTTTCCTTGGCTCCTAGAAGTCACTAACCAAGCTGGCATTGTGGAAAAGACACACCAGATCTGCAGCACTGCTGACAATAAGGCATCTGTGGTAGCTCTCCAGCCTGCTGCAGACAAAATATAATCCCCTTCTTCCACTGGTGGACTGTGTTTGGTCAGAGGCAGTTCAAGTGTCTTCAATGACAACACTACTGGAGGAATCCCATGCCTAAGAAACCTACCATTATTGGCCACATATGCATCATCCAGAGACATCCAAGACTGAGAACTTTTGGTAAGCTGCTGCAGTACTCCAGGCTTCACAGCTCGCTGTTGTCATTTCAACTCAAACTGAGCCACAGAGGAATAAATCAATGGCCACCAGTCTCTGAGGAACTCAGGCAGCTCCCTCTCCTACTGCTCAGCAAGAATCTCACTGTTGTTTGTCTGTCATGCAAGAGGTTACACATGGACTTTCACAGACACAATCATCTTCCTCCTGCAGTTTCACCTCTGAGGGGGATCCTCCTCTATTACTCTTCTTGCCCTTTCTCCCAGACTCAGACTGCACAGAACAGGTGACAGCTCACAGCTCACCACCACTACCACCCCTGAAAAGCCCAGGTAGAGCAGTCAGGGCAGCTTGCACTAAGGAGTTACGTTTTGCTTTCTGCTCAGCATTGCCCACTATACACAAAATATTTTGCCCAGAGCCTCTGAAGGCTTGATATATACAACAGCCCCAACAGCGTGACCAAGCAAGGCTACATTGCTGTGAGTGCTAAGACAAAAGCTAAGCTGTATCTGGGGCCTTGTAGCAACACTTTCCAATAAAGCTGCTTCTGGCAGCACTGTCCAGCTTAACCAGAAGAATAAGCTTGCCATGAACCTCCCCAAATAATCCTACAGTGCAATAGAGCTCACATCCCATAGTCAATTGAGTGGACTGTAAGAAGGGATTGCAAACACTATCCAGGATACTGGCAGATATCATGTTTCCTGTTCTTCCAGTCCTTGCCACAACAGTCCAAACTCCTGTGGTCACTGCAATGTGGGTAGAACTGTGTGCTGGTACTGCCACCAAAACAAGCCATTACTCATAACCTGAGGCTGCCTATTACTATACAGAGAAGTCTGATTCTCCAGCAATTTTCACTGGAGCTGCAAAAATCTTTGCAGCATTAAATTGTAGGCATTACCCTTCACTCAATACCTACACTAAAGCTAATCCAAAGGATGCACATGCTCGTAATGCAGAACAGGAATATCCTGACAGGATGATGCTCTTTTGGCACTTACTGTATCTGAAAGGAGGGTATCAAGAGGATGGATCCAGGCTTTTCTCAGTGGTGACCAGCAATAGGACAAGAGGCAATGGGCAGAAACTGAGGCACAGGAAGAGCCATCTGAACATGAGGAGAACTTCCTTACCGTACAGGTTGAATACACGCTGGAATAACTGTCCAGAGAGGTTGTAGAGTTTCTCTCATTTAAGATATTCAAGAACTATCTAGACACACTCCTGTGCAATGTGCCTGGGATGACCCTGCTTGCGCAGGAAGATTGGACCTGATAACCCACTGTGGCCCCTTCAAACCTTACCTCTTCTGTGAATTTCTCATTACTATATCATGTAGTTGAACAGACAAATGTAGAGCAATATAAAAATTAAATGTGCTGCTTCTGATATCAAAGGCAATTGAGCTACAGTTTTTGCTCATGTATACTTCAGAATAGAAATATTCACTAAACTACAGGAAGCTTACAGAAAAGTAAGAAGAATAAAAGCAGTCTGGGCAGAAAAAGAGTAGACTTGCCAAGAAAAACAAAGACTGCCTGAGGGACAAGACTAAGTAACTCTAAAGCTTGCTATGAACTGTGCTAAACATCTCTCCCTTCTGTTTAATTTATCATTAAATGACAACAGAGAGAACTGATACTGAAAAAAATCAGTATAACATTTAGTAGTGAGAGCTGATCCCTGAAGGCTGTGCTGGCAATAGTCCACAGTATCTCTGGACCCTACTAGCACAACAGAAAACACGGTGCAGTGATGCTCTTGCAGTGGTCAGTCTCATAAGACAGGATTCATCCCCCTCTTAGCAAGGGGACATGAGCTGCTATTTTCAAGCCTGACAGAAATTCATTTTAGTACAATCAATTACCATATTTTTTTCTTTCTAAAACAATGTATTTCAATTTAGGCAATATTACAGAATTATCACTCAAAGCAAATGCATTGTTTCAAACTTGGCATTAAAGAATATTCTAAGTAGAGATTGCCAAGAGTAAATAATTTAAGAAATACCTTCTTCTTCAATGTCTATGACTTTCCCTGATGACCTACAGTTTATGAGCATCACTAAAGAAAGAACTGATATTCACCATCTGAAAGTTGATATACAGAGAAATAGCAAGAATGTTTTTGTTGTTCTTCAAGGAAAAAAAGGCCTATGCATAAAGTAAGAGGAGTATTTTCTCCATCACTTGGCTCTTGGGGAGGTTTCCTAAATCATCTGAACAGAGCTGAGTGTTAATGCAGAGAAGACACAACTTGAAGGAAGAAATAAAGAAAGAATTATTTGTTTTATGGACAATCATGTCACTGGATCCTCACAATCTCTAATGTTCTGCAATCTTCATTGTCACTGTGACCATGCAGGTCTCATTCCATGAACACATATGAACTCAGTTACCAGGCGGTACTAGCAAGTAGCACTTCCCCTACTACCCAGAAGTGTCCAAGGTTTTAAGCTTTCTTTTTCACTGTTCAGTCTCCCAGAAATTTACCACCAAACTATATCACATGCACAAAGTTTTCAAGTTGTTTGAACAGATTAGAAAGCACCAAAAATGAAGTAATGCACTATGTGTTTTTATATGGAAATTCAGAAAGCTGCAAGATCCCAAAACTGATTTTGTAGGTAAGTCTTTAAAAAGTCTTTAAAAAGTCTTTGTTTGATCTATGTGAAGATTGCCATGGAGATAATGATAGTGGCAACTTATCTCTATTACAATCTATGCTTGACCAACACTTTCAAATAAGAGTGGTTAAATTCTAGTCAAGTCAAACACAGATAAATCATGCACCTATGTAATCTCAAGATTTATAACTCTTAGCACATGATAAAACATGGCTATTTCACCTGATAGGTGAAAAGCTACTTCCCTAAAGGCTACAATAAAAGCAACTCTGACCACACAAAAAGTTTTGAGGTTATCCATTGCAGGAAACATCATCTGCCGAAGTAGTTGCTACTGTCTGGCTAACAGAGCACAACACACATAATTCCTGTACTATTTTCTTTTCAACTTTGCAAATCTATTGTTGACTTGCATGAAACCTCATGCTAAGAATTGTTTGGACTTTCACAAAAAGCTTGCAGGAAATCACAGAATCTCCTCATAGGGCAGATGAGCAAAGTGAACGCCAACAAACTGTAAAACAAGATTACACAGAGCCATCTGTTCAGACACTGAGCCTGTTGAGAAGTCTCATCCCACACAGACTGGTTGTCTGACACGGGCCAGAATCTATTCGTAACAGGTATAAAACACTCTCTTGTTGTGTTCCTAATTCATACTTCCAAAACTTCAAGTAAAACGTGTTTCCATCCAAGTTTCAGGTTCGGTTGGAAACGCACACAGTCTCGACGAGACATACAGTAGACTCCTGGAAACTCTCGGAAAGAGAGGACGGATGGCTGCACATCACCAGCCCGGCCTCGCCACAACATGGAGCCGTTCGAACTAAGTAACCTTGTAAACAGTAGGCGCCTTTATTCAGCTCAGCCTTCCTGCCGCAGAGCCACAGCAGCCGGGGAGTCGGGAGCTGAGCTGTCCTTCCCTTCAGGGGCTACCGGGAGCTGAGCTGTCCCTACCTTCAGCGGCCAAGAAACACTTTTAATCTGCCGTTAGTAAATACCACCCGCACAGCGGCAACGGGCGGATGGGGGAGAAGAGGCTAGACACAGAGCAGTTGGATCTGCCGCACTGACAAAGCTCGTCCCGAAGACAGCGGAGTCAGGAATCCTGCAGCCAAACCCCACTATGCTCCCAAGCACCGGGCCCCCGGGACAGCCCCGCACATATCCCAAGCCCTGCTGCGCCCGCCGGACGCCGCCGCCGCCCGGTACGCCCTCAGGGAGCCTTCCCCAGCGGGCCGCTTCCTCAGGAGAACGACACCGGGCGGAGATCGCCACTCCCGGGACAGGAGGCGGCGACTTCGGCCCCGTTTCCCGGCGCGGCAAAGCCGGGCCGCGGCGGTCGGTGGCGGAACGCGAGCCCCCGGGAGGCGCCGGCCGGGGCGGCCCCGGTGCCCCGCCGTGCTCTTACCCAGCATGAGGGGGCTGAGGCGCCGGGCCATGCCCTTGGACAGGTCGTACACATAGAGTTTCACGGGGTGCAGCGCCAGCGGCTCCTCCATAGGGATGCGGGCGCGGCCGCCAGGCGGCAGCCGGAGCCCTTGTGGACAAGGCTGAACGGTCCTTCCCTCCGGGAGACGGAGAACGGGAGGAAAGGGCGGCCCCGGTGCCCGCCCCCGGCGCAGCGGCACCAGCCGTGAGGTGACAGACAGGGAGGAAGGGGGTGACGCTACCTGGCGCATGCGCAGCCGGCTCACGCCTCCCGGACCGACGCGTCGATGCGCGACAGTGCCAGGGGATGGAGCTACAGCCGGAGAGGAAGGGACGGACAAGTCCCGCTGTCATTGGCTAAGGCTCGGAGCCTCGCTCAGAGAGTGAGAAGCTCCCGCCCGTCGCTACCCCATTGCAATCAATCCACGCGGAGGGGAGGGGCAGCTGCTCCGGGAGGGGCGGGACCCAACTCATGTCCGCTCTCGCCATTGGTCAGAGTTGTTACGGGGGCGGGATGATCTGGGGAGCGGCGGTTGGCTGAGGGTGAGCGGGGTTATGTGGTGCGGGCGCTGCGTCTGGCGCGAGCTACCTGGGTGGCTCCGGCGGTGCTGCTGCGGGAGCCATGGCGGGGTGGGAGTCGTTCTACCGGGGCTGGGGGCTGGAGGACGAGGAGGAGCAGCAGCACCAGCAGGAAGAGGAGGAAGGGGCTGAGGCGGTTGGTAAGGGCCCCCCACGTCCTCACGGAGGGCAGCCCGGGGCCTGCTGCCTGCTTTTGAGGATCCACGGGCGGAGGGGCCGCTGCTAAAACTGTTTTCCCCCGTTCTGTAGTGGACCAGAGGTTTTCGGGCCGAGACAGCCTCATCTTCTTGGTGGATGCCTCCAAGGCCATGTTCGAGTCCGACGGGGACGCAGAGACTCCTTTTGACATGACCATCCAGGTAGCGATGGATGAACTGCTAACTGCTAGACCCAAGACTTTCACACTCTTTGCTGAAAACTATTTTCCTCTAATTTTGACCTGTGTGCGTTTTTTTCAGTGCATCCGAAATGTGTATACCAGCAAAATTATCAGCAGTGATAGGGACTTGTTAAGTGTTGTATTCTATGGTACAGAAAACAACAAGAACTCAGCAGATTTCAAGCACGTTTATGTTCTCCAGGAGCTGGACAATCCAGGTAAAGTGGTATGAAGGTTGTGTAAAAAGATAGGGTAAGGAAATCAGTGTACTAGCATTGTCAATAACTAATCTTTCTAAGAGAGCTATCAGAGAAATTCTTGTTACTTAAATCCACTGTTGATGGTTGTTCTGGTTTAGGGCAAATTTGGGAAGAAACTTCCAAAGAGTTCCCTCTAGAAAGTAAATTCAAGTGGCCCCTCCCTCTACCGCTTCAGGAAAAGATTTCCTTAGAGAAAAAGTGTAAAACCCCTGTTTAACAAGCAAAGTATTCACAAGCATAAAAAATTAATAATATTAAACAATAAAACTTCTTGCTGTTCTGGAGAGATGGCAAATGCAGAAAGCCCTTGTTATGGAGTGTAGCTTGGCTCACTCAGTCCCTTATCAGTCCCTTCTGCACTGGAAAATGCCGACTCCCGGGCCCCAGTGGGCCATAGGTGTGAGTTCCCAATGTTTTTCTGGGTTTTCAGTCCAGAGCAGGTTTGAACAGTTGCAAGAAAAAGAAAAACCACAGTCCAGGGAACTTCTCTGCCTCAGCTAGCTAAAAAAACCACTAACTAAAAAGCAAAGGAGAGCTCTCTCCCACTGTCCGTGCTGTAGACAATACAGTCTTTTGAGAGAGAAAAATGCAGGGGAGCAAGTGCAGTTTCTGAAATCAAACTAAGCGCTTTTTCCTCTCCCCCTTCACTCTTGGAACCAGCCTTAAAGGTGCAGAACTTATTTCTGAGCTAAACAGATGAATGGGGATACAATTCAGCATCATAAAGTCACCCCGTGACAGTGGTGGAGGTAGATTTAGATATTTATTGAAAGCTTAGAAACTTCATGAGAGCCTAGCATTTTCTCTTAAAATTGGTTCAGATCCTTTTCCATATCTTTTCTTGTATTTTAATGTGGTTGCTTTGCTTGCTGTCTGCTAAACCTAAGATTATCTCAGTGGAACTCTTGAATGTCCGTCAGAAAAGTCTGTGTCCATGCTAAGGCACCACAGATGCCAGCTGAATGAAAATATCACAGAATGGTTGAGGTTGGATGGGATTTTGGAGGTCATCTTGTCCAGCCCATCTATTCAAGCAGTGTGAGCTAGACCAGGTAGTTCAATATGGTAGTCTGTTTGGGGTGTTACATCTTTGATTTTCATAATAAGTTCTGCAATTCTTGAATTTTGCTTTTTCATTTTCTTAAGATTACATACCATCTGCTTGATAACAAGTGCTGGTTGCTGAATTGGAAGGCAGTAGGAGAAGTGCAAAGAATACATGCTACTGGTGACAGATTGTCTGACAGTTGAGAGTCTTCTGGGGGAATTTTGTCTACAACTTTTTAATAGCAGCCTTTATCTCTGAGGACGTTTGATTTAATTTTCTTTACTAGGAGGTGCAGGTTTAACGACACAGGGGCTTCTGAAAGAATTGTGCCTTGTCCTATTCTCAGAATTTATTACAGTGGAGACCTGACAAGACTGCCTTAGGTTCTTTTCCCTTTTCTGGCAGCGTGTTATAAATCTTGCTTTTCCATTTTCCTCCTCCTTCCCTACTTGTCCTTTCTCCCATGTTAGAGGCAGTAGCCTTGCCATGTGAATAAAAACATTGCAGGGGAAAGGTGGGTGTTGTTCCGATGCCTTGTGAGGCTACCTGGAACAGAGACTAGACAGTGTTAAAGGAATAAAGTGGGTGTTTATTAAAAAGCCTTTAAAGGAGATGCCTTGGCAGTACAAGAAGAACCCGGCCGTGGCTCCACCCAAGATGGACTCCCAGTCATGAGTTTTCACAATTCTGTAAGTTTTGGTCCGTTTACATGTTGGGGTTAATTGTCCAATTAGAGCTTCAGGTTATGGAGTCCCATCCTCCCAGTTTGCTCTCCTCCATTTGTTGTACTTTTTGGGTCTGAAGCTGTAACGGTGTCCTTGGTTCTCAGGCTGGAAAAGGATTGTTTTGCCTAACTACCCTGTGAAGAGAGCTTGCTAACACTTTATATGAAGTTCAGAGTTATATACCAAAGCAGTATAGAATCTAGGAAGTATGAAAGCTACAGCTTAAGGCATCAGTTTGAAAGGAACAGAACTGTGTATTTGCTGCCGCTGGAGAGCAGAATACTCTGGAGAAGGAAGAGATGCTATAGGTGGTTATTATGGAGTATGTAAGTATAAACATATACATTAAAGGACAGACGGGGAGAAGAAAATAAAATAGTAAAGGGAGAGGAAAACATTTTCAAATGAGATTTTGTAAGTGCTATAGAGTTTAAGTGAAGGACAAAGGAAGAAGCTCTGCAGAACGCAGTGGCTGAGAAATGAAAACTTGTCTCCCATTGTAGAGTAGCAGGACAATACAGAACTTGCTGTTAGACAGGTGGGAAAAGGAACCTTAGCTATGTTGAAGTCATCCTCAGAGCTGCAACAAGGCTGTGGACACCTGACCCGAATGTTGCTATGCTCTGCGTGGTGATCTGTGGACTTCATCTCTGTGTGGATTCTCTCTGATATGAGTGGTGAGGAAGGAGGAGGAGGAGCTCTTCACCTTCCCAGCATGCTGTGGAGATGCAGGATGCGTTTCAGGCTCCTTTCTTTTCTGTGGTGGTGCAGCAGTCTGCTGTACCTCTGCAGCAGGTGCAGTTTGCTGTCTTTGCTGCTGAGCACTTGGCATTCAGTGGAGAGGGTTTGCAATACTTCAGTCCTGTCTGTTTCCCTTCCCCACAGAAAGAGCCCACGTTGGTGCCACAGCATTTTGTGTCCTCTTGGCCCTAGCAGGTGCTTTCAGTGGTAACTGGCTTGTGATATTGCAGATGTTAGCCCATGCTGGGCAGTTTTCTCAGCTGGGTGTTGAAAGGATGCTGCCACAGAGGTGCTTGAGAACATTCCTTGGTCTGCTGCAAGGGACCTCCAGTGCATACTTGGAGGAACTCATGGTACTTCTTTCAGTATTTCTAATGCATGTGAATACTGTTGCCCCTCCAGGTGCGAAGCGTGTTCTAGAGCTGGACCAATACAGGGGAGACGAAGGAAAAGCACTTTTCCAGGAGAACTTTGGCCACAACGCTGACTATTCACTGGGTGAAGCACTCTGGGCCTGCTCGAATCTGTTCAGTGATGTCCGAGTCAGGCTGAGCCATAAGAGGATCATGCTCTTCACCAATGAGGATGACCCTCATGCCAATGACAGTGCTAAAGCCAAGCTTGCCAGGACTAGAGCTGGTGATCTGAGAGACACAGGTCATTATTTCCCTTTTTAATTTTAGACACAATAAACATGATGAATCTTTGCAGCAGATGTTAACTGCATTGCTAGTTTGTGATGGAAAAAGATGTAAAATCTTTGGAACTGAGGAATGTTTCTGACAGTTTCTAAACTAGAAATTTGTTACCTAATCTAAATTAGAATTTATGTTTTCTGATCTGGTATCCAGTAGCTAGCACTTGTTCTCTAGGATCTCTTTCTAGTTTGATAGCATAAATGGGGACATGAGAAGGGCAAGAAAATAAATTTTTTTTGTTATTGTACCATTTTCCATGAAGGGAATAATAGCACAAAGTTAACACAAATGGAATATTAATGGGTCCATTTTCAATTAGCTGAAGGACATCAGTCTGAGCTCAGAGAGTAGACAGCATTAGTTCAACTGTGTAGCTGAGGTAACCAGTGTTGGAATTCAGGAGATGTCCTGGATCTAGAAGCTGTGAGGCTTCCTTAACCCATTAGCCCCAAAACTAAGGGAAGGGGGATTTTCTGAACTTGTTACTCCCCTCTATGCCTGAGGTAAGATTATGTTTTACAGGAGCTTATCAGAGCCATTTCATATTCAATGCTGTCCAGATTCTTAATTAGAGAGGAAACATTTTCTATTCTGCATTGTTTTGACTGAAGTCAAAGAATGTGTTTTGCCCTAGAATCACCCCTTTCTCTAGAATATTTCACATCTTCTACAGATGACAATTTGGAGCTTATTCTTACTTAAATTATTTGTGTATGTAGAGAAATCTGAGAGTGCTGAGATACTTGCTGATGCAAGAAAAACCAGTTTTTGGTCCTACTCCTATCTCTTCCATTGTTTCTAGGTATCATCTTGGACTTGATGCATTTGAAGAAGCCTGGAGGGTTTGATATCTCTTTATTCTACAGGGATATTGTAAATGTAGTAGAGGATGAGGACCTTGGGATCCAACCTAAAGAGTCAGAGAAACTGGAACATCTCATGAAGAAAGTACGAGCAAAGGAGACAAAGAAACGGACTTTAGTCAGGTTTGTGCCTAGTTATGATACCTCATTCAGTGGAGACACCCAATGTTATTTTCAGACTGCATCTCACTTTCCTCTTCAGGAATGATTGGTCTTTAAAGGCATCAATGCTTACATTCCTCAATATTAATTCTTTGGTCCAAGATTGGTGTTTCTTCTGTAGTTTCCAAGAATATTTATGGATGAGAAGAGCAGAGTGGACCTTTTTTTTCCTCTGTATGTTATCTCCTGTATTGAGCTTGGCCAGAAATGATCATTTGTTAAAAAGATAATACATAATTGCGAAATACTTACCTAAAAAGCTGCAACATAAAAAATAGTTTATAGAGAAATCTGATTTGAATTAGGCTTTTCTTGCCTATACTAACTTTAAAAAATCATCTGAATGTGAATGCTAGATATTTTAGTCTGTTGTTAAATAGTTATATGTTGCCAGTCTGTCTAGACACTTGGCATGGCTTCACACAGCCTTGATATTTCTAATCTCCTACTAAAATATTAGAGATACTTAGGAGAGATTAAAGGGATCTTGGCAAAGCAGATAGAGGGTATTTTTGGAACCGCATGCTCCATAACAGTTGTTTTTTTAGGGAGTGAGTTCACAGCAGGATGATGTGGAGGCACAGTAAGGGAATGAAATTCAAGGCCTAATTTTTTTTTTTTCGGTAAATATTTATAAAGTATCCCAACCTGAGCTGTTGTCACTGGCATTCTTGCTCCTGCTCACAGCTTTTTCTTTTCTGGGAATGTCCCTCAAGCTTTCTAATAGCTGGGGAGGAGGAATCCCATACCAGTGATACCTTTTACAAGCAGGGAAGTAGCATTTGTAGTAACTTGTTGCCACAATTTGTGCCTGCCATGTTTTGGTTTTAGGAAATTCTGTTCCCAGGCACTTTTACTGTAAACAAGGTCACTTATTGTAAACTATCTTGTTTTTCCACATTTGTTCCCAGAGGAGGGACTTTGCATAGTAGTCTCTGAGAGTGACCAATGGTTCCCAGGGGTCCCACCTCTAAGGTGGGCACATTTGTAAAAAGTATAAAAGAAGCTTAGAAAATAAACTTGTGGCTCCTCCTCTTGAGGAGTCCAGCAGCCTTCTGTCCACTCTGCTTCTCCACTTATTGTGTCCCACAGTGACAGTAACTCACTGCTCTGCTCTCATAACTTGAATATTATCTCTGTTTTTAAACTTTTACGTCTAATTTTTTCTCTAAAGTCTGATTTATATGTTTTCTTAAATTTTGGTATTGTTTTTTTTAGTGGGTTTTTTGGGGAGAATTTTGCCTTCTGCACAAACAGCTGAGAATTCATGGACATTACAATAAGCATAATTGGGGTACCCAAATGGGGACTTGTCCTATGTTTGAGCATAGCCGCCCTTCAGTGAAAAAAAGGTCAAATATGGTAAATTACTGGTGCTTAGGTAACTTTTATGACCAGAAATGATGGTATTGCTAGAATATTTTTATGCAAGTGAGGTTATGACTCAAGTGATAGTATGTTTCCAAAGATATATGTGATTTTGGGGGAGGAGAACAGGAGAAGGTCAGAGGAAATAACTTACACGAGGAGGTGATTTTCTTCTACAGTAATGATTTTTCAGGAATCTGAAGTCTGTATGTGCTTTTTTACGCAGGCTAAATCTGCATCTGAACAACAGTGTGGTGCTTTCTGTTGGTGTTTACAACCTTATTCAAAAAGCTCATAAACCATATCCAGTGAGGCTTTATCGGGAAACTAATGAACCAGTTAAAACCAAAACAAGGCTGTTTAGTGGAAAAACAGGCAGCTTGCTCCTGCCCAGTGACACTAAAAGAGCTCAGGTAACATTTTGTTTATGTGCCTGCTTTTTATTGTCTCTGTGATGTGTGAGTGAGATGCCAATTCCCTTGCTGCCTTTGTTTGTATTGCACTTTCAAGGTGAGATACAGAAATATTTGCATCTGCATGCACCTGGGGACAGGTTGATTGTGTTGTGAACTCTGCAGGGTGAGAGGGGGTTGTTTCCCTGGCTTGACTGTCATGGGAAGGCATAGCTGCTGTAGGAAGTGCTGTCAGGAACACAGGTAATTTCTTTGTGTAAGGCAGAACGAGGTTGTCAGAGCCTGACCTTGTGTGACCCTGTGCCATTGCCGCTGCTGTCAACTTTTGCTTCGTTAGGAGTGGGTTTGGTCCATTTTGTTAAATATACAAGTGTGAATCATACGGGAGTTGGAGCTGTTTTCAAAACAAAAGACATGATACCTTTGGAGTTTTTTGTATAAATTTTTCTTTGTTTTGCCTTCCTGCTTGATAGTTTGACTGAGGTAAATTGAGTGTCACATTCTGATCTGGCACAGCTTTATTTCAAAACAGGTGATGCAGTTGCTAGGTATACTCTCACAAGTGTTCTTTGTATCTTCTTCCATGTTAATAGCTCTTAAAGTTGTTGTCTTATAATGAAGTATTAAGTCTATTTATACTGGATATTAGTTTCCTGAAATAAAGTATAGGAGATAAAAAGAAAGCTGAGCATTAAGCCCTGATGTCTACCTTCAGCAGCTGGACTATAATATGATTTTGATTTTGTGATGCATGAGTATTGTTTCTCAGTCACTATTTCTGTCAGGAGTAGGCAGCTGTCTGCATCTGCTGAAGCAAGTTTACAAATTGGACACGACCTCTGAAAAAGTCTGGGCTGGGTTGGTGTGCACTGCTCATGAGGGTTTACACTGTCTTTGTCTATAACCTTTTCAGTAGTGGAACACAGCAATTGCATCCTCTTCCTGCCCTGTCCTGCTCCCCATTTCTTTTTTATGCTGACAGCCCCATCATCTGCTCTTCCCTGGTTTAGACATACGGAAACCGACAGATTGTGCTAGAGAAAGAGGAGACTGAAGAATTAAAACGGTTTGATTGTCCAGGTTTGTTTCTGATTGGCTTCAAACCACTTTCAGTGCTAAAACAGCACCACCATATCAGGCCCTCCCAGTTCATCTATCCTGAGGAGTCCCTGGTGAGAGGTAAGCAAAGATGGCAAGAGAATATTTACCACCTTGCATTAGTGTAACCAGCTGATTCATCGTGTGTTTGAGTGGGGATCCTTGAGTGTAACTGTCTAACTTAAAAACTTGCCAATATTAAGAGGAACTGAATTAACTGTTATTGCTCCTTTCAGCTACAGATGTTTCTTGTTTTCTTCTATAGCAGAAGAGCCAATTGTGCTTCATGTTTATCCATCATGACAAGCAGCTAATTAAACCATGCAGATGTAGTCAGAAGTATTTGTTTTAGCCATTCATGAAAATGAAGGATCCTAATACCTGGCCAGAAGGCAAAGATGTTTAAAAAGCCCAAACAAAACAAACCAACCAACAAACAAACAAACAAAAAACAAACCACCAAAACCCCAAAAACAAACAAACAAAAAACCCTAAACCCCGAACCAGGGGAGATAATTGCTGTTTTTAAGTCCATATCAGCTAGGAGTGGAAACATGATACTCAGGAAGTATAGTTGAATTAACAGCACTTTACTGTAAAGAGAGAAGGCAAGAGCGTTTAAACCTGCTCATTTTTGCCTTTTTGTATGTATACATACATCTGTTTATCTAGAAATAAATTCCAAGCTGCAGTAATAAGAAAAAACCCTTAGCTCTTCAGTCTAGCAGTGGATAAAGAGGGCTGAGTTATGACCAAAGGCTTTGCAGTGTCTGATTAAAGAAGAACCCGTATGCTTGCTTCTTTAACTGCAGTTTCCTGGCTCAACCACTTTATTTATACGTCAGTCTTTCCCTGACCACCATGTCTGGTGCAATACATCTGAGACAAACATGTGCCTCAGGAAGAGTACTGAAGTCTGAATTCTTAGTGTTACTTCCACAAAAGGTCTATGATGTGCTTCTGTTGTGATGTCCCACCAAACAGAAACAGACCTTGTAGATAAAATCTCACAGTATTCCATTGCTCAGATGGTATCGATTTCACTTCTTCCACCAGAAGTCTCACAGGAGAAACTCACTAACATTGTCCATTTTGAGTCTTCTCTCTTCCAAAATTTGGTTTTTACCTTCACAGTAATGCAAGCATTTCAAAGAAGTCAGGTTTGAAACTGTAATATCTAGGGTTATATTCCAGAACAAAGGAGCAAAGCTGTCAGTCTGACCAATCCACTCTTTCTTTTGCAGGGAGTACAATGCTGTTTAATGCTCTATTGATGAAGTGTTTGGAGAGGGAGATGATGATGCTGTGCAGATACACCCCTTGCTGGAACGTCCCTCCTCGCTTTGTGGCCCTTGTTCCCCAGGAGGAAGTGCTGGATGAGCAGAAAGTGCAGACAGCTCCTCCAGGTATGGGAAGAGATGCTGCATGATTGGATGTAGTCAGTGTAATGGTGTCCTGTATTGAGGGAAAATATTCTTAATGCTACCCTCCCCTTAAAACTGGGGAGAATGCTTTCCAACATTCCTTTTCTTCAGTTTTGTCAGTGTAAGCATTTGATGTTGAATCTATTTGTAAAGCCCCAGTCGCATCAGTGCTTGCTCAAGTATGACCTAACTGGAGTGTTTTCCCTGCCTTCTACCTCATTTTAGCACATTCAAATAACTGATGTAGAAATGAAAAGCCTTTGTGTCCTGTTTGAGGACTAGACAGAATGTCTTTTCCTGAGTTATGTTTTATCCTTAAATACATTGTAAAGTGTTAAATAATCCCACATATAGTGAGCCTCATGCCATGTCAGCTGATTGGGGAATGATTAGGGAGCAGACTTGTGCTGTTTTGCCTTTTCTCATCTCTTCAAGTGCATAAGCATCTTCTGGGAGAGTGTAAAGTAGGGAGGTAACACTGCTTGTGTACTTCAGAATAATGTGGCAATAACTTGATTTTCAAAAAAATCTTTTTCAAGCTCATACCCAGTAAGAGGTGGGAGAGATGGACTAGTTGATGTCCTGCAAAAAGCAAGTCACTGGTATCCAACTCTTAGCTATGAATTTAGTCTGAATGTTTTTTACAAAGCCATTAGTGATGTTGGTTGCAAACATTGAGATTGGGATTGAGTGTCATGCTGTAGGCACTTGGAAGTATTATGGATTGCTATTGTTAACAACAAAACAGGTAGTTAGTTTGGAGTCATCAGACTTGGATAATAACATCTTGGCCTTTCCCATAAATTATTTTGAGACCGTGCTTCTATGTAACTGTTGTCTTCCACCCTCTCTTCTTGTATAGGTTTCCACATGATTTTTCTACCCTATGCAGATGACAAACGTAATGTTGATTTTACAGAAAATGTGCCAGCCAGCCAAGAGCAGGTAGACAAAATGAAGGAAATAATTCAGAAGCTGCGGTTCAAGTACAGGTACCTGGAGATAAATAGGGTACAGGTGGTGGCATGGGGAAGAAAGCACAACCATTGCTTCCTTTGTTGCACACATTATTCAGCTGTGGTATTCCTGAGATTAGATTTTGATGTATTTTGATAGAAATTGCTTCTCTTTGCAATAGCTTTGTCCAAACTTTATTCTTAATCATGCTGGATACCCAGGCACCACAATGCTTTATGCAGCATGTTCTGGAGTTCTTCATAGAGCTGCTTTTGTTCTCTGGGCTGTTGTTGTTTGTTGCAGAGGTATCACATTTTATAGTGGTTCTGCCACTCTACAGCAGATCAGACCCAGATCATTTAAATTAAAGAACTCTAGAAAGAGGAGTTAGGCTTTTTTTTCATTATAGCTGGGATAGATGCTATGAAGTACTTTCTTGGGAGATTTTTTCCCTAGATAGGTGGAAGCCACCGTAAGTGTTATTAAAGTATAATGCCACTATCTCCTTTTGCCTCATACAACTTTCTGACTCACACACCATTCTTATGTGGTTGATACATGACAGAATAGTGATTCACTAGGTAAACTGAGAAGAGGAAAAACGGTTCTGATGTGATGGATTGTGTGGGTCTTTAAAGAGGGAAACTTTATTCTGAAATAAGTTGGTGGTAGATACTAAGTGTTTTGTCTGTCTTCTTGGCTGCGTGCATTGACATTTTGGGGGTTCCTTGACAGGCCTTACAGCTTTGAGAACCCAGTTTTGCAGCAGCACTTCAGGAATTTGGAGGCTTTGGCACTGGATATGACGGAACCAGAACAAGCTGAGGATCTTACAAGTGAGAACTGTTGGTGGATGTGAAGGGAGGCAGGGTAGGGGACTTGTGACTTTGTTTTAAGTCAAATATGTACTACTACAAACCCAAATGTCTTTTAAGAAATATTTCAGATGTGTGCAACTTACTATGTAGGATTCTGATTGTGTCCATTCTGAAATATTGAAACTTTATTTTTCCTATGGTAAGAATTTTTTTCTCTGAAATTTCTCTCTTCAAGATTCTCATTAATACTTAAGTCTGATAAATGCACCAAAACAAGAGAACTATTCTGCTGGGGGCAGTGCTGCCACCTAGTGGTTGGGAGAGTTTAAATGTGTCTTGTATAATCAAGAGAGTGGGTCAGCAGGGAAGGGACATCTGGTCCAGCCTCTGCTCAAGCGGGGTTATCCTACAGCATGTTGCACAGGGTTAGTTCCAGGTAGTTCTTCAATTATTTCTCCAGTGAGGGATACTCTACAATCTCTGTGGGTGACCTGTTTCAGTGCTCAGTCACCTTCCCAGTAAAGTTCTTCCTCATGTTCGGATGGCTCTTCCTGTGCTTCAGTTTCTGCCCACTGCTTCTTGTCCTGTTGCTTGGCACCACCAAGAGCTTGGCACTGTGCTGTTGGCACCCTCCCTTCAGATACTTAGATGCATTGATGAGGTTCCCCTCTCAGTCATCTCTTCTGGAGGCTGAACAGACCCAGGTTCTTCAGATTTTCCTCATAAGGAAGATGTTCCAGTCCTTTAATCATCTTTATTGTCCTGTGCTGTGGACCCATTCCAGGAGCTCCATGTCTGTCTTGCGCTGGAGAGCCCAGAACTGAATGCAGCATTCTAGATGTCCAAACTCTTAATATTACCAAGAGCTGTAAATTTCTCATTTGGGAGTATCATAATACAAGTATTTGCATTTTTGCATGCTTGCAGGACACTTGCAGACTACTACAGAAACACAGTTGTGTCTGGTGATGTTACTGAAAAATAGTCAAATTTGTTAGCACCAATGCAGCTTTAAGAAGCAGGTGTTCTTTATTACAGTGCTGGATGCATGAGGGGTATTTCCATCAAAATCATCCATCTCTAGTACAGAAAAAGCTGTATATGTAGGTTTTCCCAGAAGAAACATACATGTGGTAATCATTTCTCCAAAATCATTAGCAGGTGTTAGTTCCCCTTTGTACACACGTTCTTCTGTCCTGGGGGTCTCTCTGGTGGTTGTTAGACCCTAAAGTTACAGCTGAGCGCTTGATGAACTGGTGTTACTTCCCAATACAGAGTGGAGTTGGCATACCTAGGCTCGTTCATATTTTGCAAGTCCCTTCTTGGTGAGTGTTTAACATGATCTTACAAAATAAAGTGTTGTGTGGTTCCATACACTAATAGTTTCGTAGAATGAGCATTGTATTTTTCCCATCAGGTGAGCTGATAGTTCATCTGGCAACAGGGATGGCCTTGTAGACTTTCTTGTGATCACAGTATTTCTGAGAGGGCAAATCTTTATCTTTTGCCAGTGCCAAAGTCTGAACAGATGAGCCACAGGCTGGGCAACCTGGTGGACGAGTTTAAGCAGCTCGTTTATCCCCCTGACTGCAATCCTGATAGGAAGGCTGTAATGCGAAAACAAGGTAAGTAATGGTGGTGCAGACACAAAATAATGTCTGTATTCTGAAGCTTCTGTTTTCAGTTTGTCTCATAGTTTAAAGAAGCTGCTTGTGCAACAACTCTGCCGATCTCCACAATGAAGTCTTATAGCCAATATTGATTCTTAGAGAGTAGAGAATATTGTGGTATCCAGTTGGAGAGTTGCTGGAGTGACAAATTGCAGAGTGAAGTATAGGAAGTAACATGGGTAAATTACTGCAGAATACATAGATATAATTTTAGCAACTGTCTGTTTTACGACAGAATGGTAAAATCACTCATGCTTTCAGTTTGTGTTGGTGAGAGAAAGACATTTTTATGCATGGGCTGTTTAGCAAGTTCAAGATGGGCATCTTAAGGGCTAAATGTGTAAGTAATGCTGAAGTCCACGTGTAATTTGGGAGTCTATGAAAGACTGCATAAAGTGAATGTCAGTTAGCTGAGCTCTCTGTGGAATCATTGCATTCTGCTGTCTCAACAAGAATCCCTTAAAAGTTTCATTTGGAGGGTGATGTTTTCATCAGAACACAAAATTTCATACTTCAGTTAAGGTCACTCCTGTCAATCAAATACTGCATGACTTACATATTGACACCTGTGTCTTAAAAGAAAAGAGGTCTGTGAGTGTGTGGCTGTTAAAGCACCATGTGCTAATGGCCATTAACTATGATATGTATAAGAAACATTGATGTCTTTCTAATTTTTAAAATCTTTGTGATCTAAAATGTATCTTTCTAGCTTCTGGTGGTCAAACTGAGAAGAGGCTCAAGGTAGAAGTCTCGAAAGATGAGCTGCAGAGTCATGTGCAGAAAGGCACTCTAGGCAAGCTCACTGTATCTATCCTGAAGGATGCATGTAGATTTTTGGGGTTGAGGTGTGGAAGCAAGAAGCAGGAGCTCATGGATGCTTTAACTGAATACTTTAATGAGTGCTAAGCTGGACAGGAAGGCCCTGGTTTACTTCTGTCTGCTTAGAATTTTGACTGTCTTATGTGGGTGCTGTATCTGTTTAATCTTGCTGTGAAAGTGATGGTAACTAAATGTTGCTCTGTCTAGCAGTAGAGAAACTTTTTACTTAGTCGTGAAACATCTCTGCAAAGTTGGATTCTGTTGACAGTAGCTAAAGGCAGAACTAAATTCCCTGTGAACTCAGGTCACCCACTGTACATGGACAGAGGTGTGCCTTGCTGGTTCCTTAATAAAGTTGGACCTTATACTTTGCAACACTGACTGTGCCATCTCTGCATCCTAAAGACAGTAGAACTCACTTCAGTGTAAGAAAACATAAATCTGTGTTACAGCACCACATGAATCCAAGCAGCAGGTTGAGTCTGTGTCCTAACAGAGGGCATAAATATTTATTACTCTCCAAAACAGCCAGTATCAGTATTAGTAATCAAATTGAGTTCTTTTCCACCATTACAAATACTATCAGCAGATCTTAAAAGAAAAAAACCATTACTGGGAAGCAGTATCTAATCCCTTGGGCAAAAAGCTGGCACTTAACAAATCTGCACACACAGGTCTTCCATTTTTAAATGGTAATAGCAAAAGCTGATTTAAAAATGGGAAACAAATTGCGTTCCCCAGAAGGCTACAAGCATTTATCCCAATTAAATTACTGAGATGGCATAGAGCTTTTCCACCTCTCTAAGTGA
This sequence comes from Phylloscopus collybita, assembly GCA_027886175.1. NCBI lineage: Eukaryota > Metazoa > Chordata > Aves > Passeriformes > Phylloscopidae > Phylloscopus > Phylloscopus collybita. The sequence continues at coordinate 49,368,615 of JAJNNQ010000137.1, read as the reverse complement.
ATATGAGTCAGACTATTGTGCAGGCTTCTATACTCAAATCTGCGCTTTAAAAATGGATTAGCAAGTTGTGGAGAGAACCCTTGTTACGTATTCTTACTTTTTTGATACTTATGAAGGCTGCAGCTGAATGTTTTCCATTTTACACTTCATCCCTGGCATGCCCCACCTGTCTTACAGTGCAAGATGACTAAAATCAATGAACAGTTGTTGCTTTTGCTTTAGGAAATAACTAATTTTTCAGTGAAACTCTTAACTTTCTACAGAACACAAACATGGAATACATGAGGTGTCCATTTTGGTCTGCAGTGTTTTTTGTGTCCAGAGATTCCCACATGTGGCTCACAAACTATCCTGTGACCAGGCTGTAGTGTGGCACATGTAGCAGAGCCAGATGTGACCACCCTTCTGGCACTGTGACCATCCTAGGATTGTCAGCATGCTGCTCACTTCTACCTCTGCAATTCCTCCAGAGAGCAGCTAGCCTGCACTGAGCTCTGCAGTACTGAAAGTACATTACCTGTTACACTTCCAATCAGCCTGGATTAGTTATTTTTAATAAAGATTTGCCTAAGCACCCAATTTATTTTGCCCTTGGGCAAAGAAGTTACTGTAAATGCTTGTCTTAGCAAGACTTTTGAAGAGTGGAATAGTGAGACTATCTTGTCTGTAATTCTGTGAATTGAATTTTGCAAATACTCTTGTTAACATGTCTCCTGGCTTGCTAACCCTCAGGCACACTATATTCCAGGCTTTGGATGATTGTGGCGTGTTTGCTAGGTTATTAGATATGCCTCCTGGGTTTTTTTGTTGGTTTTTTTTGGGGTTTTTTGGTTTTTTTTTTTTTGTTTTTGTTTTTTTTTATTTGTTTGTTTTTTTCTTTTTTTTTTCTCTTTTTAATAGCAGACCATCACATTAAGCAGAAGTTTAAAAGGGATGGCAAGAGAGTGCTTCAGAGCAGAAAGACAGTTTTGCTTGCTCAAGTATCCTTTATTTCTGCTCCTTGTGTGCTTTCTCTTACATTGGCTGTCTTGGTACAATATGGCAAATTCTTGGCAAAGCTGTAGTTCTAAACACAACTAGCTCAACAGTCAGCATCAGTAGAAGGGAACAGGAGCCCTTCTAAACCTCATACAAATTACAGGATTCTGAAGTATTTGTATCAAGTTCACCTCAGCAAGGATTACTAGTATCAGCTATTTACAAAAATATACAAACATGATGTCTTCAGTCTTTCATCAGCTGACTTCATCTACTTGGGATGTACTTACTAAAGGTATGAAGTTAGTGCGTCTGTAGAAACGTTACAGGAATTTTTTTTTCCCTTCTGCTATCGCACCTAATGGAGTTCCCACACTATTTTGATTTGGCATCCTGCAGTAGGTAATAGGTTTGATTTTCCAATACAGGCGTTTAAACTTTTCTGATCAGATCTAAAGTCGATTTATTATACAATATGCATTTAACTAAAACTAGGTCCATAAAACCACCACTAATCCTGACTGCTGTTGGTGTTCCATGCTGCTTTTCCAGGACATGAGATGATACACCATTGTCTTCTTGCGACACATATTAATTTATCTGAAAAATTACTTATTCTCTGTTTCCTTGGCCATGACTTAAAAGGGTTCATCTTCAGTGCAGTAGCTAAAAAGCATGGCAGTTTTTAAATTAACCAGATGTAGGGTACTCATCAGCCACAACAGGCTGCTCTCAGCCATGTCTTTTGGACTTTTCTAGGAAGCCCAACCTCAGTGGTAACAGTCCATGCAAAGAAAACTGAAGGAGTACAGATTACTGCATTGCAATAGTCTTTAGGCAACCTGTGAGCAGTTTAGCTTTACAAGCAGAGACACTCCAGTTAGTTGCAAATACTTCACCAAGAGATGACAATTCCATTTAGCTTTGCAGCATTTTTATTTTTTCTTAAAAAGTCAGTATTTAAAAATAATCAGAGTTTCCCTGGTGTACTGCCATAAGATTTCTGCTCCCCACTCATCTCTTATAGAAGTCTCTTGTCTGGTTTTAAGAACAAGGGCTATGCTACTTACTGATCTTGGCTCCAGCTGCTGCTACACAGTAGCTGCTGCCTGCACTGCTCCATCACTTTTTGACTCCAGCAGCCTAAACACAGGGAACTTTTTCCTCAGTAGCCTAAACCATTCAGAAATGCAGAATTACTCACACCTCCTGGAGGCTGAAGCTTAGCAGAAATACTGAAACACAGAGAAAGCTGATAGGTAGGTTAAAAAAAGCCCCGAGCAGGCAGACAGGAAGAATAAAGGGGGACTGGTTTTTTTTCTGTCCTTTTAAACATAAAACAGGAAACACAGTTGTATAGTTGCTTTTCAAGAAGTAATACAATGAGAACGAATGTGTTGGAGTGGAATAATAGAAAACCGGGGAGATAGGAGGCAGAAACACTAAGAATTAAGCCATTATTAAACAAAAATGTGACATTTTGAAATGAAACACTGATATCAAAACTATCATCTCAACTGATGCTGTACATTAATTTCCCCTAATTTGCACTTTTCTGTTTGACACACATACCCACCCATGGGCACTTAGACCAACAGTCTTTCTATGGCTTGCTGTACAGACTGGATCTGAGGCTTTAGCTGTGATCCCTCCTTGATGGTGATGGAGCAGGCAATGACAGGCCGGGAAACACCACATGCCCGGCCCAGGGCTTGCTTGGAGCGCACAAACACATAAGGTACATTCTTGTCCTCGCAGAGAAGAGGGAGATGGAGGATGATCTCCAAGGGCTCTGCATCTGCTGCCATCACAATGAACTCTGCTATCCCTCTGTTCAGTGTTTTGGTGGCTGTAAAAGAAACTGGAGAGTCAGTCTAGGTCTTTCTGGAAAGCATATCTAATGTAAAACAACTTCAGGAGATGTTCAAAGTGGCACCAGTAGTAAGAAGATCTAGTGCACGGGACATGGGTTGTAAGAGATTGAGTTTCTATCCTTAGGGATTGTGGATTTTTTGCAAATTTGACTAGATTAAGCCCCAAGAAACTGTGAAGGGAGCCACTGTGTGAGCAGGTTGCATTAGAGGTACCTTTAAACCCAAATCTTTTATGGTTCTGAACTGGTTAGGCATCTGGTAATCCCAGTGCCATACCACTACGTGCATGATTATAAAACACACACCAGGAACACAATGTGGGAATCTACCAGGACTGCGTATAAACATTGAAAAGATTACAGCTTAGTTCTGTCCCTGAATATTGTTAAAGCAATCTTGAAGGAGAAAAAAGACACACACCAGCAACAGCCAGATCTATATAAAGTGAGTGATTCACAGCTACAAAGGACAATCTCTACCCATGGCATCTCACAAAATCTCATGACTTGTAGCACACTTTTCAACATAAAAGTCTTACCTTCGTTGGCTCCCTTGCGTAGCTGCTTATAGTTGCAGGATTGCTGCACAAGATCCAGCAGTGTTTTGGTGAGCTGTGCATCAGCCAGCGGGTAAGCTTTGGGATTCACTTCTGCCTCACTCTAAATGAAAAAGTAGAGAATATTACAATAGGACCAAAGAAGGCTTTGGTCCCATCAACACTGCACTGCACCTATATTAATTTCTGGAGTCCTGTCTCATCTGCTCTGCCCATATAGAAGAAACACCATTGCATTTTACTCCTAAAAGACTAAGGATTCTTACTGTATCAAAGTTAAGAGGAAAAGTAAGAAAGTTATACTTTACATCAAAGTAAAGAATGTATCTACTCACAATCTATACTCTACAAACCCTACAAACCAGCAGCAGTGCACTTACGTGACAGTCTTCAGGCGTTTTGTACCACAAAGACTACACACCTCAGTGCACATTAACAGTGCGAATTACCAGACTAATAAAAATTTTGAAGAAATCACCAGAAGAGCACGTATCGGGGTTATTTCTGCAAACCACAAGTCGGTTCTAAACGTTAACGTGGGCACCGGGAGTAGCACAGCAACGAGGTCACAAGCGGTGTTAGCGCTGGCAGAACCGCGGTCTTTCCGGCTCCCAGCATGGCGCGGGGGTGACCCCAGACACCGAATCCCCCGTTACCCGTTGTCCTCAAGACCGCCAGCCCCCGGGCCTCCCCCCGCAACCGGCCGCACGCCTGCCCGCCCGCACGACCTCCACGTGCTGCCCGCCGCGCAGCCGGAAGGCGGCCTCCCTCTAACCCAGGCCCTCCGGAGGAAGAGGGGCGGGAATAGGAGAAGGAAGAATAGGAGAAGGAGGAAGAGGAGGCCGAGGTCCGACGCCACTCACCATGGCTGCGGCGCGGTCGCTGTTGCCGGCCCGAGCGCGCTGTGAGGGAAGAGGCGGGAGCCCTCCTGCCGCCGCCGGAAGAGAGGCGGTGCAGGGGGCGGCCCCCCGGGGCGGAGCCGCCGTCCCTGTGGTGGGCGGTGCTGCACGGCAGCCCCGGCAGCGGCCGATGGCGGCGGGGGCGGAGGGGCCGTGCGGCGATCACGGGCCGCACTGGGCACTGCTGCTCCACCCGCCGCTCTGCCTCGCCTGTGCCGTGGAGACCCTTGGCGATGGCAGCGCCTCGGTGGGCAGCTCTGCTTCTCCGTCCCTTCCCGTGTGCGGCTGGGCTGCGGAGCCCCCCCTCAGCGTGCCCGGCCCCGCTGGCTCGGCTGGCGCTCTTCGGCGCTCAGTTTGGGGCCGGGGCCCGGCCGGTGCGGGCCTTGGCCAGCCCTGTCGCCTCGGCACTCGCGCCCTGATGGCCCTTTTCCCCTCAGGGTGGTGGGAGCAGCGCGGGGGTCGAGCCCAAGGCCTAACGGGCTGCTGTGTTTGATCCGTAGCTGGTGCGCAAGAAACACGTCCTGTCCCGTCTCCAGGATGCCCTGGCTTGGCAGGCGCTGACAGTAGTCCAGCTGCTGGCACCAGACGAGAGGGTGTGCATGCATTTGATAGGAACTCTCTTTGGTAAGAGCTCTGCTGAGGCCTCGTGGAGCAGCAGGGAGGAGGTAGTTGCCTTTTATTGAATATGTGTGAATCTTCCCCACATCTGAAGCCAAAAAAAGGAGCAGAAGAGTATTGAGGTGCCTACCTCCATACTTCAACCATTCTGTTAAGTGTGTAATAAATCCCTGCAGAAAACTGTCACTGATTTAGAATAGGTTAATTAATTTTCTCATTCCCCAAGGTCAAGGTTGGCATGTTTATAAAACTCCTGCAATTTTCCAAAGTATCTTGATGTATCTGTAAAGTCCTTCTGAAGAACGGGGGGTGCCTGGCATTTTAATCTTTCCTGAATGCCCTCCATTCTGGTCTTATGCCTCTGGAGTTATATGAGGATTCATACAGAAATCAAAGTGTGAGGTTAAAAATGTGTTGTGCGATTTAATATCAAATGTGCAAAACAAAGCTATGTAGTGGGATTTTCTTTACACCATCCCTTTACATTTGTAGAAATCTTTGTTGCTGCACAACTAAAACCTGCTGGTTTCTGGTCAGTCAGCCTCAGCAAAACAGTGTTTGGCAGGATGTCAGAAAGTGTCTTTCCAGCAAGTCTCTGTGATCTTGAACTTCTCTTACTGGTTTCTGTTTGCATAGCAGGGAGATGTCTTTGAAATGTCTAAAATCTTGATGAAGAAGAAATAATGGTCTAAATGAGGGAACAGTAAGGCAGGAAGGGAAAGGTGGAGGGTAGAAATAAGAGTGCCTTCAAAGAGCAAATATAACAGATTCCTTTATTTCCACTGTCTCATTTGCACATCACAGATAATTCTTGTTCTTTGGGGAAAATTAACCTACAAGACCATGTCCCTGCCTTGACACATTGAATAATGAATCAGTTGATTGCCTATAAATTGTGTTGTGCACGTTTTGTAAGCAGTTTTGTTATGCAGTTTTCACTCTTTTAATTGCACATTTTTTTTTAATAGTGCGTGCATACATAATCCTTCAGAGTAGTGGAATGAGTGGTGATTGTGACCAATTCAACCCTGCACTATATGGCCCTAACACAAAATACCCTAGAAGACAGGGATGCTGTGCTTGCATTTCAATGCTCTTGTCTGCTTTAATAATCCTCTGAGAAGAGAATTTTCTTTATGTTTTGGTGGTTTGAGGACAGCTTTGGGTTTTACTGTACTTGTATAGTTGGAATCCCAGTCTAAGCTTGTGGCTACGGACAATGGCATGTTCATTTTCAATAGAGCTTGGATGAACCAAGGATTGTTTGATGCAAGAATGTAAGAGGGACCCCACCCCCCCAAAGTCTGAGCATTGCTGTGGAGGTGTGAATTAATAGTGAATTCAGGAAAATACATTTGGAGAGACAATATTGGAATAAGTAGAGGCAGAAGAAAGAGGGTTAAGAGAGGTGGAGTGTGGAATGTTACATATGAGGTGGTGTATTTCAGATAAGCCTGAATTTGATGCAGCTAATATTGTAATATTCAATAATGCTGTATAGAAATCTTTTCTAGAGTTACTAAGGATTGGGCAGATGAATCAGGAAATAAGTAATTTCTCCACCTGTCATAACATTGCTTTGGTTGATCAAAATTCTGCAACATCATGGAACCTTCAGAGGGGAGGTAGTTTGATTGGATGTATTGAAACAAGTGATTTAGTGTAGCAGAAGTGGAGATCCGAACCATATGCCTGATGGTATAGGTTGAAGGGGCTGGGAGGTAAAATTTCTTGTCTGCTGGGGTGCAGTAGAGTGAGGCAGTGGTTTATTTTAATATATGAAATCTTATGCTCTCATTGTAAAATTAACTTGTCAAGTGATGCCTTAAGGTTCAATTTAATGTTGGAATAGTTTCCAGATGATTTAAACCTGGTATTCAGATTTGGTTTCAGGTTTTTCAGTACTGTGGAGGGAGAAGACTGTTCATAGTAACTGATAAGAATGGAGGACACAAAGGACAAAACTTACAGCTGGGCTTTGACTTCCATCATTCTGGGGTGTTGTTTCAGATGTCTAATACTGGATACACACAGTGAGATATGGTGGTGGCAGCAGTTACGTATTCCCTGACATAGGTGGAGCCATTGACTTTAAAGCACATAAAAATTTTGCAAGAGAGCTGTGTCTCATGTCCCTGTGTTCTGCTTATGGAGGCACCTTTTGCAATACTCGCAGAGAGTATCCACCCTTGTCTGACAAAGTCAGGCTGGTGTCAGCCAGTGTTTGTGAAAACAAACAAACAAACAAACAAACAAACCAGTTCTGAAAAAAAAAAAAAAATTCAGCCCTTTTAAACAAGAAGCAATTGCAGCACTGGTGATCAGAAGCAAGAATGAGTTCCATGACCTGTTGTGGTTTATCTTGTAGGGATGTTGCATTCTGTGGAAGACAGCAGTGCCCTGGACCTATTAGTTGAAGGTGAGAGACAAATGCCATATCTCAATTACTGGCAATTTGTGAAGGGGAAAATCTATCTGGTCTGATGCTATAGTGAGATTCTCAGCTACAACACAGCTTTGATGGGGAAGACCATCTAAATCCATGCAACAAAAATGAGTGGTCTGCTCTAATATTGCGGGGCAAGGGAGTGTGTGCATGTTTAAATATTTAACATTTCTCTCACAGGTTCTGTGTGTGTCATGAATTAATATCAGATGGGTAACAGTGCCTCAACTTCGGCATCTTTGTACCTGACCAAATTGTCAAAGCAATTGGAAATCTATGGGATTCAATGTGTTCTCCTCAGGAGTACGGGGATTTGTGATTTAGCTGTACAGGCTGTAGATTTCTTTGTGAGCAGTCCCTCATTTGAAAACTGAAGGAAGCATCTTCAGGGCTGACAAAGGAATCTCTGCAGTCCAGTTTACCCTGGGTACCTCTGCTGAGTCTAGTGATACCAGCAATGCAATGATGCATTTTGTGTTCAGCCATGAAAAGTAAAATGACACACTTCTTCCAGAGGGATTTTAGTTTTCAGACACTTGCTTGAAATGGGGTTGAAACATAGAGAAGTCTTTCTGTCATGTTACTGGTCTGTTGAGAGATGGATGTTCTCTAACAGAGCAATTTTAAATTAGTGTTGCCTAAGTCTTGAAAGTTTTTTTAAGTTTCTGAGAGTTTGGGGCAAGAAAGGGCTATTAAACCGTCTATAAATCTGTCTCAGACATGCTTCTGCTGAGATGCGTAGCTCTGTAGCTGAAGTAGGTCTAATATTGCCTTGAATATACCAAAAAATGGTGAACACAAAAGTCTGGTATTTCTTTTTAGAATGCTTTCTTAGGATACAAATCAAAAGTGTTTTCTTAATGAGTCATGCCATGACAGCAAGCTACATTGAATACAGCCTTACCAAATCCTGTGTAGAAATGTGCATGGTGTCACAGTAAAGGGGCTATTGCCAAAATTTTATATGCTGAACATTCAAGTGCCAGTTCTAAAAATACTGGAAGAGGAACTTTGCTTCCTGCAACTGGCCTGCAGGTATATGTGTGGAGGCACAGGCAGCCTGCTAGCATCAGGCAACTCTCTTGTGATTTTGTTAGGGAAACCCCAGGTGATGTGTTGCCCCTGCCTGGCAAACATAATTTCATGCTGATTCCTCTTATTAGTACAGAGCTGACAGAGTTCTTAAAGTTTCAGTGAACCAATAATAACAGCACTTACTTGGGGCTGAGGAAGTGAGCAGCACCATTCTGGTGACTGTTGCCTTGCTTTCTGGTAAGGTGTGTGGGATAATTGCAATGGGGAGGAATGGCTGATAGACTTCACTTACCTTAGGGACAGTAGCAGCTGAAGGAGGAACTCTGAGTGTGAATCTAAGGATCCTCAGCAGTTTCAGTTCTGGTATCTTCTCTGGAAGGATGTGTTTTTAAAGGCCAGTTTTCATACAATAGGGAGCCTGGTGTATTCAATTACCATAATTTTTTATGCTTTTAAGCTATGTTTCTTTTCCCCCCTTCCTTTCCTGATTCCTTGCATTTACTTGTTGCCCTGTTTGTCATGGCAAACATCATGTCAAACGTCCTCAGTTTGTCACTTGCAGCTCATTTCCATGCGTGGTTTGTAGTGCAGCCAAAGCAGGATTGCTGGAATGATGCCTCAGAGAGCTTGAGCTGGGCTATCAGAATAGTGCTGGGAATGTGGGAATGCTGCTGTAACCCTGCTCTCTCAGCACATTTGTGCTTATTTAATTTCTGAGCTCTTTGCTCACTGGTCTGCTAAAGCTCCGTGGAGGATGGATTGTGAGTGCTCTTGTGTGTGCATAACTGATCCTGTTTTTTCTGCCTAGTTCTGGTGCGGCTTGTTGTGGAGCTGAAGTCAGAACAGTACTTATACTGCATTTTGGGTGAAAGTCAGAAGGAGGTCAGTGAAGATGAGTTCTCTTCCCCTTCCTTCCAGTCTTTCTGAGGTTGAGGAATGAGTGGCCCTGCAAGATTGGGATGTAGCAGTGGGATCACAGGATTATAGAATGGTTTTGGGTTGGAAGGGACCTTAAAAATCATCTAGTTCCAACCCTCCTGGCATGGGCAGGGACACCTTCCACTAGACCTGGTTGCTCAAAGCCCCATCCAACCTGACGTTGGATGTCCTAATGCCAGTTCCCCAGCTCTGATGTTGGCAGTGTTAGTGACTACCATGGAGTTTTTATATTGTTCTCATGATGCCTTGCAGTCATAGGGTTCATGATACTCTTATGAAACTGTGTGGTTTCCTCAGATACTTCTTTTCCTAATTCACTGTTTCAGTTATATGAAGAGCTTTCCCAGCCTGTGCCATGGGCTCTTACTCTCTTCATTCGTAAGTTTATGATGGTCCCATGGGGTACAAAAAAAGGGATGTAGCAAAAGTGGTGAGAAATTAATCTGGTTCACCTGCTCATGTAAGAGGTGGTGGGGAGAAAGCAGAAAAGGAACAAGCAGGCAATTCCTTGAATTCATTTAAAGGCATTTTGGAGACTAGGTGTGGTATGCAGGGTTTTCCTTTGGTTTATCCTAAGTGATGAAGAGGATCTATCTTTGGAAAAGATCCTGTTCTGGAAAATTATGCATCATGGAGAACTTATTGGTTTGGGTGCATTTCTGCCTTTGGACTGTGTCCTCATCAGTGAAACATTTTCCTTCTCTTTCTCCTCTACAGCTGTGCAAAGCAACTACCATGAGAAGCAGCCTGCCCACATTTTCTCTCTTGGGCAAGTTGGCAGATGCCATCCCAGGCTTTGCTGATATACTGGTAGTAAAGCAGAGTGAGTAGTATGTCATGTCTAACTGAAGGGTGGTGTTCACAGCCCTAGTACACATGCATGCATGCACTCACCTGTCCCCAGATGAGCTCATGAAGGTCACACAAGAAGCCTGTCCAGAAGTCAGAGTGGCATTCAGGCCTCCTTGGATACAGATCAGAACCTTCATAGGTGGTTATCATCTTTTAGCCAGGCAAAAGCAGCCTCTGTGAACTGGGGTGGTGGATGTGCCTTACAGGCAACATATGTTCAGGTTTTTTTTTTTTTCCTTTGATGCAGTGCTTGTCTGGTAAGCAAGCTGAACTGTTTGTGGAGGGAGCTTGGATGATGGATGTTCATATGGTGAACAGTGAGCTCCGCTATATGTTTATTACTGTACCTCTGCTCAGAGGGACAGATGGCGGTGAGCACATCACCTAATTGTGGCATTCATTAACCTGCATACACCAGTCTGTTCAGTAGGCTTTTGCAAGTTTTCAAAGGAACTGGGTTGGTGCTTTTAAAATGTTAGTGAATGTTTGCTGTTCCTGTTCCTCATACTAGATAATGTAGTGGATCATCTGTTGATGGGCTTGACATACCCAAATGAAGGTATAAAGGCTGCTGTCTGCTACTTGTATGGCAAGCTGTACTCCTCTCCTGTTGGCACAGAACAGCTCTCAGGACACTTTGAAGAAAGGCTGTGTGGTGTCTTCTTGAATACCCTCGGGTGTGCACAGACAAAGGAGCTGCAGGTTAATTGTTTGGGTAAGGCATTGCTGAGAGAAACTGCAAGGTGCAAGGGAAGGCTTAGAATGAGAAAGAAATCCTTGGCTGGTTTAGATGCTCTAATGTGGGTCATTCCATAGGGGATCTTTATGCTGCTTGTCCAAAGTCATCAATCCTTTCTGTTATTCCATAGCAATGAAGTGGCCCAGACCTACTGCTGAGTACCCCCCGGCCCCCATGTTCCCTGATGCCTCAGATTTGCCCAGCACTGACTAATCTTCAGTCTCTTCAGAGCTTGCACTATGGCCTGATCATCCCTCAAAGTATTTGAATGCTAATACTGTGCATGGGCAGGTGGGTTGTGTAGAGCAGTGGGATGGAGTCTAAAAAATACAGGCTTTAGATGTGGGGCATCATGTTATTTAGATATAGAGCTAATGTGGAAGTGGCAGTTTCTTGCAGTTATCCTTCCAACTGCGTGTTTCAGCTGTTACTGGGGAGCAGAATTTCAGCCTTCCTGACATGGCTTGTTTGTAAACCATCCAGGGAATTATTTTTTCCAGAAGGAGGCAAGCAGGAACTGGATTGCTCCTCAATTTATCTACTCAACTACTAGAAATAGATTATGATTCCTTTGAAAGTAGAATTCTGTAGCTCAGACTATACCCCTGGGAATTTGTACTTATGTGTACTGATGATTTTCATCAATACCTGTAACAGTGATCTATACTGTTATACTCAGAAGGTTTTTTGGAGTGTGGGCATCCTTTAGCTGAACACAGCTGTTTCTGTAAGAGCCTGTGAAAATAGAAGGGGAAAATAAATGCCTATTCTCTAGCAAGTATTCTAGGGAAAATATCTTGTCATTGGGGTCACTGACTGCCTGGAGAAGAATGCAAGTCAAGACCTCTCCCAAGAAACAGTTTAAAGTGTAGTTACTAACAGAAGTTAACACAAGTAGAGGCCTTCTGAGATGCACCCATGTACGTACATGACTCTGAGAAGGAACAGTGAGCAGATCAGGGCAGCAAAAAGTATCAGCAACAAGGGGTTGCAAGACATGGGGGTCATGGCAGTATCTGGGGACATGGTGAGAAGCTCCTTAAACTGGAGGTGAGGCCCTCCAAGAGAGGGGAGGAAGTTGGCAACAAGTCCTAATGTGTAAATACTCATGTGTTAATATAATCCTCACTATGCTGCTCAATATGGTGCTCATTCTTGCTCCCCCTTTTGCAGGTTTGCTAAAGGAGCTGCTGAAATCTGACCATTTTGTATCGATTCTTATGAATAATTCAAAGACAGAGGAGGAGACTGAGAACCCTGACTTTTTAGAAGGGGAAAATCCACTGCCACTTGTTCTCAAAAAGGTGATTGCTGAAGTAGTAGTGAATTGTTGGTGCATGTAAATAATTTGCTGGCCTGTAATGAACCTTTATCTAAGGCACTGTATATATAAAGAACCAGAGTGTTCTGTTACCAACACCAGCAACAGAGGCTGCACTGAGAAATGGTGATACTTCTATTGTTCACGTTCTTGTTCATTCCTGCATTGTGGAATGGGGAAAATTTTACTCCTGGCCGTAGCTGATTTTACTCACTTACACTTGAAGTCTGATACAGTACATGCAGCACCAGCATGACTAAGCCTGGGGGCAGAACTATTCTTATTCGCAATTTACTCTGTTGTGGTTCTCATGTGCTTTTTTGAGTCTCTTTGGTTCGGTGTTTTATCTTAGCAAGTTTAATCTGTGAAATAAATGCCAAAAGAGAGATCTGAATTTATGTTTTAAATTTTAAAAACTAGAACAACCTGTTTCCTACTCATAGCTGCATAGCTGACTTCCTTTCTCCTTTGGACTTTTGCTTCCCAACAGCTCTTGTTGACCAGAGATGAGATGTTACAGGCAGCGAGTTCTCATTGTATGGCTGCAGTGCTGATTCACTCTCCTAGCAGATATGCTCCCGCTTTTATCCATGCAGATGTCCCAGGTGACTAAATACAGAAGCATCTTATTGCTCATTTCCCAGTATCAAAGCTGCCCCTGGCTGTTTAGTTCAGGAATCAGATTGGCTCTGTGAAATCCACTGGTGGCATCACATGGTGGCGATTTTATACCAGGTGATTTTAGGAGTAGAAGGGGAGAGTATGTTCTCAACTGAAAGTTTAGAAACAGGTGTCACCAGGCAGAATGGAGTTTGCCTGGTGAGCAAATTTGGCCAAGAGAGAATTTGGCCAAGTCCTTGAGGTCAAGGTCCTTCTTGCAGGACCTTAGATATAAGCCTAAGCAAACTGGGGTTCCATCTCATTCCACTAAATATTGTAAGTTTGCTCAGATTTTGGTCTAGGACTTAGCTTTAGAATGCAGCTATGGGAGATAGTTTATTATTTCTCTGTAATTCCAAAACACAGAAATACTTTCATGATACAAATTCTTTGGGAGATGTAAAAGTCATGAGGAAAAAAAGGTCACTGCATCTGTGGTAAAGCTTGCTTTGTGGGTTTTCATTTGTGCCAAAGGCTAGATCCACAATTCATCTCCTTCCTACTGAGTTTGTGCTGTGAAGATGCATGCCCAGGGGTTTCTGCTCTCCAGTCACCTCTTTTTGAAGACTATATACCCCTGAGCAGCTACTCTCTTCTCCACTCCTGCTATTTCATAGTACAGCCATGCTCCTCATGGCTGTTGCTATGTTTCCTTGTTTCCTCCTCCTTCCTCTGCACTGTCCAAGGAGCAGCTGTACCATGCTGTGAGCAGCCTGCCTCTTACCAGGGTGACTTTATTTGTGTGTGTGTTTGCAGAGTTCCTCTTTGAGTGTCTCTTGTGCAAAAATGAAATCCTCATCTGGTCAGTGTACTGCTGCCTGCTCCTCCTGACTGAAGAGCACCTTTTCTTCTCCAAGTGTCACACCGTCTATGGTGAGTCATAGTCACCTTTCTGACAGAGTGACTGCAGTAATTCTCCTGCCTTTGGCTGAATTCCAGCACTTCAAACACAATCACAGTTTCCAGTCAGGACGAATAAAGGACTGAAAATAAATACCTATTACACATGTTTGTGATGTCCAACATAGCTTGAATTTATAGTGTCATTGTCTTAATGAGTTTCTGATGAGCATTAATTCATTATAATAACCAGTTATCATGATTGACACACTCTGAGTTAATATTAAGTATTTCTGTGGATATGCCAAGAGTAGATTTAGGAAGAATGGTTAAATTTCTTCTGTTCTTTGGGACTTACCTCCAGCAGTGAAGGCCGAGGCATATTATGAGAGAGCTGAGTGAACATTCAACAGTTTTGGACAGTTATTTCTGTCTAGCCCAGACGAATAATGGTTCAAATCTTTCCTCCTTTTAAAAACGAATTTTGCTTCCATTCTGGAATCTGGAATGTTAAAAGCCTCTCTGTGACTTCTCTTGAACGTGTACAGGCATTGAATCTCTGGTGAGGAGTCTCCAAGGTGTCCTGCTGCTGAACAATGTGGAGTTGCACAAACAAGGGCTCCTGCTCTTTACTGAAATACTCAAACGGTAAGGGAGTACCCTGTCAGGCTTGCACCTTGTCAAGGTACTCAAGGGAATACCTTGTCAGGCAGAGTTTGGTGCCCCAAAATAGAGACTGTGGGGCTTTTGCTTTTTAAGATTTTTTTCCAAGATCAGATATCTACACACAAGATTTTTGTATTTAAAAGATGGTGCTGAACAATCTCATCTCCTTTATTCTTGCAAAGAAGGGCCTGATTGTTGTTTCTGAACCTTCCAGCTTGTCCTGTCTTTGCCTGGATCCACCATTATGTCTTCTTCTTCCTGCTTCCTTGCCTGTCGGGGAGATGACATCTCTTTTCAGCTATAGACAGAGCAGGAAAGAAGGCCAGAAAGGTCCTAGAGTATGTGAGCAGGCCAGTTCCTGCTAAGTGCGCCTCTGTGACAGAACAAAGCATGCAAATTCCATGGCCTCTGGTCTTCTGTCATGATCTGACCTAAATTCAAACTGCAAAAAACAAATTCTAGGCTGAAATATTAATGTCTTCTGTCACTTTTTCCCTCTTGTTTTTTGCTAAGAAATAATATACACTGGCTTGTTTTTCTTCTGTGCTTCCTATTCTTGCCTCTATGATCTTGTTCCTGTCCTGCAGTGCTAGTGACAGAACCTTGTTTTTGCCACTTAGATCCCCCAAGAGAGCCCTCAAGCAGAATTTTGGAAATGTCATAGTCAATTTTGTAGCAAGTGGCAGGGTGAAGAGGAGAAGAAGCAGCAACAGTGCTAGAACAGTGTGGTGATGCCAGTGTGGGATCTGTCAAAAAGAGAAATCAGGATGTGGGGAATGTTAATTACAGCATTTATGCTTGTAAAACAAAGAGAACACTCTTTGCAGTTACTGTAATTTTCTCGCACACCCATTCTGTTTCTCTGAGCTTTGCCTTAGAAATCACGTTTTATTTAAAATTATCTCGTAGTGGGGAAAGGGATCTAGTGTTGGAACCTCTCATCTTGGTTTTAGCTTGCAGCTGGATTCTCTTGTGCAAGTCAGCCACACATTCTGGTGAGGTCCATGCAAACTACTGCTCCCTTTGGCAGTATAACAGGAATGTTGGGTAGCTCTCCCTGGACTGACCCTTGTCTCTCCCAGCATAATCAAAGTGGCAGGTGCAGTTTGGGGCCCAAAGATGAAAGGTTGCAGGAAGCTGCAAGAATGCTGCCCTTCACACTTTCCCCCGGGCCCCAAAGATACGCCAGTGGACCATATTGAAAGTGGGTTTGTGCATCTTGAATGAGTAAGCAATACGCCTCCATCCCTTCCGCCCTTCATGAGTCAGTGAAGACTTTTTTCTTCCTGATGTGTTTTACTTCAGAAGGTCAATGATTAAAGAAAGGAAATACAGAGGATTAATAGAATTATCCAGTGTAAGTAGAAACAACTTGGAAGTTCAGTGCAGCACTTGTGGTTTGGTTCCTGATGCCTGAGTTCCACAAGTCCTTTTCCTTGCCATGCCCACCTCACAGCTTTTTCTCACAGCAGAATGTGAGGTGGCTGCAAAGCTGGGTTCCATCCCACCAAGTGACTAAAAAGGATGGTTCTGTTCCTTTTTGCCATGTAACTGAGCTACTAGTGTAATTTCTACTGAAGTTTACTTTGCTTTCCCATTTGTGCATGAGAGCATGTGCTCCTGGCTTGCTTTAGTCAGGCATGACTGTGAAAATTGAATAACAGGGAATACTTTTGGCTCCCAAATCTGGCTCGTGTCATGCTGTGCTGCTTTTCTTGCCTCACTTTGGAGGTTCTCTCTGGCAGGCTGTTAGTGCCTTTTGTCTACGTGTGGCTGCCTATCTTCCCCCTGCCCTCCCAACTCTACCTGACTTGCCAGGAACCAGATGAGCACAGCTCTGTGAAATAATGGGAATAATGGCCTGTTGTTCCTCCATGCTCTTATGCTGAATGCTGAGAGGTGCTCAAAGATGTTGGGCCACATATGACGAAAATGTTCATTATTGAGAAGGATTGTCAAAACAGTTGGATTGTGTTTATTTTCCTGATTACTTTTCAAGTTTGTGAAGGTTCCCGTCCTGGCAGCATCTGGTGTTAGGAGTGTGATGAGAGAAGCTACTCTCGTGGCATTATCCTTATTCTGGGATGGTGCTGTTTGCTTGTATACTTAAAAATATAAGTTGCTAGATGAACTCACAAATGCCAGAGCAGATGGCCTGAACACAAAGTCCTAGGCACTGAGATCACTAAATTTTGCAAAGCTTGCTTTTCTTGTTCTTTTCATGTCAGTGTTTTGGAGTAGTTATCCAGGCTATATGTGTTTTATCATGGTGGTGCTTCAGACTGGCTGAAATTTCCTCTTTGTAGCAAACCTTCTACCTGCTCAAGTCTGAGAGTAGCTCCTTGAGAGCAACTGGCTCTCAATACTGAAAAACATGGCTGCAATCTCGTGGCTCAGCTGTCGAATTGCTGAAATGAGGGAAGAGCACTACAGTTATGTGGGAACTGACAGTCATCAGAAAATAGATTTTTAGGCTTCAGGCAGTAACTTGAAGCCTGTGGGAAAAGCCAAGTGCATGGCTCTCCCACTCTGGCCTGGGAAATCCTGGGGAGGAACCCAAACAATCTTTTTTAGATATCCTCTTCCTGATACCTGGTGTTTTTCCAACTTGTTTGCTAGTAAAGGTGTTTAGAAGAATGACCAATAATATTCATTGTACCAAAACACTATATAAAAGAGTCTGT
This sequence comes from Phylloscopus collybita, assembly GCA_027886175.1. Lineage (NCBI taxonomy): Eukaryota > Metazoa > Chordata > Aves > Passeriformes > Phylloscopidae > Phylloscopus > Phylloscopus collybita. The sequence goes on along the minus strand of JAJNNQ010000137.1, from coordinate 49,351,508 downwards.
CTTTCAATAAACCTTTGCTATATACCCTCCAAATAAATTGGATTTTTTCCTGTTGTTACTACCACCGTTCCAAATAGTAATGATACAGTTGCCTAACTCTGACAACATTCTTCTTGCTTACTTTGTTTCCTCTTCACAGGCAACCAGTGGAAATCAAATTATTTACAAACCGAGGTGTATGTATAGAAGCCATTGATGTTTTGATGGAGACAGTGAACTGCCCAGTGCTGGATGTGGCAGTGGAGGCCGTGAAAGCTGTGGCAGCTTTCCTGAGGTAGGTAGGAATTATTTGCAGACTTTTCTTCAGATAGATCTGTTGATACCATCTTGAGCTTTGCAGTTCCCCTGTGGCTGTGTGGGTGAACAAGCTCTGCAGTGGGACTTGTGGCTGAGGCAGGCGTGGGTACAGCAGAGCCAGCTTCCCACCTACCTCAGGAAAGCTGCCAGAGCAATGAAGCTGTGGCAGGCAGCAAGTCATTGCAGCAAGGACCTAGTGTTCCAGGCAGTAGCTGCTGTGGCTTTGTCACTCTGTACCCCATCCAGATTGATAAGAATAATAAACATAAGACTCTGGGCATAGGCTTCCTGACTGTAGTGGGAGCAGACAGAGCACTGAGGGTGTGTTTGGACTCATGTGTGGGTGCAGGCACTATTCAGATATTCTGACCTTACTATGCTCTGCTGGCAAGAAGTGGCAATGGTATAATTCCATCAGGAGAGCAGTTATTTCTGATGGTGTTGCCTTCCTAGTGGAATGTGCCCAGCAGGAACTGTGCATCTTGTCTTTCTCTTCACTTGTTAAGGAAGGACCACCTGAGCTCCCCTCCAGTCCCATATGAAGAGCTGCAGAAGCTTTTGGAGGCAGTGCTGAAGCGATGTGCCGACCTTTCCCCATCACAGAGTAGTAAGAGATATGCAGTAAGTCAAAAGTTGTTGCTTGTTGGTAGGACAGGGATGATCTTCCTAGGACATTATGTGGATGTTTTATATATGTTCCATCCCCTTACTTAAATCCCCCAAGATTGTTTGGTTCTCCACTATTTCTTTTGATCCTCTTGCCTCAAGATGGTACTAGACTTTGAAGCAGATGAAGATGGATGCTGGTGAATGTTATCTTTCTAAATCAGTGAAGTTCTGTGGGGCACCACTTGAGCATGCTACTCTCTTTATGTGTCCAGTACTCCAAAGTAATTTGACCTTCCCCTTCTCCCCACACCCACTTGTAGGCTGCATTGGTCAATCTATTTTTTCAGCAATGAACATTTCTTGTTCTACATTCAGATCAAGAGTGTCATCATATGCACTGTGATCCCCCAGCAAGGGCGTTGTTAGTCACTATTTGAAGTAGAAATCCTTTCCTGTTCCTGGCATCTGTAGTTAGTGTGATGTCCTGCTGGGACTTCTGCACCTTTGAGAGGAGCCCCAGATGCAGATGGCTAATGAAAAGACAAGGGCTGAGCCTCCTTGCTGTAGGTGTAGAGCCATGTAGGTTTAGATTGCATACCAGTAGTGACAAGAACATCTCAACGCTCAAAGGAGTAGCAGAACTCCAAATTCTTGATGAATGATTTTTAGACCCAAGTTCTGTGGTCTAAAAACACAGATATTCTGTGGTCTGACCAGATATTGGCCTTCTCTGCCTGAAGAATGCAAAAGTGCCTTCTGACCCATAGGCAGATGTTGGCCACTCAGTTTGCACACACACAGAGCTATGTGATCCTTTCAGAATTAGGGGCTTCACAGGAAGGAAATGAGACAGATAGTGAGGATATCCATGCTGTGTTTAAAGGAAGAAAAGGGGAAATGATGATACCTCTGCCAAGGTATCTCAGCATGAAATGGAGAAGGAATTCTGAACTGCCAGGCATCAGTGTGTACCTGTGTCCTCCTCTGGTATTGTGGAGAAGACCACCACAAGAGGCTTAAAGGCAGATTTTGAGTTCCAAGTTGTTCCCAATTTGGGCAAATTATTAACTCTGATGCTTCAGTTGGCTTCATGCTTAATTCAGTGGGATGCTGTGTGGGAACAAGAATTAGTACATGGATAGCTGCTTAAAACTCTGAGCCAAAGTAGAACTTCTAAGATTTCATTGCTATGCAAGGAGAACTATTCTGTGTTGTCTGAAGAGTATTGGTAAGAAAGAAAATTTTAAAAAACATGTCATTTTCTCAGAAGGATTTAAAGCTTCATTAGCTGAAATGCCTAAAACTCAGATTAGATCAAATGATGGTAATACAGATGCTTAAGACAGGGCAGTGCAGAATTAGGAGCTCTGTAACTCTGTCCTCTCTAGGAAGAGCACACAAGCTGTTTAACTCTGCCCTCTCTGGGGAAAGCACAGTAGTAAAAAAATTGTTGTGTGAAGGAGTGAAGTGAAATCTGTTGTTCCTCCTTGCTGCTGGTTTCAGAGGAGAAAGCTATTTTTTTCTGAAAGTAGACATAATGTTTTAAAAACTTCTCTCCTTTTACAGGGTGATCTCCTATTCTCAGTGTCTCAGAGTCACCCGGCAAACAGAAATCTTGGTAGAGTTCCTCAGAGGCAGGGTCAGTTCTTGCTCAATACCCTGGAAAGTTTCAGAAATGCATGCAGGTGAGGACAAGTCAGAAAGGTGTATGGGTGGGTCGTGTGTGTCCATACCTGTCCATTCTTCTGTCCTTGCAACTGTGTTCTATGTAGCCCCACCACAGAAATATCACAGGTTGGAGTTCAGTGAATGGCACTGGTCAGTGAAACAGCAGAGTGATGAGTATTAATAGTGAAAATTTTTTATCTCCCGTGAAATTTGCCTGGGACCCGTCAGTTTATTTAATATCTTTGGGCTTTGAGGGACTGCTTGAAAATACACCAAAACTGCTAATAATGTAAGAACTATTAGAAGGTATGTGCGAAACCAGATTCCTGTGCTATGTGGTTTCACTGCCAGAGGCGATTAAGCATTTAACAAATGTGTATCTGCTCCAGATGCTAGCCTTGGATTTGTGCCTGTGACCTGTTATTGAAAATGGGTTTTCAATAGGCACCAATTTTACCTTTTTTGGTAAAATCAGAGAGCCATTTGGCACCCTTAGCTGCACGGCAGACAGTGGTAGACGGGTTTGTGTATGAATCAGGATGAATCAGGATCAGATTTTAGAGTGGTCTGGCCAAATTAGTTTTTGCCTTGCATCACTTGGGTTGGCTGAGATAATTCAGTCAGAAGCAGACATGCCTTTTTGCACTGACCCAGAGTCTTGAGATGGTGTTAGAGGGTACTTAGGTTCTGTCATGCATTTTGTATCAGCTTGGCAGATTTTTACAAGGTTTGCTATGTTGTGCATCAGACACTCTGGTATGGCTGAAAACCAGTCTTGCCACACCAAAACTTCCCACAGCAGATGTTTTCTTCACAGAAACTACGTCTTCCTTTCTCAATGTGAGCTGTTGTGCGACCTTGATGATTTTTAATAGTTTCACTCAAGAGGTAACTGAGTGTGATTGCCAGATTCCTCTGTTTCCAACCCATTGAGTGTTTAATGGTTCTTTGTGGGGAAATCACGATTAAAATGTAGTATCTGCTGGCTTCCTTTACAGAGTGAGGAGGTTTCCTCTTTCCTCTGTTATCCACTGTGTGTTTGTAGGTTAGCAATGGAATTCCAGGGTGACTTCATGGCCCAGGAGAATGCTTTCACTACCCCCAACTCTGAAAGCAAAGACACACTAAGCAACTTCTCTGAGTTCCTGTTGAGGATTTGTGACAGTCTCTGCATCCCCATGGTCATGGTAGGATTCATTTTGAACTTGGTCTGTTCCATGGGTATCTGGAAAGGTGCTTTCAAGCACCAAGAGTGAGTTGCACAAACCATTTTTTTTGGGAAGAGGGCACATCAACTAAACCGAGAACAGCTGTGGCATTTGCCACTTTTCCACAGCCAAATATTGAATTATATAGTTCATGCAAAAGGTAGTGTATGCTCTCAGAGGGTGCAGAAATTCATAAAGTTTCCATGTAGATGTCAGTGTCTTTCTTTAGACTGTGCACTCCCCTTGCCTACCTACCATGCTGTGGGATCCATCTCAGCTCTGGATGTGTCAGAAAATGAAGGGTGCCTGAACTGTTGTTTCCTCTTCTGCAACTTTTTCAAAACTTGCCTGTGTCCCAGAAAGCAGCCATTGTTTGCACCTGCAATTTCATTTCCATCCTTCTTCCCAGAAGGTACTGATGTGGCTGCCTAGTCTGCAGAGCAAGGGCAGTATTAAGCATTGTGCCTCAGTAAGGCCTGTGACATGATTTAAAAAGTGGAGACTCATGAGTGCTTTAGTGCTCCGTACAGGCCTGTCCCTAAGACACTTCAAGCAGAATTGTCAAACACTGCGACTTTTGTTGTGGTTCCTAACGTTTAGTAAAGTTTGCTTGTGCTTTGTGACAGGTACAGGTGTATGGATTCTTGGAGTTGTTAGGAGCTTGGAAATGTTTTGGTTGCTGTTTTCTTAACGGATCTCTTGGTAGGCAGCTGCAGTGGCACTGCTGTTCTCCTCCCTGACAGGAGGGTGCAGTGCATGTCCAGTTTGGCAAAGCTGGAGTCAGTGTGCTGTTTCTTGCTCATTGAACTTGAGTAAAAATTATTAATAGACTGTAAGAAAATTGTACGGTGACCTTCAACAAGAGTGAGTTGAGTCATTCTGTTCTAAACAGGTCAGGGCTGGAGTCTGAAGAGAGCTCAAATGGCTGTGTTTGCCACTGCTCCGTGAAACACTGAAGCACAGGTGTTAAGTGCAGCTGAAGTCAGCTGCGCTTAAACATATGTTCTATGTTGTATAGGAGAATTAGCCATCTGACCTGTAAGAGCAGTAACTTCCAGGGCAATGTGAGCAGTAATGTCAGTCACTATGCATTAAGGCTTAACTGGTTGCCTGCTGGAATCCAGAAGAAGTTTCTTGTCTGGTGTGATGTCTAGCAGAGTTATCAGCACAGCTCATAGTGCTGGCAAGGGGGAGTGTTAGTTGCGTTGAAAGTGCTCTGTGAGCCTGCTCTGCTGCCAGGCATTTTGGTAAAAAGAACTTCTACTCTATTTGTTTGGATTTAGAAACCAAACTTTCTAGGCAGGCAGGAAGAAAACTGCTGCCTTCAGTGTTTGTAGCGTCTTGTGCACCTGATCTATTTGCCTTTCCACAGAGCTCTCTGGAAAGGGCTATCAGCCCATCAGTGACAGAGGTTTTCATCTCAACACTCAATACCCTCTTCACAGTGGTGCCAAGCATGCGGAATAAGTTCTCCAAGAAGCTGGGTATGAGGGTATTGTGGGATCATGTTCTCTGTGCTCTTAACTGGTGGAACTTGCTGCTACTGCATGTTACTGAGGCAATGAGCCTAACATTGAGACTTTATGTGGAGGATTCTATTACATGTTTATATGAGTAAGAATAGAGTGCATAGTCATGTTCAGCAGGATGGAAAAGTTATTTGGTCTAGCAATGATGATGGGACATCTTTTATTTTGGATAAGAATGTTGTGTCAGCTTTATCCTTCCCTCTGGGATAATTCAGAATTGAATTGGCTGCTCCTGTAGACAGGGATTATGCTAGAGTTGTTGGTGGGATTTTACTATGTAGGAATCCTAGTTTAATCTATGTATGCCTCATTCTTCACACATCAGAGAGGTGATGAAGACAATTCCTCTGTTCTAAACATGTGAAACTGGCAAATCTTCACTTCTCCTCCTGAGAAAAATCAATCTCAGATACTCCTCTCACACCCAAACTTGGAGTTGTTTACTTTCTGAGAGAAAGCTTAATATATATATTCTTACTGAAATGGCCTGCCCTCTTCACCAGTCTTGTATGGAGATACCAGTCTTGTGTGGGGGTGGGTGGTTATGGGAGCTGCCTAATCTTTTCCTTATTGTACATGCTCTGTGATCCTTTGACATTTCTGTCTTGCTTTCTGTCCAGCGTCCTCATCCTTCATCCGACTGACACTGGAGCTGAAGGCCAGATTTTGCTCTGTACAGAGGTAATGTGACATGTGCCTTCTAAGTGAGCCAGAAATTTCCATATGGGAAAGTAGATCATGCCTTACCTAATACACCTGATTAGGCAAAGATGAGTGGCTGAAAGACTCAAGAATGGTTGTGTCTTACTGGAAAATGTAAATGGTTTCTGACAATGGAAGAGCATGATGTGGGAGAAGGGAGAAGCATTTTGGTAGGGGTGAATGGATTTACAAAGCATTGTAAATTGTAAATACTGTGCTCTGTCGTGAGTTGCACAGTTAGAGATAAAGTGGCCGGACTTTGGAATAGTCAGATCAGTAGATGTTCTGAAGAGAAGTACCAGTAGCATCAGTTCCATCTGAGCTCTGGCTTCCTGACAGAAGGAACACTGTTGTTGTTCCTCATGGCAGGATAATATATTAGAAATGGGTGGAGAGGAGGATGACTTTGGTAGCAGGCATTGCAAAGGATCTCCTGTAGTAGAGGCTATGATTTCTAGGTTGAGGAGTATTTGGGGAGACTCTCTGTGGGTCTGCAGAGATGTTTTACCTCCTCATTCCTGTGACTGTACCTCATTAAAAAAGTAACCAAAACACACAGCACTTGTAGTCCAGTTTACTAGTCTGGAACTTCGAGTGGAGGAGTGATCTAGGTCTCTGAATAGAGCACTGTGCTGTGCCAGGGATGGTGTATTACAGATGTGTGGTTGTGTCCTGTTCTGCAGAGAAATGGTTGGAGATAGAGAAATACCTGGAAATAGTTGTTCTTACCCTTTTAATTAATATTTTGGCATTCTTCAGTGTTCATCCCTGGCAATGTCACTAATAAAAAATCTGTGTTGTTTGCCAGTGAAATCATGTATTGTGAGCTACCCTTAAATACCTCCCATTCTCTGCAGTGTTAGGGGTCCTGTCCTTATAGGACTCCCTTTGTAGACAAGGTGCAATTGTTGTGAAAGTACTCCACTGTATTCACATTGGCCCAAGATATGAACATGTTCACAGTTGTCACTGCACACACCCACCATATTGGTGAGCCAACAGTCCATTGGGAACTCATCGTTGTCCTGGAAGTCTGGGTTGGCTCCTGGAGTCTTCTTATGATGGGGCAGGTGCTTGTATGTGATCGTTCAGTAAAATGAGGTTCTGGCAGACAGTGTGTGTTATCAGAAGTAGGAAGAGGATATTTCTAGCCTTCTTCACTGTCTCTTTCTACTCTTCTTCACAGTAACCCTGTCCTGAATCACACCTGTTCCAGCTTCCTCTGCAGCTTATGCCTGAATCTTTACTCAGCCACAGAGAAGAGGAGAACTTCTTCTCAGGAGGGCAAGTTTGGGGAATGAGAAAGATTGCTTCATTTAGTTTGAGGCCCTGCCACCCTCTGTTTAGGCAACAGGTGAAAAAAAAAAAAAAAGGAGAAAAGGACAAACGAGAAGGGAAAGGGGGACACACATAGCTTGACTGAGAGATTTTTTCCCCCAGCTTGTTTTTGAGAAAACAGAAAATACTCAGAAAATGCCGTTTGAAGAGTTTGGAACCCTCCCTGAAAGAATGCATTTCATCTGCCTGTGGGTTTGTTTACATGGGGGCATTCATTAGCACAGCTGTGCATGCTTAATTGAAACAAAATCACTTGTCACACAGTCACTCATATCTGCAGATCAATGTAATTTTTTCCCTCTGGCATACTCTATAAAGCTTTCCTGTCTGTACTGTATCTTTCCATAATAGGTAAGTCCCAGACAAATGAGATGAAAGTTTCTACATCAGAAACGCCATTTTTCTCATTTGCAGTGGTTGGTCACCATACAGGCAGTATCAGCAGAGGGCTCAGAATCTCAAACAGAAGTGTCTTTTCATCCTTAAAGTCAGCTCTGTTAAAACAGGCCTCACACCACTATCGATGCCAAATCATAGAGATATGCTTGATGTATGCAGACTGTGGAGTTGTTCCATAGACATTGCTCATCATTTCCTGCCTGTTTATATTTTCATTTCTAGAGCAAGAGATGTCTGAGCTCCTGCAGAAGGGTCTGCCTCAGTTAAACTACACCATTGCTGAAAGCCTTCTCCTCCTGTCTGAAACCCCTGAGCCTTTCTTTTTGGATCAATCTCTTTGCAGCCACCAGCACTGTTTCATACTGCTTTTATACTTTGCCTACACCTTCGGGGACAGGTGAGCCAAGAGTATACAAAGCAAGTGGGTTTGTGCCAATATCTATCATGTATTGATGGGAAAAGCATATCTATTGTTACTGTTTCCACTCCAATCTCCTTCAATGCAGGTTTGTTCCAGATGCAGAATTATTTCTAGCTGTAAGAAATTTTCTCCTGTCAGCAGAGGACCATGGAGACTGTCCCCCCCCACACATAGTCAGAGCTGCACTTTACCTCCTTGCTGTCTGTCAGGACAAAGGCAAAGCCCTGGACATGGTAAAAGAAGATTTAATCCCTATCTCTTGGAACCTTTTTGTTGAAACAAAGGTTTCTCCTCACTCACATCAACCTTCTTGTAGAAAGTATTTTGGCGTAGGTGGTGAGCAGTGAATGAGTGAAGCAGTGCACTGCAGTGCATCTATACTCTGGAAGGTTAACTATGAAAATCCACAGGGAAATATATATTTGACAGAATAAACTTGCATATGTGTCGGAAGTGTAATTGCATTAGATAGGCTGTGAATTCACATACAGAATATAATAAATTTCATAGCTTTGGTCTCTCAAATGCATTTCCAGCTTCTGCAGCAGTCTAGTGTTCCTATATGGCTCTTCACTGCTGCACAGCTTTCAGCTCTGTATAAAGCCTGCAAGTTTCTTAGCCTGTGTGATGCAAATGGGCTTCACAGAATGATATTTAAGTGATGTGTTTAATTGTCTGAAAAAGCAATGTGACTGTTTCTCACAGTAAAGTCTCATCACTTAAGGTGTTTATATTCAGTATTAGTTATTATTTTGTTCTCTGTCCCACTTCCCCTTTCCCTCTTACCAGAGGTCTTTGTCTACCATAAGACGGATCCTGGATAATCTTACAGATCTGAGCTTGGTCTATGTCCATTGTCCTCTCCTGCTGAAATTCTTCCTGCGCTACCCTGAACTTATGGGGAGATTTGGACACCAAGTCCTCCAACTCTGGTTTTCCTGGGAAGACTGCAAGCAGACTAAGGCTGAAGAAGCTGGTTTTGGCACGTCCAATCAGCTGAACAGTGCTGACCCACTGCTTCCCATACTGAAGAGTAATTCCAGCATTTTGCTTATTTTACTGGTATGTGGCTTTCACAAGGACGAGCTGCTGTCCTGGCCGTGATTTTGGGAGCTTTTTGGTTCTTAAAGCTTTTAGTGATGTTGTGAAGCCAAATATTTCGATAGAAGGGGCCATGTGTGTATACACAGACTTACAGCTGCCAGGGAAGCCTTATGTGGAAAATGGGAATGTTTATGTGTGTTATCTGTTTCTCTGTCATCCATCCACTGTGACAGGAAGGGATCCTCTGAGAGTTGGCTGGAGAGTCATCTGAAGGGTCCTCATGTATGCCATGAAAAACCCCATTCCTTCCTCTATCCAGATACACAGCTGGGTACTTCAAATTCTTCAGTGCCAGCCCTTGAAGAAGCTGTTTTGCAAATTTGGCAGCAGTGCTTTACTACTGATAGATGAGAAGGGTGTGATGAACAAGAACTTTGAAAAAGCAACGTGCAGAGAACAGGTCTTGAGGGCACAGCTTTCTATTTGTTTGAGGTTTTCATTTTGTCTGGTTTTAACTGGAGACTCTTGTCAGAGAACTTTGAAGTACTCTTGAGTTTTCAGGACTGCAAATAACACGTTTTATTGCTCTTAAAAGATAAAACAAGTCTTGTGACAGGGAAAATTAATCAGTGCAGGAAAGAAAGGGGCTTTGAAGTAGCAGCAGGCTAGTGTGTTTGCCTTTAGCTGGTGAAATGAGGTCTGTTAACCCATGTAATCATGACACAATCTGCTTAGAGGCCTTTTCTCACTTCCACTGCTCTCACCTTCCTGTCACCGCTCTCCATTGGTGGCCTCTTGTCCCATGACTGTTGAGCCAGTCACACAGTAAATATTTACTAACTTTTCCACGTTAGAAGAAGAACATGAAATTTGCCTGTAAGGGCAAAAGCTAAGAGTGATGATATTTCTTCCCCAGTCTGTTAGAGAAATTAAAACTATCATTGAGAAAGCAAACCCATGTCAGCAGATGGTAAAGAAGTAAGAGGAAGCAAGGCTCTGAGTGGGCATTCATTGGGCATTACAGGACGTGTTTGTTCTGATCTAAGAGGCTGTGGAATAAGTTTTAGTATCTGAGGTTACAGGAGGGCTGTCATGTAGGGCTGTTCTTTCACAGTTGGGACATAGTTACAGAGTATGTAACAACATCCAGGCATCTGATACCATTGCAGAGCATTAGTAAAAGTGATCAGTGAGTTTACATATCAGGACAAATTAAGGAGGTGAAGTGTCCTATTAGGTTTGTTCACACTGTTACCTTTGGCAGTAGTCCTGGAACTTGTCACTCCATAAACTGAAGCAGGTCTGTCAATAAACAAAACATAAACAGTGTCTCCCTTCCCTGAATGGTACAACATTCCTGCTTTCCCTTTTCTGTCTTGCCATGTCTCTTGCAGAAATAAATTAATTTAGCTCTGTTCCAGTCTTTAAAGTGGGCTGTAATGAATCACAGGCTTTGACAATTCACCTTTCAGTTGTGGAAGAGCATAATCAATCTGCTTAGATGGACTAATAAAACAGTGCAATATGCAGGGATAAATATATTCAGATGTAAAGAAAACTTATGAGATGAATAACCTAAGCCTCAGAATGCACTAGGGGAGTGGAAAGGCCTCTGCATGTTAGTGTGAAACAAAAATCAATGTCCTTCCAAGGATGACTTACTTGCTTACCTGCTTTAAGTAATTGATGCTTAGTGACTTCATCTGAGACCTTGACCTTCTGGGTCGGAAGGAACCTACTAACCCAGTGGTGCATTTGCCAAGACCAGGAAGGTTGTGGCCATTGGTTCATGTCATTTTGTGCTGTGTGTGTTCATCTAGGGGTGAATGTAGTCATCATGACACACTATCCTACTTGTCTACTCCATGCTCCAGGTCTGAGGTGCTCTCTCAGAGAACAGAGACATTAGATTACATCCTGAATGTCATATGGAGCAGATGTGTGTCAGCAGAGATGATTGTGCAGACATCTCCCTGCCCTTTATACATTAAGGACTCTGGTAGAGGCAGGAATTTGGCTCAGAACTAGAGAGCTCTTCCTGGCACAGACAGCCTGTTCTTACCTTATTTGCTTTCCTTGGTGCCCTGGTTTAGGGCAAATTTGGGAGGAAACCTCCAAAGGGGGTTCCTCTAGAAAGCAAACCTAAATGGCCCCTCCCCCCAGCCGGTCCAGGAAGAGAACTTCCTTGGAGAAAAGTGGAAAAAAATATTTATTTAACAAACAAAATGCCCACAAGCACAAAGAATTAATAATATGAAACAATAAAACCTCTCGCTGCTCTGAAGAGAGATGGCAAACTGAGACAGTCCTTGTCGTGGTGCAGCTCAGCTCACTCAGTCTCTCACCAGCCCCACTCCCTCTGGAGGTCCAGGCCCAGCAGGCCGCAGGTGCCAGCCCTCGCTGCTCCTCTGGGTTTTTCAGTCCAGAGCAGATTTAAACAGTCCCAAGAAAAATGAAAAAAAAAAAACCAAAACCAAGCAGTCCAGGGTACTTCTCTGTCTCAGCTAGCTAAAACTAACTAAAAGCACAGGAGATCTCTGTCCCACCGCTGTCTGTGCCTCAGATGGAGCAAGGCCGTGTGGGAGTCAGGCAGTTTTCTCAAAACAAACTGTGCACTGCTTCTTTCTCCCCCTTTGCTCCCAGAACCATTTTAAAGGAACAGAACTTAATATACAGCACAAACAGAAGAGATGACTGGGGATACAAGCATCATAAAGTCACCCTAGGACACTTGGCTGCTGGGTTCCACAACCATTTCCTTTGCATCACTGAAGTCTGGATGCATTACTGCTATGGGATAGGGGAAGGCAACTGGGAGAGGCAGCAAGCTGTCCAGGCAGCTGTAGGCTCAGTTGCTGAGACCAGTTTCCTGTTTACCTCTTCAACTCTACCATTTGCAATGCAGTAGCTGGGACTGCTGCAGGAAGAGAGGAAAAGTAGTGCTGACCTAATATGTGTTGAGATGGTCATATTAGGTCAGCACTACCAGGCATTTTCTGTCTGATAATTATACAGCTGCCTCTGTACATGCTGTGCAACTGAATTTAATGTTATACACCTCAACACTAAGACTATGACCAAATTAAGGCTACTGGCTGTGGGATTCAGCTCAGAGACTCCTGACAGAGTCCCATAGTCAAGAGGCAGACTTGTGAGCTGTGTACATGATTCCTCCCTTTCCTGTGATTGATTGATTGCCTGGTTTACGTATGTTTCATGCAGTTTAGTTATGTTACTACTGTACATACAAGGCTGCCAGCCTTTTGAAAGTTAGGAACTATGGAGTGACTTATAAGCTTGATTTTAGGCAAGCATCTTTAATATGCAAGCTGATTTTTCAAAACAATAAGGAGAGCAGAGGTGCCAGAGATTCTGTTCTCTTGTTTAGGTCTCACTTGTCTAAAACTGTGACCTTAAATGTATGTTACCCTTACACTTATGTTACCCTTACAGAGCCAAACCATTCTTTAAATAGGATATTACTCAGTGGTGCCTAACAGACATGAGTCCTTCTGCTTTATTCAGTTCTCTATTTAATTAGGACATACTCAATCTGAATGGTGCTTTATTAGGCTGTTTCCCAAGGCACCAGATTAGCATAATGGTATTAAATAGTGGTGACTTCTGCCTAATCAGGGTAGAAAGATAATGTGTATGTTTCTTCCTTTGCAGGACCTGGTCTGCTCAAGCTCTGTGGAAGTGGCTTGGAAGGTGTTGACAACTCTAAGGACCTTCCTGGAAAGAAATGAGGATGTCCTTGTCTGTGACCTCCTTCGGAGCCAATTTTTACAGATTCTGCAGCAACTGCTGGTAGAGAGCAGCTCAGCCACACTACAAGGTGACCCCACCTCTGTGACTTGGTCTTGCTGTAAGATCAGCTAGCTGTAGGGACATAGTCTGGGATAAAGTGGTTTTGAACTGCTGATGTAGCTTCAGTACTTACCTGAATGAGAAAATTTGGACAGAACTGTATTTACTTAGTTTCATTTTTCAGAGATTCATTTTGAAGTGAGAGCCTTTTTTCTAATTTAGGTTGTTCTGGCTTCAAACTGTGATTGTTAAACCAAGGCAAGGCTCTTGTATACTGCTGTCAGTGTTCAAATGGAGAGCTGAGGAGATGTGTAAATCTTTCTGCTTGAATAGGGGCCCAACTAGTGGCTGAAAGACATCCTCCTTTTTGCCTTTTCTTTGTGCAAAACAGCTGGGTGTGCTTGAGTATATACAGTTCCCAGAACAAAAAGACCAGGAGCAAGGATTGAATAATTCATATTGATCCCCAAAGAAGGACTGTGATATCACCAGATCTTATAACTGTATTAAGTCTCTCAAAGGGAGCAAGGCTGTGATTGAGGGAAATCCCTGTTTTCCTTACTAGCCCTGTCTGTGATGTTGGAACTGTTGTCCCACTATAAAAGGTGCTGTGCAAAGCAGTCTGTGAGCTTGAACTGAAAGAGTGAGCAGAACTAGGATGTCCTTGGCTCCTTTAGGATAGGGACTTAGCACAAATTTTTCTTATTCCTGAGGGGGGCACTGATGCTTTGCTCTGTTTCAAGTGTTTTGTTGTGCAGCAGTTGGGATGGAGACAAGAAGGAGGAAAGTGTTTTTGCCTTACCTCCAGAAAAGTCAGTAGGCTGGAGGAGGGGCATTGAAAGTAGGAGCATGGTAGAGCATGAGGCTACAAGATCTGCTAGATCTGATCTTGTTTGGAATTGTGCGCATCTGAACTTGTGGCCCTCTGTCACTGATCTATGAATGCCAGGAGCTTTGGGGAGGCAAAGTATCCATTTCCTGTAGTGGGAGTCAGACTTACTACTCCAAACCATTTGGTGATGGGGGTAGGACACTGAGCTAGAGGAGCTTTCACAAGATTTGATCCCTTCTGCTGCTACTTATATGTGTAGCTCTTCTTCATATTGCATCTTGAACTTGTTAACTGACATCCTGGCAACCCATCCAGAAAGGCAAACACTAGATGTACTAGATGTAGTCTGGAGACAGTCTCCCAGCACACAGACAGCTCTCTGTGAGGCCTGGGGTAGTGAAGTCCAGGGGATCTGCATCCCTGTTCAAACAGTAGCCTGCTTTTAGACAAGAAAGAGGCCCAACAGCCCACTCCGTCAGATATATATTAACATTAAAGACACCCATAAATGTTTCCTCCTCACAACTGAAAACTCATGAGCCTTTGTGAAAATGTTTTCTGGAGGAGATAGTTGCTTGCTATAGGTATGGCTGTATATAATACAAAATCTTTACCTGTTTACAGCACTGCAAAAATGTGAATAGTAGGGAGAGGATTGCCCTGGGGGGTTGGTGATCTAGGTAGCCCCATTTTCCTTACATAGAGGTGGCCTGCTATGTGGGGTTCTCACTTCTGTCTCTGCCATGCCCTGTGGGATGGGGTGGACAGCAGTTTTCCAGTCTCACAAGATGGAGAAGAACAAATGCTGTGCAGCTGAGCTGCTGTCAGAAGTGTGACAGTGATGGTCAAAATGTGCAGGAAGAGAGCAGTCTAGAAAGCGCTAATGACTTCTAGCTTATTAGCAGTATCAAAGTGTGAGGAACATGCTCCCTACATGGCTCATGATGGGTGTAAATGACCCCAGCCTCTTTCCCCTTCCCTTCTTTAGTTGCTCCTACAATGGTGTTGGCAGGATTGATGTGCAACTCAGGCCAAACCAGCGTGGTGGAAAGAGGACCTGATCCAGAGGGGGCTGTAGAGATGAGAGTAAAGTTAGGGCTCTGCATGTGTGTGTCCTTATTCTGGAGCCAGAAAATTAACAATTCCTGGCACACTTTGAGGTACAACAGTTTGGAGTTCACTGACAAGCTAAGCTGTCTGTGCCCTTCTTAGCTAACAGGAACCTGCCTGTTTTGCTGAGCCTTCTTTTCCTAGTGCAGCTGCGGAGCAAGAGCATAAGGGAGCTGGACAGCACAGACTTCAAGCTGCTTCATCAGGGTGAGTATGTGCATCCATCTTCTCCAAGGGAAGTGTTTATTAATTGTTCCATAAGATGATTAGGGGCTTGCACTTTGTCCTTTGAGAGAAGATTGACCTTGCATTGTAGTAATGGTTGCTTTGAGATACTTTCATAGCCAGGGCATTGGAAAGAGTTGTGGTAAGTAATTCAGTTAACAAAACCCAGGTTCTCTTCCTCTTGCTTTTACAATACATTTTTTGTCTGAAACCTCAAGGTGGCCAGAGTATTCCCCTGACCATGACATGATTTCAGGGTCAGTGAGTGTTGTTGGTTTGGCACATAACCACATGGCTAGCGTGCTTCCTGGATCATCTTTTCCTGTCCATCCTTCCTATAACAGTCTTGTGGGGTTCAGGCCACAGTCATGCCCTGTTAATCAGCTGTCAGGAACCGCCAGTCTAGTGAAACTAGGCTTTCCTTGGAATGTGAATCCAGAGTATATGGCTCCCAACCAACTGCAGGGCTTGCCCACTCCACCCCAATGATAGAAGAGCAGGCTGTATTTCTTCACCATACCATAACCTGCTGTCTTGTCTGGTGATCCTTACTTGGTGACTTCTGCCTTCTTACTTGGCTATTGGAGGTTCATATAGGCTGTGAAAAAAGAATAGATACTAGGAGGAAAATTCAGCTGATCTATCTTCTCATCTCTTCCCTGCTCTGACAAATTGGTCTCTCCAGCAGACTTTGAAGGACTATCCCCTTCAATTTGAAATGTTTCATATCTCAGGGCTACCTGTGTTGCTTTTGTAAAGAAGCATCATTTCTTAGACATTCATTAGCCAAGGGAACTGGGACATGGAAGAACCACAGCCTCTTTATCCCAGCCTTTTTAGCTGCTGTGATTTTAGAACACAGCTCAGCTTCTCCCACAAGCTGAATCACAAGCTCCTTTTGCTCTTGTTTTCTGCTTTGTATTTTTCTGCACAACTCTCCCTGCCCCAGCCACTCTATTTATTCCCCCCTTGGCCTCCAGACTGTGTTCTCCAGGGGTGGATGTGCAAGACACTCTTCTCTAATGAGGCCTCTTAGATGGAAGGGGCATATTGATGCATGTTTTTTGAGAATTGCTTGCTCAAATTATAAGCTCTTCAAAAGATCTCCAATGACAGTTTTACTGAACCCTGCAGTCCTGGATTTCTCCCCCTAACTCTTACTAAACATCGTTGCTAAGTGTTTTGTGCTTACATCAAATATGACATTTTACTCCTAGTGTGAGCAAAGTTGGTTAGAGTGGAGGAGCACAGCTCTTCGTGGCTTTCCCCAGTCTGGTCACCATGAGAGACAGTCACATCATTTTTTATGCTTGTTCTAGTACTACAATCAAACTCACACCGTGTAAACAGATAACTCACACTGCAGTTTTTTTCACTGTGGTAACAGATAACCTAAAGCCCATTCCTCTTGGATTCATTACTGCCCAATGTGATATATGCCCTCTTTTATACCCTTTTCAATTCCTCCCCCTTCTGTTATCATCCTCCACTACACTGTCCACTCTAAAGCAAACGGTGTAGGGCAGATGCCTGTTGCTTTGTCTGTACCATTGTAGTGGTTTCAGGTTCTCCAGTTTCTGTTTCCCAAATTATGTGTAGTGGTTTGTGTGCCTACTAGAATTATTTACTCTTTTCCTGCTGGGAGATAGGATTAGGAGAAAAGCAAAGCAGGCTCAGAATTTAAAAGGGTATAAAGACAGGTTTATTAACAAAACTACAAGAGAGAAAAAATAAATGAGAATCAGAGTAAAACCTTCAAAACACTTCCCCTCCCCCACAACTTTCCCATCTCAAGGACAACGTATAGTGACAAAACTTGGAACTCTAGGTCAGTTTACCACCTATAAAATAGTCTTTCATCAGTTCTCTCAGAGAGAGAAGTCTATTCTGGTCTGCCATGGAACTTCCCACAAGACAAGAACAGTTCTTTTGTGGCCTTTTTAATTCTCACAAAAGCAGCCAGGATTCTGCATTTGTGAAGTCCCTCCCATATCACGCAGCCTTCCCACAGCTGTGTTTATGGGTCACATCAAAACTCATGGGGTACCATTTTAAAGATGAACGGTTCAAAAGCAACTGTTTTCTTCATTTCTAGGAACAGAGATATTTTTCTTCTTCCTGGGGGCAGAGCTTAATCTTCATCTCATCTCTCTCTCTCCGTTCAAACTTCTCATAAGATCACAGCTACTTCAATATTTGCTCAGTCCATCACAAATACCTCTGCTCATATCTGCAATCTGAACACTCTTTTCATCTCCCCAATGCATATATCCATGACTTAAAAGGGATGTTCTCGTATATTACAGTCCATTACCATGGCTCACAAAAGAATTTCAGCCTAAAACCAAGGCATCTTCTCTCTCCTTCCATCTAAGATGTAACTCTTCCTTCACTGTCTTTGGTGTCTTTATATTGTCTTCTACATGTCTTCACTCTATCCTTTCACTCAAGAGGGAAACTTGATTTGCAAGTTTCATCTGTGCAAAGAAAGAGTTAACATTCTCCCAGGTCCACAGAGGGTCATGATAGTTTTTTTTCCTGAGCAGTGGCCGAATGTCATAAATTCAAGCGGTGCCACTGCTGGAGGAGGATCTCTCATGGGGCTGGGCCCCTCTCTCTGCAAGGGGTTTTGGTAGCTAGCGGTGGCTGGAGTGCACTGTGGGGAGGGACGGCTAGGATCTCACAGCAGCATGCCTTCGGCTGGTAGGGGCTTCCCCCCTTCTTCTGCCCAGCAGCTGCTGGGGGGTGGGGGTAGGGGGGGGCCCAGCCTGGCCCTGCCAGGCCTCCCAGGGCCGTCATGGGGATGCGGCTTAGCAGTAAGATGTTAACAGCCGCTGGAGGCCCGATCCTTTCCTCCCGTCCCCCTGCCCAGCTGGCCAGGCCGTGCCAAGCCCAGGGGCCATGCAGTGGAGTGGGGCCAGCCCCACTGGCCCCTGTTACCTCTTTTCCAGACCAGAAGAAAAGAGTTTTCCTGGTATTCCTTCGATTTTTAACTTGTGTAGTCCAGAGGCGTATCCCCATATTTAATTGGTTAATTAGGCTGTCAACATTCGAAGCCAGTTATTAATTGGTTTTTGCCACGGATTTCTTCAATCAGTGCAAAACTAGCATAACCATGCTCTGTTTATTTTCACTTTGTCTGAATTCCCTCCCCATTGACTGACTTCTTTCATGTGCTGAGGTGCTCTTAAGGTGCCTTAAGTTGGTGTCCTTGTTACACATGTTCTTTTGTTTCCAGTCAGTAATCTCTGTGGGAAATGCAGGCCAAGGGACACTGACCTCTTGCAGCCATCCTTTAATTTTCTGTACTGGAGCCTTCATCAGACAACACCTTGTAGTCAACAGAGAGGTGAGGGAAGATTGTATTGATTACAAAGTTAATTTCAGTGAGGTTGTAGCTTGACAATCAGAGATTGTATTCTAACTGTCTCAGCAGGCAGGGTGGATGTTTCCCCATCCAGACACAGCATTATAATTTAAGACCATTTAGTACTTTAGATGAGGTTTCTTAGGTTGAGGGGTTTGGTTTGGTTTTGCTGCCTTCTGATGATTCAAGAATTGCCTGCTGAAAGACAGAATCACTGTGTTTTTCTTGTTCATAAACACAGCAGTGGGCCTTTGATGCCTAACTTGAAATATCCTGGTATTGTCATAGTTGAAGAATTAAACAATACTGGGAAACAGCTCTAATTGACCTTCCTACGGTGTTAGCTGATTAGCTGGCTGAGCAGTTGCTTGAGCTTTGGGAGATGAATACCAGTAGCTGAACAGTCTTACTCAGATGACTGCCTCACTGCTGCAGGGGTGTGCTCTGCACTTCTCTTACGCTTGTTATGCACTTCTCTTTAACCTATGCCATTCCATCACTCTCTCCAATTATGTTTCTCCCATGCAGCAGTGGCTGTGCTGCTGTCCAACGTGTCCTTGCTAGAACTCCTGCAGAAGGTTTTGGAATGCACCTGGCTGTGGTCCCTTCCTTCCAGACCTGCCTACCTGTCATCTGAGGATGCCTTGCTGTGCTCTGGATGGCTATTGGTGGCATCCCTTTTCCTTTATCAGCATCGTTACAATACTGAGGTTAGAACCACTCTAGTTTTCAGAGTCAGCACATGGATAAACCTTAAAAATAAATATGTATGTAAGTATATATATATATATATATATATATATATATATATATATATATATGAAAGTGTTTTGCTTTCGCCTATAATCTGAATGTGTTGATTTCTCTTTCATTATTGTCTGCAAGTTATTCCCTGCTGCACCTCTCCAGCAGAACTGGAACCTAGCATGTCACCGAAGGTCTGAGCCATGAATCATTAAAGAAGGGCGCAAATCCTGCAGGGAGAAGTGCATACACAGCCTTCCTGATCTAAGTCACTCTCCTCTTCAGGATGGAGCAAAATACATTTTAAAACTTTTCACAAGGGAAGACTCCGGGTGGAAGGCACAGCTCCCATGTCGTAAACTGCGTTTTGTTACTAAAATGATAAATAGTGAAATAGAACCTAATATTGGCAAGTAAGTGTTCAATATTAGGAAGCTCTTATGAATGTGGGCAGCTGTCATTCATTTGATGCTTTGCAGTCCAACAAGACATCTAAGCTGGAGTTGTCAGCTAATAATGGAATTACAACTTTGAGGGAAGCACTTTCCAATGCCAATCAATACAAAGGAAAATGTTTTCTTTTGAAGTATATACCCAGACCTCTCTTGATATGGAGTTAGAGAGCATGTTGATGAGTTGTAAGCTCTGCTCTTGCAGTTGTGCCCAGCAGAGTATACTCTTTGGGATTTGGTACACTGTAGCGACATATCTGGATAACTTAGGCCATTCTGTGTACCAGCCAAACTGGTTTTAAGTAATATGATCAAACTACCTGCAGTTTTTGTTATCAGAACTCTCAGGAATTCATCAAGGTTACTGAGAAAAACAAGGCTAAAATAAGAAGAGAAGAGCCTGAGAAACTGACTACCAAGAATGCAAAACCTAGATAAAGGAGGCACAACGTGATGATGGACTCTGACCAAATAGGTGTCCTGAAGAATGCATGCCTTCTGCATGGACAAGGCGAGCCAGCCAGTGAGATGATGCGTGAATGTGTGAACAAGCAACTTAGAATCCATAACTGTAGTTTAATGTAAAGAATAAAGTGGCTTCTGCTCAATCATATTGGTTAGTTGTACAGATGTCCTGTTCTCCTGCAGGACATCTGTTTGCAAATGATAAAATCATATTAAGGATATGTATGCATGTACACAGAAAAGCAAGGGTTGGATTTCTAATGCTGAGGGAAGATGTTTTCCAGAAGACCAGCTCAGACCAAGTCTGCGCTCATTACTTTGTAAGCATGCAGCCTTTGCTTAGGGCTTAGTGCATGACACTTGTCAGTTGTGGAAATGCAGCCTGGCCCTGCACTGTGAGCTGCTAAGTACAGCCTGCCTTCTCAGTTTCCAAGTCAGGGCTGTGTCTGGTGTTGTGCCAGTCCCAAACGACGTTCTAGTGTCGAGTGTCAAGTGTTGAGCTTCATCTTCTGGGAGTGAAGCTCTCAGCTTATATTGATCCTTGAAGTGGCTTATAAGCCTGTTGCTTGGTTTTATCAATACTACTGGCTTGAGGTGCTATGATATGCAACCCAGAAATGTTTTTGCACCAGAGATGAGGAAAGAAACTACAGATACAGCTGGGAAATGGAAACAATTCAAGACTGCTTTAGTGTTTCTAATCTTCAGCATTTCTAAGTGTCAGTGTTTCTAATCTTCTGCTGAAGGGGAAGAAGCGGAAGAGTCACTTCTCTTACTTCTTTCTGCTGTTCAGTGTATCTGGAGCTGCACAAAGCATCCTGGAGACTCTCATAAAAGCACCTTTGTGGCTGTGAATGTGAGCTGATGACAAGCTGTCTCCCTGAGGCTGCAGTTTTTTAGAGGAGAACAATGCTTCAGGAAATGGCCACATTCATCTCAGGCTGATGTTAATAGTGAGGACTTGTCTGGCTATAGCCAACTTACATCTTAACTATGTTATTGCCGCTGGCTTTACCCTGTGAATAAACAGGGTTCATGAATGGTAGACTATTAAAGGCTTTGGCTTGTCAGTTCTAAAATGAGTAGCCACTGCCACCATGTTGCAAGAGCTACTCCTAGTTCTCCTATGCAGTATTTCTCTCTTCAGAAGAGTATTTAAAGGAATCAGCCTTGTGATCCTTATGCCTGCCTTCTTATATCAACTCTGGCTTACTGAAGAGTTTGAACCCTTCTGGTGTTCTCTGAGGCTTCATGCCATTCCTCTTGAATGGCTATTCTGTGAAGGAAATGATGATTTCCCTCTCAAGCCTACCTTTCCTGTTTCTCCTAGTTCCCAAGTCCCTAAACTTCTCTGCCACTTTGACCCATGCAACAGTTCCTATCCCTAGGCTCTTGGCAGGCCCCAGCTCTTGCTATGCAGCTCCAGCAGGCAACAACAGCTTCTGGCCACTACTGGGGTTTTGGCTGCCTGGCTCCTCAGTCTTGCTGCCTGACACTGTAGCTAAGATAGAGCCATGTTTGGTGGTGGCTGTTCCTGCCACTTCATGTGCTTGGCAGGCTGACAGACACCTGCCAGAGGTCCTGCATGGAGTAGTGAGAACAAGGCAGACAAGGTACACTGTGGTTTGGAAGCTGTGCAGCTCAGGCAACTAGTGGTCAGTGAAACATGAGGGTCCAGTGATGTAACTTTCTCTTCTGTGTCAGCCTCCTGAAACCCTGTTGCTGTTCCCTTGGTTTTCAGTGGTCATCATGGGTTAGTGTCTAAGAACTAGAAGTATATAACAGAGCTTTCAATCTGCTCCAAACCAGCATCACTTTTTCTCTTCTATTTAATTCTCTTCTAGGTTCACCAGACACTCTCTGTAGATCTTACAGAAGTCCTGAATGCAGTCATCTTCAGGAATAAGAAGCCAATCCTGCTGTTAGGTATTTTGCATCTGTTAGGAGAATTTGTCTGGAAGCAGGCACTAGTACCATGATACAAGTGATAAGGGAGAACTGGTGACTATGGAATGGGACGGTGTGGGTGCTGGAGGGAATCTGGAAACTTTTGTCTATTTGACTTTGTAAATGTGTAACTGGTGGTGAGAAAGGGCAAAAGGGAACTGTATGAAGTTCTTCTGTGTTTGGACATATCTTCTTTGGAGGTTGGTAGTAACATCCAGAACTGAGTGTGAACTGTATTAGTGTCTCAAAGAAGGAGATGAACAAAGAAACTTATGTTGCCATTCCTGTCTACAGCTGTCAGCAGCTGCCAGACAACTCTGGGCTATTAAGCTCACATTTTGTCTCATCACCCTCTCCCATGCTATTCCACAGGCACCAAAACAGAGTAGAGCAGAGAAAAACACTGACATACACTAATAAGCATCTCCCTGTCTAGTAAGCATCATGCAGTTCCTGAGAGCTGTCCTGCAACAGAACTTCTCCTCCTCCCTTCTGGTGATTGTTGGCCAAAACACAGGCGCATGTGCTACTCAACCACAGCCATCATCACCGCAGGACACTGCCGTGCACCCCTTTGCCATACAGCAGGTCTTCTCACTTATTGTCAGTCTGCAGAACCTTCTGGTGCATGTCCAGTTGCAGGTATATAAAATATGACTTTTGGAACAAATAGTAGTGTTGGGCTTCAAGCAGAAATATTAACCTGAGGGGAAACCATCCTGTTGCAGAATCAAAGGGGTTGTGTGTTTCTTTTTCTTCTGCCTGCATTTTCCACCCTTTACAAATGTGTGATGAGGAGGAGGGAAAATGCTCTTGCTGCACCACAGTGCAGTGAGAAAGAAGGTAAATCAAGCTATGCAGTGCTCCCTGCTGCTGAACTGGGTAGCTGAAATTCTGTGTATTAATGACAATTTCTGTCTTCCCATCTCCTCCTCTGCAGGGATGCCACATCTATAGGGACA
Source organism: Phylloscopus collybita (assembly GCA_027886175.1). Classification (NCBI taxonomy): domain Eukaryota; kingdom Metazoa; phylum Chordata; class Aves; order Passeriformes; family Phylloscopidae; genus Phylloscopus; species Phylloscopus collybita. The sequence continues at coordinate 49,328,379 of JAJNNQ010000137.1, read as the reverse complement.
GATGTGGGAAAAGTATAACAAATCCCAGTCCATCCCCCATACCCCTGACAAGGTGCTTTTGGGAGTAGTGAGTGCACCAGCATACATTTAACTTGCTCAAGTGATGCTGGGCTCCAGGGGTAGTACATCAGTTTACATTTAACTCTTAAGCTATGTTGGGCTCCTGTCTTTATTCTTTGGAGGCTGTTACTTATTATTTTTCAGTCTCAAGATAAGTAGTCCTACCTCAGTCTGGCTCCTTGATGTGACAGATAATTTGCAGCACATTGCATCCTTTGAATGAGATGAAAGGTGTTATTTTCCTGTGCTGCATACTCTTCCTGGCATTTTATGAATTTTCCTCTTGCAATAGCTGTGGACTGCTTTTTTTTTTTTCTTTCTTTCTCTTGGTATTCCAGAAAGACTTGCTGCTCTCTCAGGCAGTGGTTGCCTGCCTAGAAACATTAGTGGAATACCTGTATGTGAAGAACCAGGATATTGGTAAAGTCTTCATGCTCTTTCTTCTCCTAGTTTCCCTCCTGCAGTGATTTTGAGCTCTTTGTTCTCTATCCAGTAGTGCTCTGGAGAAAATGTGTTTTGAGTTTATGCCAAATAAGAAAAATTATTTGTGTTCCTGAAGTTAATCTTGTGCTTTGTGGGATGAGATCACAGTGCCTGGCTCCCCTGCAGGCATGAACCTTCACTTTGGCTCTGGATACTAGGATGCTTTCCAGAAGGTAGTAAGTAGTTCTCCAACCCTGTAAGGGGGAAAGGCTTGGGAATGGAAGGAGTATAGGAATAGTCTTTGACTTTCAGGCCAGTTGTATCAAATCTTTACACCATAAACATAAAGGAGGGAGGATCTGACCATGATGTGTCTTACAAAGGACAGTGTTGGTCACAGTTTGGCCCTGAAGGAAGGAAAGGGAGAACTAGGCAGCCATAGGGAATGAAAGATGGAAATTCTGGATTTCCAGGGGTGAATTCTGCCCTTGGTTTCCAGAGTGCATGTCAGACCTAATGTATACCATGTTTTCAGTATAACATAACATGACTGCATTGTACAGCTGGGAGGGAAGAATAGACCCTTCAGCTTATTGTCAGCCTCCTGCCACAAAGTCCAAGTGCTGGCTCTGTTCTTAAACCAGAAAGTTCTCTGTACACTGACCTGTTCACTTCAGTTGTTCAAACACTAATAGAGAAGGGAATAGACTGAATGAACACCAGTGGGAGAGAGGAAGTGGTTGGATAAAGATACAATACTGTAGATGAATGATAGCCAGTAACTGAAGGGAGGCTATTAAAAGGTGTCTTGGTTTTGAAAGACAGGTATCTGCCAGGAAAAGCTGGAGTTTCCCTTGGAATGGAGAATGTAAACCCCTCACCCCCTCTAAATTATAATTTTGCAATTAAGGGCTTTCAGGCAAAGATTTGGGAATAGGAATAACAGTTCTTTACTAGGAATATTAACAAATGTAGTAGTAAAACAAACAAGCAAAAAAAACCCCAAACAACAATTCTAGAAACCCTGACAGAGTCAGAGCTACAACCTGACACCCTGTTGGTCAGGGTGTTGGAAGCAGTCTTAAAGTAAATCCTCCTGGAGTGGCAGATGTAGTTCTGTTGGAGCAGAGATGATCCTGTAGAAAAAGGGTCCAGTGATGGTGAGAAGGGTCCAGTCTTCCTCCGGGAATCTGGTGGAGCCAGATACCTTGTGTTCTTATGTCTTAGTTTTTATTCAGGTAGGAATGGTTGGCTCCCCCCACTGGGTGGAGCATCTCACAATGGGATGACTGCTTGGGGATGTCTGCTTGTGGATGATGGCTTGGGGAGCCTTAATGGCCCATTAGCAGAAAATAACCCCCCTGGAGGGAGGACGGGTTGTGAAGGAGATAAGAAACACTGCCCTACCTGGTTTTAACAGTTGGCCCATTATCAGAAGGCATCCGTCCCCCCTCCCCGCAGAGTTACAAGAGATAAAGAAAAACATCTCCCCAACTGCTTTTAACAGATGAAATAGAATACACATTTTTGGTTCTATAACCCAAGACAAAAGGCTAAATTAAAAAAAAAAAAAAAAGTTATGGTGAGTCTCTGCTGATATGAAATTAAATGCTGCAGCAGCAACAGCTTAACTTGTCACTTTGGCTGCTGTGGTGCTGAAGTTCATAGCAGCAAGAAAAAGAGTCTCCTTATTCCAAGCAGAGTGAGGTTCATAGCTATATTTGGCTGAAAGATGCAAGAACACTGGAAAGAGTCTGTCCTGGATTCTGCTCTAGGAGGTGACTTACTTGAGGCTTTCTAAAACCCTCTCTTGGTCCAGAGATATTTCCAAATGTGCAGCGCAGGCTCATGCACAGTGCTGGTACTTTCTCATTTTCCCCAGATTAAAGATATCCTCCAAATATTTTACATTATTTTTCAGTGTTGTTTTCCTATAGAAAAGATTCTTGTAGTGGCAGTAGGGAGGTTATGTGACTGCCAGTGGAAAAGAGACCATTCTAAGATTCTGGTCAGTTGCTATAGTATAACAAGTTACATCAGCTGATCTATTTGTCCATCCCATGCTCCTAACCTGTAATAAATACAAGGTAATAACATTTTAATTTCAGCATTCAAAGACTCCATACCATCACAGACTTATGGCCTTACCTAATATGTTATGTTATCCTGTAGGTTCTTTAGTAAGAACATTTTCTCTACTGACTGCATTGCCACCATCAGCCTGGCTGGTTCCCACTGTCCACTGTCTGATGCAGATCCAGGCTTAGTTTATCCAGTTTCTGTTACAGGGCTTTCTTCATTACCCAAAGGGTATTCTGCAGCTAAATAAAAACTGAGGTCAGGAGACTTGTCTTTATATTGAAACTGGAGGGTATTATTTTTAAAACCCCAGGCTAAAGACAGTCCCTCACTGTTTTATGACATGCACCCTAGGAAAAGGTTTCTCCTTCTGTACCAGCACAAAGATGGACAATATGTATTTTCTGCTTTGAAAAATTATTAAGCTTTTGTCCTCTAGCCTGAGCTCTTGCCCAGAGAGTGACAGATTAAATAGCTGGTAAGAACAGTGCAAAATACCCCCTTAGTGTTTCACAGCATGGGGTCTAGGAGAGAAAATTTGGGGTCAGTACTGAAGACTTGGTTTCAGCTTGTCACTTGGCAGTTTTACAGCTGTCTTCTATTGGCTTCTCCTTCTCTCCCAGCTCTACACATTGTTTCGCAGCCGTGGCACCGGTTCCTACTCTTCACACAACTTAGTGGGGGCCAGAAGTCCTTTCTGCAGCCAGAAGTTCTCAGGCTGATGACTTTGGTGAGCAGCAGAAGGGTGGGCTGTTTTCCATCCTTCCCAGTATGTTGGTACCATGCACGTGGGCTGGTGGTACTTAACCTGCTATGCGACACAGTCTCTGATACTGCTGTGGCTTTGTCTGGGACTGTATTCATGCCCTGTATTAATAATGATACTTTCAAGTGAACTTCTACACCCTGCAGAAACTGACTGCTGTTAGTGAGTACCTCCTGTTCCTCTGGTGTTGGTAACATTTATTTATGTCATCTAGGACCCCTGGGGAAGAGAAGGGAAACTTGCAGAGAACATGCAACTGTTCTTACCAATCAGGGAGCAAGCTGGTTGTTTGGCATTGCAGCTTGGCTCCCATCTCGACCTTACAGACCCAACTTTTCAGGGCAGGGAGTTAGTGCAATATACTATCCTGCTGTATATGGGTCTGTGTGCTAGAAGGAGAATGTTTCTGTTTCAGCAGAAATACTGAAGATATAGCCCTCATGGCAGTGAATGAGAGGAAGGGGTTATTAAAGTGAACCTTCCCCTTCCAAATATAAGATGGGTGTGTGAGTATTTGCTGTTCTTATTTCAGTTTTAAAAGGTTACCTAATTTATATTAGTTCCTTCCCAGCTTAAACCAAAATAAGCCTGGCTATAAATCAGAGCACCATCAACATAGATGGTTGCACTGGTTCCATTAGAAGTGGTATAAAAAATCAGGCATGTGGTTAAGTTGCTGCAGTGATGGTACATAGAAGAGGTCTTTGCAAGTGATGAGTCACTGTTGCACTCTATGGGTCTTCCACTATTTAATGTCTCTATTTTTTCCTTTGTACAAGTTTGTGAGATATCAGAGCAGAAATATTATTTCTCAAAAAGAAATTAGCCAGATTATTCATGAGGCAGCAGAAGCCAACATAGCAGAGCTGCCTGAGGCCACATCTTGTGCTCTTCATGTCTTCCTTTCTGAGGTAAGAGAGCAGTGATTATTTTGGAAAATGGGAAGGGAATCCCTAGGTGTTTGCTTTGGCCTTTGAAGATCTCATTGCTCTGTGTGGAGATGAGGGAGGGAGTATGAAGGAACAAGCCCAACAGTTTTATGTTGTTCTGGAAATCATTCTTTTTTCTGACCCCTCAGATTCAGAGCAGTCATTACCAGGTGGAGCCAGAGCAGTTGGGGACCATTCAGACTTTGCTGGATCGCCTCTTGGGACAGAGGACCACTTGTGTAAAGCATCAGGACATTGTGTATCCTTTGATAGCTGATATGTCTGGCAGGTGTAACAGAGGTAGAAGGGATATTTAATCTGTTGCTCCTTCTCTTGTTCCAGCTGAAGGCAAACAAAATTGAAAAACTCTGAATGGTTTTTACACTTGGCTAACTTCAGGATGAAAGACTTCATCATGTCCTAATCTGAGAAGACATTTCAGCAATGAAGAGACAATTGGGATTAAAGATGGGTCTGTGTGCTGGGCTTGCATTCATCTATAAAGCAAAGGTGGTCTGATGAAAGGGGAGCAGGCTTGGGCATCTCTAACTTCAAAGCATTAATAATCCCTGAATTAATTTCCCTGAAAGGTGAGCAATGAGTTAATCTCTATTTGCATGCCATCCAGGGCCAGTATGCCCATGAAGTAGTGGAAACCCAAATATGACTCAGGTACTTTCAAAGTTTGGGAACCACTGAGTGGAGTTACCTGATTTTATTCTGTTTGGGCCTGCAGTCCGCCTTTGTGAACTAAATCCTCTTCTGTGGCGATGGAGGCAGTGGCCACTCCCAGATGCCTTGTGGAGAAAGAGGGAACATGATGCAGTATTTGTTTTTTTCTCAAACTTCTTTTTGCCTTCCTGTTTTCATCACGCTGTATTGCCTCAGACATGTAGCATTGATGGAAGTGGCCACGTCAGTGATTTCCTGTGGATGTGGGGACTTCCTTCACTGTGGGGCACTGTCATCAGCCATGCATAGGGTATGTGGTGGGTGAGCTGTTTGTTCTGCGAGGAGTAGCTTGTCCTCATTCTTACCCCCAATGTGATATTACTGCTGTGTTGTGGGGCACTCAGAGGGCAAGTTGTCCTGGTGGAGGCCATTGAGCCTCATGAAGTCCCTCTTCACTCCATTTTGCTTCTCTGTACAGGGATGAAGGAATTTGGATGGGAGGTTTTGTTACATTGCTGAAGTAATTTTCATTTGTGACTTTTTTTATGTATTAAAAAACTTTCAAGTCTTGGTGGTTAGGAAGGATCTTAGATGCACTTGAAGTGCAGCAGTGGGACTACATGAATTAGTCATGGACATGGAAGATAAAATCCTGTGGTCAAAATGGAGCTTTGATATTTCTTCAGGTTTACCTATACTGATGTTTCTCACATATATTGGGAGTGAGGTTCCATGGCTTGAAGAGGGTTGTTTTAGTAATGAAAACCTCCTGTCAGTGATACGTCAAATGTGGGAATTCCCATATGCCTTTCCTTTGGTTTCCACTCATGCTGTCAATGACAGATGTCTGGGAAGCGTGGCAGTGTCCCTCTCACACATTGGAGATTGAAATGAGAAGGATACAGCACAAAGAGCAGAGGAACAAAGCAAGAATGTAGCAGGAGACCCCATCCTGCCATTCATACCCAGTGAATAGTAGGGAGAAGATGGACAAAGGAAGTCACTTGTTGCTCTTTTTGAGAAAAAGGTTTGCTGAAATTAAAAAGTTCTGTTACTGAAACGGCTCAGTTTCCCTTTCTGTGTGGGATAAGGCTTGGTTGATGCCCTTGATCTGTCAAAATACAGACCTGCCTGTGGAAACGATGTCGTACAGGGGGATGATGTGGAAGAGGTGCTCTGCTCACCCGCCTTGGCTGATGGGGCTGTGCCTTTGCTCTGGGCTAGAAGGGGCGATGGGGGCTCAGCCAGGATCCTGGGGGAAGCAGATATGATACGTGTCCCATAGGGATGAGGAAGCTTCTTCCAGGTACGAGTGACCCCTTCGGCTACAGCCCCAGCTATCCTGTTGCCTCCAGACCTTAGTGCTCGCCGGTGTGTGGCCGGTGCCGGGGCGGGGGCTCAGGAAGTGACACGGCGGGGCGGAGCTGCGAAGCGGCAGCGGCAGCAGCAGCAGCATGGCAGCGCGGCGAGCGTGAGCGCCGGCCTCAGCACCCGGCCCGCAGGTGGGGGACCGGCCGCGCCGCCCGGAACCCTTTCCCGCCCCAGGAGTCCCAGCGGGGCCGGGGGTGAGCTGCCCGGCCGTGGCAGGGCAGGAGGGAAGGGCGGGAGCAGCCCTGGGGCCGCTCCGGCGTCACCGGGGGACGGGGCCAACCTGGCCGGTGCTCCCCGAGGGAGACTCGGGAGGGGTCCTCCTCCCTCCTGGACAGCCGGGGTGACCAATGAGCGGAGCGGACAGTGCGGCCGGGACACCTAACCTGGACGCTGGGTTAAAAGGCTGTGCCCGACGGGCTCTGCCTGCCATCACCGCCTGCTCGCCCCGCTCCTCCTTGCCCTGCGCTGGAGCCGCGGGAGGAGCGGATCGCCGCGGCTTCTGGGAGCTGCCGTCCTCCCCGACGGTTCGCATCCTCCCGTGTACCGCCTGCTACATCCACTTGACACGGCTCTGGGTGGGTTTCCCGCTGGGCGGCCGGGGTAGGCTCGACTAAATCCCCTTTGCTCTCCACCGTCCCTGTGTGATTGATTGCCTTTACTTTCAGCGGAGCTTGTGGGAGAATCCTCATCTCCCTGTGCCAGCGGCCACCCGAGCCCCGCAAGGTGCTTCTTGAACCCCTCTGGCACGACGGGAGGCACGAGGGCGGGCTGGGATGGACCCATTCCTGCTGACAATCACAACAGGAAATCGGGGCTGCCAAACCCTGTGGTATGCGAGCTTCTGGGCTTGGTGGCTGGGAGAGGAGAAGGTGTGAATGGCCAATGCTGTTTCAACTGGTTTCTATATGGTGCTGTAAACCCCATATAGAAATGTCCTCCTAGAGGAGTCTGAGCAGCAGTGTTTCACTTCTGAAGCTTTTGGTTCACCTGTAACAAGAGATTAATCCTCATCTGGAGGATTGGTTGTTGGAGGAGTGTCTTGGTAATAGATTTGTGAGGCAAGGAGTTTTCATTCCTTATTTTGCCACAGCATGCTTTTCCCCCTACATTTCAGTGCCTGCAGAGGGGAAGTGGGAGGGGTCATGCAAAAGTTTCTCCTGGGAACCAATGCATTGCAGCATGCCTCTGCCTTGCAAGCTCATAAAGTGAGTAAATCCCAGGGATGCTTGGTTCAGATGGGGCTCCTGCAGGAAAATTTATAAAGTAATTGAAAACATTTTAATGGGAAGTACTAACCATCTATTACACTGTACTGGTTTGAAAGCAAAACCAATGAGAGCCCAAGTCAAAAATACAATTTAATAGGAGAAGAGAGAAAAAAAAAAAGTTAAAAAAAGTAAAAAAAAGTAAAAAAAAAAAAAAAAAAAAAAAAAAAAAAAAAAAAAAAAAGCAATAATACAACCTGACGCCCTGTTGGTTAGGGTGGTGGTAGCAGTCCAGATGAAGTGGTCTTGCTGAAGCAGTGATCCCTGCTTTAGAAAGGATCCTCTGGGAATCCAGTGGGTAAAGGCTGCTGTGCTGTCCCAAGTCCCAGATTATATCCAGGTGGGAATGCTTGGCTCCTCCCCCTGGGGAGAGCATCTCACAATGGGCTGATATCATTCCACCAGTCATACAGTGGGTCCTTGATTGCCCATTAAATAGAGATAGCTCCTGGGAGGGAGTTGCCTGTGAGTCATGTGGCAAGGCATTGATGGCCCATTAACAGAAGATAGCCTGGAGGGAGGGGGCAAGGGAAACACTGCCCCACCTGGTTTCAACAGCTCATGAAGATGGTGATAGAATACATACTTTGGGCACATCTTACATTGTAACCTAGGATATACACGGCATCTGTTGTCATGTCTTAGGAAAAATACATCTAAATTAAGAGGTAGGGAGACAGTGAGACAGACTGGTGGATTTGCTGCTGAAACAGCCAGTTGGCCAGGGCTGTGAGGCAGTGTTGGTGGAAACTCCTTTCCATCTGTAGCATCAGGCCAGGCCCTGGCTCCCTGGACTGCTCTGGGAGCATCAGGCAGAGCTGTCTTCAGTAGAAATCAGTTCAGGGAGGAGCAGGGAGGGAAGAGAGGAACAGCTCTGCAGTGTTTCTGTCTCATCTCACCCCTCACTGGATGTGAAGATACAAGAAAAAATTCATGGGGAAAGCATGGAGGAACATCTGCAAAGAGCTTTGGCATCTCTGCCGTTACATAGTGTGGCCTGGAGAGGAAGGAATGTCTTCTGCTGTTAAAATGGGGTGAAATTGCCAAGGCAGCAAAAGGAAATAAATCTGAGGTGGTCCCACATGGCATCAGCAGTCCCAGGTTCCCTGTGGGTGAGAGAAACAACTGGGCCCTGCTTAATTTTCACTGGCATGTTTTAGCCCTGATGGACAATGGCAAATAAATAGCTTTGATGTGAGAATGAGTGCCGCAGATCAGGTGAAAAGGTGATGGGCTTCTGATATGGCATGGTTCTCCAGTCCTCTACTTCTGACATTTTCATTGAAAACATTGACCATCTCTACCCCAGCATCTACTGTTGTGTCTCTGAAGAAGTCCATCACTGGTTCAGAGACTTGGAAGCAGCCAGGCAGGCTGATGGACCTTGTGCTGCAGCAGCTAGCTGGTTGGCAGCTGCTTAGGCCAAGAGCTGTGCTTTTCTCTGTTGCTGCCTTGAACATGTTTTTTTGCAGCTCGTCTCCCCCCTTGTAGCACCTGTGGAACATCCTCCAGCCACCCAACTCCAGTGCTGGAAATGGGAGATACTGTAGCCCCTGCCCTAACCAGACATGCTGGGACTGCCACAGTCCAGCATGGCAGAGCTGTTTTGGGCAGCATTTCTGCTCTTTGCCTTCCAGCCTGGTTTGGAGGCCACTGGCTACCTCCAGTGTCTCTTTCTAGTTCTCCATGAGCATGGCAAATAGCCAGCTAGTCCTTATGGTGGTATATCTGATCTTAGGGGCAAACAGGAGCCTGGGTCTCAGGGCAGTCACTTTGTGCTTTTGCATTGCTGCAATTCCTCCTCCTTGAGAGCTTGGGAGGTAGTGAGCAGCTGTGGGGACTCTGCAGAGGGGAGACCTGTGCCACCTCGCTGAGCCAGGCCCTGGATCATGGCTTTTGGCAGGGTGAAGCAGTCCCTTGGAAGCTGACCAGGCTGGTAGGTCCAACAGAACATCTGTTTGCCTGGGCTGGAGAATTTTCCTCACAGCCTTGGCTCGTTGGTGTGCTTTGTGGCATTCAGGATGGCTGGAATATGGCTTAAGCCTCACACCACAGTGGGAAGAGGAGACAGACCCCAAGCCTGTCATGGGGATTTGTTCTACCGTCCTGGCTCTGCACCATGTCAGAAACATGGGGGATGTTGCTGAGCCCACACCAGGGGCAGCCATGTCTTCTTCAATAATACTGATTGTATTTACTCTGGTCTGTTCCTTTCCAGGGGTGTTGCCTTTTACAAAGCACAACAGCAAAATATTTCAGAAGGTTTCTCATGTTTGTTGACACTGTTCCCCTGCCTTCACCAGAGGTATGACGATGCTTGGCTTGGCTTTGGCAGGAAGTGCATGGTGGGAGCTGCTGCTCATCCTTGCAGGGCTGGGAGAGCTGCCGGTGCTGTCTGCTTTGCCTCTTTCATGGGCTTGAAGTTGAAGAAATTATATTTGTTTAAGAAAGAAAAGTAACAAGAAAAGAACAAGAAGGGATTTGGTTTTGTTTCAGTGTTAGGGCATTACAGAGACAGATTTGGCCGGGCAGGCAAACTCAGACTCAAGAGGGCAGGGTCATAGGGTGAGGTCAGCTCTGGTGGCCTTACACATTTGCCTTTCCTTTGGGAGCAAGAGGTGGCTCAGACAATGCCTCTGAAGCTGTTGCTTCTGTAATTGCCAGTAGCCTGTGCTGAGCTCCGTGGAAACCTTGTGACTGAGGACAGACCACCTTGAGTTCTGCTGCCTGGGGACTGAGTTACTGCTCTCCTTTTCCAGATATAGATTTTCAAGATTAGATTTCCATTTTCAAGGACCCTTTCCTCCAGATGCTGACTTTGTCTGAGGGACCTTTGAGGTCAGGAGCAGCTCTGCCCAAAAACATCCCTGCAAAGCCTCAGATGCTGTCTGGGAAGGACTTGTTTGGAGGGAGGGGGAAGTTACCATCAGGTCACCCAACTGTTGTTTTTTGGCATGGGACCTGCAGATGGCACCCAGCTTGTAGCGAGAGAAAGGGTCCAGGTGCCAATACTCCAAGTGGTGAGGGGAGGTCGCTGAACTGGTTGCACTGCGGCTTGAAGGGGAGATGGATTTCATCCCCTTGGTCATCCTTCTCTTCCTTCCAGACCTGCTGATGTGGTTGTTGGGCTGCTCTACCTCACAAACCCAGCAAAAAACTAGCTGTTATTTTTGGAAGAAGGGGTAGACTTAATTTTTCTGCTGGGTCAGATGCCTTGAAGCTAGCAGTGCAGGCAGGTAGAGAGAAGAGGGAGACCAGGGCTTCACTTGCAGGGGAGAGCAGCCTGGCTGCAGCATGACCATGTGGCTCTGCTCTGGTCACTGTATCCCTCAGACCCCTCATGGAGACAAGGGAGAGATGGGCAAGGACCCTGGTGCCAAGGGCAGTGTGCCATTGGTCCCAAGTGGCTTGTGTGACTTCTCCTTTTGGTAAGTGTCCTCACTGATCATTGGTTTTGTTGGTCTGTTTTTTTCCCGGCTATAGCGGCCAACATGGATTTTCTCATCATCTGCCCCTTTCTGCTGGCATTGCTGCTGTCCCAGGGCAACTTCACAGACCTGGAGAAAGAGAGAGTAGACTCTGGCTTGGAAATCTGTATCCTCTGCAGCCTGCCCCTTGTGACCACGTATGCACTAATGGCTACAGAGGCTGGAGGGAGTGCATGCACAGGGAAAGGGTCAGAGACCATGGAAAGGGGAACAAAGAAGTGGAAAAGAGAAGATCCAGAAGCACTGTGAAGTTGCTGCTTTGTCCTTCTGTAGATGGGCTTTAGCCAAGCTCCTGGGTTTGCTAGCCAAGTGCCTGGCTTAGTGCAGGAGCAGAAATAGCAGTGATGCCTGATGTTCTTTCTGCTCCATTGTGCTGGGCACTGAGGACATTTCCCAGTTTGCTTTTGGAAGTGGCATGGCCAGCCAGAAGGCAGAGCACACCTGCACATCTCAGTGCTTTGGGTTTGCCAACTGGGATGGTGGAAGAGGGCTCCTGGGCTTGTGGCACTTGGTCTCCTCTGTGCCACAGGCACTTTTTGCCCATGAGGAGGAGGTGGGCTGATGCAAGCCCTTCTTAGCGCACAGCAGCATCCCCTGGTGAACAGGCAGGGTATGAAAAGATAATGAGTATGTGAAGACACATGGGGAAGCTGGCAGTTCATGTTCCTCCAGCCCATCAGCCAGAGTGTGGACTGGCAAATAGAAAGTTCCCCACAAGCTCACAGTATTGTTAGAGGCCCTGCTGGGGTGTTTGGGCAAAGGGTTCCCTGGAAATCTGTGTTTCATCCTGGCTCAGGTGTTGTCTCTCAGACACCTCAGACACCTCATGGAGAACAGGGGGGGCTGGTGTGGTGCTGGGGGGCCAGTGGAGGGGGGAGAGCAGCAGTGGGAGAGTGTTGACAGTGCCCTTGACAGTGCTCCAGATAAGAAGCTGTTTGAGGTGAAGCGCAAGGACCAGATGAATGCTCTAAAGAACTTGATCGAGCTTAATGACATCAACCAGCAGTACAAAATCATTGACATCATGCTCAAGGGACTCTTCAAAGTAAGCCACAGTGCAGGCTGCACTCTGAGCCCGCAACGGGGGGCAGAAATTGGAAGGGTTGGGGGCTTCTGTGGAGTGTGTGGCAGTTGAGCTTTAGGACCTGGAGGGCAGATGCCATGGGGTTTCAAAGTGAAGCAGCTGTGGCAGCACCTTCAGTGTGCAGGGCTGGGCTGGCAGGACAGGGCAGTAACAAAGGGCTCTGGCAGGTGCTGGAGGACTCCCGTGCTGTGCTCATTGCTGCCGATGTGCCTCCTGATGGGCCCTTCCCTCAGGATGAGAAGATAAAGGATGGTAGGTCCTCTCTGGTTTTTACTCCCCTCCTTTTTCTGGCACTCTGGTACACCACAGACATTCTTCTGGGATCAGTGCTGGGATAGGTACAAAACCCCTGTGTATCCAGACCAGACCTGGGCTGGTCCCTGTCTGTTGGGGACTCTATTGCTGTGCTGATGGAGCTGGTGGCTGTCCCCACAGCATACTCCCACGTGGTGGAGAACACTGCCTTCTTTGGGGACGTTGTCCTGCGCTTCCCCAAGATTGTGCACCACTACTTCGACCGCAACTCCAACTGGAACAGCCTCATTCGCTGGGGCATCGGCTTCTGCAACTTGACGGGTGTGTTCGAGCAGGGACCCCACTCCCAGGTCCTGCAGCTGGTATGACTCTTTGTCCCTTCTGCCATGACCCCTCTCTGCTGCTAGGCTGGTGGAGTGAGGGTTTTGGGGTAAAAGGCAGGCAGGTGCCCCCCATGTCTGGGGGCTGCCCTTGAGCTGAGGGATGGGGGAAGAGCATAGATGGGACTGATGAGAGAGTAGGGGACCCTAGTCACACAGTTGGGGGATGGAAGTGGAAGGCACCGCTCCCCAATGAGATCTCCCTTTTGCTCTGCAGATGGCTCAGGAGCTAGGAATCAGTGAGAAATCACCCAATTACCGCAATCCCTTTAAAACGGAGCAGTCAGAGGTAAGATGGCAACACTGCCAGCTTGCCTCATGGGCTTCCCCATCTGTGTTGCAGCTCCAGACAGCTGGCTGGGGAATGGAATGGATGGCATGGAGGAAATGACCAAAAGCCCCAGTCACTGAATAAGCATGGCTGAAACACAAACACTGAATTCCCCATCTGTGGTCTACTTTGGGCACCTGGTGCCCTCTCTTTCCTTCTGTGGCCACCTGCCTCATGGTCGAGACTCTGTTTGCCTTGTGCTCAAAGCTTCCTGGACTGTGAGGCTTGTGTATTGGCTTTGGTGGGTTTGGAGGGGTTGTGCCTCTGGGAGGCTGTGGGCACTCCCATGCTGACTCCTTGCTGTCAACCCACAGTTTTTCCCCAGTGCTGACACCTTTCAGAAGGCGCTGCGGGATGAGGAGAAGAGGAGGAAGAAGGAAGAGAAGCGGAAGGAGATCCGCAAGGGCCCACGCATCTCCCGCTCACAGTCGGAGCTGTAGCACGCTGGGACTTGTGCGTTGCAGTGGGGGTGACACCACTGGGACACAGAGTGGCTTGCTCCCTTCTTGGCAGCCTTGGGCCAGTGCCTGGCTGTTCAGTTTCCATTTGTGCTGTGGGTTTTGTTTTGTTGCCTTTCGTTTTTGTTCCGTGGAGGTCAGGTGGTGATGCTGGTGGGTTACCCCAAAGGGGCTAAAGTCGGATACCCCTTCTGCAGAGGTAAAGCACAGGCAGAACAGCACTGGGGCCATCCCCTGGGTATTGCTGTCTGTGGGGAAGTAGGGTGTAGGGGGATACGCCTCTGGTAAAGCCCAGGGATCCCTTCTCACTGCAGCACACCCCACGCTGAACGTGCCTCTTCCAACATGGGTGGGCTGGGGAGTGCATCACACCAAACAGCCTCATAAGCAATGCTGCTTCTCAGTTTTGCTTTTCATTTTGTTAAATGGGTAATCCTACTGGCACCTCCCACCAGGAAGACTACTACCTGGTCTCTGTACAGCTGCTACCTCTGTCAGCTCAGAACTCCCCTTTTCCCAGTGGCTGTTTCACCAAGCAACACGTGTTTCATTGTCCAGATGTAGTTGAAAATGCTGATGGCAGCTTTTCCTGACCAGTCGCATCCCGTGGCCGCCACAGGTCATTCCTGCAGAGAGGCAAATGCTCTGTGAATTTTTGGATAGGAGGAATTTTGGTACTTGGTCTCGTTGCACCCAGTGGGTGGCTGTAGTGCAAGCAGTGCTTATACTGAAGATGGTTGGGAACCAGCCCTGAACCACTGAGAGCCTGTCCTGCATCCCATGCCCTATTCCTTCTCTTTGGGGCTTGTCTCTCTAAATAAATCCCCGAAGCCCCTTGTCAGGGGACAGCCAGACATTTTGCCAGGTTGCCATATTGCACGTGGCAATAGCAGGGCCAAAGTAGGGAGGGAGCCAACTTGAAGGGCTGCAACCCTCCACCGGGTGTCTGGACTGTGAGGAGCTGGCCCCAGGACCCGACAGAGCCACCCTGTCATTCTCACTTGTCCTGATGGCCTCGCATCAGAGCAGGCTCTTGCAGAGGGGCCTTCCACAAGGAACCGGTGCTCTGTGCCAGGCTAGCAGCATCACAGCCTTTGAGGAAAGGGAAACATCCTGAATTTTTTAACAGCAGAGCCAAGTCCCTCCAATGGGGGGAGGGGGTGGCAATGGGTGCATTTGGTTTATCTTCAATAAAATTGATTTTTTTTTTTTTTAAGTAGAAGACTCCTGGCTCTTGCTCCCGTTCCTGGTGGGAGCGGGTGTGCGCCAGAGAGCGTCGAGGCTGGCCCCTCAGGAGGTGAGGGTCCACGGGCGCTGCGGAGGGAAGGACAAACCCCGTGCTCTACCCACCGCCGCCTTGCAGCTGGTTTTTCCGCTGTGTATCCTGGCGGTATCCCGGGGCGGGAGCCCTAACCCGGCCGCGTTTCCCGCGGGCGGTGTCGGCGGTGAACACGCCCACGCGCGGCGCGCCCCCACCCCCTCATGAATATTCTTCGGGTGGAGGCGGGGCGGGCTATGCTAATTGCAGCTGCTGATCGCTGACGCGCCATCACACCACACGCCACCGCGGCCGCCGATTGGCCGGGGGCGACCTGGTCTCACTGACAACTAACCGCGGGGGGCGCGCGCGCCGTGGGGGTGGGGTCGCGGGCTGGCCCAAGATGGCGCGGGGTTTGCGGTGCCCGCCGGTAGCGGCAGCAACCTCCGCTTGAGCGACCGGGCCGGCGGCGAGCTCTGCGTGATGGAGGGCGGCGAGCTGGCCGCCGAGGGCATGGATACCCTGACTGAACTGGGCGACGAGCTTACCCTGGGCGACATCGACGGTAGGCGCCGCGAGAAGGAGCAGGGGATGGGGTGGAGACGGCACGCGTGGGCTCCCTGCGCGTATTGAGGGGAGCGCTCGGGTCTCCCCGCGTGGGCCCGCGGCTGCTGGGGTAGGAGGCTTGGGTGGGTGGTCCTTGGATCTTGATTCTGGAGTGTTCAGGGTGGGTGCGCTTCCCGCGCGGTACAGGATACCACGCGTTCGGGGGGGAGCGGGGATCCCCTGTCCCGGGTGGGTACAGGCGGGGGTGCGGAGCGCGTCCCGCCGGGCAGCGCTCGCCACCTGTGTGTCTTCCCTCGCGTGTCTTCCCTGCCAGGGGACCGCTTCTGAGCGACTTTCGCGGGGCTGCCCCAAGCCTGGAGACGAGGCCGTAGCCGCAGGAAGGCGGTGGGGATGTGGGGGTCCGAGCCGCCGAGCCCCGTGGCCGGCGCGGGAAGGCGTCAGGGAAAGTGCTGACCGTGTCCCCCTGCTCTTGCCGCATATCCGCGGGGCAAGAGACGCTGCCCACATTCCCCTTCTGTTTCTTTGTGGCTCTCTTAAAGTAGGTGCTAAACGATGGCTGAAGCTGTGCCTCCACTAGTGCCCGTGGGAGGCCGAGCCTTCAAGCCCTCCTGCATCGAAACAGCTCTAACTGCTTAAATTTCCCATTTTCCCTGTCATCCTAAAACTTCACTGCATCGCTGGCACAGCACAGACTTGTGAGAAAACCCTTGTTTTCCGCCAAAGTGCAGCAAAATGAAGCGTCTGCGTTGTGTATATTTTTGGCGACACCAAGCAGCTCCCGAAAACCCCATTTAAAATGACATTTCTTGGTGTGGTCTGTGTTGTAGGCTGGTGGAGATGAGCTTGTGCCTTAGCTCACTGCTCTGCTCGGCTGTAATCCCAAACCGAGCTCAGTTTTGGGGTGTACAAAATATCCTTGTTTAGCAGCTGGGAGATAAAATTTTACCAGTACTTTTAAGTTTCTAATTGACACTGATTTGCCACATAGCTTGGGGCAAAATTTATACTCCTTTTTTCTTTTGTCATAAAAGAAGAATATACCTTGTGTGAGTGCAATGGGCTTAGTTATTGCTCATAAAGTTTGATAGTGCACATTGAAGGTGGTGTTTGTTGTTGTTTAAGCACTACATAATGAGTTCTCAGGTTCCATATGGAAACAGATGAATTGGTGAACCTAGCAATGGCTCTGAACTGAGGTGTGCTTCAGAGTGATGAGTAACTTAGGAAAACCAGCTTCACTTTCCTCCCACCTCCAGGGGTGGATTTTCCTGGGGAAGGCAGGGGGAAGATACAGGACAATCCTGCTTTTATTGTGGTCCAGCACAGTTCGTCTCAGGATTTGAAATTTTACAAGGATTTTCATTTGGTTTTTAAGTCCTCTTGTGGGTGTCCCTCTCCGATTCAGATTGGAGGGGCTCCTCACTGCCTGTTGCATGGATTGATTTTTTTTTTTTTTTTTTTTTTTTTTTTTTTTTTTTTTTTTTTGTGGTGGATGTGCTCTGGGATGTCAGTGCTCACTGGGTTCATACTTCAAGACAGGGGCCCAAGGGTGGCCAGGGGGCCCCAGTGCTGAGCCCAAAGGCTCTGCCTCTTCCTCCAGCATAAGCTCCTCCACCAGTCATGGGCATCTTTCTGCTGGCAGGGCACTGCTGGGTAACATTGGAGCATGAGGTTTGAGTCAGTTGGAGGTCAAAGCACATCAGGGTTCAGGACAGAGAGGTGGTTTCTGTTGAGATTGGGATCTTTGCTGCTTTCTGTTTCTCAGAGTACAGCATCTCCAGGAGCATTGGGAGGAGCAGCCTCTGTGCTGGAGAGCTGAGCCACCACCTGGGAGAGGCAGCTGAAGCCCAGCCTTTGCCTTTCTGCCAGGTATTCAGGCCCTGGGCTGATGAAAGTGGCAGAAACCCTTAGTGGGCTCAGTTTTTAGTTTTGTAATACCTTGTTGACATTTTTTAGCCTTAGGTTGGGCTGGGATATTTTTTTCTGCTGTAAGGTCACTCACTCTGCTTTAGGGCCTGAGACCTCTCTGGCACAGTGGGTGAGGTGCTCTGGTGATACCGGGTTTATCACCTATGGTTCCAGAAGCACCTGAGGTTTCTCACAGTCAGTGTAGATATTCTGATTTCTGGGTGGGTGAAGATGTTCTAAAAAGCAGAGACTTAGATTTTTGGGTGCTGGCTGTTTCTCTTGCTTTTAATTTTTTTGTGGTGTTATTAGGAAAGCTCTTGAGCCCTTTAAAAGAGGTGGGGATCCCCTGGCAGTCTTAATTCTTAAAAATTAAGGTTTAGACGTTTTGCATTTAGTCGAAGTTAAGATGTCGTAAAGATGTGATTTAACTTGTGAGAGCAGGAGTAATTTTTTAAATAAGATATTAAATCTGCTATATTAAAAAATACAACGTTTTTTAATGTTGTGCTTGAAATTTTGTTCTTATGCTGGAATTTACTCTTCCAGAGCAAATCTCATCTGATTTATGTTTATTCCTTACTTGCAGTTGTGCTGTCTGATAGTGAAATAGCAATACCATCAAATGCAGAGTTTGGGAAGTAGTTTGGATGATCAATTTTATCATGATGAGGGTTATTTATCTTAAGTGAAGTCAGTTGGAATGTGAAGAGCTGTTTAATATCCATCTAGATGTTAATCTTTAAACAGCCCTCCATGCTCTGCTGTGTTTTGTGAAAGCCAATTAAGGCAATGCATTAGAAAAATAGATCTTTGGTTCCTCTAGTGAGGAGTAGAGACAAGAGTTTGGTCCAGCTCATCATTGAGGGTGGCTGCTGCCTCATGTTGGGGGAAGTGTGTGTCCCCACTTAGTTTCAGGTTATGAACAGATCAGGAGGACACATCTCCGAGGCTCCCCCCTCCAACAGACTCTAGTTCTTGACAGCAGTGGTCATGGCCAATGCTTAAATGTGTGTCAGGGTGTGGAGGGATTGCTATCAAAAGGGAAGAGTAGTAGTATCACAGAAGTATGTTGAAATGTGTGTTGAGGGAGCAAGACACTTGGAGGAGGATTCATCCCTTTGCGCTGTTTCAAAGGAGTGTCAGACAAATAAATTGGATAACGTGGGTGGCATTTCAGAAAGCTGAGCAAATTAATAGCCCTCATTGCTGGGACATAATCCATGGACATTTCTTGTCAAAAGTTTACTGCTTCAAACTTACTTCATAAATCACAGCAGCAACATCCTTTGGGAGTTTGTGAATGAGAAAGGTCCTGGTTGTAAGGAGCCCTTTGCTGTATTTTTTCGTATAAATCAGAAATCTATTTTTTTCTTCCTAAACCCATATTCACTATTTTGTTATAATTTCTCTTAGGTTAGTGGGTCCCCTCTTTTCCTGTATTAAAAAAAAATTAAATATATATATATATATATATATATATATAATTAGAACTTTGAGAAAACCATGGAAGAGCCAATGCAGCATGGGCAGGTCCTGGGGTGGGGAGGAATGTCTGATTTCTCACACCACTGCCTGCACACAGATCAGACATTCATATGTCTTAAGGTGCCTAATTGGATTACATTGGATTAGATAGAGGGGAGAGGAAGCTTTGCTTATGAACAATGACCGCTTGGTTGTGAAATGTTCACCTCTGGGGGTAGGCCTATAGTGTTGCAGTAGGAGCCTCTTAATGTAGGTTCATAAAATCCTGGAGGAGGTGGGATGGAGAAAACCTGTTATGCAATGATTGCAGGCAGAAAACCAACAGAAAAATTATTCTGTTTTAAACACATGCGTGGATTTAGCCTGCTACAGTTTTATAAAGTGGTGTTTCTTTTCATGGTTTTCCCCCAGTTATTGTTATATTTCTAAGTAAAAGAAAGATAAGATGAATTCTTATCCTGTCTCTTCCTTTTCCAGGTACTCAGTGTGGCAGTACAGATAGGGGACTTGAAAGCTCCCGAAAGTTGGGTGAGAGAATAGTTAGTGCTGGAATTGTGGAGGTGCTTGGTTTCTTCCTTCTGCAAGGGTTAGACTGAAGGAGTAATAGAACAAGACTCTAATATTTTAGATATATATTGGAGATGGCTTGAAGTTCTAGTCTGTGCTTGGATCTTGTTGTATAGAACAGCGTTGTGGGAGGATCTTACTTTTCACCCTGAACAGCAGCAGCAGGGCTGGCCATGTCCTGGTCTCTCTCTGGAGGTGTTGCATTGGTGTGATGTGTTCTCTGAAGGTTTTGAAGAACCCAGAACTCCCTTCTGTGCACACACACCATAATTTCATGATGTAAATGGCAGGTGACAAAGTACGCAGACAATGAAATAGTGTTGAACAAATTTTCTTCTATTTTACAGAGATGCTGCAGTTTGTCAGTAACCAGGCAGGAGACTTTCCAGACCTGTTTTCAGATCCCTTATGCAGCACCTTCCAGGGCAGCAGCAGCAGTGGCGGCAGCAATGGGACTCTGGAGCCACAGTTGCAGCGGCCCTACAGCCAGGTGCAGCTCCAAACCTTCCCGCCACCCCCTGCATCCCCCCAGCTCCAGAGCCTGCCAGTGAAAGCAGCACAGACGACACCTCCAGCCCCTCCACGCTCAGCCCCTGTCCTGCAGCCGCGGCCCTCAGTGCAGCCTCAGCTCCAGCAGCAGGCCGTCATGATTACACCAACGTTCAGCTCTGCTCCCCAGACCAGGATTATCCAGCAGCCAGTCATCTACCACAATGCAGCCACAAGCTTCCAAGGTAGTGCTTGCGGTGCTCAGGCTACAGGTGTGCCTGTTGCATGCAAGATTCCAGGATGCTCAGGCTGGGGATGTGCCTGGTGCACTTGCAGTAAATGGCATCAGTGTTCAAACCCCAAGTGTATCCTCAGCCATGACAAGCCTGGTGATTCTTTTCTTGTGATACTGCCTTTGGGGTGTCCTTTCTCCTCCTACCTGCGTGGCTTAGGAGTTGGGGAGCATGAGAATTTGTCAGGAATGAGATCTTAAGTGTTTTTGTGCGACCTCTTGCCATAATTGTTGTTTTGCTCTTCTCCTCTGGCCTGGCCTTCTGCCCTATGGCTCTTGGGAGGTTTGAGAAAAGATGTTTTTAAACATTGTTGTTGGCAACCCTGTTCTCCCACAGATGGGTGCACTGGGCAGATACAGTCTATCCCACACAGCAGTCTGGAATGAAGGCATATTTTATCTGCTAAACTTTGGAGCTCAGTACTTGCACTGAGCAGAGACACCTATAGGAATATTTAGCCATCTTCCTTTGTGAATGCTGGATGACTTGATCCTCTTCAGTAGGTCTTGATTCTTTACATGACAGATAGGATCCTACAGTCCATCAAGACCAGGGGAAGTTGGAAAGTATAGGTTGGACATCCTGTATAATGCCACTGAAGCAGAGTCCTGTGCTATCAGGTTTTGGCTCTATTTTCTCTTAGCTGATCCTCTGTGCCTCCTGGAAAACTGCTATTCTGGTGTAGTGTCCTCTTGCAGAAGGCACCAAAACAGCTGGAAGCTTCCCAACAATGTGGGATGTGTTAGATGAATGCTGCCTACTAAGAAGCTATTGGGAAGAAGAGGAGTGATACTAGGAGCATTTCTAGGCTCCAGGAGGGGGATATGTGTCTCTTGACCATTTCTGACATATCTTCTGCTTTTCAGTTCTCCAGCCTCAAGTCCAGAGCCTGGTCACATCCTCCCAGGTTCAGCCGGTTACAATCCAGCAGCAGGTACAGACGGTGCAGGCCCAGCGAGTGCTGACACAGGCTGCCAACGGCACCATCCAGACCTTAACGCCAGCCACCGTCCAGACAGTTGCTGCACCACAGGTCCAGCAAGTACCGGTACATAAAAGTGCAGAATGATGCAGGGATCCAGCAGAACAAGAAAATGCATTTGTGGGTCTCGTCCCCTTGCCTGGGGAGAAGTGGTGGAACTGTAGGGCTGGCAATCCTGGCTAGGATTGCTTCTGCACAAATGTTTTTACACCTGAGAGGTATTTCTAGCCAGCCTATGTCCCAGAAGCTTTTTACTTCATGCAGATCATGTGTGAGAGTCCCTGTTGTGAGATGTGATGTGACTTCTGGGCAATGCTCAGGAACTATTTTCAGTGAAACAGTAACTAAATGGAGTCTGAAATAATTTTTTAAACTTGATACTGCCAAACCCAGTTGGAAACTTTACTTGAACAGGCTTTCTTTGACTTTTGCCTACTTGTTTGCATGTCCATCACCTCTACCATGTCTTATAAGGACTGGTTGATACTGGAATGTGTTCTCCTAATTCTTCTGTCGTGTTGGTTTTTTTTTATAGTTTTACTGTTAAAGCGCTATGTGATTTTTTTTTCAGTTTTGTGCATCTTTGTATTAAAGAAAAATGTTTGTCTATGAGACTCAGTATGTTAAAGTTGCTATGGTTCAGTTTTACTATGCCATCTCTGGTGTTTTCAGAGAATCAAGAAGGTATTTGAAAGAAATAAGGGCAAAATAACTTACAGTGGGTTTAGATCTACTTGATGTTAAAGGTACAGATCCTTTCAGTGAAATTGCAAGGAGATGCTACTGTGGGTGTTTGCCAGAGCAGACTGTCCTAGCTGTGTTAGACTGAATACTCAGACAGTTAATGTAGAGAGCTAATTAGAGGTGTAACTGGAGAGGGGAAAGCAGCTTTTCCATCAGTTCTTTTGTATTTTTACATACTTGGTTACTTCTGGTGACTGATTTGAAAACCACTGTCCTGGTGGTTCCTCTGCCCCATTCTGTCCAGTGCTGTTCAGACTGCCTCCTGCTCACAGTTTGCTTTGGGGCTGATGGAAGGCATCTAGGTGATGCAGGGTGCTAGTCAAAGAAATACTTAACCTGCTCTTTTGCAAACCACTGAGTTGTAAAGCTGTTACAACTTCGTCAGTGCTTACGTCTCGCTGCTGAGATCAGCAGGGAAATATGTGCCTGCTCTCTTCTTCACCTGTAACTCTTTTCAACCTAGGTTCTTGTCCAACCTCAGATCATAAAAACGGATTCCCTGGTGTTGACAACCCTGAAAACAGATGGCAGTCCTGTTATGGCTGCAGTACAGAATCCAGCACTGACAGCACTCACTGCTCCCATTCAGACCACAGCTCTGCAGGTACCTTATGGATGTCCTTCCATCTCTCTCCTTACTGATGTCCTTTTCTATTAATGCAAGGAGGAGATTTGCACTTTAGTGTTCTGCAGTGGCGCAGACAGGAAGGAGTTTTGAGGACTGTTGTACTCATGTCCAGAGTGAGTAATACCTGTTTCTGTCAAGGCTAAACACACAGACTGTAGTTTGGCAGCCTTCCCATGGCCAGTAAGCCATGGACCAAGGGCACATTTCCATTTAACTGATACTATAAGGAGAGGAATATGACCTAGAAACTCAGTTGAGTTTTTAACTTGAAGCCAAAAGCTAACTTGCTCAGAGTACCTGTGGAACTTGCTTTTGCCCCTCAGTACTGTCTAATTGTAGTACATTAAATGTGACAACTAATTAAACTTCTTTTCAGAGGGCATTTGCAGGGAGGATTTGTTATAATCATTGGAGGTGGCAGTTGTGCTTCGTGGCCTCCACTTCTAATCAAGTCTTAGAAATTTGTGCTCCCAAAGAAACATTTATTATGATCTTGTATGTTCTGAACAGATATCTTTGTATAAATATTTACTGGGGGAGATAAACTTGTCAGTGTGGACCTAAATTAAACTTATTTTAAATAGCATGATATGCTTCTTAGATACTTATTAGCAGCCAGGCTAAAGTCTTAAATTAATCTGCTTGCTTTTAGATGAAGTTTTCACACAACTTGAGGCTTATGAGGTTGTTTCTCTCTGAGGCATGTTTGAACATACTGAAATTAGGTGGATATTAGCCAAGGAAAGGTATAGGACTTAAATTCACTTATTTGTCAAGTTCCAACTTGAAATGAAACTAAATTCATTTCTGGTATCCCAATTAGAAGACTATATCAGAGTTGAAATTGTTTCTGAAATTGCTTATGGCCTGTTTATTCTCATGGCTAGCTGCTCTAGGCTAGTTATTATTATGTTTGTCTTTTGACAGAAATAGCTCTTACTCTCCATAGCTACTTGCTTCTCTGATTCTTGGTGTACTTCAGAGAACACATGTGCCTTTCTAATTCTTGTTTTGCTGGATTAAGCAGTCTAAACTTTATTTCATTACAGCTGTCCTAGGAGCCCCTCTGTGCAACTATTCTGGTGGGATTCATCATATTTTATCTCTGAGTACATACTGCTTTAGTTTGCTGTAGATGGTCTCTCCTACACCTAGGTGCCCAAGTTTGAGCTTTTCATTCTATGTATCACTTATTAGTCTTAGTTCCTCATATTAAGGGATTTTTGTAACTTGCAGGGTTTTTTTCTTCATTTATCAAATTCAAATCAATTTGAACTGCATTCCTCAAGCCAAAGTTTGTTTTTTCCATAGTTGGATCCTTTCTAGCATTGTCATTACTAGTGTCATTTGAAGTAATGTAGGCTGTTGCTGTTTTCATGACTATTTGTCCAAAGAAAAGGTGAATTTGGACACTTGGAGTGTGAAGATTGTAGGAACAAGGGGGAGTTTTAGTCCCTTTCTCTATTTAAGTGGATGAACAGAGTGTAGTATTGGGAGAAGTGTTGGTGTGCTTGGAGAACAAGTGATGTTCTTATTCCACAGTGACCAGTGTGGGAGCCAGAGTGACCGATTTTTCCTGTGTTTCTGTGCCAATTCTTGTACCAGCTAAGAAAGATGAAAGGAATTTGGCATCTCACACATTTTCTGAGCTGTACCAACTTTTCCTGATTCTTCTTTGTTTACTCCTTCTTCTTTTGCCATCATAAACCTTATCTATACTGGTTGATTACTCTTGACACTTGTTATGTGTGGTCTTTGTAGACCCTCGTTGGGAGCAATGGGACCATTTTGACCACAATGCCCATGATGGTGGGACAAGAAAAGATGCCTATCAAACAGGTTCCTGGGGGTGTCAAGCAACCTGAACCACCTAAAGAAGGAGAGAGGAGAACAACTCACAACATCATTGAAAAGCGCTACCGGTCGTCCATAAATGACAAAATCATTGAGCTGAAGGACCTTGTAATGGGGACAGATGCCAAGGTAAAGATGGGGAATAAGTGCAGATGTGGTATCATAAATACTTTGTGTTCGAGTGCTCATTTGCTCTACCAAATGAATCAGTTGGGTACATGTAGTTGTTACTAGCATGCACATGTGTATTGGGGTGAGAATCACTTGTGTTTGATAATTGTATTCAGGAAGGGTCATCTGTAAAAATATTAATTTTACTGTGCTAGTGGTACTGTTTCTTGAAAATAAGCTATACCTTATGCATTTGTTCTTATATTAGGTCTAACTTAAAATAAGCTCTCTAAGTAGAATATCCAAGTGGATGTTTTGATAACTGCCAAACCAGGTCTTGCTTCAATTAAATTTCCTTTTCCATGTGACTGCAGTAAGGATGAGGGTTTCCAATTTATTTCCTTTTAACATTGAGCTGTAAAAAACTCCTGCTTGCTCAAATGCTAGAAGCTTTCTTGCACCACATATTCAGGGTTTGTTCCTACTTGCTTTATCTCATGCTGGTAAGGCAGGCAGTGTTCTTGATACCTTCTGTGATTACTGCACAAATAATTGCACTAGTGAAGTCACCTCCTGTTGCTGGAAAAGGAAGCTTTTAAAAACATGGGTTGTGTGCAGTGGCTTCATAGTACTTTTGGCTTGTGTTTAGAAGATAAACTTGTCCACTGCTGCTGGAAGCAAGGATTTGCATGGAGGTCACCAAGCAAGTAAGGCAAGGAGGGAACTACTTAGCTCAGAATTTAGCGGTGATTAGACAGCAGCATGTTCTATCCCAGAATTGATCCACTTCATTTACAAACTGGTACTTTCAAAGGACTATTTCTGGCTGAAACCTAGGTGTGAACTCGACTGTAATTTGGATGTTAGTCTGTTTCCATTGTACTGTTTTTAAAAGATCTTTGAGAGACCTCATCCTTGTGTATCTTTGATACCTTGCCCACAGAGCGTGCTCTGCTAATGGTTCCTTTGCAGCTGCTGAGCAGTCCTTTATGCTCTTTTCTTTCACCACATGATACAAAGGGTTGTGGTATTCCTACAGGCAGGAGTGATCCTTTGATACTCTTAATGTAAACTGCTTTTTGTACATTTAATTCTTTACAGATGCACAAGTCTGGAGTCTTGAGAAAAGCCATTGACTACATTAAATACTTGCAGCACGCTAACCATAAGCTGAGACAGGAGAACATGGTTCTGAAGCTGGCTAACCAAAAAAACAGTAAGTTCTGGAGGCTCTGTAGCAGAGGGGAGGTAGTCAGCATGGATGTAGGATGTATCTTGCTGTTTCTTATTCTTGACAGAGATTGCATTGATAGTGGCCAGTGTTACTCCAGATGATAGAGGCAGTCTAAGAGCTACTGACGAGAGTCAGGATGGAGAAACATGTACATAATGCACTCTGATTTTTTCAGAGCTGTTGAAGGGCATTGACTTGAGCAGTTTGGTTGACAATGATGTAGATCTCAAGATAGATGACTTCAACCAGAACGTGCTGCTGATGTCTCCTCCAGCCTCTGATTCAGGATCCCAGGCTGGCTTCTCTCCCTATTCCATTGATTCAGAACCAGGAAGCCCGCTCCTTGATGATGCAAAGGTATTTGTGACTTTAGTTGTCAAATTCAAGATACCTCCTTCAGGATATGAAAGAGCCAGAATTGAAATTCTTCTTATTCTCAAGAGTGGAACCAGCAGACATCTGGCAAGCAGATCTGTAGGGCTTAGAGATCCTTTGTAAGGATGAGGAAGATGCATGCGTGTGTTTTATCTTTCTTTAAATTATTGAGACTATTTCCTGAGTCGTACCTTATCTGTTGGAAGAACTGTGCTTATCCTTCAGTCCCTGTAAAGTCTCTGTGGACTTACAGTGCATGTTTATTACCCAAGGAGCCCATGGCTTTCCTGGGTATATGTCCAGTGAGTAAAGCAGGAGAACTTGGAAATGGATGATGACACCAGTTGTGGTTAATGAGACCATAAGCAATCAGAATAACAAAACACTGTAAGCTGTCTTTGGCTTATGAGTTTGTTTTGTGGATATCACAGAAGTGGGTTTTCTGGGAGATCCTCAGAAGAGTAAGGGCAGCAGAGGTTAATCCTAGCCTAATCCAGGGATACAGTTACAGTTAATACCTGAAATGACTAGACACATAAGGAAATAGAAGGCAGTCAAATATTTCAGCCTTATCTTACTAAGCTAAGAAAAGCTTTACTGGAGTTCTTGTTCATCTGGAGCTCAAAAGCAAATTTATACATGTTCTGTTTCTCCTTCTTCCCTACCTCTTCCTTGGCATAAACAATTTTTGTGCTCCATAATGGTAAGCATTGGGTTTTTTCTCCTTTTTCTCTCCCTTCTTATTCCCTTGAAGGTTAAAGATGAGCCTGACTTTCCTCCTGTGGCACTTGGTATGGTGGATCGCTCTCGAATACTCCTCTGTGCTCTGACATTCCTTTGCCTTTCCTTCAATCCACTGACATCCCTCCTGGATGCCAGCGGAACCTCCAAGTCTGACAGCCTGGTGCGCCATGGCTCTGGCAGGAACGTGCTGACAATTGAATCAGGTAAAAAAACTAGGATAGTTTGGGCCACAGAGGATGTCCAGCCTTACTCAGTCTCCCTAAAACCCACCTGCAGCAGTGAAGGCTGCTGGTCACGAGGTGGATGGTCGCTGTGGTTCAGCAGGATGGGTTTGTGTGTTCAGGGAATTGTAAGACCTTTATTTGATGGGTGGGGAGGGGCAGTAACCGCAGGGCAGGGCATGGAAGGAGAGCCAGCTTGGATATGGCTCCAGTTTGCATCCAGTGTTCTTGCATTAAACCAGCCATGGCTCAGTGTGGTGAGGGTGAGGTGGCATCCTGTTTGTAGCCCAGCAGCCTGGGCTTTTGGCACAGACCCTTGAAAAGTAGTTCATGGTAAGGAGTGTCCTCCTGTCTTCACCAGTCTTTGCAGCATGTTTGTTTTTAAGGTAATTGACTGATTTTTGTCACTTAATCATAAAGTATTACTCCACTGTTGCTATAGAGTCTTGCAACTGGCTTGTTGATACACTCATTCCATAAAATATATAATTAAAAGTACAGCTTAGAAAATTTGTAGTTAAAAGTACATCTTAGGAGAGGATGGGGGATGCTGTAGGCATGCAGTTGTAAATATGGTTCCTCAGTGTCACTTCGTAAATTTAAGACTGGAAAATTATACTGGAGTATCGAGTACCTGTGGGTGTGTCTTACAGAAAAATCAGAAAACAGCTCTTCGAAAACTAAGTGCTGATTCTTTTTATATATATATACACATCAGTCTTAAAAATAATCATTTAGTTGGAAATGTTGAGGGTTGGAGTTTGGATGAGGAGGTGTTGGTATAGGTGTTTCCTGATTGAACTGCACTCTTTGCAAAAGCTGATTAAACGTGTGGCAAGCATAGCAAGACATCCTTTGTGGTCTGCACTTGTTATGTTGCCAGGCTTTTGGTATCCAGGTTAGATTTTAATTTTCCCTTTTGGGATATCCATTGTAGATACAGCTGGTTGGTTTGGTTGGATGATGCCCACCCTAATCCTGTGGCTTGTGAATGGAGTGATTGTACTGAGCGTGTTCATAAAGCTCCTCGTGCACGGAGAGCCGGTGACCCGGCTTCACTCAAGGTCCTCAGTCACTTTCTGGAGGCACCGCAAGCAAGCAGACCTGGATTTGGCACGGGTAAAGTTGACTTGTCGTTTTGCATCAAATGCATCTTTTAGTTAGGATTGTGGGTAGATGTTTCCCAATGAGGCAGTGGCTTGGCACTTGCAAGGGCATGGTATTCCTTGAGTGGATCATCCTGTGTGATTTCAGGGAAGCTGTTGCCAGCTTGTTCTGAGCAGATTACTGTCTTACTCAGCCTAAGTTAGTTGAGGCATGGAAGCAGTGGAAGAGGCTCCTAACTTCTGTCCTTGTTGCTAGCTGCTGCATGTTGTATCAATTTTTTGGCAGCATCATCTTGGGTTTGTCCAGGATCTGGCCTCTGCTGTGTCTGTCTGTCTGCCATCCTCCAGCCTCTTGGAGTCCTCTTTATTGTTGGGGAAACATTTGGCTTTTGATACAGCGACCCTGAAATTTCCATGGTGTTTGACAAGGCAGAAAGCTCTTTTCATGAGATGCTGATGTGTTTCACAGGCAGTGCAGGATCAGAACCATGTGTAGAAAGTATGTTTAGGGCCAGATTTCATGCTAGTGTAAACTGCTGTTACATTTTCAGTTTCTATGGTGATGTTCCTCTGCCAAAGATCTTGTCCTGACTTGCATGTTAGTTTGTCTTGCTCCAGTGCCAAGGAAGTCCCAAAGTGTCTCTGATAGTGATTTTTGTTGCTGAACCTTTCATTGCATTATTTGCAGGGAGATTTTGCTGCAGCTGCATCAAACCTGCAGACTTGCCTGTCAGTACTTGGACGAGCACTGCCAGCTTCCCGCCTCGACTTGGTCTGCAGCCTGTCCTGGAATGTGATCCGCTATAGCCTGCAGAAGTTGGCACTGGTGCGGTGGTTGCTGAAGAGGACTTCTCATCAATGGCGGGCAAGGGAAGCCACTGCAGGATTTGAGGATGAGGCCAAGACCAGTGCTCGGGATGCAGCCCTAGCGTATCACAAGCTCCATCAGCTCCACATAACAGGTGGGATCAGAGGTGGCAGATCTGCTGTCTGGTTTTCCTGAATGAGGAGACTCAGAGCTGATCCTGGAGCATACAGGGAGAGCACTACAGCCTCTCTCCTCTGGGAGAGCTGCTGTTAGAAGCAGCAAATCATGTTTGATAGATTTTAGGAGCCTCCTGACAAGTTTTAGGAGCCACTTACTAAAACACAATAGATTCATGCAATAAAAGAACTCTGTAAGAACAGCTGAAGCAACATCATTGTAAGCTTCTCATGTCAACAGGTTCTTGTTGTTTCTTTAGGATAGTAGCCCTGCAAATTATGGTAGTATTTAGTAGCTGGTACTACTGATTAAAAATTAACACTTTTGCTTCTTCTGCTGGTACAGGTAAACTTCCCTCCAGCTCAGCTTACTCAGGCTTGCACATGGCATTGTGTGCTGTGAATCTGGCTGAATGTGCAGAGGAAAAAATCCCACCCAGCACAATGGCAGAAATCCACCTGACAGCTGCAGTTGGCTTGAAAACCCGCTGTGGAGGCAAGCTTGGTTTCCTAGCGGTGAGTTGCGTTATCTTCCCTGATCACACCCTCAAGCAGAGATCTAGGAAAGCCTTGAAGCTGACATTGCTATATCTTGGAGAGGGCATCTGCTAGCACTACAATTATAATATGACCTGCAATTATGATATGAGCTGTAATTACAATATGATCTTTGTCCTTGGTGGTGCTGCTTTTTCCCTAGATACTGTTCTCAATCTTGTCCTCTCCTTTCACCAGAGCTACTTTCTAAGCCAGGCTCAAAGTCTGTGCAGCTCGGAGCGAAGTGCCATTCCTGACTCGTTGCGTTGGCTGTGCCACCCCCTGGGACAGAAATTTTTTGTGGAGCGAAGCTGGACAGTGAAGTCTGCTGCAAAGGAGAGCCTGTACTGCACACAAAGGAATCCCGGTGAGAGACGCTTGTTTCCCAAGTGTCTGGCATCCCAGCACTTTGAGCCTGGCAGTCTCTCCACTCTTACCTGGGACAAAAGCGGGTGTCATGTTTGAGAGTGTGTTCTTTTATCCCCACCCTGCTTGTGGTTCTGATGGGTGAGAGGGCATGAGGAGCTGAGATGTCTCTTCAGTCTGCTGGGTTTGGCTTGCCTCCCTTTGTATCCTGCGTTGTGTCATACTGCTTGTCTCTATCTGCTGGAATGCAACCCAAAGGTGGCCCTGAGTGTCTGGGGAGTGGCTTCATGGTGACCAAGGTTTATCTGCTGCAGAGCAGTGTCCTCACTGTTTTGCTGAGAGGCTGAAGTGCCAGAGGGATTTTTGGACAAAGGCTGCAGCTTTGCAAATGGATTGAAAGGATGAAAAAGCCCTAAAAACTTAGTCTCTAAATAATTCCATTAGTTTCTTGAGAATATCCCTCTACTATTCTTCCTCATGCTCTTTCCTACATTTTGATTCTTCTTCCTGAGTGTATTAGGAGGTGTCTACAGCGATATGCAAGTTAAATGATTTGGTTTATCCTTCTCTAGCGGATCCCATTGCACAAGTCCATCAGGCATTCTGTGAGAACCTGCTAGAGCGAGCAGTGGATTCACTTGTGAAGCCTCAGACTAGGGAAGAGGTAGTGGGACAAGAGGAGGAGGAGTCATGGTGAGTATATGTGGCCCACTGGGGACTGCTGGCCACAGCAGCAAGGCTGTGAGGCGGAAGCAAGTGCTCTGGGGCAAACGGGGTGGCTAGTCCTTGTTAAAGGTTTGGAATGATGCTAATCTGACCACCA
Source organism: Phylloscopus collybita (assembly GCA_027886175.1). Taxonomy (NCBI): domain Eukaryota; kingdom Metazoa; phylum Chordata; class Aves; order Passeriformes; family Phylloscopidae; genus Phylloscopus; species Phylloscopus collybita. The sequence continues at coordinate 49,297,542 of JAJNNQ010000137.1, read as the reverse complement.
CAGTTTATTAGCGCAGAGCAAGTTTGGCCTCTTTATATTAAAACCTCTCAATCAAAGGTGAAGCTGGGTGTTGGGGGGATTTCTGGGGTTAGCTGGGGTAATATTGGTTGATTGCTCAACTAAATGGATGGCACTTTCTCTGCTGAGACAAAGTTTAATATTCGGGAGGACTAAATGCACTTACCTCTTTTATAGACCAGGACATATGTCCGTGGCTTTTAGAGTGTGAATGTCTGGCATGTCAGAGAGTGAACCCACCAGCTTGCTACTTTGTGCATGAGTGTTCTTTTGACTGAGTGTGACATTTACCTGCAGCAAAGAATCAAACAGATGTGTGGCAAGAAGAGGAAAGACGATGTCGAACATAATTGTCATTGTCTCTAAGTTCTGACCAAATGAAAGGGGAAATAGGTTGGAAACAGCAGCTTTTTATATTGAACCATGTCCAACTTTCTCCTGGATTCCACAGGAAGCAGGACCCCAGCCTTTGCTAGTAATTCAGCACTGTTTCTAGCTGATCTCTAGATATGCTGGCAAATGTTACATACATACTATCCTCTGTAAGGATCCTGTCCCCAGAAAGTGTGGGTAAAAGCCGCAGATGGGAAGATAACCCAGTTTCCCTACCTATGTAGGAAAAATATTGTACCTTTAGCTTTGGGTTTTTTCCCAATCTTGTCTGTTTTCTAGCAGAGAAGGAGCAACAGTTTAGTTTAACTGCTTACAGTCAGATGCTGCTGTTGAGAGAAGGTAGCAGGATTTGTATAAGGGAGGTAGATTGTCACTATACTTGTGGCAGTCCTGTCTCCTCATGGGAAGGAGCTAGATTTAGTAAAATAGCAAGCTTTTTGTCCCTCTCAGGGGGTGGGAGCTCAAGATATTCATCTGTAGCATGTCCCAGTAAGTTAGGTCATTGCTGCTTATGCTATTTTCTCTGACCAGTGCTGAGAACATGCTGTGACTTCCATTCATACATATTTACATATATGCAAATAATCAGAGAAGTGTAGTTCAGCCTCTTTTGGAGGCAATAATTGAAAAGGAGCTTATAATCAACTTGTAACATATGTCTGTGTTTGAGGTGAGACTTGAGGTTCAATCTAGTTCTGTGTTGGTGGTCATGAAAGGGGAGATGTGAAGCTGTTCCTCTCAGAGCATGCTCTGCTTTTCTGCTCATAGGGTGGTCTCTTCAGTCCAGCAGTGTTGTGTTACTTGTAGAGCTTGAACTTTCTGTGGGCTTAGTGGGTCAGCACTGTTTAAACATGACTTGTGAACGAGAAGTGCCTTGGTATCTTCTGTTTGACAGCATAGCAAAGATCTGCCTTGTTTTCCTTCCTTGTTTCAGTGAATTCTCAGGTGCCATGGAGTACCTGAAATTGCTCAACTCTTTCTTGGACTCAATGGGAAGTGGAGCCCCACCCTTTGCCAGCAATTCTGTACTCAAGTCTGCCCTGGGTAAGTCTGGCAGAACTGAAGCTCTTTCAGATGCAGGATCTACCGCCAATACAAATTTCCTCTCCCTACCACCTCTCAAACTCTAGTCAAGGAGAAATTATGTCCTTGGAATGAAGCCTGGTTGCATGCCAGTGTGGTACCACAGCTCAGACTGGAAGAAAGTGATTAACAGGGCGTATAAATTTGGCTTTGTGTTCTAATGCTGAGTGCCCAGCCAGGGACTGCTGCTATTTGTATTGTTGCACAATATTTTATTTCCAATCTGAACCCTGTCCCTCACCTGAGAGCTTGCTCCTAGCAATGCAAAGTGAGAGGAAGGTGGAGCATATAAACAAACATAGCAGCATTGCAGCTGAAGTACAAGGAAGGGTTTTTTCCACTTAATTACCTACTGGACTGGGTAGCCCCTGCTTTCACAGTGGCAGTCAGATATATTCTTCAATCTACAGAAACCTGCAACCTTTGCTACAGGCAAGCTCTTGGCATACATTGGGAGGTGCTTGTTTTGGTCCCTTGGTGTATATTTAGTGGGACAGCAAGGGCTGCAGAATCCCTCTGAGCCATGCGCTCATCAGGGCTGGGTTGGTAACAGGCTGCTGGAATATTTGTTTTGCTTTTGGTGTTGGTACAGACAGCACCTGGCAACTCACTGGGATGCTGGTGCAGCTTTAGACATAGACTAACTGTACCTAAGATGTATAGAGCAAACACAGTAGGAAAACTAAATAATTGGGGTTTTTTTAAGAGAAGTCTCTGCTTGGGTCAGAATTGCCATAGAACTGAAAAGCAGGTTAAAATAGCAGAACATATGTGTATTGTTGCACAATACTTAGGACCTTTGGTCCTAAGTAGGCTTTGGGAAGTTTTTGAGGGGATGTTAAATAATGAGGGAAATTATATAGGAACCCTGATATACTGTCTTGATGTTGATTAGCGCCAATCATGAGTGTATATATGAGTGGACTTGTTATTTTGGGGTGGTGAGTAGAGATCATTGTTAGGAAGGAAGTCAGCAGATTTCTAGACAAGTTGGTGGGATACGTTCTTGTTGACAAGATACAAACATCATCCAAAACTCTGCTTGCAGTCAGATGTGGGGTGTTTGCATGCTGCCAAGTTCCTTTGTGTTCTTGCAGCACATTTCAGCGTTCACATGGATGGCTGAGTTCCTGTGGGATCAGTTTGGGCTCATTTGCATCAATCCCAGCAGAAGGCACTGGCAAGGGCCTGTGATACCTGTCCACTTCTCCAAGTGTGAGGGAGCCAGGTATGCTCTCCTGGGCTGCAGCTGCTGGTTCTGTTTTGCAGGTCCCGACGTGGTATGCCGATGGTGGTCAGCAGCCGTGGCTATGGCAGTCGCTTGGCTCAAAGGGGATGATGCAGCTGTGAGGTCACATTTTGCAGAAGTGGAGCGCATGCCAAAGTCCCTGGAGATGTCAGAGTCCGTAGGCCTCGCACACTTTTCAAACTGCTGCTCCTAAACAGGGGTGACTCCTTCCCCTGGTGCTGTCCTGTAGGGTCACACCTACCTGTGCTCTGGACCTTCATGACTCTTGCACTCTGCAAGTGCCAGTGTGCTCAGCGGTTCATATGTAGGTCAAGGCTTGCAGACTGATAGTAAAGCTGTGAACTGGAAGTCACAGTCATAGATGCTTCTTTAGGGATGTCTTTTGGCTTTGTTCTAATTGTACGGTCTCCCACCTTCCAAAATCAAACAAAACTCACATGATCATGGAAAGGGTGGTGTCACTATCTCTGTTCCTTTGCACTAAAAAATATTTGCCAGCTTTCTCTCATTTCTCTGTGCTGTCTGTGTAGGTGAGAAACAATTGCCATCTTTTTTCTCTCTGAGAAGTGATGGATGATATCTCTTGAAGGTGGGAGAGTGAAAGCTGATGCTGTGGCAGCATGACATGATATTGCTTGAAATCAACCTGCTTTCTCTTTCAGGAACGCCCTGGTGAAAGCTACATTTTACATGTGTAAAGCCATGCAGGCTTCTCTGTCTGGGAAGGCAGATGGACAGCAGAGCTCCCTGGGTCACTGTGAGAGGGCCAGCAGTCATCTGTGGAACAGTCTCAACATGAGTAGTGGCATATCCAGCACTGTCCTCAACAATGTAAGCATTATAAGCCCTGGCATAACACAATGTCTGTCTTGCTTGTAAGGTTGGTCTTGCTGCAGGTGTGTCACTTCCCTATTGTATCTGCATTCTCCATTCACTCTGTGTATCATGGGATTAGAGGGGAGACTTCTTCCCTATTCTTGAAAAGGGCATTACCATTGTTCTGTTCCTGCTGGGAGCAGGGGGGAGCAGAGTCCCAAGTACAGTGTTGTTTCCCTGGGCACAGTGTCAGCTCTTGCTCCTCTTATGCCAGTAGCTGTCACCCCTTTCTGGTGCTTTGACCAGTTTGAGTTTGGCCCTGCATAGATGGAAAGTATCCATCTCTCTCCTCCAGGTCAAGTTGTCCTGTAACACAGGACATCACTAAGTCGAGTCTGCTTTGTTTCAGGCCACACTCATGAATGTTTGAATCATCTGACACAAAGTGTGACTATGCTGTGCTACTCCTGAGTTTGTGTGGGGCTTGTTTCTCTTCTTTCCAGGATTACATAAAACTGGAGCTTCCCTCCATGGCATATGGGATGTGTTTCTGGTCCCTTTCGTCGTTGCTGGGTAGCAGCTGTAGTGCATTGTAGTTGCATTGCATGTTGTGGCAGTGACTGTGCAATGTTTCTGCAGTGCAGTACAGAGGCACTCTCCATTCAGCAGCACAGGCTGAGTGCCCTCCCAGAGCCGGGAGCGGGGCTAGGGGGCAGCAGCAGATGGGGAAAAGGGGTTTGGCAGCCACTGTTGGCTGTGCCAAGACTGCCTCGTTTTTCTCTGCAAGGTAGTGTGGCTTTTTTTTGCTGTTTCCCACTGGTTTGGGCAGGAGAGCCTTTGCAGGAGGCTCTGTTTCCGTGGGATCAGTGTGTATTTGTAAGCATTGATTCCAGTGAAAAGTGCAGGCAAGGGCATGTAACACTGATGCAATGTGCCCTTGGCACATGTTTCCTTGAGGTTTTGGTTGAGAGATGCCACTTGGGCAAAATGTAAAGGCCTTCTCTCTTTGGTGCATTGTGGTAGGATGACACAGCGGGGGAGGGCAGGGGAGCCCCCCACGTGGGCAGGAGGTGCTGTGTCTGCCTTCCCATGGGCCGTGTCAGCAGCCGTGTAGCTTGTTACTCACCCAATGCTATGTGTTACTAAAAGCGTGTGCCCGGGTGTCTTCGCTCTTGCAGATGATCCAGCTGCTGGCCTGTGACTTGCTGCTCTCCCTCCGCACCAGCCTGTGGCAGAAGCAGGCAAATGCCAGCCAGGCACTGGGTGAGACCTACCATGCCTCGGCCTCTGAACTGACGGGCTTCCAGCGTGACCTTGGCAGCCTGCGCAAGCTGGCTCACAGCTTCAGACCCGCCTACCGCAAGGTGAGGGCTTGTCTCTTCTGCCTGCTCCACCTTCAGCTTACCTATCAGCATCATCACCTATCAGCTTCCTGGGGGTGATTGGAAGCTGGTGCCCTTGGAAATAGAGGCTGTATGTGAGCTTGCGTGGTTTGGATACTTGGGGTGGGATGCTCTTCCACTACCAGCCTCCATACTTTCTGTTGATGGGTGATGAGGGAGGCTCCCATGGGAGTTGATGTATGTGGAGAAGTATCCACTTTAGTTTCTGCATAGAAAACCATCAGTATATGTGTATTGCCAAATACCATAGCATCCTGTTTATTAAGGTGGCTTCAGACTGGCTCTGTTCCTCTGGTGAGTGTGGAAGGAAGCTTCTTCAGCTGTGTTGGCTCTGCTGAGTAGCTGGAGGGTCAGATGCCTTCTGCATCTGTAGAGAGCCCCAGGTGCTTTTCTGGGCATTTCCCCACAGAAGATTCAGTTCATCTAGTTCTAAGCCTCTGTAGAGGAAGTAGAGTCTAAGACTTTGACACAAGAGTTGTTCTGATATTGTCCAAACTCTGGATTTCAAAATTTGAAGCTGTTACCAAAGCACTGCAGTAGCAGCATAGGTTGAGAATCCTGCCTGGACCACAGTGTCAAAGTTTGCTCTCAGATTTTTCTACCCTGTTCCCTGTTCTCAATCCTCCCCCTTTCCAGGCCACTCACAGTTGTCAATTTTTTTTCCCTTCCTCATGGTTGTCCTGACCTGCAAATTTCCCAGAGACAGGTGGAAAGATGAGGGAGGAGCATGGAAATGGGTCTCTGTTTTTGTCAAGGTGTCAGTGCTCTGCTCTTGAGATGTGGTGGCTGAGGGATGACAGTGCACTCACAGCATCATCTCTGTGCCAGCCCACCTCTCATCTTCCATCCTTCCTTCCCTTCCAGGTCTTCCTCCACGAGGCCACTGTGCGCCTGATGGCAGGTGCCAGCCCTACCCGCACCCACCAGCTGCTAGAGCATAGCTTGAGGCGGCGCACATCCCAGAGCAGCAAACAAGGTCAGCCCCAGGGCTCAGGCAGCAACCCACTGCCCGTGGGGCTGGGAGGGGCAGAGCTTGGGCAAGGTATGGGGGGCATAGATACAGGCTGCAGTGTCTTCTGCTGTGTCAGGATAATGAGTTCCCATCAGCCTGTGGCTCAAAGCAATGCTTCTGCCATGTTCTCTAAAAGCCAGCTAATATGAGCTGCCAGCCCTGGGCTGGAGGTGTCAGTGAACAGACTGGAAATCATTTGCCTTCATGAAGCTACACATGCACAAAACTTGGCAGTCTGGGATTTGGAGCAGTCAGTGCAAAGGCAGGAGCTGGGAATTCTAAAGGGAAGAGCTAAAAGATGGATATAAGGGAATGGGCAAATATGCATGCCAGTGTTGGGATGAGCTTTAGGAAGTGAACTGAAAGGAATAGTTTCTGTAGAAGACAAGATTGACAGTTCCTACCTGACTCTAGGCTCAGAGTTTTCTCTTCTCCTAGCCTAAAGGCCCTCAGGGTGCCCCCTACTCTTGGCTCAGCCAGGGACTGCCAGCCAGAGAAGCCTGTGCTTGGTAGTGGCAGTTGAGGGCCAGGTGGTGGGATTTTCTCACACAGGTGGTAGCTCTGTTATGAGTTTTCTGTCTTTACTGTTTGCCCATAGGTGAACTGGACACATTGCCGGGCCAAAGGGAGCGAGCCACGGCCATCCTGTTGGCCTGTCGCCATCTCCCCCTCTCCTTCCTGTCCTCGCCGGGCCAGCGAGCGGTGCTGCTGGCCGAGGCTGCCCGCACCCTGGAGAAAGTGGGGGACAAGCGCTCCTGCAATGACTGCCAGCAGATGATCGTCAAGCTCAGTGGGGGCACGGCCATTGCTGCCTCCTAACACTGGCATGGATTCCCTTTGTGCAAAGACAGCCTGCTTGAGCATCAGCCTGGACTTCTCTTCTGGAGCTTAGAAAAAGTGCTAGGTTAGGGCTATGCTGGTGGAATCAGGATGGGGTGGGAGAAGAAGGGAGGGTTTTGGGTTTAATTTTTTTCTAAACTTGCCCCAGGTTTAGATTTACTAGCCTCCTTGCTTGTTCTCAGGCACTGCAGCAGGAATCTGTCTAGTGGTTTTTGTCGCTATGCCTGGGGCCGTTGAGAAGCGCTTCCCTGACACAAATCACCTGTCCCTGCTTGGGAGAGAATTCCATAAGCCCATGGCATAGAGAAGTGGCACGTCCCGTGTCTGTCCTCAGGGGTATTTTGTTCCCTTTCCAAACACCTCTGCAGAAAGGAAATCTCTGGGGAGGGCAGAGGATCTGTTCAAGCCTTGTCCCATGGGGCTGCTGGGTCCTAAGGCTGTTCCCAAAAGAGAGCAGAAGGCACCAGCTTTGAGTTGTTTGTCAGGAAACTGCAGCCCCCTAGAGCCAACTTACCTAGGTGTTCTGGGAGCGTCACCTGGGGTCAGTACTGCCTGAAAAATTTCCCTACAGTTTTTATACAGGTTTTTTTTATAGGAATGTTTGTGGCTTTACAAAAACATGGGGAACAATGCAGCAGATTTCCCTTCCCTTCTGCTTCCTGTGTCTTTTCCTGTGATAGCTGCCTCCGGTTTTCAGCAGGGGTGGGTTTGTAGCAGCCTGCAACCAGCAGAGCCTGGTAGAAGACCTTGGCATCCCTGTTACCTGGTGTTGGGTGGCAGCAGAGGTGGGCATGCTGTGCCCTGCACTTTGCATGAAGGGTGAATGCTTCTCTGGTGCCTTTTTGTTGATGCAGAAACAATTTTTAGAAACTTTTTTGTTTGTTTTACTAAACTCCCAGTCCCAGAACATGTCTTCAGGTGTTTCTCCTTACCTTCTCCAACTGCTCCACAGCTCCTGCGGGATTTGGGAGGCACTGGTTCAGGTTACAAGTCTCCCAGCTTTGTTACTGTTGCTATTCCGAGCAGTCTGACATGCAGGTGTTGAATTGCCTGTGACTTTCCAGGAGGAGGAGGCAGATTTGGGACAGAGAGAGAATGGTTTGCCCTCTTTCTCTCTGCCTTTCCTGTTGCATCTCTCCAAAGAAGTGCAGAGTGTTTGCCCTCACATGTGCATATGTGGAAACCAGCCTTTGGCAAGTGGATATTGCTGTTTCTCCATGTGTACAGCCAGCATGTTCTCCATGTTGGCAGCTCAAAGCATTTAGATAGAGGCAGCTATCCAAACCCAGCTTGTCCCAATCAAGTCTGTACTGCCCAGCTCCTGCAAACTTGGACTTGTTTTGCAAGAAGCTTTTACATGTATCCAGCTCTTGCAGAGAGGCATGAGCTCCTTCAAAATGTGAGGAAAAAGAGGCTTGTGGTTTCCCTTTGCACAGGGTCTTTTGGCATCTGGGAGGGCCATTTCATGTGCTACAGTAATTGAACAGAGGTAATGCTAGTCCTGGAGTTGCCCAGCTTCAAGAAGATAGAAACTGGGGCCAGGAGAAACTCATCTCCCAGCAAAGCATGTTCCCACTGATTGTGGTCTGTAGCTGTGGACAAAAGCATGGGGACCAGAAGGTGTTTACCTCTCTCTCTGACTTTATTTGGGGAATAGTTGGTGGGCCAGCTGCAATGGCCAGTACTGTCCTGCTACCTGGGGTGTCCCTTGCTTCCTGGAGACGGTGGTTGGAGAGGGAGCTCATTGTTTGAGGGGAAGAGGTTGCTCTCAGGAGTGTCTGCTCAGTGTAGGGGATGATCTGGTGGCAGCAACTTCAGCTTTGAGCAGGTACCCTAAGTGTGCAGAACAGCTCTTGAGTTTGTACACATTTTGATTAGTCATTCCTAAGTTCCCTAGCTTATCAGTGATCCTATTTCAGGGGGTAGGTTGCCTCTTCCTGATTTTTTTCCTCTTCCATGGCTCTCACGCTGTCTTCCTTGTCATGGAGTTTTTTTCCTAAAATACAGAAACTCCTTGCCTGTGGCAGCCTCTGGGTTATCTTGCATTTCTCCAGGTCTGCATGTAGCACATGGGCAGTTCTGTGCTTTAGTAAAATGGGAGATAAGGCTTTGGGAAAGCAGTGATGCTGAGGTTTCACTTTGTCACTAATGCTAGTCTGAACCCTGGGAGCTGGGCCGCAGGGAGTATTGGCTGGGCCAGGAGCTGGGAGAAGCTGTTGGGCTGAAACCCAGGTAGTGAATAGTGTGAAGCACCGAGGCTCCTAGCATGGCTGGTATGTCTCTGCCCCCTCCAGAGTGAGAGATCTTTGCCCTGGTTTTTTCTACACTGTTCAAAAGTTTGCTATCTGTTCCTACAACTTTTATTTTAATATGTGTGTGTATACTGTAACTTTTTGGTTTGTGGGTGGGAGGAAATGGTTTTATGGATTATGTGAAGAAAGTCTGTTTATCCACATGAAGTTCAGAGTAGGGATGCTTTGAAATGAAACTGGTGGTGGGGAAGTTCCCCAGGGAACGTATCTGCTGTCTGAAAGCCCTATTCCAGGGCTTCTGAACATCTGTTACCTAATAAAGATGAATGTTACCACCGCCTCCCACCTGCCCTCTTTCTTTTAGCTCTACTCATTCCTCCCAGCAAGTTGCTCTTAAGCAGAGGTAAGCTTGAAAAGTCCTTTAGAGACATAAAACCTCACAGGTGTCTCAAGAAGGTGTCAGTCCTTTGTCCACATAATCTAGAGAACGAACAGTATGGCTTGCAGTGAAAGTCCCTTGGTGGAGCAAGTGTGGTGTCTCCATGCTCCTCTGGAAGCAACTCAAGAGGATGATGACTTGAGCCGAGCCAAGCAAGGTAGAGCTGGGCCAGAAGCCTGCAATTTTAGGACCTTCTCTATGGGAGGAAGGCTGTTACCTGACCTTGCTTTAGAACAATGTCCTTTTGCTCCATCTCTTTGTTTCTCTGCTCCCCCCTGGTAAAACTCTGTCAGAACTTCAGACAGGGGAGATCTGGTTTTTGTGCAGCTGCTTGAAGGGTTTTGCAATTGGCCCTGGAAGCTGTGTTCCCACCATGTCCCCCATTGTGGGGGCTTCCCCAGGCCCTTTGGGGGAGTGGGCTTTGTGCCCTGCTGCCCTGGGGGAAGGTTTTGTGAGCAGTATGAAGTTCCCCAGCCAAATCGTACCAAGGCCATACAGTTTAATGTGTTATTTATTCATAAGGTGGAGGGTGGGGCAGTGGGGAAGGGAGGAGGCTGGGGAGGGAAAGGGGCTGCTCGGGCTTTGCTGGCAGCTATAGGGGCGGTGCTTTGAGTCAATTGTTCTTCCCCGCATCTAGTTAGAGGAGCCAGGTGGGGGTTGCCTGGCCCCAATAGGATCTGTTCCCAGTCTGTCCAGCATTGGCCCCATCCCCTCAGCAGGTTACAGCTCTGCCAGTATGTCCTCTGCTCAGCCTCCTCTGGAGTGGGCTGAGAAAGCCTGAAACTTGTTGCCCGGATGAGTCCCCAGTGCCTCCTTGATGGTGAAGTGCAGCTGAAAGTACCCATGCCCGGGGCCAGGAAGGACGGAAAGTCTCCCACTCCAGCCAGCGATGCAATTGGTGTAAATACTGTGATGCTGTCCTCCTGACAGGTGAGCAACCCCCAATGACAGCAACTGCCACGTGAGGGGGCAGCCCCAGTCCCCTATGGCACTGGCCGTCAGACGGTGACCTCGGTCTTACTGTTGGTGGAGAGGTGCCGGGGGTGCTGCCCATACAGCGAGGTGGAAGGGCCGAAGGCCTCGGGTGGCCCCTCAGGGCGCAGGGTGGCCAGGCCCGGACGACGGGGGCCACGATGTGGGCCCCCCTCCCAGCCCCCTGGGAAGGCCAGGCCTCCTGGCAGCTTGGGGCCCTTGGCCTTGGGCAGGGGGCAGCCCTCGGCCAGCACCGGGGTCTCAGCTGGAAAGGTCAGTGTGCTGGCAGAAGATGGCTCAAGCCCCCCGAACCGCCTGTAGAAGTCCTTGGTGGCACTCTCTGTGGGGACAGGCATGCAGTGTCACCCCTCCAGGGACACCCCCTTCTGCTGGCACAGGGGGACCAGGGAGGGTGCAGTGGTGGAGAAGGCTGGGATGGGGCTGTGGGAGGGATTCTGAGTACTGATTGGCTAGGGGAATATTGGTAATGCACTGGCTGGGTAGTGCTTTTGGGAGATCCCGGGGAACCAATTGCTGGGCAGTGCAGTGTGTCCATGTGGATCCTGAACCCTGATGGGGTAGGCAGTGCTTCAGGTCTGTGTGGGATCCTGGATGCTGGTTGACTGGAAAGTGCAGTGGATCCGTGGGGAACCCCGGGCACTGACTGGCTGGGCAGCACAGCAGGCTGGTGGAGTAGTGGAGGAGCTGCAGAGTTTCTGCTGTGAGCAGCCACCCCAGGAGTATTGGGAAACTGGGATGTTTGTCCTGCCTGTGCCCCTTTGTGAGCCCCGTGCCTCTCCTCACTTGTTTTTTGGGGTCAACAGGGTGCATGCCCCCAGCCACCATCCCACCCGACACAGCAGCAGCACTCACCTCCAACCTTGAGGCTGGTGTAGGCAGTGTAGTCTGGGGCTGACAGGGCCAGGCTGCTGTCCAGCGGCAGGTGCTTGCCGTGGCTGTGGGGCCGCCCCAGTGAGGGGGCAGTGACCACCGCATTGTTCAAGGGTGGTTTGTCTGGAGGAGCAGAGATGGGTGGGTGCTCAGCAGTAGGCTGCACCCTCCTGCTGCCTTTATTCACTCAAGGAAATGTATTTTTCCCCACCACACCAGTGCCTTACCTGTGATGTTTCTGGGGGGGCCCCGGGCCAGCCCCTCATCCAGTGGGACCTGCACACCCTCCATGAGGCTGTCCATGTTCTCAGAGGGGCTGTGACCTGGCTGCTTCAGCAGATCTGTCAGTGTCCTGGAGAGGGAGTGAAGGGCTGTTAGGATAATATCCTGCTCCCCTGGGACCCCTAATGCATCCTAGACCTGAACTTCAATTTTTGAAGGCAGAACTAGGCAGCCTGGTGATAGGAAAGAGCCACAGGTAGGAGCACACCCAGAGTGCACCCAGGCTACTAATCCAGCTTTTGCAGGAGGACTAACAAGTCTAACAATTAATTAGGATCTGGCTGGGGCTGAGCCCTCCCAGAGGCAGGGGCATCAGTGGGTAAGAGTGGTTAGGGAGAGGCATGGCTTGGAGCAGGTTGAAAGGGTACGATGAACTGAGACAGAAGAAACTGATCTGATGGAAGCTGGAGTGACATGTCTGGGATGCTTCCCTAGAGTGAGAGCCTGGTGGAAGAGGGGAGAGAAGGCAACACCTCCCCTCAAGTCCCTTTGAAACAGAGAAGACTCCAAGGAAGGGAATAGAGAGGCCACTTGTGCTCCTTCAGGGAAGGAAATAAACTAGTGGCAGCTTCTGGCGCAGGTGCTGTCTGTGCGTAACACCCTCTTTGTAAGTAACAGCATTAAACATCATTACATAAGATAGAGCCCTGTTTCATTTAACATTTATGGATAGAGATTCTGCAGCCCCACCACAGCACACTGGCAAGTGCTACAGCAGGGCATGCGGGCAATGCCAGAGTGGAGCACAGCGGCAGTGCCGGAGAAGAGCACACTTGGCAGTGCCAGAGCTGGGGTCACAGCGGTGGTGCCGGAGGAGGGCACATTGGCACTGCCAGAGCAGGGCATGCCAGCAATGCCAGAGCAAGGTACACCCATGCTGGTGATGCCAGAGAAGGGTACAAACAGGAGTGATGGAGGGAGCACATTGGAAGTGCTAGAACAGGACCTGGCCACGTGCCACTGCACCCTTTGGCAGCAAGTCCCAGGACAGGATGGGATGCTCCTGCTGGCACTGGGCTTTGTGATGAGAAGACACACCTGCAGAGACCATCCCTGCATGACTGCAAGAGTGCAGGGGTGTCCATTCAGGGCTTTTTTTGGCTCGCTAATCTCCAGCTCACTGTCAGCATGCCTCGTGCCTTGAAGGCTGGCTCACAGATGCACACCATGAGCTGACGTTTAGTGAGTGGTTGGATGGTAAAACAGCAGATTAAACTCAACACGAATAAATGCAAATTGGAGAGGAAGGGGGGAATAATCCTGACTTGGTAGATGTGTCAACTCATGGCACTGGAGTGCTCAAAAACCTAGTGTACATGATGCTTGGAATTTCCAAGAAAAGCAGTGAAAACAAGGGAGAAAGCAATGAATTGTCTTAAGCATCCTGGGGGCTGCTTATGCTTGTGGGGACCTGAGGGAGCCTCTTCCCTCCCAGTTTGGATTCAGTCAACATCACAGGGCAGGGGCAAGAGCAAAGCTACAAGGAAGGGTCACTTGTCTTGTGGGTTAATTTCACATCATTCTTGGGAATCTTAATCTCCAGATGGGCCAAGAGAACCCTGATAGAGCTGAAAAAATTGAAACGAGCAAGGAACAAACCCTGGCAGCTGACTAACTGTAAGGCAGCTTGGCAGAAAAAGGCCTGGGGATCCTGATGGACACCAATTTGACCATAAGTCAGCCAGAGTACCCTTGGGACAAAGGTGCTGAATGGTTTCCTGGTCTGCATTAGGCAAGGTGTTACCAGCAGGTCTGAGGAAAGTGATCTTTCCTCTCTGCTCAGCAACTAAGACCACACCTCTGGAGTGCTGGCTCCAGCTCAATACAGGAGAAGCATGGATGTACAGGAGAGAGTCCAGGGAAGGGACACAAAGATGGGACTGGAGCATCTTTTATATGAGGAGAGGCTGAGAGAGCTGAGACTCTTCAGCCTGGAGAAGAGAAGGTTTTGGGGGATCTTATCAATACATGAGTATCTGAAGGGAGGTTGCAACAAGGACAGCATCAAGCTGACAAGAGGTGACAGGTGCAAAGAGAAACAGGAAATACTGTTTAAACAGAAGAAACATTATTTTTCCTGCAGGCATAGTGAAATACTTGACCAGGCTGTCTGGGGAGGCTGTGACATCTCCATCTTACGGCTATTCAAAGCCTGCAACTCCCCAGGAATCTTCCTGCAACAGACTGACCCAACCAGGGTTCAGGCCATGAATGCTGCAGTTGGAGAAACCCTGGGTACAAGCCTGGGAGGGCAGTGGGCTGTGCCTAGACAGGGCAAGGGGAGGCAGGTCCCCCAAGGCCATAGGTGTGGGTTGTCAACTCAAAATACTGCCGCCCTGTCAACTCCCACCTTCCCTGGGGTGCACTGCTCACCAGCCCCTCCCCACTGGACACTGCCTACTCTTGCCTGTCCCCAGGGCCAGTGCTCAAGCAGGCTTGTTTCAACAGGAAGTTCAATGTGATTTGACCTATTTTTAAAATTTTTTTTTTCTTTTCTTCAGGTCTATTTATGAAGCTTGAGCAATCCTTCATCTATGACTTCTCTCCACATAAATCCATCAATGCTCTTTCTTATAAATGTGCCCTCTGTGCTGACTGCTCGGGGCATGTGGACAATAATGATTAACAACAACGGCTCGAGCAGCAATTAATAAGCTGTTTTGCTAAAGAAAGAAGCGCATACGAGTACCCAGCACCAGCAACACTTGGATTCACTCTGCCCTTGCACCACAGGTAATGCCACTGGCCAGGGCTGCCAGTAGGGCTCTCAAGAGCTGCAAACCTTCCCCAGGTGATGCAGTGCAGGGAAGGTGGACATGGAGGGTGACACTATGGAGGAGCTGTTGTCTCACTGAACATCACCTTGGGAGTTTTGAGCCTCAGTATGGTCCTGTGGCTGGTGGGCTTTAGGAAGGTCAAGCCACATCTTCTAGGTCACCTAGTGGTCTGCGGTACCAAGATGGAGTTGGAGTGCAGATGGAAGAAGGGAATGGAGAGCAGATGTAGCTTTAGACCTGCACTGCTCATTTGCAAAAAGCCCTGATGAATGGTACCACTGAGGCCTCCATCCACTCTCTGGCTGTGGATGCAGAGTATGTGAGGCCATGTGTGTGGGTGGCTTGCATCAGCTGAGGGGGTATGCAGCCACCTCCATGGCAAGCCTAGCTCTGCTTGAGGGTGCAACAAAGATGTCCCAAACCAGCCTAGTGCAAGACCTGAGACCAAGCACAGGGGCAGATCCAGAAGCAGTAATGATGGAGGCCAACAGAGCTTCACAGCAGAAGCCATGCATGAAGCACTCAGTGCTCCTGATCCATCCCCAAGGGATGTGCCTGTGTGGGAACACGACACTGACATGGCATGGTAGTCCAGCCCAGGGCCTGACTCACTTTTGGGAGGCCCAAGTCCCATACCTGACAAGCCCAGCAGGAGAGAGTATGCAAGTCTTGGCAAGGGGGCAGGGAGCAACAGAGGGGAGAAAGGAGCACAGCCTCCAGAAGACAGGAGAGATGACAGACTGATGGGGTGAAGTGACATTGCCATGAGCTGGAGTGAAGCCTTGTTGGGGACACAGAAGGTGGCAGCCACTGGATGAGCAGGGTAATGAGGTTTAGAGCAGAGGTGCAGCATTGCAGGAGGCAAAGAGCACACTGCAGCCACAGATGAGCATCTTGGCTTGTCACACGGCCTCTGCGCCCAGTGAGAGCCTTATCTTCACTTCCCAAGGTGAAGAGACTCCCTCCCGACGAGAAAGACATTTCCCACAGCTTACAGCATGTCTACTCAGGGCAGGGGTGCCCATCCATGCAACTAAGCAGCACAGGCACTGTGGAACACCTGCCTAGTGGGGCTAGTATCACTCAGGGATGCTCAGGAGGATGTGGGGTTATCAAAGATGCCTTTGCAAAACGGGAGTTGCAGCAGAAGGTATTGGAGTTTGGGCCAAGTGGAAATTCAGTCTAGGGACAGACCTCCAAGTCTCCTTCCCTACTGGAGCTGGGTCCTCTTTTATCCCCCAGAGAGCCAGGGCAGCATGTGATAGCATACTATGCTGTCTGCAAACATTTTTTCTAGGTCTTCAAGACTACCTGCTACCATGGACATCAACTGCAGGCACAGCCCTGGACTTGAGCATTGCCAGAGAAACACCCAGCATGGCTGGATGCATAGTGGAGCCAAATCTGGGGACCCCAAATAGCATGGGGAGACTCAGGGAGTGAAAAGCCAAAATTGAGTACTCACCTACAGCAGCTGCCAGAGCACCTGCTTCTGACAGCTGTTTTGCTCCTCTCCACAATCTCCCCTACTCCCTAGGAGGCTGCTCCTTGCCCAGTTCTTCCCATAGCGTTGTTCACACCAGCTATAAAATTGTAATTCCCACCCAGAATGTTTTCTGGGGCACATGCTTGCTCTCAATGTAATGGGCACAGACAGATCCTGGAGGCCCCCAAGAACCCAATGTCCTCGGAGATCTGGGGACTGAAGAAAAACACAGGCAGGTGTTTCTGACTCAACGCAGGGTTTGGCCAGGCTAAGCGAGTGCCGGGGACAGATGCCAAGCATGAGCCAAGCAGGAAGGAGAGGGGATTGCAGGAGCTGCCATAAGGCCCTGCAGGAGGAAGGCGGATGAGGACGGGAGGACAAACCAGGTAGCTGCAGTCCCTTGAGCACCCACTTCCCTGGGTGGACCAGCAGCCAAATCCATGAGGAGACAAAGATATGTTGGAGATGGCCAAGGTGTGGGATGTCACTGTGGGACACACAGGAACGAGGCAGAGAGTGCATTCTGAAGGTTGCGTGATCTCTCCATGCAAGAGAGAGACTCTGGTTTATTTTTCTAATTCTTATTATACTTTTTCAGATGTGCCCACCTCAGAGGTGGGACCCTTGGGAACTATTGGTCTGTTCCAGAGACTACCACAAAAGTCTCTCCTCTGGGAACAGATGTGGAAAACACACAATAGTTTACATTGTATGTCTTTGTGTATCAAGACCGTGTCTGGGAATGGAATTCCCAAAACCAAAACATGCAAGCACGAGCATAGCAACAGTGGGGGTCTCAGGACAAGCTGGACATAGACTCAGGTGTCTCCATTGGGGAGGAGCTAATGGGTGTTTTGCACCTGGTCACTCTTCTTGGGTTTGGACCAGGACCAGAACCATGACAAACAAAATCTGGAGGTGGAGAAGTAGTTGACCTTACCCCCCCGAGCAAGAAACCTGCAAGCAGCAGTGGTGGGAGCTGTCCAGGGCAGCACGAAGTGCTCTTCAGGAGCAGAAAAACCCCAGTGTGAGAGAGGGATAAGAATGGAAATCAAGATGACCGTGCAACAAGGAGCTGGCCCAAGGCCATGATGCAGTGCCCAAGGAGCAAATGATAAGCTCCTACCTGAGGCGCCAGGAGAGAGGCAAGGTGGCACTGCCCATGCCTTGGGGCCAAGCATGGGTATAGTGGCAAGGCAGGTAGAAATAGTCCAGCTGTCTCAGAGGCACCAAGATGTATTCCCCCAGCTGCCAAGGCACAGTGGAATGAAGGTGACAGCATCCCTTTTTGAATGCTGATGCTGTGTACCTACCTTTGGCACTGTCTCCATCAGCCCAGCACCCAGGAAGTCATGTCAGCCTGGTGTCTTGCCTGGTTCCTGAGGCTCTGAACCTGATGCACCACTCCTGCCCTGCCAGGGCTTGCCAGTCACCACCCATGTGGAACCAGAGCTGCTCACAACTTGCACAGAAGGACACAGGGCATGGACAAGGGCAAGACCTCTCCTGACTTCTGCAGTGATGTAGGTGCCCTTCTGACTTTGTCCCTCAAAAGTGGATGAGAAAAACTCATCTTTTCCCAATCTGTATGGTAGTGCCCAAAAGATCTGCGCCTTTATGGAAAACAGGCACTTATCTCTCCAAATGCAGTGGGAAAATTCAGGCTTGCATGAGTTTAGAGAGAGGGGAGGAACACACGGCTCCAGCAGCGCACAACTGAGGCTACCCGCAGAATACAGCCCCTGGTGAGTGGCAGCAGTCCCACCAACATCTGGTGGTGGGAGAAAGCAATACCCAATAGCAGGGGATGAGGACATGGGTCTGCATGTCCCAGGGTCTGACCCCTCCCCAAGCACAGTATCTCCTTCCCAGAAGGTGGGGGGGATGACCAAAAAAAGATGCGGTGGAAGGGGAGTCAGGAGGCTGGCAGAGGCCGTATTGATCCTGTCAAGGTGCCAGCACTTCCTCAGGCAACGCGGGGGGAGATGCGGGCATGTAGCAGCACACAGCCAGGCTTCCTGCCAAGGTGGGGGCACAGCATGAATCCCCCCAAAACTGCCTCTTGTGTCTCAGGACGGTCCTGTGACCCTCCTCCAACCAGCTGTGATCAGCCTTTGCTCCCCTGGGTGGCTGAAAGAAGTAGGATGGGTCTGGATTTGGGGTGCAGCACCCAATGGCTGCATAAGTCCCAAATGGGCAGGGGAAGAAGAGTGCCCCAGGGGAAGGAGAGAGGTGTTGGTGCTTGGAGTTGCAATCGGGACAGCTGCCTGATCATCCTGATGAAATAATTTCCACCAGCCCTGCTTTTCATTTTTTTTTAAAGCTAAAATCCCTCAACAAAATGGCATGAAAATGGCTTGATGTCCTCATTGGGAAGATGCAAAGCAGAACCTCAAAATGGGGGAAAGAAGCATGTATTGACAGTGGGAGGGAGAGGGGAAGATGCATCAACAGCCACAGCAGCAGCACAGGAGTTGGGGGAGATGCAGGGGTTCTCCAGTGCCCAAGTGTATCTGACACCTTGACTTTCCCCCTGCCAGCCCTGTGCTCAGCTCCAGAAGCGGGCTGAAAAGCAGGGGTTGGAGTCACAGGGCATGGGCTCCAGGAAGAAGCTGCTCAACTTTCCACTGGAGGGTGTGCTCCAGGAGGTGTAAGAGTGTGGACGCCCCTTGCAAAGGTAGTGTCCCACACTGGTGCACAGACACAAGGACACACCAATGCACACACACAGATGTGCACCAATGCACACACACAGGTGTGCACACATGCACACAGAATTAGCGCAGCAGCCACACTGGAACTGTTATTGCCACCTTGTCTCCCCCAGCACTGCAAGCAAGGCTGAGATCAAGGAGTCCAGAGTCACTCCACACACAGTCATACCTGATCACACCTTCCTGGGACATTGGGAACCACAGATTTGTTGCGGGGGAAAGCCACAATCTGTAGCTCACATCACCCACCCCACTGGCTGGTGGGTCGGCACTCCTGAGCTAAGGACATGCCTCAAGAGACAGAGCAGGTCATTTTGAGAAGAGATGGATGTACAAGCAACCCTTCTTGTAGAGGCTGTCCTGGCTGCCAGCTCTCCCTACCAGGTTAGCAGGCTGCAGCCAACCCACCCCCTGGTGTCTCAGCATGCTAGGACAAGGATTTTAGGGATCTCACATCACCCTCTTGGCAGTCCCAAGGTGAAGCCAGGGCTCAGTCTGCACAACAGGCTAGGAACATGAGCTGCCACCCATGGGGAGATGAAGTGGGGAAGGTGGGGGGACTGGACCCCTTTACCTGGAGACGGTCATCTCTGTCTGGGGACCTTGTGCCTTCTCCAGGCCCAGCTTGGTGAAGATGCCCACCAGCACCATGATGGCCACCACACCACAGATGATGTAGACGATCATGTTGGTCTTGTCACGAGTGGGGTCCTCGGGGGTCTCGTCCACCCGGGCAGGCGGCTGGCCCGTGTTGACCCAGTTGGGGGTGTCGTAGTTGGAGCAGCCACTCTGGTCCAGCCGCCCAGGCTTGAACTGGCAGCAGAAGCGGTACCCGCAAGTCCCGCAGCAGTACTGGTAGATGCCGGCGTTGCAGTTGAACGGCGGGTCCCACTGCCCCATCACGTCGTAGTACCCGCGGCAGCGGTCCCCCCCCGGTGGTGCCGCTCCGGTGGGCGCGGGGACCGTGGTCTCCGGCGGCGGTGCCTTGCTGCTGTTCCCGCTCTCCCCGGGCCCCCCGGTGCTGGGCTCGCCGCTCCACACCCGGCCCGGCTTCAGCAGCACCAGGCAGCAGATACCCACGACGTAGCTCGGCTCCATCCGCCCTCGGCTCCGGGGGACCATCCGGGCGAGGAGACGAGTTAGAGCCGCTCGCCCGGGACCGGCCGCATGGCCGCTGAAGAGCCCCGATGGAGGAGAAACGGGCTGGGGAGAAGGGGGGCGTAACTGGGGGAAGGCAGAAAAGGGTAGGAAAAAATAAGTCGGTGAAAAAAAAAGTGCGAGGGGACGTGCCCCCTCCCGTTCCTCCCCAGATCGGCCGATGGGCAGAGATATTCAGAGCAGGGGGAGAGGCGGGCGGCATGGGAGAGCCGCCGCCTCCCGCCGGCCGGGGAGTGGACGCGGCGGCGGGCGGCGGGAGCGGGCGGGCGGGTCGGGCGCCGGGGGCCTCCCCATCCCCGCGCCTCTGCCCGCGCCTCCCGGCACCTCGCTCCGCCGAGGAGATAGAGGGGAGGGAGAAGGGAAAAGCAGCAAAAGCCCTTCGCACCAGGGCGGGAGGAGCAGCAGCAGGAGGAGGAGGAGGAGTGCGGGGGAGAGGGGGAGGGAGCCGGCGCGGCCAACGAGGCGCGGGGGGCTCGGCTCCCCCGCCGCCTGACAGCCTCCCGAGGAAACCGGAGAAGATCCTTCACCGAGTCCTCCGCCAGGCTCCCCGACGCCACCGGGCGGCAGGACACCCGCCCTCCCCGTCGGGCAGTGGCACCAGTCCCGCTCTGCCCGCCTACCCCCGAGCACCACCAAGCCCCGCCGCTGCACCCCCCTCGCCCGGAAGGGAGCTGCGGGGCCGCACGCTGGCACTTAGTGGTACGGGAGGAGTGTATGCTGGGGGGGACGGAGCCCCCGGGTGGTGGGGTGCCCTTCTGCAGCCCTTCAGCGAAGGGACACTTGGGGAAGCGGGGAGAACAGCAGTCCCAGTTCCTTGTGAACATCAGAGCACCTCCCAAGGAGAGTTGTCGGCAGCGGGCTGTAGAATGGGCAAAGTGGAAGGCTACTGGGGCACCCCTAGAAAGTCATCCTCCACAGAGTCACGATGATTTTCAGCCAGCTACTGGCTGGCCCTGTGTTTGGACTTCGAAGTTCTGCGGAATGTGCACCCACTGCTCTGGTCTCTGGCTGGTGCCACCCATAAAGGCGGTATTCATCCTCACTGCCATTTCCTCTTCCCAGGAGGGCATGATTTGCTCTTCCTGCTCTGGGGCCATTGTGGTAAGAGCAGGGTGGGGCAAACTGGAGAGCTGTTGGGCCCCTTGCCCAGCACTAACACACTGTACAGCCTGTAACAAGGGTGGTTGGGATGAGGGGCAGTGACATATGGGAGCTGTGGCTGCAGCCTCATCACCTCCAGACAGACCTAAACCCTGTACCAGGCAGGGTCAGCAAATCTGGCATCATCACTTGGGCATATATTCCCTCCATGCTTGGTGAGAGAGAGGATGAATAATGCATTGTCCCATCTTGCCCTGTTGGTACTCTAACCTGGGAGATGTGGCTGCCCCTGGGCTGCATACTGCTGGCACAGGAGACCCCAGCTCCCAGGCAAGTGGTGATACAAAAACACATGATAAGGATGGAGGTGGGATTTGACAGGTCTGGGAGGTTCACCTCCCTCTGGCAGATGCCTCCTTCAGGCCAACATTGAAACCCTGTGGACCAGCCTGTCCTCAGGAGCCATGCCTTACCTCCCCCATCATAGGGGGCAGGCTGAGGGTCTCACATGGGGTGAAACACTCCATCATCATCCTGCCTGTGCATCATGGCAATCCGCTATTTCAGGCTGGAGCTTTGCACAAAAAGCTTCCCATGCCATGCCATGCCATGCCATGCCATGCCATCCCATCCCATCCCATCCCATCCCATCCCATCCCATCCCATCCCATGGTGAAACTCTTGTGTGTCTTGCTGGGGGATGGATTTAGAGGATAAAATATCCTTTTCCTATTCACCAAGCCTGAGCCCTGCTGGCCCCTGGTCGCTTCCCATCTGTAGTCTGGCAAAAGTCAAATCATTGAAAGCACAGATGAGGAGAGCAGCTGGAGCCCGGGATGTGTCTGATCAGCTTCCCGTGCCTCAGCCTAATAGAGATCCATTAAGTAAGGTAGCTTGTAGCCTCCAGAGCTTCCTGAAAGATATAAAAATCTACTGAGGCAGAAGTAAACTGCTCGTCTCCAAAAGCCACTCTTTCCCTGCATCTGGGAGGGCTCTCTCGTGAAAAGCCTCATCGTCTGGAAGTTGCAGACATGGGGGTGGTTACCACATAGCCGAAAGCAGCATCGGCCTTGAGAAAAGCTGCGCAAGCAAAGTTTGCTGCTGCCCAGGTAACGCCAGCAATCGTTTCCCAGCCACCGGGTGATTGCTCCCGACGTGTCCGCGAGCAGAGTCGCCCTGGGGGGCCCGGAGAGTTTAACGGACTTAACAGGCAGAGCGAAAAACTGGCCAAAATCTGTGAGTTTGCTGAAAATGGTGGCCTGGCATGACCTGGAAGAAAGGGAACGGATTTAACGCGGGCGGTGGGGGGGGGGGGGGGGGCGCGGTGGTGTTTACTGAGTGTGAAGCAGCCGATTTAAAGGGTTTCTGGGAGCGAGAAGGGAGGAAGAGCCGCTCGCAGGCGTTAGCTGCCTGCATCAATCCAGAAGGAATCCAAAGCCAAGGGCATGGTGCGGAGGAGCACCCTCCCGACACGTCCCCAGCGCGCAGGGCCGGCCGGGGCTGGCTCCGTGCAGTGCTGGCACCAGGGGCTGTAGCCTGCAGTCCCGCTGAGCCGTCAGCTCATCTTTGTCAAATAAGTGACCCAGCCACAAGCTGCATCCCCAAAGGGAGGGGGTTGTGAGAGGAAATCCTATAGCCTGGCACCTACACTCTCATATCATTGGGAAGTAGGGGCAGAACCCGCAGGAAAATTCAGGTAAGCAGGGATCTCCGGAGAAAAAACAAAGAACATGCTTGCAACATCCATGGGCACTTCTAGGGACGGTGATTTGGGGGAAGAGCTCCATTAAACTTTGGCCACCAGCCTCGGAGGATGTAATGTAAATGTTTCGTGTAGTGACAATGCCACCCGGACTACAGAAGGGTGTCTCTGCACCTGCACAAATAGGATATACGGGCAGTTCAACACCGAGTGGGCAGGGATATGCCGAGCGCTGACACTGTAAACAGATTGCTTCTGGCAGGGCACGGTGATCTGGAGAAGATCCTTTCTGTCACAGCCGGAGAGCCCGACAGACCCAAATCCCCACTGATCATGGGGGTGCAAGCCTAGCAGAGCTGCCCGGCTCTTGCCTGAGGAGCAGGAGGAGGAGGGAGCCATCACCATCATCAATGTGAATGAATGAATAAATGAATGAATGAATCAGGGGCCCTGGGAGCCCCCCTGAGTGTGGGAGGATTTAGGGTGCAGTCAGCTTCTGAGAAAAGCTAGCAGTGGGTGTTTGGAGCCCCAAAGCTATGCAGCCAACGCCCCCCTCCCTCCCCACCCAGGGAATCAGAGACACTTTCCCCCCCAAAAATGCGATTTTTACCATGCAGGACTGAACTGGACTCAGCTGGCCAAGGAGTGAATGAGGGAAAGGGTGGTGCTGTGGGGTGGATGCCCCATCTTGAAGGGCTGTGCTGCGATAGGAGGGCTCCAGCACTTCATGCTTGTGTGCTGAGGAGTGATGCCAGAGTGGGTTTTGCTGCTTGCAAATCAGCAGCTAACACCTGACATCATCAGCTATGAAGAGCTGAAGGCAAAGGAAGGCTGTCAGGAAGAGCTTCCAGCATGCGCTGCGACATTGTCCCCTGCCTGGAGGCAGAGGAGAGGCAGAGCTTCTGCCACCATTCCCTGGGGGTACATGGGGCGTGTGCATCCCCCCCATACCTCCCACCATTCCCCAAGATACACCAGAGAAATCTGCTTCCCTCTGAAACTTCAGATACTGAAACTGGTTCTGTTCCAGCCAGGGCTAGAGTCAGGGAAGAGTCTCCCCTTGCCATTGTCTCTGTGACAGAAATGTATTTGGCCACCAGCATCCTGCTCAGAAGTTCTGAGTTTTATGAGACCCATTGTCTAGGACTGGGATATGGAACCCCTGGGATCAAGTACTGGGCTAATCTGCAGTAAGATGCTACTCCCCTCCTCACATTATCATAGGCTCAATGGATTATGGAAACCAAAGCAGATCTTGGGCTACTGGTGTTGGAAAACTAAAGCAGGGGAAAGTTAAATTCACTAGGGGAGGCACAGACATGAGGTGGCTGAGCCCGAAGCAGCCACCATCCACCCTATTTCCAGCCCAGTGTTCACAAGGGTTTTATTCTCCTGCCTGTGCTTGATGCTCTGGCTGTAAAATTGCTGTAAAAGAACAACTGTTCCTCATAACAGCTTACAGAGAACACAGAAGCATATGCGCTTTACCATTACCATCATAACTGAAAACATTCAAAAGTTGAGATTTGCAAGCTTTCAGCTTCCCAAAGGCGGCTGGATTCAAATCCAAATGACATCCAGAGGAATGAGGAGAAAATCAGCTCAAAGCAAGGGCTTATTTTTAATTTGTGTCACAGTATGGGCAAGCAGGATCTGGGCTGGAAGACCGAGCTCCCTCAGCTACCTCTGTTAGAGGGCAGCTGTGCCTCCACATACAGCACAAAGCATCAGCTATGACCCCCAAGCTGTCTGCATATGGACTTTGCATTTACGATTAAACTTGGAGACAGTGCTGGTAAATGGTCCCCCTTTGCAGGCACTTGGTAACCATCAGCTCACTACCTCAGGGGTTTTGCTGGCGCAGTCTGGAGGTTGTGTTGGGGATGGCTGTAGAGTCTTTGCAGCCCCCTTTACACTCATCTGAGCTTCAGGGCAGTCAGTGGGATGTTGGACCCAAAACTGTCCCCTCACTGCTGCCTGCAGGCTGAGCAGGAGCACCCCAGCGGCAAACCTCCTTCTATGCTGGGCTTGTGCAGCGGGTCCCTGCTGCTGTCCTGGATGGACCTCAAGTATTCCCTCCTTTCCTCTTTAAAGTAAGTTTCTACCAGTTTTTTAAGCATTAAAAAGCCATATAAACACCTGGAAGCAGCAATGCACAGCCCAGCTTACTCAGCAGTTCAGTGGCATCTCTGGCTACAAGCCGTCTCTCCACCCCCTCCACTCTCACCCCTGACCACCCCTCATGCAACGTGTTGATTCAAATCACAATCATTTAGGGCATAACACACCCAAAGAGAGAAAGGATGAGAGCAGCCACTGCAATGCAGGGCATCCTTAGGCATCAGTGTAACAGCTGTGTGTGAAGGGAGGTCTGCTGCAGCGAGGATGAGAGGCAGCAGGGTCAACCCCAGCCTGCTTCAGCCAACTGTGGAGCAATAAAAACCAGACTGTAGCAGTAAAAGGGACCCAGTGCTTCCCCTCCCGTGCTTGAGGACCTGAGATGGTGGTGGTGGCAGCGAGCTGTTGGGGCTTGCTGGGATGGGGGATTTAGGGCGCCTGCTCCGGCGGCCGAGGCAGGGTCTGCAGGAGGAGGCCATATGGCCGGGAGCAGCGTGCTGCGTGCTGTCCCGGCGTCAGACCGGCAGCAGCGGCAGAGCCTCTCCTTGGGAAGGACGGCTGTGCCAAGCAAAAGCTCTGGCACAGGTGCCGGCTGACTGCCAGGTACACTCAGGTGCTGCGGGCGGCTCGGAGCCCGCAGGGCAGCATGGTTTGGCCAGCAGGGCAGGATGCCTCCGTGCAAACCAGCTGTCCCTCCTCATCTCCTCATCCCCAGGAACCAAGAGACATGTAGGGGCTCATGACCCCCACACAGCACAAGTTTGGGCCAGGTGGATGTAACTGTTCATGTGGTTGTAGCAGGGTATGAATGTTGATAAAATCTTTGCCTCTACAAGACCAACATTTTGACATGGAAACAGAGGATGACTGGTGGAACATTAGCAGCAGGAAAACATCCACCTTCCCCTCTGCCAGCTTTTCCCTGTGATAGGGGGACAGACTCTTCCAGCGGAGACTTAAAGGGGCTCAGCACACTCCTCCTGTCATGATAACCCTTTTCCAGCAAAAGTTGGCTTCACTGGATCCTGCCCTTTCTTGAGATGCCAAGGGGTGAAAAAAAAAATCATGCACATGTCCTGAGAAAGAGGAGCTTCAGGCAGATACAGGGGAATTGAGCAGAATAGGACAGGAAAGATCCTTAATTAAAACCAGGGAAGGGCGGAGAATCAGTTTTGCTTTTCCAATGGAAGAGAACAAGGGTGAGAAGGTGAAGAAAACACAGAGGGATGGATGTGCAATGCCCATGCACCATCTCTGCACAGTGACATGCTGCCTTTGGGACGATCATTTTCATCCGCCTGCCCTTCCACAGGCACTGGTATGTGCCAAGCTGTCTCTTCTCCTCTGTAGCAGCAAACTGCAAGCTCTCTGTGCTCTTGGCTTCCCAAGAGTGCCTCAGGATGGATGTACTTGTCCACTGATGTATCTTTTCACTGGATTACAGAGGAAGGAGAGGGCTTTGCTATCAGAGGGCTGGCTGTGAGCAGAGCTCCCTTGCACACCTGTGGCTTTCAAGCCAGCCTCATTTTGGCATGATCCGCCTTTGTGAGTGAGACCTGCTGAAGATGGCCCAATCCTATTAGTGGCAGCGATTTGCTTCAGGTCTCCTACCATTACCATTATTGTTGTGCAATAAGCCTCTGTCTTTTGGGAGACTAAAAATCAAGCATGCCACTTTCCCACATAGGAACTGTCCTTGTGCCACACCAGCAGCAGCCTCTCTGCGGCAATCAGGAGTCACCTTGGTGCTCATACCAGATATGTCATTGTCCTTCTGCATCCCAAATCCTAGCCCAAGGACAGGACAGATGCCACCAGCAGCAGGGCTTTAGGTGAAACAAGTCCTGTGTTTTCCACATAGGCAGAGCAAATTAGTGAATAGCTTTGAGACTAATACAAGGACAGCTGGTGGGTGCACCTACCCAAGGGGAACAAGAGACCAGAGCACACTGAAAACTCCTATGACCAGGGATGCAGGAGGATCCATGGCAAATCTTGGGGAAAAGAACAGAAAAGGAAAAAGGCAAGATATTGGCTCCCAACAAATAATTTCTGAAGGTCTGTGTGAAGTTTGCAAAGTGCTGAGGCTGGATGAGGGGCTCAGTAACTATCTGCAGCTCTGCAAAGGACAGAGTAAGGGGGATAATATGCAGTGGGAGAAATCAGAATAAATTAAGCAGAACAGGAGAAAAACTGAAAATCCAGACAGAGAGATGTATGTGGCTATAGATAGGTCTCAGACTGCACCATTAAAAACATACCAAAAGCAGCAGGGAGGGATCAGGGTGGGGGATGTGACATGTCTGCTCTCACTTCTGCAGCTGTCTGAGTGCAGCAGGGTGCAGGTGGAGGGGGCTATGAAAACTCCTGAGAGCTGGCTGATACCGTGGGCAGGGAAGGTGTGTGACTGAGTGAGGAGAGCTGTGTACTCTCTCAGGTACTAATCCTCACTCATCACTCTTCTTGGAGGACCAGTTCACAGTCTCATAGTTCTTGCAAAGGCAGATGTCCCTGATGTCCTTCAAATGGGACTCTAACTACTGGACATTCATCTTGTTACAAGAGCCCTTGGACATGCTGTGCAGTTGCCCTCTGGTGCTGCTCTTGGCCTCACCCGTTGCTTTCTGCTCCTAATGCTCTGTTTCAGGATGTTCCATTAGCCTTTTGCAGGCAGAGAATGATCCCTGCCCTGGCTGGAGATGGGTTGTGGCTGCTGGAGCAATGGGGGTAAATGCAGGGATGTGGCTGCCCTGATAATTTTTAAAGCTTGCCAATATTTGTAACAACCAGTGGAGGGAATCACAAATATGAGGAGAAAAATAAACTCTTGGCATCCACCAGCAGTGGGTTTCTCCTCTACCAATGGCAGCATGGAGAGCCCAGTAGGCTTGGGCCACATCCAAATTAGGTGCAAAAACTCCCATCCACCATCTTTTTTAAGGATGGAGCAGCTGGCAGACATGGGGTATATGGCCTTGGCACCACTTGGGAAGCCATATGCAGAGCTGCAAGCTGGGAGAAGAGCTTGGCCAGAGGGCCCCTTCCCCAGGGTCCTGCCTGGGACATGGGAAGAAGGAAATGCACCCTGGGCAGAAACCAAGCTGGCTCATGAAGCTGCTTCCCAGCCTTCCCCAGAGATTCCATGTTAGCACAGATGTGTCACTGAGCACAGTATGGCCAGAAGCATCTCCTGATTTCTGCTCCCTTGGAATCTCAGAGACTGAGACCAGACCCTGGGTCTGTGATTTTGGGAGGCATGAAGGATGTAGAGTGATAAAGATTTGCAAACAAGCCTTCTTGCCTCAGTTTGCCCCTCTTGAGTGAAGGCTGGAGCCCCTGTTTCATAGGGAAGACTGACAGCTCAAGGCTGTTCTAGGTAAAGTACTTCCAGCACTTCAGGAGAAGGAGAAAAGCCCAGACACTTGCACCATCATGTAGTGTGAAAGTAATATGTGCATCAGAGATACTAAATGGCTCTTTGGAGGGGAAGGGGATGTTTTAGTATTGATCTCACATTTAGATGTTTAGCTCACATTTCCAGATTGCCCTTCAGCTCTGAATAGGACCTTGCTGGCTGCTCCTATTGACAGTGGCCACCACCAGCCTGCCCTCATCAGGCAGCAGGACCAGTGGGAAAAGGGGTGGCCGGGTTGGTGGCGGCAAGGAAATGTCTTGCCTTGCTGAGCAACAGAATTGCTAAGACAAAAAAAGCTCGGTCTTGAAAATTAACAACACCTGAGTGGCACTTCTGCCATCTTCCACTCACTGCCAGAGACATTTCCCTGTTGCACCAGCTTTACCTCAGGGGATGGATGCCACTGCAAGCCATGCTACCCTCACTGCTACTCTCATGCCACTTTCCCCTCCCTGACCTGTCAGGCCGGCTCTGTGGCTTTAGAAATCAGAGGGGCTGGAGCTCCAAAGGCTCTGCCAGGTTCTCCACCCAAAAAAGTGGCCATGGGGCTCTGCCTTCATCAGCAAGGTGTGGGTTTCTAGTCATCCTTCTCACAGTGAAAAAACTTGAAAAGGTAAAATTAGTGTAGCCTGGAGGTTCAGGAGGAAGAGATTAAATAAGAAAAGTTCCAAAACTTCACTTTTTTCCTTCTTTCTGTTCTACTCTCACAATCTTTATGACAGTTTTTGGCTTTCCGCAGGCCTGGTTCCTGCCCTGAGGTGCCTAAGGGTAACACTGTGCCAAGGCCTCCTGAGAGAGCTGCTGGTATTCTCCTGAGCAAGCTGCTGGGAGGGCTTTGCAGTCTCCTCCTGCAGCAAGGATGCTTTCGCCCCCTGAGTGGGAGAGGTGGGCTGCTGGCACCCACCTCATTCTCCCTGCATGTGGTGGGGGTCCCAGGCAGGCTGCCAGCCCTTCACTCTCCATCTGGCTCACATCAGGGTGTGGAATCCCTTCTGCACAGTGTGCCTGGAGCTGTGGCTCCTCTCGGAGACATCTCCCGATGAGCAGGTCCCCCTCCCTTCGCCTCTTCCCCAGGGCAGCCAAGCCACGTGGCTCTATGCAAACACAGCAGGAGGACAGATCTGAGGAGACAGGAGGAAAATGAACTCCCTTAAATGTGATGGAGGTGACTGCCTGGTTCTGTCAGCCATTGCCCCCTCTGTCCCCCTCCTCCCCGCACCCAGCTTGTCTCCCGCTGTTTTTCTCTCTCTCTGGGTACAAGATGTCACAAGGATTAGGCCCAAATCTCTCTGGGTTTGCACTCACCCCATGTTTATCTCTTGCGGTCACCTTGGAGTCGAGGCTGTTGCCTCTAAGCCAGGAGATGGCCACAAAGGGGACTGCAGTGGAAATCTCACCCTTGAAACACTGGGAGGGAGCAGATGTGAAGCTCTATTGTCACCCTTCAGAAACAAACCATTTAAAATTGTTTAAACGGTGACCAGCTAGCGCTGCTGCTGGAAGAGAGATCACTGCTCACAGAATCAGCTGGGTTGCACCAGTGCAGTGGAGCTGGAGCCAAGGGAGTGCTTAGGCAGAGCCCTGGTTCTAAACCCTTCAAGTTTTGCTACAGTTCCCGGGATGGTTATTAAATGTGAGTTTGTGAACTACGGTGCTGGCACAATGGTTGCAAGGTGCACAGATGTGTGAGGCAATGAGCACTGGGAGTCAAGGCAGCAACTGGCACTGTCCAGGCTGATCACCGTGGTTTTGGGGTTATTGCTGTCAAATGATGTAATCGTATATTACACTTGATCCATGACCTTGCTGGCAGCAGATGCAAACCTTATGGACTCTCCTAGTGATCCTCATCTCCTTCCCAAAATGACTCAGAGGGGCCTTACCTGCCCCCCCTGCCCCCAATGCCCCAATGCCACCCTGTACCCATGCATCTGGGGTGTGTGAGATGGATGCAGTTTTCCTGCTGCTCCCTTTCCCATTCATCCACCCCAACACACCTTCCTCTCCACTGTCCCGAGAGACAGCCATTGTTGTTCTAGCATGCAGCAACTCTACAGTGGGGCTGCCTCACCACCAGTCTTTAAGGAGGAGTTAATTGTAGCTGACACTGCCTGGGCCGGGGAGTTCTCTCCTGGGTCTCCAACAGCACTTGGCCAGGATGGAGTGTAAGAGGAGGAAAAGTCGGTGCTGCTGGTAAATGTGCTCCAAGACAGTGAGGGAGCAAGGGCTGCTGCATCTTTATTCCCTGTTGACCCATTTAAAGCAAACACCGGTGACTAAGGGAGCTGGCAGGAGGATAAAAATACCTCACACATGTTCACTAGGAGGCCAGGGACAGAAATAGGGGTGCCATCACCTCTCTGGTGAGTGGTTGGGGTCATGCAGTGTTTTGCAATCCCAAAAGTGGAGTCTCCAGTGTCTCTCACAGCAAACACAACCACAGTGGGGTCTCCTCTGCTCAGAGCTTCCTGTCACACACTGTCCCAAGAGCCAGCTTCCTTGCAACTTCCCTTTCCTTCCTTGGGGCTGAAGTAATCAGAAAACAAACAAACAAACAAACAAAACCAAAAAAAAAACCACGAAAAATTCAATCAAACAAAAAACCCACAAACAAACAAACAAACAAACAATCAAAACCCCAAAAGCAGATGTTCTCCCTTACTTCCAGCAAAAGGAGGAAAACATAACACAAGGAAATCTCCCCTGCAGACCTCAGCCATGCAGTTCACTGCACTGCTGCAGAAATATCTGTGTCACTGCACAGCCTGTTGGGGTCACATCCCTGTGGAGCTATGTCCCACTGCAGCCAAAGAGGACAGATCCTGGAGTCTTCTTCACCTCCCTGGCATAAGCTGCTCTAGACACTGCATTGCCACCTCATGGGAAAATACACACGATTTTCTGGGTTGGCAGGCAGCAGAGATTCAGTGCTGCCTTCCTGGCCCCTCCACACTAGCACACCTGGAAGCTTTTCCACTTTGAGTGGGCTCAGTACACAGTCTCTTTGCTAGCAAGATGCGGGAGACCAGCAACCACACCTGATATTTTGTTTGGTCTTCGTCAGGTCACACAGTTGCCTGCTGCTTTATTAAACTTTGAAAGACATCTTTTGCAGGCAGAAAAATATTGAATGAACCTGGTTTATTAGCAAACCAAAATGTCTTAAATCAAACGGACTACAGCAGATATCCCATCCACTTGACGGCATTTAACAGTTTAGCAAGGAAAAAGAACCCATGCAGCAGAGTGCTGTGCCCAGGCTCACAGAGGGCACCAGCTCCCCTCACGTGGGATAGCACAGAGAGGTGTCACAGGGAGGTATCAGCCACCTTCCTACCTTGTGGGCACAAAGCCCAGCAACCAGGCATGGAAACAAGGGCTCATATGGGCCAGGCATGGTTACTGCCACCTGTGGGTTCAGACTTGTGGAGTTTGTTAATTATTTGTTCATAAAAATATGGGGATGAGTTACAGCAAGGAGCTGGCAAGCTCTGGGTCTCTCCTTCTTCATTCATCCCAAACTCCTTGTCAGGGATGGAGAAGGCTTGCAAAGCAGCAAGCAAACAAGTGTCTCTTGCCTGTAGCATTCATGGACAGATATATCCCCAAAATCTAGGTGAGCATTAGCAGGAGACTGAATGTGGAGGCAGAAGTTATGGGCACCAGCCAGTTTGCACAGCATGCTGAGTGGGCAGCACCAGAACCCAAACACTGCTGCCTTGAAGGACTTGCTTGCTGAATATATCTACCCAGATATATAAGTAGACTATGTAGGGCAATGCCTTAATGCTATTGAGGGTGTAAATTGGTCCCCTGTAGAGTTAGAATTGTTGGGAGAAGCAGTATATGCTGAAATAGGCAGTCCTGCTTACTAAATCTGTAATTGTAGCTCTGGCTATATTTTCATCTTTCTAATAATATGTGCAAATATAGTAAGGATGAATCACAGGCTGCAGGCTTCAGGGGTTTTTTTTTCCCATCCTTTCTCTGCAAATCCATCATGTGGGGGAGAGGGGTCGAAGGAGAAAAGGAGCTCAGACCCAAGGGAGATCCTGTCCCAATCAAGCTTAAATCCATCCCCTTGCACCTCTGTGTGCTGTCAATCCCAGCCAGGAGCAAGCGGTCCCTCCCACTCTGATTGCCTCCACCATTTCATCTCTGCAGTGTAACATTCCTGTCCAGGAACATTTCTTTCCCAGGACACTCCTGAATCATTCCCAAACCAGTGGACCTGTCCATCACTGTCTGCATCCCAGGGCTTGTACATTCCTACATCTGGATTTGCCTGCTGGGAATTTCTTGCTTTGTTACAAGGACCTTTTGCAAATGTTAATGCTTTCCTTGCGCTGGAGAGCTCTTCGGCTGATCTGCCAGAACACATTTCACACGCTTCTCCTAAAATTATGCCCTTTGCTTTTCCCAGCGTTCAAGCTGAAGCAGAGCCCCGTGTGCCAGCGGCATGCGAGGAGAGCAGCGACTCGGCCGTGCCAGGCTGCGGGGGCAGGAGAGCGAGGGGTTAAGCGCTGCCCAAGTGAGTGCTGCATGCTGGCTCGGGGGCAGAGGGGGGACAGCAGGGATCCGCACGGACCCATCCTGTTGCATGGGCTCCGTGAGTGAAAGCTGGATCACAGGATCCCTTGAAGCAAGACAGGCTTCAACACTGCCTCTGTGACAGCGTGTATAAACTTGAGTTCAAAGCACATCACAATTTAGGCATGAGCACTTTAGCTGCGAAGGGCTATGGATTTGGGCTGAAAGCAAGAGATGAGCTAAGGATAAGCTCCTCTCAACACCTCCAAGGTCAGTGGTTCCCCCACAGTTTCTCTCTACTGGAGCCCATGCTGGGTTGTACATGCTCTCTGCACAGCATTTAGCCATCTCCTGCATTGCCATTGCTGCTCTCTGGGCCAGGAGCAGGAAAACTGGACGTGCTCCAGCAGGTTCCTGCAGCTGAGGGAGCAGAGGGGACAGCCTATGATGTGAGAGGCAGCACATGGAGATGTCAAGGAGGTCTCTCCTGAGCATGCAGCCAGTGCTCGACTGGCTGCAGTGGACACTCACTGTCACAAGGAGGTGGTGTTTAGAGGGGCTCTTTCACTGCTGCTCCTGTGGCCATTTGGCATCAGAGCTGGAATGGGGCTCAGGTGAGCAGGAGACTGCTGGGGCAGTGGGTTCCCAGCAGCACTCTGGCACAACCTGCCCATGCAGACGGACATCCCTCTACACCCCCTGCATTCTCCCAATCTCCTCTATCTTCTTCATCCCTGCATCTACTGTATTCCTCTGTGTGCTCTGCATCCCTCACCTCTGACCACATTCCTCACCTTCTACCACATCCCCCACATTGCTCTGCATCCCTCAAATGCTCCTGCATTCTTTCATCCTCTGCATCCCACCACAGTTTCCATAACTTCCCACATCCCCCACATCCCCTGTATCACCTCATTCTGCCACCTCAGAACGTATGAGGCTTACAGGGATCTTGCAATTACCTTAAAATGTAAATGAGGACATTTAGTGTTTACCATCCACCAGTAGGGTTTCCCCCAAGCATCCCTGTTGGAGGGGATCTGTATTCTGTCCTGCCCCTGGCCCTACCCAGCCAATGCCAGCTGTAAACAGTCATGACTATCCTCTCTGTTATTGGAGTTTCTTAAGTGCCTCTTAAATGACTCACTGGGGAATTTTTATTATATTTTTTAATAACTCACAGTGTTACTACGGGGCATGAAGTTAGCTTCGCTGAGTTTGTTTTCTGTTCCCTTGCAGAGATAAATAATTGAGGAGCTGAAGAGCAAACCAGAAACCCAGAGAGACCACTCCTGGGAATACACTGGGAAATGTGTCACCCCAGAAGCGTTTATAGATTTAATTTTTATATTAATGCTGAGGGACAGGAGGAAAGACAAAAGGGAATTTGTCAGGAGTGTATTTAGGGAGTCGGAGAGGCTGTGGCTGTGGCTCTGAAAGGGGCTTGGGGGGGTGTTAACAGGTCTCTTCTTCCCCCCTCATCCCAATCCACCGCTCCAGTTCTTTCTAACTGTCCATGACAGGATTGTCCAGTGCCAAAATGATGCCCCCTCTCATTTGTATTCACACTGCAAACAAGCTAGGAGGGCAGTGGCAGCCATGAGGGGCCAACAAGAGTGACCAGCTGCAGCCGTCCCTCATGTGCTCACTCTTCTCCAGGGAAGGAGACTGGATTCTTTCTGCAAGGGTTGACGTCCTTGTCACAGAATCACTGAATCAATTAGGTTGGAAAAGTCCTCTGATATCATCGAGTCCAACCTGTGACCGAACAACACCATGTCAACCAGACCATGGCACTGAGTACCACATCCAGTCTTTCCTTAAACACCTCTAGGGACAGCGACTCCACCACCTCCCTGGGCAACCCATTCCAATGCCCAATCACCTTTTTTTTCTGAAGAAATTCTTCCTAATGTCCAACCTAAACCTCCTCTGGTGAAGCTTGTGTCCTCTTGCTCTGTTGCTGGCTGGCTGGGAGAAGAGACCAACCCTCACCTGGCCACAGCCTCCTTTCAGGTATTTGTAGAGAATGATCAGGTCACCCCTGGGCATCCTCCTCTTCAGGCTAGACAACCCCAGCTCCCTCAACTGCTCCTCATAGGACTTGTGATTCAGCCCCTTCTCTCCAGCTTCATTACCCTTCTCTGGACATGCTCCAGCATCTCAGTAACCTTTTTAAATAAAGGGGCCCAGAAATGGACATAGGACTCAAACAATGGCCTAACCAGTGCTAAGTACAGGGGAAGAATCACTTCCCTAGTCCTGCTGGCCACACTGTTCCTGATACAGGCCAGGGTACTACTGGCCTTGACCACCTTGACACACTGCCAGCTCATATTCAACCAGATGTTAATCAGTACCTCCAGGTCCCTTTCTGCCTGGCTGCTGTCCAGCCACTCTGTCCCCAACCTGTAGCGCTGCAGGGGGTTGTTGTGGTCAAAGTTCAGGACCCAGCACTTGGTCTTGTTAAACCTCATATTGTTGGATTCAGCCTCTCTATCCAGTCTGTTCAGGTCCCTCTGCAGAGTCCTCCTACCCTCCAGCAGATCAACACTCCCCTCCAACTTGGTACCATCTGCAAATTTGCTAATGGGAAACTATTGGACATCACTGGAAAGGATAATGGAGAAGGCAAACTTTTTAGTTAAGGAAAACAGCTTGCTTTTTTTTTTTAATCAAAAAAATTTTGCAGTGTTGCATTTAAATCACCAGCTTTAAAATTATCCTCACTTTACAAGAATTAACAGCCTCACCAAATATTATTATTGTCACAGAATAAAAATGGCAATTTTTTTGGCAGAGGAGGAAGATGATCTTTTGTGTATCACCCCCACTGCAAACCCCTATTTAAATTGCCATCCTGAGCTCAGTCTTGGCCACAGTTTTTGGCTGCAGGTGCCTTCATCCTGGAGTTTTGCCAAGCCACAAAATGCTGGCACTTCTCAAATCAGGAAGCGATATCTGGGTAGCGGGACCCAGTGAGACTGCTACCTCTTTAGGGAAGGAAATGAGAAAGACATCTGCATCACTGAAACCTTACAGGACAGAAGAGTGTGTGTGGGGTGAAGATAGGAGAATCTCCTGAGGAATCCCACCTGCTCTTCCCTGCCTGCAGCCCTCCTCCCAGCATGCCTCCTGTGGCTGCCATGCAAACCCCCACACTTGCCCATTGATCCAGGCTAAGAATAGCTCCTGTCAGCAGCCAGGGAGCTGTGGCCAGCTGACACTGGAGACAGCAGATGAAGGACATGGGGCTCCATCTCCATAGCATCCTATTGCTGGCAAAACCCTGGGCAACACTCCTCCCTCTGCATCCCTGTGGCAACACCCTGGGCTCTCATCACAACTCCCTGTTCAGAAAAAGAGGGAAAAAAGAAGAAATAACATAAGACAGGAGAGGGAGGGGAGGATGCAGTGCAGCTTGGAGCAGGGCAGGCTGCACCATGTGCTCTAGCTCTGGCACCAGCCACCTTGCTGCCCAGATGACCCTTTTGCGGGGGTCCAAAACTGGATCCTTACTTTTGGGGATCTTCCACATGCTGTGTCAACTTCCAGAGCCCTTTGGGAATGCCGGGTGCCCAGCAGGAGGAGTTTGCTGCATTCCTTGGAGTTGTCCCTGGGAGTGAGGGGGGTCAGTCCCTATCACAGTGGCACCTTGAAACAAGTGCAGAGGCTCTCCCTGCACAATCTGCCTGTCACCACCGATCACTCCAGGTGTCACATGAGGTTTGTGTCACTTGGCAAGGTTCTACTTGGCTCTCTAGCTGTGACTAGGATGAAGAATGGGTTTTAAATTATCCCACTTGCTGTGGAAGAGGAGGAAGTTACCCCCCAAAGCCCAAGGGATGTACAGGTTTGCCCTGTGCCTGCATTGGGCCTTTTCTTGGAGCATCCCCTGAATGGGGTCAGGCTCATGCCATATTGCAGGGCTGAGCATCCTCCTCCAGGAGGCTGAGCATCCCCCCTACCTTGCATAACCCTGTCCCTGCATCCTCAGGGTGCTCTGGGGGACGAAATACTGGCCATCCTGAGAGCATTTGGGTCAGCTGCTAAAGGGCTGGAAGAGGGTTTTCTTCACACCCCAGTATTGTGTCTCTGCCCAGGTACACTTGCAGTCTGGCAGGTAGCTCTGGAGGCAGGTGGCATCACCCCAGGGCTTGGGTGGAAGAGGCTGTGTGAAAGGGTTTGGAGGGGGTTTTCTGCAGGTGGAGTTTCTCAAGGCAGGTAAAACTGAGTGCATTGCAGTCCCTGTCCAACTGCTCTGGTTGCTGAGGTCCAGTTTTGGGTGGAAAACCCAGTGTGGTGTCTTCACAGTGATGGAGAGAATGTGGGGCTGTCCCTTGGCCAGCTCTTTCTGCCAGGAGAGCTTCTATCTGCTCACCACAGCTGCTCAGATAGTTTTGGGCTGTTCCCTCACCTTATACTCCTGGGAAGCTGCTCTCTGATCACAGCCAGCAAAACCAGGAGCTGTGGGGGCAGCCACAGGGGAGAGCATCAGCTCACAAAGGCAGTGAGGAAATCCCCTTCGTACCAGGTACCCAGGCAGGCACTGTGTCCCCTCCCACAGCTCCCTCGGCACTCTAAAATTCCAGCGATTCTCTGGGTTGTGTGTGTGTGTGTGCATGTATGTGCATGTGTGTGTGTGCAGATACTGTGTTTGAAAATGACCAGTGCAACATCTCAGCTTCTCCCTGGTGTGCCTGTGGACTGAATTCATCTTGACACTAAGCAAAGGAAAAGGAGGCTGATGGAAGCTGAGTGGTGGTGTTTTTTGGTTGTTTTTTTTTTTTTTTCCCTGGTTTTGTTTTTTGTTTTTTGGTGTGGTTTTTTTTGGTTTTTTTTTTTTTTTTTTTTTTTTTTTGTGGTTTTTTTTTTCTTTGTTTTGTTTTGTTTTTTGGGTTTTTTTTAATCTTTCTTTAAGTGCGAACACCATCTGTCTCCTCCAACTCCATCAGCGCTTCCAGTCCCCAGGCAGCTTCATTCTTCCTAATTACTGTCATTAGGCACTGGGTAGCAATTAGGGAGGGATGCTGATGAGCAGCATCAGGAAGGCTGTGGTCCCCTGACAGCATCGCACAGGGAGCCGGCCAGCCCCTTCTCTCCAGCCCTGGCCTTTTCCACCAGGGGAGCTCGGTGAGTAGCACAGTATTTTTTTTTTTTTTTTTTTTTTTTTTTTGGCAGACACTGATAGGGAGGGGATGGAGAAGGGAGGTACTGGCTGGCAGGTCCATGTTCTGGAGAATGCTCAGAGAGGCCTGACATCACTGGGAATGGGTTGCTCGGGGGAGCAGGACGATGGTCGAAGTGCTCAGTGCTGTTGGATGGAGCAGTAGCTCTCTGTTGAGTCTGGTTGCCCCAGATGTGCAGCCACCAGCGACTATTTCTCCTTGGCATCCCAGAGGCCATGGTGATGGACTGTGTGGTCGGACAGAGTCAGACCCAGCTGCCACCCTCCCGTCTGGCCCAAGTGAGGCTGGCCACAAGCCTGCCTGACTGTCCCTGGTCCCCCGGCTGCCCTGGGGCACTGTCCCTTCCGTGCTGCTCCCTGCGGCGCTGCAGCCGCGCAGGCCGGTGTGTGGTGTCAGTGCCACCTCGTGGCAGACGCCCCGGGACTGCTGACCTCTCTTCTCCCACAGCCTCCCACGTATGTTCCGTGAGGATTGCAGGGGCACCCACCTATCGCCATGCCATCGCTGGCACTGGGAAGTGAGCGATGGGAAAGGTTCCTGTGGGATGGGACGAGATTCGTGTTCCGAAGCAGATGGGGTGGCCACACAGCCCCGTCCTTGCAGCAAGTGGGGGGATCAGAGGTTGCACCCAGAGACAAACGGACCCTGTTGGACATTTGCCATTGGGGCATTACTTCATGTATGGAATAAAATGGTGCCCACTTTCCCTGCCTGCCCTGCCTGCTGTCAAGGCCCTTCCCATGAAGGGTCAAGCTGGGTCTGTGGAGGCCTGTGGGGGCTGCTTTAGGCTGGAGTAGTCAGGCCTGTGGGTGAACTGTCAGGAGACTAAACTGGTGGGCAAACCAGTAATGGGAATGGAGAGGAGAAAGTGAGGGAGGGAAGCCTCATTTTAGAGTCTGGGGAGCCTGTAGGATTGAGAAGGGTTTGGCAGACATGACTGGTGGCTGCAGAAAACCCTTGGCCAGGTGTTCCCTCTCCTCACACTGCCAAGCACTGTTGGCCAGCTGGCTCTTACCTCTAGGACCATACAAACTCACATCCATAGGGACACCAAGGCTTCTTTCCTTTACCACCAGCATTTTTGGTGACACTTGCAGGAGCTCAAATACACTCATGACCTCCTCTAAAACAGGGTCAGTGGAGTTGAAATGCCTAGGGAGATACTGAGGTGATTTTGCAGTGGGGAGGGTTTTAGCCTCAATTGCTTTTTTTTTCCCGGGGGTTTCCTCAGACTTTCCCCTGGCTCTCTCTGAAACCCCATGCTCCTGCAGCCAGGTGAAGCCCAGCTTCACCAGCCTTTCTAGGCAGTTGTGCAGGCAGTGGGGTGGGTGACAGGCTGGGGTTGGTGCCAGGCTGAGGAGGAAGCACAGCGCCTGCCTCACAGAGGGAAGTGAGAAACTGCTGTGGAAAGTCAAAGACAGGCAATATCCCCACATCCCCTCCCCTCCCCACCCCGCTACCGCCCTCCCCCCCACCAAAAATAAAGACTTTCCCCAGTACTTGTCCTAATGGCCAGCTCCTGGCATGGCTGTGGGGAGATGCAGGTGGCCAGGTTTGGCTGGTTCCCAGCTGTGCGGGTGGTCATGTACAGGGAATGTGTTGATAAAGCCACTGCCAGTGGAGCCTCTATGGCTCAAAGCCCTGCTGTATCCCAAGGACAATCATGCTGGAGACTCCTAAATCCAGGAAAATGGGGAACCCATTCAGACCTCTGAGTATGCATTGACAATGGGTTCACTTTTTTCTTTAATTTTTACTGCAATATTTTTCATCTCTATTCCCTTGGGTCTCCATGCAGACAAGATAGACAATCCATTTCCCTGTACATAAGGATGGAGAAGCGCACAGAGCAGGTTACAAATACTTCCCAGGCAGATTGGGCAGAGGGGAGCATTGCCCCACCACAGCTGGTAGTCAGGCAGACATGATGCAGGGAAGACACCCCATGTGCCATAACAGAAAGGAGATCCTAAGGGCACTCACTGGTTGAGGAATACAGTGTTGATCCAATTGCTACTCTGTGCGCTGCAAATGCCAGTGGCATCCCATATAGGGAGATGCCTGGCTGAAGCTCCAGTAGAAATGACAGCAGAGATCCTTACCTGAGCAGAAGGAGGGGTTTTTTTTCAATGGAATTTGCATGGGTACTTATTTTTCAAACTCCCAGATCCTCTGGGGTGGGCAGTGCATCCACAGGGCTGGGCTGCCGCTCTCACTGGGAGGGAAGTGGAGGTGGATCCTGGGACTTCTGCTCCATTTTCGTATCGCCCCCGTCTCCCCTGAAACAGGTTGCTCTGTCTCCCAGAAGCAGTACTTCTAGTGACAAAACATCCCCTGACCTGGCTTTAGCTCTTTTCCCCACTCCAGATACACAAAGGTTGTTTAAAATTACTTCACAGGATTGGATGCAGAGCATGAGATGAGGAGATTTCTGATTCATGCCATGGCAATATCCACTCTGCAAAGGACAGCACAGCTGTTGTGGGTAACTGGGACGCCAGCCCTTGAGCCTCCACAGTTTCTGCCACAGGTGTCTGGAGCCCCAGGAGACAGTCATTGGACATGTGGACGACCTCTTCCACCATCCTCAGCCCCAAGGCTGAGATGGGGATCCATCCCATCCTGGATCATGCAGAGCCTCAGTCAGATGAGGTTTCACCTGTCAGTGTGTTAAGGTCTGGGAAAGGAATTGTGGTGAGGAATTTTTGTCTTGGCACCTGTGGCAGCACCTGTGGTTGCCTTTATGAGTCAGATGCCATAAGTCTGGCTGCAGTCCTATAGACAGGGGAGGAGATGTGATCACCCTTCAGCAGTAGCATCTGTCCTGCAGCCCTAAAGAGAAGTCAGGCTTGGGCAGGGAGTTACCTTCCCATCATCAGAGGGACATCCCCTTCACACAATGCCTCCAGCTGACCCTACTGGGAATATGGCATTTGGTGGCCCATTAGTGCCTGGTGTCAGTGCCCTCACACCTTGCTTGGCCAGCTCTGTTCAATGTCCAAAGCCTCGAAGACAAGGAAGCCACCTCATCTAAGGAAGAGCAGACCCAGAAATGGTGCTTCATGTAAATAACCCCTCAAAGCACTTCTAAGTGACTAATCACCTTCTCCAGGGGCTTCTCACCCAACCCAGAGTGTCTGTTCAGTCAGGGGGCATCTGCTCCTTTCATTATTCATAATCAGCAATCCCACACTAACAAGTTCATTTCCCAGAGCCCTTCCTGTGCTTTAAAGCCACTTACAGGCAGGTGAAGAAACCCATCTATGGAGAAATTCCTGGGATCAGCAACACTGGCCAGCTCTGACACACAGGCAAAACCTTGACAACACTCTCATAAATTAAGTCCTGCCTATGCTCACATCACTCCCTGACTGCTTTTTTGCAGCGTGGAAGCATCCATCCCAAGTGACACACAGTATTTCTGCAGTGGCAGTAAGCTGAAGTGACGGTTGTCTGCGGCTGTAATGACAAGTTCAGGGAGCTCCTCTGGACTAGCTGTGTTCACTGCCTGCCCCTGGTCCTTCCTAACTTCAGGGACTGTAGGTCAGAGCAAGGACAGATGTTTTTTCCCCTCTTCACGGCTTGGGAAGACAAACTTTTTTCCTATCCCCAGGGTACCCAGCCATGGAGGGGGTTCCCATGAGTGTTGGTGGATGCCTGCCACTGTGTGAGAGAGCCCTGAGGGTGGAAAGACCTGGGTATCACAGAGTGCAGAAGACAGGATGGCAGGCCTGTAAATGGAGTAGATGCTGGGTGTGCCTTGCTCCATATGGCCTTAAGTCTCCTTTTATTGAGGTCAGTAGCAAAAATCAAGCTACTGCTGTGTGGGATTTGGTCCTAAAGTAACTTCCCTGCTTCATTTCCCCCTGTAGTTTCTGGTGTTCCAGCCCCATGTTCCCAGCAATTGCCCATCCAGCAGAAGACCTGTCCAGGCACTACGGCTGCCTTGCAAATGGCACAGCAGTGTCTGCCACACTCCATCCTCACCAATTGTGTCTCCTCTGCGTCCTCCCAACGGTTTAGCCATGGCAGCTGTCAACAGTTCATTGTAAGTAAGCATGGTCCACTTCGGCTTCCTCCAGCATTTACAGGTGTAACTTGAGACTCAGCACAAAAAGGATAGTCATCTTAAAAGGCTGATCTTGCTAAAGGCAAAACCTGGTTCTCACAGAGCTCAT
The DNA here is from genome assembly GCA_027886175.1 of Phylloscopus collybita. NCBI lineage: Eukaryota > Metazoa > Chordata > Aves > Passeriformes > Phylloscopidae > Phylloscopus > Phylloscopus collybita. The sequence continues at coordinate 49,255,524 of JAJNNQ010000137.1, read as the reverse complement.
ACACATGGAAGACTTTGCTTGTCCCAGGAACAGACTCTCAGTGTCCACAGGGATTGGCCAGAACACTCCAGCCCCATTCCCCTTGCCCTCAGACTCTCTCCTCTCTGGCGCAGCTCTGGGTGGTTTTGGTGGTGACCAGTGCTGTGGCCCCCAGCTCAGTGGCAGGCAACGGGAAGCTGTGATTGCATTCCTCAGACCGGGAGTACATAGCAGAGAGCAGAACAATGTCACCATCAGCATCTCCCTGGCAGAATGGCCTCTGCTTTGCCCTGGCTTTCCTGGGTGGCCCCAGCATCTTCAGGCTCCCATCAAGATGCAGGCATGGGGCTGGGTTCAGGGCACCATCTCCCTCTGGCATGGCAGGGTCCTGGCTGGGCAGGGGGCTGGCAATGTCTATGTTTTCTGGGAAGGGACAAGAAAAGGAGGTTACTGGGCTCATGGAGTGGGGTCAGGCAGGTCCAAAGGAGATGGTCTTATCCCTAGGGGAGAAGATGGATCTGCAACAGGAGGAGTCTGCAAGGTCCCCACACCTCTCCTGCTGCGGAATTGCCCCTGCTTACAACTGATGGGCTTTCACCCCCCCTGCAAAAGACAAGAGGGAAAAGCTGAAACTTGCACTTCCCCTTCGAGTTCTCTTGCTCAACCCTGCTGGCAGCAAAAGAGCCCAGACCGTGGCAGCTTGCCCTCCCTGACTGCCTCCCACTTAAAAATAGACTTGTTTACACACTTTGAACACAGCCGTGTGCCTCCAGTCCCAAGCCTCCTGCCCCTTACCACACATCCAGTGCTGCAGCACTGGGCTTGCTGTGGTGCAGCCTTGGGGGACAAGGGGGATGTGGACCAGGGCATGCAACAGGAGACTGAGTGGTGCTTTCAACATTCTCCATAATGGCCAGATCTCTCTCACCACTGGATTTTTACTTCTTTTTCACTTTTGGTATTTTTCCTAGGCATGTGCGTCATGGGCTGTCACAGAGCAGAAAGGCCCTGGGTAATGTCCCCCCCAATCTGAGTCACCATCCAGCACTGCCAGAAGTGTGCAGGCAAGCCAGGGCACAAGGACCAGCTGCCCCATTGTGGACACCCACTTGGGTGATGTGGCAGTGGTGAGTGCCAGCATCCCTATGTGGCAGCCCCTCTTGGGGGTCCTGGAGAGCCATACCCCCTACTTGGGAATGGGAAGGAGTGAAGCCAGGCCAGACCAATTCTGAGAAGATTGTTCAAGGCTGAATCAGTGCCAGTGCAGGGGCCCCCAAGGGAGGAAAGAGCCACACCAACAAAATGGGCCATCATGGAGCACTGTGGCCTTACTCTCCTGTAAGTACCCTGCTAGGAAAGGCTCAGCCCCATCTCTTGAACCCCAGCCCTAATTTTGATGCACCAGTTAACTCTGTGCAGTATGGCAGTGTACTGTTAATGGGGCCGGCCCTGACATCCCACTGGGGTCTTTGGGATGCACATTGGAGGGTGCTGGGCATCCCAAGCACAAGAAGCAAGCTGGGTAGTCTCCACAGGACCCCCATTGCAGCGCCACAGGGAGAGGCTGCCCCTGGACCCATCCCCAGGCGTCCACCACTGCCCCCACTACTCTCATTCCATCCACAGTCCTCTGGCTACTGCGGGAGAGGGCTCTCACAAACCAGTGAACTCACAAAGCTACCCACCAGTGCTCCATATGTGTCCCCTCTGGAGAGGGGATGTGGCTAGGACATGCTTTAATAAACAAAGGCACAGGGAGACCCAGCAAAGGGAGGGATGGTTCAGCAGGGTTGTACTGGCACAAGTACAGGCATAGGTTCCCAGGGAATGCAGGACACTGCCACTCAGGCAATGATTCAGATTCCTCAAAATGCCATGGGATGCCTGCAGAACTGATGTCGAGGTGGAGGAGCTAACCTGGACAGGGATGTGCCTCAGGAGGGCCAGCAGTAAGTGATCCCATCTACCCCAGGGTCCTCACGGTGTTGGGAGAGTGAGTGGAAGAGGTCTCCTACCTTTGTCCTCTTCATCTGCTGCCTTCCTCTTTCTCCTCCACTTTCCCATCTTGCAGGCCAGGAAGCCACAGAGGGTAGCCAGAACCAGGATGAATCCCACCACTACTGGGACCCCGAAGATCAGGAAGGTGCTGGTCAGGGTGGGTGCCAGCGTAGGCTCTGCTGTGGGGCGAGATGCTGGTAGTGTCAGGAGGGGGAGAGCTGAAGGAGGAAGAAGGGCAGCAGCATTTTTCACCTGGCTGGCTGGCCTGGGGGCTGTAGTGCCAGGGAAGAAGTGTGGCACTTAACTGTGACCCAACTGCCACCAGCAACAAAATATCCCCCTGCTTGATGAGACCCTTATCCTGCTCCCTTTCCCTGGGTGGTAGATGAGAGCTTCCTGCTCTTCCCACAGTCACCCCTAGGGCGGGTTGATCCACCCTCGTGTGGATCATCTGTCTTTTCCCTACACCATGACCATGTTCCTCTCACTGGAACGGGCTTCCCTCTTCCCATCTGCTTAGGTGAAGGCAGTGCACCATCCTCCATCGCCAGCTCCACAGCCATCCTCAGGAGAAGGTGCCCTCCACCTGCCCACCCCTGGGGTGCCCCCAGCCTCCTTGGCCCACCACCACCCACCCTTGGGGAGCTCAGACTGCAGCTGCCCTTGTCCCCTTACTTGTGTTGTCCTTGAACAGGTCGGAGCACTTGATGCATGACTTGGTCAGGGTGTCGAAGCACTCAAAGGAGAGGCAGGAGGGGGCAATGGCAGCTTTTCCTGATGAGGACATGGCAGAGTGGGAGTGAGAGCCCAGCTCTTGCATGGCATAGCAGTGATGGGGCCACTGGAGTGTGAAATCGCAGCACCCCAGGCCCCGTGGCAGAGGGAGATACAGTCTGTCAATTTGCGTTGTCTCCCTTGGGGCTCACAATTGCTGTGCTTGGCCTGGGGCGGATCTTCACCAAGGAGGAGGAGAGCAAGCGACCAAGCCCTACCCCTGCCTGCCTTTGCAACGTGCCCTAAAACTACCCCTCTCCTCCAAAATATGCTTTTGAAATCCCTGCAGTCCCTCGTGTGCCTCAGCCATGCAGCACCTCACACCCAGCAGTATTGTGTCCCAGCCTGGCCTCCTTGATTCTCACTCCTCCCCGCCCACCTGCATGTTGCCCCCAGCCCAGGTATGTCCCCCAGCCTGGACCTTCCTTTGCTTACACTGAAAAGCCCCCTGAGCCTCCTCCAGAGTCTAGAAGAGACTCTACTGTGCAGAGATCTTTACAAGACTCTATTGCAGGGACACAGATCAGGTTTGGCTTGAAAATGTAAAGGATCAGAGGAGAAGAGAGTGAAAGGGCACTGATGTTTCCCCTTTTAAAAGCTCCCACTGCCCTGAGGACACATCCTGCCAGTGACAGCTCTGCAAGTGGGCCAACTGGTATATGTTCTCCATCCCTACTGATGGTGCTCTCCATCACCTTGCTCTCTCCATCCTCTCCAACATAGACCTAGACCTGTGGCTCCTCAGCCCCATGTCTCCTTCTCCGGGGTTCAAATCTGGTTCTGCTCAGTAAATGTGCAGAGCATGGGCAAAGCAGGTCACACCAAGCAAGCCTGGTCCTCAAACCATGGAAGGGACTAAAAAAACCCTTTAATTGTCTTAGGCATTCCTGATCAGGAGCAGGAGAAGTGTTCCGCCACCAATACCCACACATCAAAGCCTGATGTTTGAGACCTGAAGAGATGGATTTTAGTGCTGTAGGTGGATCTCTTCCATTCCTACTGAACAAAAGTCACATCCTATTTTTCTTCACTCCACAGGAAAGAAAGGGGCCAGCCACAGTTGTTGGCTGGCTTTCAGCTGAGGGAAGCAACACTAGTGACCTGCCCTACCCAGGAGATCCCTAAATGACTTTACTGCTGGAATCATGTCCTTCCAGGAGTTACAGATCTGGACTCCTTCTAGTAAAGGCCTCTACTGCCCACTGTCCTGGATCAAGGCTGGGAGGGGAGGAGAAAAAAAATCAAAGGATGCTCTGGCTAAGGTGACAGAGTACCAGGTGCCCCCACTGGGCAGCTGAGGTCCTCTAAGACAGGCCTGAGGACTTGGTCCCTGAATGTGCCTGCCCCTCGCCCATCACTGTTGGGCAAGCTGAGCCCACAGGCTCCACATCCCACCTCCTGAAGTCCCGAGTAGGGTGCAGTCACCAGCTTCCAATGCTAGATCTCTGCCCAAGTGCAGTTCTTTGGTACCCCATGCCCTGCAGGGGAGGAGCTGCCCTACAGCACATTGCCCTCGCTGCCACCAGCATTCCCAGAGGATAGTTTGCATCATAGCAATGGCAAAGCAGTCCAAACACAGTCTCAGCCCCACTGTGGGCACTGCAGGGCTCCAGGCAAGCCAAAGTCCCAACCAAAAACTGGTCACTGCTCACCAGTTCCACACCTGCCATGATTTCACTTCCCATTCCAGCCAGTGTACCCAAGTGCTTGCTCCATCACCCCTGTGTTATGCCAGCAGGAATGGCTGCCAGAGGGCTGTGGGCTGCACTGAGGAGCTGTGAGAGGGTTAGGGTTAGGGTTAGGGTTAGGGTTAGGGTTAGGGCCATTCTTGTCCTTGTGGCTCAGTCATTCCCACTCTATCTTAGTCAAAATAAAACTCTGCAGTCTAGTGGAGGCATGCCAAGCACTTCCCTCTCTCAGCACAGCCCTGAGCCACAAATGGCACAGACAGCTCAGCACCCTCTGTCTCAATGCTTGCTGTGAGGAGACTGTGCTTGCCTTGCTCATACCTGCTGGGGGAGCAGGCTCAAACAGCAGGACATCTCTCCATATTGCACTTTAGCTCACTGTCTGCCTCTTGCAAGCCCCAGGTGAGGACCAGGGCTGCGGTGCAGGCCTGGGAGTTCGAGAGACAAGTGTCCAGCAGCAGGGCAGCAGGAAGGGATGGAAAGCTGTGATGCAGTGCCATGACCCACAGCAGGGGGGGAAATAAAAGCCAAGGCTCATTCCAGTCCACATGTGATCTCCACAGTGGAGAGACCTGGCAAGGAGAGCATGGAATCCTCCTACTGGAATCCTCACTGTCCCCAGTAGGCCACTCTCCAAAGTGCAAGTGTAGGGTCTAGGACTGAGAAAATACCTTGTCTTGTGGGCTGGTGGGGCTGAGGACATGGATGTAGGCAGAGGATCCCTACAAAACATCCAGTGCTCTGTCAGGATATCTATCCCCAAACCACCACCTCTCTGCTCCAAAGAATTTGCTGTTCCTCTTGCCCTTGGGTGTTTCCACCTGCTAGTTTCCTTTCCCCAAAGAGTATGCTCCGCCATCCTTCCTGTTTTCCTCACCTCTCAAATGCCCCTACTGTACTTCCCCCATATCGATCATCTCTCAGGGACCCCTAGCCACTATTTCTGTGGGTCCTACCACAGGACTGTTACCCTGTCCCTCTTCCTCCTGTCTCTCCTCCCTGCTTGGCTTAAAATGCAGATTGGGAAATGGTTCCCAGCATCTGCTGTACCGCACTTACAGATTAACTCTGTGAGCCCTCCAGTCAAATATGCACACTGGGGAAAGCCCAAACCAAGTAACCTACACAGTGCTTTCAACATGGAGGGTGAGATTTACATGAAAGCTCAGGAGCCAACAGATCCCATTTTAGTACATGGAAAGGAAACTTGAAGTTTCAAATGCATGGTGGTGAGCCCAGGGATCATGCCCTCCTGTGAATAAAGTGCTCCCAGGTCCTGTTACATGGGAAGGATGTTGCAGCCTCATTGCAGCCACTGAAGTTACCTTGTTTCTCCCCCATTTTCTCAACCCTCTTTATCATGCTCCACAGGTCTTCCCTGCCCTTATCCCAGCTTGTCCGCCTCCTCCCGGGTCAAGAAGGTATTTTTGAATTTACACATGGTTATGCTTACTCAAGGAGAAAACCAGTGCTGACTACCCCAGAAGCAGTCACATGTGGGCCTGCTCATGAGCACAGATTCTGGGCATCAGCTGTCCCCCTTTTCATCTCCTCCATTTTGTCTCCTCTACCCTTCATAACTGTGATCATTTTTGGAATAGCAAAAGTTAAAGCTCGGTGAGTAGATCGAGCTGTTTGCATCTCAGAGCTGAATATGCTTGATAATTGCACAAATGCATAATTAAAGAGCAGAAAAAATGACTCACTGGATAAGGAAATGTGCTTATCTCCTCTGCAGAGAAATGAAAACTCTAGGAGCCTGGGTCTCCGACTAAGTCCTTTTATAAAACAAATTAACCAGAAAAGATATCAAATTAGAAATGTAAGAATTATGTCTTTATCTCAGAGTCAGACAGCTTGATTTGCAGCGCCGTTTGTTCCCATCCTGCACCTAGAAGGCTGGCTTTGGCTGAGCTCAGTTCAGATCAGCTGAGATCCCTGGGATCCCTGGGATCCCTGTGGGGGACAGGGCAGTGCTGGTGCTCCAGGAGCATGGAAGGTTGGCAGTGGCCTGCAAGGGCTCGTGCACACATGAGTGACTGGACTTGTGTGAGCAGTTCCTCTGGTGTCAGAGGTAGGTGGAAGTGACTCACACACGCACTTTCAAAACTGCGTGTAGCAGAAAATATCCCCCGAAAGTTTACCTTGTGCTCGTGCACACCGGAAACCCAAAGGCTGGTCGACCAGAGAAGCTGTGAGGTGTTTACTGAGCAGACCCAGTTACCTCAAGGACAAACTTCTGACAGGGTGCACCCAATGCCTCAGGACCATCTCGGCACAGCCTGACACCTGCCCTGCATTGAGATCGTCCAGTAAAATGTCTTGGCTGGAGCCAACCCCCTAAGCCCATTCAGCACCTCATTCCAGCACCCCTTCCCAACACCCATGTGCTGACTGGTGGGAAACATCCCTTCCCAAAAAGTACGACTATAGCTATTAGGAGCAGATTTCCCACAGCTCCAGCATAAACCTTCTCCTTGGGATCCACTGGGATCCTTCCTAAAGCCACATGGGCTTAGGGACAAAATCTGGGAGGATTTTAGGAATAATATGGGAAGCCAAAGATTTCAAGAGATTCACAGTCACTCTAAACCCCAGATCCCTCTGTAGAGTCTCTACTTCCTGTCAAGGGGGTTTGTGACACTGCTCAGCCATCTGTATGGGGTTGTTTAGTGTGGGGCTGTGCCCTGCCCTGTTGAATGGAATTTGTCTCCCTGCTCCTTGTTTATATCCCTGGAGCTTTGCTTGTCCACAAGGCTGAAGAAAAAAGGGCAAGTGTCCTTTCCTCCCTCTGCAAGGGGCCTAGGACCCCTGCAGGGATAATGCTGAACAACCTAATTAGGCTTCTCAGTGGGCTGCCTGTTGAAGAACCTTCTGGGGTTCTGGAAGGTCAACACTTCCTGAGCTCAAATTCTTTCTGCCCATTCCCCTCCATGATCCATAGAGCCCAAGAACGACACAGCAGCACAGAGGACATGGGAAAAACCTCCCTTGTCTGATCCAGGCCTGGAGGGGCTGAGCCCTTGATCTCCCCTGGTGGGGAGGAGTGAGGGGTGTTTCCAGCCGGTATGCTGGCTGCTCTTGCTTCTCTGCAGACTGTGGGGGGGACTCAGCAGGACTTGGGTCCCTGGCACTGTCCTGGCTCTTGCAAGCCCCTCAACACCATAAGCAACACAGCATTAGCTGAGCCTGGCTCTTCTGCCTGAATGTGAACGAACAGTACTCAAGCTCCCTGCCCACTCTGCCTTGCAGCAGGGATGCTGTGATGCTGCCCCCACCCTCACCCTGAAGAGAAGTGGCATCTTGTCCTGTCTCCCTTAGGCAACTGGGAGGGGGTGGCAAGTTCCCCCCATTTGGCCCGTGGCTATTCATTGGAAGTGTTTACATGCCCGGCACTAAAACAGAAACCAGTGGCTGAGGGTGATGTGCTGCCACAGAAAAAACCTCTGAAGAGGTGGGTTCAGTCAGATCAGGCATCCTTTATGATGAGGCAGAAATCTCCCCAGTACTCACAGTGGGAAGCCCCACCACTGCACTCTCAAGGCATGAATCTCTAGCAGATTACTCCAGAGCCAAAAATCAAAGCCACATTTGCCCCAGTACCTCTACAACATCCTCTGGCTTCCCACAGACCTTTAGGTCCAGCCTGGTGTAAAAAGGCCAGAGTGATTTTACTTGCACAGGCTTGAGTGAAGAGTAATGTTAAGAATTTCCATGAGTGAATTAAGGATGCAATGTTAGAAGAGAACTGACTGGTGGATTTGCCCTGTGCATCTCCTCTCCTGGCTGGCATGTGGGCACAATGCCTTGGACATCCTGCCTAAGCCCAGAGAAGAAAAAGGAGTGCAACACACAGAGTAGGGAAGAAGATAAAGGGGAGGATGAGGAGCTGCTGCAGCTGCAGGGCTGAGGAGGTGGAGAGTGATTGCCAGCAGCCGCCCTGTTCCATATTCACCCCCCCTGAGGATGAACTCCAAGGAACCTGTGGGCAATGTCCGTTGATTCCCTTTTAAGGGGAGAGCCCTCCTCATAGCTCACAGGCATTCCCTCTATAACAGCCACACCAGCTTCTGAGCCTTTGGGGTCTCAAAGGCTCCAGCTGGAAGAAGGATGAGTTGCTTTGGCACACGCTGTCACAAGAAGGGAGATGCTGTGGGGAGCGAATGGTTCTGCCAAGGCAGGAGGATTATAATCTCCCCTCCCAAAATTCCATCCCCATTTCCTATCGTAGTGTACGCACCTATATGGGAGCTGTTGCCCCTTGCCACAGTCCCTAGAGAAGGCTGCCTGTCCATCCCCCTGGAAGATCTCCTGGCCAGCATAGGTCCCTTTCCCTTCCATACCACCTACAGCCCTGCAGAGGGCTGGACCACCAGAGGATGCAGGCAGGCTTCCAAAGGACTGTGCAGCAACATAGCATTTCCCATCACCCAACCTAAAAGTGCACATTAGAGGCTGAGGGCAGGAACAGCTTTATACCCCCTAATAATCCTGTCACTAAGCTAGATAACTAGGACTGCAAATCTCTGGTGATAGTAACAGCCACCATGCCTGCAAGCTCTCCCCCAGACCATTCATCTAGCTTGATGATGCTTTAAAGAGACATCTAATGAGAATAATCTGATTCAAATCCCCTCCTGCTTTTGGGCAGCAGAGCAATTCAGGCCCCCTCAAACTCCTTCTTCCTCCATGACTGTCTTTATTTCCCCTTCTTATATGAATCACTGGGGTTTCCTTTGCTTTTTGCATTATTATTTTATATCTTTGATATGACCACTGCAATCAAGATTCAGTCTCTTTAGAACCTAATAAATATGAAATCAGACTCAGTTTTACTCATAGCCTTATAATGGGATGCTGGCCGCTGCTTCAGCTCTCACTTTAGGTGCAGGGAACATTGCAGCCTGCTTAAAAAACTCCCTCTTTACCTGATTCAATCAGAACCACTTACAGGAAATACACACACACATTTCAAACTTGGCAAGAGAGTCAAGCTTTGGGAAGTGGGGAAGATCTCAATCACACTCAGCTTTCAGTGCAGAGCAGATGGCAAACATTCCAACTATATAATTTATAGGACACCATCACTATGTATTAGTCCCATACAGTGGCTGAGCTCAGCCAAACCACAGCTCATGCACACTCAGGGGAACTCTCCACATGCAACCTGGGTAGGACCCAGGTTTTGAAGAAAGCACATGCTTTGTGTTTCATCTCCTTTATAATACAGAGCAGAAGATGCAGTGCAGCAGCCCTTGTCCCAGAGGGTCTTCCTCTTCCTGCTGGACTGGGCAAATGCTTCCCAGCCTGCAAGCTTGTGTTTGAACTAGGTCTGTATTACACAACATCTTCATGCAAGCAACTCCCTTCCCTGCAAGTAGCTCACGCAGCAGCATGATGGATGCCAGGGCAATCCAAGGCCAGGTGTTGGGGCTTGTTTGCACTTCTTCAGGGTTGTCATGCCATGCTGGCATAGCCTGGCCTGCAGCATGCTGGGGGTCACAATGCTCAAGAGGGATGTGCATTATCACTGCAGCTCAATTTCAGCAGTGCCTAAGCCTCCCTGCCCTGCCTTTCACACAGACACATACAGAGTGGGTGCAGTGAAGGACCTGTAGGTCAGGAGGGAGAATTGCTCAGGGTGGCCAAGTTTGGTTGTAATGAGGAGAAAAGGTAAAAAGGCAACATCAGGTAGTGAAAACACTCCTTCCAGAGCAAGGTGATGGCGGCTCCAGCCTTGTCTTCACAGTTGCAGAGTTCTCAATCCCCTGCATGGCTAAAAAAGTCTTGGAGATAAGTGCGTAAGATTGGCCTTTTACAGGTGCCTGGTTTGCAGGCACAGAGTGACACTGTGCTATCCCAGGGCTTCCCCAGCTCCAATGCCTTTGATCCTCTGCTGTTCAGCATAACAGCACGAGACACTGAGTCACTCCTCAGTCCCACAGGGGAATGAGGATTAATTAGTTGATTCTGGCATGTATCTTTAAAGAGAGATACTCCACTGCCACATGAGCCACAGGCTGTTACTGAACTGAGTCAAATGCAGCTCTGGCTTCACATCTGTGATGTCTGGAACAGCAAGAAAAAGAAACAGCAGTGGGGGAAAAATTGAATGTTCACATTGGGGCAATGCCAATACTGCTGTCAAAACTAGGAGAGTGGCCAGCACAGAGGTTCAGGAGAGCTTTGAGCTGACCAGTGCAGACAACAATAGTGCCTCAAGGACTGTCAGCCCTCAACAAATACCTAAGGTGTTTCAATAATCCAAACACAAGGCAGGAGCAAGGCAGGCCCAGTCACAGCACGGCACTGTCACCTTGTCACTGCATGGTAATCACACAGCAGGACCAGAGAGCTTTCATGGGAAAAGCAATACTCCATACTGACAGAAAATGGGAAAGCCTCCTTAGCTTGTTTAATGCTGACTGGGCTTTTTAGTTTTTTCCAGCATGCCCGAGAAGAGGTGCTTCAGTTGGCCCTGGCACAGCTTGTTGTAGTGCCAACAGAGCGTTGGGATCCAGAGGCTAGAGCAGACCCTGCACCCCAGGGCTCTGTCTCCCAAGGGTAGGTGTTCTCTTCTGTTGTTTCTGTCCTTGCCCCACCTCCTTCCCATGACATGCAGAGCCCACGGGGCTCTAGTACCCAGCCCACAGCTGCACCTGGGCCGGCAGTGAGGAGGCTGCCTGCACGTATGTAAAACATGGGCTCTCTTTCACACACTGCTGACTTCCCTCAGCAAAGGAGGCGGCGGGGTGGGGCACACCAGCACGGCTCCTTTCCTTGCTCCTCTCAAGATGCCCCAGCACACAGTAAGCTCGAGGGATGTGACATCGCAGCACGTGGCAGCTCTTGCAGATGGAGCCTGTGGCAAAGGAAATGTGGCCCAGCACAGGCTGGGAGCCCCTGCTACTCAGCTGCCAAGGAATCTGAGCAAGTCATGTCACTCCAGAGTCCCTTGTGTCTGACCTGTCTTGCACACCGATTCTTCACAGCCAAGACAACTTCTCCTGCACAGAGCTGACCAGAGCGGATGCCTTCCTGCCTAGTATCGCCATGCTGTATTTGTATTTAACAGTGAGGAACAGATCCAGAGATGTTGATTTCTCCACTGGCCAATTCAAGGATAATTGAACTGTGCAGGGAATGTCAGCATTTCAGAGGGTGGTTTCGTTCCAGTTCACACTAAAACCTAACCATGCTGCAATGCCTTACAAGAAGGATTGCAGCCAGTTTCAGGCAGCCTCCCTGCAGTGGAGACAGGCATGTAAGCAGCATAAAAATGGCCAATCTCAGGAGGTGCCCAGCCAGCAGGCCCCACCAAACCCTCCCCCATAGAACTTAGGTAAAGAGGTTTTAAACTCCTTAAAAATGTTTTTTCCTGAATGTTTCCACTCAATTCCAGATTTGCGACCCCAAAGTAATGTCAATTTGCCCTTGTTACACACCCCCAGTGGAGGCAGATCCTGCTGTAGAAGCAGAGCAAGCAAGGCACAGTGAATTTTCACACGCGTGTCCAGGGTCATGCAAAGAATCAGCCACAGAAGTGAAACGAATCCAGTGTTTTCAGCTCCTAACTCTGGGCTCTACCAGCTATTGCCTTCTCTTGCATATAAATCACTTTTCCCCACCAGTGAAGGACAGCTGGCCACTGAATGGAAAGTGGCAGTTGTTTAGCAGCCCACAGCAACACTGCACACCAGCTTAGGGTAGGGAGTGGAGAACAGAGTGCAGAGGAGACTGCCAGGGGATCTGGGCCAGCTGAATGGAAACAGAGCAGCTGGAAACCAGCCAGTGCTCCTGCAAAATCAAGACAAGTTAAAAACCCCTGAGGAGGAAGCCTCTTCCTTGCCTTTGGCAATAGAGCAGAGCTGACCTCTGCCACAGCTCTGCCAATCAGCACAGCAGAGCACAAGCCCCTTCTTGTCCACCACTGTTGTGAACAGTGGTCACGATGAGAGCAACCAAAGAACTCTGACAGCTTGACCACAGCTGCTAACCACTGACCTAAGCCAGCCACTCCCTTCAAACTACAGGCAAGCAAAGACGTCCAGTTTTAACCGGTTCCCAAAGCAAATATCAGAAGCGGCCTTGAATCTAAAGCTACCACCAGTTTCAAGGTTTGGAAGGGACAGATATATCCCCGGGGTTGGATTTATCTCTGATGTTTGTTCCAGGAAGAGAGAGATCTTTTACTATGGATGCCATTTCAGTACGCAGACTTTCTCTCCCATGGGTATAGACTGAGTATATCATGCTTTATCATCCTTAAAAGTTGGTGTGATTTAACTGCTCATGCAGCAGAGACAGTCTTAGAAAACCTGGCATCTAAGTGGAAAGCTGTAATCCCACCAGGTAACGCCAAGCAAGCTGATTTGTGCCAAAATCTCTCACGGATCACCCCTCTGTGAGCTGTTCAGCTAGCAGGCTGAGGATGCAAAATCTTCTTCAAGGGACTGGATTGAAAATGAAATCCTGTGGGTCAACCTGCCATAGCAGAGGAGACCATATTACAACCTCATTTAGTTCCATCCCGCCCAAAAAGCACTGAGACCAAAGCTTACACAGTGCAACTGCTATGCGCTCTTCTATACGAATTAAACTGCTTTTATTCTAATTTTGCTGACATAAATGACAAACAGAAACACATCGACAAACTGAAACAGTCAAACCAGCAATGCTCACAGGTATTTTCACCACAGAGAGGGGGATTCCTCTTTGGAAATCTCTACAGGGATAGGGAACTGAGGCAAGAGAGAAGAAGAGAAAGCAAGTAACTTCAAAATGTTAGTTTAGATTTCAGTCAGCTTGGCAAGCTCTTTCATGAGGTTTCAATACAATTGAACCTGAGTAACTAGCCTTAATTCAGCTTCAGACTTTCCATGCCTCTGATCCCAATCCAAGTACTACTTTCACAAGACCTTTATCAAACATTAGCCCTGGCTGTTCCATCCAGATGAAAGATAGCCTCAGCTGCCTTGTCTCCTCTGGTAGCAAGGGCAGTGTTATGGCCTGTCTAAACTAACAGCTGACAGCTCCTAGAGGTATTTACATAGTAGAAGATGAAGCTTCAGATGTGTCCCAACTACTTTGGGTTGTAAAACATGATGGACCTGAGACACATTGTCATATTCTTAGGTACGCTCCACTTCCCCTGCCAGTTCTAGTAAATACTTTCTTCTAAGAGTAAGAAAAATATCTGCCCCAAGGTGAAGCAAGATGCTGCTCTTAAGGAACTAGATTTTATTATGTACCAGCTGAGATTCAGCCACCTGTAGGAAGTAAAAACAGCATCTTTCTTCTTTGAAAGTAGTAGAAGGGAAGAAATACCACATCTGAAATATAACAGTGGGAAAAAAAAAACCTGCTTGAAGGTGCAGAAATGGACAGTAACACATGTGGGTTACTCCAAAGCATTCTAGGTGGACCAAAATAAAAGTTTCATTTTCACTAGTTAAGAAAGCACAGTGAAATTACTCTTGAGGCCAAAGGGATTTAATCTGAGTTTGTCAGTTATTAGAGTCAACTAATAAGGAGAGCAACCTAGGAGATGGAAAAGTCTCATTGCCTTATAGGAGTTGCGGAGGACAAAAAAAGAGTGGCTCATTTTATGTCACTTCTCTTCCTTTCCTCCCACAGACTGCACCTGCACATCAAGAACAAATCGAAACCAGCCTCTTCTAAGCCATGGTCTCCTTTATTTTGATGGACTCAAAGCATGAGCAAGGCTGAGACAGCATGACCAACACAGAAACTTGTTTCTCAGCATGAATTTTCCTCTCTCTGGTGGCCAAATCCTGGTTAGTACCTTCAGGATGGCAAAGCTAGCTGAAAGTAGGGCATGCCCATTAAGCTTCCAATTCTCCTTACACAGCCATGACAGTTTGCACATCTTTCTCCTTTGGGTTTTAGGCAGAGCCCAGCCCTTTTGGGCATCATAACAGAGCTGAATGGTTTAGCTCCTTTTGTTTCAGCTGACAAACACCCTAGCCCTCCCTCACCAGCAACAATACAACTGGAGCTGGGATCTGTGTGTCCCCTGAGCAAGGATACAGGCTTTGTGCCTTGCTGAGCTGTCTTTGCAAGGACTGCCAACACTCACAACTGATTAAGCCTGCAGTGCTGCTTTCTGCTTTTCCTGCTCACAGACAGATGTCAGCATATCATGCTTTATCAACTGAAAAAGTGCACACAGCTAGAGCTCTGCATCTAGGAACATTAAAAGAGACTATTAGGGATTAAATAAATTAAACCAGAGGGGAGCTTAACACATTCTCCCTAGGCTTCGTTTCTAATTGGCATACAATTCCGGGTAAGAAACATCCCAGCATTTCAAAAAAGACCATATTCTGGCAGGTGGTTCAACTCAATGAACAGAAAGGGCTGTATTTGAAAAGCTTTTGCCACCACCACATGGTTGAAGCCACTAATGCAGCAAAACAACTAACTGGGAGTTTGAGCTGCCAGCAAGGACCAGCCTGCCAGGGCAAACTGGGGCAAGCATTAGCAGGTTCTAGAGCCCATGCCACATCACTAATAAAGAGCGTATATATAAGTAGTTACTAAGTAAATTACATATTACTTATTTTATTAAATTAGAACTCTCAGACCTTAGTGACTTGCAGTAAGCACAAGGCATGACTTACTGCTGTTCAGAACCTGTTAGTAAAGGGATTATACACAGCATATGCCAAACCAGCCGAGACAACCTGTTTGCTGTGTGCTGCTGTGGTCTGGTCTTCTGGGTTTCACCTCTGGTCAGCCCCAGAGGCTGCATTACTGGGGCTGTCTTGGGCTTGACAAGTGGAGTCTTTTTTTTTTTGAGGATCTAAAAGAAAGCTAAAGTGCTAGATTCATTATATTCTTTAGCCCCTTCCTTCCCAGTTAGGTACCAGGCATGGAAATAGTGAGTGCTTTGCTGGGCAGATGCTTACACAGCTGGATCATGAACTGCCAAGTGCAGCCTATCTAGAAGCTGCAGACCAGCCTTCCTTCCCCACCTCTTGGTGGATAGACAAAACCTGGTATCAAGGTTTCACATTAGACTAAGGTGCCACATTTCAACTGAAAGAAAGCAGGAGCCTGCTGCCTCTTCTCTGGTACTTTGGAGACAGTAGCCTGTTCTTCTGATGTACTCTCAGAAAAACATGTAGCTCCTGGCCACTGGCCAAGCGGAAAAAACTCAAACTTGATCATGACATGGGATTCAGATATAATAATGGATAGGAATCCCCAGTTCAAACTGCCCTCTCCCTCTGTTATCCACTGAATAGGAATTAAACTTTTCTTGAGGTAAGCAACTAGGAACAGATCTTGATGAGTGGTCATAACAAATCACACAAAAAAACTTCCCAATGTGATTCCAACTGCAGCATCTTGAATGCCCGACGTGAAAAAAATCCTGATGAATGTGTCTGAAGTATCACAATGAAAAGCTAATCATCATCAGAGTTCCTCATCAGTGAGACAAAGGACAAGGCAGAAACTCCTGGTATATGACCAGCACAGATCTGTAACATTCGCAGAAGTCGTTGAGCAGTAGCAACTCGAATCCCTTCCAACTGGAAACAAAATGGAGAAATTATTTAAACATTTGAAAAGAAGAAAAGCAACCGTAAGCTTTGATAAAAGAAAGAACCAGAGCAGGTATCAAGTGGCTAGCTACAGAAAATCCCAAACAGGCCCATTTACTTCCCTAATGTTAAGGAAGGTACAGCATTGCCAGCTGGAAGTGCTGAAGGGCTTGCCAAAGGCACAGATTCTACCTGCTGGTAGGGAAACCGTCTCTGAGGATGCAGTGACAAGTACACAGAAAAGTAAAGTGTGCTGCTGCTGCTGAATGCCAAACTCTCCCCGCAGCTTTTCAGACCAAGCAGGTAATTGGAAAGAGTGGTCTATCAGATGGCAAAATGGTCAGCGAAGCCACAAAGTTTGGCTGACACAAAATATTACATGGGCAAGGGAGTCACATGGCAAATAACATCTCAGCAGCTCCCAGGAAGAGAAAATGCAGCAAGGAACAAGTGTACTGAAGTTTTGCATATCAGAGATGTTTTTTGTTAGCTTAGACTTGGCTTCATGAGGTTTTGAAGTAGCACAGGAAGGAACAGATTACTAGAAGACTCATTTCAAGGACAGCCAGACGCCTGTAACTCTACCATTCTTGTAGACAGTTTGCTCTCTGACATTTATGAAAGCCAGTAGCGTATGTATTTATTGTTATATGTATTTATTGCTAATATAATGATCTTTCTAACAATCACAGAGCAGTGGAATTCAGAAATCCCTTGAGATGTCAAATAAACACCTTACCTCCAGCTCACAGAATAGCACAGGGCTGCAGTAGGTTTTTCCTAATTTACAGATGGCATTTGTCTCAATGCTGCAAGCGTTCACCCTGCCAACTAAAAAAACGTTTTCCCACATTACAAGCCTCATAATCAGCAATCAGTGAAGAAAAGTTTTAGGAAATTCCACATCCACAGAACAATCCAGAGCTAATTTTGAGAGCATAATAGAAGGTACGGCAACAGTGAGCAGTGCAAACAGAATGGTACAAGTTTTGAAATCGAATTAGCATGGAAGTCTTTCATAATACTAACAGCAGGAATAGCACCACATCACTCTTCATGTAACATTAACACTCTGCATAAGAGATCAGCACACCATCATTGGGGCAGAGTCTTCCACTCACTTACCAAAAGTCCTCCTGGCTCATATGGTATCACACAGTGGTCTGGTCTCCAAAGAATTCACCAAGAGAGCCCTAACACAAGACAATGCTAAGACTCTTTCTCTGCCTCAGAATTAGGCCTCCTGACCCCAAAACTCCAGGGGTTCAACTGCTCTATGTTCCAACATAGAGCAATCCAGTCTGGCCCCTCCGGTTGCTCAGAGCTGAAGCAGGGAGGGTACACAGGAAAGCACTGGGAGACAGAAGGACTAGAGGCACAACAGGGCCAGACAGTACACAGCAGGAATACCAGTCTTGTATTAAAACTATACTTCATAGTTTTGTAGCTCATCCATTTAGATTCACTTTATTACCATAGTATAATATACTTCTCACTGCTCATTAAGATTATCAATAAGACAGATCTGCAAGAGCAGATAGAACAGACTTCTAGAGTGACACACACACAAAAAATAATATAAATAACACAAATCATATTCAGGAATTAGGGACAGAGAATAGAGGTCTGATTGGCAAAAACAAAAAGAAGAGGGCAAGTGAGCATGAGAGAACCATGTTTTATCTAGGAAACAATAAAAAAAGGCAGAGTTCAGAAATAAATTAAACAAAATTTCAACAAAGCCACTGGTTTCGTTTAGTTTGTTTCAAGTTAAGTCAGTGCCCTGTTTTAAGAATACCAACAGTGAGTTGTACTGCTTGAAGAGGAGGAAGAGGTGCCATACATACCCCCAGTCACAAGAAAGCACACTTTCCCCAGGAAGAAGCTGGCATCCACATGAGCTAGGGAAGTTTTGACATTCTTCAAGCTGTCAGAAAAGTAAGTACAGACAATCCAGTTGGACAGGGAGGTTAAACCAGTGCAGCATAAGTACAACAGGAATAATTTTCAGAAGCACAATTAGAAAACCAATGATGTTAACATCTGCTGATTTGTGAGCTTGCAAAGTTCTGCTTTATGCTAAAAGCATGACATCAGAGACCTCTGTTATACCCACAGCTGTTTAATAACCCATAACATATCCTTTCTACACAAGACTCAAGAGTTAGAGTAAGTTTGAACAGTGTCCTCCATGATTTACAGACACTAAGCATCTGAATTCATTAATATCCAATGAAACTTCAGCACCACTTATGCTCTTTCAGGAAGCGTTTGCCCACACATTTCAGCAGCACCATCTGTGCTTTAAGTATGCAGCTGGGCCTGTCATTTTTGGTAAATGAGAGCCCAGGATCATCAGTCACAAGTTAAGTAAGTAATAAAATGCTGACTTCTGTGCCTTAGCAAGTCTTTACTTGTGGCCTGGGGAAAAAAGTATAATTTCTACTGGCAAGCACACAATGACAGAAAAGGGATCAATCCTTGCAGAGCTTTCTCTTTTACACAGAGACATCCATAGGGCGGATCCCACTTGACCAGGAGTATCAGTGAACTGAGGACTCAGACACAGCCACTTGCTGCTAATTGGGCAGCACTGCCCAGTGCACATCAGGCTGCTACAAATTATAGAAATTCACAGCACCACCAGCACCTCCATCTAATTCTACTGACAGCATCTTTCCAAAGCTCAGTTTGTATTGTCACATATCCAGACCCAGAAATAAATTCTGCCTTCTCTGCTATAGCACATTAGTGCACAACAGGCATGTTACTGGACAGAGCAGTTCAGTCCTAATCCACTGCTGGACGCCAGAAAGCCACTGTATGTATTACTGAGTTCTTCCACCACAGCAAGTCTTGGGTTTGAAACCCACTATTCAGCAATTCCAATACAGTAAAAATGTAGATTTAGCCATCAAACCAAGAAAGAATATTAGTCCCCCCTCTCGTCTTTTTGCCCTTCTTTTACCTGTACTTGCTCTTGATGTCAATCATAAACACAACCAGATCTATCCTGGGTCGGAGATGATCCCTCTCTGAAGGTAAGGGGAGGGATGTAGCAAGGTGACTGAAAGACAACAAATTTGCTAATTTAACCAAATAGCTTGGCAAGACAGTATCCACTTATCCATAATCTCATAACCACTGCAGTTCACCCTGTAGCAAGTTACCAGGAAGCTTGTTAATTACTAAATATGTGGGCATTCTGATTGTTTAAGAGGT
Organism: Phylloscopus collybita; assembly: GCA_027886175.1. Classification (NCBI taxonomy): domain Eukaryota; kingdom Metazoa; phylum Chordata; class Aves; order Passeriformes; family Phylloscopidae; genus Phylloscopus; species Phylloscopus collybita. The sequence continues at coordinate 49,236,293 of JAJNNQ010000137.1, read as the reverse complement.
ACTCTCATATCTTAGGCCCACTCATAGTTGCTGACAGGCACAGTGGTAATTGCTAGACAAGGCTGGTTATAATGGGATGCTTATTAGAGCATAACAAGACTCACAGAAACATTTTCCCCGTGCAGATCTGTATGGCAAGTCATTTAATTTAATTGTTACAAAGAGTCCCTTCTAACAAAGCGAACCCCAGTTCTTTAGTGGAATATTTTGCTGCCAAGTTTCAGTTAAAATGCATCAGTGCTTTTCTGTCACATTTGAGAGATACTGCTCATATGCTCACACAGGAGAGGTGACCATTCCAGGTACAGAAGAACCTTAAACCACAAATTTGTACAGCTTTATAGATGAAGTTATAACTCAAAAAGAGTTTCTATTATATCATTAGGTCCTCTTTTAACCCTTTCACTATGTCAGGAGCTACTAGGTTAGTTTAGGCACCCTTCTACATGGTACCACCACTGCTACACTACAGTGGTAAGAATTTTTGCATCTCTTCCCACTAAAAGCCAAACAACCACAAACAACTAACAACAACAAAAAACAAGCAAACCAACCAACAAAAAACTTAATCAAAAAAGGTTTCAGCAGTACATAACTGGATCTTCCACAGGGAAGAACATTATCACCATTGCATTTTTGGAAGATCACCTTAATTTAAACTGGACAAACATCTCAGAAGTTGAGTCACTCTCACAACCCACTTCCTCTCTGGAAGCCAAGGAAGAGACACTTATTCTGGTCTTCTTGGGGAATATTACTTCTAGCAATTGAATCTCAAGGACTTAACAGTTTTCTCCAGCAGTGACAGACAATGGTACACATTCCCTTCTATTAATCCTATGTAGTTTGTAGTTTTGTTTGCTAGTTTCCAAATAAAGGTGTTTTGTTTCTTCCATTTATGGAAGATATGATTTAACAAAAAATATTCTGAAACTAACACAAGAAATGAGCAAAGTGAGCTTGAAAGGCACACTGCAACACAAACCAGTTTATTAATTTAAGGTGAAATTTAGGGAGACTCTTTGATGAAAGTATCAGATCTCACTGTCTGAGGGGAACAAAAAAGTGACCCAGAAAGGCACTGCATTATTTGAAATTCTGCTATATTTAAACCAACATGACTAGATGATGTCAGCAGTCTCCAGATATGAACCTCAGAATCCTTCCCCGGCCCCACCCCCGCCTCCCAGCAATAAGAGACACAAAAGACCCAAGCCCTGTAATCCTTCGCCCAATACTGTATCTGACAAGTAGACCTGTCAGATTAGATACCGTATTTGTTTGTAGTATAGATAACCCCAAAGTAACACAGTGGGGGAAAAAACCCCACAGATTTTGCTTTCCTAGCAATATTTACACAGGGATGTATTTTGCTTTGTAGCTTGAGCACACAATTCTGTGCCTTTGGGCAGTTACCCAGCTGTAATACCACCAGCCATCTAGTTATGGCATTCCACAGCTCAGCAAAGGATGCAGGTTTCACATAGAAAATGGGATAATTCATTTACTATTAGTTAGCACAGACATCCAAGATGCCAGAATCAGAGCACTACAGTCACTCTAATTAGCCAGCAGATCATTAGCTTGGGTGGCTTTTACTGCATAGCCACAGATTACTGCAGCAAAATAACATAAACACCTTCTGAAGAGCTGACTAAACTTATTTGGTCTTTGCAAGAGAGCTGTCAAGGACATTTAATCATAAAAAGATAGTTAATCAAGCTTTTAAGACAGGACATGTCGTGTGGCTAAAGCTGAAATTCCAAGTGCATCTTAATAGCTTGAGGATGAAAAGCACGTATGCGCATACAAACCAGAAAACAGCTACAAAGAGCATCCAAAGCAATAGACATATTTCAGAAACACTTGTTCACCTGCAAGTACTTGCAAGCATTGTACCTATCCCATTTTGTCCCAGGATGTTTAATTTATGTTTCTCAGGCATGGGAAAAAAATGTGTTGCTCTCACACCTTTCCAATTTAGTAATCAAACATCTGTGCAACATGCAAAAGGTATGTGCATGGTGAACATGAACGTGGGAAATGCTTCCCCCCGCCCCCCACCCCGTTTCCAAGCATACCCAAACTGCCTGCCCTGCGGACAGAGGGGTTTGCCCGCTGCAGATGTGGTCACATCTGGGCAGTGGTGCTCTCTAGCGTTCGCAAGAGCGAAGTTTCCCTCTGAACTGCGTGCTCTACAGCTCCGACTCCTGTCACGGGGACGGAACCTGCGTCTTTAACCAATTTCGGTGCATCAGGAATCTGAAGCGGAAGCTTCCCGTGAATTCGCGTCACAACCGCTGGTTTGCATCTCTTGGACCAGATGGCAGCAAGCCCCGTACGGGCCCGGGGCCACAGGTGGCGCATCCCGCTCCCCACCACTCACATGCTGATGTTGAAGTTCTTCTTCTCCTGGAGGATCGCTTCCGCCAGCTTCTGCTGAAGCGCCTCGTCCGAGCCCACGAGCTGCGGGTAGAGGCGAGAGCGCGGTCAGCCACAGCCCCCGCCCGGCCGAAAATTTGCATATCGCCCCCGGACAGCCAATCCCCACGCGGGGCCGGGCCGCACGCAGGCAAGGCCCGACACGGCGGAGGGGACGGGACTGGCGGGCGCCCACAGCGGGGCCGGGCCGGGGAAAGGGAAGGAGAAGGGACGCCGGGGCCGGGGCTGGAGCGACGTCACCGCCGGACCTACCAGGAGGACGCCGGAGTTGAGCGTCGGGAGCTTGTCCAAGGGCCGCAACACCGCCATCCCCACAGGAGAAGGCCCCACCCGCCCGACAGCCCGCCGGAATTCAAACTGCAGTCACGCTCCTCCTTGCGCCGACGTCGAGCGGCGGGCCGGGGCCTGCGGGGCGGGACGCGGCGGGGCGGGGCGGGGCTGGCGGCTCGGGCACGGTTACCAGCGGGCGGCAGGGGGCGCTGCGGGGCTGGCGACGATCGGCTCACGGGATGTCCCTTGGGCTTGGAAGGACCCTCAGGAATCATCGCGTCCAGCTCCTGGCCCTGCACAGGAGTGATACCCCAAGGGCCCCAAGGGTCACACCATGTGCCTGACAGCATAGACCAAATGCTTCGTGAATTCTATCAGGCTTGGTGCTGACCACGTCCCTGGGGAGCCTGTTACTATGCCTCACCACCTTGTGGGTGAAGAAACTTTTTTTAATATGTAACCTAAATCTCCCCTGACACTGCGACAGGCCATTATTCTGGGTCTTTTTGCTGTTTGCCAGAGAGACCAGTGCCTGCCCCTGCACTTTCCCTTACGAGGACGTTGTGAACTGCAGCGATGTAGGGGTACAGCGTTGGGCCCCTCTGAGCACACAGGCACCACACGGTGTGACAGACCACCAAGGGCAGCCAATCACCATAAAACCCTGCAAAGCAGCGCTATTCCTGTGGCATCCAGATATCCCAGGCTGTGCAGGGGGATCATGAACAGCCCTTAACTTTTGAGAAGCAGAGCCCTTATTTCCAGGGCTGTGCTGCTCCCTGGCCCTTGCACATTTGTTTACTCAAGGCTGAATAATAGGAAAGGCTTCAATAAAATTCCACTGCCTCCTTATATTGCAGTTTATAATGTGAAGTAATACATAGAATCATAGAATCATTAGATTGAAAAGACCTCTAAGATCATTGAGTCCACCCATTAACCCAACACTGTTCAAAACAACCATGTCCCCATATGCCACACATTTTCAAACACTTTAGAGATGGTAACTCCAACACATGCTTGGGCAGCCTGTTCCACTTCCCAACCACCCTTTCAGTGAAGAAATGTTTCCTAATATCTGGTGGAAACCACCCCTGGAGCAACTTGAGGCCATTTCCTCTTATCCTACTGCTTGTAATAGATACTAACTCCCACCTGGCTACAGCCTCCCTTCAGGGAGCTGTAGAGAGCGATATGGTCTCCCCTGAGCCTCATTTTTTCAGGCTAAGCAACCCCAGCTCCCTCAGCTGTTCCTCATAACACTTGTGCTCTGGACACTTCATTGGCTCCTTCTCTGCCCTTCTATGGACATGCTCCAGCACCCTAATGTCTTTCTTGTAGTGAGGGCCCCAAAACTGAATACAGGATTTGAGCTGTGGCCTCACCAGTACGAAGTACGAGGGAAAAACATTACCATAGTTAATACACTTTCATACTATAAAGACTGCTTGATAACATAGCTAGGGAAGGGAATTCCCCTAACACTGTGTGGCAGTAGCAGCTGGTTTTGAACACTGAATTATTCCGTGCGAAGTTTTGCATCACTCCAGTAGGCTCGACCTCCGTCCTGCCCCTTCCTGGGTGCCTTCCCCTTCACCCCCCGATTTGGTCAGCCTCTCCCCGGCCCAGTGTTCCCCTGTTCGTAATACAGGCAAGAAGGGGCCTGGACAGAAGCACTGCAGTAACACAGATAGGCTCAGTTTTGCTCATTCGGAGGTCAGAGAAGGAGGATGACATGCAGTTATGTAAAACCTCGGAGGGTCCAATGTACCTCAGTGGCCCGTGGTTCAACTTGCTGCATCTCCTGATCTTTGCCTCAGCCCTGAGTTTGGCTCCACCTTAGTGTGGAAGGGAATCCAGAACCCCTTCTGCTGCCTGCTGGTGCTGGCTCTCTCTGCCCTTTCAACCAGGGTACCTCCAAATGGCAGATGTGCCAGGGGAGAAAGAAGGCTGCAGGAGAATGAAGGCATATCTGCCCCTCTGCAGCTATCTGGAGAGGGAAGGCAAAGGGGAGAGAGACAGGGTTAACAAAAGCTGACATCACATGGCCACTGTAGCATTTTTGATCTTGACAAAGGCAGACGGTTTCTCTTGTTGCCAGCATGAGACAAATTACAGGTGAAGCAGAAGAGATTACAAGATATTTCTGGTTGGTTTTGAGTTTGGTGGGGGGAAGGGAGGACAAATTCAGGGCAGATGTGTCCTGAAGATGGGAGACAAGCAGATGCAATAAATAACAAGAGCCAGCTCCCAGGCTGGGGGGATATAGAGAACAAATAGAACAATATTCCTTTTGGGCTGCTGAAGGTGTGGAAATATGTTAAAAGTTCTGGCACCCACCTAAAAGGTGTTTGTCCTCTTTCTGCCCACTGTTGCCTGTTTGTTGGCCCCACTGAAGGACGTGGGTGGCTTTAGTTTCTGGTCAGGGACATGCTTGCTGTGCCCTGCTGCTGCATGCTTCTGTCTTCTCACCATGCTGGTGTCTGTTGACATTCAGTGGATCCAGATGAGCTATCACTCATCCCACAGTTAGAAAATTATTTTTCATAGTAGAGGACATTTTAAGGAAGTGGAGACTTGGGTTGGCAATGTGCCTGCAGAGAGAATAGAATCATAGAATCATTAGATTGAAAAGACCTCTAAGATCATTGAGTCCACCCATTAACCCAACACTGTTCAAAACAGTGCCTAGATCTGTAGGTTGGCAAGGAAAGGAGGGGAGAGGGATGAGATGTGGTTAGTGTTGGAGGTCAGGGTGTATTTTACATAATCCTGTGGGACTGTGTCAGATTGTTTCACCTCTTGCTGCTCCATTTCCAGTTTGCAAAGTGGGAGTAATGAGTTGATCTCTGCTTCTGAGTGGTGCAGGAGAGCTGAGATGGGTATCAGTGCACTGGCCCAGAGTGTAAGCAGAAGGGACAAGAGCAGAGCATGGTATGGAAGGAGAGAACTTCTGATTTTACTCTGTGGGGCATTGTACATTGCTCTGGTAGCATAAACCATTCCACAAATGGGTAGAAGTTGATTACAGCCAACATGAAGATGTTCTGATGCTGCCAAAAAAACCCAGTTGACATCAGCAAGATTTGTCCTGCATCACCAATGCTCCCTTGGAATGGGGCAGCTGCTCCTGCAGCAGGACCGCACCAGCCAGTACAAAAGATGTTGAAAAGCACGCCTCGTCCTCATGTATCCATAGCCAATTTGCTGTCTGATTCATCCAGTGGCTGCATCTCAAGATATTTTCTCTCTGGTTTCTCTCTTGGTTCTCCCTGAGCAGCCAGACGAGCAAAGGAGACAGGCTTTGGAGATGGTCTAGAGAGGAGCACTGACCCCAGCATGGTCCCAGTTGTCTCAGCGACTGCTCCCAGCTCCTGATAGCCCCATTCAGTTTGAGTTCTCTGAGATATCACCTTCTCATGCATTACTGGCTCCAGGCTGACCTCTCGCCATCCCTCCTGGGAAGCCTCCTGTATATTTGACTGCACTTGTTCTCTCACTAACAGACAAAAATTATATCATTTGCAGCAAGTGCAAATTATTAGTGAAATTAATGACATTTTCACATATGTTGCTGGCAACTTCTGCTCCCTTTGGCAAAGGCTCTTCAGAACTATTTTTAGACCCAAAGTAAGTCAGCTTTTTTCATTCTGCTCTTTAATTTAACTCACTATACACATTTCCTTAGTTTTTAATCAACTCAGCAAAGCTTCTCTAATGGGTTTCCTTTTTTTGAAGCTGCAGTAGCACCCAGAAGGTGGGTTAGTCTGCTTTCCCACCAGACTATCCCCAACTGATGCCCTGCCATGCATCCCGTGTGCCTTCTGCATCCTGCAGACACTCTCTCACCTCCAGCAGCTGAGCAGGGAAGCATTTCTGTGACCCTTGCTGAAGTTTTATCCTCTACTGCAGACCTCGGGCAAGGCAGGTTTGATAAACTCCATCTTCTCCCATGCCTCTACCTACATCAGGAGAGTAATATTGGGAGATTGGTGTTGCATTAAAGACAGGAATTGACCTGGGTCTGATCATCTCAGAAGATGCTGATAAAAGGCTAAAGGACACTAAAGAACATTGAAAAAACTTGTTAAGAAAGACTGGAATAACACATAACCAGGCCTGGGATTAAGCTGAGCTCAGTACATTGTTTATGCTGTGATTTACAAACATGCTAGAAGCAGGAAGTATGTGCCCAAGGTTGCCTGACCACCTCCTCTTTTTTTCCAGCCAAGGCTTTTGTCTTTTGTTTTGAGAAGGGTTTAATGATTTCTGCTCTGGCTGTGTGGCCCTCTCACATCAAACCTGACCCCATGTTTGCCTTCATCATGCAGGTGAATTTGTTGCCCAGAGATACAGAGGGAGTCAGCAGTTTGGTGATAGGCAGGTGTCTTGGGATGAATGGCATGGAGGGGCTCAATCTGTGCACAGACACAGAGAGACTTCCTCCAAGCCAGGTGAAGGGGGCTGGAAGGCCCCAAGGCCCCAAGCAGAATGATATGCACAAGCTTATGCCTGGAAGATCTAAGTGGCACACAGCAGCCTCCTCTAGGTGAAAGCTGAACTGCAGCTGAAGTGTTTCTATGCAGATTGAGCTGTACAGGCACATCAGTCCCTGGAGCTGTCATCTTCAGCTCTTGTTGGAAACCAAAGGATGTGACAGCACCTGAGAGCCCTGTCACAGGCAGCAAGCATCTGCATCAGAGGCACAGGGTCTTAAAGTGTGTCCCAGCTCCAGCACCCCAAAGCCCCGTGTCTTTTTCTTGTGTCCAAGGGTGCTTCAGACTCATCTGGGGGGGTTCTGGCTTCAAGCAAGAGAGGCTGCAATGTCATGACCTTACCCACTGCTGTGGTGATGGCTGCAGAAAGATGTGATCACCATTCCTTGTCACATCCTCCCAGTGTCTGCATGGCAGGGAAGTGAGCCAGAGGAAAAAATTACCTCATGAGTCAAAACTATTGCTGTTCTGGGGTTTTGGCTGCATGAGCAGCATGCTGGTATAAGCCCGAGCTTAAACCTGGGAACAAGTTGAAGACTGGCAAACACACACTGGCTTTGATGTGCCCCCTGAGGTGACCTAGAACAGAGTTGGGACAGTTGGCTAGGGACAATGGGAGGAGCTTACAGGCTGTGGCACGAGGATACCTGGCCTGGCAGGCTCTACTGAGTAACCTGCAGCTTCACCACTGACCAGTCACCTGGATAAATTAATAGTCTCCTACCTTGTGCCAGCAACCACTGATCTCCCTCTCATTTTCTTTGCACACCTGGGAAGGGGTTTTCCTTTTGCCCTCTCAAATGGACTGGCTTTGCCTGCCCTTAAGGTTTGCTCTGAGAATGCAATAAACAGTATTCTTGCAAAGTTACTTTTAAAAATATTTTTCTCCTAACCACAGGTTTCTCTCCCAGTATGGTCAAAACTGTGGGGCCTGTGATTCTTGCCCCCTGCAGTGGGATTAGTGAAGCAGTTACTGGGCTGATGGTCAAGGTGAGTGTCATGTCCCAACTTGACTGAGGTTAAAATTAAGGCCCAATTGCAGGCTTCACTCTGGCAATCATCTGGAGTTTGCCAACCTTACAGGGGCAAACGAAGAAACAGTTAGCTAAACCTAATGGATCTGATCCTCCGTGCAGATATCCTGCTAGGTATGAAGGGCTTGCAAGGCCTATACTCAATGATTCTAAGCTGTTAGAAGAAGTGAGGCTCAGGAGGACCAAAAGAGGATGAAGAGGAAATCACAGAGCGTACCAGTCAGCTCCCACAGCTCCATCACAGCCTTGTCTCTGCACTGGTGGATGAAACCCTGGCAGAGCGCAGGTGACAGACCCTTACCGTGCATTACCCTTAAAGCTGCCAAGCATGCATGGGCTCTGTCACCATCCACAGGTTGGCTTGGAGAGAGGATGAACTCACTTGTGCCTGAAACACAACCTACTGGAAAGTAAGACCTCAAATCTCACAGCTCCTGGAGTGTAGCAGACACAAATTTGAGCCTCATCTATTTCAGTGGATAATATTAATCCTGAAAACCTTTTCAATAACCCACGGTGGCACATCTGCAGGGCTGTAAGTGTCAAAAACTAAGTGGGTGGAACTGGACAACACAGGTAGGAGAGCAGGCAGTTCTTCAGGCTAGAGCCAGTTGTTTGATTTTGCTAAAACTTTTTTGTTTTAGTTTTTTAAACAATTTCTGGGTCATGGTGAAAATTTCCCTTTGCAAAAAAACCAACAAAACAAACAACAAAAAAAATCCCAACATGGAGAAAACCAAATCAGTTTGCATGTTCTGATTTTTGTGCTGCTGAAAAGCTGGAAATGTTTTAATAAAACATCTCTTGTCAACAGCAGCAATGAGAGAACTAGGTATCAACTCAGGAAAAAGGTATTTCACCGAAAGCAAGAATAGTACTTCAGACAGCATTGTTTTTCTGTTTCCTGATGGAAGATTCTTTTGGTCAAAGTGTTCACCAAAGCCCTGAAGAGATTACTAACCCCCTTGCCTCTTCCATCCCTCTCTCTGCCTCTCACCCACTAGCCCCCAGTCCCTGGGCTGCACAAGCCGGTAAATCTGTGGAGCCTGAACATTCTGTCCATTTCCATCAGCTCGAGCTCACACACGTCTGCCCCAGTATTTCTGCTCTTCGGGGCTGCAGCCGAGCTGCGAATGATGCAGGAGGAGGGAGAGCATCCTGCGGTCAAGTCCCCCGTGGCTCTGACCCGGGTACCATGTGCAGGTGAGCTGGGGAGGCTCGTTGCCATAGCGACCGCTGCTAAAATGCCCCCTCCTCCCTGCGCCGGGATGCAATCGGTTGCAGACAGTCGTTATATCGTGTGTGTGGGAAGACTGGCGGTGGGGTCCCCCGGGGAGGCTGCAGCGGGGCTGACACTGTCAGGGAGGCGGTGGGGGAAGCCCCCGGGAGTCTCGGTGGGAAGTGAGGCCACGCTGCTGGCTGCCTGTCCTACCCCCGCCGGCGCGGCTACTCCCGCCATACCTCCCACCTTGCCTACCTCCCGCCCATCCGCCCCTGTCGCCTCCCTCTGTTGCCCAGTTCTCCTGGCGCGAGGTCCCTTTTCCCTGGCACTGTCTGGCCGGGAAAGGAGCCTGACTCATCCCGCCTGGGACCCGGCAGATGCCGGAGGGAGCAGTCTCATCCCGTCGTGCTGCACCCGTGGAAGAAGGTAGGTGGCAGGTGTCCATCGGGGCACATAGCGGTGCTTTTTGGGGATGCGGTGCATGGGAGCGAGGTCATGTCTGGGTCTCCAGCCATCGGAAGCTCCGTGCCCCAAGCTGCAGCCTGCCCCAGGGTGTCCAGGTCTGGGGGAATCTCCTACGGTCGAAGTGAGCCCACAGCTTGTAACGCTGGGAGCAGGTTGTGCTCCCAGTCATGCATATGGAAGGATACTGTACCCAAATTTTGTGTTCAGGCATGCTGCTCCCAGCCTTCCCCAAGCAGTTTCTGCCCTGCCACTTGCAATGTGCCTCCTGGGGCTCCTGTCACAAGTGTACCCACGGCACCTCGGGGCAGTGGGAGGTTGCATAGGGGATCCATGGATGCCATTAAAGGCAAGAGGCTGGAGTGAGGTGTAGCATGGGTTTAAAAGGGGTCAGACAGCTTATCTATATGAGACACACCTTTGGGTGGAAGACTCTTTCATGTCTTTGGGAGCACAAGGATGTCCCACTGAAAAATGAGATGCTGAAGATCAACTGGTCCAGCAAGGTTAAGGCACATTTAATATCCACAGAACTGCTCCATAAAGCTGACATCTCTAAATGAAACTCCCCTTTTTCATTATTTGCAGCCAAAATCTCCTCAGCTGCCTGACAAAAGCAAGTTGCTTCTCCAAGCCAGCCCTGCAGAGGCTGGAGTGGGCGCTCTGACACCTCACCCAGTGCTTGGCTTGGCTATGATGAGAATCCTTCCTTGAGGGGGCAGGGATGGGTGAGCAGCCTGGGGACACAGCATGAGGATAGGGCTGCATAGCAAGTAGACTAAAAAATAGGTTGCTGGTGAGAAGCTAGGAAATGCTGTCTCTACTAGTGATAGAGGAGGGATGAATTGGGAAGTGTGTAGGCCTGCTTTTTATTGCAGTGCTTTTTCGGATAGCAGCCTCACTCGCACACATTGGAAAGCCAAAGGTTATTGGCTTTCCTTCTGTCAGCCCAGGAAGTCCAAGCTGAACTCACCTTCACAGTGTCCTTAACCCTGCCCATTGCTGTTGCCAGCTAGGGACAGATACCAGCTGCTGAGACATCTCTGAAAAGGAGGTTTGCAGCAGCCTGAGCTCCCCAGGATGTCTGCAGCTGCAACTGGGGGATGCAGGGGGTGCAAAGCAGCTACTTTTGCAGAGCATGTAGGAAAGCTGTGCTGAGGGGTTTCTGGCCCAGAGTTCAGACCCCATTCCTGTTGCGGAAGGGGTTCGTGCCTAATTCTTTACATGGTTCCTTAAAGTACATTAAGGGATGCTCCACAGCTCCTCACAACACCTCTGTGATGTTGATCCAAGCTAAGGTGGGAGCTTTCCTCAGCAGTTACTCACCTGAGGAAGGCACAGGCAGCCCATGAAGAGGCAGCAGCAGTGCCCAGATCAGATCCATGCCAATAAATAGGAGGAAATCAGGAAAAAAAAAAAAAAAAAAAAAAATGCAGTTTCTTGCCTATGGTAATAAGAATTACAGCTTGTTTCAGATCTTACCCTGTGACAAAAACTTACTGTTACAGGCCCTCCTGGGACAAGAGGTGTCCAGAAGATAAATGCTGCTGGGCAAATTGGAAACTGATGGTTGTGGTATTAAAAAAAATAAAATAAAAAAGCCCAGACCCTGATGTGTAAAAGGCACCAATCTTATGGGCCAGCAGCAGCTTTCATCTGTCTGGAGAAGCAGGGGGTTGATGTGGGTACAGGTCGCCCCTAACTCTGTCCCCAGTGAAGTCAATGGGCATTTCATCACTCCCACCAAGGGGTGAGAGTTACAGAAAGCCTCCTTTCAGGCCTGCATTTTTGTGCCTGAGTCTGGCACCACTGTGCTTTCCCAAGCATGAGGGTCCCAGGTTTAATCCACCAAAGTCTTTAACAAGCAGCACATTCACAGTGCAAAACCCAGAAGATCTGGTGCCCGGTGAAGTCATGGTGAAGTCCCTTTTTGTGGGAGATGCTTTTTGATCCTCTTTTCTGTCCCTGCATGATCCATACCTTGGCTGGAATTTTGGTACAGAGCAAGCAGCAGAGCTCAACAAGTTGGGAACCTTTGTGGGCTGCAATGTGTGTTGCTCTCTCCCTCCCAAAGGATGGAGATAAGGGATGGGCTCAAATGTGATGCCATTGCAGATTTAAATGGCCCTAAGTTAGGGTGCATGGCCTAAGCATAGCATCAGCAGGGCCATAATGGTGGGGAGAGAGTATGCCAGGGCACCAGCAGATTATGGGGCTGGGACCCTGTTTGTTCACTCCTCCGAACATTTTCAGCCCTGACATCTGGACAAGGAGATATTTGCTCCTTCCTGCTCTCCCATTTTTAGCGCTGAGCCAGCAGCAATCCCACAGTGTGGTGTTGTTTTGTGTTCCCCAGGGAAATCATGCTCTGGACTCACACCCAGCTGGCCAGGGGTTCTTGACAAGGCAAATTGGCTGCTCCCAGTGAGTATCCCTCACTGCACAGTGGCTGATGTGGTGGAGGGATCTCAGGTCTGCTCACAGACTAGTGCCAACCCAAGGACCCTGAGCCCTGGCAAAGCAGAATATGAAATAGAGGTGCAGTAATGGAGGGCTTAGTCCTGATCCAGACAAGCTCAGACTGGGAATTTAAAGGGGTGATGGAGTGGCAGGGGAAGCAGATTTTCCCTCAAACAGGTGGTGAGAAGCAGCTATATTTACCCACTGCATACCTTTAATCACTGGCAGCAGGGCTGGGGGCAAGCAAGCTCAACCCCCTTTGTGGGGAGGAAGCAAGACTGACACTGTGCTGGGGTCCCAGGAATTACCCCAAATGCATTGACCTCTCCCAGTGGATGAAGTGCCTTCATGTTCAACCAAGCATGAACTAGGTCCAGCAGGGCTGTGAGGAGGGACTGGGCACTGCTGATGAGGCAGATGTCTTGTGATCAGTCTTGGTGGAGGTGTGTTTTAGGTGCTACTGCATGAGCTTTCTCTCCTTTTCTCTGGCAGCCATGCCCCACTTCTTGGATTGGTTTGTGCCCATGTATCTGGTGATCTCCATTCTCATCCTGGTGGGCTTTGGAGCATGCATATACTACTTTGAACCAGGACTCCAGGAAGCCCATAAGTGGCGAACACAAAGGCCAATCATGGAGCGAGACCTTCGGAAGACATTGATGATTTGGGACAACCTGGCCTTTGGGATGCCTGAGGTCTGATAAGCTGCCCATCACAGCCAGAGGAATCTCTCCTGGGTAAGCAGCAGACCACAAACCTCACTAGGGATGGCAGTCCTGCCCTGATACAAATGGGGCTGGTCATCACTTTACTCTGTGCTGATCTGGGCCTCATACTCATCACTCACCATTCTGCTCCTTTGCTTCTTAGTCAAGATTTGTGTGTGGGGCTTCCCATGTGCTCACAGCTCTTCAGCTAGCCAAGGACTTCTGCTCCTTCTCATGGCCAAGACTGACGACTACTCAAATGAAATATTCCTTTTTAATCACCTGAGTTTGAGCTGCCTGGCATCTTGACAGGACCTTCAGTAGGAGAGGTACCAGGTTTTGCAAAGGGATACAGACCCTTGTACTCCTATTTCCTAGGTTAAATCTAGCACAGTCTGTCTAAGTCCAAGGGGTATTTTGGGGAAAATAAATGGGGTTTCAATACAAATCATTGCTTCAGCTGAGCTCTTCCTAGCACCCACCCTTGGTGCTAGGATGGTGAGCTTGCCAAAGCTCTGTGCAGAGGGACCAAGGGCTCAATGAGCCTCAGAGACTGAATGCCTTTATCCTTGCTAAATGCACACACCTTCTGTGTCTGTTTGTGAGATGGAGAACATCCATCCATCCATCCATCCATCCATCCATCCATCCATCCATCCATTCCAGATACACCACATTCAAATTAAAGGTCTTTATTAAAGAGGTTTGTTCAAGTCTTGTGTCAAGCTGAGAACGTTCTGCAGCTCCTCATGAAGGGGTGCTGCCAGACTTACCACATGAGCCACTCCTGCCTGACTTTCAGCTCCTTTGTCATGGAGGGAGATGGTATAGTTTGTGAAGCAATTTGCACTTGTTCAGTCCCCTGCACTGCAGAACCCTACAGCTTGGATAGGCTCTTCCTTAACTGTTTTCTAGTGAAAGCTGTGAAGCATCCTCAGCCCATTTTTCCTGCATGTCTCTGAGAAGGAACATTGAGCCTGCCATCTAAACGGGCCCATTGTACTACCTTTGCTTTCTGGACTCAAGCTGTATAATGTAGGTTTTGCACAAAATCCCATGTTTATAGACTTCTTGCACTGTCGCAGGGATGACCAGCCACCAAAGTGCTGTATGAAGCTGTGACACTGGGGCTGAGAGGGATATTTCCATTCTCTCTCCTTGCCAATCCAGTGCAATGTCCAATGTGTACAGGGGGGTTTGAAAGAGCAAGAAGCAAGGTTGTGTCTCCTTTCCTCCCCCCCCAACATCCACTCTTTGAAGGCACATAGGTGCAATGGTGCTACCTGTGAATGCTCTGGACACAGGAATCCTGTATGCCTCACTCCTACGTATCTTGGGTATGTTGGCCGGTGCCACCATCCTGTGTGCATATCTACCTCTACCATCACCTTGGCCAGCCAGTATATTGGCAACCAACACCTCCAGTGTCCTTTCATTGTTATGGCTCTGTGCTCCCGTCCCCAATGGCTCCTTTCAGCAGCAGGGATTCCTCAGGCCACCTGTGAATATCTGCCACAGTTCCTGGCTTGTGTCACTCAGTCTCACCTGTGAACCTGGGAACAGGAAGTTTTCTCCTCCATTCCCAAAGAAAGGAGAGTTCATTGGGCTGCTACGAGTGATTTATACAGGGAAACACAATGAGTGGGATTACTCCTGTGCCCAAAGTTTTGCTCGCCCTGGCAAGCAAAGGCTCAAAGCACAGGTGAAGCCTGAAAGTTGGTAATTCTCTGGGGATATAAGTTAATTTTTAGCTTCAAGGAATGGATCAGGACATCCTGAAAATATCCTGGGTCTTTCTGGGACATTTAATCTACCAGACTGCAATTGCATTACCATTATTTTCCATACCAAAACCAGGCACACTGGCAGGAGCTTTCTGGTTCTGCTTCGGACAGAGGACAAGTCAAGAGTCCTTTCATTCAGCCAAGTAATAGAGACCGTGATGCAAGTACCGTAACTGGGGAGTCTCACTCAGCAGGGAAATGCAGTGAATGGAATTACTGCTGTGCCCAAAGTTATACTTGCCTTGGCAAGCAAAGACTCAAAAAGCAGGTGGAGTCTGAAACAGACACATTTTTGTGACTTGTAGCTGTGAGATCAAAACGACAAGGGGCTGGATTGCATGGTCTGATGTGCCACCCTCACCTGCATGGCTCACGTTCCCTGCCCTCTGGCACATCACAGCCATGCCTCCAAACACCAACTTGGAAACCTGCTTCATCACTTTGACTCCTTGATAGGTGGGATTGCCCTGTAAATGAACACAGCTGAGCTGTGGGGTAGCATAAAAACCTCTCCACTAGAGCTGAGGGGCTTGGAGTGGTCAGGAAGAAGTTAAACTATCCCTGTGGGGAGGGGAGCCTGCATTCACAGGGGTCCCCTCTCCCCTCCTCTGTGTCTTCCTCTGCATGCTGTTGTGCCTGTTTTGACCTCCACTCTGCCCATAACTCAACACAGAAACTGAGCAACAGAAGTCAGCAACCAGGTGAGGCCTGGATTAGAGAGAAACTAATTGTTCATCTCATCTGGCTTATGTTTTGTGCTGTTTAGTCCTGCCACAATCAGCATTAGGACTTTATTGTCAGCAGTGTCAAAGGCTTCCCCAGTGGAAGTGTGTGACAAACTGCATGGTCAATGCTTTATTTTCCTGTTCCCCCTGGGAGCTGCCTCCCTCTAGCTCTGGGCAGGCAGCAAGGAGCAGTCTGCAGTGAGGTTTCCTTTCCAACAAGGTAGGTCTCCATTGGCCAGACTCTTGTGCCAGCTACACTGCCAGGCTGTTTGAGAATAATTAAGTCAAAGGCAAATGCAGCCTGAAAACTGAGATTGTTTCTCCTCTGTGGGATCTGTGCAGCCAGAAGGACCTCAGGGGAGAAGGAAATAGTCACAGATACTGAATTAAATTGCATAAAAACCAGAGAAGATGCTTCTCTCTGCTGTGTTATCCCACACAGTATCAGGTTGGGGTTTTTTCATGTTTTCATTTTTCTGTCTCTTTGCCCTTAAGAAAAAAGAGAATTCACACTGTGCTGAGCTCTGCCTTCCACCAGCATTTCCAATGGCTTGATATGGATCATTGGATAGCGATTCCTCTTCCACTTCCCGCAGGCCTGGTCACCTGAAGTCATGCAACCATTGTCCCTGCCATGCTGGGGGCACCTATGTCTCCTTCTCTTTGCGCCCACTTGCCCACCAAACCATTCATATTCTCATCCCATCCTACCGAAACACCTTTCTCCTTCCCTCCTTGTTTATTGAATTGCCCTTCAAAGTTTCTTACAGTGAGGAAGGTGTAGAGTGGCAAGCTGAATCCCTCTTGACCCTGAAAATGCCACAAAGTTGGCAGAATTAAGAAATATTCATAATAATGATAAGGAAGAAGCAAAAGAAAATCAGAATAGGGGAATGAAGCATCAACTTGCACAAAAACCCAACAAGTGACCATTGAACTTGTGCAGTGGGATTTAAATTATTGCAATGGAATATGTCATTTCAGGGAAAAAGAACTAAGAGAGGAAGGGAAAGCATTTCAAAAATTCCAATATTTTTAATTATTTTTTAAAATCACACCCAGTGTCCTTGGCAGCAGGCAGCACAGGCCTGACTTGGCAGGTCTGCATCACTCCTCTACCTCCTGTCACAGAAGCAGGGCAGGGGATCATGCTGTGGAGCTGCCCATGTCGTGGGGATGCTGGTGGCAGAGGTCAGGAAGGTGCTGGGCAGGGGCAGGAGTGGCCATGGCACCCAGCGTGGGAGCAAGCCATGCAGGCCACAAGGGCCTAATTGTCCCAGCTGGAGGCGGGCTGGCTGGACAGGGCTGGAGGTGGAAGCTTAAGCATGTGAATGACAGCAGCCTCAGGGAGCTCTGTACCCCAAGACGCCACAATCCTGACAGCAGGGACAGCCTGGCACCCCCAGGCCCCTGCTGTCGCACCTCTGCTTCCAGCCCACTAC
Organism: Phylloscopus collybita; assembly: GCA_027886175.1. Classification (NCBI taxonomy): domain Eukaryota; kingdom Metazoa; phylum Chordata; class Aves; order Passeriformes; family Phylloscopidae; genus Phylloscopus; species Phylloscopus collybita. Next base: position 49,219,249 of record JAJNNQ010000137.1, on the reverse strand, counting down.
TGACCACCATGGAGGAGGATATCATCCTTCATCACAGCTGCCTGTCCGCCCCAGGGAGCCCTAGTGGCCCCAGCCGCATCCTGGGCCCCTCACGGCGGTGGGACAGCTCCTTCAGTGTCGCTGCCTCCACAAAGCGGAGCTGCCTCTCAGTCACCCTGCACCGGGCTGGCAGGGGCAGCGTGGTGCTCCCCTGGAAGCAGCTGCAGGGCCTGGTCCCCGTCACCCCAAACCCTCCTCGGCCCTGGCCCGTGGCAGCCGAGGGGGCCCAGCAACACGGCAACTCTGATGGGACTGAGGCCACCCCAGTGGTGAAGATGGGCGTGTCCTGCACCCCACCACGTTCTGGTGGGTCTCCGCTGACGGGCTAGGCAGGGGGAGGGAGGCACCTAGGGGTCCCTTGGCGATGACATGGAGCCCAGCGTGGGCAGGACCCTTCAGGAGAGGTAGGGTGATGAGAGGGAGGATGGGAGCTTCCTCCCCTTGGAGTGATTTCCATGGACACCAGAATCATGGCTGGGCAACAGCTGGTGGGAGGACAGCCCACATGTTTGTGAGCCTGGCACCCAGCAGGGAGACAGGCAACTGTGGTCACCATGTCAGGAGATTTTCTGGGTGCTGGACAGCCTGTCTGTCAGAAACCAACCTGTCCACTGCTCAGCCTAGCTCGGGGTAACTGCTGACAGTTACTTCTAAATATTCCTGTAACCTGCAGTGGGTGCAGTTTTCTTTTTGTCCCAGAGCACTGCTAAAAGAGGAACCCCAAACCACTGCCAAGTCTGCTAGTGTCCTACAGCCTGGCCCCCACCCAAGGGGGATTGTCTTTTGGTGGAGAAACACATGGTGCTCCTGTCATTCCACTGATGGGAGGGTCAGAGCATTCCAAGATGTTGGTGCCCCAGCACAGCATGACAGGGACATACAGCCTATTTGGGCCAGAGCTCACAAATGTAGGAGAAGGAAATGCAAAGCAGGGAAAGGGCATCCCCATCCAGAGATGCAAGCAGCCAGTGGCATCCACATGGCTCTCCAGGCACAGGCACATCCACAGGACACATGCCTGCCAGAGCACATGGGGATGTGACCTGGGTACCCCAATATGGTCCAAGTGGGAGGATCTGTCCCTGCCCCGCCACATGCAGGCACACACACACACGTACATACCTGCACACGTTTTTACACACACAGACGTGAACACCGAGGGGACTGTGCTGGCGCTTGCCTCTGCACCTTGGGCTGACAGCCAGGAATTATGGTGCTGGAGGAGAAAAAGTTTCTCACACCTCCGCAGGCAAAGATGAAGGGCAAATTGCTTTTGATGAACCAAAACATTTCGAAACAATTTCCTCCCTCTGGGAAAGCGGAAGGGAATTTTGCCATCCCCTGATACCAAGAAGTACCTAGGGGCAAAGAGCACCCTTTCTCAGCCCCGCCGGAAATAAGCTGTGAAGGGTTAAATATGCCCCTCCCTGAACAAGCGGAGATGCTGAAAAGGCTGGGGAATGGGGAGGGAAAAGGGCAAAAAAGACCTGTGGGGTGTGGGTGTGCAGTGAGGGCCCCTCCAGGACATGGGGGCCCCATCGGCAGCGGCCCCTCCAATCCCGAGGCCATGCTCCCCCCCCCCCCCCGCAAGTCAGGGAGGCTGGCGGGGGCCTGGGATGGAGCCGGGAGAGGGTGCGCAAGGAGAGATTTTGCGGAGATGTTTAATATTCAGGTCACATGACGATGGCAGCAGGAGCAGCACCAGCATCCCCGCTCTGCTGAAATAGTCACTGGAGAAGGAAGGGGAGAGGGGGGAGGACACAGGGAAGACAAAGGTAAAAGCAAGTGGAGCCTTGTAGACCACCGTGCTGCTTCATCAGCATCAGGCTAGAAAAGTGGGAGGGTGACCCATCCCCTTGGGAGAGGATTCGGAGACAAAGGAAGCTTCATGTTCAAAGGTAGGATGCTCCGGGCTTGACAGGGCTGGGCAACGCCAGAGGGATACCCCTGGGGCTTTTTGCGCAGGCATCCTCCGATGTGCCCCCACGCTGCTGGGCATGGGGGAGGGAGAACCCCGGAGGGCAGTGGGGGAATTCGGTCTTTGTATTTCCTCTGGGGTTTTTTTGGTTTTTTGTTAGTTTGTTTGTTTGGTTGGGGTTTGTCTTTGCTTGTTTGGTTGGTTGGTTGGTTTGGTTTGGGGTTTTGTGGGTTTTTCTTTGTTTGGTTTTTTTTTTTTTTTTTGGTTTTTTGTTTGTTTGTTTTTTGGTTTTGTTTGTTTTTGTTTTGGTTTGTTTTTTTTTTTCCTTTTGGTGGCAGCAGTCTTGTATGAAGAAGAAGGAGCGGGGCTGGTTGTGGTCCTGATGGGGAGTAGCTAGTGTTAGGCACTGCTTTGAAAGGAAGGGATAATCCAGCTGGGGAGTGCCCACAAACTCCTCGGCACCTGGCATGTCCCTTATGAGTGACAGACGTGGGGATGTCCTATGCTTCTTGGGCCTCTGCACAGGAGCCAGCAGGCATGCGGGCAGGCGTACAGGCAGCTGTGGTGGTGTGGGTAGCCTGGTCCAGGGGTGCTCAGCATCTTCTCACCTTGTGATACAGCTGTGCCACCCAGGGAGCTGGGACATGGGACAAGGATTGTACAGCTGGAGAGCAGCACCAAGGCCATGGCTGGGGCTGTGGTGGCTGAGCTGGGGATGTGTCCAGCTCCTTCATCTCCAGCTTCTGCATCTCCAGAGAGGCTTCAGCACACTCTGCCCTAGATTTCACTGCATCCAGGCTCTTGCCCAAGCCCTTTACAGAATGCTGAGGGGAAGAAGGGTTGCTGTCAGGAAGGCTACGGCAGCCCAGAGGATTGGGGTAATCTTGAAGCCAGGCAAAAAGGTTTGGTAAGAAGAATGGTTGTTCTGTACTCTGAGGTGAGGCAGTACATCCAGCAGGGCTCAGCCATTGCCCTGCACAGCTGAAAGAAATGCCCTGGGGTCGTCATGGGAACTGAGGAGGGAAAGGTATTTTTACAGTGGAGAGATGCTCAGTCCAGCATCTCTGCAGATCTGAAGCAAGGAGCAGGTCCTGATGCCTGCAAGATCCAGAGAGGCTGTACTACTGAAGCATCTGCTTGCTTTCTTTCCAGGAACCTGGCATCACCCTTTGAGGGCCTGCTTCTGCCAGCCACCTTCAGGTTTTGAACCTATCACTCCTCCCTATTCCATGTCTACCAGGAGTGGGACTGTGGGTCCAGGACTGCATGGGTGGAAGGGGCTGGGGTGAGGTGTGTGTGAGGATCACTGCCTCCAGCTGCACGGGGACAACCTTGTGCTATACCAGAAGAGAGCTGCAGCAAGGCCATCCATGTGTTACATGGGGGTTAAATAGCTTTTCCTTGCTGGAAGCTGGTTTGTGGTGAGCACTGTTTGCAGCTCTCCCTCCCTCTTGCCAGACAAAGGATGGGAAGGCAGGGGGAGGGGATGCAACTGTATCTGGGTTATCAGGACATAGTAGATGTTAGTCCCCACTACCTGAGCCCCTAAGGGACCTGCAGGGCCACCTCTGTCCCCACACAGCTCCTGCTAACGTCAGAGCACAAAGGGTGAGCTGCATCAGTGATGTCTGCTGCTGGCCACATATGCCAACCTTCCAGGAAGAGGTTTAGGGGTGGATCAATGGGTGTCAGAAGCAGTAGCTAACTGGCACCATGTGAACCTCTCTGGGCACTCATTCTGGTTCTGCCTGTCCCTGCCTCAAAAGCTGTGCCTTCTCTTGGTCCAGTCACGTGGAACATCTCTTGTGAGCCAGATATTCCCTAACAGCCCAGCCCAGGGCCACCTCCTACTGGATCTGGTCAGCAGGGGGCTATCACCAGCTACAGCCCTCTTAAGTGAGCTTCTCTTAGCACACAGAACGAAACAGCAGGGAAAAGGGGAGTCTTGCAAACGGTGTAAGTGGCTAACCTTGGCTACCCCTCTATTCATTATCAGCTGTACTGGCTGTAGTGCCTCTTGTGCATTCATTATGGAGGACACCTGCGAGGGCTATGGGATGTGCCCAGGACATATAATGTCTCCCCTTGACCAGCCACTCAGTGTTCTCAGGAGGCTACCTAGCAGCATTAGCTTTAGTGCACATAAAACAGAGCCACTCCCAAGTGAACAGGTAGGCGTGTTTCATGTCTCAGGGAGCCTATTGTGGCTCTGGTCCCAGTTTTGCACACCCTGATGCCCCCCAGCAGGCTATTCCGCAGCTGGCTCCTTGAATTCATCTGTGGGAGGCAAAAGGCGAAAAGTCACGTGCAGAAAGGTGAGCCCCGGGAAAATTTCTGCAAAATGGGGGCTTTTCTGCCCAAGGCTGTACAGGAAGGAACTCCACACAGTGAGGCAGGTGACTTAGAGGACAAAGGCATGTGGGTTACCCTTAGACCTTGAATGTTCTGATATAAAATCTGGGAAATATATTTAAGGAGACGTCTGGAGATCTTTTCTCCTGGTCTCAGGGTTTTCTACAGCTGCCCAAGTACCTGAATCTGAAATATCTGCCCTAATCACTGCAAGCTCCTGGCTCCAACAGTAAAGCTTGCAAAGGAATGGGCTTGTATATGATGTCCACAGCAGTTAGCAACATCTGCTGGCTCTGGGCAAGGCTTTCCTTGGTGAGACTGAGGGATGAGTTATGAACCTCTTAGTGAGCCTTGAGGCTGACAGCAAATTCTCTCCTTCCTCCTCCGTATGTAAGAGCAAGGGTTGAAGGAATTAAGGAGAAGGCAACAGATTCCCTGAGGACAAACTATCACCCAGGCAGTGAAAGGGTCACAGCCCACATGGCCCATGTCCTGCACCCATTCCATGCGGCTGCTCAGCTGGGCCTTCTTCCTGTCTTGACCTGTTCCCTTCCGCATCTGGGGTTTAATTGCCCCCATTTACTCCAGTAGCCAAGTGCCTCACTGGGGCCACAACCGCCTGTCCCTAATTCCCTCAACATTCCACTTCTCTCTCTTCTCCCACTCTTAGCCCTAGGTGGGATCCCAGCAGGGCTGTGTGGGGTGTATATGGAGAACACTGCATCAGCATAAGGGACACAGCACAGCCACATAACCATGATACAGGTGATGTGGGCAGCCTGAGAGAGGACAAGTGAAGGGCAGGGTGCAGGAGAACTGGCTGGCCTGGCCCCTGCACTGTACCACAGGGAGAGGTGGGCTTTCCTGGCTAACATCAGCTTTGATAAAGCTGAAAAAAGAAAACAGGAGCCTCAGGGGATGCTTCATCAGCAGGAAAGGCACATAGTAGTTGTGATGGGTGTAAGGGAGGATTGCAGCTGAGAAACGCTTGGCTCCAGCAGCTCCCTGGCAGTGTGAGGTGCTCCAAATTGCCAGTCTGACTCAGTGGTCCATCTTGTGCTCTGGTTCCCCCAGGGAACCATCATCTTTCAGGAGACGGTAATGATAGTCCAGAGTGCCCTCACTAAGTGGGGAAAAGCAGGATGGGGGCCATCCTCCCACTGACCTCTCCTGTGTGGGCAAGGTGGAACAGAGGTGGCACAAGAGCCTTTAGATGTTACCCACAGTGCTGTACATGAGTGGTTGTGCTACCCTCGTCTCACACAGAGGAAGGCTCCTTCTCCCCAGTTTAATATAAAAGACTTCCCTTGAAAAGGAGCTGGGTGGAGACATCCTCCCTGCCAAGGGTGGCCCTTCCACAAGGTCTTTCCTTAGCACAGGATAGTGGGATATTACAGCTTATAATAAATGTAAAATCTTCACTGTGTAGAGAGCAGCCCTTGTGTCAGCACCAGAGCTTTGATGTGGGAGTGCCAGGCAGGGTCCTCATTCAGCCATGGAGCCTGTGCAGCCTAACCCTGTCCTTGAACAAAATCTCTCTGACCTCTTCTCAGTCTGTCTCTGCCTAGCTTGACTAAGCTATCACAGGGACCCCAGATTGGTGCTATCAGTGTCCCCAAGCCTGGTGACTTCTGAGTCATTTGCCTTGCAAAGAGGGGCATGTGTCACCACCAAATGGCAGTCGCCTGCCTGGCTGCTCATGTCCTTTTCTGCTGCCAGTGGATTCTGATACGTGGAGAAAAAAACTCTGCCAAAATGATGGAAAGGGGTAATTTAGTGTGAGATACTTGAACTGAAGTGGCATCCAAAACAAATGAAGTACTTACCAAGCAAAAATGTGTTCTGTGTCTGTCCTGGAAAAATAGCCCTCTAATGAGACAAAGCATGGGGGAGTCAAGTAATTAGAGTGGGAGAAACTCTAGCTTGCAGCTGGCTTGCATATGAAAGGTATTTGATTCCTATCCCCATCATCTTCCTTTCCAGATTCATCCCTCACACCTCCCTTCCCCACCAATTAGAGCTTTTCTTCCATGCCCTGTCCTCTCCCAACCTCTGCTTCCTCCCAGCAGATGGGAGCTACTCCCTTATGAGACAGAGATAAATGGGTAAGGCCTGCCCCCTAGCAATGTGTGCCATGACCCAAAAAAGGGTCAGGAAGGCTGGAAAGCCCTCAGGGTTTTCTTTTTACCTGATTGTTTTACATGGAAGAAGTGAGGAAGCAGAGATAAGGAGGGAAAGATGCAGATAAGTAATTTTCTGATCATGATGATTAGTTTCTTGAGTATGACAAAAGACATTGGTCAACGGGTGGGAAACAAGCACAGAGATTATGGCCATGCTTTCACTTCCACCACTGTCTTCCTCTAAGAGCTCAGGCTGTGCACCACAGCCAGTAATGTAGCCATCCCTGGCAAGGGCCAAGCTTGAAAGTCCGCATGGTACATCCCAAACTCTGTTTCAATCCCAGGACTTGACACATAATTTTTTTAAGTCTGTTCCATTGCAAATTTTATGGTGAACTTGGAGGAGCAAAACACTGGTGATCCTGTTGAGAACTGGGAGACTAAAATAAGGAGACACATCTAGAGCTTTAGGTACTTGATTATCAGCCCAGCCAGCCTCACTGTCCCTGCTCCTGCTGTTTGGAGGTAGCCATCAATACGCTGCATTCTCAATGAAGCCTACTTCACCTCCTTGTCTGGAGTGGTACATAGAAGAGTGTGCTGGAAACTCAAGTAGATGTTCTTCCATGATGAGACTTACCATTAAAATCTTAACATTCACTTATCCTCAGTAGCCCTTGAAAAGGCTGCTCAAAGCTGCCCTCAGCCCCTGTGACAGGTCAGCAAGGAGGCTGTTGTTACACCTCAATGATGATTTTTCAATCTTTGTCCCCATGCAGGACCAGTGGAGAGTAAAAACGAAGCAACCATGTCTGAGCTGGTCCCAGAGCCGCGACAAAAACCAGTCGTACCAATGAAACCCATGGGCATCAATGCCAGCTTGCTGGGCTACATTGGTATTGACACCATAATTGAGCAGATGCGCAAGAAAACCATGAAGACGGGTTTCGACTTCAACATCATGGTTGTAGGTAGGCAGAGACCAGCTGAGGATCTGGGAACCATGGCTAGGGACTGTCCCCTGAGGCCGGGTGGGAGAGCGAGCCCTGTGGGGAGGACATGAGGGAGCAGACAGAAGTTGCTCTGAGGGAAAATAGAGCCTGCGCAAGGCAAGGAGACACTTCCAACCCCTTTCCCTGCCAGCCTAGGTCTGTTCCCTGGGCCTGCTGTCATCACCAGGCTGTGGCAAATGTAACAAGCTTCCTCTCTGCCATTCTCAGGTCAGAGTGGACTGGGAAAGTCAACACTGGTAAACACCCTCTTCAAATCCCAGGTGAGCCGCAAATCTTCAGGCTGGAACCGGGAGGAGAAGATCCCCAAGACAGTAGAGATCAAAGCCATTGGGCATGGTAAGAGCCAGGCTGCTGCAGTGGAAGCAATACTGATGCCTCAGCATAGTATTGCAGAAGATCCAAATAGTCTACGCAAGTAATTCTTTGGTATTAGGCAGGTCTTTCTCCATAGGAAGCTAAAGGACAATTTTAGATGGCCTCAGAGACAGACAAGGCTTTTCTTCAACTGGAATGCTCCTGATGCCAGAGCCAAAAGTGAAGGGTAGAAAAATATTTAGAGAGATTTCATCGCCTAAGACATTAGTCTGCAGTTGTGGATTAAGCCTTGCTGTAAGTAATTTTCACCTGCAGTTACATTTAATAAGTTATACATTGTTGGATCCCATCCCAAGCCTGGTAGTGCACACCTCCTGAAAAAGCATCAGCACGTGAACAGTGGTGCAGGGTGAGGAGCATCTTCTCAGATTCAGGATTATGCATTAGAGGGGAGAAGTTGTGTTAAGGTAGGTATTAGCTTTGCACCATGGATTGAGCACAAATTCATTTTCCTGTGTCAGAATGTTGTAAAGGTGGCTTTTGTGTAGATATTACTAAAATTTGGGGTCAGACAGGCAAATGAGGGTCATAACTGTTGAGGCGTGACACAGCCTGGTCTGGTCATGCTTGCTGGGCAGGGATGAGGGCAGAGCTCTCTTGTTCCCTTGTGCAACACAGAAACATGTTTCATGATAGAGCAGGTCCCCAGGGAGCAGTATGATTGTTTGCAATTTCTCCCCCAGTCATTGAAGAAGGTGGTGTCAAAATGAAGCTGACAGTGATTGACACACCAGGATTTGGGGACCAGATCAACAATGAGAACTGGTGAGTTTTACAAGGTCAAGGCCTTGTGTCCCAGAAAGGGCTGAAGTTAAGATGGTATTTCTGTGACTATCATCTACTTGGCCCTTGAAAACATCTGGGATCCTATTGCATTCAGGGGCCTGATAATGGGGCCGTGGGACTGTGAAACCATGGGGGTGTGTGTGTGATTGGGGCTATGCACATATTACATGGTGAGTGCTTATTTCTGTGCCCAGTTACAGAAACTCTTAATCATCTGTGCTGATGGTGAGATGCTTGAGGTGGATTTTTTTTTTATGCCTGAAACTGCTTTCCTGCTGTCAGAGCTGGGAACACTGTAGGCAGGAACATGAGGAAATTTGTACCTGTCTATTCATCTCTTTCTCCCACTTTAACAGCTGGGAGCCTATTGAGAAATACATCAATGAACAATATGAGAAGTTTTTGAAAGAGGAGGTGAATATTGCAAGGAAGAAACGAATTCCAGACACGCGCGTCCACTGCTGCCTCTACTTCATCTCCCCTACGGGCCACTCGTATGTACACTGTCTCTTGTCCTTCCTCCAGCTCTTGGTACCTCTGTGCCAGATATATACCCTACACTGCTGCACCTCAGACATGGATTCAGGGATCCTGCCAGCAGTGCTGGCCACTGTTTAGCTTAACTTTGGGTGCTGTGGGGCTTGAAAGGGTCTAAGATTACAGGAACGGGAGAAATGCCACTGTGTTTTTTGGGAGAGGGCAGAATGGATGGGAAGAAACAGATGAGAACATTGTGGCAGCAAGCAGGGTGTGTACAAGGGAGGGTTCACTGGTGCCCTGATGCTTGGACAGTTATTAAGATGAAAGGCGAGGAGGGTAAAAAGTGACCCCTTCCATCTTGTTCCTTCTTGGGCTGCAGCTTGCGGCCTTTGGACCTGGAGTTCATGAAACATCTCAGCAAGGTAGTGAACATCATCCCAGTTATTGCTAAGGCTGACACCATGACCTTGGAGGAGAAGACCGAATTCAAACAAAGAGTGAGTATCTCCTCCTCTGGATGGGATCCTTCCCTGCCCTGGCTTGGAAGCAGGAGAAATGAGTGGGATCCTTCTTCCTGGGATTGCAGTGCAGTCCCCAGGGTGTGCAGAGTCCAATGCAGGGTTGGTGGATAAGTCCTAAAGATGCAGCTGTTTATATCTCTGAGGGTATCTGTTAGAGATGGAAGAAATGTGTGTATCCCTGTGATGTCTTGTGATATGTTCAGTCATGGGAATTGGAGAGCCAGACAACTGAGGTTGGGAAGAACGACTCATCATTGCTGCCCTGTGTCCTTACTTAACTGTGCATTTCCTTGGGGCAATCCCTCCAGCTTCTGCCCACTGGAACAATGTCCCAGATGTGTTTGCCAACTGCATTCCCTTCAGGCTTGTGCTGCTTTGTGCTCCAAAATGTCTCTCTGCTTAGGTGCGCAAGGAACTAGAAGTAAACGGGATCGAGTTTTATCCCCAGAAAGAATTTGATGAGGACTTGGAAGATAAAACAGAGAATGACAAAATCAGGGTAGGAAACATTTTATTGTGGGAGGGGAAGGGGGAATGAGGAGGGCACCACATTTTGTTCTGCACTTCAGAATCACTGCCCTCACATATAAGAAATAAACTGCTTTTTAATCTCCATTCCTGTGGTAATTGCAGTCTCCTTCCAGGGATATCTATTAAGCAGAGTAAATCTATGAACATCTGCACAACCCTGTGGATTGCAGAGTGTCCTGCACTCTGTGCTCTGGAAACAGATAGTTTCTCCCTGTGCTTAGAGATATCTGGGTCCCAATAGCCTCACCTACTTCATACTTTCCGGGAAAGCTATACCCTTACTCCATTTCTGGCTTTCTTCAATACAATTTCAGCCACTAAACTTGATGAATGTTCATGTGGTTTATGGGGAAGGATTATTTGAATCTTGTCTTTCTATTGTAAAGAAGTAAAATCTGGTGAGAAATATTCACCTTGAACTATCCATATGAGCAGCTCTGAGCTGACAGATCCTCTGTTGGTTATGCTAAGGTACTTCTTCTCTGGTCATGCCCCTCCTCAGAAATTCTGGAGATAATGCAGAAAAGCTTTGCCCCAGCTCTGGAGCCCTTGGCACTGCTGCAAGCTACCCACTAAGCTTGTTGGGGTGCAAGGACACCTGGAAAGCAAGAGTCCAGAATTCTAGGGATAGCACTGAAGGGTGAAAAGGACAGCCAGTGCAGCCAGTGAAGTTTTGCTCTGGAGAATCTCTTCCCTCAGAGAAGGTCTTGTGTTTGTTGAGCTGAGAGGAGGAAAGGTGGATGAGGAACCAAGGTGGTGCTGGTCTCTGGAATGGGTTCAATGGATCTTTCTACATGTCTCTTCCCAGCAGGAAAGCATGCCCTTTGCAGTAGTGGGCAGTGACAAGGAGTACCAAGTGAATGGCAAAAGAGTCCTGGGACGGAAAACACCTTGGGGAATCATTGAAGGTAAAAAAACTCTTGCTTATGGGCACTGAAAGTATTGCCTGCAGATCACAGTAATAGACAAGGGTCCAGATAGCATGTCCTGTGGCTACCTTCCCATCCCATTTGTAACAAAATGCTTGAAACCAAGCAAAAGGAGAATTCTCAAATAGGAGGGAACTGCCATGGTCAATATGGTGCCACTATCACCAGCAGCAGAAGCTGGAGCCACTCTGAACACCATGGTGTGTGAAGCTAAGCTCCTGAGTTTGCCTTGGTTTTCAAATGAAAGTTCATGTATGACTGTCAGCATTTCTTACTATGTCTCCTCAATGCTTGACAGTGTGGTGTTCAGACAACTGTCTGTCCTTTCTGAAGTATGCAAGCTCTACCCACTTGGAACCTTCCCCCATGGCAGTGACTTTCCCATGCTCTATAACCACAAAGGGGCTGTTGAAAAAATCAAATGTAACAATTGCTTGCTTTCTTTTCAGTGGAAAACCTCAATCACTGTGAATTTGCCCTGCTCCGAGATTTTGTCATCAGGTAAGGTCATGGTCAGGCACCAGTTTACTCTTGATGAGCTGGGAGTCTTCCTGAGATCTACTCAGAATGAAATAGCCCTTACTAAAATGGAAATAAAGTAAATTTCTGGCAATGAAAGCTTATGTGGTGTAGGGTTTGACTGAGTTAAGGGGTAGATACTCTAGTGCCTTTCCTAGTGACATGACCACTATGTCAGGCAAGTGCTAGTTTTCACGTATGAGCTGGATGCCTGGAGAAAAGCAGGATACTACCACCACTCTCAAGGTTGCCAAAACTCCCACAAAGGGAGTTAAAAAAAAATCCCATTAAGACTGCAAAAATTTTATTTGCTGCTGACAACAGGTCAGTAATAAAGAGGTCATTACATCCTAGATTGTGTTTCATTCCAGGTTGAAGGATGTGCTGTAACATATAGGCTGGAAGTGAAAAGCTTCATATTTCATTAGCTTTCATCATCCTGTGTTATTTCTACTGGGTTTCTTGAAGTTGCCTCAACACAAATTCTGCAGGAGACCTTGTCTGTAAATCCAGGGTCACCTTTCTTCTCTATAAAAACAAACAAACCAAAACAAAACAAAGAAACACATGCACAGTTCAAAACCAAAGCCCTGTGGCTCATTCCATTACTGGGTATGGTGGTATTGAGACATTTGGCCAGCTACAATGCTTTGACATCACCCTACTTTCCTCTTTTTGTTCTGTAATACCTTCCTCAGCAGAGGTGCTTTTCTAAAGTCTTTCAGTAAAAACATCCTACCCAAATGATCATCTCAAACCCTATAACAATCCAAGCCCCCAGGCTGTCTATGGAGGTTAGGGATGATGCTCACAGCAGTGTTCTGCAGCTTATGATCTGCAGCGAACCTGATACATCTCCTGATGTTTCCTTGTCTCACCACTGCTTCAGATAAGACCCAGTCTGCTCTGAAACACCAGGATGGCCAGCGGCTGTGCCAGTAGCACAGGTGCGAGAAGGGCAGGCCACTGGCAAGCACAGCCAGGAATTTCAGCCCATGTCCTGCATCCTGCCTGTGTGTTCTCAAATGTTGATGCTCCAGCTCTCAGCTGTGTATGATGGCACCCATGCTATCCATGCAGAAAGAGGGGTAACAATAATAGCTAAGCTGACTGACCGAAAAAAATCTTCCATTTTTGAGGGGAAATAAAATTATCATCAGAAGAATAATATTTACAGTACTAATATTGGCTATCATATCCTCTTTCCCAACCCACTTTGTCCCCTGCAGGACTCACCTTCAGGACCTAAAAGAAGTGACCCACAACATCCACTATGAGACCTACAGGGCCAAACGGCTGAATGGCAATGGAGGACTGCCCCCCATGACTGTCGAGACAGAGGAAAACCATGAAAGTAACCTGTGAAAGATCCTCCCCCTCCACAGTCACCTGGTGACAACCCACCCCTGCTACCCTTGACTCAACCATGGGCCTGTCTCTGAAGCATGTGGCACATCCTCCATGGGAGTGAGGGAATGCAAGTGTGAGTGTGTGTCCCTGTGTGCCAGAGAGGGATAAGGGCATCTCCCCCATCCTTCCCAGAGTGTCCTCATTCTCGGTTTGTTTTTTGCACAGTGGATTGTTTGTCAGCTTCCTTCCTCTTGTTTCTATGTCTCAGCTGTGTATCTTGCCTGGGGGAAATAGTGTTGGGAGGGAAGTATTTCTAGGGGCATGGATTTTGGAGGGGGGAGGTGTGGGGTATGCTGTGGTCCTGTTTTTGTTACTTGGAGATATGACGAGAGATTCTGGGAGAGATGGTGAAGTTGATGCATGCATGTTTCAAGAGATGTCAGCAGAGATTTCTCTTGAATGTTTCATGGGTATAAAGGCAGCTAGTTGGTCTGAGGGTATGGTGACCTGGCATTTTATCCTCTTTTCTTGCTGTGGCTTCCTGAGGGGAAATGACAGCTTGGAACAGGGTAGATGAGAGAAGACCGACATGTTTTGTGGTTCAGAGCAAGTGACTGGTGGGAGGAGACAGAATTAGTTCTTGGCCTGTAGCATGTATTTGAGAAGCATCAAAGTACTTGGGGGAAATAGATATATTTTCCAAAATTAGCAAAACCCAGAAGAAAAGAATGTGTTCCTGCTGCAGAGGGTGCATTTACCCTGCCCAGCACTAAGGTCAAAAGCCATGCTTTGTGTCACAGGCATTTGACTCTGTGCAGATCAAACCAGTCTGTGCTGGGGTCACCCCATCTCATGGGATCATCCCATGCCCCTACTGCAATCCCCTATTGCAGTGGTCTCTCTCCACCACCACTGAGCAGGTCCTGGCCAAACCTTTCCCCACAACATGGCCCCTCTGCTGTGGGAGCACTGGGAAGACAATGCCACAGGGGGTTCCTGCTGGGACCTCCCCAAGGGACAGCTCCACTTGGCAAAGCACCTTGAGGATTTTGGAGGAATGCAAACAGCCATGGATTGAGAAGCACGGGGCCAGGGTGGGGGCACAAGAGACACCTCTTCCTCATTCTCCTCATTGAAATGGCTGTATTTGCTACTGCAGCAGTGCTGTTCCTCTGCTCTCTTAATGTCCCATGTCCTCCTCCACTCCTGTGCTTTTGTCCTCATTCCCTTTTAGCCCTCCATAGCTTCCTTCCTTCCTTTCTTTCCCTGTCTCACTTTCTCTTTTTCCTTTAAGTTTCTCCTTCATTTCTCCAAGTACTTGAATATTCCTCTTCTCCAGGCCATTTCCTCTCTCTCCCAAGCTCTGACACCTTCTTAACAATGTACTTTTGTGTCCTGTTGACAAGCTTTGTTGTTTTACCTTTCCCTGGAGGGGATGGGGAGGGAAGGTAAAGACATGTGAGCAGAAAGAGGCACAGCTTTCCTGGAGACTACATGCTTGTGTCTAGCTGGTGTTTCAGCTGTTTTCTGGGTGTCCCTGAGCGAGGTCAAAAGTGTCAGGGATGTCTGGGCAGAAGGAAGGAGGGGAGAAGACCAGATATGTCCTGAGGTTGGCAGTGTCTGCCTGTCTCTGCATGTTACGTGGCTGGCAGGGGCTGTCCCCTCCAGGAGAGTTGTCAGCCACACTTAAAACACATGTGGAATGCCATGGCCTGGCATGGCAGCACTGTGAGTAAGGGGAAGTGTGGGGGGTTTGGTATGAGGGCTGGAAAGGATGGCACTGGAGGGAGGAAGAAGACAGCAAATGAGCAGTAGAGGAGGACTCAAGTCAAACTTGATGTTGGCTGACAGAGCTGTATGGGGGCCAGGGCTGGGAATAGGGATCTCCAAGTCTTAGCAAAACTGTCAGGAGCATATGTCCATCTTGTGGCTTTCTCTGGTGCTGTCACTGCAAAGCAAAGGTTCTCTTCACTCTCACCTGTCCACACAAATCAGCCATTCTCAGCACCACTAGGACGTGAGGGCTGTACCAGCACTTCCTAGTCCTTTTACCACCCATATTCACAGCTTCTGGTGTTCCTGTATGCAGTGTGTGCATACACCCTTCCTCCTGCACCAGTCTGCCTCCTCAGTCCTGCAGGGAACTGGAGCCTTGTCACTGGTGCCAGCAGCCATACCATGGACCCTTGCAGAAATGGTTCTGCCACACTGCCACCCATCCTGCCGCACAACTGGCCCTCCTCAGCCCAAGGACATCAAAGACACATGAACCTCATCCAAGACATTGCCAGGGCTCTGCTTCTTCACAGCATTGAAGCACAAAGCTACATTCCTTCACCTTCACCCTGGGCTACAGAATGGTAATCTTTATGACTTTGGGGCCTGACCAAAGGTTAGGGCAGAGACACAATACTGCTCTTCTTAAAGAAAGCAAAGCAGACCCATGCAACAGAAGAGACTTTCCTTTGCCTGTAATGTAGATTTCAAGGACAAGGCTGTGTTTTGCCCTGTAGGTTTAGGAATTTTTGTATGTAATAACATGGTTTTTACACCCTGCTCTGTAATTTCTTGTTGGATCATAGACTACTTCTAAAGGATCCATAAAAGCTTGCTGAGAAAAACAAGCTCAGGTACTCCTCACTGCCATCTATCTGCTCATGCCAATATCCTACCAACTTCCCGCGTACCTACCAGGAAGTCTACAAATGGCAAATACAAAAAAAAAATCCCACTTGGCACGACAACGGGAGATACTGTTGCGAAGAAGTCTCTGTGAATAGATAAGCTGGGAAAAGTCTGAATCGTGCGCCACCAGCTGAGTTCCAGGATGATCACAGCAAGTCAGCTGTTCCCCTGAGATATCCCGAGTGATAGTGCAGGATAGAGTCTAAATCTTACAACAGAGGTGCCCACTCAGCGCATTCGGAAGCTTACAAACTGTTCACCAGGTAAGCCGTTCGCCAAGAAAAACTTTGCTAAGCACGGCAAATCCTGGACAACTTCCACTGAGGCAACCACAGCAGCGAATAGGCGTGGTGGCACTAAGCAGAGAGCCAGAGGAGAGAGGACTGCGGGCAGGCACCGAGCGTCTGTGGTTCGTTGTGCGGCCCGGCGCGGGGCAGCCGCGGAGCCGGGCGGAGCCGCCCCTTGTAGCGTCCCCGCCGCCACCAGCGGCCATTAAACCAACCCAGCGCCGCCTCGCCTCCGCCTCGCTTCCCTCTTACTTCCGTTTCGCGCGCGCCGCCGGCCGCGAGCGCCGCGAGGAACGGGGCCAGCGGAAATGCGTCTCGGGGCGGGGTCGCGTTGATGTGACGTCACTGCCGCCACCGGGTCAGGGGTGGGGCCAGGGGGTGACGATGGCGCTGAACAGGAACCATTCGCAGGAGGGTGGTGTCGTCATCCCCAATGCCGAGAGGTAACGGGGGGCCGCGGGGTCGGGCGGGTTCTCCTCGTCCCCTGTCCCGTCATCAGGGCCGGGACGGCAGGGCGCGGTAGGGGGGAGGTTCCCGCTAGGGCGACCCCCGTTTCCTGCTCGGCCGCGTAGGCCCGGCTCGGCCTGGGGTCTGCGTTATTAGAGGGCTCTCCGTCAGGCTGGGGACGGTCTGGGGCGGGCAGTGGGGAGTAGGTTTGGCTGGAGTCCGTAGAGCTGCCCCGTCTTCACCGCGGAAGCTCGGGAAGCCTTAAAGCCGCTCTAGCGGGCGCCCTGAGTGAAGACTGAGACTGCCATTGCTTGTAAAAGTCAAGGAATTCGGGGTTTTTTAAGGTCATGCACTTAGTGACGCCAGAGAGGCAGAGACTATTTAAGATAGGAGTCTTGATCACTTGAATTCATAGTTCCTCTGCGCCGAGAAGCGCCTCTCCATGGAAGCACAGCTGGCTGCTTGACGCCTGCCCTCGCCCCAAGCGGGGATTGACAGACCAGCTTAACAGACTTGGGCGTCAGTTTGGTCGTGTTTGGGTGCTCCCAGCATCCTGGCAAGAGAAATCCTAGAAACCCCACTAAAGGATCGAAGTAAAAGAATCAAAGGAGTTGATTTGGGTCTGGTGATGGATAGGAAAATTACACTCCAGAAATACGCTACGTCTTGTGTTGAGTTTGGAGCTGACTCCTAATACTTCAGTCAGGAAAGTCCTCTGACATGTTGAGCTCATGCCAGTTTAAAGGAGATTTCTCTATTCTTTGAATCCTGGGCTGCATGAAAAGCAGCGTAGGCAGAAGGTCAAGGGAGGTGAATCTGCCTCTGTATTTCACTCTGGTATGACTTCACCTGGAGTACTGCATCCAGCTCTGGCGTCCCCAATATAAGAAGGACATGAAACTGTTGGAGCAAGTCCAGAGGAGGCCACGAAGTTGGTGAGAGGAATGAAGCACTCTCTCTATGAAGACAAGCTGAGAATATTGGGGCTTTTCAGCCTGGAGAAGAGAAAGTCGTGTGGGGAGTTCACTGCAATCTTCTAGTATCTGAACAGGACCTCCAGGGAAGGCACAGAGGGACTCTTCATCAGGAGCTGCAGTGCTAGGAGAAGGAGTAATGGGTACAAGCTGAAAGAAAGGAAATTTTGGTTAGACATTAGGAAGAACTTCTTTACTGTGGCGGTGTTGAGGCACTGGAAGGGGTTGCCCAGATGCATTGTGGATGCCCCAGACTTGGCAGTGTTCAAAGGTGGGTTGGATAATGCCTTGAGCAAACTGATCTAGTGGAAGGTGGCTATGGCCATGCAGGGAGGTTGGGACTAGGTAATCTTTAAAATTCTTTCCAGCCCTTAACATTGGCTTGAGATTCTAAAAGCATACATTCTTTGAGGTGCTATTCAGTTACAGTGTGGCTCTACAGGGTGCACAGCTTCCTGTGACAGCCTGGACAGGCATGCAGGTGCAGACTGCTTCAGCAGCCTAATCACTCTCTGTAGTGGTGGCTGCATGGTATTGGCTTGTGTGAGTAGCTGCAAAGCAGTAAACATTACAATTACTACATAGAAATTCTTCCAGGTGAAGCAAAATGATGTGAAATGCTGCTACAGGACATGATTGAGGGAGTGTTCTGGTAAGATTAAAGCTGTCAAAAGTTGGTTGTATTTAGCTTAGAATATATGTTTCCCCCTTGCATATTGGAAATGGAAAGAGCTCTGCTGTCTCATAAGTCTGTCCCTTCTAGCCAGTCTGAGAATCTCCATCTAGCTCAGCTATGAAGTAGTGTCCTAGTAGAATTTCTTGGTCAGGTTGTTTTTTCTCATCAAAGTTAGATTTTTCAATGTCTTAATTCTCAGGTAGCTGCATTTTTCATATACATCTGCAGTGTTGTTCTCTTCCCTAAAGAGCAAACAACCTGAAACTATAGAGCATTTGGTTGTTTTTCCATATGGTGGCCCTGCAGATTTCTCCCTTCCTCAAATAATTTGACTTCTACAGTATGCTGAACAGAGTACGTAAGGATTATTTTAGATCCAGCCCATTCAGGCTTGTGCTGATTTAGGGTTTTGTCACTTTGTTTTTCATGCTCTTGAACCGTAAAATTTTCACGCTGAAGGTAACACGCCGAAGGTTTATCACCCCCAAGGATCTTTGGTTTATTCTGCAGATTTTTTTACTGTGTGGTATGTTTAGATCTGCACCATAGAGTCAGTGACATGCGTTCCCAAGATGACTCATTTTTTTCTGAAAATATATTTAATTTTTTATGCACCTCTATACCCTTGACCCTGCAGTGTTCACAATTTTCATCTGAGTTCATGTCATTAGGAAATTCTGCTAATGTTCCCATAGATATCCAACAATAATATCTTTATTGCTGATATTGTTTGACTCATTGTTTCATTCCTTAACATGTACTCTTTACTACGAAAATTTACTTAAGTCCTGTGAGGCAGGGTCAGCAGTGAGGGTTTCAGTGCAGCCACTTCCTCAGTTTGCACAGTGGGTGTGGTGTTACAGCAGTGTTATTTTTCAGTACAGTGGACTTGATTTGAGCATGGACTGGGGAGGGAGGATTGCTCTGAGATTACACCTTGGCATCAAGGTTTCTACCACCTCAGCCCTTTCTGTGCCCTGATCTTTGGGCTGAGAGTCTTCATGTGCAGAGTGGAGCTCCTCAGTCTGACACCTTTGGAGACAGAAACCCCTTGGTATATTAAAGGTGCCCTTTATGAAGGAGGAGCAGGGCTTATCTCAGATGAGGGGATGAATTCTTCCAGTTTGCATAAATCATCCCTCTCTGTTCAAAGTCAAAATGGCGGGGCCCACAGCAGGGCTTTGGGATAATATTCAGAGTTTGCTGTGTTATTCCTTTCCCTGTGTGATGAGGGTATGTGTCAGAGCTCTTACCAAGTGTGTCTCTCCAATCTGTTTGATCTCCTCCTGCAGTGTCCTCAAACAGTGTAAAGATGTGGAGCTCTCCTTCAGTGACGTGACAGGCAAGCCTGAAATCTTCAAAGGCACCAAGAAAGGAATGCTGTATCTCACTCCTTACAGGGTAGGTCTGATGCCAGCAGGGTTGCTTCTTTCTCAAGGGATCTTGTAAACTTTAAACCAGAAACCTAGTTGATGATAGAAGAAGGGATTTTTGTTGTGGAAGGAACCACTGACAGCACTACATAGGAGAAGGAAAGGTGGAAATGGAATAGTTCATATCTATGTCACAATCCCAATCACCTGCAAAGGCACATGCAGTCCTGGAAATCACTGTCTGGAGAATATATTTCATATAATGTTTCAGTCAATGATACTTCGTTTGCTTAGCTTATCACTAAAAACCAGAACAGTAAAACTCTGTAAATGTGCAGGCGTGTTTTAAGCGGTTTATTACTTTGGAATATACATACTTCAGGTGAGTGAGCCATCTGCCATCAAATCTATTGAGGATCTCCACTATTAAAGCTGTGGAATAATTCAATGCCTACTCATACTAGAGGTTAAGTTTCCCTCATTTTGGATGCTGATACGATGAGAGCTCCATCATCACTCTCTCTATTGAATTCAAGTAATTCAGAAGCATTCCCTCCTGTCTTGCAGATGATCTTTGTGTCCAAGGGCAAGGATCCTATGCTGTCTTTCATGATGCCATTTTATTTGGTGAAAGGATGCTCAATCGAGCAGCCTGTTTTCTCTGCTAATTACATCAAAGGACAGATCCAGGCTGAGGCCGGAGGTATGTGCGAATGCTTTGTAGATTGAACTTTTCCCAAGCATTACAAGGCTTTTTTGCTGAACACCAGACCAGCTTATGTGCACAGGAAAGGCAGAGTAGCTGTGTGGTATAGCTCAGGTTTGTCCACCCTGAGGTAACTCCCCTGCCCTGCACTTTAGGGCACTGCTACCATGCTACATGCTGCCCCCAGGCCAGGGACTGACTTGCCCAGGATGACTTTTGTTTAATTCTTTAACTTCTGTCTTGCTCTGTGTATCATGTTTATTCAGTTTCCCAATGTGCTTGTTTTTCTCCTGTCTTTGACCTGGAAGGGTGGGTAAATGACCAAGGCACCAGTCCATGCTATTGATACACAGAATTAGAATTAGCAACCACTTTTGGTTTTGGGGAAGTCAGGAGCCCCTTGGGTATGGTTTACATGGATCTGGGAGTCTGCTGTCCATCACTGATTTAGCTTTGATCCCAGTTTGATTGTGAAGGTGCAGTAAGACTTAACAGTGGTGTTTATGACCAAACATGGGGAATTGCAAAAGATACACAGGGATTGGAAACATGGCTTCTGGTTCAAATTTTTTCCCTCTTCAGCCCTTTCACGTGCATTTTCATGGTATCTGAATTGGGGTTTTTTTTTGCTTTCTGTTTGTAACGATATTTTAAAGTGACTGGGTCCTGTGGGGATTGTGGATCAGCCCACTTTCTTGGGCTGAAGTCTTACTAAGACAGTGGCTTTATAGAGGTGAATCTCCAGAGGAATGACTTTATCCATGATGGACTCTTTTATTATATTTCTATACTTTATTTCTACTTCGTACCCAAGAAACTATCTCTCTTGATACTAATTTAATTAGACAAGGAAGATGAATGTTTCACTTAGATGACACATATTTTTTGTTAAAAACACCAAAACCCAAAGCACCTTCCACCTAAAAAAAAGGACCAAATCCAAAAAGCCCTAAGAAAATATAGCAATCTTACTTAACTTGCAAGGCATCACCTTGAATTTTTTTTTCTGAGAAATTGCTATTATACCTCAGCATTTATTAATCTGTCTGAGCTTCTGTGTGTCAGTGAGATTAAAGATATTGCATTTGATTTAAATCCTAGCTTGCATTGCAGATCCTGATCTATAGTTCACTGAGGATATCAATAAAATTTCATCTGAGGGCTTTCAGTTAATATCCTCAGTGAAATAAATGTTCAGTGTTTACACTGTTCATTATTAGGTTCTATTAAACTTTTCAGGAAAAAAAACAACAGCCATGTATTTAGAATAGGCTGCTTCTACATGATATAACTTTCAAAGGGTAAAAAAATAAATTCCTGATCCTCTTGAGATGTCATTTTGGAGGATGTCTGATAGCAGTACCATGACTCTTTCTCCCTGGTAATAGGATGCAAAATAGTTTTGAAATAATGAAGAAAAAATAATTGAAGTATAAACAATTTTGCTGTCTTGGCTGGTACTGAGGAGGCTAATAGCCTAATTAAATTCTATTTCTCTCTCCTAGGTGGCTGGGAAGGGCAGGGGATGTTTAAACTGACTTTCAACAGTGGAGGAGCCATTGAGTTTGGACAGCTGATGTTGAAAGCTGCTTCTAGTGGTAAGTGATTTTCAGATCCTGTGGTTCCTCCATGGTCGGCTGAGCTAGTAAGCAAATTGCACTCATTCTGAACTTCATGGGAAGAGGGATACCCTAGGCCCTCTTCCACAGCAAAGTATTTTTTTCTTTCCAGGGGAGCTTTTGGTTTCCCTTTAAGTAGTTTTTCTTTCTTTCATCTCAGTGCTTTGCACAGTCAGAATATTCCGGGGTTTGGGTTTCTGAGATGGACCACCTTTTTCTACAGAACATAATTTCTCCTGGAAAAAAGTTGGAATATATGATGGTGAAAACTTGCTTCACTTACCTATTCTCAGCTCAGTTCTAAAATAGTGCAGTAAGATGGGGAAAGCTAACGTGCACATTTGGAGAGGGGAAAAACAGGTTTTAAAAAAAATACTTTTAAAATTTTCAAATTAAGGAACAAGTACTTTTTTCTGATAAAGTTTTCTTTTTAAAAAAATGTACATTTTAAAATGTACTTGTTTTCAGAAAGAAAGTATATTTAAAAAAAAAGGAAAACATGCTGTACTGCTGCTTGCTTTAGAGTGCTCTTTTCTTCAATGAGTGGTAGGACTGGGACCCGTGAGGTTGTATTTTTGCAGCTGGTTTCTTTTAGCACTCTGTGACTAATGCTTTTCAGGCACAGTACTATGTCAGGACTATATAGTGAATCTAGATAAAGGGAAACAGTGCTGCATAAACAGGAGTATTTTCATTTTATTCTGTACCTTAGTTTTAAGAAAAGATGCCTGGCTTACTAAAAGTGTGTTCCTTAGCTTCCAGTGGCGTTCCTCTGCAGAATCCTGGCTATGGATACACCTCTGTTCCCGGAGGATATGCACCCACCCTGCCTGCCCCTGGGGGCTACTCACCTGTGCTGGGAGGCTATGCTGCCCCACCACTACCAAACGGACCTTATCCTTGTGCACCACCTTCAGTGAATGCCTATGAACCTGCTACACAGCCCATGGGATATCCATACACCCAGACTCCAGGTTTGGAAGTTGTGTAATGATGACTGTCTGATATTAGCTGTGAAGAAATCACTGTGGTACAGTGAGGGTTACGGTGAAGATTACTGTAGCTTTGTCTCCATCAAGGATCCTCGTTCTTGCAGAAATCTGTCACATGCTGTTGATCACATCTCCTGTTCCTGTTTCTCTGCATCACTTCCCTCTCCCTCCTTATTTTGACGCTCTGTGCTACTTCTGTCTGCTCTCCCAAATGCATTTGTTTTCCCCCTAACCTTGAAAACATATGCTAACCTTGACAACTTAACACTATAGTTCTAGCTACATGAAAATGTGCTTTGCAAATTGTGCTGCTGCTTGGAAGAGAATTATTGCCTGTTGATGTGACAGACATTAGCAAATTATGAAATCCCTGCTAAACCTGGAGAGCTTCCCCTGCCACTGGTCTTTTTTCCAGCTAATGTGCTGTTGGGCCTGTGAGCTCTCTCCCCTCTGTCCTGTGGTCTGGTGTCCAAAGCATCAGCCTGGTGTTGTGTTTTTCAGGTATTTACCCACCACTTCCAAATATAAACCCCATGTACATGCCATCTCCACCACCCTACTCTGGGGCACCTCCTGCAGGACCTTCAGGTCCCCAATCCTGGGTGAGCCCAGGAATGCCAGGTAAATGGGATTGGGCAGTTGCCAGGGTCTGAGTGCAAAAGGGTGCCTGGGGGCTTGGGCTGAGGGTGGCATGGGCACAGCATGGGGTGGAGAAGCTGTTGTTGTAAGAACTCCAAGTTTCTGTATGGAGCTGCTCAGCCTTGCACTGCACAGCTTGTGGTCAGCCCTAGCCAGCTTTCCTGAGCTGCTCTGAATTCTAACCCAGCTTGCTGCAGTTCCTTTTGGCTCCTTGGGCCTTTGTTGCCTCCTTGGAAGAGGTGAGACTGGGGAGAATGTTCTCAGGCTAGGGCCATTGCCTCACATGTTTAAGGTGGCTTCTTTTCCTTCCTTTCCAGGAGGCAGTAAGGCCATGGAAGCTGCTTCCAGTGCATATTACAATCCTGCCAACCCACACAATGTGTACATGCCCATGGTGAGTACCATGCCTGGTCTTCATGTGCCTACTCCCTCCTCTGTCACTAGCAGAGACGGTGCTCTTCTTAGCAAAGTCTAGTGTACCTTCATTGTGCATATTGAACATGGACAGAAAGTATGCATTTTTCTGGGAGGGAGGCTCCCATGAGGAGGGCTGGTTAAATTTTCAGTCAGGAAAGGAAGAAGGCCTTAAGATTGATCCAGTAACAGCCATTTACTACCTGTCTTACTTCTAAAGGCATAACAGACTTGCATGGGCACAGAAAAAGCAACAGAGCTCTGCATCCATTGGGCCTGAAAATTAGGAAAGCTGAAGAAAAATGCTTAAGGATGATGGCATGTGGGTTTCTGTTTTGCTTGCTTTCTGGGCTGCATGGAGACAGGGAGGTCTCTTACTGTTCAGTCAGTGGCAGCCAGTAGGTTGTCTACAGCCTCCATCTGGTACATGGCAGTCTGGCTGTGCCCCTCACTGCCTTGCTTGGCTCTGGCAGGCTGGAGACTGATGGAGCAGCAAAGCTGCCCTTCAGCCCAGGGTCTGCTGGATCAGAGCTATGAGCTTCAACAGAGACAAAGCCCTGGAAGGGAGGATGGCATTTAAAACAGATTAAATGGTTCATTCACAGTAGACCATTTGTTACCTGGTTTTGAGAGGATTTTTCCTAGAAATGTTATGGAGACAGCATGTATCATGGAACATGGCTGATACTAGAGAGGAATGGTGTGATGAAACGATAGCTTAAACCATAGAACTTGGTTCTGTCTGTAGCTCACTGCAGGACACTTATTTCTGTTGAGCCAAGCCTGGGAATATCTGGAAAGAGCTGGTCATAAAACAAGGATGGTTGTTGACTCTACTGTAACTCTTTCCAGGATCAGCCACCTCCTTATGCACCTCCTGAAGATAAGAAGAACAACTAACAGAAGGAAATTGTAACTAGCTTCTCACATTCTTTCTCCCTGAAGACTGTTTGGCTGTTAGTACCCCTGAAGTTAGCATATCTCTAGATCTCTGTTTCTCTACAATATAGTGCTGGGCAGCTGAGCACCTGCCCTCTTTGAACATTGAGTCAGTGGCAGTACAAGGCAGGACAATAGCACTTTCCTACTTGCTTTATCTCATGGGGTTGAAGGACTAACTTATGCCCTGCCATTGGCTTGAGGAGAGAGATGGACTTATTATTATTAAACTGTATCAATGACTAATCTAGCACTAAAATGTGAAAAGGCTCTGGGATCTTGTTGGAGTAAAACAACTTGGAATGCCAAACTTTTGACTTCTGAAGCACTGTCCAGGAAGAAAGGTGTAGAGAGCTATGAAGTTCACTCTGCAGATCCTCAGGTGCCCTAGAAAGGTGTTAAATTTCCTTAAATTCTAGGACAGCTCAGTGTGAGATGGGACTTTGGAAGTCCTATATTGTGTTGGAAGTGTGTGGCATCCTGGACTAATTGTTGAGGGATGATGACCTTGAGAAGTGCATTTGAAGAGACACTGAAGCATTTGGCTACACAAGAGGGAAGGGGATGGGTTCCAATCTACCTGTATTTGTAGCCATTGAATAGTGACAAAATAAAGGTGTGCCTCAGGGCAGTGAAGTCATAGACTGGCAGGCGTGAGTCTGTCTTTTCCCTGTCTGAGCAGGCCCCATATCTGTGCAATGATCCTGTGTCAAGCAGCCACGTAATAGTCGAGTGATGCACCACGCCATGGAGTAAAATATGTTACATTAGGCAGATGACCTGGCACTAGCTTTGTCAGGAGACAAGTCCTGCAGTCCTGGCTGCCTTTGCTGAGCAAACTTGCACTGTGTGCTACCCCCACAGGGCAAAACTGGCCTTCATCTTTTCCTTCAGCTGCTGGAGCCAGGCTGTGCGTGCCCACATCTGAGCAACATGGGCAGGTGGGCACTGTGATGCCAGAGTAGGTTGCTTACAGGTGCAGTGCCCTCTGCTGGGAACTGCTGTCTGGGTGGGAGTTACTAATGCTTGGCTCTCTTGTAGAGATTCCGGCTGCTCAGCCACAACCTTTCCTTTTTCCTTAGGACATAGTTTAAACTTGCTCTGAAGAGTCTCTATTCTGGTGGAGACCCTTGTGATCCTTTACATACAGGGTGATTGTACTTCTTACAGTCTCCCTTCCTTCACAAGGAGGGGGAAGGAGTGCTTTCCCTCTTACTTCCCTGTATGGCAGGGTTCTCCTGCAAGTCAGGTTTGTACAACTTAGAAGTATGAATTCCTAAAGCAGTTCCACATGTGGGAAGTGAGTTTCCTTATCTATAAACACTTTTTCTGACTTGAGGATATTCTAACAATTCTGTATTTTTAAAAAAATCAACCATGAATGTTTGTAACTTCTTGAATTGCACTTTAATACAAGAGTGTTGATACCTTCATCTACCAGTTCACCGTTGTATGTGTGTGTTGTGTTGACTTTAATTCTTGCATACTGCACAGAAGGCTGGAATGAGCTACAACCACTACCCTTGGGTCACCTGTGGGTCAGTACATCTCTCTCCCTGGTATGTGGCTAAGCTGGACCTGGAATCAAGTAACTAGGGGGAGTGAAGGAGGTGGGGCTTATCCCTTTGCTGCCTGGGAAGGGTGGAAGGCTGGCTGATGCCTGTAGTTATGCCCAGGTATCCAGAACGGGTACATGTTCGTGTCTCATCACTGCATGTAGCAGGAGCCATGTCACCGCACTGCTACTCACTACAGCAGCAACTCTTCTATGTAAATTACACCAGAGGGAAGGCCTTTAAAGTCTTTAAAAGAAACTCCTCACCAGCAATTTTTTCTAGCAATGGAAAAATAAATATAATAAGGAAATAATAAGGAAAATATAGTAACATATATAAAATATAAGGAAAATGGCACTTGGCTATAGATTGTAAAGTCTGTTTCCCCTTGTGCCAAGGAATGCTGCTGCCTTGCTGAACATGATGCAACTACTGAAAAGCCATTTCCTACTCTGCATCAGTCCAGTTTCTGATGGGAAACCAGTTCTATTTCCTAGCATAGTTGTTCCTGTTTTGAGGCAATGACCCTGTAATCCTACATTAACCAAACAGCTATAGCGAGCAACATGAGACAGATCTACTGTGATTTACTTCCCTTTATTCAATCAATTTGTCTCATCACCCCCCAAGAACAAAGCCAGCTCCTTGTTTTGTTAGAAAGTCCTTCCTTACTAGAACTGCAAGCTTTGTGTTCAGTATCTTGACCCTGTACCCCAGAGAAAGTTTCTGGAAGGGGCCAGAATCAACCATTTGGTCCTTCAGGAACCAGAGTAGACAGATGACCAGAAACCCTCCCACAGCTGAATAGAGAAATTTCCTTATATAAAACGTGGTATTTTCCCCAGTCTGAGGCTTAATCTTGTGTCACCAAGAACTCCTCCATAGGTAGTCTGCTATATGTAGGTGAAGCAGTTGAGGGCTTTAGAAGTGTCCTGACACTTCCAGTTTATTAGTATAGGCTCCTCCTCAGGATAGACCTGTGGTTGCAAGGGCCCCTGGGAGAAGAAGCCTTTCTTTGAGAAACCCTGAGTTTTCAGCCTGCTGGAGTAAGATCCGATACTCCCTTTTAACAGAAATTTCCTTCTAGAGAAAGGATGCAACTTTCAGCTTGGAGGCACCTGTGACCAACTCCCAACCCGAAAGACCACCTCAACTGAGTATCAGCATCTTCCTGCCAGCACTCCTACACAACATGCTATGGCTCTGCAGTTCTTGGTGTGTACCACAGCACAGCTCCTGGCGTCATGTATGGCTCACGGAGATTTTTGCTCTTCTCTGTGGTAAACTTCTACCACAGGGGCTTTAATACAATGCTAGCATGTACACTAGGGTGCAGTAGTGCTGGCCTCTACGATCGTGGCAGCAAGACTAGGCCTCCAAGCAAAGCCCCACTGCACAGGACCATGATGCCTCCAAGAGCTCTTGGTCCTGGTGGGGATACGTGGGAGAGAGATGCAGCCCTGTTGACAGCCCCTTATTCTAAACTAAGCTGATTATAGCAAAAGAAAGAAGGTGAACAAGTCTAATCATTGAGGCTAACGCCATCACACAGGCGGGGGAGGGGAGCGGGGCAAAGGGAAAAGGGGATGTCACAACCCTAGGAGATAGTAAAGTACCCAAAGCCTTTCTACAGGTGTAGTTCAAACAGCCCCTACAGCAGCCAGTAGTACCCAGCTCAAAGCAATGAAGTTCTCAAGTGTCAGAGCTGACAAACTTCAGTAGTGGCTGGACTCTACTCATAGGGCATCTTCCACAGGAGGACCTCAAAAGGCTTTGCAATCACCAAGACACTGCATTTTCCACACCCTTAAGCAGTGAGCAACAAGAATTTCTCATTTACACAGATGGAGCAGACATCATCAAGCTGGTACCAGGGGATGGTCACTGACTAGCATTGCTGGGCTCACCAGCAAAAGGCACTTGTGCAGTGAAGAGCCACGTGCCCTGGGGTCTCATGGCTTACCCTGGCACTGGTCCACATCCCATCCGCTGGACCCTGTCACAGAAGGGCTGGGCGGAAACCCTTGCCGGGATCTTGCTGTCTGACAACATGGCAGGGTTGTCCCAGGAGTGCCATGGGACGGAGATACCACATCACCACCCCTGAGGGGTTAATAATGACTGAGAAGTTGTCTGCTGTCTTTAAGGCCCCAATGATCTTCCCAATGTACACGTCTTGTACCTGAAAGGGAGATGGAGCTATCAGCAATTCCAGACCATTCATCTTGGGGTCCAGCTGTGGTCACTGACACGATAGAGTGGGACAGGGCACAGCAGTGGGCAACAGAAGAGTGACCCAGTGGGCAGCTGCCACTTCATCCCAGAGGCATGGAATAAGAGTACTCCTTCCCACCCCCTCAAAATGCATAGAGATCTGAGAAGAGGGGGATCCATGTGCTATGGGACTGCCCTGCTATGCAGTGTGGGGCTCACCTCATACACAGCATCCTCAGGGAAGTGGAGCTTGGCCAGGCTGGTGGTATAGCGGAAGGGCATATCTGTCCTCCGGCTGAAGAACACAAGGGCACTGGCAGCCTGGGACAGTGGCCGCAGAAACACCTCGATGTGGGATTTCTCCTAGGAGTGGGGTTAGGAGGGTGAGGCAGAGCTGCAAGGAGCAGTGTAACTTCTGATTTTGCCCTGCGGGGCTGCCACATCAGCAGGCCCACAAATCCCACAGCTCTCCTGCTCCAGTTTCTCTGCATTGCTTCCCCCTCCCTCCTTACTTTGATGCTCTGTGTTATTTCTGCTCTCCCAAATGCATCCACTTTCCCCCTAACCTTGACAATCCTGCGCCCCTGGATTCCCAGGGGGTCCTGGTTGATCTGGATCATCAGGCGGTTCTGCAGGATCTCCTTGGCACCGGGGGAGATGGTGCGGAGATCTGTGGACATGAGGAGTGGAGCTGCCATCACTGTCCACAAAGCCATTTGGGAGCGTGACTGCTCGTAGCTAAGGCCAAAGTTTCCAATGATGAGCTGGAGGGGAGACAGTGAAAAGATGGAAGAAGCAGAAAAAGGTTAGAAACTTGTCTGCTTGTCACCCGTGATGCTGCTTCCTGCTGGAAGAGAATGCACAAGGGAAACCTCACACACACTTTTGCTTCCCCTTAAGTAGTCCACCACTGCTGCCACAGCCACCTGGGAGATCTCATCCCTGCTAGCAACATATATTCAAATGCACTCATTAACACTCTTGGTTTCACCACTATTTGCCTTCAGGCTGTGCAGGGAAGGACAAGAACACCTGGAAAACTTGACAGGTAAACTCAAGTGGTGAAAGGTTCATTGCAATCACAGGTTTTTTTCCAGAGTTTAGCCAAGGGCAACACCAACTTTGCCTGTGCAGCAACAGGGCTCCTGCTCCTGGAGCTCTTCCTTTGCCCTGGCTCTAGAAGGGGATCCCTTGAGATTCTCATCCCCTGACAGGGTCAAAGCACCCACTACCCATCTGCACCATGTCGGGGTCATTCCAGTGACCAGGGCCAGCTGCTGGCTGCAGCACATCCTGGTTTGTGAAGAACCAGTCCATGATGGAAAGTACACTGTCCCAGGAGTCCTGGATGTCGTCATAGTTACGCCACAGGTTGCAGATCTCTGCCAGGATGGTGTAGTTCACCTGACAAGGAGAACAGTGTCAGGCAAGAGAGAAAAAAGAACTGTTCTGCAAGGTGGGGGAGGCAGGGGCAGCACTGTTGAATTGTTGAGAGCTGCACTGTCCAGCAAGTGTGTGAAAGGCAGAGGAATCTGGAGAAGGGTGAAGAGGGAAGGCTAAGGAGGCAAGACAGAGTCATATCCCACTATGTCTGGGCACACCCCTGTACAATAGGATATCTGGCTAAACAACCGTAGAGGCCATGGGGAAATATGATAAGCTGTCAGCTACAAGAATGAGAGCAGCTCAGGACTGACTCAAAAAGTGAAAGAGGAAATGTCTGAGTACCACCAATTCTCAGGAAACATATACTAGGAAGATTATCCTATTTCAAGCACTGCAAACAGACAGTATTGTCTCACAAGAAGACTGTCAGGACCAACCCCACACCATCTGTGTAGGATGGAGAGGATACACCCCAGAGCCTTCTTCCCACAAACTCCCATCACCTAGCCATACTGGGACACCCAAGTGTCCCTAGATGCTTGGCAGAAAGGCCATGTTCCCTCTGGGGACCTGCAGCATCATCCAGGAGCGGAAAAATAAGAGGGTTGTAACACCCTGCTCCTGGTGCTCCAGCAGGAGCTCCTCCAGGGCACAGGGGACAATGGGAACTTGCCAACAGATGGGAAAACCCTTACCTTGGGGGGAAGACCTCCTTGATATGCTGGCCAACTGCACGAGTAGACAATGGGACGGCCTGTGGCATTCAAGGCCCTTGCCATTTCTGGGTATCCTTAGGTAGAGAAGATGACAACCAGTGAAGGGGGTGGCTGGCAGCAGCCCACGTCCCAGTAGCAGCCTTTGTCCCAGCCCACCCAGCAAGGGGAACACCATGCTAGCCTGGCTTCCTTCCTTACACCAGCTCCAGAGCACACAAACTCCCACCTCTTTTCCCAACAGTTGCAACAGGAGACACAAGGGGAGAACTGGCTGGTCAAGTGTGGCTGCAGAGGGACAGCTGCCCCAACCCAAGCAACAGGGGAGGAATGCCAGAGGCTGATGAGCTTTTACCCTTTGCCTGCTCCTCTGCAGATGAGTAGCATCCATCCAGCTTCAGCATGTCCACACCCCATGCTGCAAAGGTCTGGGCATCCTGCTTCACATGTTCCAACATGGTGCCTGGGTAGCCTCCACAGGTGAAGATGCCCAGGTCACCATAAATGCCCAGCTTCAGGCCTCTGGCATGGACCTGTAAGGAGAGCAGAGCTGCAAGGAGCAAATGAAGGAATCCAAGGTGTCTCCCAAGTACCAGGGTCTTCCATGCTTTCCCACCTCTCCCATCATACTGGCACGGGGAGAGTGATCCCCAGTGGCCCCCCGCAGGCACTCACATAGTCAGCCAGAGCCTTAATTCCACTGGGAAATCTCTCGGGGTCGGGAACCAGCTGTCCTGCCGCATCCCGTTGCTTGGCAGACCAGCAGTCATCAATGTTGATGTACTCGTAGCCCAGCTCCCTCCAGCCATCCTCTGCCAGCCGGTCTGCCATCTCAAAGAAGAGCTGCTCGCTGTGGATTGAGGAGACATGGCAGGCTGACATCCTGCAACCCTTGTGCCTCACCAGGTGAGGTAGGCAGAGGGATCTGAGGGTTAACTGGAGGCTCTGGAGCGTTAGTCCAGGCCATAGGAGGGTCTATCTACAGTGCTCCCATTTAAACCCTGTCTGTGTTTATTGACCTCACCGAGGGGGAAGTGTTTCCCC
This sequence comes from Phylloscopus collybita, assembly GCA_027886175.1. Lineage (NCBI taxonomy): Eukaryota > Metazoa > Chordata > Aves > Passeriformes > Phylloscopidae > Phylloscopus > Phylloscopus collybita. Next base: position 49,187,649 of record JAJNNQ010000137.1, on the reverse strand, counting down.
GACTGCCTGGCCATATCCTTCAGCTCTGAGGGCTCTCTGACCCAGCACCGGGGGGTCTGAGCCTCCCGCTTCCCATGCACTATCCACCCCTGGGTTGCAGGGACGCAGACGGTGCCAGAGCCATCCCGGGCCTGAAGTTCGACCTGACCGAGCCCCATCCGCTGACCTGATGCAGTTGTGGGGATCCGTCTGGCAGTCTATGTTGCAGCGGAACCTCTCCCAGGACATCCAGCCCATGGGGGGGGTGCGCGCCAGCCCGTTCTCCAGGGCCACAGAGGACAACGCCAGGGCCAGCGCCAAGACCAGCCCGCTCAGTACCATCGTCTCCATCGCTGCCGCCAGACTGCAGAGCGACTCTCCGGGCCCCGGCCCGGCCCCGCTCACATGATGCCGTCCGCATCACCTGACCGACCGCCCACACTCCCGCCCGCCCCCAGCGACCGCCCCTCGCCGGTATCGCACCCCACAACCGTGCCACTCCATTAGCATCGCTCCTCCCCGCTTCACCCTGTCAGTGTCGCACCCTGTCCGTGCTGCACCCCACTGCTGCTGTACCCCATAGCTGGTACCCATCAACACTGCGCCCAGCCCGTACTGCACCCCATTGCAGCTGCACCCCGTTACTGGCACCCTGTCACCGCCGCCCCCATGCCTGTTGCAACCCAACAGTGACTCTGGGAGCAGGGAATTTAGGTCCCCCCCACGTGCCGACCCCGCAGAGGTGTCGGGCGGAGCGACGGGGTGCGGGAGGACGCGGCTCTGGTCTGGCTGCGGTATCCCCGGCCCCCCCACTCTCTTCCCCGGCCGCCGACGGGGCGGTGCCGCCGGCGCGGCGGGTCGGTCCCGACGGCCTTCCCCCGCGCGGCCGCGGTAGCACCGGGTTCCTCCGCACCACCGAGCAGGAGCGGCCGGAGGTGAGCCGAGCCGGGATCAGCGTCCCGCCGTCGCAGGGGAGGCGATGGGCAAGGGCCGGGTGGCGCCGGGGCCGGGCAGGGGCAGGGCGGCGGCGGGGCGAGAGCGGCCGCGGGACCGCGGGGGCCGCAGGCACACGACGGACATGCACACGGAGGGGCGCACACACAGAGACACGCGGGCCCATTGCACAGGCGTGCGCCCGCACACAAAGACAGCCCAGCACGGCACACGTGGGACCCCCACAGCCCCCTCGCGTCAGGGCCGGCCTGGGCCGCCCCGGCTGTCTGCAGCCTGAGTGTACCGGGCTGGAAGCTCCCCAGAGCAGAGCACCTCCGAGGAACAGCCTTTCCTTGTGTCTGATCGGGGTACTGGGCATTTCTTAACTGGGGTCCATACCTCCATGTCCTCAGCCATGTCCCACAGGCCCTGATAGGAGAGAGGGGCTCCGGGAGGGATTCTGGATGGTGCTCAGCAGTGGGGAGTTCCTACTGCCCAAATGTGTCCTGGGAGTGGTGGCCGTGGTTTGCTTTGCATATGTGTGAAGTTTTAGCGGTCAAAAATCCTTTTGCAATTGAATAGTCACAGAGGCTGTGTGTCTCTGTCCTTCAAGGCTCTGTCCTCCTTGACTTAGTGAGTCGCCTGCCACAGAGCCTCCACAAGTGAGGCACTGACAGCTTCTACAAAACATTTCTTTTTTTCTTTTAATAAACCCAAAACAAACCCAGAAGCCAGAAAACAAACCCACAGGAGCACTGGCCTGAGCTGGGATAGGGCTCAGACTTTGAAGACAGTGCATGTTACCCCAGTTTCGCCATCCCAGTTTCCAGTGCAGCTTGCCTGGAAGTTTCCCTGGAAGCAGGATCAGGCCTTTTCTGGTAGGGCCAGTGACATGCTTCTCACACCGAGAGAACCTCTTCCTCCTCTCTTCCTCTGCTCCTAGGTGGGGCAATGAAGCTGAATGAGCGTAGCGTGGCCCACTACGCCACCTGTGACTCGCCTGCCGACCATGCTGGCTTTCTGCGCCAGCGAGTGGAGCGGCACCATGTCCACCACCATAGCACCTCCTACCAGCGCCGCTGGTTCGTCCTCAAGGGCAATCTCCTCTTCTACTTTGAGGAGCAGGAGAGCCGGGAGCCCGTGGGGCTGGTGGTCCTGGAGGGCTGCACCGTGGAGCTGTGTGAGGCCACTGAGGAGTTCGCCTTTGCCATCCGCTTTGATGATGCTGGTGCCAGGGCTTATGTGCTGGTGGCCGATGGGCAGGCTGCCATGGAGGCCTGGGTGAAGGCACTCTCACGGGCCAGCTTCGACTACATGCGACTGGTGGTAAGGGAACTGGAGAAGCAGCTGGAGGAGGCCTGCAAGAGCTTGGCTGCTTGCCGTAAGCCTCCACGGAGGTCCTCCTCCTCCTCTGGCAGGAAGAGGCATCTCTCCAACCCTGCCTTGCAGCCTCCCCAGGAGAAGCCCACCACCCTGGAGAACGGCTACTCCACATGGAGTAGTGGTGGTTGTGTTGCTGGTGGGGCCACCTGTATTGACCATGATGGGGGGCAAACAAAGCCCCCGCCCCTGCCTCCACGCCGGCGCTCAGCTGCTGGCAATGCCACAGGATCCCCACCACCTGGCCTCTCACCAGCCATGCTGGACAGCCCAGTGTTACCAGAAACTATCTGCTTCTCCAAGCTGCATAGCTGGTACGGGCAGGAGATCGCAGTGCTGAGACGGGAGTGGCAGGAGAGGCAGAAGAGGGGACACCCATAACTGGGGGCGCAGGACACAAGTCACTGGCCAGCTGATGCCCAGCAGCCTGCCCTGCATGCAGGAAGAGTGAAGTGAGGGACACTGCTTGCCCCCTGCCCTCATGAATGGCTGTGTGGTGTGTGTATGCTTCACTTGGGAGGGACTCAAATCTCCTCTAAACCTCACATTTCATTTCCGTGAGGCTTTATACAGCTGGAGAGTGTGTAATACCAGGGGAGCCACCTTTATTTAAACTCTCTCTGCTGGAAATAGGAGCTGCTCAAATCAGCACATATGCAATGAACCTCAGCCAACGGGCTTGGCGACTTGCTGTCCTGAAATGGTGGATGCTCTGGGTGTTTCATCCCCTACCTCTCCTTTACCACTTTTTGTTTTGTTTCTCAGTGTGGAAGTTTGCTTTTGATCAATCCTTATTACTGTCTGTGGTCTTGTGCCAAAGTCCTTCTGCCTTTGTTCTTTTGCAGCAGATAAGGCTGGGCTCTTATGAAGTACCTCTGACAGGCCTCTGGCCCCAGCACATGCCTCCAGCCTTATGCCTCTCTCACTACAGGACATATAAGCCAATGCAGCTGTTGCTGACCAAGCAGCTGGGGCTTTTGACTGTTTTTTTACTTTCATCTGCCCTAACCATTCTTTCAGCTAAATCCTTCAAGGTGTGGATTATTATGGTCTTGCTACTCTCTTTGTGTGCTCATACTCAGCAGCAAGCCTGAAATGGAGACACGGAGCTTGGCCTGAAGCCACAGTGAGGACACCAGGAGCTCCCCAAGGCTGATCTGGATTCTGTCAAGCGGTAATATTCTGCTAATATTCTGACTCAAGGTTTCCTTCTTCCTAAACAGGGATGCTAAAGCCTCTTTTCCTGGGCAGGAGAAAATTTCTCACCCTTTGCTTAGACCACAGCCCCTGCAAAGTGCCATATAGGGCATAGTGCCATATAGCTCATCAGGCTGCTTGTGTCTAGAGCCACACTCCTGCAGGGCCTCTCTCAGTGTTGTGGCTCTGCCCAGCTCCTGACAGTGCTGTGCAATTGGAGGACAGGATTTGAAGGAGTGAGGAGGGAGAGAGGGCTGGTGTGGGAGTGAGTTATGGGTGTTGGCAGTGTCTGGGCTTGCTTCTCCAGTGTCAAAGCCATATCGCTGCCTTCTACCAAGCCTGCACCTGGCCTGCCAGCACTTCCCTCCAATTTCATGTCAGCATTGCTTGGCTAATCTTTGCAGCACACCCTGTCCTCCCAGCAGGCTGGGAGGGCTGCAGGGAGGCACGCCTGTTGCCTCACTATGGCAACAGACTTGTCCATCAGAAGGTCAGAAACCTTGTAGGTCAGAAACCCTGGCCACAAGGCACATGGTACAAATAGGTGGGTGCCAAGTCCATGGACTAGAACACCCTTGTGATGGGGTTTAAAAATTTCCGTTATCTAGTTGCATGTGTCCCATCTAAAAATGTTAAACCTGTTTTTAATTGTTCTGTTTAATTAAAGATCTTTGCTAAGAAAGCAGAAGACCATTTCAGGTCATGACTGGCTGGAACCTTTCTGAACTTAAATACACTCAGCTTCCTACTTCGCAATAGCCTGTAGAGATAGCCTATGCAGAAATCAAATTAATTCTATTAACTCTTAGTGCCTTTTAAAATATGTCTCTGGTATTTTTGGATGATGAGCTTCCAGCCTCCTGCCTAATTAGGGCTCGATGGTATATTAGAGGAAATCAGATCTTAAATTAGATCTTACAAATTACTTTGGGGAGTGAGAGTGTAACCTTCACTTGCATGTAATGCAATCCAGTTCTCTCTGGTTTGTGGTTGTATAACTTCACAGTAAGGGTCTTTAAGTTTGGGAGGATCATTTTTGTTCTGCTTTTGTGAAAATAGTTCAGGAAAATCAGGAGCAGATCGCCATGGGGCAATGCTGGCTTCATCAGCAGCTCAGCTGGTTGGACATAGGGGCCATTTCTGCCTCCCTACCTGCTGCTTGAAGAGCTCAGTACTGTAGCATTCCTGGCTGCAAATGTGTCCCTTTTCCATGCCAGGACAGCAGCATCAGGGGATCACACTACCTGGTGCCTCCTTGATCTGAGCAGGGGTATTTTGGGACCAAGGTCAAATTTGTCAACCATTTTTCTGTGGTTATTTTTTTTAATGTAATACAGAGAGAATATTACTGATGTCTCAGATTAACATAAAGCAGATTGACAGTAAAGACTCAACTTCCAAAACAAATGAAAATGTAGTGGCAGTTCCTATATGAGAACCAAGAATTGGGAGTGACTTGAAAGGGAAAATAAATTAACAAAGCCAGTTTTGTCAGAACTGAAACTGTAACAGTATTATTATGGGCGGTTTCATTTTTAAGAAGCTTAGTTTAATAAGCCAGGATTGGGCCCATAACACTACTGAAGAGCTTATTTAATGCTTTAATCTGTCCCATTCAAACGGCATAACTTCCATGCATTAGCATATATGCTACCTTTGCATTAGCATATATCCCAACTAAATCCCAAATCCTGCAAATGAAGCACTATGCTCTGTTTTCTGTCTGATTACGTTTGGAGTAATTTTGTGGTTTATTCTGCAGTGCTGATAAGAAAATGGCTGAATCCTGATCCACATTTATGCTCAGCCCAGTCATCCATGCCTGGGCCTTTGCTAGGTCTCCAAATCACTGTGTAACTTTGGATCCGCTTGATCAGGATTTCCTCACCATCTCACTGTTGTAGCAGGGTTAGCCCTTTTTTGAGTGAAAAAGGGCCATAATTGGAGGCATGGCCAAATTTGTATGGCAGTACAGGATTTTTAATGACCACTGCCACTTGCTTCATCAGGCAGGAAGCACCTGAGTGCTGCACTGCCTCCCCGGAGATGGAGGCTATCAAGCCAGCCCAGCTGAATTGGTTGTGCTGGCAGTGCCTTTGAAGCAGTCACCAGGCAGGAGGTTGGAATTTCAGCTTCCTGAGGTTGAACATTCAGCTGACTAATAGAGCAGCCTGTCTTGTCTTTCTGCAGGCAGAGATTGTTACAGGAAAAGCAGAGAGTTTTCAATGCACATTGACCCTGGCAGCAAAATAAGACTGCCACCCAGGGTTTTTCTCCAGTTGTTCATGTTTGGACTGTTTCACCTCCTGCCTCCACTTTCCCTTTTTATTTTTAAAAATAGACAATGTCTATCTAAACAGGTTCCTTGGCAAACGGGGAGCTGAACGCTTAAGCTGAATAGATACTTTTCTTAAAGTACTGAAGTTAGATCCTTTCCTAAGAGTTTCCTTTAGTGCACAAGCAGTGAGAGAAAAATGCTAAAATTTAAAAGAAATTGAAAGAGGAAGGGCAATTCTGACATGGCCTTTGTGAGCTGTGCCGATAAGGGCTCCCAATCCTGCTAAAATAGTTGATTAAATCCTTACATTTTTCTGAGGCTGGCATTTCAGATTTGAGCCCATGATATGTAATTTCTGCCCTTTTTTTTTTTTAACAAAACAAACAAACAAACAAACCACTAAAAACCACTAAAAAAAAAAAAAAAAAACAAAAAACCAAGCCAAAAAACTGCTGTTTTCCACTGAGTCCAGATGAAGAGTAACCTGAAGGTTTTACCCGTGGCCACTCTTAGCCATGTGGTGGACAAGATCAGACATTGCACTAGCTACTGCACTAATAATGCCTGGAAGGGCCACCCCTCAATGTTACCTCTCTCGGCTGCCTTTGCAGAGAAGCGGAAAAAAAACCCCGCTGAAATGCACAGAGAAATCTTTCACCAGCAGCACCAAACTTGTGTTCTATCTGTACAGTTACCTGGAAAACACTACGAGGAACTCCTGCCTTTCAAAGTGCTTCTGTTTTAGGTAGAACGTCTTCCTTTTTTTAGGAGGCGGTTTTGCATGTGCCTTTGTTTTACACGCGGAACTTGTATTATACATTGCATTAATTGTTTAGAGTTTGTTTTACACGCGGAACTTGTATTAATACTTCTCATTACCTTGTTTAGAGTTTGTATTTTATGCCCTGAAGCCGAATAAACCCGTTTGATTTGTAGTCCGTGCGCTGCCAATGGAGCCGTAAAGCCCCGAGCATGTCTGCAAGGCTTGGTCATTCCTGCCTGGCCCAGTTTTCCCTTTACCGGAAGGTGACCCGGACCGCCACTCCTTCCGAGGGCATCGATAAATGCCCCCGGGTCCCAGAGGGCGCGGCCTCATCCCGCGCATGCGCAGCGCCGATCTCACCGCCTCCCTACAAACCTCGCGAGAGCCTAGGTGACGCCTGGACTCGGCCGCGGCTCGCGGCAGACGGGATGATGGCAGCGGCAGGCGGGCGACTCCTGGCAGCGACCGTGGCTCTCTCGGGGCGTGCGGGCTGGGGCGAGCCGGGCCGAGCCCCGGCCATGCCGCTGGTGCCCTCCCGGGGCGCCACCGTCACCCGCAGCGGCGCCATTTTACCCAAGCCGGTTAAGGTGAGTGAGGGGCGAGTGGGCGTGGGCGGCAGCAACCGGCGGCAGCGGTGGCCAGTCGATGCGGGCGCAGTTGCTGTGGGCGGGGTGGTGGGGGTGAGTGGCAGTGCTTGGACCAATGAGCGGGGGGCTGTGGGCGGGGAGGCGGAAGCGCTCGGCAGCGGGAGGGAGATGGGAGCGGCCCCCCAAGCGCAGCCCACCCCCCCCCCTCACGGGCGTGGCCCACCCGGCCCGTGTCTCTCGTGTCCCCGCGAGCGAGGCAAACTTGCGGCGTAAGGGGGAGATAACATCCGCCTACGCACCGCCCTTTGTCACTGGCGACCGCCTCCCCCTTCGTAAGCCACGGATGTTCCGTGCCCCGGGCTCGCTGGTGCGGGAGTGTTTGTAATTCTATTATACTAAAATAAAGCGCGATGCGGTGACCGGGGGTTGGCACTGGGGACGCGCAGATCGTTCTTCGGGCCGCTTCCCGGCCCCTCCGCGCGCCTGATTGAGTCGGGAATGCATCGGTTCAGCCAAAGTGCGACTTGCTTGGATGTAAAGATCCACTTTTTACAATCGACTCCTTGCAGACGCCCTTCGGCCTCCTCAGAGTGTTCAGCGTCGTGATCCCTTTCCTGTATGTCGGTACTCAGATCAGTAAGAACTTTGCAGCCTTACTTGAAGAACATGATATCTTTGTCCCAGAGGATGATGATGACGATGATTAAAGGGTATGTCATTAACTACACCAGTAATCTAATTATTTGTGCTTCCCGTTTGGCTTGGGGCAGGGAGAAGTATCTCAGACAAGGAAATAAGCAACAGCTTAAAAGACGCACTTGCAGTTAAACACATGGACACGGATATGCCTTTGGCTGTGAACTTCTTTGTTTTCTACCAGAGTAGGCCAGACTGGTATCTGCATTCTCCACACCATGCATTTCTTAGAGACTGGAAAAACTGATGATGTTTTAGATCTTGTCAGCTGAATCAGAAATAAAATGTAGTCAGTGAGGGTCTATACTGCAGACAACAGAGACTTCAGTGTTCCTACATTACACATCTAAAGAAGGACAATAGAGGTAATGAGGAGTCTGAAGCATACCTGTTATGAGGAGTGGCCGAGGGAGCTGGAGCTCTTTAGTGTGGTGAAAAGAAGGCTCAGGGGAGAGCCTATCACTCTTTACAACTAATTGAAAGGAGGCTGTAGCCGGGTAGAGTTCAGTATCTTTTCCCAAGTAACAAGCAACAGAACAAGAGGAAATAGCCTCAGCTTGTGCTAGGGGAGGTTTAGATTGGATATTAGGAAACATTTCTTCAGGGGAAGGTTGTCCAGCATTGGAACAGACTGCCCAGGGAAGTGGTAGAGTCACATGTCCTGGAGGTATTTAAACAAGGTATAGATGAGGCACTTAAGGACATGGTTTAGTAGTGGACTTGGCAGTACTGGGTTAACAACTGGGACTCAGTGAACTTTGATGTCTTTTCACACCTAAAGGATTCCAAGATTTTGTTCTACTTGTTTACCTGTTTAAAGGTCTTCTAGCTCACAGAATGACTCTTTTAAAACAGAATCTCATATTGTCTGAAATTCTGATATAGGTGAACAATTTAAGAGAATTCTGGAACCCATGAGAACCAGCTGTCTGGTGGGTGTTACAACACTGATCTCTGGAGTAGTTGGACCATTCAGAATCATTGCAGAAAGGAAGAATGGAAGTAATTCACCTTTATCTGCACTATGCTACACTTTCAACCATCTTCTATTATTCAGTTTAGCTTGCTCTTGTGTAAAGATTTGAGTTTGGGTGTTTTATAGAACAAAGAAACTGTTTTGGAGAAGTTGTTGTAAATCATGTAGATTCACAATCAGTTTGGTAGATGTATTTCAATTGATATGGGGTTTTCCAGCATGCACTGTGCAGCTAAAAGCTAAGACTTAGAAGACTGCAAAGACTGCACTGGCCTGTTGGAAACTCCCTTTATGTAAAGCCCATCTTGTGTTGCTTTTGGGAGGAGGATACAGACTGCAGCTCAGTAGTGTATCTGTAACAGCTTGTTTTTCTATTTGCAGCAGTGGAACAGAAGAACAGAAGGGAGAAAGCCATTGACAAAACAATGGTTCCAACATCTGTCACCTGTGTTTTGCCCTTCCTAAAGGAGACAGGGGGCTTTGTATCCCCTTTTGCCAGTGAGTGTCCTGCACATCTCTGTATGCTGGAAATCTGTAGATCAGGGTTGAAGGAAGTGCTTGATAGGCCCTGCGTCCTTGCACACACATGCTTACCTCATCAAAGACCGCTTGGGACGCCTTTAATTAGCAACATGGGAAACAATTAAATATCAAGATAGACATGTGCAACCTTGGTCCTGTGTTTTTATACATTATTTGCCTGTGTCCTAGCATTGCTGTCTTAACTTTTCTATCTCTGTATGTCTGTTCCAATAGGGAGGCTCTCCTCTTGCTTATTTTCTCTTCTGAGTCCTTTCAGTAACTCAGTACTGATCTACAGGACATGTGGAATCCTAGGGGAAGCAGCAGCCTCACAACACAGCCCTGTTAAAGTGCACATTGACAATGGCACTGTGGTTCAACAACCTAGCAGCTGTATCTGATGGGGACTATGTCATGAACTTCACCTCACTGAAGATGAAAGACAGTATTATCATCACAGAGTTTAAAACTTTGAGTGGCTTTGGTAAAAGGTTGAGATCACAAGTTGCTAATGAACTTGCTCATGTGTTTTATAGCATTTAACCTCTGAACACTGGCTCCAATTATCTGCTATTTCCTAGGTAGTTCAGTACTTCTTTCTGAAAGAGCCATAATGTATTTGTTTTCTTCCCTGTATGTATTTCAACTCTTTTCATAAAAGCATTTGCTATTGCACTTAAATCCTTGTATAATAGATTTAAAAGGTCTTCTGTGCTGTTACGGCACAGGAAGAGTATCTTTAGTCACATCACACCAGCTGTTCTCTCAAAATGAAACCTTGATGGGTTGCTCAGTTACTTATTTTTCTTAAGCCAGCATTTCCCCAGTGTCTCATGGTTTCTGGTCACTAGATCTGGCCTCTTGACTGCCCACTTCTTCCTTCCTTATTGGTGTTGCTGTTGAATTGGGAGCAGTGTATAGTTCCAACAATATAGTTCCACATTTGTTCCCTTATTCTTTGGCACAGGTTTTAATGTTTGCTCAATAACTGTAACCTGAGTAACCTCAAAAGCTGTAGCTAAAGGCAGCTGTGAGCTCCTTGAGTCACTTGGTATCTGAGTTGCCCCCTCCTTGCCCAAAGCCACCTGTGAAGTGGTTGTTCCAGCTCATCTGCTCTTGGGAGCCAAACTGTACGTGCTCCTGTTTTATATGCTGCCAAAATCCTTTTCACTGCTTTGTCCCACAGTCCTTCCTGGGCCCCTCCTGACTTTGTTAACCCTGTCCCTAAAAACATGCCAACCCTGGAGCCCCAAGTTACCTATGTACACATTCCTCCGAAGTGCTGTGTTACAGTCCTCATGGGGAAGAAAGCCCCAGTACTTACAGGATAAAAAGATGTTTATTTAGGCTGGAAAAAAAAAGAAGTTTGAGTGTACTACAAACATCCAGTGCTGGTCACACCTGGAAGAGCTCCAGCACCAAGTTAACTTGCTGAAAACCTGTTATGTCTGGTGAAAGAATAAATTCTCCTTTTCCCTCTAAAAGGGAATTCCTGATTCAGTGGATGAGGTGAGGGTAGGACACCATCTCCTAGTCTGCAGAAGCTCTTACAGAGCCTTCCTATTCTAGAAAACAGTACAAACCCCTTTTTTTCCCAGGTACTTTCATTTTACAGCAGAGAAAATGGACTCTGCTGATGTTTTAATGCACAAGGATTTATTTGCCTACTGGATTTTATATATTCTCTGTGAGAAACCAAGGAAACTAGTGTCTAATTAAAAAAACAAGGTGAACAAAGTCAGCATGAAATTGCTAGACTTTGCCTGAGTATACATGTATCTCAAGCACAAGAATATTTCTGTGAGTATAGTGGCTTTTCTGAAGGCCTGCCCTTTTTCTCACAGAGCAAACATCTACAGATGAAGCTGAAGGATAAGCACAAAGACCTGCAGCCAGGTTGTATCGTGGTTAGTCAGCAGACACCCCAGGGCAAGTGATGGGATAAATGTCATCCACTGAAAATATAAACTGACAAAACTAGGAAATTACAGCTCTTCAAACAGATCATAATCACTTGCACATGCTCTGAATTCATCTAGTCATTAGGCTCCTAAGATGCTAGAGAATAATTTCGTATTGTATTTTTTTTCTATTGTATAGAACTTTATTTGTATTATAAGGCAGGTAGACAAGGAGTCAGTTTTTCAGGGATTGTGGCCTGCATAGAATCTGGACAGAAAGTCTTTAGGTTGCGGGGTTTCTGTCTCGTGGAAGTACCTCATGACATGAGTCCTCTGCTTCCAGACATGAATGGTTTCTTGAAGCTCCATTTTCCCCTGCACACACACAAAAGAATTTTAGACTAGTTGGCAGTTAGAGCCCAAGTCTAACCACACAGTACTGTGAAAGTTATTTGAATGCACTTAAAAACACCTACGAAAATAATAGCTGCATCAATAGTTCTGTAGTCCTACAGCCTGCATGCATCACCTACACTGTGACACAAATATACTGTTCCAGCCTTGGAACTTAAGTTCATTTTTCTGCGGCACAGCTTCCCAGCCCTGTGAAACAGGCAAGACACTCTGTCTCCTCCTTAGCACCTGCTTTGTTTCTCTCCTGACCAGCACCTCCCATAAAATTCTATCAACATTGTAACTTTTGAGCACCTCTACTGAATTTGGGTGAACAGCAACACTTTAGCTATAAAATTAACTGCTGCCAAGTGGTTTGCATCAGTATCACTGCCACTGAGACAAGGAATTTCTTCACGATCCCATTCTTTGGTATGGGTTTTATAGGATGGTAGCACAGAGCAAGATGAGACTGGAATTGTCACCTCCCATAGTATCTAGGATTCTGTTTCCAGATTTTTTCATCATGTAAAGACAGAGTAATTGTCTTGAAATGCAAGAAACAAAACAGGTGAGCACGGCAGTCCTTGTTTGGAAGCTTTCTAATGGATTAGAACTGGAGAGATCAGTTACTGTTGCTCAGACACGTTTTGAAGCCTGTTGTGCTGATTATTGCTTGGAAGCAGACAGGTCTTTCAGGCCTGTAACACCAACAGCTGTGTTACAGAGTTGGAGTGTTCTGCCACCAAAACCAGCTTCCCACCAAGTACTGACACTGTAATATATGTCTCAGAATCAGTGAAGAAAACTATTTTCCAATCCAATGAAGTACTGTAGAGGGTAGAAAGTTAATTTTTTAATAGTAAGCTACTGAGCAGCACCTGTTTTCTCTTTCTTTGGTTGCTGTTGTTAAAGACAAGCAAGCAAGCAACAAAAATAAAGAACAAACTTAGTATTTTAACTACCACTTTGCTTGACATACACTTTCTGAATTCTAAAGCCACCTGATCCCTTATCAATAGGTTTGCTGACATAGATATACCAATCCAACTGCAAGAGACAACCACTCCATAATACAGGCTGATACAAAGTTGTCCCTCTCCTCCATCACACTCACCCCCAATCATCCACATTCTCTGCAGCTTCAACAAATTACAAGTAACTGTTTGTACCTTAATAACCAACATGTCTATCACTCGTGGATCCGTAACGTGAGCATTCTTCATGAACATCTCTCGCACCTTGTTACGCCCCTGTTTCACCGTGATGTCCAGCTGGTACAGGTGCACTAAGAGAAACACAACACCTACTGCGGTCATCCGCGTCGCTCTGCACTTGTTCCACGGGCAACGCGCAACTCAACGCTAAAAATGGCTACATTATTACAAGTTCATGTGAAGCCCTCCGGCTTCACCAATGTCATTAAGGCCGTTCCGACCTTGAGCCCGCGCGGCAGGCCCCGCGTCCCTCACCCACCCGTGTTGGGCACCTCGCGGTACCAGGCCCGGTACAGCTCCCTGACGCGCCGCTTCGCCTCGCCCAGGTCCCGGCTGAAGACTGGCTTGACGGCGGCCGACACCACTCCCTTGCCCGCCACCGCCATCTTGCTGCCGCGGCCACCTTCACCGCCGCCCGCGGAAACGCGCAGGACACGGCAACTTCTCCTATTGGCCAGCTGAGCTGCCACTCCAGCCTTCCGGGCCGGTCGCCTCCCACCCGATTGGCCGGAAGAAACGCCAATCACCACTGCTGCAAAGCGTGGAGCGGCTGATGGGTGTGTCCATATTGGCCGCGCTCTTGACGCCACCGGGTCCGCATCGCCCCTCAGAGCCCGCTCCTCCCTCAGGGTAGGGTTGGGGCTATGATTTGGAACGATCAATTTGTTCTCTTTGCCCCCGGAACGCTGCAATCAGCTGCAGTTCGGTCTTGCAGCTGGACCTTCTCTCAGTACACTCTTGCATGCTAGAAAAGACGGTGCCTGCTTTAGCTATACCCACGTTTTTATCCAAATACACGAGTGCCGGGACCCCCTCTAAAGTTAAGTTCTCTTTAAACACACTTGGGTATGTGCTGGCCACTATAAATCCGAACACATTCAGTTCAGTATCATTGAACAGACCAGAAAAGTAAAACTGAAATGATCTTGAAAGACGCAGGTGTGGTGCTGGGTGTGAGGAGACAAATCTCAAGTGAGTGTCTGAGGCAGGAGCACAGCAGGACTAGGCAACCACAAAGAGTAGGTATGAGAAAGAAGATTTCACATTAGTTTTATTCTTTCAACTTATTTTGTAGATGAAAAGCATAAAAGTGTAGTTCCTGCTGAAGTTCAAATATTAATTATATAATACATAATAATTAATATATAATTATATATAATTAATATAATTATATAGCTTTCACAGCTTCCAAAACTACTATTACACAAAATTACTACTGTACATGGTTGTACATAGGAGCTCCTTTGTGTTATTGTCTTTTTAGATGTAGTAGGGGAGCTACTGCTAATTTAAGCATCAACACATCTTTACGTCTTACAAAACATTTTTTCAAGAATATTGCAGGAAGAAAGAGAAAGATAATTCTGAAATCTATGGCCATACAGCTTCAAACAGTTTAACTCCATCCCTTTGTCACTTCTAAACCTGCCCAAGAGCTGACTTTATGTAATGCCAAAAAAACCCCAAAAAGTTTAATTAGAGGAGATAGTAACTCTAAACACCAGGATTTCTCTTTAAATGTATTTATCTAAATTTCTGTATTTCGCAAATGACCTTCTTCTGTGGCTGAAACACCATATGGATTAGTCATGTACTCCTTGGTATTTACTCCTACTGGAGGCATAGTGTGACATAAGGGTTGCCAGGATTAAAACTTTCTTTGAGGCTATAAATTAAGACAATGCAATACTTGTTCAACATAAAGGAGAGTGCAATAAACAGGAAGGAATGAAGGGGGCATGTATGTCTTGGATGGTAAGATTTTTCAGAAGAACTACTCTTAAACTACATTTTAATGTCACCTTGTTGAAGCTGAAGCTCTCTTGTCTGATTCAAGAACCATAACTAGAATTAAGCTAAACAAGATATTGGCCCAGATCCTTACTTTACACAGATGTGGCCTTCTGCACAGATTTGAGATTGAACCTGGCATGATCCTGCCTAGACCTGCAATGTTTGGGTGGGTGGTAGTCTGTGAATAAAAGGAGAATGGTGTGCACTTATCTTGGGAGAGCTCGCAATAGGTATGGGTGTGGGGAGTTTGTGAGTGCAAAGTGACCATCCTCCTGTGGCCTGGGCTGGTCCTCAGGCAGCACAAAAGTGAATTTCTGCAGGAGAGTGGTAAAGAAGAGAAAGAGCTCCATCCTGGCCAGCTGTTCTCCCGGACAGGCACGGCGACCTGCAATAGAGGGAATAGAAAGTGTCTAATCGATGCTAGAATTGCCGCAGGGGGAGCAGATCACCCTCCTGTTGTGCTTCTGACCTGCAGCTGTATCCAGCCCTCAGATTTACCTGCTGAGAAGGGCAGAAAGGCCTCTGGTTTCACAAATTGCCCCTTCGCATCCAGGAAGTGCTCAGGGTAAAACTGGTTTGGTTTCTCCCAGACCGTCTCATCCTTCAGCACGGAAGACAAGTTGGTGATGATTGTTGTCCCCTGCACTCCCCAACAAGAGGAAACAACTTAAGTGAGAACAGCAGCATTATCCTGGCACAATGGAATAGTGCTGGCCCCTCTTTAGTCCGTGTATCCCACCTAATAGCACCCATTTCCAATTCTGCATCTTATTTGATGCAGAGGTAAAGCAGGGCCTTTTTCCAATGGCATATGGTGCCTGCCTTACACTCTGAAGCATCTGAACTTTTGTGATTTGTATCCTTACAAAGGCTGTTGCATGCAAATGCCAATTTCACAGTTACACAGTGGAAACAGCCTCTCCTGGACTTGTTTTACAGCTACAGAGAAAAAGCTGACAGACGGACTTCAAAGAACCACTTTCACAGGGACCATGGAAAATCGCAGAGCTTTCCTGTTTCACATGTCAAGGTTCTAAACCAGAGGAGATACCACATGGCTACAAAAAAACCAAAAATATCACAAGCTTGAATTCTGACACTGCTGCCAGAGCAGCTGCTTGTCACAGAAGAACTGGTCTGAATGCCAATGGCTTTTGAGTAGCTTCAGAGGTTAGAATTTAACTACTACCATCTTAGGAAAGCCAGTAAGTTGAGTGCCTCCAGAGAGCCTGTTAGGCTTCTTCTGACAGGCAGTGAATATCATGGCTCACTGAGAGGAAAGGAAACCTTTGCACTGAGCTGCTACTGGAGTTGCGTTCTCATACAACAAGCGTAAGTCTAGAACACAGATGTTCTAGACTTCTGCTTGGATTTAGCATTTCAAAATGTCCTATTTTAGTGCTCAGCAGTGACTGTAATTGGAGCTGGAAGTGCAATACTGCAGGGTTGTATGGGATCCTCCCCCCCCTCCCATGCCTGGCATCTGCACAAGGAGAGGCTGCTGTATTGCTTATCTGGTCACAGTCACCTTGGGAATAAAGAAGCCTTGCAACTCGGTGTCCCGGTACGTCATGTGAGGTAGCCCAACAGGAACAATATCCCCGCAGCGTTGCACTTCATGGATCACAGCATTAGTGTAAGGCATGCTTGCTTGGTCCTTCATGATGGGGGGTCTCTCTCTGCCAATCACTTTATCAATCTCTGCCTGGACCTTACCTGAAAGCAGAATAGATAAAGAATTAGAGAATCCTTAGATACCCAGAAGCAGCTGGTCCAAGCTGAAGGAAGACTGGCTGCATGAGACTGTAGGTACTACGTGACAACAGAAGAAGCAGTTAGAGACACAAACAGAAACCAGACAGGAAGGCATTTTTCGGTTGACTGGTAACTCTGTATAACTGTTCTTTGCTCATAGCATGTTTAATAAAGGCCTTGCCACTTGACATGCTGCCTTACCCCTCCTTTATGCAGCTTGAAGGGTACCTGGGCAAACAACATTAGAGAATTTAAACCAATCAGCATCTATTCCAAATACTGGAACAGGGTACACTGACCACTGCAAGTCCCCAGGTGAAACCCTCAAAATGAAGGCAAGAGCAAACTTGCCCTTCGAATTCCAGTCTTTTTAATCACAGCTACCTGCCAGAGCAGCTGTTTGGGAAGTGTTTCTCCTGTGTTTCTGCTATACCAACAATCATCAAAGCTGTTCGTCATTGCAAAATCCATGGACTGCTGTTCCTCATTGCAAAATCCTTGCAGAAAAATAAGTCTCTAAGGGAAGAGGCTACACTTCTGTAAGTTTCTCACTTACTCTGTATTTCTGGATGGAGAAGCATATACAGCAATGCCCACCGGAGAGTGGTGGAGGTGGTCTCAAAACCAGCTGTGAACAAATCTGTGGCCACCAGACGAAGGTTAATATAGTGGAAACCATTCTCTTCAGCTGCCTTACCCTGTGGAGAGCAAAAAAGTGGGTGATTGGAGCTGGCGTATTTGCTGGGCAAGAAGATCACTGTCCAGAGATGTGCTGAGAGGCACTAGGTCAATTTTTTAGCATGTGTTCCTGTTTTTCATTGGGAGAGTAGAGCACAGCACAGGCAACAGTTTGAGCATGACTGATGTACTTTGTAACCTTGTTACCTCCTGTATCTGAAGGTCCTCAAACACCTCTAATATTCTCAGAGAAGAATGCTACCCCTGCCTTCAGGACAGAAGTTAACACCTAGTGCACTCAGCTCAAACAAATAGCAGGCCCTTGCCACTCACTGTAACATCTTCCCCCAGAGAAGGCGGAACAGTTATTCAGGTTTGATCAGATGATAAAAGCCACAGAATAAGGAGGAGGCTGCATTGATGTGGCAAATGCAAAATTAGCATTATTTTAAGGGGGTTATCTCTTGCTATGCATTACAGATTTTCGTTGCTCCTGCCCTGCTACTTTCTTACAATTGAAAAAAAAAACAACAGGATCTGGGTTATCAGGTTAAAGGATTATTGCTGCCTATAAAGTCTGCAATACCACTTTCAGCAAAACTGGTCTCTCATCCAAATGCTAATTGAGCTCAAATTTGTTAGCATATGAGATATGACAAGCTCTCTGCATGAATTCATCTTCTTGTCTTTTCTAATCCTCTTTACACTTCCTTTTCCTAGGGACTAGCTTCTGTTAAGTTTTTCTGCATATTTAGATGCTGTTGTAATATGGATAGCAATTAATAATGCATTTAAAGCTCAACTCTTATTCCAATAAAAGATCTCAGACAAGGGACTTTGGGACTGACTTGACCAAAGTTAACTCAGGAGAGGGATTTATCAGACTGGCTTATTAGATGATGTTAGTGAACAGAAGAGAGATATGAGAGAGGAGGCAGCATGGTCAGGCTCACATCCACCTTTGCACAAGAACATCAGCAGACAATATAGTGTAAAAGAGTGCATGAAGAATACCTTTCTTCTCAAGATACAATGTGGAATGAAAAAGTAGGAAATTAGTTGGTAAGAGGTTTTATGCAGCTCTATGAGGAAAGTCAGCTTCACAAGCTTGAACAGACTGAGAAACTACTCCTGACCCCAGAAGGTCTGCTAGTGTCACCCTACCTTCTCCATTTCCTTTAAAAACACATCTGTGAGATCTCGGGTGTAAGCAGGGTCCCAGGACTCCATATGCTTATTTATGACCACATCTATGAAGTCGATTACCTCCTTTTGTGCTTGAAAGACTTTCTGTGGCACTCCAGGGATGCGCAGCAAAATAGGAACCACGTTAAGAAGCTGGGGTGTGAGAACCAGAGAGAGTGAAAGAGAGAGAAGATATTACATGATGTGAAAAAAGAAAAATTATGAAAACACAATTCTCTCAAGCAATAGTGGGCAGCTTCTTACAGCTTGTGGTTTACCTGAGGCAAGAATCCAGTTTCTTCATTCAAGGAATTTTGAACTAACTGTGACAGCTTGTTGAATGTCTCATCACCGTAGTCAAAACGGTCTCCAAAGACAATGGTGCAGATAATGTTGCAGACAGCATTATTTATAAGAACATGTATATCAAAAGATCTACCTGAAAATGGAAATGGAGACCAAGCTATGAAGCTCAGCAACACCAAACTGCTGGACCTGATCTGTCAGCAATGAGAATACACAAATGCCACCTTGATGACGCCAGTAGAAAAAGCCTCCAAACAACTCAAAGCATCACACCAGGAAGTGAAGAATGTCTCATTCTTACTAGTATTTGATTTATCTACATTTAAAAAAGAAAACTCCCAAGAAAAACTGAGTTGCAGGCTTGTTCTGTGACTTGACAGGTAACACTTTGTTCTGTGTCTGAATGACAGGCTGTGAACTCTCAGCTGCACTTTTATTGCATGTGAAAATAACAATATGTTCCACTAAACTTCATAAAGTTAGTGTTACTGAGGTCTGGGAATAACTCTATTTTACTTCTCTATTTCTAATTTCCTATTTGTTTACTGTTTCAAATGGATTACTTTTACAGTAGCCCAACTGTGGAAAGCAGACGTGGCTCCAAGGAGTGCACACAGACTAGAAACACTGCATTTGCATGGGAAGAGAGCACTGCATGCGAACAGGAGTAGCTATAGTATTACTTCTCTCTGCATCACTGTATTGCCTTTTTCTGTGATTTCTCTGTCCTTGTGGATGTCACAAACCTTCTTCAGACTTGACTGCAGAACAAAGAAATCCAACTTCCTCTATCACTCGCTCCTCCAGGGATTTCTTTCCCATCCCAAAGTTCCTCAGTGTAGAGAGTGTGAATCTCCTTAGCTCCTTCCAGACGCGCCCGTATCTTGCTACAACAATCCCTGGAATTGTGGATGAGCAAGAAATGTCAGTTATCTGACCTGTACATCAAGTGAATTTTGCTAGAGAACAGAAATTATGAGTCTGGAGCCACACATCTGTGTGGATAGATGAAACAGTCTGACCTTGTGCAGCTTGTTCAGACAGCAATTCTGAAATGGATCACTGCACCTTCTAATGCTTGTGCATGGCTGGCAGAGGTGCAGGGGGGATTCAATGGGAGCAACAAGGGCTGCTAAGGATAAAGGAATCACCCCTCCAAGCCATTCAGCATTGTTCCCATAGCTTGTGTGAACTGGGTAGCAGCTTGTGCCACCACATAGGAGCTGAGGATGTGATATGGGCAGGATGCAGGAAAATACTCTGTTTTGAATGAAAGTCACCATTTTTTTTTTTTTTTGCAACAACTTATATGTAACATTTTGCATAAGTATTTTGTCTTACATAAGCACCATAAGCACTAATTTGTGGGTGTTGGGAGCTGAAAAGTTGTACCTCTTATAGTGTCCTTACACAGCTGAAGAAGTGTGTACTTGTTGAAGCTGTACTACAACCTCTAAGGGGAGCCCCCACTTAATCACAAAGTGGGGAGCCCCCACTTTGTTGCCACCAAAGGGTGCCAGACATACAAGGAGTTTGACTAGGGGGACATGCAAAGGTGCACCATACTGAGAAAATCTTGCCTCTACATGAGCCTTCTCATGCTAGTGCCATCAAGGAATGTCTATTTTCATGTGACTTACCTTCAGAATTCTTTCCATAGCCTATATGTTCATATATTGAAAAGCGTGGCCGGTCGGCAAAGTCCTCCGATTTGTGGACCAGGGCTTCCTTCACTGTTTTATACCCATTCAGCACTACCAGGTTGGTCCAACAATTCTGGAGACTGAAGATGTTTCCATACTTCTTCTGAAGCTGCCAAGATAAAAAAGCATGTCCCTGAAAATGAGCTGAGTGTAACATCAGAAATATCACCATATCCTTCCTTAGGGCCTTTAGTATTTAGTGAACTTTGAGATACTTTCATTCAGAGATCTTCAGCTGATCTTTGACCTTTATCTTTGCAGTACAACAGCTCCGAACAGTGCCAAGCAGCAGCTGTAGCAGGGATCAATGCCATGTAAGTCGAAAAATTTCAAATACACCTATCCTTGCCAAACTGTTGTCATGAACACTGTGCAAGTACTTTTAATTTTGTCAAGAACCTTTTTGGGGATTTTTAAAGACTGCATGCTCAATAATGAATTATTTCCTAATGTTTCCATTTATTTTCATCTGCAAGACTAAGTAAGTTTTGAGTTAGTCTGCTTCTGTTGAAGGAAATATTGAAAATAAGGTGATATGTAATTTTTATTTAAAGATGCATTTGTAACCAAAGATCTACCCAGAGCCAGGTTTCCAGAAACACGCCTGGGAAAGGCAATTCCACACTGGAGTTTCAGGTCAACTTTCTCTCTAAAAGGAGTGTACATGTCTAGTATGACTGGTAACTGGCATACACCCTACATCTGCTGTGATCTCTAAGCCTCATAAAGCTGAATCAGGATGGCTGCACAGGTAATCCTGTCAGCCATACACTTGCCATGAGAGCTGGCCATGGAGCAAAGTCTTCTCCAGGCAGACAAGGCCTTTAGCAGGACATAGACTCCAGGGAAGGCAGGTCAAAGCCCCCCCTGCTAGTCAGGAACACTGAGCAAAGCTCAGAAGCATGTTGTGTAAAGACAGCGCAATAGTGGCAACACCCCATAGATTTCTTCTATTTTTTTTCTTTTTTTCTTCTTTTTTTCTCAATAGCTAAGATTCTTGATTTCTGCACTGTAGCATTGCAAGGAGTTGAAGTACTTAATACTGTATTTGCAGTAGGGTTGAAAAGGGAATTAGTATTTCACTGGCACTAGAAATATGTCATTAAAAATTACTACTGGTCAAGATTGTGGTTAGCATGAGCCTGATGTGATATGATTTGAAAATGGTAAGCTTTTGGACTACATGCAAGTAAATAATACAAATGCTATATTTAGTTTCTCCACTTGGCAGGTTTTGGACCGGCAGCTGAACAGCACTGTCTTAGAAAAGAGGCCTTAGAGTTTGCAAGCTGAAGCACAAAACACCCATGGTTTATCTGTTGCAAGCTGTGAAAGCCGTGCTTTCCCATTGAGAAAAGTTAAGCCCTGACTTTGAATAGGAAGCTACTGAGATTTTGGGCATTACTGTTGGGGCAAATCGCACAAGCAGGTCTCTTTAACTAAAACTATCACATGCCTGCAGGCATGCTTCAGCAACTCACAGGGAAGTGTGCCATTCCTGCAGCCACACTCCCAGCCCACAGATACTTGTTTGTCTTCCCTTGTTTGTATGTCTTCTGCTGCTTTGCCTCCAATCCCGCCCACATGTTAGGCTGGCAGCCAGCTCTACAGCAGCACCTGTGGCACAGCAGTGGTCTCCCACTGAGCTCACACAGAGATGGGAAGATAGAGGTTGGGAAGTATTGGTGTGTGATTATCTCTTTATGTGTGCAGGCCAGGTCAGTGTCCTTAGGCAGTGACTTGCTTCATCCTGGACTTTAGAAAGAGCATTGCCCTTCAGCTTTGTGCAAGGGTAGTGATACTGAAGTTGGCAAAAATAAACTTTCTAACATAATCTGAGGTATTAGAAAGTAGGTATTCTTTTTTGTAGCACTGGACTCCTCTAATAAGAATGAGTGTCACAAAACTTTACAACAGAGTATTTATTCCATCATGATCATACATATTCATTGCAGCCTGTTTCCCAGCTACTACATGAACATCACTTTTCCTAGGACCTACCTGCACACATCTGCCTCCTACTGGAAGTCCTTTTATGGTCCTAGAGGGTCATCTAAAGGTGTCTCTGGGAGCCCAACTCACGGAGTGCTTCAATATTACAGGTGACCTTTCCCTGAACCTTTTCTTTGGTCATGTGCAGTTGTTTCTTGTTACACAACTTGCCAAAACACCCACTATATTCCTCTTAGATTCCTATTATCGGTTTTTCCACTGTTTCCAGCTATGTTTATCATCCTGTGTGCATACTTTTACATTATTTTATCTTTTTTTTTCTAGTTAGCCTTAAAGCTCTATCTAGCAACTTCAGGGGAAAGGAAAATTCCTATTCTCTAAGTTATGTATCTGTAGCTGCTGTCAGGGTGTGACCCACCCCTCCTGGGCCCATGGTGGATTCTATGTGGAGTGTTTTGTTCAGGGGCTGCCACTCACCTTGCTGAAGGAGTGGTGGGGCTTGTGGAAGTCAATGGAGAACATGGTCCCGACGAATGGCAGTGAGGCTGGGCCCGGAGGGTAATGGCTCCACTTCTTTCTGCGCTTCATAAAGTCTAGCAGTAAAGTAAACACTGTAAGAAAAACTGCCAGTACAGAGATGTTGCTCCAGGTGGATGACAGCTGGGACCCCAGCCACAGGAGCAGTGCCATTCTGTAGCCTGTCTACTGCTTGATCTTCCTCCTTTGACCCAAGACTGTCACTGCCTCCTTTTGCTTTTTATCTTCTTCTCTCTCTCACTTTCTTGCCCTGACAGCTGTGCCTCTCTCCTTGCTTCCTCCTCTTCCCCACACTGCCTTTTTCTGCTGCTCCTCTCTCCCTACACTTGCTGACTTTTGAATGCGAAACTTGGCTCAAACTATAAGCTCCTCCTCTGCTCAGTTCAGCCTTAGGGGAGTGGTGATGAGGTTCATCCCCGCTGCTCCTCCTCCTCCTCCTCCTCCTCCTCCTCTTCTTTTTCTTCCTCCAAAGCCAGAGCTCGGATGTGTGTGTTGCTGCTGAAAGTGGTGGCTGGTGCTAATAATGCCCTCAGTAGGGCAGGGCTGGGTGAGCCATGGGTGTTTGGGTGCCTTCTCTCACAGAGAAGGAGAAGTTCACAAGCAACCACTCTTGCTGCATTCTCATGGGGCGATTTGGAAAAAGTTTGTTTAATTGTGTGTCACCTTGTTAGTACAGGCAAGTCAAGGAAGAAGGAGCTCCTAAACACAGATCATACAGGTTTCTGTTTGCAGGCTAAGGATAGGTTCCATTGGAACTTGAGAAAGTTCAGTTTAGATCAAACATTCCTTTACAGAAAACACTTATTACAGAAATTAGCTTAAAAGAGTCACCTGAAATTTTAAAAATAATTTACATTTCTAGGATTAAGAATTTTTATCAAACTCCAAATGTCAGTCAGCACAATGTAAAAAGCTTTTGTAAAACACAGCTCAGCTACAAGGAAGTCACATGTATTACAAGGTGCCTCAAATATCCAGCCTTTGTCGCAGCAGTAATGCCAAGACAATCATGGAATCAGTCAAAGTATTTCCTAAAGCAGCATAGCTGTGTGCTCCTGGCATCTCTGCCACGGGAGATCAATAAACCTTGCTCTTAGGACAGTCAGCTCTAGATAAAAAGAAGCAGTAAACCCATCACAACTTGATCTGTGATCTCAGCATGATCAGAGGAAAAACTCCTAATGGAACAGTTGCTGCAACAGTGATAGAGAGCTTAAACTGCAAGGCAATGCACCTGCAAAATGCTGAGCAGGTAGCAATGGTGTGCAGCCAGGGCCTCAGACGCCCTTTCCCCTGGAGGGGAGGCACCTTCATGCTCATTATCCGTGTGCTGACATTATCTTGCTGGAGTCTCCACAGTAGGATCCTGTTTTGAAAGCATCATGGTTCAGAGTTCGTCTCAAGTAGTTTTAAACAAATGGGAAACAACTGGGACAATTACCAGCTCCCACACAACTACAGAATTTGGTTTCCTTTGAGTTACAGAGACATGCTGGGGTAGTTTACACACCTGGAGAGCTGTCAAAATGGGCACAGTGTCTTCAGCAAGAACAGGCTGGACACAGTGAGGAATGGTTGTGTGCTGTGAAGAGGAGTGCCCAGATATTGGCCATGGGAGAGATGATGGGCCATCTGAGTGCCTGTGGACAAGGAAAAAGTGGCGAAGTGCTATGGGCAGTGTTGTGCTAGGCACTCACTACAGACTTCTTGGGAAAGGAGAGAAAGTCAGTAGAGCTATCCCACACAATCACAGGCCTCAGGGCTAACTCACAGTGTGTTTTAACTGAAGGGCTGCATGGTCAGGCACAATCTGGGTGCTTTCTTGAGTTTGCTCAAGACCGCCTCATGACACAGGTGATTGATAAGACAACTGGAGGAGATGCTGTGCTGGATTTGCTGTTCACAAAATAGGAAGAATTGGTTCAGGATATGATGGTAAAGGATAAGTTTGTCTGCAGCGACCATGAAACTGTGAAATGCTAAATCCTGCAAGAAATCAGCAGTACAAATGGCATTACTGCCCTTACCTGCAGGAGAGCATGTTTCATTTCATCCTGGGATCTCCTTGGCAGGATCCCAAAGGGAGCTGCCCTAGAGCATGAAGGGGCCCAGAAGAGCTGATTGTTCTTCGAGGGCAATATCCTCATAGCATGAGATCAGCGTATCTGATTTATTTCCTGGACACTGTAAAGCCTTTAACACCATTTTCTACAGTACCCTTTCGGCTAAATCAATGACATACAGACTGGCAGGGTAGCAGATAAAGTGGGTGGATGATTGTTCTGATTGTGGGACTGAAAGAAGTGGGATCAACAGTAAAAGTCCAGCTGGTGGATGTTCACCAGTGACAGCCCTTAGGTGTCTATACTAGGGCTGATAAAGTTTAGGTTATTAACAACATGGCTGATGGGACAGAGGGCACGCTTGGTAAGTCCAGCCTGGGAGAGCTACCAGAGCTGAAGCCTGTTTGCAGTGTAACCTGGGAGTTTGTTGGCTTTTGAGCACCCACCACATTTCAAACAGCTCTAGTGTGAAGCCTCAGGAGGCAGCTGCAACAATTCCCTACTCAGTGGGCTGGCTTGAGCAGGAGAGGGTTGAATAATAAAAGGTGATCAAGGGCTTCCTCCCACACTGATTTGCATGACCCATGAACTCAGATGATAGTGGAAAGATGGGAAATCTGGTCCCAAGAATGTCAGTGAACATGTCCTCATCACCCCACCTGTAAAAGGATGTAACCTTACCTATTTCACTTTATTTTGAGCTTGACCTTTATGAACTTCAGCTGAAAAACATCCACCTAGGTTCTTTCAGTTTTGCTTACCTTGGCTAAAACCAAAGGCTCTTGGACTCCCATCATTCACCTGTGGGCTCTAACAAGGACGGTTGATCAGAATTCAGGAAGTGGATTTAATTTTAATGAACATCACCCTGGAAGGCCATCAGAACAAGAACTTTCCAGCCACTCTGCTTCCTGTGGCTTAGCTTTGACATAAAGTGACAAAGCTGCAATCTGAGAAATACATCAGCTTAAGAAAAAAACGAACCTGACACTGACTTCCCAGTAGACATCTTTCCAAAAGGTCACTTGGTAAAGGATCTTTTCCTGCAAACTTGACAGCTCCTCCACTTTTGGCTAGTAGCATGGATGGCCAGTCCTGCAAAGGAGTGAAACAAGTGCTATAGCTTCATAATTTCAAAAGAACAGTTTTCAAAGCCAGCAAAGAAACAATAGACAACAAATCTCTTTCTGACAGAGAGAAAAAGAAAAGGGTAATTATTCTTCTGAAGAATGAAAGATGCTCATTTGCATTTTCTTTAAATAAAGTAGTATTTTGAGCCACTTTCAAGTCAGGGAAAAAACCCTCCAAATCCATACATATTCATTTTAGCTAACTGCTGCCCTGCTGTGCTGGGTACATGTCTTTGACTGTGTACAGTCAATTTAGAGACGAGCTAAGTGGAATTACAGTAGTTGCATGCAGACATCACCATTCTTTGAGCGAAGACACTGAAATACAAACAGAAAGGCAGCTTTAAGGAAAAAAACTTATTAATATTGCAAAACAAAGCATCCAGAAGCAAGATAATGCAGGATTTGCCTTTTAAAGGCAATTTTAGTTGAACCTTTTTGTCCATATTGTCCATAAGATCATATTAAATTATAATTACATGCTATATTTCTGTTTTGAAGGAACCTCCCTTTATTCAGTGCACAGAATAGATGATGATCACTTACTAATCTGGTTTTAATTACAGCATTTTTCTTCAAAGTCTATTTTGCCACCTACTGTTCTTACCCTACCCATAAAGGTGGTTTAGATGAGCTTTTCCACAGTGGCCATCAGTGCCTGCATGGGTGAGGAGCAGACCCCAAAGCATCCCTCTGAGATGCCACAAATGGAGGCAAATTACCTTCTAAGTGTTGGTACCCCAAAGAAAATCTATAAGGTGCCACACAGAGATGTCCACACATGGCACATGCCCAGCTCCATGTGTGCTGAGGCTGCAGCTTCTGAAGCTGAAGCTTCCCATTTTCTGTAGATCTTCCTGCAAGATGATATCTTTGGCACCTTTGACATGGAGGTTACAGATTAGTGCCTGTTTATGAAAACGGCTGTTTCAGTAATTACCCAGAATCACATACCCTTCTCTCCACAAAGGTGGGGTGAAACCCTTCCAATGGCCAAAGAAAGACTTTTCCTTCCCTCCCTCTTTGCTTCAAGCCTGGAGCCAACAAGGCCACATACTGTACACATACACAACAACTGGCCACATAGCACGAATATTTCCATGAGCTTTCACAATTTTTTTGTTCAAATCCCAGGAGGCTGACTGCTTTCCCCTTAACACTTCAGATATAGATGGACACAAACCTCAGCAATTTTTCATTCTGGCGGAAAAATGCCTCTTGAAATAATATCGGTTAGTGTGAAGCCTGCTAATCTCATTCCCTGGCTATCCATCTCCCAGGCTACAGCAGAGCTGGGGCTGGTTGAAGACCCCAGAAACCTTTCCTCTTTTGTGGCCTCTTCTAAGCCTAGAAAACATGGTCTCCCACCTAGTCCCAGACTTCTTTTTTGATCCTTCCTCCACCTCCATTTTTCAGCACACAATCTCTCTTTGTTACATGAGGTCATTGGTCAGAGACAGAAACTACAGGATTCATCAACAAACAGTGTGTTTTGTCGTTTGGAACTTTATTATATAGGGGGTTCCAATTTTCTGGGCTTGGACAGCTGATTGGCCAAGGTCTTGACACCACTCAGCTCCTTAGCTAGTGATATGTTTGCATTCTGGATTGAACATTATTGGCTGAGGTCTTTGTGTTCAAATCTATTCCATCATCGCTCACCCAGGGACTTGTTCTACATCTTTTCTAGAAAGAGCCAGGCTAGCTGAACTTGGTTTATGTTATGGCTAGATTTATCTTGTCCAGCTACAGACCAGCTGTGCTGTGACACTCTTTTGCCTGTTTTGCCTTCACTCAAATGGCTTCCCCCTCAACAATTTTGGTGCTGGAAGCGGAAAGGGGCGCATAGCAGAGACCAGCTTCACACTTGTCATTCGCCCTTAGCAGCCCCTGGCAGCCAGCAATAACCACCACCTGCTCCACTCAGATATCTCGGGGGAATTTTAGATGAAAAACTGAGAGCTCTATCAAGTGCACGCAAACTGGATTTTCAAGTGCTTGTAATGTAGCCAAGTTTGAGCACACTTTTAAAGAGCTGGTGCAATGTGTCTTCCTAACAGAAAACTGCCTCCTGCCAAATTTCGTGTGTAATGCTTCAAAGCATTAAACTGAGAAAGGAAAAAATATCACCAGAAATTTTTCTAATGGGTGAGGAAAAGGTCAGATAAACAATGGATTTTTAAGAACAATGTCAGCCATTAGAAAGGGATGAAAAAAGTTTTGGCTCCAAACAAATTTAGCCTGAAACACAGCCCCAACTCAGGAAAGTGTAGGCTCAGCTGCAACTTTCTTGGCCTTCAGATGGGGGTTTTAAACATTGGAAGTACTTCTACAGCCTTAAGATGGACTGTGCTAACAGCTTGTTCACAATAAAACAATCAGCAGAACTGAAATAGCCAAGTCTTTCATAGTTACTGTTGCTATGACTTACTGCCAGCCTTCCCACATTGCAAAAAAATCTGTTCTTCAGGCTTGTCTTCCTTAAATTCCCCATGGCTTCCTACCCTTTCTACGATATCAATCATACCAGTTTACTTAACACCAAAGTGAGTTGTAGTTGAACTCTACTTCTTTCACCCATCCCTTCCCATGCCATTACCCCTCATGCCATCCCATTCCCATAAGTGTCCCCTGCACTGAAAGAGCAATGACTCTGAACTTGGTACCAAAAGCAACACATGTCTTGGGCCCCATCTTTCACCTCGGAGAGACAACTCTCTGCTGGTGCTGGAAGATGTCAAAGATGTCAAAGCTCCAGTGATGCTGTAAGCAGTTTGGCAGAGTGAGCTGTTGTCTTAGTTTGAAAGACAGGTGTCTGCTAAGGAAGGCAGAAGCCTCTTTCGGAGTGGAAAATGTAAACTCCTTCTCTCTGAATTATTATAATTTTGAAATTAAGAGGGCTCTCAGGCAAAGGTATGGGGATAGGAATAACGTTTCTTTACTGCTATGTATAACCAGGCAAACAAACAACACCAACTACAGCATTAACAACAAAACAGAACAGGAACCCAGGAACAGCTTCCCTCACCGCAGGCACTTTCCCTTTGGTGCAGTTCCGGTCACAGCCGGCAGGGGCGCTGGTGGCTCCCGGTGGACAGGGCAGGTGCGATGATCCCCACACGGCTGCAGGGGGCGCTGTGGCGCGGGCTTGGGGAGCACGTGGTAATGGCGGCTCGGCCTGGAAGGGAGGAGCTGTATCGGAAACTCCGGAGCTGAGGCTGAAGAGCCGGGAGGTCTCGGCAGGCAGGGGGTGCAGGCCGCAGAGTAGTGAAAAAAAGTCGGAGCAGTGCTGAAGAAGCAGCGGGGGCAGCACAACAGCAACCTGGCTCCCAGCAGGGCAAAGAGGGGCAGGCTCAGGATCTCTGCACTCGAGAAAATGGCAACAGGCCCTTTCTTTAGTGAGATAGGCAATAACAAGGTCCCAGTTTAATGGGTGCTCCCAGGAGCAGAGGCTCACTCCACAGCAGAAGAAAAAGGACTGAGCTGGGCTCCAGCAGCAGCAGTGAGCTTCTCTAACCAGCAGCTCTATCCTCTCAAGCACCCAGCCATTAATGCTTCTTAGCAACTCAATAGGAAAAAAAAAATCCACAGGTAACAGGCAAGGAAAGAAAAACCTAAACCCCAAGAGCTGTGCAGTTGCTGCAAGTGTCAGCATCTGCATGAATAAAGCAGCCACTGAGATGAAGTTACCGCTAGAAAAGCCTTGGACAGTAAGGGTTGAAAAATGGAAATGATAAGAGCAGAATGGCTCTATTTTGCCTTGACATTTCACAGAGCTTGAGATGATCCAGGACTGAGCTCACACATACACATAACACTGTCCAGCAATGGTTTCACCAGTTCAGCAAGCCCAGGGTGGTTATGGGCCCTAACCACAGCATCCTTGTCATGTTAACCAGAGTTAAGCAGAGATCAAAGAAAGCTGGCTTGGTTTTAATTGCCAAACTCAGGTTCTCTCACAGGCTAAAATGTTATTTCAATCTGAGTTAGCCAAACAGATTGCACGTGCAATTTCTAAGCCCAGTGCGGGGAAGTAATGAATCAAGGTGCTCCTTTGCACCAGTTGTGGTTCCAACACTGGTCCAAAATGCCTCTTGAAGATTCCGTTAAACCTCTGTGATGTGTCTGAGCTCTGCGAAGATGCCTGCTCATTCGGAAGATGACTGGCAGAAGTTGCCTTGACGCACACTCTCTTGTGAAACTGTCAGAAAAATATGGCTTACGCCCCCGATACCATAGGCTGTTGATTTCTCTCAGCTGCTGGTTTTGGTTTCCTGCTTTTTAAGCTTCTCAGGAGCTGTGAATATATTGCTTTTCTTTTCATTTTTGGTTTAATACCTTGGTGTTTCTCTTTGCTGTAATGAGAGCATCCTGGGGAACTTTGGACACAGCTACTGGCTAAAATTCCTGTCATTAATTTTTTTTCCATAAAAGATGCATTAACATAAGTCTATCTGGGAAAACTCATCCTGCTTTCCTAAAGTGTGAGGTCAGTGGACACCTTTGGAAATAATGGTGTAATTAAATCCACATTTTGAAAGCCAGACAGACAAAAGCATCTTGGTTTAGTTTCTGCCATTGATTTGCCCTATGACACTGATCAGTTAATAATAATAATGTCATTTGCTTCTATTTTTTCTAAACTTCTTGAGTTGGAGATGCCTTGGTTGTAATTTGTGCATATGTAAATTGTGTCATTTAGTACCAGAATATAGTAAACTTTTAACAGCTTTTCTATCTACTAAGTTGTATATGAAGCCTACAAATTAATGTACCTAATGGAAAATGCAGACAGCAATATAGAACTTGTTTTGCTGTCTTGGGTTGTGGAGCCAAGGGTGTGTATTCTATTTCATCTGTTAAATGCAGTTGGGGAGATGCTTTTCTTTATCTCTTGTAACTCTGGAAGGAGAGGAGCAGATGCCTTCTGATAATGGGCCAACTGTTAAAACCAGGTAGGGCAGTGTTTCTTATCTCTTTCACTGCCAGTCCTCCCTCCAGAGGGATATTTTTCTGCTAATGGGCCATTAACACCTCCCCAAACTAACACATCCACATTCCATCATCCCATTGTGAGATGCTCCACCCAGTGGGGGGAGCCAACCATTCCTACCTGGATAAAACTGAGACACAGGAACACAAAGGCATCTCGCTTCACCTGATTTCGGGGAGGAAGACTGGACCCCATCTCACCATCACTGGACCCTTTTTCTACAGAATCATCTCTACATCAACAGAACCACATCTGCCACTCCAGGAGGACTCACTTTTGGACTGCTTCCAACACCCTGACCAACAGGGTGTCAGGTTGTAGCTCTGACTCTGTCAGGGTTTTCCAGGAGCCTGGAAAAAGGAGCCTGCTTGTTTGTTTGTTTGCTGGTTTGGTTGGGTGGTTTTGTTTTCTACTGCATTTGTATTATAAATATTCCTAGTAAAGAACTGTTATTCCTATTCCCAAATCTTTGCCTGAAAGCCCTTAATTGCAAAATTAAAATTTGGCAGGGGTGCAGGGTTTACATTCTTCATGCTAAGGGAAGCTCCAGCTTTCCCTGGCAGATACCTGTCTTTCCAAACCAAGACATTTGCAAACCAGCAGACTGCTGTTGGAACACACTTCCTCTGAGACCTGGATCAATAAAGAATGCATTTTAAGATTCTAACTTTTTTCTGTGTTTTCTATGGCTTTAAATGGCTTTAATTAGCTTGGCAGAAATAATTTTGTATTCCATGAATGTGATCCTGTATGACTCTTCTACTTAAGGGTTCTGAAGTTGCCAGGAGAACAACATTGACTTACCAGGGCACAGAGTGGGGTATTCTCATAACTGTCTGGGTAATATTAAATACCTGTTTTAAATATTAGCATTTTGTAAGGAAAGTGTATGATGTATCTCAGCACTAGCTTTCTGACAGCAATGTTCATGAACCCAACATGCAGAAGATGGAAAAAGGCTAATACTTCTACCATATACATTTCTGGGAACAGGGACTGTAGAGAGTGGATGTTCTGTCAGACAATTTTCCTGGTTTTACAATTTTCTTTGCACTCAGATACTGTAATGATAAATATAACTACATTTCTCCAAACTTTTCAAGCATATACTTGAGACTAGCTTCCGGTTAAATTCTTCTAGTTTTGCTCTTTACTTAGTGCTTTATTAGAAGTAATGACACTGTGCTTTTAAGATATTTTTTCCTAAGTATATTCTGAAGGGTAATATAAATACAAGGAGTCTGTCTTGTCTCAAAGTGACTTAAATACACTGACTTAGTTTTAGAAAACATTTCAGTTTGAAAATGGAATAACATTTGCCTCTCTGTATCCATGTGAATAAACAAAGGAATGTTACATGAAATGTTTTGTGGCATTCTAGGTCCAAAAAAACCCTAGAATGGAATTTGGGCGAAGAAATCAAAAGTTCTAAGTCTGGAGGCATTACTGATTATCTGCTTACCAGGTAAGCATATACTTGGTTTTCCATTGTACTTTAATTCTTTTGCTTTTTACTGTCTCGGATTTCAGATACTATGAATATTAATATTGCCACAGTAATTTTGGTAATTATTTCATGCTTGGTCTGTTCAATATCTAGAGACTAGACTGCACTCTATTTCACTCTTCAGAGAGGCTTATTATGTTAGGAAGTTTCAGACCACATGTGAAATGGAGGCTGAATTAAGAACTTTGTTAAGTTTGGTAACAGCTATTGCTTTTTAAAAAGAGTACAGAAAGAAAAGGCTCTGCCCCACTTTTTCTATAAAACCTGAGTAGATAGTGAACCTTCCCCCAAGTCAGATTACAAAGCTGTAAGAACTCTTCAGCATGATGGGGAGTCAAATTAGATCTTCCATCTATTAGGACTGTGGCCTAGCTATTTGACATTGGCTGCATAGTTTAATAAGATGCATTAACTATGCTTTTAAAGTAGTACCACTGTATAGAAAAGAAAAAGTGTTCCACTGAGATAGTGACAGAGTATGTCTGTGTGCATGGCCCTGCAGTCCCAAGGCCTACATTGGCCAGATATTGGGTAAACTTATTTTACAAATGAGGGTTTGTTATACAAAGAACCTTAACACAGGCTACAGTCACGCTCTTTCTTGTTCTCCCTGACTGTCCCTGTGACTTTTCAGCTCTTGAAAGAGTGGCAAAGCAAAACGTGGAAAATTGCACAATACTTTCATGATTATGACACTTGCTGGGAAAATCGAAGTTTCCTTCAATCAGAAGAGGAACTTGAACCTGTATATTCCACTTTGTGGACAGTTTTAGGGGCATAAAGAGAAGGGGAGAAAACAATTAAAAGAAAAACCTCTTCTAAAAGGAAAGAATAAGCTATGCTCTGTTCTTTAAAAGAACTGGGATAAAAGGAGCCTGTTTCCCAACAGGCAGAGGTATTTTCTATCAAGTATGAGTGATTCAGCTAAGCTGGGAAACAGCTGTTGGCTGACTATAATTTCTTTTTTTTGCTCAGTATACTTCATGGCTTGGAGTCTGTTCTGAATTATGGGACTTCTCCAAGAATTCTGTGTGCCTTTAGTCCCTTAGCATAGAAAGTAAATGTGTAACTTTTAAGTTTCTAAGTCAATTAGTGGATATAACTCAGAAATTATGTACTTGAAAAGGGGGCTAATTCTTTATTTCATCTCTGGTTTTCAGTCCCAGTCACAACATCAGTAGTTACAACCTGAAGAAGGTTCCTGCATTATTCTCTAATAGAGGTGAATTTACTTAGGCAAAAACCCTACTAAACACCTTCTCAAACACCTGCTAAAAATGTATAATAAATTATAAGAAATAAAATGTATGGTGTAGAAAAATACTAAGTAAAGCCAGAGATGCATTTTTTGTTCTTTGTAAAGCTTATTGTATAGTAAGTTTCCATAAATGTTGCATTCATTGATGAATAAGGAGTTTCTGGCAAAATTCAAATATAAAAAGAGAGTTTATAGAAGATGGAAGCAGGGATGATTAACCTGAGAGGAATACTGAGCCACTCTTTGGCATGCAAAGATATGTTTGTGAAATCCAAAGTCCATTTGTAGTTGAACCTGAGAAATTATGTCAAAAGCAGCAAGATAAAGTTCTTGAGTACACAAGTAGCAAAAGCGAGAGTAGGGGAAATGTGAACATGCTGTTGAATGGACAACTAATCCCATTCACTTTTATTGGTTTTACTTTGTTTTATAATTTTCTCATTTTTATTTTATCATTTCATTTCTTCCATTTCTTCTCCTGTCTCTTTGTTTACCTTTCTTCTCTGATTTTGGGATTCTAATGGGAATAATTTTTGGCAAGTTTCAGTGCTTTTCACTACACCTCATTTCATCTCAGTACATTTGGTTGTAGTCACTCCATTTGCAAATTTTCTGGTTTTCTTCAATTGCATTTTATTTCATCATATCTCCTTTCCAGAGTGTTTGTTAGACTTTGGTTTCAATGAGGATCAGTTGGGCAAGCTTCAGTCCATTTCCCTGCACTTCAGGTCATCTCATTCGCTTTTATTGTTTTCAATTTGTTTTGGAATTTTCTCTCTTTTTTTTAGCATTTCATTCCTTCAATTTCTTTTCCTCTGTCTCTTTGTTTACCTTTTTCCCCTGATTTTGGGAAATGAGGTGCAGTGTAAGGAGCTTGCCAAAATTATACTAATTGAAAATTATACTCATTGAAAATTATACTCATTGAAATCCTGAAATCAGGGAACAACAGGAATGGACAGAAGAAGAAAGGGATTAAATGAAATGCTAAAAAATAAAAGAGAAAATTCTGAAATGAAGTGAAAACAATAAAATAGTCTGGCATGACATGAAATGCGTGGAAATGGACCAAACCTTGCCAAATTGCTACTCATTGAAATATTGAAATTGGAGAAGAATTAAACAATGTGCATACGGTAGACTTATAATAACATTAATTTCAATTTAAAGGAATAAAATTCTGAAATGAAGTGATTGTAATCAAATATAATGAGATGACATGAAGTACTCTCTGCTTTGCATGCATTTTGGAGTTGCAACATCCCTACAAGTCTAGGCTTTGTGCTATTCAGAAGCCTAACCTTGAAGCATAAGCCTAAACTTAAGCAGCTGTGCCTGAGAGGGCAGCACTCAGCTGGCTGCTAGCTCTATTTCCTCACTTCTATAATGTGTTTAATGGAGCTGTTTACTCAGTTGTGATAAAGAACCTACAAATCTTGGTGCAAAGGGCATTAATGAGCACTGATACCATAATTATTACAAAGCAAAGATAATGTTGCCAACGATCTCAATTTGAGATTAAAATAGATAAAGAGCTAATCTGAAGACTCTCTTTTGTTCCAGGAAGTGTCTAGCTATGATCTTTTACTTCTGGCAGAGAGAGTTTTTCACAGGAAGCCTTTTGCTGCTGTTTCCATACCTTGAAAGGATAGTCATGGATGCTGCCTTTTCATAGTTAGGTCCTCAATTCAGTTATTTATGAATTTAAAAAAAAAAAAAAAAAAAAAGAAAAAAAAAAAAAGAAAAAAAAAAAAAGAAGGTAATCAGGCTGAAAAGAGAACTACATTTTTCTCCTGTACTTATGGCTAAGTACAGGAGTAGGCAGAATAACCTTGGGTGATTCTGTCTCTTCATAGGAAAGTCAGATTTCAGGTTTTAGCAATAATTCTCTGTCTTTTCAGTCCAAGCTCATTAGCCTGTTTCTGATGGCTGCTGAACATTCCTGGCTTCCCAGGAAAGAATTCAGAGCAGCATGTGTTCAAGCACATCTCAGAAAGAGGAGATAAAGAGAAGCATTACTTCTGAAGCACACTTGCTGTTACAATTTTCTTACAGTCAGTAGTGTAAAAGTGACTATCTCTGTTTGCATTACCTTCCTGCTGGCTTGGTGGCTGTGATTGCTCCAGTGGTAAGAGTAAAAATACTTGTGTTTTGGGAAAGTGGCACGTTATCTACTTCGTTGTTTAAGCATGAGCTCGGTGGTGCAACAGTGGTTCTGTCGGTGCACGCTGTTAGCTCCTGCCGCATTTCAGTTACACACACATTTTCAGCATTGTGAGCATGTGCTGTCACTCAGCTCAGGACCCCTTTTCTCCCCTCATGCTGCCACATTTGCATGACTGGTTTACGTAGTTTAACTCCAGTTAGGTGGCCTGTCTCTGTGTGACACCATGTGACAAGGTGTGCAGACTCGTGCCTCTCAAACACTCTTTGTGTGTTTGCCTTAGGCCAGGGCTGGAAGATGCAGCAGATTCTACAGAAGCATCAGAGCCATGCCAAGTCTACGGCCCTGCTGTGCAGTCTCTCCAGAGGAAGGGTAGCCGGTATCTGCTCCCCATTCATTTGAGACTAAACTGTAGAGGAACTAAAGTGCAAGACATCAAACATGAGTAACCATCTGAGCAAACCGAGACTTCTCTTTTGCCCACTTGGGCTCAGACTGCCAATGCGAGAGGGGCAACCCACCTTTCGTGGCAAAGGGTAGCAAAAACCTTGTAGGCAGAAGTGACAGTACAATTTTTCCTTAGTTTAAAAAGACAGTGAACACAGGTTCAGTGCACGTGCATGAACTTGGATGTTTGCTGTAGCTAATTAGTAACCTTGCATAGCCCCACAGTCAGGCATTTGATGCTGTGTGGCTGAGCACATGCCTCATGGGCAGTGGGAGGTCACTAATTGGTGGGCACATCGTGCTGGGTACATGCAACAGCAGGCTGACAACAGATACTTCTCCAACCACTACAGATCATTGCCAGATTCTCCTGGCAGTCTCTGGAAAACAAAAGACACCCCAGCTTTGTTCACTAAAAAAATCAGCACAAACTCCAACATCAATGCTCTTGTCTTACTTACAGGCACCCAAGGAGCTTTTCGGGACAGAAATTAATGATAAGACAAAGTAGCGACTGGTAGAGAAATCCAGGGGGAGGAGGAAAGCAGTAGGAAAGGCAACACGGTCTGGACAGCAGACTGTCACTGGCAAAGGCACGTGTGGTGACAGGCCAGGCATAACTGCAGACAAGAATGCGGCTGCTGCTCACAGGGAACAAATTGTTGATTGTTGACAAAACGATTGTTTTGTCAAGAAAGTCATGGTCTCACAAATTCTGCCCTTTGCTATGCAGTCCATGAAGGCAGAAGATGATGAGCAGAAGAATGTAAAGCTATTCTATTAAGACTTTAATACCAAAAAATAAGGTAAAACAAAACATCAAAAATAAAATGTGCATATGTCCCAGCAATTGTTATCCAGGTGATACTAATGCACTAAACTGAAAATACTCAAACATGCAATTTTGATTATCTATACCCCATTAATAATTTCTGAGAGAATAGTATGCTTGCTAGAGTACGGAGTTTATTATTTTTCTATTTTCATAAATAATGCAGCATCAAGCCCTCATTAACAATTTTTCATGGTTTTATCTTCACTTTTTCTGTCAGGATAAACAATGACTTCAATACAAGTCAGCATTTAGAAGTTTTTCTCAGTGTGCTGGAAATAGAAGATTGCTGTGTGTTACTGACAGTGAAATGGGGGTTGTGTATATTTGATTTTTGTCTGATGATCCCAATGATAGTTTATGCTTCACAAATCCATTGGAACTCAGAATGTGTATTTTATATTTTTGTAGGAATAGAAAACCCTCAAATATCTTCCAGTTTGAAATATTGGCACAACTGTGCTCACAGATTAATTAATACCTGTGGGAGCATATGGAGTGAAATAGAAATTAGAAATTATGGAAGTGCATGCAAGACCTTACTACTGGGCTTTCAGTTTGTCAGTTACCTTTGGAACTCCATACCAAATGATCTGCAGGTTACTTTTGCCACTAGTACTTGCTACACTCTCACAGCAACCACACATAACAAGCTTATTTTTCTGTGCTCATTTGTAATTGTGTTTTTGTGTCAACAAAAATACTCACAATCTTTTATTCAGGATGTATCTGTAGAGGAGCCATCGACAGGAAGGAGGAAGGATCAAAGGTGGTGGCTGCAAGGGAAACTGAAAAGGAAAGTATTTTCGTGATTTTTAAGCTGACCAAAATACCGGATGGATGCTGAATGACATTACAATGCTATGCAGCTTGTGAGTGGCAGAGAAGTGCCCTGGGAGGTGTTGGGGCCTGCTCTTTTCCTTCTGATGGCAAAACAGCAAGCTCCTTGACATAACCAACTTCCCCACCTGCACAGAAGCAGCAGCTTCCTAAACCTGCTGAATCCCAGGTTCCCTGGGAATGGCTGTGTATCCCAGCATCTGAAGTTCGGAATGAGGTGTCCCTGAGCACCAGCAACATGCAGGGCTGAGCTAGCTATGAAAAATGAACATTTCTGAGGTAATAACACTTTATGTTGGGTTGCTTAAAAGACCACAAAAGCCTGAAAATTTTCAGAGCCACGCCACAGATGGAGGTGATAAACCTTAGTTCTCCTATGGACTGAACATAGGCACTATGTATGTGAGTTAAAGCCTTTCTGCAGCTCCTTTCTCATTTGTGTTACTCCAGGATAAAGCATATTGGCTCATATCCAGAAAGAGGGAAAGGCCTAATAAAAATCCTCAATTACTTCATTTACTTAATTACACCTTATTGCCTATTTCAAAATCAAAATATTTTGATTTGTGTTCACTTTGTTTTGACCTAAGGGCTAATACCTGGGGATAATCTTTGCACTTAGAATTAAAAACCAGGAACTATTTCTAATGCTATCTATTTTCCTGTTCAAGTCTTTTGATAGTGAAAGGCACCTCCTGTGCTGACAGCTTTCTGGCAGATAGATCTCACCATCTGTATGCACCTGTGGAAATAGAATCCACATGGGTTCCTACAAGCACACCTTGCTGCTTGTGCTGCTGGAGGGGACAGCAGTAAAGGGAAAAGTTGCCAACCCCAGCCAAGCTGACTTCTGTGGTCTCTGCTGAGTGTGAGAGCTGCCACTAATCTCACTGTCTTCTCCTGGCTGATTGCTCTGGGAAAGTGGCTTCAGACAGACCCTCAGATCAGAGGTGCCCCCTCTCAGTGTCACACAGCACAGGAATTTTCAGCCAGAAGAACAATGGGAATGGAAAGGCTGCAGATCACACAATAAGCCAAATAACAACAAAACTTGTCACCAAAAAGTATTCAGAGTGCAAATGCATCCACACCTCTCATTTGTTGCTGAGAGCCAATGACAAGAAGCCTCAAGCCCTTTCTCTCCACAGGGGCGGCAGTCAGGCAGCAGCACTGCAATCCCTGAGAGAAAGGCAGGCTGAGACAGAAATTTTCATTTTTTGCCTCATTTGCTCTGACTCTGCTCTACAAAGGATGATTTCTCATAAGCCACAAAATCAGGACACAAAAACTTTGGTGGAACCCCGCAATACTTTCCCATGAGAGCTGGTGGAGGAGGCAGAGAGCTCAGCGACAGCAGGGTAAGGGCTTTGTGTCACCCTCCCGCTGCTACAGACGGCCTCTGGCCAGTCTCCAGCTCCTCATCCTCTGTCCCCAGGGAAGGAGTGCACGGATTTTGCTGAGTGCTGCCTTAAGGTGGCAGCACCAGACAGCCCTCAAGGCCGTGGTCCGCAGCTCTGGACCGGTCAGGACGTCGGCAAGGACAGAACCACCGAGGGCTGCGAGGCGGCAGCGTTTGAGGAGGGGGCAGGTGAGCAGGGAGGCAGAGGAAGGTGCGAAAAGCTATGGGCTGTAAGAAGGAAAGGGGTTTCAGTCCTACTTCCCTCAAGAAGGCTAGGCTTGGCTGGAGCTGGGATGAAGACCTCTGGTCTTAATCTGAACGTCAGGTTTGCAGGAAAGTAGGAAAAAGCAAGCAGAGAACTAGCAGGGAATTCCAGTTAAAAGAAGTAAAGCTTTGAAGACTAGTCTTTGAGGCTCTGGTAGCTCTTTCCCAAAGGCTTCAGAATGCAGGCAGTAATCTACACTCCCCTGTCCTCCTGGCTGTGGAGGGAGGGATTGAGGAACAGCTCCCTACAGGAACTAGATCCAGACTAAACACCCGCTGCTGCCCCAACTCCAAACTACCATGGACAGTTGCACCAAAGCCCTGCAGGTGTGCTGGATATTGGGATTAAAACTACTGCTAAGTATTTTCAGGGATTCATGCAGCCTGACTGTCCTAACCTATTATACCAGCATGAATTGCTGATTTTGTAGGCAGGGTGGAGTCAGATTCTTCTCCAAATGGCACAGTGACAGAGCAAGAGGCAAGTCTCAAGCTGCAACAATCAGAACTCTTGACTACAGACAAAGAATTGCTGCTCCAAGAAGATAGCTCAGCACAGGAACAGGAGCCCAGAGATGGTGTGAAGTCTCTACCCTGAAGGTTTTCAAAACTTGACTATCCAAAGCCTTGAACAGCCTGGTATAGTTCTGACGCTGACCTTCACAAAGCCATCAGGTTGGACCAGAGACCTTGAGAGGTGCCTTCCAGTCTGTTTTGTAACAGGATTTCTGGAGAGTTTTAAAACATGAATGTGGATGACAAGTAAAAATTGTGTGTCCTGTTTGTAATAGTCATGGCTGCTGGATGGGATTCCTGATCACAGACAGTTTGAATTTTTTTTTTAATTTTTTGATGTAGAGCAGGTACAGAAAAATTCTTCAGTTTTAGAAAAGAAAAAAAGTTTTAAGAGTCTGAAATAAATGCTCTGATTCTAGAAAGGAACAAGAAAGGAGAGAGAGAGAGGCAGAATTTCAGGACTTCAGAGCTGCTCGGATGATGACAACATGTGATAGGCCAAAAATCCAACTGGAGAAGTTGGTGAAGTGTAACAGCACAGCAATAGACACCCAATACCAAGGCAGTAACCTCTGCATGAGCCTGGAGGCACTTGGGCATTCTTTGTTGCCTGAGGGACAGAGACCAGGTACAGATATCCTTGATCCCCTGCCAGAGTGAGAGGGAGGGCTCCTGCCTGGGCTGTAACTCCAAAATAGAACCCTTGAGTTACACCACAACAAATTATGACAAACAGGTTGAGTTACCTGCGAGCAACACAGCCATGCTATACACAGATTACCTGTAAGTAATGTGAATGACGGAGAAATGCAATGACATTCCACAGTCAGTGGAAATGAGAATATAAGTGTCTCCACCTGTTCACACCTGTTAAGAACACTCATGGGCTCTCTGAATCAGAGTGCCACAAGACTTTTCAGAATCACTGGAGATAGTTGCCTGCTGTGGCAACTGCTACAGGCTGCAGCAGGAATCAAGCTCAAACATTTGCTCTCAGTTGAGGCAAAAGTGAAAACAAAGTGGAAATACAGGAGTTGCCACGTTGTGTGGCTCTGAGCAGCTCATTTCAAGGATGAGCATATTGGAAGCTGTGGCCTAAAGGTACAAAGTCTGCTTACTCCATAGGAAAAGGCGGTTTTTTTTGTTTCGTGTACACCGCCTGTTTCCCAGACAGAGGCACAGTGCCTTGTGGAACACTTTGAATTGTGACATTTTAGTTGAAGTGCCCCCTGAACTTGTGACAGACCTTAGCTGTGGTTTTTACCACTCCCACCCAAGGTCATACAAGATGGCAAATAAACATTTTTTCTCCATTAACAAACCCTTATGTATTTCCAGACATATGTGCAGGCTTACAAATCAAAAAGGTAAAGACATATGTTCTTAAAAACTACAAACTGTTATATCCTCAATGCACCTAGTGAAGAAACAGGTAGGTGAAAAAAAGGCTGTGGCTTTTTTGTAGGGGGTTGTGGCTAACAAACATGAAAAGGCTGTTCAGGCAAGCCCCTGACTTGTTCTTTCTCTTGCATTGTCGAGAACAGTAAGTTCCACCAGGCCCTATATTGCACACTTAGCTGCAGACTGGGAAAGGTTGTTTAGGTTTTTGATCAGCTACTCCTAAAGTTCAAGTGACTCGAATAAACACTAAAAATAAGGGGCAAATCTCATTCTGTCTCTCC
The DNA here is from genome assembly GCA_027886175.1 of Phylloscopus collybita. Classification (NCBI taxonomy): domain Eukaryota; kingdom Metazoa; phylum Chordata; class Aves; order Passeriformes; family Phylloscopidae; genus Phylloscopus; species Phylloscopus collybita. The sequence continues at coordinate 49,145,821 of JAJNNQ010000137.1, read as the reverse complement.
CTCGGCAAAAATGGTAAATAAAGATTGTACAGACTTCTGGTGTCTGTCTCAAGCAGCTCTTTCAAAGAGGCCAAATGAAACCCTAGAAAATGAACATGAGCTGTGTTCCAGTTTCTGTGGCATGCCACTGACTGGAGGTAGAAAACCAAGATGAGGCATTTATGAAGAGGGACCAACCAACCCTGGTGGCCTGGCCAACATTCCCCCTTGAAGTACACAAAGACTATCCCCTATTTGGAACAACCATTTGGATGCAAAAAGGGTTTCCTACATTAAAGAGTGGATTTCAGGGCCTATTGCTGTATAGTCTAATACATGGCACAGAATAGATTTGGAATGGTACCTACCTGGGTTGTTCTTCCAAAACTCACACACACACAGCTTCCCACAGAAAAGGTCATCAGCAACAGCCACCTCCACCAGTGAGGCCCTCAAGTGCCTTTGCAGTGGTCTCAGGGCTCCTCTCATGGCATAGCATTCCCTAGAAGGAACCTCAGGAAAAAACTTCTTCCCTAACTTCTACTGATGTGTTATTTCTCCATGACTCTTCCACATGACTGGGCCACTTGTAAAAGGTTTTCTCACCTCTCCTTATTTTCAAGAAGAACTTTGGATAATAAAACTTCCATGCTTAGCTCAGGGGTGACTCCATCCAACCTGGGTGGTGGGCAGTGCTTGAGGACAATGGGCCGTGCTCCAGAGCAGAATTTTTCCCAGTTAGAGGCAGTCTTACAGTTACTGTTGCTGATTGGTAGTGTTCCTAATAATAATTTGTACATCTTCTGATCCACTAATCTTCTAGACAGCAACAAATCTGTGCAGTCAAAAAGATGCACCATCTTTCCCTCTTCTGAAGCAGCAAACCACAAACTTAATGTTTGCTAAGTCCATCTTTCACATTTGTCATTAGGAATTGTTTACACTTTTGTTTTAACAGCATATTTCCCAAGTCTTTTGTGTTCCTGTGGCAATATGAGGCTGCTGGTTTTAGTAAAAATGAGAGGTCCAGCTGGAGTCAGCCATGAAGACTGCAACCCTTGATGTCCTCTTTAAAGCTGCAAATGCCCACTTCCATCTCACAGCTCTGGAAAATGCTTCTTCTCCTGGGACATCTTCCTGTCATGTAAAGCCAAGAACGATTCCTACTTGGAGCAGAATCAAACACAACCCTGGAAATCTGCTTAGACACTACAAAATTGGGCCATTCTGTATGGCCTCTGCTTTTGGTTACTGGAAAAGTCTCCATCAGCAGTATTACAGAAGGTTGGCTTATCTTCTTGCAGAGTGCAGCTCTTTGGCTTCATTCCCAAATGGGTACTTGTGTTTTTGCCATCTATCACCTGTACAGTTAGTGATTCCTCCTCAGAAGTTTCAGCCACAACAGGACACCAGATGAACAGAAAGACTGCAACATCCACTTTATACAGTGACCTTCTCACACTGGTTTCCAAAGCAGCAAAATATTACAACACCCAGGAGTGTTACATTAAATTGGTTATTGTTTTGCTTACAACGCAGTGCTTTCTTGCCTCTTTGAAATCCATTGCCACCTACCAATTCTGAATTTCACAGTAAAACACTAAACAGTAATTTGTCCATCTTTCTGTATTTCTTCTGACAAATGCGAACTGTGAAATCTGTCTTACATGCAAGTTACTTCAACTCCAAGATGATTAAAAAGTGCACAAGAAGCAGATACTGCTATGCCCCACAATCAAGGTGGTTGTAATTCCAGCAGTCTTCAAAGTAATGTCCTCAAAATAATCTACAATTTATAAGAATCTAATAGTTCCATTTTTCTTCTAAGACAGAACCCAGTTCAGGTGGGCAAGAACTTGGAGGAAAGTCCAATCAAGTTTTTGTCACACAAATGCTGTGAAGTGTACAGACTTTTATTTTTTAATAAAACCATGAGAAGTGGTGACATTTCTTTGATGAACTGGCTTCAGCTCAGAGGACTCTTGGTAAACGATGCAAATTTATCCTTACAGCACCATTTTTATTTTTAGTGTAAACACCTCCCAGCTCTTTCCCCAACAATTTCTTTGCCATTCTTTGTTGCTCCCCACTAAAAGGTGTGGTACTGAAAATAAGCAATTTCAATAAAACTCAGAAAACTATTGCCATGCTGTTTATCTCAAAGCCAGGAAGCTCCAACCTCCAAACCTACTGTGAACTCCAAGTTTGGCTGTCAGCAGGGATAGCTACAAGCTGAAAGCCCCTAATGCAATACAGATGGTATTTGCAGGTAACCTGGCCATGCTCATGTTAAGTAGCACATGCAAGCAAGTTTTATCATGCAGAGGAGAACACACCAGGTAGAGTGGAACATTTCTTTCATAGGGGGTTTGCTATGAGCTAGGAGACTATTTTTCAAATCATTTGGATGGAGGTTAAGTCTCTCTGGGGCTGCTAAGAGAGATCAGCTTTTTTAAAGCTGGCCAGGTAAGGTCAAAACCTTGACACCGCAGTGTTAAAACTGAGTTAAGCAATAAACTGCAAGAAATCTCTGGAGGATAAGAGGGAAAAGAAGCAATCTCAGCTCTTGGTATGTGGAAGAAGCCAGCAAACAAGCAATCCTCTCCTTCCAGTTCAGGCTTAACACTAAACAGGAGAACACACTAAACAGGAAGTGTTAAATTAAATCCTGCAAAAAGATTCTGTAAGCAGAACCCTCACTTCCCAGCTGGATGACAGAGTAAACCTTTTGGACTCCACCAGAAGTACAGACAGAGCAAACAACTGATCTATATAGGGACAATGACAGCAAATATTTCTCTGACCTTTACAGTCTAAGGAAAAACTTCATTCTCTTCTTCAGAGCTTTACATAATTTCTGGCTGAGTAACACAGATCAGGTGGGGAGCTCATGGTGCACAGTATCTGAATGGAGCCACTTTTTCAGTGATGTGCATCACTGCCAAGCTTGGCATTAGCCAAGCTCTCTTTAGCCTGTAGCAATGCCAGGAGAAACTACCAGTGTTACCAGTCTCCCGCAATTTTCTAGTAATTACTTTTGTCCTCTACCTTTTTCTTGACTAGATTCTCTGACTCATAACATTCTGCAGAGTTCCATCTCAAAAACACCCAAAACAAACAAAGAACTAAACTCAAACATAAACTTGTTTCTTGAAAGTATTTCACAGCCAGACAAGAATCTTGTCCTGTTTCACAACAAGGATTTCTAACCCAAAGCTAAGATTGCAATTACTCTTTCAGCATCTCATAGCAGAGTCAGTAAAATCACATCTTTGTGTTTCCTAGATCTGTAACTGAACCTGGATTACCTGTACTCTTTTTCATGTAACTTTTAACATTAAAAAAAAAAAAAAATCCAGGGCAATGATGAATTATTCATCCTCAACCATCTTGATATACTATTCCACTTCCAAAAGTATGATACTTACACTTAATTTTCTACATTTTGAGACAGAGGACTGCTTCTTTCAGTCATTCTGTTAAGTCATGAACTAGATCAGACAAACCAATGCTGTGTCCTTCTACCAAATATTTCTATCATGTCCAGGATACCCACTGCACTCAGGACAGCATAGGCAATTCCTTGTGTAATAACTCAGTTAATAGGCATAAATAATAAAGTTTATATCCAAGTCATCCCCAAAATGTTCCCCCTGTAACTGTGCCAGTTTAAGGTATTATCTTTCGTAATATATATATTTTATGTACATTACTGTGCACTAAATAGTCAAAATACCAGAGCTGTTATTCAACTGCCCATATCTCATCAAACTTTTGGTTTTTTAAATGCATGTCCCACCAAAAATGTATTTATCTTGCCATTACCTGGACTCCATGAACTAGATGTGCACAATTCTTTAGCAGATACTGCACTCTGAATCCCTGAATGTTTTTAATTTCAATACTATTAAACATCAACAGTTTGTCTTATTCTAAGCAATTCAAAAGGTTCAAGAATGTCACAACTCAAAGTAAAATTCCCTCTCATACCTCTGTGGTACAGATTAGTGAGGTTGGCCACTGTCTTCTGCAGTGGCAGCTGAGATGGCTTTCTCCTGTGCTGCACCATCCACAGTGGTCTGTGCCTCCGATTTCCAAGCATGGATTTCACATGCAATAAATACATACAACAAATGTATTGATGGGCAGCTCCTGGTATTGAGATCTGCTCTGTACACCACCAGCTCCTGCAGGACTTCCTTTATCCTTGTTGTATCAGCAAACATCCTTTGCATGTTGAATCCATTCCATATTCTTGACGGGAAAACATCTTTTTCTTCGACCCTGGGCAGCAGCGCTGACTTTCTAGTTAGCTTGGAAACACTGCTAAACCATCACATTAAATTCCAGCACATTGGTTTAAGTCTCTTTCAAGAGATCCCAATAGGAGTCAGCATGGAGAAACACTTTGAAAATGAGCTGCCTTATCCAAGCTCTCATTAGTTCATTTCTCATCCAAACAGGTAATTCTGAAGCAGGTCCCAGGCCATTCATTGTCGTCTATACCCACTCTCTTTTAAGATTTTAAGGCTCTGCTGCAGATCACTTCTGCTCTACAAAGTCTTAATTAGCCAAAACTTCCAAACCTTTTCTTTCTTTCTTTCCACTTTGGGGTATCCACAATGTCACGCTGTTAATTGCTTTTGCAGGATGGAGCAGGTAAATGTTTCTCACAACAGTTTTCAAAATCCACTCAGTACTTTGTATTTTCTAAGCCAAAAGAAATTTTTATTTCCAATAGGATTTTATGACTCTTCTGGATCATTTCCAAGTTCTCCCAGGAAGCCATTACACATTGTTTAAATTCCTCCTTGGAATTAGAATTACAGCTTTAGAATCACGACAGCTCTGGTTTCTGTAAAGACTTGACCACCAAGTACAAACATGCTCTACTGGAGAGCACCCCTCACTTCTGACCACACTACTGGGGGGGTTAAGCCACAGCTGAGTAGAAGAATTTTAAGCACTTCCCACTGGAAAATACTTCCCACGGAGTCAACTGTGGTACCATTTCTTTGCTCTATTCAACTCCCACTACTTTCCAACCACAGTGCACGAGGAAATACTGCATCTCCATACTTGCCGCAAGCTCCCACATGGAAAACCTCCAAGGCTCCCTCCCAGCTACCCAAAAACCTTCTGCCTCTGCTGTGACACCACCCTGAAGAGCCAAAGTGAAAGTGTCAAATTCAGCAGTTCCAGCACAGTGTTCTGCTGTCACAGTGCAACATACAGAGTTGACTCTTCACCAACATAAAATCAATGCAATAACAGGAATTTTTTTTTTGAATATGTAGAATAGAACAGACACTATGAAAAAAAACCACCTTTTTATTCAGTTGAAAAGAAGTCATTTACTCAAATCACATTAACTATGCTAAAAATGACTTTTTTCTGACTACACCAGCAGTTAAATATTTTCAGCACCAATTCATGACACATTAGTGACATTTATCACAACAGGTCTATTTCTTAATGTAAAGGACATACTAATTTCAGTAGCTGCTACTGGGAAAGGAGTAAGCAGAAGGCTACCCTTTCTTTCCAAATATTTGTGAGTGAGAGTAGCAACTTCTAGAAACAGTAACTGCCAAATTATCTCCCAAATCTTTAAATCAGTCTTTTAAAAATAGAGTTAAAATAGATATCTTAATATGAGCTATCATAGAGTTTATTTTTATGTGCTGAATACTCCAAAATGTGAGTAGTTGAGCAAGCATCCAGTACATAACTTCTAAAATAGTTCTTCCCTCCCCACAGTATCAACCCTATTTTTTTATCCATGCCATGCTGGTTAGATTCCCATCTCTAGTGACTTCCCAGTAAACACCATGCTGTTTGATATCACTAGGATATGCTACCATCTTATGAGTGAAAGAAGTCAGTGACCTGGTGAAATACCACCAACTCACACGAAAAGAAAATTCATCCAGTCATTGGCTTGTTAACTTTGAACATCAAACGAATCCTAAGCTTTAGTTTTTCAAAGCCTTTGTAGTCTTCCTCTTGCTGGGCCAGCTCAGAAGGTCATCACTGAAGGCAGGACCGATGAAGGCAAAGAAACCAAAAAGCAGCAGATAGTACTGTCTCTGTCCTTTTAAACAAATCAAGCTCGCACAAAACAAAAGGAGACAAGGTTAAAATGAAGTTTATTAGTTTTTTTGGTTTTTTAAGCTTTTTTTTATATAAAACTGTTTGTGAAACAGCTATTTTTATTCCCATGGCAGAGTGACTCCTGAAAGATGCACTAACTCCTTTCTTAAGGCCTTAACAAGAAAAAAACTTTGTTGTTGTTCCTAAAACCCAAATGTTTTAAAATTACATAATTTACAAAAAAAAAAAAAAAAAAGAAAAAAAAATAACAACCCCAAATAACCATATAGTGTAGGCTATTACACTGACATTCCCTCTTCCTTCCTTAAGAAAAGCAAAAAACATAAAATAAAAAAAAGGGCCAAGTGGATTTACCCCAATCAGTTTGAAGATACATTGACTCCACCAACATTCAGACTTGTTTTTGTTCCCCAGTCTGGCAGGTAAACCATGTCTTCCTCTCACCTGCCTTCCAAACTGAAGGCAGCTTTCTTGGAATGATCTGGGGGTTACGTTGTTGCCACACAGGGCAGAATACTCTTTTCCCCTGCATGGTACAGGTGTTCCCACACCAACGAGGTGTATGGGACCTAGCAAGCAGCAGCCACCTCTTACTTCATGAGTATTACAACCCAGGAGTCTGCAGATGTTGTTCAAGCTTACATTGTTAATAGTGTTTCTCAAAAAGAAACCTCCCTACCCCTCAGATACAACTACTGACACCAAATTACCGGCAACCATCCAAGCCTTTCTCCCACACCCTACAAACAATTTATCAGTATTTTATTTGCCTTTCAAAATTGAATTTCATCAGATGTTGTGAGAAAGAAAAGCAAGAGGAACAGACACAAGTCCTGTTTGAAGTACTCCCAGTTTTGCTATTCTTTCCCACAAAATGTTAGGTTCCACATACCTTGCTTTAATTTTGGATTTAATATTTACTTTAGCTATAGGTTTCTTTTTTAATTTATATGGGGTTTCTAAAATTTTAATCAGAAGCATCAAAAGGGATATAGCGCACCTTTCATTTAAAACAAAGTCTTTCAAGACTAAAAAATAGATCTTTATATATATATATATTTATCCCTCCCTCTTTAACTCCCCCCATTTCCTTTTTCCCCCTCCCCGCCCCACTGTCACTATGGAGATTGTGTCCATGGAAACAGCTGGTTCAGACTCCTTGGTCAGATTCTGTGATGTCATCAGTCTTGAGTGTGATGTAAGAATTTATGAAGGAAGTGCTGGCATTGGCAGGCACGTTGAGAGGGGGCATGGCTGCACAGTGGGAGAGATTCCATTCAGTCACGAATGTCCACCGCTTTTTATCTCAACAGCCTAACCTGGAAAACAAAGTCAAAATATTACTGGAATGGTTCCTTCCCTCTACTTGCAAACAGGCCACTCAGGCTTTGAAAAAACCCACTCAGCAGCCTACCACAGCAGCAACACCAAGAGCTCTTTAGTTTTGTAGACTGAAAATAGATATACACAATAGCAAGTAGTTCATAAAAGCTAATAAAAGTAGTTCATAAAACCATAAAAAGTCTTAGTTTAACAACCAGTGAAAAAAAAAATTCTAAGGAGATCTGGGATGACAGGATGATCTGTGGCACAATGGCATGGCACTCTTGCAGAACCTCTACCTTCAGCAGCCAGGCAGGAGCTCCCTCACCTCATGTCCACTCCTCACATCAACCATGAGAATGGGAAACAGAGGGGCCAAGCATGTCCCAACATGGTGACAGCTCCTGGGTTGCCATGAGGGACTGCACCCAAATGTTTCCCTATGGGTCACACTGCTACCATCCAGTGGTGGTTTCCAGTGAATTTGTAGCAGATAGTGAAATTAGTATCAAAATTACAGGAGTCCAGGAATCAAACCTGGGAAATGGCCAGATTTCACCAGCTAAAGGTAAAGCTGTGTGTGGTTTAACCAACTGAAGGGGCAGGTGATATTTCTTTTTGCTGCTTCTTTCATCTAATTTTCATATTACAGAGACAGTTCATGGAAGGACTAAGCTTGTGATGTCTTTCAAGACAAATGTGGAAACACCCAAGTGCTTGGCACATGTTCTCCCTGTCCAGAAATTCTATGAGGTGAGAAAATAAACTTCAGGAGTTTGCTAAATTGTTGGAGGCTTAATTAAAAAGAGAAACTACAAAGTTAAAATTTAATACTCTGAGTTACGGTTCTCATTCTTAATCTGCACAGAGAGAAAGCAAAGCTTGAAATAATGTATTCCTTTCTTCCTTTATCCCATAACACAAGTGAGCCCAACAGCAATGTATTTATTTAGTAAGGTTACTTACTTTGGTATGACTTAGATAAATCCCTTCCTACCAACTAGTGAGCTTGGGAAAAGGAAAAAAACTTGCACCATAAGTGATGCATATGGAAAGGAATTAACGGAATTAGAGGTGTGTCTGGGAGCAAAGTTACACCCATGTTCGTCCATAGCTGGCAATTAAACTCCAAGAACCCTAACTAAGTGTGATGGAGAAATCAATGCTGCTCTGATCATCAGCACACCAATTAGATTACAGTCCAGCAAGCCCAACTCTTGGCTGCACATATGCCCCATCCAGGGGTACCATGCTTAGAGTGAGTGAAGAGTCAGGCAAGTACATAGAAAAACCAGACAAGCAATGTTGCAGAGCACTGGCTGAAGAGGAAAGGGGAGGTTCCTAGAGAGTTCAGGCAGCTGCCCTTTGTGGTTTCACTACTGCACAACTGTGAGCCCTCACTGAAGGAGTGTCAAGGCCGTGTTGCTGTCTCTGGCTCCCGTACAACTTCAGCTTGCCCATGCCTGGAATTGGTCCAGAGCATTAGGCACTGGCTCAGGGAAGAAACAGGCTCAACAAAGAGAGAGTCCTGCCTCGTTCCTGGACAAGATCCAGAGCACCAGACTCGCTCTCGCAGTCCCTCTCCAGATCTGGACTTGATTCAAATGTTCTAGAGGCAACTGGCTCAGGAGAGAAAGACGCAACAAAGACAGAATACACTGACTTGCCTGGATGTTATCCAACATGCAGGATTTTTCTTAACTTGGTAGGCCTGGGAGTGAACCCAGACTGAAACAGCCCAATAATTTCACAACTGAGTATCCACCGTATCTCACACTAAGGCCAGCAGAAGGGCAGTTCCAGTACTACCTGGACTGCTAGAGAGTTCCCCTAAAGTTCTTTAATTACCACAGTAATACAACTTGTTGTTGTTGTTGTTATAATTGGATCTTTTAGATTTGCATGGCTTGTATTTTGGAATGCAAGATCAGGTTGGAATTGAACCTGATTTTTAAGACATTCTGAACATTGAAAGGGGGTGGCTAAATAGGACCTTTTGGTAAGAACTATTTGAGGCAAAAGTGGATTTGGAAAGAAATGATGCCTTAGAGAGATATCTAGAGCATACAGTGAATGCAGTGCAGATTCCACAGCCTGCAAGGTCTTAAGACATTCCCATGATAAATAAAAGAGCTAGCACTGGAAAATAATGCAGGGAACAAAGCTGTGTAAAGCTGGGACACAGTAATATTCACCAGTACCTTAAAGGAACGGCCCAAAAATCACCAGACCTCCCCAGTGTTAAACAGCCAGAAGAGGCAATTTGGCTGTGGGACTCTCGTCCTGCTTTAAGGTTATGAATTTCATTGCCTGTTACACTTTAAGGAAAAGAGAAAAGCTTAAAGGAATCCCAGTGACCTTTATAATGGAAGGAGAAAGTTACTCAAACACTGAATACTGTTAAATACTACTTACATGGTAACTTAAAACAAAACTGCAAAGCCAAGAACAAATGCTATTAACTAATGCTAAATGAAAAGTCACAGAACACAACTGAGCTAAACCAAGTCAGCAGCCAGTCTACAAAATGTGTTTATATGGGACACTACCTGTCCTCTGCTACTAAAGCCCCACAATCGTTCAATTAATCTCTCATCCTTCACACAAAACACCATTAGAAGTACTTCACAATTACTTTACTTGAAAAACAGGAAAGATTTTAAGTTAGGGGAGGTGCCTGGGAAGTAAGGGAATGGCAATGACGGAAGGGGATTACCATCAGCAGTTCCAAGAACTGAAAGAGCAACTTCCCCTGCACGATTGTAAGAAAAAGAGAGGAGTAAATAGCTTGAGTAAGAAATGCAACTGAGTAGTGAAATGAAGGCAAGAGACCTTCTTAGGCTGCAGTTTCATGGAAAGGGAGCCAATAAGTATTAATTTGAAACCAAACATTTATTTCATTTTAATCTACCCTGTTGCCTTTGAACTTCAATGTACCAGCAACTGAGTAAGAAATAGAAAATCCCAACTTCATTCCACTCCCTGGGTGCCAGCTCCCACCTCAGTGCTACTCCCTCCTTGTGCCAGTGTACTTTCCCAGCCACACAGTGAACCAGTTTAGGAAAATGACCCAGCTCTGATGCTAACATGGCAAAAAGCTGTTTCAGACAAACTAAATTTCCCACCAAGTTCACACCTTGCCTAGACAAAGGAGGAGGCAGGAAGGAAGTGCAGTGAGGAACTTGGGGCACATTACTAAGTTACGGAATTGTCACCACTTCTGGATACAGTTCTATGTACTCTTCTATGCCCTATGTCTGTTGACAAAATAGGGAAAAAAGCTGGGCTAAAAGAAACACAGTGGACTCCTGTTAAGACTAATTTACTTACCCCTGGACCTATCTACTTTTCCAGAAAAAGGGGAATCCTAGATTACAATAATCCTGAACTCATCAATACCATTTATTCCTTACATATAGAATTTAAGATAATTTGATGACTTTATTTATACAGAAGCTCATTATTAACTACTCTGAGACTCACAGAAAAAAACCCTTCAGATCCTTATGGACATGATATAAAATGAGATTTCTGCCACTCATTTAGCTGAGAGAGTAGTCATGCAGTTGTAACAGCTAACAAGCTTTGCCTTTCACTGTTTAACAGAAGGAACTGCTACAGAAATACAAAAAAACCTGAACAAGATGGTAGCAGAGAAAAAAAAAATTACAAATTTTCTGAATATACACAAAAGCACCTCGATTTTTCACAGAAATGGGGAAGGCACTGGGGGTAAGGCAGCAGGTGGAACTGGAAGCTCTCCTCCCAACTCACCTGTGCTTGCTTTTATATCCATTCCCAGGAGCACACTTCCCCCCTCAACCCCGCTCCGACTGCTCTGTGCTGAGGCTGCCTTTCACCATCTTGTTCTGCAAGGAGGGAAGAGAGCAAGGAAGGAGGGGCTGACGAACCAGCAAGCCAAACAGAGGAGGAAAAAGAAAATCACGGACAAACAGAAGACAGGGGTAGGGAAAGGGAACATACAGAAAGTGTGCGTGTGTGTGTGTGAGAGAAAGAGAGAGAGAGAGAGAGAAAGACAGAGAGAGAGAGAGAGAGAAAGAGAAGTCAGTATTGGAGCAAGAAATAGACTTATCAGACAGAGTTTTCCCCAGGACAAAAGTAGGTAATTCCACAAAAGCAAAGTCTGAGATATGAAAGCCTGGTTAATTTTAAGAAACACAGAATTTAACACAAAAAGGTAGAACAAGCTGAGAAGCATCACTTTAAAATTGCCCAAACAGATGGCTTAAGACAATCTAAGATGGCTGAGCCACCAAAAGGTGAGGTGTCCCATCCCCTTTACAGCCTCTCCATGGCTCAGCATCCTCATCAGGTCTGTTGCAACCTCACTTGCTGTGATGCAGACAGAGCCGGTTAGAGCTGTGAGAGGAACCCTTTCAAAAGACGATAGTTTTCAGACAGCATTTTCCCTGTGATAAAAGCTGATATTTTGCATAAGTAGCACATTCAGGACAGGGATGGTTGAAGCATCAATCCTGACAGAAGAAAATGGAAAAGCTCACTGGGGAGCAGACAGAAAGGCAGGAGTAGTCCCTCTGGACTTAGCTGGCTTATGCCTTAAGTGCCAAGCACAGTTAATGAGGCAAGAAGGACCTTTGCTCTCCGCTTACTGTGGTGAAGTGTATTTACTGGTGTGAGGCTTGGCCTGCCAAAGGGTAAGAGAACCTGTACTGGGGGAGGGCCTGGAGATTTAATGCTGGAGATTTATAGTTAGCTCTTCCACCCATTAGCTACAGAACAGCAGAGTGAGTTATGAGACAGTTACTAATTCACTAATAGTGCTAAGCTGGTTACCTAAAAGCATTGCTTTCAACAAACTAATTTAAAGTCTTTCTTCCTCTCAATTGCTCATACTCGTATCATGCAAAAACACTGATGCAATTTGTTCTCCAATCATTCTAGAGCAATGGTTTTCGGCCTTTCTGTTCCTGCATTGTCACTGGCTGGACTTCCCCTTTCCGGCCACTACAATGGAAGGAGCAGAGTGAGCTTATATTCTACCCTGCAGGACTGGGAACAAACCAGTAATGATTAGTGAAACACACAGTGAGGGCAGAGAAAGAAAGCAAAGAAAACTCTACTTGGCTTCAAACAAATTATTTGTGTCTTTACTAAGCAAAAGTCAAGAAACTTCAGTGTTAAAGAAAGGCTGCTGGTGTTGAATTTTTGCTTGTGACACAATGAAGAGAGTGATCTGCAGTGTGATAGTTCTGAATAGAATTCAAAATTTTATTGCCTTTATGAAGTACCGTTATGAACTTAATTGGTAGTTGTCCCCCTCCCGTCCCACAAGATTACTTTAGAAATCCATGTGCCTTCTCAGAATTTTCTCTGGAAAGCTGGATTCTTTGCCTGAATTTAAACCATTTCTCTCCTTTCATGGTTTGAGCACCATCACTGCAAAGTGCTCACATACAGCAGCAGTGACCCAAGCCATCTATATAATACTATATTTCCCTGGAATACCTCAGACAACAGGCAGCAAAAATAAACAGCCTTCAAATACACAACCCTCTGTCGTGGTTTAACCCCAGCCAGGACATGCTCCAATTATCTTTAGTCAAGTACCCAAAGTTGAGCAGAGAGTGGCACTTCAGCAGTTACTTTACAGAGTAAGGGTAGCTCATCCTTCCTGTTTTTGTTTGGCAAGATCTGCAGGTTCTTGTAGCATTAATGCATTAATTTAAGCTTGCTGTATGTACATTGTCAACATTATTCCACAGTTGTGCAGAATAATTTATTTTCTTTTATATAATGAGAAGTAGGCCAATTCTGGATAAGAGCCTGAATGTGCACTGAATCTTCCAGTGCATTTTAAATATGTGTGTATAAATACATCATTTTGTGGTAAAACATCCAGAAAGGAACATCAGGCTAATTCCTCTATGTTTACAAAAGACAGATTAAGAATAACCTGTGAAAACAAAAGACCACCAGATGTCAGTCTAATTCTAGGCAGGGATCTGCAGACAAGAACTAGATGGAGACTAATCCCTGCTAGAAAGCAACACAATTCTTCCCTATTATCAATTCCTTTTCAGCACAAGCCATCCAAGCTCTTGCACAATTCCTGTTGTATTCAACTGGCAACAAGAACAGTTGTTTTTCTGGATAATTTCTGATCATTTAAAACTAGAAGACTACTATCCACAATCTCCCAGGGATGTATCCTGAGGGGCTGGGAGGGGTATTCCCAGCACGGTATCCCATTACTTATGGCCACAAGAGAGTACGTATTGTCTGCTTTGTCTCCTCTTTCCATACAGACAGCTCTTTACACCACTGTGTTTGTAGGCTCCAGAAACAATTATTAAGGATGCCCAGACCCTGGGCAGAAGCAGCACAGGGGTCCTTCTGAAGAACCAAAGATACACAGAACAACCCCACAGATCCACTGAAGGCTGAGTGGTTGGACTCAGTCCAGTAACTACTGGTAAACTAAAACAAGATGCTTCCAAAAACCAGGAAACTTTTTCATAAAGTCATTTTTCCTCTTCCTTGTATCCTCAGTAAATCCAAGGAGAAAGCCTGTTCAATGCAACATTCAAACAGGAATAGTGAGCAACACAGTGAGCAACTCAGGAAATGCAGCTGAGCTTTCTGAAGAGTCATCAAGGATCTAAAGAAACACTGTGCAGATGGAATGAAAATTTTATCTTCTTAACCTTGGTATTCTTGAGTTGATGTTTACCCCCAGAATACACCACAAGCATCTATTACAGAATAACTGAACTAAAAGCATCTCTGACTGCAGACATTATCCAGGTAATAAAATTACTAATCCAAATTTACAAACCAGAAGAGGGCAGCAAAAAACCCAGGTCTAATCCAGGAGAGGATTCTTACCTTGTGCTTGGGGCACCTCACTGAGAAATTATCTTCATTTAGTAAACAATCTAAAGGAGGAGAAGACAGCAATGTATTAGATTTTTAATGAAAAAAACTTGAATAATAAATCACATGTGTTAATCTTGCCTCACAAGCATACATTTTTCATTCAAAGATCTCTTACAGGAATACTTTGTTACTAGCAGATTGATTCCTTCCACACCCAAAGTTTTAGCAAACAAAATAACTGAACACCCCAAGTGGCAATGCTGCTTGGATTACCAAGCAACTCCAGTTTTCCCAATGATCTTATGCAGTAAGAATGACAACAGCAAGTCTACAAATCCTGTATCCCAAGCCCCTTCAACTATGCCAGCCTTCTTCGCTTTCACACAAGGAAGATGGACACATTCATTCAATGTGAACAGGCAATCCCTGCATTTCATAGGACAAATGCTGCCTTTCACCCTTACCCCAAGGCCCTGCTAGCATCAAGGGGAGAAAGGGTGTGTGTCTCCAGGTATGGGTGTATAGTTTATTTGCAATCCCAAATCCTGGTGATAGGTTTACACTGTGACACTATGTCTAGTAGTCTAGTCACCCATGCTGCTCTTAGATTTGCTTCCACGAATCATGTATGTGATCTAAAAAATGGTTTAGTTCATTATTTAAACCTATTACATTAAAGTGAGGCATCTATGTGGAACTGCTTATTTAGGAACAAATTAAGTAATACTGCCATTTGAAGAGCACTTATTTAGCAGCATTGCCTGAGTACAGATTGCTTTTCCTTGCATCCCCCCTGCCAGAATATGCCTGTAAGCGATGCAAGTCAACAGCTCCCAGAACTTCAGGCACGGGAAAAAGCAGTATTCCCCTCAGAGCAGTCAGCTGCCTCCCCTGGGCACCATGAACTGCACAGTCACCTCTCAACCTGCCCAAACGCCTGATACCGCTCTGCTCAAATTGCCTCTTGCATCGGAGGCTGACCCAAGGCTGTTACCTCATCAGCAGGACCAAGCACCCACCTCCACCTCAGCATGACTGATCAACGCCACCCCGGAGAATTCAGCGAGGTGCTGATGACCTCCTGTCTGCTCCAACACACCCCAAGAGCTCTCAAGTAGAGTAATGCAATGGTAACTAGGATGCGCTAATTTAAAATGCTCTTAAGTATGTAGCATAACCACTGCTACCTGCTGCTTCAATCTGGTGAAAGATTAGCAGACAGCAGGAGACTGGAACTAAAGCTTGAGGGGAACGCTTTCTAGATACCCAAGCTTTGGCAGGGCATCTCTCTGCTATGGGATGCTTAACGTTTCAAAATGAATGCCTCTGGCCTGAATCAAAGGGAAATAGCATGCGAGAGGATAAATTACTTGAGAGATTTCAGCAAGAGGAGTAAAAGAGTTAATCCTGCTACAGATAATTTCAAATGCAGCATTAGCAAATCACAGGAAATAAATTAAATATCTTCTCACTATAAGGGCAGGAATCATACTGCAGACTACAGCATGAATTATCACTGCATAACACAGCAATCATCAAAAATATACAGAACAATCATAAAAAACATACACAGTATGTTAGAACACAATGGAGTTCTCTTCTTTGTTGGAAACCCAACATTGGTAATGAATGCTGTTCTTTAGCTAGTATATCAGAAAGGAAGACTGTACAAGGATCAGGAAGAAGTGCCAGAAACCTTGTACCTAATGCCTGATCTGTGTATGGAGTCGGAGTTCTTACTAAGGTCAGCATTTTTCTTGCAAATACTAATACCAGATACAATTAACAGCAATTTTTTTGGTTTCTGTTGAAGGACTACTATGAAAAATGTCATCAGCACACTGTAGAAAATCGGCTGAATACAAATAAGGCAGAAATTGTTCATCATTACAAAGCTGGCCTGGATTTTGGTTAGCAGTTTCAAGTATTGTATATAACAGATTATGATTTGTCATGAAGTCAGTAGACAGAGAGCTGTGATCAGCTCATGGCAGAAAGGGGAAAGCACTGAGACTTGTCCTTGTTTCAACAAATTTTTCTCCATCAAGTAGTCAGGGAAAACCTCAAACACTTTCAATAGAAGCATTTATTCTTCAGTGAGCTTCATACTTTTGTCTTGCCCTCTGTGTTCTGCCTGTTACTCATCTTCAGTGGTACTTGTGAATTCACATGACTTCTGTTCTCTGAAAATTCACTTTATTTTGCCATTAATCTTTTCCTAATTTACCTTCAAAAATCTTTTGTAAATGGAACTGCCTGCGATATACGTTGTAGGGACAAGCGTGTTGCAACCATCAGGATCTAGCTTCAGGTGGGGACGAACAAGCGGAGGGAGAGGATATAAAATTACAGAAAACAAAGATCCTGTTTCCATGGAGACATCTCTAGGACTAAGTTATCTTGAGACATCAGAGGCTCTTCATAAATTTGGACAGACAAAAGCCAAACACAGACAACGTTAACCACAGTCGCTTCAATACAAAAGTTACTTACATGGCACTAGTGATCTTGATTTTTATGTAAATGGATAAGAAATGTTCAGGTTTCTTATACCCTATATTGCCAAAGACTATTTTCTAAGAGAGGAGATTAAAAGACAGCCTGGATTAGGCTATATAAAAGCATCCATATGTACAAACTGGTGACTGAAGCCACGTGCCTTGCAGACTCAGTTAGCAACAGTGGGGCAAAGCCTGGTTCCTCACCGGGGTGGGATTGGACACTGACCATGGGCACAGAAGCCAGAGCCCAGGTCCTACCCCAGGACTGCCTTCAGTGCTGCAAGGAACTGAAATTGTTTGACATATTCCAGCCTCCAGCCCTCTCCCAAAAACATACTGCCTTTCATGAGGCACAGTAACTGACAGGTATCAACTTCTAATCCACATGGACACAAAGGCAGAAACGCTTCAGCTCACACTGCAACTGCTTCAGAATACAGCATGGGTATTTCATCTCAACTAAGGCATGGTCACTTCCAAGAATTCAGACAAACCAAGTGTGTATGACTCAACATACCCTAAAAAACATTCTAGCAAGTGTTTTTCTTTTAGATAGAAAACCAGTCATACATATTCCAAAAGCCTGAAAGCCCTTGTAAATGTTAACACAAACCTCTGAGGATTCAGAACAGATCTGTGACAGATCCTAAATACAGCAAGGTGGCACCATCCTTCAAAGCAGGAAAGCAGGATGGTTGACTGTCGCTATAGGACACGAAATAAGGACACAGACTCTCAGAAGGCTGAGATGACTTCAATCTGTGTTTATTCTAGATACACTTGCCTTTATACCTTTTTACAAAGAACCCACCCAAGGGGTGGAATCCTTGGACCACATTGGTCACGTTAGAGGGACATCAAGTAAATTCCCTCCTCTGGGAAAGAATGAGAAAAACAGGATAGTGTACAATAACACATCCTTTGTTTACAGAAATTGTCCCTGGGAAAGGAATTTCAGAAAATCAAAACATGGCAGGCATGAACCGTGGCTACAGTTGACTTCAAAATGGAACTACCACTGAGCTCAAGGAAGCTGAGAAGCACCTGTACAGCTTCACCACAGGAAGTCAGTAGAGATGCAAGACCAATAAAAAGAGTTTACAGGTAGAACGCAGGCTTAGCAAAGAGAAAATAATGTTGATTTGTTTCTCAAGGAAGCCTACATTTTCTGCTTGGGCATAAACAAAAATCAAGTCTTATGCCACATTGTGTAAAAGAACTAAGCAAACTGATTTTATTGGAAGAGTGTCTGTAGATTAAGACAGCTTGACCCACAGATAATACCAACTGCAAACAAGGTCTTTTACTGTCACACAATCAGACTGGAAATGTTGAATGCTGGGTATCTACTTCAAGCTGGGGTTCTTCTATTTGTTTTGGTCGAAAACTTCACCTGAAGCAGCCCAGCAATTTCCTTAAAACTCTTTCTTGGAAAAACATTATTCTGCCCATGTTACACATACCAGGATTTTTTCTCTGAAAAGCTCTACAATATCCTGATTTTCAGAAGAATCTCGATTTTATCTGAGGCATGCCCTTGCCAGCTACCACAAAACCAGCAAATAGAACTCCCTGAAAGGTGATATGGGGATTTTCATGCGCACATCCTCAGAAGACTTGTTAGATTTTAGTAGCTAGGTCCTTTTAAAAATTCCACCGAATATACTTCTGTTTGGGGGTGATCAGGCCTTTCCTGTAAATGAACCTCTGCCCTCGGATTCAGGCACCAGACCCAAAAGCAGTGAAGCTGTCAGGGGACATTTCTAAGACTCAAGCAACCCAAAAGAAGAAAGTGACCATTTCAAAACTGCAAAATGGGAAGCACCAGTCCAGTAGGCAAAAGTGAAAACAGTACTGGGAAAGGCAGTCAAGATACTAGAGTGGAGGCTAGTAGGAGGGAGACCAGTGCTACCAGAAGGCAGGAACAGGGAATTAAGGATGAGTCCAGCAGGGGACAAAGAATCGATTGGAACAAGGCACAGAAAGGTGAAACAGAGAATATAAAGGACAATATATGAGAACAAACCAGGACTAGCAGGGTGAGGTGTGACAAGGAGCTGAGTTAGGAGACCCAAATGGCAGTAACAAAGTCCAGAGAGGAAAAAGAACTAGAAACAAGAAAGGAAAGGAGAAGGTGAAGTAAGAGCAGAGAGGAGGAAGCCAGAGTGAGAGCTAGAAAACTGGATAGAGAAGTGAGAAAGAATTACGAGGAATTGGATCTTACAAAG
Source organism: Phylloscopus collybita (assembly GCA_027886175.1). NCBI lineage: Eukaryota > Metazoa > Chordata > Aves > Passeriformes > Phylloscopidae > Phylloscopus > Phylloscopus collybita. The sequence goes on along the minus strand of JAJNNQ010000137.1, from coordinate 49,126,818 downwards.
AGACTGGAGTAAGAAATTTGTAAAGAGGAGCCTGAGACCAACTAGATAAAAGGCCTGTGGCTGGTATGAGAAGTCAGAGAAGAGAACATATCAGACAGATGAAAAGCAAGAAACAGATAGGAAAATGTATTTAAAAAAGCACCAATGAAGTCTTTTGTTCTCACTAAACCATACTCTTCCTGGAGTGAAACCAGAGACTCACCAGTTTTACCAACTCCTCCGCTATATTTTAAATATGTTTGTGAAACTCACAGTCCAAGTATCCCATCTCAATGCAGCTCTTGCAATTTATTACTGCTGTATTACTCAAAGGAGGGAAATTAGCTTGGAATTGTGCACTCTGACAGATGGCCACGTGACAACATGATGTCTCATAACAAAATTAAAAGAAAATTAAGTAAGCATAGCCTTGGAACTTGAACACAAAAAGCTACTCTCAAAAAATCTCACATTGCAAAGTCAAGACAAACGTTAAAAAAAGCCAAAAGTTAAAAAAAGCCATAATCTAACCTAGGTCTACATGTTATATAGCAGACATGTTACATTTTAAATGGCCTAAATAGTATGATTATATACTGGTTTTTGTACATGACACTGCCTGTTCCATGCACGACACAGAACTGCTCTTGGGAATCAATCATAACTGTTCAGTATACTTCTCATATTGGAGGATCCTACGTTTGCTGAAGTGGAGTAGAGTTAATGAGTGAAGTAGAACTAATATCTGGAGAAAAAGGACAGTATCTGAATTTTGATATCTGAATTTAGAACCCAGAAAATGCTACATACTGTATCTAGTAAAACATGAATTGAAATTAAGCCCTCAAATTATTGGGAACATTGACTTAATTTATTTTTGTTTTTTTCATGGTATTGAAAAGGGCAGGTCACAAACCAGAAACACATACTAAACACGAGTGTGAATCTGGTTGGCGATCACGTCTCAAACACTGTACAAAACCAAGTTTATTAATGTTCATGAAACTCTCAGGCATGACAGAAATTAACATTATAGGAAATTTTCCACTTTCAGAACCAAGAAGGAATCATCTGCAGTGAGAATGACACAGATCTAGCAAGGACAACATATGTTCATGAATGAGTACCCTTCCATCCTACAGGCTGCAGTAGTGCCTTATGAAAAGAGATATCAACCTTTAATTAGGTGATTGCTATACGACAGATTCATAAAAGACCAAAATTACACTTACATGGACACCCTTATTTCTGGTATTTTTTGAGTATGTGACTTTTGCAACTTGAATAATCTTTCTTTCATGTGAAGTCAAGGATTTTCTGAACTAGTAGTACTGTGGTACTAGAATATTCCACTGCAATATTAATTTAACAGTAACATTCCTATTAGAATAAAATGCAGATCTCCAATAGGGTGGGACTTCACAGTGAGAGGTGCAATGCAATCATTCAGAAATGAGCATTCCTACTTCAAATACTCTAACATTTGGAAAACAGCATAAAATGGGTGGTGAACAAGTAAGTAGGTTGCTGTGGAATTGGAGTAACAAACAGGAAGCTTGCAATTATTTTCCAGTCTAGAGCTGTAATCTTGAATCCTTTCCTGCTTGTTATCAGATGAAGTTTTGCATGACAGGAGAAGTGGGGTATTATTTACTCTGAGGTTGGAGTTTTTTTACTCAAGAATAAAGTTTATCTCCATGAAAAACTGTCCTTATTGCACAAAACCCACAAAACTCACAAGCCCAGGCTCATAACTGGAAATAGTATCATCCAAAAATTAGCTTGTCTAACGATGAAAATAGGACCTACTCAACAGACTGGCCGAACTGCTTCTTAGGAGGGAGAAGGAAGGTTGTGGTGCAAATGGTACTGATGATTCTACAAACACAAACACTTGAAATCATTACTAGGACCACCCACAGGAGTGTAACCCTGAAAGAAGAAGCCCCATGCTGCTTACTTACATCCTTTTAACAAAGGGTTTCTATTTTTGGCAAGAAAAGAGTGATCGGTTCTCACACTGCAGCCAAATGTCAGTCACTGTAGCTGCACTCCCCCAAGCCAGGCTTTTGGTGTTCTTTCAGGCAGATTCCTTCTCATTACAAGCTCCATCTTGTCCCAATGTGTTACTGTATGCTGTTTATCTCATGCCATTTCTCGCCATTTTTATTACTTTATCCTCGCAGTAGGAGAAAAACTGAGAGGGAGTAATTTGTAAAGTACCTCAGAATTATTTAGTGTCGTATGATTTGAGTAATTATGGAACACAGTCAGGATGTCATTTGTTCATACCTGCATCGATGGAACATGGGTAATGGTATCGGAAGGAGCAGCCTTTGTTGTAGCAGCCTAAGGTGGCTCCTGGTTCCTGGCAATAGGAACATTTCTGAAAGGAAAACCAAAAAACAATGAAGATTGTAATGAAGATTCCAGTCATTTTTCTGAATACCTGTATTTTCCTGGGAATTATATCAACCACATTCCAGCAAAAAAAATTTGACAAATCATGTTAAACTCTTATCTTTCTGCACCATACAAATAAAGGCCTTTCAAACAGATAATAACATAAGCTCTTTCAAACTATGAACTTTTTAGCTGTGTTAACCAGGCAAGAGATACAAATGTTCAGCCATTCAGAAAGAATTTGAAATACTTCTCAGATCTGTTTTACTGGCCCATGTTTCAGTACCTGACAATGACATCACTATTAAAATAGGAGGAAAAAGAGAGTTTTTGAATCTACAGCAGCATTAAAAAGAGAAGTGGCATGACAAATAATGATTTAGAAGACACCATCATAAAAATAATCTGCTTACATCATTCTCATTATCACTAGCAGCTGAAGAAGATCATGGCCAAGTTGAGTATTTTTTCACAGGTGATCAAAAAGGGTTTCTCTGGAACAGAAGATGCCTTCATAGGAAAATACCTCATCATCACAGAAATGGCACAAGTCCAAAAAGAGCACTTGCAGTGCAACAAGGATGCTCATACAATTATTGTCAAAGTAGCTCAGACTTATCTGATGACCACGTTCAATTTTCATTGATTAAATCCTATTAGCTCAACTATTCAATTATGTATTTGACCATAATATCAGACAATTGTGAAAGCAAAAAGAAAGTTTCTCACCTGTTTACTTCATCCTGAATGACTTAAGAAATTACCTAAGGAAGTAATTCTAAAGCACATCTCATTCAGACAGCCATTTTATTTCCTGAATGTATACTCTAAGTGATTTTTGTTAACTAATCTGATTCTGATGAAGGCTTATTTCTGATAGGCTAACATTTTTCCTTTAAAAAAAAATACAGCCATACCTGGTAGAATTCACTAAATGCTAGGAGATTGCTACTATTTAAAAACTAAAAAGTGATTTAACTACTGGCAGAAAACAAAGAGAGGAACTACCATAATTTTTGAGTCATCCTTAAAAAAGACAGGAATTTTGTTTATTCTGCTAAATACAACCAACACCACAGTAAGGCCTTGAATAATTGGTACAATTCACCTTGAATGCAGGCTGTGAGAAGTTGCCTTTGGTCCCCACCTGCACACAGAGATGAAGACATGATGTAAAATCACTGCTGCTACTGGAAAAGCAAGTGTCAAACTAGACTGCTCTACTGCTGCTACCAGCGAGTTCCACTTGTACCAAACAGCTATGCTCAAGTCAGCAGCACATCTGGCACTGAACTCAAGCATGGCTTTCCCACCATATGGGAATGCTCGTTTGCCAACATGGCCACATCCTCTGGACCACGTGTCTTCAACCCCTGATCAGCACACACTGCAGTGGAGATCTGCAGAATAGATGTAGCCAAAGCTAACAGCCACAAGAAGGTTCCTCACTCTGAATAGTAAACAGGGTGTTGATTACATTATTTCCAAACCCTCTGAGAATATCTGACAGTTATTGCTCTTCCTACTATTCTGTGCTATGCAGAGATGACTATAGTTTGTATTTAAATGCCTGAAGAAGATGAAAGCAAAACTAGTTCCAGCCATAAACCAGGGGACTCTCTTCAAATCAAAGCAGATACAACTAATAGAAAAGCTTGTGAGACGTCAGTTTATGTGACATCTACAACTGCAGTTTTGAGTAACACCTCTTTACAGGTATGCCAAAGCATCCTGAGCCTGATCTTCAGTGCTTCCTACTAAATAGTGTCTATTGTCTAAGCACGACAAACTACTGCAGTATTTATGATGCAAGGGAAGTGTTCCTGAGGCCTACAAAGAGACATACAAGTGGCTTATTATTGCCTGTCAGAACATGAATGCAAGCTTCCAAAGATTTAAAAAAAAAAAAAGGCTAAACCAATATTGAAATGTGCACCAAAATATACGGACCACTAGACAAACTGCAATGTAATTCACTCTCCCCCTGGGAGTAAAACCAAACTTCATCCACAGAAAATGTCTTTTCCTGGCTCTGAAGTCAACTCTAGGATGTTATATACTGGCAGTAGTCCCAGATTCACCTATGCCAAGTACTCACTGAGTGCAGCTTGAGGAGTTCTGAAACAGAGCTCTGTACCTGTGCACTTTATTCTCACTTTTAGATGTGGCTGACTGGGATTATTATTGTAATAGGACACAATCCAAATTCACTATCCTTTTTGAATGCAGATTTGAATTTCTAGTCTCCTTCCTCAGAGGCACTCTGCCCTCCCCAATCTATCTCATCTTTTACATATCAGCACACTGTTGCAACAGAAGGTCATTCTCCCCTGGAACACTGTGTCCTGTGCAGAGCAGTCAACATAAGAACTACAGCAGCAGACACTGAACTGCAGCTGTACAAAATATTTCTTAACACTAAAAAGGCATGTCTTAAAAGAGTATGCTGTGTGATACAACAGAAAACAAGACCTCTAGCAAAATTTTTGATACTTTTCCAGAAGTTCATTTTTTGAACTTACTCTTTGCTGCATCTAGCATGGTTTGTGTTGCTATTTTGAAAATCACATTCTGAAACATGACAGACATTTCGACAAATTTTCAGCTGAGAATGGATAAGGAATGCTTCAAAATAATTTGTGATTGTAGGAGTGATTAGACAGCAAAAGTGGGTAGTTAAGGTGCCAGTGCATGTGTATCAAGCCCTCATTGACCCTTTTCTTTAGTCTGGCAGAGCAACGAGATTTTACCAAGGTTACCTGTGCTATGCCCACAGCAGCAATTCCCCAGTGGATGACTATGCCACTGATAGCTCAAGGCAGAGATCATCTGCTGCTGCTGGCTCTCCTGATGCTGAACAAGTCTCCATTTTGGCAGATGCTTCTGCTTTTCACAAGCCACTGACAGTCTAATGGCCCCATTTCTTCTACCTCCTGGGACCCCCAACCATCTGCTTCTTTCAGGGGAAGCTGCGGGAACCACATACACAATAACCACTCTTTTTTTTGAGTTCTTCCTTCTTGACACACCTGAGCGACTGAACAAAGGAGACACCCTACAAAGCTGCATGGTTCTTAAACAACTTATGAGTCTATCACCTTATTTTTGAAAGATCATCATGTCATGCCACATGGTTTCCAAATACACCTAGATGTTCCCACGAAGGAAAAAAAAAATAATTCTTGATTGCCTCATTCTTCTTTTGCAAGATACTGCTGCTGTGCCTTAAAAGGTAAAAAGATGCCCCATTCCTGCTGGTACTTTCTGTGGCTTTGGTTAGAATCCTCATCTCATGTATTTATGCTTCAAAGCAAAAAATACGTACGCTACAACTAGGAAACATTCTAACACCAAAATAAAATCATAGAACTTCTTAAGGAAATGTGTGAATGTGTGAATTCAGCATAATGACGACTAATTGTTCTCTTGGTTCGCGAGCAAATTCTCACCCAAACTCCACCATCCAGCAGCCATTCGCCAGCAGATGGTAGCAGCCTGCTTATCACTTGTAAAGGAATTATAGCATTCTTAGCCAGGAAAACAGCACTCCAGCTCTCCTGGGAAGAGAAATTCCTTTTGCTCAGCAAGCAGCCTGCTTAACCTCCCCTGCTTGAAAGAGCTGAAGGCTGGTACTTGGAGTGTGCTCCCAATGGGAGGTGCCAACGGACAGTAATCATTGCAAGGCATCTAATCAACTCTTGGCCTAAATTTAAACAAGGAAGGAAAAAAGAGACCACACAGCAAAGATTGATTAATAGGTCCTTTCCCCACAATTCATCTCTGGCCACAAGGCACACCTATCTCACTTAGAATAGGCTGGAGGGACTGAAAAGTGCCATTCAGAAGAAACACTCCATTCCATGAACTAAATTATCAATAATATTAAAGCCAGATACATTGTCTCTACCTCTCCAAGCTATTAGCAGCCCATTTCTTCCCTGCTACAGCTCATCATTCCATGCCTACCAAAATGAAGTAACAGCCAGCCAGGAAGTGTGAACCATTGGGGGACAGCTACAACAGCAGCAGCAGAACAGCTCTGATTCATTTAAAATGCTACAGCACCTACCAGTTGTATTTCTTATGCTTTATGCTTGGCCTTTTTTTCCCCTTGCAATCAGTATTCTTTCGCTCTTCTGAGACCACACTGCTATAAGTAATAAATAAGAATATGTTTTTGAGACCCTTTTTTTGCTTCCCTCAGATTTGTACCCAACTCCAACTAAGTGTTGTAACATAAAGACGTCCTGAGCTACCTATCTTCCTCCTACTGAACAAGAACAAGCTCTTAGCCTTGTGAAAATCAATGCCCCAAGCTGCTCAAGTAAAGCACTCACATGCTCACGTTGGCTCTGCACTGACAGAGATAATACCTTTGTCCCTAGACAAAGTACTCCTTAGTACTGGAATCCTACAGTGGACATGGTTTCACCAGTGGGAGGATGGAGGCTGCTGACTTGCCCTTCCAAAATGTTCTGGGCAGGAGCAGGAACAGTTGCTTAAAAGCAGAAATTAATTGCTTCTAACACTAATGTAAGGTGTTTTTAGATGACTCCCCCACTGTCTTCCTTGCTGAACAACTACCAAACCAGTTTACACAAGGGCATTCATAACAGACACAACAGGATCATATTTTCTGCTGCCTGTAATACAAAGCATCTTTTCTTGATGAGCAGTTATATACCCTATACTCAGACCTCTCAACTTCCTCTCTTCCAATGACCAGTTTTTCCTTTGGTCTGTTTTCTTTCTTTTTCCTTTGCTTTCTAGGCATCTCCTTGTTTTGTCCCTTCTCACATACCAGTGTCAAGAATGCATAAAAGGAGCAAAATGGAAAGCAACAACTGAAGGTTAGTAACAAAGCAAAGCAAGCAAAAAGCAAGTGAAATATACGTGGCATTAATTATACAGGTACAAGTCTCATACACGTTATATGCATTTCTCACACTCTTCTCCTGTTTAAATTATAAGCTTTTACAAAAATAATTACTTCTGTGTAATTGCACTGTACAAATGCAGATGTAAGATAATGAGGGCTTTAGAGTCAGCTGCAATATTAGGAAGGAGGGCCTTCTGACTATTTCTGGTTAAACAGTTGGCAGGCTCAGCAGAGGCTCGGATTTAATATCCAGGCGAAAGGGCACCAGAAACAGCAGGCAGTTGCATTCTCTTTCCTGAAAAGTGGGATGCAGAGAGACAATCTAAAAAGCTACAAGAAAAATAAAAATAAATAAGCGTGTGTATGTGTGTATATATACACATGTATACTGCTTACTACAGGAGAAAAAAAAAAGTGATTTTGGAAGACTTCTGCAAAAAAGGACCAAGATGACAAAAGCAAGGTGGAAAGACATTTTCAGGAAACAAGAGAGAAAGAGTACTTCCACTCTGATGTGCAGATACTGGTTAATGAAAAAATTGTTTATGTGACTGGGAATAGGGATAACAACCAGTACTGAAGGACACAGAACAATAATTTACATTTCCTGACAAACAATTTTAAGTTATCAAAAAAACAGGCACAGAATATCAGTTAAATGAACTCCACAATTGAAAAGATAAAAATCTTTAAATTTGCATTATAAAAAGGCATTTCTTGCCAATGATGATATACTCCTGTAGCAAGCAAATCAAATAAATAATGAAGGATAACAGTCCAGAAGTAAAACTGGACAGTTGTGTTCAAGTCAAGAAGTTAAGGGCAAATTTAGATTCCAAGATTTCAGCAAACAGACAAATCAATGATCTGGAAGATGCTATACTAATAAAGCAGCATTAGGAAATATAATAAAAAGAACTGCAGTGCTGCACAAGCTGCTGAAGCACAAAGGGAAGCTGCAGCTCAAAATGGATGGCGTAGAAGAAAAAAACCCACAAGAAATCCAAGAGCAGGAAAACGTCTTAAAAATGGAAGATCCTATTCAATACATATGAAACTGATTGCGCTAGAATAGAAGCACTTGAAATTAAGAGCAGAGCATTTTATTACCCTCAACTAGAAGGAAAAATAGAAAGCAACAAGAACAGAAATAAATATTTAGTTTTAACAAAAAAAAAAGGTTTGCCAGCAATAATTTTAAGGTCCTATGCAGACAATTAAGCTATTCAATGGCACTTATAGAGACTCTCAAAAAGGGGGATGAACAATAAGATGTGAAAACTTGTGAAGTTTGTAAAATTATCCAAGGTAGCCGCACATCAAACGGGTAGTAAAAAGCTGCAAAATCATCTCACAACCGTGGATAATTGTATGATAAATGTAGATGAAAATAACTATTTTTAAGTGCAAAGTGATGTATGTGGGATGAAAATATTTTCACCTATGCATATACATGATGACAGATTCTAGATTAGCTTTTACTACTCATAGGAAGGTATTAGTAGTCATTCCTAGACAGTAACATGCAGTCCCCACAAGCACAAAAAGGACAGCCAAAACATAAGCAGTTATTGAGGAAAGAAATCCATAACGAATGGATGATTCATGTTCATGATGTCTGTCTGTTACTCTTGTAGTAGCCTGACATCATAATACTGTGTGTGGTTTTGATGACTCTTTTAAGAAAGGAGTACAACTGATCAGAAACAATGACAGACCACAGTGATAACTAGGAATGTAAAGAACTTGTATGTAAGACAAGCTGAAGTATTTTGGAAGAGAGGGAACTCTCTTCCAAAGAGAAGAAGGGGGATTGAAATCTACAAAATCCAATATGATGCACGTAACAGAATGATTCTTAGCCATTTCCAAGAAGGAAGAGCAGGTTTAAATATAACATAAACCTGCTTTTCTCGCTCGAGTAACTAAAAGTCATTGCCAAAGAATGCTGCACTGGCAAAAAGATAAGTTCAAAAACAGATTAGACAAGTTCATCAAGGACAGGTAAACTCTGCCTGGTAAACACAGGGATACCAAAGCTACAACTCTAAAGCTGTGGTTGCTGAAAGGAGGGAGAAAATATGCAACTATCATTCTGCACATGCCTAGTTTACTACAAATCTCTGAACATGTGCAGTGAAGTGGTAAATACACGGCTATTGCTGGAGACAGGACACCACAACACCTATATAGGTAGGTGGAAAGGCAGTTTCAGTGAAGACCAAGAGATGTGATTGTGAAAATCCATAATGAACAACAAAAAAACCCCCATGATTATCAAAAAGAACACAGGCACCAAATAAATAGTGTGGTTACAGGTTTTTAATACTCTTCACCTCCCTAACAGGAAGGTTGAGCTAAACTGTAACACTATATAAAAGACTGAAATTCAACCCAAGTGATAAATTCATGTTTACTCCTTACAAGCCTATTTTGTTCACCTGGTGGAGCTATCAAAGGGCTCTCATGCATGAAAACATGAGACTGCTGAAGAGCCAAATAAGATTCAAAGGAGGATGAACCCTTCCCTCCTCTTCCAAACAACAGAAGGAGAAAAAACCCAAATGAAATAAAGACCCAGTGTAACTGAACTAGAATAGGTTAGGTCCTTCAAGAGTCAACCAGTGGCTAACTAAAACAGATTCAGCAAAATTAACAAAACCAGTAATTTTAAGTGTTGTGGCAAAAGCACGTTTAATTTCAGTTAAACACGCTAAGTACATACCTACGTAACCATTTCATATTTTAAAAGGAATATTAAAATAATACATAGACTACCAAGTCCAAGAAGCCAAGAAATTAGTATATCTTGTTTCCTCTGATGCAAAGAGCCACCCTGAGTGAGAGAAATATTTTAGAAAACCACTTGTAAGTATAGGTATTTGAATTTGCAGAAGTATGCAAGTCTAGCAGAAAAAAATTAGACAGTTTATGTTATCTTGACTATTTATTTGGGGAATTAAACATGCAACAATAAGTGCAATTTAGTTACAAAAAGGTCTGAAAGATAAAAAAACAGACTTAAAAGAGGAAAAAGAAATTCAAATTTTCAAGCAGTGATTATGTGACAAGGAGATACAGAGTTGTGGGAACAGCAGAGTCAGCAAGAGAGTATTTACTCCAGTTGGATTTTCTACCAGTACTAGATTTATTTCCCAGCCATCTTGGATACTGTTTACAGGAAATATCCAAACATAGTGTGAATCTCTGTTTAGTGCAGGACCTACCAAGTACAGTATAAAACAACAGCATGCAGTTACCTTAAAAGAAAGCAACACCTCCATCATAATCAAAGAGATTTTGGATAAATTAATTACTAGGAAAGCAATAGCTTTGACTATCAGTGTCTGGAGTGATATAAAAAAGAAAAAAACAGACGTAAACAAGAAAATGCGATAAACTCAAGGATTTCAAGAGGTGAACTGCATAATAGAACCAGCTTTTGTCTAAATGAAAGAAAAGATATGATGCTGAGTATTTACTAAAAGGCTCAAAACAAACAAATAAACAAGATTGGTTCATTAAAGACACAAACACTATATTATTAAGAGCAGTGGATACAACAGAAACAAAATCTTTATAAAGGCTTAAAAATAAGGAAATACTTCTGATAAAAAACACACTGTAAATGGAAAATATTTTGACAAAATATTACATATCTATGCAACCTGACACGAAAAAGAATGCAGCACAAACCCACCCCTGTCAATGACTCAAAGACTTGTAACACTGGACAGAAATACATTTGTCATTGCTTGTAATAATCCATGCAAGCCTTCACCGTAAACAGAGCCCCATTGTGCAATACAGTTTGGTAAAAGAGAACAATGCGTTGGTGGATGCAAAGGGATGAAATAGGAACAGTGAGACTGGGTGTTGGGCAGAGTCCATCTCAGCAGCAGGCTAAGCATATCCAATTATTCAGCACAAATCCCAGACAGGACAGGCTTTGAAGAAATGCATGAAGAAAAACAAAGGTAAATGTGCAGGGTTTTCAAAGTGAAGCACTTAATTTAAGAAATTATAAAATTAGCCAGGGTGTACTGATTCAAAGTAAATCTTAAGTTCTTGAAACTGAAGAAGAAACAGCAGCAGGATAAAGGCAGATAAAATAACAAGTACCTTATGTTTGAGGCATAAGAAAATAGAAGGGGGGGCACATGAACGTGAAAGAAGTAGGAATGTAAAAACAACTGTTTAGAGCAACGTTTGTGACAGTGCTCCATCCAAATTGCACTTTACTAAGAATATCAATTGTTAAACTGAGGTCTAAGAAACCACTCCTGCAGAGTCAAAATAGATTTGCAAGGATAGGTGAAAAATTACAATGTTTATCTTACTGGAAAATACAGAACTTGTCTCTAGAAAAAAAGGTAGCAAAGAAAACTTCTAATGAATACCATTAAAGAAAGAAGAAGATAGCTCACCCAGCAAGCCACAGCAGCAGTGGTTGGCAACAGAGCTCCAATAAGGAGTAATAAAGTGCACACCAGTATTCCTGAAGTCACTGGTGACTGTTGCTACCACCGAGGAAAAGAAGCAGAAGATGAATCCAAGAGAAGAGGTAAAGCTGCAGTGCTTGAAGAGAAATGCCTGCAAGTCAGCAGATCTCTCTTTAGTGATAAGCTGCAAAGTAGCATATCAGTATTAAAAACAAAACAATCTTATGAACCACAGCAATAAATCATCAATCACAGTTGAGGGAAAGTAGACAATTAGCACACATTGATGAAATGTCCTCACATACACAGAAGGTGCTGTATGTAAAGTAATATTTGCTGGCCAAAAATTCGAATGGGTTTAGAGAGGAATACATTATTTCACTATTCAATAATCATCAGGGAAAAAAAGCCCCACAAACCACAGTAATGTATGTGCTGCTTACACTGCCCATTGCAATAACAGGTACTGTTTATGAATTCCAAACTGAATTTATACAAGAACATGTAGTGTCTGCAGGCTTGTCACAGACACGACACAGGAAAACATGGTATGAGCTAGCAGCAGTTTAGAAGAGGCACAAAATATAAATAGCAGCAGTCCAAGCCCGGATGGCATTCCAGCTGGATATTACAGAGCAGCTGAAGTAGTGTCAGTAGTTTCTTTAAAGGATAGACATAACGTGGTTCTCTTGAGTGAAGAACTTCCTCCATCTAAGGATTAGATGGGGTTCTCCTAGAGATCTGAAGGGAAAGGACTAATGAAGATCTTCTGGGCTCAGAACACTGCTGAATCTTGGTAATGGCAATAATATTATTCATTTGCAAGCCACACCTTCTGTTTTATAAATCTAGATCAATCAATGCTATGAAAAAAAGGGCTGGGATGAGCCATAGATTACTAGAAATAAATCACTGGACAAGAGAAATTTTATTCTTTTTTTTCACCTGAGGAAGAAATCAAAGGATACAGGCATTTTGGGTTGTTTTTCTTGTATTTTACATAAACACATCCTCTTCTTACCTATCCCTTCATCTTCTGAAGGCTCTAGCCCAAAAGCAGAAGTGTAAGTCAACATTAAAGTCTTCTTTGTTAAAACAGCTTCCAAATAGACAATTCTTTTGGCATTACCCTTGTAGCTATTTGCCGAGGAAACTGAATTTATTGGTAACTATTAGTAACTCCTGTTCCCCAGGAACTGCCCCTGAAAGATTCTGCTTAGACGAGTGGACCATGTGGCATCACTAAAGAATCCTTATACCTCCAAATGAAAAACTGTAACTTCAGAGGAAGACTAAAGTACAGGACTTAAGGTGGTATAAAAAATCCTGTAGAAGTTTTATGTACCTATAACATGAGTATTGGAGCTTTCTAAACAATTTCCTAAAATCAACATTAAAAAAAATAATGTTGGTTTTCTGGAAAACATCAGTTATGAACTGTGTCAACTCTGAAATTTTAGTGATTAAATTTAACTTGAAGAGTTACTCTCCAAGAAAAATCTTAACAATTATATAACAACAAATTTACATATGGGACAAGTACATTGCTATTAGTATTTTCAGCATTTTAACTTTTTACAAGAAAAGGAAAACCTAATAGCAAATGAACACATTACAAAACATTTTTATTATCTTTTTGGACCTGACTTTAAAGGATACATGAACAAACTTCAAATTTATCTTCATGCTATTATATCTATGCAACTAAACCATGAAACCTTGTTATCAGCTCCCTAATCTTCCAATTTAATTGAGAACATCTGACAACTTAGACACATACTGTACTTCCAAAGCACCCTACAAATTTGTCTTAATATTCACAAAATAAGTGGTCTTAAAGCCTACTTTACAGAATAATCAGATGACTTGTCAAAGGCCATGAAGGCAATTTCTGACAGCACAGGCACAAAGTCAGAAAAGTTCACAGCTTTCATACCTGAACTCAAGTACATGAACTTGCTTTTCCCTCCCATCCCCACTCACCTTTTTTATTTTCCTTTTAATCTTCACATTGAGCAGCACTATCCTTCAGTGAAAGTCCCCATTTCAGAGATTCATGCCAGGATGGCCTACTCCTATTTCCCTTCCCCTAGCAGTAAGTCTTTTATGAAGCTGGTCAGCCACCTTTAATCATGAACAACTTTCTGAAACTTAGCAAGTGTGAGTTCTCAGTAAGAATAAAGGAGTTGGAGGCACAAGAAAAGCTGTAATTAACAGCAGTCTAGTGCAAAGTAACAACAAATCGATGTTGTGAAATGAGTAGCCGTGAGAAAATGAAATACAGCTGAGTTAAGTCTCCTAGTTCAAAGCACAAATCAAAAGAAAACATGCAAGAAGCTAGAAATGGGGTGGGGGGAAAATCACTAGTAAATGAAGACTACGCAACCAGTTTTTAACATCAACTTTTAATATTTTCTCAAACAGAAGGAAAGCTTACGATCCAGACAATCAGCTGGCTGAGATAAGACCTGACTGTACTTATGCTACAATCACTTCTGTAGCCAGACCTCAGGAAGGCAAACGTAACCTATTTTTACCACCAGTAGCTCAGGTAGTGACAAACAGTGCAGCTGCAACACCCAGAGCCCTGGGAAGGCTTTTTGCCACTCACCACTGTCTTGTGCCTTTGTCTGGAATTTCAGACCAGGTCCTACACTGATATTTCTCCGCCTATGGCAAGCCTGAAGACAACTTAAGTAGACGTACACTATTAAAGTCACGCACTGAGCACTGTCAGAATTTCTCAGAAGGAACTGTAGCTACCTTGAGACCTTTTAACCAGAAGGAAATGTCTGTTTTAGGCTACTCCAGCTGGCAAATTAGGCCGGGGGAGGGGAGGGAGCATCCAGTCCCTAGTGCTTCTGCATTACGGGATGGTAATAAAGAAAAAGCCCTCTTTTCCTATGTCTAGACAATGAGATGGATGTACTTGACATTAGTAATAAATATACACATTTGAGAACCACCTTAGACAAACTTTAAACTATTCCTTTTTTTAAAAAAAATTACTTCTTTTGGAATTTCACCAATTCAGAGGGGAATTCTGAAAAAGGAGTTTAGTTGTGGCAAGGAGACAGACAAGTCTATGAAAACTAACATTACTATGAGAGCAACTCAGAACTTCAAAGGGCCTTTTCAGGATGATGATTATTTTTATTAACTTCCTACATATGGGCTAATCCACAGCCACTATCTGTGCCCAATATGCAGGCTGCGCTCTTCTGGACATTTGCTCCATTTCCCACTCCCATCCACCCTCCTCACTTAATGCTGCAGTAGGAACAAGCTGATGAGGTCAAGTAACCTCAGAATTCTTATTACCATACTCCAAACAGCTCTGTGCCCACATCTCCCACTACAGACCTTCTCCCTCAATGTGGCTCTAGCGATTTATGTTCGCCCATAGCTTTAGCAATACAAGACTGCTGTTAAATGCTAATTGCTTACTAATGAAAACTAATCATCATGCAATTAAACTTTAATCACTAAGCAGCTGGCAGGGATCCAATCCATAACAATGAAGGCTCATTAATAACTTTTTGCCAAAGTGCTCTATCCATAAAGACTATTGTAAACACAGAGTCCAGCTAAGTGTATGAAATTGTTTGAAAAATATTTCCTCTGCCGACAAACTAGCCAGAGAACAACAGTCTAAGATCAGTATAGTATCAATTAGTTAAGAAGGATGGGTTTAAGATTCAGTGAACACAAACTACTTTTCTGGCTCCTTCCATAACATCAGGCACAATATGCTGCACAGAAAGAACTTCTCCAGTTCTTGTCTCTGCAGAGTAACATTCTTTAAGGCAAAAAAACCTAGTTATAATTTTGCTGTTGTTTCTAAAATTATTACATCAATACTCATCATACTTCAGTTTTATTTTTACTCATCTTTCTAAATCTAGGGAAATTAATTTAACTTCTTTCAGAACATATTTCTCTAACTAAAAAAATACATTGAGGTTATATAACTAGGTTTATAATGGACAGATGAAAATCTACTTTTGAAAAGAAGAAAGTTTAAAACTTGCTTTCTACAAAGCCACAAAGAGGATGAGAGGGCAGGAGCACCTCTGCTATGAAGACAGAGAGCTGGGGTTGTTCAGCCTAGAGAGAAGGCTTCAGGGAGACCTTATAGACCCTTCCAGTACCTAAAGGGGCTTATAAAAATGATGGAGAACAACTTTCAACATGGGCAGATAGTGACAGAACAATGGGGAACGGTTTTAAACTAAGAGGAGAGGTTTAAATTAGGCATTAGGAGGAAATTCTTTACTGTGAGGGTGAAGCACTGGAATGCTGTACAGAGAATCTGTGGATGCCCCATATCCCTGGAAGTCTTCAAGGCCAGGCTGGATGTGGCTTTGAGCAACCTGGTCTAATGGAAGGTGTTCCTGTAAGATCTCCTCCAACCCAAACCATCCTATGAATTCATGATTTTAAAGTAATTTCATACCACCATCAGTAAGTGTCCCAGTTCTGCCTGCAGAATTCTTATCTCGATCTGGCGACTGCATAAAGCCTTATGTGTTGATAACTTTTTATCAACTTGGTTTGCACTGCCATGCTTGGAGAACTTTCCTTTATTATGAATGGCAGGACACTAATATAATTGAAGCATTATTTATTTTAAAAATAAAATGGAAAAATTGTAGACTTTTTATTTTAAAAATGTCTTACAAAAGATAGAACACAGTTCTAACAATCCATTAAATGTTATATAAAAGAAAGTCATTAATTCTTACCTTCAGAAGCTGACCTCTTTTCAAACTGAGTAAGACAGATGAAAGATGAAAAAGAAATCGTTTTTCCCAAAAATCAAGAAAAATACTTTTAAGTCTGCATTTTTGCCCAACTGTATCAAATATACACCATTTTAAATACAGAGGCACCAAGCAGAATAAACTTATTTGCTAGTATTGTCCTTCTAACAAAGCTAAAGGAATACAGCTAAAATGACAACCATCTGGAATTAGTCTAAGTTTAAAAAATTGGTTCATTTTAAGGTAACAAAACACCAACAACACAACAACCCTCGTCCAAAATTTTGGGGAATCTTAACAAGCTTTTTACCAGCACAGCTTTAAAAGATTCAAGCTAAAATGACACATAAATGGATTGCATTCACTCACTACTGAAAATTTAGTAAGAGTTTGGCACCCCTATGCCAACATGCAATTGAAATTTTAACAAAAAAACAGACTCTGTGAGCTTGTGGGTAAGCCAGACAAAAAGCTCTAAAGCTCTGTCTAGAAATCTCCTGCACAGAGAAGGCCTCATACACATTTGGAAGAGCTTCCTCAAAATTAAATTACTTAAATGTATTTTAAAGTCAAAACTGTACACAATTTATGAGGATCCCTGATGCTTTACAGAAAGGTAACTGTGGAATGAGCCAGCTGCTTTTTGCATACAAGTTTCCAGTGCCCTTGGCTACAACTAATAGCAAGTAGGTAAACATTCTATTCTTTCCCAACACTCTGTTGTCAGTAAATCTGTTTTCCACTTTCCTCACTCCAGATGCAAGACTAACAGTAAAATATAAGACCACATGAAAGCACAGACATAATGCCTGTACTTTGGGATAAACTAATGACAAACGAGCCTGCTAGTAAAGATGCACAGAAAGTACTTCCCTGCATCTTCTCTCTCCCCCATTACAAAGGGGTCGATACTGGAATCTTTCCTCTTACCAGCATCATCTTTATGCTCGAGACCTCAACTAAAATGTGCTAAAATGTGCTTCCTATCACCTGCAGTCCATAGTCACCAACAGGCTGCACCAAATTTGCCTCACTTTACTCACAACAAAGCCAAAGAAAACAAACTTCATTTCACAAATGTAATTATTGGCTTCTGATAATTTAAGATATTGAAACATTTGCATCAGACACGTACATGTGTACTCTATCTGCTCAGCTCTTTAGCATTTAAGGCTTGTGGTACCAATGCACAGAGCTGCTGTGAGCTACCACGTGCTGCAGCAGTAGTGATTCACGCTTCTAGGTCCCCAAGAGAAGGCGGCAGTGAACTGAGAAACAACAGGGGTTCTTCCCAGGCTCTTCTCTCTGTGAAGGAACACCCTTACAGACCAGGAGTCATGACAGCACAGAGTTTCCATAGCACAGTAGATGGCAATGTTTTTCTGAGAAAATCAAATCTGAAGTTCATCATTCAGCTGTCTTTCAGAATTTCTCCTCCACCGGAAACTTCATGCTTTCTTATTTTTATAACACTGCAGAAGAATATTAAAGACGCTGCCGTTACCTGAGGAATGAAAATGGGTACTACACTAGAGTGTGCAAATTTCCAGCTCAGACAATTAGGTATTTGGGCACAATCTGTCAATGAAAACCAGGAATTCAGCCACTTTAAGGATAACTGTAGAAAGTGCCCCAAGGTTCTGTGGCAATCCTCATTTGAAGGGCTAAAGCATACTAAAAGCTGTTTCCAGAGATAAAAACAAGCACACAGTGTTCTCACTACACCCCTTTCTCAACCACTGCTGGCAGTGATTTTAAATCCGCCATTGGTTTCCCTTTCCCCCACAATGAAAAATTAAAAAGCTCCAGTATCACTTCTTCCTACTCTTGAAATGTGTCCTTACTAATACAGATCTAGGTGTAGAAATACAACTGTTCCTTCCTGTGTGTTGTCAGGCATGTTATTTTTGAAGCAGCAGACTATTATTTCAGTTGAACCCTGACCTAATACAGAACTTCACTTGAAGGGGTTTTTTGTTTCCTGCTTTGGTTTGGGGGAGTGGGGGGCTGGGTGTTGGAGAGGAAGGTGGGTTTGAGGGAGAAAAAAATTACTAGGCTCTGCGTGTTTTTCTTCTCTACAGAGAAAGACTATGAAAAAAAGTTAACATTCTTCTCCCAACACTATAAAGTAGTAGTACCATAGACATAAAACCTTTCAAGTGCTAGTGGCACCCGGGCACAATTTTATGTTACAGCTAAGTTGATCAAATGGTTATCATTACCAGTGGAAAGGACACTCCCTCTTAGATGCAGCAAACATGGTTCAGAGGGTAAGCAGAGTCAGATGGCTGATCTGGCATGAAACCCCAAGCTAGTCTTCTGATGGATTAGCTGGCTAAAAATCATCCCACTGTGCAAATGCATAGGTGGTAGATCTAGTGCAAGTGAAATAGTGGAAGCAAGCAGCTTGCAAAGAGGATAAAGTAGGATCACTCCTCATGACAGCAACTCCGACCTGGTCTGGCTTAGGGATAGGAGAGCCCAAATAAAGACATTCAGAATGAACTGATACTTTTATACTTGTATGGTATCACAGAACTCAGGTTTCTGGGGCTAGAAACTGTTTTGCTTTGTTCTGCCAAAGGTTGCTAACCTTCCACAATTTTCCCAGTTCATACCAATTTCCTGGCTTAGCCACTTGATTAGCTACACAGCCAGAAACATTTTATAAGCAATTACTTACAGAGCATGGGAGCTTTTTTGTTAGGCTTTAATTTCCCAAATTTGAGACTATAAATAGCTTAAATTCTAGTGATCCCTCAAGGCACCTTCCTTTACCCAATTTACAGCTAGGGTCCAGAATGGTGGAGATAAACAAAAGGAAATTGTTCTATGAAAGCAACAGAGTAAACAAAGTATTACAGAAAGGCAATTTCCTCCAAATAAGATACTGTTGAAGATCAGCTATCAAGAGTCTTAAGTCAAGAACAACTTACCTGTGCAAAACCAGGAGGTGTTCCCCGTGAAATCTGGGTAACATGCAAACCTACCTCTAACACTACAACTAACAAAGACACACTCAACATGAGGCACAAGACTGCCACTGCCCAACAGTCATGGAAAATTCAAATATCTAGTACCAAGCTGAAGAGAAAGGGGCTTCAGGCATTTAGGTTCTAAACTTCTCATGACTGAAGTCTATCACACCCTCAAAACAGGCTTGTTAACAGTCTTAAACCAGGTAAATTTCTCCACCTTGGGTAAACAGCAGGCTTTGAAAGAGAATCCATGGAGACCTGGACAGACAAAATTCCAGACTGGTGAGGGAAAACACAGAATCTTCCCCTGCTATACCATAGATCATGAGCAGGTTTCACCCTTCACCATTTGTTACTCTAAAGTTCACCTGGCGGAAACTCAAAATTATATTTTCAACAAGGAGCAACCAAGAAAACAGGTTCCAAAGACTTCTTTCCATGTATAAGGATTATAAGATTTCTCAAGCTGGAAGAGATGCAGAGATTAATGAGAAAAGTGTTACATTTTTTAGACCTTTTAAAAGAGATCTTCAAAAGAAGGATAAACAAACTTTCCTTTCACAGAATACTCTCAGCAGGAACACAAGCTACATTTAAATTCAAGGAGGTCAATTCTGACAAGAGCAGGGGTAGAAGAAGAAGAAAAAAAATACAAACAAAGAAACCCATTCAAACCAGAAGTAATACGTGTGCTAGGCAAGAGCCTCTGCCTTGGGAAAAAACATGTTTTAGAAAAAAATCCTGTAAGAAACAGCATACCACCTCCTAGTGAACAGCTTTTTAGGAAACAATAGCTGAAATATCTTGGATTTAACTTAATACAAAGAATGTTCTTTGCATTGTTCCTCTCTTCATTTACAGCTTCATATATTTAAAACTGAGAATAAAGACCATCAATTCTTCTGAACATTAAAACTGCTAACAAGTACCAAAGTGACTCCATAATTCTTTCAGTTTCAAAGGTAACAATAAGGTTACCAAAGGTAACCTTCATCTTCCATGGAAATTAACTTCTCATTAATAGAAAAGTGGTGAAAAAACAGACAAGACAAGAAACTTTCTGGTAACCCTCAGTATTTGAAAGAAAACATTTTATAAGCAACAGGATCATTAGCACTAAGGAGATGGCATTTTTTCAGTTTAAGATCTCATCAGCATTGGAACAAAAAAAAGTCTAATTGCAGGAAGGCCACTTAGCACTGTTACTATGCATTAACAGTTTATGAGAGAAACTCCCTGGCAGTTAGGTTCATCTGCTGGGGTATGTAATTTGAGGCTCAAAATAAGCAGAAGGATTAAGTCATTCAGCATCTGAAGTAGCCCAATTAATTGGACCACGTTCTCAGAACCAAAAAGTGACCAGAGTAAATGGAACCAGAGTGACCAGAGTAAAAGGAACACCTTTTTGCCTTTAAGAAAGGCAGATTCTAGCACTCTGAAAACCACCTGGATTGCTGCTTAGCAGATAACACCATTTTCAGTCCAGTTTGAAAACAGACTTTAAGGCAAGCTCAAAGCTCATAACAATCACTTCACTTTGATAAATCTTTTTAAGGTAACACCTTCTCAGGAATTCTTCTAGAGCATTAGATACAATTTGACCTTTGTGCATCTTCACAGGAAGGAAGGAATAAAAATCCTTTATTAAGACTGACTATGGGGCAGTTGTAAAAAAAAAAAAACAACCTGCAGCAAGACATTCGTATAAGAAAAAATTTAGCAAGAAAAATATTTTCTGATTCTGGAAAGCATGTGAGAAACAGGTGCTCAGGGGGAAAATCAACAATAAGCTTTCATGAGACGAAAAATAGGTGAGTTTGTCTGAGAAGAAGAAACAGGACAGGTTACTCATATCACTACCTCTACACCAATGGCCTTTTGACTAGAGGTTTAAGCTTCCTATTTCTGTATAGACTGCTGCATAAATGACAGCAACTGAGCCAGATTATTTTCTAAAGAAAATATTTCAACTCACTTAATGGTATGGATTCAGTTTAAATTGGTGCATATTTACCCTGTCAGTACCACAGACAGTTTTCATACTTTATAGTTACAGGAGTATTTAATTTTCTCAGAATGAGTTACATACATAAAGTATTCACTTCTAGGATCATGACCCTTCATGTACCATATGCTAGTGTCCTTCCTTACCTGCAGACAAAATCCGAGAGCTACGTTCCTGTGTGCCTGTGCACATCTCTCTACTTGTTCCTAGTAGGGAACTGCTACTTGATTTGCACATCTGCTTTTCAATGACAGCAACACAAATGAACTGCATGTCAGACAAAAACAAAAAAAAAAAAAAGGGAAAAAAAAAAGAAAAAAAAAAAGAAAAAATGCACTTGCAAAGCAAGTAAAGGTAAAGAGGAGGTAAAGAAAAAGCATACGCAACAGCCATAAGAAATCAGCTGTGTGAGCCAGAAGGCTTTCCTCAGGCAGCGTGGCAAGAGAATTGAGCTCAACAGAACCTTTCCACTGCCTGGGGATGGCTTCTGGCAGGCACACCTCTGAATACCCCATGGCCATCTTAGTGCTGCACATAACCCTCTGTGAGCTGAAGGGATGAGGATACGCTGCTTCCAGAGGAGAACCCAGCTCAACAGCTTACTACAACAGCAAAAGAAAAATGCCAGAAGAAAACATTTTCCATTATTTGTCACAGGGGTGATAAACAGATTACCCATGTGGATGTTATACAAAGGAGCCCAGCATTGTGTTAGGATACTGTTTTTGTATGAGACACAATATAGAGCTTTGAACTGTGATTTGGGAGAGGGACAGTATTAGGCTTGTCCTTGGCAAGCTGTGGGATGAGATGCAAAGGTTAGAGGGACAAGGTGCTAGTGAAGGCGCTCTGCCCTTGACTCTGACATGTGCTGGCCACATTGGGGCACACTTGGAGCCTTACAGAGGTGAGCCAGGGACTTCTGAGGTAACATAAGCCAGCAAGGATACAGCAGAGAAATATCTCAAAGAAATTACGCTAAGGGTTGTTTCTCCAGGAAGATGACACAGCCAACAGCCTGGCCCAGGTGCCTTTACACCAAAGCACACAGCATGGGCAACAACCAGGAGCTAGAACTCATCATGATGCTGGAAAGTTAGGATTCTGTTGCCATTACTGAAACTTGGTGGGATAAATTCTGTGACTGAAGTGGGACTATCAATGGCTATGAGCTGTTCAGAAGAGACAGAAAGGAGGGAGAGGTGGAGAGGTTGCTCTCTATGTCAAGAGGTGCATTGAGTGTGAAGAGCTGTCTCTGAAGAACAGCCATGAGAAGGTTGAAAGACTGTGGGTAAAAATCAGACACTCAGGCAAATAAAAAGAACCTTGTGGCTGAGGTTTGCTACAGCTGCCTGACCAACGGGAGCCTATTGACAAAGCCTTCTTGCCCCAGTTACAGGAGGCATTGTGCTCACACGCTCCAGTCCAGTTGGGGGACTTCAGCCACCTTGACATCTACTGGGAAAAGTATCAAAGCAAGCTGCAGGCAATCCAGGAGACTCATGCAATGCATGGAGGATAGCTTCTTGAGCCAGGTGTTAGCTCTACCAGAAGGAACCAATACTCAATTTGATGATCACCAGTGTAAATGAACTAACTGGGGATATCAATATGGGAGGCAGCCTGGGTTGGAGCAATCATGCATTGGTGGATTTTGTAGTCCTGAGGGATATGGATCAGGTAAGGAGTAAAGTTAGGCCCCTGAACTTCAGGAAAACAAACTTCCAGCTCTTTAAGGAAATAGTCAGTAGGGTACCCTGGGAGACTGCCCCCAGGGACACAGGAGCAAAACTGAGCTGGCAGATTTTTATGGAAGTCTTTCATAGAGTTCAAGAGCTAGCAATTACCAGGAACTAGAAAATAAACAAGCAAGGCAAGAGATGGGATGGTGTCCTGGGTTGTGGAGCCGGGTTTTGTGTATTCTATTTACATCTGTTTTGGGGCCTGATGTCCCACCTTGATAGGCCATTGCCACCTTTCCCCAGCCTGTGCGGTGCATTTGCATTTCGATACATCTCATGCCCTAGCGGTGGGGGTGGGGGGAGGGGAGGCGGCCGGGAGAGAAGGCTGGGACCGCGCCGGTGCTGCCCTGCTGCAAGAGCTGGGTGCTCTGCGTTTTCGCCCCTGCCGTGGTGGCAAGAACTTCTTCGCCTCCTGTGCTCGCCATCCTGCTTCCCTCCTCACCACCCCTGAACCTGCTTCTTCACAGAATCATCTTTGCTCCAACGGAATCACGTCTGCCACTTCAGAAGGACTTTACTTTTGGACTGCTTTCAACATCCTGAATCACAGGGTCAGATTGAGGCTCTGACTCTGTCAGGGTTTTCTTCCAAAATTGTTGTTTATTTATTTGTTTGTTTGGTTGGGTGGTTTTGTTTCCTATCACATTTGTATTGTTAATATTTCCTAGTAAAGAACTGTTATTCCTATTCCCAACATCTTTGCCTGAGAGCCCTTGATTGCAAAATTATAATTCATCGGGGTGTGAGCGGTTGGTATTCTCTATCCTAGGGGAACCTCAGTTTCCCTGGCAGATACCTGTCTTTCTAAACCAAGACAGATGGCTCAGCAGGGAACTCCTGCTCAAACCAAAGGGAAAAGACACAGGCAGTGGAAACAAGGACAGATAACATAGGAGGAATATAAGGATGAAGTTCAGTTGTGCAGGGATGGTTTGAGGAAGGCCAAGGCAAAGCTGGAACTGAACCTGAAAAAGAATGCAGGAATAACAGGAAGTGCTTCTATAGGTAGGTTAACCAGAAAAGGAAGGACAAAGAAGGTGTACTCCCAGCACAAACAATGCAGGCAAACAGCTAACAATAGAAAGGAGAAGGCTGAAGTACTCAACAACTTTTTTGCCTCAGTCTTCAATGGCAACCTCTCTTCCCACATCTCTCAAGTGGATGGATGACAGGATGAGGACTGGGCCGAGCAAGTATCCCTCCCACTGTACGCAAAGACCAGGTTCACGAACATCTGAGGAACCTGAACGTACACAAGTCTATGGGATCCAAAACGATGTATCCCAGATTCCTGAGAGAGTTTGCTGATGTAATTCCTAAATCATGCTCCATCTTACTTGAAAAGTTGGTAGTCAGGTGAGTGGAAACAGGGAAACATTGTACACATCTTTAAAAGGGCAGAAAGGAGGACCCTGGGAACTACCAACCTGTCAGCCTCACCTCTGTGCCTGGGAAGATCATGGAACAGATCCTCCTAGAAGCTATGCTAAGGCACACGGGGGACAGGGAGGTGATTCAGGACAGCGAGCACAGCTTCACCAAAGAGCAAATCCTGCCTGAGCAACCTAGTGGCTTTCTATGATGGAGTGACTCCTTCCTCCCTGGGAAAGGCTGAGGATGTAATTTATATGTAATGCTTTTAAGATGTAAGGCTTTTGACAGTCCCACACAACACCCTTTTCTCCAAACTGGAGAGTGATGGATTTGATGGATTAGGAATGGGTTGGACAGTTGCAACAAGAGGGTAGAGATCAACAACTCAGAGTCCCGGTGGGCATCAGTGACCAGTTGTGGTTCCTGATGGGGTCTGTACTGGGACCAGTGTTATTTAATGTCTTCATTAATGACATAGATGAAGGGATCAAGTGCACCCTCAGCAAGTTTGCAGATAACACCAAGCCGAGTGGTGCTCTTGACTCACCTGAAGGATGCAATGACACCCATATAGATCTGGACAGGCTTGAAAAGTGGGTACATGGAAATCTCATGAGGCTTAAAAAGACCAAGTGCAAGGTGCTGCACCTGGGTTGGGGCAATCCCCTGTATCAACACAAACTGGGGGATGAAGGGATCAAGGGCTGTCCTGCTGAGAAGGACTCAGGAGTGCAAGAAGCTGGATACAACCCAGCAATGTGCACTCAGCCCAGAAAGCCAATTGTATCCTGGGCTGCATCCAAAGCAGCATGGATGGCAGGGTGAGGGAGGGGATTCTGCCCCTTTGCTCTGCTCCAATGAGACCCCATCTGCAGTGCTGTATCCAGCCCTGGGGTCCTCTGCACAAAAAGGCCTGTTGGAGCAAGTCCAGAGGAGGCCACCAAAATGGTTAAAGGTGATGGAGCACTTCTTACAAGGAAAGGCCGAGAGAATTGGGATTGTTCAGTCTGGAAAAGAGAAGGCTTCAGGGTGACTTAATTGTGGCCTTCCAGTACCTGAAGGGAACACACAAGAGAGAGGCTTTTACAAGAACATGTAGTGACAGGACAAGGGTGAATGGTTTCAAACTCAGAGTAGGTTTAGCTTAGATATTGGGAAGAAGTTCTTTACTGTGAGGGTGGTGAGGCACAGGAACAAGTTATCCAGACCAGTTGTGGATAGCCCATTCCTTGAAGTGTTCAAGGCCAGATTGGATGGGGGTCTAAGCAGCCTGGTCTAATGGGAGGTGTCCCTACCCACAGCAGGGGGTTTGATCTTTAAGGCTGTTTCCCATTCAAGTCATTCTACTATTCTGTAACAAAACAAAATGTACACACAAGACAATGGTCTCTAAAGTTTTTATAAACAGGTTAAAAATGGACCTAGACAGAACAGTGGAGAGCACTGAAAGACTACGTATTACTTATCATATGCAGAAAGTAAGCAGTGTTTCTTGCAGCCTTAAATAGGAAGGATTAGGAAGAAGTAATTTTAAAATCAAATGAGATTGTGAATCTGAGTGACGTGAAAATCAGAATAAAATGACAGACAACAGATTAAGGATGATGTAAATTAAAAGCCATGTTTTAAAGTGAGATTTTGAAAACTCACTATGAATTCAAGAACAATTTTTAAGTTTGTGCCAGAAGAACGTGAATCTGGAGAAAAAAGGAAGCTCTACAAGACTATGAACGAAAGTGATTGAGTTACCAAAAGCTACTCAAAAGCACAGTATTCCAGGATAAAGGGAAGAAAAGCACAAGCAAACTTCAGTGAGCCCCACAGAAAAAACATGAAGTAATGAACAACAGCCTCAGAAGAATGCAATGGAAAGCAAGGAGGTAATCAAAGGACACAGGCGGAAAACAAGGTGGAACAACGCTTCAAAAGCAGCACAGCTGATAGTGACAATGTAGTCGACAGAAAAATGGAAAATTAGGCACTGGAGCTGAACCTTAACTGGGAAAAGATCACCATAAACACTGATTACAATTGCAATAGAGCACAACTGAAGCCACAGTGGAGGATAAGAGCCCCAGACAATGCACTCGAAGAACTTTGAGATGAAGAAGAAAAAGGAAAATCAGACGTAGTTGCAAATGTAGGAGAGGCCACAAGCATTTTGTACTTTTTTTTAAAAAAAAAGAGAAACACTTTTTTCTACTGGCATTATGAGGGAAGAGACAGAGGAGCTGAGCAACTGATTAAGGGGAAGAGGGTAAGGGTAGAGGAAAGGAACACAAAGTTCAAAGGAGATAATGAGGTATTTTTGTAAGGTGTCATATGGGCAGATGAAACGGTTAAGAAGAAGAGGAAAAAAATGTCTTGTAAGGAGGAGACGATTGTAACAGTTGGAAGAAAGTGATAAAGGGTAAGCCAAAGCATATTCAATCAGAAAGTCATCAAGATTCCATGCAGAAAGGGAACTAGATGCCAAACAACATGCAAAATACATACAAAAATGTGGATAACAGACTGCTATTATTTAACAAGTTTCATTAGAGCCCGTCAACACAGCATGTTTTAGCACAGCTAGGTTTGTCCTTTGCACAAATGGGGACACAAAAAGGATCACTGGAGGATAACTCAAGTGTTTTAAGAACTTGTAAAGAAGGCATTTGCTATTGGGAAAATCAGAATCCTAACTGAAAGACACACCCTACATACAGTAAAAAGGGAAAATCAGGCTGGAGACATATAAATTCCAAGTATTGGTGAACTACCAGACATGAAAGCATGGCCACATTGCGAGTAGAATCCAAACAGTGGTGGAGAACCTGGAAGAAATCTTGCAATTATCAGAGATAAGAAATTCAGCAGTTGCATCAGAATAAGCACACAGGCATGACTCGATGAAAACCAAATGAAATTAACTGTCTATGTTTAATTAGAGACTAGAAACAAGAATGCAAGCCAAATCAAGTTAGGGCAAAGAAGCATGTAATTACTGTCGAAGAACAGTTGAGTGAAAATTTAGAACAAGCCAGGAATCAAACTTGAACAGAAAAGCTAATGGGGAGGAAACAAGCATGCTGTATGTAACAATACAGAGGAAAGAAGATAAAAACTGGATCCCAACACTGTTTAGGAAAAGGAAAAACCTGAAGGCAACAAGAAAAAAAAAGTAGTTCTATGCCTCTTCCATGGTCTGAACCAAGGCAGAGAACAATACAAAAAAGATAACGATAAAAAAAGGGATGCATGATACTGATGATGGCAAAGCAAGGCACATAACTGTGGTTTTAAAGCATCAGCTTCTGCCTCAGGAAATCAAGAGAGTGAGTATGTCCATCCACAACCAGGCAGTTGTGAATCAAGTTTTTCCTTTGTCCCTGCTTTAATTTTACCTATTTCTTCTCACTCATTGTATACTCACGCACTGGAGAAAGTCAATTATCAGTATCATTTGTGAATGTTGATTCATCAATACTAAACGCACACACATTTCACTCAATGCTTACAGACCTCTGTGCAAGTCTGCTCTATCCGCTTTATTTTGTAAGGACTGCAGATTCTCCTACAGTTGTGCAAAAATACGTATTACAGTGCAGAGTAACCCACACTGGAAGGAGCCCCTGCTGAAAGCAGAGCCAACTTTGAAGGAGATCCAAGTTCAGATGTAAAGATGCTTAGGGCTTTACCCAGAAACAAATTTTGCATCTCCAAAACCAGGGCAATTCCACAGTTCCTCTGTCATTTTCCCTCCCTCAATCCAATGTTTGACTACCCTCACTGAAATTTTTTGCCTAACTAAACTAGAATTTTCTTTGCTGCAATTTGTGTCTGCTACCACTTGTCCTTTCACTCAGTGACTCCAAAAAGAGCCCTAGAGAACATTAAATATCTAACAGAACAGAAGAAGGAAGGGCAAAGAGATCACTGCAGTCACGAGAAAGCCCTTGGAGATCCAGAACTTTTACTAGGTAATAAGCACCCACCTTTCTGGTATCCAAAAAACCTTATCTGATCAGGTAGCAGAGATTAAGTGAGGCTATTAAAAGGACATCGCTAGAGATTTACTAAAGATAAAAGATGGTTGGTTAAGACGTGAGATAAGAACAAGGAAAAACAGCACTCCAAATGGCATATATTTTACTAATAAAAGAAAATAATTTTGTATAGCAAGGTTAGGTACTCACCATCTCTCTTGCAATCTCCACAGCTTCCTGCAGCCCATAGAGCCTGCCACAGACCAGGTAGATCCCATTGGCCCAGAGAATACAACCCTCATGGACCCAAAATTCATTGCTGTCAAGAGGTAGTTCAGGAATTTGTAACTCCAGCTCAGTGCCACCTTCTGAAGTGGGCATAGACAGTTTTGAGTCCAAAGGAGTCTTTTCACCAGCGCTGCCACCATCAGTGGTTGCTTTTTTACAAGAAGCTCCCCTTGAAAGTGACCGAGAGGCTCCGCTACAGTCCTCAGAGCGGTGCCGCCTCTTAAAGCGGGGATGAGCAGCCAGACTTCTTTGTTCCTTCTGTTGTTGCTGTTCCTCCTCCTCTTCAGTATCTGTCTTTGAACCATTAGAAGCACTTTTGTGTCGTACCTTGACTTTGCTCTGCATTTCAGTGGCCCTCTTTGGAGGTGGATTCTTGGGCAAGGTAGCTGCGTAATCCTGGGGGTAGAAAGGACCAAAGAGGTCACCCATGTTACGATAGCTGGCCCACTTGCCACACAGGCAGCAAACCAGGTGTCCCAAGACAGAAGACTCAGTTACTACAGGGCCTTGCAGCATGAAAGTCGAGGTGGGCAGCACTTTGCTCTCCACATTGCTAGGAGGGGGTGTTGAAGACCTCTGTCCTTTCCGACCCCTCACCAATTTGTTCTGCTCCTCTTCCTCCGCATTTATGATTGTGCATACAGCGCCTAATTCACACTTGTTTACCACATGAATATAAGGGAAAAAGGACTTATTCTTGGAGTCAGTTTTATCTACAGACTGGGTAGCATATTTAAGCTTGATCTCTGGTTCTTGAGGCTCCACGATTGGAGCAGCCCGTCTAGGCTTCCGCTTCCGTGGCTGTGCTGCAGGTTTTCGCCTCTCCCTCCTTTGCCTCTTGGGCTTTGGCTCACCAGCACCCACCCCTTCTGCAGGCTGTGATGGTGCTGGTGGGGGAGGCAGGAGCACGGGCAGCTGCTGCTGTTGCTGCTGCTTCTTCTGTTTGTTCACACTCCCAATTGGCCTCCCTTTTTTCTTTCCAGAGGGGAAATATCCCTTTGGAGGGAAACCATCTGGCTTGGGTGAAATGTTTGTCACATCTCCATCTTTTTCCTCAGACTTTGGATTTGGTTCAGAAACAAACACACCGGAAGGGGAAATTGTTTTTGAGTCAGAAAAGGTCAGAGTTCCAGCTCCACTTACAGATCCATCAGACCTTCCCTGACCACCTGATTTCTGAGAAGATGGTGGTGCTGCACTGGATCCTGCTCCTTCTTTACCAATACTGGCAGTTTCAGGGACCTCTTTTTTGGTTTTATCATCCTCGCTGCTTTGCCACTCTTCTGAAGATCTTGCTGTTTTTTCCCCAGCTGGATCCTGGCTTGCTGGCCCCACTTGATCTGACATCTCTCCTTTTCTCTTCTCAGTCTCTGGTCCATGTCCAGCCACATTTCCTCCTTCAGGTCCAGTCTTGAGGGACAGGATGTCATCAAGAGTGACAGTATCTGGACCAGTTTCAGCACTGTTGGTAGAAACACTTCTCCTGATATTAGGAGATGTAATTTTTTGAACAATAGCTTCCAGTTTTAATCCTCGCCCTTTTCTTGGGGGCAGTATTTTGGTCTTTGCCGGACTTGTAAGGGAAACAGCAGGACAATTCCTATTATCAGGACTTGGCAGGTCCTTAAAGGAATCTCCCTTTGCAACTGACTTGCCAGCATCTTGGCTTTGAGATGAATGGGCATAGGAGTTATATGTTTTATCGACTCCTTCTTTTGCTGAAGTCATCAGTCGCCCTTTATCTTCACTGCCACTGTTCTTCATATCATGTGGCTGTCTTTTGGTAGGGATAGGAGAGATAAAAGAACGTACCCTCCTCCTCATAATTAATGGGTTTTGAGGAGACTGGTCTTCCTGGCCAGGGAGCCTAAGCATAGCATTACTAGGCTTGGCCAAATCTGTAGATTCCTCTCGTCGATGCCCATCGCTTTCTTGAGGGCAAAATCTTTTTTGGTTGGCTGCTCCAAGAGGGCCACTGCTTTTGGCGGGAGAAGTTTGCCGAGAGAGGTCCCAACCAGATTCATGATGCTGCAACTTCTGGTTTCCGTGTTTCAGTTCGGTGCATTTGCTCTGAGCACTGTCACTCCCGACGACACAACGCCCAGCTTCCTGGCTTCCAGTATCATGGTAAGAGCTACCTTGAAGGTACATCATTCCATCCTTATCATTTTTTAAGGGACTCCTTACTCTTTCCAAAAACTGCTGTTGTCTTGGGCTCTTCCTTGCTCCTTCCTGCCTGTGCTGAGCTGCAGCAATCACACCCTGAGCAGTGCTGCTTGCCCAATCTTTGTATTCTTCTTGCTGTTGCTGATATATCTGTCTCTTGTAATGATACTGGGAATTAAGACTCTGATTGGGGTCACCAAAAGCATGAGGCCTAGTATTTGTGTGATATGCTGAAGCCAGAGATGGGCCTTCTGAATTCTGAGGGTAGACAGAATGCAAGGAACCCCTGCTAACTCTTTCAGATAGTGTCATGTGTGGGTTCATGTGATGCAGATCTACCCCTGGGCCTCTGCTTCTGCCTGGTGACATTTTCAGCTTATCAGCAAGATCCTGATATTGAGAGGGTGATTTACCCCTTCCAGTTCTGCCAGGTCCTCGTCTCATCTGTGTTGATCTGCTGTCCTGCTGGGGCATGTAGTCTGGAGCAGCATCAGAGACTGCAGCTCCAGGGCTGGCATTACCTCGAAAAGATTCATGCTTGATGCCAGCAGGATGACAATGGTCTCCTGTTTTTTTATTATTGTGACTAGCTGAGCTCTTTGACTGTTCAAACTCTTCTTCTTTTATTTGCCCACTGTGAGCTTTCATCTTTGTTTCCATGGATACTAAACCACCAGGGAGTATTACTGATTGGCTCAAGCCAGGGGCAAGACGTTCATTCCTTCCACTTCTGGCCTCAGGACCCATGTGCCCCATGGGGTGAGGGCCAGGATCTCTTACAAGTTGTCTTAATGGAGATATGTCACAGATCACTGATCTCCTCTCTGAGAGTGCTCCTGCCTCATGGACAGCAGACTGAGACTCCATATCGAACTTTCTAGCAATAGGATAATCAGCTAAATTTATCTGCTTCATGTCTGGAGCTGCACTGCTAGACTTCCTATCCCAGGGACCCCAGTGAGGGCCTTCCAGGAGAGACCCCATGCTTTTGTTTAAGAGGCCTCTATTGGTCAATTCATTGGTTTGACTTATTAAAACATTGGGCCTCATGACTCCCTCCAAACTCCCAGACATCCCAGAATGCTCCTGTGCATGCCTAGAATACCTTCTGTCTGGATGATGGTGGTACCCCTGTAAAACCTCTTGTAGGAGGCTAGGAAACTTCTCATTACGGCCTTTGCGCTCACTATGCCCTGGAAAATCCCCCTTTTCTTGACCGGATGGATGCTGTGGAAAACTACCAATATTCCTCTGTATACCGGGTGCTATATTATCTTTGTAGCTGTATCTTAAACTGCCAGGAGACTTGGAAGACTCTGTTCTTGCAGGAAAATTTGTCCCAACAACTGCATGACCAGGCTGGCTGTTCCCGTCCCCATTATGGTTAGTGCTATCACCACTTTTGCTCCCTTTACCTCCTCCTTGAGTTTCTTGCTGTGTCCCTGCATGCCCAGCTTCTTTTGCTCCACTAGTGCTAGCTGGTGCCTGAGGGGCTGTGGAAGCATCATCTTGTGCAGGTTTATCTTGTCCACCTGACTTTTCTACTCTTCCTGTCATGGCTTCCCGGGAGACAATCACCCCAACTGCCTTTTCATTCACTTTTGGGGCATTTTCCACAGCCATCACAGCTTCCTTCCCATCAGGTGAGACCACATCCTCCCTAGCTGCAGGACTGCTGCTGAGTTTTGATGGCTCATTCTGAGAACTTTGTGCTGGTGAGGAGTTGGGTCTCTCTAAATTACCCCCTTTGTAAGTGGTGTCTGAGCTGGTGCTCTGGCCACTCAGCTGTCTCACCCTTTCCCCATGATCCTCCGAACTACTGGAGCAGCCACCATCCAGGGACTCTGCCATGGGAGACTTAAGTTGCTCCTCTGCCTGGGAGGAGCCTTCTGAGTTGGTGCAGCTGTCGGCCTTCTTGGAAGAGGATGATCTTTTGGAACTTTTTTTCTGAGGTGCCAAGGCATCCGAGAGCAACATGTGCTGGACTGTGTTTGGCAGATTGGCAACTTGAGAACTTAGAGCACTCAGGCTGCTCAGTCCTGGATCTGTGAGCCTTTTTTCCTGTAGTCCTTCCAGTCCAAACCCCTTGAATCCACCTGCATGAGCATTGGGGCTTGGCATCATAGATGGTGTAGGACTAAGCTGAGGCATCATCTGCAGGATTCGGTTTCTAGAACCCATGGACACGTTGCTTTGCCCACACTGGAGATTTTCTCCACCTGGCATGAGTGGAGAAGGGGTGGAGCTGCAGCTTGGAGACTGAACCACAGATGCAGCAGGAGATGGATTAGAGATCGGACTGAAGTTTTGGTGGAACTGCATCGGTGACCTTACAGGAACTTCTGTCTGGCTGTACTGTGTGTGTAGAGAGTGTTTGGTGGCAGCATTTGAATACTGCATTACATGCTGAGGTGGGTGCTGTTGCTGCTGCCCCTGCTGCCCACTTTGGGGCAACTTAGACTGCTCAAAGCTTTTTATCGGTTGAGTCTGAAAGCTGTAGTTTGACTGGGTCCCATAGGCCTGTGCATTGGAACCCACAGCATGGCTTTCATACTGCGACCCAGAATTCACATTGTAGCTTCCATCATAATTCTGTCCTGACTGGCCAAAACGCTGTGGGGAAGGGAAAGAGGAGGAGGAGGATGACGAAGGTGGCTGATAGTGTTGGCTGAACTGACCCACTCGTAACTGGTAGCCTGAAGCAGAGGAAGGCAGGGTGGATGAACGCTGCATTGGCTGCAAGTGTGAGGTGCTAGACTGGCTGGAAGCCTGGGGTAAAGGCTGATGAGATTGATAGATCTGCTGTCTCAGCTGCTGCACCTGCTGCTGCTGGCTAGAAGCCTGCTGCTGATACTGGGCACTCCCTGGAGAAAAAGGACCAGTGTAATCCTGTTGATAGTGGGATACACCCCCAAGGGACGAGTGCTGTGTTTGGAACTGGCCCACATGCCCCTCACTCCCATACTGACTCCCAAAGCTACTCCCTTGAGGGGGCCCATAGCTCTGTACTGGTCCAGAAGGCCTGCGCTGAGGTGGCTGCTGCCCTCCTGACACCACTGGATCTTTGTTGGCAGCCATATAGTAAAACTCTCCTGCTTCTTTTCTGAAACCTTGGTAGCTCTGATGGCCAGAGCTCTCACCAGGCATTGCTGTAGAGGCTCCTGTTGCTCCACGACGCCCACTGCCAGCACCCCCTCCAAAGCTCTGGAACATCTGGGCCTGCTGGCGGGGGCTGAACTCTTCCAGTCGGGATGAAGTATGCACTTCCTGTGGATAGCTCTGCTGGTTTCCGTGATAACTACTTTGTTCCCGAAAGGACTGCATGCTGTTCAGCAGCAGAGTGGTAGCTCGAAAGCCCTCCTAAATATGGAGAAAAAGACAGGGGGAAAAAAAAAGATATAATATGTTTCCCAGTCACACCAGTACCCCACCCAATTTCCCTGTCTTAACAGCAATTAAAATTTAGTATTTCTCTTCTACTTCCTGGTATATCAATGTTTAACCCCTCTTCTTGCAACCTGCCAACCTTCTAAGTAATGCAGGCCAGTAGCCTACTACCAGTTGGAGTGCATTTCCAGCATTAATATTTCCCCATCATCATTTACTAACTGGCTGTGTTTACATGCCTCTGAAGAGAGAAACTTCCAACAATATTTGCAAAGCAAAGGAGAGCAATCCTCACCCTCCAGCTACTCCCTATGGCTAATACTGGGAGTAATCCAAGTATTTTGCTACCATGCTTAAAGACACTACAAGAACTCTGCAACACTTTAAACCACACTTGGATTTACCACAGGAATGATATTCAAGGTCCATGTTTCACACCGAGAAAGACCTCTATAAGCAAATGCTCAAGTTACAATTGACCAAAGGTCAAACCAAGATAACCCAATGGAAGGATCTATGTGAGCGTGTGAAAGAACTGGCACCAGCATACTCAACACTCAGTTCCTGAGTAATTCCAGTGACACTTCTAGGTGAAAACCAACACAAGATCAATACATCGCATTTCCCCTCCAGCCATCTGATTTGCTTTACAGGATGGAAAGTTAAAGCAAGTTCACTTTATTTGATCAAAACAGTCTACAACTTCATCCTTCTTTTATATTACCTTGAATGAAACATAACTGAAAACATTTGCCAGTCAGAATATATATTTTGGAATACCGTGTATGATCATCTATATTTACATAATCAAGTCGAAAGTAAAACTCCAAAAAAGCTCTCCTTTGTATTCCAACATATTATTCAGTATGCGGAATTATGACTCACCCTCAAAGACTGGACCACAGCTGCAGAATTGTTTGGGGACCCTGGTTAGTCCCTCTGTACAAGCCTGTCACATGACTAGATGCATTAAGAAAAGTATGATAATGAACAAGTAAGTGCATGTACACTGCTTTTAAAAACCAAAGCCAAACAAACAAAGATAAAAACCAAAACCAACCAAACAAAAACCCCAGACTAACAGATAACAAAAGCATTTCATGTCTGAAACACCTTGTGGTTTTCTCTTCCCAAAAAAAAAAATACAGATAAAGCCACCTGGAGAGACTCCTTCCTTTAAAAGAATGTTAAGACAATGCTCACACTTTTCCAGGAAACAGAATCCCAACTCCTCACATTGGAGACTTACTCAAAGACTTGCTTGCATGATGTTTTCATATTTAGCCACGTTTTGTGTTTGCCATGTTCAGCTGAACCCACTGAGAAATAAATTCTAGCTTTGCACTTAAGTTTTTTTTCAAATAGATCACCAAACTCACAAAAAACCCCAGGCACACAAATGAGATGCAGGCAAGATTGGCATCCAGCTCTTTTTGCATCTGCCTCCCAAGGTTTTGGTTTTTTTTATTAACATGTATGTTGTCTACAGAAGACTAACTCTACCACTGGAATCTTTCATCTTCTACTATCTGTATGTAGGCTACAGAACACACAGGCATAAAACCACCTCACAGCACAGCATGTCCCTGCAGCCCCCTTCCTCTAATTCAAAGGCCTCTTTGTGTTGCAGCTTTGGTTCATGCAGCTTGATGTACATAATAATATTACCAGAATTAAAAGGGAACTGTCAAATTCTTAATACTTCAAATTCTGTCTCTCTTCTTCTAGGAAGCCAACTTTACTGCTGTTTTAATCTTATATTTTAAGTGTCATAAGACAGATCTGCTGTTCTGCTGAACTTCCACTTTTCTAGCATTTTAGAGACTACATCTATCACATGAATAACACTTCTATGAATGTCACACTGTGCCAATCTGTCTGGTTCAGGCTTACTATGGTATATTCAGGCTTATTAGGGTATATTCAGGCTTATTAGGAGATAAGCTCCTCCTTTTTCATCACTACTTTCGGTGTTTCATCAGTTTGAAGCTCCAGCCCTATTGGCATACGACTAAAATTGGGATATCTAAGGCAAGCTTCTTTCTTTTTTTGTGACTTGCTGTTAAGGCAAAAAAAAAATGAGGTGGAAAAAGGAAAAAAAACATTCATAGAAGAAAGTTATCAAGCTAAAGGTAAGAGAACATCTACTGTAACTGGTAGATGTTAAAAGCAGTTTCTCTAGATAAGCAGTTTGGGGGTCTGCAATCAGCGACATCCACGTGCCACAGAGACTGCCTGCACATCCTCACTATCATGTGTTTGGCATCCATCCTCTTTTCATGAAAGTAACATTTCCATCCTCTCACAGGCTCACTCTCCCACAGAATCTCAGACACAATTTTTAAACATGACTTTACCAAAGCTTACTTTGCATAGTCTGGACAAGATCTCAGGAAGCCTCTTCTGCATTACATCATACAAAAACTTTAATCTCTGAATGATATTCATTCTCTGTAACTCTACCAACAGGCTTGAAAACTGCTAAATTTTCAAGCTAATGTACATTAACAATGCTGGCAAACATTCTTAAGACTTCTTCACTATTTAAAAAGAGTAACTTTAATTATAAACAGCACAAGATGCTGTAAAGTGCCCTTAAGAACAGAGATACAGTAAAGATCCAGCAAGGCGCAAATTCTTGTCCTCCATAATCTCATGGAATCATGTTACATTTATTTAGTCCAGAAGTTACAAATACTAACTCAAAACAGGGAGAACATATTTTTGTCCTTCAATTTACTTTTTTTTTCAATCTTGGAATTTACACTGACAAACAAATAATAAGTTTTCATCAGGACAACACTTGCTTTGAGTATCTCACACTGAGCCTAACTTGAGTAACATAACCAGTAGAATGGCTGCCAAAAAGAAAAAAGGCATTTTATTAATAACAGGAGTAAAAAAAGATAGGATATGCTCCAATCCATTACATCACTGATAACTTAAGACATACAGCACATTTCCTGTCATTAATGTGCTATAAATACAGAATTATTACAATTACTACTGCAATAGCCTTTCTGAATAGTAACAGCCCTGTAGAGTACTTAGATGTAAGTGCTATGCTCTCAGCAAAACCACTGAGAATAATCC
The DNA here is from genome assembly GCA_027886175.1 of Phylloscopus collybita. Taxonomy (NCBI): domain Eukaryota; kingdom Metazoa; phylum Chordata; class Aves; order Passeriformes; family Phylloscopidae; genus Phylloscopus; species Phylloscopus collybita. The sequence continues at coordinate 49,089,351 of JAJNNQ010000137.1, read as the reverse complement.
CCTGGACAAGTCTTATTAATGAAATACATTCAGACAGATAAGGCCTCCAAAGTCTACCCCCATCCACATGAAAAAAAAGTATATATTTTATTAATTTTTTACTGGAAGCCTTTAAAGAAAACATTTTCAGCTGGTACATACTCCTCTTCATGCACAATCGCCACAGGACAATGCACCACCTGCCAACTAGAGACTACAGTACCATCATATAAAACTCCATAATGGTGGTACACATCCATAATGCCATCACCATCAGAAGGGATAAAGTCCTGCCTCCAAACAAGTGCTCCATTAACAGTCACAAATTACACACATTTACAGTACCTTCCAACACACAAAATATGCAAAGTCTTCACTTATTCAAAGGGAAGGTAAGACTCTGGCACAGCTTTCACTACTCCAGTGTCACACCTACACTCTTGCTACACATGCATGCAAGCTCTCTCAGTAAAGCTGCATGACTTTAAAGTATTTATAGCCTACAGCTGTAGAGCCATCTAAGCATATCCATCTAGACACTGCAGACTACACTCACTAGGCTAAGCAGTTTCACCCTACTCCAACAACACATTCATTTCTCCCCCAACAGCCCAGTAATCAAAATTTGCCTTCAACCTCTCAGGAACAAAGGAAGCATACTACAAGCTTGTGTGGCTGATAAAAAACAGCCTCACTTATGCAATCACTGCACAGAAGTCTTGAATAGAAAGAAGCAATAGGTCCTGCTACCCAAATCTCAGACTTATTTGTGAAACGTGAAGTTATTTCAAGGAGTATATCAATTTACCTTCTTCATGTGAACTTACTTTTAAGCATAATGCAGATTTTATATTTTGTTTGATCATTTGAAACAGCCTCATAAGAACTTTGTTAACATAGGAGTTCCTCAAAATATGAAGTTACTGCATTGTGACCTCACTCTGCGCAAGATTATCCAATGTTAGTCAACAGCATGTAAGCATCTTTCAATGGTTCCTGCATGATATCAGAGTGCCCCCAACCAGTGCTGATGAACACAATCCATCAGTACTCCCTGTCTTGGGTTATGGAACCAAAATTGTGTATTCTATTTCATCTGTTGAAAGCAGCTGGGGAGGTGTTTTTCTTTATCTCTTGCAACTCTGGGGGGTGGATGCCTTCTGATAATAGGTGAGCTGTTAAAACCAGGTGGGGCAGTGTTTATCTCCTTCACCACCGGTCCTCCCTCCAGGGGATATTTTCTGCTAATGGGCCATTAAGGCTCACCAAGGACATGACACACTCCATCATCCCATTGTGAGATGCTCCACCCAGTGGGGGGGAGCCAACCATTCCTACCTAGATAAAAACTGAGACGTAGGAACAGGAAGGATCTGGTTCCACGATTCCTGGAGGAAAACTGGACCCTTCTCACCATCACTGTACCCTTTTTCTCTCAGGATCATCTCTACTCCAACAGAACCACATCTGCCACTCCAGGAGGACTTACTGTGGACTGTTTCCAACACCCTGACCAACAGGGTGTCAGGTTGTAGCTCTGACTCTGTCAGGGTTTCTAGGATTGTTGTTTGTTTGCTTGTGGTTTTTTTCTACATTTGTATTGCTAATATTCCTAGTAAAAACGGTTATTCCTATTCCCAAATCTTTGCCTGAAAGCCCTTAATTGCAAAATTATAATTTGGAGGGGGTGAGGGTTTACATTCTCCATCCAAGGGAAACTCCAGCTTTCCCTGGCAGATACCTGTCTTTCCAAACCAAGACACTCCCACACCAAGATTACTCTGTGAGATGATCTTCTGCAACATACCATGCTAGGCTTTCTTTCACAGCCAGATGAATCTTTAAAACTCTTTTTGTCCTGATTATCAAAGACTGGACAAATAACAGGACAGGTGCCCAGATCTCCCCCCATAAGACTGATGGCAACATAGTAATGCATCACTACAGACAACTCATAACAAGTGAACTAGAAGCCAAAATACTGTGGGGACACATCTAATTCTTGACTATAAGCCTGTAAAGGAGAAAATGAAACCACCAGCTCATTCAGTAGGATGTGAGATCTTTCCACTTTGTTAAATTTCTTTAGATTTAGGTGCACTACCACGATCTGTGCAGAGAAGTCTCAGGCAGCAGTCAAATGCAATATATCTTTAGTACTCTGTCAAAACCCTCTCACTTGCTAGCATGCTTATCAGGAAAGAAAATGCAGTTACAGGCAGGTGACAAACAGTACGATAGTATTTTCCATAGGCCAAAATGTATACAAAGAAGTTGAGAGGGTTATAGAGTGTCCAGGTAAAATAGACTCACTTGCTAAATGCTGTGCAAGTGACTGAGATGTATGTAAGTTTGCAGCCATTTCTTGCCACAACTCTTACAAAATTTTGTCCTTCCTTATTTTATCTTCTCAACTAGTAGAGAACACACGTAACCAAAACAATCTCAAAAGCCAGAACCTGAGTATGAGCAATTCAGGAGTATATTTTGTAAGAAATAATGCCCATGTTCCATATTCAGACAGAAATAAGAGGAAAAAATTTCCGTGTACTGAGTACCATTTCTATTGTCAAGGCTAAGCTGCTAACTATTTCTGAAGGTACAGAGTTATTACTTGCACACCTGATGAATGGCTGGGAATAGACTGACCTTGTTTCAGTTTTGGAGGAATACTGCTGCTTTTAAGAGAAGGCAAATCAGCCACTAATGCCACAAGAAGATCAATTTGAAGACCAAACCTAAGATTGCATTTAACAAAGTAACAGATGTAACAAATTTCTTTTACATTTTATGTCCTTTTACAAGAAAAGGGACAATAATGAAGACTTGTTCCCAACATTAGGTGTGGTACAGAAGTAAACTAAGACAGTCAGCCCTTCAGTCACCAGTTTGTCCAAGCAGTAACATTCACTGCTCACTTGTTTCAGAAAGTTGTGTTTCTGGTATTATTCACCACCATACTTTTAGAGAAAACTACAGTCAGATCTGGTTCTCAGCAAGCCATCATGATATATTCTGTCAAACAAATCTTACTACACCACTCAAAGCTGAAACAGGATACAGTTAATTATCACCGAGAGCGCCAGACCCTATAGAAGTAGCTAAAATGAAGTATCTCATAAAGTATATAAAAATTAAATTCAACCCAGAATACTGCATTAATGGAAATCAAATTTTATAATTCTAAAAAATCACAGCATATCTTAGAAACCATATGTAGTAGTTATACATGCTTAAGTACCTATCAATAACACATACTGGCAACACATCTTACAAATCAGCAGTAAAACTGCTCTTGCCCAAAAAACAAACAAACAAACAAACAAAACAAAACAAAACAACCACACCAAACAAACAAACCCAACTTAACATTGTCCTTCCTGGTAAAAACCTTTATCAAAAAATTTCTCAAATGAGCTCTAGCTTGGCCAAGTGGTTTGTAACTAGCTTCCGTCATCTCAGAGATACTATGCCTTCTTCAATAAAATGTATGTACAGCTTTTCAGAAAGTCAGTATGTATCAGCGTAAATCCAAACAATTAAGGAAATGGTTCTCACAGAATGGGTGAGGAACAGATGAGCGTGGCAGAAGGAGCACAGTGAGCTTTGTCAGTTGAGAGAGGGGAATGCTCTGGAGATGATTTTGCCAGATAAAATCTATATTCACTTATTTTTCTACGTATTTCCTTAAGTGACCATAGAAAAAGCCCAACCACAGTAAACCCGAGTCAGTGTACCTTCTTACCTCACAGGGGAGATGTGAACAGACATATCCAGAGCAACTGCTATAACAAAAGGCATCGCATAAACAAACGACAACAAAAAATAATCAAAATTTTGCATGTGGCTATTATTTGTCTGCTGTTTTCTTCCCTCACATCCAAAATATTAAAAAAAACCCCAAACATTTGTATAACACCAAATCAGAAATACACAGACTTTTTTGCATCTGCAAGTTTTCCTTACTCACTAAGCGAACAAATCTAAAATATCATCTCCAGTTTAGCTTTCCACTTTTAGTGAAGTGTACTGTTAAATTCATATTCCTAAACATGAAGAAAGAAGAAATTCGACAAGAACAACTTCTGTTGTAAGCCAGTATTTAGGTTGTAGTACTATGAAAATATGTATTTCTAGAAATATAACAAATTATCAAAGTTCAGCAGAATTTTGGCTGATTGTACATATCTAACTTTATTATTATGCCATTGGTTCTCAGTCTCAATCAACAGCACAGATGCACTTAAATAGCTTTCAAAAATCCACCAACCTCTTGTTGAAAGTTATCCATCCAAATTTTTAACAGACACTGCTATTTTAATAAGAAACTATTCAAATCAGTAAGATTCCATTTTATGTCAAAGATCAAAACAACAGTTTTGGTTTCACATATAGGGTCAAGTCTTCTCTATGGTGTTAACACAGCCATTCATGACCAAGTCAGATCAGGGAACTGATACAGTCGAGAAAATTCTGAGGGAGAAAAGCCATTTCTGACCTGACAGATCCATTCACTGTACCATTACACAAACATCTATACCAGCAAAACAGACCCAGAAGGAACTGTTTTAAGGGGTGTGGCTACTGAAGGGCACTTGAAATCAGGAACTCATATTTAAAAGGCTCTTCGTCTTTACACAATAATTGAACTCTCTTTCCTAACACCAAAATGAGAATAATACTGAGCCCTCAGCTCATCTTTTTTTTTTTCCTCCAAGCTGCAGATCAGCTGATTGCACATCCTAATCCATCTCACTAGTCCTCCAAAAAATTTGGCAATTCATCAATTCATTACCTCCTATTGAAGATTGACCTATGTCTATATCCTCTATGTCTTCAAGCAGGCAAACATGCTATCTGCTCTGGCAATACAGCAAAATCTGAACACCCACTTTAAGAACACTTGTGATCTGCTCCTCCTGAGACATGCAAGACAGGAGGCTCAGCAAAGGTATCACAGCTCTCACAAAACCATCACATTTCAGTTACAAAATAATGAAAAGAAGTAAATTGTTAAAATGCAAGAGGAAAATAGTAAAGTGCAAGCAGTGTTGCCAGGTTCCATCTGCCCAAGCTCTCACTTTCTGTGCAGAAATTTATCCAGTATCTAAAACACTCAGAACTATACAGTGGGGTGAAAAAAAAGCCAACTATCCTAACACATTATTTTTAATTAACTTTTATAATTTTTCATACTAAGCAGTACCAGCATTGATGACAAGTTGCTAAGATGGAAAGTTACAAGGGTCATATGAAATAGCACCTGTAATATATCTGTCTTTTCTATTCAACATAGTCTATACAATTACATCTTTTTATTCTTTTTTTTATAATGTCTGGTGCAACGAGCCTGTAACTAAGACTCCTGGGAACTCCTCAAAGCAAGTGAAGTAAATTGACATAAAATCTCTAACAGTTATGTGCAAATATTATTACAATAGAGGCTATGCACTGTACACAGGAGTTATATCCACTGATTAGGATAAAACTTTGATCTACCTAAACCAACAAATTAAAGATTACTGTTGCAGAAAAGCTGTACTCAAATCTAAACCTTTCAGTCCTCTTACAGACAGTTTTTGTCCCTTTAAGGTAAGACACAGAATTTAGCTTTAACACTTTCCATTTTCACTAGCTAAGGTTATCATTCTTCCTATTAGTTCAGCACTTCATACCTCTAAATCAATGCAGACTTAAGAGGAATTTGAGTATGGAAGGTCTGCAAATACTACTGCTATGGCACACTTTAAAAGAAAATATGGTCAAAGGCCATATCATGTTTACTGATAGAAAAATTGGAGAGAAATCTTATTTTTTTACAAACATAGTAACTGTTTGAACTTCTCTCAAAAAGAAAAAAAATCAAAGCATTTGTAAGATTTTCACTCTAGAAGAACTTTACCTAATATTTCTCCTTGTCTCCTACAACCTACATCCTCTAAATATCACTTCGCTCATTTCTCCACTCTTCAGATTCCACAGCATCTGCCTCATGTTGAAGCCACAAACTAAAACAGACCCATTCTTACAGTAAGCTTTGTCTTCTGAAACTGACAAGGAGTGACTAAGACTACAGCCACACTGACATGGAGACAGGAGAAACAGTTCAGATTAATACAAAATAAATATACATTTAAATAATTCAACAAAGAGACTGCTTCAGAGGTAGGACTATTTTACGGAGGTTCTCCCCCTTCCTATACACCCACCCCCACGCCTGTAGGATTTCTTTGCAGTTTTCAGATTGGACCAGTTTCTTGAACCACCTCATTATGCATCCCCACTGTAGCTCCAGAGGCATAACCAAGAGACAGGTGAGAGAGAGAAGGCAGCTCCTAATACACCTCAGTTAAAAGTCTGAAAAAACTAGATTTTAAACTCAAGCCGCTGTAACCAACAAACTCCGCACTTTCAAGTTTCGTTGCCACAGCCGAAGTCAGGGATGTCAACAGCAGTCAGACCACACCACAGGCACAAAATTAACTCTAATGAGCATAAGCAGTTCAGAGAATTAACAACCTACAATTAGAGATCTTCTTACAACCAGGGTTTAAAGCTTTCTCCTTCCCCAGAGGACTTCTGTATCACCACAGTGATAGTGTCAGGAGTGTTTGAGGCTGGAAAGCCAATGGACAAAGCTTCCATTGCATTCCATGTCATATGAGGATATACCCTGAAGGAAGTCAGCAGCTGAAATGGAAGAGGAGGGATTAATCCAAAACCAGAGAAGAAAAAAAGCCTCTGTAAGTATTGATTAGTGGAAGATAACAAAGACACTGCACTAAGAGCATAATTTTTGGAAATGCTAGAATTAATATTTTAAAGCGTCATGGGTTGTGGAGCCAAGGGTGTGAATTCTATTTTATCTGTTAAATGCAGTTGGGGAGATGCTTTTCTTTATCTCTTGTAACTCTGGAAGGAGAGGGGCAGATGCCTTCTGATAATGGGCCAACTGTTAAAACCAGGTAGGGCAGTGTTTCTTATCTCTTTCACTGCCAGTCCTCCCTTCAGGGGGATATTTTTCTGCTAATGGGCCATTAACACCTCCCCAAACTAACATATCCACATTCCATCACCCTATTGTGAGATGCTCCACCTGGTGGGGGGAGCCAACCATTCCTACCTGGATAAAACTGAGACACAGGAACACAAAGGCATCTCGCTTCACCTGATTTCGGGGAGGAAGACTGGACCCCATCTCACCATCACTGGACCCTTTTTCTACAGGATCATCTCTACATCAACAGAACCACATCTGCCACTCCAGGAGGACTCATTTTTGGACTGCTTCCAACATCCTGACCAACAGGGTGTCAGGTTGTAGCTCTGACTCTGTCAGGGTTTTCCACGATTGCTTGTTTGTTTGTTTGCTGGTTTGGTTGGGTGGTTTTGTTTTCTACTGCATTTGTATTATAAATATTCCTAGTAAAGAACTGTTATTCCTATTCCCAAATCTTTGCCTGAAAGCCCTTGATTGCAAAATTATAATTTGGTGGGGGGTGAGGGGTTTACATTCTCCATTCTAAGGGAAACCCCAGTTTTCCCTGGCAGATACCTGTCTTTCCAAACCAAGACATAAAGTAAGACAGAGGGAGCTTAGATGGTCCACTACTCTTGAATCAGTCCTACTATTCTTAAATTTAAGTTCCCACACTCCTGAAGTCATTCATCTTGTACACAGGTAGGAGAAAAAAAAACAAAACCAGAAGACTCTACTGTTTCTGTCTCCACCTATCTCCCCTCATGAGGAGGCTAGGTACAATTAACATAGAGCATACACAATAGATTACATTTAACCATTTCATAATGCTAATTTACTCCTAACATTCTACTATAAGAAATGAAATACTAGATCTCTTTTTGCCCCTGCTCTAAACCATCCCAACTTTCTATGAAAAAATGAAGTTTGCTACCTTGTTTCAGCTAGAAAGATGGCAACAAAATTACTTTCATCTTAAGAATTGTTCCTAATTTAACTCTTCAAGTCCTGTTAACCAACTGAACAAAAGGAACTTACTGCTCAGCTTCTTGCAGAAAGGCAATGTACATAGAGCCAAAATTCCACAAGTAAGCACAGACCAGCCAAAGAAATTTATTTCCTAAATCCTCCTCCCTTCCACTTTCAGGAACTCCCTAATGTTGTTTCTCATTGAACTAAGAGATGTGCTTTCACTACTGAGTTTGACCCAAGTTTACTGAACTTTTCTTTTTCTACCAGCTTTGACAGGGTTTTGACTATGCTGCAGAGTATAAATACAATTAACCTCTTCTACTCCCCTTGCTATTTTCAGCAGCTCTATTATATATACACCCCCTCTTTGGTTTTCCACAAATTTTTCAAACATAAAACAAGCTGCATTCCTGCAAGGCAAGAAGACAAGGAAACAAACAAAATAACCACATGACAAGTCAAATTTCTATATCCTTACTGCAGGATACTACCATCATTGAAATAAAAATGTACTCAACCCAGCAATTTGCAAGCAACAGTTTTGTCTCTGATAAGCAGAATATGAGAGATATCCAACACAGAAAAGGTGAAAGACACCAAATGTAGAAAAGTACACAGAGCAAAAGGGAAAAAAGCCAGAATGCAAGAATCCCTGCTCTCCAAAGTAAATACAGTATTAGCTGAAGTCAGAACTGTAAAGACACAGAATACCACACTGCAATGTGGTATTTCAGCTCATCAGCAAACCCAGTGCCCTACCACACAAAATGCGTGCCCTACCACAGCTGGCAAACACATAATTTTCAGCAGAGCTCTCTTTATGCACTCTCAGGGTAACATGGGATGAGGTTTCTCCATTAAAATACAGTGATTTAGATGGAAGGGAGATAAGGACAGCACGGTTCAATTTTCTCGTGCAAAATAAAAAGTGTCACTTTGGAGCAATTTTCAATTCTACTCCTGCTTATTCCACTCTCCAACACTACATTGCCACTCACTCAGCAATGCCCCGTAATACAAAGACAGTCTTCTGCCTCCTTCTGTAACAATTTTGCCCAATCTATTTAATTTACTGTCTGCTAAGTATCTATCATTATTATACTTACCAAGACCTAGCTAAAAGACCAATTTTATGGTCTTAAAAGACCAATACACACAAGGTATGGTCAGGATCAAGAACATCAGAAAATCGTATGTATATATATGTAGAAGAGAAACCTCCCCATCTCCATACAAGAAGCGAAACAGGTAAAACTTACAGTGAGCAAAGCAACTTACATAACACGACAGAACACTGTTGAATTCATTCTTTTTCCCCTGAATGCAAGATGAGAGACAAAAGGAAAAGACATGGTTTACAGTGTCATGGAATCCATTTGCTTGTAAAAGACCTTTAAGATTATCAAATCCAACCCCTCTCCCAGAACTGCCAAGGCCACCACAAAACCATGTCCTTAACCAAGTCTACACATCTTTTTAAGTACTTCCAGGGATGGTGACTCCCCCACTTTGCTGGGGAACCTGTTCAAATGATTGACTTCTTCAGGTAAAAATATTTCTTAATATCAAATCTAAACCTCCCCTGGCACAACTTGAGGCCATCTCCTCTGGTCCTATTGCTTGTTACTTGGGAGAAGAGACTGAACTCTACCTGGCTACAGCCTCCTTTCAGGTAGTGTAGAGAACGAGGACTTCTCTGAGTCTCCTTTTCTCCAGATTAAACAACCCCAGCTCTCTCAGCTGCTCCTCCTAAAATTTGTGCTCCAGACCCTTCACCAGCTCCATTGCCCTTCTCTGGATGCACATCAGCCCCTCAATGTCCTTCTTGTAGTGAGGAGCTCAAAACTGGACACAGGATTCAAGGTACTGCACAAGTGTACAGGGGCTGGCCATGCTGTATCTGATAGAAGACAGGTTGCCACTGGCCTTCTCGGCCACCTGGGCACACACACTGGCTCATGTTTAGCTGCTGTCAATCCACTGGGCTGCTTTCCAGCCCTCTGCCCCCAACCTGCAGCAGTGCAGGGTGCTGCTGCAACCCAAGTGCAGGACCTGGCATTTGGCCTTGTTCAACCTCATAACATTGGCCTTGGCCCAACAACCCAGTCTGACCAGATCCCTCTGCAGAGCCCTCCTACACTCTACCCTCCTCAACACTCCTGCCCAGCTTGATGTCATCTGCAAACTGACTGAGGATCCACTCAATCCCCTCATCCAGATCATCAATAAAGACATTAAACAGGATTGGCTCCAGCACACAGCCCTGGGGAACACTACTCGTGACTGGCCACCAGCTGGATACCACTCCATTCCTCAACACTCTAAGACTGGCCATTCAGCCAGTTTTGCACCCAGCAAACAGGGCACCCATGCAGGCCACGAACAGCCAGTTTCTTGAGAAGAATGCTAGGGGAAACACTATCAAAAGCTTTACTCAAGTCCAGCTAGGCAACATCTACAGCCTTTCCCTCATTCACTTGTTGTAGAAGGAGATCAGGTTGGTCAAGTAGGACTTCACTTTCCTAAACACATGCTGACTAGGAATGGTTGTCCCATACACGCCATGTGATGGCACTTCAGATCTGTTCCATGATGTTCCTTCACACAGAGGTCAGGCTGACAGGCCTGTCAGCCCCAGATCCTCCTTCCAGGCCTTACTGTAGACAGCCATTACGTAGGCCAATTTCTAATCATCTGGGACCTCCCCAGGTCGCTGGGACTGCTAAAAGAAAGTAGCTCAGGGAGCACTTCTGCCAAGTTAATCAGTACCCGTAAGTGGTGTACCAGGGTCAGTGATCATTTTCCCTTGGATTACAGGAGCTTCTATCTTCTTCCCATCCTTGTCTTCCATCTCTGGAGACTGGATACCCAGAGAACAATAGGTATTACTATTAGAGAATGAGGAAAAAAAAGGCATTAAGCATCTCAACCTTTTTCCTCATTCTTTGTCACTTTGTTTCCATGCACATCCAATAAAGGATTCTCTTTGGCCTTCCTTCTGCTGCTAATGTATGTTACAGAAATATTTTTATTGTCTTTCATGGTAGCAGCCAGATTAAGTTCTAGCTGGGTTTTGGACTTCTAGTTTTCTTTCCGTGTAACCTCACAACATCCTTGTAATCATCCCGAGTTTAATGTCCCTTGTTTCAAAGGTCGTCTCTTTTCATGTTCCCCAGGTTCCAGCCAAAGCTCTCCGTTTGGACAGACCACTCTTCCCTGCTAGCTTATCTTTCAGTACATGGTAACAGCCTGCTACTGCACGTGTAAAATTTCCTTCTTGAAGAATGTCTAACCTTCCTGGACTCCTCTGCCCTTCAGGAATGCCTTCCAAGGGACACCGTCAACCAGTCTCCTGAACAGGCCAGAATTTCTGCTCTCTAGAAGTCTGAGGTGGCAGTTCTGCTGACTTCACTCCACTTCCCCCCAAGAACTGAAAAATATCCTTGCATGATCACACTGCCCAGGATGGCCTCTACACATCACACACCAATCCTTCTCTGTTCACAAACCACAGGTCCAGCAGGTGCCTCCCCTAGTTTTCTACCTCATCATTCATGTCAGGGGACACACACATACTCCAGGAATCTCCTAGAGTGTTTCTGCCCTGATGTTTTGTATTTCCAGCAGAAAACAATGTTAATCATGCAGCATTCACTACATTTATATTTAACCATTTATATTAATTTAAAAATAAATCACACATAGTATTTCCACTATTCCAGAACCCCTATTCACAGAAAATGTTGTTGAACAAATCAAGTATCATGGAAATTCAAGTTTATCCAGGCATCTGACCAAAGGTAACAGCAAACTGCAGATATCAAATTGAAGGCTGATTAACAATACTTCATTATGGTGTATGAAGGTTTATTCCTTTTCTGGCAAGTGTGACAGCACATATTTTTCCTTCAGCTACTAAATTTTAGGTATGTTTTTCCCAGTCATTAGTGATGCTGTACATGGACACAAGCCATTCAGTCAGCTCTGCTAATACCAAGCCTTTAGATCAGTTAAAAGCTATTAGCAAGACACTTCGCAGCATGTAATTTACAAGGAAAGTGATACGAACAATACTTCCAACAAATTGTACTAAAGCTTCCAGTATAGTACCTCCCTATACAATTTCTAGCTAAGTACTGAGCTATTAACAGAGCTCATCAGAGGGTTCTGTTTAGGATTTGCAATTTACTATCAATTAGATGACTGAGTTCATACTAGTAAAATACTACAAAGTAAATCATCATATTCAAGCACAGAATATGCAATGAATTCTACACACAGTTATTGATATGAACATAGGTATGCTGTGTGCTTGTAATGAAGAGGGAGGGGGAAAGAAAGTAATTTTCCTAGCTTCTTTCTATTTGTTGCATCACAATTCAGGCAAGAAATAATGGCCTTCCCAAATGGAGAACAGGTCAAATCTCAAGGGACTCAAGCCAAGGCTCCCTGACAAAGAACCTGGTAATATTTTTTCTCCTCTTCCAATATCACAGGTTGCAAACACTGTGGTAAAAGAGAAAGACAAAAAGCACTGGAAAAAAACACAAGCATATCCACTGTCACCAGGTTGAGCTGACAGGAGGACGCTTGCATTTTTGGCTACCACTGCTTAGCTCCATTCTTGAAGAATCACAGGTTAAGAGGCAAGAAGAAACAGGAATCTTATTGCAAGATCACTGCTCTGGTATATCCAAAATTGGAAGTTTGACTGTTTGTACTGTTGTTCACGAAGGCAGCAAGAAAAAGTTCAAGAGTTGGTAAAACACAGTTCTACATTTTTTTTCTTCAAAGACAAACAGGCAGCAAATCACAGACTCTAGAACACCCAGAGCAGACCTTATCCTCCAACGAGGCTAAACAGAATCCACTTCTGATTACATGTCAGTCTTGACTTTTGGGTCTGGCTTTTTATTTTTGTCCTTTCTTGTTTTTAAGAAAAAAGGAAACCCATGTGCATGCATAATGAAGAATGTCACATGCTTTCCAAAGTGCCCCCAAATAAATCAATAAGTATCTTAGTGGTAAGCAGCAGTGGAAAAGCTCAGCTGAAGCAACCAAGGACTGGTGTGGCCAGACACCAGTGTGACACTGATGCATCTGCAGTGTTATACATGGCTGCAAGACATCTTCCATTTTTCCAGTTCAGTCAAGACTGAAGTGTAGTCAAGAACTGTAAGTTTGACAGGAACAGAATTGAACATCAGATTCTTCTATAGGGAGGCTATTCCCAGGAGAGGAAGAGCCTCTCCCGCATGATTTTAGGTAAGTATACACCTCCATTTACATTATGTTTGTGTTCTCTATCACTAAGTGCTTTTCTACAATAAAGAAAATTCTACATAGCATATTAACACTATTAGAAGTGGGTCTAAACACTTAAGAGACTGCCTTTATTTTTGTTTTTAGAAGTCCAAAAGCTAAACCAGAAATTAAGTGGTTATTTTGAAATAGATCTCACCAAAAGCAGTCAATAAAAACCATCCCTTGCTATCAAACTGCAGTTTCAAATTCTTGAATGGGAAGAGTTGGTTGGTCTCAGTCCAGTCTCCACGAACAAATCAGTTAGTTGGCCCTTCAGAAACTGCCATCCATAATCTTTCCCATTTCAGAGGCCAACCACGGGATTAAGTAACACAAATTCTCACACAGCCAGTTAAGGTACACACTAAAGCCTGAGAAGCCAGGAGTGCCAAAAACGTTACTATATCTTTGTCATTTATAAGAATTCTGGTTCCAAAAACATGACTATAATACCTTTCATAAGTATAAAACATAAGTGAACAAGGTATGAAAAAATAAACACATGTTTTAGTTAAAAAGCTATCCCACCCAAATGGAGATCTGGCATGTCCTGTACGAAAAGGCAAGTTATGCATCAGCCAGCTATAAACTCTTAAATACTTTTATCTCAAACTAAAGAGAAGCCAAGGAAGCAGCATGAAATTATTCAAGTTTATTACATATTATGCCCTCACTACAGACAGTAATACGCCAAGGTTGTAGAATAGCAACAGGACACATGCACTGCACCTCTTTTGAAGCGACCCTTCCAAGAGCAGCATTACTGCCATTTTGCTGTGCCTCACTAGTAGTTTAGTTAAAAGGGAGAAAGGGGGTATGCAATGACTTTCTTTTTAACATTGTCCTAAGAACCCAAAGGGTTGTCTTTGCACATATTTCCACAACAGGAAGTGGGAGGGGAAAAAAACCCCAAAATCCTACATATTTCACTCTTTGACCTACAAACTTCATACATGTATCAATCATAGACAGAACTACTCCCAGTATCCTTTAAAATGTAGCAAACAGTAACAGCCTATTTCTTCAGCTGAAGATTAAGGAAGCTTCTTCTGACAATAAAAAGAGGTCTTTACAACTAATACACAAGTAAGTTCTCTTTCATTTAAATAACCTTCACTTCTTATTTATGATTATAGAACCAGATTTACTCCTTTAATAAAAATTCACTTCAGGCTTATTTTTATGAAGCATTAGTAACAAAGAAAAGGAACAACAACAAAACCAAAATTTCTGATCTATCAAAGTCACTAACAATGACACTTCTCCTACAGCTTTCATATAGGGAACCATGATTAACCTGCCCCAGACTACAAAGGCATATGAAAGCATATGTTTCAGCAAAAATCCATGTTTCACCAATCCCAAAACCTCTGAAAACCGATTTATAGGTCAAAACCCAAATTGTGTCAAAACACACACAACTCTACTAGAAAGGATGCTAAAGGACTTAAAGCTAAGTAGTCTGAAGAATACCAAACCAGCAAAAAAGGTCAAGAACTTCCCCCTAGACAATTAAATCTAACAACACAAAGCCCAAAAGCTATTCCAAAACTACAGGATTTAGAAGAGTGCAATAGGAAAGTAGCATTTTTTACATAAAAGGAGTTCTCACACTTTCACTCAAACGGCATTGTAACTTGCTTGGTAATTTAACCAGAATACACAATATACATTTCATGTACCAGCAATTTACAGGAATGAGGAATGACTATCCTCCTCTCTTTGTAGCATTTAGCAAAGTTTAACAGACAGATGACTAAGTGAACAAATATCTTTACTTTTTTAAACAGTAATTCTCTCTGCTGAATGCAGCTGCCTTATTGAATGCCAACAGAACCTAACACTAAGATCAAATAACACAGGTTCGAACAACTCAAAGTGAACTAACATGGAACTCTATTTAAAGATGTGGATTTAAATAAAAAAAAATCAGCCAAGTGAAAACTCAAATAGCAACACTAAAAATTATTTATCACATGCACTTAACCAAATGCACTTGGCTAGGCTATGTAATAACATCCATCAATGAGGCATGAATAAGCCTCAAAAAACAAGCTTATATGACAAAAAAAATTTAGAAAATGTGTAAAAGAAATCAGCTCTTCTGGAATTGAGTTCAGCCAATGTACTACAAACCTATCCCAGAAGCTGCTGTATCTCCATCATCCAGTCACTTACTGTTCTATAAAATCTCAGTAGAGGTGATCCAACTGCTCCATGAACATCTATTGGCCAGGAAGCATACTAAAAATCATACTCTCTAAAGAATTACCCATGCGTGCAGCAACAGATGGCAACAAGCGACACAGACATTAATAGCTTTCAAAATGCTAACCTAAACACAGAAAGCTCTGAAACTCAAGCCTCTCACAGGCGTACGTCTTATTTTTCTTTTGTTTTTAAAGGAGGACTTAAAAAACGGAATGGTACAGAAAATGATGCAATTTAATCAAACTGTTTGCCCTTTTGATGAATGAAAAGACAGTACACAAGAAATAAAGGATTCTGGTGGAGCCATATCTACCCTCAGAGATAGCCACCTGTTGATTCACACACAAACATCTTATTTTCAGGTTAGTAACAGAACCCCAGTACCATTGGACAACACTGACACATAGGTTAAAACACTTACATTACATAACATTTTTCTCTTATTCTTCCCCTTAGGGTAGGAAAAATGACTTCCAACTACAGCCCTAAACACAACTTCCAGCAAGTAAGCACCATTAACAACAGACAAGCTGATCCTCACAGCAGCCCAAATACATTATATCCTGATTATCTCTGCAGATAAGCAACGGCTACATTGAGCCTCCAAAAAGGAGAGACGCTACAAACCTCAAGCATTACCAACACAGCCTGGCCACCTACTACGATTTGAGCGCTGTTCATCCATCTTGTCCAACAATTTTAATCATTTATCTCTTCAGCGAAAACAGCAATCCCCACCAAAACTTGAAAAACACCAACCCCCACAATTCTTCGAAAAAAACCATTCTTCCGGGACAGGGAAACAGGTAGGCACCCCACCAGGCAGCACGAGGGCCTCTTTGAACACAGGTAAATAAGCATTTTTTTCTTTAAAAAAGAAACATACACAAAAAAAAAAAAAAAGGGGGGGGGGGGGAGGAGAAAGTTAAACTACACAGGAGCCCTTTCCCAAGCCCACCTCGCACCCACCGCTCGCCCTCCAGGTCACGGATGAGACCCTCGCAACCCCTCCCACACGCCCAGGCGATCTCGGCTTTCCCCGCCAGAAGCTCGCACTCCCTCCCCAGGCCTCCCACACACACCGACACAGCCCAGGCGAGCGCGGCCGCCCCTCACCTGAGACCACCCCCGCCGCCGTGCCCGGTGCCCTCCGCCGCAGCGGGCGGGGCGGGCGGGGCGGGGGCGGCTCAGCAGCTGGGGCGGCGGGGCCGAGAGACAGGCGAGGACGCAGGAGAGTCCGCTTCCATCCTCGTCCCCTCACTCACACCTCACACACACAGGAAATAACACGGGGTCACCTGACCCCCGGCAGCCAATGGCGGCGGGTGGCGGTGGAACTAGCGCGCGCGCCAACGGGAACGGCGGCGCGAGGCGGCGAGTCCCGGCCGGGCTAGAAAAGGATGGAGAGGAGGGGGAACGGCGCGTGCGCGCGCGCCCCCGCGTGCGGGGACGTGCGCGGAAAGGCGGGGGGCGCGTGAGGGAGCCACCTCCCTTCCCGCCACCATGCGCCGGCTTAAAGGAGCCGCGCGCCATCCCGCGCGCTCGGAGTACAAGGGCGAGGCGCTCCCAGTGCGCGTGCCACACCACCCCGCCCCTGCGGAGAACGCCGGGACTCCGGGCCCGCCTCCGTTCCTCTGGGCAGGAACCGGGGCAGGTCACGTTTCCCTCTCCTCAAATCAATATCGCCCTTCTCCCCCCCGCCCTCGCCACCCTCCTCCTCCCCCAAGGCATTTTAAGTACCGGCTTTTGCTCCGTTTGCCTACTTGTCTCCGCCCAGGCACGGCGCGGACAGCGGCGGCCGAACCCTGGTAGGGCTGGGACGCCCCTCTACCGGCCTGGAGAACACCTCGAGGCGGCAGTCGGGCCGTACGCCGGGGCTAGGCGAGCCTTGAATCGCAGGTGCCTCAGCGGAGCCGCGGGGATCTTAGGAAACAACATGGAGGCGGCGGTGCCCGGGCTCCCCTGCCCCCGCAGCCCGCCTTGCCCGCGCACCGCCAGCCCAGAGCGGCTCGGACCATCGGAATTGGCACTGCCAGGCCTCCGAGTCCCCACTGGCCTTACACTTCAGAGTCCGGTGTGTCTAGCTGCACTTCTGTGCTGGAGAGACAATTAAGCTTTTTTCAGATTATTCACTAGTTTTTGCGTTTGAGAGCGAGGGGGCAAGGAGACTGGTGGATGGGGGCTGTAGAGCAAGGATGCAGTGCCCATCAAACCTCCTTCATTTAAGCCTGTATGGTAGCAAAGGAAGCTCTATGACATTAGTTTCCTCCATCTGCCACTCAGAACATTTCACGTGAAAACGCAGTAGGGCTGGCAGTCTGCGAAGCTCTTACGTGCTGGGCAGAGGAAGCTCAAGATCATTTAAAACTTGCTTTGCCCGGAACTTTACTGAGCAGATATGACACTTTCAATAACTGCCTTGTTTCCCAAGCTTTGTTTCCCAGATCCTCAGCAAGCCGTATTCCAAGAAAAGGCCTCTGCTCAGAGCTCATCCAAAAGGCAATGAACTGCCGAAAAGGACTGTGTTGTAAGCACAGCCAGTTGACAACTTCACTAATGGATCCTGCACAGGTGACTTGCTTTTTATGAAAAATAAATACAAACCACCACATCTCATACCATACATTATCTGTCAAAAATAATATGGAGGCTGGCTGAAATTCTATCTAGATAAGCCTAAAATGATGCCAGTAGTCTCGGAAAAACCACCAGAACAGACAACGATTACATGTGCCTCTACCATTTGTCTTTCAAGTTAACAATTTGTGGGTGTTAGGGACTCTCAGCTGCTGGTCAGGCAATCCTGCACCTGGGGCACCTAGGAAAGACTTGCCTGCTCCTCTGCTCGCTCGTCTTGGGACTTGAGAGGCACTGGCTCCTTTCTGTGACAAGTCTACTCCTGTGATCTATGCCCTATCTCCTTCAGATGAGAATACTGTGATGTACTCCGCATCAGCTCCCTGGAAATTGCAGCTGGAGCACACAGGCGCTGCCTTATTGCGTGCTCTCGTAGTACAGTACACCCTGCTCTCCTCAGCACTGGCTGCCCATTCACAAGTGCTGTTTCAGGCACAGTGCTTAACTCACAGGAGGTGGAGGTGATCGCTTCCTTCGCCTGGAGAAGAGGCTCCAACAGCACATTCACCATGACAAACCACAAGGTTGCTCTTGTCAGAAACAACCTTAATCTTGTTGACTGCCACAGCATGCTAAGAGCTTGGTTAGAACAGCATTCCCCCTGGGTATCCAGGACTGTGATAAAAGCTGTAATGGGTGGGGGAACTCAGTGAGATTTTTATCATTTGTTTTTCCATTATCTGTTTTCTGATTTTTAAGTGAATCATCAGTTGAAGTCAATCCTTTATGCAGATTTATAAGATAGGAGTGCTTAGAGCACTCTAACTGAAGCTAAACTTAATCTTACCTTAAGGTAAAACCCTTTGGTATATATAAATACATGAGAGCATGGCTTATCTACATAAGCTTGTTATATCAAGGTATTTTTTTACCTAATGTCTAAAATGAAGTTGCAGCATAAATAGCAGAAGTTTTGTAAAATTATCAAGAATGTATATAAAAATAGAAGGACAGCAACCATTCCTAAGTCAAATATTTCTCAAAGACCAAAAATAAGTGAATTCATAGAGTTAAGCATCTGGATCTCTAGTCTGCTGCACAGCAACATTTCCCATCTCCGTTATGATGACTTTATAGATGTTACAAGGGAAATACAACAGGAGTTGTTTTTTAAGTTATTTAAAAGCTTGAAAACTATATGGCTGATTTTGAAATATGAACTGAAGTTTTAAAAGAGCTTATGCTATAAATACAGGCAATTGTCACACCATCGTCAGCTGTTGCATTACAGTAAGCAACACTGGTAATACACAGGGTCAATATAAGTGCAGAATGTAAACAAAGTTATCAAAACTATATTATAAATATCACACAAGTAGAGATGCTGTATCCTTTGCAGCTCTCCAAGTGATGTATCAAGCTTCAACATACAACCCCACTGAGCTTAATGGATAATTGAATTCTCTCAGAAACTAATTTTTGGCTGTCTCTAGATCCAGATGAAAAACCACTGTCATAAGTACACCTTGTTCATGTTGCCAAGTTTTCCTTTGCCATTTAACATTTCATTTGCTTTCCAGATGAAAGAAATTAAACCTTCTGACTTGGCCATTCAGTGACATCTACCTACTTGACCACCGTCAGTTACACAAAAAAAAAATTGTTATAAATAAAATATTAGTAGGACTAATGAAGAAAGTAACCCCATCATGCTAGTGTGTGGCTACAATCCCACACACACAATCAGGGCAGGAATCTAACACCCATGCAAGCCTTTCTACTTCAGGCTAAAGTCCTCAGTTGCATCTATACGCTCTAACCCTTCAATTCTGAAAAGAAGAAAAAACCCCAGGGATTTAAGGCCAAAAATGGTTACAAACAAAAAAAAACCCCAAACCCTTAAAGGATCGATTTTACAATCAACACAACAAACTAAACAGGTTTGCATGTAAATTTCCAGCAAATACATTCCATTATCCAAGTGTAGCTGCTATAAATTCAGCAGATGTGCTACACCACAGTCGTATGAAAGATTGAAGTCTCTGCTTTTAGTGCAAGAAAATCAGCTTGGTCATAATTGTACAGAGCCACTATGTTACTACTACAACAGAAACTTTCCAAATTCCACCCATTTCCTCCCTGAAATCCTCCCTGTCATCTCCTAATCAAAATGCCTTTGAGGACAGAGGCACAAATAAGGCAGGAAAATGGCGTCAAGACTTGGCACTCTCCTCTGTGATGGATGTGAGATTCTGAGCAAAATAAAGTCCCCTGAGTAGCCGTCTGTGTTAGTGCCACTGCTCCCACCAGTGCTGCTGTTATTACACACATGCAAGCAATGCTGCATCTTACTGCACATGAACTCTGCAATGGCTAAAACAAACGTTTTTCCCTGTTATGCCTTGATGTAAGGCTTACCATGCACTTCCCTTTCCCCTCTCTCACAGATCCCAGCGAAAAACTGTCCTTCTGACCCCAAAAGGACTGACAAATGGAGATGGAGAGTCTCCTTCTGTCTTTGAGGTCACCACTTCTGATCTAGCCATAATTCAATAATTACTCAGTTCGTGTGGCTGTCCAGAGGCATACATTAGCAGCTTGGAGGGGGAACAGAAGGATGACACCATTCCTGACCTCAACCTCTCATCTTCACACACCCCCTGAGCTCCCTCTGCCTGGGAGGACAGTAAGTGATGCAGGATGGGGGACTGAGAACAAATTTGCAGGTAACATATGCTGGAAAGGCTTCGAGCACCCCAGTATTTGTTAGAGGAAATGTGATTTCTGAATGCAGCTGGTGGGGTCCTCTGAAAGATTTCTTCTTTACAGAAGAAAAAAAAATTGCTGATGCAGCACTAGGAAGGTAAAGCCTCTGCAGAGTCAGGGACGCAGATTTCTCACAGACATGGCACCTGTCCCCTCAAAGTATTACCCTCATCCTAATCTTTTCCCCTGTTACACAATTTCATGTCATGCACAGGCTCACCACTGCACTTTTACAGCTTTCATCTTGAGGCTCTTAGATGCTATGGGAATGGGCATTAGTGACTACCTTGAAGACAGATAATAAAAAACATGACAGCAAGATTGGGCACCTACAGGTCATGCAACTGAGGACTGATGCTTATATTCACGGTGCAACAGCTACATCTTTAAGCAAGTATAAAGCAAGGGCAGCTCACTTGTTTCTCTTTCTCCAAGAACGACATCAGCATGGCTACCTTCATTAACATTTCCTACCTCTCTTCCTACCTAGCCCTAGGATTTCCCATACCTTCCTCCTATTTCTTTTACACTTAACTTCAGATAAAAAGTGTTATATCTGACCCTACACAAGGAAGAAGCAGTATCAGACGTCTCACAAAGAACTGCAGCAAAGACAGGGAGGGCACTCCTCTAATTAATTCACTGATATTTAATTTTTTCCCTAAAGACTACCAAAGAATCTGTGCTTGCTGGAAAATATTTCAGACAAGCACAGATTTTCAGCATACTGATGGTCATGTGCATCACTTGGAAGCTGCTCTCCTCCAGACACTGGGAGTGTCTTCATAAGCCATAGCACTAAGTCCTACAGCCCCTTCCTGCAACAGAACAACAAATGGATGTTGTTCCATCCATCTGTTGTTCTTCTTTCCAAAAAGACTCATCTTCCTTTGAGCATCTCAAAGAAAGGAAAATTGATAAAGCAGCTGAAGGTAGGTAGAGTGAATCATAGCAGGAGAAAAAATTAAAACACTGCAACACTTCTGCCTTTTCATCTTCCCATTACAAAGTGCTGATTCATGAAAATAAGATCTTTGTACCTCAAGACCTCCTCTGCTTCTTCTGCTTCTTCCTTTTGCTTCCTGCCAAAAAGCTGTTTCTGGCAGAATAGAATTACTTGCTGTGAAAATCCTTGTGATGCTGCAGACAAAAGAATCTGAGTCCAGCAAAAAAAAAAAAAAAAAAAAAAAAAAAAAAAAAAAAGAGAACAGAAGCTGAACTTTTGAGGAAAAGCCAATCACATTTCCATGCAGATGCCCAGAGTAATGAAGGTGGAAATTAAAACAGAAAGCCATACAAATATGATTCTCTAGCAAGACTGTCTCCAGCAAGGCAGGAAAGACCATCAATAAATCTTCATTATCTGAATCCTAAGCATATCTAAATAAAGTAGAAAATCAAATATTAGAACTTGTCTTTTTAAATGATCTTACATAAAACCAACTCTGCCTTGCCTGAACATGTTTTACAGAAAGGGATTTTTTTCTCTCTCTCTTCTGTTAGCCCTTTACAGAGGTTTCACTTGCTGGGGTGGCTTTTTCTGCTTACGGGTAAGTGGGAATTTCTGGGCTTAACAAGCTCAAATCCTCATGACGTATAGTTCCAAATTTTAGAGGCAGCTAAGGTTTTGATTCTTATTTTGCTCCCTGTTGGCTTCCTCCCTGATGTATGCAATAGCTGTTGAATTTCAGCTATTCTTCTCTCAACATAAGAGAAAAAAAATGTCCCTGAAGGAACAGCTTTAGTTCTTCCAGTCACCTTGCTGCTACCATGCTCCAGAATTCCAAACACATGAAACAGCACATAAGAAGAGGGGCCAATGCAGAAAGCATCAGACTGGACCAAAACCAAGAGAGTCTTCTATAGTCATCTGGTAAGAAGTCTGTACTTATACTGGGTAGTAGAAACCTAAGGGTCCACTAAAGATAGACACTGCATGAACTCTCATTAAATTCTTGTCATAGAAATCAACTTCCATGCTTTGTTTGTTACATATAGTGATGTTCACTGGTCCTGATTCATCTGAGAGATTGGTTTATTGAAAATATTTTTAAAGTTCCACCACAGTTTACTTATATATCTCCTCTTGCTAACAAAACATGAGGAGAAAAAAGCCTACTTCAAACACAACCACTTTAATTACTTTGTATCTTGAGATTCATTAAAGTTTATTCAATGCTTAAACACTCTCATTCGACATTTCAAAAGATATTAATGTCTTTAGTGCCCTGCATTATTTTAAAGTTGTGCTCCAATCCAAATCAGGATAGGGCATGTGAGAATGTACAGAATTTACAACTTCGAATGCAACAAATTCCACTATTTATGAACACTACTGACACCTCTGGGCATGGGGAAAAGTAGTGTATTTTCATTCACATTACCTAACCCAAGTGATGAAAATGCTTTAAAACCTATTAGGTAATAGACACAAAGACACAATCGTTCTCAGTTAAGAAAATCAGTCTTTAATTTTTAAAGGCCGGACAAATCTATCTTTAGAGAGTCCAAGCCATGTAGTAAAATCTTAAATAATTTGGTTTTGTTTCAAGATTTGAGGGATTCTTCCAGTTACCTACTTAAGTTCAGGCTCAAACTAACAAAACCTCTGCTTACATATCATGGCTATCGTCATTCCTCTTGAAATGATGATCTTCTGCAGATGGGAATCCTGCTGGCACTCCCATTTGTCCTGAGAGATGGTTAGGACTGAAGGTCTCCCATTTAACTTCTGTAAATGTGCTGTGAGTAATTAGACCTAAACAGAATACTGTCAGTTCCATCAGGACTCTGAAAATAAACTCACCACTTCTTAGGACAGCAGAAGCAAGAAAAGATACCTCAGCAAGCACAGTTCATGTCGACCTACCTAATGTACCTACAAACTCAGTAAGTCTCCACTGGTTTTAACAAGTTTAGGAAATAGCCCAAACTTCCAAATAAGAAAACAAGCTATCCCAACACTGACACTTTCAATGAGAAGGAGCAGCATTGAGTGAGGGGGGGAAGTGGGGGAGGGGTTGCAGTATTCAAGGTCAGCCCCTGACAACCCTGACTGAACACAGTTTAATGATGAGACACTAGTTACAGTGGTGGAGAGAAAGCATTTCACCAGGGTGAAATTTCACATTCCCTGGGGTACCCGCCCCCAGCTCAAGGATCCTCTCATCAGGGCCAAGCCCCTTCATAGCAGGGAGCAAGCATAATGTGAGAGAAGAAATGACTACTCTTCTCCAAAAGTAACAACTCTTACAGTGTGATTCATTCCACAGGCTAAAGATCAAGGCTTACTCCTAATACTGATGAAAAAGGATAGTCACCCTATTTATAATCAGCATTATATCATCGCGAGAAACAGTAAGTTAGCAGCTAGCCTCAGGTGGTAAGTAGGGGATTTCCTTAATAGTCCTTTTCATTGGGACACAAGTTAAAAAAAAAAGAAAAACAACTTAGAAAAAAAAAGACAAAAACCAGTTGTGGTTACAAGAAAGGGAATATCTTAACAGAAGTGGATGGGGGAGAGAACTAATTAACACTTTCAGCTCATTCCCCTTCACCACTGCCTGAAAATTCCTTTCTGATACACACATTGCCTGCCTAGGGGTTTTTGAGAGACCCTTGCACATCCTCACTGATTACTTCCCCTACTCAGGGAGACAAACTGTCCTTTACCCTAAATGCATTTATCCTCTTGATGAGGTCTCTTACCTAGCTGGATCCTGCTTCCTTCTCCCACTGCAGTCTATGAGCCTGAGAGAAGACACCTGGGGACCTTCCACTTTGCTTAGGAAAAAGATGTAATCCTTTCATATCCTAGCATGGGGCTGAAGTGATGCACATCTCCTCCCGACCTGAACACCTACAGTTACAGTCCTGGGCGACGGATGTCCTCAGCTGAAGAGAAATCAAAGGAAAGGGTTTTCTCCACTGTTTTCTGCTCTTTTAAAAGCAGGTGTAGATAAAGCCCAGTAGGGGACAATCCTGCTGTACCCAGACAAAATAATGAGGCTTAAAATCTCTTCTGTATCTAATCTTAGCTAAATCACATCCCCAGTGTCCTCTGCCCTCAGTTTTACAGGGTGCATTTCACTCATCACCCCTCACCTCCCAGACTCACACACAGTCCCACTTGGTCACCCGCCCCTCCTGCTCTTCCTAGGGCCAGAGGTCCAAAAGAGGAGACTCAAAGGTTTTTTTTTTTACTTAATCTGCCAAGCGGCCCGTGGAGTGATTCTAGGTTTCACTTCCCAGGCAAGCTAGGTAGTGACTCAGACAAGCCAACAGACAGTATTCTGCACAGACAACAATTTTTATCTTCAAAGTGCTTTACAAACTTACAAATCCTTACTTCCCCTCTGAAAGAAAAAAGAAGGAAAAAAAAATCCCTAAACATCACCATTGTGCTGGAAGAGAAATGCAAAAATGCCTAGAAGTTCTTTCATGATGGAGCAGAGGCAGAGGAGAGGAGTCCTGTGGTGCAGCAGTGCTTTGGGTTTGGGGTTGTTTGTCTCTTTTCGTTTTTTACACCAAAGACCTGGATTCAAATCCTGTTTCACATCACTCCAGCAGGACAGAGGCTCTTAAGCTGTGGCCAACAGGTCCCTTCCCCAAGGGCCATGGGGCTTGGGCTCTGAGAAGCAGGTGGCAGTACATGGGTGTCTTCCAAGAATCCACTTGCCTGTTCAGACTGCAGAAGTGCTCCACAATTAATTACCTATCTGTGCTACAAAAGATCAGCTCTATAACTGCAGGGGGTGCTATTCATCAGCCTTGAAACATATTGGCAGAGGACAGCCAGGGTCCAGTAGTTGAAATAAAGAAATAAATAACTACAAAAGTAGGAGGTGCTCTGGGTCTTTAGAAAAGAAGTGCAGCAGCAGGACACAAGTAAACCAGGAGTGGAGAGAAGCCTGGCCCTGCAGACAGTCGGGATGTGGTGCTTTTCACAGGAGCTTCACAAGCCAGAGCAGCAGAGAAACCACTGGTCATCAGGGTGATCGGGGTGAGATGCGTTGGCAGAGCAGTGACAGCAAGGAGCCTGCTGACATCTGCCCTTTTCATTTCTCAGCCCTCCCTTTTCATGGTGGCAACAAAACATCACATTCCCAGCAGTGAGAATCCAGTCCAAAGTGGCTTCACCAAAGGGCAAATTCAGAAGGACCCTCTTTCTCTCATCTCTTTCTTTTGAAGCCCTCCTTCCCTGGAGCAGGCATTTAGCAAGTACAAATACACCACAACATTAGGCATCCTTCCACTGTCACTGTCCTTCCTCCTCCAGACAAGCACACTAACACAAAATGACGGCTTCCTCAACAGACTGAATGATCGCGCTGATCCTTAATTGTCTGCGCTTTACTCTCTTGCTCCAGTCATATTGTATCACAAAACTCAAACCAGGCCACCCATTGCCCCCATCTCTGCCCAAAATCTCAAGTGAACAGTAAATTTGACACAGAAAAAAATTTACTGAACAAGGGAGGGGCAAGCTAACCCCCCACTTCCCCCCTGCCCCCGTTTTCCTCCTCCCATTTTTTTTTTTTTTTTTTATATTTTTTAGGTTGGTCTTTGCTTGTGCACCCACATTGTTATTGTGCAGCTGCCAGTAAAAAAACAACAATCACCAACCACCAAATTAAGCTATTAAAGCAGAAATCATATCTCACAGCCTTTGAGAATGTGACCCTGAGGCCTTACCCTTCTCCCTCCTGATGCACCCACATATCACGGGCGAATTACAGGCCCCCTCCCCATTCACCCCCGTGCTACTCTGAGCCTGTAGAGCAAGGAAGAATAAAAACAACCACATCCAAAACCAAAACTAAATAAATTAAAAAAAAAAAAACAATCATCAACGAGAGATACAGGGGGAAGAAAAGGGGGAGGGACACCCCCGACCCCGCTGCATATGCATAAACCCCATAACCAATTCATGGCGGTCTCGGAGAGCACTGCAGCGAGCAGCCAACAGCTGGGGCCTTTGAAACGGGACAAGGCAAGCGGCTCGCCTGCCCATCCACGCCAAGCTCCGGCTGCCCTGCCGCCCCCAGCCCTCCCCGCCCGTTCCCAGCCCCCCACCCCACCGCGGGCACCCCGGGTGGGCACGGCGGCGTCGCGGGGGCGGATGACACGCACAGGGCGCCGCAGACACACGGCTGCCACCGCCGCCGCCGCGCGTGGTCGGCGAGAGCTGGCCTCTGCAGGGCAATTTTCTACTCTCAACTTTCAGGGAGAGGGAGACAGAGATAAAGCCCATTTACTGTACCTTTCTGGCATCTTTCTCAGCTTTCCCTGCTGCTTCTCCCCACCCCCTTCCGATTTATCTCAGCTACTGGTTTTATAAACCGAGAGGGTGGGGGGGTGGGGGGTGGGGAGGGAAGAGGAGAGGAGGGGGCTTTTTTTCTCTTCTCTCAGCCTCGTCTGCACCTTCTGCTTGAGCCCGCCGGTGAAGTCACAAGACCGAGTCTCTGACATCACACAGAGCCCACAAACGCCGGATTGTGACTTCACTGCAGGGTAGAACAGGGAGGAATAGGAGAGGGGAGGGGAAAAGGCTCTTATTCAAACACATATCTGCAGTAGTAACAAAGAGAACTCAGGAAATGGCTGGCCAAGAAAATGGCTTATTTTTTTTTTTTTTTGTAAATAAATCATATTCCCTTTTTTGTTGTGGGTTTTTTTGGTTGGCTGGTTGGTTTTTTTGGGTTTTGTGTTTTTGAGGTATTTTTGTTGGGTGTTTGTTTTTTTCGTGGTTTGTTTGTTTGTTTGTTTTCTTCACAAATAAACTCTGTGACCACGGTGGAAATACCTTTTAAAAGTGGCCTGGGCAGGACAGACAGCAAGCAAGCCTGGACTGGCCAGGCACCATCCTCCAGCGCAGCACAGGAACCGAAAGCTCTTCTGGGACAAAACCACTTGCCATGGCCCCTTTGGACCTGCTGGGACTGGAGCAGGATGAGGTCCAGGAGTAAAGATCAAGGGGTGGCAGTGGCCACAGGAGAGGATCGAGGGGGCATGGCGGAGGGGATTGCAGGGTAAGGATGGAAACAGCCAGATGCTATGGGTTGTGCCTGAGACACACAGGGAAGGCAGTGCTGAGAGCCACTGGGCAAGCAGGGCCACGCAGAGTGAACAGAACTGTGCCAGAGGTCTGGAAGCTGTGGGCCAGGCAGAGGTAAGGCTCATCAGTAGGCACTTGGGTTTTTCCCCCTGAGCTGAGGATCTAAAACCACTGCTAAACTACAATTCGAGTAAAAGTGGTCAGAGTAAAGATAACAAAGTTTTAAGGCCTAAGCAAGGCAATAAGGAAAAGAGTGGAGTTTTTGATTCCCTAGTGTATTTTTAGTTTTTAGGTGTCCTGGGGAGGGGAAGACAGACTGGGGTAGATGAAAGAAAGGCCAGGAGACTTTGATGTATGCCCAATATAAGGCTATATTCGGATATTGCTGTGGGAGCAAAAGCTGATGACAAGACTTCTGTAGTCATTTCTGAAATGAAGCCTAGAAGTAAAAAAAAAAAAAGGCTTATTAATTAGCTATTGGCTTAATGTGACCTGGAAAGTTTTAAGATTTGGGGGGGGGGGTTTTCAGCTGGTGTATTTTTTTAACATCAATTTCTCAAAATTTAACACCACCTCAAACATGTCAGTAAATAAGCCTCAAAAAATAAAAATCTGTTATTTGTGTTTAAAATGGAAATATTTTTCCACCTTTTGAAGCAAGGCAGCTCAAACACTTACACTGTGCTAATCCTGCCTGAAGGACAGGAATTCAGAGGAATAAGTCAAGGGCACAGCTACAGCCAAGCTGTGAAATTAAAAATAAATTTAAAAGAAAAAAATTCCAGCACCAGCCCTGGAAACCCAAGACACTTGTCGGAAACTTCTGTACCCCAGCAGCTCTATGTGCTTCCAGCATAAAATCCAGGCATTCAGAAGATGGTCTTCCAGGTCTTCAGAAGGCCAAAGCCTCTGTTCCCACATTGATTCTGAATCCCAGTGCCTTGGGGCATCATCCCAGCCCTGGCAGAGCCACAGCATTAGGGAAGATTTCCCCTGTTGTTTTACAGTGCCTCCATGCCAGTGCAGCAATAAATCAGGCTGCAATGGATGGAATAAACTCTCCTGCCTCTGCTTGTGAGAGGGAGGGAAAAGGTATGAATTGCAAGGAGGGAGGTCCCCATCCAATCTTATAATCCTTCAGCAAGTCTTGCTCCTTGTTTGGCCACAACTTTACTACCATTTTTATATCAACTCCTTTTATTTATTTTATCTGTTTTTTTCCACCCTGCTGACTGCATGAGAGGAAAGTTCCATGTTTATCCCACTCCTTCTCTCTCAGGGAATCTCTCTCAACCTGCCTGTAGCAGGGAGGCAACATGGCTGCCAACATGCCAGGATGCAAGGTGTGGAGGTGAATGGGGGAGAAAGGGAGGCACAGGCATTTGCTGGGAAGAGGAATAAAGAAGGGGGAAAGAGCAAGGAATCTAACACATACACACCAACTAGCATGGGCTTGCTCCAGCTTGGCCCACGATGCAATTACCTGACTTGGAGGCTGGCCAAGCTTCCCAGGTTAAGTCCCTCTGTACTTGTGCAAAATGCTGTCAGAGCTGCCAGGACTGTGAATACTCAGGGCTCTGACAGCATGCCTCGGAAAAGGAAAAGGGGAAGGAAAAAAAGAAGGAGAAAGGAAAAAAAAAGAACAGAGCAGGGACTGAAGGGCTTATTTTCACACAACTGCAATTGTTTTGTTGATGCAGAAAGGTAATTAAAAAAAGTCCTGATTTCAAACGTGCCACAGAATTCCCAGAGCCTGGAGGCTGCTGCTTAGAGGCAGATTAATCACACTGAATTCTCCATCTAGATATTGCATGCACTCCAAACTCCCATCGCTAATAGCTCTAATATTCTCCTCAGCGTGTGCATGCTGCTGGTGTTATGTTCCAGGAATATTAATTCCCCAACTCGAGGTCCTTTTGCTTGCGCATGTACCCTAAAGGCTTGCTGCTGGGCACCGGGAAGTTATGGAAAAGAGAAAACAGGGCTAGAGGAGAACCAGGGTGAAAAGGTACTGGCTGCAACTCCTCAAGGAAAGTCATTAATGTTCTTTGGATAAGCAAGCCATCCAAATAAAATCTACCTGAAGGCCAAGTTCTTTAAACAAAGACAGCCAACGACACACGCACAAGATGGTTGAAATTAAAATGAGCTCCCAGTGCTGGCTTTGTGTTACCCATTCCCACTACCCTGAGACTTACTCAAAATCTCAGTCCTGTTAATCGTGAGCTTTGAACTAGCAGTTTGTGTCTTCTGCTGGTGTTTTCCCCCAGCCCCCCTTGCCCCCAAGCAAGGCTTTGTGCATCTAAAACTCTTGCTGACCACATGTCAGTAACAGTGAAAATATAGCAGGTTGTAGTGCAAGCATCAGAAGAGCAGGTAGCACTTTAAACAGCAAGTCCCTTCTACCCCTAGCAAAACTGACAGGCCAGGGGCTTCATGCTCCAGCTCAAGGCATCCCCAAGATCCTCATTCCACACAGAAAAAAGGCAAGGGAAAGATGAAGGCAGGAAAGAAATATATAATTTTTCTTTGCATTCAATGACCTGCCATTCCTGATAAGCAAGGCAGAGTGTGTGTGATCTACATATATGGACAAAAGGCCAGCTGCTTGCTAAGCTTTAAAACCAATGCACGCTTGAGAAGTACATTTAAGATGCCTATGATGTAATTTTCAAAGCTGCAAAATGCCCAGTGCTTCCAGTGCTGTTCAGTGAAGACTATAGGTAGTCACCAGATTAAAACACAGTTCCCTAAAACTGGCCATACCAGGACTCTGGAAATTACCACACAGAAGAGACCTCAAAATCGGATGGTGCTGGTCATGCTTCTATTTAGTAGGATTCCTTGCTTGACAAGTAGCTGT
Source organism: Phylloscopus collybita (assembly GCA_027886175.1). NCBI lineage: Eukaryota > Metazoa > Chordata > Aves > Passeriformes > Phylloscopidae > Phylloscopus > Phylloscopus collybita. The sequence continues at coordinate 49,058,643 of JAJNNQ010000137.1, read as the reverse complement.
CATGAACGTGATTTTCTTTGTCACGTAGTCAAAATATGTATCTCCATGTAATGTAAATCAGTGTACTTACATCAGTACTGGAAAATCTGAAGGGGTTTTCCCCTTTTGTTGCACAAGTTTCTGATAAGAGAACCAGTACGATACCTAAGTCATAGGTTGAACTGGATGTTTATACCAGCCCATCAGCTGTTTTCACAGGTGAGAACACCTTACCTAGTCTCTAGACTAAAATCTGTAACACCACAAGTGCACAGGCACAGGTGGTGGCCCTCTCCACAATCACGGCAAGTCAGAAAGAAAAGGCATATTTTTATTGCTAAATATTTTACCGGGGGGCTGTTGTTGTGGGAGAGAAATGATAAGAACATTTTTGAAGCTTCTTTTCCATGCTATCTGTACCATGCAGGTCGACAATCACACATGCACCTTCAACTCTCAGTCAATTCCTTAAACTTGGCTTCTGCTGCAGGGAGGGAAAGGACAGGACTGCCTCCAACTGAGGCACTGCCTATCTAAGACCCTTGGGGCTTAACTCTGCTGTAGTGGGCAAGGAGAGGCATGGGCTTCCTCCACTGTGATAAACCAAGGCACTGGCATCACTCTGTGTAGCTTAGGTGCAAATCTGTGATCCTCTTTCTCTCTTTGTGCACAAAGAATGAAGCTGATAGCAAAGCTGACATCTAAATTCTGTAATATTGTACATCTGAGATAACCCCAGTTGGCTTTGTTTTTCAAACTCAAATATACGAGAAGGGAGAAAGACAGAAGGATTTCAACCCTTGTCAAACCCTGTCGCCAGCCCTCTGAGTTATAGATCTGTGAACTCTTACATGGGATGAGGGCTCTTTGCTTTTATGTGCAGCATGTGTCCTCAGCCCTCTGCAAAAAGATATTTTGCCCTCCGAAAGGAAACAGATGGGGGAAAAGAGAGCATGAGCACAGAGGAAAGAGAGAGAGAGAGCGAGCACGAGCATGAGCAAGAATGCTGTCTGCAGATGTCAATCAGGACTTCAGTCTAGGTTTAACCTGCCAGTCCTGCAAAAGGAGGATATATGAATTTTCTAGCTGGATAGTCAGTGTCATCAAACAAGAAAATTGTGAGGTTTAGATTGTAATGCAGTCTTACAGTCAGTAAAAAGGCCTTGCTACATGGAGATGATGTGGGACTGAGGAGCTTATTCCTAGCACCTTAAAATTAAAATTTCACTACAAATAACTCAAATGAAATGGTCAAAAATAGTACAGCATTTCAGACCATTTTTGTAGAGTATGGTAGTATTTGGCAAGGGGAAAGTGATTGTAGGTAGAATACTGTCAGGTTTAGGGAAAGCTTTCTCTGCATTTAAAAAAAATATATGAAGGAAAATATTCTTAGGAATGAAGTCTAATCATTACATGTATATAGAGTGTTATCTCTATCTTGGCGTTTAACAGAAATCAACTCCCCCACACCAACACCCTCCCCTCCAGCCACCCACCCTGATATTCTTCTTCACCACTTCCCACCCATTAACCCAGTACCTGCAGTGCAGTGTTCAAGTGGGACTGGCGGAGCTGCTGCCGCTGTCATCTCCTCGGAGCTGGCAGTCACCTGCCAATCTCGCCCCCACTTCCTCCTCCTTCCTGCTCCCCCCCCCCCACCACCCCTCGTCAGTGCAGCTTTCCCTGGGGATAGATCTCACTCCCCCCCTCTCCAGCAGCTTCACAAATAACTACTGTTAACTCAGTAATATCCCCCTCCACGGTTTTTTAATTACCAGCTGTCCACAGGGCACGAGACTCTAACATACAGGGAGAAACGGGCCAGAGAGGCAGGCTAGCAACAGGGCATCGGAGAGTTTGGGCTGATGTGGGTTTCAGCCAAGAGACGGCTCCTTGTGCTCCATCCACATGGCAGGGCTGGCACAGGCAGTCTGCAAACCCTCAAGGGACACTGCCACCCTGGGCACGGGCACACGTAATGTGTCACTGTGCCTGGGGAGAGGGGGACTTGGTCCTGCAAGGGCTGCTGTGGAAAGCTGCTCCTGCAGGACAATGCAATGCTCTGCTACACCATTTGAGGAAGCATCATCCGTGGACAACATTTGTTTATACAGTATTTTAAATGGGAACCAAAAAAACATGGGGGAGGGGAGAAAAGGAAAAAAAAAATTCAGGTGCATTTCTGTTTGTGTATCTTCACCAAATACATACCTCTTTTCACATATGAAAAGACCTCTTTTTTCTTTGCAAGACAATAGCCTTATTTCACCTTTTTTGTGTGTGTGAAAATTCATCAGTCTGTGGCCTGAGGCTTTTTCTTACCTTTTTATTAAATGGACATGGCTTACTGAACTTTCAGACAACCTTCCCACCTAGTATTTGTTTGTTCACTCCCATTTACACACTCTTGATTTTTAACAGGTCTGAATAAGACTTATTTTTTAAACACTCAGTTAATGAAGTTTTATCTGAATAGTCATGAGCCTATTAGAGCTCAAGTTGTGCATCAAACTCCCCCTCCCCCCTAGAGGTTAAACAACACCAGAAATTCTTTTGTATTTGAAATAACACACTGGGAAGAAAAGAAGCAAAGAAGGATAAAAAAGCCCAAGCCCCCCATTAGATCCCTTTTAAATCAGAAAGAGACACTAGAAAAGGGGAATAATGCAAGGTGCTTTCCCCCTTCCCCCCTCTTCATTCTTCTCCTCCCTCTTTTGTAGGTCACCTTTACTATGAAGACATTGATGCTTCAAGTCTTCATTTGCTTAAATAAAGGAGTACTTTCAACACCTCAATTAGGTAATCACTGTACCCCAGGCAGGTAATGAATGGGAAGGGACATCTGGGGAGGGAGGCACCCTCCCTAAGGCAAGGACTGTGTCTTCAACACACGAGTGGGACTGGGGGTCTTCCCTGGGAAACAGCAGGCGCTTTTGGAAGAGTACAAGTTTGACAGCATGGCACTGAAAATGTTGGGCTCGAATGGAAGGGGAGGAGACAGACATGCTGTGCTGAGGGATGGCCCCGACGCTGGCCTCTGCACTCTGAGAAGGGCTGAGGGCAGCAGTGAAGAGGAAAGGCACGGCAATCATGGCCTAGGAGTTCTTTAGCAGCCGTTCCTCCACCCCGGCAGAGCATCCTGGCAGACGAGAGAGCCCCCACTCTCCTGAAAGAAACAGCAGCCTTCCCAATGCTTCATTAAACTAACACAGCTTCCCGCCATTGCCCCGGCAACCGACACAGGCCTCCTGTCTGCCAGCTGGGGGAATTAAAGGAAGCCTGGCAGCCAGCCCCTGGCTCCTCCAAAAGCTCCCCTTACACAGTCAGAAAGCATCCCTTGGCAGGGGAGGGGACCAGGTGGCTCCCAAGGTGCCAGCTGAGATGGGGGGGGGGGGGGTCCTGCCCATCCCCATTCTTGCAAGATACAGTCCCCAGGGGGCCAAGGACACTGCCACCAGCACTGCTGCTGGAAGGCAACACAAAGCTGGAGGACTCAGCAAAATGGTCCCCAAACTGGAAAAGGACTAAACAACCCCTGGATGGTCCAATACCACAAAGGTGGACACTACTCCTCTCCACAGCATCACCTCTGTCCAAATGCGATCAATAGTTCACATTAATCAGCAACACATTCCTCTTGCTGACCATCCACCATCTGAATAAGCAAATTATATCCTCTTGTCCCTGGTTTGCATGCTTTCGTCCCTGGTTTTCCTCCTCCCTCTTAAACTACATATACTGTGGGGTAAGCCTTAACATGGCCCCCACTTTAGCCCCTTGGTGGATGAAGAAGGCAGCACAGACCACCAGCTGCCCCATCCTTTGCTGCTCGCCCTTAGAGAAAGCCACTTCAGGAAAAGTTCCGAATGGAGCTGTGTTGTACCAGCCTGTGGATGTCCCCCTGCTCTCCTACCTGTTCTCAATCCATCCATTCAAAACAAGCAGATGAGCCCTTCAGCTAAGGCAGAGACACCCCTCCACAAATCCTCAGGAAAGCAGCTCTGCCCAGATCCCAAAATCAGACCTGCTGGGCTGGTGTAGGTGCACCTTCTTCCCACCTCTGTCCCAGGCCACCGAAACCACAAAGAAAGCTCAGCAAATTGGTGAGGAGAGGAAAACATCTCTCTTCAAAACAGCAATGAATTAAACAGTACTATTCACTTGCTCGGGCATCCACATCTGTTTTGTCCTGTTTTCCATGACTACTGGCTGTGAGCAGAGGTCTCACAGGGAGAAGCATTAAGTATTTATTCCAGCTCTTGGTTTTGTCAGCTTCTGATGCCACCAATGTGTTTCAATTCTGCTTGAAAAACTACATTGCTTATTTTACTTTTAATCTAGGGATCCCAAAACAACCATGCAGAGGTACCTCCAATTTCCCCAACAGTAGCCTAGCTTTCCAGAGCTCTGCAGCACACATTTCATAACAAACTTAACTCTGTCTGGTGAAACCCATTTCAGTCCTACCTCTGAACAATCTATGCCCTACTCCTCTTATTTTGTGATGATATTTAGCTTTGTGAAATACTACTTAGCTACATTAGAACAATTAAGGGGAAAAAAAGGAGGAAACTAAAGAAATTAGTACATTCCAGATTCTGGCCACAGCTCTGCATTGCATGAGGAAGTGGCACATGGAAAATGTGGAGCTGTTTATAAGCATTAAATAACACTCTCTAGCAATCTTGCAGGGGCAAACATAAAGGTAATGAGTCCAAGCAGCCTTACAAAAATTAGCTCAGTGATCCCACCTCAGTGACAGAAGACAGCACTGTAGTTAAAGGTGTTTGAGCAAATCTTGAGCAGAGGGAAATAGGGGTAGAATAATACAATCAAATATCTTCCTTCAGTGGAAAGCTCTCAAAAAGAACTGCTACAGACTGAAAGGGGAGTCTTTGAGGTTAAAGGGATTGTAAATTATAGGGGGAAGAATACTGCCTTATCTTTGATGAGGGATGTAGAGAAAAGGGGACACTTTCTGCTACTCGCAGGAGAAAAGGCAAAGATGTGTGTGCAGACCACTGCAGGTAATGACCATTAGACTGGGGAGCCTGGTAAAAAGTTGCTGGTCCACCACTGGTCCTGGTTTAGCCATGTCTTCTTCTCTGGAAGTTTTCGATATTCTCACCTTCTGGTTTTCACCTTTTGCAGGGCTCTGACCTCGCAAAAAATCACATACACACACACACAGAAAAAAAGGCAGGTTCCTATTTCTTAAGCTTTTCTTTACAGCGGTGAAAGTCAGATCCTGGAGATTTAAAACCAAATGCTTTCCCCAAATGTTTTCCCCAAAAGAAAGCCAAATTATGTTCTTATTTGTTGGGGTTTTTTCCCCTTCAGGTATTGCTGGGCTATGGAGGGAGAGGCAGCTGACAAGTCCTGAGGCAAAGAGAGACCTGCAACAACCTGGACTGGTCTGTGCCCTGTCCCCACCTCCCCAACTGGGAAGCACTTGCAGCCTGCTGTTGCCAAACCTACTTTTATTTTTTCCATGCTCCTCACTAATTAAACATTCAGTTAGGTCTGCCTCTTCTCCCACCTGGACTAGTTCAACTCCCTGCTTTGATATTCTTTCATTCTCCTCCAGAGCCAGGAAATTTAAGTTTCCCGGAGGATGGGGTGGGTAAGGAGCGGTCTCTTGGCTCAGGCGAAACACGCGCCCCCCCCCCCCCCTTTCCCCCCTTCCCCCCCACCTGTCCTCCGCTATAGGGCTGGTTTTCCGAGCAGAAGAGATCGCTGTCAGCGAGCCAAAGGCGCACAGGGCTAAGGGGAGGTGCTGGTCTCCGTGTGCGCACCGCGTCCTCCTTCCTCACTGCTGCCATACATGATTAATCATCCCTGAGACACGCCTGCTGCTTCCTTCTGGCTCTTCAACAACCACAACAGCGGCGGTGGCAGCAGCTGAGAGCACAGAGACCTCCTCAAGTTCCCGGCCCCAGCCCAGCGAGCGTTTCCCAGCGGGGACCTCTGATCCTCGCACTCATCTCTCCCACACATGCCGGTCCTGCCTCACGGCCTCGCAATTAATCGTTCCCCTCCCCCCATTTTCAAACTCGGCACATCTCCCACCCCTCCCCCACTCCCCCTCCATCTGTGTCTAATTGCATTTCATGTGTAGTCATTCTCTGGAAAACTCACCGGGAAGGTGTCCAGGAGACTAGCACAGGCTTAAACACGTGCTTGACACGGGGAGCCAGGGAGCTGCCCGCCGCTCTGCTGGGGTGGATCAGGGCCCCGAGGGAGCTGGTCCTCTCAGCAGCCCACCCCTCTCCTCCCTGCTCCCTGCCTGGGCAGGGGATGCGGTGCCTCCCAGTGGGAGGGGGTCTGGCAGCTGGAGGGAGTAGGCAGGCAGCCAGGAAGGCCCGGTGAGAGCCAGTGGGGCAGAGGTGAGGCTGCTCAGCTGCCAGCTCGTGCTCCACCGCGGAAAGCATTGGATCCCCTCCTTCCTCCGCCAAGCACCGTCGACCTCCCCTTGTGCGTTCTGCCAAGGCCAGCGTAGGTCAAAGGCAGGGGAGAGGCAAGGTCCCACTGGTACGACCTGCCCCCAGCGTGATCCAGGGGCTCCCCTGGCTTCTGGCCTTGCAGAGCGATGTTCCCCATCCCCACACAGGCACTCTTCACTTTCATCACCGATGTTCCTGCCTTGACCAGGGCACATTTAATCCTGACATGTCCCAGCTGTGTCTGGTATGGCATGTGCATCCCTGCTGGTCTCAGCTCCACAGCCCCACCCCATCACCTTGCTGCTGCTCTGATCCTGCATGGCCTCCTGTAAAATCCAAACGTTTTCCAAGGGCTTGTTCACCCTGGGAAGGGAGTGATAAGCTGGGCTCTGAGCAGACGGCACATTGGGCACTGCACACTGACTCATGCTGTAGCCACTTACTCAACACTGCTGGAAGAAGAAGCTCAGCTCTTAAATGCATATGAAAAATGCCTACACAGAAGAGTCAAGAACAGCAGGGGAGCCATAAACTCATACCCCATCTTACTGCATTGCCAACTTCCTTGCATTAGTGAGCATAAGTGCCTAGTGGTTTTACACTGACACGTTTTCTCCTGGAGAGGTAAACCCTGAATGTGGGCTGTTTTAAGGTTTTAGACCTTGGGTAGAAGATCTGCAGCCCAAGGGCTGGGCACAGACCAGAAGTTCATTTTTTGCAGGCTGGAGCCACCTGACTTCACACATCACTGTTGCATAATGTGAAGCTGTGGACTGATGCCTGGCCGCCCAAATGCCCAGCTTGGTTCTCAACAAAGGGAAGGCTCTCCACCTTTTCCACAAAGGGTCAGTCTTCCAGCTGTGCAAGGATAGGGAATAAAATACTAACCTATGTATCACCACCTTCAGCTTTGTCCATTTGCAGCCAAAACTCTGAATACAAAAATTCACAGCTCAGATGAGAGTGACAGATTTATTTCAGTAGACCAGCAACTTAGACACAGACAAAACTGTTTCCATTTCTTTTTGCCATCAGCTCTACAAGCAGATCTGCTTCTATACAGACTATCCAGAGAAAAGTGATTACATGCAGGTAAATCCCCATCTTTTCCTTTCACTTGCCTTCCACTGACAATGGTTACCCACCAAAATTAGTTCAAGAGCTACAAACACAGAAATGAGCAATTGAGTTACCACAACTAACAAGTTACCACTTGCTAGCTGAGTCACAGAAACACTGAATCAAGCAACCTCCTGATAGCTTAGGCAAACATTTTACTACTTATTGCAATGAAGAAAGATCAAAGTCAAATGATTATAGCCCAGATGACAATTTATAATCTTATTGTGGTAAATAAACTTGCTGGTGATTGTCTGTTCATATGTTTTGCTCTGCCAGTATCACACTGACTCAAATCTTCTGATTCCACCAAATGCCACAAGCGAAATACATTCCAGTACAGTTGCAATGCAGTTTGCAGTGAGGATGCAAAAACCCTCTACATATTTATCTTTCTAAACCCCTTCTCAAGATCATTATCCTAATGAATGCTACGTTGAAGCTGTTCATCTCCACAGGCCGATTCAACACAAAAATATAGAAATGTATCTTTAAATAAGCACAAAATTCATCCTGCCTTTTTCCTCATTCTTCCTGAGTATTGGACACTGAATTAAGAATCTGAGAAGTGTGGGTTTGTTCCCAGTTTTAATGCAGACTTTCTGCACCATCTCAAACCGCACAACACAGTTCTTCATGAAGCTATAAAATGGGGACAGTACTACTTTTGACACAAAGCAAGGTGAAATACATGCACTGGTGCTTGTAAAAAACTCTATACAAAAGACAAGGGTTGCATAAATAAATATACATATCAGATTTACCTCTGCCCCAGAACTCTGACTCTGTAAGGTAGTCTACAGAGAAGGGTATTTCCCTGATGCTTTCCTATCTAAAGGAAATGAATACCTGTGAGAGAACAGACAGCACTCCATCTGCAGATGAATTTTACTTGCTTTCAATGCTAGTTCAGAGCCAGAACATGCTGGGAGTAAACAAAATCCATTACAAAACAACAGTTTATAACAAATGAGAACAACACATGGACTGAGGACCATTGAACAGGTTCCCCCATATACAGCAAGATGACAGAAACTACCATCACCCTTACAAACTCTTGCAGAGGTCAGCTGGGCAAAACAGAAACTTACCTGTTCTCTCACTGCTAGTGGCATTTTGTTCCATGTCAACACACATCCTCCACACTGGCAGAGGAAGTTTTTACTGGCATTGTCTGAACTGTATCGTTACAGTGCAATGACTGTCAACCCTGTCTCATCAGCACAGATTTCTCCTTATCAGAGAAGGGATGCACAATAGGGAAAGAGAATTATGTACACACAAACAGTGTTTCTCTGATGCTCAGCATAAAAATCTAATCAAAATTGTACCAGAATGGTGATGTGAAAAGCATCCTGCCAAGTCAGTAATAAATATAAAATTCGTATCTTACATTTCCACAATGTATCACCTCTCATTCCACAGTATTTTACGCATTGTTGGGACTCAGATGAATCCCCAAATCAGAACAGATTTGTATTGGAGTCTAACATTTTTGTTGGCTTCACATTCATTCAAATTACAGCCCTAAGCAAGAGTAGGATAACAGGCACTTAAAATGGCCCCTTGAATGCGGCAGCAGCCATTTTAGATGGGGCCCAACTCCTTCCAGCTGCCAGACCGATTCCCTGAAGATCACCCCCCCCCCCACCTCTCTCTCCCGAGCCCTGCATGATGTCCTGTTTCCCCTTCCACCCACTCTGTGGCAGAGCAAAGACAAAGTGGTTACTTTAGGGTGCATAAACAGCTACTGGGTTTCTCCCCAGTAGGCCAGTTGAGGATATCCTAAATCCAAACACAAACCATCTAATTTTGGAGACTGTAGCCACCAAAACCTGGGCAAGCCTCAGATTTAAAGCAAATAAACCCCTATCTTCTTGATTTTCACCCTTCCCAAAAAATACCACTGCATGGGTATAACATACAGCATCTACAGAGATCAAGAACTCTGCAAGAGTTGAGCAATCAGCAATAGTAACAGCTTTTCCTTTTTCTGAAGACCTTGTGAACTGAGAGAAAAGTAGAGATGGCAAGGAGTGAAAAGTCATAGTACACCTCCCTGTGGCTCATTATCTTAACACTTATTACTAATCCTTCCTGGCAACTACTCTGATGGGAACACTGAGCTGTGCCATTCTTTCTTGTCCTATCAATATGGCTATATGATAAAACTGCACTGAATTTTGCCCCAAAGCTGCACTTTCTGAAAGACAGATGCATAAAAGACAGAAAGTGTTGGAAACCATGCGGTGCACTACAACTGTTAATAGTAGTAGGTACCTTAAGACAGAACTGCTGATTGTCGTCCTTCAAGCATACCATACATAATCACTGCATGTCTAAGTAGGAAAGGCATCTTCTAAATGCTCAGTTAAGACTAAGGTGTCAAAACAAAGACCAGGTTTTCATGACTGTTCAAAAGCCTTGAGCAGTAGGTGTTCAGTTTTAAATTCTGATGTTGCCTCTAACAAGTCACAGATGATCTCAAACTCCTCCGCTTTATCACTAGTGGTAGCACAGCTAACTCAAGACAGCAGCAGTGGAATGCCTTGTAAGGTTTCCCTTTTGTCAGTAAGGTTTTGGAGATCTTCATATTTTTCATATTTATATCTATTCACTTCTTGGGGCACTGTCTACAAACCAAGTTGAAAGAAAAAAAAACCTTGGAAGCCATAATAATTTGAATGGCTTAAAATGGTCCCCTCAAAGCAGGAAAAAGGAGCTAGTAATATTTGGAGAGGCTTCCAAAAAAATTATAAAGGTAGGAGTCTTCTGTAGCTTCAAGTACATTTATCTGTATCTACACTGATGAAATCAGGGCAGTTATTTCACCTCTGACAGCAGAAACACAGCTGCAGCACACGCAAGAATTGGCTCCTGACCTTAAAAAACACCCCAAACCTTTCCCCAATGTCATTTAGCTTTACAACAAAATGATAAACTGTGCATCACTTGTCTTCCTTTTTCTAGTATAGATAAAGCCCTAGAACAGCATCACCTAAACTGTGGTCCATAGGTCACTGCTGGCTTGTGAAGCATAATACGAAGTCAGTGCAGTGCCCTATCTACAAACAACACTCTGCAAGCCACAGCACCCAGTAAAACTGCCTGTCCATTGCCCTGTGTCATTTTTCTCCTTATAAACTCTGCATGTTTTTATGCTTGCATGACAGATAAATATTTACATCTACATGTAAACCATCATCCAGAGTGCATCTGTTTGGACCAAGGGGAATAGACAATATGAGACCCTTCCTGAGGGAACCAGCCATCACACCTGAACCATCAGTGTTTGGTACTCAGAGTCATTGCAGTGACACAGGCACAGGAGATGCAGGATGCAGTCTCGTGGAGAAAACTGTTGTCACAGAGCTACTTCTGTGTACAGGTGGGCACTGCTGGAGGCAAATAGCTGCACTTACTGCATGCGCTTACAGTATTATTAGCAGTTTCTAGAGGTGACAAGCCTCAAATTATTTTGGTTGCAACCATACCAGAAAGCTAGTATTTAACTCCAGGCAAAACCTGCTCAAAAAAACCTCATGACAAAATAGAAGGTTGCAGAAGAGCAACAAGTGCCTGATCAAGAACCAGAAATAATTTACAAACACAAAGATTAAATAGGAGATCTCACTAAGCAAGGGCCAATGAGCCAGGAACTGAACTGTCTACAAACCTCTGAGATGCACAAACTAAAAAAGATCATTCAGTGCCACCTGAATATTCAACACAACCTGACCATTGCCGCATGGGGAAAAGAAGACAGATCATCTTAACAGAAGACATATGGTCTTGTCTTCTCAGGAAAACATTGGAAATGCAATCACTCGGGACAGCTAAAACTAAATTGAATGCAAACACCAGAAAACACATGGAAGGAAGAGATAGGTATCAAATCTACTGGATTTTGATCATGCATGGAGCTAGGTAAGCAGATCGAGGTGGGAGCGGGTGTGGTGGTTCTTACTGGCTAAAGGATATTCAATTCCACAGCTAAACTGTGGCTTACTCTTCACATCCACCTTGCTTCTGGATAACCAGGCTTCAATGTGCAAGTCCTGTTACACAGGACTGTGACACTCCTGTATGTACAGTGCAGTGAAAGAGGCTTCAGGCAAAACCTCCATTCTTGACTGTGCCAGGATAATCAAATAACCCTGCTGAATCAGACTGGTTGTTTTGCTTAAGATGGATTTACTTCAACAAGTAATTAATATTTTAAATAGAAAAAGTCTTTGTTAAAAATTCACCACATTCACCCCTTCAATTAACGTTTTAAACAGTCACATTCATAGATTCATTTACACCTCCCACTTGTCCTTCAGCAATGCCAGAAAAGATCAGAGTTTACATTCCTGGCATCTCAAAGATAAAAGAGAGAGGGAAAATAAAACCAAATCCTCCAGGAAACAGAAAAATCAAAACCTACATCAACCAAATAACAGAAAACCCAAACCAAACCAAAACAACCAAACCTAATCCTACCGGGTCTTCTATCCATCTCCAGAGAGAAGAAATGGTGTCTGAGCTGTTTAGAAATCTCTCCCCTCTCACATGCAATACTGCAGCTTTAAGATGAATTAGAGGAGCAGCTTTGGCAACTGAAGCCATTGAAGGAGAAAACCTGAGCCCCTCAACCTGGACATAAGGCTGAAAAGTCTCACACTGAGGCTCTTCACCCCAGTGTGGCCAATGCAGAGAGGTGTCGGGTGGGGGGATCTGGCCCCCCTCAGTACCTGCAAGAGGACCCAGATACTTCTGCTGTGCCTGCAGTAAACTCAAAGTACCCTGGTGATGGACAGGTACCACCGGGGTGGCTGGAATATTTGCATATGTTAATTGCAATGTCAAGGTGTTTGTGCCTGCTGCGCTCACTTCTTCAGGGGGAAACAGCAACAACAGGATTCAGATCTACCTGTGCTTTGCTGGTGATGTCACAGGCAGCTATTTCCAGCCCTGTTGCCATGGAAACCACCAGGCCTCAGTACCAGTTAGCAGTTCAATATATAATTTACTTATTCTTTTTCACCTAAGTGATTAGGACTCAAAATACAGAAACATCTCACACACCCTCAAACCGTCTGACTGTTTCATAGGAATTTCTCAAAGGCGAAAACCAGCCTGCAATAGTGAGCTGGGCACTCTCCAGGGGGAAAAAGCCCAAGGAAACAAAAGCCCAAACAAGATTTGAAAAAAACCACAACCTTTTTCCCCGCTCCTTCCCCTGCCGTACCAACTTTCAAGGGAAATGTTGTGGCTCCTGGAAGATTTCACAGTGCTGTCATCATCTGAAGGAGATGAGCCAACAGTGAAGGAGGAGATAGAAGCTCAACACAGGAGCTGCCACATCTGGCAGTGCCTTCAGTCCATCCCACCCAGGACACCACACTCCCCTGTGTCCTCCAACATCACTGACAGTGCAGAGCACTTGCCCCATTGCCAGTGGTGATGGGCAGCACCAGGATACCCAGCAAGTCCTCCCTGGCTCCCCTAAGTGACCATTGTGCATTAAGAAAAAAGTCTCTCCTCCTTACTAATCTTAGCAGGAGTGGGCATGGGTGCTGCTAGTCAATGCAACACCAAGCAGAGCCCTGGGAAAGGCAGCTGCTCCATCTCCATCCTTTCTTACAACTCCAGATTGCAGTGGTTGCCCTCATTTTCCACAACTTTCTTAACTAGTGCTCTGGTCAGAGGTGAGGTAATTTCTCTGCTTCTCCACTGCCTAATTAGTCACTGCAGAAGCTTATTTGACACCCAAGGTTATGCTTTAACATACTGTTTTGTTGAGAGAAAATAGAAATATTTTTACTGGGAGAATTTTCAAGTGGTCCATTTGCCTTCAGGTGGTTGCAAAGTATCTGTCTTAATGTTTCTTATTGTGCTACATTATATTTTAAACCAGTACTTTTCAAAATGGGAAGTTTTAAACATTAATTTTGAGAACCAGCTGCTTTCTGGCTGAATCACACAGTCTGGCTGAATCACACAGTCTGGCAGAACAATAGAAATTGCTGCACTCCCCAGCCCCCTGTTTCAACGCTGCATGGGCCATCCCGCTCTAATTTCCCAAAACAAGTAATCACAAACCATCCCTGCTGCATCCCTTCTCCTCACCAGTCCTTCCTCCTACACAGACTTGGCAGCAGCAGGGAAAAGGGGACAACCACCACAGAGAACAACCAAACAAGGCCAAAGGCTTTATTTGCAGTTTTAAATCAAGCGCATTACTCTCTAAACAGTAAAGGAAGACCAAAAATCCACAGACAACAAACTTCCTGTAGCTACTTTTTGTTGATTTTTTAAATGCTTTACATGTTAAAAGTTGCCCTCTACAACACAGGACAATAATTTGAAAGCCAGCAGGACAATTTGGCAGGGGGCTGTGCCAAGCCATTAACACAACAGTTTGAGGGACTATTTTCTAGGGAAAGGTGGGTGCTATCAGACACCATTATGATCTCAAAGAGCGAACTTTAGAGATCTCCCTACTCCAAATTATTCAATGTGATAATCTAGAGTGTTCAGATGCTTAAAAAAAAAGCAAGCCTCATTTTGGTTTAGAAACATGTCTCAAAAGTACAAATCAGATAATCTACAAAGCTAAGTGTACTGAACAAACCTTTTTCCTTACTCCATCCCTTTGCTTTCTTCCAACTCCTTGACTTAACCCACCTTTCCCCAAATCACTGCTTTCATTTCTACTCCACTTCATTTCCTTCTTTAATCTGCAGCATCTCCTTTCCTCTCACTTTCTGAATAATTCTTCCTACTCCTGCACTCAACACTGGCCTCCCTCCAGTACCTCTCAGTCTAAACTTCCAATTTTCTGTCACTGGTCCCTTTCTGATCCTTTATCCTAATTCTGCTAGGTCACCAGGTGTGTCCCCTCTTCTCTAATATTAAGATTCTTCTGCCAATATCAACTATATTAAACAAGCAGGAGCTTTGAAAGCCCTGATTTCAAAGATAACATAAATAAAAGATAAATTTACAAGTGACTGAGCAAAGGCCACATGGGCAAGTCAGTAGTATCATATGGAATAAAATGCAGAATCAGGCTGACCTGTACCTGGGCCACTTCATAGTCTGAATTGGATCACAGCACTGACCAACTGAAATACATTTATGTCAAGTCTAAACCAGAAACAGCCACTGAAAAAAAAAAACGTTCTTTGGCTGTACACTGAAACTATGATTAAAAAGATGATTAAATGTTTCTATTCTGAACAAAACAAAACAAAAAAACACCAAAAAAAAACCACGTCAATCCAAACAGCAAAGAATGTCTTTAAAACCCTTTTGCTACAGTAACTCACTTCACACAAGAAACAAGGCAAGAAAAACATGTTGCAGTGACTTAGTGATGGGAAAATCACTGATACTTCAGACTGAGCTGACAGCTGACTTAGGAGCCATCACTAGGGCTAACATCTTCCTTCTCCCCACAGCCTCAGTGGTCTGGCATTTCTCAAAACTTAAAAAAAAAAAAAAAAAAAAAAAAAAAAAGCCCTGCTGGTTTCATAGGAAAGTAGCCAAAGAGACTGTTAGGAGGATGAAGTCAACTACATATGGTTCTATTTATTTGTTTGTTTTGGGGTGGGGAGAGGGAGTGAGTGGCAAATTCTCAGCCCTAACAACCTTCATATAAGCTTATGAAGTCAAGAGTTCCTCAAGGAAAAGAGCCACTCTTAAAGTTTGTGTTTATTACTGTCCTAGGTTACAATGTAAAATTGTGCCCAAAGATGTATTCTATCACCATGAGCCGTTGGAGCCAAGGTGGGGCAGTGTTCTCCTTATCTTCTGTTAACGAGTCCAACAGTGCCTTCCCGGAAGACGTTATCTCTGTTTAATGGGCCATCAAGAATCCATTTGCATGACTGATAAGTTGAAATCATCCCATTGTGAGATGCTCTGCCCAGGGGGAGGAGCCAGGCATTCCCACCTGGATATAATCTGGGGTTTGAGACCTCACTAGCAGCTTCTATCCACTGGAATCTCAGAGGAGACGAGCTACCAGACGTTTCTACAGGGATCACTACTTTGGATCATCTCTGCTCCAGCGGAACCACATCTGCTGCTCCAGGAGGACTCCCGGACTGCTTCAAACACCCTGACCAACAGGGCGTTAGGTTGTATCATTCCATTTATTTCACCTTTTTTTCCCTTCTTCTTCTATTAAATTGTATCTCTGACTGGGAGTCTCACTGGTTTTGCTTTCAAACCAGCACATCTTTTGGTGCCCAACGTGGGGCACGAGGTATTGAGAAAAGTCAGAATTACAATTTTGTATTGGGGAAAAGAACACCTGTTCGCTATGATGCTCAGCATGCTTACATTTGTCTTGTACCTAGCTCTCTATATCTTTCCACACATGGGGCACTATCTGCAGATCTTAATACTTTGGTGTAAACCAGGGTACAGCACTAAAATTGCTTTATTGGTCTACTATGTCTATTGCATGCTAACCTGCAAGGCAATGAGCATAATTTGGAGTGTGTACTCAACTTTGTTTGCTTGTCCCGGTCTAGGATGTTTTGTTTGGGGCCTCAACAATCTGACCCAGCCGCTGTGGGGAGGGGTAAAGAATAATTTTTTCCAGTCTTTCAGGCCTGATACAGCAGTTTTTGAAAATATTGAATTCTCTCTGTATACCAAGGACAGCATAATGTTGTTGTTGATGCTGTTTTGTTTTCTCTGCACAGCTTGCACCATCACCATGCTTAGAAACAGAACACTACATGATGTAGAGCAGCGTCTTCTTGAGGCAGAAGAGAAAAGAAGCAAAGCAACAGCATCCATGTCCACACAGACAGTCGCAGAAGGAGAAGGAGCCGAAAGCAAAGCAACAGTGTCCGTGTCTACGCAGGCTGTCACAGAGGAGGAAGGAACCAAAGGCAAAGCAACAGCATCCACATCTACACAGGCTGTCACAGAGGAGGAAGGAACCAAAGGCACCATCAGCACCCCCACACAAACCATCACTGAACTGGAACAGCCTAAACTGGTAGCAGTTGCCCCTGTTCAGAAGAAGAAATCAAAGAGCAAGTCAGTCCGCATAGTGACTGACGAGGATGCAGCAGGACCTTCGCACCCAGCAGAGGAGACAGAGCCAGAGATCATCACTCGCTCTCTGTCCCTGGGTGAGCTGCGTGACCTGCGGAGGGAATTCACCCGTCAGCCAAACGAGTCCATCCTGACCTGGCTGCTCCGCATCTGGGACGCTGCAGCCAATGACAGCATTCTGGATGGAAGTGAGGCCAGGCAACTGGGATCTCTGTCCCGGGATGTGGTCATTGACCAGGGCATTGGAAGGACCCAAGGAACTCTCAGCCTCTGGCGGCGACTGCTGACAAGTGTGAAGGACAGGTACCTTTGTAAAGAAGACCTGCAGGTACACCAAGGAAAGTGGAGCACAATGGAACAAGGTATCCGATGCCTGAGGGAATTAGCCGTGCTGGAGATCATTTTCTCAGAGGATGAGAGATTTCCTAAAAGCCCAGATGAAGTTCAGTGCACATCACAGATGTGGTTGAGATTCGCATGGCTTGGACCAGAGATGTACTCCCGTTACCTTGCAACGCTGCAATGGAGGGCAGGTGAGGACAGGGTGGGTGTCTTGGTCAACAAACTAAGAATTTATGAGGACACTGTCACTGCCCCGTTTCGTACCCATGTCTCATCCGTGGAAACAAGGCTGGCTGAGCAAGTCCGAAGCTTGATTGAAGAGGGCCATCAGAAACTGAGAAAAGAACTTAAGGAAGAAGTTTACCACGTCTCGCCAGAACCAACAAGAGTCTCTGCCATTAGGAGCAGGCGTCCCCCAGCCAGAGAGAGAACATACACTCCACGGGGTAACCTCTGGTCTTTTCTTCGGGAGCATGGAGAAGACATGAGAAAGTGGGATGGAAAACCCACCTCCACCTTAGCAGCCCGGGTACGTGAACTGAAAAGAGGGACACCTACCACGAGGAGTTCATCTAGAGTCAATGCTGCTCCAGTCTCTCGTGCATGGAACTCCAGACAGTATAGGAATGATGATGTGACTGATCCTCTCGAAGGGACCTCAGGAACGTATTTACAGGAAGATAGCAACGTGCATCGTGAGCAGGAATAGAGGGGCCCTGCCTCTAGCCAGGTAGAGGAAAGGGACAATCGGATCTATTGGACTGTGTGGATCCGATGGCCTGGCACATCTGACCCACAAGAGTACACGGCTTTGATTGACACTGGCTCTCAATGTACCCTGATGCCATCAAGGTATGTAGGAACAGAATCTGTTTCTATTTCTGGAGTGACAGGAGGGTCCCAGCAGCTGACTGTAGTGGAGGCCGAAGTGAGTTTAACTGGGAACGGGTGGCAAAAACACCCCATTGTGACTGGCCCAGAGGCCCCATGCATCCTTGGCATAGATTTTCTCAGAAATGGATATTTCAAAGACCCAAAAGGATATCTCTGGGCTTTTGGGATAGCTGCTGTAGAGAAAGAAGGCATCAGACAACTGAATACCCTGCCTGGTCTCTCCGATGACCCCTTTGCTGTGGGACTGCTGAGAGTTGAAGAACAACAAGTACCAATTGCCACAGCAACAGTGCACCGTCGGCAGTACCGCACCGACAGAGACTCAGTGACCCCAATCCATGAGATGATTCGTAAACTGGAGAGCCAAGGGGTGGTCAGCAAGGCTCGTTCACCCTTCAACAGCCCCATCTGGCCTGTGCGTAAGTCCAGTGGGGAATGGAGACTGACTGTAGATTATCGTGGTCTGAATGAAGTCACGCCACCACTGAGTGCTGCTGTGCCAGATATGTTGGAGCTTCAGTACGAGCTGGAGTCCAAGGCAGCAAAGTGGTACGCGACCATAGACATTGCTAATGCTTTCTTCTCCATTCCTTTGGCAGCAGAGTGCAGGCCCCAGTTTGTTTTCACCTGGAGGGGTGTGCAGTATACCTGGAACTGACTGCCCCAGGGGTGGAAGCACAGTCCCACCATCTGCCATGGACTAATCCAGACTGCACTGGAAAAAGGCGAGGCTCCTGAACATCTCCAGTATATCGATGACATCATTGTGTGGGGGAACACAGAAGTGGAAGTTTTCAAGAAAGGAGAGAAGATTATCCAGATTCTACTGAGAGCTGGTTTTGCCATTAAGCGAAGTAAGGTAAAGGGACCGGCTCGAGAAATCCAGTTCCTGGGAGTCAAGTGGCAAGATGGACGTCGCCAGATACCCACAGAAGTAATCAACAAGATCACTGCAATGTCTCCACCAACCAGCAAGAAGGAAACGCAAGCTTTCCTAGGTGCCATAGGCTTTTGGAGAATGCACATTCCTGAGTACAGCCAGATTGTGAGTCCTCTCTACCTGGTTACCCGCAAGAAGAACGATTTCCACTGGGGCCCTGAACAGCAGCAAGCCTTTGCCCAGATCAAGCAGGAGATCGCTCATGCGGTAGCCCTTGGCCCAGTGAGGACAGGACCAGACGTGAAGAATGTGCTCTACTCAGCAGCCGGGAACAATGGCCTGTCCTGGAGCCTTTGGCAGAAGGCGCCTGGTGAGACTTGGGGTCAACCACTGGGATTCTGGAGTCGAAGCTACAGAGGGTCCGAAGCCAACTACACTCCCACGGAGAAGGAAATCTTGGCCGCCTATGAAGGAGTTCAAGCCGCTTCAGAAGTAATTGGCACAGAAACGCAGCTGCTTCTGGCACCCCGACTGCCGGTGCTGGGGTGGATGTTCAAGGGAAAGGTTCCTTCCACGCATCATGCCACTGACACTACTTGGAGCAAATGGATTGCCCTCATTACGCAGCGCACCCGTATTGGAAACCCAAATCGCCCTGGGATTCTGGAAGTTATAACGAACTGGCCTGAAGGTGAGACTTTTGGATTATCCTCTGAAGAAGAAGAGGAGCAAGTGACACGTGCTGAGGAGGCCCCACCATATAATGAGCTACCGGAGACTGAAAAACGATATGCCCTCTTCACTGATGGTTCCTGCCGAATTATAGGCACTGACAGGAAATGGAAAGCTGCAGTATGGAGCCCCACATGACGAGTTGCGCAAGCTACCGAGGGACAGGGTGGATCGAGTCAGATGGCAGAGCTTAAAGCTGTACAGCTGGCTTTGGATATTGCTAAACGGGAGAAGTGGCCGAGGCTCTATCTCTACACTGACTCATGGATGGTAGCTAATGCCCTGTGGGGATGGCTGAATCGCTGGAAAAAGGCCAACTGGCAGCGCAGAGGGAAACCCATCTGGGCTGCTGAGATTTGGCAGGACATTGCTACCTGAGTAGAGAAGCTAACCGTGAAGGTTCGACACGTGGATGCGCACGTACCCAAGAGCTGGGCTAATGAGGAGCATCGCAACAATGAGCAGGTAGACAAAGCTGCCAAGGTGAAAGTATCACAGGTGGATCTAGACTGGCAGCACAAGGGAGAATTATTCCTAGCTCGTTGGGCCCATGATGCCTCTGGTCATCAGGGAAGAGATGCAACATACCGATGGGCCCGTGACCGAGGGGTGGACCTTACTATGGACAGCATATCACAGGTCATCCATGACTGTGAGACCTGCGCTGCAATCAAACAGGCCAAGCGGGTGAAGCCTCTGTGGTATGGTGGACGATGGTTGAAGTACAGGTATGGGGAAGCCTGGCAAATTGACTACATTACCCTTCCCCAGACCCGCCAAGGCAAGCGCTACGTACTGACCATGGTAGAAGCAACCACAGGTTGGCTGGAGACCTATCCTGTGCCTCATGCCACTGCCCGGAACACCATCCTGGGCCTGGAAAAACAAGTCCTGTGGAGACACGGCACCCCGGAGAGAATCGAGTCAGACAACGGGACACATTTTAAGAATGGCCTTATAAACACCTGGGCCAAAGAACATGGTATTGAATGGATATACCACATTCCTTATCATGCTCCAGCTGCTGGGAAAGTTGAACGGTGCAATGGACTATTAAAGACTACCCTGAAGGCACTTGGCGGAGGAACCTTCAAGAATTGGGACATAAACTTAGCCAAAGCCACCTGGATGGTAAACACCCGAGGCTCCATCAATCGAGCTGGTCCGGCCCAGTCTGAACCCTTGCACACAGTGGATGGAGATAAAGTCCCTGTGGTACACCTGAAAGGGATTTTAGGAAAGACTGTTTGGATTAATCCCACCTCAGGCAAAGGCAGACCTATCTGTGGGATTGTTTTTGCTCAAGGACCTGGTTACACTTGGTGGGTAATGCAAAAAGATGGAGAAACCCGTTGTGTACCACAAGGAGACTTAATTTTGAGTGAGAACTAAAATCAGCGTGTAGGGTTTCATTCTGTGTATATATGTATGTATATGTATGTATCTGTGAGAGTGTATGATGTAGATGGTGATAGAATAAGGGGTGGATTATGTCCTAGGTTACAATGTAAAATTGTGCCCAAAGATGTATTCTATCACCATGAGCCGTTGGAGCCAAGGTGGGGCAGTGTTCTCCTTATCTTCTGTTAACGAGCCCAACAATGCCTTCCTGGAAGACGTTATCTCTGTTTAATGGGCCATCAAGGATCCATTTGCATGACTGATAAGATGAAATCATCCCATTGTGAGATGCTCTGCCCAGGGGGAGGAGCCAGGCATTCCCACCTGGATATAATCCGGGGTTTGAGACCTCACTAGCAGCTTCTATCCATTGGAATCTCAGAGGAGACGAGCTACCAGATGTTTCTACAGGGATCACTGCTTTGGATCATCTCTGCTCCAGCGGAACCACATCTGCTGCTCCAGGAGGACTCCCGGACTGCTTCAAACACCCTGACCAACAGGGCGTTAGGTTGTATCATTCCATTTATTTCAACTTTTTTTCCCTTCTTCTTCTATTAAATTGTATCTCTGACTGGGAGTCTCACTGGTTTTACTTTCAAACCAGCACAATTACATAAATGCCAACATATTTGCAAGATTCCAAAACTCAGGCAGCATCGAGCTTGAATGACTAAAGAGTATTTCTCCTTGAGGATTTGAATCTAGCCCAGATAAACTTTAATCCAAAACTGCCTTTGGATAGCAGGTCGATACAACTTACACAAAGCCCCCTCTCTGTACGCAGAGGTGATACAAAGTAGGTACACTAGGCAGACCATGTCCTAATGCACACTTAGACCTCTGCACCACAAACCAAACCAAACTGGATTTAAATGCATAACCAATACTTTCTGCATTTTCTTTTAGTGGGGGGAAGAAAAATATCTCCCTAGGAAACAAAAATACCCCTTCTCTATGCTTTTTGAATGGGAATTGACATAGAGAAAGGCAGGAAATGAGGTAAGGTTGCTTTTTTCCTCATTTTCTATATTATGACCACAATGGATACATACATTTCTACATTTAAGAATATAACCACATACTCATATATAGCTGCATCTCATCCAAGCACTGGTCACTTGGGAAAACTTAGAAATTCAGGAATTCTGTGAGTCTGATCCTACAACTATTACCAGCTGGGAGCTAACATACATTTCTTTTTTGTTCATCCTAAAGCTTTGAATTATAATTTACTCATTAGCCCAATAAATATCTCATCCTTGCGTAGCCTATAACAGCAGAAAGAGCAGCTATTATAGCAGTTGCACACTGCAGCAGGATAAGTTTGTCTGACCTCAGCATCGCTCAGCACTTTAAGCAAACATGGATCCAGTATAGCCATGATCCTCATGAAGCTTTCCTGCTAACCCAGACACAGGAAAGCAAGAAGTGTGACTCCTCTCTCCAGACTGCACAGAGACTTTTCTCCAGTCACAAGAGAAAAATCCCATCCCCAGTGGTGTGGGGAGAAAAACGGAGATGCTGCTTAAAGCAGTCTTGCCCTTGATATGTTGCAGCTGTGTTAATTATCCTAGAGTGGGAACAGCCTTGTCCTCACAGCCATGGGTGTGATAAAGAGTGAGTTAGCTGGTAGGGAGTCAGTTGGCATTTGCTCACCGTGTTGTGAAGAGCTAGGGACAGGAGGTTGTGCTAAGGAACAGAAATGGTAAGATGCTGTACGTGGGACAGACAGGGTTAGGTGTCCTGATAGGGACAGGAAGGAACAAGCCAGAACTGGAGAAGAAAGAGAGAAAGAGCCAGAGCTGTGTGAAGCTGCACATAGGGAGTGTTGGGAGACAAAAGGAGATGCTGCTGAAGGCAGTCTCCCCCCTGATATTTTACAGCTCTGTTAATTATCCAAGAGTGGAAACTGCCTTGCCCTCACAGCCATGGATGTGATAAAGAGTGAGTTAGCTGGGAAGACGTCAGTTGGAGTCTGCTTGTCGTGCTGAGAAGAGCTAGGGACAGGAGGTAGTGCAGAGACAGAAATGATAAGATGCTGTACGTAGGACAAACAGGGTTAGGTGGCTGAGCTAGGGACAGGAAGGAGCAAGCAAGAACTGAAGAAGAAAGAGAGACAGAGCCAGAGCTGTGTGGAGCTGCTCTTAGAAGATACAGAGAAAAGGTATGGGAGACTTTTTGAATAACAAGGTGCTGCTGCTTGAAGCCTTCTGATGATTTTGGTGAAGCACCTTAAGTGCAGTGTCTGTGTTGACTACCACATATTGACTGTGACAGGGAGTACAGAGAAAAGGTATGGAAGACTCTTGAATAATAAGGTGCTGATGCTTGGAATCCCCTCAAGTTTTTAATGAAGCACTTTGAGTACAGCATCCGTCTCGACTGTCACTTATCAACAGTGACACAGTGTCCATCTCGACTACTGCATATTGACAGCAACACAGGGGTTTTCTCCATCTGCTCCGGGTAAGAAAATTAACAGTCTGTGGCACATGGGCAACGTGTGCTGTAAAAAATGTTCACTAGCTCAAGTGCTTTGGTTGTGCTGAACATTTCAGTTGTGACCAACATAATTTCCTGTCATTCCACTTTTCCCAGGTTGCCTCTACATCTGTCCTGAACCTATGTGAAGTTCCTGTTTATACTTTGGTAAGAAAACTAAAGAGATATTAACAGTTAACCAATTTTTATTTGTTTCTAAAAAGCTTCTCAATTAATATAAAAATGACCCCAAAATAATGAGTCTGGTTTGGGGTTGTGTGTGTTTGTTTGTTTGCTTGTTTTTGTGGTTTGTGGTTTTTTGTTTGGTGTGGGGTTTTTTTGTTTTGGGTGGTTTTTTTTGTTTGGTTGTTGTTTTTTGGGGGGTTGTTTGTTTTGTTTTGTGGGGGTTTTTTGTTTGGTTGGTTTTTTGGGGGTTTTTTTTTGGTTGACAGGTTGTTTTATTTTTTCCCAGGTTTTTTGATTTGTTGTTGGTTGGTTAGTTGTTTGTTTTGTGTTTTGTTTGGGTTTTTTTAAGGAAAAGAAAGCTGATATTGTGACTCTGATTCTGTTGAAAATTCCCCTGGTCCACTCCCAAAACATATGCCTGATGAGCAGAACGATGACTCTCCTAAATGTATCAAATGGGGCCATTTTGGGACCTCTTCCAACATCTCTTTCCATCTGTCCATCTTCTGCCCAGCAATTCATCATCTCCCCCAAATCTCTAACTCCACTGCATTCCTCAGTCCTGGCATTGACATTTACCTCTGTCCTACATGAATTCAGTCACATCCAACCTCTGAGCAACCCCTTTGCTCTTCCCGGAGTTGTTTCCTTTCACAGACATGATACCAGTTAAATTCTCCAGTTTACCATTCCCAAAGCCAGGTGTCTCTGGGGCAGAACCCACTGCTGGCAGAAGGAAGAGGGATAATTCTATGTCACAGGTCTTTCTTTTCTGCTGCAAAAACAGGAACCAATCCAAAAAGCAGAGGAATCAAGTTCTCCATCTTCTACACCAGCCCACATGAGCTCCAGTAGTCCAGTTGTCCCATTTCTCTTTGGGATTCCTTTATAAGCAAGGCTGAACCCTCTAGCACTATTATCTGACCTAATTCAGCCCTGCTGAAATGCCATCATTTGCCTGCACAAGACAGGGAAAGAACTAGCACTGATCTTAGATTCCAGACTACCGATGGTCCGTGTACACAAGAGTTAAGTACTAATATTACATATGCCCAGAAAAGGAGGCAGAAAGACTCTTCTGCCTGCAGCAGGTGAGAGACCTGCAATTTTCCTGGGAATCGGGCTTTTTTCCTTTAGCCTTCTGATTTACAGCGCAATCAATAGGTTGCTGCCCATTGCTGCCACCCCCTTTAGTTTCAAAATTGATGGGTGACAGCGCTGCAGTGCTATTGTGTTACATACAAGCTGCGAAATGCCATCGAGGCGAGTGCTCGGCTGAGTCACGCAGAGTCAGCACAACACAACAGGCCAGAAGGGTTTGAAAGCTCTGCACGGACCCAGCCGTGCCAATGCAGCCCATTCCCTCCTGTCAGCAGCCCTTGCCAATGCCATTTCTTGCCCCGCAGAGGTTTTGACAGCAGAAATTATTCTTAGGTCTCTCTCACATGTATACACACACACGCGCGTTTCAGCGGATCACTTCTCAGCCTGCGATAGCCTTATCACACCCTCATAAAGCTGGGAAGTACTATTAAATGGGGATAACAGGAGAGGGCAACAGCAGGAAGTAGACGAGTTAGCTAAATGAGCTGAAAGCAAGTTGTCAGATAACACGTCAAGACTATCCTAGTCCTTGCTTCTGCTATGGGAGCAAAGAAGCCCCTCCTTGCCTCTTTTTCCCTCAGCACATTTCCCTGACTAGATCTGGCTGAAGAACGTTGTCTTTACTTGGCTAGTTTACCACAGCATACTTGCAGCAGCAACAAGGAATGTGGGAAACAACTGGGTCCATTTCATTTGGTAACTGCTGATCTCTATCTACCTCAGCCTATCACAAAGCCATGCCCTTATGAACAACCTGACACTTGCAACCCAAATGCCAGTATCACCTCCAGGCCATAGATTTCAACTCCAAACGGTTAATAGTGCCGAATAAGTGCAAGCCTGCTTCCATTCAGGTTCTTTCATCTGCTTCCCTTCCCCCAGCTGAGTCAGAAGGGGTTCAAGCCTAAGTCCTGCCTTCCTCTCAGATGCCCACAGCCAGAGATTACAAAGGGAAGCCCTCCAGCACACGCTCTTCTGGAGGTACAGAGAAGCTAAACAATGTCATCAGCAGAGGCAGGCTTGGGTTTGAAGCACAGCAAGTCCAGTCCTCATCTAGCACCTTCCCTCCAGTGCAATGGCCTCTCTTCTCCCCTTTCCCCTGAACTGCACGTGCTCTAAGTGATACTGCAGCCATAGCACTGCTAGGACCACTTAATACAAACCTGCAGCTTGAGAAGCAACTATTTTGTGCATCATATCAACAAGTACCTGGTTCATAACTTGACAACCAATCCTGCCCTTTCACCTTACATCATCTTTTGAAGGCATTTTCCAAGAACAACTTACAGTAAACCAGCTTCCAAAGCCAGACATAAGAATGCCTTAATTACACTGCAGCAGGTGACACACCTTCTCAAAGCTTTAAGGAAGCAAAACACAAACCAAAACAAGCTTCTCCTCCCACTTCTCTCCTCACAGAAGGATCCCGGCTGCTGGTGAGAAAGCCAGTTTCCAAAGCTATTTGCCCACTTGCCATCTCCAGGTGTGACTAGGAAGAAGGATCCTTTTCATAAAAGACAGCCATGAAAAAAACTCTCTGCCCGCCACCCTATCCCATTAGAAGAAAGGCCTTTGTGCTGGCAGGCTAGAGGATATTCTGGGCAGCTGGACAACACCACTTTCCTTTCCCTGCAAAACTTGTATGAAATGCTGCATCTTAGACACTTACTAGTGTTTAACACTTTCTAAAAGAGAAAAACACCTCACATTTAATCAATATTCCCAACTGGCTCACGTGCTTACATCTACAATGCAAGGAAAAGAGAAACACTAGGAGGGGCAAAGAGAGGGCAAACAGTTTTTTCAGATTAAAGGAGACACATGAGAGAGGAATGACAAAATGGTCAGCAAGTGCCTTCTGAAGCCACACAGCTGTACAGGAGCTTTTTGTACCAAAGAAGAGATTTTATAGCAAGCCAGAAAATAAGCTGCTGTCTCCAAAGGAGCACAAGGTATGGTATGAAGAGAAAGTAAAGGAAAAGGGAAGCTCAAGCTGCTTGAGCAGCTGTAATGCTTTGACTGGAACCACTAGATGATAAGCTATAAAACACATTAGCTTGATGTACAGGGTAAGTACGAACAGAGGGATCCCATATTTTTGTCTCCAGCACCTGCTGTTCTGGCAGGAGGCTCCATGGATACCTGGACACAGAGGACAAGTGAAATTTCTTAGATGCAGGCATGACCCAGAAGGAAGTCTTGCCAAATTGCAGTCTCTGCAGTCACAGGATAGAAGCACATGAAGTTCCTTTGACAGTCCAGAAGACAGACTGGCCAGTATCTTAATTCAATTAGACTTTTGCAAAGATAACAAAATGGTATCAGACACAAAATCAGTTATAAACTAGTGCAGACCCTCACATTTCAAAGTGTATGAAAATCAACTGACAGAGACATAAAGAAGCAGCTTCTCTCTTAGGATTGTTGTTCCAAATTACCCACACTGGAGTAGTTCCTCACTTTCTGAGGACACCTGGTGTCAGTTCTGTCATCACAGCCAGCTCCAGTGCCCAAGACTGAATGGGTCAGTGGGCCCAACAGTGGGGCAGTGTCTCTGGCACTTTACCATGGACATAAAGCAAACCACACTGCAACACATGAACCATGACACCCCACACAATGATGATCCAGCAAGATGCCACAGTAACACGCTTGGAAGAACCACTGACAGTAAACATGGTCTATACAGGCCAACACCTCACTCAATTTCATCCGTCATTCATGTTTATCTTACGTAACCAAAATAACGAAAAACCCAATTCTGTGGTATTTGACATTGAAGTTTGTGCTACCCCACTGCATCAGCATGCAGCCTAGGTCTCAGATGTGTAAGAGTCCTACAAGAAACAGGAATAACCTGCAAATATTAGGGAATTAGATGCTCCTCCCCAAAAAGGATTAAAGTTCAGGAGCGCTCTGAGGCAGAAATGTGGCTTACAACAAAAAATCAGGGAAGGTGACTAAGAAGGAGAACTGAAATATAAGGCTACATTTATCATAAAACTCTTCTAGGGAGACACTTCTGCTGTGCTAAACCTAGTATGGCTCATCTTTACCTGAATGGCCCACCCATGGGGTCTGATCAACTAAAGTGCATGTTCCACTGCTGAGGGACAAGCCAGAAAGGCAAAGGCAGGTGAAACAGAGGGCCTCTGTGAGGTCTCTGTGACCTCCACTCTCCCAAGGCACAAGCTGGAAGTCATTGCTCCTAAAAGGTAATGAAAAATTGAGAAGTTTGGAGGCGGGGAAGATCAGCTTCTATATTTGAAAATTCTGGGAGCTGAAAGGGAATAAAAAGCTGGTTGAAGCCTAGATCTGCTAAAAAACCCTAGGTGCAGGCATAGAAACAATGCTCATTTTACATTAAAAACCAGGAAATGAAATGAATGAAAGACAGCACTGTTTCTGCATTAGGGTTTTTAAGTACACTGCAGGATTTCTGTCTCAGAGTACTCATTGAGTTACATCAGACTGTAATGGCCTGTTGATTTTGAGAGATTATGGCAGCACTGCTGATGCAGGGGAGAGGAGATGGAAGTTGAGAGAAGATGTGATGCATCAGCCAGTGTGCACACACATTTCAGATGATTACCCCTAAACTCCTGTGCGAGAAAGACATGGCAGATTCACAGCAGGACTAGGACCAGGTGTGCACTGTGCACAGGACTCTGTTAGCAACCAGAGCAGCCACAGCAGGTGGGTTTTTGCCCCTCTGGGGCAGCAGATGCAAAAGCAACATTTCTGCAGGAGACTCCCATCCAGAGCTGGCAGGACCAGAGTGGCGTGGCATGGCATGGCATGCATAATGGAGAAGGTGAATCCCGTGTTCAAGGTGTGCAACGTGTTCCTGAGATGGATTCAATCTCACTCTGCCAGGCTGACAACTTTGCTTGCCTGCCTATTTCTCTCTCCTGTATTTCACAGAAAGATGGTATCCTTTCCTTTTCCTTTCTTTGCTGCTGGGCAAAGCAACCAAGAACAAAGGATGAAAGAAAAATGCAGGGGGGGATTGGGGGGGAGTGAGGTGGGGGAGGGACATTTGAGAGTTAGGGAGCAATCTTTAGCAGAGAGAAGATAATTTAAAGAAAGAAAAAAAAAAAAAAAAAAAAAGGAGATGCAGAGGCTTGGGAAAAAAAAACCCCACAATATGCAAATGAGGTAGAACAAAAATCAGAGCTGTGAAAAAAAATAAAATCACACTGAACCAACCCATGTCTCCATAAGCTCTCTGTCTCTCAGACAAGGAGATGCCATTGGGGTGAGGGGTTCCCAAATCCTCCTACCACCCTCCAC
This sequence comes from Phylloscopus collybita, assembly GCA_027886175.1. NCBI lineage: Eukaryota > Metazoa > Chordata > Aves > Passeriformes > Phylloscopidae > Phylloscopus > Phylloscopus collybita. The sequence goes on along the minus strand of JAJNNQ010000137.1, from coordinate 49,029,720 downwards.
CCCCGGCAGACACCCATGGCTCACTCCAGGCAGGCAATCTACCCTCTGAGGCATAGCAAAGGGAGGGAAGAGGGAAGAGTAAAGCAATTCTGGAGCAGTGAAAATCCTTGTTTTCTCTCAGAGGTAGGGAGCTGTGGGGCAAACCGAACCAGCCAGGTGCTTCTAACACGATGTCTATCAAACAGTCTGATTTCAAGCTTCACTGGAGGAGTCCCTTAGCAGCTGCTTTAATCTACTGCAGCACTTTTCCCCCACAGCAGGCTGCATTCCCCTTGTGCCTCCTCCACTCTTCCACTAGGACAGAGGTCCCACAGGAGCAGCTGAGGTCCCACCTCAGCTGACAGGTTGCCTCGCAGACTGAACTACTGCAGGTCATACCACAAGCTAAGGAGGATCAGGCTTGAACTGGAGCTTTCCAAAGGGCATCCAGCTGCACAAGGAAAAGCAGGATTTTGCCCCTGCAGATGACATACTATTCTTGATGCAGAGCCCTCACACTGCTCAGAGGTGGGCATCAGCAAAGGGCTTCTTCCCTCCAGACCATGGTGTAAATAACTCATCCATCAACTTGTTCATTAACGACACTATAGCTGGTGGTGTTGCAACACACCATAGTACAGTTACCCTTCTACTCACTATCATTTATTTCTTCTCCTTCCATGGTATGGCAAACCATCAGTGCATGCTCCTCAGCTGGGAACAGTGAGAGCTGTAAAAGGGAACTAGGAAGAAGCAGGATTACAGGTTTTTAGACAGTCTGGGACTGACTCACCTGAAATACCACCTTTTAGCACCAGGAGTGCTCTCCTTTCATGTTAACAGCAGCTCCTCTGCTCCAGCTTTGTTCTCCTGCCACATTTCTATTTGAACCATTATTTGTTTGTCCAGTTCTGCCTGTGAACACCTGAAGCTAGGGACTATAGGCTATGGGTTGGTCCTAACAAAATATTTTTTAAAAACGCTATCAATATCAGAAACATGGTATTACTTTTACTTATTAGCAAGGAGCATCCTCACTTAGTAAATACTAATTGCCTAGAAGTACAAGTCACAGTTGTATTGCAAAGGTTAGTTAAAAAGCAATTTCAAGAAGCTGACAAATTCCACACCAAAGGTGTCTAAGCTCTGATGGCATGTCTGAAAGCAAAAGCTAAGCCTTGCACGGTATTTTCTGAAGGACTGTGGATATCAAGGTAAAGCAAACACAGGAAGCTGTGCTGGTATTGAGGGCAGTCAGATGTCTAAGGGGAAAACAGCAAGAGAACAAAAATACGGCAGTGAGAGAACAGGGAGTTTTAGCAGAGAACTGTAAGTTTTAGCAGAGGTTCCTCCCATGCAGATTGGTAACTCCAATCACCTGCAAAGGTCACTTGCACCTCCTGAAACCAGAATGGCTGCAGGCACTGGCTGTATTTCCCAGGGGCTCCTCTGCTCCCAAGTGTGACTTCCACTACCCAGAGACCCGCAGAGAGACAGAGTGAGAAGATACATGATCTCTGAGTTCACATCTTAGCCAGGTCTATGTCCATATCAGTAGGAACTGCCACCACAACTGACACTAATTGGTTCTCTTGTCATGCTGCAGAGGTGACACAGACCACAAGGGTACATACAGGAGGCCTCCCTCTCCCTGGTCCCCTTAGGTCACTGCTAGGTACCCTGGTAACAGTGTGCACGCATAGCTGGTGTTGCCATGTTTGATGCCTGCTCTGTGAATAAAGAGCATCACTATCTGGAGCTGTTGAGCCTGCGTCACTCACTGCAAGAAGCAGGGGGGAGGAAGACAACTACCAGCTTAAACCAGATTTCACTGGTAGGAGCATCACCAGAATCTCAGGGACTTTACAAGGGATACTGAAACATTACCAGCTGCAGTTGCAACCTCCATATCCTCTGTCAGCCTGGAAAAACAACAATTAGCACATTGTGTGCATTAGTGCATGCATGTGTTTGTATGAGCCTGCATTGCAAACATACACAATAAACAGTACAAGGAAGAAAGAGATTGTTGTTTGAAGCTCAAAGAAGCTATTTGTAAAAATCTGTGTGCAACTGAGAATGAAAACAAAGGCAAAAATTACTTTCATCTTTCTGTGAGGCAGAGGGGGCAGGGAATTAAGCACACACACCCCCCCAAGCAATGCCCAGGAAGAATTATGCTGCTTGTGATAAATGCACTTTTCTGGTTCTGTGAAAAATCTGATATAATGAAAGTACCTTGCATGCAATTACTGGCATTTGTTTAGCATGGCAGGGCATTGCACTGCCACTGGGCTCGCTCTTCTCTGCTCCCAATTAGCATGCCAAGTACTCCAGCCACACACATGGACTCACGGGTCAGGGATTGGTTCAGAGGAGCAGCACACAGCTACCTGCCCACCAATGAGGGAGTGAGTGATGTGCTGGAAAGCTCCAGTTTCCTTCATTTTACATCCTCCCATCCCTATCACACTCTTTTCCTCCACTACTCTAGGGTCTCTGGAGGCAGTGATAAAAACCACAAGCTCTACCCTTCCTCTCTCAGCTGGTCTCATTCACGACTCATGGCAGATCCAGTTTTCTCTCGGGACTCACTAATGAAGACGGCCAACGTTAATCTCTTTCCCCCTCCCTGACGGGTCGATTTATAGTTCCACGGAGAGTCCTGGATTGCAGCCAGAGGGCTTGACACATTCTTCTTGTTCCAAGACGAAAGGGGACGGGGGGGAAGACAGGCTTGCGCACACATACTGAAGACACACACGTATTTGTGATTTGGATTCAGCTGGAAGATGCAGCTGGAAAACCTGTTTACCTTTTCTGAAACTGAGGGTGAAGGAACAGTAGCCAACAATGCCTTTGTATACATGTGTACACTCCAAACATCTTTGTGTTTCCACAGCACCTCTTCCAGCCCACAGACCCCGAACCACAGGGATCACTCCCTCGTCACCAGGATGAAATAAAGCATCAGTTGTGTGCCAGCAGCATTACCCATGAGTCATTAAGAGAGGAAGCAAATAATAATGTCTCCAGGACAAACAGCAGGAGGAGGGAAAGGGGAGATTTTAGGCAGAAAGTAATGAACTGGAATTTGGCCAGGACACTGAGGTTACTGCCCCCTCATCTTGTGAGAAGTGCAGTGGGATCTTTAACAATTGATTGATCAAGACCTCGGCTCTACCTCTCATCCATAAGAGCTTCCAGTAGTCCTTGCAACTTCTTCAAGAGCAATGCTGGTACATGGGCTCAGCTGTGGCTCACCCACATAGAGAATGCACCCCTCTGGTATCCCCACCTGCTTTTCTACAGCACTGCAAGGCACTGCCTCTACTGGAACTCCTCAGACCTGTCATGCCCACAAGCTGCACCTTCAAATGAACGGGAGAGAAGGAGAGACTCGGGTATTTTTTTACAACTGAGCTATGAGGGAGCATCCCTTCCTTTCCCCATGTGGCAGTCTCTGCCACAGCCTGTTGGAACCCCTAACTTGGTGCCATTTGTTCAGCTCAGCTCACTGTGCACACAGCAGACTGACCCACACTGACAGCACAGCTCTGCAAATAGGGTCAGTCAGTGAGCTACTGCTGCAGAGCTGCAGGGGAGCATAAACACTGGCTTTATTCCTGTAACATATATACATTACATCCTCACCCCCGCCCCCTCAGGAACCAAGTGGTGGATTTAAAAGGAGCACTGTCAACTCATTTGGGGCCATTATTTTGCACTAGAAGAAATGGTCTTTACAAAGCTCAGTAGAAGCACACTCACATTCCATCTTTAAGTAATCTTGAAGGTTTCAATTGCAGGGCTGTTGATAAACCACAATGCAAAAAAGCATAAATAGATCAGATACGAGGCTGCCCAGACACAGAGTTACTCTTGCCAAGCTGACTGCAGAGCAAAAACAGAAATGAACACTGCACATAATTATAGTATTTTACATTTCCACTGCACTTTCCATCCTGAACAACCCCCAAATGCACATGCATGTGCATGTGTGTGCATACAGAGAGGTAGGACATTGGGAAAATTTACTTGTGAAAGAAAACAAGAAATTGTCATCCAGTGGTAACAGCTTGTACTGAACTAAAGACTTCATTAATACACACACACACAAGCTCATAGAAAATTATTATAGTGTGAAACAAGACTAAGCCAAGCCACAGCAATCTGTAGATCAGCAGCTCCAGCACTTCTGCTGCTGCTCGGCATTTCCCACAAAACAGATTAGAAACTGATCTTTTATTAGCTCTCGCCCTCTTGTTTCCCAGCGAAGCCCAAGGTGCCAATTCCACTCTGCTACTGCAGGGCAGGGGCAGCTCTGCAGCTTTTGATCCAGTCTTCCTTTCTGCCGCTGTCAGGTGCTTTGCAGCCTGTAAGCAGGCACATACCCCAGGCCTGTGGGCTGCAACAGTCCCATTTTGCAGACAGCAGAGCATCTGAACAGTGGAGCCAAAGCCAGGGGCAGTGCCCAAACCACGGTGCTCCTCTTTCCCTCCTGACTAAAGAGCCTGTACCAGGAACAAAGGCCTATTCTCAACTTCGTGCCACTCAAGATACTCTGAGCAAGGATGAAAAGAGCCAGGAAAGAACACTGGAAGATAAGCAAGAGCAGAGACCTGATGCTCAAGCAGAAACCTTCAACTTTCTCAGGAGGCTGAGGCGGGGGAAAGAAGAGCAGGCGCTAGCTCACATCTCAGCCTGGGGATGCTGGGTCACTCCTTTCTCCTTCCTATGTGTCTGTGGCATGTCAATCTCATCTTCCACATATTAAATACCTCACAGTAGTTTTAAACTCCCCTCAGAGCAGGCGTTTCAATGTTGCTATGTGTCCAAGCACACGAAGAATGGGGATAGGAGGTTCAAGAGGAGACAGAGAAGGAAGAAACTCTGAAGTACTACAAAAATGAACTAATAGGTCAGAAGCAAGGAAGGAAACAGTCTGAGGTTATGAAATAACAGCTGGGTTGAGAAAGCTGGGTTGTTTGTTGTTTTGGGTTTTTTTTAATGAAAAACAGGAATCACACCAACAAAACAACGTAACCAAGTGTAGTACACAACTACCCATTCAGGGAAGAGCCTTAGCCCTTACACTAGCATGAGGCCAATATCTGCCTTTGATGCCCCCCAGAAGAATCTGTTCACTCAGCAACATGCTGTAGTAATATGTAAAGCTCAGTGAATGACTGGCCCATGCCCCTCTTGGCAGATATTCTGGGGAAGAAAGATATTTTGTCAAGGACCCTGCAACAACACCCTCCCCTATACTTAAGCAGACTGTTAATGGATGTCCATCCAGAGAGGACTCAAGGCTTTAATAAGGTCACATCTGAAAGAGCCCCACCTAATAAGCTGCATGGAAGTCAATTTACTGACCTCAGCACATGAAGTTGTGGTTGCAGGGTGTATAGGTATTCACACCTGATGCTCAAGGGCATCCCCTCTGGCTAAAAAAGGGAGACCAATGTGACTTGTTAAATAATTTAATTTACTAATCCAGTGCTTTATTCAGGAATGCAAGGAAGAGCCTGGTTAAAAAGGATTTTTATTTTGACAATGTCACTTTAACAACAAATAGCGGGTTGCTCAGTTCCCTTAGCAGGAGACGGCAGGTGCTCAGCTGGCTGATTTAGCAGCAGCCACAACTGCCACCACAAACTGCTGGGTGCAGTCCACAGGCCGCAATTCCCCCAACGCAGATTCCCAAGGAGGGGGAAGGGCTAAGGAAGCCAGAGGAAAGGAAAGGGGGTGAGCTTGGGGTGAAGAGTTATTGAATTAATGAACAAACCTCACTGCCACTTCACTGGGACATCCTCACTGGGCTGAAGGGCACCTACATCAGCTGCCTTCCCCCAACCTTGTCTGCGCACCTTCCTGCATAAGGGAAGTCCTTTCACCCCTCCTTCCCCCTCAGGAAATAAAATGCCCACTTTTTACATGCATGCAACACCAGCAAGATACTCTGTGATCTTCTGAGACCTTCCCCAATGGCCGCATTTTATGGAAACCAGTGTCCTCCGTAAAAAAAACTAGAAAGCAGGAAGACCACGTTGTGCCTACAGAAAATCAGGGCTATGGAAATGCATCTTAGAAAAGGGTATGGTGCAGCTAGAGGCCTGTGGCAGAGATTATTAGAGATGACATTACAATAATCTTTAAAATTAAAAATAGACATGTGCATGTGACTTTGTGATTTGGTTTTTGTTGCAGTTTGGCAATTGTATTTTTTAAAACATACAGCATAAAAAGACAAAAACTTTGGCCATTTCCTTTACCTCACCCATCTTGCCCATGCAGGAATGAAAGATTTTTCTAGACTGAAAGACTATGAGAATCAGTGGGCCAAGAAAATTTTATCTCCTGAACAGTGAGAAACTGAAAGTTGTGCTGTTAAAATGGAATGGGATTTTACTCAGCTCACAACAAATTTTGGATGGTCTTCACTTGAATTTGCTACCATCTATACCAAGACTTGTATTTATTGGGATATTTTAAGCTGCAGAAAGGCAAAATTCTCTTACCTACAATATAAAGTATTAGAGCTCACAGAAACATCCATTATACCTTAGTAGCAGTTCTCCAAGGCCTCCAAAAAATTAAAACACAGAGTACACATTACTCTTTATTACAGCCTGAGATATATCAGGCTTGATGACAGTGCCATTTTTTTAAATCCATTGTGATGGGGTGAATGGGGGAGATAAACTGGTACAAGCCTAATTTAGAACATTCCCTTTGGGTTATCTGTAAAACTAATCTAGACCTAACACTAGAAAGCATGCTCAAGGAGAGAAACAAAATCCTTCCTTTTTTTTTATAAGGATACTATCAGTGGAAGAAGTTTGAATAATAATAATAATAATAATAATAATAATAATAATAATAATAATGAGTTTATTAGCCAACTATTATTTTTGGCTACTCAAGCAAAGGAGAACTTCAACAACCCAGAATTTACAGGGCTGGGAGCCTGGTGGGTTCCTGGTTTTTATTTTGTGCCAATTTGCATTCACTCAAACTCCTAAGTGATGATGCCGCCAGCAACTTCAGCCCAGCTAAAAGTGGGTTAAGAAAACAGTGGACACTCATCAAAAACTAGGTCTTGCCTGCAGAGGGACACACAGGAGAGGTAAGCAGACGCATTTTAGGCGGATGGGTAAAATTACATGAAACACCAGTATGGACAAATTTATACAGAGTGCAAATGTATCCCTGATTTGCCTGCTTCATTACTAAACCTATTTTTACTAAAACAGCTGAAAGTTAATTTCAGTCTAAATAAGGGTATGGTCAGATCAGCCAAGCAATTGGCTCAGGGTTGTCCTTTCAGACAGATATCAGTAAACTCACCATATGCGCTTCCAGTCTTCTGCAACACAAAGAAACTTACAGTATCTTCAGAGAAATCTCCCACAAACTGTTTTTGTGAGACTTAAAAATCAGAGGGGCCAGTTTGGCTGGGAGTCAGCAATCTGGTAAGTTGGCAGGGGCAGGCTACAAAGGATATCCCAAGAGTTGCCAGTCTAGCACTATTTCTTGGCTCCAAAATTAAACAGACATCTAGTTCTTAATTTCCCCCCAAAAATACAGCTTTGACCTTGTCAGGATGCTGCCTTGAGAACACCCAGAGAAACTGCCACCAAGAAGAGGCATATCTGCTGTGGGACATCTTCCAGCCACTCAGAAACAAGAAGCCAGGCGAGGGCTGTTGCCAGTTCACATACCCTACTCCAGGACTGGGCAGTGACTCAAGAAAATTACTTCCTGACATCCTCCCAGCAGTGACCCCAACCATGCACCTGTCTCAAGAGATGCCAGTATGCCTTTATAGCTTTGATAAGAGATGCTTCACATGCATTGGCTTCCTTACTCAGAGAAGGGCCCACCAAGCCTCCTGGGTTCAACACTGGGTGGACAGATCTCCTGTAAGTGGACATTGAGAGATGAGCTTGTCACTGAATACAGGGGAGATACAGAGCTGGCACAGTAGCTGTTTCTTGAGGAACAACAAGTTGCTGGCAGCAGGAAAAACCCTAATTTGGTGTCTACCTGATTTTCAGTCCTTCTTGCCCTAGGAATCACCCATCACCCTTGACTGGGATTTTGTAAGAATGAGAACACAAGGACAGAGAGAGATGTCACTGCTCCCCCAACCCTCCTACACCAGGAGTTGGCTGGGTGTGAACTCAATCCATTGTGCCTGACCATACCAAAACCCTTCCAGCCCATCTGCCAATGTGTCCTGAGCGCCATTCTCTCCTGGCAGTTCCATCTAATCAGCACACACCAAGTGCCAGGGTTCCTTGCTGTTTGCTCTCTCCCCCTCCCACCAGGGCTATGCAGCATTAATGTTTCACCGGCAGCTCTCACTCTCCTCACAGCCCCATCAAGCACATCTCTGCTCTGACCTATCGCCCCAGGCACCTGGCTCCTGACCCCCAGAACCCACAGCTGCCTCAGCCTGGCTGCCCCTCAATCCCGGCAGTGCTCTGCATGCCTTTGGAACAGGAAAACAGCAAAACCCCTCACTGCCCCAGGCAGCCGGCTCAGACCACCAGCCTCATCCTACCTGCAGCTTAACTGGCATATAAAGGCTGGAAGGGGAAAATGCCCAGCACACACCCTGCATCCCTGCCAGCCGCCCCCCTTCCCCAGCTTGTCACCATACCAAACAAAAGCATAAACCCTTTTGTTTCTCAAAAATACTTCTCTGCAAAAATGCAGCAATTATTTCAGAAAAATCTCTCCCCTCACCACTGGTAGAAATACCATAGTCTGAAACAGGTGATGATTGCAGACAGTGAAATATTCCAGAAAAAAAGGAAGATTTGGGGAGGGGGAGGGGATGAGGTATCTGGGATCCAATCTTTCTTTCCCTGACAATCCCCTCCATCTCTAGGAGATTTCATTTTTATCAACAGGATTTCTGCGAAATTTTCTCTCAATCCTCCCTCTCTCCCATTTCAACTCCCAGCTGAGCTCAAAGGTGCACAAGAATAATGTGCTGCCACCCTTTTCTTGCAGGCTGGACAAATAAGTCCTCAACTAGCCACATGGAAGCCATTAAGAATATATTAACATACCCAGCAGGGTCTGTCACTTTTTCTTTTCCTCCTCCCTGACCCACCCCCCTTTCTTCTTAAACACAGAGAAGGAAGAAATCTTGCCACAGAAACAAGAGGTTTTCATCAAGTCTCATTACCTCAAGCACAGCCATGCACCACAGCCCCCACAGAGAACAGCCTTCAGTTCCTGCTGTCATTAAAGGAATGAAGATCTTAAACAAAAATTAAACCCTGGACAACATGAAGTTGGGAGCACGTGAACGGATCAGGCAGGGAAGGGTACGAGAAGGCCACGGAGAAGAGCAGGAGGAGAGCCACCAGAGAGGGCTCCATTCTAGCAGCTTGGTAGAGACGGAGCAGGTTAAATGTGTCCCACAGAGAAAGCAGAGGGAAGTATTTTCAAAATTTCGAGCCAGCATCAAGATATGCTGTATTTCCCACACTTAGTGACACAGCAACATCCTGGAACATTAATAAGGCTCAGGGTGAAACCAGACAAGCAATCATGATAAAAAAAAAGGCACAAAGCTTTGTCTCAGTCTGTGATATTCCATGAAAGGATGATTTTGCACACTTCAACACATGTTCATTTTTACTCCAGGGGTCCTCACCCCTTCCAAACAGTACTGTGTCCCATGCATCCTGGAGCAGCTGCACAGCATATCTTAACCTATAGCAGCTGCTCTAAGAAGAAGGTATTTACTAACTCAGGAGGAGGGTTTGAAGGGCCAAGGCAGCAACTCTACATTTAAACAAGGGATTTCTATACCAGAGGGTTGTTAGTCAAAGGGCTATCAAGTCCAAGTGCTCTTAAACTGTAGTTTTTCAAGTATTTCTTTGAGCAAATCACTGGGTTAAGCAGCTTTCCTCTCCACTTTGGCTACTTTAATCCAGATCAATTCCCTGATCCTGTTCAATGTGCAGCAGCACATTCAGCTGGGTGCACTGGCACAGCTGAACAAGTAGCTCAGAAGCAGCAGCAGGAACTGTGGAAAACACCCTTGGATTCAACAGGCATGACACTTGGTTCCAGGGGAGCAAGACACTGCATGCAAATCCCATGAAAACAAAGGGAAGAAGGATACGTGGTTAACAGGGAAGAGATGAGCTGAGTCAAAGAGGACACAAACTAACCAAAAATCTGATGACAGTATGGCCATGTTTTATGCACCTCTAGACAAGATCAAAGTTTTATTTCTCCCATGGGAACGGAGAAAAGCAAAAAGCTCTCCCTTGTGAAGTGGGCAGTACAGTCAGGAAAGGCAGAGCTTGCAGAAGAACCAACAATGGCAAAGCACCAATGAAAGGTGGACAAAGACCTCTGAGGATCAAGGAGAGGGTAAGGAGCCCACAGCTGGTGAGGAGCAAGAACTGTCTGGGAATACCAGAGAAATAACTCACTGGCAGAGCAGTGAGGAGCAGAAGGCAGCCAAGACATGAACTGGAGGACAGAGAGGGAGGATGAGGATACAGAGGGTCCACGTTGGGCACAGACGAAAGGATTGGGAGAAACATTAAGAAAGCTACTTCCCATTACTGGTGTCACAACCATTCTGGTTATGAACAGTTTAATGAGTCATTGTCCAAACAGTTCATATACCCCCTGGTTCTGGAGTAACTACATCCATTCTTTAAAAAGACATCACACAACAAGGTCTACCAAAATTATAGAAGCAGATAGGAGAGTATAGACTGTACTAGAAAGAGACTAGAAAATAGTGTCAATTTCACAACAATATGATGCAAGTCAAAGATATATTTGCCTCTGCAGCACTGAAATGTGCTCTACTCATCCCACCTTGGAAAGGGAATGCAATAAAGTGAGGAGGTTCAGCAACAAAGAGAAGAAACCTGAAAAGTATCAAATGTTTTCATGAAGTCCACATGTGCAGAACAATAGCCATGTGCTGTGGAAGGAAGTCTTCTAGTGCCTCTATACTGTAGTGCATACATGTAGGGCTGTGACACTGGGTGCATGCTACTCTCCCCAGGAAACCTGTCCGTTTCCTCACAGCCAGCTACCATAACCTGGCCTAACTGCCACCAGGCTTGGAAGAGTCACTCCTTGAGGAGCTAGCAAGACAGACTCTTCACCTACACCTGCCAAATTGTATACACTGCATAGATTCTACACTGCTGAGCCTCATGGTTGGTATTTCCACAGCCTCACAGACAAACAGCTTGGCTGGGTTGCTTTTCCCTGCTGCTTCAACATAGACAACACAAACTCTGTCATGTAGAAGAAATCAAAAGCCTTGCTTTAAACTGATTACAAGAATATACTGGAGTCAAACCTACACTTTTGGATTTGACAGCAACACAATTAGGTCATGGGATAGCTGTAATGTAACAGATTCCTTGGACTTGGCTCTATGCAAGGTAGAGACACACATAAATGCTGCTTCAGCGTGTATTTCCTTACTTGCCAGCAGCTTGGATTCTTGAAAACGAACTCAGGTGACACAGTCCATCTCGGATCACAAGTCAGGTCCTTGGTGTGGGCTCCCAGATCTCAAGTTCTGCAAGAGCCTCCAATAGCAGTGCTAAGGACAGTGGAGTCTGAGCCAAGGTACAGCTGCCTACAGCTGAAACAGGCCTACAATAAATGCCGAGGAGAAGGAGGAGCAAGCTCTAGGCAGCATGCGCAAGGAAGGCACTGGTATTGATGCAGGCTAAGATCATCCCAGCGACCAGCAGTCTGACACCCATGATTAAAGCCCAATCAAGAAATGTTTCCTGACAGAAAAGTCTATTAGGCTGTGGAACAGGCTCCCACAGGAAGTGGAAGAATCCTCATCCCACTTCTCTGTAAGGAGTGATGAGACAGGCAGTAGGGAATCAAGCCCTAAGACTGGTGAGATTGCCTGACAGGAAAAGTCTCATAAGATGCCTCAGGAGTAACATAAACTTAAAAAATTTCCTCTGCCCCTCCAGCAAAACATCTCCTCCCCAGTTCTGCTGACACTGCTGCTTGCAAGGCAGCACCATGGACTAGATCACTGTAGCCTGGGTCCTTTCACATATTTGGAGGAATGGGGCTTCTAACCCACAGCAGGTAAATAATGTATGCTACAGCAGGGTCCTGCCAATAGCTTCACCCCCAAAATCAATGGGATGACGGTGGCACAGGACAGGGTTGAGAGGTGAGGAAATAAGAATTTCTTAGGCCATGCTACAGGCATCTTTATATTGACTCTATGTGCATGAAATAATGCAAAGAAAGGCAGTGGAGGATGCAACTAGAATACATGTGTTTCCTAAACTATGATTGAGTATGGTCAGACCTGTGTAATAGGATATGGTCTAACATATATGGAGATTATCTTAGTTTACAGCAGACAATGCCCCTGTTGATAATATATACAGTATCAGCTAAGTTTCTGACACACTGGACAGGCACTAACTTAAATGTTCGATGTCCGAAAGATTGTTTCAGTTTATACTTTATTTAACTTTTTTTATTTAACGTTTTATAAACGTTATTTATTTAACGTTTAATTGCACCCTATGTATTTCCTATTTTTTTAATGCAGAAAGATCAGCTTTGATGGTTTTGAACCATGCAGATCAATAGGAATGCTTACTTTGCCATATTAAAAGCTTGCAGATGCCTATATCCTATTTGGTTTGGGATTTAGTTGTTGTTGTTATGGTTTTTGAAGATTTTGGGTTTGTTGGGTTTTTTTTGCTTGTTTGGGCATGTGGGGAAAAGAGGTGTTAAAGGTTCAAAAATTAATGTTTCACAAAGTTCAAAATTAATTTCTCAACTTGTAACACACTTCCCCTCTCCCACAACACTGGTTGCAGAAGCTACCCACAGCTGACACCACACATGAAGCTCCATATGGTTCTGCTTCTCCTCACTTTTCCTCACCCTAACAAACTTTGGCACTGCTCAGATTTTCCTGGCCCTGAGGAAACTGGAAAATGCTGGAGAGATTTCCAGCAATTTCCAGTTTCTCCTTCCTTTGCTTTTACAAAGCTCCCATGGTGCCATCTGTGAAAAACCTACTGTAATGGCAAAGCATAAACGCAAACTTATCTGAACACCATTGGTAGTGTAGAGCTTTTCACACTGCATTCAATATTGGTAACAATTACTTACATTGCATTAGAGTTGAAGGACTTCTAACATCAGGGCACCTCGAGCTCAGCACAACTTACCCATACAACAACAAATGTCTGTTACTGACCAACAGGCTAGTAAAGTTTTTTAAGGTAGAAAGGCTTCAAAACAGATCATTTTAAAGCATCCATGAGTTGACAACAGTTTGTACAATTATCACAAACCACTCAAAAAAAGCTTCTATTACACCTGGGAAGTGACCATGTACACAGTAAGTACCCTGTATGCACCATAACTCAGCAAGTGTTTTTTGCAGCTCCCTTCTACACGCAGTCATGAAGGATATGGATCATTACAGCCTCCAGCTATAGAGCTTTAGCTCAGAGAGTAGCAGCTCACACTTTTAGCTCTGGAGATCCCCAGCTCAATCTGCTGCATGTCAGCCAAGAGGGCAGCTGTCATGTAATTACAGCCACAGCTTGGCATGTGAAAAAGTTGGGAGAGTGAACAGAGATCTTATTATAGAATTCTAGTTGCAACCTGCTGAATAGCTCCCTGTTTAAAATAACTTCTTGTAAAGAGGAGGGAGAGGGGGCCAAAAACAAAAAAATAGGAAAAAGAGGAAAGAGAATCCTCCAACTCAGCTTCCCAATTCTCTCTGTTTTGAGGAACAAACCAGTGCTGCTTTGGAGTCTTTTGTTACAAATGTGTATGTACACTAGATGAAGTGCACAAGTGCAGAGCCAGGAGTAAGGCTCCTGGCTTATCAGTTCAAAAAAGAGAAAAAGGAAAAAACATTCTCATTACTGCAACTGAGGCATCTGAAGTCCAACAAAGCATCATAGTTTCTTCCTGAACTATAACCACCCCATAGCAGCCAACCCACTTAGTTATGCAATTTAAGTATTAAAATTTAAGATCAAGAAATCTCAAGTCAGTTACATCCTGTTTTCTTCGAGCTGTACATACAAGTTCTTAGGAAGATTTAACAGAACAGGGAAAAAGAGCATGTTTGAAATACAAAGGTACAAAGCATAGTGAAAAATTCACTCTCAAATTAAAAGCTCTTTTAGTGAGTGCAACATAAAACAACAAGACCAAGTTTCCTTTTATCCATTCATCTTTCTGCAGATCCTTCTGCACACAGATTCATTTTTGAGTCAAACTTTCTTCCAAGCCAGGACAGTCAAAAACTAAATTTGAAACAATGTAACCCAGTTTTAAAGAAACATCCATTTTCTCAAAAAAACAATTCTAGAAATCTATTTCAAGTTTAAGATATAGATTCCTTGCCAAACATTCTTTTCTCCTCAACAGTTCCCTCCATCCATGACCCAGCACTACAAAACCTGTGGGTCTCCCACTGCCTGAGGTGAATCAACTATTTTGGACCAGGAGTAACAAATGGGAGCTAACTCTCCAACTTCCTGAAATCTATTTACCTGCTGGGTAAATAATCACTTAAGTGGGCCAATCTGACTCAAACTGTTCAGTGCCTGCGTTCAAGAGCACGGGCTTGCTGAAACACTTCAACTAGTTCATGCATTCTATACACTGGCCCTCCAAAGCTCCCTCAAACACACTGCCATGCTTCCAACAAGATTTGAAGAAGTACCTGGTCTCCAGCCAAGCTGGAAGGTGTTCAGGTAATTGCTAATGCCAAGCACAAACCTGCAACAGTAAACTCCACAACAGAATTCAGCAACACTTTCTATTTAAACCAGTTGAGGTCTCTGGTGACATCCTCTCATCTGCCTTGTTTCTGAAAATCCATTTTCATTTGGCTCAGCCTTCTGCTTCTCCCTTCAAGCAAGACCTCCTCAGGAAACACACGAGCTAACTAACCATCTCTTTCCCTTTAGAAGAGAGTAAGGGAGAGAATCAAGGACATGAAGCCCAGTTTTGAAGAAAGTTACATGCAGCTTCAGCAGCACAGATGCATTTGGGGTTGATTATAGACTTGCAGCAAAACCCTGGCTGGGCTCATCTCACAAGAAGAACCCAAAAAATTCACCTTACACTCACCTCCTGCAACCAAGGAAAGCTCACAAACATCTGAGCCACACTTGTCCAACAAAAGCAGTACAACCCTATGCAGAGATGACTGAAATGAAACACCATTATGCTATTTTCTGGTATTACTTCTGTGAATTCAGCACTGCTAAAGGTTCCAGATAGACATGCTCTGAAGACCCAAATCCTCTGCCTACCTTGAGAACACATGCAGAGGGAACAGCAGCAAAACTTATATATACTACTCTCATCTCTTCCAGCCTGCCAAGGCTGAAATAACTGACAAAGGTCCAAAATAAGGAACACATACAAATTATTAACATTGCACGAGTAGTCTCGCTGTTGCTGTAACAGTCTAAACACTTAACAGAGGCAGGCTCTGCAGGGAAATGCTACTTTACTTCAAAATCATTCATTCAGGAAACTTACAGAAGAGAAAGGAATCACTCTGCAGCATACTTATCAAACCCTCAGCTTTAAGCCCCTTTATTTTTAAAGCAAAAGCAGTTTAACAAGAACAGAAAACTGATGTGAAACATACTACGCTTCAGATTTTAAGTGAGCAACACTGGAACAGCATTACTTCTGGACACAAATCCCAACCCACAGATCTTCTCATGCCTGACCTGGAAAGTCCATCCCACTTCTGAGAGTAAGTTCTGTTCCTGCAGCCTCTCTGCTCAAACAGCGAGAAGGTAATGGGGAGCCATGCTCTACCAACTGGAAGGGAGCCAAAAATCCACTTCAGTTTGCTTCTTGGATTGCAACCTGTGCTTTATACCTGTGCAAGGCTCCAGATTCACATTCCCACTAAGCTTTTATTTCATTCCAGGTCTCATGCTGTACCTGTTGCCACAGCAGCCACGTGACCACAGGCAGTACACAGAGAGATGCAGCTTCCTACTGATATATTCGCCTCCTCTCCCGTGTTGCAAGGGTAACAGTTTAGCAGGGGTATTAGTCTGTTTTGCATTAATTTCAAGAACTAGAACAAATTACCTGAACCTTGACATTTCTGAAAAAAAATATTGTCATCTTTCTTAGTAATCAGAATAGATTTACTTTTCATTGAAACATGAAATTTCCCTCCCAAAATAACATTTCAGTAGTTACTGAAATGTTTTCTTTACCAAAGCCTGCAAAGCCTCAATATTATTAATAACATTTTGAATGTAAAGAGGCACAACCTTGCTCCATACCAACAAAAAAAAAAAAAAAAAAAAAAAAAAGCAGTCGAGTTTTCACATAATGAAGCAACTAATTTTTAAACTAGTACTTGCTATTAAAAGTTCTCACATTTAAAAACCCAGAAAGGTTTCCAGTAACTCTAGACACTGATAGGGACAAAGAGAAAACAGACCCTACCCCCAGCTGGATGGAATTCCTCTCTTTGGGTGCAATGTGGTAACATTTGATTGATGCATCTGATCCATTCCAAAACTCCAGGCGTTGTTTTAATCATCAATAGGTAGAATCCTATTAATTTTCAGGAAAAAAAAAAAAAAGAAAAACAGAAAAACAGAGTAGAATATGGATACAGGGCACAGAGCACCTCACATTTGTCTAGCAGATCCAGCTGGTTTACCTAGATCCATAATAATCAACAGATTGAAGACTGAGTTGATGACAAAAACTCACATCTACCAGCATAAGCCCCTTTTTCCCTTCCACCCTCTTTCTCAGCTCAACCCAGTGTCTCAACACAACCTGGAACATTAGTCCCATACCAAAGGAAATTAAATAGGAAGAAGGAAAGGAGTGGGAAGAGATAAACCACGGTAAATAGGGATAGCATGAAAAGTCCATTGGCATGGAACCAAGAGCCTGTACAGGCCCTTGCTACAACAGGAAACAGGTGATCAAGCATGTACAAGGAGACAGTGGCAAAACAGATGTGAGAAGAAGGTTCAAATGTCCCTGAGCTCAGGGGGTAATAAATGGCAGCAGAGCACAGCAGTGAACCCCAGCACACACAATGAGCTCAGCCTTCAGCAGCAGCACCAGGTGACCTGCTGGCTTGGTGTCTGCCATGATAGGCATTTTCAGTATATCAATACTGATATTGTATTATATGAGCAATGTCATGTGAACTTTCCACATCAACTAAGGCTTCCCAGTCTGCTCATGAAGTTATTTGGCTATTAGCCAAACCCAGATCCACCAATACTTATCACTTTTGCTCTGAAATAAGCCTCCACTTAGTCTTGCAACAAACAGTCACTGCTGTTTCATTTCAGCGCTGATGAGAACTGCAAGCCATAAGGACCCACAAACATACGAGATAGCACAATTCTAAAGGAATTTACCCATTCCAGAAGCAACCAGAAGGTGAGCATCTGACCCTTCCAGCTGGCCAGCTGACACATCAGACCAGCCCACATCCCATTCAATCAACCCTGGAGTCTGATACCTTCCCACTAGAAGTGGAAACCTGGCTGAATGGTTAGTAGGATATCAGGAAAATACTCCTGGTCTAGGTAACCAGCTGCCTGTTTGGGAACATGAGCTGCACAAAGATCTTCAGACACTCTGCTGTTCCTTGGTTGTTCCTTGTATCTCTTCTGCGCTCCCTCCCTCAGGAGGATTACCAGCAGAGAGTGCTGGGTGAGGAAAAGTAGGAAAGGCAAGAACAAGCTGATGTACTGCAAAGGGAAACAGCAGACTGAAGATGGGATTTTACAGTAGGAAAACTGGTTGCTAGAGTGTAGAGCAGAATCTGGGGGGAACACGCAGCAGCTGGTCACAGAGAAGAGGCAGGCAAAGGACTGCTATTACAGGGAACAGGAAAGGCCTGTAGCCTTGGGCTGATGAATCAGATATTGCTGCCAAAGTCTCACACCAGCCCCTAAAGCCTCTAGCACTGACTGGGGGGCTCAGCAACAAGCAGGATCTGCCACAAATATGCCCACCCAACAGCTTCAGGTAGTTACTTAAGGTATCTCAAGTCCAGACCATTAAGTTCCCTGATGATAAGGACAGACCTTGAATTCCACATGATAGGTCACGTGGAACTCACACAATAAGTATACGCTGCTTTGCCCAGCCTTTACACGGACCACACAGCTGCAGTTCATGCCTCCCTTAGGCTCCTCAGAGCCAGCAGCTGCATTCCCAGCCAAGCCTGCCTTTGTAACCAACACCCCCACCCGCCAGGAGGGCCTGAACCCTGCACCATCAGCAGTGAAAGCACAAACCTCCACCTCATGGTCTAAATAATTAAACTCTGTGGGAGCATGAACAGACTCATAAAACTCCCAGTCATTAATGGGGGTCAAAGATGAGGGCTCTATTTTTTTAAGACTGCTTTGATGCGTGGAGAGAGTGGTGAGAGGAGATCTTCATTACCTTTTCCTGGTATCTGATGAATTTTTCCTTTCCTGGCTGTGAACACCTCCTACTTCCACCCAAACCCCATACCACTGGCAATCATCCAGACAGCCAGAGACAACTGCAAGGTGTGTTTGGATGACATCTGTGCTAGCTTGTCACCTGCAAGAAGGGAAGCAAGGGGCCTTACCAAGCAAAGCCTGGCTCTACCAGAGGTTCAGCCAGTTTGGGTTTCCCCAGGGCCAGTGCAATGTTTAAAGTCATGCAAACCACAACCTCACACACCATCTCCCCTACAGCAAGGCACAGAGCAGAGCATAAGGCAGTAAGTAAAATATGTCAGGATTATTAGCTTGGGCTCAGAGCCAGAGCTGGGAGTTGCCACAAGGGTAGGGAGGCTGCCTGCAGCCCTGCAGGCCAACAGGAAGGAAGTGGTTCTGTCTTGGTTTGGAAAGACAGGTGTCTGGTAGGGAGGGCAAGACCCTCCCTTGGAATAGAGAATGCAAACCCCCTCCCTCCAAATTATTATAATTTTGAAATTAAGGGGCTCTCAGGGAAGGATATGAGGATAGGAATAACAGTTCTTTACTAGTATGTGTAACAAGGCAAACAAACAATAACCATGGCATTAACAACAAAACAACTAGGAACCTCGTGACGGCCTTCTTGGCTGGGACGGAAAGGACGAGGAGAGGCTTTGCTTCACAAACCCTGGGGCAGTCTCATCCCGCTGCCCCTGCAGGACTCTGAGGAGCACCAAGCTGGAAGGGCAGGAATGAGCAGAGATCCCGGGATGGTGGATGAGATGTATCAGAAGCTCCGCAGTGGTAGCTGGAGCTGCGGGATGTCCCGGTGGGGCAGGGGGTGCGGGGCTACAGCGCAGCAAAAGACCCAGAGCAGGGCCAAAGAAGCGGCAGGGCCGGGACAGCGGCGGCCCAGCTCCAGCAGGGCAGGAGAAGGAGAACTCAGAATTCCTGTACACACGAGCAGATGGTGGTAGGTCCCTAGGACTGGACTCTAGTGATGACACTGAATTCTCCTCACCGTAAGCAACAACTTGACCCTCCTCCTTCCGATGCCGAGAGCGAGAACCCAGCTGCCCCCAGCCCCATCCTTTTTCCTGCCCCCAAAATCTCACGGTATCTTCCCCCTCAGAGAGAAACTCCCAGAGACAAAAGAAGTGTAGCCAGATGCTACCCTCCTCTCCCGACTTTGGCTACTTCTTTTCTTTTGCTTAAGTACCCGTAAGTACACAGTAGTTAGTTTCCTAGCAACTCATGGGAAAAAAAAATACTTAAAAAAAAAAAAAATATATATATATATATATATATCCACCAGCAAAGTCCCCTGACAGGCCAGGAGAGGCTGCACGCAGGAAAGGCAAGTCACAGTTGAGAAAAGGTCACAGAAACACTAGTCTGACCCATCCCTTCTAGCCTTAAAATACACATATATACACATACGCATGAGAGCTTCTTGCTCCTGTGCTTTGTTCAGACATTTTAAGGAGAAGTCTGCTCTTCCCATTCTATCTACATTCCCCTCATCCATACACCAGCTTTGGAAATGGTTTTTTAGACTTAACATCAATGAAAGCCTTGGGTGGAAAGAAGGGAAAGCAGGCAGTTTTGGGGAAAGGATTGCCACAACACAGAAAAACCCCAAGCAGCAGGCACGGGTGTTGGATGCTCTATCAGCAGCTCCAATTCCAGCTCGCACCAGCAGAGCCTCTGCCTGCTTTCTCTGCTGCATTTGCTTTGTGTCAAAGAGAGGCCTCAGACTGGAAGCGGCTCCGGGATCTCTGCTAGTGTCCCAAGAAAGTGACTGGTGTAACAAGGCCAGTTTCTATTTATTAATTATAAGTAGAACTGATAGATGCCCTTTTTTCAGGTCACTAGCAACCTTCTCCCAACAAGCCCCAATACTTGGACATTCAGAGGGAAATTAGGAGATCTACACACAACATCAGCACTCATCTTTTTCCATCATGGCAAAAGCAGCAGCTGTTACTTCCCTTATTCTTGGAAATACGGGGGGGAAATACCTTGGACTCTTGAGCCTTGGCACCTCTTCCCTCTCACCCTTTGGCTACCAGAACTCCACAGGGCACACATTCCAGGGGGCTGAGCCATCCCAGGTGGCCAGGCTCAAAATGGCAGACAGCAATGAATAGGATAATTAGAAAGTACAACAGCAACTGCAATATAAAAACAAGCAGCTTTGATTACAAGAAACAGCTCTATGGCATGGTTAGATCCATCACCCCATACACCAGGTTGTGGTGGTGCCTCAGGAGCCTGCTGTTATTATCTGTTTGCAATCACATTTCAGCCTTTCTGCTTAATGCTCAAAAAGCAAAGTTAATCAGATTCGCTCTATCTTCTGCTTAATGTCTCCAGTTCCCAAGCATGCTTTATACTGCTTCAATTGATGTTCAAGTAACACTAGCCAGGAGCATGCAATACAAAAGAAAATCAAATGGAACTACCTATTAAATTTAGTCCTTCTTTGCACCTATTTTGTCTAAAATTTCTTCTACACCTGATCTTTGCAAACAAAAGTCAGGAAATCCCCATTTCCCCCTCTACACAACACCTGGCTCCCATATGAGTTCTTTTCTTCAAACTGCTCCTCCAGTGGTATCTGGGCAATTAATTACAGCGCAGACCTCTCAGGCTTCTCTCTTACTCTCTGGAATAGCTTTTTAAAATATTTGCTGGGTAGGAACCTCCAGACTAGGATGTGTTCTGCTGGCACTGTAATATCCCCTCTTTGTTAATCTATCTAAAATGACCATCACATGCTCTCTCACTCCCTCTCCCTCCAGTACTATTTAACTACAGTCCTACATGAGAACTCTAACGTGCTCTCAGCATTTCAGGACTGAGGACAAACAGGACACTCCCCCCCACCCCAAAAAAAAAAAAAAAAAAAAAAAAAGAAAAAGGCTGCTTTTTTTACTGCATTCCTTTGCACTCCAAAGGGAAGCTGGAGCATTACTGGAGTCAGCTACAATACCTGGACCTTTACTAGAGCAACCATCACAAGACCATAAGCTGCCCCCAGACACAGCAGATTGTATGAAAATTCAGCAAAGTGATCCAGGAAGAGAGTAGCTTACAGGAACATCCATCATCTTGAGGAGAAGAGTCACCCATTACAAGCACAGTAAAAGACTTGCCAGAAAAACAACAATAACAACAACAAAACAAACAAAAATCAGCAAGTATTTACATGAGAAGAAAAAGAGATGTAGGTGGAAGACAAATCTGCCAGGATACATATCCCTATCAACCGAAGAGTGAAAAAAAGGGAGATTGCAGAGATGAAACCCCAGACAGCCCATCAGCCCATGCATCTGTACACATTCCCCAGCTAATACCCACTACATCAGTCAGAACAATAGCAGCTCCAGAGAAGACCCTGATTATCCAAGCTCCTTCACTAACATCTTCCCCAGAGGCTGCATGCATGTGCAAAGGAATGGAAAAAACCCATACCTCTCAATGAGATTACTTCCAGCATTTTCTATATTACTCTCACTCTTATAAATATGTCTTCAAAAAATATTGCAGTTGGCTTATAAATGTGTCAGTTTCTAAAAAAAACCCAAACACAGCCTTGAAAACAAAGACACTTTGTACTCACCATATCCAGTGGCATCATTATTTAATATCAATGCACTGATTCTTTCCTTTTCTCACTCCATCCTTGGAACACAAATCCACTGTAAGAGCCACCCAGCGTATAATCTTACCATGCAATGCAACACAACCCTACAATAACCTTTCTTTTGCCATGTCTTCGGCTACCAGTGAGAATAATTTAGGTTTAAATGCTTCAAAAACCCAACCCAACTATAATACAGAATGAAGCAAATCTCTAAAAAGCTGGAGCAAATTCCCTCGTCCCTCCCTATGACTTTCCTTGTTTGAAAATGGCTGCACAAACATTTCTAACATTTCTGCACCACGCCAATTGCAACCTGCCCCTCCTGCCAAGTACAGCTGCTGGGTCAGTCCACACATGCACAGACTCACTGCATCCTGCTGCCTCTAGCACACTGCTCTTCACTGACATCATCTCCACCTTCATGGTGCAGAAGATTCACCAGACAAGCACTGTTTCTGCTCCTTTAGCCATCAGGCAATTGCTGTAGGCCAACAGATGCCTCAACCTCATCTCCAAATGCACACTCCAACCTACACTGTGCCCCTGCTGAGAAGATTCTTGGGCACTTGTCTCGCTGGACACGTCCTCTCTGCAGCCAGCAGGGGCTAATGCAGATACACCAAAACATCAGTGGCAGAGCTGAGGCAGACACGCCATCCCTGCCAGTCAGCAGAAGGAAAGTTTGCCTTGGCCAGTTCCCATGGAGCCTGAGCTTCCTCTCAACCTGGGCTTCATCACATCCCTGGAGCAAGACGGCACCATTCTACAAAACCGCAGCAACGTTCCACAAGGCCTTCCCAATTTCTGCTAGTGTCTGAAAATTAGTTAGGCAGTAGCACCTGGAACAACTGCAAGCCACAGTTCCGAGGAGAGACTTCCTCTGGGTACCATGGTACCCAGGTCCAGGCTCAGCTTACCATGGCATGCAGAAAATTCTCCAGACATTTCCTCTCCTTGTCATTTACCCTAGACCACCTGGTCCCACCAGCTCCAGGGTCTCAGTCCAAACAGCTGCCATCACAGATTTGGGGAAGTTCTTATACAAACTTGGCCTACAGCTATCCCACCAGGCAGTTTCCTTTTGCCCTCTCATAAAGAATGATTATAGCTATTTTTTGAGCTTGTTAAAACATGAAACTAATAATAATAATTCTTAGGCTCACAGCAACAGGCTCTCAGGAACTACAGTATGTCTCCAATTGTAGAGGCAATGAAACTCAGTATTTTCCCTTCTTTCCCCTTTTGAAAATACTGCTTGGGAATGAAGTAGGCATCTGGAGGCACACGAGTATATCTGAGGGACAGAAGAGGTGCAGGGAGGAAGGGAGGGATCTGAAAATGAAAGCTGAGGGTGAGGCTTCACATTACAACTGAACCAGGCTAATAAGTCACTGCTGCCAAAAAAGGGGGGCCCCATTTTCACCTTTCTTTCATTCCTTACCTTTCACTGCTAGCAAAACAAATCTCACCCCTCCTTAGCAGCAGCTCTGATATGAGCCTGAACCTGGTGAACAGGTTCAGCTCTCTGTCCCGGGAGAAAACAATTCACTTTTTTATGGTTTTGGGCAAGTCAGCTTTCCGAAAGCTGAACAAGCTGTATCCACAAGACAAGGAATATGGCCACAGAAGCCAGAAGTAGTGTGATCACCCCTCTTAGGAGGAGCAAATGGTTAGATCAGGTCAGCCACAGCAGGAAAATCCATCCCAATCCACACAGAATTGCAGTTTCATCCAACAAGGATACTGGTCAGCACAAAACAAGCACCCTAGCTGAAAAGCCTGCAATAGAGATGTTTGCTAATAATCTTAAAACAGGTAGTTTTACCTATTATTTAACTGTCCATACCAGTAGCATTTATGAAGGCAGCCATGCAGATAAAAAACAACACTAAAACTGAGCAGACCCAAACTAGACAGAAATACAAGAGGTACTGCAGGATTTCCAGTAATAATCTCCCCTATTTATAAACTCGACTCTGTTATTACCAAACAAGATGGCTGCCTTCATCACTATGTTAAAGAAATGTCTGTTTTCATTACAAACTTAACAGTTAGTTTCAGGGTGCATTTTTCTTTTCCCACTAGCTTCTACATCATCAGATGAACAAACATTATGCATTTATTTCATTAAAAGAAACCAAGTCCATATTAACTCCACTGCCTTTTTTTCTCTCTACCTCCTCTGCTCAATTACTAGAAGCAATTTACAGACAATAAATGTAACTTCACAGCTGCCTGTATGAAGTATTCCCTTCATTTTATAGATGAGGCTACAGGCTATAGAGAAATTAATATCAGCAAGGTCTACTTCAAAGCTAGATGAGCAAGAAGAACAAATGCACTCTTAAAAAATACAGATCATGACTGTACTCTAGTAAAACAAGTAATAAAGGATTAAGAATGTTGCCAGTTGGATATAAATTCTTTGAATGCATCTACCTTAACACAGTAACAAAAACTTGCTTTGAGGTTTTCCTTGGGTTTATTCTGTTATTATTAGGAACAACATTATGAGATTTCAGATATACCACTCACAAACCAAACATGTTTTTTTGTTTACTAAGTAAAAACATTGCTTAACTGCTTACCTCGTGGACTCAAAGAGGGTCTCTTCCCAGTTGGTGCATAGTCACCAGGAATCTGCAGCTAGAAACTCTGTACATAATTTTAATCGATGCAGGTAAGGAAGCCAGGAGAAAGTCCAGTATTTTCTGACATAGCCTCATGGGCTTTGGCAGGGTTAGGAGGAGCAAGAATGAGTGTCTGTTATAGTTGCCAGCCGTGACTGTGAAAAAGCATTGAGAGTAGCAACACCAAAAGGGAAAAAAAAAAATCCAAAGGTGCAGTTTTGTGCAGGCACTCCTTTGATGATAACTGCTCCTTAAGGCTTAATAAAAATGCACAGCCAACTTGTCTTCTTTCACACATTATCAGAGCTCAGAAATAGCACCTGAGTCTAGTTATGCAACTCAGCAGGCACAGCTTCTCCTAGGAAGCAACCGTCACTGGCATGCAGGTACTCCAAAGGCTGAGTCATCTCAACAGGCCCTTCAAGGGAAAATAATCCTATTAAGAATTAGTGTGTTGGTATTGAAGGGAAAAAGGAGTGTTAATTTTGGCAGTTAATTACACTCCTTTCACTCCATCCATTTTCTACCAAACCTAACACTTGTAGGTTAGTAAATTCACCATGCTCCTCCATCCACCCCCAAGGTCCTTTCTTGACCCTAACCCCCTCTTTAGCCAGCAACTGCCTGTCACTAGCCATGTTTCCTTATCCCTGGCTATCACAAACTAGTATTTGTACAATCACAGAGCTTGAGAAACTAATTTAGGACTTAGGCCTTCATTTCTAGCCTGCATACAAATTCCTTCACCCAAGGACAGGCTACAGCACTCCCCCCATCCTAAATTCCAAAGGGAGGGACTGAGAAAGAAATCAGCGGCTTAGATTGAGAATTTTACTTTTGAGACTGGTAGATCTGTTGTGGAGACTGATCCACTGATATTTTTCTAATGTAAGAAACATATAAAATGCCTAGAATTTAATATCTGCTTTTTAATTAAATTGAAATAAGTAAATCACAGCCTGTTGCCATGGAGAATGAACAGACACAGCCTCTCGACTCCAGGGCAGGATAAAGCAGGAGAGGCAGAAAAGGCTGTGAAATTAACAACACCTATTTTAAAGCAAATGGTCTTGATAATTAGCAAAAAACGTGGCATAGGGAAATAATATAACCATATGGCAGGAAGTGGTTTTCAAGGTGAACTACAAAGCCATTTTAAATAAATGAATAAACTGCTGGAGCTGCCCCATCACCCACAGAATCATATATGCAGGATTAAACGTGATTTGAAAAATACACCAAAAATTAGCAATTAGCTCTTCTTTCACTTTCCTACCTGTAGCCTGCATCTGTGTCTGTTCTTATTTTTAAGGACTTGTTTCAAGCAATTAATGCTTGCACCTATTTGCAGTTTACCAGTGTCATCAAATTCAGACGTTTTCAAAAGCCTTGCAGTTTACCCTGAAGCTAGAACCAAGTTTATGGGACATAAAACCTTTTATCTATTACTCAGTGTCATCACACAATCCTGGCCAGGTCATCAGAACTAATAATCATTCCTGTATCTGCATCCTTGTTATGACTTCCGTGACAAAGTGACTTTGGAAGGAATTTGTCCTCCACACACCACGTGCCTGATCCTGTGCTACACCTGTTAAGAAGCACAGCTCAGAGAGAGTCAAAAGGTAACTCCAGTTTATTAGCAGGAGGTTGACAGCACAACCACACTTGGCTGGACAAGAGCCTTGCATGCTCCCTTCCCAGTTTGTCTGGAGCACAGGACATCAAAATATTCCAACCCTTTTAAGATACTGCTCTTCTCAGATCTATAAGGGCTGCAGCAAGGAAACTCCTTCATCATCCCTTTTTGACCCCAGCCAGGGCAAATCTGAGCAAGACTGTCTAACAATTTCCAGTGAGCATGTGGCCAAAGTGCATCAAATTCCTAACAGCTTAAAATACTTAAATAAATTGTACCTGATGACTCAAGCTTCAAAAATATGCTGTATGTTCTTTTAAAGGGAAGGGACAGATGAACTAACTTTCACTTCAAGCCTCCCATCCACTCTAAGCCAACTTTTTCTCCTATTCCATGAAGACACAAGTTGTCAGCAACCATCATTTGGTTTTCCACAGCAGTTAACAACCCTCATGAAACAAATTCTTAAGGTCTCACATCAGACCCCTGTGACATAGCTAGCTGGTTACATTAAAAACCAGTCACATTCTCAGCCCTCAGCAGCACAACTTGAGCTGGCTATTAACAAGTTACTTTCTGTTTTCCACCATGACCAAGAAACACCTGCAAAGTGAGGAGAGTCAGGACAGAAATCTTGGGAAAAGAAGGAGTTGTAGAAATATGCACAATTAAAATTAATATTCTCTGTTTTCACAGTTTTGCCCAGTTTTGGAACATTTGCTGCTTTAACTGAAGTCATACTGCTTAAGATGTTTGGCTTCCATTAAAAATAAACTCCAGATCCAAGTCTGCATGAAGATAGGCATAAACTTGCAAATCTGGTTCACCCTGAAGGACACCAATCCCTTAAAAATGGGGTGGGGGCAGCACATGTGGGCTAATTCATAGTTTTTGAACAGTCAAGGTTAACAGCAGTATCTGCCCAACTTCTTTGCTCATGCACCCCATTTCTTTCCAAACCCTGCAGCGAGAGGAGCTGTGAAACACCTCAGGACACATCAGCTGTACTGGAAGGTGCTACACACCCTTGGCTTCCTCACTGTCCAGTATCGCTGTGGGGAACGCACAGGAACGAGGCACGGAGTGCATCAAAGAGGCTGCGTGGAGCTCTTGCAAGCAAGAGACCCCTCCTTTATTTTCTTGACTCTTTTTGTACATTTATAGATGTGCCCACCCCAGAGGTGGGACCCTTGGGAACCATTGGTCGTTTTCCAGAGACCATTACTAAAGCCCCTCCTCTGGGAACAGATGTGGGAACTTCGGTAGTTTACAGAACATGACCTTGTGCATCAAGACCGTGCTTGGGAATAGAATTCCCAAAACCAAAACATGCAGGCACGAGCATAGCAACAGTCCAGCACCTTCCCTGGCATGCCAACAGTTTCCTACTGCTTGAACCACAGTCCTGCAATACCACCCAAATGCAAATGGTTTTGCCAAAAACTGTTTCTGCCATTGCACGCACCTGGCACATAGAGGGCAGCAGGTGGCTTGTTTCTCACCTCGTAGTTCTACTTATGTTTAATTTTGACTTGAAGAGATTTAACACAATTATAAAGGCTGGCAAGCATCTCCCTTTGAAAGGGAACTGCATTTTCTTCTCCATCCACACACACCAAGATAACCACGCAGAGGAAGACTCCTTCCCAGAGACACTCCCAGTTGGACAGAGCCAGGGTTTAGGGGCGTCTCTATTAAAACACAAGCCAGTGGCCACTTGGCATATGAAGGAAGGCGTTAACCATGCCCAGGAGAGATTATTTTCATATCACAGCAAACTGGGTCACGAGCCAAAAATAAAATTTAGAAAAAGCAAACAATAACAAAAAACACAACAACCAAGAAAAACCCCATTTAAACAACAACCAAAACCACACAAAACCCCCCACACCATCCCTCACACTCACCAGCATCCCTCAGCAGCATCCACTGAACCATATGCACAATAGAGGGGTCAAGCAACCTGCCGAGGCTGTCCACAGATCCTCATCCCCATCACCCGTGCCACGGTGCCAGCTCCCTGCAAGCCCCTCCTGCACCCCCGGCAAACATCCCCAGTACCGCCTTCACCCACCCACAAACTTCGCCGGACATCTATGCCGCCGGGATCCCTTCAAGCCCCACAACCCGGGCAGAAGGCTTCCCAAACAAGCAGAGGCTTCAGCTGCCAGCCTTGCTGGAGTATTTGTCCCCCGGTGGTGTGGCTGTCCGGGCTCCCAGCGGGAGTTTCCAGCCCTAAACCTCGGCGGCTGTGGCACACGTGCGCAGCCGCCGCTGTCAACAACTTCCAGCCACTGTCCCAGTGGGCAAGTCCCGGGGGCCAGGGAGCTGCCTACCACCCCTGCAATAATCTGGTTTGGTAAAGGACGCTCTTAAGCAGGACAGCGCTTTAACAAAAATAAAGACCACCTTAATATTACCCTTAACAGCCAGAAAGGTCAAAACGTGGAGGTCCATATAGGGGGGAGGGGAGGGGAGAGAGATGGAGAAGAGGAGGTGGGGAAGAGGAGGGGGAAGGAGGGGGGTGGCAACGCACAACCCCCCACGGTTTTAACTGTCTGACTGCCGTAAAAAATAGAATAACATGAAGAAACTGGAGACTAACGAGACGGACAGACCAGCGGGGACTGCCCAGCTGCCCGAGCACTCACCCGTTCTTCACAGGAGGGAAGGCGGCGGAGGGACTAGAGGAAGGGAGGATGTGGAAAGCAAATAACACCTCCAGCAAACACCGCACACGCCGGGGTCACACACATACAACCCCCTGCCGCCGCTTACCTGTGCGGGCCGGCGGCCCTCAGGGTCCCATGGCCAGACCCGACCCGTCCCGTCCCTCCCGGCGGCGGGCACAGGAACTCCCGAGTCTTTGTTGCGCGGAGGGGAACGGGAGCGGGTCCTGTCAGCTCGCGTGACGCGGCGGGATCGGTCTCCGCTGCCCCTCCTTGCTGCTTTCCTCTGGCCGCCCTCCGCCGGCGCTCAGCGCAGGCCCCGCAGTCGGGCGCGGGTCTCAGGCCCGACTGTCTGCTGGCGGAGCGGTGGCGGCGGGGGAGGAGAAGCCGGCGACGGGCGGGCTCGGCGGCGGGGCCGAGTTCGGAGGGCTCTGGCAGCCGAGCACTGCCTGCGTGGAGCGGGAGGCGGCGGAGCCGGGCGGGCGCTGCCCTGCGGGCCGTCCTGCCCCCCGTGCCGGACCCCCGCTCTGGGAGTGGTAACACAGAGGGCCGAGCAGGGAGTTTGTTTCCCTCCTGAGGCTGCTGGCGGTGCGCTTGGGGCCCTGATGCACAGGCTCGGGCCTGCCGCAGCAGCCAGTAAAGTAAATAAAAACGTAATTATGTGCTTTCTAGTTGGGGCTCGCAATGAAAGAGAGGACGTTTTCTCGAGAAGAGATCTGAGAAATAGCAGTACTGGATCACAACAGTATCCTGCCTTCGAGAGTGCTGAACAGACAAACCCTAGTAGTAGACCATGATGCTGCCACAGAAGACTTCCCGCCATGACCACGACTATGATCCTATGGTCAGGCACTTCCCAATAGCTGAGGTCTTCATATTTAACAGCTCCCAAAGGATTCTTTTTTTTCAATACATTCAGTATTTTTGGTTTTGAATAATTTGAAAATTTTGTGTCTGCTCCATCATGCAGCAAGCATCCAGCTTCCTTCTTCAGAGAGCATTTAGTAATCTCCTTTTGTTGGTCAAAATCTAAGTAGGGGGCAGAGAGAGATTCCCTTCCTGTACATCTTTAAAACCCCAATATGCCATTTTTCTTTACAATCCAAGACTGAAAAACAACACCACCAAGCCAGGCCTTGTAGAGGAAAGACAGGTGGCATTGCTATCAAAAATGCAGATAGCTCAGAAAACCTCAGGTTCCCTCATTAAATACAACCACCAATTCATTGAGCAGCTTCCCTGTGGGCATCAGCTTCCTAGACACCACAGCTGACATTAAAAATGGCACCCCACAGGCCAGCACATACACAAGAACCTACAGATCATCAAACTTACTCTATGAAGCAGATGCAAGTAAGACTAGCAGCCATTCACAACACAACAGAAAGATGTGAGATTCAGCCAGTCCTGCAGATACTGTTACATCCACTCTAAGGGGAACACTGATGATCTTCTTTATACACAAAGGTGGCTCTTCCATAAAATAGATACGAATTTACTACAATAAAGATATGACAGCAAAACCAGCAATTTTGGAAAATAACATTTCAAGGAATCAAGGTTTATTTGGTGTTCATCAAATGCTACCAAAATTAGGAGGGGCTGGCAAAGTCTCTAACCCCTTTAGCTTTGTGCCAATCTGTTTTTCTGCTTTTTATTTTAGTCTCTGCTGTAGCATTCTCCCCAGGAACCACGTGCTTCTGCTGATGATAATACTCCATGCTAAAATCCACACAGAAAATAAACTACTAGCTCTGAAAGGGTGCTTTTTTCCCCATGTTTCTCCTCCTAATCTTCAGGCTCTCCCTTTTGCAACTCATTACAGGAAGCATATCCACAGATGCAAACATAAGAAATAGAATCAGATATCACCAGAACATCAAATATGAAATACGTGAGCACCACTTCACAGACAGCAGAATCAATGCCCTTCCTCTCATAGCAAATCTGCCAAAATTCTTTGTTCCTGCATGTACTTGTCCCAAATCTCTACAGTTTGTCATTTCATCCAGCACATTAGATACCCCCACAGAAACCATGTGAATAAAACTAAATAATTGCTTGTCTTACAACAAGCACATACAGTCAGCTAGTAAAGGACATTAGGAGAGTATTTGTCAGACAGCAACTGTTATGTGGGGTTGTAGGTTGGAGACAGACACACAACTCACCAAAGCTTCATCAACAAACAAACAAGGTTTATTGTTCAGAACCTTCTTTTATAGGGGGTTCAAATTTCCCAGGCTTGGACAGCTGATTGGTTGGGATCTCTGCACTGCCCAGCTCCCTGACCAGTGATATATCTGCATTCTGGATTGAACAGAGTTGGCTGGGGGTCCCCTGTTTTTAGGTTTGAATCCAACCTATCCTTTCCTCATCTGGGGGCTTGTTTTACTTTTAGGCTGGTTGAGTTTGGGGGTCTGATATGGCCATATTTATCTGGCAGCTACAGACCAGCTGCAGCTGTAACAATTCCTCCTTTTTGTTTTATTAAAAAATGCAAATTGTTCTCCGTTATCCTACCTGCAAGGGCCCTTTTGTAGACAAGATGACAAGGGACAGGATGGGCCTAGTTTGAAATGAGGCTTTCCACCCAACTTGACAAACCTAGCTCCCTCAGCCAGCAATGAGTCCCATGTGCCACCAGAACTGCAACACTCACATCCAGGAGCTGTCAGGCAAGATCACAATTCTTTAGGCTAACGTACCACAGGTTAATTTCTTACAGTTACAAATTACAACTTAACACTAAAAAAAGAAAGCATTCAACTTTTTGCACTGTGAGAAAAACCAATTAACAGAAGAAACAAATTGTAAACAGAAAAAATTTGTAAACAAATAAAATCCTTAAATAAATTGTCACTTCAAGAGTTCC
This sequence comes from Phylloscopus collybita, assembly GCA_027886175.1. Lineage (NCBI taxonomy): Eukaryota > Metazoa > Chordata > Aves > Passeriformes > Phylloscopidae > Phylloscopus > Phylloscopus collybita. The sequence goes on along the minus strand of JAJNNQ010000137.1, from coordinate 48,997,782 downwards.
AGATTTTTGTGAGGTAGGTACACAAATTGTTTCAATCACTGTTCTACACTCGGCTCCACGAGGTCTCAATCAGAACGTCCTAGGTGGGCAGGTATCATTGTAGGAGATGGTATACCAGGTTGCAAAGTGCCCGTGCTCTCCATTACAGAATTGATTTTTCTCAAGTCATAGAGCAACCTCCATTGCGGATACTGAAAGGGAGAGATTAGGCAGCAACAGTAGCTGTGTGAAATCAAGTCACATAACTTTCTCACACTGGCCTGAGAAATTGTGAGGAGGAATCAAAACAATCCTTGGAAAGTAAAAAAAAAAGTTTGCATGTGTTGTTTTTCACAATTTGTTATTTACTTGTAAAAACGGTCAAGGGGTATTGTTCTAATCATCCAATCAAATTTTTTTCTCCGAAGTGTCTATAAAAGGACAATGTAAAATAAAGTTTTGCTCTTCTTTCATGTGAGAAATTGAAGAGTCTGTGTTGTTACTACCGCCATTCCTAATCGATAATGACACTCAATTTATCCAATTTCTTTTTTATAATAAATACTGGGGTGTTCCAAGGGCTTATAGATGGTTTTATGTGCTCTTGAACTAGTTGTTCTTGTACTAGGGACTTTAGGGCATCCAGTTTCTCCTTTTCGAGGGACCACTGTGGTACCTACATAGGTTGAGTTGTAAGCCATTTTAGAGCTAATGTGGGATACTTTATGCCCTTTAATGCACTGGCCCCTGTTAAAAATCCATTGCCATCCAGATTCCACATGCAGACAGAACATCCCTCCCCCACAGGTTAAGAGATGCAGCACTGATGTTACAGTCAAATCGTAGCTGTTTGACCCTCAGGATTTTTGATCAACATAGGTTTGCTACTCAAACAGCTCTGTGTGGTCCCTCCAAGACCAGCAATGGCAGATCCTGTAGGTGTGGTAGGCCACGATGAAGGCTATGTGTGGGCCGAGATGATGGTGACGTCTGTCCCTGTGTCAATCATCCCACTGACCTTTATCTGCAGAGGCTTTGCTTGAGGTAACATACAGTACATCATAACAGTACAAACCATATTAGGTCTTTGAAAACCTATGATCTGAGTCCAGCACACCTGGAGCTCTCCTGTTGATCCAAAGCTTCAGTTTCCTTGGTCCCTAGAATCTGTTTTGGGGACAGAAGACTTACAAGGGATGAGTTGAGCAATTTGGGTTTTTGCAGGGATGTAGGTGGAGTAGGGGTTGATACCATGGCTTGTATTTGTCCTGTAAAATCAGCATTTATAACACTGGGGTGCGCAAAGATACCTTGTGGGGTAGCACTGGATCACCCTATAAGGAGAGCACTCAGTCCTCTCTCGAGGGGCCCCTGGGCCTTGAGAGGGATTTTATGTACCTTTAATGAGCTTATAGTTACTGGGATTGAGGTGGAAACATCCATACCAGCTGATCCTCTTGTCCTTGCAGTGAGCTGCTCACATAGGCTTGTACCAGAAGGTGGGAAAATGCTTGTATCGTAGTGCGTTTGGCTTCCCATTTCCCTGGTTCCTGAGAAATTGTCCATTAACATGAAATTTGGACCTGCATACATTAGTCCCATTTCCAGATCTTCCACATCAATTGCAGCTTAAATTTATACTTCTCTGTCCTTGTTATGTCTCCTGTGGAATGGACTTATGGGGACAGTTTATTTTCATGTGGCTTTGTGTGCTGGTTTTGCATTGATTGACTTTTGGTGGGAAGAGAAGATACCCACAGAAGTGATTTTTCTAAGAAAAACTGTGACAAAACCAATCAGTGACTAGTTTTGAATACTGACACCTTGTTAGACCGTGAGAAAGTTGAACACACCTCTTTGAACACACGTGTTAAAAATAAAAAAATGCTGGGGAAACTCTTTTTCCTTCCAGCCTAGGAAGACCGAGCACAGCTTTTGAAGAATTCTCCACCGTAAATAGCCCCAGCTGCTGCTACAGAGTCATCTTGCTGAGGGGCTGTCCCAATGCTGCAAGAGATAGATCATGCAGTTGAGACCAGGAGTGGCTCTGCAGCCATGCAGAGTGGCCCCACAGCTGGAATTGAATGCAGTTAGAGCCCCCAAAATCTTGGCACAGCCCCATGCAGCCTGAATCTACCACTGACCATCATGTCCTCTGCAGGCCCTGGGCAAGATATTACCTCTTTCCTTGCACAGATGAAACTTGCAAAAAACTGATCCTCTCTTAAGTGAGGGAAAAGGACGGAGTGGAGACAGATAGAGAGATAATATGAAGACATTAAGGTCAGTGAAGGACGAGTCAAGTCCTAGATGGGAGGAGAAAGAGGAGATGCCTAGTCTTAGGCTGAAATTCTTTTTTAAGGCCGTGGTGATGGACTGTGATACACTAGAATATCCCTTTCATTTGTGAAAAATATGTATGAAGATATGAAGAGTGTTCAAATTGCAGATGTGAACAAAGGCATTTGTGTTGAATTAAGTAAATTTTGAAATAGCTGTAAACTCATAAGAAATTTGAACAGAGAGAGAGAGGGGAGATGAAGACCTGCCCCCAGGGAGAGAAAAAGAAGATCTCTGTTCCCAGAGATGAAGCTGATCTTAAAAATAGATGAAGAGAACCTCTGCTTTTGAACCGCTCATCCTTAAAATGGTACCCCATAAGTTACATGACCCATAAATACATCTGTGGGAAGGCTGCATGGAATGGGAGGGACTTCACAAATGCAGTTTGTGCTATTATTTGCTATTTATTATACACAAATAAATACATTTGTGTATATTTAGGCTGCTATTTGTGAGAATTAAAGCCACAAGAAAATGCTTTTTCTTGTGGAGATGTTTCCATGGCTGGCAAAAGAGACTTCTCTCCCTGATGAAAGATTATTTTTTTTAGAGGTGGCAAACTGACCTAAGTTCTAAGTTTTGTCTCTGCACATTGTCAGTGAGAAAGAAAAGAAGCTTGTGGGGGAGGTTAAGTGTTTTGAAGGTTTTATTTTATTATTAATTATTTTTTCCCTCTTGTAGTTTGGTTAATAAAGCTTTCTTTTGTCTTGGTTTGGAAAGACAGGTATCAGCTAGGCAAAGCTGGAGTTTCCCTTAGAATGGGGAATGTAAACCCCTCACCCCCGCCAAATTATAATTTTGCAATTAAGGGCCTTCAGGCAAAGATTTGGGAATAGGAATAACAGTTCTTTACTAGGAATATTTACAATACAAATGTAGTAGGAAAAAAAAACAAAACTACCCAACTAAACCAGCAAACAAACAACAATCTTGGAAAACCCTGACAGAGTCAGAGCTACAACTTGACACCCTGTTGGTCAGGGTGTTGGAAGCAGTTTAAAAGTGAGTCTTCCTGGAGTGGCAGAGGTGATTTTGGTGGAGTAGAGAATGGTCTTGTAGAACAAGGGTCTAGGTAGTGATGAGAAGGGGTCTAGTGGTGGTGAGAAAGGGTCTAGTCTTCCTCCAGGAATCGGGTGAAGCTGGATGCCTTCTCGTTCCTGTGGCTCAGTTTTATCTAGGTAGCAATGGTTGGCTACCCCCACTGGGGGGAGCATCTCACAATAGGATGATGGAATGTGGATGTGCTGCTTTGGGGAGGGTATAGTTTGGGGATGTGTTAGTTTGGGGAGGTGTTAATGGCCCATTAGCAGAAAAATATCTCACTGGAGGGAAAACTGGTGGTGGAAGAGATAAGAAACAATGTCCTACAGTTGGTCCATTAACACAAGGCACCCGCCCTCCTCCTCCCAGAGTAAACAAGGACAATGCTTTCAGGAGATGAAAATAGAATACACATTTTTGTTTTCCATAACCCAAGACATCTTTATACCCTTTAAAGTTTGAGCCTGCTTTGCTTTCTTTTCGTAATCCTATCACATCAGAAAGAGAGTAAATAATTCTAGTGGGCACTCAACCCACAACATTATTTGGTGTATTGGTTGGGAATTGAAAAATTTGCGAACCAAAATCACTACACCTTGTTGGCAACATCTGAAGCAATGGGGTGTCAGTTTAACAGCAGCTGTAATAGAATTAGCTAACATAGCCATGTTATACAATCCAGTTCCAACCTTAGCACATGCAGTAATAATTTCCTGTAAGGATGGATTCTCTTTGGGTAATGCATCAACAATCTTTCTGCAGTCCTATTTTGCATTATTTCGTGCTAGTTGCAGTATTAATTGGTTTCTTGCTTCGCTGTTCGCTATTTGGTTTTCCATAGCATCTTGCAAACATTCTATAAACTGCATTTATAATTTGTTAGGGTTTTGTCTGATGCTTGAATATCTTTGGGTAGGCACAGACATATTTGTAATTTTCCCTAGAGCTCGCATTTCTAGTTCTTTTGCTTGGGCTAGTATTGAGGGATTCAGGCGAGCCTGCATCTGGGGACTTTCTATGGGAGGAAGTCCCATAAGTTGAGAAACCCCTGCCCCAAAACATGGGTCCTGCATCAAGGCTTCCGAGTTTAGCAGCCCCTGTTCCACTGCTAAATCTCTCCAGGCTGCTTCAAACATACATTGCACTGGAGTACAGAGTAACTTTACAATTTGCCTCATGTCAAAGGGGGCTAATTCACTTGAAGTTATGAATTGAAGCATATTAGCAACTGCAGGTGACCGCAGCCTGTGTTAAGGAGCTAATTGACGTGACTCAGAGAGGACTTGCCAATTGAAATGGATGTGTTCATCGGGTCCATTCCCATTACCTCACTGAACTGGGAATGCTGCAATTGTCCCGCTCCCCTGCAGCCAGTCCTCTGATGATGGCAAAGACATGGGCACAGAAATTTGCTCAGCCCTCTCTACATCCCCACTTGCAACCACCGTTCACTTTACCTCTTTCCAAAAGCTGGCCGGGTCACAAGTGGGAGTGGCCTCTGAGCAGAACAACGATGGGGTTGGAGCTGGTGCCAGTAGTGTTGTAGGGGCCTCTTCTCCAGGGTTTGCAGAAGGGTAGTGACTCAGGTTTCCTCTGCGGGGGTCTTGTATCCATCAGCAATGTGGTTCCTTGGGGCTGTTCAAGCCTTGGCTGCTGGCTTGGTAAGGGTTGCAGCGGCTGTGGGAGTGGAGCTGGGACCGGGAGCAGGAGTAGGGTCTGGCACCATGCTGTTGGTGTTTCCTGGTTCCAGTGCACTTCCGTGTGTGATGTTAGGATGACATCTGGGCATCTGTAGTGACCTGTCCTCAGGGCCCACCCCCACTTGCAGCAGCAAAGGGGTGTGGCCAAAGGATGTAGGACTATAGGTGTGACTTTGGAGCCCAGCCACTCAGCTCCAGGCAGGGGTGGTACGGGCATTTCCATGGTGATGAGGGGCGTGCTCAGTGCAAGCGGCACAGGGGGCTGTGGGGACTGACTGGTGCTGTGGCATGGCCCCAGATAAGGCATCTTGGGCATGGTGCAATCCTGCCACTTATTGTGGCCCCTCCACTTGGTGGAATTGTGCAGTTTGGCACAGCTGCAGGGGCTGCGCAATGCTGCAGCACAGCTGTAAAGTGCTCACCCAGCACAGAACAGCAGCTCTGCTGCCCGCCACCACTCCACTACGTGCCAGGATTTCGCTGGTCTCTGGGCACCCCCACCATGTGCAGCTCCACTACCCACCTTCAATCCTCTGCCAGCTGGGATGTCACCATGTGGCAGGGTTGTGCTGCCTGCCTGGGCTCCACCGGCTACTGCAGTTCCACTGGCTGCTGCAGCACTGCCTCGTGGTGGGTCTCTGCTGCCTGCTGGGATTGTGCTGCCTGGCAGGGCTGTGCTGCCCAGCGTCACAACTCCACTGGGTGCCGTGGCTCTGCCGCATGGTGGGATTGCGCAATCCAGCATGGCAGGACATGGCATTCATGGCGCCCATTCAGAGCAGCTGCAGGGCAGCTGTTTTGTTCACCCGCTTCTGCATACCAGGTGTGGCGCCCATGCTTCCTGCTGCCTCATCTGGCACCCAGTCCTCTCCATTCATCTCAGTTTTTACCTGCCTCAGTAAGTCCAAAATAAGTTACCAGGGCTTTATTACTTTTAAAGCACTTTTGTCACTTCTGGATGATGCTTGAATTATAAACTGGCCATTCTGCACTCAAGTATTCAAATCAAGCGCAGGCTCTTTGTTCGTGTCCAACCCATGGTTCTCAACCCAGGTTAGCAAGGCTAATAGAGCCTGCTCTTCACAATTTATCCCCCATTCCTGTAGAAAGCAAGTCCATACCTGCATAGCTGGGTGTTCTTTTACCAAGATCCACCCACCCAAGTCTTTAGTGGGGGTTTTCTTCTACATTTTCAGCTTTTCCACTTCTGTGTTAGGCTGTGTCCACCTTTTGGTTTTTTCAGCTTTTCGCTTTTGGTCAGGCTGTGATTGCCTTTGGTTTTTCAGCTTTTTGCTTCTTTTTCCAGCTCTGTTTGCCTTTGTCTCCCCTGTTCTGTACGCAGAAATGGCTGCTGTCTTCATGTCAGATTTTACGACTTGTTACATAGGGTCATAGGTTGGAGACAGACACACAACTCACCGAAGTTTCATCAACAAACAAACAAGGTTTATTGTTCAGAACCTTCTTTTATAGGGGGTTCAAATTTCCCAGGCTTGGACAGCTGATTGGTTGGGATCTCTGCACTGCCCAGCTCCCTGACCAGTGATATATCTGCATTCTGGATTGAACAGGGTTGGCTGGGGGTCCCCTGTTTTTAGGTTTGAATCCAACCTATCCTTTCCTCATCTGGGGACTTGTTTTACTTTTAGGCTGGTTGAGTTTGGGGGTCTGATATGGCCATATTTATCTGGCAGCTGCAGCTGTGACAAGCAACAACATGAACACCTCAATCCTTACCCCAAAGGAGACCAAAACCTTCCCAAAAGCTAAAGCTTGGCATTAAAATTTATAATCCCTTGATACTAAAGCTATGGATTTAAGGGAGATGTTGCCTGCCTAGCCTGTTACAGCCTCCCCGCTGACCTCTCCTTTGTCACCAGCACAAACAGCCCTTTTTCGCTGGAAGTCCATGAGAAAACAAGCACCTGTCAGTCACTGAGGTTTACACTCTTTTCCACTTCATAGGTGCTCCTTTTCTTTTTTCCCAAGTGGTCCAATTGATGAATATAATTAGATTAAACTAAGAGCAATTGCATCTAATCTGTAGTTAGCTTGAATATTGCTGCTGTCAGAACTGATAAAAAGACCCTGAGCCCAATAGCTTGTTTGCTTTTTCTAGCTCTATCAGTTGATCTAATACAAGATATTGTCTTTCACCACAAACCTTGCTTCCCTAGGATCTTTAGATCTCATGGCTACAATACCATTTTAATGTCTTGCCTTAAACAATTCTTCCATATTTTCTTATCTATGAAGTAGAATATGATAAAATATTTTCCCTTCTGTATCACTTCTTACACTGTTTTCATAAACATAATATCCAAGTACCTTCTAGGACTGAGTTACTACCATCTGTCATATGGTTTTTGTGGGGTTTTGGGTTTGTTTCCATTTGTTTGTTTGTTTGTTTGTTTGTGGGTTTTTTGTGGGTGGTGTTTTTGGGGTGTTGTTTTTGTTTGTTTGTTTCATTTTGTTTGGTTGGGGGTTTTTTTTGTTAGGTTGTTGGGTTTTTTTCTCTCCCCAGGAAGAAAATTATACATGGAGTAAAGTCTTGGTTTTGTGATGGTTTCATCCCCTTTCCTCTATTCATGTTGCTCTATGTTTATACCATAGAAAACGAGGACAATGACAGTTTATGTGATAGATAGACTTTATTTCCTAAGGAAGCTAATTTCAGAGTGTTGCACCACCCATAGAAAGTCTCCTGCACAAAGCAACATTTTACTATGTCATTCCCCAGCAAAGAATAGCTAATCCATATTCTTGACATTTGGGACAGAAACTTCCTAAGGAAATAACAGCATTTTCCTTTCTCCAGAAAAAGTTTCAACCTGTGATCCTCAACATGCGACATTCAAACAGATTGTGGCAGATTATTAACATACAGGTCAGCGCTCTATACAGTTATAAATAGGAAAATCTGGAAACCGAGAAGATTAACACGCCTTTTAATTGCTGAGGCATATGATCATAGGACAGCTTGGAAAAGAAATGGTGGAGACAGACTATTTCATGCTAAAAAAATAGAAGGAATTTACTTTTGTGTAAGGAATCACACTGCTGTTCCTCAAAGAGAAACTCTGAATGATCCCATGTGTCTACAGAGGCAGTAGGTAGGTACAACATACGAGCTACTGAAAGACAGAAACTAAGGTGAGGAGAGGAATCATCTGTGCTCAAGCACTGAAAGCAGAAATGCCAGAAGACCTCGGGGAGACAGTAGACAGCAGATTTAATATGTTTTTGCAATGTGAGATGGCAGCAAAAATCATGCAAGTAATTTAATTTGGGGTTGTAAAGGCAGAGACCTCTTCTCAGAGATACAGGCAAAGTCCCGTTTTTTTAATGTAGTAGTGAGACCACAGTTTGAAGACATGTTTAATTCTGGACAACGCGATGCTAGCTAGATGTCAACAACTTGAAGGGAAATAAAAAAAGAAGAATATAAAAAGCTGGAAGGGATTACAGCATGTGTAGATTGGCCAAATAACAACTGTGAAGAGCATGATGGGAATTGCAGATGAGAACTTCAGGGGTGCAGAAGCACCAGGGAGTGAGAAAGACTGTTTAGGATTGTCGGAATGAGTATAAATGGTATAAATGTAAAGTAAATTAAGTAAAGGAAACAACCTACGAGACTGCACAAGATAGCATCCCACAGGAGCTCCCATCACCAGATTCACACAAGACTGTGGAGCAAAGCACACAAGAAATCACTAAAGAAACCCTGACTGCCAGAAAGGATTACATGAGTGTGTCCTGGTTTAGGGCAAATTTGGGAGGAAACCTCCAAAGGGGGTTCCTCTGGAAAGCAAACCCAAATAGCCCCTCCCTCCAGCCAGTCCGGGAAAAAACTTCCTCCAAGAAGAGTGGAAAAAACTATTTATTTAACAAACAAGATGCCCACAAGCACAAAGAATGAATAATATGAAACAATAAAACCTCTCGCTGCTCTGAAGAGAGATGGCAAACTGAGGCAGTCCCTGCCGTGGGTGCAGCTCAGCTCACTCAGTCTCTCACCAGCCCCACTCCCTCCGCAGGTCCAGGCCCAGCAGGCCGCAGGTGCCAGCCCTCAGTGCTCCTCTGGGTTTTTCAGTCCAGAGCAGATTTAAACAGTCCCAAGAAAAAAAGGAAAAAACCACTCCAGGGAACTTCTCTGCCTCAGCTAGCTAAAACTAACTAAAAGCACAGGAGATCTCTGTCCCACCGCTGTCCGTGCCTCAGACAAACGCCGGAGCAAGGACGTGTGGGAGTCAGGCAGTTTTCTCAAAACAAACTGCACAAACCGCTGCTTCTTTCTCCCCCTTCACTCCCAGAACCATTTTAAAGGTACAGAACTTAATATACAGCACATACAGAACAGACAATTGGTGATACAAGCATCATAAAGTCACCCTAGAACTTTCCACCTCTTATCCCCATATCATCAACTTACTCTCAGAACAAAATAAATTCTAGCTCTACATACACACACCTTATACATGCATATATATACAGTATACAGCTATATACAGAAAATGGCAGTAACATTCAGTGAACAATGATATTTACTCATAGTTCTCACCCAACAATCAGATCTCCCTGAGGTTGTTCCATCTCTCTGCATTATCCACCATGTGCAACCTGGTCCCTGAGCAAAAACAATCCCATGGCTGGGTTTGTCTGTACTTGAACCAGATTTGATCCAAACTGTCTTTCCTAACAAACCTCTCGCATGTACCACTGGGACTTTATCTCCGTCTGCTGTAGATAGGAGCTGAGACTGGGCAGGGCCTGCTCTATTTGTGGAACCTTGAGTGTTAACTAACCAAGTGGCCTTTGCTAAGTGCTGCTCCCAATTTTTTAAAAGATCCTCCACCCAATGCTTTCAAGGTGGTTTTTAACAGTCCATTGTACCTCTCCACTTTGCCTGCAGCTGGTGCATGGTCCCATTGTCTGACTCAATCCTCTCAGGGGTACCATGCCTCCAAAGAACTTGCTTTTCAAGGCCCAGGATGGTGTTCCGGACAGCGGCATGGGGCACAGGATAGGTCTCCAGCCATCCAGTGGTGGCTTCCACCATGGTCAGCACGTAGCGCTTGCCTTGGCGGGTTTGGGGCAGTGTGATATACTCAATCTGTCAGGCCTCCCCATACTTATATTTGGATCACCACCCACCATACCACAGGGCCTTCACCCACTTGGCCTGTTTGATGGCAGCACATGTTTCACAGTCATGGATAACCTGACAAATACTGTCCATGGTTAAATCCACCCCTCGATCTTGTGCCCACCTATAGGATTGTCTGAATCAGTATAAATGGTATAAATATAAAGTAAATTAAGTAAAGGAAACAACCTCTCTGCCCTGATGACCTGAGGCATCATGGGCCCATTGAGCTAGGTAGAACTCTCCCTTGTGTTGCCAACCTAAGTCTACCATTGACACCTCAGTCTTTGCAGCCTGATCTACCTGCTCGTTTTCCGGTGCTCCTCATTAGCCCGACTCTTGGGGACATGGGCATCTACATGGCGGACTTTCACAGGTAGTTTCCATACTCTGGTAGCGATGTCTTTCCACTCTTCAGCAGCCCATATTGGTTTTCCTCTACATTGCCAATTAGCCTTTTTTGCCCTTTCCAGCCATCTCCATAGAGCATTGGCTACCATCCATGAATCAGTGCAGAGGTAGACTTTTGGCCACTTTTCTCTTTCAGCAATGTCCAGGGCCAATTGAACGGCTTGGAGTTCAGCAAGTTGGCTTCACCCACCTTCTCCTTGTGTGGCTTGTGTGACCTGTCATGTGGAGCTCCATACGGCTGCTTTCCACTTTTGTTTCATCCCTGCAATGCAACAAGAACCATCTGTAAAAAGAGCATAATGGGTCTCTTCTGCTGGCCGTTGGTTGTATGGTGGAGCTTCCTCAGCGTGTGTCACTTGCTCTTGTTCCTCTTCATCAATGAGACTAAAGTTTTCACCTTCAGGCCAGTTTGTAATTATCTCCAAAATCCCAGGGCAATTCAGTTTTCCAATATGGGCATGCTGTGTGATAAGAGCAATCCACTTACTCCATGTGGCATTGGTGGTGTGATGGGTAGCGGGAACCTCTGCTTTGAACAGTCACCCCACTACCAGAAGTCGGGGTGCCAGGAGGAGTTGTGTTTCAGCCGCGGGGTCGGCACTAAGACCCAGTGCAAACGCGGCAAGAGTTGCAAAATTGCGGTTTTCCTCCCTGGCAGGCACTGGCGCTGCACGGTCCTGGGGAGCCCCATGTTTTGGGGTGGTGCACGCTTTGGAGGGACCCCCAGACAGCGGAGAGACACCCCCCCACCCCCCCCCCCCCCCCGCCAGCCCCCAGTGCATCCCCTGCCCCGTCTCAGGTCTCGAGAGAAAGCAAGACGGGACAAAGCTGTGCCTGTCTGTTTTTTTCATGCAGAAGTAGATATTGAACAGATTGAACGCTATAACATCACAAACGTGGGTTTAAATCTTTCTGTTTGCCAAAAGAGTTTATTACAACAGCTTAAACCTGTTTTAAAAGATCTTAAAATTCCTAATAAATTACTAAAGAATTTTGTCCGCTGGCTGTCAGTTGAGTTTCCAGATTCTAACTTGCACAATATGAATTTGGTCTCATTTTGGGATGAAATTGGGGAATTACTAACCTTAGAAGTTGAAAATCGTGATCAAAAAGCTTCACAGTTTATTCCAATTTTCCTAAAAGCATGCAAGCATCTCTTAGAATCAGAACACAACAGACAGCCACAAAAACACCCTCTAAACAATCCCTTCCTCCCCTCTCAGTCCTCTGTTTCTGACCGAGACACGCTCCAGCAGCCGCCCCGGTACAGCATGGGGGGGATAACAATGGCGGGCACCACATGGCCAGTTCACCTTCTTTCCACAACCCATTCCTCTCCCAAATCTCTGCCCCCCATCCATACCCTTTGCCCAATCACCCCTCCCCCTGCCACCCCTCCCCCTGCTTCCCCTCCGCCCCGAGTAACCGTGGCAGTGACGAGTGCGGCATGCCCCTCCCCAGCCCCCATCCCAGCACAGATGGGGGGGGTGGAGGAGGGATGCAGCCCCCTGCCCCACGGCAGCTGGGTGGAGGCGCAGCCCCCACCCCGCGGTGACCACGATGGGGCTGTGCTGCCAAGTGGCGCCGGTGGCACCGGTGGCAGTGGCCATGCCCCCACCCCGCAGCAGTGGGTGGAAAGTGGCGCCCCCACCCTGCGGTGGCAGTGGCGGCAGGGGGAAGTCAGGGCCCCCACCTCTTGGCGGTGATGATGGGGGCGATTCCCTCGCAGCTCGGGACCAGGGGCAGTCTATCCCGGGACCCCCCAGAGAGGGGGAGGGAACTGCCTCTTACCGGAACCCAGAGCGGGGGGGGGGCACAATGCCCTCTGCCTCTCTGGAGAATGGAACAGCTGCAGAAGTTTCAGAAATCCAAACCGATCCTAATGAAAGCCTTTGTGGCCCCCATTGTATATCTTGGCAGGAAGAATGGCAGGAGGGATTATAAGCCATTTTCCTATCAAGAGAAAAAGGAAATTTGCAAAATACAGAGAGAATTTGGGAGATCCAGTGAAATTTTTAAAAGTATGATAACAGCCACATTTTGTTCAAATGAATCGGTACCAACTGACATTAAAGATCTATTCAGATGTTTATTAACACCCTCAGAGTATGAATTATGTGAATGCATGTGGAAAAAAAACTTTAAGAACAGTATTACAGGAGTTTCAACAAACTCCTGAAGCAGCACAGGACAATGATGACAATAATATAACACTGGATCATCTGTGTGGTGAGGGCAAATTCCATTGTCCTGAAAAGCAAACTCGATTACTATCAAAGCAAATTTTAGATAAAATTTATATTGCTGCAGAAAAAACATTTTATCAGTTACCAACAACTGAAAGTAAGGGCAGTTACATTGATATTAAACAGTTTCCTTCAGAGAATTTTTTGCAGTTTGTCAACCGTCTGAGAACACAGGTGGAAAGACAAGTGCAACAACCATCCATATAGACCAAGCTAATCAAGGAGATGGCTCAGAGGAATGCTAGTGAGACCTGTCATAGAATTATCCTTAGCCTTCCCCAAGACCCATTGCCAACCTTATCTCAGATGATTGAAGCTTGTACCAGGAAAGCAGAGCTGTTCAGTGCACCTGAAAGAAATCCAGGACTGCCACATCCCAGGGCTACAGCACCTGTGTGACCAGAACCAAGGAGGCAACCGGTATCACCAGACCGTCTGCAGCACATCATTTGCCACCTCTGCAAAAATCCTGGACACGTTGCAAGAGCCTGCCCTCAGAACCAGAGCCACAACCAGAACCAGAACCAGAAAAAGAAGTCCAACAAACAAAAAAACCTATCTTCTCAGCCTGTCCCTGTCGTTAATGCAGTCACATGCACAAACATAAATATACGGGGTCCCTCACCAGTTGATACCTCTCTCTTAACAAAAAAGGGGGAGGGGGTGGGGGTGCAGGAAAAAGAAAATGTCAAATGTTTAATTAACAAGGTTTGGCAGCCGTGAGGCCGATACAGACTCGTGACTACCAAAGGTTTTCATTTCAGATCTACTGATTGAATAGTCATTACAGTGGACCTGTCAAACATCCCACAAGACCTGACGGTTAACCACATGGAACTGGACAGTGAGTATTTTGTTACTGGGGACACAGCATACACACCAGAGGAGATTGAGGTAGCTCCCATGACCATTAAGGGAAAGATAACATGCCTCATGCTGTTGGCACGCTGCAAACACCCACCATTCTACCTGACAGAGGGGCAAATCCTTGCCCAGGCCATTCCCATACTGGCAGAGATAGTAGCAGATGGAAAATCACCGGAAGTCTACTGGGCAGAGGTGGTGGGAGAGGCCAAACCTTCTATGGCATGCAATTTGGCCCATGGGTCAGAGCGCCTCCATGTGGAGGGAGTCCTGGATACAGGCGTAGACTCGACCATTTTGCCAGAGAGAAAGTGGCCATCACACTGGGAATTGCAACCTGTGACAGGCAAACTTCAGGGTATAGGAGGAATCACATTGGCAAAAATCTCAAAAAATATTGTGCAAATTGAGGGACCTGACAGAAAATTGGCAAGTGTCCATGCATTTGTTGCAAACTATAAAGCCTCCTTGTGGGGGAGAGACACCATGTCCCAGTGGGGAGTCCAATTGGTCATTCCTAAGACACCCCAGGATTTTTAGAAATAGCTGCTGTGACACGCCCTACCCAAAAGTTAACGTGGTTAGATAACACCCCAAAATGGGTAGCACAGTGGCCATTGAGCAAAGAAAAGCTCAAGGCACTTGAGGAACTTGTGGAGGAACAGGTGGCTCAAGGCCACCTAGAGGAAACAACAAACCCTTGGAATTTCCCAGTCTTTGTAATAAAGAAACCGGGAAAGGACAAGTGGAGGTTGCTCCATGATCTCAGGGAAATGAAATTATAGAGGACATGGGACCACTCCAACCAGGGATGCCTTCTCCAACAATGCTCCCTTGAGATTGGCAATTGGCTGTTCTAGATATCAAAGATTGTTTCTTCCAAATTCCTCTACACCCAGAAGATGCCCCAAGGTTCGCATTCTCAGTTCCCACCATCAATCACCAAGCCCCGATGAAGAGATATCACTGGAGAGTTTTGCTGCAGGGTTTGAAATCCCTGCCTTTCGTATGCCAACAGTACTTAGCATCATTACTGTCACCTGTACGTGCTGAGACAGGATGCCATCATCCTTCACTATATGGATGATGTGCTTGTGTGTGCCCCCAATGACTCTATACTCCAACACACGCTTGACCTAGTGGTTAAGGTTTTAACCTCTGCTGGATTTCAATTACAGGAAGACAAAGTTCAAAGGATGCCACCTTGAAAGTACCTGAGTTTGCAAATTTCCACAAGGACCGTTGTTCCTCAAAAATTGGAAATTGAGTGCAATCCTAAAACCCTAGCAGATCTCCAGTCCCTGTGTGGGTCTTTGAATTGGGTGAGACCCTGGCTAGGCCTCACAAATGAGGATCTAGACCCTCTTTTCAATTTATTGAAGGGGGAGAGGGAGCTGGTTTCCCCCAGGAAACTGACCCGAGAGGCAAAGACAGCAATCAACAAGGTACAGAAGGCCTTGTCAGAGAGACAAGCTCACAGGTATGAACCAAGTGTACCTTTCCATTTCATTGTGCTAGGAAAGCTGCCACACTTGCGTGGTTTGATTTACCAATGGATCGAAGGGCAGAGAGATTCACTCTCAATCATAGAGTGGGTCTTCCTCTCTCACCAAAGATCCAAGACCATCACTGAGCCACAAGAGTTGATAGCTCAATTGATTCGGAAGGCCAGGATGAGGTTGTGTGAACTGGCTGGTTGTGACTTTGCATGTATTCACCTCCCAGTCAAACTTACAGAGGAGGGAAGGAACTCTCCAAAGAAACTGACTAAAGAGATGTTTGAGCATTTGCTCCAGAGCAATGCCAGTCTCCAGTTATCTCTGGACAGCTACAGGGGACAAATATCAGTCCATGCCCCATCCCACAAGCTGTTCAATGAGGAATTCCACCTCATTCCTCATGAGAAAAGGAGTCGGAGACCGCTCAAGGCTCTCACAGTGTTCACGGATGCATCTGGGGCTTCCCACAAGTCGGTGATGACTTGGAGAAATCCTCCGACTCAGCATTGGGAAGCTGATGTTTGTGGAGGGATCCCCCCAGGTGGCTGAACTGGCTGCAGTGCTAAGAGCTTTTGAGAAGTTCTCAGAGCCAATTAACTTGGTGACCAATTCTGCATATGTGGCTAGGGTGGTATCCAGAGTGGAGCAGGCTGTGCTCAAAGAAATCGAGAATGAGCATCTCTTCAGATTGCTTTCAAAGCTGATTTACTTGGTTTCTCATCGAGAACATCCGTTCTTTGTGATGCATGTAAGGTCACACACTGATTTGCCAGGTGAAATTGCAGAGGGGAATAGTCAGGCAGACTCCCTTGCTGCACCAGTAGAAAAAGCACGTCTCCCCGACGTCTTCCAACAGGCAAAGCTGAGTCACCAGCAATATCATCAAAATGTGCCAGGTCTGATCCATCAGTTCCAGCTAACATGGAGTCAGGCTCGAGCTATTGTCCTGTCCCAATTGCCAGCTCCAGGCCATGCCATCAATGGGTATGGGGGTTAATCCCTGAGGCCTTAGCAGTTGTGAGGTGTGGCAGACAGACATCACACACATTCCTAGCTTTGGTCGCCTCAAATATGTTCATGTAAGCATTGACACACATTCAGGCGCAGTGTATGCCTCTGCCCATGCAGGAGAAAAAGCTGTGCATGCCAAACAACACCTAGTGCAAGCTTTTTCAGTGTTGGAGATCCCAAAAGAAATTAAAACGGACAATGGCCCAGCGTACATATCCAAGGAGTTCCTAGAATTTGTCCAGCAGTGGGAAGTGGAACACAAAACTGGCATCCCCCACTCCCCCACAGGCCAAGCTGTGGTTGAGCGTGCACATCAGATGCTCAAACAGGTCTTGGCTAAACAGAGTAGCACAACTGTGTGGATGTCTCCACAGCAGAAGCTCTGCAAAGCCATTTTTACCATCAATTTTCTGAACTGTTCATTTGAAAACATAAGTCCACCTGTGGTACGTCATTTTAACAATGGTAATCAGTTCAAATTGTCTCAACATCTACCGGTCTTGATTAGGGATCCAGAAACTTGGGAAACCAAGGGTCCCTATGAGCTCGTGACCTGGGGTCGTGGCTATGCGTGCGTAGCTACCCCCTCGGCCCTCGATGGATTCCCCAGAAGTGGGTGAAATCTTTTGTCCCCAAAAATCCAGCTCCAGCAGAAGGGGATGAAAGACAAGTAGCCACTGCCTCCAAGAGAAGACGCCGTCAGATGAAGGAAAAAGAACCTTCCTAAGTGTGGACCCCTTCCGGCAGAAGCAGAAACTTCTAACATGTTTTAAAAATGTTTGTTTTTCCTTTTAGAAAAAAATCTACCTTCCACTCAACCCTGTGACGAACCCCCTCCAAGCTGTCATCTTGTTAATACTGAACAGTCTGACAGCTGCATGGATCATCCTTCAGCCATGTCAAAACGTCTGGGTGACTCTGACACAGACACTTCAGCAGGAAAACGTATGTCTGTCTGCTGCTTCAGCAAAGAATCCTATGTCCACCTGTCTGGTAGGAATTCCATTGCAGGCTGGAGAATTTCCAGCGGGGTTGGACACACATAGGTCCAATGAAATTCCAAAGTCACCTCCCCTCCACAAAGATCATCAGCAGAAAGTTGTGGTAATGGCGAACCCCTTAGTGGAGTGGTTGCCAGGCTTGCCCAAGATGGCTCAGGAACCCCAAGAGTTAGTTATTGGGTTCCTCCCCTGCATCATACTGCATACGTTTTTCTGTCTATCCAAAACCTCCTAGCATTGATGAGTACCACAATGTAAAACAATATCGTGGGGAGTTTACTGCAAAAAGGTGGTGTCATAACCTAAGCCAGATTGCAGCAGACAACTCATCTCACTCAAGTCCCAAAAGCCTCCCTAAGGGATTGTTCCTGATTTGTGGGGATCAAGCATGGGCAGGAATTCCATCTTGGCTTTTAGAAGGGCCATGTACCATAGGGCGGTTGTCCATATTGACACCCAACCAAACTCTAATTGGAGAATGGACTCGCAAAAACAAATTGGCAAACAAAATTCAAAATTGAAGTGCTGACAAATTGGACTCAAATTGTAATTCAGACATTTTTCACTGGGCAAAGTCAAAAAGAGTTGCTGTGTCCCTGTTTCTTCCGTGGGTCGCAGCAGCCAAAGCTCTAGGTGAATTGGGCCACCTAGAGTGCTGGGTAGTCAAACAGGCAAATTTGACATCAACCACCATCGGCTGCCTCCTAGAGGATGAGGAAATTACCAGACAGGCCACACTGCAAAACCACGCAGTGATTGACTTTCTCTTGTAACTTCATGGACATGAATGCCAGGAATTTGAAGGACTCTGCTCCATGAACCTGACGTCGAAAGCACCAAACATCCATGCTGCCCTTCAAAGCATGAATGGCTTGATTGGAGAAGTAAAGCAAGAATCTGAGGACTGGCTCAAAGAACTGTTCGAGGGCTGGGGATTCACAGGGTGGTGGATTTCTGTAGTTAAAACAATTTTGTTATTTCTTGTTATCCTTTTCCTTGTAACCATAGCGTTCGGGATCCTACACCGTTTAGTTTTCAAAGCTATCAATGGTCTCATACCTTCTACCTCAGAAGTCAACCACGTAGAGTTGGCAAATCTAAAGCAAACTGATTTCCCCACCAGCTGTAAGTGGTGGGAAAGAGAAAATCCACACTCCATGTAACCCAATGTTTTTCCTCTAGCTTTCTTAAACAAAAAAGGGTGAGATGTTGTAACCCTCGGGGAATGGTCTTTCCCTCGGAACCCCCCAGAGCCTGTAACCATGTAGTTTAACCCTGCCTTCCCCTTATCTCTGATCTATGGCCCTGCACCAGGTATCCCATCCCAGACAAAGACCACTTAAAAACCCCTGCTCCTCCATGTTCTCCCTCTTTGCCCCTGGGATTCCCTTCAAGAATAAAGCCTTGGAACATTCCCTTGAGGTAAGGGCCTCTTTTGGATCTTTTTCCCTATCTTGAAGTCTACTCCCCCAAAGCTCCCCAAGATCTGAGCTAGCATCGCAGCCAGGGGGGTGGGAAGGGGGGTGGTACTTCACTGGGGCAGTCGGTTCCAGGTGTACTGCACGCCCCTCCATGTGAAGGCAAACAGGCCTGCATTCTGCAGCCAGAGGAATGGAGAAAAACGTGTTAGCAATGTCAATTGTGGCATACCACTTTGCTGCCTTGGACTCCAGCTCGTACTGGAGTTCCAGCATGTCTGGCACGGGAGCGCTCAGTGGTGGAATCACTTCGTTCAAGCCACGATAGTCCACAGTCAATCTTCATTCTCCTTCAGATCTGCGCACAGGCCAGATGGGGCTGTTGAAGGGTGAGTGGGTTTTGCTGACCACCCCTTGGCGCTCCAGCTCACGGATCATCTTGTGGATGGGAATCATGGAATCTCGAGTTGTTCTGTACTGTCGACAATGCACTGTTGAAGTGGCAATTGGCACTTGTTGCTCTTCCCCCTTCAGAAGTCTTACTGCAGGTGGGTTTTCTGATAATCCAGGCAAAGTGTTCAATTGCTTAACACCTTCTGTCTCTATAGCTGCTATCCCGAATGCCCACCTGAGTCTTTGGGTCTTTGAAATGCCCATTTCAGAGGAAGTCTATGCCCAAAATGCATGGAGCCTCTGGGCCAGTCACAATAGGGTGTTTTTTCCACTCATTTCTAGTCAGGCTCACATCAGCTTCCACCGAAGTAAAATCCTGTGATCCCCCTGTCACACCAGCAATAGAAACAGATTCTTCCCCCATATATCTTGATGGGATTAATGTGCACTGTGCACCAGTGTCAACCAAGGCCTCATATTTTTGTGGTTCTAATGTGCTATGCCAACAAATCCACACAGTCCAGAAAACACAGTTTTCCCTAGCCTCTACCTGGCTAGAGGCAGGGCCCCTCTAAGCCTGGTTATCCATCTTTCCCTGGGTAACCGGAGCTACTTCCTTCTTGGTGGAACTTCCTCTCTGAGTCTTGCCTTCCAGCAATTCACGCAGTCGTTGTGCCAGATCATCAGTAGATTTACCATCCTGTTTCCTCATGTCTTCCCCAGAATCACGCAGGCAGGCCCACAGCTTAGCTCATGGGATGCCCCTTCTTTCCCTGTCTGGGGAACGTCTGCGTTTGGTGCCAGAACCTCTGATCTGTACTGCTGAGATTTGGAGAAAGTCTTCTTTCATCTCCTCTCTAATCTCCTCTCTGAGTTGCTTGTGTTTCTCCTCTATCTCGACTTCTAATGTCTGCAGACGTGTTTCCACAGCTGCAATTCTTGCATGTTTTGGGCCATGCACAGCATCTGCATATGCTCAGAATTTCTTTGCCATATCCAGCATGGTCTCCCCTGTGTCATCCCGCTTCATTATTGCTAAAGCAGAAGAGTATTCTTGTGGCCCAAGTCGTACAAGTTTTCATCACATCATGGGTGTACATGGTATCAAGTCTGGGTTCCTAGTGTCTAGGTCATCTGAGAAGACAATCTGCCACTGCCATTTCTCTTAAGTGTTGAATCCCTTGTTCTATGGTCTTCCACTGGGTTTGCTGCGTACAAAGATAGTCTGCACACAGATATCTTTGTGTCACACTTCCCAGGACTGATTCCCAGAGACTGCAAGGGTTAGCCTCTTTCATCATTCCTTGGTCGATAACTGGATCTCGTGACAGGGAACCCAAATGCCTTGCTTCAGTGCTGTCCAGAATTGTAGCCTCACCTGCAGCATCCCAAAGACAGACTAACCAACTAATTATAGATTCATCAGGTCGTCGAGTGTAATCCTTTCTTAGGCCTCAAAGGTCCTTCAGGGAAAAGGACTCAATAGTGGTTTCTGATCTTCTGCCAGTTGGTTGGGCATGTGATCTGCTGCCAGTTGGTTGGACTTGTGATCTGCTACCAGTTGGTTGGGCGTGTGATCTGCTGCCCCTTGGTTGGGCTTGTGATCTGCTACCGGTTGGTTGGGCATGTGATCTGCTGCTGGTTGGTTTGGTTTCTGACCTGCTGACAATTGGTTGGACTTCTGCTTTTGTGCTAGTTAGTTTGGCTTCTGATTTGGTGTCAGCTTGTTTGGTTTCTGATTGTGTATCAGTTGGTTTGGCTTCTGACTGGGTATCGGTTGGTTCAGCTTCTGACTGTGTGTCAGTTGGTTGGGCTTCTGGTTGGGTGTTGGGAGGCACTGAGGGTCCTACACTTGGATTATTGTCCACTGGTCGATCGGTTTTGTGTGTATGCTTCTTTGCTGGGGCGACTGCCAGTGTCTTAGGCTCACTGTCTGGTTTAGCTGCTGACTTAGGCTCATTGTCTGGTTTAGCTGATGTCTGAGTAGCCAGGGTATTGGCTGCAGCCTGAGCGACTGGGGTAGCTGCTGATTTATCTCCCTGCCCCCCTGCCTCTATCTGCTTACAGTATCTAGCAGCGTGAGATAAGCATATGCCAGGACCCAGCTTATTGCATGCAATGAGCTTTTTCGCTTTAAAATCGTCATGGCAGTTCTCCTCCAAATATTTTCCCACCTCATCTGGGTTCTGAATTTGTTCACATGAAAATTCCCAAGCTGGGGGACCAGAAAATTCCTTCAAGGTTTGGCCCATTCTCTCCCATTTTCCACACCATTCAGGATTTTTCACATCTGGGTCAGCAGTCTCATCAGCCCCTCTGGAAAACTCAGACCTCATTCTAGACAAGCTGCAAACCACATAGAGGAAGCCTAACAGATGAAATACCAGGAAAGTGGTATCTTTAACATTCATGGGACACTGAACATTCTCTAAAAATGATGTAACCGATTCAAAAGAGAAGAAGGAAAGAAAAGACTGAAAATCTTCATCCCCTACTCCTCCTCTAACAAATTGGGTGCAATTATTAATAAATCCCCAAAACATGCTACTGGAACAAGGATGCAGGGTAGGACGAAGAAGCCATAAACCAAACATACCTGGCACAAACTCCAGTACCTGTATAAGCTTCCTATAAATCATAATCACTGAGTCCAGGAGAATAGCTATCCTAATTCGTGCACCTCTAGTGTAAAAGCTACATGTTAGGGACAATATTGGAGCTATCTCTGGATAAGAAAACAAACCTAGGGACCAGAAAGACATTAAAACATCAAAAAAGCCAAGGGAACAGACACACAGAAAAGACTCCATTCCAAGAGACATTAGGCATTCAAGGAGCAACATGGCTACTGACTACTCTATTCCCACACAAAGTACAACCAAAATGCAATCAATACAAGTTTTTTCCACTCTCTTAAGCCCTGCAGTTGGGCGCCAATAAAAATATATGTCCTGGTTTAGTGCAAATTTGGGAGGAAACCTCCAAAGGGGGTTCCTCTGGAAAGCAAACCCAAACAGCCGCTCCCCCCAGCCAGTCCGGGAAAAAACTTCCTCCGAGAAGAGTGGAAAAAACTATTTATTTAACAAACAAGATGCCCACAAGCACAAAGAATGAATAATATGAAACAATAAAACCTCTCGCTGCTCTGAAGAGAGATGGCAAACTGAGACAGTCCTTGCCATGGGTGCAGCTCAGCTCACTCAGTCTCTCACCAGCCCCACTCCCTCCGCAGGTCCAGGCCCAGCAGGCCGCAGGTGTGAGCCCTCAGTGCTCCTCTGGGTTTTTCAGTCCAGAGCAGATTTAAACAGTCCCAAGAAAAAAAGGAAAAAACCACTCCAGGGAACTTCTCTGCCTCAGCTAGCTAAAACTAACTAAAAGCACAGGAGATCTCTGTCCCACCGCTGTCTGTGCCTCAGATGAACGCCGGAGCAAGGATGTGTGGGAGTGAGGCAGTTTTCTCAAAACAAACTGCACAAACTGCTGCTTCTTTCTCCCCCTTCGCTCTCAGAACCATTTTAAAAGTACAGAACTTAATATACAGCACATACAGAACAGACATCATAAAGTCACCCTAGAACAGATTGTAACAGATATAGCTGGTCTCTTGCTGCACAAACAATTTGGCTTAACAGATACCAGCTCAACCAGCCTAGCTCCATGTAAACAAGTCCCTGGACATGAAAACGATAAGTCACATTCAAACCCAGACAGAGGACCTCAGCCAACCCCTTTGAAGGGGATATGGATACACCCCTATCATTGGCCAGTGGGCTAGGTGGAGTTGAGACTCTTGACCAATCATGTCTGTAAGCATGGGAAATTTGAAAGCCCTATAAAAGGAGCTGCCAGACAATAAACGTGGGTTGTTGCTGCAAGAACTCAGTGTTAATGTTGCGTCCCTATCTCCGACTCCACAGCAACACAAGGACAATATGCCTTTGGGACCATTTAACTGCTCACTGACTGGGGCATCTTCAGAGCAATAGATTTTAGCCCAGTACATGGAAATCTCCCTTCTCCACACCATTGCTGGAGGCACTTGTAGACCAAAATAACTATGTGGGTAACCATGGATGGAATCTTGTATTCAGAGGGGCTGTGGGGGGAAAGGTCTATTGTCAGAATTTTCCCTTTTATCACTATGATTTCCTAGAGATGTCACTGGCTCACCATTTGGAAAAAAACAGCAGTGATGTTTTAATATACATTCATTTGGATTACACAGACTGTTGAGTAGATATCTTGGACAGCACTAATCTCTTCTGAGGTCTGTGACAGATACAGCAGTTAATCAGAATGAAAGAAATCGTTAATATTCCATAATTAGAGAGATGAGACCAAGATAAGATGTAACATAGGAAAGCTTGCACCCCTAATACCTTTACATCACATTGTACCATCATATATTCTAGCCTGCCTGTCATACAGAAAAGGAGACCTGACAGTATAACATGTTGCTTCAAATCAAGTGCTGATACACCATGTCATTGCTCTGCCCAGATGTGCCACACACTCATTGCTAGGGGGAAGAAAAAATAGGGAAAAAAAAAAAGCCCAAACAATTTTATAAATGTTCTATAGGGAGTCTGAATTATTTTTTTTTTTAATTTGATCTATATTTTTATCACCACCCTTTAGGGAGGCATGTGCAGTGATCATTATCAGTCCATCCATACACAAAGCACACAAAGGTTTAGTCCCCCGTAAGTGTTGACCTTAAATTGTCTTTCTCTATGCAGAAATGTCATGATCTTCATGAAGGAAATCTTTCTGCTTATTTATTGTCTTGGTTTGGAAAGACAGGTATCTGCCAGGGAAACTGAGGTTCCCCTAGGATGGAGAATACCAAACCCTCGCACCCCGACGAATTATAATTTTGCAATCAAGGGCTCTCAGGCAAAAATGTTGGGAATAGGAATAACAGTTCTTTACTAGGAGGTATTAACAATACAAATATGATAGGAAACAAAACCACCCAACCAACCAAACAAATAAACAAATAAACAATAATTTTAGAAGAAAACCCTGACAAAGTCAGAGTTTCAATCTGACCCTGTGATTCAGGATGTTGATAACAGTCCGAACGTAAACAGTCCAAACACTTCTGGAGTGGCAGACGTGATCCTGTTGGAGCAGAGATGATTCTGCGAAGAAACCGGTTCAGGGACAGCGAGGAGGGAGACAGGATGGCCAGCACAGGAGACGAAGAAGCTCTTCCCACACCGCCACGAAGGAAGCGCCGCGCACCCCACTCCTGCAGCAGGGCCGAACCACTCCTGCAGCAGGGCCGAACCACTCCTGCAGCAGGGCCGAACCGCCAACCCCCGGCCACCCCCCCCTCCCCCCCACCCCCCACCGCCAGGGCATGAGATGTATAGAAATGCAAATGCACCGCACAGGCTGGGGAAGGTAACAATGGCCTATCAAGGTGGGTCATCAGGCCTCAAAACAGATGTAAATAGAATACACAAAACCCAGCTCCACAACCCAAGACAACGTTCCACCCCTTATTCTATTACCATCTGTATCATACCTAAATTAATAAACTCCACTATACAGAATGAACCCTCACACTCAGTTCTCACTTAGGATTAGGTTTTCCTGTGGTACACAACTGGTTTTCCCATCTTTCTGCATCACCCACCAAGTGTTACCAGGTCCTTGAGCAAAAACAATCCCACGGGTGGGTTCACCTTTGCCCAAGGTGGGGTTTACCCAAACAGTCTTTCCTAAGATACCTCTCATATGTACTACAGGGACTTTGTCTCCATCCACTGTGTGCAAAGGGGTAGAGTGGGCAGGACCAGCTCGATTAATAGACCCTCGGGTGTTGACCATCCAGGTGGCCTTTGCTAAGTTCACTTCCCAATTTCTGAAGGTCCCCCCGCCAAGTGCTTTCAGGGTGGTCTTAAGCAGTCCATTGCACCGTTCAACTTTCCCGGCAGCTGGTGCATGATAAGGGATGTGATATATCCATTCAATGCCGTGTTCCTTAGCCCAGGTGTTTATGAGGCTGTTCTTGAAATGAGTCCCGTTGTCCGACTCAATCCTCTCAGGGGTGCCATGTCTCCACAGGACTTGTTTTTCCAGGCCCAGGATGGTGTTCCGGGCGGTGGCATGAGGCACAGGATAGGTCTCCAGCCACCCAGTGGTGGCTTCCACCATGGTCAGCACGTAGCGCTTGCCTTGGCGGGTTTGGGGCAGAGTGATGTAATCAATCTGCCAGGCCTCCCCATACTTGTACTTGGACCACCGTCCACCGTACCAGAGGGGCTTCACCCGCTTGGCCTGCTTGATGGCAGCACACGTCTCACAGTCGTGGATAACCTGTGAAATACTGTTCATGGTTAGATCCACCCCTCGGTCTCGTGCCCACTTATAGGTGGCATCTCTGCCCTGATGACCTGAAGCATCATGGGCCCACCGAGCTAGGAACAACTCTCCCTTGTGTTGCCAATCCAAGTCTACCTTGGATACCTTTATCCTCGCAGCTTGATCTACTTGCTCGTTGTTCCGGTGCTCCTCATTAGCCCGACTCTTGGGGACATGGGCATCCACATGACGGACTTTCACAGGTAGTTTCCCTACCCTGATGGCAATGTCCTTCCACTCATCAGCAGCCCAGATTGGTTTTCCCCTACGCTGCCAGTTGGCTTTTTTCCACCTTTCCAGCCAGCCCCACAGAGCATTAGCCACCATCCACGAATCAGTGTAGAGGTAGAGCTTCGGCCACTTCTCTCTTTCAGCAATGTCCAGGGCCAATTGAACAGCTTTGAGTTCAGCAAGCTGGCTTGACCCACCTTCTCCTTCAGTGGCGTGTGCAACTTGTCTTGTGGGGCTCCATACGGCTGCTTTCCACTTCCGGTTCATCCCTACGATGCGACAGGAACCATCAGTGAAAAGAGCGTAGCGTGTTTCTTCTGCTGGCAGTTGGTTGTATGGTGGAGCTTCTTCAGCCCGGGTTACTTGTTCTTCTTCGTCAGTGAGACTGAACTTCTCAGCTTCTGGCCAGTTGGTGATTACTTCCAAAATCCCAGGGCGATTCGGGTTACCAATACGGGCGCGCTGAGTGATGAGGGCGATCCATTTGCTCCATGTGGCATCGGTGGCATGGTGGGTGGAGGGAACCTTTCCTTTAAACATCCACCCCAGCACCGGTAGTCGGGGTGCCAGGAGGAGTTGTGCTTCAGTGCCAATCACCTCTGAGGCAGCTTGAACTCCTTCGTAGGCGGCCAAGATCTCCTTCTCTGTGGGAGTGTAGTTGGCTTCAGACCCTCTGTAGCTTCGGCTCCAGAATCCCAGTGGCCGGCCTCGAGTCTCACCTGGCACCTTCTGCCACAGGCTCCAGGACAGACCATGGCTCCCGGCTGCAGAGTAGAGCACGTTCTTTACCTCTGGTCCCATCCTGACTGGGCCAAGGGCTACTGCATGTGCGATTTCCTGCTTGATCTGGGCAAAGGCGTGTTGCTGTTCTGGGCCCCAGTGGAAATCGTTCTTCTTGCGGGTAACCAGGTAGAGAGGGCTCACAATCTGACTGTACTCAGGGATGTGCATCCTCCAAAAGCCAATGGCCCCTAGGAAAGCTTGTGTTTCCTTCTTGTTGGTTGGTGGGGACATGGCAGTGATCTTATTGATGACCTCAGTGGGAATCTGACGCCGTCCATCTTGCCACTTCACTCCCAGGAACTGGATCTCTTGGGCAGGTCCCTTGACTTTGCTCTTCTTGATGGCAAAACCGGCTTCCAGGAGAATTTGGATGATCTTCTCTCCTTTCTCAAAGACTTCCATTGCCGTGTTCCCCCACACAATGATGTCATCGATGTACTGTAGATGGTCCGGAGCCTCACCCTTTTCCAGTGCATCCTGGATCAGTCCATGGCAGATGGTGGGACTGTGCTTCCACCCCTGGGGCAGCCGATTCCAGGTGTACTGCACACCCCTCCAGGTGAAAGCAAACTGGGGTCTGCACTCTGCTGCCACAGGAATGGAGAAGAAGGCATTGGCAATGTCAATGGTCGCGTACCACTTTGCTGCCTTGGACTCCAGCTCATACTGCAACTCCAACATGTCTGGCACAGCAGCGCTCAGTGGTGGCGTGACCTCATTCAGACCACGATAATCTACTGTCAGTCTCCATTCCCCACTGGGCTTACGCACAGGCCAGATGGGGCTGTTAAAAGGTGAATGAGCCTTACTGACCACCCCTTGGCTCTCCAGTTTACGAATCATCTCATGGATCGGGGTCACAGAGTCTCTGTCAGTGCGGTATTGCCGACGGTGCACTGTTGCTGTGGCAATTGGTACCTGTTGTTCTTCAACTCTTAGCAGTCCCACAGCAGAAGGGTCATCTGAGAGACCAGGCAAGGTATTCAGTTGTTTGATCTCTTCCGTCTCTACAGCAGCTACTCCAAAAGCCCAACGATATCCTTTTGGGTCTTTGAAATATCCATTTCTGAGATAGTCTATGCCGAGGATGCACGGGGCCTCTGGGCCAGTCACAATGGGGTGTTTCTGCCACCCATTCCCAGTTAAACTCACTTCGGCTTCCACTACAGTCAGCTGCTGGGACCCTCCTGTCACCCCAGAAATAGAAATGGGTTCTGTTCCTACATACCCTGATGGCATCAGGGTACATTGGGCACCAGTGTCAACCAAAGCCGTGTATTTTTGTGGGTCAGATGTGCCAGGCCATCGGATCCACACAGTCCAATAGATCCGATTATCCCTTTCCTCTACCTGGCTAGAGGCAGGGCCCCTCTAGCACTGGTTATCCCCTCCCTGAGCATACATACTAGAGGTTCCTTCAAGGGGATTCAACACAGCATTGGCAGCTTGGTTATAGGAGGCTGAGGCTACTTTCATTTTCGTAGATCCCCCTTGGTGATTGTTCCTCTCCTTGAGCTCACGCACCCGTGCTGCCAGGACAGAAGTGGGTTTCCCATCCCACATTCCCATGGTCACGCAGATAAAACCACAGGTCAGCTCTTGGGGTGTACCCTCTCTCTCGAGCTGGGGGTCGTTGGGCTCTAACTCTGGGGCCTGTGACTCGCACTGGTGCCACATTGGAACTGTTTGTCCTCATCTCCTCCCTCACCCCCCTTATCTCTTCTTTGAGTTCTTTAACCACGGCAGAGATATGAGCCTGCATCGGGCCATTGATCATACTTTCATAATTCCTAAGCTTATTGGCAACAGACCCCACTGTCTCTCTATTGTCCTCAGCATTAATTGTTGCAATAAAGGTGGTGTACTGAGATGGCCCTAGATTTGCCAGATTCCACAACATCTGCCCTGTGCATTTAACCTTGTCAGGGTCATTATCATGCTGTCCACTCCTCCCAAAAAGTACCTCCAGCACCGCCACTTCCCTCAGCTGTTGGATCCCTTCCTCCAGAGTTTTCCAGCGCATTCTATGGTGGTGCTCCTGCATTCTTTCTTTGTGGATAAATCTCTCTCTCACACTCATTAAAAGCCGCTCCCAAAGGGAAAAGGGTCCTGGCTCTCTTACAAATACCTGATTTATACCTGAGTCCTGGGTCAAGGGTCCCAAATTCCTTGCCTCACCACTGTCCAATTGCACACCAGTACCCATGAGGTCCCATACCTGAAGTAGCCAGGCTGTGTAAGCCTCACGCCCCCGCCGTACGATATCTTTTTGCAGGTTACGGAGACTTTCATACGACAGGGACTCGGTGATGATCTGAACATGTGATTCCCCTGCAGGTTGTGAGGGCCCTCCTTTCTTATTGTCTGGGTTTGCTGTTTTCACCTTAGATTTCTTTGTTTCCACAGGGGCAACTGCCGCTGGCTGTGACTGCCCCTGTGGTTCAGCTGGGACCTGAGCAGTTGTAATCTCTGTGGGTTTCATTGCTGCACCATCAGGCTCTCTTTTGTCAGGGCAGGGGAAGGATTTCCCACTAGCTGGGGAAATGTACTCCCTCAGCATCTGGCCCATCTTCTCCTGCATCTCCTTCATCAGAGCCCCCACCCAAACCGGGTGGTTTATCTCTGAGGCAGGCTGTGGGGCAGGAGCGGACTCTTGGGCTGCATTCTTATTCTCTGGGGTACTTATTAAGGTGCTTACCCAGGCCAATTTCCCCTTATCTCTGAATGCCAAACAGAACAGGCATACCAGCAACACCAGCCACTGTATGATATCATTAGCACTCAGAGATTTCAACCCTTCAAAAACTGGTGGGGTGGACCCAAAAAACTGTGTGAAGGGCTGGGAGAAAATTTCCCCCGGTGCCATTTCCTTACAATAGGTACCATTGTTAAAGTAACCCCAGAAGCACAGAGTTAGCCTATGATAGCTATGAATCCATGTGCTTGCTTTCCAGAGGAAGTTAAAAATCCATGAATTTCTCACCTTATTAATCCACAAAATAAACTGAATGCCAGCCACAGTAGCCTTAGTCATAGGACCCATATTTACATAAGGAGTAGCAAATGGCAGAAATACAGCCACCACCACGTGCCACCCAAACCAGGGAAAGCTAGACCACATTATTCTGGCCAGTGGGCTTTTATCTAATACTCAAGAACTGTTATTCCTCTCTCTCAATGCCCTCGTGCCCCACCCTTGGGCGCCAAAATCTGTCTTGGTTTGGAAAGACAGGTATCTGCCAGGGAAACTGAGGTTCCCCTAGGATGGAGAATACCAACCCCTCGCACCCCGACGAATTATAATTTTGCAATCAAGGGCTCTCAGGCAAAAATGTTGGGAATAGGAATAACAGTTCTTTACTAGGAGGTATTAACAATACAAATATGATAGGAAACAAAACCACCCAACCAACCAAACAAATAAACAAATAAACAATAATTTTAGAAGAAAACCCTGACAAAGTCAGAGTTTCAATCTGACCCTGTGATTCAGGATGTTGATAACAGTCCGAACGTAAACAGTCCAAACACTTCTGGAGTGGCAGACGTGATCCTGTTGGAGCAGAGATGATTCTGCGAAGAAACCGGTTCAGGGACGGCGAGGAGGGAGACAGGATGGCCAGCACAGGAGACGAAGAAGCTCTTCCCACACCGCCACGAAGGAAGCGCCGCGCACCCCACTCCTGCAGCAGGGCCGAACCACTCCTGCAGCAGGGCCGAACCACTCCTGCAGCAGGGCCGAACCGCCAACCCCCGGCCACCCCCCCCTCCCCCCCACCCCCCACCGCCAGGGCATGAGATGTATAGAAATGCAAATGCACCGCACAGGCTGGGGAAGGTAACAATGGCCTATCAAGGTGGGTCATCAGGCCTCAAAACAGATGTAAATAGAATACACAAAACCCAGCTCCACAACCCAAGACATTATGTAAATGAAAAACATGGCCTAACACACACAGCGCAAACGTTAAGTGTACTAATATTTGACATAATCTTGTAAGGAATTGCTGAAGCGTATGCTAAAAATAAACAATCCATCACCCCCCTTAGCTTATCACAAACCTATGACTGTTTCGTTTGCACTCTGCTTAATGGTCCATCTTTCTCAGGACAACATATGTTACAAACCTCTGTAATTTCATGCTCTTGCCTTGCAGACCATGCTTATAGAAAAGGAAAAAGAAGCATTTTCTCCTTTCTTTTAAATGTAGTTCTTGTCTAAGTGCTCAGACAGGTACTGTCAGCTCTGAAAATTCAAGATTAATCAAGCAATTAAGAATTGATATCTAGTGACTTATTGTGACTGGAAATGAGAGATGCTGCATTTATTTTAGCTCTGCAAGAACCCAAAATAGCTAACCTGATTTTTATGGACAGCAAGATTTTCAATATTTGGGGAGAACAGTTACAATTCCTACTATTAAAGTGGTTCCTTCAGAATCCACATCTGTCTTCTGCACATTCCTTAGCAAAGGGCCAGTCTGCACAGAGGGCCATGCTGGAGAAGCTGCATACTTCAGATTCACACACTGCCTTTACCTGAATGAGTCTGAAAGTGTACAGAAATCCCAAGAGCGGGAGCCAAGATGAAGTTTTGCTTTCTCTCCCCCATGTGCCAGCACCACATTGCACTGCACTGCTTGAATAAACAATCCAACTGAGCAGGAATTACATCACTTCAAAACTGTGGTTTCCTTTAAACATTGAAAAGAATGGCAAGCATTTCAATTCACATAATTATCAGCATTACTACCTCTCCTCACACCTCCTTCTCCAGCATCAAATTGTTGTGATTGTAGGGACTTCCCTGCCTCCCTTGCTTGAGAGTGGAGAGCCTCTGCAACTCAGCTGCAGTCATTAGCTTTCTTCTCCATGAGCTCAGAACTTCTTCAGCAATCAGAAAGACTTGGATTGGATGAGCAACAACTCAGCACATTCCCTCTGTAAACATTTATTTGGGGAATTATGGCATACGTATTTGGACTTCCTATGGTAATTTGGATCTGATGAACTTTCCTTATTGCCAAAATGGTCAACGCTTCTGTAAAAGAGAGGAGTATGACTTCTTCTGCAGCTTTGCTACCTCAGGTAGGCAGATGTGGGTCTGATTGATACCTGCATGAGAAATCAAAAATGAAAAACAAAGTGCTGCAGAACCCAGTGCTGGTGACTCAGGAAGAAACTTTCTTTTTCCCTAAACTATAAGTAGCTCAGCAGCTCTTACTTACCCAGCTACTGGCTTCTTCCTGGACAATCTGATAGAAATAAGAGCACAGAAACCTGAATTCTGTTCCAAACTTCACCTCTTATGCTCTGCAGTCTTCGAAAAATCATTTAAGCTCCTGAGTCTCCATTTTGTCCAGGCATGAAGCTGAAATTACATCCTGAGCCTTGCAAGAACTTCTGAAACCTCTGAATTTAATAGTACATGTCAGCGCCAAAAGCATCATTACAGGCATTACAGCACTAATTCTCTCACAAGGGAGGGAAGCTCACTGTGCTGTACATATTTTGGATACAATTATTACCCCTGGAAGTGCTCAGATATCATTGCACAAAATTGTAGGCAGATGAATCTTTCAGATGGGATAGAAATGAGAGGCCCTGACAGGTTATTAAAAGATGTAACATTTTGAAGAAGCTCATATGTTAGTTTTTTCATGTTCACCCTTTTCCAATTTGGATAATTATATTCTTGCTCCTTAAAGCAGGGTGGCTGACCTGCCTGGCCCTACCAGCTGTATATCCAAACCTTCATGTGGCCCACAGCAATACAACACAACCCACATATTTCAAAAAGTTGAAGGAAAAGAGGAGCTCTAAGAGAGGTCCATCAGCTAGTGAGAAAGATTTCGTCCTGGACCCAGAGCCCTCCCCTCCTGCTGAAACAGTCCTTCCCTCAGAAGCAGCTTCTCCTTGGTATCACTTCCCATAGGAACCTGCCTGGTATTGTCAGGGCACCATCACACTTTGTCCCCAGGTGGCTGCATAGTGGCAGCTCTGTGATGCACAGATGCTGTGAACACTGAAGATTCACAGCTTGCAATACATTCCAGCAGTTTACAGGCCTAGTTATTATTACTGAAGGACCTAGTGACATACTATTTACTAACAGTAATCTGCATTTCTACTTCTACTCTCAATGATAATTCACTGTGCATTGCAAATCTTAATCGCCACAGAATCCCAAAACAGAAATAGCAGTATCTGAGCCTTCATCGGTTTCCTGGCAGAGTAAAGAAGAGAAGCAGCATATGATGCAAAGGATTTTTTTCTCCACAGACACACAATAAATTTTCCCAAACCCAAGATAAGACACCATTTCCAAATGGTGAAAGAAAGTGGTGGCAATTCCAAGCAGTCCCCAACATCTGACTAATTTTGCATTTCAGATGCCACTCTGACCCAGTGATGGTGTCAACAGCCACTCTCCTGTCCCTCACATGGGGAGTCCTATGCCAAGACATTGGTATCTGATTAAGCAATTGCTCCAGATATCATGGATGCAAAAGAGGGGAGCCTGTCCTGTCTCCATCTCTTCACAGGTGCTGGTGGCACCTGGGCCATCGTGCAGACCTTTGAGTAGTGTCAGAGTCACCAGCCCCAGGGGCAGAAGACAGTCATGGCTGGGGATGTTCTGCACAGCTGTAGCTGCCCACCCCCGGGGAGTCTGTGGTCTGGGGGTTACCAGGGAAGCTGGCCGGGGGCATGTGGGCACACAGGGGACAGGAAAGAGAGCAGAAAGGACCTAGGGCACCATCTGGTGGCTTCTCTCACTGCCTTCCCTAAATCCTTGTCTCATGGGATCATAATATTGTATGGCCAAGGGCTGAAAGAATGCAAAGTCTTTCCAAGAGACAGCCCACCTGGAACAAGAGACCCCTGCCCTTGGCCCAGACTCGCACACTTGTAGGGCACTGCTGGATAGGACAGCACTGCAAACCACAGCCATAGTAACCATTTTTTGGGGTGCTGTTCAGTCAAGCACTTCCCTTGATAAAGAACCAGCTCTAGCTGGGTATTTAGAGATGATTTGCAGTAGACACACCCCTGAGAAGGCTAAAGAAGAGAAGACAGAAGTGATGAAGAGAACGCTTTGGACATGTGTTTCACTGGCATTATCCACCACAGTAAGGTCTTGTCTGCAGATAAAGGCAAAATACAGTTTGCACTGTCTTGTATGACAAAACAGTATCCATGCAAAAGCTTATCCTCTGCAGAAAAAGATCAACAAGCCTCTCAAGCGCACCGTTTTTTTATCTTCTCAAATGAGGATTTACTGTAAAGCATTATGAAGGAGTCCACTTAAAGGTAATAGATGACCTCAGTGTCACCAACACCCTTTGTAGCAATGCACTCTCAGAACCAAAGGCTCATGTCTGGTGAAGAGGGCAAAGGACCCTAGTCCTAACACAGCACCTCCTTTAGAAGAAGGCAGGCAGTGCATTTTCACCTCACACCACTGCTTACTTTGATAACAGGTCTTCACTTCCCTGAAATCCTGACAATAGAAAAGGATAATTCAACACCTAGGAATCAAAGGTCATACCCCTATAACCAGGGAGCCTGCTCTGTGCATAACAGCATCATGCTGGGGGAAGCAAGGGGAGCTGAGGCCCTTAGAGACACAGTATTGTACAAATTATATTCCATAGTCTCTCCTACTTGTGCCTTCAGGTATTTCCTCATACCACCTTGGAAAACTTCATACCATTTAAAAACATCCCTGCTCTCACAGCCTTCTGCTTTATGCTTTTCTCTCTCACACACACTTTTGCTGCCGTGGCTGCCCATGGTGCATGATGCTAAAGAAGTGATTTTAGATTGTGGCTTCATAAACTTTAAACTTTCTTTTTCTCATGCAGCAGCCTTTTAGCCTTCCTTACACGGCCAGCCCAAAAGCCACAGAAATCAACAGAGACCCCCACCTCAACTTTGACAAAGTTTGGCGCACAGTCCAAATCCCCACACTTGCCAGTGCTTCTTAGAAGTTTTTACTTTTTCACTTAACTGATCAGAACCCGGTGTGATTCTTCCAGTACTCTAGCACTGACTGTTCTAGAATAGCATTTTCCACTCCAAATACTGTTCTTTCTCTCATGTTTTATTTTAAACAGCTTCAGCTTTTCAATATATACAGTTGTTCAGGCATAAGTGTAAGAAACATGCTACTTAAAAAGGTGACAGAAACACAAGACAAATCAACTCACTGCAAAGAGAGATCCTTGCCAGGAAATTTCCAGTTGCACCCAGTATTTTTAGCATTTATAAAATTTGAAAAACAAACCACAAAACCTAAGCATCGTTATTTTGAAAGCTTTTACTTTTCATCTAATCCACCAGCATCTGCTGAATATTTTATTGCCATACTGCAACATATTTATAATTCATCTCATCATTCTTTCAAACTTGTTAAAGAAAGGAATTGTTATACCAGTACAATCCTCTGTAAATTCTTCTGTGAACACAAATATTTCCTGGTCATATTAGTAAAATCTAAAACTTTTTATTCAAAAATATTTAGAATTGTTGTGATAATTTAAATTATAAATGGGTCTAATAAGCCATGTTGTCCATCCATTCATTGTCTTTTCTGAAATGAATTCCGCAGCACTGAGAAAAGTAATTTTTCTGTGGTTAAAGGAAGTTCAAATTGCATGTTTGAAACCTTTTCTAATAAAAAGAGCAAAGCAATAAGTGGATTATCTCTTTAAACATAGTATAGGAAGGTTGGAGGCCCCAGAGACATTTTTCATAGCCTCTGATACATAGCAACATTATCTTCAGCTAGAGAGGGTCCTATGATCCTGGAGCTCAATTTTAATTTGATCTTCTTTAAAGAGGTTTCTACGACTCCTCTCAGGTTATGCTGCATATTCCTATTTTGGGTTCGTTTTTTTTGGTTGTTATTTTGTTGTTGTTTTTTTAATATGAGATAAAACAGCCTCAGCTTTTTGATCTGCTGGTTTGATCATATTATATGGATATTTAATGCAACTTCTTCCCTATCAGAACCAGAATATGCATAAGCAGAAATGGTAGGCAAGTTCCAGCTGACAGGGGAGAAAGAACTTGGATAGCAAATTAATTTCTAAAGCCTCCCTCCTTCCTCCAGTCATTTGAAGTTTCAGAAGTGGTCTCCCTGGCCAATGACATATGGTGGGAGGGTAAAGGAGCTTTATACTCTACAGCAGCCAGCTGAAACAAAGGCAAACCTATTGATTTTGGTGGGACAGAGGTACCATGCCTGACCCCACAGAGGCTCAAAATCCCAAGTGATAACAATGCCCACCATTTTCATGAAGAAAAGGAAACTGGGGAGCTCCACTTGGACTTCTGCAGGCTGAAACCTGGCACCAGACCTGCATGGCTTATGCAGCCCCAGCAAGGGAGTTTTCTCATGTTCCCACCTCCTTGTTCCTCTTTCTTGTTCTGGAATGGGCACTGTCACTGACACATGTTGTCAGGAAGGGATATTTTCTCTGTGTTCCTTTTCTGCACCTTTATCTCCATCAGTGCATCCAGTTCTCACTGTGTACTGCTGATATTGCTGAAGGGGAAGCATTTTCTTGGAGGCACTGATTTGAGTCGTTGAGTAAGGTCACAGCAGGCATCTGTGACTACTTGATGGGATTAACAGATAATGAGAAAGCGTGTCTGCTGTGGGATTCGTGAGAAAGGGAAAACGGGCAGGTGGATGCTTGGATCTGGTTAAACTATGCATGAAGTCCTGATGGCCATTTCAGCAAAGGCACAAGCACAGTATCAGATGGGCAGCTGCAGGCCAGTATCAGAACATCAAGCCAGCAAGCCAGGAAGTCTCTGGATTGTCCTACCATTTGCAGAGGATTGGGAGTTAAGTATTTCAGCTGGGGCAGGTGAGAGAAACCTTCATATATTTCCCATTCCCAAGTGCTTGACAAAAGCAGTTTTTCTTTTGCATCAAACAGTTCTGCTGCAAAATAGCTTTGCTGCATGAATGCAGACTGAGCGCAGAGGGATTTTAACAGATACATTCTGTTGTTAATGAAGGGCAGTTTAGAAGGGGCCAGGGGTTCACAAATCCCTCGTGGTTGTGTTCTGAAGTCACTGTGGATCTCTGCATGTATCTGTATCTCATCTGGGATGTAAGAGAATAGTTCTGCCATACAGAAAGATGTTTGGTTCACATAGGGTCTGGTATCTTCCCTGTTAGATATTCTCATACAATGTATCAGAGGATTCTTCTAGAGTTTCTTGCGTCTTAGGTGTCTGCAGAATGATGAAAAGGAGAAAAAAGAAATAAGAGAAAAATTATTCAAAGGATGATGAATTAACTCTTCATAAGCAGACACTGATGTTTGTTCTGTTAGAAATGGCTGTAAGTGATTTGCTGAAACAGAAGCCACTACAGTGAGAAATGCTGCTCCACCAGAGATCAACATGACTAATCCAGCTCAAGGGATAAAGATGTCTCCTTTACTAGTCACTCTCCCCCCCAAAAAAACTGTCAGACAGGGAGAGGAGGGAAAATTTGACTTAGTAAGAAAATAAATCACTTTGGATTCTGTGAAGGAGGAATTCCCTGACCTCCTCTATCCTGTTTCTTCAACAGTTGAGTCTATTCCTCATGACCATTCCTTGTGTAGACAAGGCACTGACAGACTGATATTTTAAGTGCTGTGTGGCACAGGCCTGCTGTAAGCAAGGTTACACAGCAAGTAGCTAAATGCCACCGGTTGAACTAAGCCCTACCTATACTAGCATTTTCTCTGCTGCCACCACCAAAGGGAAACACTACAAAAGTGCTGAGTGGAGGCACCTCCAAAGCATGCAGGATTAACCCCTTGCTATCCAAACTGGCCAATGGTCCAGAGCGACAGCATGTAAATGCTCTTCTCAGAGGCTTTCTGCCCTGCTTCGCCTTACAACTCCCTCTCAATTGGGCAGCATCCCGTAGTAAGGGTTGGGCTGGACTCTCTGAAGCAGAGTCAACAACTGTTCCGCAATCTCAGCTCCCACTCATAGGCTAAACTGACTGACCCACAAGTCTCACTCTTACAGAAAACACCCTCTGATATTCTGGCAAAGACAGCTGAAGGAAAAGTGTCTCAAGTGGTCACAGCCCAGGACGACTGAGGCAAGCTGATCAAAGTCCTTGCAACCATAGTGGAGAGTGCAAACTCTCCAGTGCTGAGTTCATGGGACCCTGCCACTCACACTTCAGTTCCTCCAGACCAACACAAGAACACTTGGAGTTGTCTGCTCTCAGTGTGAGAGTTCATTCCATCCCCTCTCTGCTTTCTTCTCCTCTCTTTCTCCCATCTCTGCTTTGACCTTTACCTCACCCTGGTTGAGGCTGCCAGCACCAGACCCACTCACACACAGTCTACTGTTGTTTTGTTGCTGCTCTGTTTTACAGATCCTCTGTCCATCCAAACAGTGGTTGAATGTTGTGGGCCACACACAAGCATCTCAG
Organism: Phylloscopus collybita; assembly: GCA_027886175.1. Lineage (NCBI taxonomy): Eukaryota > Metazoa > Chordata > Aves > Passeriformes > Phylloscopidae > Phylloscopus > Phylloscopus collybita. The sequence continues at coordinate 48,959,883 of JAJNNQ010000137.1, read as the reverse complement.
CACAGCCCAGACGGCTCCCTGGTAGGGAAAAACCCCACACCTCATATTACCATCCAAACTGAATCATTTCAGAGGGGGACACTGGTAAAGGTATACAGAAGAATAAACAGGATGAGAAAGAGGGACCCTATCCAAATAATTCAAAATGCAGCAAAACACAAATGCAGGGATGCTGTCTTTTCCAGTGCATCATATAAGACAAGCCTATGTAGAAGAACCCATCATTCCCATCAATAACCAGGGACCTGCCACTGCTTTTAGTAGCACCACCATGGTGGTGTCACAGCAGTAACTGCAGGAGGCCAGTGGCCATGGAACCAGACCACACAACGAGCAGCTCTGACACAAAGGGGGCTACTTGATTTTAGACCACCTTTTCCTAAAAGGTGGGAGTTGTGAAAATGTCTCAGACACTGGAAAATACTGTCCTTCATGAAAGAGAGGGCTGGTGCAACCAGGGAAACTCTCTCCAATAGAACATTCATGGGAGAAAGCAGCAGATGTTTTCCAGGAATGTTTTCTAGCACTGGAAGATGATATTTTGTAAGCAGATAAGAGGTCTTGAGAAGAAAAGAAAAATTAGATTCTGAGGACACGACAAAATGTTCCCTGGGTGCTTGATGCAAGTTTTGTCCATATGAAACAGCTGATGCTTTCCAAAGGCAGGGTGGAAGGCTGTGTGGGCCTCTGATCTGCTTCACCTGGCCCCTGGAACTAATTTACACCTGCATAATCCTAGCTGCCTCTATTTTCACTATGAGTGAATTTAGTTCCTTGTCTCTCAGCCCAATAAGAAGATCCAAGTCCAAAACGTTGCCTTTTCCTGAGCACCAGAGCTGACAGCAGAGATTGTATAAGCTCAGTCTCTGCTCAAACCATCTTAGCTTCTGCTACCTTGAAATGGCTCTCAGGCGCTTAATGCTGGTGAGAGAAAATTTGTGTTCAGGATCTGCTGCTGGTACACAGATTCCTTCACCCCAGAGGATGTCTAAGTTGCCTAAATGATCTGGAAAGTGCAATAACAGGACCAGCACCTGCCCAACTCTTCAGGAATGCCTGTCTTGTTCAGAGGGAGCAGTGATGCCAAACCCCTCAGTGCCTTTCAACATACCTCAAACAGCAAAGCATCTGCACAAAACCCCGAGTGCCAGAACTGGTAGAACTATAGGAGACAGGGTTCTGCTGGAAGAGGGAAGATAGGCTACATGTGCAGCCCAGCTGGTGAGTGCATGCCACATCCCATTTTCCCCTTCTGGTGGGACTCGAGACACATTTACTACCTGCTAGGTCGTAAGATTGTGTGGGCTTTCTTTCCCCAGGTACCCAGGGCATATGGGAATTTTCCAAGAACACAGCCCTGGCCCTCACCTTCCCTGGAGGATTCTTTCTGTGTGAAGGATTGTTTGTGTTGTTCTCGAGGCTAGAATAGACATCAACTTGCTGCACATCCAGGCTCTGCACAGAGAAGAGAGAAGAATGTAGGGGTCAAATAAAATACTTAGTTTTAAGATAGCTTATTACCCACTAGGTTGTTTCCCATCTCATGCCTGACATTTTTTAGGAACCCCTGCCATCTCCAAAATTTTCAAGTTCCTAACCTTAACTTGGGCAAACAGAAAATCCTTTTCCCCAAAATCCCTACAGTGCATCTGCATCGCCTTCTTTTTTTCAGGCTTACAGAGACAGGCCTTGATGTTACCTACCCTGTGTAAGGCAGTAGAGAAGAATGCCAATGCCCCTGCCTCCCTCTGCTCCAGAATTTTCCCAGAATGCAAAGTTGTGCACCAGGGGCACCACAGGTAAGAGCCAGTGCTCTGCACCACCTGTTTAGGTGCCTGACAAACACAAGCTCTTGTTCATGATTATTCTGGGGACACAAAGGTGAGAACATGGGAGAGGCTGGGGGTCTTGAAGCACAGAGGCTGTCAAAAATGAACACAATTTCTGTTTATTGTCTTTTGGGTGTTTTTTTTTCCCAAGCCAGAATTCTCCTTTCTTCTTTGAGTGAGCAAAGAATAATAAAAAAATCCATATGCTCCCAGGCCCTCAAATATTACCATGGTCCCACTCAGCTACACAGAGAAACACACATGCCCTGCAAGCATATGCACCCATTGTCCCCCAGGTAATCGTGTCACAAGAGATGCATGTCAGTCTGAGTGATATTCCAGATCTGCTTGAAGATCAAACATAACAGTGTGTTTCCATGTGTGTTTCAAGGATCACAGCAGGTGGCCAAGGTGGCTGTTTCTCTGGCAACAGGAAAACGGGAGGAGCTCCAGCTGCAAGAGGGGTAGATGATATGAGTGGAGAGAGTGAGGCGCCCTGTAATGCAGTGAGAAGGATAAGCAAAACATGGAGGTCTCATTGTGGGCTGCCAATCACTTGAACCCTCATAATTCCACGTGGAGTTGCAAACACTCAGCATCTTTAAGTATCATGGCCAGCAAGATAGTGCTTTGAACAGGACCAGAGGATAGAAAAGCAGCACTGGGGAGTGGGCCTTGGAATAAAAAGGCACTTAGACATGAGTTGGCCACAGTGAATGGAGCACCACATGGCTCTCACATTCCCACTGCTACTCTGGAAACAGTCAAATTATTTCACCTGTCTGCTTCCTGTTCCCAAAAACCTGCTTTGCCTACTCAGACATCCCCATCATTCGCATGTGTACATGTGCACACAGAAAATTCTATTTCTCCACACTCATTTTCAATTCTCTTTGTGATACTCACAGTGAAGATCTTGTCTTGTGTGCTGAGCTTCCAAAAGCCTGGCTCCACCCTTGGCAGTGCCTTTATCTACTCTAGACTGAAGCTACTTGCAAGAAAGGTGTTTAACCTCCAGAAAAGATTCCCTTCCCTCCACATGCCTTCTTCCTATGGAGGCTGTTAACAATGCTGGTCCTTTTCTGGTCAGTTGGAGAGCTGGTGTCTCCAACCACCACTTGCAAGTTAATTACTTTTTTTCAGTCACTGATCACCTGCTACTGTCACAGTGGAGGCACACAAGCTACTCTCTTCCCTGCTGACACATGCCTTCCTATCCCTGAGCAGCCTCCTATCTCCCTCACACCTGGAAAAGCTCCTGTGCTCTGGAACCTGACTGTACCTGCACCACAGGAGTTCTGTTTGCTGCTCAAAAAAGCTTGTTTGAAGTGTAAAGCAGATAAAACAAGTCCCTCACGTTGTTATTTCCAAGCTGCTCATTAACTAAGCAACTAAGCATGAAATCAGAGCATATACAGGTTTGGTTCTGGGCAGTGCAGTGAGGTAGAGGTACTCTACAGCTGCAGGAGGACAGAGAGGTCAAGGAAGGCAGTATAGAGAGAACAAAGTGGGCTCCCAGCTGCCCGGTTATTACCAGGCTTTTTGCTACGTTGTACGCTTTTCACTGCACACAGCCACCCCCAGGGACCACAAAGTAAATAGTGGCACCTGAAAGAGCCACTGGGGAAGGTATTTGCTCCCAAGAATGTTCAGCAGGACAGTTCTACAGAAGGTGTGTTAGGACCCTTCCCACACCAGGGATGAGCCTTGCTACCATGTAGGACAACACAGAGCATTTAATGAGCTGCACCAGCCAGCATCTGTTACTTTGATGTCCAGTGCTGCCTCCTCTTGCTTCTGCTCCCAGCTTCAGACCTGCAAGAACACTGTGCTTCCCTGGCCTCACCTTCATCCAGACTTGAACCTCTTGCTTTCCCATCCAGACAGCATAGCTGGCATGTGCTGGCCTCCTGTCCAGCCCCTGATCTCTGACCTCCTTCTTTACCTCATCACTGGGAGTTATTTCTCACTTGTCCTTCCTCTTTTCCCTTGCCTTAGATTACCCCAATGCTGAACACGGATTTTTTTCCCTCGCCATATATTAAGCACTGAGTTCAACACCCACCAATAGATTTTCACAACTCACCTAGTTTCAAACACAGTTTGCAAGGTTGAATTTATACCAGAGCCCCAACAAAATTTAGCTGTGGAGCACCAGAGTTATCATTCAAAGGAAATCAGGTTTGTCAACTTTCTATTCCTGTCATCTGTCCTGAGGGCCCATCCAATGCAGGTTTCCATCCCAGGGCTCTCACCCTCTCTCCTCCCCTGCCCATTATGCCTTGCAGGGCTGTACTTGCTTCTCTCCACATCACAGCCCTGCTCTTAGCCTGTGCCTTGTCTGGAGCAGGAATTGCTGCTTCAAGCCCCCACACTGTAGCAGTTGCTCAACAACAGAGGAAGCTCCTGTGGGCAGACTAATACCCATGCAGCCCTGCCAAAGAAGGCCGAGCCACCTGCCCTGCATACCAGGCTGGCCAGGAGCCCTGTACAAGGTGTGTGGTTAAGAGGCTTCACAGGAAGGCCACTTGGGCCAGGTCCATAGGGCTCGTGCAAACACAAGGGCCCAGACAGTTCCTGGGATAGCCTGTGCCTAAGGCTGGCTCTGCTGGCTTGCTGTATTAGCCTTAGTAGAGCCTGAACAGAATAACATGATGAAACATGTAATTAAGATGGAGCCAAGGATGCATGACGAGGCCAACTGAGCAAGAAATGAATTTGACTTTTTTTTTTTGTCTCCTTGCAGAAATCATCCACTTCAGCAGGAAACTACCCATTTTGATTTTTATAAGCCTGAATTAAAAAGAAATCACTTGATACAAATGAAAAAGTTTATAACCTGCAACCTCCTTTACCCAAAGCATTGTCTTTTTCCCAGAATAAATGTATTATATACAATACACAGTGCTCTCTTTTAAACTGCTAATCCAAAAATTAAAGGGACACAAAATGGTGCACCCCCAGATGGCACTCTGGGTGCCACCCAGAGTGAGAATGAGAAGGGGCAGGCCCATCATCTTGTAGGTATCTACCCGCAGTCAGGTGTCCTGCCTCCCTGGCAGAGCCTTGCTCCTCTCTGTAGTATGCCTTTCAGAGCTTTGCTTTGTTTAGTTTAAATGATTAATGCAGCAGAGCTCACAGGTTTTCCTTGGAGAGACTTTTCCAGCCCTTACAGACGTTACAGACAGAAAGGTTTCCTAATATTCAGGCAACATCCTTCTCTACTCACTTTTATTTTATTCTTCTTCGTTGGTCCCACAGGTCACAAGGGAAAAAAACCCCTTCCTTTCCCTTCTTAGTGGAGGAGCCATCCCATGGGAGTAAAAGGAGAAAAAGGAATCCATTTAAAATTGAGCTGGGCAGGTTGTAAATGGGATTAGGAGTCATGGTTACTTGAGATAGCTGAGGTCCAGGCTTGACATTTCAGGGGAGCCACTTCAACGCTACTGTCTATGACATTGCAGCTACTGGGCTCGAGGAGTGGCAGCAGTTAGCATTTCTAAGTTTGTGAAATGGAAAAGGAGATCCTATACATTGAAAAGGGAAATGCTTAAAGAAAGAAACTTCCTATACTTTCTCCCTGCCCATTTCCCCCTGCTAGCTAGTGTGCCTGCTCAGGACTGCAGTCCTCTGTGACGCTGGTACCAGTGAAAGTGCCACAGCAGAAACTCAAAACAGCTGGGGGTTGTTCAGGGGATCATATCTCTGCCCCCTTCCTGAGCCATCAGTCTCCAGCTGGGAAGGACATGTCCTTGTGACACTGCAGCACAAAGTGGGGCTGAGAGTCCCTCTTCCTTCTGAACTTTTGGAGACGTTTCTACCTCCTTCACCAGGAACCCTCCCTGGTCCCACCTGCTGCTCTGTGCTGCTGGCAGAGGGAAAGATGCTGCTCAACAGGGCATGGGGCAAGCGTGGGCATTAGGGAGGCCAAGACTGGGACCAGAATGGAGACACACACATCCAGTCCTGAGAGAAGCTAAGCAGGGCAAGGTCACCAAGACCAGGCTGGTATGAAGGTATTGCTTATGTTTCACATCATGATGCTGGCATTGTCTGTACCATGGCAGGGAAAGGAAGGGTTGTACCATGATGTGGACAGAAGAGATGAAGGGTGATTCTGGTACTCACGTCATAGACAGGAGGTGGTGGTGGGCTGGCTGAAGGGAGCTGTGTTTCCACCTCCTGTCTCAGGGTATTTGGCTGGTTCCTTCTAGGGCACAACACCTGCTCAGGACAAGACACCAAATGACACATTTCAAGAAAACCACATGTCCCCAAAGCTAAAATGAACACCAATGTCATATCAAAGCCATCTGTTTGCACCCTCCTGAATGCTTCCACAAGAAAGAGTGTCTGCACAACATGTGCTCGTTACTTTCCTCACTGCATGGTTAAGAGTAGAATCCAGTGACTTACTGGAGCAGTGGAAAGGAGAACTGGGCTATGTGTGTTTCACCACCAAAAGCTTGTTGGCTGAAGGGTTTAAGTACTGAGCAGCACAAAACAATGCTATAGGACAGGGAGTAAAGCAGGGCAGTGGTCATAGTGCAAAGAGGCATTTTGGAGAGGTAAAATGAAATTACTTTTACCAGGATTTGGCAGGGAAGCTTTTCCTAATACACAGAGCTTACAGAAGAGCACCAGACAATCATTAATGGTGACATATAGTCAGTGATACATTAATGTACAAGTCCAGCATGGAGGTGAAGGAAAAAGGTCCCTTTGTCTGAAATGTTTCTTGCATCAGATGAGTTCTCCTTGAACACAGTCCATTCACACATGGAGAAGGGCTAGCCCTGCTCAGCAAGCAAGCAAGCAAGCTCAGCAAGCAAGAGAAGAGGCAGAAAAGGCAGAAGGCTTTGCTAAGTATCTCTGTTCTAATTCAGAAAGAAGTGGGATGATTACATTCACATCACATGAAAACGACAAACTGCTTTCCAGTCCATTAGTAACTAAGGAGGATACTAAAGAGCTTCTCTTAAAGATAAACATTTTCAACCCAGCAGGTCTGAGCAAGCTGTGGTGAGAAATATGGGCTGTGTTCTGCAAGAGGGCAAATGTAATGACTGCACAATCTCTTCAGAGCCCAAGGAGAGGCCATAAGTCTGAGATTTGCTGGCCCACCTCAAAACTCAGAGATGCCAATTGGTGAGTCATGATAGTGCCTCCTCATCCTCCTCATCCCCACAGAGACACTGTCTAGGCAAACAGATGGGGGCCTGTCTTCAGCCAACTCCCTTTGCCTCTTACAATATCTCCCCCACATCAGACTGCCTGTAAGGTAAATCTTATGAGATTAGCTGGGCTGCCAGCTGCTGCCGTTCTGTTTTCACAACCTCCTGATCTCTGACTGTGTGTGCTGAAGTCTGATCCTCCTTGGAGTCAAAGGACTGTACTTGCAGCACAGCCTCCACATAAAAAAACCCAAACAAACAAAAAAACAACAAAACAAACAAACAAACCAAACAAACAAAAACCAAACATGCAGAGAGTCTGCTGTTGTGGTGGCAAAGAACAGCTTCAAGGAGTTATGAGGCATCTTCTACCCAGACAACAGCAATCCCAAATTCCATTCTAAAAGATGTAAGGGTATTTTTAAGCCAGCCTTGAGATCTCTGGAAGAATGCAGATGATGCTATTGGAACACCTGAGGGTGGCAGTACTAGAAGCAGTAGGTTTTCCCCAAACAACAGGGATTCCAATATTATGACTCCAGAGGTTCTTTCACAGGGCCCACCTCATCCAGGTCTGCTTTTGGCTTTTATTCTTCCACTCTCCAAATCCTTTCTTCCCCACTCTTGATATCCTTTGCTCTCAGCTTCCCGGATTCCACTTCCTTACCCATCTGGTCCCAACCTGGGACACTAGTCTGCTCACCCAAGGGAGTCTGTCAATCCACTCTTAAGATCCTCCTAGTGCCTCCTCACTCCAGATTCCAGTCTCAGTTTCCCCCCCTTGACGCTCATTCTTCCAGCCCCACATAATCACTGCCGATAGAAGGTGTCCCTGGAAATTGTATAGTTCAATCCTTGTCCATATTTTTTTTTCTTCTTTTTTTTTCCCAATTATTTGTAATTTTCACACAGGCTTCCTTGGGATCCTTGTCTTTGACCTTCCCCTCTCACTCTGTCTCTTAATGTTTTCTCTGCAAAACAAATGCCCAAGGCTTTGGTCCCCATCCTCATCACAGTACAGAGTTTTTCTTCTATGGTGACTGAGCTCAGGAATGCAGCTGCAGTCTCCTTGAAACAGAGTATCCTCCATCTTGAAAGAGGATTAGAAATAAGGAAAGTCCTGCCATCAGGGTTGTAACAGATTTGCTCAGGTTCAGAGGCCATTACTTGTCTAACTGACCCCTTCACATGAGTTTTAGACAACTGAACTGGTAAATTGACCAAAGCCATGACTGAGTATGCACAAACTGCAATCTTCCAAAATCCCAACAAAAGGCTACATCTCCTTGAATATTCTCAGGGTGAGCACACTGCTAGTGTGACTTCTTGCCCCGTGTGAAATCCTTGCTCTAAAGCAGAGCATGCTGTAGTCAAAATTATTGCCAGAATTTATTTAGTGAGCAAATCACTCACTTGTTTTGTCTTTCCTATAATCTTTTTTTCCCCAGAAAAACTGAACTTAAAAAACCAAACTGGATCAGACACTCAGCATGGAAAATTTCAGCATGGGGATTTCCAATTCAGCCAAGCTAGAAGCAAATGGAATTCATTCCTAGAATGGAGCAGGTATTGCTTTTTATTTGGTTATTACTTGCCTCTCTTTTCCACAGAAGCAGAGCTGTTGTGGTGATGCTCAATACAGCAAGAAGAACAGTAAAGGTAATGAGGATTTCCCACCCATAAGAGGTATTTATATATCCTGTATCTGTAAGAAAGAAGGCAAACGGTTCACAATATGAGTGGAAGTTACAACCCTGCTGTATTTTTAACCCTGGAAAGAGCCTTGAGAAAACTAAAATACAGGAGTGCAGAATACAGTGGCAGAAATGCACACACCCTTCAAAACATACGCTGACTGAACAGAGAGCAGGGTACAGCTGCAGAATCACACAGAAGATGCAGGGTATAAGCAGCTCCACTTTACAGAGGGAGGTGACATAACTATGAGAGACAAGAAATTTGGTAGATAGAGGCTGGCAAAGGTCTTTTGTGATAGGAGCAGAAAGACACATAGTGGTGTCTTGGGTTATGGAACCGAAAATGTGTATTCTATTTCACCTGTTGAAAGCCGCTGGGGAGGTATTTATCTCTTGCAAATCTGCGGAGAGGGGGGAGGATGCCTTCTGATAATGGGCCAGCTGTTAAAACCAGGTGGGGCAGTGTTTATCTCTATCTTCTGCTAATGGGCCATTAAGGCTCACCAAGGACATGACACACTACATCATCCCACTGTGAGATGCTCCTCCCAGTGGGGGGGAGCCAACCATTCCTACGTAGATAAAAACTGAGATGTAGGAACACGAGGTATCTGGTTCCACCGGATTCCCGGAGGAAGACTGGACCCTTTTCTCTCAGGATCATCTCTACTCCAACAGAACCACTGTTCTGCCACTCCAGGAGGACTTACTGTGGACTGCTTCTAACACCCTGACCAACAGGTTGTCAGGTTGTATCTCTGACTTTGTCAAAGTTTCTAGGATTTTGGTTTGTTTGCTTGCTTGTTTTTGCTTGAGTCCCTAAAACTGAGCATGCTGAACCTGTACATGTGATTACAGCAAGCACCCTAATGACTAACCTCATCAGCTGCCTCTGTCACACTGCTGAAGGAAAAGCCACACTGTCTCCTGAACACTGACACCTAAAAGGACCGCATGATCCAGTGCCCAGGTTCCCTGGATAGATTCTGACTCCCAGGAGGCTGTGGCAGGGCAGATATAAATTACTGCCTCTTCATGTCCCCATCTATGCATTGGGAACAGCAGCACAGGTCACCTGTGCCAAGTGCATTCAACCCTAATGGCAGTTAATATTGGGCATTAAGCATTATTCATACCTGACTTCATAGCATGTGTGGACAGAGAAAAAGAAGAGCAAAGATCAGGTTTTCATAGCCAGATCCAGCTGATTTTTAAGCTCCTGTCCTTTCTTTCTGGTTGTTCACTTACCTCTAACAAGGACAAACACTCCCTTTCCCATTTTTTGGATATCATCCCATTTGACCTTGCAGTAGTAAGTGCCAGTAGAAGAGGTGTTTTCAAGTGGCATGATTCTGTAGTCGTAAGATAATGCAGCAGTTTTATTCTCTTCTCCAGAAGGAATGGCTACATTTTCCAACCTACTATAGATAGATGTCTTCTGATCCAGTGAATTAATCCGGTAATAGCAGATTGAAAATTTGGTGTATTTTGGCATGTAAGGGAAGATGACTTTACAGGGGATGGATGTTCCTTCCTTGAGCAGGGCAACCTGGATTGGAGGTTTCTGCTGTACATCGACATTTCCCCCTGTAATGATAATAATTGTTAGCACTCATCTAGCATCACTTTCAGTGAGAAAAGGATGGCTGCCCCAAAGACAGGATCACTCTGAAAATAACCACACCAGGAAGCATGCCTGTAGCATGTAGTGTTGGCCCTTGTCAGAAGCTGAATGATTCAGAGCACGTGCCCTGTGTGACCTGCCACTTCTCTTGGGTAATTGCTGTCTGATCCACAGTAGCCTGCTGCATTCACCGACTTCCCCTTTTCTCTTGTGAACTCCTCCATAAAACATCAGCATACAGAAAGACAGGAAATGAAGTAGGAAGTGAAGTGATTTTGCAGTGGTGTATGACAGTATTTACTGCAGGTGAATACAAAGCAATTTTCCAAGATAAATGCTAGCTGGACACCTCCTGAAACACCCAAGGTATAAACCCCGCTTGGGAATCTATGTGTGGCTGTGTGATGGCTCTGCGGCAGTGAAGATGTTATACACAAGCAGGTGTTATCAGTGGGACTGTACATTTCTGAAAAGCAAGTGAGGAAGGAAATTGCATATTCCATATAGGGGCCAGCAAAAGGGCCATGAGAAATAAAAGTCACAGCTTAATCACTCCAAAACATTGCTGCTCTAAAACGGGAGTAAAGCACAAGCCTCAGTGTTAGCTATAGGAACTATCTGTAGATGACTGCAGATATTAAGTATTTATACATGACAGTATCTTAGGCAGAGATAATAGAGCATGCCCTTCACGTGCTTCCTCCCAATACATACAAGGCAGTTTAAAGTGATATATCACTGTAACTCAGTAGAGAATGATAGCAGAAGTTAAAAGAGAGGACAAATAAGATGGGGAACCACACAATTAATTCCCTGTTTTGTTTAATAAAATGGAAAAAAAACCAAACCCATAAGAGTGAGCCACAGGCTCAGTAAGGAGACTGGGGTACACGACTTCTTTGGTTCCCGGCCAAATCTGGGTTCAGTATCAGGCAGTCTCTGGATCTATTTGTTTGTCAGCTGATATAACACCACGTCTAAAGCAACTTAAGAGGAGGCTCTTTGAGAAAGGGAACTGGAAACTTACAAGTCTTCTCACAAAAATGAAGGATTCTTTCTAAAGAGACATGAAAAGAGAAGAGGAGAAAAAAGGGTAGAGAAAGAAAGTAGGTGATGGGCAGGCTTTTCCATTTATGTTTTTGATGGGATTCCCTGGAGTTCTGCATCTATGAACAGGCTCATAACAAGGTATTAAAGCTGTCCCAGAGCCAGGCTTCCTTTTCTGTCACCATGGACTAACGCTGCATCACAAAAGCAGTGTCACCTTGGCATAGTGGGGGCCGGCATTGGAAAAGGCAACTCGGACTGCTGAATGCTGACACTACGGATTATGGTGGGGGGCAAAAACAGAGAGAGGGCACAGCTACTGCCCAGAAAGGACTGTTGGGAAGTACCATATGTTAAGCAAAATTCTCTACAGATCACATAGCCAAGGACAACAGCCTGACAGTAAGGAAGAGCTTAAGTTACAACACCAGAGAAAGGCTCTTGGCTGTAAAAGCAACTGAGATATAATACAGTCCTCAGGGACATGCTCAGTACTGTGTACACTAGTTACAATATTATGGAAAGGTAGTAACAAAATCCTGCAGACACTGTGGGAGTGATAACCCAAGCGATTTATTCTGGGCCATATTTTTCAAAATCATTCATCATCCTTCTCCTCATCTCTACATAGCAGAACATACATGAATATAGTTTCTATACAAGACACAGCTAAACACTACTGTAACAAAAGAGAGGAGAGATCCATCTTCTTGTATTATCCCAGAAGCCACTAGGTTGAAAAGAACATACCAAGGAAAAAGCCAAGCCATTTTATTTAGGTTATCTAACTCTTCTCCCATGCTTCCCCTTTCTTGAGGATTCACTCTCTTAGCTTTGAAATGCTTAAAAGACAGAAATAGCAGCACCATGCAAATTCCTAGAGGGGATCTCTGGAAATTAGCAAAAGATAGCAGCTGGAAATGCTCTAATATGAAAAACATGAGAGTAAACAAAAGGAATTAAAAAGAAAATATTTGTTTACCTCCACACTGAAGCAACCAAAGAAACAGGAAGATGACTTTTAGACTAGGGATCATGACAGGGGCTCAAAGGCTGTAAGAACACAACCAGACACGAAGATCCAAAAGGCAAAGGAGATGGAGGTTTGTCAGGTATTTTCACACCAGGGCAGCTGGTTGATCCCCTCCTGTTTGCAAAGGGACAGGCGGGATGTGCACACACTGCATTTGGCAAGCAGTTCCTGGCAGATGCAAGCTCTTCTGCTTTTTGGTCAGACTCCTCCCCACACCAGGGTTGACTTCTCTGTACTACAGTGATGATGTTAGACCTACCAGCGGCTGTCCAAAGACTAAACCGCAAGCACTTCAACACACAGAGCTTTGCTTCCTGATGACTATAAAATACCACATGCATTTAAAACAAATTTTGTCACCTTCCACAGTGACATGAAATCTCAAATGTGGGATCACCTGTTTTGCCTTCAACACAGAAAACCAGTACACACAAGTAGTCAGTACAGAGCAGTGGCTCTGCTGTACCACTGACTCCACAAAATGGCCCTCCACAGCCAAATTCTCCACTAGGTCCCTTCAGAGGAAGGCACTCAAATTCACAGTGTGAGAACAACCAGACAGCAAATTCATTCTGAACAGCTGGGCTGATTCAGATCCACACCATGCTGGCTCTGAATCAGCTTCGCAATGCAGGCAAGCTTTAAGTAATCTATTGTAGGCAAATCTAAAAAGAGCCCTTTGAAGAAGAAAAACCACGTTTTGTGGGAGGCTCCTGCCGCCTATACTCACGAAATGTCTTTGATTTTCAATGAACGCTTGTTTTTAGCTAAGACATCTGCAATGCAACAGCTGAGCAGCATCTGACTCATAAAAACTCCGGTGGCTGAGAGGTCTTCACTTCTCTTTAGGCAGCTTCCATCTTTTGCACTTCTTGTGAGACAACTGCACTGTCCACAAGAAAGCACTTTGCTGCAATTTCAAGGGTGCCCACTCACAATGGGACGTTGTGCTGCAGAGACTGGTGGAGGATGGCCATGTGGGGAAAGACCTAAGGCAGCAGATGAGCCTGTAAGCTTTGTGTATTCAAAAGCACTATCAGTTGTTTTATCCCTCTGGACTTTGTAGGAACAAGGTTTACTCCAAACAGCCTTTGGTTTACAGCATTTTTCCTCCTGTTCAGTCTGGGCTAGGTCCCCAGGAGGAAGGGGTCTTGACACAGGGGAAGGCATGCAGCTGCATGATGCCCAGGGATGGCTCCAGTACCTTGTTGTGAGCCCTAACAGATGGGGAGAGGAGAAAGTGGCTTTGTGTGTCTCTGCAAGGCTGGGGCAGCAGCTGCACTCCTCTAGGGAAGGTTTAGCTCAGATTAACCAAAACCAACTCCTCTCCTCAAGACATGCTGATATGAGCTCCATGGGGCTGGTCTCAGCTGGAAATCACTCCTCCGGTCTTAATGCTGAGCAGCAAGGACAATCAAAAGCGGTAACAAGACACTTGGGGCCCACTTGGTATTTCAGATATGGAGGCACAGATCAGGCAGCTGTGGCTCTGGGGTCACAACAGTATTCAGAAGAAGCCTTTCTCAGGCCTGAACAGCATCTCAAGGTAGTTGGGGCAGGGAGGGAGAAGAAAGCAGAGGCTCACTACCTTTCTGTGGAAGAACTCTGCTGAATAGTGAGGACTTCCTCAGCTCTTATATCATGCTCATCCCCATGGTAGTACACAGCTTTGTAATTTCCAGTATTGATGTATTTCTGGAGGACAGAACATGCTGCTCCTGCCAGTGATGTGTTTTAACTGTTATCAGCATTTATCTGCTTCAGGAATCCAGGGTGATAAGTGGATTAAGTTCAGTGGGTTTGTAGGGCTGCTAGGTCAACATCATCCTTCCGTCCTTTCTGTCCTCTTCCTATAAACAATCCTGTTGCCACTCAAAATGCCAAGTCCTAGAAATATCACTGTCTGGAATTAAAAAAAAAAATAAAAATCTAGTATTTCAAAAGAGATCACACGTAAGATCCAGCTGTGGGATTAAAGGCACAGCCAGCCCAGAAGTACATTCACTGCTTGGATTTGCTATGGTAGAGCTCACTGAAAGAAATAGCTTTGAAACTACTACCCAGCAGCTATTAACTGTGAGGCAGGATGACGTTCTGTTCCCTAGAGTCTAAAGGGAGCCCAAATCTTTGAATGTTGAATTCTAATTCAATTTGGTCTGGGGATTCTGAACTGAGTTTTAACCCTGGAGACATAAATGGGAGGAAGATGAGGAAAAGCCGAGGAGTTGCTATTACCAGCCTGTAGCATGACTGAACTGATTGCCGCAAAACTTAGGTGGAACAAACCAGGATACCTGCACCAAAGGAAATAAATTAAAAAGCTCTGAAAGAATAGGTCATTGTATGACCTTCACTCATGCATTATACAGTACATTGGTGCATGTGAGCCAGTCCTTGCAGTATGATGAGGAGGGAATTTGCCTGGCCAGTTGTAACCCCACCACAGCACTGACTGGCCAGGATCTGTATGGCTTGGTCCTTCCTTTGATGCATTGAATGCCAACACTTCCTTAAATTCAGGACTGGGATAGATTCAAGCCAGTTTCTGCCTGTAGATGAAAAGTGGCTATAATTTCACTCAAGCACTTTAAAAAGCCCACTATAGTGGCCAGGATTCCCACGGAGGAAAAGCACATTGTTCTGGCACAAAAAACAAGTTTGGGCAAGTGCTGCACCTACCAGAAGTGTCTGTTCACAGCTGTGTCCAATGTACACCCACAAGTCAAGGCACACACATGCGCACACATGCATCCACACAAGCCCACACATACCCCCACAGTCAACTCCAGGGAAAGCATTAATTCAAACAAAAAGGCTCTTGCTAACAGCAAAAGCATTGAAAAAAAATATATATATTTTAAAAAGCATTGCAAAAGCAATGCTGCAGAGACCACAACGAAGTCTCTTTACTGCTGAAGTGTTTAACACCACAACCATCCAAAGGAGAAACACCACTTGGTGTACAGAAGAGCTGCAGCAACTCAACGAGCCTGATTGCACTGAGTGTTTCAGAGCATTCCCCAGCACGGCAGCTCTGGGTTTGCTGCCTTGTCAGAGACCAGCTCAAACTCCCATCGCTGGAAAGCCAGCCAATGGCAACATATGCATCTCTCAGGATTCACAATCTGTTTGACTCCTCTAACCCCAGACTCCAGGGCATATAGTTTCCCTCTGTCTGGTGACAGGAGTGATAGCAGAGCCAGGGTGAGCAGAGCCATAACTCTGCCAGCATTTTTACCGCTGTTGTGTGTTGAGTGCCTCTCAACAGGGCTGGATGATGCTGAGGTAAAAGCTGCCTTCACTAGGTTTGTACTCACTGAATTGCTCTAGGGAAGAGAATGATCAGTGACTTGATGGGAAAACAGAAAATTAGAGGTTTTGACATCACCGTGGGGAAGGGAGAGGACAGTTCTCCAATTCTCTTTCACCAGCAAAACAAGTCTGCCTCAGAAATCATGCACACCTGATTCTTCTCTGCTCACCTGCTGGAAAGATTCCCAAAAACTAAGTTACCACCACAGGCCTGATGCACTCTCAGGGCCATGCCTCAGCCTCGCGGTGCTCCCACCCCATTCTCCTTCATAAGCTCCTTGGTGTAGCAAGGTGCGGCCAGCGGGAATTCGCCTGGCGGGAGAACTTCGCCTACTCGGAGTCACACCTTCCTGAAGAACATCTATCTGGCCGGGCCTGGGGCTGACGCGAGGCCAGCGCGGAGCGGGCCATGCTAGGTCCGCATGATCCCGGAGTTACATCTTCCCCTGGGCAGCTCCCCCGCCGCCAGCGAAAGGCTGAGTCGCGGACACTGAGCTCTGGTCCGGCCGTGCAGCGATGGCGGGGAGGCCAGGGAGGGGCGGCGGCCGCTCCCGCCGAACCGCGCCCTCGCCCACAAGATGGCGCCGCCGCACCGGCAGCCCCCTCCCTCCTTGCCGCACCTGCCCGCTCACCCACCCACCACAGGCTCAGGGCACCGGGGAACCGGAGGAGTCGCAACCCTGGAGAAAACGAGCACAACTAGCATCCACTTAAGGCGAAATTAATGCTAGTTAACGGTAATCAATAGTTCGAGGAACAACTTCTACTCGGCAAGCTGCAGATACTGCAAGTCGCAGTTCTCCCGTCAGGCAGGAGCAGCAGAAGATGGGGTGTGGAAAAGGAAAATGAACCTGTCTGCCGCGGGTGTAACCCATCCCCGCTGTGTCCTGCCCTCGTCGCCCCACTCCGCACCAGAGGTCACTGTCACCGCAGCAGCCCAGCCCAGTCATCCTCCACGTGCCTCTTGCTCCACCGCCGGACACGACTCTCACAACCTTCTCTGGCAGCAGCAGCCGAATGACTTTTGCTGAGCCCTTTTGGGGGGCAGCAGCCCTCAGGCGGGGGGCAAAGCACAGGGTGCTGCCGGCAGCATTGCCTCCAGCCCTGGCACCGTCTCCACACTCACAAGCCATCTCTTCTATGCTGAGGGTGCTCTGGAAACTCCCACCAGTGCTAGTGAGGAGCAGAGTTTTATTATGAATGACAATTCTCAGCATGCAGAGGCCTCTTGGCACCACCCATGGGTGCTTCCCAGCCCAAGCAAAGCCCAAGTACCTATTTCATGCCACTGACCAGTGATGCCGCACTAGTCAAGGTGCTGGTAATGGTGCTCAGCTTGCCGTGGTTGCCTCAGCAGGGGCAGGCTCAAAGGAGTGTCCCCACGAACACCCATAGACTCACACACCTCGACTGTCCTCATGGGAGCATGAGAGTCACAGGCACACAGCCCTCCCATGGTCACAGGATGTGTCACCAGCCCCTCAATGCCATGACCAGGCCAGCCCCAAACGTTCTCACATTAGCAATTTCTCACATTTCTCACAATGCTGGGGGTGGGATGCTGGGTAGGAGCAGGCCATGCTGCCAGCTCTCCTAAAACAGGAGCCCCTGAGTCCTTGCTTGCCAGCTGCATGCCCCTAGGCGTGCACATCATGCTCTGAAACTGTCTTGAGTGAAGGGCTGTGCATCCCCCCTGCTGGGGGTGAAGGGGGGAAAGCAGGCAAGTTTGGCAGGTGCTGGGTCCTGTGCAGGGCATACACAGGGAGGATCATGTTGGACAAGATGGCAGCAGTTGCAAGGGAGCCCCAGGACTGGTTCCTGCCAGCAGTGGCCTTGCCAGATGGCCCTTTCTGGTCTTGTCTGTGCAGGAAAACTGCTTGGGCCTCAGCCCTGCTTAGAACTAGCCAGATGTGCCAACCCCAGCTCCCTGCAGCCTAGCAAGATTCTGACTGCCCCCAGGTACCCAAGCCTGCCCCACAGCTGACTACAAATCTAAGCCTCTTCCCCCTGAACTTGAGTTCAATTAGTCCCTGCATTCTCTTTCACCCAAACCACCTCATTCCCTTGCCTGCTCTTTCTCTCTTTTTCGTTTTTTTTGGTGTTTTTTTTTGGTGTGGTTTTTTTTTGTTTTGTTTTGTTTTGTTTGTTTGTTTTTGGGTGGTTTTTTTTCCTCTCTCCTTTCCTTTCCTTTTAATGTCTTCCCCTTTCTTGGGTTTTTTTTTGGGGGGGCAATCCAATTCTTCAGCCTGCAGGAGCTTTTCAGCTTTTCAGCTCAGGACACTGGGAAATAGAACAGGCAGCACAGCTGCAGGGATGCTGGGAACCAGCATAGACCCCCACAGTGGACACTTGAGTGCAGTCACACCCTGCTTTGGATTGGCACAGCTTTCCTCATCCACTCCAGGCTTCTGCCAGCTCCCAGGAGAAAAGCTGGGAAAGGATTAAGTAGCTAAGTATCTCACTGGCATTTAATATATTGGTTTTTTTCTATTCATTCCTCAACTTTGTGGACTGTGGAAATATTCAGACTGATACAGCTGTAATAGCATACCCTCCAAGGGTGGAAAAACATAATTTTACCACCAGGCCCTATTTTGGCTATGAAAACTAAGTAAAGGATCACGTGCTGGAAGAACCACATCTCTGCTAGGATTTCTGCCAATACAGAAATGTGTTTCATTCTGTCTTCCTCCCTACTCCTGAAATTCCCACCTGCTGTCTACATTCTTGGCAGACAGAACTACAAGACAAGCATCTGTGGTTTTGACCTAATGCAAGAGAAACACCATTGGGTTTTGTTTTTCAAACTGTTACAGACCACTGCTGAGTGCACTAGGAGCATCCAAGGCTGCTGCAGGCCATGGGGAGGTTTTGTGAACCTCCCTGTGGGCTTGGAGGTTAGGAACTAAGCCTAAACCCGCTCCCACCCCTCCAATGGAAGGAGGTCTCCTCTCCCTGGAGAACTGCATGACGACAGATGTGGGTCCCACCGGGATGACAAATGCAAAAATCGCTGGAATCTAAGATATCCTATCTGCAATGAGACACAAACCTCAGAGGGAGCAAGTGCATGAGACTATATAGATACCATAGCAGGGTTCAGACACCTCCTTCTGTGACTAGTATCTCCATTTAATATAAATTGCTCTTTATATATACATGTACCCACATTTTATACCTAGCTACTGAGGTTTCCCTAAGGCTGTATCCCCCTACAGCCCAAGGAGCCATGCTGAGACCCTCTACCATAGCTGCGCCCATAGTTTCTCCTGCAGACCACTCTCTCCTCACTTTGTACACTCTAGGGAGATCCTTCCCCACCTCAGTACTGTTTCCTTTATTATCTCTGCCCAGCTGTGGTTTATAAGTTGTTTAAATCTTTTCTAGGAACAGATAAAGATCACAAGTTACCCAGAATCCAAAAACACAGGCAGCTTGAAATGTGGTTAGACTCTGCCCTACTTTCACTGAGTTGAGAGCAAGGCTCTGCCAAGGTGCTCAAGGGGGACAAGAAGAGCAAGACCCATTTCAGCAAACCACCCCTTCCCCCCAGCCCAAGAAACAAACCTAACGTGTCCCCCTCCAAACCTGCTGCATCTGTCCAAACCACATTGCCTCTGCTCCTGGTTTGCCTGGGATTTGCAGGTAAGCAGGGCATGGAGCCATGGAACCTGGGAGAGATGCTGACCTGCACTGGAACACTTGACACATGTACAGGCACAGGCACAGGCACATCCCCAAGCTGAGAGAGGTACGAGGGGTTCACTAAATCAGGGCCGTGAGGATGGCAATGCAGCATGTGTTGCAGATTAAGAACAAGATGTGTTGGTAGAGTTTTTATCATCCACATACTCACCGACAGCTTTTCCCCATAGCAAGTTACTCCCTAAGCTTGGAGGAGCTGCAGAAGTCGAAGTGCTGCCTGGGACTTCCCTCCTGTGAAAAATCCCCTCCGTGGGAAGTCCACACTGGGTTTCAGAGCTGCTGTGTGGCTGTGCCTCCAAGGTGAGCTGGCTGCCTTGTGCTGCCAGGCTCCTCTTACGGCAGTATTTCCAGGGAACTGCAGTGATCTGGGAAGGGATACTGCTGAATAAATGCCAGTTTGGTTTTTTTTCCTTGAGAGGTGCCAGCCCACAGGACCAACCTGTAGACAAAGATGTTTCCTGCACCCATTTTGCCTGTGGTCTTATTCTGATAACCCTGGGCTTTTCTTGCAAGCACTGATGGTGTTCAGAGGAGACGGGACTTGGGCAGGGGAGAACACCTTGCAGATACATACCTCCAGCTCTACGACTTTCTCCAAAGTAGAGACTCTTTGCTGAGTGATTCCACTTACATTGCAGGTGGAAAGCACAGACAAGCCACTTGCAGACACTAATATTTCAATTTCAAGGGTATTACCTAACCTGCTTGGAAGGGCTTGTATCAAGGCAAGGATCAGAGCAGCACAGGGGTATTTTTGCTGGTGCTCTCATTAGAGGTAGCAACAGTGAGGTGTTTTCAGGAGAAGGGTTTGCTGCAGTCAGGGCCATAAAGATGCTGAAGAAAGTTTCATCTGAAAGACAGTATAGTCCAGGGCCATTATGATATTTAGTAACTCCATTTACAGGGGCTGACTTGAACAGTCTTGGAAGAAAGAATGAAAAAATGCTAGCAAACACATTAGGATTTCCTGCAAGAAGTTTTTTCATCCTATTGAAAAGCTTTGTTAGAAAGAACGATGAGAATGGTAATAAAAAAGCACTATAATTATACCTGATCATTCTATAATCTCTTTCTCTGCAGAGTTTGGGAGCACTTTACTGCTATTATTGGGTTTGAACACTCCCATCTGGATAACACACGACTGATTCGTTTGCATGGCTTATTTTAGGTATCTCAACAAGTACATTAGAGTTGCCTTTGTATCTGGTTGATTCCCTGCAGAGTCTGGAAGAGCGAGAAAAGATCTGCAATTCATGTTCTCCACCGCCCCATTCTCCCATCCCAATGCCTTGGAGAGCTCCTTACAGAAGACCAAGAACAAAAGGAACGATTTAGTCCTTCCTGACTCAGTACTGCAGAATGTACAGTACTCAAGCACTTAGAACATGGAGGCTGGATACTACCAAGAGAACGCCTGGAGTTGCACCTGTATTATTCTAGGCTTGAGATTCCATGGATTCCAAAACAACTCAAGATGAACTGAAAGTCTAGCAGCAAGGACCTGGCAAATAACTCATGCTCTGTGATCAGAATAGCTGCTACCTGAACCTTTTAAACAAATGGATGAACTGTGTGTTTCCAGCAGACACGGAAACAGGGAAAGCATGAAGGGCACTCACATCCTTCCAGATTTAGCATTCCTTGCTACAGCAGTGTACAAGCTGGTCTACAGCTGGACATAATGAGTCTCATCATAACAGATCCAATTCAGCTGATTTGGCTTGTTCCAGAGGTCCCATGGGGAACAAAGACCACGACCCTCACATTACACCTTGCAACACCATCTCAGTTACAGAGATGCTGGCGAGTCTGGCCGCAACTCCCATTCACCATGTCATTAAAATGAGCAACCATCAGTGTCATGAACCTTCTTGTCCCCTTGTAGGAGCTCTTAAGTGTGAAGCTGGGCACTTGCTACTTCACTCTGCCAGGGCCAGGAGAAATGAGACAATTGAAAATAATTCAGCCCATACTTAAAAACCCTATATAAAAGTGAGATTAAAAAAAATTAAAAGTACAATACAAAAACTATGGTTTACATGAATTGGACAGTTTTCAGGCTGAAATTCACAGCAATTTGTCACTAGTTTGCAGTTCAAGAAGGGAATGACTCTTTCAGACTGAACGACCATAAAACAAGTACAAATTGCCTGATGCTTTTGTTCCTCTCATCACTTTTTAGGGATTTTTTTCTCCCATGAACTGAAGAAGGGTTTTCACCTGCATCCCTTACACATCCCACCTGGCTTCATTTACAAGGACAGATAGGTTTCCATTGTCTGTCCATCCCTAAGGCTGTAGGACATCTTGTGGAGGAGTTTAGGAGGACTCATTAGCCCTGTCTAGTTTTCCCCTGCTTAATTTTTGGAGTATTATATCCACTCTTCTCAATTGCATTCTCTTAGATTCTTCAGAGCCATCTCTGTCAATTTGTTTACTTCTAGTTTATTTTTAAAAGACCCCCAATGGACATAAGCTCTCAAGTCCCTTGTGAAAATGCTGTCTTCTCTGTAAGTGCTTTGTTTGTGATCCTCTCCAATCCTTTAGGCTATTGTTTACAAGCTGGAAGGCATCTGCACTTGGGCTAATCATGCCTAATGCCAGCAATTCCCCCAGCATGATTTGTTGCACAAGCCAGTGGGAGCACAGTTTGATTACGTTTAGTGTCGAAAACCCACATTTTGCTCACATCAGCCTGACAAAACAGGGAGGCCTAATCCGAAATCTTCAGAGAGGAACAATAATCTGATCATTGATTTCAGTGGCATCTGGGACCAGCTCAAAGACTGAGAGCGCTGATAGCAAGGGTGGTGTCTTGGAAAGCAGGTAGCCCAGGAGGCAAAAATATTTAAAAGGGTATGCATGTCATTTGCTTTGGAATGGGTGAACCTAGGAGCCTGCCAGTACTTTGATTCTCAAAGATCTGCAGCTCCTTTCTGACAGACAGTTAGTCAGGCTGGGGGCTCCCAGCTCTGCCCTAACCAGTCATTACCTTGGGCTGATGCTGGCCTCCTCCGTGTCCTCAGCTGACAATTCAGTCTCCTTCACTCATTCTGAATGATGGCGATGTTTTTATCCTCAGCCTGTGCTGACACTTGCCTCCAGGCATCAGATGGGCATCCCAGCTTTTCTGCTTGTGAAAGTTGGGAAGAAGCACCTGAGGGCTGCTCCCTTTGGGGCTGCAATTGCACTGCAGGGGTGGGCATACAGGTCTGCCAGGTGAGACCGTTCTGTCTCAAGATGCCCAGCACAGGTTCTGGGAGCTCAGCACAGTTGTCCCTTACTGAGCCACTGGCTCAGCTGGCCTGGGCTGCCCCCTGTGAT
Organism: Phylloscopus collybita; assembly: GCA_027886175.1. Classification (NCBI taxonomy): domain Eukaryota; kingdom Metazoa; phylum Chordata; class Aves; order Passeriformes; family Phylloscopidae; genus Phylloscopus; species Phylloscopus collybita. Next base: position 48,937,138 of record JAJNNQ010000137.1, on the reverse strand, counting down.
GCTGAGCCTCAGGCTGAGGCTAGGTGGGCTTGTTCCCACACTCCTGCCGTAGCAGAGATCTGCCCTACAAGGCACAGAACTCAAAGCTCCACCTGGATCCTGCCTCTCCCCTGTTTCCCAGCTCTGCTTTTCCTCCTCCATAGGTGCTCCACCAATCACCATTAATCCCTTTTTGTACCCACACAGAGGTTAGCCTCACTGGTGGCCTGTGGCAGAGATTTCCACTGCTTAAGCTAGTACATCACATGAAGAAATGTCTCCTTGTGAGTCTTGAACTTGAGTATTTCATCAGATGCCTTCCTGGATTTTAACAAAACACATGGTCACCTACTCCATGGCATTTAGGCTTTACAGATCTCTGCCACAGACCTTAGCCAGACATCTTTTGTGGCTGAAGAGTCCTACTATCAAGCCAGCCCTTGAATGGGAAGTATTTGGAAGTACTTTGCTTTGCCTGAATCAAAACCTCAGCTCCGCCAGCCCCAGCTGAGATCAGAAGGCAGCAGGAGCCTGCCAAGACCCAGGCAGCTCTAAAAGGAGGCATTGGGAGTTTCAGAGCGAGTCTGCCACATCTCCCTCTCCCTCTGACACCTGCTTTCTCTTTGAAGGCTGCCCAGAGTAGCCCAGCCTTTGCACCAGCAAATGGCACAGGGCAGGCAGAAAGCTCCTGTGCATGCAGTTTTAACTGTATAGATGCCAAATATCTAAGGAACTGGGGCAAAACTAACTGAATGAGACAAAGCCATCACATTCCCCTAACCAAGATGTGTTATAAATTAAGGGGTTTAGCACACTTAAAGACTAATGACACAAATACACATTTTCAGAGGAACATCAGGGTAAGGGTCAAAACTGAGATCCAGCTGTGTGTACACAGGCTTTATTTTGAAGCTTGACTACCTCAGAAGAGTTCATTTCTCAATCACTGAGGATTACCAAATGTTAATACATTTTTAAAGTGTTTTTGCATAAACTTGTGTCTTTTGGTGAATCCTGATCCCTAATGACATACAGACCCTTATGTCAGAAGTAATCAAGTATTATTACAAGAGCTGATGGCTGTGGGGCCCCTCCAGAGCACACACATGGGTACATAAGGAAGCTATTAGCAAGTTCCAGTAAAGAAATTTGGGAAATTAACCCTTAGGGCCCCAGAGAACTACCAACAGGCAGCTAGTTGGGAGCAGACAAAGAGCAGTTTCCTGCTGGTTGCCTGAAATCCAGGCCCTTCACAGCATGGTAGAGGAAGCCCCTCTCACAAGCACTAAACTTTTCAACTTCTGCTGTTAGGAAGGACACTTGAAAAAGACCATCTGCAAAGCCTGTGTAAGTTTCCTCGACAAACTGAAATGAGTCAGCTGGAGAAATGTATAACATTACATATAAAAATGCAAACCATTTTCTTCTATTCCCCAAATGATGCTCAAGAGGTTGTGAGGAAGTTTGCAATATCTTTTTAAGTCCCCTTAGGAGCCACCAAAAGAAACATTTATATAGACCATCAGGAGCTACTCCTAAGTGACAGAGGGACTGGTTCAGAGGCAGGGTCATTAAAGCGAACACCTCCCACTCTAATGAAAGCAGCAGGATAGTGTTACCCCATGGAAGTAAATTCTTATGGTTTTGCTTTGTACATCTTTCTTCTCAAAAGCTGAAAGAAAAAGGTTTCTCTTCCAACATCCAAGCATGTTGCTCTAATGCTCGCCTCAACCAATGCACTTTTCACTTCCCTGTTCTTTCTGCATTGATTTCCTTTCTTGCACCAATCCTGATCTGCAGAGTGACCTCTTCTTGGGAATAATGAGGATACTCACACATGATGTGCTTTCAGCTTCCACAATACAACAATGCCTGGCAGTAATTCACTGCTTTTCATCCACAGATCTCAAATCAATTTGCTGCAGCCCTGCATGGAATTTACTTACTTGTAAGACTGAGACAAGTGCTTGCTGTGCAATTAAAAAAAAAAAAAAAAAAAGGAACAAATTAAAGTAGACTTTATTAAAATCCAAACTATTCCTTTCTCCTGTGGTGTGATTTTCCTAAAGCACAATTCAGGCCACAAACAGGGCTCTTCTGCAGCCCCCAGCTATACAACCCAAGATGCTCATTTGCAGCCAAATGAGAACAGTTCACAGCCAGGTCAGAGCAATACTGTTAGAAAGCTCTTCCCACAGTGAGGTATAACCGTGGCCAGAAAACAGAAGCATTCCTGTGCTCGGTTCTAAACATGGAAGAAATTATACTGCTCCTCCACCCCCCCCACTTTCTGAAGGGAAGGCAGGAAGGCAGCCAAGGCATCTCAGCAGACACCCTCAAGAAAAAAAGGGATCAAGGGCTGGACATGATGCCTGAGCCAGCAGATCCAGTCCCACTCCTCCATGGCAGAGAAGGAGGGCAGCCGTGTGGCTGACCCTGCTGAGGCAGGGGCTTCACTCAAAAGCCTGGGAACGGTCCCAGAGGTGCCCAGAGCCACCTGAGATGCTGGCAGCAATCAACTGTATGCCCACATGTCAGCCACCCCAGGGCACACAAACCCTACAGAAATGAACAATCCCAGCTCCTGCTTTTGCACTGGGCTGAGAGACGCAGTAGCTGCAGGGCCACTGAGCCACCTCTGGTATCCCTGCAGCTTGGAAGGAGCAGGCAGCAAGGACAAGATTTCCCTTACACTTATTTAACTACTTTGGTTCATAAGCCAATGCCTTGAGACAGGCAGCCAGGCACCTTACCACCAGCAAACCAACAGAGCCCTCCAGAGAACAATCCAGAGTGTCTAAGTTAGGTTCCTATGATGAAGCACAGCCTGTATCTCTCTCTGTGCTGACCACACACTTTAGTTCCTCAGATAAAACAGCTGAACACAATAGAGCAAATTTAGTGTACTCTTCCTCTGTTGAGCTTTTTTCTTCCATACAGGTCTGAAGAGGAAAGTCAGCATGACTGACTACCCAGCTATGGATGTTTAGCAGCATATAAAACGGTCTGGATCAAATTTTAGAGTACCTGAATTTCTTCTTTCACGTAGCTGTTTTCAATCACTTATTTTGAAGACATCATACCAACTATCTCTGAAGTGAACCATGACCCTATTTAAGCCAACTCTGTTCCTCCCATTTGTACTCATACTCACCAGTTCAAGTTCACTGATGCTGCGCCCTGTTCTAAGATCTTGAATTACTCAGTTTTTTTCAAACACTCAGTACAATTTTTAAGGTACCAAAAAAACTTTCTAAAAATGTAGGGCTGAGATTTTTGTAAGTATTCTCTGTTTAGAAAATTCTTCAATTAATTACACTACAAGATGAATTTTAATGTTCCCAGCTAGGACCACTCATTTATGCTCTGCTTTTGTTCTTTGTGAGAAATTCACTTGTTCAGTTTCAGTTTGATTGCCAAGGCTGGGCACTAAACTAACTGGGCTTCCAACATTACAAGGGAATGAAGTTATTGCCATGTATTCACTGACTTTTAAAAATCAATATAAAACTTTTATTTAAATTTTAGAAGTTTTATATAAAAAATTCCTTGCCCTTTCAGAAGCAAAACCAAAGTATCTTCTGATGCTCGACAGATGGCAGCAACACACTATCAGATAAGCTTAAGACAGGGTGCAGGACCCCATCTCTTCACACTCTCCCAGGGCAGATACAACTCTCCAGACCAGAGTTATCTCTGCAGGAATGCCAGGCCCTTAAGTACAACATAGCCCATCTTCACTCTCAAAAATCCAACTGAATAAAGCAATGCAAAAGCCAGTGATGCTGCATGTATCGTACATGGCTGCAGTAGTTTCACTTGGTGGGAACACTGCCCTCTGAAGTAACAGGCATCACATTTGTGCTGCAAGGAGTGAAACGAGCTCTTCCTCCACCATAGCATCATGGGTCAGCACAAGGGTCATGCCCATCAAGCTGCACTGCTGTGGGACTTGAATCAGCTACAGTCCACAAGGGCAGATTTGAGGCAGAAATGAGCTCAAGCACTTTGGGGTAGAAGAGAACACAGGGCTGACCTGGGAGGACAGGCAACTCTGAAGCTTTTAAGTTATAAACGGAGCGAAGAGCAGGACTTGGTGGCAGTGGAAAAGTGCTCTTCGGGTCTGGCTTTGCCCCAGGCATGTCTGGGGAAAGTCACACTCACTGTGTATGTATGAGGACACACCTGTCACAGGCACTGGGTTCAAGCTCTGCTCCCTCTGCCCTCCCCCTTCCTCTCCCAGCAGCCAGTCCAGCCTCACTGGTGTGGCACACATCCCACCAGCACAGCCATAATAGAGCTATCTCCCTTCATCTCCCATATGTATGGCATCATCTCCCAGCCCAGGACAGAGAGGGGCTGGGGCCAACATTCCCCTCTGATCCTCCCCTTCTGTCCAGGGGTGAGAACCCCTCTTCCTTCAAACACATCCCCAAGGAGCCACGCAGCCCTGCCCCGCCCTCTGTCATGGCACCAGCAGGGAGGCTCCGGCAGCACAATTCTTGCAGTGTAGGCACTGTCCGGCGGCTCCGGCACAAGGGCTCAGAGAAGACCAGGGGAGTTCCCCCCATCTCATCAAAGTGCAAGGGGTTATTCCGGGTCCCAGCCACCACCAGCTCCAGCAGCCGGACCACGCAGTCTGAAAACCAGTTCTTGAGGCGGAAGTAGCCCTCCTGGAAAGAGATTCGAAGGCTGACGGGCCCCGTGGGCATCTGCACACTCAGGCTGAACAAGCAGTTCCCCTGAGAGCTGTCCCGCACCAGGTAGGTGCCTACAGGCTCCCGCTGGAGCTTGGCATGAGCCTCCCCCACAGACAAGGGGCCCCAGTAGAAGTCACTGGCCTGGAGGATATTGAAGGATCGCTCCAGGACTTCCCACTCACAGCTGCGAAACATCCGGAAACGATCAGGCAAGCTGGGTGGCGCTGGGCTGGGGAGAATGCTCCGATGCTGCCTTTGCAGATGAGAAACAGTGGTGTGTGTGTGGAGCAGATCATCTGGCCTCCCTCTGATCATCTCTCAAAGAGCCCATGAATCCTGGAATGATGCTGCCTTTACCATGCTTCCTCCTTTGCATCCAGCCTGTAGGACAGAAGGAGAGTGAGGCAAACCCAATATTTTCTTCAACCTGGGCAAGACACTTCCCAAGGGAGAACAACCAGCAAGAGTACCAAAGAGGGTACTAAGGAGCTACAGCATGTCACCAACCCCCAGCTGCAGGGACAACCAAGGATATATATGCAGAAAGGGCTCCAGTTGGGTCCCCAGCAGCACAAGGTGGCACTTTACAGTGCTCTGCATCCATTGGGTTTCTGTGATTCATGGCCAGGGGCTCCTGCACACCCTCCAGCAGGCTGGTTTGAACCCAGCAGATATCAGCATCTCAAGATTTCCTTCTGCTAGATGTTTGAGACTTCAGAGTGGCCTTGAGATTGGAAAGGTGAAATGGCACTACAAATAAAAAGGGAAATATTTCCTAAAGCAGAAAAGTATCATTTACTTTGTCATTCAGTGAAAGGTGAATTCGTCACACTTCTCCAACCCTTTCTTCAACAAAAAGACTGACAACAGGACTTAGAAGAAGCAGAAGACAGGTATGAGCCTTTTTCACCAAATCCCAGGAACCACTCCCTTATCCCAAGACATGCATGTTTCACTATGTCAGGAGAAAGCAAAGGTCTCAGATCAAGACCCCTTCAAGAAATGTTACAACTTCAAGGCTAAGACTACCATGAATGAGTTCACTTAACACTGGTACTAGACACTGCTGATGCCCTTCCAGACTCTTAACTTCTGTTTCTTCCAGAAGGACAACTCCCACTGCCTGCAGACAATGCTGCCCTCTCCCAGCCACCATCCTCTAATGTACTGTCATGACCCCGCTCATCTCCTGCACCTTGTGTTATCACCAGGCTGTTTTCAGAAATGCAAATTTCTGAACCCAGTGTTGCCATCAGCCATCCAAGTCACTTCAATTATATTAAAAAAAAAAATACATATTCTAAATGTGTGTGTCTGTATTGGCACAAACAAAATACCCACAGCCCTAAGCCAGAGGCTCATTCTGTGTGAGACGCTGAGCTGTAACATACAACTTCCCCAGGCCTGACAAATCAGTAGCTCGCTGCCAAATGCTGCCCTCGCTCCCTTGACATACTCCATTAGCCCAGTCATACTCACTCACAGCACAGCCATGCTTGGAGCAGGCAGAACAGAGTGCTGGCACAGCCTGCAGCAGAGGAAGAGACACTTCATCTCCAGCAGTCCCCCACCACAGACTTGCCAGAGCATTGGGGCTCATATCAGGCAGGCAGCCCTCCAGGGAATGTGCAGAACCTGTGTTGGGCTTGCTCTGCAGGGAGAGCTTTACTTTCAGCTTAGCTCCTTGCAAGGTTCCCTTGTCTTGCACCCTTTGCCAGCTATTCAAAAGCCTTACATTCCTTTTGGTGCTGGTGCCAGCTGGGTGGCCGTGAACATTCTGCGCCCCAGGAGAGGACTAGCATCTTCCCTTCACACAGGCACAGTAGTTAAGGAGTGCAGGCATGCACCTGGCAATGCCTTACTACAGACGTCTTTTCTAGTCTAACATATCTCTCAATACTTAACAGTAATACCAATAATGTAGCTGCCAGGAATGTTTCATATATGAAGCCATAAGCATCCTTTCCAAGAGCAGCCTGTGAAGCTTATCTAGTTTATAGCCCTATGATTTGCCGTCCACAACACTGATGTCCCTAGTACTGTTCGGAATGCTTTTGATCCTGCCCTCTAGGTAGTTTCATAGTAGGAGGGAAATTCCATGCTTAGAGAAAGTTAAGAGGGGTAGAAAGGAGTTAATCAAGTTGGATTTTTTCTTCTCCACTAAAAAAAAAACCAAAAAACCCGCAGCCATTGAAAGCTGCTCTGACCATTAGGCAAGTCAGAATAAATCCTAGGTGAAGGCGATTTAGTGAGCAGGACAAAAGCAAACAGTCACCACTACAGCAACAAGGGCCACCTATCACCACCGAAAACTCAGCACAGAAGGCACCACAAGGAGTTGCAGCATCTCTGTCCTTCTTCTTCTCTTTGCTGAGCTATAGGACCCTCTGACATTAGCTCCTATAGAAAACAAAGGTCATCCGCCAGGTGCCTCCAGAGCTGTGGCTGTAGCTTTGAAAGGAGTGATAACGAACCTTCCTAAACAACAACTTCTCTTGGGTCCAAACAGGAAATTTTGCCAATTTCACAGGTCAAGGTTAGAAATTTAATTCAAGCATGAAAACAGAAGCAGGCAGCTCTCTTTCATTTCCAGGCTAGTTTTAAAAATAGCAAGAAATATATAATTTGCTTAAGGCTGCAGATGCTATTTGACAGAAAAAAAACCCCAAACTGGTTTGCCCCAGTTTTCAACCTTGAGTCACTCACCCAAATCCTTTAAGAAAAATCCACTGCTACTAGAAATCTGACTGACTAAGAACTGAGACTGTCGTCATTTCAAATTTAAAGTAAATGCAAAAATAGCACCTTGACAATTTGTTCACTTGGTTTGAAATCTACATATAGGTCAGAGCCTCACATGGGGGGAATTTGTTTAGCTTCAGTGACCCATTTCCAAGACGTAAGTGCTTGGCCTGCAGTTACAGTAATATTAGCCCTAGAAGTGCTTCCTGATACTACACCTTCAAGGTTCACCTTAATGGGTCAACAGGTCCTAGGCGTCCTAGGCCTACCACATCAAGGAGGATGTGCAGACCCAGGATTAGGAATAAACCAAACCAGGGCTGTAATAAAACACACATGCATAATTGGTTCTGCTGACTTACCACACCACGATTTGCTTTCCATCTTCTCTCCTCCAAAAAAACTCAAAAAACCCCAACACCCAAACATGTTACCTCCCTACTGCAAGTCAGAAAAATGCTTGCAGCCAAAACAACATACCCTAAAAAGCCGGCATCCTGCTAATTAAAAGGCTGGATAAGTTTCCCCAGACTTTCTGATTTACTGCAAGTTCAAGAGCTTTTCAAAATATGTGCTCTTGACACAGGGCATTCTGGTTTCCTCCTCACTCATGACCCAGGCATGTCTCCCTACTTGAAATGCTCTGTCCCATCCTCCTGCTGAGAGGGGGATCAGTGGGAAGGGGGTAGCAATGCCCAGGGCTGCCTCCAACCCGTAATGGCTCCTCAGCATTACCAGCCTCCTCCACCTCCAGACCAGCAGCACAGGTACATTTCCTCTGCCTCTCTCTACTAAACTGAATTTGTTCCAGAACGCTGTTTGAGGAAATGAGGAAATCCTGAGACAAAAAGGCCATCAGTGGTCCCTGTGACGACCATAGCTTTTTATCAAAACCATCACATTGAGCCAGAAAGGAATTCAAAGAAGCAGCTAACTCTGGGAAATAAGCAGCGTCTGCAGCTAAAACTGGTTCAGTATCCTTGGCAGAACTATGCTGCAAGAGGAGTCCCAGATGATTAACCAACGTGAGCACAGGGGGACAAGAAAAACACCCTGCCCTGACTCTTCAGAAGGACCAGCTTCAAAAGATGAGAGGGGCCATTACACAGTACCAGTTACTGTGCCTTCAGAGGAAAGGGCAAGGGTCAGAAAGCACAGATGCACCACAACACTAAGTTTTCTAGTGGGGGATTTCCAACACACAAAATAAAGAAACTAGTCCTGAGAGTCAAAAGTAAAAAGAATTAAAAAAAAAATTACATCATGAAAGGTTATTTAGGAAATCTTAGGTGACAGAGCATGCAGATCTCTCACAAATGATGACACAGAGATGCTGCCTGGCAAGAGGACAGACTTGGGGGACAACAGGGGTTACACCGCAGGTATCAGCTGTAGGTGCAACAGTTTGCAAGGGCTTCTGCTGTGGATCAGAGACATCACACACACACACTACAAAACCACAGTCCCTATTCAAACCTCTCTACAATTTCAATAATCCTTCAGAAAATGAAAAAATTATCTTGGAGGAGCCAATGTAAAGGAATATAAATTATTGATGGTAGGGAACAAATTTATATGAGGATGGCTGTCATGAAACTGGGACAGTGGGTGGCCAAGATAAATGAAACAAAACACAGAAAACATATGGCATTTTCAGTTTATCAAAAACAGAAAACCTCTGGGGGAATAATTTAGTTGACTGGGGATACCAGTTAGTGGGGACAGGGACACTGCAGAAAAGTTACACAAGCAAGCAGGTTTTTGTTTTTGTTTTTTTTTTTTTGCATGTGATGTTGAGGAGATTTCCCAGTATTTAATGCTGATTAACCTGAAAGGAAAAAAGAGGGTGCTCTATCAGAAAAGATGGGGGAAGGTGACATTAAAGCAGAAAGCCAGCTGGGCATGGTGGACTACACCCAGAGATTCAGAATTGGAAATGGATGGTTGAGATACAAAGAGTTCTTTCAATCAAATCAGATGCATTAGCAATTGCCAGAGGGCTCCAAGTATTGGACAGAACTTCTTTTGACATGTGCTGCTAAGGCAGAAGCAGCACAAGGCTACCTGGTGTGGGGGAGAGCCAACCCCCAGGCAGAGATCCCCATCAGGCAGATGGCACCTGAAGAAGCCACAGATGACAGGACACACTTTGTGCTTCCCCAAAGCAAGTCAAAAAGTGAACTATGGTACACAAGCTAAAGAGCCAGCAGCACGCCAGGACCTGTACAGCAGATGCGCAAAAGACATGGAGCAGTCATGCCACAGGGTGTATGGGAGTGAAGAGGGGTTGCTGGAGGAAACTAAGGCATTTCAGCCCCTGCACATCTGGCACCTCCCTGCCACCCTCCCAGCCACTGCATCTTCCATCTGGTTCAACTCAGCCCACTTTGCAGAGGATCCCACCTCCTCAACAGGCTGGTGGGTACAAGCAGCCCAAAGGCTCCCCCATCTCTCAAGCAAACAGCTCCCTCTCCCCAACTGTGCAAACTCACATGTTGACCCAGGTCTCTTCCTAGAATCGTCTCTCCCTGTCTTCAAGCTGTCATTACCCTCAACACCCCAAATCCGCTCCCCCCCGGCCCCCGAGGCCTAACCTTGCCCCTCAGCAGGCAGCTTACAGCCTCACATTACTTAAATCTAGGCAGCCAACTCAAAACGTAGTGAGCCCTCTCTATCGCCTTTCCAGAGTAAACAGTGACAAAATCACTTCACCCTCTGTAGGACAGAGAAGTCAGAGGTCATTCAAAATTCGTCAGCAGGAAAGCAGCAGAAGGTCAGGCAAGACTCTGTCCTGATACATGCAAATGCACACAGACTTGTAGGAAAACCATCTGGGTCTGTATTTTCAAGAGCAATAAATTAAGTGGTGCAGCTGACCAATGAGCCGAGTAACAGTGCTGATGGTTCATTAAGGAAAGCTCCAGCTCTGAATTCAAAAGCAGTCATTTAAAAACCAAGAAGCAAGTGGGAGCGGGAGGGTGCAAAAGAGATGGGTGGGAACGTAACAGTAATGTCACCACCTGAGAGAATACAGCCAAGTTCTAGTCACCTGAAATAAAAACACACAGAACTGAAGAAGATAGGCCTAAAGATGGGTAATAGGAAGCAACACGTAACCGTACAGAGAGAGACTGGAGAAATTTCATGCTCAGTTTAGAGAGCAGATATATATACACACATATATATACAAGAGGATGCCAGAGAAATATACAGTACAACAAGGACATTATTTTTGTATTCTTTCAGAAAACCAGATGGGAGGAAGTTCAAAGGTAACCAAGACTGAAAAGTAACTAATTTTAAAACTCACAAAAGGAAAAATTCCAATCATATAGACTGGGCAAAGAGAGAGCTGATCTAAGAAATCTCATTTCTCTTCTCTCTCAAATGTCTTCTGTGCTTTGTTTCTGTGCTGTGCCAACCATGTCATGCTTTAGCAGATCTTAGGGGAATCCAGCAGCAAAGTGCTGGGGGTTTTAGCAATACCTTTTAAAGACACCTCTTAACCATTCAAACCTGACATTACACTAAGGGGAGCCCAGCACAAGGCATAAATGCCCTTTGTGCAAAACCGAAGTAGTAAACAAGGGTGTAAGAAGTCAATCTGAGGAATCAACTATGGACCTGCTGCAGAGTTAAAATAGCTCTGTCCATGTTTGCCTTATTCTTTAATGACTAAAAAGAACAGCACCTCTTCTTTGGATGTGCTGACTTGAATATCAGCATGCACCTTACACCAACAGTAGATTTCAGTGTTTGCTGCTAAAGCAGTAAATGCTTCTCCTGCTCCAACTTCCCTCCTTCCACACCACAAAATCTCAGCAGAAAACAAGGAAGAACTAAAATATGGATAAAGAGCAACACTGCTGGTCTGTCAAAAAGCACAAACAAAATATTCTTGCACAATCAAATCTCTGCTCATCACCATTAGTGTGAGTGAGGCAGCTGAGGCAAACTTATGCTGAACCCCCTTAGCTTCAGCAAGGCACCTTCAGCAGGATGTGCAGAAGCCCAGCTACACAGCTCAGATTGCAGATCTCTGGCATTTTCCAACTGCTAACAGCCACACTCATTTTCTAAGCTTTAGCCTAAGTTTCCAAATAAACTTTGCTACTGAGGAAATATGAAAGTAGATCCAAACTGCTTCTGAACTGCAGAATCACATACACACAAAAATCTCCCTTGTTGCACAAGTCACAACCTGAAGTCAAAATTTTTCTTCAGCATTTGCAGGGTGTGAGGGGAAGGACAAAAACCCTCTGCAACAAATGCAACTGAATACTGCCAGCTTAACCCAATTTTGCCAGCCACTGCTCCAGTATAAAGCTAAAGGAGCCCATCTGCAAACTCAATAGTGGTGCCGTTTGATTCTTCCCCTCAACTTTCATGTGTTTGCAAACAAGCAGAAGCACACAAAGTGCAGGAGGAGCAGGAAGGGAGAAGGCAGAGAGAATGTGCATTATCAAAATACCTTGAAAGTGATTCTTGGAAATGTGCAGCCTGCAAGCCTGTATCAGACACTCATTTCCTGTGAAGTGCACACAGGCCTTTTTATTTCTCCACTGAAGAGGACGAAAATGAGGGGCAGCTCTTAAGTTTTCAAAGACATCACAAACCAGCATTTAGCCATTCTACTAAAACTGAATTTTCATTTTTACACTATTAAATACAGAAGCATTGATTTCCAGAGGTATAAAAAGTAGGATTTTCTACACCTCTCACTTCTAAATCTTAACTTGAAACCTTCCATTTGTTGAGGGGCGAAGGAGAAGAAGAATTATACTAGTCATTTTGATCACTCACTAACACAAAGTCACCAAATCCTGCTACATCGAACAGCACTGCACTTTTTTTCTCAACCAAAAAAGGTTGAGACTGATTTCAGCAAAATGGTGAGCTAATAAATACCTTACTGAGGGAGAAGGATGCAGGATATGCACAAATGCAAACCAGACAGGCTAAAAGAGGTTAAGTTGCTATCATACCTGCCTTCTGCTTCTACTTACACGTAATCAAGGATCTAATTAATGCAGCATTAAGTTGCATTATTTTAAATAAATATGTCTCCTAATGACATACATGCCTAACACCTTTACTCTCTAAAAAGATATCATCCTTGTAAGGCTTACTCAGCTCTCACACCATCCCATCCACATTTTAAGTTACAGAGATGCATGTGCCTTCCTCTTCCATCTTGTGAGCTTTTGGCAAGCACTAGGCTGAGGTCTGCAGCAGCCTGGAATAACAGCTCAGGAACACACCACCTCCCCACAGCTTTTATTAATTTAACCACAGTATCAATCCGACCTAAATGATGTCATATTTAAGTATTGGCACTATCTCTTTATTGGTGACCAAACCAAGGCTGCAGAAATAATGACTAAGAAGCCTGTAGGTGGCAAGGGGAGAGAGGTATGGCAAGGAGCTGAAGGGAAAGAATAGGAGAAAAGAGCAAAACATTCCCAGTGGGGACAGAGAAAAAAGAGAAACAAGGGAAAAAACACAGCTCTAAACCACATTTTCTCCTTTGTTTCTCAGCAATGCAACTGCAGGATTAGTGACAGCAATTAAGAATTTACACCACCCAACCCCAGCTCCATCCTTGTGCAAACCAACCACCAACTTCACAGAAATCCCAGCAGGACTGAGGAGGGTAAGAGGCACTGGCTGCATGTTTGAAGCTGTCATCTGGAAACTGAATTTGGCCCTCTCTGAGCAGGCACAGTGGGGACAGAGACACACACCTGGGAGCATATGAAGAAGCTCAGCCTCTCCCCAGTGTTTCTTTGTGCCCATTTTTGGGAACCCTAGCACAGTTTACCTGTGCCTTCCAACACAGTCTTACGGAAAACACCTGTGTTGCCACTCAACCCCACTACATTTAAATAAGTAATAATAAGTCAGGTTATTAAAAGACATACAACATACATAACATTAACAAGGAGCACAGAAATAACAAAGGCCCAGAACCCAGTTTAACTCAGGAAAAGATGGGAACCTGTGTAGGAGGTTGGCATGCCAGTAATCCTGTGGGTTTGTGCCCAAGAGCCATCCTCTCTGGAGGGAACAAGAATCCATACTTCAACATCCATGTTTTAAATCACATACCCAGCAGAATCACTCATGAACACAGAAACAAAGCTTGGCTTCATCTGCAGCAACTGGCCACATTTCGTCGTAACTTGATTCAACACTATGTGATAATACAGCCTCAGTCTCCCAAACCACATGCATGATTTTAAAGCACATGACCACTGCCCCGCTATGACTGAATCAGCCATTTGACATTCACACAGCATCTGAATTGCAGCTGGAATTGTTTGGAGAAAGAAGATATGCTTGCATACCTTCTTAAGGACACAGTCAACAGAGAATGAAATATCAGGAAACTAGATATTTCTGACTCCACCCCATTTTGCAGAGTTGAGTGTGGTCAACATGTGACTGGGTTTTTCATTTCAATTCTCTGAGGGCTGCAAGCACTAGAACTAGTAAATGGCACTGTCTGAACCACACAGTCCTAAATAGCAACTTGCTAACAATACTCTTTACCCTCAACTTTCCAGAACAATGGTCAAGCCACATCCCCCTTTTTCACCACGCAGGAAAAGAAAAAAAGCCAGGGACATTAACTCAACATTCTTGAGTCCCTCTCAGCTACCCTTGGGATTCATCCAGATCCCGTTTCCATGCTTCTACTCAGCAAGAAGTAACATACACTTAAAACTAATTTTTTTTAAAAAGGAAAAAAAAAAAGAAAGAAACCTAAGAGTAGTATGAGGTTTTCCGTGGTAACCATTCCAAAATTCTCAGGAGTAGTGCGTGCATTTGTGGGGAAAAGTGAGTAACGGATCCTGCATGGCTTTGAGCACCATGACTCAGATTGCATAAAGGAGAATTTAGCGATAACCTTTATGATGAGGCTTTTCATGGCCGTGCAAGCACTGATCTGAGAAACGGCAGGTGTGAGGCTGCATTTTGTCTATTCCAGGTCTGGAAGATGGCGAGTTTCTCTGCCTTTCAAGGCAACCCCAAACGGCTCACAATCATCCCACTTCCCTGTAACGCCTTCACTTCTACCAGGCAGCTCCCTATTCCAGCTAAAACTAAGTGTAACACTCTAAGCATCGCTCCTCCAGTGTTTTATGTGAAGGGAAAGAAGTGGTGTGAAGACCAAGTTACCCGGTCCTGTGCGGCTGCCTCCCTACAGACCCACCTAAAACATTACATAATCTGCAGGTTTCACTTTAAAAGCAGCATCTCCCTGCCCTGACGCTTTTAAGAACACCTTGACAGCAGGACAGTCCCCATGGAGCCTCCCGTGCTACTCTCAGCACCCTGCCGCCACCACAATATAGCACATGGCTCCCTTCAAGGCCGGCAGTGAGATGCCAGCACCCCAAATCTCCTCCGACTCCTCGGGAAAAGCCCCCCCAAGCCCCAACACGCTTCTTCTTCCTAGCCAACAACGGCCCCAACACCTCCCGGAGCCAAATCAGCGGGGACTGCAACCCCTCGCAAGCCAAGGGGGGATCGGAGTAGACAGGGAGACGGACAGACAGACTCCTCGCAGCCCGCCCCCCCGCTCAAAAGGCCGTTTCTAGTTAGCGCAGCACAACTTACTCTCGGCACCTCCGGGGCCACGGGCGGGCGGCGCTGCCTCCGGTGAGAACGAGCGCTCAGTGCCGGGGCGACAGCGGCGCTGCTCTCCCGCTCCGAAAACAAGCGGAGGTAGCGGCATTACCCGCCCCCCCACCGCCCCCCCCGGCCCCTTCAGTCACAAAGGAGCCGGTGCGCGGTTTACCGAGGACGGCGCGGCTGCCCCGCCGGGCCCTCCTCGGCCGCGGGTCGAGCGGGCGCCGCGGCGGCGGCTCCGGGGAGCGGAGCGGCACAGAAGGGAAGGCAGGAAAGCCCCCAAATGTTTCTTTTCCGAGGAAGGAGGCACGGGGGAGGGGAAGGGGAGGGGTTTCTCCCTCTTCCAACACCCCGTCTTTCCACGGCGTGGCTCTTGCAAGGGAAAAAAAACCACCCAAAAGTAAAGGAAAAGTTTGGGGTTTTTTTAAAGAAAACTTGTACGGGTAGGGGTGGGGGGAGAGAGGGAAAAAAGAAAAGAAAAAATCAGATGCTGTGAAAGCCCCTCCGCCGCAGACTGGAACCCCACCGGGACGGCACCGCAGCATCGCCCAGCCCCGGGACCCGCCGGAGCCACGTGTCGCCCTGGGGAGGCGGCGGCGGGTCCAGGGTTCTCCCCCTCCTCCCAGCCACCATCAGCTGCCCTGCAGCGCGGGGCTGGGGCATGGGGAAGGGCATGGGGCTCGCAAGCCCCGGGGAAGGGGCAATGTCCAGGGCCGAGGGGGTGGCGCAGAGAGCTGTTTATATCAGCGGAAAACAGAGAGCCTGCCCCGACCTTCCCTGACAGAGTTCTTCCAGCTCCTCTCAGGCACTGCAGGAACTCTCAGGACACCGGGCACCCTGAAAGCACAGCATGTGTGGCAGGGTAATACACATTTAAGGAGCACGCCCCAATACGCACGCTGTTGCCTTGGTGGGTCAAATTAAAATACTGGAAATCATGTGAAAATTGCAAATGCATAGAAATGTTATTATATGAAATATAAATACCACACTGCATGGTGCATATTGTAAGCATATTGCTACTCAGTAAGAATAGATGTAACAGAAGAAAAGATAAACTCTGGAATTCAGTACAAACCTCACAGTTTAGAGGCCTAGCCTGTAATGAAACTATGATTTGATCATGTCATCAGAGCTCTCACTCACCTGCATGCTTTCTCTAGATGCTGCGCACATTCCCTGGTGTGTGCATACCAGGTGAATTCCCCTGTTGAAAAAGCTCTATACAAACACAGACGTGTTCTGGCTGCTCTGAACCAGCCTAGCGATGCCAAGCAGCTGTAATTCCAGCTTGAGCACTAGACTAAAAGCTTTACAGCTGCTTGGCATTGCTAGGGAGCATAAAGCAGGCAGAAACACACCGCTGAATCTGATCCTCAGCCTCGCCAGAAGTTCCAGTGTGTGTTGAGAAATCAGTTCTTGTTTTTTGTTTCAATCAAGCATGAAGATGTTGCTGACCACAGAAGAATTTCTGAACTTCCATAAGAATCTGGGCAAAGCACTTCATTCTTTTTCAGAGAGGCTTCAGTAGGAGGACCTGCTGCTGGAGCTCTAAATCACAGCAGGGATGAAGTGCTCATTTGCTCCATTTTTGGTTTTTAAGTAGGCTTGTCACACTTTTCTTTGTATTTCTGGATGGCAGCTTCAAAAATATCCTGTGGTTTGCTTTACAGTTGCCTAGCAGGGAGTCTGTTTCCCTCTGTGGATATTTATAACATTTATTGTGTGACTTCATAGACTCTTCCAACCACCTTGCCTTAATGTTAAATGGCCTGGTCTAATTCTACCTTTTATTCTTCTTCATCATCTTTGCCTGTGAAAAGTTAACATCCAGCCTCACTGCTATGAGATTGTCTGCAGGTCTTGCTCATATTTTTCTCATCCACTTGAAACTGTGGATAGCAGCAGCTACAGCTGAAGCATATTGCAGCAAACATCTTCAGCCATAAAAGCCAGTGAGAGGTGTCACAATGGCACTATTGACCACAGTTTACCAAAGTTCAGATTTGACCCACAGAATCCAAAATGTGTTCAGGATCAAGGTACCTCTGAGGTGGCTTCATTATAGGTGGAAAACATAAGGATGCTGAAATAGCTTGTGTCCTGTGACATGAAGGAGGAGAAGGCAGCCACATCATGCACAAGCACAGGCTTAGCTAGTAATGCATTTCTTTCCTGTGAGCCTGAAACCAAGTCTGGGTGTGTTTATCATGACAAACAAATCCTGTAATTAGGTGAGTTTTCTTAAGGAAAAAAGAATACAAGCAAATTCCCTGGAACCAAGAGACTTCCCATGCTCTCTCTCACCACTGGATTGAAGGGGTTTTTTTTTCCCCAGCTGCTTTCAGTGCAAGAATACCCACCTGAAAGGCTTTGTTTAATGACAGTGAGAATACGGGCAAGCTAATTTGAACTCTGCCCACTGCTGCATCTCGGGAGGAAGCTGGATCCATCCTAAAGACAGTTTTTGAGATGCCCAGGATGCTGATAACAACATGACAAGTAACAGCTCCCATGAAGGTGCCAGGATTTTTTCTTAGGATTTACAAGTTTTATCCTAACCCTCATTTTTTTCCCCTGCCTATGGATACATATACCCTCACTATCCCCAATACTAAAATTTTAAACCACATAAAATATGAAAGCATTTATTGATAGAGCTGCTGACAGAATAAATAATTTCCAGAGAGTTTTGTCTGAAGTCCTGCTGCTGAGAGCAGTAGGCTGAGTTCATTCTACCTTTGGATCATAGTTCTACTTTGTGGTGTTTCTCTGCTTGTTCTTCAGCAACCTCAAGTCTTTGGTAAGTTCCAAGATGGAACTGATATCCAGCAGCCCAAGAGCCAGTAACACCTTCACTCCTCAGCATGCAGATTCCTTACAGCTTGCATAAGGTAGAAGGAGCTACAATCTGCCTATTTACTCCTGTCTGTTTGGGAGGTGTGGGAAAAAGAATAGTATTTTGGGGCAAGTCATTGCAAACTACTAAATAAAGACAGGCTTCTGAGATTCCAAAAGACAAACCCTCAGAGGAAGGGAGAAGATAATATGATGAGGGCAAAGAACTGGAGATAATGAAACACTGAAAATCTGTAGAAGAAAAAAAAAAAAAAATACAAAAAACCAAAGGAGAAGAACATGGAGGGCAGAGAGGAGGGAAGATGGGTGAACATTAGATTTCCCAGTACTGACTTGCCCTTCAGCTTAGCAGACCTGTGTGTGGAAGCTCAGCTGGGGCTGGAACACCAATTCCAGATCACAGGTGACCAATTACATAGTATCTCAGTGCCTTACTGGGCCCCCAGCCAGACCTAAACATGCTGCTGCCCACTGGTGTGTACACTGACTTTCTGGATGGGATGTGAGTAGGATATGAAACTGCCCTGACAACGTAGCTGACCAAGTGGCTCAGACATAAGCTGGGGGTTTCCTCCCAGGTGGTTAAATGGAAAGGAAACGGAGAGAAGAAAGCAAGGGGAAGGCCTGGATATCCTGGGATGAGAGGTGATGCAGGCAGTGCATGAGATTTTTTACAGATAGGAGGATGGAAGGATGCTTATGGGGTGAGAAGGAATGACTGCCACCATCTCCTGATGTGCTGCAAATCCAACCTGCAAATAATACAAAACGTACAACGTTTCACTGCATTCAGTCTTAGATAGTTTTTCCCTTTTGGCCTTTCCTCCCCTCTTGAGATGGTCTCTCTCTTAACTTGCTAAAAGCCTCCTTTTAGGAGGTGCTAACAGCAAAGCATTAAGAACAGGGGAAAAAACCCCAACAGCACAAAAAGAAAAAGCCAGGAGGAGAAAATAAACACTCAAAATTCCCCCCAGCCCTATTCCTTTGTTCCCCCCAGGACAAAAAAAAAAAAAAAAAAAAAAAAAAAAAAAAAAAAAAAAAAAAAAAAAAAAAAACCACAAACCACCAACAACCAACAACAACACCCAAAACAAAAACAAAAACCAAAACAAAAACAAACCCACAAACACCTTCAGTGGTTTAGAGAGAGAGGCTGTTTTAGTTCCACTCTTCTGAGAAAAATTAGCACAAGTAGTGGTTCATTTGCATGAAGCAGTGGCAAGGCCCCTCCTTCCTTTACCAGAGCAGGGCTCTTCTCAGTAACGAAGAGAAACTGCTTTCCAAGAAAGCGAAGGTACTGCCCAGATCGCGGTGGTGACCCAGCACGGCTGCGGGGAGCCGGGTGCCGCGGCTTGCGGACTGCCAGCCCCGGCACGGAGCGGCTGCGCTGCCGTGCCCGGCGGTGCTGCGTGTCCCAGGGATTGGATGGAGCGAGGGGAGCCAGAGCCAGCCACGCAGGGGGCACGCCGCACACCGCGGCCGAAGCGGCTTCATGCCAGTCTGCAACACTCTCTGCTGTTGCGGCTTTCCCCCACGGTCGCCACAGAACGCGAGTTCTCACTCGTTGCCAGTCTATGCCCCTGGTTCACTTGAGGGAGGAAGACCCAGCAGACAGCGACCTTTTAGGTTTTCAAACAAAGCATAAGGCTGCATAATCTGGAAGGTATTTAGGTCAGATTTAAGCAGCTGCAGTCTTTTATAACTGTACGGCAAACCACTCCCTCACCTCTGAGTCTTGCCCACATGTCAAACACCCTGGAGCAGTACAGGACAGTCTGGGACAATGGAAACGAGGTACCAGCCTTCCGCACCACTGGACTCAGGTGTGAGCTCCTTGAGGTTCTGTGGTCACATAAATCCATGACCACCCCAGGTAACTTCTCCCAACATTGCTGCCCAACAGACGTGGAGGTGGAAGCTCAGTTAAGGATTTAATAGTATCGTTGAGGTCTATTGCCTCTTCTAGTTATCCCACATTTTCAGGACATGTTACTGGAGGCCAAAATGGGTGGATCTTCCCAAATCCTTTTGCTCAGAACCCTTCAGTTGGGACATGGAGCCTTAGTCCTGCCCATGCTTTCCCAGATTTGTCCCCCCCACACTGAGGCGGGTGGTGATGCTGAACCGTACTCACAGGATACAGGAACTGAGTTCACTCACTTCAGGCATTTCTCTAAAGCAGAAAAAAACAGCCAGGAGAGGCTGTTTGCAGGGAGCTATCTAAAACAGAGATTCCACAGCAGAAACGTCCTATGTAATTGTTGGACCTGGAAACAGGGGCTTCCTCAGCTGACGAAACCAAGCCTCTAAATTAAGTAAAACAATGTAAAATGCAAGGAGTATAGCTATGGACTATAATTTTGGGAGCATTGTAGCAAAAGCATTGCAGGTTGGTACCACCAGAGTGTCTATTGCAGTAATTTCCAGACCACTCTGCTTTCCAGATGATCACAGGACAAAGAACTCTGTCACATAAATCATTGTTATTTTGTTGTTTTGTTAAACATCCCATCTTCATTAAAAAACTGCCAATGGTTGGAAAGCTGTCAGCACCCTAAGTAAATCACTGAAGTATTTAACTCCTTTCTCCATTATCAATTGTATACCTCATCTCTAGACTGCTTTTTCTTGTGCCATTGTTAGGCAGTGTGACAACTGGAGGAGCAAAAATGAAATGCTACACAGGTATACTAAGGCTTTGATCATACTGGTCCTAAATGCTTCTCTCTCATAAAATGTTTTTTAATGAGAAATAAGCATTTAGGACCAATGCTTAACAGGCGTTAAAGCTCTGCCTCCAACTCCTTAACAGGCCTTAA
The DNA here is from genome assembly GCA_027886175.1 of Phylloscopus collybita. Taxonomy (NCBI): domain Eukaryota; kingdom Metazoa; phylum Chordata; class Aves; order Passeriformes; family Phylloscopidae; genus Phylloscopus; species Phylloscopus collybita. The sequence continues at coordinate 48,916,404 of JAJNNQ010000137.1, read as the reverse complement.
AGCTCTGCCAGGAAGCCTCTCCAACTTGTTCCCTTCCTCATTGAATCATAGCTGTCAAAACTGGGAATTCTTTTACACCAGTAATCACCTCCATGAAATTAGCAGACACAATATAATCTCCTGCAATATAATCTCATTACATCTGTTCAGCATTCCCTACTTATACATTGGAGAATGGAATTAGCCTTTCTGACTGCACTGGGAGCTCACACTCAGCTGCTGCTCCTCTGTGAGTCAGTCCTTCGCCAGAGTCACTTCTTCCACAAACAGCACTGCCTGATTGAAAGTGTGGCGTGGGTGGAGTAACTCACTATTGGACTGTTTCAACCCCTCCCCCCTCCCATGCTTGTATCAACTTTAATATTTTGACACTTGCTATCTAGTAAATACTCAGTCCAATTACTATGAAATGTGTTAATTTGGTATCATTCCAGTATTTTAAAAATCAAAACACAGTGTAAGACTGTATCAGTTTCCTTGCTGGAGAGCTTCAACAGCTTCTATTTTTGTCAGCCAAATACGTAACCCAAATTGTAGTAATGCACCCCCCACTCCTGAGTGGGCAATTCTACATAAGAAAAGGGTTTCAGTTTACCTTTGGACATTTTACTGGAAGTTTAACCAGAAAGTTCTGTGTTTTTCTCTTTGTAATTGGCTCAGTGCCAGGAGAGGAGCACCTGTTGGACCTTGTCACTGCTTGTCAAAACCTGTACCTCTTTCTATTGGCAGTTTGCCAATAGATCCATCCTTGATCATTAGGTAGAAAAGGTGACAGAACACAGGGTCTGCAGGCATTCTCAGGGCATGTTGCCTGTTCTCTTGCTTTTCTAAAGTTTTTCTAAAGTTCATTTCAGCCTTCTGTGTTTGCATTTTTGCAATGGAGTTTCTCATACACTTTTCATGTAAATAATGATTGTTTTGCATTCCTTTCTGGAGGAGGAGAGAATTTGGGTTGACCAGTGTGGGTGGAGAGGACAATTTTCTTCCTCCAATCCATGGCCACTGTTGGAATTCTATAAATGTTGAGGTCTGTAAATAAACTACCCCTTTTTTGCCTTGGACATCTCAGTGAGTCATTTCTTTTGTGTTGTATTGCGACATCTGGTGACCCCAACGTGTGTATGACAACCGTGGGGTGAGGTCTAGTGACTGCCTGTATAAGACAGCCGTGATGACATCTGATAGTTCTTACCTCCCCCCCCACCCCCCGCCCTGCTTTGGTGCAATGACTGTGAGCTGTTTGGCACTTTGCCTGCAGCTCTTGTGATAATGGCAACCCTCGTGGTTTCTATCAAGGAATCCCTGGTCTTGGAGGTCTGGAAAGTTCTCATGGAACAGAAACGGGCTTCTGTTTTGCAGACTGGTTTTGAGAGATTCTTCATATGGGCCAGGGTCTAAGGATTCTTTGCAGTCCCTGAGGAGGTATTCTCCAAGGATGCATGGTCTTGCTTGGGAGACCACTTCATGGAGGCTCTTTCTGCTGATTATAGTGTAGACATGGCACAATTGCTGCCACATTGGAAAAAGTTTAACAGTTTTTTGCAGGGACATGAATCCTTCAGCTCTCAGGCTTCCGCGGATGCGCAGAGTTCTCGGGGAGACTGTTATAAATGCATATTTTAGAGTTGGCCTTTCGCAACTGTTGAAATGAATGTTCTACATATAGTGTAAGAAGGTTGTACTGTATTTCCTTTTATTTGTAGAATTTAACAATGTAATGAAGGTATATTTCCTAATGGTAACAACGTAGAGATGGGGATTGTGGTTTTTTGTAACCTCTAACAAGATAGAAGCCAGAAGAACCATCCTGCATTCCTGTGAGAGAAGATCGCTGATAAGGAACAATTGAACCTTTTTATGGTCAAGGATTTATGACACCTACCCAGCTAAAAGACGCCATGCAAAGATAAAGAAACTGCAATTCTTGGGGACCCTTGAAACAGATAAAGAAAACAGATGTTTAAATACGCATTAGTCTCTTTTTGAATATGAAACACCAAGACTTATAAATACCAAAGAATTTAGAATGGGCGGTGTGTTGCTTTGCACCCTCAGCTGAGTAGCTACCTCTTTTTGTCTCCTTATTGTCTATTTTTATTCTATTTTATTTTATTTTTATTAAACTTATAAATTAATATAAAAAGGTGAAACGTCGTTTTTCACAGAGACCCCTCCGCCTTGGACACGGATCGGGAGGTTGAGGAGGATGCTGAGGTCCTTTTGGAGGCCGGTGTGTCGGGGGCTGAGATGGATTTCGACTTTCTGCGCGAGGCAGAGCCCTCCCCTCCCCCCCATGACATTGCGCTGGGAGACGTTTCTGTCTCGGATTGAGACTTTTGTTCCCTCGGGGTGGATTGGGTCCCCGGCCAGCTGGTTCCGCGCGGCCAGCGAGTGGGCGGAGCTCTGTGGGCTTCTGGGGGGTCCCGTGGAATCGGCTATGCTGGCACCGTCTGTCCCCGCGCTGCCCCTCCCTGAGCCGCAGAGGCGGCGGTGCAGAGGGGAACCGCCCTCCCTTCGTGCCTTCCCGGTGCTCGGGGGCTGCGGGGAGCCCCTGGCTCAGCGTCCTCCTCTGCTTGAGCCTGAGCCGATGACAATACTCTGTCCGAATTGCGGCGTTTCCATGATGTACCCCTGGGCGCAGCAGGAGCAGAACTCACCGCTTCGTCGCTGCTCTCGGCTGCCGAACGCGGGGTGTTGATCAGTTTTCTGTCGAACCCCGCCCCGGTGGGCGGGCAGCCCGCCCCGCTCCCGTCGGAGGGAGCGGTGACTGCTGTGGGGGTCCGCGCCACGGGCAGGACCCGCCTGAGGGGTGTTCCGGACACCCCCATCCCCACGCTGCCTCCGCCGGGCGCGGCTGGTGGTGGTGCTCGTGGGGCGGGCCCGGGTTCGAGCAGCCCTGCATGGCTTTCTGCCCCGCCCGAGATTCCCTCCCCGCCCGTGCCGGCGCCGTTGACAGGGGCGTAGGGCGGAGCCGCGGCTCCCTGAGCCACGTCTCTCTCTGCGTCCCACTCCCCCCCCGACCGGAGGAGGGTGCCCCCGCGATGGACCCGGTCCGACCCGCACCAGGTTTGTGAGCCCTGCTGGGACCTGTGCCTGCCGGGATCCTCTGCCCATGCTGTGGCGGCCAGCACTGCTGGGCTGCCGACGGGCGCGGGTTGTGCTGGGGCTGGAGTGGCCCCGGCAGCGGCTGGTCCGGCTCCGCCGCCCCTGCCTCCCACGGATGCCGGAGCTGCGGCAAGTGCGGATGCTGTGGTGCTCACTTTTGGCGCGAATGGTGATGCGGCCAGCGGGAGACGGATGGTCCGCCGGGGCCGTGGACCTTGGGCTGGTGGGTCTTCCTCAACAGCCTTGTGGACACTTCCCCCGTGTCAGGTGACCGTACGTCCAAGGGAACACGGGTGGTTCTGGCGAGAAGTCAAAGCAAAGGTCAAAGAAATGATTGATAGTGCCTTCGCAAATCACCTCCTGGAGTGTGGAGATGGCTTCTCTGGCCCTGCTGATACTGCAGGGGATGCAATATCGGGTGGTGTTGATCTGACTCCCAGTCAGGCATCTGCCTCTGTTCCTGTGGGGTCCACAGGACGAGAATTAGCTAGTACTGCTGCCTTATTAGGGTTACCAGGCTTTCCCTGTGCTTAAGAGTGTTACTCATAACACGTATCACCCTTTATCATGGAAAGTTATGATGGAACTCCATGATCAGGTTGGAAAATATGGTCTGGGCTCTGTTGAAGTCATGCAGATGCTTCGAGTGATTGCTGCTGATTTGCTGACACCTTATGACATCCAGAGTCTGGCTTGTATTCTTTTTCAGCCTATAGAATACGACATTTTTGATTCTAAATGGACTCAGTTGGCAGTCAGAGCAGTGAAGCAGAATACTACACTGGAATCCACAGGACCCCAGGCGTGTGATTGGCACTGATGTGCTGCTGGGTATAGGCAATTATGATGGTCCTAATAGGCAGGCTGGCTTTGAACCCCTTGTGCTCGCTCAGTGCCAGATGATAGGTATGGCAGCATTGGCTCAGACCATAGAACTGGCTGCTCCAAAACAGTCCTTTGTGGCTGTTATCCAGGGGGCCGATGAGTCTTTCCTACAATTCGCCGACAGGCTGACTGCCTCTGTGGAGAAGCAGGTGGCAGATCCTGAGTCAGGGTATCTTTTGCTTAAACACCTTGTGAGACATAACTGCAATGCTGATTGTAGGAGAATCACAGAGGCTCTTCTTGGTGATCCTTCTGTCACCCAGATGATGTGCCTCTGTCACACAGAGGCATGTGCAAAGATAGGTCATGTGATGGTTGCTTTGGCTATTGCTGTGCAGCCTGCCGTGGCTACTGCTGTGCAGCCGGTCTGGGTAGTGCCACAGGGCTGGCAGTGACAGCAGAGGAATGCTCAGGACAGCAAGAAACAGGGGAAGAAGGTACAGAAGGTCACGACTCCCTTGTTTTTGTGTGGTTGGTGTGGAAGGCCAGACCATACTGCAAATACCTGTAAGGTGATTGTTCATGCTAATGGCCAGGCTTTGCCAGGCTCGGGAAATGGGAAGTGGAGCACGAAGGAGAGATGTGCCCAGACACAAGCATCTCTCCAAGCCCTGGAGCCAATGGAGGTCTGCTTAGCCAGCTTGCAGCCAGCACCTGCGGCTCAGCAGTTGTTGATGTCGGCACAGCAGCGACAATTGTATTAGATTCTTGCAAAATACACAAGGTCCCTCTGGATGCCTTTGGTCCCTTGGGTGAGGGCATGAGTGCCCTCCTTATGAGAAGATCCAGTGCCACCATTCAGGGTATCATTGTGCACATGGGGCTCATTGATACAGATTTTGCAGGACAGATTTGTGCCATGGTCTCCGCACCCATCCCCTCGTCACTATCCCAGAAGGGACATGGATTGCTCAGCTTTTGCCCTTTAAGTCTTCTGTTCGCAAGACAATTGACCGGTCGCAGGGAGATGGCAGCTTTGGATCCACTGGGCTGCCTCAAGTTCACTGGACCGCTGTCCTGACCAAAGAATGTCCTGAGATGCTCTGTACCCTGTCCATCCCTGCTATGACACCACCAGAGATCCGTCTCCGTGGGTTTCTTGACAGCGGCACGGATGTCACAGTTCTCTCCCTTGCCGCCTGGCCCCTAGAGTGGCCCTTGGTTCTGGTGGAGACACCTGTTGTGAGATTAGGAGGAATGGCTCAATGCTACGTGAGCCAGCAGCCTGTGCTGATCACGAACCTGGAGGGAGAGATGGTCATGATTTGGCCTCATGTTACTTCAACTATTGCTAATCTCTGGGGAAGGGTTGTTCTGTCTGCATGGGGGGTGCGCATCAGGACGGATTTTTGATGGGGGCCACTGCGATGAAGGGTGTAGAGTGTCCTACGCCTCCTTTACGGTGGCTGGTGGACAAACCCGGCTGGGACAACCAGTGGTCCCTCCCTCAAGATAAATTAGTCACCCTTCAAAACTTGGTGCAGGAGCAGTTGGACCAGGGTCATCTGGAGCCTTCTACTACTAGTCCCTGGAACTCTCCTGTCTTCTGCATCAAGAAAAAATCTGGGAAATGAATGTTGTTACAAGACCTCCGAAAGGTACATGCCATGATGGAAAGCATGGGAACATTGCAGGCGGGCATGCCATCGCCTATCATGCTTCCCACAGATTGGCCAGTCCTCATCATGGATTTAAAGGATTGGTTTTTTACAATTCCTTTGCATCCCGATGACAGACCAAAATTTGACTTCTCTGTGCCAGCAATTAACAATGCTGAGCCTACACAGCGATATCAATGGAGGGTTCTTCCCCAGGGTTGTCACAACTCCCCAGCCATATGCCAATGGTATGTGGCCCGTGCCTTGTCTGGAGTTCGCAAGCAGTTTCCTGATGTTCGTTTTTACCCTTATATGGACGACATTTTTGTGGCTGTGTCCATCCACCCAGGATGAGCTGCTGAGGATACAGCCTCAGTTGCTTGATGTCTTGCATTCTCATGGGCTGCAGGTAGCTCCAGAAAAGGTTCAACAACAGCTTCCTTGGAAGTATTTGGGACTCAAAATTCTGGAACAGACAATCCGACACCAGGAGGTGCAATTTGTGCATTTGGTGAAGACACTGAATGATGTCCAGAAATTGTCATCACGTGGTTACATCCATGCTTGGGACTGATCAACGCACAGCTGTCTCCTCTGTATGACTTGTTAAAGGGAGACTTTGATTTAAAGTCATCTTGCACATTGACCCCTGAGGCACATCAGGTGCTGGCGGAGGTTCAGCAAGCTGTTTCTGCTTGCCAGGTTCATCGCATTGATCATTCTATTGATGTCACTGTGTTCATTACCACTCCAGATTTGCATCCCACAGGCATCATTGGCTGATGGAGTGACAAATGGTCTGATTCCTTGCACATCTTGGAATGGGTCTTCCTGCCCCATCAGCCGCAGAAGATGGCAACCTCATTGTTTGAGCTAATTGCTTGCTTGATAGTCAAATGCCAGCAATGTTTGCAATGTTTGCAGTTGATGGGTGCAGATCCCACAAAGATCATACTCCTGGTACAGCAGGAGGATTTTGACTGGAGCTTTGCAAACAGTGTGTCCCTGCAAAGTGCTCTGAAAAACTTTTCAGGGCAGATCACTTACCATCTGCCCAGCCATGAGCTACTAAAGGTGGCAAAATGCACACAAATTTCTTTGTGGCCCAAATATAGGCAGGAACCAGTGCAAGGACCTACCGTCTTCACTGACGGTTCGGGGAAAACAGCGAAGGCCATTGTTACTTGGAGGGATGGATCTGAGTGGCAGGTCCTGGAAGGTCATGAGGATGGGTCAGCCCAATTGATTGAATTGAGGGCTGCTGCCATGGCATTTGAGAAATTTTCCCAGGAACCTTTCAGTTTGGTCACGGATTCTGCCTATGTGGCTTACATTGCACAGCGGTTGGGTTATTCAGCTTTAAAGAAGGTCAGTAATCCTGCCTTGTTTCATTCACTGAAGACCTTGTGGTGTGCCATTGAGGCCCAGGTTCATCCGCACTATGTTCTGCATGTAAGGAGTCACACTGATTTGCCAGGATTTGTAGTGGAAGGTAACGCAAGGGCTGACAAGCTGGCTAACCCAGAGTGGGTAGCACCTCAGCCTGACACGCTCGCGCAGGCCAAGGCATCGCATGGGTTTTTCCATCAGAATGCACATACCCTGCAGAAGCAGTTTCATTTGACACCAGCTGAGGCTCGTGGCATTGTTGAATTGTGTGACGACTGTCACGTGCTTGCTGCGCCTTTGCCGGCAGGGGTAAACCCCAGAGGCCTCAAGACCTTGGAGCTTTGGCAGATTGATGTCACCCAGATTGCCGAGTTCGGACGGCTCAAGCATGTGCATGTCACGGTGGACACGTTCTCCTCTGTGATGTGGACTTTTGCTCACACTGGAGAAAAGGCCCGCGATGTCATTGCCCACTGGAGGCAGGCCTTTGCCATTCTAGGTGCACTTTCTGCTGTGAAAACCGACAATGGTCCTGCTTACGCATCGCAGAAGGTGCGGCAGTTCCTGCAGTCGTGGGGTGTGTCCCACAAGCATGGTATTCCTCATTCTCCGACTGGTCAAGCTATTGTAGAACGCGCTCATGGTACTCTGAAGTGGGTTCTTCAAAAACAAAAACGGGGAATGCAGGATGAAACCCTGCACAGTCGGTTGGCAAAAGCTTTGTACACCATCAATTACCTTACGGTACCACAGAACTCAAATAATCCTGTCATTTTGAATCATCGCTTCTCGTAGCAGGGTTCGGGCGAGACACATCAGCCTCGAGCAAAGGTTCAGGTGTGGAATTTAGTCACCAAACAGTGGGAAGAACCCTATGACCTTATCACTTCGGGGTGATGCGTGTGTAGTCACAGATACTGGGGTACGCTGGGTGGGTACCTTTGGAGTATGTCCGTCCTGACCTGCAACCGCAGAGACAGAATCTGGACAACAGGCAAAATGGAAACCGTGACCAAACTGAAAGTCATCAAGTGGATGAATCATCGGGTGATGACTCAGATGCAGATGACGTGAGTGATCACTCTGATGTTTCCTCCACGAGTGGACACTGAACATTGTTCATTTTTCCCTTTTAACGTTGTTCATTTTTCTTTTTTAAACAGAAAAAGGGTGAGATGTTGCCCTGTTCTTCTCTGTTTTTCTAAAGTTTTTCTAAAGCTCATTTCAGCCTTCTGTGTTTGCATTTTTGCAATGGAGTTTCTCGCACATTTTTCATGTAAATAATGATTGTTTTTCATTCCTTTCTGGAGGAGGAGAGAATTGATGGACTGTTGGGTTGACCAGTGTGGGTGGAGAGGACAATTTTCTTCCTCCAGTCCATCCATGGTCACTGTTGGAATTCTATAAATGTCGAGGTCTGTAAATAAACTGCCCCTTTTTTGCCTTGCTCAGTGCATGAGTGTAATTTCTTTTGTGTTGTATTGCGACAGGGGTGTTGTAGCAGGTGTGGGATCTGTCCTTACACTCTGCTCGGCTGTAATCTTTGGTTGTTTTTTTGTATTATTTTCATAATTTTATTAAACCTTTTTGAGTATCAAGACACACCTGACCATGCTGTCTCGCTAATTATTATTAAGCCATTACTCTGAACAGGGCTGGACTCTCAGAGAATATTGGGGGAATCCCATACCAAATCTATAACTTACATCTCCAAAAGTTCCCAAGCAGTTTTATAGATTATTTTCCATAAACACATGAGACTTAATGTTAACTAGAACTTTGCCCTTGTTTTTATATGATCCTAGTATGTGCTATTTCCTTATTCTCTCTGAGATCAATAAGGAGCTGGTAAGCCTGTAATTACAAGTGTCAGATTACTTATGGTTTTCACTTTTATTTCATCTCAGTCTATGGGGACTGCCAGATTTTCCAAGTGAAAGATGGTTAAGTCTAGACAAGAGCTGGAGAGAAACTTTTCTTCTTCCCCTGCCACTTCATACATTAAAATAGGTGCATGCTCTAAAAGTGGGTCTGGGTTTTGTAGAGATCTAGACAGTAGCTCACCTTGCAAGTTAATCTAAACAGGCCCAGGAGATGGGAACCAGCAGGGACTCCTGAATCTGTCTCAAATATAATAGACTTTCTGATTAAGGAGGAAATGGAAAGCTGAGACTGGAAAGAGTTTATTTGTATGGGTGCTCATATATAACTTATATGCAAGAAATGTTTCTAGCTATTTCATTAGTTGCAAATAAAGTGATACAAATGTGCACCACTTGGACCAGATGCATGGTGTGAGCCTGGGGCTGCTTCCAGCTGAATGGTGGTAGTTCATGTGGAAATGATTTAACACCCCAGCAGCCCCACTATCCAAATTATGTTGCAGGTTGATCCCTGAAATAGTTGCACTCCACTTTTCCAAGTACTCATTGTTTGGCTTAAAACAAAGGTTTCCATTTAAATTATCATATTGGCCTTAGACTGCGGTGGGTAAAGAGCCAGCATCTCTCTGTCTCTCCCACCCTCTGCACAGCTGGAGAGCTTTGTAACAACTGAGTTTAGCTCAGTTGGTTACAGCATGATGCCAATAAATGAGGAGCACAACAGGTCTGGAGCAAGGGAGAGAAACCAATTTAAGCCATCACAGTACTTTTTTGCACTTAATATGTAAGCAACTTTTTCAATCAGAAATTCACATAAATGAGATTCAACAAGAAATTAGGGAAAGCCAAAAAAAAAAGTACACCACACGAGGTACCTGGATGAGTCTGTTGCTGTTGAGCAGAGCCCAGAGATCGTGGAATGATATCCTACCCCAGCTCTTCCCACCAGGGGAGCTCATTTAAACTCTTGAGACTTCCTGGGACTATCTCCAAGGCAAGCAAGATTTGTAGATGGAGCTCAAACTAAAGTCTGTGAGCCAGCATGTTGGAGCTGCTTGCATGTGATCATTTTTATTTTCCTGTCTACTATAGATTGCAGAATATGCTCACAATATGGAGCTTTATATAGCAGTGTGTCCTCTATATATCCTCTGAAAGAAATCACTTAAGCTAGCAATAGCATGCTTTTTTTTTATTTGTATAACCACACAAAAGAAATTGGGTTACAGGACTATTACTAATAAATCAACATAAATAGATCAATATGTCAGTACCTCAATGCTTGAATCCAACCACCTATGGGGAATTTGTCCCTCGGTAGCAATCAATCTGCTGTACTTGAAGTTTCCTCACCAGATCTGCAGCTAGCACAAACTGATCAATGCTGTTCCAAGTCAGTGGAGCATAACAGCTTTGCATGTCCCAGTGTTCACCCTTGCAGGTCTCCTGCTCCTTTGCAAGGACATAGAGGTTAAACTGCCCTTTGCTAAGCTCATGGAATATCTCACACTAACTCACTGTTCTTAATTCAAAACCAGCCCTTCTTACCACCAGTGCAGTGTAGCCCAGCCAATATCTCAGCACCTTTCCAGGTGGAGTCTAGTTTGGTCCTCCACAAGCAGCAATCAGACTGCAGTGGCCTGTGACACTTACTAGAAGTAGACGCAGCAAAATGAATTCAGTGAACCATTCAAATTCTGCTGTGCATTCTGCATAGGGCACTCCCCTTGGGGGGTTTTCCAGGCTGTGCTGGGTGAGTTGCACAGTCTTGTAAGATGTTGGGCTGCTCTTTTAAAGGTGTGAGTAGCATTGCTAGAGAAATACAGCTGGAGCTGTACTTCTAGCTGGAGTACAGCTCAACAATCTGGCTTTGGCTAATAGGGTGACAGTCCTGCTGCTGAGGGAAGGGTATAGAGCAAGTGCCATCTTCTCCACTTGGAGCTCTATCTGAAATCAACTATTCCCAATGATTTCTGTGAGGAATTTTTCCTTTCCCATTAGATGGCTGCTGATGGAGCCTCCTACCAGAAGTGATTTAGCATGCAGATCACAGGCCAACATCACTAGAGAATGCATTTGTCCCGCCTGAGTCCCAGAATAATCTCTGTGACCCAAAGCAATGAGAGCCCAGATCCTACTGGCTGCTGGAATGGGGGAGAAAGCCCAGTGTGGTGGTCCAAAACCTGTGGGTGGTGACGCATATACCACCAGGGCAAGCATTTACAGCAGGATCCAGGATTATCCCAAACAAGGCTTGTGCCCAAAAAAAATGGTATTAGGTAGAGATCAGGGCTGACAGGTAAACAACTTGGGTAACTACAACCTACCTACAAGCTCTGTCCAGAGCTTTTGCCTAGTAATAAGCTCCATGGGACCAGCTCCAGCATGTAGCTCTCAGAGGATGTTGCTTGTGGGTACAAGTTCTTGAAGTTCCCCATGCCCCAAGCACAGGTGGTAGCCAAGGCTTGGAGATGATCTGTGCTGTGCTTGCATGACTGGCTGGACAATGCCACCACCTTCAGCTGGCTCATTTCTCTGCTCCCCAGAAGTGGGTCTGGCACATGAGTGGCAATGGATTTTCCTGGCCATGACCTGTAGTCCCACCAACCACTGGTGTGTGTGCCAACAGTCCACATACCTTCTCATGGCACAGGGTCCTTTTTCTTAAAAGTCATGCCATAGACTGAAGAACCACAGGCCTAGCAGCAGCCACTGCGTAACAATTACACTGCTGTCTGGTGGCTTCTTTAGGAGGAATTCCAGGAATTCACAGAAGGCCCCTGCCCTCTGTTAGCAGCTGCTGCTATTTGATTATTGATCATTATTATTGAATGCATTTTACAAATCTGTTCTGCCAAGCTGTCTCTTGCTTTTCACCTCTTGCAATCAGCCACCCACCTCTGACAGCTGTAAGAGAGAAGCTGTAGAAGTTACTGTGGCCTCTCTCTGCAAGACTCCCCAGCCCTTGCAGTCTGCTTTCCTGCTCCTCCAGTATGGAGGCCTAAGAAAAGGCACTGGACACTTTGCAAACCTGTAAAAATTCATGTTCTGATTTCCTTTCTAATGGCTTACATGGAGAGGAGGCTGTGAGTCTACACAGCGTTCTTGCTTCCTCTCAGTGGTGGGTCCCCAAGGTTATGTTTCAGCTGCCATGGTGCAGAGTCCATTTTTCCAGGAGGAGTTTGCGCTAGGCAGGAGAAGCTTCTACACTGGTTTCTTTCAAGCTTTTTAGGCTGTTCTGAAAATATACTGTTTAATTTAGGAGACTCAGTGCTGAACTGAGCATAGGGCTTTTAGTTACCAATATAAAAATGATTCCCTAAGAACATACATTCATTCTGCTTCCTTCAACTGTTCCAGCAAGGGGTCTCACTGCTCACAGTGTGATTTGACTTTGCCTCCTTTGACTGCAGAGTCCTCAACTGAAGAGGAATGGGTTGTGATCTGCATTAGGCCTAGCAGACACTGCTGGACAGAATGAGAGTCACCAGCAAGCAGCCATACTTGGGTTTTGGCTTCCTTGAAACTTGATCTATGCAGACATCACCTTTTTGGGCAATTAATGAGGCAAACTGTATAGAGACCTCTCCATCTGAGAGGGGTCTGTTTTTGCAGAAGAGGAGTGGAGTAGCTAAGGCACTGCTGTCTGCTGTGTATCTGTGGCAGCTTGGCCCTGTAGTAGTCAGTTCACTGTGATGGGTCACAGTACGGGAGGGTGACTCTTGTCCCTGAAGCAACATGTTAGGAGTTCACAAGAGTCTCTCTATCAGAGAGTGACAGAAATTCAGTGCTAGTGTCAAGCACTGGGCCTGTTTGATGTCAATATGAAGCTCCTGGGTCACAGTTAAAATATTTCACAGTGTCACCACAGTACAGGCAGTTTCCATCATCAGTTAAGTGTCTTCTGGAGGTAGTCAAGGATGCCGCCATACCTCCTTGATTTCGACTTCTCAGAGATTCCCATCAAGCCCAGTTCCCACCAAGTTCGCAGCTCCAGACGCCACAGCCATCGTTAAGATCCCTTTCCTTCCTCTGTGCCCGATGCAGAAAGAGATGGGGGCGGAGGCTGGGACTCCCCAGGGAGGCGGGCAGTGGGGGCGGTGCAGCCGGCCCGCCCTGCTCTGCCCGGCCCTGCCGCCGTCCTGCTCAGTTGGCCCGGCCGCACGGAGTGGTAGGAGGGGGTTGGGGTGCCCGGGAGGGCGGTAAGCGGAGAGGAAGCCGGGTCGCCCATGGCGCTCCGGGGGCTGCTCTCGGCGCCGGGCGAGGGTCAGTCTCCGGGCAGCCCTTCCCCGGAGCCGGGAGCAGGACCGGGACCAAGGCGCTTCAGGGCGCCCCGAGGTGAAGGCCCGGGTGTAGCGGCGCCTCCTGCCCGCCCCACCTTGGCCTCACCTTGCGGCTGGGGGGACCCCAAGGCCGAAGCCTCTCTGGGCCCAGGCCGGACTGCCTGGGGAGAGCTATCAGGCTTTGCCAGGAGCCCAGGCCCTCAGGATAGGGCAGGTCCATGGTCACACTATGGAAAGCCAGCCCACGGTTGTTTGTCAGGATCTGGCCCGGCAAGGGCAGCTGGGATCAGACACAGCCCCGTGATCAGCAGGCAGGGCCACGACCCCTGGTGCGAGGGTGTTGCTGATGGATACCGGCACTCTTGCAGTACTGCTGCGGCTGGTCCTGGGCCGAGCTTAAACACACTTGTGGGGGAGCCCCAGCCTTGGCTGATTGGGACCATCAGGGCCCTGACAGCAGCCTCTGTCCTCCCTTGTTAGAGAGGTATGGGCTCAGGAGGGACTTGCTGTAGAGTGATTTTATTGCTGTATGGTCTCAGGGCTATTTAAGGGAGCAAATATGCAAGACTAGTCACTTGGAAGGGGATATGACATGAGAAATTTGTGGGTAGGGATAGTCAGGTTACCCATGGCTTAGGGGTAAAAGCGAAATGTTTAAACAACCATTGGAGGGTCACCAGATGCTGGGTTCACTCAGGAGCTGGCACTTGAGCAAGGATCAGTGATTGCCAGGTGGATGAGATGGTTTGAGGTCGAGCAAGTGCCTGGCAGGTTGTGGACCCATATCCCATGCAAAGGTCCCTGGCCCTAAGGGGTGCACAGGCAGGTGGCAGCAGTGACCTGCTTTGCAGCATGGAGCTGCTCTCACAAATGAGCCAACCAAGGAGAAGCACCAAGGTAAAAAAGGGCAAGGTGGTAACAGCCTAATGCTGGAGGCAGCATCCTTATTCCCCAAACTGTCTTTTTGGTCTAGGACAGGTGCCTGGCTGACTGCATCTAGCTGGGGGAATTCTGCATGTTTCCCTCTTGCCAGATCTGTATCTTTTGGTTGGGTTGCAGCTGCTGCAGAGACAGCAGGAGTCCTTCTGTGTAGGGAAAACTTATTTCTTCCTAGGTGCATAGCTAGTACGTGCTGGGAGGAGGATTCCCCAAACAGGCAGTCAGGAATGGCAGCTTGGGATGTTGAATGGGAAGCTATAAATCAGCAAGCTGCTAATTAAGATCACAGGAGACTGATGAGTTACTGAAGACCTGCATTACTCTTTTCAGAGCTCTAGACCATTAACAAGATCCCTGGGACCTTCTCCAAGTACGTGACTCTCCAAGGACATCACCCTGTTTTGGGCATGTTCTCAGAGCTGAAGTTCCTTGTGCCCTGGGGACATGTGGCAGCCAAGGCCTGGGGACACCCAGAGGGACACCCTGTGCTGTGTTTGCATGGCTGGTTGGACAATGCCAACACCTTTGACAAGCTCATTCCACTGCTCCCGAGAGGTAGGTCTGGCTCATCAGGATGGCTTGTGTTGTGTGGCCAGGCTGCACATCTGATACTCTTTCCCTTTAAGGTTGTTATTATGTGGCAATGGATTTTTCTGGCCATGGTTTGTCCTCCCACCGACCTGCAGGCTGCCCCTACCATTTCCTAGATTATGTGACTGATGTGCGCCGAGTGGCAGCAGGTGAGTAGTTGAAAGAACCCTCGAAGGGACCCACCCCTGCGGAGGGGATGTTGTGTTGGTCTGCTCTTTCCAACAAGCAAACAGCATTTACTGCCAGGAGAGGAATCACTTCCCCCTGCTTCTCAGTTTGATGTTATCCAGTGCTTTGTGATTGAATAAGCATCCCTTTTTCTCACTGTTTTGGGAAAGGAAGAAACTGTAAGCCCTGGGTTTTTCTGTAGTGTTTCTGTACTAAAAAAGCAGTAATGGTGAATGGGGGATACAACAAAATAGTTTTGCCAGTCTGGCTTTTTGTAAGCAGTCACTGACCCCTAGCCGATTAGGTCTAAGTTGGAAACTTCTGTTTCTCCCTGATGGCAGTTTGCTACTTGCTTTAGTATTATACCAAGAAATCTGAAAGTCAAAGTGTCTTGTACTTGTAATAACTCCTGATGTAACTGTCCACCTATATACTTGGCATATGTGGTTTTACATCCCCCATTCAGTACACGTAAGAGCCTCTAGAAGCTCTCAGACGTTCCAGAGGGTAAACCCCATCTTTCAGTGAGGTATATTTCAGATGGGCAGCACTGATAAAACTGTATTTACCTATAAGCCTCCCAGAGTGCCCTAAAAATGGACTGAAGAGCCTATGTCCTAAATGGTGCAGAAAGCTTTCACTTTGAATCACACTTCCCTCAATGCAGCAGACCTGGCTCTGTGTCCTCACATGTCTTGCAGAATGTCCTGCAGCAGGATGCTCTGTCAAGGTTTCTCTCTTCCACCAGATGCTGCTCAGTCAGGCAGTGAATGGGACTTTGCTGGAGTTTGTTTGATACACAGAGAGAGCTTGAGAGCTGTATGACTTAACTGCCATGGAAATGAGGTGGTGAATGCTTTTTTTTTTTCAAAACCAGCCTACTTAGATGCTTAGTTTCTGGATTAAGAAGCAAATGTGCAAAAGCCCTCCTGGGAGAAAGGGCCCATGTCAGTGGAGAAGCAGCAAAATGTCACTGCTCTGGTTTCTAATGTAGCACTGTTTTTCTCTGTTGCCATTTAGCCTTGCAGTGGAAAAGGTTCACCCTGATGGGTCACAGTATGGGTAAGTGGCTCTAGTCCCTGTAAACTGTGAGATTAATAGAAATCGATAATTAACGTCCACAACATGCTGCTTGGAGCTGGATTGGAATATTTATTATATTATGCCAAGTATGAGGTTGAGTGATTCAAAAATCTGTGCTTGTGTTTGAAATGCCTGTTTTCAAGACCCTGTAGTACAGACAGTGGTAACTTTTGCTGTGAGCATTTCTCCCACTCAGAGGAGGAAACAGTGATTGGCAAAGAGGTGTGTGGTCTACACAGGAGAATTCACAGCAGGCCTTCCCGCCTGGTCCCCACAAAGCCTGGGAACAGACAGCCCATTTGGTGGGCTATAAAGCTGGTTGAGGGGAACTGGACTCTGGGATCCATCTCTTCAAGCTTGGAGAATGATTTGATTTTGCCACAATTTGGAGTTTGCTTCCCAGGGCTGCTCTAGTCACAGCTAACAGGACCTGCACACCAAGGCATTTTAAACAGTAACTCCTCCTTGGCCTTTACTGCCTGAGGCAAATGGGAATGGCACAAGATGGAGAATACAGCAGGTCAACAGCCGTGGTCTCTGCCTGCATCTTGCAGGCTGGGAGAGCTCTCCTCTGTACTGGGGTTTTGTCCCAAGGTACAAAGCATATTTTTATTTCTGAGGCAGCTCCTGCTGTGGGGAAGGTGAATTTCTGTTACCAGGGGCTGTTCTGTGCATTCCTGAGCACCCTTTTCTCCTTTGCAGGTGGGGCTGTAGCAGGAATGGTGAGTTAAGCATCATTTCTTCATGGGGTTGTGATTTCTGCAGCTGCAACAACAAACGGGAGAGGAATGAAGGGACAGACCTGGATCTCAGAGGAGGAGAGGCCCTTCCCTGACCCCTCTCCTATGCAGCAGGATAGAGACATCACTCAGTGCTCAGCTTTTCATTCTCTTGTTGTTTCATCTCTCGTCAGTTCTGTTTCCTTTATCCTGAGATGGTGGACAAGCTGATCCTGCTGGAAAGTCTTGGCTTTCTTCTAGCTCCAGAGGTTAGATCTCATATGTCCCTCCCTTCACTTTTTAAAAATACAAAAATAGATTTTTTTTTTTCTTTCCCTCACTTGTTCAGAGAAAGCACTGACGTTACCACTTCCTGGCAGATCATACAAGTCCCAGGGCTCTTCCTTTTGGCAGGCACTGCTCTGCTCCTTGTTGCACAGACTGAAGTCCGTCCTTAGGGTGGCCTTTGGGGCACACTTGGTAGAGCTCAACATCCTGCAGTCCCTTAGCACTGAAATTTGCTTTTCTGTGCCAAGCCCTTGTACAAAGGAAACTGGAACCTCTGCCCAGGTAACTGCCAGCTGAGGTTATCTTTTTGCCAACAGCTTGCTGGGTGATCTGGGTACAAGATTGGTGGATTTCTTTTTCTGTTCCTGGCAGTTCATAAAGCTACATTCCCAACTTGCCAGCATTGGTACCAGACACTGAAGCTTTTGCTGGCAATAGTGGGACAGAAGCTAGGTCAGAGAGACAAAAAATACCAAACTTTGGAGAGTTCTCTTCAACTCAGAAGTGAGGTAGGAAGAATTAGAAAAGATAGCAAGGATAAAAAGTTAGTGAGTTCATTACAACCGTATTGATGTTCCCTTTCTCCCAGAAATGGGCATTTTTAATAAGATACCCATAATTGGTACCAGTTCTGAGAGATGTTGAAGGGTGAAATTCTCTCTTCCATTCTCCAGTAAGGGGTAAAATCATTCAGAAGAAAGGGGTTACTCCTCTTCCCTACCTCTGTGTGTTTCAGGACACTGAGGCATGGCTGAAATCAAAACGTAGGGTGATTGATGGACTACTGAGTCTGGAGGCAAAGCAGCAAACTCCCAAAGCACGGAGCCCCGAAGCAGCATTGCAGAGGTGAGTTCCCATCCATCGTCTTAATTTACTGCTTGCCCTCACCTTGATAGAGTTACAGCTGCACAAATGAGAAAGGAAAACCATCCCTGCATTTCACCTTTCAAGTCCTCTTCTGGAATCCCAGCAAGACCTTTTGCTTCTGCTGCCAGAAGCTGCTGCTTCTTCCTCCTCCTTTCTGAACCAGCCTGAGAGCTCACTGTCACCTTGTCATGCCATTTTTGCTTCACTTCCTTGCTTTTTCCAGCATCACAACCTCTCTGCCATGTCTCCCTCAGGCTTTTAGAAGCAAACAGCCATCTGACAGCAGAGGGTGGGGCAATCCTGCTGCAGCGAGGAGCAACTGAGACACCCGCTGGTAAGGGGCTGTGTGGTGCTGGGCCACTTGCTACGTGTGCAAAGGGACTGGTGCCAACACCCATTGTCTTCTGCAGGGTACAGGGTGCCTTAGCTACAGATTCTCCAGACTTAGTTGATCCCATTCAGGCTGTGTAAAAGAGTTCTCCATTCCCAGCAACTGGGTTTGGTGTTCAAATCCCAGAACAGCTAAAGAAAATAAATTTAAAAAAGGAGAAATCTGAATTAATCCTATTCCTCCCATCTCAGAAAGTCTTGGCTGACCCCAAAAGTGAGTTAAAACAGAACAACTCCTTCTCCTATGAAACATGAAAACCTTCTGTTTTTTCTTTACAGGGCTGGTGTACAACAGAGACATGAGAGCCCGTACGGTGAGCTCTGCTTTTCTGAGCACTAGCCCATGCTACTTTGGAGCCCTGAGCTTACAGAACACCCAGACAGAGGATGCCTGTTCACTGAGCTAGGCCCTGCCTCCACGCAGCCACTTACTTTCTGCTTCCCATGTCCTTTAAATGCTGCTTTTAAAAGAGCCTGCACTTGATCACTGGTTCAGCTTACAGTCACTGGAAAATGTTACCATTTGTTTTTTCAGAAGTTCCTCTGCCCCAGGGCCTCCTGGCCACATTTTCCTGCTGTTCTAACTCTTCAGGCAGCAGATGGATGAATGCTTTCTGTCAGCTTCTTTGTCAGGTGATCTGAATAAGAAGCGGAGTGGAGCAAAGTCCTTAGGTTTGGTATTTTTATAGTTTTGTGCCACTAGGGCCTCCTCTACCTGTGCTACTGCTAGGTTATGGAAGCCAGGGCAATGTACTCTCCTTTTTAGTAAAAGGATTTTTAAAGCTTTTCTCCGAGATCATTCCCATATGTGCTGCAGCTCAACAGGCAATATTGTTGGCAGCCCTGAAACACAGTTGGACAGAAGGAGCCTTTGCAGAGCCAGCTACTTCTTTGTGCAGCCTGGATGCTTGTCATGTCCACCATGGAAGCTTCAGGGCCACAGTTACTTCTACCTTCAGAGCCACTTGTGCAGGAGGGCTTGGGGACACCCTCTGCCCCTAGCTGCTGTCCCTGACCTCTGACACTTTCCCTCTCTTTGCATCTGCAGCAGAGTCGAGAGTTCTTCACGGTGGAGCAGTGTGTGAAGCTCCTGCAGAAGATCCAGGACCGTGTTCTCATAATTGTGTGAGTGAGGCACAAACCAAACCCTTTCTGTCTCCCTCGGTGGAAGGAATGAAGGTTAGGAAGGAGTCCTCCACTATCCCTTCCTCTACACCAGTCATCTAGACTTTTGGCCAGCTGCTGTAACGGTACAGCTTCACATGTGAGAAGTATTTCCCAGTTCCTCACCACTGGCCTGGGTTGGGCAGGCTCCTGGAGAAGGTAGAGAGCAACTGGAACATCCTCCCAGCCTGGCACTCTACTTTCAGGCTGGGACTCCCTGGTGCAAGGCTGACTGAGGAAATGTTAGTCCTGCCCCATCTTCCTCATGCTCTTGGCCTCACAATCCCACCGCATGACTTTTCATTCCTTGGCACTACAGCAGGGGCCATCCTGACAAGTATGTGACCCTCCAGAGCACCACACCTACTTGCTATCCTCTTGACCTGATTCTGCACCAGTCAGCAACCCAGCCTGCCCTTCTCCAGGCCCTAAAACCTCTTGCCTGAGCAAAGAGGTGAAACTACAGCAGTCTCCATTTCCTCCAGCTGCTCCTGAAGCCCCTGGTCTGACTGAGCTCCTGCAAGCTCTCTCCTGTGGCATCTGGGGCTAACACCTCTGGGGTTATGGCTAGTGGCTTGCACAGAGTCCCACAAGCTGTTAAGCTGTCTGGGTGCAGCTTGTTCTGCGAGTTGTCCTCTGCCTTTTCCCATCTCCTTGGAAGGCAAGGTGTGCAGGGCTCTGGCTACTTTGGCTTGTGGAGTGCTGTTAAAAGATTGTCTAGAAAACAAGAGGAAGTGCCAACAGTTGAGAGAAGAGGTGCAGTTTTGGCTTCCCTGATCTGTTTTACTATAATAAGAAGTTCAGGTTATTCCTGCTTGTCCAGAAATGTAACACTGTGATGAGGTCAAGTCCTCTGGGCCATAGAAATGCCTTTGAGCCTGGGATGTCCCCTTGTCCCATCACCAGCACAGTAGGAGACAGCATGATCTTAGCTCTGCAAGGGATCTAATGCTGACTTTTCCAGGGCAACTGCCCTGGTACTTCCCTCTCTGAGCATGGCATAACCTGGTTAAATAAGCAGCAAAGAAAGGCAGAAGGGACTGAGGGGAGATGTGGAAACTCTAAGGAAGGAAAAAATTAAGAGCAGAAGGCAGAACTGGAGCAGGGAATGATGTTCTCAGACAAGCTACAGAGCCAGCCCTGGGATGACAATATTTAGCCAGTCTCCACGCTGATACCACTAAGCAGTCACCCAAGGTTTTACATGGATAGTTTGATAAAAAATGACTGCTTAGCCAAGCTGTGTAGTGCATTCTCACTACCGCATATGACCCTGTCATCTGCTGTTTATGAGCAGCTTGGAAAGAACAGTTGGGTCTGTCAACCCTACTGTCTTGGGGACACTGCTTCTGCCCAGGACAGCCACAAAGACAAATGGGGGGCATACTGGGTGCTGTATTGAGCCTTATTGTTTTTCAGATCACAAGATGGACTCTTGGTACCACACAACCTACCCAGCAGAAATCACTTTGTGAAAGCCCTGCAGGAGGCATTTGAGTCTACCCTCAAAGAGGTGAGAGCAAACTTCATCCTTGCATCTCAGTTTGCTACTAACCTGGGAGCAGCAGCTGGGAAGCAGCTGACCTTGGTGGACATCCTCCACAGGCAATTTGTCCTGAACAGCACAACCCTCACATGGGGTGGAGGAGGGTGGAGTGGGAGGAGGAAGACAACTTTGTCCCTGCTGCTAAAGTCCCAAGTTAGTACTGCCCTCTGAACCCAGCTCTTCCCAGGTCCTCCCATCTCTGTCCTGCCTCACTTGCCCTGTCCCTTCCCATGCGTGCCACACAGCAAGCAGTGTGTCTGAGGGAATACTTTCCTGGTCCACATCTTCTTGTGTCCTTTCCCTCCAGCACATCCAGCTAGCAGAAGTGCCTGGGAGTCATTTTGTGCATTTGAACGAGCCCGAGGTGGTATCTGGGATCATTAGCAACTTCCTGACAGCACAGAACACCAGGGCCAGACTCTAGGAAGCCCTCACAGCTGCAGCAGTTCAGGAGAACTGGAAGCTAACAAGCAAGCGGCAGAATTGTCACCATTCCTATCTCACATCCAACATGAGATCATGATCATCTTTCCTATACTTAGCTCACTGCAGGGTAAGAGCAGATCTGCCAGGGGTTCTCTGAAGGAGAGCTGAGCAAAGTATCTCATTTGCCAAAGGCAGAAGGAATCCTTGCTCTATTTCCAGTTCTGTGAATACAGGGATAGAGGCCCAGAGTAGCCCTCCCCTTGGCTTACTCCAAACTTGCACCCTGAAATGGAGTGGAAGACAGGCAGAGGCATCCTCTGTGACAGCAGCACTACCATCAGCTTTGGCACTGCAAGAGAGGTGGCTCATCTTGCCTCCTCCCTGAGGATGGTGCAGACAGGCTGCTCCCAGGATTTAATCTGCTGAAAAGCAAGTGTTCTGCTTCTCTGCTTATTTCCATAGATGCATAAGCTCAGAGGGCCTCAGTGTCTCTGTTCTACTGTGAGAGCTACTGCTTTTAAAGAATCAGTTTAAGTAAGAGCTCACCTTGTGCAGAGAAGGCCATTTTAATGAATGCTAGATAATGTCCCTAATTGTCTAGATGAAGCAGCTGGGAGAACTACAAATTATGGAAAAGTTGGCAGAGGTGATTTCTGTCCTAAATAAAGATGAATGTTGTAATATTAAGTCTGTCTTCTTGACTCTGCACGAGAACAAACCTCCTTTCTCTTTCAGGCTGCTCACCCAAGCAGCTAAAATGCATCTTGGAAGGCAGCAATTTTTACACACAGTCTGCCTTAGGTAGGCCATATTAAGGATCTGCCTCCCAATTAAACTGATGCAAAAAGCCCACTGAAGCAGGCAGGCCCGTCACCTCCACAAGCAATGCAAACTATATTTGCAGGGTTTTTTTAGGGGAGGGTAAATCCATTTCATCTCAGGTCTCTGGAACTTACCACCACTTCCACTTTACTTTCACGGTCACATCTCTAATGAGGCTGCGGGTAATAAAATATATGTGTAAAAGCCTGGGGCTATCTGGGTTACTTTGATCACAGATCTACCACTATTTCTAAAGCTGCACACACAAATACTATAGGAGCAGCACAAAAGCACTGCCCCACACCTAAACATGCCTGCTGCCATCATTGCCTGCCTTCTGTGGGCTGGGGACAGGTTAAGTGGAAACAGGGCATGCATGGAGAGTCTGGTTTCTCCTTCCAAACCAGGCTGCTCAAAGTGGCATTTGTTCTTGCAACAGTGGTGGGTTATGGCTAGACATGGCTGCAGAGCTCCATGCACAGCTGGATGACTGGGCACCACAACACTTGGCCAGGGAGGGAATCACCAAGAGAAGGAGTAGGACTCTCTACCAAACCACTGATCTTTCCTTGTAACAACAGGTTGCAGTTAGGTTTTTCCTAAAGTCCCTCCTTGTTACTTCAATAAAATGTTCAAAGGAGCACTAGGTTACAAGTCATGATTTTTACCACCACCCCAGCACACACGAAGCCGTTTCCCGCAGGAGACTGGGGGGGAAGAAAGAAGCATTCCCATGTTCTGAAAACAGTAGCAGCAGTTTATTTGCAGTTCTTCAGCCATTCCCTGCCCCTGCAGCGGCTGTGCTATGTCAATTCCAGCTCTCACCAAGCTTTAGGAGGTGTGTTTTTGGGTGGCAGGGAGATACAGATTGTCACAGGATGTGCCTCAGCCCTTTGACCTGAGCACCCTGAGAAGTGGTGCTATGGGGCTGAATTACAGAAGAGCAGGAGGATACTGGTGCAAGTAAAGGGAACTCTCCTCCAGCAGCAGTTGCTGGGATCTCCCATTTCAGATCCAAGGGTAGAGAAAACCCAAAGCTGCCTCAATTCCTCAAAATCCTTTTAAAAATGGAGTCAGTGGGCATCTCTCCTACCCTCTACAGCACAGGCACCTGAGGAACAGCTCAGCACAGCCTAGTATGGCCGAAACTTGCGCTGGGCTCGCATAAGTGTGATCCTCTGCTTGTCCTCCTCAAATTTCTTCGTCAACTGGGCAATGTCTAAAACACAATGAAAGAACAGGTCACACAAGAGCAGCAGATCTCCCTCTCCTGGGTGCTTCACATCCACACACCGGAGGGGCTCAGTCCCAACAACCACGAACACGCATTTCCCAGAGCAGGTCCTTTTACACCTCAGCTGAGTGCCAAGCTGGGGCTACAGCTGTTTATCTCTGACGGTGCTGCAGCTCTCTCTTGGGGAGGAAACGGCTAGTTCCCCCTTCAATCACTGCCTTTATGTGGACTTGAATAAGCACCTCTTGGAAAACCACAACCTACACACCCATCCACAAAATATTCCAGCAGCCCTTGCTAGGACAGGTGGTGGCAAGAGGCCATTCAGATCCAGCCAGCCAGTTGCTCACTGGCAGATGGACATAGCTTCCCTTGAAGGCAGAAGGATGCTCTTTGGACCACAGTGTGAGAGGCAACAGACACGGGCAGGGTAGGAGGAGAATTGCACACTCACGCTCTCTCTTGGCCTCACGATGCTGCCAGGCATAGAAGTTGAGCAGCTCTTTGCGGGCCCTTTTCTGTTTCTCCTTCTCCAGCACACGCAGGTTGGCAGCCTCTGTCCGGGGCAGGCCAGGCTTCCGGCCCTTCCGGGTCACCTTCACCCAGCCCTCCTCATCCGGAACACCCTCCTCCTTGGCTGCTTTGGCTTCTTCCTGTAAGGACAGGAGAGTGAGGCAGCCCAATGCAGATGCACAGCTTAATGCACAGCTGCCCACAGCCCTCCCCTAAACATATGCAAAGCTCCTGCTTCCACATAAGACTTAAAGGAAGGCATAGGATCAGGGTTGCAGGCATTCAACTCAGTCACAACACTGCATGTCTGCCACAAACCAATTTATTTGTGGATATCTATTGTAAGCCCTAGAGGAAGGGTCAGGTGTTGCAGACCAAACCTGGATCTGACTGTCCACCACCAACTGGGAGTAAAAATTCTCTGACAAACAGAGGGACCCTCAGCCCTTTCCATTATGGCCGGAGCACTGAGAAATCTCTCTTCTTTCCCTCTGTCCCAAGAAAACTGCTTAGCTGGGTTTCCTCCCTAGCCTGGCCTCACCTCTGCCATCTTTTTATCATAGTCTTGCATGTAGGCATCCACTTCAGCCTTCAGCTCCTTCGGATCCACAATGGAGGCTTCATAGCTGGCGATCCACTCTGAAACAGAGAGGGCACAAGTCAGCAGTAGCTGCTGCTAGAAGCCAGGCTAGTGCAGTGCTTTTGAGCAGCTCTAGAGTGAAATCCAAAGTGGGGGACTGTTCCCATGTGTGTTCAGCTTCCTCCCTGCCACAGCTCAAACTGACTTGGCTGCAAGCACAACCAATATGCGATGGGAAGAGTTTGCAACTTGCCCAGACAGAAGTGTGCTAGCCTTAAGCCCAAGGGGCACAACATTCAGGACTGTGCTTCTGTCAAGGGCTTATATGTGAAGTGCTGTCAACTTGACAGACATCTGGTGCCTCTGCATGAGTCTAGTCTCCATTTTGAGAACAAGATGCAGACAGGATCTCTGAATCTATGCAATACCGAAAAAAATGTCAGGAAAAAGGACCCTTCCAAATGTCCCCACTCTCCCATAGGGTCACTGGACCAGACTTCAACACCTGGTTCAATAACATTGCTACCTGGTGAATAATAAAAGCACACAAAACACTCAACATCCCCAGCTTAGAACAAAATGGGACATGCAGGGTAGAATTCAGCAAACAATGAGTATAGTTTTTCCCTGGCATTAGCCCACATAGAGATAGCTAGAGCTGACATACTGCTAATGCCAGTTTTCACAGGGTGGCTCTCTGTTGATATTAGCAAGGGACCTTCCTGTGACAGAGCCTTGGCTGCCTGGACAGCTGCTGATTTCCTGAACACCACGTATGCTACTTGAAATCCCTAAAAGAAAAAAAAAAAACACCCAGGTAAGTCAGATATGTCAAAGAAACTAGTGATGGAGCAAAGAACTGCAGTACAAATAACTTTTAAAAATAAAACAAAAATCAAACTACAAATGGCAGTAGGATAGCAAAAAAAAAAAAAAAAGACAGTGTAAACTTAAGTAAGTAATCGTGTCAGCCAATGCCCCATATGGTTTCTTATGCCTCATATTCTGAAGAGAACAATTCAGTACTTGCCATCTTTTCCCACTAAAGCATCAGTATTCCTCTCCTCCATCCAAGCTTTACCTTTAGAGTTTTGCGGTCGAAGAATTTGGATGTCAGTTTATCTTTCTTCTCTCCTGACCCTTGCTTGTCACAGATGTCCACAGACTGCACAGGCCCACAGCGAGAGAACAGCCTAGACAGAGAGTCCTTAACACGGGAGAGTAAGAGAAACCACGCGGTACAGCAAAGCAGAAGAGATGCCTCCCTCAAACAGCCTGCAGAACTCTCCGGGCGGCTCCTCGGCCCCAGCCCAGCCCTCTGCCCGCAGCAGCCCCGAGGCACGCCGGCTCCCGGGCCCCCAAGGCCCTGCCCTCGGCCCTCAGCCGCCCCCACTCACCGGGCCGCAGTACGGGGGCACGTTGAGAACGAAGAGTGTGCGGCGAGGCGGGTGCGCCGTGTCGGCCCCTTCCCGCACCTGGTGCTCCTTCACCAACAGGCAGTGGGGCGAGCGCTGCCCCTTCGCAAACTTCACCGCCAGAGCTGCGAGGGACGCACCACTCTGAGACGCCGCTGCCGCCCCTGCCCCGTGCTGCCCCTCACCCGCATACCCCGCCGGCACCGCTCCCAGTGCCCCTCACCCGCGTCACCCGCGTCACCCTCCAGCCCCACTCCCGGTGCCCCGCGTTGGCCTCACCCGTGTATCCCGCCGGTGCCGCTGCACGCCCCATGGCAGCCGCCATGTTCTCTGCGCGCGGCGCAGCAGGGGCCGCTGGGAGCTGTGGTTCCCCGGCAGGGGCGCGGCCCTGATAATGGCGGCGGCGGGTAGGCCCGCTGCAGCCCTGGGGTTGCGTTCATGTTTTTGTAAAAACTGTAAATCTCAGGCACTGTCCTTAATCTGAGAGACGCAAGAAAAATCTTAAAGAGATTTAGAAACAGTCAAAGGCAATTGTTTAAAGACTCATTAATTTAAAAAAAATCAAAAAACCTCTACAGACGAACTTATGATGGAAGACAGGACCATTTCAAAAATACTGAAGCAAGAGTAATGTAGGAAGTGACAAAATATGACATGCTACGGAGAGTTGATCCAACCAAATATCAAAGTTAATGAACATTATCAGAAGGTACATGCAAAAGCCATGAAAATATACCAAACTTGCACATTGTGGCATCACTTCAGAAGTCCTCACATTTTTTAAATAAAAGAAACCCAAAACAAATAAAAGAAACATTGTTACAAATTACCTACCACCTGTCCTGGCCAGCCATTTAATGTCTAAATTAATGCACATTAATTCAGAGTGCAGGCAATTAGTATTTCATATGCAAGTTGATGATTTCTACCAGCTCAGAAGGAAAAAACAAACAAACAAACAAAAACAAAAAAAAAAAAAACCAAAAAAAAAAAAAAACAAAAAAAAACACAAACCACCCAAAACAAAAAACTAACAGAAAACCCTAACACAAAACTACAACCATGTTAACCATGTTGCATGAGGATAAATGCAGAGAGAACGTGGTAGGTTCAAAATCATTATTAGCATGAGAATTGCAGAATTGCAGGATGTCCAGGAGAAACTGGACAGCCAAGGTGAACTACCCGAAAAGGACTGGGAACAACCTGATAAGAGCAGGGAATAAACAGTTACTCTGGTTTCAGAGCCCAACAGAAGAAGCATTGGTGCATTAAAGAGCTGACCAAGACCAGATTACCAATCTACACCAAGACACTGCTGTAAGATAAGCCATGGAGTGGTGTTTAGACAACTTAATTCACTGATATGTACAAAATAAGAATATACTGCCATAGATCACAGAGCTATGGAACAGAGCAGAAAGTACTCTTCCAAGGAAGCATGGCAATGCCACCATAAACTCTCAGACAACCTAAACCTAATGCAGAGTTTAACAGTAAGTTAAAATGCATTTTGATATTTGGCTTTTCAATCTATTAATTTAAAAAATCCTTGAGTCTTCTTATTCTTTCAGAAGAGGCAAGAGACGCATTCACAATACATCTTCAGAGTTACAGAGCCTTCTGTCTCGCTGGTAATGAAAGTATCCCACTTCACCTAGAATGGGTACCCTGATTTCAGAGCTGGTTTTGCTATAAAGTTACTTTTCAAATGACTAGGCTGTCAGTAACAAAGGCTGCCTTTTTCTGTGAAAAGAGAATTGGAATTACATGGACAAAAATGGCCTCAATTTAGTATCAAGAGTCATATTTCTATGATCCAGATTAGAAGGTAGATAAGTAACAATTCTCTCACCCATAATCTTGCTCTCTGTCACATTATCAGTTTTGAAATTTCTGTGTTCACCTAGAAAGCATGATTGACTCAATATTGGAATACCACCACTTACCTTTAGTTGCTTCACAGCATCTAAAAAGGCTTAGAAACCACACTCTGTATAACAAATGTTTATTCAGAAACAGGTAAAACATTATCTTCTCCAACGCCTAATGTTTCCTCCCCCTCCCCTTTTTTTATTAAAACAGTTATTTGGTGAGCAATCTAAAAAAGGACAATAGCTGTCTTAGGTCCCCTCCCCTACAAACATCTGCTGTTCACATGAAGCACCCTACCAATCTTGGTGTCACTGGCCTTCAAACCAAAGAGAATACTCCAGAAAAACAAGTCCTGCCAAGTCATTATTTCACGGCTAGAAGGGATACAATGAGTTAGAGGAAGTCTGCACAAGCTAAATAGAAGAGTTCATACAGAACAAGAAAGCAAAAGAAATGTGGGGTTGTCCAAGAAACAGAATCTGGACTTACAGGAGCTACTCAGCAGAGCTGAACAGAATGGTCAGTCTCCCAGCCAGTAGGATCAAGTTCAAACCCCAACTAGATTCTTGAAGTTGCTCTCAGCTTTCACATCCTCCAACACAATTTGAACAAACACAAACAAGTGGAGTTGTTGGGGCTTTCAACATCCAAGGTGCCAATGAAGTACAGTGGGAAGCACTGGAAGTACCTAGTGGCCTGTCATTCGCTGGTCCACACCACGTCCTCGCCACCCTGCACAGGACTTGACACTCCTCTCCCCCATATTCCTTAGACAGCACTAATTGCCCTCTGCTCCTAAACCTCTGCCTGAAGCCACACACTGCAGCAATCATCCTCCAAATCCAGGCATGCGAGCAGCATAACTGTACAGCACCCAAACAATGCCTAAATATCATCTCTCAAAGAAATGAGTTCTCAGACACACGACTTTGTGGGTATTAGGATCTGAAAAGGGTCCCAGGTCCTTCCTTTTGATAGGAGGCTGGCTGAGTTAGAAGGCAAGAAAAACTCATGTCCGTGCATCAGCAGGAAGAGGCAATATCATCTAACGGGAGTCAAAAAGCTGAGTTTCTTCTAGCTCTGAACATGACTAGTTCTTAATTTTTCAGTCCAGAAAGAGGAGAGCAACTGAGCCTGACCCTCTAGTGCAAATATATTCATGGTACAAATGACAGAACAACCCTCCAGCACTACCAGAGCTGAAACAACCCTGCCCATAGCACAATGGCTGGTGCACTTGTGCATGCATCCTTTCTGCCTGCTGTCTCCATTGGCATACACTGCGGGCAACTCAGCTTTTCACGCTTCTTCTCAATGTCCCAGCTGCTAAGCAGGAAAGTGTCCAACAGCCAGAATGAAGAGTTATGTCACCAAATGCCAATAAGTCCTTTCTGTATGGATCCCAACCTGCCTTTGTACACCCAGTGCAGCAGCTTCAGAAACATGGTGCTCCTGCATGTGGACAATCAAGGGGATGCACCCTTTAGTTAAAGGTCAGTCAGAGTAAAAGAGAAGGAGATCACTACTCCTTCCCTCAGGGTCTATGTGCACTTTTAATGGCCACTGGGGGCTTTGGAGTAAGGGATGGAGTTACATGGTATATGCTTGGTAATACATTACTGGCAGAAGGGGGAGGTTGTTCTCTTAGGAAAAAAATCATGGAAGAAAACTCCAACTATGAAAACAGAAAGTACACACACAAGAGAAAACACTATTGTACAGTAAGGTAGCGATCATAGAAAACAAAAAAATTCAGGACAGGCAAATGCAAATAACATCTGCACTCCTGCACTTTCCTCATCCCCCAGCTTATATGAGTTTTCCAGTCCACTGCTTGCTCCTCCCTCTCAGAGTTTAATTTTGAATTCTGTGGGCTGCACAGAGGCAGAGACCCCTGAGGATTTGAAGAGTGCCTTCAAGATAGTTTCAGGGTCCACTTCAGCTGGGGAATTTGCAGAGGCGCTTGCACTTGAACGGCGTGGTTCCCCTTCCTTCTTCACTGAAGGGGTATCACTCAATCGGCTGGAGGATTAAGAAAAAGTTTAAAAAGGCAGTATTTAACTTTCTTTATGATAAATACATTTTAACACTCTGTCTGCATTTAATGTTATCAGTGTTTTCCCCTTACCAATATCAGAGATAAATGTTTTGAATATGCTTTTCTCACAAGAAAACATCCTCATCTCTGATTATTTTTGAGCCTAAGGGCTGAGAACACTATATAGTGAAGCGACTCTGCACTCCACTTAACATATTGTGCCACAGCAGGGGAGAGAAAGAAAATTCATGGGACAACAATTCTCAGAATAGAACATGCAAAAGTATTTGGACCTTCTCCTCATTGAAGGACACTTACAGCAATATAGGCTGGTCTGAGGTGATGACATTCCCATTCATATGAAGATTGCATTTCATTGGTTGACCTAAATAAAAACAAAATACAAAATTCATTCTGTCAGAACTGGAGTAAGGCAAGATTCTTGAAACATCACACAACAGTGCAAGCAGTAGAGCTGGACATGCTGGGAAAACATAAGAACAGCTGATAAATCTTTTGTTGCAGAATCAGAGCAACAGAAGAGCCACTGAGACACTCAGTACAGTATCAAGGATCATACTAATTAACAAGTTGCACAGAAGTGTGAAGCCCTTAGCAGGGATACAAGAGGATCTCCCATTCTTAGCTGTCTGCTCCTCACTTGACATCCATAACATGTTGCTCATCTAAAGAAAGCAAAAGCACCTACTTCCAGCTAAAAATTAAAAGTTCAACAATAATTTCAGTTTAACATGGTTAAAAAATAAAATTGCATTATTCAAAGTTTATGGAGAATCTGATACTGTTTTACAATCCAATTCAAAATGTCTCTGAGTACACCCTGAAACTTTTGCAGATACTAGTTTTACCTGTACTTTGCAAGCAGCTCTGTAAGCAGGTAAAGCCTTCCTAAGGACTTTCCAGCTCTTGGTAGCAAATTAGAAACACAAGAAATTCCATTTGAAAGTTAGACCAGACTCATCAGGAGACTCTGAACCTTCATTTTCTAGGAAATGAAGTGGGGTTTTTAAATGCATTTAAATAAATTGTGCAACTATTCAGCTAGTTACACAGCAATTATTATGTTATCTAGCTCTTGAACTGATTTTCTGGTATTTCTCTCTTGCTAGCATATTAGCATCTAAGATGCTTTAAAACCTTCCACTCAGGTGGAAAAGTCATTCTTGATTTATTTATCCTACATGCAATTCTGGCATCAAACTTACCATCTAAGCACCTGTTGTTGTATTTCTTATATGCTGTGATAGCATCTTCTTTCTTCACAAATACTACCTCAGCCACTCCAGGGTGCACCAGCCGGGCTCGCTTCAGAGCACCACACACACAGAATAACTCCTGAGGGCAGAGAGTCACTCGTAACGGTGGTCATATCAAAGGCACTGTATGAGAAGGGTTTACTTGCTTCACCACACCACCCACTCTGCTTATTAAATACCCAATAGGTTCTGGACACTTGTCTTACTGTGTTCGTTATAGTGTAAGTACTTGGCACTAGTAATAGAGACTACACAAACAGGGAAGTTCAGGGCCAGTACACAGTCATGTTTTTCACACAGGAAGTCCAGATTCATTCTCAGCCCAGTAAGAATGGAAGCCCCTAGTTAATTTGGATGGGGGCATAATTTTGAGTAGATGAATCATTTGGCATGAACTCTTCTTATAAGTGATATTGATAGTATAAGGTTAAAATGATTTCTAGAAATTGCAAACAGGTTACTAGGGGTGGTGGTGGTTAGAAAAAAGAGGCCTGAACCTGCCAGTCAACAAGACCTTGGTAACAGAACATTAGCTTTGCTATAGCTATGGCTGTTGTCTTAACCAAACCAAGTATGACTCTGTTTCAGTAATGAAACAGGGAAGAGTAATCATCATGTGATTGTTAAATGAAAGGATTGTTAGTAATTGAATATGATTACTGTTTGACCAAAATCACAAGAATTCATGCTTGGATAAGATCAATGTATACAACAGAACAATATGGGTTTAATAATTAATATATAGTTATATAACAAATGGGTAACAAAACATGTTCATCGCCAATCAATGTCGGAGTCAGATTTGGGTCTGTACCCCTGATTCCCAGAGCTCTTCAATAAAAGCACCTGCATATAATCATCCCGTGATTATGTGTTTCAACACTAACAATGTCAGGTATCTCAAAATACTCTGCAGGATTTTGTCCTATGTTCTTAAGCACACGCTTTTTTTTAAAAAAGTAAACAAACCCCAAACAATCGGGATCCCTCAAAGATTTTTCACAGACAGTAAACCCACATCACACCCCTCTTCACTGCATTCACCATAGATCAAGTGATTTATCAAAAGAGGTAGGATAAGGACAGGAATTGTCACTCATGCAGAGTCTGGCAGTAAGCAACACTCACAACAATATCTTCTTCTGTGACTCGAGGATGCAGATTATTTACGGTCATCTTTGTGCCTTCCAAAGGACTGAACGCCAGCTGCCAACACAAACAAATGCATCACGTAGAAAAGGTCAGAAATACAGCACACAATATAGCACAGCAGAGAAAGCAATACAAAGTCACTAAGGGTATGTCTGGGGATATCTGTACACACACACAGAAGAGAGAGCTACAGCTAGTAATGGAAAATACCAGTGTTTTCTACAGCCCAGCTCATCTGATGGCAAAAGGAACTCCTTTTCTATGCTAATTTCTCTCTGAAGTAACTTTTCATTCTTATTCTCAAGAATAAGACTAACTTAATCTGCATACACAATACTCTGGTCATGCCCATACTTTAATAGCCTGTCTCTCTTGTACTCTACAACAGCCAGCAAACCCCAAAATACAGCTCCAGCCTTGCAAGAGCATGGTGAACAACAGACCTAGGAAATTGTGATGGGTTAACCTGTACTCAGCATCAGGCAGTTTGGCAAAGCAATTCCAGGCAGGCAATCCCAGGCTACAAACTGGGAGGTCTCCTGTACATGAGAATGTGTACATTTGGAAGAACTCTTTTTTTCTCCTTGCTAGCCAGAGTAGACATACAACATACAATGTATCAAATAGTGTTAAAACACTACTCCTAGGGACATGAAAGCCAACAAGAAGTGTCCAAACAACAAATATATTTCTATAATATGGATTCCTCCAGGACCATGTGCAGGGAAAGGATGTTTAGACAGGTTTCAAATTCTTGGGACATGGACTGCAATTGTCAGAATAACCTTGATGATGTCCCAGAACTAAGGGTGAAAGGCAGGCAGAAATAAGCTGCTTACATGTCCAATGAACAGTAAGTTTCATAGACTTCTATCAAGAGCATTTTTCCCCTTCCCTGAGCTCACCTCAACAGGTGCTGGCTCTTTTGGAGGTTCTTCCTTTGTCACTAAAGTCCGGGACATGTTTGTCAAGGCCTTTGTCCTCATAGGAGGGGGAGGTGCAGGTGGAGCTGTGTATGAATCATTCTGGACCACTTTAGTCAGGGGAACAGTCTTGGACAGAGAGAATTTATTGCTGCTCAGACCAGTCTACAAGAACAAAAAAGAAAGTATCTCAAGAGCTGCAGCCTACAAAAGCCATCACTTTTCTTCAAGCACCACCACCAGAGTATTACTAGTATGCACTTAGAACTGCATGTCCTTCTCAGTGTCAGAACCACTATAGTGCCGGAGACTTTCAAAAGGCTCTGAGAAAAAAAAAATCAGCTAAAGTTTCTGGGCATAAACACAAAAAGGTATGCTTATCCAGAAAGAACACTTCCCTCATAAGCACTTTCTGGTTTCATATTTTGCTTAAATGAACTTTAACAATGTGATCTGAATTTGAAATGTTCCTTTCATCCTAAGATTTTCAAGTACTTTACGAAGTGTTCAAAAAGATTGCTCATTAACAGTAAGACTGAGAAACAAAACAAAACAAAAAGCAGTAATTCCTCAGAATCACCAAGCTAGGGCACACAAAGACATGGAATGTAGGTTGAAATACCTGAGTTTAAAGGCAGACTAAAACTTGTGCTTGGAAGCTGCTGTGAACATCAGAAAGAACAAATTTACTCATGAAAAAAACCCTCATATGATTATTTGAGAGTCACAAACAGCCAGAATGTTAGAAAAGAATATTCAGCATAGAATTCTATGCTGAATATCTACATGAGGAAATAAATTCCTGGGGCAATCACTGCATTTGCCTTTCCAAAATCAGGGAATAAATGAGCCCAAACCTATGCCCAATTCTCATGTCTGAAACAGGGCTAACTTCAAAGACACATTAGGTTGGCAAGGGCCTTATTCAGCTAAGCACTGAATATTCAAGAATGACAACTGAACAACCTCTCTGGGTCCCTGTACCAGATGCTGATCAATACTGTGAGAATTTCACCAACTAGATTTTCTTTTGCTGCAGCACATTTATTGTCTTCTCCATGGTCACTCCTGAAAAGGACCTGGGTTTGGCCTTTTCCGGGCAGTGAGAGTAGCGAGATATCACTACAACCTTCTCAGCCTTGAGACACTGCTCTCTCACCCTCTCCTCATGCATAATATGGTGCAGCCCTCTGACTGCCCTGTTTACTGTTTCCAGTCATGTATTGCAGAACCTCATGAGACGCAAAGAATTCTGGATGGATTCTCAAAATGTCAAACAGGAATAATTATCTTCCTTGGTTTGCTGGCTATGATTTTACTACATCTACAGTTGGCCTTTGTTGCTGGAAGAATGCACTACTCATTCATTTTTAGCAGATCACACAGTAGGATCCCCAGGCTCCTTTCCACCGAGCTGCTTTCTAGCCAGTCAGTTCTCAGTTTAAGCTGCAGAGGGTCATCTCATGCCAAAAACAGGACCTTACATTTGTCTGTACTGAAATTCCATCTTCTCCAGAGCAACAGTCCTCCCCAACAAGATGCCTACTAAGATTTTTGCACAGCAAGAGATTTTCTGCTCTGATGTCCAGTCTTCAGAAGCAGCAGAAACCTTCCCTTGCTGGTTTACTCAAACAGTAACAAGAAAGATTCAGTGCTGCACTTCCTCAACAAGAAGAAAGTCAAGAGCCAGGACGCAGCAACCTGCCAGCAGGGCAGAAAGCACACATTCTGGTGCTAAGAGCCCATAAAACCAGTTACCCTAAAAGAACTCTGTTCCAAAAATAACAGTAGAAGCATTGGCACAAAGTGGAGTGGAGAGCAAATATTTGAGGAGAAAACATAATTTACAGACTTTTAAAAGAACATAAGACCTGCAAAGACACAGCCTCTGTGTCCATGCAATGTGAGCATGGCATAGTGGGGACTGTTCAGATAATCCCTTACTAAGTTGTGCAGGAAACTGTTTGTGGTGGTGATTTTCATCTGTTTGCTAGGAAGGGGAGAGACGCTTTCATCATCATCTTCTGTGTCATATAGACCCTGAAATGAAGAAGGTAATAGTTTACACACAGGTAGATTTCATTGAGACATTTCAAAAATAGGTAGTTTTCTCCTGCCTTCAACCATCTTCAGCTAATCAACACAATTACACTGGATTTTACTTTCAGATATGCAAGTCCATGTTAAAACATCATCATACATCATCGGACTTTCTCTCCTAAAACACCACAGTAAAGCTGTTTCCCTAGATATACTGAAATCACATACAGATTTCAGTATTCTAAATACTCTACTCCTGGGACCTCACTAGGACTGTTGAAGCTACATTAAATGGAATAAGGCCTCAGTGTCTTACTTTTTAGCACCCTCCTACCTTTACAGTCAAAGCCCGTGCATGTGATTTTTAAATTCGTTTGGGGATGTATGGTGGGTTTGTTTGTTGTTTTTTTGTTTGGTTGGTTGGTTTTTTGTTTGGTTTGGTTTTTTTTTTTAATTAAATAAATGCCTGCTGAATACACCTAAACTGAACATCCCTTTTGAATAGCCTGCTTTCCTTTAGCACAGAACATACCCAGCTGGCCCTAGGAAACACTGCACTAAGAACTTTACTGAATGAAGCATTAGTTTTCCAGTTCATCTTAACACTCATAGCCTTGCCTTAAAATACTGAGGTGAACTCCTACACAAGCATTTTTTTCATTCATTCTAAATAATGTTAAGAAAAAGTCTAGACACATATAGCAGTACCCAGATCATAAGAAATCTCAACTGCAAACAGCTTCCCATTGATTCAGCAAAAAGGTAAAGAAAAATACAGGGGTTAGCAATGAGAGCTTGCAAAATCAGTGCATTGTCATAGTCAGCAAGAATCTGGTTTACAAACAGGGAAGTTGTTCCAGTCATAGAAATGCTATGAAGGAAAAAAAAAACCAACACAAAAAATGGACAGAGCACAGAAGAGCAATTGTGCAGAAAATAAAAGAGCTGGGAAAAACACTAGACATCAGCACTATGGACTGGAGTTTGAGACAAAATGAAATGGATTCCATGTTTACAGTGATGAGGTCAGAGAAATGAATAATGAAGACACTTCCTTAAACAACAGCACCTGGGACAGGTGAGGGTAGCAGGCCAGCATAAAGGTAACACACAAATAGCTAAAGTTACTATAACGATGGCAAAAAAGTCACATGATGTGATACTGTGAATGATAGTTTTCCAGTATTTCATGCAATACTTTATGTGTGTACACATGAAATAACGTAAGTAATAAAAACATGCAATTTTTCTCTGAAAGCACCCAAGGCAGTAAGGTTGCTGAATGGCTGGGGGCTGCAACAAAGGCCTTTAAAACTGATCCCAGAAAGACAGTACTCTAGGGTCTTTCTCAAAACCTGCTTGATAAGGGCTATGGGAACTTCGGAAGTACATCAGAATACTAATTAACATAATTCCCTATCAGGATTCCAGCAGTCGTCCACAGCTGGGATTTCACAGGAAGTGTGTACCCTCTCCCACATCACTGCAGCACATTTGACCATGTATAATAACATCCACTCTCTGAAGGGGCTGTCAGCATGATGAATCAAAACAACCAACAACTTGATCTGATTAGTGTCACTAAGAAATGTAGAGAAAAACCTCAGCACTAGAGGTCAGCCTCCAGGAAAAAAAAATACCATTAACATATACAGATAAAACTCAAAATGTCTATTTCTTGTTCAGATAATACACTAGGAATCAAGATAAATTATACTAAATGAAAGCCTCGATTGGCGTGAAACGATCTTAATCATGCAAGACATGGAAGCTAAGCTGATGGAGGAATTCCAAACACTTTTCTTTCCTACTTACGAGGTTTTTTTTGCCCGACAATGTTTATGGGCAGATTTTCTTCCCTGCCAAAGGTAACAAACAAAGTACAGAGCAGGTACACACCTGTTTATGTGTATGATTGTTCACCACATTGATCCTCATTCCTGCTGGATGAGAGTGTCCAGGAACTGGAGCCTTCTGCTACAGTTAAGAGATAAAGAACCAAAGCATTAAGTACTACAGTTCATATGATCCTCATTTCAGAAAATCAAAGCTTT
The DNA here is from genome assembly GCA_027886175.1 of Phylloscopus collybita. Lineage (NCBI taxonomy): Eukaryota > Metazoa > Chordata > Aves > Passeriformes > Phylloscopidae > Phylloscopus > Phylloscopus collybita. The sequence continues at coordinate 48,879,157 of JAJNNQ010000137.1, read as the reverse complement.
AGTTGAATACTCTGAGATCACTTAAATGAAACTCACCTTCCTGCTTTGAAATATATTGAAATACATATATATTACCATAATAGACTCTTAGGTAACACCTGTGATATTTCACAGGTATTTCCTGTGATATGTTCAATAAGAGATAGGTTCACTTAAAGTCTAAGACCACATGAAGAAATGGATTCAAATTACTTAGGGTTTAGTCCAAGATTATTGGGAAGTTAATCTCAGTCCTGTCAGGACTGACTAGATCTACATTTCTGCCAATATAAAACCATGAATAGGGTAAGTCAGAAGGTATCTCTTCTTCCATACTACAGGTAACTAAACATACAAACATCATCTCCATCAAACAAAAGGAGAAGTATATACTGCCCTTTAGCACTAAAGCTGGAATAAACTGTCGTGGAATAAAATGATGCACAGGGTAGTGTAGCTTCCCCTTTGGTAGCCCATTATACCATGAAACAGGGAAACCACCACTGAAGCAGCTAGGGAATGTAGCTGTAGTAACTGATAACTGAAATCATGCAACAATACTCTTAAAAATGCCCTTCTGTTTTTTTTTAAAAAGGAACCTGTCCATTAAGGAATAGATAAGCCTTACAAAAATAGTCCACACGGGCAGCAAAACCTTCAGATTTGCATTTTCTCTGGACTCCAACTTATACCATATCACCTCATGTTTCAATTTGCTAATCAATTCAGAAACAAGGATACCAATCCCACAGAAACAGCAGCCGACCTACAGTCATTTTTTTGTTTCAAAGATTTTTCCTTGCTTTATGAGAAACAAGACCTCAGGACACCATATTTTGAGCTGTGTGCTGTACCTTGGATCAAGACAGTTTGATTCCACTTTCATGTTCACAAAGATAGGAGAGTCAGGGGCAATTTGGAATCTCAGTACAAATATTTTTTAAAAAATTTAGATAATTGCTCATGTACAAGGTTCTGTCTACAGTCTGAACCACCATCATAACCTATATATAAATATATACATTTCCTTAAAATATTGTTGGTCAAACCAAGTCCCCAAAAAACCCCAAAACACCAGGTCAGAACAAACATCTGCTTCACCAAGTCTCTGGAAACTACTTTAACTCCTAGAAACTTTGTAGAAAATGTTCTATTTCTCATGGCTGATGCTGGTGATTTGGCTTAGAAGGACACCAAGAGTACTAATCATTCTCCTAATAAAGGACTGATGAACAGACTGCTCTACAGCTCTGTTATTAGCCTCAAGAGTCCTTTCTCTTTCTTACATCAGCCTGGCAGTAAACCTGCCAAGTAGTGGGAAACTTCCTAGGCCAATCTGCAGAAGAAATATGTTTGATGCTCTTCAGCAAAACCCACAGCTGGACAGAAAGCAGACTCATCTAGGCTTTCAAACTGATGACAACAGGAGAACACTGGGTACATGTAGGCACACTGCTCATTTTCGGGAGGCTGAAAATGGAAGACGTAGGCTAGGAACTTCAGTTACCTGCTTGCAGCAGTAAGGAGCAAAACCACTCAAACAACAATCTCAACAGTCCGAAAACTTCTCCTCTGATTCTACCCAATGTACTTAACAGACACAATTGAACAGCAGTTGTTTCTCAGAGAAGCTAAGAATCAAGTTGCTGCACACACAGCAAAATGAAATCAGAAAACTGGCCCAGGAAATCAGCAGGTCAGGGTGATCAACTGATTATAATACAATCGAAATACATCTTGAGCCTCAGCAGGAATTCTTCATGTGATCAGGAAACTCCCTGGAAACCAGGGCATTCCTGAAAACCAAACAAGCATAAAAAGAGAAAACTGTAGAATAGCTCATTGAATTTTAAATTTTCTTAGATACGAACACAGCTGCATACTCTAAACTGTTATCCCACTACTAGGGTAAACCAGTTATCTATACAGGACAATCTGCCGCATCAGACTTGCAAAGAGGGGCAGTATACTGCCAGAATGACAAAAAAAATCTGCATCATTTTGTTTGCATTCAGGTAGGAAATAGACTACTTAACCATTCAAGACATGTCCTTTAATGCTGAAAGGAACTGTGCCTTTTTGGGCCCCAAATTAAAATGAAAAATTAAATGAAAGGTGTGATTCTACAAAAAGTCCCAAGCAGCTGCAAGGACACATGAAAGGATCAGAATCCTACCCCACAGGCTAGAATGAACTGTATCATTGTTGTTTCTGTTGTAACCATATAAATATATTAATGTATTATCATGTCTACTGAACTGCTGTAGAGTAACTGTGGGGCTCAGAGGTGACTCGCTTCACCTACTTGGATAGTTTTGGTGATTTTCATGACTGGATTTACTGTCCCCATAGCTGGGCTGATAGCAGCTGGAGTGCTCCTTTTTAAGCTGATCTTCTCTCTGGCATCCACAACTTTGGTCACCTTTTCAGCAGCAACACTTTGCTGCTTACGGGAATTCAACATCTCTCGAGCATCCTGCACCTTCCCTTTGATTTTGAACCGAGCGTCCTTCTGAACCAGCTTTTCTCGGGCATCTTTAACCCCCAGTTTGTGCCGGGCATCAGTGAGTCCTATCTTCTGTCGGGCATCAAATGTCCGCTGGAAGCTCACAGCTGGTGATGATCTATTCAGAAGATTTTGCTGGATCCCAATGCGAGATCTTATACCCCCAAATACTGGCCTTGTGTTAAGCCTAGGGAAAAAAAAAAAAAAAAAAAAAAAAAAAGTTTCAGGCATTATAAGATGTGATACAGTGTCAATAAAAGTATTCGTGTTTCTGCAAACAAAAGTTCATTATTACTGTGCAGAAATCCACTCTGGCTGGATGTCTAAATACAACAGTAGAGCTCCTAAGCTGTTTTATGCTGGATTTTACTTTCTACATGAACAGCTAAGGAAGTGATTTCCAAAATCTATCCTTAAACTCACATTTACAAACTAAAGGGTCTGACTTCAGCTGTGCTAAGTACATAGTACATGAACAAAATTCAACAACTCAAGTACTTTGGGCAAACTTTTGAAGACAGAGGAACAGACTTTCTAGCTTTAGGACTGAACAGGTCTCCTAAAGCATCTTCCGTAATACAATAATACATCCTGATATGAAGGAAACATGGAACTACACATGATTTCAAGAATTCTGGGCAGCAAGTTCAGATTTGTGGGAGCACAGCAACTTCAATTTTAGGATGTACAAGCACCAGTGACAATCTCAGCTCAAAGTCACTAGTTTCAAGGTTGATTACCTTCAAGCAAAATAGTCATTAGTCAATTTACTTTTTAACATGACTGCCTCTCCTTTAATCTACTAAAAGAACTACTGCACTTCATAGCCTTTACTTTTTACACACATCGTTATCACAATACTGAGCACAGAAAGACAACAGCCCATAAAAACGACAGCATTTTTACTTGTAGACAACTAATCCTAAGAGCAGCACAATACACAGTGAAAGCCAGAACTACCTTCTTATTACAGGTCTGACACACTTTTTCAAAATCTGCCCTAAGAACAAAACCAGTTTATCCAATTTTTTAATGAGGTTCCTCTGATTAGTATTTTTAAACGTTTTTTTCCATTGGGTTTCTTCATATTTAAAAAAAAAAAGACAAAGGAAAAGAGAGAGAAAAAATTTTCTTGCTGTTGACTTTTAAAAAGTCAACATAGAGGGCTACAATGTTTATCTACTTTCAGAAATGTGTTGTCCAGTACTATAAAGTCTTAAAGTAGATACCTAGAATTTGCTGTAATACTCAAAAGGTTAGTATCACAGTATCAAATGACAAAGCTATTTCAATTCTTCATACACCTTTATATCAGTATTTCCTGATCTAACTCCACAACCTTCACATTATTTACACTCATGTATTTTCAAGGGAGAGATCTTTAAAAAAAAAAAAAAAAAAACACAAAACCAACAAACTAACCAACTAACCAACAGATGAAAGACTTAACCTCTGCTTCTGTCTCTTTCATTTTTGTGTCCAGATGTCTGGAAAGCTGGGACTGGAGTCCCATTTTATTACCTGTTTAAGAGTCCTATGGCTGCTCTCTCATACAGCCAAAGCAAACCAGCTAGGAGAAACAGGAGGATTATTAAGACCATCTATGAAAATGAACCCAGAATACTAGAAGACTAACAGTACCCGTAAAGCAACAGACAGAGATCAAGACTTTCCTTGCAATTTAAAAAAGCATTTATTTAGCCATGTTGAAAGCATTCAGCTGGAGCACTACAAAGGGCTGGATGAATGGTGCATGAGAGAGAGAGGTCAAATAAAACCAGAAATGTATGTATCAACATTTAAACTAGAATTGGTTAAGACTTCTGATGACAAAATCCAATGAAATGGGTTAAGAAACTATACTGAAGATTACAGTATTTCTGAATAGTTGTTTTTACCCTAATAAGCAACTATCTTTCACAAATAACTGCTTACCCTACAAGAGCATTAACTGCTTAGGTATTTGTACCACAACACCTGAAATAAAAGTGGATCGCAAACATCTAATTTACTTTCCAGGATTCCAAGCTCTGGCTTGAATATGGTATAGATCAGCACATTTTGTAGGTGAAAAATTTTCTATTATTTCATCTAGACTACTGGAAAGCATGAATACAATGATTTGAATTTATTCAGTTTATCCAGCCTTCCCAAAGCCAAGTTTCCTACCTCAGGAATTTAGAAAGTGAGCTAAACATGACATACAAGAGGAGCACAGGGCACAACAATTGTTACAGTGCTGCAGAGGAATTATTATTCAGCAAAAAAAAGAAAAGCACGAAGAATTCCTGAAAGAAATGAGAGTTAAGGAGGGATTTGAAAAGGGATAAAGGAGGTACTTGGGGCATAGTAAGCAGCCTAAAACTCTTTCAAATATGCAGGATAACATGAATGAAAGCACAAAGCCAAGGCCTTGTCTAGACTAGGATTTAAATATGTTTGCATGTTTTGGTAGTATATGTCAGCAGGTAACTTTCAGAATTTTACTCTAGACATGTAAGTGTATACATATTCAGAGTCAAAAAGAAGACCGGTAAAATAAAAACAAACAAAACAAAAAACCGACAAAACCCAACCAAACAACCAAACAAAAAACAACAAAGCAAGAGCACGCTGAGCTAACAGAGATGGGAGACAAGGCCTTCAGAAGCATTAAGAGAGCAAGGCAAAAAGGAAAATGAAAAGCTACCGAAGGAGAATCAGGTAAGAACTGCCAACTGTAGCAGTCAATGGCCCAGCCTACACTGGAGATATATGCCATGCAAAAAAATAATCTGACCTTACAGCTCTGATCTGCAACATACTCCACGTTCTCTCAAGCACTTCAAACAATCTGTATGAGCACCACTAACTACGCTAGAGGGGCGACACCTTCCGAGGCCCGGGCAGCGATGCGGCCGAAGCCCCTGCAGCCTGGCCCGCGCGGGTGCCTGGCGGCGCCGGTCGGTTACGGCTCTCCGAGCACCACCAGCTCTCCCACGGCTCTCCCACAATGCACCGAGCAGCTCCCGGGAGTGCGGGGGCACCGGGCACCCGAGGGCACTGCCTGGATAACAGCAGCCCGGATACCGACGGGGTTCAGGGAGGCTGACCCCGTTACCAGGGAGCAGCGCTAGGTTAATCGGCGGGGTCAAACACGAGGCAGCGGGGACAGAGCAAATCGAAGGATTCAGTGAGATAAGAGACGGCGCCAGGAATCCCGAAAAGACCGAGATGAGACGGGCCAGTGATCATTCCTGCCCCGCCGAGGCAGCGCCAAGCCTAGGGGCTGAAATGGGGGGTCCGACCCCCGCCGCGGCCTTGAGTGACGGCCGCCGCCGCCAATCGCATCGCAGCAGGGCCCCGCAGGCCCACAGCTCAGCCAATGGGAATGTGACGGCGGGAGGAGGGCCAGGCCGGGCCGCGCCAAGGCAGCTGCAGCCCGCAGCCCCCGGAGCGGAGCCACCCGAAGGGACACACGAAAAGCGGCCGGAGGCTGCCGAGCCCGAGGCGCTGCGTCGTCGTCCCAACCGCTCACCTTCCCTTCACCGTAACACCGCGTTTCCGTATAAGCTCGTCCAGAGACAGGTCCGCCATCTTGTCGCGGCCCCAACGATGAGACGCAGCGAGCGACTCCCAGAAGTGACACCATACGACTTCCGCTCCTCGCCCCGCCCCTAGAAGAACGGGGGCCCCGCCCTCGGCTCCGCCCGCTGAGACTGGACGCCCCACAACTCCCCGCGGCCCCGGGCCTTCTCATTTGCATACGGCGCGGCACGTCGCGCGTTCGGTTCGGCGCGCGACAGCGGTTCCGTGGCACAGAAGGGGACAAGGACCGTGCGCAGTGGTGAGGACACTGTAGGCCAACTAGAAGCGGCGTCAGACGGCGTGGCGCGGCGCTCGCCCTGACCTATAGAGTTAGTGCCGAGCAGTGTGCTAGCGGTGCGGAATGTTTTGTTTATGCCTTAAACTTATGAGTAAGGAAAATAACGATCCGGGGTGACGCCCGGGTCCTCACTCCGAATGTGAGAAGAATTTTTGTGCGGGTACAGGTCGCCCCTGGGTGTCCCGCTTACTTCGCGGGATGCCCGGGTGCTGTGATCTGCCCGTTGCTCCCTGGCGTGTGTTCCAAGGACAGAGTTGAAGGAGGTGGGATATTTGTCGCTGCTCCGTCAGTGGTAGGGAGGCGGGTCAGTGCCAGTTCCCCACCTTGTCACATCCCAACAAAAATTCCAGTCGGTCTAAAGATCAGAGATGTCTTAATCTGTGTTTATCTTTTCATTCTAATCTCTGAGGTGCCTTAAGGGTCTTCTTGAGGCTTAGAAATAAATTACCAAACCTGCCTAATAAATATTTCATGTGTCTGCAGGAAGCAATTCCTTTTCTTCTAAGGGATCAATTACACCGTTTAAAATCTAGCTAAGAGAGAAAGGGAAATGATGCCTTGTGCAGCTCAGGCAGTGGTGAGCTCCTTAGGGTCTTGCCCTGTCATGACCTGCACGACTGTGGTTCTGGGTCTCACTGTGGGCCATGGTGCTGTTGGGCCTCCCACAAAAGCTTGTGCAGCACATCACAGTCACAGCTTCTCCAAAATGCAGTTTTGCTTCTGCCTGCAGCTCTGTCACGAGGTTCACTTGTGACTCCTTCACACTCAGGCTTTCCCTTTCTGCCTTCTCCCCAGCATGGCAACCTGAGTAACCCTGAGGCATTGCCGTGCATACTGCAGCACCCATCGTGTTGCTGTGGAGCTGGTGGCCCAAGCGCATTCCATGTGAGATCCAAGGGGAAGCTCCTGGACTTCAGCAGTGCAGGAGCTTCCAGGGAGAGCTGGGGACAAACACAGAGGAGACTTGTGCAGCTGAGGTGCAGCTGCTCACAGCCGCACAGGCTCAGGCTCCTACAGCACTGATTTCCTCTAGGAAGCCTTTGTGAGCCTGAAGTCATACCAGCAGTGATGCCAGGTCCCTGCTTGGTTGTGCACTGGTGCTTGATCCAGCTCCAGCATGGCACATGACTGCAGTGCTATAAATGAAGGTACACAAAATATAGCCCTTTTTTTGCATTGCCTTTCTGCATCTGTTGAGGTACTTGATCAAACTGAGGCGATGGAATGGGTAATGTGCGACATTTGTTTTGCTGTTGCAAAACTAACAGGCAACATCTGTGTGAGCAAATTCTTTTGACTTTAAGAGCAGCCCAAGTGGTTCCAGATTAGAGGGCCACCTAGCCAGTAACCTGCAAGGACTCCTATGGAGGTCACTTCCAGACACCCCACCAACCTTAATGCTATTTCTGTATCCATGATACCTTCAGGCAGTACCTTGACTCTCTGCTTTGTTGTGAACTACATCCTCCTGTTCATTTTGCTTCCATCAGCCTAGTTCTTGCAACTGAAGCTGAAAAGTGCATGTATAGCTGCCACCCACTCTCTCTTCCACCTGTGATCCCTGAAGTCCTCTTCTGTCCAGGTGAAGAATTCCAGGCAAAGAATTCCAGGCCTGCTCAGACATTCCTTCAGTGAAGCTCCCTTCCCTCTGCAGTCTGGCACCTTCCTATATTAAGTCTCTGTGGGAGGCTGATTAGGGGGCATGAGTCATGCTGTTGTGGGAAAGGAAGGGTTTAAACCTGAGGATCTTCCTCTCTCTGGGTTTCTGATTGTTTTGCTCTTCCTGCTAGACACAAGCTGTAGCTCAATTTTCACAGGTTCTTCATGGTTCCTTCTCTGAGCTGTGGATGAGAAGTCAAATATTTGGTCCGAGAAGGGCCTGGGCCTCTGCTTCCCTTCTTGTGGCTAGGAGAGGGGGAAAGGTATAAGTGGCAACAAAGAGATCTCCCTGAGGGTAGGGGTCTGTACAAAGGGCTCCCTGTCCCAGAGTGCTGGAAAACTTTCAGGCCAGCCCAGAGGCAGATTCCTTAAGCATGTCACCCCCATCTGCTGAGACCCCATGACAGGAAGTCAGAGGAGACCATTTCCCCATCTCACACCAATTTACTGTTAAAATATTTCTTAGGAAATTTTACAAAGGACATCAGGACATCACATTAGCCTTGATATGGTATGTGGTACAGCATCTGATTTAAAATATTGCCTTACCTTCAAACATCAAGAATTGGGAAAAGAAGTTGTGTTGGATCATGGGCTAGTGCTGTAATAAATAAGCTGATGGGACTCAGTTTTCTCATGCAGAAAAGCCAATTCTTTATTCACAAAGCTCATGTTTATAGGAAATATCAGAAAGCACTGTGTTAAACCTAATTGGTCAGCAATACAGTGAAACTCAGTTCATTGGTTGGTAGGGGTTATTGTATATGTCTATCAAAATTTCTCTCTCTAGATGTGTTTACATATTTTCTTCACTGATTCTCATGGGGCAGATTCATTGTTTAAGCACGTGCAAACTTATTTTTCCTCTGAGAATAGCTTGCTGCGTTCATTCTTATAATTTTTTCATTATGGGAACTTAGAAGCTACTTCTAGTCTAAACAATATTTTATAAGGACTTTCTTTTATAATATCTCTACTGTATGCAACAGGCTAGATGTTGTCCTTTGCACCAGGAGATGTTAGAGTCTGGCAATAGGGGAATTTGATGCACAGAGATACTGCACAGTGGCAATCAGTGGATCTTTGTTGCTAATGGAAGAAGTACCTGGTTTGTAGTGAGAGGTTAAAAATCCTCTGATTTTAGCAGTTTGTTCACTGTTTCAGTGAACAGCCTAGGGACTACTGCACCCTAGGCCTTTTAGCCTTCTGAAGTTTTTTAAATCAGTCTTTGAAATATAAGGTGAGTATTTTAGCCTAGCAAAAATGATGTTAAGGAGAGAAAAATCAGAGGAAAGAATACACACGAGGAGAAGCCAAAGTGATGAGCTTCAGAGATAAAACTGATGCACGGGGAGCTACAAAAAAAATTTAGGCTAAAAATTTTCTAAGCAGGTAACAAGCAGAGCATGGTGGCTTGCCATATGTGTAGTATTATACCTGTATAATTACATGGCAATTGGCTCTGGATCATGCTGTAATGTCTACTTGCCTGTACTGGACAATTTCCCTGTCATTTACCTTCTACAGCCTGGAAAAACAAAATACTAATGCACTGCTCACCTGAATCTGCAACATTTTAAAAGGTAGGAAAACCACCTGTGGTAATTTTTTCTTTTTGTGAAAGCTGTAGAAAATATGGTACATATGTAATTTTACTTCACCTGTTCTATTCCAAAATAGACATTCCTAATGAAGGTGGTTTACAGCCAGTTTCTCAGAATACTCTGGTTTTCTAAAAGCCAATTTTCTTGCACACACCTGAATCGTAGCTCATGTTGTCACTGACCTGCAATATGCCTAGGGAATACTGAATTCCTAAGAGAAGCAGAGCAATTTGTTTGCAGAGAGCTGCACAGAAATTTGCCTTTTTTTCTGGGGACCCATCAAGAAAATCCCAGGGAGTTTGTAGTCCATTATTTTTATTGGTTACACAAAGAAGAACTGGAAAAAAGAACATGGCAGGCACACAGCAGAATTTAAAGTATTGTTTTATTTGGTAATTCTCAAGTTGCTCACAGAATACTGTGTCACACAAAATCACATAAACATGCATTTGCCTCATTGCATCCCCCTTATGCCATGGAATAAAACTTTTAGAGCTCTTTGGTCCAGAGCTGTGGCATGTGTGTAGCTGAAGGACTTCAGGAGAGATAAATTGACATGGCAAAGAGCAGAGTGCTAACAGGCAGATGGCCTTTTGTGAGGAGAGAGTTGGAGTAACTTCAGTTTTAAATACAGGTTTGTTGTGAGAAAGGAGACGAGTATCAAATGGACACCAATGTGTTTAGGTTTGATCGCCTCGTTTATTCTTTATTCCCTATATTTATGGGGTTACAGAGTAGAAGCAGGTTACAGCTAAACAGTTGCTGATTGGTTAAAATCTCATGTTCAGACACTCTAAATAATTGCTCATTGGTTTGCTACTTTTGGCAGTAACTTCTTCTTTGTTCTGTCTTATGATCAGCATTTCTGTCTTCAGCATCTTTGAGAAGGCACAACAAGTTGTTACATGTCTTCAGCTTCCAAGGGGAAGCATCCGTGAGAAGGACCAATGAGTTATTACATTTGCTACCTTTTTGCTAATTCAAGGCAATATAGGAACAGCACAGTACACAGCAGGCACAGTACAAGAACCTCATACTGTTCCCTGATAGCAAGGATTGTTCAAACCTCCTATCAATAGACTGTGGCCTCACTCTTCTAAAAATTCCTGTACAATTCCCCCTTTTTCTTTTTGAACAATCCATGCTTGATTCAGTACCTTTTCTAAACCTTTCTTCACACAAGACAGCATCAAGCACCCAACAAGAATAAATATCAGCAAATACCCACAAAATTGCAGACCTTCTATAATTAGTTCTTTCAGCCAACTTGGAATGTTACCAAGCCAATTGGTCAACCCATTATCTAACAGGCCTTGCTCTTGTTGGATACTCTGAATGTGCTGTCGTAGATACTGCAATTTCTTATGTATGGATTCACTGTGATCACTCAGATTTATACAACACATTCCTTTAAGATTCTCACATCCATATCCCTGTGCCAGCAACAAAAAATCGATATCGGCCCTATTCTGCAAAATTGCATGCCTTAAACTGCTTTGATCCATTAACAATTCTTCTATTACCATGGTAGTTGCATTTGATTGCTTTTCAGCCCAACGTGCTAAATTCCTCAAAGCATTTCCAGCAGCTACACCTGGTGTAAATATAGCTAAAAGGGTTCTAGCTGTAGCACTCATCAATTCAACCTTGTCATTACATTTTGGTGTTAATCCCAATGATCTTTTCTGCCTTTTCACATGATCGACCATGGTCATGTTAAGCCATTGTCTCATAGAAGGGGCTAACAGAGTTAGTTTTCCCAAGTAACAGGGACCTCCAAATACATTTGAAGGAATTCCTTGCCAGGCACGGTCCCCACAAATTAAAAATACATTTGGAGGAAGAGCTTTTGGAGTGCCGTTGTTCCAAAGCCTCATCTGATTTTTGATAGTTTCCATTCCAAAACATCCAAAACTCTGGGGTGATTTAGAGGTAGTGTTACTTCCACAATAGCTGTTTATGCCTTTAAATGGGTACCATGGTCATGTAGAAGTCACATTTGTCCATCCTGACCATTTATGCGAGTCTTTAAATTGAACACCTGTGAATGCACATCTACCAAATCCAAAACATGTGTGTGTCCAGTTTTTCGAGGAATTGCCCATGGGCTAAGACCCTAATAGGTCTAAATCTTGTGGATCCCATGGCAATGATTTCGTTAATTTAGAGATTAATTCAGCCATACAATGAGCATATGACATCTTCTTTCTACATTTTCCTGTGCTATAACTCTTGAACTCTGAAACATTTATTCCAGGAATCCCTATTAGACAAGTTCTAAAAGGGTTTCCTGCAGAGGTCATGGATAAACAGAAAGAATTCTGACCTGTCTTATTTGCCCATGTGACCCACATATTTTGACACACATCTATCTGGTGGAGGAGGCAACTTGTTCTACACCACAATAGGCACATGACCATCCCAACAATGAAGTACTCAGACTTGATTTTGCAATACCATAAGCTTTGTTGAGTGCCCATTTTGTCACAGCCAGAGCAATCTCTTCTCTATTTTCTGGCATCCAATTACTTAAATCTTGTTGATCATCAATCCCTATATATTCTCTACAAAGTTTCTCAAATGTCTGCTGACTAAAAACTTCAATACACTCAAAGCAAATACAATGATGTAAAAGAAGCACTGTACTAGTTCTACAAAAAGTATTAAAACAATGACCACAGTGTAAAATTAAAGTTACTGAGATACCACAACTAGGACAAGTTAAACGACAACACTCTCTTAATTCTAATGATAATGCAATTTCCCCAAGTGGCTGTTCATTAAGAATTTGAAATGCTAGGGTTTTATAATACGATTCTTCACACTGCAATAAGTTGATCAGTCGTGCAGTTGGTTTGGAGAGACACAATCTTTGTCTCCACTTTTGCCTGTCTTCTGCTTCGTCCATGCAGGTCGCGTAGATCTGCTGGGCACCCACAACAGACCTTTAGCTGTGGAAACACACATATAACCATGACCATTAAAAAGAACTGGTACAGGACCTTCCCAGATCCCTGTTTTAGGGTTCCAGTAGGTTACAAGCAAATCAGGAAGGCTCTGTGGCCATCCACTTTTTACTGTCCAGTGATGAATAACAACAGGAGGTTCTTCATGTCCTTCTGTAAGACATAAAAAGTTTATTGTGAACAGGACTTTATTAATTCTCTGATGAGGATCTTTTTCATCTCCTTTTTGCTTTAATAAATAGCTTTTCAAAACCTGATGGGTGAGTTCAATGACAACTTGACCAGTGGGAGAGTGTGGAATGCCAGTGATATGTTTCACACCCCATTGTCTCATAAACACCTTGACAGTTTCACCAACATAGGCAGGACCATTATCTGTCTTCACAGTTTCTGGAACACCCATAACAGCAAAACAGGCAGTAAGGTGCTTGCATACATGCTTTGCTTTTTCTCCTGCTTGAGCAGTGGCCCATACCATATTTGAATATGTGTCCACAGTACATATATTCAGGTACCTGTACATACTTCAGTCTTCCAAACTCTGCTATATGTGTGACATCCATTTGCCAGATCTCTAATGCTTTGAGACCTTTCGGGTTGACACCCAAACCAAGGCCTGGTCCATGATGACTACATTGTGGGCAAGCACGAACAATTCCATGTGCCTCAGCATGTGAAAGTCCAAACTGTCTTCTTAAGGCTCTTGCATTCTGATGGAAGACATCATGACTGTTTCGTACCTGGCCAAACTGATCTTGAGAAGGCATATGCCTAACTGTGCTCACAAGTACATCAGCACAAGCATTTCCTTCTCCTAAACCTTGATCCCACTGATGACTTTGAATGTGGATGACACAATATGGTTCTGTTCGAATTTTAACTTCACTTCTGAGTTGCATAAACAATTGCCCTAATCTTGGGGTTTTTGGTTTCTTTTAGCAGAGAATCTTCAATTTGTTGTGCTACGCCAACAACATAAAGAGAATCAGACACCACATTTAAAGGTTCTTGATGCCAGGTAGACATGGCCCAACATACTGCTGAAAGTTCCAAAGTCTGAAGTGAATTTCCAATGCCTCCTTGAAGGTGTTGAGATCTCCAGACATCTCCTTCTTTCCAAACACACACTGCTTTGTGCAAAGCTTTTCCAGCATCAGTAAATAAAGGTTGTTGCACACTCTTTGGTCGTTCAATCCACTGATTTTTATTGATTATCTGCCATAGAGATCCTTTTGGTTGTTCAGAGTGGACCACACCTGAATACTCTAACAATGCTTCTTGCAGTGGATGTGCATGTTGAAGCTGCCATGTGAGGTCTTCTGCTCGGACAGGTATACTGATGTCTGCAGGTTCTGTCCCAGAGATTTCAACAATTCTGTTCTGCCCCTTTCGAATGACAGCTCCTATAGCTTCTGTTTGAGTAAAAATACTGATGGGTGGTAAGGTGGACAGAAAAATCCACTCCAAAATTAAAAACTCAGGTTTCTTCTTGCTTTGCCTCTTGTTGTCAATGTCAATGGCATGCATGGCATCTAGTCCTGGGTCACATTCCCCCTTTTTCTTTTGCCATTGATAGATGACTGCAAAAGGACTATCTTCCGAATTGACAACCAAAAGAGACAAAGGTACTTCTGGAAGTTGTCGAGAGGCCCAACCTGATTGAAGTTTCTGACTTAACATGAACAGGCACTCTTGTTGTTGATCAGATAGTTGACAAGGCTGGTCAGCATCATGGCCTTGTAAAAGTGGCAACAATGGGCGAAGATCTTAATTTGTAATTCCCACAATGGTGCGAACCCATTGCAAATCTTCTAAAAGTTGTTGAGCATCTTGCAGAGTACGGATGTTTGTGGAGAGAACAATTTTCTGTGGGCTTATCTGGGAGTCAGAAATGTTCCACCCCAAATATTTCCATGGCACTTATTGTTGAATTTTTTCAGGAGCTACAAGCAGTCCTTTGTTTGACAACAAAGTACAAATGTCTTTGAGCTCCTGATTACTAAATGCTTGCTGTCGTGCAAATAAAATGTCATCCATGGAGTGAAAAATGATGGTGTCATTAAAACACTGTCAAACTGGTTTCAGGGCCCAAGCGACATAAAGCTGACAGAGTAGGAGAGTTGTGTATTCCTTGAGGTAGCACCACCCATTCAAATGGTTGAGCTGGTTCTCCCTTTGTTCACAGATCACAGTGAAGGCAAACCACTGAGTATCTTGAAAGCAAAGAGGAATACTGAAAAAACAGTCTTTTAAATCAATCATTAGCAAAGGCCATTTTTGTGGCAACATAACTGGAGATGGTAAACTTGGTTGCAAAGCTCCCATTGCTTGCATCTGTAAATGACTTGTTGCAAGTCACGTAACAATCTCCATTTGCCTGACTTTTTGGGAATCACGAAAATTGGCGTGTTCCATGATGGTTTTATGTGTCCAGCAGCTAATTGTTCTGCTACTAAATGTTGTGCAATTTGCAGCCTCTCAGTTGTCATTGGCCACTGATCCACCCAAACTGGTTTTTCTGTCAGCCATTTAAGGGGTGGAATTGGAGGCTGCTCTTCAGTGGCCTGTCCTGAAAAGGCTGAAGTGGTGTTGTAGTAATAACAACTCCAATTTGTGATAATACATCCCATCCAATCAGTCCTTCTAAATCTCCTGGTAAGGGCATTACATAAGGTCACAAAGAAATTGATTGTCCCTTAGGAAAACAAAATGTCACTGGATGTACACTGAGATAAGGAGCAGTTGCACCACCCACACCTAACACCTGTCCTGGTGGTGTCTGGAGTGGCCATTCAGCAGGCCGTCTCTGCTTACTCAATATTGGTACATCAGCTCCTGTGTCAAGCATTGCATTAATCCTTTTTGTGTGCCCCATACATGTGATCGTAAGAGTCTGCATGGGTCTTTGTGACATTGTGTAAAACAAACTGCAGGTCCTGTGGAACCAAATCCTCCAGTTCCTCGTTTTTTCAAAATTTCTTCTTCCTGTATGTCTTTCTGAAAAGCAAAACATGGTTGTTTATTAAAAATAGCAACTATTTGAGCTATCTTGCTCCCTTTGGGTACAAACATTGGTGGATTTAAAGTATAAGCTATGATATGTATCTGTCCTTCAAAATCACAATCAATGACACCTGGAATTACAATGAGTCCTTTTATACCAGCTGGTGATCTTCCAACTAGAATTCTTCCAAGAATACTGTCTTGACTTGAAAGAGGGCCTGAAGCATTTGATGGAATTTTTTGAACTGCAGTATTAGTTAAGGTAACGTCTTCTGTTGTTTCCACATCCACTCCGAGGCTCCCTCTGGTGGCTGGTTGTTGTTGATGTAAGAATCCCATGCAGGGGCTACTGTTACCTTCGTGCCGCCTCCCCTCGCACTCTTGATTCCGTTTCCCGATTTTTGACAAGCTATAGTAGCATGATTATCAACTTGGCATTTATCACACCAGACAGTCTGACTACAAGTTGTTCATCAATGTCCTGATTGTCCACACCAATAACATGATCCTATAATTCCTCCTTGCCATCTTTTGGGACAAACAGTTGTTGAGTGTCGCTCCCCTGCTTTCAAAGCAGCTGCTATTAATTTGGTTTGTGATCCCATTGCTTCTTTCATGACTTCAGCTACCATAGCAGCCTGAGATTGTTATTCTGCTCTGTTGACACGCAAAAGCATTTCATCAACAGGGGATCCTCGTGGTAAATTCACTAGAAGAGACTTTGTTTTACTGTTGGCATTGTCAAATGCAAGCAGTCAAAAAAGATAATCTTTCATTTCAGTTGGTAAATCTGGATTGTCTTTAATTGTTTCCCACAGATGATTAACAAAATGGCAATAACTTTCACTGACTCCTTGCTTTACGTTAGAAAAAGTTGGAGTCCTTTTGTCTTGTGGTATACTAAAAAAAGCTTCTTGAGCAAGTTGAGCAGACAAATGATGCAAAGCCAAAGGATATGTTAATTGAGTGGCTGTAGATGCAAAATTTCCTCTGCCTGTAATCATGTCTGCAGTAATTCCACATAAATAATGTCCTTGAGGCCATTGCTTATTTGCTTCTATTTGTGCCTTGTGATACCATTCACTTTCCCACATTAAAAATTCAGATGGAGTCAACAACAATCTTGCTAAATTCTGACAGTCCACTGGGGCCATCACATCTGCTGTAAAAATCCATGTTGAAATAGATTTTGCAGCTTCAGATTTTAGTCCATGTTGAGTGACAGTTTGCTTTGCTTGTTGCAAAATTTTCCAGTTGTGTGGTCTTCATTCAGCCATTTGATTTGCATGATCTATTATCACTGGGCAAGTGATTGCTGCAGCAGCTTGCCATTCCCCTTCAAGTATAGCATCACAAATAACTCCTGACCACCAAGAGGATGAATTTCACTGTATTTGCATAGAATCCAATTGTGGGGCATGCGATGGAGGTCGATTTTCCATATCCAGTTGTCTAAGTTCCATTACATTCCAACACTGCTGTGTACAAGTTGTCCAAGAAGGAGCTGTTGGCTTTATTTGATGTTTGTCTCATCTTTGTTGCTCTACAGTAAGATCTTTTAATTTTTCTAAAACTTCTTTCATCTTAAGTTCTGTTTGTCCTTTGTCAGGCTGCTGTGACACTGAGTGTGAGCTTCTGACTCATTGGGTGACTGACTTGAACTGCTCGATCCACTAGACGGCAGTCGTGGATAACTTTTTTGAGAATCACAGCAAATCTTCTCATCTGCTGTATCTGCTTTTTGTTCAGTCTATGTTGTAGATTCAGTCATTTTTTCCTGCTTTACATGATTTTGCACACCTACAATGGATTTTTCAGGCACTGCAACTGTGCCTCTCATCTCACGGGCTGCATGAAACCAGTGCCAAAAAGATTTGCAAAGCGTCCATGTTTTGTTTTCTCAGCACTCACGGAGGGCTCTGGGCTCAATGCTTGTGATGCAATCATTGCTACTTGTTGCTCAGCCTTCATTTCCCCCAATGCATCAGTCACTAATTTCCAAATGTTCCCATAACTCTGAGCTTCTTTTCCTACTTTCCCTCCTTCTATTACTTTCTGCCACAGACATTCCCAAACTCCTTGTCAAGCTCCAGGGCTAAACAGCAAAGGAATCTCTTGTAAATGCCCTTGCTTCTGTGCCCACTTCACTAATTCATGAACGTTCTTTGCTTCTGCTGCTTTCCATCTCTTTAGAGATGATACTTTGCAGCAGTTGAACTGCAGCATCTAATTCCATTGCTCGCAGTTCTTACCGTGCAGAAGTCTGAGGCACGCTCTCAGAATCCAGCTTCCACGCTCCTCTGATGGGGCCACTTCTGTGTCTCCTTTCTTGAAACTCCCGTCTCTGTCGTCCAGAGTCCAGACTCTGCCGTCCAGAGCTTGAAGCTTCACTGCTAATCCGTCTTCATCATGTCGCTGGTTACCAATTTGTTGCAAGAAAGTAAACAAGTATCAAATGGACACCAATGTGTTTAGGTTTGATCGCCTCGTTTATTCTTTATTCCCTATATTTATGGGGTTACAGAGTAGAAGCAGGTTACAGCTAAACAGTTGCTGATTGGTTAAAATCTCATGTTCAGACACTCTAAATAATTGCTCATTGGTTTGCTACTTTTGGCAGTAACTTCTTCTTTGTTCTGTCTTATGATCAGCATTTCTGTCTTCAGCATCTTTGAGAAGGCACAACAAGTTGTTACATGTCTTCAGCTTCCAAGGGGAAGCATCCGTGAGAAGGACCAATGAGTTATTACATTTGCTACCTTTTTGCTAATTCAAGGCAATATAGACCTCATACTGTTCCCTGATAGCAAGGATTGTTCAAATCTCCTATCAATAGACTGTGGCCTCACTCTTCTAAAAATTCCTCTACACAGGTTTGTTAATGATGATTTGTCCTATGTGTCCCAAGCGGGGGATGTCTAACTTACTAGCTCTGAAAAGTAGGCAATTCATGGGAGAAAGAAGAGTATTGAATAGCAGCTGTTTCATCTTCTTATGGCTAAATAAGTAATTAGCCTGACTCTCAAGTGATTCTCCTTTGATCCCAGACTACACTTTTCACAATAATTTCTTCCCCACATTTCAATATGGGCCACAGAAGTGATGGTTTTTTTCCAGTGCACTACATCTTCCTTGTCCACGTGCTCTAAATACCTTCTGTTCCTCTTCCACTCAGCTTTAACTGGTGGGTCCTGAAGAAGCAGCAAACAATAAATTTGGCAGCATTGCAGCAGGAACTGCATTTCATTTTCAGTTTCTATGTGAATAGCAGCTTCCTGAAAATCAAATGAGAACAGTTTTCGAAGCTTTGTAATGTTATGTTGATGTATTGTTATGTTGCCTCTCCACTCTCATTCTGTGCAGCTGCTCCACAGGAACTAAGCACTCAAGAATTTCACTTGTCAAAGCTGCTGGTACTGTTTGAGCGGTTCATGCAGGGGTCCCAGGGTCACTTTAAAGGTTCTTTTATTTACTAAGTCCTGACTTCTGGATTGTGCCAGCGTCCAGCATCTGTCTCTATTTCCTCATAGAGATCTGCAATGAGTTTGGTAAGCTCTTGGAAAAGCCCAGCAAGCTGCAAAAGGAGGAAGATCCTCTCTGGAAGTTTTATGTATCTGTAATATGTATGTCATATCTTCCACAATAAAAGCCCAGTAGAGACTAGTCCATGTGCATAGCAGGTGTCCGGGCTCTGTGCACATCAACAGCCACTGCACGCTTTCCTCTGCCTTCCTAGGTGTTTGGCTGCTTGTGTTCAAGGTCAGCTCAGATTTAGCATGACTATATAACCTTGTTTTCAACTCCTCAGTAACAACCAAGCTGACAGAAAGGGTGATGTGAGAAGGAGTTATGAGAAGCCTCATCTTCACCCACAGACTGTCCACCAATTGACCCAAGAGCTGAGTGGTGGCTGGGTGCTTGCCTGAGCTGTGGTGTTGGGATGCCTGTGCCCAGCCTTGCTGGTCCTGACCCACAGACCAACTTCACAGCTTGGTCTTGACCTGGTCACTGTTTTGTGGCTGACCCTGAGCATCACCACTTTGCTCTTTGCTCCTTGCTTGGGTCCAGTAGGGCTGTGCCTTTGTTTGTAGGGGCAAACCTGCCTGACCTGCTGTACTTCCTTACAAGGTTACATGTACTTGAGAACATTTTGGGAGTACATGGGCTGGAAGGACCTGGCCACAAGTGAAAAACAACGTCCTGCAGAAGGGAGACCACTCATTTTTTTAAAATAACAAGCTGCACAAACAATTGAACCATTGCCCTGGTTCCTGGGCTGTATCTTTATTCACTTGAACAATCTTGTTATAAACAATTGAGTTTTCGTGATAGTGTTGCCTGAACAACTTCATTATGTCTTGCATCATCACCTACAGAAAAATCATAGCACAAAGCAGGCTGTTGTCATCTGGTAAGGCAAGCACAGGGAATTTTTGTTTCTCATAGTGGGTCAATCAGTAATGGAGAGGTCACTGATTTCAGGCTTTGGAGGAAGATCCTACAAAAGCAATACAGGGCTGGAAAATGCTTTCTGCACTCATATATGTGCCTCACCCAGCTGGACAATTCAGATATGCAGTGTATGGCTGTGAATCATGGGACACAGAATCAGAATCACAGAGTTTTGGAAACTCCCCACAAGGATCCTCAAGTCCAGCTCCCTGCTTCTTCGTGGAATAGCTTAACTCTTAGAGAGAAAGACCTGGTTTTTATCCAGTGCTGCTGTCATACCCAGGGTTGCTGGAGCTTGGCTTTCTACACTGCCAGCCCTCTCAGCTCAGAAGTTATCACCAGTGTCATTGCTGACAGATTTTGAGCAGTGTCCTTAGCAGAAGCAAACTTCTAAATGAATAGCAGATGCCAATGGCCCTTTTACACAGAAACATAAAATACCTTGGTCAAAGCATTATTCCAAAGTGGAATGTCAAGTACTTTAGGTATATCATCTGTTCTCTTTTGTGTATCTTCCTCACAGGCATCAAACAGCTTCTGCAGTGCAAAACCAACAACTGATTACAGCATCAATCACAGTGAAACCAGAGGTGTAGTGTGCAAAGCATGTGCTGAGAAAACACCTGCATTAGAGTAAGTTGTAGGGCTGCTAATTGATTGAAATATGTCTTCAATAGCTGAGAAAGAAACAATTTCATCAAGCTGCTTGCATATTGGAGGCCATTCTTCAGCATCTGTGGGGCCTTATGTCTTGGTTTTGAAGGACAGGTAACTGCCAGGGAAAGCTGGTGTTTCCCTTGGAATGGAGAATGTAAACCCCTCACCCCATCCAAATTATAATTTTGCAATTAAGGCCTTTCAGGCAGAGGTTTGGGAATAGGAATAACAGTTCTTTACTAGGAATATTAACAATACAAATGTAGTAGAAAACAAAACAAAAACAAACAAGCAAACAAACAAACAACAATCCTAGAAATCCTGACAGAGTCAGAGCTACATCCTGACACCCTGTTGGTCAGGGTGTTGGAAGCAGTCCAAAAGTGAGTCCTCCTGGAGTGGCAGATGTGGTTCTGTTGGAGCAGAGATGATCCTGTAGAAAAAGGGTCCAGTGATGGTGAGAAAGGTCCAGTCTTCCTCCGGGAATCCGGTGGAACCAGATCCCTTGTGTTCCTACGTCTGTTTTTATCTAGGTAGGAATGGTTGGCTCCCCCCACTGGGAGGAGCATCTCACAATGGGATGATGGAATGTGGATGACTGCTTGTGGATGATTGCTTGTGGATGATGGCTTGGGGAGCCTTAATGGCCCATTAGCAGAAAATATCCCCCTGGAGGGAAGATGGGTGGTGAAAGAGATAAGAACCACTGTCCCACCTGGTTTTAACAGTTGGCCCATTATCAGAAGGCACCTGCCCCCCTTCCCCCAGAATAATAAGAGATAAAGAAAAAAACATCTCCCCAACAGACGAAATAGGATACACATTTTTGATTCCATAACCCAAGACACCTTATCATCAGTGCTAATAATGGCCTTATCTCAGTTCTTGTCCTTTAAGGTAATAAATACACTTAGGTATTTTCCTCCAGATCTCTCCAGCATCACAGCAGTAAGTCAGACATGAGGTCTCCCAGCTATCAGTTCAAACACTAACATAAGCAAAGTGGATTTTTTCCCCACTTGTGCTTAACACGTGTGAGACATGGGACTGGTATTTGAGTGTGCCCTTCTGAAAGGTAGGAGAATCTTTACAGCATTCCACAGGCTATGCTGGCCTGGAAGATCAGAGACCCAAACTTAGGCTGAAACCCTGTCTGGTACAGAAATACAAATACTTAAAGGCTGCTATATGGCTACACCATACTGATCTGATAAGAATGAGATAGAGAAAATGGATGTGAACAAATGCTAGTGACGCAACTGCCTTCTTCATATGTCCAACAGGAGGGCATGGAGCTCCTGACTTACTCCCATTCCTGTAGCCGTAGCATCTTGTATCTCTCCGGCACAGCAGACAAATGTGAAGAATCATTGATGTCCTCAGAGTGTTGGTGCATGGCTATCGCTTTAGCCAAGAGCTCTTGGATTCTAAGTCAAGGAGGATATCAAAAAACCTAAGTCAATATGAGATAATGAGTAAATGTAAATATTTTACTTATGAAACTGTTTCATAAATCCCATGTTTTCTACAATGTACTTCTCATTTATATTGTATAGTTGGCAAGCAGCTTTTTTGTGGAAAATAGTGCTTTCTCAGCTCAGTTTTGCATGATCACAGTAGTATCTGATCAGACTGGCATCTTGATTATGTCATTGTGTCTTGGGTTATGTAACCAAAAAAAAAAAAAGTTTATTCTGTTTTTCCATCTGTTGAAACCGGTTGGGGAGATGTTTGTTTTCTTTATCTCTTGTATAACTCATTCCTCATAAGTCCAAGGGGGAGTGGGGCGGATGCTTTCTGATAATGGGTCAGCTGTTAAAACCAGGTGGAGCAATGTTCCTTATCTCTTCCAGAGCCATCCTCCCTCCAGGGGGATATCTCCTGGTAATGGGCCATTAAGGCTCACCACATGACTGATAAACATCATTCCATTGTGAGATGTTTCACCCAGTGTGGGGAGCCAACCATTCCTACCTAGATAAAAACTGAGACTCAGGAACACCAGGCAGCCTGTTTTCCACTGGATTCCAGAGGAAGACCAGACCTATCTCACCATCACTGGACCCTTTCTACAGGATCATCTGTACTCTAACAGAACCACATCTGCCACTCCAGAAGGACTTACTTTTGGACTGCTTCCAACACCCTGACCAACAGGGTGTCATGTCATATCTCTGACTTTGTCAGGGTTTCTAGGATTTTTTTTTTTTCTGTACTACTGCATTTGTATTTTTAATAGTCCTAGTAAAGAACTGTTATTCCTATTCCCATATCTTCACCTAAAAGCCCTTAATTGCAAAATTATAATAATCTGGAGGGAGGGGGTTTATATTCTCCATTCCAAGGGATGCTTCCAGCTTTCCCTAGCAGACACCTCTCTTTCCAAACCAAGACACATTGTAGACTGGTTTATTTTACTCTTTATTTAACCGGTTACCCTGAGAATGTCTCCTTCCCTTCACAGAACAACCCAAGCCATCTTCCAGAAGTCAGTTACAAAGAGATGCTGGCAGGTTGAAAGTCTGGAGAGAAGGTGTCTGGGCTGTCTGGTCAGAAATAGAGTTCCCAAGGACTGGACAAAGCAAGTATGTGGCTTTTCAGTGTAGAAACACACACTATGTCCCAAATATAAATAAATACTTTACCTTGCCTCTAGCTTTTTGATCTTCTCTTTCAGCATTTCATTTTCCTCTTTCTCCTGATGCTGTATTTGGATTACTCTTCCAGGAAGTGCTCTGAAACACATTTGTGAGAACTCTTTATATTTGGACACTGGCACAACAGTGGACATGCCCCTATTGAATAATCTGAATTCAAGGAAAAAAGCTCTAAGGTAGGAAAGTGCAAGCGCATCTAGGAAAAACTCCAGGGGAGCTGAACACCTCCCCTAAAAGCTCCCACACAGAATTTATGCTCAAATCAAGTGGGAAGATATTTACATCAGAAGAAATGGAGGTGTGGTGGTGAGGATCATAATGGATTCCCCCTCTTACAGTGATTATTAATATAAAGAATTACATTACCTGTTGTGACTCTCTGGAAGGTGAAGTAGACTATGAACAGTGTCAGACAAAGTTCTGTTCTCACTGTTCATCCATCCATAAGGGGAAGAAAGAAATAATAAACCACATTGCAGTCAGTGGGCAAGTATGCAATAAAGTCTTAAAAAATGCACAAGCTAAACTTCCTCCCTCCGATTTCTGATCAGTCCATAGGGAAAAGAAATTTAGATACCAAAACTTGTCAAGGCTATTCTTTGCCAGGTGAGTGGTTTGTAATTGTGAGTCAATACCACAGAAATACCAAATGCAAATAAAATACCAGTGCAAATAAAATACTCCCAAAGTGTAAGATCTGCACATTACATGGTGGAAATCCAACAGCTTCTGTAAATTGGCTCTGGGTTTCCAGTATAGCCTGGGCAAAATCTGTTTCTAATGCAGAGCTCTCCCTGTGTCTGGCTGATTTGTAATTTTCTGTCCCACCCACACTAGTGTGCACCAGCTACAGTTCATTTGCCAGAGGCCACACTAAACAGTGTAATTTCTGGTCACTGGACTCTCACATTATTTTGATGTCCATCTCTCATAATTTCGAACATTTCCTTTTTTTTTTTATTATTTTTTTTATTGTCCATCTCTTTCACCATTTTGAACATTTCCTTCTTTTTTTTTGTTGCCCATCTCTTTCATAATTTCAAACATTTCCTTCATGTTAAAAGTCTGGTCTCCATAAGCTGATGGCTGCTGTGAGGTGTCAGAGATATGTATGTCTGAGGAAAAAAAGTCAGTGGGCAAGTATGCAATAAAGTCTTAAAAAATGCACAAGCTAAACTTCCTCCCTCCGATTTCTGATCAGTCCATAGGGAAAAAAGAAAAGGCAATTCTTATAATGAAGTGGGGTAAGAATACATCTTGGAAACAAGTACTTTATAATAGCCAGTCCTGGGAGCAGAGGCTTCATGGCTAATCCATGCCAGCAAATGGATCAGAGTTAGGACAAAGGGCATACAGGGGTACAGATTTGGCATGGGTGAGTTAGCACTTGCCCAGATAATGCCTGATACAGCTCAGAGGACTCCAGAAGCCAGGGTATGCCAAAACCAGGAGCATTTGACTAATCATTGTCTGGATAAAGTGGACAAGATAAAAGAACAGCTCCTGAAAAACAAACTCAACCTATACCTGCAGAGAGTGGGGAACAGCAAATGTAGATGACTGTTCTGCTAAAACCAATTTTGCAATGTACAAGTGTGGAGGTTTTTTAATAGAGGAGTACAAAGCTCTGTGTTCTGAAGGTAATTTTTTATTTGTAGAACTCCTCTGTGTTCTGTTTCCTCATGAGGATCCCAAATATCAACTATTATTAGAGAGACAGTCCCAGATTAAGGTGCTCCTGCTGTTTGGATTTAGGTGGAACAGAGAGCAAGCTCATCCTTGGAACCAGATGTCACAGAAAGCCTCAGCATGAGGCTTTACCTTTGGTTTATGCCAATAGAAGGCTTCATAGCTGCTGCAAGGGACTGTGCTGCCACTCTCTCTCAGCATCACTCCCTCCCACTGAAGCACATTTTGGTTTTGTTTATTTGGATCAACTCCTTTCCAGTTAAATCACTTTCAGTCTTTCACTGAAGACACAATCTTTTTCTTTAAGCTAAACAATCTAGTAAAAATTTACATTTTAGTCCATCTTTCCCTGCAAAATTGATGAGCTCAGAGTCAAAGCCATGAAATCCCAGATCTTTACACTCACTCTCACACTCTTTATACTGATGTTTCTAGTTTATCTTCCTCTTGCACCAATTTAAGATCTGCCTCGCACTTCGGAGTTGAGCTTGAGCTGAATTTGGGGACAGTAACCATCTCTGTGATGGTTAGAAAGGTTAGGAAGTAGAAAACAGAGCTGTTATTGAATATTTCACAGCCAGAAAATGTTTGCAATCCAGCACTCATGCAACCCTCCAAGAAATTTTGTAGAAATATTCAGACCTAGGAAGACAAATAATTTATCCAGAGACACCCCCTGTGTAACCTACCTGCTGCCTTCTGAAGTTGTCTTTCTGGGATCAGTGTCCTCACATTGTCTTTCCAATACCTTTGTTCCTCTGTTGCCAGAAACATTGTCTGCATGCCATGATTTTGTTCCTCTGGAGCCAGAAACATTGGGTGTACCCCACACTTCTCCTTTGCTGGAGCCAGAAATATCAGGTGTATCCAACACTTCTGTTCTTCTGGAGCCAAAAATGTTGACTGTAATTCACATTTTTCCTTTGCTGGAGCCAGAAACATCTGGTGTATTCATGCCTTTACAGCAGCAGCAGAAAACATTTGTTGAAATGAGTGGGCAGCACTGAGGTCTGTTGATGCTTCTGGGAGTGCAGAAAGCTACTGACAATACAGTTCCCTAACAAAGGCACTTCGCTGTTACAAAAACAGAAGGAAGCCCTGCCTCTTTACAGGAAAAGGTACAATTTACAGTATGTTTAGAGTCACATCTCTCTCCAGCCAATAAAATCAGGGGAGATTGCCCTTCCTTCTGCAATATCAGTCCATTGAATTTCAGTCCAGTGCCATCTGTTCATCCCTCTCGGCCCCCAGACCTGCACACCACTGCACTGCAGTGGCCATGGCCAGCCAGTCAGTCTTCCTTGTTGGTATAGATTTTGGCACATACTACAGTGGGTACTGTTTTGTCTCTTGCTTCAGGTACACACCAAATCCTCCAGGTTTCCTGGGGAATAGAGCATGGGTTCAAGACCCTAAAGACGCCTAAAGGCATTTTGTTCAACCAGAAGCAGGAGTTCAAATATTTTGGCTATGATGCTGTGATGAAGTACAAGAGCCTGCCCTCCAGCCAAGTTGACAACAGGTACTTCTTCCAGACTTCAAGATGAAGCTGTACAACATGGTAGGTGGAAGAGTTACTACTAAGAGGGGTCGAGCCTATTCATTTATTTGAGGGGTGGGGGTTAGAGAATCCATGAAGGAGGCTGAGTAAGTCTGGTTGATGAGGATGAATGAACACCAGTCAGAGAGTATTTTGATGAACAAAATAAATTATTTATTTTTGTAATTGCTGAAAGCTTCACAGGCCCTTCCTTCATGATGTTTTTTATTTGTCTACAGACAATAAAACCTGACTGTATACCTGGGTGAAGGCAAATATCCCTAACAAAAAGCTGACCTATTCCCAAGCTTGACAGAGAAACTGGTCTCCCTCTGGGACTCCCTACCTTAGACCTGAACAAGAAACAGGGATCAAGTGAAACTTCCTGTAATTCAAAGGAGATTGGCAGTTTTGAGATTATCTAAAATCTCATCTCATGTTATACAACTCCCCCTAGCTCCTCTCTCCCTCCCTTGAAATGTTATGCTGAAGCTAATGTAAGGGTGCCCAGCTGTCCTTGAAGCCTGCAGTGGCTTTATCAAATTTCTCTCTGAAGGCTCTGTGCTGGTTCACACCATTTTCTGTGTTTGCTTGTTCAGCCAAACACCAGGCTACCATAGGGCCTTCCTGTCTGTGCTCCAGGGTCCCACAGGGTCTCTCAAGTGTAGAATAAACCAGAGCACAAGGCCAGTCCCAGGGAGAGCCTCAGGTCCTCTCTTTGGTGGATGGGAGGCCTCTTTGAAGATTTTCGTCCCCAGGACAGCTCCAGCTCCCCAGTTCATCTACAGGATCTACAGGGTCTTTACAAAATCTGGTCTAGGAGAAACAGCTGAATTATGAATGACATTGACAATTTGCCTACTGAATCACAGGTGTGGTGGGTAAGCAGTTTGGCAGCTGACCTATGCCACTTAGATTCAGTTAGCCACAGTAGTGAAGCCAATGCTGGGAGTTTACTCAGGTTTGGAGACAGGGGTGTCTGGGTGCCTTATGTTGTGCAGGGCTTGTTGTGAAGGGGACAGGTCTCGTACAGACACTGCACCATGTGACCCTGTGCCTTTTGTTTGGTAGGATGTCACAGCTGGCATGGAGCTGAAAGCCACCAATGGAAAGTTGCTTCCTGCCCTGACAGTCTTTTCTGAAAGCTTGTGCTACCTGAAGGAACATTCTTTGAACACCATTAAGGAGGCCTCTTTCCAAACTGTCTACGACCAGGAGATCACCTGGGTCATTACTGTTCCAGCCCTATGGAGTGCTGCTGCCAAGCAGCTCATGTGTTCTGGCAGCAGAATAGGTAAAAGCAGGGGTTACCTCATTTCCTCAAGTTACCTTTGGAGGTTTCTTTGCCCATTGAGGCAAAGGAACTCCTCAATATATAAACAACGTGCATTTCAAATTTCAGTCCATTGAGCAGAGAAATCTTCCACATTGAGGGTGGTGAGGGAGAGGATGTCCACAAATGATAGTAACAACAGCTCTGCCCTCCCCCACACCGTGAAGAAATGAGCCCCACTTCACCACTTTCCTCAAGGAAATATTCAATGATGGCATATGGGATGAATATGTAAAGAACCACCCTACTGAATTACAAAATATGATGTACAACCTCAGCCTACAGAAATGCTCTGCTACCAGGGAGGCAGTCTACATATGTTGCTACTACAACCTGACCAGATGTCCAAGAAGGACATCACCCAGTTCTTCGAAAAAGCAGCAGGAATGTAATGGGACAATCACAATTACATATGAGAAAATTAAGAGCTTATTTGACTACAGTATACACAATATCACTTGTGCTTTGAGGGAAATTATTTGCAAACCTGAGATGGACAAAGTACAGTACATTTTACTTGTGGGAAGCTTTGCATCCAGCATCATCCTGTGAGATGCAGTCAGGCAGGCCTTTAGCAGCAAGTATCACATCCTTTGTCCCTTGGAGGCCCAGGCAGCCTCCATGGCAAAAGGGGCTGTTTTATTTGGAGTTAATCTACACATCATTACCTCAAGAATCAGCCGTAGGATATATGGCTTAGAAGTATCTCAGAAATCTGATGATACTATCCATGATGCCTGTAAATGGAAGGTCTCAAAAACTGGTGACGATATTTATTGCACAGGTCTTTCAGAAACTGGTGGATATTGGGCAGTCAGTGAATATACATTAAGTTGCCCATTATGATTTCCATCCAATAGAACCAGATCAAACAAAGGTAGTCTTTGCTTTCTATTGTACAAAAAACCAGAATCCTTGGTATGTACATGAGGAAGGGATGGAACAGCTTGGTTTCTGTGTAGTGCCATCACCAGACACATGGCTGGGGAGACATCGCAGGCTGAAGGTGGAGATTAAATTTGGGCTCACTGAATTTAAAGCCACATGTACTGATGTTACTTCCCAAAAAAGTCAGACAGTTATAATGGATTTTTTTATCTTATATACTTCTCATTTTGAACAGATCGTAGATGTCCTTTTCAACCATTATGATTCTAACAATTCTATGACTTCTACAGTAGAGAAGACAATTGGACCAATAAGTCCCTCATGCAACTTTCTATTTACACAGGAAAACTACTAGTCTGATTCTCTGGTTCCTTCCATTCCTCACCAACCACCCTTTCAGTCCAACACCTCATTTTCTCTTATATCTGACAACAGGTTTGTCTGCTGCCTTATCTCATGTCCTTTTTAACTTGCATCGCTGAACACAACAGTCCATACCACCAATACAATCACCTTGACCTACCTGTGTTTGATGGAAAGCATCTGGACTGGTGTCTAACTTCCACATAAAGCAGCCCATAGCTGTTATTTTAGCCTGTCTTCTTGCAGCTACGTCTTCTCTTTCTCTGACATCAAGTCACTTTATCTGGAGTCTAGGTTTAATTCTGCTGGGGCTGACATTCAGTGTACTTCTGTTTTCTTCAGAACAGCATTTATATAATCTCTGTGTAATTAAAGCTCCAGTGTCCCAGTCAAGGGAGTTGAGTGAACCAGTCTAGGGGCTTGTGTCTAAAACCTGTGGGAGTGTTGTTTCCATTAATTGACTGGGTGGTTTGATCTCATTAATTGGGCAGATATGAATGCCAGATTGTAACTTTACAGATATGAATAGTGCATATGCTGCTGCCTGATGACTCTGTCCAGCTCTGGGTACTCTCTCTGATTTGGGCATGATATTTTCTATATCTCTAAAAGCTGATTTCTTTCCTCCTGCCTGCAGCACCTGTGCAAAAGTTCAGCACAGACTAGGCTTCATGGGCCTAAATTTGTCCAAGAAAAGGATGCAGTCCAGCAGTGTGGTGGGTCTGGCTGAGGTGGAGTTAACTTTCTTCATAGCGACCCTTATGTTGGTGTGTGGTTTGGGTCCAGAATGATGCTGATAAAACACTGATGGATCACGGGTTGAGGGGTGGGCTGGGGTTTGTGGAGTTGGCTTTCTTCCCCTTCAATAAGGATGTAAAGTTTCCCTGCTAAACACCAGCCTCCACTAATGCAAATTCTTGGTTAGCTGGATACAGTGCAGCACTGTCATCCTTATTAGTTGAATGATCATGTTAGAGTCACTGCTGGCCATATACTGAATGTTGTTATTCATGAGAGCAGCACTCAGAGGACTAATCTGCATATATGCTATGCCCTATGATATATAAAAGTGGAATGATTTTCAAATGACTACCATTGCTTTCACATTTAAAATGTTATGCATGCAATAAAAATATTCGCAGCAGACACCTGTGTCCATTTCTACCATGTCAGTTAGTACCACTCTGTACACTTTGTAAAGTCTGGGGACTAGGTCCTAAGAAGCTGAGCAGTCCTGCTTTTTTCTTACCCTTCGCATTTGGTATTTTCACCAGTGAAAAACCCAACACGGCTCCACCCGAGCCCACCAATGCCCTGGAATGGGAGAGAGAAGTATGGTCTGGGAAAGTGGCAGCAGGGAAAGCCTTTCCCACCCAGGTGCTAGGTGGGCTTTGAAATTCAGATATTGACACTTACAGCTGTGACTGCAGCTCCTAGTTTTGCTTGTTTTGGTGAGCTGATTATGTTGATAACCTCAGGCACTGAGCATGAGCAGATGAAGGTGTTTGTCCTCTCTGTGAAAGCAGAACTGAGTGTCAGGGTCTCGGGCTAAGCATCCCTGAAACCTGGCAATATGGGGGGCTCTACCCTCAGCCTAATACTACCATGGCTGTTGGGAAAATAAGAGTTATAGCTACTGAGCCCCTGACAGCCGTCCTCTGAAACAGGTGTGTGTGCTGAGCTGGGGATTAACCCCATCAAACAATAAATAGTGTGGGTTGTTCATGTGAAAAATCACAGAATCACAGATCTCCAAGTTTCAAGGATAAGAAAAGACAGTGAGGTTTGCAGTGCCTGTAACCAGGACATCAATGAGCTCTAGAGGTGTGATGGCTGCTGGATCCTAAATGGCTGGGTGAGTAGAAGGTGCCATCCATTTCTGTGGCTGGATCTTGCCTAAATCTTCTGCCTAAAAGCATGTGATTTCTTGGAAACTGAAAGCAACCCCCACTATGCAGTACTGACACCATTTCCCGGCAGCAAAGTGGGAGGCACATCCTCTTCTCCCCTGGCTGGGGATAGAGAGAGGAACGGCTTGGCCAAGGCCCAAAAACCATGGCTATGCTTTCTGCTCCAAATTTCTCGGTGCCATCTGCTCCCCAGCGTGACCCTGCCTGCTTGATGTCAGAGAAAGTTAAAGATTCACAAAGAGTTCATCATATTTATAAATTAACCTTGAAGACATGACTGTGGGGTGCTGGAGCAATGGAAACATGAAGAGACCCCAGGAAAAGTATGCTATAAATCTTATGTCTTTGACAAGTAATGGTTCAAAATATATTCAAACAGAAACTGCAACTGAGGTTTAACAAAATAAGGTTTAACAATAACTTAGCAACATGTGACAAGATGTAAAGACAACGTCAAGTTACCTTAGATGATTATAATGTTAAAGAACACATTCCTAGGGGAATTTGTATGTGGAAATGATAGGATAATGAACTGGACTGAGATCAGCACATGCATATTAAAAATTGTCTTACACAAGCATGAGTGACCAATCTCGTGTTTCTGTATGATTCTTTTTTGGTTATCTTTTTGTAAAAAGGACTCTGCTTGATTTCCAAAAGGTTGGAAAAGGCCTGGCATAGCCTGGCACCCTGTTCTTCAGATTTGTAATAAAATCATGTCTTGACTCAATGTGTTGATTGGCTCTTGCCTTCTCTGGGGTAACACCCTGAGGAATTTCATTCTATATTAGAAAATATCTCTTTTCATGCAATAGAAATGATGATTGAGAGGATTCACTTCTGTTGGGGACTGAGGTTTTTTTTCTTTCCTTTTTTTCTTTACTTGTTACCAGTGGAATTTTTGAGCCTTCGGAGGAGAGGGGTATAGCTGCTACATGGGGAAGAGAATTCACTCCTGCTACAGAAGTCCAGCTCGGTCCTGTTTCTCTGGTGTGGGATGAGCCTCTGCTCCTGGGAGCAGCCACTGAACTGGGACCTTGTTATCTGCTGCCTCGCTGAAGGAGGGGTCTGTCGCTGTGCTGGGACCGGGGTCACTGTTGTCCCACCCCCTGCTGCTTCTTCCGCACTGCTCCGAGTCTCTTCACTACTCTGCGGCCTGCACCCCCTGCCTGCCGAGACCTCCCGGCTCTTCAGCCTCAGCTCCGGAGTTTCCGATACAGCTCCTCCCTTCCAGGCCGAGCCGCCATTACCACGTGCTCCCCAAGCCCGCGCCACAGCGCCCCCTGCAGCCGTGTGGGGATCATCGCACCTGCCCTGTCCACCGGGAGCCACCAGCGCCCCTGCCGGCTGTGACCGGAACTGCACCAAAGGGAAAGTGCCTGCGGTGAGGGAAGCTGTTCCTGGGTTCCTGGTTCTGTTTTGTTGTTAATGCTGTAGTTGGTGTTGTTTGCCTGGTTATACATACCAGTAGAGAACTGTTATTCCTATCCACATACCTTTGCCTGAGAGCCCCCTTAATTTTAAAATTATAACAATTTGGAGGGAGGGGGATTGAATTCTCCATTCCAAGGGAGGTCCTGCCCCTCCCTAGCAGTCTTTCAAACCGAGCCAGCTTCCTTTGGCATAATAAAACAAACCACAGGTGAGGAAAAAGAAAGAAACCAAGCCTCTTGCCAACATGTGGGGAGGTGTCAGCAATGACTTCATGATTAAACAGCACGTTTTTCATAGCTCTTCCATTTCCAGGCCAAAAAAATAGATTTCTGGAGCTTTTTTGTTTCGATTTCTAGAGGTAGCTGAGATGTACCATAGGTGTGTACCTGTTAGAGATGTCAAAACTTTGTGAGAGATTACTGTGTTCATCTTACAAGGACTTGGCAAATCATGCAAGGAGAAAATAGAAGGTGATTTTCCAAACCAGTAAAAGTAACACCAGAAGATGGAAGAATAGAAAAGCATGTCACAGAAGAGCATGTCATTGCTTTGTCTGGTCAGGGATTGCCTTGTGCTGCTGACATCTAGCTTGGTCTCAGACAAAACTGATCCACTGTGCCCCAGAACTGGACCAACGAAAAGTAAGATTAGGGTGCCTCCATGGAAATGTGTTTAAGAAAGGGCAGGGAACACTGAAAAGGGAGAGACAAGTCCAGGGCAGGTACAATATCAAATGGGTTGATGATCAGTGGAAGAGCCCATGCTGGAGCAGTTGAGTAGGACACAAGGAGCAGCAAGAGCAAGGGACCCCCATGCACCAACCCCAGCTTCTGCACCACCCATGGTCTCACCAGAGAGTCTGGTTGTAACCTGCAGTATGGGGTGGGGAAATGGGACAGGGAAGTGAGGCATTTAAGTGTTGGTTGGTCAGTTATTTACTTGGCAATAAATTAATTTGATTGAAATTTCTCAATTCAAAATAGATATTTTTTGGCCCATGACAGGATATCTGACTGTATCAAGGAATGGAGCATGTTCATACGGCAATGTCCCAAAGGAGAATGAGGGAGAGCAGAGGAGAAGTCTTCTAGGGAATCATAGAATGTTTTGGATTGGAAGGGACTTTAAAGATCATCTAGTTCCAGCCCCTCTGCCAATGGGCAGGGCTACCTTCCACTAGACCAAGTAGCTCAAAGCCCCATCCAGCCTGGCCTTGAACTCTTCCAGGGATGGGGCACCCACAACTGCTTTGCAGGTTTCTATCAGGCTGCTCTTTCTTTCTTGTGTGGTAAAAAGGGAGAAGGAAGCAAGAGGTGACAGATTTCAGTAAAGTCATTTGAGACCTCCCTCTGCAGCAGTGGGACACAACCCCACCAAGACCAGTTGGTCTCTGTAAGTTTGCAGCCAGCACTTTCCTTCTGCCCTGGGGTATCAGGTTGGTTTTTCTTGACATGCTGCATATTTTCCCCTCACACCTGTTCCTTCCCTCCTCTAAACCATCCCAAACAATATGAGATTTTGTCTACCCTCAGCATCCAGGAGCAGTTTCTCAAACCCCTTAGCCCTTATTTTGTGTGATTGCCCTAGACTTAACCAGAACATTCCTGCCAGAGGTTAAACCCAGGCATTGCATAGATAATCCACAAAAACTTTTTGCCGCTAGTTCCAAGTGACTGTGGCTATTAACAAGTCCATAGATGCTGTCTGAAGCTCCACCCTGGCCCTTCTTCTGCCCCTTATCTCTCTCTCAGGCAGTGAGGGCTCACAGAAAGGACAGAGATCCCAGCTACAAGCCAGGAGGGTTAGGAAAGTGAAATGCCTGTGCTCCTGGCCTGGGTGTGCTGCACTGTTTACCTCCAGTGCTAAAATGAAGTGGCTTTGCAGGGCATATGGCCATGGATGCTGTGCCATACTGCCATCACCACCCCTGCAACACTGTCATTTTGGGCTGGCAAAGCCTCCCACCATCATGGGATCAAGGCTGGGAGCCAACTGTGGGGTGACCCCCTGTTAAACTAGAGAGCTGTGGGGAAAGCGGTGACCTTGGTGTGAAGGCAGGGCTGGAGAAGTTGCTGGAGCTAGAAATAAGATCTTTGAAAGATCAGAGTGCCAGGGAGAGGGGATGGCAAGACACCAGAGTGCCTTCAGCACAGCAACACTTTTGGGAGAGAACCAGGAAAATTAGTGCTCAGGCAAGGATCACCGTCAGGAAAGAGAAGCCAAGCACTGGCTTTGGCAGGGTAAGGGGGGAAGAGAATTGGGGTTTTTTTCCCTGCTGAAAACTGCCTTTATTTCATTCTCTCCTCAGACAGTGAGACCTTTGCTTTGGCACGTGACCTACGACTACAGGGCTAGTTCATCTCCTCATGTGGTTGGTTTCTTTCCTGATTAAAAGTGATTAGGCTCTAAAACCTGCAGAAATGTGACTGAGGGGAACAGAGACAAAGAGACCCTTCAAGATCTCTTAAATCCCCAGGGCAGTATTTAGAGAGCCCTGAGGAGAGAACTGGAGCAGAAAGACCCTGCCAGGACCTCCCTGTCCTTCTCCCTCCTGCTGCACCGTTCATTGCCAACATCTCCTCCACCATGTTGCTCTCTGAAGCAGAGGTGCAAAGTGCCCGTGGTGCCTGGGAGAAGATATATGTGGATGCTGAGGACAATGGGACAGCTGTGCTGGTCAGGTAAGGAAAGAGCCCATCCAACTGTTGCCCCAGAGGGGTGAAGGAGGAACACCAAGGATGGAGTTGCTGCCTAGGAGCATGTCTTGATATTTTTCATGCAGCCCTTGCTAGGAAGAGGAGCAATCCACACAAGGAAAAATAAAAAGGGGTAAGTGGGTGGGAAAAGAAGAAGAGACAAGAACAATATCTTCACCCACATAAGGTAAAGAAAAGGAAGTGTGGTATGAAAGAGAATGGGAACAAAACATGGGCCTTATTTCCCTCTTCCTCTTTACCTCTAAACTATTTTAATACTTTTTTTAAACTCAGTATTTCACTTCTAATTCTCCTTCAGCCTCAGTCCATCTGTTCTACTGTATTATACCCATTCTGTGGACTTTCCTCTCTTAGTTTCCATCCTGTTTCCCTCTCTTCTGTTCACTTTTCACATATTTCACTCTCATCTGGGACTTACATCACCTCCATAAGCATGGATCAGTTCAAATACTATTTCTGGTTATCAGACCTTTACCTCCCCCTCCAGCTTTCTTGAATATCACACCTTGTGCCTGGATTACCCTCACGAAGCCTTACATGCTGCTCTTTCCTTCTACAGGCTACACAACCTGAGCAGAGTTAGGGTCAGAAATGCAGCTGTAAAATGTTAGTAGCATCCAGTAACTTGCCTTCCTGGGGTAATTTACTCTAGAAGGTTTGCTTTAGTGTCCTACAGCCACAGACCTGCCTATAGAGAAGTTCAGGGCTTCCCAGGACAAGAGAGACAGGGCTATACTGGAGAGTCCAACAAAGGGCCAGAAGATGATGAGGGGACTGTACTATCTCTCCAATAAAGAAAGGCAGAGAAAGCTATGTTTGTTCAGCCTGGAGAAGAGAAAGCTCAGGGGAATCCTACCAATGTGTACATAAAAACCTGAAGGGAGAGTGCAAAGAAGGCAGAGCCAGGCTAGTCTCAGTGGTCCATGAGATGGGACCAGAGTCAATGGGCCCAAATTGAAACACAGGAGGTTCCCTTGAACATCCGGAAATACTTCTTTTACTTCCAAGTGCTACTGAGCACTGGCACAAGTTGCCCAAAGTAGTTGTTGAGTCTCCATTCATGGAGATACTCAAAAGCCATCTGGCCATGGCTTGACCAGTGGTGTTGACCCAGATGACCTCCAGAGGTTCCTTCAAGCCCAACCACTGTGTGACTCTGTGAAATGCAGTGTGGAATTTGCTATGGATACTTCAGGTGGATAACCAGTTTACCCAATGGAGTAAACTGCCTTTTTTTAAAGAGTTTGACCAAGATGACTGTAATTGGTCAAAGGTAATTTCAAACACACTGAATTGTGTTACTTTTGAATAAAATGGAATGAGCAGTACCCCATACTCAAACAACAATCCATCACAGGCAGTAAGAAAGCTTTGCAGTGCTCTATAGGAAGGGGTTAATTAACAAAACCAATAGTAGGGTTTCTCTATGAAAACACCCACCAGTATCACAGTGGTCATATCTGTTGTCCAGAACATCTTTGGGAATATTAAACTTTTAGTGTCTCTACATGTGAACGTGCTCCCACTTCTATGTGAAAGTAACACAGAGTTAACACCTAGCAAATATTAACTTTAGAAGCAGTGGAGTAAGTTCATTATCGATTTTAAGGTGGAATGAGCAAAAGAAATGCCCTGGGGAGGGGCAAGGGAGAGAGGACTGGCTGCTATGTGCATGGGGGTTATGCACAGGTGCAAAAGGCAAAGGAGAAAGAAACAAGGAATGCAGAAGTGTCTATTCTAATAAAGAGAAGGGGAAAAGGGGCATAAATGCATAAGGCAAGGCCCAGAACATGTGGCCATGTCTGCAATGATACCTTGGTCCACAAGTCAGGATGTCTCTCATTCCTCAACAGGATGTTTACTGAGCACCCAGACACCAAGTCCTACTTCACACATTTCAAAGGCATGGACTCTGCCGAAGAGATGAAACAGTCAGATCAAGTCAGGGGCCATGGAAAGAAGGTTTTCAGTGCCATCAACGACATGGTGCAACACCTGGATAACTCTGAGGCTTTTCTTGGGATAGTGACCCCACTAGGCAAGAAACATGCCACCCAGCTGAAGATTGACCCCAAAAACTTTAGGGTGAGTGAGCAGCCCTTTTCCCAAAGGGTGTAATTGTGAGGAGGGCATGATTTCCCATTTGAGGGGTAGAACTGAGGAACATAGGCTTTGTATGTAGGAATACATATGTATGCCACAGAGAATGGAGTTGGTGGAAGGTGAGATGGTTGATGGTGGAAGATGACAGGAGTGAGAGATCCGGCATCGGTGGGGAAGATGGCTGTGCAGCAGGTGTGGTGTGGGCAGGTGATGTGGTGCTCAGGTGGGAGCTGTACAGCTTCCCATGAGTTGTAGAGGGTTTTCTCAGTGCAATACGATTCCCACACTTGCTATTTAATAACTGGATACAGAAAAGCAGTTTAATGCTGGACTACAGGCCCTGATGTATTTTTTTATCTTGTAAGAGGAGCTGAGCTTTTCAACTAAACCAGCTGTTATTGAGCTACAATGACAATAGCATTGTTATCATTAAACAAACTCAAATAATAAATACAGGATCAAATTATTTGCCCAGCTCCACCTAAGGTCACTAGCAGAGTGCATTTATAACTATTTTGTCTGCCTTACACAGCAAAAAGAGACACCTTCTGGCAAAGATTATTTCCAAATGAAGGTGATTTCAAAAGCAGTGAGCCCAATTTTCAATGAGTGGAAAAATTAGTGATGATTTCTGGCTGAAAATACTTTTTCAGGGTAAAGATACACAAAACAATAAATGCTGCACAGGAAAGGAGTTAGCATTTCAAAGTATACCGCCTACCTAGTAACTGCAAGAACTCTGCTATAGAGCACTGGACGGCTAATGAAAGATCAGGGGAAAACTTACCCCCCAAACCATGTATTCCATAGGTGTCCAACAAGGCTCACCTAAATATTTGGGAGAGTCCTCTGCCTGGAGAAGGATTGCAGTGGATGGATGAAACACATCAGTCCTATATGGCCATCCTTAAGTGATAGGTACAGTCAACATTAACTAGATACAGGGTAGTTAAAAACACCAGCAGCACTTTTTGGGAATTCTATAATGCACCTTGTTTTCCATGCCCTGTTACAAGCTCTGCAGGTCATTTGCTGTGAATTGTTCTTGTACCCCTTTCTGCTCTCCAAGAATCCCAACTAAAGATATGTAAGTTCTTATGCTTCTAATGTGGAGAAAAGTTCACACTGGTTTTTCTTCCCTTCTTGTTTAGATTATCTGTGACATTATCTTACAATTGATGGAGGAGAAATTTGGTGGAGACAGCAAAGCTTCTTTTGAGAAGGTGACCAATGAAATCTGCACTCACCTGAACAATATCTACAAAGAGGAGGGTTGGTGAGGATGTACACCTTCCAGGCTCTTCAAACAACTTGCCAGCACTGATTTGCTGCTTTTGGGCCCCCAATCACAGCTGGAAAAATTAAAATTTTAAAATAAAAAAGGCAAGAAAAAAGGCTTCTACAATATAGATATCAATAATTTCCTTAGGAAACTGAGTTTCTACAACTACACAAAACCCAGATACATGAAAGTCAACCAAGAAATCCTGATGTGCTTTGTAGTTTCAGTGTTTCAGGTGGGTTCCTCTGGCCACCATCCTTGAAGACTACATTTTAAGATGGGGACTTTAACCTTTCTATTCCTAAAAGAAAGACTCGCTCCATCCAGCAGCACCAGAAACTTTTTGGTTCACCTACCACCTCTCCATCCTCATGAATGACAGGAAGGAGACCATTTTGAAGCATCTCGAGAATCTTGGTAGAGGTCATTATTTAAGAAGCATGAGTATTGTTTTGTGTTTGAACTTAAACAAGGGGGAAGTGGTGTATTGTTGGAACCCTAAGCACTAAAAGTTTAGACTTTCTGAGCTGACAGGTACTGACCCCCAAGAAAACACTACATTGACCTGAGTCCTTGGAAGAGGCTTCCAAATTTGAGTGATAGCACTGGGATTATGTGTGTGTAGTTTGAATAGAAGTGTGTAATGTCACAGGGTGGAAATTTTAAAGTTTAATGTTTTAGTATATAGTAATATATATAAAGCAAGATGGAGGTTTTAGGGCGTAGGCTAATTCTTTTTCACCTTTTTCTTCATGGGTTTGGGTGGTATCTTGTAATTGGATAGAAAAATCTGCATTGAGGACCACGTGTGGTTGGTTATTGGGTTAAAGGTAAAAGTAATTTAAGTGTCATTTCATAATTGGACAGTTTGTTCTTAAAAGGCCTTGTAAAGAGACAGAGACAGAGCCATTTTTCACTTTGTTAGCTAGAACTCACAGCTTGTGAGACTGTACTATAGATAAGAATTAATAAACATCTGAGTGTGAGCACGAAATCCATCTCTCAAGCATTTAATCCTGGCTCTGACAGGAAAAGAAGATAAAAACCCCACAGTGTATGGGAATGATCAACATCTGGGAGAGACATGAGGAACGTCCCACCTTACATGAGCCAGGAGAGTCACCAAACCTTGGTTTCTCAGAGCAGCTTTCAGCACAAGGAATGATAACACTGAGTGTGGTCACCACTGGACCCCTCTGAGCAGGGATGAATGTCTCCAGTGTGTGGATTTCACTGTATTACTCCAAGGAAATTACTTGGGTTGCATTGCCACATGAAGCAAGAGAAGAGCTCACTGGCTCTTGTGCACTCAAAATGCACCTAGCTGATGGAGACTGCTGCCTTGCTGCATGGGCAGCACAGAGGGCTCAGCCTGGCATGGGACTCATCCTATCCAGTCACACAGCCTGAGCCTCCCTTCAGTGGTAACTGGGTTCTCAACTATTTAGTTGCTTTTCTATGTATTCCTTAGACTTGGTGAAATAATCAGCTAATAACTGCAAACAACCACATGCCAGTTTGCTTCAGTGTAATGCAATAAACACAGAGAAAGCAGATGTGCCCTCTCATTTGCTTCACAGAAAAGGTGATGGTGCAGTAGTTACAGTGCATATTTACTGGTGGTACAGCGGGGTTTCCAAAACCAGCTCAAACTCCCACCCAGGCACCCATCATACTTGTGGCAGTCAGGCTTCTCATGGTTTTCACTTAACCATGAAGAAACAGTTTTGTAAACAAGTAAAAATGCAGTTTTCCTTCATTCAACATGTAGTTTTCCTCATCCACCGCATTTGACAAAGGATGCTAAATCCCAAATTCCAGAAGAGGAACTCTAGCCTGAGGGGAAGATGGGGCAGGCTTGCTTTATTTGCTTCAGTGTTCTGTTGAGCTCGGGAGAAAGGGAAGTGTATTGAATAGCATTGGCAAGGGCTGTAAAAAAAGAAAAAGACATTTATAGTCTCAAATCCCTCTGAGAGAGTACAAATACTTAAAGCTCTGGAAAGAGGTCATGGCAGTTCTTTACTCCCATTGCTCTGCTGCAAACCAGTTTGAGCTTAGAAGAGTTGAAGGCAGTAATTCAAAAAGTTAGTGGTTCCAGTTCAACCTCCCCACCTACTTACCACCTTTACAGAGATGGAGAAGAGGCGAAGGTGCCTGAGGGCCAGTGCTGTAAAAGTGCCTTCTTTGCAGCCTCTCTGAGTTACAAAGCACCTGGGAATGATTTCTAACCCCTGTGCACTTAACTGAGCATCACCGTCAGTACTTTACCAGAATCAGCATTCGTCAGATCATTTCAGCCTGGGAAAGGGCTGTACAGCCATAGCAGCTCCTGCTGCTCTGAAGTCCTGTGTGACCTTGCTGGTGTCCAGCCCTGCTTTGTTGCTAGTTAATCCTGCCTTTCTGATGATGCATCTCCTAGAGCTTGCTTATCTGCAGTGCTCTGACAGCACCACTGAGCCTAAGGGAAGGGATTTGGGATTGCAGTTTCCCCAGCAACAGGAAATAAAAAGCCAGAGGCAGGAGAGGTAAGTCATGAGAAAATCTTCTAATTGCCTGCCAACTCCATTATATGGCCAGAGGGGAAAGCAAAGATAAAATGGAGAGCCAGGACTAGAAGCAAATATTTCTTCCTTTCCTTGTATTTCCAGCTGCTGATACAACTCTTATCCAGCAGTCTGCTGCTTCCTGGTTTTTCAAACTGCAGGGAAAGACAAATTTCATGTCTTATTGAAAAGAATAAATAATTACATAAGTAGTAAGAGTGCAAGAATTTATTAAGCAAGGGGGAAAAAGTGATCAAAGCAAAAAACCAAAGAGCAAGAACCATCATGCAGGAGTGGATGAAGAGTGCATTAACATTTTTTATAAGCCTCTGCATCAGAAACTAATTTCTACTGTTTTTGAAATAAAGGACAATACTGAGGAAGGTGGCATATGAAATATGGGACATAGAACAGTAAACTAAAGGGGTTATCAGCTGCTGCAGGCCCCTAAACAACACTGCACACTGCTTCGTCTCTGAAGCATGGCTCCATCTGCATTTATACTTAGTTTAATGCTGACTGCAACCTCCATCTGCTGTGTCCCTACCGCTAAACCCATCCACTTGGATGTACCCACCCATGCCTTTGGCTGTCTTGCACTAGCCCCAGGGGTCTGAAGTCTTGCTACCATTCTCTCTTTGGCTACACAGATAATACCTGCTCCAAGGCTATTTAACATTTGCTCAATCATCCATTTGCACTGGCTTAGAGTATTGGTTTACCTATTTTCTCTCATTGCTCCTGGGCATGGGTGGTACAAGATAGGCTGGACAGAGAGAGGGGCATTGTATTCCTTAGACTTGGTGAAATAATCAGCTAATAACTGCAAATAACCACATGCTGGTTTGCTTCAGTGTAATGCAATAAACACAGAGAAAGCAGATGTGCCCTCTCATTTGCTTCAGAGAAAAGGTGATCCTGGTACCAATGGGATGGTAACTCCCAGATTCAACAGCTGTTGGAAGGCAAGAGGACAAAGAGCCTCCTGTGCCAGCTCCAAAGGCAAGTCTTACATTGGGTAATGGGATACGGTGGCGTTAGGCCAAGCACCTCTGCTTGGAAATGTCACCATTTTACTGTGTAGTTCCTCCTGCTGCAATGGGACACAGGCTATGTGGCACTGGGCCAGACATCCCTTGGATGTGCTGAGTAGCCAACCATGAGGGTATTTAGAAAGTGTTAAGATATGGCATTTGGGGATGCAGTTTAGTGGTGGGCTGGGCAGTGCTGGGTGAATGGGCGGATTTGATTATCTTGAGGGGCTTTTTCAAGGTAACCAATTCTATTATTCCATGTTCAGGAGAGGATCTCACTTCTGGTAATGTGCCATTCTCCAGCTCCTTATCTTTTTTGTTTTGCACTCCCCGACTAATCTGGACTGATTATGAGATATAGGAATGACACTTTCACGTTCGCTGCAGTTCAAATACTTTTAATCAGTTAAGTAATTTACTTCTTCTGCTCATTTTGTACATCTTCAGTTTGATAAAAACTGCTATGGGGCTACGACTGCATCAGCAAAATTTCTCAGAAAGATCTCAAAAGCTGATGCTCAGATACAGCACCCCTAAGTTCCCTCCATTTCAGCTCCATTTTGTAATCTATTTAACCATGAATGCTATGGTCAGTCCATACCGCTCTTCAGCTGTCCAGCAGGAAATTTACAGGCAACGAATACCTCAGTTTTGCACTTCTGGAAATTAAGGTCATTGGGTTCTGATGCGTGGAAGATCCGTAATTAGGTACAATTCTCCTCTTCTGATAGATGCTCCAAATCTTTTGTATCCTAAGGGTGTTTTATCAGTCACCTTAATTTTTTCTTCCCAACTGCATTTCAGTCCTGTATTTCCACAAGTAATTCAGACTATTTTATGAGGGAATCAGAGATCAGCCTTACCTTCCTGCTTAACATGAGTGTGGTACTTCCTCTACATAAGGGAAGGTCCAAACCCAATCCCCCTTTTGTAATGAAATTTAAAAGTAATTTGTAAAATGAATGGCATATTATCCAGAATTCGCTAGTGTCAAGTGTAGGCACTGCTTTGTCACAGTATGCACATCTCACCCACCCTCCCTTCCTCCCCCTTTTTGTGATACACAATTTCTAGCTGCTGGCTGTAGGGGGAGATGGGTCCTCAGTATTTCTGGAATATCATTATTCCAGAAAGGAATTCCAAAGGAATCACTTGCACTTGTGCTATGTAAGATGTATCTAGAAAGGATTGGTCACCTTTTGTCACACCACTAGAGTCCCATTAACAACTATGTGATGATAGATGTTACCAGGCACTTACACTCTGGTGGTACCAGATGGACAAAGACTGGTAAGTTTCATTCATCAAGCATCTCGGCCACCAGGAATTCAAGAAACAGTCCCAGGAAGGAAACTCACACTCAGAATTCAAATTTTATAAATAAATAAATAAATAAAGGGTTAAGTAGTTAGTCATCCTCACTTTGGAAGATTAAAATGATGTATATTCAAAGTGGAATGTGCAATGCTGAATCCAAGTCCTTGTTGAGGTGTAGAGGTCCTGCTCTAGCTTTCATTGCCAGCCAATACACTGCTCACACGTACACTACAGTACACAAATTATCTTCTGTATTAGAATTATCACCCATGTGCTCTGACCGTACAGAAGATGCTACAGAAATGACACTGAGGACAAATGCACAGTGAATGGTATTACACAACAATGTTAGCAGGCCTTCATAGGCACTTGCACTGGAGGGGGACAGAGGCTGCAGAACCTGCTGGAAATGCTGATCAATCATTACAAACACTGCTCTTAAGCATCACTATTAGGTAACTCAGTGATGTGATCACAAGGAGGAAAATTTACCAATACCTAAATTCTTTGTGGGAGTAGGGCATATCTGAGTAGTTAAAATACCCCAAAACACTTTCAATCCAACAGAATAGACTGCAACCCCTTTATGTTTTGTCAGCAACACGGACTTGGATCAAGGGCACTCTCAGTGAGTTGATATAGTCAACACACTGAAGCAAAGAGATGCCATCCACAGGTACCTCAAGAGGCTTGAGGGGTGTGTCTGTGCAAAGCTCAAGAAGTTCAACAAGGCCAAGTGCAAGGTGCTGCACCTAGGTCAGGGCAATCCCAAGCACAAATCCAGGCTGAAGGACAAAAAGATGGAGAGCAGCCCTGCCAAAAAGGACTTGGGAGTGAATGAGGGGCTGGACATGACCCAGCAAGGTGCACTCATGTGTCCCGGGCTGCACCCAAAGCAGCGTGGGCAGCAGGGTGAGAGAAGGGATTCTGCCCCCTTGCTTTGCTCTGGTGGGACCCCACCTGGATCCAGCTGTGGGATCTTCAGCACAGGAAGGACATGGACCTATTGGAGTGGTCCCACAGGAGGCCACAAAGATGAGCAGAGGGATCGAGCACCTCTCCTATGAGGAAAGGCTGAGTTCAGGTTGTTCAGCCTGAAGAAAAGGCTATGGAGAGATCTTACAGCATGCTCTAGTAACCTGAAGGGAGCCTACAACTGGA
Organism: Phylloscopus collybita; assembly: GCA_027886175.1. Lineage (NCBI taxonomy): Eukaryota > Metazoa > Chordata > Aves > Passeriformes > Phylloscopidae > Phylloscopus > Phylloscopus collybita. The sequence goes on along the minus strand of JAJNNQ010000137.1, from coordinate 48,834,495 downwards.
GAGGGACTTTTTACAAGGGCATGTAGTGACAGGACAAGGGCGAATGGCTTTAAATTCAAAGAGGGTAGATTTAGATTGGATATTAGGAATCAATTCTTTGCAGTGAGACTGGTGAGGGGCTGCCCACAGAAGTTGTGGATGCCTCATCCTTGGAACTGTTCAAAGCCAGGCGGGATGGGGCTCTGAGGAACCTGGTGTAGACAAAGGTCTTCCTGAGTATAGCAAGGGGGCTGGAACTGAATGATCTTTCTCTTCCAACTCTTCCAAACTGTTCTATGATTCTGACTCCACAGGTTCCTGCTTTTTAAGATTTTAGAATAATCAGGATTGTAAGTGGAATGACTGCTTCTCCTAGTGCACATCTGTATGTTAAAAACTCTAATACAGGTATTTTTTAAAAAAGACTGAACTGCTAGTTAACCACCTTTAGAGACCAGTATATCCTTGTTAAGTTATTGGACAATATAGTTTCTTTTATTTTTTTTTTTATTTCTTTTGTTTTTAATTTTTGTTTGTTGTTGCTGGTTTTTTGTTTGTTTGTTTGAATACAATTAAAGGTGTACTCCACAAGAAAAAGCAGAAAGAGTCCTTATGGAAAAAAAAATATATTGAACACATACCAATCAAATGGTACAGATATGGGACTGGCTTTGATTTCAAAATTTAAGTAGAAATAAAAAAGATGTAATGCAACAGCTGTTCAATTTCCCAGTCTAAATAGGCACTGTAAAAAGACATTTCCGCTTTCTCCAGCACACATTCCTGTCTAAATGCTGCCACTTGTAATCAACTCCTAGGATCCCAAACAAAAATAAAACCCAACACTGAGAACATAATCTTAAGAGTAAAAGTTAATATCCATCCACCCACCCTCTTACAAAAAAGCAAACAAACAAAAAAAATCCCCCCAAATACAACCTTTCAATGCTGCTGTTTTGACTGGAGCAGAATTGGAGAATTTATAAAGGTTCAAAAGCACCCAAGGCAAATAGTACAATGTAATTTGTTCACTAACTTGTATTGGAAAGGAGATTAAAAACATTGAGATCTGCATCTTGGTACATAAAACTGTTGTCCTGAATAAAGAGAAATCTTTCAGAAAAGTTTTACAACTTGGTGGAAGTCCAGGACCCAGCTTTAGGCATCATTAATTAATGGGGTTTAATTCTGACTCTGTCATAACCACTTTTATATACTGTACATCTACCCTAGTTGGATCAGTGTTGGAACTGCTCACTGGTGTCCCTTTGAACAACTGTAAACTAAACCAAAGTATGCAACTCCATAGGAAGCTAGAGATCAGGTCAATATACTGCCAGTTATATCTCCCCTGCTTCACGCTCCTCTGAGCTCCTTGGCTCTTCTGACTGGCCATTAGCGCTTTCGTACGAACGTTTCTTGTCTTTGAAATCCCGCGGCGACCTCTCCCTTGAGCTTCTGTCTTTATCACGGGATGTTCTATCGCGATCTCTTGAACGCTCTTTGTCTCTGGAAGATCTTTCTTTAGAGGATCTGAAACGTGCAGTGTATTTGAAATTCAAGTTAGACATTAATTAGTAGCTATCAAACAGCACTTAAGATTTTATATTTTTCTTCTTTTTCCAACACAGCTTTAGATTTATATTAACAGAAGTATATAAGACATCAAATCATAATATCCTTCTCCCTTTCCTACCTTCCACTTCAAAAGACAAGTACTTTGAGGTAGGATTTAATCTACATTTATTTCAGAGCCCAGATTAAGTTCAATGTGCTTTACTACATTTCTTACTTTCAGCCTCCACTTCCAGGTTTGCATTAACTGAAGAAAGTCTGCAGAAAATTCTCATCTGCAGTCTCTAGTTTATTAACAGTTTCTCAGACTATAAATTACAAACTTAAAAAACACATTTAAAAACAGGAGTTTGCTTTAAAGTAGGGGGATATTAACTTGATTAATTCTGGAATGGAGGCTCTATATGGAGCCATACCAAATATGGAATCTGTTCTACAATCATATTTTGTTACAAGAACTAACCCTTGTGTGACTTTGAAAGGTTGGGGTAGTGTTCTTTTTAGGTATCTTACTCTGATAAATAGGCATTTTCAAAACCTTTATGATGGACACAGAAAAGACCTGTTTGTTAAACAAATATGTAGTTTTAAACTAAATTAGCTACCTGTATGTAAGAAAAATGGATTAGATATCCTCCTCTATATTCCCTTACAGATGCACTTAGGTCTGTTTTTGAAAAACATTCCATCTGTATTTTATCGTGTACTGCAATCACAAAAAGTTCCAATACAAACTTTTACAGAAAAATCTTAACAGCTAGCCAATCATTTCCTAGTTGAAAAATCTGGTACTCTAGACAGTGAGACTGTACTCTCTCCATTTACAAAAAGTTACTGTCACGTCACCTCCAAGCTTCAAAACGAACGTCTGCAAAATGCTCCTCTACTAATTTCCTTTTGTAAGCTTACAAAGAATTGATCTTTCATGTTAGTTGCTCCTCTGAAAAGATTACTTTCCCTGCAATGTGGTGTTTTGCAAGGACTTAATACTTGCAAAAAACACAGATCCATAGGCATTACTCTATACTACAAACTACATGTCACAGAAGGGAGGCTACATGCCAAATAAGAGCTTCATCCTGGAGTTAGTATGACTGTTTATCAAGGATCTTGTGCCCAAGTCCCCTGCAAAACTAAGAATGATTTAACTCCTGAAATAATTTAAATTATAAGCCCTGCTTGCACGGCCACTTCAAAACCTGACCTTTTATCTTCTTGCAGGTCAACAGTCTCAAGGTTTTAAGACTGGGCACTCTTTCACTGTACTGCTCTTGAAGTATGCCACAGGGGGTAACCTATATAAGAAAGGAATCCGGTTTATGAACCTCCCTACCAAATGCCTTGTTGTGCAATACCAACTCTTAAGTTATGCTCACCTCACTCATGTAAAACAAGGCAGCCAATCCTCACAAGCAGACAGCAACTTAATCATTCAAAAGCAAGTGCCAGCCTGCCCCCTGCAGTAATCTTTCCATGAGAGGTCCTTGCAACGCACAATCTTCAGATGTAGTGGAAAAAGTTTCAGGCATACCTAAACTTACCTTTACCTAAACTTTTAACTTTCCACAACAGATGGGCTCTGGTGTTGGGAACAAGAGCCCAAGGGAAAACCTGAATGTATTTACAGTAAGATGACTGCTAGTATCCTTGGGTTCAAATGAGAATCAGCTGTTTCACTTTCTAAGCTGCACAAAACTGGTATTATCAACTTGCCACCAATACTCTGTAGCACGCATCCAAAACAGAAGTAATATATAACCCTTTTATTGTTATATAAAATAAAGAGAGAATAAGTCACTCTGGTGAGTCAAATCATAAATATGCTGAAGTTGTAATTGAAATCTGAGACAGACAGACTCAAAATGTGTTGAAATTACTAAGTGGTAAGCATTAACCTAATTTAGTGTGAAAATTTTCATTGTTGGGAAAAGCCATTTATTTCTAAGGCAACATTCACCTCTTTTTGGAGCTGCGTTCTCGGCTCCTCTCCCTGGAGCTGTGCCTGCTTCTATGATGGCTGCGGCTTCGGCTGCGGCTGGTGGAGCGGGACCTGTGGCGGTGGCGTTTCTCACGGGATTTGGATCGAGTCCTTCTCTTCCGTTCCCGCGAGGCTGAGCGAGAGCGGTGCCTGCGGCGATCTCGGGACCTAGATCTAGGAACAGAGAGGGCTTTCACCACACACTGTTCTCACCCAGCCACTCTTACCAGTATACTGTGAACATATAAGCACATCTGTACAGAGAATAGCCTGCAGTATTCAGAGTGCCACATTTGCAGTGTCTGATTCACAGGCAAACAGACAACGTTAGAAAAGCTACAGATTCCTTTTTGACTAATGCAGACGATTTTATAGTTAATTCATGACTGTATGGCTACAGGATAGCCAATGCAGGCTCCTGAAAGCAAATAAAAATATGAAAAAAAAATCTACTTCTTTACATTTAAAACTAGTGTCTTTATCAGGCAAAGAAGAACTTAATGATGCAGTGACAGGGATCATCTACCAGAATCTATGTGTTATGATGTTCTTTAAAAACTGGACTATATTGTTCTCCCTGGAAGGTTCTAAACACTATACAAATTTGGTGTTTGTTTTTTTTTTTGTTTTTTTTTTTTTTTTTTTTTTTTTTCCCCTGCAAATCACTTTGCAGTCATACCTTACTGGTGACCTTCAACTGTGTAGATCTGAAAGAACAGTCATACTATTCATGAGTGATCTGATGAGTTAACATGGTGCTTAGGGATTTTGAAAACATGGGCTATCACCAAAAGGTACTAGCCAGAAGTTTTTGTAAAGAAAAAGCAATTCGCTGTTTTTAGTGTTACTTGGAACATGAAGCTGCATTTTAATAGCCACAAAATAGATGTAGATGTATAAACTCAGCAGGATGATGATAAACAGTGTACAAACACACGGAGAGATGACTATGTAACAGAAAGCTTTGATTGTAAAGATGGACATCTTAAACTAACAGTATTAAACAGACTTAAAATGTTCCAGCTTGTGAAAGGCTAACTTCACCGCTGGTATTCCTTGTCTGCGGATTTATATACCTTTTGGCATGCTTGCTGTGGGATCTGGACCTGAAATAAATGGAAAATAGTAATTTTTCTTAAGAGAATCTCACTATCAAATAAAGTGCAATTTAGTAATAATAAACCAGACTAGTTGACCTGTTATTGTATTCTTGTTTTAGTAGAAGTATTTAAAGGCCTTTTATTTGATGTCAACACCTTTGTAACAGGTTTATCAGGAAATGCATCTCTGTTTCATGTTGGTAGGGTTTGGGGTTTTTTTAAATTTATTTTTGAGACTAATCTACTAGAAGCCCAGAAGATTATCTAACCAGCTTTTTAACTGACATCCCTCCCACAGAAAAAACTCACAGTTGAAGTCAGTATTCCCTTATTTCCTGACAGGAATAGTACCAAACTGCAGCAGATTTCAGAAATTCACACTGTTAACCTCTGAAACTTAACAGGTTGAGAGAATTGCAGCACATGTTCCATTCCACTCTAGCCCCACCAGGACTGGAAGCTACTATTTCACAGAAAAACAGGGAACTGCTTTCTTTATTCATACATTCAACTACTTCTAATAAGGAAAATATCCAACATCTCTGAAGAAAAGTGCTAAGAGCTGTAAGGAGCTCATACGTGTGTAAGCTCACATCTGTCAGGTCTCAAAATAAGGTACACATCTGAAAATAATCTCAGTTAAAAGCCCTTCATTCAAATACGTGGAGACAAAACTATGAGTAGTTTTTAAAAAGGCTTTTTATAAGAACAATGCCACATTTTAAGATTTAGAATGAAATTCCATCTCAATCCTTCTAAGTTCCCAAAGAATACAAACTACTGTAATTCTGCAAATTTAGAAATGTGTACAAACTATATCAGAGTTTTCTTATTAAACATAAATAGGTCATAATGTACATGCAATTAAAACAGATTCCTACCTCCTTAGTTTCTCCCTTTCTTCTCTTTCCCTCTCCTCTCTACGTTTCAGACGTTCCTGATTTCGTTTCTCCTGTTTATCAGCCACAATCCTCTGAAAGCAAAAGAACATATGAAGTTTTATTAAAAAATTTCTCACATGAAGGTGCTATAAAAATAATCTAGACAGTTAGCATTCAGTTCTTTCCCTCAGACATACCCCCTTTCCCTTGTGTATATTATTCCCACTCTCTTCCTCAGTATATATACATGTATTTTATATTTTTCTTGAAGAAACTCAAGTTATTGCAGAAGAGCTGCACATGGGTGTTACATGAAGACCTGAAACATACAGAGTTAAATATTATGTTTTTAATGAAAGGGAATTCAGAACAGTAAGTCATGCCTTTACTGTGAGTCTCCATGCCAATCCTATCATATTTTGGACTCTGGGCAAAATCAGACAGTAATCAGAACAAGTAGAGTTAATTGTTTCTTAAAGGACTTGGTTGGGCCAACACCTAAGTTTTGAGGCTAGTTGTTTCTGTATTATGACTGTAGGACAAAGAGAGAACAGAAGCTTCAGCTGACAGCCCCCAGGATGAACTCACTACTACTGGGGACAAGGCACGCTCAGTAGAGGGCCCTCAGATGTGGAACTCACAACTGGAGATCTGGCCAAACCCAAGTCTTGCCACCTTCTGGACATGATGCAAGAAATTCAACTCTTTGTAAAGACCTTCTTCTGAGAGGTAGAATTGCCCCAGCAGCATCTTGATTAGATCTCTGAGGAGAGCTCTGAGGAAGGAGGGGATAGTTATTGTTTTCTTTCTTTATTAGAAAAGCACTTTGAAAGATTAATTTTCTGATGCTTTGGGAATGTGAAATAGTTATCCATGCACATTTTGCTCCAAATGGTGTAAATAATTAGTTATTTCAACCCTTTATGTCAAATTATATCTATATTTCCTTGTAAACATAAGCAATTTAACTACAAGCAAGGTTTCTTGTTCAAGTGATTCTTTGCATAATTTCATGGAGGGATGGGAGGAAGCACACATGACCTGTTCTAGGCATCTAAGGTTTGAGTTACACCAGCTATAGTTAGGAGCCTAAATTGCCAACATCATCAACAGGAAAAGTTGGGCTCTCCGAAGGCTAAGTCACAGTATCCATGCAAGACAGCTGGAATATTACAGAACATAAAGCAAGTCAATTTATTCAAATCCAGTAGCAGCAATTTCTGCTCTTAGGACTTCAACCAATTTAGCTACTGTCTTTAGTGATTTCTACAGTTAAAATGCTTAATTGAGCTGTGAACTCTGTAACTTGTACATTAAGGTCATAACTGGTATCAGTGTTCAAATCCATCCTCTTGAAAACTAGAAGTCCAGAGTATCACTCCAGTAAGTCTTTCTTCCAGCATATGATTTCTGGTCAAGATAGATTATAATATTCCAACTGGATTTCAAATGTTCAAGCTATAGAAAACATGCAACCTTCCCGTAACAATTATTTCTGACTTCAAGATATACATAATTTGGTATTCCCAATTTGGATAGCTTGAGTTGTTGGATTCTATGTAACAGCCTTGAGTTGTTGGATTCTATTCCAAGTCATTTCCTAATCTGTATCTAGGTGAAATAAACAAATAGAGTTTCAGTCATTCACCATACAGCAGGTTGAGTTCCGAGCATTTTTTTACATTTTTTGGAAAACTTTTCCGAATGTTATCATCCTCCTTCCTACATGCTCTTGTATTATCAAATGTCTCCTTATTACTTTTAGTCAATCATCTGGCTAAAAGCAAAGTTTATTTGGCTATCTATGACTACTAAGTATGTTTCAACATTGCTGTTCTTCATTCAAAACACAGTTCTCCGTTTTACAAGGAGATTCAAGTTCTCTATTCCCAAGATGCATTACTTTGAATGTGTGTTTTAATCTACCTCAGTGCAAGAGAGGTCATCTTACAAATCTATCCAGGTAATTGATGCTAAACTAGAATGTTTAGTTCAGTTTAGTTCATTTTAGTGTTTTTAGGCTAATGAAATGCAAAAGTTTATAGCGATATGAAAAAAAATCACACAGAGAGAAATATTCCATTAAGGCTGCCTGGCAAATAATTAAGTAGGAGCACACACAAAAAATGTAAGAATGATTTACCCTGAGTTCCTCAAGCTTCTCTCTTATTTCAATAAATCCCAAATGTAGTTTTCCTCCAAAGTGATCAGCAAGTCGTCGGTCATTGTCATGAAGACCAAGATAAGCTGAGCACACTTCACAAACCCGTAGCTTCTGCTGCTGAAAGCTAGATGCAGGCATAGAATTCCTGTACACTTCCTAGGAAAGAAAAACATTTGCTATTACTTCAAAATGCACATTAGCACAAGGACAAAACTTTACCAAAGATACACTACAAATAACCAAATTTACACCAGAAATGTACACCAGAACACCTTTTAGTTAATTCACACTATCCACACATCAACTGTCTCACTAAGACACAAGGCATGTTTCCTTACTTTGAAAACTGAACATATTTAAAAGCAGGACATCAGCAACCGGTTTTGCAAATTAAAAAAAGTTGGGTAATTACTACCTTAAGATTATATTACATAGAAGGATGAACAACTTTTTCATGTACATTAACATTATGATTACTATGTTGACATATTATGAAAATGACACCAGTTTTAATTCTGAATCCCATTTAAAACAGTATTCGTTTCCTGAGAAACCTATCTGAACTTTGGATGCTAATTAAACACATAATCCTAAAAAAATTTACCTAAAGACATTCAGATGACAGACCAACAAGACTGCCAGCAATCCGTCTGATACTACTGAAACAACTGCAAATACCAATTTCTAGAAATGTTGGTATTTTTGTGTAATACAATATGGAAAAGCTCTTGGTGAGTTCTGTCACCTGAACATTACAAGGATCATTTTGATTTTCCTGATACACAAGACATGAACTCTCTTTTAGTGAAGACAGTGGATCACTTCACCGAAGCTTTCCAGCACAAGGTTACAACAGGGTTGCCACAGCAAGGGCCGTGAGACCAAACCAGCTAAGTCAGTGCAACCATCACAGTTACAAAGATAATGTCCACAGATACAACTGACCAATACATCCAAACTAAGACAAATGCATAATTTGTGGAAGGAAGTATAATTTTAATGGTATAGGAGTGTATTGAGGGTAGGAACTTCAACTGTACAGGATGCCAAAGCAATTTCTTTCGTTTTATATGTAGCAATTAGCTAAGGAATTGACAGAGGTAAGATGTGTTGCATTACTCAGAAGCCAAGCAATTTAATATTTGACCCTGCCTTCTCCATCTCTTAAGCCTTACACAATCAACTTACTTCTGCTTCTCTCTTCTTTACCCGAGCCTTCTCCACTTCATCCATTACTTTCTGAGATTCTTCCACATTCCCATCAGCTCCGAGCTGTTCTACTTTGGCCAACAGTTTCCCAATTTCTTCATTCAATTCATGAACTCTTTCAGCCTTGAAAGACAAGGAAAGGCTTAACACAGGAAATACTTTTAATTATGGAGAACAATCTGAACTACTACTGAGTTACGATATGCAAAATTGGAAGGACAGAATCAAAAGAAACACAGAGAGAACTTCTCCAGTTAGAAGTGAAACAGAAAATGCCTCTGCAAAAACATACAAACAAACAAACACAAAACACAAAAACCACAAAAAAACAAACAAACAAAAAACCCAAACCAAACCAAAACCAACCAAAAAAAAAAAAAACCAAAAACAAACAAACAAAAAAAAACCAACCAAAAAAAACCCCACCACACCCCACAGAAAAAGGCTGCGTTACTAAGTCTAAGTAAAATTTCAGTAAAGAATTTTATTCAGAAAACTTTAAGTAATTCACACTGTTGTCTATACCAGTTTAGAAAAATTTATATTTATACAACCATTCCTCCTAGCCTTTGCATATATGTGCAGAAAAATTACAGGGGCTTTTTTTCAATCAAAAAAGATCTAGAGAAAAGTACATCAATTTTGTTTACTTTATAGATGAAGTTTGGATCAAGAAGTGTAAGAAGTGTATCATTTCTATAGCATGGATTCAGAGTCAAGTTTCCTGAGGTGAAAAGTATCAGAGAGGTCTCTTCCCTCTGTTCTCTTTTGTGCCTTAAAGGAAGTTTTAGAAAGAATGGAGAAAATTTATTACTTTTTCCCCCTCTTCAGTATGAATTCTCAGATTTGATATATTTTCAAAACTTGAAACTGGCCTCCAAAAAGACTGCAGTAACTCGTCTGACATGCTTACTTTAGCTGCAACTTCAGCACTGATCTCTTCTTGGGTTTCTGCTAGTCTTTTCTTAGCCACTTCTGTCCGCCGGTCACAGTCTGCAATAAATGACTGCAGGTGGTCCATTGCCTAAAACATCAGTAAGAACAAGGATCAATGCTGTCAATGCTGTCAAGACTATAAATATTTATTTAGCTGTAAGGCTTCTTCAGTTGATTAAGGCTTCACTTTCACAAGTTTTTACTGGTGATTAGTGAAACAGTAGTGAAACTGGTTTATGCTGACTAATCACATATATTCGTACAAACAGTTAAAAAAATTATAGTCTACACATTGTCACCGTTTCTAAGTATTTGCAGAAAATTGGAAGTGAATCTGTCTTAAGTCATCTCAAAGAAGAAGCAGTAGCAGTGAGTATTTCTAGTGGCATTAAAATTCTTGGAAGGCTATTCAGGATCACTTAATCCAGCCATTACATGCAATACTGAAACTTTTTTCACTAGGGTTTATGTAGTTATATTAACCATCCCTCCACATAATAATTTAAAAACCCAAACCCTTTTTCCTAGCAAAGACTAACTTTGCTCTTGGGAGTTCAAAACAAATTATAGCGTATGGAGACACAGTGTATGATTTGTTATCTCCATTACTAAATTACTTTCTCGGTTAACTGTAGAATTTAGAATTCTCTTCAAAGCATACCCAGCTTTAACGTTTGCTTGCTATTTGACAACACTAAAACAGCACTCACGTTTATCACACTCTGAGAGGCTGTCAACAGTTCTACCTAGAGATGACTACCAACACAAATTAGCATACAATCATGAAGAGGCAAGCTACCTTTCATGTAACTGTGCCAGGAGTTTCTCTGCCTCTTTATAAAATTGCTTTTCAAAAGTCTTCCTTCAGTCTGTACCAAAACTTAACATCTGTTGCCCAATTTATCCACCTAAGTACACAAACTAATGCTTTCTCTCCACCATTAAGACAAAATACATACATCAAGCTCAAAGAAGAAATCTTGATCTTTGGATGCTATTTCGTAGTCTGCCCTTAATGCCAGGTCATGCACTTTCAGGCATTCTCCAAGGTCCATTCTCTGAAAAGACAAAGGCAATGTGGTTTAACCTTTCAGACGTCTTAAAAGGAATAAGGTTAGCATGATTTTCTTTAACAGTCAAATATTCTGAAGCAAGTAATCTCTGTGATAATGAGAGTTTAATAAAGCTATAAGATGATATCAGGTCTTTTGACAGACATGCATGAATCAAAAAATAATAACAACAGAGAGAACCAACAGCTTATTTTACCATGATGGCTGTTTCCATAACAAAGTATCATTAATGTCTAGCAAAAATGCTGTTTTATTAGAAGTTCAAAAAAGTGACTGAAGTGGAACATCACGTACTGAACTTAAACCGTTCAGTAGAGCCAAGTTCCACAAAAATAACCAGCAATTAAATAGTCAAATTCTTGACCTGAACCTGTCTGCACACTCCATGATAATGTGTTTCTGTTATATTTATCACCCAAAAGAGCAATGGAGCTCTCTCTTTGCAGTTCTATGCTGCAACCACAGCACCAAGTGCTGCTTAAAAAACATTTATGAAGCATTTCAAGTAAGAAAAACAAAAATCAAATCCCTGCAAAAGGTTTTGCAAATGAGGGAAGATGAGCTGAATGCTGGACTACGTTCAAAAACCACAGAAGAAAAAGTACAGATACTTCTTTTGTAATCTAAAAGCGTTCTAGAAGGGGCAGAAAGGAAGCTCAAACATAAAAAGTGCGTAGGCTGCATCATTTATCTTGCATACAATGCCACTGAGGAGACTGTCCAGAATCTTACTGGGTAACAACTACTGTTTTTAAATTGAATTTTGCATAGGAGACAGTGTAAGAAATTCTAATTCAGTCTGTTCACAGCAAGTCTGGTGACCAAGACAGAGCAAGGTGCACTTGACAAAAAACAAATTTAAAAACTAAACACTAAAAAACCCCAAACCAAAAACCTAAACCACCCCCCCGCAACCATTTTGTAATGGAAACAAAACTGAATAAACCCAAAGCAGCCTCTCTGCAAAAGCAAAGGCTGACGTATAATCATTGGAAGTGATTGTTATTTACAGCACTTAAAACCAGCACAGTTTCAGTTAAGTCTGCTCTTGGCACTGGTCACTTAGCATTAAGAAGAATTAATCCTTTCTTAACATTGAAAACACATGATGAAAACTGAACTTGATGGAAAAAGTTGTTACTGTTGTAGTTAAATAAAGATTTTAAACCCAAGTCTAAAATAATTAATAACTTGCATTCTGAGTTTTGTAAATAGAAGATGAATGTTAACACAGAACATGCTGCAAGCCAAATGAGTGATGGTTTTGTTGGTTTTGGTTTTTTTTTAATAAATAAAATACTTGGATTTGAGTAAACAATCCAAGCCTCCTAAGTATAGCAAAATAAACAAACCTCAAGTATTTTAGTCTCCTCAAATTTTTACTTAGATTTCCAATGAAACCATTAAAGTAATTTTTATGGAAGATGTTGGTTAATTTCATGCAGTAGTTTCAGACAGAGAAGAAAAATATATTGGTAAAATAAAGAATTTTGAACTTGAAAAGGTTTTTTTATAAACTGCAGTTATTTAAATCCCCTTCAGTGACCATAAATTTTTTGTCCGGAAAACATTTGATTGCAATAGGGAATGTCTGACTGCAATGATAAAGGAAAAGATTAGCTTTTCCTTTTGCAACTATACAGGACCTCAGCAATTTTGTGAACTGACGCAAATCCACAAAGACCTTGAAGCTGAGCAATGTATTATGGATGTCTCTTTCCAAGTCATGCTAACACTATTTAAACAGAAGCATTTTTCAGGGAAGTACTTCAATACTAGTAAAGCAATGTGAAAGAACTTTTAAAAATTATCTGAAAATTAGACACTTAAAAATTACCCTAAACTTGTGAAAAGATTGACTTTATGCTGCTTCATCTCTTGTACTGAATAATGTCTTTAAGGCTAAAACTTAAGGCCAATTCTGTTTTGAATTGAGGCACTTAAGTTATAAATGCATAGATAAGGTTAGTGACGCACTTCAATGGGTCTGAATACAATAACAAAAAGCCTGAAACACATCCACCACAGCACAACACCCCCCCTTTTTAAGATACAATCGGCATACATTTTGAATAAATGCATGAAATAAAATTCCATCACACACTAAAACCCCCCAGAATTCACATAACACTATAATGACATGCTGTTCACTTTACATGTGTTTTTATGCCTCTTTCTCTCTATTTAGGTTGGATTTAACCTCCACAGAACAGTACATTTTCTGATTTCTTTGCCTCTTACTGGGAATTGTAAATCCAAAGCCAGAAAGGATGGTAATTAGTCTGAGCCCATCAATACTACTAAGAAACATTTTGTCCTCCCCTTATCCGTGTGCTGTGCCACTCCATGCCGGCACATCTGTCTGTGCTGTTGAACACAATCTGGGTAGTGACTGGGTAAAAAAATACCTCTGGAAACCAAACATAGAGGCAAATTTTTCAGCAGTGTACCTTTGTCCAACTTGTTGGGCAGCCACACAATGTGTTGACAGTATGCAGGGGACAACAGAGTAGAGGACTTAAGAAGCTGGGGTCTCTTACAGTATCAAGATGGCAAATTTAAAAGCTGTTGAAAACCTTTAGCAATGTTAGTGGAAATTCTGGGAGACAGGGAGTATGTTATAGAGAATTCCTTTTTGTTAGATGCCTCAATCACAACAGAAGAGAATTTGGCTCCCCTTCCACCCTTTGACCCAACAGGGTGGCATGATAAATACTCATGTGGCCTAACAGGAGCAAGAACAAGCAGGTACAAAAGAAAAGGATTTGTTATCATTAGTTTTGCTGCTGAAGAAATTACATCATTGTTGAAACTGCTCCTTAACACAGTCTATACCAGTCCTGGGTAATCCTTTGAAAGTCTTCACAGAAATATTACTATGACATGTCTTTCATAAAAGTTCCATTAGCAAACTGCAATGTAGATATATAAAAAACCCACCATGTTTAAAACTCTTTAATAAGTTTGCATATTAAACGCAAAAGCAGGCTAAAAAGCACTTCTGCTGGTCTAAATTATGCAACATCTGGCAAAGACAACTCATCTTGGGGACTGTCAAAAGTCTATGCTGTATCATGACTGCCAAGAACCTTAACACGCACAAAGCAGCGTGTAGTATAATTTGGCTCATGGGTAGCTGCAAAGTAGATGGAGATCAAATGAAAATAGACAGAAGATACAGTAAGACACATTATTTTCCTTTTCCACAAGTCCACCTTGCAATTTGTTGCCAAGACATGCCACCCTCCTAGAGGCAAAGCACAAGCATTGGTAGTCTGCCATTTAAAGATCAATTTGAAACAGAAGACGGCTAAGAGGAAGACTCATGCTCAGACACAGGGTTAAGGAAAGGCTTAAAAAGAAGAAACTTACGCTGTTTTTCACTGTCAATACACTGACTTTCAGATAGACTTACACTACTTAAAAGTGATTTACAAAGCAGTTCAGATGAACAACACAATTAAAGAAAGGTGAAAATATCCAAGTCCCCAGGCTAGACATAACTGAAGTTCATTGAGTAAGCTAAGCCATGCTTTGGGTCTTTTTGCAGTTTCCTGCACTTTTACTGAGATTAAAACCTGAAGAAAAGCCTATATATTTGGAGACTCTTTTTTGCAAATGAAAGTTATTGATGAAGATTAGTCTAGGTAACCACATACAAAGCGGGATATCAGGAGTTCTTCTTGTTATTGCTGAATTCTGCTTAAAAAACTAGTGCCTTCTAGTACTTGCTGACCATTTTCTGCAATACTTCTTAATTTTTTTTGTGTTAAATGGGCAGTTAAAGCTGTTTGATTTCCCAGACCTAAGGTTTAAAAAACTGGTCTTTCATTCCAAAAAACTTTGTATTGAAATGATTTAGTAATCATTTTTGTCATCCCATCACAAAATAGACAGAATGCCTTTGGTATAATAAAGAAATATGAATTACATACATTTTGTTTGCATAGTGCAAACGTATTCAAACATTCAATCATATCAGGCAAAAAAATATTATCACATGTTTTAAGTATGAGCTGACAAGGAAGAGCTGGCCAAGGATCTGGCAATAGAGAATCTGTAGAGTTTATAAGCAAAATAAATGCGCACTCTGAGTGGCTGACAAATAACTGAATAGGAAACTGATGTGATGCCGTCTCCCCTTTTCTTTTTCAGCCCTTGAGCTACCTACAGCAAAATTCTCATTTTGGCACTTTTACAACTGCTACAAGTTCCTTTGATATCAGAAATTCGATTACTGAATATACTCTAAATAAACTGCAGAAAGAGCACAGAAAAGCTAAAGGTGCTTAAAACACAAAGGGCTGATGTTGAGCCAAGTGTGACACAGTAGCACAAACTATCAAATACTTCTAAAAACAGCAGGTATCTTTTTATGAGGTTTTTGAAAGAAGATACTCTAGGCAGTGTTTATGTAAATATTTCTTTTTAGATATAAAGATACCAAAGCAGTTCACATTCAGCAAGAGAAGAATTTTTTGTTTGCTTAAAAAGATCTGACATTGCTGAAAAACTGATACTGGAGTGTTGGAGAGGATGAACTAGATCTCTTTACCAAACTGTCGAGGCACTATTAGCGTCTGTATGAGAAGACTTACCACAGATAAAAAGAAGCTGAAAACAGACTCTTTGCTGAAATCTTATTATGGAATTCATTCTTCAGCTACACTACCAACTTTATTTTTAACAGATTTCTAGACTTTTGATAAAGCCCATCCTTTCTTGTAGGCAACACATATTTAGAAGGGGATTTAAATTCTTTGACTCTACTAACAGTTAACTTTTGTAGGACTTTACTAGCAGGAAAGAAATGCTGAGCAAAAAAGATGCAGAAATTTTTAAGTTGAAGTCCTTAGTAACCACTGAATTCCAGGTATCTTCTGAAGTATAATACTTTTTAAAAGACATTTCTCCATGTAACCATACTCTCACTTCTAAAGACTTCAACTTCTTAGAATAAATCTTCACTACCAAAACTAGCAGTCTTTCTTATTACTAAATATTTCAGTGTTTACATAGTATTTGTTTTTAATGCCTGACTATAAAATATGTTAACACTGAGGTTGATAACCATGCTGAAAGTAACAACCTACCTCCTTCATCTCAATAAATTAAACCCATTGAAATGGAATGTGGTATCATCAGTTCACCTTCCTGGTACTGGCCAAAGAAATTAGTAATTTTGGTCATCTCAAGTGGTCATATCAGTCTCCAGAAATATTAGTAATATTTCTGGAGACTGATATGACCACTTGAGAGGACAACAGTGCACTTTACAATTCATCACCACTGGGGTGAAGGCTTCAAACTGAGGTAGCTTATGCAAGCCTAATTTAATTTGATTTGCTAAGCTGAACCAGTTCACATGATCAAATCAGTCCTGAACTAAAAAGCTGATACCCTCACACAATGCCTTCTAACAGCTTCTAATGCTTTTTCTAGAAGTACAACATAAAATCAGTCACACCCCAAACCACAAGTTTTAAGCATACAAATAGTTTCAGAGCCAGTGTGACTACTGGCAAATAAATTAAACTACAGATTAAAACTCCTTACTAACACCTATCTTGCACCTGTGTGAACTATACAAACTTCTTTTACACAGTAGAAGGAGATACAGACAATATATTCAGTGAGCCTAAATGGATTCAGCCCACCATGAGGATACGCATAGGCAGGTGAACTCCATCCTTCTCTACGTTCCACTGCCTAGATACCTTCTGACTTCAGTGCAAGCTTCAAACATCCAGCTTCTCAGCAGAAATCTAAATTTAGATGCCTTAATCCGGAGCTGAATTCCACTCCTAATAAGATTAAAGTGAATAATGTATTCAAGTATATTGCTAAACTTAATTAATGTGGGTTTAGTCAGTAAGAGTCCTGAAGAGCTGCATGCAGTAAATTTAGGAGCATCTAAAGATATGCTTAACTGCAGGGTGAGCCAACAGAGTTCATTTTCAGGTCTGAAACAAACAAACAAACAAACAAACGGAATATATAAAAAACATTATCACTAGCTGTAAGTAGGAAAATTACTCAGTGTGTCATCACCCAGGGTTTACCAAGTCTTACTAATTTTTCATTATAAAAATTTCAGCTCAAAATGAATGAGCAAACTTTTAAACCACTGATTTATGTATGTGAACTGGTGCCCAAGTAATCATTAACACAAAATCATCTCCACAAGGCAGAGACACTTCTGGCTGCTTGATTTCAAATTTCCAAGTCTACAAACCCAGAAACTTAGCAGCACAAAAACATATCCATAAATAAAATCTCTAAACAAAAGGTATACACACACTACCTTTATCAATACATACTGCAACCTGAGGAACATGGTTTTTTATTGCCAAGGGAAATCAAAGCCTTTGCAGAATTCTGGGAGTTTGACCATTAAGGGAAAGAACACACGACAATAACAGGGCCTACTCCTGAGAGTCACTTTGTTTGTCTTGTATTATCTGTGAATGTCCTCCTTGAGTGCTTTTGAAAGAGTGGGTGGATTAGAGATGTATACAAGTCTGCATTTTGCAAACAGGAACAGTAATAAACAGTACCTAGGAATTGTAGATCATCTTGTGACACACAAAAAAAGGCAATTCACATCCAGTATTTTACTGATCATTTGTCTAGTCAATGTAGAGACTTAACCTCATAAAATGTCCTGAGAGAACCTAACTCTTTCAGGAGCATTCAGGGACTTGAATAAAAAAAAGGTCACTCAATGCTTGTCTCGAATGCAAAGATGCATCAAGATCTTCCTATCAAAACTCTGGAGAAAACTTCACAGTCATTTTCTAAATCAGTGACAATCTGTTCAGTAAGACTCCATGCTTCCTGCCCTTTTAAAAACGGCTATTAAGAGAGAAGGTCCATTCCTGCAGATCTATGACCAGGTAAACAACAGAACATCACACGGCCCAGATAAAGCCTGTCTCTTTTGAGTCCCCTTGTGTTACTACTCCCACTAAAAGAATGAACTAGTCACTGCTTTATCACACCCTGATTTACATTGTAGAACACATCTTCTCATATACTAATTACATGAGGAAGGAAAAGACTCATATTCTGTAAGGAAGCAATTCCATTTAGTATTCCAAGAGCTGCAGCACAATCTAGTATAAGGCTGAAGAAAACTCCCAGTGAGGACTTAAACTAAACTGTGTTTGATGCCCCAGCCTAAATGATTGACCTGCAGTGTAAGAGGAGCTACTGCATGACACCTAGGACTTTTATAGTTCTGAAGATAAACACTTCTTTACTTACAGCTGTTACAGAAGACTTTGTTTACAGAAATTGAACCACAATGAAAAGCTGTCAAATAAATCTTTGACAACTTTTTTCTTGTGGATTATGACCAATGCCTTTGTATGTTTTGATAGCATACCATTATGTCCCAAGTCTACCACAAGCAGGAGTTATTTCACTCGCCACACAACCAAAGCACCACCCAACATAACAGATGGGTGAGAAGAAACACATTGTTCTCCCTTTCCCCCCATTTTGTTTGGACAGTAACGCACAAAACAGTTCAAAATAAACCTATATATACATTGATACACAATACTACTTCAAATAATCCTTCAGACTGATTTCCAATACTTATTTTGCCCAGTGCCAAAGGGTAACAAAATGTGCCAACATCAGTGAAAAAAGCTACCCTAGCAGGATTAAAAACAGTAGGTACAATGGGACTCTGTGTATCATCATACTATATCTCTCTACTAATAATTATTTGAATCATCAAACATTAGATTAAATAATCAATGAAACAGTACTCACCTGCCTTTCACAAAAAATAAGCTACCTTAAATAAACATGGATCACAAGGTAAAGCACAAGCACACTGACAAACGTCCTGGCATGTGTGGAAGCCCCTCATTTCCTATACTCAGGTAGTGGAACTTCTACTACAGAGTGCACGAAAGTCCAAGTCAAACAAGTTACTAATATGCCATAAATGGAGATTTAAAAATTGCTTTAGAATTTATGACAAGGCACAGTAACTGGATATTGTGTAATAAGTGTCACTATCATATTAAATGTATCTCAACTTTCAGAAATTTAATTAATTGAACTTTCAATTATTTTCACTAAAAATGAAAATATTAAAAATTTTCATTTAAAATTATATAAATTTTATATAAAATTTTATTAAAAATAAAAATATTTTATTTCATTAAAATATTTCTGAAGAGAGAAAAATCTCTGTACTTCTCTATACAAATACATCTGTGGAATACTTTCTCACTACAACATACATTTTTAAGAAAGTAACTTCATTATGCATACAATATATTTTATTTCTTTCTATTACTTGCAACTGTGTTACCGTAAGGCCACTTCACTATAGCACAATTCACATACGTAACCTTATGTGGTTTTTCACGTTCTAGTAAATGATGAAATTTAATTAATAATTAGCATATAGAACAAAAGAATTCTAAAATTTAACTTCAGAACCCATAGATTAGTTGTTTATGAAAGTTCCTCTGAACTACCAGAGAGTGCTAAATAGTCACTGAAAACCATGAAATTCAAGGAGTTACTACAAAGAATAAATACAATTCAATTTCTCCGCTTATCTAAATAAAACATGAGATTTAGCTACATACAGTTCCAGAGAGCACATCATGAGGGCAGCAGTTGAGAAGGTGGCTCTTGCACACTCGGTCATCACTGAATTTGATTCGCTGACGGGTTGTGTCACCTGGAATATAGAAATCAGCACATTCCAGGTCAGAAATCTGTGGCAGTCAGACATGTTCTGCAGGTTACATGCAAAGTGCCCTGTCACATACTGAAGGTCTATGGAAACTAGAACTCAAAACACTCTATGCTTGTCAAATAACACCAAAACCACAAATGTGTGTTTTAATGCTCCATAATGCTATTTAAAAATCCTCTCACACACTTCCCTTCAAAAATGCAGCAAGAAACGTGCTTGAAACCAGAAAGTCAATTATCAGCTTAAAAACATTTTGATACTAGCATTTGTTAAGTGAGCTATATAATGCTCTGTTCAGACTTTGCAAGAAATAGTGATTTATTTCTATGCAAGAATTAGCCTATCAAAGCAGCCGCATAAAACACAAAATGATACCCATTGAATATTCACCAAATCCCACCTGATACTCATTTTATGATTTTGCTCTTGATGCAATACACCCTTTAACATCTGATGGGGGTAGCATAAAGAGTTGGCAGAAGAATGATTTAAAATGCTTACAAACCTGAAAAAAAAGATCAGTCAAACATACGGGCATAGCCTATATGCAAAATATTTTAGAGGTGTTTGCTTATCTCCATATGGTAAACCTTTTTTCTTTTTGCTTCTACATGCTGCTTGTTGGGCTGGAACATCTTAATTATATCTTCACTGTGGCAGGTTGCAGCTCCTGCAGCAGCAGAAGCATCAACCTGCCCATGCACTGAGGTCCAACTGCAAGGTTAAATAACCTTTTCTTGGAGCAAGACCTGAAGTCTACAGAATAAAGTAACCAGCTGGTATTCTGGGGATGAGGGCTGAACATGTTTCCCTTTGAATCATAACATAATTGTCACTGTCTGAAATTCAGAAGAGAGATCACTACAATGGCTGTCTTCTTGTTAAGACACAGGCATGATAAAACACCTTAAATCTCTCTAAGGATACAGCCTTTTTTTTTTTTTTTTAACATAATTTGATATGATCTCTTATCATTGAAAACCTACTGGTGAATTACTGAAGCAAGAAAGGCTGCTGGGAGAAAAAGTGACATACAGTGAGCTCAGATAGCAGCCTCTTACATTTCATCAAATATTTTAAAGAGTGTAGATACATTTTGCAGTTAATTAATTTTTTTTAATGGCTTCATGATTTGAAACTCTAAACTTCTAGATTTGACTCTCTTGAACAATTCAAAAAGCCATATTCATTACTTGAGGTTAACTACAACAGAGAGGATAAAAAAACGTGTATCTTTTTAGTCAAACCTTTCTTACTATTACATAAACAGATTCTTAAATATCCATTCTATGTATAGGATGCTAATATATAACATTTTCAGATGGGCCATGTTTCAGATTATTAAATAAACAAAAGCTTTCATAAACAACACATGTTTAATTTGCCTGAGGGATACAACAGGTAAAACCTGCAACCCACACATCAAAGAGCTTCAAAGCAGTTCAACAATAGGTTTTCTAGAGGGCAACCTTACTGCCTGGTTACACTTACACTACTAAAAATTTAGAACAATGCTTTTACAATCATGCCTGCTACTGCAGTAAAGAATTTTGCTCTTATTTTTTTTTCTCTCCTTTTTTTCTTTTTAGGAGGTGGATCTTTATTTTTTTTAAACACATAACTGCGTTTGTTCCACATTCATTAACACATCTGAAAAGTTATTGATAACTCACGGCTCGGCGAATGCGGGGCCTTTCTGACACTCCCTTGCAGATTGATGTAGGCAGGCAAAGATACATTGAACCTTTATAAATAAAACAAGGGGCCAGATTGTTCAGTTTGTATAGAATAATAGACTCTGCCAGCAATTTTAACACAGCATCTAGAAATACATGTTGACTGTAAAGATTCTTCTATATAAAGACACATCAACAAAGTAAAGTATTTAGAAAAACCCCCACAGCTGATGGCCTAATAGCACTAACATATTAGGAGTCAAGGAGTTACCAAGACCAGAAAATTGCTTGAAAGGCTGGTTCCTTAGGTAAAGTTGGCAAATAGTATTTTCACAGACATTACCTCCAAGTAGCTTTTTTCACACCTCTGCCACAACTAGGTACTGATACTACAGCTGAAATAGTCTTTTTTCATCCAAGTGGTTGGCATGATAATCATAATTACCAATCCGAGGGCAGCACCGAGGGGAAAAAAAAGCGGCAGAAACTGATCAGCCACAGCCTCAAGAATACTTTATGCACCTGTATTTGTATTTTAAACCTTTATTCTTCCTGCACTGTGCCTTTATTCAAGCATTTAAAAAACTTTCAGAAAGGGTCTCTTACAAATATGATTAGGGTATTTATATTTTCTTTTCTATAAAAAGCAATTTTATACATCTGCCTTTTTTGAAATATATGCTGTTTCAGAAAGAAAAGTTTATCAAAAAGAAAAGGTGTCATATACCACATTCTAACAGTAATTGACTTCTGTGTCCCTCTGGCAGCTCATTTGCAAGTCTGATAGCCTCAGAAGAAAATGCTTTTATTTCTTCATGAATTTTGTCATCTCCAATATTCCTAAGTAGTGCACACTTCTTGACAAAGACAGAAGATTTATTCTGCTGCTGACCTATAGATGAATCATCCTGAGTGGGTGACGGCCTGGGATCTACACGGGTTGCTGGGGGGTGCGGGGAGGGAAGAATAAAATCTATGGATCCACTATGCACCTGACATTCTGCTTACAGCAAATGGGACCAGATGCCTTCTAAGAACTAAAACAACACAATCAGATGTGTTCTTAAGCCAAGGATTTCTGCAGTACAGCACGTAACCAAGATGCTACTCCTGCTTGTCAAACTGCAGGGAAGTTGATACCTTCTTTGTATGGTCACACAAACAATTGAATGCTAAATCTAACACACACACACACACACACATATACATACATACATACATACATATATATATATATATATATATATATATATATATAAAAGCTTTATATATTCTGTAATAAGAAAATAATATACCCAGGCAACAAGTAACTGCAGTCACCTAAGTTTTAGAAGTATTCTTGAACATTTGTAAAGACAACACTATCACTGATACTTCAGATCTTATTACAAATTCTATTTTAATAGGTAAATAATTAAATTAGCTCAGAATAGCAGTTTATTTAACCCTGCCTCTGAAGAATAGCAGAATATTCAACTACTTGATCTTTAACACTCATGCTCAGTAAAGAAATTAAAGTAATTTACCAGGGCATTACAGGAGTCAACATCTATTACTGGAAGCCATCCCTGTGTTTCCAATTAGATTTTTTCCACTAAAAGAAAAATCGTATAGTTGATAAAATTTATATGGAGAAAAGATAAATTAAATTTTCCCCAAGAAGCATCAGCTTTAGTTTTACTTAAGAGTACCTGTCCCAAACCACATTTCTCTAAGAGATTACTTTCCAGGTAAATGGAGAACTTTGAAACAGAATGGAAAAGAAAAAAAGGAAAACATCAAGGAAACTTCTATACTTGCACATTTCATATATTTACAAGCATAAGGAAACTGCACACAGTTACACAAATATTCAAGATACAGTATTCAAAGATACATAAATATTCAAAAGATTATTGGCAGTAATGTCAACTTTCTAAAGGAAGTTTTCTATTTTGTATAAAACATACTGACTATGAAATTAACATCAATATTCAAGACCAGTGCATACTGCTGATTAAGGAATATTCAGAGGTTAAGCTTACAATGTGGACTTGTACTACACAATTCACTTTGAACTCCCAAGTCTAATCTGTTAACAAGCCACCACGTAATTCCTGTTCAGTATACTTGAATCACAAACCAGCAAAATGAACACTTACGAATCAACAATGCTTAGCATAGTAACACGCTTACAATAATGACTTCCTTGATCCAGCATCTCTTACTATTCTCGTGTACTCTAATACACTACTGTCAACAAACACAAAGCACTAATGAGAATTACCCTTTTATAATCCAACTGTAATGGCTAATTGTAAACCAGTGGTGCAATCCATGCAAAGGAAAGAAAGTGAATTTTCATTTTCATGCTGTTGACTTCCTGAATTAAGATACATCAACAAAAAATGGATAACTTTCCACTCAAATTTTTGAGGCGTAAGTCCCAACATGCTGGCAAGGGACTCTAACAGCTTTATTCAAGAACTACTAACTGGGTGGAGTACGCATTTAAAGACTGTGTATCAAATCCCACCCACAAAGCAAGCCCTGTCTAACCAGTATCCAACACCATTATTTAACTGAGGCTTATGCAGGCACAAAAGATCCTGTTCCGGCTGCACAGTAAATGGGCAGCTAATTCTGATACTCTTGTCACTAACACTGGACATGCCCTGATCCTAACACTTTTAGAGTAATACATATTTCTAACCAGGACTGCTTCTGTTTTTACACCATGACTGCAGCAACATTTTATGAATGCAGAATGCATTCATTTAGCTAATGCATTACAAGTGGAGCAAGTATCAGAATAGTTTCTCTTGAGGTATGAACATGCCCATTTGCTTCTTCATAAATGCCAGTTTAGACAACATCCCAAGTAGAGAATTCCTCAAGTCCTTCTTGATTGACAAATAAAACACCTTTTCATGAAGTTCGTGTGTTGTGACTACTTTCAGATTTCTGAGCCGATTTCAGTTCAACATTCTGGAGAGAAATTCAGGATATGAGATATTTTTCTCTGCCTTTGCTGCTGCTCTGTATTTGAAAGCAGAGCTCTCAAAAGAGGCTCCTGGCTCCCTATCCTTGCTCTCAGCCTGGAGCTACCCAAATGGCTACAAAATCCTCAACAATGATCCATCAAAGTTTAAACACACATACCACCTTCTTCCTCCAAGTGTGAAGCAAAGTGGAAACCAAAGTTTACCTAACCCTGCAAATACCAACATCAGCCCTCCACCTGTTGTTAACTACACAGAAATTCTTCAATAATCTCATACTAAAACAAAGAAATTAAAAAATGGGTTTCAAGTTCTAGATTACACCTCTGTTACCATACGAAGCGTGCCACCAAACACAGGATGACTAAAATAAGCACAGGAGTGTCACTTCAATTCCTTCCAAACAATGAGGACAGAAAACACACATTATTAACCACTACTAAGGATAACTGAAGCATAACCAAGAAAAACCTATTACATTGTGAACAGATGCAAAAAAGGTTTTATAAGCTTCAAAGGCAGAAGATGATCTACAAGAAAAGTGTGCTTGCTAGTAACAGCTGAAGAACTGAGTTAAAGACTTCAAACACAGCAGCTCAGCTCAAAAAGCTAGCAGGTGAAGCAAAAAGAGGTGCTGACTGGCACTTCATACCTATGGCTTCTGTCTAAAGGCTCCAAAGATTTTTCTGCTAGTCACATAGCATAGTATTTGTTAGGATGCTTGGAAGAACCTTTTCATGACCACATGCAGGTCTCAGAAGCATGCACAAATTCACCTGTCTTTTAAGAGAATCCCATTAACTTTGCTAGATTTTCATACTTCCAGACTGTAGTCTAATTTTGAAGTGGTGGCTATTTGAAAAACACAAAACAGCACCACATTTCTTTGCAACAGTCAAGTCTTAGCAATTTCATGACATGTGGCTCCAGGGCCATTGGGATCTGCTATGTCTGCACTATTGTCACAAGTAATGAACCTGCTTCACCCTCTGCTTCCAAACAGTTCCTCAGGCTGACTCCAGCACTCACTCCTGCAGTAAGGCAGAGCATGTAACTGACCTGGTGGAAAATTAAACACTTGGGCAAGATAAGCTGATTCAAGATAAAATAGGATCTTTCCCATCAGGCCTTTAACAGAAGATTTGTCAATCTTTGCCCATTTAAACCATATTCTAGGAAAAAAAACCCACCAATAATCCTGGGGATACTAATATCAACTGTTAACATTTCACTCAATTTGTAAATTACTCAATTTATAGTTATGATCCTATCTGTATGATTCACTCCTGTTTTCTGGAGAACAGGGATGGCAAAAGCAGGCTTTACCTGAGTGTACTATTAAAAAAAAAGTTTACTCAATTTTACAGTTTAAGAACAGTATTTAAAAAAATAAGTGTCATACTTTTCTATGTGCCACGTACTCCTAAATGACGAGTTCCAGCAGCTCTGGTCAACAACAAAAAAATCAACTACAACTAACCTTTTAACAACTGACATACAGCATAAAAATTCCTTTAGTTTTAATGTTAACCGTAAAAACAAAACAAAAACATTCATATATAAGTACATAAGTTTAGCACCTGGTTTTCAGCACTACTTATTTCTCAGTATTTGGAAAACCCATATTATATATTCAGTTATTTATATTTAAAGCCTCTCTAGGTATGGCAATTATCAATACTTGAAATACCATTTCAGAGATTTATTTTTTTTTTCGGCCTGCAATCATGACTATATTAAAAACAACCAGCTTTTTACTAGCATTCAAAAGCAAAGGCACTTGGAATTTCTTTTTAATTTTGGCACAGTCCACATCCAATTCATCTTTCCACTTGTCACTTGCTTTTAAATAATAATTAATAAATGTTTTTCCCAGGTGTGTAAAAGAACCACTCCTGCCATTCTGACATTTATTTGTATTGACATGACAAACACAACTGCTTTTCAGATAACCCAGATGTATTCTAAGAACTGCAACTCACTGGCAAGTCCTGAGAAGCACCTGCCAAGTCCCCTCAGTTTCACTATCTATCAGGTGTTCATCACATGAGCAAAGGCAAGCACGGAGCAGGGCACACTGGGCTGAGCAGCTGCCAAGAGGCTGCTGAGCCCCACATCCTGGCAGGTACCAGCCAGACAGCAATGCCATGTGACTGCAAGTGCATCTATCCTGCTGCCCAAACTCAGCCAAGGGAGGAAGCAGACTGCCAAAGAAGTCAATAAGCTCTCAAATGTCCCTGCCCACAAGCACAGGGCCCTCTGGGAAATGCTACAGCCAGGGACAGGCCTGGAGCAGCACATCCGCTTCTGGATAGCCACATGCTGGGCAGCCCTGTTTGACATGAGAAGACTCTTCTCTAACACAGATTATTTTTCATTAATATTCTTACAGCTTACTGAGTATTTTTTGAATCACTGTGACCAATACGGAATTGTGCTTTTTAGGTGTTCTCAGAGCTTAATAGCGAATGCATAAAAACACTTAATCGCTACATCTCCCAGGATTTTCTATTCTGGCCCTAGGGACACCAATTATAATGAGTGTGCACATTGTCCCACAAATTACAGCCTACAGCTCATCTCCTAAAACCATGTTTGAGCATCTCACTGTGGAATTTTCAAAACCATTTTCAGAGTACGTTCATATTTTCTACAAATGATACTATAACGTAAAAGGGAAAAAACACCCAAACAAAAAAAACCCTATATATATCCAGGCATGGCAACTCTGAGTTTTTTCTATTCCCACTGAAGGGATCAAATATTTGATCTACCTTTTCTAAAAAATGTAAGATTTTTAAGCCTTCATATTCTTAGGCTTCTTAAAAAAATACCTACCAGACTTCATAAAGTTTAAAACTAAAAAGCACTTTAGTAATATTGAACAATATAAAACAAAAACATTGCCCAAGAAAGTTTATTTTTTTAAGAAACTCTATTTTAAACTCTATTGTGTAGCCAGGCAGAGCAAAATCAAAGGCAATGGGGACAAGTGGTGAAATGAAAGTAATGATCTATCAAGAAATTAAAAAATTGGCACATTCTAATGAAAAGCTGCAATTTGCATGTTAACAGAAAAAAGCTATTTGTCAAAGGCAACAGGAATATTAAAAAACCTAATTACCCCAAACCCTACTATTCTCAAGGTTAACAATATTTCAATGACCTTGAGCTTGGCCTTGGATTTATTAAGCATCAGCTCTGCAAAAAAAGGTTCATTTTCAATTCCTATGTACAATTCAGTTTAAATAATGCTCCAGCTACACTGAACTTTGTTGTTGTTGTTTTAACTAGAATGGTGTTACCCAGAGATTCCCCAGTCCAACCATGGAGAAGTTAGTTTTACAAATGGTCTTTTCTCCTTATCCTTTGCTATCCTGCCCATTTTGGTTAAATGCTTCCTTTCCAGACAGTTAGTTTCTGAACAGTTCAGCATATGTGGTTTAAGAATTACAGGGTGAGCAGGAGGGGGGAATACAATTATAAATACAGTAACTGCATTCTTACAAAGCCAGAGAAAATATAGTCTGAAATGGCGTTTCCTGGTTTAGACAATAGTCACTTAACATTTCTGGGCAGCTCTCTCAGGTAAACCACACTCTTCTCCCACCATCCAACAGAAAACACCTTCAGAAACTGAAACAGCTCCTCCACCCCCCCTTAAATCCTCTGTGTAGTCTTAGGGTAGTACTGAGACAGTGATCTAGGTGCCAACACTGGGAAGACTTGAGTTTCATAAGCACAATGCTACTTTACCAAGCACTTAGGCAGACACACAGCCACAACAGGAAGTACTGGAAAATCTTCTAGAACAAGACAAAACCACTCCAAACTAGATCCCGTATGACAACTGACTAATTAGCCTTACTCTGGAAAACAATCTTCCCAGTACCAAGATATGATTAAGGACATACAAGGTACATCCCACTTCCCACATCCTACTCAGTGCATGGGGAAACAGGAAACCGTTGATTCAACACAAAGCTTCAGCAAACTAACATGTCTGCAAGAGTGAGTACAGACTGAATATGAGTACCACATGCACAACATTTAAATTACCTCTAATTGCTGCCTACCCTTGGGTGCAGTATTCTTTTGTATGTTAAGAACTGCACATCATAACTGGAAGTGCTCTTTTCTAGCAGCGCTCCCAACTATAAATCTGGATTTATGCGTGAATGCCGGTTCAGACCTCCAAGCTGAGACAAAACTGTGGGAAGCTTTACATAGCAATACTCTTCACTGTGTGATAGAAGAGCGATCTGAAACCTGACCGTGCATCTCTCCCTGGGTATGACTGCCTCCAGATCACAAGCTTTTACTTGTCTGTTTAGGGCTTGTTTGTCCATTTGGGTCATTCCCACATTGCCTTTTAGAGAGCAACAGCATATCTGCCTGCTGACTGACTCCATGGTTTGGGCCAAAATTTAGACAAATATGTAACGACACAAAACCCCACCCTACTCTGCTGAAGGGGCTGTTGTCTTGGGGGGATTTTTTGGTTCGCTGTGTCCTCCCCTCGATGATCAGAAACTCGCAAGCTTGCGAGCCCCTCTATGGTGACCACACGGGAAGGCTGTGGACACCGCCAGGAGTGGATCCCCATCGCCAGCGCGGCCACCCGGACAGTAGCCGGCGCCGGTAGCTCCGCGGGGGGAGGCGATGCCCGGTTCCCCCCACGCCGCCGCTAACGGTCCCGGCAGCCCCGGAGGGTGCAGGGAAGAGCCTCGAGCCTGCTAATCAGGGCGAACACCTCCCGGTACCGCCGTGACCTCCGAGGCTGCGGCGACTCCGCCCCCCCCTCCCCGCCCCGCTACGGCCGGGGCGCACTTACCGTCTCGGGACGTGCCCATGAGCTGGTCCAGCATGGCGCGCATCTGGGCCTGCGCCGACATCTTGCACGCGAGAAGGCCGGCGCGGCCCGGCCGAGTCACACCGACAGCGGCCTACAAGGCCCGAGTCGCGGCGGCCGCTCGGCCCTGCCCCTCGCGTCACGGGCGGGGCCGCTCCCCCGCCGCCGCGGGGGGGAGAGGGAGGGAGTGATCGCTGCCCCCGCCTGGCTTTCCCGGTGGGACGTGGAGCGGGAAACTCGCGTCGCGCCCCCACACACTCCCTTACTCCGCTCCCTCCCGCGCCCGCCACGCGCGCGCGCCGGCGGGAACGGAAGCCCGCGCGCACACGCCCTGCGCTCCTTCGCCCGCTCCGCGACGTCAGCGCGGACGGGCCCCGGCGCTCGCGCATTGGCCACGGCCTGCGCCGCTCGGCCAGTGACGCACCGCAGTGAGGCTCCTGATTGGGCTGCCGGGCTTCGGCCGTTGGGGCGTGCTGATTGGTCAGAAAGGCTCGCGTGGCCACTGTGACGTCACGATCTCCGGATCAGGGGCGGCGCCGGGTGGGGTTGCGGTCTCGAGTGGCCTCGGCAGTGCAGCGTGAGGACAGTTCACGTTTGTGGATAATTCCGTCTTGGAGTGACGTGCAGCACCACTGCAACGGCCACTGCTTTTCCAAGTGCCGGGTGGAGTCGTGGTGAATCAAGTTACTGTAATACCCCGCTTATTGGAGAACCTCCCTTAAAACTGAGGCTACCGCCATGTGTGGCTGATAATTCAACTTACAGGCCGCCAAGATTCATTAAAACAAACAAACAAACAAAACAAAACCCCAACTAATTTTACCCATTCTAACGCCTGGATTTTGTGACTCTCCCTTTGTCAACCGTCGCGTTGCCATCTACTGCCCAAAATCCGTCACAAAGATCAATTCTAATCGTCCACAAGCATTGCCGTGTTCAAGGTTAGCTCCATACGAATAAAAAAAGGCAATACACAAACTTCCCCTAATAATAACACCCTCACCCTAATTATCTGTATTTCAGAACGACTTGGAGAGAAGGTGCTCTTCTGTAACACATTCAGGAAAAGATTCTCCACCCAGTGCCCTTCAGCTAATTAGAATATGTCCCGGCTTTGCTTTTTCTTTAAATTTACCTGTTAGTCATCCCTGTGGATTGGAGGAGAAGTAAATGGAAGAGACATCAATGCTTGCCAGAATTGTCTGTTTAGTACCTTGGTATACTATTTACCAAGTACTATTGGTAAATTTTAGTGACTATTTACATCAACAATTCAGCTCCTTCTGCTCTTTAAAGATCATGTGTCTGGCCAAATTATGACTTTTCTTTTTAATTATTTATACTTATACTTTATACTTATACTTTATTTATACTATAGAATGCAGCAGTTTTCATTAAATAACCCAAATTGTGTCACAGCCATTCTCAGTGTATGGTGACATCCCACAGCTCTGATCTACTGAGCTGAAAATAGGTTGATACTTTCCCACCCCTTATATCAACACTTTTGGAAAAAAAAATAACCAAAAAAAACCCAACACACCACTGTTTAACTAGTGAAACACTGTAAGACTTGCAAACTGGAGTTTTGTCAACAGAACCCTAAAACTTGTAGTTCACATCTCCTTACCTTACCAAAGCAGCCCAAATATCCCCAGTTTTAAGGATCCATTGTGCCTATCCACTATACTGTGGGGATTAAACCAACCCCAAGTTTTAAATACAGAGGAAGGAAGAAGTAGACTTAGATGAACTAATTCTATTTTCAACGCTTTTCTGACAGAACAATTTGTTCCCCTGGCAGTAAAAAAATCCCCAACAAACACATTCTTTTCTTAAGAGTTGCTTCAAGATTTTCCTCAGGTAAACCTCACATTTTTAGCCATTTAAAGTCATTCTTGTTATAGATTTCTCATGTAATTGCATACAATTCAACACTCTTCTGTGAACAGCAACAACTCAAGACCTTCCTTTATAAAAAGAAACTTGCCGTTTCAGTTTTGTGAGATGAGTGAGAAAACGCAGTCCCGTTTGTGTACCTCCTGTGACTGGCTACAGTCAATTCCCTTCAGCTTTTCTGAGGTTCAGCGGATGAGGGCAGCAGAGGAAGCTGGTAGTCGCACAGTCGACTTCTCAGGGACACTGAGAAACATATAACTCATTAAGAATCCATCTCTCCGAATTGTTACTGCTCACTCACCGTCATGGAAAAAAACCCCAAAAAAACCAAAAAAAAAACCCCTTTAAGATGGAAGAGGTTTGTGCTACTGTAGTGCTCGCCAGAATCCACAGATGCTCCACAGAAGAGACCTTTTTTCTTGGGAGAGTAGGAAATTCCAAATACACAGAAATATGGCTGGAAAATGCTTCAGTAAACACTGACAAATTCTCTCACCTACCGCTTTTGAATCACCAGGGGGAACCACGAACCCCTGCCTGCAACCCCTTAGACAAGCAGTTCAGCAGTGAAGGCTGACATGTTTTTCCACTACAAACATCTCGCCAACCCGTGGACAGAGCCCGTCATAACACACATTCACAAGGACAGGACGGGCGTTTGGGAAGCCTGATAAAGGGAGAGGGGGTCGCTTGTTTCCAGTTACGGCTTTCACACCGCAACCTAAAACTAACAAAAGGCACCTGCTAGAGAACCCAGCCCATTCCAGTAGCTCTAGATATTTATTTATTGAATAAACACTGAACACAGCAGTCCCGTCTCAGCCCTTCCCTCCCGGCTGCTGAGGCAGTCTGAAGCCCACCAATCCAGCGACCTCCTGAGGCGAGCGCTCGCCCCTGCCGTGGTACTCGCGGTGCAGGGCCTCGTGCTCCCGCACGCTGCGGAGCAGGCAAAGGTAGGTGGCGGCCTGGAAGTGCAGCTCCTGCTGCGCCCGGCACAGCTTCTCGGTGGTAACCTGCGGGGAGCAGCGGTCAGGGCGGCCCCGGGGCTTTGTCGGGCCCCGGGGGCTCCCCGGGCAGGGGTGGGTAGAGGAAGCCCGCGCGTACCCGGTGCGCGCGGAAGGCTGCGAGCACGTGGCGATAGGCAGGGCTGTCGCGATAGGAGCGGCCAGCGGCTAGGCGCAGCTCGCGCAGGAGCGCGCGCAGGGTACGCAACGGAGCTCCCAGCGCCGCCATCTTGGCGAGAGCGCGCCGGCCAATCGAGCGCCGCCACCAGGCCTCGCCCTCGCGCCCCGGCAGTACGGGCAGTCGAGCGCCGAGTGAACGATCGCCTCCTCTTACTCTCTGCCGCCCTCCCTCGCCATTGCAATCGGCGCTGGTCGAGCACCGGAGGTCGAGCGGCGAGGCCAGGGCGTGCGCGCTGCACGACTCGCGCTGGGCCCTACGCCTCGTTGCTGGCCTGTGGTAACGGAGCGGGAGCCCTACGAGAGGCCCATCATACGGCGGGAAACCGAGTTAGGCCGCAGGTGCGTCCCCGTGAGTTTCTGGGGTCTGCGGTTTAAAATGGGTTTCGGGTCCCGCTGGAGGCAAAGTGGACACCCAAGAAAGAGCCTAGAGCCGCAGGGTCGAGGCAGCCGGCGGCGTACAAGAGTCCGGAGAGGCTGCACGCGTGGCTCGAATGCAAGAAAAATTTCCCACCCCAGATGGGACTCGAACCCACAATCCCTGGCTTAGGAGGCCAATGCCTTATCCATTAGGCCACTGGGGCTGCCGCGAGAATGTGGGTTCTGTGTGTTTACTCATCTCTTGTTTCCGGCCCCTTTTATGGAAGATGTCAGAAGCCTGTGATTGGGCTGCACCGCCCAGCACGGCTGCCGCCCGGCCCCCTGGAAGCCGGGGCCAGGCGAGGGCGTGGTCTGTCAATAGCATCGGCAGACTTCATCTCGTAACAACGGGTGTTCCCACAGGGAAGCGCTGCCTTCCATACCGAACCTTTGGCGGTTTCAAAACGCTGGTGCTTGCACACCGTGTCACCCTTCCCCGCCCGGATGGTTGCCCTGACTGAAGCAGGCCCCCACTCCCAAAACAGAAAACCCCAAGGGGCCAACCCTTCAAGTGAAACCTTTTCCGGTTTTTATTTTTGTTAGAAATCAAAGACACAGGGCTAATATGTACATTCCTCTTTATTCAATACAGCACAGACACGTGACACATAAAAAAACAGAAAAGTACACTCATGAAAAAGCCTGTCACAGTCAGGGACAGGGAACAGCTACGCCAAATTGAGTAAGGCTCCTACTGCAGAACGGGTCTGCCGGCAAAGGTGGATCCCAGAGCAGAGTCTGCTAAAAAAAGCTTGCGCTCCTTTCAGGAAAGCAGAAAAGGGCAAGTCCCTTCTGGAACAGGTGAAGGCAGTGTTACCTGCAAGGTTCACGGGATACGAACCCCATTACTGTGTTTTGCATCAGAGCACTGATAAAATGAAATGCTCTCCAGTTATTCTAGCAGAGTGCCAATAGTCCTGACCTCTGAAAGCATTGGACTGCTCAGGGATAGGAAACCTGAGTACCTGGAAGGAGGGAAAATGTCAAGTAGTCACACAGGAGAGAGTTAAAATTTGCCCCCCGACAGGGTTCTGCTAGCCACAACTGGGAATGTGCAGGGAACTAACCAGCTTCCCAACTAACAAAAGACTTAACAGATATTAAACTGACCAGAACAATATATGCATTTGGAACTAACGCAGGCTTTTGAAGCAGCAGCTTCTTCCTTTTCCTGCTTCAGTTCAGGATGGAGATAAAGCAGGCACCAGTTCCTCTGGCAAAGAGCCTTACACACTTTTAAAAAATTAAAATACAAAAAAGGGAGACAGGTGTATTTACAAAATCCATGGTTGGTACAGTACATCATTTTTAAGACACACTAAATGCTACAATCTTTCAGGTCCTGAGATTATTACAAAAGAAACCCTCAAAACAAAACAAAAACAAAACAAACCCCAACAACTCCAAAACTTGTGTTTAGGTCCAGTTTTATAAGGAGAGAGGAAAGAAACCACACATTTAAAACACAGTATTGAAGTTATTGGTACACACCTCCCTAAAAAATCCCAATGAAAGTGCTGCTTACCACCCAAATGTAGCTGCATGTGGTTGTTCAGGCTTGTTGTCACAAGAGGGGAGCATTTCACAGGGCAGTTTCCCTGGAGAGCTCATCAGGTAAGCACAAGGCTGTTGGGATCCTCTCTCCATCCTAAACCCTATGATCGTGAATTTGTGAGTGTTAAAAGGAGGAAGGTGACCTTGTACAAATTCATGCTGGACTGAGTAAAGCATCACAGGAATCACCAACTCAAACAGGTTTGCCATCTCCTAGTAACTGTGCTCTCCTTTGTTTGAAGCTGAGGAATGCAAAGAATTCTAGCTGTGAATTAACACACGTTAATAACAAAAAAAACCCCACAACTCCTCCAGCTTTTTGTTCTGAGCTCTCCAGTGAAAATGCACCAAAACAGTTTCTCGGCCCTTCATTGTCCAGGGGATCACAGCAAGTCAGGTAGAATTAAACTGGCTATATCCAAGCTTGCTAATATATATATACACACACATAAAGTGACACCAAACAAAGGATACGGAGGCCAAACTGCTGTTGAGGGGATGATCCCCACTGTCATTAGCTTCTTCACTGACCCTCTTTTACCAGGCAGGCCTAAAGGGATTTTTACCCACAATTGTTTTTTTTCCCCCAATGAAGTATTCTGAACATAGAGATTTTGAATCATCAGAAGTTATCATCACAGATGCCCTTTTATTATAAGCACCTGACTTTAAGCTAGAGAATGGCAACTTTTAAAGGATTACTCATTAAATGCTTCTAACTCTCAGTAAAAGACTACAAGTAACAAAGCACATTCACAAGGATACTAGTTTAACTGCTAAAATATAGCACTCCTCAGTAGACTTCTGATGGTTAAAAAGTAGTAGTTAATTTTGGTTTGTATTTTTTTTCTAAACAGTAGTCCAAAAATAAAATTTCTCCATCTATTTCCAGTACAGATCCTGATAACTATGCAAGAACATGGTACTAATTGCTACATGATGGAATCACCGGCAATAAAACACATATTACAGTTCTCATCTCTGAGCTAAATTGTTATTTGTAGTTACATACAACAAGACTAAAAGATCAGTGAGAAATACCTGGGGACTGTGATTTAGTTTTTATTTAGCTGGTAACTCCCCTTGTTTAGAAGCAACTTAATTTCAGTGAGAAATTAATTCACTTCTGATTCTTGAAAGAAACCTGGGATGTCTCATGAGTTTCTTCCCAAATCCAATCTGTACATTAAAACATTTCTGCAGCTTATTAATTCAATTGTGAGAGCTGAATATTCTAAGAAACTCTCAGACTAAAGCCTGTCACAAAAAGCATTTTTTAGTTTCCCTCTCAAGCAACTTCATGACACTTGACACTACATGTTGCACCAGTGAAAGCATTTCTTTTTTAAAATACTTTTTTTTTTCATGTTAGCAAAAAGTTCTGCATTACAGACATTAAAAAATACTCCATTTTCTTTGGGTAGAATTTCAGTATGTGTTAAGAGGGGTAGCTGGGAAAAGTAATACATGTAACACAGAAACATGTAAACACTTATCTGCATAGTTGATATTAGTGACTACTAATCAAACTAAGGCCTTGTCTGGGAAAAACTGATAACACAAGAAAGCTTCTTTTCCCACTCTGGTGAAATCTGCTAAGTCTCAATGAAACTCTGTCTACCTCAGCAACTGCTCACTTTGGCCTATGACAGTGGCATGTCCTGACTGGTTTTGGTTGAATCTCTCCCACTCTTTTTCTCTTGGTACTAGACAGTAGCAAATATGACTATTGATAAAATGCATCTGCAAACATAGGAAGAAATAAACCCCCTTTTTAGTATTGTGCATAATAGGAGCCAAATATACTGTACGCTA
Organism: Phylloscopus collybita; assembly: GCA_027886175.1. NCBI lineage: Eukaryota > Metazoa > Chordata > Aves > Passeriformes > Phylloscopidae > Phylloscopus > Phylloscopus collybita. The sequence continues at coordinate 48,798,494 of JAJNNQ010000137.1, read as the reverse complement.
CTTGGTTGGGATTACTTCACCATAAAGAAAAACTTAGTAGCTAATGGTTATTGTTTAAGCAGGAGACCATAGCAATGGAAGAGACTGAAATACACTTTTAGATACAAAACATGGTGGTGCGTTGGGGCAGAACTACACCTATCAAAAATGGCTACAAAATACAGGCCTATCTTCTTGACTACTGACAAGATTAGCACAGTTTTACTTATGAGTGTGCAAAAACAGTTGCAGGGAATCTTTGTACTTCCCCAGTTTTGGGCCAGTTCCAGGCCATGTTGATCTCTCAGCACAACTCACAGCAGCACCAGGGCTTTCTAGAGCCCCAAGAGGCTATTACAGTAGCAAGGGATCACTGCATTAGAGAAAAAGGATGATGAACCCTCATCAAAGGTTTCCACAAACAAGGCATTCCCCTACACAACAGTTATCTTTCCAATGGCTTGGTAAGCATACTTCTGGGTACTTATTTTGGCAGTGATTTCTTAAGCAGTAGACAGACACAGATTTTTACAACTGCATTTGTTAAAGACTGCAACCGTCAGCCATCATCACCAGCTGCAGATTCCTCACCCCACAGATCAGCCTAGGATGAAGATCACCTGTGCTCAAAAGGAATTTAAACGACATAACCGGTGAAGGCAGTAAGCTTCACTGAAGTAACTTCACTGATGCACCTAAAACAGATTAAGAAGCCCCCTGAACTACCACGCCAATGGTCTGAGCTACCAGCAATAGTCCTATCTTTGACTGGCACCATTGGATTGGTAGGAGAAATCCACTTACGGCTAGTTTACGTAACAGGTTAACTCAAACATGTGAAGATGAGCCAAGAACTGAGTTAGGCTATTCTCTGCCACAGGAACAGATTTGGTACCGTATTTTCTGTTTTCCACAGTGGTTCTCCACCCATGAAGGACTCCTCACTCCATTCCAATTCTGTAAAATAAATGCTTCCTTTTCATATTGTAACTCAAAATTAGATCTTCTCCAGGGGAAGCACATAACAGAATTAGAACAGTCTAGTGATGCATATGCATGTTACCTTAAGTTTAGCACTTGGTCCACAAGTGAATTGCTAATTTCAGGTATTCGTGTTTATAATAATCATAAGTTAGATAGATCCTTGGCACAAAGCTGTTAAAGTCACTAGATCATCTACTGCAGATAGCTAATTTTGTCTGAGACAAAGTAAACAAGCACAGATATTATGAGGGTTTATCTGCAGCTAACAACACATGAACTTACTTTACTGTTCATTATAGTGAAAGAAAAAAAAAACCCACATTAATGAAATCTCAAATTGAGAAGAAGTACAACTAGAAAAGTATGTCACAGTGAGTGACTCAGGCAGCATGCGAAGCATAGCTAGCTTTAACTTAATTAGCAGCTGCACTCTTGCAAGTTTTACCAAATTCCTTCTTACGTAGGATGCATGGTGGAAAGTGACAACTTTGGTAAATATGAGAATCCTTGTAGTAACTGGTATCAAGCAGATGTGACCAGTTGCACACAAGATTCTTGCAGCTAGTCTCAATTCAGTATGTTGCAAGCTGCTCTTTCAACTTTATTTACCCCCCAGCTCCTTAGAGCTGTCAGCCACACATCTCTGCCACAGACTTGTGTGAAGCACTCCAGTAATTAAAAAGGTTGTTAAACAGGGCCTATAATGTTTTACTCATGACCTAATTAAGAAACAAATTTAAAACCTTCAGAGAAAAAATGCAAGAAGTTTCACTCCCGTTGGCCACTTCCTTTCTCTCATTTTATGTACACACTTTTTTATTGTACTGCCATCTTTGCACAAACATTCAGCCTTGAAGTAGCTTTTAACAGAGCCAGGAGAATGGAGAAGGATGAACAAGTTTCAGGAATATTGCTTGTGTGTGTGCGCGTGTGAGAGAGAATGCACAAGCACACAGAACCAATGCCACGGTACAGCAGGTATGAAGTTATACACATTACACACTTGGTTTTTGTTTTTTTTTTTGAGTTTTTTTTTTTTTTTTTTTTTTTTTTGTTTTTTTTTGTTTTTTTTTTTCTTTCTTTCTTTACAAAAGGGAAAAAAATAGTATAACAGCATAAAGCCAGCTTGGCAAGCTTAAGATTTTCCTCCAAAATGCTTTCCAGCAATTCAGGATCTCTGAGAAAAGTTTAAAGATAGTAGGGAAATAAAATTAAAAACAAAAAGGCACTTAAAAAAAGGACAAAGGCCTGAATCAAGTAAGTTGTGAAGGGTAACAGCCATTTCACCAGAGCTTGGACCAATCAAAGTCTACCAACCTTTTCTAAAATTTCTGTAAAATTAAAATTGCATAAAGTGTTAATGAATCAGTTGTTTACCTAATGCTTTAACCTTCTAGTTCATTTTATGAAAAAAACCCAAAAAACAAAAAACAAAGAAGCAAACAAAAACAAAGCAACTAACAAGCCCAAGCAAAAAACCAAGTGTCCCTTTAATGATTTTCCTCCCAGTTCAGCAAAAGATGAAATTTAGGTGTGGGAGGCAGCCTTCCACAGTTTGGCTTGGCTGTAGGTTTTCCCTGCAATGCCATCTTCAAAAAAATCCAGAACATAAGCAGAAGAGGGACTGTGCTTTCACCAATTCACTCAAAACCAAACAAACTTAAAACAAAAAAACCATCAACCCAAACACCTTTCTAATCCAGCTGTGGGCAAAAACTAATAAAAAAAACCACAAAGCCCTCCCTGTAAACTACATTAAAAAATTGCTAATAAACACAGCCAAAAGTTCATTTTACGAATATAGCAGCAAATGTGATAAAGTTAGTTGGAGTCCAAGGCGACTCCCAGAGGATTACTGGTTCACACAACTGATGGCAGCTTGGGAGAGTTGCAGATTTCTCTGTTTTCATGTCCTCAATGGTCTTGCACCAAGTGGAGAAGGAGTGTGGAGGAAGGGTCAGGTGATGGGAATGCAGGAAGGAACAGGCTTTGGGCACCTGTCCCATCCCTAAATCCGTGCATCAGACAACTTTGATCAGATTCAAACACAAAGCAGAACGCAAGTAACTTAAAAGTTACTTCTGATTAGCAGAAAACAGATGTGAAACCCACAGCATCTGCACTTGTGACTCAGTTGATCAGTATTTTGACATGTTTCTCAAATCAACAGAGAAGGCTGGACAAAGTGACTTAGGCCATTTGTGTCTTGGAATGGGAGAACACTGCAGTTATAGTCCAAGGTATCAGGAAATTCTGCAGCCTGTTTTTCATCTAGCCTGCCTTCTTTCTTTGCAACAGCCTTGATTTAAAATAGCTACCATGGTTTTTGGGACTTTGGATCATGTAGCAGGGAATACTACCCAGAAAGTTTCAACATCTAAAACCTATGTTCAAAGTTATTGCTTGCATTTGTTTGGGGCTTTCAGAGAGCTTGACACGTTGGCTCATATACAGTCCCCAAACCAAGTTCAGCCCTGCTGCCTGGAAAAGACAGCTGTACTTGGTTTTCTTATTGCTTGTGAATACTGAGGGTTTATTTAGTATGTACAACTACAGTTTATTTATTAGGAAAGGCCCTTATAAAGTAGAAAAAAGGGGGGGGGGGGCAGGGGGGGGGAAGGGAGGGCATGTCTTCAGAAGAGCTGCTGTGCAGAAAATAGTAAAACATTAACCTAATTTTGCATTCAAACATTGCAGTAATCTTTCCCATCCTGTCTATGCTACCTGCAAAGGTCTCTGGGAACCGCCCTATTATTTCCTTTGATTTGGCTGTGCTAGGTTTAACCAGGGAGAATAGTTAACAGCAAGTAAAGGGTCCCCATCCCCAGTGTTGTTCAAAAGACACTCAGGAGCGTAATGACTGAAACAGTTACCGGCATGGGGGGTTGTTTGAACTGATGTCACAAACAATGTACGGTCATCTTTATTTTTATCATCCTAGTATCTATTTCCACAGTATTATTTTACTTGTTTCCTAAGACTGAAAAGCTCAACAGGACACAGAGGCAGGACTATTCCTACTATTAAGATTGAGAGAGGATAGTCTTCAATTGAAGATGAAAGATACTTCCAGGAAAAAAGGAATGTTGAAAGGGAATTTGTGCTGTAGTTATAAAGGGCTCCAAGTCTCCCAGTCTAAAATTTCTGTAAGTATGAAGACAAAAGATGACAATTTGAATGGGATGCCTTGATGAGGAAAACACAGAAGAGGTAGAACTGTCTTAAGACAGGGTCCTTTAAATATATTGCTGCCCAATGGCTCACTGCTGCAATTCCCTTAGTTACACGCATCATTAAAGTTCTCAGGTTTGACACAGTTCAGAGAATTAACATCCTGCCAGAACTGTTGGGCCTCAAAGTTGGCTTCCTTCAACCCTTCCTGAAGAAAAAAATGTCAGATGAAGCTTGCACTCTAAGTAGTTTATGGTATTTTGACAGAATCTGTGCAGTATTAATGCCAGGGTCTACACAGCTGTATGTGTTTCAACTGTAAACCACAATGGAGATGCAAACTTATCTGATCAACACACCACATACAAAACATTAGTGCCAGCTAAAAAGCATTTAATTGGAAGATGCTGTGGAGTGAAACTAATGAACTAATGCATCTTAATTCAATCTTTCACAGAAGTGTTGTGCAAAAACATTTATTGCTGAGCTCAACCCAACATTTTTATACTAAATACACAATATATATTATTTTAGATTTATGTATATATATATTTATATAAAATTAAAATGAGCTCTAAATAGAAAAGAAATTGTCGTCTGATCTAAAAAATAAATCACATGTAAAAGAAACCTGCAAGCTCTAAGTACGCTAGCAAAAAACATTGAAGATTCACTATTCAGGGGTCAACGCCTCTCTAAAATGTGTGAGATAACCAGTAGTGTCTGGTTCAATCTCAAGTCAAACTACCAGAAAAACTATTTACTAAGAATTTCAGCATCTCTGGTCAAAGGAATGTTTCAGGGTTGAAGGAGAAAGGCATCATACTAGTTTATTTGCTACTTTTCCCTATGACTTTAGTTTCTGCCACTCTCACCTTTTATCTGACAGCACAAGGGACTCAAGAGCAAAGTTCTGTCATAGTGTCAAAAGTGCAACATGTGCTGGATGCTCCCTAATCTTACAAGTGAACTGGTTGATGTATTGCTATCAAAGAAAAAAACCCAGTAAAAACAGCAAACAAACAACAGAAACACATAACAACAACAACCACAACAAAAATCTCCCCACAACCACAAAAACAAACAAACAAACAAACCAAACAAAAAACCCCCAAACAAACAAAAAAAACACCCCCAAAAAAGCCAGCTCTGCAGTCTTGTGCTACCATGTAAGAAAGAGTTCAGGTCAAACTCCCCAGACCAGCAGGGGCTGGAAATGCTGCAGACCACCCATTCAGCCCCCAGAAGAGAAGGCACCTCTGGGTCGCTTTTGAACGACTCCTCTTTGGCTAATGCCTGAAGCAGTATTAATCTGACTCTGGAATAGGTCACAATCAGCTTTAACTAGCAAATCAATGTAATGCATGGGTTCTGAGAAGAGTTAGATAAAAGATGAAGACTGAGAATGAGAAAAGAACTGGTTGTGGTTTATGAAAGACATGAATAGAGTATCTTTTCAGTAACAAATAAATGCAAGGTAAAAGAAAGTTTAACAAATGGAAATACTGAAACATTAGCGTGATTTAAAAAAAATGTGGGAAAGAAATGTTAGTCTGGCCAATAAAATGTGGGGTTCTTTTCATGTAAATGAATTTCCATCCCCTTCCTCCCTTAAATAAAAACTTCTGTACTAAAAAAAAACCCCCTGAAAATAAATCAAACAAACAGTTTGTGTCTCATATGTTGCTGTACCAGGAGATCTGCTTTTGAAGACAATTCTCTATCAAGACTGCATACATCTGTAGGCTCCCTAAAGCCAAACAGCCTTCTAAAGCTGGATAAATGCCCATTATCAGAAACTGATTTTGTCTAAAGGTTTCATTATAATGCAAAGTATCCCAGCACCATCTCTATTCTACATAAACTTTGGTCCACAACTGTATAGTACACTCAGGACCTATACACAATCTTATACTGGGAACTTTGGGCACTAAGGAAATGGATGGTTCCACCTTACGCAAGAAATGGAGAAACCTACTCTAGCTCCTTTCACCATTTCCACTCTTCAATGGACTTCACCCAGAAACAAAATGTTGGTGCTGCTGTGGGTTTGACGATCAATTTTTTTAAGAGCCAATCAGAGCAGATAAAAAAAGGTTGTTTCTTTAGGCAATATCAAATATGACCAGTCTGCATGACCAGGAGGACCAGTCCTCCTTTTCCTTCTCTCTTTGATCAAGTATTGTTTTATTTTTCTTCTTCCTCTCACCACAGTGCTTAGGATCAGAGTATGTAAACATTGACAGAAACAGCAGCCCTGTGACAATAAGCACTTTCCCAACTGGGCAGATTCTGTCAGCCAACCAGAACTGCTTCAGCTCCCTTGCTTGTCCAGAAGTCACTGGTTTTTCCGCTGTAACTTAGTGTCCCCTTTACTTTGGCCTCCATCTGTAGTTGAGAGACAGAAACAAAAGGGAAGAATAAATGCATGACTGATCTTTTGGTTTTTTGTAACTTATAGTAGGAGAGACAGGAATTTGGAAGGTTCAGCTTTAGCATCAACAAAAACAACACTGTCCTTACCAAGTGGAAGGCTTTGCATATTTTCTGTAGTTTATTTATTAAAAATAGCTTTGTTGAAACCTGATATATCAAGCTTCATGCCAAAACACTGCCCAGTTTTTTGGCACTGAGAATTCTCAAATGAAGAATGCCCACCAAGCTGCTGCCCCCCTTTGCATTCCCTCTCCTGCCTCCGGAAAACACACTACGGGTGACAAAGAAAGGAGTACACTCTAAACTGCACGTTCTACAGCATTCTGAAATTTTTTCTGTTCTAAACCTTACAAACAGAAAAATAAAAAGTTCTGCTTCAAGTTTCTCTTATCAACCAAAATATGCAACTCCTATCAAGCATAAAATTCCTAAGGAAAGCAGGTATTCCGTTAAGAAACCATCCCACTTCTCACACATGAATATAGTCTTATAAAAAACACAAAAAGAGCTTTTAGCTGGAAGGTCAGCTTCTCCTTCAAAGGGGAAATGAAAATTTTTAGTGGAAAAAAAACTACGCAGCCTATAAACAATCATGTTAGTGCCCAGTACTATTCCTTTTTTCCCCACCAGGTGAATTTGTACACTTCAGTTCCTAGAATTGCTGCAGTAAAGCACTGAAATTTTTGAATTTTTTTTTGTTCTTGACATTGAAGAGAACTAGGGGGGAAAAAAAATCATTCAGGTTCCAAAAATTCTGCTATAATAGAGTAAGTTCTGCCAGCTGCTCTGTTGTGTCTTCTTTAAACTAAGTACTGGTAAACATTATACTTCAGTCTAAGGCAGAAGATAAAATAACTTAAAAATAAGTAATAAGAAATATATCATGTCTTTACCTGTGTAAGCTTGCTGCAAGTGAGCAGGCAGAGGTGAGTGAGACAGTGTTGCTGCATGCTGAGCACCTGGCTGTAAACCCTTCAGTAGGTCTGGGGAAAAAAAAACAGGAAGGCAAAGATTAAAAATAAATCTTGCGGAGAGAGGCAGTCTCTGTGAAATAAGCTTTTGTTTTTATAGTGTTGCTGTAGTAGCAGGCTTATCTCCACAACAAAGAATCAATACCTGATGGCATTCTGAGGGCTGGAATAAGTCAACAGAGACAAACCTACTCAAATATAGTTAGTCAAAGTCAGAGCAAGGACCATGCCTTGCTATTGGGATGCAACTCTTCATATAATTTTATTTGGCAGAAAGACGGGTATTTTATATGGTTTGAGAACATAAATAGCTTCTTTATAAGCAATCAGAAAAAGTAAATGCCATCTTGGTTGATAGTTCTTCATAAGAGAGCTGCTTGATATCTGAGATTATTGAGTTAAGGCTACTTTGAGGAATCACCATATTAAGTCTCTTATTTGAACTGTGACATTTAAAGACTTTTAAACTATACTCCTTTCTAAAAACAAGGTATAAGAAATCAACCCCAAAAAAGTATGTTCAAAACTAAACATATACTGTGAATATGACAATGAAGATAAGCTTATCAAAGGTGATTTGTAACACTTAGGTAATTACGTAAAAGAAATTTTTACCAGTGCAGGAATCCCATTTACTCTCCTGCAGGGATTTTCATGAACCAGATCTGAGTGTCTCCGGACACTACTGCTTCCCTACTCGATTTCCATTTTAAGGATGCATCTTTCCTTATAGCATAGTCATTAATTCCACTCACTCTGAGTTAGGCTGTGATGGAAAGCCGCTGAGGTAGATCCCGAGGTGGTTGTCGCTCCAGCTGTGTCTGTCCCAAAGCCAAGCAGCTCCAAGGGAAACTGGAAGGGCACAGTCACAGGAACAAGGCCGCCTAGCATCCCAAAAGGAGTTAATGGTGCTGACGTCATGTTCTGACTGGTTACAGACAGGGGTGATGCCATGAGAGTCAGAGGTGAGGCATTAGCCAGTAATGATGCTCCTGCTGTTGACTATGAAAAAAAAAAAAAAGCAGTACTTCAAGATTTTTAAAGATTTGAGTTGTATTCTTTAAGGGTATAAAAATCAATTATTCTCTATTGATAAGTGTATTAAACTATTAATGAATATCCACTTATCCACTTACGAGGTCTTATCAGTGTTCATTTACTAAGCAAGCACAATTATATCACAGATTCAGACATAAGAGTACACATAAGCATCTATCATGTTCTTCTCATCAGCCTTACTGATCAAGGTAATTTCCTTGATGTCCTTTCTAATTATGCACTGGATCTACAGGCACAATGTAATGCATCATCTTCTGTTAGATTAATAACATGAAATTATCTAATGTAGATCTGAACTTATTTAGAAGTACAGTATAACACCTCTCCCCTTTCCAAATCTGAGTCTTAACAGAACATTAGTTTTAAAGAGTTCTAAAGAGAAACAATGAATTCTGAAAATTAAGATCCATATGTAAGAATCCCCAAACTTAAGAAGCCATGTTAGCAAAATGCATACATACATATATATATATGTAGAGGTGTGTATGTACATGTCAGAGGAAAAGGCAAAGGAAAATAATCTCTCCACTCTAAATGTCAAAATGAAGTTAAATTCACTGCAGTTTTAAAATGGAAATTAGCCAGAACATTTTGACTACAACAGCTCTCAAATCGCTTTAATTCCTCTAACATTAGATCAGCTTATTCTTATTGAACAATCTTTCACTACATATACAGTAATTTCATATGCTAATGTTCAGTTCTCGAATTATCTACTACAAAACGGTTAGTATAGAAAGCACTTTGAATCAGGCTCCAACTCAGATATTGTAGTTATTTGAATTAAAAAGACTCAGAACGGAACACAATTTCAAATCTGTGCATTTCTACAACTAAGCCTCAACTAAACCCAAAACTTAAAATCATTTTAATGAACACATGAGCTTAAAATGAAAATGACATTTCACAGAGTTCTGTAATAACAACTTACAGAAAAAGCAAAGTGATGAAATCTAGCATGGATAAAGTTTTATTACCAGTTTTGGTCTTAAGATGTTCCAATGAAAGCAGCTAAAGAAAGGACAGCTGCTTCTTATGAGAAAACACAGTTATTTTAAACCAGTTGCCCTGTAAAGGCCATTTACCTACACGTGATGTACCTAGCAAATGTTTATATTGGTCATCTTAAAGGTACCAACTTCTACAACATACTCTCTCCCACAAGTAGAAAAAAAAAAAAAGAATGAAAAGTATCAACATATTATTATTCTCTTCTGCCTTTAAAAGCACTAATTTCACAGTAAGCTTATGTACAAAAAATTACAACTGTTCATTGTCTATGTAATCTAGTAAAGGGCAACACAATAAAAGCCATGCAGTAAGGTTTCGCAACTGTGAATCTGTAAAATGCCTGAAAACAGAAACTTTGTAAAGTGCTCTGCCAAGATCTTGCTTTCTCAAAAAGGAGGGAAGAGAAGTACAGTGAAAAAAAGAGCTACAGAGCATACCCTAAAGGAACTGCAGTTTGGATATTTCTATTTAACTCACGTATAATAGTTCTTAAAAGAGCTCATCCTGGTCATGTAGATCTGAGTCATTAAGATCCTTAGAAGTCTAAGCCAGATTCTGCTCGAGAGAAATAATGGTAGGTAGAGCTTTTTAAGGAAATCACACGTACTCCTTGGCTTTGCGTCCTTAAGATGTAACTTTCTGTGAGGCTTCACCATGTATAAACTTGTATTCTGGTAAATAATTGTGTCAATCAGAAGTGGAAAGGAGGGAAACACTACTTGGAAGCTTCCTAGTTAAGAACACCTTTACTATCACATGAAGTCATCTAGTTTCATCTTTAATGTAAGCAGACCAGAATATTACAATGAGCAATGCAGGTACCATTCTCATCTTCTAATAGCATCTCAAATAGGAATTAAATCCCTAAGGCTTTAAAGAAAGGAGATTCACTTTCAGACTTAGGTGAAAAGGAGTAACTAAGTCCTTAGTACATTGTATCTAACTAGTCTGGAACTGATGTTGGTTCAGCAGCCAGCTATTAGACCTTTATAGCTAAATAAAAACCTATGTGATCACAAATCTCTTCCCCTTTAGTGTACTTGAACTGGGATATAATTTCATTCTAATCTTTTCTTGAATGTACTCCATTAAGCTTCACAGTGCACAGCAGCAACAGCCTTATTCCATGGTTTATCTTCTTTGATTTCATACTGTTCTTCTGAACCATTTTAGGTTATCAAAGTAATTTCTGAAGTGTCAAAAAACTCACATGGAAGGTCTCAATAATTATTTTATTGATACCATATGCTGCTCAGTACCTCTAGCTGATTTACCCCTTTCTATATACCAATGCACCTTATTTTGCTGTGCTATAGTATGGACTCACGTTACTTGATTATTCACCACACACCCCCACACTTCAGTGTTCTTCAGTAGGACTGTGGCCAAAATGCATTTTATTACTCAGGTGATCAGTGTTTCTAACAAAAAAATACAGGAGGGTTTGCCAGAATTCATCTCATCATCCAATGCAACACTGCTTACTTCCCTTCTCCATCATCTTTAGGCACTACCACATGCATTTCACATTTTTTTCTACATCGCAGCCATTGCATCCCCTGGATTCTGCTGACTGCACCAGGAAGAAACAACTCTCTTCTCAGTTCATTCCCGGTAGCCTTTTTTGTCTCCTCCAGGCACCTTCCAGAGTACTCAAACTGCACTGTACTTCAGCTCTTCTCCAAACCCTATGTCGTACCTCAGTGGTCTGTACACAGCATACAGGCTGTGGATTTTTTTCCATTCAAAGCACCCAGAGTAAGTGAATGCTGTGTCAGAGCCTGCCAGACTTTAATTGCTAACAGTTTCAGTACAGTAGGTTGAAAGACCACAGAAGTGTCTTGTAAAAATCATCTTCGTCCTGTTATTCAGCTGCCTTAAGAAGAATTTGATGGCAAACAAATTCTTTATAAGATTATAAAATACTGCCACAAATCAAGTATACATTGCTCCCATTGCAACAGCAATGTGCACGGCTCAGATTAATACAAATTTTTTCATTTGCTGTACACCAAGAATATAATTTACAGCAATACTACTTTCCTTAACTATTGGTGACTTCAGCATACAGAACATTAGAGAGAGGAAAACATCAAATCATCTCAGTAATTAAGCATTCCCAGTAAGAAGAACACAACTTGGGAAAGCTGGTTGTTTTCTGGGTAAATAATGGGTTTACACGTTTTAGAACAACAGCATTTTCAAAATATTTGTTTTGTTTAATTTGTCTTACCACTAGTGATAGTATAAGCTTTCAGTTTCTAGGTATTTTTATATATTAATGGGGTGTCTCATTCAGTTTGACTAGATCTTACGAAATGAAAGACAGTCACAAATACAAAAGAAAAGCCCTTGCAAGTGTTAATTACAATTACAAATCTTGAATTACACTAAACCACAAGCAACTGAACTCTAGTTTTGAGGTTAATCACAAAACCTGACAACAAATGTATGAAGACACCTTCTACATGACCACCATCATTACAAATAGGTAAATATGAGAGAATACACAAATCAAATAACGCAAGTAAATACCACATCCCGTGAAAATATGGTCACACAAAGTTTATCTTTTCTAGTGCTTTTAAAAGAAAAAAAGTGAATTCTTTTCCACAGTATAGACCAACAAACAGTTTACAGTGAACACTTGTTCCACACTGATCCTTGCATTTCACAACAGCTGGAAATACATATTCTTTAATGTGAAATTGTTTCATCAGCATTATGCTTAGAAAGGTAGAAAATTAAATTTATGACACTTCTCAAGATAAAATATACTAAGAATGTTTACAAAATAAATGTGATAAACATTAATGTAAGGCTCAAATATAAACTCGTTAGATGCATACCTGCACGCTGGCTGCTACAACTGGAGACCCTGAGGCAGAAGACGGTCTGTGTGGAGTTGACAACTGTTTGGTAGCACCCTGTGTTCCACTTCCTGCTCCCCCAGACAGACTAGTCCTACTAGCTCCGCTTGAGTTAAGGTTACTGCCTCTGCTGGCAGGTACATTCATTCCAACTCCACCCAGATTATTTTTACCAACAGTTCCAGAAGGAGAAGAGTTGGGTAATTTTGAAGAAGCCTGAGGGTTTTTTGAAGGCTGAAGGCCTGAGGTGCGATTAGAAGACGGCAAATTCACTGTGGGAGACTGCCTGCTGATATTTACACCACTGGTCTGTTTATGAAGGGAGTTGTTGCTGGAGTGACTACTCTGGGAAACTAGTGCACTTGAACTGGAAGAACTGGGTGTTGTTGCAGGCCTGGGAGATGAGGTGGACTTGGATGAAAATTTAGATGATGCATTGGGCTTTGGTGTCACAGAGGGCTTAGATGAAGTGGGCTTGGGAGAGGCAGCAGGTTTGGGAGAGGCAGTCATGGAGAAGGGAGGCTTGAAACCTTGGGAAGAAACTTGTGACACCATAGCCTTGGCTAAATAGTTACTAGAGGTAGAGGTGCTGGATGTTGTCCGAGAAATCAGTGGGTGAGACACTTGAGAGCCACTTCCAGATGAGGGATTAGACAAAGGCAGGCGATATACTACAGACTTGTCTTGAGCTTTGACAACTGGTGATGAGCAAGAGAGTTTGGGATTACTACTCAATTTCACCACAGGATTCGTCTGTGATTTACTAATAGTTGCTTGTAAGGGAGATACATATTTCTGTTGTACAGCTGAATGCTGGTGCACCTTTGGCACTTGTGATGTTGAGGAAGTACCACCTTGAGCCTCAGCAGATGATACCAAGATATTAGCATCCTTGGTTCTTTGAGAGGAGGTGGAAATAGCTGCTTGAGTCTTAGAGGAAGAAACATGAGTATGAGAAGAGGAGGAAGCAGCTTGGATCTGACTTGACCTCTGCAGTCCTTGTTGAAGTAGTTTGGCTGGCAAAGGCTCTAAAGAAACCTTGGGATTTTGAATTGAAGATCCTGCAATAAGGCCTGAAGAGATACCAGTGTGAACTAAGTCCTGGGGTTTCTTTGGTACCGGCCCTGTGTGACCAGCAATAAGACTTGATGAATGGGATGTTTGAGTGGGCTCTACTTTCTTTGAAGTTGCCAGAGGCAACTTACTCATAATGCTTGCTAGTTTCTCTTCCCTCAGCCCAGGGCGAGGTCTGGATGTTGGTGTGTCTATGGTAGACCCAAGAGGTGATCCCTTGGCACCATTATTGGTAACTGCCAGAGCATCAGAAACAGAGTCCAGTGAGGGTGGGTGGAAAGAGAGGTCTTCATCCAATGAGTCATCCAAGCAGATTGTCTCCGGAGCTGCTGTGCAGCTAGAGCTGACTGGGGTGCACACAGCTGCATTGGAACTCAGTACAGTAGCACAACTTGAATTGACTGAAGACATACAGGTTTTCTGTTCTTTTTTTGGACTGGAGTCCTGAAAATGAAGGGATAGGAAACATCAGGTTTAATAGTCTTTCTGAAATTGATTTAAGGTAATTTTTAGTGTAATACTTTTATTCAGTAATTTCCAACAAACCAAAGACCTACTATTGAAATTTTCATATTAAGATACTTAGGATATCAAGGTGCTGGAGCCCTGTGTGCTAATTCAATATTTGGATTTAAAAATCTAGTGTTGCTGCTCCACATAACTAAAAGTGTCCTCTACACATTGAAGAACAATGAATAGTTACTTGATTCTTCACAGTAATCTGATCACTTAGTAAAACTGCTACTGAATTAGGACAAAACCTGGTCATCTCAAATGAGGACCTCTATACCATGGTATCCTTCCAACCACACCCTTTTCCACACTGTTTCACTGTTTGCCAAATTTAACACAAACTGAAAACACCACAAAGCACACAGTAAAAAAATGTGAAACATCACTGGAACTAGTACCTCTTCATAGTCAATTTCCAAGAAACTAATACAGCTTAAAGTAGCAAAGCTATACAGAAGTATCTCTGAAATAATGCACCACCAATCACCACCAATAAGCACTGCCTGACAGAAACCTTCTGCAAGATTTTTTCAGGATCAGAGGCAGAAACAGGTTGTATCAAATGGTCACACTGGACCATTACGTGGGTATTCAGATATCCTAATAGGCTTTTACCTTCACTTTGGGTTTAGGGGCCAGAATCACCTTTTTCTTTGCCCTAAAACAGAAGGGATAAATTTTGCATCAGAAGACCATAAAAAGGCAAATAATTTTCATTTTAAGTGTTACCCTGATTATATCCCAATAAACTAGAATGGTGACTACAGGAGTCCAGCTTTAATAATAAAAACATCCTTGAAATGAAAAATGGTTTCAAACATAGGGGGGAAAATAGCACACTATCAATTCATAGAGGCCATGTACCTCTATGTCAATTAATAGTAAAATCAACTGAATTGATGATATAACCTGACATACAGATCAGGATATATCCAGAGAACTGGTTTTATTTTTCTGATTAAGAGAAATTTCAAAATATTAATTAATTTCACCCTCTTAATAGCATGAATTTGTCTACTTAGCAGAGCTTTGTCTACACTGTGAAGTCTTCCAGGGTAGTAATGTAATATCGCTTTTTACATTGACATTTATGTACCTGAGAAGGATACTTCCTATTTATTTCAAACCAGATAATAACAGCTGTCTCTTCACGCCCCCCGTCCTGCAAAAAGTGTTTTGTTGCTTATCAACTGTTAAAACAGTTGTATCTAATTTGTTGCAAGAAGTCATTTAGCAAACTGTCAGATTTTCTTCTGCAACCATGAACTGCAGTTATGCAAGTAAGGACAGCATTAAGGATTATTAGTTATCAGCTTCAACTTAGAGATTCAGTATTTCACACTTTATTTCTTCAAGGGCAATCAATAAATTTACACCTTATAGAAAATTTCTGATCCTTTCCTAAGCGATTAGAAATACACTTGGTTAAAATAACACTTTACTGTAGGTGGACCATGACTCAGTTTTGATGTTACGTAGAAAAATATCCCATGTTAATCATATTTATCACAAAAGTTGCAATCAGGGTGTTATTTAAGGTCATAACAATTTATTTAAATTCTGACTGAATGTGGATGGCTCCTGAGAGGCACACAGTGTTGTCTGAAAATGAAGATGATAAAATCCCAGTAAGATACAGAGACTTCTGTGATTGGAGATATTTTTGAGGAAAAGAAACAAGCAGGAAGTACTGCAGTCTGAGTTCAGTTTAATATGCTGAATGTCAAAATTTAGGCAGTGTGTAATGCTTTGAGTAAAAGGTATTAATTCAAGAATTAATAACCCCTGGGATTACCTAGCCACTTCACAAGTGAGTTAAAATAGAATGCCATAAGAACATTACAATTATATGCCTAAATTAAAGCATTAAGAAAAGAATATCAGCGTCTCTGTAAGTATCTTCAAACAAATCCCTGAAGTACCTCCCTTTCCTTCCCTCTGTCTAAAACAGCAGGAAGATGATAAAAGATATTATGCACAATCTAAAGATCTTAGCAAGTTGTCACTATTATACTCACGGAGCAGAAGTGAGGTGATTGTGAACACTTCGGCTTTCTTTAAAAAGCATCCTAAAAGAGTGGTGAGAAAAGAAACATGAAGTGATTCCACAACGACAAACAGCATATGACCACCAAATACCCAAATGTCCTTTGGTTTTCAGAATCAGCCTTTGATTATCTGTCCCCAAAGGGGCTAATGATTACTTGGTATTTCTGTCATGGTATAGGTCTTGGCATCCATAAACAGAAGAATCTAAAAAAAATTTGTAATAATTTGTATTTATGCTCAAAATACCTCAGCAAACAGTCAAGCAAAAATGAACATAAGAGAATATTACTTCCTTCAGCCGGACAGAAAAAATACTTTGAATGCTCTTGTCTCAAAGACTAATAAGTCTTCTGCAATAATCTTTTATTTTTATAATAAAATAAAAGATTATTGCAAACTCTTCACACTACATGTCCAACACATTGATTGTAGGCTTGGGTTTGTGGTTACTAATCTCTTGTGGGGTTTTTTTTAAAGCACAGAAGATAAAAGTCAGAACACAGTAGCCAAACTTGCTTCTAGTTTTTTTTAGAAATTTTAGTACTGAAAAAACTTTTACTAAAGTTTTTGAAAGTTTAGTAAAAGAAAAACTTCAGGCTATTGAGTGTCATTTCTCTGACTTCAGTTATACTGGACTTACACATACATATTACTACAGAGCCAAGGAATGGCAAGAGCCAGTATGACAAATCTCAACACTTCACGTGCTTTTATTCAGTGTTTTCAGCTCCTGAGTTGCCAAGTGGAAAGTGAAAATGATTGCTGACCTGTATCAATCCTACAGATTACTATTCAAATGCAGCTATGAACAGACAATGAAAACTTGGTCCCCTTGTTTCCAGATAGGCAAACTAGGACAGACAACATTTTCTTACAAGCACTGCCATCACACTGACATCGACCACATAATGAACAGCTGTCTAAATGAAAGCTTTTTACCACTGATAATACAACCTGCAGAGCTGCAATAATGACAAAAAATCCGAATATTCAAAAACCTCATGTCATCTGGTAAGAAAACGCTGACATCCTCTCACTACAGGTCAGTGCCTAACTTCTCAGATTCTATTTGCAGCTCCATTTTCACATTTTCTTGACCATACTAACCTCCAAATCTGTATTGCATTGTTCCATCAGAGACTATTGAATGCCTATGAAGGATATCATGGAGCAAAACCAACACTGCTCATTACGTGTTTAATATGCCACCTCCTGACCCATACAGATTCTCCAGAATATTTTCCCTCCCCACCTCCTTCTTGGTGCTTTATCCATTCCTTAATCCTTTCAAATTAGAAATGAAAATTCAAAATTAATCACAGGCCCCAGTAATCTGTAGCATCATCCTTCAAGGTTAAAGACAAAATTTTAAGTACTATAAAAGGACAGAAACCACAGACATGGTACAAAGAAACTTAACAATTCCTTGATTCTGTAACTTCCAGTTATGATCAATACCTTATCTCTTGCTTCCTTATGAAGAAACATGAAGAAACAGTTACAGTTCCTTACAGTATATTACAGTTAACTTTGAAGGTGCAAGAAATTTTTCTTCTAAGCTGACCACACAAAGTTCTGGTACTGTAGACCTATTCTGAATAGCAAGAATTCCTTAAAAACACATGGTCCGTAGATCAGTTTTAGCATTAAATACCTAATTTTTTTTCAAGTTCATAGAGCTCCTTTTCACTTGAGGCCATATATAAAAATGAAAAATTGTAAGCCTTCAACAACATCCCTAACCCAACATCCCAACAAAATGAGCTTTCAGAAACTGAATTATGTGCTGTGTTAGGAATTACCACTGCCAGACTCCAGGAAATATTTACTTTTCCTCTTTCCATGCCTAACTCTTTGCCTACAAATTACAATACATGAAAGCAGGAAAGTGCCTCCCAGTAGATACAGGACAATTTGTAAATCATTATGGTACGAAAACCACCCAGTCAGTAAATGAAGTCTTGCTGGTCAACAGACCAGCAGTTACCAGAAGTTATGATCAAACACCTCTTGGGATTTGTTTAGTCTGTCGGTGGTTTTGGGGGGCATTTTGGTTTTTTGTTTAGTTTTTGTCTTTTGCTGTTGAAGCCAATTGTATGGATAGTTGAGAAGCTCATGGAAATTTTCAGCAGACTTATCAAACAGAAAGGAGAAAACCGTATGTTTTATGGCTTTCCAATACAAAGTTTTAACATGCTTCACTTCTATGTATTCTTGAACCACTTCACACTCTCTTGACTATTCTCCACTATCAACAGTGATCTTCCTATCTTCCATTCTTAAACTAAACTGGGATTCTCAGTCTCATCTAATTCAATAAAATCTTCGTAACAGGCTAGCAAACTTACACAAAAGAACTGTATCATTGATGAAAAGTAAGTCAGCTGTATGCCAGGATGTGTAAAACCTCATTTGTTCCTTCTGTTACTATTTAACCAGCTATTTCTACACTGACTGTTCGTATCTCAGTACAGTTATTTTTAGAGCTTGATAAGGATTTGACTAAAATAAAATCAAGGTAGTCTTGAACATGTTGATTAGTTGTATCATTTAGCTTTTACAATCCAGTTGAAGTTTGATGAAATTATCTTTTGCAGTGGGTGCTACAGAAAGAACAAACTCAGGCCAAACCATACTTGCTTCTCTTTCACCCCAAACAATTACAAATCTCTGCCAAACCTGTATTTCACAACAGTTTACTCTTGCTCCCATTTTATTTCTCCCTCTCACATAGTTGTTCCTTCCTAGGTCCGTAAGAAGCAAGTATAGAAACTGGTGCATTTTTAACTGCTATAAAACAGAGCATCCCAACTGCAAACAAGAAATAGAGTGCAATAACCTTAAGACTGTTGAGAACACCGCTGTTAAAATTCTAGCTTATAATTTTAAAGCTTGTGTGAGCAGTCTAATAATGCAGTTGTCTTGGGTTGCAATACGTAACCAAAAATGTTTATTCTATTTTCCATCTGTTGAAACCAGTTGGGGAGATGTTTTCTTTATGTCCTGTATAACTCATAACTCTGGGGAGGGGGGCGGGGCAGGGCAGGTGCCTTCTGATAATGGGTCAGCTGTTAAAACCAGGTGGAGCAATGTTCCTTATCTCTTCCAGAGCCATCCTCCCTCAAGGAGGATATCTTCTGGTAATGGGCCATTAAGGCTCACCACATGACTGATAAACATCATTCCATTCTGAGATGTTTCACTCAGTGTGGGGAGCCAACCGTTCCTACCTAGATAAAAACTGAGACTTAGAAACACCAGGCAGCCTGTTTTCCACTGGATTACAGAGGAAGACTGGACCCATCTTGCCACCACTGGACCCTTTCTACAGGATCATCTCTACTCCAACCGAACCACATCTGTTACTCCAGGAGGATTTATTTGGATTGCTCCAAACCCCCCTGACCAACAGGGTGTCAGGTTGTATCTCTGACTCTGTCAGGGTTTCTAGGGTTGTTGTTTGCTTGTTTTTCCGTACTCCTACATTTGTATTTTTTAATATTCATAGTAAAGAACTGTTATTCCTATTCCCATATCTTTGCCTGTAAGCCCCTAATTGGACAATTACAATAATTTGGAAGGGGGGGGGTTTACATTCTCCATTTCAAAGGGAACTCCAGCTTTCCCTGGCAGCTACCTGTATTTTCAAACCAAGACAGCAGTGTTCCAACATACAGGCAAAACCGATTTCTAGGTCATTATCACTTCCTGTATCACATAAAGAACTTTCCAAGTTGTTACCCTCCCACCTCATGCTTCTCCTCAAATGAAGCATCATACTTCATGCTGTGTTAGAAGCACTGGTAAATTCAGTCTCTAGGAGGTGATAAACACAAACAGCTCTCCAAGGAAAACAGTGAGGATTTTCACTCTCAGGCTTACAAGCAAGACAGAAAATTCATTTTAGAAAAACATTTGTTCTTCTAACATATCCCAGCTTCACAAATACACTCTTAAGTCCCAACCAATATCAATAGTACACGGTTGAGTTAAATGTAAGAATAAATATGAACCAAAGAAATTGTTAACATCAAAATTCATAGATACATAAAGCAGGTATCTTACCTTGCCTGCATCCAGCCTTTAGGCCAAAGTGGTTTCACTTCGGTTTCCATAAAGGTTTTGAGGTAATCTTCAGCAGACTGACTTCTATTTGGCTCTAGCTCATAACATCCCAGCTTGATCTTGACAAGATTACACAACAGAGACCTGCAAAAAGAAACAAAATAAATATATCAAAAGACACAGCCTTTTCAAAAGCTCAGCAGAAAAAGACTAAGAAGATGAAGCTGCTGTTCGTTGATAGTTGTAGGAAGTGCTCAGTTCCAACTGAGTTTTTTGGAAGTTTGTACTGCTCAAATATTGCCACTATAATGTATGGTCTACCATTGTCACCTCTCCATTTCCAACAGACTCTACTGCTCTTATTTTCACCCTACTATCATTTTGCAATTTTATATTTTCTTTCTGGTTTTCTCATAGTTGGAACATCTCTTTGCTCACAGTGACTATTAGAAAACACGCTGGTGGTGTCCGATGAGAGAGATGATCTCAAGACCAGGATACTTTTTGGGACACGTGGTTTATTGGTCGTGGGAAGGCAGCCTAACTGGGGAAGAGTCCATAAGTCTAAGGGGGCAGGGATCCAGCAGAGCAAGAGCACCAGAGAGAGAGCTTTACCTGTTACATTCCATTTTAACCCTTTCTATCGTGAATATTCTAATGAGCATCAACCAATCACTTCAAGATACAAAACCTACAGAATCTACATATAGCCTATGGGAACTACAACATTACAATACTACTCTACATACCAAAATCCTGAAAAACTACCTTATCCCTGATACCTGAGAAGGTCCAACCCCTTATTCATCCTTTTGTCTTGGCAGGGGTGTCACTGACTCACCCAGCCCAGTCTTTTCAGCTAGTTTAATCACCCTTTTCCTGCCCAGCACCTTACAGTTCAAATTTTGCTTTCAATTCTACTCCTTTTGTAGGTTTCATACTCTTAGAATCTTTTACTAATAAATCATCTCTGCAGGGCCTAGCTACTTCATCCTTTCCAACAAGTGACCTCTCACTTGTCTGAAAGGAAATGAAATCCACGCTACACTGAGTACTTCAACAGAGCATTCCTTCTTACAGGGATTTTGTATTTTGTTCTTAAAAATACACAAGTGCACACACTTAAGTAACATCAGCTTTTCAAAGCCTCTCGAACGAAAAAAACCACAGAGTTAAATATCTCTCCCCTCCAGGTCAGTCCAAGCTACACTGCTTGTAGATATTTCATGAAGCTCTCTTCCTTGTTGTCTTCACATATTAAAAAGACTCATTGAGAGAAGTCCACCAGCCCCTTTTAGTTATATAAATATATATATACACACTCTTGTACTAAAATTATCTCAGATCTTGCATGAGAAATTACTAACTTACAAAGATCTGCTTTCTTCAAAATCTAGATTATTTAAATAATAGAAAAACCTGTTCTAGGAAACTAAACACTAGTAACTGATCATTTCAGATAAGAATCTGTGCTACTCTTAAGAAATCACATAGAATTTGGGTTAAAATTAATGTATTATTCTAGTTGATGGATTGGGAGGCTTGCCAAATCAGTATCACAAATCTTGATGGCCCATTCTCCTATGGCATCAATCTCTAGTTCTCATTGGTATTTTGTGATGTATTCCTAGAAAGGTGGGAAACAGTTATAACACTGCTTATACACCTATTCTTTGCCTAAAAAAGCTCGGAATCCTGGAGTCAGAAAATTCTCATGGACAAAGCAGAAAAACAAGCAGTGAAACTTGAAAGGGGTGGACATAGGATAATTTTCTTTTCAAGTTAAAGAAGGTATTTCACCATGACAGAATTCCAGTTTGCCTATTTAACAGCAACATTCTTCAAAACTTCTCTAAGGTGTGATTCCGGGAAAAATTATTTATTCAATCATGTAATAATATCTTGTTGGACATCCCTTTATAAAGTCAGTGAAAATTCTTGGTGGAAAAGGTAGTTTTGTCTTACCTCACTGTATCATCCCAGTGAAACTTTTTTCTGGGTCCAACAACCCTCTTTCCAGGTTTCTCATCATCATCTTCCTCTGATCCATTTTTATCTCGTTCATCTTCTGCTTGCAACCTACAGTCAGAAAAATTATTTTCTTTAGAGCTATTCTACATAGAGAAAAGATTTCATTGAAAAAGAAGTGTCATTCTAGGTGTTTAGGGTGAAAATAATCCACAGAGGACCCGTTTTCAGATTTTCCTGTACTTCTGTATAGGATTAACAGTTTAATCTCCCTCTCCCCACTGCGTTATGGTTCCCAGACAAGTGAAAAGGACAGACTGTACAGATGTTTTCACTGATGCCCCTAGAAGCTTCAAGCAGTGCCTCTACTGGGAAGTCGCAGGATACTTATCAAACTATTAATGCCTCTCCAAGTCTAAAATTAGTTAACTATGATTGAAACAATGAACTACAATTACAATGAACAAGGACAAACTATATCAATAACCTCAACAGACTATCCTCCTCCATTAATCCAGTTTTAGGAACCAACCAATAACCCTACAGATTATTTTTTCTGGCAAGATCTATCTCAGTTAATGGAATTTCTCTCTGGCATCAGACAGTAACACTTACACAAAATGAAGTATTTTGTACAATTCAAAAAAGACACCCTTAAACTGGAGTTGAATGATTTGCTGAGTTAAGGAAGTAAACAACATGGATACAAACTTCCAGCTGGGTTCTAAATAGGCATGCACAGCCTCCAGAATAACCTACTTGGCATTCTTGGCTTGATTGCGGGCCTGACAGTCCTCTTGATACTTGCATAACTGTTCAGGCATGACGTTACTGACAGCCAGTTTCAGCTTCTGCAATGGTTCTCTCAAGCGGTCATCCTGTGAAAAGAGGAGCACCAAAATAATCCTACTAGATGTAAAATAAAGAGCATTTCAGATATCTTACTGAAAATTTCTGGATCACTCCCATGGCAACATTCCCAGTACTATTTATGGACTGCAACAGACATATTCTACATAGCACTCGAATCCTGTTAGGTGCAACAGCATTATATAAATGCACATATGTCTCACGTGAAACGAGAAACAACAGATGACAGTCACAAATAAATGTGTCACGAATATCCCAAAAGGTTATGGCACGATCTCTTTAAATACTGCTTTTAAATTAAAATAGTGAAGGGAAAAAAACTTAAGGGAGGGAAAAGTGAGATAAATTGACCAATCAATACCTCAACATTTGCAAATAAATATCCTATTAATCAAAAGCTCCAAAAACTGTGGTATAAAAACACCCTAAGTAATGAAAAAAAAATAAGAATATGTATTATATTATCTAAGTATTAGATTGTTAATACATGCAATTTATGTACCTGAAAGGTACGGACTATGTATTTAGAATTCCCTCCAAATATTAAGAACTTCAAACATTAAGGTAATGCACTATACACTCTGCTACATGTTTTAAATACACTTTCTGCATCTTCTGACTTTACATTATTAATTGCCTATTGAAAAGGACTAGAATATTTTTTTATGTTTATCTGCTTAAAAATAGCATTTGAATCTGTTTGCCTTATTAGCAAGTACCAAGATCTCAGCATTTGTCTTCAGATCCTCTGCAAGATTTAGTCCTGGATTTTAACTAAAGAAACTGGTCAGGGTACCCCAGATCACAGATAACTTTTCTATTCCACAGGAAAACAATCTTCAAAAGAAAAATAACTGAAAATAGCATTCAAAGTATTTGGAAGACCTAGTCACAAAGGGAAATCTGAACAAATAATACAGGCTGGGTCATCTATTATCCATCTAGCCTTCCTTTTTTCTAGACACAAAAGTGAATACAAAAGTATGCTTTTTTTGCCTATCATAACCGTTATTACTGTAGCTTTCTAATTCTGCTGCTTTGATATGTACCCTGTGATTACAGTAATAGTCAGTGATGATAGCAGAAACACTCCTTCATAGCCTGTATCTAGCTTTCAAGATGAAAGCACTTCATTCTCAAATAAAGACTCTGAAATACTTAAAATAATTGTTCCTAATATAGTGACAGGATCAAGTATACAGAAGGAAGCTTTTAAACTTATCAACTGATCCAAAATACTTTGCTTGATTCGATGCTCTGTGTGACTACTGCTCTACTCTGCTGCATTTAGTCCTCCTTGCTATCATGTAACTGACTCTTGCTGGAGCTCCTCTCCCCATCTTTACCTGGACATTTAGATGTAACTTCTTCAGGCGCTTTATCAGTGTGTCCTTATTGCATGGTACAAAAGCTTCCAGGTGTGAGTACACTCCATTGCGGACAGCAGGATTCACCTCCTGTAACTGTAGCTCAATACTGACAAACAGGAGACACTTGGTCAGAGATGCACTCCAAGGTAAAGAAGACACCTGAACAAAAACCTAAGGAAGCTTTGGAAGCATAGCATATTCTAACTAGGCATACTAAAACATAGCAGCTTGGGACATTTTCAGATAAGCTTTTTTATAAAAGGAAGAAGTTCAAATCAATGGCAAGAAACCATTCATGTAGGTACTTGTCCAGGTACTTGAACACTTATTCAAATTTAGTTTACATCCACCACTGTGAATCAAAACTGAAACAATTTGACTGTTATAGTCTTCTAGAGATTACTTTTGCTTCTTAAAATATGAACACAGAACTTTCTGTATTAAACCCTTAATTGAAGATTACACAGAAAAAAATCTGGCATTTGCCCTCATGAAAGCCGAAGGTGTTTTGAGTTACAAAAGTGGGAGACAGGAGCAAATAATGGTAATTTTGTAGAATTTTACACATGAAGTCAAGGACCAGGGCACTACAGAACATTTTACACTGGATAAAGACAGGCATGACAGGAATTGTATGCATATATAAATCTCTTTAGCTAATAACTAGCTTAGACTGATCTACCTTCATTGACTTTTAAGGGCTTTGTTGGAACAACCTCAATAATACTTCCTCTTCTGTACTTTTCCTTTCACCCCCTTTTCAAAAAGGGAAGGTTCTACAGATAAGCACTTACTCCAGAAGAATATTATTCATGTCTTGTGTGAAAAACTTCTTCCTGCCTTCTTCATCAAACATCTTGGCAGCCTGGAAACACAAAAAAAAAAAAAAAAAAGCATCCAAGTTCATAGAGTATTTTGAACCAACAATTTCTGTATCTACTTTTACAGCCATATCATATTCTTATTTCCCGTATAACATTACTTGGAAAATTGAATACAGAATAAAGAAAACCAAGCTATTCTCAGTTTAGAAAAAACTGAGGACTGTTTTTGTTATAATCAAATATACACACCTTGCTCTAGGGCAGACAATCATTCTGTTTAGGATCTGCCTGGATCACAGGTGTAAACACATTCATCTTTTGAATAACCATTAAGAAAAAGGTAGATGCTTTATGACCTCACCACCCCCAACATTCTACTAGCTCTGTTTTAAAAAAAGAAGCATTGTTTGACAGGTCAAGAAGGCAAGAGTATTAACTAACATTTTCACTCCATCTTTTTCTACCTGTTATGTGCCTCACCTAGTTACATATTCCCAGCTTCCTTAGAGCTCTCTCAAACCTTCACTGCAATTTGTACAATGGGATTATGTATGCTAGAGGAATACCTCATCCCTCTTTTCTGCTGCTGTCCAGTATTCTTGTCATCTTTAGACTGTATCTCTAGTATTTTGGTGTGGTCTCCTCCCAAGTCCGGCTGGGGGGGAAGACAGCCTTATTTATACACATATTTCCTTTTATCAGACATTTTTACTGATCTTAAAGGAATTCCCATGCAGAATCCCTTTCTTTGTTCTTATCACTTCAATACTTTTTCCCACAAGGAATGACAGCTTATAGGACAAAGCCAATTCCCTGTACCATTTTAAAATGATCAGTAAGAACCTTTCTTTAGTGTACATCTACTCTGCAGAATTTTAGATGTAGAGAAAAAAGAGCCCCACTTTGAGAGGCCTTGTCATCTTACACGTTGGCATTTGGACCAGACAGCAATATCTAGAGAAGCTAGAAAATGATATGTGCGCAGAAAAGTAGGCAAGTGTGGTATCATTATAGCGACTGACAAACATTAGAGGCAGCCAACATGCTATGAAGCTGAATATTCAAATAATTAACAATCTTATAATTATGTCTTAAAAAAATCCATAGAATGCAACAACACAGCTAAAAACTACAAATAAGTGCAAGTGTTAACGTGATTAATTTATTACTATTAAATACTTACTTTTCTTGCTCTTTGTAACTGACCCATTTAAATGTGAAAAAAAATATTTTCTAAAAATTGTGAACTCTACAATACACAGGAAAACAGTGTGACACTCTGTCAAAGCCGTAAGGTAGCCCATTGAATGCTTTATTGCTTCAGTCATGAACACTGATACTGGAGTTTAAGTTTCTGCAAGGACTGCACTCCACTCATTGTTTTCTACCATAAATTCAGCTGCTGAGGGGATGGTACTATCTGTTTAAAAATACTGAAGCATTTGTCCTGCTAAAAAAATTAGAAAGGTTATAGATATTTGCAAGTGGTAGGGTACCAAAAAGACAAGTCAGAAAGTCTTAAATCCAGTGCCTTTACGTCTAATTAACAGAAGGATTAGAACCATCATCTGGTTTATATAAAGCAGAAGGAAAAAGCTTGGACACTTTGGTCCTAGGTAGACCTTGAAAGGCAATTCCAGCATTATACTCTTATGCTGGACAGCATTGCTGGCTTTTAAAGAGAGCAACACGGGCAGATTCAAAAACTTCACCACTATTACTAACTATGGTTGGGTTATATTTCTAGAGTGATTATCTTGACAGTGACCTTCAAAATAGAAAAAAAATCTTATTTACTTTCCTGCTTGTGTACAATATTGCCTTCTGTCATGATAGTTCCGAATAACCCACTCAGGGAACTAAAATACATTAATCTACCAAAGGAAGTCAGGAAGTTTTTATTGCCTTTAGTCAGTGGCTTTCTAATCTTATTTTTTTCTTTTAATCTTGATATATTATACTCCATCCATGGAGTATAGACGTCTTCCTACAGCTTTATAAACTTTGTGCTGAAGAGGTCTAAAGCTGCGAGAGTCTGGTAAATATTTGACAAGACTAAGTTTTAGTGCTTTTCAGAAGACATCTCATTACAATTTACAGGAGGTATGGAATTGCAATGTTTAAGTCAGCATACAGTCTAGTTGTACCCCAAGCATAAACTTAAACTTGCTCTGCTCAGCCAGGAAGCTTTCAGAGGGCACTGACAAAAATGGAAGACAGAAGAGTTCCTAGATGGTCTAGTGGAATGTATCCCTGCCCACAGCAGGGGGATTGGAGTGGATGATCTTAAAGGGCCCTTCCAACCCAAACCAATTTATGATTCTATGAGGAGTTATGTTTTCCAAGAGCCTCCCAACTAGTTTGGGATTATTATACAGAGAAGCAACATGAATTAACTTGGGGTAGATCACTGACAATTCCTGAATTTTGGTCTAATCCAATTATTGTTGATTCATAGCAAATTTAACCTGCATACTGAAAGATACACAGAAGCTCCTTCACTTTAGTAAATATTAATTCCTTGGCTGTCTTTAGCTTGTTATGTTTAAAAATAAGTAAGAAAACTAGTACGCGCAAAGCAAGCTCTGCAATTGTTTAAATTATCTTCTTTTTGTTCAAAAAAGGTAGTAACTTGAACTGCTTTTTCAAAACTTACTATGAGTAAAGAAAAGCTGCACTTTAGTCTAAATAAAGAAAAAAAGCACTTTATTCTACGTAAGGAAAAGCTTTAATATCATAATCTGAACAAGCAAAAAATTTGTTATCAACTTAGGCTAACATCCACAACTGAAACAAGGAGTCTGTAATGTATTACCTTAATCATTCTGATCCCTTTTGGTAACTTACTGGGATATTCATAACTTGTTAATTTAACACCTCTCATCCCATTTTTGAGAAGTTCAGATTTCATTCTAACCTTCCAGAAGAAAAAGTGCAGTTTTGTGGTTGGTTGGTTTGTTTTTTGTAGTTGGGTGGTGGTTTCTGGTTTTGGTGGCTTTTTTCATTTGGGTTTTATTTTCTTTTTTTTTTTTTTTTTTTTTTTTTTAACTGGCAAGTTAAAGCCAAAAGACCAATACAGGGATTTGTAAGCTGCAGTCCTATTTCAGATTACCTCCTCCAAAGTAAGAAAATGTCATTCCATTTCCAACAAACAGTAATTCAAGTAACGGTATTTCCATTATGGAGAAAAAACCCCTAAATAAATGAACATTACAAGTTATTATACACAGAAGATTTAGAAAACCTTGTTTCCACTGTGAAACAAACACTGCTTGAATAATTGACCTGCATCATCTCTGCCCGTTTTCATCTGAGTATAAACACAGCCATTAAGATTGCCATTAACATCAAAACTTCATTTCTAAACTTTCAGTCAGCAATTCAAGGATGACACACAAGGTCCTAATTGTTCTTCCTTGTTCTCTCAGATCCTTGAAGGCAATCCACTACCAGCAAGTTCATACTTACTGTTCGAAGGTCTCCAATGCGCTTTTCAAGTAGCATAGGCAAACCTTCTGGGAGGGCAGGCACCTGCTTGGGTGTCATGACCTGAGAGGTGTAAGTTGCCTGAGTGACATTTCCATTCTCTCCTGACAGCTCAGAGACCGGGCTGCCATCAGAAGTGCCATCAAGCAACTTGTCAAAGTCAATGTCTCCCAGCATCTCCAGGGCACTTTCCGTTTCTTGCAGGAGTTCAGGTTCATTTGTGCTACCGAAAATGGAGAGGACAGGATCATTGATCCTAAGATTCAAGTCAGAGATATCATTTCCTGCACTGAGAGAGGAGGAAGGAATTTTACTAGGGGTAGAGGATGAAACAGTCACTGGAGGTTTTGGACTAGGTTCCATCTTCCTCATGGCTTCCTTCTCCTTTTGAAATTTACGGATCATGGCAGCCAAAGAGAGAGAGTCCTTATACAATTTCTTTTTCTTCTTCTCAGACTTGTGTGAATTTAAGGCTATTACTCTGTAGAGGAAAGAAATCTTCCATTAGCATGTGACTTTTGAGGCCTTAGTAACCTTTAACAACAAAACTCAAAGTTTAGTACAATTAAAAAATTATTGGCGGAAGAAGCAAGTACTTCCTGCTTCTATCTTCAGATCATTTTATCAATTACCATAAACCTTACGTGGTCATGTGATTACATGTTCTCCAACTGATTTGTTACGTTTTACACACATTAAGACAAAGTGTATTTAATTTTGACTCCTCAATTTAATTATGGAGAAGTTGGCACAATACTAAAACACTTAAACTTGCCTCTCAAGACTGCTGAATGGTGGCAGTGTCCTAGGTTACAATGTAAAATTGTGCCCAAAGATGTATTCTATCCCCATGGGCCATTGGAGCCAAGGTGGGACAGTGTTCTCCTTATCTTCTGTTAACGAGCCCAACAATGCCTTCCCGGAAGACACTGTCTCTGTTTAATGGGCCATCAAGGACCCATTGCATGACTGATAGGATGAAATCATCCCATTGTGAGATGCTCTGCCCAGGGGGAGGAGCCAAGCATTCCCACCTGGATATAATCCAGGGTTTGAGACCTCACGAGCAGCTTCTATCCACTGAACTCTCAGAGGAGACAAGCTACCAGACGTTTCTACAGGGATCACTGCTTTGGCAAGAACATCTCATCTGGATTCCTGGAGGAAGACTGGACCCTTCTCATCATCACCGGACCCTTCTCTCTCAGGATCATCTCTGCTCCAGCGGAACCACATCTGCCGCTCCAGGAGGATTTCCGGACTGCTTCAAACACCCTGACCACAGGGTGTTAGGTTGTATCATTCCATTTATTTCACTTTTTTTCCTCTCTTCTTCTATTAAATTGTATCTCTGACTGGGAGTCTCATTGGTTTTGCTTTCAAACCAGCACAGGCAGGTTGCCTGTACCACGCATATATGTCAAAAAATTCTTTTCATTGCTAAGAATCTTTAAACAAACACTCAAAATATATATTTTACTTAAACTGAGAATTTTCCACCAATTTGTCACCTTGATAAAAATGAAGTCAATAAATTTTCAATATTCAGTGTGAATATTCTCAGTAAGACAGCTTCCATCCACTAAACAATGGTTTTCTAGAAGCCAATTAAAAAACCCCACCACTGTAATCCTTCTAGTCTAGCCTCAGAACTCAGGAAAGCACAAAGTGAGTAAGAAATATGTAGAAGAATAATTAAACTGTATTTACAGCTTTACAGATGAGAAACAAAGAGATAGGAAGAAAATTATTTTTCATTAGAAGATGCAATTCCTAGTACTAGCTTAGATGTTGGGTAGGACAATGATGCTTTCTGCTATTCAAACGACTCAAAATTTATTTTCCTTGATTTAACTTTCCTTATTATTCCTTGTTCAAAGTTTCAGGGGACAAAAATTTAGCCCATAGGACTGAGTTATACAAAAACCCCCACACAAATTCTGAAACAAAATGTGTAAGCTATTAATTACAGTTTAAAAGTAAAATATTCAAAAGAGCTGTAATAATCTTGCTATGGCACACAATCTTGAAGCCAAATTTCAAATATAATTCAAGGGTTCCTATAAAGAAAAAGAAACCTACCCCAACTGCTTAGGAACTTTCATTTTCCGAGGCTTTGTCTCCTTTTCTGTCCCTTCCTCTTTTCGCTTGCGTTTCTTCATTCCGCGATCTTCACTGTCTTTTAACTTTGCTACCTAGAAAAGAGATCAAATAAAGGACAATGATTCTTTCAGCAGAAAGGACTTCTATAGCAAGAAACATTTTCTTTACACTTTTCAATTCAGAGCTAGGAAAAACACCTCAATCCATCATACCAAATGGTATGATGGATTCCTAGCAGCAATTGCAGTTAATGACAAGTGTTAATCAGTAATCATTTTTAAACAGAAATTCTTCAAGGTACATGCAGACTGCTGTCCAGCCAGTATGGCCAATGGCTACCTTGGAAGATGGAATTTCCCCACCTTCTTCTGCTACCACAGTTTCATTGCTGACTATGAAGTTGCACAGTATTGAACATCTTTGCTGGTCAATACAGACCACCTGCCTCCCCCTCCCTTGTTGATCCATAGACTACCTGAGGGTGCACGGCAGGGAAAAAGAAAGCCTTCAGATGGTGCAAGCATTAGTCAGCAATAGGCAAAATTCTGGTGTAGTTATCAACACCATTTTAGTCACAAATCAAAACCATAGCATCATACAGGCTACTAGAAAGAAAGTTAACTGAATCCTAGTCAGAGTCAACATGAGAACCTTAAAATTAAAGAGCTGCAGATCAGGAAAGGACACTAGGAAGCACTAAGTTCTCAGAAATGGCATGCAACTTGTAAATGTCATATTGCAATTATGTTTGCATTGACTAACTTGTCAAAGTTCATACAACAGCATGCTGTTTGGAAAGATTGTATATATAATTTTAATATAGCTATTCTTATCAACTGAGTTTATTTTAACAGGTATTTTGGTTTAAGTGCTATTCTCAATATTAGGAACAATTTCAAATCATGCAAACTTTGTGCAAGATCATTAAGAGTGGTATTGATGAATTTAAGGTCTCATCTGAAATAAAATTCTTATAAAATCACAGAATCATCTGTCAATTCAAAATCCTTAGACAGTTTGTTAGGCTGCCTAAACAGATGCTTAGTCTTACAACACTGGGAAGCCTGAGTTAGTTATTGAATACTAGTACACGC
Organism: Phylloscopus collybita; assembly: GCA_027886175.1. Lineage (NCBI taxonomy): Eukaryota > Metazoa > Chordata > Aves > Passeriformes > Phylloscopidae > Phylloscopus > Phylloscopus collybita. The sequence continues at coordinate 48,766,597 of JAJNNQ010000137.1, read as the reverse complement.
GTCAGAAAATGCAATAAACCAGAAAATGCAATAAAACAGTACCATGCATCATTCTGCTTTTGGACTCTCCTGAGCCATGCTAAATGTATCAAATGTTTCCAATGTCCACCTAGCTTCTATTTCTGTCTAAAAGCCTTAATTAAAATCACTCACTTTAGGTGGCCTGTGCTTTTTGTCTTCTGCAAAGTCTTCATCCTCTGATTCAGATGCCTGGCGAAACTGCAGTGTACCAGTGTTGATATAAAACCCTCCATATTTGGTTGTCAGAGATGCAGGAACCAATTCATCATACTGCACAGGAAAAGGAAGATTAACTTATCAGCATTTTTAAATAAACTAAACATGTAGTTCCTTCACCAGTCCCTATACATAAATATATATATATCTATCTATTCACAACACAGCTTGCTAGAACAGAAATAGGATAGAAATTCTACAGAAAAATTACTGGCTGAAGCAGAGAACATTAATATCACAGAGTATCCATTCAGCTTTCAAAACAATGCCCTTTTTTGTACAAAAAGGCAGGATTACAGCATTAAAACTATTGCTTTCTGAAGGTAACTCACCACAGTGCCCTGCTCAAAACCCTATTTCTTTTAAAAGTTTCTCTGAAATTTTCTTTTGTTAAAAATGCTATCCCAGACATGACAAACTTCACCACAGTATTTGTTACCTTGCTTCCAATTTTAGGTGTTTAATACAACATTACCTCTTAAACATCACAATGCCAGGACTTTTTTTTTCATTTGAAGGCAAACATTCTCACTCAGTTTAGACAATTTCAAAACCACAAAATGTTTCAAACTCTCTCAATAATTTATTTTGAAAAGTACTTAGTATTTATGAAGAAATTTCCAAGTTAGAATTACAAAGCTGAATCTCTAAAATATTGAAATACAAAGACATTGAAAAAGCAGTCAATAATCAGTATAGTAGATGGCAATATTTATTTTATTATTACATGCGACCAACAACCTCCGTGCCATGTAAAATATACTGAAGATAAAATGGTTTAAGAACTGAAAAGTCTAGGCTACCAAAGACTTTTACACAGGAAAAAGAGTTATCCAGAAAAGTAAAACAGTAGATGTATACTTTATAAGGAAGCTGGAAAAAGTGTCTGAACTGGAGGCAACCCAGGGATTTAATCTGAATAAGTAGTTAGAAACTCCCCTGACTCATCACCTTTTATCTTCCTGGAACAGAGAACCTAACAAGCAGTACACTAAGACAAAAAGGGGAAAGGAAAAGTGGTGACAGCATTTATAAAGTACCCTAAGATGATACAAAAAGCTAGCCAAGAAAGGGAGAGAATCTATTAATTGAACAAAATGAAAGTGAAGTGGCTTAATAATGGACTTGTCATTCATCTTGAAAGACAGGGAAGACCATGCAAAGTAAACTTGAGTGAAGATTGTGTAAGAACTCCAGAGAAAACTCATGCTTTCTCCACAGCTCTCAGAACCAGCTTCATTAGGTGCAAGGAAAATGAAAGTAGAGAAAAGAAATTATTATCCACAGTGCTTAATAAACAGAGCAGATATTACCCATTTGAGCTGACATGGTTGTGAACTGAATTGGCAAGGCTGGGACAGTAAAGGATGAAAACTGAAGAATACAGTAGTTGCCAAGTTAGAAAGAAAAGCACACAGTCAAAGCTGGGACCATTATCATACAAAGCAAAAGCCAACACAGTAAAGACTGAGATGCAGAGCAATACAGAAAGGCCTGCATAACACATAAGTAAGGATTTAAGACAGTGCACAAATGAGTAATCATGAATGACAGCAAATTACCTGAATGATCAACCCACTGCAGTGACACAGATCCACTGGAACAAGGCAACAAGAAAGGCAGAATTCATTCAACATACAGAGTGAACGTGGCAAGATGTGGATGTGTAACTAAGCAGTTGAGGTTTCAACAGCTTCTGTTGAGGACTATGAATTCAGTCAGACTTTCAAAGGCCTTTCTGACATCCAGTTCCTCTCAACCCTTGAGTAAGACTACTTTTCTTTACCAAACTCTGTTTTTACCCTGAGCCTACTGAACAAGATATAACTTTTAACTCAATGTTTTATTTTAGACATAGCAGCCTGCAGACCACAGTGTAGCCAGCACACCCTTTGAGTTAAGCTTACTATTTTCTAGTGCACTAAGTGAACAGAAAATGAGTATGTTTGTATAAGGTATTAGCAACAGAGATTAAGCTTCATTCTGAAGTGCTTCCACAACTCTCAGTTGAAGGGAACATGGCTCTTCCAACTGCTAAATCATCTTATGAACTGTTTTCAAGACCTTTGATTTAAACTAGTTTTTTCTGTGTATGCAATCACACAATTTATCTTATGAACAAAAATAAGTATAAAGCCCTTTACAGGGTTCTGCTCTTCCTTACATGTTTCAAGGGTGAGAATCAAAAAATCCTCGACCTATAAAGAGACACAAGTTGACTTGACTCCTGTGAACACAGGTTTGTCCTATGACTAATTATGGAATCATTCTGCAGATAACAAAATAAGACTGATAGACTGTCTGACCATCTAAAAGCAGGTTCATATGTAAATTATTTTAAGCTATTGTCCTTGAGCTACATTAGTATGCTTTTAGTGACATTAATCTAATTAAATGCTTTGGTATTAATTTGGTATAATTTAGTTTTTTAAAAAGTAAGTTAACTTGTTTCAGCTTCATCACTACACCAAGAACAGTGAATTTTTATGGATTATACAAATTTAGTTCTGAAATTCAGACCCACAGCAGTATCTTATATTAGTATTGTCTACTCTTATGTCCAGGTATTTTGACCACAATCCTCAGATAGTCTACTGTGATCCTTCTCCTCATTCACCTCCCTTCCAGATGACAACCTCCAAAATCGTACAAAGTCTTTGAAATGGGATTTGGTGAAAACATATCCAAATGTTTTAACAAATGTAGTTTGTTATTGTTTGTTATGAAACAGATAATACTCAGCTAAAAAATAAGCAGGGATCATTTTTGTATCTTGCTTAGTTTATTTTTAAGGTAGCTCTAACCAGCTTGGGGTGGAGGGAACTGTTTAGTTTTGATCATCAGTAGCCCGCTGAATAAAGGCCAAGCTACTGAAATTATGTCAAATACAGTTCTTTCAGTGAAATGGACTAAATATCCACACAGTTCACTACACACTTCAAGATACTTCAAACATATAGAGTTGACTTATCTCTATGCCTCTTCAAGATGCAAAGAACTGAAATGCACTCTTTGGCTTTGCCACCCTTTAAGGCTAAGTTTTCAAACAAAAACACTTATCTTTCCAAAACTACAATAAAATAGAACCTACAAGGAAATCTCAAACAGGGTTAAGGAGAAACAATGCATTGCTTTGCTAATCCAAGGAGACATCAAAAAGCAAGCACAAAAAGCTTTCTTGTGATAAAGAAGGTTTCTATTCCAAAATGTGCAGGCAAGTTGGTGGGTTAGTTTGTTTTTCTTTTAACCCTGGGGAAAAGGACAGCCACCAGAGCACAGCCGAAAAAAAGCATACAATATTATAAAAAATACAACACTTGGCCCAGGGTAATCTCATAGAATAATCCTAATTTAGTAGTCAGGATATCGTAATCCGTCAGCCTACCAGAGCACCTTGAGAGAAGTACCAATACACATCTGTTCTCCTGTTTTGTTACAATCTTGATAAACACTTTTTGTACCTTTCCACCAGTTAGGCTATTAGTTTGAGTGACCCTCATTGCAAAGAGATTACATTCTTATCACCTTGAAAACATTTCAGCTGAGGTTATAAAATGTATGACCAGTCATGTGACCATTTTTATCTGTACAATGCAATTCTTTCAGAGCTTGAGCTACGACCTGACCCACAATGAAAATCTAGTTCAGTATTAAATAATTATGTAATGTATTACTTAATCTCTCCGGGTTTAATGTTACAGAACTACTAGAAGATTCTGCAGAAAAAAAGCTGTCCTTTCCCTTTCCCCTCATTTAACATGAAGAGCAGACTTTCCACATATGATGCTTAAGACAAATGCTCTTATCAAAGACATGTCATTTTGGCATGTTATAAACCTATCTTTGTATTACATTAGTAATCATACTGTTTGTGTATTTTTTGGGAAACACCTAGGTTCATTATACTGCTTAAACAAATTCATCTATTCAAAGAATAGCCAATCCTAGGCCATGATCTACCCCTCTAGTAGCTCAGATTACTTTGAAAAGTGATTTTGTGCTCTTCAAAAAATTAAATCTAGCAAAATACAGGATGTTGCTACACCCACTATTATTTCCTTCTCCTACAAATTTAAAGAATGGTACTTCACAGGCCAGATATAAGTCTCAGATGTTTTCAAGAACCTATGCAGGTGCTGAATTTTCAGTTTATTCAGTTTATTCTTATTCTTTCCTGAAGAAGGGTATGCCTTTTGGCAGAAGGAACACAAAAACATTACTACTGCTTTAACAAACATCTGATGTGTTCTGCAAATCCAACTGCCTTTGCTCCTTTAGCCATTTTGGTTCCTGTATCTGCTTAGTTCTTGCATCTGTATTTGTTTGTTTGATACTCCACTTTACACCTTGATGTATTTTGGGGTGAGGAGGACAAAAAGCTAAGAACCTCTGAATTGAAACTTGCCCTTGTACTCACTCAAATGCATAGGACATGTCAGGGGCCAGCCAGCAGGGCATCTCCTGAAGACACATGGGATGCATGCATGTCACCTTATTAAAGGTGACATCCTGCACTCGGCTAAGTGAGCACTATTCCCCAAACACACAACTTCCAAGCCTGGGCAAAGTGACAAAGACGAAGGAAAACAGTAATAATATAAACACAACAATTCAGAGCCAATGAAACAGTTGGCAAGTGAACCTCTTAAAAACAGAAGCTTTAATGCACCCTCGGGTATTCACTGGGGATGAGGTTTGCAACTGAGGTCTACAAGGGCAACATTTTCCAGATGAAAAATGCCACAGCGTTCAATTTCTCTCAATAAACCAGGAAAGTATGTTTAATATAATGGATCCTATGGAGTGTTTTTCTGTTAATGTCTCTAATATTTGCAGGTTGATGGCTTAGTTGTTAGGTTTTTTTAAGAGACAGTGATATTTTTAAAACAACAACACTCATCTCCATAGTTAGCATAAAACAAACTCCTTCGAAGGAAGAATGAGAGAACAGTATTAAGTTGGCCTGAAACTGCATCTGGCCCAGAACCTCACAAAAATTCCATTAACACCCTGAGCTGCCATTCCCTGAAGAGATACTATTCTTGCTGGGAAAAAGCTTCTCAGATATTCAAGAGTCTTGTCCAAGATAACCTTACTGACAACCCATCAGCTTCTGGTTTTAGGGGTAAGCCAGAGTAGGAAAGAAAAGGATATTAAATCTGTCCTACCTTTTTAAGTCTAGAGATTACAAGATGAAGACAAATTTATCCTGGAAACATGTGAAAACTGTGTTATCATGAAACAGAATTTATGCAGAGACCAAGTCCTTAAATTATGGAAAGTATTCCAGGGAACCCAGATAGAAAAAGAGCAATGCTTTTAACAATGTGCCCAGAATTGCTAAAACCAACACAGAATCTTTGAAAGGTTTTCTTTAAAGATGATCTGTGCTCTTGAGGCAAGATGTAGCTAAAGAAAAGTAAGTTCTTCCTTTTAGCTGAAGTACCTGTTTTGGAGAAACTTTCAATGTATAAGAAACCATTGATATGCTGGTTTTCTCTAGTGACCAGCACAGGAATCTTTTACATCAGTGTTTAGAAGGCTACTATGAGACCATGAATATAACAGACTAGGTCAAAAATTTACACAGGGGCCTGGGTGTCTGAAGAACTGAACTACCTGTTTCCCACTGCTCTTCGCATTCACATTTAGCTTCAATCCCTGCCAGTATGGCTATCTGGCATCACTGCTTCAAAAGACACTGCTTACAGATTTGTAGGCCAGCAGTTCTTTTTCTACATTCATCTACTTGGAATGGGGGAAGTCTTTGGTTTGGATGTCTAAGCCTTGTTACCTTCATGTAAGAGAAAACGGCATACATTTTCATTAACACCACATATTGCTTTAAATTCCCTTTTCTGTATTGCATAGCAGAAAGCTCAGATAGCACTGTGTTCCCTTGCAGTCTCTTACCTATATAAAGCTTACATTTCCAGCAAGGTATTCAACCAACCAAATAATCAAAGATCACCAATTAATCAGCCTGATCTGGCTGGACATGCATGTGTGTGCAAGAAAAATAGAGCGGATGAAAAATTCTACAGGAATTCCATTCCACAAAGAATGGTGGTTCTGGGCAGCTGACACTACAGCAAAACCTATTTTCAACATCAAAGCAGTGGGAACACTGAGGAGGTGCAGCTTTCTTTGCAGGTTATGGACATTTTATATAGGTCCATTAAGACAAGCAAAGATTAGGACTCACCATCAGGCTAACCCCTATAGAACAGTTAGAAGCAATGGTAAGCTGGTTTTGATTTACTTTTTTTACTGGAATTATCACAGTCCATTGACTACAGTCAAAACGCTCAACCCAAGAATAGCTGTTCTTACAGATTTCCTGTTTGCCTGCAAATGCATTTACCTCAAAATCTGTTTTTAAAATGAAAGTATCTCTAAAGCTATGGAATAAATCTGTTTCAGTGCCAAAGAACTCAGTATTTCTTTCACAACTGTGACAAGAAAAAGGACTAAAATTCTGAGGAAGCTTTCAATTTTTTTTTCCGGGATAGAGACAAGCTAATCCTGGAGCAATTAAAGAGGCACTCGTATTCACTTTTCAAGTGTTTGTGCCCAGGATATTATAGTTTTTTTTATGTGTAAGAAAGTGTGTCTTCTAAGAGGAAGTCCAGGGCCTGGCTCTAACACATTTCAGGGTACATGGCAATTCCATAGCTGGCCACACAGAAGATGAGCAAGCCAGACATGTAGATTTTCTTTCTGAACACTTTTCTTGTATCCAAGACAGAATGATGTAATTAGAGGTTTTGTTGAACTTCAACTCCTACATTACAGGACTCTTAAGCTTTGCAACAGCAACATGGACTGCAGCTGGCACACTGTATTTTTTCTTCTTTTGTATTAAAAAATGGGGATAAAAGCAAAACAAAGATGGTCTCTCACTAGTCCGTATTTGTAACGCAGACACGAGGCAATGATTTGTTGACAAGAGCAATCTTTAGAGAATATACCATTTCTTCCGGATAGCATCCACAGCTAGCACATGATGCAACCATCTGATCCTCTAACAAGTGCCTTTTGTGCACTTTGCGAGGACTCTGGCAAGAGATAAAAGTAAATGCTCCTGCAAACCTACCAGATCTGCTGCTGGTAGCACCACCAGTACTGGAAGGAGGCACATTATATTAAGTATTAACACACAAGACTTGTACTTTGACAGAGACCTGTGCTATGAGTACTGCCAGTGTTCCAAATCTCCTATCAGTTCTGTGATAGGTCTCAGTAAATCCAGGAAAACCTAGCTAGAACTTGGGTTTTGTATCATAAAATTTTAAAAGCAAAGATGATGAACTTAAGCAACAGTGAGAAACCAGATAAACCTATAGGTTCAAGTAGTTTCTCAGCAGAAATGAAGCAGGTCTGCTCCTGCCAAGCTGGAGACCAGAATGTGACCTTTGGAAAAGACATATGAAGGCTTAGACCCCAATATTGTTCCAGCAGCACAATCAGAATTTATGAGATAATGACAGAACAGTTTAATACTGGCAGGGTCAAGTTTCTAGACAAAGAAAAAAGCCAAACTAATATATGTTACAATTACCTTACAACACCTTACAACAAACTCTCTCTTCACACAACTTCAGATCTACCTCAAAAACTACCAATGCACACAGATACGCTCAGCCTACTATGCACTGGTTGACTGCTCAACTTCTGCTGAAAAAGGTATCTTTGCAGGTATCTCTGCAGACACTTTCTGTAAACCTCACATAGGATCACTCATTGCAACATCTACATGCTAGAAACTTCACAGCTCAGTTTACAGTCTTTACTGTAAAGTTTTAGAATTGAAATGAAGGCTTGACATAATGTATGATAAGCAGTGCACTTATGTGCTTTTCTTACTCTTTTCTCGCAACTCCTTTTCATAATCTTTCTTCTCCCATTCAGAATTCTAGCCCCCTCCCCATCACAGCAGATCACTGCTGCTTTGTCCAGTGTCACTCGGCACCAGAGGAAACTGAAGGCTGGAAAGTGACAGCTTGTGTTTTATTATTTTTTTACTTTACTAAACTTTACACATACTTCTTTCTGACATTTAGTATGGAAGAATTAAAGGAGGTTTCTAAGCTTTTAGATCATCCACTCTTTTTTCTCATTTTCATGATTTCATATATCACCTCTAACATTTCTTCAAATGCCCTCTTATAAACCTTCTGATATTCCTGATATCACCTGCACCAAACCTTTTTCTTTTATCTTGAGATGTGTTTTCATTTCTGAAAAATATTCAACGTAAGCAGTAATATCCTGCTGTTTATCCTGCTTCGTCTCAATTTTTTCAGATATATTCAATGTTTAGAATAACCATCCTATTTTTACTGGTTTTTAAGAGGAGAACAGCCTCCTGATCTAATGCAGGAAATCTAAAGCCACTAATAATCCAGAGAGCTAGTACAAGAAAGTAAATAGAGCCAGTGTCATTTCAGTCAACACTAAATTAAGAGCACAAATGAAAATAGTTTAATTTCTAAAGCTGGAAAATTATTTGATCTAGGAATGGCTTTCTTAATTCTTTGGTACATAATACATTGAATTTGTACAAGAGTACAAATACATTCACTGATCTCCCAAAGCAGTATGCCCTTTGCATTCACATCAGTTATAGACAAGTACAAAGTATCTTCCCTTACCTTTCTTCTGTGTTGAAAAGATAAAGCACTGTCTCATGATTTCTTGCTGCTGTGATGAGGCTTACTTACCGCTTCAGAATTATCAATGAAAGGGTCTGTCTCATCGTAGCCATAGCCTATATCGATTAGATCCTGCAGGCGATCTTTTCGATGTCTGTGGGACTTTCCACCCTGAAGACAAATCAAGTGTTATATCACTTGGGAAACATGGAAGCAATGTACTAAAGCATACAAAGAATAAGGCATTGGAGGAACAGTCATTCAAGGAATTAGCAGTTTTGCTTTCTTGAAGATGGTCTAGATGACTAATGAAAACTTCCAAACATGGATGCATTCTGGCAAACGTGCCTCACCAGAATCATTCCTGAAAGGCAGTCACTAGCTACCTTTTTCTGCAAGAGCAAGATCTTCCTCACATCTCCTACTCAGAGATGTTTCCCTATCCTGTGGTTTTAAAATATAGTGATTGGACTGCTAAAGATAAAAGGACTGGGACAATTCAGAGAGTTTTAAGTTTTTTGTTATGTTACAGAGTCATTAGAAGGGAAAATAATGATAGCCTAGAGTTCAATTAAAGTGTTTCCCTACACAAGATGGATTAATTCTTAACAGCACATAAAAAGTTAAAACAAAATGTTACTTGAGTATCGAAGCCAGAAGCTGCATTGCAAACTATGGACGGGCTCACTTACTTCCAGGAGACAGTAAAATTAATTTTAATCTGAAAGTATCCTTTTCATATGGAAATTTCATTGTTAAGTCAAGTAAAGACTCACAGCCAGCTCAAATATTCAGGAAATCTAAACTTAGTTACACAAAAATGTTCTTAGGATCTAAGGCCTAGTTTTCTAGCTCACACATACTGTCAAAATCATCAATAAAATTCTTAAAAGATAAAATTCTCAAAAATGCACTGCCCGCAAAAGACTTGTTCCTGAAACTTCTCTGCCTGCACCCTGCAGCTCTGAGCATTCTTAGAACAAGTCAGTCTTTCTAGCTGTGACAGCCAAGTATCACAGTCCACTTGTTATTATGAGAATGCAAACACTGTTCAAAGGTGGTTTCACCCTTGCTCTTTTATGGGAGGTGTAAGCATCTCAACACCTCAATTTTAACAGCATTTTGAGAACATGCAAGTTTGTTACAAAGTAAAGTATGTGCTCTTACAAGCAAACTGGAATCTCTCATATATACTTAAATAAACAAATGCAATAGTCCTAGGAATAAAACGTCAAAAGTGAGTTCTGCTTTTAATTCACATTTCCAAGCTACGTATTCCTATCAGTCCTATCATCTCCTACAATAACCCATCTGGAAAAATATCTGAATGACTGCACATTTCCAAAACATGCATTACATTAAAAAAAAAAGTTTGCATGAGATAAATGAGAAAAGAAGAAGTTAGAAAAAGGCAGCACTTAAGAATTCAGATTAAAATCCAGTGCAAAAGCTTATATAATTCATGACTCTGGTTTAGGTGCCAGCAGACACTTAGTGAAGTTTTACTACTGCAGCTTTCCTCCAAGCTTTTTGTCCCAGAACATAAGTAGTCACAATACTAGAGCAAATTAAGGTGTCTAGTTCCTGAAGCTGCAAATACCACTCATGCACGTACTCAAAAAAGCCAAAGATGGCTTTAAGATATTAACTGTGTCATGTAACTTTGTGTTTAAACAACCTTTGCCCAACAGGACTACAAGGTAGGTGGAAAATACAATGCCAATACCTGAAGAATCTTGAAGAGCAGAATCTATAAACCAGTAAACCTGGTCTTTATGGTGGATAAGTTAATAAAAGCTAATAAGTTAATAAAACAACAGAACCAGCAGGCACAAGAATATACAGAGCAGGAAGAAATGTTGGTAGAGAAAATATTTCAAATACTTTAAAAATGGCCCAAACATTTTTAAAGACAAGAAACTGACATGATATAAGGAAGGTCCACTTAAATTGATGTCTGATCTACAGCTAAGAAAGAAAAGGTAAGAATAGGTATCTCATTTTGGCAAAGAGTGATCAGTAAAATTGTAATGGAATATGCCTTCATTCACCTTTAGAAGCAACAGAGCAGGTAAAGAGTTGTGGAAGCATAGGGGTCTAAGAGGACAATTTAGAGAAAAATAAAAGAAAAAGAAAACAACTGAAGAACCACTGAAAGACCTTACAGTTGCTCTGAATTTAGTATGATAAATAGGCAGTTGAATTCAGCATCAATAAAGCAAGGTAATCAACACAAAGTAAGAACAACCTAAGCAAAAAAAAATACAGCACGCTCCAAATTTGTTACATTGCTCAGGCACCACTGGAGTTGTTATGCACAGTTCAGACATTTGCTTAATCAAAAATGGTCAAAAAATTATGCATTGGGACTTATTTAAAAAAAAAAAAAAAAAAAAAAAAAAAGGAACAGAGAACCAAACCAGAAGTCATCATTATAACACTGACAAATCAGGGCATCATACCATTAATATCCCTTCATTTCAAAAAAGAAATTAGAACAAAAAAGAGAATAGCAAGCCAACAAGGATGTTTAAAGGTAAAAAATACCACTTCCATATAACAACAATGTTAAGACACTACAGCTGGAGAACAAACGGGCTGGATTTAGACAGTAACATCAAAATCACATGCAATGTGCAGAAGAACTGGAAGTATCTCTCTGTTTCTTAGCATACAGAAACTATTCTTACAACACAGCACTACATGAACTCATCAGGTTTAAACAGTGTTTTTATACGACAGTCAACACAATACTCCAGCGCTGGAACACAAAAATCCAGTAATGATCTGGTAGATTTCTGGCAAAAACCTACAAAAAGATTAAACATGTAACCTTTGGCTTTGAGAGAAATTAAGACACAACACAGACTGACAGGCACAGAGAAGTAATATCAATGAACACTTGCTCTATTGTACTTTCAAGTATGAGATTCCACTAGTGTCAGAGACATCCATCAGATGGTCCTGCATTTTGATCCAAGAAAAATTCTTACACGTGTACAATATTGTCCAAGGTTCAGTATCATGTGTTCATAACAGTGTTTGATTTTATCTAGAGAATAACAGCAATCAAAACAATGAAAATGGGAACCCTTCAGAGCAGTTTTTTTAATGCTGATGTTTAGTATGTGCAGCAGTTTCAGGAGAGTTTTGAATAATCAAGCAAAGAAATGGTATGTCATGCATTTTGTTTTACAAAAATGCATTTATTCACAGGCTTTTCTTAGTATCTGCAAAATATATCAGTGTACTGATTTGGTCATGAGTACAGGAATTTATCTGAAAAGAAACAAAAAGTCCTCAAGGCAGACTGTTCTTCATGCATCAAATTTTCCAGAAGTACTGCCACACGTTATGATTAAAACAATGTTTGACTCCATTTTAAACAGATATCTTAGGTAAGTAATACCTAATTAAAGGAGGATATACTACTCCCGGAAAAATCTGAAAAAACCCTTTTTTTTATTCCTCATACAATCACTGATAACATTTACAGTAAAGCACTGTTACAATGTAACTCCAGCTACAAAGAGTATCCTGCATCTGGTCACTCACTTGAGGAGAATGGGTATATACTACATGGGATCCCTGCCCCAATTGAAGCTATGCAGTGAATGTCTCCTCACAAGAGAAAGAAGATGCTGGATGCCATCAGAACATGAGCAAATTGTACTGGGTCAGCGTACAGCGATGCGATTCCTCTGAACATGGATGGCAAGTAGAGACTGATGGTTCTTATATTGGAAGAAAAAGGACTGGGAATTTCCAGAACAAGGAATCTTAATGCCTCATCACCCTTAGTGCCTAGTGGCTCTAGCCTAGTAAGCGGTTCTTTACATAGAAGACATTCCCTTTCATGGGGCTGGAAGGGACAAAAGGCAAGTCAAGAGAATGAAAGGGATCAGAAGTGCACATAGGAATGAAGACACAAGTGCACCACAAATTTTAACTATTGAAAATTGTAATTTTTTGTTACCTACTGCTTTCTAATGGTTAAAAGACTCTATTTACCCCTTTCTGTGACTACTGAACATTGGACTCTGGTTTTGTTAAGTCTAAGAACATGTTTTGTCCATAAATGTACATGTTTAGCTTTAATGGATGCATAAACATATATGTAAAATTAGACTGCTTCCACTACCACTGCCTCCTACATATATATTGCTTTACACACTTGCACTGACTTTCATCAACCGTAGTTAAGCAACTTGTTTCAGACATTATAAAATCTTTAACTTTAATAGTGGAAATGAGTTTTCAAAAGAAGCATGATTGAAACATTTTTCTCTCACATTCAAAAAATTATTTATCATTCAAATTAAAAGCAAACAGCATTTTGGAACAGTCTTCTCAATTCATATTGGATTCTCTCAATCTCTCCAAAAGATGAGAATGATTCTTTTCAGTTTAAGAGTTGATTTTTGTTATGCATCACAGCCAACATGCCTTGAAATAGTAATTACTTCTACAGAATGTACAGACTGAGCACTTAGGAAAATCTGCCTCTGCCAGGAAAAAAAAAAATCCAAGCAAGTCAGACAAAAAAGATTTTAATACGTATATTAACAGCGAAAGATACAAATTATTGGTCTTGTTTCCCTTTTTTATTATTGAGGTGTTCTATTAGTAATCCAGAACATCAACATGCCTCAGCACGATGATGAGCTCTGACTGCCAGCTCAGACTTAATCGCCCAACCCTACCCATAAGAATTCTTAAAGACCTGTTTGGGTGTGGTTTTTGTCAATATTTTCCTATTTCTACCTTCATTTACTAGTGAAAGGCTTTTTATGCTGCTAGCTAGTGTTGTTCAAGTCACACTACACTTTCAGGAACTAGTAGAATGTCTTTAGGCAGCTAGCAGCTACAAGACATTCATCGAGCAATGATTTAGTATTTAGCAACTTCCTATGGAAACATTCCAAACTAGTCAGGAATTCATCAAGATCCATCAGTATTTACCCCAAAGAGAAGAGCTTCAATAGTGTTCAATAGTGCTCAATAGTGTTCAAAAGTGCTCAACAGCATTACATAAAAATTCTTTCCTCCAGCACAGTGCAGAACATGAACATTGACCTGCATCTACTGCCAAGTTGTATTTACATAGGAAGCTTTTCCAAGAATAGCTTCACAAGCTATTCTAATATCTATAGACAAATCTATTTAACAGACTTGTCCAATAAGCTTGTGGAAGCTTCAAGTTACTTAAATGAAATACAGTGGACAATCATCCCTGAAATGTACAGAAGTCATTTGACACTACATTAGCAACCTTATTCAAGGAAAAAAAAACCAAAACAACATTATCTGTTATCACTATTAAATATTTGTATTTTTTTAACGAAGTGCAGTAACTTACGTATTTTGCCTCAAACTTCTTGGCAAGCATTTCTACTTCATGTCGCTCATGTTGTTCATCATTAAATGGATCCTCTAAATGAACTGATTTCTTCTGAAAAATGTAAAAGTTACACATTCATTCTGTAAGAAACACCGAGTGCATCTCAAAACCTATTAAATGTCAAAAAACAATACTCTGATGACTAAGTAGTCATAATTTATACTTAATCTCTAAAAATTACTTTGATCACTGAATTATCATACAGCAACTTTTGTTATGATGACAACAAAACTGGAAGAATTAAGAGAAATACTCAGATTTGTATTTTCCCAAGCATTGCACTGCAACCTCAATTAAAAGTGTAAGCATAAGAGAAAATTATGGCCATTTGAGGTTAGAAAAAACTCTACCCACAACCCCTTTTCACTTCTGCTTCCAATGGTTCCTCTAACAGGTGTTATGATTCTTCTAGATACAACAGACAGGATGTACATGGTGTGCTAACCAGGAGGCAAGCAGCCAGAAGACTAAAAACCTCAGTAAATTATAATCATAATGAACATAAGCCTTTTATCTAAAGAAAAAAATCACAGTGCAAGAGTTCATTTCAGTAATGAATTATAATGTTACACAAATAACATAATAATATGTTAATGATGAATAATATGTTATGAACATCATATGTTAGCCACAAAAGAGATTTAATATTCCAGCTATATATACAAGGAGGGAGTAGCACCAAACTTTTTTGATGCTTTTTAGAAAAGAGGTTTTTCACTGAGACAAAGTCAATGAACAAGATATACAGAAGGCTTTTGGTTTTTTTAAATAAGTGACTGCAGAAAAACAGGGCTGCCCTGCTTCAAACTGGAGTTCACATAAACACAGTAATTGTTGGAAGGGGGATGGTACTAGGATGCTAAAATATGGTGGACTAGAATTCTATTTTGCAGAACTTTATGCATGGCAACTAATTTTACTGCACATGGACTACTCACCAATGAATAAGTGAAGATTTATGAAAAACAAAAAAACCTAAGTTCAGAAAAGCAAGATCCTTCCTCCATAGTATGAAAAGCCAATATATTGACTAAATGATGACCAAATCAGCTCACTAGCATCAAGACTAATGTAATGAGAAAGGTAAGCTAAGCAAAACTGCAACCACCACATAATTATAATACATTTTTCAGACTGAGTATTTCAAGAAAAAAATTAATACAGGCTATAGTTACTCCTAAAACATAAATTATAGCCACTTACTTACTTCCTGCAGGCATAATTAAATATAAAATATTGCTCAATTCATGAAACACCATTTTCTCTACTTTTAGCTGGGAAAAGGTATTCCTCATCTTCTGCTAGGCAAATGTGGCTTTTTTCTAACTCTGAAAGGAGACAAGGTTGAGCCTAAAGATCAAGTAAAACTTAGTACTTAAGTGTTAACTTGCCTCTCGCCATCAAACACTCAAAGCTGCAGCTGACTATCAATTTGATTAGTTAAGCACAACTGAAAACTCAAATTCAAGCAAATTTTAGTTTTGACTGTTTTGATCAATAGCTCTCAAACTAAGACATCACTACTTCAGCACCTTTAGATCCTGTTTGACAGAAACTAGCTTGAGCTTCCGGCTCATCCACTTCGACTTGGATTTTTATGCAGTAAGCCTCAGTTACCCCAAAAGAAATGGGATTGCACTTTCACTTCTGCCAGCATTTAAGAAGCAAATAAACCCTTCAACCACACAAACTTATTACTCACATTCAAAACTTTATATAATTCCTCCCAAAAGATGAACTCTACAAACAACCTATGAAAGGATGTTCTCTTTATCAAGGCAAAAAAGGACAAAGACAGCATAAGTTTTTAAAATAAACATTTCCTCTAGCTTCTGATTCAGCATAGGAACCTACATTTGGAATTAAAAAAAAGGCAGAAGCTGCACTGCCAAATCAGTTTTGGCATTCTCTATCCACTCATTATTATATAACTATTATTATCATGGGCTATTAAAGCCATATTTAAAATTATGCCTGCACATCAGTCCTTGCCTTCCTTTGGAGAACTTTTCTTGGTTGCTACAGTTCCAAGAATACTATCAGATAAAAAGACAAGCTTCTGACTTCGTAATGTTAAATTTTAATGGGAAATATTATAAAAAGCTGAACAACTTCTTACAAGGGAGGAGTCAACAATAGCCTCTAGCAAACCAAATCGATCTTCACCCTACAAAAAAATCTGCATAGTAAAAATAAAGTATCTGAACTGTTAATTTTAAACTGAAACATTACTAAAACAACAAATTTTGAAAACTAAAATGCCACCTAAAACCACATTAACTGCCAAATAGTTACTACCTACCTTGAAAAGCGAATATCAAGATTTTAAATCTTCCCTAACACTTGAGTAGCTTTTCTAGGTTCTGCCATTTAACAAGCAAGAAATTAAACTGACAGGCCAAGTATAGATCAGGATTTAAACAGGAATAAAAGTGCAGAATCACTTTAAAAGGATCCTAACTTATAACACTGTTTTACATAGTAAATCAGATGATTGTTCCACAACCCTGTAACAGAAGGGGCATTATGATCCATCCATTTTAATTTGGACTCTGCAGAGCTGAAAAATACACAAAGTTTCTTATAAAGCATTACTATCACTGTCTCTACCTTAAAAACAGTTTCTGATCCCAGTTGTACCAAAATCCCCTAAATCAATGCTCTCCCACCCCAGAAGACAAGAAATTTACATAAGAACCACATCAGAACCACCTTTTAACTTGAATAGGTGATTAAGGTACTGGCAACCTTCAGAATAAAAGGCAGTTATGGAACTGGGAACTGGCAAAGGGAAAAGTCAGCCTTCAAGTACTGAACCACTTCTAAACACTAACACAATTTTCATCTTCACAGAACTGCTCAGAAAGATTGCACTTCAGAGAGCAACATGATTATGCTACACTAATTCTGAGGAGTCATAACTGGCACTGTTTGCCCACAGCAGCTGTAGAACAGGATGAACAGAAGAAACCTTTTAACTTGCATGACAAGATCTGAGGGTTTAAAATCAGTCACTGATTTTTCTGTCTTCCACATGTGAACACAATCCAGCGTGTACAGCACCTACAGCAGAAGTGAGCAGCCCATTAAGTATAGTTACAACACCATCATCTCCTAGAAACACTTTGGTTTATAAGAAAAGTTTCAACCATATTCAAATTTGTGCTGGATGTAAAAATCCCATGGCAGTATCAGTACTGGTATTTGATACTTGCTTTTATCATCAGATCTACCATAACCTTCTTCGTAACACTTACTTACTTGCCCTCTTGTCTTTTCCAGTAAGAGACAAGCTTTCTCTAAAACTGTGTACTGCATTAAAGAGAAGTAAAAATTATTTAGATCAAGTACAACTTCACTGGTATCCTCAACTAAGAATGAGCAGCTCAAGTGTAACTGGCTTAACGACATCCATCCCTCCTCCTACTCGGAACAGTGGGCCCTGTTGATTGGCTAATGCTGCTTGCTTCCTAAAGTTGTCTGCAGGGCCTTTGTCCTTAAAAAACAAAGTAGTTCAAGTATCAAACATTTTCTACTTGGGAGGAACAAGCAAAGGAAGAACCCTTTGTTGTTTTTTTTGTTGTTGGTTTTTGTTTGTTTGTTTTTCCCCTTAAGTTCTCAACACTTACAGGTGTAGTTACCGGTTCAACGCTAATTTATTCCTGTCCCCTCCCCTACAAAAACTCCTCTCCAAGTCTGCTAATGATCACTGCATTGCTTCTCAAGACTTACAGCAGAGTCGGGCTTTATTTACCTGCACACAGCCTAGGGACAACCCGGAATACAGACCGGCGTAGTCAGTTTCGTCCAGTTGCCAGGTAAAGAGCTCCCAGGAACGGAGGATGCAACACCTCTCCGGGCAGGGAGGCGAGCCGGGGTAAACGGGACACAAGACAGTGGCGCTCCTCCGCCTCTGCCCGCAGCAAAAGCCAGGAGCCCTCGGCCAGCTCAGGAACCAGTGGGAAGCCTCCCCTTCCCCCCACGGGCACAGGCACAGCCTCAGCACCAGGAGAAGCCCGCAGGGACGGCAAGGATGCCGGACTTCCCTCCAGGACGCTACCCCTCCCGCCGCACCGGGACCACCCCCGAGCAGCAAGGGGTAACCTATAACACTACCGGCAAGGCCGGGGCCGCCGGCAGCCGAGAGGAGGAGGAGGAAGCGCGGCGGGGCCCGTGCCGGCGGGAAGGGAGGAAAGAAGGGGAAGGGGAGGTCCCGTACCCGCGAGTCTCCGCACAGCAGCAGCTCCGGGTAGCTGAACTCCACGCAGCCCTCCTCGGTGGGGTCCTTCAGCACCACCTCCAGGCGGACCGTCTGGCGGAGCGGGAGCGCCTCCTGCGGCGGCTCCTGTCGCCCGCTCTGGCGCGGCGGCGGCGGCAGCGGCGGCGGCTCAGGCCAGGGGGGCTCCCGCTGCGGCGGCTGCTCGGGCCGGCCGGGGTCGCGGAGCAGCTCCGGGCGGGCAGCGCTGTCGCTGGGCGGCTCGTGCGGCGGCGGCTCCGGCGGTGGCGCCTCACGGCCCGCCGGAGGTAGCTCCGGGTCGCGGCCCGCCGGCTCTCGCTCCAGCGCCGGGCTCTCGCCCTCGCGGCGCCGCACGGGTGACAGGCTAATGAACGGCACCCGGCGCGGCTCCGCCATCCTCCTCCTCCGCCGCCGCCCCCCCTCCCCCTCCCGCCCGCCGCCCGCCGGCCTCCGCTTCACACGTTCGGTGACACCGCTCTCCGCGCTCCCTCCCACCGGCCCCGGCTCCTCCCTCTCCCTCCGCTCCGCCGCCCGGTCGGAGGTACCCCTACGTTCTCCTCGCCGCCCCCGCCATCTTGGCACCCCCCCACATAAATAGAGCAACCCCGCAGCCCGCGCAGGCGCAGCCGGGCCCGCGTCGCTGCTGTTATTGCTCAGCTTCCCCCGGACGTCAGCGCGGCCGTCACCGCCCACACGCCGCGGGCGCCGGGCCCGCCCCCGGTTGCCGGGGCAATGCGCACGCCGGGCCCACCGCCGTCTGCTGCCGCGGGGGCTGCGCAGCTCTCGTCGTCCGGGCGCAGCGCGGGGAGGCTGCGGGGGCGCGGGTCTGCTGAGGGGAAGATCCTCTGAGGTCCCTGGAAGTCGGCGGCTGGCTGCGGGTCAGTCCCCAGAGAAAAACCACCCGTGCGGAGGGAGCGGCCGTTCCCAGCATGAACGGCGCGGAGGCACCGTGTCTCGGTGGCATCGGCCTACGCTGAGTGGAACAGAAGGGGACATCGGGACTTGACAGAATCGTGCCACATGGCGGGGTTGATCGCAGCTTGTTCCTACAGAAGAGCAGTCGTTGCCCGGGGTGTCCGTTTGCCCTCGGCGGCAGGAGCTTGTTCAGCGGCCATGTCTGGTCTGTAGGCTACCAGCTTTGGCTGCAGCGAGCAGTTGTGGCTTGTTGGGAAAGAGCTGTTCGAGAGAGAGAGGGGACAACGCAAGGAAGGCAGGGTTTGAGCAACAGCGCGACTTCCCTCATAAGCAGGAGCTGACTGCAAATACTGCAAGTGTTTCAGTCTGTCACCACCTACTTTGACAGACTGATGGCTGGTATTTCCAGATGGAGGTATGCAACCAAGGCAGTGTGAAGTTTCAGGAAGGTTGTGAACATCATGAGCATTGTATCCTCTAGCTTCATTGGAGCAGAGAAAAAGACATTAACATTTGGGGGGCATTTTTTAAGTCTCAGAAATACTAAGTAAGGGTGGGTCTTCTCTTTTTAAAAAATGTATTCATGCAAAGCAAGCAATTTACATCTATTATTTTGCATAATGATAATAGACTGTTCTGTGCACTGCATTACATTAGTCCACTTTTCAAACTACATCCATCACTGTGCTTGATGTTTTCCTGTCACTGCATAGGAAGTTTTTTGACTTTTTAATTTCATCTAGACTCCAGAGAAGATAAATGACACTAGAACTATGTTACTGAAAGTTATAACATCACTAACAGGGAATGAAGGGCATTCCAGAATACTGCTTGCAGCATCAAGTTACTGGAATGACTAACCCTATCTGAGAAATGTAAACTTTCCTTTTGAAGTTTGAAACTTCTTTGAGCTTTATAGTCTAAGAGACTTGTTCTACCTTAAAGTCTTGCATGTTGTGATGTGGCTAGCAAGTTTAGTAGAGGTGGATGTATTCCTCAAATATGTTCAACTTTCAGCATCATAATTAAATAACTTGGTATATGCACTTGTTCTCTGTTTAGAATTTCATACAGCTATCAGCTGATGCACAAAAGAGGAACTGTATTTCTGGATTCAAACTGAGTGAGCATCCCTAAGCTCCAGACCTGTGGACCCTGCCAGGAAGATTCTGATTCTCATTAAAGTTTCTGTGTCATCTATGGCATTAAATCCTATGATGGTAAAAAGAGGCTTTTCCTCAGAAAAAGAGCAGTTTATTGCACATCAAACAGAAATCTTACGTGGACATCACAGGCTCTTCTGCAGCTGTGGTGAACCTTGTTTTCAGTTACCAGGTGGAAGACTAGACCTTGAAATAAGTACAAGAAGTATACAACAGATAGTTTGTTTACAGATAATACTTGGATATATCAATGGAAAGTGATGAAGATAAACTGTGTATTTTAAGTAACTAATGTAAAACTCCCTTCTGTCTTTCAGTCTCCTAACTAAGATATAGGGGGCTATATTCAGAAGCAATCAATGTAGGGCACGTACTCCGCAAGAAAATTGGTTTTACAAGTATCTGAATCCAGTGCTTCCTATTGTCTTGTAGTATAGATACAGCTGGAATCACATTTTGGTCAGATTTTTAACATACTTTTTAAGTTGGAAAAAAAAAAAAGCTGGAAAGGAACAATCATCATCCAACCCATGGTAGGGTTGCAGAGAAAACCACAAGTAGTTCTTGGAAATAGTTTCAAGTGGCCATTTGTTCTGAGATTGTAGACCTTTATATTAGAAGCAGCCTTTCACATCTAAGGTTACTATGAAAGAAATAGTAATTCATATGCCCCCTCTTCCTTTCTCCTAGGAATTTGATGAGACAAATAAACCTTGTATTTTTATATTATCCAAGCACCTTGGTGTGCACATATTTTCAAGGCTTAGTACTTGTTTATGCAACTGGACAAACTGTAGTTCTGGATCTTTGCATTTAAAATTAAGTCACCAAAGACTGTTTGCTCTGGATCTGAGTATCTGAACTAAATCAGAAAGAAACTTGGCAGCAGATCCAAGCATAGTCATTACTGGAATATGTTAATGTTACATTTGATCTAGGATACTAGAACCATTTGGAAAAGAAAACCGAATTCACTAGATCGTAAGCTCTCAAAGAATTTAGTTTTGAATACACCAGAAGAGTTCCAGGCTTATGCCATTTCAAATACTTCAACAGGAATTAGATTTGTAATTTATCCATATTTTTTATTCTGTTTTGCTATCTGTTTTGTTCTTTGTCATTAAGCTCCATCTCAGGTATTGTCTGTACAAAGTATAAGGTGCTGCCCTTGTCAGTGTAACACAAAATTTAAAAAGTAATTAGAGATATTCTGCCAGTTATATTGTTTTCTCTCAGGATATGGCCATACTAAAATAGTCCAACATCGAATACAGATTCCTTCCCTTTGTATGTTATCTGAAGGACACATAAAGGCACATTAAGAGTTTAAAAAAAATTAACAACTGCACAAAGAGAGTAATTTTGAGGTGATATTGAAATTGCCTTTTATTTCACTAGTAAAAGCCAGTTTGAGTAGATCAGACAAAGTGGATGCTTGGAACTACAGATGCTATAGCCACATCAGTGAGTGGCAGTTTGTTGACCTGACTTAGTTTCAAATACAGAAGACAACAGAGACAGACCAGCAAAATGCAGAGGAGTCTACTTTGGTGCAGGTGGGATCCTCCTGCTCTGCTTTGGACTGTCTTCTCTGTAGCACTCTCATGCTTTTGGGCTGTTCATGTTGGTTGGGGTAGAGTCAGAGCTGGACCCTGTTGCATTACAGACCAGTGCTCACTGCTCTCCTGAATCTCATGGAAGAGCCACTGTATGGCTTCCTCTGGGCTGGACACCCCACAGCAGCAGGCCCAGAGTCCCACCAGAAAGCAGAGCTGTCCTTCTCATCAGTTATATGTGTCTCCAGGGAGCTTGTTTTCAGTTTCAAAGGCTATTACTTCCGTGAACTATGAGCCTCTTGTCCTTGGATGGGAATGCCAGACAAAACATGTTCTGCTTAATATTATATATCATTATGTATATTGTATAATAATATTACATAATAAGTTTAGGTGGCATGGAATGGCAATTTGTTCTCTCCTTTCCTTAATGTGAGTACTGGGATCTACATTAGAGGTAGCAGCTGTAGTGGCAGCCAGCTCATACCAGTGGCAGTCACATCTCCACTGCTCAAAACTCTACAACACATTTCTATCAGGTTTAGGCTTGGTTGGTTTTTGTTTTGTTATGGGTTTTGTGTGTGTGGGTTTTGGTTTGGGTTTGTTTTTTTTCTTTTGTGAGAATATCCTCATTTACTGCTTCCTCATTGTATCAGCTGCTTCCTTCATTATATCCTTGGTTTCTTATGGTCCAACCATGCATCTTGTTGATCTTTGTGGTCCTTTCACTGGAACTGCTGCAGCTTCCATTTCTGTGTCAAGAGATGATACAGCTACAGGTAGGTTGGTGTTTATGTAGCTTTTACTAGAACTGCTGCTGCATCACAAGAATCCACTGCGCCATTGCTGGTTTTCTGTTTAATGAAGATTTCTGATTTCACGTGTGCTTTTTTTTTTTTTTTTTAACTCTCTTCTTACAGCATTACTAACTTGCTCCCTGCCAGATCAAGAATCAAGAAATAAACCACCCACTTTCTTTCCAAAATGAAACCCCAATGCCTTTCATACCATTTAGAAAACTGATTTATCTGCAGGACCCCACCCTCTCATATCTTTACTACTGTTGTTCTTTTAAGTAAAAATACTGTTTTCTGAAGATTATACCTCTAGCTTTCTTTCCTCAGGCACATGTTTTTAAGAGCTGTTATCAGCAGCTCTGCCACAGCCTTAAGAAGTCTGAAGTACACTTTTCAGTGAAGTAAACTGTTTGGAAGGACTGTAGGCACGTAGAGAAATGCCAGATTCACTCTAGGAAGGTGGTGTGCATGAGCCTCAGGTAATTAGGATCTCCTTTGACAGGGTAGTAATACCCATTTGTCACAATTTCAAGGCAGAGGAACTGTGATAATGAACTTTATCCGATTTGTTTGTATGTGCTCCCTGTGAATTGCTCAAGCCTCACTTACTGGAGAATTTGAGCCCAAAAGACATTTTACTCCTCTCCAGAGCTTTAAGAAACGCTTTGAACAAATCTGACCAAAAGTGCAAAGTTTCAATGGCAATAGGAAGTTCTAAAAACAGCAACAGTTTTTATGCAAGAAGTAGTTACCGCTCCTGTAACTGGAAGCACTTTTTACCCCAGCAGTGGATTTAGGTGCATCTTTTGCTCACTTGCTGAGAAGAGAAATAGTCTTCCAACACCAAGTTTTGTGTCAGAACAATATAAATGGCATGACTGTATCTTGGAGGTAGCTGATGAAAACAAAATGTTGGCTTTTATCTCACATAAGCCAGAAATCAGGGCAACTCTTCATGTGAAAGAAATAAAGGGATTTACAGGAAGGTATGTGTCATGGTAGTGTGAGTTCCTTAACCAAAGGTGAGGGTGTTAGGGTATCTATCATCCGTGCTGTTCAGAAGAATTTTCTCAATGAGAAATTTAAAGCTTACACAAGTTCTAAATGACTGGTGAATTTTATACTCTTCAGAACATTGTAACATTCTTTAAGCTAATACGTAGGATAAGACTGTTGTCTTAGAGGAACCTCAGAGAAAATTCAAAGCCACGAGAGCTCCATGTAGATGAAGTTGCAAGTTAGGAAGAAAAAGCAGAGAGAGAAAAAGGAAAGAAGAATTGCGTCCTTGACAAGGAGGAGCAAGCTGCTTGGGGAAGCTGCTGTGGGAACATCTTTTGAGCCTGGACAGAAGATGAAATATTAAGACATTAAATATCAGCTCTTAAGTAGGTGCATTTACCAAGCAGAACATGGGTCATTTGTTCCTTTGGATAAGAGTAGCAAAATCAATTTTAACTAAGATAAGAACACATTTCTAGTAACATTTTTTACTTAATTTTTAATAATTGTTTCTGCTTCGGTGTCAAGATTTCTTGCTGGAGTAAGCATGCGACTTTTTGTCTTTAAGCTTGCCTAGTGTTAAGGGTAAACTCTGTAGGGTTTGACAAATAAGCAGTAAACGTATACAGTAATAATGATTCCAGGTGGTGTGTGGACTCTGTCTTAAATGACATAAATTTGGGGATGTCAGACCCTGAGATGTTTTCTCTGCGGAGCAGTGAATCCCTAGGAAATTCCTCTTTGCAGGTTTACTCTTTGCTTTTCTAAGAAAAAAGAAAAAACAGAGGGGAAAAAATTAGTTACCTTGTAAGCGATCACAAGAAAGTGAAAGCCACTGAATTACCAAAATAGCAAGCAATAGGACAAGATAAAGTTGACTTCAAATTGCACCAAAGGGGGTTTCAATTGGATATTAGGAAAAACTTCTTCATCAAAAGGATTGTCAAGCAATGAAACAGGCCACTCAGGGAAGTGGTTGACTCACACTCCGGGGGGCACTTATGGGTTGTGTAGATGTGGCATTTAGGGACATGGCTTAGTGGTGGCTAGGGTACTGCTGAGTAAATGGTTGGATTCAATGAACTTAAACTTGTCTTTTTCAACCGGAACGATGCAATAGTTCTTTAAAGGGTATCAACCTTTAAAGGGTATCAACCTTTTAGTTGAAATCCTGGAATTATTTTATATACATATACATATACATATACATATACATATACATATACATATACATATACCTACACATATATATAAAAATTTTGTAGATAGAAAGAATAGGAAGAAAATTACATCAGAAATAAACACAGGGAAGGGATTTTATTAGATTTTATTAGAGGAGTACCCAGTAATAGGCATGGGTGACGTGTGCGCGCGCACACACACACACACACACACACACACACACACACACTTTTTTCCTTAAAAACCAAGTATATAGAAAGGGAGCAGACTTGAATGAATTGGCAAAAAACTTAAACTGAGGAGCATCTGCCTGTTACATGTTGATTGTGGTGGTCACTTAAACCGTACCTAAGCAGAGTTTAAAACTGAAGAGGATCTGTCTTTGAAAATAATAGACTTCCTTAACTGTAACTCTTTTATGATTCACACCTGCTCATTTGAAAGGGTAAAAACACCTAGATGTTTACAAAGATTGAGAGGGATTTTGTGCTCTGGGGAGTTGTCCCTCACTTTTTTCCTCATTTGCACCATTTCTTTAAAGATACTTGTGGCATGGGATGCTTATCTCGATGAAAAGCCTGTTCCATCAGGCCAGCACCCCTGGAGGCAGCCGAAGATTACCAGTCTGTCTGAAACTTTGGAATCAGGTTATTGTCTTATCTCTGTATTGTTGTCTACCGGTTTTATTCTCCCAATAGTAATGAAAGCCACACAAGAATATGAGTCATGATTTCCTGTAGCTCTGCCATCCAACTATAACACGAGCAAGGAGGACTAGCCAGGTAGGGAGTTCTCAGTTTGAATTGCAATTTCTACACTAAAAACAGTAGTAATGCTGTTTAATGAGGTAAAAGGGTCTGGAAGTAATTCTCAGAAGTACAAAAGGTAATGTGCCACAGATTTGCTCTCACTCAGGGTTTCTCTTGTGTGTGCTGACCTAGGACAAGACAAACAATTTAAGTGTCCTTGAGAGCGGACTCTGGCAGACTGCTGGCTAGAAGAGCCTTGGTCACCTGCCACAGTGATATTTTCTAGTTTTTGGTGAAATATAAATATTGTGATAATTACAGAAAATGTATTTTTATTAAATACTATAATATATTTAAAATTATTATAGTTACTGTTCAGGCAACACCTGTCAAGCAATGTTCATCCTCCCAAAAAGGAGAATTTAATGTAACACATGTATGGAGATGGCAAAGCAACCTTCTAACAGTTATAAAGACATACAACATAATATTTGCTGTGACCTTCAAGAAAGGTTTTTCTTTTTTGTTCCTCCTTTCACTTTCAGACTGATTTTACCAAAACTTCAATTTCCTAACCAAGTTTTTTAATGCCTCTCAGCACTTTAGAGACTGCTTTTACTGAAGTAAGTTCCACACCTACATAAGTGCACATTATCACAGACAGCTGAGAGTGATTGCATAAACAAATTACCACATTTTTAACATTCATACAAGCTTATGATCAGAATAGTCAGAAGCATATTTCGCATGTGCAGTTCAGCATTTTCACACTACCATGATTTTATTTCCAAGCCAAATTGCCTTCAAAAAAGCATAGCACATATTTATCGCCAAGAATTAACTACATACTGAACTTACAGATTCAACACAAAGCTGCTTTTAATTTGCCACAGCATTAAAAATAGCATCTGAAAAATTACATATGAAAAATGATTTTTCATACATGTGTTATAAATTCAGAGAGCCAATCGAAAACTATTTATTTGCCAGTGAAAATTTCGGACAGAGAAATCGACAAACCCAATGACCAAGGAAACAGTGCCAGCACTGGGTGAAACCATGAGTGTAACCTCTATCATATTACACTCCCCCTGGTTTCACACTGACACGAGCCCAAGCCAGCTGTTTTATACTTTTTTCTGGCAGGGCTTACGTGAGTCCGAGATTTCTGTAGGTTCTTTTGTCCCCCAGAGTGTTGTTGATGAAATTTTGAAAGCAGGGTCCAGTTTTCTGAATGGATTTCCTGGGTTCCTGGGTTCGGAAGATTCCTGAGTACTCTTAATGTCCCAGGTAAGATATCATCTCAGGGCCATTAGTCCTTATCTGGTGCTGAGCATCCAGGTTGTTCACCACCTTCTATTGGAATTGTAATTTCTTTGTCCTCTCCTCTGGAGATGGGGAAGGCTCTTGCAAAATTTTCCAAGCCCTTTGCCCTGCTTGGGGGACCTTTTTGGCTTTCTTGGAAAAGTAATTTTTTTTTTTCTGTTTATTATAACGACGACATTATAAAAAACATAAACTATCATCCACCACAACAACAACATTATGAAAACACGAATTATCATTCACCACACGTGAATAATTTAAATGGACAAATGAAACTCTTTAAAACAATTCTTCTTTCCACCTCAAGTTGGATTTTGAGAAGACATGAAATGTGAAGGCTTTTGAGCATATTAAAACAAGCGTAGAATAGCAGCAATAGAAGTGAGAATTTTAAGAATAGAGGGTACACTACATACCTGAAATGCTTGTGAAAACAAGCTACATTTTCTTTGTAACAGTTCTATTTCGAATGTCATTTTCCTTACCTTAAAAGAATTACCCCTGAAACTGGTAAGTAACAGTACAATCTACTCTTATATGAACACTTCCTTACTGTTATAAGAGACTGAATTATTCTTAGTGTCATGCTGATTTCTAGTCAGCACAGGACTTAGCATTTTACAAATCTGAAAATATCTTGCCTCAAATGGCTGTGAAGTGGCAAGTCATTCTCAGAGGTGGTGCAAGGGAGGAAGGGAGAAGTGGAAAACAGCAATACTTCAGCAGTAGTCCAGTAGTCCTGTAAGGCCCATCACATTAATGGGGAGACAGAAAGGAAAACACTCATTAGGGAACGACAATGTGCAGGATAAAAAGTGGACACAGTGATGAAAGAAATAGAGAGCCCCAGGTTATGCACTCCCAAGTTGTACTGTTATACTGTTTTGCTGTAAAATTAAAGTTGCACTGTTACTTACCTGTTTTAAACTGTTCATGTTGAATCTGTACCCTGAATTTCTGCTTGTTATGTCCCGAGTTTTGTACCCTTTCTCCCTGAGTTTTGAGTTCCCCTCTCCCCGTTGAAGGGAGCCCGCCGCCGCTTCCTGCTGCCTCCCTGCTGCTTCCTGCTGCCACCCCTGCCTGCCCGTGGAGCTGTGGACACCGCCCAGTATGGAGATCAGAGAACTCCCAAGGTGCCTGGCTGCAGCCGGAGATCCAGCTGACGCTAGAAAAACCCCTAAAAACCAGTGAGCTGACACAGAAACTGGACCTAAGAAGGACAATGCTGTGCGAGGCACACGTCCAACTACCTGCAGGTAGCAGGTATTTTTGTTACCTTCTCGCCATGACCTGAAAGAACAGGAGAGGGGTGACCCCCCTGGACCACAGAGCCAAAGTGATTCTTTGGTAACTCCCACGAGGACGGAATCCCGACTCTGCAGCATCAGCAGCAGATTCGACTTGCACCTCCTCCTCCATGGTGTCCACTGGGAGCAGCGGCGGCATGCGCAGCCCCTCGAGCCTCCTACGCAGAGCTGATTTCTAATAAAGGCCTTTTCGGAGGAGCTGGTCTCCTGGCCCATTTATAACAAATTGGGGGCTCACTGGGATGTGACCACGCCCGAAGAGGACCAAGGACGGGACGGCCGACTGCCCTTTGGATCTCCGGACAGCTGGTCACACCGGACCCAAGGAAGACAGCCTGGGATCGGACAGCACGGAGGAGCACCGGCAAAGTATAGCCGGTGGCGGGAGTGGAGACGAGCGAATGGTGTGTGTGTGAGACAGAGGGCCGGCAGCTCGGACCTCCAAAGTGAGTGTGGACCTCCCAGTACCACAGTTCCAGTCTCCCGCGAGGGAACTGGCTGGGAACGGAGGGAAGCGAAAGGAGAACAGTGTGAAAGAGGCGTCTCCAGGGGCATAGGGGCCCCCCTCCGGGCGTGCGGAGGTAATTCAGAGAGTGAGTGGCACATCACAGGGTGTATGATTGTAGGATAGGCCCGCCCCCATTCTAGAATCTACGGAGGCAGGCTGCTCAGGCTGATCCAAGCGTGCGGAAAGCCTAGAGCTGTGTGTGGAGCACGCACCGTAATGGCTGAGGTTACGGCCCGGGATGTCCAGGTGAGGAAGGGGTGCTGGCTGACAGTCAGGGCAGTCTGAGCACTGGCTTGGGACACTGGCTGGGGTAGCCTGCCGGGGTACAGGAGTGGGCGCACTGGTCGGGGGTACCTAGAAGTGAGGGGTATGCATTCCGGGTGCGAAGAGCCTACAGGGCCGGGGGTCATTTGAGTACACTGCCCGGGTGTAGGATGAATGAAAGTTAGGGAAGTCCCAAAGTGCGAGGGACTTAATGATAGGGAGAGTGAGTGAGTCGCACACTGTACGTCCGAGTCCTGGCTGTAAGTGGTGACTGGAATTCTGGGCCCAGGTTGACCGACTGCTTACGGAAACTCGATTGATATACAGGAGAGGAAGAGGGGTGCTGGCTGGGGTAGTGACTGAATCCCTAAGGGCGAGATATCAGACTACCGACAGGGCACTCTGAGCACTGGCAGGAGTGGTGCCACTGGGGCCACTGACGGGTGTTCGTAGAGTGAGTGAAGATTACCCAGTGAGAATGGGAGTATACATGAGTAAGCAAAAACAACCTGAGAAGGAGGAAAAGGGGAAGATAAAGAACATTCCCCCAGATAGTCCACTAGGACAAATGTTGGAACTATGGGGTATTGATGAGGCCACTAAAAATTTGAGCAAAGTTAAAATGATTCATTATTGTATAGAGGTTTGGCCCCCTTTAAATTTACCTGGAGAATGGCCGTGGTGTGGAACTAAGGACCCCTGGATGTGCTCGCAATTAAACCAGTATCTGAAATCCTGAGGGGACTCAGATACTGAGCAGATCCTTTATGCTGCCTGCTGGCAGAAACACAGAACCGAAGGTGAAACAGCTAAGATTTGTAAGCTACAAGAGGGAAAGAAGAAAGATGAAAAAGAGAAAAGGGAGGAAAGCAGTCACAATTGGGACCCTCTTGATTATTTGCCCCCTCCTCCCATTTACCCTGGGATACCCCAAACTGTCCCTGCTAACCCTCCAGCTTTACCTGTGAACCCCTCCCCATCTCTCCAAACCATGATCCCTATTCCTTCAGCTTGCTCTCCAACAGGATTACCCCCGACAGCTCCACTCTCTCTACCACCTCAATCTAACCCGACTATCTCAAATACTAACCCCTTTTACTCTTCAGCTCTGTCCTCGACGTCTCCTAACACTGGCCTAGTCTCCTCCCCTTCACCATCTACTGTTCCTGCACTCCTACACAACTGGGAGCTGGACTTGCCAGCCAATAATATAGAAACCCCAAAAGGACCCTACTGTGGCACCAGGTCAAGAACAAAGCTCTTCCCCCTAAGGAAAGTCCCGATTAGTGGGGCAGCTGGGGATGCACCTCTGACAGCTTCAGAAGTTAAGGGCTTTAAGAAAGAGCTGGGAGGCCTGGTTGGGGACCTGGTGGGGGTGGCTGGCTGGGTGGATTGGTTTCTGAATCCTAATGTTTGCACCTGGAGTGAGATGAACTCTATTTTGGGTGCCTTGTTCAGCCCCAAGAAGATGGCCATGGTCCATGTTGCAGGAATGCAAGTCTGGGAGCAGGGGAGCAGGTTTGGGCCCCGGGCAGGGAACAGGCTCCCGCGGGTGGATCCAGGGTGGGATCCAGGTGGAGAAGGGGAAGGGCAGAATGTGGGGAACTGTGAAACCCTGGTGGTGAGGGGCATCGGAAAGTCTGTTCCTTGGGGTGGCAGCACCAGGCTGGCCTTTGATGGGACCCAGGGGGAATGGGACCCCAGCCACCTAGTTAAGCAGGGGAGGAGATTTTCGGTTACGTGGATCCCGACAGTCCTGAGGGCCAAGTGCTGCTAGAGGTGCAGTTCTTTGCTGGATCCTGGCCTGATATCAGGAAAAAGCTAGAAATTAGTAACCCATGCTGCTGTCTGGACCCAAGAAAAAGAGTGGACTGACGTTTCCCATGTAAAAGGACCAGTATCGCCTCCTCCTAACTGTGGACAAAACCCAGGAAAATCCCCCACAAGTCTCCCCAAGTGGACTGCCATCCAAGATCCTGCCAGCTGACAAAAGAAGAGAACCGATATATGACGAACATGAGTTGAGAGAAATAAAGAAGTTAGGGTTGTACCAAGGGAAGCAAGGGGAATGGTTAACCCCAGATAGATGAAAGTTTTTAAATAAAGCCCTAGCTTGAAAAATGCTAACAGAAATACAGAGCCTGACCCACTGGGGCACCCAAGGGTTATGTGATAATTTTTTTAAGAGAATATTTATGTATTGGGGTATATGGTCTGGCCAAAGCAGTTACTGAAGGATGCTTTATATGCCAAAAGGTAAATCAGAAAGCAATGGGGGGGAGTGCCCCAGGAGGAAGACGGATGGCATTGGGACCCTTTCAAAATATACAGGTGGATTTTGCCGAGGTGCCTTCAGTACAGGGTTGCAGGTATCTACTTGTTATGGTTGATTGTTTGGCCCATTGGGTGGAAGCCTTTCCTGCTGGGGAGGAGACGGCACAAGTGGTAATAAAGGTATTATTAGAACACATCATCCCCCAGTATGGGCTAGTGAATAGTGTTGGTTCAGACCGAGGCCCTCATTTTGTGGCCAAAATTCTACATGATGTCAATAAAACCTTAGGAATCAGGTGGCAGTTGCATACACCCTGGCATCCCCAAAGTTCAAGGAGAGTTGAGAGGATGAATAAAACCCTCAAAAATGTATTAACTAAATTGATAACCGAAACAGGAATGAATTGGCTCAAGTATCTGCCCCTGGCCCTTCTGCGGATCCAGGTCCAACTGAGATCTGACATAGGGGCTTCACCATATGAGATGATGTTTGGACTCCCCTTCTTACTGACTCCCTATAGCACTGGGGATTATTTAGAAGGAGAGGCCGCTACCCAGGAATATGTAAAACCAATTGGAAAGACATTGGCAGATCTTAAAAGAAGAGGGTATCTTCCTCAAACTTCTCCCTTGGACACTGACATGCACCAAATAAAACTAGGATACTGGGTTTTAATTAAGTCCTGGAATACCACCCCACTAACCCCTAAATTTGAAGGCCTGTTCCAAGTTCTGCTCACTATTCATACTGCAGTGCAAACCCAGGAAAAGGGCTGGACCCACATCACTAGAGTGAAAGGACCATTACCACCCCCGAGTGATCCCTCTGACCCCAACAAGGGGTCAGATCCCTCTGACCCTGCAACCCCAACAAGGGTTCCCTCTGAGTGGACTGCCACTCGAGATCCAGACACCCTAAAAATAACTCTCAGGAAACAACCAAAAACCAGTTAAAGACAATAAGGGGCAATAACAGTTATTACGAGTTGTTGTTACCATTATTGGAAATCCACATTGTTATAAGAGGTTAAAAGGTGTTAATATAGAAGTGTAAAATAATGGTTAAATCCAAGGTTATAAATTGTTATAATGAGTCACAAAGTGTTAATGTAAAAGTAATAAGTAGCAGTAATTCTTAATTTAAAAATTAAATCTCTCATAGGGCACACCCAAAGGGAACTAACTAAAACTAAGAAAAAGGTGGAAGGTGGGAATAAACAAGGGAGAACTCCACAAATCCAGCCTAAGAAATCCCCAACCCAAGAGGCACGACCAGGTGAGACCAAAGAGAACCCTCAGAGCAAGACGGGGGCGGTTCATACTGGACTCTTGGGGAGACTGATAGTAGTCCTATTGATATGATGGGGAGAAAGAGCTCCCCGATCCAAGAGGCAAGGCCAGGTGAGACCAAAGGACCCACAAATAAAATGGTTCATACTGGACTCTTGGGGGGACTGATAGTAGTCCTATTGATAAGCAAGTTTACAGATGGGGCTTGCTCCAAAGGCTATCATCCAGTTTATAATGGGAGAATCTACAATCCCTTATGAGAGTTCACACCCATGTGAATCCCACATGTTTTGATGTAACCCAATTATCCACCTGTCAAGAAGAGGAAAAACAATACTGGATTGCAAGAAATGCTGCCACATTTAATCAGTGCCTGACTGGGGAGTGCCCTATCAGAGAGTGGTTCTGTTTTAAAGAGTTAAGAAATACAGAGGGAGTAGCAGATCTGATAAAAGAAAAACCACTGGTAGTAAAAAAGAATGAAATAGACGAACCCCTTGGGAAAAGTCTATTTGTCGATCTGGTAGACGGAATCAGCCATGAACTAAATATGACAAACTGCTGGATATGTGAAAGCACACAAATGTCTGATATATGGCCCTGGAAAGGGACAAGCTTATCATCCCTAGACATCCTGAGATGGAAGTTAATAACGGGGGAAAAGTATAAAACCTTCCTAGGAAAAATGGCTTGTAAAAGGTACTTACTGATCAAAGAGTTAAAACAAAAATGGATCCCCAGGGAACCTGAGAAATATTGGTCTATTGGGAAAAAAGAATCAGGGTGCATCTGTAATAAAAGTTATGGTCTACATGAGTGCACTGATAAAGGGACCAATCTTTTTTGGGGAATCAGAGAGAATTCAAAATATTGGGAACATCCCTATGACACACAAAACACATCCTGGAAAGCCCCAAAACACCTCTTTTGGATTTGTGGTGACAAAACCTACACCCATCTCCCAGGAGATTGGGCAGGTAGCTGCACCATAGGAATCATCAAACCAGCCTTCTCCCTCCTCCCACGAGAATCAGGAAACCATTTAGGCATACCCTTATATAACAATTTAAAAAGAAATAACCGAAAGAAGAGGACTGTAATTGATATGGGCAGCACCCAAACATGGAAGAGTAAAATATGGACACCAAAAGAAATAGTAAAAAAATATAGGCCAGCAACTTGGGCACAAAATAGATCATGGGGGTACCGAACTCCAATTCACATGTTAAATAGAATTATCAAATTACAAGCAGTATTAAAAAGAATATCAAACAAAACAGCCCTTGCCCTTGATCATATGAGTAACCAATTGGCACAAACAAGAGCAGTAGTTTATCAAATCAGGCTAGCAGTTGATTACAAAAGTGAGGTAATCAAAAATATTTCCAAAGAAATACAAAAAATTACATCTGTAGCTACCCAAGAATGGAAGTCCTTAATTAATATGGACTGGTGGGACAACTTTTGGTCCTTTAAAGGGGCCTGGTGGAAAAAAGTAGTGTTCATTGCAATAAGTGCCTTTGCCAGTCTCCTACTTCTCCCCTGCATACTTCCCTGTCTAATTTGAACTATAGCCACTACTGTTCAAGCTAGTCTCCAAATCCCTGAAGTAAGCATTCAGAAACCCACAAATACAATGAGATTAGAACCCCAAGAAGAAGAACTAAGCACAGCAAAAAGAATTTATAACCAATACCAGGAATTAAAACAAATTTATTCCCTTGAATCAGAAATGGTCAATTGATGCGGGCAAAAGCCCGATCAAAGAAATAGAGGGGGGATTGAAAGAAATAGAGAGCCCCAGGTTATGCACTCCCAAGTTGTACTGTTATACTGTTTTGCTGTAAAATTAAAGTTGCACTGTTACTTACCTGTTTTAAACTGTTCATGTTGAATCTGTACCCTGAATTTCTGCTTGTTATGTCCCGAGTTTTGTACCCTTTCTCCCTGAGTTTTGAGTTCCCCTCTCCCCGTCGAAGGGAGCCCACCGCCGCTTCCTGCTGCCTCCCTGCTGCTTCCTGCTGCCACCCCTGCCTGCCCGTGGAGCTGTGGACACCGCCCAGTATGGAGATCAGAGAACTCCCAAGGTGCCTGGCTGCAGCCGGAGATCCAGCTGACGCTAGAAAAACCCCTAAAAACCAGCGAGCTGACACAGAAACTGGACCTAAGAAGGACAATGCTGTGTGAGGCATATGCGAGGCATAGTCCAACTACCTGCAGGTAGCAGGTATTTTTGTTACCTTCTCGCCATGACCTGAAAGAACAGGAGAGGGGCGACCCCCCTGGACCACAGAGCCAAGGTGATTCTTTGGTAACTCCCACGAGGACGGAATCCCGACTCTGCAGCAGCAGCCGCAGCAGCAGATTCGACTGCACCTCCTCCTCCGTGGTGTTCACTGGGAGCAGCGGCAGCATGCGCAGCCCCTCGAGCCCCCTACCCAGAGCTGATTTCTAATAAAGGCCTTTTCGGAGGAGCTGGTCTCCTGGCCCATTTATAACAAGTGATAAAACCTGCTTGAGAATAACTGGCTAAACTGCGTTGACAGTCTTGTAAAGCTTGCCTCAAAATGACTTTGTTGTGACTGGAAAATATTCTTCTGCCTTTAAATGGTGGGGAAAACCACCACAATTTTATATTGACAGCTTTTCAGTTTGTTTAGTAATGACTAAGTTCAGCACATGTGGCATCATGAATAAGTCAGACAAAAGTAAGACTGAACTAGAGAATGAAAACATTAGTATAATCATCAGTATGGGAATATACCAGGCAGTTTATGACTTGGTTTATCAGGTTTTGTAATTTAATTTTTGTAACATTTTCTCAGCTTCCACACACAGATTCATGAGACACAATGACATCATGTTAAAATATAAGATATGTTAATTCTTCAGCTCAGCAAAATAAGATACTGAGTTTTGTCTCATCATGGCTCCCCATATAATGGCCTCACCCATTAATGTAAGGCAAGAAAAAGACTACAAGTAGCTTTAAAGTAGACATGCATAATGGCCCCATCATGCTTAAGAAGGTCAAAATGATAGAAGAAAATTGTAGCTGTTAAAATGAGCAATGCAGCTGTTGGAATCAGAGCATGGTTCTTTCCTACATGATGTAAACAATGTCAACATTATCACATGTTCTTAAAATGTTACCTTGTATAATTCTTCACTGTTGTGTGTGTTTTTTGACAGAACTGACCACATGGAAGTTGCTTACAGCGATCAAGGTGGAATCTAAGGCTCATCACTCATCTCCAGTTAAGGACCAGCTTAAGGTGTGGCTTAAGGACTGCAAAAACCTCAATGGAATTCCTAGGTTCATGGAACAGCATACATAGTATCCCACTTCTTAGTTTGATTCAGCTGTATCTGAGAATCACTACAAACTATGAGACAGCATATTTCCTGTTCAAATAACTAGAGATCCATGATCTTGAAGATCTGTTGTAAAAATATATTAAAGACCATTATTTATTTTATTGCATTATTTTAAATTCTTCTAAAGAATTACTAAGAATAATACAATGTGGAGAAATTAAGCACAATTCAAGCATGTAAGCATGAATTGAAACAGAATTTGAAGAATACACTGTCTTCTCAAAAGTCACAGCTCTAACTAAATACAGACATTACTTTTGTTTTTAAATCTATAAATAGATGCTAGTGTAATTCATCAATTAAGCAAGACCTATAAGGAATTTAGGAGCTGCCCCTTGCTCAGAGATGTGAAATGCCTGCTTTATTTGCTCCAAACAAAAGCTTAAACTCTACAAAGTAAAAGGTAATCTTTTAGTGTGTGGCTAAATTAATTGCAGGGCCAAAAAAAGAGTTGTTTCAAATTATGCAAAAGGACTTGAGCAACTGGACTCTATTAGTCTCTCTGGAATGCTGAAAGGCTCATCTAATATAGAATGAATGGTGTTATAAATAGCGAAAGCCAATTTAAAATAAAATAGAATTTATTGCCAGTGAAAAATCACGGACAAGAAATTTACAAAGCCAATACAGAAATTGACAGTGTCAGCGAAGCAAGGAAATAGGCAGTGTGCACTGGGTGAGCCTTCCGATGTGTCCCGCAACACATCACCCCTGAGGTCTCACGAAGGTCTCAGTTCAGGTCTGCTATTGTTATACTCTTAACTCAGTGAACACGTCTGGACATGTCTGGTGGTCCTGGTATCGAGGGGAACTTGAAACTTCCCAGGGTAGGTGCCACTGCCCAGTCCTGAATTTCTATACTTCTTTGTTTCCCGATGGGGTATTGGTCTGGCCCCGTGTGAATGGATTTCCTGGGTGTGCAAGGTGTATCCTG
Organism: Phylloscopus collybita; assembly: GCA_027886175.1. NCBI lineage: Eukaryota > Metazoa > Chordata > Aves > Passeriformes > Phylloscopidae > Phylloscopus > Phylloscopus collybita. The sequence goes on along the minus strand of JAJNNQ010000137.1, from coordinate 48,729,426 downwards.
AGTACTCTTAATGTCCTAGGCGGGAAGTATTCCTTTGGGCTATCAGCCCTCATCAGATGTTGATCGCTCCTTGCTTCCATGGGTCTCCACTTCTCATTTGTATTGTAATTTGCAGTCTCAGTCCCTGGTGATGTGGGAGGCCTCTTGCGAAACTGCCAGCCCAGCGCCCGCCTGAGCCGCAATGCCTCTGAGATTTATGAACTTTTATTCCTATAACATAGCTATTACAAAAAACATATTTCATCCTTCACCAATATCACCTAATTAGGAAAACATGAATTAATCCATCATAACAATGGGACGGATCTCCTATGACATGGACCTTTTACAAGTTTAGCTGAATATAACAATACTGCAGTCCTACAAGTGCCATGCATACATTTCTGATGTCATATACCTAATTTTAAAGAACAGAATAATACCATATCTGTAAGGTACATGTTAAAGAAGTTGAGAATGCAAAATGATGAAAAGCAGACGTCAGTCATCAATAACAATGTCTTGGGAATCCTGGAAGTATGGAGGATCCAATATACCCCTTGACTGTGGGAGTCCAGGGCATTCCTTTGGATACCCTGGATGAACAAAAACCTGTACAGGGGGTTTAAAACCTGTACAGGGGGGTCTGGGATTTGTACAGGGAGGTTGTAGACCCCGGCATAGACCTCAGACAGGCAAGGGCCTTGACTATAGTCCATGGGAAAGATTGCCAACATTAAGAGAGGAATTGCAAGCTTCCAAGGGCGGTAAAAATTAGTATTATTTGCACATTTGGGGTTCTAGAATAGGGGTGACCAGAGACAAGATGGAGGATTCTGGGCAGTGCCCTGGGGTCTTCTTCTTCTTCTTCTTCTTCGTCTCCATCTTGTGCAGTGACAATGGTACCAAGTAGCTTTAGAGGGATTGGGTTAGTGTAGAAGACACCTGTTTAGTGTAGAGTGTAGATATTGGTTTGTAATTGTAAATAATGTACAAGCAATTATCTGTATAAAAGATGACGAGCCTTTGTCAGAGGGGGAGTCGTCACCTGTTGCTTGTGCTGTTCAGACCTTGGCAGGGTGCAGAGAAAAAGGACTGAGATAAGATAAACTAAATAAGAGAAACAACTTTAGAAAAGAACATCTGAAGACTCCGTGTTGTTTCTGCGGTCGGCTCGGGGCTTTTCAGAGGGCCAGAGGCAATACCCACCCTAATCTTGGGTGAGCAGAGACCCCGAGACTTGATGACCCAGATATAGCTGTAAAACTGTGTTAAATAAATAGGTACAGAGAAACAAACTAGTGGGGATATGTAGTCATGCAGAGTGATCTGCATAAGCTGGAAAACTGAGCCAATTTGAACAAAAAATATTTTTGTAGAACAAAAGGTAGGCTGTCTCATCAAAAGGATAGACTGTATTCTGGAAAATACCAGTTTTGGAAAAATCCTAGATATCGTGGCCCAGCTAAGAACCAGTTTAATGCAAGGTTCCCCTGTGATAATATGGCAAAAAGCATAAATGCAGTCTTTGAGTACCCATGCAGGAGAATAGCAACCAGCACTATGGAGAAGCATATTCCAATGTTACATACATACATTCCAATGTTCTATACAGAGATAAATTACGCCCAATGCTAAACAGCCATGTTTTCAGAAAAAATCTGTTGATAAACCAACTGCCAGTGTTTCAGCCTGCAAAACACCTTTACAGGGGAAGCTGTCTTTCATACAAACAAGAATGGACTTGCTGCACTTTAAGCATACCTAACAATGAAAAAAAAACTCCGAAGAAAACCAAACCAAACCAAAGAATGCCAAGCTTCAATGGTTAACAGCAATGATGAACATTGGAAGAACTTAATATTAGAAAACAAGGCTAAAGAAGTTGAATTTAGAATTAAGGTGCAATTTCTAAAAAAGCAAATATGATTTAACCATGTGAATACATTAAAAAAAAACCTCTGGATTTTTCATTATCCATCTTCAAATTAACACTCTTAAGTTTTTCTGGGAAATATTTTATGTTAAGTCAAGTTAGTTATTGGATTCAACACTGGTGAAATCTACCATCTTGCATTATTTAGTGTTGGGCCAGCTTATCTAGCAGTTGATTAATGACTTGATTTTAAGGTTACTGGTAAAACCTTCATGCAATTGTCTACTTATTCAGTGAACATGTAATAGATTGAAAGGGAAGACGGAAATTTGGAAATGAAACTTCAAAAAGAGTGAGTGGAAGTTACTTCCAGAGGAAAAATGGTTAAAGAGTAAACCAGTGGACAAAATCTATGTTTTCTTCAATGTATGTATAGGTCCCATATAGTGAAGCTACAGCCATTTAGGTAATTGTTTACTTTGTGTCTGACTACCTAATAGCCAAGTTCCTCATTCACACTCAGACAGCTTTCTTATGAAGATCAATGAGCCAGCTTCCAGCTGAGGGAACCACATAAACCTAAATGCCTGCTACAGTCCAGAGCTATAATGTGACATGACTTTTCTTTCACAGTAAACTTGCCGCCTCCGGTTTAATTCACTTAGATGTTACTGTTGTAGCTGTTGTTCAGGTATTAACAAGTTTAATTCAAGGCTGACTTTCTTATCCATCAGGAATGGGTCAGCACCCAACTAAAAGCAGTTACATGCTGTTGAGGTTTGGCTTTCTCTACTAGTCACTATTAATGCTATGATTGCTAGCACAGTACCTTCTGTGCATTCCCTGTAGTTTATTTTTCCAAATCAGATGCTTATTCAGAGTATAAGAAATAACTCTAATTTCCATATTCTTCCTTGAAATTATGATGCAGCAATTTCTTTCTGCCTTAGTCTTCCTTTCATTACATTATCTGAAATGCCACTGTTTCAATTTTATATTCACTTACTCCTGACCCAATAAATTTACCCATTTCCCCGACTCTGTGCTTGTCTTCACTGCCTGCTTGCTCAATAGGTCACTTTTCTTGTTTTCCTCCACACTTACCTGCACTCCTAGCCATCCTATTTAAAATACCTTGACTATTTAAAGTTCCACAGTTTAGGGAAATATGGAAATGGACAGGGATAAAATTTTATCTGTTCTTAACTACCTTTCATTTTTGTATCAGCTAAGGCAACTTCTCATCTCTTCTTTGAATATGGCCTCAGATTAAACAATGGAACACACATTCTAGATGTATTTCTAAGGTAAAATAAACACCAGTATTTCAGTACTTTACTTGTTCTGCATTTTAATAGTACCTACATATCTATTCTATTACCAAGACCTAAATGCTAAGACAGTATGTAAAATACCTTATTTCATCACTGCTCAAGGCAAAACCCTGCAGTCCCCTGTTATATCTTAAATGACAAAATCTTTATTATCAGCTAATAAAATGCACTGTGCTAAACCCCATATCAGCATATCAGATATGACATTATAGCTACAGTAAATAAAGGTGACATTTAAAAAAAAGCTTCTTCCCTGGTCACAGACAAGAGAATTTAAATTTGGCCCCCACACCCTTATGCTGCAAAGCCATCACACTTATTTCAGAAGATTCCACCAACAAGTAAAATGATCTGTAATGGATTTGGATGCTGCAGGTTAAGCTTCAATAAAGGGAGTAATTAGATGGATTTAACATCTGCTGCAAAGCCATCAACATGATTTTTTGAAGTTTTGTACCAAGATTCATAATTGTATTCCCAATCTGTTTCCAAGTTAATTAAACTGAGATGGAAAAGAAAAATGCTGTTCACAAGTGAAGTGTTTTGTAACTGCTTCCAGTGAAGAGACTACTCCTTTCACACCCCTTCTGAATGAGTGTTACATTGCCCCTGCTGAAAGGCTTATTGTTGCTAGTGGGATGGATCAGTTTCTAGATTTAAGTGCGAATAACCACAACTATCAATGTACTTCTAGACACCTGAACAATGATACCCACTTTTTTTTGCGTAAAGCAGTAAAACCAGACACTATATGCGGAAAGGTAAGCATGTTCCACATACACCCAGCTGCCTTAGTTTCAGCAAACTACTGTAAAATCAGGACCAAGGCCATTGGCCACAAACCTGCCCTCTTCCACAGCAAAATGAATATAATATTTCAACTTCTGCAGCATGAAGCAACACAGACCAATCAGACATTCAACTGTAGATTCAAATAAGAGCTTTAATCAATGCAGAGACAGTAGAGAATATGATAATCTGAATTCCCCTCAAAAGATAAAAAAATACTTCTTAAGTATTTTACAGATTTATAAAATGTAGAGTTTCTTTTTACAAATCTGTCTTGGTTTGGAAAGACAGGTATCTGCCAGGGAAAGCTAGAGTTTCTCTTGGAATAGAAAATGTAAACCCCTCACCCCCTCCAAATTATAATTTTGCAATTAAGGGCTTTCAGGCAAAGATTTGAGAATAGGAATAACAGATCTCTTTACTAGGAATATTAGCAATACAAATGTAGTAGGAAACAAAACCATCCAACCAAACAAGCAAACAAACAAACCACAATCCTGGAAAACCCTGACAGAGTCAGAGCTACAACCTGACACCCTGTTGGTCAGGGTTTTGGAAGCAGTCCAGAAGTGAGTCCTCCGGGAGTGGCAGATGAGGTTCTGTTGGAGTAGAGATGATCCTGTAGAGGAAGGGTCCAGTCTTCCTCCAGGAATCGGGTGAAGCTGGATGCCTTGTGTTCCTACATCTCAGTTTTTATCCAGGTAAGAATGGTTGGCTCCCCCCACTGGGTGAAGCATCTCACAATAGGATGATGGAATGTGGATGTACTGCTTTAGGGAAGGTATAGTTTGGGGAGGGTATAGTTTGGGGATGTCTGAATGGCCCCTTAGCAGAAAAGAGGTAAGAAACACTGCCCCACCTGGTTTTAACAGTTGGCCCATTATCAGAAGGCATCCACCCCACCCCATCCCAGAGTTACAACAGATAAAGAAAAAAAAACCATCTCCCCAACTGCTTTCAGCAGATAAAATAGAATACACATTTTTGGTTCCATAACCCAAGACAAAATAATATACAAATGTTCTTTACTACCAAATGTACAACACATTTTTATGTTACAACTGAGTGTTGCCTTCTCTTAGAATTATGTATTCACTGAACTGTTCTCCTTAAAAACACAGGAGAGTATAATAAATCCAAAAGTATAATGAATATATTGCTCACAATGGTGGTAAATGCTGAAGGTAATAATTCAAAAGATCTTTTTATCCATCAGATTGCTAAAATTCTCATGTGAAGTATATTAACATGAATAAATGTTTTGAGCATTAAATTTCAAAGTGAGATTGAACAATACCATCAGTCAAATAAGTCTCCATGCTCTGAAAAAGATGATAAGAGAGAAAACAATCCTTACAGATAGCCCTCCCCCACCCCCCAAGTAAGGAATTGAAATTCATCCAGAAAAGGATACCCCTCAGAATATGTTTTGTATTTTACCCCAGATAGGTAATCTGTAAAAGTCTTTGTCCTGGGGTGATGTTACAATGTATCCCAAATCATCTATCGGGTTTATGCTGGATATTACACTCTGTACCTTTAATATTGGCTCTGAGACTAAAACCGGGGGAGAAGTGTACAGTTTGTTTTCAGAAACCTCTCTCTCGCACTTTTCACCAGTGCCGGAAAGAACTGAGAGTAGAGGAATCACCTACCAGAGGGACTTCTGTCCTAATTTGTCATCTACCCCGAGGGGCACGAGGTTCTTGCCATCTGGTATTGTTCAATTCATTGTCCTGGGGAGTGCTTTGCCAGTTTAATAAACAGGTTTCTTTCCACTTCTCTCTGGGGAGTTTTCTCCCAAACCGGTTGGGGGAGGGGAGGGAGGGTTTCCCTAGGAGTTCTCCTCCCAAATTTGCCTTAAACCACCACAGTCCTAAAGAAGAAAAACTTTTCCCAAGGGCATTTAGTGACAGGACAAGAGGGAAAGGTTTCAAACTGAAATTATGTTTAGCTAAGATATCAGGAAGAAATTCTTTACTATGAGGGTGGTGAGGCACTGGAACAAGTTACCCAGAGCAGTTGTGGACAGCTCATCCCTTAAACTGTTTAAGGCCAGGTTGGATAAAGCTCTGAGGAACCTGAGCAGCTTTGAGTGAAAGCTGTACCTGCCCATGGCAGGCTGGAACTAGATGATGTTTAATGTCCCTTCCAACCCAAGCCATTTTATGATTATATGATTCTATGTTAAGCCTTTTCTATTATCTGATACCCTAGTAGTGCCTAGTGGTATCACTGTGACCATCTCTATTTGCCACATTCCATCACTCACTGAAGTAGGTTTTTCTGAGTCATGTAACAAATAATTCTTCTCCAGAGGCCAGAAGGCTTGCTGGAAAAAAATCCTCACCATGCAGTTCAGTAACTCTTGTGGAGAAATCTGGGGAACATTTGAGGAGCACTTTGATTTTGTGGACAGTTGAAACTATTATTGAGAAAATTAAACTTTGAGGAATAGAGTGGTGCAACAGAAAATGTACCAATAAAGTTTTAATTAAAAAAACCCCAACAAAACAAAACAAAAAAATACCCCAAACCCCAACTTGCTGTATGTTTTGAATCTCACTGCAGGACACTCTTCCTCACACAGGTCAGCCTGCTTGAAAGCCGAAAATCCTGCAAGGAAGGAGATACCCAGAATGCACAGGAGAAACTGAGACCCTTGTCTTGCAGCAAGACATACAGTAGCAACTGACCTGGTTCATTTTGTGACACTGACTCAAACAGGGACTCTGTTCTCCTTGGCCCACTTTTTCATGATGCGAACAATGTATTCTACTTGAGAATTACCAGTGCCCTTCAGCAGGTGCAGCACTTCCCGCAGAGTCTCTCTACAAAGATGAAAAGCAAAGATTGAAGCGAGGCTTAGATTTAACTGATACAATAAACTGCTCTCATCAAACTATTTTGCAAAACATGGGTCCTCTGAGACAGAGAGGTCCATTCATCTGCAGTGCTGGAATAGGTTGAAATGCATACTAGATGCAATCCCAGAGACAAAAAAAGCAAATGACGAAGAAGTGTTGTATACAACTGTAAAGAAATTACAACTTAAAAAAATTCACCAAAATGTAATTAGCTTAGTGTGTGCATATGTGTGTATTTGTATACATACCCTCACTCTTCCAAAATTGTTCCCCAGAACAAACCAAACTAAAAAAATCTTTAATGTTATTTACTAGTCTTTAGGATGGCAACATCTAGTTTAATGCTGCCAAAGCACTTTACATATAACAATACACATAAATACAAATAACATGGAAATCAACATTCCTAATAGAACAAATCTATTTTTATTAAACCTATATAAATCCTGCTGGAGTTTGCCAGTTAGTTTACAGTAAACTTAATTGCATATTTTGAAAAATAGGCAAGCTATGTGTATTTTACTGCATCTGCTGAAGTGATTGCTAAAAGGACACTTGAAAGGTATAGTAGTTAATGAGATTATTCCAGCAGAGAAGCGAATAGAAGGAAAGTATGGAAGCCAAGATGCACACCTAACAGTCATGCAGGAAACAGCAACTTTGGCCAGATGACAATGGCCATCTGGCATCACAGTATAATATTCACAAGGGAGCAGTTCTTAAATACAACTTCACTACTCTCTCTCATTCCCCCATCCAGTGAAATGGGCCAAACCCAAAACTATCAGTAACACAGATGATTTCCAATAAGCTTTCATCAAGTAAGTATACTTGTGTGACATAGTCAGTGTCTTCAGAAGGCAAATTTTAATGAAAACACAGTCTCATCTACTCTTTGTTTAGAGAAATCATATCCTTCCTACAGTGTTGAGTAAATGTTTCCTTAGTTCTGTTCTATGCACATTAAAATGTCATGTGATAGTTTTCTATTGTTACACCATGAACATGAAATTATGTTGTTTTCCCCCCATTCATGAACATACTACTACACTTATAACCTAGCTTTTCCTAAAGATGATGACTAAAGTATTTTGGTATTTTATAGTCCACAGCACTTGCTTATACATTATTCTCTACCACATATTCTATACCTATTGGTGTGGAAGATACACTTCAAGTTGAAGACTGCATATGAAGCCTCCGGACAGAGTGCCTATTTGCTGAAAGGTCAATAAAAGATTGGAAGACGATATGTAGTCCTAAAGCTGAGATTATAATTCTGGCTTCCAGCTAGCTGAAAATAGGAAAAGAGCAAAATAAATTCAGATACAACACAGAATACTCACTTTGCTTCTCGGCCAGCTAAAATCATTTGAAATACCCCCACACAAGCACCTCTCTTGCCTTCCCAGTATTCAGGATTATTGTCCAGCCTCTCCAGAACATCAAAGGCTTTGGCAGAATAGTAGAACTGACGCATCTGCACAGAAAGTGAAAAATTATTCCTGACCACCTTTCAAAAGGGGATTAAAAACACTGAGCCCAGTTTTCTGAAATCAGCAGTAAGTTGTAGAAACAATGTACATTTTCCTGTTTTTTTGCAGGCAGCAAGTGACACAGAACAGGAATATTGCAGTTGAGGATATATGGGAAACAGGTGGTATTATAACATCTTTTTCTGAGGTAGAAACCCTTGACAGAATATCAACCTCCAGCTAGTCCAGACATTTGAAAATGAAACCACATTTCCTCATGTAGATATGGCCACATATTTGCTATCTTCTGGGTTTAACTTAAACTTTTTTCTTCGCTGTTACAATACAGTACAAAAAAAAGATTTGGTGACTCTATAATCCAAAATTTTCCTTAGCATAGGAGAATCTGGTGTGTACCATATCTTTTCTGCCTTAGGTTCTCTATTTGTATTTGGGAACCAGGAGCAAGTTGCTTGGCAATAGTCAATGCAAAAGGAGTGACCAGATTAACTGTGGCTTTTTGAAGTCAGCATAGCATATCTCATGTGGGCTGTATGAGTGTTCTCCACTTGGGCAAGCCTGAAGGGCAATGTTGTTTGTGACCGGCGTCTTTCCATGAGAGATCACAGAAGGCAGACTGAGCACAGCCTCCTATCCTTTGGTAGCTGGAAGCCTACAGAGAAAAAAGTATAGGCTGTGGGAGCTACATTTGGAAACCTTAGTCAGAGAAACACTGGTATACTACAGTATGAATAATAATTCTCTTTTCTTCACACAAATGTTGATTTTAACCACTGGTGACTGATAAACACTTAAATGTATGGGAATAAAGATAGTGAGTATGAACACTATCAGATGTGTCAGCTAAAAAGAAGAATTAGAATACTGATCTATCTAAATTAGTATCTGATCTAGTTCCATTAAGCAAGTACAGGTTTAATGTTCTCCTTCTATCTGACATAAATCTAGGAAATGTTCTCCTTCTATCTGACATAAATCTAGGACTTCACCGTAAGTCACGTGTTGTTCCCCATATGGACAAGAAGGGTGATTGCATAAAAAGCATCAAGAAATTAGCATGAAATCCTGCATGCCAACTTCCTCACTTAACAATTTCTATCAGCACAGCCATGACACATCCAGCTACACCAACTCTCAGGACACTGTTGACCTTGTTTCATCCATGCTGTGCTGATTTGAAAGCAAAACCAGTGAGACTCCAAGTCAGAAAAACAATTTAATAGGAGAGAAAAAAAAAAGTAAAAAAAAAAGTTTGAAAAAGTAAATAAATAAATAAATAAATAAATGCAATAATACAACCTGACACCCTGTTGGTTAGGGTGGTGGTAGCAGTTCAGATGAAGTGGTCTTGCTGAAGCAGTGATCCTAGAGAAAGGTCTGATAGCTCTTGTCTTCTGGGAATCCAGTGGGTAAAGGCTGCTGTGCTGTCCCAAGTCCCAGATTATATCCAGGTGGCTCCTCCCCCTGGGGAGAGCATCTCACAATGGGCTGATATCATTCCACCAGTCATGCAGCGGGTCCTTGATTGCCCATTAAATAGAGATAGCTCCTGTGAGTCATGTGGCAAGGCATTGATGGCCCATTAACAGAAGATAGCCTGGAGGGAGGGGGCAAGGGAAACACTGCCCCACCTGGTTTCAACAGCTCATGAAGATGGTGATAGAATAAATACTTTGGGCACATCTTACATTGTAACATAGGAGATAATCCATCCCTTATTCTATTACCATCTACATCATACCCGAGTCAATAAACTCTTACAGATAGATATATATATCTAGAATGAAACCTTACACACAGTTCTCACTCAAAATTAGGTCTCTCTGTGGTACACAACAGGTTTCCCCATCTTTCTGCATTACCCACTAAGTATAATGGGGTTCTTGAGCAAAAACAATCCCATGCATGGGTCTGCCTTTGCCTGACGTGGGATTAATCCAAACCGTCTTTCCTAAAATACCCTTCATGTGTACCACAGGGACTTTATCTCCATCCACTGTGTGCAAGGGGACAGACTGGGCAGGACCAGCTCGACTGATGGAGCCTCGGGTGTTGACCATCCAGGTGGCCTTTGCTAAGTTCATTTCCCAATTTTTGAAGGTCTCCCCGCCAAGTGCCTTCAGGGTGGTCTTTAATAGTCCATTGCACTGTTCAACTTTCCCGGCAGCTGGTGCATGATAAGGCATGTGATATATCTATTCAATGCCATGTTTTCTAGCCCACGTGTTTATAAGGCCGTTCTTGAAATGGGTCCCATTGTCCGACTCAATTCTCTCAGGGATGCCATGTCTCCACAGGACTTGCTTTTCCAGGCCCAGGATGGTGTTCCGGGCAGTGGCATGAGGTACAGGATAGGTCTTCAACCATCCAGTAGTTGCTTCTGCCATGATCAGCTCGTAGTACTTGCCTTGGCGGGTTTGGGGAAGGATGATGTAGTCTATTTGCCAGGCCTCCCCATTCCTCTACTTACAACCATCGTCCACTGTACCACAGAGGCTTCACCCGCTTGGCCTGCTTGATTGCAGCGCAGGTCTCACAGGTGTGGATGACCTGTGAGATGTTGTCCATAGTCAGGTCCACCCCTCAGTCACGGGCCCATCTGTATGTTGCATCTCTTCCCTGATGACCAGAGGCATCATGTGCCCAACGAGCTAGGAATAATTCTCCCTTGTGCTGCCAGTCTAGATCCACCTGTGATACTTTCACTTTGGCCGCTTTGTCCACCTGCTCGTTGTTGCGATGCTCTTCATTAGCCCGACTCTTGGGTACGTGAGCATCCACATGTCGAACCTTCACAGTCAGCCTCTCTACTTGGGCAGCAATGTCCTGCCAAATCTCAGCAGCCCAGATGGGTTTCCCTCTGCCCTGCCAGTTGGCCTTTTTCCAGCAATTCAGCCATCCCCGCAGAGCTACCATCCATGAGTCGGTGTAGAGATAGAGCCTTGGCCACTTCTCTTGTTTGGCAATATCCAATGCCAGCCGGATGGCTTTAATCTATGCAACCCGACTCGATCCACCTTGTCCCTCGGTAGCTTGTGCAACTTGTCGTGTGGGGCTCCATACTGCAGCTTTCCATTTCCAGTTAGCACCTACAATTCAGCAGGAACCATCAGTGAAGAGGGCATATTGTCTTTCAGTCTCCAGTAGCTCGTTATATGGTGGGGCTTCCTCGGCACGTGTCACTTGCTCTTCTTCTTCTTCAGAAGATAATCCAAAAGTCTCATCTTCAGGGCAGTTTGTTATAATTTCCAGAATCCCAGGGCGATTAGGGTTTCCGATACCGGCATGCTGTGTAATGAGGGCAATCCATTTGCTCCATGTGGTGTCAGTGGCATGATGTGTGGAAGGAAGCTCTCCTTTAAACATCCACCACAGCACCAGTAGTCGGGGTGCCAAAAGCAGCTGCATTTCAGTGCCAATTACTTCTCAAGCCACTTGAACTTGTTCATAGGCAGCCAAGATTTCCTTCTCTGTGGGAGTGTAATTGGCTTCGGACCCTCTGTAGCTTCGGCTCCAGAATCCCAGTGGTCAACCCCAAGTCTCACCAGGCACCTTCTGCCAAAGGCTCCAGGACAGACCATGGCTCCCGGCTGCAGAGTAGAGCATGTTCTTCACTTCTGGTCCCGTCCTGACTGGACCGCATGAGCGATCTCCTGCATGATCTGGGCAAAGGTGTGTTGCTGTTCTGGGCCACAGTGGAAATCGTTCTTGCAAGTAACCAGGTAGAGAGGACTCACAATCTGGCTGTACTCAGGAATGTGCATTCTCCAAAAGCCTATGGCACCTAGGAAAGCTTGTGTTTCCTTCTTGTTGGTAGGTGGGGACATGGCAGTGATCTTATTGATGACCTCTGTGGGGATCTGGCGACATCCATCTTGCCACTTGACTCCCAGACACTGGATTTCTTGAGTGAGCCCCTTAACCTTACTTTGCTTAATGGCAAAACCAGCTTCCAGCAGAATCTGGATGATCTTCTCTCCTTTCTCGACAACTTTCTTTGCTGTGTTCCCTCATATGATGATGTCATCAATGAACTGTAGTTGTTTGGGAGCCTCGCCCTTTTCCAGTGCAGCCTGGATGAGTCCATGGCGGATGGGACTGTGCTTCCACCCCGGGGGCAGTTGGTTCCAGGTGTACTGCACACCCCTCCAGGTGAAAGCAAACTGGGGCCTGCACTCTGCTGCCAAAGGAATGGAGAAGAAGGCATTGCAAGATCGATGGTCGCGTACCACTTTGCTGCCTTGAACTCCAGCTTGTACTGAAGCTCTAACATGTCTGGCATGGCAGCGCTCAGTGGTGGTGTGACTTCATTCAGGCCACGGTAATCCACTGTCAGTCTCCATTCTCCACTGGGCTTACGCACTGGCCATATAGGGCTGTTGAAAGGTGAATGAGACTTGATGACTACCCCTTGGCTCTCCAGTTTACAAATCATCTCATGGATAGGAGTCACAGAGTCTCTGTCAGTGCGGTATGGCCGACGGTGCACTGTTGCTGTGGCAATTGGTACCTGTTGTTCTTCAACTCTCAGCAGTCCCACAGCAGAGGGGTCGTCTGAGAGACCAGGCAAGGTATTCAGTTGTCTGATGTCTTCCGTCTCTACAGCAGCTACTCCAAAAGCCCAACGATATCCTTTTGGGTCTCTGAAATATCCATTTCTGAGATAGTCTATGCCGAGGATGCACGGGGCCTCTGGGCCAGTCACAATGGGGTGTTTCTGCCACCCACTCCCAGTTAAACTCACTTCAGCCTCCACTACAGTCAGCTGTTGGGACCCTCCTGTCACCCCAGAAATAGAAACAGATTCTGCTCCCACATACCCCGATGGCATCAGGGACATTGGGAGCCAGTGTCAACCAAAGCAGCATATTTTTGTGGCTCAGATGTGCCAGGCCATCAGATCCACACAGTCCAATAGATCCGACTGTCCCTTTCTTCTACCTGGCTAGAGGCAGGGCCCCCCTATTCCTGGTCATAGTGTACATTGCTCTCTTCCTGTAAATATGTTCCTGAGGTCCCTTCGAGAGGATCAGTCACATCATCATTCCTATACTGTCTGGAGTTCTGTGCAAGAGAGACTGGAGTAGCCTTGACTCCATATAAGCTCCTCGTGGTAGGTGTCCCTCTTTTCAGTTCACATACCTGGGCTGCTAAGGAGGAGGCGAGTTGTCCATCCCACTTCCTCATGTCTTCTCCATGTTCCCAAAGAAAAGACCAGAGGTTACCTCGTGGAGTATATCCTCTCTCCCTGGCTGGAGGACGCCTGCTCCTAATGGTAGAGACTCTTGTTGGTTCTGGCTGGTGAGATGTGGTAAATTTCTTCCTTAAGTTCCTTCTTCAGTTTCTGATGGCCCTCTTCAATCAAGCTCTGGACTTGCTCAGCCAGTCTTGTTTCCACAGATGAGACATGGGTACGAAATGGGGCGGTGACAGTGTCCTCGTAAATTCTTAGTTTATTGACCAAGACGCCCACCCTGTCCTCGCCTTCCCTCCATTGCAGCGTTGCCAGGTAACAGCAGTACATCTCTGGTCCAAGCTGAGCAAATCTCAACCACATCTGCGATGTGCACTGAACAACATCTGGGCTTTTAGGAAATCTTTCGTCTTCTGAGAAAATAATCTCCAGCACAGCCAATTCCCTCAGGCATCAGCTACCTTGTTCCATTGTGCTCCATTTTCCTAGGTGTACCTGGAGGTCCTCTTTACAAAGGTATCTGTTCTTCACACTTGTCAGCAGTCGCCACCAGAGGCTGAGGGTTCCTTGGGTCCTTCCAATGCCCTGGTCAATGACCACATCCCGGGACAGTGATCCCAGTTGCCTGGCCTCACTTCCATCCAGAATGGTGTCATTGGCTGCAGTGTCCCAGATGTGGTGCAGCCAGGTCAGGATGGACTCATTTGTCTGATGGGTGAATTCCCTCCGCAGGTCACGCAGCTCACCCAGGGACAGAGAGCGAGTGATGATCTCTGGCTCTGTCTCTTCTGCTGGGTATGAAGGTCCTGCCGCATCCTTATCAGTCACTATGCGGACTGATTTGCTCTTTGATTTCTTCTTCTGAACAGGGGGAACTGCTACTGGTTTAAGCTGTTCCAGTCTGATGACGGTTTGTGTGGAGGTGCTGACAGCACCTTTGGTTCCTTTCTCCGCTGTGACAGCCTGTGTAGATGTGGATGCTGTTGCTTTCGGCTCCTTTCGCCTCTGCAACAGTCTGTGTGGACATGGATGCTGTTGCTTTGCTTCTTTTTCCCTCTTCCTCAAGAAGATTCTGCACCACACCATGTAGTGTTTTGTTTCTAAGCGTGGTGCAGGCCGTGCAGAGAAGACAAAGCAGAACAAATAACATCATGTTGACCTTGGCATCCAGAGAGAACTCAATGTTTTTGAAAACTGCTGTGCCAGGCCTGAAAGGCTGGAAAAAATCATTCTTTACCCTTCCCAAAGGGGCTTGCTGAAGCTCCAGACATAGCATCCTAGACTAGGACAAGAAAACAAAATCGAGTATATATTCTGAAGGACTTTCATTGCCTCGGAGGTTAGCATATAATAGACCAACAAAGCAATCCTAATACCATACCCTGGTCTACACAGGAGCATTAAGGTCAGCAAATAGCGCCCCATGTGCGGAAAAATATAGAGAGCTAGGTATAAGACACATGCAAGTATGTTGAGCAACATAGCTAACAGGTGTCTTTTTCAATACAAAATTGTAACTCTGACTTTTCTCAGTACCACATGCCCCAGGTTGGGTGCCAAAAAATGTGCTGGTTTGAAAGCAGTGAGACTCCAAGTCAGAAATACAATTTAATAGGAGAAGAGAGAAAAAAAAAAAGTAGAAGTAGAAGTAAAAGTAGAAGTAAAAGTAGAAGTAAAATAATACAACCTGACACCCTGTTGGTTAGGGTGGTGGTAGCAGTCCAGATGAAGTGGTCTTGCTGAAGCAGTGATCCCTGCTTTAGAAAGGATCCTCTGGGAATCCAGTGGGTAAAGGCTGCTGTGCTGTCCCAAGTCCCAGATTATATCCAGGTGGGAATGCTTGGCTCCTCCCCCTGGGGAGAGCATCTCACAATGGGCTGATATCATTCCACCAGTCATGCAGCGGGTCCTTGATTGCCCATTAAATAGAGATAGCTCCTGGGAGGGAGTTACCTGTGAGTCATGTGGCAAGGCATTGATGGCCCATTAACAGAAGATAGCCTGGAGGGAGGGGGCAAGGGAAGCACTGCCCCACCTGGTTTCAACAGCTCATGAAGATGGTGATAGAATACATACTTTGGGCACATCTTACATTGTAACATAGGACACATGCTAATTCTGTTTTCTGTTGAGCAAAGCCTAATACAACTGCCTTTTAAGTTACATCTCTGGTGCTGCCTGTAGACCTCCAATACAATGTAATGTTTCAGAAATAACTGAAAAATGCCACATAAAATCAAACAACAGGAACCTTGCCATTTGGTTCAAGAGGTACAATAGCTGCTAGTGTAGAAAGACAAATTATAATACTAAAGTAACAGTTTTGGAGCAGTCATTTATGGTAGATACATAATTAGGCTGAAAAATTTAGTTCTAAAATGCAGCTTTTAAGAGCTCTAGATAAATCCAAAATGTGGAGCTACTTCTCCTCTTCAGGACAAGAAGGTTTCAAAAAGGATTTAGACAAAGCAATCAACAATTTAAGTAAGACTTTAAATGATCTAGAGAGAGATTTAACACAAAGTCTTGTTGTTAACCTGCTTTCACAAATTGCATCTAGGGGAAATGCCAGAGGCATAGCCACTTGCTTGAGCAACTAGACTTGCAGGGTGAGATGGTAACTGAGTACTTGAAAGAGGTACAAGGGATTATTCTTTCAATTTTAGAATATTGCTTTTGAGATCACAAGGAGTCTCTCCCATTACAAGCTTTAAGGAAAACACAATACTGTCCTGACCAAGAAAAAGAACCAAACCAACCATGAGGCGTCTTGCTGAATCTATGCTAGCTTTTTTACGTAAAAATTTTTTTTGTTATTTCTACCCATAATGAATCCCTAATAGGAGAAGCAACTGTTATCATTATTGATAGCTCACGCATGCAGTAATTTACCAATGTTTTAATCAATGGGTTCTCTACCAAGAAGGCCTGTAGGTTAAAATACTTACTAATCCTTGCCAACTCATTCACATTATTAGACATCCTGCCATTAGAAAGTTCACTAGTGATGACAATGATAAAAAGTATAAAAAATCACTGAATTAACATGTAATACATCAAGTTCTAAAGAGAAAACTCACTTTGTAACAATCATTTGCAATGAGCTGCAATAGGTTACAGGAGTCCCCTGAGGTTTCCATCTTCAGATAGAGCTTCCAGGCTAGCTGTGGTTTCTTATTCATAATATCTGCAATAAAAAGAAAAAGCTGGAATTGTGAAAAGAACATTCTACACACAATATTCATTGGCAGGTGGAACAGATATTCCTGTATTTCTTTGTTTAATGTAAATACATGCCTCAGCAATGAGCATGAGGCTGGGAAGGGAAACTTGTCCTTATCTTCTGCCTTACTAGCGATAACAGCCAATTCAGCAGAGAATACCAATGTCAAAAGGAATAATTTTAGTGTTTACATCTTAGTTTATATTTCACAGATAAGCAGTAAGAACAACTCTCATGATTTCAGATGTGATTAAGGAACAGAATGAAAAGCATCAGAGAAGTTTTTTTATGCAGGATGATGAACCACAGCAATCCATTTATATGGTAAGATTTAGGATTGTGTGTTCTTACACACAAAAAAAATTAATTGGCACCAAGCTGAGGTCTTTAATATTTGGTGCCCATGTCAGTCTAAACATTCAATTCCATGATTCATAACAAATCAAAAGGAGAGGGCAGAGGTTGAAGCCCTTCCAAGCATAACAAAACTTGTCATTACTAGAAAAAAATGTTTCTAAATTGCTTAGATCCTGTGCTGGTTTTAAACTTGTGTATATGACTAGAATTTTTCATTGGTCTTTAACTTAAAACATCACTGGTAGACACAGTTAGAAATAAATGAAACTAAATCTTCCATCTCGATGAGTAGAAATGCTGCTAGGGTGTTTAAACACAAAGGTTCTATTTCTTAGTGATAAGGAGCCATTCTCTTGAATCTATGGTTGGTATTCATAATTACAGGCTCATTCAAACACTAAGAGTAAAGAAAATGAAATTAAGACTTGAAAAAGAAAGGAAAGCTTAACAGCTGCTCTGAGAGTACCTGGCTGTTCACATAAGGATCACTCTTGTGCGTTTTCAAAAGAGGGACTGTTTAGCTTGTTATATTTGTGTCCACTATGTCTATACTTGTATTGCAAGTAGAATGGGTGGTAACCAACAATAAATACGTAAAACCGAATCAGAGAATTTATAGACTCTTCTCATTTAGGAGGCAGAAAGACATCAAATTGGATTTATCTCTCATCAGCTCCAAATATCGTATACAGTGGTAAACAGCCAGTTCTCAATTTCCAGTACCAATCTACCTAGAGCAATGCACCTCTGCACTAATCCAATGTTTTTGACCTTCTCTTCAAGAAGAATTTGGTATAAATAGTACTATAATACTAAACAAAAAATTACATTCTGTCATGCAAAAGGATGCATCTCTGGTATTTTTTATCCCTTGAAAATATTTCAGCATTGAATTGTTTACTACTCAATACCAAACTGTACTCTAACATTAATGTACTACAATGTGATCTGTTAGTAATTTACATACTTGATACAACAGGATAACTATATTCATCATTCCCATAAAAAATTCAAATAAAAGATTAATATATAAAACACTCAAACACAATCAGGCACTGCAGTTTAATTAAAAAGGAAATAAACTGGCACAACCTAAAGCAGAGTTGTGCTGGTTTGAAAGCAAAACCAGTGAGACTCCCAGTCAGAGATACAATTTAATAGAAGAAGAGAGGAAAAAAGGTGAAATAAATGGAATGATACAACCTAACACCCTGTGGTCAGGGTGTTTGAAGCAGTCCGGAAATCCTCCTGGAGCGGCAGATGTGGTTCCGCTGGAGCAGAGATGATCCTGAGAGAGAAGGGTCCGGTGATGATGAGAAGGGTCCAGTCTTCCTCCAGGAATCCAGATGAGATGTTCTTGTCAAAGCAGTGATTCCTGTAGAAACGTCTGGTAGCTTGTCTCCTCTGAGAGTTCAGTGGATAGAAGCTGCTCGTGAGGTCTCAAACTCTGGATTATATCCAGGTGGGAATGCTTGGCTCCTCCCCCTGGGCAGAGCATCTCACAATGGGATGATTTCATCCTATCAGTCATGCAAATGGGTCCTTGATGGCCCATTAAACAGAGATAACTTCTTCCGGGAAGGCATTGTTGGGCTCGTTAACAGAAGATAAGGAGAACACTGCCCCACCTTGGCTCCAACGGCTCATGGGGATAGAATACATACCTTGGGCACAATTTTACATTGTAACCTAGGACATAATCCACCCCTTATTCTATCACCATCTACATCATACACTCTCACAGATACATACATATACATACGTATATACATAGAATAAAACCCTACACGCTAATTTTAGTTCTCACTCAAAATTAAGTCTCCTTGTGGTACACAACGGGTTTCTCCATCTTTTTGCATTACCCACCAAGTGTAACCAGGTCCTTGAGCAAAAACAATCCTACGGATGGGTCTGCCTTTGCCTGAGGTGGGATTAATCCAAACAGTCTTTCCTAAAATCCCTTTCAGGTGTACCACAGGGACTTCATCTCCATCCACTGTGTGCAAGGGTTCAGACTGGGCCGGACCAGCTCGACTGATGGAGCCTCGGGTGTTTACCATCCAGGTGGCTTTGGCTAAGTTTATGTCCCAATTCTTGAAGGTTCCTCCGCCAAGTGCCTTCAGGGTGGTCTTTAATAGTCCATTGCACCGTTCAACTTTCCCGGCAGCTGGTGCATGATAAGGAAAGTGGTATATCCATTGAATACCATGTTCTTTGGCCCAGGTGTTTATAAGGTCATTCTTAAAATGTGTCCTGTTGTCTGACTCGATTCTCTCCGGGGTGCCGTGTCTCCACAGGACTTGTTTTTCCAGGCCCAGCATGGTGTTCCGGGCAGTGGCATGAGGCACAGGATAGGTCTCCAGCCAACCTGTGCTTGCTTCTACCATGGTCAGCACGTAGCGCTTGCCTTGGTGGGTCTGGGGCCGGGTGATGTAGTCAATTTGCCAGGCTTCCCCATACCTGTACTTCAACCATCGTCCACCATACCACAGAGGCTTCACACGCTTGGCCTGTTTGATTGCAGCGCAGGTCTCACAGTCATGGATGACCTGTGATATGCTGTCCATAGTAAGGTCCACCCCTCGGTCACGGGGCCATCGGTATGTTGCATCTCTTCCCTGATGACCAGAGGCATCATGGGCCCAACGAGCTAGGAATAATTCTCCCTTGTGCTGCCAGTCTAGATCCACCTGTGATACTTTCACCTTGGCAGCCTTGTCTACCTGCTCATTGTTGCGATGCTCCTCATTAGCCCAGCTCTTGGGTACGTGCGCATCCACGTGTCGAACCTTCACGGTTAGCTTCTCTACTCGGGTGGCAACGTCCTGCCAAATCTCAGCAGCCCAGATGGGTTTCCCTCTGCGCTGCCAGTTGGCCTTTTTCCAGCGATTCAGCCATCCCCACAGGGCATTAGCTACCATCCATGAGTCAGTGTAGAGATAGAGCCTTGGCCACTTCTCTTGTTCAGCAATATCCAAAGCCAGCTGGACAGCTTTAAGCTCTGCCATCTGACTCGATCCATCTGGTCCCTCGGTAGCTTGCGCAACTCGTCATGTGGGGCTCCATACTGCAGCTTTCCATTTCTGGTCAGCGCCTATAATTCGGCAGGAACCATCAGTGAAGAGGGCATATCGTTTTTCAGTCTCCGGTAGCTCATTATATGGTGGGGCCTCCTCAGCGCGTGTCACTTGCTCCTCTTCCTCTTCAGTGGATAATCCAAAAGTCTCACCTTCAGGCCAGTTCGTTATAACTTCCAGAATACCAGGGCGATTTGGGTTTCCAATACAGGTGCGCTGCGTAATGAGGGCAATCCATTTGCTCCAAGTAGTGTCAGTGGCATGATGCGTGGAAGGAACCTTTCCCTTGAACATCCACCCCAGCACCGGCAGTCGGGGTGCCAGAAGCAGCTGCGTTTCAGTGCCAATTACTTCTGAAGTGGCCTGAACTCCTTCATAGGCGGCCAAGATTTCCTTCTCTGTGGGAGTGTAGTTGGCTTCGGACCCTCTGTAGCTTCGACTCCAGAATCCCAGTGGTCGACCCCGAGTCTCACCAGGCGCCTTCTGCCAAAGGCTCCAGGACAGGCCATTGTTCCCGGCTGCTGAGTAGAGCACATTCTTCACGTCTGGTCCTGTCCTCACTGGGCCAAGGGCTACTGCATGAGCGATCTCCTGCTTGATCTGGACAAAGGCTTGCTGTTGTTCAGGGCCCCAGTGGAAATCATTCTTCTTGCGGGTAACCAGGTAGAGAGGACTCACAATCTGGCTGTACTCAGGAATGTGCATTCTCCAAAAGCCTATGGCACCTAGGAAAGCTTGCGTTTCCTTCTTGCTGGTTGGTGGAGACATTGCGGTGATCTTGTTGATTACTTCTGTGGGTATCTGGCGACATCCATCTTGCCACTTGACTCCCAGGAACTGGATTTCTTGAGCCGGTCCCTTAACCTTACTTTGCTTAATGGCAAAACCAGCTTTCAGTAGAATCTGGATAATCTTCTCTCCTTTCTTGAAAACTTCCACTTCTGTGTTCCCCCACACAATGATGTCATCGATATACTGGAGATGTTCAGGAGCCTCGCCTTTTTCCAACGCAGTCTGGATTAGTCCATGGCAGATGGTGGGACTGTGCTTCCACCCCTGGGGCAGTCGGTTCCAGGTATACTGCACACCTCTCCAGGTGAAAGCAAACTGGGGCCTGCAATCTGCTGCCAAAGGAATGGAGAAAAAGGCATTGACAATGTCGATGGTCGCATACCACTTTGCTGCCTTGGACTCCAGCTCGTACTAAAGCTCCAACATATCTGGCACAGCAGCACTCAGTGGTGGCGTGACCTCATTCAGACCACGATAATCTACAGTCAGTCTCCATTCCCCACTGGACTTACGCACAGGCCAGATGGGGCTGTTGAAGGGTGAACGAGACTTGCTGACCACCCCTTGGCTCTCCAGTTTACGAATCATCTCATGGATTGGGGTCACTGAGTCTCTGTCAGTGCGGTATTGCCGACGGTGCACTGTTGCTGTGGCGATTGGTACTTGCTGTTCTTCAACTCTCAGCAGTCCCACAGCAAAGGGGTCATCTGAGAGACCAGGCAAGGTATTCAGTTGTTTGATGCCTTCTTTCTCTACAGCAGCTATCCCAAAAGCCCAGAGATATCCTTTTGGGTCTTTGAAATGTCCATTTCTGAGAAAATCTTTGCCAAGGATGCATGGGGCTTCTGGGCCAGTCACAATGGGGTGTTTTTGCCACCCATTCCCAGTTAAACTCACTTCGGCCTCCACTACAGTCAGCTGCTGGGACCCTCCTGTCACTCCAGAAATAGAAACAGATTCTGTTCCTACGAACCTTGATGGCATCAGGGTACATTGAGAGCCAGTGTCAATCAAAGCCGTATACTCTTGTGGGTCAGATGTGCCAGGCCATCGGATCCACACAGTCCAATAGATCCGATTGTCCCTTTCCTCTACCTGGCTAGAGGCAGGGCCCCTCTATTCCTGCTCACGATGCACGTTGCTATCTTCCTGTAAATACGTTCCTGAGGTCCCTTCGAGAGGATCAGTCACATCATCATTCCTATACTGTCTGGAGTTCCGTGCACGAGAGACTGGAGCAGCATTGACTCTAGATGAACTCCTCGTGGTAGGTGTCCCTCTTTTCAGTTCACGTACCCGGGCTGCTAAGGCGGAGGTGGGTTTTCCATCTCACTTCCTCATGTCTTCTCCATGCTCCCGAAGAAAAGACCAGAGGTTACCTCCTGGAGTGTATGTTCTCTCTCTGGCTGGGGGACGCCTGCTCCTAATGGCAGAGACTCTTGTTGGTTCTGGCGAGACGTGGTAAACTTCTTCCTTAAGTTCTTTTCTCAGTTTCTGATGGCCCTCTTCAATCAAGCTTCGGACTTGCTCAGCCAGCCTTGTTTCCACGGATGAGACATGGGTACGAAACGGGGCAGTGACAGTGTCCTCATAAATTCTTAGTTTGTTGACCAAGACGCCCACCCTGTCCTCGCCTTCCTTCCATTGCAGCGTTGCCAGGTAATGGGAGTACATCTCTGGTCCAAGCTGAGCAAATCTCAACCACATCTGCGATGTGCACTGAACAACATCTGGGCTTTTAGGAAATCTTTCGTCTTCTGAGAAAATAATCTCCAGCACAGCCAATTCCCTCAGGCATTGGATACCTTGTTCCATTGTGCTCCATTTTCCTAGGTGTACCTGGAGATCTTCTTTACAAAGGTACCTGTCCTTCACACTTGTCAGCAGTCGCTGCCAGAGGCTGAGGGTTCCTTGGGTCCTTCCAATGCCCTGGTCAATGACCACATCCCGGGACAGTGATCCCAGTTGCCTGGCCTCACTTCCATCCAGAATGGTGTCATTGGCTGCAGCGTCCCAGATGCGGAGCAGCCAGGTCAGGATGGACTCGTTTGGCTGACGGGTGAATTCCCTCCGCAGGTCACGCAGCTCACCCAGGGACAGAGAGCGAGTGATGATCTCTGGCTCTGTCTCCTCTGCTGGGTGCGAAGGTCCTGCTGCATCCTCGTCAGTCACTATGCGGACTGATTTGCTCTTTGATTTCTTTTTCTGAACAGGGGCAACTGCTACTGGTTTAGGCTGTTCTGATTCAGTGACGGTTTGTGTGGAGGTGCTGACGGCGCCTTTGGTTCTTTCCTCCTCTATGACAGCCTGTGTAGATGTGGATGCTCTTGCTTTGCCTTTGGTTCCTTCCTCGTCTGTGACAGCCTGTGTAGATGTGGATGCTGTTGCTTTGCCTTTGGTTTCTTCCTCCTCTGCGACAGTCTGCGTAGACACGGACACTGTTGCTTTGCTTTCGGCTCCTTCTTCTTCTGTGACAGTCTGTGTGGACATGGATGCTGTTGTTTTGCTTCTTTTTCCCTCTTCCTCAAGAAGACACTGCATCACACCATGTGGTGTTTTGTTTCTAAGCATGATGCAAGCCGTGCAGAGAAGACAAAGCAGAACTAACAACAGCATTATGATGACCTTGGCATCCAGAGAGAACTCAATATTTTCGAAAACTGCTGTGCCAGGCCTGAAAGGCTGGAAAAAATCATTCTTCACCCCTTCCCACAGGGGCTTGCTGAAGCTCCAGACATAGCATTCTAGACTAGGACAAGAAAACAAAATCGAGTATATATTCTGAAGGATGTTCATTGCCTCAGAGGTTAGCATATAATAGACCAACAAAGCAATCCTAATACCATACCCTGGTCTACACAGGAGTATTAAGGTCGGCAGATAGTGCCCCATGTGCGGAAAAATATAGAGAGCTAGGTACAAGACACATGTAATTACGTTGAGCAACATAGCTAACAGGTGTCTTTTCCAGTACAAAATTGTAACTCTGACTTTTCTCAGTACCTCGTGCCCCACGTTGGGTGCCAAAAGTTGTGCTGGTTTGAAAGCAAAACCAGTGAGACTCCCAGTCAGAGATACAATTTAATAGAAGAAGAGAGGAAAAAAGGTGAAATAAATGGAATGATACAACCTAACACCCTGTGGTCAGGGTGTTTGAAGCAGTCCGGAAATCCTCCTGGAGCGGCAGATGTGGTTCCGCTGGAGCAGAGATGATCCTGAGAGAGAAGGGTCCGGTGATGATGAGAAGGGTCCAGTCTTCCTCCAGGAATCCAGATGAGATGTTCTTGTCAAAGCAGTGATTCCTGTAGAAACGTCTGGTAGCTTGTCTCCTCTGAGAGTTCAGTGGATAGAAGCTGCTCGTGAGGTCTCAAACCCTGGATTATATCCAGGTGGGAATGCTTGGCTCCTCCCCCTGGGCAGAGCATCTCACAATGGGATGATTTCATCCTATCAGTCATGCAAATGGGTCCTTGATGGCCCATTAAACAGAGATAACTTCTTCCGGGAAGGCATTGTTGGGCTCATTAACAGAAGATAAGGAGAACACTGCCCCACCTTGGCTCCAACGGCTCATGGGGATAGAATACATACCTTGGGCACAATTTTACATTGTAACCTTGGACAAGAGTCATAGATAGGCATCCCTATGTGTGATGTGCCAGTCTGGAAAGATCATGTTAGGAGATATTTACTACATCTGCAATATGGCATAACTTCCCAAAGCATACGTATTTACATTCCAGGTATAACTGCTGGAATGGCTTGATTAAAAAAAAAAAAAAATTGTACTGAGGCACAGTAAGGAAAACAAATTAGCCTAGGGAGTCTCAGACTTGAGTCCTTAGAAAAGCCCACTTCTCTACTATTTTGTATGTGGTACTGCAGCTGTCTCTGTACTGAGGTGTACTCTGCAATGTTCTAAAACTAGTCCAGAAGAAGTAAATAAGATTTGCTATAGAATATTAAACACAGCAAAAGTTTCCTGGATTCAAAGAAATCCAAGGAAAGAATTCTTCTAAGAGTTTTTGTAAGAAAAACACATGCTGAAGATTATAAAGGATATCCCTCAGGCACAGGAGTTTGGACAACATGTAGAGTAACATGGTAGGAAGAAAAATACCATGTATGCTTGCCTGATTCCTCTCTTCCCTAGACATCTGACACTGGCTAACATTGAAGACAGACTCTTGAGACTGACCCTGTACGAATGCTTCTATTTTGTGGGTTTTTTGTTCTGAACATTTTAGAGTTGTAACAGTCTTTTAAAACAGAAAGTCTTCACTCAAGCAATAGAGTAGACAATTGAGTAGAAAAAGGGTCACTGGTCAGGATAAGGCTGCACTGACAGTACTATAACAGCACTGCACTGAAGCAGTAATTGCTTATAAAAGCCAGATGTATGAAAGGTGCAATAACCACCCACACTATAGCTAGTGCAATCAGCTTTCACTTCCATAGTCCTGAATCCACCTACAACATTAAATTCAATTAGGAAAGTGGATTGCCAAGACTGATGCAATAGCGGAGGATCTGTATTCTGCAATGCTGAGAGTAAAGTGACTCACAGCAGCGAGCCAGCCAGCTAAGGTAAACAAAATCACTTTTTATCTTCTCACTCTGGATCAAAAGGAACACCTGCAGGAAGAAGGAAAATAAAAGGTTATACATGCATGTACTTTTAAACAAACAGAAGGCAATTTCAACATTTCCTCATTTCAACACACAGATAAGGTTTAAGTCACATGAACAACTGCTCATGAGAAGAGCTTGGGTATGTAACTGTAGTGTAGGGGGCATCCCTCTGTGTGGAGTAGGTGGAGGATTCACACAGTGCCGTTTGTTAAGGGGCTTGTGCGGCTTCAGAACACCAAGCTGTGCAGAGTGCGGCTTGCCCTGAACAAGCTCCAGTGGGTGGCCATGCAACACAAACAGCACAAAGGAACACTGGGCGTGTGGGTAAAGCTATCTAGAAAGTGTTTGTTTAGAAAGCAATGCAAGCAATTATATTAGCATCTTCTTGAAATACTGGAAGTTTCATTTATAGATGCGACTTTCATTCCATACATGTCAGAGATCATTCCAGGTCTGCAATAAGCCATTTCTAACCGTTTCAGTAAGGTTCTCAGGCAAAGCATTCATCCTTTGTACCTTACTGTACAAATACATGTTTGTCACATTCTACATAAAAAGGGATGTGTGGGGGAAGTTATACATTTTAATACATTTGTACTTTGGCTTTGCTCAAAGGAAAAAAAAACCAACTATTTATGCCCCTCTCAAGTACATTTGTAACTATACTGGATGCTACTAGCAAAAATCAAAAAACCTTTATAAGAATAGATGTATGTACTGGAACAGTGAGTTACACAAATTACTGACATTTGTATTGCTTAAACATTGCTGATCCCCTAATTTAGGGGGAGAGGAGAAGTAGTAATAGGGAAGAAATGAAAAGAAAGAAGCGTTATTACTGTAAGTAGGACTTTATCATATGTTTTACTTCATTACGTCTAGGGAGGTATGCTTTTAAATAACTTAGTAAGTGCTATATGTAGATGTTTTACAAGTTTATGAGACACTGGGGAAGGCTGATCTTTATACAGAACTGTCATCACGATCCAAGATCAGGCATGAGGCCAGATGAATCAATCTAATTATTTAATTCTGGTATTTAAATGCATCACCTATATAACACAAGTTTCTATAGAACAGCTTCTAAAAAACATAAGAGGAAAAATGTAGATTAAGAGGAGTTTACAACTTTCTGTTTATTTGTTGCCTAGTTGCTGCTAAAACTTACTTATAGCATTATCATTTTTATGGAGTTTCAGGAATCAGCACAGTCTGGTAGCAATTTGAACGATTTTCACGAGGCTAAGTGAATTGAAAGCTTGTTGAATTGAAATATACATCCATTTTCCTTACAGCGTTGGACATTTTTCTTAAAGAAAGATGCAATTTTGGGTCACAGAAATTAAGGGTTGAGGGCGCTGGATGGGAGGGTAGGGATGGCGGGGGACAGACAAGTTGTAAAGCCAGAGGGGCTCTGTTATTGACAAATCTGGATAGTTAAAAAGTTAGAAAGACTGGAAAAACAGAACAAAACAGAACATAAACCCCAAACCAACCAAACCTATATGATTCACTTTATACTATGTGGTGTGGGATTTTTTTGTGGCTTGTCTTCTTTTCTGGTCTTGTGGAAAATGTTGCTTCCACCTTCATAATAGCTATTTGCTTTTGCATATTTTAGTTGCAATTAAGTTTCTGCTGCACACAGACATAAAGTACTGGGCGTAGAAGTTAATCTCTTCCAGCTGCATCTGAATGCTGCTGAATAAGATAGTGAGCTCTTCCTCTTTTCCTCCCACATATCCCAGAGGAAGATTTTTTTTTTTTTAAATACAAATTTCTAGGGACATCTAGAAGCTCTTAACTATTTCGTGTCTTTGACTTAGCGTGCCCTACTCAGTCTGAACAAAGAGTGCCTGGGATCCCAGACAAAGCATAGAAAATCTGATTAAGAGGCCATTCTTTGATCAATTAGAGGTAGCTGCAAGCACTCTTGTGATGCACCACAAGCAGTATGACTCCCTGTATACATCACATTACAAGATTAGCAAGATAATCTTTTCTGAATAGTGCTCACTGACAGTTTCAGTTCCTCTAAGAAGGGGAAGAAGATGTTGCACAGAACCTGCTTATTTTCAACCAACATGAAAATCTGGGTGAAGAAAAGGAAGGAAAGAAGGGAATACGAGGGACATGTTTCCATGCTGTTTTTCGAAGAAAATAAATACATACCTCTTCAGCTTCACTAAAATTGCCCATTGCAGCTTTGGCTTGGGCATAGTTGAAGTTAAAAGTGTCACTGTTGTAGAAGTAACTCTGAAAAATATGGACAAACGCCAAATAAATACAATCAAAAAATCTCCTCCCATGATAAAACAACATTAAAAATCCCCCCCAGCCCCAATCTGAGTCAGACTATATAAAGAAGACAATGGGAAGGAAAAAGAAAATCCCACATTAGGAACATACGGTATTTATAAACAGTGGGCAGAAAAATTATGGACAAGATTTTCCATCCTACATTTGTGACTACAAACACTGCTGAAACATTCCACAATATTACCTATGAGAGATCTGGAAAATGTTCCGAGCTCAAAATTGCAGTCACAGCTTTTGTGGGTATAATATTCACTTGGAGCATGTGAAGACATGCTGTGCTGCCACGGTCTCTTTCACTTCCCAAGTACTTATTTCACCACTAGGGTGGATAAATAGGCAGTTAACTTCCTTGAGTCTTAAAGGCAATAAACAGTTTGTTTTTCTAAGACTTGTCAAGGTTTATCAAGAGATCCGTGCATCTGGTTACGTGATGGATGCTAATCTGACAAAATGGATCTCATGATGGAGGTAGAGCCACAGTACTGAGCTGTAGTAGACAGCACACCAGGCAATAGGACTTCTTTAAGCAAGCCTTGCTTACAGGTACCCTTCTCTCTAGTTGAAATGCGACACTGAGTTTTTCTCTCCCATGGCACTAGATATGATACATCTGGTTTAGGACACCAGAGGATTGAACTAGATTGAATTAGACTGAACTAGCCGCATCTTTTCTAAAAAGCTACATGGGTCAAAGCAGGAAATGTAACTCAAGGTACAGGTTAGGCTGATATTTGAGGTTGACCTGATCACAGTCAGACTGAAGTATAACTTGGATGACCAAAAGTCAGCTGTGTTCTACATTCAGCACCATCCCACACTGCTGGACCAGAAGAGCTGGCAGAGGAGAATAGAACACAATACTAGATGCAAGCATGAATGGGATTGAGGATCCCTGCCCAGCAGCAGTGCAGTGCTTATGAGAGAGCATGGGAAAATAGGTGATTTATCCTATATAGTTACTGCAAGAAAGCCTCCCTGTGTGCATAGTAGCAAGGTGTAGGGAAGAAGAAATGTTTTTCCTTATACAACATTTATAAAGGAAATGGAACTTGTGCAGGAAAATGGAAGTTTTGGTTGTTTTCCCTCTTTAGACTGAGGAGGAGGTAAAAAGTATAGTGGGGACTGTACAAAAGGTAAACGAAGCAAGGCACAAATCCTTTTCCCAGTAGTATCTTCTTTCATGATGTAGGGACACTGAGGAACCTCTTCCTTTCACTGTCACAGGCAATCTACAAAGGGTACTGATTGAATCCACCCACATACATCAAGCTAGTGCCTGGAAAGGAAAGGCGAGGGATTGCCTCGCCTATTTGCCAAATGCCCAGGTTTCATCCAAACAGTCTGTGGTAGCATGCACAAGCCAGCAAATACAGCAAGCCGTGTGACAGCATGAGGATGAACCAATTGGGGTGAACTAAGCTCAGTTTGTGAAAACATTTCAGTGCCCTTACAGTGAACTAACAGGTTTCACTATAAGAGGATTATGACACTTTACTGCATTCTTTTTCAACAGTAGCTTCATGTGAATCAGCACAAGTCCCAAGTTAAGCAAAGCTGGTGAGCCAGATGCTAGTTGTACTGCACGAATGCTTTTTTCTGTTCAAATAAACCCCATTATATTTTTTAATTAAAATGGAGAAGAACCTTTGTCAACAACCAAATTCAAAAAATGTGACTGTCATTCTGTCCTGGCTGTGTAAGTGTTAGAGACCAGACCTACTGCAAAGCCAAAACCAGGAGAAATGAACAAGTGCTGATGATATTACCACAGATTCACAGGAGCTAGTTTCTTTCTTTCTTCCTTTCTGTCTTTTTTTTTTTTTTTTTTTTTTTTTTTTTTAACCACATTATACGTACTGGACTTTACTCTTTTTTTGGTCTTTTTAGAGGTCTTCAATGTTTTCATAAAACCAACTGTCCTCTGAATGATGTCCATTTCAACGAGATGCTCAGATACCCAGCTTAAAAATTAAGAATTCCCATTGTGACCACAACTCAGCAGAGCCTGAATTGGGTTGTTTTTTACTCAGTTAATCCCTGACAGTGTTATAAGGTCACCCTCGGGGCAGCTGGCAATACATTTACTGTAAGGTGTCCTCTGAGACCTTCTTATGCATAAAGCAGTTTTAATTGATCATGGATGAAAGCGGTGTTTCTTGAGAGACTACCAAGCAAATTCTCTTCATAGAGAATTTTAAGAGCTGCAGAGATTCTACTGAAGTTTTTTCCTGTGAATGAAATGCAAAGGTAAATACATGTATACCTTGCCTGTAACATGGTATAGAAAGATATTTGCATCCCTGTGACCTATAGAGAAGGGAAATTACTTAAGTAAATGTGAGCATCGCTGAAAAATTGTGAGAATGATCAATTACTTCAAAAGGAACAAGCAAGAAAAGTTGTACGCAGTAAATTTTTGTCCCATATACCTTGGAGGTGGTTTGTAATCACATTTAACTTTGACCTTTTCAGGATAGAATTAGTTGTTTAAGAACCTTTTCAAGGAAATGGAAAGAGCTAAGCATATCTGTAGAGTAATCAATTGCACTATAAATGTAAGAGATACACAGAATGAATTCTCTGGAAATTACCATCTATACCCATTGGCAATAAACTGAGACCAGATGACCAGTTCTAACTAGAAATTTCACTTTAAATGGCTCAAGTAAGGCAAAGCAATTCTTACTGTTAATTTCTTCAATTACACACACACTCCAGTTGGTGGTGTATCTCTTCATCCCACTGTACTGGAGCCATTCCAGTAGCTAAAGCCACTGGGATTTCTTCAAAGGTCTCCTTCCAGACAAAGTTTAAAAACACTACACCTTCACCATTTTTCTCTCAGCAGCTGCTTTTGGGCACCATTACAACCACGTTTTTCTTTAGATCTCATACTCCCTATAACACTGTAGTTATGATCATCTTGTGTATCTCCCAATTCTTTTAATAATTTCTTTCAAGATTCTCATTCCTCTTCCTACCAAATATAGAGTTGTTTCAGGTCTACTTTCAAACCACTGGAACAAAACTGCAATAATTTACTCCATAATCACACTCCAGCCTCCCTCTTTCCTCACATTTGACTTTAACTGTGTATCTCTAAGTTATACCCATTCTATCCACTGATCTGATAATGCTGCATGATGTTGACTTCAAGCTTCTCTTATTTTGAAAAATGCAACATTGCCTGCAGGATACTCAGATAACTCCCACAAAAATAACATTCTTAACTTGCTGGTTTGGTAATACCGCCCTATTTTAGTCCTTCAGTGAGTGCTTTCCCTGTAAAGTGTAAATGCTAGTCCTTTCAGAGTCCTTCATGTCCTATCTTCCTTATTTAAACTCTTGTTTACTAAAATGTTGTCCCAATTATTAACCAGTGACAATAATCTCCATCACTTACTTGTTAAGTCTTAAGAAAACATTTGCGATTTTTTTTTCCTCCATGCTGCCCACCCCATAAATATATACCTTTTTTCCCATTGTCTTCCTTTAATTACATTTTTCATCTTCTGTGATGCCACCAGAAAGCCTGATAATGGTTAGATTACAAGTATGATGATATTACCAGTATGAGTCCATCATGCTCACCATTCTCCATGGTACTATTTTCTAAATTGCTTCTTTACATTTCAATCCATTTACTATACTAACTATTGATGTCCCACTATCACTCCTGTGTTTTATTTTTATTGTTGTTTCTGTATATTTTTATATTTCCATTGTGTCTTACAAAGTACAGTCTAAAAGTAGTGATTCCATGCATTACAGTACTACCAATACTAAATAATAGTACTAACCTTGATTGAGTTGAGGTAAATTAGGACATTAGGAAATTGTCTAAGAAGAAAGAAGCAGGAGGACATGCACTGTCTCCCTGGAATGGTATCTAAAATTCAAAAGAGAAATGCAAATTTGTAGAATTTAAAGACACATGGTAATGGAAATCACTGCCAAGATTGCTGGCACCTATGAAAGCAGCCAGTTTCTAAAAATAGCGTCGCTTGCCTTCTCAGGCAAAGGAGCATACTTTTCAGGCAAAGGAGGTTAGAAAAACAACATTAGTTCATCTCGTTAACTCTACAGCATCCAATAACTTTTGCAAGACTTTCTTCAACAGCAAACTCTACAGAGACAAATAACAATTTTACCTAACAAGCCTCTTCTGTGACACAATTTACATAGTGTAATTTTACTGTGAATTATTCTTACTCTAAGGAAATGACACTTTATCCAAAGCCTGAGTTTGCTATTCTTACACCATTAGCCTTCTTGCTTTAAAATTATGCTTTTTGAATGTCCTGGAAAAGAAACTCTACATATTTTAATTTTAGTTTGAGTAACAGAGTAAACTTAATATACTGAAAATATTCTTATAAAAAAGAACTAAAACAGGAACAGGTAAAATATTCAGTGATATCAGACAGTATGGAAAATAATGTCCATGCATTTGGGATTATCCCATTGCTCACAAGAGGTAGAGCCATAAATAAGTTAGACATATCAGTTCAAATGAGCATCTTTACTTTACTGCTATCTAAGTCATCATAAACTTTGTTACAACTATATTATGCAGTCACCTACTCTAACATTGGAAGCTGTGTTACTGAAAACTATCTCAAAGCTTTTTTAAAGATTCTGAAGTAAGCTTACTAGGACTAATTTTTGTTAGACCCAGCAGACATGAATGAACCCAGATAGCAGCTGGCAAGGCCTAAGTAGAAGTGATATCAAATTACTACTATTCCACTACATCAAGCGATTGTTAGAGAGGATGCTGCTCTGTGCAGTTTGGAAAGCTGACAAGAGATAAGATCTTAAGCATACCAATATCCCTGAGGTAATCTGCTCCTAACTGTTGGCTACCATCAATCCATCCACACCAAAAAATTAAAATATATTTTCCGTATAAAGAAATTTCATGTAACAAAAGACCAATATTTTGACTCCATACCACCACACAAAATTGAGCATTCAAGTGGAAAACTGTATATTCTCCTTTAAATATGGTAGGTAGCAATAATTGCCGGAAAGCACTATAGAAGATGTCAAAATAAGTTTCAAAGGAAAGAAAAATATTCCCATTTTTTATCTTTTAGAACTATGAGATACTGAGCTGGGATGTCCTATCATTTCCATACACAGACAATCAATCCTTATCTATATCTGAACCATACCATTCAGTTCTCCAGCTTCAGAGATTATTTGGTTATTTATGAAGTGTTCACTTGAGAACTGGCCTGTGTATTTATCTGTCCTTTTTTACATGCAGGCATAGTTTTCATGACATATATATGCCTTTACCAGACAATAACAGAAACAGTTTTATAAAAAAGAGACAAGAAACACTGATTAACGAGACTATAGATAACTCAAAAGTGACCCTTTTCTCTGAAATTTGATTTCTGAAGTTCATAAAATCACAATTTATTTTAATAAAATTTAAAAAATGCAAAATATGCAAAAAAGACTTAAAACTGAGGATGCATTTTTAGTAAATATGAATCACAGTAAAAAAAATATTAGAAACACAATATTCTCATAAATTATTTGAGTGTTTCTAAATTTTTATTCTTATGTCCACATCTTAGCAGGAAGTTTTATTATCCCGGCACACCATCCCCCATATATTTTACTGAAAGATTCCATAAAAAACCCCAAACAAGTACAATATCTGTCTATCTCATACAACTCAGCAATGAACACTACCTAGTGACAGAAAAACTAGAATTTTCTAATTCACCCCATGTGGCTCATGCAGAAAGAGGAAAAATTTGTCATTTGAAAAAAAAATACTTATGGTGACCTAAGAGAACCTCAAAGAAAAGACTGCATGAAGTTCAGAGGAAATGTTTCATTCCTCTCACCCAACATCAAGTATGCCTGAGTTGGTCCTAAAAGAGGTCCTAAAATGCTTGCAGTGGTTTTGGGTAGTTTGTAAGACTTATGCTAAGCACCAGAAACACTGCATTTAATGGGAATATTCATTTGTTTTCACTGATGTTCCTCTTGCTCCATTTCCAAAAGGAATCTGATCTGTTTAATTTCCCACGCAGTTGAGGCCCTAATAGAAGAGAATGAGAACTAACTATAAAAATCTACTTATATCCTCCTTCATAATGTCTGTTCCACTTCATGTCATTAGGATTAAGAATTTTCCTCAGTCTTAAAAAAACCCATGCTGCTGTTCGGGTATTATTTCTGCTGCTAGAGTATGAATATTGACTCCTACACTCTAAGTGCTTCCTGGATGTCTTTTAGTTTTTGTTTTGTCTGTCCCCTGTTAAAGTGCACAACATCCAACATGAGATAAAAGGTGTACATTTAATGGAAATGACTTGCACATTAACTCAGTTTACTCCATGTTCCTTGAACCTCCAAAGCAGAGATCTACTTAAAAAAAGCAAGGGGTTTAATTGATTACTACAAATGACTTTACAAATAAATGACACTGTGTTCTTCCTAAACTCCTGTTGCTGCTTTTCTTAACACAATCAATGGAATTTCTACAGTTAACAAAAGAAGTCAGGAAAAATATTCCACATCTTCATTTTAATCCATTATTTTCTGATAACACACATTAAAATAAAAGCCTCTTAGACTGTTGCAGTTTAACCCCAACTGGCAACTAAGTACCACTCAACAGCTTGTTCATTTTACCCTCCTCTCCCCTACAAAAAAAGTAAAATTTGTGGGTTGAGATAAAAATGGTTTGATAATTAAAATAGAATACTATTAGTAATAATAATAGTAATAATAGTAATGAAAAGGGGAGAAAGAGAGAAGAATAAAACCCAAAACAAACAAATGTTCCAGAATACAATTGCTCACCACCAACCGACCCATGCCCAGCCCCTCCCCAAACCACTCCCAGCCAATTCCCCCCAGTTCATGTACTGGGCGTGGTGTTCTATGGTATGAAATAACCCTTCAGCTCATTCAGATTAGCTGTCCTGGCCACGCTCCCTCCCAGCTTCTCATGCAGCTTCTCACTGGCAGAGCATGGGGAACTGGAAAGCCCTTGACTTTGCAATACGTAAAACATCACTGTGTTATCAACATTATTCTCATACTACATTCAAAATGCAGCAGTGTACCGTTCTCTAAGAAGAAATTTAACTCCGTCCCAGGCAAAACTGTCCTATGCACTAGGACATAGGCCAGTGCATAGGCTTGTGCAAGCAAAGACACAGGAAAAGAGTTCCTCACTCTAGCAAACAACAACCTACTTCTGTATTATAAATCTGCAAAGCAGATAAGCAACTTGATAAAGACCTTAAAGGTCCTTGCAAGGACTAGCTGGATGGGAAGTGCTGAAGTATGATGTACATGCTTGAACAGCATGGCTGGCTACTTAGGAAAAGCCCAAGTATACAAACAGCAAGAATTTTGTTCTCCATTCTAAATCCAGCAAAACAAATGATCACAAGTATTCAACATAGTGGCTAATATGCTACTTTACCTAAGAATATAAAAACTATTATATTGGATCCAAGATTTGTCTAGTTCAGAGTATTCTGGGTAAGAATTTACAGCTGTAGAAAGAAGATATTCTGGTTTCATATATAATACATACTGTGGTATGTATTGGCACTTCTGCTGAAGTTTATCCAAGCTCCCAACAATCTGCACTGAGGACTTACCACTGAAAAAATTGTGTTAAACAGCCAATGGACTTTTAATCTATAACTTCTTTTATACATTTTACTTCTCACAAGTTTCTCTTTCAAATAAGTTGTGTTATGTGAAAAAAGTAAGTAATGCTGCTTATTTTAATTGTCTTGAGTGATAATTTATGTCAATGCTCTTTGGTTTTTGTATTGTAGAGTAAATAATTCTTCTCTATTCCTCTTTTCCTTGCCATTTATGATGTACATAATCAAACTCAGTCATAATTTTTCCGCCCATGTATTCTGTTTTATTTAATCTCTCCTTTTCTCCTACTTCAAGAATATCCTGTTTCTTTGATCATCCTTGTATTTATTGTATCCTTTCTTGGTCTACCTTTTTTTAAAAAAATGTAAGAATTAGAGACAGTATTCAAGGAAAAGAATCACATCTGTATACAATGGCAAACTAATTATTTTTGTTTTCTCTTTCCTCATCAATTCTTAAGATCCTCTTCAACTTTTCCAATAATTTTGCTAAATTTAATTTGCATATTATTACCCAGTCTTATATAGTCTTTCACATCTTTCATCATTACGGAAGTTTTTATTTGTACTATTATGTGTAATTCTGTACCATTGGCATGCCTAGCTGTTATAGATGAGTAATGAGATGGTTGGCTCTCACAATTAAGGGATAAATATTATGTGTATGTTAGAAGAAGTTTTGCAGATATTTAGTTATGTTATTGTGTTATGTCCTCCCATAGTCCTCTTTCCCCCCCCCTTGGTAGTCAGGGCATTTGGGGAGGTCTGTCTTGCTACTATGGCAACACCTGACCTCCAATCAAGAGGTAAGAAAGTCATCTCCACCAATGGACTGGACAGCAAACAAGAGGTTGATGACAAGACTTTGGGAGGGAGCGAAAGGTATAAAGAGCAGAAACATACATTTTGTAAACAAGCACATGGCTGCTGATCATGGAGACTCCCAGCACTACTCTTTTTCCTTATTCAGTCCTTTGTTGTATTTTGTTAAGGTTTAACAAACCTGCGAAATTTTAACAAAATGAGCGTCATTTCTCACACTAGTCATGTCATTATTTGTCTCCTATAGCTCATTAATTATGAATACAAGCCCATTTCTTTAGATTAACAAAAGGTTCTTTCAATTGTTTAAATCAGGTGCATTTTATCCTTTTCACTATCCCTGCAAAATTTTCTGCTAGAAATGAAAAAGGTTATTGTGTAGCTTCTCTTCTTAGGATTTAGTACTGTGGACATTTTTTGAGGTATTTGCCAATATGCCATTTTTAAATTTGATTATACTCAGATGACTGTAGTAGAATTGTAAATTTTCGGTGGTATGTAATTCAATATTGGTCCAGAGTTACCTGTTCACTTGTGCTTTCTCTAAGAAAGATCAAAACAAAAAGTTCATGCTGTTTATTATGCCATGTAATTGCATTTATTAGGTCAATATGGGCAGAACAAAAGTCTCCAACTATTACTTATCTTTCTATATAAAATCTGTAAGCTGTTTATTATGCCACTTACTGTTCCTATCCAGGCTGGCCAGTGAATAATTTGGCTTCAATATGGTGAGTTGCCTATCTAAACATATAATTGAAAACAATATTATTTCACTAACTGATAAAGAAAATATATTTATTTTGAAAGACATTTTCTATCATATTTAGAACCATTTTTCCACTGACAAAATGTATTTATCTATATTTATATATGTTTATTTATACACAATGTATGTTTATTTAATGTACAATACCCATTGTACATTAAATAGAAACAATATCCTGTGTTACCTTCCACCTCCCACAAAAAAAAAATCATTTTAGTTTTTAGCTTCCTCTTCTAAAATCAGGCTTTCCACTTTATCCAACTTTTAAAAAAATCTAATTTTTAAATAAAGACACTTACTTGGGCTTCATGTATTTGTTTTTGGGTTTTTTTTGTTATATCCTACCTAAATAGAACGGTTTGCCTCTTCTATTTCCTATCTACAGTTTCTTGACCTCCATCTTCATTTGAGGTTAAACAAAACCCTTCACACTATTTTATCTTTAAAGGAATTATCTTGAACTGTGTGCTCTTTTCCATGGCAGTTTCCTCTCACAAACTGGTAAGAAGATGACAAAGCAGTTGTTACACGGAAGCACTAAGATGGTAAGATGCTGGCAGTACTGATGTTTCCTTTTACCTCTGATTGGAATCAATCCTTCCCATAGGCTCATTTTTTTCAAGTAATCCACCTACCTAATTGTACTACATTTCTGTTGCCATTCCCTCTGCCCCAGCCACTGAAAGGTTGAAGTCTCACCCTCTCTATCCTTATTTTGCATATGAATTTTAAAATATTTCACAGTAAAATTCACACTTTTGGCTTCCTAACAATTTCAATTTTCAGCTGTATCTTCACAAGAAATCCTTTCCCTGATTATCTTTTCCCTGACTATCTTTGTATTATTTTTATCCATATGTGATCTGGTCACTCGTCACACTTGCATGACTATTGTAGGCATTAAGATGTTCCCACTAACTGAGTCCTCCACTGCTAAGTTCATATTGTTTCTTCCTCTTTTCTGGGATTCCAACTCTGAAGGGATAGCTTCAATGCAAAAGGAATGAGTTAGGGAAATCTCATCTATGGAACCACTTCCACCCTTCCTATGTAAAATTCTCTAATGCATGATGTCAGTACCAGGGCTGCAAGGGGAACAGAATAGAATGGCTCAACAGTATTTCTGAAACTTTTCATCAGTGATGCCACTCTGTCTCTGGAGCTCCTTCTCTTTAGTCACCATGGACACTGGAGACAGCATTCTGTCTCTGAGGACCATTTCTCTGTTTACACCAGAAACATGCACAAGTTACCCACCTAAAGAAACAATACTGAGTGACAATGCCTACAAAAGAAACTGGCAAGCCCCATTTAGCATTTAGTCTGAATTTCTGTGTTACAACTACTGGCTTTTTTTTTTTTTTTTTTTTTCTGGCAAAGAGAAGGGAAGAGCTTGGTCTATTCTATTACTGAGTAAATAAAACTAAATATTGAAAATATACTGATTTTGGGGCATGGTGGTGGGTGGGTTATAATGCCTTTTTTCCTCTCTCTTATTCAAGCAAGAAGGCAGTCCCAGAGTTTCCATTTCTCCCTGTAGCCAAAGTCCTCTTTACATGTTTATGACCATCAATTTCAGGGCATGCTCCATGCTAGGACTCTATGTACTTGACAGGCTTTCATTAGTGGTCTTAGATTTGTACCTGTGTATCTCTGCTTGTGAGGTTTCAGCCACTCCATCTAATAAATAGGCTGTTGTCTTCTGTTTCTCTAATGGGGATTGTTAGGCAAATGCAAGCTGCCACAGAGTCTCTCACAAAGATTTGCAGTTTGCAGTACGGCCTCTTTTCCAGATGAAGTCCTATAGTAAGGTTTGGAATCAAGACTTTTAATCTAAACTTGCAAATTTGTTTTAGACTGCAATTTAGACTTTCTGAAACTCAGCCTATAGAAACAAAATGCCTAGCAATATTCCTGCTAACAGTCAGCAGTTAGACACAGATATGACGGTATATATTTGGATATTTTAAGATGGCTTACTTAATGGAAAAAGAACATTTCAAACATACCACATTCACTGGCTGATTCCCCCACCAACTGGAAGAACTGCTGAGCAATTTTCAGATGATCTCTCTAGAAGAAGAATAGAAAAGAAATCAAAGATGAGTTCCAGGGTTGATGCTACAACACACAGTGACAATATGCTCTGAGGAACACTTGGGGAGCAACTAACAGATAAACCAGGGCTGAAGCAAAACCAGAAAAGGTAAATGTGCCACTCTATGTGCCTAGATAAAGAAAAACACTGTACAAAGGAAACGGGGATTTTGGAAACAGGATAGAGAAATCAAATTCATCTTGATTTACTATCAAGACCAGCAGCAGAAATTTGCATTTCATTCATTCTGGACTGATTATTGTACAGAAGGAGGTTAAGAGACTCCGAAATCCTGCAATCTAAATAAGAAGTGACCGCCTCTTTTACTGCATTCCAGTTTCCACACATCTGTTGACATTACATTGTTGGAGAAGCTGGAGAACCTCATGGGCTTTACTCACTGAGCCCATTTCTTGTCCAAGTGCTGCATTTACCACTCCTTTGAGGATGTACTCCTGGAAAAAAAAAAAAAGTTAAAAGGGATCAGAGAAGACATAGTGAAGATTTCAGAAGACACATAAAATGTGTACATTATTTTCTTCATTAATTCAACTCTATCACAACTGAATTTAGTAGGTAGCTGGTTACTGTGGTAGTGCTTAAGCACAGCACTAATTTAGTCCCTCAAAATACATTCTACTTGCTAGGTAGTCACTACTACTAAATATGTTAGATGCAAAGGGGTACTGTGTTTTCTGGTAAGTCCTGTGGTCAAAGACAATGCACCAGGAGGAACATAACATCCTTTCATGATCTCTTCACCATCATATGAAGTGCACTCTTCTTATACTAAAGCACAGATGCCGTTTCAAATATGCACATTGGTTAACCATAACCACTGACATCCTTGCTGCAAAATTCCTAGTGTTTCTCATCAGGACAAATGTGTCAAGAGGTTTGTGCTCTGTGGCCATGTTACTCTAGTGAAATTAGGAACAAAAGTTGAGTACCCTGTAATCTCTAGTATGAGAAACTATAGTTTAATTCTTCTCTGAAAAATTTTTCTCAGCATGTAACATACTCTTTTGTCTTACCCAAATCTTATAATTAAGAATTGTATCTATAAACCTGTCCTCATAAACCAGGACAGTCCTGTCACAGAGGTAAACACAGAAGAAAAGAGACACCTTTCAAGAGACCAACGACAGAATCTAAAGAAACGATCTGAGAGAACTAGCCAGGGTAGTAAGTAATCATTTCAGCACATGAACTGTCTTAGAGATGCCTAATTATTATCCTACAGGTATTGAGATGAAGAAGAAATTTGAGAAATACTCAAGGAGGTTTTAGAAGCAGTTTTGCAAGTCTTAGCATGGAGTTCCTTATAAGTGTGAGTGAGAAATGGGAAAAAAAAAAAAGCACAAAGATTCTCATTTCAAAATGTGATCAAGAAGCCAAGTATATCGAGACAACAAAGGATACAGTAAGACCAACAGCTGCAGAAAACTTTTCAAGTAAGTTTTGCTACACTGAAAAATGCAAGAAGTGTAAAGCAATATCAAAAGACACTCCTCACTCACTCCTCAGCACAGATTCACCCGATCTGTCTTTTTGAGGTTTTCTTTTTCCCTCCCTCCCTCCTTCCCTCCCCCTCTCCATCTAATTCCTTGCACAGACTTATGAAAGGTCTCTTTTATGCCCAGCTATGTGACCTTTGGAAAATAAACAGCAAAGAGGAATAAATCAGAGACTAAAGATGCTGGAACTGCCACAGAAGAAAATTACAGTAGCAGCCAAGGGATACTGCAGTTTTCACTCATGGCAGCCAAAGTGTGATGGGATTAGAAAATACCATTTATTAAAACTGTTTAGTTTAGCTCATTTTAATTGAAATTGTTTCAGTACAAACTATATCAGCATCTGAGCTAGCAGATATGAGGAATGAAAGCCACCACCAGGTAGACAACCAGCTATAGTTGTAAGGGGGCTTTTACCTTTGCAGTAATGGTCTATTTCCCAAAATCAAGGGTGACACAACAGAGCTGTATTCTTAGCTGAACCCAGGTGGTACAGTAATAAACAGGCTAAATATTAATATATGTTCATATGTAGTAGTTTATGCATGCACATTATATTTATTGTTGATGAAGGGATAAAAATACAAGAGTTTTAAGAGTGGCAATGGGGCAAGTTATCCTAAGCATACCAATTTTGTATATGGCAGGTTTCGTATCAGTTTATAACCTCTGTCTTTATGTGACATGACATCATTTTCCAATTACCTGTGGAGCTGTAGGTTCCAGGTCCTTAATCAGGTTATAAGCCTCCTGCACATCATCTGAAATGCCAGACATCAGAATGCATGACAACCCATAACACACTGTATTAGAACAAGTCACTCATCCTCCACAACATTCCCCAATAGTCATAGACTTAGAAATAAGCCACTTAGACAGAAGGAGAAAGGTAACTATAAATCACTGTGAATTTCTATTACAATGGTGATAGTTTTCTAGAACACAAATAACAAGCACTGAGTGAATAATAGCTTATTTACTACAGTTTTCCTAGCAGAGATGGTTTGGCCCCTTTGTTCATAATCCATTGGCTGCCTTCTCAAGAGCACACGGTCAAAATAATAAACCCATCATCTTTCCGTATTTTGTTTTCTCATATTTATTTAGCCCTCAAAGAGAATAGGGTAACATAATGCTGTAGGGAAACTTCATCTTTTCCTTAGCAATATTTCAACATCTGCCCAGCAGACCCTAATTAACAAGGAAAAAGCACTACTGGTATAGAAGTTTACATGTGACGTTTGAAATCTATAAACTTCCTTTCCACACAATAATTACATAAACTGAATACATCCTAAACTTTACCCAAATTAAAAAAATGTAAACCAACCTAGTGAAGATTTTCTGTTTCTGGCAGAATTTTTTTAATACAGCATTACAGTAACTGCCCACACAAATGAGCCTTATCAAACGAATTTTTTTTTCACTAGAACATACAATCCATGCAGGCATTTAAGGCAATCCACACTGGAGCTTCCAGGCTCCCGCCCATCACCTCTGCTTTCATACCTACTCCCTTGACTCCCTTGAACAAAGTAAGGCAGCATTACTTTTGTTTTGCAGTTTTGTTTTGGTTT
Organism: Phylloscopus collybita; assembly: GCA_027886175.1. Taxonomy (NCBI): domain Eukaryota; kingdom Metazoa; phylum Chordata; class Aves; order Passeriformes; family Phylloscopidae; genus Phylloscopus; species Phylloscopus collybita. Next base: position 48,687,053 of record JAJNNQ010000137.1, on the reverse strand, counting down.
GGTTTTTTTGGCTAGCTCAGACCACCACCACCACCACCAAAAAAAAACCAGCAAACGCTCATTTTTATCAACATAGTGTAGACCATCAACACAGAACTATGCTCTTGAGGCCCCAACAGAAGTGACTAACAAATCTCATGGGAACAGATTACAGCAGGATACCAACTGACCTCAAACCCTGTTAGAAGTCACTGCCCTGAATGCTTCAGTCATTCCAGTTCAGAGCATATATTAGCACAAGCCTACGTTTATCAGAGACCCTTTAAGTTTTGGATAGACAGCTATAGTCATAAGAAGTAATAAATTCTCACTTTTCTAACCAATGCTGCTACCCTAGCAAGACTTCAAAATGCAGACATAGCCAAATCAGAAAAGAAGTTTTAGTCTGAATTCCCCTTGACTTTGTCCATACAAAAATCATTTGTATATCAGAGTGAAGAGCAGAACCTAAATAATGAAAATTACTGTAAGGTTAACAGCATATGAGTAAATAAAGCTGATTTTTAACTGATGCATGAGATGCACTTTGTTTCTATGTAAGTAGAACTTAATTTGAAACAGATGTTATTATCAACAATAAAATAATTGGTAATAGTACCAATATTGCCTATAGTGACACTGGCAACAATAATACTGGACAGAAATGTGGCTGGAGATAGCAGGCATGGATTTAGCAATGCCAGAATGTACTCACTAATTCAAGATGTAACTGGTTGTGTCAATAAGGGGATAATGGTTGATGCTGTATACCATGACTTTAGCAATGTCTCTGACATGGTCTCTCATACAAACTTGAAAGATAGGACTAGCTAAGTAAGACTATAAGGGGATGGAAAACCGGCAGGACTACCAAAGGAGAGTGATCAGTTGCACAAAATCCAACAGGTAGCTCATTAGTAGTTGAATGCCCAAGGGACTGATACTGTTGAACAACTTAATTTTATGAATGATCCAGATGATAGTCTGCAAATGATAAAAAATTGTGAAGAAAGCTCCCAGATATTGAGAAGCAGCTCAGTAGGCTGAAAAAATGGGCTGAAAGAAATCTGATGAAGTTCAGTGGAGGCAAAACACAAGTCTTGCATCTTGCTTGGTTTGAAACACGCCTGAGCAAGTCCGGTGGGGAGCAGACTGGCTAAAAGGCAATCTGGCAGACAATGCGGCCTTGCAACAAGGGAGGCCAACTGCATACTGGATCATATTAGCATGAATAGAGCCATCACAGCAAGGATAGGAATTCTTTATTTGGCACTTGTGAGGTTGCACACGAGTACTGTGTCGAGGTTTGGGATTCTACCATCAAGACAGACATTGAAACACCGGAGTAAGCCCAGCTGAGAGCTTCAAGGCAGGAAGAGGGCTGAGGAGAAACTGAGAAAACTCTGTTTGCTTAGCTTTCAGAGGAGAAAGGATCTCAGGGGAGATATCACTGTCGACAATTAACTGATAAGAGGGTACAGAGCAGAAGGAAACAGGTTCCAAAGAGTGAGAGAAAGGCAATGGACTCAAGGTAGAACAGAGGAAGTTCTAACTGGATTCTTGTCTGGACAAGGCTTTAAGCAACCTGATCTTATTGGACCTGCCTTGAATCACACAACCAGTCAAATGTTGAATAAAAGAACACAATGGGAGAATAGGAATAGCTCTGAAAAACTCAGATATAATTCAGAGAAACTGGCAAACGCAGGAGAGATACAAGTAAAAAATCCTTACCAACTCATTCTGGCTATCCACCTGCATTCTTTAGGAAATGGAAAGCAGATTTTAATGAAATATCTTGTTCACAGTCAATTTGGCTCACATCTGGTTTGTGCTGTACTTACAGAAATGGTTTTCTTTGCCATTACAGGACATATGCCTACCATTCTTACATATTCATGCAGAGGAGAGGTCCCCTCACTGGAAACAAATAAACACTACCATCCCCAAAGGCATCTCCTGCAGCCCAAGAACCTCCAATATTCTGCTGAAGTAGGCATTTTTTGATTGCACAGTATTAAAGCCCTTCTCCGCAAGCCATGGGCACTTTTACTTCACTATTTTACAGAGGAACAGAAAGTGAAATAAATTTCATTTTACTGCAAGGAAAAAAAAAGCATTGAATAAGTTAAGATGAATTAATGTCATCCCTGAAGCTATTAAAGAGCTAGAGGAAGGTGTATTTACCTTGCTGGAGATAGTAAATCACAAGATTCAGTCTTGCCTCAGGAACAACATCAACCAGAGGAGGTAGGACTTGCAAAGCCCCTTCTCCTCCTCGGAAAACCACCTGCAAAGACAAGCAGCATATTGAAAGTCATGTATCAGAATCTTTTCTACGATAAGTTAATTCAAGGAAATTACTCCTTAAATTCCTACATAAACAGTAGGAAAGCATCAGTGGCTCTGGCATTAGCTTAATTCCTGCTTTAATATAGCTACAGAATTATACAGCGTGACAATCTTTACTCTGAAGAATATAAGTATTTAATCCATATGTAAAGATTAACTTATTTCTTAATAAGCTGTTTTAGCAGCTCAAAAGAGTGGTACATTATATATCAAAGATTTAAAAGAATAACATAGTCTGAGTGAAGGGAACACAAAACTATAAACTGCTTATGATGTTTTCATATGAAAAAAATTAGGCTAACAACTCCACATTTATTTAGAATGACATAGGACCCTAAAATGATCAGGAGCAGTCGTTTATACTCCCGTTTTACATGACAGCTCCCCCAACAAAATCTAATGTACTTTTTCAATAAGGCACAGGCAAAAATAGCAACACACAAAATAAACAATGCTAACTTACAAAAGTCCAGTTTGAAATCAGTTTAAACTCTTGGGGAAAGAAGTGTTAGTTTGTGATGACTGCTTTTGAAAAATGATAAAGCAAGTAACTGCCTGTCATTAAACATGAGCCATCTACCATTACCAGTTCTTCAGCAAAGTAATAATACCACTGAAGGGAAAATTAACCATTAATTACTCCTAGTGACTCTTTTACTGCTGAACACAACAGTGTTTTGATTTTATGAGCATCTTTTTTCCTAGAACTCCTTGCTTAATACTTTTCAGATGAAGGCCATTTTCATGAACAATCTTTATTCCAGTCAAATTGTTCTGGTACTAAATAGAGTTCAGGGTCATCCTGACTTGTTTCTATAGTCACTCTCTATGGAGTGGGCTCCACAAAATATCTTGCAAGGGTACTCTTACACAACATACATTATTTAAATATGCCTTCATGACTAAAAGCAACAGTATTATTGTTTTCTTGACACAGTCTCAAACTGTAAGGGAAAAATTCCAGGAAAAAAAAAATAAATACACTTGATGGCACATTCATTATTCTGGTAGGATTCCTGGAGTGGGACTTATATGGCAGCAGAGACTCAATTAAGTCTGCAGTTTTTCAAAATATTCCATTTTATGAATCATGATGAAAAGATCTACAAGTGAGTACAGTTCATATTAAGTCCCAGAAGTGCTTTACTTACCAGATTGTGCTCAATGAGCTCCTTGCCAAACTCAAAAGATGATGAAGTACTGTCTGTCAAGTTCTTGAGCTCTGCCTGGAATTACATACATTCCAAAATTTTAACATAAAACCAAAAAAGCACAGGAGTCTAACTGGAGCTTCAAATGAGCTTCAAAGCTGACAGCAAGACATCTCCAATGGTGTTGGATGACTACAAGATTTTGCCTTTCCACTTCTATCTAATTATTTCAACAACTGAGTAATACATATAAACACAAGATCAAAAGGATACTGGAAAAATGGTAACACCACTGTGCACATATGTGGACAGATGGGTTAATGCCAGGGAAACTGAAATAAGTGACATTCCTAAAAGGACACAGTGTCAAGGTAAAGGCCATTATCAACATTACTGATGAAGATAAGTGAAAAGAAACATATGTGGAATCTTAAACTAAAATAAAGGTGAGTTGAGATCCAAGAGCTACCTCTGCAGCCTTTCCATTGTAAAGTCGGAAATGGTTACAAGCCTTAAGGTTAAGAGCAATGGTGCTGTCAGGAACTTGCTGAAGATAAACAGCTAGCACTTCTTGTGATACATCATAGTAATCCAGTTTGTAATAGCACAGGGCCACATATACATTTAGAGCCAGGTATTCCCTGCAGGAAAGAGGATTAAAGAGAACCTTAAAATCCCACCAGATAGTTTAACATTTTTCATTACAGTGCATTAAAATCCGTAAATGAAAAGAAAACTCTCACATCTATACATATTTTACAAACACATCAAAACTGGGGTTTCTGAGAAATGCTTAGGGCTTCTCTAGTTTGTTAGCTAGGACAGATTCACAATATTTTTTTCCACAGCAGCTACTGCAGCTTTTAAGAATTACTAACAAAACTTTTGGTTTGCAAATCTGGGAAATGGTGGCAACTTCACACCAAAGAAACATGCAGAACATGAGCACGTGGCAGAACATTATTTTCTAAGCAATACACTCAAATACACTTAATGTGCACATAAAAGTTTGTACTGAGTACAATTATTTCAAAAAATCCTTGTCATTATGATGCCTTAAGTTTTAGCTTTCATTTTTTAGATTCTGTGCTTGCCTAGGTGTGTAGCTCTAAGCTTCATATTAAGTCTCAGTAAGTTCTCTTCACAGGGTAGGTAGACAAAAACAATCCCTTTCTGGCTTGAAAGCAAGGACAACTGTTAAAAGCTTCAGGCCCAAAAGCTATAAACAACGGAGAACTGAAGAGAGAAACAAGGAGGATGGAACTTCATAACCTGAAGCTATAATTGGACAATCAACCCCAAAATGCAAATGGACCAAAACTTGTAAAAGCATGAAACCTCGTGACCGGTCATCCATTTTTGTGACCATTTCGGGTCCACCTTGGGTGTAGCCCTGGCCAGACTCTTGTACTGCCCAAGGAGTATGCTTTAAGGCTTTTTAATAAACACCTACTTTATTCTTCAACTCTGTGTAGTCTCTGTTTTAGGTCAGCCTCTCAAGGCATCAATTACAAGCACTCAAGACAGAAGAACAAAGACAGAGAAAAGACAAGCATTTGTGAAAACTCTAAGTAAAAGGATAACTGTTATGAAGGTTACTCATTTAATGATTGTTTCTGCACAACTTGGAGGTTAAAATCTCTTTCCCAAGCCTTACATGATTTTTTGCATTATGATGGATTTCTCTGAAACATTCAAGAGGACATAGTGCCAAAAGACAGCAGTATTATGGTTCAGTAGTTTCTATTTTATTAAAAATACTTTCAGCCACTTAATAATTCTATTTATTTCTTGTTAAAGTCTGGTCTAAAAATTTGCAGAACACAACAGAAAAACCTTCTTAGAAAGGCTAAGAGGTGAAAGATAATTCAATAATTCAATCAAGGTCACAAGATTTGCCATCAGAAGGGAAAAAATAAAAAGCACATAACTATATATCATTTCAGAAGAAATAAATTGAAAAATAAAAAAGATATCAGAATGAATTAACCAACAATTTCACAAAAAGGAAACAAGAGAGAGCAGACTTCTTTTAAACGTGGGGTTTTTAATAATACTTTGAATGAACAAAATTGAGGAGCTGCAACTGGTGTACATTCTGTGATGAGAAAGGGATGTAGTAGTTGTGGAAAATGCCTACTTTCAGAAACCAAGCAATTTGGAATTTAAATACCACCAATGACATAGATGCTCCAATAGGGTTTAGAGATGCGCACCGATTATCCAGCAGAATGCGCTTGTAGATATCAATAGCTTCTTGGTAGTGGGACCGCATGTAGTGGATAGATGCCAGGCTAAGCTGATCTTCTGTAACATCTTGCAGGTTCTGGTGAGAGCTCATCAGTTTTTTTTCATCACTGAACTAAAAAGAGTGGGACACATTCTCAGAAGAGTTCAGCAAGAAAAGCTTTCTAATAAACCAGGTCAGTTTTGTCCTTGTTGGTAAACAGCATTAAATATCTGGAGAACCAGTTACTTTAAAGTTAATTGGACCAGCGGAGAAAGACAAACAATAAAGATGAAGATGAGTTCAAACTGGATAAATGTTAGGCTGAAACTAAGCACACATTTTCCTTTAAGGCATGATTTAGATATAATTACATGTCATGTGCTTTGATGGATAAGAGGGAAAGAGCTGAATTAATTTCACAAACAGAATTTCGCAACACAAAATTTCTTTTAATTATTCAAGCCAGCAAAAATTCTGCTGTTTGTAGATCCAAATCTAATGTCTCATGAATAGCCGAAAACCACAAGACTTGCAAATAGACAAGCCCTAATTTTTATGTCTTCTTTACAGCACTAACAAGTTCACTTTCACTAGCTTCTGATTTCCAGTTTCTTTAAGCAAATGATTTATTTTTCAAAGCATTGCTGAATAGCACATAAAACACACACAGAGAAGGCTAAAAACAAGGAACAGAGTTAAACATACCCATTATATTTGTATTACAATAGTGAAGTTGAGGCTATTTACCGAATCAGTCTGCTCAAATCACTTATTCCACTGCTACTCTTTGCTGGTTTTGCTGATTCAACAGTAATTATGAATTTCTCTTAGACACAAATTCTAATATTATATATTTGTTTTTCCACCTATCTGCTAGCTTTCCTCAAATCCTTCTCCTCCCTCTTTGAGCCAATCACACAGTTATAAGGCAAGATAAATTGCTTTACAGAACTAAGGGGAATGGGCTTCACAGTTTTCGTAAAACCCTTTATTTTCAGTGACTAACTAGATAAAGAGAAGTGGCATAATTCCTAGTTCATCACAGACATCTGTAAGTGCCAATGCCACTGTAAGAATGCTTTAAGATTTCTCTCTTAAAATGAAGACATATTTCAGTAAAGAGAATCTGACATCAGTGTTAACATTCAGGGTTTATAGTTCATTTTAAGTCAGTGTCTTTAGTAGCAGTATACTTCTCAAGTATTCTGTACAGGATGGTGAAAAACCTAATTTAAGGGAAGACAGCTATGTGTGGTAAGTGAAATAAACACTTAATTGTTGTTGAAATGAAATTAAATTTCATGCTATTAACAATATGATTTCCTGGACACAGAACTACTTATGAGGATCAGTAATAGCATATACATAATTTTGGTCAAATTGCTACGTATAAGATAGCTACAATTTGGGAAAACTTGATACATTTAGAAAAAAAAGTAAAATAGTGGCTTCTACATTTTTGATTCTATTAAGGTTTCATGCTCCTTGTAATCAAAAATACCATTAAATTCCTATTGTATGTCTTACGTGAAGTGTATTGGTAATACTTTCCTTAGAAACATGTTGAGAGCATCATCTATTCTGAGATCATGTTTTCATACTTGCTTTCTTCTCCACATTTTAATACAGTAGGGTGGTTATGAAAAATGTTTGTTCTTCTGCCACCACAGGCATTTTAATTATTCTGCCAGGTTGCCAGCATAAATTACACATTACCGAATTGAAAAGAAAACAAATCAGGAGTGAAGAAAAGACATCATACCTTATGTGCCAGGTGAAAGAGTAAACGGTTCTGGAGACCACTCTTAGGTGCTGAAAGGGAAATTCAGTAAGTATTATTGTAATGAATGATTCAAGCTATTTCTTTATATTTTTAACTTTCTCAATAGACATGAATGCACCCCTATTCTTTCATTGACAGCCCTTTGTAGGTCATGCCTTGTGGTAGGTTCTACCAATTTGAGAGTGGTTTAGAGGTCTTCTTCATTTTTATCTTCATTCCCTGACTTTCTTCTTTTTAAATCCCTGTTGAAAATAATTTTTCATTGGCCTCTACCTTCCATGAGCCTTAAAACTTCTATGAATTGCATTATCATTTCCCTGCAGCAATTTCTTGATAATTCCCTGGCGGGGTTTTTTGTGACACATAAGCATAGTGCCTTTTCAAAATAAAAAGCAGCAACAGATAAACTCCTTAAGGCTCCTTCTATGACGTGTCACATTTGAAGTAAGTTTTAATTTATAATTCCAGGAATCTTGACAATTTCTAGTGTATTGAAAAACCCAGTGCTGCTACCATTTTGTTAGGCATGCACATTACATTATACTTCTCATATTTCTTCTGTCCTTAGGAATGAAAGGCACATGAAAGAATTCTACGGCCAGAGCACAGAAAATTCAAACTAAGGTATGGCAAGAGATTTAAGGGGGAAATCTTCTTACTAGAACTAGTAAAGTTAATGAAATTTCTTTCTCTATCAGTATTAGGAATTCCATTGAATTCACCCATATGACACAAATTGTAAACTGCAGAGTTTTCAGTCACTAGAACCTTTTGCTTCACCAAGAGTAACAAATGTCCTCATCAAATAGAGCTATTCATTTCTTTTGCAAGCAATCTTCCAAAAAGCCTTCCCTTGTTTCCTGTACTTTTCCTAGTCTAATGAGCACTCTCATTCTGCTCAGACCAACCAGCTGGCAAACCATGTTCCACAGAAGGGCGGGTACATGAAATCTTTACAAAAAGCAAAATTACTTACTGCGTTTATAAGGCCACAAAAGTGCAGAGTTAGCACAGCAATAGCCTGTAACACAAGGCTGTAATTCTTCTGACATCCTAAACCATATAAGAGGGCTCAAACCACCAATTCCTTTTCCCCACCCCCTGAAGATGGAAATTTTTAAAAGCAATTTAGGCAGAGATTTTCAGGTTTCTTACTCTTTCTCCACATAGTAAGTAAACTTTGTAACACAGTGGACAGTGCCAAAACCAAGTCCATTCTGATCAGATTGGCAGTACAAGGCTGCCCACCTACTTCTAATAAGTACAGTAACTATTTCTTCCTTTTTTTTTCTTAGCAAGCTGTGTTATTTAACCATGTTCCTAGAAAAATGAGGACAGTGAATTGTATCTTTAAAGAACCACTAGAAGTCCAAAATACAAAGGTGGTATGAAAGCACTCTTGCAAGACCACATCTTTTAAGATACTTCTAACAGAGCATCAAGTTGTTCAGAAGCTAAATGGTCTTCAGTCTAGGATATATGTGGGACTTAGGATATTTATTAAAGAAGAGAAAGTTTTTCTGATCTACAGTAAATATTGCATAGGCAGCTGTAGTAGTGTAACTAACACAATAGTATGGATATTTCATCCACTGAGTTAGAAAGTGAGAGTACCTTAATTTTTAAATGCATGCTCTTCACTCTACATGTTCCCCAGCATTAACTGGGGTTTTAATACCAAAGTTTAGAAGGGTTGCACAGGGACCCTACATCTGCTTTTGTGAGAAACGTTAGCCACAACCATCCTTCACAATTCAAAACATTTGGACATCAAAGACTCCAAAAATACAAGCAGGACAGATGGTGGCATTTATACTGAAAAGAACAGATTGTATAATCACAGTACTATGGGTAAAGACACCAATGTTCCTTTTTTGAGTACGTTTTCCTTTTTTTCCTTTTTTTGAGTGTGGTTAAGCATTAATTTCACTGTGAAAATTGTGTCTTGCAAGCAATACTGTCAAGAATCTAAACCAAGGAATTTTTGTTTCACTAGTCAACTAGGCATCTGATCTGACATCAAAATTATTATTTATTTCTTGGCAAAAGCTGGAGGGTTATCCCACATTATTTAACACCTAAAACCAGGCAAAAGATTAAATCTGAGCTTTGATGGTGTGCATGGATATATGGAGGGTGGAGAAGTGTCCTGCTTTGTAAGATATTATATGATACTAGCTATTCTGATATCCTTTAAAATAAGTTGCTTAAAACCCCATGCAAATATAGTCCTGTCAATATAGTAAGCAGAAATATGGAAACATTCAATATCAGCAGTTTCTTTTCTCTTGGTGCCAAATGCATTCTTTGAGGAAGATAAGGAAACATATGAACAAGATCAGATTAGTTTTCAGAAAGAATGGGGTCATGAATATTGGATAAAGACATTGTCAATCACTGAAGCAGGAAGTGATACAACTCAGAGATAATGATTTTTAAGGGACGTTTAAGGGACATTAGTTTGTTCCTTTATTATTCTCTGCTGCTACTGAATTTCATTGTCCCTGATCTATTAATGCTACAAGGAAGTACAATCTTCTTTTCCTGTTCTACTTTTTCAAGACAATGGCTCTTTTTTGTTTGTTTGTTTGTTTGTTTGTTTGTTTTTATCAGTACTAAGCAATCTTGGGATCATAACGTACATGATGACAATGCTGCACGGCAACAAACTAGAGCCTGCTCCAGGTCTAGTATTGGCCTTATACTCAAGCACTGGAGTAGCTGGACAGGATATATCTCTTTCCACCTAGGAAACACATTGATATTCCTTTGCCACAATTTTTGTCATGATCAGTGCTGTTTTTCCAGACACGAGCATCATAGCTGTTATTGATCTTAAAAGTGTTCTGTATATTTTTATGTGCTAACACTGATAGGCATCTACAGAAGTATTTGTTAAAATATATTAAGGAACTACAGTAAGAATGAAGACATTGTTGAAGACGCCTTCACTAATTATTAACAAAACATCAAACTCACTAGAAATGGCAGCTCAGACTCCTGGTAGGTTCCATATTGGTCAGGCAGTAAAAAGATGATGAAATAGAGTAATGGACAATCTGGCATTCGTGTCCTCTCATAAGAGTGCAAGGCACTGCTGGTCATGCATCCAGCATTAACATATCCCATCTAGCATATAATGCATATTCTATAGCAGCCCTTCACACATCAACAGACTTAGAACACATGTTAAACACAAAAAGCAGGAGCCGGTAAGAATGGACCAGGGCTTAGAAGGCTCCACCCTACGGTAGAAGATATGACCAAAGGAAACCTTATTCTCCTTGTCCCTGAGAAACAACACACTGCTCATGTGAACACAGTAGCTGAATGAAGCCCTGTGTGCCTCAAAACCAAAGTTTCACTGGTGGAGGGGAAAATGAAAGGGAATGGGGAAAATGTTCAAAAAGAACAATGGTCCAGCAGTGAAACAGCTCAACTGTTCAACATTTTCTTGAATGAAGTTTACAGAGGATATTCACAGAAATTTTTCCATTCCCACAAAACTTAAATGGCAGTTCAGCTATGTTCAGTTACTTGCAATACACACATATTTAATTTCAGTCATACTATGCACAATAAATTAAAGATCATCAAATTAATTACTCCTGGGCTATAGCTTCCACTATACTTAAACAAACAAACAAACAAACCAAGAAAATAAGGTTGGTAGCTTTTAGAGTTAAACGTGATATTTTTACTGGTGCACTTTGAAAGTTCCATATATGGAATGGCTGGTTCAAAACCTCACCTAAAACGCACCAAAAAATAACTACTGTTCTCAAGAAATAGAGTACAAGCAACAAGGCAGTTAAAATCTTGCAGGTGAACATGCAATCCTAAGAAAAGGAAAACCCAGTAACTGTTCTGTGCCTGATTGTAACTGAACATTTTCACTGGTGATAACTATTTCACACCTGAAAAACATAATTTCATGAATAAGCAAAACTGGTTTGGAAAATGTCATTGTTCTTATTAACGCATCTCTGTTCTGCTTCTGTACAATATTGCTCCTTTCCATATAGGCTGTAAAATGAGTTCTCTATTCAGTTAAACCACATTCAGATCTGACATATGCAGAGATATGCAGAAGCAAAGTAATTACAAAGCCTTTCTCACCAAAAAATGGAAAGGATGAAAAAAACCCCCCAACTTTAGTGAATGGTTCAGCAATACAACCCTGTCTGTGCATGAATCTTAAATTTAATTCTAAGATTCCATTTATCCTAAAAGGACTATTTTTCATAACAGACTTAACTGCAGCCCCACTTATGTGCACTTTTTGTGGTTTAAAAGAACAACTTTAGACTGTTTTAGTTCTTAGTATCTTTCTTGATGCAAGCCAATAACTTCTGAGAGCACTATGTGGGATTCTACAATCTTGGATCAGTTGCCAGGATCAAAGTCCATATGTGCCAGGATGAGTTTCTGTTCTTTGGCATTTGCAAGGCACAGGAACTGTGAATGCAACATAAGAGTATTAGTTTTTATAATGAAAAAAAAAATAGTTTGTTATTATATATTAAACCAAGATCAGTAATTTAAGCCTCATTCTCTCGAGACAAGATTGGCTACCCATAGCACAGAAAACATATGTTCAGCCAATGTATGAGAACACAGATGCAAAAGGAGTCAACAAAGCATCACCTGGCAGTTTCACTATGGGATGACTACAAAATAACAGTAGCAGACTTGGAAGTAACTTTACCTTAACCTCAGAAACAGGAACATTAGTAACTGCAATGTGAACAACAGGGGAAAAGGAGATGCCAGAAATATCTGAAAGGAATTTGGAAGAAAGCCTAGAGGGAGTAAAATACAACTGTATTAACATAACCTTCAAGGAGGGATTTTTCTTTATTGCCTTTTTGCTCTACTTCTTAGTTGTATTTGCAGTAATTCTTTTTTTTTTTTTTAAATATGACTTTTGATATTTAGACTTATTCTTTCCTGAGAGAATCCCAAAATGGCTTAGGCTGGAAGAGACCTTAAAGGTATCTAATTCCAACCCCCCCGCCACAGACATGAACACTTTCCACTAGACCAGGTTTCTCAAGGTCTTGTTCAGCCTGGCTTTGAACACTTCCACGGATGGAACTTCTCAACCCCTCACCACCTTCACAGTAAAGAATTTCTTCCTTGTATCTAATCTAAACCGACTCTCTTAGTTAAAAGCCATTCCTCCTTGTCGTATCACTACATGCCTGCATTAATGGTCCCTGTTCAGTTCTCTTGTAAGCATTTTCTAGGTGCTGGAAGGCCTCAATGAGGTCTCCCTGAAACCTTCTCTTCTCTTCTCTTCAAGCTGAAAAATGCAATTCTCTTTGCCTTTCCTTGTAGAAAAAGGCCTTAAACCATTTTGGTGGCCTCTGGACTCGCTCCAGCAGGTCCATGTCCTTCCTATGCTGGGGACCCCAGAGCTGGATGCAGTATTGCAGGTAGGGTCTCATCAGAACAGAGCAGAGCAGAGCAGAGGGGCTGATTCCCCTCCCTCACCCTGCCATCCACATTGCTTTGGATGCAGCCCAGGATACAACTGGCTTTCTGGGCTGAGTGCATGTTGCTGGGTCATGTACAGCCTCTTGTCCACCTGCACTCCCAAGTCTTCCTCAGCAAGACTGCCCTTGATCCCTTCACCCCCCAGCTTGTGTTGATACCAGGGGTTGCCCCAACCCAGGTGCAGCACCTTGCACTTGGTCTTGTTGAACTTCTTGAGGTTCTCACAGATACACCTCTCAAGCTTGTCCAGATCCCTATGGAAGGCATCCCATCCTTCAAGTGTGTGAACCCCACTACTCAGATTGGTGTTATATGCAAACCTACCGAGGATGCTCTTGATCCCTTTATCTGTGTCCTTAATGAAGATATTAGATAACATTGGTCCTAATAGGGACCCATGAGGGACACCACTGATGCCCATTGGGACTCTGAGCCTTGATCACTACCCGCTGGATCTGTCTGTCTGACCAATTCCTAATTCACCTAATAGTCTACCCATCAAATCCCTATCTATACAATTTATAGAAAAGAATGTTGTGGGGAACTGTCGCAACACAACACGAATGACACTTTCACGCTGAGATGTCCAAGGCAAAAAAAGGGCAGTTTATTTACAGACCTCAACATTTATAGAATTCCAACAGTGACCATGGATGGATTGGAGGATGAAAATTGTCCTCTCCAACCACACCGGTCAAACCCACAGTCCATCGATTCTTTCTTCCTCCAGAAAGGAATGCAAAACAATCATTATTTACATGAAAAGTGTGTGAGAAACTCCACCACAAAAAGTAAACATCAGAAGGCTTTAGCAGAACTTTAGAAAAACACAGCAACAGGGAACCATGTCAAAAGCTTTACAGAAGTCCAGATAGATGACATCCATAGCCCTTCCCTTGCCCACTGATGGAGTCACTTCATCATAGAAAGCCAGTAGGTTGGTCAGGTAAGTCCTGCCCTTGGTGAAGTTATGCTGGCTGTCCTTAATGACCTCCCGATCCCCTCTATTCCATGAAGTTTGAATTAAATTACAATAAGCTAAGAGATCAATTCACATCTGTTGTAAAATAAAGATAAAAACTTGCTCCACAAGAGATTGTGGTCTATGTATCTGTATGAATACATTAATTACCTTATGGCTTCTAATGATAGTTCCCTAAATTTTCCTAAATATTAAGTATCCTGCAAAATTTTCCTCCTTAATAGAATAATGGTTAACAATGATTATTGGATAAACACTGTTCTTCTAAAGACTTTACCTCTTTAAAGGAATATTTTACTTCTTTAAGATCTTTGCAAAGCCATGGAAGAGAGCACAAGATGATACGGCCTCAGCTGTCAATACTGGCATTGAATTTCAGTATTGGAAACAGCTACCACTGATGCAATCCTAAGTTGTTAAAAAAAAAAAAAAGCCTAAAAGAGGATCTGACCTAAGCAAAAATAAAAATGTTTAAGCTCAATATAAGGAATACTGAAAGCGGAATATACCACACTCTGAAGCTTTCAATGGAGAAAGAAGTGTTACAAATCCTCAGCTGTAACTGCTTCCCCACCACGCTTAAGTAGCTAGAAATCACCAGGATTACAGTACTCAAAAGAAAGGTTTAGCACCTCATTATAAAAATTGGCATGCTGTCCTTCTTAAACAATTACATAAAATCAAGAACTGATCAGGAACTGAACTAATGTATCCACTCAGTTATTTTCTGTTCTCTCCCTCAGCTACACTCCCTCCTGCTCTTGCTTTCTTAATATTCCTACCCTTGCCTCCAGCACCCTACTACTACTAACTGCACCCCTTACTCTGCCACTCACCACACTACTATTAACTAATTTGAAGGGGCATGACAAACATTAACCTTCCCTCACCTACAGCTCACAGTTAATAAACGTGCATGCCCAGCTGTGTATATGTCATCTCTAGAATAGATTACTGTAACTCACAAGATGTGAAGCTGATGACGATGGCTCCATCTGGTACAGGATGCAGCTGCTTGCTTCCTCCATGCTTTAGGTCACAGTCACACCTCAAAGCTCTAGTGCCCATTTATTTTTAGATTCAATTCCTAGGTTGCAATCTCCAAAGCTCAAATTTGTGGTACATTAAAGATTAAATTATTTGTGGATATTAGAAATTTACACATCTCTTGAACAATACAAATCACAAAGTTCTGTATGAGATTTTTTACAACTGAAAATAAAAAAATACCCCCCCCCACACACACAAAAACAAAACAAAACAAAACAAAACAAAACAAAAAAACAAACCCAAAAACCCCCACACATTTCCAGTTGTGGGATTCAAGCTCAGCATGATCTTTCTGAGGATTTTAAAGGAATATGAGAACCTAATTATTTTTAAAAAGTGCTACAAAGCTGTCCTTTTGGAAGGCACTCCTTCGCAGCAGAAGAAAGTACAGAATTATTTTCTTCCTATCCTATTTTCAGCCCAAGACAAGAAGACTAAAGAAAGAAAGGAGAAAACCCATTCTTCAATAAGAGTTTTACCCTAAGAAGGCAAGAGTCAGAAGTTGAGTGAGATATCACTACTATTAACTCTACTTAAAAAAGCACTGAGATACTAAGGTTATAGAAAACAATATAGATCACTAAAATACATAGGAAGTGATAGGCAACAAAATTAAACTACGGAAACATTTTTAGGCAGTAAAAATTGCCCTGGAACCTAATTTCCATTCCTCCTCTTTAAATGATCCCACATATGTTCAGATTAAAGTAGAACTGTAATAATGTGACTATGGAGCTCCATGCCTTGAAGAACCAGATACCTAACATCTGACTTACAAGGCAATGAGACCAGCTACTAAGTCAGTCAAACTATGTAGACAGAGCTCTTGTCTTCATCAGGGAGAATGCTGAATTTTCTCAGATGCTTATTTTTTTATCATTTCACTGGCTTAATTTGCTTCATCTGCGCTTGCTCAGGGACACAGAATCAGTCAGAAGAAAAGTAACCTTTTGTTGCTGGTTGGCATATTTTGCTGGGTTTTGTATTTAGAAATTAACAAAAGAAATTATTTTCTAGATGCTTCTTTTAGTTCTAGCTTCTCCACATGGTATTTTTAGGAAGGAAACTGCATCATAATTCTCCTGTTAAATGAAACTTAAAATTAACTAACCCCTAAACAAAACCCTGAACCCAGAAAACTTTGCTCAAAAGTATCCTTTATTGCATACTTTGTCTGGAAATTAAGTGTTCAAATCAATAAGCAGTCTTTTCCAACAGAGCCATATATCTCACCTTTCAAAGCTGCTTGTTCTGCTTGCGTGTACATACCCAGAAAGAAGTACGTACAGGCAAGGTTCACCCAAACATCTGGATTGCAAGTTGATTGCTTGGTTAAAGCCTCGTACTCCTGTGACAGAACAGAGGGTTCACGTTTAAAAAATGTATAATCGCACATACTTGTATTAAGTATCATACTTTCTTCCACAATTTTACAATGTATCATTAACTTACTGAGATCAAACAATTTCTTCTGAGGTTCTGAAAGACTGCAGTCCTTAAAACAAAACTATTATGTTTTTAGTACGTCCCTACTTTTTTGTTTACAGCAATATAACAGACCACAGGGACAAGCAGTGCCATAAATCATCACATATAAGCATGATTTCTGTCAATATTGAAGTTAGAGAGATATAAAACATATTTGTATTGTAAATATGTTATTATAAAAGTATTATTTAGATCTATAAGCCTCAATACATGTAAGTTATAAAGGCATCAATATAACCAACTTCTGTTGCTTTCCTAAGTTCTCCAGTCAAAGCCTGGGAGCCATAAACACCAGGGAAATCTCTCTGTGGGTACTTACTGGAGCAAGTATAAAATGTGTTTTTGTAAACCTGTAGGTAGTTTCTTAGTGTATATTAAACCTGTGGAAATGTGTGTTAAGTATGAGGTTATGCAATATAATAGCATCAAGTGCAGGAAGAAAAAATTTTGTGCTACTAATAACTAAAATAAATATTTTTGAATAGTGTTTAATTTTATCACATCCTTTTTTAGTTCCTATTTTTGTGTATGTTTTATAATTACATATTACTACAGTGGTACCTGCATATAATTTATGAATGTATAGATGCATGTATATACGTTGGAGGTATGTACTCAAAAAATTTTTCCTAATAGGGCTACAAAAAGCAAAATTGTTTGGAGACCACTGTATTAAAATGCAAGCCTATTGGGCATTTTCAAGATTTCGTTATAGATGAAGATGAGTAATTTGTAGTAAATATTAATAACCTGTTCCTAACTTTACCATTTTCCATTTTAAGATTTACAGCCAACAGCTATAGAAGGGCACTAGATAGCATATTCTGATGTTTCTTACACATTCATCACATATCCTCTAATTCTGCCACACAAACTGCGTCATTTCTTGTTATTTGTGAAAGAGCAAAAACTTAATAGATCAATCTTTCAATCTACTTCTTTCAAACAAAAAAAAAAACTTTGCAGCCACTAAACAATTATATTCCTGGAGATAAACATCTTTTCTCAGAGTAATAACAGGTACTAAAAACAGAGGCATGGAGATCTCTAATTGCCATTTTTTCCTGTGTCACAGTTCTGATAAGTTCCTAGGAAGAACCATCCCAATGGATGTGCCTGCTGCTGGTGCTCCTGCTCTTCATCCAGCCATGGAGACAGGCAGCATAAGGCAAAGCAGGCAGGGTCATGCAAGGTTCTTACAAGACCTGCTGAAGGAATGTCATCCATGTACTCCAGATCACTGCAAGGCGCTCATCCCTCCCAGCAAAACAAGCCCTTGCTGACTCTGTACTTGTTCTCCAAACATATGAATTGGAAGTCCCCTCTACCTAGGAAGACTTCTTACCTTTGGGGAAAAGGACAGATATATATGTACAGAATGAGATAAAATAAGCCCTCCCCAAAAGACAGCAAATCCCAAGAACACAAACATGCTGGCAACAATCAAGTTTAGAGTTTGCAAGCATTATTATTTTTTTGTTGCCAAAACTGCATTCCCAAACAGAGAAGATACTGGTAAGGAGCACCCTTAAAAGCCAGCTCAGTCTTGCTAGTATTTCAGGACTAGCTGTCCAACAATATTTACAATAAATAAATATAAATATAATAAATATCATCATAATAATGATTAATATTTTTTAAAAGAAAACATTCACATAGAGGCCAATCTTTCCTGCTGAGGTCAGTTGAATCTTGACATAGGCCTGTCATGGAGCTCTGAGAGATAGGCCATTGATGTTTATTAGGACCATCTGGAATCTTTCAAAATTCATTCAGATTAAATGCACCCAAAGGTCTCTTTCGACTAGGGCTTCAGGCAGATTAATTAGAAAAGACAAAGTGCTTAAACACAAGTCATGTTCTGGCTTGGCCATTCAAAGCAAGCAATATATCAAGAGCACTACCAATGTGAATTTATGGAAAGAGTAAATAAAAATTAGGACTATTAGTGTTCCTTATCCTTTAGTTCTGGGCCATGTGCCCAGACTATGTGCTATTGCCCCTTTCCTCACTGAAAGCCATTCAACATCAGTCTCTCAAAGACCACTTCACAAGAACTTTCCCCCCTCCTTTCCAAATAAACCAACCCAAACAAACGAGACTAAGAGTCAACCTGTGCCATTCTTTTGCCATCCATCCATTCAACAACTCCTTGCTAATTTACTCTCCTCCTCCTTGTTCTTCTATCGCTAGACACATGCAGTTTTCCTCAAAAGCAGGCTGCCAGGTTGATTGCCCTACAACTGTGGACACATACTGACAATCAGGAGGGCCAGCTGAATGCCTTTACTACTTGTCTGGATTCTCCAAGCCCATGAACACAGATGCTGAAGAGCCAGTAAACAAGCCAACATACATGGCTGCTCCACAGGTGCCCAAATGAGATACTTATTGTAACCTGGTTACATTCATGATAGAAAGACCTAGAGAGCTCCCAGAGTGAAAGCATCCACTTTTTACTTTCTATCTTCAGCTATCAGGAACTGGAGTGTACCTGTATTCTCACATTTCCCACAGAATTACTCAAGCATGACCAGATACTGCTCATGGATTAACAGTGTAGTACAGCCCTGTTCCTTCCACGATCTACTATTTGACTAAAATTACCCTGAGTCAAGCTGGCAGGAAGTCCTGTTCAGTCAAGTGCTGGAATGGCTCCTACTTCTCTGCCAGGAGGGAGGTGGCAGATTGGGGATACTGTCATTGGCTGTATGTCGGTTGAAGGATTTTGACAGAAACAATGCATTGAAGGCTCTCACCCAGGGATCATTCTTTGCTCTCAAGTGTGCAGCTGATGGACCAAAATGTCATTACCACGTCCATCAGCATCCCATGTGCCTAGAGGCAAAGGGTGCAGACTGCAAGCGTGAAACTTATTCTTGAATCCAACCAAAAAGTGCACCTGCCCATGCCAATTCATCTCGTAATTTTTTAAAATATACATATATATATAAATATATACATATAAAATATAATAATAAACCCTCACTTTCTTAAGGCCCCAGCTGATTCAGTTTATAAGACCAGGAAGCTCAGAAACAGAATAATTGGCCTGATGCTCTAGTTTTCGCACTGGGAAAATTTTTGGAAGATTTAAGATTAGAGCTATGAACAAGTGGCAGCTGCTGCAGAGAGAGAGATGGGTTTTTCCCATTATGGATACTAGATATGGAAAATTCCAGAAAACTAATTAGATGTCATCATATATTAGAGAAGCTCTGGTTGCCATATGATGCCAGAAAGACATGAGCTACTCAGTAAAAATAAGTTTGTCCATGAAGGAAGCTAGTCAATCTCAAGGAAGAACTGCACCATGAAGAGTCAATCCCACTGCAATACCATTTGTAGGGGTACCTACCAGCAGTAGGGATGATCCCACCAGACCAGTGTCAGTGGCATAACCTTTGAGAAGGGCATCTGCTGTTAAGGGGATAGTGTGACCCTAGTGAGGCTGAGGTTAGTGGATACCTAGAGGATACCTAACGGTTGTTGGTGTGGCTGTGCTAAGAGAACGTGAATTCTCTCACATGCATGTGACAGAGATTTTGCTGCCATTCTTTCTGAAGATATTTCTGGAGCTGGACATCTGTGTTTTTCACTTCTCCACCATTTCTCCCGGTGGTGCATGATGGCCACCTCACTGCAACTCTGCAATTCCCAAGCTTCTCCAAAAGTTCCTATGCAATGAACATGTCTGGCTCACTATGAAAGTATCATTATTAATAAAAGCATTGAACACTGTGATTTCTGAAGACCCTCATCAGTACATGGAATACAAACCATGAACAGTGAATATAGTGATACAAACTATGTGTTGTCGCTGCAGGAACACATAAGAGTGTGAATCATTTAGATTGTGTACAATGTCATTCTGGAGAATTCTGCAGAATCTTTGACCCTTAGTATTTTATTTACAGTGCTTCAAGTGCTCCAAGATCTCAAGGGTATAGATTATCAAGGAATTTGTCCTTGAGAATACAGTGACAACACCTCTGTAACATAGCAGATGAGATAACAGCATTTACACTTCAACATGGAAGTTGATATCTGAAAGACAGTTCAGTCTCCACAGTGCAATGAGACCTACAGCCTTAGAAATTAAAACTAGAATGTTCTGTCCTCAAAGAAACCAGGCTGAGACGCACAGGCTCATTTCCCATGTCACCACAAAATGACAAAGCTATCAGGACTTATCACTGTGCAAAAAGACCTATTACTTCTGGAAAGACAAGCCCTGTGATCTCTCACTTAAAACATACACAAACAATCAAACTACAAATCCCTCATACAAACCTTTTGTCCCTTCTTGGATAAAAAAACGGGGAAAAGACTATGTTGCAGTTTTCAAAAGCGTGAATCAAGAGCATCACCTAGTGGTGACTCAAACACCACATGCAAAAACTAATTAGGAAAATGAAAAAAAAAGCAGTTGCCTTTTCACTGAAGGAAATACGTAAAATCTGCTCTGACTATAAAAGCATCTACTGGGTATTTAATAAAGCAGAATTTATTTCAAATTTATTTGCAAATGATTTATTTCAAAGAAATTGTAAGTTATTTTTCATTTGTATATGAATATTTTTCCTTTTTTAAACTTTCACTCCCTATTAACACCTAATGCCTAGATGTAAATTAACTACAGCAACTGATTGTTTTATTCATAACATTTAAATTCCACAAGTCTAAACATGAATATAATCTACCACTATGTCCTGTACTACTATTCTACATTCTATACTGTGCATACTGTCAATTAGATTCACTGAGCATTTCTAATATCTCCAACAGATGTTTTTCTCTTCAATTTTTTAAAGGACAGAGTGCCTTGTGCCTTTTTTACTTAGAAGCTTTAGAGTTTTCACCTCAGGTATGCATCTTGAGCATGTGCCTATTTAAGAGAAAATATCATAATTGTCCTATAATCTACTTCTTTACTTTTTATTATCTTTTGTTAATACTTTAAGTTAACATCTGTTTTTAATATTGATTCTGGGGAAAGCAAGTTCAAAGACTGCAAAACCAGCTATACTTCAGTTATTCTTCACAGCGAAGAGACACAAGAGAACTCTAAGAGGCAAACATTAAAATGTACATATTTGAACAATTAACATATATTTCAGCAACTTAAAGTTTTTAGAAAAAAAGACCACCTCATTTAATTGAATTACCTAATACAAGAAAATGCAAAGTGCAATAAAGTACATTAAATGGTCAGGGGCATCAACCTCTAAAGAAAGAATTTTTTTATACCTATCACAGATAAGCTACACAATAAAGACAGAAACATTATTAAACCTGCAAAAAAGGAATGATGGATTTAGGACATGAACATTCAACAGAATTAAGCTACTGAGCCTAGTATCAAATCAGTCAGTACATAACATTTAAAAAGTTCTGTTTTCATAGGCAAAACACCATTTTTTTCCCCAATCCAAACTTCCCATAGCATCTGCCTTATTACTGTAGATTTTTACCTTAACTGGCTAGCAGGGCTGTTCCCTATTACAGACCACCTTCCTCCTGTTGTCATTGCTTTACTACAACATCCCAATTTCCAAACTTGGGAAGCAGAATTTCCCCACCTTACCTCCAGAGCTCTCTTGTAGTCACCCAAATGAAACGCACAGTATCCGATCCAAAGGTTGCCACCCTCCTCCTCCTCACCCACGTGCTGTTTAAACTTTGTAGAGAATAAAGAATGCAAGAATTTTGTCAGCTGCCACAGCTTCTAAAGCCTCACAGATAAGCAAAGCAATACTAGGTGTGACAGCTGTGGATGCAACTGGGGTGAAACTGCTTTCACATTTTGGAGGGCAGCAGCAGCCCTCACAGGCCAAACACGATTCTGTGAAGCGGGGAGCAACAGAAGCCGCTGCAGGACCGCAAGCGGGCGAGAGGAGCACAAGGCTAGGGAAGGGGTGCTCTCGCCCCGCAGCCCTGAAGGCACAGGGCTGGCAGAGACGACACCACTCTCCCGAGGGGAGCCCGTCACCTCCAGCAAGGCGATGGCGCCGGTGAAGTCCCTCTGGGCCAAGAGTTCCTCCAACTGTGGCACCTCCTTCCCTTTCTTTCTCCGCCTGTCTCCCGGCGGTGGGGTACCCCCCACAGCCGGCTTGGCCCGCGAGAGCATCTGGGCAGAAAGCAAAGAGGAGCAGGGTCAGAGCGGGCCCCCCCTCGGCGGCGCCTCCCCCACCGCCCCTCACCATCCTGCGATCCCTCACCGCCCCGCCGCCACTCACCATCCTGCGACCGGGCCCAGATTCCGCGCTGCGCCGGCGGCGCCGTTGCCGGGGCAACGGCGGGACGGCGGAAAGCCGCGGCGAACGGACGCCGGCTGAGGACCGGAGCCGTCCCCAGGGTTCCGCGTCCCCTGCGGCGGACGGCTATCTCTGCGACGGCCCCCTCGGTCAGAACCGCGCTGGTTCCTCCCCCAAACCCCGTGGCTCTTCCTCTCCCTCGCCTTTGGTCTTTGGCCTGAACATCCGGGTCCCAGATGTGAGTCGCAACAGCACCAAAGATTTGGAATGGAGTGGCTGGAAAGCGGCCAGATGGAGGACCTGGGGGGTGCTGGTTGACGCTGGTTGAAAATGAGCCAGCATGTGTCCAGGTGGCCAAGAAGGCCAGTGGCATCTGATAAAATGTGGCCAGCCCCTGCACACTCGTGAGGCCACACCTCGAACCCTGTGTCCAGTTTTGAGCCCTCAGGACAAGAGCAACATTGAGGGACTGGAGCTTGTCCAAAGGAGGGCAGCAAAGCTGCTGAGGGGTCTGGAGCACCAGTCTAATTGTTCCAGAGTACGTTTTTTCACCCGGTGTTCAAGAGGCCAAACCACACACAGAGTCAAAGTCTTTAATATATTTACTGTTCTGCACAAAAAGGGATGCTGAGTGGCAAATCCACAAAGACAGCATGACAACTACCAAAACTTTTTTTTTGTTTATACGTTTTAGCAAATAAAGGCATTAAGGTCTATTGTCTACAAGTTACATAGTTCCCTTAATAATCAGTATTCTGTCTTCTATTGATTAATGGTTCTTTCGCTTTTCATGCTGCTTAGTTCACAGACTCAGTCTTTCTCTTCTTTTGGGTCAGTGGCCGTGAGTCAGTGGTCACAATTTACCCCTGCCAACTGCCTTTTACCCAGCTGGGCTGGTTCAGCACAGTTGCTGAGTTGTCTTGGTTTCTTCCTTATCTTGGGGGTTCTGCCAAATGTCCTTGTGGCCTGTAAATTCTACGTTCCTTGTGTCTACTATCAGTGGTAGATCTTTATTCCCAAGATTTGTTCACCTCTCTTTAGGTCTGAGATTATTGAAACATGTCAAGCCCTAAACCTTAAGACAATTCTACCAACAACTAATTTGTCTTTCCAACACCTGGACATGACTTAGAGCTTGCTTGTTAGCTACTCTCTGTTTCAGATTTAACAGATTAAATCTCTTTTTGATTAGTCTTGAACATATACAAAGATCAAACATTAAAGATCATATTTTCTTAAGAAAATTTTTACATATTTCACATTTTTCAGTATAATGATGAGTGGCTGAAGGAGCTGGGGTTGTTTAGCTTGAAGAAAAGGATGCTCAGGTGAGCTCTTATTGTTTTCTACAGTTACCTGAAAGGGGATTTTAGCAACATGAAGGTTGGTCTCTTCTCCCAAGTGAGTGACAAATGGAAACAGCTTCAAGTTATGTCCTTGGAGGTTTAGATTGGGTATTAGGAAAAAAAAATTCTTCACTGAAAGGGTGGTCAAGCATTGGAACAGGTTCCCAGCACTGAGGGACATGGGAAACTGATAGACCTGCAGTGTTAGGTTGATGGCTGGACTCAATGACCATAGAGATCTTTTCCAACCTTCTGTGATTAGAAATGTCAGTGCAGAGGACTAAAACATTACACTACTGTTGACAGCTCAACTAACTAAAAAACACATATCCATGGACAGGAATAATGAAACATCTGTATTTCTACCTTCTTACCTTCCTTGAGAAGAAACTTGTTTTTGCACTTTATCAGGAACCCTCCTCCCCCCCCCCCCCCCCCCTTTTTTTTTAAAGTGAATAAATATATCCTGTCATATTCAAATAATCTGTAATATAGATCAACAGTAAAGAACTGTGTGCTGCTCCTTCAAAGTATGGGTTCCTTATTCACTGTGTCCCAAACACTTCAAACACTATGGCTTGACCTAGGAGTGATACACCCAGCTTGCAACTCTGAGAGATTGCTCTGCAACCAGGAACCACTGGAAACCACTGGAGCACAATAGCACCATGATAGTGTCCCTTATTGATGAATGTGTCACAAAGAAGGAATGTAGATAATCCACTCTCCCACAAAGGATTTCTCCGCAAGAAATTAATTTTTAATTACTTAGTCAAAGTGATAAAGAATGTTTGCCAGTGATGTAGTCTGCTTTTATAGCTCCTCTCTATTATGCAAGGTATTATTTCTGTCAGGAAAAAAATAATTTCCATAAATAATTCAGAAATTATTTGCCCTTTCAGAGATTTGATTTCATGTGGTCAAGTAGATAGTATAATTAGGCAAGACTCTTTAATTTTTTTAAAAAGAAAAAGTAACTGAAAATTTAATTTTACTACATTGCTTTCTTTGGGTTTTTTTTTAGAAATTCTTTCAGAAGATCCTGTTGTTCTAAGGATCAACATAAATATTGAATAAATAATCATAAATATCAACAACAGCTAAAATATTGACTTAAGTGAAAGAAAGCTTTCAGCTGCTCTACTGGTTTCTTCCATTTCCAAATGACTCCTGAATTTGTATGTGGTGGGTCCAAAGATGGGGAATGCACAAGAGCTAACAGATGCACAGTTGGCATAAGAAGGACAGTGTCAACTGTGATAAAAAGTGATAGCAGCATCAAATTGACCAAAATATCTTTAGCATGTCTGTTGTAGAATTTTTTACTAAGATGCAATACAAAGCAGGTGGAGATGTTATACTTTTTCCTCATATGAAACACTAAGATAACAATTCATATATTAAAGACAAGAAGTTTGTCTACTCTAGAGTAATACTGGAAAGCTGTATTATTCTTCATTATTCTTTTAGCCAGTGCTGTTATCCTGAGTCTGTGAGCTGCAAAATGATTAATGATCATGTTTATTTCCACACAGAATTGCTGGGAGAATGGGAATTTACTTACACTAATGTCAGCAAAAGGGAAATTGTGCACCCATGACTAAACACCAAGATAATCATCAGAGGGTGCAATGAGTGTTTAAATAAAAAATCAGAGACAGGTTTAAGAAAAGTAGAGGAAGGAGGGGAAAGAAAAAGAAAGAAAGAAAGAAAGAAAGAAAGAAAGAAAGAAAGAAAGAAAGAAAGAAAGAAAGAAAGAAAGAAAGAAAGAAAGAAAGAAAGAAAGAAAGAAAGAAAGAAAGAAAAGAAAAGAAAAGAAAGGAAAAGAAAAGAAAGGAAAAGAAAAGAAAGGAAAAGAAAAGAAAAGAAAAGAAAAGAAAAGAAAAGAAAAGAAAAGAAAAGAAAAGAAAAGAAAAGAAAAGAAAAGAAAAGAAAAGAAAAGAAAAGAAAAAGAAAGAAAGCAAAAGCAAGAAGTGGAAAAAACCCTCATTGTCATATAAGGTGAAGCAAGAGGTTGGGACATGACATTTGAATCAGCAACAATCATGTGCTTCAATTTCCACAATATCTGAGTAAGATCATGTTCTTTCAGTAATGATGCTTCACCATGTTCTGTGTCTTGTACCTTTGAAAATGCACATGACAACATCTGACATCTCAAGATAAATGATACACAAAAGTGAGAGCAATGAAATGCTCCCCAGCTACAGCTACAAAGGCAATCCCTTGAGATGAGAAAATGGGAGATGATCCCTTTAAAAGCAAGAAACTTGAACAATACATGCTTCTTTTTTTTATGGTGTCAGCAACTTCGGAGTCTTAATCTACCCTGGATAGACCACCCATGATGAGAGAAGCTGAAAAACGTAAGTTGATGGATCATGTGTGCCTTTAATGCTTTTGTTGAGTCTCTATTACCCAGCTCAGGAAGGCAAAAAACAGCCATGTCAGTTAAAGACATCCAAATGGTGACAGGAAAATTCATCATTTTCATCTTTATTCGGGAAGGGGAACATTTTCATTCATGTTTATGTATGTGATTTTTATGGGTCTATGTGAAATGCACCTTCAGACTTTTTCAGGTATTTCCAGTACGCACCTGTCATCAAGATTCAGTCAAGTTAATAGAAAAAAGCTTGTATTTGATTTTAGCATTACCTTTAGGTAAGTTTTTAGAAGTTTATGTATGTAGAACCAAGGGAGGGGAGGCAAGACAGGTCCAGTATGAGCCAGTGTCAGAACTGAAAATGCAATGCATGGTTAGCTGTGTCCGCACAAACTTATCCAAGCCAGAAGGCCGCATCACTGCAGGTGCTATGTCCCAAAGAATGCAGTTGTACTGGTTCAGAATGTGTGCTGATATATTTGCACAGTGTTCCACTGCCACCTGGATTTACAGGATCAAGTGTGCACTAGCTTGAAAATCTCCTAACTCCATCCCAGCATGTAGTATAAACATGGCCAATGTTTGATAAAAAGAGTTTAAGGAAACTGAAGTATATGTACAAGACATAAATTATTACATACTCAAGCCATTTACCTTTGTAAAGATAAACAGAACAGGTGTTTGCCCGTTAAGGATAGCTTACATTCGTCTCTTGACAGAGGTGTATCCTGCTGAGTATATAACAGAGGCAAACCAGTACGCTGAAAAGGTGAATGTATCCTGTCACTTGGGAAACAAAGTCCTTTAGAGAAAGAAAATGGTAGTTAAAAGGAAAGACTTCTGCTATTTATTTTTGTAGTATACAAGTTAGGTGGATAAATAATATTCACATCAAAATGTATATGTGTTGGGAAAGGGTTAACAGGAAGTAGACTTTCTTAATTAATCTAGATGTTTATGACACATCACGTATTTAGCTTCATCTTCTGGTATGTGGCAATATAATAGATCAATAGGAAGATAGGGCCACCACCCAAGCTGTTGGCAATATGATGCAATTCCACTTTTCTTATCCTCGTCTGTAGTGTTCCTTTTACTAGATTGCCAACTTCTGATGAGAACAGTCAGTGCTTTGCAGTATAATTTCATTCTAATCTATGTCAGCAACTAAATTATGGCAGCAAACTGAACTCTCAATAACCCATGGGAATGGCTACATTATCATGCTGTACTCTCAGGATCATAGATCATATGACCCACAAGTTTTTATGTTGGTTTACAGGCTTGTTGCTTATCAGTTGCTGGTTCCAAAGAATAGTGTTTGCAAAATCTTTCTTTATGTTCTTTTGTAGTAAATGAGAAAGAAAAAAACATCAGTTCTGAAAAGTCAGTATAGTTGCTATATATGTTTTCTATATCTGTGTAAACAGCTGCTATATATGTATATCATACAGTTAAATTCATAATAATTTACATTATTGTCTTCTAAGACTAGATAGTAGAAGTATTGTAAAAATAATTGAAGTTGGGAAAACATTATTTCCCATCCCTGGTCTCCTCTCTAATATTGAAAGTTAAAGAAGACATCTTTATATTCTCTTTATAATTTATATTATTGAAACCAATAAGTTACTGACATTGAATAAACACAGATATTACAGTGCTGTATTTTTTTTTCTTTTCTGTTTGTAGTTCCAACCTCTAACAAAACTAACAAATTAATATAATTTGGAATCAGACTTAGTAATAGTGGCTAGAATTTGAAAACAACATCGGTGTTTTTCAGCATTTATCCTGTTGGCTAAATATGATCAATTATACAACATATAATGTCACATATTTATTATTAAAAATTCTGTATTTTATGTGAACAATGTTGACAGCCTCGCTTGTTCAAAAACATGGACATGATAGATTTCAGGCCACTGAAATCAAGGAAATTTGTGTTTTCAGAGTTGGTGAGAATTAAGAACATATATGCATTTACTGTTATTTTTATTTATAATCTTTTCAGATATTTTTGTCTCTCCCTTTTTCACGTTTCTCAGTTCTGCAATACTGGAGACTTGCAGCATCTCTTTTATTTTAATGGAACCTCATATTCTTGTCTACTGCCAAAGTACCTGGCACTGGAGAAAATAAAAAATAATGTGCAACTGTGAAAAATACAAGCTGATCACAACAATAGTAATGAAATGACATTGAGAATTAATTGTAGCAAATGTTCAGGGGAATATTCCATTTTAAAGGACACCGTCAAAATATGTTATCCTGCAAAATAAGACGATTGTTTCAATGCATGTTTCTTTGCAAACTAGTGGCTTGAAAAATGCTACCTTGGTTTTCTTTGGTACCAAAGGAATTGAAGACAAGCTGACAATATGTTTGTGGTATTTTCAGACTTTTTAGGACTATTGTTAACAAGTATCACAAGTAGCAATTTGACTGACTGGCACTCAATACCCTCACCTAATTCTTTGGCTCTTCTGATATTTCTGGAATTTTCATTCCATATATTCTCTCCATTTTCTTCTCTATGAGCGGTCAAGTGGAAATAATGATTTGTAACTAAGTAAAAACTAGATTAGGCTGCATGCCAATAATAAGATCGTAAAGATGAATGTGGTAAAGGTGTTGGAGATAGTGCATCATTCAGTTGCGATACATTACGAGCTGATAGGCAAAGGGATTCTGTGGTGCCCTGACTGGTCTATCATTCCCATTTTCAGGACTTTCAGACTCTGCACAACAGAAGAGAAGCCACTGAAATGAAAACCCTGTCACATGCAGCATTAAAAAAGAGTGGAAAATGTTCTATAGACCATAATCTTTCATAGGCTGAGGGAAGAACAAGTCTTGGAAATTTTTTGCTCTTCTTTTTCTGACTGTCCTTGAATTTTTCGTAAGACTGATGGAACCTCTCAGAGTAGTTTTAGATCAGGAAGTCAGTGTTGATTATCAGTTGCAAATACACCCTGTAATATCTAGTTGTTTATTATCCAGTAAATCCTAGGGCAGAACAAATACAGTGCTCTAAAGTGCCGTAGAACCAGGCACTGAAAGTCACTTTTCACTAAAACCAATGATACAGTTCTCTAGCGAGTTAGTTTGAGGCGGTATTTCTAATCTAACACTGACTCTAAAAATACCTAAAGAGAACTATTATGATGTTTTGTAGCTATGCAATATATGGACAGGTAATGATGGTGGTGAAGAACTGAATTTTTTCTTCAGACAAATAAATACAGAGCCTGCCCATCTAAATCTGAATCATCCTTGTGTTGTTGAAGTCAAACTGCCGTGATTCAAGGGGACACCTCTATGAGTTAGGATTACATCATTGTGCTAGGATTACATCATTGTGCTAGGATTACAAAAATGAGGGTCTCAAGCTGATGTTTCCCTAAGAACTGACTTCCTAGATAGACACTTGCATGTAGTACAGATATGTAATGCTGAGATCTCTTTTTTACCTTTCTGCCAAGATGATAGCAGTAGCTGATGCCTAGAAACCTCAGCTAAAAAGAATGCACTAGGGATGTCAGATGTTTTTAGCACCTTATGCCTTAGACAATGATTAAATCTCAGCACTTTCAAGAGAGAAGAAATAATTCTAGATGTGCTTTAAAGATGATTTGTGGGTTGTCAGGACAGGTTAGCTTAAGCAGGATATTGCTGGTGTTTGAATTTCTTGCTCTGTTTCTCCACTCACGAGAGACATTCTTTCAGAGGAAGGCAGTTATTTGCATTTGCCTTCAGGATGCTCACATTACCTGTAGTTCTGTTGTAAGCCAGTATTTCTAGCTAAAGCTGCAGTCACCTACAGAAGTCAAAAAGCTTTCTTTTTCCCTCCAACACATAATCTGTCTTCTGAGTTTCTAAACTGGATCCTTCACTGACTAATCTTGGAAGTGTGAGAGCTTGCTCACGGTTGGAGAAAAGTGAGATAGTGGAGAGAGTGCTCTAGAGAGATACGCAAGGTTTCTTTGAGTAGCTGTCTGGTTTGTATCACTGTTAACCTCTTGGGTTTATAAGCTGCTAGTTTGGACATTATGAAAGAATTAGATGAGATTGGCTGGGATCCTTAGGAGCTTAGCTGTGTTCTGCAGCCAGAAGACTATGAATGGACTGGCATTTGTGTCTCATCTCTTCTATTCCTCAGGGCTAACAGTGCCTTAAGCAGAGGCAGCAACAAGGACAAACAGAAGCTTTTGCTTGTGGCAAGCCTATCAAATATTGTGCTTTACATATCTGACTCATTTACCTTTTCTTCTCTCCACCCTCATGAACATCTATAGTATCAGTAAGTGCCATATTTACAGTGCGATGACACAGCTTTTCTTTGTCTCTCTTATGCCATGAGGCAGATGTTACTGATCAGTCTGCTGGCTAACTGTATTTGATGTCCAAAGCCCCAAGGTACAAAGGGAAGTGTGGTGTTAGGCAGGTTTCATGGAGAGCTTGTTTCATCCTAGGTGCTGCCTCCTGTCACACTCTCTGCTGCTCCACATCACCAGATTCTTCTATTATGGGAATTCATTGAGAGATTACACACACACACCAGGCAATTAAAAAGTTGAGAAGTCAACAATTAATTTGTATCATATTCTGGTTGGGGCTGTGGCATTGTGATGGTGTAGGACAAGGGAGAGAAGGAGAAATGCTGTGATAAGGCTATCACTCATTTTACCTTTTGTTTTTCAAGGACCATTTTAAGCTGCTAAGAAAACCAAATAAATACATTAATAGATACAAAGCCAGGGAGACCTCAGTGCCGTTATGTACTCCCTGTGTGACCAGCTGTGTAAAATAGTCAGTTCTAGTTGCATTATCCACGCTGTTTGTCTGTTTCTCCCATACAGGCTAAGAAGAGTATAAAAATGCCAATCCTGCTCTGCTGAAGTTAATGATAAATCTCTTACTGACTTATATGGGATAAGTTTCAAGAACATTGGAAATACCTGTAAATGAGCCAGTGATGAGCAGATGATCTCCACATGAAAAGCTGTTCTATTCTCAATCTGCAGCTCTAGCCAGCCATACTAGTCCACATGTTTACATGACAGACTGCTAATTTAGAATTGCTGTATTATTAATT
This sequence comes from Phylloscopus collybita, assembly GCA_027886175.1. Classification (NCBI taxonomy): domain Eukaryota; kingdom Metazoa; phylum Chordata; class Aves; order Passeriformes; family Phylloscopidae; genus Phylloscopus; species Phylloscopus collybita. The sequence goes on along the minus strand of JAJNNQ010000137.1, from coordinate 48,655,452 downwards.
ACAAATGCTAGATTAAATATGCAAGATGTTTATGGACTACTTTTAAGTGCTGGGTCATGGTCTTCTCTGGCTATTAGAAAGATTCAAGCAATAGTAATTTGGTATTAAAATAGAATCACATAAAAAGGTCTGTGCAAATATATCTGAGGTGCATTCAATACCTTTTAAATATAGGTTTTGAAAGAAGCCAGAAATTGCAGTCTTGTTCTATACCACAAGCCCTGTTACTTACATTGTTTCTGATTTATTTCATTATTTATCTTAAAATTATTTCGGGAATATAATAGAAGTTAACTTTTATTTTATTTATTATCTGACAGCCGCAGTGTAGGTCTCAGTAGAAAAAGAGAAGCTGTTGTGCATATGCATAAACACCTCATATTCAGCAAAAGCACACTCTATACTTTATTTAAATTTGTTTCCTTTGTGCCTAGAGTGACTAGAGTTTTCTGTAACGGTTTTTGGTTGTTTGTTGTTTGTTGTTGTTTTATGTTGGTTTTTTTTTTTAGTGATGCCATTTAAGATTTAGCTTTGGTCCTGCAGGTCTGAGAGACCTTCAACTTTGGTAATCCTTACCTGATGCAAGAGGTTCATCACATGAAGTATCTAGGGCCCCCATTTGAGGAGGTGGGAGTGGGAGATGAGAGCTGTGCTGGCTGGGAGCAGATGTGTCTGGGGAAGACCTGGGACACTTTGTTGCACAGTGCTGGGAGAGAATGAGTGGACAAGCCTTGTACTGAGTCTGTAAGAAGAAAGAAAAGCTTTGATCTGAACGACAGCAAGTGGGATATATTTGCCAACATAAAAAGTACTTTACTGTTATAAGCTAAAGGAATGAAATTGGTAACTTATCACAGAAGAAAATACACCCTTGATTTATGAGCTCAATCAGCAGAGATGGTGTGGCAGTGTAATCAAGAGATGTAGGGCAATGCAAACATGAAGTAACCATCTGTTTTCCTCTAGGCTTTAACAGCCCTTATATTTTATTTCCATTATGAAGAGTTGTCTTTATGGTTGCTTTGTCCCCTCCCCTTTCTTCTCTCAGTCTATGCCTGTGATGAAGAGTTAGAGCACTTATCAGGCAAGGTTTCTGGTAATGTTTCAGTTTATAGCCTCAGCCTTTCCATGAGCAAACATTCTCAGCAACCTTTAGCCTCTCTCTTTTCCTGAGTTTTGCTACTTCTACTTTTTCACCTTGAAGTGCTACCTAGTACATTGGAGGGACGGGCAGAGGTTAAGGAAGAGAAGGGGATAGGGAAGTGCAGGAGAGAAGGATCTCACAGCCTGTCTTTGAATCTACGGAGTGGAAATCTCTTTCTATCTATCCAGGAACAAAATCAATGTCGAGTATCTGAAAGAAAGAGAGTTAGAAGACAAAAAGAAATGGGAGAGCACACACAATGGTTCTAAACTGAGCAATGATGAAGCAACCAGTATTGGTGCTGGCCATTTGGCCTTTGTTATTCTCACTGCAGCTGCTGAAGCAAGTGGGTTCAAATCGGTGTAGCAACAACAGTTATGTGATCAATGTGATGCTCATGAATTACTCGGATTTCCCATCAAGTACTGATAGTTTGGAGTTAGCTGTGAAACAAGCCTTGGAAAGGGTACAGAAGGAATTCCAGATGACAGGTAAGCCAATGGGTGTTGGTTACCCTCTCTTCGTGTGATTTTTTGTCGCACTTCGTGTCACAGTTTTATACTTATCTGACCTTAAGCAAGGTGCTTCTCAGACAGGCTCCTTGCTTGCCCATCTTATGTAGATCTTATGGAAATAATTACCTCTCTTTGTATAAATAGAAGTGCTCTACAATGGGCAGAACCATACATGTTTTCATGGTGTTTGGGCCTTCCTGTATGCTTCTCTGGAGATGTTCAGCTGGGTTTGGTAACATGGAAATTATTGAACTGGATCAGACAAGACCAATGATCTATCTAGTGCAGTAATTGGGTTGCCCTTGCTTCCTCTCCTGACTGGATTAGCCTCTACTTTCTGAAAATAATTTTCCTCTTTACCCTATCTGTTGATCACATCATGATCTGAAGTATGAAGTTTCTACAGTCCATATTTTCCTTCATTTAGTTGTGTTGCTTTTATTTATTTTGGTATCTTACCTCTCCTTTCAACATCACCAATCTACTGTCACTCTCGAGAATATCACGGGGAAAAGAGATTCCAAGGAAATAATAAAAGAAATAGTATCTATTCCCTGTCTGCTTTCTAGTTTAAGAGATTTTGTCCAATTTTATTGGAAAGTGGTCTCTCAGTTTCTTCTTACAGAGCCTTAAAAATTTGTCTAGTAATGCCCAACACTAGAAGTACTTTTTACTGAAAGTACTAACACTCAGCAGAAGTCAGCAGTCCACACTGGAGTGGACTTCACAGTCACATCTATAGTAGTGGGGGTTAGGTGGTAGGTAGACTTTGCAGAAGCAGGGAGACCTTGTAGTGTAAGACTGCTCAGACCTGTGTCAGAAGGAGAGGGCTAATTGTGTATTAGTGGTTACCTGCAATTCATGATGCTGTTTGCTTTTACATTTGTGTTACAGGAGAAAATGTTACAGTGGATGCCATCTTCCACCCCTTTACTTCATCACTCTATGTCTCACAAGGCTGCCGTACTAGCACCTGTGAAGGTGTGGAGCTCATCAAAACCATTTATGTGAGTAGCAGACTTCTTTCCTTCTGCTTGGGTGTGCATGTGTGTCTCTGTCTTTCCTTCTTTGATCCTGCTATTCAGTTCCAAAGAAATTTGACAGTGAAGTTTTCAAAGAGAAGATGTTCCTGTATGTTTGTGTATTCCTGTATGAAAAGAAGTAGGCAAATACTGGAGAGAGATTCTATGAATGCCTCCTAGAGACTGCCTTCAGCTTCTGGCTCCTTTTCCTATGGTTGTCCTCCTTTTTATATCTGCACATCTCCTTGTGTGGTCAGACAGCCAAAGCAATCCAAAAAATGCAAATAACAATTAACTAAAAAAACCAAACCAACAAACAACTCAAACAATCAAAACAGCCTGAGCAGAGCAAAAAGGTCCATTTCCAACTGATACAGATCCTAATCTTGTTCACCATCAGTTTACACAATACACAAAAGAGAGAGCTGTGGTGAGGATGGGGACATGTGAGCAGAAAAATCATTAGGCTGGCACTGTTACCAACGAAATTGTTATGGAACTATGCCCAAAGGGCAAAGATGAAGTGCTTGCTTCTCACTAGAAATCACAGAAATCACGTGAGAGAAGCTCTGTGAATACTTTAATATGAGGAAAAGCTTCAGTTAAAATCAGTGCATTACAAGAAGCCGTGTTTCTGAAGATTTTTACACCTCTGAGCGAATTTTGATCAATCCAATGAGAATTTTCAAGACTACTAATCTATGATCATGCTCTAGTCTTTGCTAAGAAATTGTCCCTCATGATGCACAAAGATACAGGTCAGGCCTCATTTGATGGTCATGAAAGGATTTTTTTAAATACTAGTTTCATATGCACTTAACTAATAACTTTTCTGATACACAGGACCTTGTAATACCAAGCACCCTCTCTTCTGCAAACTCTTCTGGGGTGCGTTATTTCAAATGTGAAAATAACAATATTTTAATCCTTACTTCCTGTCTGTGTCTTAACAAATGTTATACTCTTATCTTTTTTTTGCTTTCTGTGATTTTTTCGTCCTCCCCTTTATGTTTGTTCTTTTAAACTTTCTGTAGCTCCTTTCCTACTCTTCTCTTGCTTTTGCTAGATAAATTCTGTGACTCCTCATATTCTACAATTTTCTTCATTCTCCCGTCCTCCTCTCTCTGCCAGTCCTCTGCTTTATCCCAAATGACCCTTTTTGATCCCTTGCAGGATTCTGGCACACTTGGCTGTGCTGTTATAGGACCTGCCTGCACTTACGCCACCTACCAAATGGTCTCGTAAGTATCAATTCTTCCCTTTTATATTGTGATGTTAAATATGTCAGCTGCTGAACAAAGTTGTTTTGTGAACAACAAACCTGCAGAGACATTGGTGTTTAGAGTACATCAGACACCTCAAGGTCTACAGTCAAGGCAGGAAGACTTCTTTGCATAGCCACTACTGGGAATTGAAAGACATCAGTGAACATTTACAGGGCATTGGAGGTTTGCAATTGGCAAAACAGTCAAAAAAAGCTATCACATTTGAGGGGCCAAAGGGGCAAATAGCAACCCTATGCCCTTTTGTGCTCGATTTTGAAGAACCTCTGTGGGGAAGAGATTTGATGTCCCAGTGGGGAGTCACAAGGGGGAAGTGTGACTCTGCAAAAAATAATATGTGCAGGCCTTGGCTGTGAATACAGCATGAAGGGTTTTATTGTTAAGTTTAGCATAGCTTGCACAACTCTAGAAAGCCCTTTTGTTTTAGGATGTATTTCTTGTGTTAGTATGTAACTAGACCCCAGGCTCGGGGTCTCTCTCCAGAGGCACCAGCCTGGTGGCTGGGGGGATCACCCTGACCCCCTTTCCCCCCACCCCCGAATAAAGCCTCTGTTCCCTGGAAACTACGAGAGAGAGTCCCCTCTTTCTTCGATCCAGCCTTGACAGCGTTACCCAGTTGTGAGACCCAAACCCCCACAAAGTGACTTGTTGAGGCGTGCAGGGAGCTGCCGGGAGGCCCAGGCTGGACACCGAGTCGCGGCCGGGGCAAGCACGCACTGCAACAGCCACTCTGTTTGGTAGGTGGAAGAAATCCCCTTCCAAAGGCAGTGGATAAAATTCCAGCTTTAGCAGGGAAACTTCTAATTCCTGACAGTAAGTTGAATGATTGATTGAGGAGCAGCTGGAAAGCAGCCCTGCAGAAAGGGGTCTGGGGATGCTGGTTGGCAGCAGTCTCCACATGAGTCAGTGGTGTGCCTAGCAGGGCAGAAAGCAAACCCTACCCTGGGGTGCATCAGACACAGCATCACCAGCTGGTCAGGAGAGGTGATTATCCAGCTGTACTCAGCAGTGGTGTGGCCTCACCTTGAGCACTATGTGTAGCTCTGGGCCCCACGATTTCAGAAAGATGTGAAGATCCTTGAATGCTTACAAAACTGGTGAAAGGGCTGGAAGGCATGTCCTTTGAGGAGCTGAGAGCACTGGGTTTGTCTAGTTTAGAGAAAAGGAGGCTGAGGGGAGATCTTGTTGCTTTCTACAGCTTCCTGAGAAGGGCAAGTGTAGAGGGAGGTGCTGATCTCTTCTTCCTGGGATTCAGTTACAGGACAAGTGGGAATGACTCAAGTCTGTGTATATAGGTTGGACACTAGGAAGCATGTTTTTAGCGAGAGCATGGCTGAACACTTGGAACAGGCTTCCTAGAGAGATGGATCATACCTTAAGCTTATCATGTCTAAAAGGCATTTGAACAATGCAGTTAGTAAGTGGTCTAGTGGAAGGTGTTCCTGTCCATGGCAGGGGGTTTAGAACTAAATCTTTAAGGACTCTTCCAACCCAAACCATTCTATGTTTCTATGAACAACATGCTTTAGCTTTTGGTCAGTCCTGAAGTAGTCAGGATTGTATGATTTTTGTAGGTCCCTTTCAACTGAAATAATCCATTCTCTCCTATTCTAATTCTGTCAGAAAAAAAAAAGCCTATTTAATTAGTGAAACACTCTCCCAGTCATTATTTATTACATCATCTATGTCTGTTTCTGTTGCAATAAGTAAAAAACCTGTAATTGGGTAAGTGGGCTTTACCAAGAAAACAAAATTTTGTCACAATAATGCCAACAACTCTTATGGCCATGGTTTTTGCAGGCAAAATTCCCTGTTGCAAAAAAAAACCCATACAAGAACAAAAATATTCTGAGTTTAGTCTGATAACATAGCAACATCCAGGAATATACTTCTGTCCTTAAAAGCTTACTGTATCTGTGTATAAAATTATCTTTGTTTTACAAATTCCTTGTCAGCAGAGGGTTGCCCTAATTTTTTCTTCCTGACTGCTGTTGTTGACAGCTGCTAAAATACACCTTTGTGAAATGAAAAGATTTTTCCTTTAAATTGTAGGAGTAAAGCTTTTTTGATGGCAAAAAGCTGTCACCCTGCAGCACGGTCCAAATAAGGAGATTAAATCCAGCCCATGGTAATGGCAGCCAGGGAGCAAAACCCTCTCTTGAGCCTTTGGATTCCTGTCACAACCCTTGAGGCTGAAATGGTGTGTGGTACCCAAAAGGGCAGGGGTAACTGGGGATGGTGCAAGGAGCTGCCTAGAGCAATTCAACAGGGCTTTTTGGTACCAATACGGACTGTGTGTTCTTGAGGAGCCTTCTGGTTCAGGTTCAAATTGTGTTAAGCTAACTCAGGGCACAAGAGGAGAGGGAGGTGAGGATGGAAATCAGGTAGCTGCTTTGGTGCAACAGCAATCTTGTTCAGACTTGTCCTCTTATCTCTTCCTTCAGACTTGAAACAATACTGAGCCTGCCTCTGATCTCTGTAGGGAGTTTTGGACTGTCCTGTGACTACAAAGTAAACCTAACCCGCCTTCTGACCCCAGCCAGGAAACTGAACCAATTCTTCTATCATTTTTGGAGACATTCTGAGCTGCCATTCAAAACCACGACCTGGGAATCCGTCTACATTTACAAGAGAACTGAAACCTCTGAGGCATGCCTCTGGTAAGACCTGGATTCACCTCTGACCCAACTGTTGATAAATGCTGTCTCCACCCTCAGACATGGTTTCTGCAAAGTGTTCTTTCAGTCCTACACTTTGGGAGGTGCCTTACTACTACTAAGAAACAAAAGAAAAGATGAATTGTAGCTTTAGCTGTAGCACTTACCGGAATGTTTCTCTCAGTCTTTTTTAAATATTTGCAAGCCTTTGCTTTTCCTTTGTATGACATAGCCCACATGTTGTCTATGATGAAAATACTTGTTTACAGCATCCTTAATATAAATACTGTGACATAAGAGGCTCCTCCACAGGCTCCTCATAGACGCCTTTTTAGGTCAGGGGTCTTACTATGCTCTTAAAATGTTTCTCTGCATTAGTGGCTTCCATCTGTAGGCACTATGTCCAAAATTCAGACTGTATCTTTCTTCAAACAAAATCACCCCAATGATTGCAGAGTTTAAACTGTACTCTCACCAGTTTGGAGCAAAGGAGACAGCATTCATTTTGTGACTTGAAACATCAGGCTGTACTTGACTCTCAGAAATGCTGGCTTTTCCCCTTGCCTTGGCTGCTTTTAGACAAATAGACTCGTTAATATACCAGTATTTCTAATGGCTTTTCTATTATTGAGTCTTATTTAGTTTTCAGCTCATATGAGTGTTTCTATTCTCCTTTGATTTTTTTTCCAATTTTGGGATATAAAAAGTTGATTAATTAAAAAAAAAGATTTCACTTCTCCTACTAGTTTTATAAACGTAGCTGAAAGGTAGCAAAAAGTTAATGGAAATAACTATTATATACATTTCTAATTCATAACCTGAGAGACTTGCAGAATTCTAAGTAAAATTTATGACTGTTTGCTTCGGACTGATAGAAGCATATACTTATGGAATATTTTGGATACAGAATTAAAAGGGGTTTTTTCTGAATTAAGAGACCTAAAACCCGATTTCCATTTAGTTCTTTCATAGGTATTTATGGACTTTTATTGTTTCCTTCTTCTTTCTTAGTATACATAGCAACTTGATCACATGATGTAATTGCTATGATTACCTCTCTTTGATGTTTTGAAGTATCAGTGCACTTCGCTCATCTCTTACTCCAATCCCTACTCCTCTGTGTTTGCAGCTGTGATTGCCAATGCACTACACACACTTTAGTTAAATACCTTTAATTCTGCAGTTTCATACCTTTCAGTGAAATAATTGTATGGAAGTTATTCCTGACCTTTCCAAGTGTTTCTTATTTCACTTTTTTTAATGCTTTTGACCAGGGCCTTCTTTATTACTTGAGAATTGTTCAAGCCCCTTCAGTGTTGAATTAACAATAAAAAAACTAATTTGGTATCTCTGCCCACTTTTCATCCTAATTTAGTTGTAACTATGTACCTCATACTGCCTTAATAGAAACAGTCAACGTGAAGGTTTTTGAAGTCTAATTTAAAAAGATCCATTTTTTCTAAAGCACAAGTATTACTGCATGAATGAACTGTTTTTCCCATATACATATAAAAATAAGTGAATACCCACAGTGATAGCAAAACCAGGTTATGTTTCAACTATGCATATGTTTCTGTAAATTAATGGTTAATGATTCTGTTATCGAAGGAAAAGAAAAGAAAAAAAAGGAAGCAAAATGTATTTAGCAGCTCATAGGACTGAGATCTCAGTGCTGGTAGATCAAAGGTTATGTACTTTGAAAACAATGAGAGTTCTTTTGGTTTTCCCTCTGCATTAACTTTATTTCAGATAAAATATGTCTTCTCAGAAATAACATACTGAAGGCAAGAGTAGAATTCATGAGCTGACTGTTCTTTATTAATCATTTGGCAAACTTTACTTCCTTGCTTTTTTTGCTGAGCTCATTTTTCCCTTCATTTTCTAACTGATTCTGTATAGGTTTTTTGTTGCTGCTTTTCTTCCTTTACTTCTCTCAGAGTTAGAGCACATGTGTAGTTTTTATCTCAGTTCTTTCTGTAGTTCCTCTTTAGTCCTTTGAACCTTCACATGTGCCTTCTTACATTACCACTGATGTCTTAAATAGCAAAGGTTCCTGGTTCTGCCTTTCTTTTAGTCTCACTTCCTGCAATTTCCTCATATCCCTGGTTTTTTTTCTTAATTGTTAATGTCTTATTACATCATTTCATTTTCCAAATCCATCCTTTGTACACCCATGCTCAAATACCTCTGGTTGACTTACAAAGCATTTCTGCATCTTTCATGCCATGTATTGATTCTTTCACTTTTATTGCTGCAGAAAAGGTTTCATACCAGCTTATAAACGCTCTTGTGTGCTCTGAACAGCCTATCTTGCACTATGGTTCATTTAGGAAAATGTGAGGAGTTAGCAATTTCCTGACAATATCTTTGCTCCCTTGTGCCAGGTACATGAATGCTTTAGATGCTGGAATCACAGAGTTCTCTGAAAAACTCAAGTTCAAGGATATTTTAAGAACTCCAGAGCTGCTTAAAAAAACTGTGAAAAATCCAAACCGAAAAAGCAATGGTAAGGAGGGGTTGAGGCTTCACTGTCCCTGCAAGTGAGTTGCTTTTCCAAGGAAATCAAACTCACCCCTTAGCTAGATTATAGGGAAAGCCTTTCACCAGAAATGGTGGAAACAAAGATATACCATTTTACATGGATGTAAAGATAAAATGGCCCAAAGTTCCTAGATTCCTCTCTTCATCCTCATAAAATATGGGGGAATATCATGGTTCCAGAGAGCTTTTTGGGTAAATTGTCCCATCTAGGCACAAGCTCTTCTTTGTGAGAGATTCAGAAATCCACGGATCACAATTTCTCCAAGAAGGGCTTTAAGTACTACAAGAATATAGATACTGCAAGCTCTGTATCATTCATGTGTTTGCAGCCCTGGTACATTTATGGACCTCATTTTGCCATCAAGGGGTACTTCTGGAAATGATAAATCTAAACTAGAAAAATGAATGAATAAACACCTCATCTTCTCCTAAGACTAAGCACCTGGCATCAGCAGGCCAAGTGAGTGTGAGAGTAATCCATCTAATAAAGCCATTACTTGAAGGCCATTTAACCTAGAAATGTTCATATAGAGTAGCTGTTATGGCACCACAACTCCTAATGCTTATTTGAGTGAGATAATGGTAGTGTTCTAGTGCAATCAGACAGAAAATGGTGCAGGTGTTGAAGCACCTTTTACCACTTCCCCTCAGATATTCTGATTTTACTGTGTAGAGGCTGAAGCTCTGTGCCTGGGCCCCAGTACAGCACAGATAATGTGCCTTAGCCCAAAGTTGCACTACTGTCTGCTACTCAAACGTGGGGGAGCAGGCAAACATCATCTTCTTGTCTGTAAATCTCGCCAATCTGTCTCCATTTTTGCCCATTCTGTAGTGATCATCATGTGTGGCTCTCCAGAGGATGTCAGCACAGACCTAGGGACGGAGAAGGTGGATAATGACATTGTTATCATCCTGATAGATCTCTTCAAGTAAAGTATCACCTTTGGTTTTCTTCTTTTCTCTGCAATTTGCTGATGGATACAGATAATGGAAATAGTCTGAGCGGAACTGTTTCTTTGAAGAAATGCTCTTTCACAAAATATCTTCTATTGCCATTTTTCCTCATGTCTTGCCATTTATGTAACATGCGTAGTGTTTAATTCATGGCACATCCTCTACAAAATCCTTTTTGGTTCACATAATATTTTTCTAAGTCAGTGACAGAGCAGGTAGGTTGAATGTTGTCCTGTGGGCAGGAAACCATGAAAGAAGCACAGAGTCCAATGTCAGAATGGTCATGACATATGGTTCATTTGAGATATGGAATATTTTTCATACTCTCTGCACAACCAGACAGTTATGTAAATAGGACTTATGGTATATATTTCTAGACTCCATTTGTTCAAATTTTAGATTATTTATGTGATGAAACTGTTCTCCCAGTTTATAACTCTTGCATTTTATAATCATCTCTTCAACAGCTTTATAACCACAGAAACATAACTTCTCAGAGACGTTTCTTAGTATACAACCTAAGTTTTCTTTTGCTTTATTTTCTCTTAGTATTGCTAATTACAAAACTATTTATAGAAGACATCTGACATAAATTTGCCTTAGCAATGGTATCCTCAAAAGCCTTGGCTGTATATGAGGACAGAGAGCTGATTTCTGGCCCTAAACCTAAGTGACACAGCAGAGATTACATCTGTACAACTACGTGTAAATACCTAAACCAAGTGTTTCTTGGGTATAGCACCAGTTGCCGTAGCAAGTCACAGTCTGGGAGAAAGTTAATTGCCTGGGATAATGCTGGTGGTGTGGATGGATGGATGGATGGATGATCGCAAGGCAAATGTATGTGCCCATGTCTTGATGTTACTAACTTCACTGTTGATGTGGCAAAAAGAATCCCTGAACTTCTAGGGCCTTCCCAGCTCTTGTGTCTAAAGCTGACCATAACAGATCAGTTCTGAGAAACTCTGGGTTAATGACTTCAGAGATTTAACCTTTGGTTCCAAACTGGATCATGGACAGGTTTTAACAGGATCTTCTCTATCCTGTATGCTTTCAGGTTCACCATATCTATTTTTTCAGAAGTGCCTCTAAGAGCTTTCAGCATTCCACAGTTGTATCCAAGCACTAGGAATCCCCATTTGCTTTTCCTGAGGCAACTGGCCTCAACTCCTGTTTCTTTGCAAACGCACAATGGGAGCTATGTATGTGAGTGCTTTAACACTGGTGTTGTAAGTATAACTGTTGCATTACAATAGGTGAGGATGATTAGGGAATTCTTTGCTGTGATACACATCCTTCTGATATACCCTGCTGCCTCAGGCTCTATATATGGCCCCCTTCTTAAACTTTCTACAGACCCCTTATTTTGCTGAGTATCGCAAATCACATTATTCTTAGAAAAAACAAAATACAGACAGCTGTATTAGATGAAAACTCAATAGGAGGGAGAGTAGGCAAAGTCCTGTGCTTCTACAGGAGCGAAGTGCCTCTGAAAAAGTGATAGATTTAAATTTTCTTCAGCTCTGAGCTGTCTGGCAAGCAGGACACAATCACAGTCTTTAAGTCTCCCTCAAGAGAGGTGGAGTGCTGGAGGACTATCCAGTCTGGTGGAGTCTAATGAGGTTTTCCAACTGTCTAGTTCAGTCCAAGCCTGGATGAAAAACATTTTGAAATTCTTTAGGGTGAAAAGTGCATTGTAAAAGTCAGAAAGTTCAGGGAAAGGCAGAGACAGGGCTCTGATGTCAGAATCCAATCAGATGGCCGTGGAGCAGAGCCTATGGCCTCCAAAAAGCCTTAATACAGTACTGACTGTACTGTACAGTCAGCCCATACAGTTATTCTCTTTCTATCAATCTAGCCATAGTAATGACAGATGCTGCCAGTTTACACTAGTATCTATTGCTAAATTCTTCTTTAACATGAGAATCTGATGGTGGCCAGTCTGTGAAGCACTTCCTGATAGTCTGTCAGGGTGATGAAGCTGAAGATGATACCTGAAAGCTACATCTTCTGCTTGTTTTAGCAGTTTTCAAGTTGACAAAATTTCCTTTGACTTTCCTATCACACTGAATTAAACAAATGACACGATAACCTGCCCTCTGCGCTTCTGTGATTGTTTTATTCCCTCCTGTTAAGTGCTTTTAGTGTAACTCCTGCTGTGCTTAATTCTAGCAGGAAATATCAAAATTAGAGGAACAAGCAAAAAGAGTGCAGAAGAGCTCAGAGAGAGGCAGAGCAATATGAATAAACTATGGTTGCAGTATTGTGGATTCCAAGGAGAAGCTGAGTTTTAATACATGCAAACTCTGCTTAAAAAAAAAAGGAAATAAACAGGACAGAAAACAAACAGTTAGAATAACAACAGTGGTTCACAACAACCTTTGAGTGTCAGATTGGCAGATCTCCCTAATATTACCTTTTAATACATTTAGGCACAAAAGCTGGCATCAGGGAATGAATGATATAAAGAGTTGTGTGCATGATGAAATTTTATTTCTAGAACTACTGTTTTAACCTGTTAAATAACAGTGCTGTTGGGAACAGGTGAGGGACTCTGTCATGGATACTACTGATCCTGTTGCTCAGTGTTCCTGGGGTTCTTCTGCTTTGCTTTGCAGTAATGTGTACTTCAAGAAGAACATCTCAGCTGAGTACATGCACCATGTACTTGTCCTGACTCTGCCACCAGCTAATTACAGCTACAATACTGTAATTAGAGACTACATAGAGATGGAGGACAACATCTTGGTAAGAACACTATTTTATATCTGATTATTGCATTCAGTTAATTCGTGTTCATGTATGAGGAAATGAAAACTAAAAATGCAGCTGTAATCATCCTGTTATGCTTCTAAGCTGATATCTTATTGCAGGATGGCATTTTGTCCTGATGTAATGATGTCAAAATATAGTATCATAAGGCAAATCTGCAGGCTGTCATATTCCTGCTTTATGAAGTTCAACTCAAACTTTTAATTTTTTCTGCATGTGTCATATTCACGTGGTGTAAGGCACATGCTTTTTCCACTCCATATCTGAGTGACTGACAATCTTACATGTAGCTGCAAGGCATCACTCAGGAAAGATCTATAAGTGTAATTGAGATGTGAGCATGGAAAGGTCAGAACTAATAACTGTTGACTAATTTGTCTGCAGGTATGTCTTAGAGATGACAACCATTGCCATTTCTTTCCAGTGGCTTTCCAGATAAGCTTCAAAAACAGGAACCTTTTTTTCTGTAGGAAATAAGTAATTTTTTTTTAATTTCCCGAAAAGCAGAACCTATGAAAAAGCTGTATTTGTTTAGTGAAACTGATACTGTTGCTGTCTGCCAAGGAATCAGGTCCTTCATGTAGAATTCTTCCCAGGATTTGTGGCTTTGAGCTCCAGCAGGCAGCCTGAAGCTTCTGGCTGGATTTACAAGGCTTCTAGATCCCCCCAGCCTGGGCTCAATGCCTTTTAGGTGCCAGCTCTATGGCAGACTGCTGGAAATTCTGGCACAGCTCCTTGCCCCTGAGCTATGGCCACCGGGAAGCCCAAACTTGCTGGCACCACACTGAATTCCCTGCACAGAAACTCTAATCCAAAGCCATGGTCTTTGGGACACACTGAGCAAAGCAGAACTGCCAAGAACCCACAGTGCAGGATTTCTTGAATCCTTTGCACCAGGATCAGCATGCCAGACCTTTACATTGGTCTCTTTTAAGTTTTTAGCACCTTTCTATCTTCATCAAAATATAAAACACCAAAAATATATTTTGTTTACCTTTATTTTTTGAAATGAGAACACTCATGTGGCACTGGCCATCTACTCAGTGTTCAGCAGATTCTGGTCTTCCACGCTGGAGTTTCTGCCAAATGGAGCCAATCAAAGTTATTACAGCTTTATGACAGAAACATGAGCTCTCAAACAGCCATTTTTTATTTTCTTTTGTTCTAGATGGAAGATGACTTTCTTGCTGGCTATTTTAATGCAGTGTTGCTGTTTGGACATAGTCTCAAGAAATTTGTCATCTCCCAGAGCCCAGTGTCACCTCTCAGTTTAATCAAGGAATTCCGAAATACCACTTTTGAAGGTAAAAAAAAGGACTGTCCTGTGCAGGGTTCACTGAATTGATGAGGGGAAAGAAATTTGATTTTAAACACTGCAAGGATAAGTCACTTCTACACTAAACAAGTCCAAGACATTCAATGAATTTTATTTCCAGATTTTTTCTTTATGTATAATTTCTATAAGGATGTTTTTTTCAGTATTTGATGTTCAAAATGACTCTGAAGTCACTTGGCTGAGCTTTAATGAAATAGTTTCAAACTTTTTCCAGTTTACAAAGCCACATAGGCCTGGGTACCTTGCAGTGGGTGTAGGCCAGCTGGCAGTGGGTTGGCTCTACTTAGCTTTCTTGATCCTCTCACAGGTTGTCTAGCACTGTAGGCTTTTGTTTTGCAGGGCCATGGGTTCAAAATCACAGAATTCAATCATTAGGAAAAGACAGAGGGAAAACTTAGATGAAGAAATGAAAACATTATCTCTCTGGGAGTATAATCCCTGTTGTTGCTTCTCTTCAGAGATCTGTACCAAAATGATGACAGAAAGTTTTTTGTATATGTCATACCTACTTTCAGCCAACATATATGTAGAAGTTTACCAGATTTTCCTGAGATATGAAAGGTTGCAGACTAATCTTTGCTTTAACCATGGTATCCAATACCTAGAAAAATATAGTTTACTAATTCTTCCCAAAGACAGTATCCCTTTCTGAATATCAGTAAACTCATCTCTTCAGTTTAAGGTTGAAAGTTAAGTTGCACAAACATTTTTACTCATCCAAAATACAGCACTGTAATGCCCATCATAATTTATAGGTTTAGTTAAAAAAAAATCCTAGAAGTGATAGGTGTTGAATCACCTTAATTCTTTCTTGTTATGGAGTCTGGTACAGTAGGTATTTCATACAATAATTATTTTAATATTAAGTAGGTGGACCATGAAAAAGTTAGCATTAGTTTTTGAGGTGAAAAGGGTGAGAAGGTAATTGCTGAACTAAATGCTGATACTGAACTTAGGAGAAATGAAACAAGTCAGCAGAACCATCAGCAAAAGGACAATCTGAAGGTGATCAAAAAATTCTCCTATAAGAAAAGGGAAAAATTAAGGTGAGACTTTCAGGAGTGGTGGATATTGGCTAAGCTTGTGCTCATGTTGAGGCAACTGACTTCATGAGAGCAAAGTCAAGCTGTGCTGAGGGATTTGGGAAGTTCCACCTTAAAATCCGTATAATGTGGTACAGAGGCAATTTCTCAATGTGCACATTTACGGAGATACAGAGGGAGGAGGCTAAAGGCAGAAAGAATGTGGTTAAAACATTATTATTAGAGCTTTCAAAAGAGTAAAGGAAATGGAAGTATCCTTGTATTTCCTTTATTGCTGATAGATTCAAACTGCAGGTGGAAACAGATTATTTTGCTTCTCACTTCCAAAATGGTTCTTCAAGGGAAGTGACTCTGACATTCTTGGTTATGCTGAAGAAATCTGACAAGAGTATTTTCCTATAGCTAGAGGGGGACTTTTGTCTTCAGTGCTGTCAGTTCAACACACTTTATTGGATTCTGTAGAGAAAGTGTAGTATGGTGTTAAAAGAGAAGTAGCACCACACTGAACTGATATGTATCTAGCACATACATGAAGAAAAGTATCCTAAGTATGAGAAATCCTTTTATTTATCCCATCCTTCCTGCTCCATATTTGTGTTTCTGAAAATGCAAGCCCTCTGACTAATTCCTTGTGTCTGCAGGTGTAGTGGGTCCTGTGACTCTCGATGAATTTGGAGACATTGATACCAATCTGACTGTGCTGTACACATCACAGACTGCAAATTATGTATGTATGTCCAGGATGCAACTGTTTGACCTTATATATGAAAGGAGAAACAAAATACCCTGTACTATTTCATAAGAAGGATGAAAATAACTACGGCAGGAGTGCAGGAGTGCCAAGGCATGTGGTGCATGCCAGAAGGGGGTCATGTGAGGTGTGCTGGAGACTGATAGGATTGATGTAATCGGGTGATATAGTAAATGAAGTGCAGCTGGTATTTTGTGGGATTGGTAAATTTATTTTCAGAGAGAGGGGAGGAGTGAGAAAGAGTATGGCAGCCAAACATATGGCTACACTGAGAAATGCACCACTGTAGCAGGAAAATTAATTTGAGTTTGGGCAATACATTTATTAAGGGTAGTCTGAAGCATGGGGCAAAAGAGGGTGAACACAGTTACTGACTGCATTTCTTCCCTCTTCCCATCTGTAGTTCAAACCTCTTCTGTATTTCAACACTCAAAGCAATGAGACATATGAGGCAACAAACAGTCCGGATTTTATCTGGAAGAACCACAAGCTGCCCAGTGATACTCCAGGCACTGGTGAGACACCCATTAAATCTACCACCTACCTCTTTGAAGACAAGTCACACAGTCCTGAGGTCCACCTGCTGTGTGATCCAGCATGCTACCTTCACACTGCCCCCAACCAGTGATGCCAGGAGCTGGGTGCAGAACAGCATCTTTCCTTCTCCTGCCTCATCCCCCCATGTTGTCTGCCTCCAGTCAAGTTCAAAACCTTTATTTCTGTTTAGGTGCTGATAATAAGTCTCTCAAAAACTCGATACTGTACCAGTGATTGTGGGGAATACCATGTGGTATTTCAGAAGTCACCCCTGAAGAAATAATCTTCACTAGAAGATGGTAGTGGTGTGAACTGCTTGAAATACTGTTCAGGAAAGGCAGCAGAATTAATTATGATGAGTTATCTGACTGCATTTCTGTTTCTGATGGAGCATGGTGGCTTCTGCTTGACATTATCCTTGTTGTGGGGAGCTGGGGAGAGGACACACAGCACTGTGTAGATTCAGGGTGCTTCTCTGGAGGAGTCTCTGAGAAGAGCTGACTCTCTGAAGATATACCATGGGAAACTAAGTTATGGCTCTATTTACCCAAACTAACAAATTTAAAATCTCAGAAATCACCACCTCTTTTCCCTTTTGGTGACTCCTGGATACAATGGATGAAGTCCCTTGTTATTCAGCATAGCAGAGTACAGCCTTGTCAGTCTGATCAGTCTGTGATTGTTTCCCCATTTAAGACTGCTGCCACGTGGTGATTGGCAATGGAAGGGCATGTGCTTCAGGATATGATATGCAGAATAAAAATTATTGCAGTGGCGGTTATTGCAAGGGTTAGTGCACAGTGGGTTAGTGTTCACCTGAGTCATTCCATCAGTGAGAATCCAGAGATGTTGTTATTAAAAGTCTCTGCTAAAGGCTTCCCATTAATCTGCTGTACTGCTTTCCTCCATTAGAGAGCAGGCAAAGCATAACTGGAGAGATAAACACCTTCTGCTATCTAAGAGTCCATTCACAGGACGGTGGTAAAATATATTTAAACATTTTTATTCCTCAATAAAGTAAATCAGATGCCCTCAAATTAGGCTTTATCCCTCATAAGAAAGGCAGGAGTAGAGGTTAATTGCCAAGGACCATGGGAGTTACCAGGAGGAGAGAGGCAACAGCTTTCATAAGACTCGAGTTAGTTCTGAGAAGAGCAGAGGGATTTCAGTGGAGCTTTCATTTTTCATCTCTGGTCAAATCTCTGGTCTCCCTTGGTGTGGCCATGAGTGCTATCTGTGCAGAGACGGCAACATGGCACACATCAGCCACAGGGTCTCCCTGTACCAGCTCCATGAGCTCTGTGCTTTCTGGTTCCTGTCTTCTTGATCCAGTCCCATTCTCATCTGTCCCTTGGGCCCCACAACATGCTGTGTTGTCAGTGGATCTGAAATATCTTTCAGTTATTCCCTTCGGTATGTCCTTATTTGAAGCTGCTGCCCAAGGGGAAAAAAAGAGAATTGCAGAAAGCCAATGTCTACAAATGTCAGTAGCTTAACATCCAGTGCTTATCTGAAGCCTGACGCTGTGGCCAAGCCATACTGAAGTAAAACTGCTTCCCAAAGGCACTTGATTATTTTGTTTTCACATTTTTAAAAAATAAGCCTTCCTTCAATGTGATTCTAAATAAATATATCCCCCCAAAAAGGAGAATGGTCCAAGTTTAAGTAATCACTGTGCTTTGCTAAAGCCAGTTAAAAGTTTCCAACCCGTAATATCTTTTTTTTCTCCAGGTAGGTGAACAGTGCAGGCAACCAGAGCCCTGTTCCTTCCTACGCTGTAACTGAGAACAGCTGACCCAGTTTTGCTGCCTGCCTTCCTCCTAGTATTCAGTGAAAAAAACGGGGGTTCATCCATGTTTCCCCCTTATTCAGAAAGTTTTAACCCTCATTCTAAACATGGATAAGATCGTTCTTCAGTACAGAAACGTTTCTGGTTCCAGAGGACCAGTTAATGCACTCTCCCTCTGCCTGTTGTAAGACTAAGAGCCAGAAGGTGGTAGCAGAACCTCAAGAAAGGGAAATCATAGTCCTAGCACTCCCATAGGAAACTAGTTTATTGAAGCTGCATGCCACAATTCACAAACCTGAAGTTTCATTTCACAAACCTGAAGACAATTTTCATGCAAAATGAAAATTTTGCCCATTCTTTATTTTTCATTTTATAGTGGTGACTTGACTTGTAGAGGAAAATGATAGTAACTGATGGTTTTCATCAGAGAGCATCAGACTAATACTGAATTACTGTGAGGCCCTTAGACTGATGAACATACTGAAAGAAGGTGGAGAGATGTGATACACAGAACAAGAAAAATCAAAGCAGAAATCTGGGTCCAAAATCCAGAGGAGTTCAAAAACTGAATTCTATGTCAGATGCAGGCATAAAAATTGGTATGTTGAAAATTCATCCTCAATTGTTACTTGATTCTGAAGGTAGCTAGTGTGTATAAATTTGATTTTTTATTTATTTACTAATTTTTACACTTGATCATTTTTTCTGTGTGCCTTCATTTCTGTTTCTGGGCACAGACAGAAGTATATTAGCCTCAGTAAGGCTGAATAATTCAGCTCTTTTACTATCCTTAATCAACATGGCAATCTGCAAAACCAGAATCTCCTGTGCCTTTTTTGTGTGAGACACTTCCTCAGTAAAGCAGGTACACTCTAGACCACCAGCTGAAGCTCTGTGATAATAGCCTGTTACTCTTCAAAGGAAGTTGGTGGCTGCCAGCTTTCCTTCCCAGTACCCCCGAGCTCCAAGAACAGACCCAAGAGAAGCTTCAGTTTGCTTTTCCACAGTAAGACAATCAACATTAAAACCTTTGTCAGTTCCCAGCCTTGTTCATCCTGTCTGCCTGCTCAGGATTAGAACCCTTGTGTGCTCTGTGGTTTTTGGGTCTAAGTCCTCAGCCCAAACAAGATGATTTTCAAACTCTTTGGCTTCTGGCAGCTTCCAAGAACACTTTACTGGCTTTATGCTGCCACCATATTAATTTCTCTCTATGGCATAATCATTTCCTCCTGAAGAGTGCAGTCCACGCTGTAGCACCATTGCCTGGGTGTCCCTACAGGTTGCCCATGCCTCAGGTGGGGATGTAAGACTGCACTGCTCTGGGTCATGCTTCATTCCACATTGAAAGAGGCAAGTGTCATCCCAAGGTAGTGCTGGACTCTACCAAAGCCTCTCAATTTGGATGTAACCAAAAAGTATCCTTAATCAGCTACTGTGATTTGCACATGTGTGTGAGGGTAATTTCTTAAATACAATATTGTTTTTCAGCATCATCCATAAAATTGTTTATCTTTCATTTTTTCTTTTCTGCAGGCCCACACGTCTTGACTATTGCTGTCTTTACGCTTACGGGAATTGTGATTCTGGTTCTGTTCATCTCTTTGCTGATTCTAAGGTACCAACACCTTTGGCTTTCTGTTTGTTTGTCCTTGAACAGTTTTTCCACTAGGACAATGCCTTTGATCCCTCCTTGAAGAGCCATTCATTACCTTACCTTACATACCTGTGTGGTTGGCCCTAGTGTGAACTCTTTGGTATAGGCCAAATAGTGCTTGCATCCATGGTGCTGTTATGACAGGTTAATAATCAAGGGAGAAGATGCAGCGAGGCTCAGTGTTCTTGCATCTGCTAAAAAGCTCTGATTCCTATACATACAGAGAAATGTAAGTCTCAGACCAATCTTCAGAATTTAAAATGTAATTTTAACTTTCCAGAATTTTTCCCTAAACCAAGACAGTGACATAGAAATTCGATCTAGAAGGTGGTATTTCTCTTGAGACACTGTAGGAGGCAAAACACCATGAGGTTTTGGTGTTTTCATTGCATGGATCCATTCCTTCAACTCAGTCCAACACCCTGTATAATTTTTTTTCCAACAGCTTGGAATTTCATGCAGCATTTCAAATCCAGATTTATCATTATGGAAAAAGCGGAAATATAAATCATTGATGCCTCCTTTTGATGGAAGAAATCCCACCACAGTTCCAAAGTATAGGACTTTCTTTAATCTTAAAAAAAATTATCTTACCTGCGCATCCTTTTTCAGTCTGTATCTTTTATCAGAGAAGTTCAGAAAAAGCAAGAAAATCATATCTTAAGAAAACTTTATTAGAAACAGATGCTACTCAGGCTCTCATATTTTGAGTAGACCAATCTGCCTTGCTAACTAAAACAAAGGAAAAATCAAAGATAAAAATACACAACTCTTACACATCCAATTGTGCTCAAGATATGTAGGAGCTAATCATTGTCACATCTAAGCACTAACATATAAACAGACAGTAAAGTTTGCAACGCCTATAAAAATTAATAAACAGAAGTCTGGACTTGTAAAAGATTCTATACTTTTCCACATTTGGAGACACATAAAATCTAAAGATTCTCTTTAGATGACTAGGTTATTATTGTATACATATCATTGTGATACTCCCAAGCATCAAATATAAAAGAGATTTCTGAGAATTTTTTAAAATAAAACTTGCATTTTTAGTGTCAAAATAATAGCAAACTTCTCAAATATAACTGCTACCAAAGATTGCCCCCTAACAAGCAAAGAAAAAGAGAAATTCCTACTAAAATAAAAAAATGCCACTTCATTAATTCTTTAAGTTTCTAGGACACTTGAACTATTCCACAGCTACCTGTGAAGTTCTGACTGCAAAGTAAAAAGTCCAAGTCCTGAAAAACATGTAACTAAATATTAGACCCAGTAGATTTTAATTCAGTTTGATATGTTTTTAATCACCAGTTGATGCCAGTTTGAACTGTAGTGCATCCTAATGACATGCAGACACACCTTACAAGGTAGAACAGAGAAAAACAGTTCTTACTGCAATTGTTGGTCTTCCTTTTCATATGCAAATATATGCTAAAAATTAGTGAACAAGGAATATTTGTGTTATGTCAATAGTATGGATTCTGCCATTTGGAGTGTTTGCCAGCAGTCATCAGTGTGTTAGGATTCTCTTGCAAACTCTCCAGTCAATCCTGTGTGGTTTTTTAGTAGAGGAAGGACTTTCACAAGGAAGGAGATAATTTGATGCATTTTCAAGGACTCTTCCCTCATTTTTACAAAATGTGCAGAATACAAGGGACACCCACAAAAAGGCACCTCATCATGGAACACCTCCTCTCCTGGCATTGTATTTACAGCAGTCTTACTGTTGATCCACAGGACTTCCTTTGGCTTGCATTTGTTTGTGGGACCTCTCTTCCAAGTACATTTAATAACATGGAGGAGAAAACTATATAAAATCCAGATGACCCTTTATGCTTTAAATTCTTCTGACCACCCCTTAAGACTCTGGCAATTGCCTAGCAGTTGTTCTGCTAAATCTGTTCTGTTCTGCTACAGAATC
Source organism: Phylloscopus collybita (assembly GCA_027886175.1). Classification (NCBI taxonomy): domain Eukaryota; kingdom Metazoa; phylum Chordata; class Aves; order Passeriformes; family Phylloscopidae; genus Phylloscopus; species Phylloscopus collybita. Next base: position 48,633,530 of record JAJNNQ010000137.1, on the reverse strand, counting down.
AATGAGCATTTAGGCTTTCCCAAAGCTAGGAGAATTAAAGAGTATCCTCAAACTGAAAATCCGGAGGAAAGCCAAAGGGCTTGTGCTCAAGTCTCATCAACCTATAACACCATCCTTGTGTCATCCTGATACTAAATGCTTCCCTGTCCTAATCTCACGTTGAGGGTTTTGGTTCATTGGGAGGATATTCTGACAGACTTCTCTTGTTCTTCAGGAAGTACAGGAGAGATAATGAGCGCCGGTGGAAGAAATGGTCCCACATACCACCTGAGGAAATCTTGCCTCTGGAGACCAGTGAGACAAGTCATGTTAGCTTGAAGGTAGGAGATGCACACTGCCCAAAGCTGAGTCTTGGATTCTGTCTCCTAAAGACAATCAGTGCTGGGGTTTTGACATGTTCTGACTACAGCTCTGGTAGGCTCTGGTAGGACTAGGACTTGTTAACTCTTTTTTAAATTATTTTTTTTAAATCCACACTTGCTGTATTGAAAGAGAGATTATTCCCAATCTATTGCTCCCTAATAGAACATACCTCTTCCAATCAGTAAAACTAATTTTGTGGTGGGGGAATGGGCTGGGTATTCACCTCCAGTCTCTGTTACAAATGATTTCCTGGTGCTTTGTTATGCCTCTGTAATGCCCAAGAGCATGAAAACAGCAGGTGGAGGGCCTGGGAGTGGTATGGATGTCCCACACCTTCTGCAGCAGGTAGTGACCCTCCCTAGAGAGAGTCTTATGCTTCTCTGTGTGGCATACACAGACATTATTAATCTCTCTGGACCTGTCAAGTGGGGAGTAGGTGATAATTCCAAGTTAATTATTCTTCTTTGTTCTCAGATTGATGAAGATAGGAGACGTGACACCACCCAGAGACTGCGACAGGGCAAGTATGACAAGAAGGTAAGCTGACTGCAGTGTCCGTGCTCCCTTTTTCAGATTTAGGAAGGCACTTTTTAGGAGGAGGTCATTCTGACTCCCTGAGCTTGCAAAATGGTTTTTTCTTATGGAAGGAGCAAGCCATTTGTTCCTCATCAGCTGCTTTGTATTTTGTTTACTGACAGAAGGCTAAATATTAGACTCCGTGAACCCCTAACCCAGGAGCATAGAAGCATAAACACAGGGACCAGAAATCTGATACATTTTGGTACTGAAGAGGTGAATAGGTTAAGAAGGACAGGCATTTACATGGCAATTCTTGTGCATTCAGTAGAGCTATCTGCCTGAGGTATATTCTTGTTAAAATCTGCACAACTGATAGATCTAAATTCTTTGAAGAAAATATAGCTCCAGTACTTATTACTGATTAACTGAAACTCCAACAGTGAGGCAGTAGGCAGCTGTTTCTGAAGTATTTCTTTGTATGGACATTTCTTGGAAAAGAAAGATGAATTGCTGTTGTACTAAACCTATGATTTTTTCCCCCCACTGATATTTTTCCTTCAGGTGGTCATCCTAAAGGATCTCAAAAACAGTGATGGTAATTTCTCAGAGAAGCAAAAAATAGAATTGAACAAGGTAACTGTTGCACATAGGAACTGGACAGAGCAGGGTGGGATGGAGTCTATTGCTTTCCACTGTCAACTCCAACAGCCATATACTTGTATGTGTTTGTGAGGTGGACAGGTAATGAGTTCCTCAAAGGATATTGCTTGATGAGCTTTGTTATGTGATCTCATCACCACTTTAGAGTCTGAATTGTGTGCCAGTTAAGCTGAGGATGAATGAAGTAATTCATGTGCAGTCATATGGCCTTACTAAATTTTTATAGCTTGATGCTAAAAGACAGTGCACTCTTTTGGCTCATATCATACTAATTCATCAGTAACAGAATGTTGCAGTTAGATCTTATTATTGAATGCCAATTGTAGCCCTTTAAATATAAGTTACTTTCTGCTGACTTCTGCATACAGACTCTTTCACAAGGGAGATTAATTTGGCTGCAGTACTGCATCTTTTTTGAATGGTTTTCCTTTTACACAACACTGCTACATTGTGAATTCAATAAACTAAAAAAACCTCAAAGTAAACTGTTTTAGTAGACAACAAAGTTGTCTATTTAAATGGACAAACTCCATAATGTTGTGCAGCATCGTTAAATTTTTATTACTTACTTATTTACTGACTGATTCACAACATTCTGTCACTCATAATGGCTATTCTAGTCAGCTTGGGAGGTTTGATAGAGAGGCAATAATAGATAGTACAGTGGGCTCTGAAATTAACTTGAAGTATCCAACAGCAACCACTCTTACATCTCCCTAATCCAGAAGGCTCTGGAATGACAAATGTCTTCAAGTATTTCACTTAGTGCCTTAGTACACTCTGGTTTAAGGGAAAGTCATACATTTTACCAGGGCCTGAGATAAAAAGTCATGTCAACAAATACCCATGTACTATGTTTCTGTACTAAAAATGATTGCTTTTAAAAACAGAATAAATGTCTCTGCTCTAGCTCCTACAGATTGATTATTACAACCTGACCAAGTTCTATGGCACTGTGAAGATAGACACCATGATCTTTGGGGTGATTGAATACTGCGAAAGAGGTTCTCTGCGGGTAATGAAATTTAAAGGTCTCCTTCTACCTCCAAATTATCAAATTTCAAAGTCAGAAAAGAAATCCCCAATCTCTGTATCTTTGACCCTCATGCAGCAGCCACGGACTGAGCAAGTGGTGGCAGGTTTCTGATCCTAATTTCTCCTCCCATGCTTGGTTGTATCCATCCCTCCCCAGGTGCTGTTGTCACTTTGATGGTTCTCAGCAGCAAGAGGATGAGGTGAGGTGGAGCCAAACAACAGTACAGGCCCAGGCCACAGTGACAAGCCAGTATTTGTATTGTGTCTCCTATTGGAAGCATATAGGATATAACTTGTTCTTCATTTTCCAAGCTGTAGCTGTTGTCTCTGCTCTTATGCTTGTGTACCACAGAGTGTACAAGAACAGAAAAAAGAGTATATTCCATATTAGTAAGGGAGAAAAATGGCAAGTTCTGCGTTATAAGGGAAAACAACCCTTAATTTTTGTTTATAAAAAGAAATGATAAATTGATGCTGGCAAAAGTATGGAAAGACTTATGGTTTATTAGTACCAATATTATTTCAGTGCCAATCATGAAGCCGCAATCATCAGCTCTTCTGAGGGCATATATTGTCTCTGCTTCTGTGATCGTGCAAAGACTGTCATCAGTAGCAGTGGTCTCTGGAACAAACTCACAGCAAGGCAGCAAAATAATTGTTCTCTCTCTAAGGTATTTTCTGGTAAACTGGCATATTCATGGAAGTTTACTTTTATCAACGGATGTCATCCTGGCTGAAACAACTGTAAATGACTGACAGGCAAAGATAAAGCAACAGTTTACTTTGAACTTGTAAGGCTAGCTAGGTGGGAAATGGACTGTGAGCACAAAACATGGAAAATTCTCTCCCTTCCTCTTGCACAACTTGACCATTTGTTTCTCAGCTATTTTGTGTTAGTAAAGACTTGTTTGGAAGACCAAATTCACAACCTATTCTTAATTGCAGAAACCCCTCTTTTCTGTAGTCCCCACTTTTCTATCTCCGTGTAAACTTAATATATATTTAATATTCCCTATTTTTTTTGAGTCGACTTCTGTTCTTGTGGATGTGCTCTCCATAAAAAGCAAGGTTGCTGGTTGAAAGGCATGCAAATTGTATACCCATATCTAATCTTCTGCTTTTTCCCTGAAAAGCTTTTCTTCTTTTGACAGGATGTTTTAAATGATAAAATATCCTACCCTGATGGCACGTTCATGGACTGGGAATTTAAAATCTCCATCTTGTACGATATTGCCAAGGTAAGTGGACTGCTGACAGTGCAATGTAAATCAATCTGTCCTGTCTAGCAAAGCTGATCCTCTGAGGAGTGTAGCTCCTAAGGTCATCTTCTTTCCTAGAGCTGTATGTCCTTTGTCTTTTCGGGGACAGGTATCTGAGGCAGGAGAAGCCAGTGGCTTTTAGACTGAAGGAGGAAATAGGGGCCAGAACTGGCTTGGAGCTATTTATAAATAAACAAATGAAATATACCCCAAAGAAATTTGGCCCAAAGATCAGAGTTACCATCTGCTGACCGGTGGCTCCAAAAAGTAGGTCTTATGCAGTCACAAGCTCTGCAAAACACACTGCTTTGTGGTCTCAGTAAACCATACAGAGCAAAACTGTATTTTTCAAATCACAGAATTATTTCAATGCATATCCAGGATGGGACCAACTTTTTCTAAACAAACTGTTTATGTACCATCTTGATTTTCTCACTAGATTGAGAAACTCTAGTTTCTCACTACAGCTATCCATTTCAAGCAGTTTGAGAGGGAAAAAAATAATCTTGTACAGAAACCAAGGCTGGTTTTCAGTAGCTTTTAGCAGATCTTTGCTTTTTAGGTCCTTGTGGTAGGAAAAATCAATCTGCACAGTAAAGGAAATTCTGTTCTACATTAGAGACTTGTAGCTCTAGTAGGTAAGGACCCTTTGTAATTCACTGGTGTAATAATTCACAATACATCTATAGATAATGTAGAGAATCCCCTCTGTCTTTTTACTAGTGCTCAGCTGCTCTGCTCTTTGTATTGCTGGTTTGCAGTCGGATGGTCCTCCTGTTTCCCTACATGTATCCATGTTCAGATTTGGTCTCCATGATAAATGACTCCACTGTGTCTGCTTAAAGAAATATTGAAAATCTCATGCTTTATTAAAGCCCCCATAATCCAAATTGTCACAGTTTGTTGGCCTTGTTAATGACTTTAAAGTTCAGTTAACGTTCAGGTAAAGTTCCATTTTAAATAGCAGCAGAGGAGTTTCCCTTCCTCTGCTCAAAACCCAGGGTATTTTTTGACCCTTTGCAGTTCACCTTCAGATGTTTCCTTAGAAAAAAAGGATACTCTCTCCATTTATGAGGAAAGAGAAATCCTAGTCCCTCTGATGGGAGTGACCAAATGCCCAATGACTGCATTCATACTGAGACTTCACAGCCAGTCATTTGCTGCACCATTGGTAAAGGGGACACAGCATCTGTTATGTGGAATGGCTCCTATGCATTATTAGCTGTGTTAGTAGAGATGGTTCACAAACTCTTCATGAAAACTTGAATGTACCTAGCAATATCAGGAAAATTACTGTCGTTTGGATGATCTGTTAACCTCTTCTACTCCTTGACTTGATACTGTGGTGAAGCTTCTGGGACCTATACATTTTCATGAAATTCTAGTATTGCTTTTTCCAACCATATCTTCTAAACCTCCAAGTACCCTGTCTATATATACTTGAATGGCTTTTCTTTTTAAAGAAGTAATTTCATGGCCTCTCAACTCCAGTTCCTCTCTTCTCAGTATCTATCCTTTTCAAGTCCAGCTGTAGCTCTCCAAGCTGTTAAAATACCTATGACCAAGTGCAGCAGTTCCTTTGCCTTCCTTTTGAGATGCTCCTTCCTCTCCACACCACCACTTTCATACACTTTGCTTTAACCATGGCCCAAACAGTCCTCATACTATGCTTGCATGAGAAGCTACTGTATTTGTTTCTGAACAAAGGTTGGGTCACTTGTATTCCCTGGTGCAAACAGCCAAGATGACTATTCTTGGAGCAGTCTCTAGTTCAATAGAGAAGGTGGGGAGGCCAAAGAAGAAGCCCTAAATATAGTCTGTTTACTTCCCCCCAACCTCACCTTTTCTTTCTTTTTTGCTATCATAGCTGTGCCTCTAGGATTGACGGGACCACTTTGTAGCTGCATGGATTTGGCCCTGTGACCAAAGAGCTCTGATGGAAAGCCTGATGAGAGAGAATTGCAGTAATCAAGCCTTGTAGTTATTAGTGCATACACTGTTGTTGCGATATTATTTATTACATAAGTGGCTGCTGCAGGATATTGTGCAAGGGATTGTAATATTCTTGCACTGTGCCAGAAAAAAGGTTTGTCAGTCAGAACTAAACCTTTGCTCCAGAGCAAAGATTACACGAATGCTCAAAAATTTGGATCTATTGTACTGTCATTATAAATTTTGAAAATCTTATTGTGGGTTTTTAATAAGTTCTGTGTTTTCAGGTAGGTACATAGGATAGTGGGGAGGAAAAGAGGAAAATTTTTTTAGGTACATCTATAAGACCTTTGCCTCCAGAAATTCTTAACAAGAAAGCCTTGGGATAAGGAAATCTAAATTACCTTTGCCATTTGATGCTGATACTAATTGGGAAATCTGGTGCAGTAATGGGAATATTTTGTGGCTAACGAAAGCAGGAGCTGGAAGAAGGCACTGCTGGAGGAAATAGGACCTAAAGCAGGCAAAACATCCTGGGTAGTGTCATCAGGGCTGCATGCTAAAAGCTGCTTAATCAAGAAATGTGTTCCTTGGGTATAATGTGCATACAATCTCTGTAAATTTGGCATGATCTAGACAGGTCCAGGATAACCAGTCCAACAACATTCTCCAGACATTGCATCTTTTGCAAGCTGCTTGTGTCTCCAACATACATCTGCTCAGCCCAAAACTCAGCTCGTATCTCGGTGATCTCTTGTAGCATTTGCTGATCTATTCCCAGTTTTGGGTAACCCAGTATTTGAAAAGAAAATCCAGCATGTCAAAGAGTGTATTCATGACCACATGGGCCATGTAACCCTGATGAGATTCTATCTACCAGTTATACAAAAGGATGAGCTATACATGTAGGAACCTAAGTGGAAGATCATTCAGAGAAGAAATTAACAGATACAACATACCTGTTCTAGCTTCCACAGGATATAGATTGCACTTCATATACTGAGCATGAGGAAAAGAGGATTATAGGAAGAAAAAAAAAACAGCAGTAGGCTGTAATTAGGTGTGAGTTTAAGTAGTTCAGAAGAGTGAGATGAAACAATAAATAATAGCAAGAGGGTACAAATTAGCATACCTACTCCCTTCTTCAGTTGACACCCACTTAATGTTCTTTTCCTTCTGTGCCTCAGTGCTAGCCCCTTCTCATGTATTGCACCGTATTTGAGTGTCTTAGGCTAAACCAGGTAATTTCACAGGCAGTGAGTAAAAAGGGGCAAGCTACACACCTCTGTATTCCTGCGTGTGTTGTGAGTCAGAAGTGTGAATCTCAGGAAATAAAGATGAAACTGCATTGGCCATGCCTCATGTTTGAGTCAAGTTTAGCTCATTGATAGCTGGTATATATTGACTTACACAGAGAAAACCATAAACAGTCAGGGCAGTAGAGACCTTATGACTGTCTAGCTTGATCCTCTGTCTAATCTAGGCCCTAGTGCATCATCTGACACTCGCTGCATTGACTGCTCTGGAGCCCTCTGCTTTGCAGTTAGAGGATCTGCTTCAAATGTTTCAAATAACGTCTCTGGTGTATGTTGATCCAAAGATGATACAGACATAAGGAGCAATTCCTCTCACACCTCTTGTGTCTGTTGGATAAACATGTGGTTGGAAGCATTTCTTTGTTGACATTCCAAGAAATCTATATTAAATTTACCAAAAAACATTTACTGCAAGTGAAATTAAAACTTTAGTGGGAGGAAATATATTTCCTTAATTACTTGTGTTGTAATATTGACAAAACCAAGATGCTATGTAAGATTGTTGTTTACTAAGAGGAAGGATGGCGTCCTGTGATATGACTCACTTCCTCATTTCTTAACATTGACTGTTCCTAAGACCTTGGAAAGTATCTTTTGTAAAATAATAATATGAAAGGGAATTGTGATTTATACATATCCATTGCAGATGTAGTCCATCTAATTACTTGTACAGATATTATACTAATATTCACATTCTTGTTGAGTATGGTAACATCTGAGTGTCTCACATGTAGTTATGCTTTCTTTCTCTTTTATTCTCAACCACAGGGGATGTCTTACCTGCACTCAAGCAAAACTGAAGTCCATGGTCGACTCAAATCTACGAACTGTGTAGTAGACAATCGCATGGTCGTGAAGATCACTGATTTTGGCTGTAATTCAATTCTTCCTCCAAGGAAAGGTAAAAAAAAATGCCCAACTGGACTCTCCTTCATGGTTTCCAACTCAGTGGAATCTTCTTATCTTCATAGACCAGTAGGGTCTAATTACATCTTGTACACAGTACAAAGCAATGCAACTTTGATTCATATTACAGCAGCCATATTATTCAATTTATATCAATTCATATTATATCATTTTAACTTAAATAACACAATGAAAGAATTACTAGCAGGTGGCGAAAGAAATTAGGCAGTGTGAGAGGGAAGAAAAGATGAATATTCAACTTTTAATTCAGAAAACAGAGATTTCACCTGTGATTGAGATGTAATAAACATTTTCAGTATCCAAGTCCTTCATGCAAACAGCTCTTTTCATCAGTAGTACTGAAACTGTGTGAAGAAAAAAAGGAGTTAATTTACCATAAATCTTGTAATTTATTAGATACATGTGTTACCATAGTGCTCTGTGATAGCATTTAAACATTAACAGGCATGACTGATAATCCTTGAAAAAATCTTATTGATATGCAATGATAACTCTGTTTCTTATTCCTTAGTTAGGAATCTAGTAATATATGCTCAACCAGATTGGAATAATAATAGCTTTTCTTTACATTTTCTATTCACCTCACATTAATAGAATATTTCTGTAAAATAGAACACTCATTTCTACTCATCTTTTCCTTCTTACAAGATCTGGAGTGAAAAGATGAGCCCATCTGAAATTATGTCATATGAATCTGTAGAGTAGAGCTTGGGGTATAATAAACACAGCATTGTGCTGTAACTGCAGCATATGACCTGAAAACAAACCGGTTGCAACTGGTTTGGAGAAAATTTTTACATTCAGACACAAACATACTCAAGAGTAACAATAGGAACATTAAAAAAGGACTAAGAAAAGTGCACTGAACATAAATGTTCTATTAATTCTTCATTTTACAATTTATAAATTTAATTTTATGTTATTATTATTGTTACATTGTAATGTATTTATCTTCTTTTATTGCTTGTAAGCAACCTCAAAATTTCTTGATACACAGTCTATGTACTTGAAGAAAACTCACTGTTTCACAAGGGATCTATAGATTCATTGTGGCTGGGTGTTACAGCCTAATAACGTAACACTGTCTTCAGGGTCGCTGTGTTCAGGTCACTGTAATGGTATGTCACCAGTGGGTCACAGCTGTTGTACCATGGCAGCATTCTGGTTTTGAGTGCTCATTTACAATGGTGCTCATTGCACTAGAAATACAGATTAATAATTTCTGTAGAAAGCAAGTAGTTATGAGCAGGTAATATTATGTCAGGCTCAAAAGCACTTGAGAATTATTTCAAAGCTTCATGATATCAAGGCCATTAGGAAATATTGCAGTCTTCTCATCAGACATTGTATAAAAAACTCCTTGGATCTCCTAGCTCAATAATTTATGGCTCAGGGACTTTTTATTATAGCACTGGCATTCCTTGGTCTTATCCAACTACATAGGCTATTTCTAAGAAGCCAGTGAAACGTAGCTAAGAAAAGCAAGTTCATTGCCAATAAATATAACCTTTCTGAAGGTGTAAGAGTCTGCACCTACAGTGGAAAATAGCAGGGTTAGACAATCCCAGAAAGTTGAAAACTACATCAGGGGTTTATCTCACCTGTATTGATGTTAGCTTCTCAAGAAAAATGCTAAAGTAGTAAATACACAATACGAGTGGGCTCTGGATTGGATATGAAAAGAGTAAAAGGAAATATCTTTATAGTCAGTGGCTGGTCTGAGAAGGATCACCCTTTTTGCAATTACTTTTCTCCTTTCCCTTTTACATCATGCCCCATTGCCATCTGGATCTTCAGACCTGTGGACAGCTCCTGAGCATCTCCGGCATGCTGATGTATCTCAGAAGGGTGATGTATACAGCTATGGGATCATTGCGCAAGAAATCATCCTACGCAGAGAGACATTCTACACTGGACATTGCCGGGACAACAGAGGTAATTCCACAGATTTCTCTTTTATTGCAGCCTTCTGGGATGGTTGTAGCTGTAACTAGTCTATTCTCCATGTTTTGTGAAAGGCAGTGTCTCTGATAACTGCTTGAACAGCTGCTCCTTTCTCTGCATGGTGATTGAAGAGCCTATTTGAAGGATCCTACTGTGGGGGCAAGTGTCCCTACTTCTGTAAATAAAGTTTGCACTGAGTTTTCTTGCCCTTTCTCTTCCCTTCTCACCTGGAGCACAGCATTACAGAAATTAACATTATACAATGCTGTCCAGACTTACTGTAATATTTAAAGGCCTCAAAGGTTTTTCTATTTTGACTTGTAAACAACATGTAATATGCCATTATTTTAGGCAGCATAAATAACATTGTCAACACAGAACAACAGAAACTCAGCTGCATGACGCAAGAACAGTTGGCATTTAAAAAATGGCAATTCAGACTTCATGCAAGCTGTTTATAATTAACTTTAGCAATTTACGTTCTGTCAGAAAAAGCATCTCTTCCTGTAGTGCATCTGTTAAGCCCTGTATTGTGTATTTTGTGACATTGTTTTTGAGTGGCTGTTGTGGTTTTAAGCCCAGCTGGGAATTAAGGACCATGCAGCCACTTGCTCAACCCCCTCTCTTCCATCCTTCCCCCTGGTGGAATGAGGAGGAGAATCAAAGTAAAAGTTATAAAAGTTGAGATAAGAATGGTTAAATAATTGAAAATAAGGTAAAATACAATAATAATGATAAATTATAGTAATAATGATAATAAAAAGGGAAAATAAAGTGATGAACAATGAAATTGCTCAGTACCTGCTGACTGATACCAGACTCCCCTTCCTGAATGCAGATAATCCTTCCTTCCAGGTAACTGCCCCCTGTTCATATGCCAGGCGTGATGTTCTTTGGTGTGGAATATCCCTTTGGTCAGTCTGGGTCACTTGTCCCAGTAATGCTCTCTCCCAGTTTCTTTTATGTACCCCCTCACTGGCAGAGGACCTGAGACAAGTTAAAAAAAAAAAAAAGGTCCTTGATTTAGGATAAACACAGCTTAGCAAAATACCAAAACAACAGAGTGCTATCAATACCATTATTATTCCAAATTCAAAACATAACACACTAAGAGTTTCTGAGAAAAAATTAACTACCCTAGGTAAAACTGGGACAATATCCAGCCCAGTCAATCCCAATTCCCAGAATCCAGGCATTATTATATACTAGAACTGACAGAGAAACATGTGTGGGTTTGGGATTTTCGTAGTGACTAACAACAGTTAGTAGCAACAAATTTAGACATTGCCTTTACCTCTGAGTCATTCTGTTAGATCTGCCTCACATTTGTTAAAACATCTAGAGCAGCAGCTTGACAGCCTAATAGCTCTTTTACTGAGTCACATTTGAGAAAAATTTCTGGGGCATCTTCATCATCCTACATTATCACAAATCTGTGTTCGTATTTGGGGAAACACAGTTTTTGACATCACCAACTCTATAATACAAATGTAGATCTAAACGAGATTAGAAATGGCTGTTCCCCTTAAACCAAACTCTTCAGGATTCCGTGCTTAATAAAAGGTAGAGAAAATAAAGCCTTTCTATTCCTATTTCTTGGGAAGAGGCAGGCACAATTCTTATGAATGCAAGAACTTTACAAATATTGCCAACATAGAGGAAGGAAAGTGCAATGCCCTATCTTGCTCATTTTGACTTGTAAAGCAAATCCATAGCAAACTACATTCTTTTAACTGCTTGTTGAGCAGTTGCAGTCTTTCTGTGTTGTGTTAATGGTTATTAAGTTAGCCTCAGACATAGTGTTTCCTGGCTTTTCTGAGATGTGGTGGCATCCTCACTGCTCTGTGTTTGACTCTGGCTGTCACAGTGTCATAAACCTGGTTCCTTGCTTTATCTTTGACCTGTATCTTAAAACTGTATTTGGTCCTTTTGGAAAGACTGTCCCTTTCAAATAGCATGAGATTAATTCATGCAATTTAAAGAATTTGTAACACCTCAACTAGGTACTTAACAGCACCTAAGTGATGTTGCTGGAGATGGTTACATATTAGCATGTGAGGTAAGACAAAAATAAATTTACTAGGCATGAAATCTGTTTGGTAAGTCTGGGGCCACTGTAACTTAAGAAAATAATCTGCTTTGTAAATTTCAGATGAAATTTTACATTTTTGATTAAGTGAGGAGATTGTTTTCTCCACAAACCTTTTTTTCCGTAAAAGCATTATTAGATGTCTAAGATATGTATTGCTGGTCTAATGGCTTCTGGTATTCTTGACTTCTGTTTATGCAAGCTGAGTAAAAGGTGTTCATCAGTTCATCAAATTTCATGTAACAGAAAGGAATTAGTTTTATTACATATTGCTGAAGTGGTTTCTCATTTAAATGCCTGATTCATTCATTAGCCAAGATGAGCAAGACAGTGAACCATACTTATTCAAACACTTCTTCATTTTGTTTGTAGCATCATCTAACTTTGGAAGAGAGTAGCTCAAACTTGGGATGACCATTAATTTACAAATATCCAAGAGGAAAAGAGGGGGGAAAGTACTAAATTAGAGTCAGTGGTAATGGACGAATAAACATCCCTGTTGTATGTTAGATTCATTTGGTTTTTAAGTCATGAGAGAAACTTTTTCAATGGCTAGGTTATCAGAAGTTAGTCTCAGCAAACTGGAAGACATGATATTGAAATTTCAGGACAACTGATATAACTGCTTCTCCAGGCTTAAATGACAGCAGCAAGGACTACTGTCTTTAAAATTAGACTTTAAAAGACTGATTTTAAAAACCCCATACCTGAGCTCCATCCACCAACTTAAAAAAACTCTTGTCGCCCTATTCTTCTCTGTTTTTCTAAAGTTTTTCTATAGTTCATTTCAGCCTTCTGTGTTTGCATTTTTGTAATGGAGCTTCTCACGCACTTTTCATGTAAATAATGATTGTTTTGCATTCCTTTGTGGAGGAGAGAATTGGACTGTTGGGTTGACCAGTGTGGTTGGAGAGGACAATTTTCTTCCTCCAATCCATAGTCACTGTTAAAATTCTATAAATGTCGAGGTCTGTAAATAAACTTCTGGGTTTTTTTGCCTTGGACAACTCAGTGCATGAGTGTCATTCTTTTCGTGTCATATTGCGACAAACTCTACTTTCAGTTACTCAGTGAGCCAAATTTCTCAACATGAAAATATGTGTCAATCAACTTAATGTACAATAATATTGCTGCTAATGAGAGAGAAGTCCCATAACAGGTATACAGAACTGGATTTTTAATGTGTAGAAGTAAGTAGGTCATAGTCCACTGACATCTCTGCAAGAAGCTGTTCCCTATCTGGTTACTCCACTCTTCTGCAGAAACACCTCATTCACTGCTCAAGACTGTGAAATCTTGCATGTACCAATGCTCAATTCAAGCTTCCTCTTTGTTTCACTACTTTCTGCTACTGACTAATTGCAGTATTGCTAATAAGGTGCTGTTACTTCCTCTTTCTGGTGCATGTCCAAGCATGGAAATCTAGCACATTCCTCCTGCATACATGAGCTCTACACAGACTTTCCTGCCTCCTAGTCCACAGAAGACTTCTCAGCAGTTTCTCCACTCTATAGCATTTGGCAGACTCAAGTTTTCTGCTCCTTCTCTAGTGTGTCATTTCTGTACCAAAATGTTGGAAGCTGCTGTATCATTTTGGGGTGATCATGCACATTGGGCATGTTTAGGCACCTGTAGCTGCCCTAGACCAGTGCAATTACAAACCTTCTGTTCCGTCATGGCTTTTGGGAATGGAGCTGAAGCCAGAAAGTCTCTCTGGTGGAAAGGCCATTTGGGGAAACTCAGGCAAAGCAGTCAAGGTCACATATTCACACACGCCATGTGGCTAGCTCAGCAAGGAGAGGCAAGAAGACCCTTGCACTGGATCAGTTTCAGCCAGGTTTATTTCCAGGAGCCAAAGGGGAATCCAGAGCAGAAAAGGGTAAACATGTGCCAGTCTCAACCTTAAGTATGAGCTTCATCAGCCAATGACCTTGAGGCATGAGGGAGGAGAAAAAGGCAGGCAAGGTCAGTATCCTATAGGGAAAACGGGGCCGGTCACTGGAGACCCGAAACCAATGGAGACACAGAAAAGGAGAAACCAAGGGGCCAGGGCATTAGGGAGGGGGGAACCGGGGCAAACCATCGTGGTACAGAGTGCCTTTGGGGAGTTCTGTCTATCAGGCTGGGAAGGTGACTCTATGATCTGTCCTGACAAGGCCAGACCCTAGGTATTATGTCAAGGGACTGCAGGGACTCCACAACCTTCCTCATGTCATTATACACTTCCTTCAATAAAATTGTATCCCAAATATAATCAGACATTATTAATAAATAATCTGTTCCGATTCACAGATCCCTTTCAATTTCCATTTACTCCAGAGGTAAAAAAATTACTTCTCTTTCTTAAACATCCCCTTCCCCTGGAATTCTTGCAGTCTGCAGGAGAAAGCCAAAGGAAGATTTTTTTTGCTTTAGGTCTCTCTTACTGTGCTTAAATTGAGTTGTGCAAACGCAGCCTGATTTTGATGTGTTCAGAGTCCAAATAACTTTCATAGAATGGGTTTAATGACTAGGAGTACAGATGAGTTAACAAATGCAATACTTTTAACCCATTTATATTAATAGCTTAGTTTTAAGGAAGTTAAGCATCTGCCAGATGATTTGAACTGGTCTAATAAGCAGTGTACGTCTCCACACCTTTGATCAAGTTGCAATGGGCTTTTCACATTGTTTTTTACTACAATTATGCTTCATGCTGAGAGGCACATGCCCAACATTCATTTGGGAAGATGCCATAACCATGTCTACTGTGACCAGTAAATACTCATGTACATTTCTATTAATTTTACTTTCAGGGGCCTGCCTTCATGCTAACCTGTTTTGGTCTTGTTCTATATATTTAGAAACACTCCAAAGTTAAAATTCACATCAAAATGAGGGAACTTTCATCAAGACTTCTGTTTGTACAGTATGTTGTAATATCATAGACTGCTATACACAATAAATATCCTTCTTATGCTTTTTTGTTTAAAACTTTGATTTTCTTTGTATACTAGAGAAACTTTACAGAGTGGAGAGTGGCAAAGGAGCAAAGCCTTTCCGACCAGACCTGACCTTGGAAACAGTGGGAGAAAGACACATGGAAGTAAGCTAATAATTAATGAAACCGTTTTCTGGGTGAAATGTGGAAGTCAGGAAATCAGGAAGTTAGGCCAAACTAAAGCCTATGATCATGGGAAGCTGACAGCTATGCATTTTATGCCAAATGCCCTAACTTGTGGGAAGAAATTGCATTCTATAGTTATTACCAGCAATGTGAAATATGACTCATGAAAATTATTTCACTGGAAAGAAACAAACACTTATATGGTGCCATTCTTCTGACCTATTTTAAATATCCTTGAGATGGGATGAGTTACACCTCAAGTATACCTCTCTCCACTGATAGAGCCCCTCTGGCTTCTTGCTTGGGTGAAAATGTCTGTATTGTAGATATCCGCATATTCAGCAATCAACCCCATTCTTTTTGGCTGAATTACCAGTTTCAGAAAAATCCCAAACATGGGATATTGGAAATATAATTACCACAGCATTTACCACCATGTCAGTAAGTGTGTCTGACACCATTCTGCACTGGATTAATTTACTTGCCTTTCATTTGCTTATTGCAAATTCAAGTTAAGATCATGTCACTAGTCATCACAGAGTTAAGATGCCTGCAATGAGTGTTCTAACCATAGGTTCAAGACAGTTAGTCACATTATTTAATACGTTGCTAGTCAAGAGTAACCAGAAATTCCCTAATGAACTAGTGTTGTTTAGCACTACTCTCTATATCCATTACTCAGGTGGACTTTTCCTTAAATTTTTGTTTGAAGGTATATACACTAGTAAAGAGCTGCTGGGAGGAAGATCCAGAGAAAAGGCCTGACTTTAAGAAAATTGAGAGTACTCTGGCTAAAATATTCAGGTGAGCAGCAGGGGCTTTGTTTTTTAAGATGCCCCAATTTCCTCCTCTATTAGAAAGCAAATATTTTTAAGTGTGTAAATTGATGTGATTATGATTCAGTCAGTGGAAAACCCTAGTGTCTTTACTTAGATCCTCTTATTCTGTGGCAGAAAAGTAGGTGAGCATGTGCATATGTTATGTATACATACACCTGTGTACAATGTACTAGCTGAGTGAGGATGAGATGATTACCATACCTCAAATTGGTACATTATGAAAGTAGCAAGTTGGATAATTAGGGATTTAAACCAATCAAGTAATTCCCTCTCTGTCTCTAGTCAAAAGCTGGATAGTGACTCATGTCATTTAAGTTTTGGTAAACGAATGCACATAGATGTTTGAATTATTTGAAAGTTTGGATGGTCCCAAATTAAGCTGAATAGAAATGCTGAGTTGAAACTCACAAGATGTATTAATAAGGGCTTTGGTGGTACAAAGTTGTGGGGAAATAATAAGCATCATAAATGGATAAACCCTGTGGGGTTACATAGGTCTTTCACCTGGACAATCCTGCACTGTTCCTGCAAAATTTTGTCTGAATTAATAATTCCAATGATCAAACCATGAGCTTTTAATCACTTCTCCTGGCACACTGCTCCCCAGTCTTTAAGGCTCTCCCCATCAACAAACCCCAACAGCATCATTTTACACGTTACATGGGCAGGAAAGCTGTTCTATGCATAACTGAATGTATTAGCTGAGTAACCTTTCTACAGATGAATATAGAGGCCTCCTAGTAGAGCTCCTAAGCCTCCATCCTACAAAAGCAAAGAGGTTGCCTCTTGTCCCTTGCAATATGGTGTTCTTCTCATGTGGGTCTAAGATGATGCATTCCTGATACAAAATTTGTTTAAAGTAAGACTGATTTTGAAGTCCTGTTGGATACAATATTAATCTGACTCTTCTAGTCAGCCTGGTCCCAATTATTTTCAGACTGCTTTGGTGAGTGCAGGCTGCCCAGACAAAAAGGGGTTTGAGTGGCTCATGTTACCACACTTCTGCTTCCATGGGTTAGTAGGCTTGAGTCATCAGGATTTTGTGAGAAAAACTAGTCTTAATTCTTCTGGCTGAAGTCTCCATCTAAACATTATGTGCAATTTTCTAGCTATTATTTTTAGCTTCCTCTCAAAATCTGAGGTACTTGGTTACTTTTTATAAATGAATGTTCCTGGGCTGCCTAAAGTAATCTGGAATTGACAATATTAGCAGGATTAGGTGATTGAAGGGTGCTTTGAGAATTACCTGCCCCAACTGTGTGCATTACACACTTTCAATTCATCTACGTAAGGCCTCCAAGCAAGCAAAAGAATGATGCACTTGAGGCAGTTTGCATTCTAACTACAGGGAAGTCAAACACTGGAGAAGTTTTCTGTTGCGGCTTTTTTGCCTCCTTTTAGCTGCTCCCAACAATATACGTCTATCAGTCCTTCTTCTTACCTCCTGTGTAATTCTGTTATTTGCAGTAATTTCCATGGCCAGACCAATGAAAGCTACATGGATACCCTGATCCGGCGTCTACAGCTGTACTCCCGGAACTTGGAACACCTGGTGGAAGAAAGGACAGAGCTGTACAAAGCAGAGAGGGACAGAGCAGATAGGCTTAATTTCATGTTACTTCCAAGGTAACTGGCCAGGAGGATTTTCACTGGCATTTTATTTACATACAACTGATTCTTGCAGAGTAAGAATCTAATCTTCCCATCTAATCTAATCCTTCGAGAAAAGAAAGAAGCAGCAGCTGTCCCTGAGCTTTCCACCCTATAGAGAAAGTAGAGCTTCAGGCCAAGATGGTATTGGGACCCATTATCTTGCTCAACATTTCTTCATGCACAGGATTCCCCTTTCAAGCACAAGCCTCTCTTTCAGTGCCTTCCAGGGAGCACAGATCTACAGTGATCCCACATCACAGAGCTCTGCTCAACTCCAGCACCTCACTGGTTAGGAGTGTCTTCAGCTAAAGAGCAGGAATGGAGTCCAACTTCAGGCTGGGGTTTAGAAATGCAAATGAAGGGCTGAGGTTGGCTGGGCCATACTGGGTTAGATGGATTCTTCAGAGTATGCTATAGGATAAGTACTATTGACATTCTAGTACTGGTAATACCAGTAATTTTCATATTGCACACATTTGGAATAGTAAAACTATCCTGGTATGTCATGACTAGTTTCAAGGGTATTTCAGTAGTCAGGTCATTGATTTTATGACTCATCCCCAACCCCCCCACCTCCCCTGCCACACACACACACACAAAAAGAAAAAAGTGTTTGTTCAATCCAGATTTGGGGAAAATCAGGAATAATCTGGCTGTATAGACAGTGCAACAAGGAATTAATGTCTTCTTCCACTCTTTGTTGTTCCTACCACACTGTTACTGTTTTGTTGTAGATGGAACACAGCATTGTGCAAAACCTATAATTCTCTTGGTGTCTTTCAGTTCCTCTCTTCTAATATCGCCACTAGGAACAGATATTTCCCTGGATATAGAATTGCAAGAAAAAGAAGATCCCTCTTGAACAGACATTGACTATCACAGTATTGAATTTTTCTTCCATAAATTACCAGACTAAGATATCTCATCTGAGTTCGGGATGAGTTGATGTAATTAGTATAATGAAATTACTTCTGTGCTGGGAAAACAGAAAAAATATGTCTGTTCTTAATTATTGTATGGGTAGAATATAGGTCTACATGTAAGGAAGTTCAGAATTTCAGTTTTAAATTTGACTTAATATCCCTGTTTCTGACCTTAACCAAGAAGCTCAGTTACCTGTGTCTCAGTTTCCTCATGGCTATTCACACACTTGGATTTTGAAAGTCTGTAAGTGCTTTTGAGGTCCCTGGCTGAAAGGCATTATGGGCATCCAAAATGTGATTACAATGGCAGTTTTCAGCAAACTATTTAATGTTTCCTACACAGAAAGCAATACTGTGATGGGGTTGCATAAAAAAATACCTTTAATAGTAAATGCTAGTCATCTGTGTTCCTGCCTTCTCTATTTCCACAGGCCAGTAGTAAAGTCTTTGAAGGAGACTGGCCTGGTAGAGCCAGAGCTGTTTGAAGAAGTCACTATCTACTTCAGTGACATTGTTGGCTTCACCACGCTGTGCAAATACAGCACCCCTATGGAGGTGGTAGATATGCTTAATGATATCTACAAGAACTTTGACCACATTCTTGACCATCATGATGTTTACAAGGTGATTACCTCTGTACTTCTGCTCATTTACAAGCAGTAGACCCACAAATCAAATTGCATGATGTGGATTTGGGAATCTGCCTTCTAAGCAAAGCAAAAGAGAGAAAAACAGGTCAGGACTACTTCATTTAAATATGCTTTCACTGTGCCTACTTATACCAAATTTCCTACAGTAGGTGGTCATACATTCATTAATTGGAATGTTGGGTATAGTTATAAACACTCATACCCAAATGGTGTCAGCTACCTTAAACTAATCAATCCTGCTCTCAGGGGAAAAAAATGTTCAGTCATGAACAAGAGAAGCTGATAAAATCTTTTTGCTTTTAACTAAAGATGTACTTTTCTATGTCTGGAAATAGTGAGTTCTGATTCTGTTTACACAGGTGGAGACCATTGGTGATGCTTACATGGTGGTGAGTGGTTTACCGAAGAGGAATGGCAACCGGCACGCAGTGGACATCTCCATGATGGCTCTGGACATCCTCAGCTTCATGGGATCTTTTGAACTGAGACATCTGCCAGGGCTGCCTGTTTGGATTCGCATTGGAATTCACTCTGGTACACAGTAGTGCTAGATCAGCAACAATGTTGTTGCCTGGTTTTGCACAGAATTAACACCCATACAAGATCTGGTAATACACCATACACAATTGCCCTCCTCATGAAGTATCAGGTTGAAAAAATGTTCATAGGGGAAGAGTAACTGAAGTAAATAAGTGACTGTTTTGCTCCTGCTTTAGTGAAATAGCCCACAGCCATTAATTCACAGCCTAAGCCAGTAACTAGGATGAGCAACAGCCACTGTTCCTAGTGCGGTTAAACCAGTTGTATCAAATAAGCCTTCACAAATTATTTCTCTCTGACTGAAGCGGAGATCAGTCATGTCCAGCTATGCTTATCTAGGCAAAAAATACAAGCCTGTATTTTGTGCTTTTGGAGGCAAAACTTTTGTTTAGTCTGTGTGGGACTTGATGTTTTAATTTATCTATAAAAATACTTTTTGTCAAAGGGGAACTCCACATAGCACAACAACTCTGGGAAATTCCTCAACCACCTGAACACCAGCTGCCAGGGGAGGAACATATCAGAGAAAGTGACTGAGGCACTGGGAAGCCTCTTGAGGCACCACTATTCACCCTTGCATAACGAAGCTTATTCTATTTTTCTCTTGTTTCCAAACCTGACAGTTAATAAATGTACTTCTTTTTTTCTGTACAGAAATTGTGCTTACATACAATTAACACTGTACAGCTGTGTCCTTTTTATAATCTTATTGGATTACGCAAGAAAAACAGAGCTAGGCTTGTTTTGTAGTAGGAGACCACAAGATACTGTGGGAAGTGAGGCAGAAAGTATTGCCATTGGTGAGGAATGCCGAGTTCTCCCAGGCGCTGCACTGCTATGCAACAGTGAGACACCTCCCAAATAAATCAAGTCTCTTGATTCGCCCCTTTTATCTCTCTACATCGCATTTCTAGGTCCATGTGCGGCTGGTGTGGTTGGAATAAAAATGCCTCGTTACTGTTTGTTTGGAGATACAGTAAACACAGCTTCGCGGATGGAATCCACCGGCTTGCGTAAGGATTTAATTTTAGCTGTCAGTGTAACAGGACCAAAGGCTATTGGTTAGTTTGCGACTGAAGCGTCTGTTTTCAGCTGAGAACAGTTTATTATCAGCTTGTAGAAGTTTTAAAGATAAGTCATATTTTTTTTTGATTACCAATTATTTAATTGTCCAAAGTGACAGTGGGCACTTCACTGGGCAATGAAAAGTTGTTCCTTGTTTATGCTTCAGTCTGGGTAACTGGGAGTTTGTAGGCTGGTTCGCTACCTGAGTTTCTCTAGAAGATATGATATTTACATGTCTGGAATTTAATTTTACTCTATGAACCATAGATTTTAGTTTGACCTAGAATTGTATTACAGCTTTGTTGTGTAAATATACTGACTGTGTATTTTAAGTTGAAGCAATTATGTCATCAACCACTATTAGGGAACTGTGGCAAGAGCCAGTTTTTCTTCCTTCTCCCCAGTGTTATCACATGAGCATTCTCTATGTAGGTCACTCACAATTACTCTTTTCCCTTTTGACATCTAACTACTACAGATACCATTGTCACCTGTATTTCAGTTCAAGGGCTGTACCAGCTATTCCTGCTTGGATATGCTCTGTAGTAGAGTCAGATTTTTCATACATCAGTGTAATTGCTTCTCATTTAATTTGGCTCTCAGAATTTATGATGATAACAATTGAAGGAGCTTCTGTTATAGCGTCAGTTTTCACATATACTTAATGCATATGAGATGTTTCCAAGCTGACCTTTCATTGTCTCTTTATTTTCTTAGCTTTAAGGATTCATGTAAGCGGTTCCACAATTAACATCCTGAAAAGAACAGACTGCCAATTCCAGTACGAAGAAAGAGGAGAAACGTACTTGAAGGTAACCTTTACCATGTGCAAACATGAACACAAAGAAGAGGAATAGTAAAAAGTATTGCATAGCTGAGAGTACCCCTGAACTTAATTAACAGCTGGGGAACAAGGAATACTGATCAATTGGTATCACAGTCTCTAGTGGTTGAAGACCCTTCTATAAAGACAGTGAAGGCAATGAAGAGCTCCCTAACTCATACATTAAAGCAACATAAAGATGTGGAGAATAAATGAAACATACCATTTGGAACAGAAGATTGTAGAGTGAAGTCATCTGCTGAAAGGGAAGCTGAATCTAGTGTTAATTTGTTAATGCTCCAATATCTTCCAATCCATTTATTTCAATCTATTACACTTGCCTATCTTGGCGTTGATGGCAGGCAGTACAGCCTACCTCTCCCACAGCTTGTTTCAGGTTATAGAACATGGAAGTGAGTGTGCAGCTGCATCTCTCCTGTTCTTCTTCTCACATCTAATTTGTAATCCCTTGCTGTTAGCATCAGTTACTGAAAAGAAGCAAAGGCAAACACGGCAATGTGCAATAGAGTATTATTTAAGTAAATTAACAACAGGAAATTGCATTCTAATCCCAAAACTGTGCTTTCTCCTCTTTGTCATATATATTTAGGGCAGAGGAACAGAAATTACCTACTGGTTGACGGGTACTGAGGACAAGAAATACAATCTCCCAACACCTCCTTCTGTGTAAGATGCTCTTTTTATAAGAAAAGGGAGAGAAATTCGCACTCTTTGGCTTTAGCCTTTATTGTTTCTCCTTGGCACTTGAGGATTTTTTAATACCATTGAATTTGCCTTCAGCTGTTAGAGGCTTAATAATGTATGTGCATATAAACATGTAAATATTCATTACATGGGACTATGTGTGTGCTAAAGGTTGTTTGTCTAGATGAACGTTCAGCAGGTTCTTTGCCTTGCAAAGGGTGTAAGATTTACAGGACAAGTTGCTGATGTGATAAGAGTAAGAGGTGGACAGGAAAATGAGAAACATTAATATTCCCACAAGTTTAGTCCTAGTGGCACCTGTGTGTCACACTACAGGACAAGGATAACCACAACTGAGTGTGCAGCTCTGTAATACCGTATTATGCCTGTGAGCTCTTGTGGAGGAATTTGTAAGAGGAATGAAACTTGCAGTATTTCCAGCACTATTCTGCTACAAGAGGTGGGCAAAGTCACTGTAGTACTGCACAGGAATAAAGCCTTTAAAATTAAACAAGAGCTCACTTTCTAACATTTAAAGAAGTTATCGGTAAAAAAAATATGAGGTTGATGTTCTGGAACTGAGCCATCATTTTCCATTAAAATTGAATAAAATATAGCAATAGTGGAAGTGATGTTTTTGAGCAGCTACACAAAACTGAAGTTAGGATAACTTGTTGCAAATTTTTAGTGTATATTTTGCATAGGAGTACCTCTTTATTTCCTGGAAACTCACTAAATGTGGAAGTTCCTCACTTTCTGCTCTAAACACCTGTGTACAGTCACTTTTCACTAAGTGGGCATTTGTTGCCATTAATGAAACATTACAGTGTTTCATTAAAAATTGAAGCAATGATATTGCAAATTGGTGTTTGTCAGATACATGGGGATCCCTTGTCCTGAAATGCATAAGTAAATATTACAGCTTGCTTCTACTATAAGTTTTGAGTCTTACACAGGGTGTCCTTTGCACAAATAAAATTCTCTGTCTGTTTATTCCCTAAGAGAAAAGAGGAAATTAAGCGGAATATGCAGGTTTTCTCAGCGCATTTGCAAAATAGAAATAAGCAAATTTTTAATCTGGTACATAATCTCATGAGCTTTGTTATTTTTAAATGGAAAATACAAGTGTTTGGGCTGAGCAGGAAATACTGTCAAGACTACCTCATGATACACCTCTTTTGTAAATGCAGAACTCCTTTTTTATAATTAATATGATCTGTTGAGACTACCAGAATTATTGAATTGGCAATCTTCTAGTATTTAGAGGTCCTATTAAAAGTACCTCTTGAGCTGGATCACAGTGATGTTTTTGTTTTCACTTCCTCATATACAATTGCCCCTTAAAAACTGCCATATGTGGGGTACTCCAGCCAAAGCCAAATACACTGAAGAAAGTTCTGAAACAATGGCAACTCTACTGAGGGCCACTTGAAGTTGAATAGTTCAAGTCCCGGTGCCAGTAATTGTGTTGAGAGATAAAAACTATTTTGATTAGGATTGAATCTAACTTGTGTCTTCCTTTTCGTGCAAGTGATCATGACTTTTTAAGGTCAATAATGACACAACTCTTCAAACCTCTTGTGCAAAGACACTGATCCGTACTATCTGGAAAACTCACATGAAAATCCTGACTTGTGTTTCCGAATTCAGAACCGGAATTTGGTCCTGCCCACACTTATTATCAGTAGTGTGTGAATGTCATTAAGAAAAACATGGGAATAGAAATGTTTAAAAATCTCTGGGACCTGAGGATCACTAAAAACATGTGAATCACTGATTTTTTTTCCCCATCTTGTTGATTTTAGGGAGAATCAGCAGCGGTTACAAGATGATTTAGCAGAGATGATAACCAGTACTCTTCAGAAAAGGGAAAATGAAGGATCCAAGGTACAGGAGCTTTCACGGGTAGGTAGCTACCGATCAGGCACCCTGGAATACCTGCAACTTGTCAGCACAGAGAATTTTACTACATATGTTTAAAACTGGATGTCTAGTGTGACTCAAAAAGCTGCAGCAACTCTCTGGACAACTTTATGTGGAGGCTGGAGGCTTATAGACTCAGAGGAAAAAGAAGACACCTTTTCAAGCATCCTATTTACCATCTGACCTGCTATCAGTAAATCAAACCTCTCTTCACTGTAACATTGAAATTGTTGGATGACTTTGTTAGGACGCATGCAGCATGATTTGGGGTAAATGAAAGTGTTTGCACTTGAGTCTGGAAAATAGTGGGGGTTTTTGTTTTAGTTTTTTTTTTTCAAACTGTGATACCCTGTTCAATAATCCATTTCTGAAAATATTCACAGCAAAACCTTAATTTGTCATGATCTTTACCTGTTGTATCTGATTTGTAATTTTTATTTGAAGAAAGATTTGGTGTAACATATTTGAAAATATAATTAAATATATCGTATGTAAAACCTGGACATGTTGCTATTTTGTTTCTTCTGCTGTTTTCCTCTGTGTTTCACATGTTTTCTTAAGCTGACTTTGTTCAAGAGACTTCTGTTATTTACATTGGGAGATTATTCCAGAAGTATGGTTTCTAAAGTTTATCTGAATCTCCTGGGCCTGAGAAATGAAACTGTCATTCTTGCAAAACAAGACACTTTCATATCTTTTCACCACTTCTGCTTCTGCCCCCAAACCAGGAGTGAAACAGAAATTAAGGAAATAAAATTATCTGAACTTCTTAACCTTAGATCTTCTCAATTCAACTTTCGGATGCAGTTTTACAGTCAAGCAGGTTTTACTCAGATGACTGCACACTCTGAAGATGACCACTATGATTACCCCAAGCAGAGCTGTTCTGATCTTTGAAGTTATACAAGTGACCTAACTTCTCTTTTTAAAGAAGAGTTTTAGGGGTTCCATCCTTGATATCCCTGAGATACAAATTAATTTAGAACACATCTGCTGATATTGATTGAGAGAATTACTTTAAACAGTGCTTAGTTTTCAGCAGCCCTTCTCTTTCCAGTGTTCTTCAGATAACAAATTTTGTATCATTTTGTGAAGAAAAATAGTTACCTTAGCAATGAGTTCATGAATCCATGTTCTGGTAGATTTCTTTTTCACATGGTTCTGTCCCTGCAGGTATTTGTTACCTACACATCAAAATAAAATCAACTTTGACTACTTCTTTAAAAAAATACTGGTTTCTAGTTTGAATGTCTGTTTCTCCTTTCTCTCTAAGTTAAAAGTAGCCCAGAACAACGCAGTGATAGGTATGGAAGGATCCCTGCAGCCTGGAGATACAGTGCTCTTACCCTGGGCTTGAGGCCAAGGCTTGCTACTTGGCCTGAACTGGCTGGCATGTGACCTTGTTATATGAGGCTATTACAAGCACCGGTATCAAATTCAAACTGTCTCAAACAATTACTGAATCACAAAGTCCAAATAATGGCCCTTTTCGGATAATGGTAGAATATCCAACACTGGGTGAAACAAAAACGCAGTGCCTCAAAGTCTGAATCACGGGTGCAAAGGAAAACCCCACGGAAAGTTGTATCTATCTGTAAACCCTAAGAAAAGTTCTGTCCCTCACTTTTTCTGCTGGGACACAACAGCAGTTGCTGTTCCCAACAGGGCTTTAAGCTGCCCTTCCTGTGATGCAAAACGCATAGTTTGACAAAGCATCGCCTAACTCCTCTTGTGTCTTTTCGGAGGCGTTTCTTGGTAAACCTTTGCCTCTTTTAGATTAATAACCTTGGGGAAGCAAGGGGCCCCACAGGCACCCGCGTGGGGACCCACCTTCACTACCCTGCGGGGCCGGACGTCAGCCAGGCCTTGGAGTTTCCAAACACGTATTGGGGCAGGAAAGATGCCGCCGCTCCCGGGACACATCCCGGCGCCCGGCGCGGGGAACAACCGTCCCCGGCAGGACCACCTCCAGCACGGGTCGCCGCGGCCGGGGCGGGCGCCGGAGGAGGCGGGGGCAGCGGCGAGACCTGCCCTGGGCGAGAGAACTTCTTAAAGTCCCGCCGCCTCCTGGCTCTCGGAGGAGGTGCGGGGGAGCGGCGGTATGGCCCGCGCGGGTGGTGGTGTGGGCCGCTGCTGCTGGGTGTTCGTTCTTCTGTGGGCGGCGGCGGGGGGCCGCGCAGGTGAGGCTACTGGGGGCGCGGGGGGTGGCTGGCCAAAACCCCTTCGCCGAGGTGGGCGGGACGAAAGGAGGCATCGGGGCTGCCCCGCGCGTGCCCCGGGGTTGCCAGGCGGTCGGGAGGGGTTGCGGCGGAGGCAACGCAACTCTCCCGGGGTGGAGAGAGGGGGCCACACAACCCCTGTGGCAGCCGCGCCTCCGCCGCGTGCTGCCTGGGACGCGGTTGCGAGGCCGCCGGGCCCCCGCTCCCCACGGTGGGACCCTCGGGCCGGGCTGGCTCTGGCCCTCGCAGGGGCTGCTCCGGGAGCACCTCGTGCCCCGGCGGCCGGGCCGGCGCGACCGTGCTGCCTCGTGGATGTTCGGTACCGGCGCTTTCTAAACATCCTCCCGGTTTCCAGAAGGGGCGCGCGGAATCAATGTGAGGATCCAACAGGTGGGAAATTGCCTTAAGCTTCCAGCCGAGATGGTTTTCAATGTCATATGCAGGCACGGGAATCGTTCAGGATGACTTCGTTGTGGCGCTGTGGCCTACAGCATGCTGCAGCTTGTGACTGGCAGAGTTTTAGTGCTGCCTTGTGGGTGATGGTCACGGTCTGTGCTTCAGAACTCATATGGAATCCCAGAATGTTTTGAGTTGGAAGGGACCTTAAGGGTCATCTTGTTCCAGCTACGCTACCTTGGGCAGGGACACAGTATCTCGCTCTTGTGCTGCTTTCAGTAATTTCTGAAGGCTTTAAGGGCTGCATTTGGTGCTTATCTTCCAGGAATTTCCCAGTTAATGTATTAAGTGCCACAAACTAAGGAGAAATTCATGTAACAGTTGTTTCAATGTGTGCAAAATTTTATGAGCGTATCATTTTGTGGACAGTCCTATCTCATCTTACAGACATACATTTAAAACTTTACCTGGATTGGCAAAAACTTCAGTTAGGAGGATGGAAGGAAGGGTCAGCTGTGAATTATCTAGAGGAAATGAAAGGAAGTTTAGGGTATAAGGTAGTCTCACTTAATGCCCAACTGACTTTTAGCATTGTAATTGAATTACTGGTAGAAAACTACAAAGGAGCAAATAGAAATG
This sequence comes from Phylloscopus collybita, assembly GCA_027886175.1. Taxonomy (NCBI): domain Eukaryota; kingdom Metazoa; phylum Chordata; class Aves; order Passeriformes; family Phylloscopidae; genus Phylloscopus; species Phylloscopus collybita. Next base: position 48,606,005 of record JAJNNQ010000137.1, on the reverse strand, counting down.
CCTTTAGGCTATTTAATAGAGTAAATGGCTTTCAATATTGTGAATTTTCTAGATTCTGTTGTTTTGCGCTTTTTTTTTTTTTTTTTAATTGGTTCATTGTTCTTTAGCATTTTGAGTGCCTTGGGGATGATTTGTCATGCACTTTGGAAAATGTTTCTAGAGAATGTTCTTTAATATTACTTAAATTGAGGTGCTCTGAAATTAGTGAAGCAACTTGTTGAATGGGTATTTTTGTTTCCTCTGGGTGACCTATACTGGGTACCTGTAACTGTTTTTGCAAATTTGCTGCATTTGCTAAGCTTTACTAGTAAGTATCCTTGTGAACATGAAAACCATATAAGACTCAAACTCTTAATTGATAGGTCACATTTGAATATTATTTTTCACTGATGTAAGCACAAATCAGGGGATTAGGCTTCAAATAATGACAGGCCTGTTGGAAGCAAATTGAAAAATTGCTTAGACCTGAAATGCATGAGGAAATAGGATGAATGAAGGCCAGTAGAATAGAAAACGCAAATAGCTTATATTCAGGCAGATCAAGAAAGCATTTACTCCTTTATTTGAAAATTACTGGGCTTTTTGTTAATTTTTTTGTGTGGTTTAAGCTAATCTCTAAAGAAGCTCTGAAATACTTCTGTGTTGTAATAGAGTCTAGTCATAATTGTATATTGAAATCTCCCTCATTCTTTAGAGTTACACAGCTTTTTAAACATAGTTAAAAGGATGTTTCTAAAAAAGTAAACACATGGATAGGCAGGATCAGAGGAGTGCCACAAAGATGGTCAGAGGAATGGAGCACCTATCCTACAAAGATAGACTGAAGGAGCTGGGGTTGTTCAGCCTGGAGAAGGCTCTGGAAAGACCTCACTGCAGCCTTCTAGTAACTGGAGGCAGATTATAAAAAGGAGGGAGATGGACTTTTTGTACGGGCATGTAGTGACAGGACAAGGGGCAGTGGTTTTAGATTGAAGGAGGGCAGATTGAGATTAGATACAGGAAGAAATTCTTTTCTGTGAGGTGGTGAGGCACTGGCACAGGTTGCCCAAGTAAGTTGTGGATGCCCCATCCCTGGAAATGTTCAAGGCCCGGTTGGATGGGGCCCTAAGCAACCTGGACTAGTGATAGATGACCCTGCCTATTGCAAAGAGGTTGGAACTAGATGATTTTTAAGGTCACTTCCAACCCTTAACATTCTATGGTTCTATAAAATTTTTAATGGAAAAATAGGTCAAGCTCTTTCAAATTAAAAATTGACCATAAACACCCTTATTATGGTTGACCTGAAATATATAAATGCTATACTATGATAATATAATCTTCATTACTGAACATTAGTTGTAGGGGAGGGTATAGTGAAATCAAATGTGCAATTTTGTTCTGGGTGTTTTTTTTTTTTTTTTGTTTGTTTTTTTTTGTTTTTTTTTTTTTTGTGTTTTTAAGTGATGCAAAACTAGTTTTCAGTGAAACAGGAGAGTGATACCTTCCCTATTTCATAGAAAGTTTATAGGCAGAATCTATGAAGAACACCTTTACAAAAAATAGCTTCACATTTGGAAAGCCACAGACAAAAATTAGTAGTTAAATTAGTAAAATTAGTAGTTTAGGAAACCAGTAGTTTTCATATTAGTAGGAGATGCTCACAGTTTTTAATTTAGCTTGTTACATATGAACTAACCAGTGTTTCATTGCTTGTGAGTTGGCTTGTTTGTCAGACTAAGGAAAAATACGAATATTATTTCTCACCCCCTGACCTTATAGTTCTTTCATCTGCAAGGAAAACAGTTCTACTAATTTCTCTAATTATAAACTCCAGTAACCTAACTTGATACATATATGTTTTAAAAACAGCTTATATCTGGGAAAGCATAAGGAAAAGCAGCTGTGGCATATTGCCAAATAAATTTTACTTGCATTCTTAAGGCATGCCAGGTGTTATTTTTGTAGCTCTAATTTATCTAATAAATATTAGTAATAGTGTGCTTGTTAGCTTGTCTTGGGCCATCTCCATACTGTTTTTTCTTTTTTATCTTCTTTGTCAATTCTGTTCTTTTATTGCAAATTACTGCCATTCCTTCATGTACTCTTCAGCATCTGCTTTCCTCATGTTTTATCTTATGTCAGTCCTCTTAGTATTTCCTTTAATTGCTTGTTTCATATTCTAATGCACACGTATGTATTTCTACTCTCCCACTGCCACCAATTATAATTGTTTGTTTATAATATGTTTTAACGTAACTTTGGAAATGCCTGCACTGAGCCCAAAAGACAGAGAACAGATTTGGTGTTTCAGTTTAAAGTCCAAAGGGGCCACTATACCTCCTATTCCTGGCTGAAATATGTTCCTTTTTCCATTATTTAGGGAATAATTTTGACAAAAAGCAGATGTTTCTCACTTGCTGTAGAAATTCCAGCACTCTCCCCGCTATAGTCCCTGTTTCTGGATCTATCTTTGGCAAAAGGGTTGATCTGTCTTTAAAAGCTGGCAGCTTGAAGGAGGACTCCTCCCAATATCTACTTTCTGCAGAAAGGATAAGAAACTCTTTTTTCCAGGCTTGTTCTGCCCCTGCACTTCTGCATGTCTCTCTCCCACCCCACTGGTGGTTGTGGTGAAACTTTGCATTGCTGATGCTCTGCAGTTCTCCTGGCGGGCTCATGGAGGGGAAGGATGATTCCACTGGCCTACCCTGTCTCCTGGGACAGTGTGTACTTGGGTGTGTTATTGATGTTATTCTAAGCAACACTGTTGTGGAATAGTTAGAGATTGTCACAGTCAGAGTCCTAGTAGGCTGAACACTTAGAAGTCTTAACTTTGATGATGAAAAGATGATTTGTAGATTCATGGAGACATTGCAATTGTTTTATATGCAAAAATTGACCAATATGACTGCTGGGACAGGAGGTGCTAGGGCCCCTACCTCACCCTCCAAAAATAAATGTAGAAATGTCAATATTATTCAATAGGAAGACTCCTGTGTGTTTCAGAACTCAAACAGGATTGAAAATGTGCATGTGCTTCTTGTATATCTGTATTCCGTGTTATACTTCTGGATGGTTTTCTTGGCAAAGTCCTGCTCATTTAGATGAACACAGAATAAAATTGTAACAGATTAGGTGGTATGAAATGCTTTGATTGCATTGTAGGGTAGACAGGTTTATAAGCTTGTAGTTTTAACTCAATCTTCAAGGTGAAATGAGATGATGAGTCAATCAAAAGGAAAAGCAGTAATGGAAAATAGTGTTTTCCTGCATTGTTGTTAAACTATAACAGCTACCTTGATGCTATTCCTTTAAAGGCCTCTCAGGGTTTGTTGCAAATTATCCTGTAATTTAATGTTTTCCCTTCCCTCCCATCTTCTTTGAGTCCTGGCTTTCTTTAAATTAAATTTGTCATGTAGGGAAGTTGGGGCAGGGCAAACTCCAGGGATAATTAAAGAGTTTGTTCTGACTTTTGAAAATAGCTCTGCATGTTCGTACTCTGGCAGAGCATAAAACAGAAACACAGCCTGCTGTGCAAACGTACAAGTGTCAAATGCGTCTGTCTGGCTGTGGCATCAACTTTCTTTTCCAAAGGAAATTAACAGCTATTTTACTTTTATACAGTTTCTGTATAGGTATAATAGGTATTCTGGCATACCTATTTAGTTTGCAGGCACTAATGGCAATACCCAGCTGCCCTGGTTCCTCTTGACTTCCAGCCACCTCTCCACAGCCTCCCGAAGAGATGGAAAGATAGTCATGGCTCGCCTTACTTTGTTCTTTCTCCTTTTATCCATTCCTCAACATCTTTGTTTACTGTGCAAGTAGTCTCTCCTCTGTCCTGCAATGGGCTTCTTGATTGGAATCAGCCCTCCCATTTACTGCTGGACAGGTGAGTTGCGTTCTGCTCTGACCCCTTGTATCACCCCCTCACAGAACTTCCTTTTCCCTGACTTTTTTGTAGGTAAGCTGTAGCTTTGTAAGGCAGTCTTTGGCTTTCAAGCCTGCTCTTCTGTTTACAGATTTTTTCAGTCTGAGTGATTCCCATGTTTGCGTTTAACCTAAAGTAGAAATTACTGCTTCTATTACTAGAAGTTAGTTAAGGAGACAACAGAAGAATAAGCTCATAGCTTTTTGAGCAGTTACTGAAAGTCTTTATGTCTGTCCTTTAAATAGCCTCAGTACCTGGCAGATGAAAAACACGTCTTTAAACACTGTGCTCCAAGTCCCTGAAATTACCTCATCTCTAAAACATCTGATGTAACAACTTATTTTCATAGAATGTGGAAAAAGCAAAGTTATTTCTCTACTAAAGTTCTGGTTCTGCCAATGCATTTTCTGTTCCCATGAGAAATGGCTCCAGTACATCACGAAGACTGACCTAGTGCACAGTGGAACAAAGCCTAGCTGGAGGCTGGTAACAAGTGGTCTGTGCCAGTGGTTGATACTGGCTAGCATCTTCCTTGATGACCTCAGTGATGGGGAAGAGTGTACCCTCAGCAAGTTTGCTGATGATATGCCAGAGGACTGTGCAGCCATTCAGAAGGGCTGTTTATGAATTTATCCTTTAAAACTTTAAAAATAATTCTGGGACCTCTGACATATGATGTTTTTAACTCTTCTCTCAGTGATGTGGTAGTTATTTGATCAGTCATGCATAGAGAGCTGATGTAATCACAGCCTATCTTAGGGAGGCTTCAATTAGAATTGTAGGGTGTGGGACTTTTTTGATTTTGTTGTTGTTTGGTTTGTTTGGGGTTATTTTTCAGAAAACAGTTTACCTTGCACTTTGTTCTTCAGCTTTGCAGGATTAAAGCACAAGTAATCAAGAATGTTTCTTAAAACAGCAGCCCAAATGAGAAGTCTAGTGGCCTTCCTCCCTGTTTGTATCATGCTTTGGATCAATTCTATTTCAGAAGGATTATAGACATTGTGTACTTTGTAAAGGATTGCATACCTGCTGTGCTTTTGTGATCCACTGAGTCCTAGTGCTTCTGTTATGCCACCTCAGGGATTGGTTCCCCAGATGGTCAGTGTAGAAAGTTTTTGCAAATTTTTGAATTGTTAGATGGAAAATTAAGTCATCAGTAGCTTATAATCCTTTGCAGTTGCTAAGGCATACTTTCCTCTAAAGCTGCTTTCAGTAAGATTTGTATAGATTGTCTTCTGGGCCAGGTAAGGAAATACTTTTGGAGTTTTATGTTAACACTCTGCCATGCAGGAGCTGTACACTGAAAGAGTTGTAGATAACTTCCAGGAGAATAACATGAGAACGTTTAGCTGTTAGCTTTTGTGGACTAACTCCAATTAGTCCTCATGCCCTTTTTCAGTACATTAGCATTAGTGATGATATCTGTAGTAGAACTAAACCAGACGGAAAGCTATAAAATTAACCTTTTAAAATTGCCAAAATACTGTCTTGTCATTTCAGTATTGCATAGGAAACACCTACTTAGGTTTGTTTCCCTTATCTCCTTCTCCACCACAGAATTCCGCTATGCAACTGTGTACTGGAATAGAGCTGAAAAAATACTTCAGGTCAGGAATACCCTGGACAGGAGTGGAGATGCTTATGGCTTCTACAACAACAGTCTACAGACAACAGGCTGGGGAGTCCTGGAGATCAGAGCAGGCTATGGCACTCAGACACTAAGCAATGAAGATATTATGTATGTTGCTGGCTTCTTGGAAGGCTATCTCACGGCTCCGTAAGTACCTCAGGAAGCAGTTCAATGACACTACCAGTAGATTTCTGTACTTGTGGGGTTTTTTTTGTTTGTTTTCATTGCCCTAGGTTCCTCTCCATTTAAACTAATAATACATTTTGCAGCTGTGTGCTGTTCTTTTAATTAGTAGCAGGTACTATACAAGTATAGCTTCCTTGTTATGGGATCAGGATGTGATGTTCCCTTCTCATCCTGCAGGATCTTCCAACACCTTGGTGAGATAGATGGGTACTGTATCTGTATTACTGGTTAAGTAACGTAATCACAAAATTACAAGGAAGTGCATAAAGAGTAGCAAAAATTGTGGTTATTTCCCCAGCCTGTAGTTAAGTGACTGATCAGACAGTTGAGAGCAGATCAGGGAGGGACAGATGTTGCTAGCAAGGTCTGCAGGGCTTCCTTAAGGATGGTTTTTAGCAAATACCATCAGGAAAATGCCAGGGAGCAGATATTGAAACTTCACAGCATGGGGAGTTGCCTTGGCCAACTTGAAAAAAAGTAAAATATACACTATAGGCCTGAAGGCAGACTGGGGTGTGTCTAGAAGCATTAGTGCTCTCCTGAAAGCCCTGAGGGACTGAGCCTTTCCCACAGTGCACATCTATGAAAAGTGACAGAATTTTGTACTTGTTACAAATCCTGTGCAGGTTGTTTGGTTTTTTTTTTCCCTGAAATAAAACAAACAGAAAAATCCATAACCCCAAACAAGAGCCAACCAAAAAAATTAACCAAATTTTGTTCTTTCTGTGGCTAAGTTGGAAGACAGAATGACGCTATGAAATACTCACTGATAGCAGATGGTGGTGGTAGGTTGGACTTGATGATCTTAAGGGGTCTTTTCCAACCTAAGAGATTCCATGATTCTCTGTAGCTGGTGGTACATTTAAGAATATGAAACATGGCTTGTTGTTGAACAGGCTCCATCTTTTGTTCTATCAGTGTAGTCATAGGAAAAGAAAACTTCCAAAATTCTGATGCTGAGACATTGTGGAGGCCCTTGAGCCTATAAGGGGAACTTCCAGGGCAATGCCCTGGAAGACTCTACCGTAGGCTTCAAGAATGCCACATTGCTTAGGGTGAGTAAAAAGGTTTCCCCTGTGGTGCTCGTCAGCACTATGTTAATCTACTTCAGTTTTGCTTTTCCCATTGGCCTGTTTCTTGCCCACCTCTATTGTTCATATATGTCCCTGGTTCGAGAGGTTTCTCCTTTCCCTGTTTCCCCATTGGTTGTGGTATCACAGATGGTCTGCCCTCATGTCCTATAGTTCATTGCCCCTCGCCCCCAGACCATTGGCCTCTGACCCCATACTTAACCCTAGGCATTCTTTTGATCTGGGTCTTTCTGTCTCTGGAACCCTTCAGCATGAGTCTGCAAAATAAACTTTGCTGGAACTTTATATGACTTATCTGTGGTGTGCGTGAGTGTGGACTTGAGTGACTGCCTGTGTGCTGACCTGAGCGGCTTCTTGAGAAGAGATGTGTTTTGCAGAGAGGTACCGGCAATCATTGTCCATCTCCATGCTGCTACAGGACATAGCTAGGAGAAATTTGCAGTGGCTGGTGTCACTTGACATTCTGGCTTCACCAACTTTGCTTTCAGAACACTGAAATAAATACCCCTAGACTGCACAGGCCAGCAAGGGAAGGTTGTCTGCTGAACATTTGTCAGATATGGCTGCTGGACAAGATTATATTCATTTAATTAATAAGATATTTTGAGATCAGTTAATATTTATGGATAGTTCTCTGAGCATATGATAATGTGATTCTCTGCTAGTTTTGCTGATGAGGCATCTAGGTCTCTGGAAGTGTATAAAGGAAATTCAGTAAAGTAGTATTTGTCAATAATAAAACATTTCTGAGAGAGTGAAGGAGTCCTAAAGTTCACAGTACACAACCTGTACTTCAGACAGGAAAGGAAATTAAGTTCATGAGAGGTCTGTTGTTGGTTTGTTTGGTGTGAGAGGTTATTGCCTTGCACTATTCAGTCATTTATTGTAAACTGTTCCTGAATCTGGGGAATGCTAGCATTACATTTAGAATATTGTTAAAACTGGGTATTGTTCAAAAGGTCTTTTTCCTAAGGCTTTACCTAGGTGTGTAAATCAATATGTGATTAAGCTTAAGTTTTATCATATTACAGGTAGCCAACTCCATGCTAAGCTCAATTAGATGGCAAGTAGTGCTGTAAGTAGGAAGCAACTACACACTCATACCCTGTTCTTCTTTTGCCTCCACAGTAGATTTATGTGTCTTCTGGGTTTGAAAAAAAAGTTATGTATGCACCTGTTCCTTTTAATGTGGTTTGAATGTGAAACAGTGTCTGCAGGGATTTATCTGCTGTCCTATTCAAGGCTAAGTTTTAGAGGAAGAGGTTTTTCTCCCTTTTTTTCCCATGTGTGTTAAGTGAAGATTCACAGAAGTGAAGTTATCCAAGTTAGTCTGCTCAAGGCTTTTGCCTTCTGCAGGTCATGTGCTTACTTAGGTTGGTTCCAAGCCCAGGCTGGTGCTACGATAGGGCTAGCAGCTAACACTGAGTGGCCCTTTTTAAAGAAGTAGATATAACAGAACTAGTAATGAACAGAAGTGAAGCTGAGGGTTTGTATCAATGTGGAAAAGTATGGCTTGAGACTTTTAAGCAAAATGGGAAATTCAGCTGCTTGAAAGGAGATTTAGTGCAAGAATGGGTTAAGATGCAAAACCAGAAGTAGCCAAAGCCTGTCTTTTCTGGGGGGGGACCTTTTGAGAAAGTCCACCAAGAAATCCCCTGACCAAAACCTGAAAATGCTTGCTGTCAATAAAATGAGTATCAAATGTTACAGATACTGTCTGAGTTGAAGTTTTTTGGCTATTTCTTTGTCCCATTGTCCATCTGTAACTGCAGTGCAAGCATATTTCTCACTGGGGGTTACAAACAAGTTTTTTCTGTAAGATTGTGTAAAGCTATTTTGGATAAAGAAGGCTTCTCCAGAAGCGAGGAATACCTTTTGAAAATGTTTCAGATAAGGAGCAGAAATGAAATAGTGATGTACTTGACCCTTGATAACCAAGAGAACCTATTTACTTCAGATTTTAGCTGCATGACCTTGGTGGGTTTTTATTTGGCAAACTGCAACTAATGAATCCTTTTATAGACAGGGTTTGCAGTTTCCTAAATTGCAGGAGAAGTGAGAGTTCCCTAAGTCTGCAGATGTTAAGATTGCACTCAGAACTCCATTTCTTCTTCATCTCGCCTAGAAATTTAGAGAATCCTAATTAACGTGCAGGCATATGTTCTATCTATGGGACTGTTAAACAAGTCTTCTGAAGTAAAACTAGGAAACAGCCTTTCTCAATCAGTAACTATTCCTGTCAGACTGCCTGGCCCATTTAGCCTATTTTAGGGAAACTCTAGCACCATCACAGCTTTCCTTAGAGAACGTGTCTCTAAACACTCTGGTTCTACTTTTATACACATTAGTGCCCACAGCTTGAGCTTCCTTTTTAGCACCTGGTAAGAACAAGGGAGAGTGTAGGTACATGTTTAGCTTTCGGGAAGGTTTTATTTGCGTTGTCAGCCACTTAGCTGCTGGAGTGAAGACTCTTACGTGACTTACCTGTACAAGAACCTCAGGTGGTTCAGGCACAGCCTTCCAATGTGAAAACCCTGAGTGTGCTTGGTAATTGAAGAGCTTTTTAGTATGTGGCTACCTATAGTCCAGACAACTCCAAGGTCTCCGGCTGTCTTGCATCCATATGTGGTAAAGACTCCATGAAGCAGACCCAGGGTAACTCTTTGCAGAAATCCTAGAAGTCCTGTGAGGAAGAACTCTGATGTGATGCATTGATAGGAAGGAAATGTTGGTGCCTGAACCCGTGTTGAAGTACAGTAAAAATTCTTGATAACCTTGGTCATTAAAAAAAAAATCAATTCCAAGGATTGTCTGTTCTGTTAGCAAGTAAGAGTGAAAACCATTAAAGAAGGTGTTTTCAGTCACATTATTCTGACCTAACCCAGTCTCTACATCAGTCATGACGGCTTAAAGATAGTATTGCTGTAAAATCTGCCTTGTGTTGCATAACCTTTGAGTGTAAAATAGAGGGTAGAGCTGATGGTTGAGTCTGGATGCCTGATCATTTGTCCTGGCCTTGGGCAGTGGTTAGGCCAGTATCCTAGCTGGATTTTATCTTCATCTGGCTCTAATCCCTAAATCATCATCTGCCAGATGGATCAACTCCTCTTTGCTCCTCTTTAGTGACATGAGAGCTCTGATTTCTAGTATGGAGTATGCTATGCACTAGTTCCCTTCCTAAAATTAGTTGGGATTTTTATTTGCTAAATTCTCTGTGGACATGCAGGGGTGAAGAATATTGATCTCTTTCTCCAATTTTCTTGCCATCTTCTGGAAGTAGGTTATGATATTTTATGTAGTCTTGCATCACATGTGAGACAGGAAACTTTAGAACTAAAATTGTTGCTCGAGCTGCAATTTTGTGAAAAATGTAATGGTGCAAAACTGTTAAACGCTCGCCTCTTGTCTCGGCATCTCCCTTCTACAACCTAACTCAAACCACAAAAACAAATCATATTTTTGCTGGATTAGTGTTCTGCCTGAATGTGTGAGACAATTAGATTTGATTGTTACAATGGTACCAGAGCTGAGATAAGAAGCAGCAGTATCATGCTATCAAGTTCATGCAATTGTCTGGGAATGGGGCAAGGGACAGAAAGAGGGGAGAATGTCAGTGGATGATTCTGTAGTCATCAGCAAACTGTTCAATCATCTCTCTCTGTATTCTCTAATTATGCCCTGAGGGAAATTGGGAAGAGCTCCTGTCTGCATCCCTCCCAGAGAAAGCTGCCCTCCTAAGTTTTAGTACAGAAATTCTGCCCTGCTGGCACGTGCTTTCCTTGAGGCTGGTATCTGTTTCTCAGTACTGTTTTCTTTCTTCTCTCAGCACTTGGTAGGAGATAAATGTAGTGATGACGGACGTAATTCTATCAACTCCAGACCTCAGGAAAATAATTGTCTGCTGATGTATTTTTTTTTTTAATTTATTATTTATTATTTAATTTAATCAGTGATTGAAAAAAAATGTTGGTTAAGTTTGACTCACATTAAGAAAAGTGTTGAAGTTTTATTTTGGCTTGGATCAGACAATTACATTTCAGCTAAAATGGAAGAGTGACTTTAGTTCTGGGCTCCTGAGCATTTTTTTGACAGTTGATTTCATCTTGAAGGACTTTACTTCAAGAAAACAAAAAAGCTCTAACCAACCAAATAACAAAGCCCTTTCAACTTTTGTTTTTAATAGTTAATGTAGATAAAACCGCCAACTGAATTCAACAACAGAAAAATCACAAGAATTTTGGTCACTATAAAGCTGAATCTATTTAGGGCTGCCATGAGTGGTAGTTTCTGTGGTAACATGTAGGGTCATCTTATACACACTTAAAAATGGAGATACTTAGCTTAAGCACAAAGGAAAATGGTTAATGGCAAGTAAAATCTGCTAGATATCATGCTGAAATTCTCTCTGAAGTGTGAAATGAACCGAATCAGCAGATTATTTTACCTTTGCCTCTGTTTTTTTTTTTTTAAATTTCAAATAGGATAACTCTCCAGAAAACTATTTTTGTTGCGCTTATTTTAATGTGCTAATGCTTTCAAGATGCTTCTGGCCTACAAATATTTCCTGAATGTGCAGTTTTGCTATGAAGTAGTTTCAGTCTCATTCTTGCTTATCTTCTTTCCATTGTGCAGCAGTTTGAGCAGGCATTGGCAAAGTGATTTATTTTAAGTCATATTTTAATAATCCTTTTGTATTACTTTTTCCTATTTGTCATGCACTAGAGTGTTTTCTGTGAGTAGGAAAAACTTACGTTGTGGACTGTGTGGTTTGTCTGTCAAGGCATGTTGATTACTGGTTGGTTACCAGAAGATGCAAAGGAATAACTCCTGTTACTCTTGTTCTTTCAGGCAAATGTATGACCATGCTGCAAATATGTATCCACAGCTAATTAAGACTCCCACCATTCGAAGTGGAGTTCAGAATTTTATGGCGTATGTATTTATTTGCTAAAATAAGTCAGTCAAGACTTGGGGTTGGAGGAGGACAGAATTTTCAACCTTTTTTTATTCTCTTCCTTATGGGCTGAGGAAAGTGTATGCTTCTTTTCCCTCTGATTGAATGCCATTATTATTAAAATAAATTCTAAATATACATGAAGAAGTGCATATACCATTCCCTAATTCTGATTCTTCCAAAGAAATGTTTAAAACCATTGCTGCCGAAGGGTGGGGAAAATGTCATTGAAGTCCGAAGGTCATTCTAGTAAAATTCCTTCTTTGAAAAGCTGATATTTTCAATATCACACTGAACAGTGGTCTCCTGCCACCTTAATCTTTTTAGCACTGTGTATCCTTTCCTTCTGTTAGGCTAGTGTTTTGTTCTACCACTAATGTAAATTCTATTCTACTCGCAGAAGTCCTGATTCACTTTTCTCTTTAGCTGTAAGAATCAAAAGTAATTCTGCTTGAATAATGCAGCTACACTGGTGGGGAAGCTACAAGTAGGAGAAGAACCAGGCCAGATACTGGGAAACTCAGCTGCAACTACCAATTATTTTAATCTCCTTAGACTTGTGGGTTTTTCCATTACAAATACTTGTGTGAAATGGTCACTTTTGGGGACTGTTTTTTTCCATCTTTGCCTTGTCCTGCCCTTTCCATAAGGGGTTGAATATCTGAATGTTATTGGTGTGCATATATAAAGTTGATTGGTTTTAGCTTATCCAAAAAAAAGAACAAATAATCTTAGTGTTCCCTTGCTATAATTTTTCAGCATTGCTGTGCTCCTCCTTGTGAGAAAAATGGGATAGCTGCCATATCAATGTGTATGTGTTTTTTCCTAGAATAACAACAGCATAGCAGCTGTATTCCCAAGATGCGTTGTTGGATGAAGGGGTGCAATACTAGGTGTCCTTGTATTGCTTTTCTATTGCCTCTATCCTCAACTCCTGCATCACTGATTTACTTTATAGCACTTTTGCAATATGGGTTGCTGTGTTTTCTTGGAAGTCCTTAGCCCTAAATGCTCTGACCATATCCCTGTTTCACTGGACATACTTCTTGCATCTTGTTTCTAGAAAGCTAACTCTGGTTAGTTTTCTCACCCATACACTGTTGGAGGAGCTTGCTTCCTTTACAGGTTTGTCCTCTCTATTTTGCTACTTTAGATAGTGCTGGATGGATATGTACAGAAGGATGGAAGAGGCCAGCGTCTGATCCTCATTTCCTGTTATTCTTTTGTGGCCCTTTGTGCACAGCAAAAGAGAGAATTCTGGGAGATCCTTACAGTGTTGGTGGCTCTTACCCAAGGGTCTGCTCGCCTTGTGTTGCTTCATGCTCTAAACCTCAGTGATTTGGCTCTTGACTGGATCTGGCACAGGGTACAGTTGTTTGGCCTCCCACATGTTACTCAGACGAGCATAGATATGGTTCTCAGGCAACATTTGAGCACCCCCTGCAGAACACCTTCATTGCACTTGAACCTGGGGAGAGGAGGAGGCTCTTCAAATGTTGGTCTTTTTTTGTTCTTAAATAGACATTTGAAAGGGAATTGTTTGTCTGACCTATCAAATGCTTGTTTCCCTTTACTGGCTAGATCTGCTATAGCAAAGTCCCCCCCAAACATGGAGTCTTAACTTTGACACTAAAATCTGATAGAGTGCATGATTGTAGGGTATTTTGTTTAAGTCTGAACATTTACACTTGGAGGATGTAATGTTTATACTGGATTTCCAGAGTGTGATGTACCTCAAATCTTCAGTAAGACTGGACCATCTGGGTCACAATGTGTTTGTCCCTTCCCTGCATTATCAATTATACTCTAAAAATCCCAAGAAAACCCCAACCTGTTTGTTCCTCTGCAGGATACAAGATCAGTGGACAAGACAACAAATCAGAAATAATAAGGATGACCCATTTTGGAGGCATGCTGGCTATATTATTGCACAGTTGGATGGTCTGTACATGGGAGCCCTCGAGTGGGCTAAACTACATAAACAAACAGTAAGACTACTGCACCTCTTTTTCAGTTGCTGGGGCTGGGATGCCAGTGGACAAACATGGGAGAAGGGGATCCGCTTTTTAAAAGTAAAAAACAAAAGTAGGATACTTACTGGCAAGTACTCATTCTGCAAACCATTCTGCAAAATCTTCGGCTGTGGCTGCTCAGTGTAGATAATGTGACCGAGGCCATGTAACCACAGATTCTTCACAAGGGGCTTGGAGCCCTGGGCACTGTGTGGTGATTAGATTGGAGATGGCTTTTGTTTCTATGTGAATGTTGGAAGGACAGGCATTTCACCAAAGTGCTTGTTGCTATCACTTTACAATTCTTATTAAGCAAAAGACCCTTTAGATACAGAGTACCTGCAACAGCATGAATTAAAGCTTTCCTTCTTATTTCCAAGCATTAGATTTCAAATCCTAAAAGCCTTTCTGTCTTGGAGGTTGTTTTACTTTACTAAATGACTTCTCCTTTTCTGTCTTTTAAGTCTCAAAAATATATGGTTACAAAAGATGTGATCTGTGTTGTGGCAGGTCAAATGGGATAGATTTGGGGGTTTTGTTGGGTGGTAGTTTAGTTTTTCTTTTGTGTATGTGTTTTTTCATAATTTTTTCTTTTAATTTCAGTTAGAATTGTATTCCAGATCATCAGCTTGTATGTAATAGCAGAACTCCTTTAACTCCAGTAGAGATATGGCAATTATAATGCTCTCCTAAAGTCTAATATCTGATAGGTTTTTCAGTGTGATTGGAAGGACTTGAGTATTTGAAGTTGACCTTCTTACCTAGGGTAATCATATGAAGAATTTTGAGAAGTTGGGAGTCCTGAATTGTAAACAATTGCATTTTAGTAAAATGTACATCTTTCTTGCATAGAAGTCACTCTAGGGCTTTTGTGAATGGGAGCCAGCTCAAAAAAAAAAAAAAAAAAAAAAAAAAAAAGGCGTTTATAGTAATAATCCATCCTGAGGGACTTGAGCTTGTAGGGGAAAACATTAGAAACCTTGACTTTCTAGGAAAAGAACACATTAATATCCTTTTGTAACCCCTGTATCTGAAGAGCCCTGTCAAGTTCATCAGGTTTTTGGGGTTTTTTTTTGCTGCTTCAGAATCTTTTAGATTTATGTGAGGGGAAGGGAAAAGTGCTGATTTGTGTCTGAGTTACTTCTTTCTAATAGGCATGTCCTACCTGCAAAGTGTGTTCCCTGATGCTTGCTTATTTAACCATGCATTTGATACTAAAAAGCAGTGACCTTTGAAGTGTTTGAATAATTTTTATCCTTTTTTTAGAGATCTCACCAGCATGTCTATATGAAAATGGTACATTTAGTGAAAGTTCAGATGTGTGATTCAGGCTGAAATTTGTGTCCTCCATTCTTGAATTATATGCAGGAAATATTATTTTTTCTTTTCCCAAATGTGCTTGCAGCAGTTGGTGGGATTTATTTTGACTCTTTTCCATGCCAATCACAATTTTAGCTTTGAACATTATCACCTATGTTGAGATGCATATACTTTTATTCAAAGCAAAAATGTTCACTGTGTGTGTATTTCTTACTTGGAATGGTGCTGCTGTTTTCTCTCTTTGCCACAGCCTGTAAGTTAACATCAGTCCTTATCTCTGAGTATGTTTTGGACAGCTGCTCTTGCAGCTAGGTCCTTGGTTTTCCTTGGCATCAAAATGACACCTGACAGTTCTGTAAAAGTACAGGAAGTTAATTTTGTTGGCTACCATGATACTTGATACTTTTCAAGTACTTTTGAGAGATTAGGCTACCGCTGTATGTACATATTTACTGCTGTTACAATCTTCTTCAGGAAACAAAGCTTGAAGGCTGTTGCTCTGAGCTTACGTGGGCAATAAAGACAGGTGCAGATGCAAAGCTCCTGACTAGTATTCTAGCTTTGACACATCCATTTATCTGAGAATCAACTCAGCTTCTGTAAACTCTTGACACTTAAAAGCCCCAGCTAAACTCAAAAACCAACCAAACGAGCAAAAAAACCACCAGTATCTTCCTTATTCCTTGTGATTAAAGAAATCTGCCATCCAAAGTGCAAATAAATTCACCTAGTAGATGATCTTTTTCTTATTTTTTAAGTATTGTACTTTGCTCCAATTAACCAAATTGTTTTGATTTTGTTCGGACAACAACTCCAGTAACAAGTACTTTTCTGTTACTCAATTCTCAAAATAAAACAACCAAAGAAATTTCATACTGGAAGTCTCTGTAACAAATTCTGCATGTTTTTAAAAGTAAATCTTGTTTCTATTGTATGTTTTCCTTAGTGCTTTGAAAGTCTCTTTTTACCTCTTTCCTTTAGTATATACTGTTTTGTTTCATTAATAAAAGAATCCTTTCTATGTGTTTATCGTGTTTGGATTATCATCATCAAGAACAAGTTTATCTTTTGATCTCTTGTGGTTCAGTAGTTTGGATTCATGATGGTAATGAACGTCAGAAATTAAAAATACCTCTAGTGTGAATTGTGGCGTTTTTCTTTTCCTTTTTTACCCACATTCAAACAAAACAAAAGAAATCCCCTGAACCCCAAACAAAACGAAGCCAAATGCAGTAGTCGTTTTTGTTGCCTGATGTTCTGATTTTCTGCTTGCTGTTGGGAAAGCTATGTGTACTTCTAAATTCCACACATTATTCTTTATATGTATATTTTTTATATATAGAGGACAATTGTTCCCACTGTCTTTAACCTTAAAATAAGAATAAAGGCTGTAGAAGAAAGGCTAGGAAGCTCTTCTCCTTAACTCCCAAAATACCAGAGACATGAGAAGGAAGGGGAAGAGGAGATGAGTTTCAAGGTTCTTATATTTCCCTGCACCATGAATGATCGTACATAGACTAAATGCTCTCATGAACAGCAAGAAGTTGTTTGGTTGACCCCAATAGGCTAAAAGCCATAAAGCGGGTGAAGAAAGGGTGTTTATAAAAACTGCAACTGAGCACTGGGTGAAGTTTTATACAACTATTTCCCTTTCAGGAGAATGGAAACAAGCTGTTTCATACCTAATCTGCTTTTAATTTTTAATTCTGTTTTCTGGCACTATGCATGGTAGTTTGAAACCAGAGCCAAATACTTCTTAATTGAGAGTTGGGTTATGTGCACACAAGTAACTCTGAAATGTTCTGTTTTTCTGCTCTCCCCTAAAATTCAGAGCTGCTTTACTTGAATATTGTAGAACCATTGTGCTTGCCACAGGTAACCAAGCCTTACTGCAGAAAGAAAATTTGGGCTTTGAATGGTTCAACAGTAGCATTAGTATATATTTTTTTATTCTTGATGAAGGAAATGCTTTGTATTGTATTGTTTTAAACTTTGGGTTTTTTATTACATGGAGTCTGTTCTCCTTAGGTGATGCTTCCATTAAGACCTGCATGAAGGCAATGTAAATTGTAAACTTCTGTATTTTGAATTTGATATTTACAGGTATCATTAAGAGTGATGTTAAAATTTGTATGCATCTTTATGTTAAAGTGTGGCATTATTCCATCTGGTTTAGCAACATTTTATATCCAGTAAACAAACCCAACCCTTTTGTCAAGACAATTTCTGAGGGAGAGGCACTCAAGTAACATAAAGCCTTTTCATCTGCCTAATGCTCTATCAACCCTGTGATTAATCTTGGGCTTGTCTATGCAGGGATATTACTCTTGAATAAGGATGTGTCAGACTTTCAAATACTAGAATGACTCCAGGATAGCTCTCTATTTGTGCTTCTTTATTTTGTACTGACAGTGCTCAGGTATGGAGAAGTTACTGGGAAACAACTGTTATAGAGTAACTTGCCTGTTTTAATGTCCCATGTAAACAAGCCTTTAGTGCTGGTTCTCTCCTTTCTGCTGCCCTTTGTAAGTTTATTTCTCCCTTCCTTGGATGTAATTCAAACTCAATTTGATTGTTTTTGGCTGTTCAGGACAGCACCCTAGAGGAGCCACACATTCTAGAAAAGGACTTTTGATGTGGCTTTGCCACCTCTCTGCTTGTCAGTTTAGTTCATTAATTCTTCTTCAGGATGATGTAACTAAGGAGTGTTTCTGACATTGCTGTGTGAGGTGGGAGAGGGTGATTACAAAAAAATGGTAATACACTCTGTATGATGCACTTGTTATAATGCAGCTTTTAGGTCTAATTCTTGCTAGTGGACACTGATTAACTCCTCACAGAGAAGATTTCTCCATATATCCTGGAAATCAGCTGTAGTTTTTCTGAAACTGGGGCTCTCAGCCTTGTGGCAGATGCTTCAGACCACTCCTGAAATTCCCAGATGGGGCCTGCAATGCAGATTCCTGTCTTCTGTTTGAATGCATTGTTTTACTGAGACTCCAGAGAAGCACAGTGCTTATGTGATGTCACATCAGACAGTCTTAAACACAAAACCAGGTTTATTCAAGGAGAGTAATAAATTTTTGGAAATAAACTGGAACAAAATTTGCTTGTCCCTCAAAAGGGGAATGAAAACCGAACCCTAGGGATTGCTTAACAACCTTGTCCCTCTTTTGCTATATCTCTGATATTTTGGCTGGCTTTGGCAGCTGGCAGCCTAATTTCACCCACTGCCTTAGGAATTTGCATAACCTGTGCTTTGAGTGGGTCTTTCCTTCTGCTCTCTGGGCACCTTTCTATGCCTATTGTTCTGAAAGCTTCATCGCTTGGCACTTTTGTTCTAATTTGAATGGGCTTCCTAATATTTACAGAGGTTTTGATTTGGAGTGATGGTAAGAAAGCACAGAAATGTGAAACTTTAAAAAATACACAGGCAATTCTGACTGATGCTGTAGCAGTATCAATGTAGCTACCTGTAGATATTACAGTGAAAACAGGTTTTATGAAGGAGAATATGTAGTGGTACCAAATGGCTGTCAAGTACAATTAAAATGTCTTGGGGCTGGCTGAGCAATTTCCTGCAAGCCAATTTGCTCCCTTCCTGGTGGTACTGTACAGTGATGCCTGTGTGAATCAGACATTGGAAAATGGCTTTTTATTATTGTGTGGTGGGTTTTCAGTGCAGCTGGATGGGGAAAAATGTTTAAGCAAACAGTGCCAAATCTCTCTATATGGATTCCAATGAAACAGAAGTTGTGACTGGTTTGTAACTGATTCATACCTCTAAGTTGCTTAAAACTATCCAAAGATATGTCTCTTGATGTTGCTTCTTGTTTGGATCCTTACAGCAAAAACATGATGATCTAAAGCAATGTAAAATACATAAAAATTTGTTTTGGATTTCTTCCTCAGACTATAGCTGCTGTTGGGACCTTCTGCCGTGAATGGTTTTAGTTGTCAGAATGGCTTATTTCTCTTCTGTGTAAGCATTGTGGGAAGGTTTAATTCCTTCCCTTGGGATACATGGACTGGCGTTTACACTATTTCTGGTTTTCCTGTTGGTTATTCTTTCTGCCAAACCAGCAGATGGATAACACAGAATTCAGTCTTCTGAATAAAATGTAAATGGATTTGACACTGTTTAATTTTTCCTTGTGTCTCCCTTTCCTGAGGTTTGTAGAGAGGTCAGCTATATGGTTTAGTAACAGTGATTTATATTGCAAGAAATGTGTTTCTTTGCTGTATGATTATGTGACATTATAAAATTACTATTCACACCCTACAGTGATGTGTGTTTTGAGTTCTTTTCCTTAAGCCTTGCCTTAATGAAAGGTATGGTGAAAGCAAGAACAGGAAAGATGTAGAAAATGGTATTTGAATGTTGAGGTTAAACCACTGTTGAGCTCTTATTGTTGAAGAAGCAAAGTAAGAGGAGGTTCTAAAGAGCGTGTTGCACAGCCAGCTGTGTGTAGTTAACCATGGCTAGCTCCAACCAATAGGGAGTTTTCTAAAGCATGTAGCAGAGTGCCTTTTGACTGACTTCCTGTTTTCAGCTAGTTTGATTGGTACTGGTTTTTCCCTAATTTGTTTCTTCCTCCTCAGTCCTGAGGATTTTCTAAATTGCAGTGTTTATAAAAATCCAAGAGCTCCCAAGAGCATTAGTGTAAGACTCTTCAAAGACATCTAGATAAACAAAAAACCTAAATTTTACCTTAGTATATCCATAGCAACAGACAGATTGGTATGCTGCTTGCAAACACATGCCAAGGTTTCTTGAGTTACAGTTACATCTTCCTTTTTGCCTCAGAAATCATAGCATTGGTAATGCACTACAAGGGTCAGATCCTGAAAGTTTCCTCAGTGCCCGGTGCCTTACTGAGTATGAGCATCTGGACTTTGTCAGCAGGCATTTCATAGACCATACAAGAGCTTACTTCAGGAGCAAAAGAAAAATTCTAACCATGGAGGCAGTCTTGATGTTTTTCTGTCTCAAAGTGGTTTTTGTTGTTTTCCCCTTTATTCAGCCACTGAGCAACTTTGATGTCCAGTTTCTGAATGCAGTTGGAGACCTGTTGGACCTTATTCCTGCATTATTTGATTATTCTGCACGGGGTGGACAATGCAACGTGGATCCAGGAGGTCATGGGAGATACCAGTGGGACATGGGACACTGCTCTGCACTGATCAAGGTGAGCACCAGACCTTTATCTCCAGTGACTGTGTTGATTTGCAGTGTCACGAGTCTGCATTTCTGGAATCTACCCTGTTCATGTTGCATGTGCATAAAGAGACTGTCAATGATCAAGACACATTTATGCAGTTGTCATTTGTGCCTCCACAGGATTTTGAGTCCAGTTTTTCTCACTTGTATTCAAGGGGAGGGAGAAGACCAAACCAAAACAAAACTGCAGAAATGGATGGTGAAAAGCTGCTAGAATTACTAGGGAATGAGGAACTACCGGGGAGAAAAAACTGGACAAGAATTTTCTCATTTCACCTAGTGAAGTGAAGTCTGAAAAGGAGTATTGTGAATGACTACAAATACATTGGGCAAATAGTCAGGGAAAAAGGAAAAAGATTATTTAAACTAAAGGACAATGCTGACATAAAAACAAACGAGTGCAAGTGGTTGATGTTTTCTATTAACTATGATAACTTTGAATGGCTTTCCAGTAGGAGTGGTGACAGAAAAAACTCCACGTTTTTAAGATAAGTGACTGATGCATCATGGTGGCAATTACATTTTTCAGTTAAAATGATTAAGGAGATTTAATCAGCATTGGACACTCAATGTATCACACACCAATATTATTCACCTTAAATTGAGAAAGATTAACTGAAGCATTTGCCTACAGCAAGAGGATTCTGAGCTAACAACAAATCGTAGAACAAGGGAAATATTTTGCAGAGATGTATATTATCAATATATATATTTACCTTTTCAAATTGAATTTACTTGCATTTGCTTCTGTACTTCACTTCAAAGTGTACAAGAGGAATTCTCACAGAAACAGCATGTTTTAAATTAATGTTGGATATGTTTGCAAAGACATAATCTGAATGTGTGAATAGAAATATTCAAAATGAAACTGGGGGAAAAACCATACCACGTGATACAGGTATCCCAAATAACCCTAAGGTGTTTTATTTTGAAAACAACACATGGGCAAGAATTGTTTCCAGAGGTTTCAGAAATTCGTTTAGTACACAGTAAAAGCACAAGAATCTGCTCTTTCTTCAACAGTGCAAATAATCAAACTACTTAAAACAAGTAATTCTCTCAGTTTCTATCAAGTAGAAAACATACAGAATATTGTGGCATCTGAGATTATTCATCTTTCTGCTTCTGTTTTCCAGGTTCTACCTGGATATGAGAATATATATTTTGCCCATTCCAGCTGGTTTACTTATGCAGCCACACTGAGAATATATAAGCATTGGAATTTCAATATAGTTGATCCATATACCAGCACCAGCCGTGTCTCATTCAGCAGTTACCCAGGTAAAGTCAAGAAAACCAAAACAATGTAGATATTCAATTTGGCATGGACTTACTGTCTTGTAGCAGTCCTGGCTGTGAAAAGGATGGTAACAAGCACTAGCTTCAATCTACCTTAGAACTTTTAGCCACCAAGAGGACATAATGCCAGCTTGAATTTTCTGTCTTGAACATGATACTGTTGTCATTGTAGTTGTTGATTAATCACCTTCAGTGTTCTGAATAGTACTGGTTAAATATTTTACCTCTTCCTCAAACATGCTGCTTTGAACTCTGCTTGTGCAGTGTGCAGTCATCTCAATACTGAACTCCTCACCATGCCTACAGCATTCACATGTTTGGTAACAAGAATTTTGAGCACTTCTGTTTGCCACTGTGATATGACTCCTGCTATAATGCGATTATTACTGAGTATCAAACACTTGCTCTTTGGAAGTGTATCAGCTTCTTTGATGCTGGGTTTAGAAGCCTTCAGTAGTTTTGTTGTTAGTTTGGTTTTTTTCTTTCCCCCCACATCTTCATCTTTCAGCTTCTCTGTAAGCTGTTGCAGAGGGGAGTATTTTTTAATGGTTATTTGGTGTGTTATTAATACAGCCAGACAAAATATTTGGAGTCTTGTTTGGGAAGACTAGGCCAAACATTTAGAAATCACCAGCAAGTAATGTTTAAGTAGCAAAATACATACTCTTGCTGCAGAATAGCATCAAGAAATGGGAATGTGAAAAAACCAAAGCAAATCTGTAAGTCCCTCTTAGAGCTGACATTGCATAAGTTTTTAGAGGTGAAATTTCAAGTTCAAAAATACCCAAATGGTTAAGCATTAACCATTTAAGCATTAATGGTTAAGCATTAATGGTTAAGCATATAAAACATTTTAAATTAAGTAAGTACTGTAGGAGACAATCTCATTCTCATGAAGTTTTGTTGGCTGATGATTTCAAAATGTGCTTTTTTGAGTTATGGGTGCCTTACTATAAGGGCAAGGGTTCTTCATGGCAGGAGCTCCTGAGACTGTGATTGTGATAATGTTTTGAAAAGCAGTTGCATTCATTTCACATTGAAAACAAGCTTTTTCTGTGGGGATCTGACCCTCCTCAGCGACCCTCCTCAGAAATGCAGTGTTTTCTGACAACTGAGATTTTTAATTTGAGGAAAGGCTAGAGATAGTCTGAATGTCTCTTAGTGTATAGCCTTTCAAGAGCTTGGGTTATCTATTGTTGCCTTCGAGGAATTTCACTCACTTGTTGCAAGGAATTTTGCGAAGCCTGTGTAATTTGGTCAAAAGCAAAGTTTTCTGAGCTGTGTTCATCACGTGAATGTTAATAAGTTTTTTCTGACTCTCATATCTCTCAGCTAAAATACTGATGATAGCACTACCCTTGAGAAGGATGTGGCTCTGTTTAGCAACTGTTACATGCTGCATTGTGCTGCAGATTCAAACCTGGGAATCAAGATCAGCCACACAAAGCGTTTTTTATTTTATTTTTAGTGGGTGTCTGTCGTGATATCTTTCAGTTGTTCCTTTTGTGGATTCTTTGTATAAGGAAATTAAAATATTCTGTTTTCATGAGACTGATAAAGCATAGTGTGTGGCAGGATACCTGAAAATCAGCTACTGCTTTGCTGAAATGATTGGGGTCTGTTCATTGGTTCAAAATCCCAGTGTGCTTCCCTGAGAGTGTTGAGGTCTGCAGAGATGGCTTATTTTAAAGCCTCCTATTGCCACATGAATTCTGACAAAGTGATGTGGGAAGGTGTACTTCTACCAATAAAACTGAGTGAGAACTGTTGCAAAGCATAGTTCCCATGGTTACAGTGAAGTTTGAGAGGTCTGTGGTGTGCAAAGTGTGCTTGCTGGCTGCCTGATTACAGGGTGCTGTCACAAGCCCTAGACAAGCATGGTCCATTGACTGCAGCAGATTGCATTAGCTGTGGGTGTAGTTCACAGACTTGCAGTTTTCCATGGGATGAGTAAGCACTGGCCTAGAAATGCTCCAGGGACATCACGTAGGAAGGAGGTAACTGCCAAATTCCTCTGCTCCATGTTATGATGAGAGATATTTTCAGAGCATCTGACTCTGGAATCTGCAGCTTGTGGCCATGGTTCAACTCGTCAGTTGTCATGTCTCCCTGCTTTTAGTTCTGCTTTTAGTCTCTGTCCTGATAGACATCAAGAATCAGTAAGAAAGGCCAACCTAGTAATCTCTCCTGAAAAGTAACACGATCCTATGGACATAGAACTGTTAACTTCTGGAGGAAACAGCATTAAAGGACAGGTGCCCTTCCAGACCTTCAGTGACACTTAGAACTGGGTTATTCAAAGATAGTTGTCATCCAGTAAGATTGGATATCAAGTAAAACTATGCTACTGTCCAAAAGCTGTGTCAGAAAATGTTAAGGGGTTGTTTGTCTTCTGAGGAGGAATATTGCAAATCCATGATTTCTCCTGGGGTCACAGACTAAAATTTATCCATATTATCTTTTTTATTTATTGACTTTCAGAAGACAGACTACTAGATTGCAAAAATTAGTATTTGCTGTGAGTCAGTTTAGAGATTCTGAGGCTATTGACTAACCATGATTTTTGTTAGGGTGAGCATTCTGGTACAGCTGAAGGGCCTTGCACTTCTCTGCTCATGTTGTGAGTGAGCAGATAGGAGGACAGGTAGGAATCAGAGTCCATCCCAGCTTCCCCAGCAGTTATCAGTGTTCTGCCAGCAGGTTCAAATGTCCCTTGTTAACAGCATATCTTTTCTTTGCTGCTTTCTCCCCTTCAGAGCAGCAGTAGTCCTGCAGAGGCACAGTCAAGTGGGAGTTAACAGCAGTTGTAATATCTGGTTTTGCAGAATGATTTCTTCACTTGCTGCTCATTTCCACACTAACTCACCTTAATCTTCACTTGAACTCTGCTCATAGTCTTCCATCTGCAGAGCTGCACGTAGGACAGTTCAGTGAACCTTTGGAAAGGAGGAATGTCTCTGAACTGAAAGCTTGAGCTTCGTTGTCTTCTTCAAGCTCTGGACAGGAGTACTTCCTGTGGCTGGTGAATCAATGCATAGCAGAGAGAACTAAAATTGTACAAGAGAATGTTACTGTTCCTCACAAAAGTTGAATGAAGCCATGCTTATTTGAGGGAATAGGAAAGTGATGATAGAGACAAAGTAGGGTCTATATTTTGCACCACATATCTAGTGGTGGATCAGATGGGAACCTGCACCTCTCCTCCCTCTGTGCCCCCTTCCCCCCACCTCCAGTCAATTCTTTACACTGCCCGTTGAGGTATTCAAAGAAATGAAAGCCAAGCTAACTGGTAAAATTTGTAATTTTCTTTGGATAGCAGGGAGGTTGCAGCTTCCAGGATATTCATCCGTTTGGATGGAGCTCTTTTGAGCTCCATTTAAGAATAGGAATGTGGCATTTTGATCAAGCACTTGGGTTTGGATAGTGAACTGCCTTCTCTGTGCTGAGCCACAGGCTTTTAAAGTATGTTAATTTGATTTTAGCAGTTTAGACAAAACAGTTGAAGAATTTTACTTCTACCTTTCCTCCTCTGGTCCATTACTGGGATCTTTCTTGGTTGAGCTAGATGGTGATATGGGAGTAAGATGGGACAAGTTGTCTTGATGGATGACTATACATGTCATATATGTATGTGCACGTTTGTATATATATATGTGTATATATACATGCTAAAGCAGGAGAGAGAGGTAATTTGTGTCCCTTGCTTTGAAGTAATCTGGTGTTAGTGCAGCATAACAGCTTGAGGAAGAGCTAGGAGGAACAAACCATGGAAAAGGTGGTAGCCTTTGTTCTCAGGAATACCTTGCTCGTGAGGTATTGCTAGACCATTTCCTGCTTCCGTGCTTCCTCCAGCATCTGCTTAAAACCTGGAGGGAAGCAAAGGGAAGTATCTGGTGAGCTTTGGAGATGAGATCAGAGCTATAGTGTAGGATGTGCTATTTCTTAGTGCCTAGGAGAGATGTGCAAGTGGAAGGCAGCTGATGGGTGTTCAGTCTTCACATGAGACACAGCTGCTGATTCTCTGCTAATCTGGAGAACACCTTTACTTTCCCATATGCGAGTGTGTTTATACACCAGAGCATTGGGCATCTCTCCAGGAGCTACACTACTATCCCTGAGAGGTGGGCTAGACTTCATAGCTTTGACTTCCAGCCTGTAAGGCTGACCCCGTCTGCACTTGAATGAGCACAGTGACCTTTTAAAACATAAAAAAGGTGATGATGTCTGATTCAGAAAGCAGCAGTCTACCTCTTTCAGAGCAATAGCCAGGGACGTGCTGCCACCCACATGCTCTTTGATATGCTGACATTCTGGAGAATACTGTGGTTGCAAAAAAATGCTTTGCTTTGTCTGGCTGATTAATGTCATGGTGAGTGAAACTCCAGACTCTGGAAACTTCAGTTTTCTAGCAGCATTTGGAAACTGAATCTAAATGACTCAGATCCAGAAAATGCATTCAGAGGAACTTTTACTTGTTTCTCTGTAGAGCTGTCAGGTTCATTGGAGTGGTTAAAAAAAAAATTAAAAATTGACTGAGTGTTTCTAACAAAAATGGGAGGTGTGTTTGCAGAGATGGTTTTACAGGAAAAATGTAGAAGTGTACAGTGAGCTAACACCTTCAATTACAACAGATTCTCATACACACTTAGAAGAATGGCTCAAGAGGACATCAAACATCTGCTGATATCTCTAGACTTCTCTACCCAGGTCTTATATTTCTGGATGTCTTTACTGTGGATAACCTATTGCTTGTGTTCTAGCTTCCCTTTGTTTCAGAGTTGCCTATGTCATAAATCAAAATGGTATATGCCATCTTGGAATAATTAGGCTAGTAACAATGTATCATGAAGGGCATGTTAAGTTACAAAACATTGCAGGATTAAACTTGGTAAATACTAAGGCCCAGAAGGAAATCCCCTTCTTTTCAGTTTAGCTGTGCTTTGCAGTTTATTTGAATTACAGAGTTCAACCTTCTGTTAATTCAGCATCATTCCTGGTGTTAACACTTGCTTTGAGTCAAGTTTTTCTGTTCTATCTCAGCTGCTAATTGAAATTGAAGAAATAAACTACTTGATTTTTTTTGAAGTAGGATACTTTGCATTGTCACCCACAGGAATTGATGCTCAATTCACATCACAGTTGTTTTAACAATTTCAATTATTGTCTCCGTTTGTGCAAGCACCACTTGCCTTGTTATGCAGCCAGTTACTGCTAAAGCTATAGCTTTTGCCATGTCTTTGTATAAAATAGACTGGCAGAGCCAAGTTTAGGATGTTTCTCTTGTCCTTATTTATTTGAGAGAGATCTCTGCTGATAATGTACATAATGTATTGACTCTCGCTCCACGAGTAAAATACCAGATACCAGGGTGTTCATTCTATAAAGAACAGATGACCACATGGTGTATTTTCCTGAATCTAATTTGAGAACTTGCTACTTTAAAGAAATTTTGCTGAACTAAAGCCCTTAAACATTACTTTTGCTTGAAGGTGGTCTGACTTTTGATAGAAGTCCAGGAATAGGAGGCAGAGCTGGGTTGTCTTTCTTGCTGTCATAGTTGCAGATTGCAGTAATAAAACTTGCTGTGAAAGATTTCATAGAGGAGCTCAACTATTATGGTGTAGCACAGCATGTTAGCATTTTGTACTCTTTGAAGACTGATGCTATTAAAAACTTCTTAATGAGAGTTTAGGTTCTGTATGGCTTCCCCATCAGGAGCTCTGCTGAGTAATCTAACAGCCAAGTTATTTCTGCTGTACAAGTAGTCCTCATGCTATCTAAGGCATAGCTGACCTTCACAGCTCTATATGCCACCTCCTGGTGAAGGGTTTGCAGCTGGACCTAGCACTTCTGTTGGCATGTAACCTGGAAGGGAATCCTGCCCACAGATCCATCACTGTATTGACTTTGCAGAGCTGGCAGGCATAAAAAAAACCCCAGTGACAACATCGGGAGGAGGAGTAGGTAGAGCTTCTCCTCATACAGGATGTGGTTTTTGATTTAAGAGATGCCTGTGTCTTGGAGATGCCTTTAAGAATATTTAGACAGGAAAATACGAAATTAGAAGGAAGACTTTTCTGCTTGACTTAATGTAGAAGGGATTAACTAAGGGGATTAATTCAAATCAATTAAATTATGTTGTCTTTACAGAGTAAAAATCTAAAACTGATACTGGTTGATGAAAATCTGAAACTGATACTGGTTTTTGTGGAATTGTACTTTCCTTTGGTTTTCACTGTTGAATTTTTTATTTTTTTTTTAGTTCATTTCTTTGTTAGAAACAAACACTTGATAGGCATTTAGTTAGTGTAAGACATAGGTTGACTTATGGAGAAGATTCCAGGTTTGCATTACAAACACAAATCAAATGCTTTAGACAAAGAATTAGGTGTCTTGAAAAGTGTGACAGTTTCTCATTTCAAACTGTGTTGACAGGTGGGCCAAAAGCCCTTGCAGAAGTTACTGCCTCATCTTTAATCTTTGTACAGTTTGAGTTCATACACACATACATTGACTCATCCATATTCTCATGGCTTGTCTCTGTTTTTTTCTAAAAGTATATCAAAGGTTCACAAAGTTTCGTATTATTGCTGTTTAAGGCTTTTTGGTGTCCCTGGATGACTTTTACATACTAGGCAGCGGCTTGGTAATGTTGCAGACTACCAACAGTGTCTTCAATGAAACCCTCATTAAGCAAGTAGTGCCTGAATCCTTGTTAGCTTGGCAGAGAGTCCGCATTGCCAACATGATGGCAAATGATGGCAAAACTTGGGCAGAGACCTTCTCGAAGTGTAACTCTGGTAAGTACACCTTCATATGCATTTTAGGAAAAAAGATGTGTTCCCTCTGTCTCTTGTACTTGTTTCCTTCCCTTGGCAGGACACATAACTCTCTCTGTTCTCATACCCAGGAACCTACAACAATCAGTACATGGTTCTAGACCTGAAGAAGGTCAAGCTGCAGAGGAGCCTTGATGATGGTGCGTTGTACATTATTGAGCAGATCCCAAGCCTTGTGGAGTATTCTGATCAAACAAATGTTCTCCGGAAAGGTAATAGTTCCTATAGTGTTACTGGCTCAGGAAAACCATCTCTTCATGCCAACTGAGGATTGTGTTTTGTACCAGGGAAGGGTTTATTCAACACTAGTCCTGAGTTTGAAGTAAGGAAGCCGTGTGTGAGCATCCCTCTGTAGCTGGGTCAGTTGCAATCTGTTCATTTATCTGGTATGCTGTGGCAGCAATGCAGTGAGCATCTGTGTCTCCTAGAAGCAGAGGAGGCAAAAATAGACTTTGTCTCCTTGCTTGCTTGCATCCTTGCATTTTTCTGGTATTATTTTGCCCTGTCGTAGAGACCAATGAGGGAAATGCGAGACCTGTTTGGAGCTTAAGTACTAAATAACTGTGATGCTGTGGGCTACTTGAAGTGATTGTTGAATGGGACACCCTACAAGAAGATGTAATCTTGAATACCAGAGAAATTCTATGTTAAATTCATCTCTGAACTTTTCTGGATCTCTGTTTTCTGATAAATATTTGCTCTTTAAAAGGTTCTTTAATTCCCTAGCAAGACTAGCAACAACTTGATGGAAAACAAACAAAAATCTTGGTGAAGCAGAACACTCACCGTCAGGTTTAATTCACAAGTGTTTGCTAGATATGTCATCAACAAAAAGCCTAAGCCTTAAGTGTGTCTGGTGCTTTGTGCTCCTTTCCCTAATCACATGATGAGGCAATAAATTGATGAATTGCTCATCATCAAAATGATGGGAAATTTGTCTATGTTAGCAGCTGGGGTTGCTTCTCTTTGAAATTTTTCCTTGTGTCTAGCTTCTTGGAAAGTTCTGGCTTATTCCAGGCATTGCCATGTTGTCAGTATGGTTTTATAAGATATTTCTTATTGATAACTTGGAAAAGTCCCATATCTCTCTCTTATGTATCTCTGTCTCTTTTGGCTTCCTTTGCCTCGGGCTTCTCAATGCTGTGTTGTGTGTGGGGTGCTGACAAAGAAGCTGACAGAGACCTTTGCAACCCCACCATGGCAGTGCTCTACCTGCACAGAGAGACCAGGCTTGGCAAGTACGCCAAATTCCTTTTCAGCAATGATTTTGGAGCAGCTGTGTGGTATTCTCTGTAGGACTGAGCCCAACTCCTGGGCTTGGGCACACATTTCTTCCCTCTGAGATGTTGTAGCTGCTCTCTTCTCAAAGGTGGCAGCATGTATTAGAGGTTATGCATTACTTCACACCTACAGTATGTCTTTTCCAGATATCTAAATGTACCTTGTTACCTTGTGCATATTGGATGACAGAGCAGTCTCTGGGATTTTAAACATTAAGAGGACAGCCTTCAATACACAGGGTGGGCTAAGCACTGCCAAAGTGCATTTTTGGAGACCTCAGCTGTTGTAAGTAGTAGATCTGAACTCCTCCATGCTGTGCAGGACACCAGACAAGTCCCAGCAAGGTCCCTGCCCTGTTCCCAGGTGCTTGGAGCAGCTCAGGTAAAGGAGGTTTATCTTTCTCAAGAGCAATGCTGGCTTAAACTTTTTGTAGAATACTTGACCTGACACACTTCATCATTGCCATGTAGCTGGTGTCCCAAGACAATGCACTTTGGGCACTCTAGTTTGGTCAGTGAGTTTGCCACCAGCATTGGCTTTTTAAGTCTCTTTGAAGCATAAACTGAGAAACAACAGAGAATGAGAATTGAAATCTCAGGTGAACAAAGGCAGGTATTATTGTAGTAAGCCTTGTACTGAGGAAAAATGAAGCATTTCCTTATATAGGTTTGAAAATGGAAAGATTTTTTTTTTCTGTATGGTATCTGTCATCTTCTTTTATAGGCCAGTGCAGATGAGTTCTCAAAACCAGGCATCTCTTATGTTGCCCTTTCCAGGCAAAGATGTACAGGTGCTTTCTGTATATTGACAAAGAAAACTCAGAAATCCTTTAGAGGAGGTGAGGGAGGGCAACACTGTCTCAAGTGAGGGAATAGGTCACAGCAGTAGGCTGCAGTTCATATTTCTTGATGACGAATGAGTAATATATCAAAAGCAACACATCAGAGCAAAACCTGGGATTTGAGTGTCTTCCACCATATGTGGAATATTCTTACTGCTCTGTTTCTCGATATTGCTGATAACTTTTGCTCTCAAAGGGCAGAGGAGGAAAGCATTTTGATTCAGGGATTTTTGCTGCCTTCATGCCATCTGCCTTCCTTTCAACCTCACAGTCTCTCTTGACTTGCTTTTTGTCACTGTGCATCCTGCCAGGTTTCACTGGCTTATAGCAGCCCTTGGGTAAAGCCCGGTTTAGGTTGACTGCTGCACTCTCTGCATGGGATTTGCAGTCTTGCAGAGCCTGATACACAGAAGAGCTCTTGCTGGAGGAGAACTTCAATAGCTTCCTCTGTTTTAGCAATTCTAACAAAAAGTTTTTCCAGGTGGGAGAAAGGGGTCATATGTGTGCACTGCGTTCATGTGAGACAATAGTTCCTTTTGGAATCACAGCTAAACCTTACTGGTTTGGAAGCTGATGTATCCGTATCCGCTGCCCTGTGTTGTTAGAGGCTGGCAAGTTGCTCATTTCTGGAGGATGCCTGTATTACAACACATCCTGTACACAACCTGCTTCCTTCAGGTAGGCTCTAAGTCATGTAAGCGAATGCCAGCAGACAAGGTATTCCTGTCTTCCCTATCCTAGGCAGCACCCAAACTAGTGGGGCCTCCACTCAGACAGTGTTCCAGTGCTTATGCTGTCTGCATGTCCTTCAGGAAGTTTGGTTTGTATTTGTGTGTTTTGCTCCCAGTGAGTTCCAGTAGATTTTTCTTGAGCATCTTATACCAGACTCCTCACACTGTGCTGGGCTGATCTTAATATGTGGAGGCCTGCATTTACCAGTGCCTAGATAGTAAATCCTGATGCATGTGATTTGAGAATGAGCAACAGCGAATGTTAGTGCTTTGGAGACAACTTGAAAATGTGCTACTCTTGGGTCTAGCTCATGTTACACACTTGCTGCCTAAAAATTAGAAAAAATTAAATGTTAAGGTATCTATTTTTACTTATTCCAGGACTTCCTGTATCCAGATTCTGACCTGGAAGGTCTACTGGCTCTTTACAAGACTTTTCCACAACTTTCAGGCAGTTTTATGACACCTACCTACCACTCTTCTCTGGAATCCTGCCTAGCATCCTTTGCTCTTCAGAGTTAAAAATATTGCAGGATTGCTTTTGGAAATGTTCAGAATGCTCTGCTGATCAATCACTTCTTAACCTTCAAAGGCAGCTACTGGCAAATGTGCAGCAATCCCCCATCTTTCTTTATCACTGTGTAACCCCCACTGCCCAAAATGTGTGTGTGGTGGCCTGCCTCCTGTTCACGCCAAGTATCTCTGTGGTCTCTGTATGTGTGTGTCAGTCCCTTCCTGACATCTCAGCATGTTGTGTTGTTCTGCTTTGCTGAGATGGGAAGAGGGCAACACCAGAGTGACTTCAGGCCTCTCACTGTGAAGTTTGGTGGAGGTAAATGATCTTGCAGTCCTTTTAACGTTCATCAGGGAAACCTCTGCAAAAAGGCTGTGGCCATGCTGCATGTTCAGGCTCCTGCAACTCTGATCTCAGCTGTTTTGCTGGATGAGTCGTGAGAGTGGAAGTCTGGGAGCAGGTTGCCTGGGCACACAGTCTCCAGTGGTGTTACACTGGGAGTCAACTCTGGTTATGCCAGTGACTGTTGCCTTATTGTGTTCAAACCAGTTTTCTGTGTTGTTCCTCAACATGCTGCTAAGGCAATGCAATATGGAAAATTATTTATTTTCTTTTCTGATACAAGGAAGAGCATCCAGCTTTTCCAAGTGATTAACAGATTTGTCTCTGGCAGGTTACTGGCCTTCATACAATATCCCTTTCCATGAAAAAATTTACAATCTCAGTGGGTATGCATCATATGTTGTCAAGTACGGCATGGATTTCTCCTATGAGCTTGCTCCAAGAGCAAAAATCTTCCGTCGAGACCAGGGCAAGGTGACCAACTTGGAAAGCATGAAGTACATCATGAGATACAACAGTAAGACGCATATTCGTGTGTGTGGAGTTGATCTTAATAAGCACTGTTACTTTTATTTCTGGGATTATAGTGGGAAGCTGCAGCTTCACATACAGATCAGTTACATTGTCCTAAATGCAGAATACACACAAAGCAAAAAGGTAACACAAGCTTACTTTGGAGGTAGGAAACTGGGCTAAAATTGCTCTATCAAGAATAAGGTCCCTTGGGCTTGTTATTTGATTTTTTGAGAAAGCTTCTGACTCCAAGAGAGAGTACTCCAAGAGACTTCATGGACTGCTATCACCTAATACATCTACAGCCTGTCAATCTTGAAAGCCTTAAATCCTAAGTTAGATGTGATCAGACCAGAGAATTTAATGTAAAACTTAAGGTCCTTTTCCATGTTCAGGCAAATGGTGGGATAGAGTTAATTTTCTTAGTGGTTAATACAGTACTGTGTTTTGGATTTAGTATGAGGATAATGTTGATAGTTTAAGTGTTACTTAAACTCTGATGTTTTAGTTGTTGGTAAGTCAAGGACTTTTCAGTTTCCCATGCTCTGCCAGTGAGCAGGTGCACATAAAGCTGGCAGACCACCCCCAGGACATCTGACCTGAAGTGGCCAAAGGGATATTCCATTCCAGTGAATTGCATGCTTATTGTGTAAACTGTGGGAATTAGCTGGAAGGGGCTGATCACTGCTCAGGCATGGGCATTGCATTGGTCAGCAGGTGGTGAGCAATTGTATTGTGAATCATGTGTTTCTCGTAGGGTTTATTTCTCTTGCCCTCCCTCTCCTTTTTCATTTTTATTATTAACAATTCAATTATTGTAATTGTTGTTATCTCAACCCATGGCTTTTACCTTTTTCTGATTCTTCTCCCCATCCCATGAGGGGTGGGGTTTGGAGGGATGTGGATGACAGTTGTGTGATACTTAGTTGCCAGCAGGGGTTGAACCAGGACAGTAGGTAATGCTCTGTTTCTACTGACAAGGTTCTCCTAAACTGGATTAAACCCAGTTTAATTAACTTCTGGCTAAGCCCATCTCAAAGTACTGATAGCTTTAGATGGTATATTTTTGTTCCCAATTATAGGGAGCTTGCTGATTACTGGGCTTGAGGTTTGGGAGGCCTCTCCCAGGGTGGGGTATTGTTCCTGTCTGGGCTGTGGGTAGCAGCATGCATGTAAATGCTGAGCTCACCTTCGCCTCCTGGCTTGCAGCTACTGCAGTGGGTGTTCAAAGGTTTTGCTCCTTGACACTTATTTTAATCCAGAACAGGAAAACAAAGGCTCTCATTGCTGCATTTCCCCCTCTCCCAACCCCCCTTCCCCCCCCACAACCTGCCACTTCCATTTCTCTCCTGACAAAGTTTCTACAAGCTTTTGTCATGTGGAATTTTATCAGGTGGAATTGCAAATATCTGTGGTTAGAGGTTGGCAGTGGTGCCCCTGGGATGCAGAAGCAACTGTATGGTCTTGAATTAGGAGCTTGTCTCCTTAATGTCCTGAGTGCTAACCTGCAGCTGGTACCTAGGGAGAAGCACAAAAGCAATGTGACAGAGTGCAGTTACTCAGCTTTTAGCAGCTCCAGTATTGGCATCATTTTGTGAGGGGGCTAACTTTTTTTTCTTTTCTTCTGCCCTTCCCACCACATTTCACCCCAGACTATCAGCGTGATCCTTATGCTGAACATAATCCTTGCAACACCATTTGCTGCCGGGAAGACCTGAATCCTTCTTTACCAGTGCCTGCAGGCTGCTATGACTCCAAGGTAAATCACCTGAATTTCAACATCTGCTGAATGTTTGCTGCAGCCTGTTTGTGCTCCTGTCAGACCTGTAGCATGTTTCCCTGCAGCAGGGCAAGCATGACCAGGCATGTCTGTTCCCCCTTTTCATGCTGTCCCAGTGCTTGGGTACCTCCTCAGATGGGGATTTTCTGCAGAATCTCATTTCCTGTCCCTGACATCAATCCTGGCACAGAGGATATAGGGGGCAGTGTATGAAACAAGTACATCCATGGGAGCTTGTGGTATTCAGGGGTTAAACCTCAATACCTTACAGCAGGAAATGAGTCTTCAGCTCACTCAGGGAAGGAGACTGTTGTAGAGCCTCAGCCTCCTGTTCAATTAGGACTCTGTGGGTGCCTGCCAGAGCCCACAGGAATGTGGTTGCAGTCTCACTTTAGGTTTACATTTACAACAGCCTGGCTCTCTAGTAAGCCACCCTTCTCTGCAAAACTGCTTTCTGAAAAGTTTGGTGAAGATCACTTTGCATTTTAGTGGGATGTGGGAAAATCCTTAGACCCACTATCCTGGAGAAAGTAGCATTTGTTTTAGGCAGGTTATATGGTATTTTCACTGTGAAGAGCAATGCCCAAGTAAGCAGCTCTGCAGCTCTGGTGTGCTGAGAATTTGTACAGTGTTTTATCCTGTGGGTTCCAGCCTGTGGCATTTCTGGATTACGAATTTGGTTGCTAGGATGGGCCCAGGGAGGCTGTTTTGGTATCTCCATTGTTGTGTCCAGCCAGCTGTGTGTTGCAGTGGACAGAAGTGAGAGACTCCTAGAGCTGGATAATACAAGAGGAATACAGAAAATGGCTTTGTAGAGGAGTCTGGTAAGGCAGTGGTCAGTGCACGCTGCAGTGCCTTAGCCAGCACAGTTAGGCAAGGGGAATGGGCTGTGCTGGAGGTGGAACAGGGGGCCTAAGTGGGGCATTGAAAGAAGTAACCCAGAGCACAGGCCAAACCTGTTCTAAACTCTACAGACAAATTTAGTGTCTGAGTTTGAGAAGATGGAGAGGCTGGAGACCTCTTTGGAAACAATGAAGGAACAGCGCAGAGCCTGGGTAGCAATATAAACTTGTGCTGTCTTTCTCCATTCCCGAATTACCGTGACATGCCCCAGGGGATGGCCCAAGTACGCAACATGCAGCAGAGTTTAGGGCAGACCCCCTCATCTGCCTGCTGCAGCCCCATAAAACCAGGGAGGGTTGTCCTGAGGGCAGATGCTCTGGCTTTTTCAGCCTGGCCAGTGCAAGGGCTAGAGGGCAAGTGTGGACTTGTGGTTTGCTGGTGCCCTTCAGCACTGCTGCATGGCTGGAGATGCCTCTGCATAGGGGAAGAATTGCTGCCTGTGTGTGTTTCCCTCTGCTCACTTCCCTCAACTTACTATCAAATCTCCTGGAGCTGTTCCTGCTGTTTGGGATGGTGATGTGTCAACCCTCACGCTGCCCTTTTGCCTCTGGTTCCTGTCCTTTGTTCCAGGTATCAGATTTCCGCCTGGCTGCAGCATTCACAGCCTCTGCCATCAATGGCCCTCCGGTGCAGGGTGGTCTCCCTGTCTTCAGCTGGAGACGGTTCAACCACACGCGGCACCAAGGCCTGCCGGAGTCATACAACTTCGATTTTGTTACCATGAGGCCAATCCTGTAAAACCAGCGTCAATATCCACAAGTGGATTTTTTTTTTTAAATGGAAATTTTATTTCTTGTGTAATAAATCGACCTAGATGTCCACATCCCTGTGCCTTACACCTGCCTTCCCATGTCCTGCCTGCTAGACACTTTGTACTGATATTGGCTGCTTCTCTGCAGCCCAAAGCATGTTCCTTTCTTCTAAGCGGTTTGGGTAGCCCTTCCTTTGATTAGGATTGATGAGAAGCAGGTGGCACAGCTTTTTGTTGATCTGAGCCATCACCACAGCTGTTCCCAGAGCAGAAGTGAGGAGTAATGCCACCAGTGAGAGTTATCTGTTTCTAGGGGGACCTGTCTCCAGGACTGGGCCAAGCCAGGTGGCTGCTTTAGGCCATGATGGCCCTACCTCAGTGCTGGCTTGATGTCTGCCTTTTGTCCAAGTAGTGTGCTGCAAGTTGATTCCCATCAAGAGTGTGTTCTCCATAGCAGATCAGTCTGTTCTGTACAGGATGTGACTTTCAGTGGCATTGTCAAGGCTTTGTGGGGCCAAAGCAGCTTGCCATGTCAGGATGCAAAAGAGGATGAAGGGAAGCAGCCTGATGCTTTGGAAATGCTCCCGCCCCAGGCTGCAGGGACAGAAATGTGACACAATGGATCTCTTACAAGGGATCTCTCCCTTGGAATAGATCAGCCCATGCAGTTGCTCAGTGCCATCTTTGTCTGCTCTCTCAGCTGTGGCAGGGGATTGTGACAGTGAGATGGCTGTGAGGGCCAGGACTGTGCACAATACTCTTATTTACCTGTGTTCACACCAAGGAGTCGAGTCACTACTGGGCTGTTTTGTGCTAGATGTTCTAAGTGTAATTAGGTAAAACAAAATAAACAGCTCTTTCCTCATGTCCTTGATGGTCCAAGCTAAACAGTGCACGGAACTGCCCTGTGTTATGAAGGTGAAGAATAATGAGCAGTGTGAGGTTTTAATGAAGCCTCCAGAGTTTAGCTTGTGTGATGGGGAAGTGAGCAAGTTACGGCAATATGGGTGAGATTCCACCTAATTATTTGGCTGTCACAGTAAGGATGATTTTTGCCAAGGGAAGAGGGAGACCAGAAGTTACAGATGTTGCTGACAATGAAAAATCCATGAAGGAACTGAAGTGTTTGCTGAGGTAGGAGGTATGTGTGAGATGCTGTGTACAGAGACCTCCTTCATGTGGTGGTAGAGCCACTGCCACAGATTGGATTGAATTGACCTAGATTGAAGAGGCTGCAGCAGGCATTAAGGAGGAATGGAGCTTAGGAATGGAGGTGGGTCACGAAGACCAGTGCAAGCATTTGAGCTGCCAGCAAACAGAGGACCAAGAATCAGCTGCTTGTTTGAAAATGGAAGCACAGAGGGGCTGGAGGATGGCTTGACTTCACTGTCACTCCTAGACAATGCAACAACATTGCATGATGTATTTACTGCTTTTTCACACAGTTTTATATAAAAATACAAATGGAGAAGTACTGTTTAATAGTTGGTCCCAAGGGACCAGGAAATTGCCAATGGATGACTGCAGTGAACAGTGTTCTTTACCCAGGGCACAGCTAGATGATTCCACCTGCAGGAAGTGGAGCTGTGTGGCACCTGTGATATGCCCATGACATGACAAATACGCCTGGAAATGGCAGCTCTGCCTTTCTCTCACTTGAGCTTCCTACCCTGATGTGTGACCTGCTTTGTGCTCCAACCCCGAGTTGTAGGAAAACAGAGCTCTACTTTTGAGAGTCTCTTTCTGTAAGTAAGTATTCACACCAATGGGACTTTGTAAGCCTTTGGACTCCAATCCATGTGACTGTGACTATTTTTTTTGCCTTTGGTTGTGCTGCTAAAGACTGCTGCATTCCTCTTGCTGTGCTGTACTTTGTGCTTCCTTCGTTGCCAGGCCAGCCAGGGTTCATCTGCCACTTCTGACCACAGCAGCCAGGTACAGATCCTCTTCCCTGCACAGCTGCATCAGTCACCAGAAGAGGCTTTGATAGGGTTGCATGGCCCTGTAGGCAGGTGCAAAAGAACTGACAGCTGCATGAAGTTTAAAGGTCTCTTTGAGTATCTTATTTCTTCCTGCAGATCCCACTTGGAATAAAAAAAAGGAAGGTATGCTCTAAGCAGAGGATTTGTGGCAGAAGTTGCCACCTTTTTGATGCCCTGCTTCCAGGTTTTTCCAAGTCCTGTAGCTTCTGACTCTTTAAGCTCAGGTTTAGCTGAAGAGGGACTTAGTTGGTGGGGAGATGGAAGTGGCAGGTGGTTGTGATAAATCTCTCTTGCCATAATGAAGATTCCTCTTCAGATTTGCATTGTCAATGTCATGACTCCTCTCAGCAGGACCATGAAAAATTTCACACATAATGCAAGCTTTCACATGCTTTACCATTCCCTTTTCTGCAACTCAGTAGCAAGCTCATCTCTCCTGGTTCTAGTGGTCATACTCAGCACAGCCTCAGCTCTAACAGAGGCCACAGTCTGTCACAGCATTCTCTCTCTGTAGCAGGAGACACCTGGGCAAGGTCTTATCAGTGCCTGCCCAGGCCAGGCTGCACAGTATGTCAGGGAGAAACCAACAGCACTCCTTTGGCAGTGTCCTGGTGCTGTGCTGCTGGCTCAGATTTGCTTCCCAGCCGACTGCTGGGTTTTTTTCAGTTTCCTTAGTAAAAGCAAAAGTGGTGTGGAGAAATGAACTCTGCTGTTTGTACATTCTGCTCTGGGGCTGTAGCATTTATTTCCAGACCTGCCATGGAGTGTGTATCAGAGCTACCCTGCAGCAAACAGTCAGTGTTCTACATGTTCACATTCTCACTTCAGCAGGAGCTGCAATTGCAGCAGTGCTTGAGCAGAGTAGTTACGCTGTATTTGATGATAAAACATAGGTTCTGCACTATGTACAGTACATATGCTCTTAGTCTAAATAGACAGTTTGAGAAATTCAGGACTTTTAAGTGGGATTGTGCTGAGGCATCACTTCACAAGAGTGCGTCCATCATCTTCTGGTCAGTGACTTGAAGCAAATTTTAGTAAGTGTATGGAAACTAATTATTACCATCACAAATTAATTATATGCCCTTGAAGCACTAACTCAGGGTAGGCATGTCCTTCCTGTTGTCCATGTTCTAAGTACTTGGAGTTCTCTACAATTTGGCAGCAGAGTCCAAGAGGGTCCAAGAGGCAGATTTTCCCAGACTCTCTTCTAGTCCAGCTGTTTATTGGTCCCAGACAAGTTGCACATCATCTGTCATGGTGCTGTTCATGGCTTCTACCCTTGAAGCAGCTGGGTGGGGTGCAGGGCCCTTCATGATGCCTGCACTGAAACACACTTTTATTAATCTTGATTTCATTATCCCTGAGTGATGCACTTCACCAGTGCATGGCAACTGCTCCCTGGCCAGGTGACTGAGCCCTCATGCTTGAAGGCTGCTCTGAAAACTCCGGTACTTTGTCCAAAGCCTCTTGCTGAAAGAATGACCATTGCTTCAGAGGTCAAACCCGGCATCTTGGAGGGCAAGGAGAGCAGCACCAGCAACTGGATTTCCATTCCTGTATTCAGCTGAGGTAACTTTGGGGTAAAGTCACTTTATTCTGTCTGTCCATGCTTTGCAGAAATGCATAGAAGGCACCTTTCCAGAAGTTGCAGCATTGCTTTGGTTTTTTGCTTCTGTGAGGGCAGCACCATGCAGTTGACTTCCTGGGAATAACCAACAGCCAAACTCTTGCTGCTCAATGTTACTTGAGCAAGGTGGTACCACCTCTGAAGAGGCTCTGGTTCTTTATTGAGAGAGTTGCCTCCTGAGGTGTCAGGAACTAAGCACAGATGACTCAAAATGTTAAAAATCCAGTAATTTTATTTCAAAGTATAAATTCCAGGCTTGTCAGACAAAACCCCACTACAGTTAACACAGACACAGACTAATCTACAGTACATACAAAAATGGGGAAAGCTGGCAAATGCCCAGTTTAAGTTGGACATTAAATCAGTCCTACATTTTTTTCTTTTGTATTTAAAAGTCCAGCTGCAAACCAAACAAGAAATGAGATTTGGAGTTTTCCAACAAAGGATTTTGCACATGTGACTTCTGATAGCCAATAAATTACTGCAGTTGAGCAGGAATCCCTCAACAACTACTCAGCTATCTTATTTACAGCTACACCCTATTAATTTAAGACAGCAGTACAAATATATATGTGTGTGTATACACACACATCTTTACATATATATAGGCATATGTATATGTATATAAAAGAGAAGAAAAGAATGCTCAGCCTGCATAATGACAGTGAGAAGGATGTCTTTTTTAACTTAAAAGGGATGAAAAGGAAAATTCATTGATTTGCTTTCTCCCAGCTATCCTTAATTTTTTCTTTCTCCTCTCAGAAGGTATTTGGAAGGAAATAGAGGTGCATGGCAGGGCTGGCTTAGTGTCATTTGATCTCTTCTCCCTCCAGTGTTTCATACAATGCCCACCCCTACCGAAATCAACAAATTAAAAAAATATATATTTAATATATCAAGCTTCTATTTAAAATACCTGCATAGATATTTTTGACAAAAGGAGAATACTCAAAGGGTGTATAAGAAAGCAGAATCATAGCTTGATTTTGTACAGTGTATGCAATACTCATCCTGGGGAATGGCTGCCTCAAGGAACAGACATGACCCATCCCTACATATAATGGTTTTTATCTACTGTACATTTAAGACAAACAGCATCAAGGAAGGGCTGAAGTGGCTATTTATGTTACAGTACAAAATGATGTTCAGATCCTACTACTGAGCTGAGTCATGGTCCCAGTGAAGACTGGGGAGTTTTTCTTTTGTTTTCAAAGGAAGCAGGGCAATGCCCCTTAATTTTACAGGCAGAACACCATGGGTGTTTCCAGCCTTATGCTAAAAACCTTGGGAGATGGGTGTCTCAGTGCATGTGCTCAATTATTTAACATGGCCAAGGGCAGCACAAACAATTCCAAGGAGCAACGTCAGACCAACGCATAGGGACTGCGCAGAGCATGAAAATAATTACAGGCTGAGAGGTCTGCATCCTTGTGTTTTCTGAAGCTGTTGCTGGAGACAGTACAGATGCTATACCTGCAGTCTGCCCCCTCCTAGCATTTATGTTTTTGTATCCAATGAAGTTTTTTAGCATACTGTAATATAAAAGAGGCCAGTAAAGCTGTAACTAGGAGAAATGCAGAACACCATTTTGCCATTAGCACTCCACAGCAGGACTCCTCTCCAAGTAGATGAACTAACCCAAATTACTTTCAACCTGGAGATCCAAATGCCCTTGTATCACACCGAGAAAACAACTCAAACCTAAAACAGACCAGAAAGTAAATTAGCATGGAAAACACAGCTGTAGTCAATGCTGTGTTTGCTAAAAGTCCAAGGCGGTACTGCTGAAATGTCATGTACCCAGAGGCAGCAGCAAAACACAGAATCACAGAATTCAGACGCAGAGTCAGAACAACTTTATACCAAGCTATTGAAACTTTCATTAAGTGCAGAGAAGAAACCAAACCCAACACTTAATTTTAAAAGCCATAAAGAATTTTTTAGCATATTTAAAAGTAGATTGTTGGAAGGCTTCAGCAATTGACACTTTTCATTAATGAAGAGATCAGTCCAGAAGCACAGTATTAACACACCTGTAGTGAATGTTGCCAAACGTTTTGGTAATACTTTATTTGAAGTCTGTAAATGAAACAAATTGTTTCTGATTGATTGTTGCTAGCAGAAAGTTTCTCAATAGTTTTAATCTTTCTGGGAGGTAAAGGATAATAAAACCATCAGCCAC
The DNA here is from genome assembly GCA_027886175.1 of Phylloscopus collybita. Lineage (NCBI taxonomy): Eukaryota > Metazoa > Chordata > Aves > Passeriformes > Phylloscopidae > Phylloscopus > Phylloscopus collybita. The sequence continues at coordinate 48,564,093 of JAJNNQ010000137.1, read as the reverse complement.
TCAACTACATGGGAAAAACTGCCATGAGGTAAGGAATTAAGCACTGTTCGTGTTTTTTAGCAAACTTACTGCAGGGATTTGTTCCACAGTGACTGCACAAAACTGGCACAGTTCTCTCTTTGGGCATCAGTGATTTAGGGACTAGCTCCCTTGGAGGTCTCTACACCAAACTAAGTACCTCAAAGTCAAGCCTGGCTTTATCACTTCTCCACCAGTACTTGCTCAAGATACTGAAATCAGATCTTTAACTGCCCTGCTGGCATGAAGCAACAGGAACTGATCTTTCACCCCAGAGCTGCGATGTCTTTGGTCAACAAGGGTGTCTCGCAAAATCCTTCCAAAAACCCAGAACTGCTGCCACACAGACCAGAAATGGATCTGTTAAGACAGAAGCCAGTTTTTAACATTAGTTCAGTGAATAACTAAATCTTTAGTAAATAAAAATGAGTCATCTTTCTCTAATGATGCAGCCCACAAAACCTCCAAATGGAATGACAGACCATCACTATAAAAAACCTCCACTGGAGGTAAGAAAATAATGCAGAAAATACTCTAATACTCTAACTGTACCCCTCCCCCAAAGGAAACAAAACTAAGAACAAGGGATATCTAAATGGAAGCTCAAGCTATAACAAAGCTCATGTATAGTTTGGGCTGGAATCACAACTAAATAAGTGAAGTAAGTTCTAGGTTGTATCCTCATGTTTATTTTAACTTTCAAACCGTAAAATTTCATAGTACTGATAATGGCCAATGGCTCTTTGGTACCACCTCAAAGACACATTAAAAAGTGTCTTTGCCAAGAACTTGACAACCATCAACTGGAAAGAACTCTTCTAATCTCTATTACAGAACTCTTTATAAGAACCCAAATTTAGTCTAGTTCCGTAAATAGACTAAGTGCATTATTAAGTAATTATTCCTTGAAATAAGCAGACAAAACATTTACTTAAACACAGAAGAATTCAAGGCATTTTTGATAACTGGCACCAGAAATACAGGGACAACTGCAGTATAAAGGAAAGGCTACACATTGTTCATACATGGTGTGTACCTTCTCTGAGGATACTGGGATTTAGCCAGACTTTTTGCTTGCCCAAATCAACAGACCTGCTCTACTTTTAAATGCAAGTTTCCATACAGAGAATATCTATTACTCACCTGAGAGAAGTGACACTACCAGCTACATGAAGTAGTGCAGTAAACCAGAGGTCTACACTGCCATTTCTTTCAGTGTAAAGGTTCTTAAAAAAGGAACAACACAGACCCCATAATCTCATAGCATATTTCATCAGTTCTGTTTGGGGATTTAACTTCTCTGACACATCTTCAATCTTGCTTCACACTTCAGTGTGTTTGAGAAAGAGAGCATTGAAATGAAAAAATGTCATACTCTGCAGCTTTGCTATATGGTGAAGTGGATTAAAAAAACACCTTTCCCTCTAATCCCACTGTTTGGTTCTATTGGGCAGGAATGCAACTGAAAATTGCCAAAATTAAAAACCTTGTATCTACTTTCTTGTCCAGGTGTATTACAATTTTGTTCTGCAAAAAGCAAGTTTAACATGTCAATGACAGTGGGGGAGGTGCACCAATTTCTTTTCTCAGGTCAGAAACATCATTAAATCATTATTAACATTTGCCATCACTCATATGGTTTAGGCCAGTGTCTAAAATAGTTTCTAAACCCCCTTAGCTGTGTTTGCTTTCTGCAGAGGCAGGCAGGTGATGGGAGAGAGAAGCACACTAGGAAGCCAGCCTTTTGTACTCACTGAGCATCCAAATGAGTACAAAGAGATAGAAGCTTTCATGGTACCGCACCATGGGGGTTTCTTCTTTGGCTGAATTGCAGCATACAGCTTTCCCAAAAGAACTTGGAAAGGCTCTGGTGGAAAATAATGTCTGTATACTCAATATTCTTGACAGGACAAAAACAACTACTCAAGAATTACAGTAGGGAAAGGGTTGAGTGATAGTGCAGATAAGAACAAATTCACCACCAGCAGATGTGACATTTTCTTGTCCTTACAGAAATACTAATTACTGCAGGCCTGGAAAATGAGAAGCACTGATAAAAGATAAGAATGGTAAAGGAAAAAGTAACTCCAAGGAAATGAAAGAACACCACAAGGTATTCTGGCTACATTTTATTTCTGAAATTATTCTTTAAGGCACAAAATAAATCTAAAAAATAGGGCTGGATGCATGAGGGGAGAGACAGAGAAATTGTCTGAACTAGAGAGGTGTGAATGCCGTCTTTACAATCCAGTTTCAGATCTGATCTGGGAATGCTCCCAGAGTGAGTAGGGGAGGATGGTGAAAATAGAGGAGCATTCTTACTTAGAAGAGGTTGTGGGATAATTTATTATTTTTTTTTCCACCACCTCCAAATTTACATGGGTTCCTGGCCAGACTCAAGTTCCCTTCCCTCTCCTCAGAGAGCTTATTATAGTTTGTAAGGTAAGATCAGACCACTCAAGCCTCCAGTACAAAACATGAGACCTTAAATCACCCTTCATATCACAGCCTGCTCATAGAATGCTGGGGGGAAGAGGCAGATTGTTCTTGCCCTTATGTTGGTGTCTCAACAGACATTGCAGATATGTATGTTTTACTTCAGACAAACTGCAATTTACTGTTTTGTTTCTGCTCTGAAGCGAATCCCAGGCATTCAGGATGCTCTTGCATAAAGGATAGTAGGTATACAGGTGGAACACCAGTCATGGAAGGAAAACCAAAATTTTCGAATGGCCAATGATGTCAACTATTTAGAAAAAACAGGCTCTCTTGCTGCAGGTCAGACTTTATTTTTCTTTTGGTTCTGAATGCATGTAGTGTATCACACAACTGTCTAAAATAATCCTGCAGAGTGGATTTAAAGGTGAATTACATGCATGGGATCAACTCCTCCCAAAACTGGGGTAATTCTTGATAGCAGGACAGGTTTAAAGGGTCCATAGATCTCTAGTTTAACTGCTCTGGGAAGAGATCACATCTGTGGACTGGGGGTCACAGAACGGTCCAAAGCGTCCATAGATATCCTTAGCCCGGACTGCAAAGTAGTATTTGCTGCCAGACACAAACTGTGTCAGAGTGCATGCCATGGGCAGCGGCAGCGCCTTCACTTCCCCGATCTTCTTCCACTGTGAGGGCATGGTGGCACTGGGGTCCTCGTGGTAGGCATACAGGTGGTAACTGTCCACAGTGGCACAGCTCCGGTCTACCTCCATCACACTCCATGACAGCACAATTCCATTCTGGCTCTGTACCCGGGCCAGCTTCAGCTGTGGCTTTTGAGGTGGAGAAGTGCTGGCAGCTTCGGGGGGGAGACGTGGTGGCTGTGGTGCCTCTGGAAGTGGGGCAGGATGTACCGGGCGTGGTGGCTCCTAAGCAGCATAAGAGCAATAAGGGAAAGGTCAGAATCTACAGCAATGGAAGGAGGCTTTAATTCATCATTCCCCAGGTAACTGGAAACAGATGAGCCTGCAATCACCCAGCCATCACAACTCAGTCCTGTATGCAGAGGTGAGGCAGCAGCAGCAAATGAGAAGAAGGAGTGGGATCAAAGATGCCATAAATTCTTAAGTTATTCTCATTTAAATACCTAGTTGTGGAAATTATCATTGCCACAGTAATTTCCCTGGATCTTCTTTGCTTCCCAGCCATGAGGGGATGAACTCCACTGTGCCCTTTACCAGGACTGAGCAAGCAGGTTCACTGTGACTTTGAGCCAATCTATGTTTAAGCTGCTGTTCCCACATTACCCAACACCCCAGGTGGGGCATTAAGCTGACAGCTCATCCTCTTTTCTATAGACAGGTATTCAGTCACAAAAGGAAGTAAGGGTAATGGTGCCACATAGATTCTGTCAACTTAAACTGATCACAAAAGCTCAACCTCACTTTCCAGAAAATTTTGAAATGAGGACACAAATATGTCTTTCTAGTAATATTTCTTTTTTATACAGCAAAAACAGTACTAGTCTCTCATTTATATTAATTAAGATGAATTTAGAAATGTGGTTACAGTGCTTTGAGCCTGAGATCTTTCAGGTTGGAATCTGGGGTAGTTTTTGGCATCTTAATCTGTGTGATACTTGCTTCATTCATTCTCATTATTTATCACTGGAGAGTGTAATAAGTTGATGGTGTCTAGACTGAAAGGATGGTAAGCCACCTTTTTGGCAATATAATTACCATTTCAGGACACCATAAGTAATGTGACAGCCCAACAATGAGTGTACAAGCAACATATTTGAAATTATATTAAATGAGTCAGAGAAAATTCTCAAATTCTTACCAAAAGGGGTTTTAAGTGAAGTAATCACCTTCAACACTGACTAAAAACCTCTGGAGTTTGGGAGTCAGCAACCTTGGAGATTTGGTCTGTACCTTGTTCTCCTACCTCAGTTCTGCAAACAGCTGTACTGAAAACTGGTCACCCAATTTATAGCCAAACCATGACTAACCATTTTACTGGTAATTCTTCTGTACCCTTGACTCCATGAGTTACCTGCAGACACCTCATGCACTAGTTTTCAGTATGTTCTCCTGGTAATTAGGAGGCCAGGGTGAGCTAACAGATTGCACAGCATTTACCATTCTGATTCTGGGCAGGAGTTGGTGTGGGTGACTGGGTGGTGCCATGTATGGGAGCTGGCTGAGAAGTGTCAAGAAGACATTTCACTGTTCTGCAGCTCACACTAAGAACAGCCTGAGAATCCCAGAGCAGAGACACGGCTGTACATTGCATCAGGTGACTGGAAGGCCCACTCACAGTGTGTGCTTGTGGCGGTCGATGGTGCACCGTGAGCTGAGGAGCTCCAGAGCCCAGAGCCAGCCCGTTGTTCACCACATAGGTTGTCGGAGGCATTCGCACAGTAACACCTGCAAGGAGCACAACGAACACTGTGAGTATTCAATACTTAGAGGCAGCTAAACAGAACATTGGAAGACCAACTCCTTGGTTCAGCTGGATGAAGCCAAATTTCAGACAGACTCCTCCAGCAGACTGATGAAGCACTGCGTAACAACAAAATCCACCTCTCATCCCCTGAAGCTGTAAAAGTGAGAGAGCGCAAGCGCTTGTGTTTGCCGAGGGGACGAAATGTTGTTTTAGCACTTTGTAGCATGAAATAAATGGATGAGGAGGAGAAGTGTGGGAAATACAGGGAGCTTAAGTATGAAAAGAACAATTACATCATTTTGGGATTCGAACAGGAAAAGAGAAATGCTGCTGCAGCACAATGCTATCCACTCAGAAGGCTGTGCTGTGGATGGCACTGAAAGCAAAAAAAGCTAAGTCACTGTCCAAGAAGCTTGTCCACCCTCACAGAACAGATGCCACGATGGACACTATGCACAGGCATCACCATTTTAGTCATTCCCACAGCAATAAACTAGAATAGGAATAAACTAGACAGTTTTTACAGCCTTGTAAATAATATCCAAAACTCTTGCAAGCGATCAAGTTTTCACTCATTTTATACCAGATCTAATTCTCTCAATTATCTATTCACTGTTGGAACATGTACATTCTGTGAACTCAAAGCTTTTGCTCATTGTTATGGATTGACTAGGTTGTCCCTCCATTTCTGTCTAGAAATACAAGATTTGGAGCAATCTCTATGATGCCCTAGTTCCACACTTGTGTGAGACTGAAGTATTCTAATACTCCAGAAGACCAGCTCACAGAACAACACATTATCAGGAAACCACAGCTATTGTATGGCAATTTCTTCTCTTGATAAATACTCATCAAGCTACAATCCATAGGGGATGAGTGTCAAAATTCTGTGTAATCTGCAAGTCCAAGGCAGGGAGCTCAGAGTGCTGAATCTTAATGCTTTAATTATAGTGCTAAACACTGGGTAGGCGCTTTTTATCTTTTTCTTACTGGCATCTATCTAAGAAGCTGATGAAGCTGTGTGAACTCCTGTGGGATAAACAGTTACTTGAGCTGGCTATTTCTCTTCTCTGAGAACCCAGTAAGATACACTGGTTTAGTTCTGTCTCAGGAAATTACAACCATCTGAAGATGGTCAGAAATGCCTTAATAAGGTATAAGATACAAACACAGCATCACTTGTAGGCAGGGATACTATTCACTTGAGGCAGATGTACAAAACTGCCATTTGCAAAACACTTTGGATGGGTTCTCATAACCCAGTCAATTTTTCAAAGACGAAGTGCAGTAATCTTACTCAAGAAGCATCTGCTACTGGCACTAAAGGCTGTTGCAATGATAATATAAACCCATATACATCAGTAGAAGCATCACTACACCAGGATATCACAAAATTAGGCACATACTCATAAAACAGGGAAATTTATGTTAAACATAAAGGTGTTAAAATAACTATAGTGTAGAAATTGTGGAGAGCAAAAAAAAGACAGTTAAAATCCACCACTTCGTAACAAAATATCATTTAAGTTCTTTATTTTTGACATCTATTACTCATTTCAGAAAATGAGTTTACTGCTAGGAGAAGGTATCAGTTATACATTTGCAAAGTCAAGGGGAACTTGCCAGCATCTCTACTCAAGGAAACTCAAGCATGTATCAATTTCTGATACATCCCGTGAGAAATTTCATCTCTTCAGGTCTTGAGAAAGGAAGCAAATTTGCTGAGCACAGGACATCAGAGATTGTTAAGGAATTACATTAGGATGCCTGATAGAAATGTAACTTTTAGACAGGAAATCAAACATGATTTTCTAAATAAATACATTTTAAACTTCTGCCATAATAAAGAAAATGGTCTCTATCTTTCTCAGAACAGTGGCGCTTATCATATTACTTTCCACTGCCTTATAAAGTATGGGGCATGTCAACCACAGATGCTTAATTGGCAGAGCTAGAGCCTGGAATGACTTAAATCCAATTTTTCCTCATTCACATAGCTGCAAGTAAAATTTCTTAGTAGCCTAAGAATTTTCTCAAGTCTGTAAGCTGGGGGAAAAAAACCTAACCTCTTTAACTAGGACCAGTATTGTAAAAAGACCAAACAACAAACCCAAATCAAAACCCTAAATGCCACATCCATCAGGCAGAACACACCAAGCTGTGTCACGGTTAAGAAGCACATGGAAGGGATCATTCCCTACCTCCAGTCTGTGGGGTGACTGGCCTTAAGCCTGGGCTGGTCATGACAGCTCCTCTTCCAGGATTCTGAGCTGGTGGTGCAGGAATAGTGGTATAGACCACCTGATGGTTAGTAGGGGTTCTTGGGATAGGAAGCTTGGGAACAGCTGGAGCCATGGGCCGATGAGTTACATTCACTGTTGTTGAAGCTGAAAAAAAGAGCACACCCTAAACCTGAATTCCATGACTCAAAGCCATATGCCTATTCCAGAGTATACATCTCCTTTGGAAAACTGACTCATCTGAGCCATGTAAAATAAAAACTGTCTTTGTCTGCTTTGGGTACTGCAAGAAAAGTGAAAACAGCCTAAACAGTATTTTCACCTGAAATATTCAAGTCAATATATATACAGCTTCCTAACAGAAAAGATAAACATAATATCTTCCCCACTTGCTGCAAAGGTCCTGCGTGTAAGGACAGTGGAAGAATATAAAATCCACCAAAGAGTCTGCAGAACACAGCAGTCATAAGATAATTCCAATGCCAACTAAGCTTCAGCAGTTGCATACAGAAAGAAAGAAAGAAAAAAAAAAGAGGATCTATGTTCCTTTAGAAAGGGAAAAACATAATCACACTACAAAGTAATATTTAACTAGGGCTAGAACTTCAATGTCAGCCTAGCCTTTCCTTCTGCCAAAATAATTAACTGCTAAGTTCACAGGGGCAGACATAAGAGTGATGTTAATAATGTTTTTTCCCCATTACTTAAAGAAGGTACAGGTTTCTTCTCCTTCACTTTTGGCAACAATAGGATATTTAATAATTTTCATGACCATCCTTAGCAGGATTTCTTCCTCTCCACAGAATTAAATTGATCCTGAATTCTTTCCAAATCAATAGAACTGTTGTTCCCCTTCATTAGTTTAAAAGAAAAAATGTTATGGGAAACTGAGTAGAATGAAAAATTATGAAGTGACTCAAACATTCTAAATATTCACTTTAAAAGATTAGCACATACAGCAGTACATACAGCATACATGTAGAACATACAGCAGTCTAATTCAAGAAAAAAAGCAGCCATTGCACTCACACACTGATGTCAAATGAAGTTACCTGTGGGTAATACATGGATGGTGGTTTGGGAAGAGCCACTTGTTGGCACACCTGGCTGCTGCACAGGGCTTGGCTGCAAAGGTGGCAAAGGCTGCAGGGATCGAGTCAAGGGCTGGGTGGGTATGCTCAGTCCTGTCACAGGTGCTTGGCTCTGGTTCTGCTTCTGCTTCTTGCCATCTGCTTTAAAATAAACAAAAGATATAGTCAATAGTAAACAGAAATTTCATTTCTGAATCACAGTTTCATGCATCACAGAGTTTTACAATCCTTTCCTCCCTCTCCCATTTACAGACTGGTGAGGATATTCCAAGCATGACATTTCTGACCTTTTTTGCTTATGCAAACAAATCTGCAGAAAACTCGTTCAATTCTCCTTGCTTTCATCACTGCAATCTCCCCTGCCCAGACATACTCTGCAATGTTTTAGTCTATTATCACAAAGCCTGCATATTTCAGAGCAATTTGGAAACATGAATTCAATGGAACACTGTGCCAAAGTCTTTAAAAGCTTCTAATAAAAAAAAAAAATCCTAAAACCTTTAAAGGCCTAAACACTGCAGTACTCAAATTTAGTTCCCTAAGTAAGTCTTGTCTACCTTTGATGTTTACATCTTTTTATTTGCTGACTCTTTCCTTTGTTCAATCTATTAGTCAGTCCACTTGCTGCTATTTTTAATTTCCATGACATTTATTTAAAAAAGGGGCAATTGCTTTATTGTTTATAGAAAACTTTTAAAAGAAAACTTGTTTTATCACACTGACACCCTCCTCAACATGACTTACTGACTTGTGATACTGACAAAATATTGCCTGTAGTAGTTTCCTAAAACAATACCTTTTCCTGCTTTAGTTTATTTGTGACTACATAAAATATTCAGTAGAGTGCAAGTCTGTATCTAATAAAGACTTTATACAAGTTGAAAAAAAAAGAATTGAGAAGCTTTCATCTGGACATTAAAGCAGTAATGGGCAGAGGAAGCACCCCTGAAGAACTAAAAAACACAAGACAAAAGAGTAGATTTTAAGGGCAGTCATTTGAAGGATTTTTCCCTAATAAAACTGTACATGTATCAGCCACTAATTTAATAAAAGAGCATAGAATATAAAGATGAAAATATGTAAATACTCGTTTTACTCTTGAGAAAATATAACAATAAATAAGGACTACATTTAAAATGTTCGATTAAGTATACCAACTAGATTTCAAAGCGTAAAGAACAAGGTAAGAGCCAGCATAGCTCAAAGTGTTGGGCTTTTTAGCAGTTTGAGACTATTCTGATGGTCTCACTGAGCTCTGTTTAACACTAGCTGCTAACAGCTTGAAGTAGCAGTTCCCTTCACAAACTGCTGTATGATTCTATGAAACACAATTACAGAATCACAGAATCATCAAGGTTGGAAGAGACCTCAAGATCATCTAGTCCAATCATCAACCCAGCCCCAGTATAATCACCCTCAGACTGTACCCCCAAATTCAAGACCTCAAAAATAAAACACAGTATGAACTGCAGCCCATATTGTCTTTCTGTACACTCAACAGCCAAGCTACTTCAATGAAGACACTGGATGAAAATATACTGGTGTTTTTGGTTTTGTTTTTTTCAAAGTCTATAAAAGGAGCAGGGGATGCTCATTTTGAAAACAAAAGGTGACATCCTTCCTGCTCTTTGGTCAACAAGCCTTGTGATTGGTTCAAGCTTCTTTTATTGTCCACGATTATGAGAGATTTCCCAGTGTTCAATAAACTACTTGACTCCGAAGAGACTCCTACAGAGATGTATACATCTGTTTTCTTCAAATATGTACAAACTGATGCACATCTCAACTACCACTGAATAATTTCAGTGATATGAGTGCATTCTTCATCATGACTTAGAAGATGCACTTACAATCCAACAAGCAAAAATCTTTACACCCTACTGTTGTAAATGTGGTTCAAGGAAAGGTGACAGTCTGGAGAAATGTGAGGGCTTTTTCGAGTTTTGTTTTTGTTTTTAGTTTCACACAGAGTAAATTCTTTTACCCTTGACAAATCAAGAAGAACCCTGCTAACATTCCAGTGACTGGAAACTAGGTCAGCATTGCACCACCCACAGGAAATGATGACAGATAACTAACTAGATTTCATTAAATACATGGAAACAAACGGCAAAGGCTATTTAAGTAAAAAGCAAACAAACAACAACAAAACAAAAACACCAAGGAAGACTGAGTACACAATATAAACAGGACTAAGGTTAAAAGGCATTATGGAACAGTTTCCAATATAAAATAAACACAGCATCATATTGACAACACATGTGAACCTAGAGGAGACAGAAAATTATGGAAATGAGCATAAAATGTACACTGTTACTACTGGAGGTATAAGCAAAACTACTAATCTAATACAAAACAGAGAGAGGGACTAACTTCTGTGCCAGAAACAGTCTACAACACTGCAGTTATGGCACAAAGGAGTTTTGAATAGTGTTCTCGTTAACATATATAGATGGATTACAGAACAGCAAGCATGCCACAGGCATGTTCAAGAATAAGAAAAAATTATCCAGAGAACTACAGACTTGTTAACCAGGAAAAACACCTTATAAAATAAATTATGAATTTAATAATTTTTCCTACAAAATAATAAAAAGCAGAACATAGCTGTTTTAATTTAAGAGTACACTTACATATCTTTCTTAGACTACAGACCCACTTTAAATGAAATCTATTAATTGTTTCAATTCTCAAACAAAATAATGTAATGATCCTTTTATAAAAAGGCCAGCAAGGTCCAAAGTGCAAGTATTGCAAGATACTTGCAGACAGAGAAATATCTAGATTACTCCTATCATAGTTCCTCAAAAATTACACACCCTTTTCATTAATAATTTTTTGCACAAATCAGAAGATGCTATTAGATATTAGTAGATATTAAGATCTATTTAAATACCTTTCACAAGTAACAATTAGGTTTACTTTTTATGTGGGTGACAATGCTGTAAAGAAAATAATCAGGACCTGAGTGTTCCCAACTACATAATGCAAGTGTTGCTCTTCAATTTGAATTAGTATTGAACTAATATTCCTGCAGGAAAAACCATTAAGACTGGTTGTGTAAATCCAGGAGAAAATAAAACCTCTTCCACATTTGCTGTAAACAAAGTGCAGTGGAAAAAATATTTGGCCAAAGGTATAGAGATGCTTATGATCATGCAAAAGCTGTTACAAGTGTACTCTTCCCATTTAACCTTGAAGTTATTATCAGAATACATTCCAGAGAAACTTGCTCAAAAATCCTAGTGCTGTGTTCTCACTGCATGGTGCAACTCAAGTTTTTATTAGGGGCTCCTATTTGACGCTGTTAAAGACCACAACAACACAGACTTCAGAAGGCTGACAAATGGCTCTGTTTATTTCTGGGAATTTCTTTCCTTTTATACTGTTCTACAGAGAACAACTCAATTGGTGAAACAAACTTCTTCAATCACATTGGTCAAACCAGAGGGACATGAACAAGTCCCTCCTAGGGAAAAGAATGTAAACAAAGTTACAGTTAGAAAAACATGTCTCTTGTTGACAGAAAATCCTCTGGGAAAAGAGCTTCAGAAAACCGAAACATCTCAGGCATGAACCAGGGCTACACCTGTATTTCTACAACTTATATAAAAAACCACTGACTTCTCACACAAATTCTAAACTTTAACTAATCTGCATTGGCTTCATACTATCAGCTTCTGTTTTGCAGTGATGATACCCACAGGAGCTAACCCAGCATGAAAGTACTCCACTAAGCTTCCTCCTAATGGAAGGACAATATTCTAAGACCTTAAGCTAAGGAGAAAGAATCAGAATCTCAGAATATACCACTGCATAAATTTTTAAGATACTGGCTCAAGCCCCAGCAAAGAAACTGAGGAAGAATTAAGCTGCAATGGAGCTAGGACTCTGTAAGCATCCCTAGCTAGAGAAGCAGTCTTACAGTTGTATGTGCAGCTGTGGTATTGATCTTTTATGGCAATTGTGAGGTGCACATCTACTTAATGCAATTAGGAAGAAAAATGGTTTCTGGAAAATGTTATTTTCAGAAACTTTTAGACAGAAAAATATTAGCTGAAATATATTACAATACTGTGACATGCTACTTTAAAATAGGACACAAATCCATTTTAATCTATCTGCTGGGTGTCTTTTACAGAATATTAAACAGGACTGGGGAGGATAACCTTACCTGAGAGGCTTGCACAGTCCCAAGGCAACCTTTTTGAGAACTAATCCTCAGAAGAGATGACAGTGATAAAAGCTTTATTGCCTCAGCTATTCTGCCACTCAGCTTGTCAAGTCAAAATCCTGGCTGAAAAGGACCTCTGGTGGCTGTGCAGTCCCATTTCTTGTTGAAGCTGGACTGCCAATAACAACTTATTCAAATGATCTGTGGTTTTGCCTTGCTGAATCTCAAAAACATTTAAGAGGACAGTGTCTATCATCCCTCTGTGCAGCAGAGTGGTGACTTCTTTCCTCCTCAAGCTGAACTTGAAGTTCATGGCCACTGCCTCTTAATGTATCATCTGGCACTACTAAAGAGAGTTGTGCTCTGTCATTTTTGTAACTATCCTCCAAGTAGCTGTAGGATGCTCTTACACTGTCTCTTGCTTAGCTCTTTACCAAACTTACCCTGGTCTGTTGATTTCTTCTCACAAGTCATGCACTCCAGGCCCTCACCATTCTGACACCATCAGTGGAGCCTCTCCAGCACTACCACAACTCTTCTGAGCTTGAAGAAGAGGGAACCAAAACTGAACACCCTATTTCAGCTGTTGGTTCCACTAGTGTGAGTTTGGGGGAATATTTAAATTGAAATGACAGCACACTGTTGGCTCATACTCAATTCACTGTGCACCACAAATCCCCTATTGATAAGAGAACCAGACAGCTATCTGAATTGCATCATGCTTCCAGAATACTTGTGTACCTCACACACTCCCTTTTTGGTGATAACATCACATGGAACTGTTCAAGGCCAGGCTTGATGGGGCTTTGAGCAACATGGTCTAGTGGGAGGTGTCCCTGCCCTTGGCAGGGGGGGTTGGAATGAGATCACCTTAAAGATCCTTTTCAACCCAAACCATTCAATAACTCTTATGATTTCTATCTCACTGGAAGAAATGCTACCACATGCCAAAATGATTTTCTACATTTGTGTCATACAAAAGAATGTTTGTGTAGAACCTGAATGCACAAGCTAGAGAAATAACTATCAAGGCTGTCCAGAGGAATCAAACTTTTTAGTGAATGGACTTGAGAATGTAGCACAGGGACATGCATTTAGAGCCTAAACAGAATGAAAATTTTACCTCCAACAGTAAAAATACGAATTTTTTTTCTAATGAAAATGACAGCACAATACATGGTCTTAAGCAGAGACTCTTCACTTCAGTGAAGTACTATCATTCTTCACTAATCCAAAGCTAACTATAATTAGACTGGCCTACATTTACACAAGATTTATATAAAAAGAAATGTGTTCTTTTAAATGATGAAGTGCATCCAAACTGCGAAAGTACATAATAGCACAACTATATTTACTCTGTTCTTAGCATACAGTCCTAAAGCAAACAACAGTTTGCATTTGGTCTTTAAACTCTTGCAAACAAAGTGTTAGTTAAACAAAAGATTAGAAGCTGTAATACTCTAATGCCTAAATATCAACTGTAGAATTAAAAGGCCTTGAATTATAATCAGTAAATAGAACAAATAAATACACCTAGAAGAACTTTTGGAAAGACCATCAAGAACTCAAATATCTCAAATTACTCCCCAAGCCTGAGGCATTTAAGCACAGATAGCACTAATGCTTAAAGTAAATGAATGTAAAACTCTTTAGGACTGTAAGCAAAATTCCTTTCATTTAACACCTAACAGATTTTTTTTTTTAACAAGAGTCCTATCTAACTGAAACACCAAGGAAAAAATACACTAAGCAGAAACAGAAGTTCATTCCTTTCTGCCATTCACAGGATGAAATAACACTTGTAGCTCAATTATCCCTGCAGCTAGGCAAGTATTTTTCACCCACCTTGAGAACAGCTGTCATCCTCTTCATCCAGTGTAAGATCAATGACACCTCCTGATTCACTTCCTGTGAATTTCCCGCTCTGAAAGACAAAACTCCTTCGTTTTGCAAAAGCAAATCCAGGGAACACAGGTGGAAAAAAGGACACATTGAACATTCAGGAGAGGTCTCAGAATTGACACTTATTAGAAAAGAACTGATAAAATGAGCAAGAGAAGGTCATTTCAGATGAATATTTCAGGACTTGAAAAACAGGTGATAACCAAACAACTATATTGCAGTAACAAGTATTAAAGTATTTTCAGCTTTGTAAGGAGTAAGAACCCCTGATGAATAGTAGCATATTGCTGTTTTACAGGTAAATACATAACAATTTGCTGTTATAATGTATATTTCAACTATGACTCCTAACATTTTAATCTGGTTGTAATCTGTCCTTTCCTCTGTAGTGGTGTAACTTTCTGACAGAGCAGTCATCAGGACAATGTATTACTTGAGACAGCTTTGCCTGTGTACTTATAAAGACACTGACTTCACATTAAAAAAAAAAAAAGGGAAAGCTACACTGGAACCTTTATGCTTACAAAACACACCAAAAAGCCATCAGAAAACTCCAACTGTATTCAGTAATTCCACTACTGTATTCTCACCCATTATGACAAATCTTAGCATTTATTATTTTACCATACAAACCTATTTTAACCTTCCCTTTAGAGACCATAAACGGATCCTTTAAGCTATTACCCAGGCTAAATGTTTCAACACAAAACCCTAGAAGACCACGAAACAAGATTTATCTTCTAGATCAACTGCTCTCCCTTGGCTGGTCAAACTGCAGAGATCACCAACATTTTCCCCTTAGGTGATGAGAAAAATATGGTGGAGGTCTTATATATTTCTGTGGTTTTAAAGGTACTCTCCAGGAAAAAAAAACAAACAACATGATTATGAGTTTCTACTTCCTTAAACTTGCTACAAAAATTAATTGAGGTTTCTTCTTTTTGTTGTTGTTTTGTGGAAGAGATTATCACTTACTGTTGGACTGAACTGCTACAGATTTATGGATTAGAATCAACAAGTTTCCTTAGGACAGACAAGAAGTTACAAAAGCACCGTAACTATCAAAAATCTTTGAGCAACTAACATGGAAAAAAGCATAAATTACCAGACCCACATGGTCTGTACAAATGCTGACATGATATACCCTAGGAATATTAGAGCATTTTCTGTGCAGTTAGACGGTGACAGATGCACAAAGCCTAAGCATTATCTGCTCTATGACCTTTCATTTGGGTAAAACTAAGCCTTTAAGGAAGACTGAAAAGCAATTCCCACACAGGCAAGGTTCTGAAGAGAGGCAAAAAGAGGTATCATAGGATTACTAAATGCAAGAAGAAGCTGCCTGAATTATTAGTCACTGAATTTGGAGTGCCTGACATGACAGTTCTCTTTATTATCCATTAATAAAACCTGGTTTCTTTTTGCCTTTAAGTTCTGATGTTGCCACTGATGAAATTCTGCTAATAAAATACAATATCAAATTTAAGTAAGAAATATCTAACTACTTATGTTCACAGGTGATAAAAGAGATCTCTACAGGGAATCATCTTTCCTATACACAGAGAAACATATTTCAGAATTATTAACCATGGAATTCTTCTGTTGAGTGGTTGCTATTTAAAATACTTTCTAGCTCCAGGTTTCTTAGTATGCTAGCTGATTTAACCACTTGAAGCTTAAGAAAAAGGCACATTAAAATAATCAATATAAACTGATTCGCATAAAGTCAAGAGGAATTTCATTCCAACTGGATGATCTTCCCAGCCAACAATGTGTATTTTGAACCATGGCTGTCTCTGCCAGGAGAAAGTAGATTGAAAAATGGAGAGGGAGATTTAAAAGCAACTAGAGAAAGGCTAATATCAATATATCAAGCGATTAATTTCTTCCCACTAAAAAATACCTTAGTCTGAAGTAATTTCCTTTCAATTCTTCCTCTGCAAGGAAATCAAAATCCTTAGAAAAATACGCTGTATGACAGCTAACAGTTTTAAAGCCCTACTTGACTGTGCCAATTGAGAAAGTTCTTTGAATTTCCAAGTCAGCAAGTGTCACAGCTTGCATTTCTTTATTTTGATGTGTCTGGAAGGCCGAAATCTTGAGTTAGTTCATCAGGCAATTATTAAATCAACTCAGCCAACAAGGTCTCACACGTGAACTTCTCAGGAAGAAAGACCCCTTGGCCAGCCACACTATTCAAGGTTTTTTATTAAATGACCCTGGACAGCAAGCTCCTCAACAGGTGCCATCTAGAAGTTGTTCGGCTCTTTCTTCAGCCCACCCTAGAAGCTGCAGATCTGCAGGGAAGCCTTTGAGTGGAGCTCTGGGTACACCTCCCAGTCCTGGTTCCAAGACACACAATCCAGCTCCTCCCAGCCGATCCTGTATCAATACACAGCACACCATGAAGTCCTGTATCCCCAGCCTCCCCAGCTGGATTCCCCTACTTCACCAACCATGCATTTCCCTCAAATGAAATTCAGGGGTACAGGAAAATCTTAAGGAAACTTGAAAAACCAAAAAGGCTGAACATTGTGTTTCCTGCCTAGAGGGGAATTGTGTAGGCAGGATATCCCCACACAAAACAGACTGCTCATTATGCCTGTCATAAAGGTCAGGATTTTGACTATTTGCAGCATCCACCTACACTCATAAACAGGAGGGGGAGTGTCCATTTCTATATCCCGTAGTGTTGGCACACACAGTTTTCAAATACCTGTAGATATCTCAAATTCGAGAAGGAAATTTAGGAAGAACTGGCAATCAGGTGTTAGAGGACTGGTCCACACTACCTTCCTGTGGTAAAATTAAGCATCTCCATGATCAGAGAGAACAATTTTATCACCTTATCCCAGATGTTTCTGGAATACTGACACCACCAAAATGGTTAAGGCCTACAAATTTAACCACAGGGCATCATCTCTGTGAAATGTAAGTAATAAAGAATTTTCAGAAAACCCTGTGCCCAACCAAACAAAAAAGAAAACCAACCCTTTTTTACTACCACGACTGTTTTATCCAGAAATTCTCTCAGGGCAATTTTTGTAGTACAAGGACTTGTGAAAACTCCAGTTTACAACAGAACTAGGTTTAAGGAAAGACTACAGAGAAACAACTGCTCGTTTCTTCCTTAAAAAGGAGAGAATGGGATTATTTGAAGAAGACTGCCATGTTACACATTGGAGATGGAGATTCAGACATTCTGCTCTGAACAAAATTAGAATCCAGCTTCAGAATGCTTGCAGCCCTGATAAAGTCAAGAGGGAACCTGGCACTGGACTTTCAGTCATATATGAACAACACTTCCATTTGTGTCAAAAACTGAAACAAGAGAACAAGTCTTTCAGCTCCTAATACTAGATTTCAGCAAGCATTTGGGTAGAAACTGGTAAACCAGAAAAAGTGTAGTCAAAGCATTCTGGTCTGCTATCACTTTTTAGCCATCTCCAAACAGGAAGCCACAACAACATGAAAGTGCTTCAGCTGACCTCTGCAGAAGAACAGATGATGCCATCTTAACACCTTTCTATCAGTGCAGCCACATTAGTGAAATAATTACAACCATTAACAAGAACCTCAAACATATGCCTGATGGTTTAGTTCACATATTGCCTAGAAAGTCCCAGTAACAAAGGATTCACACACCTTAGAATACAAATAAGCTGAAACAGAAACAAAACAACCACAGCAATATAAAGTGATCTGTATATATTTAAAATGTCACAGTTACAAATAAAAAAAACACAAAATCAAACAAACCCAACCAAAGCAAACAAAAATCACAATCCCACAGGCCAACCATTCATCACTTGTCAGAATCAGTACACCCATCTCCATACCAAACAAGCTGTACTTAAAACTGATTTTTAAAAACAGCAACTGGGCAATTTCTAGTAATCTAGCAAAAAAAGTTTACATTGAGATTTAAAAGAAATGTAAACCATTAACCCCCCTTTTCCATCCTTTTACAGCTCATGTATCTTAATGTATGTGCCTTTAATTTCCAAGTAAGTAGAAATCCTCCAAAATACTGTCATTTACATGGCCATTTTGGACCTCTGTTATCACAGCAGATGAGCAAAGCTTGAACAGCCTGGAAGTAGCAACATCATGAACTGAACCATCCCATTAATCACAACTGTATCTGAGCTTCCTCAGTTTAAATATCTCTCCTTTCATAAGGCAGTCAGCAGTGGAACAATCTTATCACAAAACAGTGGAATGAGAAAAGTGAATTAAAAATGGATTTAAAAATTCAACCCAACAAATCCCACTCTGAAAATCCAGACTTTTAAATACAGATGTAAAAAAAATTTTAGGAAGAAAGTAAGAAAAATACAAGACTTCATCTTTTCCTGACTTCCCATTTTTAATATGGCCACATTTAGTCTTCAGCTGGTAGGTGCACTTCAAATTGCAATTAAAATATTTTGCATAAAAGCAATGCATCCTGTAATGGACCATCTCATACTGAAATCTAGTGTAGATCCAGTCCAAGACTACACATGTAAGTTGGAGTTGAAAGGCAAAACACAAGGTGAAGTGCGGGAAAGGACTGCAAGGTACTAAGACCAAGAGCAGAAACAAAGGTGAAAAAAGAAAGCAGGAGGAAGAAGAAAGGTATCAGAGGAAAAGAAAATAACAGGCCATGCATCAACTGAGCCTGCACCACCATAAATATGGAAGGATGGGGTAAGTGTACTGCAAAGTTACTTTGCTATTCCCTGTGTTGTGCATTTTTCCTGAAATGGCCCACTGAGAAGGCCCTTTACATTTACAATCTTGATCTGCTTTGAAAAGTGTGTTCTGTAAAGAAAACCTTGTCAAATTGCAGCCCCTCTGCCCCAGCTGCTTTAGTCTGTAAAGTCATGTCCACACCTACTGCAATTACCAAACTGAAATGATCTCTTTGTGTGTCAGATGGCCCAGGCAAGCATCTAACTTGGCAAGTGTGAAGACAAAGTATTTTAAGGACAAGCACAGAACTTGTGAAAGTAGCAACTGAAAGACCTTAGAAGAAGGGGCAAAACTTAAAGCGTAAACACTCATCCCTTTCAAGTATCTGAGTGAAACTTGTCAAATCCTGAAACAGACATCATAACTTCTTCTAAATTCCTCTTTATCAGTTACATGAAAACTGCTTTATAGTGAATATGGAATTTAATACAATGAAAAGCATGCATAAAATGAATGCAACTATCCAAATTTGTGCACATTTTTCCTACTTTATATTAGAAATTGGTATTTCTAAGTGTTCTACTAACTGCAAAACTTTTGCTTAAAACTAATATTTTCAGATTTTCTTGACCGTGAAAACTACTAAAAACAAGACTTGTTTTTAATTAACTACACAAAATCTCTGTTCATATTTTTGTAAGTACACTCCAATGCAGGGTTTTCTACAAAGAATCAGTAAAAATTACCTACGCTCACAATTTCATGTATTTTCTACTGTAAATGCATAAATAACATAATATCTGCTTTCTTCCAATCCCAGCCACTAAAGTCTTTTTAAGAATGGAAGAAAGTACTGAGAAATAAATGGACTCACAAGACATACTTATGGGGATAATTGCTAAGAAAAAGCAGCAGTTTTCCTTGAGAAAGAAAATAATAAGACATTGACTTTCTAAAACCAGTGTCACATGGATATTAAAGAAATTTAAACAGTAAGTAAAATAGAAAAGGGGTTCTTGAAGTAACAAAAATCATGGAACTTGTCAAAAATGGATGAATACAGGCTCACCTGAATTTGACGTTACAATTCAGATTTGCGATGAAACAAATGCAAATGTTTTATAATTAGGAACTTCTTTCCTTCTATTAGCAGACTGTCATAATATCCCCTATGTCACTGACTGCAATATCAAATAATTAATCTATACACTAGCAAACAGTACATTAATAAAGGAGAATCAGAAGGGCATCAGCCTTGCAATAAAATGAAGGGCTGTCTCTGGTGTTCAAGTGATTCAGAAGCAGTTTCCTCATTTGCCTTTAGAAAAGTAGGGACATTGAGACAGGCTAGTACCATTACATGTGGTTTTCCACTTGCAGAGACCATTTTACAGTGTTTTAAAACACACTGGAGTGGAGGAATATTACCTTAGCTTTGCTATCCAGCATCTTTTTCAGATCATTACTGCTGCAAATTAGGCTGATTCATAATTTGCAATTTTGAAAAGAAAGAGAAAGCTTTTTTTACAGACTCCCATCCCCACAATTTTTTTGTACTCCAGTACCACAAGGAAAAAAAAGGTAAGGAGACAATTTAAGGACCAAAGAACATATTGGTAGACATGACATGGAGAAAAGAAGTTATTTCCCACTGTAACTGCAATTGTGAAATTTAACACTGAAAAAGTTAAAACACCACAGCACATATACACCAATGGCTAACTACTGTAGAAAACTGGGAAAGAAACCTCTAAAGCTCTAATAGAACAGCTCAACAACATACACATGTATTGTACCAAATTAAAAACCAAAAGCTACAAATTGGTATTTTGAAGAAAGTTCTGAAAATGCATTTCTCTATTCACATATGATATACATGACTTAAAATATTTTGGTATTATATAACGCCACAGTTCAGTTTATCACTAAGAGATAACAAGATCATTGATTGTAATGCCACCTGCTTTTCATAAAGCATAATGTTTCAGTATGTAGAAGTGAAAAATTAAGGGGAAAAATGCAACAATGAAAATAATACATTGCAAAATAAAAAAAATAATTTCAGGGTAGTAAAGATCAAATTCTGAAGCTTATGTAGAGCATAAGCTGCATTGACACAGTGCAGACAATTTTATTAATAGTTTTTAATACAACAAACTAGAAAAAAATCTGGAACTTATAAACCAGACAATTCATGAAACATTACACCACCACAATAATACATGATGCACCAAGGCGTTATATAACAGCAAAATCAATCTTAAATTATGGGGAGTGATGTTAAAAATATGTCTTGGGAATGGGATGCATGTAGAGATGGTGGCAATACTGTTTGTATGCATAATTATAAGGTCAATATTTCATTTTGAGTAACCTGTACACAAAATTACAGATTTTAAGCAGTTATGAAAACTACATTTTTTTTATACATTTTTGAGCATATTTCAGTCACAGACTGTTGCAGTGTCAGATTCATCACTCCTCAACCTTTATTTTTTCCAATACAGTAGCTCCCACAAAACTGAAGTAATTCTTCCAGCCTTACAAAGATGTCATGAAAATCGACTCAACCAGGTACCAAATATATTTGTCATCTCCTACCAAGATAAAAAGGAAAATGATAATGTAATAAAGGAAGCAGTTTACCAAGATGAAAGTTCACACAAAATTTCACAGTGCTGCAATACACGTTTTGATAGTGTGTGGTTGCATATTTGTGTAATACTCAAAAACACTTTTAACAGATACTTTATATGTTGCATTCACATGATTGCTCCATTCCCCTTACCCTTAACTGGTACTGTGCAACACTTCCTACAAAACAAGAACAACGCAAGGCATGGAAAAGATGAATAACCAGCTATACTAACCCCTAAGTATTATATACCCTCTAATTTCTTTGGTGCAAAGAGCAGATGTTGGCTTGGCTAGCCCTATTAACAAGAACACAACTGCTGGTTTTAGATGCAAATAATCCTAGTCCCGATTAGAAGTTACAAAGAAACACTTGACACAATGCTCAAAGTGATTTTCTATAGCTGTGATTCTCTTTATCAGAGAGTTAAAAGGGTACATAATAAACACAAACATACATGCACACACATACATCTCTTTACTGGTTCTTACTCTTTGAAGGTGAAATATCTACCTTATTTCCCCAAGACTCACTGACTCTTCCCCAACAGTATAATGTGGGATGGCCATCTTATTGAACAGTAAATATATTTGTAATACTTTTCAGATTAGTTTACTGCAGCTTTTAAAAGCTATTATCCACACCTGGAGTAATGGCATCATCAGTGAGATTGTTTTAATATCTGTCCCAAATTTTTTGGCCTCACATGACAAATTTGAGCCTACAATATACAACTGTATTTATCATTAAAAGCTGTTCTCAGTAGTTGGGGGTAGTTTGAGTAACATAGATACAGTTGCAGGGAAAAACAATCACTTTAAAAGTCACAGGAGAATGGACTCACTTTAACTGTGTTTCTTTAAACAGCTATCCAATCAGCTACATAATGTCCTGCTAACAACTATAATTTAGTTTTCTAATTAGTCTCAGACAAAGGTTCCACCTCACAGATGAGAGCTAGTGGCTCTAGCTCTAGCTAGACCTAGCCCAAACACAACCCCAGGGTCAGAGACAAAGTCAGGCAGCCCATTTTACATATATAACTACATATGTTTATTTTGAGTGATAAAACCATGAAATGCAAGGAAACATATTCATCAATAATGCTTCAACAACACAGAATTAATAGCCGCTTATAAACTGCGAGCTGACATATCCACTTTGCTCACATTATTTCTCAGGAGACACTCAAAGTTTGCTACACATTGCAGAGTAAAGAGATAGGAGTTATAAATGTACTTTATTAATGTTTTACCGGATTAATTTCCAACAGTCAGCAAAACAGCTTAAATTAAACTGTAGTTCAACCAAAGAAATCAAGGTATGTCGGAAACAATAGGAAATTAATAGGACAGTGGTGGACTTTTATTTAATAAACTAATAGTAGTTCATTAAAAGTTTATTCACTTTATTAAAGTGAAACACACAGATTAAATTTAGACTGAAAAACAGATCTACTCCTTAAGAGGACAAGGTGCACATGAAATAGGGAACAGGAAAAAAAAGACTGTTCACCTGACCTGGTGCTTTAATAAATATAATCATTCATTCTTGAAGATTGACTTATGCCAGATATTTTTAACGCATCAAACCCTGTTAAAATTTGTTCACTGTTACTTTATGTTACAGTGTAATAAACTGCTTTAATAGATTCTTTCAGTATACCATAGCTATATTTATATATTATATATTAGATATAATATATATAAATCCTGTATCTATAACTGGGATTTGTACTAAAATACTTCAAAATCATTCTGAAGGTTTGCTATATAATTAAAAATGCCTTTGCCTCTGTAACAATAACATTTGCCCCAATACAGTAAAAGTGCTTGTCATGTGTTTAGAAATGCAACTCAAGGACCCGAGGCACTGGAACGTCCATTGGTAAAATGACTGGGAACAAATAAGAGCCCTTAAATTTCTGTGTACACAGAAAAAAGGTGAAGATGAAAGACTAACACGAGTAGTAAGATGTCCCCTTCCACATCCCTGCAGCTACTCCTGCTGAAGCAAGAAGCAGCGAGAAAGGCTGAAAAGAAGAAACAGTCATAACAGCAAAATCGTTTGCCCAAGCTGCATACTGAAAAGTTTGACTATACTGACCTAAACAGCAACTACTGAAAAGCTGTTCAGTTTAGGATAACTGGAGGTACTAGACAAAAACCACAACAAATTCAGGAACAAATTCAATTTCAAAGCATCCTTCCAATGCCTTCAGGTATTTGACACTGTGCACAGTGGAGCACTTCACATGGTACAGAGAAGGTGCATATAAGCAAAGAAAATTTAACATGCTTTAAGATACTATGCCAACTTCATAAAAACAAAACGTAATTAAGAGTACCCCTTAAAGTAACAGCTGAGATTTCCAAACTTAACAGGAAAACACAGGGAAAACAAGTTCTATATTCACAACACTAGTACTAAAGCTGAATTATGAAAATGAGATGCAAATCTAAATTTATGGAAGCATTATATAAGGAACCAGTCATTCTCCACTGTTTTCAGGGTCATCTCCATCAAAGAAAATGGAATTTAATCAATAGCATAACAGTCAGTATTAATTTACTAGACTTAGACTAAGTGCTGGGGGGGGTTGTTTTTGTGGTTTTTTTTGTTGTTCTTGTGGTTTTTTTGGTGGTTTTTGGTGGGGGGGTTGTTTGTTTCGTTTTGCTTTTTGGGGATTTTTTTTTTTGAAACTGAAATGAAACAGTCTTTTTTTATTTTAGGAGAAGATCTAATTAGAAAATTCAAGAATCACAGAAGATAAATTTCTTTCAAAAATATTTGTTATATTCAGATTTTTAAGGTGAATTTTAAATGATGACTGGCAATTTTGCATTAAATTTGCAGCCAAAGCAGAAATCTAAATTTAGACAAACAAACTATACTTACAACTGTTAGTTCACCAAACAGGTTCCCTTATAGCAGAAAAATAATGGGAAAAAACACCCAAAACACTGTTATCCTGCTGTTTGAGGTTCTCTGCTGATACTGCAACTGAGTACAATTCTTGTCCCTTTTGACAGAATTCATTATGTTCACACAGCATAACCTGTACTGCCATGAGCAGCACTGACTTGAATTTTGACTCCCTGTTCCCCGTATCACTATACTCACAGCCAAAACTGACTTTACAAAAGTGGCAAAATATGCATTTGGTTTACTTCAGTTTTTCTAAATACACGTAGGAAAGATTTATTTAACACTTTAGGTGGGAGTGGAAACAGGAGAAAGACTTTTTCAGTTCTAGGTTAGAAAGATGTTCTACTAATTAGAAATAATTCAAAGTTTACCAGAAAGCTTAGTAAATAATAATCAAAGGTCTTGTGAAGCCATAATACTTCCAGCCCAAACAAGGAATATTTTCTCATTTAAAAAAACCAAACTTCTCCCATACAAAAATCCTGAAGGTAGTAATACTGCAGTCAGCAGCTTTGAAGTATCAGGTTCAAACTGAAGGTAGTAAGAGGACACTGTATAGTTGGTGTCTACAAAATTAGAATTTAATAAATGACAATCGAAACCTAAATATAAACCAACAGAACAGAAGTCAAGTTAGAAGCCAAATCAAAAGAATGAGAGACATGCTAAGATTGGCCAAGAGAGTCCCTTTTTCTATTTGAATCACCAACTAGATTTGTGTTGAAGAATGAAGCCATCAGCAATTTGCTGTTGCACTAAATCATCCGAGATGCAGGTAGAACCACAGCAGGGCATGTGGTCAGTATGACCACAGTATGCAGCAAGAAGGAACACAGAATCATCTCCTGGCAACATACTTTCTTGTTTCTGGAGGATAAATGTTCAATGCCAATATGCTGCAAGAAGCAACCACCTGAGACAAAGACAGGAATATTTTTGGGGGGAGGGACAGTAATACATGCCTGTCCTGGTGAAAGTTTAGATTAAATTTAGAAATTAATTTTGCTGGTTTTGCTGAGTTATTAATTCTATAAATCCCTAAAATTTGGAAATGTATGTTACTCTAAAATATCCTAGAATAAGTTACTGCATAGTTCTCCTATATTTTGAGAACTGCTTGCCCTTTGTTTTTTCACTTTTTCTTCTTGCCATTAGAAAGGATCACTCTGTCTACCATCTCTAATTGATTTACTTCAGGCTTGACAAAATGATCCATACTTTCCTTCCTCCAGTCATTGATGTAATGAATTAACGCTCCTACTAAGGAAGTAGGACTGTGAGAAGCAATTTCTGTATTAACAATTACAACTGAGCAACTATCTCAATCACAGATGAGTTTAAGATTACTAAAGAACTTTTAAAACCTTTTAACCTTTATCATGATCCCTTAGAAAATGGAGCACTGTGTTGGTCTTACACTTTGGAAAATTGATGCAGTAAGTATGAATAATCTATACAAGGCCAGAAAGTTAAATATTATCAGCCAAGATAAAAACTCCAAAATTCAGGCATCAAATCCTCTGTACAGACTATAGCAGTCTGTAGATAGATTTATCACTATAACAGAGTGATAAATCTCATTGAAATTTGAAAGCCTATCCCAGCAAGTAAGTTTTCCACAGAATTCAGAGTTTATCATGGTCAATTTGTCATTTCAGCTGGGATTCTTCTCTCTTTTGTCCATTGTTGAGTGATGTCAATACTTCAAGTGAAGCCCTTAGTGTGATAAACTGTGAGTGTGAAGTGCATGTGTGTACACACATTTGAAAAGGACAAAGGAATTTCCATTTCATTGTTAATATAATGGAAAACAGTTCTAAATGCTACACTGTTTTTTCTTCCCAAGTGCACCAACTTATAGAATCTGTGATTCTATAAGCAGCTTTCTATTTTTATTTACAGGAAGATATCTTGTCAGAATCTATGATGAAAATTATTCACGTTCACTATGCTGAGAACTTCTAACCTGTAAAAATCTATAGAGAATATAATGACAGGGCCAGTTTACTAATCTTAAGAAGTTAAAACCAAAAATAATATTTGGACAGGGTTCAGTGGGGAAGAACAAAATGTACTTCTTGTGAATTGTATATACTGACAAAGACTAGAGTGCAAAGATGATGTGACATGTAATGAAGGGGGTTAGTGAGAGGAAATACAAAAGAAAAACCTCTCACAAGTTAGGCACAGAGACAACACAAACACTAATTACCTGGCACTTAAGCAGGAAATTGTTTTCAGCTCTTTTGAGAATTTTTCCCCATTTCATGCACAAAGAAATCCCAATTTTAATACCACATGTATCAATAGTGCCCTCGGAGAACAGAATGACTGGAATCTTAAGCCAAAAATATTAAATAGGAAAAGAAGAAGGCTTAAAGAATACGAAAATAAAGGCACAGTCCTCTGGTAGGTCTGATAACAATTTGAACAGAGGGTGACAGTGGTTAAGCAATTCCAGGTGTTTTCACAAGTATGTATATATTTGTAGTGCATCTGTATCTATTGCATTCAGCTTCTACTTTCTTGGTGCTCTTCAGTAACCAAGTATTTGATTTGTAAGATGCTACATTAGTGCCAGCAGGCACAAAATGGTATAAATAGCACTCTTCACAAAATATAAAAGCCACGCTCTTAGTGAAGAAAGCATATCTTCAGCTAAGTGGAAATCAGTATTGCCCTTTAATGTTCTTTAAATAGCTCTGCTCAGCCACTTGGAAGAGTCCCAGCTGCCACAAAAGGTCATACAAACTTCAAGCCCTGCTCTGTTTAAACTTCTGCTCCCATAGCTCACATCTTGAATGCGAACACGAAGTACCTGCTGAACTAGACCATAAGAAATTTCCTTAGTAGACCAAGTAAAAAAAACCAAATCTGATAATTTTTCTGTTTTAGCAATTCATCTGAAATCAGTTCTATTACAGAAGCATCAAGTCATTGGTTCTTGTTTTATCACACGCTTTATAAAGACAGGTTTGCTACAACAACCTTGAAAGGGACTGGCAGTTAGGTTCCCACTGGTCATGCCTTTGGGGAGAAACACCTTGGACGAGCTGCGATTCAACAGGACTGGGCTTTTGCAATTCAGAGCTGGGTGTCCCTCAGGGACTAAAGCCACAGAGTTAGTGCCAGGTGGCAGCACAGATTTTGTTGGGAATAAAATTTTGTTTTGTTCTAGAACAACACGTTTTACAGAAGAAGTGGATGCACCAGGTACTGATTCTTTTATCACCTCATTTGGGATCTTGCTATATTGATAACTGGGGGCATTATTTTCCATTACATCTGACCAAGCCCTGTAGCAAACCTCTGCAGATCCCCAGTAGTGTCTAATAGCAGACTCGGAGCGATGACCTGTCACTGCCATTATTTCCCTAGGCCCCAGTCCTGCTTCACAGAGTAGCTGGATGGTGGTAGTTCGGAGAGAATGATTGGTGTACCGCTGAGAGAGCTTGGCTGCCACACTTATCCTGGGCATCATGGTACCCAAGTAGTTCACACCCATTGGTTCTCTTTTGTACCAGACAGGCTGTTCTTGCATTTGCTCTGATGTTAGCTTTAGAGGGTGTAGGTAAAAGGCAGGGGGCTCTGCAGGCAACTTGGACAAATAAAGTTCCAAGGAAAAAACAGGACAGTTTGGGTCTCCAGGCATATCATACATTTTGCCCATTTTATGAGGATCTTCTCCATTTTTGCCTTTGCCAGGATATCTAAACATAGCGTATCGACGCCCGTTCTTGTCCTTCTCAACAACAAATGCATCTGGAGCCAGATCTCTTAGAATTTCCCTCCCTCGCTTGGCAAAATGCAACTGCAAATCAAACCACACCTTGTTGACAAGTGCCAGGGGACTGTGCAAACCAAGCACACCAGATTGCTTAATCTTACGCAAGTCCTCAGCCGCTATGGGAGGATGGTGGTGAGTCTCATCCTTTCCCTGCATGCGCAGCATCTTCAGCACACTCACAAACACCATGTTTGCACTGGCAAACTCTTTGTCCTTCATTAAGCAAATCTGACGATTATAAGGTGGCATTTTGAGATGCCGGTTTAAGCCAGCACGCATTGACTTGTAGCTTGCCACACTGTAGGTATTTCCATCATGATTTCTTATTGTATAATAAAACTCTCTTAAGATATCATTGAGTTCACTTACTGGGACCAATTCAAAGCTAGGATCCTTGCCATTTTTGGCCAGCCACTGTTTTAATAGGTTAGCTGCCCAGCCAGTCTGCTTGTGGGTGTTTTTGATGCTCTTAGCATCCTCTTCCTCTTCCTCCAAGCCAAAGAGGACATCCTCAGGGAAGTTAAAATTCGTCTGTGCTCCTTCTACTGCTTCTTTATTTTCTGATGAAGTCTCTTCCTGTTTCAACTGCTTTTTGAAACAATTGATCGAAGTTGTACCATCAAATATGCCACAGGTATACGGCACACAGTGAACTACTTTTTGATTTGAGAGCTGTGAAGTGTGGAGTAACACATAATATTTTGTATTTTACATAACAAAAAGCAGGTGGCATTAACTGGAATTTTCAAATGCATGGCATGTCAATTCCATAACTCACTAGCCTATTAAAATGCATCAGGTTCTTCTTTTTTAACCATGGCATTACACATGCTTTAACTGATTTCATGGAAAGCGAAACTAAAACATACACTACACACCAGAAGACTGAAAACCAGAAACCATCCTATGTCTTTTATTTCCCTCCTCCTATCTCACCTTCCACTCCTAAATACCTTTATTATACACAATCTGGTTTTCCTATCTTTTTTCCAGGTTTCAGGCTCTAACTGAAGAAAAATTCCAAAATATGCACCTTATGCTGAAAATTAAACCTTAAAACCGTATTACTGTTATCCATTATGGTACTGGATTTCCTACATATCAAGTACTGACAAGGGTTTTTAATAGCTATAATCCACAGGTATCTTTGAAAAATGAAATTTCAAACAACCTTTCTTTATGAAATGCCTTAATAGAAAGATAGAGTGAGGCACAGCTTATACTCTAAAATACTGGCTACCTTTGCCAGACTACTTTTAGCAGGTGAAAACCAGAATATTGTCCAGTATATTTTTTTCTTGCTTTGAAATACATTTTAGATTAACTGTACCTTGAGACACTAATGAATTTGGAAATGTTGTCTAGAAGAAATTTTATTCCCCTTAATAAAATGACTTCTGGTTAACAGCAATAGTTAAGTATGAGGTGGTTTGTGAAACATCTATAGACAGACAGAAAATTATTTATGAAGAATTTTAAACAGCTTAATTTCAAACTTTAAATTTCAAAGCAAGTTTAACTAATTTTAGACAAGGAATCCAGAAGTATTGCAAGTTATCCTTCATCATGAAGTAGCTATTCCTGAAGAAGGTTTCTTTTCCTTTTTTTTTTCCTCCCATGATATATGACAATCAAATATCAGAATTCCAATTTTAACTTCTGGATTACCGTGGGAATGAGAATATTTATAGCTATTAAGTTCAAGCCATTCAAATGAAGATTGGGCAGTCTTTTCTTTGTATGCCAGCTCTGTTTTAGCAGACAATTTTTAGTCTGCTCCTGATTCACCAACCTGTCTACCTACAAAAATCCCATCAGAAAACTTCTGAAAAAATTATCAGAAGCTCATGCTGCAAGCAACAGTGAATCAGAAGAAGAAAAATATAAACTGAGAGAAACTAGAAAAGATAGCACAAAAGAAACTAAAATAGTTTCATTATAATCAATAAAGGTAAAGAAAATCTCCTGTGGATTGTAACTTCAGAAATTTATATAGAAACAATCAACAGCCTACCTGTGTTGTTCCCTCAGCAGGTCGCTTGTTTGCCGAAGTATCTGTTGGTGGCCTGCTTGCCTGGTTTTCTGAGGGGTCAAGAAATTATTTATTTGCAGTACCTAATCAGTACTAATTATTTCTACCCATTAGCCATATTTGAATGCAATGTTCAAAACTGTTTGACATTAAATATTCAGTATGTTTTACATTTAACCCCAGTTTTCAATTTTAAGTATTCAAGTTTGATTAATGTGTTCCTTTCCTTGTAAGTTTGACAGTATAAGCTTTTATGAGCAATTTCCTTGTCTGAGCACAAACTGTAACTCCCTCTGTATGCATACTGATAAGCTATTCAACTGAAAATTAATAAAAATATTAAATATTTCCATACAGAAAAGGACCTGACTAAAAAAGAATGGTTAAACAGACTGCAAAATATATAACTGAGAGAGGGAGACTGAGTACCTTTAGTAGCTCAGCCAAACATTAAACTAGTAATTTAAGAAATTGCTTTAATATTTGATGTAAATATATAAATTCAAATTCAAATTCATCCTTTTCATTTTAACGAGAGCTTATCAGCACCCATGCTGGCTCAAATCACTGTTTCAATTCTGATGAGAAAACTACTAGGGTATAAAGAAAGTCTGTGGAAATGCATAAAATAAGACCTTCTTTGAACACATAGGTCCTCCTCCCTTTTGTCACTGTATCTCATCAGACCCTTTTTATGTTGTCTTAAATCACTTCTATTTGCTTTAGAGCTAAGAATCAATATAAAACATAAATATCTAACTCTACAGAGCACATATTTTATCATAGGTAACTTAGACACAGGAAAATGAAATGAAACTATTTCTGATGTCAAGTTCTGCTTGAGCTGCTTTAACATTATATTGTGACAATGAGGCCCTTCCTATAACTCCAACTCACTTACAAATCTTGAAGACCTCTTCTAAAAAAACTTCAAGGTATGTAAAATCAGAAGTGCAGACAACCATCAGGGCAGGACCAAAGATTGAGAAAAAATATCTTAAAAGAATTAATCTAATTATTGTTATTTGAACATTTATTTTCTTTAGAGACTATTTAAATACAGTAAGTGTACTCCTGTGGAACTAGGTTTGTATTCAGTTTTTTTTTCTCCCACTTTGTTTACTTCTAAGTGCTGTGAAAATTAAGTTATAATTATACTTTACTTTCACAGTATGCCTTTGCTTAGAAACGTAGTTCATATTATTCTGAGAGGCTGTATTAAAAATAAATACCAAGTTCTTAATGATAGGAGTTTCTGACTTCATGCTAGGAATTATGTAAATGAAATTCCAAATAAAACAAAGCTTACAAAGCCACACTACTGACTCCCTCTAAGGGGATTTTATTTTCAACAATGTCTGAAACCTATCTGTTATAGAGATTATTTTCATCTTGAAAATTTCAATGGAAATGCAACCTAGGAGAACCATCTCTGTAAGACACATTAAAAAACTATTTTCCACAGAGTGCAGTTTCCCTCTGACTACTATCTTCCTCTGCCAGTGTCAACACTCAAGTATAACTTACCGATCTTGGGTGCTGCAATGGTGGGTGGTTCAGTAGGAGCTGTATTACTAAATGCAGAGAGAGGAATCTTCATCTGTAGGGGCGCTCGACTGGTGGTTGCATTATAAAGTCCTGGAGTACCCACTGTGGGCAAAGAAGTCCTTGTGGTCTGGGGAACAGGATGTGTAGTAGGAACAGCCTGTACTGCCAACGTTGTGCCTATTGACCCAGCACTGGCTGTAGAGTTCCTTTGAATACCAGGACTGGGTACATGTGGGATGTTACTTGGTTTAGTTGTGTTAGTTGATGCCAAAGACACTGTAGTTTTGGTAAGGCTACCAACTGTAGACGAGTTTTGTACAGATATAAATTCAACATTGCCTGACTGCTGGTTAGAGACCAAAGTCCCTGGGTGGCCTTGCAGAAGCTGAGTCTGAGATGACACTGCCACAGGTACATGCAGGATTACGGGCAAAGACTGCAATGAGACAGACACTGACTGAGTGCTGCCAGTGGGCACTTGATTAGTGCCTACAACTGTAGCCGTATTAGCTGTGGGAAGGACTGCTGTTGTCAAAGAGCTGGTGGAGGACACTGGAGTCTGAAGCTTAGGATGTCCACTGACAACTGCTGGAGAAGCAGCAAGACTGGAAGCAGGCACTACACACAAAATGAATAAATAAAAAAATTAAGCACTTGAATCAAGTCACAAGTTTCACTGCAACACAACAAATGGAAACAATTCATGATGAGGGCGGTTGAGTCACTGGAACAGGTTGTCCAGAGTGACTGTGAACACCCTATCATTTTAAGTGTTCAATGTCAGGCTGGAAAGGGCTTTGAGCAACTTGATCTTGTGAAAGATGCCCTGGCCCTTGGGTGGCATGATTGGACTAGATTGATCTTTAAAGGTCCCTTCCAACCCAAATAATTCTATGATTCTATGAAAAATGTAGAGTATAACTACCTTTTTTTGCCAATAAAGGCTATAGGTATTATTTTTCTGCTGTACACTGATATTTAGTGGCCTGGTTAAAGATACAGTCAATACTGCATTTCTGTTTATAAAAAATGTCCAAAAAAATATATCAAGAATTATGACACAGGTTTGAAGAAATCTCCAAGATTCAACTGTTGAAAACACAAAATACAGCATTTTAAACACCAATTACAGAAATGGCAGAGCAACTGGTGCTTCACAAAACACAAGAAAATAAAAACTATGTCAGTTATGACTAACTTGCCTTGTATAGGTAGGATCTTGTATCCAGAAGGTTCTACCAAAACCAAGTATTAAAGTGTCAGATAAGATACTGACTTTTATGCAACAAAATTTCAGGATTAATTCTAAATACCAGGAGCAAAATACACTACTGAAAGCCAGTACATGCAAACTATTAGATAATTCTGTGGGAAAGATTCAGCATTCAATATTAAACAAACTATTTTTACAACCAAGGACAGTAAGACAATAATGAATAAATTAATGGTGAGTTTGAGTCTATAATCCTTATAAAATTTTTATCTAGAAATTCCATTTTTCGATATGACTTCTTCAAGAAATGGGGTTTATAATTCCTGTTTAGTTTCCCACTCAATTTCTATAGTCATTAGGTAGAGGAAAGGATATCATCAGCATCCTATTATGATCAAGTACAATAAGGGGCCTGAGATGTGTTTCAGTTCTTCGCAGCCAGTTTTGCTGCCATACCCAGCATGCAGTCTCCTGAAGCATCTAATTTACCACGAATTCTGCTTGTGGCCAAATCAACACATTTTTCCCCATATCTGGCAAGTACACTACACAAATATAAACTGGGAATATGCTAGAGAACTAAAAATAATGATTTTTTTATGTCAGAAAAAAGGAGTAAAATCAGTTTTGCTCTGTTTAGTTAGTTACTTCTTTAATGGAAAGCAATAAAACTTTTACGAAATGTGTTTATAGTCCATAGGGAGTTTCTTACCTGGATTCACAGGGGCTTGAAAAGCTGCTGGTGTGTTCTCTCCTACATTCCTCTTCGACTCCAGCATTTGCCTCACTGTGCCAGCATTTCTATGGAATGAAGTTTGAGTTGACATTTCTCTCAATAAGCCACAATAAGGTGTATTTATGAACAGTACAATGGTGAAAAAATCCCTAATTTTACAGCTACTTTTTCTTTGACATTTTCTATTCTAAATCCATTTTTTACTTCTCAGGCAAACTAACTTTGGATATTTCTCTAATAAAAAGAAGTACAGAATTATTTATAAATTTTCAAGTCCTTGCACCAAGCTTGTCTTGCACCTTGAGAATTTTCCTGTTCTGGAAATTAAATTTCCACTATTACCTGTAATTTTTAAACACTGAAACTGATGCTAAATAACATCTAAATTTAACCAAGAATGGGTTCAATTCTGTCAATTTATGACTTCTGTAAAAGCAAATCAAATTTTACAAGTGAAGAGCAATGAAGGAAAAGGAAGAACACTTTAATCAAAA
This sequence comes from Phylloscopus collybita, assembly GCA_027886175.1. Lineage (NCBI taxonomy): Eukaryota > Metazoa > Chordata > Aves > Passeriformes > Phylloscopidae > Phylloscopus > Phylloscopus collybita. The sequence continues at coordinate 48,529,731 of JAJNNQ010000137.1, read as the reverse complement.
AAAAAGGAAATACAGAGATTATCTGAAGTGTCCTATTGTAAATTTTAACACGGTCCCAGTTATGTGCTTTGCTTACCGATAAGCGGCATTGTTTACATTTGCAGTGTCAGGTGCTGCTTTCCCTGGAGATATAGGTGCATTTGCCACATTCTACACAGAATGAGAGAGAGAGGCCAACTAAGTTAGCTTGCAAACTCATGCTTTCATTATATTTCATATCCATTCAATGCTGTGTCAGAGATTAATTTTCTGAAGTCAACACTGCAGGAGAATTTGACATATTTTGCAACTACCCAAAATCTCCTTGGTACCTACTGCCTCCCCCTCCTATGTCCTCTCTTTCTTCTTCCCCCTCTCATCCCTCAGAATCAAGGCAGTGGGATGCACTTTTTATTTACACTGTACTCTTCATACTGAAATAAATTAGATTCAGTTACATATAGTTAAAGGTATTTTCACACTAAAAATGGCTAAAGAAGCTTCTGTACAAATCAGAACTACGTAACAGATATTAAGACTTCTTTAACCAAACCAGACAAATCTGCTTTGTCAATGCCATTAAATGAACAAGTCACATCTTTCTGCACATAAATTTTCTTTATTTTCCAACACAAGGTTTAGGTTAACTCAGAAAAAAAGCCCAGACCCCAACGAATCTAGTTCTTACTTCCTGTCTCTTCTTCAAATCCTCCTTGGCTGCTCCAACCCTCTTTGTCAATCTTGCAATTTTAGCCTAAACAGGAAGAAGATGAAATCAAACAAAACCATAAACCCCCAAGAACCATCAAAAAAATTTTACAAACTAAAAGATACATAACTTTAGACATCAAGTCAAAGGCTATTTTCTTATCAGGGAAATTATTCTTCCTTGAAATACAGTACAACTATGCTATTTTCAACTATGTTATGGCAGAGAGACAAATGTATGCATCACAATCAAGTACCTTAGAGACAAGTTTTAATTATTTTCCTTCATATTCACAAACGCACAAACTGAATCCATTTTGTATGTTCACACAAAACTACATAAATGAAAGCCTTATATGATGTTATTAATTTGACACTCAAGCTGATGGCTAAAAATACTTGTAAACAAGTATATCGAAAGCATCTTAGAAAGCATTTAAAAAGTCAACATAAAATGTCTGTGGCAGCAAGCGGAGGAGTTTTATAGTGGGAACTGATCTGGCAAACTGTATTTTTTTTCATGCAAAAAGTAAAATGGCCTTATTTTTGGAATTTGTTACGAGATAAGCTTTTAATTGCCTTGTCAGTTCAAAATTCTTTGCATTTTGTGATATTCTTCATGTCACCACTACATGACAGGAAAGCATACAGCATTCAACACTAGCTATTTGCTTCCTTGCTGGAACATCAACTATTTACACTCTGGGGAAACAACATGTTATGTAGAATGTTCAAAGTCTAGTGCTACTGTCCTCTCCTTTCTGCATGTTCCCATTTTAAGCAAATTTCCAGCTTCATAAAGACCTTGGGTATTTTCATACTTGGCATTTTTTTGAAAAATGTCTAAATGGAACAGAAGAGTAGAAAAACAGTCTAACACCTAATAAATCAGTTTGCCAGATGGAAGATCCACTTTGGGGTTTCTATATGATTAATTGGTTGCTTCCCTCCTTCTGAGTAGGAGCAAAGTTCCACAACTCAAAAGGAACATTAGTATTTGCTGCTCCCTCCACCACGTCCTCCTCTTGCAGAGTCAAAATGGTTTCCCTACTGGCAATTCTAGGAACCTCACTACTAAATATTGAGAAAGTTAATTTTGCATTTGACCCTAGTATGGAGCTGAACACACAAGCACTCACCTGCATTTCGGTAAGCACAGTTTTATGTCTCTTGTTGCATTCAACTTTCTCCATTCGGGTTTTCAGGTCTGCCAGAGTCTTGTCAAATACTGCACACTGTAAAGCGGTAAGTTTTTCTTCTAACAGTCTCTGAATAATCTGCAAAATTGTTACATAAAAAAAACAACAATGCAATCCCAAAATTTGGGGGACCATCTATAAAAATATTCTCAACTCCTAAGAAATACCTGCTATAAACAGAAAAACGACAACTCTTGTGGCCTGTCAACCAAATAAACCTACAGTCAGCAATAAACATGTAGTTGCACAGCTAAGTTTTTATATCATTTTGGAAAACACAAATGGGTCTGCCATTAATTCAACAAATTCATTTCCTTGCAGTATGATAGGGGTATAAATCTCACTATATAGAAAAAGAACCTTAAAAACAGAAGATTTTTTTTAAGTGCAGTGCTTACACAAATTAATTGCTCTTCTTACTTTTCTATTTTTGAGAGGAACATTGGCATTCAAAGAACAGAAACTCAAGATATTCAACAAAACCTTTTTTCTGAGATGTATTTTCCCCTAGCAAAAAGGCAGTGTTGCCTTTCTCGCAGAAGCTAAAAGAGAAGACTGGTTTTCACATAGTTTGTAGATAAAAAAATATTTAATGTTTTTCTGCCTTCTATACCTATTGCAGTGTAAAAGGTTTTCTTAGAAAACAAAAATAATTAAGCAACTTACGTGGTTCAGTTTTTGCCATCCTACATTAATGAAGTTACAACACTAACTAATAGAAGAACAGCACAATTTTCTTTTCTTCAAGACCGCAGATTCCTTATACAGCAATGGTACAATGAGGCTATTACCAGCTCTAAAAAAACTGCAAAATGCCAGGTTGATTACACTCTTGTTTGGAGACTGCCTTTTTTTCAAAAGCTAGGCACACAATGAAGTGCATCACATATAAACTTCATAATGGTGAAATACATCCTTTACTAACATTTTCAGCCTAGAGTCACATGAGACTTTATGTACTACACATTTAAAATATAACTCCTGCAGAATAGTTTTCAAATGGTATTTGGTCTCTTCTTAAAAGGAGGGCTATGTGGAACTTTATATGAATTAAGCACCTTTGTTATTTGAATTACATCCAGTGTTCAAACACAAAAAAGGAAAGTGTTTGGGGACACAGAGTGGGTGTGGAAAGACTGCTAATTCAAAGATGAAACACGAGAGACAGGTATGTGTGTGTGTATATGTTCTTTGCTCTGCACCTCTATTCTACCTTTTGTAATTTTAGGTCAACATCCTTTCTGGTTGTAATTTGTACTTGGAGTTCTGCTTCATAATCTTCTCCCATGTACCGGCGATGTTTAGAATGAACACTGTCCATGTCCTCAGATTTGGAACGCTTTCTCTTTGATGCTTCACCTGGAACAATTAGATACAACCGCTCATGAGGAATTCCTGAAAAAACAGGTATCTTCAGAATACCATGATTACTATGAAGCTCTTCTCAGAATAAGCTTTTTCATTCTAAACCAGTAGGAACGCCTTTGGAAAAACATGCTTGATGACATCAAAGTACAAAACCAGTCCTTCTGGTATCTGTACATTACTGCCCTGTCAGTGATGCTCTGCTTTGTGATTAACCCAATCTCTGCCACAAATGCAAAATGGTTTTAGTACCACCATTCCCCTCTCCTGAACTTTCCATCAGTTCTTCCTGCACCTATCAGCACCTTTCTATAATGAAACATGGTTTCTGAGAAGCAAAATAAAACCTTCTTCTTAAAAAAGAATCCTCTTCTCAGAATTCCAGCCAAATAAAACTCCATCTCATTTAACTGTACCAGCAGTTAACTATATTCACCTGCCATGAAGTTTTAACTTGTACCTCCAACAACTAACTGAAAAAACATTCAAACTCTTTTTTCATTTCTTGGTTAAGAAGGAAAAGTAAAAATCTAACAAAAGAACAGGCTCAAAACAGAGCTAGATTATAAAAGTCATTTTCATCACAATGATGAAGCACAAAAGAACCAAAGAGACCTTATTCATTCCTCCAGCCCCTGGCACGGTGTCCAGAAGGCTCTTGAGGACAAGAGGGACATCTGCTTTTAAATAATCTTCAGATTATGTAACACGGACCCAGGCAACCACAGGTTTATCAGCCTTACCTAAGACCCTGAGAACATGAATGAGCAAGCAAGTCTACACAGCAATCACCTCTAAGCCTATTAAGAAAGTGGTGATGGGGAACAGAATGGATTTATCAAGGGGAAATCATTCATCATCAGCCTTCTACAGTGAGACCACTGGCTTGGTGGATGAGAGGAGAGCATCTTTAATAATGCTTCTGACACCCAAACCATCCTCAAATTCTTGATGTATGGACTAGATAACTGGACTGGCTTAACCGTTGGGCTCCAGGAACCATGATTATTGGCACATAGTCCGGCTGGAGTTCAGTAATGCACACCAGCAGATGCTTCTGATAGCAACATTACTATCTTCATTCATGACCTAGATGATGGGGTAAGAGGATATCCGCAGCAACTTGCAGGTGATAAAAAAATGGAAGGGGTGATCTGTACACTCCTCCTAAGTGGTTATTCTGCCATTCAGAGTCAGACTGAAAAATTGGAGAAATGGGCAAACAAGAACCTCATAAAGTTTAAGAAAAGGAGACACCCAAGTACTACACTTCGGTAGCAATAAAACCATGTATTAGTACACGCTGGGAATTCACTGGCTGGAAAACACCTTTTCAGAAAAGGCCCTGGTGGTCTCAATGTACATGAAGTTGAACACGGGCCAGCAATGTGCCCTGTTGGCAAAGAAGGCCAAAAACATTCTTGGCTGCCTGAGAATAAGTACTGACAGCAGGCTGGAGGAGGCACTTATTCCCCTCTAACCAGGGAATGTGAGCATGAACCTTGAGTCTTTTGTTCAGTTCTGTGTTTCTAAATACAAAAAAGAAAAGTGAGCATACTGGAGAGAGTGCTGTGTAGAGTCACCAAGATGTTTTAGAGATAGGAGCATTCATCAAGAGCTGGAATTGTTCAACTTGAGAAGGCCTTTAGGGGAGATATTATCATATTTGTGAATTACCTGAGAGGTGGAAAATGAACAAAGAGCAATACTTTTAGTGAGTAGCAGTGACACGACAAGAGAAATGGATATAAACCAAGATACAGGAATTTCCACTCAAATATTTAAAAACTTTTTTACTGTGGGGGTGGTGAAACACTGGGATCAGAACACTGGAAATTTGTGGAATCTTAACCTGTGGACATACTCAAAACCTGTCAGGACATGGTTGTGGGCAAACTGCTTTCTAGTTGACCTGGTTTTTAACAGGGACATTGGACTAGATAATCATCAAAGGTCCCTTCCAAACCTAATGATTCTGTGCTTCTAACACATACAACCCAGTGAAACATAATGGTTTTAAAATTGCATACTTTTCTCTGTTTGTTTCTCTTCTTTGTGGGCCTCTTCTTCTTTATCTTCACACTCCTTTTTTCTCTCCCCCTCTTCTAAAAACAGAAGAAAAAAATCCATTGACACTTACTCAGATCTACAAAGCAGTCCTATTTTGACTAATGAATTAAGAAAACTTATGAAAAAACACATGGGGGAAGGCAAGAGAAATAAGTATGACAAAAAGGGAATGCAGATATGAAAAAAATAAGGGAATCCCTCAAACAAAAATTTGAACTATCATGCAACATATTAAGACTCACTTCTGAAGTTGCTTAACATTTAAACCAGAATTACTGTACTGTAAATATGAGGGTAATATGTATCAGTTACCTCTGAAACAAAATGATGTATTTTTAATGTATCTGAAGTTCTCAAAAAGTTGTTTTAGCTTACTTTTCCACTTAGGGAGAAAGTATAAAAAATTCAGTAACAAAATACTAGTATGTTTCTCTATTTACAGTTGGAAACTTCGACCATTATCTTAATGGTAGGAAAGGCCTATATTTAGGTTAACAAATACAATTTTAATTTGAAGTTTTTGGTAACAGAAAGTATCACAATTTAGGACTAGTCATCTAAAAGGATACATTTTCCCGTTAAATCAAGAAAAATCTGAAGCCACCAAACACACAAAGATAAAAAACGGTAGCACTTCCTGAAAAATGTTATTGTATGTTCCATGAGCTTCCATTATATGTTTCATACATATGTGTATGAAACAAGCTTCCATTACATGTTTCTGTGCCTGCTAGATACAACATGTAACTATTGCCTTTAAAACTACAGTAAAATCTATCCAGAATATAACAGAGCAAGTAAGCACTGTTACGCACACATCTTGATCTGTACGCTTCCTCATTTTCCTATATTCATTTTGTTATTACAGCAGAGTTTAGCAGCTTTTCTAAGGAAACTTCTGGTTGCAAAGGTATTCTTGATGCTCTTAGGTCTCCCTTCTATTATGAAGAAAATTTAAATGATTCAAAACAACTTACCTAATAAATCAGACAAAAGAAGGAGTCAAAACCCCACAACCTGGCATTATGAGATTTTAATTTTTTTTATTAATGTAAAAATAATATTCATAATGCAAATTATTTAATCCAAATGTGATTTACTTTTAAGGTAATAAATTAGCATAATGCCTATACCACCTGCTTTTTAAGACTTAGAAATAAGCTTCATGTATTTGATTGCTATTAATGAAACAGAACTCATTTTCCTATGAATCTAAAGGAGAATTGCTAAGTTCAAGACAACTTGTCCCACAATTCAGAGATTTTAATATTCAGCTGAAAGACACAAATATTCCATGGAAAGATACACATAGCCATAATGTCTTTAAAACATGTCACAGGCTTCAAAGATAAGGGCTTTTTTTCAGTTCTGTATGGAGGACAAGTAACTTCAGGGAGAAAAAGTCCTTTCTTTACTAACTTCCATTACCATGAACAAATCTAGCTCACTTAACTAAAAGTGGTTTAAACATGATGCCCAGCTAAACTCTCCAGTTAAGGAGGAGAAAATTTCACAACTGGCTATGAGCTTAGTTTTCATTGCTAAGGTATGATCTCATTATCCTAATCTTAGACAGGCAGAAGCAATGAATGCAACATTGTTGGCCTCTGTATGAGCTTGGTGTATCAAAGTTTTCCTAAGTTTCTTAATTTATTCCAATAATTTTTCAATTGCTTTCTTCAACTGTCAGTTTATCAATGTTTCCTCAAATGTACCTACTATAATCGTGAAACATTTTTATTGAGTGGTGAGTCAGTTTTACCTTCTGATCAAGTTACGAGATTAAACTTGTGTGCACCACTGCGTAGATAACCACAATGAGTTTCACCTGCCATGTTTGTTTCTCACTCAATCAGCATTGTAAAAGTCTTCTCCAGTTCTTCATATCAGCAAACTCACATGAGTCACCTCATTAGTTACCATTCATTTTAGGCAAATTATTAATTCTGCCACACAGCACAGTCTCTGGAACTTGTCTCTGGAACTTTGAATTTATTTTTCATTTTTCAGCTGATTATTTCCTCCATGAGGACTTTCCATTTTACTGTTCCATTTCCAAAATTTCTTGGTAAGGCATCACTTGTGTTTGGATATCCTACGGAATTCACATCAGAGCTTCCTTGTCACATGCTTGTTTGCTTACACAAAAAGCTCCAAGGCTTTTTGATGTATCATCACTCATTACAAAAATCTGTGACAACACAGCTATTATAATTACTAATTCCACTTGGGAAAGACATTCTATTAATCTGTCCATTTGAATAAAGTCCTCTAGCACCATTCTTTCACTGTTGTTTAGCCATGTTGTTTTTTATCTGGACTTGTTGAAATCTTACTTCTTAACGGAGCAGTTTGCATCTGTTTCTCCAATATAACATCTTGAAATGATCTCCATATAGTCTCCACAATTTTAATTTTCACAGACTCTTTCCAAAAGTTACTCTTTATAAGGTAAAGAGTATACTCTTCCTGTTTTCTCATACAACTGTTTCCTGCCTATGCAACCTATCTGCTATTGTATTTGTTGCTGGTTAAGGCAGAACATCACAGCGACCAATTTTCATTTCACTAACAGTCTCAGTTACAGCCACAGAACTCTAGGAGTCAAACTGTTGTTAGCCAATAAATAAAACAACTAGTCAAAAGAATTTGTCTTGTCGCCAAAACTAAGAATCTGAAAAAGTATTGCTGGATACATTAATTTTAAACTTATGCAAACTGTAGTCCAGTATTTAACATTCACTTCAGTCTTTTTGCTCCATAGCAAATTCCTCTGCGACCCCAGAGTGTTTTCTTATTGGATAAGATGAAAAAAGTAAACCTAATGGCTTCAATGAGAGAACCCTTAAACTGCAGTGAGAACAAAGATAACCAATTTATTTGTAGTTTTCATTCCATAAAAGGAGCTCATAATACTACAATTTTGACACAACTACACAACAACCTTCTTTGCCTCTGCTTCCCCCACCTCCAATAGTTTCTGGAAGACTTTAAGTGCCCAACAGTGGTATCACTTCTTCAATCTCACTGACAACAAGCTAATGCCTAAATGAGATCATTAGCAGAAACTATGGAACCTACCTTATCTCTACGTAACTAGCATAATTTAAGGAGGAGGAGTCTAAAAGAGGGCTGAAGAAATGTTCTTATCTGTTTCTCCAGCTGTTTTAGAGACTGAAGACTCAGAATGCCACAGTCTCATTATTAGTAAAACAAGAATTCCAGAAACTATGGTTACTGATTTCCCAGAGACTAAAACCTGAATCTTGTTTAAGCTATAATTTCTACCCAGTCATCCATATTTAAGCACGCTTGGGTTAATATGGTCATAATTTCATAAAAGCTATACAATGGGGGGGTTGGAGAGAAGAGGAGGAGGGAAAAAACGAAAAACAAAAAAATTCCAACCCAAAGATAATGTGAAGCATCTTTCTTAATTACAGATAAAAGTGTCAACTTATCTGTAAATAATTAATCTGTTCTATTTTCAGAAGTACAACACTATAGTAATGACTGCCCACTGTCACAAAGAAAAGAAGCTTACAAAACTGTGAAACAGTACACTACAAAGACCACCCATTCAGTTTAACTTAGAAAAATGTTCTGCTAACTACATGAAGAGATCCTACACTTAACGTTTAAAAAATCAATCAGTTGCCATAGCCATCAAAGAAAACTCAGATAGAAACCACTGAGTTAAACGAATAAAAGCTATATGATATGAAAACAATACGTGACACACATTTTTCGTTAAATGTTTCCAATTCTGTCTTTCAGTAGAGAAAAAAAAAAAGTTAAAAGAGAAGCTGAGGCACACCTGGATTACATGTGTGTTTTCCTTATCATATATTTGCATGTTAAAGAAAGCTGAAATCCTTCCTTCCCTGTGAAAGCAGTAAATGAATGTATTTCTCCTCTCCTAAATCTTTGTTCCCTCTCTGACAATTACTCACCTTCCCTCTTTTTGCACCCACAACCTCACCCAATTTGGCAGCCAAATTTACAGAGTATGAAAAAAAAAAAACCCAAAGCAAACCAATAAGAAAATGACAAAAAACCCTAAAACAAAAATCCAAAACAAATAAAAAAATCTAAACAACCCAAATCTTGAAGATGACCACTTCTTGGTGCTAAGTTTTCTTCCTGGGCCTCAAATACCACTCTTGAAAACTAAGACTACATAACATTACTGGTGGGTAAGACTGCCTTTTTGATTTAGAAACCTGTCACAAGTGTGTCATTCTAAGAAATTAACAAAATCCCAAACCTGAATGGAAACTAACAATTTAGAAAATTCTCACCTGGAACACTTGACTTGTTTGGTAGCATCCCTTCAACACGTTCCTCCTTCTCATCACAGGGATCCTCTTCATCAGACAGTACTAAGAATGCCTCTTTTGGCAGACTTTCATTGCTTTCCTGCTTGGATGGTGAACCCAAACAGTTGTCGATCTTCTCCTCTAAATCTGGGACTGTGTCATCCACTGGAAGCAGAGAACTTTTAGAAAAACAGCTCAGATCATCTTCAGCAGGAGCTAGTTTTTCCAAAATTGGAATAATGTCATCGGTTTCCATACAGTCAGTATTGTCCACAGTACTTTCACTTGGCTCATTTATTGTCTTTGAAACCGTGGTTTCTGAAAGTCCTGCATTGCCTTCTTGTTTTTCTTGGTCAGCTGCCATACTGCTAGAGATGGCAGCTTCTCCAACAACCTCTTCAACAGTTACTTCTTCAGTCCTCTTTCCCTCACCAGATACACTGGAATTAAGAGGCAAATCATTTGTTTCTCCCTTCTCTTCAGAAGAGTCACTAATATCACAGACTGATTTACTTTCACCTTCCAATGGGATATCATTCTTTCTTTGCTCCAAATGATCTTTTCTATTATTTTCTTCACGGAAATTATCTTTACTGCTACCAACTCCATTTTCAGCCTCACATTTTACTGCAATGTCAGTATCTTTAGCTCGCTCGGGAGTAACATTCTCAGTAACACTCAGCATTAGTGATTTGGATTCCATGTCATTGACTATGTTTCCTGCCCTACTTTCAGGGCTTTTGGTCTCACTAATTTCATCACAAGCTGTTCTTCCCTCTTCAGAGTTAACACACAAATCAACCACGCCATTAATTTCTTTCTTGTCTTCTGCAGAGTCTGTGTTGCTCAAAAGGGAATTTATATCAGAATCTCCATTCTCATGTTTACCATTTAACAGTTTCACTTCAGTTGTCTTCAACAGCTCCTCTTTAACCTTATAGACAGCTTCAAGTTGTTGTCGATCACTTACTCGCATTGTTTTTCGTGCTTTAAACACTTTCTTCTGAGGTTCCTCGGTGCTATCCATCTTAGCCCTTAAAAAAATTCAGAAAGAACTCTGAAGATAAAAAGTTATCATTGTCATATTACAGAGCTACTAAGAAAGACTGAAATGTTTAGCACATTTTAAAGTAAACCAGTTGAAATGTTACTGACAAAAACAAGGAAACACCTGTCAACACTTAAATTTTATCTAACTTCCCAAAAAGCGAATCCAAGTTTCTCTATATGCTTCACAAACACATTTATGCAAAGGTCACAGAAATCACACTGTAATGTCATGCAGTAATATTCTAGCTACACCTTTTTATCACTTGTCTCATTTTATTAAAAATAGATATTATACTAAGGTAAGAGCCAACAGTCTCTCTTCTCATAAAAAGGTAAAAATAAATGTAAGTGGATGGATCAAGAATATGTCCATCCTTCTAAAAATATTTAATTTTTTAAGTTTCAAACAGAATTAATAATTGGGGTAAATAACGAGATGTTTATATCAAGTTACTTTTAATAAAACTTCATTATATACAAAGAATTTCTCAGCGTATCATTAAGATACTTTTTTCTGCATAAATAAAATAGATTTTAATCCTTCATATCTATACAATGGTTAAATGAACTTGGATTTTTAGACCACTTTCATTCAGTTTGCAGTAACATTTTACTAAGACTGCTTGGGGCCACAAAAATGACAGGTATTTGAGCACCTTGCAGAAAAACTTCCTCTTTCAAGGAAACTGGTAGGTTTGCCCTCAACACAGTTATACGCATTCCATCCACCCACAGAGGTATTAAGAAAAACAAAAATGTTAATAAAAAGTCTAAGAAAAATGTTAGGAAGTTTGTTTTATCAAACAAAAACATGGAGTTAAAGTTAGCATTACCTAGGAAGGGATAATTGCATCTGTTTCCATTAAACAAAACAAATCCATAGGTATGTTTAAAATACATTTTTCCCCATGTGGTCTTGCTTAATGGCCTAGTTTTAAAGAATTATATATGATACTGTTCAGAAGCAGAAGCAGCTAAAGAAGTTCTTATATCATAAATGTAACTCATCAACTAAGATCTTGAATCAGCTGATGCTAACCAACTTAGGTCTATTGAAGCTACAAACCATCATAAAGTTATTCCTATCAAGCATACTGCTTTATTAAATTTCTCAAAAACATGCAGGAATTATATTAACAGTAATTAAAAGAGAAAATAATCAGGCAGTTATCTCAGTATGACTTTTTCCCCACAGGGACCAGATAGGCAAATGTTTTTAACACTGACACAGTAGAACTACTAGACAAAGGATGCATTTTAATATTTAGTACGATTAATTTTGTGACAACCTCCAATTTATTTTTATTTACAGAGCTAAGAAATTCTTTAATAAATTGCATTTTGTCTTTTCACGTGGCATATAAATTACTTTAAAATTCTCTGATACAGGAAAGCAGGACTACTGCCAACACTAGCTCATATCAATGACAGTTTTGTCTAACTGTCTAACAACTTCAAGAGCATTTGGACAACCTTCTCAGGCAGGTGGAACGATTCTTGGGATCGTCCTGTGCCAGGTGAGGAGCTGGACTCAATCCCTGTGGGTCCCTTACAATTCAGGATATTTGACAATTCTACAATTCTATGAACCAAGCTGCAAAACTCAGAACACAGATGCCACAGCCTATAAACAACCATTTGGCTCCACTCCATTTTGTAGCCAACCTCATCCACAAGTTTTATTTAGGCAATGCTAAGATTGCCCTTTAGCCTTCTCTTCAGCAGACTGAAGCTGTCAAGCTCCCTCAGCATCTCATCATAGGTCACATGCTTTAGCTGCTATAATTTTGGTCTGCTGGATCTTTTCTAGTTTATTTGGAATGATTCTTTGTGAAGGAAATAATGTAACATTTATGCTTAACTACAATATTCTACATTGTAAGGTAATATATATTCTGAAGTACAATATGAATTCTATTGTAAACCCCACAATTATAACGTACCTTACCATACAATTCTAAGGATTATACTTGGTTAACATGACCTGACAAAAACAGGGACAAAGCACAAAGCAATTTTTGTATTTCCTCTTAACACTGAGCTTCCCTTACAATTTTTTTTTAGTTCTTTTTGGCAAAACAATCTAGAATTCTCAGATTTGAGTTACACACCTCAAGAACAGATGAACAAATTTTGACCAAAAGTTGTATCAGGTCTGACACTCAATCATACCATTATGACAATTTTTTTGCCATTCTGACCTAGATTTTCTGAACTGGATTGCCACTAGTGGGAGCAAAATGTAACACCTACAGAAACACTGATCTAAAACACCACTTTAATGGAGTTAAAAAAAGGTTCTCATCACATAATCATTTTCAGTCAGATGACTGAACTCCAGGTGAGCTGTTAATGCCTTTCCAGAGCTACCTACATGCTAAATACAATTTCTTCATATTCCTTCAGAAAAGAATATATTTAATGCAAGAATTAGACCTGAGGGTACAAGAAACATGTAAAAATCTCTAGTATTTTAGAAGTGCAAGTGCAGTTTTTGGAAGCACATTGGTTCCATCTTCCCAAGAACTTAGAATGGAAGGCAGACATTTTCACATCATTATAAAAGCATGTATCAGACTGTCATGTAATAGAATACTGACCATCATATTCATGTTCCATACATATAAACCCCTATAACCAACATACATGCTGTTACAGATTTTTATCTTGCAGAGGCAATTTGGAAAAAAAATCAAGCTTGGCTAACCTTGAACAAGTCCAAGAACTCCTGATAGGTGACCCACTAGTGAGAATCCTCTGGTAGCACAGTACAAGAACAGGGCCTCTTCACCGAAATTACAACAGGGTAGTTTGATCTCCCAGACTACAGTGTTTTCTTTTATAGGCATTAACCAGAATTTACAAAATATTACAAAATTCATAGTCTTACTTCTATGACCAGAAAATACACTAACAGATAATGTAACATTTACAGATGTCTTAAAATCAAATTTGTAAATGCATCACTTGAATAACCATATAACTTAATATTTACTGTTCTGATTTCCTTAAGTCATCCAAGCAGCTTTTCATTAATAGTTTTAAAATAGAGTAACTGCAAAGAAAACAACACATCTTTTTACATTTGCTAAGAAGAGCAGTTTTAAAAAATTCAAACATCAGAATCCCTTTATATTGATGCATCTTTACTTTTTTATTGAATAAAATAGATGAACAACCTTGAATTGCTAATATATTTTAAAGTTATGTCCCCTTCTTATCTTAGGATGTTATCCAAAAATCTAGTTAAAAACAAAGCACTAACACAGTTCTAGAGAGAACGTGTAGGAAATACAGGCTTCTCAAAATTCCACTGTTAAATGTTTGTGGGAGCTACTCATGCATATTTTCCCGCTCAATCCCACAATCTTTTGTAACCAAAGAGTGTTTGATTAAAGCTAGCAAAAAATACTCCATAGGAACTATTGTGACAAAATTATAAGCATAGATAACATGAACTAGTGTTTTGAGTTCATCTTCTAACAGCGAAATATCTTGTACCAGGACAGACCAGTCCTTAAGCATTTCCAGCCATACCCACAAGGGAGCACAGTGCAGCCAAAGAACAGATCTCATGTGAGAGATTAGTGAAAAAGAAACAAATCAACTGGTAGCCAGCCTAGACAGGCTTGGTCACACCAGTGTAAACCAGTCAGCCATCACCTGATAAATACTGGTTTCCAGTCTATCAAAGGGGCAAGGTGCACCCTCGTCAGAGAGCAACAGAGGAAATTACATGAATGCTTTATGTGCAAGTCTTGCACAAATAAAACGTACCAAGCTACTAGTATTCTAAATTAATATATTTTGGTAGTCTCCCTTTAAAGTTAACAATGTGAAGTTTAGCTAGGTGTGTTAAATACCTCCCTTATCTGATGCTTGAGTGTTTTCTTTTTTTTACTCATCATGTGTCCAAGTAACAATGGCCCAGGCACCAAGCCAGCACCTTTTATTTCAAAGAATGACTTTTGTCAAAATGACTCCGGCATGTACAGCTACCTGTGTATGCTGTAAGCTGTTAATTGCTGTAAATAAGGACATAGGCTTTGGGCTGATTTTTTTTTTTAATTTTTTTTAAAATTTTATTTTATTAAAGTCAACAATTTCGACAGACCAACATACACAGTGGGTTCATTTGTTTAAATACAAAAACTCCCTTTTTCATTTTAAGCTTTAAAGTCATACATAATCAGTCATGTGACACATGAACACATCTTTAGGCACCTCCTTCCAAAATTTAGAAATTCTTCTCATGACAAAAGGTGTGCTTAATGGCACAAAACCTGCCAGTGCAGCTAGGAATACGGGAAGGTCTTTTCTGAGCTAATTAAAAAGTTTTCCCTCTACTTTATTATTTTATTATTCTTACTCTGTAAAGAGATCACTGCTCTAAAGAAAGAAAGGATATATTAGCTGATATAGATCAGCCTATGATCATGTGTTCAGGTAAGCAGCCCATGTGCTGCTCACAATGTTAAGCCAATCAGCAATGAGCTGCCTGAATCCCGCCTAGTGACAGGCAGCAGACAAAGGGAAGGTCATGTGAAAAAGGGTGGGGGGGAAATCCGCAATCTAAATAATAGTGCATAAAAAAGTTTGCATAACATCATAGGTCTAGAACAGCACCAGGTAACGGCTTCTGGAAGGCATGCAGCACAGCACTAGCCAAATGCACCACAACCATAAAACCTTTGCCAAAGCACAAGAACTACCCGGAGAAAATAAAGTTCACTAATAATGAACATCAGTGCTCAAATGTACAAGCCTACTTAAAATGTAGCCAAATCAAAGGAAGTGAAGCAGCAAATGGTTATAAGCACTGTGTTCTAGATGGAGAGTTCCAGAGAATGAAAGTGGTGAATAAAACCTACCTTTTAAGTAGTGGTTCATAAAAAGCAGTTTTCAGTTGAAATCCTCCATAGCAATTTTGACATAAGTTGTCAGAAATTTAAAAACTATTTTCAGAGAAGAAAAAAAGTACTGTTTAAGACCTATTCTTATAAAAGGCAAAATTAAATAATACACCAATAATTTGGTTTTCTACCAGTAATACAAGTCTACTGATCTGGCTGAATGGAATACAGACCGCCAGCCTAATGAGTTCCACAAAGAACTGTGCCTTTGTTTTTAAACGTAATAAACAAAACAGAAATCACATGATTATTGTATGTGCAAATAATAGCTCTTCAAGCATACCACAGACGATTTGAGTTTTTGTCACTTTTAGGCTAAAGTTATGTTAGTGTTACATAAGAGTAGGGAAAAAAATATATCATTTTATAAGAAAAAAAAAATCACACCACCATCCTGCCCTATTTCACCTAGTGCACACAGAGCAGAACAAGGTGAAGTGTAATAAAAAACCCCTTTAGTCCATTTGTCCCCGCCACATCACGAACTGCGGCTCGCAGTGTGGGGAGCGAGGGGCACGTTTCCCTGCAGCTAAACCCTGCAGCTAAACCCTGCAGTTTCGCGGACGCTCCCCAGGGGGCGCCCGCGGCGCCCCGCCGGCCGCAGCCCGCACTGCGGCGAGACGGACTCGCAGGCCTGCCTCCTGAACGGAGCAGCCGCGCGACAGCCAATCAGACGGAAGTGCATTAAATTCCGCCCAGCAACAAGCCCCATGCGGCAGACGTCGGGCGCGGACACGAGCACGGGGGCGCGCGTTAAATGAACGGGATTTTCCAAACGGTGCAATGGAAAGCCGAGGGCTTTTCCTTCTGAGACCTGGAGTTGCACAACAGCACTGATCCACAAGTGCGGGTGCCCAGTCGTGATAAAGGAGCAGGTGTTTAACGCACGAGAGCATTTTAGGCTGAATTCCTGCAATGTTGAATACTGAATCAGAAAAACCGCTGAGATCCAACCTGGGTTTAAGTATGGCAGCTGCAAAACCTTCCTTTCTTCAGATCCTATACAGCAACACTGCTGTTTTAGTATTCCAACAGAAAATTGATGTTTTGTCATGACTGCAATATGACTTTTGCCTTGAAAGCAGAGGCCAATCTCCCCCACCTTTGCAAACCACCTTCTGAAATTCAGCAAAACATTAAGCCCACGTATGTATCTATGCCTAAGAAAAATGCCCACCTATATGGTTTAAACTTTCTTAAACCAGAATAAACTCACAGTACAGAGATTAGTCATGTTTATTGTATACATGATGGCATCATGTACAAACTTGAACTATGCTCTCACCACGTTGGCATCACAGCCAGTTAAGCACTTCTCTATCTCAAGAGGATAATACCTCCTCTGACACTGGCTCATAAACCTGTTTTTCATACCAAATTTTTGAGTTTTGTTCCCATGAGACTTTGATGCCTTATGGAAAAAATAACTTCCTCATGGGATAAAAATGACTAACAAGTCTATTTACATTACTAAGATTTTTCATCTGCTGCTTTGCAGATTGTTCTTACATGTTCATCACTTTATACCTAGATAACTGCATTCTTTGGAACATGGAAGAATGGAAAACAAGATGAGAGTCTTTCCTAGACTCAAGCAACTCAAGTCCCTTAGAAACACCCACAATTTAGTACATGGAGCTTAAGCTGATTCTCCAGTAAGAGTTTTATCTTTTTCTGAATACTGAATTTTAACAGCTACTTAAACTGTTAAACTAGTAAAACTGTATGACTGGAACTCAGCCAGAGCAACAAGGCTGTGATAATGTGTTTTCTTACTTCCTGCAAGTATTAAGAGATTTCAGGTTTTATCAACAACTCAAAACATCAGCTTTCAAATCAGCTGTGACATCTCCAAACACTAACCAAGTCCTGCTGTTTTGAACAGTGGTAAGAGCGAAATTCAGCTTTCTTACACAAAGACTTTTTTAGCACAAGCTAAAACACTAAAGAATTTTTTTATTGAAGGATTAACTTAATATGAAGTTGAATTTGTGTATTTAAAGATATATTTAATGAATACAGTTCCATCTCTGGCATAGGATGAACAGTTTGAATTTCCTTACCGTTATCCTTGGATATGAGTAGAATCTAATAATTATATAGATCTGGTGACTAACTGCCAAAACACATCTACAACTAAAAACTTACCCAACTTCTGATATTCAAAACTTATAACTTGAACAACCAGAATTAATTGTTCATGCAGATCAAAAAATATGAGACACTCTGTGGAAAAAAAAAGAACCTTAGAAAAAGGCAAGATGTTCTGATCATGCTTAGGCTTTTCTAGGCATTATAAAATACAGTATTTTTTCCTTTTATAAGGAAATTATGTATAATTTTTAAATGTATAATTTTAAGAAATTCAACAGGCTACAAGTTCGACATGGTATCACTAACATATGCACATTTGCATCCCTTGTCTTCTGTTAGGATAAAATGCAGAATAACGCTATTGTGAATGAAAAAACATATTTGCCCCGAACATTCTATTGCCTAGACGAATTCCTGCAACACATATGCAGCTAGCTGTAGTGATGTAACCTCAGCTTTCCAACTGGCAGCTCAGTGACATCAGAATTCAGAGGTGAGCTAACTGATGCTGAGAATGGTCCCCAAGAGTCACTTCTCAAATGCCAAAAGAAGCGGAAGTGAAAAGAAAGCTTGCAACAAAAGAGGCGATGCTGCACTGGAAATGTTACTAAGCGTTTGACACACATATATGCATTTTTATGAGGGTTTTTATTTTCAAAAATTGCGTTTTCTCAGTAACAAAAAAGCAAGTTTAAAATGCAACTAAACCAGCAGTTGGTAAGTAGGGTGTCAGAAGGTTTATCAGTGTTTCCTCCGGGGAAGACACCGTTTCTCGGCAGGAGCAGCACACCTGCTGCCTCGCCTGCACCAGATCTGCCACACACATTCTCAGCACACAGGACGGAAGAGGCACGTTGCCAGGGCACGAGGAAACCAGCTCTTCTATAAACTCATCCAGCTGAAGCCTGGTGGGGATTCTGAGATGTTCGGGGCAGGGAACCTATTTCCCCTTTCCCACATGGAAGGATTAGTTTTCTTTCAGCGAGTGTCTAAGCCAGGCCAAGGCAGCACCACGGCAGCCATCTTGTCCTCTCGTCGGCTCCCCACCCGATGGCGAGGACTGCCAGATATTTGCATACCCGCTCGGGATTGGCTGCCGCAGATGTGCTTTGCATAAATGAAATCTGCCTGGCAACAGGTTAAAAATAACCAGCGCCGCTGCTGGGAGCGGCACTGCAGTGAGGCGGGAGCGCGGCTCGGCCAACGCGAGGGGCCGAGGCACGCGCAGATATCCTAATGTGGCGCTACGTGCGGGCACGGCGCACTGAACTCCCTCAGGGTTTCGGTGGGGTTTCTTAGATGACAAAAATAAATTCTGAAATAATTCTCTTTTCAGATCAAAACAAACTATTATAATCTGCACACTATCTTCCTTCTCACTTTTGTTTTTAAACAAGCTGGAACAGAACACCTTTCTTACTGTAATAGCCCATGTTTGGTGGGCTATCGGTTTGGTGAGATGACAGTGGAGTAATTACAATACCTACAATAAATACCACCTAATCCTTACTAGATGTGGACTCTTACACAAAGTTCTTGCCTCCTGAGTTACACGTTGTTAATCACACCACACTGGAAACACACCTATACCATTCCTCCACTCAAAACTAATGACAGTGTGGGATTTCGAAGGGCAAGCGGGATGAACTAAGAAAAGCATCTGTGTAAATAGAGAAGGTATCTTAAGAATAAAATTTAGACACAAAATGAAGTCAGTAAAGTGCAAAATCTTAGATACTATGCACATACATGTTCTATAATAGTAACTCCAGCGGTAATCTACACGTACATAATTTTACTACTTCAACCTACAAAACAGGAATAATCTACAAACTTTTGTTTTCAGCAGTACTGAACCGATAGCATAAACTCTTCTGACTGAAGCAGAAGCAAGTAAAGCGTGTGGTAAATAGGTATGATTCATGCTGATAAAATTGAAACAGTAATCAATACTTCAAAATAACAAAGTAGTAACAAGCAGTAACAGGTAGTGTTAAAAAGGACAGGGAGGGCGTTCCCCCCTTCTCCTACAAATGTTCATGAGATACAGAAGAAACTCAGATAAGAATAGCTAAATTGGTCTGTGAAATGGGAAAGTTGGGGAAACTCCAAGAAAACTGTTAATTATATGAGATTTATTGCCGAAATGCTCAAACTTGGTATTCGCTTATATAATACAAGCTTAGTACGCATGTGTAACTAAAGAGGTAGCTTAATATGCATGGACAATAAAAAAGGTTATTCAAAGGACACGTGATGAAGAGGATGAGCCTTCCTCTGAAGACCCCCAAAAAGAGATGATGAAGCATGCGTAGTAAAGGTGGTGATGCAAACAAAACGAATCAGAAATAGGTGGAGAGGGGTGGTGGCACACATTAGCTTACACTATAAAGGGGCCAACGCGAGGTTATCTCGTTTGTACGTGAGGTGGGATTCCAAGGTCCTGCTCTGTACCCTGCGGTTTATATTTTTGCTTATGCATTATTAACCGAACCAATTTATTATTGTATTCAATTTCGTATAATCAAGCTGCTTAATTAAAATTGCTGCTACATTTAAATTTTGTTTGTTTTTTATTATTGGATAATTGGGCAGCACATTTATAACAAGAGGTTTCCACACCTTTCTGTTCCAACACATCTGCCCCCAGCTTTCTGTTGCAGGGAACTGGTTAAGGCAGTTGAAAGCCAAGTCGTAAGAGAATGAAGCACCCAGTGCACAGAGGAGGACATGTACAGCTGTCTAACCTAGCTCTTTGGCAGCCTGAAATGTGCCATCTGATACGTAAGGTACACATAAGCACTGCTAGAATGAAAAAAGGTATTTTCTATAAGACTGTCACAAATAAGGACAGCAGGAAAAAAAAGTGGCCAAAGAAAGTGGTTGGTCACAGTGACCACTGAAGACAGTGATCTTCTGAATGACTCAACAAAACAGAATCACAAAAATTAAACAGAAATCTCAGTAGGAAGTAAGTGAAGTAAGATAAAAATTTGTGCATAAAAAAGCTTCAAAATAAAATTAGGGAGAAAACCCCACCATCACCACCACACAAACGAAAACACAAAAATTTTCTTGTGAAAGCTACCGTTTACCCAAACTTTATTACCTGCACCTAATGTTAGGACTGTTTGTCTCAAGCATTCTTTAAGGAAAGGTAGCTTACAGCATAGATGTTAATTAGCTATTCCTAATGCATTTTACTAGAAACTGTGTTTCCTATCACAAGATGTTTTTCATTTATCAGAAGGCTAAATGTCTTCTGAAGGAAACTAATGTTGTGAAATGACTGGAACTAGAAAAGAAAATGCCAATCTAATATTCTATTCATTACTAGATACAGAAGAAGGGAAAAAAAAGGCACATTTTTACTACTGGTAACACACTGTATTAATATGCTAAGGATCCTAGATACTGCAGGTAATTCATGCTTTTACAATGATAAACCGTCACTTTCTAATAAACTTCTATGGCAATCAATTTCTTACTGTACAAAGCATGCGACCAGAGTAATATTTACTCTATTAAAAGTCTACAATGGCAGATTGAATTCTCTTGGGTCAGTGGGTGAACTATTATTTTTCTGGTTTTGCTCTTAGGCAAAGATTTATCACATCTCACACTTGCAAAGACTTGTAACAAAAATTACCCAAATGGTCCTTTAAATGTTTCATAATCTAACATGTAAGCAACCATTGCATAGATGAATTTTTAATTTCATTATGTCTAGAACAAGCTCCAGAGACACAGATTACCAGATTAAATTCTTCGCTAAACTGCCCGAGGAACAGGAAGCAGGAAGTAAACAAACCTATGATTTCTTTATGTAGTTCCAATCATAGAAATAAATCATAAGAAAAATAGAACTAGCTTTGAAAGGGGCTTTAATTGACAACAAATACCCTGAAAGGATACCAGTTCTTACTGTATTTTTCATTTCTAGAACCTTTGACACACTCACCTACTCACCATACTTGCTGCATAGACAGCAGATGTACAATCTCATTGTATGCCATTTACCTGACTTAACAGACCAAATGCAACATCCTAGATCTAATTCTTGCCATATAAGAGACACTCTTTTCTCATTACTATCTTGTTGCCACACTTCTAAATTCAATACCAGTAGGAATAAATTTTGAAATGATGCCACACTAGTTTTAAATGGCACAGTTGTATTGATCTATACTAGCAGCACCTTAGGCAACAAAGCACAATATTATGTTCATTTCTGAGATGCTTACATCTAATGCTAATAATTCTTGTCAACTCACATACTCTGAAAAACAAAGATATTTAAACAAAAACAAAGGAAGATGAGAGTAATGTCCTGAAAGTAATTACACAGTTGATAGGAAAATCCTTTTTTTTAACCAGGGTGGGGCTAAAGTTTGGCTGAAATCAGTTGGTAGGTAAAGAATCAGGAAAACACAGGACTTGTGTGTCAAGACAGATGCTCTTTTTTTTTTTTTTTTTTTTTTCAGGGAGAACATGATTCCCTGAAACAGCCTCTCTAAATGTGGCAAACCCCTCATCACTAGAGGTTGTCAATATGCAATTGGATGGGATGCCAAGATAATCTCATCTAGGCTCTTTCCCAAGAAAGACCAGGCCACACGATCTTTTAAGGTCATTTCCAATCTAAGATATTCTATGAACTAAGATGTACAACTGATTTAATTACCAGAAGATCAGTATTAGCTGTCAAATATTAAACTCCCTCTAAAATGGGACTTTTAAAGGTGGTCAGATGACTACTCCACCAGTTTTGTGAAGGACTGTTACATCTTCAGCATAAAACAGTAATTGCATAGTTGAGAAGGTACCTTTCACGATAAGCAATCTTCTAGTAATAAGCTAAGTCATTAAAAAAACAAAAAACCCTTCCTTTTTTAATATATTATATACAGACACATTTTATATACTTCATGCATTTTGTATATAAAGATAGATATGGTTGAGGAAAACATGATCAGATGGCTTACAATAAGAAAAATCTAAAATGGTAATTAAGTTGTGAACTTGAGGATCTAGATTTATTTGCATAGCGTTTTAAATGTAATTCTTGTATATGGAAGCTAAAAAATACATGGAAACAGTAGATCATCAGGCTGAAATAAGCATAAGTGAACTTATCCTTAAGGCAACTTTCTCCCAGAAAAACAAATTCAACTTGTTTGCTATCTCTGGTCAGATATGCAAAAAAAATTGTACACCTAAAGTAAGATTGTTTCTGAAACTTAATTTTTTAATTCATGTAAAACACAGACTTCTATCAAACCTGAGATATGAATTCCAAGTACCTCACTTCCCCTTCTTTGGTCAACCAATAGAATCAGTGGTTCATTTTGCACATTTTTCTTTATTTCATTTCTTTGTCTGGTTAGTCTTCTGACATGATGGAGTTATATAATCTGACATGGAGTGACATCATTGAGTAAATATTGCTGCTAAAAATCTAGAGAATTATATTTAAAGACACTGCAAAGAGTATGAAGTTTGACAGGCTCATACAAAATTATTTTCAATTTCTATTAATGAATATCCATAATAGGGTAGACAAACAAGATGTCAAATGAAACTGCTATGAATGTCTTTGTTTTTTACAGCAAGGTATATACTGTAAGGCCCAAGAATCCCATTCTAGAAGAGAAAGGTTATTTTCAGAAGTTTAGACTAGGGGACACCAAGCAACACACAAAGTCTTTAAGTGCCTGTCAAAAACATAAAGCTTTTTTGGGTGGGTTTTTTAATTCTAAGAATTCATGTGAAAAAAAAATCAGGATAAACTTGAAGTGCAATGCAATACAACACATTCTTTCCTGTAAGCTCCTCAGACCTACAAAACTTGATTAAAATGAGTGCTCTTAAAAATTCCCACAAATTTAAACTCTGTTTTCATATATAGGTTTCAACCATTGCAACCCATCTTCCACCTGCAAAATTTCATTTCAGAAGAACGTTCAAAACACCTCACAACAACTAAGACATTAGATTTCAAAATATGGTGCAATGAGGAAAAATATTGAAAGCGATTTATATTATTCAGATATAATGTAACACTTTTTTCACCCCATTCTGCAACTGCAGCCCGTGCATGACGAATCCAGTATAATCCCACATCAATTGTGAAGACAAGAAACAGGAAATCTGGAGTTTATTGCTACTACAATATAAAGTTAAGACCAAAATATTTGGTAGAAAGTCTTGTTTATCACTAGAAAAATATCAATTTGCAAAATAAGTTTTACTGCCAGGTTTTTTTTCCACATCCCTGAAAAAGGCAGTTTAAAGGTTCATCGAAATGAGGAATAAATTGGTATAAAATTTCATAAAGAAAAGTAATTTCTTTAAAACTCCTGCTTCAGACAGACTAACTTTCCAGCAGCACTGCTGCTGTAAACTTTCACTGTATTCATTTGTGGCTACCAGAAACTACCATAGTTGCTAAGAAACATCTTAGTTTCATCTTCATTTTGGTATTGGCCATTTTGGTACATTCACTGGAACCTTACTCTTTAAATAACCTCATCTCGTTCCACTCCTTTCACAACTGTTTTATGAAATGCAATAAAATAGATTTTTCAGAGGGGAAAAGGGGGTGGGGGAAGCTTCCTTTCTCTTTTTCTACATATCTATGTGTAAATAAAGTATCTTTGAATATTTGCTTGTGATAAGAAACAGTCACCATAGTGCTACAGAAACCCCACAGACATTCAGCAATCATCTTGCCTCTTCTGATTTCTCCACATAAGTTAATCAAGGATAGGAAGTAGAGAATTTCATACTAGCAGAAATGTCAAAAAATGCATACCACAGAGCAATTAGCTTATTATCTAGATTTGTTCTACAGTGGCGTAAAATACTACTCTGATACATGAGACTGAACCCCCTCAGTTAAAGAACATGACACATGAGCCCATACATGGTTCTCCATTTATTTTACAAAAAATGACCAATATAAATGACCTTCAGTGACTCTACCAATACACAAAGATCAAACAGCAGATTTCACAGTGGCAGGAAAAGAAAAAAGAATGCAAAAATCCATGCAATCAACATATTTCTGTGGATAATATTGCTATGATGTTACAGCTCTTTGAAAGACTGCCCACACTGTCATCTAATCCAGAGGGATTTCCTATGTAACAAGACAGCATCCTATGCCCCGGACAGGTACTCTGCACACTTTGCATAGAGTATTAATGTTCAAAAGAGGCAACAAACTTTTCAGAACTCTAGCAGAATAAGCACCACTACTGCTATGCAGTACCATCTTAAATAGTTAGGTCAATATCTATACACAGAGTCCCATTCTCTCCTGTCCTTATTAAGTAGCACTTAAGCATTAAGAAGTACTCTTCAATGTCTTCTTAAAAGGGTTCTTATACATTAACTAAGTACTGTGACATCTCCCTTTCGATTAAGTAAGGACTGAGGAAGAAAGAGGAGAGGATGAAATGCTAAAAATTAGGTGTAGACTCTTGTGATGAGAACTGTAAATAGCTATGTTTTTATGAAATACTGAATAATTGAAAATATGCATGCACTTCAGGCAACAGTTCTTCAAATCATTTGCTTAAAATTATCAGGCAAAAAAGCAAGTGCTTAATTACCTATTTGAAATAGGAGATGGCAAACTTAATGTTAAGCAGAAGTCTCAAAAGATGTAGAGTAGAAAACAGTTCTCTAAAAGCAATCCAGCTATTGCCCTTTCTCATCTTGCAATATGAATCTTAATAAAAGGGAGTCAATCAGCAAGTGCTGTATCACTTTAGCTTCCAAGTACTATTTATTTTTTGTGTTGTGTGATGACCAAATGTCATCATTTGCCACATCTGTAGCAAAATCCTAGTACAAGGAATGTAAAGTATTTTCTGTGAATTACAGCTTGTTATTAACACTGCAAAGGAATATGGACTTCTAAACATAAGAAACTGAAATTAAAGTGTGTAGTCTGAAGGCATTTATTTTTCATAATGATGGAAGAATACATCTTTGTGTTTCCCTCAGTTTCTTTCTAAGATCCTTAAAGAAGAAAGCAAGAAATAAGATATGCAAAGATACGCTGACCACAGCAGTCAGCAAGCTCTCATGCTAGGTTTCTTAGAGGAAAGCAAAATAAAAAGGAAGCTTGAATAGATGTTCCATCTAGTCAATAAAGACCTTTGTCTTTTAGATTAATAAACTACAGGCCTCAAATGAGATCAACTTACTCTTCCCAAAGTATTTCTTATGTTTGTTTACTAATGACATTGTTTACTAATGACTCCCAGTGAGGCTTGCCATTATGCAGAATGCACAAGAATTCTGGGAAGCTTTCCTGGCTTTAAACTTCACATCTAGGATGACAGGTTTTAGTTTTTTCCTGATGAATTCTTTTCAAAGCCACCATAAGCCTCAGTTTTCAGTTACTCAACACCATCACCTCTGCATCGTTGCTGGCAGTGAATGCATGGACAGAAATCAGCCAGCAACATTTTGTTTGTGCTGACTACTGACATCATACACACTAGTGACATCATAACTTGGTGAACTAATTAAATGTACCTAGATACATAATCTGTTTAGGACACAAGAAAAATCAGGTCCAGAACCACCTCCAGCACCAGTGTTGCATTCCTAAGTGGAAAGGATGGAAGTGAACAAAAGCAGAAGACATTTCTTACAGTAATGAGGTCATTGTTTTGCTTGCTAATACAAATTTTCAAAAATAAAGAAAACAATATTACAATTTTATGGAGCATTGATAGTCTGAACAGAACATCAAACTAGCATTCACAGTACTATATAATACCAAAAAAAGGAGCTGAAGTTCACCTCTTCTGATACATTATTTGGCAATGATTTTGCCAGAACAGTGCGTAAAAAGTTTTTGAGCCTGGTCCCCAAAAACAGTGGCCAGGCTGTAGTGATACTGTGCAATGCATTCATGAGTTGGTAGTACTGGGTCTGCAAGAGACTTCTTCAGTGAAGCGCTCAAGGCAGTTCTACAAAAAACATCCTTTATTTTACTGTTTTGTGAGGGGGAAAAGCAGCTGGTGAAGCAACAATCCAGTAATACCATTTCAGAAACACAAAAGTGTATGAAGAATTTATACAGCTATTTTAGACTGCTTGCCTTCCCAAATTTCATAAAAAAATCATACAGGTAAAAATGCATCTGCATGGTCACTCAAGGCAACCATTTATAAGAAACTTCATTTTTCTTGCCTAGAAGTCTCCCAAATGTGAACCAGAGTTAAATGCCAGAAGCAGACGGTAAGAATTATTCTTAAAAATGTAATATATACATTGATAAAATGTATAAAAGCCACAAAGGAAAGCATCTTTAATTTTGACCATTTAAGGTTTACTCTAAGTCAACCTCCAGAAATGTTCTGTCCAGAAACCTTTAACATCAAAAGGGACACTTGTTCACAGTCTGTATCTTGCCTAGTGAGCTGGCAAGCCAAAATACATACTTGCTTCCCAGAAAGGAGAGGCTGCAGTTTCACCTTATCCAAAAAATCAAAGATTTCTCTTTGAATGAGTGAAGAACCCATTATACATCCTTTCTTCGTGTGCTGGTACACAGCATAGCTGAACTGTTACCCGGTAATTTTTCAGACTAACTACAGGCTCTCCTGATGTACTTGTATGCGTGACTATCTCTCCCAAGTTTGCCAAGTTTGGGTTATTTGTAACCAAATTTGTGACCAGGTCATAATCATTCTTGTGCTTTTTGCCAGGACCCCTCCTAATTTTTCAACATTGAAAAAAGCCAACACAGACAACAGGACCACAACCTGTATTGATGCATAATCATCACCATTTAGTAACATCCAGCATAATTTTATTACAAAAAGTATGACTTCCTTACTCTTTCTCTGTATGCTACAGAATTTCAGTCCCTCCGCATTACTTGTCTGGTTTGGGCTTTAGCTATCTATTTTGTCTCTGTGATCCCCACTTACTTCCAGGACAGAGTGTCCTGTCAAGCAAATGTGTTTTATGCTGGACGGTTTATAGATGTATAAATCTGATTTTGGTGTGCAAAGGTAACATATCTATTTTAATAAATCTAATAAATGGTATTTGGGTCTGATTAAGCAAATGATCCTGATGACTCTGTAAGAGTCAATCTTTCCATCCTCTGTAATTAACAAAAAGTAACTATTTTACAATACCAATCATAAACTTTACTTGGAGCATGATTGTTACCCTCTCCCCTTCAAAAGCTTTAAAAATCAATTTAATGTGTTATTGACACAGGGTTTGGGGAGAGAAACTTTTTACTTAAGGAGTATCAAGGAGTAACTGCATTACAGCTACTGGGTATTTACATCAAGGAACTTCATTCTAAACCAAATTATATTAGGATATCCTTTTTATAATAGTGTTTCAGCAATTAAATCACCTCCGTGTTAATTGAAATATTTTTTCACATTTACTGACACACTGTTAATCCTCCATTTTTTTTTCTCCAGACCTTTTCAAAAAGTCTTCAGTGTCTTCCACAAATTGCATAAAATTCCAATTTTATACTGAGCTACTGGGAGGGGCATCCCAGAAAAGTATTCTCAGGTAATTCTTTTAAAACTCCTGGATGCAGATTACAAAGACTCCTTACAATCTTTGCTAAGAAATACCTATAATGGAATATTTAGTACCTTCTTTGTAACTTCAAGGCTTCAAAAACTTGAGTTACCTACATGACCTTTTAATATAATCTCACTTTTATCTAAAATAACACCAAAATATTTACAAAATATAGTGTTTTTTTCTTCCACTATGCTTCTGTTATCATTATCACCTACATTACTTTTAGAATCTTCAATTCTCCACAAATCTCGCATTTGTTATCGTTTTCTTTACCAGTCAAGGTTTTCCTCTCATGAACATTTTATTTTAATCAGTTTTCTACATTTTTCTATGCATCACTCAATGCCATTTTTCCTCTACTATCCTCACACTTACGCTTCAGAGAAAGGAGGGAGGGGCCCTAAACTGCTTCCTTCATATAGCAAGACTGGTTCTAATGGAATTTGATATTTACAGAAAACTTTATAGTTGTTAAAGGTGATTTCTAGTGTAATTTATTTGGGGAAATCTACCCTACACCTGTGTTTATACTCTCTCACACACACCCATCTTTGTACTCCTTGTGGTCTGGACATGCATATAAGCAGACTTCTAAATGACAAGCAAAATTCTGTCCGTTTCAAATCTTAAGTCAGCACTAAATAATTATCAAAGGTTTTAAAGTGTATGAGGTAACTACAAGCACAACTCATTTGGCCCATATTGTAGGCATGCATTTTTCTCTGCCATATGAATGCAGAAGTTTACCTTCCTCTATTACCATTAAATTCCCCTGTCCTCCATATCAACCAGTTACGGTTCTCCTTCCTAGCATATTTACTCTACAGGCCTTAATTCCCAGGCCATTTCAGAACGCTTCCAATACTTGCAATATCTATCACTGCCATTTTAAGCTATAATAATTTATCTGCTTACTTTGTCCTTCTACCTCTTTAGTTTCATTCTCTTCAATTAATCTTATTTTTCCTTCATCCAAAACAGGCCTGTCTACTTCCAGTTCCACACCCCTATCTTGAACTGGTGTCTGCCTTTAAGTGGCCATGTTTTGTTGGCTTGTTCACGCATCTCCAATTATCTCTTTTCTCTGGGTCAGTGACCATCCTTTCAAATATTTTTTCTACCATCTCTTCTTTCCAGTCTTCTATGCTGTCACTACTTCAACTTGTAAAATAGAAACAATACAAATATATTTGTGCAGAACTAGCACATCTGCCCCATGCAGCTATTTCATGCACTACATGCATAACCACAAAAGAGCCTATTATGTAATTAGCAATACTTAAATTCTGTTAAAATTTCCTGCTCTCAGGCAAGGTTATTGTCTTCTTGGGTTGGGGGGGGGGGGGGGGGGGAGAAGAGATCACAAAAACACCATATTCCAATCTAGTTCCCTTCTCATGAAAACAGCTTTTTAAAATGTACATACAGGCATTTAAGAAAGTATATACACCAAAAGATACATGGACAACAGTTCAGTATCTAATTGCTTTAACAGCTTTGTAATCTGAACAAGAAGAAAATTCAAACTACAACCAGGGTAACGAAGATCCTTCATAACACCATGAAGCCAAAACATAATTGGTGGATTCAACTTTGTCAACTCTGCACCCTTTCCAGGGTTAGCTCTCACTATTGATGAGCCTCCATGTGCATCAACTAGTGTCACTACGGAAACAAAAATAACACACTAGCAAAACAGTAGAGGTTTGAATCCAACAAAAGCAGTAACATTACCAACAAAAACTACACACTCAAATGTTGAATATTTTAAACTACTTGGTTTTACTAAAGCAAATAGTTCTACAATAACTTCTAGGTAACATTCCCCTTAAAAACAGCAAACCCAATATATAATTACAGCCAGAACAAATGACTTTTTTTTTTGGGGGGGGTTTCCCAGAAAATGCAACTTACATTCAAATTTAACTCCTGCCATTGTGCCAAAGGGGTGTGTGTGTAGGGGGGGGGGGGGGGGGGGCGGGGGTTAGGCACCTAAATAAGTAATTAACTTCAAAATCCTCTAAAACATGAATGCAGAAAATTTGTTGATTCTCTTACCTGGTGAAAGGACGCACGTGCAAAATGAGCTTCCTCCTCTGAGTAAGCCACTTACATGCAGCTCATTTGCATAAGTATTATGAGCTACAAGTAGACTTCCAGGTCGGCCATCTTGATACTAAGATCTTGTTTTGTTTACATAGCTGCATGAGTACTGGTTTTTAGCCAAGCTGAGCTATGCTGTTACACCTCTCAGTAGCCTACATCTGTTTCTTAAAGACTAGTGGAATTCCTACTTCTCCACGTAGTAACTGACTGTGTCAGAGTGCCTCTGCAGCTCACTGAGCATGCCACAGCCTCTAAGGAAACTGTTGCAATTGCAAGTGCCTCCAGTTGTACTCTTTGTACTGCCTTCCGTGCTGCCAACTATTAGTGCTGCAGCAACTATGTACAGTGAAGTACCTCCCACATACCACACAGTAGTACCAACAAGCAGAGATTTATTACAGCACAGCACAAGACAGCACACTGAAAAAACCCCAAGAAAGCTGAAATTTCAGTATTTTCACTTACTAGCAACCTATTTACACCTAGATTCCATTTACATCTTTTCACATTCATCAGTGCTGCTTTTTCTGTCCAGAAACCAGAGTGCTCCTGCAGCCCGTGTGAAGGAGAAATCCATGACACATGTTAGCTGTTGCTGACAGAACCAGACTGCAGTTACAGCTAGCTGGCGCCAGTAAAAATTTACATAAAGGGCCCTGATTTCAAGACTAAATTGCAGCAGCATATTGCTGAGCAAAGCCTTGCCCCTCCCCACGGGTTCTAGAATTCACCTTTCTAGATATTTGCTTACTAATAATCCAGATCCGTGTCAAAAGTCAAATGCTGTTCTTATTGTTCATATAAATGAAAATTGAGAAAAGTGTCTGCAAAATAAATTTCACCTTGCAGTCTGTTTCAAGTAGGATGCTACACACACTGTTGACAGTCATTGTCTAGCATAAAAGTAACATGAGAAAAATTACACTATGCTTGGCAACCAGATACTCTTAACCTGGTATTTCCAGTATTTTGCAGATTTCCAATGAGAAATAAATATTAGTTCCAAATAGGACAAATTAATTTTTAACCTAATGCTGACAAGTAACATGTCTGGCCATTTAATTTCTTGTCTCTATTTCTCTGTTTTCTCTATTTAACTTTTTTTAATTAGCTAGGTGTCAGAGGAAAAAAAAACTCTCAACCAGAATTATCTTTTCAAGTACCTCTAAGGTACAGTGACAGGCAGAGGCAGAAGCTTGGATTTCAGCCTTACCTGACTAGTTTGCCTAGCTATAGATTTAGTAATAGGCGGCTGTAGTTGCAGCCTGGCACCATTTACTGAAAAAGGAAAGTAATGGAGACAGGGATGCTTATTGATTTGAACATGGTAGAGCATCTCAGGACTAGAAGAACCTGCTTTACACCCCTGGCCTTTTCTGATTCCCTGCACTGCTCCTCTTTAGAATGCCAACAGTGCCAAGGCTATATATAGTCGAACTATATGTCCCATTCTCTGCTACAAGCATAATTTGATCATGTATGGCTGGTTCTAGGTTATTTGAGCATAACACAATATGCTCATCTGTAATGTCCAAAAGATACTATTTTTGTGTCTGAATATATTTAGCAATGCAAATTACTCATTTGTTGCTATAACTTATTCTCACTTTTTGCATCCAAAACCCTGGAGTGATTTCTAAGGGAAAGCTTATTATTTTTCCAGAATGCCTGTCACATTAAAGAGGCAATCACTAAGGTCCCTTTTATGTTACTGGTGTCTTTTGACTTGCTTTACTTTCAGACTGATATATGTATGCTAGCACATCTAAGTGCACACAGAATACATCTTTCAGTGATTCTGTTGTCATTTGCAGAATGAATCATCGGATTAACAGCTTCTGAGCTTAAAAAGAAAGTGCATCAGTGCTGCTTAAAAAAAAAATAATAAAATTCCCCCCCCCCCTTTAAATTTCCCAAATACAGCCATGTCCCCTACTCCCCTCTAGTTCTATAGCGTTATGCACGAATACCTGAATAGTATGGTTCTTAACACAGTAAAACACATACTGCAAAAATAGGAGCCTGGGAGCATTTTCTGTTCCGGGCTCCGGTTCGCTATGGGAAATCCACGCCAGAATTTGCCAGCAGCTCCCGCGGGCCAGCTCTGCATCTGCAGTCTGCAGGAAGCACCACCCATCTTCCAGAACTTTCAGGCAGTCACCCGCCCCTCCCCCGCCCCCCCGGCTGTGCTTTCCTCTCTCTCACAGCACTGGGTATGACAAAGCTCAGTTTCAAATACAGAACGTTTTCAGAGAGAGGAGGAGCCATTGGTTTTGGAGTTAGAAACGCACCAACTCGGTAACAGAGGGCAGAGGGTCTGTCGTGGGTAGGGCTGAGCCTCAGACGAGCGGCAGCCTCTGCCAGGCACAGGGCTGGCAACTGATCCCAAATGAAGTACAAGGACCCTTCAGCAGCCTCGGGCAGGACTTCTTTGTTGTTGTTTCTAGCTTGGCCTTTTTTTTTTCCTCTTGGTCGGGTGGGTGGGAGAGGGGAGCGTGGTTTGTAGTTTGTTTGTTTTTAATAGGAGACTGAGACAACAAACCATAATGTACTCAATCATAATTGTCGGCTGACTACCCCTACAGAAAAAGCCAAAATGTCTGCCTGCCTTGTCCACGTTTTGCCCGTGTCGGTGGAAACACCTAAAAGCTATTACATTATTCTCTCAGCCAGCTGTCTTCCTCCAACATGCGAACGACTTCCTATTCCCTCCAGGATAAGTGACCTTAAAGTGCAGACGTTACAGTAAAAAGTAGTAAAACCAGCTGTGTTCAAAATAACTGCTATTAACTGTATGAGGTCAACAGGTACTAATCAAAAACAACATCTTAAAATGTTGGTTCAGTTCTCTCAAAATAGGTAGAGAAAATAAGTCACACAAAATTATTTCCTCAGACAATTTTAAATATTGAAGCATTTAACTGACAAAGTTTGTCTAAAATAAAGGGAAAAAACCCCATACATGCAGCCATGATAAAATCCGTCACTAGCACCTTGACCTAAAAAATACCAAAACCAACCTTAAACAAATAAAAAACACTCACCACAGAGCAAATGAAAATGAACGGCCACAGACACAGAAGTCCAAAACACCCCTTTCCCCCACATTTTTTCTCCAAAACAGATCAAGTTACTATTCACTTAAGAGTCAGCTAAAACTTTAGTAGTTCCCAAAATTTTCTCACATTAGTGTTTGACACAGAAAATTATATGCATTTCTGAAGCAGAAAATTGTGTATCAAATCATTATTGTGGTAAATAGGTATGATTTGTGCTGATAAAATTGAAACAGTAATCAATACTTCAAAATAACAAAGTAGTAACAAGCAGTAACAGGTAGTGTTAAAAAGGACAGGGAGGGTGTTCCCCCCTTCTCCTACAAATGTTCATGAGATACAGGAAGAAACTTTGATAAGACTAGCTAAATTTGTCTGTGAAATGGGAAAGTTGGGGAAACTCCAAGAAAACTGTTAATTATATGAGATTTATTGCCGAAATGCTCAAACTTGGTATTTGCTTATATAATACAAGCTTAGTACGCATGCGTAACTAAAGAGGTAGCTTAATACGCATGGGCAATAAAAAAGGTTATTCAAAGGACACGTGATGAAGAGGATGAGCCTTCCTCAGGAGACCCCCAAAAAGTGGCATGACCCTCTAAAACAGATGATGAAGCATGTGTAGTAAAGGTGGTGATGCAAACAAGTGATGCAAATCTTACGAATCAGAAATAGGTGGAGAGGGGTGGTGGCACACATTAGCTTACACTATAAAGGGGCCAACGCGAGGTTATCTCGTTTGTACGTGAGGTGGGATTCCAAGGTCCTGCTCTGTACCCCGCGGTTTATATTTTTGCTTATGCATTATTAACCGAACCAATTTATTATTGTATTCAATTTTGTATAATCAAGCTGCTTAATTAAAATTGCTGCTACATTTAAATTTTGTTTGGTTTTATTACTGGATAATTGGGCAGCACATTTATAACACTATCTTAGCTGTTTTCCTTTATTTGAAAATATTTTACAGCAGAAGCCTCTATCAGCAGAAAGAACGGGAAGGGTAGGAAAGGGGGGACGGGGGGAGGACTGAAAATACCTCTATCTGCTTTCTATTGTAGAAAAGGGGTGAGAAAGTGTCTAAATTGGTTAAGTTCCAGGCTTCAACAGTCTAATATGTAGCACTCCCTTTATTCTAGAAATGGAAAATCCCTCAGTATGAGTATTCTCATCAAATTCAAAACTCCCCCCACAATTTTGCTCACTTAAATTTACATGAAGAATATTTACTAAACAACTGACTGATCTCAATCTGAAAATCAAGATGATGGAAGACAGTAAAAAATTCAGCTTACTCATAATTCCTTCTAAGACAGTACATGCTAAAAAATCTACAAAATTTTACAGCTAAAAATAAAGTTTTAATTCAACTGTTTAGTAACACTCATAACATGATTAATATTTAAGATTCCAAACAGTTCTAAGAACTTGGTAACCATTTACTTCACCTAAAGAAGCAAACAAATTAGCTGTTTTAAAGTGATTTCCATACATTAAACAGTATTGTATTCATTCAAGTCTATTCCAGTCCATTTCAAATCCTGCCTGAAATTGTTTGCTCCCAAAATTTCTACCAAAACAAAAGATGCAGCTGGGCATATATTGAGACAATTCTGAATTTTAAGAGGAACATAAAAAACAATCAAGCCATACTAGAATGGTTCCAAGCAGCTATGATTTAGTAATGAAAAGTTATCCAAATAGTTGGTGCATAAATGAAGAAATAAAGTCTTTACAAATAAAATATGATCCTTTTAAAGTACAGCACTTGCAAGGGGAAAAAAAAGTGTGTGGGGGGGAATCTATCTATACACTTTTTCAGAGTAAACTACTGGTGTTCCTTTGTAAATTGTATTTCTCTTGGAAAATCACATAGATTTGAGACTACTACCCTTTTAGAAATTTATTTAACTCCTGATAGTATGTCCTTCAAGTTTACCTATTAGCAGAACAAAGCTAATTTTTCTAGAACAGACACAAGAATACTGACTGCAATCTGACAATGCATCTTGCATTAAAATTGTACAGCAATCAATTCAGTTGTCATTACTTCATTACACGGATCTATTTCTAATTCAAAGCATGGACAACTAATTTATGTATTTAATAAAAGTGGTGGGGGGAAGGGGAGGGTGTTAGCATCCACTCAAACACCCTGTTCCTTTGCACATAAACTGGTGGGTTTCGTTTTCTTTTTGATAATTATGACCCAAACTATTTAGCACCATGGGAGTAAAGAAAGAGATAATGCTTTCAGCTACTACAGCTGCATTAAAAAAGCATTATAATGTACTTGGATTTGTGAAAATGGGAATGTATCCCATATGAAAAACGGGTTTCAGAACCTACCATACTTTTAGCATTCCAACACCTACTTTAGGAAAGAGAAGAGAAAACCAACCAAAAAAGCTCCAAACCGAACCGCATACCCATGCAGTTCATACAACAAAACACTACAGTTCCCTGCTGGGCCAGTCAGTCATTTTGCACAGCACTTCCAAAAATGGATCTGTGTTCAAAATGGCCTGTTAAAAAGCAAAGGAAATCAAAACCAAAGGGAACGGGAAACACAAAGACAAGAGCTTTTCTTTGAGCTCTGGCAATCGCTCCATACCTTTTCTCTAAAATAGGAGTAAACTTACTCAGCTCACAGGAGAAAAAAATGAGCAACAAAAAGTCACTTAAAGGACAATATAAAAGACACGGGCTGAAAATACAGTATTTTATTCAAATGTAATACATATGAAAAAATATTCCTTATAGTGATTGTGCAAAATACTCTACTTTTTGTGCTCCCATTAAAGCAGAGTTTAACAGAGAAATCTTAAATTAACAAAACAAATATAGCACTGAGCAGTATTTATATGCCTGCTCTTTTCTTTAAAAAAAACACCAACCAATCAAAAACCCAGCCCGAAAATAACCAACAAACCACCACAGGATGTGAATTGTAAAGTATGTTTTAAATATATAATTTCATCCCCTTTAGTGATTATAAAGTAGGAGTTTGGTGATCTCAAAGAATGAAATGTTTCTGTTTCCTGTGAACAATGTAAGTTCCTAACATCTGGAACTAATGAACAATAACTGACAAAAAAACACACTAACACAAACCTAAGTAATCATTTATAAGATTGGGGAAAGGAAAACTTAAGAATGTCTTGCAGAAAACCTGAAAGATTATTGCTGCACTGCATTATTAATGTACATTCATTAGATGACGTAAATGTATACAAGTATTTTACCAAGAGAAATGTGTTTAATTAGAATTTGTGGTTTGAATTTTCAGACAATTTAAAATACCCAAATGTTCCCAGGATCTTAACTATTTTACCCAATTAAAAAAAAAAACCACAAAAAAACCAAAAAGCACCACTATGAACTAAAATCTGCTGTAAATCAAATTCACTAAACAAAGTTCCACTAGCAACAAAAATATTAAAACTATCTACCTGCTTTTTCATCACCACCTCTAACCACATATTTGCATGACTTACCTCTTACCCCAAAGCAGAAAAATTCTGTGACCAATTACTTAGAAATTTACTTTTAATTGAAGTCACGAATTCATCTCACCTTAAAAATTCTGTATTTTACTGACTTTCTTTTTATCGAATGAATAAAATAAACACAGAGAAATGACTTCTCCTGAGAATCTGACACGTAATGTCTTTATAAACACTGTGTTGCTATTAACTGTGTAAGATATGAGAATAGGTATTAAAACTAATTTAACCACCAAGTGCTTCATTACAGATTATACTGAAAGCACCAAATTAATGTGCAGAAATTCTGAGGAAGGACTAAACTTGTTGGCATTTAGACTAACTTTCACATCCCTAGCACTAAATTCAACTTCAGCCAGGAAAATACTATAAGCTACACACTGATGAGTTACCCAGCTCGTCTGCTGCTCCCAATACATTTCTGGAGAACTTCAAGAAGCTTCCTGTTTACTTACTCTCGGTTTAACTTATGTGCAACTTAAGAGCCCATGAAGACCTGAACTAGGTGTAAGACAGAACAAGACAATTATATATATGGTCATGAAGAAATATGCCTTCTTTCTTCTCTTCTGTTGTCCAACTCCCCAGTGAAGAAAAGCTGACCATTACTTCTCCTGTACCTTCATCTCCCTGGACACAGACATTATCTTCTAATGTGTTTTAAGGATGACAGCCAGGTCACCAACCAGAACCTCACAGTAGAATACACAAGGCTATGTGAAACCACTAGCACTGTGTAACTCAGATTTCAATTACGTTATACAAAAGAAATAATGATAGACCTCAAAACTTCAATCTTCTCATTTGTAGTACTTCTATAAAATTTGTAGTGTTATTCTTGAGTAGCAAGTAAGTCTTATCTACAAAACAGTTAACATTTATATAATCACTGTTTTTCTAATGTATTTGTTTAGGCATTGTAATTATCTACTATTGGAAAAGTTACACATTGAAAACATGACAATCAAATCTGATCATTCAGTTACAAAATTTAATGAAGTTTGTAAAGAGTTTATTTCATTTTTCCCTTTAACTATGAGGCAAGCATTTGAGAAAGGAACAGCACAGAATGAGAGCTCTTCCAGCCTGATAAGAAAGCAAGCCAAAACAAAGTAATTTGATTAGCAAGACAGATATGATACTTGACCTGTCCTGTCCCACCTAATCTATCCTGTAACTGAGACAAGATAGAGGTCTATGAATTAATTCAGTGAGAAGGCAAAGATAAAGCAAAAATAGCACAAAACAAAACAATCCTCCAAAACCCCAAAGACAAAAAAAAAAACCAACAAAAAAATCCCAAACTCACCACCAACAACAAAAAAAGAAAAAAAAAAAAAGGCAAAAAAGCAGAATTTCAAAATTCAACATAATTTATACAGCTTAGAATAGTTCACTATGCCTAACCAAGGTTTTACATTCCTTCTCAGCAAAATACAGCTGGTGCTCACCTCTAAGGTCTGG
Source organism: Phylloscopus collybita (assembly GCA_027886175.1). Classification (NCBI taxonomy): domain Eukaryota; kingdom Metazoa; phylum Chordata; class Aves; order Passeriformes; family Phylloscopidae; genus Phylloscopus; species Phylloscopus collybita. The sequence goes on along the minus strand of JAJNNQ010000137.1, from coordinate 48,491,315 downwards.
AGCACATGATGCTAACAGCTCTGCTCATGTGCACACAGTCAAGCTGAACTGTTACACTGAAAAGCAGTTTTTCAGCCATTCTGAATCTGCCCTGTCTCAGCTGTACTGAGAACAAGACTAAGATGGCTGCAGTGCTCACAAGACAAGCCAATCAGTAACAACTCAGCAGGAAAGAAAACATTTACACAGCAAAGCACCTCCCTCTTACCACACTGCAACAAACTGCACAGGTGGGATGAATGGGTGTGAGCAGAGTGAGTTGTTTCTTTGACAGGCAGGAAGTGGTCACTGCACAGGCGCAGCACTGCAGCTTTCTAGCACCACTGGCAAAGAAAAAATTGAAATAAACCAAAAATCAGCAAGAGGCAGCAGCTTTGCTAGGCCTGTGATCCAGGGTTTGTATCACATACTTCAAGTATCTCACAATTCCAAGGCAGTTCAGAATCCATGTCATATATTAACAGTCACGGATACGAAACCAGATCATGCACAGAACTGACAAACATTAGGGAATACTTTTCAAGAGCAGGCTCACTTCAGTGTCTAAAAGCCAAACTACAAGTAACAAAAAAACACTTAAGAAATTAATCTATAGCTTTGTATTACTCCATCCACTTTGAAATATTCTGTAATATTAGTTGCCCAATAGAAATTTTACTTAGGGAGGAAAAAAGGAAGTTCACTTTAATAAGAAAGCTAGCAAAATCCCCAAGAACCTTCCAGAACTTCAACACTTGCAGAAATCAAGTATCTAATTCTTTATGACTGCAATGCAACTTGTTGTCGAAGTTTTTCAAAGAAAAGCTGTATCTAGAATTGCTTAAGGAATTTTGATGGAATCTTGTAACAGAGCAGTTCCTGAAGAATTCATTTGAGATTGTAAGGCAGGGAGAAAGCAGTTGTCAACCAAAGACACAAGTTTAACACAAAATTAAATCCAATACAGGTTTTGTCAGGTCTGTTTATTACCAATCAGGCACTCTCACAGAGGTAACACTGGATCAGTTCTGGAGGCAGCTCCTATGTATCTGCCTCACTTCTCTCCTACAAAATCCAAATTTGTCTGTTTTAAAACAAAATACTTGCAAGAGTCCATGGGGCAAGTCTAAAGAAAATTACTGTTGAATTATAGCCAGTCTTCTAACAAAAAAAAATAATCTTTGTGACCCAAAATTAACCCAACATAGTAAGTCACTCCCCCCTAAAAAGTAGAATATGCCTTCCAACTACTTCAGTTATGAAAAGGTCTGGACTTATGTAACTGCATGTTTGTTGCCAGCTGTAGCTCATTATTTCAGGATTGATTAATCATGCCAGCAGTAGTTGTCTGATGCACTCATCAGCACTACAGCCACGGTTTCTAACTTAAGAAATGGTGAAATATACCATCTGGCTTTTCCTTTTGTCCTTGTATTAGCATGACCTGCAGTACAAGAAAGGGCCCATGCCACATATGAGACAGCTCCACTGATTTTCTCTGATAGTACAGTACAGATTTAGAAAACTTAATTAAAATATACTTGAAGTTCAAATGGCCAAAACACGTCTCAAAAAACAAACTCATGAACATTGGCAAACAAATTCATTACAGTTAATTTAAAACTACCCATTACAACGAAGCTTTTCTTCACCAACACCTTTTATTAAAGTAAAAACCAAGTTTACAACTAATTTAAAAGAAAAATTTTCTATTATCCGGTTATATACCCCATATTGCTTACTTTGAACACCACATGTACCACACCATCACCTTGTGGAAATTTACAGTAACTTGTAAGATTTCAAAATTCAAACTTAAATATTCCATTTGTGTAACAAATATACATATACTTTGATTTCCCCTGTAGCAATGTTTTCAATAGAATTATGTGTTTAGTGTAACTACAAAATTTGTACTTCAGAAGTTGAATTCTGACTTCAAGTCTTACAATTTCAAAAATATCACTAAAAACACAGCAACATTCTAACCCAGAATCCAAGAGCTGCACTTGTACAACACTGCATTTTATGTAACACTGAGTCTTGGAGCTTGACGTATGGGTGACAATGACTTAAAATAGATTTGAACAGGCAAAACAAGTTGGCAAAAAAAATTCAGAGAATTTTTTCCCTGAGCCAGAGAAAACAAAATGCAGAAACACTGTTGCGACAAACATCTTGCCTTGTCAGAAGGCTTCAGGAACATGCAGAAGCACTAATTCATTGACACAGACACATGATGCAAAAAATCTCACTAAATAGTAAGAAACCACATGCATTAACTTAAATGTCCAATTCTATATACGTCCATTAACACACAACAGTGTGTTGGTAAAGTGTGTTAAAAAGTGTGTTAAAAGTTATTAATCAAGCTAATTTTAAATTAAAACCTGATGTTTAAGTAAACACAGATTTATGAGTGGAATAACTCCTCTGAAACTGCTTTGGCCTAGGAAATGTTAAAATGAACCTATGTTAATGTGTAGTTCTATACTAGCACTGGATTACAGTTTTTTACTGCTACTTAGCATGGCATTTATACAGGTTCTCTAGTCAAAATTCCAAGAAAATAAAGCATTTTATTAAGATTAGAGATCGGAATTTAAACTTAACATGTTATGGTAAGAACTCCAAACAATCTTTAATCCTGCCCTCTTTTCATAACATGCCAAAACCCTCTAACATCATCTCAGTAGGTTCAATTGCTGTAGTCATAAATTAAAACAGGGCTTCCGTTTTCCCAATTTCTCATAAACATCAAACAAATGCAAGAGAATGGCATTCTGTTGTTTCTCTAATTATTGCCCTGTGTAAGTAATATCACCTTCACACAAACTTAAATACCATTACAGAGAGCCACAGTTTACACCAGGGCTCCTTCCCTAAAGAGTCAAGGGGAGGCAGAAATTTCTGCCCTTTCAAACAAGGTTTTATGCATTTAAACGTAACAGGGGCAGCAGAGAACCAACCACAGCATAAATACTTTCTTTTGCTCAAATTAGTTGCTTCGAAACCAGTTAGCTACGTATCATCCACAAATCCCTGTGTCCAAACCACATCTATCCACTTTTATCATCTACCCTCTTCCTTTATAGACCTTTTTTGTTTTGCTGTGTATGTTAGTTAACGTTAAGTAGACAAAACAGTTCTTACACTGACAAAACTCAGGAGAATCTACTATTTATATGCATCTCAACTGAAGTCTCGGAACACCATTCACTGAAACCCTTTTTTATTCCCATTTTCACACAGGCCAGTAGACTGACTTCAAGAAACATCTTGGCTCTCACTTAGGACTTAAAAAATAAACATGACCTAAACTGCTGTGAAAAAGAAAAGAGCTCATAATCTTAAGACAAAGAACACTGAAGTTAAGAAAAACACAAGTCAGCACAACTTCTAAGGATTCATCCTAATTTCAAGCTGCTTGATAGTAGGACCAATGAGTGAAATTTTCAGTGGACTGACTGAAGTCAGCAAGCATTTATGCTAATGTGTTTAAACACATTTTTGAAAGAAACAGAAAATTTGAATGCAACATCTTTTAAAAATGACCTTACAGAAACTAGAACACCTCGGAGGCAAATCTGGAAGTACGATGGCAGCTTTTGGGTTGTTTGGCTGGTGGGGGTTTTTTGTTTATGTTTTTAGTTTGTTTGTTTTTTTGTGGTTTGGGGTATTTTTGTGTGTGGATTGGTTTTTTTTTTTGGTGGTTTGGTTTGTTTTTTTTTTTGTGGGGGGTGGGGGGGCAGGGCAGGGAGGCATAGGGATGTAGTTCTGTTTGGGGATTGGTTGGGGTTTTTTTTACCAAAACATTTCTTTACATTACTGTGAAATGAAAGATAATGCTTGAGACAGCACCAAACGACAGAATAAATACACAGGTTATTTGAACAACTATCTCTCATATCCACAGTCATATAATTAATAAAATCTGTGAGTTTGTGAGTATACTTGAAAGCATTTTCAGAAACCACATCTAGAAGATAAAAACATTTTTCCTGTATTACACGAATCACATTATCTGTAACAAATACCTCTATTTAAAATGAGGTTTTTAAATAAATAACTTTTTATTAATAAAAATAACTTTTTATTAATAAAAACCAAAATGTAAAAAATACTTTGCATTCAGGCATCTCATTTCCTAATATCTCAAACGGTTTGATGTTTGTTCATTAAAGAAATAGCAGCTGGTAACTCCTATGTACAGTTTTTAATCATTTGTAACAAGTGCGGCTCAAAATGCAACAAAAGGCATAATTTACTTTCTTTTCCCAAACTATCAAAGAAACATAAAAGGTATTTATACAACATACATAAATTTACACAATGTTGTGAATTCCTCCACTGTGATGTGATGGAAACTGATATAGAATTAAAAATCAAGCAGTTACTTAATACTGTATAGTTAGTACCGTGCCCTCAGCTGCACCTACAAGGGAATCTTTAGTTTCAAAAAACTCCTGAAAGATGGGGAGAGGAATGGAAAGGGGAAGGCAGACTTGCTGTTAAACACACAGGCAATTTAAAAAAGGATATGAGAGCAGTACTAAACAAGGAACGAGCAATGGAACTGGCGAATCCACATTTATTTCAGATTTATAAACATTGTCTTGCTGCTTTTTACTCACTGGTTATCACTGGTGCCTTACTACACCAAGCAAGTGGTGTAGCATTAGACATTGGGCTATGTGCTGACTGGCAGCAAGTTATTCCCCCAAAACATCATTTTGAAGTTCCCTCACTGCCAACACTGGTAGCCTCTCCTGACTCCAGCTGTTTGTTTTCACAAACTTTGCATTAATAAACTTTTTATTAATAAAAACCAAAAAACCAAAACCCAAAAAGTCTTGAAGAACTACTAAGAACAGGACAACTGGCAATCAGTGTTCAAATAAAACTGGACTACTGCCCTAGAAATTACAACATTTCTGTTAAAATTTTTAGGGTTGTGGCACAATTTGAGATTTTTGCTACATATTTGCACTTTTTCTGCTTAACCAGAAAAATGAACTTGTTAGACTCATCTGTCCTAGCAGAACTCGCACCATTTTAATAGCCTTACCCATGTGTATTTTTAAGTTTTATGCAAGCCTGGAACTTACACCTGCATACAATACTTAAGTTACACGTAACTTAAGTAACCCCAGGATTAGTACAGGCTGGGGTATGAACAGATTGTGAACACCCCTGCTGAGAAGGTCTTGGAGGTGCAGGCGGATCAGGGGCTGGATGTGAGTCGGCAATGTGCACTTGCAGCCCAGAAAGCCAATTCTATCCTAGGCTACATCCAAAGCAGCGTGGGCAGCACAGTGAGGAGAGGGATTCTGCCCTTCTGCTCTTTTCTGGTGAGACCCTACCTGCAGTGCTCTGAGGTCCTCAGCACAAAAAGGACATGAACCTGTTGGAGTGAGTCAAAAGGTGGGCAACCAAGATGATTAGAGAAATGGAGCACCTCTCCCAAGAGGAAATGCTGAGGGAACTGGGACTGTTCAGTCTGGAAAAGAGAAGGCTGTAGATACCTTAGGGGACCTTCCAGTGCTTATAAAAGGAATCTACAAATCTGAAAAGAAACTTTTTACAAGGTTATGTAGTTGTAGAACAAAAAGTAATGGATTCAAGCTGAAAAACAGTAGGTTTATATTAGCTATTAGGGAAGAATCCTTCAGTGTGAGAGTAGTGAGGCACTGGACTGTGAGGTGATGAAATTGTGAGTGCCTCACCCATTTAAGTTTTCGAGGTCAGGTTGGATGGGGCTCTGAGCAATCACATCTAGTAGAAGGTCCCCCTGCACGTGGCAGGGCAGCTGGGAGTAGATGATTTTTAAGGTCTCTTCCAAGCCAAACAATTCTATGATTATGATGTATTTTTCACTAAAAGCATTCTAGCTTTTTTAACACTAACACACCAGATAAAACTATAAAATACAAAGCTACGCAAAAGTCACATGCAGCAGAAAATCTACTTTCAACTTCAGAATGTATTTTGGCCTATATATGTATCTCCAGGCAAACAGACAAGGAAGAACAGCACTAAAAACTAGAATATTAATTAAAACCAAAATACGCACTTTAAACCAAAAAAACCCTCCTCCAAACTAACAAAGCAGACGCCTCTTTCAGAAACACACTTCCATTGTTCACAACAGTAAGAGATTATTATGCATTCTAAAGATCTAGTTTCTAAATTATACCAGTACTTTGTATCTACAACTGATGACAACTCATTTTCATCGTCTGATCCACAGACTGATACTGTACTTTAATTAGATACTTTCAGAAACTTAAGCATTGTACGCATGAATTCAAGTATTTTTGACTGTCATTACTATAGAAATAAAAAGCAAAAAAAATTTAGAAAAACCTAAACATGAACAAAAAATGCAAGAGCTCTAGAAACACTACCAACAATACACAAAATCTTTTCAGACAAATAAAAACTAAGATTCCCACAGTATCATGCAAAATTATGCTCTTGGGAAGAAAACCAGAACACAAAAGTTGACACAGTCTGTGTTCCAGATTCTCCTAACCAAATACTAAAAATATTTTAATTACTTTCTTTGATATCATCCAGTAGGCTTTAGTATCCAAACCAAAGCCAAGGTAGAGAAATTTTAAATATTAAGTATTACACAATTCAAATCTAAACCATACTCAGATTCAGACATTCTAAAGCTGTCTGACAAAAGAGGTATCACTTTAGAAAACAACTTAAATTTCTTCTTTTAATGAGCTGTTGAAAAACAAAACAACCTCCACAACAACAAAAACTTGCCAAGCACAACAGCTCTATCTTATTCTCCATCCTATATTTCGGTAAGTCATTGCTACTTAATAAATAACTTTTTATGGTACAGTGGAACTAGGAGAGTTTTTCATGGAGTACACACAATAAGTAGAGCTGAAACAGCAGAATTACAAGTAAACACCATGAAAGTAGCATTCATGTTGACCAGTTTATGAACTCGCAATTACTTTGTGCGAATAGGTCAATCTCTCAGAGTAATGTCACATATTAGAGAAAGAGAGCAATGACAGATGTTTCTCAAAAATACGAATAGCATTAGATTTCATTGCATTTAAAGACAGTACTAAATAAAAATATATCAGAGAGGGAAAAAAATCCCAACGCTCCATATCCACATACCATAACAGCTTTGTAACTTACAACTTAATTTCTTACCTTTTATGAAAATTGTGATGTACATAGCCATTGCCATTATTCCCAAAATAAAATCATAATGCAAATCTGGAACTAATCCATAACATGGAAAAAACACCAAGAGTAGTGTTTACAAAAAAAATACAAATACAAATACAAACACACACAAAAAAAAAAAAAAAAAAAAAAAAAAAAAAAGCGCAGTAATATGCAAACTATTAAAAAAGAACAACATACTGGTTTAAAGGATCTTTTGACCTTTGACCTTACTCCTTACATTCCATGAATAAACTTGATGTTTTTGCCGTATGTATAGTTTCTAACAATTAAGATAAGCTTAAAAAATTATTACACCATTAGAAACACCTGGATGGTGAGAAATGAGATTTTTTCCTTATTTTGAAAACAAAATACAGTATTTGGTTTACTAAACTTCTTTTCATAGTGGAAAATATTTCTAGTTTGTAACAGGAAACACACACAAATACAAGGAAAATGAAAATTTAGTTACTATTGAACAAAACTAAAAGCATTTTAGAACTCACTGAACATGTAAAACATTTCTGCAAGCAGTTGGCAATTCTGTAAAGTATTTAAAATATAATTATTAGTAACTTTTTTAAGTTGTTCAGGCTCTTTCTTGGCTGGCAAACTCACCTCCCATTCTGGTAGGAAAGCATATGCCTATGTGTTTTATGTCCCAAAGGGAAGCATTAAAGGAGCCTTTACAGAGAAATTAACATACTAGAATTAGTGTTAATTTTTTTAAGTTTGCACAATACAAGCTGCAGCTTATAAAGGTACAGGAAAGGTGGCAAAAAAGATGTGCGTATCTGTTGGAATCCGGATTTTCTTAAAAAACAAACTTCACATAGGATAGAAAAGATCTCTCAATAAAAGCATTAAAATAACTAAGGTGATGCATATAATAATTGTTTTATAAATAAATTTATTTTATAAATAAATGCTGCTATGATTAGTTTCAAGTCTATACAACAACCAAAACACACTTGCTAAATTAATTCACACAGCAAAATATGACACTGTTCCACATTATCAGAGAAAGCATCAGCTCAGCATTGCTACAGTTGGTAGAAAGGTTGCAGCTGATAAAAACATTGTTTACTCCAACCAATGTACTAAGTTCTCTAAACCAAAAACATAATAAGAATCCAAAACTATTAGTATAATATTCTCTACATTATATATACACAGAATCTTAACTTGGTACTTCTGGAACATATAAAATATTAACTGCCATACATCAATAAGAACTAGTGGGTGCAGTTACCATGATTCATGAATTGCATAAATCCTCATGCAATTATTAGCAAATTCATTTTGTTATTAGCCTGACAACAACCATTAGCCCCATTTCACGGATCTGAAACTAAGAAATTACCTACCTAAGATCATGTATCAAACAGCAGTGCTTTTTGTGTTTGGTTTCTTCTCCTCCAAGGAATTCTTAATATCTGTGGCAATACTCTCGTTCATACCTTTCTGTAGGACTGCAAAAACCAGCACCTAATTAGAAACCATTCTTTTTTTTGATTGATAGTTGATGGTTGTGTACAGATTTCATATTTATTAATTCCACCTTTAAGCAGAGATGAAGCTTATTCCTCACACTTCTGCTTTTGAAAATATAAATGCAAGTATTATGAACTGCAATAAATGCAAGCATATAATTTGACTTCCAAAAGAGAGACAGCATGCTTGTAAAATACTCTGATCTTCCAGAATTAAGTTCTAATAATCTTATTTTTAACAATATTGCATCTCTTTGTATAGTTTGTGACAAACAAACATACCTATTACCATGTTCTTACTTCCGCTGGTTAGCATGGTAAATGTCTAGATGCGTAAGTGACGTGTTTCTGTGACTGAAACCTACTTTTTTAAGCTCAGTGACTGCTTCTTTGAACAGCAGAGCTTTTCACCCCTTTATTTTAAGCAAGTACTTTTCCATCAAGCTTTCCATCCAATTTTTCCACTAATTCTGTCTACAGTAAGGGTCACAGTCATGTGACACTACATAAAATTATTTCAAGATTACTGTTAAGCAAAAAAATATCCTACTATCAGCATTTCCACTGAATATCTGCCAACAACTGCGAGATCCAGAAAGAGAAAGATGAACTTGCTAGAAGAACAAACTACTCAAGGGCAGGGCTACACCTCTACCAGGCCTCGTAGTTAAAGAATAAAGTACTTCACTGAAAAGTTTTGCTATCTTATATACTTTAGTTTAAGGAAGACTAGAGGTTCGAATATACCTTCTTTATCTTAGCACATGGCTTAAACACTTTTACCATGTTGCCTGATGTGGGTGGCCATGACACCTCGAGGAGCTGCTTGGGGCCTTGTTTACTGGTGGCATCACACAAGTAAGCACAACTCGGCCTTCTCTATTCCCATACAGAAATTGGTTTCCAATGAAAAAGCTGTATCCACACAGTAGAGAAATTGTGCCCTGGTGCCTACCAGTGTAGGAACACCACCAACTGTTTGCCCTCGTTGCTTCCAGAGTCCATGCGCTGCGACGTCCCACGCCCGCCGAGCCGGTGTGGGTCATCCCAGCGCCGCACAGCACCATCCAGGCCACGCCACCCCATTTCCGGCATGGAGCGAAGAAACGTTTTCGAGGCGCCGGGCGCGCCCCTGTTCCACCCATACACGCGCCGTCACCTCGCCTCACCCTGGCCGTGCGAGGCGGGTCGCGACCAGGCGGGTGCCCGGAGCTGCCCGGTGCGCGCCCCCGTCAGACCTACCTGTGCCTGCGCCGCCACCGCCGCCGCCAACGCGCGAGAGCAACGGGGACGCGCACGCGCGCCACCGCCGCTGCACTGGAGCCGGGTCACGTGCTCCCATGCATGCGCATGCAGAGAGCTGCATCTTCCCGGCGCATGCGCACTTTTGCTGCAGCCGCCGCGCGGCCGCTGCCGTGCCCTGCCCGCCCGCCTCCCGCGCCCCGTGCGCGCCCCGCGGTACCTGTGCCCTCGCGACCAGCGGCAGCTCCCGGCTCAGCGGCCGCCGCCGCTGACGCCGCCGCTGCCGTGGATTCAAACCGGGAACCCGCTCTGGGCGCCAATGCCGCCTCCCCGCGTCGCACGCGCCGGGCCGCTATGCAAATGATCTCCGTGTCTCCTCCCATCTCTCGGTTGGCCCCGCCCCCTCCTTGGGCACTGGGGCCGGCAGTGGGGGGCTGCTCCGGAACCGGCCAATCGCTGGGCTGGCCATCTTGGTGGCATGCAAATAAGTCCCCGTGATATTTAAATGAGCAGTGGCCCCACCCCTTGGCGCACAGCCGTGCAAGGTTAGGCGCAGTCAGCACCGGGGCGCGCTGCGGCCGCTGCCGCTAGGGGACGCCGTGGCGCACCGAGGGGCGGTGCCGGGAGCAGCTGTCCCAACCTTCCTCTCTGTCTTCTTCCCTTTCCTGCCGCAGCTTGGCGCCACGGGAGCTCCAGGCTGATTGGCCCTGCAGCCTCTCTAACACCTTCGAAAGCTTGCCTGAAATCCAGCACGCTGCATTATCACTGACATGCATTGCTCGCTGCTCGTCCCTTGTCATATCTTATGTCCTGCTTCTGCGCTAGAGCTGTGCTTGACCAAAACTCAGAGGATTTGGAGTTGTTTTAATAACCAGCATTGAGGTTCAAGAATGCCAAGAAACCAAAGGGTGCCTCTTGGCTCTGCTTTTAGATGAATCTGAAGCACACGGGTTATCTTGAGTGAGCTTCAGGTGAAAACCACAAGTGGCTGTTCCCCATTCACCTTCCATTTTGGCCTCATGCACAGGGGAGAAAAACACATGGCCTGCTTTGACATGAGCTAGAGCTTGGTGCTCTTTGTACCACAGCCGAAGGCAGAACTACTAGCAGCAGGTCTGTCCCATGGGTCAGGTCTAGCAGAGAGGCCCATGGCTGTGTCCTCAGGTACGCAAGAAACCATGGGAGCATAGAAGGGTAAGTGTAGACTTCTTGGTAGAAGTACCAGTCACCTACTAACCTGATAGTGAAGAACTTTATTCTCTCCTTGTTAAGGCAAATAAAGTTCACATTCTTCCTACATGGAGGTGTGGAAAGCAACATTTCTATTTGTTTTCTTGAAAAGTAAGCTAAGCATTAATAAAATTTTTGTCCATCATATATGGACCAGGCTGACCAATAGGTTTCTCTGTGCATATATGTCGTGAAACAGTATCTATGATACAGCCATTGTAAGAGTCCTGTCAGGTGTGCTTGATGGATTGGTTAAGGAAACTTTTCTGTCTGACTATCCAGGAACCATTCCGGCAGTCACACTCATACCACCAAAGCTAGGACTGAAGCCACTTCGCACTAGCAGCTCCAGCAACTGATGGGTGTCCCACCTGACTCCCTATCCTCACCACATTCACAAACTCAGACCAGGCTTCCTTACTGGTTTGATCCCAAGTTTCCCATAGCAGAGGCTCCAACATCTGGATCCTTAAAATAATTAAATCATGGTGCAACAACAGAATAGAGCTCGAGGTAATGCCTTGGAGGAGGGACCCTGCACAAAGGAAGCCCTGAGGTATTATACCCTCACAGTCCTATGAGCACTATAATCAGTGGTCTTCCAGCTTAGTCCTTGGCTCCTGCCATGTCTCTGAGTATTCTGATCACCTGGCCAGTGCCACAGGCCCTTTGCTTCCACTGTTGTGCAAAGGGTTTCCACCAGTTCACAGCCTCTTGCCCCTCTGTGGCTCCTGCCACCCAGAGCTCAATTTGCAGCTGCACTGCAGCTACACGCTGAGCTACCTGCACTGAAGGTATTCCTCAACAGATTGAGGGGCAGTGTTTTAGGATTCCGCCATTCTCAGTGGTTTTTCTGATTTCTCAGCTACGTTTCCATTGTACAGCCAAGATGGAACATGGAGATGTATATATGTGCCCATAAATTTGTGCAAACACATCTGCAACAGAGTTTTAAGAAGGAATACTAGCCTAGAACTTGAACAGTTGAAACGAAACATGCACCTTCCTCAACTGTCTTTGCTACAGGCATGACAATTTCTAAGATGAAGAGTGGCAGAAACGTGTAACCGTAGCATCTTCAAACTTTCATTGTTGAGCTACACTGCAATAGTGGAATGTTTTGTCTTGAAAAAGGGACACTGAATTTGAAGTTGAGTCTTCTGAGCTTCTGTGTACAGTCAGAGGACCAGGCATTTCAGAAAGAAGAGGCCAGAACTACCCAGAAGTGGGCAGTTCCTAGCCATGCCTATTCTTTGACTTGTAAATTCACTTCTGTCGAGTTCTTTTGCAGGGTCCTTGCATATAAATCCTTTGGGAGTCAATCAGGAGTGAATGCTTTGTGGCTAAAAGATTACTTTCCAGAAGACTGTGAATCTCTTGAATCTCTGTCATTTCTTTGAATATCAACTGACATTATTCCAAACTTAATTGTATGGAAGCTGTTACAGCAATGTAGTTTTGTTCAATGCAGTACAACTCATGTAATAAAGAGAGAGTTAAGAATGAGAGCTGGCACCATTCTCTTCTCTCTGGCAACCAGTGACAGGATCAGAGGGAACAGCATGAAGAGGAGTCAGGGGAGTGGTATTAATGTAGCTGTTATAGCAACTAAGTGCCCTGCTATGGCATTTCAGATACCAGTAGCGGTAGGAGGACTGTATCCTTGAATTTGAAGAACAAATAGTATTTGAATTACAAGATTAGGAATTTGAGGAAGTGAAACTCCCGATTTTTGTCAACTGCTCTTCCTATGACTGGTCATCAATTTGAAAATGTGATAGTATCATTTATATTGCTCAGCATCCTTGGAAGAAGAAAATTAAAATAAAAAATTTTCAGAAAAGTACAACTTCATCAACTTGTCTCTATTTGCAAAATGTGAGGGGTTTGCTGTAAAAGGAATGTGCAAAGCAAACAGCACACTGGAATTAAATTAACAAGATACAAAAATTTAGCACCATGAAAAAGTAGATATCCATCTAGTTTCCTGTCTGATTAATCTGTTAATGTGTTCAAGCATTCTAACGATAAACACAGAGAAAAAAAATATTCCAATGCACTTTAAAAAAATAATGTTAAAAATTAGTATCCTATGTGCAACAGAGAAGTTCTTGATTTCCAATTCTCCAATGAACTTAAGGCTTAAAGTCTGCGTACAATATTTAATTTTCTTATTTCTAAGTAGTGTTATAGGACAGTTTTCAACCTATCAATGACATATCACTAGAAAGATCATTACATGGTTCTTCTCTATGTCAGATTGTGTTAAAAGTCATAATAACACCATGAATATTTTCAAAATATTAACTCCTCCCATATGATTTAATAATTGCTAGTGGAGACATTGCAGGGTCACAGTGGGAATGCTAAAAGGAAGAAAAGAAAGTGATGCACAAAAAAGGTATAGTTCTCAATATGAAAATGTACTTTTTATATGAAGACAACTACTGACTTTTGATAAAAACAAAATACAATCATAAGAAATATTTAGCCAGAGGGAAAAAGTAATTTTATTGGTACACTGTATTTTTAAATAATTACTGGAAAATGTGTTTTTAAAGATCTCACCTTGCTAAATGGATGACACTTTTGAGCCAGTAAGAGTTACATTAATTGTCTTTTGATAAATCACTAGATTAGTCAGTATTTCTTACATATTAATTTCCTAATAGGATGGAATGCTTAAAACTTCTCCGATTATAAACAATTCCTACATACGTCAAAAGAAACACCATAATCCAGAAAGTAATTTCACTCACAGAAATATTTCTGTAAGAAAAAAATCCATATCTGACAACCTGATCTGTGATTTGGCAGTATTAGGTTAATGGTTCAACTTGCTGATCATGGAGGTCTTTTCCAACCTTAACATTTCTATGATTTCAGTCTTCAAGGATTTCACTATGAAGGCTTAAAATGTCACTGGTAAAGCAATTGCATATTAACTTTCTGATGAAGAAAACCAGAAGGCTTTTAAAATTCTTTTTTCATACAAAGGGTTGTTTTTTTTGATACAGAAACCTTAAGTACATCTATGAAATTATGTTAAGACATTGAATAAATCTTTTAAATATATTAACTTTATAGTATAAGAACAAAGAGCATAAACATGTAGAATATAACCAAAATACTTGAGGAAATTTTCCTGTAATGAATTAAAGCTAGTTAAGGCATTTGTACTTAGGTTACTTTTCACAGTAGATTAAGTATCTTCCTGTAATGTGAATTTTGTAAAATATACTGTTATTATCTATTCTCTTCAAGGCTAATAAGAGGATTTGGGGAAAGTTCCTAAATCTTCTCTATTCCTCTCTGATTTTATATTAGTTTAAAAAAATAAATTTTATTAATTGTGAAGTAAATATTCTCCTGCTCAGCTGTTTTGTGATCAAACCTACTTTGTTGTGACTTTGGTGTAGTAACTAATTAATTTATTTGCTGAGCAGACATATTTAGTTTAAATGCCTACCGGTCATTTTTACCACTGAATTGTCCTCTCTCACTTTGCCACCTTCCACCTCCACCGTAACAAACTATATATAATTTAATTTCTGGTTTTAATAAGAAAATCTTAGTTTGTAGCAGCAGTATTTGCATAGTTCAGTGGTAAGTGCAGAGTCCAACTAGTGACAAAAACATTTTTTTTACAGCTTGTTAAATTTGTTCTACTAAACTATCAGTATTTTGAGATACAGGCAAATATATGTGAATTTTTATGCTTAACATCTACTAAAAAGTCTATCAGATTTGAAAGAAAAAGTAATTTAAAAAAAATGTACTGTGATTGGCAAATGGAATCTATTAAATGAAAATCCTTTCCAACAGGATCTAAAAATAAAGTCAATTCTGACCACCAATCAGGAACAATTTTTGTAAAGAACAGCTTGTCTCCTATTGTCTTATTTGATATGAGAAAATTGGAAAGCCTAGTTGTAAAAACAGTACCTGATTTACAGGATATAATCACTAGAAATATTCATGAGGTGGCCATGAAATAAGCTGGTTGCCATAAAGTGCATCAACTGAATCTTAGTTCCTGAACACAGTTCTCTTTCCATTACTTCAGGAAAATTGCTCTAGGAATAGCTTGGTTTGGAAGATGTATTTCTCCCTCTAAAAATGCAGAGTAATACAGCGTAGTCAGGTAAAGTAGCATTGTTATTGCAGTATAAGTTGAGAAATTAGTTCTCAATTTTAGCTCCCATAATACTTCTTAGATGCAGGCTACTTTATCTTCAGACTACACATTTTTTTGAACATGTGTCTCATTAAGTTTTATACAATAGAAGTATTTTTAGAATTGGGAAAAGAAATGCAAAGAATTATGATTCTTCTTCCTTGGTAATATGTTCTGACCTGTTGGAAGGAGTCTGTCTGAACATGTCTGGAATGCAATGCATATTGGATGTTTTCAGTAAATAAACTGATCATCTCATCTGCAAATCATCTGAAATGTGTGGGCTGATTTTTGTCTATATAGTAGTCTAAATAAATGAAAAATAAATGAAAAAACTAATCTTGAATGTTGAGCAATGGAAATACTTTCTTTGAAACAAAATTTTCTATAATGGTAAAAAAAAAGGCTTACCCTCAGGGCGAATCAGTTTTCTTATTCAGTTATTACTCTTCTTATTTTTCTCTCAATTTTCTTATTCTCAGCTGTAGCCTTAGCCTTTTTTCAATGTCATACCTGCTTTGGATCTTTCTAGAAAGTGGAAGACTCGTGGGTTAATTAATTAAAGTGGTATGTCTCAATAAATGATGTGTATCTGGAGGCAATTGCCAGTGAAGAATCAGATGCAGAGTGATTTAGTAAAAACTTAAAAATGTGAATTACTTGGGCCTAACACCAGTGAACTTTTCAAGACTATGTTAATCACATAATAACTGGGACTTAGGGTATCTCATTATCTCAATTGTATTTTAAAAGGTCTCTTTTTTTTGTCAATCCCAGTATGATCAACCTTCTACAGACTTGCTGGAGACTGTAAATATAAAATTGGCTGACAGATGAAGGGTAGAATGTAAAAAAGAGCTTGCTTGGATTTATTTACTTATAATTATCAGTTTTGTTACTTCTGTATTTCCAGCTTGGGTTGAATTTTCTCCACGATGTCTTAAAGTGGAAATGAAGGATAACTTAAACCTTGCTAAAAAAAATCGTATTTCTAAAAACAAGCCATCAAGTTTTGTGTTTTGTCTGTATTGAATTTGCCATTATTTTTGCTAGAAGTCATTGTCTTCCTTTAAAGCCTCTTCCTAATTGAAGTTGTCATCTGGTATTTTTTGGCCACATTCTGAGTACTTTGTCGTCACTTCCTCCTGTAGGATTTTGTTATGTCCAAACGAAGATGAATATTTCTTGCATAAATATAGCTTAGATAATATCCAACTGTTCTTCCAATACTGGGGCATGTAATTAATCAAACTACATATTCACTGCTACTGATTAAAGTCATCAACAAATGGAGAAGTCAGCACTGCCCATTGGCAGTTATCACGCTCTTACTTAATCATGCATTTAATTTCCATGACTGAGTAGGATGATTTTAGATGATTTTTCTAAAACCTTGGTGCACTTGGGGAAGGAAGGAAGGAAGGAGAGGAAGGAGAGGAAGGAGAGGAAGGAGAGGAAAGAGAGGAAAGGGAGGAAAGGGAAGGGGAAGGGGAAGGGGAAAGGGGAAAGGGAGGAAAGGGGGAAGGGGAAGGGGAGGGAGAGGAGAGGAGAGGAGAGGAGAGGAGAGGAGAGGAGAGGAGAGGAGAGGAGAGGAGAGGAGAGGAGAGGAGAGGAGAGGAGAGGAGAGGAGAGGAGAGGAGAGGAGAGGAGAGGAGAGGAGAGGAGAGGAGAGGAGAGGAGAGGAGAGGAGAGGAGAGGAGCCACTGATGATAGAATTTGGCTAAGAGGCTAACATGTACATAACAGAAAAAATCACATCCTTCTGCCACTGTAGCAGAGCCCTCTCACAGAGACATTCCCTATGATACATGGACCTAAAATCACAAAATAGTCACTTTTGTCATTAAAATATACATTAATCCCACATTCTCCACAAGGTTCACTTACAACATGAAAAAAAAAAAAAAAGCTCCCCCAAATTACTTCACTCTGTGGCAATGTCCAGTTCAAGTTTTGTGCACTCCCTCTCCCAGTTACTCTGATCATCTCTAATTCCTTCAACCACATGTTGGACAACAAAACAAACTGTGGTGGTTTAGCCTTGTTTAACAGTCAGATCCCCACCTAGCTGATCTCTCACTCCCCCTCTTCAACAGGACCAGTTGGAAAAAATAGGGTGGACAAGCTTAAGACAGTCAAGATAGACAGTGAAATCACTTACCAGTTACTACTACTGGGAAAACAGACTTGACTTGAGGAACATTAATTTATTGCCCATTAGAATTGATTAGGGGAATGAGCAGTACAAAAATTAAAATACCTTTCTGCCTCCCTTATCTCAAACTAAGAAGAGCCCAAAGTCATTATTGTTATTAATAAATAATGTATTTCCCTTTTTTGCCTTTTAATAAAAATGCTGAAATGTTAGTTCCTTTTAACAAAATCTGGTACAGGTTCTTGCGTTGTTTCTCTTTTTCTGCTGTAGTCTTACAAATTGAAATTTTAATGTCTTCTTGACATAGCTCATCATGTAAGTCAAAGTATTAATTATTAACAAAATCATCTTTTCAAATGTAGCTCATTTATTTCAAAATGAGGTGAACAACTTAGAAAAATGCAAAACACATTATCTCATCATACTCAGTTTCTTCATTAAGATAGGGTAGGGCTATATTTATAACACAGTCTTTTCTGTGGAAAAGAATATCCCTGTTGAAGCTGGAGGAAGAGAAATAGCTCATGCAAAAACCCCATAGACATATGGAAGATGTTATGCTGCCACTCACTTGAGGACATAGTTTAGTGGTTTAGTGGTGAACGTGGTGGTGGTGCTGGGTTGATGGTTGGACTTGATATTAGAGGTCTTTTCCAACCTTAACACTTCTAGGATTCAACACTTTTAGGAATCACTTCTGTGATTCAACAGCATGTTCTAAATGCTTAAAACATCTTTGAGCAAATTCAGTCTTTATTTTGCATTTTCACCCAACTTTCAGATGCCAATGCTACTCTTTAGAATTTATTTTTAAAGAAAAGTGTTTTACTTTTAGTTGTATTATATTAATACCACTTAATGAAAACCATTAAAGTATATTTCACTGGAAATGCAGATTTTTTTTAACCAATAAACACTCATTGTGTGACCTCAATTTATCTCTGTCTTTTGTTTCTACAGAGAAAACATACAGAGATCTCTTCACACCCTGACTGGAGTTAAATAGCCCACTCTCATGATGCTAGTGCCGAGTTGCCTGAAATTAGAGGAATGCATAATTTTTTAGTGTAACTGCCTGTTGGTTGAACCAACCATAGTAGGTGCAGGACACTGGGTTGTGCAACCCATCTGAACGCCTGGGTTCTGCTTTTAGTGAACAAAAATACAAATGTTTTCATTGTGTTTTTTTTCAGAGCCACGGAGTGGCCAGTGGTCCCTTAACCGTGCAGGACAATGCAGGGAATGCGGCCTGGGCTTGGTCACTCCAGCCTATGGATGGAACCCCAGGGATCATGGCCATGGCAGCAGGACCCATTCCCTGGCAATGTGTGAGGGATTCGGTGTTGCATGGCAACCGGGGCTCGGGACATGAGGTGCCTCCAGAGAGTTCGGAACATGGCAGGGAGTGTGGGGGACCAGGAACCTGCCTTGGAAACAGGCCCCCAGCAAGGCAAGCAGCAGGAGCAAGGATCGGCTGAGGCAGAAGAGGCACAGCCAGTGTCTGTAGGAAGGTGCTGGATGTGCTAGGACAGCGTTGGCCTGGTGCTGCAGGATCTGGCTGTCCCTGGGGTTGGCTCCTGGCATGCACAGCTGGCCCTGCCAGTCTGCTCTGTGCCCCCCTCTCCAATCCACAGACAGGGCAAGATGAGACACTGCTGGGATGTGAAAGGGCATTACAGACCATCCCTGCCCCAATTCTGGTCCTCTTGGTGGAGACCAAGATCAGAAGCAGCCCATTGGAGAGTATCACCTTCAGGCAGTGGAGCTGCTCTCTAAAATCAGGTCATCAGGGTTGTACTTCCCTTTCATCAGTAGCATTAGTAATGCAGCTAGGTGAAGTACAGTTCCCTAAACCAGAATGTGCTTACAGAGACTTGCTGAGATCTAGACTTTACATCCCAACAAAAGAGGTCACAACGTGAGAGATGTCCAGAGAAAACTAATGGAGAAAGCAAGATGTTTGCATAAAGATAGTTAACTTTTTTGGTTTTCTGTTCTAGATGTTCTGAAAATTCATGACTTGCTCATGCCAAATGAGTAGAGTGGCTAAGACAAAAAAATATAGAATACAAGGGTAAATAAAGATGCATGCATGTGATGTATCCCCAGCCAATCTGGAACACCTCAATTACAGTTTAATGCAAGGTTCTCATACCTCTAATCACTAACACAACACCAACTGCTAATCACAGTCTGCAAAGCAACTATGTTTCTGCAGCATTGTTGCTGCCTGTCTGTTGAGTCACACATCAGTTTTGCTATAGTTACTTACAGATAAGTAGGTTGAGAGAGTTGGGGATGTTCATCCTGGAGGAGAAAAATCTTCAGGAAGACCATGTTGCAACCTTCCAGTATCTAAAGGAGGCTATAGGAAAGCTGGGGAAAGACTTTTAGCAGGACCTGTTGTGATAGAACAAGGCATAATGGTTTCAAACTGACGGACAATTAATTTACATCAGGTATAAGGAATAAATTTTTACAGTGAGGGTGGAACAGGTTGCCCAGAGAGGTGGTAGGTGTCCCATCCTTGGAAACATTCAAGGTCAGGTTGGATGGGGTTCTGAGAAGCCTAATCAAGTTGAAAGTGTCCTTGGTTATTGCAGCAGAATGAACCATATGGCCTTTAAAAGTCCCTTCCAACAAAAACCATTCTGTGACTCAAAGATAAAAATGTATCCACTTTGGATATTCTTGAATTTTGTTCTACTCCAGGCATTAAACTTGTGTCTCTTGCATCCACAATTCTGAGTTTTTATCCTTATTATCAAACTCTGCAATGGGAAAGAATTTTTTAATTGTTTTATTAAAATCCCTACATGTCAAGCTGAATTTCTGGTACTAGATCTATTCTACAGGACTTCTGTTTAGCATTTTAGAATTGCCATTTTAGTATCAACTTTCCTACTATCTGTGAAGTGGGTATATTAAGGAGCAGCTGATGGGGAGCCAGGCTAGAAGCAAGTATGTAGGCAGATTCACTGCCACAGTCTAAAAGTAAATCTGTGAAGTCCCAGATGAAGTGCTCCCTCACTCCCTAGTTCCTCTACTGTAAAAAAGCACTAACTATCCCAAGTTCTTTAGCCATCAGAATTCTACTGGAAGTACAAATCACTGTGACTACAAGTTCTTTTTATGATTCATGAGCACACTTTATAGCATTTCTGAAGAGCAGAATTTTATTTCTGGTTTCTAGCTGATGTGATAAAATGCCCTGCCTGTCTGTCTCCCTCTTTATCACTATCACCAGCACCCATCAGTCAAATTATGGTCTTCTGCATTAGAAAAAATGTATGCTATTCTTTATCAGATATATGGAAAAGAGTAATTCCATACGTAAAGAGACCTTGCTTTACACTCAGCTTGAGTTTAAATTGAAAACATGTTTAATATCAAGCACAGAACAGTAACACTTTATAGTCAACTATAAAAAAACTACAAAATATAGTGCTACTGAAAGCACCGTATTTTATTTCATGTATCCAACTATGGCATGTGCCCTTGTTTGCTTTTTAGCAATGATAAACAGTTACATATGAAGGTGAGGGTTTCCTCCGCCCCATGCTTTATCATGTGTATTGATAAATTGATTTGTTAATATACAATTCTGATTTTGTAAATGATGGCATAAACTTTGGGGTAGTGAGACCCTGAAACCCATAAACAGGGTAATGAGAAAGCAGGACTGTAGGTCTTTACACTGTTATCTGACATTTGCACCAACAATAAAACATTTTAGGAATTAACAGGCTATGGATCTCTGACTCTGGAAGCTTCAGGCTGACTCAAAATTTTCTTGTCTCATTTTACATTACCCACAGCTCACACACTGCCAGTGCAGCGTTGCTGCCTCCCCTCACTCTGACACCCAAGATCACTCATGCCTGAGTGCCATGTGGTAAATCAGGAGCACACAGAGCCATTACTCCATCAGGAGCAGTGATGGGCCATGTCCATGATACATGTCTCTCAGTGTGCTGTTCTTCCCAAAAGCAGATATCCTGGCTGCAGCCTGGGAAGTAACTTGTCCCTTCCCTACAGAGGGGAACTTGCCACAGGACAAAATGTAGATCTTCTTTGAACTGGAGAATTTATTGCAGCTGGACTTCAGAAGCTGAGATGCCTATGCTTGAGGAAAACAGTCAGCTACTGGGGGTTTCAACTAAATCTGCCATACTGTTCACTAAGACAATTAGCAATGATGTCCTAGTTTCTGAGCATCCTAGGCTGAGTTGCTCTACTTTAAGATTTAAAAGCTAGTTTTACTGTTCAGCTGCAAAATAAATAGGTCATAACTTAGGGACATACAATTAAAGTAACTGTCTTTCATTAATGTTAAAAGCAACAGTCATCCTTGTTTATATTAACTCATAATTTCATTGTATGTTTTAGAAATTCAAGGTTTTGTGGCCAAACACCACTCTAAGGATCTTTTTATTCTCTATTTCTGTCTTAAGATGCAATGTGACTTGCATGTATCTACAGTAAAGTACAAGGGCAAAACATCCTATTATAGTATCTTACTAAGATGTACTACAACAAATGTTGGATTTATTGTAAAACCCTTCAGAAAAAAAATACAGGTAGGATTTAATAACTCTCAACTCTGCAATTGAAGAATATGGCTAATTTTCCATAATTTTTTTTCTGCTGGATAGATTTAAAGGGCATGAATTTTTCAGTTGCCCCTAGATTTTTCTTTTTAATTGTAAAAAAAACTAAACTACCAAACAAAACCAAAAACACAACAAACAAACAAACAAACAAAACAACAGAAAGGTATTTGTGTGGAAGAGAAAGAGGGAACTTTCATAAAGTTAAATAATTTTCAAGCTCTTTTATGCAGTAGTTGCACTTTAATATTCTATATTTGGAATTGTTGAAAATATTTAAGGTTTTACATTGCACTAATACTTTTACTATGGAACATAAGGAATGCTTAAAATCTAAAGGGTAAGACAGACATGAAGGGCAAAAAAGACAAAAAAAGAGCAAAACAGTAGCTCATATTTTTGGCTCCATGATTTCTGTCTTGGTTTTTCAATTTCATATATATTCATATATATATGTCCACCTGCTTTGTATGGGGGAGCGGGGGGGAAAGGAAGGGCTGGGTTGCAGGAAAAGCAAAGAGAATGGAGAGGCTGTGAAGGACCACTGGAGACAGGAAGTGTTACATTGATAAAAGAAGGAAGTGAGAGCCATAAGAGAAGCAGTCCATCAGACAGGGTCAGGAGAGTTAAGAACAAAGAGTACTATGCAATGACATCATCACTGCACCCACTGAAATTGTTTCTGTGTCTCCCAAACCCAAACTCTGGTGGAGTCCTTACAGAAAATGCTTAGCCT
This sequence comes from Phylloscopus collybita, assembly GCA_027886175.1. Lineage (NCBI taxonomy): Eukaryota > Metazoa > Chordata > Aves > Passeriformes > Phylloscopidae > Phylloscopus > Phylloscopus collybita. The sequence goes on along the minus strand of JAJNNQ010000137.1, from coordinate 48,468,487 downwards.
TCCCCTTAGCTCATATAAACATGGAGTGTTGGTGGCTAAGAAAATGACTTCATAGAAACTACATCACTGAATGATGATGTGTGGAATGATGATTTTTCCTCTACAGAAAGGCTGAACTACAGCTAAGAATAGAATGCAGATAAGAAGAACCTATTTGCCAATGTCCCTGCAATTCCGCTTCTGTGTATTTTGCAATTAAAGTAGAAATGTGTAGTTAAGTAAGTCAAGAAACACATCTACCAATTCAGGATGCCTTTGCAATGTCATCTCTGTTGTGAAATCCCACTGTTCACAGCAGTTCCGTTTTAACAACACATTCCTATAACTTCCTCTCCTGAGAGGCAAGAAAGCTAATGCAGCCTTGCACGCTGCATACTCTCCTGCATAACATTATTGCATCTGTAAGTGGAAGGATATATATTGAAATCCCTTTCACAGCTGCATGCCTACACAGTAGTATTACAAAATAGTATTAAATACTTAGAATAAGGTTCTCATGAGTGACTTCTAAAGAGACTAACTTTGTAAGCTACCAAGCCTAGTCAGTCAATTAACTACTAAGCCTATGTACTACTGTGCTTACCTTACCTTCATGCAATAAGCTTGGGTTAATGTACCTATGAAAACATGTATCTTTGAAGTATCCAAACCAAGGAAGGCTTAGCCATGATTATGACCATTACATCACCATATATATATATATATTCATCCATGAACAGACTCATCTGTTCCTAACTGGACCTTCAGCAGGTATCTCACATGGGTAATAATTATATCACAGGTGGTTCTGTTTTATCATGGCATGCCTAAATATGTAATGCTATTGGTATGAACATCATATACAGCTGAGGAATGTTACAAGAAATGTGTAACAAATAATTTCCACCACAGATGAATGAACACAGTACTTAATTTCTAATGTAGGACAACTCTCATTTTGTAAGGGAAGCATACCTGAAGTAGAAGGGTTCTGGACATTAATGCAATTTTTCTCTTTAAAAAAATAATTCAAGGTCTCTTTAAATCAAAGTTTTTAAAATGAAAAGCATGGAGAAAAAAAATCTAGACTTTTAACTGAAGCAAAAGGGTTTTCCTTGGCAGCTTCCTGTATAAGCATGCTAGCAGGTGGGAACTGATTAACTTGAAAGCCAACGTAAGATCCTTAAAAATGAACAGCTCTTTCTTATAAATATCCATCATCAAGAGGCAGAGAAGAGAGAATGTGGTAGAATGCTAAGACCAATGGCACCCTGTATCCTGGTTCCAACCAGGACAGAGTTAAATTTTGCAGTAGAGGGGAGGGGCTGTGGCCAGAACCTGGCAGTTATTCTATATGACCTCAGTCATTGCTGGGGGCACAGAGGGGGGAGAAGGTGTTCCAGCTGGTTGAGCAAGTATGATAGATGAAGCAGTGGGGTAACATAGATTCTGAGTAGAGGGAACGGTCACCATGGCATGTCTGTGGTCAGGTAAAGCTCTGCACTCTCTTTTATACACTTTAGTTATTAATATTGTTTTTATTGCTGGTAAATTTCTTATTTCAGCTCATGATCTTTGCTTTTTGTGCCTCCAATTCTTCTCTCCAATCCACTACAGCATGGAGGCAGAGAAGAAAGGAGGGAGTGGACTAGCAATTTGTGGTTTGGAGTTTCAGTGGGAGCACTATATTGAGGAGTGCCATTCCTACAACACCACGTTAATACTAGGGTATCCTACCAATTTATCAGTGGATATAGCATTTGCCGTCTGATCTTAAACAAACAGATGACATGATATTTTTAATTTTGAGACTGCCATATTGTAGGCAAGAGAAAGTGTGAGTCCTTAGGAGGCAAGATCTGTTTGAGAACTTAGAAATATAGTGATGCTATATGTATGTGTACCTGAATCTAAGTCACTTTTTCTAGAAATATTTTTTCAGGGGGAAAATCACCAGCTTCCTCTCCCTATTACAAGTGTAATTTGCCTATCTCCTTCCAAAGAGGAGCTTTTCTAGAATTATGTGGTGTTTTCCTTCATGTGTCTTGGTTTCAGCTGGGTTAATTTTCAGCTGGTAGAGTTAATTTTCTTCCTAGTAGTCAGTAAGTGTTGTGTTTTGAATTAAGTATGAGAATAATAATGTGGTTAAACTATGACACTGGGGAAAAAAAAAAAAAAAAAAAAAAAAGATACCCGGAAATCTATAAAAAAACCCCAAAAACCCTCAAAGAAGCAAAACCAAAACAAAACCCCAAACCTAGTTCTGGAAGGCAGTGGTTAACTATGATGCCCAGGTTCTAACATCAATGTACACCTCCTACATTAATATGACTAACAAAGAAAAGGCTTGGAAGGCATTTAAAAACAGACCAATGAGCCAAAATGAACGTACAATTGCCTTAGAAGTGTTTAATCTTTTGCCTTAGAACCCACTTATTTTTTTAAAAGAAAACGAAAGGAAAACTAACGAGTCAGTAGGACTGATATAGTTTCAGGAAACTGCTTTATACCCACTGCCAGATTATACCAAGAGGAGAAGGGATGACCTCATTACATCTGAAGACCAACAAAGAAGAGACCATTCTAACCTTCCTGCTGGTTTGTGGCTTCCCACATCAGCATTGACAAATATAACCAAGAAGCTGGCTCTGAGTCATCTGACCTGTTTCAGTGCTGTACACAAGAATCCTGCAGGAAACAGGGTCACACTGAATCCATGTATGTTTTAGATGAGCCATTCTGCTGCCTATCACTCTCCATCCAGCATCCCTCCATGCCTGGATCAACTTCTCCATTTACTTGTGTACAGCTTTCTTCTGTTCTCAAATTGTATCAACCTGATGTCAACCTCCTGTCTGAACAACAGTGCACCATGCAGTACAAGTGTTCGTAGTTAAAACTTGTCTATGAGGCTATGCAGAAAACGCTACAGACCTCCTTAGAGTGGCCACAAGTTTCTCTCCTTCTGTGCTTCAATACAGTCCCATTATGATCTCCTTGACAGATCCCTGTTCCTTCTATGGAGGATCCTTCAATCATTAGGCCTTGCTCAAGCCAGCTGCAAAGATAAGCAAGGGGTCCAGCTCAGGTTTTTCTCAACCAGCCTCATCAATTCCTCACCAAGTCAGAGCAACACTGCGCAATTCTGATCATTTACCACAAGGTCTGAGTGTGCAATTACAGTCACAGCTGCAGATTCCTCAGATGCTCTCCAAGTGAATATCAACTCTGTATAGGCTTGATGGTTGCATATAAATGAACTGCAAGTGAAAAAAAACTATATTCTTTTCAAGTGCACTTCAAACTGGAAAAAGAAGTAACCAAAAAGTGATAAAGAAAAGAAAATGTCATCCTTGCTGGCGCTTGGCCCAGTACTTAGGCAATAAAGATTTGTTCCATTTTTTTCTTTATTTCTACCTGCATACCTCTATAGATAGAGGCTGTCACCTGCTGAGTAGCTGATAAAGCTCCAAGGAAGAGAGAGGGTTGAAGGATAAACTTGCTGACCTCATATCTGCATCTCAGCAAAATGGCCAGAAACCAGAGAAGTGAAGAAGACAGCTATTTCACAGCCCTCCTGTTAAGGAAACATTCCTGTCTGACTGTTCATGAGCACTCTGGAAGTCACACTCCTACCACCAAAGTCTTTAATGGGATGGAGGCCACTTTGCAGTGAGCAACTCCAGTGAGCAGCCTGACGCCCTACACACCTCACTCTCACACAGTCAGACCTAGTTTCCTTACTGGCTCAACCTCAGGGTTCTTACAGCTCCCAGCTCCTGCTGTATCAGGGTGTTTTGTGATCTTTCTTAAAGCAAAAGTCCCCAACAACCCAGGATCTGGAATACTGGTTAAAGAATTTGCTGGGGGTTTTTTTGTGGTTGTTTTTATTTGTTTGTTGTTTTTTGTTTGTTTTTTAATTTTTTAAATATATATATATATGTTTTTTAAATTCTGAAGAAAATAAAATTCAATCTGTTCTTGAACATCAGGGTTCAAACCTCCTGCCTTTTATTTCCCCCAAGTTTTTTACCCTGTGCTGTCAGCAGAAACTTGAAGGGGACAAATTGGTGTTATTACAGGTGAATGGTGAGGTATATATTTGCTTGTTCCTGAACTGTTAAGAGGATATGAAGAGAATCAGGAGATGAACCAATGGAGATTATCAGGATAATGAAGAAAAGATCAAAACCAAAATCTCTACAATTTCCTAGCATGCTCAGGATCTTGGTTGGAAATGCCAAATCTGAAAAGCTCAAGTTCACGCAGACAGTTAAGAGCATGACAAGTAAACATCATTTCAAGATGTCCTTCGTTGAAATACCTTGCTAATGGAAATTCAATGGTTAACTAATGAAAGAAATGGTGCTTAGTCATTGAAATCTCTTGCAAAACTATATGGATCTATTTCAAAACCTGGGCTAAAGTAATTACATAGAATCCGGAATTTACGGTATATAAAAACCAGATGGAAGCCATTTCCAAGACACAGTGCAATTAAATCTGTTCCCAACTGAGCACAAGCACAACTCTCAGCAGATGAGGCTGGCTAAGAGAAAGGCATGGCTGAAAGGAATTCACTGATCTGATGCCTCTCCTTGACCTAACTGTTGAATGAAAAGAAGCCTAACTGGGTGAAGCTGAGAGAGCTGAGATGGATAGTTTTCTCTCAGGACCCCAGCTGAAACCCTTTCTGAGCAGAACAGAGCTCATCTCAGCCTCTGCATAGTTCATTTGACCCTCTTCAAATCCCTCTCTGTGTGACTTCTCTCCAGTCTGAAGCAGAGTCCTAACGCCTCTAAGGAGAGAATAAAATCTGCCACCTTACAAGAGGTTTCCTGACCTTTATATATGGCTAATGTTTCCCAGGGACATTGTGTGCTTTTGATAACTGGCATTTTCTTACAAGAACACTTTTTTCAACGCTCCTGCAAGGGAAATATACTGAGTATGTCAAACAAGAACCTGCATAGTTTTTGTTTTGGTTTTTTTTTTGGGTGGGGGGGCGTGGTTTGAGCCTTTCTCTCTCTGTGGTTGACATATAAAAGAGTGAAACTAAGTCAGACTTTCTCTCTTACCTGTGATTCCAACTTGTATCACTGCAGAAAGATTCAAGGTCTTAAATTTATCCAGTAGCATTTTGTAGTTTTGTTTGCACAGGAAAGGGAGATAAGAATTGGATTCCTTGCAGCCTAAGGATCGTTTTAAAACCTATTTCCCTCTGATTAGTAATTACTCCTGACAACCAGTGTTCACAGTTCCAGGATAGATACATTTTCTGGCACTTCGGGGCTGAATAAATAATAAAAAGGTAGATTATTTTCAAAATTACCCCAGGAGACCTTAAGGAGCTGAGACGATAAAGCATAAGATCACCATCAGCTGGTGTTATATTTATTCCCAGTTCAACTGAGAGACATTACTGGCACGGAAATTTATGCATTATGAACCTTTGAACTTACCATTTTATGCACAGTCAGAATCATAGCTTGTCTAATCAGTATTGATGGAAAGACAATCTGAAAACCAGGAAAATTTAACTGTCAAAAACTGATACAGTAGAATCATACTCAGGAGCGGTACTTGGAAAAAGTAACTTTGAGATTGGCTGCACCAGTGTCAATTTTTGTTCTGTTTTGAAGTAGTAACCAGCTTTACATCAGCCCAGTGTCCACTATCTGCAAAATCCTCAGAAGTCTATTTAAGTTCCCCAGGCGTGACTTGTAGCATGAAGTGGATGTTGGGAGTTTCTGGAAGTGAAATGGCAAACCAAATTATATTATTTGGGCTCTACAGATCTGAACAAATCATAAAATTTTTTTTTTTTTTTTTTTTAATCTTCATGGCTAAGCTTCATGTTCTTTTCCACATGAATCATGGCTAATACTGTTGGAAAACATGATTAGTGTTTGGAGAGTACTTCTCAACATGTACAGGTTGTAACTCTACGAATCAAAGATAATTAACCTGTCATACAGCAAAGGCATGGAAGCAATGGAAAAAGCTGTACAGTGGAAAAAAACTATTTGGGTCACCACACAATTTTATCTCTTATTTAGTTTTAATCAGAATTTGCACACTACCTAAACTTCATGATGTTCTCTAGTTTCTGCACCTCTAGACAACTTAGCAAAGAGTAATTTGAAACAAAGTGGTTTCTCAAAAAGGTTGGCTCCAGATTTTTCCTAGCAAATGTCATTTCTTGCTACTGGATTTTCCCTTTTTTTCCACCACCCCCCCACCCCAGCACATAGTGTTCCACCAGTACTTGTAGCACTCTTGAATTATAAGTGTGAGTACTCACAATGTGGAATGCATTGCATTCTAGTTTGCAGGACATTCTGTACATGCTCTTTTGACCTACATGTGCCTTCTGGGGCTTGCACAAGGACACAGGGCAGCCCTGTTTCCTGCCATGAGTCATCACACAAGAACTAAATTTGAATAGGGGAAGGAATGAAGGGAAAAACAACTAACAGGTTCCAGAGAAAAGCAAGTAGCAGCCTGTCTTTTTTACCGACAAAATTAGGTGGGTTTCTGTTTTAGTGACCATCTTGCTAGGAAATCAAATCAAAGTCAGAGCCTTGTGGATTTTGTCACACTACATCTAGCCTGATAAGTGGAATGACTGTATTGGACTGTATTAGAGCATAATGCTGACCTTGTCTGACTGTATTCAAGTAGTCAGTGTCCACGTGTTTGTCTCCTCTCATGTTCCGTAGAAAAATTTTAGGAATGCACACAGGCACAACCCCTTTTTATCAGTGAAGATAGATCTTAAAGAAGAAACTTAGAATCTGAATCAGTTGTGTGATGTGTGTGCAAATTAACCTTTACAAATATCAGGTCCTCAAGTTAAATGGACAGAAAGTCAAGTGAAGACAAGCTCTGTTGGGAGGATGAGAAGTGTTAAAGAGACTTTTTCTGTTCTAGTTAGCTGAGTTGGTCCTCAACTCGTACCTTCCTCTGAAGCAACTGATTACTGTAGGACAGAGCATACTAGATTAAACCACTCTACTGAAGTAATGTTTTCCTTGCTGTAGGAAGAGAAATATCTTGCTAGAAACAACTTTTCCTAATGCTTTCTGCTTTGTTGCTATCGAAGTGTTTTTCCGTCTTACAGACAAGATGATTTTCTCTCTAGGGGCTATGGGCTGGCAAACAAAATTACCTCCTTCTTTCCAATGTTGTAAATTTTTTTGTTGTTGTTTATTTTTATAGTAATTGTTGACAGGAACAGAAAAAAAAAAAAAACCAGAGAGATTTATGTGATAATTAAGATGTGGGGGCGGACGGGAGGGAGGGAGGGAGGGAGGGAGGAAGGAAGCAAGGAAGGAAGGAAGGAAGGAAGGAAGGAAGGAAGGAAGGAAGGAAGGAAGGAAGGAAGGAGAAAAACAGCACAGAGAGGAAATCAGACTCAGCTGGCTAAGAAAAAGAAATAGAACGTGGCAGATGAACAGCAAGAGGTAAAAGAAGCAGTCAAGGGACATTCTTGTGCTCTTACTGTGAGAAGGCAGGATGGTGCCACAGGTGTTAAAAAGCTAAACTAAAAGGATTAATAGACCAGAACCTGTCACCCAGGTTTTTCCAGCTGTTCTCAGGCTCGGAGTGACTGAAAGTTACTAATTTGCTAGTTGGTTCTCAGCAGCCTGTACTGCTGACAGCTATTTTCTGAGGAAGTAGTGTTCATATCCCTCTACTTCATGTACTGCTTTGTCTTGGTTTGTGGAACCAAATATGTGTATTCTATTTTCATCTGTTAACAGCAGTTGAGAAGATGTTTTTCTTTATCTCTTGTAACTCAAGGGGGGAGAGGCCTGATGCCTTATCGTAATGGGCCATTAGCACCTTCTCAGCCTATACCTTCCCCCCCAGAACAGTGCATCTGCATTTCCATCATCCTATTGTGAGATGTATCACATCCCCCTGGCAGTAGGGGGGCAGGCAGTTTTTCTGTCTGGATAAACTGAGACTCAGAGACACAAAAGCTGCTAGCTTCACCCGATTTCCTGGGAGGAAGACTGGATCTCATCTCACCAACACCAGACTTCATCTCACCATCACCAGACCCCCTCCTCACCAACCCTGGACCCGTGTTTCTACAGGATCATCTCTACTCCAACAGAATCACGTCTGCCACTTCAGAAGGACTTACTTTCGGACTGCTTTCAACACCCTGATTCAGGGTGTCAGGGTTTTCCAAACTTGTTGTTTGTTTGGTTGCTTGGTTGGTTGGGTGGGTTTTTTTCCTATTACATTTGTATTGTTAATATTCCTAGTAAAGAACTGTTATTCCTATCCCCAAAATCTTTGCCTGAGAGCCCTTGATTGGAAAATCATAATTTGGCGGGGGGTGAGGGGTTTACATTCTCCATTCTAAGGGAAACCCCAGTTTCCCTGGCAGAAACCTGTCTTTCCAAACATGCTTCTACAACAGAGTTCTAGTGTTGGCAACCTCTGCTGGAAGGCTTATTACAGTAAAACCATGGCAACTAAACTTCTTTCTCTTTAATAGGGGTCTTGTGGACATCTCAAAGAACAACCACAAGGGGAAGAAAGAAGTAGAGTGGGTATAAAAGTTCATACACTCCTACCCACACTTCACCTCTTCTGAGATTAGACAAAGATTGTCACTGTCACTTGGACTGTTCTATCCAAGGCAGAGAGTTCTCTTTCAAAAACATCTGCAGGAAAAAGTACCTTATTTCTACTATTATTAACACTCAGCTGGAAGAGGAGGACAACACCAGCTGCACCATCATGCCATAGGCTGGCTTTGGAGCTTAACAGCAATGTCACCTTAACAGGGATGAAAAGGTCAGCTACTTGCTCCTACTCCTAGTTGCCTGCTACCCCTTTTCCTGTGCTTATAGACCCTTTATGGAGATGTACTTTACATCAGACAACAGAAATTGTCAGTTTGAAATGTAACTTTACAGAGGGAATATCCTTTTTGTTGGTTTTGGTTTTTTTCACCTCTTCAGTGACCTAACAGTGAAGCTTCATGCACTGTTGATCTGATTCACTAAGAAGGGATAAATTGCATTAGTAAGGGAGAAGTATGAGGAGGAATAAACACCTTGAGGGTTGGGATCTGATGCTGAGAAAACAGTATTTGGAGGAACTGTTTTGGGTCACCTGGTGAAGGGCTGTCTCTTTGTGGGAGCACTGGAAGAAGCTGTGTCAGACGAGGTTTCCAGGTCCTGAAAAGCTCTTCCCCATGATACCATCCTTGCTCATGGGTCTGGTCACTAGCAACTCTATTGCTTTCCTAACAACTGTTCCTATGGCACTACCATGCAGACAGTCATCCTGGCTGGAGAAGATGGTGTACAAAGGTTCAGGTTCCAGTGCCAGTCACCTCTTGTGGGGGAGGGCAGCAGAAAGAATCTAGACAGGACTGGTTTGATGAGGGTGTGGCCTCTTTCAAGAGCTCGTAAGCACAATGTCCATATTCAGCTGAACTGGCTGCTGGCCTATGCATTCAACCCCATTCCTTCACTGGTAGTTGCAATAGTAATACAGTTTCATTTAAAGTATGAGACAGCAAGAGTTTAAGCAACAAGCAGTGGTTAGAGGAATTATATTACTCAGAAATCTCTCCCCAGATTCCTTGGCATTGAAGTCTGAAATAAAAAAAAATAAAAAAAAAATGAAGACTTCTTCCATCCACTTTTGGAAGGACATGCTACAAACAGCACTGTACACAGGCCTTCCTGCAGTGCCAAACAGGAGGCCTCCAGAGGAGCTCTGGAACATGATACTGCATTGGAGATGATATACTTGAGTAACAGGTTTAGCTGGCTCTTACATAACACTCGTGGGAGTTGTCAGCACAGTAGCCATCACCTCCTGGAAGCTGTGAACTGACAATAGCTTCTTCCCCACTTGAAAAAAATAAAACAGAAGAGAGTTACAAGGCTCCTCTGTATGCCTTCCCATACAACAATCTGTGCAGGTGATTGCCTCTATCCCTGGGCTGGGGAAAATCCTTCGTTCTAACAATAAAGAGCCAAAAAAATAAAGGCAATGGGAAACTTGTGCACATAGGTCTAGACCTGTGTCCTCTCTGAAACTGCTTTGATCTGCTGAGGCTGGGAGATGGCACTGATGCTGAATATTCTCAAATATATAAGTCAAAAACATTTGTGACTCAATACTTTTAGACCCAGGGCTCATCAACATGTATGTTCAAGGATCTCTAACTCTTTAGTGCCTAGAACCATTCTTTATTGTTAACTGCATTCTCAGACCTCTTTTGGTCTGGCTTTAAGATGGGTCCAGAGCCAAGGGGAAAATGAAAGATGGCTTGTATACCTCCTCTTGGATATCTTGCTTACATAATGCTCTAATTGATGCAGGCATGGTGTGGTTCAGTTTCTTATCCAAAAGAGTAGCTTGGATCTTCTAAGTGGAACAAATAAATAACTGCTCTTACAAATTCTGTCACTTGACTCTAAGTAAATGCTTTATTAATACTTGCTTACACATGAAGCTATTGCTGATTAGATTCATGTGTAGATATTTTTATTCTAAATAAGGCATATCCCTGCGCAGTTATTGAAGACCAACCATTGCACTTTTAAATTAATTGCCTCTCCCAACTCAACCTCATAGTGCTGTTAAAACATTGTGATTCATAGTTTGTCTACCTGCCAATATAACATTGATAATCAAAAACAATATGAATGCTCTCCATGTTAGTTAAGAAGGGGTAAGAAAAGTTGTTGTGCTTTTAAATTTACACCCCAGCTTCTTTCACAGTTTTTCATTTATACAGACAGCCCTTGACCCTTTTGGGTCTTTTGCTACCCCAAAATACTGAGCTTTGGTAGGGAAAACTGTCTTCCTTCCACTCTTACTATGATGACATGATATAAAGAATGTTTATTGGACAAATACGAATACTTCAAGGGAAAAACATAGCTGCATGCTTATTTCAATAAAAATTCCTGTACAATAGCCAGTGACACTGGGCTTAATATCTTCATCTATTTATAAATGTTTCATTTTGAGTTTATTATATTGCCGTAATGTCACTCTATGTCCAGACATTTTTCCAAGTAATTTCCTTTGCCTCATCACACCTAATTCCATGGAAAGGTCCTCTTGCAGTTAAACATAAAGCTTATCTGGGAATCAAAATACATTCCAAGCACAGTGCGCACACATTAACACAAACGCTTCAATTATGGTTGATCATTAGTACTGAGTGCATCTGCAGTGACAAAGAAAAGACGTAGAAGAAGAAAAGCAAAAATATCCCTGGCATTTGTAAAACTTTTCTAATATTGAATTTTTAATTTCAGATTTTGGAACTGTTCTTCCTGATTTCTTAGATTTTGACTGACAAAGCTAAAGAAAATTCAGCCATCCCAGTCTCCATGACTAATACAGCCATGAGACCAAAAATGCAAAGAAGAGATGCAGCTACAATGCAAGAGGCACTGCTGCCAATTTGTTTTTTTTCAAAGCAGTGACAAAAGACCCTCAAACTACTGATACATATCCACCTGCAGTGTCCGCTGGTACAAAATGTAACTATCTAAATAAACATTTCTTAGTAGAGGTAATACCTGCTGTTAAATGTCCTGTGGCCAAGGAAAGCAGCGTAATCTTGGTGCCCTTTTATAAACTTTGCTTTTATTTATTCATTTATTCTCTGGCAACCAGATGTAAGCAGATTGCCTAAATCACATGAGAACAGCAATCTGGATTTGGCTTTAGGACTTGATCACATGAGAACACAGGGACAAGTTAGCTGCCATGACCTACTCAGCTTCCTGGGTGAAGACGCAGCCTCTTGATCAAGACACAGTCCTCCTGTAGGTCAACACATGTGATGGTTTTTATGAGATTTGCTATACCAATGAAGAATAGCAAATTCATCTCTTAAGCAGAAATCTGTCCAGTGGGGAGTGGGGGCAGGAGGGAGAAGTTAATGGTTGCGCCTCTAGGGGTTTTTTGAGCAAATAATGCATTCCTCCTAGCAGCTTTCAGAGTCTGCTGGCAACCAGCTCAGCTCTGAAATATGAGCTATGGTAAATAGGGAGAGGGAAGGTCAGTCTGGAAGGGTGTGGGTGAGGATTCCATTTCAGGCACAGGCTTTTGGTTAGAGCACTATTGTTCACTTGTGAGTTATCTGAATGATCAATGAGTAAAATTCTTCCTCCTTCCCTCTTTTTTTAGCAATCCTAACATAAGTGTGAAGGAAGGTAAACATTTCTTTCTATTTTTCCGTGGTTTCGTAGTCCTGATTGCATTGAGCATTTCACAATAAGACTTCAAAGAATGTCTGCCTTTTCATTTTACATATGGCAGTATAGTTTGCTTGAAAATATGTGTCCTGCTCAAATTACATAAAGAAAAATTTGGAACTATGACATACACCTAATAGCAAGACATAAATGAGTGATATTTCGAATTCTGCTGCAGTATCTCATCAGTTCTCAGTGTTTTTCTCTCACTCTGGGAAACAGTTTTTTATATATCTCTGTTGGCATTTTGAAAGTTATTCCCTATGCTATCAATCACTGAACACTGTGTAACTTCAGCATTAAAGAAAAACTCACAAACAATGAGAGCAAAACAAGAAATAACTTCTTTAAACAAATGAATTGCTGTGATAAGAGGCACTGTTAAAAAACATGCATGTGACATCCATGACATTCAATACATACATTCCTTCCTTCTAGCCAAGGGATACACCACACAAGTATGGGGCAATGTGTGATCCAGAACTGGTGCAATATCTTATATAATTACCCAAGTTATTGCTCATACTTGGAGAACTGTGATTTACTTCTAGTAAGTTAAAAATGACAATGGAAGCAGGAGGCTCTTTGATCAATTCCACTTCTTCAGAAAAAACGTACACAGTGATATTGCCTAAAATTATCAAGAACCTAATAACAGAAGAAACTTTCTAAGAAAACCACTGGCAAAATATATTTCTCCCATACAGGTCTGACATCTGTCTGTTTTATTTGCCAATACATGCATATATCTGGTGACAGAAACCATTCTTTAGCACTATAAAGGAGTACAAACTTTTCTAGTCTTGATTGAAACAAGGTAGTTGTTGTTTAATTAAAGTGAATAATGAAAAAATAATGTTAAAAGCTCCTTAGTCCAGTTCAGGAAAAGAAGTTTTACAGAGCGTGTTCACTAAAAAACCCACCACCACCCATGAATAAACTATGGAAATCAGAAAAAAGCATTCATAAAAACTGCAACTTAGATGAATGCTATTGTCCAATCAATGAATGTCATTTAAGAGATGTCTCCAGATACTAACCTTATCCCAGCTCTGAGGCAAAGCCCAATAACTAAAGACCAGATAAATCATAATTACTTGGTTATTTCATAGCTTAAAGACCTGTAAAAATGAATATTTATAAACCATGGTCTGCACTCCTGTACCAAGATACATTATGTTTTGTGCTATGAACTCTAAGCTAGACTATGCCAATCAAAACTTTTTAACCTTTAGAAGATAAATCTGTGAGACAAAAAGCAGACCTCATACTGAGGTCTATGGAGATATTCTGACCTCTGAAGAATTTCTGGAAGTTAAGCCACAAATCTACTTATTCATTAATTCCTACATGTCTCTGTTTTGTTCTTCATTTAACCTTATTTCTGGTTTATCCCTTTCCTCTGTGTCAGATATAATTTTTTAACCTTTTCTGGAGAGGACAGAACTAGGACCCAGAGGTTATTCTATACAACCTCATATTATTTCCAGGGCAGGGGAAAGGGACTCTCTCCTAGGGATAAGGTTTTCCTTCTGGTTTAGGGGGAAAACAGGGCAGAGGGAACTATCCAGTGTTGTCTATTATCATTAATTTTCTGTGACAATAATTTCTTTTCTTATACCCTCTGTCGTTAGTATTGTTGCTGTTCCTGTTTCTTTTCTTATCGCATTGCCGTTTCCAGTAAATTGCTCTTATCTCAACCTGTGATCTTTGCCTTTTATGCCCTATCTTATCACAGAGGAGAGGAGGAAGGGGAAATGGGAGAGTGAGAGAGAGTGATTTGGAGAGTGGTTTGGAGAGTCAGTGGGGACACTGAACTAGGGAATGCAAGTCCTAAACCATAACACTGCCAACCTCCATCACTTATTGTCCTTTTTCAATCTACAATACTTTTGGTTTTCCTCCTATGCCTTGTGTAGTTTTTCCAACCTGTTCTCTCTTCCCATTCTCTTCACCATAGTTGCTTCTTTTCTGGTGCTATCTCACAGGACCTGTCATCAACTCTTCTAATTTTATGTTTCACTTTGCAAGAAAGGAGACAGAAGTAGTTTTGCATTCTTCTCTTCTTCCTTCCCTCTTTTTGTGAAGTTCTGAGTAACCAAAAGACTTCAAACTGTAAAAAAAAACAAACACGCATTCATCACTGTTGAGGGTTAGGTTTGTTCCTTTTTTACTTAGAGAATTTTTCACCATAAGTTGCTAGAAGACTAACTACTGGGTGCTTGACCAAAACAAAGAGGTGGCCAAAAGTTGGGAGGGGAGATAACCCAAGTTTTGGGGCAGGTGAAGGACAGGGCTGGAGCCAGTTTCTCTTTCTTGCTCTCGGCATCGGAGAGAGGATGGACCGGTTACTGCAGGCTGCAGGAGGAGCTCTGACCTACCATCATCTGCTCATGTGCCCTGGAACTCTGAGCTGCCTCCTTCTGCCCTGCTGGGCTGGCCCTGTCCCGCCGCTGCCGTTTCTTCGGCACTGCTTGGAGGCTTTTTTGCTACTCTCTGGCCCTGCACTGCCCTGCCCTGCTGGGACATCCCTGCAGTTCCAGCTACCACCAAGCTTCTGATTGCATCCACCAACCCGGGATATTTCCACTGTCCCAGCTTGGTGCTCTCGGAGTCCCAAGAGTTCAGATCTCCCACCCCTCCCCTCCCCTCGCTTTGTAAAACAAAGCCTCTTGAGGTTTCCTGGTTCTGTTTATTATTAATGCTGTAGTTGTTGTTTGTTTGCCTTATTATACATACTAGTAAAGAACTGTTATTCCTATCCCCATACCTTTGCCTGAAAGCCCCTTTAATTTTCTAAATCATAATAACTTAGAGGAAGGGGATTTGAATTCTCCATTTCCTAGAGAGGCCCTGCCCCTCCTTAGCAGATACCTGTCTTTCAAACCACGACAATGACTATGCTGCCATTTAAAATTAAAGAAATGTTTAATACTTCACTAATGTAAATTCTTAATCAAGACATCTACAGAAGAAGAAGTGTTTTTGATTCTTATCTGATCTTCAAGCAACTTTTCAGAGGTAGTCAGGTCTGGATGTGGCCATCATGTGAATGAATCAGGTGGTGTGCAGCAGATCAGGTTTCCCTCCCTCTCAGGTAACTTAAGAGACTGCCAGACAATACCAACTGTAGGTTAGACAATTAGAGAGAAGACTTATGATCCCCTTAGCCTTTCCAGTAACTCTATTCCATTGCAAATAACCACAAGCCAGAAAATACAAATGAAAGTTTTAGAGCATGGGAACTCTTTAGAAAAAAAATCCAAGCCCTTACTGTTATAAATTTAAAGAGCCAATCTCAACGAAAACAATTTATTGCCAACGAGGATTTCGGACAAGAAATTGACAAAGCCAAATAAAGCAATCGACAGAGTCAGCGAAGCAAGGGAAGCGGTGTGCACCAGGTGAAAACCCTGAAACGTGACCTCTACCACGTCACGTTCCTCCGAGGTTTCACGAGTGCCCAAGCCCAAGTCTATTAGCTTTATACCCCTCCTGGTTTGGGGCTCCAAGTACATGTCCTGACTTGTCTTCCAGGCCCTGGAGTCGGGGCGGATGTTGAAACCTCCAGCGATGGACTTGCTATAGTATAGAATTTCTGTAAGTTCTTTTGTCCCTTGGTATTGTAGTTGATAGGATCAGGAGAACCAAAGTTGTGCCTGAAAGGATTTCCTGGGTGTGGGAAGTTCTTGGAGTACCCTTAATGTCCCAGATAAGATATCATCTCCAAGCTATCAGGCTGATCATCCCTCACCTGGTTGCTCTCCACCTCTCATTGGTATTATAATTCCTCAATTCCTGCTCTGGAAGTGAGGGAAATCTCTTGCGAAATTCTCCAGCCCTGCACCCATCTGGGGCTCTTAGTTTCTTGAGAACTGTAAACTTTATTCTTATTACAACGCCGTTATTATAAAAAAACATAAATCACCCTTCACCAATACAACATCATCATAAAAACATGAATTAACCAATCACGACATTTACCTTTACATTTTATTTGTCATGAGTTCACATTATTCATTAGTTGCAATTACTTTTATATTAACAGACACTTCTTAATACATCATTACTGAGCGTTCAGAATGGTTTTAATCATAGCACATTTTATATATGGAACTTTTAAAAGTATTTTTATGTTTTAGCTTCCCATATTAGGCATTAAGAATTTTCCATGTTTAATTTCAGGTGGAAAGTATTTTTAAATGCTCCAAGCAAAATTAATTCATCTTGGGGTTTTTTGTTTGTTTTGATGTTGGGTTTTGTTGTTCTGTTGTTTTTCCATTTGACTTCACAGCAGAGGAGAATAAAGCATTTTATTCTCTAAATACATTATTTGCCAAGGTTCTTATTGCTGTGATCAAGAACCCAAAGTGGAGAACAATCTCTCTTCCTCTCAAAGATTTGGAGAATTTTGGAGCAACAGTAAACTTGCTCTGAAACCAGACAACTTCTAGTCTTAGTTATCCCAAAGGACCTAACACTCCCTTATTTACTCTAGGTAAATAGAATTCCCTAAAGTAAGTGAATAAATGAAGAAGTTTTTACTCTAGCTGTTAAAGACAGCTAGATTATAATCAAAGAACGACACGTGAGGTTTTAACACAGGTTTTAATCTATAAACTGCTCTAGAAAATGAAGCAAACACAATAACACAGATAAGCAATTACTCATCTCAGAAGTATATTCTATTGTCTGTATTTTACTCCTCAACAGTAACAAGGTGCAAAGCATTTCCTAAATGCTACAGCAACAAAGAATTTGATCTGTTTTGTAATGCATAACAAAAATGAAGAAGAAACCTTGTTGAATTCTTAAGAAGATAGAGGAAGCAAAGAAAATGTCAAATAAGTAGTGATCAGCCAAAATCAGTATGTCCCCAAAGAAGGGGAAACAACACACCGTTCAAGTGTTGAAAAGAACTATCAAAGAACCCACATTTCTTTGTATTAGCAGTAAGTTAAAAACTGACCAAATGCTAATAGATTGATTCAGGCTTTTATACAATTAAAACCAACGAAAGCTATTAGCCAAAGCCCAACTTAGTAACAAATCTAGAGACTTCACAGAGTTATAAACTGTTACAATTTGATATGCTCATGTTAAAACATGAGCAATGCCCAGACTAACAATGGTAGCCTACCACACAACTTCTATCTCCATCAAAAATCACAAGGCTTTTGTGGATGTTTCTTTTGTGTTATAATTTTGATTCATTCTGTACATTGCACATGGCCAAGATCTTGTGAAAGAAAATAATTGGAAATGTGGGAAAGAAGTATTGGAAAAGACCTCTAATATGTTCAAGTCCAACCATTAACCCAGGACTGCCAAGTCCACCATTAAACCGTAAGTCCTTAAGTGCTACATCTACATGTCTTTTCAATACCTCCAGGGGTGCCGACTCCATTGCTTCTCTGGGCAGCCTGTTCAATACTTGACAATCCTTTTCATGAAGATTTTTTTCCTAATACCCAGTCTAAACCTCCCCCAGTGCAACTTGAGGCTACTTCCTGTTGTACTGTTACTTGTTACTTGGAAAAGAGACTGACTCCCATTTGCTACAGCCTCCTTTCAGGTACCTGTAGAGTGAAAAGGTCTCTCCTGAGCCTTCTGTTCTACAGACTGAACATCCTGATCATCCTCAGCCAGTACTTGTAAGACTTGGGCTCCAGACCCTCCACTTCTGGTTACCCCTAGGAGGTCTGCATAGTTAAAATTCAGCCAGGTCTGGGGCAGAACAAAGTACCTCTGTAATTCTGCAAACACGTGCTGTATACCACAGTGGCTTAAATCTCGAGCTGACCAAATGTAATTACACAAACTGAAGTTTGATCAAAATGTATGTTAAATGACAAGACAGTTACAAAAAAGATGCTCTTAAGATTTTCTGGAAGGGTATTTTGTTAGTTCTATGGTTTTATATTCCATTAAAAACATCAGGCAAACTGAGAACTAAACAAACAAATTCTATTTGTAAGTATTCAATTTTACTAAGCAATGTTTTACTATATGCCCATATATATGTAGGATTTACACTAAAAAGACTGTTTTCCCTTTCATTTATTTTGCAGGATCCAGGTTCAAAGTTTGTTGTTCCCTAAGCAACAGTGGATAAAAAACAATGAAAGCAAAATATTTCACTGAACATCCTATATAGTTTTAGATGCCTGTGGGTATTCTTAATTGTGCCTACAGATATGGAATTCTCATTCAATCTTTGCAGATGGGTGAAAAATGACTGCCAATTCAATTTTATTTGAAAATCTAAATCCCAGTAATCTGAGAAGAGTAGCAGAGCCTAGCAGTTTGCTGTCAGATGACGGATGTCCTGTGCATGACATGACTAGCAGTGACCTTCAGCAACTCCCCTTAACTCATTCTTATCTTGAGTGAACAGATTTTTTTCATGCCTACTCTATAACAAGATCTGCGACACAGGTGACACAACGTTGTTCCCTTAAAGAGCTAAAACATAAACTCACCATGCATTAACCATGACATCTGAAATATGCAAATAACAAGTAATGTTTGACTCACTTATTTGACACTCACTCTTATGGTTACACCACAATGCTATAATAAACCTCTGGGATGGGATGATGGGATAGAAGAAGAGAGTGAAAATAGTATTTTATAACTTAGACACATTTCTTTCTTAGAAAAATTTGATACACTTCAAACATGAGAAAATTAATACAGGAAGTCTGACTGAAACAACACATATTCATCAGGCAGGAAACAGCTTACTCATTGAGTCACACTTCTCAAATGAACATGGGTAAAAAAATCTGTATGCAGCAGGATACAGTTTACAGTTCTGCCTTGGTGTCACCAATACTCAGGTCTAACTTTCTGAAGTGCAGAAATGCTTCAGGACACAATATCCATGAAACTAAAGAACAGTAATGTTAGATTTAGTCTCTTTCTTCCTCTGATGAGCCACAGGTACACATTTTATTATTAGAACAGAACAAAAAAACAACCCAAAGCAGAAGTAGAGTTAGAGAATAAACTGTCCCATGGATTCCAAAATAATTTTAATTCTGCAGTACATGAGGGGACTCATCCCCATCCTTTGGCAATATGGAGTATCAGAACAGTACAGTACAGCACAGCTAACTTACCCAAACTACTACTACTACTACTACATACTATTGCTTACTATACTACTGACTGTAGTATAGTAAGCAATATATATAGTAAAAAAATCTCTTGTTCCATTAATTTTTCATGAGGATCAAAAGTACCCGCTGCTAAGGTATATTTACTTGTGTATCTTCTTGGAGGAAAATAAGGATATGAGGAATTGGCAAATCTCTTTTACTAATCACATCAAGCTGAAAACTAACACCTCTGGCCCAGTGACTTTGTCCATTGCTAGTGCTTATAAAACCTGAATTTGTCCAAACTGACATATGCTGACTTCTCTGCACTTTTGAAGAATAAAAGACACCTCCTGTCGTTTCCTACACCCTTAGATTATGCCTGAGCTAGATTACATTCTGTGACTGCTTTGGAGTTATCAGAGCAGCTCTACTTCTGGCAGGATATGTGACAATACTGCTGCATGGTTACAGTTTTTATCAATGGCATCTGTAAATGGATCTACAGAGACTCTAAATGGGTCAGAAAACTAAGCAAAAGAGTATGTTGTCTGCATCACTATTCCCACCTCTGCCAGCAATGAAAAACTGACAGTTACACACCAAGAAACAAACAAACCCCAACACAAAGAAGCAAACAATTAGTAAAACCACTGTTTTACTATCCACCTGTCCACTGTTAAGGATGGACAGGTGGATAAGGCGCATCTCTCATTATTCAGAGTTATCTGGAGAACAGTATAACCCAGTAGGAGATGCAGGGATAAGAGTCTGAAATTAGAGGCAGATTAAGTACTCATGGAGAGATTAAAGACACATGGAGAGATCTGAGCTAATATAAAAAGAGTGGACAAGGCTGTTTTTGCTCTTCAGTACGATAATTAAATTATTTGAGTTAGCTGTTAAGCTGAAACATCACGAGCCAGCGTGTATGGCTGTTAGCAGCTCAGCATGACAAAAAACCACAAAAGAATATTAACACCAGGAATTGACTTTGTCTCCATTTAAGTAATGGGTAAGGTGAAGAGTGTACCATTTCTTAGAAGCCGATGAATTGTGTTGTAGATCACCACTGAAAGTGGATCTAGGAAATACAATGTAATTAACAGCAATTTAGGTTGAGAAAAAATAAAAAAGCACTTTCTACTAGCTTAAATATTGAAGTGTGAAAGTATGAAATTGATACCGAAAGAAAGTCAGGAATCTGTGGCTCAATGCTCCACTAACAAGACATTTTATTAATAAGATTTTATCAGCCACAGAAGAAAAACCAGCAAGTGTATTTCAGAAGGCATTGTTACTTTCTCTATTAGAGTTCAGATACCATTTTGTACTTTGAAAGGTACTGCGGCAAATCAAATGTAATATTAATGTATTTGCAAACACAGTGGAAAAAGAACCTAGAAATGGGCATTTCAGACCAAAACCCTGAGCCTAAGGGTTATCGAGAAAACCTAGGTTTCTTTCTCCATGCATAACCAGTGTTCAAAAGCTCCCCCAGGATGTCTCCGCGGCGCTGCCCCACACAGCCTTGACATCACTACAGCACGCTAGGCACACCCCGGGCCAGGACTGCCTCCTCCTCCCGCCGGACAGGAGCGGGATGTGGGCAGTGGGACCCGCACCGGCGGCTGGGGGCAGCTCCCCAGAGGCGGATGGGTCGTGTCAGGGGCGGTCACTGCCCCGCGGGTTGCCCGCGGCAGCAGCCCCTCAGGCCCAGCCCTGGGTCACGCTTTCGCCGCCGCTCCCCTCCCCCAGCCGCACAACCGACTCCTTTGGCTGAAACCAGGGGCTCCTGCCCCGCCGCCGGTCTGGGGCCCCGCGGGGCGCGCCGGGAAGCCAGGAGCGGATTCCGGCTGGAGGCGGCTTCAGCTCCCGGCTGCAGCGCGGCCTGGCAGGGCCACTTCTCGGCTGCCGGCGGTGGCACGGTGCTCCGCTCCGACGGCTCTGGCGATCCGTCCCGGAGAGTAGCGCCCGCCCGGCTGCAGGGGCGTCTTCAGCAGATGTTGTGTCCTTGCAGTGCCCCAACTGGCCCAAACCGGCTCAAACCGGTTCAAACAGGATCTGCTTCCTTCTTCCCCAGCATTCTCCCGCTTCCTCATCCTCCTTCTTTTCCAGCCTTGCCCTGGCCTCCCTCTCAGCAGCACCGTAAACTTACACTGTCCTGCAGCTTCCCTACAGCCCAGCACAGCCCCCCTCCACTGCTCTGTGCCTGTGGGGCGGCTACTGCTCCTGAATCTATGTATGTTGTCCATCTGTTCTGGCTTCCTAACCACATTTCTATTTCGTCCACAGTGAGGGAAGTACTTTATTCTGAATATCTGGGGTTTTTCCACTTAGGGAGGAAATAAGCAGAACAAGCTTTTGTGTTTCTGATGAAAGCTGCTTCTCTGCAGGGACATGGCCGCACCTGGGGTGCTCCCCGCCCCTTGCTCCCCTGCAGTTGTGTTCAGCTTTCGTTCTTGCCTCCCCCATTCTTGGATGCGACTCTTCGCTTCCCTGGCATAGGATCCTAGCTACTCTGTTCCTTTTTATCACAGCCCTACAAGCAGTGTGTCTCCATTGCCAGCTGCCACTATGGCAAAGAAAGGCCTCCCTGTGCCTACCCATTTTCCCCAGTCACTTCTGTTAGTACAGGAGACAAACCTGGGTTTATTTACCCTTTCCATTCTGCTCTATACAGATACCAGGAAGATAAGCACACCCTATGTCAGCCCATCATGGCAGAAAAAACTGCTTCTTCTTTTCCTCTTCTTGCACCAGCACATTCACCATTTTTACAGATTAAAGGAAATCAGCCTACTCCACATTGGAGAGGATCTTGTCTGGACATTTGACTTACGTTTCCTCCAGCAGCATCTGCAGCAGAAAGAAGACAGCACGCCTCACCCTGGAGGTGCCATGAGATGTCTCTCATCTGTACGGAGGCAGTGGCTGGCACTTCTCTATGGCTGAGTGGTGTTGTCAGGCATGATTTTATGGTACACTGGAGTGGTATATGTGCCTGAGTTTTAGGCAGCTCTACTGCACTTTTGCCACTTCCGATGCAAACTTTGTTTTTAGACCTCCGTGCTTCTGAAGGCATTGAGGTAGAAACCCTACACAATATCTGAGGGGGAGGAGTAGGTATATATGTTTGCCACTTGCTTCCCTGGCTTTGGCTTGATCTTCAGTTGACTAGATCTACCAGGCAGCTACTGCTGAAGATATTCCCTACTTTCCCTACTGTGCTAGCTTTGGTATTTGTCAGGCACATCCTAAACCAATTTAGTTCACTGACATTCTAGATGCTGCTTCCATTCTCCAAGGGAAATGTTCGGCCTGATCCATGAGTTTATTTGGCTCACCAGACATTGTAAATAGGTGTATTGGTTTGGGCAAATTAGAAGACCCTCCGAGAGGAAGTCCCCTAAGACAAACCTCCACCACCCCTCCCCGCCCCCAGCCCTGGGTTTGGGAAGGAAATTCTTTGGAGGAGACAAGTGGAAAAAAACCGATTTATTAACAAGAACTCTTCCCCCCACAAGAGAAAAGGAAAAGGCTCAAGTTACTGTGGGGGGAGGGCACAGAGCTTCTTCCACAGGCTCGGAGATCCTTGAAGATCCTCAGGTCAGGTCCTCAGGTCCGGAGCCGGTCCAAATCTTCGGGGGGGGGGGGGGGGGGCGGGGGGAGAAAGGGAAAAGGGAGAAAAGGAAAAAAAAACAGAAACAGCACAAAAACAAGCAGCAGAAAGCAAAAGCGGCTAAATTAGCAAGCAGGAGCAAGCAAGCAAGCAAGCAGCCAGCAGCAAAGCCAAAAGCAGCAAGCGCAGTAGAAGCCACAGCCAGCAAAGCATTGGCTGTTAGACATAACAACCCAGTCCAGATATGGGATATAAGGCTCCGTCAACCCAGGACAATAGGTCAGTTGAGACTCTACTATCTTCATGCAAGAAAAGCCGATTCTTTAGTCACACAACTCATTTTATACAGTTTTTACAGACCTTGTGTACAACTTTATTTGGTTAATAGCTTTCTTGCCAATTACTCTATTGGATAGTAAAAGGTAGATTACTTGTCCATCAAATCTCTATTCTTGGATTATTTACATACTTTATTTACTGATTTTTATGGGAAAATCTCTTGTTATTGCAGGTGCATTTATTTTTCAACCTGAGAATAGGTTGTTGTGCTAACAAGTTCTCATACCAAGATTGTTGTCACATGGGAACTTGCAAATTGCTTAACTACATTTAGAAGAGATGACAGGCTAGCTATTAATTTAAATAGAGAAACCTGCTTTTATGAGGCATTTCTTTTATAATTCTTGTACCTGTCACAACATCTCCCCCTTTTGGTTAATTTGCTAAGGTGTTCTGATGTTAAAACAATTTGCATCTTATCAAATATGTTACTGGTTGTCTATTGGATATGGGATAAAATACGTAAAAGACCCATTACAATCAACAAAGCTTATTAAATCAAATCATGTCATTGATACAGGATCTCTCAGTATGAGAAAAATAAAAATAATGTCCAGTGTCTCCAGGGGAAATTGAGATAAATGAGCATTGTTTTAGAGTCCAAATAGTTGAGGCTCAGGAGGAAGTCCGTTAGCTGGAAATGTTGACCTTTGACGTCACTGAATGTCGTTTTGGATTCTGGGACAGAGAATTACTGAAGAAGGTTGGTAGGAACACTATACCATGATGATGACATAAGGCTTTTGTTGGCAAATTGCCTCTATAAGCCTCCAGACACAGCCATGTTCTGGCAGTCCTACTTCTGTTCCTGTTCTGGCCACAAAGGCTGGGTGATGATTAGGTAATTTCTCACTGGACCTTATTTATTTGGAGGCAATTCGTGTCTGATTGAATGAAAAGGTGACTACTTTGAACTTGATGATGTGTCTTGGTTTGGAAAGACAGGTATCTGCCAGGGAAAGCTGAAGCTCCCCTTGGAATGGAGAATGTAAACCCTCTTCCTCCCAATTATTATAATTTTGCAATTAGGGGCTTTCAGTCAAAAGTATGAGAATAGGAGTAACAATTCTTTACTAGGAATATTAGAAAATACATATTTAGTAGTACAAAAAAAGCAAACAAACAAAAATACTAGAAACCCTGGCAGAATGAGAAGTACAACCTGACACCCTGTTCATCAGGGTGTTGGAAGCAGTCCGAAGTAAGTCCTCCTGGAGTGGCAGATGTAGTTGTGTTGGAGTAGAGATGATCCTGAGAGAAAAGGGTCCAGTGATGGCAAGAAGGGTCTGGTCTTCCTTCGGAAATCCAGTGGACCCAGATACCTCTTGTTCCTACATCTCAGTTTTATCTAAGCAGGAACGATTGGCTTCCCCCCACTGGGTGGAGCATCTCACAATGGGATGAAGGAATGTGTTATGTCATCGGTGAGTCTTAATGGCTCATTAGCAGAAGATATCCCCTGGAGGGTGGATGGGTGGGGAAAGAGATAAACACTGCCCCACCTGGTTGTAACAGCTGGCCCATTATCAGAAGGCATCCACTCCCCTCCCCCCAGAGTTACAAGAGATAAAGAAAAACATCTCCCCAACTGCTTTCAACAGATGAAATAGAACATGCATTTTTGGTTCCATAAGCCAAGACTGTTGTACACTCAGTTGGGATTTAGATTTGATGATCTTTTTTCCAATTTTTTTATGTAAATATTGCATTATTCAAAACAATTTGTTGTCTAAATTTCTAATGTACTTGCTGCATTGTTTGAATGTTCTTAAGGCCTTAAATTCCCCTCTTTTTTGTTATTTTAAAAAATGAGATACTTGTCTTTTGTATGAGCATGAAGGGAACATCAAAACAGAACGATATACATAGCAAAACCAGAAACTTACACCAATCAGGAAAAATTTGGATACACCAATCAGGAATATCTCAGATAATAGACATAATTATTAAAACATGTGAAATTAGGTAAATCGTAATCTCTGAACTTCTGTACCATCATCCCAGAGTCTGCAAACAGCAGATAAATCTCAAATCAATGAAGAATTGGGTAGTCATCTCTGGAAAATGATTCCTAAGCTCACTTCAAAAACAGGTCCTGTGTGGAGGCCCAGGGGCCTGTTACCAGGAGAGATTAGTGGTCACCCTTTCGATCAGGGTAAAAAAAACCTTCCTCCCATGGGCCTTTGCAGCCACATGTTAATATTTGTGAGGTTTTGTTGTTCTATTGGTTTGTTAAGTTTATGTCACCCTGTTCAGCCCTTGTTCACCATATATGTACCCTTCCTAGAATGTTCTTCCTTCCCTTGGAGCCCATTGGGTTATTTTTGCCGCAGTACCCCACCCCTGTGATCCTATTAGCCCCCCAGGTTCCTAGCCACCTCTCTGCACTATTTTTCCCCATCCCTATTGGACCCTGACCCTCAGGACCACCCCTTTTATCTGCTATATAACCCTGGATCCTTGGCCCCATTTTGGCTCTTCTTCCTGGAACATATCCGAGGCTGTTCCCACAATGCATGTGGCAACAATAAATATTGCTCAGATTTCCAAACAGGACCCCGTCTCCTCGCCTTTATTGTTAGCTCTTTATTAGCAGAGAGTACTGGGCCCCAAAGGTGCAGGTCACTCTCAGGGACAAGCTGTTGCACGATGCTACAAGGTTCAGCTGTCCTATTGATTGGGTCAAATTGCTAAGTCAAAGCAACTTGGGTATTGTTTTGATGCAGAGAACACTTGGGTCCGTTGGCAAATTTTCCCATCCAGGTAGAGTTAGGGCCTGGTCACCGCCCAAGCTCCAACTGGGAGAGAATTCCCTAGACATATTTTAAAACAAGGCTCTTAAGAATAGCAGTTAAGAATAAAGGTCTTTGGGGGAAAGACTAATTGAACCATCTAATTGCTGGTCTCCTCCGAAATTCCCTCAGGACGGAGATACTTTAAACACAGCAAAACGGTTGGAATGCTCCTGTAATAGGAACTGGAACAGTATCTGAGCAAGGAGTAAAGGTCACAATACCACCAGTTCAGAGGAGCCTTTGACAAAGCTCAGATATCGTTTTCTGGAACTCTGAAAAATACTGAAAAGTCATGATACAGCACTGGGTCAAACCACAAAGCCAGTGCAGAAACCAGCTAGAGAGGTAGGCTGGTCTAAAAGATCCCTAAGCATCTAGAGAACAAAAAAGGATACTCGAACGACACATGTCTTGTAGATAATTACACAAGAAGATGGTAAAGCTTATGAAAAGCCAGCTACAAAAACAGTAATATTAACTTATGAATAATGCCTATTATAATATCAGTAAATTCACATCGTGTAATAAGTACTGTTGTAGCAGACCTCACGTTTGCGATAGAAGTGGGTCAGGACACAGACTCTTGTCCAAAAACGTGAAAAAGTCCTGGTTTATCCTGTCTTCATAATTCAGCCATCCTGACTAACACTCACTGACTTTTAACTACAGCAAACTCCCACCGTAGAGTTCCTTTTGCAGACTCTGACTGCTGGTTACTTCCTGCTAGAATATGACTGCAAGTATTTCCTTGCTGCTTCTCTGCAGGCTTTCACCTAGCTTGACTTTGACTGCAAGATCCTACTGCAGTGTCCAGCTGCAGACGTAGACTGACCTCACAGCAGATTCCCCACAGCAGCAAGTCTCTCTTCCATTTGGTCAGTCTTCCAGTCTTTCAGAATCGTCCGTTCACTACTTTCAGTCCCTTCTTCTTCAGGATCTTCCTTGACGAGCTAACCCATCCTTTTATCGTGCTCATAACATGGTTGTGACTTATCGGGGTGAGGTTGTCTGTAACTTTTTTTACTAAAAATATATCAGTCATAACTATCTGAATAACATTCATGTATCTATTCCAATAATTCATGTATCTATAACGTTAAATGAAAAAAAAAGAAAACACTGAACAGCTTACTAGTAAAAGCTATAACTCAGACTGAATGGTACGCTAACCTGGTATAAAGTAATTTTGACAGAACTAAAGTTTGATAAAATGAACTCAATAGAACTCCGCCTTAAAAGGATTCTAGATTAATAAAATGTAGCTTAAGCACACCAAAGAAAACTCAACGTTAATCACTGTTAATACTAAACGTAACTTGATCTATATAAAATTGGAATAGAATATTGTCAAGATTTAGTAATACTGAAACTTAACAGAAATGAAACCTACAAAAATTAACTTAATAGAACTTAACAGAACATAACAAAGCACTAAAATATTGGACCTTAACATAACTACAAATTAGTAGGTACAGGTTTAAAAGTCATAGGTATGACAAAATGTAGCTTATTTTACTGGTATTAACACAAAAAGTCCACGAAAAAGTGAACAATCTGTAATAATAGCATGATGGTATTGTAGTGAATGATAATTCATGTTTTCATAATGATGTTGTTGTGGTAGTTTATGTTTTTCATAATGTTTTCATAATTGACAGAAAATAAAATGTACTTTCCTAAGAAAGCCAAAAAGCCCCCCCCCAAGCAGAGTACAGGGTTTGGAAATTGCGCAAGGGGCTTCCCTCGTCTCCGGAGAAGGAATCAAAAGAATTACAATTCCAATAGAAGAATTCCAATAGAAGAATTCCAATAGAAGAATTCCAATAGAAGGTGGAGAACACCCTGGACGAGGATGCTCAGCACCTGATAAGGACTAATGGCCCTGAGATGATATCTTACTTGGGACATTAAGAGTACTCAGGAACCTTCCGAACCCAGGAAATCCATTCAGAAGACTGGACCCTGCTTTCGAAATTTTATCAACAACGACGCCGGGGGACAAAAGAACTTATAGAAATCTCAGACTCACGTAAGCCCTGCCAGAAAAAGTATAAAACAGCTGGCTTGGGCTCGGGTTGGTGTGAAACTGGGGGGAGCGTAACATGATAGAGGTTACACTCGTGGTTTCACCCAGTGCTGGCACTGTTTCCTTGGTTGTTGGTTTTGCCGATTTCTCTGTCCGAAATTTTCACTGGCAAATAAATAGTTTTCGATGGAATTTGCTCTCTAAATTTTTAACAGTGTATTGCAGGGATTAAAAACTATAACAATCATATTAGATTTATAAGTAATTTAGTTATGAGAAAAATCCATGGCAACTGCAAATTTCATGGAAACAAATTCAGTAAGAGCTTTTAGAGTGCAGGGGTACTGAACAAAAAAACATAATAATGTGCAATTTGGCAAACTGCTGAAGAGCTGAATAGCTTCTTGTGATCGTATTTTGTGTAATTTCATTTGGCACATTGGTTAGCATTCTTGTTAAAAAAATCAAACTTCGTTAAAATCTTTGATAGATAATAAAGCATTGCATTTACCACTTTTCAATCTCTCAGCAACTGTACAACTATGAAAAAAGTCAGAATTTAATCAGAAAACAAAATTAACTTAAAAAACCCTGTATCAACATGTTTTCAAGGCATACAGAGACAGTACGTAAGGCTTCATTAAACACAGGTAGTCAGAAACTGCTCCATGCTGGAGGCGGGGGCTGTGGTCCCCACTGGGAAAAAGGGAAAGTGGGGAGGAAGGAGAAGGTGGTGGGGTGGGGAAGGTGCTGCATGCCAGAGAAAGAAAACTCTGACTGCTGCCATCTTGCAGCTGCTGCATGGGAAAGGAAATAACAGAACACTGCTGCACTCTACACATATTTGCTGTAGGTCTCCTTGCTGAATAGCAGTTAAATATAAGTCAGCCAGTTCCAAATGACTGGCAGGCACCGCTCTGAAAAGGGCCGCTGAAACCCGGCTCGTGCCACCGCTGCTGTCATGGTGCTGGGACAGCCAGTGCCATGTCTGCTTGGCTTGGCCCATCACAACCCTCCTGGGGCCACAGCACCTCTGTTTCCCCCTTTTTCCCAAACACCTGTGGTGGAAAAGCGGAAAGGAAAAAAGCAACACAAAAAAAGCTCTAAAGACCGCATGTAGCAAAAGGGGGGAAACACTGAAAAACAAACAGAGGAAAGGTTATAAAGGCACAAAGTGCCTGCAGCTCCTACCTCCCTCCCCCAGAGCTGATGGAGCTCCATGGGGAGGGCCCACTGATCCAGGGGCCTACCCCAGCAAAGCTGCTGGGTCTGTTGAAAAGCTCATGCTACCAGAATGTCTCAGTTTGGAAAGACAGGTTTCTGCCAGGGAAACTGGGGTTCCCCTAGAAGGGAGAATGTAAACCCCTCACACCCTGCCAAATTATAATTTTGCAATCAAGGGCTCTCAGGCAAAGATTTTGGGGATAGGAATAACAGTTCTTTACTAGGAATATTAACAATACAAATGTAATAGGAAACAAAACCACCCAACCAACCAAGCAAACAAACAAATAAACAACAATTTTGGAAAACCCTGACAGAGTCAGAGCTACAACCTGACACCCTGAGTCAGGGTGTTGAAAGCCGTCCAAAAGTAAGTCCTTCTGAAGTGGCAGACGTGATTCTGTTGGAGTAGAGATGATCCTGTAGAAACACGGGTCCAGGGGTGGTGAGGAGGGGGTCTGGTGATGGTGAGATGAAGTCTGGTGTTGGTGAGATGAAATCCAGTCTTCCTCCCAGGAAATCGGGTGAAGCTAGCAGCTTTTGTGTCTCTGAGTCTCAGTTTATCCAGACAGAAAAACTGCCTGCCCCCCTACTGCCAGGGGGATGTGACGCATCTCACAATAGGATGATGGAAATGCAGATGCACCACTCTAGGGGGGGAAGGTACAGGCTGGGAAGGTGCTAATGGCCCATTACGATAAGGCGTCAGGCCTCTCCCCTGTTGAGTTACCAGAGATAAAGAAAAGCATCTCCCCAACTGCTTTTAAACAGATGAAAATAGAATATACAAACCTTGGCTCCATAACCCGAGACATTATGCACCCCTTATTCTATTATCATCTGCGTCATACCTAAATTAATGAACTCCACTATACAGAATGAACCCTCACACTCAGTTCTCACTTAGAATTAGGTTTTCCTGTGGTACACAACTGGTTGTTCCATCTTTCTGCATTACCCCCCAAGTGTAACCAGTTCCTTGAGCAAACACAATCCCACAGGTGGGCTCACCTTTGCCCAAGGTGGGGTTTACCCAAACAGTCCTAAGATACCTAAGATACCTCTCATATGTACAACAGGGACTTTATCTCCATCCACTGTGTGCAAAGGGGCAGATGGTGCAGGACCAGCTTGATTGATGGAGCCTCAGGTGTTGACCATCCAGGTGGCCTTTGCTAAGTTCACTTCCCAATTTTTGAAGGCCCCCCTACCAAGTGCCTTCAGGATGGTCTTAAGTAGTCCATTGCAGTGTTCAAGTTTCCCGGCAGCTGGTGCGTGATAAGGGATGTGATATATCCATTCAATGCCGTGTTCCTTAGCCCAGGTGTTTATGAGGCTGTTCTTGAAACGGGTCCCGTTGTCCGATTCAGTTCTCTCAGGGGTGTCGTGTCTCCACAGGACTTGTTTTTCCAGGCCCAGGATGGTGTTCTGGGCAGTGGCATGAGGCACAGGGTAGGTGTCCAGCCATCCAGTGGTGGCTTCCACCATGGTCAGCACGTAGCGCTTGCTGTGGCGGGTTTGGGGCAGGGTGATGTAGTCAATCTGTCAGACCTCCCCAGACTTATACTTGGACCACTGTCCGCCGTACCAGAGGGGCTTCACCCGCTTGGCCTGCTTGATGGCAGCAGACGTCTCACAGTCATGGATGACCTGAGAAATACTGTCCATGGTTAGATCCACCCCTCGGTCTCATGCCCACTTATAGGTGGCATCTCTGCCCTGATGACCTGAAGCATCATGGGCCCACCAAGCTAGGAACAACTCTCCCTTGTGTTGCCAGTGTAAGTCTATTTTGGACGCCTTTATCCTCGCAGCTTGATCTACTTGCTCGTTGTTCCCGTGCTCCTCATTAGCCCGACTCTTGGGGACATGGGCGTCCACATGGCAGACTTTCACAGGTAGTTTCCATACTCTGGTGGCGATGTCCTTCCACTCATCAGCAGCCCAGATTGGTTTTCCCCTACACTGCCAGTTGGCCTTTTTCCACTTTTCCAGCCAGCCCCATAGAGCTGGCTGGAAAGCTGTTAGCTACCATCCATGAATCAGTGTAGAGGTAGAGCTTTGGCCACTTCTCTCTTTCAGCAATGTCCAGGGCCAATTGAACAGCTTTGAGTTCAGCAAGCTGGCTTGACCCACCTTCTCCTTCAGTGGCGTGTGAAAACTGTCTTGTGCGGCTCTATACGGCTGCTTTCCACTTCCGGTTCATCCCTACAATGCGACAGGAACTGTCAGTGAAAAGAGCATAGCGTGTTTCTTCTGCTGGCAGTTGGTTATATGGTGGAGCTTCTTCAGCCCGGGTTACTTGCTCTTGTTCTTCTTCGTCAGTGAGACTGAAGTTCTCAGCTTCTGGCCAGTTGGTGATTAATTCCAAAATCCCAGGGCGATTTGGGTTTCCAATACGGGCTCACTGAGTGATGAGGGCGATCCATTTGCTCCATGTGGCATCGGTGGCATGGTGGGTGGAGGGAACCTTTCCTTTAAACATCCACCCCAGCACTGGTAGTCGGGGTGCCAGTAGGAGTTGTGCTTCAGTGCCAATCACCTCTGACACAGCTTGAACTCCTTCGTAGGCGGCCAAGATTTCCTTCTCTGTGGGAGTGTAATTGGCTTCAGACCCTCTGTAGCTTCGGCTCCAGAATCCCAGTGGTTGGCCTCGAGTCTCACCAGGCACCTTCTGCTAAAGGCTCCAGGACAGACCATGGCTGCAGAGTAGAACACATTCTTCACATCTGGTCCCATCCTGACTGGGCCAAGGGCTACCGCATGAGCGATCTCCTGCTTGATCTGGGCAAAGGCATGTTGCTGTTCAGGGCCCCAGTGGAAATCGTTCTTCTGGCAGGTAACCAGGTAGAGAGGGCTCACAATCTGACTATACCCAGGGATGTGCATCCTCCAAAAGCCTATGGCCCCTAGGAAAGCTCATGTTTCCTTCTTGTTGGTCGGTGGAGACATGGCAGTGATCTTACTGATGACCTCAGTGGGAATATGACGCCGTCCATCTTGCCACTTCACTCCCAGGAGCTGGATCTCTCGGGCAGGTCCCATGACTTCGCTCTTCTTGATGGCAAAACCGGCTTCCAGGAGAATCTGGATAATCTTCTCTCCTTTCTCAAAGACTTCCATTACTGTGTTCCCCCACACAATGATGTCATCAATGTACTGTAGATGATCCGGAGCCTCGCCCTTTTCCAGTGTAGCCTGGGTCAGTCCATGGCAGATGGTGGGACTGTGCTTCCACCCCTGAGGCAGTCGGTTCCAGGTGTACTGCACGCCCCTCCAGGTGAAAGCAAACTGGGGCCTGCACCCTGCTGCCAAAGGAATGGAGGAGAAGGCATTGCAAGATCGATGGTCCTGTACCACTTTGCTGCCTTGAACTCCAGCTCATACTGAAGCTCCATGTCTGGCATGGCAGTGCTCAGTGGTCGCGTGTGGCGGCAGTGATTTCTTTCAGGGCATGGTAATCCACTGTCAGTCTCCATTCTCCACTGGGCTTACGCACTGGCCATATAGGGCTGTTGAAAGGTGAATGAGCCTTGCTGACCACCCTTGGGCTCTCCAGTTTACGAATCATCTCATGGATAGGAGTCACAGAATCTCTCTCAGTGCGGTATGGCCGACGGTGCACTGTTGCTGTGGCAATTGGTACCTGTTGTTCTTCAACTCTCAGCAGTCCCACAGCAGAAGGGTCATCTGAGAGACCAGGCAAGGCATTCAGTTGTCTGATGTCTTCCGTCTCTACAGCAGCTACTCCAAAAGCCCAACAATATCCTTTTGGGTCTCTGAAATATCCATTTCTGAGATAGTCTATGCCGAGGATGCACGGGGCCTCTGGGCCAGTCACGATGGGGTGTTTCTGCCACCCATTCCCAGTTAAACTCACTTCAGCCTCCAATACAGTCAGCTGCTGGGACCCTCCTGTCACCCCAGAAATAGAAATGGGTTCTCCACCTACATATCCTGATGGCATCAGGGTACGTTGGGAACCAGTGTCAGCCAAAGCCGTGTATTTTTGTGGGTCGGATGTGCCAGGCCATCGGATCCACACAGTCCAATAGATCCAATTATCCCTTTCCTCTGCCTGGCTAGAGGCAGGGCCCCTCTAGCACTGGTTATTCCCTCTCTGAGCATACATACTACAGGTTCCTTCAAGGGGATTCGACACTGCATTGGCAGCTTGGTTATAGGAGATTGAGGCTACTCTCATTTTTGTGGAACCCCCTTGGTGAGTGTTCCTCTCCTTGAGCTCACGCACCCGTGCTGCCAGGACAGAAGTGGGTTTCCCATCCCACACTCCCGTGTCTTCCCCATGGTCAAGCAGATAAAATCACAGGTCAGCTCTTGGGGTGTACTCTCTCTCTCTAGCTGGGGGTCGTTGGGCTCTAACTCTGGAGCCTGTGACTTGCACCGGTGCCACATTGGAAATATTCCTCCTCATCTCCTCCCTCATCTCCCTCATTTTCTCTTTGAGTTCTTTAACCACAGCAGAGATATGAGCCTGCATCAGGCTATTGATCATACTCTCATAGTTCCTAAGCTTATTGGCAACAGACCCCACTGTCTCTTGGTTGTCCTCAGCATTAATTATTGCAATGAAGGTAGTGTACTGAGATGGCCCTAGATTTGCCAGAATCCACAACATCTGCCCTGTGCATCTAACCTTGTCAGGGTCATTATCATGCTGTCCGCTCCTCCCAAAAAGTACCTCCAGCACCGCCACTTCCCTCAGCTGTTGGATCCCTTTCTCCAGAGTTTTCCAGCGCATTCTATGGTGGTGCATTCTTTCTCTGTGGACAAATCTCTCTCTCACACTCATTAAAAGCCATTCCCAAAGGGAAAGGGGCCCTGGCTCCCTTACAAATACCTGATTTATACCTGAGTCCTGGGTCAAGGGTCCCAAATTCCTTGCCTCACCACTACCTAGTTGCACACCAGTACCCATGAGATCCCAGACCCGAAGTAGCCAGGCTGTGTAAGCCTCACGTCCGCGCCGTACAATATCTTTTTGCAGATTACAGAAACTTTCATATGACAGGGACTGAACGTGTGATTCCCCTGCAGATTGTGAGGGCCCTCCTGTCTTATTCTTATTGTCTGGGTTTGCTGTTTTCATCATAGATTTCTTTGTTTCTGCAGGGGCAACTGCTGCTGGCTCTGACTGCCCCTGTGGTTCAGCTGGGACCTGGGCAGTTGTAATGTCTGTGGGTTCTATATCAGACTCCCTTTTGTCAGGGCAGGGGGAGGGTTTCCCACCAGCTGGGGAAATGTATTCCCTCAGCATCTGGCCCATCTTCTCCTGCATCTCCTTCATCAGAGCCCCCACCCAAACCAGATGGTTAATCTCTGAGGCAGGCTGTGGGGCAGAAGTGGGCTCTTGGGCAGCATCCTTATTCTCTGGGGTATGTATCAGGGTGCTTACCCAGGCCAATCTCCCCTTATCTCTGAATGCTAAATAGAATAGGCCTATAAACTGCACCAGCCACTGTATGATATCGTTAGCATACAGAGGAGATTTGAACCCTTCAAAAACTGGTGAGGTGGACCCAAAAAGCTGGGTGAAGGGTTGGGAGAAAAATTCCCCAGGTGCCATTTCCTCACAATAGGTACCATTGTTAAAGTAACCCCAGAAACACAGAGTTAGTGTATGATAGCTATGAATCCATGTGCTTGCTTTCCAGAGGAAGTTAAAAATCCATGAATTTCTCACCTTATTAACCCACATAATAAACTGGAGGCCAGCCACAATAGCCTTAGTCATAGGGCCCATATTAAGATAGGGCCCAGCAAATGGCAGAAATTCAGCCACGACCACATGCCACCCAAACCAGGGAAAGCTAGACCACATGATTCTGGCCAGTGGGCTTCTATCTACTACCCAAGAACTGTTATTCCTCTCTCTCAATGCCGTTGTGCCCCACACCTTGGGCGCCAAAATCTGTCTTGGTTTGGAAAGACAGGTTTCTGCCAGGGAAACTGGGGTTCCCCTAGAATGGAGAATGTAAACCCCTCACACCCCGCCAAATTATAATTTTGCAATCAAGGGCTCTCAGGCAAAGATTTTGGGGATAGGAATAACAGTTCTTTACTAGGAATATTAACAATACAAATGTAATAGGAAACAAAACCACCCAACCAACCAAGCAAACAAACAAATAAACAACAATTTTGGAAAACCCTGACAGAGTCAGAGCTACAACCTGACACCCTGTTGGTCAGGGTGTTGGAAGCAGTCCGAAAGTAAGTCCTTCTGAAGTGGCAGATGTGATCCTGTTGGATTAGAGATGATCCTGTAGCAAAAGGGTCCAGGGGTGGTGAGGAGGGGGTCCGGTGATGGTGAGATGAAGTCTGGTGTTGGTGAGATGAGGTCTGGTCTTCCTCCCAGGAAATTGGGTGAAAAACTAGCTGCTCTCATGTCTGTGAGTCTCCGTTTATCCAGACAGCAAAACTGCCTGCCCACGCTTCCCCCCTCCCCGCCCCCCCCCCCCCCCCCCCCCCCCCACTGCCAGGGGGATGTGATGCATCTCACAATAGGATGATGCAAATGCAGATGCACCGCTCTAGGGGGGGAAGGTACAGGCTGGGAAGGTGCTAATGGCCTATTACTCAAAGGTGTCAGGCCTCTCCCCTGTTGAGTTACCAGAGATAAAGAAAAGCATCTCCCCAACTGCTTTTAAACAGATGAAAATAGAATATACAAACCCTGGCTCCACAACCCGGGACATGGAACTAGGAAGGAATGTGACTATAACTTTCAGTTGTGGAAAGGTGTTGCACTGCAGGAAATGCTGTCTGATTCCTGTCTTCTTTAGAGCTCATGTGTTCTGTATGGAGCTTCGGACTGACCGGTGCCCAGGCACTCAGAAGTTTCTGGAGGATAAGACCCTCTCAGATGGCCGCCACGCCACCGCCCACCACCCTCCGCAGCCACTGTGGCTTCCCAGAGAGAGGAAGCCAGTGTATTTCATGTGGGGGGTTGCTGAGGATTAGATTTGTTTCTTTTTTACTTATAGAATTTTTTCCCATACATTGCTAGGAAACTAACTACTAGGTACTTATGGGTACTTAAGGAAAAAACAAAAGAAGTGTCCAGAGGAGAGGAGTGTAGCACCTGGCTACACTTCTTTTGTCTCTGAGAGTTTCTCTCAGAGGGGGAAGATACTGCGAGTTTTGGGAGCAGGTAAGGGGCTGGGGACAGTTGTGCTCTCTCTCACTCTCTGCATGAGAAGGAGAGTCAATCTGTTGCTTACTGCAGGGAGAATTCACTGTCACTACTGGAGTCCAGTTCTAGGAATCTATTACCATCTGCTCATGTGTACAGGAATTCTGAGTTCTCCTTCTCCTGCCCTGCTGGAGCTGGGCCGCCACTGTCCTGGCCCTGCCGCTTCTTTGGCCCTGCTCTGGGTCTTTTGCTGCGCTGTAGCCCCGCACCCCCTGCCCCGCCGGGACATCCCGCAGCTCCAGCTACCACTGTGGAGCTTCTGATACATCTCATCCACCATCCCGGGATCTCTGCTCATTCCTGCCCTTCCAGCTTGGTGCTCCTCAGAGTCCTGCAGGGGCAGCGGGATGAGACTGCCCCAGGGTTTGTGAAGCAAAGCCTCTCCTCGTCCTTCCCGTCCCGTCCCAGCCAAGAAGGCCGTCACGAGGTTCCTAGTTCTGTTTTGTTGTTAATGCCATGGTTATTGTTTGCCTTGTTACACATACTAGTAAAGAACTGTTATTCCTACCTCTCATATCCTTGTCTGAGAGCCCTTTAATTTCAAAATTATAATCATTCAGAGGGAGGCTTCTGTTCTTCCCTAGCAGACACCTGTCTTTCAGACTAAGACAGGGGTGAATTGAGTTGCACCAGAGTTATATTACATGCACATACAACTAAGTTCCGGCTTTGGGCTCTTGGTTCTTTTTTTGTTTCCCCATGCAGCTGACATGGCTTAGACTGAAAGCAGTTTCAAAGTGTCTATAACATTTTTAACCAGTCTTTTCAACATGAAAAACCATTAAAAGGTAATTTTTCATGGGCAGAGGGAACAGAAATGGATCTATGGATACAGGAGATACTGACCGAGAGGTCTCTGGAGCCTACAGGGGGGGCGGTTGCTGCAGCAGCTGCAGTCCCTTCAGCAGATTGTAATTTTAAAATTAATTTCTAAATAAATGCAATGTAGGTAATGGTTTTGGGGCTACCATATCTTCCCCTATGGCCCCTGCCCACAAAAACTGCCCCAACTCATCCCACTTTTCAACAGAAAAGGCATTTTGTACATCTACTCTCACGTTACGCTTTTTACACCATAGCAATAAAGTTTGCAATTTCCTTTTATCCTCTTTTATCCCCTGTTTGCCTAATATATTCAAACTCACAGTCTAGACGTTATCCCATGGCCGCACTTCCTCACACTAGTGCATTCCATGCCACAGTGGAATTTGCTCTACAGCGTGTTTTCTTACAATTTATGATTGCGTCTCCTTGGCTTAAGGGCCACAATGTATTCTCCAGCTCTTAACCTTTCTCCTTCGTCTCAGTGGATGTGATGTGTTTTCCAGTCCATGACCTACTCACTCTCTGCAGTTCTTGAGACTGCTGCTCCCCCACATCTCAGTGGCCACAATGCATTTTCCAGTCCACGACTTGTTCACTTACCGCAGTTCTTGGGACCGCTGTCTCCCTACAATTTGAGATTGCTTTGTGTTCAATTGATTCGTGACTGCCCACTCTCCCCCGGGAGACACCCTCCCAGGAGCTGTGTTTGCTTCTGTGTATTCTGTGCCATCTGCAGCCCCATGCACTCACTGTTCAGGTCCCACTCCACCGGCTGGTTCTTGTCTTGCTTATTTTGTGCTGTCCCGCAGCTGGGTGTAGCTGTAGACTTTCGTTGCTTTGTATATTCACTGCTTGAATTTTGTTTTATTCCAGGCTGTTCGTTTACGGCTTTGTGTGCTCTGTGTCTAAGTCCCATCTCAGCTTGGCTTGCATTTTCCACAGCTGGCTTAGCCATTGCCTTCCGCAATCGTGTTGTGTCATCAGATGTTGCAATAGGTCAGCTGAGACTCCATTATCCTCATGCAGGAAAAGCTGATTCTTTATTCACACAACTCATTTTATACAGTTTTTACAGACCTCATGTGCTATTAACCTTTAATTGATTAATAGCTTTCTCACCAATTACTCTATTAGATAGTAAAAGGTATTTTACTTGTCCATCAAATTTCTTTGTTCTTGGACTGTTTGCATATTTTCTTCACTGATTCTTATGGGACAAATCCCTTGTTATTGCAGGTGCATTTGTTTTTCAGTCCGAGAATAGGTTGTTGTGCTAACGAGTTCTCATACCAAGATTGTTGTCACATGGGAACTTGCAAATTGCTTAACTACACTTAGAAGAGATGATAGGCTAGCTATTAATTGAATAGACCAGGCCTGATCTTATGAGGCATTTTATAATTCTACCTCTCATGACAACCAGAGTCCAACAAAATGCTGCAACCAACTGTAGAGTTGGTCTGTTACACAAGGGGGTTGTAACAAAGGAGTAAACAACGCCTTGGCAGCAAGCCACCTTGAGCAAGATTAATTTGTTTCTCTGTGAGGCTGACTGTGAACAACTCCTCCTTACCATGAGAGGCAACCATATGTAACAGCACCTGAATCTCTGGAGGTCGAACATTCATCATCCCTAGGGATGTAAGGACTAGATGTAAAGATTTCTCCCACGGGTCTTTGACAACTATGTCTGCATGCAAATATATGTGTATTATTTTTAAGGATGTGCCATGGGTTGTGGAGCCAGGGATGTGTATTCTATTTCATTTGTTAAAAGCAGTTGGGGAGATGTTTTTCTTTATCTCTTGTAACTCTGGGGGGAGAGCCGCGGATGCCTTCTGATAATGGGTCAACTGTTAAAACCAGGTGGGACATTGTTCTTATCTCTCTCACCGCTGGTCCTCCCTCCAGGGGGATATTTTTCTGCTAGTGGGCCATTAACACCTCCCCAAACTATACCCTCCCCAAAAGCCGTACATCCACATTCCATCATCCTATTGTGAGATGCACCACATTCACCCCGGCAGTGGGGGGAACCAACCATTTCCTACCTGGATAAAACTGAGACACAGGAACACGAAAGTGGCTAGCTTCACCCGATTTTCTGGGAGGAAGACCAGACCCCATCTCACCATCACCAGACCCCTTCTCACGATCACCAGACCCCTTCTCACCACCCTTGGACCCTTTTGCTACAAGATCATCTCTACTTCAACAGAACCACATCTGCCACTCCAGGAGGACTTACTTTTGGACTGCTTCCAACACCCTGACCAACAGGGTGTCAGGTTGTAGCTCTGACTCTGTCAGGGTTTTCCAAAATTGTTGTTTGTTTGTTTGCTTGTTTGGTTGGGTGGTTTTGTTTTTCTACTACACTTGTATTATTAATATTCCTAGTAAAGAATCGTTATTCCTATTCCCAAATATTTGCCTGAAAGCCTTTGATTGCAAAATTATAATTTGGCAGGGGATGAGGGGTGTACATTCTCCATTCTAAGGGAAATCCCATTTTCCCTGGCAGATCTCCCAGTCTTTCCAAACCAAGACATCCTTTTACATCCAAAAAAACGTAGAAAGTGCTCTGCTAACGCTTGAGCCCCCCAATGTGTTTGATTGTGCAAGATTTTAAGTATTTTCCTAGCATATTCCTTTGTCACTAATTCTGTTCTGTCTGGCAATTTCCACTTACTTTCAGTCAGTAGCGTTCCTCCTATCTTACGGAATTCCTCTATCTCTTTTTGTGAAGGGCACATGGAGTATTCTAGTGTCTTGCTTTGCTCAATTTCAGGGGTACTTACCATCATTAGGGCTGCTCTCTTCGCCTCTTGGTCTGCGAGGTTATTCCATCTGGTCCTAAATTGCATCCCCACCTGATGTCCTTTCACATGCACAATAGAAATTGCCTCGGGCTCTTGTATGGCTTTTAATATCTGTCTTACCAGTTCCTCGTGGATCAATCCTTTTCTTTTTGAGCTGATCAGGCTTCTTTCTTCCCAAATCTTTCTAAAGGTATGTACTATCCCAAATGAGTGTTTTGAATCTGTAAATATCGTGCCTTTTTTACCTTTTAGTCTGATCAACCCAGTATACAATTCACAAGCCTGTGCTGACCAATTCGGGTCTAGGGGACCCGACTCTACTACTTCACTTGTTTTTCTATCTACTATAGCATATCCTAATTTTCTCTTTCTTTCTATTACCTTGGCTGATCTATTTACAAACCACTTTTCCTTTGCTTCCAGCTCCTCTTCTTCTAAGTCTGGCCTTATTTTGTTTGGAAGTCTATTATTTTCACGCAATCTTGAGTTAGTTGTTTAGCTGCTTCCCCAAATAAAAACTGAGTGGGGTTTCTGGCTGAGGTGGTTCTTAGTTCTAAGTCCAAAGAATGAATAAGAATCGCCTCATATTTCAGGAACCTTGCATCTATGAGCCATTTTTCTGCTTTTTGTTGAAGGATCTTCCTAACATCATGGGGGTATATACTACTAGGGGAGCCCCAAATGTGCTTTTCCTTGTTCTTCTACTAACAGAGCCACGGCTACAATTGCCTGTAGGCATGTGGGCCAGCCTGTGCTCACCGGGTCTAAAAGTTTTGACACATATCCTACAGGATTCTGTGCTCCTGCCCAATCCTGTGTTAAGACTTCATAGGCTGTATGGTTACTTATATTTACGAATAATTGAAATTGCCTTTTTACATTTCAGAGGCTTAAAACCTGTGCAGCTGTTAGCGTATCTTTCAGCTCTTTATATCCTTTCTCATCTTCCTCTAGCTACTTTAATCTATCTGTGGTTTATTTTTCATAAAGAATTTTTACTTTTTTGTTGTAACCTTCTATTCCTTGCCTGCAATACCCTGTTAGTCCTAAAATTTGCCTTATTTCTTTCTTCGTTTGAGGAGGGGGAAGTTCAATAATGCCTGCCACTCTTTCTGGGTCTAATTTCTTCTTGCCCCTAGTGATCCAATGCCCCAGGTATTTTACCTTGGGCTCTGTGAATTGTAACTTTGATTTACTGACTTTTAGTCCTTTATTCCCCAGAAAATTTAGCAGTTCCATAGTGCATTTTCTCACATCCTCTTCCCTGGATCCTGCTATCAACGAATTATCTACATATTGCAGTATCTTTGTGCCTTTATGTGGAGTCTAAAGCCTGGCCTTTCTAATTTAGGCTGTGCCACATTCTAGGGTTATTTTATTTTTTATTTTGGGCTGTCAGCTTACTTTAAAGGGGTTTTCCCTTGTTTTTCTCCTCCCCCCCACCTTGCAGCACCATTTCTCTAGTCGCCTCATTCTTCCCCCCAGCAGCTTGCCTCTCACAAGGGGTCCGAGAAGCAAAGACAGCTCTCTGCAGAGGGGGGGCCGTGGCTGCGGGGAGAATGGAGGCATAGGCGCTTCTGAGAAAAGGGGAGGGCCGTGGCGCCCCCGGGAACCGCGGCTCCCTCCCCACATGGAAAAGCCGCTCTCCCGGAGTAGGGAGCATCCGCTCTTCCTTTGCCCCGCACACCCCAACCCAGGTCCCACTCTGGCCACCCCAAATCCCCTGCTGTACTATGTGGAAAACGCCCATCTCAGTCTCCCACAGCTGCCCACCTGATCATGTCCTCCTCTCTATCTCCCTTTTAAATGCTCGGACATCCCCCGTGTGTTAAAGGGGGAGACATTGACCCATTCTATAGTACTCGCAGCCAGAGACACTTCCTTTAGAGGGAAAAGCCCCCTGCACTTCCCCCTTTGTCTTGCCGCCCCCACCCTGGTCATCCCCTGGGCAAGCCCAGGTAATGGAGACTGCTCCCCGCCCTGGGAGAGTACCCTCGGGAGGGGGCTCCAAGTTTGACCCGGAGACGGGGTGCCCAGGGGACAGGATGTCCAGTGATGACAGGGATCCTGGAGCTTCCTCCCACAGTAAGTCTTGAGATAGTGTGGGGGCTTGGAAGCTACCGGGGGTTGCGATCCCTGTTCGAAGGTTGCAATTTCGGAGGAGGCAAAGGTGCAGTTGTCTTACTGGGGACTGTGGAGATTCCCGGGGCTGGGACACCCCTGGAAGTGGTTGGCTTCTCGCAGGAGGCTGCTGTTTCGGGGTAGGGATTCTTCTTGAGCTCCCTGCCACTGAAGCCGGGGCAATCGGCACCATGTATGGGGGCGGGAGACCACCCAGCAGATCCCATTCTCCGCCCCCCCTCCCCCCCCCCCCCCCAGCTCTGATGCACACTGAATACAGCTTTGCATTGAATCTTCCCTTATAATAAAATGCACTTCTCTCCTGGTTGCTGTCCTTGCAAGTACAAATTCTAACAACATTTCACAAATCCAAGTATCAAAAATCCCAAACCTCGGCCTTACCAAGTTTTCTTTAATTCCTTCTAATTGCTTAATACCTACTCCAAGGGACTTTCTCGGGGGATTTTCAGGATATGCTCTCTCAACTGACTTCCCCTTTCTCGCCGTTTTCTGAGTTCTGCTCTTACCTTGTCTCATCGACTTGGGACAGTTCTGAAGCGGTGTGTCCTGTCAGACAGGGGCTTTGCAACTTAGTTTCAATGGTACCTTACGGTGGTTTCTGAGGCTTTTTTCGGAAGTTTTCAGCCTGTTTCCCAGCAGGGAGTCGACCCGAGGGGCTTGACTGACAAACGAGCTCTCCCTTTTTCTGTCTCTTTCTTTGTTAACTTTTTCCCTAACCAGCTGAAGAGGCTTACCAGTCCCGGAACTCCTAAGAGACATGTCCTTTCCTCTTAGCTCCTTGGTGGCAACTTTAGTGTGCTCCCCGTGTGTGAAACAGATCTTTGCCTTTTTTCTTTCACTCTTCTAACACCCACTTCCCCTTTCACCAACCGTGTATCTCATGATACAGAGGAAGTGTGGTTTGAGGGTCCACACTCGCTTCGTGATGATATCATGTCTCTTTCACACACACATACTCTGCCACCCCACCCAACCATGTGTACTTACGATTCGTTTTTCCACATGGACTCTTCGTGCACTTAGATTTTTACGAGTGAAACAAAAACCGCGGTCCTGGAGAACCCCCTGTTCCCTGAGAGCTCTAAAGCTAGCTTTTGCCTCAGTTTTCCTTGGGTCATGGCTCTCGTTGGCTTTCTCGGTTCGGAGTCCTGATTAGTTGGACTTTGATGACACCCCTTTCTTTCGCGGGCCTGTACAAGAGGGCAGGGGCACCCCCGGCTCAGGAAAGAGGAGATCAAGGCTCAGAACCCCCTGTACAGGCCACCAGGTTTGTTATAAATTTAGAGAGCGAATTCCATTGAAAGACGATTTATTTGCCAACGAGAATTTCGGACAAGTAATTGACAAAGGCAACAAAACAAGGAAACAGTGCGCACACTGGGTGAAACCCCAAGCGTGACCTCTGCCACGTCACGTCCCTCCGAGGTTTCACAAAGTGTGTCCCCAAGTCAGTTAGTTTTATACCCCTCCTGGCTTGGATTACATATTCTTGAAATTGTACGTCTCGACTTGTTTCTTGGGCCCTGGTGCCGGTGAATGTTGAAACGTCTAGTGGCTTGTTTTGCTGTCTCAAAGGACTTCCTGGGTGGATGGGATCCCAGGGCGATTTGGATGGTCCTGAGAAGA
This sequence comes from Phylloscopus collybita, assembly GCA_027886175.1. Taxonomy (NCBI): domain Eukaryota; kingdom Metazoa; phylum Chordata; class Aves; order Passeriformes; family Phylloscopidae; genus Phylloscopus; species Phylloscopus collybita. The sequence goes on along the minus strand of JAJNNQ010000137.1, from coordinate 48,424,514 downwards.
TACCATCTTGGAGTCATCAGGGGTTGATCACTTCCATCTTGGCTGTACTTTCTCCTTCTATTTGAATTGTAATTTCTTTGTCTTCTTCCCGGAGCTGGAGATGGTTCTTGTGAAACTTTCCAGGCCCTTTGCTCTGGGGAGGGGGGCAGCTCCTTTTGGCTTTCCTATAAACTATATTTCTACTATAACAACAAGTATTATGAAAACATGAATTCTTCCTTTCTACACAGACAATTTAATAGAAAAAGGGGAAAAAAAAGTCTTACTCTGATCTCACAGGAGTATGTCTTCTAAACTGTCTTCTGAAAGGACTAGTCCCTTTGTAGAAAGTACTGCTTCCCCTTCCCCATCTCATCCGTTGCCTTCAGCTCTCATGCCAAAAGAAAATACTTGCATTTTCACTTTTTCTCTTACAGTTGAAAGTATTCTCTCATTTTCACACCTTATTTATAATTTTGGAATGTTAGCAGACCTGGCTGTGGCTCTGGAAGACCACTCCAACAAAGGGAAAGTTAGTGCTCTACCTCTCTTCCCCATTCCCTTGCACTCTCCCTTAGAAAAGACTGTTCAGAGTGTCTCTGAAAGACTCTAGGGAAGGGGTTTGAGTTTTTATCTGTAACTGCACGAATAAGATTAGCAAATAAAAGAAAGTAGAAATCTTCAGGAATTTAAGGAATCGGGAAACCATTTTGCATTATAACGGAATACAGATTATTTTGTAACAGGTATATACTGCTGACCATTTTTGAAATGGGACTTGGAAAAAATCTGTCAAATGCAATTTGTCTTATTTAGAATCAGCACCAACAGTCCTGATTTTGGCTGTTCTTATCTGTCTCACTCTCCTGGTCAATGGCAGTTGTTTTTTTAGTGGAATTTTGGGTAGGGAAGTCTTTGTTTGGCTTTTATCCATACACAAAGAACTCCAAGTGAATATGTGGTTTAGCAAAAGATTTTATGTGTACATATTTGTTCCAATGTATTGAATGGTAAAATAGGTATTTAGATATTTAGATATTTAAAAATTCATCTCTGCAGTCTTGGAATAAAAACATAAGTATCATTGTATCTCTAAAAAATGAGCCAGAGAAAATCAGGCAAGGGAAGTGTTCACTTTCAGTCAAGCTCAGAATGCTGGAATGATGCCAGTGGAGCTCCAGCAATGGAGCTGAGGTGGATGCATTTCTGAAGAGATGGTGACAGGGAAAAGAGCTAGAGTCAGTCAGTTTAAGGGAATTTGATAGTTTTGGTGTAGTTAATTGATTTTTTTTCCTGGCTTTTAAAGGGTTGGTATTGATGTAATACACTGCAGACTGCTAATATTTATCTTTTGCTTTAATCAGTCATATAAATGAAATGTGTATTAAAAAGAGAATTAATTTATTGTTGTGTATAATGAAAAACCCAGGAACAGTCTGAGGGGTACTCAAGTAATCTTCCTGCTCTAGTTCTGATGGTGCCTGTTACTAAGCAGGGATAATCTTTTGACACTAAGGCAAAAAAAGAAAATGTATGGTCATTAGAATCAAGATCAGGCAATGTGGGAGGACTGCAGAGGTGCTGTTTGTTGAATTGAAGCTGGCTAGTACTGTGGGGAACAATAAAAAGGGCTTAAAAATATGAATATAGCAAAAAGCAGACCAGAAATAGCATTGGTCAGTTACTTGATGAGAACAGTCACTTCCCAAACAGGGACATAAACTAGGCAGAGATATTTAATGATTTCTTTGCTTCAGAATTCTACACTGGAGATGGGATCTGGGACCACCAGAGCCCTGAGCTGGAGGACCTCAACTGCAAGAATGGTTTGTTATTGGTGTTGGCTCTGTATGTTTGTTTTTGTTTTTCATGTTGGCAATTAGAATTGATGCATTCAGGAAAGTAAAGGACAGAACTGTAAAAATGAGTGAATGTGATGATTTAAAACCATTTGGGAATTAAAGTTAAAATAAGCCACTCCCTTTCTCCCTGCCCCTCCCTGGTTCAAAAAGGACAAATGCAACTCTTTGGGTTGCGATAACAATCGACTACAACAAACAGCAATGGGATGATAATACAAACAGTAACAGCAACAATTAACACACTTGTGTTAATACAAAAGAGAGGGTGATTTACATGTACAAAGGTGCTCATCATCTTAGCTCAGTTCCACATGGCCTCCTGAGACAAAAACAAGATGGTGGATAGCACCCTCACCAGCACCATGTGGTCTGACAAAAAGGGGAAAATGCTGGCTGTTACTGCAGCCTGGCATTCTCCTCCTCTGAGCTTGAGAGAACAAAAAACAGCTGTGGAAAAATGCCTCAATCTGGACCATGCTGCTGGACCATGCTACTTCTGAACCCTAGCGTCCTGCCCAGACTGACTGCTTCTGAACTGCACGACACTGTGGGTTCAGCTACATTCAGCAGTATTTGGCTAGGCTTGACTGTGTTATAAATTTAAAGAGCCAATTCCATCGAAAACTATTTATTTGCCAATGAAAATTTCAGACATAGAAAATTGACAAAGCCAACAAAACAAGGAAACAGTGTCTGCACTGGGTGAAACCACGAGCGTAACCTCTACCACGTTACACTCCCCCTGGTTTCACACCAACTGAGCCCAAGCCAGCTGTTTTATACTTTTTCTGGCAGGGCTTACATGAGTCCAAGGTTTCTGTAAGTTCTTTTGTCCCTTGGCGTCTCATTGATGAAATTTTGAAAGCAGGGTCCAGCTTCTGAATGGATTTCCTGGGCGTGGAAGGTTCCTGAGTACTCTTAATGTCCCAGATAAGATATCATCTCAGGGCCATTAGTCCTTATGAGGTGTGGAGCATCCTTGTCCAGAATGTTCTCCACCTTCCATTTGAATTGTAATTTCTTTGTTCTCCTCTCCGGAGATGGGGAAAAAGTCCTTGCAAAATTTTCCAAGCCCTCCACCATGCTGGGGAGGCTTTTTGGCTTTCTTAAAAGGGTACACTTCAATTTCTGATTTATACTAACCACAATATTATAAAAATATAAACTATTATCCACTACAATAACAAACATTATGAAAACATGATTTATCAATCACCACAACTGTGTTCACCACTTGGAGATGTGTTTCTCCTGAGGGATGGGAAGGGACAGGCAGCATTGAGAGAGGGGCAGAGTCCACAACGCTAGTTGCTGGCAGGTTCTCTGAGGAAGGAATGGAACAAAATGGCACACTCATGGTGTATGTGTATCTTTCTCTTCCCCCCCAACCCATAGCCCCCAAACCAGTGGCTCCCAGCAATGATTTTGGGATACAGAATAGCAACTTAGCCATGCCCACACACTGCTAGGCTCTGCCCCATTCCCAACACCTGTAAGTAAAACTAGGGCAATAAAGAATGTCAGTCTTTGAGTTATAAGAAAATAGCCAATTGGAACATTTTTTTTATGTAGAAGGCAAAGAGAAAATTGAATCAACATGGAAGATAAGTGGAAAATCACTTCAGAGAATATAGAGTGAAGAAAAAAATGTAAAAACTCAGACAATCCTGTCCCAACATTTCCGTTTAAAAAGCAAAGCAAGCATTCAGCAACTGTATTTTTTATGAAGCGTATGTCCCTATTTTTTCTGAGTGGAGAATATGTATTCTCAGAAAACACCATTTACTGGTAAATCAGAAATAATCCCTTAGGAAAGCTGTATGTCAAATAGTTTTTCAATTTTCCTGGATTGTCTTATCATAATTCTTCAAATTTTTCAGCCCATTAAGCTCACTCACATCTCCTACCCTGACATAACAATGGAATTTTCAAATTTTTTCAAATGTTGTTTTTTCAATGCTTTGTCATAACTGCCTAACTTTCCCTTCAGCAAACAAAACATTCTACTATGGAAATTTTAAAGGAAAGAAATTTTCCTGAAAGAAACCTCCTTCCTTTTTCCAAAATGGTTTAGCCTGTCATTGCACTATTTTAATCTGGCAAAAGTATGGGTTGCTGTTGAAAGGAGCAGGCTGGTTTTCCTTCTCCTGCTGTCTTCTGCCACTTCTTCCCACCACTTCCCATGTGCCACTCATATGCCTGTAGCTGTGTGAGGTCTTGCTTGAGGGTGTCACTCCAGTTGAAAGCTCGTTTCTCTTTTGCTAGCCTAGTTTTCCTGACTGTGCAGAATGCAAAGAGTAATGGCAGCCTAAGGGCAGCAACAGGAAATAATGTCTAGAGACAGGTGGGGAGGTGAACAGGATTTTTCTTTGATATTTGTTTAAGGGTCAGTTTAAGCTCAACAGGAATTGGAAAAGTCATTATTTGCTAATTTTACGAACTATTGAAAACTTAATTGAAAACTGTTTTGGAGCTGGAGTAATTAATCTGGTTTTTGCACTCACACACCTTTTGCTTTTTAGTAAAAGACAAATTGCCCAAGAACCACACAGTTTCAATTTGAATAAACAAATAAATTGATACAAGTGTTGGGTATCTAATCTTGGCAAGCCTGTAAGGATCTGTTGTGGTTTAGGAATAGAAACCCCAATTCAGTGCCCCTACCAGACTTCCCAAACCACGCACCACTCTCTTGCTCCCCACTTTCCCCCGCCCCCTCCCTCTTGTGGCACAATGGAGAGGAGAATTGAAAGCACAAAAAGCAAAGATCATGGGTTGAAATAAGAACAATTTACTGTAAACAGTAATGGGAAATGTGGTCAGCTAGGGATGCCGTTTGCAAGATCACACGATGTACGGGAAGGATAGGGACCCTGCCTCTCCGATTATTTTGTTCAATAGCACTGTAACCCGCTGCCTTGCGCTGGTGACGTAAGCGCACCGGCTCTATATAAGGCGGCGCACGCAAGTAATAAACGCATTTAACCGTCGACCACATTGGTGTAGCGAGTGATTTGCCCGAATGGCCTGAACGTTTGCTGTCGTGTTCCTTCTGAACCGGGTCCCACTGCCCCCCCGTGAGGCAATAGGGATAGGAAAATGAACAGTAACAGCATCAATACTAATGACAGAGATTACAAGTAAAGAAACTATTCTCAAAGAAACCCCATAACAGTAGAGAACAGTGGATGGCTACCCCCACCACATTTTCTCAACTGGAAGGAACTTCTTCCCATAAGAGCGTCCCTTTCCTCACCCCTGGCAGTGACATGAGATGATATAGAGCAAACCTCTGTGTCCTAGCCGTACCTCTCCCTGGTTATTGTAAAAACATAACCCTGTCCTGTCTGAAACCAGGATAGGATCTAATGGAGATCCAGGTAAGCTATGCTTGCAGGCTTCAAAAGTGTCTCGGGCTGTTCTAGAGACTCATAGGACCTTAAGCTTTGGCAGGCTACTGAGAGACTTTGCTACAGCTTTAGTTCAGAGTGGTACAGTTCATACAAAGTGCAGGAGATACTTGCTGTCAAGTTCAAGTCTGCCACTTTGGTTCTGTGTGTTTGCCGAAGTTTTAGTTAATATGCTGTCTTAGTTCGAAAGACAGGTGTCTGCCAGGGAAAAGCTGGAGTCTCTCTTGGAATGGAGAATATAAACCCCTCCCTCCAAATTATTATAATTTTAAAATTAAGGGGGCTCTCAGGCAAAGGTATGTGGATAGGAATAACAGTTCTCTACTGGTATGTATAACCAGGCAAACAACACCAACTACAGCATTAACAACAAAACAGAACCAGGAACCCAGGAACAGCTTCCCTCACCGCAGGCACTTTCCCTTTGGTGCAGTTCCGGTCACAGCCGGCAGGGGCGCTGGTGGCTCCCGGTGGACAGGGCAGGTGCGATGATCCCCACACGGCTGCAGGGGGCGCTGTGGCGCGGGCTTGGGGAGCACGTGGTAATGGCGGCTCGGCCTGGAAGGGAGGAGCTGTATCGGAAACTCCGGAGCTGAGGCTGAAGAGCCGGGAGGTCTCGGCAGGCAGGGGGTGCAGGCCACAGAGTAGTGAAGAGACTCAGAGCAGTGCGGAAGAAGCAGCAGGGGGTGGGACAACAGCGACCCTGCTCCCAGTGTGGTGACAAGTCCCTCTTTTAGTGAGGCAGGAGATAACAAGATCCCAGTTCAGTGACTGCTCCCAGGAGCAGAGGCTCATCCCACACCAGAAGAAACAGGACTCAGCTGGACTTCTGCGGCAGCAGTGAGATCTTTTCCCAAGCAACAGCTACATCGTGAAGACTCCCATGAGTGAGTGAGTTTCCCCTCCCTGCCATCTCAAGCATGCAGCCATCAGTGCTTCTTAGCAACAGAATGGGAAAAATTTCACTGGTAACAAGTAAAGAAAAGGAAAAGAAAGAAAACCCCAAAAACTCAACCCCCAACATATTTTGATAACAAATGCATAGTTAAATGAGAAGGAAACTATGGAATGTTCTAGTGCATTAAAATAATAACTTGAAACCAGTACTCAGAAAAGAAAGACTGCAAGTTCAGAATCCACGTGTAAATGTATCTAAAAATTTTCTTTCATACTGATGTGTGAATTTACCATGATTACAGAAATTAGCACAGGATTTAAAGTAGAACAGGTGTTTGAATCCCTATGTGAAAGTCTTATAATACTCCTGGAAACCTCGGTTTAGAGGATAGCAAGAATTTGTCTTGGTGTCTTTCTGCATCTCTCTTTTTAGATTAGTGTCATTCTGAAATGTCTTGAAATACTTTAAAATCCTCAAGATGGTCAGTGAAATATTGGCTGAAAAATATACACTGAAGTAAGTAATGCTGCTAAACCATTTTTCAGCATTATTTCAAGTGAAAATTCACTATTTTTTTCACATATTTCAAGTGAAAGAAACATAAAATTTTATTCATGAATCTAACTTTGTCACAAAAATGTGGATTAAAAATTTAGGAAATGGAAAAACAGAAGGCCTAATTTACTGAGTTTTGTCTGATCAGCTGAGGAAGTGTTCAGTTATATTCAGGAAGCTTGGAAGCAGAATAGATTGATCAGGTGGTTCAAAATCATCTGCAAGAGAGCTGAGAGTTGAAAGAGGATGGAGGTTGAGATGCAGGAGAGATAAAAAGGGGAATGAACAGAAGGTAAGGAATTGGAAAAATTGAGTTTGAAATTTTCTCTTGGCAAGTGATGAAGCGTGCACATCTCTGACAAAGGATGCTTGCTAAGAGCTGAATACACTTGCTGGTTGCTGGCAGTACAAGAAAGCATCCTGGCATGCTCCCCTACAGCTGCTGACATAGGAGTAGTAATGTTGGTCCTATATTTTCCTACAGCATTGCGTGAATTTCAGAAAAAAGAGAACAATTTCTAAATCTGGAGAGAATGGTAATTTTGTACTGAAACCAAAATAAGTTCTTGGAAAGTGATTGTGCTTGATGCAAAATTGACATATTGCATACCACTCCCTTTTCTTGAGCTTGATGAGAATAAAATAACCTTTTTGCTTGCATGTTCTTACACATTCACAGTCAAATTCCTGTGATCTTGAGTTGTTCAAGTCAGAGTTTATGTTTCACTTGTTTTTCAGGCAATTAACTTAAGGACTTTGCATTAGTCAGACAAATACATTCTATGTGTTGACTTTTCATGCTCCATGACATTTCTTTCATCTTAATTTCAGACATGGTTACAAGAGACAAGACTGACATTCTAGAATGACAGCTAGGGAGACTGTAGTATCCCAAAGTCTCCCACTAGGTTAATCAAGAGAGGGAATCATTACACACAGAGTCCTGATGTAGCCAGTGCAGCCTGTAGTTGGCATGTGTGATTGTTGGCTTGAGTAACCCAGAACTTGCTCAGCAAAATAAACCAGAGAGGAGACCTGCTCTTGTGTGATTTCAAAGCCTGTAAGCAGAATGGAAGGAGATGAAGAAGCTGAAGAGAGTAGCTTTGTAAGGATTTAGAAAAGAGGCAGGAAAAACAAGTGCTGACATTGGGGAAAGAACTAAGAAAAAATACTAAAAATGAGAAGAAGAAAGGACTCTGGAACACCAAATATAAAGGAGCTGCATTTGCATGGATCTCTGCATTCTGCCATCTCTGGCTGCTCAAAGACTGCTGGGATATCTGATAGCTAGGATTTGTGGGGTCTTGTTAACAACGGATAATGGGTAACATTAATGGATAATGGGTGACATTAATAGATAATGGATAATAGTGGATATTGCTTTGTTTTGTATAGTTGTATCCTGTGTATCCAGTAAGGCTTGTCTGTTAGATGATGGAGTGTCTGTCTCAGCTGCTGTCTGTTTTACTGATCTTTCCTGATTTACTGCTCTGGTAACCACAAGAAGACAGACTGTGCCCTCTGTCTCTTTCCAAGTATCTTGGTGAACAGGGAGAGGTGGGAAGACATACAGCACTGTCTGCACCCAGGCTTGCAACATCAAGTTGTTGATATCTTCAGTTTGAGAGTCAAGGGAGCACCTTAAGGGCACTTTATTGCATGTTCTTATGTGCAAGGTTGTAAATAATTTGCCCACCAGACTGATTTATGTTGCTCAATGTGGGAAGCACTCATCTAGTGCTAGTGTTGGACCTCAGTTACCAAAACAGGAAGTGTTAATAATTTTCTTTGTTACTTATGACCAGTGAAGGTGACACACTCACTGTGTGGTGATTCTCTATGATTTTATTGTATGAATGAGATAATAGTTTTTACCATTTGTCTGCTTGAATTCGGACAACAGCTTTTCTTCTTTGTAAGCAGAAGAATGCGTTTTGTGCAGGGACTCCTAATGCTGCCTTCTGTGAAGATGAGTGCGAGACCCACACGCTGTTGCCTGCTTGTTAGGCTGCCCTCTATGACAGTGCTTTTATTCGCTTTTATATTTTTCATGAATTTTATTCTTGTGATCCTGCTGCAGAAAAATGAGAGCATAAGTTGGGGTTAGAGATGACTGTGAGATACTTGGAATAGCTCCTTGCCCTCACAACATCTTTTTAGCTCTTGACTGTGGGAACCTGGGAAGGCTTCACAGCTCCTGGGTTCAGCTGTAAGTTAAAGTGGAAGACAACAGGAGGATGCCAAGATGGGAAAGAGAAGTAAGTGAGAGTTGAAAAAAAAATAGAATGTAAAACTCCATAATCCTCAGTACAACAGAACAGTCATGGTTCTACCTGGAGCAGCCAGTAGGAAGCAGATATTTTTGTGTGTGATTTAAGGTTTTGTATGAGGGTGCATTCCCTTCCCTAAAAAAAAAAAAAAAAAAAAAGACTATACTAAAAAAGGATGGGAGTTTGAACGTATTCTGTGATTTTGAAGACAGCACTGTTGGTTTTGTGGGGAATGATGTGACAAAAGAATTTTGTATCCTGGTTTTGACATTATGAAAGTGAAAATATTTAGATGGAAAAAGTAGTGAGTTCTTCATGAGAGACCTGTGGCCAGGACTGGATTAACAACTAATGATTGCAGTAACAACTAAGATGCAGCAGAAAGGTGAGAATAGGAAAAAAAACCCAGCAAGATGTAACTCCAACTTCCTGGAGTGGATATTATGTTTAAAAAAGCTTTATTTAACAATACAGAGTTCTCTCATGGCCAGCACCTGTAATGTATAAAAAGTTCGACAAATCAAAGGAAGTAAATTTTCTTGTGGGATAGCTTGCTGTTATTTATAGCACAAATTGCTGAGACTTCCAAGTGTTACCTATGCCCTCACCATCCTTTTGAAAGCATCACAACATGTGTGTTTTTTAGGCTCTTTCCTCTCCTGCTAATGCTGTTTTGGTTGGCCCAGGTCACCTGAGATGAATTCTGTCCTTTTGAAAATACTTGAGTTTAAACACTGCTTCTTTGAATAATTGCAGAAATAATTGCCAGAGATTTGGGAGGCTGAAACCTTGTTCACCTGTGTGAAAATGTAAAGGCCCATGTGCTCCTGGGGATTTCGGCCACCTACATCTCCATTTATATTAACTTCACAATGTATTCCTTTTCCTATTGCAAATATTTCCTGTTACAAATGAAGAAGGCATACTATGCAAGATCTGGATAACTTGAGGTATGTTTTCTTGTGTCTGCCTAAGTGGAACTAGGATGTTCTGAGGCAGGCATAAGCTTTTGGACAAGGTTGCTTAGTGGTGTTGTGTACTTCTCTGCTTACAAGATAGCTGTGGAACAACAATGAAAGTAAAGATGTACAACTCCCCACATAAGTGCTGGTGAAATGACTAGGAAAACAAAACATGTCATCTTGAGAATTATGCTTTTCATAATACGTTTTAAGGATAGATATGAAAGGAACATCTCTGACCTGTTTCAGCAGACTATAGAACTGCCCTCCACACTTTTAAAAATACCGCTCAATAATTTCCCCTTAAAATTTCAAAGTAAAATTCATTCTTGAGTTAAAAGATTAGGAAGAACTTTTTCACAGAAAGAGTGATAAAGTATTGGACTGGCCTGCCTGGGGAAGTGATAGAGTCACCATCCCTGGATGTGTTTTAAAAAAGACTGGATGTGGCACTTGGTGCCATGGTCTAGTTGAGGTGTTCGGGCTGGGTTGGACTCGATGATCTTGAAGGTCTCTTCCAACCTAGAAATTCTGTGATTCTGTGATTTCAGTGAGTATCTCTAGAAACATTGTTTCTATGAATAATTTATCTGTTAGATTCTGGTTTGCACTGTTTCAAGTTAATTTAAGCTATGTTCAACTCCTAGCTTTCAGCATATCTGTAACTGCTTTTCTGTGAGACCAGAGGACACTTCCCTAAGAAAAAAAATCTCACCACATAAACACATCTCACTTACTGTGAAACAGATTCTTAACTTGCAGAGCTGCAAAATGTTTTCTTATAAAGCAAGAAATCATCTTAGTAAAAAATAGAGTGAAGAAAGAAAAAGTTACAGTGTAATTTAAACTGAAGACATTACATGGTAGATAGTATGAGGTGAGCTTTAAAAAAAATACCATAAACAGCATATTATATTTTAATGAGTATGTAACTAAGAAACATTTTAATTTTGAATAGCAATAATAATGTCATGTTAAATGTACATGTGAGCAAAGGTCTGACATTTTCTAATGTTTAAATAGTGAAGGCATTGATGTAGGATTTCCTCATTGTTTTAAAGCGTTATTAAAATATCAGTGGGACACTGATCCTAGGGTGCATTATCTTTATCTTGTTTAGTTAAAAATAAAATAAAAAGTAATTCTCTTTCCAGGAATAGAGAGATGACTTTTTTTCTTCATAATTAAGATTGTATTTTACCAAGTTTTTGAAAGGTTGCTTAGTTTTATGTTCCACATTAGCTTTCTTTCATTTCTGTTTGGGAAACACCAGTCTTATAAAACCAATGAAAACCCTTGTAAAATGGTTAATATGTTAATTTTTTTTTTTTTATTCAGCAGTTATGCTCTGTACAAAATGTACTTTTATGTTGTAGAAGGAGCAAATCTGTGTTTTCACCAGTGTTACGGTAAAGTGCACCTCCCCAGTTTCTGTTTAAGAGAATATTTTTGTAAAAATTGCTGCTGTTTTATTTCTACATGAATAAATCCAGTTAGTTTTAGGTTATTCAAACTGTTTTATCAAAAAAGCAGGAGAGAAACCTGTACTCACTTAAAAAAATAATTTGACCAATGTTCACAAACATTTGGGCTTTTTTGCAAAATAGTTCAGTCAATTAAAATAGTCTTTATAAAAGAAAATGCCCTTTGGTCTTTTGGCAGTGTGGTCGCTCCAAAAGTTTTTTCACCATTGAAAAGATTTGTGGTGTGCTTCCAGGAGAACAGAAATGTGGGGGAAGAGCAGTCAGTGTCCCCTTCGTTGTTCTGCAGTTAATCCAGTGTGGCGTGGGTTATGGATTATGAAGTTTTTGTGTTGAAACATCTTTAATGCCTTTGATCAGGAAAAATCAGGTCTGTATGCTATGCATCCTTTATAATTACAGCTAGAAGTCGTCTCAGGTGTTGAGAGTACCATTATGAAATACATAGAGTGCCTTGGAACTAGAATTATGTCATAGCAGTTGGAAGTGAACCCAGCACTGGCTGCTTTGTTATTTAGTGTTTGTGTCTTACATGTAGAAATACAGTCACACATTACAAGCAGTTAGGATTTCAGATTTTCAAGAAACAGTGGAGGAACCCAGCAATCTCTTTGCCAGAGACAACTGCATGTGATATTATATGAGGGTGGACTATCTTATGTAGAATATTTTTTCTGTATTATCTTTGCAATCCTTCTGCTCTCATTTTCAGTGATTTAATGGGTTTTCATTTTGTGTGTCCCAGTCTACATTGTAAATTTCTTTCACAAGGACTGCCTTTTAATTTATGCTTTTGCAGCAAGTCTACAATTCAATAGAGTTCTGATTGGAATATTGGGGGCCTACCATGAGGAGTTACTATCTTTATTGTACATGTAACAGGAGTGTGACTGGCAGTTCTAGTCTTTGAAAGCTGGCCCATGTTTTGGTAAGAAGGGCAGTAACTCTCTCTTTTCTAATACTTCTTTTTTTTTTTTTTTTTTTTTTTTTTTTTTTTTTTTAAACCAGTCTACATTTGTACCACTGTAAATCGACAGCAATTCAGAGAATGCTTAATCAGAACATTTTTGAGGTTGGGGTTTTAGCAGCAATGAAACAATGACTTCAAGGGGTTTGGCTTAGCACCGAGAAGGGAGAGGCTGAGCCGCGAGATACTTTACCAACGCTGCCATCTCTTGGCCTTCTTTGGTATTGCCACCTCTAAAAATTCATGGACAAACGGTCAGCTTCTTAAAGGCAAACCCAAGACCACTCCCTCCAAGCACTGGAGTTAACAAATGACATCAACGTAACTTTTTCCTCTAAGGCCTCTCAATTTTTATATAAATCAACTCCCTAAACTCATAGCTTCATTTACCTCAAACAAGGCTGTTTTCAGTCTTTTAAATTTTTAAAAACTTCATTAACTGAATTCCACTAGCTTTGAGATTGTTTTGTGTTGCTATCATTCAAATTAAAAACAAACACAGAGAAACAGAGAAATCAAAATCGACAGAAAAATTAAAACTACAGATCTATCCAGTGGTAGTGTATGCTTCCTGAACTTCTAAGAGGTTTCTTTTATTTCTGGAAGCCATGATGGGAGCAGATTGGGAGTAGATACTACAAAGTCTTATTCTGAGCTCACCCAAGTGAAACCCCACTTTCTTTTACCAAGCAATGGCTGCTTTGATATTTTTATGAAATAGGGTCTTAGTTTGGTTTCCAGTGGGCCATCTAAAATGTTGATTACAAATGATAAATCTGTGTGGATATTTTAATGGTTTTGTTTCTTTTTTTCTTTTCTCCCCGCCCCCTCCCCCTGCCCTCCCCCCCGCCTTCTTTGTCCAGAAAGATGCCAGTTTCCATACCTGAAAAAATTAATGGGAAAGTGTGGATTGCAATACTCTTGTCTTTTTCCACAGCTTAACAAAAAGGTCAGTCTGGTTATGGTGGTGGTTTTTTTGTTGGATTTTTTTTTTCCTCTCCAGTTTATCAGTTTTTTAAAATATGCAAGTTTAAGATTTTAGGTTAAAATGACAGTTGTCTTTAAGCTAGTATATATGAAAGTCCCTGAAATCTGAAGGTACAATTTTAAAATTATTGAGATAGAATAATTCTGTAGAAACTCTCCAAAATAATTTCTGAGTTTAAAAAATACTTATGTTTTGGTCTGTCATAAAAATTAATGTGGTTAGGTATTAGTTTGAATGGAAGATAACATTTCTCAACAGATCCAAGCTCTGCTGCCAGATGAAGATGAACTTGTTTCTAAATATACTCCCTCCTGGACAGCTGGTTTGATTATAGTTCCTGTCTTGGCAGATGCATTTGGTAGGTAAAGATAATTATGCCTGTCTAGCTGTTCCCACAAATACTTGTTTAAATCCATTAAAATGCCAAAATTAGTGGTAAGCAAATGCAAGTTTTAATTTGTATCTTTTCTGGTTTTCCACTAATTTTTACGATATAAGGTGGTACATTTCCAATGAGAACACTTTTTTTTTTTTTTTTTTTTTTTTTTTTTTCCCCCAAATCTGGTCTGAGATTTGCAGTACTGCTGAGAAGTTATGCCTTACAGAATACTGGTCTGAACAGGAAGAGAATTGATGGTTCAGAAATACTTGGATTTGTCATACAGTTTCATATCAAGCTTCTTAGAAAACCTCATTGTAATGTTATTCTGTAATTTTGCTACTCAGGCATTGTAGTGATTGGGGAGGACAGTTGGGTTGGTTTATTTTCACATTGATTTTTTTTATTAGTGTTTTTCTTTGACTCCTTCTGGTTGTGGTGCTCTTGACTAGGTAATTTATGGCCTAATAACAAGCTCTAGGCAACTGTCCTGGTTGCCAGAGGCCTGACAGTCAGATGTAAGAAGTGTTTTAAAGACATGTTTGGTTTGAAATTGCTTTTCTGTTCTTCCCCAAATGAAACCCTGCTGCTACACACATTTTTTTTTTTTTTTTTTTGAGCGGAAGAAGCAGCACGGGAGCAGGGATGGTATGTGTTTATAAGGACACCTGAAAAACAAAGCTTTTTGGAAATTGAAGCTTGCTGGGAAGACGAGAAGTGGGCCACTTTGTCTGGGTTTTTTTCTGTTCTCTTCCGTCTCTTTAAGAAGTTTTTCTAAAGTTCTATTTCAGCCTTCTGTATTTACCTTTTGCAATGGTGTCTTTCACAATTTTCACATAAACAGCCTATTTGTTATTGTAACCATCTCTTTATGTTTACATTCTCCTGATAAGCAGGATACTGTTGATAGACTGTTGGGTTGACCAATGTGCTAAGAGAGGAGTATTTTCTTCCTCCAGTCCGTGGGCACTGTTGGAATTCTATAATTGTTGAGGTCTATAAATAAACCTGCCTTTTTTTGCCTTGTACATCTCAGTATGTGAGTGTCGTTTCTTTGTGTCATGCTGCAACATCTGGTGACTGCCAAGTGTACAAGAACCGAGAGGTGAGGTCTGGTGAATGCCTGTGTGGACGGCTGTGGGTGGGATTTTATAGCTCTTACCCCCACCTCCTTGCTTTGGCCCGGTGATTGTGAGCCGTTTGGCACTTTGCCTGCAGCTCTTGTGGTAATGGCAACCCCTGTGATTTCTATTAAGTATTCTCTGGTCTTGGAGATCTGGAAATATCTTATGGAGCAGAAAAGCTCCATCTCTTTCTCCCTGATTGCCTTTGATAGGTTGTTTTTGTGGGCCAGAGACCAGTGTTTCTTTCCAGTCCCTGAGGAAGTGTTCTCTAAGGGATGTGTGGTCTTGCTTGTGAGAACATTTCATGGTGACTCTTTCTGTTGATTATAGTGTGGACATGGCAGAATTGCTGCTACACTGGAAAAAGTTTAACAGGTTTTTGCAGGGGCTTGACTCCTTCAGCTCTCAGGCGTCTGCGGATGTGCAGAGTTGCCGGGGGATCCGTCCATCTTGAACATGAATGGGGAGGTGGAGAAAGACGCTGAGGTCCTTTTGGAAGCCGATGTGTTGGAGGTGGAGATGGATTTTGAGTTTCTGAGTAAGGCAGAGGTTTCTTCCCCTGCCAATGACGTCGCGCTGGGGGAAATTCCTGTCCGGGATTGCAACTTTGGTTCCCCAGGCTGCATTCGGCTCCTGGCCAGCTGATTCTGCGCAGTGAGCGAATGGGGGAGGGGAACTGCCTTCCGCCGTGCCTTTCCGCCGTGCCTTCCCAGAGCTCGGGGGCTGCGAAGAGACCCTGGCTCAGCCTCCGCCTCTGCTCTAGCTGGAGCTGATGACGCTCTTTTGTCCGAATTGTAGCGTTTCCATGGTGTGCCCTCTGGGCGCGGCGAGAGCGAAGCTGGCTGCTTTGCCGCCGCTTTCTGCACCAGGGGGAGCACCCCGGCCACCTCTGCCTCTGCGCTGCCTGCTGGGCATGCACAGGTGGTGGTGGCCACCGCAGGCGGGGAGTTAATTGATCTTTTGTCGAGTCCTGCCCCAGTGTGGGGGCAGCCCGCCCCACTCTGCTTGGGGAGGCCGTTGCCTGCTGCTGGCGTTTGCATCACAGGCGGGATTCTTTTGGGCGGGTTTCCAGACTCTTCCCGCGCTGCCTCCGCCAGGCGCGGTGGGTGGTGCCACCATTGGAGCGGGCCCTGCTTTGGGCGGCCGCGCGTGGCTTTCTGCCCTGCCTGAGGTTTCCCCCTGACCTGAGCCGTTCAAGTTGTCCAAGTTGGTGCCGCCAGCCAGGGCGTGGGGCGGATCAGTGGCTGCATGAGCCACGGTGCTCTCTCCGCCCTACCTCTGCCCTGTGGGAGTATGCCCCTGTGATGGTCCCGCTCTGGTCTGTATCGGATTCACGAGCCCTGCTGGAACCTGCGCCTGCTGCAGCACCCTTTGCTCGTGCTGCAGCAGCCAGGGGCTGGGCTGCTGGTCCAGCTCTGCTGCCCTTGCCTCCTGTGGGTGCCGGGGCTGCAGCAGGCGTGGATGCTACAGTGTTCGCCTTTGGCGCAAATGGTGATATGGCCAGCAGGAGACTAGTGGTCGCCCGGAGTCGTGGGCCTTGGGCTGGTGGTTCTCCCTTCATGGGTTTGTGGACACTTTCCCCGTGTCAGGTGACTGTGTGTCCGAGGGAACACAGATGAGAAGTCAAAGCAAAGGTCGAATAAATGGTTGATAGTGCCTTCACAAATCATCTCATGGAGTGCAGAGATGGCTTCTCCAGCCCTGCTGATGCCACAGGGGATGCAATATTGGGTGGTGTTGTTCTGACTCCCAGTCAGGCATCTGCCTCTGTCCCTGTGGGGTCCATGGGATGGGAATCAGCAGATGCTGCTGCTTTATCTTAGGGGTGTTACTCATAATACTTATAACCCTTTGTAGTGGAAAGCTATGCTGGAACTCTGTGATCAGGTTGGGAATACTGGTCTGGGGTTGGTTGAAGTCATGCAGATGCTTCAAGTGATTGCTGCTGATTTGCTGACACCTTATGACATCCAGAGTCTGGCTTGTATTCTATTTCAGCCTATTGAATATGACATTTTTGAGTCTAAATGGACTCAGTTGGCAGTCAGGGCGGTTGAACAGAGTACCATGCTGGGTGCACAGGACCCCAGGCGTGTGATTGGCACTGATGTGCTGCTGGGTATAGGCAATTATGCTGGTCCTGATGGGCAGGCTGGCTTTGATCCCCTTGTGCTCGCTCAGTGCCAGATGATAGGTATGGCAACATTGGCTCAGACCATAGAACTGGCTGCTCCAAAACAGTCCTTTGTGGCTGTTATCCAGGGGGCCGATGAATCTTTCCTACAATTCGCCGACAGGCTGACTGCCTCTGTGGAGAAGCAGGTGGCAGATCCTGAGTCAAGGTATCTTTTGCTTAAACACCTTACCAGACTTAATTGCAGTGCTGATTGAAGGAGAATCACAGAGGCCCTTCCTGGTGATCCTTCTGTCACTCAGATGGTGGAGGCCTGTGCAAGGATAGGTACCTCAGGTCATGTGATGGTTGCTCTGGCTCCAGTGGTGCAGTCTGCCATGGCTCCTGCAGTGCAGCCTGGTGTGGCTCCTGCTGTGCAGCTGGTCTGGGTGGTGCTGCAGGGCTGGCAGCGACAGCAGAGGAATGCTCAGGCCAGTAAAAAACAGAGAAAGAAGGTACAGGGGGACACGGATCCCGAGTTTTTCTGTGCTTGGTGTGGACGACCAAACCATACTAAATCTGCCTGTAGGGCAACTGTTCATGCTAATGGCCAGGCTTTGCCAGGCTCGGGAAATGGGAAGAAGAGCGCGGAGTGGAGATGCGCAGAGACACAAGCTTCTCTCCAAGCCCCTCAGCCGATGGAAGTCTGCTTAGCCAGCTTGCAGCCAGCACCCATGGCTCAGCAGGTGTTGGTGTTGGCACAGCAGCAACAGTTGTTTTAGAATCTTGCAAAATACACAAGGTCCTTCTGGATGCCTTTGGTCCCTTGGGTGATGGCATGAGTGCTCTCCTTATGGGCTGGTCCAGTGCCACCATCCAGGGCATCATTGTGCACATGGGGCTCATTGATGCAGATTTCACAGGACAGATTTGTGCCATGGTCTCCACACCCACCCCCCTGTCACTATCCTGAAAGGGACACGGATTGCTCAGCTTGTCCCCTTTAAGTCTTCTGTTCGCAGGACAGTTGACTGGTGGCAAGGGGACGGCAGCTTTGGATCCACTGGGCTGCCTCAAGTTCACTGGACTGCTGTCCTGACCAAAGAATGTCCAGAGATGCTGTGTACCCTGTCCATCCTTGATGAGACACCACCAGAGATCCGTCTCCGCGGGCTTCTTGGCAGCAGCGCGGGCATCACGATACTCTCCCTTGACACTTGGCCCCCAGAGTGGCCCCTGGATCCTGTGGAGATGTCTGTCGTGGGTTTGGGAGGAACTGTGCAATGCTACATTAGCCAGCGGGTGTTGATCATGAACCCAGAGGGACAGTCGGCCATGATTCAGCATCATGTTACTTCAACTATTGTTAATCTCTGGGGGAGGGATGTTCTGTCCACATGGGGGGATGGAGTTTTGATGGGGGCCACTGCAATGAAGGGCACAGAGTGTCCTATGCCTCCTTTACAGTGGCTGGTGGACGAACCCATATGGGTCAACCAGTGGGCCCTCCCTCAAGATAAATTAGTTACCCTTCAAAACTTGGTGCAGGAGCAGTTGGACCTGGGTCATTTGGAGCCTTCTACCAGTCCCTGGAACACTCCTGTCTTCTGCATCAAGAAAAAAATCTGGGAAATGGAGGTTGTTACAAGACCTCCGAAAAGTCAGTGCTGTGATGGAAGGCATGGGAACATTGCAGGCAGGCGTGCTGTCGCTTACCATGCTTCCCACGGATTGGCTGGTCCTCATCGTGGATTTGAAGGATTTTTTTTTACAATTCCTTTGCATCCTGATGACAGACCAAAATTTGTCTTCTCTGTGCCAGCAATTAACAATGCTGAGCCTACACAGCGACATCAATGGAGGGTGCTACCTCAAGGGTGTTGAAACTCCCCAGCCATATGCCAATGGTATGTGGCCCATGCCTTGTCTGGAGTTCACAAGCAGTTTCTTAATGTCCATCTTTATCACTACGTGGACGACATCCTGATGCCTGTGTCCACTCAGGATGAGCTGCTGAGGAAACAGCCTCAGCTGCTCGATGCCTTGCATTCTCATGGGCTACAGGTGGCTCCAGAAAAGGTTCAACAACAGCTTCCTTGGATGTATTTGGGGGTCAGAATTCTGGAACAGACAATCCGACACCAGGAGGTGCAATTTGTGCATTTGGTGAAGACACTGAATGATGTCCAGAAATTGGTAGGTGTCATCATGTGGTTACATCCATGCTTGGGACTGATCAACGCACATCTGTCTCCTTAAAGGGAGACTCTGATTTAAAGTCATCTTGCACATTGACCCCTGAGGCACATCAGGTGCTGGCGGAGGTTCAGCAAGCTGTTTCTGCTTGCCAGGTTCATCGCATTGATCATTCTATTGATGTCACTGTGTTCATTACCACTCCAGATTTGCATCCCACAGGCATCATTGGCTGATGGAGTGACAAATGGTCTGATTCCTTGCACATCTTGGAATGGGTCTTCCTGCCCCATCAGCCGCAGAAGATGGCAACCTCATTGTTTGAGCTAATTGCTTGCTTGATAGTCAAATGCCAGCAATGTTTGCAATGTTTGCAGTTGATGGGTGCAGATTCCACAAAGATCATACTCCTGGTACAGCAGGAGGATTTTGACTGGAGCTTTGCAAACAGTGTGTCCCTGCAAAGTGCTCTGGAAAACTTTTCAGGGCAGATCACTTACCATCTGCCCAGCCATGAGCTACTAAAGGTGGCAAAATGCACATAAATTTCTTTGTGGCCCAAATATAGGCAGGAACCAGTGCAAGGACCTACCATCTTCACTGACGGTTCAGGGAAAACAGGGAAGGCCATTGTTACTTGGAGGGATGGATCTGAGTGGCAGGTCCTGGAAGGTCATGAGGATGGGTCAGCCCAATTGATTGAATTGAGGGCTGCTGCCATGGCATTTGAGAAATTTTCCCAGGAACCTTTCAGTTTGGTCACGGACTCTGCCTATGTGGCTTACATTGCACAGCGGTTGGGTTATTCAGCTTTAAAGAAGGTCAGTAATCCTGCCTTGTTTCATTCACTGAAGACCTTGTGGTGTGCCATTGAGGCCCAGGTTCATCCGCACTATGTTCTGCATGTAAGGAGTCACACTGATTTGCCAGGGTTTGTAGTGGAAGGTAACACAAGGGCTGACAAGCTGGCTAACCCAGAGTGGGTAGCACCTCAGCCTGACACGCTCGCGCAGGCCAAGGCATCGCATGGGTTTTTCCATCAGAATGGACATGCCCTGCAGAAGCAGTTTCATTTGACGCCAGCTGAGGCTTGTGGCATTGTCGAGGCAAAATGGAAACCGTGACCAAACTGAAAGTTATCAAGTGGATGGATCATCGGGTGATGACTCAGATGCGGACAACATGAGTGATCACTCTGATGATTCCTCCACGACTGGACACTGAACATTGTTCATTTTTTTTCTTTTTTTTTAACATTGTTCATTTTTCGTTTTTTCTTTTCTTTTTTAAATGGAAAAAGGGTGAAATGTTATCTGGGTTTTTTCTGTTCTCCTCTGTCTCTTTAAGAAGTTTTTCTAAAGTTCTATTTCAGTCTTCTGTGTTTACCTTTTGCAATGGTGTCTTTCACGATTTTCACATAAACAACCTATTTGTTATTGTAACAGTCTCTTTATGTTTACATTCTTCTCATAAGGAGAAGACTGTTGATGGACTGTTGGGTTGATCCGTGTGGTTGGAGAGGAATATTTTCTTCCTCCAATCCGTGGTCACTGTTGGAATTCTATAAATGTTGAGGTCTGTAAATAAACCTGCCTTTTTTGCCTTGTATATCTCAGTAAGTGAGTGTCGTTTCTTTGTGTCATGCTGCGACAGGCCACTTCCATTTGGAAAAGAGGTGGAGTTTTCAAAGACTGGGATGGGTGTTAGGGTAATACTGCTGAGGCCAATACTAACATTTGCATTTGTGCAGGCTGAAGTAGTGACCCTTCCATGTCTCCTCTGATTCTCTGAATACTCATGCTGTAGCCCTGGGCATGCTGTTGTCTTGAGGTCTGCTGCAGAGGAGCATCCTGTATCCTTCTGTGGTCCTACATAGATGCCTGGCTGTATGCTGCTGCCCCTGTTGTGTGTGGTAGAGCTCCTTGCTCAGCAAACCCATTGGCCATGTGGTTTCTGCATCACCATGCTCTGGCAACAAGGTGATGGTGGCATTGATTGAGGGCTCTTCAGAAATGTAGCAGTTTTTCTTTGGTTTATTTGAAAGAGAGCAAGGAAAGTAAAAAAAGGGTTTGTCTTTGAGATACAGCAAGTAGAGTCAAGGCTTTGGTGGTTTCATGAAATTTTGCGGTTTAATAAAATGATAAGCTTTCTAGAGAACTCTAGAGGGAATCCTGGTAGCTTTTTGTTCCTTTTCTGATTGCTGCTGCTTTCAAACAGCAGGTCCTAGGTGCTCTCATTTTCTTTCAGTTTAGTATGGCACTTATGAAAACTCCCATTGAGCTCCTCAGCTGATCTTTGTGGGTATCTCTGCAGAATTTACCAACCAAACCTGTTTTGCCTTTCTCACCTGGTTGCACTATAGATTTCCAATCTCTCAGCTGCTTTTTTACTGAGGAGGGACATGATGTTTTTGCAACAAGCTGTGTGAACTGATGATGATCTCTTTGTAGCAGCATTTTAGCTGTCTCCTCTTCCTATTAGATATTCTCTTTGTAAAAAGCAACTGTCTTGTAATTTTCTTCCCTGTTCTTTGCTGACCACCAAACCTTGTCCCTTCATCTGCATTCTGTCTCCCCAGCAATTTTAGCAGTCACATGTATCACACAAATCCATTTTTACTTTTTAAACATCTCATTACCCTTCTGTTTTCGGAGTGCCTCATCCTTTCTCCACTTGGGAGAATATCTGGTCCCATCTGATATGGGACACACACAGTGTCACTTCCTTTCCAGTGTTCAGAGCATGCCTTTTGTTGATTTTGGATCTGGGCCCTCACCCCAGAAATTATGATAAATTCTTCCATCACTTTTGGAGACCTCCAGAAGCTGAGCTTTAGATTCCCATAAAATAGGAGTTTTTTGATGTTATGGTTGTTATATCTTCAAGCTGCATTATCTGGCCCCAGGCTGAATTTTCTCATGTTTTGTAAATGTAACTGATGTCATCAAGATAACTTCTACAATAGAAGTTGCTTGGTGAAGAAAAGAACTTTGTGTTTGAAGCATTAAGTAAGATTGCATCACACAAAGGAAGTGGATGGCCCTAGTAGCAAATGGCTTGAGGGAAGATCGACCCTTTAATATCAAGTGTGTTCAGAATAAGCTACAGACAAGTTAGTTCTCAGTGCTGAGAGCTGGGCTAGGCCCTGCAGTAGCGAACAAAGCAAATAAAGCAAAGACCTCTATGTGGCTACTGAGAGACGGGACTTCAAAGGAGGGGTGCAAAAAGTAATCAAAGGCCGGAGCAAAATGAAGTTGGAGTTGAAGTCATTGAAGTCCAAGCAAAAAGGGGTTGAAGTCAGTTTATTCTCACAGTTCAGTGTTATATACTTTTACAGCTCCAGGCAGCCACAGCCCCAAGCAGTCACATCTTTAAGCAAAAATTTCCCACTAGTTAGAGAATCAGTCTATTGTTTGCATTTCTTGGCAGCCTTACAAAGCTACATAGTTTCAAAACCCTTGATGTCTGCATATGCTGTACTTTCCCAGTTCTTCTCATATTTTTGGTCACATATCCCACGGCTTGTATCCCACCAAGGCTAGGATATCATTAAGATCCATTGTGCTCTCTGTTCTGTTCCTCATTTGTTCTCCCATACCTCCTTCCTCAGTGAATCATGATGTGTCTACATGGTGTATTATGAGCTTGTGATATCAGAAATATGTTGCATTATCATACCTGTAATAAATTGGTCCCTGAACATGTATGTATTTAGTATGGCAGAATGTTTGCTTACTGGAAACAATGCTGTCAAGCTAAACATACAGAAATCATGTGCCAAGCCTCCCCTGCATTTAAATGCAAATGATTGCATTTAAAATTACAAGGTTAAACCACCACTACCAATAACAACTGAAGGCAATACATTTTTGATTATTTTTGTTTCCTATGCAGTGTTGGAATATTCATTGTCTGCTTGCAAGTATGCAAAGTTGTATTAAATCTCATATTCTAGAGTAGTTAGTTGATTACAGCAATACTTGCTAATACTCATTAAATACCACAAGAGTTGTGCTGAGTGTGAATACTCTGGATTGTGTAACTGGGAAGATTCACACCTGTGTGCTGTGAGGAACCTGAATTTGAATACCAGGGTGAGACATGTACATGTTACATGTTGAGTAGAAGTTGGTTTAGAGAATGTGCAGTGTGAATGTTTAGAGAATGTCTGAGGATGTGAACAGGCTTTTTTGTGTCTAGTTAAGGTAGTTTAAGAAGTTCTTATCCCCAGCTGCTTAGTTTCCATCAATTCTGGAGATTTCAGTCTTTCCAGTTGAGCTAGTGTAGTTGGAAGGATAGTACAGTACATTGTCAGATCATCATCCCCAGTACCTTAAGCTGAGATAATAATGGGCTTTGAAGAACAGTAGGTGAGGAATGCTTGCATCTTTTGTTCTCTTGGCAGTGGAAGTGAGGATCCTACTGATAGGTGTGAGGAGATAGGGGGTGACATGCATCTGAGGAATGCTAATGTCTTAAATCACTTCCAGTTTTCTCTAGAATAAATGTGTCTAACCCAAGGCAAGGCTGGAAAGGTGCTGGTAACATGGCTTGATATTGCAGACATTGAAACTTCCTGCCTCTGAGGGGCTTTCTGCTTTCTCAAGAGAGATTGCAGTAATGTGTAATGCGGGAAGGAGTGTGCATGACAAGCAGAAGATCAGGTGTCTTCTCACTGACATTTGTTTGCCGTCTAGACTGAGGCTGAGCCACTGAAACTGGGTTTTATTTCAGCATTGGGAAGTGCTGCGTCAACTGGATAGTGATACGTTGTCTTCTGCTCCATCACTACTCTGCATCTATCTATGATTAAATCCACACGGAGCTGTCTCATCCCTGTCCAGCTGCTGCTATTGCTTTGATTTTGGTGCCTTTTGTTTGGAATCAAATCCTAATCTGTGGGAGAATGGATTGCAAAAGAATAGAGATAGTGCTGTGAGCAATCTCGTCTCTGATAAATTGCAGCTATATAAGACAGGTGACCAGCTTTGAAGTAGTAGAAGCATGGAAAGCTGATTTGTATTGACCAATCATAAAAGAGTAAAAGGGCACACAGGTGTTATGCATGTGAGAAACAGGGTATAAAAGTTGTACTGGGGAATAATAAAGCACTGATGCATGTAACCATCCTTGGCATCAGTTGTGTGTCCTCTGTCACTAATCCACATCAGAAAGCAAACAAATGCCAGGAGCTGGAGTGCAGTTGATTTTTTAAGATAGGCTTGACTGGGTGTTTGCTCCATTTCTGACATTTATGCAAGACTTGCTCTTGTCCTGGGGGTATTACTGCCCAACAAAAGTATATAATGCAGATCTAAGGATTATCCATTTAATACTCATTATAATTTTAACTAATATGTGCCTGACCTCATGTATGGGGAATGATCACAACTGTTCCTGAGCATCTGTGTGGGGTTATGTACTCCTCCATACTGGCTGTCCTGTCCCTGCCCTTCTGTCAATGAACCAGCAAAATGACTTCTGTGTTAGTCTCTCTGTCAGTCTCCAGGAGTTCTCAAATTAGGTCCCTTGGCTGAGATGGAAAGAAGGAAAAAGTGCTTTTCTCTGACCCGTGTGGGGTAAAATGTGGGAAGCTGCAGGAGAGAGATGAAGGAGTGAAGTCTAAAAGCTGTTGAAGACAGTTGAGTAGAAAATAGATCACCGTGGCAAGAAAAACATTGTTTTCACCATAACAAAGAAACTGAAGTTCTCTGTTCACATTCATTACTATGGGACAGAAAACCATGCGTTGCATGAGGTTTGCCAAGTTTGTCATGTGAGATGAAGACTGTTCAAATCTTTAATCCTTGCAAGGAAAGAGAAAAAAATGTTCCTAGGGTATGTGTTTTTGCCATTCCTACCCAAGTCTTTCTTTGTCTTCACTGTTGGGAATGTGTGTCCTGGAAAAATTAATAGTTTGAAATGAACATTCTTCTCTTTGTAATGGTTTCAAAACACCCTTTTACCTGTTATTTGCAGTCAGATAAGGATTTTGTTTCTAAATAATGTTACTATTCAGCATTCAGGGATATTCTCAGGAGAAACCGGTAATGTTTTTGTCACATCTCAGATGTGACTGTGAGCATTCCCTAACGTGCAGCAATGCAAAGTTGCCTGTACGTGATGGGAAGGAGGGCTGATTTTTCAGGGTGGCGGATGAGGAGTGTTCTGCTCGTTTCCACTGGCACAGCTCTGATTAGCCCATCAGAGCACTGAAGATGTGTACAATGAATGCAAAGCACATCGTGGAAATAGGCACAATAATAATAATACTGTTGAAGATAGGAAATGAATAATTTCTCTAAATGAAGCTTGGGCAGGAATTCAGATAGAAAGTATGTAATTAAACCAAGCTGGAACTTGATCAAAATACTGAAATGGTACTAGGAAAAAAAAAGAGAAAAGTTGTTTACTGACTATTTGCAGGAAGAACCTTGACTTTCTACTTCATCTGGAAAGAAGACAACTACCAGCTCCAGAAAAAAATGAATTCCCAAGAGAATGTCCCTCCTTCTCCTAAGTGATTTTCCCATGGAGAATTTCTGGCTTGGGCTGACGGGATAATACTCACCAATTCTGGAGGTGGGGCACATATTTGTGCAGGAGAGAGACTCCAGAGCTTGGGCCTGGAAGGACAATGAGATAGCTAGTGGCTGAGCTGAGCATGGCCAGTACTGGTCCTGTCTGTGGTGGCAGGGAGTGGCAGATTGTCATGGGTTGATGATGGCTGGATGCCAGGGACCCACGAAAGCCACTCACTCCCTCCCTTCTGCAGCTGGACAGAGAAGAGCAAATATAACAAAGGGTTAATGGGTTGAGATAAGGATTGTGAGAGATCACTCATCAAGTATCACCACAGGAAAAATGAGCTCATCTTAGAGATATGAAGTGAATTTATTATTAACAAAATCAGAGCAGGGTAGTGAGAAGTAAAATAAGCCCTTAAAAAGATCTTCCCCCCCCCCTCCCCCGGCCCCCTCCCCCCCGCCCCTTCCCAGCTCTACCTGCTACTCCAGCCGTGCAAGGAGACAGGAAATGGGGGTTATGGTCAGTTCATCACCTATGGCTTCTCCTACTGCTCAGGGAGAGGAGTCGTTTCCCTGCTGCACTGTGGGGTCCCTCCCATGGAAGACAGTTCTCCGTGAACTTCTCCGATATGAGTCCATCTCATGATCAACAGCTCCCTGCAAACTGCTGCAACATGAGTTCATCTCAAAAGCAACAGTCCTCCTCAAACCACTGCAGCAAGAGTCACTCTTCATGGGGTGTGGTTCTTCACAGAAAGGCTGCTCCAGCCTGAGGTGAGTGTCCCATAGTCTCACAGCTGCCCCTCACTCATCCACCTGCTCCAGCGTAAGGGCTTCTCCACGGGCAGGTGGATCTTTGCATTCCCATGGATCTCAGTGGGCTTCTGGGACAGCTGCTTCACCATGTCTTCACCATGGCCTGCAGAGGAATCCTGGCTCTGGAGTCAGGAGCACCTCTGCCCCTCCTTCATTGGCCTTGGTGTCTGCAGAGTTTTCTTCTCACATGTTCTCACTGCAGTTAAAATTGCGTAACCACTTCTTGTTTATCTTTGTTCTTAAATATGTTATCACAGAGGCATTACCACCATAACTGGCCTAGCCTTTACCAGCATGGCCATCTTTAGAGCCATCAGGGACTGGCTCTGCTGGACATAGAGGGAGCTTCTGGCAGCATCAAAAAGAAGCCACCCTGTAGCCTCCTACTACCAAAACTGGGTCACGCAAAACCAACAGACAGGTTTAAATAGCTGGTCCTACTGAAGTGGATTAAATGACTGGTTACACAGTCCTGTACTCTGACCAGACCAACCTTTTCTTAATTTGTATTCTCCAGTACAAACAGTCCTATAGCAATCTGTGGAAGAAGGGTGAGCAGCAAGGATCTTCACCCTATCACAAACCACAAAGGCCCATTTGCTACTGTGTGATAAAAACTCAGAGCTGCTGCTGGCTTTACTGGATAGTGATTGCTCCTTCTTCTGCCCCCATGGCTAGGGAACATCATAAATTACCAAGAGAACCCTCCCCTTGGCTAGGCAAGGGCTGAACATTTGGTTGTGTATTTGAGCTCAGTGCACAATTAACCTGGCACAATTCACTGAGGCATAGTTCACTTTAAATCCTTACACAGTAAATGAATTGTGATCAATACATTTTGGTGATGACTGAAAGGCAATTTGAAGACTAAATAAAGCAAGATGTTGAAATTTCAGAGAGTAGGTATTTTTGAAAGGACTTGAAGTGAAAGGAGAATACCTGCAATTCTGTGCAATGCTTGTGATGTGCCTGTGTGTGGTAATAGGATGGTCAAGCAGTACGTGGCTGCATGGACTCATGGGGAGAAGGAAAGATTGAACCTTCATTCCTGCAGTGGAGACAAAGGAGGTTGAAGTGCATTGCCAGACATGTCATGAACCCATGCTCAGTAGATCTCCAGCCCATTTTTTCCCCATCCAATTTTCATAAAAAGGATACATTGCTAAAGGCAAGGGTTTATTCCATTATTGTCTTCCTGCTCATTTGACCGTAATAAAGCCAGTGTCACTTAGCTGTGCTCTGGCTATGAGGGATGGTTTTACATCCCCAGTCATGTTGGTGTCTGTGAGACACAAGGGGCAAGGAAGAGTTTGCAGAGAAAGGCATCATTGAATGCCACAAAGCTTTACCAGTGTTGAGGTCAGTAATATTACAGGAGCTTCAAGCAGCTGACACTTAGCCCCAGGCTCTCAGGCTCTTGGTGGTCCAAGACGGTGTGACTCCCTATGTCTGTATTAAGCCTCAGAGAAATTAAAGCAGCAGGAGCAGAATTGCTCAGGCTAGGACAACTGAGGAAATGGCACCTTAGTACATGGCAGTTACATAGGAATACCAGAATGTATACCAAAACACCAGAGAGGGAGTTCCCTGTGATGGTTTTCATAAGCTGATCTATGATTTAGGCCTGGTTGAATGTGTGATCATTGGGCTGTAACGTTCTCCTAAATTACTGGGAGGAAATCTACAATACGAGCTGTGCTTGGCTCCCTGCCATGCTTGCTTGATGCGGGCTGTACTGAGGACTTGCTGTGCTTAAGGTGCTATGAATTGGATCTAAGCATGATTTAAGGCAATCTTCTTGTAATTCGTAGTCAAGCGATGGAATAGACTTGTCTTCTGAGAATCAAAAGTATTAATAACTCCCTTAGACACAATTTGGAAGCAAATGAATACCTATATTTTTTTCTGAATTTGTGAGCATTATTTTACTGTACACAGATGAGCTCCATTAGCAGAACACATGAATTAAAACAAAGCAGCCTTATTTGCTTTTTGGTTAACTGTTCTTGAGACAAGAAAGCTCATCTAGTTGTGAATATGTGGCAACGAAGATTGTAAGTGGTGCAATGGGGCTTAGTCTTTAGGTTTTATATTTCTACAAAATGGCTCTCATACAAAAACACTTCCTTACCTACAGCTGAAATTTGTCACCATGGTAACTTTCTGAGTTTGGAGGGGTGGGATGCTCTAGGCAAATATGTGGCTACAACCTCAGAAATTGTTACCCAAACTGAGTTTCATTTCTCCTCTCTTTCTTTAACATCGATGATGTTCTTACACACTGGACACTGCTCACATAACCACAGTCAGAGAGAGGCTGTATGGATTTAAACTCTGTTTTCTTTTTTTTTGAAAGGAGCAGTGTTTGGGGCAATTTCCTCCCTTATTCAACTGGCTCCATTATTCTTTGGCTGCAGCTCCAAACCAATTTGACTCTCCAGGAGTTGCTGGACCATGCACTGCTCTGATACCTGCAGTGTCACACACTGTTGCTGGGGAAAAGCAGAAATCCCGAACAGGGGCCCCAGCAGCTCAGCAGTAGGGAGGATACTGTTAATTTACTGGCCTCAATATACACACAGTTCTATTTTGTTTTGTTTGACATACATGTCTGAGAGCAACTTCAGGCCTTAAACTTCATGTTTTTTTAGTTTATTTATTCTGAAGAGTCAAAACTTCCTCACACAAATGTGATTAAGATTTCTGAAATTAAAATTATTAAAGCTGTGGAGAACCCTTGCCTACAATATTGTGTCAATGCAATAATATTTGCCCTGTGCAATAATAACAGGTCAACATTTTTATCATTTAACTTCTGATTTTTATTTCCCATTTATATGTCAAACTTTTTCGCATTTCTTGCCCGTGTTCTATTTTTGGGTTGTAGGAAAATGGAGGAGTTTATGATTAAAGCTCTGGACAAAGGCTGTGCAGACTGAAATTGCTATTAGTGAGCTACTGACTGCCACTAATGCGTGGCATAACAATGGCTGAGTTATTCAATGTCTTTCTGCTTTAGGTCCTCTTCTACAGACAACACCCTCTTTCTTCTTCTCCTTTTGCTTGTTGTGTGGGCATTCAGTGTGGCCAGATCTGGTATCAGGGATGTTCCTAATCTGTGCAGTAGTGCCTTGATTTTATCTGAGGCTTTTTGGTATAGCTAATAGATGAACAGTGAATAAAAATAATTCAAGGGAGTGCAATAAAAGCAAAGTGGTGACCCTACCTGTTTATTTGCTTTTTGTGGAGCTCCTGGCCTGACACAGGAACCACCAGTAAAAAAGGCCCTGTCATCTGAATAAGCTCATGTCTTTCTTCTCCCTGTGATAGACATTTACATCATCTTATCTTTCCCCTGTAGGGTGGAGCAATCAAAAATACTCCTTCATGTTAAGGCAGGATGTGTTTGAAAATGTTTTCTGGCCCAGGCTAGCTCTGGCTTCTGTGCCTTTCTTTGCTCCTTTGAGGCCACCTGCAAATCTGAAGTATGCCACCTTTAAGTAGGAAGATCAAGTTTAACAGCCTTGGAGCCACTGGCAGGCAGAAGGAAGAATCCTTCAGGGCAGTTTGAGCCCTAGGTCCACTTCTGGCATCTAGCACATGAGGCTGAGCTGACTATAAATATGAAGCCACCCATCACACTGATGTCCCAGTAGGGACGGGGGCAGAAAGCACCATTTTGGGGATTTTACAAGGCAAAAGAATATCGAACACGAAAAATAGCTGTGTTCACAGGTTACCATCCACCATCTCCCTTCCCTTACACTATCTTCTCTTCTGTCAAGAGCAATACAGCATGAAAGGGGAAAAAGGCACATGCCGAGGCTGCAGTAAGCTCTTGGTGTCTCTTACCTTCTTTCCCCTCTTCTGCTGTACACACTTTTCCTTTCATCTTGTTTAGGTTGGAGTGGTGGATCATGAACAGACTGTTATTAGGAGAAGGACCTTGCCATTCAGATGCTTATAGACCCATCTCCCAGATTACTGACATCCCTTGCATCTGCAGAATTGGGTAGGGAAATTTTTAAGAACGTGTGTTTCATCAAGAGATTTTTGGAGACATCTTCCTATCAGGTGCATTGCACAGAATGGCTCCCTCCAAAGGAGGGAGGACCTCCCAGTCAACTTCCACAAAATTTAAGGCAGGGAGGAAGGTGAAAAGCAATGACTTCCAAAATTATCTGAACATTTTTTCAAGTAACTTAAATTGTTTGCAAGCTCAGACTGGCATGGAGAATGAATAAAGATTGTGTTGGGTGCCTGTTGCATGCAAATAAATTGCTCCTTTCCTGAGAGCCCCATCTCCTCTGTGCAGCCAAATCATGTATGTTTGCAGGAGACAGTATGCCTGTGTTTCTCCCATGACCCTGCTGGCTCATTAGTGTTATTTCTGGAGGTCTTGTTTCCACAGTAACAAGCAATTACCATTGTTCCTTGGACTGCCAAAGTTACCACCAGAAACGCAGAGGAAGATGTGCTATTCTCTATATTGGGATAAATGCCTTCATATGTCTTGCTATTCACTGAATGCCAATCCTGACGCAGGTCCTGTGCAAATAGCACACTCCACCCCTGCCAATGCTGCTTTTGCTGGTATTAAGACATGCCAAATTCTGAAAAGATCCAAAATGATCTCCTCTGGTCTGTGGCTACACTGGTAACGACAGGGTCAGGATTTCAGCAGCAGGATGACTGAACCAATGGTAACTCTGGTAGGAATATAAATAGAATAGCTTGGAGGCAGTTCTTTTTGCTGTTGTGCTTAGCCCTGTTGTAAGCAATGCTGGCTAGTGACGTCAATGAAATACACTCTCTGTATTCACCCTATAGCTCCTACCAGTACTGTGGTGGAGTTCCCACATAGGAGTTTGGTGGTCTTGTGCTGGCAGGATACTGTGTCTGTATTGCACAGTCCTTCATCATCCTCAGCTAGTAATGTGTGTGCATCAGCTCCAACCATTTCTTCCATCAGTGGCTTCTCCTTTCCTTTTTACCTTTACATTGCGCACAGAGTGATTCAGCTAAAAGGGTCTTTGAACCCCATAGAACATATCCCAAATTCCATGCACATCATAAAAAGAGTAGGCAGCTGGGAAGGTGGAGAAATATGGGCTTTTGTAGGTGAGAGCAGTGGCATACTGGAATGCTAAGGCAGCTGGATCAGGTTTCATGGCTTGGTGAGTTTATATGGCTTTCAGCGACTCCAGTTTCCAAGTGTGACTACATATCCTAAAAAGCTCTGGGCCCCTGTTGTAAGCTCTGAGCTCCTCTTAACAGAGTTTTCTTGTGAATGGGTGTATGTATGGATCTACATATACACACCCACTTGCCCAAATGACTAATAGCAGGTGTTGGAAGGAGAACACAGCCTCTAGCTTCCATAAACCAAAGCACAAGGAACATTGATCCAAGGAAGCTGAACCAGGGAGATCAAGAGAGGTGTTGTAAAATCGATGAACTGCCTTTTGTGAAAGGTCTTGGAAACACCTGCACTAGAGATTTCTAAAAGCTGGACTTACCAGAGAAGGTGGAAGACACTTTCATATCAGGTCACTGTATGAGTGTAGAAGGGAGACAACAAAGGGTGCTGCTTTGACAGCTACCAAGATTGTACTGCTTTAGATCCCCTTGTGGAAATAAAAATCCAACAGCAAACACACTGTCTTTTCATAGGGTGGAGAAAGGGATAGGCTGAAATAATAATTGATAAGGTCCTTTATTCTTTGTTTTGATTAAAGTACCACAAAGTCTGCAAAGGTTGTCTGGGAAGTGAAAAAAAAAATAAAAAAACCTCACAGGGAATGAGTTACTCATGATGCAGAATAGCCATCACCTTGATATGAAATGAAGGTGGAGAAAGGAGCCAAACACAAGTGGAAGAAAAGTGCCAGTCTATCACATATCCAATCTAAAGGCCGTGCCTAATTTTTAAATATCTTTTAATTAGTAGAATTGAAGTGTAAGAAAGTCATTCAATTTTCTTGTGGGCTTACCATGAAGGCAAGTCATCACCAGAGAAAGATGAGGAAAATATTCTTGGGCATGTAAGAGTGGTCCTACCTAATTCAAGCTTCTCTTCTCCTCTTTTCTATTGCATGCACCTAAAGCCTTGGATTTTAGCACTGTCTGTATGATGGGGAAATGAACAAACAAACAAACAATCTTAGTTTCCACATGTAAGGCAGAAGCTGGTTAGTTTTAAATGATAGCTTGGTGGTTCATGATGAGGCGGGACTTGGTTTTGTATTGTAAGGAAAATATTCCCACCTCAAAAATAAGCCAAGGCTTTGCTCTTGCTGTGGGCTCCAGAGCACCCCTGGCGCCCCAGCCTTGCAGTGGGTTGTTGTGCCGAGCTGGCCGGCAGACACTAGGTGGAAGCCTTGTGTTGCAGTTCCACTGCAGCTGCTGTTGGCAGGAAGAAGAGGACTTGTGATTTCAGAAAGGAGAGCTTTTTCTTTTCTTCTTGCCTTCACATGTTAGAAAGGGAAGTCCAAGCTCTTCTGATGCACCATGGGGTGAGCAGAGGAATGGAGGAGAAGTGTCAGTCCCATCGCGGGTCCTCCCTGCAACAGGATCTTGTGAGCAGGGCTGTGGTGGGAGCCTTGAAATCCTCTGTGTTCTTGGATGTGGTTGGGTGGCAAGATTGATTTAATTTGTCCTGGCTTATTTTATCCTCATTTATATATTCTGATGGGGATAATTTTGAGATCCCCGTGAGTGCATAAAAAAGAATTAATATTGGGATGGAAGTGAGTACCGATTAGCTGCTTTATCTTGCAACAAATGCTGGTAGAAGCAGCTATGATAAAGTGCATGCTGAATTTATGATGATTGCTTTCGACAAGGTCTTCAATCTGAAAACTATTCCAAATAGGGAGATTTAGCGTTAGTACAAAGAATGAATCACAGGTTAAGTGAGAGCCAGATGAAACTTGAAATGTTCATTTGAGAGAAATGTCATTACTTATAGTTTTAAAAATACTGTTTTCAGTGTACTCCTAGAAACTAAAAACTACGAACATTTCAATTAGATACTTTTAGAAAAATAACTGTTATTTTATTTTGAAAATTAGTAAAGTTTTGGTATTGTTTAACATACCAGTGGAAATGCAGAGTTAGGTTATGCCAAATCAAATCTTATATGAGGCCACGCTATGCAATCCTACCAGTAACATAACAAACCATTAATATAATAATTAAATATTGTTATATAATTTAATACAGATGATATTTCATATTCAAAACAAGTGATTTTTCTATGAAGTAATGAGTTGTCTATCAAAAGCAATAGCAGCTTTATTAGTTTCTGCTGAATTAAACAATTTAAGTTTTTGCACTCTGAAATAGAAATATTCTGGGTACTAGTTAGGGACCAATTGTTTTTAACATCCTGGAAACCTGATTCCAGGCTAGTGGCAGGATATTGAACACGTCAGTGTAAATGAATGTAAAAACAATACAAGCAGAAAAATATGTTAGGAAAATAAAAGGTTGCTTTCAAAAGCAGTATTTTAATTTGAAAGAAAATTTGTCATTTTTTTTCCTTAAGGCAATCTTTTCAATATTGAAATTTTTGTTTTAGCCTCTGTTTACATAGGGATTTTTCATTTGTACTTGGAATTTTTTGAAAAATTTTGATTTTATCGAAGTGGTATTTTCTGGTTGAAGACTGTTTCAATTAAAATTTTCTCACTAGTGTGAGCTGTTATGACACACTCCTCCTCCACCCTCTGAACTGTGGTAAAAGGGTAAGTGAAGTTATTGATTTGTCTTTCCTTTTTTTTTTTTTTATTTTTTTTATTTTCAATGACTTCGAGAGCTTCATGGCTGTTCTGCAGACAGATGCACAATTGTGAAGCATCAATATGGACTGTAAATCTTTACTGTCAGTCAGCTCCTCTTCCCCCCTGCATAACTGTAATCCGTAATCTGTATTGCCACAATGCTTGCACAGGTACACATTTGCAAAGATGTTTCTCTGGAGATTGCCTGTGTAGCAAACACTTCTTGCTTGTTCTCATCTCTTGCAACATTATGCAGAGTTTCAGTTCACAGTTCCCTGTGTTCCCCCTCCTACAACTGGAATGCAGCCAACTCTGAGCTGCGGCTATTAAACATCACACGAGCAACACCACCGAACAGATTGTGAAAAGCACAGGAATTCAAAGAAAAGCAACAAATTGAGTGAGGTCTGGGAAGTGATAACAAAGGATCATAGGGAATGAATTACTCATGATGCAGAATAGCAATCACCTTGATGTTCAGGTGATACCAGGACGCAAGGGGAAGTTTTTGAGGGTGGCACAAAGAGATGTCATTAGGAGCAGGCAGGTTTCAGTCAGGGAGATGAGTAGGAAGTCAGCTTCCTTAACCACTGAGTTTTGTCAGTCTTTCAGATTCGGAAGGGAAGGGCTGAAGGCATCATTGCTTGGGGGTTTTAAAACTGGTTAGTTTCAAGACAGGTCAAGGCACTGTCAGGACAAATGAATAAAACAAGATGGAGCAAGTACTGTATCTATTCCCACTTTGAGTCTGAGAAAACAGTTAGGAGAAAGATGGAAATGTCTGAAGGAATCACATGTTCAAAGTTAGAAAAGAGTGTGGACTGATATGATAATAGCTGTGACATGGCCAGGGAAAAACTTCTGAAGACAGTGCTCTTCTTTGACAAGAAGGTCATCTTCATGACAATCTTAAGGTGAGAAAGGAAGAAAAAGGGGAAGATCTGCAATGAATCAGAGGGAAGAGAAATATATGTGAAGGTATGTAGCTACTTATGTGTGTGTGTGTATCACAACAGGAATCTCATTCACGTTGGAAAAAGCATTGTAAGTGTCTGCATCTCAGTTTGCTTAGACCAGTGGCTTGAAGAGGGCATCTTGGCACAAAACCTGCATATAAATTCTTGCTGCTTTAGGTAAAGTGATGAGTGGTGAAGGTTGTCAGACACTGTCACGGAATATTCAATGGACAACTAAGAAGCAACTGCAAAAGTCTGTTCCCAACTCAAGTTGCATAGCAACGCTAAATCATCAGATTGCTGTTATGCCAGTCCCTTACATTATCCCCATTATTACAGCCCGTTTTAGGAATCATGTATGCAGTACAATATTAGTAGCCCACTTCACAGCTGGATGTGTGACCTTTGTCTCTTGCTAAATGAGGCTGTGTAATTTGCTGCAAAAGTGTCTCAAAGTAGTACACCAGAGGCAAAAATCTTTGAGGATCCATCAGCACAGACCATAAGGAGCAAAGGATGTGCCTGTGCAGCATGGGGCAGGAGAGACAGATCAGGGCATATCAATATCTTTAAAGAAGTCTAGTGTCTGCCAAACTTGTCAGTATATGTGTTACCTCATCACTTCTCTGAACTAAGTCTTCAATGATCCAGTTCAAAGCCTATATTAAGGGGTGAGCCACAGATGCTCATGTGTTTTAAATGCTTCCAGTGCATGCTTGTGTTGGGTGTTTGGATCTCTCCTGTGGACCATTGCTGCTGTGCAATTCTAACTTCCAGCCAGCTGTTTACTACTTTTCAGTGTAAGCACCTTGTGAGCTGTTTCCTGGTGAAGATGCTGAAGTACTAAAGTAGTCACAACATCATCATCCTGTGATGTTTCAGACACTGCCAGCCTCTGAAAAAATACCTAGAAGTCTGCTTCTCTTCCAGGATGTTTCTAGTAACCTGTATAATGTCTTTCCTGGATGTCCTGTGTAGCACAGCATCCTCCTCCCTTTTTCATTCTCTTTTTGCTTCTTTTGCTGACACAAGATCCTGAAATGCCCTGCTATCTCTTTGTAGCAAAGGCAGCCAGGGTCACTGGGTACCAAGGTGTGGCTGGAGTTTTAAGGATGCAAATAAAGTTCCTTTACTGCAAACATCAGAGCGACATGGATTTAGGACACCAGGTGGAATGAAAATTACCTTACAGCCCTTCTGCACTGGATGATGGGGAGAGTGACATGATAAACAAGTAATTCTCAGTGATAAACCTCCTTTCTGAAGAGTGCCTCGTTGTAAATTATGCAAACTTTTTCAAGATCACTACTACAAATTATGAACCAGCAAACAGACCTCAGAAGGACAAGACAGTCTTTCCCTCATTAGAGAGTAATGGAATTATTCTGCTTCATTAAAACAACTGATGAGAAAGAGCCTCAAGATTCAGTTCCTCTGTTTTCATGCCCAGAATGCAAAGCACATAAATGGCACAACACCTGGACTAGGACCTACAAGTCACTCCTGCTTGATATCAAAGAGACTGAGCTTGGACAAAGTCTAACACAGCAGATGATAAACATCCACGTATGACACTGCTAAAAGAGATCTGATAGCTGTGGAGTTACACTTAACAAAGGAACATCTCTTTAATGCAAAATAGCTTAGCAGTTCTTACACAAAAAGAACAAAATCTATCTGATTTTCACCTTTCTTCCCTTTTGTACTCCCCTGAATTACTGGATGGGACACTCCAAAAAGCTTATTTCTCTCTCCAGGAGAGAATCTCCTCTCTCTGTATTTTTGATGTATCTTGTTTCCCTGTGAGGATGAGTGATTTGAGATCACGGGTAAGACAGCAGGTGTTGGAGTGGTCACTGTCACCCACCAGCTTTGTAGCTCAATCATCCTGAGGACCACTTTAAGGAGGGATTTATCCAAGGGCTCTGCAGTGCAAATGAGACTTGTAGGTGCTCTACATGTGTTTGTTGACAGTCCTGGCAGTTCAGTGAAGGAGTCAGTACTGAGTTCTAGGCTGTGTCAGCCAGACTGAAGAGCTTTGTGTAACTCTGCTGTCATGGACTATCTGAAAGTACAGATATGAGAGACTGAGCCAATTCATGTTTGATAAGTAATATGGCATTTCCTTTTTAACTTGGGTCTCCTAGTTTATGGCGGGTAGGGCTAAGGGTCCCCATTGATGAGTGGAGAATTCTTTTGTCAGACTTTACACTGTGGACAGACCTCTGTAAGATTTCTCTCTCTGTATCTCTGTCAGTTTCAGTCTGTATTTGTTACCAAATACCATCTTCACAGTGCCTCAGCTTTATTTGACAATCTGAGTTTCCTATGACCTTTGAGGATAACATTTGCAGGTTAAAATGTGCTGAATAAGGACAAATGAGAAATGCAAAAGAAGTGGAAATAGTCAGGTTTTAAAGAAAATCATCTTCTGTCAGCACTGTTTGCATTTGTGTTCATTTCTTATAAACATTCAAAGGCTTGAGTTTCCTGTTGGTAATATATGTGGAAAACAAATATCAAGACTGCACATGAATACTTTCCATAAATTAATATTAAATGTGCAGACACATTTTGTCTCAAAGTGCTTGTACACTCCTCTTGTCAGAAAGCAGAATAAATGATGATCAGAACCACCACCTAGGACTGGTTATTTATATCTGTAGTTATGAAAATGCTCTACAAGGAAGGTCAGGATCGTAGCCTCCAATTTTGCAAATGGGGCACAGTTCCTCAGTAAAGCCACTTGTCTGGCAGCCAAAGAGCATCCACCTCTCTACTGAACATGCAGAGGCAAGTGCAGATGCACATTTGATTGTTTTCACGTCTGTCCTTGACTATCCCTTTTAAAAGGAGTCACTCACCCTTTCATCTGTTGCTCAGGATGTGAGATTGTCCATCACCACCCAGCAGAGGCTGCTGTCCATGCTGTGAGTGCATGTGTTTTCTGGCATGCATTTTCTCTCTGTCTCTCTTTCAAGGAGGAACTGAAGGCCTTGTAAACACACCTTGCTGCTTTCCTTCAGGTCACCTCTGCTTCTGCCTTCAGTGCCCCTCATGGCAAAGGATCTCTTCTCTTGCATCTCTTTTGGGCTGGCCAGAGGCCGCCTTCAGCAAATGCCCTGGCAGAAGAGTCCTGATTGTGTGCTTGAGTATTCTGTACCTTTCCTTCTGTCCTTTTTCTCAGGGGCTTCTCATTTTCCAAGGTTATCAGACAAAGATTTGTAGTCCTGAGACCTCTCTTCTTTCTTGTGTGTGTTTTCATCCTGAGAGTCCTGCAGAGTATGCAGAGGTGCAGTAGGGTTATAGGGTGAATGTGTTGTTTCATGCCAGAGAAGATTTTGGTAATGCATTTTGCAAGGTTCCCTAGGAGGATGAGCTTGGTAGTGGCTTCAAGAAATGAAATTCATCCAGAAGGGACTTGATCAAAATGTCTGAAGTAACACATATCAAAAGAGGTCTTGTTGGGAACACCTTTTCTTCGTGTCTTTCCAGAAACTAACAAAGGGCCATTCAGAGAAAAATTGGCAAATGCAGTAAATAACTGGCTACTTTACACAGTAGTGACTGAACAATGAGGTGTGTTGACACTGTATGTTCTGGAGGCTACAAATGGAAGTAAAAAATCCCAGTAGCTTTATGGAGTAGGCCAGCTTCCAAATTCCTAGGAACTGAAATGTTTCTCAAGCTGCCTTTTACAACTTCTCAGGGACTCTGGGGACCCCAACAACCCTGATTGTTTTTGCCCAGCATTTCTTGGGGCTTCTTCTACCCTGCCCAGGTCCCAGGCCCCCAGAGCCATCAGCCCAATGATGCTGCAGCAGGGATGTTCTCCAGCTCCCCATTGCTCTGCTATGCCTGGCCATGGCCCTGCTGCTCCAGGGAGGTACCTGATTCCATGGGATGAGGTTTCCCCTGGTGCCTCCTAGATGCTCTGCTTCTCAGATGGGCTGTAGGGATGTCCCTGTGGAACCCCCAGCCTTCCTAGGGCCCTGGCACTTCTTACACAGTTTTGTAAGGCTGAAACCTACTTTTTATAAAGTATATACCATCACATGCCATAGTCGGTAACATTTCTGAAGTGGGTGATTCTCTCCTAATATGCTGCTTTTATCAAAAGCAAGAGTTAATGCCTGCCAGGATACAGAACTTATTGTAGGGACTGCAAATGCGATACTTGGACTAGTAAGTCATTTGACTAATGCTCTTCCTCTTAAAAGTGATCATTGTTAGAAATCATTGATCTCTTCCTTGTCCTCTTATTACGACAACATCACAGCTCCAAAATGGAAAGTCTTTCTGGGTGAGCAGAGATACACAGATCAATATCCCTTCTTGTGGCAAATGAAAATGTGTGGTGCAAAGGCAGACTTTCCCAGTCCTGTTAGCAGGAACAGCTTGGATGTAAGCATCAAATGTCATAGCAGTTGAAATGGAAAAAGTGAATATAGATGTTTATGGCATCAAGCTGCCTTCTTTGGAATTTCAGTATCATTATTTGGAGGATAGTTGCAACATTTCATTATAAAACTTTAGGAATTTCTAGGGAGAAGGAGGGGAATGAAGCTAGAAGTATCTGTCAAAATAGCTGTATCTCACAGTGTTTGGGCACATGCATTTCAGAAAGGCAGGTAGTGACCAGTGGCAGGACCCAAGGGAATGGCCTGAAGTTGCATCAGGGAAGGTTTAGTTTGGATATCAGGTAAAGGGTTTTCATACAGAGGATGTTTGGGTACTAGAACAGGCTCCTCAGGGAAGTGATTACAGCATCAGCCTGACAGAGCTCAAGAAACTTTTGCTCTCAGGCACATGGTGTGAGTCTTGGAGATGGCACTGTGCAGGTCTGGGAGTTGGATTTGATGATCCTTGTGGGCCCCTTCCAACTCAGCTTATTCTTTGATTTGGTGATTCTGTAGTCAGTTAGAAGAGGCCAAGGGATCCATGCTTTAGTTAATGCACATGCCTATGCTTACTGAAACTGCAGGCTACAATATCTTCTAGATTTACCAGCAGATATATTGAAGCTCAGCAACCAAAGTCTCTAACACCAAAGTCCATGAGCTAAAGTTTAGTCTTGGTACAGCCCAGGTAAATGTGGTTCTGGCTCTTCCCTTTAAGAGATATTTGAGCAAAACATGTTGCGTTCATTTTGAGGATTTTCTTGCACCATGCAGGACAGGGCGATCATGGACAGATTCAACATTTTTTTAAAAAAGGAAATAACTTTTCAGACCGAAGAGCTTTTAAAATACTGTTGTCCTGATTTGCATCACTTCATTGTCTTAGGTTGTGGGAGGGGAGCTTTTCCCTAGTAGAATATTCTTGAGCTTTTTGGTGTCAATGCCTAAGTCAAATTCACAGCCTAGCTGCTTCTCATGCTTAGGAGGGGATGGCTGGGCTGCCTTTCTTCCATGCTGCTTCATGGCAAATGTGGGATCTGATTGTGCATCAAGTCTGAGGAATCCCATAGGAAGCCTCCACACAGAGCATTTAACTTGTGATTAAAAGCACGACAAGGCTGCAGCTGTATTAACCTTCTCTCTGCAAAACCCAAGATCATCTCCCAACTCTCTCCTCCCCAAACCTCCACCACTTTTCCTTTTTCTTTGATTTCTCAGCTAAAAATAGGGTCTGGGGGGTAAGCAGCTGGAGTAGAGCGGAGCCAGTTGCCATAGAAACCAACGAGCCACTTAGCAGCACTTGCCTTCCTTCTTTGCCTGTGGATTTATTTTTCCGTCTTGTTCATGGAGGGCTGATGTGGGGTGGCCGAAGTCCCACACCATCTGAGATACAGCTCCCTGCCCCTGTGGCCAGCTGGGATGCCAGCGTTCTCTCAGGATATGCCTCCCAAGTGAGGAAGGGGAGAGGGAGGATGGACTTCAGATGGAAGAAGGGTCTGAGCTTCAATGCTTGTACATACGCTAGGTTTCCCCCCCTCACCCTGGCATCTTGTTTCCCTCTCATGCTAGATAGCACTTGGTTGGTGCCCCAATTATTCAAAGAGGACTCTCTAGGCCACTTGTGCCCTGCCCTGTCTCTAAAGATGGCAAATAGCAGCAGTTGTGTTTTATGCATATAATCATGTCCTGTATTACACCCCAGGCTTCAGTAGCAATGACAGTAGTTTTGAGGTGAACATACAGGTTAGAAGAAGAGAATATTCCTTTCTTCCCAGGTCTTCCTTCCATCGTGAAAAATCCCAATAATTTGGGTGATTATTTAAAATAGATGCCCAACCTACTTTTGGTTCACATGGGGCTAAAGTTGCTTTAATTTCACTACATATACATTTCTCAGTGGGGAAAACCTATTTCCTTGAAAGATCAGAAGCTCTAAATGGAATACCTGAAACATACTAAGCTATAATTTGGCTACACCTGATTCAGATTTGGAGTGCTTGATTTTCAGTAGTTTTTTTCCTTTTTTTTTTCTCTGAGACTGAAGAGACATACATAGTTAGGTAGCACATACTTCACTAAGTTTAAAAATAAACATAGGAAATATTATCACCAGCAGAAAAGTACTAGATTGGCAGCTCTTGCAGAATGAAATCTTCTCTTCAGCCCTGAAGTGACAGAGCCAGTTTTGGTAAGACCTTCCCACACTGCTCCTCAGCC
Source organism: Phylloscopus collybita (assembly GCA_027886175.1). NCBI lineage: Eukaryota > Metazoa > Chordata > Aves > Passeriformes > Phylloscopidae > Phylloscopus > Phylloscopus collybita. The sequence goes on along the minus strand of JAJNNQ010000137.1, from coordinate 48,382,630 downwards.
GTATGCTCCAAATGCCGCTTCTTCATAACCCGAGTCATGTGAAAGAGCCCCAGCTGCTCACATGTGTATGCAAACCCCAGGTGTCTGCTGACAGGTGCTATTTTCTTTCTCACTCTGTGATATGTGGAAGTGGTAATGGGGAAGACAGTAATTCATTAATGGGTGCTGCAAGCACAGTAAAGCTGTAAGGAGGCTGCCAGCAGAACCTTGCCTGATAAAGCTTGCTGATGTAGTGCTGCTCCTTCAGGTTGCATGTTAACAGCATTTCTGAAACTTGAGAGAAAAAGTCTATTATCTAGAAATCATGGTAGATAAAATTGAAAGCAGTTTCTAGAAATTTGGGCTGGATAGTTTTCCTCTGGATAATCTGAAATAGGGGGGTTGTATTTGATTTCTCCTCTGAACACGAATGGAGGACTGAAAGATAATAAATGGCATCACATAGCAGTACATACAGGGAAGTGTAAATGTTAAATAATGAATCTTTATGACATACCTGCAAAGTCAAATGTATTATTGAACTTCTACTCATCAGAGAAGGCCAGGCAAGACATGCGTGATGGAGTTAGAACTGGGTCAAAGGGATGCCTGGGAACACCTGAACACCTCCTTCACTGAGAAGTGGGCTGGATATCCCAAGGATACCATTCTGCAGCTGCTTAGAAGAGGTCAGCTTTGACTCTTGATGCTGACTCTTTAGTATTCTTGTCTGTACCACATCACTGACACCAGCAGGACCTACCTATGCTCTAAAGAGCTGTGTGAGCACTTGTGCTGCTGGGTGAGTCTGCTTCAGATCTGTGCAGACCAAGGGAGCATGGCAGAAATATGGGCAGTCATGCTGTGTTCTGGTGTTGTCCTGGTTGGCACAGCAGTCTTTTTGCAGCCCTTGCTGTCAAAATAATGCAAAACAACCTTTGGGTTTTGATAATGTGTCACATCAGTGTAATTTATTTAGTTGCTCATGCTTTCTTCTCTCTCCTTATTTTTGCCCAGGGTCCTGTGCAGCAGCTTATGTGCAATTAACTGCTTTCCAGCATTTAACTGGGACTGCAGTGCAAAAATTTGATCTGAATTAAAATATACCCCCAGATTTAGGCAGCTTGATCCAGGTTTGGTGGTGGCCTATTTCTCAGTGAAATGTGTAACAGCAGCCAAGTGTCTTTTCTTGTATATTATTATGTTTCTTAATTTCATGGTGTGTTTTCTTTGTTGTGGAAGCCTGAAGTCATGCATCAAAACTTACTGTATTCATGAAAACATACCAAAGGCAAGCTCCACTGGCTAATTAAATCTTCTGTGTTGCACACTGGCATGATAAATATAGATTTAAAACAAACAAAATTTTCTATTATAGAACTTCTTCTGTTCTATTCACCTGATGTTAACAGAAGGGTCTAGACCAGGAGGCAGGGTGTGCTGAATGCTACACAGTTAATAGGAGGAGCAAGAGTCTGGGGCAATTGGGTACAAAAGTAAAGGGATGTTTGTCCTCAGAGGAATTCCTGTATGCTAGAAGAAAAAAGGTAAAGGTTACAAAGCAAATTATTCTATCAGCAAGATCAGAAATTGCATGTCTTTTGTTCCATGTAGGAGTCATTCAGAGCTGCAGCTTGTTGGCTGCAGAAAGAAAATGAGATTTGGGTGGAGGAGAGCTGAACCCCACAGCAACAGCTTGTGGTGGAGGGGAATAGAGAACTGTCGAGCACACCGAACATCAACAACAGATGCGTTTTTGTGCAAAACATGGTGTCATGGTTAGCCTGGGAATGAAAAATCATGGCTTTCCATCTCTACATCAAAGCATTCAGGACGAGTAGGTGTGTTCTTGATAGTTTGAACTTATAGGTGGGGATTGGCTCATTTCTCCTTCCTCTTCTTCCTCCTTCCTAAAGAAACCCTTCCACTTTTTCTCTACTTCCTCAGGACCTTCATCTAAGCAGAAGATCCTAACTTCAGCCTCTAAGGGACTGAGATTTTGGCAACCTCCAGTCCCTAATACTACTCATAATACTGCCCGTTCAGCTGAGCTGAGTTTGATGCCCTTTCCTTCAAATCCACAAGCTGATGTCCCCAGATTACTGTATAGAAGCATTGCTGGGAAACATGTGGCAGTAGATGGAGTGTGCTGGGTAAGCAGAAGAAATAAGAAGTGACTGGGCAGGAACCAGCCAGGCTGGATTATTTGGAGGAACCAGGTCTGAGATGGCCTTGCCATCCAGCTGCTAGAAACAAAACTCAAGGCCCAGTAACTAGGTCGTAATGCTGCTGGAAAATGCCTTACTTTGCATAGCATGTACAATATGTAGAAAAATTCTTAAAAAAAGAAAAAAAATATTTAGATATAAAATTGGAATACTTTGCACAGCATCTCTCTTTTCAATGTGAAATGAGTTTTTGTATTTGTTGCTGTTCACTGCTGAACCAGCTGATGGGGAAAACAATGAGAAGCAATGGTAGCTTGGTGTTTGGTAAACCAGCCACTATTTGTACTGCATCTAAGGGACCCCTGGTTTGTTCATCTGTTTTCTCTATTAAAGGGAACCTAATGGAGCTAATAATTTTATTTTAATTAGGTGCCAATGAGGAAGAGGGGAGATTTTATGCCTTTCTTACATGTACTGAAGAGCCACAGAGCTAGCTCAGACATAAGACCTCCATGGAGGAGAATGGAAAAGGGTGCTTCCATGCTGATTGTGGATTCAGGACAGCAGCATGGCATCAGATTACATCTGTTTGGTATTTTAAGGTTTCTTTATAATCTTAGAGTAGAATGTCATTACCTGAAGAATATAGTCCTGCAGTTTAAGAGGAAATAAAATGTATTCCATAGAAAATTCTGTTGCTGTGGAAAATGTGGGGCCTTGTCAGAAACCTTCTCTCCAAGGAGTGAAACAGCATTCCAGACTCCATGATATTAAGCATGAGGGGAATGGATTGAACTCTCATGCCCTTTCTGGTGAGATTGCAACTGACGGTTCAGGCAGGAGGATCTGTGCAGTGAGTAGCGTGAAGTTGGATAATGCATACTGAACACTGCATGCTGGAAGACTTGCATACGATTCTTGTTCTAAATAGTGTCTTCAGACACAGCCTGTGGACTATGTGCACAATGGTTCTTTGCTGGAATTTTTGCAATGTATCATCTTTGATAGGAAATGGTTGCTTCTGCACAAAACTGCATGTGCCATTGCAGACAGCTAGGCATGTTCTGTGCACAATGTTGTGGTGTTACTGAATGTGTACATTGCTAATGCCTGGACACACTTCTGAAATGAGGAATACTTTTTTCTTCTTTATGATCTGGTGCAAAGACAATTCCTCACTGAAGTGTAATCTCAACTACTTGCACTTCAGTACTGCAAAAAGATCTGATTAATTATTTGTTTAAAGGCTGTAAAGATACTTTCTTCCCTCTCTCCCCCTTTCATTCTCAGATAACTCAGGCATAACATTTCTGAAATTTTTTTCTGAGGCTTGCTGAAATACTTCATCACTAGGATGAGGCCCAGGTATGTGCAGTCATGCTTCAGAACCAAAGGAACTATTTGAGATTTGTTTATTTTGCAAAAAACACAAAGCCTGGCTGCTTTTTGTTGTTCTTTTTTCTGGGCTGTTAACTCTGGGTATTGTTCACTGTCAGTGCCAGCAGAAAATTAATAAATTTAAAATATGGCTCCTTTGAGCAACTGAACAGAGAAGTTCCTTCTCAAAATTACTTACTGCAAGCCATTCAGAGCTTGCTAGACTGCTCTGTTTTCTATGGTTCTTTGGATCATGACAGAAAGAAACTGTGTAAAAGTAAGACATTATTATTAGCTCCATTCCGTGTTCAAGCTGAGTGATAACAGCAACTGTCCTCTTCTTTCATTGATGTGCTTGTGAGATCCATCAATCAAGGCTGTGTCAGCAGCACACGAGGGGGAGGGTGCAAGTGTGTTTATTTTTGCTGTCAATTGTATTTGCTAATGAGACTGGAGTCCATTACTAGAGAAGGAGTCTGTGTGAGTTAGAGACTGAGTCAATTGGTTATCAAGCGCTGGCTTTCATGCCAAGAATTGCTGGGGAGAACTGAAAATCATCATTCCTCTACCCCCTCTGTCTAACCTTTCACATTCACTCCTGATATTAACTGGAGATCGCAGTTGCTGGGAAACTGACAGATACAATTTTACAAATGGATGTCGTCTGATGTCAACCTTTCCTCTTCCCCTCCCTGAGCATCTGACATTTCTGAACCAAACGGACAGATGATAGAGCCAAAGTGGGATTATTTCTTTATGTTTGTAATATTAATAATGACTTATTTTCAGAGTGCTTTTTCTCAGTAAGGAGGGAGGATAGAATAACATTTATCCAGCTTGCATTTTCCATCTCATCTGCTGTTTATTCTGGCTCTCAACATCCTCCTGTTTCCACTCGATCTTCTCCTCTTTCTTCTTCCTTTTTATCACTTCTGGTCCCTTGAACATAATATTGCTTTGGTGGTGTCCTCCTCCCCTGAGGTCAGACATGGTCCTAGATCACTCTGGCTTTACAAACCACTATTTTCTAGTCTTTTCCAGAACTGACCATTTTCCTGACCCAGCCTTCCCCTCCACAGGACATGTTTCTTACTAACTGGGGAGACACACTTCATCCCCACTTGAAATGAGAGTGTGTGGTAGCTGTCCTTGGTAGCAGAGCTACCTGAAACATCAGTCTCCCATGCTGAGAGCTCTTGGAGACACTGCCTCACCGCTGCTTAAAGAAGGCAAAGCCTCATTTTGCATGAGGCAGGGCTTCATAGTCCTAAAAAAGGATGAAATCACGACAAACTCCAAAGCCTCGGGAAGAATTTGGGGCCATCTGGCAGACAGCATCCTCAGATACAGTCTTTCAGGGACATGCTCATCCAGAGCTGTCGCTGGTGACAGAGTTCTGTCTGCAGAGCCACCAAAACAGTTCCTGCTTTGTTTCCTTGTGCTGCTTGTCCACTGCTGGCCAAATCCAGGCTGGGCTATTTCTGTGGGAACAAACCCCAAGGTGCTATCATTACATGTAGGATAACATGTGTGAGCTGCACATACCAATTATCTCAATTGTACTTCTAGAAAAAAAAACCTTTTTAAATTCAGATCCTCTTTGTCCATTGCAACATCCTTCTCCAGGTTTGCTCTCCTCTTCTCTCCAATGGAGCAATTCCTGTGTGATTCAGGAGGTGATTTTTGCATTGTTTCATTATTTCACACCCTTTTCTGGCCTTGCCTAGCCTGCCCACCTGGCTGGTTGAAAAAGCCCCCTTATCACTTACACTATGGCAGAGGACAGTTCATAGCTCTCAACCGTGACCCTAGTTTTGTGGAGGAGATGGCTACTGGTTTTTGGTGGATTCTGAAAAAGACTGGAAGACTGTTTTTAAGTGGGTTGGAAGGACAGCGGACCTCCTGTGGGCAGATGGTAGAGGGAGCAGATATTCTGTGCAGTGTTTCTCTCTTGTCACCTTCAGTAAAATGGGTGACTTCATTTTACTCCACTCACTTTTAGCATTGTAGGTGTGGAAAAGGAAAAAAGTGAGATTCCAAACCCTTCTCTCCTCCAGGCAAGAAAGAATCAGGAAGTCTTGAATGCTGCTGAGGTTGTGTCATCCTATTCCATCTTGATTCACTACAGCCTATGTGATAGGCTGTGGTAGGGGTCATAGAGCAAAGAGAAATCTCAGCAGAGGCAGGCCAAGGAATAAGGGGGAGATGTAGAAAGCAACTCCTGTGAGCTGGGACAACATCAGGAGAGGTGTGGCTGAGAAGTTAATAATTCCCTGCTGGTCTTGCAGATGAGGTGTGTGGAGCAGAGGGAATTACTGACGCTTGTGGGGAGGAGCTGGATTCTCTGCATCTCTAAGTGGTCAGAGTCACTCCAGAGGTGATCCAAAGTCACCATCTGCTTTTGGGAATGCTGGTGACTCTGTAAAAGTTACATGCTGGGGAGCTGGGAATCCGGCTCTCTGAAGACTGTTCAAACACAGCAGCTTTTCCAGAGAGAAAAATATGAAGACCTTGTAGTGACTTTTCTGGAGTTCAGCTCCTGGATTTTTCCACTCTTTGAGGTTGGTTGTACTGTACTTACCTTCCTAAACATCTTCACTCTATTAATCCTTACAATACCCCATTTGTAAGTTCTACCCTCCCACTACAAATGCAAAAGCTGTTCAACAGAGGAATTTAAAGGACTTGCCCCTAGACTCAGCCTGAGGCAACTTTATGGTTCACGTTCCTTGCTCTTGTCTGTCTTTTAGACCATAACCCCCTACCGACCCCTCTCCTCATGTACCACCTTGCTTTCTTCTATTTATCAACCACAGTTAGTGTGAAACCCTCCTCTAATGTTCATTTAGCCATATCAGAACAGTTTTCCTTCTTTTCTGCCTCAACTAATTGCTTGTTAAAAAATTTCAGCTGAAAGTGCATCTTCATAGCCTACGCTCTTGAATTTTTCTCTTCCTCTGCAATTATTTATCCCTCAAAAGTGGTTTTATTTAGCTACAGTATGTACATTAAATATGAAAATGTGGTTGACTTATTTAGAATAGTTATTATTGGATGATTTCAGATTGCATGATGAACATGAAGTAAATAAGCCTTGCTAAGTAGGTAGACAGTAATAGTCAAGGGTCACTTCAATATCTCACAAGCTTTAGTTGCCCCAACCTTTGAGGGTATAGGCTAGGAAGTAAAGTTCAGTTGTAATTTGCCAGTGGACATTTTCAGGTCTTTGCCTTTCTTTTGTAGTTTCTTTAGTTCCTGTGCATTGTGCACTTGGCTCTCAGCATGGTTTATGGCACAGCCCAGAAGGCTGGTTGGTGAGGCAACTTTTGTCCTGCAGAGGGGATTAAAAAGCAGTATTTTATATTTACCTGGGTACATGAGTACAGAAAAAAGCCCAAACTCCAGACCTGGAGAATATACATCCAAAATTCAAGATAGTTTAAAAACTTTCTCAGTTAAGTTTGATCTAAAATTTGCTGGAGCTGTAATTTAGATCAGATTTTAGGCAACGAGAGCCACTTTTGCTGAGTGGGTTCCAGCCTTATGTGTAACAGGCTTTGTAATTAGCTGGATAGATACACAGCAGATATCTGATGTCTGTGGCAGAACAACTGATTTTGGGATCAGTTTATCTGGGCTGAAATTGGTTTGAATTATGAAAAAATGTTTACTTTTACTGCTCTGATGTAACAACATCATTCCATAGTGGGCAAACACGATTTATTCCAAGCACTGTTCTCCCCAAGGCTGATTGTTTGCTTTCGGTTCCATCTTCATCAAGAGCATGCAATGGACTGCATGTACTAATCTCATTAATATATTTGTATAATGTGTATCTACTTCATACTACATAATTTTCTACACTTCTGCATGCTTTTCCGTATCTCAGTTCACAAGGCAGCAAGACTCGGATCCTCCCTTTTATTTGGTAGGGTGTTAGGACTTTCAGCCTGGAAAAGAGATATCTGAGTAGGGCATGACAGGGGTCTAAGAGGATCACAGAGATGGGTAGGAAATAACTGTTTTCTCTTAATATGAAGAGCAGGAATCCCCAGTAAATTTATCAGTCAAAATCAAAAAGAAGCACTTTTTTCATCTGGTGCGTGCATGAATTGTGGAATCGCTGGATGGTGCAAAGAGCGAAATTATAAATAGTTCTAAAAGCATCTTCACACATTTATAGAAAAAAAAAGAAAAAAAAGAAAATAAGAAAAAAAGAAAAAGAAAAAAAAAGGCCATTAAGATCTACTAAACTCATTGTCACAGATGTGATCTTTGGCTCAGGAAACTCTCAGCCACAGATATCTGGCTGCTGCGAGAATAGAGTGGGAGAAGGATCACTGTATATTTGCTCTCTTTTCCTAAGCCTTTGCTGGTTCTTGCTGTATTCAGAGCACTGAAGGTCTGAGGGTGGTCCTTTGGGTCCAGTAGCACACATATGCTTTGACAGTCTTAGCAATATTTCTTTAAGAAAATGAAACTGACTTGTTTGGAGCCAAGTTAAACATTGGTATTTAACCTCACCAGCAAAGAGGTTTTTTAACTATCTTGCCAGGAATTGTTCTGAGATATGATCAAGAGACAACAACAACATCTCTAAAGTTAGGACAGTCAATAATAATTTGGAAGAAATGTTAATATAGCTTGATTCAATATTAATGTTATGAGTCATAGGGAATTCTTGGAGATTGAAGAGTATGGAAAGAAGCCTTAACCCTCAGTGGAATTCTGTGAGGGAGCTAAATATTTAAGTTAAATACCATATCCAGTATGTGTCTGAGAAATATCCAGGACAAGGGTCTTGCCTGGGATTTGGATCCTTAGTACAAGGGCTGTGTTCTAGCATCTTTTAAGCTGGATGATGCAGAGAGTGAACTTCTGGCAGCTTGACTATAGCAAAAGCCTGGTTTTTTGTCTCTAAGCTTAGAATTCTATTTTTAATATACGGATAGCGAAAAATACACTATGTCTTCAATTTTGTCTTAACCTCTTTGTCTGCTATTAGATGTGTCTTTAGGGAAGGTTGAACTCCAGAATCTCTATTCTGAAGGGAATGTTGAACCATAAACCACTCTCAGGGTATCCTGGGATAAATTCAAGCTCCCTCATTAAGCTTTCTGGGCTTGTATGAGATCTGGCAACAAAAGATGTCAATCTGAGAAAGATTTTTTTCATCAAAAAATTTACACAGACTACCATTAGCATGAAATGAAACAGTCAGATGAGTTTCTGAACCTTAAGGCTCCATGAGTTTACAAAATCAGGCCAAGCAAATTTTGAAATTGTTTCAAGCTGCAGTGGAGGCAAATCTTGGAGAAAATTAATGCAGTTGGAAAGGAAAAATGTACTTTCTTGTGCTTTTTTTGTTCAGCAAAACCACTACATTTAGCAAAGTCATTTGTTTTGAAGAAAGAGTACCAGTACTGATGTGGATGAAGGTAGAGGTCTGGTGTAAGTAAAGGCAGATTTTGTAACCACTTATGATGTTTCCAATGTCTGTTTAACTTGAAATTTGGAATATGTCATGAGAGTAATGAACATTTCACAGCTTCCAGTGACCTGAGCTTTGATTCATGCTCACGGATGTGCCATGGGAATTCCAAGAACCACACATACCTTGTGCCCCAGCTTACTGCTTCCCTGTATGAATTCCTTTCAGCTCTGATCTCTTTTGCCTTTCTTCATGTTTCCCACCAAAAGGGCTAACCTTCCCAACCAGTGGTTGTGTCTGACATGATAGCCATCTGCCCTCTCCCTTCCCATCATCATGCAATACATACTAAGCAGATTCTCACTATTGTTCTTTGGTAACTAGGCAACCATAAAATGTCAGCCTGGCCTAAATAAATAAGGCATACATACCTTTGTGATATATTTGAATCTACATACATGTCGTTATCAGTATCTGAGGTCATTTGAGCATGTCTGTACATGTGTGAAATCTGACTAAGTGTTATGATACTTTGCAGTTTCATCCATGATCTTGAAGCTTTTTGCTTAATATACCCATGTTTTTACAATTGAAATATCACTACCTCTAAATGACACGTAAGTAAGCGAAGGTATAAAGAAATAAAGTGACATTTCAAGGTCACAGAAATACCCAGCTGAAAATGCAGGAACAGCTTCTTGAAAAACATGTGCCTGAATATCCCGTAGCAGGTCCAAATCCTTCACCCCATCACTATTTCCAGAATTGCAAACAGCAGACTGGTGTCTCCCTGTCATTTCTCCGTGCATCTTCTCCTCTTCTCCTCTCTCATTTTGCTCACTCATTGCATTGCTGTTGTTGTTCCCCAGATTTTTCCTGTTGTTCCCCAGTGACTGTTCCCTTTCATCAGACGTCCTGCTACTTCATATAGACACCCTTTCCTTAGACCCTCTCTGGCTTATTGTTCCTCTTTCTTTGCTGCCACATCTCCTTTCTACTCTCCAGCTCTACTCTAGCCTGCTCTTCTTCCACCCTTCACCCACATGTGGGAATTGACTGACACGGACTTTGCTATGCCAGCAAAGCAAAGATTTTATTACACTAGGTTATTAATATTTATAGATCAGCCAGCCAATCAAAACACAGAAAAAGACTGAAAGATAAATCTTTTGTCCTTGGAGAACCAGCTGATCATTTGTCCAGAGGTGGCTGCAGATCTGTTACCTTCCTTTCCCTGCTTGGCCTGTCACACAGGAGGTCATCGAGTGTGGACTCTATGTGAGTGTCAAAGTTGTGGGTACCTTTAGTATTGTGCATCTCAGAAAAGAAGAGCTGATTGTCAGCATTGTGATCCTTCAAGGAGCAGTCACAATAATACACAAATTAAATGGCTGGTGTGTAGGCATCGATATGGTTTGTCTGAACATCAAAAATTATCAAGCAAGCAGTGGCTTGCCATTGCCTCATTGTAATATTCGGCTTATGCTAGCAAAGGCTTTTTTAGTATTAGTGCTTCCTTCTGTTACTTTTACTTGGCCTATTAATCAGCCAAAACCAAATGTATGTATAACTTTAGCCGCTTTAACATGACAAGATACTTTATGCTTGGCTACAGCCTCTCCTTAAAGCCCATTTCTACTTGTCTTATTGGCTTACCTTTAGCTACATTGTAAACTTTACATTATTCATTTTTTATAACAAAAGAATTTTATCTTATAATTTAAACAAATATATTTTAACAAACATATAACTAATTTCACTGAAAGTTAACGTTACTTAAATATAATAGAAAGTACACCTAAGAGAGCTTAAAGTTAACATTACTGAGTTGATCTTAATAGCACTTAGCAGAACTTAAAATAATAGAACTTAAAATTAATAACACTTAAATTAAACTTTGTTTAATCTTATTAATATTTCAGAAATTAATCTTAGCAGAAACTAACTTAACAGTACTTAACAGAATCTTAATTTAGCAGAATTTATGTGTAACATAACTTCAAATTAACAGAAAGTAAATTTAGCATCACTTAAATTCAACAGAACTGAATTTTACCATCACTTAAACTGTACTAAATTGAAACATGACAGAACTGAAAATTAATATTACTTAAATTTAGCAAAAATAAAGTTAGAATTGAGAGTGTTTTTTTAAAGCTCTAGATACAACAGAATTTAACTTATTTTGATTATATCATTATGAAAAAGTTACTGTAAATCTGTCATACAACAGTTAAACGTGAAGGTAAATGATATGCAGGTAAACAACTTTTGTGATTGAAATAGCAGCAACATGGGCGGGGCGAGGGGGTGGGGGCTGGGCGTCAGCGCCTCTCAGAGGCTAAAGACGGGCTGCCGCCGCTGCCCGGACTGGGGAGGAGGCGGGAGAGCTCTGACGAGCTGGGGGCCCCGCAAGCTCGGGGGACCAACACAAGCCACGGGGCCAGCCGTGGGGTGGGGGAGCTCCGTTCTTAGGACTTATGTCTTGGAAGCATGCCCATCAAGGTTCGTTATCAGTATTTTTCCTAGTTCTTCAGCTGCAGTTGCGCACAGGAGCTTTTAATCTCAAGGTCTCTTTCATTTAGGAAAGAAATACAGCATTTTTAACCCATAATAAAAAAATTGCTTCAATGTGAAAAAATTACTGTAATATTTGTAAGTTACACTGATATTACTAGAACACGTCCCATTACTCACAGTTCTGTGATTTTTTGTCCAGTGGATATCACTGCCCTAACTTTATCAGTTGTGCCAGCATTTTGCTTTCCATCAGATTCTGGTTTGCAAAGAAGGTCCTTTGTTTCTGCAGCAAGGTTCGAGCTCTGCTCTCCATCCAAAGGTCTCAAGGGTCTGCTCTGCTGGGCCGCAGTCCTCCTCCTCACTGCAGCCTTATCTCTTGTTGTTCATAAACAGAAGGGAGATGTCAGAAGTTCTTTTGCAGTGTCCTCCCCTGCTGCCGAGGTGGCTGCACAAGACAACTCTCTCACAGCACCCTCTTGAGCTTTAAGAGTTTCCAAAATAGCTTGCCAGACAGGTAAAAAGCCAGTGGTGGTCTTATCACCTCTCGTGGATCGGTCCCAAAGTCTCACTCCTACTTCATTCCACAGCTCCGCTGTAGAAGCCATGTTGGCTTTTAACTTTTTAATGTGTGACTGCTCCCAGGGCAGAATCAGCTTAAGAGAATGGGAAGTGATTGTTTTCCTCTGCTTCTCTAGAAGTTTAGACGTAAGTTCAAAAACATATTTCTCTTCTGAGGACTTATTATTCCCCAGGTTTCCTTGGCTCACCTCCAAAACCTGAAGGTGATGATTTGCCAGCTGGCCTCCTGCTTCCTTTCAGCAGCACTTCAAGTCCCGAGGGGTGTCCCCATAGACACCAGTATAGGTGAATCTTCGCTTCCTCACACGGAAGGCACCATTTGTGGGGATTGACTGACACGGACTCTGCTATGCCAGCAAAGCCAAGCCACTTTATTACACTAGGTTACTAGTATTTATAGGTCACTATGTTAGTACAAAATTTTCCAGCCCCCTTCAGAAACACAATCTTCTGATTCTTCTTCTTAAACCAGCAATGTCCTTTGTTATCTCTTTTGCCAGTAAAGACCTTGTTACATCTTCCTTTGTCAAAGTGGTCAGTGTTAGAGGGTCAGTGACCAGACATGATGTCTTCACTTCTGTTCTTGCCCTGAGTTTCTCTCTCCCTCAGCTTTCACTGTACCAAGCCCACCCCAGGTCTGGAGGTGCTACCCAGTTCAGCTTCTGTAGTTGTCTGGTCTCCTACACCCACATATAGAGAACTTGGCAAGATGTAGAAAATAGTCATTCTGAGAGAAACTGTTGGCATGTCTTTGGAGTTGGGAGTGGCCATTGGCTGCAAAGAAAAGCATTTTCAAATTGGAGGTGGAGAATTTCATTCAATGAGAATGAGCACAAGGATTACCTGGGGAGGAAGAAAGAAAAAACACCAAATTTTGTCATTCTTCTCCTTTTCAGAAGAGAAGGATTTCAGGAAGTTTGTCCAATGTGAAATGCATCTATGCAAATATTTGTTATAAGCCAGACATGAGCCCTTGCTCTGGCAGTGCATGACTAGTACCTTGCTATTTCAGCACCCACCAAGAAATTTCATGATGTTAAAAAAGCCTTTTAGAGAGTTGTGGACTGTTCTCATCACCCTGCCTACAGGTTAAGGCTGGAGCATCTTTGTGCACAGACAGTCCATTGTTGCCATCACAGATCTTTCCCAATATTAGTTCCAAAATAAAGCTCACCTCCCCTGTGAGCGCCTGGGAACTCCCCAGGATCTGTCTGTGTCCTGCTAGTGTGTGTTTCCTAGAGGCTTAACCCATACATGGTTTGGATGCTGTTCAACAACCCGGGCAGAAACTGAGTCAGGCAAACATAAGGTCTCAGTGGATCTCTTGAGCTCTTCCTTGATTATCTAGAGAAGAATTCAGGCTTCCCAGGCTAAGGATCACTGCACCAAGTTGTTCAGAAGTGAGAGGAACCAGGACCCTAGTTAAAAATAGGGATCAAGGGCTGGAGAGTAAGGTTTTTTTGTCTGTGTAATGTGTGCCTATCAGAAAAATAGCAAGGGGGTACGTACAGTTGTATGCTGAATTTTGCTTAGGAATCTTGCTTGTGTTTATGCAAGCAAGAGGTTTGCTCTAACATAACTGCAGCTTACCCTGTGTAAATTGAGTGGGCTTAAAAGACAAGTGGGAGGAAAAGAATTGCAGCAGAGCTGGAGGCAAAAAGGGCAGGAACATCTACCTTAAAGCATGACTATTTAAAATTTCCTGACCCATGTGGGCACGACTCCTCTCCCTTAGCTGAAAACACACATTCAAGGCTGTGCATCTGCAAAGATGTTCCATCACCCACATTCAGCCATGACAATCTTCAGCAGGTCCGTTGTAAACCAGAATATAAACCAGGACAGATCCTCAGCTGGCTGCAGACACCAAAGTTGCCACAGTCTAATGGCGGCAGCCAGAGTCCATTGCAGATGACAGGGCAGCAGCAGGTAGATGGGACACTGTGGCTGAACACATAAGAAATGCAGTCTTTTCAGGAAGGCGAGATCTCACTGCCTGCAGGTGCTTGCTTCCCCTGAGGTGTGGTGGCTTCTTTTCCATGCACAGTGAATGCTGAGGGAATGGCCTGCCCTCCCATCCCACCCACAGTTGGTGAACAACAGCAAATGGTGATCTTGGGAGTCTCTGTGAGAACACCGGGCAGAGTCAGGGCATTGGATGTCCTGTGATTATCCCAACCATCACACTTTTAGTGCAACCCCCAAAACATATTTAGGCCTTGCCAACTTGCTGACAAAGCCTGGCTCCAGCTCATGGATGGCTTCATCCAGAGAGGTGGTTCCAAGAGATGTGAAGAGGTGAAAGATGAGGGTAGCAGTAGGGACATGAACCACTGTGCCACTCGCCTTGAAAATGGGCCCTGGCCCATTTTAGCTCTTAGGATTGACTGAGCCCCCTAATTGCTAGTGACAGAGGGTCTGGATATGTGTTGAAATATCAGTAAAATGATCACAAGGGAAAGCAAATGAGCCTCATCCTTGACTTGGCCAGCCAGGCTAGGTCACCCAACGACGTTAAATTGCACAAAAAGAGAAGTAATGGCTTTTAAATGATGCTTCCGACAGTAATTCCTCTTTTGTCTCCTATAGGGAAATATTCGGGGCAGCTGGTGGTGCAGCTCCATCTACCAGGAAGCAACAAGTCAGGCTCCACTGTCAGTCACAGATGGTGTAATTAATTCTTCTAGGTAGTGTAAGTAGTCTGTCCTATCAGCTATGTATTTTCTCAGTCGAAATTATGCTAAAGCTAATAATACATAAACCACAGAAAACAAAAAGAAGCCCCCAAAAAAGGGGAAGCAATAATGGGAGGAGAAGGGATTAGCACAAAATTTACCAGTGTATAATTTTTTCTTGTACATTTCCTCTTCCCTTCAGCTTCAAACACAATTCAGAACAACTGGTGAATGTAGTGAGCAGAATGAATACAAATTGGCTTACTTTAAATAGCAGCATGTAGGACTTAGCCAAAGTCTGCTTTCAGATGCTGAGGCGAGATAAGGCACTGATCCTGCAAGGAATTCTGGGCGGGCATTGTGTCAGGGCTGGGCTCCTGCACTGCGCTCTGCCCCAAAATCTGGGGGGTAGGAAGGCAGCCTGTCTGCTGTCCATGTGTGCTCCTCTTTGACTGGGGTCGCAGCAGGGCAGACCTGATGACAGGGCTGTGTAGAAACCTGGGTTTAACTCTCCCGCAACACTGTGTGGGGTGCTTTGGCTATGGGGTGCTCTGCTTCTGAGCATAGAAGCAGTGGTTATAGATTTGGAAACTGGTCCCCAAAGCAGGGAAGGGTGAGTTACCTGGGACAGTACCTGTAAGAGAGGTATCAAGTCCATGCATGGGTTGGGGGACTGTAGCTCAGAAGACCCTTGTGGACTTGTTTCCTTTCTAACTCAGATGCTAGTGCAGAACAGTTCTCTTGGGTCCCCAAAATGTAGCTGCTGGGGGTAATTTCCTTGGGTCTCAGATTTGATGGTTTATCCTAGAGAAAGGAAAACCAAAAACTGCTAGGTGAAACCTTCCTCCACCATGACATGAATTGTTTGCCCAGAGATTTGGCAGGAATGGGGAGGATGTGGTAACTGGGCTGAGTTAACTGGAAAAGGGGCCTGTGGGGCTCTGCAATGAGCTCTGCTCTTGTCATGTCACCCTGACTTCCTCTGAGCTGTTTTGGCTCCCCAAAGCATCCCATGGACTTGCAGTACCTAGAAGGAGAGAGGATGGAGGGGGGACAGGGATGGTGTAGTGCAGCTGGGGAGGACTTCTTGGTGAGCAGGACATTTCTGGCTTTCTCTGGTGGGAAGGAGGGCAGTGAATGATTTTGCAAAGAAAACTGGTGCTGAGAACATGAAGCTATTTTGGGCAAATAAGAGTCAAAGCAGACTGCACGAGTCACTCTCAGTAATGAGAGACTTCTGAGCACAGTCAGTCTCTGTAATCGCTTCTGTGTGAGCTCTCCAGAGCTGGGCAAGCTCACAAAGGTGCTGTGTGGCACCAGCACGGAGACCAGCACATGTTGCCTTGGAGTATCCTGTGCTTGCAGAGCTCCAGATCTGGGGTGGCCCTGTGAGCCTGCTGCCCCATGGTGCCTCAGCCTTGCTGCTGAGTAACACGGTGGCAAAAGGAGAGGGGGAGCTGGCTGAGTCCCTGTGAACGCAGAGAGACTGTTTCCCTGGAGATAGTGCTATCTCTTTCTAAGAGTGGATTTAGCCCAGATGGGAAAAAATTGCTGAGCGGGAACAAAGTCCATTTTTAGAGCTTGAGGAGGCACAGCCTTCCCTACTGCTGACCCTCAAGTCTCTGAGAGCACCCTCTGGGAAGAGGTGGTGAAGCAGCCTGGCCTGTCTCCCTGATCCTAAGTAGGAAAGGCTTTCCAGCAGGAAAGACTACAGCATGGTGTGTCCTGGGGGAGGGAACAGGGTTCTGGCTCTGGGGGAGGATCCATCCCCTGGGCAGCTCTTGGTGTCATGCCTTCCAACCCTCCCAGTGGCTTCAGTTCAACGAACTGAAAATCAGCTGTGGTAGCTCTCGCTTGTCATTCCTCAGTGGGCATGGCGAGAACTGCCTCGTGGCTACCCCTTGACAGAGCACTTTGTGCTGGCTGGTGAGAAGCAGAATCAGGGTAAGCTCATGCACTGCAAATAACAAAGCCTTTGGTCATAGATGAGCTGGTGCAGAGCTTTTGACATGCAGAACAAAGCACAGGAGTCCACAGATCTGAAGTGGGGCTCAAGAGGTAGCTGGATGTGTCCCTCACCCCATGAGAGGTGTTCATACTTTCCCAGGAAGGCTGAAGTGCAGAAGGGACTCTGCTACTCATGAACCTTGTCCTTTAGAAGCTCAAGTAGATTCAGGAACCACATCTTTCTCTTAATCTCCCTGACAATTTAATTTCTGTCTTTCTCATCTAATTTTTCTTCAACATGTCTCCTAACAACCCCCCATCCATCCATCTGTCTTGTTGCTAGGTGAAAAACTTGGAGCAGCAGCCATGGAAGCTGACTCATGGCCCTGACACAGGAAACTGAGTATTGCAAGCTGCTGTCAAGCCCCACTGCTCTGGTGGGCTGCAATTGCCCTGAGCATCTCACCTGGAACCCCACCCATTCACCCTTACTGCTCCTTGGCCTGGGGATGCCCTCTAGCCTCACTTGCTCTGCGCCTGAGCTGTGTAGTGAGCAGCACAGCTTTGATGAATCTTGTTGTGTTTCCTGGACTGACCTTGGACTTGATTTGTGGTTGTAAGGTGACTGATGTACTGGCTTTGCTCAGATGCTGTGCCTATGTTGGTGATGGTGTGGTCCTGCAGTGGCCAGCTTTTCTCGCTTTTTCTTGGGGAGCAGCCTGCCCTTTCTGCTCCCTGAGAACCTAAAGGGTCTTGTGTCAGGAACCACCCCCAAAGGCAGCACTTTCCTCTTCTCCATCACAAATACAAAGGCATTATTGAAAAGAGTGCTGGTACTTTTTTGGCTTTCCTTACACCACTTGCAAGAGTGTTCAAAGTGTGGCTATAATGAAATGGCTGCTTAGCTTCTTCCCAGAGACCAAAAAACTCAGTATAGCTATGAGCCTCATGTTAATTTTCTGGCAGTCTTGATGTTCTTGCTAGTTCTGGCTTGCCATTCTCTGCTAGTGACCTGGAAACCTTCTGCAGCAACAAGGATGAGTTTCACCTTGGACCGTGTTTCTCTTACAACAGGGTGGTGAAAGGCAGTGAATACAAGGGACCAGAAAGAAATGAGACTTGGGCACTGAGATGCTAATGTCTCCTAGGAGAAATATACAAGGTGGAGTGTGTGTGGGGGGAGTAATAGACAGTAAAAAATGGTATTTAAAACTCTTCAGATTTTTCTTCAGAGTTCAAATTATGCAGGAATTTATAGTGTCCACGATGAACTTTGGTCACATTGTTAAAGAATACCTGATCATCTATTACCTTCGCATGGCAATGTTTCTTTTTGGTACATTATGACAAACATTTAGGGTGCTGTATCTGTTCAGGTTTCACAGATCTCTAGAAGGCTGGTGTGACAACCACCAGCTCTGGAGCTGTCAGCCTGGCTTACATAGGGGTAGGGGAGGGGCATATAGCTCTCCATTATAGCTTTCCACTCCTGCATCTGTGTCGCAATATGACATAAAAGAACAACACTCACGCACTGAGATGCCCAAGGCAAAAAAGGGGCAGTTTATTTACAGCCCTCAACATTTATAGAATTCCAACAGTGACCATGGATTGGAGGATGAAAATTGTCCTCTCCAACCACACTGGTCAACCCAACAGTCCATCAATTCTCTCCTCCTCCAGAAAGGAACGCAAAACAATCATTATTTACATAAAAAGTGCGTGAGAAACTCCATCTCAAAAAGTAAATATCAGAAGGCTGAAAAGAACTTTAGAAAAACTTCAGAAGAACAGGGCAACACTTCTGATCTCATCTGACTACTAAGGGTACTTCAAATTCATACTCTTAAATCTTCCTAGAGTGCAGAACCAAAGGCTTGATTTGGAGGCAGGTTAATTTGGCAGAATAATTACTGTTCTCAGTATCATGAGAGAAGTCAATTATTTATCTGTGTAATTTTTGGGTTTTGTCATGACTATTCATTGCACAGGACAGGAGCTCATTACATACTATTGAAGCAGACAGGGCAGAACTTGGGGAGATTTGCATGAAGATCAAGGAATCGGCTGCTTTAGGATTTTGCGCCATTCTGCGAAAGCAGTGCTAAAGTGACGAGAGTGTATTGACTCACACTGCATAGTGACTGGAATAGAGCACTGAGAGTAAGACCAGAGAGGAGATTGATCAAGGGAGGAAGGGCAGTATACTGTCAGCATAGCTAGAGATCTCCACTTGGGTGTGTTGCACTGTATGCTCTTGTCTTTCCCTTCTGCCGTTCTCCTGTTGGGGTTTGTGGTGTGTCCTCATACAAAACCAAAGACTATGGCTTTGAAAATGGACCTTAACTGTTGGTCAGTTCTGTAAATGAGAACAGGATTTGCTCCTTGCTCTGAAAAAGGACTTTAATTTGGCTCTTCCATGAGGTGCAGTATTGGGCTGTATTACATTTTACATAACGAAATGAAATCCATTTCTTCTCTCACTTATGTGTATAGCATGCTGCTTGAAATAGTAGATATTTTTAATGTTTCAATAGCTTTTTATTAAAGGAAAATGGAAATGGAAACCACATTTCTTAAATGAATTTTATCTCTATAGCAGTTCCAGCAATTCAGATCTATGTCAGTGCCAGTTTATTGCAGTCTATTTTCTCCTCAGTGAGCATCTGCTTAACAGTTCAATGCAGATACAGACAGATAGGAATATTCTAGCATGCACCTAACTCCACCCTGGGGCATGGTAGAAGTTACTTAGGGTACTAATTTGTCTTTTTAAAGCAAAAATATTTTGGTCAAGCAAGATGTTTTGTCCACTGAAAAGGTTAAAATTGTCTTGGAATAACAGAAAACAAGGATTGCATGCTCTCCCTCCCACTGTTTCCCTAATTTATTTTTCCCTAGAAGCATTATTTAAGCAAGCTGTTGCATAAAATTTATATTAATCTTTGTATGCTTTACTCTGATCTACATATCATTCATTGGTCTTGTGTTGTAATGTAACCTGACTGCTATGATCTATTATGACAAGCTGCAGAGCAGAAAGCCATGAAGGTCCCCCAACTCATGTTTTTGTTCCTCCTCCTTCTCTCCATTGACTGCAGGATTAAATATTTTTTTTAATGTTTATGCACTCTCAGGTCAAGAAATGGATCTTATTATCAGGTGGAAAATAAGTACAAGATTGAAAGCAAAGTGCTCTTGTCTGTGTTTATGGAATTGTTTAAGAAATAGCATTTTGGATAAGCAGAGCATAGAAAGAGGTATAATTATCCATGCTGTCTAGACTGGAAAGAGGGAGGGGAGGAAGAGGATGGCTTCCTGCTCCAGTAAAGGCAGGGTGGTTTCCCACAGTGGAAGAACTGTCCTTGCTGCTTAGCAGTGCCCAGTCAGCTACAGACTCATGGAGCAAAATGAGGGCAAGGTTCTTTAAACAATAAACCACAAAACAGGAGTCTTCTCTTCTTACTCTTATGCTCCTTAAATAAATAAACTTCTTTCTGGAATGTTTCTCTATCAACAGGCTTTGTTGGAGCAGTGATCCTGGAAGAGAAGGATCTGATTGTAAGGGTCCTGCTGCAGGGTTGGGACATTGATGAAGGGCCCTCCTTGGTCACTGGGCTCAGTCTCATCTCTCAGAGGGGCCCTACTTCATACAAGCACACAGGCAGGTACTTGCTGATGTTGATGCAGTTTTGGCATGCCTGTGCATGACTACACTGCCTGTAGGGGTGCTTGCAGAGCTGGAGCCTGTTCAAAATAGTTCAAACTTCCAACTGGAAAAATGCATTCTGAACTATATGTGCTTCAGATAAAAGATTTCAAAGTAATTTTCGGGATTCCTACTGCTGTGTCACAATCTCATCTCAATGAAGGGAGCTGGCTGTTGTCTCCCATGAGAGGCCATTGCAGGGACACAGCATTACACCTGCCAGCAGAAGGTCTGGCTATGGGAGCTGTGTGATGAGGCAGGGGAAAATCACATGAGTGGCTTTGGGGCAGTACTTGGCAGCACTAAGAGCAGGCAGACCAAGATTTTCTGCTGTGACTTGGTTTTGCTTTTTTCCCTCCTAAGCTTATCTTACTTTACAAATTTTGCTCCTTTTACTTGTCACAGCAGGGGGAAGCAACAGACATTTTGCTGTGTCCCTTCCTGTCAGACAAGTGAGTTACCTATGCCACCGCAGCCCTGACCTTGTGGGGGTCCTTTGAAGTCACCATTCTCTGGCTTAGGATGGAGTATTGCCTTAGCATTGCCCACACTGCTGGCTGCAGCTTTAGGCACACAAGAGACCTGGAAAGGCTGCCACCTGCTTCTCTGCCAAAGGTGTGGTACAACTGTCTGCAAGAGCAATTAGACTAGAAATCCCTCTGGATAAGAGAAGCACTGGTGAAGATAGAGTAGGGTCCCCATAGATGAGGAGGGACCCTTAGGGCATGTGTTTTGAGCACCATGATCCCTCTGGGAATTGGTAGCTGCTTCTCCTTGGTGTTCTACAAAAAACTTTGAGGAGAAAAAGTAATTTCATCTGCAGAGGCTTTAGATAGCACTTACCCCACACTGACTTGTAGTGGGAGACTGATGTAAGGAGTGGCTCCCATGGGAGGTGTGTGGAAACCCAGCCTCTAAGCATCTCTGGCTGCAATTCTGGATGCAAGAGGAGTCTTTTAGCTCCTCGTGTTCCTGTGACCTTGGTTTGGCACAGAGTGAATAAAAAGCAAGGAGCAGCTTAGTGCTCAGAAGTGTAGCTAGCTAACTACAGCTGTCTTAGATCACCCTTCTGTGAGATCTACAGATTGCAAGGCAGGAATGGGGGTGGGGTAGAGGATTTAGTCAGCCAATGAGCCTGGCTTCTGTCTCTTTTAAGAAAGCGGATTTATTGGTATTAAACATGTCTCTCTTAATGTGGGTGATTTAAAATGGAAATTGCCTTTGAAAGGGGATTTCCTATTAACTAGCTGAGAAAGAAAAATAGGATAATACCATCATCCCTATATAGGGTCCATAGATGACATGCTGGAACAGAATTATTTGGTTAACTGCTGCTTCTTCAGAAATGATAGCTTCTCTGTAAGAGCAGGACTTGCTCAAATTCCTCCATGAGGAATCGTTGTATACATGCTTCCATAAACTTATTTTTATGGAAAAAGCAGCAATTTTACTGAGTCCTTTGGGCTTCAGGCAAGAACACAATAAATACTGATTCTGAGAGCATGCTCAGGACCGTGTCCAGCTCTTGCAAGTGTTATCTTTGGGGCCAGATAGAGACAGAGACACTAGAAGATGGGACTGAGTATTCACTTCTGTTATCACACAGTTAATGCCAATCAAAGCTTGGATTAGTTATTGATTTTAGTAAGAAAAATAAAGTTTTGTCTATACCCAAATTTGCACTAGTTTAGTTCAGGTTGGCCCAGTTATCAATTTAATGAAGTCTATGCGGCCTCTTTTTGTGGGAGGATCGATTTACTTAATCTGTACCCTTTCAGCTAGCTTTGGTTAAAATACATCTTTACAAGGGCATGGCTGTACAGCCAATGGTGATGGAGGTGGATATATGTTGCTTAGGTCTGGACAGACCAAATCTGGAATTCCTATCAGCAAACTAGTGCACATGGGCTGATTAATGGCATCATTATATGCCACAATTAGGATTTTCTAATGTACTGTATCAGGGAGCAGTCAAAACTGATGCCCTGTCAAACCCAACAATCAATTTGGAAACCAACATCCTTCTCCAAGTCTCTCAGGACAAAAGGAAATGTGCATTGGAAAGAAGTGGCCACTAAGTCTTCTGTCCCTACATGGTCAACTTGGAGCAAACCATGGGAGGTGATCCCAGTCCCTAATGGTGATACTCCTGGTAAAAACACTGTGCCCTTTAGTTATTGGGGCTGCCCTCGTAAGGCTACACATCCCAGGCTAATGATGTCAGCATGCAAGCCCCTGAGCTCAGCCTTATCCTGCGGTAACTGCTGAGATTGCCCAAGGCAGCCTTGGGAGCCTCTTTCTCAGCTGTGCGGAGTGAAGACAGCAGTTGGCTCATCTTGACGTTTCCTACCCCTCTAAACTCAGCTGATTACGGGCAGCAAGGCCAACCCTTCAATTTCTCCTGAGTGTCATGAGTGCCTTCCGAGAGCTTACTGCCTCTCATTTGCTCACAGTATCTGCTGAAAAACTCCAGTAGAGTGAAACACAGAAATGACCATCTGTCTCCATCTCCCTTGTACAGGAAATTATGTGATTGTGAGACAAGGGATTTGGTGTTTGGGAGTCACTAGTGTTGGTCCCAGGAGGTGCTGTGACTGGCACCTGAAGAAAAGCAGAAGAGAGAGAACGAAGAGTAGCAAATAGTCACTTGTGGATCTTGCTGTTGTGTCTTTGTCTCCTGCCTTTGTGGTTTACAGCCGCTGAGGAATTTGTTCTGAAAGTGGCCACTGGGGTCTGCCTGCCCTGTGCCTCTGGTGGCTGGTTGAACCACTGTCCTCCCCAGGATGATCATGTCATTGTATCTGCTGAAGATTTGCAAGGACAAGGTATGTTTCCAAAGGCAGATATAAACATTTTGCTTCATCTGAAAGACTGGGATGAGGCTGGAGGAAATATTCTGTGTGTTGCAACAGTCCTGGGGAGTGGAAGGAGGACTTAAGGCAGGTAGTGGACACTTCAGTCATTTGTCTTGGTCTGATGAGAGGGAGCTGATCTTTAGTATATTGCATAGAATTATAATTTATGTTGGAAATGGCAGGAGTGCTTGGGATGAGCATCTTGATTGATGAGGGAAGAGGATGGATCTGAGTGGAACTGAGCTATGGCTGGATGGAAGAGATGCTAAGAGACAAAATGGTGTCAGACCCACATGCTTTGGAATGCATTTGCAACAGGTTGCTGTGATCTGCCATGGTTGGTTGCTTGGAGGATTCATGTCACTTGGCAACCCCGTTGTCACCATTCAGATGCAATATCCGAGGATGGGACCCTTTGGTGAATACTCACTGTCAGGAGAAGGGGGAGCTGGGGGACAAGGGTGGGTACAATAACCACAGTGGAGATAGGGAGCTGATGAGCATCTTGATGCTGTACAGGGATGTGGGCAAAGCAGGTGACAGGAGGCAGGAGGATGGGCACCCTGTCTTGGTACCGACCAGAATTTTGAAAAGATACGTGGAACGTGAATATGTGAGGATTCTGGAGCAGGCCTCCTCATGCCCTTGTGAAGGCATGTCGGTAAACAAGGGGGCTATCTGTCCAGCCAACATGGCCTGTCTCAGAATTTTGGGCTCAAAGACCCTGTGGGGCATACTTCCATGCTTCTGCAGGAATTGACTGAGGACAGGAGGGCAGTGGGACAGATTGCCCAGAGAGGCTGGGCAGTCTTCATCTGTCACAATAGGACATGAAAGGAAGACATGGACTCTGTTCCAGTTGACATGGCAAGACCTTCTAATCTTTTTTCTGTGTGACTCCAATTATATGGTATTTACACCCAGACCATGGATTGGAGAATGAGATTGCACCTCTCCAATCACACTGGTCAAACCAAAAGTCCATCAATGGTTCCTTCCTCAGAAGAGGAATGAAAAACATACTCGTATTTACCATAAACATTACTTCTATTTATAATACTCGCATGAGAAATAATTCAGAAACTATGAAAACATCAGAAGGCTGAAATATCAGAGTAACATTCATCCCTGGATATTTTCAAGACTCATCTGGGTAAAGACCTAAGCAATATGTTCTGGTCTCACAACTGACCCTGTTTTGAGCAGGAGATTGGACAAGAGCCTCCTGAAGCCCCTCCCAGCTTGAATTATACTGTGATCCTATAACTGTGCAATGGTGAGGAGGGGCTGCTGTTACTTTGTCTCTGTGCTGTAAGATGCCCATAGACAATACAGCACCTCTGCAGTTCCCAACCTTTGCAGCCATCAAGAGAAACTTGAAAACAAAAATATCACAGATGCAACGACAGACAGATATGTAGTTAATACCAAAACCAGTTGTTCCTATTCACCCCCTCGAAGGAGATTATACTTCTTTCATTGTAGCACACAGAGGCACCAAGCAGAACTGTCAGACTTCAGAAGAAAGAGCAGATTTTTAAGGAGACAGTCCGTTCCGATGAAAACTCTGAAAGTGATCTTTTGAGCAGTAATCCCAGGGGACATTTATCATCTGTACATATGCAAGATTCTTGCTATCGTACAGCTAGATTGTGTGATCAGTTATTTCAGTTCTATGCAGTAGAGGTACTGGTAGAGAAGAACAATGCAGATCCTGATGACAGTTTGGGAGGATGTATGTCCTGGTTTAGAGCAAATTTGGGACAAAACCCCTGAATGGGATCCCTTTGGGAAGCAAATCCAAACAGTCCCTACCCCAACTGGTCTGGGAAAGAACCTCCTTGGAGAAAAGTTGAAAAAAACTCTATTTATCCAACAACCAAAGTGCCCACAAGCATAAAGAATGAATAACATGAAACAATAAAACCTTTCATTGCTCTGAAGTGAGATGGTAAATTCAGAAAGTGGGTAGCTCAGCTCGCTCAGTCTCTTATCAGTCCCTCTGGAGGTCCAGGCCCTGGTGGGCCGCAGGTGCGAGCTCCCGGTGTGTCTCTGGGCTTTTCAGTCCAGAGCAGGTTTAAACAGTCCTAAGAAAAAGGAAACAAACAAACAAACAAACAAACAAACAACCAAAAAACCCCCCAAACCAGTCCAGGGAGCTTCTCAGATTCAGCTAGCTAAAATTAAAAAAGCAAAGAGATCTCTGTCCCGCTGCTGTCTGTGTCTCAGACGAGCACAGTCCAGGAGAAAGAATGTGTGGGGTTCAAGCAGTTTTTCTCAAAACAAACTCCACACTTCTTCTTTCCCCACTTTGCTCTCAGAACAAGTCTTAAAGGTACAGAACTCAATATACAGAACAAACAGAACAGACGATTGGGGATACAAGCATCATAAAATCACCCTAGGACAATGGGGTTGTCATTAGCCTAGTATTGTTCTTCTGTGTCCCAGGAAGTTATCCCAGGATCAGTGATCTCATCATGCTGTTTTCATAAAGCAAAGAAATCATACAACTTGGTTTATAGTTGTGTGAGCTGGTTTATTTACAACTAGTCAAGTCCTTAGGCTAGTGTGCCTAAGGACTTGTTTCCTGGATTACTGTAGAAGCAGATGATCATAACCAGTTTCCCTGCTCATTGCCTTACCAGTCAGGAGATACCTAACTCTGCTCCATGTCAGCACCATGTTCAAGTGCACCAGTGCCTCTCAGGTAAGCTGTCCTTTCAGATCACTGGGTTTTGAAACAGTGGTATCCTGTGTGGTGGAGATCTACTCAATACCGCCTGCAGCATCAGGTGACCAGAATTGTCCACTTGTATCTAGTGCCCTCTACCAAGTATGGCCATTTCAGATGGAGATTCCTGCAGCCACTTGCACAGCCCTCTTCACTTCTTCCCAGAAGATTTACATGTTTGGATGTTACATGAGGCCGTGGGTTGGAGACAGGCACACGGCACAGTACACACCGAAGGTCATCAGACAACAGCACATTTTATTGTTTGAATCCTTCTTATATAGTGGGTTCAAAACTCCCAGGTCCAGACAACTGATTGGTCTGGGTTTTAACACCGCCCAGCTCCTTGACCAGTGATATGTCTGCCCTCTGGACTGAACATGATTGGCTGAGGTCCCTGTATGAGTTCCATTGTTAAGCCAGGGACTTGTTTCTAGAACAAGGCAGGTTAGTTGAATTGGAGTTGTTCTGACCAGATTTATTTTGTTCAGCTACAAGACCAGCTGTGCCGTGAGAATTCCTCCCTTTGTTTTTCCTAAAAATGCAAAGTGCTCTCTGTTATCCTACCTGCAAGGGCCCTTTGCAGACAGGGTGACAGACCTATGACAGCATGGGTCTAATTTGAATGAGATTTTTGACAAACCCAATTCTCCTCAGCCAGCAATCTTTCCCATGTACCACTGGAATTGCAGCATTCGCTTCCAGGAGCTGTCAGGTGAGATCACAATCCCTCAGACTAACATGCCATAGGTTAACTACTTATAAGTTACAACTTAACACTAAAACCAAGAAACCATTTAACCCTTAGAACCATTAGAAAAACCCCAACTACCAGAAAAAACAATTTGTAAACAGAAAAAACAGTTTGTAAACAAATAGAATCCTTAAATGAGCTGTCACTTCAAGAGTCCGAGATTTTCGTGAGGTAGGTGCACAAGTTGTTCTAAGAATCTCTGTGAGATATCAGACACATAGGGAGAGTCAGTCACAACATTTAGAGGAGTATGGGGAAAGCCACAGACACAGCATGCAGTTCTACTAACTGCGGTGATCCATTTGCCACTCACCTTCCTCTTTTGACATGTTACATGGCCTTTCCTGTTTTCCCAGAACCAATGGTAAACACTGTAACACCCTTTAATGGTGTTTGACTATTTAGAGGTTTTAGACAGAGTGCAGTTTCCCTACTTAACTTCAGCAATTTATGGCTTGGTAAATGGTAAGTGATTTGTCCAGAAATTTTTTGCAAAGCACTTTGCAAGGCTGTACTGTTGGCAAGACACCACTTGAACTGCTCTTGTGTCAGAGGAAAAATAATTTTTGAAGGATCTCTAGCGTTCAGTTGTAAAAACCTGTGACGACATTTGATAATTAATTGTGCAATTAGTTCAAAGATGGTGGGTGCCATCTTTTCTGGTTGGTGAGGCAAAAACATCCACTCTAAAATGTGCAAAGAATCAGGCCAGTGTGTATTCCAGTGTCCAATAATACCAGTAGGATGAAAATTAATAATGAGAATAAATACAGTGATAGACACCTCTGGGCATATCTGGTGGACTTGTCTGTCTGTGATAGCTTGCTCTACTGTTTCAAGAGCAGCTTTTGCCTCTGGGGTTAATTTTCTGGGGGAAGTTAATTCAGGATCACGTTTTAGGAGGTCAAATAAGGGTGCTAATTGTGAATTGGTCAGTCCTAAGGTCTGACCCAGTTAATGGTACCCAAAAGTTTTTGTGCATTGTTTAAAGTCAGAATTTTGGTTGAAAACTGAATTGTTTGCAGCTGTATGGTCTGGTTCATTATTTTGAGTCCCAAATATTTCCAGGGTGCTTGCTGCTGCACCTTCTCTGGTGCAACCTGCAGCCCAAATTTTTAATGCTTGCAGCAGGCTTGGCTGGATCTGTGAGAGTTATTTTTTGGTTTGGTTGCAATTAAAATGTCATTGCCATAACAGTATGCCCTCAGAAATTGTTCTCTCGCTGATGGGAGTGCCTGTACTATTGACAAATTGTGGGGCTGTTTTTCATGCCTTGGGGAAGTACTCTCCATTGATAACATTGCATTGGCACTGTGTTAATTAATGGAAGGTATAGTAAAAACAAACTTTGGGGTATCTTTGGGGTGTAATGGAATAGTGAAAAAACCAGTCTTTCAAGTCTACAATCAGGATGTCCCAGGAGGCAGGTATCATTGTAGGAGATGGCATACCAGGCTGGAGGGTGCCCATGATCTCCATCATAGAGTTAATTCATCTTAGGTCATGGAGTTGCCTCCATTTTCAAGACTTCTTTTTTATAACAAATACCGGGGTGTTCCAAGGGCCATAGATGACTCTATGTGGCCTTGAACCAGTTGTTTCTGTACCAGAGTTTTTAGGGTGTCTAGTTTATCCTTTATGAGGGACTGCTGTGGTACCTACATAGGTTGAGTAGTAAGCCATTTTTAGAGCAAATGCAGGATACCTTATGACATCTAACATAGTGGCCTCTGTTAAAAATCTGTCCCCACCTGAACTCACTATGCAGACAGAACATCCCTCTGATGTTGTGGTTTGTTTTTATTGTGTTTCCAATTGCAGCTCAGTTTTAATGGTCAGTTTTATACACCCCCCTCCCCTATTTTGTATTGTTATAGTATATTTTATCTCTAATGGATTGTTTGTTTCCCCCTGTATTGTTGGCTTTGCCCTGGTTGTCTATCTTCCCTAGACCTGCCCTTCCCTCCTCCTACAGAATTGTCAATCCTTCCCTAACCCTGCCCCTTCTTCTAGACCCTTCCCTGTCAATCCCCCAACCTTCAACACCCTAGTGGTTAGTTTAAACTGTTACCTCCCCTTATCTTCTTTCATTGGTCTCTGCATTGTACTCCCCGCCTTGTGTTCCTCCCCCACGTCACCCTTATTGGTTGGAAATTGTATCCTCTCCCAAGACCTCCCCCACCTGTAAACCCCTGCAAGCCCAGGTTCTGTGCCTTTTTCTGTCCCTGACCTTCCAGGGAATAAACACCTTTGGAAATCATACAGAAGGCCTCTCCCTGTTCCTTGTCCCTGCCCTTGTCCCATGCCACCTGTGCTGTAGAGCAACTGTGCCCTACAACTGCACCCTGGATTGTACGGCTTTCTGGGGGCACTCCACTCCTGGCAACGGTGCCAGGAGCTAGCTGGGCTGAAGAACACCGGCATCGCATCCCTCCCCCACAGGTTAAGTGGTGCTGCAGTGATGTAAGGTCGAATGGTAGTTGTTTGTCTGTCAGGATTTTTTACCAAAACAGATTTTTTACCAAAACAGATCTATGTGGTCCCTCCGAGGCCAGCAACAGCAGATCCCACAGGCTCGGTGGGCCACAATGGAGGCCAAATGTGGGTGAAGATGATGGTGATATGCGCCTGTGTCAATCTGACCTTTATCTGCAAAGGCTTTGCTAGAGGCATCGTAACAGTACAAACCATAATAGGTCTTTGATCACCTATGACCTGAGTCCAGCACACATGAAGCTCTCCTTTTGATCTGAAGCCTTGGTCTCCTCGCCCCCTAGAATCTGTTTTGGGGACAGTAGACTTAAAAGGAATGAGTTGAGCAATTCTGGTTTTAGCACGGATAGTCATGGGTGAAGTAGGGCTTGTTACCATGGCTTGTATTTGTCCTGTAAAATTGGCATCTATGACACCAGGGTGCACAACCATACCTTGCAGTGTGGCACTGGATCTTCCTAAAAGCTCAGTCCTTTCCCTATAGGCCCTGGGCTTCAAGAGGGACTTTATGTACCTGTAATGAGTTTATGGTTATTGGGATTGAGGTGGATACATCCATGCCAGCTGATCCTCTTGTTCCGGTTGTGAGTTGGTCACACAGGCTTGTACCAGAGGGTAGGAAAATACTTGTGTTGTCATACATTTTCCTTTCATGCTCAGTTTCCCGTTTACCTGGTTCTTGAGAGATTGACCATTAATATGAAATTTGGACTTGCATACCTTGGTCACATGTCCAAATCTTCCACATTGATTCATACCCCTCTGCTCTTGAAGTGTCTCCTGTGGTATGGACTGGTGTGGACAGTTTGCCTTCACATGGCTTTGTTGTCCACATTTGTAGCAATGGGATGTTTAACAGCAAATGTAATAGTATTAGTTAACATATCCATGTTGTGAGATCCAGTCCCAACCTTATCACATGCATTTGTCATATCCCCTAGGGATGGATTCTCTTAGGTAATGCATCTATAATTTTTCTACAGTCCTTGTTTCCATTATCTCATGCTAACTGTAGTATTAATTGGCTCCTTGCTTTGCTGTTTGCTATCTGTTTTTCCGTATCATCTTGTGAATGTTCTATGAATTGCAGATATAATTTGTTGGGGTTTTGTTTTATACTTGAATAACTTTGGGTGTGCACAGACATATTTGTAATTTTTATTAGAGCTCACATTGCTATGTCCTTTGCTTGGGCTAGGATTAAGGGGTTCAGGCATGCTTGGGTTTGCGGGTCTTCCGTGGGGGGGGGGGGGGGGGGTAGTCCCATAAGTTGAGAAATCCCCACCCCAAAATGCATCCTGCTGCAAAGCTCTTGAATTTTGTAGTCCCTGGTCTTCTGCATAAGACCTTCAGGCTGATTCCAACATCATATGTTGCACTCGAGTACAGAGCAATTTTGCAATTTGCTTCATATCACAGGGGGTTAATTCACTAGCAGTTATAAATCCAAATATATTTGCAGCAGCAGGCGACCCTAGCCCATGTTTAGCAGCCAGTTGGCATAGCTCTGAAAGGATTTGCTAGTTAAAGTGAACATACTTGTTGGGTGTTATGCCATTACCTCGTATAACGGGGAATGCTGCAGTTGCTCCCTCCCTGCTGCCAGTCTTCTGATGATGATGATGAATACATGGATAAGATATTAGTTCAGACCCTCTATATCCCCACATTATATCACTTTTTGTTTTACCTCCACCTAGAAGATTTCCAGGTCTTGAGTGGGGATGGTTTTAACTCAGAACATAAATGAGGCTGGAGCTGGTTTTGGCAGGGTTGCAGGGGCTTTCAAATCAAGGGCAGCCTCTTTAGTTTTGTCCAATGCATGTTCTTAGCCCAAGTTAGTAAGGCTAACAATGCCTCTTGATCATATTCTGTCTCCCATTCTTCTGAAAGAAGCGACCATACCTTCAAAGTTGGATGTTCCTGCACAGAGATCCATCTCCCCATGGCTCTGATGGTTGTTTTCTTCTATTTTCAGGGTAAGTACAAAGGAATTTGAGCAGTTTTCCACTGCAAACAGCTCTGCTTGCTGTATTATTGCAGCTTTTCTCTGGCTTCTATGTCACTTTTTTGGTCTCCCCTGCTCTGAACACAGAAATGGCTGCTTTCCTCACACGGGGGCACTAAGTGTTACATGAGGCCGTGGGATGGAGACAGGCACATGGCACAGTACACACCGAAGGTCATCAGACAACAGCACGTTTTATTGTTTGAATCCTTCTTATATAGTGGGTTCAAAACTCCCAGGTCCAGACAACTGATTGGTCTGGGTTTTAACACCGCCCAGCTCCTTGACCAGTGATATGTCTGCCCTCTGGACTGAACATGATTGGCTGAGGTCCCTGTATGAGTTCCATTGTTAAGCCAGGGACTTGTTTCTAGAACAAGGCAGGTTAGCTGAATTGGAGTTGTTCTGACCAGATTTATTTTGTTCAGCTACAAGACCAGCTGTGCCGCAACATTTGGACGGTTGAAGTCAGACTTCTCTGCAGCTGTTATGGTCTCCTAGTCTTTTTTTAGTATGCTCAGAAAGGAAAAATTCTCAGTTTGCATTTTTCGGGGATTGTACTGGTTTAGCACAGAAAGTGATTTTTTTTCCAAAGAAGTTATAGCAAAACATTGACAGCTTGATCAACCAATTAGAGAGTTAGAAATGCCTCCAGACTACATGGGTTAAAAATCAGAGAATCTTGGAAATTTCCCTCTTTGCCATTCAGCCTGCCAGCAGGTAATGACTGGCCTGGCCTGCTCCATGCAGCGGGTGGGACTGGGCCAAGCCCTCACCACTCCACTGTACTAGCCACTCCACTTGGTCTAGCCCCTGGGCCCCAGCAGCTGCTGGATGGGGGAAGGGGAGGCTGCAGCTACTAATATATAGCTGACCCTAAGGCATGCCCTGCTGCCGGCTGGGCCAAGGGAGATGTCCCCCAGGGCCCCGGGAGCAGCTCCGAGCCCAGGCTGGGCTGGGCCCCCTCCGACGTCTCTGAGGGGTCAGGGGGAGACATCCACCAGCCTAGCTACTGAGATCCTGGTCACTGCTTCTGGGCCCCTCCCCGCAGTGCAGCTTTGAAATCTAACATTGTGAGCCTCAGCCTAAGAGGGAGAGACCTAGGCAAGAGTTAACTCTTTCACTGCACAGATGAAACTTGCAAAGCACTGTCCTTTTTCCTTTTAGAAAAGCCAGAGTGGGACATGTAAAGACACAATATGAAGATATCAGGGTCAATAAAAGAGTGACATTTTAGATGAAGTGACAGAGAAGATGCCTTGGTTTTTGGGCTGAAAGACTTTTGTGAGCCGTGGTAACAGACTGTAATATGCTTGAATATCCCTTTAAACTGTGGAAAAATATGCTTTGGGGAGATAATGAGAGTATTCAGACTGTAGATTTGAGCAAAGGTATTTGTGATGGACTAAGTAAATATTGAAGTAGCTGTGATCTTATGAGAAGCTTGAACAGAGTAAGATAAAGTGATATGAATCCCTCTGCCCCCAGGGAAAAAAAGAAGACCTCTATTTCTAGAGATGGAGATGGTTTTAGGGACTGATGAAGAAAAATCTTTGCACTTCGAACCATTCATCTTTAAAATGATACCCCAATGAACTTCATGGCCCATATGCAGCCACAGGAAAGGCTGCAAGATATGGGAGGGTTTTCACGACTGCAGATTTCCCCAGGTGGCTGTTATTGTGAGAGTTAAAAGCCACAAGTGGAGTGTTCTTTCTTATGGAAAGTTATCATAACAGACCAAAAGAGACTTCTTTCTCTAAATGGACTGATGAAAGACTATTTTATAAGTGGTACTGACATAGAGTTGAGAGTTTGTCTTTATATGTTGTCTGTGAGAAAGAAAAGAAGATGTTGGGAGAGTGGGAAGTGTTTTGAAGGTTTTATTCTGACTCTTATTAATTTCTTCTCTCTTGTAGTTGTGTCAATAAACATGTCTTTATACCTTTTAAGTTTAAGCCTGCTTTTTCTCATAATCCTATCTCACAGCAGAAAAAGAGTAAATAATTCTAATGGGAACTCAGACTATTACACTAATTTTTGGAAACAGAAATTGGCAAACATGAAACCACTACATGGATAAACGCTGAGGGAGACAGTGGGAACAGCCTGAGGAACAGAGAATAGGTTGAACTCAACTGTTAACTTTATGTTACCTGGATGCCTGCACCCAGCCCCAGTCATCTTATCCTATTGCATGCTTTTTGTCAGAGGTCCTATGATGTGGGCTGCTGGCTTTTCTTCTGGTGGGGACCTGGTATGGGACCAAGGCCTTTTCCAGAAACCTGTCTATTCTCAACTCTGGGACCCAGTATATCTGGGCAGAGAGAAAAAGCAATTCTGGCCCCCTTGTTTTTTTGAGGCACTATATAGATTTTTTTTTCCCCAGCTGCAAGTGGCTGACCACAGTTCCTGCCTCAGTGCTGTAGACCATCAGTTGTGGGAGACCAACGGACCAATACTCCAGAGATTCATGATGTTCTCTGCATCTGGTAAGACCAGCAGTAGCAGGTAGAGGTGCTTGTATACATGTGATGATCTTCTGCGTAGGTGTGCTGTGAATTTGCACATATCCAGGACTGTCAGCATGCAGCCTTTAAGGCCAAGGGTTGCAGAGGGATAGCTATCAGCTTCTGTCAATGGGCAGCAGCCTCAGTTCATCACTGAGGCTGTCACAGGAGGGGTAGACACTGTCATAGTGCTCACTTTTTATCCCATCTTGATATGCCCCATGTCACCACACACCTTGTAGTGTCCCAAAGGGAGTACTAGCAATTTTAGTCAAATGAATTCTCCAGTTGCTGGGCACATGGCTCTACAAATTGTCAGCTTGAGGTGATAGCTCACCAAATGAAGAAAAAGGAGTCCTATGCCCTTGTAACATAGGGATCTAATGGATGGTTGAATAGGATGTTTGACCTTCTCTATGGGCATTAATGCCGGCAATGTTGGATGTGTATTGGATGCCTTCATCTTCAGAAGTTCCCTTTGTCATCATTGCCAGGTCAGACTTTTTTCTGCCTGTAGTCAATAACTTTTCTAGCACATAGCCACCAACCTGCATTCCAAATGATGCAGCTTGTCCTCATTCTTGCACCTCTTTCTGTCTATTTCTGGTCATCATGGATAGAACAGTTCATATTGAGTGTCATTATGCAGCACTTATAGGATGGCCAGGGTATCAGACCCAGCCAGCATGGGTTTAGGAGGGGTAGGTCGTGTTTGACCAACCCGGTCTCCTTTTGCAACCAGCTGACCCACCTATTGGATTCAGAAAAGGCTGTGGGTCTTGTCTATTTGGTCTTCAGCAAGGCCTTTGACACTGTCTTCCACATATTTCTGGGAAAGTTGGCAGCCCTCAGCTTGGACAGGAGCATTCTTTGCTGGGTTAAGAACTGGCTGGATGGCCGGGCCCAGAGAGTGGTGGGGAACGGTGCTGCATCCATCTGGCAGCCAGTCACCAGTGGTGTCCCTCAGGGGTCTGTGCTGGGAGAAGTCCTGTTCAATATTTTTATTAATGACATGGATGAGGATATTGAGTCTTTCATTAGTAAATTTGCAGATGACACTAAGCTGGGAGCGTGTGTCCATCTGTTGGAAGGTAGGAGGGCTCTGCAGACAGATCTGGAATGGTTGGATGGATGGGCAGAGTCCAGCAAGATGAAGTTTAATAAGTCTAAGTGCCAAGTCCTGCATTTTGGCCACAATAACCCCCTGCAGCGCTATAGGCTGGGGATGGTGTGGCTGGACAGTGCCCAGGAGGAAAGGGACCTGGGGGTTCTGGTGACAGCAGCTGAACATGAGCCAGCGGTGTGCCCTGGTGGCCAAGAAGGCCAATGGCATCCTGGCCTGTATCAGGAATAGTGTGGCCAGCAGGAGCAGGGAGGTCATTCTTCCCCTGTATTTGGCACTGGTGAGGTCACACCTTGAGTGCTGAGTCCAGTTCTGAGCCCCTCAGTTTAGGAAGGACGTTGAGAAGCTTGAGCACGTCCAGAGGAGGCAACAAGGCTGGTGAGAGGCTTGGAACACAAACCCTATGAGGAATGACTGAGGGAGCTGGGGTTGTTTAGCCTGGAGAAAAGGAGACTTAGAGGTGAGTTTATCACTCTCTGTAACTCCCTGAAAGGTGGCTGTAGTCAGGTGGGGGTTGGTCTCTTTCTCCAGGAAGCAACTGGCAGAACGAGAGGACACAGTCTTAAGTTGCGCCAAGGGAAATACAGGTTGGATATTAGGAAAAAGTTTTTTATGGAAAGAGTGATAAAGGACTGGAATGGTCAGC
This sequence comes from Phylloscopus collybita, assembly GCA_027886175.1. Lineage (NCBI taxonomy): Eukaryota > Metazoa > Chordata > Aves > Passeriformes > Phylloscopidae > Phylloscopus > Phylloscopus collybita. The sequence continues at coordinate 48,347,122 of JAJNNQ010000137.1, read as the reverse complement.
CTGAGGAGGTGATGAAGTCACCATCCCTGGGTGTGTCTAGTGGAGGGCATGTGTTGGACTTGATGATCTTAAAGGTTTTTTCCAACCTAGTATTTCTGTGATTCTGTGATCATGGGCATTGCACTAGACCTTCAGGTCCTGCTGACCTGTCATAATTCAGTCAGTCACACGTAACAGCATCCCAGGGTTTGCTGATATTTCTATAGCCTGTTCTGGACACCACAAGACAGTGAGGCCAACAAGGAGCCATTTCATCAACACTGGATTTGCTAAAGTAAATTTGCTCAACCCAACCACATCACCAGTATTGTGTGACTGATGCTGCTGAACACCACAACGACACAGACTCTGACTTCAGAAGGCTGAAAATGACTGTGTTTATTTATGAGAATTTCTTCCCTTTTATACTTTTCTACAGAGAACAACTCAAATGGTGAAACAAAGACAAACTTCTTCAATTACATTCGTCAAACCAGAGGGACATCAAGAAGAAGACCCTCCTAGAGAAATGAATGTAAACAAAGGTTGCAGTTAGAAAAACATGTCTCTTGTTTACAGGAAACTCTCTGGGAAGAGTTTCAGAAAACCAAAACTTCTGAGACACAAAACCAGGGCTACAGGTGACTCCTGGTGATAGTATAGGGTTAAATTTTAGTAGCATAGGGATAAAATGTTTTTAAAATCATGGGAATGGATTGGTGGGGGGGGCGTGGAAAGAAAAGTTGGGCTTGGGGAGGCCTGGGAAAGGGGACTAGGCCTTGGAAACAAATGTTTAGCTCTGTTTGTACTAGATCATGTACAACTGTACTTGCATGATTGTCATATGATAAATGATATGATTGTTAAATGAAGTAATTGTTGGTAATTGAATATGATTATTGTTTAATTGTAATAAGCATCATGAGAAACGATGTAATTGCAATAAAAATCATGAGAAACTATGTTTGGAGGGCCTGATGAAAACTACAAGAATTCATGCTTGGATAGGATCAATGCTTACAATAGAACAATATGGGTTTTATAATTAATATATAGTTATATAACAAGGTATAAAACACGTTCGCCTCAAAACCAATGTCAGAGTCAGATTTGGGTCTGTACCCCTGATTCCCAGAGCTCTTCAATAAAAGCACCTGCATATAATCATCCCGTGATTATGTGTTTCAATGCTAACACTGGTAGGTAAAGGTCTCTTTTGGTAATATAAATGTCCATGGCAGAAAGGAAGTGAATGTAATTTACTTATTCAGTTATAATTGACCAGTCATAGAATCACAGAACAAGCTGAGTTGGAAGGGACCCACAGGGACCATCAAGTCCAACTGCTGGTCCTGTACAGGATACCCCAAGAGTGACACCATCTGCCTGAGAGTATTGTCCAAATGCTTCTTGAACTCTGTCAGCCTTGGTGCTGTGACCACTTCCCTGGGGAACCTGTTCCAGTGCCCAAACACCCTCTAGGTGAAAAATGTTCTCCTAATATGACATCTAAATGACCCTTGACATAAAACCATAGTTTTGCCAAATACGGATGTCTTATGTTATGGAACCAAAAATGTGTATTCTATTTCACCTGTTGAAAGCAGCTGGGGAGATGTTTTTATTTATCTCTTGTAACTCTGGAGAGAAGGGGGTGGATGCCTTCTGATAATGGGCCAGCTGTTAAAACCAGGTGGGGCAGTGTTTCTTATCTCTTTCACCACCTGTCCTCCCTCCAGGGGGTTATCTTCTGCTAATGGGCCATTAAGGCTCACCAAGGACAGGACACATTACATCATCCTGTTGTGAGATGCTCCACCCAGTGGGGGGAGCCAACCATTCCTACCTAGATAAAAACTGAGACATAAGAACACAAGGTATCTGGCTCCGCTGGATTCCTGGAGGAAGACTGGACCCTTCTGGCCATAACTGGGCCTTTTTCTCTCAGGATCATCTCTACTCCAACAGAATCACATCTGCCACTCCAGGAGGACTTACTTTTGGACTGCTTCCAACACCCTGACCAACAGGGTGTCAGGTTGTATCTCTGACTCTGTCAGGGTTTCTAGGATTGTTTGCTTGCTTGTTTCTTGTACTACTACATTTGTATTTTTTAAATATTCCTAGTAAAGAACTGTTATTCCTGTTCCCATATCTTTGCCTGAAAGCCCCTAATTGCAAAATTATAATAATTTGGAGGGAGGGGGTTTACATTCTCCATTCCAAGGGGAGCTTCAACTTTCCCTGGCAGATACCTGTCTTTTTCAAACCAAGACAACTGCTCTCTTCATTACTCTCTCCCAGCATCTGTATTCTCTCTGCATCCCCTGAGCTGCCACAAGGAACAATATAACTGAGACACAGACCCTCTATAATGTTTTTGAAGACAAAAATGTCTGGGAAAAGTGACATTAGTGATACCCCTCTTCCCTGTGCTTTTACTTCATTAGGTTCTGGACTTGTCGTCTGTGCCACTGAGACGGTGTTTTCTGCAGTGGCTGTGCTACAACAACAAAGCTGTTAGACAAAAGATGGGGCCCAATAAAGTTGAGTAATGCAAGAGACACCAGTCAGTTTATGACAAAAATTGTACAATTGTAGAATGAAAACACATGGCTGTCCTTGGCCTAGGATAAGAACATGACCAACAAGGCCACAACAGCCTGCAGGTTTCCTTGTTGTCAGCATGAGAAAGCCTGGTAGCACATCAAGCCCAGATTTCTGACTCCTGACTGACATAGGGACTGGAGGAGAGATGTCCAGCTGCTCTTTTGGCAGGGGAACAACCATAACTCTACAGGAGCCTTAGGTACTTGAACTTAAAGGGCACAACAAATCACAGATGGCCTTGTAAACCCACAGAATACAGTCACAGATTTCCCTCTACTCAGGCAAACCTATCTACAAGGGCCAGAGGAAGCCCAGATTTTCACTGTGAGAGCCGCTTTAAGCTGTCCTTCCAATAAGTGTTGCCATGCTGTAATGGCCAGCCTCTGTCTTTGGACTGGGAAAGTTGCCAGAGTGTGGTCAAAGTTCTAGGTGGACATTTTCTTAAGATGATGAGGTAAGAGGGACAGAACATCATGTGCTTTTCTGAATTCAGTGATTTATAAGGAGTGAGGAAAAGACCTGCCCTGTGCACAGGAGGGGTTAATATTTTACATTTTCCCACTGGCTAGGGCATAGAAACATAACACTTGAATCCTGGAAGCAACATAGCAGGGAGAGAACATACTTACAGACTTGCTGGAGAATGGAGGCTGGTTAGCTGATGATAGCCCTGGCTCTGAGCTCATAATCATTGTGAAGGTGAAAAGAGAACTTGTATTTGAGTAAGGCCTGGTCTTGGCATCAGGTTTACAGCTGATGTATGGAAAAAATAAAAACAAACAAGCAAAAAACCATCAGAGCATAAGACATTCTGTGGGTAGTGCATGCCACTAAAATGCTGAGGTTTGAGTTTGGGCCAGACCTAACATGAGAGCAAGGATGGGCTGTTGAGTCAAATGCCTTCATTTCAATCTGATGGTAGATTAAAAGATGCAGGTGAAGTGTACTAGAGGTGTTTTGCTTATTGCCTCTTCCTAGATGTCTAAGTAAAGGAGAAAAGAAGGTGGCAGTTTTCTTTAGAAAATAGAGTCATCTGACAGAAATATTAATGTTTCTTCCAGCCAGAGGGCTGAATTATTGAGTCAGCTGGCTCACTTGGAAACAGCTCAAGCAAAAGAAATCTATCTCCATTTGCATAAAGTAATTTGCCAAGGGTAGGTCTCTTTTTTTCAGGAAGGTGTGGTGGTGATGGGGCAGCAAGATAACCTCAGTTGCTGTATTCTCTCCCAGGACTGTGAATATTCAGGCTTAGCACGTGCTTTTCCATCTATTGAATTAATGAGACTACTAAATTAATGGGCAGAGGAGCAGGTGACCCTGACGCTACCGGCTCTCAACTGGACATGGACAGCGATTTTCAGAGCTACTTTTAAGCTCATTAACATCTCTCTTCTGTTTGCCCCCGGGCAAAGAGCTGTCTTGGGGGATCATAGCTGCATGCTAACAGAGCTGATTTTTCACTTTAAAATGTGTCTAAAGAAAACATTTGTCTTAAATTAGATGGTCAATGCAAATGAACAATAAATGCTGTAGTGAGCACCTAACTCAATATTTCCAGCTCACAGGCTCTTGACCTGCTGGTGAAATCATTCATACTTCTGTTTCAAGGAAGGCTTTCAGGCCCATATTTCTGTGTTAGAAAAGTGATCTGCCTTTCTAACATCATGCTGCTCCTTTTTAAGAATCCTTGTCAGTATGAATAATATTTTCCTTCTCTACCATTTCTTCCCATGCACCCTCTTGGTGAGTTATTTCTAATACCATCTGCTTCACCTGAAGGAGGAATGAGATGAACAGAGGGAGACTTGGTGCTGTTATCAATCCTGAACTTTTCAGAACAAAAGCAGGGGCTGTTAGGATGTCATGAACTAAGGGATTTTTAGAACTGTGCTGACAGGGAGCCCAGCTGATGACACTAGCCAGTGCCTCCTCTTTGCCACATTGACATTAAAGTGAATCCCTTCGTTGGATATACCCTCTCCATATGTACTTCTATGTAATAAATGGTATCAAAAATTCTGACAGAGCTTGCAGGTGAAGGAGGGCATAGGAGGTGGGTGGGATTTTGTCTTTGCTTTATGTACATTGTTTCCCTTTGTTAAGGACTGGAAAGAATCCATGGAGAAAAGATAGGAACCATGTGTTTGGGAGGAAAATAGTAGTGATGCTTTGGTGACAGTATTTCTATGTCAGAAGGTATTTAAACAAAAATACATTCTTTAGGAGAAAACCAAGTATTTGTGTACACTGCTGCTGTTAGATTTGGCCTCAGTGGTGAGACATGTATTTTTAAGAGTGAAGGATTTTTTACCCACAGTAAAACTTAATGTTCCAAGTTAGTTTATAATAGCACTGATTAACTGGGAGCATTTAGTTTGAGCGAAATATTAGCTCTGATGTCTCTCTGTACATGTTTTTGCTCCAGACACTTTTATCAGTCTTAGAGCTATTTAACTTTACTTACTCTTTTCATAGGAGGTGGTTCATGTTTTAGCATTGTCCCATTGAAAAAGCGTTAAGGATTTGAAGCTGCATAAGTGAAGTTGAGGTATTCTGGGTAGCCTTAAGAAATCTGTAGAATAGCAAATAAAAAGCTGGAAATGTCCCATTGTTTTGTCTAGAAGCCATTGAAATGGATTAGGGCTTATCAGCCAGTTCACTAGCATGTAGGCCTTCTGCGTAAGAAAAATAAATGTGCTTATTTATGATAGCACCAATACTGTAGAACTTTGACCCAACTGTAACACATAGAGCAAAGAAATGGCCTGTTATTAACTATTCTATTATCTACAATGAAGCAAGTTAAAAGGTGAAAGCCAGGGAATTTAAGTGGCTGAAACTTACTGCCCTGTATATTTGTAGTGGACAGTTTCCCTTTTAATACTGGGGGCTGGGAAGTTTCTTGGCATGTGATTAGTTGAGCTTTTGCCTTTGCATGGATATTGTGTTAAAGATGAAACCATCTAGGTAAAGCAGATCCCTGAGGATGTTTGCAGCAGCTCTCAGTAGCATGAGCAGTAAACTAGATAATTGGTGTGTTGGTTCTCATCCAATAATAATTTATTTCCTGGGAGCAACTTCAAAGCTTAATCCTAGAATTAAATCCCCTATTCCTCCTTGTGATTTTAATTTAGTTTTGAATGCTCTGATGGATCGTCTGCTAGAACATTAAAGACAGCTTTTGGATATAAGGGTGATTTTTCTGGCTGCTGCATGCTCTGTATGGAGAATAGGTGAATGCAGGTAATTTCCTGAAGAAACTCTTCTTTAGTTTTTCATCATGATAAGCTGGCAAAAGGCACACTTTATCTTTTACTGAAAGTGGTTTTTCAGTTTCCTTTAAACCATGAAGGCAATCTGCCTAATCCATTTTGCAGCTCTTCCAGTGAAGAGAATCATCACTGGAATCGGGAGAGAACCAATAAGATTTTCATCAACCAGAAAGCTAATTTTAGGAAAAAAAAAGCAGCCAAACAGATAATCTGTTTGTCCTGTTAGGGTTGGAACAGGATGGAGATGACTGCTGGGAGGGTTGTACTTTCCCATTCATTCAAGTATGTCTGGAAGCTGTATCTTGTTAAGACCAGTGAGATGGGACAAAATCTCCAGCCACTGGAATGATCTTTTCACCCCAGAGGTGAAGAAGAAAGGCATTTTCCTCATAGTGATGTAAGGCAGTGAGTGCTTCAGCTTTTCCTTTCTGCTTCTTAATAGCAGGGTAAAAGGGATGGCATCTATGGCTAATCTTTATGCCATGCTTTGATGAAATACAGTACAGCATTTGATGATAATTACTATTTATTATTAGATAGATGTGGTGCCTGTTGACAGATAGGTTCTTCAGTCTGGGTGTGCTAAAGGTAGAAGAGCCATATATCATCTTAGAAAAGTCACAGTGTCAGTTTGAAATCCTGTCTGTACTTCTGCAGTTCAAAAAGAACACATTTCCATCTGAAAGAACAAACTCCACAGTTTCGTAGTTTAATGTGTCTGTATTTCATACATAAATGACCATCCAGAAAAACCAATTTCAGTGAGCCTGGCATTCCATACTCAAAAGAATAAAACAAGTCTATAAAGACACAGAGAAGCTATTTCTCCTTTAATCTACTTCACATTGTTTTTGATTCTGCATGACAAAAAACCAGTCTGCTAGTTGTTAGTATTTCTGGGGGCAGACTGACCATAGTAGAGACAGTAGGGGATGCTGCAATTATTGCAATGTAAAATGATGGGAGCTCAGCTAAGTGTCCTGGTATGACAGCGGAGACAACATGTCTAACACTTCAAAGCAACTGCAACAGTGTTCAAAATTCCCTTCTGCTGGGCTGCTGGCAGGATGAGTGTCCTTCAAATAGCAGTAGTAGTAGTAGTAGTAGTAGTAGTAAACTAATCACTAAGTGATCAGTCTCCCTGTGCCCAGCTGTCCTTGCAAAAGACTAAAGAGATCTCCGTACCCAGTGGCTTCTGGCTCAGTCTTGCTCTAGCATCTCTTGGTCCTGAACCATGTGCAAAAGAAAGGAAAACAGGTTTCATGCCAAAATTTAGCTGAGTCCTTCAGCCAGGTGATTGTGCTACTACTGTCAGGTTTGTATGCTTGTTTCTCCATTTGCTTTCCCTTTAATTAGCTGATAAAATTTCTTCCATGGTGTTCTTTATGCATATGACGTGGCATCCTTTTTTGTGGACCTGTGTGGACAATGTTATGGTGATCTTCTGAAACTGACATAGGCCTGGCATCTGAACACCAGGACATGAGCATAGGTGTATTCAGCCACTTTATAGTCAGACTGGCTGAGTAGAGCAGGGCATAGAGCACTGTATAAAAGCAGCTGGAGTCTTGGATACCATGCTCTGCAACCCATGTGCAAACAGCCAAAGGAATGCTACTACGAAAAACCTTTTTATGGTGTGAATTATCCAGGACAATTGATCCATTTCATTGATTATAAGAAATTGTTTTCCATAGACATGACTTTTCTTCTACTAATGCAAGAGTGTATGTATTTGAACCGAGGACCTATGAAGTGGCACTCTTTTCCTTTAGCTGCAGACCCCATTTATCCAGAGTCCTGGAAACAGGCTCTGATTCTATGAAGTCAGCAGGGCATTTACTAAAGGTCAAAGCTACTGTAGGGCCTTTGGTCCCTGTCAGTGCTAGCAGAGACTGTTCTGTTGTGACAGAATTGCTGTGCTGTATTGCATCCTCCCCAGCATCATCACTGCCACATCCAGCACTGGTTGCTCTTGATATAAGAACTTTTATTTACGTTCTTTTATCTTAGGCAGGACAAAAATAATATAGTCCTTAATTTATAGTAAACATGACCTGTTTAAAAGAGAACCCTCAATTTGTCTTACAAATAACATTTAACTGTTTTTGAATTGAAGAGATGTTTGAAAAACTGTTTGCTATCAGAGATGTTATTTGTTTAATTTCATGCAATTCATTCATCTTAGTTGATTGGAGAGAAAATAAAAGCCTACCCCAGCTAGTGAGAATAAACCCTGCCACAGTACTGTGCTGATGCAGATTTTGCAACATTTTTTATTTGGAACCAATCTCCACACGCATTATTTACAATAACTATTATATCTTAATATAAAAAATAATTTGGGGGTTAGATGCTGTGCAAAATCTTGAGAAGATAATTCTGAATCAATTAGCATTTTTATGTGCCTGACTTCAAACTTGTAATTGAGCCTTATTTCTTTGGTCAAGGGGACCACACCCATTTTGTGTGAAAAAAAGTGTTGAACTGACATGCAGGTTCCTAATCACTATGGAGAAGTTAGCCTTTATGATTTATTTAAGAAAGAATTATAAATATACATATGTATTATATTTATGTAAGATGTGCATAGACATCTGTCAAAAAGAAAGACTAGTCTCATCCTGAAAAGTAAACAAGGTTTTCATGTACCATGTAAATCTGGAGTTATGTAGTTTTATAAAGAAAAGTAGTTGATGAATTCCTTCATCTTAAGATGACAGAGAATTATAACCTTAAATATTATTGACTAGCTTAAAATGATTGCAGCCCCTTCTCAGAAATTTTTCCTAGAGATACTTCTTAACCCTCCATTTTGTGTTTCTAAGTAATATGCTGGATGAAAACCACTCCCTCTCTTTTTGTCAAGCTCCTTGTTTGCTTGTTTCATCCAGAAGAATGCAGGAGGACTTGCAGAGTCATAGTTTATCCCTTCTTGCCATACAGAAAGGAAAAAACATCCCTTGGCCAAATCATATCTGCTATTCTTGTATCACTATCATCAGTGAAAGGAATGGCAAAGTCAAATGACTAATCTCTTCAGCTATTAGCAGCTTCTGTATGTAAGTATCATTCTACAGTTCTTTCCTCCGAATGTTCTGAGATAATTTCAGATTACTTTAGGCTTTGGCTAATGCGTCTTCCATTTTTACTGAAATTAGAATGAAAAATATCACAGTCACTTTTTTTAAGCATGCCTAAAAATGTCAGGAAAAATCCTTCTAACAGGAGAACAGCCCTTACCAGCACTCTCAGGAAGATCCAGGCAGTCAAAATAAAAAATACTGGTGTCTGCTTTTGTCAAAGAACTCAAGAACAGATTGGTATTGCTTGTGGTCACTGCAGCTACATGAAGAATATCACTGTACACACACTACACCTGGAAAGAGAAATCCATTCAAGCTCCAGATGGCATATATATGTATATATATATGTGTGTGTGTGTGTGTGTGTGTGTGCGTGCAGTGCTACAGCCACATTACTGTCCATAACCTTCCATACATACCAGCAAACTCTGTTTGGACCATGTGGATTGATTCTGAGGTACAAACTGAGACAGGACCTGGGGATTAAGAGACAGTCGACAGCTGCTGTGGTTCTTTTAGGAGGTTTTCCTCCCTCAGAAACCTTGGCCAAATGCATGTTTAGCCCTGCAAATACATAACTGCAACAAAGGTCCAGCATTGAGTGCTCATCTGCTCGCTGGAACACAATTCTTTGGCATGTGGGATCCAGCCCTCCTTGCCTGCCTTTTGAGCAGCATGTTGCTCACTGCTCCTGGATATAGAGCATGCTAGGTAGGTCCAAGCAACTCTGTATTCTTTGGAGGGTCCTTTCAGTGAGAGGGATGCAAAGGCTGGATAATGCAGTCTGCATCAGCACTGAAGCAGAGCATGTGATGTTCGGCCTGGGGTCTGATTTCCTGCAAGGACAAGCTTAGCTGGCAGGGAAGCATTGGAAAGGGAACAAGATGGCGTGCTCTTGTTTCTGGGGGTCACCAAGGACCATCTGAGCTCTTCCAAATCTCCAGTCAAGACTCAGACATTGGCAGGGTGGGTGTTTGCAACCATAGAGTGACTACATGTCCTGAAGGCTGCACTTGGCACTTCCACCTGGAAAGGGGTCTGTTTTGTTACCCATTCTGGCTTTTCCTGGTAGGGGGTAAGACTTACTCTAGGGCCGTTCTCTAGTGCTGAGGAGGGTAGGTGGGCACACTCTGCTCAGGCCACTGATGGCACAGGAAGGGACAGGGATGGATCTGTGACCACAGAGTGGATCGCCCTACCTCAGTGAGGCTGAGAGCACCACGGGCAGCAAGAGTGCAAGCATCCATGGGCAGGGCAGGAGGAGGATGAAGACACGTGTTCATTTCTGTTCAGCCTGATTTCACGTTGCTTAGCTTCCAAGGGGCTCTGAGAATACCAATTAAAGCACGGGGCTTAATTGTGGAGTATCCAATTTGGATATTGGCGTTATCTCTGCTCTCACTGCTTGCTTTTTGTTCGGATCCAATTCTGCTGCCTGCCTGCTGGCTGGGTTCCTGTTCCTTTCTTTTCATTATTACTATTTTGTGGTTATTGTTAATATATATATATATACATATTTAAGCATTCCTTCTTTCGGTTGCTTCCAAACATGCGGGTCCGAGAGGGTGCCGGACTGGGAGCCCCGACTGGTCACGGCGGGGCTGCGGCGGCAGCTCGGCCCGGCCCCGGCCGGAGGCACAGGTGCCGCCCGGGCTCCCCCTTCGCCCCCGCCGGAGGCTGACCTGCTTCCTTCGGCAGCGGGCAGGGGCAGGTCTCCCGTTGCCCGTCCTGTCCTTCCTCCTCGTCTTCTCCCCCGGTTTCCCCCACTGCTTACTCGCACAGCTTCCCCTCCCCGCCCCTTCATACTTCCACCTCCCCACCATTTTCCGCGGGTATATTTAATTATTATTAATTATTAAGCTGCTTTATTAATTCACCTTCTTATATTTCCTCACCTCCGGGAAGCATTCTCGGAGCTTTTACATTGCAGAGATTTTTTTAAAAAATATATTTTTAGAGTGATGCTCTGAGCAATTCCCCCTCCCCGCCCCGCATCTCCCACCCGGGAAGTACCAGAGAAGAGAATGAAGAAGTTGAGCATGTCTGGGGCGGATCAGCCTTGCAGGCAGAGAGGGGGGCAGTAGCTACTCAGAGCAGCCCGAGTGCTTGAAGCAGGATTTGCTGGTATGTATGTGGGTCTGGATTTTATGACAGCTCAAAGTGTGAATCTTTTACCGAGTGAGAAAGGAGGGGAAAAGAAATAAATATCTACGGCTTCATTAAATAAATGTCTGCATAGCTATAAGCCGTGTTCGGCTGTGCTGGAGGAGGTGGTGGTGGGGACACTCCCAGCCATCCACCCACCCCTAGGGAAAAAAAAAAAAAAAAAAAAAAAAAAAAAAAAAAAAAAAAAAAAAAAAAAAAAAGCCCGGAGAGCTGACGGTTGTGTTCCCGGGGGCAAAAGAGGCGGGGAGCAACGGCCCCGTGGCAGGTGAAGCAGGTCCCCCGTGCCTCCCCACCCCGGTGGCGGTGCGTGTGAGTGCGCCCAGCGCGCCCCGCGCTGCCCGTGGAGCCGAGCGCGGCGGGCAGCGGTGCCGGCAGCACTGCAGAGGGGTGGGCACGGCCCTCGCCAGCCCTCGGGGGCTGGGCCTGGAGGTGGGCGAAATGCTGTGCGTGCATGGGGAGGGGGCTGCGGGGGGGGGGGGGGGGTGAGTCGCTTTCTCTCCGAGATTCACATCGCGCCAGCTTTCCCGTCTCGTATGCATGCCTATCCCAGGAATGGTGTAGTCAGCCCGTATCTGAATTATTTATAGACTCGTGCCAGCTGTTTTTTTTTTAATTTTTATTTTTTTAATTTTTTTTTTTAATTCCGCTTGTGTGCACTATTGGGAAATGCGTTTTGCCTTCCTTTCTTCTCAATATATTAATGTTTTTGTTGGGGAGCATTTTCTCTCCCCTTCAGATTCCTCTAATACAAAATTGATGCTTATTTTTCCCTTCAGGAAGGGGACGCTTTGAGGATAATCATGCTTCACAGAAGAACAACACCGACCTCCAGTTGCATTAAACACAACCTCCTCCACTAGGGCTCCAGGAAAAAGAAAAAAAAAAAGAAAAAAAAAAGAGAGAGAGAATAATTATAAGAATATCATTAAAAAGGCGAAAGGAATGCTTACTCTGGAACCTGCATTTGACGATCTTCACCACTCGCGCTGAATATCCTCTGAAGTGATTCTCTCCAGCTTTTGAATTTGCACCACTTCAAGACGCAAGATTGCCATAAAGAAACCTCTATTCTTTTTACAGCCAAATAGGATTGTTTTTTAACTCATTCCCCCACGTTTGCCCCCGACCCTTATTCTTCTTATGTGGATATGCAAGCAAGAAGAGGAGCCTGGACATTCCCAACATGCTCTCTCCCTTGATCTGTCCGTCTAGAGGTTCTGCTTCTACAAACCAAGGTAGGGAAATTCCTGTTTCTGTGGTTTTGCTTGCAGCTTATTTTGGTACACGGGTTTGCCCAGGGAAGATCACTCACGGTAGAACAAAAGGTTTAGAGATGCTGCTTTTAGAAGCAGATAGAGGGAAAAAGCTCCCCAACATTCACCAGACATGTTGATTCCCTCTTGGCTCATCAAATAGGACATGAAGAGAAGGCAAAAGCGTTTGAGTAAGACACCGCGTTGTGAATTGGGGGAAAGTCCCTTGTGGTATTTTTTTTGGTTTTTATGGGGGGGGGGGGGGCTGGACAGGTGGGGTCGGGGAGACACGGGAGGTGGAACGCGGCTTTGGAAAGGGGTGAAAACGAAAATAATTTCCATCCATCCACCCGCAAATTGCCTCCTCCTTTTCACTGGTCCCGCGGCTCCTTGACATGCTTTGATGTGAAACCAGAGTTCGTCAGGAACAACAGGACGTAGAATTCCGCTTGTTGCCGAGGAGGGTGGTGCATTACTGAAAACCCACGCCGGCCTCTCGATGGTGAGCGGCCTAACGCGGGGGCCGGGTCCGAGACCGGGGCCCGGGGAGTGGCCGGGGCCGCCCCTGGAACCGCGGCAGGAGTTCGCCCAGCGTCGGGGCGAGTGCGCCTGCTTGCGTGGAGGTGGAGGGCTATTTTAAGTCCAAGCACGTCAAGCGACTTAGCCTGAACCTACGAGGCGCTGTATTCAGGCAACTTCACGTGTTTTAATTTATGCCCGTCCTCCTGGTGCTACCAGCGGGCATCGTGGCCCCTCTCCGCCTCGCCCCATCCCTGCCCCCCCATCCACCGCACCTTGCAGCCCCTTCCCCAGCCCACTCGGGAGGGATGCAAAATGGCTATTCAGCTGCTCGGCTGTAGATACGCGAGAGATACCGGTGCATCCCGACTGTAACGTGACATGTGAGTCTTTCCATAAGATGGTGGCAAGACAAAGGGAACGGAGCCGCCGGGGGGTGCGGGAGCGCCGGGCACAAGGTGTTGAACGTCTCGGGGTTATTTTAAGCCTCAGCCCGTGCCAGCCGCGCCGCTTCGTCCGTCACGCGTGGGTCTGCGCGCCCCCACGCCCGGAGAGGCGGGGGTAGGGGTGAGCTGCTGCACAGCCCCCTCCGGGGGCGGACCCTCAGCACCCTCATCCGCATCACCAGCCCCCCGCCCAGGCTCCCTCACAAGCCGCCTCTCCCTTCCAGACCGGAAGCCTTCCAGATCGGGCGGGGGGCGGCAAAGAGGAGCGGGAGGCGCACCCCACAGCAGAGGGAGGAGGAAGGGTCGTCATCCTCCAGCCCTGCTGCAGGGTGAGGCAGCCTTGAGGCAGTCTCAGCCCTGGATGCATCCGGAGCATGCCGAGGCGGGGGCGCGCCTTTCCTACCACCTCCTTTGCCCGCATCCTTCCAGTAGCTCCTTGCCAAATTTCTGAGGAGGTTTTGCCGGCCTGTTGTTAAAAAAACAGGAGCGGTTCCGCGTGAAGGGGTTGAAAGCCACCTTTCCTGACATATTCTGACTGTGCTTCTATAAATATCTAAGACTTCCCAGGGTATCCGTGCCTGGATCCTCCGTGCCTGAGCTCTCCCTCCCGCGCCGCAAGTGGGAGTAGAAAGTTTACCTGTGCGGAGAGGAGGGCGTGTGGGAGCCTTTCCCCTGTTTTCCGAAGGATTTTCTCAGACCTCGCAGCTCCCGGATTTCCCAGGACCCCAGCACCAAACTGGTGGGGGATTGTAGCCCCCTTCGTCGACCATCGTTTACCCTTGAGAGCCCCTAAAAGCTCAACCCCTTTGGGGGGGGCGGGGGGGGGGGGCGGAGGGGGCGTGCACGGAAAGGGGAGGGTGGGCTCAGTCCCTGCCCCTCTGCCCCCTACTCTGGGTTTTGCAGGCACATAGGACAGCAGAGGGGAAGGGTTTCTAGGGTGCCTGGCCAGGGTGGCAGCCGTCGGCAGCGGGGCCAGGCTGCCTGCTCCCCTAGAGAGCTATGCCCAGCCCTGTTTGCCCGCTGCCTGCCAAAGCCGCCAGCCCCGCCAGCAGGGCACCGGCCCGACCTGGTGCCGCATCCCTGCCACAGCCCTTCCTAGCCAGGATCAGGGCCAGACTCATGCAGAGGTGGAGCAGGGCAGGTGGGACTTGGGGAAGGGTCTTAAAGCTTTGATGCTCAGCCGCGGGAGCCAGGAGTACTGGCCCACTCCTTTTTACTGCCCAGTCTCTCTGGCTGCTGCCTTTGCCTGTGACATTTCCTCATTTTCTCTGCAAGCTGCAGTATTGGGCAAAAGGAGATGCCCACTAACATTGCTTTCCCTACCATCAAGCACAGGCTTTGCAAGCAGTATATGGAAGCAGCTAATCCCTCCTGAGCTGCCCCTTGGGCAGGCAGGAAGGCTGGTTATGTCCCACACCCCAAGGCCTTGGGGAGCAGAGCAGGAACACAGCACCCTGCTGTGTCGGGTGACTGGTGTGCCCCAGCTGCAGCTCTGTAGAGAGCAGCAGTTGGTTCGTGGGTGCAAGGTGCTCTTCAGGAGCACTCTCTCTGCAGGTGTGGGTATGGGCAATTTTCAACTGCTCGCCCACACCACCCCAAAGCAGCAGCTCTTGTTGCCTCGGTATATCCAGCTTTTCTTTGGTCCCTCACTGTACCAGCTTGTCTCCCAGTCTTGGGTGGAGGTCTCAGAAGGTTGGGACACGGTGGAATAGGTTGAGGGCAGAGTCAGGAAACAGCCCAGGGATGGTGAGATCTGTTTCAACTTCCTCTTGGCTCGGCCATTGTTATACAGAGACAGACCTCAGCAGAGAAAAGGAAGGAAGCATGGTCAAAACAACAGTGCCTTTCCCCAGGGACCCTGGACTCTGGTCTGTTGGCACACACCTGCTGCACCAGCCAGTTCAGCCTGTGTCAGTCCTGGTGCCTCTTGTGATCCCTGTGTCAATGAGACCATTGTTGAGCAAAGGAAGGTGTAAGCAGCAGCACCCAGCCATCCTGTTCTTGGCAAGGGTTTCACCATGCCAGCACAATTGCTGAGTTCTACCTTGCATCTGTACATGCCAGAACATCATGCAAGAGATCATGGAGAGGTGGAAAATACAGAAGAGGGGCAAAAATCCGAAGCTGCCATCCCCATTTAATAACTGATGCTTTGACTTGTTTCATTTCATTGAATCCTCATTTCAGATTACTAACTGTCCCTGTATAACAAGTCTATCAACCTATGAACCAGCACCTGATCTGCAAACCCTAACCTACAGGGGGAAAGGTGATGGAATTAATTTATATTTCATCTTGCTGGGGCTGTTTCTTGTGCTTGGTTTGGAAGAGGGCAGGTGGACATCACTTCTGGTGCCAGAGCTGTGTAGATAAGCTTGGATTCCCTCACTGGACGCACATTGCCTGGGTTGGCACGAGGAAATGGTCTCTCTGCAGTACCATGTGGGAGGTCTGGATTTGATTCCTGGTGCTGTTTTTTCATTCCTCCAAGCTGGCGGAGAGTGGGAGCACTGTACAGATAGCACTGCAGTGGGCTTCATTCCACATCCCCATCCTTAGGATGCACAAAAACTGCCTATGTGATAGTCCAGACTGAGAACTGGTCCCTAAAGGTTTAATCTTCTTGGCCTCAGGGAGGCCTCAGCTCTACCCTGCCTATACTCACTCTGCTTAGCAGTGTGGTTTGGTTGGCAGTGGTGAAAGACAGCTACCTTGCAGCTGGAGAACACGCAGAGGGTTTTATTAATTTTTAAAATTTTCTTTGTATAAGCTGCAATTAATCACCAAAAATGGCTTAGTTAATAGGAAAAGATGGACTAGATGATCTTTCTGAGAAAGATGGCTCAGTGTATTGTGATTAGCTAAGCCACCATGGAATTCTCATAGTATCCACTCTGCCTGACATCAGGACTCTAGACCTGCCTGACTCTTCTGCAATTCTGTGATATTTCTTTGATATTTATTTACACTTGAGAGAAAGAGCACAAGGTGGGTGGGAGAAGCACCGCTGATCAGTTATCTGCTATTACCCTGATCTGTCCTCTGTCCACCCGTCCACAAGAACTCTTTACACCAAAATTAGTCAAGTTATTAATTGTCGCTTTGCTGCAGTCTCACAGCTGCCTTGGGTACCGCCCTGTGTAAAATGAAATGGCAGTTTGAAGATTACAGCACTGAAATACGTAAAAAGGGAATAAAAGGAAAATAAGATATTTGAAGCTAAGCATGACCCATCTGCTACTGCTGTCTTGTCCCTTCTTATGAGTTTTGTGTTTCTGCTTCCACAAAGTGCCTTGTAACAGGAACTAAAAAACCTATTTCTCCAACCACAAAGGGGGCTCCACCACCCCTCTGACCTACCTTTCTTGCTTGTCTGTTTATCTAAAGTTCCTGGCAGGTATGGACTGGTGCTAGCTCTGGCAAAATTAGTGCCATGGTGCTAAGTGCCTGGGAACTAGGAGATTGGCCTGATCAGGTTAAACCTTAAAGCTACCTTTCATGTTGAAAAAAAAAATAATAAAAAAAAAAAATTCCAAGCAAACCCATGCTTTATTGTTCAGGAGTCTATTTGCTTCCTTAAGCTGCAAACCACAAGCTCCCAGCCAGAATTGTGCATCAGAGTGTGAACTGGTGTGTGTAAAAGTTGACCAAGTGCAGGGTGATGATCTGTGCATATCTCCACGTGCCTGAGGTCACTGAAGAGAAAAAGAATCCCCTCTCTATGCACTCAGAAACAAATGTGTGGCACAAGGCAGTGTGCAAACTGTGCAAATTCAAATTCAGTTCAAACCATGGCTAATTTGGACCTCTTGAGGCAAGGCTGCCTTTTATTCAGTGTTTTCTTGGAAACAGAAGAGAACACTGACTCTGGGCAGGAGAAGGGACAGACTTCTCTTTGTAAAATTTCGGCATATACATTGAATATGCTTCATGTGAAAACACATTCTTTTTCCATACCATATTCTTTTTCCAGGTCACCAAAAAAGTGAAGAGTGAAAGGGTGTGTTTTCTGAGACTCACTGCTAGCTCATTATTCCCAATACATCTGGTATTTTTAGACTGCAAAATATGCTGGGTGACTCTCTTCCCTTTCTAACACAAGCGATTGAAGACTATGTTTTATATCAATGTATATATAATCTAGATATATCAATATAGATGAATTGATTAAACATCTGGGGAAAAAGAAATTTTGGATGAGCCAATGTTATTGGCTCAAAGTGAAAGGGATACTAGCCTCAGATATCTGCAGCATTCACTCCCTGTACCTCAAACCCCATATACAAGGAAAGTTCAGAATTGAAGAGTCACTGAAAGTGGCTCAGGTAAAAGGTTAGGTTGCTAGCTCAGAATACTGAAGATGTTTCTGTATTCCCAAAGCATGTACAGTATTACTAATATTGGTGTGCAAGGCTGTGCTGAAAGATTTATAGGAAAGAAACACTCTAAGGGGAAAAATGTGAATTTGATCTTCATGTTTGGCAGCTTATCTCTACTGATTACTCCTCCACTAAAACAGGTGAAGGGCCACCAGGTTATCTGGCCTGAATAATCCGTGGGATATTATTCTGTCACATCCCTGGCATGTTGGGGTTGTAGGAGCTCACCTCCAAGTAGCTGTCCATGTGACAAGCTCTTAAGTTGCTTCTCAAGGTAGCAGTCAGCCTACACTACTTTGTGTGTAGCTATTTAGTTATGGAACAGTTCTTGCTTACTGTACTTTCAGTCTGGATTTTCAACCATAGATCAAGAAATGAAGCAGTGTAGCTACCACCATCCTCCTCCAAACCCACTGTCCAGCCCATGGACAGTGTTAGCTGTATACAATCCTTGTTTGTTCAAAATAGTGAAATGATATGTATAGAACCTATTTACAGATGTAGTTTAGCTCTGCTTAGGTAACTATGTTCTGTTTGAGGGCAACACTTCTAAGAGAGGGGAGGACTGGGGGGAGTGTGCAGGAGTGAACTAAGACAATGATCACAGAGCAGAGAAAACAAGACCTGAAAAAAAAGAATGAGAGAGACCCAGGGAGGCTCAGTCTGGAGAAAAGACAACTGTGGGTGGATCCTTAGCTGTCTGCAAATACATAAAAGACTGTTACAGAAAGAGGACAGGGGCCAATTATTCTCATTAGTCACAGAGGACAGATCAGGAAATAAATGACTTTAAGATGAAGCAGAGAGAATACAGATTAAACTTCAAATTAAATGTTTACTGCACTAATATTTGGTGACACCAGAAGAGCTGGTAAATTTGGCAGATTAGCTGCAACTGACAATATTTAAAGCTAGATGTAGGTGCTGAACTATCAAGATTTTGTGTCTAATAACATCTGCCTCCAGTGAACTTCAGATCATGATATTTGCATGCCTGACCAAACAACTTTGGAAGAAAGATAATGAGGTTAATTTGTCCTGTGTGCAGGAGGGAGAGACTGTGCCAGTGGAGGAACCTGACTGAGTTTGGCTCTGTGCAACAAATCTCATACTGTACCTGTAGAAGTCAAAATGATTGTATTGACTGGTGGCACAGCTTGCATGTATCAGGGGCTCCCCAAAGATGCCTAGTTTACAAAACCTCTGGTACGTTGTGACAGCTCATACTGTCCAGGGGACTGGCAAAAGCTGCAGTATAAAAAATCAGGCAGAAGATGCTTACAAACATGTCCTGTGTGAATGATGTATTTGCAAGCATAGTTCTTGAATCCTGGGTTAAGTTGAGCTGTTTAGATTGAGACCATGTCTCTTTCATTCAGAATCCTCAACTGTCTGTAGCCACTGCTTTCAAAGCTTTATGCTATCACAGTGTCTGAATAGCTACTGTGCCAAAACCTGATACTGCAAGGGCAGGGGAGGTTTTTACCATCAGACACTGAAGGATGTGAAAATTCACACCTTGCTATAGCATGATATCATTCTTTTGTCTTGCAAGATGAGATACAGTTAAAAATACCTTCTGTTTACTCCTCTTTGCTGCTTCCAGAAGATAAAAAGGGATATGGGCAGCCGTGAGCATTGTGGTTTCTGAGGACCATCACTTCACTAGCCGGCCTTCACAGTCACATCTCTGTGCTCTGAGTTGGAGGAGCTTCCTGTGCTTGCTTGGGGTTTGGATGAGCAGCTCTGGTAGTGGGTTCTGTGAGGGATCTTCCTGCCTCAGGTCAGTAAAGATTCCCCTGACAGTAGCTGAGATGGCTGAAAGGGCTGTTTTGAAATAGAGAGTTTGGCCAGCATCGGGAACGTGCTATGCGGCCTAAGTCCTCTGCCGATGTAAATCCTCCTGTGCATCAGCAGAAGTGGTGGTTGTAGTGCAGCCCTGCTGGTGGATTACACTATTTTAAAAAGGAGTAAAAAGCATGTAATCCTGACCTCTGATTTTTTTTGTGGGAATCAGGAATTTTCTATACAGGTGGCCAGGACACACTCAGACTCAAATGGAAGAAATGACACAATACCCTCTCCTATTATACTTGGATTTTACGTTTTTATTTAGCTTCTTCACCTAATCTCTTAGTTACAGTTGCAATGCACTGTTGGGAGGTCATATATACAACTCTCTCACATGGACGTAGTTTCTTGCATGTATGACCTCTGAAGAATTTGGAGGATTTTTCAAAAGGAAATGAATGTAAAATTACTAAATTCACTACTTCAAAACAGACTAGGAGGTGAGATGACTACTTGTAGCCAAATGAGGCAGATAAAATCTGGTGTCACCAACCTAATGATAATTTACTACTGCAAATGCCATGTTGTACTCATAAGTGATTGCCTAATGAACAGAAAATTTGTTTTCAGTTGATAGGCATAATAGCCTCATGGATAGCTTAAGATTGTAGTGGTCTCTTGTTACCTCTGGTTGTGGACCATGAACAGGATACAGGGCACGAGTAGGTTAGAGATTGAAGTCTGTTTTAACAAGGGACCATGGTTTCCCTGTGTCACATGAGACTTCTGCTGCTCACAGCTGGAAATGAGGTAGTGGAGATACACAGTAGCTGTTTGGAATGCCAAAGGTGAAGGTCCTAAATCAATACCACCTGGAAATGAATTGCAGAAGAACTGCTAGGATCCTAAAGCGAAGGGCAATCCCAACTCTTCACAGCAGTGGTTTTGAAGCCTGTGCAGTGAGGAGAATGGTTCCACTCCTGCATGGAAAGGTGTCAGGGTGCTGCCACCTGCTCCAGGAGGAGGATGGAGAAAGGGTTGCTGCTGTGAATCTCTTTGTGCCAGGTAAAGCAGGATGTTGTTTAATTGTACACAGCTGGATTGCTGGGGAACTTCTGTTACAAGGCTTTGCTTAGAAATGCATTTGAAGTGCATTTTGGCAGAGAAAATGCACTGGAACGCACTAACTCACGGCTACTTGCATGTAGGCATATGCTTGTATGGAAAGCACGTGGGAAGGATCTGCATATCCCTGCACCTCTCTCTCTCCTCCTCTATAATTCTCTATCATTTCTGGTTGCTGTAGTCAGTGGCCTAAGTATCTCAGGGGAAATTCCCTCCTGTCAGACGTGTGTTTCGGCAAAGGCAAGCTGAAATATCAGAGGCTGACAATCTCCAAGGGAGAGTCTAATGAAAGTGACAGAATGACATAATCTGTTCTCACAGTGTCTCTCATTCAGCTCTCTGTGTTTTTGGTGCAACTTGAAATTACCCTCTAGTTTATTACTGAAAAGGTGACTATCATATATAATTGAAATTATATAGATAGTGTCCTGAAATGTTGAAAGTCAAAATATAAAATCAGCATGGATATGGTCTGCGGTACTGTCTTTCTGGAAGGAAGCTTTTAAGACTCAGTCTGAAAGTAATAGTGGTAAATGCCATGAAAGTATAAATCTCAAAAAAGACATTGCAATAATTTAATTAAGTTACGGGGCACCAGTACCCTAAACAGGAGGAGACAAAAATTAAGTAGCTTAGAAAAATAAGATAGCTGTGCGATGGCTGCCTTGAAAGATACGGTGACTCTTCACAAAGCTCTTTGAATCCCTAGTTTGAAAGTTTGTGAACTTTCAAACCAGGGATTCAGAGAGATAAGGATCATGCATTAACCATTTTTAATTTGCACCATTTCTATGTAGAGTAAAGGGGCTCCAAGGTTCTCTGAACTTCAGGATTCAGAGAACTTTGGAGGAACTGAGAGCTGTACCTTGGAGCTCTCTGAAGCAGCAGCTGGATATCACAGAGGGTATCATACATGAGCAACCCTTTCTGTGCAATGGCCTTTTTTCTTACTGGAGAGCATAATAACTTTCAGAAACCAGGAGATGCATAGGAGATGAGTGTTGTTTAATGACATACCTTGCCTTAACAGTCTTGTAATTTTTTTTAGGACTTTTTTGTTAGGACAGATTAATTACTGACTTCAGCTTTTGACATTACAGAAGATGATTAATGTTTTTGACAGAAGAGGTTTGAAAATGGGTTAACTGCCCCACAAAAAAAAAAAAAAAAAAAAAAAAAAAAAAAAAAAAAAGTAATTTCAGAGGTTTTGCTAGTTCTGTACTGAGCTTAATTAGAGTGTTTGATGTGTTTTCATGAAAAAGCAGAGAAAAGAATAGCTAGCAGCCTGTTGGGCAGAAAACTAAGAGGGTTTTGTGTGACACATCCTTATTCTGCATCTTTTGAAGTGGGGTCTTGTCCCTGAGGTTGTCCTAGCTAAGATGAGGGCTAAGACTACTGAGTCCTCTGCAGTAATGCTTTCTCAGTTGGAACTTCTCCAGTTGGAAACTGTTTTACTTTATATAAATGCCTATTCATTGTGCTGGAGAGGGAATGCTCTAATGATTAAGCTGTCGAGGTAGTTTGTTTCTTTGGCCCAATACAAAGTAATTACTTATAAAAAGAGAAATTACTTCAGCATGAAAGAAATGGAGGTACATGCTCTGTAGCCCAGAGGCAGTGGAGTCCTCTGAGATATGGGAGACATGGGAACTAATTCTTCCTCCAAATTAGTTAGTGTGGGTTTTTTTCTTGTTCTGCTTTGGATGCATTTGTTTTTTCCCAGTGACATGACAACAAAATGTTTCATTTAGCTTTGAGCTCCAGTGTGATTCCAGGTGGGGAATAAAGTGACAGGAGGAGAAAAATTCCTGGAAAACAAAGATCTGATGCTCAAGCAAGTGCTCTTAAATGAGGGATGAGAGCTATGGACTCTGTGACAAGAAACCAGAGTTACTGCTCCAATGAAAATTTTTATGGTTTCCTATAATGTACAGGTAGCTCTTTACAATTGTCTCCAGATCTTTAAAATCACTTGAGATTTTTATTCCTGCAGTTCATATCCCCTTTCATCGTTCGTTATACATTTGCTTTTATAAGCTTGGTGAGATGTTTGACTTTTGTATGCTTCCAGAAGTGAACACTGGCTGTGGGAGACTTGTTTCACAGCCAGAAGTGAACACTGACTGTGGGAGACCTACGGGAGTCAGTGGAGAAAGACCAGGTTCTTCAAAGGGCACTATAGAACAGGAGCCCCATGAATGTGCTCCAGCTTGCTCTCTAGAAAAGCTAATCCCTACTGACTACAAAGGTAACCTACAAAGATGAACTTTCTAAAAGCTTTTAATTATCTCTTTTGTTCTCTGTGTATGCATTTTAAGGATGTACTGGGTTGGGAGCTAGAAAAGACAAGAGATATAGTAAATTATTACTCTTTCA
Source organism: Phylloscopus collybita (assembly GCA_027886175.1). NCBI lineage: Eukaryota > Metazoa > Chordata > Aves > Passeriformes > Phylloscopidae > Phylloscopus > Phylloscopus collybita. The sequence continues at coordinate 48,324,120 of JAJNNQ010000137.1, read as the reverse complement.
CCACCCAGTTTGGAAAACAGTCGTGCTCCATGAGGAATCCAAAATCTTCTAATGCCTAGTCCTCTGTCTTGTGTTCTTCCTCTGTAAGAAAACTGGGTACCTGATAGTCCATCTCTTTTTGAATGCTAAGGCCTGGAGATTTCTTGGTCTGGGTCCAATATAAATGGTTCTCAAATGTGATTTGAATTTGCCAGTAACACTAATGTCCCATTAGGTAAACTGAGCCACAATTTATGGATTTGTCAGACCTTGCTTTCAAATCAGACAGTGGCAAGTTGGTGCATGAGGTCTGTTGACATGACCAGGTATAGGGCTGGTCTGTAGCACCCCAGAGACCTGTTTCTCTGGATATTACAGGCTAAGGAGAGGTGGCCAGGGCTTGCTCCTTCTATCACCACTGTGTCTCAGGAGGGAGCTAGTTTAAGAGTGACATTTTATTATACATCTTTGTACATTTTTTCCTGCATGCATTTAGAAGAATTGCCCATCTTCATCAAGGCACATCTTTCCTAAGAAAATACTGCTTTCATGATGAAGCATAAAAATCAAACAGAACAGAAAATTAGAGAGAAGGTTTGCCCAAAATTTCTGTGTCCTTTTAAATGCACAGAAATTTTTGTGGTGTCTTAAGTGACAGTCTTCTGTGATAGTGCAGTTTGGCAACTGTGGCAGGTCAAATTGCAATGTGTACCTGTACAAGGGTGCAGCTGCAGCTCAAAGACTGTCCCTTTGAAATGGGGAATCTTGGCATTGGTTATGAATTCAGCATCAGACTGGATTGACTTTGGATGTCTGCTCTGTGGTACAAGATGCAAGGGCTTCCAATATTTATTTGAATCAGCTACATTTTGAAGTATTTTTGTTTTTAATGTTGTTCACTTTTGTCACCAGAAGAACATCATAAAGAGCTGTTTAGGTACTGTCTAGGCTGCTTTTCAGTGCCTGCAATGAATGCTGCATTAATGCTTCATGTGAATACAAAAGGTGCTATCTTTTGTCCTTGTGTTTGATGATTTCCATGTTTCTCGAATGTTAAATAGCCTGACTATAAGAATCCAACAGATTCTTAAACACTTCTTTTCCATGTAAGTTTTCAGGTGTTTCCTTGATCATGTAATGTATTGCTTTTCCTGCAGTATGAAACAGGAGTAGGTGTAGAATCTAGTTGACATTTAATTTTGGGATTACTTTAAGTTGTGTTGGGTTTTCTCTCTGAAATCCTCATGGACTGTGCCTGGGGGAGAAAAATCAATGGTCTCTGGTAGAACTGCTTAAAATGACTGTACTTGGCATAGTTGAAATTTTCATTTGAACAAAACTTGAGACTTTTAAAGCAAATTAATTGTGTTTTCTCATAATGTGAATTACTTTGAAAGAGTAATATAAAGTGGTTTTAAAGTTGCAGGACAAAACCTGATGGAAAAATCATAGAACTTGATTTTGTTGTCAGAGATCCAGAGGTAGAGGAAAAAAATTCAAGACCTAAATTCCCTTTAAAATTTCTGATTTCCTTTTAGGATGTCTAAATATTTAGTGGCAAAAAGACAGGATTTGGTCCAATTCTCCTCCTGCATAGGACAAATATATGTGTGTTATTTTGTTGAAGTCTTGGGATTTAAAGAGTTTGTATGCAAAAGACTCAGCTTGAACCTTGGCTTTACTGAAATGCCGCATATACTACACCAGCCAAAGAAATAAAGAACTTGGATAAAAATCATCTGAAGATTGTATGTTCCATGAAAGAGTGGAACAGCAATGCAAAGAGAAGGTAAGCTTCACTTGGGAGGAGAATGTTAAGCTGCGCCTCTTATAACTTGCAATGAGACATGAAACATTCATACCAGTAAACAGAAGAACACACTGGGGAATAGGTGTAGAACCTTGACCAGAACTTGTGGTGCATTGAATGAATGGAGTTCCTCAGTGTAAATCTGAAGGGCTTGGAGAAGATGTAATTTGGAATCATCTTGTTATGTGCTAGACTGGGGAGGTAAAACCCACACTAACCTTTCTCTTTGCCCTAGTCAGCTCTCAGTTTGGTGAAGCCAAGCTGACCACCTCTAGCTAGTCTAGTACATGCTGATCAGTGTTTGGCAGAAAGTGGCCATCCTTGGTCTGTGCCCGGAGATACAGTCAGGTGGTTTGGATGGTGCTTCTCTGCTTTAGATATATGCATAGGTCTGGTGTTTCTTTTCAATTGGAAGCACACTCATCTCCTGCAAGAGGATCCTTGGGCTTCAGGTGAGTGCAAAGTGTGGGAAAGGTGTATGTGCGCATCTGTGGCATCTCATGTTTTCTGAACATACAAAGGATAGACACAGTTTTGTATTTTTATGCAACCCACTTCCTTTTCTCTCTCTGCTGAGACAGATTCTGTTATAAAGATTTTTGTCATGGTGCTAACAACTGTCATGAATCCAGCCAATTCACATGTGGCTTTTCAAGTGACTTGAGTTGTGCTAAGCTTCTTTTGTCCCTTCTGAGTCGGGAAAGTTAATCGGAAAACCCCTTGGTGCTCGTGAGGAGGAAGTGGGCTGACAGTAGTTATGAGAATGGGTTGTGGCCAGAAGACAGATTTATACACCTTGTTGGACTTTCACTGGCTGTAAATTGCATTTTGGTCCTGCTGAAACTGGACCATGAAGGACTGAGAGACCTGACATGTTCTCACATACTGGCAGTACATATTCTTGAGAGAGGATGGGAGGGAGTAGCCATTGCTTTATTTTGGACTTCTTTTCCAAAGAGGAGAGGGAGGCTGATGCTACAACCCACTTGGTGTGGTAGATGTGCCCTCTTCATCTGGATCCCAGAGCAGAAGGGGAGCAGGCACAGTCAGAGATATAGTGTCAAGCTCTAAGCCGGGGCAGTGGCTTAGTGTGGCTGGGGAGGCAAAGCCACTGTGTCTCAGTGCCTTTGAACTACTTTGGGAGCTGTTGGAGGCTCTGGTGTCTGGAGTTGGAGGGCAGGGGAAGAGTTTTGAAGGAGATTTCAGGAGGAGAAGTTTTGGAGAAGTGAAAGGGTTTTTTTCCTTTTGCATCCTAAAAAATACTCTTTGCACCCAGGTCCTGCTTCTATGACTGCTCACTGCTCAGGCAGCATCTGGTGTGCTTTGCACAAATGTGATGTCTCACAGAAGGGCTCTGAAGTAGCCTCCCACCTCCCCCCTCTTTGGAATGAGGGAGGAGGGAGGGCTTAGGCATCACCGTTTGGAGGAAGCTGATGTTTAGACTATTGGGAAGGTGCCATGCTCACTTTGAGGGTGTGCACAGAGAAAGGCAGTGTACAGAAATGTACCTTGGAGTGAAGCTCAAGTAACACCTGCTCAGTGCTCCCAATTGTTGTCACAGGGCCTAGCCTGGGTCTGCAGGGCCCACTGCTTTTTCTGAGAGGAGCAAAGCTGTCACACAGCAGCCCAGCATTGGTCACCACCAAAGCAAACTGAAGCCCTTGAAAACCTTTTTGGCAGTTTTTGGTGAAGGAGTGATAATAGTGACCTGTCTGTGAAGAATCCATATTGTCTTGTGAATACAAGGATATGCCTTGACTTAACTCTGATGACAAACCCTATGCCTTGCTTTATGAGAGTATTTCCACTGGAAATCAAAGAGATTTGAGATACATAGCAAGCTAAGCAGTCATACCTCAGAATAGGATTTGAGGATTAACAGAGAGGATAGTAAATTGAATAGCAGGAGTTAAAATCAGGCTGTGCTTGGAAAGAAAGCAGAGATGAGAGGTACACCCCTGGAAAGCAGTAATGCTAGAAATGACACTGAGGCTACACCGGTAGCAAATGAGACATGCACTCACAGTACGATGTGGCAGCGAAGAGGCTGATGTGATTTCTGGATTGCATAAACAGAACTTGTGTCTTGAAGCAAGGAAACGTTTTCTGCATGTTTGTAGTCATGTTTTCTTCATGTGCCTGATCTGAGTGTACCTAGTCTAATTTCTGGAGAATTTAGTGCCCCAAAGATGGCAGCATATTAGAACAAATTCAGTGGAGCAACAAAAATGATTAAGATGCTGGATGGATTGATCGAAGAGGGATGATTAAAGTAACTAATTACATTTAGCTTGGCCAAATGACAATTGAAAGAGAGATGTAATGACTGCCTTAAAGTGCGTGCTTGAGAATGTAAACAGAGAGGAGAGAGAAATAGAACAAGGGATTGTTTGGTGCTGTCTAAGTGGCTGTTGGTCAGATGGCCTGCTCTACACTGCTATTGGAGTTGTGTAGGAGCCTAATCAGAGACTGAGAATTAGCTGTAGCCAAGCAATAGCAGCAAATGAACAAAAGAAAGTGCTGAATAGACAGCACAGTTCCTGCTGTGAAATGTGGCAGAGGCTAAAGTACTGTTTCCAGGGAAGTAATGGTAGACTCTTGAAACTTTGCTACAAGTAGTGTCCAGAATTCTCCTGGGGAGGAGGAAAAGGGTGTGGTGTTCCCACAGAAGCCCTCCGCCTCTGATTTGCAAGACCCATAGATAATTTCTCTCCTTTCCTTTTGTCTGTGAATGTGTAGTGTTGCATTCATGTCAGGGTGTAGTGTTTTCAAAAAGATAGTTTGCAGGATGAAGTGGGAGCAAGCACAAGGATGGGGTAGATGACAGTAGACTCTAAACCCTGTGAGAAATGCTGAGAGAGCCAAACATGTTCAGTCTAGAGGAAAGAGAACTGTGGGTGGAAACCAAACAGCAATTCTGTAAAGGACTGCTACAAAGAGAGGACAGGGGCAAATTATTCCCTTTAGTCACTAAGAGCAGATTTAGAAGAAAGTGGGCCCCTGGTGAAGCTGGGAAAAGAAGGACCTGTATGAAGAGGAAGCCTGAGTGTTGGGTGGCAAGGAGGCCAGGAGGGGTGGGGGAATTGTTATGAATGTAGATGGCCAGGGGTGACATTAGACACTTGTTTATCACACAATGCAGGCATTGGGAAACTGATCTTGATTCAGTAAATTTTCATGTGACTTTGGAACCTCTAAAATCTTCTTGAGCTTCTGAACAAGATAGAGCTGTGTTGCTTTTTTTTTGCGGGTTTTTTATTCATATTATGTGTATCAACATGTTTATTAATATTTAATTAATTAATATTAATATTTAAATTTATTTGATTATAGATCTGTTTAAATGCCGTCTTTTGCAGTGGAGAGTCTATGGAGGAAATGTGCACTTCTTACAAAAAATGCAATGAAGAGTTAGTTTCAATGAAGTGTGGATTAATTGGTTTTTTTTTTTTTTTTCCCCTTTGGTATGAATGTTTTTTTTGAGGAATGAAATAGCCTAATCAGTTAAAAAAGAGTGCAGTTTTATATCTCCTCATTTTGACAGGCATGGGAAAATTTGAAGCAAGAGGCTTTATCACAGTATTTCTCACCCAGCTGTTCTTTAAAAAAATCTGCATGTTTTTCATATAAAGCCCATTTTTACATGCTAGGCTATTTCATACATGGAAGTATTTTATACCTGGAAATGTTAATTTCCTGATCTGCTTTTAAGACTGAGTGCATTTCCAAGTGAAAGGAAGAGGTGAGGATAAGAAGCAGAGCCAGTAGCTGGTGCAGTATTTCAACTGGTGGCTCCAGTCTCTCTGGGTGAATAGCTGTGTCGACTGTGATGTGAGGAGCATCCTAAATCTGTTCTTTTGTGATACCTCTTTGGAGGGCCAATTGTAAAATAAGTGCTTCAGCATAGTTCCCTGTAGGACAGTGACTGTGTCCTTGTGTCACAGCTAGTTCCTGGACAATTTTAAGAGGATTTTTATAGAGTGACAGGAGCCCAGAATTAGAGAAATGGGTTCTTGCTGCAAATTTTTACAGCAAAGCACTGTGTGCAAGTGTGGGGCTGTGCTGTCTTGGGCTAGAGGGAAGTCTCAACTTGTGGTAAAGATAGGAGGCAGGTCATCAGGGTCCTTCTATCTGACTTTTCCATTAATTGGCTTTTATTTAGTTAATCAAGAGCTGTAGTCAGTAAAGTCATTTTGCTTCCTTGCCCCAGAAGTCTCTTCCTGCAGTAGTTCAGTGGTCTGGTAAGCCTACCTTCACTGCTGGTTGAGGATAGCATGTCAGGCTGTCAGCTGGAGTGGCTGAAATGCAGGCAATCTCCTTCTGCCTTGCCAGCTGCCCACAGTACCTTCTCACAATCCTGGCAAGTTGGGCTTGGACAAGTCTTAAGCAGTAGCAGGATTTGTCAGAGCCCATGAGCAAGCCACTCAGCCCACTTGTACTACTGTGAGCTGAGATGATGAACACTGTACAGCTGTATTCAAAAGTCACACTTTCTTTTGTGCTTGTGAGGTGCCGCTTTTCAGCTGATGATGCACAGAATCATACTTACTCTTTACTTGGTCTTAGCTTTCAGAGCACTAGCCTGGGCATTCTTCAGAGGTTTGGCACTTACTGAAAGCAAGCAAGCAAGCAAAAGCACCATACATAGCAGAAAAGCACTTCACAAAGCATATTCTGATGAATTCAGCTCCTTGAACAGCTGCAACAGGGACAGCAAAGCAGCCAGGAATACAGAAAGAATATGATGGGAGATTTATGCTGGTGAATCTATCAAAAGATCTGCAAAATCTGTGCCTAGAGAAGATCTCAGTGCTGTCTTATCTGTGACTTAGACTTCCAATGCTCTGCAGCCAGTGTTAGATTTGGAGATGTTTTATTTGATGTGGGGTTTTAGATACAGTAAAATCCCATGTCCTATTAAACAAGTATGGAGAATATTGATTTCTCCCTAGAGTTCTGTCATGGCTTTTCATTTCTTATGTATTTATTTAGATCTATATATTGTTTTTTTGGAAGGTAGCTACTTGGCTCATGCAGTTAGTAATTTGTCAGTGCCAGTGCACTGAGTCAACCACGTGTCCTGGACCTGTAGAATTCTTAGGGAGAGCTTTATTCCTGTTACTGAATTATTGGATGGTGGTGAGGAACTTGGTCTGAAACTCATTATAAGCAGAGCAGAATATTTTTACCTTAGTTTTTGGAAAATCGAAAATGTTACATTATATCTAAATAAACAACCCACTAGATACCTTCATTCTAAAAATGAGTGGATTTGAACAATACAAAATGATTGAAAAGAAAGTCTGTTTCTTTCCCCAGACTGCCTCTGAGTGGCCAGGTTTGACTATAAATCAGAATGGAGTTTTACTTTTAAATTGCAAAAACTTTGTTTAAACACAATCCTCCTCCTTTGCACAGTTCCAAGAAGCCACTGTTTGGAAACACAGCTCAGCTGCTGGCTCAGGGACACCAGCGCTGATATGGACAGCAGAGGCTCTGAAAGTTTTATGGGTAGAGTCAGCAAAGTGGGAGACTGCACTGGGTGCATAAACATACACGTGTGCAAGCCCCTGTTAGCAGGTGGCTACCCTGTGTCCCCTCACCATGCTTCAGTAGCAGCTAATCAGGTTTCCTATCCCAAAGGGCTGTGTACCTGCTGTACCCCAGTTGTCCTGCTGCAATCTTGGTGCTGGCACTGGGACACACGTGTGCAGGACATTCTGACCTGCTTCATGCTTGACAGATGGTGGAAGCTGATTGCTGGAGGCAGCCTTTGGTCTGCACACAGATTGGCTTCAGGGATTACATGCAGGGAAGTGTGAGCCAGTTGAACTACAGCATTTGATGTACCACCCTTCTGCATGACTTTCTAGTGCTTGAGGACATGAACTGCATTGTGTGAGATCTTTGCAGCAGCATGTGTGTTCTAATTTCTGAAGAAGACAATTGGCATATCCACCTTCTCCTTTTCTCTAGTTTGCAGTGGGAGCCAGTCCATGAACAGCACCTTTCCTCTAGCCTGTTTCTAATGTTGCTAATATCCGTTGACAACATTCTTCCCTGCCCAGTGCTGCAGGTTGGAAAGACTGATGGCACCCATGGTGAATCACTACATGTTGATGTATTTACTTTACCTGTTGCTCTGTAGAAGTTTGAGGTCCAGACACTGAGGTTTTAATGGCTCCCTGCCAATCAGATTAAATATTTAGCAGCAGTAAGTTCTGGGTATCACATTTCTGACAGGGTATTTCATGCATCATTTGCTGTAAACGTTGGGAGATTTTTAGCTACTGCTTGCAAAGTAACTCCCTCTCCACTTTCTCTCCCATTATTATCTCTTCTTTTCACCGTCCCTCTCACTGCTTACTTTTCTTCTTGTCCTCCCTTTCTCTGCTCTGTTGTTTCCTTTCCTTTTTCTTCACTTTCTCTGATCACTGTTCATGGGTATATGAGTGTGTGCATTGCACCTGGCATGGATGTCAGCCTGTGATGGAGTGGAGGAACTGCTGGCACCTAACTCTGCATGGCCACCTCCTTGGAAAAGTGTGCATTCCTAGAGGAAAGGAGCAAGGTGATGGGCTTTTTGGGGAGTGGGAAGCACCTGAGGACAAGAAAAGGCAAAGCATCTCTGTCATCCCTCTGTGATGCACATACTCTTAGCACATCTGCTGGGAGTCTTGCTCTGAGACTGTGACTAAGGGGCAGTCCTTTTCCTTTTAGTCCCTTTCCTCCTGGAACTTTTGTAGGAAAGTGGTACATGGGCTCAGTCATCCAACTGAAAGTATGGTCACATCCATCCCCACGGGATCCCCTTGTCCTACCAGTTGTCTGCTTGTAGCAGGCTTCTGTGTCAGCTGTGCTGGCATCGAGCTGACACCTTGGTGCTGGGATGAGGCCCATCAAAACCAAAAATCCAGTGGAAGTCATAAAAAAAAGAAAGGGGTATCTCTAGGTGAGGTTTCAGCATCAGATGGTATTTTCTGTAATGGCAGAGGGTTGTCTCCTGGAACACAGCAAACAGCAGGGAAAAGACAAGGACCTTCCTTTGCTTCCTTCAGGTGCTGGACAACAGGTACAGGTTTCACAGGTACAAAGATTTCACATGTACAAAGTACAGTTGTCTGCTGGTCATCTGAGTTTTCAGGCATTATGTCTAAGGAGATGGCCCTTTAGAGGGGGTCTGTGAAACAAGGATTAGAACTGCCATAGTGGTCGTTCTGGGCTGATGCTCGGTTGTGGAGGGTGAAGTCTGAGCAAGTGAGCTGTGTAGGCAGGCTGGTGCCCTGCATGTTTTATGCTGCAGAACCTTCTCTAGACCTTGCCTTTCTTTTGTGCACTGCATGTCTTGCTTTGATGCTGTTCATTGTAAGCTGTGGTCAGATGGTTTGACTCTTCATATCCTGCTCCCTTGACTGTTTGGTATGTGCATCTTTTCCACTGCTCTTGCTCTAAATGTGTTGTCTGCTGAACATGTCATTGCACTCCCAGAGGGAGCCTGTGGTTCTTACTGCCTCCATGTTTGCCCTGTGTGACTGCTGCTCCACATTTCTGTCATCTCACATCTGGTATTCAGCCCCAGCTGCTCCAGCTGTCCTGTACTACCAGTCCAGGAGATGATGGTTAGTGCCAGGGTCAGGTTTTTCAAGCATGTTTCTCTCCCTGCTGTGACAAGTCCAAAGCCATCTGGTGAAGCATCAACCTCTTCTTTTCACATTTCCATTGGCATGGGAGATACCTCTCTTCACACCAGTGGGCTTGAAGACACGAGGGAGACATTACCAAAGGGGTACTTGGGAAGATGCCTTGCTTTGAAAGCTGGAATGTGTATGAGATTATTTTTGTTATGAAGGGACTGGGGACCTTCCTTCTAAGTAGAGGGAAGAAGTGAGGGAACCCATAGATCACAGTACCTAGAGGAGATAAATTTTCTTCTCTGATCCAATGGGCAGTGAAGCCTTTTTGGCTGAGAATCTGCTGGGCTGGTGTATGGCAAGCCAGATGGTTTGAAGCAGGTACTGGGACATTTGGGAAACTGCTTCAGCAGAGATAGGGAGTGGAAAATGCCTGTAAATTTTGTAAAGCAGAATAACTAGTGATAAGCAAACCAGACTGCTTAATTTCTTGATTTATTTATCTCTCTTTTTTCCCCCCTCACTCCCCTCCCCATTGATCTGGGCCTGTGTAGTCCATTCCCTGCATCTGGTGGCTTATTTCCCTACAGATGTCATCTTGGCAGTAACTCAAATCCTTAGGGAGTTGATGCACTGCCTGAGTGCTTTTTCTTTCCCTAATGTTTGGGTATCCGATATTTTGGGTTTGAGGTGGTTCTTTCTTTCTTTCTTTCTGTCTGTCTGTCTGTCTTTCCGTCTTTCCATCTTTTCCTTTTTTCTTTTTAAATATGTGCTTTTAGGCAATTGCATTTTATATATAAATAAAAATTTTAGCAGTGGGGGGAAGCTGGAAGGTAGATGGATCTGGAGAGGATGGTTCCTCAGCTGCATGCTAGGTCAGCCTGGGTAGATGAATCACCTGGAAGGGCTGCACAACTTGCCCACCGACTCATCTCAGCTCCAGGGTTGGGAGCTCAGCTGTGGTCTGTTGAGTCCTCTGATTTCTTTAATTAGGAAAGAAGGAATGATGAATGGGTATTGATTTTTGTCTTGCTTGAAATACCCTGGAACTCTGGATGAAGTGGTGACAGGGCTGTGCTAGGAATATGGTCAGGGAGGTGGAAAGTCGCTGAAACTTTGCAGGCTCTGAAAATAAAGTATAAGCAAGAGGAAGGGAATCCCAGAGCAACACCAACAGTGTAGTCTGTTGATAATGCGTGTCTTATTTGTTCCAGCTTTTCCCCTTCTTCCCTTAGAGAAATATCACTAGGAGTGTGGCAAGAGGCTTCTCTCTGGATGTATGCTCTGTATGTAGATCATGAACCCCCTCCTGTGGTAGGCAGTGCCTCACAAAGGTGCTAACACTTGTGCAAAGTAGGTTTAAGATGCTGCCATGTCAGATCAAAGGGGCTTTATGCCCCTCTGGCACAGTGGTAGTGGAAATGAATAGTGCAAAGGCCTCTGAGAATTTTAATATACTTTGGCATCTTCGTAAATACAATTGACATGGCTGCATGCAGAAATGCCTCCTGGTTGGAAACAAGGTCATCCTGAACAGGACTGTATCAGAGAGGTTTTGCAGGAAGCAAGGATGGTGTCCAAGGACTGATATTTAAAATCTATTTTTATTTGAAATTTGAATAATTTATTTGAAAACCCATGGGGATGAAGTTCACTTCACTGTGGCCTGGACCTGGCCTGGAGAAGAATCAGCTGAGAATAGTCAGCTATGCTGAGTAGAAGAAACATGAAAATCCCAAAGTTAGCATAGCCCCAGGAAGTTAGAGGGGGATGAGTGGTGTGCTCAAGGCACTTGGAGAGGCAGCTCATATAGACAACTGAGTTTGCTTTATCTACATAATTTTGGGGATGGGTAATATTTGCAGCATATAATCTTCTGCTATTCAGGATGTCAATATTGGTACTGCTGTTCACAAACAAGGGTGAGACCTACATAAAGACCATTGCTCACTGCTTTAATATGATGGTTATTTGCCACTATAACCTCCATGTGTATAAAAGTCCTTCAGAAGGCAGGACTGGCACCTCAGTGCTATTGCAGTTGTTCAAGATGGGCAGTGTTAAGACAGCCCTGACATTATGTCCACCAAACCTCCACCCACTGTCTGAGTGGTGGGAGGGAGCACAGCTGCTTTGTGCTGGGTGCTGGCCCTGGTGTAGCAGTACTATTTGGTTTTCTAACTCATAAGCTGATTTCTGTCAAGGGTCATCCTAGATGTAAAAGGAATGAAACTTGAATGTTGTCTCCACTTTTTCTGTCCCAGGACAGTTTTTGAGTTTTCCCATTTTCAGAAATACATTGATTTAGTGTGTTTGGGAACTGGTGCCATTTCAGATCTGACAGGAAAGGGTAAAGAGCTGCTTCTCTCACCTATGTTCCACTTTCAAAGAAATGCAGACCTGTCTCCTGGTTCAAGATGAGATGGAATGCATATATACCCTCTAAAATTATATAAAAATAATAATATCAATCCCTTTATGTTTATATGTAAACAAATATATACCATATGTGTGTGCATGTAAAAAATACATACACACCCTTATTTTACTTTATAATTAATTCTGCTGTGGGAATGCACTAGTCTTTCAGTGTTGCTCTATGGCAGTGTAACCCAGGAAACGGGAACTGAAAGAAGAAATTGAGTCAGGGTGGACATCTCTTCTCTTGACTCCAGAACTACTCCAGCTGTCATCCTGCTCAATAGAAAAATCTCCCAAAGCAGAGCAGTTTCTCTCTGTAAATTTGTCAATGACAACTACACTGTGGCTTTCAGAACCCTTCAAAACCCTTTGTGGTCTCCCCAGGTGAGAGAGGCACAGTGCAATGCAGTTTGTGAAGTCTGACAGAATCACAGGCCTCCAGGGTGCAAGAAGATTTTCCAGGCAGGGGGACTACCTTCAGAGGCAGAAAATTTTTAGTCCAAACTTAATGTCAAAATCTCCTCCCTTTCCCTGCAAATAGTGGGATACTGCAAGTTCAGACGTACCTGTGAGAGTCACTAACTGTGGTGAACTTGTCATAGCTGTATTTCTTCCCCTGGCTTCCAAGGCTTCTAGCTGTGGGCTGCTGTAACTCGTGGTGTGATCTAAAGGCACAGGGCCTCAAAATTGCATGTGAAGACTTCTCTGTGAATCCCAGACTTCTGGCACCTCTGACACTGAAGCCCCAGACAGGACTCCTGGGGTGTCCAGTCTCCTGGATTTTGTTTGGGAACGAACAAGAGCTCCCAAGTTTTTTTCGTCCATACTGCAAAGCCTGGTGACTCTGGTCTGCCCACTTTCCCCCAGATCAATTTAAATCCAGGCTCTCCATTTTGGAGACTCATGCCTAGGATATGTCCTTTTTGAGTTTCTGCAAGTGAATTGAAATAGAGCTGGGCTTTACATTTTCATTGTCCAAGAGCTGCTGGAACCAGACCTCCTGGATCTGTGTCAGACCCTCAGGGGTCTGATGAAATCTCTTGATGAAATAGGAGTTTTCTAGGTCTGGTTTGAAGTTGCCTGGAGGATGGGCCCTGGTGCTGAGAAGAGCTTCAGCTCCACCCCAGGTGATGAAGGCTGGCTGCCCACTGCAGCTCTGCCTCCCTCGCCAAAGCTGCGCATTGCTCTTGCTCTTCCTTGCCAGCAAGGAAGGTACTTGGGACTAGGTGAAATATGTCAATTGAGTTTAAATACTTTTATGAGCATAAGCTTAACCAACCCACAATTGCTAACATGCTTCATCAAAAATTACAGATAAGCAGTGTTTTGCAATTTGAGTCAATGTGGCAAAGTCCATATTGAGTATCAGGAATTAGCTTGGCAGTTGCCAAGTATTTTTGGTATTACAGGATTTTCTTTCTTTCTGCTCCTAGCTAAACTAGGATTTATTGTCCTCAAGATCTTGGACATACAGGTTTTAATACATTCTCTTGGGATCCTGTGAGTAATGTTGGGTATGATCTCGCAAGAAGACATTGCTGCCTTTGGGTAAGTGCAATGGAAAGCAGAAACAATAATCTCAGCTCCTGTAGCTTCTATTGCTTAAGAGTCAAAAGTACTTTAAATACCATAAATAATTAAACATTCTAACTCTATGAAGCAGAGAAGATGCATCTCCACCTTTCTGATGAGGAGAATAAGGCAGAGGATGAGAAAGAAAACAATGGCATTTACACTTTCAGAAAATGCTTATTGATTTTAGATGGTGATATGAAGGGTTAGAACAAGACTTCACTTTTTGTAGTTTGTTCCCTCCAGGCTTTTAAGATTTAAAGCCAGACAATGAATGGTGTGAATACATGTGAGCTAAGAGGTAACAAGGATGGACCAAAAATATGACAGTGCTTAAAGTGAGAAATGGAGCCATGAAGAACAAAAGATGGATTGGAGAGAAATGATGGATGGAGAGAGCTGAAAAGGGTGGTGGAGTCGGACATACATTGTAGCTTGGAGGAAGTTGATGGGGAATATTGAAATACTGGATTTTTATTTTTTTTTTAACTAAGCCCTCATGCTATTTTCAGGCTGAACTGATCTTAAAGCATAAGTGAGCCAAGGCTATACTTCATCCTTAGTATTGATTTTTATTTACTAGTATTCACTATTGTGACAGTTATCACATTCTGGTCATGTTATATCTTACTCTTGCTACTAATGTTTCTTTTTCCTGCTGCAAATGTAAGCTATAGTGACTTTTGTGTAAAGGAGATGTGGTCCAAGGGAGCTGAACTGCACTATGATGTGATGAAGTCAGTGGTGGAGCTGGGCTCGGAGTTGACATGGGCTGGTACCTCCTCGCATGCATTCACTAGCATGAGGAGGAATGAACAGTTGAATGAGCTGCTGGGAAAGGTGCCTGAAGTAGCCAGCATCACTGAATTTGAGAGGCTGGAGAAAATGAAGAACAGAGAAAAAAAAGCATGGAAATGGCATTCAGCTGAGCCAAATTTGGTCTGTTTGCACTGGATTGTGTCTTCCCATCCCTGTCCCTGAAGCATCAATGGCCAGTGATGAGCTGTGGTCTGTACATGGCTTTCCCTGCGTATCTTTCTGTCACTGCAGCTGTCTAAATATGATTGAATGCTGAGCAGAGGGAGAGGTCAATGGCTGTTGGGCTGGGTCTCTCCAAGCGGGAGAGCTTTCTGGACACTGTTGATTGAAGTTCTCAGTAAGATGAATTGGCCTGGACCCGTCATACAATTGCAGGCACAGCATGGTCTGGTGCACAGCACTAATGTACTGTGAAAGCATATTGTATCCAGCTGCTCAATGGCTGGTCCCTTACTGGTCATGGAACTCAGAAAGTTAGGGAAAGGGAAGACAGTTGGGTTGGAGGAAGAAAGAGGGAAAGGAGAAGAAAAATGAGACTACCAAAATTTTTTCTAATTTGCAGTTATCAATTCTCCAGTTACCCTGGCTTTAGTGTTTATTTTAAGGATCAAGTTTTTCTAAAGGGATAAGTGTTTTTTGGGATGCTTCTGGATAGGGAGTGTACAATTCCAGATATCTTGAATGGCACCCTTTTAGGTGTCATACATTTGTCTTCCCTTATTTCTTCTGGGTAGACTTAGTTTTATTTTTCAATTAGTCATGATAACAGTAACATAAAAGTCCTTCACTAAGGATCAGAGTGAGGAGAAGGGAGGGATCAACAGACAGACAATTACAAGGAAGGGGATTCAAACCATAGTGTTCTGGGTACTTCTCTATCATTTCTAGTGGCCTAACCAGAATCTACCTTTGACTCTTCTTGGCTTTGGTGGCTGTGTCATGCCTCTTTCCACATGACAAACCTATGATCTCAGTCCCTTTCACTTCCAGATTTATTCCCTGTCTTATTTCACAAAGCAGGCTGGCACTCTCACAGGGTCCTTTGGTGACTAAACCTCACTTCCCAAAATGCCACATAGCAGTGGAGAACAAGAGGCCGTGAAGCTCCTGAGCGATGCTGGCAGGTTGTGAAACGTGGCTCATCCATGTCTGTAGCACTGCAGCTTTGTCCTGGACCAGCTCACAGGATTCATGTCTCTCTCCACCCCACTACCTCCACTTAGCAGCTCTTTTGTCCTCATCACATCTTGGTGCTTCAGGCATCAAGTCACCTTCTCTGCCATTTCTGCTCTCTGTAACACCTTCATAAGAGTCTGATCAGGCCTGGTGAACCCTGGCACTCTGCTTTAGGGCTGTTTCAGATTTGCGGTAGCAGTGCCAGCATGAGCAGAGGTGGTGCATATTTTCTCCTACCTTGTTCCAAATCTGAAATGTGCACCCATGAAGATCTTTCTTAAAGGGTGGGCAGCTTTATGTTTTAAAACTGTATCCCATGTCATACATTATATATGAGAAGATAGGCGGCACAGGATGACTGTGTCCAAAGTGCCAGTGTAGTTTGAGGCTGTCTCCCTCTGACTCAAATGCCCTTTCTAGAATTCTCAGACTTGTAGAAGAAGGAATCACTCAATTTTGGCCTAAACAAGGAAATATTTTCTTTCCTGCTTATGGTATGTTTTAAAAAAATGATTCTGAATTGGCTTTTACACTGTTTACATCTGGCATCCAAATAATTTAACACTGTCTCTTGATGTGAGACTGAGTAATCAATGGGGATCTTGGCACTGGTGTGGAATTTGGCAGCTGCCTTCAAGAGCCAGTGCAGAATCTGTTTACCTGCTCTGTGTTTTTTCTTCAAGCAAATGATGCAGGGAATGAGCAGGTACTGAGTGAGGTGCATGAGAAAGTCTGGGAAATGGGAAAGTCCTTACATCCTTAGAAATTAAAATTCCTGTTGTTTTTTAAATTTTGAAATTCATTGTATCAATCTGTCAAGGCACAAAATGCAGAGTTGATTAAAGTTGAATAGAAAACCTCAAATAAATACATCAAATAATGAGAAATACCAATGTGCTTTTTCAAACCATCCAAGTGAAGCTAAATGTGCGTTTCTCATGGTTATTAATGGATTGGAGGTATTTAAATCCCTAGCTTTTGGAAATTGCAGTCTTTAATATCCTCATGTTATTACTGTGCTGTTGATTCCTGCTTGGAAATGAAAACTGGAAGTGGAGAATTAAGAAAGGAAGGAAAGGATTGTCCAATGGATTTTCGAAGGGCTTCAGGTCTATTTAAGAGGCAAACCTGATTTTGCTCTGCGCAGCATTCTGCTGCCTGTGAGTCTTGTACTTCAGGAGGCAAAGTGACTTTCAACCATGCTGAAATCCTGTGGAGTGATGCAGCAGCATGTCCCTTGATTTGGATGGTCTCATTCTGAGCCGAGATTCAGTTCTGAGGTGGGGCAGACAACAGTTGCAAGTGGGAAATGGTGTATGCCTCATAAGCTTTGAAATGCCTTGTTTCAAGTGGAGCATACACATGCATGGAGTGACAGCTGTGGCAACTGAACTCTGCAGGTGGTGAGGATATTTCAGTCTCTGGCAGGGAGGACCTGTCTCAACCCTCTAAACTTCTCTAAGCAGCATGCTGGGGGAAGGGTGAGATCCTGGCAGGGGAATAGTGCCTCTAGCCTGGCTCCACAAGCCAGGCTTGCAGAGAGAGGTGGCTGTGCCAAGCCTCTCTGCTCTGGCATTTAGAAGTTGGCACTGGGCAATGCCAGACTGACCTGCTGTCTCTCTTAATGGCTTTTGTGTGTGTGACACTGAGTCCCGCAGCTCTGCATGTGTGTGCCAGTCTGGGTAAGCAGGTCAGACTCACTCCTTTGCTCCCTTGCCCAGCCATTTCCTTTATTATCCCTCACTCATCCTGATGGGGACTCGAATTATGAGGAGTAATAAACACAGCTGAACTTTTGCTGCAGCAGAGGCATGTCTCAAGGGGTGATCAGATCACCACCTACAAGCATTTTCACGGTGGAAACGGTGAGTTGAGAGGGATAAATGGTTTAGGCTGAGTGAAGGAGGTATTATTCAAGTTACAGGATAGCTGAGCAAAGGGAAAATTTAGGCTTAGTTTAGGGATATGTTTCAAAGTGTGAGCCATCTCCTAACAGTGGTAATCTTATTGTTTGAGTTGTTTCGGAGCAGGTAGTGTGCTAAAGTGGGTGCTGTAGACAGTAATCCTAAAGTGACTGGGGGAAGGGCAAGACTATTAAGCAGAGGATTTTAACTTTTGATTTCTATTAATCATTTGGTGTTGGTCTCAACAGAAGGTTGCAGGCTGTGGCAGTATAAGCTATCACCTGTGGTATGTAAAATATGTGGGTGGAAGTGGGAAGGACACTAGGAACTTACCCTTGGGCAAGCTTAAAATAATGAGACATGGTTCTTCATCTTTTGGGAATGATATGGGTCTAATTGATGATCAAAGCATTTTTTGTACTGCCTTAAGTGCAGGGAGAGAATTGCTCTTCTCCTTTGCATGGGGTAGGGAAGGGGAAGCACTTTTTCACCTTATTCTTGCATACACCTGTTGGATAGATGAGGCAAACTAGCCTCTGATGTATCTAACACTGCCCAAATCAGGGAGGAGTTTGTACCTGGTTTAATAAAGACAGGACAGCTCTGAAGAAAATAGATAGAGAATAGAAGTAAATATATGTGCTATTTTCCACCCAGTGTCTATGGAAAGAGAGCTAACAGTGATGTAATGAGGGAGCTCCGAGGGCTTTGAAGGCTTTGGCTGGGGGTGTGTGATGTATCCCCCAAAAGAACAAGGCTGACTTGGGAGAAATAAGGGAAAATTGGAAACATTTTTTTTTTTTTTATATTAGATAGAAATGGATCTGTGGGATGTTACAGGCACGGACAAAGGTACATATTGGAGAGGGTGTGATTGTGAGGAATAGAAAGAAGACCTGTCCAAAAGACCTTGGAGGAATGTTTCTGCCACTGTCATAGGAGCATTTATAGCTCAGAATGATAATATAAGTGATGTCTAAAGCTAGTTAAAATAAAGTAAACCGTATCAGTTTTCATCTGAAACTACTGAAACGCTCTTGGAGGGATGTTTATTCATGGTCACATAATAAACCCTTTTGGTCCAGGTGCTGGATTGTTGCATTCACCACTGTGTATGGCACTTTCCATTGTCTCAAGTTTGCCATCTTTCTGCTCTGAATGTACAGAGATTTTTTCTCCAGTATCATTCATTCTGAAGTGTGCAGGTACTTTCAAGACACATCTACCGTGCCCCAGATCCATCCTCCTCTTTTTTGTGTCTGTTGACAAAATTCCTGGAACAACAGGGCTGTGAGCCAGAAAAAGATTTATGGCCCCTTATGTCATGGTAAGCAGTAATACAGAAAATAGCAATGCAAGAGTTGTCAGTGTACAAATAACCTGGGCTGAAGGTGTGGTAGCACCTTCATAGGTTACATATTAATAGTTACAATTAATAGTTACAGCAGCATTAGAAGAAGATTAATGCCTCTTCAGAGATATGCAATATGCAGCATGTCTACATTGCAGAGTAGCCATGCGATTGGGAGGCTATCCTAAGCTGAAACTGGGTCATCAAAAATCAGAGAGATGGAGAAACTTAGGTGTAAATTGTGGTATGATTTATAGCTTTAAACCCCAGCTCTTATGAGTAACAGTTGATAGGTATCAGGTTGATAGGTTCCAGTCTGTCCTGCCTCTTTGTGGTTTTGTTTGTTTGTTTTGTTTGGTTGGTTTTTTGGTGTGCTTTTTGGTTTTGGTTTTGGTTTTGGTTTGGTTTGGTTTGGTTTGGTTTGGTTTTTTTGGCACATGTCTTGTTAGCTCCTCCAGTTTGCCCATAAGGCAGGTAGTAGACCAAAAGATCAAAATGTCACCAGTTTTCTGTCGTTGGTAAATACAGAAATAGTGTTCTTCTTTGATCTGCTCATACTTGTATTTCCTTGTGTGACAGCCCAGTAGTCATCTAGTGCAATGCTGACTTCCCTACAGCTTCTTCTAGTGCACTTGTTTTTTGGTGGTGTGTTGGATACTAGCCCCAAAGCACCTTTGAGGTTTGCAAAGGATTTCACAGGTGAGATGGAATTCTTCCTACCTCAAACTAGATCGTGAAACATACGGATTGCTTTTGGGTTCATTGTCTGATACTGCTCAAACTGTCAGAGGAATGAAGGCAGTGTGAATTAAGATGCTGTCAAAGGTGAGCAAATGTCAAAGGGTAATGCTGATGTCTCACACAGGGTCTGGCAGGACATCTGTCTTTAGGTAGTAATGGGACTGAGGGTGGTGATATTGGTGAGGCCTGGAATGAGAGTGGTGAGGCTGGTGATGAGAATAGAGTTGGGAATTAGCATTGCTGTTGGTATAGATAAAAAATTAGCTGTTGAATTCAGATTCTGTGACTTGAAGTCTAAGCAGGGCTTAGAACATCAGAGCTCTCAGTGAGCAGAGCCCAAAAAACACTGGGATAGGAACTTCCTTGTGGCCCTCCAATGAAGCACGGGGGGAGAGACTGGAGGCAGGCTTTTCATTCTCTCATATAATATCCCTGTGAAGTTTTTTTGATGGTGGCTAGGGGCCCTGTTCAGCCTCCTGTCCCAAACATTGTCTTCCTCTTAGGAAAGCTGCCTTCAAGATAGCTTTTTGTCTGGAACTGCAGAATCACATGACTTCCTTTCCTCTTGCTGTCTTGAGCTTGGGTGTTGGGTTTGGGGAGCCTGCAAACACCCTTCCTAGAGGGTATTGTGCAAGGCTACCTAGAAGGCACGATTGCAGCATGAGGAGGAGGTACCAGTGTCAGCACACAACAGAGCTACTGCCAAAAACCTGTGATCAGCTCTTGTTGTGCCTAAGTTTCTCTACCTGACTTGAAGATGGCCTGGCTTTGCTGTACACTGCTGGAGTAGTAGTCTGTTTACAGTTAGCCTGGTTGAATGCACAATGACCTATTTATGTACTTAACATATTTTGAAATATCATCCACAAATATCTCTTAATGCTGAGTTGTATTTTGCCTGTGCAGACTAATAATTTTCTATTAATACTTACCTTAGGTCTGATCCACGTAAAAGTACAGTGTCAAGTAAGGTTCTCATGATATTTTTAAGCAATCTAACCTTTGGTCCTGGCTAAATTCCAGTTGGAATAATTACTGTTTGACTACCTACATTCCTCTTGTATTTTCAATTGGAGGTGTTAGCTTTCACTTCCCATTTTGAAAGTGATTGTGTAACATTGCTCTGCAGTAAGTATACACTGCATTCCTCTACAGTGGTGGATGTATTCTAAGTAAAATAAGATTACAGAGATGTAATGATTTTACTGGCATGTTTATTCCTAAATATAGATACGTCTATAAAACCACTTCATCTGATGGCCCAACCATATATTATTTTCTAGAGAGTCAGAGATAATATAATAGTGTACACTAATGTCTGAAGGATTTTTCGTACCGGCCTGGAGTTTGGGATTTGCTAAATTGTTTTGGAGTGTCATAATTACAGAAAATACTTCAAACACTGTGTTGCCCCACACCACCTCTAAAGGAAAATCCTGCTCATGTAAAATACTTGTGTCTTGGGTTATGAAACCAAAAATGTGTATTCTATTTCATTTGTTGAAAGCAGTTGAGGAGATGTTTTTCTTTATCTCTTGTAACTCTGGGGGGAGGTGCGTGGATACCTTCTGATAATGGGCCAACTGTTAAAACCAGGTGAGGCAGTGTTTCTTATCTCTCTTACCACCCCTCCTCCCTCCAGGAGATATCTTCTGCTAATGGGCCATTAAGGCTCACCAAGGACAGGACACATTCCATCATCCCATTGTGAGACGCTCCACCCAGTGGGGGGGAGCCAACCATTCCTACCTGGATAAAAACTGAGATGTAGGAACAGGAGGTATCTGGTTCCATGATTCCTGGAGGAAGACTGGACCCTTCTCACCAGTACTGGATCCTTTTTCTCTCAGGATCATCCCTACTCCAACAGAACCACATCTGCCACTCTAGAAGGACTTACTTTTAGACTGCTTCCAACACCTTGACCAACAGGGTGTCAGGTTGTATCTCTGACTCTGTCAGGGTTTCTAGGATTGTTGTTTGTTTGCTTGTTTGCTTGTTTTTTTCTACTACTACATTTGTATTTTTTAATATTCCTAGTAAAGAACTGTTATTCCTGTTCCCAAATCTTTGCCTGAAAGCCCTTAATTGCAAAATTATAATTTGGAGGCGGTGAGGGGTTTACATTCTCCATTCCAAGGGAAACTCCAGCTTTCCCTGGCAGATATCTGTCTTTCCAAACCAAGACAACTTGGTAATAAAATACACGTGCATATTTTATAATCATTCTTGACTGGTGAAATTATACTGTAAAATTATTAAAAATTCTTGAAACAACAAAGGGTAAATGCCCTGTTTTACAACTGTAGCCTTGCCAGGTGCTTATGAATTTTAGTGTGAGAATTTCTCCACCCTCTTTTTCATTGGAAACATTAACACACTTAGAAGGATGTCTGTGTGCTGCCTCCGGTGCTTTCTTGATTGAGTACCTTGAATGTTTGCACTTGAACACTGTAGAAATTATGGACAAAAATTGTTGCTCTGTATGCAGAAACACCTTTTCACAATAGTTCTGGTGTCCCCTTAATCTGATAAGTCTGTGGTGGTTCACACCTGCCTTGTCTCTACTAGCACACATTCAAAAGGGGCCTGCAGTGAGCCTGACGAGAGGAGGAAAGTGAGGTGAGGTTGGTGTTGGGAAGTCTGTCTCTTTCTCTAACAGCCAGCACATGCATGTGAGCAGATGTGTGAAGAGTAAATAAAGTTAATAATGTGAACACAAGTCAGCCCCAAGAAGGGAAGGGATTGTAAATCAGGGAGCATCCCTGATTTAATCTTTGAGCAGCTCATCCCTAAGCTGCCTTGTGGGAGCTGAATGGTGAAAAACCACACTCAGGCCTGGCTTGGGTGTGATTTATTGATGTTCTCCTGCCTTATCACATCCCCAGCTCCCATCCTTTGAGGGAGTCCAGCCTGGACCTGGTACCTGCTATTCCTTTAGAAGAACATTGCTGTCTGGCACATAGACTGCCCACGGAGCACCTGAAAGACATAGTGAGCATGACAGATGTGTTATTTGTGAGTGAGAGATGGAGAGAGAGAGGTTGGCTGGTACAACATAGGCTACCTAAGCATTTCTCTGCCAGATCCAGAGAGGGCTTATGGCTGAGGATCCAAACTGTAGATGCCAGGTTGGATACCGAGCTACAGACAACGTCCTCTTTGAATTAGCTTCTTCCTAGCCCTGGCTGCTCCCTCCATATTTGGCCAAAGCCTGAGGATCTAGAACTGTGCAGATAACTCCATTTTGTGTTGAATGGAAAAATCTGCCAGAGTGGGGCACAGACATGCAACAGATTGGCACCTCTGTGCTTCTCAGGATCTGGGCTCTCTTCTGCTGCTTGGAGGTAGATGCTAGAGATGCTAGAGATTTATTTGCTTTGATGCAGGTGAAGAGCAGGGAATGGGTTTCTTGGCTGCCATTTTTCCCACTGGGAGAAGCATGTGCTTGGGCGTCAAGGCTGACAGCTGTCATGACTGCCTGTATAGCTCCTGCTTGAACACTATCAGAGCCCTGGGTTGGAAGGCCCTGTAAATTATTCCTGGTGGGAAAGGGGCTGGGAAAAACCTACACTCTCCTTCCTGAGCATCACAACTAGCCATTGCCTAACCAAGCATAATATACTGTATGAGTTGATGCAGAGGGACTGCAGGAGACATATTTTAAGAAAACAAATATAGCATTTAGGTGAGTGAGCAAGAGGGTGAGAGACAGCATATAGAATGCATTAAAGTTAATAAAGCATTGCAGAAATGGGGACTGCATTTCACTGTGAAGGAATCTGATTTAGTGACTTGTAATTGGAGGATAACAGTCAATCCGGAATGAAGTTAACTGTTCATTTTGCCAAACTCTCTAAGTCTCTCGGTTCTCCTTGTGAGCATCTCTCAGAAAGTGAATCCTTCAGAGAGTTTAGAATCGATTGATGCTTCACACCCGCAGTCCCTTTCAGCTTCTTAAGTGGATTTGGTTTCTCCAGTGCATATTTATTATCTATTTTATCATCTGCTTATTTATCTGGTAATCTCAATGCAGGATACATCCTCTCTGCTTAGCATGACAATGAGAGAACAGGTGTTGAGCCTGTGTGTTCTCCTGGGCAGGGCAAGATGGAGCCTCTTGGGCCTTTTCCCTGTGGGGGGCTGGTGTCAGCTAGGGTTGTTTTTGGACTTCCTACTTTCACAAAGTTTTGCCAGCATTTTTCCCTGCTGCTGTGGCTTTCTGTCAGTTTGATAGGGGCATGTGTAGCAATGAACAGTATGGAAGGGTTCCACTCTTGGACACCCAAGACCAGATGTAGCACAAAGAAGTGCAGGGCTGGTGTATTTATTTCAAATGTGCCTGTTGCTGAAGAACAGAATTATGGAAATGAGTAGCTGAGCAGGACTTGCTGTGTTGAGGGAAAGTCTTCTTTTGTTTGAAATGCCTGAAATCTCTTTGGGACATCAGTGTGGCCCTGGATGGGCACACCAAGCAGTGCTACCTCCCACAGAAGTCTTGTAGGCAGATGGGGGAACACTGTTCTGTTGTCTCTGATATTTACATTGCACAGGTGCTGTAAGAGTTCATTAGTGTTTGTAGAGTGCCTTGAGGATGAAAAGTGCTGTGGAAATGTGGAACTATTAAAGCGTGACTGAATAAAGAAAGAGTAGGGAACAGTCCTGCAGGGAACTGTCCCAATCAGGCAGGGGCTAGAGAGATGACCTCATGAGGTTTTTTCATTTCTGCTGTTGTGGTTACAAAATAAAGTGGACATGCTCAGGGAGAAGAATGATGTAACATGCCTGGCTGTAGTAGCTGAGGGTGAATCATTGTAAGCTCTCTTGGCATTTCTACTTTTGTGCAAACACAGCTGTCATATGGACTTGGAGGATCCTGATCCAGTTTTGGCCATCACCACTGGGAAATTCTGAATTCCTGTCTTAAAAAAAAAATAAATAGAATCCTGTATTGGTGGAAAGCATATGGCTGATTGTACTACACACTGGAGCTGTGTGTGTCCTGGTGGTATATGCAATGGATACACACATGCATATACAACCAATGACCTTGCCCATTTGTCCTCACTTTCTTCTGGAGGGACTGTGCTGAGAAAGGAAAGGGGAGTCCTTATCAGCCTGGTCTTCTCAGTCTCCCTGCCTATACCTCCAGCACAAATCCAAACTGATCACAAGCACCAGTCATTCCTTTGTGTTGAGGGTGAGTACTCAGACATGGGTTTGACATAAGCGATTAATTTCACAAAGACAGCTGATCAGCTGTCAAAGGACAATTCTCTATCACTTTTAACTTGGGTCTCAGAGTGACACGGGACCTGAGAGATGACGTGATCCCATCTTCTGCTGACAGCTGTTCTCTTAAGTGATGCCAGACTCTAAAGTCGGGCTGGACTGGTCTGACTCCCAAACTTTAACAGTGCCCTAAAGGGCTAGGCATCAGACTAGAAAGATTGTTGGGAGGAGAGCTAGTGGCTGAGCGAGATCAATGGATCTGCCTTGAACTGTGATTGACTTGTCAATTAATCAATTTGTTTACTTCCCCCTTTTTTCTTTCTTGCTCAGGGAGTGTAAGAGCCGAAGATGAGGCCCAGGGTGGAGTGCTACTCTCCAAGGTTTTGGCTAGTGCTGGCAGTCCTCGCAGCAACAGGGAGCGGGGCCCATGCCCAGAAAAGCCACCCAAGCATTGGCATTGCAGTCATCCTGGTGGGGACCTCAGACGAAGTGGCCATCAAAGATGCCCACGAGAAAGATGACTTCCACCACCTCTCAGTGGTGCCTCGGGTGGAGCTGGTGGCCATGAATGAGACAGATCCCAAGAGCATCATCACTCGCATCTGTGACCTAATGTCTGACCGGAAGATTCAAGGGGTGGTATTTGCTGATGATACAGACCAGGAAGCCATTGCCCAGATCCTGGATTTCATCTCTGCCCAGACCCTCACTCCCATCCTGGGAATCCATGGAGGCTCCTCTATGATCATGGCAGATAAGGTAAATTTAAATGAGCTTCCTTCTATTGCAGACCTATGGATCCAAACTTAAGGCAAAGCAAAGTATCTTATTCTGTGATCCTCAGGTGGTGTCTCACGGGGCCAAAAGCTTGGGGGATTAGACAGCTTCAGATTCAAAGACAGATCAAAAAGCAACTGTGTGTAGCACTACTGAGAAGAGCCTATTAATCATGTTGAATTACCTGCAACAGAGAAAAACTGAGGAGGCAAAGAAGCAGGTAGAAGAGACCCACAAAGGAATCAGCCCTTTTCTTCTTCCTTAAGAAGGGTAAAGAGCCCCTGAAATCATAATTTTTTTAAGGTTTCATTTTTGCATATGCTTTACCTTAGAAGAGCCAGGGATCATAGCTTGGATATTTTCCTGCATGTAGCTGGAGGACATTGTGGTATTTTCAGGGATGCTTAATACAACTCTTACATCTTAATTGGAATATAACTGAATCTTTAATAAAGCCATCCTCTCTATAAAGAGTTCATTAGGTTCTGAAGTTAAATAGATGTTAGCTAAAGTGACTAACCAGTCTGAACCAGTCCACCTAAATCTTTCTTTTTTCCACTGCACTACTTTATTCCTTCATGTCATAGACATTTCATTGTTTTCCCAGGCCCTAGCCAGTCTTCTAAAGGATTACTACACAAAAAAGCCATCCTGCTGCTTTTGAACAGGGCAAGATGCAGAGAGGGAGTAGCATCTTTGGCCTGAGCTAATAACTGAGCTAATAACTCTTAGTAGAGCCTCCATGGGGTGCAGGTGGTCCTGATACAAGTCTTCCACCTTTCAGGTGGACATGCAGCAATTCACACCTGAATGTGCATTTAGCGAGATAGTGTGGCTAACAGTGGCCTTGGGGCTACTGTTGGACAGTGGGAATATGTAAGAGAAGCTGGCTGTCCCTTTCCCTGCAGGCTTGAAGCCAGACAGTCAAGGCCAAGGCTTTTATTGAGAAGATCCTCTTGACCATTCTTTGTGCATCCCAAAGAAGTAATTAGGGACAAAAGCTGACAGCCCTTTTCTTTTACAGATGTCTCTTAAGTGAGTCTGAGACATTTAACTAAGCAGAATCAGGCTTAATTGAATGAAGGGTGAGAACTGACCTGGCCACTATGGCAGCTTTTCCTCCGAAAGAGATCTAGTGAGATGAGAAATCCAGGCACATTCTGTTTTATTTACCTCGCAAGTAAATAATCCAGTGCAGGCTATTGAAGGTGCTAACAAATTATTTTCTCTCACTCTTTGACCAACTGTTCAGTTGCCAAATAACACACAGTTAGTATGCAGTGTTATTTTCTCGTATCGGCCTTTAAACTGAAATTGTCACTGAATAATCACAGGCCTTTTTTCTCTCACTCCTTGAATAGTTGCACATGTGCTGAAGTTGAACTGCCCCATTCCACCCACAGCGAAGCTTTCCTGCCTTGGAGGCCAGGCAGGCAGCAGTGCTGCATCTTGATGCTCTCCTGCCTGCTGCGTTACATGGTTATCTATGTCTGGCCAAAAAAGGATTGGAAGCAGTACTTGAGTGCTTGGGATGACATTTTATACCTTTGAACAAGTGTAAAAGTTACTGACAAAAGACCTCCTAAGCACTGGGAAAAGTCCTTGTAACTTTGAATTTGGCAGGCCAAATTCTGATTTCAGATTGCTGTAGTGTAAATCCAGCACAACCCCATTGTTTTTGGCAGGATTAGATCAGATTTATGCTGGTGTAATTCGAAGAAAAATTTGGCCTACTGAATTTTGAAAAGATTTTTCTTTCTACCTGTCCCTAGTCTCTCCTTGGCAAGGCAGCATCTCCTGCCACTGCCCTGTGTACCCCACTGGCTTGTTTCTAACAAGAGTTCTGACAGGCAAGCAGCCCACAGGGACCTCAAAGGTGGAAGCCTTATGAATGAAGACTTCTGTTTTACCAATTTTTTTTTTCTTTTTTTTTTTTTTCTTTTTTTTTTTTTTCTTTTTTTTTGGTAGTTTTGCAGACAGGAGGTTTGCAGGTTATGTACAAAGATCTGCAGTTTTAAGAAAGGCCAAGGTTTCTTTGAAAAAATAACTTGAAAAGGCTGACCTTTACAACTTCTGATTCACAGGTGTGTAATCTTTAATGGATAATATTTTCTTCGTGAATCGAATTAAAATATGTTAGAGAGTAAATACACTGAAATTCTGCTAAAATTACTGAAGTTAGCCTGGTAAGTCCTTAAACAATTTATTTTCCATAGAGGGCCTTGACAGAGGCTTTGCTTTTAGTGACTCTTAGTCATGTTCTTTGCAGATAAATTGTGTGGCTGAGGTTTGATCCTGCAAGCATGGATTGCTTCTTTCAGCATCCCCTCAACGGCCACAGCAGTCAGCTGTGATTGAACTTGCTCAGCATTTCACAGGTTCAGATCTGCACTTACAGCCTCATTATGCTCCCCATGTGTTTGTGATCAGTAGTGCCAATGCAAACCTAAGGAATGCTAGAACCCACTAATCCTTAGTGTGACATTTAGATAAGCCCCTCTTCACAGGAGTTTAATGCAAAAAAACTCCCCAGTCAAACCACCTTTCCTGGAGTAGCATGTGAAGTTCTGTTTCACCTTCAGTGAGGGTTTAGTAAGTGTTCTGTTAGGAAATGTGGGTCGTGTGTAAAAAGGGCTTTGTAATGTACCATGCAACTGGTAAATTGAGACACAAAAGGGCAGGTGAAAAGAAAAGAAAAAAAATTAGGATTTCAAGCCTGAATTTTCTTTTGTCCTGTATATAAAGACAGAAATGTTGTATAATGTGCACTACAAGGTGGTTTATCTCAGTTAATATTCATTTAGAAGTTTGCTACCCATCGGCTGGAGGTCTAGGCATCAGTGGTAATGGAGGCACCACCTGAGGACTATTTACCCCACCCAATTCAGAGTGCAGTGAAATGCTCATGGGACAGTCCTGTGTCTCCCCACTGATTACTGAAGAAGGCTGTACCTCAACATGTTCATGATGGCTCAAGTTAAATGCCATGAATCCTGCTCTAGATGTGACATAGCAGGTAGAGGTATGTTGCTGAAAGTGTAACATCTGTTTTTCCTGCTTTTGTTCAAACTCACATTTTTTAATATTTTATTTGATTAGATTTTGTAAATAATGTTTATATAGTTTGTTTTACATGTGTTTTGCCTTTTTCCTCTGAAAAATAAGTATACAGCAATTTACATGTTTTTGCTGTTTTTAAGCCTTGGTGCTAGTGTCTCTAATTCCACCTGCTTACCTGTTACAGAGTGTTACATTTAATTTCTGACTAATCTGGCATTAAAAGAATGTGACCAGATGATCTGTGTGCACACTGTGATCTGGGTTTAGTTCCAGGAAAACGGTAAGCAGAGACATGTGATGTGCCTCACTTGAGCTCTGTAGAGGCCACTTTGCCGAGTAAGAGTTTTGTCATAGCCAGTTCAGTCCCTTGAGTTTGATAAGCATGCCAGCAGTGACTCCAAATGGAGTGAAGTGCAGCAGCCCTTTTGTTGGGGCTGGGTGGCCTGGGAGTGATGGCTAAGACTCCATATTAGTTTCTCTCACAGGACCAAGGCTGTAGCTCTGGGACAGGGTAGAGGGCTCACACTGTTTCAGCCTTGTAAGAAAGCACCTCATTTTGATGCTGATTCCTTGAAAAGGACTAGGGCAATAGCATCATCTCACCAGGACCTGTGATTAGAAAGGAAATAGCATTGATCACTGGTGATCTGTGTTTAATCCAAAATAGATAAGATGGAGAGGAGAGAAATGTGTACCACCACCAGTGTTAGGTCTCTGTGGTCCAAAAATTTTGCTTGTGAAAGCTTGCTGGTCCCTTCAGTTTGCCTGATGTTGCTGCAATAACCTGACTTTGAACAGCTTTGTGTTTCCTGATTTTAAGCATTAATTTGTGTTGTCTAGAGGACTGCAATGCACTTTTGACCAGAGAGCATATATGCTGACATTCCAGCATTTAAAATAATCTTGTTTCTCCCCAGTTGTTTTGAAAGCACAAATTAAATTGTATAAGGATGCCCTATGTTAGGAGACTGATGGTGAAAATAAAGACTGCGAACCAAGCTTCAGTTCAATAATGACACAAACCAGTATCTTGGGTTGCAGACATGAAACTGGAAATCTGGACTAGGCTTTTCTTCGTTATTGTTTCCATGTTACCTAAAATCAGTTCTGCCCAGAGCTAGGAGGTAAAGGAGCAGTCACAAAAAAAAAAAAAAAAAAAAAAAAAAAAAAAAAAAGGAGGAAATTATATTTACAACTGTACATTTATAGGTATCTCAAGGGAAGGGTGAATTGTTACACCATTGGGCTGATTGGTCCATTTTGTAATGATAGACCATTTATTTCTTTTAAAATAACAGAAAAAGGCAACTTGGTGATAATGAATGCAGAAAAGGTAAGAACAGAAAATTATTTGGATTCTCTTATAGCACAGCTGCTGGCCATCATTTTTGCTGGAATCATTCCTCATTACTTCTCCACAGCCATGTTATTTTGTGAGAGTTTCTTGTCCTCTGCAGCTTTATAGTAACACAATAAAGGCACAGGCAGAAGAGGAAAAAAGTCTTGGAAGAAGAGGATGGTTATGTTGATGGTTATGTTAGGTGAAAATCAGTCTTCTGTGTCTCTGCATCCCTTGCTATTTTCTCCAAAGCTTTCCCACATAGGGATACACACAGTATGCATCAGCATCCTGAAAAAAATATAGAAATAAAATGGTAGGAAAGAGTGATCTATTACTTGGCTGTGCGAGTAATAAAATTTGTATAAAAGCTGCATAAAACTAACCTGAAATTTAAAATCTGTTCTAGTCCAGGTTTTCCTTCCTTTTTTTTCCACACAGCATGGAGCTGGCTTTTGTCTTACTCCCTCCACTACCTTGTTCTTTTTTTTTCCATTTATACCAAAGCTGCAATGTTTTCTCTGCCTTTTTATCCCCACTTCATAAATCCCTGTCCCCTTTATTTTTTTTTTTCTGTAAAAATTTCTGAGATACGTTGTCTCTCTTCTTCAATGCCAAAGGTTGCTGTGATCACTGTGTTTGGGCCATGCTGCTGCAACAGTAATTTCTTTAGTATTTTGGTGGAAAGCAAGTCCAAAGTTGGACAGTGGGGTAAAGCACCAGGGAAGGAGAGTAGCTTCTGGCCAGCTGCAGCCTAGTGATGCTGCAGGTACAGGGAAGCCAAAACTAGTTGGATAAGCTGAGCACCTAGATACACTGAAACCAGGACAAAGTCAAAGACACTGGGACAATGCTGCTAAAAGCAGAACATCTGTAATTAAAAGGAAAGCACTTTTACTCTCAGGTTTTCAAAGGTTAAGTAATAGGGATGCATAGGGAATGAAAACCTCATTTTTTGGGTGTAAATCTATTTCATTTCCATTAAGGATGACATCTAAAATTTTTCAAGCCCTTGTGAGAAGGAAATTCAGTAAAGAAAAAAAAAGAAAATTAAAAAAAGAGTTAAAGTTCCCTTTGAATGGATTATATGAATTGGAGTAAAATAAATTCCAAACAAAATGCTGCGTGGAAGGAGGGAAAAGGACACATTTTGATCAGCAGACATTGAAAGATTTCTATCCCCTTTTTCCTCCAACACAGATTTATATGCAGTTCATGTAATTTCACAAAGTGTTTTCATTTCTCTGAAACTGCATTTGATGATAGTAATAGTTTACACGTTTCTTAAACTAATCTAGTGATTAGCAAAGATGAGTTTAATTTTAAAAAATAAAAAGAAATCCGCAGTTAATAATTTTATTAAGGACATAATTAATTCTTTTGCTTTTGGTCATCTGTTTCCTTTTGCTGCCAAAATAAAGCTCTCTGTAACTCACAAATAATGAACTAAATATGTGTCCTCAAATTGCAAGTCTGCTGCAAGGTTTGGGGAAGGAGAATAAAAGGTAAGTCCCAGAGACATAGAAAATAAAAGCCGTAAAAGCAGTATTGTATGCCAGTGTTGTTTTTCCCTTGTATACAGAGGGGAAAAACCTTGTATACAACCTTGAAACACCTGTAGTAAAAAGCCAGGTGGGTCTGTAATTTATATTTACATTATCAGCCCATACAAAATAACATTTTCTTTTATTCATGTAAGGAAAGGGAATATGGGCAGCATATTTTTGGAATCTTAACACCTGAGAATTTCCCTAGAATTATTTTTATTACTTTACAAATAAATTACAGCACTTAAAAACTGTCAGATATTAGGAAACCTGGAAATGAACTTTTAAGAGGTTTAACCTCTCCCCAGGGCAATTAAATCCTTAAATATGAACTCTCGTTTTCTAAACAAGAGCTCAAGTACTCTCTTTAGTATTATTTGATGAAAATATGACTTTTCAAAGAAATATATAATTTCTTTTATTAATTATCCTATTAAAATAGTGCTTTTAAAAAAATAAAAATAAGGCTTTCCTCTACTTCATCTCCAATTTTCTTGGGAGGAACTTCATTTCAAGGCCTTCACTTTTTCTGGGGTACTGTTTTCAAGAGACACAGGAAAAAATGTGGAGTTGATTCCTTTCTTTTTGGTTTATGGCTTAAAAGCAACAAGAAAGCCTCCTTAATTAAACAAAGAAAACAAAATTCTTATGGAATTATAACTTTCCATGAAATATCCCTATCGCATTTTCCCTCCTAATAATTTATACTGGATGCACTTCATATTTGGACTAAGCCTTGGACACCTGATGATTGAAAGTGTTACCTGAGTTTAGGTGTCACAGGATTGGGAAGGAGAAAACCTGGAACACTGGTGAGACTTGTGCCCTGGGATGCTTCTGGGCAGGGGCAGTGCTGAGGGCAGAGGGTGGCCACACAGAGGTGTGGGTGCCTTCCTTTAGCAGAAGTTGTCTCAGGCCACAAATATCAAGCAAAAGTGAAGTCTGATTTCTTTACAACAGATTTCTAGAGCTATTTATAAAGCTGGTTTGTTTTGGGTCATAGGATTTTTTCCTCCAGGAGTACAGAGTGTTAGTTTTCTTCTGTTGTTATAGTGATGTTTTCTTTTGAGGGACAGAAGACCTTTCCTTCCCTAGCTCTGCATGCAACTTCTGCAACCCACCTGAGATAAAGAAAAGGTGGATTAACCTTGTCACTACTATTGCTTAAATGCGATGTTGCCACTGTCTACCTGGAAATAGAACTCTTGAAGTCTCAGTGAGAAAAATGTTGATTTCCACCCAGCTTAGACCTGGGCGTCTGTGAAAAAGTTCTTTCTTGATAGATTTCTAACCTTGATTTTCACACTAATGATATTTAGGTACATCTCCAAATCTGTGAGCGCTTAACTGAAGAAAATCTGGAAGCTTGATGATCTCTGACCAATTTATAGTCTTTATCACAACCCCTTTCTTCAAAACAACAATAACAAAAAAACAAAAAGGTCTTAAATCATTTTGTGCCATCCCCAGCTGGACAAGGAGATTAGTTTCTTCAACCTGGAGAGGCAGTCCTTTATTACAACCCCAAGCAGTAACTTGTCTCACAAAATCTAAATTAATTACACTCAAATTTGTCCCTACTCTAAACTGGCCTCAAAATGAAATTGAGAACGCGGAGTGTGAAATTGCCTGATGCTGCTGCTTTAGATCCGCATGTCATTCCCTGGTAACCGCAGGATAGATAGAAACAATTCTTTCCAGGGAATCTCTTATTCTCCTTGCCTTTT
The DNA here is from genome assembly GCA_027886175.1 of Phylloscopus collybita. Classification (NCBI taxonomy): domain Eukaryota; kingdom Metazoa; phylum Chordata; class Aves; order Passeriformes; family Phylloscopidae; genus Phylloscopus; species Phylloscopus collybita. The sequence goes on along the minus strand of JAJNNQ010000137.1, from coordinate 48,291,034 downwards.
ATTTGCCTCATTAGCCAAGTTCGGAGGGGATGGATTATGAAGGAAGCTAAGGGAATTACATATACAGAGGCTGGAAAAAACAGGGTAAAGAGGAAGACATAATTGTAGTCTGTGACTCTGTTAATGGTCTGGAAGAGCTGATATATGAAGAAAGAGTGATACAGCTGTATGTATGTACTGTAGATTGGTTGAACAATGAGTCAGGGTGTCATTTATATACTCAATAAGTAGAAGTAAACTAAGATTAGAAAAAAAATGCTTAGTGTATCTGCCAGAAGCAGAAGTAGGAATGACATGAAAAAGTTAGGGAAATACATTAAATTATGTATTATGATACATTAAATAATAATATTAATTGATGTACACAAGATGTGTATCAAGAAAAGGGCTAAGACACTGAGGTAGTACTCCAGACTTCTAGGGAAGAATATGGAAACCGTGTTTCTTCAGCTGTTTTCAAACCAGACTGAACTAAGTACTGGAGAATATGTTGTAGAGATGAAGTAGAGAAGAAAGAGGATAAAGAAGATGAAAAACAGATAGGAAAACTCCTGAACCTAGGATTGTGGGGAGAAAAATAAGGAAAAAAGAGAGAGTAAGTTCTGAGAGTAAGAAAAAAAATACCTTAAAGGCTCTGTTGAAGCAATTTTTTTTCTGTGCATCGCAATAACTTTTAGCTGTGTATCTGTGAGGTTCCTGATAATAACAATAAATGCAAGCTTCAGGGGAAGCGGGAAGACAGGAATGAAGGATGTAGAGAGTCTAAAGGTGGCCAGGCAAAAAAGTAAAGGAGGCAGGTACATGTAGTGAGGAGAGTTGATCTAAAAGGTGCCAACAGAATCCAGCAGTTCTAATAGACTCTAGTCCTCACTGCAGCTCTGCTATAAAACATGACTTTAAGACACTTGCTCAAATGCTGTCTACAGCAATTTTCCCTTTACAAGAAGATCATAACAATGGTTTTGTAAAGTTTGAGCTCTACAAAATGCCAAGGTGACCTAATTACTTGGAAACAACTACTGGATTTTTCTAACTGAAGCAAATACAATGCTTGAGATGAAAATCTGGATTCCAGGAAGAGAAGCTTTAACCCTCATTAGAGGTGGTGGCTGAATAGCTGCATCATGCTGGAGAACTCATTTTATGCAGGGCTGATAGTACCATCTATTGTAAGCTTGGTCAGCATTCTCCATTATAAAATCCTCTTGGGGGTTTCCTGTAATTTTGCCAGACTATGACTGTTTGAACAAAGTTTCCTATGCCAAGCGTATGCCTCAAGCTGATTGATTTATTTTGCTATTTATTTGGAAAATAAAACATCTCTCTCTGAAAATGTGGCACAGGACGATGTGATTTATCTATATTACAAGTGCTGTCACATTTTCCTCCAAAGGTTCTTCCTGACCACCACATGTTCTCAGAGCAAGGACACAGGTCTGGAGCAGGGGTGTCTTGCAGGGAAGGACTTGTAACCAGAGATGTGCTTTTGCTACCACTGCACAGGCTGCTCCAAGTTTGGCTTTGTGTAAGAAACTGCAGATGTGTAACAAGCTGCAGATGTGCCTGGAGTCTTTTTAGATGTTTGTCACATCTCTTGGAATTAACTTGTCCTTGCAAGCTCTGCTTCAAAACTGCACCTGGCCCTGAGGGCTGCATAGGCTGTGCTGGAGCTAGAGGTCTCCTGTGGGATCCTGGTGGGATCTAGCCAGCAGGAATGTGGGTGGGGTGGGGGCCATGCAGGGTATTTTGAGGAGCCAGGACAGAGGATGAATATATGGAAGAGATCCTGATACCAGGAGATGGGCAGGGGGACTGGATAAAGGTAGGAAGCAGGAGACGGTGGATGGGAAAATGCAGAGAGGGAAAACCTGCCCAGGTTATGCTTCCTTGCTGGTTGCACGAGCAAGAGCCAGGAAGCAAAGGGGTTGGCAGAACTGTTGAGCAAATGGGATGAGGAGTGTGAAATGGGAGTGGAAAACCTGTCAGGTGGAAACTGTGTAGTTGAGAAGACCAGATCTGGGGCAGGGCAGGGCACAGGACAGTGGGATTGGGCAGCAATGCTTTCCTTGAGTGTGCTGCTTCCCTCCAGCTGGGCAGAAATATTCCCTCCCCATTCTGCCTTGAGCCACAAAGGAAGTCAGAAATTACTCTGCAGGGTGACTGGGACACTGGCATCAGTGCTCCCTGCTAGGGCAAGGCCAGTGGGTCTTCCAAGTGTGCCTGGGGCTGGCTCGGCTATGCACTCCTTCAGCCATCATGCCCTGTTCCAGGGCCCCAGGCCTCATGGGCAGGGGGAGAAGCTCCTGTGAGGAGAGAGCAAGGCTCTCACAGCCTCTACCAGCTGCCTGGCTTGGAGCCAGCACAGTCACGGTCAGGCATCTGTGCTGGAGGGGATCAGCTCCATGATGGAGCTGCTAGCTCCTCCATGTGTGAGCTCCTGCAGCGCAGTGCTTTGTCCTCGCTCCCGCTTTGGCTCACTCGCATTCTGCAGAGGCAGAGCTGTGTCCTTGCCCCCCCGGCTTCTGCAGCAGTACTGAGGTGTGCGGTGAAGAGCTAATGGCTCCGGGGCTGGGCTGAGCATACACCAAGTCACCAGCCCTGCTGGGTCCCAAATCCTGCTCTGTACCTATCCCCATTCCTATCTTCTCCCTTCTGCTTTCCTTCCTCTCACCCTCTCCTGTCTCTCACTCTACCCATTTCTTAATTCTTGTTTGCACTGTGCTTTGAAAATGCAGCATGCTGTATAAATGCTTATTATTATTATTATTATTATTATTTCTTCTTTTTAATTGGCTTCCCTCACTCTCTTCTCTTGCTATTGTGGCTTCCAGAGAGAACATGTGGGCTTACATTATTTATAGCTGTGTGAGAGTAATTACAGAAATGATTTAATTACTCAGTTAATGCCATTCTCCACATCACCAGCTTGACAAGCTACTGATCCTCTCACCACAGCTGAACATGCAGACTAGCATCCATGTCATGGATGAGCGGGTAAGGGGAGGAGAAGCTTGGGGAATGATTTGTTACAGCCTTGCATGTGGCTGGTTACTCCCTCTAGGCTAAGGGATGAGGCTGCTGATATCTGAGGGGCTTGGTCAGGGGCAGTGTGTGGTGTCACCTCAGCTGGGCTAGAGCTGCCCCCAAGGAAGTGGTGTGCAGTGATGGTTCATGGCTCCCAGCTGACAGGGGCTACCACCATCACAAATCTACTCAAACTGAAGATTCAATATGCATCAACCAGCTGTTTACATTTATCAAAGGTCATAGATCTGGCATGGTTTTATTTTCTTAACTTCTATTTAAGCCTGCCAGATCAGAAGGTAGGGTTCATGCGTCCTGCATGGGGTCAGAGTGTGAGATAAAATCACCATTGCCAGAAATGTTCTTTCTTGCAGGTGGCCACGTGTAGGTCTGACCCTCTTTAAGTAAATGAGCTTTTCCTCTAAAGGGGATGGCTTCTTCTTGCAGAGACTCCTGCCATTGGAAGTGAAGTGTTTCCATCACTTCCAGTTCACAAATACTTGTGAAGAGCAGAGAATGTCCTGTTTCTGGTGCAGTATGGAAGGAGTTTGAGCAAGGAGAGTACATGCTTCCTTCAGGGCATGCACTGAACAGATGGTTACCAATACCTCTTGGTTATCTACCAGAGACAGTTGAAAAAAGCCCCACAAACTACCTCGTGAGCTCAGGAGAAATGTAATGAAAAAAATCTTCTGACAGCACCATAGATAAAAAGGAGGATCAGTGAATTCTTAAAAAAGGAGACAGTTGCTTGGGCAGTGGAGAGAGAGGCTCTTGTTGGATAATGGGGTATTTGTCAGATAATGGTGTATGGGGAGAGCATCTCTCAGAAGTGCTTGCTTTCCATGTCTCCAAATTGCCTGGCTCCATTTGGGCTCCTTCATGGCCTAGGCTATGGGCCAGGTTCAGACTGTTCCTCGACATGGCAGGGCTGGGTGGGCGGTGGGAGGGTTGGGAACAGGTGGCACCAAGACTGGTGGAGTGGAGCGCCTTTTCCACGTGGCACTGCCTGCCAAGCTGCAAGGCGCAGGACACCTGGTATCTGAATGGGCTCTGCCCACCTCCCAGGAAGCGATGGCAATCAAAGAAGTAGGCTAGAGTGTTTTAAGTGTGAACAGTGAATATAGGTCTTTCTTTTTTTTTCAACATCCAACATGAGACAGGTTAAGGCAGCCTACATTTGAGAAAATGCTGGGCATCTCCATCTTCTGAAAGTTGAGTCTTTCATGTTGTATCTCTGAATGGACACTCAGAGTCCCTCTCTCATTGCTTTTGCAAATGCACGCTAGAGGCTTTTATTTATTTTTTCGCTTATTTGACATACTTGAAAGTTAATTTTATGACCTAACATTGGAACAGCTTGTTGAGAAGACAGCAAGTGGAAGGGCAATGGAACAAGTAATTTTGTTACTGTGTAATTTTGTTGTGCCCTTCAATAACAAGCTCCCAAATGAATGAATCCCGTTTTCACATCTCACAGTTAATTGACTCTTTAACTGAATCATGTACTGAGGCTGTAATGTGAACTTAGTCCATAGTAGACACCAGAATGTCCACAGAAGTAAGAACTAGAGTTAGGTGAAGATATTTCAGAAGAGCTGAACTCATCCTTCCCCCAATGGTGAAGATTAGGGGCATTAAAAGGGTCTCATTTCTTCACCCACTGCCTTGTATCAACTAGAAGATGACCAGACCAAATAAGTATGTGCACCCACAGCAGCTTCAATTTTTCAGGACCTGTCTACACCTCCTCCCTTGGTATAAATGGTATAAAAATACCATTCTCCCGAGATCTCATACTGTTTTTCTCCCAGTTTCCAATGTGCCTTTTATAGTCACTGGCTGGCACTGTGTATGAAAGAGCTGTACTGTGGTGGCCCGAGGCTTCTGTGTATAGGGCCTGTCCACCACAGGCATGCTGCCAAGTCAGGGTGAAGTCTATTTGATTGCCTAGCGTGCCTTTGACTGTGAGTGGGTGAATCATACACACTGCTGTGGGGCCAGACAAAGGCTTTGGGGCTGAATGCGGTTGCAGGCTGTATTTTGTACTGCACTGTGAGAATTTAATTCTCTTTGAGTCCTCTGCCCCTTTGTCAAATCAAGTGGAAATTGGCCAGCAGGTTCAAGAGTTACTGGGAAGCCTATGCACAAACACACGCCCCAAGTTTGCGAGAGTCTCATTTCCTATAGGAAACAAGATAAAAACACACACAGAAGGTGGGTGCAGCCCTGCGCTGGAGTGTCTCGGGAGCTGTGATTTCGGCAGAAGTGACCCGTGCTGCACACACGGCGTGTCCCCAGCGCGCTTGCAGCTCGCTGCCCGCGCTGCCCTGCGCTCCACGGTGACTCACAGTGATTCACCCCGCTGCGCTCGGCCGGGCGTGCGCGGAGGGCGGCGCTGCCTCTCGGGGCTGCACATTTGCTCGCACTTGCACATGTGTGTGCTCAGTGACTCACGCTGGGCGCCGCAGCGGCCTGGGCTGCAGCGGCAAAGGAGTCAAGGTCGTGAACATGCACTTGCTCAGTGTTGCATGCTGCTGTCGGTGAGCTTTTGAAGGGGAACGTGGCGAGAGGCTTGGAGATTTTAATATTTCTGTCCCATGACAGACCTCTTGAGAAAAGAAATTAGCCCGATGACAGCAGCAGTAATTGGATTATTCTGTTAGTATCCTCTGTAGAAGAGAAAGATGTATGCCTTTATTATCAATGCAGACTTAAAACTTGCACTTAAAATGTGAATTGTGTCTTTTTTTTCTTCTTAAGTGTCAAGTAGACGTTGTTTTCTGCCCCACATTTTTCTGCCTTTTGACTGGCTGAGCTTTCTATCTGGCTTTATTCTTTGCCTTGTGGCAAGCCTACAACAAACTCTGATAGTTTGAGTTCCTCACCTGGCACTGAAGATCAAGGCATACTCTTATCACTGGGTGCCTTAGGTTGGCTGAGGAGGGGCCAGCCTGGTGGTAATAATAAGGGAGGATGGAGCCTTGATCTAAATGAGGGAGTGTGCTGAACAGGCTGAAATCCTGGGAAGGGGAGAGATCTAAAAGGTATAATGAGATGAAGTGCAGGACAGGGAAGTGCCCAGCAAACTTTGGCTGTACCTCTGAACAGTTAGTCCTCCATGGCTCTCTGGGCTAATCTCTGCAGCTGCCACTGAAATGATCTGTAATGGGTCTGACGAAGTTTTGGAGTATGTACATGTCTGCAGGGAACAGCACTGCTGAAGTGGAGGGAGATAAGGTGGAACTGGACAGGGGATGAGCAAGTCAGCCATCTCTTTCTGTTAGTTTTGGTTATCTGAGAGACTCCCCAAATTCATGTGTCCTGCTTCTGTTTTGTTGTATAACTGCAAGGTTAGTTTTGATGTGTTTTGGGCACCTCCAAATACTTGACACGACCCTTATCTACCCAGAGATTTAAATTTTTTTGATAGTCAATTGGTTCTTTAATTTGGATTTAATAAGTCACTTTGTGGTCCATTAAATAGGCCTTAATGCAAAACGTTCAATGCCAAAGTGTGCTCTCCTGCAGATGGTGGAACAGGTTCATTTAGGGAATAACCGGAAACCTCACCAGGCTGTGCTGGTGCCCATGGTCCATTCTCCCCCAATAAGCCATGCTGCCATTAACCTTTCGCATCTCCATGTCCTGCTGTGAGACTGTAGGGCTCTTCTTCACCAGGACTTGGCCCAGCCATTCTCTCTGTTTGATCCCTCCGCCCTGATCTGAGCACCCTTGGAAGATTTATGTACATGTGTGAAGTTTCAGCTGCTTGTTATAAACTGAGCCTGTGGCTGGCAGCTTTCTCACCAGAGGCTGGTAAAAATGTGCTGTGATACTGACCACTGGGAGGAGAAAGAGAGGTTGTGAGTGATATTTGTCTCTTGCTATGCTTAGGACCACGTTTTTGCCGACAGTGTCACTCACTGGTCACTGTACTGGTCCAGCAGTCTGCTGCTCTGTGTCTTGAGGTGTACCTATAATAACACTCAGTAATACACAGTAAAAGCTGTGGGGAAGCATTTTTGTGTTGCCAGAGAGCCAGTAGCCAGCCAGCAGCTCATGTCGTTCTGCTGCTACACAATACACACATCTCTTGAATCATATATTGAAGGCTTTTTTTTTGTTTTTTTCTCCAGTATTTTTAGGTAATACTGGAGAGAGAGTTTAGTTTTTCCATTTTTCCCTCTCCTGGTCTAGTCTAGACTAAAATACTAGGGAGAGGATTATCTTGCTTGGTTTGTTTAGGTTTCTGTGACCAGGAGGAAGTGATTTAGTACAGGAATGGGTAAGAGCATGTAGAGAACATGTGGCTGTGTCTCTGTGTAACTATGCTTGCGCAGAAGCATGTACTGTCCTCCACACTGCATCCATCTCTGCACTCAAGGAATCCTTTTGGCCAAATGTTTTGCTGCATTTGATAAATAAATTGGGTGGAGAAATGAGGTGACATGAGTAGGTTAGACATGAGTGACGAGTATCTTGTTTTGAGAATCAATTTATTGCATTACACTTAGGAATCTGTAGGGGATGATCCTCTGGGAATCATCCACTGCGATTAGTATCTTAAGTTACAAAGAGGTAACCTCCAGAAGACGAAATATTTTCCTTGCCACTCAATTGGTGTTACAAAACCCTTCATACTGCTCTACCTCCATGTACTAGCACCCTGTGAGGTGTAGCCCCTGCAGACTCAGTGAGACCTCTTATAAAGACTGACAAAATGTAACAGAACTGTGCCAGGGGTAAGAAAAGAGATGGGAAGATCTTCTGAATAGGCGTGTTTGACAAAAGGAAGCCGTGCAGAGGAAGAGTATCCCAAGTGTGAGGGTGGAAGGAAGCAAGGGTATGGGATGAGGAAATTTGACATGATATTCAAAGTAATTCATAGACTAAAGCAGATAGAAAGGACTTAGGTGAGATCAGATAATTAATTAACCACTGCAGGGATTCATCTTCCTCTCTCAGCGAGCAGTATGTACATTGTGTGACTTACAGTGAGCATATCACTCCTGGTGCTTCTCTCACTTTTAGCTCATGGCCAGGTGTGCTCAGCAACCCCAACTCTCTTACAAACATCCTATATGTGCTTTCTCAAGGCTGTGGATGAGAGGCTGGAGTTCCTGGTGGCCACTGCCGCCCTGTATCATATTGCTGCTTCTTTGGTGACATGTGCTGCCACCCTGCAGTGTCCCCATGCGATTTACCATGTGTTCCCGTTTTCTGCCTTGTCCTGGAAGGTCTTCGTAGGGGACTTTAAAGAAAGGAACAGGAGTTCCAGTTGCCTTTCCTCCTTCTGTTACCCAATAGGCAGGATCTGGCCCCACTGCTGGTGAGCACCAGGCTGGGGAGGGAAGGCAGTGCAGGCAGTAAGGAGTGACTCATTCTCCTCAAACAAGCAAATGCACAAAAATGTGTCTGCTCCTAAGGATGGGGGAAAAAATACAACTCAAGACTCAAAAGATTCACTTCTGTTTCCAGAGTACCCCCAGAGGAAAGCTCTTTGTTGCCATATACTTTCCCTTCCACAGCCCCATTATTTTTTTCCCCTTAGTATTTTCTCTTAATGGTTGAATCGTTTAACACCACATATAAAGTCGTATCTGGTCGCTCTGGGGCGATTCTGGGTTGCCATGGCAATGAGCCCTGTCTCTCCAAATTAGGACATTTTTCCTGCTGCCTTTTCTATGCAAGGCTTTCTCTCATCTCTTTTTCTCTTACTCTCCCTTGATGTCTAAAGTGCTGAGTGCTGCCTCCTCTTTCGCACACTCCCTGAAAGGGATCAGACTTTACCTGTCTAAATTAATTCCTCTGAAGCTTACGCCAGCTTGGCATGGACCAACTTTGTGCTTCACAATGAACCTTCTGCAGGATCAGGATCAGGGTGAGGAGGGCTAGGAAGGTGTAAAGGTGGTGAGGTTAGCAGGGGACAGCAATGTGTGACCATGGCATGCTCATTCCCTGCTTAGTACACCATTGCCTCTACTCTGCCTGGCTGCTGCCTGGACTGTGTGGAGCTGGGTGCTGAGGTGAGGGCTGCTTAGCTAAAAATATATCTTAGGACTAAAAAAGCTAGTGTTATAAATCTAGGGTGAATGTAAGTGTGCTAGCATGCACAGATCTGTTGGACAGCCTTGGCTCCCCAAGGTCCCATCCTCCATGGGGCAGGCACCTGCAGCTGGAGGACCATAGGAGTCATTTGTCTCATTGGGGAATTGTGAGTGCTGGATCTTGTGCCCTGTAAAGACTGAGCTGTACCTGGTACGTGTCAGTGTGCTGAAGCAGGCAATTGGCTTTATACAACTTCTGCACTTGTATATTCCCCTTGCTGGCTTTGTATTTGGCATGAGTCACACCCACCTCAATTTATTCTGGCTGCTGACAGACTCCCAGGGCCCCTGTGGCAGCTGGGATTAGTCTGACATATGGATGCCCCCAGCCAAACTCTCTTCCCTGGGCTATGCATCTGACCCAAGGGAGCAAGAGAAGAGTTGGCACAGGCAGCACTAGAAATTTGCAGAAATTGAGGCATGCCCATATTGGGCAGGTCCGGCTGAGTATTGTCAGGAACTGGGAGCAGATCCACTGTCCCAGAGGAGTCTCATCCTGACAGTGAGGTGAATTGTGGCAGAGCAGTGCAATCCAGCATTTTCTACCCATCAAGGCAGAAATGAAAAGGTGACAAGATGAGGTTTCCTTGCTCATTCTTCCCCTGGCCAAATGGGCTACTATCCCAAGACCAGTTTTTAACCCTGTAGATTATTTGGGGAGTTTTATGTATAGCAGAGGGTAGAAAATTGGGGAAGACAAAAATAATTGTGACTATTTGGAGTGGAGATGAAGGTATAAATTTTAGTTGAGAAAATGATTGGCTTCAGAGCATGTTCTGTCCTAGACATAGTACAGCATTGCTGTTTTTCATAAAAGATGCTTTGAAGCTGGGGGCAGTTGGCTGTGAAGAGCAAAGCAGAGTGATGTTCCATGGCTGAAGTCCTTGGGCTCAAACCCAGGTGCTCTTCATGTTTGGCTGCCGTGGGACAGCAGTAATGTCCTGCCTTTTCTCCAGGAAGCCAAAAGCTTTCTTTCTGTTTAATGATGCAGGGTTTAAATAAAAAAAGATAGATGAACTTGTATATTGGTTTGACCGATAGTGCTAGGAACTTTGCTATACTGTCTGAATAGACATAAAAGTTGTCCAGTAATGTTAAATGTTATTTTAGAAACCTTTTTGTAATGATGTGTGAACTTGTTTATATCAAAGGTAATTTAGTCCAGGATTTTGCATCCAACAGCAATTGACAGAGGATCAATCAGAGATACTTCCTTAGAATATTCTCCATACATCCCATGAGTTATGACTTGGAAGTCTCTAAGACAGTTATTGTGTCTTTGCATTTAGTAACACTAGATGGGTTTTTCTTCCATACCCTTACCAACATGCAAATTCTGGGCATTTGTGCACCCATGCACATTTTTAGCATCCAAGAGACAAGGGAGTTTCATCACTTAACTGCTCATAGGGTGAAGAAGAAGGTCTTTGTTAGAAACTTGCTCCTTGGTATTCTCATTTTGATATCCCCCCATTCTTTGACAGGAAAAAAAAGTAGCCTAACAGTTTTTCTCTCTTCACCTTCTCTATCCAGCCCCTGACCTTAGAGGTCCTTACTGCCACTTTTCTTCAGGAGAATAAGAATTTATTAATTGAATATCAGGAGGACTTTTCCAGTTGTCATCTATACTCATATCTTTTTTTGTCTCTTCTGCACCTCTCCGTGGAAAGGTATTTCATAGAGACTCTCCACTGGAAATGAGAAGATCTATAGGCCATGGGAGTTACTTGCAGTGTCTAACTGAGCTGATCCTGACCCAGACACAACATGCCTTGTGCTCTCCTGAGGGACTGTTTGTGGCTCTGCCCTCTGAGATGTGGGTGAGACGTGCAGGTATCCGTCCCTGATTGAAGGCTAGCTGTGAGGATGGCGGAGCTAATCTGTACTTGGTAGTGCCAGGCCATGGTAGGTTCTTGGACAACAGGAAAAAATTTCAATAGTAAGATAGTCCAGTGTTGGAACAAGGGCCTTGAGGTCAGCTACAGCTAAGCAGACCTACTGCTGGTGATGGCCTTGTTGTGAGAGGATCCTTCAAGCCCTGTCCTGCCAATGTTTCGGTGGGATGCCATGAAGTGACATTAAGATGCCCCAGAGATGACACATGAGTGTAAGATGCAGAAAATTTCTAGGATTGCCTGTATGATAGAAAAACTCTTTGTGACTCTTTTTTCCCCCTCTGATTTCAGTTTACGTTTGCATTGATCTATTAGGTTTTTGTCCCTTTCCTGCATTCCTCTAGGAAGCACACAGCAAGATTTTGGGCTGCAATGCTGAGCAGGTGGGTTTTTAGCACCTGGGAGCAGTTACCTTATCCCTGGGAAGCTGCAGCATGTGGAGTAACTGCTATAGGAGTGCCCTGGGGTTTCCATTAGCACACCAGCCCAGCTGCACAGAGATGCTCAAATAGGCCCCAGTAGCAGAGAACAAAGTGTGGGACAGGGCTTGGAGTGAGTTTGGCATGCTGAGCAGAGCAGCAGCTGGGTCACAGGGATGGGTGCAGCAGAGGTCTTGTAGAAACAACTGACACCTGAACTATGGTGTGCCTGGGAGATGGAAAAGCCCATTAAAAGAACAACTAAAAAAAAACAAAACAAAAACAAACAAACAAACAAACAAAAACAAAACAACAAAACAAAACAAAACAAAAAACCCACAAAAAAACCCGAAAAACCCCAAAAAACAAAGATCCTAAGAGTTTCTGTAATTGCAGCAGGTGTATCTGAAGCTTCCTCAGATGATGTGCAGGTTTTGGTGTGTAAGCTAGCTGAAAACAATAAGATAGGAGGGAGGATACTTCCCAAACAACAATTCACCTTCCTCAACTTTCAGTACTCTCTTCTTCTAGTTGTTCTAAGATATCCTGAAACTTTTCTTTCTTGTAATGCTATTCTATTATTTCAGATGCTTGTCCTGTCTGATAAATCCTGTTGGATTTAAAGGTTGAATCTCTAGTCACATTCCTTTTCTGCCCTGACTGCACTGGTTCTGGTCACAGCACCTTCACTCTTGTGCTGGTCTTACAGATCGTAGAGTATTAGGACTGAAAATGAGTGGGAAAAAATAAGAAGTATCTAAAATTAATAAAATAGCAGTGGGATATGTGTGTGTGTGTGTGTGTGTGTGTTTCTGGCAGAGTTTACTGTGAAAATAATCTGTTCTGAAATGGTATGGGACTTGCAGAATGGAGGAGACTTCAAAGGCTTTGTTTAACATTAATGCTACATTATACATGTAAATGCCATTATTAAAGGCTTCTGGGTATTTCAGGGAAAAATTGGAAGAAAAACTTTGGGGCAACTGGTGTAAATCAAACCAAATGAATGAGCTGATGGCAAGAATAAGTAATTATTCCGTTGCCTCCTAATACACCCTTGCCTTAATTTCTATGGCATCCTTTCCCCTATTCTAGAATGAGCAAATAGCCCCAGAACAAAATAAGAACAAAACAAGAGCACTTGGTGCTCTGAGCATTATCTGGAAAGAGGGAACTGAAGTTCTCTCTCTGAGTGTCTGAGAGAAGTACGGGAGGACTAAGCTAAAAACCACATGAAGAAAGTCTCAGGCCTTTCTGGAAGTGCAAAGAATTTAAATCAGTGCTTTTAAAATGCAACAATGAATAAGACAGGTAGATAACATTCTCGACTGTAATACTGAAGTACTTGAAGTTTTTGCCAGAGGGGACATTTTCACCCTCTTGCTTTCCTTGAGAAACAATTCCCTTTAAATTGGATTGAAAAATGCAAGATGACTCTATGTGTGGATTACTGCTACAGGATGACTGCCAAAATAGTCAACTACAGTAGACAAAGTAGGAAATATAATTATTGCTGCAATTTCAGATCACAGAGAAAGAATTGTAGCTGCCTTTAGGAAAAGTAGAAATGTAGTATTTGAAGGAAACAAAATTTTAATTTTTCTAGCCATGGAATCCCACAGGAAAGAGCTCATGGGGTTGAGGAGAGCTTTCAAAAAAAGATGAAGTTGAGACTGCAATCCAAGTATGCACATGCAATAGCCACACTTTTCTGTGTGATAGAAAACATACAGGGATGGCACACTTGCCTTCTGTGTACTGATGTAATGCCTGTGTCTACAGCTTGTCAGCAGATCCTTATGAACTCTGGTGAGGCTCTTCACAAGCGTGGCAGAAACTGCTTTGCAGTTAGCCATATGATCAGAGCAAGAATGAAAATTAGAGTCCACCTATGAGCTTCTCTTGCAAAAGCTTGTGCTGATCTTTTGTAATTTTAACTGTGATTAGCATTTTAAGGGGCATATTCCAGTTTTTTTTTTTTTTTTTTTTTTTTTTTTTTTTTTTGTGTTTTGTTTTGTTTTGTTTTGTTTTGTTTTTTTTTAGAAACAGGCACTTAAAGTATCTGGAGATTATAGAATGTGAATAGCATATTAATATATGCCCAACGTACTGGTATATACAAAACATTTCTAAATGTGTAGTAGAACTACCTAGAAAGTTTTCCAGTGGAACAATTTTCTTCTGGAAATTGTTGATTCTATTGTATGAAAAGTCCACTGTAAATGTGTCAGGCCTGTCACAACTGTGGATGGAAATGAGGCAGGTTGGCTGGTCTGCAGAGAGTCTGTGCAGCTTTTCCACATCCCTCACCTGCCAGCTGAGTAGGTGACAAGCTAAAAATGCAGTCTCCCAAACTGGAGTTTTTCAAGTATTTATCTTCTGTAAGTTTTCTCAAATATTTGATTTTTCATACATGTTCGTGGGAGAACTTTCTGCTCTCTGACTCCAAACAAAACAGCAATTCTGTGTTCTTGCCAGCTCAAGGTACACAGCAAAATTATCTGCACCCTTCCAGCTACCAGTGCAAAGCACAGGACAAAAATGAACTCTATCTCATTCAGACCCAATACACCCTTTCAGACAAAACTCAAAGCATGCAGGTCCTATCAAATCTCTCTTTCAGTCCTTTTAGGCTGCAGCCTTATTGGCTCCACCCCCGCATCACCACCCACTGCACAGATGCTTCCCCATCCTGAAGACATATTTAGGTGCAGGGTATAGGGTGGGATGGGGCAAATAAGAAGAGCTACCTCCCTACAGAAAGCATAGAGGATGCAAGAGAGAGGAAAGAAATTTTTATATATTATTCCTCTGGTGCTTCTTTCTCCTCTGGGAGTCCCCTCTGTGGTGTGGTACTTGAGCAAGCAGTCTCTATCTCCGTTGCACCCACTTGCTGAGGAGACATGTCCTTTCTTCTGAGAGGCAGTGGTGGTGGCCTGTGGGGTTTATAGGGGGAGAGAAGGGACTTGTGGCAGTGGGGGCTTGTAAGAGCAGAGTGATACACTGTAACAGCAGTACTGAGGAGTGGAAAGGCTGTGTTTACTATGAATAGTGAGGGGACATCGAGCCAAAGCTGTCAGAAATCTGGGGAAGGCAGATGGGATGGAGGGGCAGGACAGACTGAGAAGCAAGAGGTTTCCATTCTGAGGATACACACGTATTATGTGGAGAGGGGCTGTGCTTAGTGCTTAGTGCTGACTTCTTGTGTAACATCCTATTCTGTTGCATTAAGTGGGAACTTGTGCGGGTCCAAGATGTCGTGTCTGCAGTCTTATGCCTGCAAATATATATCCAGGAGGCTCTAGATTAAAAAAAAAAAAAAAAAAAAAAAAAGAAAAGAAAAGAAAAAGAAAAAAAAAAAAAGGAGCTTTTTTGACTTTTGACTTTTCTACAATATGCTGCTGTTCAGGGCCTAGTATTTCTAAACCACACCTATGAAAGAGTCAAGAGCCTTTCCCCATAGAGGTCTGTGTTCTCTCCAAGCCCTGGTGGGCAGCATGGTGGGTGGGAGAAGTGCCTTGCTTGGACTCTGTATGATGATTGTCCAGGATGCTTATAATTTACGTTCTGCAATTGGACTAATCTGCAATTTGTGAGCAAGGTGACCTTTGCAGATCTTCTTGGTTGTCCTGTAAAGCAATGCCAGTCCAAAATGCACTGCTATGGGTAATATCCAGGGATTATTGGGGTGCAGAAGTTAAAACTCTGTAAGGAACATGGCTGATAAAATAACTGAGCCAGACATGCCTGTTAGAGGGAGTCCATCCTGAAACTGTGTGGGGGTGACTAAATCTGCCTCTAGTTTGTGATGATGGCCAGTCACTCTCCAGTAGCATCGCTTTTTGTATCTGCATGACCAGAAGTCCTTGAAAAATGGAGTGATCACCAGATCATTCCAAGAAAGGTTTGTCCATCACCAGAAATGTATTCTAAACCAGACTGTTTATGGTCAAATCCTGCACATAAGGGTAATGTTGATTTGCAATGTGTGCTTCCTTTTAGTAGGCTTTTGCCTTGTCATTTCTGAGCTGCTTGAGCAAGCCCTTGCACAGAAGACACATTCTCCAGGATGCTTTGGCATGACCCAGCTGTAGCCAGCTGTTGTATTTTAGGGATGCTTCCCTTACTCCTCTGAAGCAACCTGTGAATGGATGCTGGATGAAGCTGGCTCCTTGACTCTGAGTGAATACTGGAAAATACATAACTCCAAGAGGAAAATGAGATGAGAAAACCTGTTGAGTAGAAGAACAGAGCAGATAAAAGCCTTGCCATAGCTTAGTCTCTTTGGAAGTTTGGGTGATGCAAGGGAACATGTGCATGGTAATTGACCTTAAACCTGCAAGCAAAATGGAAAGTATGGGTAGCTGGAAACATGGGCTTTCCTCAGGGGTTTTTGTCCATATGGAATGGGAATACATAAATTCAGTGGTCCCGGAATTAGTGCAAATTCATCCTGTGGTTTTCAACCAGAGTAAAACAAACAAGCAAACAAACAAACCACAACCAACCAAAAAATCCCCCCAAAAACTCAAGAGGGCTTGTGAAAGTGGAAAGGATGAAGTCCTCCCTATCTGGTAATTCTGAGATGTTAAACCAGTCCCTAATGGAAGACTGGATGGTGCTGGGAGGCAACAAAACTCAGTGAGTGTGACTAGAGAGAGAACAGGAGCACAAGGTTTTCTATGGTATCCCTTGGAAAAGTATTCTGTATTTCCTGATGGGAGAAACCACTGAGTCCAGTGAAAGCTTGGGTGTGGTAAGGAACCTGATATGCTGCAAAAGAAGAAATCTGCGAAAGTTATTTGGCCACCTTTCCTTTTCAAAGTCAGCATCCACCAAAAATGACACAGAGAACTACTGATGTTGCAGCAAACAGCAATAACCAAGACAGTGCCGACATTTGAGAAAAGGGTGTAAGAACTCCAGTGCTGTGCTTTCCTTGCAAAGGCAGTCCCAATATAGCAATGAAGATGCCCTCATCATCATTAAAACTGGCCATTTCTTTGTAGCTGCAAAGAACAATTTTGCAATAGCAGATGATTTTGTTGTCAGCATCAAAGGAAGTGAGATCCTTCTTGAAGTGAACTTCCACAGGAGTATGTTAGTCTGATGCCAGAAAAAATGGCATTAGCCTTAAAAGTAAAAATAATGGAAGGAAGTGATAAAGCAGGAAGTTTATGGATATGTGGGAATGGTTGGTCTTTTGAAGGGAACTGGCTGAATTGAAAATATGGCTAAAAGCCCAACAAAATTAAAAAGGAATGGTCCATAATTGTAAGGAACAAAACTAGCTAACCCTTCTCTTCAAAGAACCATTTGAGGATACTTTCCTGGGGTGAGGGAAGCTGCCTAGCTATACGGTAGAGTGGTAGGAGTCAAGTCAGCCCTAGAAAATTCTCTTTTGGTTATAAGTGGAGAGTAAATAAAAGATTTTATTCCTCTAGAAATCATCAGGTGATGAAGTGAAGTGTGTAAAGCTGGACACATACAATCTTAAAGAGTAAATAAATGTTTAAAAATAGATCAGTTCTGCTAACTGTGAGGGGAAGAATTCTGAGACAGTGGGCATGAACATTTAGGTGTTGGAAATTTTGAGCTGCATTTAAACTCTATAAAGCCATTATCAGATTTTTGTAAAGAACCAGTACCAATGAAGTGTAAATTACTTACTGTGAGGATCTGTTAATGCAGGTAGGTTGCAGTGTTGCCAATACTGCCCCAGAGACAAGGAAAAAGTACAACAACTTTGTAAGAAATTTCAGTGCCTCATTTAGTTTCAACAGCCCAGGCCTTGAAAGCGCTTCTGTGCAAGATGTCTAGTGAATACAAGATGAGAAACTGAAGGTTATGTGAAGGTAATTTAGGGATTTAAAAGGAACTTTAGAGGGGCCAGAGAGGTTTTATCCTGAACTCAGAAGAGCAGTGGTATTGAAGAAGCTGTCAAAGCTTTTCACACACGTACCAAAAATGTAAAATGTAGGCCATGTCAAGTGAAAGTGGTACAAGGAAAACCGTCCCCTTGCTGCCTGGAAAAAGCAGCAAAACAACCAACACAAAAATAAAACAATTCAGTATGCACTTGTCCTAAGCTATTATTCTCACTTCCTCGAGTTAACCTTAATAGAAGACACTCCAGCTAAATAGGTGGTCATGCATACCAAATTTGTTTTTCTAGACACCGTACACCTGACTCACTTAGTAACATCTGACTATAGGCCAGCTTAGTAGGCCTATGAATTTTAAGTAGTTTGCATGTATTTTGACATGTAACTGCTAGTTTTCTTCATCCATGATTTAACATATGGGTTGAAAACCTCACTAAAATAATAAAGAACAGAGTGAAAGGGATGTGGGTTACAGTTTTATCTGTATTAAGCTCTTTTAAATCACAGCATAGCATCCTCCTGCAGGCTTTTTGTTCAACAGAAAACTGGAGTCAAAAACTGGGGTCAAAGTGACTGGGAATTGTGGTTAGTTATATGAAGGGACAAGTAAGGCAAACCAAAAATCTCAAAGTATTTTCAGTCTGAGAAGCTTCCTTTTTTCATGATATGATTTAATTTACATGTGCTGGAGAAGAAGAGCTAGAGGTGGGTTTGGCAGCAGAGAACAATATTCTGTTGTAGGAGACTGTCAGGTCAGATGGACACATGTGATGGAAGACAGGCAATCTTCACATTCTGCATGGGAATGCAGCAAATCAGTCATTTTGCTCAGCAAGGCTTCAGATGAGTTACAGCCACAGCAGGTGAGAGATGTGACCCTGGTCACGATGTGACTGATAGACTCAACACTGCTCTGCACATGGAGAAGAGCTGGTTCACGTGCTGTTCATGCTCAAGAGCGTTCACTGTGCTGAGAACACAAGTTTCCTCAGAGACTAACTCAATGTACTTGTTTGAGTAGGCAGTGGACTGATTATAAATATGCAAAATCTGGTATTATGTTGACATTTGTTGATTCCTGTTATTCTGATACTTGCATGCAAAAGGAAAAGGCGAGGGTCTGTGTCTTTGATGGTCTCTGACCTAAGCCAGTTAGAACTGATCCTTTTCCCATCGGGGGGCTTACTTTGCTCCATGTATGTCAGATGACAACTGCCATTTTTACAGTGTATAAAGCATCTCTGTGTCATTGGTTGTGGGTGATTTCCAGCCCACTTGGAACAAAATTTTCTATGGCCTATCCTCATAACACAGTATCTTTTTCCGTAGCTGTACTAGAGACCAGGGCGTTGGTAGAGCAGAGAGACTAGACTTCTCTCTTGCTCTGGATATGATCCTTCCCTCAGGACCCACGATGGAGGCTAGTAAGAAGAAGTTTTTGCATTTTGCTGCCTGTCAGTTTGATCCTGACTCTCCCTTACTTCTCTGGTAGTCCCTCTGAAATTTAGGCTGTTTTCCTGATCCATTCCTGGGACAGAAGGTCTAACCACTACAACTCAAACTCCTCATGATTACCAAGCCTGTTAAGGACTGACTTATCAAGGTGCTAGGCGGACGTGTGGTCTTCCAGCCAGTGGAGATGGCTTCTAACACTCATAGGCTGTATCTCTTTGAGATGCTTAAATACCAGCAGCGTGTGCATTGCAGTGTGCACTTCCTCAGGCACTCAGTGGATGCAGAGAGGAAATAATACATGTTTTGCATACATCCATTGTTTGACTTAACCCTCCATTTTATGGAGCCCTTGCCATGAGTATTTTTGGTATGAACCATGGGATGTGAAACAGAAAGAAACCCCAAACCAGAGGAGAAGATAAAGGGGAGCCTGTTCTACATTCTAACAGGTAATTAAATCCTTTACTTTTGCAAGCTTGTGTTCCCGGCAGACAAAGGAAGATAAAAGAACCCATTGCACGAGATTACTGTGTTTTCACCTTAGTATATTACCAGGTGAAATTTTACTGGTGCAATTCAACTTGAATTTAAATTGTAGCTTTTTTCTACTTTTATTCATGGAAGAGGGAGAAAGAAGCATGTTTTTAGTATTTTTCTGCAAAGGATACTTTTACATTATGATTCAATGAGAGGCCAAACAGGGGCCTGCTTTTCTTGTTTACTGCACCCTTTAATCACCAGAGGCACACAAGGAGGTCTAGGGACTTGTAGTGTGGAGGTGGGTGCTGGGGAGGAGCAGTGAGATGCCTCAGCTGCATAGGGGCCTGAAGGCAGATTTGCAGTGTGCTGTTTCCATGGCAGTGCTATGGAAACCAGGTTCTGCTGCTCACTGCTGCTCAGGGTGGAATTTCAATGCTTCACACAGCCTTGGTACCCAGGAAACAGCAAACCCACAAACAAAACCCCACTAAACCTGTAGATGCCTCATTAGAGCATGGTTTCTCATTCAGTCTGTACACCATACTCGCCGCCCCGGGGGAGGAAAGGACAAGCAAGCACAAATCATCTAAAATTAGAGCTTGTTACACACTTCTCCCCTCCACCTCCATCTGGGCCCCTCAGAATAATTTTGGAGGTTCAAGTAAATTTGACCAACTTTAGAATCTTTGATCTGCTGTTATATATAGGCTGCTGAATGCAGTTTGGAAGCCCCAGGCAATGCTACAGTCTGGAGGCAGAATGGCTGGAAAGCAGCTCAGCAGAAAAGGACCTGGGGGTATTGGTCAACAGCAGGTTGAACATTAGCTAGCATGTGCTCAGGTGGCCAAGAAGGCCCATGACATCCTGGCTGTATCAGGAATAGTGTGGCCAGCAGGACAAGGGAAGTGATTGTTCCTCTGTACCCAGCAGTGGTGAGGCTGCACCTCAAGTGCTGTGTTCAGTTCTGGGCCCCTCAATTCAGGAATGATTTTTGACAGAGAAGGGCAGTGAAGCTGGTGAAGGGGGACAGGGCAAGTCCTATGCAGCATGGCTGAGGAAATTTGGCTTGTTTAGCCTGGAGAAAAGGAGGTTCAGGGAGGACGAGGTCACTCTCTACAACTGCATGAAAGGAGGCTGTAGCCAGGTGGGGATTGGCCTCCCAAGCATCCAGTGACAGGATGAGAGGACATAGTCTCGAGTTGTGCTGGGGAGCTTTAGGCTGGACATTAGGAGGAGTTTCTAAATGGAAAGGGTGATTGGGCATTGGAACGGGCAGGTGGTGGAGTCACTGTCCCTGGAGGTGTTTAAGGAAAGACTGGACGTGGAACTCAGTGCCATGGTCTGGTTGACAAGGTGGTGTTTCATAGATTGAACTTGGTGATCTCAGACGTCTTTTTCAACCTAATTGTTTCTTTGATTCTGAGTGTATTGCAAAGAGTGGGGATGTGGAGGGCTAGGGAAGACCCAAACTAAGAAAAGCTCTCTTCCACTCTTGGTTTATCTTCATGGCTTTCTCTGAATCACTTTGGTTGCCCATGCCTCAGTTTCCCTATCTGTAGAACAGAGAAGATAATGATACCTTCCCATAGGCTGGGCAAGTTTGACTTCACCAGTCAGTGCAGGAAAGTTCTTGCAGGATTTGGGCTACTGGTAAAGTTGTTTAGCTAATGTTTGCAAAGTAATTTGAGGCCCTCTGGGGAAAGTGGTTAGATAACTGCCAAATTTTGCCACCCTTCAGATCAACAGCGTGTAAAAAAAATTACATAAAGCTTATACAGGCCTCACCCTCTTGTTCCATTTGATCTGTATTTCTCCTGCAGGATGGAGCACTGGCACTGTGACTCAGTAGATGGATGCAATACAGCAATGTTAATAGTAATACTGGGATTGTTAGGTATGCAATACCAGAAACATCCTTTGCACAGAAAGAGAAAGGAAGATAACATAAAGGTTGATCTTTGCTTTTACAACCTTTCAGTGCTGGCTGACTTTGACCAGTGTAGCTTGAAACCCAGCAATCAGTTTATCCTACTTAGAATTTGTCAGTTATTTGCCTGGAATCTGCTGAGTATATCCCTATGCCAGTAACAATGTCCAAAAACCTTTTGGTTGGTGGAGGCAGAGTCAGAACAAGCCACAAGAGGCAACCTTCTATCCTTTCTCATCCCACTTCTGTACCAGCAGTGCCAGTTATGGTCCCTGGAGCTCCTGGATATCACCTCCTAGGAGCCTGTACTGAGGTGTATCAATCTTAAATTCCCAGGGAGCTGCAAGAACATCTGTGGGTCACCCCACTGGTCTCTCTGAGCTCACCCTTTTGCCATCCCAGCCAGTATGGCACACTGCATCAGGCCAGCAAGAGCAGCCCACACCTACAGTGAGGCTTTGTGCCCTACGGAGTGGAAAAGCACAAAGCTGCCTGCATGGTCATGCAAAGTCACAGCTGTGTGGTTGGCGATACTGTGTGGAGGTGGAGAGGAAGCAGAGAGAGAAGTGTGGTTGTCGAAGGTCCCACGTGTGGGTCCACTCCTCCATTGGTTGCCTTGGGGAATGCTTCCCATCCTTCTGTGTTTCCTTAGCACTCTGAGGGAGCCAGACAGGGGGACATAGGACTTTACAACCTTTGCGGGCTCCCAGGATGATGGTAATAACAAGCGACGACTTGCTGCAAGAGCTGTCAGCTTTATAAATACCAAGCCTATGACAGTAATAACAAGATGGTCCTTAGTCATATGTTGGGGAGAGGATCTTGGAGAATCCTTGGGGGCCCTGGCTGTGTTGTCAGAGCAGCATCCCCTCACTTGCCAGGGATGCAGGCAAAGCTGTGGGCATCTCTTATCCAGACAGCAGCCTTCCCTTTGGAATCAGCTGCCTCTCTTCCCCTGCAGAGGAATTGCCTTCTGCTTAAAAAATGTCTCTCATAATATTCTGAAACAAGGAGGCTAATCAAAGGCCCCATTCTGTGGAACAGGGATGCTAAGTGACAAGATTAATTTCAGTAATCAAGCAGCTTAATTTGGACATTTTTTCCCCTTCTGTGTTGCTGATGGAAATTGAGGCAAATCTCATTCTGGAGAGACACTCTTTCCCTGCCTGATACCATCAACCTCCAGTTACTGAAAATGCTTGTGTAGGGATGGGAGGATGGGAGAGAAAGAAGAGTAGGAAAGGGTCACATAGGACAGTGTCAATGAATGTGTGTGGACTGCTATGAGTGATGTTTCTTGAGCATCTTTCCTCTGGAAAGCTCCCAAAGTGTTTTATAGACTGCATCGCAAAGGCTCCAGTCAGCACTGAAATGCAGTCATCTTGACTGGATTGCAGCAAGTCTTTGAAAGGACATGGAAATTCAACTGGTTAGGAGAAGGCAGGCAGGAAGCTGTGATACCACCAAAGGGCAATCATTAGACTTGAAACTGTGTGATGGTGTGGAACTTTTCTGAAACACACCAGTGGCTCAAAGGTCTCATACCTGCAATGAAGAAAGAATTAGTCTTTATCCGTCAATGATACGGAGCACTGAGGGCCCCTTTCCTCAGCTCAGGGCTGGTGCCACCAGCACAGCCTCTTACCATGCTGTGCATGGTTCTCATTCATCTGCCTGGCCGCTGCTGCTGCCATCTCACCTGTCCCGCCTCCACCTGTGGAACCTCACGAGACATGATGTCACTGAGCTCTGGTATCACTGCAAGCTGAGAACGTTTGTCAACCTGGGGGCTTCAGTCCGTTTTGTCCATTCCCTGATCACAGAAGATAGTGGAGTCAGCTGGTGAGAGGGTTGGGGAAGAAATACCAGAAAATGTGATTTATGGTGGGGCAGAAAGAGCTGAGTCCCTGCTCTGGTGTCAGGAGGAAGCACTTCACTAGTTGCAATTTTGGCAGGGGAACACATTTCCAAGTGATATAGCAGAACTCAGGACTGGGTAAAGCCCTTTGGAGTAGGTAGAAGTGGTGTTTTTCTTGGGGGTAGTTTTATGCTGGCCTAAGGCTGAGGTGTGTGTATGGGCAGGCAGGAGAAGTCTAATAATAGCTATTTACTCATTCAAATGCCTGTGATCTGAGGAAGCCTGGACAGGCACCCAGTGGCATCTGACAGAGCCCTCGAGAGCCAGCGGACTGGGTTTAAGGGGATGACGTCCTTGCCCGAGGCAGTGAGGTTTTGGGTCTGGCAGCTTTCCATGCCAGTCTCTCCAATCCCCCTGCCGCTGTCAGCACACTCCTCCACTGCTGCTCCATCTCTTCGTGTGTCCCCCTCTCCCTTTCACTCCCCACGGGGGGCATCTTTAATTTGGCTGCACCTCCTGCCATCTGGCAATCGATTTTTCAGGGACAATCCGTGATGTTTTCCTGACCCTCCTCCTTTCCCTCTTCTCCTTTCACTCCCTCCCTCCCTTCCTCCCTCCCTCCCGCTGACTTGTTATTATGTACTGCAGCTGCCCGGAGGATTTTAAATAGACCCATAATCGCACAGCAGCTCCTCTTGGAAGTTTAAATATAACCTCCTTGTTAATCTCGCGTATGGCAGCAGCACAGCACCTGGGGAAGGGAGGAATGGACAAGCACTAACCCGTGGCTTTACATCAGAACTGGGAGGGCTTAGTGAAGTTATCAGGAATTTGCCATGTTCTTTTAACCAGAATAGTTCTGAGGCTGGTGCAAATTGCCAAACTGATGATTTCTGCAGCACAAAATTATTTTCTCAGTTACCATCCCAGGCACATCACAAGAGAAGGCTGCCCTGCAGCTGCCCTCCCACTTTCCCTGACTTGGGTCAGTGTCTTACCCCTGCTCCAGGACAGTCCCCCAGGAGGCAGTGGGCAGCTCAGACTTCCTAAACCCTTTGCCTTTCTCCAATAGCGTTTGCTGTTGTTCCTGCTGCATTTGTGTGTGTTGTGCTGAAGGAGGTGTTTCAGTGGGAGACCCTGCATCTTACTTTCCAAATTATTTTGTGGTAACAGGCTGATTTCAATATAATTTCTAGGTGATTTTTAATGAACTAATTTACCCCTCAGACTGGAGCAGTGTTTGCTGAGCATCATAGTTCAGGGACACTACAGAAGAGATCAAAATTAATAATGGATTTTCCCAAAGGATCTGTTCTAAAAGAGCAAATCTAGTGCTCACTAGTCAATTAAATGTAGTGAGACACTTTCAAACAAGAACTGTTGCCTGTTGCTTTAAGCTAATAGGATCCCTACTCTTCCTGCATCTCAAATGCAGCCATCTCCTCATACTGAGGGATGAAGGATGTGTGTGAGGAATCGTGTCCTAACTCGTTCTTCTGCCATTGCTGGAAGGAGGATCTAGCTGGCTGTTCAGGTATGTGGGTTCTATTTCCTCCAGTCTATTGAGCTGGTGCACACTGGGAACTTTGACACACACTGACATCAGAAAGGTTGTTTCTTTATTTTCCTGCTCTGTAAAATACAGAAATAAACCAAACCAAATCCTAACTAAATCAAACCAAACAACACCCTCCTAAAACCCACAAAAAAACCCACCAAAAACCAAAAAACCAACAAAAAACCAACCAACCAAAAAACCCCAAAACCCCAAACAAAGAAAATTAAACAAAAAACTGTCTTTTAATGATGTTGAGCAGTACCCAGAAAATAAAGTAGTATTATTGATGCTAAATTATCCATCAATTCTAATAATCCAGCCATAGTAATTGCTGAGCTGGGGGACTAATTCACAACACATAATTTATTCAGTGAATTTAGCTGCTTTTATTGCTCATGGAATATCAATTATGCAGGTCATAATTTCCTCAAATTTATTTGAATTTATTTGGTGAACTTCTTGGAAAATATTTACTCTATGGATTGATACAGGCTGCTTTACTTAATTATGGTTGGTCAGTGAGATCTATTTGGTATTGTTTCTATTCCCTTGTTGAATGAGCACACAAGCACTTCTGTCTTGAATACTTGCATATGAACATGGTAGAAGTACACTTCTGCAAGTTTTTGCGAATTTCCATACCATGAATAGGGAGATAAAACTCCTGTATGGGAGCACTGACAGAAAACAAACACAAACAAGTTAAGCTTAAGTAATTTTGCATTAAAAAAAGTGAATTAATATTTTTAAAGGGCTTAAATTACCGGGACAGAAGTAATATTTTACTGCAAAGTAACCTAGTCCTCAGTAAATATCATCTTGAATGGCAATAATAAAATGTGGAATCAGAACATAATAATTTTCTTCTTTGCCTCTTTCTGCTGATCAGTGCAATGGTTTCTGTAGTAAAAGGAAAACTTGGACATTTATTTTATGAAGACTATTTCATTTTTAGCTGGCTGTATTCATGTGACACTTGCTGTAAATGTGCTTGTGTCCTTCAGTGGGTAGTGTTTGTCTGAAGGGGAGACCTGATTTTCTCACTTCCATTAATTATCTGTTTCTAATCTGTCTCCCTAGCTCCCTCTTTCCATCTCAGAAAGATGTAGTGTGGCTAAACTGAAACTTTCTAAGCAACAGAGTCATAAATGTTTCCAAATGTTTGAATCTGGTTTATGGTGTAGAAGTGTGCGAGATCATGTTCATAAGGACATTTGTGCACACGTGGGAGTAAGTAGTGTAGCGTGATCAACACAGAGTGTAACAGGGAACAAACAGGAAGAACTTGACATTCTTGAGAACCACAATGTAGAAATAGGCTGAAATGCACCAGTGTAAAGTCTGGACATGCAGACAGACATGTGACTACAGTACCTGTTTTAGAACCCTGGTTTGGGTAGAACCCACACTAGATCTTAAGGACTTGAACAGCAGAAATTGTTTGGAGAGTGTCACACTAACATATTTCTATTTCTTCTAACTGGTCTGGATGACTTTGCACAGTCTGCTAGTCTGTACGGAAAGATTCTTTGTTACTCCTACTATTTGATCCTAGAAACAATAGGATTATCAGTTATAGTCAAATGAAAAAGAGAAAAAGTGGGAGTATTATTTACTGATGTGATAACTGAATCTTCAATATGAGACATCAGCATAAAAGGCAATTATATTCCTGGGTGCCAGGCAGGATATTCCCTGCCAAGGCAGGGAAGTGTCAGTATCATTGCAAAAGTCTCTACTGTAATTTCCTCTCTGTATAATTCTGTGTATAATTCCAGTTATTCCAATTAAAGCGAAGTGGAGGCAGAAAAATATCTGGTTGGTAGAGAGAGGGAAGAATGCATTTTACAAGAGGAGAGTAAGACAGTGTAGCTTACCTAACCTGGCAAAATGCAGTCTGAGAAAACAGAAAAGGCTGCCCTCCACTAAAACAAGAGTGAGATGAAAATACCCTGGCAGCAGTAGTGCTCTTCAAGGTACAGAGCTTCTGGTAAAGATATTGATTGGTTAGGAAAGGGCTTCAGCAGAAAGTCATCTGTACAGTACCTTTCAAATCACATGGGAAAGTGAGAAACCTAACTTCCCTCCAAGTGAGAGCATTATTGGTTCCTGTAAAGAGTAATATGGAAAGACTGTCTGGGAAACTGGGGCTGGGACATCCCTCCCAGACTGTTGTTTCTTAATTATATCAAACCCCATGTAGGCACTCTGTTCTTCAGATTTAAAAGAACCTTAATTCAGTTTAGTTCAATTTTCTTCTAAAGGTTGCTTTAATTTGGAAGAACTGTGTCCATTCAAGGCTAATGTGATTTAATGAATTCATGCTAAACTCACAGCTGAAGTTAATTTGGATTCATTTTCCCAACAGTTTCTCAGCAGACAACCCTTAAGATGAAGTAGAAATGGCAAAGAAATCTTGAGTAGTCCTGCTTGTGATTCAGTTCTGAACTGGAAAGTAGATTTTCTGACTGGAGAAAGCCTGAAGAAACGTGTCTAACATGCCTCTCCTTGGAGAGGTGCTGAGGAGGGTGTAGTCTCCCAAGCCCAGGGTCTTGACTGTTCTCCAGTGTTTTCCCTCCCTACTGTGGGGGCCAAGCAGAGCAACCTGGCGATATCCTTGTTTGGAAAGAGTGTTAGTGCTGTCCCACAGGAAGGTGGGCTTTGTGGGACAACCTGTTCTGAATGGTGCAATTGGATGTGCTTTGTGAGTAGCATTTGGCAGTAGGTCAAGGGGAGTGCAGGCTCTTTGGTTGTGTGCTACCTGCACACACCTGTACAAAAAGATTACGTTATTTTAATTCCTTGAACTGCACTCCGTTGCTTATGCTTGCCAGCTTCTAGGAAAGAAAATACATTTCCCTGTAATGCTGTTCTAAGGGGTTTGCAGCTCAGCTGCAATGGGAGGTGTTATTTCTGTCACTGCTATTAGTTGGTGCATCTTTGTTTGCCGCTTTCTGGCTGGCACATCGTGGGTGGGAAATCTGTGAGCCCTAATCTGTTGGGCTTTGGAAGGTGCACAAAGGGTCACTGCTGGCAGCCCCAGCCTTGGAGGGCAGCGGCGGGAGGATTTAGAAGCTCGAGCACGGCTGCGGTGGGAAGGGACCGTGCTGCCGTGGCTCTGCTCGTTGCCATGGAAACGAAGATGGATCCTTAATCGGGATGTGAACCCACCGTCTGCTGTCCTTTTGGCCTCACCTCCTGCTGCCCCCATTCCCAGTATGGTTGTGACTGTCCTGTGCTAAGTGGGTTGGGAGGGGAGCTGGTGTGGAGGGACCCTGTGGGGCTGAGGGTGCAGAAGGGTCCAAGGAGAAAAGGTTAAAGTGTTCCCTGGGTCCTGGGAGTGGAAAACAGCTCTGCTGAGGTGGTGGAGGCAAAGGGAACCTGAGGATTAGGTACCAAGGGTAAGTCTCCCATGGCAGTTTTGGTGGAAAGCACTCTGAGATATTGGGGTGCCTAGACACTGCAGGAAGGGGGTGAGTCTTGGGAAGGTTGTTGCTGCATGGCAGCATGTGTGGGCCCTTAGATAGCACCCAACAGGCTAGCTCGATGAATGGTACAATTATATCATCACAAATTTAGCTCAGGGACTATACTGAAACCTCTTTGCAGCTTCAAGAATCTAAGGTAATACTTCTGCAAGGTGTTGCTGTGCCTTACAGTCTTTCTAGGTTGTTCAGGTTAGCTCTGGCATTTCTGCGGTAGGGATGTGACATTATACAATATAGACATCGTTTTGAGAGGTCTGAAAATGTGAAGAGGCTGTTGCTGGGGAATTAAAGCAATTGCATAGTGCACTTAAAACAAGTTATGCAAAAATGGGTGAGCAAAGAGATCTCAATGTATTCCCTCTGCACTGTGAGCATCAGTTGAGAAGAAAAATTTGCTAAATAAAAATCTTTTCAGTTGTAATACCTAGCTCAATCAATACCTAGGGGGGAGCATTTTAGTGAAACCTAGAATCTGTAGCAAAAGCTCTTGACACCTCAAGAGGCAATAATCTGCCTTCTGAGTCCATAAAGACTGCAAGATAACTGATAAACTCTGAGGAGGTGGTTTAGTGCTAGTCATAGGATGAAAGGTGTTGCCCACTTGCAGTCCTGAAAAATCCCCTACCAGCATTCACCAGCAATGGTGATATGTCCATATCCCAGCAGGAAGGATTATGACCAGCCTGCTTGAAGTCCTCCTGACGCTTCTGTCTGAAATGCTGTTCATGTTAAGTTTAGACCGTAAACTTGCACAGCATCACTGTACCCTGTTAAAATGCTGCTGTCAGGGTTCCCAGAGAACTAAGATTTCCTTTGTCTGAGTCCAAGATACACAACTGACCTTGTGTGAGGAAGCAAACTGGCCCGAGAAGGACTGAGTCCAAGACTGGGAGGGCTTATATGATTAATCTCTGTTGAAACAGACATGCTGGGGCTTCTGGAGTGAAATGAAATCTTCTGGGGACCCAAAAATTGATGCATAGCAATGAAACACACAAATGAAACCCATTCCCCCTCCCCGAAGATAGCTGAAGGGAATGCACGGCCCTTGATTTAGGATCCTCAGCTTCTTATATAGGAATTGAATATGTACATTGTAAAGCATACAAATATGTAAAAATATTGTTTTTCTTGCTTGGATATCCTATAGTTACAGTATATAGAGAGATTCAGTAGGAAGGCCAGTGAGGGATACATGGAAAGGCCATGTTTTTCCACTGATGAATAGAGAGGTTTGTCCATAGCCTAGTGCAGAATGCACAGGGAGCCTGACCATATTTTCACTTCCATTTAGAGAGTATGATAACACTATGAAGTTTGTGGGATTAGCCTGAGGAGCAAAAGCACAGAGATCTATTGTCAGCCCTTAGAAACTGCTGGGTGACATAACAAAAGCAGTTGGACACCAAATGAGCTGTAGAACACTGTTTTGGTATTTTCTATGCAGTGTGCTTCATTCACTGAGCTTGCCCAGTCTGCAAGGCTGCATGCCTTGAAGTGCACCAACACCAAGATAATAAGCGTACATCATTCTTCAGTTCTGCTCCTTCTACTCATAGAGGAGAACGTTGTCTTAGATAAAGGGTGCACAGCTACTGCTGCAGACTCCTACGCAGTGCAGACCAATGCCTAGTGTAGGAATGTACACATCCTGAAGGCACTGAGATAATGAAAACGTTGAGCTCTTTGCACTAGCCACTACTCTTGAAGGAAATTTTTTTCATCACATTGCTTCTCAGGAGGAGATATGCAAAAGCTTTAAATGAAAAAGAGAATAAAACACTTCCTACTAGCAAAAAAAAAAAAAAAAAAAAAAAAAAAAAAAAAAAAATCTTGAAGCCAGATGACCAGAGTGATGTCTTTGTATTAGCTTTCAGAATTGCTTAGCTGCACCCTGAATTAAACCTTCCTGTGGCTAAACTCTTCCCATAAATATTCCCTCTCATGACCTACTTAAAGAAAAGATAATTTTAATTTTGTTTCATTTTTGCTTTTGAGTTTGTTTTTTTTTTTAACTCAGATCTTCTTGATGCATATTATAACTACTTGCCTCCGTGGAAGGTGAGTACTGAAGGACTGTATTTTGTCAGAAAGAGTAAAGTCTGTTAAAATTATGTCTTAAGTGGTTTTGCCCATGGTTTGAAGGTATCTGTCTTCCTCTGGGCTGTGGTCAGGGCTGTGTAGTGAAGTTTACCCTGGCTTCTCTCTGAGAACACTAACCAGAGGCTTAATTAGGTCTGAATGCACATGTGGTGATACAGACACTGCTTTTCAGTAAGTCTGGGCTGCACCATCACCTGATTTCGTAGAGATCATTGTCAGATGCTAATCCACTGCATTGGAGTGTAGCTGGCATACTGGAGATGAGACACTTTGCCTATCTTGAGACATTCTGCACGTAATTGCCTTTGTACGCATGCACATGTGTATGTCTATATACACACACACCTGCATGCAGTGAGAAACCAGGTGTGCAGGAAGGCAGAAAATTACTTGGAGTGATACAAAGTGGAAGGAAAGACAAAATACCACAGCCTGTGGTTCTTCTCTTGCAGCCAGTGCAGTGCTGGACACGGCTTTTTGTTTTCTCCCCTCATATGGTTATTTGTTCATCTTTTGTCACAGGCCCTGGCCAGGCAGTGTTCAGAATGAATAGCTCGTTTCTCCCCTGCTTGCTGTAGCCCCTGCTGGTGCTTCCGTCCACTTCCCACTCCTCCATCGTGCTAGCGTGTGGTTAAGAAAGAGGACAGGCAGGAGATGCAGGAAAACACAATGCATCAGCTTTGCCTTTGAGTCAGTCAAAGAGCTGTTTCTATACCTAACACATCTCACTCTGGATTTTATTCTCTTAGATACTTTTGTTACTCTTATTATTAATGACCAGCAGAGGCAGATTCTTTTGCTGCTCTATCATTCCCATTCTGTGGTGTATCTATCCTCAACAGAAATCTCAGTGTCTCATGTGTGTGTGTGATCTTGAAAAAGATATGGTAGTTCAGTCTCCGCCTCAAGTTTTGTTTAAAAAAGTACAAAGCCTAATATGTATAGAAAAACTTGAATTCAAGTACAAAAAGTATCTTACTTATTATGCTGCTGCTTTCAAGTTTTGTCAGGGGCATATTGAATATATGGATATGTATTAATGTGCAGGTAAGTATAGAAAGAACCTGAATTTAATGTATGCTTCAGCACAGAGTTAAGCTGACTGGAAATGGGCTTCTTGACTTTCGTCCAAGCAAAAAACAAAAAAACAAAAAAACCCCTGAAACTTGTATCACCCTTATTGCAAAGTCAGAGGAATCAATTCCCATTCCCAGATCTTCTTCATCAAATCCTGAGGAGTGTAAATGTTTGTGTGCTTAGATCATGGAAGTGGATAGAATGGTCCTTACAGCACCAATCTCTGTTGCAACCATGAATATTAAGTACTTCAGGAACTGCGGGGAAGATTTCAGGCTCTACAAGTCTCTTGTGTTCTCCAGTCTTTTGCCAAGAATAACCTCCAATTCCTCCAAGTTCAGAAATGGCTGTTCCATCAACAGGGAGTTTGCCACAATTTTTGCCTCAGTCTCTTAACAACAAGAGCCATGATAAACAGCTATTAATCATCAGGGCAAAGAAACGGAATGGAAGAGCTATGATCCCAAACAAAAATAATAGAAAAAAAAAATAATGCAGCAGCTGTGGATTTGGCAGAAGATGCTGCATATGTTTGGATGGGCATGTGTGCATGCAGGAGACTCACTTTTGTGAGTGTTTTTATCTGTAAGGCTGTAAAAAACCTATTGAGTTTTTGAGATTTAATAATGGGAGCTCAAGAAGGTTTGAGAAGGGAGCTTCTTTCCTGCCTAATATTTATATAAATAATTCCGTTGGTCTCAGAGTTTCTAGTGGGGATGAGGAGAATCAATAATTGTTTAAAACTTTGTGAATCAATTCAGTAAGCAAGACAAACATGACAGCAGCTTCCCAATGGGGTCACTCCTCCCTGGTTGATTAGGAAGAAGAGCTGGGTAGAGAGAAGGTCAGTGCAGTTTTCATTCATCCTGGAACACAAGAGATAACTAATTATGGCTAAAGCAAACTTTAATGGGGATCAGGTCTTCAAGCATATTGAAATCCTTTATGTTTCAGCCAAGGACTCTCACAGCACACTTCAGTGATACAGTAGCTTCCCAAAGCAGGGACTTTATCCAGAGGCCTGGTCCAATGGGTCAGGAATCTGTCTTCTCCTCAGACTTGGAGAGTGCCCAGCTATATCTAATAACAAAATAAGGGTCCCCAGGATAGTGCAGACTGGGATTTGAACTAGTTAGCTCTCCTGATTTGGCAACTCTACTGGACATGAGCTGGAGCTTCCACACAGTGCTGATGAACAGACACCTTAGGGCCAGTTCATGGTTTCTGTGCCTCCTGTTGCCTCGTGCAGACATACACATTCTGTGCTAATGAGACAGCTGCTTGCCAGCAGCATGTCCAAACAAAAATGGACCAGAGTACTGTTTCTTCATTTTATGCCTAGATTATTTCATCCTGTTCTGAAAGTATAAGGCAAGGGGTAAAATCTCTCTTAAAATAAAACCACACA
Source organism: Phylloscopus collybita (assembly GCA_027886175.1). NCBI lineage: Eukaryota > Metazoa > Chordata > Aves > Passeriformes > Phylloscopidae > Phylloscopus > Phylloscopus collybita. The sequence goes on along the minus strand of JAJNNQ010000137.1, from coordinate 48,258,347 downwards.
GAGCTGCCTTCTTGCCTGGTATACAGAACAATGATTTGACTTTCCTCCTGTTCCAGCCCTTGCTGTGAGACACAGGTTGAAGTTAGCTGAGGTGAGTCAGATTCGGGAGAGCTCAAGGCAAGAAGGAATTGTTCTCTGAGCAAGCAGCACCTCCTTTCCAAAGTGATGGAATGTGGTCTGGAGGGTGCGGCAGAGGAATTGTGGATACTCACTGTCTCAGACAGCTGTGAGTATGAAATGGCTGAAAGCTTACTCCCAGGCTCTGGAGGAGAAAAGGTGGGCTCCTTTCTTTCCGAGTGGCCCCTCAGTCTCTTCCCGATCATCTCTGCTCGGGATTTGGGTAGTGATGCCCAGCCCTAGTCTTCTCAGCTGACGGTCGTGCCGGGCCGTGCCATGCTGTTCTGTGCCGTGCCGTGCCGGGCGGTGCCGTGCCGTGCCGTGCCGTGCCGTGCCGTGCCGTGCGGTGCAGTGCCGTGCAGTGCCGTGCCGGGCGGTGCCGTGCCGTGCCGTGCCGTGCCGTGCCGTGCCGTGCGGTGCCGTGCCGGGCGGTGCCGTGCGGTGCAGTGCCGTGCAGTGCCGTGCCGGGCAGTGCCGGGCGGTGCCGTGCCGTGCCGGGCCACAGCGCTGGAGGGCGCGGTGAGTTGCCTCCCGGCGGGATGCTGGCGGTCTGGAGCTTGCGGCTGTTGCCAAGGGAAAACTGTTGCTGTGTGCGCTGTTGCCAAGGAAACTTCACTACCGGACTGGTACCAGAGCGGTGGGGCAGGACCGGTCGCCACCTCTCTCTCTGTCTCTGTCTCTCTTTTTCTAAATTTATTTTTCCTTTGGGATATATTCAGAATATAAATTATGATTCTCTTAGAGAAGAGGCAGCCGGGTATGAGGTAATGGGAAATCTGGAGTCTGTGCAATCTAGTCAGACCTCAGCTCTTGGTTTTGTCCACTTGCTAGAGAGCCCTCCTGTTTAAAGTGAGTGGTGTGGGCTGCTTTTTTTTTTTTTTTTTCTTTTTTTCTTTTTTTTTTTTTTTCTTTTTTTCTTTTCCCCTTCAAGTAACAGAATTGGCCATTTACTGCTGTCCAGGATGGATGAGGCTGAAACCTTTTATTGCTCCTGCCTTAAGGAAAACAGAGGGCACATCTACACATACTTTGTGTGCAGCTGTTTGCTCATTTGTATTCTAAGGCAAGCCAACACTTATCCAAAGGGTATGAAAGTTATATCAATGTGTTAAAAATTATCTGAACTGGTTAGTAATACCAGCCTGTGAGAAAAGATTAAATCCTGGCACAATATTTCTTTAAACTGACTGCCTTACTTCAGCTGTAGTCTCTCCATCTTAGGGCATAGGCACAGCCAACTTCACTCTGCCCATAAAGGCTGACTAGACCTTGGCATCATCAGGATCGCAGGTGCCATCTCTTAGGACAGAGAAAACAACTAACAGCTTAGCCTGCAGAAGGTTAATGATTAAAAATAGGCAAGGCAGAATTTGAGAGAAAGGGGGTATCACTGCTTTATGAGAGAAGAGGAATGGAGGCACTTAACAGACACACTCTGACCTGTCCACAGCTGGAACATAGTGAGAAGAGATCTTAAGCTCCTGAGAGGCTCAGAAGGTATTGGATGCAATACTGAATTTCTAGGACTTACCTAAACTGACTCTGTGAACCTTTGGAGGTTCATTTCATATGAAGGTTACTCATAATAAGAGGCCAAAGGTATACTTGATGAAACGGGAGAGCAGTTAATTTAGAAATGATAAAAAGAAATAGTATTTCACTCAGGATAGTTGATTTGAGAAAATTATTCAATGACATCTCGCCAAATACTTGACTGGACTTTTTTAAAAGTGCTGGATAGTTTTATGGCTGCTACCGATTAATAAGGCTATACCAATGACATCCCATTCAGTTTACAGTCAAAATTCAGTCCTTAGTCTGGAGAGTAAGACAGCCAGAAAAGAAGAGCCAGGCAAACACCATGATGTAATCAGATGAATGAGTAATGGCACAGTCTGACTTTCATTTGTTTTGGGCTGGCGATGTCAAGATATTAAGCCAGCCTAGTGGACTTTTCTGAGTTGGGACAGGGAAACTGGTCCTAGGCTGTCTGAATTGCCCATGTGGTATAACGTCGCCTGGTGGGTGGAATCTACTCAGTGTGGCCAGTGGTCTAATCTGTTCATGTACTTTCATCAAACAAGGAAATACACACCTGCAGAGGTGAAAATGGAAATGCAACAATCCTGGTGGGAAAACTGTTTATCCTGGCAGCTTGCTAACTGCCATTTCTCCTCTGTGGAAAAATGCTGGCATCCATGTATGATGCTCTAAGAAGCTGTTACAACACACCATCATATATTAGCCTGCTTTTGCCAGTCATTGTTTATAAAATTCACAAATTTTACACCCTCTCTTTAGCCAAACAACTGAATTTCTCTGAATTGTATATGTCCAGACAGTGGCCCTGGTATGTTTGACTCCTTCATCTTTTTTATTAACTGCATGTGGTGTAGAGTGAAGCAATACCAAGATCATGATTACAGAATCTAGGTTATCTTGTGTTTCCTCTGCTGCAAAGTCATTTGAACAAATTATTTCTGCAGACCCTTAAGTGGAAAGTGGAAATCACTTAGCTGTTTTCAGCCCTTGAGTCATCTTTAATTGGAGACCTTTTTGTTGCAGCTCTCAGGAACTCCTTGGTGCAGGAGCACTTGGGCTGTTGCCCCTGGGTTAGGGCTCTGCAGCAGATCTGTTTCCACTGCTACAGAGAGAATAATGTCCAATCCATGACTGGGATCTGTGTATATGATGAAACTTACATGTGTAGGTAATGTCATTATATGTGTGAATTTGGTATATTTTTTATCATTTACCAGGTTAACAATTGAACTGTGCTGACAATTCTAGACTCTTCATTGCAATTAGTAGCCATCAAGGATTGTGGCTTCCAGAGAAGACCTAGAGAGTCGACAACCATATTCATAATTAATTTATCACAGTGTATCCTCTCTGTCTTTCTATCAGCAGCGACATTGAATTGGGCCTCTTGCTATCACTCATCCACCAGTTTCTGTAGCAATCAACTCTGAGCTATGTATCCTTCTGTCAAATAAGTCTAGCGTGTTCAGTAGTTATTGCAAGAACAAGGGAGGGAACTGATAAATGATATGGTTATATAAACCACATTTGTTCATCTAACAAATTTGAACTTCTGACTGATATCCCATTCCCAGGGCAGCTTGGAGGATTTTCCCTAAGAACGATCCACTCGTCAATGAATCAGAACATGGGAAAAGGATTGCAGGAGGTCATCTGCTATGCAAGTCAAAATTATTAGTAACCCAGGCAACCTATTTCAGTAAAACAGGAAAGTTTTGAAATCAGCAGTCATTAGGAAATAACACAATCCAACATGCTCCAACTTAATGTTGAGTAGGTTTTGCTGTGAATGAATTTGTGGAAGTGTGAGTGTGTATATGTGTGTGAGATGCAGAGATTCTGTTGTGGATGCCAATTCCATGAGGAGGACATAATATTAGGTCTGTAATGTCACCATGTTCTCATAGTCCCTACTGCGAGCATTCAAGAAAGGACTCACACAGCATGATACAGCACATAATATAAAAGCCAGAGTTTTATTGTATTGAGTTGTTGAAAACTAAATAAAAAAATTAAATTTGTAGAGAAAAAAACAGACAGAGGATTCTGACTGTAGGCTAGCCTGAGGCAGTAATGGATTTGTGGTAAGAAAAACAGAAGTAAATGAACACTTAAGCAACAAAGATCCTGATTTCCTGTCAGATATGTTATAACGAGCAGGACTCAGATATATAGGAAACTTAATTATAAGACGTTGAACTGTTGTGGCATTTTCCATCATGAGCAGTAAAACTCCCAGTGAATCAAGTATCCCACCAGGACTGTGACAAATAGGTACACAGTGGTGTCTCAGTTTTGAAGAAAAGAAATACATACGTAGGGAAATGAAAGTCTGTGTTTTCCCAGAAGTTACTTGGTGCTTGCTCACTCCTTTTTGCGTCCCCCTCACCCCCAAATTGTGTGGTAGACAGGACTGAAATCTAAACAATAGGCAGCCCAGTATGATTTGGCTGTTGGTCACAGAGTAATTTTGCCAATCAAGACTAAAGACACATGAAGATCTTTTCTTCTAAATCAGGAACATTCTAAATTCTAACATTCTAACATTCTAAATCTTCTAAATCAGAAGAGGGCTTTGGAAAGTGATAGTAGCCTGAGTCATTAAGATCTGATAGGATCCACTCTGCATACTGGAAAGGAAGGGCAGACCCCAGTTGTTAAATTATGGCTGTGCAGAAAGCCTAATGAAGCAGCAGATGGGGTTAAATATACAGATGTTCCCAAAAGCTTAATAAAAAGGGGCTACTAGCCTAGCAGCACAAATTGTATTTGTCCTGCATCTGTGTGGAGACAGTAGCGTAGGGCATTTTGCAATGACACGGTATATTTCTCAAAATCCTGGAAGCAAACAAATGCTCTGGATTGCTCCTGACTCGAATTCCTTGTGCATAACTTGACACACCTTGCCCTTGTGGGGTCTGTCACTTTGAAGCTAAAGGAGCTTGCCACCCCTATCAAAAATGTGTTCATGGACCAGCCACCAGAGCATGGAGCACAGAACCAGATTACATATAGGTAAAATCACAGAATCAGTAGGTTGGAAGAGACCTTCAAGATCATCAAGTCCAACCCAGCCCTAACACCTCAACTAGACCATGGCATCAAGTGCCACATCCAATCTTTTTTTAAACACATCCAGGGATGGTGGCTCCACCACCTCCCTGGGCAGACCATTCCAGTCCTCTATCACCCTTTCTGTAAAATCTTTTTCCTAACATCCAACCTATATTTCCCTTGGTGCAGCTGGAGACTGTGTCCTCTCATTCTGTCAGTTGCTGCCTGGAGAAAGAGACCAACCCCCACCTGACTACAGCCACCTTTCAGGGAGTTACAGAGAGTGATAAGGTCACCTTTGAGTCTCCTTTTCTCCAGGCTAAACAGCCTCAGCTCCCTCATTCGTTCCTCATAGGGTTTGTGTTCCAAGCCCCTCACCAGCCTTGTTGCCTCCTCTGGACGTACTCAAGCTCCTCAACATCCTTCCTAAACTGAGGGGCTCAGAACTGGACTCAGCACTCAAGGTGTGACATCACCAGTGCCAAATACAGGGGAAGAATGACCTCCCTCTCCTGCTGGTCATACTCTTCCTGATACAAGTCAAGATGCTTGCAAAGAGGAAGCATAGCATGCTGATCTCCTCACCCACCAAGTCAGCAGTCAATACTGTGGCTCAGTGGAAGGCTGGCCAGTTCCTCAGCGTGAGTGGGCCATTGCAACTTTTTATGGGAATCTTGCATTCCCTTGCTTTGTGGATGTTCCCCAGTCTGCCCCATGCCGAGAAACAGTTTTGCTCTGGATTGTAAGATGCTGTTTGTAAGGCAGTATTTGCTTGCCTGGGGAATCTAGAGTGCCCGTTAGGAAGAACTTGTGTGAAAAGCTCCCTAGGGACCTCTCGTGCCACCTTCCTCCCATTTACGTCTCCTGAGGTAAATGGCTTGTTTCAAATGGTGCAGCTGGAGGACACTTCTGGGAGGGTCACCTGCAGCCTTACCAAGGGCTTACATCTTCTCTGAGATGTTGTTGTTTGGGTTTTTTCTGTTCTCTTCTGTCTTTTTAATAAGTTTTTCTAAAGTTCTATTTCAGCCTTTTGTATTTACTTTTTGCAATGGAGTCTTTCACATAAACAACCTATTTGTTATCATAACTGTCTCTCTATGTTTACATTCTTCTCATAAGGAAGAAACTGTTGATGGACTGTTGGGTTGACCAGTGTGGTTGGAGAGGAAGATTTTCTTTCTCCAATCCATAGTCACTGTTGGGATTATGTAAATGTTGAAGTCTGTAAATAAACCTGCCTTTTTTGCCTTGGACATCTCAGTGTGTGAATGTCATTTCTCTGTGTCGTGCTGCGACAAGATGTGGGTCAGACCTGGCCTGTCTGCAAGTCTGAAGAACTTAGAAGCATTGGTGATAGTCCTTGGTTGTTCTCTAAACCTTGTCCTACCTCTGCAAACTCTCTTCCATCCACCTAGGAAATCACTAATCACCAGTTTTCAAGAGGAGGCTTCATGGTGAGTGTGTTTGTACTGTCACTGTGTGCAATCCAGCCTTCTTATTTGAAGGGTTAAATGTGCAGGAGGAAGAGGCAATACTTGTCCCAACATTGGTAAACTTGGAGCAGATTTTCTGTGGGAAGCCATCTGTCAGGTGGGGAGTGGTGCTGTGTCAATTGATCAGCTCCACCTCCAGCTCAGCTCTGGAAACAACAGATCCCTGACCTTGTAGGGTGACAGTGTGGGAGTACTGGGATCTCTGAAAGCTCTGAGGTCCTGTAATGGAGCTCCTGGTCCTTCAGACTGTGTGAGGGACATCCTGCAGCAGCTTGCTGTCTCTTGCAGTAGGTAGTGATGGAAAGCCTGGGCTTGCAGGTAAAAGGGCTGTAGGAGAAAGACGAGCTTTTTCCTGTACCAAGGGGATTTTATTTCACCTGGATGACGTGCAATGTAAGGGACTTCCGATTAAAACTCAACCTATCCCTATCCCAAACTTAAATATGTCTCCTAGTGGCAATGCTGAACCATGTTTTGGCTGTTTCAAGGTAAAAAATGTAGGTGGAAAGTGTAAAATTTCTTCAGGAGAAAAACAGGAACTTATAATATTCTGTAAAAACCCGTAATGTCTGGAAGGGTAAAATACTCCTTTTTGGTTTTAGACTGTAATTAAGCAATAATGATTCTATAGGTTATATGTGTGTAAAAATGGTAAAACCATCTTAGATCTATCTCCTAATTTTAAAACTTTCACTGTAACACTACAGTGAGGACAAATTCATACTCTGATAGCCCCACTCTTCTGTATCAGTTCAGCTCCTTCTCTTTTTCCCTGACTTTTCATCAGTCATGCCCAAAAACAAGGTTGGGAAGAAAATTTTGGGTTTTTTGACATTTTTCTTAGTTTGCTTTTTGTCCCCCCAAAAAGGCAGTGACTGAGATTTCTATCCAAATCTATCAGCAATTCTCCTGATTTATTATGAGAGGGGCACTTTCTTCTCTACTATTGTCTGTCTTTCCTTCTTCACGCCTCTCTGAGTGCTGAGTTGGTTAGGGAATGAAAAACATTTCATTCCCTATTTGCTAGCGCAAGTATTGGGGTGATTAAGCGCCAAGAGACATTTTGGCACACCAAAATCTGGACTGGCTTGCACCTCCTTAATGTACTCATTTTGAATATAAGTTGCTTCTTCTTGCTGCTTCTGTAATAGAAATGCCAACAGTTGCTCAAGAGCAATTATTGCATGCACAGCTAAGTAGCCTCTGCCATTTGATTTAAAGGGGGGTGCTTCCATTTCTTAGTGGAGTGGAATTGTTTTGCTGGGTTGTGATAAAGCTATCTATTTGGTGTATTGATTTTTGGTGTTCTGATACATGCTTGTTAGTGAGCAGCTCTGAATTTTCTCCCCGAGTCTTTTGGGGCTGAATTGCCTTTGACAGTTAGGCAGTGCACTCATGTGGAATGAACTGTCAGCAGGTATTTTAGCTTGACTCTGTTTAAATCACTGGGAAGGCATTGCCTCCAGCACCTTGTATTGTGCCTGCTAACTCCTGAGAGTGTGTGTGTAGCCTTGAAGTAGTAGTGGATTTACCATCTAGTGTTCCCTATTTGTCACTGAGAAAGCAACCAGACAAGACTTCCAGATGTTGTGTGTCAGATGTTCCTATAATTCAATATAGGCCCTTCAGATCTTGGACTCTCTGCTAGAAATGGTGAAAAACTGCAGTCAATTCCGAGGCTCTTATGCATAAGTGTAGAAAGGCTCTTGTTGAACTTAGTATAAAAATAAATACTAGTCATCGGTGTAGCTGTCTTGTCTTTTCATGTTGCAGTAAGGCTGAGTCTTCACACTCCAGCATTCAGTTTGCTACAAGTGGCTTTCAAAGGCACTGTGCAATGAAGGGTGTTGGAGATGCTTATTCAGGCATTTTTCAAATTCTGGCAGATGCTGTGACAATAGTTTGATTTTTTCCTCTGTCTTTTCTAATTTTCTGCATAAGCTTCAAAGACATAAAGTATCTTTTATTAAAAAGAAAGGTTCTTTTCCTGAGCGCAGTTCTGAGAGAAGGGGTGAATTCCAGTGATAAAAAATATGAGATGTTTTCCGTGTATTGAGCTGCTCCTGTGTTTTTCTTTTCTTTTCTTTTCTTTTCTTTTCTTTTCTTTTCTTTTCTTTTCTTTTCTTTTCTTTTCTTTTCTTTTCTTTTCTTTTCTTTTCTTTTCTTTTCTTTTCTTTTCTTTTCTTTTCTTTTCTTTTCTTTTCTTTTCTTTTCTTTTCTTTTCTTTTTTCTTCCCTTCCCTTCCCTTCCCTTCCCTTCCCTTCCCTTCCCTTCCCTTCCCTTCCCTTCCCTTCCCTTCCCTTCCCTTCCCTTCCCTTCCCTTCCCTTCCCTTCCCTTCCCTTCCCTTCCCTTCCCTTCCCTTCCCTTCCCTTCCCTTCTCATTGTTTTTTTTTTAACTGTCTTCAGTTTGTTGCTCTCATCTTTATCTTTTCCTTTTTCTTTTTGCATGCATTTATTTTTTCACTAAGCAAAAAGCAGCCCTAAGAGAACTTTCACTTGTGGGTGGTGAGCTGTATGGAGGAAGTGAACAGAATTCAATCACCAAACCTCATAAGAGAAGCTTGGGGATCTGGGAGCAAGCACTCTTTTGTATAAGATGTGACCCATAGGGAGCTCAGGAAAGACAAACAAGCAGCTTAAGGCTGGGTATGGGATCAGGCCCTTTTTTTTTTTTTTTTTCCCTAGAGTTGCTGAGCTATAGCATATTTTGTCAATATAGGAAATGGCTATATGTAATCAAAACCATGACTAAAGGATGAATGGATGATTGATTAACTACATCTCTGCTGAAAAACAGCTTTACCTGCCAGTCTGTAGGAGACTTAATTTGGTAGAGAGCTGTTCTAAATGTGACTATCTTGAGGTAATGTCTTGAGGCACAATGAGTTTTCCCAGGTCTGAAGCTCCTGAGTATGTCCTTTTGTATCTCTCATCCAGTTTTCCTGGCTTATTAAAAGAAGGTGGGGCTGTTCTCATTCCTTAAAGGGGTGTTTGGATTTTGAGAACTTTCTTGTTATAATGGTAATCTCTACACAGAGAAATATAATTTAACTCTGCTTTTTTGGCGGGTTTTCTTTTTTTTTTTTTTAATTTGTGGTTGTAGGTTTTTATGGTCTAGTCCTACTCTACAGAAGTCAACAGGAGTTTGCAATTGATTTTAAAAGATAGAAGATAAATCCCTATTGGCAAATACTTTTTTCCATTCCTTTCCTTCATGAATTGGGCAAAAGCAGGCATTTGCTTTTTTCTGGATCTGTCATAAATTGAAAGCCTGGTATCTGGTGAAATCCCAGGACAAAAAAGATTTCCACTATGCCATTGGAGAGCTGAGATCTGTATAAAAATCCCTTGGAGTCTTCAAGGTTGTAAAGTGGTATTGCTCTCATATCCTTCTACCATACTAAGTTCATCTGATTTTTGCAAAAATGAACTTAGTATGGTAGAAGGATATGAGAGCAATACCAAGGGAAATACTGAGCTGACATTTCTCTAAAACAGTGTCAACAAACCTCATCATAGTTTAGAGATCTCTGTTTTATTTTAATGTATTTTTTGTTATTCTGAGACTCAGCCTTCACAGCTATTCTGAGAAGAACTGTGCAGAACTCTGTGCTGCTGCTGCTTGCTTTGAGAGGAGCTAGCAGTAGAGATTGTCAGAGCTATTTGTATCCAATGATTTTGCCTGCTCTAGTTGTACTTTGGTCTGGATACCTAAATTGGATACTCTCCCAAACTCAGTGTCAAAGTGACTATCCCAAAAGTCAAAACTATTGTGTATCCTCTTTATGCTACATATAAGGTTATGATAATCCTGTGATTAAAGCTCTTAATTTCATGGAAATATTTTGTATGTATTCTGTTTTTCTGTCGTCGCTTGTGCACCACTTGTTCTCTGTCTGTTAGAATCAGACCTAACAGTTGAAACCTTTAAGTAATTTTGACAACCTACCTTTAAAAGTAAAGTAAGGACAGCTGGTCATAAAAAGGATTTTAGTTCCTTCTCACTTGCTTCACTTAAATTTTAAGAAGTTAAAAATCTTTAAGCTCTGGCCAAGATATGAAGTAAGACTATGACTGTGTGCCTACTCCTTTATGCTCAATGGATTGACTAGGAATGCTGCTTATTTCCTTTGACCTATTCTTGTTTTCTTTTTTTCTCTCTTCCTCTCTTTGACTTCCTATTCTAGGATGAGTCATCCATGTTCTTCCAGTTTGGCCCATCAATAGAACAGCAAGCTTCTGTCATGCTCAACATCATGGAAGAATACGACTGGTACATCTTCTCCATTGTCACTACTTACTTCCCTGGTTACCAGGACTTTGTGAACAAGATCCGCAGTACCATTGAGCACAGCTTTGTGGGTTGGGAACTGGAGGAGGTCCTTCTGTTGGACATGTCCCTGGACGATGGGGACTCAAAGATCCAGAATCAGCTCAAGAAGCTCCAAAGCCCTGTTATCCTCCTCTACTGCACGAAGGAAGAGGCCACCTACATTTTTGAGGTGGCCAACTCAGTGGGTCTGACAGGCTATGGTTACACGTGGATCGTGCCCAGCCTGGTGGCAGGGGATACAGACACAGTGCCATCTGAGTTCCCCACCGGGCTCATCTCTGTCTCATATGATGAATGGGACTATGGTCTTCCTGCCAGAGTAAGGGATGGAATAGCCATAATCACCACGGCTGCTTCTGATATGCTGTCTGAACACAGCTTCATCCCTGAGCCCAAGAGCAGCTGTTACAACACCCAGGAGAAAAGGATTTACCAGTCCAACATGCTCAACAGGTAAGGGAAAGAGCTAGGCCAGCTGTACAAAAGGCCGGTCAAAGATGACCTCTGATACCAGAATATTTCTGCTGGGGCATGTGGTGCTTTGGAGCAGCAGATGGTGTTGGCCAAAACCTGGGCAGGGGGAGATGAGCTGTGGGTGGGATCCATGTTGCTGCGCATCATGAGTGCCAATGTTGTCACCCTCTTAGAAAGCCTTCATGCAACACAGAGGGCAAGTCAGCATGAGGAAAAGGAATAATGAAGGCATAGTGCAACAGTTCGAGTGTGCCCCTCAATGCACAAATATTTTGTTTTCATAACAGCACTGAATTTCTTGGGGTGTCTTTGCATGACTAGGTCTGCAGATCTCAGGTGGGTTCTTGCTGCAAGCAATGGGAATGTTTGTGTTGAAGTCTAGAAGCTTCTGTTCCAGGCACTAGCACTATGTGAACAGGTGTCCCTTATAGGTGATGGCTGTGTAACCTCCCTGGAATTGTTTCATGGCAACTGTTGTCTGAACACCAAGTGTCAGCTCTGAATTGCAGGATAGAAGGAAGTGCAAAGACATGTGGAGAACTAGAGCTGCAGAAAGAGTTTAGAGCCATCAACTCTGCTCAGATCCTGCTTCATACTTAAAGCCTTTAAAGACCTTGGATGTCTTAAGAATCTGGTTTACCTTAGAGGAGCGCTTGTACTGTCATCCTGCTCTTTGCACTTTGCTGGCCATTGTCTGCGGGGTATTTTGGGTACTCTCTTGTGTACTTATGCAGAAAGCCTAGTACCTCGATTGGAACAGCAAGTTTTTCCAAATTGAAAAGGGTATTTAAACTTAGGGAAGACCTGTTTGAATAAACATCTTTTTATCCAAATTTTCCTAAGAAACAGTGCTAAGACATCTGTTTAAGGGCACAGAGGAAGCTTGTGGTGGAACAATCTCTAGAACAACACTCTGATTACTAAATGCTCCTTTTTGTCCCAGATGGAGTTTTAGCATGTAGCAAAGCAACTCAGATAATTAGACATAGAATCCAGATGCCCCCTGACCTGCTCAGCTGTCATTGTCCAATGCTTTACCTATAAAATCCTTGGACATGTTAGATCCTTTCTAGTGAAAAAAGGAGAATCCAGACAGTAGCCATTGGGCCACACAGAGCTCAGTGTCTTTGTTTATTTGTCATATTGAATCACTGAGCAGTGCAAATGTGATGGATTGTTATGTATGCTGTGACCCCTCACTGTCAACTTTAGTAGGCAGATAGAGGCACTAAGGGACAAGGAAGCAGATTTTTGCTTTGCCTCAACATTGATGACTGTAAGAGAACTTTATTCTTTGGCCTAATATATTACCCATATTGCTATTTGCTCTTTGTCTCTATGATCCATTGGCATATTACCAGGTCTTATTGCTTTTACTTCCTGCTCCCCATGCTGTTTTTTTTTTTTCTCTGTGCAGGCCTTCAAACTACCAAAGGTGCCCAAAGCTTTTATCTCTTTCCTTCCCAGCTAGGCTTAGGAGTAAGGGTTTTTTCTGCTGCTCTTTTGAGTCAGCTCTGAAGATTAAGCAGGGAAAATATATTTAGTGCATACAAAGTAATGAGAAGTAACATCAAGGCAGGCTTTTGTTCTACCTTTCCAAATGAAGAAGGATTCTGGGGGGAGCTCTATTGTGTATTTTCAGCAGTTGCCTATATAACAAAACGTTTCCTGCTATGTGATGCAGCATTCTGCAGAGACCTTCTGCTAATGAGTTCTGTTGACACTCTGTTAGCCTATGCATAACATTACACCCATATAGCTATGCTGCTTCAAGGACCCAACATAATCTCTCTGCAGAATTTTTGCAAAAAAACCTTTTTGCATTGTTTAGAAGTTGCCAACTCAGAGACTCTTGAGTGTAGATGTGACAGCACTGTTGTGCTGTGTAGATATGCCCTGGAGACTGGGCACCCCACATGAAAGCAGTTCTTGTCACTTTTGAAGATCCTAGCTTTCTTTTCACCTTCATGGCCCAGATCATGCTGTTTCTGCTCCCTTGTCTGCTTTGGGTACAGCATTCACAGGAATGAGTGCCAATACATATAGATACACCCAGCTTAGTTTGGGTACTGACATCAGTATTGCTGAGAAGCACAGTCTAATTAGTCTGTGTAAAGCTCTATTCCGCCACTGGGTAGATTGCTGCAGGCACCTGAGCTAACTAAGAAATAATTATACTTTTGTAGTTACTTGTGAGCACAGTGCATATATTAGCTTTGCCTCACATGGTGCTGGACTGTGAGGGGGTTCTGACCTTACCTCCTTTCCCCCTACCCACCCATGTTTTCACCCTCTCTATATTTCCAAGTGAGATGGTTAAATTCAGTGGGTTGGGTACTTAGTTTCTTATTTAAGTCAAATTACTTTCAGGCACCTTTTGAAGTTTAAAAGCTAGTGGTATCTGAAATAAGCCATTGCTTTTACAAATCCAAGGGTTCAATAAAGATTGGATGGCTGCAAGCTCAGCCTCACACCTGAAGTCTGTGGAGGAGGAGAGATAGAGGAGAAGCATAAGATGTGGAAGGAGGCAATCACGAAGATGTGAGTTCACCTCACTGAGCCAAAACCCAGAGAGATTAATAGCTGCAATCTGTGTTCATACCTTCAAGTTCCATTGAATTTGCTGGAATTTACTATGTGCTAAGCTTTAAACCTCTCAAAATATGCTTTGTCTGTCTGGGATATTACAGATTCTGCAGACCTGGCTACTTCATAGTTTCCCTAACCCTTTCCACCTATTAAGATCCCACAGTACACAGCACACCAGGTAGCAGCAATACCTGCATATCTGGAACATGGTTTGGCTCATTTTGGACTGGACTGCAGGTTCTGGAATGCTAAATTTAGCCTTGCTCTGGACCCAGCAGTGCTATATTTAGCAATCTACAACTTACTGTTCCCCCTCCACATGCCTACACAGAGTAGAGAAATGCATGTCTGTGGGGTTGATGTCTGGGGAGACAAAGTGTATGTGTATGTGACCTCAGATAAAGCATCACCATCTAGCTACTGTTTCAGAAACTCTTGAAACTAATCCAAAGTGGTCCAATTGACTTCAAATCCATAGTTGGAGAGGCAATGAAATAAAGGAATTTTCCCATTTTATTCTTTGGAGAGTGACACTTCCAACTAAAAAATGTGTAATTTAGTTCAGCTAGGGCACACTATACACTGACCATGAATTAGTAATTTCCCAAGATCTTCCTTTGAACTCTGACCATTTCTTACTTTTTTCCTCGTCTTTCTAAAAGAGCAGTTGTTCTGAATGCAGCTAAAATTCAATGGTCTTGCTCAACATGGTGTCAGTTGGTTGATCTGGGTATACAAAGGAGTAAGGAGAAAATGAACTGAATGTTGTTCAGATTCTCTGTGTCTTTCCTCCTTTTTATACCATTTGTTCGTTTTTTGCAAGAACTTGTGCAAACAAAGTTTTATTTGAAGTATGGCTGCAAGCACAAAAAGAAACAAGACAGACTGTTATCTAAATGCCATTTCTTGACAATGTCGGTGTTTGGTCTGCATCTTCTTGTGTCACTAATGGTCTCATAGCAACTGTTTCTGTCTATTTTGAAACTGGTTCTCTTTTGTTAGACTGGAACTGCAGAAGTATGATCACGACCATTGAACATTTTGGGTTTTGTCCAATAAGTGAACATGCTGATGAAATAACTCCACTAAAGAGTAGTAAAATAATACTCTGAGAGAGCTTTGTTCTACAACGTTTGTTAGTTATCTTTTTGAATTATTTTTGAGGATTTTTTCTTCTAGTGAGGGATTTATCTCAATTTATGCTGATAATAGGCTTAGGTGGTAATTTGGAGTCCAAATATCGAAAGTGCTGTTTCCCAGTTCAATTACAGTCTTTAATTCTTTGTTCTGTTTGTAGTAATTACCTCTTCATTTATTCCTTCATTGTCCCAGAAAAAAAAAATCTGATCTGAGTATTTCAGTCTACCAAGTTTATAGTTATCTCAGTATCTGGTCTTCTGGGCACCCAGGAAAAGCACTGTGTGCTCTGCTCTTCTACTGGATGAGAAGATCTCAAAGGTTGGGAAGGAAATGCTCAGATGAGTTCTTACCTCTTGGCTCTTCCTAGGAGAGTTGCTAGGCTTCCAGGCATCCTGCAAAGCTCATCTTTTTTCCCTTCACCATGGCTACTGAGGAGTGAGTGGGCAGAGGTGGATGTGTTTATAGGCAGCCTTCTGCTTATTTCGTTATTTTAATTGATGGGACAGATTTCCTTGAGATCTGGATTGGTGCTTCTCATTACATTTTAGAAATGGGAAGAAATAACTAAATGACAGAAGTATTCTTAGGAGTGGAATTCAGAGATGAATCATGAGAAAAGAATATAATTTCTGGCACGTATTTGAGAAATGGAAGCTCAGCTGTTTTGTACCGATATTCACAGTCTTTGGGCTACATAAGCTGTGGTTTTATTGTAGCCTTCAGTGAGACCTGGGTTCTTTCTCCTTGTTGTCATGGCTGCATGTGAATGCTGGGCCATAACTACTAGTTTGTTGTTCTAGGGTTTCTAATGAGTTCTCCACTGATTGGCTTTAATAGTCTCTCATTTGACACCAGGCTGCGCACAGCAGATTTCATTTTAATAAAAAGTGCAGTGGAGCATTTGCTTTGGAATTAAAATACAAATGTGGAATTATACCACCTTTGCAAGAAAATACTTTTAGAGGGAAACAAAGTTAGGTTCAATTCTGTACCTTAGATTCTTCAAATAGGAAAACAGCTGGCAAGCTTGCTCAGTGCATTGTTTGGACATGACACTTCCACTCTGGGAGGAGTAACATTCACACGTAGTTTTACCTTGCCAAACAGAGAAGAAATGCAGAAGAACCTTTGATGAGTGCTTGGAAACTGTTTTCCCTGGAACAACCAGGATCTGTTCTCATATGACCACACTTCCCTAATAGAAACTAGGAATTGCTGGGGCTTTGATACCTGAACAATGTGTCAGTAAGCAGAGAAAGTTCTTGCAATTCAACAAATTGCTTCCCTGGAAACTCAAGACCACATGGGCTGAATATATCCCCAAAAAAGTGCAGTGCCCCTTCAGGGTATTGTGTCACCTTGATACCTGTGAGCAGCACCATACCCTGTTTTCCTCAGGTCAGTGCCAAGGACAGTGCCCAGGCAACACCTTTGCTTGTTTCTCTGGTCTCTCTCAACTCACCCTCCTGCCCTCTCCTCTCTAATAATGGCAGCCATCGCTGTGCAGGCCAGACACAGGGGTCATCATATCCCATTTGCAGGTATTACCATGCTCTGTGTTGTCTCCTAGTTGAGCGCGTCACACACCTTCACACAGTGCAATGGGGAGCTGAGGGCAGCAATGGGCAATGGGCCATCTGCACTGCTCTTGCTCCATTCGCAGGTTTGTCAAGTTACTCTCATACTAAGAGACACCGTCTTGCTCAGTTTGGCAGGGCTACGTCTACCTGCTTGGCAGCTGGTTGGGAAGCCCTGCTCCAGTCCTTGAAACCTGTGGTGCTCCAGCTGTGGGAGGCACAGTGCTGGGACTTGCTTCTTAATGCTGCGGAGGTGATGAGAGAAGGTATAAGTGGCATGTTCCCAAAGATGCAGAAATTGCCCTTTTCAGAAACTTGGAGGGTGAGGGAGCATATGTAACTTTTGACCTTTTGGAACCCTTAGGCCCATGTCTAGTTAGCAGCTCATTATATTCCCACTGGTTGGTGTGCCCTGCTGCTGCTGCCATCAGGCTGGTGCTGAGTGGCAGTGCATGGCTTGAGCGCTGCTGACAGATTAGACATTCCTGCTGCTGAATTGCATTTGTTTCTGTCACTGTTCCAGCAGCATCTGGAAGCTGGGGATGGCCCATACCTCCTGCCTCTGTCAGGGTCTCTCTGCCTCCCTGCACCCCTTGTTGTATGTCATGTCACTCTCTGTGTGTACTGCCAACACTCCTTTCTGTCTTGCATCTCCTATTGCATTTCATTTGCCCTGTGTGTACTGCAGTGGTGCAGTGCTGGTGAAAGGTGCTGGGTTTGTTGGCTTGGGGCTACTGGTTATTCATGTTGTCTGGTCAGGAGGTGAACAGTTGTGTGCTACTACATCTTGGAGGAAGTGTTGGCTTCCTCTGGCTCCTTTTTATTTTATCACTGGAGAGGAATGCTGAGGGCAGTTTGTAACATGCTCTTGATCCATTCCTCCCCCATACAGGTGGGCTGCTAAGGGTACCTGATGCAGAAGAGCAGTCTGTCTGGCTGTCCTTCTTGCTCTGCCCAGCTCTTAAGCAGTCCTTCTTGGGCAGTGGGAAGCATAGCTATCCTGCAGTGGAAAGTAGAATATCAAACTAACTTGTACGCTGGAAGGATACTGGAGATCCCTGGCTTCTCAGTGGGAGTATATGATGGCACAGCAAAAATGTTTGTTCCTCAGCAGGCACCACAGGATGTCTTAATCCTGCCTAGCGGGGCTTTGTCAGAGGAGGAGAGGAGGTACTTGCTCTGTGTGGACAGTTGGGTGTTTCAGCCTCTTTGCAACTACAATAGGATCACAGAATCACAAAATATTCTGAGTTGGAAGGGACCCACAAGGATCATCAAGTCCAGCTCTTAAGTGAATGTCCTGTACATGGATTGAACCTGCAACCTTGCTGATATTAGCACCTTGCTTTCATCAACTGAGCTAATAGAACAGTTTAAATGAAGTGATAGGTTTTTGGCAAGGGTTATCTTTTGATTAAATGACATACCCTTTCATAAATGCCTCCAAAATCTACCAGCTGGGAATGAATTTTGGTATGCACCATCAGTTTCCAGATGGGAAAATGTCCGTGTTCGCTTCCAGGCCTCTGAGACATCTTCTGCTCTGCAGCCAAGTCCAATTAGTGCTAATACCATGGCAATTTCACTTGCTGGTGACAATATGTTTTAATGTGTGCCTTCAGACTCTCTCCACTCCTCATGGAAAGTGAGTCAAAATCCTCCCTCTGTGGTGGAACTTTGAAACCACAAACCCAGTTCAAGCTACAGTTTAGCATCAGCTATGCTGCTGCTGATCCTGCTCTGATCACAAAATGCATTTAAGGTGCTGTGGGCTTGAAAGCGCCTCAGGGAGTTCGAAAAACTTCTTTAGTTGAGCAGTGGAAGAAAGATGAGAAATACTCTTTTTCCTTCAAGAACTGGTTTGATGGGGCAATGGACATTTCCTGTCTTGCACACCTGCACACTGATGGCTGGCCATATGTGGTTTCATCACCGGTGCCTATCAGGAACATGTGCATTTTTTTCCCTTTCTGATAGAAATGTAGTTTCTTTTTTTTTCCTCCCTCTCTCCTCCCCTCAGACTTAATGTTCTTAGTATCTTTCAAGCTTTTAAAAATAGGAAGTGCGTGCCATGTTGCTATGGCTCCCTGTGCAACTCTCGAGCAGCTTTTTCTTCTCTTTGATGCAATTTGGGTTCACGATTAGGTTTGACAAGATACCTGCATTGCTTGCACCTAGTGCTCCCTCCTGGAAGGCGGGGGAAGGTGGGGGAGGCACCACGACAGCCTTTGTATTGTCAGAAATTCACTAAAAAAAGAGAAAAAGATTAAGTCAGGCAACCTTTCTTGGAAAAGAGTGAAGGTATTAAGCCTCATGTGTCTGGGATGAGATGTTTTTATGTTCTGCAGTTTTAACATTGTTCCTGTGGTTTACCTTTCAATGGGGTGTCCTTCTCCCCTTTCTGTCCTACATGCTTGTCCGATGGAGCTGAGCCCTGTCAAACAGCTGCCTGCTCCCCTGCAGAAGCACCTGCTGTTCAGTGGCTTTTGCCATCTATGCTTCGTCCAAGAGATTGTGCATGGAGAAGTGCTTTTCTGAAATGAGGCTTACAGCACTCCTGACTAGATGCTGCTGATGTAATTCCTCTCAAAATCATTGCTTTAAGGGTTACTTGAGTCTTGCATCCACATTTTGGGAAAATGTGGATCTGCATATCTGTGGGGCAGCTGAATACTTACCTGAAAGAGACCCTACCGAATTTTGCACAGGTAACAGATTTTGAATACCTTTTACGTGTGCAGAATCCAGACCTCCCTCTGCTGTGTACAGACCTCTCCACTGGCCTATTTTCAAGTAGCAATAATTTTAAAGTACATTTTGTTTTAATTCACAAATTTTATTTTTATTCACAGTCCAAAGGTGAACATTTTTTGAAAAATCTGAGCAAAAAATCCCTGTCCATCCAATTTTGAGTTAAGAGAGTGTGAAATGAATGAATTTGTTCTGCTTTCAAATGATTAGCCAGCAGTGGGGTTTCTGTTGGTGTGGACAAGTAACTCAAAGCTAACTTCACTTCAAACTTCAGAAATTGGTTTACAGTGTTAGACAAGGGATTCCTGCTTTGCTAAGGTTAGAAAATGTGATTTTGAATTGAGTATAACATGAGGGTGATGTATGTTACCTTAGCTTTTTTTTTTTTGTATTGTGCATTCACTGTGCACTATAATTCTTGAAGTATTTGAATGGAATAACCTAGAAATGTGGTGTTTAAAATGCTTGAATGTGAGTGAAATAATAACAAAGAAAATAGAAATAGCAGAGATCTGTCAGCTTGTTCAGTACACCCTGCTCTATCATTTCTGCAGGATGTTCTCTCCTGATTTAAGTAATGAAAATGTCCCCACTCAAGCCTGCAAGCACCTTAATATAAAATGAATATTAAAATCTAACCATAGTTGCCCTTGAAATGATCAATCAGACTGCATGCTGCCAGCCATCTTCATACAAAGAAAGCTCTTTTCCACTCCTGTGGAGGGATCTCTGATCTTGTTACATCACACCAAACAGGTCTCTACCCTGTCTTGATTAAATAAAGATGGTAAGGTGATTGGGCCTCACCTTTGCAGTAATGTACCATGAGAAATGGTTGAAAAACAGCTTTGGTGAACTTGTTGGTCTTGGTTAAGGATCTGGAGAGACAGCAGAAAATCAGATGAAGAGTTCACCCTCTTGATGGTGTGGTAATGGTGGAAGAGAGCTGTCACAATGGACTGTGAAAACCTGTGAATCTCAGTAGTCCAACAGTGGTTAAAATCCACAAATGCTGAGTTGATTCTGATTTTTTTTTCTTGGTTTTTGAAGCAGTATTAAAATGAGATGGAAATGAGTTTTCAGTGTCTTGCCTAGTGTTCTTCCCTGTATTATTAGTGTCACAAATGGAATCATTTTTTCAGTAAGATCGCTACCTCCAGTAGCAGTGTCAGCATCTTACATTTATTTATGACAGGCTGTAGCATCTTTTATTCTGCAGTTCCAAAGCACTTTGTAAAGTAGAAGGGGATGGCTTAATTCACAAAAAAATTTCAGCCATCTCTGGGGTGAAATAGAGCAACTCTTTAACAGACTATAGTATGAAGTGGAAATGAATACTGCACCTCACTGGAGCTGCATGAGGAATTTCAGCTGGAAGAATGAATTTACTATAGGTGGATTTTTGCCAAGACATTGGGGGTGTTTAATGAGTGCAAGATATTAGCGGCAGTGCCACACATGCCTCTCTTATGCCTGTGTGAAGCAGGCAGCCAGCAGCTCCAGAAGTGGTTTCACAAAGGAGGTTAGCAGCTTTTCCAGTGTACAGACTTCATAAGCAAATTATATCTAATTTCAGTGACCTCCTTCATCCCAAGAGAATGACATGTTTTGAGCTAAAATATCTAGATTTTACATTGATTATGTGCTTATTTCCCCTGGAGACAGCCCTGGGCAGAGGGAGATGTCCAACAAGGCTGCTGTGATTACAGACTGGTTACAGACAAATGATAACCAGAACTGGATGGAGAGCAAAAGAGTTGACCGTAATGAAGCTCTGAGAGGATTTAGCCACATGGGTAATAGATGTCATATATAACAGATGGTCCTTCCAAAAGGATACTTTTCATTGCTTTCTTCCCCCTTAAAATAATGTGTCACTGACAGATTAGACCCTATGGGTGACATGAGGTACCTCAAACAGATTGCTACAAGCACTATCTTCTTCACAAAGATGCTGATGTTGTCCTTCTGCATCTGGGTGGTGACGTATTGCATGGTGAGAGCATACAAGGGCTGGTACTTAAGCCATGACAAAATGCTCTTCAGCATCACCAAGGGACTGTGAAGACTTTGAGGTGCAAAATACAGATGCCTACAGTGTCTGAATAAATCTGAATATCTAGCAACTGCTCTTCAGTATGCCTGGTGTGTATTCATGTCAAAAGACTGTTACGTAGTGGGATATTGGTCTTTCCAGCATTTGACTTTCCCAGGTTCAGGAAATGCAGCAGAACCATTATTTCAGAGTTCTGCATGCTTTGCTGCCTTTGTCTCAGTTTCCTTTTCCTTTCCTTGCAGACATGTAGCTGAGATATTGGGTGGCTTTACTTGCAGATCTATTTTGGTTTTTAATGCAGCTTTGAGATGGAGAAGGTCTTGCGTTTTGAAAATGTGAGACTACAGATCAGATGAATCACAGAATGGTTTGAGTTGGAAGGGGACCTTAAAGATCATCTAGTTCCAAGCCCCCTGTCATGGGAGGGGATATCTTCAACTAGACCAGATTGTTCAGAGTCCCATCTGACCTGGCTTTGAACTTCCCCAGGGGTGAGGAATCCACAGCTTCTCTGGGCAATCTGTTCCAGTGCCTCACCATCCTCATGGTGAAGAATTTTTTCCTAATACATAATCTAAACCTACTCTCTTTCAGTTTGAACCCATTCCCCCTTGTCCTGTCAGTACATGCTCTTGTAAATAGTCTTGCCTCACCTTTCCTGTAAGTTCCCTTCAGGTACTGGAAGGCCAAAATTAGGTCACCCCAAAGGCTTCTCTTTTCCAGACTGAACAATCCCAATTCTCTGTCTTTCCTCACAGGAGAGGTACTCCAAGAAGTGCCTTGGAGGTGGCTTTGGTGGTTGTGGAAAGATGATATTCTGGAAAAGGCTCCAGTTCGACTGTCTAGAGTGAGAAGTTTACTTGTTTTATTGATTAGAATTTTTTTCTCCAAGCAATTTTTCATGGAAGGCTCAAGTTTGGACTGATGAAGGCACAAGCTTAGCAATGTTGTGAAATTGATTTGGAATAGTTTATTATAGTTCCATGAAATTGCCTAACAGGAAAATCTGGCAGAGTGAGGGGGCCAAATGAGAAAAGCATGACAGTCCCAGCAGTGAATGGTACTGGGAGTACCGCGTAAGCCAGTATGGAGGGTACGTAGGCATTCAGGGGTAAGATTAGTCACAGGGGAGAGGAGAGCTGCCCAAGTGAGAGGCATCCGCCAAACTGCATTGCAGATCAGGTTTGTTTGCATTGCTGCTGGTTTCCTCCCTTTTTGTCACCCTTTTCTGGATCCTCACAAAGCCTGCAGAAAGGGTTCTGCCTCTTGGTGCTCAGCTGCGGCAACTCAGAAACATTTCTTACAGCCATCAGTTGTCAGTGTGGAAGCAGGTCCCCAGAGAAGGGCACTGACAGAAAGGGAGTGTGGGGATATGGTACAGATGGAGGACCACCTGGGCAAATATAAAGCATCACTGGGCTTGGTTTTAGAGCACTCACTGTGAAGGACATGTAGCTGGTTCTCTAAGTGGGAGGGCTGTGGTTGACACTGACTTTCATTCCTCTGTGTAGTTTGGAGCTTGCCTTGCCTTTTCAGATGCCACAGGTCAGAGCAGCAGTAGTACCCAAAACCAGGCAGTTGCATAGGTGCTGTGACTTCGGCTGTAGCCATTCTGCTGAAGCTGAGCAGCCGGAACTCCTGTGCCAGGAAATCCCCGAACCTCCTCTTGTCATCTGAGAAGTCAAGGGAAAGCCGCCATAAATTTGTTACATTTGTGACAGAAGTGCACGCTGGAAGTTTAAGTATCAAAGAAGCCGTGTGGTAGCACCTAGAGGTCTCATCTGGAGATGACTGAGTGACAAACAGTCCTTGGTCCACTCCTCTTACTATTATAGAAGAAAGGAGGTGTTGGGCTGGTCAAGGAGACAAATACTGTTGTGCCTGTGTCTATTTACTTAATTACTATATCTCTAGGAGGCTGCTGCACAAGGCCAGGTGTCTCAGCCAATATTCAGGGTAATGAGGGTGTTCTCAATATTGCAGTAGTCTGCTGAGATGTCAAGGAGCTGGCTTGGTACCACCTGGGAACTGTGGAACAAGTTTTTGTGTAGTGGCACATGCTGGTGGGACTGTAAAAGATATGGACAAACTGAGAGGTCTGTTTTACAAGAATGGCTCTCTGATAACAACTCACACCTTTACTGATGTAGACCTATGTCAAAAAGCTTGTTTTCCTAATCAAGTCCTTATGCCTTGGTTTTGCAATGTCTACTAGGTATTTCACCACTAAAAATGGTATTTCTTTAGGTTTCTTCTTCAGGAAAGCAATCTTTTTTTCCTCTCCTTTTGTCTTGTCAGCAGGCATGGGAATGGTAGGCTTGTTCTGGTCAGTGGGTGCAAGAGGAAACTTAAAATGTATTCCTCTGCATTATTCAGAATCTATTCTTCTGCAGTGCTTCTAAAGAAGGATGTAAATGGTGGGTACTTAAATAGAGGAACAGAGAGGATGGAACAAGTACTTAGATGTATGAACTAACAATTTTTTTACTTCCTCCTCAACCCACAGATCCTAATGGGTTTCCCAGTGTTTGCCTGAGAGAGCACTGAGAGAGGTTGGGAGTGGGACGCTTGTGAGCTTGCCAGATCAACAGTAGTCCTTGCTAACTGACATTTTATCCTTCTTTTTCTGCATAATTTTGGGGCAGGCTTGAAGATTTACATGGTGGAGGAAGAGAACAGGAGGTTGCAGGGGAGGCAATAGCCCATAGGCAAAGAATATTTGCGCTGGTGTTTTAATGATTCCAGGCTCATGGTGTTTTGCAAACAGCCAGAGATGAACCCACTGCTCTTGTTATCAGTCATGCCCCCCTTTGTGTGTCTCTGTGTCCTTCCATCACTCCCATCTTCCATCTTTTTATCTTTCCCTCAATAGGTGATTCTTTTCTATAGAAATATTAAATCTTAGCTTAAAACAGAAGAACCACCCCATTTTTCCTACCCCCTTTCTTTCCTCTCTTTAATATTTTTTTTTTTTTTTTCCATGGAAGTGTTTGAAGTAGCAGAAGTTCCCGAGAAAGGCTTTTTTTTCCTCCCTTTGTGCTTTGGCTCTGTGTCCCTTCTTCATTATATCTTCCCTTTGTTATTTTGTTCTGCCTGCCTCCTCTCTCTGTTTTCTCCCCATCTCTTAACCCTTCTTCAAGGCTCTTTCTTCATTAATATGTTAATTTCTAGCCCAGGAATGCTTCTTGCAGCTCACTGTTCACCAGGGAGAGCCAGAGGAGAGAGCCAGGAGAGAGAGAGAAAAGGGAGGGAGAGAATAAGAAAAAGGAGTGAGTCAGTAACTTACAACAGGACAGGACAGGGGGTATTAGCAAAGGAGAATCTTGCACTGACAGGTGTCACGATGCCAGGGAGAAGAGATTATCCACAGTTTGGACTGGATTGGCCTCTCTCCATTGTGTTGACATTTTCAACTTCTGAAGCTTAATATTAGTAGAAAGAAAAAAACCCTTGAAAACCAAAGAAGCTCTGAACTATTTTTTTTTCAAGTAGTTCCTTTTTTGGCAGTTTCTAAGTTATCTTTCCCCCTTTTTAAACATCAGGCCCTACTCCCATCCTGATATGGTCTCTTCGTTTCATTTTATGCAAACTTGTCTGTGTGGTGTTCGCATAAGGCTTTGGGCATATTTTGCAGGATGAACAAAACCATACCAGAAATTCTCTGAAGGGAGTTTTACTCCAAAAGAAGTTTTCAGGTGAGAAGTAGGGAATGTTTAAGCTGCTGTTCAGGTAAAGAGGTGTGAATAAAGACTATAATACTCTGGGAGTTATATAGCATTGAAAATGTTAGGGAACCTGGGGTTATAAGAAGCATGACAACAGCCATTAGAGACAGGTGTGATGAGTCAAAGTTTTCCTTTCTGCCGCCCACCAGTACAATTACTGGGTGGAAGGTTGCAAAGAAAGAAGAGATGGAGGCAGGCACCTCTGCATCATGGACCAGATCTGGGAAGGATGCAGAATGCCAACACTATTGCATTTTTGCCCTGAAATTAGGAAACCTCTAGCTATTGTGTTTGCTGTTTTATATCTAATGAAGCGAGACCTCTGTCTGTGCTCGTAGTCCTAGGATTGTGATTGCCCAAGCAAATAATTAACAATTCAGCAATGAAAGCTGGTGCCAGGGAGCTGGCAGGGTGGGTGGCTGGAGGTGAGGAAGCAGTTCTGAGGAAAGGCATGAGGTAACGGAGAGAGACAGCAAAAGACAGGCTCAGATTTTGTGCTGCAAAACTGGTATGAGCTGGAAGCAAAGTAACTGGGGAGGAAAACTCAGGGGGACTGCTGCAGTGTTCTGTGAAATCCAAGGCCCGCGAGCCAAGAGCCTTTCATATATTACATACACACAGCTGTGTCAGAAGAATACTATTTAGGTTGCAAAGGCAAGCACTTCAAACAGAAGAAAATGCCAGAATTAAGGCTGCAATCTTAATTTGGCATTCTTGTGTCTATGCACTACAGAACACTAGTTTCAGTACTATCTTTCAAGACAGATCGCCTGCCTGCTTCTATATGCAGGATGGGTGACATTTCCTGACTGAGCAGTATTTTGTTTCCTTTGCCTTGCTTAATGTGTATCTTTAAGCTTTGTATTGTGTCTGCTTTCACAGGCTGCTAAGAATTGAGGATTCTTTGTCTCAAGGTGTTATCTGTGGCACATTAGGCCAGTATCTCGGCACATCATGAAGCTCATGGATTTTCACCCTACTGCTACGAGATGAGAGGACACAAGCTATTTTATGTAAAAAATAGCTATCCATTGTATAGGCGGAGAACTGAGGTGCAGCAACATTAAGGTCAAAAATGTCTATTAATTTTTCATGGCCCATATGAGACACCTAGAATCTCATTATTCAAAGTACTGATCATTAGAGAATGCTTTCAGTGTTCAAAGCAAATTTCTCTTTGTCTTCAACTCAGCAATTCTTCAATTGCCCCCTGCCAAGTCTTACCTAGGACTGAGCACCGTTTTTCATTGATTTTTATTAATGTAAAAATGGAAATTTGGTGACATACAAGTTATATGGGCTGCTTGTTTATATACCATATAATTATTTGTTTCGCAGAAATCATCTTGAGCCCAGGAGAAAAGCAAAACAGTCTCCAAACCATTTCCCTTTTTAAATTTTAATTTGAATTATTTCTTTCAATATATTTGAGATGAAACACTGGATTTCGAATTCCAATTAGTTTATAACTTCAATATGTATCTTCCTTTCATTTGAAAAAAAGATATTTGAAAGTGTTCAAATTCAAAAGAAGACAGGCTGAATATATATATATATATATTTTTTCTTTCAACGATGTCAAAACTTTATACTTACTGATTTGCCAAAATTGGGCTTTCAATAGAGTCCTTACTTTTGTTTGGAATTGTCACTAGACCAAAAAAAGGGGCCAGAGGACTTGTCCAGCTTTTGTTAAGCATCCAGAAAATGGGGAACACAGATTCAGAGACGCCTTGTAAAAAATCTGGTTTAAGAGATGTTACGGATCTCTTCTCCCTTGTGTCAAATAATAGGATGCACGTGAATGGTTTGGA
Organism: Phylloscopus collybita; assembly: GCA_027886175.1. Taxonomy (NCBI): domain Eukaryota; kingdom Metazoa; phylum Chordata; class Aves; order Passeriformes; family Phylloscopidae; genus Phylloscopus; species Phylloscopus collybita. The sequence continues at coordinate 48,231,681 of JAJNNQ010000137.1, read as the reverse complement.
GCTGTGTCATGTGAAGTTTAGACTGGATGTTAGAGGGTTTTCTTCACTAAGAGGGTGGTCAAACACTGGAACAGGCTTCTTGGAGAGGTGGTCAATGCTCCAAGCCTTTCAGTGTTTAGGAGGCATTTGGACTAGATGATTGTTGAAGGACCCTTTCAACTGAAATACAATATTCTATTCTGTTCTATTTGTACCACCAGGGCCTTGTGCAGAGGTTGGGACAAATCCAGCCTTACAGTGCACCTTTCAGCTGGCTTAGCAATATGATTTTCTTGTTTGTCCTAGCCATTCTCAACCTCTCACTTGATTACTGCCCACTTTCCAAACAGCTAAGTTTGATTCCCAAATTAATCTCTCTAGTGCATTCAATGAGATCAAGGTCCTGCAAGAAAAATTGTTGATTCAGGACTGATTCTTAGTCATTATGCAAAATGGGATGCATTCAAATTGGTTGAATAACTATAACGCTGATGTTTTCCCTCTTTTGCAGTGTTTGACTTTGTGTCAAATGAATAACCCAACACTTTGCCAAACTGCATGGGTTTAGTGATCACGAACCCAGTGTTGGCTTTTCTCTCCCGCTGCTGACCTCTTTTGTCTTGTCTCCACCAGCTTGCCATATCTGTTCTATCCTTCTGGCTTCTTGTCCCAAACTGGTTCTCACCTAGCAAAGTTGGAATCTACCTTACAGTCAAAGAATCTAAGCTCCAGAACCTGGATCTAGAAAAATCCAGCCTCCACTGCTGGACTGTGTCACTTATTTTCATCCATTTCCACTTATCTCACATTCTGACTCCCTGTCCAATCTCCAATCTGTCTTCTCCATCCCTCAGCTCCCACAAGTCACAGTCTCTTTGTCCAGATAGTCCAGGTGTCACAACTCCCAGTTCTCTTAGCACATGTAGCATTTTAACCCCTTACTTCTTGCAGTATCCCAAGTCAGTGTATCCTGATTACCTTCCTGGCTCTTTCCTACTACTTTGGAATTCATCAGCCTACTTTTCCAGTGATTCCTATGTGCAGGGAACAGGCACAATCATTGAAATACAAACCCAAGAGATGTATTCCTCCTTTTTCTGTCTTCCTCCTCCTTCCCCAGGCCACTCATAGGCCTTACTTGAGCCTTAGACTGCAGAAGGCCCAGTGAGGAGAGGAGTTTAAAAAGGATAGGGCTTTGGGGTTTTTTTTGTGGTTTTTTTTTTTTTTTGTTTTTTTTTTAAAGCACTAATAATTTTTCTGGAACAACTGTAAATTGCAGTTTTTCCAAATACGCTTATGACCTGTCTAGGTTCTCACAAGTATGGGGAAAATCAGCATGAAACAAATGTTTGCTTTCCTCTCTCATCAAAATTCATGTCCCTTGAAAGCAGAGAACGATGGAAACTTTTCATAAAGGTCACTGTTTTTTTCCTAATGTTGGTAAAATAGCTTTTTTCCTCTTGCCTGTTTTTGGAAAAGAATGGACCATTTTAACTTCAATCTTCATCAAATATCAGACATGACATGAACATCTGATATGGAAAATGTCACTCTTAAAAATAATATTTAGCTTAGCTAGAGGAATCTATAAGGAAGGCTTTACCTTAGGAAGAAAAGGACAGCTTGAAGAGATGGTGATACCAGCTCCAGCAATGCAAATCTCTCCTCTGTGGGCTTCCTGGAACATTTTTAGGAGGTCAAGGTAGATCTGCTTACTGGCTGAATATATGTTCTTGTAGAGTCTTAAACATGGGTCTCAGTGAGCAAGCAGAGAAACTGATCGTTTTATTTCAGTTTGAATTGAAAATGATGTTTCTTAAAAAAAAAGAAAAAAGAAAAAAAGAAGAAGTGTCTACGCCAGTCTTTCACCCTCTTTGATGTTCATTTAAAAACATATGTCACATAATGAAAGAAAATTGGTGCCATACCCCAGCATGGAACTAAAAACAACCATCCAAACAGTTAGAAAAAACAAGTGAAAGAGTGGAAAAAATTCCAGTCCTCCACAGGCTGTCCTTTTTATTTCTTCTCATTCTCTCCCTCCCTCCTTGTTTCAGCCATGGGTGTTCAGCTACAGGGCTGTATGTTGAAGTCCTACCTTCACCAAAACAGATTAACTCGTGCAGCTCATGAATCATCCCCAAACATGGGAAGCCTTAGTGGGAAGAAATCAGTGCAAGAGATACTGGTTTTTCTCAACTTTTTAAAGGTGTTTCTAGGAGTCAAGTTGAGGTTGCAAGCTCCAGATGAGAGCTCTGTCTGAGCTACAGAGTGTGGCAGATTGGAAGAGGCAAGTTTGGGGTCAGGATGCTGGGAGAGATTTGGCAAAGATTTGGCCAAGCATCTTCTGACACTTGATACATCCTCCCTTGGTCTCTTCTTAGAGAAAACATAGTGAAAGGTCCTACTTCTTTGGACTCCATGACAGGCATTCTGTGTTCTGAGAAGAGATTTCAGAGTAGGTGGTGCAGCCTTGAACCTCACCACTAGCCTTAGCTAAACATGAATAGAATCAAAGTATTATTTAGGTTGGAAAAGACCTCAGAGATCATTGAGTCCAGTCATTAACCAAGCACTGCCAAGTCCACCAGTAAACCAGTCCTCAGTGCCCCATCTACACATCTTTTAAGTACTTCCAGGGAGAATGGCTATACCATTTTTCTGGGCAGCCTGTTTCAGTGCTTGACAACCCCTTCAGTGAAGAAATTTTTCCTTATATCCAGTCTAAACCTTCCGTGGCACAATCCGAGGCCTTTTTCTCTCATGCTACCACGGCCACTTAACAGCAATGGTGTGGGACTTGAGATGAACAAGGTATCTCAGTCTGGTTCAGTGCTGATATTATCCCTCTCCTGAGGCCATTCTCAGATACTTCCTGTGAGTTGTCCGCAGCGTAAGGAGTGGGGGTTTGAGGGGTTTGAGTGTGGCTGAATTATGAACTGCCTTCTCATGGCAGGTAAGTGATACTTCCCAGCTGACATTCAGTAGACAGTGGAGGTAACTTGCCTGGCTGATGCCCACTTTATACCTTTCTCAGGGATAAATAAAAATCTTCAGGGTTATTATGATTCCTGCTCACATGAGCCTGAAATGTGCTGTGTATAAATTGAAGAAAAAGAGGAAACAGGAAAAAACACCAGCATTGCAAATAATGTGCAAGAGGGCTGGTGCCTGTGGCACTGCATGTATTCAATTTCAGTGAGCTGTATTTACTTCTGTTTCCCTTCTGAAAAGACAACCTCCAGGCATTTCACTAAATGGATTGAAAGGTTTGTCTGGTTTTAATGATGCTTCTGAAAGAACTTGTGTGTCATTTCTCCATTCAAATACTTAAGAGAGACTTTGCAATGCCTCTTGGTAAATCAGAACATTATGAATACCTTGGCTTTTAGGGGGTAGGCAATTATCTTTTCTGGGACTGCTTTAGAAGGAGTGACTGGGGTTAATAAGCTAATGTTTTCTAGGAGACGGTATCCTAATCTGGGAGAGTATGGGAACAATCAGTGGACTAATTAAGATGTGTGTAATGGCATGGTATGAACATTTAACTTTAGCAATCATAGGAATTGGAAGCACAGTTTCAGCCTCAGGTGGAATGCTGTACCAGTGCTGCTCAGCAGTAGCCAAAGTTCTGGTGTATTACCAGCTCCTTTCTAGGTACCAAGGCAAAGCACAGCATGGTGAGGGCTGCTGGGGGAAAATGAACTCCATCTCAGCCAGACCCAGTAATAAGCTCTACCATTAATTATCATGGTAGAAATCTGTAATATCAGTGCGTTGAGGAGTGCCACAGAAGAACTGGGCATCAGAGGAAAACTAAATGGAGTCACAGGGATTTACCTGCATAGCTGAGATATGGCTTTGGCAGCAGAGAGGGAACTCAGTGATCTGGGTGTGAAAGGATGTAGTTCTGGTTCCTCAGCATGATAGCCATGAACCAACATCCATGGGGAAAAATTTGGAGCAGGTTTTTTTTTCTGCTCACATTCCCAAGTAGCCTCGGCTACATATTAGTGGTGATGGGACAGCCTGAGGGAGAAAAAATTGATTTGGTCTGAATGACTGATGTTATTTGTGCACACAAAATGCTTTTATTAGGGAAGAAGTCCTACTTGGTATTTCTGTGACCTCAAGGAACAACTGCTCTAGGGCTGGCAGATGTATTTCATTACCAGTACAATTACATCTATCCTTAGCCAAGTTGGGGCTGGCGCTGTAGCATTCTGTGATGACACTGTTAGATGCCACAGATTCAGGCTTCAAAGACTCATAGAATCATAGCATCATTAAGGTTTGAAAAGACCTCTAAAATCGAGTCCAATGCTTAGCCTAAACTGTCAGGTCCACCACTAAACCATGACCCTAAGTGCCACATCTTCATCTACCTCCAGAGATGGTGAAACCACCACCTCTCTGGGCATCCTGTTCGCTGGCTCAGCTTGAAGCCATTTCCTCTTGTTCTGAGAGAAGAGACTGAGACCCATCTGTATATGACCTCCTTCCAGAGCAATAAGATCCCCCTGAGCCTCCTTTTCTCTAGGCTAGACACCCCTGGCTCCCTGGGGAGGGTTTATCCTGGTGGCACTGTGGGAAAGGGGCTCCTCTGTCCAGGATCTTGGGGTTGCTGCCTGGGCTTGGTGGACGTATCTTTTCACAGATAGGTTTCCCTGCCCTGAGAACAGGTTGCTCACTTCCTGTGCAAATTGACTATCATGAGCAGATCATTTTTCACACCTTTTTGGAAATGGGTTAGAGGGCTTTGGAAGGCTTATGTGGTCTTGATCCCCCCTTACAGTCCATAGCTGCTTCTTGGCCTCATTCCTGATCTTACTCTGTACTGTGCTGTGTTGTCTCTAGGAAGTACAAAAAGGAGGTTTGTCTTGGAAAAATGCTGCCCTACTTCCTCATGGCCCCTTCTCCAGCCTCTCTTTTTCTTTCCCATGCCATGTTATTACCAACAATTCTTGATTGGCTCTGCAGTCAGGGACTACAGGGATGCTGTGCAGCTTCAGAGACAGCTGCTGTCCTGTGGACCCACCTGATGCAGGGGCACTGGAATGTCCTGCATAGAGCCCTGAGCCACCTCCTGAAGAGGGAGGGCAGTTGCATGGGGACAGCTGTAGGTGAGGGCTTGCATTGCAAACGCCCAAACAACTGCCTGTCCCATGCCAGGAAGCTGTCCTCGCAGCAAGTGGCCCCTCTGATACACTCAGTTTCCCTTAAATCCCTCTTCACATCTTCTCCAGTTTGGTAAAAACATTTTTCCTCTGACTCTGTGCCTGTGCCCCTGGCAGATCCAGACCATCAGCTGGGGATATGTGTGGTTGAAGGTCTGAGTGTTCTGGCCATGCAGAGTATTTTTTTATGATAAAAAATTACTTCTGAAAAAGGGATTTAGAGAATTTCTTCTATATTAGTATGTATGACATCTTCAAATTTAGGGCACCTTCCCAGAGAGACTTTACTTGACATCCTTATCTAAAGTCAGGAATTTAGAATTTGAGGACCCATTGCTTTAACTACTGGGCTTAACTACTGGGTTTTTTCCGGAGAGAAAAGGAAGGTCTTGGTAACTGACTAGAGGAAGGCAGTGAAGAGAGCAGAAGATATATGCATCCAAAAGACTGTGAATAATGATGTAGAATTTACATGAATTGTAAAAGGCTGTGTCTCTGAAGAGCATCACCTTGTCTTGTGCTCTGAAAAGTGTCTGAAAACACTTGCTGTAGGAGAAGGGAATACAGGTGACCTTGCCCTTATAAGTAACAGCTGTGTCGTTTACCCAATACAGCATCGCCCCTGATGAGTCACAGCTATGTCCAATAAAGACAAGTGTGATAAAAGGGAGTGGGTTAGCTGGTGAGGGAGGATTGTCATGTGGGGAAAAACCTTGAGGATTATGAGTGAGAGAACGATGAAGAAGAAGAAGAAGAAGGGCCCTGGGGAGACAGAATCACTGCTGTGAGGTCAGTCTGGGTCTGCAGTTAGAGCCTGTTGTTGGAACCTGCAGTCACAGTCTAGCTAGGTAAAAGCCTGCAAACTAATCCCTGCAATCATGGTTTATCAGAAAATAAGTAGCAGCCAGAGGCTGCAAGGGAAACCTACAGTAGGAGCTTGCTGTCACTCTTGTGGCCAGAGTCAGTGAATAATTGGTGTCAGGATGGCTCAGCTGCAAAGGAGGAATAAACCAGCACCCTTTTCATGCTGTGATAAACAAGAAATCTGTGTCTCTGCTCATTTTTACTCTCTAACAAGAGGGCTGCTGCCACAGCTTGCCATCTCACACCTTGTAAAATTTGAGCCTTGTGTGTGAGCACTAACTTCTGGAATTTAGCAGCCTAGCCTAAGCTCCTAGTGTGTCTTATGAGCATGTGGGCAAAGAAAAACAGCCAGTAGTAGAGTCCATTGCCTGATTTTCACTCAGGCAAAAAATAGTGATGCAGATAGCAGTAGTTACTCTATTTCTAAGAGGTATCATGTTGAAGAGCTTGTTAATACCATCCTACCTCCTTCCCATCCCTTAGGCAACCAGCATGGGCAGCAAGTATAAATAAGGATATGCAAAGGGTGAAATTTCATTCCAGCTCAGGGCATGTTCTGTGATTCAATGAATAAGCACTTACAGGGAAGGCTGGGGTGGAAATCTGCAGTGCTCCTTTCCAGAGCTGGAGATAACTATTAAAGGCAGACAGAGTTGGGGTGTGGATGGAGCTGAGTGCGACTGCACGAGTGGGAGAAAAACATGCCTGACTGACTCTGGTAATGGTGAGGGGTGCCTATTCTGGCAGCAGGTGGGTGAGTGTGTGGGATGCAGTGAAAAGTGTGGTGAAGCTGCATGATTGAATTATTAGTTTGTTATGCACATGGCTGAGGCAGTTGGCAGGAGGAAGGTGGTCAGTGGAGCAGACTTCTCTTGTCCATCTGGTCATGGTGCGAAGAAAATACTGAGGCTAGCATTTTGATTGGGCTGTGAATCAAGAAGGACTCCCAGTGAGCAATAGCTCAGCCTTGAATCCACCTTTTCAGCTCTCTGGGACATGACAGCATCCTAATTCCTTCTTGGGCTTGGCAGACCAGTTTTCAGCTATTGTAAATTGCTGCAGGACAACAAATCCATTTACACCTGGGTAATAGAAAATATAAATTTTGTGCCATCTTTCTTGTCTGTCCCTCTGTCTTACTTTGCCACACTCTCTGCTTTGTCTTTGTTAGCTCTCTCTGGCTGTCACTTGAAGCTAAAATGAACTTTCTGGTTTCCCCCATTGGTTCTTCCTTTCAGATATGGTTAGCAGTGATTCTGGGCCATGTATGACTGTGCAAAGAGGCTGCACTGTGCCTCGGGGAGAGGGGAAGGCAGGGCTAGCCAATTTATGATGAGAAGCACCTAGAAACCAGGATATAAAAACCAGTCTGAAAGCAGCAGGGATAGCTCTGAGCATGCATGCTGGAGCCAAAGGACTGGTGGTGACCAGACCCAGAGCTACACAGAGGGGAGTCTGGGGATTAGGGTCCTCTCATCATATGGAGAGGATTCTCCTTTTGGCCCTTGCTGTAGGTCAGGCTGCTGTGCTGGACCATGAGAGCTAAAGGCTGTGCCCCCCTCAGTCTCTTAAATCACAGAGGTTGTAGTGGGAGGGCCACTAGCACCAAGAGTGGGAAAGCTGGAAGCTTAGACAGGGAGTAATGAAGAGAGATAGATATGGGGAAGATGTAGGTTTTCCCACCCTGCATATGCTTCCTAGAGGAATTGTGGCACCTCTTCAGTTTGCGGTGAGTGGCTGTGTGCTTGCTCAGGGACTCGAAATAGCTGACATCAAGAAAGCTGCCCTCATCTCTGGAGCTGGAGAGGCCGATGATTTCTGGGCTAGGACCAGTTTTGTTCTCAGTTAAGCACTTCTTGCTGCAGAGCTCTTCCCTTTAGTCTATGGTTTGGATATCTACTCCTCTTTCAAACTGTGGGAGGCTGATGAGGTGTGTGGTGTGTGTTTCTACTGTGTGTATGTGAAGAAAACACCCCATCCAAATTAGCTTCTGAGCACTAAAAGGCTCTAGGGCAGGAAATGCAATTGATATTGACCTTGTGCATTCTTTAGCTGTTGGTTTTCTTTTACTGAATGAATATCACATGTCCTTCCTTCCTGCATCATCCCCCCCCCCCCCCCCCCCCCCCCCCCCCACTTCTCCCCTTGCTCTGGGCTTTACATCAGCCTCTTTAATAGGAAGTGCTCTGTTTTTAGTCTTAAGTGAGTGCTGAGCCCTTTGCTGCAAGGCTTACTGTTGCCTAAAGCTCTCATCTGAAATATCAAACTGGTTCTTCAGGCCTGCTATGAACCCCTGAAGAGCCATCCCTATCCGAGCTACCCTGCCTTGTGCATTCAGGCTTACAACCCTCTTCCACCCCACATCCTCTCCTTTTATTCCATATCATCCCCAATGACTGGGAGATAGGAGTAAAAAGCAGACTCTCCTGGTTTGTGCTTTATAATAAATTTCTTCAGGTAGTCAGCTGCCATACTGACAACACTAGAAAAACCTTACAAAAAATCAGGGTAAGAGGATCCTGTTATTAAAGGAAATTGGCAAGGATGCACCTCTGCTGAGCTTCACTCAGGACTGCCACGAGTGCAGTGGGAAAATGTGTCCCTGTCAAGTGGCACTGACCTGAGCACACACTGAGAGGTGCATTCTTTCTCTCACCTATGTGCCCCCCACTCCATGGTGATGCCTTTGCAAGGCAGTGTGCAGGGTACTCTCAAGGCAGTGTTTCCTTCATATGTGTTTCTCTTTCCCAGTCTTTCAGCTGCCTCCACCTTTATATTTGAGAGTTTATATATTTATATTTCCACCTTTATATTTGAGAATTGGTTGATATTTCTTCCATCTCAGTGCTAATTTATTGAGACTTCCTTGCTTGGCTTTACCATACCTTCTTCAATATTCTAAGAACAAATACTATTTCCTAAGGTAAAATATGTGAAAGGCAAAAGACTAAAAGGAGGAGACTTAAAAATAGTGTTTTATTAAAATATGGAAATAGCTGGTATAATATGGCAAATAGCTTAAAAAGAAGCCACAATGGAGTAGCCAGTTTTCTGAATAGGACTAACCCCAGCTACTACACCAGGGTTTGATAGGGGCAATAAAAGCTCATGTATCAATTCTGCAGAGACAGGAAGTTCATTTGGACAGGGATAGGAGGGAATTGCAGATGCTCTTCTATCTCTGTTCCAGGTTGGGAATCCTCGGTCATCATTGTCATCGCTAGTGATGAAACTGATGCACAGGACAGGGCTCCGAGGTGGAGAAAGGTTCATCTTTAAATGACTCAGCCTGGCCCTGTGCTTACCACTCACTCTGAGCCCTTCAGCCCTCTGTTTTCTACATGTGTCCTGATGCAAGCAAAGCAATGTCAGCTCCCCCTTCAATGTCATCAGCTTTCCTTCACTCTTACAGCTGTGCACATGAGCTGCTTCTGCCATGGGTCCCTCTGCCTGCACTTAGGGCTGCCTCTTGACTGAAGTGGTCAGCGAGCAGATATAGTGATCAGGGACCCACTGGGGTGCAGGGAGGTGGCACCCATTGAGGCTCTGTGGAAAGGAAACTCTAAAACCAAGGATGTTCCCTTCAGTATCTAAAACATGGCTGTTTAGCTCAACTGCCCATATACGTTGGCTCTGAAGTGCTGAGCTAGAAAACTCAGAAAAATTAATCTTTGCTTGTGAAGTATTTTATGTTTCTCTATACTTCTATCACAAAAGTTCCCCATGGTACAACACTCCACCTTTCCATCCAACCATTCTACAGTTGGATTTTTTTGTCCTTCACTCTTTCCTCTCTTGCTTGAACCTTCTTCCCACTCTTTACCCATCATACCTAACTGCAGGATGCTTTAGTGTTTTTGTTCAGTTGTTTTTTCTTATGCTATTTGTTAGAATAACTGAGAAGACCTATTGTTTATTTTTTGAAGATGGAGCTAAAAAATTCTCTGTGTATATGTCATTTGGATGTGTAAGAGTGTGTAACTGTGAATTGAAACAATAGGTGACAAGTGAGCTAATGATCATAGTTTGATTGCTTCATTGAAAAATGGATGGGATTACATAAGCTAGCCCTCTTTTGAGTGGAGGGCTGTGTCACCTGCAGAGGTCCTTTCTAACGTGAATTTCTCTGTGACTCTTAAAATCCTTAAGATAGTGGTATTTTCATCCTGAGGTGTGTTTTCATTTGCTTGTCTCACAGTGTGTGGCATGGTGGGACTGGACAGTATCTGGAATATTCTTGTCTAGGCACAGAAATCCAATCAAGTGTTTCTTTTTTCATGGCCTAAACAAATCTTACTTTGCAGGAGAGCAAATCATGGCAATTTGAAGAGCTCATCTGTAGAAGTGTTTTGCTAATCAAGGTCTGTAATAAAAAATGGGGTCAAAGTCTTTACAATTTCAGAGGTCTAAGTGAGGGCTTGCAGCTGGAAGTGGAACTGCAAAGCTGAAACTGGATCTATATGTGAATTTTGCAGTACAGTTCCCCCCCACTTTTTTTTTCTGTCAAAATGGCTCCCTTTGCAAATCTCTGGAGGCTGCACTAGGTCTTAGTCTTTGAACTGCCCATTATAGCACCTCAGCTTCTTCCTAGAAACTCCTATTTCTCACATGACTTTTCCCATGTCAAAATAAAGTGAATTGAGGGGGCACGACGGCAGCTTCAGTGTTCCTAATGATTTTATATTCTCATTCCAAGATACTTTGATTAGCCACAAGAGCCTTGATTCTCGCTTTCTGTAAGGACTCTGAGAAGGATTTTCAGATATATCAAACAGTTTGATTTTTTTAGACATTAAGAAAGCAGGGTTAAGAAACTCTATTTTGAATGACTGGCTACTTGATGTACCATGGCAATTGACCCTCTGGAGGCTCTGCAAGCCTAGCTTGCTTCTGATGTCCCTTCTCAGCTACCCCTGTCAGAACTGCTCTGGAAGGACTGAGTCTGGGATTGACAGATGACATTTGCAAGCTGAGAGGCCAGGGATGCTCAGAACATTATTCCAGGGCCCACTCCACTGAGCTGCATCCCTGCACAACCTCAGCTGCGTAAACTTCCTCTTTTTCAGTCACTGACTACTGGTCTTGGGATCCTTGTGTGTGGGATTCAGGAGTCATGAAGGCCCTACCTCAGCTCTAAGTGCTCTCCTTGACCTGCCCAATAGACCCCAAAGAAACCTGTAGCTTTGCCACCCTCTCTCAAGCTGTTTTCTATCACCATTGTCATATGTGGCTGTTTGGACGCCAACTGAGGCAGCATGTTTTGGAGTGGGTCAGCCTCCCCTCTTTCACAGGAGCTATTGGAAGAGCTGACTGCAAACAGATTTTCACTGCCCCAATGTGGACTGATGTCAAACAGTGCCCAATGAGAGCTGACAAGCTGACAGACCCAATCCATCAGTGGAGGATGAGGGAGGGGGGAGAGAACATCTCTTGCTCACGCCTTCAAGAGACACTGAGCAATTTCACAGATGGGCTGGAAAAGCTCTTGTAAGTGATACAAGTCCATATTTAATAGCCTATCCATTTCTCTGGAGGCAGGTGCAGGTGCAAGGGATACAGGGATAAAAAATTCAGTGCCAGGCAAAAAGTAGCCAATAGGAGTGTGGCTTCCAGGGGCAGGCTCCTGTTTGGTACTGCCACTTAGTTATTTTATTGGTAAATAACTGGGAGTGAGCTGGCTGGGAGCCCCTGCTGAGCTCAGAAGTAGAAGGTCTCTGAAACCAGACTTCAGGCCACAAGACATAAATCTGTTCCCTTTTGACTTGTTCATCCAGTGTTGCAGAGTATTCCTGAAGAGTAATTGCGATGGTGAATTCGGAAAGAAAATACTTGATATTGCTCCTTTTATTGGTGCATGGTTACTTGTTGTATGCATAGTGGGCTCTGGCTGTGCACTGTCCTGTCTTCACCTTTTTCTGAGGCTCAGATGCAGCTTTGCTGCCCTTTGGGTAGGGATCACAATGTTTTCTCTTCTAGTGGGAACCCCTATGCCTTTCTCCTGCCCTTAGGGCATGGTGCTTGTTCAGGCTCCAAATCAGACCACATCTCACAAAAATGACCCAAGCTTGAACTCATCTGGGCCTACTACCTTTCCCCACTAGCATCCCTTATATTGGCCTACAGAATGACTCCCAGCACCTTACTTCAAGATTTCAAAGGACCCCAGCCTGAAAAGAAATTCCCCTTGGGAGGTCACCTGCTTGAAATTGGTCCCAAAAGAAGAGACTTGCCAGGGACTTCTCAATACAGATCATAGAATGGTTTGTATTGAAAGGGATCTTAAAAATTTTCTAGTTCTAACCCACCTGCTAAGAGCAGGTACACCTTCAATTGTGTTCTCAAAACCCCATCCAGCCTGGCCTTGAACATTTCCAGGGATAGAGCATCTTACAACCTCTCTGGACAACCTGTTACAGTACCTCACCTCCCTTACAGTGAAGAATTTCTTCCTTATATCTAATCTAAACTTACTCTCTGAATGAAGCCATTTCTTCTTGTACTATCACTCCATGCCCTTGTAAAAGGTCCCTCTCCAGCTCTCTTGTAGCCCCTTTAGGTACTGGAAGGTGCTATAAGGTCTCACTGGAGCCTTCTCTTCCTCAGTCTGAACAACCCCAACTCAGACTGTCTTCATAAGAGCAGTACTCTTCCCCTCTGATTACTTTGTGGCTCTCCTCTGGACTTGCTCCAACAGATCTATGCCCTCCTTGTGCTGGGAACCCCAGAGCTGGATGCAGCACTGCAGCTGGGGTCTCAGCAGAGCAGAGGGGGAGAACCAACTCCCTCACCCTTCTGGCCACACCGCTTGTGATGCAGCCCAGGATATGGTTGGCTTTCTGTGCTGGAAATGCACATTGCCAGGTCATGTTGAGCTTCATGTCAGATCTGGAAATCAGCACTGAGTTGGATTTGATTTATTGGTTGTTTCACAACCAAAGTCCATGTGATAAAAAACTAATCCCATGTTGACTCTTTTCTGCATTGACTTGTTTACTGCTTAAGCCCATAACAGGTCATTTTTATAATTTCCTTTTTCTTCCTCCAAAATGTCGACTGGTTTTAGGTCCCATCAACAGTTGAAGTAATAGTCTGACCTATTAGTGATTTTTCACTAATTTTCAGCCTGATGCAGAGATTATGAAGGCATTATTGTGGTATATTTGTATCAGACACACAGGAAGTTATGAAGCTCAGAAGACTCAGTCAGCTGTTCTTCCCTCATCGGAAAAGTTGGGAAAAATTCTGCTACTGTCTGTGCTCATTTTTTTAATCCCATATAATGTGACTAGATAATCTTAGAAGTGGTCTGGAGGCCTGGGCTTCAGTCTCAGTAATAAGCACATCAGTGCAGATGTATCACTTGGTGGTCCAGCAGAAGTGTGATTGGGCTCAGAGCACAGGGGTAAGGATTTTTTCTTTTGTTTGAGCAGGCTGGCTGTTTTATTTCATCAGTGCAGATCATTTAGAGAGATGAATGATCAGAGCACAGAGCACTTGGGGATCCCAAGCTCTGGAATATATGTGAGAAAACCATGCTGCTGTTGCAATAACAGTTAAACTACTTCACTGGTGCTATACTACCTGTAGTAATCCAAACACATGACTTAAAAGCATACAAACCAGGCCCTTTCTGTTTGGTCTGTGTCCTTTTCTGTGGTGAGGTGGAAACTCGCATCTCCTTGATTACTGCCTGATTTACAATCTTTCTTTCCCTCTTCCTCCACCCTCACAGCAGCCTGTCCTCATACTACTGATTCATTGTGCAATCAGATGGGTGATAACAGATGCTTCAGGAGAAGGGAATCTTCCTCCACAATTTGCTTAGCCAGTTGTGTGGTTGGAGTAGGAGTCAATTCCTTCCTGCCGTCTGCAGCCTGAAACGACTCATCCATCCCTTACCATGCTAGGGGCACAACTATAAATACTAGCAAGGGTTCATAGAATTTGCCAGCCCTTTTAAAGTTCTTTCTCCAAACACTGTCTTTGACCAGTTCTTATGGCACCAAAAGGATTCTGATAAAATACAGTGTGCAAAAGGGTGTGAGCAGTTGTTCACGTCACTGAGTTGCCTGTCCTCCAGGTGTTACAGATGAGAGTTAGAAGGCAGAATTAACTTATTTCACTGTGTACTTCATTTCCATTAACAAAATCTCCTCTAATTTTGCTTGGCCACAATATTGTGACATCTGTTTTGTTTTAGAGGTAGGTTGGGACATGTGCTATACTGGGTGGGACAGATACTTTTGAAGAGGACCTGGTCTTGTGCAAATTGAGCCCAACAACAGCCCTTCTTCTTTCCTCGGTAGCTAAGTTTGCAGGGAAGTAACATTTCCATCTTGATTTCAGTGATTAGGAATGACATCCTCTTTCTACAACCATCTGGGGTGTGAAAACAAATGCATCTGCATGGTCCAAATCGATCCAGAAAGGTGGAAAGAAAACCAAAGGCTATCAGAAAAACTCTCCCTCTTTGCCTCACTGCTTTCCACCCGCTCTGGTTGTTTCGTTTGCTGATTTGTATTTCCTCCCACTCTTCAGCTGGGCCAAATTTGGCTGTCTGATGGAGGCAAGGGCAGAAGCAGTCACAAGGCTGTTGGGAAAGAGGGAAAGAAGAGGGACTGGGGTTCTTGGGGTTGAGGTAGCCTCAGGGCTGGCAAGGTGACTCCTCCAGCACCTCCCAGGCCCCACTCCAAGTCCATTTCTGGAATCCTGACTGACTATGGCAGTTAGCTGCTGATGAAAGAGAGTTTCCATGGCAATGCACCAGTGCTGCTTGCTCCCTCCTCAGCACTCTGCCTCCCATTCCCTCCCTCTCCTCACCCCCCTCCCCAGCCCTCCTGTTTCTCAAGCCTGTTGCCATGGAAAAGTCATAATCCACAAAGAATTTCAGATCCCCGCATACCCGTTGAGGTTTGGGATTTTGGTTTGGGTGGATTTGGATTTTTTATGTTAAAAGTTTGCTTTTCAGTTTAATGTGTGGATAGGGAAGACTGTATCTGCCTCTTTGAAACCTTGTTTCAAAGGTTTGCGCAAGAGGGAGGTCTGTGTTGGAATTGGAGGTCCTTTTGGATGGAGGGCAATTTGAGGCTCTAGATGGGAGGTCCAGCTAATGGGCACCCCATCAGGATTATGGCTTTGAGAAGTGCTTACGTGACATTGGAATTCCTGACCCTCTTTTTGAAGGGACTGTGTTGTTTGGTATCTGGAGTCTGAATCAATAATGTATAAGCACCCAAGACATGTTGGAGAAAAAGGAGAAGTGGGAGATTTATGAAAAGTGCCTTATCTTGAGGCTGCTTTTTCTGAAGTGATTTTAGTGGTTGCTACCAACAGAAGAGGGTGCAGACAACTTATATGCTTCCACAATATGTGCATAGCAAGAGCTGTGGGAATGATGTAGCTGAAGGTACTGAATGAGACCAGAACTAGATCCCACATTATTCCACCTGGTGTTCATGCTAATTCCCAAGCTTTCAGGGTATGCCCGCATCTATCAGGACTTGTGTATGAGATTTGTGGGTTATTTTTTAGTTTATTAGCTTTAGCTACCAATTAAAAGTGAAAATAGTTTAATTTTTGAGAACTGGTTGAACTGGAGGGAGCTGTGGTGTGGAGCTTGACCATCTGATGCACTTTTCTGGGAAATGTTCTCGTCTCACTCCCAGGACACTTGTTTCCATCCATTCTGTGTTCAAATTTCTCACAGTGGATGCTGTGGCCTGGAATGCTCAGATGCTTGCTGGAAAACCATTTTCACCTATTTCTAGGACCAAGGAGTCCTTCCTGTAAGTCTCCTGAGCAAAGAAATATTCTTGTCAGATTTCCCACTCTGACTTTCAGGAGGGAGAAGGAATAAAGTTCAGATAATATATATCCCAAATTTGGACCTTGTACTTATTTCAGACCTCCTGAGAGTCTTTTATTGGATGCAATGTTAGTATCATGCCTGAGGCTTCTTTAAAGTGACCTTTTCTCAAAGAAGAAGCAGAGAAGTAATTCAAGATCAAATGCAACTCTAGAATAAAATGGCACATTTATTTCACTGGATATGAAGCAACATGGGCTGAAGTTGACTCTTTTCTTGCTTCAGGAAACACTGAGGATGCATACTCTGTTCCATTTTTTATATAAATGACTACGTTCAGGTGGCCTGCTGCAGTCTTCTTATCTACTCATCATGTTTACCTCTCCCCATTTTCTGTGTGTACCAGGCATCTGAGTCACTTGCTGCTCACCTGACCTCAGATGCCGTAATGGAGTCTAGCCTGGACATGTGGAATAGGGGATGGAATATAACATTGAGTCTTTTCAGACGGTTAGAAAAACCATTGATTTACAAAATAGTGAAGTCATAGTGCTAGGTCATTTTAGAGGCTCTTGTTTTGGATTAATCCCTGGAAGGTGATGGATTTCCAACTGGCACAGAATGTGGTCTGCCACACAGAAAGCAAAAAGCCTGATCTCTCAACAATGCTTGCAAAAATCTGTCAGCAGAACTCTTTTTCCTTTGCAATATGTCTTTACTCTGTTCTAGACAAACATAATTTCTTCAGTTCCATGCCCTAGGTAATTTATCTACTTCCAACTTCAGCCTCTTTTCCAACACTGCTGAGGAAGAAGCCTGAGAACTTGAAGCACCAAGTTGGGCACCTATCAGGTGGACCCCATCTCTGTTTTACAGAGGCTTCTGAAATTGGAAAAAATTATTTAATCACTATCAATCTGGTCTAGGAGTTGAATTATTGACCTGAACGCGAATATTTCCCTTCTTTTTGCACCTGTCAGGCCTCAAGGGTGGATTCCAAAAGATTTTCCAGAGCACTATATGAGAATGTAGGAGTGCACTGATCATATCAGCAAACCAGTCACCCTCCTTGTGCTTAGCAAGACCTTGTGTAGTGCTGGATCGCTCGCTCTCTTTTACCAAAAGGAAGAGAGAGAGAGGCATGTAAGTTGATTTAACAGAGCCCGGATTACAAACTACATCACAAAACACTCTACAAAGTTAATAATACAAGGCACAAGTCGGATATGATATAAATGATGTAAATGTGCGAACTCTGAGTAGGACTTTGGCAGTGTTCCCAGCCATGTTCAAAATGTACCCATGATATTTCTATCTCCCATATTGGGAACCCACTAGAAACAGGCATAAAAGACTGAGGTTGGGTTTATTATCCATATTTATCATTCATTTCAGAATAGCATCTTCCTCCCACACTGATCCATCCTCACGGCACTACATATGCACCCAGCTCAAAGCAGAATTCTTCACACCCTGGCTTTTGGGGCAAGAGTTGAGAATGGTGAGATAGGTTTGAAGTGTGTGTTGGGAAACCCAAAATAGATGATGCAAGGGAATATGGACTTTGTAGCTTTACAGGTGGAATTAATGGAAGCAGTTTGCAAGCTGTCAGGACACGGGACTTTGGGGCAGAAAGGAGGCATGCCTGAGTATAGGAACCCATGTGAAAAACTGGAAGGAACTTCTTGGTATTTACGTCTCTTTTATATTTTCCCAGTGTTTGAAAAAGGGATGATGTCAGTGAAAGGAGCACAGAGGTGTTATTGCTGTGACTGGGGTGGGTATAAGCAAAGGCTAGGGGCTGGGGAGATGTGCAGGGTAATTTTTGACCTGGGGTCCAGGGAGCACCCAAATGGGAGCATCTTGACTTTCAGAGCCTTGTTGTCATAGTCAGAGCAGAGAAAGTACCAGTGGTGCAGTTGAGCTGGCTACAGTGAAGGTGGCAGTGTAACAGCAACGGCTGTGTTGGAAGTGCTGATGAAAGTGGCAGATGCCAACAGAGCCATGGCAGATTGGGTGGAGAAGCAGCTGCACAGGGAAGGTGCTGATGATGAGGAGGCTACTAATTACACGGAGTGTTGTTGGAGTGCTAACTACAAGTGAGGACAAGGATGACTAATTACAGACAGGATTGTGGAGAGGAAGAGGAGACAGGCATGAGGAGGAGTGGGGAGTCTGTGATTATAGCACTTTGTAATGAAGAAGATGCTGATCTGTGTGTGGCTACAAGGATTTGAGCTCTGGTATTAGCCAAAGCTGTGTTCTTCACATGTGCCATCTTGTGGCTTTCTTGCTTCTCCTTCTATCTTACTCTTCATTTTATTTGCTACTGCAGCATTTTCTCTCTTTGTGTGTAGTGTGGAGAGAAGTGTATTAAGGGTTTAATGTAGAGGAAAAAAAAGATACTACCTCACTGGGGATGCATCCCGTGCCCCTTGTCAGACAAATGCTAGCTGGGAGGTCTTCTCAGAAAGAAAGAGATTTTCCTAATGCTTTTTTCCTGACAGGGAAAAAAGAAACCAAAAAACAAAATACCAAAAAACCCAAAACCAACAAAAAAACCATCAACACAAGAAAGCTTAAAAAGACAGGGGAAAACAAAACAAAAAAATGAACCCTAATAGTTCTGAGACTCCTCAGCCCAAGGAAGGGTTAATGCTTTAAATGCAATGTAATTTCAGCGGCACTGAAGAACACGTTTCCATGGAAACATCAACCCACAGAGGGAGAGAAAAAGAGAGAAAGGAGAGGGAACAGCAGCAGGGGGAGAGTGGCTCCTCTGGCAAAGGAGGAGCAACCTTCAGACCCTCCCTTCCCAGTTACAGACAGGAGTGATTATTTATTTTTTCAATCAATTCCCCCTTGGAGATGTTATAGGGAGGAAAGTGATAGGGTGCCAGCTTGGCCAAACTGCGACAGACCCCAGAAAATCCAGTCACACTTTCTGTAGTGAGTCCCCTTGCGGGCGTGACTCTGCTTCTGCTAACACTGTGAATTCATTGCCCCTTGTAAATGCGTGAATGCCTTCAAAGCTTGATAAACTTGAATAACCCCAAAATCACTAGTGGTTTCTCCTTGGGTCAAAAAAGTTGAGCTAGTTTGCTCTTTCTGAGAATATAATAAAAGGAATTATTTCAGTCTCCAACTGGTTTAGCCTTGCCTGGCTTCTGTCAGTGAGATGGACCTTTCTGGAAGATTTGAGTGGTTTTCCACAAGCAAAAATGTTCTGAAAGCTCTATAGGAAAACTGATGTATTCACCTGTTTGATGATCTAGACTCCCAGGACAAAAACTGGAATTAGCCCCAGGTAAATAGAGATGCCCTGATGGCTGACTCCACACCAGCATACCAGCCACCTTCAGAAGACCAAAGAAGTCGTTGACATGCGCATCTGCTTGGCCAGTTTTTTTAAGCCATGGTCCACAGCCATGTGAGAGATTTCAAGGGGAAGTACAAAAATTATTAAGAAAAATAAGGCTACTGTCAGCAGGATTAAATTCACTGCATAGGGACAGTAATTAATCTGGAACATTTTTTTACAGCTCTTCAAATTGACAGAGCTTGAAAGACATCATCCTGAGTGAAAAATCACTGAAGAGCCTCATTTGACTTCTGTTCTGTGACTGCTTCTCCTATCACTGATTGTATGACTATGCCTTAAGACAGATAAACAGATCTGAAGGACATCTCCAAACCTTTCAGTATTTGCTTCATTCTAGTGGTATGGCTTTCATCAGTGACCTGTTAGTTGGTGCCAAGACATGATTATGACCCATTGTCAGCTGTTCTGACAAATATAATTTTCAATGCTTTTACTGCCCTATGTAAACTGATTTTTAGTCCTTTCATATGGAAGAAATACATTGAAAACTGTTTTTGCTTTGGAGAAAAGTGATATCTGTACTTAATGAATAAGAAAGAATGTAAAGATGTAGCAATAAAAATAATACTTTAAAAAAGTAATTAGCAGGAATCTAATAATTCTGTAAAGCTTTCCAGCTTGATCCAGTTTTGGTCTGAACAATTAGTTTTTATTTTATTCAGTGACAGTAACAATTTTGACCTTAAAGCTAATTTTCTATTAGCTATTTTCTGTTACTTAAAGGTTTGGTGAGTCAGTTCACAAGTATATTTGTTTTGATCAAAGCTTTTCTGGCTAAAAAAACCTTTCTGAGAATAGACTGGTTTCCTATGACATTTATAGATATTTCCAGCTTTAATAGACTATGCTCTTAGAACACTTCTCCTTATTTCTGTTTTATTTCCAGTGGGGCCAGAAGATGTAGTGGTATATTTCCTAGCTACTTAGGACTGCGTCATTTTCTCAGGGGAGAGAGAGGAAAAAAAAAAAAAAAAAAAAAGAGAGAGATAAATTTAGAAGAAATCAGAATTTGTAAATCAAGTATTTTGGGTTTAAAAGGAAATATTTTGACATGGAAGTCCTATATGCTGTCTCTTGTGATTAGGAGCAGGGGAATTTTGTATTCCTATTTCTCCTTCACAAAAACTTGAACTAAATCTTGCCCTGTTGAGGTGATGCTGTTCCTTGTAGGATTCTTTCCATGTGGCACATCACAGATGTGTTTTAATTGGGATTCTTGTCCACAGACACAGAAGATGTCACACAACAGACTGTGTGGAAGCATGATGGTACCAGAAGCTTAATCTTCTGTCCAAAATTACTGCAGTTTTCAGATCTTATGTTTCTTCTCCTTTCTAACAAAATGTTGACCTCATAATGAGGAAATGTGGCCACATTCTTATCCCATTTAAAAAGAGGTTTTGCCAGATAATTTTTCATGGCTCTGGTATTTGTGAAAATAGGTTAGTCAGGATGTCTGAGAGAAAAAAATTGTCTTTGGTTGAAATGTCAAGATATTGCTGTGACCAGCACAGGCAAAATGAATCTTGCACTTTTTCCCATGAACAGGTTACTTCATCCTATTGTATATCTGTGTATCCTACAAGTCACATACAGTCTGGCTTTGGTACTGTCAGCAACACCCTGGCAGAGGGAGTGTGAAATGCCACTAGACCTGAACGGCACCTCTTTCCCCATTAGTGCAAAAGGCAGTGACTGCATAGGATGAAAAGCAAATGGGAGATGAGGTTCTGGATGACATTATGTACATGGAGGAGAAATTTATTGTGAAAACTCTGAAGCTCACTGAAGCAGCTGGACAAGCAGCCTTCCACCTATGTGTCATTACTGTCATGTCTGCCCCAGGTTGGAGCTGACTCCATGTTCCCTTTTGAGGGGTAATTCAGTGGCTCTGCACAATGAGTCCCCCACCTTGTCTGCTTCCTGATGGATACCTGTCTGTGAGGCAAAACCCTGTGGTGCGATGATGAGTTTCCCCTTACACTCTCAGGAGGGAGGCTGGGGGCTGCACACACTGTGGAAAGTGAGCTTTGCTTCTCATTCTCAGGAATGGTCCTGTCTCATTAGGACCAAGCAATGTGTGTAGGAAAGCAGCCCTGCCATTGCTGTGGCTCTCTGCATCCTCCAAGGATAGACATATCCTCAGTCCCCCAGAACTGTAGTCTCAGAGTCTTTCTGAAATGACAAATTCATGGTAGATAAATAGAAGAAATAGGAAACAAAGCGGAAGTACAATTTTTTTTTTAAGATTAAGAGAGGGATTGATGGAGAAGATTCATCCTTCCACTGTACATAGGAGCTTTCACTTAGAAGTTTCAGCACACATACACATTGTTTTCAAAGCAACTTTGCTAAATATATTGGAGAAACAGCAAGGGTGGTTCAGTAGAAATTTGTCTTCCACCAGAAATGGTTATTTCAGAGGTTAGGATCAAACACCAAAAAATTCATCTAGAGGTGAGGGGCCAGTCTCAGTGGATTGACCAGTATCACTCCTTTGATGTCAGATGAATATCACTGATTTATTGCAGCCCAGTAGCTGCCCTCTTGTCTTGTAAAAAGGTGTGGGCATCAGAGACAAACCAAATTAATCTCTTATATCTGTTATCCTTTAGCCTGAGGGATGTTTCCTAATCTAGATGATCTCCAAATCTTTTTGCTTAATGGAAACAATGTTGATCTCTGGGCATTTCTCTAAGGGTACTGGTCAGATTGATTCCCCAAAGTAACTTAGGCTGTAGTCTGGGCAGATCTTCTGGTGCAGAATGCCTGTACAATTTCGAATTCGGTAGCACTCTTTTCTACACTTTCTTTCTTGCATCTTCCCATATTCAGTGGTACCACTGACAGTGAAGGAGAAATAAACAAATGCAGAGGAGTGAGATACCGTTCCCTTAAGATTTAATTTTCCTAGTCAATGGTTGCTTCTAATTTTTTTTTTTCTAACTTGTTTCGGCTTTGTTCTTCATAATAGCCTATTGTTACATAAAATCAGCTGCACTCATGCCCTTTGCATGGAATCCTTTCACTCTAAATTGTACCTGACACCAGACAGATGTTACACAGATACAGCCAGATGTGCCTGCCTTTCACAACTCCATAAGCCACTGACAGCGCAGCAGCATAAGGCACAGTGCAGGGCAGTGAGCAATGAGAGAACCTCTGAAAGGCTCAGCTGGGATCAGCATTTTCAGAACAAATTTCATGGTGAAATTTGATCAAAGGCCCAGGCAGAACCTATTTTTACCTTTTTTGGGGGTGAACAATTGGGTTTGATATCCTGTGGAGCCTGCCTTACCTCAAGAGATCTCATGCATGCATAGTTGGGTCTGGATGGCTCTTGTGTGTGAGTTGGCTGTGCTCTGAGGCAGAGCCAGCCACAGAAATTTTGAACAATGGTATAGAGAAATAATATCTGTATCATTTTAAGCTTTCCATTGGTTTGGAGAATGGAGGTATAAGTCAGAAGCAAAAGGGATCAGTTGCAGTTTTCTCATTTAAAAAAATCAACACTCAGATGAAGGCATTAACAGCATAATTAGTGTTGGTTTAGTCTTTTATCTGTCAATCACTTCCCCCTTCAAGGTCAGAATTCCCATTTGTAGATAAATATACTGGTCCTAGACTCCCTTTTCCCTGTCTTTTGAGTCCACCCTTCCTTTTGTCTGTCCATCCTTGTTCAGGAGCAGGTGTGAGGGATGAGCGGGAACTTGCTGCAGGGCTGGATTGATGTACTCTTCCCTGGTTGTTTGTATCAAGCATGGCCAGGTTCATCTTGCTGGTGCTGAGAGAGGGAATGTGGTTTGGAGCTGTGGGCGCTTCTACTAAAATGCAGTAACATGCTTTTGTTTTTTTGCTCCTTCCTGGGCATGAAGTGGGTCTGTTCCTTGGTACCTCAGACTGGTGATTTTTAAACACTGTTTCTAGGGAGAAAAAAAGCTATTTCACCATGCAGATTCTGCAAGGTAAAGGCCTTTCACTGCTTTCATCTCACTGCTGTTATGATTGGTCTCAGTGTTTCCCATTATAGTAAGATTCTAGACAGGATGATGGTGGTCTGCATCCCCATCCCTTTATCCTGGATCACATTCCACTGGCCTTTTACCCTGCAAAGGTAAAAGGTATTCCACAGCTTTTCTTTCCCCATCCTCCACCTACACCCTGTTTTTCCCTCGTGTGCTGGGCTGCTGACTCCCCAGTGCTGACTGTGGAGAAGCTGTTTTATTTATATGGTCTGTCTTCTTCGGGGAAGCGATCGATGTAAGGATAATCATGCCATTTCAGACAGACTGCTTGTCTCACTGAAGCATAACAAGCACTGACAGGACACAGGGGAGGCTATGTGTTTGTGTGTGTGCTGCACACATGTGAGGCAGGGAGTGTCATGGAGTGAACTGATGCAATGTCCAAATTTGCTCATCCAGTCAGTAGGCTTAGGAGGAGCTGATTCCAAGCAAGGTACTTGAGACAGGAGTGGCTAGTGCTGATTTCAAATGCATGTCCTTCACACCTGTCCCTGGGGCAGAAAAAAATTTGGTTCGCACTCCTTCTGTGTTCCCTCAAGCCCCCTGAGCCCACACATCTGCCTCTCTAGGCTTTCTCCATCACTGGCTGAAACCATTTAAAATGCCATCATCTCTCTGCTGGTCCTAAACTGGCCATCTGATGTGGTTTTAATGCTCTATTTGCTATGCCAACCAGCCTTTAAAACACTCTCCTTTCACTTGCAGGGCTGACAGCCTTACATCTAGGATGGGTGATGTTACCTCAGAGCCCAGGATGGGGACTTAGGTCCCCCCTGGGTCTAATTTGCTTCATGCCCAAGGGCATGTCCCTTTGTTCCTGCCTGCTTGTCCATACCACAGGGCTCATGATGTCAGCCTGTTTCCACAGGCTGTGTATGTTTTGCTCTCACCCGTCGGAGTTTGGGCATTGCATCCGCTGCATCACCACTGGGCTGGCAAAGGGCTTGCATCGAGTAGTTCCAGAAATTGCCACATAAGCAAAATCTTCTGCTGAAAGGTGCTTCTAGCAAATTAAATCGAATTGCCTGTGTCAGCCCCCACCATGCCCCTTTCTCTAACTCTCTCCATCTTAGAGTCCCAAACATGCAGGGATTAAGATTTTTACAGGCACAGTTTCCTCCTGGTTTATGTCACCTGCATGCACAGCCTGCTTGCCCTCATGTTGTGCCCCTGTTACAGCTGGTGGCTCACTTCAGACATGTCAGGGAGTTTCTCATCCTCCTGCTTGCCTGCTTAGGGACTGGAGTGTGTGTAGGCTGTAGGAAGGAACCATATTCCCCTGGCCAGAGCAGGCAGCAGTGGTGCTGTTGTACCAGGGCAGCAGTGCTGCCAAAGGGGCTGCTGCTACTGACTACTGCTGCAGTAATGATGGAGGGCAGAGTCACTTGAGTGCAGCAGCTTGCAGCATGCTACTGACTTGGCCTGCCTGGGAATCCTTCAAGCCCTGATGCTTTGTCACATAGGCTCAGTGCATCTGAGCAAGCCCTGCAGCTCCCTGTGAGCTGCTCTTGCCCTGCATCCCTGTGTTAGGCGGCAGAATAGGTACAGGAGAGCAGGGAGAGAGCTGGGGGGGATGGCACTTCTTGTGCACTTCTGCAAACTTTTGTAAACATATTGCTAATGGGTTGGAGAGAAAACACTCTGAAGAGTTATACTGCCAAATTTGGAGACTAATTTCAGTCATTAAGGTGTGAAGCAAGAGATTTTTGTGCTGCTTTAAGTGTAGATCTCAAGGCAGCTCTAAGGATTGGAATTGTTGATGATCCCGCCTTGATTATTATTGGAGGTTCTAATCTTTCCAGTTAAAATGAGCATAAATGACACCCTCTTGTCTCATATCTGTTGCTGATTTCTGTGAACTCTTCTTATCAGGCTGTGCAAGGGAGATTCCTGTAGTGGAATCCTTCCTGGGTGTGGGGAGAAAGAGGTTTGAGAACCGTTTAATATTGGTGTTTGTTTAATTATATGTTGGCATTGCTTACTCATTACTAGCATATAAATCTGCAACTCCCATCAGGCTAATGGCATCCTCATCTTCTTGGAGCTTTTCTTTGTCTTTACTCTGGTGGCCAGGGCAAAAAAAGTCATGAAGTTGTAATCTTGGTCCACTGGAAGATCCCACCCACCACTAGAGCCTTAACTAGGTCTTGTAGGGTGCACATACCTGGCAATGGTCCATGCCTGGCATTCCTCAGTACCAGAACAATTCACACAACTGGGGGAAAAAAAAAGAAAAAGGACAGAAAAAGAACATGTGTGGTCCTGACATGAGATGTTTTATGCCATTACAAAAAATTGTGTGGCAAAGATTTTCCAGGTGGAGGATGTTTTGGGGTTCACTCAATGTTTGGGTTCCAAATGGCTTTGGTTTTTGGAAAATAACCAATAGTCTGCCTTTGAAAATTGTCCTGTTGCAGATGTTTCATGCTGGGCTGCCTTATGGCTGTATTTCCAATGCTGAACATGTCCCTTGAAGGTCACAACATGGAGCAAGTGTGGAATGTCCTTTAGAAATAAACATAATTACTGATTGCAGTTGGCAATGGGGAATTAGTAGATGAGTTTGGTTGATTAATGGAATTAGAACAAAAAAGTTTGAAAAAAGGAAGAAACTAAAATCATGACCTGCTTTTTTATTTGTTTGAAGAAGTTTTTCTGATACAATGCTTTCATTAGATTAGCAGGGAGGTCTCTTTGTGCAGATAGTAGGAAAGCATTAAGCCACTGAATGAACAGATTTTTTTCCCCTCTTATTTTTTTTTTCTTGAAATTGGTTCAAATTGAGTTCATAAGGGACAAATTGAAGCTGAATATTAGGAAATGTTTCCTGATATCATGGTGTAATAGAGCAAAAGAACCTCTTATGTCTGTAATAGAAATGTTGCTTGTGTAATTTATAGAAATATGCAAAGTAGGGGAGGGCAGAGCCCAGGGGCTAGCCCTGTAGGTGGTTTGGTCACCTCTGCCTCTCATGGTGATATGATGCTACTGGTCCCAGAGCAGATTTACAAAGGTAAAATCTACTTCACGCAACAGGATTGTGAATTGAAGTGAAATACATGAACTGGGTAAACTGTCAGAGTGCCACAGAGATATAAACCACTGAACTGTGAAATGTGTATTTACCTCGTCTTCCCCACAGTGTATTTCTAGATGGTCTGACAGTTAAGAAAACAATAGACCTGATTCTTATTTACAGCAACACCCCTTTAACATGCTCTCACAATGCAGCAAGGCCTTGAAATGGGTGTAGTTGTAATCTCAGTCCACTTAAAGGTCTTCCCTATTGTCAGAGCTGAGTAAGGAGGCTTTAGGATAAAAGAGATTGAAGCCTGGACTGTTTAACTGTCCATTTGTACAGCTGACATGAAATGCCCCCACAGGGAGTGCCTTTTGCAGAAGTGATGGGACCTTTCCAGACAAAAAGAATCGCTGATGTTGGTTGCAGGGCTGATCACCCTTTAGTTTGATTTTACTGGGTGTAAGGCTTGACTCTCTACCTAGGAAAAAGGATATTCACTGGGCTCTTTCAACATCCTTATCCCTATTCCTAAGCTCCTACACAAGATCACTCTGGGCCCCAGGAGGTGTGCTGGCACTAATAGGGATAGAGCTTCTTTCAGGTGTGCTGCTCCTTCCTCTGGTCTCCACTGCTTCCCTAGTCAATGCCTCGATATTTGGGCAGGGGGGAGACTGCCTCCACTGCTTCACCTGTCGCCCGTCACTGTCCTCAAACGGCATGCAAAATCCCCTTTGGAGAGTGAGTGAAATGTAGGCTGTTGAGTGTGTTTACACAGCTGATTGCTATGGGTCCCTCTGCCCTTTGAGGCCGAGGAAAACCACGGACTGTAGGCATACGTGTGCGTGTGACTCTTAGACGTGCTTTCAGGAATTCACTGAGAGCCAAGACAGTACATCCCTTCCCTATCCCAGTCACAAAACGGGGGCAAT
The DNA here is from genome assembly GCA_027886175.1 of Phylloscopus collybita. Taxonomy (NCBI): domain Eukaryota; kingdom Metazoa; phylum Chordata; class Aves; order Passeriformes; family Phylloscopidae; genus Phylloscopus; species Phylloscopus collybita. The sequence continues at coordinate 48,204,498 of JAJNNQ010000137.1, read as the reverse complement.
TGCCCTGCCTTGCCTGATTGTCCCAATTTCTGGACTAACTGTACTGTTTTTCTTACTGGTTTTTTTACTCTCTTCCTCTTAGTTTTTCCATTGTTTGCACTGTGCTCCTACCCTCCTCATGTGAGCTGAAGAGGGGAGGCAGGGTCTCCCTTTGGGTTTGGTTTCCAAGCATTAATATTCTCCTTGCTCTCTTCTCTCTCCTGCAGGTACCTGATCAATGTCACCTTTGAAGGCAGAAATTTGTCGTTCAGTGAGGATGGATACCAGATGCATCCCAAGCTAGTCATCATCCTTTTGACCAAGGAGAGGAAGTGGGAGAGGGTAGGATATGTTTGGTAATTTTCAAACTGTGTCAGGGAAGAAGGGGGAAGGCTCCAAGCAAATAATCCTCCCCAACTTTCTGTACTTCTTATCAAGGGCTGGCAATCTGCATCTTGTATCCTGGACCCCTGGTATCTCCAGTGACCAGGCCGCTGTCTTCTCTATGCAGGATGCCATTACAGTCTTCCATTAGCATGCATAAAAAATTCATCAGCTTCTTGCTGTAACCTCTGAACATAAGCTTTCCGGCCTTTCAGAGGAGATACCTCCTCTGTGCCATGAGTTTCAATAGCTGAGACAGAAAACAGTTCTCTGTATGGCTTGGTGGCATGGAAGCTCTATATGCTAAATGACTATGATTGTGCTACATCCACACTTAGTAATTTATGCCAGTATTAATAACTGTGCTTGATGTATCTGGCCAGTGTCCCTTGCAAAGGGATTGTGCATTAAGTAGGATGTGAACGTGAGATCCTATTGAGTTGTTGAAGGATCCCAATTTGCATATTTTGGAATAATTTGCATGTAACTCAAAGCACCATTTTAGAAATGGTGTGAATTTCTGAGTTAGTGGGAAGTTTTGGTTCATTTCACCTCCCACATAAATGTCAGTGGTCCAGGCTCAGAACAAGCATTCCTAAAGGGTTTCACTTGAAGCAGAGCAGGTAGTTTAAGGCTAAGAAAATGAGATATAAAAAAGTTATAGGTGTGAGGAGTCAGAGCAAAGGCAGGAGAATTCATCAGAACACTTGATAGATATGAAGCAGAAGTTGGTCTGGATGCGATCATGTGTGTGGCTTAGTAAAATGCCCCTTTGTCCCACCATGCACAGAAAACTTTCTCTCCTTCCCTGTTTGTTCCCTGCTTGCTGAAAGTGAGGAAGAAATTAATGGGGAAATGAGAATAAAATGGGGAGCTGTCAGGAAAAGTGTATTCAGAAGAGAGCTGTAGGAACAATTGTGAATGAGACAGAAGAGCAATCACATTAGTGTCTGGCAGGCAGTAGGGTCTCCCAGTAGTTGCAGGAATTTGGGAAGAAGGTGAAAGACCCCAGCTTGTGCCTGGTTTCCAGGAAGACCTGTGTACCTTATGGTCTTGGCACTATTCAGACTAGATGAGGGTGTGTGGTCTGGGAGAGTCAGAAGAGGTCTTGGTGGGCCAGGAGTGTGAGGAACCCAAGGGCATGGCATGGCAAGTGTGGACAGCTCTTGTATGTAGCTGAAAGCAGGCTGTCTAGAGACTGCACAGGGCATGGACATGCAAAGCTCAGGCTTTAGAGACCTCACATCAGGCTTGGTCTGTCAATCAACTTCATTAAAGCCTACCAGGGAAAGTTCAGGAGGATTTGTTCCTAGCTGGCACCAAATTTGTTCTCACAGGGGAAAATTCCATTGTCAGAGAAGGAAAATGAAGCAGTAGCAGCATGAATCCTCCTAGGGGTTATTAGCAGGGCTGGCTGTGGGAATCTGTTGCTGGAATGCTTTGCAGTCTCTGGGGAGACACAGCTAAATACAGTCCTGTTTTTATTTTGCCTGTGACATGCTTCACGTGTTGCACCCTCAGTGAAGGCTTGGTGGCTTCTGTCAGTGGTAAGAAGGGTTGTTCAGTCCCCAAGGGAGTATTTGTGGTCTTTCAGATGAACCAGACAATTAGTAGAAGGGATCTTGGTGGTCAGGAGTGTTGGGATTAGACCTGTGACCTGCTTGAGCTGTCTGTGGAGACTACTTGGCATCCATTAAACCAAAACAATCCTTCATTTCATAGGAGCAGGGGCTGGACTGAAATGGCGCTATGATGAACTATGGTATTAGTGGTAAGAAAAACACGTAGCGCCTAGGCACAAATGTTTTATCTTGAAGTGGCTGTCTTTCTCAGAGAGGATCAGATTATTATAATCAAACTCTGAAGTGGTTAAATTTTATGCAGGTTCTTCTTGGAAGACACTGAAGTCATCTCCAACATGTTCCAATCACAGACCAAAACCTTTTATACCAGGAACCTCATACTCTTTTTCCAATTTTTTTTCCTTTCAGAAGAAATGTAAACTTAAAAATTCAAGTGTGAAACAGAGATCTTTGTGACAAAGATCATAATTTTATGTTTGCAGAGGATCAGGCAACACAAATTGTTGGCGCTTAACAACTGCTCCCAGGTAATGCCACAATACCGGAAATTATTAATATATTTTTAGCACATAATTCCAATACTTTTAAAAGTGCTTTGGAACATCATCCAGATTCTCATTAATTTTATGTGAATAGCAAGTTGCTTCATCCCATCAACTTTTATGCAAACACTCAGGCAGTAGGAGACATGAGATGAAAATCTGCATGGGAAACACTGATTTGGTCCAGTTGCATTCCCTGCAGCTCAGTCTTTAACTACACACTTTTATCCATAATTAGATGCTATGCTTAGAAGGAATATCAAGAGGTCATCTAGTGCCTCCCTGTGCCCCAAGAGAGGGTTTAACTAGACTGAAATTATTCCTGATAGATGTTTGTCTCATCTGCTCTGAGAGACCTTCAATGCTAGAAATCCCAAGTCAATCTCTTCTATGGGTTCTTTCTCCTTATTGTGCTAAGTTCTTCTAATGTCTAACCTAGATTTTCCTGGCTGCAATTTAAGCCCATGAATACTTTGTGTCTCCCTAATGGACATAGGGAATTGTTTATTCTCTACCACTTCTTATAGTCCCTATGTGGGTTTGAAGTCTTCTATCATGTTGTCTCCCAGTCATCTCTGGTGTAGGTTTAACAAGAATTTGTTCAGTCCCTTTTGGTAGGTCATGTTTTCTAGTCTTCTGATCATTTCTGTTAGTCTCCTCTGGGTTTAGTAACACAGTTTGCAGCTCTGTACAGCTTGGTACATTTGATTCTTGAAAAATGACAAATGGATTTTGAGAGTATGTCTCATGGAGTAGAAATATATAAAAATATATGTTTTAAAATAGGTGTGAGGTCTTCCATTTTCTGAGCAGCAAAGATCCAGACAGTGACTGAACTGTTTCAGGATTTCAGGTCTGTGAAATCTTTTGCGATTTTGATTTTTTTCCCCCAATTTGTGAATAAATATCCTCACAACCTCACCAGTTATTTCAGAACCAGAATTAATTTTCCAGAGAAGCTGTAGCTGCCCCCAGACTCTGATGATGATAAATCTCCTCATGAGTGCTTCAGACAAACTGAAGCCTTGTAGGGCTGACAATCATGAAAGCACAAGAGGAGAAAACACTTTCTGCAAGGGGGCAGTAACTTGAGCTCTCCTGCTTGTCTTAACCATGAGTATTGATTCATCATAATAAGCAACTGTGTTGAATTTAATTCACTTCTCTATACTCTGCCCCTTGGGGACAGAACACTGCATGCCTTTCCTGACTACCTTTTCATCAACTGGTTAGTAAACTCTTAGCTTCACTGGCCAGATAGCCAAGGGGTGCTTTGGGTGCCTAGATGCCCCTGTTGTATTTATCATAGAGGTGCAGGTATGCAGATAGAGGTGGTGAAGGATGTCTACTCTTAGACCCCATGAAGGGCTGTGCCTCAGTGCAGTGATGAGTGGGGGCCAGATGTCTTGCAAACTGAGCCAGAGGGTCAGTACTACACCAGGTTTCAGTGATGTTTTGTGGGGGAAAAGTTTTCACTCAGTATTTTTCTTCACTATTTGCCTTTTTCTTCTGCTCTCCTATGGTCCCACATATGATGAGGACTTAATTCTAGGTTCATGATCCCTTTGTGAGAACTAGCAAGTACTGCTATCTCCAGCTCTTGATCACATCCTCCTTCTCTACTGAGTCCTATCCCACTAGCTCCCTGCCAGCAGTCCTGTCCCATTAGCTCCTAGATCTTCCCATCTGCTTCCTCGTTTTCCTCCAGCAAACCTGGGGGTGACACAAATGTTTTGAACTTTGCGACCCTCTTTCAGATTCTTTCTCTACTTAAATTACTAGTGAGTTTTGCATCACTTCTATCACTAGTTTGTGCTCAGCCTCTCCATTTTGCTGATGCTTCTCTGCCTCTTCTCTTCGGTGTGTCACTGGGGATTCAGAGCTTTCCATGAGGCTCGTGACACCAGCTTCTTGTGCCACCCCACAGACCCCTTTGATTTACAAGCTCCCTCCATCTCTTACCAAGCACTCCCCATTCACTCCTCTTCCTGTCTGGACAAGCAAAGCCTCAGGTGATGGTTTTGGTCAGAGTGCCACTACAAGCCATCTTAGAGGACAGGTGGGAAACTTACGTTGAAAGATTCTTTCTCCTTGCTGCACCTCTGCCCCTATCAACCTTCACCCTGCTTGGCAGATAAAATGTTTGCCTGCTGCTGGTGCTATAACTATCAGCATTTGACTTTTGAACTCCTCAACTCCAGCAGGGTCTGTTCTGCTTCCTATAGCCATTGGTGGGACCATGATTACAAATTCATGGGCAGGCTGCTCCTAGCCTGTACCCTTACACCATTGTACACATTAGTGCTCCCTGGGAATGGAGCCATTTGCTGTGGCGTCCTGCCACAGTGACTGTAGACTTTCAGGACTTCCTAATGCTGCAACAGGGTTGAAAATAGTGCTACTACTCTATGACACATGGGCTTTCCAGAGATGTGTTCAGCCTCGATCACAGTCTGCATAAGATAAGTTTGTGAACTTCTGTGACCCTATCTTCAGCTTGGGACAGAGCACCAATATGCCCCTCCATGCCTGGGAAGGTTTCCCTGGAATATGGGAGGGAGATACAGAAAGGAAAATAGGATTTAGAAGAGAAAAATGAAAAATGAAGATTTCCCTTATCTAAAAAATGAGGAAAGAGAACAAGATAAATTTTTGGACACCTAAATGATTGTTGAAAAAAGGACATACTGGTCAGCTGCTTTTCATGCCCCAGTAGGGAGAAAGAAGTTGTCTTGCTAAATTTTCAAGCAGAAAGATCTCAGTTGGATATGTAGGGAGCTGTCTAATTATTGGCATGGTGAAACATAGTGAGGCTCATTTGCTGGTAGAGGTTCATTTGCTAGAGGACATAGAGAAAAATATCCAACAGTGCAGGATCTCAATCTATCTTGTCCTGTCTCTGAGCTGGTGGATGCAGTATACGATCTCGTGTGATTCTCTGCCAGCCTACATATATGTGATTAGACGAGCAAGACAAATCTGGAGAGTGTCTCGCAAAAAGCAGCTTATTTCATGGGAGAGATAACCTGAGTTATGGACAAGCTGATCACCAGAAACTTCAAGCCTGATCCAGTGAGGACATAATTTCTTCAAGCTTCTACCATTAACCTTTTGTACAAGCAGGCAGTTGGCATGTGAAAGGCTATTGTGCATAGCTGCGAACAAAAGCTCTTAAGGAGGCAGTTGTCACCTCCTGAAGTCTGCACCTTTGGGGAGCTGATGAGCACCACAGAGATGCTGAAGAGGCTGTTGCATTTGATGATGATGCAGCTTTCAGGCCTGATCTCAAGTCTTACTGAGAATTAAAAGAAATATTCACTGTCATCTCTTCGTGTCCTTCAATGTCCCAGTGACAGAAATAACAGGGAAGAGGACTGAAAATACTGATCAGTACTCTTGGCTTTTAGTAACAGTCCATGTGGTACTGACCACTCCGTGAAGAATCAATATGAATCATGTTATCCTATTCGTTATATTGCTTAGCAGAAGGAAGGACTTCAATTTATTTCTTTTTTTTTATTTCACTTTCTTAGAGAATAAAAGCCTCTTTAAAGAAGGCACTTTAAAAATAGGAGAGAAACAAGAATGTCAGGATGTGAGGTGAAAACTGCAGCTGTACAAATTCAAGTCTTCTCTGAAGGCCCTCCCCTGCCTTTGGAAAGATGATTAGATTTTTTTTTTTTTCTGAGACTGTTTCTTCCTTGTGTTGTCTGGTGCCCACCTAGGCAAGCCTTTCTGATCCCTTACACCTGCATGCACATGTATGCTTGCCTCCATGGGGTAGAAGTTACTGCCTTTGTTCAGATTCTGCTCTGTATGTGCAGTTCTGGCATCTTGCCTGTGTGTCCAGGGAGGAAATGATTTTTTATTCCACTGACTCTTTTTACAGTGAGACAAAATTGGATTGTTTTTCCAATCAGTCTTGTTTTGCTAATTTTGCTGTGTACATGGGGATTTATGACTCATTGTCCCTGAGGAGAAATGGCATAGAAGTTTGTTTAAACCTACTCAGAGTAAGTGACTGATTCTGTTCTCAAAGAACCAGTTTTTAGAAGGATATAGCTTCTCTTAAGGCAGAGGGACTGTTCTGGATTCAAGCACATATGGCTGAAATTAGAACGGGAGTCTACGTGCTTTTCCCCCCTCATTTTTAAAGTATTCTTTCTGGACATGTCTCTAAGAGACCATAATTTGCTGAATGCCTTACTTCTCATTAGACAGCAGACTTGCATCAAAGAATACATATTTTATGGATATCCCACTACCGAGTGAGTGTCCCTTAGATACCTGATCTAGGTCACATCTGATGGGTCTGTATATGACCTTGATTCAATCAGACAACCAGATGGCTTTATTTGTGTACCAGTGCTGCACCCACTGCCAGGATTTGGCCTGTCTTCTCACAGTTGTCCAGGATCTAACTGTGTGTATTTGTGGCTAATGATGGCCATGTTGATCTTACACTGACTCCTAAAGAGAAGGGCAGATTCAAGGGCCACACAAAGTCTTCCTTATCAGAGGATAAATGGAACAGTCTTTCTGAAAAAGCCTTCTACATAAATCTTGCAGACATGCTGGTCAAACTGTGTCTTTGCTAGATTACTGCATCCTGCAATAATAAGCTAGTCTAGCTCTGACCAAAGAGAACATATTGGGTGTCTCTTCCTAACCACTGTATGTTATGTCATTATAAGCTGTCCGCTCTGTTTGCCTCTTGCTGAAGCAATTCCCGACTTTGCTTGAATTTTGGAGTGTATTTGTATGATTCATGAGCCTGCAGGAAAATATTCTGGCTCTTATCCACCAGACCCTACTCCCTAGCCACTGGAGGGAATTCTTACATTGAAATAATGACAGCTTCTTGGAGAGACTTTGTTCTCTTATGCAAATCAGATATTGGAATATCTGGAGATCTTTATTAAGCCCAGGCTGTAGTTAGAATGCCTCCTACCATTTCTGTGCTAGTGTAGCTGATGAGGGTGATAGCAGCCATCTGACCTTTACTGGGGTTGCCAACCTAATTCCTTGGACAGGGGATTCCTGGAGAATTGTGCTCGTTGTACCAATGTGATAACAACTTCCAGCCACAAGAGAAGACCGACCTCACCTCCGTTGTATTCTGGATGAAAACTCTTATCTAGAGCTTTCTTTCAGCTGACTTGCTCGTGCCACACAGTGAGAGGTGCCACTGTAACCCTTTGCCACGTGCAGTCACCTCTTGCACATCATCATCATTACTGTCCCCAGCACCCAGTTATGGACTTGGGACTCTGCTCAGCAGGGAGCTGAGTGAACACTAACAGAAGAAGGTGGCTCCTACCCCAAAGTGATTACACTTTAATTACAAGACAAAAGGTAGCAGATGGGTACAGATGGACCAACGGGGGAGTACAAGGGAACAATCAGACAACATTAGTCAGCATGGTAGGCAGCAGGCTTTACACACCAACTGCCTAACTCTTGTGAAGGCTTTGATAGGCAGTGGAGAACTGTAACTGGCTTTGTGCAGGCTTATGGGAGTCTCATAGAGAGTGTGAAGAGCAGACAGGGAAAAGCAGCAAAGGTGCTTGGATAGCTGCAGCTGAGAAGGTGCAACAGCTCAAAAATACCCAATGCTGCTGGAAAATTTCCACTCTTCTTAATATCTGAGGGGATAACCCTAACTTTACAGAGAACCAAAAAACCTCTGGTAAGACCACATCTTGCAGTGCAGCACAAACTCCTAGTACAGGGCTGATGTGCTAGTGCCAGAGCCACATTGCTTCTGGTTGAAACCCCTCCTGCTTGCCAGCAGCTTGGAGATTTCCATGGCATGTCAGATGCTGCTGTGTATAAGTGTTCCTTTAAAAATGAGCATTTTATTGATTGTGGGAATGTTTCATCTCAGCATGCTGAAAATAAACATCCATATCTTAATTCAGAAGATAGTTGATTTGCTATGGGAAGATGAGCTTTCAGGTATGGGTACAGTAATTACATATTCCTATCACAGCACAGTATCAAAGATCCATCCTATCATCATCCCTAATCAGTCCATAACATCCTCAAAAAACCCTGAACCCCAAAAAAACTCACAGACCAGGGAGGGTGATTTGGTTCTGTACCTAATTTTAATCTGAACACAAGAACGACTTTTTCCCCAAATTCCATGTACAAGTGAACTGACTGAAGTGGCTGAGGTCACTTGGCTTGTTCAGCCTGGAGAAGAGGAGACTGAGACTGACAGTCTCACAGAATTCACAGCTTCACAGAATCACTGAACATTCTGAGTTGGAAGGGACCCACAAGGATCATCAAGTCCAACTCTTCCTTACAAGGGGAAGCAGCTGGGCAGACACTGGTCTCTTTTCTCTGTGACCAGTGACAGGACAAAAGGAAATGGCATGAAGCTGTGCCAGGAGAGGTTTAAGCTATATATTAGGAAGAGGTTCTTCACTCAATGTGTGGTTGGGTACTGGAACAAGTTCCCTTGATTGGCGCACCAAGGCTGCCATAGTTCAAGAAGTGTTTGGACAATGCTCTCAGGTACATGGTGTGATTCTTTGGATGTTCCTGTCCAGGGCCAGAAGTAGGATGGACTTCAGTGATCCTCGCAGGTGCTTTTCCACTGAGAATATTCTAAGATTCTGTGATTCTGTGACTATATGTATCCTTCAATACTGGATAGATACACAGCATAGCCACTTTCACTTTCCCTCACTTTGTGCCCTGTAATCTACTGGAAATCACTTCAGGGAGTCTGTAGCAGTGAGGAACCACACAGGTGCCATTGGAAGAGGAAGTTTATTTCCTGTTGCTTTTGGTGGCCAGACTGTGCCATGAAAAGGCAGCTGAAGAAAGCATGGGAATTTAGGCTGCTTAGGATTTAAAATGCATGAAGAGATGAGGGCACAGAAAGCCAGAAGCCAACCAAACTGAGAAAGAATTAGCAGAGCTTCAGCTGAGGGAGACTCACAGTGAGTGAATGTGCCCCCAGTGCCTGAGGGTGTGTTTTCATCTGTTCAGTTTCATTTGCTTGAAACTGTCTCATGTCAACGACATCTTTGCTTGTCCTGTGAATCCTTTGCTTTTTCTATTTTTACATTATCTGAAAGTTATTAACTGGAGGCTCTGTTTTCCTTCCATTGGGCTTAAGACAAGGGAAGTGCTCTATATTCATAGGACCGTATGTTTTTCTTTCTTTTGCGTTTTTCTTGCTCTTCCTCCTCTTCCTCTTCTCTATTTGTTTTTTGTAAGATTTTGGCAGTTTGACTTTCCTGCAGTAATAGTCTGGCCACATTTGCTTCTGAATTAATTTGAAATAAGGTTTTCTTATTAGGAAATGGCTCAGACATTTTTCGGTAAGAAATAGCTTTTTTGTTGTGTCTTTGGCTTGGTTTGCTTCTCTCCTCTGGTGCTGGTTCTGGCCAGTGTTCCAGTTTTGTGTTTGAACCCTGGTTGAGTGTGGTTGACTTGGCTTGATGCTGAACTGCATCTTGGTGGTATTTTTTGCTAGACTGGGACAGTCTTTTCCATTGTGGTCTTCTTTGCACTGTTAAGTGTAAACTTCTCTGCTGTTTTTCAAGGGTATTTCAGTGTTAAAGCTGTAGTTATCACTGGAGCTACTCTGTGCTTGAATTACTCTTGCTGCTTATGAGCTCTGGCATGCGCTCAGTGTCATCGATTTGAGCATGCAATATGTTCAGCATAGTTTGTTTTCCCTGTGCCTGAACTGTGTTTTCCCCAAGTCTGTAATTTTTTCAGACTGCCTTTGGTAACGTTAGATCCCAGCTCTGACTCTTTCCTTGCCTTGCAGTGGTGTCTGAGTTTCTGTCACCATCCTTTGGCCTTTCTTCCTTATGAAAGGACCTGGCATTTACTGGCCTGGGTGTAATTCTAAAATGTGCTGGGAGTTGTGCTGTCTTCTGCTGAGTCAGCAGTTTGACAGTCTTATTTAATTTCCTTCTGCTGGGCTAGCTGCATGCTGCAATGTCTACTACCACACCAAGCCTGAAAGGCTGTTTGACAGCCACTTTCTTGTTCCTTTTTAAGCTTTCAAATGGGTCTGCATTTTGTGTGGCAGCTTCTGGTGCTTGTTTCCCTTAGGTTTATTTCCTTAGTTCCCGCACATAATAATGACTTACATTTCTATTGTTCCTTCCTTTGAGAAGGATACTAAGCACTTTGCAAAATTAACATAGAGGCAACATTTCACTATGAGTAACATTCAGCCGCTCGTGTGGCAGAATGAGGTTAGTCTGTTTAATGATGCAAAATAGCCCTGCACAGCCATGTAAGGTAAGAAACAGGAGTCTCAAACAGAAGGAGGCAAGGAATTTTTAATTAGATTCTGGCCAACTTTTTCCACAGTCTGTTTGTGGGGAAAATGACACGGATCATTAAATAGACGAGTGATAAGGCCTGTGTCCTTCCCTTTCCAGATGATAATGCCCAAGCCTCAGAAATATGGTGGGAAGAACGAGTCTGTGAAAAAAACATAGTTCAGGATCAATGAAAATATTAATTAATTTTGACCATATATGGAGGATTTATTTTGAAGTTTTATTGCTGTAAATGAAAATGGACATCTTGGTGTTTTCATGTAGACTCACAAAAGCCTTTAGGTATCATTCACAAAGGTGATGGGGAGGAGAAAATGGCAGCATCTTCCCCCAGAACTCAGCCTCATTAGGCAAACAGTGACAACAGACTGCTAGGCAGTGGGAAAACTGTACTCAAATCATTTCAGCCTGACTCAGAATGGAGGCTAAAACTGTGGTCTCTGTCACCTCTCATGAGAAAGGTTGAGCCTTTGGGACTGGGATTTTATAGTTTATTTTATTTTTTTAATTGATACTTCATTGCTAGTGAGTACATGAAGTGTCTCTGCAGATGTGTGTTTCAATCCAAATTTCCATCAATTTTATTATTAATGTCTGGTAAAGAGCATGATTTTTTTGCATGTGTTGAATGACTAAGTTTGATTAATGGAAAATTCTAAAAAGCAAACAAACCTGGCTTTAGATGGAAGAAATACCTGGATTTAGATTGAAGTAATATCTTTAAATGCCTTTAAAATGTTTTTAACTTTTTTTTTTTTTTTTTTTTGTATTGTTCATATCTTGCTTTGAAAAATCTTTCCTGCACAACTCCATCAGAACACCATTTTGGTCAGTGGTGGAGCATGAAGTCTGGGCCCTTATGTGACTGGAGAAACCGCAGAGTGAAATGTCAATGCTAACACATTGCAGGTGTTAGCATCTTTTTGTTCTCTCCTTCGATCCATCCTGGGTTTTGAGAGGAAATAGTCTTTGCTGGCAAATCAACTGACACTAGGTGCAGCACTGGACAGCAGAGACGTGCTGCAAATTTTCCAGTCTGAACAGTGTCATACAACAGTATTAGCATCCAAGCTGGGAGATCTGGAAATACCAGAAAGAGTCCATTCTGCAGTCTGCTGCCAGAGATCAGCTCCAGCACGCTGAGTTAACTGTTTGCTCTAAGCATCATCTGGGTGTTTTAAGAATTCAGGATTGCTCAGGTCACTTCTTTCAGTGAGTGCTTTACTTTTGTTCTTTTTTAGAAGTGGGAACTATTTGCTCTCCTTCTTAGATGTGTGCTGATTTTCACCGAGGCCAGAGTTCTTTGTATTGCTGCATTAAATTATGTTTGCTTTGTAAAGACTGCTGGGATTATGGCAGCAATTTATTTCTGTACCTTTTTTTCATCTTTGACAGGGGCTACCTGTGGACAGATGCTTTTCTTGACCTTGTCCTGTGTGTATAGGTCAGCCTGCATTTGTATTTTCCACCAGGTTCATGCCCTATTCCTTTTCTTACAGGTTACTGCTGTTTGAGGTCTTGGTTTTTGGAAAGGCTGAGGAACAGATCCGTAGAGAACTCCCTGTGTCTCTGTTTGAACATTTGTTCTATCCACGTTCTATCTCCTATTTGGGTCCAGAATAAGTTCTGTGTGTGTATATATTTTCCTGCTCATTGCCCAGACACCTTGCTCCAGCCTGGGACTAATGGAGACACTGTCTTATAAATAAAGATTAAAAGAGTACAGTCTAATGAAATCTGCACTAGCAACTTTGTCCATTAAGAAGTCCCCTGTCTCAAATAAACACTCTGAAAAATTCCCAGGGTTTATTGTGCAATGTTACTTGAACTTTAGTTAAAACCTGTTTTCTCTGGCTCACCTGTGTCTCACTGGACCCTTGCCTGGTTCCAATGGTGGACTTTCCCAAAATATATATTTTTGCTAGATAGGGAGTATGATAATTTTCTGCAAGTATTTGAAGGGAATATTCAATAAGAAAAGGCAGGACTTCTTTAAGACAATCCAAGTGAATGTAATTAAAGAGTAATGGGGAGGTATGGGGTAGAGCAAAAGTGCATTTAAATGTAATATTGGGAAAGAGCAGGTTCTTTCAGAAAATCCAGAACAGTAGTCTGATGGATGTCCTGGGAGCCTGATTGCTGTAGCTGTTGACTATGGGACAGGAAAGCCCACATGGGAGGGTGATGGAGAGGAACTGACAGCAGAGACATCCACCAGATTTTTTTTATTTTCATTGTTCTGTGTCTGTCAGTGTGTTGTTCTAGAGGGAGAGCAGCACAGATCCCACCCCCCCAGGAGAAACCGTCTCTCTCCTAGATATGCTCTTCCCCCAGTAGTCCTTCCTGCCTTCCTATGGGCAGGAATGTAGAAGAAATTTCCTTTGCTTGACAGGAGTAAGCCCAGTTGGTGCCATGACAGAGAGAGATGGCTGAGAAGCCCATGAGAAGCCTCTACCCTGAGGAGGCTGGCAGGTCTCTGCAGTGCCTGCTTTGTGCCTGTACGGGTGGAATTTTCCAGGATCATCCCCCTCTGCCACCACCATCACTTTGCAAATTCCAAGAAATGCAACTCATGAAAATGCATTCTTAGTACGCAGCTGACATGGTCAACATCTGCTTTCCAAAGAGAGTGCTGTGGGAGGTTTCAAATCGCTGCACTGTGGAAAAAAAATGACTTGGGGTAATTATAAATACCTAACAATACTATTTAATTTCTTCTGCCATATCTTTCCTAAATAGTGTATCTGGTACTGCTTCAGAGAGCTGAATAATTCTGACAAAGGGCAGTGAATGGAGTAGGTAAGGGAGTAAAAAAGTTCTCTATGATTTCAGTTGGGATCTGAAATGAAGGAAATGTGAGCAAAAGATTAGGCATTTTCAAGTTCTGCTCCAGAAAAGGGACCTTTGCCTTTCTTGTGCAGTGCCTGCAGGAATACCTGGAGGATGTGGATGATGAAGGCATCTGAGGAAAACAGGACCTCCTTACACAGTCTCACAGGACAGGGGAAGCTTAGCACAAAGCCTCACTGGTACCTGTGGTTCTGCTTGATGCCACTGCTTCTGAGCAGGCTCAGAGCCTGGGATACCAGGAAAAAGGGAGGCAAAATTTATGAGGTTGGACCTGTGACCACTCATGAGACTGACTCTTCCAGGTGGCAATTCAAAGGGCCTAAAAGTCAGCCTTGCTCAAATGCACCTTGCTTCCTCTGGTACAGAGAGAAAAGACCAGCCTCAAATATGCTCAGGTAGGATGAGCGTGGGTCCTGGCAGTCTCTCCTCTCTGCTTCACGAGTGCTGTCGCACTGTTGGCACTACATTCCAGAGGTCCCGGGTAAGCTGTGTGTGTCCACAGTAAAGACTCCTTCCCGGCAGCACAGGGATGGCTGCTGTGATCACCTGTGCCCCAAGAGGTGTTCACATTCCTGGAGAGGGCTGCTGCAGTGGAGAGGCCACCACAGGGGAGACTTCAGAAGAGGCTCAAGGGTCAAACAGGTGGACCTGTGGGAAGGTCAGAAGATGGTTTAGGAGAAGCCCTCCGAGACTAAGTGGCACATGTGAAGGGCACAGTGAGAATCATGGAGAGCAGAAGTGGGGAGCTGTGGGCAAAATCAGAATTTGGGGATATTAGATGTCAGTTCTGGCATCAGAATGGAGGCACCCAGGAGAGGGGAGCCTTGGGGACCGTTGAATCTTCCTGTAGAGACAGCAGCAGGAGATGGATGTTGTCTTGGTTTGGAAAGACAGGTGCCTGCTAGGGAGGGCAGGAACCTCCCTTGGAATAGAGAATGCAAACCCCCTCCCTCTGAATTATTATAATTTTGAAATTAAGGGGCTCTCAGACAAGGATATGAGGATAGGAATAACAGTTCTTTACTAGTATGTGTAACAAGGCAAACAAACAATAACCATGGCATTAACAACAAAACAACTAGGAACCTCGTGACAGCCTTCTTGGCTGGGACGGGAAGGACGAGGAGAGGGTTTGTGAAGCAAACCCTGGGGCAGTCTCATCCCGCTGCCCCTGCAGGACTCTGAGGAGCACCAAGCTGGAAGGGCAGGAATGAGCAGAGATCCCGGGATGGTGGATGAGATGTATCAGAAGCTCCGCAGTGGTAGCTGGAGCTGCGGGATGTCCCGGTGGGGCAGGGGGTGCGGGGCTACAGCGCAGCAAAAGACCCAGAGCAGGGCCAAAGAAGCGGCAGGGCCGGGACAGCGGCGGCCCAGCTCCAGCAGGGCAGGAGAAGGAGAACTCAGAATTCCTGTACACACGAGCAGATGGTGGTAGGTCCCTAGGACTGGACTCTAGTGATGACACTGAATTCTCCTCACCGTAAGCAACAACTTGACCCTCCTCCTTCCGATGCCGAGAGCGAGAACCCAGCTGCCCCCAGCCCCATCCTTTTTCCTGCCCCCAAAATCTCACGGTATCTTCCCCCTCAGAGAGAAACTCCCAGAGACAAAACAAGTGTAGCCAGATGCTACCCTCCTCTCCCGCCTTTGGCCACTTCTTTTGTTTTGCTTAAGTAGCTGTAAGTACCCCGTAGTTAGTTTCTAGCAACTCATGGGAAAAAATTCTATAAGTAAAAAAGAAAAAAATCCAACCCCCAATAGATGTTATGGGAGGTTGCTATTTTACCTGGCTTGCTCTGCATCCAGGGTCAAAGTGGATAGAAAAGGATGCAAGGTGAAGATAAAGCCTTACATCTCAAGCCCTCGGGATGTTATGTGCCTTCTGCTCTTGTTCTGGGTGCTCTGACCCACCTCAGTTGCTGTCCCTGAGACAAGTACAGATGTGTAAAGTTGAAGTGAAAGGCAGTGGAGGTTTTCTAAAGGGATGATAGAAAGTCAAGCAGAGACTTCAAGCTGAAAAATTCTCAATTAGTATGGCTTCTACTGGTAAATTATCCACTGAAGGCAAACTGTTAAGTATAATTTCATGTAGGGAAATGCACCAAAAGGGATATAATGAAGATATTCATATTGTAGAAGTGTGGCTGTTATCCTGGAAGAAGCACTGGTTTGTCTATCCTGCTCACTGGGGCTTTGTTGCAGGGGTATGTAACCTGAAGAGCTGTTGATGCTGATTTGTTACAATACTTAAGTATAGGCCCTGGGAAACAGGCCTACATATGCAAACCTATGTATTTGAGTTACTCTGGCCTAGAAACTTGTATTGAAGTAACTTGCAGGAAGAAATCTGGAAGTTTTTTTGGTGGAAAATTAGTATTTCCATTTTTTTTTTTTAATTTGAAGTGTTTATTTTCATTGAGACATCCTAACTTCTTTGAGAAGTCTGAAAGATTGGAAAGTGACACTCTCAAGTCTTTTATGGCTACAAATGGGCACCTTTTTTGTTTTGTTTTGTTTTTTATCTCAAATTTTTGACTACTATTTAAAAAAATTTCAGTAGCAGAAGTCAGGGACCTCCTCTCATTTCTATTCAAATGGATATTTTTGTGTGTTTTGGGAAGCCAGAAACATGAACCAGGTGATTCTGGTATTAAAAAAAGAACATACTCTTAGCCACTGTAACATCCCAGATGAAATTATCATCTCTCTCTGCTCCAGAAAGTTCAGCAGTGATAAATGCAAACCTGTGCAGATGTTGATGGAATAACCAAACCTTGGTTTCTGAGGAAAAAGCTAGGGATGGAAATCAGTTCAAGGCTGAGATCCTGGAAGTAGTCAAGGACAGTTGGATGGGGCTTTGAGAAACCTGGTCTAGTGAAAGGTGTCCCTGCCCAAGGCAGGGGGTTTGGGACTGGAGGATCTTCAAGGTCTCTTCCAACTCAAGCCATTCTGGACAAATCTGAAGCTGTAAACCCTGTTGAGGGCTTATGAAGGGTACGGTGAACATGGGCACAGCTGTGTGTCAGGATGTATGCAGAAATTATTGGAAGGAGATATGAGAATGAATGATAAATATTTAGACAGCATCACAACTTTGCAAGATGGTTCCTAAAAATTAAAGCAAAAAGAGGTTCTTGAAAGGCCTCTCTCACAGACCACCCAGACACCACCCTCTATAGTGACATGCAAAGCATGTGTCTTTTACTTGCTGCCTTGTGCTCTCTCCCCCTTCTGTTGCTGCAAACCAGACTATTCTGAGCTATATTCATGCTGTAAAAGTGGTACTGCAGTTCCTGACCCAGCCCCTCTTTCTGGGGCACAGTCAAAATCTCTGTCTGCTGGTTGGTTGGGACAGCAGTTCTTGCCTGGTTCTTCATGTGAGATGCACATGCTTAGCAAGTCTTTTCATGTTCTCTCAACATTGTCCCTCCAGACAGTCCTGGACAGGATTGTGGTGGAAAGCTCAGCAAAATCAGAAAAGGAAGATAACCAAGAAAAGGGGGAAGAGGTGGGAAGGTTTAATATAAACAACTCTCATGAGATCTGTGTTGAAAGAAAATTGACTGCATCCTTGATTACAAATGTGTATCTTGGGGAAGAGACTAAGCCAAGGTTTCTGCTTGAAATTTTGCAGTTGCTGATCATCTATTTCTGCAGCACTTTGCAGAGCAGTGAACTGAATGCTGACTGCCATGTGGCCAGTCAACTATCTATACCTTCAGCGTAGCACTGACAGCACTGGAAACTGGAACTGACTTCAAGGATTTTCTGACATCACCATGGCCTCTATAGAAAGAGAAGGAGACAGGTCACCAGCCTTTTGTAAGAAGCTCTAAGAGATACTGCAAGCACCTATCTCCCGAAGTAGATGACCTCTCCCTTTATCTGCCCACCTGTCAGAGGGTTTCCTTGCAGATGAAGGTAGTTTCTGAGCTGCCTGTGCAGAAGTAGATCTGAAAAATCTCTGATTTTCTTCACCTGTTTCAGTTTAGGTTTGAGAACAGGGAAGCTGTGAAGGTTGTAATTACCATGATCCAGTTGCTGAGTCAGACACAAGCTTTTCATTAACACCTCTGTTCTCTTCAACTTCAGGGTAGTTTGAGGTAATTGCTTATCTCTACAAGGGTGGTTAGTCTGGAGGATAAGGCCTCTATGTGAGTGTGAGCAGCATCTGTTTTTGGCAGTTTTCAAGGCTCAGATTTGACTGGAAGAGGCCACAAGAACTCAGAAAAGCACTAGACAGTGTTCCATTTGCCCATGAAATGAGACTGGATGGCTGATCTTTTGGTACCAGGGTGTCTCATCTATTTTGTGTTGGACATGCAGACAAGAAGTAACCCCACAGCTGTTTAAAAACATCTTCGTTTTGATTTTACTTGCTGTGTTTTGTTCCCTTTTTACTGCAGTCATTATCTCTCTTGCTACTGGATGTATAGGAGCCTGTGCCAAAATCATAGTGAGGGTAGACATATTTCATTGAATAGTGCTCATACACTGACCCTGCAGTACTTATCTTTTACAGGTGTGGATCTACCTTGTTTTGTGTTTCTGGTATAACTGAAGGTAGTGAATCTGTTCTTCAGAGCCCTCTATGGCTTTGCATCCTCAGTATTTTATAGGTTTATCTTTCAGCCTGGATTGAAATCAGGTTTGTGCATGTAGCTTACAGATGGTGTGGTATTCACTGCTAGACACTGATACTTTCTTCTGTGCTCTTGGTAAAGCATAGGCAAAAGGTTGCTGACTTACGACAAGCTGCACTGCCTGCCTGCTTGCTGAGGCTATTTTTGAGATGTTTTTCTTCTTTATGGGCTGTGGAGGTCTCTAATGTAATTTTTCTGACCTTGTGTTAATTGGAAGTGTTTCCATGGATGTTTTTCAATTTTATTGCTATTGCACTTGGAGAGATTGAAATAATACACAGTACAGAGTGGGAAATAAATAAACCTAAAGATCTCATGAGGTTTGGCAAATCTTACGTCTGTGGTGCCTGAAGCATCCTTGTTGGCTAATAACTACTTGTCCTTCTTTTTCTGGCTTCTCTTCTGGAGAAAGTGTTCTCATAGTCTCTCTCTTGCACACAGTGAGTCTCAGGATTGCTAAGGAATAGGAGGGAAGGCAGAGGACAAGGGCAACACACTTTGACTGGAGGAGATGCAGGGTAGTAGGGAACTGTGAAATGTGGAATGTATGAAGTGATATATCAAAGTGGAAGTTCACTCCTTTGTTAATCAAGAATTCAAAAGAGAAGGAATCAATCAGATAAAGTGTTCTAACCCAGCCTTCGCCTGGGTTAGAACAATTCCCTAGCTAATTTCCTTAGCAAGATGACTGATGGGTTGTGGTCAGCCTGCCAGAAGTCGTCCCAGGAAATGGGACTTCATCAATAAGGGGGGAGCAGCCCAGCAGCCTGGCGAGCTCCTCAAGCCCTTGCACTGCAACAGTGCATGAGGTGAAGCTTCCTCTTTCTGTTGGTGCATCTGCAGAAATAGAAACCTTCTGGCTTGTGGATAGACTGACCTACAGAGACTGCTTTCATCCACACTTGTTGAAAGGAGAGCCTCATGCTGTGGAAGCAATACTTTTCTTCCTGTTTATGTTATGGTCATTTGGACTACTTGCAGTAGTGTGGCCATGAAAGAGGAGTTTAGACCAAAGCTCACAAAGATGTCTCTTACCACTTGCAGTTTGCCACATTCAGAGGAAACACCCGAAGGGTTTTGCGGCAGTTCACTAAAACTGTCTGTGATGATCTCTTTTCTAAATCCTCCTGAAGAAGACACAATTTTATTTGCTTTGATTTCCATCCTTAGTCTTTTGACAATATAGTTTACAAAGAGACATATTTCTGGGATAAATGGGTTCAATATTTATTGTCCCAGGATGAGAATTTCCTCTGTACCACCATTCCCAACAAATTAGTTTACTTGAGAAAAGGGAAATTTTGGCATCTTGTAATTTTCTGTCCTGAAGCCATGCTGAGGACCAATGATCTTCTGGCTTGTGGGCAAATGTTCTTTTCTTATTACCTGTTTTACAGCAGCAGTTTTAATGCAACACTGTAAGGTGTAGTTGCCTCTGAAAAGCTGATGCTTGATTGTTCTAGTCCTTCTTGTAGCACCCCTGCAGCCTTGATGGATGGCATGTGGTATAGACTAATTCATTCTTAAATCTGTGCACAAACTCCCCAAGAGAAGCCAAGGGAGGAGAGGTGGAGCTGTCCTTGTGGCAATTTTCCCTGCCTCCCGTGAACACAGGAGCCAATTTTCTGGCTGCTGAGGAAGATGTATTTTGAGAAATGGCGGCTGAAATTAAACTGTGCCAAGAGAAAGAGGTGATAGAGAGAAGTACTTTTTGAAAGAATAAGTTTAAATCCTAAACATCTCCTTCAGTCTAAAGCCTCTGCCACTTAACTTCATGGTAAAGACAAATCAAGGGACTTTCACTGGTAATCAGAAGTAGTGGGATTTCTTTCAGCAGCTGCTATGAAACCTCTGCTCTATGCTACAGGTTTTTCTGCCCATGGCTAGAAGCATCTAGCTTACTGTGGAGTAACATCTCAACAGCAGGTAGTGTTTTAATGTGGACAATAAATGATGTGGGAGACTTCAGAGTGGCTCAAGACATAATGTCCCATTTTCTCAGCAGCAAGGTAGGACTGCTTCTGCTTTCTGAAGAGCTGAGTGAGTTGCATCTTCAGGCTGTCCTTCCAGGCTCCTTCACAGATGCTGAGAACTGTTAAAAATGCCAGTGGACTAATTTAAGTGTCCAATGATTTGGACTTCTGGTATATGACTTTGTCCTTTGGATTTTAAGTGTGTGGTCCCCTGGAGCCCAGGAAAACAAATAAAGCTGTTCTAGGGAGAAGCATTTTTCTGGCATAATTCTATGTTCAAAGCTGTGTTCTTTCAGAGTTTCCCATAGGTTAGGACAATCAGCAGAGGTAGATTTACTTGTGGAATGGCATAAATGTAATTGAATGAGCTAGACTCCCCATCAGTGTTGTGTCTTCAGGGAAAGTAAGTCACAATTTTTAGTTTTGGAGTGATTTTTTTTTCTATCCTCTTCATTATCTTGTATTGGCTGTAGTCTGAGACTTCTGTTCAATGGCCAAAGATCTCAGGCGACCAAAATGCCAGGTACGAAAGTCTGATACAGCAATGTTGTTTTCTGCTTGACACTTATCATCCAGGCTAGCTTCTGGCTTTAGTCTCCTTCTCCACCTAATACACCAAATGTAAACCTAGAAACAAACCTCAACATGGCTGTGAACAAGCAGTGGTTGGTACTGGGTGTGAATCTTGACCGTTTTCTCAATGTTTCCAGGAGATGATGCTTCTCTGAGGTGCTGTAGGTCAGACAAAACTTTGCATATTACTCTTTGAGGGGCATAGGCGAGTGATGTTTGATGTCTGCAGAAAGTTGTAGACCTGTACAGTTGGGATAGTTTGGTTTAACAGGGTAGGTATGGAAGTGAACTGGTCCTCTGTGTGTTTGTGTGTGTGAGTTAAGAGATATTGCAGTGTGTGTGTAGCACTGCCTTGTTATGTGTGTGTGCAGGGCCTAAAGCTACTGTTGCTTCTTTCGGTCTTGATTGACGACAAGAGTTTTTACCACGCCTATAAATGCAAGTTTCTTTGTCTTTGCTTCTTCCTAATCATTGCTATTGCAACTTTGGGAGTGTTTTCTAAACCTGGGAATGCTCAGTCCTTTCTTCAGCATCAAGCCATGTTACCTATTGTTGTGCTATGACAGCAAGTTCCATAACTTCATGCTCTAGCTTGTGGAGAAGTATTTCCTAGGGTCCCAAAAGTATGTATGTGTGATCCTAAATGAAAGACACTAATAGAAATTAATTTGAACAAATCTGTAGCCCTTGTTAAAGACTGCATATTCAAAACACAAGACTTCTTTTCTTTTCCAGATTCTAAGCAATTTAATTCTGGTGTGGTCTTCTATAATTGTTTCTAGTCTTCTACAATCTCCTGGTTTAGAAAGCTTTGCCATTTGGGGATCATAGTGATCCAAAATATTGCTTTTCTGTATGTGCTTGAACCAACATTTCTTTAAAATTTCAAAATTGTAACAAAAATCTTGTAAAAAAGCATTTAGAATTTGACTTTACTAAATATTTTTCAAATTCTATTACTGTGAAAAAAAACCCCCTCTTTTTAATAAAGAGACACTTTGTAGTGCTAGTGTAATTCTGTGGTTGGTCAAATTTTAGCTTCGTGCGTGTCATGTGGCTTGTGTGGTGTTTCACATCCAAGGAAATCTAGTTCACAAATAGAAATGTTCAGAGTGATTGTGAGTGAACACTCCTTGAGATTGCAGCTGTTCCTTGAGATTTCTTCTAATTTTCTTTTTTTGAAAGCATATCAGCTGTGGATCTCCTGAGAGAGCTGCACCTAGACATGTGCTTTTCTGGAGAATTGTGCCTCATATCCAGAACAATGGTGAAGATTAAATGCTAGCTGCAGCTAACATTCATGGTGAAGTGCAGTGGATGCATGGGCTTGTGCTGTTAGGAGAGAGTCTTCTATCACATCCCCATGTGAAAATGGATTTTGATAGATGGGGTGGAAGTTTAAATATTGGTAGCTTATTAGGGGTAAGGGCTGTCTGTGCTTTTCCCTAAAATGGCCATTGACACAAAGGAGCATCAGATGTTTCACAGTTCACCGAGCTATGCCATAGTCTATGGCAGATCTTCATAAAGCTGTGAAGTCCATTGAGGTCTGGGGCAGTGCAGTGATCAGGATGTGGTAACAGTGCTGCTGGGGCAAGGATGGGTCCTTGGCTTTACTTAACTCCAGTCCAAGGTCTTTTCTGCAGTCCTGGAGCTGGCCTCAGAGGGTATGGGCTGTATCCTGAGGAAAACAGTAATTTCTCTGGAATGAAAAGGGTTACACTACATTGTCTTGGTTTGGAAAGACAGGTATCTGCCAAGGAAAGCTGGAGTTTCCCTGAGCATGGAGAATGCAAACCCCTCACCCCGCCAAATTATAATTTTGCAATTAAGGTCTTTCAGGCAAAGATTTGGGAATAGGAACAACAGTTCTTTACTAGGAATATTTACAATACAAATGTAGTAGGAAACAAAACCACCCAACCAAACAAGCAAACAAACAAACAAGCAATCCTGGAAAACCCTGACAGAGTCAGAGCTACAACCTGACACCTTGTTGGTCAGGGTGTTGAAAGCAGTCCAAAAGTGAGTCCTCCTGGAGTGGCAGATGTGGTTTTGTTGGAGTAGAGATGATCCTGTAGAACAAGGGTCCAGTGATGGTGAGAAGGGGTCCAGTGATGGTGAGATGGGGTCCAGTCTTCTTCTGGGAATCTGGTGAAGCGAGTTCCTTTCGTGTTCCTATGTCTGTTTTATCTAGGTAGGAATGGTTGGCTCTCCACACTGGGTGGAGCATCTCACAATGGGATGATGGAATGTGGACGTACTGCTTTGGGGAGGGTATAGTTTGGAGATGACTGCTTTGGGGAGGGTATAGTTTGGGGATAACTGATGGCACATTAGCAGAACATATCTCCCTGGAGGGAGGACAAAGAGATAAGAAACACTGCCCCACCTGGTTTTAACAGTTGGCCCATTATCAGAAGGCATCCACACACCCCCCCCGCCCCGCCCCAGAGTTACAAGAGATAAAGAAAAAAAAACCACCCCTCCCCAGTTGCTTTCAACAGATGAAATAGAATACACATTTTTGGTTCCATAACCCAAGACATACATGGATGATACTATTAGGCATCAAGGAGGCCTTTTCTGCACCATGCATGATTTCCTTTGGCAAGAGGAAGGCTCTTCCTTTATCTCTCTCTCTTCTTACTTCCTTCTCTCCCTCCCACCTCCACCTTTCTCTTTCCTTCTCACTGGCTAGATTGCTAAGAGCAGCCCAGTTGGGACTGAGGTAGAACTGCAGACTGGCCTCTTGTGCAGTTCCCCTAAATGCCTTTTCAAGCAAGTTCAATAATTGATGAGCACCTGAGTCCTTGTCTGTACTGAAGAGTGCACATGGTATTTAGTACACGAAAAAGCTATTTTGCCCATCACATTGCTGGAACAGCACTGTTTCTGCAGCACACCAGTTAATTGATCTCTCAGTAGTTATAGAGAAACTTCCTTTCTCCAGTGGTCTCAACTGCTTCACTTCTTCCAGCATAGAACTTGTACCTTCTTGTTGACTTCCACTTGTCACATCAGAGCACAGTCCAGTTGCCTTCTTCCTCCAGTGGGTTATTTCCTGATCACTCCTGTCCAGCCTATCCTCTGCTATAACTGGAACAAGTGTAGCAGATCTCAGATCATCTCCTGGGTTTGCATAGCTTGGGTTTTCACACTGAAACATTTCACAACTTGTTGTCTGCCCAGGATTGGCTGCTTTTATTGAGGTGAAAGATGCACTGACACAGCTGCAGGTGCAGGAGAGAGCAGGAAGTCAGGTTTGGAATGTCTCAGAAGAGATGGAGAAGGAGGAGGAAGAGTGAGCGTTGTGGTTTAATGCTGGCCAACAACTATGTACCAAGCAGTCCCTTGTTAACCTCTGCCAATGGGATGAGGAAGAGAATTAGAAAAAGGTAAGACTGATATATGGAGATAAAAGCAGTTTAATAATTAAAATAAAAAAAATATAGTAATAGTAATAAGAAGGAATATAACAAAGAGAGGAATAAAACCCAAGAGAAACAAGTGATGGACAATACAATTTCTCAATGCCTGCTGACCAATGCCCAACCCATCCCTGAGCAGCAACTCATGACTGCCAAATAACTCCTCCCAGTTTATATACTAGGCATGGCATTCTATGTTATGAACTAACCCTTTGGCTTGTTCAGGTCAGCTGTCCTGGCCATGCTCTCCTCAGTCTTTTTGTGCACCTGCTTGCTGGCAGAGTATGGGAAACTGAAAAGTCCTTGACTTCAAGTAAGCACTACTTAGCAACAACTAAAACATCAGTGTGTTATCAACAGTATTCTCATACTAAATCAAAATCACAGCACTGTATCAGCTAATAGCAAGAAAATTAAGTCTATCCCAGCTCAAACCAGGACACTGGGTGAGAACTGTCTTATCAGGGAAGGTGCAAGCCAGCAGCTTAACATCAGTCCCTGCTGAGCACACAGGTTGGATAGGGTAAGCAGGACGGACTTGCTGGGGATGCTGCTGGGCAGAACAGAGGCATATTGACAAAACTGGGTGGAGTGGGAGGAAGGACTGAAATAGTTGAGGTGCTGCAGATGGGGTCATAGATACACTGACTAAACTGCTTAGTAACAGCCTCCTTTCTCCTGTTGCAGCAACACATTGCATACCCAACCTGCTCCATTTTCAAAGCAGATTTACAGAAAGCACATTCACTGAAGGCACTGCATTGAATCTGTACATGTAAAGCTGACCCAGCTGGTATATGCCAGATACTGGAGAAACATTATTGCCTGTCTTTAAAAAAGATCAGAGGGAGCAGAATGGAAAGGAGCTTGGGAATTGTAGATTTATGGCATCACTGTTGCTTAACCCTGATTCTAAGAAAGCATATGAAATTAATTATCAACTAAATTCTTTGTCAGCACCTGAACAATGACATAGAGACTTGTAGAAGTTCACCAGGACTTGTTAAGACCAAGTTATATCAGACCAATCTCATATCTTTCTGTAACAGGGTAACAGACATTTTGGACTGACGTGAAACTTAAGGTGTCATCTACTTGGACTCCAGTAAGGTTTTTTCATCTCTTTTATCATACTTTGCTAGCAATCTAGAGGAACAAGGTCTTGAGGAGAGTGAATAACAAATGCATGCAAAATGAGTAAGAATGTCAGAAGGGAAGGGAGAATGGACTGGAGTGAGGATCTGTCCTGTTTTCATTTCAGTTCAATGTGTTCTTTAATAGCCTTGGTGGTGGATGTAGAATTTGCATATTAAATTTGAAGATGACAGAAAGCTGGGGGGACTGTGAATTTGTTGGAGAACGGGGTTAGAATTCATAACGCTCTTGACAAACTGGAGGTACACTGAAAAAGTGTGATGTAATTCAACAGAGACAAGTGCAAACTATTGTACATTGGCAGGAACAATAGACTACATAAATACAGTGCAGAGAAAGATCAACTAGATCACAGTTCTGCACAAAAGGATTGAGGGAAAGGATAAAAGAGGATCACAAGCTGAACATGGTTATGTATTGTTGAGAAAGAGGCAAATGCTGTACTTGGGCATATAAATAGGAGTTTAGCCTGCAAGGCATATGATGTAATCTCTGTGCTCTGCTGGGTGACGGTAAGGCTTAAAATCTCTCTGCAGTTCTGTGGATAACACTTCACAAAAGGTCTGGACAAACTAGAATGATGCTGGGGAAAGCAGCGAGAGTAATCAGGGATGTAGAAAATAAGTCTTATGAACAATGATTTAATGAATTGGCATTGTTTAGTTGTCGTTTGGAGAACTGAGGAGAAAGGGGGAGATACTGCCCAACAGGCAAAGGACTCTGAATCTCAGAGGTTCCCCATTTGCAGCGATCCCTTTGGCAGCACTAAGTGACAGCATCAGTGACAGTGTCAGAACTTTTACCTGGTCGCCAATGGAGGCAGCATTTCTGTGATGTGGTTTGTATGGTTAGAGGTTCAGGTGGTTCCCATGGGTTGGAACAGTTTCTTTGGACCATGGTCAACACAGTGGCACTGGAGGGCTGTCACAGGAAAGAGGGGCGGGGAGCAGGGGGCAAGGCATCAGGGCTCATGAGGAATCTCTCCCACTTGAAACAAGTGAGCACACCTAGGCCAAGGGTCTGCTTGGGCCCAAGAGCTGTTGCACTCACTGCCTATGCTGTGTGCCAGCTGATGTCTTCAAGGTGAGGTTGGAGAGTTAGCAGGTCATCTGCACAGCATCTGTAACCCTGGAAGAAGGATAAAGGCTCTTTTAGGCTCTTTTAAAAGGATAAAGGAAGAAGGATATTGTCTTTTCTATTTTTCTCTTTAAGCCAGGATTTGCTCTTTATTGCCTTATTTGGCCTTATCCTTGTTTTCTTCTTTCATCTCTATCTTGTGTGTGTATATGTCTGTCTGTTTATCTTCCTATCTATCACCAGTATATATGCACACTGATTTAACTGCCTCAACTTCGACTCTTCTGAACTTCTCGCATGTGTCTTCTGGGTTGCTGTAATTCCCTAGGACTTTCATATATCAACTCTCTCATCTTTAGTGTCATTATGGTGTCTTGTATTAGGCACTGCAAAAACACCTTCCAGAAGTCAGTCTCTCAAAGTGTTGAAAGGAGATATTGCACACCACAAGTAGATAAATTAAACATACATATGGAGAGAGCAGGAGATCTTGGGTGCAATAAGGAAATGAAATACCTATATTATAGCATAATGAATCGTGTTTGTAACTTGCTGTCTGAATAGCTCCTGCAGACGTCAAAGATGAAGAGTTTGAAGGCTGAATGTCATGGCATTTAAAATTATGTCTAGATTTCATTGGATGCCGCAGTGCCAAATTCTGTCTTCTCAAAGGAATTGGGGAACAAATTTAGTCTTCCATACCTGAAACTGTACCCCATTAATTTCTGGTTTTAAACTTTCAAATGTATTCACCACATACTTGACATCCTTTTCTTTTTTTGGGGGTAGTGGTGGTGATGTAATATTCATAGACAGTTATCATCTGCATTACTTTTAATATATCTTATGAGTCTGAGGCCCTGTGAACTCTGACTAGCACTATCTGCCAATACTTAGGAACTATATAAAACAATCTTGAAATGCAGAGGCAATATTTGGGCATGGAAGGACAGGTGTCCTTAGTCTTTTGAGAAGATCTAAAGTCTGAAGCTGAAGATAAAGGGGGCAAGCAAGAAAGCTCCTAGGAAGGCAGAAAACAGAAATGCAGCATTTTCATGGATGAATGAGCCTTTATGAAGTTGCTTTTAAAAGGCGAAATTATATGGCCATTTGCACTGCCTCTTGATTGCTCAGTGCACCAGCTATTCTTTATGCTGCATGCCATTTTCTGCCTTGTATTTAACTTCACAAAATATTCTGGGATGCAGTTTTCATTAAGAGGCCTGTATTAACACATCTGTACTGTTAGATGGGGGTGGGATTTCCTGCTATGTGGATGCTCATTAACTTCCAGTATTTTTTGCCCTTGTTTTATGCCATAGCTGAGCTCTAGGCTCAGCTGAGTTAGCTGAGCTCTAGACTTCAGTATGACAGATGGCTATTCTATTGCAGCCTTTTTTTGCCCCTTTTTCTCCTCCACTCACACTACAGCCACAATATAAGCTTTGAAGGCTCATTATCTAAATCATGGCATAGAAAAGTCCTTTGGGAGCCAAATTCACCTCTGGCATAAGCACTGCAATTCCATTGACTTCAGAATAGGTTCACTGCTTGACGTCAGGAGAAAATTTTTGCAATTTAGATATCAAAATGAACAAGTCTAAGACATGATGGACTGCTTTCTCTCCCCAAAATGACCGATTCAAAGGCTTGGTTTGGCTTCTTGTCCGTGCTACACTCCACCCTTGCATACTGAGAACCTGTTTTCTGTTTGTTTCTGTCCTGGAACTTTCTTTTCAGCTCCATATTGTGTCCTCCTGAATACCTTCAGATCTACTTGTCTGCGATCTCACGCTTCCTGTCCTCACTCTCTGGAGATGGTTGTGCCAAGTCTTGCAGCAGGTGTTGTTGAAACAAAGCTGAAACAGCTATCCCAGGATCATCAATGCCACTAGGTCTTAGGAGGTTGTGGAAGATGTAGACTGAAGGCTATAAATGCTGTCTCATAGCTGCTGCAGGCCAGGACTCTTGTATCTCCCTTACACAAGGAAGCAAAGACAGGAAGGACCCCTGGAAGCTTGGTGTGCAGTAATTTTACAAACCTGAGGTATTTTGAGCAACCAATGCACAACTCCAGATGGTATTTAGCCTTGCAACCACTCTGGAGCGGACAAGTTTTGTCAGTAGCCCCTGGGATGGGGGAGGACAGTAGAAGTGCATGCTGGCAAAGCTTGAACTGATTGACTCTTACTGGCAACGAACTATTTTTGGGAGTCAATGATGAGAACAGTCTGTACTGCTGCAAGTTTGACTCTGCCTTGCAAGGTTATTATCTGTGAGTTTAATCAGAGTCTGTCACATGCATGGAGTGAGTAGCTAGTGTTTCAAGGGGTGTTCTTCATGCTGGGGGATGGGGAGAGAAGCTTTTGAGGTATGAATGGAAAAAAATGGACACTCCTTGAATTTTTACTGTTTTTTCATGTGTCATTAAATACACATAAATTACTTACATAAATTCTAGACAGACTTCCCAGATACCTATAAACTTGTGGTCAGGCAAAGGCAAATCAGTGGTAGCAGATCTCTTATTTTCCCTGATCCTGGAGGGTCTCTGAGCTCTCTGTGAATGACCTCTGTTCACAGAGGTTGCTTTGCCCTCTGTAGAGATGTAACTGTACTTTCTTGGGATGTGGCAGCCGTTCATCAGTGCAAAGCCCTGCTAACCAGCCATTAGGAAATGTGTGAAAATGGAGGGGTAATTAGGGAAACAGACACTGGAATGAATAGCACTCAGGCTGCAGTATGGCTATCATTCTCTGTCATGCAAAAGACCAGCCCTGGTTAGCCTGATTTATGAACTGTGCAGAACAAGCTTATGGTTATTTTGATTATCTGTGTTACTCTATTCACTGAAAAAGCCTGCCAGTAACTAGTGCCCTGTTGTGCTGTGAGCTGCACAGAGAGACCTAGATGATTGCTGTAGCCACTAAATACTTACCGTGTTAATATAAGCTGAGAAAACATGGTCACACAGACAGATGGGAGAGCCAGTGCACAGAAAATGCAGGCAAGTTAAGAACAGAAGTAAATATCCAGGATTTTCTTGCTCAGCATACTTTGAGCAAAGTCTGTAAAGAGATGACATATTTTATCCACTGATGGCAGTGAATATTTTTGCATTGACCTGCTAGAGAAATACGAATTGTAAATGGGTGATAATTTTAAGTTTTGTGGACTATAAGCTTAACATATCAGCAGCCTGACCATTGCAAAATATCTGTAGCTTTCTGGGCAAAAGTGAGACTTATGGTAGGGTGAGACAAAAAGCAATGACAGAACTTCACTGGTGTTCATGGGAGCTCCCTCAAAAAGAAGGCCAAAACTGAAGAAAACTGTATGGGTCTCTGAAAAGCTCCTGAAGAAAGTGGAACAGGTCAACATTCACATCTTGTTACTGACTGAGGGGTTGGAGGCATAAAGCATCTTGGAAAAAAGGCACTTGATACAACTGAGAAGGGAGGCAAAAGAAGACAGAAAAGAAAGGGGAAAATTTGTTTTGGGCAAATAATCTCTGAAACAGTCTTTAGAATGGATGTGCAGGGGTGGGGGACTGAGAGGCATTTGCCACAGCCAAAGTGAAAACATGGTACAGTAAGGAAGGGAGCAGAATCATTAATGTCAGTGAGGGTCAACAGACCTGGGTCTTAATCCCAAACCTCAGACCCGCATCTTTGAAGACAAGATGAGGTCAGGAGCCCGGCTGTGTTCCCCTCCAAAAACAGTCTGTCCAGAAGCGGTGTTTGCTTTTTTTGTACTGAGGAGTTTGAGCATGGAGCTCTCCTTCACTCAGCCCTGCTGTGATGCTTGCTGTATGTCATCGAACTTCTGTTTTTTGGAAATATCTTGTCCAGATCTCATGAGACCTGATTTTTCCTAACTATAAGATTACACACACCTCTGACAACAGCTTTACAATGGCACAGTTGCAGAAGTGCAATGACCTCCTGAAGGAAGCAGACGGAAGTTCTTATGGGCAGGTAAATGCATGGATAATGAATGGAGCCCATGAGCCTGCCAGAAATTCCTGTTTGTTCTCAATATTAGTGTCTGTTCTGTTTGAGAAGTCTACATTTTTTAGGTAAGAGAGTTATGTAAAGAGAAAAATGAGAGACCTGGGAGTATACACATATTTACTACAGTGCTGTCAGGCGGAGGTAATCACAGACAGGAGTGGATGGGTGGAAAGGGCTTGATGCCACACAGAAAGCAAACTGCAAGAAACCTGACAATGCAGCAGCCACTTTGGGGAATCATCAGCTGTGATGGCTGTGAAAAATCCCAAGGGATCCCAAGTGCACAAATGCAGTTATGATTTGACATCTGGATGACTGGATTGACATCTTGGGAGGATGTTCTTGTTTTCCATTCTGCTTATAGAGAAGTGGGAATGGATGGAAGGAATGGGCTGACTTCTCAAGTTCAGTGGTATGCACCACACTGACAGGGCAACTCCATCTACTGCTCTGGTGGATACTGCTCTTCTCACTTTTCAGATTGCTGAGGGGCAGGGTGCTTTTCCCTGTAATGGAAGAAGGTTGCCTAGGGAAGGAGGTACATTTCTATATACTTATTGCATGGAGCTCAGGTAAAGGAACATACCCTCTCCTATTCCTCTTGAACACCCTAGTTTGCATATGTGCAAAGGCTGTTGGTTGTTGTTGTTGTTGTTTTTTATGTATTTTTTATTTATTTATTTATTTATACAGATTGGGTATTTTATTTTGTCATTATCAATAACAAGCTTTTAACCCAAAGTGTCTTCCTTTCCTAAAGAACACTGATGTAGATCAGGGTAGAAAAAGTGATAAAACCCCATCATGCTGAGGCAAAAGGGAAAGCTGCAGAAATTGCTGAAACAGAGGAAAGAAGTGACTTTGGCTGATTGCATGCACTTTGGGCCCAAAGCTCTTGGCTGATGGCTTGCTTCTTACCACAACTCAAATAGCAACCAGCATCTTTGTACCTGAAGGAGAAAATAGTACTAGTCAACTAGTCAACCTGAAAGGGGGCCTTCCTTGACCTTTCCTGCTCTCTGGGGAAGTGAAGAATCTGGGACATACTCCTGAAGGAAAGTTCTCCAAACCTCTCTGAAATGTTGCCCTCCAACAGCTGTGTGCTAGTGCACAAATAATGCCCTCTGATCATACAAGTGCTCCTTCAAGTCTGCTGGTGCCTGCTGTGGGCTCTATGTTTTTGGCTAGTGTACTCTGCAAGAAACTGTCTCTTGACTGATTTTCTGAGATCTTTTTGGCTCTTCTGGGTATATTGGGAGACATACAAATAGTATGTAGTTTCCTAGGGTATGGCATATTTTACATGACTATTACCCTTCAAACTGCTGTCTTATACGGGTAACGTAAGTGGCCAATTGTATACCCTATTCTCTATAATAGCCTTTTTCAGAACAGTGTTTCTCAAGAAATCTAGAAAAGATCCAAATGTTGTTCTTTGATATCTCATAGACACTTGTGGAATCTGTAGTGCTATGGGCATACGTACAAGTAATTCTGTGTGGATGTAGGATCCCTAAGCTGGTGAGCCTGGAAGGAACTCTCAAAGGAACCTCCTGGTATGCAGTTCAGAAGGCAGAGGAGCAACCAGGTCTGGGTCTCATGCCTGGCCTCTCTCTGTGACATACCCAAACAGTCCTCAGAGATGAGCCTCCAACCTTCTCCTGGGCGTTCGAGGCCTCTCTCTGGAGTATGACAACAAACTAGGAGAACAATGAAGCAGTTAAACCAAAAAAGACTCAGCATTAATAGTAAGATTAATTAGCTGTGTCTGTGATGGTTCAGTTGAAGGCTCTTTCCTCTATCAGCCTCCTAGTATGACACATTCTTGTCTTTTGGATTTATGCAGCTGTACTAACACAGGCCTGTATTATATCAGCTCCGGTCTCAGGCTGGCTGGGTCTGAGAAGAGAAAGGGATGGTTGTGTTTCCAGTTCAAACCCTCATCACTTGTCTGCTCCCAACCCTCCAAACCATACCTCTGTTCTTTCTCCTTTTTGCCCTGAATACTGCAGACAAGTCCCTCACATGCTTTTCTACATCTTCTGTGGTTTAGTGGCTACTTAAATATGTATTTATGTAGAACTTAGCCCTAGGGATTGTCTTATGAGTGCAGAGGATGGGGTATTGTTAGAGAAGGAGGGAATGAGCAGTCCCTAGAGTGCTCAGTGTCGTCTACTGCTGAGGCAGAAACTGCACGAACAGGCTTGTCCTGGAGAAAGATTAATGTGTGAGAGAACAAGCACACGCCGGTGCACACAAAAATGTATACATTTATAAACACAAACAGAAAACTGGCAACTGAATACAAAGAGAAGGAAAGGATTTGCATGAGTCAAGTGATTAGAGTCAGCCTAATCGGTTCAGTTATGGAATTTGCTCTCTTTTGACCCATAGGACACAAGCATTTTTACAGACCTGCCATCTAGAAAATGCTGCAGAAAGATATATAAGGCAGCAGGGATGGCCTGAGACCCTGCATTCAAGAAAGGGCTACCGTAAGTTGAAGTACAGGCTGTATATCATCGAAATATGAGTTTCCTGAGGTTTGCAAACACACTTGAATTTGCCCATTGATTTAACTGTTAACAATCTCTTTGTAGATAGCACATAGGAAAATCTGGATTCTTTTTTGCAGTTATGATTGATATTGCTTGAACTTTAATCGTGTGCAAGAGGCAGCTCAGCTTGCTGAATTCATTAATTGCTAAGGCGTAACATATTCACTTAATTGGATTCTCTGCTAGGGAGAGATGTATTTATATGTATTTGTATATGTGGTTAGTGTATATATTTAGCTCCACAATAGATGATATTAATGGAACGTTCAGGTTGCCTGGTGAAATGATCAGCAGACTGGAAAGGATAAATGTTCAGTCATAAGTATGGTCTTTTTTATTGCAAAAAAGGGTAAGGCCTGGCTTACTGAGTATTCTTGGCACAGCAGTAAAGCAGCCAGGCCTATAAAGTTGGCACTGAGGAAAATTTGCACTTGTATGTTCCTTGGGCTGGCTGTGGAGTTCTGTCCCACCATAGTGCCTGTCTTGTCACTGAGGACTGCTGGTCAGTCTTTCTCCAAGACTGTTTCTCCTGCCCTGATCTCAGAGGCCTCTTCCATTTCATTAAGGAAGACAGCACTCAATTGGTGAGCCAACAGCTCTCAGCCACAGCTGGGCACCATCCTTGAAGGTGGACTCTGAATAGTGCAGGACAGGAGAAGCAATGCTGTCATGTGAGGAGGCTGCATCCTCTTTCCCTCCCTTTCACCCACATCTCACTCCTGTGTTTGGAGAACTACTGTGTGGGACCCTTGATGGCACAGTGGCTGTTTCAGAGCCATGAGGGAGAGCTGTGGCCAGGGGCCTCAGCTGATTGAGCTTTATCATGTTGAGTGTGGGAGATGAGATGCATCTGCTTCCTGGAGGCTGGAAGGGGCAGGGCTGAGTGCCACTGCATCAGTTGCTATGCTCCCTTTTCCAGGAAAGGTATTTTCAGAGAGCGAGGAAAGACAGCTGCCTGGTCATTTGTGTTGCTTCAGCTTCCAGAGCACATGAAGAAAACCCAAGAACGTTCTGTTGAGCTTTAGTGAATCTTCTGCATCAAAACTAGTCCTTAGCAAGTACCATATAAAATCCTGCTATTCCATTTAAAGCTGCTGATCCACATGCCTGACTTGCAGTGCTGGTATCACCATTCTCCCTGCTGATTGCCATCATGCACAGCTGCTCTACACTAACCACCACCCTTCTATGGCAGAGGTCCTTCCTCTGATGTGGGGTGTGAAGGTGGTGTAGGTGCAGTCCTGAGCTGCACAGCTCCTCTGGAGTGGATGAGCTGAGGCATCTCCTTACTGTATTGACCCTTGTCGTTGCTCCCAGCTGTCAGGTCCATGTTCATGCCCCTTGCAATAAGGGACTGATTATTCAGAGCCTTTAACAGAGGGAGAGCTGAGCTTCAGGAAGCTTCAGTGGCTTGCTTAAGGTTACAGAGTAAGCACAGGGCAAGATAACAGCCAGCACTTGGGTCCATTCACTCCTGGGCATCTCATGAGAAAGTGTCTGCTCTCTGCACAGCTGCTGCACAGCTGCTTAGGGCGAGTTTGCCCTGTGAAACACAGCTCTGTGTTGCCTGTGCTGGCATATGCTTGCGATGGTAAATGCATATGGTGCAGAGCAGTGCCGCAGGGGTGCATCAGCCCAGCATGGTGCAAGGCAGCTGTGTGAGCCTGGCAAGCTGCCTTGGCTCTCACCTTGGCCTTGCTGGGCTAACATGACTACATGGCATCTGGACTGTAACTGTCCCCATTGCATCAACCCCTACCATGGTTCTTCTGCTCTGAAGTTACGCAGACCAGACCAGCTTGGTCCTGCCCTCACCTTCCATGCAGTACAGCCCTCAGCCCACTCTTAGTCCCTTATGAGCATACTGCTGCAACACAGGAAACCTGTGGTCTGCCTGATTAGTGCCTTCCTTTCGTCTCACCTTCTGGGCATCATGACAATGAAGGACCTCCCAACTTCACTCTCTTCCACCTTTCTCCAATGCACCTTTTCCAATATAGCTTCTGCTTTCTTTGCCTCATTCAACCCCTTGGAAAAGTCAATGCTGCTTTTTTCATCATAAAACAGGATTGTATAATCTCTACATTGGTTGATTTTCTTGCTGTCCATTGCTGTTTCTTTATTACTCTCTCATCTGCCAGTGCTTGGAGATTCATGGATAGCTCTTTCTGAATCTTCTCTGATACTTTCATCACCCATTTATTGGTTTTGTTATAGCTCATGCACATTGAAGCCATAGAAGCAATTACATACAGAAAATAAAAGAACAGTGATTCAATTTTTGACTTATGAAGTCAAGCTAGGAAATGCCAGTCTTGTTTCTCAGGCCACCTTAATTCTACTTCTTCAAGTTTCTTTGAAGTACAAGGGTTGAGGGAGGGACTCCATGGAGAGAGCTGCATGCACTCATTAATTAAAATTTGAATCGAAATGTCCACACACAAGTGGGATGGAAGAAAGGCTGAAAAGGAAACTGCCATTTTCTAATACTTTAGCCTAAATAAATTACCCTTAATGTAGGTAAACTTGTTTTATAGTTTGGTGATAGGTTTTTAATATGTGCTTTGTTTTCATTTGTTTCTTAAGAGGAAACCCCAAAATCTTTTCAGTAAAATAAATTGTTCATTCTCATGCATGCTGAGCTTTCAGCGCTGAGTCTGACTGTTCAATCCAGTGACTAATCTGTCACTGGTTTTTCCTTCCTTCTGCATCCTGAGTAGTGCAGTGCAAGTGACCTTTTCACATTGAGGCACATTTAAACAGATAGAAGAGAACCTGGATGATTTGTCCACATTTTGTGTGTAGCCTGATTGGACCTTTGCCTTTCTCTTGCTCTGCCAAAGCTGAGGTGTTGTACTTACCATGGTACAGGTGGGGAGTTGCCACTGTTTACTGAGGTGTTTGGTTTAGCTCTTAAAACATTTATGCTCAGATGCTGTTTGGACTGTTTGCCAGGATTTCTGCAAGAAAATGACAGAAAACAAATTGTGATTATTCAACAGTTTATAATGCAGCTAAGATAGAATAAAATGTGATGGGCCAAAATAAAAATCATGTCTTTAGCCTCAGGGTTTTTGCCCTGCTGACTTGGAAATGCCTGTTGCAAAACATGGAGATGTTGG
This sequence comes from Phylloscopus collybita, assembly GCA_027886175.1. Taxonomy (NCBI): domain Eukaryota; kingdom Metazoa; phylum Chordata; class Aves; order Passeriformes; family Phylloscopidae; genus Phylloscopus; species Phylloscopus collybita. Next base: position 48,168,294 of record JAJNNQ010000137.1, on the reverse strand, counting down.
CTTTTCTCAAGAAACTGGCCTGAAAACACTTGTAATGGAAAATGTCAGAGAACTTAATTAAAGGCTTACTGCTTATCCCCTTATAACAGAGGTAGCTAGGCAGTACACACACATTTAAATACACAAAGTCGTCCACCTAGTTCTAGACTGACAGAAATCACTCTGTGTGTGGACTTACATGTCATCATAAAATATATCCCGACCCCTGCTGAGAGCCTTAGCTTCATCTTATGTCTCCATGACTGCCTCTGTCATACCTGTTCTCCTACTTTTAGGCCACAGAAATGGCACAAGATCTGTTTTGTGTTGACATGTTTATGCCCAAAATGACACACATGTCTTTGAAAAGTAGGTGTGTCTGAGGTCTGAGAGAAGGGAGAAAAAAAATATTTCTTTAAGGTCATGCTCCCAAGAAAACAGTTCTTGGCTTAACTCTTCTTTGCTAGCTAGGGTTAGCAAATACATATCTTCCTCTCTCCTTTTCCAAATCACAGATTTCAAGGTTTCTCACTCCCTCCACACTCCCTCCACTGTCTGATTGTGCTCCTTTTGCACAGAGATGCCTTGCAGCCCAGATGGCCTCAGCTGGGCCCCTGGCAATTCTGCTTGGACTCCAGCCTCAGATGGGCTTAAGATAACTGCTGCTGGGAGGTACCTTTGTGTGTGAGTATCTGTGTATGGCATAGGAAAGGGGAAAAAAAAATCTTTGTCAGAATCGCTCCCTGATGCTCACAGAGCACTTGCTGGCTACAGCTAGTGTGGCAATAATGCACATGTGTGCCATAAACCAGCTTTCCTGCTGGTGGGCTCCATCCTGATTTGGTCTTCTCTGCAAGGTGTAGGTAGAGCTGGCAAGTCTTGTCTAATGTTTCACCCAAACTTGGTGGAATGCTGTGACTTTCAAGCAAAGCCCAGCACTTGGCTGTAGCAGTGGGTCAGGTGGGGGTCCTGAAACTCACAGGTGCTCTTTCTGGAGTTCTTATCCATCAGAAAGTCTGAAGCTTGAGCTTCTTAGGCAGGAGTCTCCAGCTGGAGACTATAGCCCACAGTAGCTCCTGGGAGGCCCCATCTTGCCTCTGCCTCTGCTGTATGAGAGGCTGATCTGCAGCTGCACAGGCAGAAGTACCCTGGTAAGTCACACTGCCAGTGGAGACATACAGTGCTCACACTGCTGTGGCTTGGGCCAGCAGTTCATTTCAGGACAGAGGTGGACATTGCTGAGATGTGGAAAAAACAGTCCATATCTAAGTCAGAAGGAGCTGAGATAGGGGGAAATCACACTGCGAGTTACTCCCCTATCCATGCAGGTTTCTTGACTGCTTGCACTGGTCTCACTCCTTTGTCTGGTCCTGGCACAGGGGCACCAGACTAAAGACATGATGGAGGCAGTGGTCAGGACAGAGGTCTCTGCAGTGAGGACTGTGTCCATGGTGCACAGCAGTGACAGGAGGCAGGACTGTGGGTGGATGGGTGGGTGGGTGGGAAGGAGGGAGGGAGGCAGGTGGGGTGCTGATGAGCCGGGACATGAGGGACCACCATCCATTTCTGCTTACACAGGTGAGATGAAGGCTGTCTGCTGCTTTCCCCCATCCCCACTCCCTGTCCCCTGTGTTTGTTGGGGAGCACCTGAGTAAATAAAAGAAAGAAGGGGGAGAAACTGAATCAGGGCATCAGGATATTTACATGCCTTCTGCATAGAGGCAGACAAGGGAGACTGTGGATAAGAAAAGGTGCAAGAATGCACTAAGTAGCCCCTTAACCACCCACAGGATAGAGGAAAAGCAGCAAGGGTGTCCCTGGTTGCTCCTATCCCACAGCTTTGCTTCCCATCCTGTCTCTTTGCAAAGCCAAGAAAACAGACCTGGCAGAGAACCAGGATGCAGAGCAGACCTGTTGTTTCAACTCAGTTTGGATATCTGGTGACAACTAGGAGCAGTGTTTCAGTTGGCTACCCTTTGGGATAGCCTTGGTGCACTGGACAAGACTCCCTGCCATGTGCCAGGTTGAGGGGGGCTGTGGACATGCACCCTGAAGATTTGGAGGTAGTGGGGCTGGCTGTGGCTATGCCAGTGTGAATCCGGACCCAGGATCCAGACAAAAAGGACAGCATTTGCACTCAGCAGCCCAGTGCTGTCAGTGGTGGGAGAAGAAAGAAATGGGGACTTGTGGCTTTGTAACTGGTTTCCCTGAAATCTGGCTCCCAACATGTGCAGTAATGCCTCTGGAAGAGGTTTGATCCTCCCCTTTCCAACAGTGAGAGGAGAGCCGAGCACCCTGTATCCCTCTGCTGGAGGGGCATGCATACAGCCGTGCCAGTGCTGCTCTTGGCAGGTATGCACCTCTTCACAGGGGCAATGTAGGGCTGCCAGGCAGAGGGGCAGAGGCTCTGGCTGCTGTATGCAGGGTGGGGAGGTATTTCACTCACTGTGACACCCCCCCCCGAAAAGTGAAGGATATCTCTCCGATATCCTCAGAGATGCTTTTCAAGCAGTGCCTTCAGTTTTGCTTGCACAGCACAGAAAACAATGAGATTTAGGTAACTCACACCCTCTCTCTTTATGTTTTCTCCTCTCATGACCCTTCTGGGGCGAGATTCAACATTTAGCTTTTCTCAGCACAAGGAAACGGCTTTGGCCTTCTGCATCTGCATTTTTGAACATTCCTTCAGATTCAGATCCCAAGAGATTCTGGGAGTGATATTCAATCAGTGCAAAGAGTAGTGTCACTGCACACGTGTCAGGGTTTTGTACACTACTGTACCGGACCCACTTAGCAGCCAAAGCTCTAAACTGTCTCCCAGACTGCAGAGTGAATTGGCAAGCATCCCTCCCTCTGTGTAACATGCTTTAGGGGAAGAAAAAAAAATTCTGAGTGAAAGAAATGAAAGCTCAGCAAAAAGAAACTCAAAGCCAGAAGTCAACAGGGGAAGCCAAGAGGAAAAATTATTAGATAGGGCATTACATGCATGGACACGTACTGGATGCAGACACACACCTGCACAATGCGGATGCACTCCTAGAGACTGCAGAATGCTTACATAAAGCATTTAGATGCCTGTACATGCACATAAAAATACATTTTCTTTAAAACCTATGTGGCTCCTGAACTGCCTGAGACATAGAACATACATTCTTACCAGTGCCCCTGCTACATTTTCCCCTACCTCACAGTTCTGCAAAGGAGAGCACTAGAGATGCTCAAGGTGAAACCTTCTTTCACCTTAGATGAACAATGATAGGGACAGTATAAGCTCCCCAACTTTGGATTTTATTTACCAGACCAGAATGAAAAAAGACTGATTTTGCTGGAATTTGGGACATTTGTTAAACTCCCCTGTCCTCACACAATCATGATGGCTCTAAGTATGCAACACTGTTAAGTAAGAGTCTGAGTCAGGTGCTGTCACTGCCTGTTAGCTGAAGGTGGGTTATGTTAGATGGTAGTCAGTTCTCAGTATTTTTTAAGATATAAATTTTGTTCTAATTCTTCTTCCCAAATCCTAACACCTGATTTGCCCCAATAGAAGCTCAGTTACATACTCCAGCCTACTCAGATCATAGCCCCCGCTACCATTAACAGCTTCCTCTCTCCTTATGTCTCCTATTTATCCCTGTGCTGATTGCAGTCTGCATTTCCATAAATCATGGCTATGTATACATCAGGTAGCACTGAGGTCCTTGAATAAATATGTCCCCCTGGCATCCCTGCTGTTCTAGCTTGAGCCAGCCTTGCCTTGATAAACCACTTTCTGGGATACCAAGTTAATGCTACCATCAAGAACACCATCATCTCCCAGAGGGGCTAGTTTTATACCTGTATTGAATTCACGGTGCCTTTTGGTTTGGAGGAATGATTTAGTAAAGGCAGACTCTTCGGCATTCTCACAGCTCTGACCTTTTTGTGACACCAGTGGAGCTCCTTAGTTCACTGACTTTGCAGAAGTCAGAAGTGCTCAAAGTACACCTAATTAACCTTCTCTGGCTAATCATGGCAGGGGACAGGACCTTAGCAACTGCAAAAGGCATATAAATGCACTAGGAAAGAAATGTTTCAGCAAAAATGGCAAGAGTTGTGTAAATGCCAGACCTCAGTGAGATGGAAGACCATGTTTCTGCAAAGAGCTTTTATTCCCAGAATGAGTTGTAAAGCAGGAGCAAGTACCTCACCCTATCTGTATTCTAAGCTCAGCCTCTCTCCTTCTGGCATATGCTAGGTGCTGTATAAATATAGAGGCGAGAAAATTACACCATCTCCTGCAGCCTACATTTTTAATTGAAAGGCTATTAGAAGCAATTCCTGCTTCTGCAGGTGCAGACAAGAAAGCATCCCTCCTCAGGTGGTTGTGGAAGGTGAACTTGAGGTTCAGGAAAGAGTATTGTTTTTGTGTTAATTAATTTTACATGTGGAGCATTCACAACCATTTCTTGTCTGCTTTGGCTGATGTGGCTAATTAATTACCTTAAAGTGTCAGTAAATGGGATTTTTGCTCTTTGTGGCATCTTTTTTCCACTTGCTGTAGGCCAACCTATGTGAGGATACAGACCTGTAGCATCAAGGGAATTCTATGTTTGGTAGTGGGTGTAATGTCAGCACTGTTAGTGTGAGAGTCATAACTAACCAGCTTGGATGAAAGCTAAGAGGAATGTTTTATTCTCAGGGCACTAGAGAAGGTATTGCTGCTGAACGGGGGAAGTAGGAGCAAAGGAGTTGGAGGTATCATTTGCATGAGTCTTTGTGTTCATGTGGGTTAGCTAGGGGACAGAGATATGATGATTAGGACTGAATTTTGACATTTTCAGACTGAAAAATGGAGAGGAAAAATCTTTTCACAGTGGAATTCCTCCTCTTGCTTCTGCTTACTTATAGTCACTGGACTGGAAAGGCTCATCTGGTCCCATCTCTCTGCTCTAGGCAGCAAAATCATATAGCCCTATACAAACCAGTTGTGCTTCTTTTTGACCCATTTTTAGTTGTTTTCACAGCTACTTTTGGGCAGCTGTTTCAGAATTTCCTCTTCTGATGGTTAAAATCTATCTTATTTTCAAGGCAAATTTCCTTACAATCAGTTGTTCTTTTACCGGCATTGTTTTCCCTGCTTAAAAATCACTTTCTTTTCTCCCTTGTGTATCTGTCCCCCCCCTTATTTATACAGAGCAGTCATATCCCCTCTTGGCTTTCATTTATCTAGGTTAGGCAAGCTTTTTAATCTCCTTCTTTAAGACAGGTTCTCTGTTTCCCTAACCGCTCAATCCAAGGTTATTTCTGATAACTAGCTTTTCTGTAAGGTTCCTTCCTGCTTTGCCCAAACTGAGTATAAAACATCATGGCCTATTGCCTGTTGAGTAATTTTGGGGTAAAGAAATATGCCAGCTATCAGATCCAGAAAAAGAAACATCAGGATGCTGCTGTGAAAATTTGCATTTGTTCTCCATCTAATCTCTGTGAGGCTAAAGACTCCCATAATAACTTAGTTCCTGAAAAAGTTTCTCTTTAGAAACAGTAATGACATCTCTATCCAGACTGGAAGCCAAGCCTGTGGAGCTACAGTAGATCTCTCTAGTTTGGTCCTTGTGGAATATCTTGTACCAGCCTTCCAAAACCTGTTTCAATCCAAAATCATTCTACTGTATTTATGCATGATTTATTTCTTCACAGTGTACTGTAGAATTAAGGTTACAACAGCATCCCCTAGGTCTACCTTTATTTTATGTACCCTGAATAATGCCTACTTCCATTGGCAATGTCCCAGTTATAACTGCTGTTTCTGTGGTGCTTCTAGAGTAGCCATTTTCACGTCCTGCCCAGTTGTTCTGGTTTTCCCATGTCCTCATTCAGGATCTGTACCAATTCTACTGACAAGAATCTTATTTCTCCTTGGACTTGCCCTGCTTCCCAAAGGGGTTAGGTATGCTTTTCCATCAGCTATATTACCAATAACAGTCCTATTTTCTGCCATTGTCCAACATCCTATCTTTTCTGTATTTGATCTTTCAGTTTTCATGTATTTAAATCAGGTGTAAAAGTTATGTAAGATTTTTCCAAAGGTTAAAGACAGGAAGTTTTCACATTTATACACTCATACATTTGCACACATTTATGCATTTCACATGTTCATGTTCCCTCATCTACCTCTAGACACATGTGTATGTGCCTCCTCACTTGCACAGTATCTGTGAGCGTTGTGGCCTTTTCTGTGTTTATCTACCCAGTGTACCCAGATGTAAAAACATGCCATTATCTCAGTTTTACACAATGTGGAGCCACAGGGGTGCAGATTGCTTTACAGAGATTCTTGGTGGAATAGGGAATTTCTGCCTCCTAATTCATGCTCTCTGTTGTTGTGTTAGTGCTTCCCCACTGGAATGAATAAACTCCTCAGCCCCTGGGGAAAAAGAAATAAAAGGACCAATACTAAGGGAGGAAACAAAGCTTTTGGGAAAATGCAGAAAACAGTTCAAGTCCTAAGTGAGTTCGGAATGGTCTTTTTTTTTTTTACTTCTGCAGATTAAACCAAATCCCCTTTGTTCCTTTTGCATTTCTTCTGTGGTGGGTGAGGGGAGGGTAGGTAGAGCAGGAATTGAGATAAGATTGTAAATGAAAAGAGGGTGGTGCAAGGTGTGCAAATAGAAGCCTGAATAAAATAATAACTGTCAGGAGACTTTGCCTAGCTAGTTTTCCTCCAGCCTGTTGAAAAACAAGCACCTGAAGGTTCAGGCTCTCTCCTGAATCTTCACCCAAATACCTGTGCAATGCTGCTGAGTATCTTGCCTGAGAAATGTATCTGAACATTATGGGTTTAATTCAGAACTGTATTCTCCTGCCTAGCCCTTGAAAACCTAATTTCTAGGAGGTTTTAGTTTTCCATCTGTCAACACTAGTTATAAGTCTCTCCAGATGCTCTTGTGTTTTGAAGTCTGCCTTGTCACATTAGGAGGAACTCAGGGATTTACTTCTGCCTTTGTTGGATGATTTTGGTTGATTCATGGGAGTAGCTTGTACTTGTCCGTACTACCCATCTGGGTAAGGATTTTGTAAATGGTGAGACTTGATGCTGGTCATTTGAACAGGTGGCTGCTTTTGCCAATGCAGCTTATAAGATAGCTACTGAATGAGACTATCATCTCCTCTCTGTTAAAAATATCTTACTGACCTGATAATACTGAGAAGAGCACATGTAGGAGAATAAGGAAATACACTCTCCTGGTATAAATTGCAGCAAGAAGATTTAGGTTAAACATCAGGAGAAAAACCTCACTTTTTTATGGGAAGGATAGCTAAGCACAGATTGCTTGTGGAGACCATGGATTCTCTGTCAGTTTAAGGACAGGTTAGAGAAACATCTGCCACAAATGGCTGTTACAAGCCTTAGCTTCCCTTGGGAGAGAAAAGCCTCTGTTAAGAATTAGTTTCAAGGAACTAATGTGATGCACCTTTCATTAAAGATGTGCATTAACATACTGCAGAACTCTTTTATTCTGGCTGCATTATACCATAGTTAAGACAATTTGCCAGCTGGCTGGAAAGCTTTCAGAAGGCTCCCACTCATTTTCCCCTTGCACAGGCAATCTCGCCCTTTGTCTGCATGGGATAACTTATATGCTCAGACAAACAAGTAGCATATGTGATTTGAATAGAACTTTCTGTTCTACAATAATTCTCTCTTTCTTTGCAAATGTGTTGAACTTCTACTTCCAATCTTGTTATCCAAAATAAGATCTGAAATTTAAGGTAAAAGTTAGCTATTCCTCTCCCTCAACACCTTCAAATTCATCCCCAAACCAAAGTGACTTTACTTTCTTGACAAGATCAGATAGAGCAAGAGGCAGTTAAGGTGAAATTCTGTTTCTTAGGAGCTATGTCCTGGCATAAAGTAAAACATTACATAGGGGTTGGAGAATATGATTAAAAAGGAGTTTTTATAGATCCCAAGTATGTTTATTTTTACTGATTCTGTGACCCTTCAGGGCTCCTAGTGGGACTTTGGATGACTAGACTGATTGGAGAACACCCAATGCATCTTGAAACTGCAGGGTGACCAATATGAAGGATGCCTGGGATAGTTTATTTTCCCTCTTTCTGCTGAGGCAAGCACTCATCAAAACCCGAGTAATAACAGCTCATCGGCTGTTAATGCAAAGTATCCTGGGACTTCAGAAATGCTTTGCTCTGCTCTGCACAGCTTGGTAGGTTATATTCTTTAGGTGTAGGCATCTTTACCTGGACAAATCTGTGACATTTAATTCTTCTAACTTTTATCCCTTCAGTAAATTGCTCCTTCCCTCTCATGGCAGATTATCTAGCATATGGTACACATTTGTGTATTCTTCATCTTGCATTGTCTCCATTCTCTGCACATGTGGTGTTTCTCATTGCCCATGTTGCTTATGCTTATCCTTTAACTATGTGGATATACATTTGAGCTTTGTAAGCATAAGCATGTAAAGAAGTCTGCCCTCTTTTAATTCACTGTGATTTTCTGACTTTTCTTATTCATATCTATGGAACTATATGGCATGTCTGATTGTTCAGATTAGCAATAAAATGTAACATTTGCCCATATTTTTGAGACAATCCATAGTTGATTTGGAGATTTAGGTCAGAACATTTACTTACATCCTGTTCTTCTTTCTCTTTGGAAAATTTAAAATTATTTTATTGGGATAATAAGGAATGGATGTGTACTACTGTATTTGCAGGTGAGATGGTTTAGTGCAGAGAAGGCTGTGGCCATGCTGTTATTGTTATACTAATTTCAGAATGTTTCTGTGTAGTACAACCCTGCAAGATGTGCCTGGCACACAGCTTTATGAACTCCCCTTTCTGTCCCAGAAAACTTCTGAGTAATTATGGGTTAGGTTTGCCTATCTGATCTAATTTATCACTCAGGGGGTTATATCATGCCTGTTACTGAGTTATCTAAGTGCTGCTGAGATTCTGTGAGATGTCTCTTTCATCAGTCACTTATTTCTATGATAAGTTAACGTTACTGAGCTGAAAACTGGGCTGTTCTGTGCAGCATCTTAATCACTGGTCCCTGCTGAGCCCCGTGTGGCAGTTACTACTTTTGGGGATTTGAGCTCAGTTACTTGAAAGCTAAAGTAGCACTGCAGAAATCTCTGGCTCAGATGATGACAAATTGACCTGCTTGGTGAATGAGTGGGAAGTCCAGGGCTGAGCAGACCCTGGGTAAGCATATGAGTCCATGCTCTTTATTCCCTTAGAAATTCACTTTCCACATCCAGGCTTAGAAGCATGATTACAGACCATCTCCATGGGTGGAGGGAACATTAACAGCAAGCTGTTCTTGGCATTCTTTGCCTTTGGGAAAGCCAGACCAGCTGTCTAGACACTGCACCCATCTTTTTACAACCCTCCCTGCCTTGTGCTTGCTGGGATGCTGTGTTTACCCTGCACAGGGATGGAGGATGGATGTGGAAATTGCTGTCTCTGGCTGATTTCTTCTGCCTTTCTTCTCCCCCCAGAAGCCTCAGAGTGGCTTTTTTCTTTCATGGCCAGATGAAGTGTTTGTTTTGAAGTTGACAAGTGTTTTATGTGAATTCTGGATACTCTCAAGTGTCAAACCCCAGCTGGACTTTTAGTTTCACAGATTAACCACTGACACCCAATGAGCCTTTAAGAAGTGTTTCTCCCTCCCATTTAAATAAAAGTGTTTCTCCCTCCCATTTAAATAAATAAATGACCAAAATTTGGGGGTGGTGGGAGGGGTGTTGGATTGGAGTGGAAAGAAGCTTTTCTGTTTACCCACCAAGTCGGTACATCACTAAGAGCAGTCATGCAAGCTTCTCACACTGCCTCTGCTATCAAGTCAGCATGTCTCAGTCCTGGCCTGGAGGACTTGGTTTGAGGATCATGCAGGAAAGCTTCTTCTAAAGCTAACTTCTAAAGTTAGCTTCCTCAGCCTCTCTGCTTTGGTTGCCAGCCAAGGTGCTAATTACTGTCAACTGTGATGGTGGGAGGGGGAATTGAGAACAAAGGTGAGTCTTTGATAGTTGAAAGTATAGTTGATGTTCAAGTTTTCTCTTTTCCTGGATTTTTTTTTTTTTTTTTTTTTTTTTTTTTTTGCAAGAAGTGATCTGCCTGGACAGTGGGTGAGCTTACATGTATTGTCTCTTTAAGGACTGCAGTAGCTTCTAAACAGCTTTCATTCTTAGCAGTAGGTATAAGATAATTGAGTCCCACCTCCTTTTCTGACTACTGAAGATATGATCTCAATTCACTTAGGAAACAGAAAATAAAGTGTTCTGAAATTGCAATAGAAATTTGTGGAAGTTACAGGAATTAGGGAAAACCAGCAAGATTTAAAAAACATCATAGATACTCTTCGGTATTAATTTTCATGCATCAGAAATGTTATACAATTCCTTGTTCCCAGCTAAGGTATGTAATCAAGTTGTTGTGTTAACTGGCTGAAAAAGTTGAAGGACATAAGTCTGTTTGACCATAGTTACAGTATTCCTGTGGTTGTCCGCTCACTCTCCCAGAAGATGAGACCATTGCAGAGATGAGACAGCTCAGAAATCTTTCTTGTTCTGCACTTTCCCCTTGTTTGAATCCACCTTCTCCTGAGAAATGTCCCCATCTTACCTGAGTCATGAGCTTGGGTACTCCAGAATGCTCCTCTTACCCAGTCCTGCAGTAGCTGTGGTTGATGCAAAGGAATGGGACAATTAGAAGTCTATCTTCTGTGGTTTGTGTCTCTGCAGGTGGGGAAATGGAAGGAAAAAAAGTTGCAGATGAAGTATTACGTGTGGCCACGCTTTGAGCTATATCCTGACTCTGAGGAACGTGAGGACGATCACCTGAGTATTGTGACCTTGGAAGAAGCACCATTTGTCATTGTGGAGAATGTGGACCCCCTAAGTGGCACCTGTATGAGGAACACGGTCCCTTGCCAAAAACGCATAGTGACTGAGTATGCACTCCTGTATTTTTCTGCTCATCTTGGGCTCTTCGTTCTCAGCAGAATGCAAAGTGTCTGCTGGGCCAATACCATCATAATCCATAATCCTTTTCAGAAATTCACCTCCATTTGCCTAGCTTGTCCCATGTCTATTCATGACGGGCGCCTTTGGGCAAATCATTGTAGTGTGTCTCTTCACCCTCCAGCACAGATAGCACAATATAAATTGTCCACACTATATAGTGGGAGGGGGAAAGCAAACTGATAACAGTGGGGGATTACAGGAGTTTCTCCCAGTCTTTTAACCCATTATTATTGTGATGGTTCAGGAACAAAACTGATGAGGAGCCAGATTACATGAAGAAATGTTGCAAGGGGTTCTGCATAGACATCCTCAAGAAAATCTCGAAGTCTGTCAAGTTCACCTATGACCTCTACTTGGTGACTAATGGCAAGCATGGAAAAAAGATCAATGGGACATGGAATGGAATGATTGGAGAGGTCAGCAGCAAAGGGAGGGCATGGTGGGCTTCAACCCTGGGCTGGGTCATGCGGGTCAGGTCTAGCCTCCCATCATTATTGGGTCCACTGCTGAGGCAGGGACAGAGGCAACTCTAGAAAAGACTGGGCTGCATTCTTTCTTGGCACTGAGTGAATTAATCTGTTCTGACACTCCAACCATGACAACCTTTCTTGTCTGACCATTAATTATTATTCTCTATGGTCTCATAAATTTGGCCTACACAGTCTTAGAAAGAGGCTGATATCCATTACCAGGGTTGCTGCAATCTAGATTACGCTTGGGTTGTATATAAGGTAAAAAAAGAATAAACCTTTGCAGTGTTAGAGGGAGGATAAAGCAAGGACAGAAAAATGAGATAAGACATCTTCTCTGTGGATGATGTGTTTATCCTAAGACGTCTGTGGATTTATTTTTTGTACACATACCAGCTTTGAGGGGAAGATTAATGTCCATAGGTTTTCTGAAAGAAGGTGTCCTGATGATAGATTAGGAAGGAGAAGTGTTACAAACAATATAGGGAAATGGGATCACAGGAGCAAAAGGATTGTGTTGAAAGATGAGGAAGATGAGAAGGGGCTTGACTGTGGTGCTTGAGGGCTGTCTCATGTCTGTGTGTGATCTCTTTTTTTTCTTCCTCCAGGTTGTCACCAAACGGGCCTATATGGCTGTGGGATCCCTCACCATTAATGAGGAACGTTCAGAAGTGGTGGATTTCTCTGTGCCCTTCATTGAGACAGGAATCAGTGTCATGGTGTCACGTAGCAATGGAACTGTCTCACCTTCTGCCTTCTTAGGTATTGTTTCAATCTAAAATTAAAACTTCACCTAGTGGTCATAAAAAAAATTAGGTGAAGGTTGCTTGTGATTTAGTCTGAAAGCTCTTTTTTGGGAGTACCTGTGGGAGAGGTGTATAAAAATGTACTGGGATGTTTTAGAACTGAATCCAGGCAAGCAAAATCCAGGCAAATGCAAGTGCAAATAGGCACTGCCTATGAGTTCCAAGCCAAGGCATTTTCCAGCAATTGTATGCCTGATCCTAGAAAAAGTGGCTCACTCAGAGTTGTCACATACACCACAGCACGTGGTTTCCCAGTGACTCAACTAATAGTATGTTCAAGGAGTGTAGGCCAGAAGAAGATTGATTCAAACCTTATAGCTGGGATACTGTAACTCTTGGTGATAGCAATTGGCAATAAACAGTTGCACATTGAAAGACATTATTTGTAAAGACATTGTTAACTTGACCCTCCCTTGACACCTTGTATAAATTAGAGATCTAATAGACCTTTTCAAGAACAGTTGGGTAGTGGGTTCTGTGCTGACACTGTGTCTTACAATAAAGGCATTTATAATATCCTTCAGTGATGGAGGGTGGTCAGAGAATGTGGAAATGATACTGCATTTCCCCAAGACATTCATGTCTTCCTAGTGTCTACTATTTGGCTTTATAAAATGCTTTATGATGCTGCAAGCACAGTATATGGGTTATATAATTACTGTCTGCTCTCTGCCAGAGTCCTGAGAACATTCACAAACAGAAATACTTTTATATGGGTAATGAAATTTTCCCAGACCTTTTTAAATATGAGTTTCATGGCTACAAACTCTTCAGGAGTTTTTTCCCTTAGTAAGTCTACCAATATTGCTGGGGTATGTAAAAGCAATGTTAAAGTTATCTCTAAAATTTTAAACTGCAATTTAACTGAAGTTGCAGTATTGGCTATACTCTGGAACAAAGTTCTTTGTTTCTTTGATCTGGTTCAGTCCTATCTTTTTCTGTTCAGGCCAGACCTTTTAAATATGAGTTTCATGGCTACAAACTCTTCAGGAGTTTTTTCCCTTAGTAAGTCCACCAATATTGCTGGGGTATGTAAAAGCAATGTTAAAGTTATCTCTAAAATTTTAAACTGCAATTTAACTGAAGTTGCAGTATTGGCTATACTCTGGAACAAAGTTCTTTGTTTCTTTGATCTGGTTCAGTCCTATCTTTTTCTGTTCAGGCTGGGAGAAGGAGAAATCCTGGCAGAGATCAAATACTTGCAGAACATGAACACTAGCATTTCTAGAATGAGCCAGTGTTCCCATTGCTAGAGGGATGGAATACTAAAAAACCTACTGTCATTATGGCTGAACCTTAGAAATTTGGAGATGCCTTTTGGCTCGATAGCATCTTGAAAGTTGGATGCTTGTCTGAAATTCTGCCAGTTCTGCCTGTTTTTCCCTGCTCTCTCCAGATGGTGCTGGAGGACTTCCTGGGAACAATCTTTTATCAATGTGTTTTATTTTATCAATGCATGCCACAATAGCTGTGTGTGATTCCAGATGGAGCCATGTGTCACAAATGTAACAGTACGATGGAATGCAGTCATTACTGAGACAGAGACTGCAGTTTTCCCAGTTCAAGAAGTTTTTCAGAATCAGGTTGAAGACTGTTTTAACTTCTGCTTTTCCCCAGCTCAGTTTGCCCCACACTGGGCTTCTTCGGAGAGCAGAGGAGGTGTTATCAGGTCTTTCACCATGGTTTCCTCTTCCTCTCCAGAGCCTTTTAGTGCTGATGTATGGGTGATGATGTTTGTGATGCTGCTTATCATCTCTGCGGTGGCTGTCTTTGTCTTTGAGTACTTCAGCCCTGTGGGCTATAATCGGTGCCTTGCTGATGGCAGAGGTAAGGGGAGCTGTTTCTTGCTATGATCCTTTCTGGTTTCCAATCTCTGTTCATTTGTTAGGATGTTCCTTTGCCTCAAACACAATAGGGATCTAGCCCACTCTGAGCTCTGCATTCAGACTAAAGAGGACAGGGGTGGAGGCGGAAAAAAGGCCCTGAAGAGAGCAGATGTGTATAATGGATAATTTGCTTGGCTTGAGACATGGAGCTGTGTTGCCTTTCATGCCTAAAGTGCACACCAGCTCCAACTTGTTTCTCATTGAAGGATGATGGTCCCTGGTAGCCAGTGCTGGCAGGGCCTACAATGTTTCACACTCTGAGACAATCACAGGGCTCAGCAATTGAAGGATGGATTGACATCCTTCAATTATACATCTCCCTGGAGAGCAAGCTACTCTGCTGGCCTCCTGGCACAGCGCTATGTCCTCCAGAATCCACATCTGTCACCTGGTCAGGTCCTTCTCCTACTTGCCTTTCTGGCTTTCTAAGACCAACTGAGAGAATAAGAAGCTCATTTTCTTGGGAGTGGGTAAAGAATTATTTTTCAAGGGCAACAGAAAAGTTGGGAACAAGCAAGTGATCCATCTCTGTGGTTCTGATCTTCAGAAGGCAGCCAGATGAAGTAAAGAAAGGCTGTCTGTCCTTCCTAAGATTCAGCCTTTTTTCCCTTATTGACATGAAAACAGCAAGTTGAGTCTTCTGTCATCTGCACATCTTCACCCCCTGGTGAATCAGCCCTTCAAACCTTTCTGGATTTATTGGTTCATACAGAATAGCGGGAGAGAGACAGTTACTGGAAAATGCACTCATTTACTCCTAAGTCTTTGAGTGAATATATGTCATCAAATTAGAGTGGAGTAGAAATAAAAAATGTTAATGAGAATGCAGGCAGAACCACATGCATGGTGAAGTGGAGAACTTGTCTCCTAACATGTAACTGGGGAGGGCCTTTATGGCACCTGATCACAACTCCATGGACCTATGGGCACAAGTACTGAGAAACCTGAGTCTCTTATGAGGTATTAATACAAATGGGGAACTGGAAGCAGTTTTTAGTACAGGCATGCAGTTGTGCAGTTGTTAAGTTAGCCAAACTGCAGCTACAAGTATCAATATTTCTGAGTAATTATGAAGAGTATGGCATGATCAGACAGATATTATCCCTGAGAGATGAAATATTAAGATACAGAAATCTGCTGCAGTGACTGCAATGCTGATTTTGGTAATGGGAACTCTGGCTAATGTTACTTTGGTTGCATTTGAACTATGACAGTATGCCCCTGACAGTATTCCTCAAACACCTGCATTTTCTCTTTATGTACATCAAGGTTTTGGGATTGAATCTCCCATTACAATTTTGGTTTGTGTCTGACAAAGTAATTGTGAAAGCACGTGGGGTGATCAGTGGAGAGAGGAAGGCTTTTAGAAGGGAACTTCTCAAGATTTCCTTCCACCTTACAGTTCCCAACTGATGTTTTTCAGGCCTTTCACCTGTATATCTTATGGCATATTAGGTGGAGAGGGATATAAAAATATCACTCCAGTATGTAAAAAGACAAAGATTGCCAAGCCATGTTTCTCTTAGGAACTTTATCTCCCTGGAATTTAAAGACGCCAGTTTTTCCAGGTGATGATTCTGCTCTGAACCTGGTGTGCAGTTCCCTGGGTAAAAAATGAGCCCCCTTGCATTGTTCAGTTGTATTTAGTGTAACACAGTTGGTGTTTCCAGATGATCTATGCTATTTGCTGCTCAGAGGTTTGGAGAGACATGTCAAAACTTACTTCCCTTTTGCTATTTTGCTGGAGTCAATCTTAACCCAGGCAGCAGCACTAGGATCCAATCAGCCTGCCTGAGGAGATAAAGCATGGGACGCTGATCAGGTTGACACCACTGGAGAAAGGACAGATGCTTGAACTTTTCCATTCATCCTTAGAGGATCTTCTCAGTATCCAAAGAGTGCTCACATCCGCATTCTCCCTCTTAGCTCTTCTTGTGCTCAAGTTGAGGAAATTTTGGGTTAGGTTCCCATTAATGGAACCAGCACGTGCTGGGGATACAAGATTGCTGGGAGATAGGTGCCATTTCACATGTTTTCAGATCTAGTGCTTCATTAGTATGCATGGCTTCTGGGGTATGAGTGAGCTTCTACATTGCAAAGTGAATAGGGGGAGAATAGAAGCTTTTAAAACACTGGATCTGCTCCAGGACTGTCTAGGGCAGACCTGCGTATTTGTGTAAGGTGAAACAAGTATATGTCACTGTCATGTATCTTAGATACAAAATATGGGGAGAAGGAGCTGTGTTCTTCTCTGGTTCATGGATCTTCAACAGACTGAGTAATGAGACACTCGTGCAGAAGTATTTGTACAGCCCTGTTATTTCAGAGGGTGCTCTTCCTTGTATCTTTACAAATACAGTGAGAGCTGTGTTTTACACAGGTGTATGCTGGGAGTTTGAAGACATCACTCTCGAACAGCTGGAAATGAGGATAGAATGTTTCTGAGCAAATTCTGTTTCTGGGGACAACACTTCAACCAAAATTAAATGTTTGGGCTTTTAGATACTTCAATCAAATTAAAACAAATGCCCTCATATAAGGTTTCAGTGGAAATCCCTGAGACAAAAAATATGGAAACCTAATGACATTTTTTTAAAAGTTATTTTTTAGGTTGTACTTTGCTGAGATATGGTAGCATGAACTTAGGGAAGTGCAGCTGCAGATATTCACCTCACAAGTGGGAATAGATTCTGCTCTTAACTCTGAAATCAAATGTGTATGTGACTGAAAATGCAGACCACTTACTCTCAGATGCTCACTGTGCGATCATGTTTCTCACTCACTCTAGAACCAGGAGGTCCCTCTTTCACCATTGGCAAAGCTATCTGGCTGCTGTGGGGGCTGGTGTTCAACAACTCTGTGCCAGTACAGAATCCCAAAGGTACCACTAGCAAGATCATGGTGTCAGTGTGGGCCTTCTTCGCTGTCATCTTTCTGGCCAGCTACACTGCCAACCTGGCTGCCTTCATGATCCAAGAGGAATACGTGGACCAGGTGTCTGGCTTGAGCGACAAAAAGGTAATGTATCCAGCCAAACCCTCAGAGCAGCCTTTTCCACAGAAAGGGCTGCTCTACCCTCTCTTCTTTCCTTTCACAAGGGAAGTGGGCAGGTGTTTTCAGAGTCACATCATAGCTTTAGACCCTAGTTTAAATAGCACAACTGTTCTTCATTGGTATTCAGTTCACTTTACATGTGTTAAGCACTTCAGGAATGAATTATAAACAGAACTGAATTGTGCTTGCTTGCACAATCCCAAACCACACCTTCACTGTCAGCAGGAAACAAATTAATGGAGCTTTGGAGATGATGTGTATAATGGCTGTAACCTGTTTTTTTCAGGATTAAATAATTTGTCTTGGGTAGGAGTGCTGGCCATTAGGCTAGCAAATATGATCTGTTAATTTATTCTGAAAACAAGTTCTGTCCATGGGGGTAAATCACTGTGGCTTTGATGATTTACTATTGCTTGTATTTGAGGTTATACTGTCATTTTTTCAAGGTGTTGGGAGGCTTACCACACGAAATCATTTTCTGTTTGGACTGCATTTCAATGCCTTGTTTACCTGCACAGCATTTTGTCCATGCAGAGCATTCGCTTTTGCTGGACTCTGAACACTTGACAATTTTGAGAAGATTGTTGATACATGGGGGTAGCACTGTCTGGCTCATGAGGGTCTAATGCTTTGCACTGCTATTTTTTTGTTTAGTGGTGAGGCTGCTCACGAAGAATTGAGTATTGTGAGGCTCAATTGCCCATGCCGAGCTTGTTGTTCAGTCACTGGGGCTGCTTAGGGAGTCATGCCATTGCAGGGCAGCCAAATAGCAATGGCTTGCACACATTGCTATTGGGGATAAGCAGCAAGAGGAGGACTGCAAGTGTCAGTTGCAGCTGCTGGGTTGGTTATAGTTACTGACTCTTATGTCCTTCATGACAGTCTAGAAATAATTTGTGGCCAGGCCTCCTGCATATATAGTGTCCTGTTCAGCAGGCTGGAAATTCTGTGATGGATTAATCATAGGAGATTTTCTTACTCATTTTGTTGTTTGGTTGGTTTTTTTCTTCTTTTTCCTGGAATGAAACATGGCACCAAATAATACAATCCATGCAGAAGTGCTCCTGTTATTTGTTTTAATTTTGACCTCAATTTGTTTCACACTGTCTCCTTATTTGCAATGTGCTTGTGTTGAGGATGGGATGGAGGGGAGGATGCTTTTCTGTCACATGGAAGTTATTGCAGAGACTCCTTAGAAGCTGTGAGTTCCTTCAGACTGAAAGATACTGTTCAAAACCAGTCTGCCCTATCAGAGGTAACATTAGTTTGTCATCATTAGGTTTTCAACTGTCTGAGCTAAATGGGATAGTTTGTACCTGTGATGTATTGTTTCAGGCTGTGCCTAGGCTCATGGAGAAAACATGCTTTCATTCTTGTTTCAAGATATTCTTCATACCTGTGGAGATACGTGTATGAAATCTCATTTGAAAGCAGTGATTCCTGGAGCTTCACAGAGCCTTTAGATACAAATTTCTGTTTCAGTTGATTTCACTATAGGACCACCTGTGTATATTGGATTGAGGCCATTTTCTTCTAGTTTTCTCTGCCAGCATACCTGTATTTACTTTTGCTACACTGAAGTATATGTGCTTTTTTCCTTGGGAAGAGAAAAGCCATAGTATTGTGGTATGCCTCAAATGTAGCTGCTAGTGCAAGTACAATATTTGGGTATGATTACAATCTACCAGAGCATCTAGAATCAAATGAAAATTGGCTAGTGAAACTGAAGGCCAACAGCTGCCTTTGTGCAATAAAGGCAGGTGGGATGAACTTTATCCAAAATAAGTGAGCAAATGAACTTGATCTACTGGGCTCATGGATTTTACTCTCTGAACATGCAAAGAGCCCTGTAGGATTTGGGAGCAGTCATCCAGACATTTGTCACACTGCTTCAAGATCCCCTGGTTTGGGAGGAATTCACTCTTCTGAATCTCATCTTTTCCCTTTTCCAAAGCGCACACAATGGTTGTAACTCACTCACCCTCTCAATGCACTGCTTGGCCAGGATGAAGGGCACAGCCACATCCAGGGCACATGGAGGTGCGCTGTGTTCTGCCTCACTTCTCTTACCTGCTGAAAGCCAGTTCAGACTTTCAAAAGAGGTAGTCACTGCTCAAAGTCAGGTGGGAAAGACTGTTTTACAAGAGGTAAGATTGTCGCTTCCAATCTCTTTTATCTCCAATGTATCATCTAGCGTCCACGGCAAAAGTCAGGCAGATTAGTCTCCTGGCCTTCTCCATCAGCTGGTAAAGGCACCTGTGTCCAGCATAAGGAGTCAGCTGAGGATGTAATCCAAGCCGATAGGCAAAATGACAGTAACAAAAGGATATTGTCCCTACTTGCCTAGACCCACGTCTGCTTGCAAATGTCTCTGTAGTTTGACAGTACCTGGGGACAGTGTCCCACTGACAGTGTAGAGTAGCCAAAATGTCAGATGCACTCACAAAATCCATTACTATGCCTGGCTGGGATGCACTTGTCAAGGTCAGGCTGGCTACACTCTGCAACAGCTACCCTGAAGGTCTCTCCTTGGACCCTCTTCCTTAGGTCTTGCCTGGGAAGAACCACTCTAAGAGGTGCCTACAGCTGCTGGCATGCCAGTTCCCCAGAAAAGCAGACTGAAATGCTCTCAGGACTTGGATGATGTCTTGGCTGTGGCAACTTCCTAATGGTGTGCAAGACAATAGCTAATGTCATGCCTCCACTGTGCTTCTGTGGATGCTTGAGCATGTCTGTCTGAGCTGGGCTGGAGTGAATCCCTCTGTCCCAGGGTACCACGTTGAATGAGGGTGTCTGGAGGCCCCCTGTATGAACTTAGGAACCTCTACCATTCTCTCAAGGTGATGCTCACCTTGCTGAATGCCATCCTTTGGGCATAGCTGGCTCAAAACAGGTGCCAGAGCTGATGCAGGAACCCACCTCATGGTGGCTGTTAGTTCCCCCATATTAACCTTGGAAGCTGGTAAATTATACATCAAGCTTTAGCTCTAAGCTCTGGGGCAGCCATGGGCAGTTGAGGGAAGAGAAACCTGCTTCTCCCTGAGAGCAGCACTGATCTTGTGAGTTCTGCAGGAAAAGTCCTGCTCTTTACAGCATCTCCTTTCCAGCTCCCTGTGCTTGTGGCATGCTGAACCACTTTCCTCCTGTGCAGGTGCTGAAGCAGCACCTTCTGCCTCCACAGGTCCATCTTGTGCAGCAGAGGGGCTGGAGGTGGTCCTAGCAGGGGCAGTGCCATGCTGGCCGTGTCAGCTCCCAGCAAGCCCAGCTGGAGCATCTTTGTACGTGCTGCTAGGCTGCAGCCGTCCAGGATCCATGCAGGGGGCTGCTGCTGCCCTGACTACAGTGAAACCCCCGTGGTAAGAGGGCCTGTTGCAGAATACTGCAGTCAGCTCCTGGGTCTGGATTTCATCTGAGTGTAATCAGAAGACATAATCCAATTTCCGTTAGCGGGAGAGCTTCAGACACATAAGAGAAACAAGCGCCTGCAGTATTTCAGTCTAACGAAGGCAATAAATACAAGAAAGATTATATAAAATGAACTAATGTGTGAAGTAATCTAATAGCTATACGTAATTTCCATTCATATACAGTTGTAATAGAATAAAAGCAAATGTGGACAACCAGCAGGGCATTTAAATCAAATTATTTAGAAAGCAGTAGTTTAATAATAATAAAATAGTATCCTTTCCTATAAATTATTTGGAAATGCCAACGAAGCTAATAAAATACCAAAATGGTAATTTTGTAATTGACATGAAAAGGAGAGAAATGGATTTCTGCATGCCTGCAAATTAATACAGATTACTGGAATCTCACACATATTTGATTTATTTGCTTTTTAAGACATTAATGAAATGTTGACCATTTCATGAATGGTCATGAAATGCACCATAGCTCAGTTATTTTTTCAATAGATAAGAGTTTGTTTCTTTTTTTAAAAGATAGGTTTTGAAGTTAAAACTGGCCAGTATTTTTGCTGAAAAAAAACCAAAAACAAACAAAAAAACCCCACCAAAAACTTGAAAAGAGTATAAGAAGGCAGAAGGAATTCCTGATATTTTCCAAAATATCTAATTTTAGTAAAATACTTTGATATTTCTGACATGTGTTTTGACGTGTCATTTTCTAAAGGCACTACTCATAAAATTGATCTACATTTAAGGGTGAAAAAAGGTGGAAAAAAGGGCTTTTTTCAGTAACAAAGGAAGGGGACAGGCAGAGATAATTGAAAGACAGAACAACATAGGTAGATCTGAGGTGATTAGAACATTTCAGGTTGATACAAAACAAAAGCCTCACTGAAAAAAATCTGCAGAAATAAAAGGATCTGCTCTTTTCTGGCAGTAATAGATGCTTGGCTGTGAAACTGAAAAATGAATTATTTCCCACATTGTACTTTGCAGCACATTAAATCGAAATTACACAAGGATCCCAGATATTGGAGAATGCAGATACACTTTAGCATGTGCTTTACTTCGTGCTTATGAGTGGTGACATTAAAGTCAATGGGCTATTAGTCACATGATTGAAATTAAATGCTTCCCTGAGCTTGCAGCTTTTGTACAACAAATACCTGTTCTGGAGAAGTCCAGGGAAAATGCACAGCTGATACCTTCAGCTGGACATTTTTCAGGAGGACTAAAAGTGAGAGTCAGTCTTGTGCCTTGTGAGATCTATAAGGGGAAGATTGTCTAACTTGGGGGCCGTACAAATCTTCCACAGGACTAAACCTTTAGTGTTAACTGACATCTGTGGTACTTCCACACATTCCAGCAGGATACAAAGGTAGTGTTAATGTGGCAATCTTTCAACAACAGTGTAATTTTTATTGTCATGACACCTTCGTGGAGATATGACTTAGGCAGACAGAAGGACCACGCCACTTCCAATCCTGTCCTCTTGTGATAAATCACAACCTTTTCCAAAATGTGTAAATCTGATGCACCTTACTTGGCAAAAAAACTTCCCAAATAAAGAGGTTCTTGAACCTCGTGCGGTAGAGTTGAATTTCTTTCAACAGTTCTTTCCTACAGGTACATCTCCCTGTAAATGAGCAGAACTGTGCCTTTTGCTTGAATACGACCTTTATCACTAACAGTGGTATCAACTAGTGCTTAATACAAGAAACACTGGTTCATAGTGAAGGGTAAAAAACTCAGAGATTTGATAGTCTGAAATTTTATGGCTTAAAATCTGATTATTCCTCTGCATCTCCTTGTAAATCATCAGGTTATAGTATGAAGTATTTAAATTACTATATAGTGTAGTTATACATTATGTGTAAACACACATAATGCATGTGTACTATGTGTAATTACATATTATGCTAAAACTTTCTTAATAAATAGCTATTAAATAGCTACAGCATATCATGTGTTAGTAATAGATCTTTCTGATTTGTGGCTTACTTTTGTTGTATACATAAATATAATCTCAGATAAATTTTTTTCAATTGCAGATGAGTGTGTTTATCATAGACATTCTGGAGTTTTTGTATTGGGATAATTTTTATGCTTTCTGAGCTCTTTCGAACAAACCTCTCTGCCTATGTGATAAAATGTGATTCAGTCATTTTTAAGCCTAAAAATGTTTAAGGTCAGTGGGTTTTCAAACATGTTTTGTTTCCCCCCTGCTTCAGTCTTAGTTTCTTTGTCATTCTCCCTCTTTTTCTTCAGCTCAGCACTGAACAGTGTGGAGCAACAAGAAGGCTGCAGCGTGCTTTAGTCTTCACTTGGTCTCTCAGGATTCTCTCTGTTTCTGTTCATCTGGAAGGACTTCTATGGTATCAGAAAAGACTGGGGGTTGAAGGGATCAAGAGCAGCCTTGCCATGAAGGACTTGGGAGTGCAGGTGGCCAAGAGGCTGGATACAACTCAGCAATGTCCTCTCAGCCCAGAAAGCCAATTGTATCCTGGGCTGCATCCAGAGCAGTATGGATGACAGGGTGAGGGAGGGGATTCTGCCCCTTTGCTCTGCTCCAGTGAGACCCCACCTGCAGTGCTGTATCCAGCTCTGGGGTGTTGTCTTCTGAACAAAAAGAACATGGACCTGCTAGAGTGAATCCAGAGGAGGCCACCAAAATTATTAAAGGGATGGAGCACCTCTCCTACAAGGAAAGGCTGAGACAATTGGGATTGTTCAGCCTGGAAAAGAAAAGGCTTTAGGGTGACCTAACTGTGGCCTTCCAGTACCTGTGAAGGGAAACCTACAAGAAAGATGGAGAGAGACTTTTTAACAAGAGCATGTAATGACAGGACAAGGGGTAAGGTCTTCAAACTGAAAGAGAATAGGTTTAAATTGGGTATTAGGAAAAAAAAAATCTTTGCTGTGATGGTACTGATGCACTGCAAGTGTTGCGCAGAGAGGTTGTGGATGCCTCTGCCCTGGAACTGTTCAAGGCCAGGTTGGATGGGGCTCTGAGCAACTGGTCTAGTGAAAGGTGTCTCTGCCCATGGCATGAGGATTGGGATTAGATGGTCTTTAAAATGCAAACCCCTGGGCTTTGTTTGAGGTACAGATGAGAGTCGCTTGGATGAGGGACTTTGGTGATTGGGGCCATGGCGTTGTCCTTAGCTTGCAGCTTTTGCATTCCCCCTGCACAACATCCTGGCCTTTCCCAGGCCTTGGCCACCAATGACCCTTTCTTTTCATCTTCCTTTTCACCATCTCTTGGAGCTATCCCCCTTTGGAGGTAGTGGTTAAATTTGGTTGCTTCTGTGCTAATTGCTTGGCAGTCTGGAAAAAGCTGTCTTTGGAGAGTTACGTAAGGGGGAGAGGGAGAGAGGGAAGCAAAGGGTTGTCCTGCTTCTCACATCAGTATAAGTCAGTGGAGAGGGAAACAATGAATATTTTTATTTATTATTTATATGGTGCCATAAATGTACTTGGCACTTCACAGTCAAATAAAAGACAACGGCCCTGCCACCAAAATTTGGCAGCCTGAGAGGTGAGAGCTGGCCTCCTTTAACCGAATGATCAGGACTGAA
Source organism: Phylloscopus collybita (assembly GCA_027886175.1). Lineage (NCBI taxonomy): Eukaryota > Metazoa > Chordata > Aves > Passeriformes > Phylloscopidae > Phylloscopus > Phylloscopus collybita. The sequence continues at coordinate 48,144,087 of JAJNNQ010000137.1, read as the reverse complement.
TTACTGGTGGGGAAGGGATGGGAGTATGAGGTCTACAGGATTTAAAAAAAGAATTCAACAGCTGTACTCCCCACACTTTCATTCCTGATGCCTAGTGACCGTGACATTTGGAGTTATATGTACATACATATACTTGATAAATATTTGGCAGGTTGTATCTTTCCAGGCATTTTTACTTCACTGCATGGAAAGAAGCCCTGCTTCTCCCAGGCCTTTGGCTACTCAAGGTCAAACTTCCCCTAAATCTCGATGGCCCAGTAGACTTGTTTATTTCAGGTGTAGTTCAGTGCCCCAGGACTCACATGGGAGTGATATGGCTTTCATTTCTCTCTTTTTCACTTGCAGGTAGGAGGCAGCTTTCAACAGAACATTAAAGGAAGGCATTATCTCTCACCTCTGGGAGGGTGTTACTCTGTCTGAAGTGCCCTGCTTTTTTGCTTTGCCTCTCTGCCCCATAGATGTGCTTAAGGAATTGCATTAATGTGATTACTAAGCTTTTAAAATTGCTTGGATGAAAATTCTGTCCCCTGTGAAATCTTTTGGAGGGTTGCCAGGCTTGTGCAGGGTTTCACCCCGCTGCCCAGCGGACAGTACCCACATAACAGTAGATTGGCTGTTAGTACTCAGAAGACAGGAGGATCTGACCTTTCTTTGTTAGTGAAAATGGGTGAAAAAATGGAATTCCTTCCCCACCAAACTACATCCTCTGAATTTCTTAGAATGTTTCATAATTTGTTAACCAGATGTCTCGTGCAAACAAAGCAGATTTCAAATTCCTCTGTACTTAGCTGTCACCTTTCCTCTCAGGGTCTTTTTAGTCAGTTCATTTTCTCCCTCTGAATGAACATCTACACTCCTAATGATATTAACGTGAGTGTAGTAAGTGGCATCTTTCTGTCTCGCTAATTTCTCTTTTGTGTTTGCCTGGGATTATTCAGTAGATACCTTTTGTCCCACAGTGTTTCACTTCCAAGGAAGCTAACTTTCAAGAATTAAATACATGGCATGATCTGATGCTGGATAAACAGATGATCTCCATCCTCTGCATGCATGCAACCAGAAGTTAAGAGTACCGTAGCTACGATTTCACAGCGCCCTTCATTGCAACAGATATGACTGTGGTGTTCTGACATCATACAGACTAACACTTGAGCTGTTCAAGCAACTTTTGGCTCTGACTGGTGAAGCTCAGTGATTCCACTAGATTTCTGGTCAAGCTTGAGGGACACCTAACAGTGACTTGAAGCCTATATACTGCCACTTGTGTCCTGAGGAATATTTAAGGCTTTATTTAATATTACCTGTTGGGTGGAGAAACTGCACAGAGCCTGTATAATGTTCATGCTCTTGGCCGACCCAGAAGACTCCTGGTGCACTGGTGGTGGGTGGACTCTGTATGTGATGGTCAGATCCTGAAGTGGCTCCTCAGACCTGGTGTATCTGTAATGCTTGGGTTAGCATAAAAGCAGTGTGGTGGCAGCAGGCACAAGTAGGTGTGTTTATGGAAGATGTGGGGTCCCCAACGTATTGTCTGCTTGGGATGATGCTGTACTGCCCAAGGTTTTCAGTCTCCTGCTCTGTGCACACTGTACATAGCACTCCAACTTGCAAAGCTGGCACACTCTACATAATCCAGCTTGCAAAGAGGCTGCACAGTCCTACTGTGTGCACTGCTCTGGCAATAACTGCATGTGATGGAGGCTTCTTCCACCAATTGGATCTCTGCTTTCATCTCAGTTATTTTGCAAGGACAACTATTTTTAAAGTTGCTATATTTGAACTCTTTTCTTTTGCTTTCACCTGTCCCCCCCTCACCTCTGCTTTGTCACTAGGTTGCTCTGTTCCCTTTCCTGACCTGCACGTGTCCATATTTCACCAACAGACATTCATAGATATTTTTCTTTCTTGTTTATGGGTCTGACCCACACTACATCTTCCTTTAGAAGGGACTTTAATTGAATTCTTTGCCAACTTTACTGCAGCCAGCTGCACTAAATGATAACTCCTTTTATGGACTTATCTAGAACAATTAATGGGTGAAAGTGCTATGCAAAGCAAGATAGAGAATTTGAAACATCGCTGGGTACTGAATAATATAAATCACAAAGTCAAAATCTGAGGGAGTGCAACGTAATTTTGCACCCTCCCAAAAGCAACATACTGGATTTGGTGTTGTCAGTGTCCTTTTTTTTAGCTTCCTTTTGTTTGTTTGTTTATAAATCAAGATGTGTTGTTTGACTAGTGAAGACAAGAAATTGGGGTTTCAGGAAGAGCTGATGTGGCACCTGGATTCAGAGCTGTGAGGAGTCCCAGCCACTGCTGAGGAGGCAGAGAATGTTATTGTGAGGGAATGCAGGAGGGAACGAAAAAGAGCTACGGTAAAAGGATGATCTGAAAATTTATAGTCACTTAGAAATGGCTGAGAGTTCCACCTTGGAAATAAAAAAATGTGTGTAAAAACTACATGACTGTGCAGAGGGGAGAGGAATGCTTTAGGAATGAATCTCAAGAAGTATCTGTACAAGAGAGTCATAATAATAGAGAACGAGAAACACAGTCACTTTAGTCTGCTCTCCTCACAGACTTGTACCAGTGCTAAGATTTAGGTCTGCAGTATGATTTTCTGCCTATGCTGTTGGGCTGGCACACTCCTAGCTGGGATGCAATTTTGTCAACTTTAAAGTGCCTACAGCATCAACGCCACCAACAGTAGCAATCTCTGTGCTCAAAATCTGCAGAGCACCTCATCTACCAGGACAGGTGACTGGGGGCACTTGTGGATGTGCCTATGTGCACAATCCAAGCTGCATAAAGAAAAGAATACAGTAAAAATGCTGAAGATGGTGCTGGCAGTGATGATTGAGATTCCAGAAACAAACTGAAACAAACCTGAATGCAGATCAGGACAGACTTACAGCTTTGAAGAACTTGTAAGATGAAAATGAAGGATAGACAAAACATGATATAATATAGAAAGGCCCTGAGAAGAGTGATAATGGGCATGAACTCTCACTAACATTGTTTGTGTTGACTTATTGCAAGCTTTTTTACTGTAATATTCTCTCAGCCTCTTTGGCTCTTGATCAGATTGTTCTTGATATGGTGGAGAGCATGTTCACCAACCAAAGGTATGTCAAGCAAAGACCTACAGAATACAGCCAAAGGAAAACAGCAAGAATGGTTGCAGGTCCATACAATACAGCTTGCAAAGAAAGATTAAATAAACTGGGCTTCTTTAGCTGCAGTGAAAGAACATGGAAAAGAAGCAGCACAATGGTCTTCAAAAACATAAAATGCACTTTCAGAGAAGAAGAAACTGTTTGGATTTCCCTTTCCACAGACAAGATAACAGAAAATATTGCAAGTGTATTTGCAGCTGGAAGGCTTTAGTTCAGATACTTGGAAGAACTTTCCAGTAGTAAAGCTCTGGTGGGCATTGTCCAGGGAATGCAGGAGTGTCCTGAACCAGCCATCTTCCACAGTGGGCTGGATTAAGAGCTGTCAGGAATGGTGATGTCCAGGAGAGACTCACTTGAGAGACAGAGGTGGAAGGAACATCTTCTCAGGGTCAAATCCAGGTTTGTGATTTTGTGGCATTGTTCGTGGTGCACCCCGGGGACAAAAATTTTATATTTTGGGGATAAGAAAAAAAAAGTTTTTTTCTCTTAGAGAGTCATCCATTAGCTGTGAAGTAATTCATTTCTTGGCTGAAACAGAGGACACAGAAGGCAGCTAAGGCAACACATGCTGCATGGAGATGGGTAGCCTATCAGGATTTAGGTACAGGCATAGAGCTACCTCAGACCTGAAAACCACTGACCCACTATTCAATTTTTTTAAGGTTCTGAAGGAAACTCTTTTGCAATCAGCCTGGTTGGATTTTCAGGCAATGAAGAAAGGTGCAAGCGGACTGCAGTGACATGCAGCTGAACCAGAACAAGAGGAGATAATCAAGGATGTTTGGGCAATGCAAAGAGGTTATACATTAGGAGGGTGGTAGGCACTTCAGACTTCTTGCTAACCATAGTGGTTGGTACCCTGTACTTTTGGTGGGAGAAGATGTCCTGAGGGCTGAATGGCCCAGTGGCTAGATCTGTTTGGGCCAATGTAGATGTCTAGAGCTATTTTAGGTGTACTGGAGTGTCCAAACTACCCTCAGGTGGGCAAGTTTGACACGGGGCTATGAGAGACCTGTTCCCAGGGAGAAATTCCCTAGGCATCTCAGCTTGGCACTTACTTTTGGGTAAATGAAGTGAGCTCAAAGTATCTAATATGGGCTTAAGTTCTTTTGGACTTGCAGCTAGCAGAGAAGCTGAATTTGTGGCTCTTAGTTTGATGGGTCAGAGCTGTGGAGCTTCCTGTGGTAGAAAACTTTAACTGGTCATCTGGGCCTTACAAAGTGTAAGGAGCTCTCCCAGAGAAGCTATATAAGGGTAAAGCACTACACCCATAAACCCACCCTTGCACTAAGTTCTGCCAGCGCATTATGTTATTCAGCAGTGGATTGATTTGGGGTTTGTTAAGCGGTGTAAAAGTAGATCGGCTGATAAAAAAGAGCCTTTTTGTTGCAAGAGCTTGCTGAGTTTGGGAAACTGCTTTCAATGCTATTGGCAAACACTTTACAGTGTAAACAGGGCCTACATCAGGCAGATAAATAGGTGCAGATGTGCTTTTCTCTAGGATCCATTTGGTGATAGACAATTTATTGGAAAAAATTCTCATCAAATTAATTGTGGCCAATTAGACATAACCCCTTCCCCTCATCTCTAAATCCCCTCCAATTGCTGCTGCATGAATGGGAAGAGCTCCTATCACCTGTTTCATTATGCAGATTGATATCTGAACATCTGAGAACAATGCTGCTTTCTGCACGGCATGGCTCCAAATTGCTAATGAAACAGCTCTGCCAGCCGAGTCACTCAAACCCGCTTTCACTGCTGCTGTCGACGGCTCTCATGGCGAGATGTGGAGGGGAGTGGCAAAGTAGCTCTCCCCCTGAATGTGCTAATGGTTCCCAGCCTGTGTGTTTATTGCTCTCCAGAGAAGGAAGATTTCTGCTCTCTGACTCTGAGAGATTACTTTTCTAAAGCTGGGGTCTGCTTTGCACTTGGTGCTCCTTGATTTCAGTTTGTGGAGTGAGGGGTTGAAGAGGCAAGCAGCCACTGGGCTCCAAACATAGACATCTCATGTCCCAGAGCTACCCCAGCCTTTCAGGCATCCTTGGTGTCTGCCTTCCACCCTCATCTCTAGCATCCACCTTCACTATTGATGTGAAGCAAGTGGGACTTCCTTCATGGTGTGAGAGGATGTGCACATCACCTTGGGTACATAAAAGGGGAGCATCTCACAACAGGTTCCACTGTGAATGAGTGGGAGGATGCAAGTGAGATACATCTCTGCCTGGGGCTCTTTGGGTACAGGACAGCAGCTGAGCCCTGCTGGTTCCCTCACAGGCCATCACTCTTTGAGGTAGGTAAAGCTACAGGTTTCCTGCTACACGCAAATGTAATGTGGGGCTCCTACAAGTGTGGACCCTGTACAGCTGGGTTTTTTCAGCAACTGATATAGTTGCTTATCTTCCCTTCCCCTATTACCGCCACTTTTTTTTTTTTCCAGAACCTCACAGGACTCCTCTTTGCAGATGCCTGGAGTGGAGTGACTTAATTGTGACTTAGGACTCTGACTGGAGAAATATTTGCATTAAATAATGGGACATTACATTCTGACCCTTTCTGTCCATATCTGTGGTTAATTCCTTTGTCAGTGTTCACTGCAGCATTGAGATTATCTCTGCACAGGCTTCCTCCATGTAATGGCCCCTGCATTGTGCATCAGCTCCTCCCTCATGACTCAGACTCCTTATAGGCCCAACTGCCGAAGAGACCTGCTTCCCTGGGGATGATACTTATGATCCAGGCTCATGATCCCAGCCCCTGGGAGAAATAAACAAGTGGCTTTCCTTACTGAACTCTTCGACAACCTGTCAATTAACTTTCCTCCTTATGGATCATTTCCAGTGCCTCCACTGGGCTGACAGGAGAGGACACACTCCTTCCCCATCTGTCCCATGAACTTTCCGGAAGGTTCACATGTCTTCTTGTTCCCTCAGTATGAGCTGTGTGGGACAGAAGTTAGTCCAGAATGATGCAAAAGTTTTTCACTCTGGAGAGCTCACTGGAGATCCCTTCAACCCTGGATCGAGCTGTGCCCACTTACTGCCAAGAAACACACATGGGGATTTTTGAACTGCTATCTCCTATCAGAAAGCTGCATGCATCTACTGCTGTTACTTCTCAAATATGGGGAAATAGCTCCTTATCTCTGGCTGCATCAACTGTGGAGGCAGCTAGACATTGGTTACTTCCAGCTTTGTAAACATTAAGCTAGGTTAGCTGGGGATCTGTGTTCCTCTTCGGCACTCAAGAGGAGTGGCACTCAACTATGGGCCCCATATGGATCCTTTCATATAGTTTCCTGTCTTGCTGTTCACCAAGCTATTGCTGAAGTGTGTGTACTTGTTGGTGTGTGGAGAGTAATTTGCATTTGATGATGTGTTCTGACTAAGGAATAAGCAGAAGGTAAGGATTGGTGAGTGAATGAGTAGTATATGAATTTGTAGAAATTATCAACCTGACTTCTTTCTCTAGAAATATGCTTTTTTAGTTGCCAGAAACAGTAACTTCTTACAAGAGAAATGTTTTCATTTATTTATTGATTGCCCAGGAGACTAAAAGTTAAATCTGGAGCCTTTAGCACCCTGTGGCTGCTATTATGGGCTTTGGAACAGAGTGGTGACAAAAGATAGTTCCATTGGGATGATTTCCCTTATCACAGGGAAATGCCTGAAGTCATAATCCTTCTTTCTCCAGTCTGTAGGCATCATGATGGAAGCAGTCAAGAGTAGAGATTGTGTCATTGGGAATGGAGGGTGAAGGTATAAAATGGACATGCCAAAACTCAGTCACACAAATGTTGGTCAGGCCTGCTTGATGCTTCTGCTGTTGACTGTACTCTGTCAGAGGGCTCTATAGGAATGGGAATGTCCTGTATGCCTTCAAGGTGGGGCTCTGCAGCCTCTGGAGAAGCAAGTTGCCCATGCTGCAATCTCCTGGTTTAGTGTGTTAGGGGAGAGACTGTGTTTCTTTGTGTCTAGCATGGCAGTGCCCTCCTTGCGATGGATCCCCAAGGCTGCTGCTTTAATCAGCTTAGTAAAAAAGAATAATTTTAGCATGCTGCAGTGATTTTTCTCCCATCAAAGTTTGCTTTCATTACAGTCTTTGATAGCTGTGAGTTTGTCTTCCTCCCTAGAGGGTGTGACAAAGTTCTAAGAGACACCTTAGTGTCTGTTTTATGCTATGTGAAATTTCTGTTTTGTTGGTGATGCACTAACCTGAGTTCAGAAAAACAGTCCCAATGTTTTTTATTGGCTTAAAGCAATAGGATATGTGTTCTCTCTTACGCACTCACATGCACCTACAAGTTAGCCTACCTTGCCATCCAAACTGGTGAGATTAGTTGAGTGGTACACAGAAACAGGTGAACAGTGTGTTCACCTATCCACAGACCCATGGCTGTCCTCATGGCATAGATGTTGTGAACAAGATACACTGCTTTAGGGGCTCTGGCCTCCTCAGTTGAGTTGACCAGGTTCCAAAATGGCTTTAAGCAGAGCTCAAGAACAAGGATCATCTGCACGTTTTTTAAACTAGAATTATCTGTAGAGTTCAGCCCTGTAGAAGGTGGCAGTGCATGACTGCACATATTCATGTACCAGGTGCACTCCTACTGTGAAATGATTTTGGTCTGACCACTAGCATGTTGTCAGCGTGCTTCGCAGGATCATAGAAATACATGGTCACAGTTGGGAAATAACACTAGGCAAGCTACTGCTTGATATATCCAGAGAGGAGGAGGCTTCCTTCCATTAAACCTACCTTTGCATTTTTTTCTTTGCTGCTTATTCGGTTCCTGGTTTATAGTTCTGTGCTCCTTTGCATCTGTTGGTTCTAGGGGTTTTAAGCAGTCTTGATAATTGACAGTCTGAAGTTTACTCCTCATAAAATCCCAGAGAGCATTGATTATGACTTGAGTTAAGCAAGTGGCGTATGAAATCTCACAGGCTTGCAGCAGTGGGGAAATGTTATGATGAATGTATTTCTTCTGAGCAGCAAAAGCTTTGGAGTGTTCTGCCAGCTTTGTTCTGAGTATCAAATGTTACTAGTAACTTGCAGCCACTAACAACATTTTATTTGGGACATTTGCCCAAAAATTTGAAAGCTGATCATTTGCTTGGTTAAGTGGGTGTGAAGTGTGCTGAGAGGCATCTCTCCTCATTAATTACTTTTCTACCTCTGTTCAGAACCAGGAAGTGTAAAGGCATCCACAGAGCTGAAAAAGATACTTCTTAGGAACTAAATGACAGGATAAAAAGCATATCACATAGAGTTTATTGGAGACTGTTTCTTGACTGTGTTCCAGCACCACTGTTACACTTTCCTTTTCCTTTTTTCCTTGTATCTAACCTCCTATTTAATTTCTCATCACTGACTATTTAATGCACTTAATCCAGAGTAGAGAAAAAGAACAGCTTGCTCAGATTTGCTTCTTGTTTCCTAGGCATTAACAGGAGATGTTCATATTTGAAAACAGTGAAATATATCTTCTCAATTATGTTTTCTTCATGATAGTAAAATAAAATCAGATCAACCTTCTGATATTCTCCCAACCAGATGAGTGCTTCAATCTGAAAGACTGTGAGAAATATTCCTTTTTCTGTCTCTTCAGTTCCAGAAACCAAATGACTTCTCACCCCCTTTCCGCTTCGGGACAGTTCCCAACGGCAGCACAGAAAGGAACATTCGCAACAACTACCCTGAAATGCACAGCTACATGGTGAAGTTCAATCAGAGGGGGGTGGACGATGCACTGTTCTCACTGAAAACTGGGTGAGGCTTTCTTACATGCTTACCACAGAAACCTGACTTTTTGCATGCTTGTCTGGAAAATTTACTTTTTAGGGTTTGAAAAATGAGCCTCTGTTATCATTCCATGGTTAAAAGTATAGCAAGACTGCACATAGCACAGTAGCACAGGAGAGAAACTGTGGTTCTTTTTGCCAGGTTTTTCTATTGACATCTATATAAGAGTTTCTGGTTTTGCTGTGTTTATAAGAAATAAAAAAAAAAAAAAAAAAAAAAAGAAAAAAGAAAAAGAGGATCTACTCTATCTCTGTGTACATAATCCAAGTGTGTACTGGTCCCAAAGACCTTGCTTCATCAAGTTGTTTCATGCTGGTGGGTATTTATGCATGCAGGAGAAAAGCTCAAAGGACAAAGTTTTTTTCAGAACATTTATATGTCTTCTGGAAATTCCTCTATTTTCCCTCCCTCTGTGTATAAAAGATTATGTTAATCAGGAAGTTCTCAGACTAATCCCACCCCAGTGTTATGTATGTATGAGTGGAATGTAATGGAAGGTAGGTTTGAAGCAAATAGTTTGGAAGTAGCCTACTCTCTGGAATATTTTAGTATCAAGGGCTAAACAAAACAGTATTTGAATAATATGGAAGTATAAAAAATGTGAGCATTTCCTTGGGTAATTTTGGAGATGTGGGAAAAAATGTTAGCAAAAAAGCATGCTTGAATAGCTCATCCTATTTTAATAACAGTAAATCTGCAAAGGACCTAACTCAAAATGACATTTTGCAAGCCTTTGTCCTTTGTAATTAAAGACCTGTTCTCAGAACTGACCATTTTGGCTGTCAGTGCCCAGCCTCAGTGAACAAAAAACATTTTTGCTTGCACTCATGTTGCACTCTTACGAGAAAGTTCTTTCCAAAGCAGAAATTAAGATGTTTAGCCAATTTAATTACTAGATTGACTGAATATTCCTAAACCTGTTTGCCAGGTTCAGAGGCCCACAGCCCATTACAAATAGTTGTTCCACTGCTGGATATCATCCTGGGAAGGTACATTTGCCAGGATAGTCATCATTCAGGAAATAAATATGCACTATCCTGGAAATATATGGATGAAATAGAGCTCATCACTTGTGATAGATGTCAGTCTGGCTTCATATTCACCCTTGGACAGACTTCCTCACAGATAAGCACTTGAACTGAGATAATCACCATACCGTAAATATATGTGCAAAAGGTGTATTGTAAACATAGTATCTGAGAGAGAATGTGCAACTGGAAGGTCTTAGGTCATTTATCATAAAATGTTTCATTTCAGAACTAGGGGGAGGATTTACTAATCAACTGTCTTTGGGTTTGTGGAAGATGCAGCCTCCTGAGATTGACCCCCACATCCAAATCAATTTGTTGCAGTGTGAAAAAGCTCTCATCAGGCTGTTGTGCTCTCTACACTGTTCATAATGGAGATTTCTCTGTGTTGAAACAGAATTTTTTGTGATTTTTCAACTGAACATTATTTAACTAATTCAGCATGGTAAACCATAAAGCTGCTGTTGTGGCCAGTTGACATTGGTAAAGATCTTTTCACACTGAGGGGTAAAACAATGTCCTGACTGTGTTTGATTTGAAAAAAAATACATTTTTCTCAGCTAAGTCATGCCAGCATTTGAATTGGAGAAAATATTTTCCTTATTCAATCCTTACTTTGTAGTCAAATATTAATACATTTTATAAAGCATTTTAGATTCTTTTGAGATAAAAGGCAGTACAAAAATATAAGCTATTCTTAAGGATACAGATCCCCTTGACTTCCTCTTCATTCATCTTTATCTTGCAGTATGTTTGTATTCCAAATTTTCTTTAAGATCAAGAAATTATGATTACCAAAGAGTCAGAAAAAATAGATGATCCTCATTTATAACCCAGATTCACCTATAAAACAACTTTAGACTTAGTTTTTATTTAACTGTGGTGAAGGTGAATATGATGCCTGAAGGATGGGATACCATACAGAGGGACCTGGACAGACTCAAGTGGGCACATGGAGATTTAATGAGATTTGACAAGACCAAATGCAAGGTGCTGCACCTGGGTTGGGGCAATCCCCGATATCAACACAAGCTGGGGGATGAAGGGATCAAGAGCAGCCTTGCCATGAAGGTCTTGGGAGTGCAGGTGGCCAAGAGGCTGGATACAATCCAGCAATGTGCACTCAGCCCAGAAAGCCAATCGTATCCTGGGCTGCATCCAGAGCAGTATGGATGGCAGGGTGAGGGAGGGGATTCTGCCCCTCTGCTCTGCTCCGGTGAGACCCCACCTGCAGTGCTGTATCCAGCTCTGGGGTGTTGTCTTCTGAACAAAAAGAACATGGACCTGCTAGAGTGAGTCCAGAGGAGGTCACCAAGACATAGACAGAGACCTCTCCTACAAGGAAAGGCTGAGACAATTGGGATTATTCAGAAGAGAAGGCTTTAGGGTGGCCTAATTGTGACCTTCCTGAAGGGAACCTACAAGAGAACTGGAGAGAATCTTTTTATAAATGTGACAGAACAAGGGGGAATAGCTTCAATCTGAAAGATTAGATAGATTAGATATTAGGAAAAAAATTCTTTTGCGTGATGATGGTGAGGCACTTTACTGTGAGGTGATATGGTTGTGGATGCCTCATCCCTAACAGTGTTTGAGGCCAACTGGATAGGACTCTGAGAAACCTGATCTAGTGGAAGGTGTTCCTGCTTATGTCATGGGGGTTGGAACTAGATGGTCTTTAAGATCCTTTCCAACCCAAACCTTTCTATGATTCTACATAACATATTGCAATCCATCCGAAAGAGTTTAATTTCTTCCTTAGCTACCTAAAACCACCTTTGATTTCATACAGATTTTGTGTTTTCTGTACTATACCCTCTTGTTTATTGCATCTGTGCAGGAAGTTGGATGCTTTCATTTATGATGCTGCAGTACTAAACTACATGGCTGGCAGAGATGAAGGCTGCAAGTTGGTGACAATTGGGAGTGGGAAAGTGTTTGCCTCCACTGGCTATGGCATCGCCATCCAAAAGGACTCAGGCTGGAAGCGCCAGGTTGATCTTGCGATTCTACAGCTTTTTGGAGATGGTAAGTGACAAGAAAAAGAAGTGCTGGAATTTTCCTAAGAAATGCTGAGTTTGGCATGTAAGAAATGGAAGTCTCTACCTCTGGTGCTTCAGATGTGAGTTGAGAATGTGGAATTATTAATGGGGTTTTTTTAGAGGCAACACACAAAAATGCGAGGATGTTACTTCTTTCATGTTGTTGATGCAGGGTAGCGATATCATCAAAAGCAGTGCCAAAAGCACTAAAGTATTCATAGAACAAGCTCAGATGTGTGTTTGAAAAATATCTTATGGAAAGAATGTCTTGTAAAAACAAGATTTCTGGTGTGAATGTTTCACTAGCTTTGAGGTTTTGCCATGACCAAACCCACTAATTATACCAGACTGTCTGTGCTTATTCCATACTTTATAACTCTAGACAGGATCAATCCATGCAGAGTTTACAGAATTAATGGGTAAGTATTTCTGGATGAAAGAGTTAGATGAGGTTTTCCAAACCTCCCCCCAAAAAACCAAACCAAAACAAACCCAAGGAAGAACTTGAGACTCAGAAGCATATTGTGGAATGAGTTTTTAATTAGAAGATTATAGTTACCTAGTTCACCTCTTAACTTACAGAGAAATTGCTAGTACTAACAAAAATTGTTCATGGGAAAAGAAATTCCTTCTTAGGAAGTATTTTCCTGTCTTTCCATTCACATTACATTGTCCTGTGCCCTTTTTATGAATAAATAAAATTCACAGGTTATTTTATTTACAAGTGTTCTTTTTCCCCCTTGAAATCTGGAAATAACATAAAGATTATAAATATGGAAAGAACAGAACTTAGACATACTTCAGAAAATGGGCCACCTGACAGACAGGCTGTTCTGATTTTTAGAAAGCCTAATATGTATTATTTCAGAGAAGGACCTAAGTTCTCCACAAAGCTTCAAAGAGTCTGTTATGGCACTACTTAAATGGATTTTCCCCCCTGACACTGGACTGAAGACTGAAAATGTGAAAAACTAACTTCCTAACAACATGAAACAACTTGTCATCCTGCAAAATTAGTTTGTTCTAAATGTCTCAATATGTGTGTGTGTTTACTTCTTTCTCACCCCTCATGAAAGTACCATAATGGTAGTAAGTGATGTATGAAATTAGAGTACAGAACATTTGCTCCTAGCTGATACAAATCAGTAAAATTTTTTATTGGTCAAAGCCCTTGGAAGTATTGAATTTGGACAAAATCGAAGGGAAGAAAAAGAAGTAAAAATACACAATTTTTTTTGGAACATTGCACCTGGTTTTAATGAGATATGGATATGATGGGAAAAAAATTGATTGAAACAATCAATATTTTGATTCCTAGTTGGAAACATACAATGTTTTCATCTAGAAGTGATTAATTTTTGTCTACCACTATCAGTCACTAATTTTTTCCCTTCATTGACTTAATGAAAGTGGAAGTTTGTGAGGCCAGGTCTTCAGTCATCTGGTAGACAACTGCTTCAGGATCTCAGTGTAGGCATCCAGCACGTGTCATAGCGGTGTCCTGTGGTACAGCTTGTTATGGCTAATATCAGGCTGTGGAAAAATCATTTTATGCATGTTGTAGACGTGGAAAAGAACGTGGAGACCGGAAATTACATTAGATCAGCTTCTTGCTTTTAGTCTGCCCTAGTTTGAGCTCTTCAGCCATTGCAGTATTATCTAACCTGTTTCTTTCATCCTGTCTGTCATTCTAGGGGAGATGGAAGAGCTGGAAGCTCTCTGGCTCACTGGCATTTGTCACAATGAAAAGAATGAAGTTATGAGCAGCCAGCTGGATATAGATAACATGGCAGGTGTCTTCTACATGTTGGGAGCAGCCATGGCCCTCAGTCTCATCACTTTCATCTGTGAGCATCTCTTCTACTGGCAATTCCGCCACTGCTTCATGGGCGTCTGCTCTGGCAAGCCTGGTGTGGTCTTCTCCATCAGCAGGGTGAGTGCCATTAGCTATCAGGGATGAACAGAGGCTCTATTGAGACAGTCCTGGGTACTGGAGATGGGAATATCCACCAAGACTGTCTAATACACTGGTGGCAGTCTGCACAGTGTCATCTTTGCCCTGTTAATGTTGCAAAAACATGTTAGTTTTTGCTGGGATATTTCTGGTCTCTACTGGATTATGGTTAAGGAAATGGAAATTTCAATGGAAATGAAAACACAGGAAAAGACAAGTTAACTATTACTGTTTGCTCCCCCAAAGTGAGTTGTGAGGAGGCCAAATTTGGGGACCTCCAAAATGTAATCAAGTAATGATGGATAATGTGATTAGAAATCTCGGAGTTTTACATTGTCCTCTAATTACAGCTTTCCAGCTGAACTTTTGTTAGCTATAAGTGTGCCTTCACTGACGGTCAGAAGTCCTTAACTGAAAGCCATGCCCTGAACTATGCAGAAATCTTTCCACAGAGGATGACCACATAAACTTAGCAATTGCTTTATGCAACTCTGCCTTAGGGTACAACATTTACATTTAAAGCAGATTCTAGCCATTTCTGAGTAATCTTCTACTATTAGTGTTGCTAACAGTATCCCATTTGGAGCTTTATTTTCCTTCTTTCAAGCTACTGGTCCTTTCTCCTGATCCATTCTGAAGTGAGGTCAAATCTTGGCATTTTTAGCTCAGCATCTGATGTAGCAGAATTTACTTTGATTGTACAAGGAGCATATAATTGATGCATAACATACTGAAGAGAAATGACAAAGCCTTTTGAATGGAAGGGCACGGCCTCTCTTCTATGTTGTTAGTTTCTAATGTGGTTTAGTCTGGAGATGAGATGGAGTGTTGTGTTTGGTGACCCTTAGCTAGGAAGAGATTCTTTCATTCTGTGGTTATCTGTTAGACCTGGGCCAGGTTGGTGAAAGATCTGAAAAGTGTTAATCATCTGCTAGCTGCTGAGAAACCATGATAACATGATGTGATGGTGTCCATTTCACAATTGACATTAATCATCAGGCACTATTTGGCAGATCAGGGAATAAAGGAGCCCTTTTCATTCTGTTCTTAGGGATAGCCCTTGCAAACAGTCATGAGTGAAATGAGCTTGTGGAGAATGTGGAGAAATTGGGCCTTTCTGTTGTCTGATTTGAGGTTGAATAGAGGACATCTGCTTTCAGGGATGTCATTCTGGAGCCTGTTATCACTGTTAAATTTAACTGAATGCAATTAAATATACTATTGTACCTCAGTCAACCAGATGCAAAATACCTAAACACCTAATCAAGAACTCTGCTCTTCCTCTGTTTTCTCTGTACTGGTGATAAATGTAGCTAAGTTTATAACAATTGAAGCTATCCCCTTTTTAAGATAGCTCCTGTCTCATTGATTCACTGATGCCCAGATGATTTTCAAGGGCCAAAACAGACTTTCATCCTCTCATCCACACAGAATCATTTGTCGTGATTCTTTCATTCCCAAGGATATTTTTGTCCCCATTTGCAATTCTGTGTTACACCTACTAGATTTAACTAACTCTTACAGATACAAGCAGGCATTCCTGCATAGTGGAGGTACAGCTTGAAACAAAGCAGAGGAAGAGGAATGGAGAGAAAAGAAAAATGTCAGGGGCAAGAAATAGAGTCAGAACAGCAAGGGTTGGTAGAGAAGATTTGATTTCATTTGATTTAATTTTGCCTCATGATGGAAGGCTGATAGGCCCTACTATCCTACAGGAACATCCTCCTGATGCACAGGGTGCTTCCCAGTTTAGGTCCCACTCTATGTTTTCTTTGCAGGACTGCTCATCTCCTTGCTTTCTCTCATTTCAGGGTATCTACAGCTGTATCCATGGCGTGGCCATTGAAGAACGCCAGTCAGCAATGAACTCCCCCACAGCAACTATGAACAACACCCATTCCAACATCCTCCGTCTGCTTCGGACAGCCAAGAACATGGCCAACCTGTCAGGGGTCAATGGCTCACCACAGAGTGCCCTGGACTTTATCCGCCGTGAGTCATCTGTCTATGATATCTCTGAACACCGCCGCAGTTTCACCCACTCAGACTGCAAATCCTACAACAACCCACCCTGTGAGGAGAACCTCTTTAGTGACTATATTAGTGAGGTGGAAAGGACCTTTGGCAATCTCCAGCTGAAGGACAGCAATGTGTATCAGGACCACTACCACCACCACCACCGCCCCCATAGCATTGGCAGCACCAGCTCCATTGATGGGCTCTATGACTGTGACAACCCACCCTTCAATGCCCAGTCGCGCTCCATTGGGAAGAAACCCTTGGACTTGGGGTTACCCCCCGCCAAGCACAGCCAGCTGGGTGACCTTTATGGCAAGTTCTCCTTCAAGAGTGACCGTTACGGGGGCAGTGGGACCCATGACGACCTGATCCGCTCGGATGTCTCTGACATCTCCACTCACACGGTCACCTATGGCAACATTGAAGGCAATGCAGCCAAGAGGCGGAAGCAGCAGTATAAGGACAGCCTGAAGAAGCGCCCAGCCTCCGCCAAGTCCCGGAGGGAATTTGATGAGATAGAGCTGGCCTACCGTCGGCGCCCGCCCCGCTCACCTGACCACAAGCGCTACTTCAGGGACAAGGAAGGGCTACGGGAC
Organism: Phylloscopus collybita; assembly: GCA_027886175.1. Taxonomy (NCBI): domain Eukaryota; kingdom Metazoa; phylum Chordata; class Aves; order Passeriformes; family Phylloscopidae; genus Phylloscopus; species Phylloscopus collybita. The sequence goes on along the minus strand of JAJNNQ010000137.1, from coordinate 48,127,470 downwards.
TTCTACCTTGACCAGTTTCGGACCAAGGAAAACTCACCGCACTGGGAACACGTGGACCTGACGGATATCTACAAAGAAAGGGGAGACGAGTTTAAGCGCGACACAGGAGGAGGAGGGGGTGGATCCTGCACTAACAGGGCCCATCACAAGCACGGCTCAGGCGAGTTTGGTGGAGGCAATGAGCACAAGCATGGCATTGTGAGTGGCGTCCCAGCACCGTGGGAGAAGAACCTGACGAATCTAGACTGGGAAGACCGGACCGGGGCTAATTTCTGCCGCAGTTGCCCTTCTAAGCTGCACAACTATACGCCATCAACAGTGGGGCAGAACTCCACCCGCCAGGCCTGCATCCGCTGTGAGGCTTGCAAGAAAGCGGGCAACCTGTATGACATCAGTGAGGACAACTCACTCCAAGAGCTGGACCAGCCGCCTGCCCCTGTGCCCGTGGCCACCAGTGCCACCTCCTCCTCCAAATATCCTCAGAGCCCTTCCAATTCTGCCTCTAAGGTGCAGAAGAAGAACCGCAACAAACTCCGCCGGCAGCACTCCTATGACACCTTTGTGGACCTGCAGAAAGATGACTCAGCCCTGGCCCCCCGCAGCGTCAGCCTCAAGGACAAGGGCCGCTTTTTGGAGGGGAGCCCCTATGCCCACATGTTTGAGATGCCAGCCAGTGAGACCACCTTTGCCAACAACAAGTCCTCAGTGCCCGCCACCAGCTACCACCACCACAACAACCCCGGCAGCAGTGGGGGCTACATGCTCAGCAAGTCGCTCTACCCTGACCGGGTCACCCAAAACCCTTTCATCCCCACTTTTGGGGATGATCAATGCTTGCTCCACGGCAGCAAATCTTATTTCTTCAGGCAGCCTGTGGTGGCAGGAGGGCCCAAAGCCAGGCCAGACTTCCGAGCCATTGTCACCACCAACAAGCCGGTGGTCTCAGCCCTTCATGGGGCTGTGCCAGCCCGTTTCCAGAAGGACATCTGTATAGGGAACCAGTCCAACCCCTGTGTGCCTAACAACAAAAACCCCAGGGCTTTCAATGGCTCCAGCAACGGGCATGTTTATGAGAAACTCTCCAGTATTGAGTCTGATGTTTGAGTGAGAGGGGAAGAGCACGGGGAGGGACTGGGGATGTATATGGAGCATGTGAGGGTGGGGTGGGATCAATCCCATCAGCTACTCTCCTGTGTTGTCCTTAGTTTGTGGGATACTGGAGTTGTGAGTAGTGCAGCATTGGTGACATGTTCCACCTCTTTGGTTTCCCCTCTTCCTCCTCCTTTCTCAAGCCTCCCGTTTTAACTCTTTTTCCATGTTCTCGCTCCTCCCATTCTCTTCCATTCCTGGCCATTGCACTTTACAGTGATGTCAGAGTTGGATATCCTTGCCTGTGGTTTCAGGAAGCAGAGAAAACGGCAGGGAAGGGGTGGGCTGAGGAGGAGCAGCAGTGACTTTAGTGTTCACTTCTGCTGGCTCTCAGCAGGGAAAGGCATGTGTGCACATGTCTATGTGTGTGTGTGGCAGGAGGAGGCAGCAGCAGCAGTGTAATGGACATGCAAGAAAATATGCTTGCTCAGGCAACTTTTCCTAAAACTGCCTAGAAAAGAGTAGTGTTTGATGTGGAGAAAGTGAAGGGAGAATAACAAGACTAACTTGATGATGCACTTATATGTTAGCTATATTGAGGTTCTTGTTATATAATTTTGTGAAGACTATAGGGCTGAAATATATATATATATATTTGCATATATGCTGAGAAATTTTACACTAAAATTTTGAATTGTCTGCTGGGGGTGTGGAGGGAGGGAGGGAAGATTTGTCTGCAGGTCAGGCTAGTGGTTTCACTATGGCTATTACAGCCATTGAATCTATGGCAGACCAGTGGGAGAGAGAGAAAAGAAGTGGAGTCTGAGTTTGAGAAAGCTGATCAGCAGCCTCCCTGACTCCAGGGTTGGTTTCCCAAACTCAGACAAAAGATGCTGGTTTGCACTGAAATAAGAAGGATTTGAGGAAAGAGGAACAGTGTTGGTTCATTAGCTGTGAGCTGCTCACTAATTCTGACATTCTTCAAGGGTGGGAGAAGCATATAGTATGGGTTTGCCTATATGCGAGTATATACGATAACTTTATACTTGAAATGTCTGTGAAGAAAACAAAATAAACCCACTATCCTATGAGGTGTCTGGAGAACAAACACAGTAGAACAGAGCTTAAGAATAGGGAAAGGTGGGGAGTTTTTTCACTGTCACTTCAGGGGCCACCAAACCTATTTTGGCATGTCCTTTCAGCAAGGATGGGAGAGAAAGAAGGAGCTTAATCCATCTGCTCTCTCTGTGCTTGGCCAGCAGGTTGGAACACAAAGCAGGGGATACCCTCTGCCAAGGCTGGAAGTGGTGGCGGCGGTGGTGCTGGCGGACTATTTCCAATGCCTCCTTGCACATGTGAAATTGGGAGGAGGGTGTATGCACCCATGGGAAATACATATGTATATTTACTATTGAATGTACAGAGGAAGTACACAGCCTGTCTTCCTGGGAAGAGTCAGTGCTTGAGTAAATGCCAGAGAGCACAGAAACTTGTGCTGAAGACTAAAGATGTGCAAAGCTGAGATGTGCGTGTACATGTGCGTGTGCCTCTGTGTGAAAGAGAGATACTAGCACAGGTGTAAAGCTGGAATAGCCTAGGATTTCCCATCCCTGCAGTTGTAGTGACAGCTTTCCTGGTGCACTTAGTATCAATAAGAGTGTTTTTTTCTTTCCATTGTATCATTTTAGATGCAAGTTAAACTAAAGGAAAAGGAGCAATGGTAGGAGTGAGAAGCTGAACACACCTTTCATATGTCATCTATCTCCTGAGGTGGGGGTGTGGACTGATCTCTCCCATCCTGAGAGATATGGCAAAGTCTCTGAGGCTTATCCTGGTGAAGGGTTGAGAGGGTCCTGTTCTGAGAGCATGGGGACATTGCCGAGGATAAGGGAGATGGCAGCCCTGTCTTTATGAGCCACATTTCTTGGAGATGAAAGCCACTTCTCTCACATTGCTCACCACACCATGGTTGATTTTATCTTATTGTTCTCTTTTTAAGCCAACAGAAGGCCTTTTACTTATTTTTTAAGCTGAGGCAGGGGGGAGGGTGGGATTTACCTGTAAAGTCGAAGTGTGTGAGGAGAGGGTAGGCAGGGCTGGTGATGGGAATATTTTCTTATATTTCACTGAAGAAATTAAGGAGGAAAGAGGGGAAGAGTCTTTGTGATGCCACCCCCTACTCTTTGGGGTAAGGGAACTTCTTACTCTTTCTCTCTTCTCTCATTACAAGGACAAAATGGAAAAGAAAAGAGAAAAAAAGAAACCAAACAAATTAACAGAGCGATCTGCAATCCAGAATACATGGCAGCTTGTCAGACACCTCTGATAGCAGCCACCAAGAAGGTGTTCCTTTCATTTGTAAATATTTCTTTTTTATTGCGTTTTTGTATAAATTGGTGTTTCTCTTCTCGTGAATATTCAGGTCGTGGGGTGGGAGGGAGGGGAAGTTTGTTTCCGTTCTATTTGTTTTCTATGACTTTTCAGGCTGCATTTTTGGAAGCGGTTTACGCAGGTCGAGGCCGTATGAATGAGGAAAAAAAAAAAAAAAGAGAGAGAGAGAGAAATCCATGTGTGTTGTGTTCCCCTGAGGCCCCCTGTATTGCCCTGTCACCTTTATCTTCATGAATGGAAGACGCCGGAACATCACTTCAAGCCTTGCCAGCAGGGTTTCATGTTTTGATGGGAACACCCCCAATTCCTTTTTGCATATAAACTCTCTGTACCAGCATCTCTGTGGAGTTTGGGCCTCAAGGCACTACGATGTCTTGATAGTGGTGGGGTGAACCATCAAGTTGGCCACTCAGGTTGGACCATCACTTTGACATTAAGAGACTTCTCCAATGCTACTTTGGTCTAGAAATCTTGGACCTGGGAAAGCTTGTGATAATTTCTGGTATTTCCTAAGGGCTTGGGGTTGGGAAGCTTGACAGCTGACAAGGGCAGCTAATCTCTTTGGTGGTTACCTTGGTACTTTTCCATCCCTCCCCACCTGGAACGAGGAAACCTGGAGGGTGGCTCTGCAGGGAAATTAAGCTGAAAACAAACCAAAAAGAAGTTAATGGAACTTTTTTCAAATCTCTTCTTGAAGGTTCTGATTTTTGTGTTCCGGGTTGCAAGTTGGTTCGTATTTTCTCTGAACTGGTCTGTCCCTTGTTCCACTGATCGGCAAATGATAGTTTGCCAAAATCATTATCTAGTATTCTTACTGTTGTAGCACTGTTAACACTCCGAGTGCTCCGCAAATATTAACTGTGCCACAAACCACTCGAATGCTCTAGGGCAACCAGAAAAGAAGAACTGGAAATTCTGGACTGAACCACTGGTCTAACCACAGGAGTCTGGTATTTTGCCTTCTCCCATAATATATTAGGCCACGTGTCCATCAGGTTAATCCTTTCTCCTGTAAGTGATCTTTTCTGGTTGCTTTGTTTATTTTAGTTCTGACAGGTCAAAAACTTTTGGGACAGAGACAAAGGGGAAAGGGTGGGAGGGGGGAGGGTGTAATTCATAATCAAGAAAATAAATCAATGATGTTATTAAACTCTGATTATATATTTAGAATTTTAGATTTTGTGTATTTTCATTGCAAGTATTTAAGTGAATCAAACAGGTAATATTAGCAGCAGATGTTGTCTATACTGGAAAGCCACCCATGTGCTGTTTATTACCTGTCCAGAAAATAACAGGATTTCATACCAGAGCCTGACAAAACTCCACATCCCCTGCCTTACCATTTCTCTCTCTCTGCTGTAGAAACACCAGTATTTTCTGGGGCAGTGGCTGGGAACATTTCCTCTCTCTGAAGTTTTCTGCACACAAGAATACTGAGCAAAAACCATTGTGTCCTCTACAGTTGGTGACCTCTACTGAATATTTGCAGACAGTGTCCCAGGAAAGATTAGGCACCCTTGGCAATGGTTTTGACATTTACCTCCTCACTTCTAGCCAGAGGCATTGCTCTCTGAGTGGTATTTTCATGAGCCATGTTCTTCTGAAATGGTACTGGAGTGTATGTACTCAGCTGAGGGAGGATGTCTATGAAGTAGATGGAGGAAATATACAAAAAAAAAAAAGTGCCATACACAGTGGAAAGTGGAAAAGCAACTGGCAGGTAGAACTTGCAGCCATGGATCTCCACATCATAAACCTTGTTGGAGTATTCACACCGGCTTTTTACGGTAGTGCAACACAACACAGGCTGGTATAGTAGTTCTCTGTCTCCCATCATGTCTCTCAGTGAGGGCAGAATCAGAGCTTGCAATATCACATCCTAAGTAGGCAAGAAAAAGTGCAGTCAGAACTTCTTGTCAGTTGAGACAATGAAGCACACTGTCCCCACCTGAACAACAGCAACAACAAAAAATCCCATTCTCTCTGAAAATCCTGCATGCATTGTCAGAACTCTCCAGGTGAGAACCCCAGTGGGTTCAAAATGTTCAGCAGTATCAAAGTATAACTTTGCCTGTAGGGAACTGATGCTACGGGAGCCAGCATATGGTGGGAGGAAGGTTCCTTTATGATGTTGCAAAGGATTTGATGGAGGGGTTAAGAGTTGCCAGGATGGCCTCTTCTTCAGCGATGTTTGCTGATATTGAGCTCCTCACTCTAAGAAGACACTAGCATCCATCTTGAATGGTGCCGCTTTGTACATTCAGACCAGGCTGTTGCTCACAGCAAAATCCCCAGCAAAAGAGAGAGGGGGAGATAAAGAATAAATATGATGGTGGTGACAGGTTGGAGTGACCAGAGACACCTCAGGGATCTTCATAGGCAGGTCTTTGCTTTAGAGCTTTCTATCAAATATGGCATATCCTCCAACCTCCATTGCTTATCAACAGATGGAAGCAAGCCTGGGAACACAGCCAATGATCAGACTTTCACACATCCTCCACTCCAGTCAAACAACCTTTGATGAGCCCTTCCCATGGAGAAGGGTGGGAGGTTGCACGAATTTTTGGTTGCCAAAAAGAAAGGGAAAATGGAAGCAGATAAAGATCAGGAGTGTTGATGAAAGGATTTTGTGCTGACCCTCTGTGCCCTTGCTCTATGGAATTACACTTCACCCTTTCTTCTCACTCCAGGCTGGCAAAGAGTAGAAGCCAGTTATGCATCCTTTCTGTGGCATATACCTGGTCACCACGGGAGCCCCTGGGAGCTCTGTGTGAGAAAGGAACCAAATTGCTGGCAACAAATGGGGACAGACTCCAAGCCACGGTCCCCATCTGCACCCACTCTTTCCCATAAGTGCTTCCCTGCTGCTGAACACACCTGGGGTGTCCACCTGGAACACACCTACCATGCTGCTGGATGCTGCAGGTAGTTACATTGAGATAGTAACTAGTGGGACCTGATTGTTGTCCCCACAAGGGCTTATTTTCAATTTGCAGCCAAATAGATTTCTAAGCCATAGACCCTTGCTGCATTCACCTACACTTCCCTGTGGCTTCCTCTTTCCTCCCCCATCAAAGGCAAACTGGGGTGCCAAGTGTCTCACTGGCAAGATAAATACTATTGCTTCATCTTCATCATGGGCCCTCTGGACTTTCCTGAGGCTGACTGCAGACAAACCTGGGTGTCTGCCACTAGAACAGCAACAATGAAAACCACATTGCAATTGGCTTTCAGTTTTTTTCTCCGTTTCTTGAGATTCCCCAAATTCCTTTCCTAGCTATGCCATTTGAGTGAATTCTGGCACCCTTCTGCCATTGCTGACAACAAAATTGACACAGCATAAACTTGCTTGTGTATAGAAAAAGATAGTGAAACCGTACTGCAGAGAGCAGGACTTGTGTCTGCCAATGTCAAGGGTACAGTCCCCCGAGGGCTGAGGTAGAGAGGGATCTCTGTGATGCATTGGTAGTTCAGATCCCTTAACCTGCTGGCTTCCTGCCATTAAATGTTCACAGCAAGCACTGGTATATACTCCAAAAGGTCAGAAAATAACTCCATGCTGTGGAACAGGGGTTCCTCTGGGCACACACACACATACAAGACATACTGGGGAAGTGAGACATACATGAACAAACCTGAGACAGCAGGAAGCTGTGAGGTTTGTGTGCCTGTATGTACACACACACATGCACACACACACACAACACAGAGTACATTGCAGTACTTAACAACTCTGTCCCACAACACATTTTTGCCAAGTAGGAACAGAGTGACCTTTCCTAGTGTTCTGGGGGTAGTTATTTAATTTATGTATTCACTTTGTGACTTTTACATCATCTGCTTTCTTGACTGCAGCATTACTGTGTAAATACATGTGTATATATGTACAGAAACTAGCTCAAGCAATTATATTCAGGTTGGGAAAAGGGTGGGTTTTATATCTGTACAGTATTTCCTTATTAAATAATGGCATGGGGGGGTTGGGAAAGTTAACTTCTAAATTGTGGTTTTATTGGTCTGTGGTGTTTGAAGTTGTTTCAGTGGTTGCTTTTGCTGGTTTGGAAAGTTCATCTGGATGTTATATGTGTGTGCCAAGAAAGGGTCCCCAGAGAGGGGAGGTTTGGGATTGATAAGGGGTGGTGGGTAGCAGAGGGTGTTAATAATTTCCTGTAATAAAAGCTGTGTTGATTGCTAGGGACTGTTTGTGTGCAGTACAAGGCTGTTTCCTTCTCCATGTGCTTTGTGCTTTTATTACTTCCTCTTCCCTGGTCCCCATTGTCTTCTCCCTGGGATGTCAGCAGGGTACATTTGTTACCGTGGATTACAGGGATCTCCCTATGGACCTTCCTCTCCTGGCCAACTCTTCCTTCTCTGTCTTTTTGCAGTCTTTCCAGTATCAGTGAAAGGGGAAGTGGCATGGTCTCAGATCCTCTGTGCCATTCTTGACCACTTTATTTCCTCTGCTCTTTGTCCTTCCTCTTAGCAGAACCTCATTTTCAGGTGTTTTGATCTCTCCAGCAGCTTACTGCTTCATCTCCCTGGCCTCTGATCTACTTCCCTATCTTACACCAATTCTTCAATTTTATCTCGATGCCTCTTCCCTCAGAATTACTTATGTTGGCTGTTAGCCCACTCCCCTTCTCTTAATACTTTCTTGTTGCTCGGTTGTCTTCATCAGCCTGTGCGATGCTGTGTAGAAGATGAGTGAAGGGCAGTCGTCCACTTCTTCTCTTCTGGAAAATTCTAGCCATGGCCAGATCTTTAGAAGATGATATTTTGTAGCTATTTTTGACTTCTCTGTCATGTTCACTGAGGTAGTGTTCTGCTCTTGCACATACAAGAAATAAGAAATCATCAGTATGGCAAATTTTCCTGTGCAAGGGAGCAGTGAAATTGTATTTTCTGAGAAAGCCCAGAGAAAGGAAATAATTTCTGTCCTCGATGGCTGATAGATAAATTTATAGCAGGGAGATAAACAGTTTTTATCCACTTCAGGTTGACCCATATCAGGATCAGGACAGTTTCTTTGCTTTTACTCTATGTGAATAAAGCAAGGCTGCTGGAGAGAAGTATGCTATCTTTTAAAAGCACAGGGCACTTCCTTTATTGCCTAGAGGCTTCTAAAGACCTATGTGAAGTTCTGCTGTGTTGCAGACCTGGGAGTGAATGCCCAGTAGTATTTGGTCCCTTTCTGTCTGACAAGTCAGTGAAAGCTGATACTTTGCGTTATCTGCTAGGGTTTGTGTCTGATCTTGCAGCAGTAAGGACTGTGATAGGATGGTGAATAAGCATAGAGAGAGCCAATGTGAGACTGGTAAAGGCTCTAGATAGATGCCAAGACATCTCCTTCTTTCCCTTTTGGACAATTTGCATTGTTCCTTAATCAACCCACCATTTGCAATGTCCCTGGCACTGACTGTTTATCCGTGAAGACGCAAGGGTCTGCTGGCCACAGTCTGAGAAAGGGCCAGTCAGTCTCCATGTGTGTAATGTAGCTGTATGAAAGTACACGGGCAGTGCAGGGAGCAATGCAAAGGGTCAGGATGGCCAGAGGTTATTCAGAGCAGCAGTCTTCTCCCAGCTGCAGCTAACTCTTGCTCAACCTGCCATTCCATTGCAGGCCTGCGTTTCTGATTTCTGGGTGAGAAAAACCACCACAGGCACCTGGGAATGGATCTCTGCTCACAGCTGTGAGGAGGGTAGTCAGGCTTCTGATGTATCCTTGCTATGATGTTGGCATAACTGACCCAGCATGGTCCACAGAGGTTTGTGGACCTGTGAATACATGGCTACAAATACCTGTAAGTCTGAGAGGAGGTGTATGTTTGTACATTTGAGTGACATCTGGCAGAACTCTAAACATAAGTGGAGTTGGAAGTGCTGGCCCATTTAATGCTACTGCAATGTTACAGGTAGCTATGTCCTTGGGAGTATATCCCAGAGATTAATTTATGGCCAAATAGTGAGTTACCTTTCTGAACATCATGAGGCTCTTTGCTGCGTTTCCTTTGCCTATTCCATGTGCCAAACGTACAGCGTAGTGGCAACACTGCAGGTTGTCCAGAGAGAAGGCATCCATTACATGAGACTTCTCTCTAGGCCCTTGGGCACTGGCTGGTAAGTCCCATGTCAAATGGAAAAAGGTTATATCTGTCACTGAACAGACGAAAATCATTCAAGGGGATAAGATTCAAGTTTTGTATTTTCTCCCTCTGCTTTACTTCCAGGCCTTGGAACCAGATCCGTCTTCACAGGCAGCTAAACTCCTGTGAAATTCAAGGAGCTTTCAGAATAGCTACTTAGGGTTTAGATGCCCAGAATGGCTCTTTTGAATTCTCTTCCTTGTGTGGGCCTCTTCCTGCAGTGTATTTTGCCAGGATTCATCTCCCAGGAACCTACCATGCTTGAACATAGCTTAGAGGGGTTCCCTCTGCTTGGGATCACAATATGTATGTTGCATGCTTGTTGTTTGCTACTTGTCTGTATTTCTTGCACGTGTCTACTTGTGGGGGACAGGGCTGGGTTCATGTTGGTATGTGTATTTATGCAGCCTGCACACATTTGTATGTGTGGTGCCACTGTGCGTGTGCTTAGGTGTTTGTACGCATGTGTTTGAGCTGAGACAAAAGTGATGGGAGCTGTATGCTGCTAAAGCCAGATGATGGGTACCTGCAGGTAAATGGGCAACCCTCTTGTTCCTTCCTGGTACACCCTGGCTTGGCTGCATTTTTGGATTCCGGGGGACCAGCTCTGAATCCGTGAAGAGGCTAGGATGCAGACCCCTGTGGAGGTTTTGACTACAGCACCAGAAACCCATTCCATGTATTCATTCACTTCTATGCTTCATCCACCGTGCCACATTTCCAAATCATTGTGCCACACTCATTACCTACTTTGGCCTTAAATGGCAGGTGGAAAAGGAAGACAATCACACACTGACTGGTAAGGTCTTCTGGAAGAGATCTGGTCAGTCTGATCTGTGACTGTAACAAGACTGTAACTCCCTTGCTATTCATTTTCCTGCCTCCTAGTGCATGGAAGCACTGAAATTCCACTTGCAAGAAAACACTAACCTGTCCTTTCTTGCTCTTGTGTCAGATATAGGGAAAAGCTGAGCTGAGGTGAATTGGTCTCCCATCACTTTTGCTGCTTGGAGTTGAGTAGGGAGCTTACAAATCCCACACTCTGGAAGGGTTCCATTTCTCCAGAGGGAACAGTGAAAAGGGAGAGAAGAAAGGAGTAAACTTTTTGCAGCTATTCTCCATCCCATTCGTTTCCAGGAGAGATCACACTACTACTAACACCTGAGAGGATGACCTGCTGGGAGGGCCCTACAGTGCCAACTAGCACAGCACTTTAACTGGCCAAACTGCTGAACAAGACACTGCTGTCCTCTGTCAGCAGCCAGAAGAGACAATCAGGACCCGATGAAGAGATGCCATGATTAGTCAGACAAGAAAGGAGCAACATTTAGGGGCTAGGGCTCTCATCATTTAGCCTGTCTTAAGTCTGCTTAACCAGACCTTTATTGCTGGTGTCACTGGGCCTCTTTGATGGTTTCTTTTTCTTTACATTTATGAAGTGTAAGAGAATAATCTATGGTCTCCAATGACTCATTCTATCAGACCACTTCCATCCACCTCCTCTGCTTTCTTCCATTTCCAGCTTCTCATTCCTCTCCATCAAATTGTATCCTGTGCTCTGCCATGTTTGTCTCTTATGGAAGAGAAGATCTATGTGTGTGAATGTTCGTATACATGCGTGTGTGTATTTTAGATATTATTGTTATTATCAACATGCTATACACCTAAAAGCTCCTAGCAAGCTGGGAGCCTTCAAGAGGTGCTGTAGGAAATTACCTTCCTGCTGGGCAGCAGTCAGTGTGGAGGTTAGCACAGAAAGCTGCTAGCTTTGGAGGCCTCTTTGCCTGTCCGGTTGCTTTTCCTATCTTTGGAGCAGGCTGTCTCTCACCTGTGGTCAGAAACACAGCAAACTGCTCTTTTTAGCTTTGCATTTTCAAAATTTCTAACATGAGGCCGGAAAGGTTTATTGTTTAGCTGTTGATTTATTTTGTATGGATGTTTGTTTGTTTGTTTGTTTACACAGTCCTTTTAGTGGGCACAGGGAGGTGTTTTCAGCAATATAACTTTCCAAGACCTCAGTTCTGTGTGGTTATTGTTTGTATGGTTCGACTGTACTTGGGGGTCTTTCCTTTGTACATGTTTTTCCTGAATGGCAGGGCTATCTTGAAATGTCTCTTTGCCAGTGACCAAAGCAGCATCTGTAATTGGAGGTGAGGGCTGATATATAGTGGAGGCAGCAGCCTTTTGGGAAGTAGCTTTTTACTGCCTTCCCTGTAGAGTCACAGAAGACAGAATATTTAATTGTTGCACAAGTGGGCTTTGGAGCTTTTGTTGTAGTTGTGGGTGGGTTTGTTTTTTTTTCGTTGTTGGTTTGGTTTGTTTTTGGTTTTTTTTTTTCACTCCCTCTCTTTCCTTCCTTTAAATTTTTTTCTCTTTTTTTTCCCCTTAAAAATGTTAAAATGTTTCTCTAGTGAGCTTTGGCCATTGCACCAAAGGCTGCTGCAAGGCAGGGAGCCTGTCTGGCCCTTGGGGTCTGCTCTTCTGAAGCCATGCAAGATTGTCCAGGTGAGGAAGGAATTGGCAGTTCCCATGGTTGTTGGGACAAGACCCCTGTAGCAGAGGGACTTGACCCAAAAGGAATGGTCATCCACAGCAAATGATCCTCTAGTATGTGTGGGTTGTGGATCAGGCTGGAGGGCAGGCAGGGGAAGATGGTTCACTGACCTCTGCACAGTTCTTCCCACACTGGAGCAGGAGCCAGGCATGTAGGTCTGCAACAGGGACAAATGAAAGACCCTGAATGGGCCAGAGGTGTTCAGCCTTGCCTCTACTGATCTATTTACAAGTGGGTAGAAATGACTCTCAACTTGGACAACATCATTCAAGACTAAGCAGTGTCTCACAGACCATGAAGTAGGAATTGAAGGTGGTGCATGGGCAGCTGGCCAGCTCTGAATATCATGACACATAAGGGAAAACCCAGCACCTTCATCCTTTGGCACTTGGAAGTGGCTGAGGACAGCAGTGGAGGACTGTTGTGTCTGCTAGGGTTGGGGCAGATAGCTTCTCTAGACCTGGCACAGGTCAACTTCAGCTGTATTTGCTTTCTAACTAATGTACATTTACTTTGGAGAGCACCTGTGATAAGCTCAGTCAACCAACCAAAAGAAAAAGAAGTACTCACCTCTAGTCTAAGTCTTCTACTGCCCAACACTGCTACCTCCTCTTCTCTTGAGCTGTTGGTACCTTGCGGTGAACCTGGCCACCCATCAGGCTGTTGAACACAGCAGATATATCCTATCCGCTTCTGAGACCATCTTTGCCTAAATTTTGCCTCCTCTTCATACCCTTTATGCATGCATATATGTGTGCACACACCCACAACCCACACCCACCTCCAACGACTTCACTGGTGAAAATCAGAGCCACAGAGACATGAGTGCCAAATGACTTTTTATTTCTAAAGTAAATGATATAAAAAGTTTTGTTATTTTTCTTTTTTTTTACACACGCAAATGTAAAAGGGAACCAACAGTGAACTGGTAGTGGCGAGAGGAAATGGGATGTTTTGTAACCCTAGCTGCAGTAAAAAAAAAAAAAAAAAAAAAAAAAAAGAAGAAATAAAAATACATTAAAAATATTTAAAAAACACAAAAGGGAAAAAAAAAACTTGAACTATTTTGGAAATATTGTGAATAATTTTTGATATAAAAACTAATTTTTATGTAGCATGAAAACCACCAAAATAAAATGATCAAGAATAAAAGCTGTGCAAAGGGTGTTTTTGTTTAGTTACTGAGAGAAAAGAAGGAAGAGAGGAGCAGTGGTGTATGAAAGAGGGATACTGCAGTCATGGCTTTTACTGTGAGATTCACAATACATAATGTTTTTCTTCAGTCTTAGTATTCAGTCTTCGTAGCTGGAGTCTTGTGATTATGTCAAAAAAAAAAAAAAAAAAGGAAAAAACACAACTCATATGAGAAGTTATTTTTTATCTTTGATTGCTGTGAAGAAAACCTTGAAAATAAGAACAGAATGAATCCCAAGGACTCAAAAAACCAAAAGGCAAATTGAAAATGGCCATGAATTGATTTCTTCTTCTTGATTTATGATTGTTGAGTAGTTGAGGTATCAATAGTGGGAGGCAGACACAAAGGAGGTAAGACATTAATGAAGGACTAAAAAAATTCTCCTTTTTTTTTGTAATGTGAATCATAAGTGTTAAACCAGGATCTCTTCACATTTCCTTCTCAGTAAGAGAATAAGGTAGTGTCCTTTTGCAAGATATACTGGTGCCATTCTTCACTCCTTAGAAGAAATTTACTCCTTCCCCAGGTTTAGTAAAGGAAGCAGACTGCCTTTCCAAATTCCAGACCCTCTAGAAATGGTGTCTGAGGTATCACTGCTCTTTATCTCCACTAGGGGCTCTGATTCCAGGTGTTGAAGCACTACATTGCCTTGGAGAAGGTGCTAGCATTCACCCCATCCTGCTGTGGATCAAGGTGGTTCCTCAGCATATGCTGTGAATCCTTTTTGCTTGGAAGACAGGAGATGCTCATTTCTGGAATGGTCAAGGAAAGTTGGTAGGTTGCTCTCTTCATTCTGCCTTGAAGGTATTTCACGTGCCTGAGTGAATCAGATCTCCAGCAAATGAATTTCAGCTTCCCTCCCTCATGTTCCCATCTCCCACACAATCATTAAAACACTGCCCCACCAGCTAGCAAGGGACCTTCTCTGTTGTTCCTGTCCTTTTTGTCTGGGTGTCTTCTACTCTGTAGGCTGGAAGGGAAGAGGCAAATAGCATACCATATAGCTTAAAATAAGTTATTGAATAAATTGTGTTCAGCACTGACTGAGAAGTCTGAGAAATGGTAAAGTCTCAATATCAGCCTAGGCCACAACTCTAGCAGTGTGCAGGAAAAGGATCCTGGATAAATATCTTGTCTTGTGCTCAAGTCAATACAGACTTGGTTGAAGCAGACAAAGAGGACCTGGAGGCAATGATGGTGTAGACCAGCTAGACCAGTGGGTTCTTGAATTCTGAGCCAGGTATGAAAGGGGATCCATGGGAACATTACCTCTTGGTGGAAAAAAAGAGGAGGAGAGTCCTGTTAGCATAAAAAGGACCAAATCCTGAAGCATCTTCTTGGCCTCCGTGGGTCCTAGTTAGCCTGTCTCTCCCTGTTGCCAATCCCTATGTCTTGGACTATCTGTGACTGCTTTTTGTCTCCTACAGGGAAGAAGAGATTTTGTCTGCTTTATGAAGCTTTTCTCATTATTAGTTACAAATCTAGGCTGTTCCTCCAGTAAGTATCTGGATATTTACCATTCTTCCCACTTTTTCTGTCTGCTAGTACCATCCCTTTTGCCCTTGCATATTAGAAGAAAAGGGCCCTCGCTCCTTTATGGGAGACTGCTTTGTGTCTTTCAGTGACTTATGAGGGCAGAAAAGTCATTACACACAGTTTAAGGGTATTGTTTATCTTACTTTGCTCCAGTACCTTGAAGATTCCAGTTGCTTCCTTATGAAGAATAGGGTATCTTCCACCTGACCATTTTGCACTAGCTCTCTGTTTGTTACTGGTGAACCCATAAAATGGAACAGAGTTAAAGCTAGGCGAATGCTCTGAAGATTCAGATTTTCAAGCATAATGTCTCAAACTCTGGAACTAGGGCTGTGGCAATGTGCTTTGCTGGAAATTCAGCCAAGTCTGAATTTTCATTCTACTCCAGCCTCTGTGCTTTATCACCTTCCCTTTCCTGGAGTGAAGCAGCAGGCTCATCTTCCCTTAGATCCACTAACCCTAATGATACAGTGGAACCACTTTCCTTCTTACCTTGTCTCTGCACCAAACTGCTCAGATATCAGGTCTTTCAGGTAGACATTCAACCATGCCACAGGGAGGACAGAGCTCCTTCCAGTAGATACATACAGCAAAGGCAGAGGTCTGGAGGTCTGGGGCACACGAGCCTTGGATACTTTTGAAATGTCTGTTAATGAGCGCTGCTGGGTTTGTTTGTCCTCATGGATTATTTGTGTGACCACTAGGAAGCCAAGATTACGTCAGTGAAAAACAGCTATTCAATGTGCCTTTCTGACATTTGAACAAGGGACTAGGATTGTAGTTACAGAAAACGCATCTACAAAGGGGTATTTCCCATACCTGGGGAAGATTATCTGATGTTCTTTACTTATTGACGCAACAATTTCAGGGTTTCTCTTAGGCCTTTCACACATAAGGACTTTTTCATTTAATGAAGGCACTTCCACAGGCTCTGGTCCTTTCCTGCACACAGATACTCCTTTTTCAGCTCTGGAGGCTGAACCTTGCTATACTAAGATACAGTTTAAAGCATCCTATTTGGGATGAAAAAGAGCTAGTTGTAATGAACCAGCCACTTCTTCTAGCTTTGTAGCTTCACATTGCTTAGGAACTAACTGTTCAGATGTTTTTCCTCCTCAAGCTACTTTAGGATTCTCTCTAAGCTGCAGTGGCAACCAAGCTTGCTGTCCCTGCTGACCTTAACCATTTTACATGCAGGGAGTAAGGGCTTCATGGCCACTTTCTTATCTGAGGCATTAGATTAAAACTGGAGAAGCACGACCCTTTGGACCTGTCTCTCTGGCTCTTTGATTAGTTATCCTTGCTGAGGAGGCAAGACACCAAGGGCTGCCAGCTGCAAGGTGAAGCTTTGGCTAAGCGCTTGGGCTTTGGCAGCAGACACGCACTGGAATGCTAAGTGGCTTACACCGCGTGCTCACCGCTCCTTCAAGGCTGGTGTGTAGACTTGCATCGAAGCAGAAAAGAAGGAATTGGTTTCATCCTTCTCTATTTCCCCAGTTCCCAAGGGAAAATTTCCTGGAAAGGAGAAACAGAAGGTTTCTCTCTGACTCTCTCTGACTCTCTCTCTCTGACTGCTATCTCTCCACTCAGAGTATTGTTTTGCAGTGGTAGAATAAGGCAGATCTTCGACTCGTTCTCAAACACTGCCTCTGGGCATGTTTCTACATTTTTTTTTTGGGGGGGGGGTGGGGAGGGGAATAGAACAGTTCCTGCCACAGAGGACAATTTCTCTTGATCTCAAGGGATGAGCCCTGAGTCTGGAGTCTCAATCACTTAGCACTTGCTTGGCTCTGTTCAAGTCCCCCTACTACACATCCTGGGCCTAGAGCACCCCAGGCACCCCCAGATGTGAGCCATCAGCACAGCATCTTGGGAAGAAATAAAGTTAATGTTTTTGTATCTTTGCATCACATAGGGAAGGGTTTTTAGAAGCACACAAGAAATTTATTAAATCAAAACCCATCTTATTGAAAGCCAATAGTGCTTAGATGCTCAGATGCCTTTAAAAATTTCCATTACAAAAGCTAGAAAATTTTATTCTTTTTAAAAATCTCTTTATGAAGGGCTGGAATATTTAATAATGAGGTAAACTAATCGAGTTCTCTTGAGTCTAAAATATTGTAATATTAATCTGAGCTACTAACTAATCCTGGAGGATGCCCTGGGTTGAGCTGAGGATTCGAACATCCCTTGAGAAGATGCAAAAGTTCCCTCCTCAGTAGTACCTGTCACTGAGGGGGAAGTAGGTAGCATGTTGGGTAGGGTTTCATCAGAAAGGTATGCTTGGGGATGCACATCAAGTGCAGGCAGTGACTGGTGGCTTCAGGCATAATTCTGTGTTGATCAGAATGACTCCACCTCTCCTAACAACACTATTGCTGAAGAGTTGGACCGTATCAGTACCAGTCATTAATTTGGGAAGCAGCAAGTAAAGTGAAATGCTGTGCCAGCAGGGTGAAACTCTGACATAAAATTGATCAAAACCATTTAGGTCCTGTTTTCAGACAAGATTTGTCTGTTTGATGCTTCACTCTGCCACAGTCCTTACTTCAAAGAGTTTGCGATTTTGATGCTAAACTGAAATATGTTAATATTAGCATTTACATTAACAAGTAAATTGACAGATGCCATAGTTTACATATATTATGCAAATATCCTGAAATCTTGCATGCATTTTCATCTAATTTTCTTGAGGTTAAATGAGACACACATTTTATAAGGGAAATAACTGAGACATCCAGACGCGATAAGCCAGGTGACTTGGTATGACTTGTATGAACAGGGGTAAAGACTAGGGGCAGAGGAAAGACACCTGGCATTTTCATTTGGAAAACTATTATGTTCATGGTTGCTTTTTGAAGAAAGCAGTGTAGTAACTTCCTGGGATGCTGTCATAAGTAGTGCAGGAAGTTTGTGCTGGGAGACCTGATTTGGGATGCTGACCTCAACCTGAAGGGCCAATCAGGGTCTCAACCTGTTGGTTTTGATATTTTTCTGTTTGTTTGGGGTTTTTTGTGGGTTTTTGGTTGGTTTTTTTTTGGTGGTTTTTTTTGTGGTTTTTTTTTTTTTTGGGGGGGGGTTGTTTCTTTTCAATATTTGAAAGAGATACACTCGTCTCTGTAGCACTGTGCATATATCACCTGAGATTCCCCACATGCTCTAAAGTGATTAGGTTTTCCTACACAGGCAGGGGAACAGTGAGGAAGTGAATCTGTGATCCACTCAGGAGCAGGTCACAAGACCCCAGAGACTCCATTTCAGGACCTGGAAGGATGCTTTCTTCTTCTTACACTTCTGGAAATCATGAAGGAATGACAACATGCCCAGAGGAATCAACTTCTGCTTCAGGTGAGTTTGGTGAGAAATCTTGCTATTCTGGCAGTGCTCTTGTTTTCCAGATTCATTTCACTTCCTCAATTGGAAAAAGCCTTGAGAATTCTGTAACTTTTCCTAGCCTTGGACAAAAAGAACCTGAACCACAAGTTGTGATTTCTCTGTGCATTTTCAATTAGCTCTACTTTTACAGGTAGCATGGGAAAGTGCATGTATGGACCTAATCCAGAGAGGTGCTGGGCTGTAAATACTCTCTGAGGATGTATACTGTGCATGGGGCTCAGCCTCTGCTGCCAGTTTGACCTAATTTCTCTCAGCTGAAGCTCTACCAGGATTCAAAATACAACTAATTTCCCTTCTTTGGAAACTTGTACATCAAGGTCTCACTAGACTCCTCACAAGTAGTCTTGAGCATCCCTTTGCTGCTTCTGTCAGGCTGCTACAAACTTTCAGCATTTACAAGGAGACTGTCAAAATACTGTATAGAAAATAATTCCCATTTTTGGTTCCACCAGTGTGCAGTAACACCTCAGACTGTCACTTTGGAGAAGCTTCATCAAGAACCTCTTTCATGCAAAGTTCTCAGCTTGGCAACTCTTGACGAATTTCATCCAAGACATCCTGGTCTGTTTAAATAGTGACTGAACTTTCTGGCCAACTTCTCAGGCATTGCTTTCAAACCTTGAAGGATGGTTTGAAGTGCAAACATGCAACTGGACAGAAATTGACCCAGCTTCCTTTTGTTTTCGAAATTTAGGATGATAAAGCCAGCTTTCCTAGGGTTACAGTTCAGCTTAGTTCAATTTCCAGCCTAATTAATTGCTCCAAAATTTTAGGTCTATCTTGCCAGAACCCCTTTAAATTATGTATACTTCTACTTACACAGTCACTGCCACTCTTCAAATATTCAAGGGGTCCTTACATTTAATTTTGGATGGTTTACTCTCTCCAGGGAGGAGGCAGTGTTTTAAAAAGAAATTGCTGACGGATAAAGTAGAGCTTAAATTACTTGCAGCAAATAGAAATTTGAGTTCTCAAGAACATGCATTTCTTGGACATGTAAATTTTACTCATTTGCATTTAAAGGACACATGTGACATACAACACTGCTTTCTCATCCAGTAACATTATCATCTAGTGACATTAACTTAACGGTTAATGTCAAGTTTTTATTAACATTTACAAGCACATTGGGAGATTAATTTGTTTACTTGCATTATGCAAAACTGATTTAAGTTCGTGGTCTGCATTTACACATATTTACATAGTGTTTCCTGATTAATACATTATAATACAACAAATCATGTGGAAATTGCTGGCTCACATCTGCAATGTAAACTTAATTTTCTGTAGTGTAAAATTTGACTTATCTGGCAGGACTTTACCAGCAGGTTGCAGTTGAAGTCAGGCTATCATAACGAGGGAAGGAAGAATGGGCATCAGAGGTGGATTTTCTGTGAAGTCTTTCCGTAGCACCTGTTACTTGCCAATACCCTGCAATCATGGAACAGAAGGAAAGGGTGCCAAGGTTAGCTGGCAGTAGAATATGAGTTTCGTGTAATGGAACCTATGGAACTGGAGTTAGGCTCCTGTGAACACACAGTTTAGTTGAGCTCTCAGTGACTTTAGACTGGAAGTGAATTGGGTGAGCAGCAAAAGCAGCCAGTGGGAGGGAAAGGGGCAGCAACCATTGCTGCCAGTCATGGATCCATGTGAAGGGGCTCAGCTGGGTGCAGCAGAGACTCTCGAGGCATTCCCTCTGCTCCTTGTAGTACTTTGGTTGGAGATGTCCAGGGCTGGCTGGCTGGTAGGGGAAGACCAAAGGAGGGTGTGGGGAGAAGAGCAGTGATAAACAATAAACACTGAGCACCTGGTGTGGGGCTGAGACAGGATCCAGAAAGGCAGCACCCTTGCACTGAACATGGGGGCAAGGGGACACTGGGGACACTCCCCCAGTGTAGCGTCTTCCTAAGGGAAAGCCCGGTTGAACTCAGGCTTGCCTCACCTCTCTGAGGCCCTAATTCTACTGTCTTTTCTCCACCTGTCACAACCTCATCCTCCTCTTTCCTACACCCTCACTCTCCTCCGATTCTTCTTTCTGTAAATAACTCTTTCTAATTTTGGACAAGCAGGGATCAACATATTCTGGAGGTGGGTGGGGAAGACACTTGTTTTGGGGTTTTTTTCCCTTTCTCTCTTGAATTTTGGGTGTTTGAACTTGAAAAAATAATATCTACAAATATAAAAATATATGTATTTAAGCAAATGGATTTCCTGGAGAACTATGAAAGGAGTTAAATTTTTTTCCCCTTCGATTTTTCTTGTTTCTCATTGGGGTTTGTTTTTTGGGGAAGAGAGTTTTTGTGAACTGTTGAGATTTCCAGTTCAGCATTGTTTAAAGGATGTGGAGGGAAAAAAAAAACCAAAAAAACTCTCCCCCCCAAAAAAACCCAACCCCCCCCCCCCCAAAAAAAAAAACCCAAACAAAACCCACAACAAACAAACAAAAAACAACAACAACAACAAAAAACCCACAAAAACCTTTGTGATGTACAAAACCTGTAAATAGTCAAAGATACTTTCTCTTTTCTAACAACAAATTATTTCTGTCACTTTATATTCAAAAATAAAGAAATGTACCACAGAATATCAGGGTTAAAAAAACCTGGAACTCATAATCAGAATATTTTCTTTGTTGTCTTCATTCATTTTGTTCTTAACTTGAAGAATGCCTGGGAATTTTGCTGCATGAGTGATGTTTTAAAAGCCTGAAATGGGTATGAGTTGAAATTAGGATGACAGTATTACTTGAGAGGAGCTCTTGTCCTGGTGGTCACTATTAGCTGTGGGTTGAGGCTACACTCTTGGGGTTAGACGATAAGAGCGAGTGGATGAAGGAGCCTGATCATATTCATGAAACACAAACAATGAGTCAGAGACAGGAATGGGAGATTGTCTCAATGGGTTAAATCTCCCTTTATACTGCCTGAAAATGTTTCTGGGGATCGCATGATGAAAGCCACCACAAAGTTGCTGATATCACAGCTAACCAACCTGTAAGACTGGATGTATATTGAACCCCTCCTGTCAGCAGCAAGTGACAAGGCTTTGGCACATTGTTTACGTAAAACAAAGCCCAAATTGAGACTACAGAGGAGTGGCAAAGACAGGGGTGGTATGTCTTTGCCTACCAAAGATGGTAGGGAAGTCTTCAATGATGTCACTTTATCTTGGCACCAGCCATTCATCACCACCCCCAAGACTACAGGAAAGTTGAGGGAAGGAGTTGATCTTTGCAGAGGTTACCCTGGTCCAAACAGTGGAAGAGGTTATTTATAAAGAAATGCTAAGAACTGACATGTTTCAGAAATACAGAGCTATGTATCACCTTTAATGGTGAGAGGGCAGTCAGTTATTTTTAGGGGAGCTAAAAATAAAGAAAATGGACTAGCTCAGCTAGTCAGAGAATGCTAGACTACCTGTGGCGTGCAATTAAAAGTGTGGAACATAGCAGAAACACTCAGATGCACGAAGTCAGATTCAGAACAGGAAATGCAGTGTTGTTCAGCCAAGAAGCTTATAGCAGCTGACACAAATTAAATGTTAGCAAATGAAGATAATTCATAAGGTGAGCAAAACTGTGAACCAGGGGAAAAAAATCTCCAGCTAGTAAACATAAAGAAGATTATATATACACAAGCTCATGCTTATTGAAAATCCTGAAAATAGATGTTAAGTACTAATGATGAGAGATAAGTCAATAAAGCACAGGAGAGACTGAAAGGCTAAATACTCAATTTTTATAGGAAGCTTGAAGAGATAAATAGGTTATTATCCATGTCTGCACTGCTGTTCATCACCAAAGTGGGACATTATCTGAGACCCAATGAGGGATGCAGCTCCAGGCCTCCACTGTCACAGCTGCACCCCTTGATATACCTGCCCCTTTCCCTTCCCCCACTAAGTCACTGGGCTTGCTGCAGTGAAATGACTCAGCTGCTGCTTGTGTGGATAGCCTTGTGACAGTAGTTCTTCCCAGTCTCAAAATCCACCAGTGCACTAGTGACCTTAATGATACCAGAAGACAAAAAAAAAGGTGAATATTGGGGTTTTGGTTTTCAGTCTCAAACCATAGTTTCAAGTGCTAATATAACATACTCACCCCTATATTTCTGAGTTCCAACAACACTATTCTGATGGGTAATAATTACTTTTTTGACACTGGCTTAATGCAGAAATGAAATGATTTTTGGGCCAATTCTGCCAGCATCTGGTAGTTTTTGTTAAGAAAACAAGTTTCTGTTTTCCTGGTCTGGAATGGAGCTGCATTAATTCCCACTCAAATGCAGGATGCTGTCATCAAAATTGGTTAACTTCCAACAGTTGGCTGAAATATCATACAGTTTATTCAAAATTTAGCTCTTCGCCTGAGTTTCAAGTCCCAGAGGCAGGCAAGCATTTCACTAGATTTCACTTGCTAGACAGAATGAAGTCTTGGCTGGAGGTGCAGGGGAAATGAACAGTTTGAAAGTTTCAGTGTTTAGAGCTTTTATCTTTTCAAAACAGAAAGATTTTTTACCTTTTCAATATCGTTCCAAGCATTTACTCCTTTTTTCATTACTGAAATTTTTAATTGACAGGTTCTCTTTTGAAGGTAGAAATGTTTGCCAATTTAATTTCAGGTTTGAAAATACTCACCTTTTGGCCAAGCTGCACACTTGAAAATTCCTAATAGACTACAAGAAATCCAAACAGAAAAATAAATGGAGTTGTGAGAGAAAAGCAAAGATAATCATCAAAAGGATTTGAAGAAGTATTCAAACTTCTTCAGTACAAGTAATAGAAAAGTATTTCTCAAGGTTTTTTTACTTTTGTAAATTTTACTGAAATAAAATCCAACCACAACTTTTTAAATGGCTCAACTGACAGTGCTTTAGCTGAGGCAAATTATTTTTAAGAGGTCTGGAGATGCTATCAGTGAATGGGATAGCAATCAAAAAATCAGATTCCCTCTCTGAGTCTCCCAGATGGACAACAACGTGGTGAAAATGGGAAGAGATCAACTAACTTTCCTCTACAGATTTTCTTCTTACTTTCACCT
The DNA here is from genome assembly GCA_027886175.1 of Phylloscopus collybita. Lineage (NCBI taxonomy): Eukaryota > Metazoa > Chordata > Aves > Passeriformes > Phylloscopidae > Phylloscopus > Phylloscopus collybita. The sequence continues at coordinate 48,104,128 of JAJNNQ010000137.1, read as the reverse complement.
CAGCCACAATCTGGTGACCTGGGACTAGGTGTGAAAAAGTGGGTAAAAACGCATAGGGAAATAATCACATTTCACTGGTCTTATGATACTCAAGTTTGACAAGTATAGGTTTATTCTGATGTCACCAGCACTTACTGACCCCTTTGGTTCTTTGAGGAGCCAAGGTTTACAGAGGAGCTTTTGAACACAGCACAGGAACACAGTGATAGAAAAGAGCTATTTACTGCTCCATCCAGGGTCTGCTACCCTCACCACATAGGTGGGGATACATCTCCCTAATAGGGACACTCTAACCCATGTGTAGCAGGGGATATCTCCAAGTCTCTTTCTTCCAAGCAGTAAGCATTTCTCAAACATATGCTGTGGTGGCCCAAGGCCTGGGTAGTAGGCACATCTGCCCTTGGAAGAGCATTTCTTTTATAATTATTCAAATGATTGGCATCAGAATGTGTGTATGTGCATGTGTGTGCATATGTGTGTGTGTGTGTGTGTCTGTTTAGGGGCTCACTTAAGATTTAGGGGTTCAAACCTCAGCTATAAGCTTAGGTATTCGCTGGCATCTAGACTCTGTCCAGTCAATGGACTAGAGAAAAGTATTTACATCCTCTCCAAAGAGTTATCTCTTTTAGTTCAGAGAAATCTCCCACCAAACTCAATGTATGGGAAATATCTGCTGGGAGTTTGGACCCATGGACATCTTCAGTAGAAGAAAACTAAGGACAGATCAACAAAAACCCACTGCTTGTGCTTATTTGAAGATGGCAGACATGACTGGGGGGTAAATGCCTCCCTTACAGGTGAGCTGCACTGAGTGACAGGCCCTGAGGACAGAGGCGTGATTGGAATTCCCTCCTGGCCAAGTTCTTTGCTGCAGGATAGCTGAAAATGTCAGACACAGAGGAGGGGAGGGCTGAGTGATGTAAAATGGGAGCACAATGAACTGTAATGAACTCTATTGTCTGAGGCATCTCTTGGCAGCCTGTACTCAAATGGCAGATCAATAAGCAGCAAAAAGAGTCAGAAAATAATGTATGTCTTTGCGGGGAAAATGTAGCTGAAATCAAAGGTACTTACGATTGCAATGGCTGACATTGTCTTCAGTACAGCAAAGGTCCCCGCATGTCTGTCCCACAACATGACCACTCTGCCATCATTCAGGTCATAATCCCTGATAAGCTCCACAGCACTGACTGTGCAGCTGTAGTTGAGAAGGACTTTTGCTCCTGCACTTGCCTTGGGGACCAACTCTCCTTTGCTGGGTGTACCACATCTTGTGGGTGTCCCTCAGAAAATGCTGGCATGACACTCAACTGATGAAGAGCGGGCAGGTTTCCCAACACCTCTTGTGTTGGGTGCACTGCTTTCTATCTTCCTACTTGTGTCTTCTCAACATTTATCCCACAGTATGCAGAAATATGGTTTCCCCAGTAAAGGTCCTGTGCCAGCTGCCACATCCTCCTGTGGGGGATGAAATCATGTGCCAGCACTGAAATTAATGGAGCAAAGAGGGCCCTTTCTGTACTAGACAAACAAGCAAAAGTTTAGGAAGCAATTAAAAATATTAGTGTCCTCCCCAATCTCTACTATCCTGGCCTGCCCTCTTCCTTGACTGGCCTGAGGGGTGTGAACCCTTCAGTCTTCATTATTCTCAAATTAAGAAGGCTTATTAGAGAACCCTAAAGCAAAAGTCATCAGTGCAGTGCCTTGGATATGATAAAGCCTCGTTGGGAGAGGTAAACTAGGATCCTGCAGGAAGATTGATTGGGATAAGAAGTACTCACTGCTTTCAGTCAGGAGTGAAAAAGAAGAATGAAGTTGTCAGCTGCAATGCTGTGTTTTCCCTCTTGTCCCCCCATTTTCTGTCACATGAGTTGTAAATCACTGTACAAGTATAGAGTTTACAGGTAGGTCCCTGTGAACTGCTCCATGGTGTCAGCTGCACAGGAGTGTTTCCTGTTTCTAAATCCTGGTGAGCCCTCTTCTCAGCTGGTGCAGCATTAGCACAAATGGCTACAAGAGCGTGAAGGACAGTGGTGCCTTGTACTTGAATGCAGTGTTCAGTCAGAGATTGGATCCTGACTGATTTAGCAGGGCCCTAGAAAAATTGCATTCAAAAGCATGATGTCCCATGACAATAAGATCAGGGTGACCCAGAGGGGGCTGGGCTGGCTTGTTCCTTCTCTCAGAGGGAAGTTCTGCTCAGCTTTGTGTCCTGTGACTCAATTTGCTACAAGCATGTTCAAACATGATAACGTTTTGTAGTATAGAAGAGGACAGTGTCCTGGCCCAGTTCCAGCTTGTATAATTAATTTCTTCTTATCTAAAATTTCTACCTGTAATTTTAAATGAGTGTGGATGGATTTTTTCATCTTTTCCCAACTACAGTTTCAAACAATCAACTTTTTTTTTTTTCTCCCGTGACTTCTTCAATATTTTGTGTCTTCTTTATATACATATATGCATAGGTATTTATATCCCTCTTTTTATCTTTTGTGTTGTTCTGCCAACAAAAGCCGTAATTCACTTTGCTTAAAGTGAATTGTGTGATGTGCTATATGGGGCTACATGCAATAATATCCCACCAAGGAAACAAAAAAGATTGAGCATCCATATATTAAAAACACCCTGAAGTATCCAAATCTCCAAGGACTGACTGCTTATAACTGCATAGTTTTCCTTGCATCAGCTATCTGAATGCTGCTCTTTATTTGGTAATCAGACATGTACTCAGCACTGCATATGCATTTAGATATGTCTGAGCTCAGGAAATGCAATCAGAAGAAGATTATTCTGTGAGAGGATACCTATTCTTTGCAGAAATATTCTTTAGTTAACAATGTGGAGGAAAATTACTGTCCTTGATTTAGTGCCTGACTGAAGAGCTGCTGTGCGTATTTTCTTACTTGAACACTGCCATGGGGAACTGCCTCCTTTAACCCATTCATAAGAGTGGAAGAACGCAGCAGCTCGAGCACGGCAAAGGTCCTCTGCCCCACTCTATTCAGCCATGTACTGTGTATTTAATGTAGCCAACACTGAAACCATTTACATTAATATATTTGCTGTGTGAATGATAGTCTTAAAATATTTTCAAGTGGGGACATTCTTTGTTTGACTGCAAACGAGACATGCCCAGAAAGCGGTGTTTGCTTGAGCTGTCAGGGTGCTTGCTCACCCAAAGCACTTAGATGTGTCCTTCTGTACATCCTTTTCATCTCTGATGCCAGGTTGTGACAACCTCAGTACCTGGGTAGCAGTGACTGTGGGAGGTGGTTGTATGTTAGTGGTGAGTAAAATGGTTTCTGCATGTATGTCCCCTTGCATAGGATGTAAGTTTGAGTCAGCAGAATTGCCACTGATCCTTTTGGAAGCCCACTAGGTACTTAGACTTGATATTCAGCTTGTGGAGGATATTATCAATGGCACAGCAGATCCTACCACGGGGGCAGATGTTTGAGGGAGGGTTATTCAGTATGGCTGAAGAGTGAAGAAATAGTGTCGATGGCTGTCTTCTTTAGCCTGTGGATAGTGTTGAGAACAAGTTTGACAATGATGTCACTGCTGGTGCTGGGAACAAACAACTTCAAGCATCTCTCCTAAGCCCTGTCTCCTTCTCTGTGTGCATCACATAGGGAAGGAGGCTGTAGCTTTTCTCTTTACCTGCCCAATGTTTCTGCTGCTCTGCTCACACCCACACAGATGTGTGGTGCTGATGTTTGTGGTCAGGCAGACCTTTCTCCTCCCTCAGCTCGGTCAAAAGGCAATGTGAATGTGTGCTGTACTAGGTGACTGAATGTCTGAGCCAATTCCTCAGTCAGCAACGCCTGTGTAACTAACATGGCATTTTGACGGCTCTTCAGCCCTCACCAACTAAGCTGTTTAAACACCCTGTCATCATGTGTTGCCAGGTCGTTGTAAAACAAGCAGAGGTGTGCCAATACCAACAGAAGAATAAACATAGGAGGGAAAAAAGGACCAGTGTAATTAATGAGGGGTGCAGAAATCATAAAGGTTCAGTGAAGGGCAATTCAAATGATCCAAAGCAGGAGAGGCTGGGAAGCTGTCAGGGGATGAGCAAGGATGATGCATGGTTGAGACTAGGGATGCTGGAAACCAAAGTGTAGGTAATAAACAGGCACATGATGAATGATTAACAACAGGCCAACAGACACTCCAAGTCAGCCTGGTACAAGAAAGAAAGTCATAAAGGCTACATGCTTTTCCTTTTTATAGATTAAAGGCACTCACATTTCTCACCCTGCAATTAATCAGTCCCTGGGATTTGTTCTTTTTGCATACATTAAATATATATAATATAACGGATTTTGTGGAAAGCCAGGCAGGCATTTATTAACAGCAAGGCTCCTGGGCAGTGCCCTTAGAGAGACTTGCAGCTGTTTTCCACATCAGTCCAGCTGGCTGGAGTTCTCATGGCTCAAAACATCCCTCAGGGAGGAACAAATTCATCCATTTCCACCTGTCCAGACCAAAACCACTGTCACAGGACAGAACAAAGAATAGTAAATTTACAGATTGGACATTAATATAGGAATGTTGTGCCCCAATAAGAACTTGGTTGAAATTTACCAAGAGCAAAATCAAAACCATAAATTAATCTCTAGTATGGAGAGAAAGAGATAATTAGAGGATTATCCAATTACAGATAGTATAAAGCTCAGGTAGGGAAGAAAAACTACTACCTCTCCTGGTGGTGTGTCTTAGGCCACAGGAAAGACAAACTGCAGAAGAAGGAGGGTCTTCTCTCTGAGGGATCACTCAGGTGCACTGAGATGAGAAGGATCAGTCTAAAGCAGCCACCTAAAGCATGCTGGCTGTTGGTACCTGCACACAACATGAATGGCACCTATGTTATTGCTTTCTCATCATAAATCCTTAAGTGGAAACAGTCGATGTCTGTGATGTGATTCTGTCACTGCTGACATTAATGAGAGGATATTGTAGGTACCCTTTGGTGCTGGACCACCCAAAACCATGGTTATATAAGCTATGAAGAGGAAAGATAACTGGAGCAGAGAAGAGGGAGGAAAGAACTGGAGCAGAGACATGTATCTTGCTCCTTCTCCCCTCCACCTAACTCTACGGTCTCTCTTGGCTCAGACTTCTCTTTCTGTGATAGCTAAACAAGTCCTTGAGAGGGGCTAGGCAGTGGATATGCCATAATCACAGATTACCCGACTGCTGAGGGTCAGGAAAGCAGAGCAGTTGCCAGGGCACAGGTGCAAGGCTTGAGAAAGGGATATACTCTCTGGGTCCCTATGTTGGCTCTCCTGCCTCTTCCCCACTTGATGGGCTATGCCTCCTCTGCCAGTCTTGCTGTGCCAGCAGCTTTTCACCATGTCTGGTGTGCAGGACTCACAGAGGACAGATGAGCTGTCATCTGTGTTCGTGCAGCAGCTAGCAGGTGGGACTTTGCTATGTGTTGAGGTTTCTCCAAATGTGTGCCCCAGTACAAATTCAGTGTGAGCTTCTTGAAACAAAACAATATGTTTTAGCCACCAACATCACATTTGTAAGTACTTCAGTCCCTTGTGAGGCTTTTATCTTCCAGTGGAAGAAAAGCAGAACACAAAAGGCTAGGCTAAATGTTTTTAGAAACAAACAGCCATACAAAACAACATGGGCCCTCTTGGAAATTAATCCCAAAACAAAAGCAAACTCATGGAGTAGGGTAGCAGCTAGAGGCAGCTCTGCATGGGAACTCCTTGCTCTTGGGAGTAACATGGGATCTATCCTCCTGGCAGGGCATTTATGTGACCAGCTGGTAAGTGTTAGAGCTTTTACTATTTCAATGGATTTAGACATTTTGCTTGCACTCCTGTACTGTTCTTACTTCAGCTGCTTTGCTTTGTTAAATGCTGAGGGATCCTGAATAGAAACACTGGAAGGGAAGAATATTTCATAGGGAATTGACATGTGGCAAGAAGTCCCCTGGCACTGCTCTTCTTGTGACAGGCACTGAAGTAATGTGAGCCAGTTCCATGCTCTCCTGTGTCCTTGTGGCTGCAAGGATGGGGAAGCAGGTTTGCATGTCTGCTCAAGGAGAGCTGCAGCAGGGATGATGCAAACAGACCCGTCCTGATGACCAGTTGTATCCACCATAAACACAGGTGATCCAGTCACTCAGCTATAAAAGTATGGGGGTATGGATGTGCAGGAGGCAGAACTGATCGGGGGAGAAGTCTTAGCTTTTTTTAATCCTGTAGAAGGGGTGCAAAGAGGCCTTGAGACATGCCTTTCAACTTTGCTGCTTTCAAACACAAGGAAATACCCATGTGCCTGAAAAATCTCTCTGTTTTCACACTGTAATATGGGAAAGTGACTCCTCAGTGATATACATTCTGGTTCCTCTTTGTTAATGTGACATTCTGTTATTTTATTAAAGCACCTAAGAGCATATCAAGCCTGTAATCAAAAATACTACTACAGATAATTTCAATCCAGCCACCAAAAGTCAGTCAGTGGGTAAAGGGCATTATTCTAATCAGCAAACCATTCCCAGTTTACCAAACTTGTCTTTTCTCGGCACTTTGGCCACTGGCTTGTTTCCAGTAGGTAGAGATCCTTATTTCATGCCGTGAAGGACTGTGTTAGCTTTGCAGACACAGGGCAGCATTACTGACATCATATGAGCCCCAGAAAAGGAGGTGCAATCTTCTGCTTCTCTCAGGGAGTACCTCTGAGGGACATCTCAGACATGCAACCTAGTTATGGGTGGCAGAGGTGTTTTACCAGTCAGCCTTTTTCATTTCTTTCAAAATCTATTTGCCCTGCCCTTAGACCTTCTATCATGCTGTGATTTCATCAGTGGCAGGCTGTGTTTTAAACTAGATGCATGCACAGCCTTCTATTTCAAACTGTTGATGTAATTTGTCTTTATACAAACATGTCATGGTCTTATTTAATAGTTATGACACATCTAATTCTTTCTCATTTCTCTAGCAAGTAACAGTTTGACCCTCTTTTTAGAGAGGTCTTCTGTGTCTTCTGGCACATAGGTTTATTTTGTAGCAACTTCAGTATGAATTAACCTTGGGATCCAAAAACTTTTTTGGATGATGGCAGAATTCCTGTTCAAGAATTTCTGAAATGGTGACTCTTATAATGTGCTGTCAGGTATTTTGTTCTGTGCTAAGACAGATCACTTGAATCCAATAGGACTTCATCTATCGAGCACGCCTGTCATTTGTATGGATTTCTCGTTTACCCTATTTGACTCTGCACTGATGGTGTGCTTGGAATGACACATCAAAGAGGAACACACAAATGAATCACTACTTATTAGGAATGCACCCAAAACTTGGTACAAAACCCCTGCAATTTTTTACTTCTATTAGCCCTCATTCCTTGTTGTGCAAAGCTTGCTTCATAGAAATGAGAATAGTTTTTTCCCATTTCATTCAGTCTGAACAGCCCATGGCCTAGACCACAGACAATCAGTAACCTCTAGGAACATCATGGATCATTTGCCAATTTGTCTTTAAGATTTTTAGTGATGACATAGATTGACAAACTTTCCAACAGGCCCTTCTCTGTGATCTCACACTAGCTAACACTTTGGACTGTCAATCTTCAAAGAGTAATCTTCGGTATGTTTTTTTCACTTCTCCAAGGCTTTTCCTCTTGCCAGTTAGGTTCATAGAAGCACAGAACGTCTGAGGTAGGAAGGGGCCTCAGGTAATTTTGTCCAGACTGATCAAACAGTGCCAAGGACCACCTCCAGCCAGTTGTTCTGGACCACACCCAGATGGCTTTTGAGTATCTTCATGGATGAAGAGATGCAGCAGCCTGTCTGGGAAACCCATGCCAATGCTCAGTTGCCCTCACAGTGAAGATGTGTCTCCTAGTGTTCAGAGGAAACTGCCTGTGTTTCAGTTTGTGCCCATTGCCTCTGCTCACCACAGTGTTCACCACTGAGAAGAGCCAGGCTCCAACTTCTTTGCACTCCCTTTTCAGCCATTTGTGCACATTGACAAGATGGCCCTGAGCCTTCTCTTCTCCAGGGTGAACAGCCACAGCATTCTCATGCTTTCCTTATATGAGGAGTTGCTGCAACTCAGCTGCAACAAAGCAGAAAGACCTTGTGTAAGTATTACTGTACCCATTATTTAAAGTCCTGCCATTGAGCAGATTTTTTTCCCCACTACTAACGTCTTTCTAGGATTTTTAACTGCTTTTTTCACAGCAGTTCCTTTTAAATAATATTATTCATTTGTTTGTTTATGCTCCATTAAAGAGTCTTATCATGGCATGCAGCAGAGAAAAATGCATAAAGTTCTGTTGATGAGAAAAAAAATAGAGAAAGAAGGAATTTTAAGAAATACAGCCATAATCCTTTTGGTGGGTGCCAAAGGGAGCTCTATTTCTCTGTGTAACACCCCAAGTCAAGCAGTAACATCTTCACTGGCAACTCATTCTGTAAACTACCAGGTGAGACTGCCTTCTTCAAACTCTACTTCTACAATTTGTCTTGATAAAGGCAAAGATGTTAGTCTTAGTTTTGCTCCATGGAACCCCTGGGAAGCCATTGCAGAAAATTATTTTTATCAAAAGAAGGGCTTGCTGTGATGTAGATGTGCTCGGCTTGGCCTGTCATGTTTCCTTTCCTTCTTTGTTCCTTTCTTTCTGTCAATCACAAACCAGTTTGTGGTAAAGGCTGGTTTCAAAACAGTGATTTAAATCATCAGCAGGGCTTTGTCCTTCAGAGACATTTAGTTAACTCATTTTACATTTCTTTCTGCTGAGAACAACATTTCTCTCCAATGGTTTTCTAGTGTGCATGATGCAAAACCATTGTGCCTGGACGCTGTTCTGCTGCGCTGAGGTTGTCTCTGCTTTAGTGCAAGGCAGTCTACCCATTGCTGTGTCCCCGCCCTATTTACCACAGCTTTTTTAATTAGGTGTGTATTTGTTCCTGTAGTGTTAGCTTGTGCTTCAGTCTGGGCAGTAAATAACCTTAAGCAGTTGTCTGCTAGAGTGCTAAAACATTTACTTTTCACAAGTCCTGTGCTGTTGTGGCCACTGCTACAGACACATCTCAGCTGAGAGTTAATGCTAAAAAGCAAGCCAGCTCAGGCCTGGCAGTCATCTGATTCTGCCCATCTGAAGCACAGTCATCGCTGCCATTACAAGTACTCATGATGATCCCCAAGTCAAGAGGTCAAGTCCCCTTCTTATGTCTTTTAATTATATTTCAGCATAAATTAGCTTTCAGATAGCCCACTTTCAAAATTTTTAAAATACTTTGGATTTGTATAATACTGGTTTATTTCCCTACTTCATTCTCTAATGGGATCATCAACATTGTAGTCTGCTAGCTAGTTTATGGCAGAAACACGGCACCTTTAACAAGTAACATTCTCATCCAGAGCAGAAAATCCTCTAACAACTTTTGCCTTGCTGTTTGCACACACAGCTGAATGGCAATCCTGCTGACATGCACACCCTGGCACTGATATCTAGCTTGCAGTGTTTTTCAGTGCCTGTGCATTTTTAGGCAAGATCCGTATTGTAGGCCTCCACTGCCCCTCAACCTGCCAGATCTCACCTGTGTCCATGTAGTTGTAGACGTCATCTCTGTGACTGTCTTGGGTTATGGAACCAAAAATGTGTATTCTATTTCATCTGTTGAAAGCAGTTGGGGAGATGTTTTTCTTTATCTCTTGTAACTCTGGGGAGAGGGATGTGGATGCCTTCTGATAACGGGCCAGCTGTTAAAACCAGGTGGGGCAGTGTTTCTTATCTCTTTCACCACCTGTCCTCCCTCTAGGGGGATATCTTCTGCTAATGGGCCATTAACATTTCCCCAAACTAATACATCCACATTCCATCATCCCATTGTGAGATGCTCCACCCAGTGGGGGGAGCCAACCATTCCTACCTGGATAAAAACTAAGATGTAGGAACATGAGGTACCTGGTTCCACCAGATTTCCAGAGGAAGACTGGACCCTTCTCACCATCACTGGACCCTTTTCTCTCAGGACCATCTCTACTCCAACAAAACCACATCCGCCCCTCGAGGAGGACTTACTTTTGGACTGCTTCCAACACCCTGACCAATAGGGTGTCAGGTTGTAGCTCTGACTCTGTCAGGGTTTCTAGGATTGTTGCTTGTTTGTTTGTTTGTTTTACTACTAGATTTGTATTGTTAATATTCCTAGTAAAGAACTGTTATTCCTATTCCCAAATCTTTGCCTGAAAGCCCTTAATTGCAAAATTATAATTTGGAGGGGGTGAGGGCTTTACATTCTCCATTCCAAGGGAAACTCCAGCTTTCCCTGGCAGATACCTGCCTTTCCAAACCAAGACAGAGACACAAATTGAAACTGGAAATGGGACAACTTTGCTATCATGACCAACTCTGCAAAGATCAAATACAAGCCCTTCAGAATGCCTTTCATGAGCTAGAGCGTTGCTGTTGGCTGTAATACAGGGTGTCCTCTGCACAATGGCACAAAGACTCTGTGATCCCTTACTTGCCAGAGGTTTACACCATCTCCTCCACCTGTTCTCTTTCTCAGGAAGAGAATTTTATGTGACCTGTCCTCATTGTGGAACTGCAGTGATGAGACCTCCTCTGTGTCACAGTCTGCACATGCTGAAATGGTCCCTGTTGTGTGATGGGAATTGGGAATACAAATGTGTAAACTCCATTTGCAGGAACAGAGATCAATTTCATCTTTTGGCAGCTTCACATATCCCTTGCTGAACATGAATTTCTTTTATTTTATGTTACAGTTCAAAGTCTCATATTACTGACATGCCTGCTGAGTATCTTGAGTTTCAGCCACCCACAACACAACTGCAAATTTTCAAGGCACGGGATCATTATAAATCTCTGAGTCTAACTTTTCTCAAGGAAATTAATGTTTGTGACAGGGGCAGAAGACAATGACCTACCTCTCTCTCTCCCAAAAGCTGTCTGGGCATGGGAAATCACTCACCACTTTCTTCCTAGGTCAAAATAAAGTTTTGCTGTGTGGCTTGTGGAGCACAGTGAATGACTGGCTATGTTGAGAGCTGGACCTATCCACTACACATACGCCTCTATACCTTCTCTCTTCCCATCTTACACATCACAAGCATCTGGAATTGCCCATGTGCACGCTTCCATTCTTTCTCTTTTTGCCTCACTGCTGTGTGCCTCACAGGCTCTGACCTGGCTCTGTACCGAGCTGATGCACTGTTATCACTGCTGCCAAATCACCATCCCCACATAGTTCAAACCATCCAAAAGCACAGCCCTTTCCTAGCCACAAGTGACCTTGCCAGCTTCAGAGCCCTTTAGTATCCACATGGACCCACACTGTCCTCAGAAATGAGTGTGTTTCCCCTTTCTGTAGGTCCTCAGGGCAGTTCGTGGGCTGTATCTTCAGCTGGCCGCAGGACTCAGAGAGAAAAAATGCAGGATCTAATTATCTGCTTGCCCAAAAGGCTGCTGTAGCTGCAACATGACACAGGTCTCCTCTGCTGGTAGATTTCACAGCCCCAAAGCATCAAGTAAGGGCAGCTCTGCTGTCTGCAGTGAGGCAGTGATGTGAACAAGTTTGGGACATGGCTCCTGTGCTGTGTGACTGCGCTCAGCTCTACTAGCAGCAGTTGTGAGCAAGTGCCAGAGGCTCGGGGCACCAGGGCAGCTGATCCCTAAGCAAGGTGAGCAGTGTGAGAACAAATGCAGCCTCAAAAGAACCAAGTCCCTAGGTGACCTGCTTCCTTGTATTATTATATATGCCAGCATGTGACAGCACAGGTTCAGTGCTGGTGGAGGTGGCGCAGGGCTGCAGAGGCTTTTACTAAGGCTGGACTGATTGCAGGAACATGAAGTCCATTTAAATCTCAGGTTCTCGTCATACCATGGTTGCCTCATCCCTGCAAGGGAGGACGGGTCCTGCTGAGCAGGTCAGTGCTACTTGCAGGAAGGTGCTGTTGTGGTGAAGAAAAAAAAAGGGACAAACACCCATCTCACACACAACAAAAAAGGAGAGCTCATGTGTCAAGAAGGAGGAAAAATGTATGGTCTCTTGGCAGAAAGGGGAATATGCTTGCAAGGTGAACGGTGAAAATTCCGGGCAGGATGAACCATCTGTCTAGGGGCTGAGGAGCAAAGTGTATATAGTGCTCAGATGCTTCTGGAGCCTTTACCCAAACACCACAATGCTGGGGCTTCCCTAGCCATCCTGCTGTGGTACCACCAGCCCTCTGTGGCCATTACAGTGCCTGTGCTATCTGTCTTCATCAAAAGAGTTCTTTGAACAAAAGGCTTTTGAGGATGGACATCCTCCTGGCCTCTAGCAGTCACGCTTTTACAGATATGATCTAGTGGCTTCTGCAGCCCTCCCTCACCCACACAATCTGGAGATCTGGACTTTATGTCATCCATTTTACTCTGCTGCTGCTGCTGTAGAATGACCCCACAGCTCTAAGTATGAGGCAAATGTTCAGGAGTCTAAGCTGTGGAAGAGCCATGTAAGGCAGATCTATAACTCTGACCCTAGTGTTCCGCCTGCTGCAGCACCCAAGGTTTTCTATACAGTCTCCTCTCTGAGACCCAATACAATTTTTCCTGCTTTCTCTGGAGGTCTGATAAGGTGACAGCCCAAGGGCAAAAAACTTCAGTACACATTCTCCTGGCACAGCTTCAAAGCTGCCTCAAAGGCTTCCTCATTGAAAACAAAACATGTATTACATAGGGCTTCTGTACTGTGGATTTTTTAATGTTTTCTTTTTTTCATTTTTCAGAATTGCTTGCTATAAAGGCTGATTCCTGGTTAGGAAAAAGCAGATATGGAGAAGCCAAACTTAATGGACATTATGCTGGAGGAAGCCTGTTTATAGGAGATGTACCACTGTGTTTTCCAGCCTGGTATTCCCTTGGCCTACAGACGTGAGGGGAACTGGGACAGCACACTGCAGCAAGACCCAAGATGTAAACCTCAGAGGATGGGAGGGGGTGTGCGGATTTCATTCAGTGTGCTCTCCCACTATGCCAATAAGAGCATGTTATGGCATACTCTTTGCACATGGAAAGAATAGGAAGGCCCTGGCATGAAAATATGCAGAAGTATTTTTACAGTCTGCCCTGAATACTGCTAGTGATTGATTAAGTCTGTTCAAGCCACTAACACCCCCACTGTCCATGGCAGAATAGTTAGTTCTCACATAAAGAAAAGCTTGAAAGTCAGGAAAGAGAGCTTAAACCCAGGAGGAAAGGGCCTGCAGGAGAGGTAAAAGCTTTACTAAAGAGTTCTGAACAGACTGGAGGAAGTAAACCAGTTGTGGCTGTGGAGAGAAAGGTCTGACACTAGCAGAGAAAGGGTTGCGTGTGCCCATGTGCCCTTTGAATATCTCAGAGATGAGTTTGTCTTATCAGCTCTGAGGAGCAGGAACAGAGGTGACCTCCAGCATGCAGGATCCCTCTGCCTTCCACACACGCCACAGCTGTGACTTGCAGAGCTCAGCCCTTCCCACACAGTGGCTTGTAGAATGTCTCTTGCCAACCTTTAACTGCCTTTACCTTGGGGGTCTGGCCACTTGGGCTGGGCTGACAGCTCATACCCATGGAGATTGCTCTAGAAGAGGCATTGTGGTTCCTACCCAGAGTGTAGCTTATTTTTGAGTCTAGAAATGCTAACAAAGCATGAATAAGTAGCATTCCCTTCCCCATAGTGCTTATTAATGTCCAGGTGGCTTTAGGAGCAGACAGCTGAAGTCCTTGCTAGACACTGGCAACAGAATGAATAGGCTGCCAGTGGAGAAGTAGCTCAGACTCTGTTTTACCACCTCAGAATTCCCTCCTCCCTCTAAATCCTTCTTTCATTTTCATGGGTTACAAATGAGAAGTCTGAAATCAAAGACACACAGAAGACAGGAAACTTAATTCCTTATGGAAAAAGAGGAGGGTCCAAGTAATGGATTTAAAACCATGAGATGATTTCCACCCTTGAGACTTTGCTTGCATTGTAGACTCTCTGAGAATGTGCAGAGATTTGGGGCTTCCTGAAGAATTTTTTGACACTATGTTTCTGTTAAAAAACTGATTCATGAGGCTCATGAGTTGTTTGACAGGAGTGTACCCAATTGGATAAATCCATGGATGGGACTTGGGCATGTTAAATACTTGTTTAGAAAAGCAATTGGCTACTGCATTGCCCCTTGCCTTGGCTTCCAGCCTCCTGCCTTTGAGTCCAGCAGCTGTATCCAGGCTAGCAATCTTGTTTTGTTGTTTCGTTTTTTTTTTTTCTTTTGGTATCCAAAGGGTAGTTACCCGTAGCTATTTTCACAGAATCACAGAATGGTTTGGGTTGGAAAGGACCTTAATATTCTGAATGTTTAATTTGGCAGAGCCAGAAGTTTTCCAAATGGTGAACCAAAGGACTTCAGAGCCTTCAGAAGATGATGGCGCCTCTTAGATGAATCCCCATACCTGCGTGCTGACTCATCAAATATATTGCAAGGTTGGAAGGGTTCACTCACACCTCTCAGTGGTCCCAGTCTGCATGTTTTTTATTCATGGCCACACATAAGAAGGTAGTTTACAGTGATGGTATCTTACAGCAGAGAGAAAAATCAAGGAAGAAAGAACTCCTTAGCCTGGCTACACACAGTAAGTACCTGGGCTCTGACCATGCTGACCTGGCTCAGCTTGGGTGTGGAAACAAAACATCTCTGGGCTTGTCCAGCACTCCACACATGGGAAAAGATTAATGAAGTTATGGGAGATATAGGAAAAAACCTGGAAACACTTTTTGGTAGTTTGGCTACAAAGTCTGTATTAGTCAGGTAGGCTCCATCAGAGCCAGTGAGCTGATGAGTAGGAGGTGGGGTGGAAGCCTGCAGTGGACAGAGTACAGAATTGGTGCAAAGAGCTGCACACAAAGCCCTTATTCTTCAAGTTCAGAGCCTTATTCTTCAGAGTTCACTGGCTGTAGGTGAATCTGCCTCAGCAGAGTGTATAAAGGAAGGTCGAATCATGGCAGCACTGACAAACCAGGGCACTGTCAGAGCTGTACAAAGTGATGGACATGAGCAGCTCTGTGGCAGCTCATGAACCAGCTCTGTCATTCCCAGCAGTTCTGGGGCAGTATCTATAATTGAAGAGCTCTGGGAGGCTTGCAGGTTTGTGGTTCTTCATCAATTAAGACTAAAAGGTTCCACTTATTAACAACTGGATTGTTTAAATAACAGCTCCCATCAAGTGCTTTTGCTGTTGAGCACTCAGAAATTTGGGTGCTCAGTGAGTTGTGCAGTGCCTTGCAGATGCCTCTCTCTACAGCTCCTGTGCCAACCCCCCTGACCCCTGCTCCCCTCCAGTGCCCTGCTGGAGGACACTGCTCCCTGCCCACTGCCCACCACCTCTTGCCCCCATTTCCACAGGACCACCTTCCTGCCAGTACACACACAGACTCACAGCACTTCCACCATGGTAATATGCTCACACACCAGTGCATCAATTAGGCTGCTTTTTGAAGGAAAAGTGGATTTTACGTTCAGTGCTGGCACTCGAGGGACAGTTCCTTGGATCTTGATGGAATAGATGATGTGTCACATTTGGCTTTCTTTGCCCCTAGTGCTCCTGGGACACATGCAGTGCTTGTACTGCTCTTGCTGAACATGTTTTTCCACTCTTTCCTCACATTTTGCAGTTTCATTGCCCTCTCAAAAAACAGAAAAATAACACAAAACCGTACTATGAGAGTAAAACTTTTACCAGAGCATTCCAAGGGTCTGACCAGGACCCACACAGATGGAGTTCCTGCCGTATGTTTTTGAGGCAAAAACAATAGTACATGACAACTTTGGGGTGTCTACAGCTAAGAGAAACTGCATCCTCCTTCACCTTCCCTGGTCTGGGATTTGTTGCAGGTTTATTATGCTAAGCTTATGCAGAGTTCCTCACCAGCCAGTTGAGGAACAACTCCTTCAACAATCAGAATCATCACCACATCCCAGACTTGTGAAAGCAATAACTGGAACTTGAAAGAAGCAGGTGGTCCATTGGCCACAACACAGCCTAGGAACCTTTCTCTTGATTTGTGGATTCCCATGACAAGTTTCAGACTATGGAATCAGCTGTGTCAGGAACAGGAGATCCCAGGATGGGAGTAGGTGTAAGGTGAGGCTAGGGCAGAGGATAGAAGCTGTCTTGTTGTCAGGTTTGTGCAAGAAGAAGGGAAGAAGTGAAAGATTCTGGGTTGCCAGACCCTTGTGGCACATGCAATGCCCTCTGTGCCTGGCCATTGTCAGAGTCCTTCTGTCCCCTTGCTCTTCACTCCTGTAACAGGCTCCTCATTTCACTGTGTGCATCCAGGTTTTTCATGTTTTGCAGTATGTCTGTTCCTCTTAGTGTTGAGTGGACGACCTCTTGAAAAGGGACTTCCAATGGTCCTGAAATGGCCAGTCTCAGCAACGGTCTGGTTTCTCTGCTTTTCTGGATAGATGCAGCCCTCAGGGCTGTGCTTTTGCAGCATGGTGCTGGTATGTCTCCAATGCTGGAACACTTTGCATGAGAGGAGCCGTGAAGACCCCTGACTCTCAGATCCACTGTGCAATTCTTTGTCCAATCTTTCCATGCACAGGCTCTTCAGGGAGCATAGCAGTTCCATTTCTCTCTCTTGGGTATCCCACAATTTGTTCCAGCAAAATTCATTTGCTATTGTGAGCTCAAATGGGCTCAACCCTCTGCCAGCTCTGCTCTTCCACTGCTTCTTCTGCTTCATCCTGAGCCTCTCCTGTGCACAAGGGACATTTTGGTATGTCTTACACTCTCGGGCCCTGGGGAACAAAAGTGGAACTGAAGTTTATTGATAGAACTAGTAAGGGCCAGAATTGTCCAATGTGTGCCATTTATGGAGACAATTGCACAGTAATCCCCATGGATGCCTTTGTGCAAAGAAACTTAGCTTGTATCTCTCCTCCTGATAGACATGATTGCACACACCCCCCCTTGCCTAGCTGTAAAATATTCCTTCAACCCCAATGGACCTCTGGAGCTCTCCAGATTCTGATTGTATTCTCTTGCTTGTGGCCACTGTCCAGGCTCTAATGTCTGCATAGAAGATGAAGAAGAAAGTTATGAAAATTATTGTTTTCCAGCTCTGTAAGCTTTTTCACATGGTCAGCACATGTGCTTATGCACATACAAAACTGACAGCCTTCTGCAATTGGAGCTAACTGTGCTCCTGTTGGTGATGTCTGAGGAGATGCCAGAGGTAGAGCAGTCTGGCTTCCCTAAGACAGCAGTGCTGAAGCACTGACAAGATGACAATGTTCCTCAGCCCAGCCAGCTCCTGGCACCGGCACTGTCACCAGGAGTGGGCTGCCCCCAGAAAGCCAGGCAATCTGGGGTGCAGCTGTAGGGCACAGAAAGCTGCACAATCCAGGGTGCAGCTGTAGGGCACAGTTGCTCTACAGCACAGGTGGCATGGGACAAGGGCAGGGACAAGGAACAGGGAGAGGCCTTCTGTATGATTTCCAAAGGTGTTTATTCCCTGGAAGGTCAGGGACAGAAAAAGGCACAGAACCTGGGCTTGCAGGGGTTTACAGGTGGGGGAGGTCTTGGGAGAGGATACAATTTCCAACCAATAAGGGTGACGTGGGGGAGGAACACAAGGCGGGGAGTACAATGCAGAGACCAATGAAAGAAGATAAGGGGAGGTAACAGTTTAAACTAACCACTAGGGTGTTGAAGGTTGGGGGATTGACAGGGAAGGGTCTAGAAGAAGGGGCAGGGTTAGGGAAGGATTGACAATTCTGTAGGAGGAGGGAAGGGCAGGTCTAGGGAAGATAGACAACCAGGGCAAAGCCAACAATACAGGGGGAAACAAACAATCCATTAGGGATAAAATATATTATAACAATACAAAATAGGGGAGGGGGGTGTATAAAACTGACCATTAAAACTGAGCTGAAATTGGAAACACAATAAAAACACACCACAACAAAGCACCAGGGGAAGAAGGCTGCTCTGTACCTCTCCCCAAACAGGTCTGAACATCAAGACACAAATATTCCCCCCTGGAAACTAGCAAAATTCATTCATTATGTAGAGAAGGGCAGGGGCTCCTGAATTGTCACTGTTCACTTATGTGTGTGGCTGCTAAACAAAGACCTCTTTGGGTCCCTTCAGAACAGAATATAGGGGTTTTTTAAGAGTGTCTTCTTAGTTTTTCTGTAAAGTACTTCTTGGGCACAGTTTGTGGCACAACTCCCTACCCCACACTTAGCTGCCAGTCAAACAGAGAAAAGGCAAGTGTTTGCTGTAATTGCTCTTCAGGCTGTGCTGTTGGGCCATATTCCCAGCTACAGAGGCAGCCATGACCTCCCTGGGCCAAAACTAGTAGACCCAGAAAAACAGAGAAATGAGAAAATGGGGCTGGGCAGAGCAGAGAGTTAGCTCTCATTTGGCACGGAGGCTGCATTAAGTGATAGGATAGACAAACATTTGTCTTATAAAGGAAATGATAAGTGTTTGTTTCTTGCCTCTTCCACTGAAGGCTGTGATGGTTTTGAGGCTCTGGGGCTTTGTCTACAGGGTGTGTGAGTGGTGATCCTCTGCTTTCCATAGCTCTCCTTTTGCTGGGGCCATGCTGGGCTTGGGAGGAGGGCACTTTTCAGTAAAGTCTTGATTTCCTGAGTGAAGGCCAAGGCAGCTCCATTGTCTTCCCCTGGGGTGGCAGTGGTCCTGCACTTGCATCAATTACAGCATCTTCCCAGGCTTTTGCACAGGGTTTGTGTCACTGGTGTCTTCACTATTTTTTATTGCCAGGTCAGTTGTGCATTTACATGGGTAACTGAAGCCTTTAAAAGCTCTCTAGCTGTGGGCAGCAAGTTTCTCTCTTTTATGAAAACTGCCTATCACTGCACCAGGCTCCCCTTATATCCATGGGAGAGGAAGGGCATGATTTATCTCAGCCTTATGTACCTATCTCAAAAAGATCAAAGAATCACAATGTAAAAGTAGCTGTCTCTCCTTCGACTGCAAGTAATTCTAGCTCCATTTTCTACCTTATGCTTTTATCTGTGCTTAGACACTAAAAATTACATGGCATGAATCACACCTGGGCATCTAGCTCCTTCCCCATATCAGAAGTGCATCTTCTGCCACTTCTGTTGCTCTCATTTTCAAATGAGAGCCTTTGCCTCCTAAGGAAAGCTTTGTGGGCAAAATATCCCCTGCGCAGCTGCAAGCAATACAGAGCATGGAAATGCTGACCACAAAGAAACATTTGTCAGGGAAAAAATTCACTTTGCCCTGCCCCTGTTGAGAATTTTTGTGGAAGACTGGGCCAGCCTCGGGGTTGTAGGCTCTAGAGGTTTTTTGCTTGTCTCTGGGACCTCCTGGCACTCCAAATTGCAATTGCCTTTAGGGTTTCATCATAAAATCTGAAGTCCTGTGTTGTAAAGGTTTCTGTGGTGTGAGGGGTTACCCTTCTTCTGCATACCTCAGGGGCATTTGATGCCAAATACAGCTTCTCTTAATTATGTCCTTGCCTGTCAAATGGAAGTCCTGCTTTCTTTTGATCTCCTGAAGCTGTGTTTTCTGCGTGAAAATACAGGGCATGAATTCAGGGAGATATCCAGAATGTTTTACGTTTTCTGTTGTTTCTTTGTCCCTGGAGTTGGGTTGGTGTTTATTTTTTTTGTTTGGGTGGTGTGGTTTTTTTTTCTCTTTTTTGTTTGTTTGTTTGTTTGTTTTGGTGTGTCTGGTCCTTTTCACTCACCTAGGGCTGGATCAGCCTATCTGTTCTTCTTCCTCTGTACACCCTACCCTCAAAATCTTCCTGTTTCTTTTCCTATCCTGTAGCTTTTTTTGGTTTTTGCCAAGGTCAGTGTGTGTTCAAGCTGGAAGGAGTAGTCCAGTACTCCCTGTCTCTTAGGCCGGCAATGATGATTCCTCTTAGAAAATTTCTGGAAGTGTCCTGAAGAGCTCTGCACCACTGTTCTGAAGGACTTGAGAGTCTACTCTGGTACTTGATAATGCTGGCTAAATCTCTCATATATCACATAATGCCTCCCAATAAACTGAGCATCAAAGGCTTTCTTCACCTTCTCAAAATACTTTTTTGACTTCTTTCCTTCCTGGGAATGTCAGCAGCATCCCAGTCACCACCTTGGGCCGAGAGCTTACTTGAAGCCATTTGTATCCCAGATGAGACCTGGTGTTCCCTGAAGTGCCCATGCCTTCTTAGCCAGGTGATCCAGCTTTCTGGAATTCTGTCATTAAATGTCCCAAGGGGCAAACTTGTTTCACAAAGGGCAGGTACTGTCCCTGCTGTTGAAAGAACAAGCTATTATGCATAAGCAGGAGCTTTTCTAAGATTGTTCTGAAGAGCTGTGTTCTCCTGTTATTCACTGCCTGTGGGAAGGGCTGGGTGATCAGATATGGCCAGTGTGCCTAACCCTTCCCCTCATCTGCTGCTGAGGACCACAAAGCCCATGCCACTTTCCAGTGAGTAGTGATGGGGAAGGGATCACTGCGAAAAACACATGTTTTTTACTTGCCTTTGCCAGTGCTGCTGGCTGAGTTGATAAAAGAAATTCTGGTATGGTTCATATGAAATCCATATGAAATCCAATATGTGGCTGTGCAAGATGGAGGCAGAGGAGCCTCCCTGTTTGTGGTAATGTACTCCTGTCCACATTTGCTCTTTAACATGAACTAGGCATGTAAGTCTTCTGGGTAAAGGGTGAGCACTCTCTCCACATCTCACTCACCACCAGGACGATCTGCTGTTCCCTTGCCTGTCTTTTCTTGATCTTTTTCCTTCTTTGGCTACTCTTAATTGATTCTAGTGCTGGATACTTAGTACATCTTTTCTCAGCCTTTGTTCTTCTTGTTGCTTTAACACAGTTTCTAGTATGTATTTTGGATCATCTCTCCTCCCATTCCTTTGCTTTATGTACTGTGACTTCTGTGGACCTTCTTGTCCTCATGTGGGATATTTTCTTTTTCCATTAAACATGGAAGCTGTTTCTCTTTATTCTTCCCTGCGCCCTTCACTGACTCAGGCCTTTGCAGTCAGGTTGCTGCTACCTGGTGGGCACTGAAGAGCACAAATTCCTAAGGCAAAACATCTGTTTCCAGGATGATCTGCCAGGAAGAGGCATAGCTGTGTCCTATTGCCTCTCTTGGCCCTGCCTTCCCACTAAGCACAATGTGCATTGCAAACATCAGTTCCTGTCCGTGTCCCCTCTGGGAAGCAGATGCACATCAGGAAAATAGGTATGGCTCTTTCTGATAAAGAATAAGCATGTTTTCTCTGCCCTTTTTTACTGCTGCTGCAGGAGCAGTCTTAGTAAGCTCTGCCTGAATAAAAAGCCCGAGAACAGAGAAACGATTTGTATCCTCTGAAGGCTTCCATGAATTATGCTTTCTGGGTGGATGGTGCCAGATTTGTAAAGTAGGGGGAGCATTGACCCTTCTCTCCCATGTTCAAACCCTGTTCTCCCCACTGCCAGATAGACTGGGACAGGAGCTCTACTTAATTAATATTCATTGAAAGAATTTCTGTCTCCAGATACCATCATCTGTATTTACCTGATGACAGAGTTCCCTGTACAGTTTCTTAATTACAGGCTTGTTCCAAGGGAATTAATTTGTTGGAAATGCAAAGGGGTAAGAGAAATCTTTGAAGAGAAGGTAGGAAATTTAGGCCATATCTTTTCCTGTTTGGGGAGATAGTATTAGTGCAGATTTGGAAAGCTAGGCAGAGTGCTTTGCTTCTGCTTGCTCTCCTGTAGGAGACACCGGAGAAAACCAAGAGTGAGATTAGTGACTGCATTTATATCTCCTCCCAAAGACCTCATCACCACATCTGAAACTACCCTGGATTTTTGTGGCCCAGAGCAGCTCCTGCTATCCTGCTCTCCTGATGAGGCAAGGAGCCATCAAGTGTGCTGCTTGCCTGTGCTGTCCACAGCCTGTCCTTGTGGCAGGGAAGTGGACAGAGAGCAAGGCAAGAGGGGGACTATGCCAAGCTCATGATTGCCCCAGAGCCATCTGCATCTGTGGTGCCGGCATGCTGGGGCTGTCTCCTCAAACAACACGAGAGGCCTAGCAGAGACTGAAGACCCTGCATGCTAGAGCTCCATCCCTGACCAACAGGTTAACAGAGGTTAATGCTCATTCTGCACTTTACCCCGCTCTAGGGAGCCTAAAGAAACCGTCTGTGTCTGTCTCTTCTCCTCAGTTTGTCCTGTCTGATGGATTTATCCTTTAGCAAATCCCAACTTTCGTAATGCACATTGAAATTTTTCATCAAGTTTCAGAGAGGCTTTATCAAGGATTTGTGCTATCTTCAAATATACTCTTCATTTGCTCTTCAATTTTCAGTTTCTTAATACAGCAGGGGAAAAGCCTCCTCTCTCTTTTCTGCTTTATCACTTTACTGGCCAAAGAGCAGCAGGACAAGAGTTGGTTATTTCCTTTCCCTGATCCATTCTTTTCCTCCTATTTGTCTTACAGTGAATTGAAACAGCCATCATGTGGAGAGAATTCAACACTGACTTAGTTGAGCCAAGGGAAAGTTGCTTAACCCAGACATTAGCTATGTCCCAGGGACTTCAAGGACATTGGAGGCTGCCTCCGCTGTGTCAGCCTCTCCAGCTTTGCCATCTATGCTGGGCACGGTTCAGAGGCGAAGCAAGGAGACAAGCTGCCTGAGATAATCCCTGGGTAATGCAGAAAAAGGGGCTGGGATCTGCGGGTGCCTCTTTTTCCTTGCAGTCCACAGTGATCTGTGTTGGCTCTGGCATTGGATTGGTGGGCAGACACCCTGTATTGTAAGTCCCTTCTACTCTGTCATGTCCATTTCTGCTTCAATATCCAGGGATCCCTCTTGCTGATCAGGCAAACAGTCACTTTGTTTCCAGGGGCCTTATGTTACTTACAACAGAAGGAAATTTTTCATACACAGTTATTCAAACAGTTCTGGGGCTCACAACCAGTTAGAGCAACTTAGGTAAATGATGAAAGAAAGTGGAAAGAGGAAAAGTAATGCAGCATAATCTAAATGTTCCTATTGAAATTAGATGAGAAAGTCAGATTAGACATCATATGATGCACACTTCACTCTCTGGGTCATAAAAGACTCTTCTTCTTTCAGTCATGAAAGAAAAAAAAATTAAAATCCACAGGGATAATGTATTTATTGTCTGCACAGGATAAGAAGTTCCCTCCCTTCTTCCCTGCATCACTGCAACACCCTGTCTCCCGTTGCTGACCAGTCCTGCTACTGCTGTGAGATCTGGCAAGATTAGAGTCCAGGTAGTTTGGTTGCAGGCTGAATAATTGTTCCTTGTGTTGAAATTCTTCTGCTTTTCCTGTGACAATGGCCTTCAGATCCCTGCTTAGTAACACAGATTTTTCTTCTTAGTAGCCCTCACAATCTCACCCATGTAGAAACCACCTTGCCTTCTGCAAAGAACCATTGCTCCCAGTTGTCTCACTGCAAGAAGGTTCCAGCTATTAGAGAGGGGGAAATGGGGTGCACAAGGAAGAAATATGCCTCCAGTCCCCTTTACTCATCATGTTGCTAAAGTCACTGGTATAAGGACAAAGGTGTTAATCTGCGATCTGCTAAGTGAGGCAGGCAAAGGATTTTCCAAGCCCCCAGATAATTTGGGTACAATATTTTGCTGCTTCCTATAGACCATGGCATAATCTGGTGATAGCTGCAGCTAAGATTAAAGTTTACTAGCAGAATGTGCCAGTGGTACATACACCACCAACGATGTCTATACTCATAGAACCAGGGAGGATTCACTTTCCCATCTGGCAGCATCTTCACCCTATTTGTTCTTTCACATTATGGTGGTGCTTTCCATCAATATGCCAGCTTCTTCTTTTAGGCTGAGATTTTATGCTACAGATTCAGACTTTTTCACTTAAGCACCATCCCCTCCACCTACACCCCCAAATAATACTAATTTAAAAAAAAAGAAGAAACAGTGAAGAGATCTGCCCTGCCTGCGTAGGACTGGAATAGCTGCCGTGATTTCAGTTAATTGAAATCATAGGTGAGCTAGAGGAAACCAGGACAAAGAAGCAGATGTGATGTGGCAGAACTTGAGTCCTGCTGGGTCTTCCTGGCAGGTATCTGCCATTGGAATGGTAGCTATGGCTTGCCTGTGTGGCACAGAGACAAAAGGAATTTCTGGCATGGGACAGGCATGAGAGCAGAAGCTACAGACAGTAGCTCTGGAGACTGCACTGCTATGCCCTGTAAGGCTCAGATCAGGAGATTGCTCAGTTCTAATTTGCTGCACCAGTGAAAATACAGGTTGGCAGCGAGATCGTGACAAAGGTACAGGATGCCAGTTGGCTTGCTGGGAGCACTGGTCCAGGATCAATTCTGAGCATCATGGGACAAAAATGAGGTGAGATTTCACACGTCAGGGTTCAGGAAGGGAGCATAGCTCTTTAATGTGATGCAGACAGATTTAGCTTTAGCACTGATTTGGAGAGAAGGCAGCATGTGCTAATTCATCAGCAGCTGTGGGATATTCTTTCATGTTGCTTGTATTTGAGCTCTGGCAAGATCAGAGCTTGAGGGGTAAGGGTGGACTATGCTTAGGTAAAGATGTTCCCTGGGGCTCAGATGAGGAGTATCTAAGCTGATACAGTCTGCTGGTTGACTTGTCCTCCAGGCCAAGTTAGAAACACTGGAGATCTGAGTTTCTATTTATTTGGCAGCAGCATTTGCTTTGCAGTTTCCCTGCCCACACATCACTGCCATCATGGATTTCTTCTCCTAGCTGTGTAAAGACCCACTGCTGGCATGAAAAGGTAATTCAATGACATGGTATCTCAGCTGAATGGTCTATATCACATTATACCCCCAGCCCAAAAGGTAACACCTCTGAACAAATTTATGGGACTCTATATGATGTAACATGTTGGTAAGTGTCTGCTTAGATACCTCTGTACTAGACTGCATGAGAGTTACCCTTGGATTCATCATTCATGGACCATTCATGGTCTCACTTTTGCTCTACCCTGCAGATTACTGACTTAAATTTCTCCTTGCTTGTGAGCAACATGTGGTTTGAAACAATGCCAAGCAGCACCCCACCAGTTACTCAGCCACCCATTACTCAACTGTTCATAATTCAGTAGGCTGTCAAACAAATCTTTATTCTTTTCCTGTTCTCTGTTGACTTCACTGAAACACAGGGGAGCCCTGGATGCATAATGTGATTGACCATGTGCCCTCAGTTAATAAGTACCAGAGAAATGAGGTGAATTGAGTTTGGATCCCAGTGTTACATGCCTCCACACACGCTCCTTGCATTCAAGGCTGTGTAGAGAGTAGTGTCTAATCCTGGTCCATACCTGGACTGTGACATCCCTCAGTAGATGTCATAGATGCTTTGCAGTGGGCTAGTGCCCAAGGGTATGTTCTCAGTGCCAGCAGAGTGCACATATGATTCTTTCTGTGGGTGGGGCTGTAAAATGAGTGAGTTTCACACTACAGGTTTTGCTTTTGATCATATAGGATAGATATTGGGAAACCTTAGAGATTAAAATAATTTTAATCTCTGCTGGGACAGAGATTAATCTCTGCTGGGCAAACTGGGACAAAATCTCTTATTCTTTTTCCAGTGTATAAAATCAAAAGGAATGGAGTTATAAAAAGAGTATGAAATCTAGATGAGAAACGAGGAAGTGGAAAGAAAGGAACAATTAAGTGATGAAGCTTAGGGAGCCAAAGAAGAATGTCAATAAGCTTTAGAAAATGAGGAAGTTGTGTTAGATCTGCTGTGATACTTTCTGAAGCCCAAATATTCCTGAAAATGGAAACAATTTGTTGGGTTCCTCATAAAGCCTAAACTTGTCTCATCTGGTGCTAGATACTTAAATATTATACTGAATTAAATATTGTAGAGCCATCTCATAACTAATGGGGAGATGAAGTAAGCAAATTACCCTCTTACCCTATTTCTATTGACTGCAAAGGGAGACAGCGTGATCTGGTTTCTAACTCTGGCAGATGAATCTGTGCACATGTGATTGCAAAAGGAGGAAGAGGGTTTGGAGGGGAAACCAGAAGGGTCTGAAAAGAGAGGGGGGATGGTAAAGTATTTTTCTGAAGCGCTCAAATTGCTGTCAAGGAGCCAGGAAAGCCTGGAAAGTGGTCCATGCACTTGTGACTGCAACAGACACAAGTGTCAGATTCCACAGGCCTGTGCAAAATCAGCTCCTGTGCAAAATTTTTCATGGTGCTGTGCTTTATTCTGGCAGTCAAAAGAAGCACTAGAAAATGGTCCAACTCATTCAGAAATGGTCCCACATATTTCCTCTATGACAGGAAGGAATAAGAAGAATTGGGCTTCCACAGTTGTCTCTACATGCTTCTTTTTGGTGTCACCTCTGTTGCACATGACATGCCCTTTGCTGTGGATTCATGGGGTGCAGGGGGGGGGGTCAGAAGCTCACAGCTTCCTTGCTTTCTCTCTGTGTGCCTTTCTCCTTCTCTCTCCCTTCTCTCCATCTGCTTTTTTTCCCCTTTCCTTCCCTTTTCCCTGTTGGCAGCAAAATAATGTCTTGTCTCTGAGTAATGTTCATGGTGTATAATTTACACCCTATAAATAGATGACTGTTATTAACAAAAAAAAAAAAAAAAAAAAAAAAAAAAAAGGGCTTCCACATATTTTATTCCCTAAGCATTAACCAAAACATTTCAGACACAGGGGAGCCACTCGCAGTGTAAAGTGTATGGTGCCCAGCTGAATGGCCAGGTCTCCTTCTCTGATTTCTCATTCAACTTATTTCACTCCTACTCTTCATCCTCTCCTCCAGCTTTTCCTTTTCCCTACCCTTGCCCCCACCACAAAGTCCCTTCTTCACCATGTGGAGCCACCACCTGTCTCCACTGCTGTGCTCTCTGCTCCTTGGCCCTCTGGTCTCAGCTGGAGCTCCAGCTCTGGCCAAACCACAGTGAAGCTGCTACTTCACTGTAAGA
The DNA here is from genome assembly GCA_027886175.1 of Phylloscopus collybita. Lineage (NCBI taxonomy): Eukaryota > Metazoa > Chordata > Aves > Passeriformes > Phylloscopidae > Phylloscopus > Phylloscopus collybita. The sequence goes on along the minus strand of JAJNNQ010000137.1, from coordinate 48,077,148 downwards.
AAGTAAGAGAGAGGGAGGGAGAAAAACTCAGGCACAAGAAAGAGCAAGCAGAAGAGCTGGCAGCCAGGAGCCACACTGTAAAGCACCAAAGTCTTGAGGCTGAGCCCCAAATCCAGATCTCCTGAAGCCTCACTCTTCATGTGCATACCTTGCTCTGCCTACAGCAATGCTTTCTCCTGTGCATGATATCCTGTGCAACAGACCTGGCTTGTCTGTGTAAGGTGCCTGGGCAACAATAGCAAACCATTGCCACTTCTTCAAGGTTTTCTCCAATTTACTGGCAGCTCTGACCTTCCACAAATCTGTGGGAAGGGTTCCCTTCTCATCGCGTATCTCTTCCAGGAGCTGTTTTTTCTCTCTGTGTGTCTCTTTCATCCCTTGGTCGTCTGGGTTGTCCTCTGCAGCCACTCAGCTGTGTACTTTCCCCAAAACCAGCCACCCCCCCAGGGTGTGGGGAGGCACTGTAGGTGCCAGTTTGTGGTGCCAGGGAGGAGCAGACAGAGACAGAAAAGCTGGAAAACAGGAATCATCTCCATTTCAGGGGCAGTAGTCACCAAAGGGGAACCCCACAGATGTGCTGGCGCATGGTAAGGGCAGCTGGGAGGGAAATGGGGAATGTGATAAACTGCCTGGAGGTAGAGGGTAAAAAGCATTCACAGGCTAAGCTCTGCAAGGTGGCTGCCAGTGTAGAGGGGTCAGTAAAAGTGGCAGAGGGATGTTCCCTTTGCAAGCTCTAAAGAAGATATGGAGTGACCAAACTGTGGAGGAAGAGGACCAAGGGTGCCTTGCATTTCTGATAGTGCCCAGAAATCTCATGGGAAGTACATACACTGTGCTTCACAATGCCCTTTTTGGCCATCATGGGCTCATCTCATATCTTGAACCAAGTGCAACGGTGGCCCTACTGTCTTCCACTACACCCCAGGCTTTAAATGACGAGTGTGAGCTTTGCACCCTCTGTAGCTTTTCAGGGAGTGATTGGCTTACCTGAAAGTGGCTGAGAAAAAACAAACAGAAAAGTAAAGTGTTGTGTCCCCTCAGCTGTGTCACCCTGGGGCATGGCTGTGACTCAGAGAGGGGCTTGCCATCCTCAACACCTGCTCTTATCTCCAGGGGTGCAGGCAGCTGAGTCCCTGGTGTGCAGTCCAGCCCCAGGGGGCAGGGACATGGGTGCCCATCCTCTGTGTCAGGACATGCATACAGTGCAGCAGCGATAGTGACAGGCAGGCAGCTTGAAAGGCCAAACCTAGGAAGATGCATCAATGCAGCACAAGACTGCATAGAGAGATGGGTTACATAGAGATTTGGGTTACTGTGTTTCTGTTTTTAAATAATATCCTGGACCCTTAAAATGTTTTCACAATAAGAATAGTGTAGCCTTTTTATTTTTTTGTCCGTGTTTTGTTACACATTTGTGTATTTCTCTGAGTTACAGGATTTAGCACCCTGCAGTCTAGCCCCCAGCTGCCTTCCTGGGCTCTTGAATTTTAATGTAGAAAAAAATTCTTGTGGAATAACTGCCAGAAATAATGCATTGAGTCACTGTTAACATAGATGGCAGGGGTTTCTCTCCTCTTCACCTCTAAACATATTGGTAGAAGAGGGAAGAAGCCACAGTCCTGAGGCCAGGAGCTTCATCTTTGCAAGTGGCATCTTTTGCAAGAGACCCTGCTGCTGGGTACTGGGCATGGCATAAGACCTGGTTGCAGACTTCAACATCCTCCTGAAGCCCAGGCAGTTCTGACAGACATTGTTTTCACCCTATGAGCTGAGGGTGGACTTCTAAATGTGTCAAGAAATCTGAGGAGTGGAACCTATTCCAAGGGGTTCAAAGGGGTAATTTAAAAATTACACTAAGAACAAATTGAAAAATTAAAATAAAATGTTCCAAGTACCAAACAGCTTTGGTAGCAGCTCAGCAGGGATTGGTCTGGATTCCCATCTGGACATTGGCCTAGAGATACCCTTTTCCAGCTATCCCAAGGTGGTTCTGGCCTTTTGACTTGGTATAGATTTATTGTCTTCTGCATTTAGACAACTGCCTCAGCTTTCAAATTTCAGTTCTGGCTCCTGTATTGTGCTCAGTAAGGAAAAGTTTCAGTGCATCTTGTGAGGAGGAAAGATATTCAGAAAACAATAATGCCTGGACTCAGAGAAGTGTTCCATGTGACAAGTTTAGACATGCCTTTGAATATTTAGTGTTTCGGTGCTGGGCTCTGTGTGTGTACTCCACTTGCATTTCTGCCTTTCTGATGCCTGTGAAAACTCACCTGGCAGTGTGATATATCATACATTATTTTCGCTCAGAGGGGTTGCTTTATTTGACTAAGATATTAATGTGCAGTAGAGATACTGCAGCATCTTCTGTTACTGCTGATAGCTCGGCTATAATAACTAATTGTGTGGATGCTAATAGCTCATGACAGATGGGAGATAAAACATCTCAGTTATCATCACCATGAAAGTGCATCTGCACAGCTTTTCCACTGGCCAGAGAAGCTTGATACAGCCAGGCTTGCTGGGCTGTTGCTCCAGTGCCACTGAGACACTAATTTTGAAGACTTTAGAAAAAACTAAGGTTATAGACAACAATATATTGCTGATTTAGCTGAAAAAATAAGCTTTGCTGAAATCAGTTAAAACTCAGAGTATGGTTAAAAGAGACCGGATTTTCGATAACCTATCCTGGATCTAATGACTTATTGCCTGTCAACTTTATGTTTGTGTAAGCTGGGCTTGTAACAAAGAACAGGGAAATTGATCAATAGACCCCAGAAACACAAGATAATTGCAAACCCTCTATCTCCAGGAACAGTCCTGGAAACAGGAAACCATAGGTTTTACCAAGGAGTCATTTGTCAGGTATGCATCGAAAGGTTGAAAGTTTAGAACAAGGAAGACTAGTTTTACTTCCTCCTTTTAGTGACCACTCCCCACATAAGACCCCCGACCCATTTCAAAGAACAAACTACACATGCTTAATAGCCTTTTTGTCAATTAGCATGAGAGAAGAGGAGGTGACAGAGGTATGAATATGCATTTGTATTTTGTGTATTCAACACTTTGGTGGATAAAAGGCTTTGTAATTACCTGTGATCTTTTGAAGTGAGCATTGGGGAGCTATCCCACATGCTGCCCCGCTGTCGTAATAAACATACACTTTCTACCTTAACTGTTAGAGAGTCTTTTGTCCGCCACAGTTGGGTATTGATATTATCACCACCAGATATAATTGAATTTCCACTAGGTTTAGCAGGGCAGGTAGCTTGCAAAGGAGCACTCATTCAGAAGAAATGGATGGCTCTACTGGCAGCAGGACTTCCACAGAGCGATCTGCTGCAGTCACCTGGACCCACTATGCTGCATGCCTTGCATACTGCATGCCTTGCAATGCATGCTGCATTGCATTGTAAACTGTACTGATGGTTAACATTACAGTCACATGGCCTCCCCCACTGGCTGTCTAAAAGGCCCCATGGACATTTACCAGTCCACCTATCTTTCCACCTGTGTGCCAGCCTGCCCAGCTACCGCATCAGCATCCCACTGGCATGTAAGGGATAGGGAGATAAGAACCCTTTGGAAAATACAATTAACTGGTTAAAACCAAGAGAATGTTACTGCCTGGAAGCAGTAAATCAATGTAAGTCCTAATGTTCCACATAAGCTATTTTACCTCTTGTCGCAGTCGACGTATGTATGGTACTCGACATGGACACTGCACTCACACTCGAGGTGCTTCATCAGAAGGCTTAAAGTATCAGTATCTTGTTATTCAGAAAGTCTCCCCTGTACCTTTGCTCTGTGTCTTCTGTGTATCTTCTCAGAGGAGCTCCACACAGCTCTGGCTCTGTCTGTCCTTCTGTTCTGGCTCACTCCTTCCTGACCCTGGCACGGCCGCCTAACCCTGTCTGTCCTACATACAGTATCTTACCTTTTCTGGCCCTTGCACGACCTCCTGTCCCTAGGTCTGCACAGCACAGCGAGCAGACTCCAACTGACTTCAACTCAGCTAACTCACTCTTTATCAGGCCCATAGCTGTGAGGGCAAGGCTGTTTCTACTCAAGGATGATTAACACAGGTGTCACGTATCAGGAGGGAGACTGCCTTCGCAGCATCTCCTTTTGTCTCCCCACAACCTCTGAAGGCTGTGGACCATGTAGGAAGATCATTAACATTCCCGGGTGACAAGTTGACAAATGCAGAACTGACAGTTTCCAGCCTCAAGCCTTGGTTTTGCATCCCAAGAGGTGACATTCAGGTGGGAGGAAGGAGGAGCAACGTCTTTTAATTTTGGGATATAAATCCCTCTATGTTAAACCAGGGCTCCTGATGGCTTCCTGTTACAAGACTGGGCAGCACCTGAGCATCTGTAGCCAGCACATGGGTCATTCACACAGGCACAATTCTGAAGGGAAGGACCACCCTGTGTTGATGGCCCTTAAGGATGCTTTCTAAAATGCACCATCCCCAGCTGTGATTCAATTCTACAGTGAAGACAGGGCCATCTCCTCCCTCTGCTCCAGGGCCAAGGATCCCTGGGTGGTGCTACCAACTCCTGTGGGCTGTGTGGAAGAGGTGGTATGGTACAGAGAAGTCTGGTGGCAAAGCAGTGATGCCAAAATACCTCTGACTGCTCACTGACACATTGCTGATACCTGTTTAAGAGTAGAGTTTAAAGGAGCCAGATGCTTCTGTGGGCCTGTGAACAGAGCAGGATCCCTATGGGAATTCCAAGGAGAAAACATGAGGAAGAAGACTGGAAGAGGCAGAAAGGGATGAGAGGGAAAGTAAGAGAGGTAGGAGAGAAGAAAACATGATAGAAGCAGAATGGAAAGGGAACAAATAGGGCTGAGATAAGGAAACTAAGGCACACAAGTTTGTTTACACTTTGGAGTCCTTTTCTTTTCCTCTTTGGTGGATGTCTTGGGTTATCGAACCAAAAATGTGTATTCTATTTCATTTGTTGAAAGCAGTTGAGGAGATGTTTTTCTTTATCTCTTGTTATTCTGGGGGGAGGAGTGTGGATGCCTTCTGATAATGGGCCAGCTGTTAAAACCAGGTGAGGCAGTGTTTCTTATCTCTTTCACCACCCGTCCTCCCTCCGGGGGATATTTTCTGCTAATGGACCATTAAGGCTCACCAAGCCATCATCCACAAGCAGTCATCCACATTCCATCATCCCATTGTGAGATGCTCCACCCAGTGGGGGGAGCCAACCATTCCTACCTGGATAAAAACTAAGATGTAGGAACATGAGGTACCTGGTTCCACCAGATTTCCAGAGGAAGACTGGACCCTTCTCACCATCACTGGACCCTTTTCTCTCAGGATCATCTCTACTCCAACAGAACCACATCTGCCACTCCAGGAGGACTTACTTTTGGACTGCTTGGTTGTAGCTCTGACTCTGTCAGGGTTTCTAGGATTGTTGCTTGTTTGTTTGTTTGTTTTACTACTAGATTTGTATTGTTAATATTCCTAGTAAAGAACTGTTATTCCTATTCCCAAATCTTTGCCTGAAAGCCCTTAATTGCAAAATTATAATTTGGAGGGGGTGAGGGCTTTACATTCTCCATTCCAAGGGAAACTCCAGCTTTCCCTGGCAGATACCTGCCTTTCCAAACCAAGACAGTAGGTTTGATAAAACTGCTTTTTAAAGTTGCCTCTCTCCCAGAAGTGAAGTGACAGAGGTGAGATTATGGGGAAGTGATAAATGTCAGTGTGGGCTCTGGGCATCCTACCTGTCCTGCTCTCCTCCTCCTGTCTGAAAAAAATGCACAGCCAGAGCTGGACTGACTGTGTGTGCACCCAGCATTACACTTAGGTTGGCTGACTCTCGTACAGGCCATGACTTCTCCACCCTTCTCCTCTTTGGCTTCATGGTCACAGTTGCTGGGCATTTCTGAGCAGAGAGAATCTGAAACATGTGGCAGGAGGAGGCCAGTGTGAGAGAAGCTAAATCTGGAACGATTTTTTTGACAAATCTTTCATCCCACCACTGAGCTGAGGGCTGTAAAGTGATGTTGAGGATGCAGGCTCCTCTTCTCTTTGAACTGTGACAAGCTGGCATCCCATTTTGATTTGTCTTATCAACAGAGGATCAGGATGCCGCTCCAGAGCTCATCTGAACCCACTCAGTTCTCTTGCCTGATAAAATTTCTGTCTGAAATGAGACAGATGAGAGTGCTTGACTGACACCCTGGGAGACTCACGTTTCCCTTTCATCACCCCTCCAGATAAAAGCTCCAGCTGCAGCACAGCAAAGATAATGTGTGCCTCTCCTAGCTGACCATTTCTTGGAACAAGAAGGAAGTTCATTCTCGTTCTAGTGAGTACTTTGCTTTCTGGGCTAAAGTTACTGGCAAAAAGGGGAACTGGATTCAGTTTTTGGATATCCATGATTAGTCATAGCACCAACAGGAACATGAGATGACCATTTTTCATTGGGCAACACAGTGACATTTTGTCACTAACTGTATGAACTGCAGGTGAAAGGCTCAGAAGCATTGTCACCCCAGACTGTTTCACCCTTTGACCCAGGGAAGAAATAGTCGAATTTCATTCAGACAGAGATCTATTTCTGTACTGTGCCCATTTCTTCCTGCAACCAGTCACACTAGTAGGTTTCCAGCAAAGATACAGAACTCATAAATTACTAAGACATCAATAAATGACTCAATGATTTTACAGTGACTAAAATGAAACATATCTTATATTAATGAAGATGACTGACATCTTGAAGAATCACTCACTGCTTTGCAGACTACATACATTCAGCAATCATTCAGACACAACTAAACGCAGCTACCTCTGGGATGGATTGTGCCACAAGTTTAATATTGTCTGGAGACCCAGCAAAGACATATAGAAGTAGGCAAAACCAACACTTTGTATGGAAACCAGTAGGGTGAACCTGAGGTAGGCAGAGTGTAACAACAAACTAAGATCTGATGAGATTCTAATCTTCTTTTTGAGCAGTGATTGACATTGAAATCACAGGACTTTGCTGTTAGGAAGTTGGGGAATGAACTCTGTCATCACCGGGGGTCTTGTGAGGCTATTGCACGCTTACTTTATGTGTGCAATGATGGCAGCTTTGCATTCAAATGAGGCTGAAAAAAAGTTTGCTCCTGTAAAATGCTTGGTTTGTACAGGCACTCAGCAATTGCAAATGCCACTTCAGAACTGGGCAGGCAGGAACACATGTGCCTCGGTGCTCTGCTTCTGCAAAGCTGAATGAGCTGTCATGAGCAGGCACTTGGCTTCCCGTGTCATTCAAAGCCAGCATGTTGCATATCTTCCCTGTCTGCTGTTACTCACAACTGTGAAACAAAGACATAGAAAATTAAATGTTTTACCAAGTAGTTAAGAGGGAGGTTTATGGTTTTGCTTTCAAGTCACTTCTGTGAGTGCCACCTTAGTAAACATGTGGATTACTCTAAGGTAAAACAAATAATGTTGCTTGGTGCACATGCATGAATCACATTGCAGGTGCTGTGGTGTGCAGGGGAGAGTTGGGAGGATGAAGAGCCTCCTCAGTTTTGCATTCCTGCCATTTAAGAGCTCTTCATATGAGGTCAGTTACAGCCCTAATTATGAAGGAAAGAGCTTGAGAGGTTCGGAAGGTGTGAAATGACTGTAGCACTGCCCAAGTAAAGGCAGATTGACTATTTTACATCAGCAGAGCACAGCTGGGGGATGCAGATGTTGAAGGAACAGAATCAGAACACAATCTAAGATCTTCAGATATAAATGAGAATTCATGTAGGGAAGCAAAAGGATCTGCTCTGTGCCTGCTGCTGGAGACTGCAACCCATAGGTCCCTGTGGAACAGGGGCCCCTCAACAGACCACTGGCAAAATTTGCTTTCCCCATATAGACTCAACTTCTCCAGGTCTGCCCCACAGTATTAGAAAAAATCCCTCTAGAGTAAGGCAAAAAATTACCCCCACCTTGTCCTCTCCAGAAACAAATGGATGAGAAACAGCTGTGGATGCTTTTTGTTCTTTTGAATCTGAGCAAGGAAATGGCTGCTGCCCCAACACTATGCAATGCTCACTGAGGTGCCTTCCCAAGGAGAAAGACTCAACCATTTTGCCTGAAACAACTCACTGACTGCAGCACACACTCTGGATGGATATATACAGCTGCTTTAAAGCAAGCTCCCCCCTTTTTGTATGTTAATGCCTTTTGCTCAGCAGATGCTCTCTGGAGCATGCAGTGTATACTGAAGGGTGCAGACCATGATTCAAATTATGGGGGGGGGAGGGGGGGGGGATGTGTAATATACCTAGCATGCTTGCATTTCCTAGCTCCACACTGTGTGCGAGGCCAGTCCCTGACCCATTTCACCCTCCCTGACACACTGTCCTGGTTTAGTGCAAATTTGGGAGGAAACCTCCAAAGGGGGTTCCTCTAGAAAGCAAACCCCAAATGGCCCCTCTCCCCAGCCTGTCCAGAAAAAAAAAAACCAAACTCCTTGGAGAAAAGTGGAAGAAACTATTTATTTAACAAACAAGATGCCCACAAGCACACACACATACACACACACACACACACACACACACACAAAAAAAAAAAAAAAAAAAAAAAAAAAAAAAAAAAAAAAAAAAAAAGAAGAAGAAGAATATGAAACAATAAAACCTCTGGCCTCTCTGCAGAGAGATGGCAAACAGAGACAGTCCTTGCCGTGGGTGCAGCTCAGCTCCCTCAGTCTCTCACCAGCCCCACTCCCTCCGCAGGGCCAGGCCCAGCGGCCGCAGGTGCCAGCCCTCGCTGCTCCTCTGGGTTTGTCAGTCCAGAGCAGATTTAAACAGTCCCAAGGAAAAGGAAATAAAACAGTCCAGGGAACTTCTCTGCCTCAGCTAGCTAAAACTAACTAAGAGCACAGGAGATCTCTGTCCCACCGCTGTCCGTGCCTCAGCCGAACGCCGCAGCCAGGCCGTGTGGGAGTCAGGCAGTTTTCTCAAAACAAACTGCGGCTGCTTCTTTCTCCCCCTTTGTTCCCAGAACCATTTTTAAGGTACAGAACCTAATATACAGCACATAGAGAAGAGATGACTGGGGATACAAGCATCATAAAGTCACCCTAGGACACACACGCAGGTATCTCTGTGCAGTTACAGATTCCCAGGCATGTCTGTGCTCTGTTCACACCCTGCCTGCAGAGCAGGATCAGAGGGATCCATGATGCAGAACTGGCAGAGCTGTAAGTCAGGAGAGGGAAAAGGAGAGAAACGGAGGGGAGGAGAGCTGCGGGAGATACCGTGACACCCAGCTGCAGTCCTCAGTCACTTCTTGATTTGCAGTTCAGGCAGTATACAGTCTTTACCTTCCACGGTTCATCACCTCTAGTCGGCCCAAAAGAATGGTAAGGGAGACAACTGGTCACTAATAATTAAGACAGTCAAGTGAAAGTAGAGACAAGAGGCAGGGGAGCTGGCAGAAAGAAATGTCAATCTAAAGAACAGGGTACCAAGGTCTCAGGCACACTGATGTTGCCTGATCATCCCTTCTCTTTTGCACCCATAAGAGCCAACCTGCTGTCTGTTCTCTGACTCAAATAGCTGACTGAACAGCTTTAGTGCTGCAGGTATTGTGGTAGGAAAATGAGTGATTGCCTAATTTTTGGATGTCTTGGAATCCTTCTCTCCCTATGCTGTATGAGACCACAGTCATCCTGACAGCCTGAGAACTGGGGGCAGCATCTTGCCTTCATCATGGTTCCTTATCTTCAAGTGAGATAGCATGAAAATTTTAATGCACAGGAATCTTGATGCCCCAAAAGCCCCCTGAAACTCAGGCTGTGTTGGATCAAATGCAGACATCTGACACCAGCTTAAAAAGAAATGTAGTAAGTGAAGTGACTAAAATGGAGTGGACTGTAAAGACTACATTGCCTAATAATGGGTGTGAACAAGATAAGAAGGAAGATAATAATTATGTATCTAAAAACCTCAGTGAATAAGACCTTAGATGGATCTACTGCCAACAGTTCAGGAATTAGATTAAATTCTGCCTCACTCCTTCCCAAATGCCTTGATTTTGCCTCATGCCGGGTAGAGGACTGCCTCACATACTGTTCCCCAAGGGCTGCAGTGTCTAGATGAGAGCTGGCTTGGGGATACTCAATTTAAAAATATCAAAAACCAGTCTTCCCCTTTTGGCCAAAGGATCAAAGTATGCTTTCTGTAACAGAGCTTCCATACTCATTTACTTCTGATTTACTGTTCAGGAAAGTAAGACTGGAATCTGAACACTGGTGCCAGTGTCACCTGCATTTGCAAGGGATTAACTGGACTTGATCTTCTTGCTTAGGGACATCTTCTGTCCTCCTTTCCCTCAAGTCAGCAGTTTGCTGTTGGTTGGTTTTTGAGTGAACCACAGGAGTCATCCTCCTCAGCCAGAGACTGTGAGATTGTTTAGCTGCTGTATCTAAACTTTAGCATCTCCTTCAAATTAGAGCCAGTGTTCCTATTGCCATTTAGTGGGAGGCAAGCATTGCGAGATTGTCCCTGCTGGGTTCTGAAGTCTGTGTTTTCTGCAACACCTGAAGGTCTCCAGCCAAGGGGGGGCTGTTCTTTTACATCTCTTGTTCATACTTCGGAGTTAGGTCTGCAAGCTTTTCCTGCTGTTCAGACATTAACTAACTGAAAAACCTCGATAAAGCAGTGAGGTAGGTGGTGCAGGGAAGGAATTTGTGCTGGAGTCAGAGGATAATATATATTTTAAGACTGCAGGGAAGCTGTAGGACATATGACCTTTAGTAATCTCCTTGCTTTCGGGCTCCTTTCCTCCCCATTGAGAGCCTCTCTCAACTGTTTCCCAGGGGATTTCAAGCATTGCTATTATATATAATTGCACAAAAAGAGGAGAACGCTCTGGCCCATGAAAGGAATGAGGGGGTAAACTAATTAATTCCAGACCACAGAAGTGGAAAAGAAAGCAAATACTTGGCAATTAATCAGGGGCAGCCGAGCCCTTCTCTCCTATCAGATATGGCAGAAAGTGCTAATTGCAGAAGATAAGCCACACAGTGGGATGCATGAAACTGCCTCTGAACTGAGGATAAAAATAACACATTCAGTTGCTAGTACACAGAGGAGAAGGAGGGGGAGCAATGGGCACCCTCCACCACCGTCATCACAAGTCATAGTGTGGGAGCAGCACATTGTAAAGAGTCTGGGCTGCTCAAAAGGATTTGGGAAGGGCTGGGGAACCAAGGTAGTAGGGATCTGGATGGGAGATTTGACTGTGAAACAGTTCATCTCTCTGTGCATCACTCCTCTCATCTGTGAAATGGGATTTGTGATTCTGTCCCTGGGCTGGCTGTGACCAGGGAGTGTGTGACACTGAGAAGAGCTCATAAGAACCCTCATAAATCTCCCAGTACATCTGGCTTCAGCAAGGCCAGCAGAGAAGCTGTGGTTCTCGGGGCAGGTAGTGTGGCAGTGAGTCTGGTAGAGTCATTTGACATATGCAGCAAGCATCAGGTAAGCATCAGGTTGACTGTTGCTGCTCGTGTTTGGGTTTGGCTTCTGGCTGAGGCACTTTCAAAGAGGATTTTCCAAGGTCTTTAATCATTTCAAAATGAAGGTAGTGTAGATGACAGTGAGGTTTTGAGGTGCCAGTGCAGCACTAAGTTCAAGCATTAAAGCTTGGGAAATCGTTATTATGCTCCTCTCTGTAGCAGAAGAAGCTTTCATATCTCCACGTTTTGCATCCTGGAAGTGTTCAGGGCCAAGCTGGATGGAACTTTGAGCAACCTGGTCTAGTGGAATGTGTCCCTGCTCATAGCAGGGGGTTGGAACTAGATGATCTTCAGGCCAATTCTTATAACACAAACCATCCTATGACTTTATGAACAGGGGAAAAACAGGATGTTTCAGTGACTTGGAAGACTGTGAAAAGACTCTTGGCACCTGACCCCTTCTCAATTGTGCCTTTCCTCACTCTCATCTTGCCTGACACTGACCACTCTGCCCCTACTGGAGAATATAGATTGCCTTCTCAGAGGCAGGAATTGATCGAGCATTTAAAAAGGGGTCAGTAGCTCTTTTGAGAAAGGGCTGTGGTTTGGGACCCCCGTATGCAGTGATATTCAAGGCCTTCTATCTCCATCTCTTCCTACCTGAATGCCAAATGCTTAGGAACAGCCACAGCGTTTCACTTAGAGGTCTGTAGCAATCCTCACCTGTTTGATGTTCCTCACTTAGCAGAGTCCAATTACAAACCCAGACTAACAGGCATCATTGCTTTGTTCCTTGGAAGATGCAAAGAAAAGCACAGCTCCCTAAATGATATGGGTTGCTGTTGGTTTTCTCCTTCCAAGTGCTCAGACCCCCTGGGAAAAAGTCTTTTACATCAGACCTGGAGAGGACTGATTACCAAATTGTTATGCATGCCTTATTCCTGCCAGAGCTCATGGAAGCTGGACATGTGCAGCGATGCCTGGGATGGCAGAAGGCACTGTGGAGAGCTACATGTATAAACCCCCCGATGGGAGTGTAAATCTGGAATAACTTCCTTTTAGCTTCACTAGCCACAGATTTACGTCTGTGTTAACAGTAGCTTGGCCCTCCCCTATAATTCAAGGCATAAATTCTGTGTAAAGAAGCTCCCTACTTGGGCAGCATGTTTTTGCCTCTTGCTTGAGGAACTAGGAGAGTCAGCACTGCTCAGGGCAGCTTTCCTGCCCTGCTACTATCTGTGCCCGTGCGCAGAATCAAACATGATCTGGCAGCTGCTGCAGCAGCCCTTGTATTTTGCTGTCCTATGCCTCCTAGGATTTCAACACATTTGCATTCCTCCTGCTGAAGATGAACTGCAGGCTTCTTCTGCAACAAACTTTCATTTAGGGGAGCAGAATTCATCAATATTTCATGCTGAAGCGGGGGAGGAATATGTATATGTGCATATATACTCTTAGAGAAGGAAAAGGTTAATGTGAAAAGAAGCAGATAGAGCTGAGGAAGGAGGGAGGGAGGTTTGAAGGATCCATTCCTTCCTTTTTGACCTCTCTTTGGTTATGCATAATCCTAGGGAAGGAAAAAAATCCATATGACATTGAAGAATCCCTTCTTAATCATTCTTTTATTTGTAGACATCAGTATGTGTAGTAAGTATTTCATGATAGCTGGGCAAAGACTGCAGATCTAGATAGGTGAAGGGAGAAGGAGAGACAGAACAAATAACATGGAGAGAACAAGAGACAGTATGAGTGAGTAAAACAAGTGCACACATGGACTGAGGGGATTTTCAGCAGCAAGGCTCCTTCTGTTAAAGCCCTGCAGCCCTTACTCAGCATAATGTGGCTTACTCGAGTGAATACAATGCTTTTAAAAGTCTCTGGAAACTCTTTTATTAAAAGCTTGACCACGAGGCTGGGTTATAAATAATTTGATATTAAACACACGTGTCAAAGAAAAGGGTAGTGAGGGAGGAAATCTGTTTTCAAGCCACAGAATAACTATTTGGGTATATAATTTTAGCTCCAAGTTTCTTGGGGGATGAAGAGGCAGCACAGGGTGAGGTAATGGTGAAGAGTAATGGTTTCAGTATCAGGCAAGACTGCATTGGTGCTGGCTGCAGCACAAGGTGAGGCTGCCAGCTGGCTGAGGTGTTCCCATGTACTGCACCGGCAGAGGCTCTGCTGCCTGTATTTTACAAAATGGGCTCAGAAGTATCTGGGCTTTCACTCACTGCCACAGAGCTTATGTGTGTTGTGTACCTCTATCTACCCTGAATGCACACACACACACACAGAGGATTCTTACCTGGGTCTAGCCTGCACACATACACGCACATGTCTATCTCTTGCAGATGCTAAAGAATTTTTTCCAGCCAGGACTGCTGATGCTGATGATCTGCATTGCAAAGGACAGGCTACAAGGGTAAAAAGTATCTCTTGGGAGGCAAATATTCTGTCTGGGACTGTGGGAAGGAGACAGCAGGGACAATGAGCAGCCTTCAAAACGCAGTTGGAGGAGGCAGGAAAGATTGTGGGATGTGCAGTGACCTCCACACCGGCATGCTCCAAGAGGGTTTCCTTGAACCTGCATGCAGGGAGCCCCACCTCCTTGTCCCCACAGCATGGGGTTATTTGAGCATGGCCCACACAGGGACTTCCCTTCAGCTGGTTAAGTGTGACATCATGCTTTCCCAGTGCTGCATGGGGCTTCGTGCCAGGGACAGCACTCACCTGCATGCTGCCCAGTGCCTCCCAGCTGTTTGTAGCAGCTGATTGTCTTCTGCACAGCCTAAAGTGCTGGGTGTGCAGTTACCTTAGAAACTGCTTTTCTTCCTACTGCTGTGCATAGGTTAAGTGATGGGTACAGCAGGAAGAATGCAGGCTTCTGCTTCCAACAGGAGAAAAGACCCAATGCTCTGCAGACTGCTTTTATCCCTCTCTATAAAGGTGCTCCTGGCTCTGCTGCCAGAGTGAAAAGTCCTAGTTTTCTGCCATAGCTTGGCCAAGGTGACTGTGGAGGAGGAGGATTATGGGCTTAGAGTTTTTGGGGTGCTAGATACCATTGTGGATGCTCTTGTCCATAAGGCAATTGTTTCTAACCCGAGGCACAAATTTCTAACTAAAATTAGATTAATTGAATAAATAAACAAACACACTAAGCTTTATGTTAAATAAATAAAGCTTAGTGACCTTCATACTTTTTACAACATAGAAACACTTCTCCCTTGTCTTAGGGTTTTTGGACTGCTGGAATGGGATGGGGACTCAGATTTGCTCTTAGATGGGCATTCATAAATCTGGAGCTGGTGAGTGTTTATGGCCTTGGAACTGACAGGATTTTTTTAACCCCAGGGCAATGATGACTGACAACAGATGTCTCCCTCTGAAATAGGCTGATGGATCTTAGTCTGGTTTCCAGGTAGGAAGAATGGGACCATATCAAACCACCACTTAATAGCTAAACGCAGTCCCAGCAGGAGGTCAGGGACTGAAAAGCAGTTGATCAGTATTCCTCACTAGTTCTAAACAGAAGTCACCCTAGTCTTTTTAGAAAATGGGTGAATAAGCAAAAAGATCTCAAGCCCATCTTGTGCTCTACTGACATTCTATAATAATCTGAAACTGAGGTTTAAAACAAATATTTATTTACTACTAGTTTTTATTTTTTTTTCACTGGCTCATTCACCCATGGGGTTGGGAATAGGTGTCCATGGTTTCTGGGGAGTGCAAGAGGAGGGTGGTGTCGTTTTGCAGAGCACTTGATGCCTTTGGATCACATGTGGTAGGCAAATTGGAGGGTGGGGAGCCCAGTGCTGAGCTGTTTGTTGCAGGCTGGGATTTTATCTTTGTTTGCTTTGTGGGTGGTCCCCATGCCCCCAGTCCCCTTGAGCAGATTTCACTTTCTCCATCTTAGCTACATGTGGCTTCAATTACCCTGAGCTCAGTGTTCAGGGAAAGCTCCGGATCATTACTGTGTTTGATCTCCTCTGCCTTTCCATTTGAAATGGAAATAGCTGCTCTTGTTAGCTCCTCAGGACCCCAAGTAATCGTCCCACCGGTTCCTTCGGCAGACTCCCTCCCCCTCCACCACTCGGGAGAGCTAATGATTAGCCTACTCCACCTCAGCAAGATGGTCCCCCCCCCCCCCCCCCCCATTTTTCTTCCAATGTAATTTTGATCTAGATTTGATAATTTCTTGTTCTTCCCGCTGCCAGCAAGCTCCTCTTTTCAGTGGTTCCTGCTTTTGCCCTCCTGCCTCTCAGGGTTTGCTCAGCTTTGGCACTCCTCAGAGCAGAAACACTATTTCCTCCCTTTATGAGGCGATTCCTCAGGATTGTATGAAGAAACAAGAGATTGCTTGGAAATTCACTCCCCCATCTTTTTACTCGGATTTTCGCTTCACTGGCACAACTGGTTGAAGGTGGTCGTTTTATTGGTGACTGGTTTTCCTCTTCACTGCCTTTTTGTCTTCCAGCCAGAAATTTTGGCAATCCCAATTACTGTATTACTCGAGCTCAGGAGCATGGAGAAGGATGTGTTTGTATGTTAATCTCTCCCACTCAGGCAACCTTTCAGAAGAGGTCTCCTGCTACAACTGCAAGCCATGGAAATGGAAAGGAATGAGTTTCTGGTGCTGGAGAAAAAGAACTTGACTTCCCCCATTATAATTTTTTAAAAATCTGTCACAGCATTTGAAATTGCCTAATGCAAAAAAGACCACTAGTTTCTTAGTTTCATGATCACCTTCTTGTTTCTTCCCCCACTAGTCCCTTCTTCCCTTCCTTTCCCCTCACAGCCCTCCCCCATTAGGCTACTGGACCTGCTTTCTGCAGTATTCTTAGATCCCATGGCATGACAGATCATCAGCTGGAGCACAGGCATTCTGCAGCCTGCCTCCAGCTCCACAGCAGGTCCAGCTGCAGGGTTTCCCTGGGCTGCACATCAGCATGGAGGAGCAGCAAAGGAGCTGCCTCAGCCGTAAGAGCGCCTGCTGCAACCAAAACTCCTCATATTCACCTCCGCAGAACATAATTAACTCTTCTCATGAACGCTCTCTTATCTGAAACACAGAAGAAAATGAGCTGTGGGGAAGGGAGATGGGAGAGGGGGAAAAAATGGGGAAAAAAAAAGAAAAAATCTCTCTCCCTGTTTTTGTTTGGCAGTGTAGCAAGGCAGCAGATGGGCAACCAGCATCCTGTGGTCCTGGCAGGCACAGACCGGCTGACCTGTGCTGCATCCCCAGCACTTGTTCACAGCCAGGCAGGGTCAGGCTGCCTGCTCCCCTTCGGGGATTGGAGAACACTGGTGCTCAGCAAGACAGCTTGTGACTGATGCCTCCTTCCTACTGTGAGGTCCTGGCTGCATGGAGCATCTATCTCCTAATGTGGGAAGTCATTACTGCCTCCCTCCTTCTCCTCCCAACACAGCCAGTCTCTCCTAGTGGAGGGTTCCCCCTGTTATAGATGGTTGGGTATCACAATTAAGGGATAAATATTATGAGTATGTTAGAAGAAGTTTTGCAAATGTTATGTCACCCACAGTCCTCTTCCCCCCCCGCCCCCCCCTCCTCTTGGTAGTCAGGGCATTTGGGGAGGGCTGTCTTGCTACTGTGGCAACACCTGACCTCCAATTAAGAGGTAAGAAAGTCATCTCCACCAATGCTGATCATGGAGACTCCCAGCACTACTCTTTTTCCTTGTTCAGTCCTTTGTTGTATTTTTTTAAGGTTTAGTAAACCTGCGAAAATTTAAAAAGTGAGTCTCGTTTCTCACACCCCCTTTCTCTGAAGATGGGGTGTTGTTTCACGTGCAATATTCTTTCCCGACTCTGGTTGGTAAAAACAAGACCCCACGAGCCATTTCTAGTAAACAGCCTATTTTTAAAATAATATGGTCATTTGACTTCTTTCATTCAAATGGCTTTGAATACTTTTTCTTGGTGTTTTTCCTCTAAGCAGGTGTTTCTTCCTCTGGTGGCAGCAAGGTGTGCTGGTCCTTCCTTGTCCAGCACGCCCGCCACAGGATGAGGATGACAGGCTGGATGGCTGAGACTCGGCACACGGGGATGAGGCATGGGATGTCAAAGCCACTGAGCACATCGACTTCCCGCATGCTCGCTGTGTCACACTTGCCAGCTGAATTCACGGGGGAGCTCGCTGTGGGCTGCCCCTTCGGTCCCAACCCAACCTGATAATTGATGCAGTAATCCTCTGGATTCCCTCATTAGCAGCCGCTAATGGCCATCGCGTTAGCAATGAGCAGCGCCAGCAGGGCCGATTCAATTTAGCCTCTAATAAACCCATTGTAAACGGCAATAACCCCGGAGTTCAAAGGCAGGATTACGGAAACTCGGCTTGTGACAGCAGATGGGGTGTGCGCCTTGCTCTGATTAATTGACTGCAATGGACTGAATTATTCACTTGGAAACCCATTGCACTGGCTGGTAGGAAGACTAGGGGACGTGAGGAGGGAGGCAGGCGAGGCTGTGATTTCTGCACTCCGCCGTCAAAGCCTTCCCTTCCCTCCTCCAAGGCTCCAGTCCGCGTGTGCTGCTGCAGCGAGGTTTCAGTGCGGGCTGGCAGCTCCCTCGCTGCAACCGCGCACGACAGAGGTGACTCTGTGACTTGCTCAAGAGCACATCGTGGTTTCCTCGCACACTTAATTTGAAATGACTTGGCAAGTGATTTTCAAAGATAATTTGTGGCCTGTCACTCATGCAGAAGACACTGCAGTGAGCAAGGCTAGGCAGAAAATTCTTACTGAAAACTTCTCCATTCCAGCGGTTGTGGGGTTTGTTTGTTGTTTTGCTATTCCCTGCATAAAAGTTGAATGAATCTTGTAAAATTTCTTTTTGGAGAGTGTGAGATAAGAAAACTTAAATGTGGAAAAAAAATCAGAAATTGCCAGAATTGGATTTGAAAAGTTTTTTTTTAGAGATTCTTCTTTACTACTTTATTCATATTATTTATGATGTGAAGATTATACATAATCATAACTTATTTAAAAGCTATTAAAAAAAGACCAAAACTGGAAAATTAAAAAGAAATAAAAGAACTGAAAACATGATTTTGAAATGTTTAAGTAATTGAGACATTACCATATTCTATTTCTTGAGAAACAGTGGCATATTTGTTATAAATGCATATTTTGGAGTTGGCTTTTCGCAAATATTGAGATGAATGTTATATATAATGTAAGAAGGTTGTACTGTATTTTCTTTTATTTGTGGAATTTAAAAATGTAATGAAGGTATATTTCCTAATTGTAACAAAGTAGAGATGGGGGTTGGTTTTTTTTTGTAACTTCTAACTAGACAGAAGCCAGAAGGGTCTCCTGGCATTCCTGTGAAAGAAGACTGCTGATAAAGAACAATTGAACCTTTATGGCCAAGAAAGATTTATGGCACCTAAGTCGACTGCAAGACACCAAGAACAGATAAAGAAGCTACAATACCTGGGGACCCTTGGAACTGATAAACAAAACAGATGTTTAAATATGCATTAATCTCTTTTTGAATATGTAACACCAAGATTCTTAAATACCAAGAAATCTGGAATAGGCGGTGTGTTGGTTTACACCCTCAGCTGAGAGCTATCTTCTTCTGTCTCCTAATTGCCTATTTTTATTCTATTTTATTTTTATTAAACTTATAAATTAATATAAAAAGGTGAAATGTTGTTTTTCACAATATTTATTTCAATTTCTAATTGTTGCAATTAATTTCATTCTGCATTTGCACTGATTAGACTGGATAGGTAGGTCACATAACAGGCCTTTGTTCTCTTGTTGGATGTGTGTGATTCCTGGAATCAAGTTTCTCATGTAAATTCTGACTATAGAGGGTCTGAAATCTCTCTTATCACACCTCCTTCAGGACTCATTTAAACGTTGCTGCAAACACACTCATGACTGAACTCGTGTCCTAGAAATATTATGAAAATTACCACAGACAGGGTACTAACATGCAAAATTATTTTCTAATTGAAATTAAAGTTTCCAGCTGATAATTTTTTTGCCTTTTTTTTCTCCCCATGCTTTCTTTGTTTCTGCAGCCACCTGGTTTTACAGCCTTCAGACTTTGCATCACCTTGAAGACACACCTTGCATGAGCCATAGCTCAGGGAAACCCAGAAGGAGCCCAGGGCCAAGTGCATGCCAAGCTCCCATCTTTTCTCCAGGCTCACTGGCTCACAGCCGTGTTGTCTACATCTGATCTAATAGTGCAAGGGTTTAACACCAGGGTTTGCTTGGTCATGGCCAAGGGTGAGCTGGGAAGGAGCTGTTAGCAATAATGAGTACATGGGCTTGATCTGGAGTCAATCTCAAATGCTTCTGAATCAATTGGACATTCTCTCTTTTGAACCCAGGGATTCCAGTATCTCTTATGGGCATGTGATAAAAATGCATCATTGTGCAGTTCTCCTTCCAGGCTTGATAATCCAATTACCTTCTCTGGACAATTCTCAGTACACAGAGTTTGGAAGAGCTGTTAGCACTTGGTGAACCTGTTCCGCTGGAATTTCAAGGTAATGACTCCCTGACACCTCCTCTGTGTAGCCGGGAGAAAAATCCAGTTACCACTGCATTTGACTCAGCCCAGGAATAACAGCAGCCTTTTATTCTCTGCCAATAATGCCCTGGGCAAAGCTCTTAACCGCCTTGTTGATGCATAGAAATCTCAAAAGACTCCATAAGAAGCAAGGTAAGTTTTCCATAAAAATACAAGGCTTGCACATAGCAAAGTAGAAAGAGAGAAGAAAAGGAGATTGACAAGAAGGCAAGCTGGTCCAAACCAAACAGCAGGAACCTCAGCTCCACTTGCCACAAAACTTAAGGACAACTTAAGTACAGTTGTCCCCACTCCCCGTGAGAAAGTGAAGCCATCTGTCTTTCATACATGCTCTCACACTTTCTTTCCCTACCACTCCTATATTTATTCAACCATTCTGGCTGCAGCAGTCTTAAAATTATGATTGGATAATCTTCTGGATTTTGAGGGACCCCTTTGTCAGAATTTCTGGGCATGTAGTCCCTACTTATTGAAATTGAGAGTTGAGCAATTTGAGAATGTTTGGTAAATTAACAAGAGATTGAATAAAGATACAATTTTCTGTTAATGTACACATCCTGTTTTACCAGTAACTACTTTTAAGGAACTCTCTAACCAAATACATACACTTGCACAACCATGTTTCTTCTATTTTCTGTCAAATAAGACTCTGACTTCATGTATTGTGCCTCACTGGGATTTTGGACCTTAGCCTGTGTGCTTGCCAACCTTGACCTTGGAGATCCTCAATGTATAGGCACCATGTAAATTTGTTTCTCCAAATCCCTTTAATTTTTTCATCACTGGGTGTACATGTGGCTGTCAGTCACATGCAAAGAAAGCATGTAATACAGAGCAGGGAGGGCTGCAGCACTAAGAGAAGTTCTCCTTGGGCTGGAAAATCTCAGACAGGTGTGTCCACCCTAGAAAGATGGTCTGGATACTGCACGAGTGTATCAGAAATCAGGGCAGAACAGATCAGGGGGGCAGGGAGGGTGGGGACAAAGCGTAGGAAGGTAACTCTTTCTTAAATTATACCCTTGGAGTGCATGTCAGCAGGGACAACACTGAATAACTCTGCGTTGTAACCTTGCCTCTGGGTGCCTGTCACCACCTCCAGTTTCTGTCTTGTCTTTTTTCCCTTACCCTTACTTCCTGCACTCTTTTGTTCTCTTAATTCTTGCTTCTGAAGAACACTGCAGCATTCATATGTAAATTGCACTAGTGCTGCAAGGGGGAGTGTGCCTTGAGGAGACATACATGCCATCCTCCTCCCATTGCATTTTCCGCTCCTCTCTCTCGGTTTAGGAAAAGAGGCAAGAGGCAGGGATAGGACGTGTGCGGGATGGGGAGATCCCACGCATGACCTCCTCCTGCATTTCCTTTGCACCTCCTTTGCACATGGGCGCCTCCATGCTCCCTGTTTCTGCAGTTAGCAATTAAAGCTGTTATCTCTCATCGCGCCCACAGCGTGCGGGGCGGTCGGTACTGCAGGTACCGCCCTGCACCGGGGTCATCCCAGGTACCAGTCTGTCACAGCCCAGAGCTGCAAGGCTGCCCCATTGCTTTGACACAAATGTGATGACTGTCATAGTGCCGTTGTTTGTATAGGCCTAAGTCAAGCACAAAAATTACATACAGACACACACGGGGTGATTTTTTTTTTCCTCCCAGGAAAGGGATTTTCAGGAGAAGTCTCTCCTGGGGGCCTGGAAACAGAATTGCTTCATGTGTAGGCAGTGTGCTGGCAGGTTTTTGTCACTTTCATTCACTCCCTAGATAGGTTACTGGGGGCTGAGAGCTACTGCTCTTCTCTTCCCTGTCATCTCTTAGCCAGATAATCGACTCCAAAAATCAAAGATTTCTGTCCTGCAAGTCAATGGAGCAAAGCCATGTAGTGCAGCCTGAAAAAGCAGAGGAGATCTACCTGGACAGCTTTCCTATTCTGCTGGATACTGACACATTTATTCTCACCACACACCATCATCCAGATTTAGCTTATTCAGCCATGGTAACCCAGCTGCCTGGGACTTGTCCTGTATTTTCTCCCAGGCTGTGTATGATGTGTTCCCTCTGCTCTGCCCCTCCTTGCCCCTTCTTGAGGAGCAGGCTCTGAATTTGGCACAGGTTCAGGAGTGTTTCGCACCAGCTACTCGCCCTTTCAGCCAGTGCTGCCAAGACTTCTGGACTGAAATATCAGTACAGCTGGTGATATTGGAGACAATCACCTTTCTGAACCCAAGAGGGGGTTGTGCAATATGAATGAGGTATTGCTTCGTGAGGATGCTGGCTTCACCAGCAAGCACTACTCCATGCCAGAGCACAACAGAGGTGAGAGGAGCAGCAGCACCTGCAATCCCTGCACAGACCCAGGACGCCATGATGGAAATGCTGGATGCTCCCTGGGATCACCCACTCATCCGTTGGTAACATTAAGAAATCTGATGTTGACTATTGGCAACCATTTTGACTTTTGTTGTTGTGGTTGCTGGTCACTGATGCATCTGATGGTGGACCCCAATCCAGAGTGTCTTCAGATGAGGGGAGACTTTCCTTTGTGTTTAGTGGGTTGTGGCTCAGAGGCGTGCTGCTGGAAAGACAACACTGAACTGTGTCTTGGGTTGTGGAGCTGGGTTTTGTGTATTCTATTTACATCTGTTTTGAGGCCTGATGACCCACCTTGATAGGCCATTGTTACCTTCCCCAGCCTGTGCGGTGCATTTGCATTTCTATACATCTCATGCCCTGGCGGTGGGGGGTGGGGGGGAGGGGGGGGTGGCCGGGGGTTGGCGGTTCGGCCCTGCTGCAGGAGTGGTTCGGCCCTGCTGCAGGAGTGGTTCGGCCCTGCTGCAGGAGCGGTGTGCGCGGCGCTTCCTTCGTGGCGGTGTGGGAAGAGCTTCTTCGTCTCCTGTGCTGGCCATCCTGTCTCCCTCCTCGCCGTCCCTGAACCGGTTTCTTCGCAGAATCATCTCTGCTCCAACAGGATCACGTCTGCCACTCCAGAAGTGTTTGGACTGTTTACGTTTGGACTGTTATCAACATCCTGAATCACAGGGTCAGATTGAAACTCTGACTTTGTCAGGGTTTTCTTCTAAAATTATTGTTTATTTGTTTATTTGTTTGTTTGGTTGGGTGGTTTTGTTTCCTATCATATTTGTATTGTTAAACCTCCTAGTAAAGAACTGTTATTCCTATTCCCAACATTTTCGCCTGAGAGCCCTTGATTGCAAAATTATAATTCGTCGGGGTGCGAGGGGTTGGTATTCTCCATCCTAGGGGAACCTCAGTTTCCCTGGCAGATACCTGTCTTTCCAAACCAAGACAGATTTTGGCGCCCAAGGGTGGGGCACGAGGGCATTGAGAGAGAGGAATAACAGTTCTTGGGTATTAGATAAAAGCCCACTGGCCAGAATAATGTGGTCTAGCTTTCCCTGGTTTGGGTGGCACGTGGTGGTGGCTGTATTTCTGCCATTTGCTACTCCTTATGTTAATATGGGTCCTATGACTAAGGCTACTGTGGCGGGCATTCAGTTTGTTTTGTGGATTAATAAGGTGAGAAATTCATGGATTTTTAACTTCCTCTGGAAAGCAAGCACATGGATTCATAGCTATCATAGGCTAACTCTGTGCTTCTGGGGTTACTTTAACAATGGTACCTATTGTAAGGAAATGGCACCGGGGGAAATTTTCTCCCAGCCCTTCACACAGTTTTTTGGGTCCACCCCACCAGTTTTTGAAGGGTTGAAATCTCTGAGTGCTAATGATATCATACAGTGGCTGGTGTTGCTGGTATGCCTGTTCTGTTTGGCATTCAGAGATAAGGGGAAATTGGCCTGGGTAAGCACCTTAATAAGTACCCCAGAGAATAAGAATGCAGCCCAAGAGTCCGCTCCTGCCCCACAGCCTGCCTCAGAGATAAACCACCCGGTTTGGGTGGGGGCTCTGATTAAGGAGATGCAAGAAAAGATGAGCCAGATGCTGAGGGAGTACATCTCCCCAGCTAGTGGGAAATCCTTCCCCTGCCCTGACAAAAGAGAGCCTGATGGTGCAGCAATGAAACCCACAGAGATTACAACTGCTCAGGTCCCAGCTGAACCACAGGGGCAGTCACAGACAGCGGCAGTTGCCCCTGTGGAAACAAAGAAATCTAAGGTGAAAACAGCAAACCCAGACAATAAGAAAGGAGGGCCCTCACAACCTGCAGGAGAATCACATGTTCAGATCATCACCGAGTCCCTGTCGTACGAAAGTCTCCGTAACCTGCAAAAAGATATTGTACGGCGGGGGCGTGAGGCTTACACAGCCTGGCTACTTCGGGTCTGGGACCTCATGGGTACTGGTGTGCAATTGGACAGTGGTGAGGCAAGGAATTTGGGACCCTTGACCCAGGACTCAGGTATAAATCAGGTATTTGTAAGGGAGCCAGGACCCCTTTCCCTTTGGGAGCGGCTTTTAATGAGTGTGAGAGAGAGATTTATCCACAAAGAAAGAATGCAGGAGCACCACCATAGAATGCGCTGGAAAACTCTGGAGGAAGGGATCCAACAGCTGAGGGAAGTGGCGGTGCTGGAGGTACTTTTTGGGAGGAGTGGACAGCATGATAATGGCCCTGACAAGGTTAAATGCACAGGGCAGATGTTGTGGAATCTGGCAAATCTAGGGCCATCTCAGTACACCACCTTTATTGCAACAATTAATGCTGAGGACAATCGAGAGACAGTGGGGTCTGTTGCCAATAAGCTTAGGAACTATGAAAGTATGATCAATGGCCCGATGCAGGCTCATATCTCTGCCGTGGTTAAAGAACTCAAAGAAGAGATAAGGGGGGTGAGGGAGGAGATGAGGACAAACAGTTCCAATGTGGCACCAGTGCGAGTCACAGGCCCCAGAGTTAGAGCCCAACGACCCCCAGCTCGAGAGAGAGGGTACACCCCAAGAGCTGACCTGTGGTTTTATCTGCGTGACCATGGGGAAGACATGGGAATGTGGGATGGGAAACCCACTTCTGTCCTGGCAGCACGGGTGCGTGAGCTCAAGGAGAGGAACAATCACCAAGGGGGATCTACGAAAATGAAAGTAGCCTCAGCCTCCTATAACCAAGCTGCCAATGCTGTGTTGAATCCCCTTGAAGGAACCTCTAGTATGTATGCTCAGGGAGGGGATAACCAGTGCTAGAGGGGCCCTGCCTCTAGCCAGGTAGAGGAAAGGGATAATCGGATCTATTGGACTGTGTGGATCCGATGGCCTGGCACATCTGACCCACAAAAATACACGGCTTTGGTTGACACTGGTGCCCAATGTACCCTGATGCCATCAGGGTATGTAGGAACAGAACCCATTTCTATTTCTGGGGTGACAGGAGGGTCCCAGCAGCTGACTGTAGTGGAAGCCGAAGTGAGTTTAACTGGGAATGGGTGGCAGAAACACCCCATTGTGACTGGCCCAGAGGCCCCGTGCATCCTCGGCATAGACTATCTCAGAAATGGATATTTCAAAGACCCAAAAGGATATCGTTGGGCTTTTGGAGTAGCTGCTGTAGAGACGGAAGAGATCAAACAACTGAATACCTTGCCTGGTCTCTCAGATGACCCTTCTGCTGTGGGACTGCTAAGAGTTGAAGAACAACAGGTACCAATTGCCACAGCAACAGTGCACCGTCGGCAATACCGCACTGACAGAGACTCTGTGACCCCGATCCATGAGATGATTCGTAAACTGGAGAGCCAAGGGGTGGTCAGTAAGGCTCATTCACCTTTTAACAGCCCCATCTGGCCTGTGCGTAAGCCCAGTGGGGAATGGAGACTGACTGTAGATTATCGTGGTCTGAATGAGGTCACGCCACCACTGAGCGCTGCTGTGCCAGACATGTTGGAGTTGCAGTATGAGCTGGAGTCCAAGGCAGCAAAGTGGTACGCGACCATCGACATTGCCAATGCCTTCTTCTCCATTCCTGTGGCAGCAGAGTGCAGACCCCAGTTTGCTTTCACCTGGAGGGGTGTGCAGTACACCTGGAATCGGCTGCCCCAGGGGTGGAAGCACAGTCCCACCATCTGCCATGGACTGATCCAGGATGCACTGGAAAAGGGTGAGGCTCCGGACCATCTACAGTACATAGATGACATCATTGTGTGGGGGAACACGGCAATGGAAGTCTTTGAGAAAGGAGAGAAGATCATCCAAATTCTCCTGGAAGCCGGTTTTGCCATCAAGAAGAGCAAAGTCAAGGGACCCGCCCAAGAGATCCAGTTCCTGGGAGTGAAGTGGCAAGATGGACGGCGTCAGATTCCCATTGAGGTCATCAATAAGATCACTGCCATGTCCCCACCAACCAACAAGAAGGAAACACAAGCTTTCCTAGGGGCCATTGGCTTTTGGAGGATGCACATCCCTGAGTACAGTCAGATTGTGAGCCCTCTCTACCTGGTTACCCGCAAGAAGAACGATTTCCACTGGGGCCCTGAACAGCAACACGCCTTTGCCCAGATCAAGCAGGAGATCGCTCATGCGGTAGCCCTTGGCCCAGTCAGGACGGGACCAGAGGTAAAGAACGTGCTCTACTCTGCAGCCGGGAGCCATGGTCTGTCCTGGAGCCTGTGGCAGAAGGTGCCAGGTGAGACTCGAGGCCGGCCACTGGGATTCTGGAGCCGAAGCTACAGAGGGTCTGAAGCCAACTACACTCCCACAGAGAAGGAGATCTTGGCCGCCTACGAAGGAGTTCAAGCTGCCTCAGAGGTGATTGGCACTGAAGCACAACTCCTCCTGGCACCCCGACTACCGGTGCTGGGGTGGATGTTTAAAGGAAAGGTTCCCTCCACCCACCATGCCACCGATGCTACATGGAGCAAATGGATCGCCCTCATCACTCAGCGCGCCCGTATTGGTAACCCGAATCGCCCTGGGATTTTGGAAGTAATCACCAACTGGCCAGAAGCTGAGAACTTCAGTCTCACTGACGAAGAAGAACAAGTAACCCGGGCTGAAGAAGCTCCACCATACAACCAACTGCCAGCAGAAGAAACACGCTACGCTCTTTTCACTGATGGTTCCTGTCGCATCGTAGGGATGAACCGGAAGTGGAAAGCAGCCGTATGGAGCCCCACAAGACAAGTTGCACACGCCACTGAAGGAGAAGGTGGGTCAAGCCAGCTTGCTGAACTCAAAGCTGTTCAATTGGCCCTGGACATTGCTGAAAGAGAGAAGTGGCCGAAGCTCTACCTCTACACTGATTCGTGGATGGTGGCTAATGCTCTGTGGGGCTGGCTGGAAAGGTGGAAAAAAGCCAACTGGCAGCATAGGGGAAAACCAATCTGGGCTGCTGATGAGTGGAAGGACATTGCCATCAGGGTAGGGAAACTACCTGTGAAAGTCCGTCATGTGGATGCCCATGTCCCCAAGAGTCGGGCTAATGAGGAGCACCGGAACAACGAGCAAGTAGATCAAGCTGCGAGGATAAAGGTATCCAAGGTAGACTTGGATTGGCAACACAAGGGAGAGTTGTTCCTAGCTCGGTGGGCCCATGATGCTTCAGGTCATCAGGGCAGAGATGCCACCTATAAGTGGGCACGAGACCGAGGGGTGGATCTAACCATGAACAGTATTTCACAGGTTATCCACGACTGTGAGACGTGTGCTGCCATCAAGCAGGCCAAGCGGGTGAAGCCCCTCTGGTACGGTGGACGGTGGTCCAAGTACAAGTATGGGGAGGCCTGGCAGATTGATTACATCACACTGCCCCAAACCCGCCAAGGCAAGCGCTACGTGCTGACCATGGTGGAAGCCACCACTGGGTGGCTGGAGACCTATCCTGTGCCTCATGCCACCGCCCGGAACACCATCCTGGGCCTGGAAAAACAAGTCCTGTGGAGACATGGCACCCCTGAGAGAATTGAGTCGGACAACGGGACTCATTTCAAGAACAGCCTCATAAACACCTGGGCTAAGGAACACGGCATTGAATGGATATATCACATCCCTTATCATGCACCAGCTGCCGGGAAAGTTGAACGGTGCAATGGACTGCTTAAGACCACCCTGAAAGCACTTGGCGGGGGGACCTTCAGAAATTGGGAAGTGAACTTAGCAAAGGCCACCTGGATGGTCAACACCCGAGGGTCTATTAATCGAGCTGGTCCTGCCCAGTCTACCCCTTTGCACACAGTGGATGGAGACAAAGTCCCTGTAGTACATATGAGAGGTATCTTAGGAAAGACTGTTTGGGTAAACCCCACCTTGGGCAAAGGTGAACCCACCCGTGGGATTGTTTTTGCTCAAGGACCTGGTAACACTTGGTGGGTGATGCAGAAAGATGGGAAAACCAGTTGTGTACCACAGGAAAACCTAATCCTAAGTGAGAACTGAGTGTGAGGGTTCATTCTGTATAGTGGAGTTTATTAATTTAGGTATGATACAGATGGTAATAGAATAAGGGGTGGAACGTTGTCTTGGGTTGTGGAGCTGGGTTTTGTGTATTCTATTTACATCTGTTTTGAGGCCTGATGACCCACCTTGATAGGCCATTGTTACCTTCCCCAGCCTGTGCGGTGCATTTGCATTTCTATACATCTCATGCCCTGGCGGTGGGGGGTGGGGGGGAGGGGAGGTGGCCGGGGGTTGGCGGTTCGGCCCTGCTGCAGGAGTGGTTCGGCCCTGCTGCAGGAGTGGTTCGGCCCTGCTGCAGGAGTGGGGTGCGCGGCGCTTCCTTCGTGGCGGTGTGGGAAGAGCTTCTTTGTCTCCTGTGCTGGCCATCCTGTCTCCCTCCTCGCCGTCCCTGAACCGGTTTCTTCGCAGAATCATCTCTGCTCCAACAGGATCACGTCTGCCACTCCAGAAGTGTTTGGACTGTTTACGTTCGGACTGTTATCAACATCCTGAATCACAGGGTCAGATTGAAACTCTGACTTTGTCAGGGTTTTCTTCTAAAATTATTGTTTATTTGTTTATTTGTTTGTTTGGTTGGGTGGTTTTGTTTCCTATCATATTTGTATTGTTAAACCTCCTAGTAAAGAACTGTTATTCCTATTCCCAACATTTTCGCCTGAGAGCCCTTGATTGCAAAATTATAATTCGTCGGGGTGCGAGGGGTTGGTATTCTCCATCCTAGGGGAACCTCAGTTTCCCTGGCAGATACCTGTCTTTCCAAACCAAGACAACTGTCTGTGCTTTGGCTGCCAAGGTGGCTTACTCTGGTTTGCCTCTCTCCCTCCCTGTCTGTGCTGACAGGCCCTGAGCAGCCCTGTAGTGAACCTGCAGGATATAGGATTGATGCAAAGGAAGATGCTCCAGTGGAAGGGGTGGAGGGATGTGAGCAAAGGATTTCGTCCTACGGTAGGGCTGAAATCAGCTTTTGATGAGTGGATGGGTAGGTGCAACAGAGTAAAGCCCTTTTCTCTGTTATGCATCTGAGATAGCTGAATGAGAAGGAGCAGCTTTTTAAAGACTATTTATCTGCAGTAAGGCTGAGCACAGTTGGCATGGCTGGATACAGAGATGGGGCAGCACTGCCTCTGGTTACACTGAGAGCAAGGGATCGAAACAGGCTTGCAGGGAGATATGATTCTTGGTTATGTCATGTGTATGAAATGCCCATTCATTAGGAAAGAAGCAGCAGTTTTATGCTGTGATGTCAGCTACTGATTTACAATGATTTACATCAACAGCCACAACATGTATTTACATAAGATTTCTCACAGGACTGTCAGGGCTCTGTAGAGGAGAGGAAAAAATGATCTCAGGCTAAAATTGTAAAGCCAGGTTCTTTTCAGGGCTCTGCCAAAGCCTCCTGTATCCATTCAGAAAGGTTGCTTTAAGCTTAGCCCTTCATGCCTGAGTTTCTCCAGCTCTGAAATGGGGACAATAACACTTTTCATCTTCACAGAGGGGTGAGTGATGGAAACTTCATGAGATGTGATAAAAAAAATAAAAGCTATAAGATCTTGCAATAGGAAATGCACAGCTTCTAGCAATAATATCCCTTGGGTGAAAGAGCACACTAAAATCTTTGGTAATCCTGCCTTTCTCTGGGCCTGTCTCCAATGAAGAGACACTTCTGTCTCAGTCTGGATTAGATAGACATGCCCAGGCCAGGATGCATTCCTTCAATCACTGCTATTTGCATGATGTGATACTTAAAGTCAAGAAGGACAGGGTTGGGGCACAGCCCCAACCACAAGTATAGGGCTGTCAGGGCCCATGCATAGCTGTGATCTCTACTAGAAACTAATGTGCACCCCTAACAGTTCCCTTGTGTGGGCAGAGTGTGTGTTCTCCTGTTTCTGTCAGAGCCCAGCGCCTAAGAGGCACCAGTGCTTCTCGTGGGAATGCTAACTGACAAACCCAGCCCCTCTGCAAGGTGCCCAAGTATTGGAAAGGGCCCGCATGTGTCACAGAGAGCGAAAGCTGCTGTTTTCCCAGCCAGGTGGTATGCGGGAGGGGAAGCTCACCCATTGTCTTCCTGCTGGTATGTTTAATTTTTTTTTTTTTTAATGTGGTTGTATTTTTTTAAGCCTCACTGAATAAATTAACCAGTTTGGAAGATTAACCATGATTTACTAAAACAGAACCAAGACAAGACATTATTTTTTGCTCATGATAGCCACAGTTAGACTCTCTCAGTATAAGCCGGGAAGATGAGTGATTGTCCTTTACTGTGCCATGTCCAGAGAGGAATCTCTCTTCTCATTTCAGGATGACAGTGAAAAAACGTGGTCAGTAAGAACAGATTTGTCGAGCCCAGCAGATCTTCCTTTATCTTAATGTCCAGATTCTGCCAGCCCAGAAATTACTTTTCTGAACCAGGCCTTTTAATTACTCCCTTTTTGCAGTTCTGGGAGAAGCATCCCAAGTTTAAGCTATGTGAGGGCATTCCAGCCTGCTGCAGCTCCTACCCACAGTAGATAGGGTTTCCAGCCAAGAGAGGAGAGGCTGCTGGCTGCAATGAGCAAGCAAATACACGTGTTTTGTCCCACAGTGGACTTGTGGTGAAGATACAGCAGTGTTATATGATACAAGAGTGTTATGTGATACAAGAGTGTTATGTGAGGCTGTATTATATGATATTAGATGACAGTGTTCTGCATAGCAATTCTCTCTCAGGCACAAAGCTATGTGGCTCAAAGCACCATGCTGGTTCTGCATCATCAGTGATACTAAACAGATGAAAGGCCTTTAGTCCGTATGTCTTGAAGTTAGCCACAAGTAGAAAACGATTTGTGGTGACAAATTTAATTTCTATATTAATTGAAAAAAAGAGATCATTCTTCTTCAAGCTGTTTCATTTGTATGAGATCACCTTAGACAAGAACAAAGAGACCCTTATACAGGGAATTGTGCAAAAAACCCCCACAAATTAGCTGGAGGTGGGAGAGCTAAACAGCCAGTGTCAGGACAAAATTAGCTAGTCTGCACCGTAACTGTTATAGAAACAACAAAGAGGAAGGAAAACAGACTTTTGAAGAACACATGGATTTTTCTCTGGAAAATAGACTCATGAAGTACATTTTGGTACACTTCACTTGACTGATAAATGACCTAGCAAAACATGCAGCACTATCTGCCTGTCCCATTCTTGGTGTGGCACACACAGCAATTTGCAGAACACTTTAACCCTAGCAAAGGTGTTCCAATCTCCACTTTTACTTAGAGGTCTATTTATTGAAATGTTTATGTCCATGCAAAAGGAAGGTTTTAAAGTATCTCTGGCTCATTGCCTGCATAACTTATCATTTATAGGCATCAGATTTGGCAGATTTTACTGTGAGCTGCTGTACATTCAACCTTCTAGGCTAAGCTTTGCTTTAGCAATTCCCAGCAACAGACACAGGTAAAGGCAGTTCTGACCTCCACGGAGCATCAACACAACCTGCAAGCATTCCTGGGTGTAAATGGACACTTAGCAGCTGGGCTGGGCTGGGGTAAGCTCCCCTGCCTCCTAGTAAATCCACAACTGGGATAACTCAGGAGCAAGCTTTTCTCACTGAGCCCATACACTGCAGCCTCTTTCCCCAACACTTGCTTTGAACAAGCACTTGAACACATGCTTGGCATGATTAGTGGATATGCTTGTCTCATGTAAATTCTCTCAGGAGATCTGTGGCAGACCTAAGTTGGACCCAGGTGTCTGGGAACAGACCCAAATTCAGGGCTCTGCATCACTGGAGCAGACCAAGGTGACAGCTAGTAGCAGAGCTTGGCTGTGCTGTAGGCAGCTCTTCCTCATGTTTCTTTTCTTCCTGCACAAATACACACACACACAAAACCTCTCACCTCACATCTAAACTCTGTTAAAAATCTATTCCTGGTTTCCAAACTGGCAAATTTCATAGGGATGGGGGAAGGGAAAGAAAAAACAGTAAGACACCAAACCCTTATATTTTTTCATGGCAAATGTTTGTTCAGCTCTTCTGACTATGACTAGGAATATTTCGTACTCAAATAATCCATCACACTTAATGCTGTTAACTTTTCAATATCAACTGTACAACCCACAGAGTTTACAAAACCCCTTCTGGGATTCTTTATCATCACAGCAACAACTATAGGAGACGTTTGTCCTGCTGGTGAAAGGCACTAAAATCACATGATCATCCAAAGTCCTTCCAGCCCTTTTCAGGCCATGAAAGATATAACTATTCACAGATGAGACAAAGCCTCATTGTTTCTCCCTTTATGTGGTTCTCCCTGGGAGTTTCGTTGTAGAAATAGTGTGGGTGGGGGTATTAACCGCCTCAAAGTGGTGGCAGGTGTAAAGGGAAGCAGTAGGGGATCCTTCAACTCATGCCCTTCTGATATCGTCTTATTCTGGGTTTTTTTCATTGCTGCAGTCTCCTACATCCTCATGCCCTGGGGGCAACTGCTGCCTCTGGAGCTGTGTTTGGCACTGGGAGACTGCTCTGGGCAGTGCAAACTGTTGCTCAGGGCTTGCAAAGCAGAGACAAGAGGAAGGCTGCTACTGGGCATTCGGTGGCTGGAGAGACTGGTGACTACTGGCTATTCTTCCCAAGCCCTCTGATTTGTTGCTGTAACTGTGTGCATGCTGGCTGCCTAGCCTGCTCTTGGATGGGGGAAACATATCTTGGGTTGTTTGGGAATATTTATCTAAGCTGGTTTATATTAGCAGAGCTGTTCTAGGGAGTGCCAGTGATGTTGCTCTGCTGCCAGGTCTGGAGCATGGTGATTTCTTAGTCTTCCTGAGCTTGTCGTGAGTGGCAAAACTTGCACATCAGAAACTAGGGGAGTGTGTGGCTATTTAGCAGGTGGACATGCTGTGACCCAGCTGTACTGGTAACAAAAGCTGAGTTGACTCAGCTTAAAGACCTCAAGGGAGAAAGTATTAAGTTCAAAGGCATTTTAGGATTTTCTTAAGTGTGAATACTGCTGGGATATGCAGGTGATGTATGGGTCATCTCTGTCAATTGCAGTGATTCATCCAGTGATCCTATACGCAGGAAATCCATACACCTCTTAGATGCCAAAAATCTGCTGTGGCTTCACTACAAATCTGAGTGCAAACCCTGAATCCACATCCTTACCTCAAAAAAGGGCATTTCACTAGCACAATCTCTTCAAGTACTGAATTCTAGATTTATTTTAAATAGATTTAAATAAATGTTTGTCACAAAAATAATCTTGAGGAAGACAGACTGCTTAACAGAGGAAGCAGGAGCCTAGCTCTTGTTTTGCCCAAATCTCTAAGTCGTGGGCCATTACTGCTGTTTTTCCCTTCCAAATGGAGCCTGAAAATGCAGTGTTGTTTCCCTCATAGCTGAGGCCAGGGCAAGCAGATGAGTGTGGGACCAAACCTCACAAGGAGCTGATCCTGCATCCAGGCACTGCCTCACTGCTATAAGGTCACTCTGACATCTACAGGAAGCTTTCGGCTGCTCTCCTGAGCACAGAGTATTGAGGTCAGACCTGTGAAACTTGCTCAGGGAAGACTTCCACCAAGCTCACTCTTGAGTCCTTTGAGAACATTATGCTCCCTGATTTTAGTGGGTCCTACAGCTCTCATATATAAAATCTGTCTGTAATGTCCATGAGTCCGATTTATCCATAGGCTCCAGTCTGAATCATGCTATGAGAATTCTCTTCAGGACTGAGAGAGATTACCAACAGATGCTCAGCTGAAGGTGAAGTGGGTCACTGGCCATTGAGACTATGTAGGGTCCAATGGGAACCCAAGAGGAAAGCAGTTTAGGCTGGGTCTTGAGTAGTGACTCAGCACAAGGAAGGGGATATAGGGAGCATCTAGACGTAGCAACTCCAATCATGTCTCATATCTATATGTAAACCTTTAAACTTCTGGAAAAGCTGTTCACTTTGCATAACCAAACCTACAAGTTCTTGTTGAATGCCCAAAGGTAATCTGGGTTTTTAAATTTCAGATTGTGTTTACTGCAAGCACTGGGAGCAACAAGACTTATAGCTATCCAAATTGTTAAATGCAAACTGTTAGGTAAATGGTGCAAAGAACAAATGATGTAAGCCATCCCAATGAGTATCATTTTAGGGCACTGACAATTAAACCACTGAAAGTTTAAAATATTCTCTCTGTCTTTGAATGAAAAGGGAGATGTAATTCAGTACCCCTTTCTGCAGAAGATGTGTTCAGGTCTGGCTCTTTACATTGGTAAATGCACAAGTACAGACATTGTCAGGATCCCATGGTGTTAAACATTTTTCTCATCCTGCATAAAAGTGCAGGACCAGCACTCATGCTGGTCCTGCACTTTTATTCTCATGCCATCTCAGAGCACACATATAAAAGCTGCTGGCTCAGGTGCCCGCTACAGGGGAGAGGAAAAGAGTCACGGAACAGGAACCAGAACAGCTGATACAAATTACCTCTCAAATTGGAGCAAATGCTCCCAGAAATGTCACCTATTAAAAGATCAACTAATAAGTTCCTGCTGCAACCCAAATAAATCAAGAGGGGAAAAAAGTATAAAAATTCTTATGGTCCTCAGGCGCAGGTTTTTTGCGAGCTTTGAATTCTGGGGTTTATCAGTTTTGTACTTAGTGCAATTGATGAGGCTCTGGGCAATATTTATTTCAAAAACCTGCTGGATCCCCTTGAAAACCTGGATTTATGTGGAGAACAGACATGTGACTCCTTCCTCTTGCCAAATCAAGATGAGAACCATAGCAGATAGCCAGTGACTGCTGGATGCCAGGGCTGGGGTGTGCTTTGCAGGTTCTTCACATGCTGATTTAGTACAGGTTAAGTTGAAAAATGCAGTAAACCTTTCAATGCACTGGAACCTGAAAGAGCAGTATGGTTTGGATGAGGTTACAAGATGAGCATCTCTTGGCTGCAAAAGCTTTCAAATAAGTATGGTTTGACTGTATCCTAATGGGTAGGTTTAATTTTCTTTGAGTTTTAATTTTAATCTTAATTTTAATTTTCTTGACTCCTGATCACTTTTCAAAGTCATGTGTGGAATCACTGTGAAACCTACAATTTTCATAATTATAAATATTGTCTATTTTAAGATTTATGGAATCTTCCTGTCACACATTTCTTGTTTTCCCTGAGGAAAGTTAATTCCTGAGGCTACCAGCTGTGAACTTGGAAGGTCTTTACCATCCTGGCATAGGTAAGGATCTCACTGATAAAAAGATTACTTAACTATGGAAGAAACCTATCAGAGAACAACTAACTGATAAAACAAACATCTGTAGAGGCTTCTTAGAGCTAATGATAGTGACACCAAGCCCTAAACTGGAGGCTGTAGAATCCAAACGCCACTTGACTCCAGCTGCTTGATAGGATGATGTCTACTTGTGCAGCTCTTGATTGTAGCCTTAGTTGAGTATCTTCTGGTCATCTGTTTCCTGACTTGGGGCAGATGCCACTATGGCCTGCAATGAGGTAAAGATGAATATGTGTCCTCTGCAATAGTCTGGCATGAGAAAAACAGGTTTTCCTGGTCAAGCCCTCCAAGACTCCTCGTAAATCAGCAGTTAGCACCAGGGCCTATCATTAAGATGCGAAACAAGGAGTAATGTATTCATGCCAATCATATCATAATGCAAAGCAGCACATCCAGGTAGGCCTACAATGAAAGACAACATGTCCACACAAAGGGTTTGCAGTTGGGCTAGGGAGAGCACTCTAGCTGAGATGCAATAGCAGTCTGTATCACTCATATGGTAGTAAGATAATTTTCTGTCTGCCCATATCATAGTTGGCACAGATGTTGCCACAGATCCCAGCTGTGGTTGCCTGGTGGCCTTTGGCTGCTGATGCAGGAGGACTCACTCACTGTCACCCACACAACCTACTTTTAAATCAGTAGGTATGTTCCTGTATGGGTAGCAGTTGCATGTGTATCTCGTAGTGCAGATGTGTCTGTTATCATGAAAGGATTGGAAGGAGATGTGTTTCTTCTCCTCTGGTGTAGGAGGGTAACATAAACAGTTGTTTGAACAGAATTACAGCTTTCTGTGTGGGTGAATTCCTGATGGTGTTTATTGTAAGACATTACACCTGGGGAGAACTATCACAGCAGAGACTCTTCCGTCTCCTTCCAAACACCATGCAAGGGAAAAAACTGCCAGAAGATTTCAGTACCTTCAGTACCTCTGGCCTGCTGTCACAGCTAGTCTTTAGCTAAGACAAAATAAATATGGTCATAACAAGTCCAGTCCAGCTGACCTGGCTTGTTCCTGAAGTCCCTAGGTGAAAAAGAGAGCTCACGCAGACACCTCAGCCAGTCCAGAGAGCAGACATATCCCTGTATCCCTGTATAAGGGAGTTCTGAACAATAAAACGCTGCTGTTTGTCTCAGGATCAAGAGGACTTGAGTCATGATTTCTGTCTCCCTACTTACAACTGTCTGCTACCCTCTCTGGCATGTTCTGTGAAAGAGCAGCATTGATACAGATACTTGCAGAGCCACCCAGGAGGCCTGCTGCCACCGCACCCTTTGAGCACTGAGTTCCAGGTGAACTGAAAGCCAGATTTCACCCAGGTGAATTGCAAATGGGGCTAATGCAAGTAGCTGTGACCCACCAGGTCACATAAACAAGATTAATTAAGACCTAAGTTTACCCATGAGAAAAGTAAGTGTTGTTTATTCAACACAGTATGCAGAAAAAGATACTCTGCTTTTTGTGCCTTCATGGGTAGATAAAATTGGTTTTACCCTGCAGAATGGTGACCACTTGCCTTCCTGATGTCATATAGACAACAGGTGGCCACTGGAGCTCCATTGCTCTGTAAAGCTTTTGTTCTAGCTTTTTCACAATCTGTTGCACAAATAGTTGACTATGCTTGGGTGCTTCCTGGGAAGCTACCTGTCCTGCAGCCTTCAAGTTGGATTATTCTCAAGCTACCATCAAGAAGTCTTAGTTGCCCTGTGGCCAGTCTGCCAGTCCTGTAAGGGTGCCTTGGTGGCACATCCTGGAGGGAACAATGCAGTAGGAGGGGACATCCCACACCATCC
Organism: Phylloscopus collybita; assembly: GCA_027886175.1. NCBI lineage: Eukaryota > Metazoa > Chordata > Aves > Passeriformes > Phylloscopidae > Phylloscopus > Phylloscopus collybita. The sequence goes on along the minus strand of JAJNNQ010000137.1, from coordinate 48,039,686 downwards.
TTGAGATGACAACAGGGTTTGTACTCCTGACTAGGAAAGAGAATCTTGACTAGTCATCTGGGAAGATGCAATCGTTTGCCACCATTTATCCCTCCAGATCCTTGCCAGTACATGAACAAATAATTTGTTCTCTCTCTGTAGTGATGTCTTTGCCAGGGGCAGAATAAGAGAGAAATAACAGGGTATATGGAGTCAAGAGGCAGGAGAGCGTCTGTGCTGTGCCAGACAAACCAACCCAGTGCAATATATTAGGGGAGGACTAGATCCAAGAGCCCTAATTCACAGTAGCTGTGATGCACCCTGTTTCCAAAAGCTTGAACAAAGACTTCTTCAGTTCAGCCTGCTTCCGTGAAAAAAGAAAACTCTCAAGGCTCTCTGTAGTCCCTATCTATATAGTCTCTGTAAGGACATTTCTTGAGGAACATACTTTCTGTGAACATTAAGCCTCAAAGTTGGCTGAATGAAGGGTAGAGAATAAGGTCGTGGCCTTCTGCTCCCCTCCCCTGACACTCTCGCTTGACTGACATCATGAAGCTAGATGCTAATAAATCAGCAATCAGCCATGCCTTTCTGAATAATCTTCTGTTCCCCTACATTATATCTTCTAACATTGGTGATTGCATATAATTTATGCTAGACAAGGGAAGGTTTGGAATTCATGGCCTATAGGAATGCAGACTCTTTCTATGCAAGTCTCCCCTGCGTCTGAAAGAACTGTGCCTTAAGTAATTGTTGCCCTGATTTCAGGATTACTGGAATAAGTTAAAACAGACAAAGTGAGCTGCCTGATGCATGGCAGAGGGGGCTGGAGTCATGAGGTCTTTCCTTTCGCCTTGCTGCACTGATAACATTTTACGCAGGCAAACTGTGCTAATCCCAGAGCGTCTGGAACTCTCCCTGGGAAGGACACTGCCCTCCACTTCTGTGTAATGGAGTATTTAGACACATGCAGGCTTACATAATTTTCCTGACTAAGTGACTTCCTCTTTGATAATGTATAAATCTGATGTACCTTAAATTGCCATCCTGTTTTCATGAAAGCCTGTGCAAAGCTGTACAAGCTGGGAATAATGATCCCATGATAAATGAGGGAACTTATCTTCCCAGAAAGGGGGGAAATGGTCAATGCAACATTCTCACGAAAGGCAAAGAAAAGCCTTCACAATGGCTCACCCAATATCCCAGTACTGGTTTTGGTTACAGTGCAGTCTTCCCATGGAGGAAAAGGATGTTTTGGAGGGGATGATTTCTGCCCCACTGTCTTGAAGGAGAGGCAGGTATTTGTGCCTAGCTAGTGGGAACAGCAGTACTTGCTGAGTCATGACATGATGTTAATCTCTCTGTCCTCTTCAGTGAATATCTGCTGGTTTCCATCAAAATGCTCGTTACTGTAAAAGGATGATGTGAAATCTGATTGTCGATGGGCTTAGGGAAACATTGATTGGTGTGATGAACATCTGGTCAAATGACACATAGGCAGAGACACTGCAGTTTGCTACACAATATTCCTGCAGAAGAGGTCATACTTTATCCAAAGTGAGTTGTGTTTGAGCCAGTGATGCGTCCACAGGTCTCATGAGTTTAATTTGTAAAATGTGTTACCAGATGTTATAAAAGGATGCAAATTGATGCCAGGCTACTGCATTTGTTGAGCTTCTCTGGGAAAAGGGCAGCTGTCATCAGCTTCCTGAACTCATCTCCAGCATGGCAACTGTGTCTGTTGGCAAAAGTGGTGGCTTGTCACTCTCTTCTGTTTTCCCCTGTTTTGCCTGCCTGTGGTGTTAACTCCCAGTGAGAAAGGTGAAGGAATATTTTGATGTGAATTTTCTCTGTCATATTTTGGAAGGCTCACTGTGTCTGTTTCAGATTTTGCTCTGATGTAAACTATTTGTTTATCTCTTCATTGGTGTAAAGCACAGGGTTTTATGGATGCGGAATCAGTTCTTTACAACTCCTTAGGTAGAAGGTCTAATCCTCTCTTAAGGGTAAGGAAAGGCACATAGAGCTTCAGTGACTGACTAGAGGCCTAATTATGAGTAGAGAGTAAGCTTGAGATTAAAAATAAGGTTTGAATTCAGCCCCTTAATGAACGATCCTAGATCTTGCTGCCTCATTTTATGCAACTGTACAAGCAGCATATGTTTTACACAACAGACTCATTGTGTTGACTCATTGGAAGGAAGAGAAAAGGGACTGTTTCTGTATTACCCACTGTTTGCCTTTTGCGATGCACTTTCCCCGTCTCTGTACCTTAAATACCCTCCTTGCTCTGGTCTCACAGCATGTGTGTGTGTTCATGAAGCCAGATGGAAGTCTATGCAATCACACTTCAAAGGAAGGGGTAAAGGTGGAGAGGGAAGGAGGGGATTTTGGCAGGATGGAGCCAGTTGAGGAATCTGCTCCTTGCCCTAGGAATGGCGCAGATGGGAACACTGTCTGCCGGAGCCTGGACTGCATGTTCTGGGGGGAAGAAGGAAGCCTATAAATAGGATTTCTTCTTCTCTCTATTTTAATGTTTATTTATTTGTTCTTCTCATTTTTCCCTCTCATCCTCCGGCCATCAATGGCAAAACTAATGGCATCATGTCAAAATCTGTTAACGCATCTGCTCTGCAGGTTCAGGTTATCAAAAGTGTTAGCTAAGCCAGTCTGCAAACACTTGGCGAACATCTGTCGGCCATACAAAATGCTGTGGGTGGCAGGGAAAATTAATAAAACTAATTGGTTATGAAGCAGTATTAGACGTTGATTAATATCACATTGGAATTCTTCCAGTGTTCCCAAAGCTGTTGCACACACTCTCTCTGTGCATGGACCACGACTGTAAGGGAGTCTAGGAGAGACTTGCTCTGGATTTTCCAGGTCTTAAATATTGATGGTTGATGGCATTAATATGAAGTTTGTGCTCTGATATTGCACCTTCTTCTCTCTAATGATTCAAGTGGTGATGAGTGAATTTCCCCAGTCTGTGGATGTTTAGAAATTGGTAGTGGGCAAGCTTTTTGTTTCTACCATTAAGAAAGTATATACTGCCTTTGAGCCTTTTTGCCATAAGTGGCAGAATCCTTGTTTTTCTGGGTAGTAGATGCTAACCATGCATGACTCCAGTGCAAATCCTTTCCTTCCATCTCCCCTAAGAAATAAACTATAATTATCCAGGCTGAAGATTCATGAGATAGAAGCCAAAGATGAGGTATCTTAGCAAATCGATAGATTTCTGAAGAGTTGAGTAGCACAGTGAGAGCTGTTGGAGGATTGGCAGAGAGGATTAACAACATGAATCTATTCAGCATGAGGCACAGCCACTTGCATTGACTCAGTCTCCTGGCTGCAGCTAAAAAATCAGAACAAGTTGAGATAGAAAGACATTCCAAAGCTGTCTCCCCTGTGGAGGGTCATACACGGTGCCTGAAAATCTGCACTCCACAGACTGCACTGTAGACCAGGTTTTTACTATTTTCTGACCTCAGTGAACCACGGCTGCCTCAGGGAAAAGGGGAATGTAAGCAGCATGAAGAGGAAGCACTCCCAAGGAAATTGTGAAACAGCAGTCATGAAGAAGAAGCAGCTGTCCTGTGCTGCTGAACTGGGGATCCCACTTCATTAACTCATTTTCTGCTTCTGGATCACCTGGATGAGCTCACTTTGCCAATCTGAAGCAATCTGAGACTTCCTTGCTAGATCCTCCCACCTCTTCTGTGTGGCTATGTCACACGTTAGTGATTCCTCTTTGTGATCTGAAGCATCTTGTCTTGGTCTAATGACCTAGTGGGAGATGCTAAAGAATCTTTTCTTTCTCCATAGACTGGAGAGAGGTGGCAACACTTTGATCCTCAGCCTTGGATCTCCACCAAACCTTGTAGCAGAGGGACTGATCCCAGCAGGCTCAGTCCCATACCTGGCAGCTCCAGCAATGATGCTCAGGCTCCACTGAGGTGTCTGCTGTGACACTGCCTGCTTTTGCAAATAGGCTAAAAACTCTACCCCTAGACTGAGAATGGTTTTTAGATTTGCTCTCAGCATCCCTTTGGTGGCTGTAGCATCAGCATCCCTGTGTGTTAGGCCATTCCCCACTGGAGGGGTGCTAAGTCCTCAGGAGACAGCACTTTATGATCAGCTCCACTGTCAACAGTTGCTTGCTTCAACTCTTGCCAGAGCTTATCAGTGTCCTGAAACCATAACTGCTCCTACTCCTTCCCCTCCACACTGGCTTGCATGCTGGGAATGTCTCTGTTCCATCTTGCAGACTCTCAAGTCCTGGTGCTCCCAGTCTCCTTGTCAGGCTGGGCACATAGGGTTCTGCTCCTCAGGTAGTTTTGTTCCTTGCCCACCTGAGTGCTGACGCTATGGTAAAAATAATTCTGCAAGGAAATGAGAGCACTGATTGAGATTTAAATAAAATTTACATAAAAGTCTGCCTTGAGTACTAATTAATTAGGTGTTAAAAGCCCCTGAAAAAGCAGAAAGCGGGGCTGGTCTGCCTTGCCACATGGGGAGAAGCTATTAGGTATCAAAAAAAAAAAATTCCAATCGAAACATCCTCTGTCACAACTTGAGGGTATTTCCTCTTGCCCTATTGCTTGTCACTTGGGAGAAAAGACTAACCCCCACCTGGCTACAACCTCCTTTCAGATAGTTGTAGACAGCAATAAGGTCTACCCTGAGCTTACTTTTCTCCTGGTTAAACATCCCCAGTTTTTCCTACCTGAAACTCACTGGCAGCCACAGCTGAGGCAGTGGTCACCAACACTATGAGTAGTCCAGATGAGGAAGGTTGGGAGGGAACAGTGTTAGTTGCAGTGCTGTGCTCCCCTTGGCATGTCTTTTGCTGCAGCAGTGTCCCTGGAGCTCTAGGCTTTATGGTTTTTAGAATCTTACCTGTGACCCACAATTGCAGCCTTCAGCTGTGCCAGAGGAGCCCAGCACCATGGCTGACCTAGATGAGGAAGGTAGGGAAAGAGAAATGCTGGGATAGGGCTGTGCTCCCCTTGGCATGCTTTTTGCAGCACCAGTGTCCCTACTGCTGTGATGGGGCAGTGCAGCCTCATTTGGTGGTGTCTCCAGGCCTCCTCCTTGTGCAGGCTGTGCTCACAGAAGAGGCCTTTAGCTCGTCGTCTTGTCCACTACCCAGGCAAGTGCAACATCAGGAGGGAGAGGGGCTAGTACTTCTGTATGCTCTCTGTAGCCCCTCAAGGCAACTTTACTTCTGTATGCTCTCTGTAGCCCCTCAAGGCAACTTTTCCCCATCTATTACAATTATTATAAGGGGTAAGATCTGCCACTTATCATGGCTTACTGGTTAATTAAGCAATGAGATGTACCAGTGTGGGTGACACCAACAACTTGTTCTTCATACTGTCTATATAGTTTAATCTATCTAGGATGTTATAGAATGCTCATGGCCATGGAGAGGCTGAGGGTAGGGAGGCCTTTAAATTTTACTGCAGTTTATAGTGCTGCTAGAACCCCTTGGCCACCATTAGAAAACGGGTCACGTAAATGGATAAACAGGAATGCTTAGTTGCTTGAGCCATTTGAAATGAGATTGAACCAGCTTGTGTCAGAGAGAACATTTGATTTTTCCTAGACACAGACTGAACTTCTCATGCCCCAGCCAGATCTCAGAAAATTTTAGTGGGCTGGGTTATGAAGTTTCCTTACTCAGTAGGTCCTTACTACTCAAAAAAGTCCTGTTGTGTAGACTTGTTTCTCTGCTTTCATGATCATCCAATTTGGAAGAGCATGGAACAGTTTTGATCTTAATGGGTGTCCTCATGAAGGCTGCCTGCCAGGCCGAGTGTACAGTTTGTCTGGTTCCTGGCCTCTCTGGGAGATATCTCTTTCTCCTCTTGCACCCACCTGAGCAGCAAATCACCTTTCACTTGTAGAGAGATAGGCATTCTTGGTCTATTGGCAGCCTAGTGGTTGGCTTGCTCAAAGCTAAGAAGACCTATCTTTCTGTGAAAATTGAGGGTTTGTTCCAAATTGGACATCCTGCCTCCAATAGAATTACAAGTATTTAAGTCATCTCCAGAACAGATTTTTCTCCCCTTGTGTAGTGGTACTCTCAAAGAATGCAACAGGCTGCTGCGCAAATTTGGAGTTAATACTTTATGTGAGTCAAAAACCTTTCCCTGTTCAGCTTTGATAGCCAATCTCTCTTGGCTATCAAAGAAAAGAAAGATTTTTTCTTTTCATTTTTCAGAGAGGTTTGAAACTCACAAAATCTGCAGGCAGAGGAGAATCCCCTTGTGTCATTCATTTTTCTTCACAGCTGATCATTAAGTATATGGGCGCTGTATATCATGTACTCACTCTATCCCTTGGCATACACTACATACCTTGAGATGACAACCAATCCCCATATAGGGGTCTCTCTTCATCCTTTCCACCACCCAAAAACAATCATATAGACTCTGCAAATATTTTGCTCAAATTCTCTTCCCCAGCATTTCTACCGGTACACATTTGTGCCCCCTAATATTTTGAAACTTCCAGTGTCCCTGGCACAGAGGTGTGTCTTTCTGACTTGTTTTTGTGTATGTGACAGGGGGACATCTGATCAATGCATGGATGTGGACATTTTGAGTAAAATTAAGTGGGCAACCACTCTATGGTGAGCACATAGTGGATCGGCCACTGCAGTTCTGGAAGAGACATGAACAGAGACCCTCACTTTTTTTCAGTACTATAGAGGTTAATTGTGGTTCCTCTGACAAATTCCAGGTAACATTACATGCTGCTTATCTAACCTTTTCCTTGCAATAGCACTTGGCTTTTGCTGTGTTGTTTGGGATTTTTACCAAAATGGTTATGGTCAAAGGCCTGGGGAACAAAGTCTAACAATCCAGATTAGAATCCTTCAGTGCTGGGTGCTGTCCAAAGATGGGAAAAAAACCAGCTGGAGACTGGTTTTCTGGTTTCTTTCCTTGTCCCAGTTCTTAGGCTATTTCAACATATTTAAATTGCAAGTTCAGGCTGAGCAAGTGCATAGTTAGCATAGCAGGCTACATATAGTTTTGAAAAATATCATTCTTCCTGGGATCTCAGATGCTTTCAGCTTCCATTTTCAGGTTATGTATTTTACCTTCCAAGTGAGGTGTAAAAACAGAGCTGCTCTGTTCTGAGTGGTATTGAAGAGCCCAATGTCTGTCGTTCCAGGAAGAGTTTGTCCCTTTCTAATGTCCAGAATCTCTTTGTCCTACAATGCACAACACCCTGACAATCTGTGTAGTGCCTGCCATTCTACTGATCATTACTTCAGGGTTGGAGACACCATTTGCAACATGAATTTGGGATTAATTTGTGTGGATATGAAGATATGCCAGAAAAGTAACATCTCTTTGCAACTGGGTGACATGTTCTGTAACCAAGGTGGGATCTGTAACCAAGGTGAGATGACTGAAAGCAGCTTTATCTGCATGCAGTCTTCTGATTTTGAAGTGCTGAAATCATATCTAGCCTTCTGGATCCTTGGCAAGGTATCCAGTCAAGATCCAGGGCTCATTTCATCTCTAGTTTTACCATCACCACTGAAATGTTTGAACCCTGCTCCATAGTAAATTATATTAGAAGCTTGATAAGCATATCTGTAACTAAATAGGTGCATTGCTGAAAAAAGGAAATAGCTTTGAAATATGAGTACTTAACTATATATTCCATTGTCTTATCAAATGGGAGGGAACTCAGTTTCTGTTTCTGTTATGTTCATCTTGTGTCAGGCTTATATTCAATGTTTCTGCAGTTGTCAGGACTTAAAGGCTTTACTCCTCCTTTCTTCTGAATTTTCTTCCCTTTCCATCTTTCTCTACGTCTCTGGAGACAGTCATAGCTCAAGACAGGATGCAGATCACAAAGTTGCAGAGCTTCAGGGACCTTTGATGTGCTCGGCTTACATGCTCAAGATATTTGCTGAGCTTATTCATTTTCCTGCTCAACATCTGAACCCTTTTCAGGCCTTTTCTGAGGAAGCACGCATGCTGCCTGCTAGGATCACCTAGGAATTTTGTTTAATAAATTACAATTTAATGCAGAAATCCACAACAGCACTTATGCTCTGTTTAACCTCTTCTAGTAACACATTACAACAGCGGCATAATATCGGTCTTAAGTTTGTAACAGTTTGGTGAAACATCCTGCAGACCCTAAACTGAGTAACGCTTTTGTGACTGACTCTGATGACCAGGCAGTAACCTCAATGCCACAGCTGCTCTGATTTATTCCTATACAGAGCAGGACACCTCTCCTGCTCTGTATAGGAATAAATGCCCAAAGCTCCTCATTGACAGAGGTTAGGATAGTCAGAATAAGATCAGTTCTGCATTGCCATACTTTCCAGGACATCTTAACTGTAAGTGTAATTATTTCAACCTTTTTATTCACATTCTCTGTTTCCTAATGTTACCCCTTCTCCTTATCTAGAGAAAATCCATATATTTCCTCTCAGTGATGGTGAACAGAGAGAGTAGGTGGAATGATAAAGGCTCACTGCCTACAAAGTAGCTGCATTGTATTTGATCCATTTCAGCCATCTCCTATCATTCTAGTGATTACAAGCGAGCTAACTTGTTCCTTACTCTATAAAATGCCTCAAAACTGCTGTAAGTTCCTGGGTGCTGCTGGTTTTGATTTATTTTTGTTTATGAATCTAAGCTCTTTTCATGTGTGTTCCCCTACGTGTCTTCCAGGCTCAACATTATTTTGAGTAAGATACTTTAATTTTTTTTTAGGGATTGCTACTGCAAAGAAAGGAAGAAATCACTCTCATACGTGTGATAAATTCAGTATTCAGAGAGTAATTCTTTTAAAACTGAAAACAGCTACTATGTTTTGGGGGCAATCCTGTAGATTCTGGTTGGAAGAAACTCAGGGGGTCATTTAGATCTTGCTCAGGCAGAGCCAGTGACTTGACTTACTTCACCTCACTGTCTTATAGACACTGTAGCCTTAACTGTAATGCTATATGAAAAAAACCAATAATAATAATAATAATAATAACAATAATAATAAGTAAACATAAATCCATTAACATTATGTGCCATTTTAAAGCATTGCCACAAACACTGACTTTTTTCTCTGCTAAAATACAAGCATAATCTGAAAGTGGTAAACCATCACATTCCCATTTAATAGCACATTTTTCTAAAAATCTCTTGCATACAACCACCACTAGTTTCAGTCCAGATCTGGTTCTGTATTTTAAGTTGTTGGAAAGTGCTGGGGATAGAGCACAGAGAGCTCTGTGTTCAGGGAGAGGAGCTGTGTGCAGCACATGGCAGCTCTGGGGAGGTGGTGCTGACATCAACATGAGGCTCTACTTAAGGACCCAAATCCAATACAAGTAAATCTGTCCCAGATATCCTGGTCTGTTAGGCACCTGTCCTAAGGAGTGGAGGAATATCACCATCTTTCCGGAAGTTAGTGGTCTCGCCTCCGCACTGCTATGGCTGCCAGCGCAGCTCCAGCTATTGGATAGGGTCCAGGGATGGAAAGAAGCTGTGGTGATCTCATTCCTGTTCTCAGCTTCTACTGTGTGCAGGGTAAGTCCTTGGGAGAAGATTTACAACAGTATGTAGGTACCTGCCAAGGTCATACTGATACCTTCAGAAACTCCCAGGCACCCAAGTATGTCAGTAAATATGCATCTCATTTTGTCCCTCAGAGCAGAATCCTGAATTTATCTGTAATGACAAGCTACTGGATGTCTGCTGGGACACCACTCTGGGGAACAGAGCTCTGATTAAGCCCAGGGGACCTGAGTGGCAAATGACAAAAATGATACAGTTCTGGGACAAAAACCTTTCTCAGCCTTACTAGCAAAATGTCTCACTCTGCCAGGGCTCAACAGAGTCCAAACAGGAAAAAAAAAAAATCAACCCATCAGATTTTTTTTTTTACTTGCCCAAATATGGGTTTACCCTTTCCCCCTTCCCCCATCCCCCTCTTCCTATTTACTCTGGCCCATAGTCCAGATTTGACACTGGCCAGCCAAGGGACAGGCTTTCTACACATCCACATGTCTCTTGATGCAGGTTACTGTGCAGTCAAAACATACTTCTTATGGACACAAGAATCACCAATAAGTGAAATAGCTTTACTTCAGTTAAATATTCCATGCATTTAAAATGTCTGTCTTCTATGATAGGATCTTCCAGGAATAGTGATGGAAAGTGTGTGGGCTGTGACTATGCCTTAGTCAGAGATACCATAGAGATCTAACAGCAACATTAAGAGTTGAATGGATTGGCATGAACAGCACCAGAGGACATTGCAGAAGAACAAGAATGACAGCTGTTGATCACTTCTAGGGCAGAAGATCGTCAAGATCACACCACATGTTGCAGCTTCTCAAAACACTCAGACTGGGAATGGTGCAGAAGACAAACTGAAGCCTTTAACAGGTAGATAAAGGACAAGCCTCAAACTATTAATGATATCCAGGTAAGGCAACTAAAGAGAATCTTTCCTAATAATTCTGAAAGGTGGAGCTGGATGAGGAGACAAGAGATTACAATCACTGTGAATCCTTAAAGTGAACAAAAGACAGATCCAAATGCAGCCTGGCCACCTGCCTGAGACAAACTCTAGAGATGTGGTGACACATTATATCATGTCCCCTTCCCCCATCTTTGGAAGGAGTCCTAGCTGGAGCACACTGGCACACACCTGTTGGTGCCTGAGAAGATGCAGACATGAAAGAATGAGTGTGAATGAAATCAGGGGTTTAGAATAAAATAATTTCCCCTGATAAGGTCTCTCATTCAACTCTGCTGCATTAGTTGAGATTTGTGCAAGAGCAGAGCAGTCCAGTTCCGAGCAAAGGAGTCAGTGTGAGCTAAACCCTAAAAGATGTTCTGCAAGAGAAATACAGAATATACACACCCAGCTTTGTGAAGGTAGGTGTGTGTGCTCCAAAGCCTGTGGTTAAATTAATTCTTAAAGCTCCTCAATTTGAAACTGCTTTCCTCACTATAAAGAATTTAACTGAAGGAGGGATAATTTTCTCTCCTCCTCTGCTTCTTTCTTTCTCTGCCACCTGTTTCCACATATGATGTCTTCTGCCATTAAAGACTATACATACTGTGTTGAGTGAACAAGTCCTATGCAGGGCCATAGTCCTGAAGGAAAAGGTGTGCAGGGAATATTAAGAAGGCAGGCTATGAATGGAGAGAAAATCTACAGATTATATAAATCCTTCTTTGTCTTCATTTCCCTGTAAACTCTGGCTTTAACTCATATGTGAGCTGCAAGACATCTGTCATGATGAGAGTACTGCTTATTGAATACATTTAGTGAGGAAAGAAGGGTTGGGCTAGTGCAGTAACAACAAGCAAAGCCTTCATCTCAGTTGACAGGTGGCTTGTGGCTACTGGCTGGACCCAAAAGCACATCTTCCAAGGGACACTGGAAGTGACTGCAATTTCATCCTTCCTTCTGTCCTTAAGCACCTCAGGGTGCCTTGGTAACAACAGTATCTGAAGTCTCTATGCACCTTTCCCCCCACCCCATTTTCACAGAGAGAGTGGGCACATCACCTGAATGTGAAATGGCTTCTCTACCTGATCAGCCACAGTTCTATTGGCTTCAAGCACAAGTCCTGCTGTGTGAGGCTACTATGACAGCTACAGCTGGTCTGTAAGCTGCACAGATAAATTGACCATAAAAGACACCAGCTCAACATGCCTAAGCTCAGTAGAGTAGTGAACAAGGTGTGATAATGACAGTTCGGATTCAAATTCAAGCAGGGGGCCCTGCCAATCCCATTGAATCATGAATGCATAGATATCATTGGCCAGTGAGCTGGAAGGAGCTAAGAACCCAACCAACCATGTATGTAAGTGTGGGAAATTTGAAGCCCCTATAAAAGGGGGCACCCAACAATAAACATTGACTGTTTGCTGCATGAACAATGGTGTGTTCTGTCACATGCCTGTCTCCAACGTCAGCAACAACTGGTGACCCTGACGTGATACAACAAGCTGCCGTGGATATTGCAGGGAGACACAGGGCAGCAGAGATTGCTGCCTGCTGCTTGTAGAGCTGCAGAGAGTGGCGGGGAAATCCGTGGGGCAGCAGAAATTGCTGCAGAAGTCCCGGCAGAGCAGCAAGTATAGCTGCAGGCAGCAGAGACTGCTGTGAAGGCTGCGGACAGTGCTGCATGGGTCCGGACCCCTCTGTGTATAGAAGAGGCCTCTGGGAGAAATGGCAGCATGGGCTTCAGTAGAGAAAGACATCATTACTAAGGCGTGGACTCTTTTTTAAAAGAAAGGAGGGATAAAATATGATCAGTGGGCTTTGCTAGCCTTGCTGGTCTGGTGCGAGAGCCATGGATTGGTGTGACTGAAGGAGCCACCCTGGACTTAAAAACATGGTAGCAGACTGGCTGATTCATACTTGCAGCAGCCTCCATAGGTGATGAGGCTGTCATTAATGTGATAAAGCCCTGGAGGCTTATTGTGGACTTGCTAAAACAATTAAAGACTGAGTGGGACATGAGGATGACGGAGGGGACATGTGGCGAGAACAGGGCACCGGGTGAGGTGGCAGGAAACGTGGATGCTGCACCAGGCATGTAAGGGAGGAGGACAGGCGAAGCAGCTGTGTCACGCTGTGAAACATGCAGAGTCACGCCTCTGACCCGTGCCAGGACAATTTCCCCACGGGACATCCAACAGCCACATGAAACCCTGCTGCTGGCCCACATCGAGACCCAACACTGGCAGAGCACGATGCAGCCAAGCCGCTGCAATGTCATGCCAAGTGGCAGAGAAATGCCATGCTGCTGCACTGTGCTGAACGAGCACCTTGCAGCTCCACTGTGCCCAGCTGTACTGGCCAAGACCCCTGAAGTGGTGCCTGGCTGCTGCCAAGCTGTGCCTGGCGACTGCTGCTGTGAAGCTGCACCAGGCTGCTACGAAGCAGTGTCTGCCGCTGAGCCATGCTCTATGGCTGTGACAGGTGGGCACTCTGTAACTGTGCCAGACTGCACTGGGCCTACCGCCATACTGCAGCAGCACATGGCTCTCACAGAAGTGGAGCGCCCTGCAGCTGCCTTGAGTGCACCTGCATGGCCATTTGAACCACGTGCACCAGAGGTACACACATCCTTCACCACCACAGATGTGCTCAGACCACCTCCTCCCGGAGCTGAGTGGCCCGACTCCAAGACCATGCTTATGACCCAGCCAATATTGGGTGTGCCCACCCATTGCCACGACTCATGGGAGGACCCTGGAAATCCGTCATCACGGGTACCCGGATGCCAAGTGAATATCATACCTGGGAAGTGGATTGGAGGATCCTAAAGCTGCTGCCACTACCACATGCATGCCACTGCTACCAGGGCTGGAGCTGCCCCTGGAATATATACTGGCTAGGGACTCAAAAGACACCAACACAGAGAGCCAGAGCCATTGTCCCTCTGCGGAACCCCAAGATAATGCAGCCATCGCTGCGCTGCTGACAGCGATGCCTGATCCAGTGAGCGTCTGGCAACAGGTAAAGCAGGTGGCTGTCATGAGTGGGGATTTTGAAGGAGCAGAAAAAATTGATGTGCCCATATCGGGAGGTTGGAAGCCTGAGGCTGGGACAATTGAAGTATACCCGGTACTAAGGAGCAATGGAACTGCACCTGGTAAATACACATCCTTCCAGTGGCCAGTTCTTTCTGAACTACATCAGCTTGTTGCCAAGCATGGACTGGATTCTCCTGCCATTGCTAACATGCTGCAATTTTTAACAACAATGGAAGTAATAGCCTTTGATATAAAGCAGCTAGCCAAATTGATCTCTATCCCAGTTCAGTATATGGGATAGGTTTTCAAATCAACATGGTGAGGCAGCACAGAACAACAGGTGTTAAGAAAGCTAAAGGTTTCACAACGAGACTCACGTTATGAGGCAGGGGTTCCTCAACTCCTAGGACTACCATCACTGAGGGACTCATGACTTCAAGCCAGGTTGCATTCATTGGTGCTGGCACAGGTAAAACACTTGGGTATGCAGGCATTATGTCAGGTAGCAAATGTGGCTAACCCAACCCAAACAGATTCAAAGATCAGACAAGGGGTCAGAGAACCATGCCTACAATTTATAGAGAGACTACAGGATGCTATGGAAAAAAAAATTGTGAATATTGAGGCCAGAAACCATTTAATTTTACCACTGGCAAGAGACAATGCTAATGAAGATTGCTGAAAGATCATAGAAGTGCTGCTAAAAGAAAATCCATCTTTAGATGAGATAATAAATGCCTGTGCTAAGGTTGGATCTAATTCCCACAGCATGTCCTTACTAGGAGATTCCATAGCAGCTATTGTAAAGGTGACATGCCAGTGCCACCTGAGAGCAACCTGTCGCCGCAAGCCCACTCTAATGGGGACATTTCAAGGACAGAGGAATATAAACATTAATTGTAACTGGTGTGGGAAACCTGGTCATATGGCCGTACAATGCAAATACAAGGTCTATACTAACAGACAACTTTTTAAGGACCAGGTAAATGGAAGTCCAAGCACAAGGGGGAGATGTATGATGACACAAGCATCTTTCCACCTTCCTGTGCAAGCCTAAGCTCACAGGAAGGACCAGAGGATCAGCTGGAATGGATGTTTTCATCTCTATCTCAACAACCATAAGCACTTTAAAGGTACATAAGGTCCCTCTCGAGGCCCAGGAGCCCATCGGGAGAGGATTGAGTGCAATGTTGATCGGAAGATTCAGTGCTACTTTGCAAGATATCTTTGTACACCCAGCTGTTATAGCCACTGATTTTACTGGACAAATACATGCCATGGTATCAACCCCTACTCCACCCATGACTATCCCTGGAAAAACCCAAATTGCCCAACTCATGCCTTTTAAGTCTTCTGTTCCAAGAGCAGATTCTAAGGTGCAAGGAGACCAAGGCTTCAGATTGACAGGAGATCCCCAGGTATATTGGACTCAGGTTGTGTGTGATTAGCAACCTAACACGGTGTGTACCATCACGATGCCTTGGGCACGCCCCTCGCAAATAAAGGTCAGTGCGATGACTGACCTTTGAGCAGAAGTCACCATCACCTCTGCCAACATTTGGCCTTCATCATGGTCCACCACGCCTGCAGGATCTGTTGTTGCTGGCCTCAGAGGAACCACACTGACCTGCCTGAGCAGACCTATGTTGGTCAAAAATCCTGAGGGTCAAACCGCCATGATTCAGCCATGTATCACTGCTGCACCACTTAACCTGTGGGGGAGGGATGTTTTATCAGCATGGGGAGTCTGGGTACAGATGGATTTTTAACAGGGTCAACTGTATTAAAGGGCATAAAATATTCCACATTAGCCCTGTGTGGGTACCACAGTGATCCCTAGAGAAAGAGAAGCTACACAGCCTTAAATCTTTAGTACAGGAACAATTGGCTCAAGGGCACATAAAACCATCCAGAAGCCCTTGGAATAGCTTGGTATTTGTTATAAAACGGAAGTCTGGGAAATGGAGGGTTGCTCCATGGGATCTTATTATGCGGTGACGTGGGTATGCTTGTGTCTCCAGGGACACTGGAATGCAATAGGTACCTGCCAGCTGCATATGCCCTGCTCTGTGCCCTGCTCCCAACCAGAAACAACACCCTCCTCATGATCCTCCAGCAGATGTCATGGGGCAGTGATTTAAACAACCTGTGCACCTGCTACATGGAGATCTGGACTGGGTGGTAAGTTTATTTGAGGACTTTACGTATTTAGGGACATAAAGATTGTATATATTTAAAATACAAGGGCTTGAGGAATTTATCTGTTTAAGGATCTGAATCACAAACCTGAACTAAAACAGATTGTATTCTCTGTTAGCTGGTTTGCCCAGGGTTCTAAAGTTGGAATGTTTCCTGTTTGTAGAGTTAAGTTGTAAGATTGTAACTTCCAAGTAAAAAGCCTGAAGAATGCCAATTTGAAAATTGTATTGTTGGTTGTCCCGTTTGACAGTTCCTGGGTGTGAATGTTGGATCTTCAGTGACACATGGGATACATCACTGGCTGGGAGGGGCTAGGCTTGTCTAGTTTGGTGGAAACATGTGTCATCATGCTGTCTCGTCATTCTCTCTGCAAAGGGCCCTTGCAGAGGGATGACAAAGAACACTTCGCATTTTTTTAAACAGAAGGGGGAAATGTGACAGCTACAGCTGGTCTGTAAGCTGCATAGATAAATTGACCATAAAAGACACCAACAAACTCAACAAGCCTAAGCTCCATAGAGAAGAGTAGTGAACGAGTCCCCAGGTGTGATAATGACAGTTTGGATTCAAATTCAAACAGGGGGCCCGACCAATCCCATTGAATCATGAATGCATAGATATCATTGGCCAGTGAGCTGGGAGGAGCTAAGAACCCAACCAACCACATATGTAACTGTGGGAAATTTAAAGCCCCTATAAAAGGGGGCACCCAACAATAAACATTGACTGTTTGCTGCATGAACATTGGTGTGTTCTGTTGCATGCCTGTCTCCAATATCAGTGACAGCTACAACTATAGCTAACACTGGAACAGTTTGGTGACTGTATAAAGGAGTCAGTACCTGAAGGGTGCTTGGACCTTGCCTGTTCTGCTGCCTGCCCACTGTGTACACTGAGGTGTGACTGGGTTGGAGGTGGCAGGTGGTTTACTGGGACTGGACACCTGCAAGTTTTCATTTGTGTGGTGTGTCTCTGTATTGGCTGGGCTTGGTGTGAAATTACAACCACTTTGCATGATACAGGTGTGACAGAAAATGTAATGACCCACTGAGTCAGAACAGTAGTCCCCATAACTCAGCTCTCAGTGCCCTACAGTGGCAGTAGTAGATGGTATTTTGGAATAGCATGGGAGTCCGACTGCTCTCAGTGGTGCATTCACTGTGTACCCCACCAGCACTGTGGTATTTGCTGAGTAGCAGTTCTGTTGTCACCTTACCTACCAGACTTGGGGAGTTTGTAAAGATTCCTGATATTTTTGTCTCATAGCAATGACACAGCCATTTTGCCCTCTCCTTCCACAGTGGTTGCCCCAACCCTTGGCCATTTTAGTTCCTCTTCTCCATGCCTTCTCTGACTCCAAGCTGCCTTCCTGGGAAGCAGGGACCAAAACTGCCTCCCATATCCCAGAGCTGCATGCATCTGGACTGTGTATGGTAGCAAAATGGTACAGAGGAGGAGGACTGTACAGTGGCATCCTGTTCCACTTGGGAATCAACACCTTCAGCCAGCGCTACCCTTGACCCCTTTTCCCACCCATTCTTTGCATTGGCAAAGGTATTTTCAGCAATCACTTTAACTGTGATATTTTCCCAATATTTCTGTCCTTATAAATGCAACACTAATCAGGGTGTGTGTAAGAGAGAGACCCTAACTTCTCATGCTGCAAATATGGGGACAGCTCAGCTCAAAGCTCAGGCTCCCCTCCAAGCAATGCAGTGGAGGGAGCATGAGTGGATGCATCCTCAAGGAGTATGCAGCCACCTCTGGGCAGGAAGCTACAGCAGCAGGGTGTGGTGAACCAGGGAAGTGTGAAGGTGAGGCCTACTGTTAAAAAAAAATGGCTTGGGGGAACTTTGAGACAAAATTCCATGAGTTAGCAGCTGTCTCATGGGGAACCTCTCCTAAAACAATCTTGCAGAGTGTCCATCAGACAGTATTTCTGACCTTGCTGAAAGGTCTGCTATGAGTCAGAGGAGCAAGAATGGAGGAAGAAGGAAGGACTTCTCTGAGTTTTCCTGACTGTGAAATGCTAATTGTAGATAACTTTGGATTTTAGTGGAGAAGAACAAAATACCTAAAAATAAAATGTCCCTTCAACAAGAGCCATACTCTGTTTAGAAAGAATTGTAGCATTTAGAAATTGTATTTATTCTCTAGCATTTGCTAACCGGACCAAGGCAGGACTTCAGAGCATCATTTTCTACTCATAATGCAGCTTCTAGCACTGTCAATGCAGTCTTTTGCCATTTCATTCAACAATTTTCAGGTGGGAAAATGGGAGAAAAGGGAAGTCTCTGCTGTACTGTGCTGCATGCCTATGGCTTCAGGAAACCTCCTTGGGCCCTGGTGGCATTGCATTTGCCAGTTTTGCATTTGCCATAGGTGCTCTAGGGGAGATGGCAGCATGCAAGGGCTCCACCAGACAGGGGAGGGGTTCTCAGATGGTTGAGCATAGCACACGTGCTTGTGGGGGAACTTGTGGCATGGCAGGACTGAGGCATCCTGTGCTCAGCTCCTGAGATATGTCTGGGTCCAATGCACACTGTCTAGGAGGCCAGAATACCCCTCAGAATGGTGAAACAGCCTGGAAAGCATATTTGCTCATTTTTATCACAGTACTTTAGCTGAACTTACCTTCACAGCAGAGACAAGTAACTTGAGCCTTCTGAGTCTTAGTGTCATCAGCTATAAAAATGGGGTTAATATCAAGCTTACCTACTTTCCAGTGAGTTGCAGCTAATTAGAGTTAGTGTTAGTTAATGTTTGCACAGCCCTGGGATGTGAAAATGGTAATATCATGCTAAGTATTACTCCTGGTGCCTAGACACCATGATTCTTCATAACTAGAGCAGTCAATTAAATTAGCTGGAAGTGGAGAGATACAGCAGTGAGGAAGGCAGAGATACAAACTTAATACTGTATGCATGATGGACTGCAGCTGCAGAGGGCAGAGGAAGCTCTGTTCCTGCTACTAAGGGAGCCAGAGAGACAGTTCTGTGTAGGAGTGCAGATGTTCCCCAACAGCTTTGGGCTGCACTGCAGCAGTCTGATGGCTGAGGAAGGGAAGGGTCAGTTCCTGACAGATTTATGGGATAGGGAGCTCTGTTAAATCCTCACATGGCTCTTGCTCTTAATGTGTTGAAGATGCTGATTTGCTATAAAGTCTTCTGGACAAAGCAGAGCAGCACTTTACAGAGAGTGAAGTCCAACCTTGCCTCATGTCAGTTAGCTGGCAGCACCTTGGTGGGGAGTAACGAAGACTCATCACAGTGGGCAGTACAGGGAAGTGCTTCACCAACCACAGTGCAGAACAGCACTGGGCATAACACAGCCTGATAGGTACACTGTTTTGAGCAGGGGATCCATTTCACTCATGTGGGCACAGAGCAGACACTCAGGGACTGTGGGAGAAGTAGAGTCTAACAGAGCCATCTCTGTTCCCAGCAAGGCACCGCTCTGAAGGGAAAAGACATTGGACTTGCCTGAAGCCCAAAATAGGGGAATGTAGAAGTGTGTGATGCCATTTCCCAAACCTGGATTTTGTCCAAGACACTTATATTAATACCATATTTTTGGTGATTGATCAGGACTGACTAGCCATGTCAGGACCATAGCTTGCAACCTTTTAAGAGCCATCCCCAGCCACACAGAGGTCTGACCACTTGCAGAGGCACGACCCACCAGGAAGACAGAGGAAGGATTGTCACACTGGATCACCAGTGCTGTTTCTTACAGTTCCCCAGTGCTAACCTACGTATTAACTGAGGATTTGGCTACAGCTCCTGGCCAGATTCCATACTCTGTAATTGGATTCTGCTGCCTTGAAATCCCCCTCCTCACACACATGCACATGCACACCCTGTGGTTTAAGAAGGAACAGAAGCTGTCACTACTTTCTGTCCAAAATTCCTGCACAGTGGTGGAGGTGGCTCATCCTTCTCAGGAACATACTCTATTTCAGTGCCACAAGAATGAATGATGTGCCTGGAAAGATTATAAAAACACTTTGGCATCCTTTGGAAGGAAGATGCAATCTTGAGATGAAAAGTGATATTAAAATGTCACCTGGTTTGACTTCTGGCATGATCAGGACCTCAGGCTTGGACTAGGAAGAGGTGTCCTCGTGATGCTGGAAAAGATTGCCGACACTAAGCATATTCCATTTATGAAGTCATAAAGATGTCTGTACTGGGTAATTGATTTAGGATTTTGTTCCTCCTTTCTCCTTCTTTCCCTGTCCTGTAGTTTTTCTTCAGCCTCCTCCTCACACTCTGTTCTCCTACCAAAGAAGCCAAGTTTCTCCTGCTGTCAGAATGATTATTCTCCCCTGTATTAGAATGAATGATTAGTTTTTGTCTAGTTGCCTCCATAATTAAGTGCTGCATGAAAGAATATTTTTATAAGTAAGCAAGGCAGTTGCTCCCTCTGGAGCTGTTGGGAGCATGGTACAGCTCTCCATTGGCTTAGAGGCAAAGAAGTGGGTGTCCTGCATGGAAACGCATTCACACCCAACCCCTGACACAGGTGCTGCATGCCCAAGCTGTGCTTTGTAGCTGGGGCATATACCTCCCCAACAATGCTTTCTGCACATGATGATCTCTTTGAATTCATTTGTGGGCTGCTACAGATACCCCACCTGATGTGTGCGTGCACAGGGGCAGGCTCAACTCCCTGGTCCAGGTACCCTGTCCTATGTAGGTTTGTACACTTCTGACCCAGGACTGAGCTGCATACCTCCAGCTTGTCTTTCTCAATTCCCTGACTCAAAACTGTCAGTCCTTTCCTGTCTCTGTGTATGCCCTGGCTAAGCTCCATACTAAGAGAAGGCTTTTAAGGGAGAGCTGGGGTAAGGGAAGAGGTCATGAGTAGAGAAGGGATATTAGACAGCAATAAATCCTAAAAAACGCCCCACCCTTCCTATAAATATCCCAACAGCTCCTCTGCTTCCTAGCAGCACTAATGAGGCTCAACAGGAGTCATGGAGGGCAACAAAGGAATCACTGATGAACAATCAGAAATAGTGCTTGGCTGCCAATCGGACTAATGAGCTGCTTTGCATAAGATGAGAGGGAGGGAGGAACATGAGCAGATGGGCTCTCGGAGGGAAGACCAGTAGCATCAGGAGCACCACGAGGAGTGCCCTGCAGCGTGGCAGCGCTGGCTGCTGTCTCTCCATTCCTTCCTGGCAGGAGACATTGACCGTGAGAGGGCCAGCACTGGGCAGCACTACCAGAGTAGCTCAGGCACAACTGAAAGCCTGGTGTGAACTGCGACTTATCACAACATGCCTCAACCCACATGGCAGTTCTTGTATCATCCTTGTGCCTCAGAGAGGTTAATCCAATCATTTGCTGAGGAAAGGGGGAACACATCTTCTGTAACTCCAGTGGCCAAGACACAGACATGGGGAACTCCAAAGTACAATTCACACTGCTCTTAGAGATATCCAAGTCAGAGCAGAGGTGTCAGATTCTGCAAGTGTGTTTACTGTGGAGGGCTAGATTGATTCTTCATTTGTCTATCTTCTGAGAGACACCAGCTGACCAGCTCATCAAGGTACATACCCTGGGGGTTATGATCCCTATGAAGGGGATTAGCATCTTGTTCCCTACCTTTTTCCATTAGGAACAAGGGTCCAGTAGTAGGTGAGAAACTCAGGTTTTACAGTGAGTTAGCAGCTGTGTTACTGGAAAGGAGGATACAGGAAAAAGAGCAAGAGAGACACATACTGCAAAGGAGATATGCTTGCCTGTGCCTCCGTCAGCCACGTATAGACAAGCCATAGCCTAATCCCAGCCCACATCAAAATATTGATAAAGATTTTGTGATTTAAGGGACTTTAATGCCTGGTGCATTCTGGCAATGCATGGCAGGTACACAAAGAGGATTTCCCGGCTTAAGTGTATGACACAGGCAAAACACATTTGAGTCACTTTTCCTTGGCACATTAGTACCATTTCTACTATGCTTGCTAATGGGAGACTGGAGAGAATATGGTTTCTTGTTTTGTTTCCTACACCTGACTGCTGATCCTTCAGCACTGCTAGGTAAGAGCAGATCTATCACATCTGTCATCTTATTTCAGACCTTGACCATTTTTCTGAGGCTGTGGGTAACCACACAAGTCATGATCTCTATTGCAATCCAGACAAGCATCTGCTAATAGCTGTCTGAGGTCTGTTAATGTGTTTTCCTTTCACAGAATCTCCCAGAACAGCCAGAAAATGGTGATGTGCAGCTAGAGCAGCAGGTTAGAAAGGCTGCAGCATTGCTCTCATTTGAATTCAGAAACAGATTTATCTTGCAAATGGAACTGTAGGAATGATCTGCCTCGCCTCCATAATTCTTTGGCACTTTACCTAGGTGCACAGCTGTGGATGGGGTGTTCTCACAGTAGGGAGAAGGCATTGAGCTCTCTGCCCACTTACCAGCTTGTACTGGGAGAGATGGTTACTGGCAGGCTTGCAGCTCCTCTAGCAAAGAGGAGCTGATGAAAACCCTGTTTCCCCTAGGGCAGGCTGTGTGTAAGGCTGTACACTGACTCCCACTCCTGATGCTTCTCCAGTGCAAGGGGCATCTCTAGCATGAGATGGACCTAGAGAACCAGTTCTGTATTCTGAGAAGCCTATGAGCTACATAAAGACATTAAGATGGTCCTTATGCTTCTCAAAGTTTTGCAATTGAAAGGGATAATTTAGTACTGGATAGATGAGAATTACAGTGCCATGTTGTCTTGAAGCCAGCCAGTTGGCATGCCCTCAGTGCTGGGCTGGGAGAGACTCCATGGTGTTCACAGAGGAGCTGTGCTCCATCTCTACTCAGACCTTTTCCAGCTGCTGCTTTGCCCCTCCAGAGTCCTACATGTTGAACTCCAACTTGTGAACTCCCTAATTTGAGCCCAGGAGGATGTAATTGTTATACCTAAACATGGAAATCTGAGCTGTGAGGCTGATCACTTACACACTCTTTGTGCTGCTTGTGGGATATTCAATTCTGCCACACTTGTCAAGTCTGCATGCCTAGAGACCTGCACTCTGACTTGCTGTGAGTGTCCCTCTGTCACTGGAGTCCTCCTGTAGCCTTCCAAGAGCTGCTGAAAATGCTTCTCCAGGACCACCTGGCAGCTCTTCAGAGCTGCATAGGAGTCCTGTAGAAAAATGTTAGGGGTTAGATTTGTTTCTTTTTTTGCTTATAGAATTTTTCCCCATAAGTTGCTAGGAGACTAACTACTGGGTACTTATGGGTGCTTGACCAAAACAAAGAAATGGCCAAAAGAGAGTGTAGCACTGGGCTATACCCTTTTTGGTGGCTGGGAGTTTTCTCTCTGAGGGAAAAAAGATACCATGAGGTTTTGGGGGTAGGTAAAGGACGGGACTGGTGGGGGCAGTTTTTTCTCTCTTGCTCTCATCATCAGAGAGAGGACAGCCACGCTGCTGCTTGCTGCAGGAGGAGTTCACTGTCCCACTGGGTCCGGTCCTGAGAAATCTACCATCATCTGCTCGTGTGCTCCAGAACTCTGGGCTGCCTTCTCCTGCCCTGCTGGAGCTGGGCCAGCCCTGTCCCGCCTCCCTGCTGTTATAAATTTAGAGAGCCAATTCCATCGAAAACGATTTATTTACCAGCGAAAATTTCGGACAGAGAAATCGGCAAAGCCAACGACCAAGGAAACAGTGCCAGCACTGGGTGAAACCACGAGTGTAACCTCTATCATGTTACGCTCCCCCCGGTTTCACACCAACCCGAGCCCAAGCCAGCTGTTTTATACTTTCTCTGGCTGGACTTACGTGAGTCCGAGATTTCTGTAAGTTCTTTTGTCCCCCGGCGGCGTCGGATAAAATTTCGAAAGCAGGGTCCAGTTTTCTGAATGGATTTCCTGGGTGCAGAAGGTTCCTGAGTACTCTTAATGTCCCAGGTAAGATATCATCTCAGGGCCATTAGTCCTTATCAGGTGCTGAGCATCCTCGTCCAGGGTGTTCTCCACCTTCTATTGGAATTCTTCTATTGGAATTCTTCTATTGGAATTGTAATTCTTTTGATTCCTTCTCCAGAGAGAGGGAAGCCCCTTGCGCAATTTCCAAACCCTGTACTCTGCTTGTGGGGGGGCTTTTTGGCTTTCTTAGGAAAGTACATTTTATTTTCTGTCAATTATGACAACAACATTATGAAAAACATAAACTACCACAACAACATCATTATGAAAACATGAATTATCATTCACCACACCTGCCATTCCAGCTACCACCAACAGAGCTTCTGATCTAATCCACCAGCCTGGGATTTTTCACCGTTCCAGCTTGGTACTCTCGGAGTCCCAAGAGATCAGACTCCCCTGGGCTTTGTGAAACAAAGCCTCTTGAGGATTCCTGGTTCTGTTTTATTATTGATGCTGTAGTCGTTGTTGTTTGTCTTGTTATACATACTAGTAAAGAACTGTTACTCCTGTCCCCATACCTCTGCTTGAAAATTATAAATTTCTATATAATTTTCTAAATTATAATAATTTGGAGGAGGGGGATTTGAATTCTCCATTGCTAGGGAGGCCCTGCCCCTCCCTAGCAGATACCTGTCTTTCAAACCAAGACAAAAAACCCTTAAGATTTTCTCTCTATGAAGAGTACTGCAAGGAAGAGAAGTAAAAAAGACATGCTTGGCTCAAAATCCAATTCCCTTCTTCTGAAATGGACAGCCTGCTTTTCTGAAGCTTTTCTGATCAAAAAAGAAATCTACTTCTTTGTTAATGTGATGTTATCCTTAATGACTGTAGTGGGATGAAGCTAGAGAAGGCCAGAGCCTCATGGGTGCACAGATGTAGATATATAAATCCTGTGTGTCTTAAGAGTGTACAAGAGAAATCCATGATAGGTGACTGGAGCAGAACATGAAAACACAATGGACAAAATGCAACATGAGTTTAGCAGTTACAGATGTCACTGCCAGTGGCATTGGATTAGGTGGGATGAAAGAATGGCTGGAGGCCAGTCTGTAGCACTGAGGAAGGAAAGCATTGCAAGGCAAAACTGCAAAGAGTGATGGGAGGATGTTGTCTATGGCCATCGGTCTCTCTCTGGTCTGCTTTCTGTAACGGCTTTGCCAGCTTCAGGCTATGATTGGCATTTACTGCCAGCTCCTTCCCTGGAGTGAAGAAAGGGTACTGCTGTCCAGGCCTAACAACTATGTCCATTTTTCCCTTCAGGATTCAGAGGTACTAAGATTGCTTACTCGGAGCACGGTTTTGTAACCTGTTCCCCTGCTGCTGATCCTGGCATCATAATCTGAGAGCGGTAGTACTTATTTTCTTTAGATATTGCCACACTTTGGTCTCCACTCCATATTTCTTTTCCCGAAAGTCAGAGTCAAAATGAGGAGGAAGGACACCACCCAATAGAAGACCCACCCAGTAGAAATTTTCCCCAGCATGTCCTTTCATAGTCTGGTCATTAAAATACAGGACAGGGTATTAGAAAAGACGCTTGTAGCCCGGCGAGAGAGATGACCTGAAGATCAGGATCCTCTAGAACATGTGGTTTATTGGTCGTGGAAATGCAGCCTGACTAGGGAAAGGGTCCAGGGATCCAGTGCAGAGTCCAAGAGGGTCCAAGGGAAGGCAGGCAAAAAAGAGGGCGAACTCTCTGTTACATTCCATTTTAACCCCTTCTATCGTGAATATGCTAATGAACATTAACCAATCACCTCTAGATACAAAACCTACAGAATCTACATACAGCCTATGGGAGCTACAACATTATAATACTACTCTACATACCAAAACCTGTGAAACCCACCTTATCTCTGATACCTGAGAAGGCGCAGCCTTTCATTCATCCTTTTGTCTTGTCAGGGGTGTCACTGACCCACCCAGCCAAGGCCTTTCAGCTGCTTAATCACCTTCTTTCTGTCCATGCTTAAAGCTCAAACTTTGCTTTTAATTCTATCCCTCTTGTGGGTTTCATAGTTTTAGAATCTTTTACTATTAAATTATCTCTACAAGGCCTAGCTACTTCATCCTCCCCAACAACAGGGTAGTTGTTGCTGCCCTAAGTGAGTTCAGTGGAGCTACCACTGTAGCTATGTCTTCCTTCCAGCTAGTAAATGCCCTCCTGCTTCCCCTGTGTAATAGGCTATTATGGCTGAAGGATGTTGGGTTGGGGTTTTTGTTTGTTTATTTATTTATTTGTGGGTTGGTTTGTTCAGGTTTTTTTAAAATTTGTTTAGTTAGTGCTGTTTCTAGTTGGGGAAGTAAATGTCTTTGCTGAAACCACGGTGGGCAGAGGAGTGTCTGTCATGTTCCCATGACCATGGAGCTGTTGTGCTGACTATATATATTCCATCTGTATGATTATGCTGGGTTCTTGGCAGCTGAGCTGCATCTGCAGAATTCTTCAACTGAACACCTGGGGACATTACTCTGGAGATAGTTATATCATTAGACATCTGGATGGAGGTCAGGAGCTATAGGTTTAACCGCTTCTATCACAAACTTTCATTGTAACTTTAGACAAGGTATTTTACCCTTTTGCAATTCATTCTTGCTTCCACTCTGCAAAATACAGATACCTAAATCTTTCCGTTACCCACTTGGATTACAAAATGCATAACTGCCTCTCTTTGTTCCTGAGCATCACCATACCACAGATAGACAATTTTAGTACTACAGCTCATAATTTTTAGTAAGTGATGATCCAATGATACTCTTTGGAAGAGGGTTTGAAGTCCTGTTCCAGTTCTTCTCATATCAGTATTTTCTGTATTTTTCCAGTTCCCTCTCCTTTTTCATACTCCTTTTTTTTTTCTCTTGAATTCTTTCATGTCATGCTGCTGTGGTAAAATAGATGCCATGATGCACTTCATCTTTCATATACGTGTATGTGAGAAGTAAGAGGTGGCAGTTGGAAACAAAGTCCTCTTGTCTTGGATGAAAAACTGCAATTTCTTATTCCAAAATCTGCAGTCAAGAACAATTTGAACCCTTAAATTTCTATTGACACCTTGGACCATATTCATACAGCAAAGCAGCATAGTGGAAGGGCAAAAACCCACAATGCACCCAAGCCTTCACAGACATCTGGTCTGCAACACTTTCCTCAGAGCTCATTCTGTCATCTATGGAGACATCCATTTCCAGGAGCTCTGTAACATCTGAGCATTTACACACATCAGGTAGAAAATTTACAAATGTACCCAGTTGAGGAAAGGGGTCTCTGTAATTATCTTTCACTTCACTGGCATACCAGGGAAAGTAATCTTTCTCTGTTAGATTGCTCCAGCAGAAGCACTATAGGATATGTTGCCATGGAAACAAAACCTTTTTCCTTCTCGTATTTCAAGAATGGGTTGAAGGTTTTCAGGGCCTTCTCCCTTTTTTTTTTTTTTCTCTGCTTGGCT
This sequence comes from Phylloscopus collybita, assembly GCA_027886175.1. Lineage (NCBI taxonomy): Eukaryota > Metazoa > Chordata > Aves > Passeriformes > Phylloscopidae > Phylloscopus > Phylloscopus collybita. Next base: position 48,012,591 of record JAJNNQ010000137.1, on the reverse strand, counting down.
CTTCAGCATTTACTGTGCATCATATGCTGCAAGTGCAGTGCTCTTATTCTTCAAAACTCAAACCAAAAACATCTCACAGAATTTTTCTTCCATCTAAACTGACTCTTTGCCATTCTTCCCTCTTATTCATTGTCTCTGTCATTTAACAGCTTTCTGTGACAATCTAACTCCAAATCAGCAACTTGCTTTGTGTGATTCAAATTTCCTTTGCCTGTGCCCAAAAGCTCTCCCCTAGGGCAAGGGAGAACTGCTGCCATGGGCCTGTCTCGAAGATGAAGTTTTTCCCTGTTACACAATACAGTTGAATGTCTTTTGGGGTATTGGGGGTGAGAAAGAAGGAGGTGTAAGCTTTTCCACTCATGGTAAGAAAGTGATGAAATGTGCTTTCACAGCAATGATTTTTGTCTGCAGATTCAATGCCTTGCAGTCTCTGCTGTGAAACCTACAACCAGAGGCTGCTTGCTTCATTGCATAGTGCTGGGTTGCACTTGCGTATTGGAGTCTTGGTTGCTGAATTGCATAACAGATGAAAGAAGAGATCTAGGAGCAGTCAAGCTCTGAGGAGATGGTCCTCACTATGCTGTGCAGATGCCTGTTTCCTTTCATGTCCTACAGTTCACTCTAAACAATGTATGTCCCACTGCAGCTCCTCCCTTGCAGTCCACAGGTGACTCGTGGCTTGAGAAAATCTTTTGAAAAGCCTGTCAAAAGATCATATGTTGGTGGCCATCATGTTACGTCACCTCAGAATTTGTGGGATGCATTTCAGATAAAATTATTATGAGCACACTTTTCAGTCACAGCTTCCCTCCATTCTTTCCCTCGAGAAGAACAGCTTTGTGTACCTCTGCCCTTACATGTTAAAGCTGACTACAAAGGATGTAGTCTTTGTGTTTTGTTGCTTCTGAGTGTGTAGGAATAATTGTCAGTCCTAGAAGGCAAACAGTGTTTTCTAGACAGTTTAAAAAAAAAAAAAAAAAGAAAAAAAGAAAAAGACAATTTATTTCAATGCAGCAGGGGTTTCGACAGCACTGAAGGCATCCTCTGACCCTCCATAAGGATAAGCTAGGATACACAAAAGCATGAGAGAATGCCCAGGTTTACTGCATTTAACTGCCAGGAATAAGAAGAGGAGCTGCATTCCATAGCTGAGATACTGAGGTGGGATGACAAGGGTGCAGATAATCAACAAGCAATCTTAATGAGTATTGGGCCTGCTGCAGAAAAAGAAAAGTAAAAGGAGGGGTTTCCTATGAATCAAATTTTTCCTCTTTGGCAGTTTGGGAACACATGCTCTAAAATCAGTCATCAACTACCATCACTGATTTCCCATAATCTACTGTAATTGCCCCACTCCAGGAGAGGGTCAAAGGGGAAGATTACGAGATCCCAGTGTGTGCACTGCTGGAATGTTGTTTGGGTTTTTTCCGTTATCCTCTGTTCTTTCTAAAGTTTTTCTAAAGTTCTATTTCAGCCTTCTGTGTTTACCTTTTGCAATGGAGTCTCTCACAATTTTCACATAAACAACCTACTGTTATCGTAACTGTCTCTCTATGTTTACATTCTGCTCATAAGGAGGAGACTGTTGATGGACTGTTGGGTTGACCAGTGTGGAGAGGAAGATTTTCTTCCTCCAATCCATGGTCACTGTTGGAATTTATAAATGTTGAGGTCTGTAAATAAACTTCCCCTTTTTGTCTTGGACATCTCAGTGTGTGAGTATTGTTTCTTGTTGTGCTGTAACACTGGAAGGCTTAAGTTTGTAAAACACATGTGGTTTCCTCCCAGGGAGATTAGTCTCTTCTGTTTCCCCATCTGTGCTCTCAGATAGAAGTCAGGTTAAGCTGTCTCTTTATTTGTTTAGGAGACCCCTAACTTGTGCCAGAAAAAGGTTCTAATGGTTCAGAGTTGGCAGAATTCCCCCAGAATCCATGGAAAATGTTCGAAAGGCAAGGGCATGCTTTGGGAGGTGCCTTCCTTCCAGAAGGAAGGTTCCTATCAGAACCACAACACTGAGCACTCAAAGTAGTGGAAGACTTTGCTCTCCAGGTCCAAATGATACAGTGTGCTAAAATACATTCTGAGTTCACAGTGTAAGAACAGATTTGTCTATCACCAAGGAAAGTGCTTGAGATTAAACTATTATGCAATTGCGCTCTAAACTCATAATTGCTTCTAGCATTTCTTTCCAAAGATGCTGGGCTGAACAGTGCCTCTTATTTTGTAGCAATTACTGATAACAAATGGTTTAGTTCAAGCTTAGTTAAGATACTTTTAGCTGAAGCCTATATTTTTCCACTGTGGACTGGGACTTAGTATTTTTGGCCACTGCCCAAAGAGGTGACATTTCGAAGTATGAATAAAACTAGCATAAGAACTTGCAATTGCGTGAAGACAACTAAGATCTACAATTCCTCTAATTCCTTCTGTTGTCTGCTGTTTTTTCTCATGATCTGTACTACCTTTGTTTGCTTAAACCACCAAATAGAGGCAAGAACCATCTTTCTCTTACAGTTTTATCTTGTGCCTTGCACGGGAGCTGTTGGGGACTGTTGATGGGGGATGAGGAGCGTGGCCCTACAGGCAGAGATGAGACTATTGCTGTGATGAGCAGAGATGGACTGCACAGAACTGGGAGGGTGGTCCCATGGGAAATATAATCATCACACTCGTGCCAGTCACAGTTAGTAGCACTGGGGCTTAAATCCCCATCATCATGGTTATCAGAGCTGGCAGGAAAAGGGAGCAATTTAAGCAGATGGAATATCTCTAATCTTCCTAGTAGTTGTATTTGTGCATTGCTGCCATGAAGGCAAATAATCTGGGCATCTAAATCCCTTGTCTACACTTGGAGTGTATCCAAATGGATGTCAAGGTAAACAATCACAAATCCTGGCTTGGACTGTCTACTCTTGAGGCCTCCAGCGATGTCACCAGGCTGGGTGGTTGTGGATTATGATCCCTGCCAAATGTACACAGGGCTTATTCTGAATGTGTCCTTTGAAGCAGAGTTCCCTTCCTAACAGAGCTTTTAGGAGCCAACTCCTGTGCTGGCACCCCAGCCAGTCTGCAGCTTTGTCTTGCAGTGGAAAGGGGCTACGGGACTGATAAAGAGCAAGAATTTGGGACAGACGGGAGAGTGTGGGTGACAACCTCTCCTCTGAGATTTTGTACGCACACCATTTTCCTCAGGGGAGGGTCTGGGCTCTTCAGACAGCAGCAGTGTGAGGCTGTGGGGGCTTGGCTGGGCTCCTCTGAGGTACTGACATGCTGTGCAGCTGTTCTCCGTGGCTGCCTGACTCCTAGGATATAAATCAGCAGAACAGCATGGCATGGGGTAGGAAGCCAGGCTGCTCTCTGGGCAAGAGGGCAGCTGCCTCTGGATGCAGTCTGACTAGTAGTAGCAGACAGTGAATGCCCACCAAGCTAGAGTTCCACTTTAGGGGTGCATCCTCCAGCCACTGGGCCCAACTCAGCATTCTGTCCCCTTTCATTCCAGAGCTCATAGCTCTCACTGCTGTATCACAAATTAACTGGTTTCTTCTTCCCTACCTGCCCAGGTGCTGCCTCTTATCCCTTCCACAGATGAATCCCAGCCCACCTTGCTTCTGTATATCCGTCCTAACTCCTTCCGAGATGCCTATCTGATATATGAAGTTTGCTGTCTCCTGTCCCCTCCACCACCTTCTTTTCAAATGTGTCCCTTTTTTCTTCATTTTCATCAGTGACAATTCCTGCTGCTTAGTGTGGCTGCTCCACCCACCCCTCGCCTGCCTCCCCAAGGGAACAATTGCTCCAGTGCATCATGCAGGTGTGCAAACAGATGGATCCTGGAAGCACTTGGCAAAATTTCTCTTCTGAATGAATCAAAGACATCAAAAAGAGATGTGTCAAAGGAAAAGTTGACTTATTCTAGTCTTACTGCTGTTGACTTCTGCTAGGGGTACAGTAATGCTGTTTTCCTATTTTTTTATATCTCTGTCATGCATTTGTTTAAAAAATGAAGGGGTTTTGGTGGAGGAGACCAAACTAATTGGGCATTTGGGCCAAGTTTGAGAGAAGATAATAGTATTTTTAAAGTTAATTTTGGACATAGATAAATTTTGATTTGGGTGATTTTGGAATAGGACTTAAAAATAACTCCAAAATACTAACATTGCTAAAAAAAGTGACCTTGCTGAAAACAAGAAAAATGAGAACATCTTTTCAGAGTGATTAAATAATTCCAAACTGTAAGACAGGTCAGTTTGGAAAGAATGAAAAGGGTCAGGCTGGATCCAGAATAAACTACTTTGCTTAAAATCTGCTTAAAAATATTGCTCTGGGTTGAATCTTATTGAAGGTTATATAAAAATAAATAAATGTCTCCCCAGCTCTACACAACAGTGAGAAATGCTAGGGGTGGACTTGCAGACTTTTGAATGGAGACAACTCTATTTTTGCACAGTACAGAAAGAAAGAGACAGTCATGGAAGAGCAGAATGTGCAACCTCTAAAGAAAAGAACAGAGAGAAAAAGAAATAGAGTGAGAAAGTATATGTCCTGTCAGCAAAAAGGAAATCTTTGTAATATATATTTGTTTTATGGTGATATGTTTTATTAACAACATTTTAACCACTGTTGTGGGCTTGTTTAAACATCAGTTCTATACAGATTTAACTAAATCGGTTTAGAAAACAATTGAATTAAGTCAGGCAACATCTGAGAGCACAGGCACGTGTATCCTAAGTGTTTATATTGGCTTACCTTGTGTCAGTAAATCGTCCTTCCTTAGCTGCCTGGCTTCTTCCCACAGCCGTTGCTTAATTACATTGCAGGTAGCTTTGCCTCCCTCCTTCCCTCCGGAATTTGACCCCATCCCCCTGCAGCAGAACAGCCAAAAGTGGGACGGACAGGTGCAATGAAGGCCTGTTGCCCTGCTGGGCTTTTTGGGAGGTAGTTCCTGAGGAGGGCAAAGAGGCAGAGGAGATAGCTAGTAGTTTTGCAGATGCAATGCCTGCATCACCTAAGAGATGTAGCTCGCAGCTGATGCAGTTTGCAACTGACTACAGTGGAGCCCTGGCTCACCCAACAGCCATTTTAGCTGGAGGAGCTCAGACCCAAGCAAAAAAGTTGTGGGTGTTATTTTGTTTTGTTTTGTTTTTCAGAAAGCAAGCAGTGCATGTGAGAATGTAATTTGTTCATATTTTGCCCCTGTGCTGGCTCATTCCCTCCTGACCTAGACATGTGAAAATGTCTCTGCCTAGATTACAGCTATATGATTGTTAAACAGTTTCCTTTGCCTCTTCACTGACTACTGAAGCATGGGCCACAGAGATGTGCAGAGCAGTGAACATCCCTTGAAAACCAACCACCACTGGTCAACATACCCGACATTTTTGGACCTTCCTGTGCTTTACTTGTTGCTGGACTCACATGTCAGCAGGCTATATGTCAGCCTTGACCTATGGTTGATGCACAAAGGGGAAGAGAGTGACCAGGGTCTGGGTGGATGCATGCAATTCCCAGTACCTGTCATGGAGGATCAGCTGCTTGGCACTCAGCACGCCTTCTTTGTGCATCAGTGAGGGTGCTGCCCCTGTCCAGGTGTTCACAGCTGATGTTGCTGTGTGGAAAAACAGGGAGCAGAGCTTTCCTGCAGGACGACAAGTGCATACCTGTTAAAAAACACTTGTGTAGGCCTTCAGTTGGGATGGAGGAACATGTGAGCCCCAACATATTGCGACCCTGACCAGTGTCTGGGTAACATTTATTTTTGTAGTGTCAATTCTGTAGTGACCAGTTGCAAATCCCCCATGCAGTGTAGGATTGGTGCTCCAGGGATGGGGTGACCCTGTTGGTATGGTACATACAGACTGGTGAATGAGACGCTGGAAAGCAGTGCCCTGGGAAAGGGACCTGGGCGTCCTCCTTGATGGCAAGTTGAACATGAGTCAGCAGTGCCCTGGGAGCCAGGAGGGCCAACCCTGTCCTGGGGTGCATCAGGAACAGCATCACCAGCTGAGCAAGGGAGGGGATTTTCCCCTCTGGTGTGCACTGATTGGTCTCACCATAAGAGCTGTGTGCAGTTTTGAGCACTGCAATAAAAAGATACTAAGAGACCATCCAAACGAGGGCAATGAAGATGGGTGATGGGCCTTGAGGGGAAGGTGTACGGGGACTGGCTGAGATCACTTGTTCTGCTCAGCCTGGAGGAGACTGAGGAAAGACCTCATTGCAGTTACAACTTCCTGTGAGGGGAAGAAGAGGGGCAAACACTGATCTATTCTCTGTGGTGACCAGTGACAGGACACAAGGGAATGACCTGAAGTTGTGTCAGAAGAAGTTTAGGCTGGATATTAGAAACACGTTTTTCACCCAGAGGGTGGTTGGGCACTGAACAGGCTCCCCAGGCCAGTGGTCATAGTACCAGCCTGACAGAGCTCAGGGAGCGTCTGGACAATGTGCTCAGGCACAGGCACTCTTGGGGATGGTGCTGTGCAGGCCAGGAGTTGGACTCGATGACCCTCGTGGATCCCTTTCAACCCAGCGTATTTTGTGACTCCACGGTCCAACCAGCAGCCGCACCCCCCACCCTCCGGGGCTCTGCGGGCCCCGGTGTGGAGCAAGCAGTCGGAGGGCCCCAGGCGGGCCCTCAGCGCGGGCCGCAGGGCGGGGCTGGGGGCGGGCGCACGCGCCTCCCGCCGCCGCAGGGGCGCGCGAGGCTCACCCGGCCGGCGGGCGCCCCCTACCGCGACCTCCCATCCCTTCGGTCGTTCCTGCTTCGCACTTCCCTGCCCGCGCCTCGCGGCTGCGGCCGGCCGAGGTGCTCTCTGTCATTGGGCCATGCTTCTCAATCTGGTACCTATCAAGCTAAATGAGGCATAATTAGGAACAATTATGACATGACATGGTCTGGAATGAGAAGCAGATGGGGCTTCCCCCCAGGATGCACCAGGTTGGATTTCAGGGATGAGAGAATGGGGACAGAGTGGGGACACAGCAATCTGTCATGGTTTCCTGTCGTCACCTCCGCTGGCAAGGGCTGGAGACACTGTCCCAGCCAGCAGGGTGCTGCAGCAAGACCTGTGATAAGGGGACTGTGCTGTGAGACACCTATCTTGGCTACACTGGCTGCTCTGTAGTGTGGCTTTATTCATTCTCTGTTAGAAGAGTGAAGCAGCACCTGAGTTTGGCCATGTGTGCTGTCCCTCTGACTCTTTCTATGCAGTATCAGTCCTAACTGTGCAGTAGCATATGGAGTTTTTCTCTGATCACAGAGAAGTAGGTGGAAGAGAGAGAAGCGAGGAGTATTGGCTCCTTGGTATAGGCATAAACCTCTGATGCCAAACGGTTGAAGCCAGGAAGGTGTTTTCACACATCCTTTGTGTTCCCTCTGAAGGACAATCAGCTGCTCTGTGTTGTAGGGTGGAATGGGCAACGACATGGGAGAGGTGCTGGGCACTGCTTGGAAGAGGGATATGTAAGGGAAACATAGGAAGAGCCTATGGCTCTTCAGATGCTCCTTTGAAAAGGCATAAGGAGGAGGCCCCATGTTTCTGGCACATTTATTTGCCTTGATGCCTGTGCAGGACCAGAAGGGACTGTACGTTTAGACTGGAGATGTGTGGCACAATGGATCCACATGGATGTGTTGTAGAAGGGTAAGAGTATGAATTGTTGTGCAAGCATCCATTTCTCATTAAAAACCAATGTCATCCACAAGAAAATCCAGGACTAACTAAAGGAAGTTATAACCACTCTCTTTCCCCCTTACACTAACATGAGATGTTGAAAGGCTTTTCCCCCAGCCTTTTGTAATACTCCTAACAAAACTGGGTACATCCCCCTGAGGAAAGAGCCAAACCTTAGCACGCAGGAAGGAGGTGGTGCTGTCAGGGGGTGGAGTTCAACACCAACTGAAGCACTGCCTTTAGGTGCCTCTTTGGCTGCCTCGCTGTCAGAAGCATGAGGGCATCCTAGCCCAGGTCTCAGATGGAGTTATTGGGAGTCAGCAACAGAGGAGTTGGGAGTCAGCAACAGTCAGCAACGTGGCAACAGAGGAGCACTGTGCTGCTGTCCCCTTAACCTGTCCTCTGCTCTCCAGCTCCCAGCCATGTCCTCAAGGCAGTACCTGACATACAGAACAATTGCTTTTCTTTAACCCCTTTCTGTGCAACCTTGGCTGCAGGGATAGCATCCAGAGAGACAAGTTTCTTCCTTCCAGGGTAAATCTTGCTGGTTGCTGAGAAGCATTTTTCACTTAGTCTTTCAAGCAGCCATTCTTTAAGTTCTTCTAGCTACCATAATTATAGATCTGCTGTTTCCAGGAAGAAACCTTTTTTCTTCTACAAAATGAAGGCAAACCAAGAATTTCCAGAGTTTTAAGGGAGATAGATAGGTGCACCCAGGAGTACGCAGGAGCTGCAGACTGGTTCTGCTTGGACACATGATCGTCCTATGTCTGCTTCTGTTCTGCTGGTGTTGCTTGTGGCATCTCCAGTACCTGGAGATTTCCTGGAGACCTACATGGTTGAATTCAGCCTGGTGACCCCTACTCTCACCTCCTTAGGGTAAATCAGTTAGCATTGGCTCTTCCTGCTTGATGGTGTCTGCCATGTCTCACCTGTAAAAAAACAGCCCAGCCAAATGGATTTCCAAAATAATTCCTCTAAGGAGTTGCCTTTTTGCTGTGATAGCAATGGCTGTAGGTTTTTAGTTTTCTGGGGCTTCGAAGCTCTGGATTTACCAAAGTTGATGGGCTTCTTGACATCTTTCCTGGTGAGTGGGAATGAAAAGCAGTATTTCTGATTTTTCCTCTGCAGGGAATCTTCAAAATGAAACTGAAGAATTACTTCTGGAAAATCAGTCTTGTCATCTCAGAGTTCTTTAAAAGTGCCATACTGTTAACACCTTTTCATGCCAGAACAGTTGAAATAGCTATTATTCTCATTTCATTTTCAAAACCACTAAAGGGAGGATTTTTCTTAGAATCTGTTGAAACCTCTTTTCTAGAATAGCTGTTTCTTTTTCTTTTACAGTGAAATATTTTAACACACTGATAGAAAGGGAAAGTGGATTTATCTTGTTCAACTTTACTCATGGAAAAGTTAAGCATTTAAGTACAGTTGGGGTCCTTTTGCAGTCAAGGAGAGAAACATAAATCAACAGCATGATCTAGTGAGGTCATGCTGTAATGAGAAATATGTCCATCTCACAGAGCACTGAGTGAGTAGTACTGCCCTCTTCTTGTTTGTTTTGTGATCAGGCCCAATGAATTGCTCTCTCAATGTTTCTGTTTCTTCCTTTTTTACTATAGAGGGAACACAAATGCCTAGTTTTGTCCAGATGCCTAATTATTAGAGACCTAATAATATTAATGTGATGAATGTTACCTCACAGATCTTGTTCAAATTTGAAAAATTGCATGAAATATTTATCTCATTTGGACATTTTCAAAAATGTCCTCACTTGTAAATGCAGTCATCAACATGCTCCATACCCTTCAAGTCTCCATGCCCCTTAAGTGTGCATAACTGAAGCTTGGCTGCTTCAGGAGATATTGGTCGGCTTTTCAGTGAGATATTGCTCATGAGCATAATGTTGTTGTTTTCTTATACACTGTGACACATGCTGTTTTCACACACACTGATTGTGTTCCCCTTGGGCATTCTAGATAGCACTTTTTCTGTGATGGCATTTTTCATCATGTCCAGTTTTAAGAACTATCTTTATCAGCAAGACAAACTGGGAAATATCTTATTCTAGAATCATTCTAAGAATAGAAATCTGCTGGCTATCTATGCAAGATGCCTCCTAGGTTTATTGCCTTGTGGGGTCTTTGATCCTTTCTTGGAAGTATAGGTAGACACTTGCTTTGAAGCAGATCAAACTGGAAGACTCCTCTATGCTGCTGATTCATGTAGCCCCACAGGTTATAGACTTGTAGCAGTGTGTGTACCTTAACCTTGCCCAGTGCTGGGTTCTGGCAAGATTTCTAGATGAGTGTCCTACAGTTTACAGTAAATGAGGCAGAGTGGAATCAACTCACATGAATGATGGTTATGAAATGGAAACCAATGCCACCTTCATTGGACTGCTGGACATCTAAGGGTCAGCAGTAGTAATTTAGATACAAATCAGATTCAGAAAAAATATGTGTGCCTAAGGTAATCTGATAATGCAAACTACTCCCCTTTCTCTGTGTCTTCCCCACATTTTGGCACTTACCAGCTGATACAGGAGCATGGCTCTGGTTGGAAAAGTTGGGAGGAAGCACAGTATTAAGCATTCACTAAGCAGATAATGTAGAAGGTCCTGGTTACTGGCCATTCCCATGGTGGCTTTGTTTTCTTTTCACCATCCTCAGTCATAGCAGCTGGTAGGATGTGCACCAGTAAGGATATTTGCTGTTCAGCATGTGGCTGAGGTTCACTCTGAGACCTCAGTTGTCAGCAGTTTAAAGATTAGATGCCAGCTGAGTGTCAGAATCACCACAAAAATCACTGAGAGGTAAAAGACATAATCCCTTAGGAGCATCTCATTGATCCTCTCATGGTTCTCAAGCAGCTTGTAGTACTGCATGACTCTGTTTCTTCAGATTAGTTGCTTTAGTTACACATCCCTTGGACTTTTCAGGGGGTAAATTTGTATCCTTGGAAGATGCAAGAGTCAAGTAAAAGCTACTCCAAACCAGACCAAATAACACTACTTGCTTCAGCAAAGTGCAGGTGTCCCCTGGGTCTGGAAGAGAGCTATTTCTGTCAGTCTTGATGAAACCAGACTGATTCCACTGTTTCCAGTGGAACTGTATGCTATGCATGGAGATAATTGCTGCTGGGGTCTACATTTTGCTGTGCTGGGGAAAAATCTTGAGGTTTTTTTCCAAACTAAATGATTCCATAATTCTATGACTTAAGTCTTCTTCCAGATTCAGAGCACCTGTGGTCACAATCTCCCCCCACCCAGCTGGTGAATGGGTGTGTCTGCATACAGCACCCTTGAGAATTGTTGACAAATGCTGTGCATATTGCATGACTGATGCTCTCCCAAGGAAGAATTCTCTTTTCTCTTTATTTGCTTTATTTCCCCCCTGCTCTACCCTCTACCCCTTCACATTTTCTAAAATGTCTCTTGTTTTCTGATATTCTGTTGCTGATGACCGAGACAAGAATGTGACAAAAGCACACCTAGATCATGCAGCGACAGCCAAAGTTTACAGCTGGGCACCTCCTTTTATAGGGTTTTCAAATTTCCTGCTCTTACACACATAATTGGTTAAGGATCTTAACTCTGCCCAGCTTAGTGGCCAATGATATGGGTGTGTCAATGGCTCAAAGAGATTGGCTGGGGTCTCCTGTTTGAGTTTGAATCTGACCTATCAGTAACATGCCTGGGGACTTGTATATGTCTATCTTTCTAATGAACTAGGCTGGTCAAGTCGGTGTCTGTTAAGCCAAATTATCTGTGCAGCTATAGATCAGCTATAGCTGTCACAATATTCAGTCTTTGAAGATGAAGTGGCTTGTCCTGACTGTGAAAGCATGGAGACAGCAGCCATACTACCAGGATGTGTTCATGGGCATTTTCTCCAAGGAAAACCCTTGAGAACAGTTTTTTTTTCATATGTTTGTTTGTTTGTTTAGTTGCACAGGAGGAAATGCAATGAATGGGGAGACTTGCCTGGTATTCAGCATACACTGACATTTTGATATGAATTGAGGAGTCAATTTCAGCTAGTCATTTCTCACATATATGCAAAGCCCTCTGATGGCCACTGAACATTTTGTTTTAATTTTTTGAATTTTATCCAAACATATATGGTCATTTGTAAGACTCATTTTGTGTGTATGTGTTTTTAAGGGGGGATTTTGCAAATGTTGGAGTAACATTTTAAGAATAGTTTTCCCACACATTTTCATCAGTTCTTTCTGTGAACAGTAATATTGTTCAGTTGCTCAGTAATGTTTACTTGGAAAATTGGCTTGGCCTAAGAAGTGCCGTATTTACTCTGCAGGCAATGGACACTTATGGAAGCTGTTGCTGTGCAGTTAAAGAAAATCCAGGGCGTGTTTTTGAATTAGAATTAATTTCAAATTATTAAGTACTAAAACTTTGACTTTGCCAAAATCCTTCATTTTAAACCTCCATCTTGGAACTGAATTTTTACTAGCTCTCTAAGGATGGCTGAATCTCTGGAGTAGAACAGGGGAAATGGTGAAAGAAGGGGAGAGGAAGGATATATGAAGGGCAATGCAGTTCTACTGCATTTTCTAGATGTCATCTTTCCTTCAGCCTTCTCTTCTTAAGCACTTTAGCTGTAGCAGCACCACTGGCTGGTGTCCCCAGACTCTTAAAAACAAAAGATTGTCTGTGCTTGGTTAGACCAGAGGGAAATCTCTTCTGGTGTCATGCCTCCAAAAGATGTCATGATCAGAAGTCAGTTCTCCTAGGTTAGACTCACATCTTGCTCTCCTGGTGTCCTGATCCCTGTAATATCAAGCTATAAGAGCACCTCTCTTTTTTGCTTCTGAAAACCAAACTGTCTTTCATGTTATTGTCAGACTTTGACACAACTGCAGTCTGAAAGACACAATAGATATAATTTCTGCAGATCCACCTGGAGAACAGAAGCTGCTCTACTTTAAGAAATCACAGAATGCAGACAATTATGATGTAAATACTCCCCTCAAGAGGTCTGTCATGCAGGATCTCTCATCTCTGTGTTCCCAGCACATCCCAGAAACCTCTGGAAGAAACTATCTTCTGAATGAGTGGGGCTGCAATTTGTGTGCTGGACTGGATGATGAAAGACAGCAAGCAGTGGAAATCCAGAAGGAAACAATGAGTTCTTTTTTTCCTAGCTGAGGAAGGAGGCAGCTATCCCTTGTGAGGAAGAGGCAAGAGTCATCTTGGAAGGAAAGAAAGTCTGACTTACAAGAGGAAAAGAGCAAATACTGCTTGAGAGGGCATATGTGATCTTTTTGGTACTGGACATGCTATAGTGTGTAAGTCAGCTTTAGTGTCTGTGTGTTCATGTGCATACACACCTGGGGATCTTAAAAACCTGCTCAGATAAACAGGGGGTTCAGATAAACTTACGTCTTCTTATTTTTGGGAGCAAGGTGGCCATGCAGTCTTTTTGGGGTGCTGGCAGTGAGCTCCTTGCTAGGTAGGGGGTTGCAGAATGGAATATGAATGATGCTGTGTGTCCAAGGCCAGCCAAGGAGCAGCTAGAGAAGAGAATTTGCTGCAGACTTGAGGTTAACCTGATGGTCCTGTCATCAATGTTGAGAACTGCAGTGGATTTGGATTCTTGTTTTCTGGACAGGCACCACCCCAATCTGATTACTGATATACTGTCAGTTTGCACATAAATGGGTAAAAGAATTATTGTGGTAATCTATGAAATTTCACTCTGGTGGATAGTTTGTATAAATTTCCTTATGACATGGGTTGAGTCTTCATCTTGTTGCTAAGTGAAAGCTGTAGGGGTTAGGAGGACACCTGGGAGCCAGGCTGTTCTCAGATCACTGTCTTGATTGTAAGCTAAATGATTTTTCAGCCACAATTTCTCTCCTGCATTGAATAGCAATAACAGTCATTACCTGCCCTGCCAGGCTGCTGGGACAATTGAATACCTAATCAATTTGATGATGGTATGATATTGCAAGGCAAGCAGATCTGGGCCTGATCTAGCTTTGGTGGAGAGGTATGGGTGATATTAGGATCCTGTCTGTGACGTAGTGCAAAGTTGATGGACTTGATGGCCCTTCTGTGATCCAATAATTTGTATAAAGCAAGAGAGTTCCCTTCTTATCACAGACTTGTTAGCATTTTCAAAATGATATGGTTTGGTTTGAACTCATGACCTTGCATTTCTTAGTCTCCTAAGCCAGGATACATGCTAAAAAAAGATCCAATCTCAGAGAGAATAAAAATCAAATCCCTAAGAACAAAGGACTTAGAAGCATGACAGAGAGTAGGTAGCCAAGTCAAGTCAATGGATGGCAGGAGAACTCAGAAAGCCTAGATTAAATTACCTACTTGCTGAACAACCCTCCTGAAGAGATGTCCTGACCTTTCACTTAGAGGGGAAAACTTGTTCTGCTCAGTGTGAGCATGCACATGTGAGAGAGGCAGGCAAGGAGAGGGAGGAACAAATCTAGTGAAACACCGCAGACTCCTATCAGGAGCTGAGTGCACTGAGTAAAGCAATTTGCAGCCACTGAAATGATCTGTGCTGACTTACGAGATGCAGAAGAGGCTTGTGCAAGTCCTCTAGCACAGTTATCTGGAATTACGTTCTAGTGTGCCACTGAGTTTTTCTAGTTTTTTTTTCTAGTTTTTCTGCAAAGGTAAACTGTAAATTGCATCCTAAAGGCAGAGATGGTAGCCTCATCCCAAGAATGTATGTTCCTTTCCTATGAATTAAAACTTAAGGATCCAACTCATGATAAAAACTCCATTCCCTCTCTCTCTTCCCCCATAGCCAGGCATGATCTCATTTTCTCACACTGATGAGAAAAGCCTGACACCTATCTTCAAAGTGATCTGTCACCCTTAACTCTTATCTCCCAGCTGCTGCGGTGCCAAGAGCTGCTGGAACAATTGTAGCGCTGCCAGCCTGTCTCCCACCAGGCAGGCAGAGCCTCTCTGTGTTCAATAAACTGTGCAGTAGCCTTAAGCCATTATGCTGTGACTGCTACTCTTATTGTGTGACGTTGAGGTCAACACTTAATTGCATTCACATATGTGTCTCTGTAGGTCAATGCAAATCACCCCAGAAGGAACTTTTTGACTAACAATATCTGGAACTAGGGGAAAGTGCTGCTTTCACCTGGGGTACTGTGAGGAACTGCTCTCTATAATCTGCTTCCCTCCTTCTGCATGGAACTGGGGCAGGGATGGGGGGAGTGCCCTCTTCCAACTGAGCAACAACAGAGAATTTGGTTTGTGTGTGTTTTAGGGCAGTCACACTTCTGATGGTTTTCTGGAAAAGCTTTTAATTCCTTTTCTTGATGTAATAATTGATCTCCTAACAGTGCCTGAGATACTGCCAGGAAATTCCAATGGTTTTTATACCCTGCAATACACACAAAGCTCCTAAAAATTCCCATCCATTACAAGATGCATGAATCTTGCTCTATATTTTGCTAAATTCTTAGCCTGAATGACATCTTCCAACAAGAAGTTTCACAAATTATTTAGATGCCATGCGGAAGATACTTCACTTTACCTGCCTCTATTGTAATTGAATCCCCTTCCATTTCCTGTACAAGGCAATAGTTTTGCCTTCAACTTCCTTTGATATTTACCTATTGCTGCTCTCACTTATTTATTGTCTCTTGAAACTAAACAATGACAATTGTTATCATTTCTCTTTATGCCACAGTCTCTTTACTCCTCTAGGTTTTCCCCCCTCTGCTTCTAGTGCAGTTTCTGTTATGTCTTTCTTGACATCCTGGTCTGAATAAAATGTGATGCAAAATGAGTGGATGGTTTTATTAGTGCCTGTGTTTCACATTAAAAGCTTGAAGGTAGAGTGCTGTTTCAAGTGGAGGTGCATCACAGTTTTGTCTTCTGAGGTTACTTTCCCTCTTTGCAAGTTACTGATGCTACCACTTATTTGGGTTATTTCATACTCTTAGAGGAAGAAATGCCTAAGAGTTGTGATAACTTTAATTGCTTGTCAAGACATTTGCAAGAATTTAATAGTAGCTACTGTTTGGCATCCAGAAAGTACACTCAGGTTCTCTAGGATGAATTATGCTGGAAGAAGTGAATTTGTCATCATTACCAAAATTATCAGCTTACATTACTTTCTATAAAGATAATGGTTTCAACTCGGTTAAGTGATTTCTATTTTTCAGACTTCGAGTCCCTCATGCTCCCCAGTTAAGTCCATCACATGCTTGGCGTTGGCCTCAGAGATGTTACAAGGATAAAAACTTGCATTTACTGTGGTTAGCTCTTTTGTAAAAGATAGCAGACATTGCTGTGGGTGCCTAGGTTTCTATTTAATTGAGGGAAACAATGCTTTAAAAGGTATGGTTGGCTTCATCTCTGTGATGTCTGAGACACAAAAGAATGAATCACCAGAATGGAAGAATTTCTTGCGCTTTTTTTTTTTTTCCCCTGATAAGTCCTAGCATGGTGTCAGGCTGAAAGCTGAAAATTCATAGCTTCAAACCAGCTGTGGATGTGTTAGATGCCATGTGGATTCCCCATTCACTTGCAGGTTAGACCAAACTGCTGGCATGCCATGTGTGGGCTGCTGTGGATACAGGAGCATAGCTATTTCGGAATTTCAAGCTGGTTTTCTGACCTCCCCCTTGGTTCACCTACAAAACTTCCTTCCTCTTTCCTGGCAATCATGAGATTTTGGGTAATTGGTACAGATTTGGAGTAAATACATAGTAAAAATGCTGATGAGGAAAATGACAAGGAATTAAGTTATCTTAGAAATAGTAAAGTAGTCAGAAGGACAAAGTTTAATGTGCCTATGAAATAGGTATGGGTGGATAGGAGGCTGCTGAATTCACAATCTGTCAGACTGACCAGAATTGCTTCATTGTCTCTTCTTATTCCTCTCCTGGTTGGTATCCATCTGTTGTGCATTGTCTTAGGATATAAATTTTGGCATGTAATTGTATTCCATCATCAAAAGGAAATAAAAAGGCTTTTAAAATAAATGAATTTTGGAATTTAATCCCATCCATAAAGCACTCCAGTCCTCTTGCCATTCCTCATCTCTGGTCCCCAGTCTTATTCCTGGCTTTGCTGCTCTAAGATACCTCTGGTATCTCACTTCACTTGTCCAAGATCCCAACATTCTGCTCTGTTGCGTCTCAGCCCCAGGGCGCTGGGTGCTGCGACTGTGCGTGTTCGGTTTTGGCTCAGCTCGATATTCAGGCTGGGCCCCCGGAAAGTTCGTTGGTGGGGTTTTTGGTTTGCAGGCAGTCTAGCTCACGCTGACATGGCGGTGGTAAAAGAGGGGACTTTGAGAGGCTTTGAAAAAGAGTCTTTATTTGGTGGGGGAGTCAGGGGTTCCCCCAGCCTCAGGTCAGTGCCTCTCAAAAGACCCCGGACCTGGGCTGCAGGGCGTTTTTATACAAACAATCTCATGGGTGGGTATAATGTGTTTAAACCAATAAAACAGTTAAAACGATACATGCCAGCTAGATTACATAAACACTAACAAATCCCGAATAGGTCGGGGAGTGGTCTCTCAGGGTTTTGCCAACCACGGGCTGAAGCTCTTGGACCTTGAAGATAAAAGTTTTATGATGGACAAAGGGAAAAGATCATACATGAAACAGGGATGTAACAGAAAGGGAACCAATAGGGAAGAGACTCTGTACAGAGACTCTGGTTGTCTTAGCAACTTTATCATTTACCTTGAAACAAAGGGGCCTTTTTTAGGGTATCTACTATACTAAAACTTACAATATAAAAAAACTATACTACATTCAAAACTAAAACTTACAAAACATTTTTTTACACAGCCACACTGCTCCTCTCTTCTTGGCCAACATGTCTCATGTCACTGCCTCTGGTACTCCTGAGCAGAGCTGGGACCTCAGGGGTGTGTGACATGGTTTTTGCTCATGGTGGTCTCTTGGAGCTATCATTGTGCTCCTGTTGAAAGGAAGTTGGCAGACAACAGTTTTCTTTTGCAGGAAAACAGAACATCTACTGTTTTCCTGGCCTTTTCTCTCTTGGTAGGCTTCACCCTATTCAGCCCTCAGCTCTGACACCCTTGGGAACCCTTACTTTTCATTACTTCCGGTTGGGAATCCTCCGAGTAGACTCTTCAGTCCAGTGAAAGTTCGTGGTGTTGAGGTTTGGCCTCAAAAATGCTTCTGAGGGTTGTGTTGTAGCAGGATAGACCCATTCTCAGACACTGGTTCTCTGAAAAGCTTATGTTCTTACTTAGCTCTGTCACTGCACTGCAGGATATTCTAGACTGTGATTTGTGAAAACCCTTAAAGCTGTATTTGAGCACTGGTTGGGGGCTGAGAGGTGAATTATTGTCCTAGGGTGACTTAATGATGCTTTTATCCCCAATCATCTGTTCTGTTTATGTTGGATATTATGTTCTGTACCTTTAAGACTGGTTCTGAGAGCAAAGAGGGAGAAAGGGATGTGCCAAGTTTGTTTTCAGAAACTGCACTCACTCCTCCATATTCTGCTCCTGGACTGTGTTGTCTGCAGCACAGACAGACAGTGGGACAGAGATCGCCTGTGCTTTTAGTTAGTTCTAGTTAGCTGAGGCAGAGAAGTTCCCTGGATTGTTTTGTTTCTTTCCTTTTTCTTGGAACTGTTTGAACATGCTCTGGACTGAAAACACAGAA
Organism: Phylloscopus collybita; assembly: GCA_027886175.1. Lineage (NCBI taxonomy): Eukaryota > Metazoa > Chordata > Aves > Passeriformes > Phylloscopidae > Phylloscopus > Phylloscopus collybita. Next base: position 47,994,256 of record JAJNNQ010000137.1, on the reverse strand, counting down.
GAACACTGGGAGCTCACACCTGGGGCCCACCAAGACCTGGGCCTCAGCATTTTCCAGTGCAGGAGGGACTAATAAGAGACTGAGTGAACCAAGCTACACTCCATGACAAGGACTTTCTGAATTTGCCATCTCTTTGGAACAGCAAGAGGTTTTATTGTTTCATATTATTCATTTTTTATGCTTGTGGATACTTTTCTTGTTAAATAAATAGTTCTTTCCACTTTTCTCCAAGGAAATCTTTTACCAAACCAGTGAGGGAAGGGGCCGCTTGAATTTGCTATTCTGGAGGGACCCCATTCGGAGGTTTTCTTCCAGATTTGCCCTAATCAGGACAATTATACGATTAGAATTATTGTGAGGGGAAAATAATAATACAAGGTATATTTAAATATGGGGAGAAATTAAGTGGGCATGGAATTGGGCAGGAAAATGAATGCAAGGTGCAGAGAGTGTTTCTGAAGTGCTCAGATACTTGCAAGTGCTTGTGTAAAAAAAATCTGGAGTAAGTAAGTTTGGTTGTGGATTGCTTTGTGTCTTTCATTGCTGTTTATCACAGGGGATTATCTCTGCATTGCAAGAAGGCACCAAAAGTAAAGGGCTTGAAGGAGTACTTAAAGCACTGACAACAACAGATATGAAGGTGTGCCAGCTTAGAGTAAGCATTAGTTAGAACAATGCAAAATTAGTGCATCTTGAAGAAAGAAATGTGGCGCTGAAAAGTCAAGATAACACTAAAATAATAGGTAAGTACCTTATCAGAGTCTGTGGTCCTGTATGGTCACCATCAACCTCATTAGTACATCATAATTTTTAATTAGACTATCATTTGCAGAAACAGTTCCAACTTAAGAAACTGAGATGGTATGGGGGAGATAAAGAATTAAATTAAGCTTAAGGATGTACAAAATGTTTTAAAATTGCTGTTTTAAAATCATATCATGTACAAAGTTTTATCTTATTTGCCTCTTCCTCCTTCTACCCATCTGACAGCTACTGATCTGACATCTACATTGTTTTTTGAAAAAAAAAAAAGATAGAGGAGAAGCAAGTGCTGTGGACAAGACACAGAGCTGTGTTGTTTGCTGACCACAAATCTGAAGCGTGTGTGTGGTCTAGCATGCAAGTGGGCTGGCTGCAGGCAGGGGCAGAGCAGGACATTTCCTTGGGAGTCAGGTTGCCCATAGTAGCAGAACAGCAGGATCTGTCACTCCAAGAAGAGAGCGGTACCATTCACTTAAAGCAGTAGGCACTGTGAGTCTCTGCCTCCTTGCATGGTGGATGGAGCAGGTGAGTCTGGCTGGTGTGCCTGCCAGGAGCAGGTTTAGTTGTACTTGGTCCTTCTGTCTCCCTGGGCGAGGCTTGTCCCAGTACCAACTGTGGCCACTCTGCCCCAACACAGTGGCAGATGCTGCATGCATATCATGTTTGTGTTTCACTGCTGCTGCATGGGTCTGATTTCCTGCCAGGGGAGAAACCTTTTGTTCTGGTTGTCAATACCAAATTTTGCCTGTGCTGCTAGGCATTTTTGAGCTATCTCTGAACCTGTCTTCACAGGCATACACATGCATGCTTGTACTTATGCAACACCCATTAATAGGAAAGAACACTCGGTATACACACATACACACACAGAGCCATATGGACACAAGTTTATTAATTGAAATCAGGCCCATGTACTGAATCTCTTTGTTAGCATCCAAATCCTGGCCAATGCTGGCCAGTATTTAGGAGATGCTAGACTGGATCACTTCCATTGTTTGTCACTCGAAAGCTGAAAATTATTTCATTGCCCCCTGGCCTTTGCTCCCATATTCTTTGAGAAAGAGCATTGACATTTTATTTGCATGTGTGGATAAATTTATATTTTGTGAAGTATGCTACATATAAGCTGTACCTGATGCTTACTCCCATGCAGATGGTTAGCTTAAGGCATACAAATAATTTAACTTGTTAGATCCAGTTTAAGTGGCCAGAAACACAGTGAACTCCAGAGCAGGGAATTTTTTCTTAAAAGTCTACTTTACACACTGGAAAATGGTCTTCTGATGATAAAAAGGCTTGATTACCCAGGAAATGTCCATGATAAAGTTTGGTGTGAAACTGAATTATTGCTTTGGCATCTCAAACAATTCACTGGGGTGAATACAAGAGCACATGATGCTTCGACAGAGAACCTCACTGATCAGGTAGAGTGGAAGCAGCTTTAGGAGAGATCAGAGCTCAGTGGCAGTAAGTACTGCAAAGCACAAAGCCTTACATTAGTCCCTGAAGATACTGAAAAGTTTGAAGAGAATGAGGTGGAGGTCCCCAGTCTGGACACAGAGGTACCTCCACCTTAAGGCTGTTTAATGCTGTCAGGACAATTCAGGCCTGCCTCTGCCACAACTTTCTATGTGATGTTGTGGGGGGCAGTCAGATTGTTGTGGCCATTTACTGAGATTAAGTGTGTGTGTGCCACTTTACCCTCTTATCAAACAAGGAAAGCTTTTTATGAAGCCACATGTAATAATATCTTAAGATCTGTCTGTGGTGTTTAAGGTCTGGTCCTGTAAAAAGATCCCTGTGTCTTGCACTGTGCTATGTAGGCAGAAGATGCACCTGGGTCTCATGTCATGAGCACATACATCTCCTGGTCATGACTTGGGTGTGTAAAATTCTGCCCTGAAAGCCAGGTCTCCAGCAGTCTCTGTGGTGAGCGGTGCCCAGTCTTCAAAAGATCAAACTCTAGCTTCTTTTCTTGAGATTGTTCAGAAGTTTTGGTCTGAGTGTTGTTGCTAAAAGCTCGTTTGTTTGAAGCAGACAGGGATCTGTGGTGACCAAGAGTGGATCAAGCAAGCCAAGTCTGGCAAAATCTTTGCCTGGCGAAGGAGAAAGTGCAGGGCATAGGGACTTGGGAAGGGCGGACTGGCAGGGAAAGCTTAGTTGCAGGTATTTAAAGTCAGCCAGTTGAATCCATGCTCTGTACCGATGTTGCAGACCATAATTTTCCTGAGGACTTGGTATTTTGAAACTCACTGTATGTGTTTGATCTGTCTTTCCTCTAAAACACCATCAGGATGATTTGCCAGTGATTTATTGTGCCCATACTGGGGGAGGGAAAGCAGATCATTAAGCCTCGAATATACCCTTGATTGACATTTAGTGAGCAGGGAAGAAGCCACCCACAGAAATGATTTTTCTAAGAGAAGCTGCTAAAAGTTTCCTCTGTGCCTGAGAAAACCAATCAGTGGCTAGTTTTGAATACTGACACCTTGTTAAACCACTAGGAAGCTGAATACGTCTCTGTGAACACATACTTTAAAAACTGAACAAACCCCAGGAAAGCTCTCCTTTTTCTTCCAGCCTGGGAACGTAATAGTCTGTTCGGCCCCCTCCACATGGCCGGGCTGGGCTGGGCAGGCCCTGCTGAGGGCCTGGGCCCTGTCCCAAGGAGTCTGCCAGGCCCTGTCCTGGCTGGGCCGGGCTCCAGTGGCTGCCAGGTAGGGGGAGGGGAGGCCAAGGGGCCCCGTCCCGGTCGGTCGGGCTAGGCCCCAGTGACTGCTGACATTCTGCCTCTGTTCCCCGACCCCGTCCAGTGTGGGCCTGGCTGCCTCTGCTGCAGTGCTGGCCAGGCCCAGCCCCAAGATCCTGGCACAGCCCCAGCGTGGCCTGCATCCATCACCGTGACTGCTTTAGCCACCGCCCGGCAGAAACTATCATGACCACTGCAGGCCTGGGATGAGATATTAGTTCCTTTATTGCACAGATGAAACCTGCAGAACACTGATTGTCTCTCAAGTGAAAGAAAAGGACAGAGTGGAGACAGGTAAAGAGACAACATGAAGACATGAAGGTCAGTGAAGAAGGAGTTAAGTCTCAGATGGGAGGAGAATGAGGAGATGCGTTAGTCTTAGGCTGAAATTCTTTTGCGAGGTAATGGTGATGGACTGTTGATACACTAGAATATCCCTTTAATTCATGGAAATGGTGTGGGGAGATGGAGTGTTCAAATTGTAGACATGAACAAAGACATTTGTGCTGAAGGAAGTAAATGTTGAAGTAGCTGTGATCTCATGAGAAGCTTGAACAGAGAGAGGAAGATGAGAGTGATGAAGACCCTCTGCCCCCTGGGAAGAAGAAGACCTCTGTTCCTAGAGATGAAGATGATCTCAGAGATAGATGAAGAGAACCTTTGCTTTTGAATAGCTTATCCTTAAAATAGTACCCCATGAGTTTGACGTGGCCCATGAATACAGCTATGGGAAGACTGCATGAGATAGGAGGGACTTCACAAATGAAGATTTCTGGGCGGCTGCTATTTGTGAGAATCAGTCACGAGAGAACTGTTTCTTGTGGAGAAGTCTCCATGATATGGCAAAAGAGTCTCTTCTCCCTAAGAAAACTGATGAAAGACTATTTTAGAGGTGGTCAACTGACCTAAGTCGTCAGGTTTGGTCTCCGTACATTGTCAGTGGGAAAGAAAAGAAGGTTGTGGGGCGAGGGGGGAGAAATGTTTTGAAAGTTTTATTTTGATTCTTAATAATTTTTCTTTTTCTTTTTCTTGTTAATAAAGTTTTCTTTATACCCCTTAAAGTTTGAGCCTTCTTTGCTCTTCTCCTAACCCTATCTCACAGCAGAAAAGGAGTAAATAATTCTAGTGGGTTCATTGGCATTTAGACAACATAGGACCCACCACAACCCTACCATCTGGATGGGCTCAATGAGCAAGAAAGCATGAAGTTGGAATGTGCAAATGTGCAGCACTTGGTCCTTAGCCAAGACAGAGAGCTTGTGCTCAATTGTTTTAAAGCAGATATATGCAGACATGACTTATTGCAGGGAAGGAAAGGGGCTTAAGGCAGCCCTTGGGGCTTGCTTTGCAGAACTCACTGCAGCTGAAACCTATGGGAGCTGTGCTTTGAGTGCATGGAGATTTTTATACATGGGCTATTGGTGTCTTGACAGAGGTACCTAAGATTAATTGATCCTTTGGACATTTGTCTTTGTGTTCTTGTGTTACCCATGCAGAGGATTTACACTGGTGAGAGGGAGGTTTCCTGGTGTTCCCCAAATCAGGAACCTGAGTTGACTGGTGGCTTAAGGAGAGGCATGCAATCTTCCTTCAACCTCTTTATGCAGGCAAGAAGATGGATACAGCTTGCTTTACTGAGAACATTATAATGGGTTCTAGAAATACACTATTCCTCTCTGCCTTTACCATGGACTCTGAATGTGATGTTGAGCACATCGCACCCCCCTAAGTTTTCAGTAGTGGCCACAAGCTGTTTTGCAAGTAGAGGCCACTGTGGTGGCCACAATTAATGGTCAGCATCGCAGATTTTTAACTGTGATCTGCCTATGAATCACTTCCCCTGTTTCTAAAATATCTGATAATGGTTTGATTTTGTAGGGGTGACTGGAAGAAAAAAGTCCTTTTGAGTTTGGGAATGGCTTGATGGTGATAATAATGAGGTGAATTGAAAAGCTCAGAAAGGAAGCAGAGTTCTGTGTGCTGTGCAGTGTGCTGCTGGCATGCAGATAAATATGGCCAGAAGAGTGAATAATGAGGATAGCCTCATCCACAGAGCACTTCTGTGTGCTGAGCGAGGCAGGGGGTCCAGTAGAAAAGGGAAGAATATAGGATCAGTTAATTAAAACTGTACCTCTATTATTATTTCTGTTTCTAGACTTTGATCCCTTTCCACAATCCATTTGGTATCAAATCAAGGATGGGTTGGAACAAAATGTTTATTTTTAGAGACTCTTGAGAGATTGAAACTTTCATTTAATATCAAAAGCCATTTCCTGTCCATATTTGAAGTTTGGTATCAAGCTATTCTGCAGCAGCTGCTAGTGGAAACTGTTGATATGTTGGTACGCTTCCATTATCCATTGCTCTGCTCTGCAGTTCAGGAACTGGAAGGCATGCAGGTGGCTTCATTTTAATGTCTATTTAAAGTGTAAATGGCTGTCTGCAGTGCTTTTTGAAAAGGCAAGGGCTGTTGGAAGCTGTTTCAACACTGGTGGGAGCTAAGAGTGCACATGTGACAGAGAAAAGTGGCAAACGTGATGCAAGATAATTGCTGATAGCTTTGAGGATTAAAGCCAGACTTCTGCTCTTTGAATACCAGTGGGAGCTCTGGAAGGTGGCAGCACTGGGAAGCAAGAGGAATGTAGTCCCCAGGGAAGCAGTGTGGTGGGGGTGTGACAAGGCATGTATGAATCAGCCCACCCCTGGAAGGGCTGGGGATCACACTGGGAGAAGGGTGCTTTTGGTTAAATAATGTCAAGTCATGCCTATTTCCTGCCTGTTAATCTGGCTGTCTTGAAAGTAGAAATCTTCATAGGAGCCTTATTTTGCTAGTCAGAAACCATCAGACATGAGGTTTTCATAGACCCAGAAAGCACGGGTAATATGATTTCTCTCTCATACTAGAAATCTGTGTTTCCAGACCTGCTGAATGTGACTTTGTAGCCATGTTTTCAATTTTTGTAGAGTAGGTGATGTGGAACTATGAAAGTTGAGGTAAATCCATGCATATGAAGAATGCTGTTATAATTAGAAACTCCAGACAGCGAAAGAGAGGAGAAATAGGGCTCAGGGTTTGTGACTTCCCATCCATTACACCTTCTCACAGAGAGAGCTCCCTGATGAAAGAAGAGCTCCATTTTACTTGAATCCCACTCAAATCAATGCTTCTGGGGAAAAGAGTAAGTTTACAATAAAGGGACATGGATTTGTTCTCTTAGCTCCATCTGGCATGACACAAGGGGGACTTTGTAGTGTTTCCCACTCTGGATGGACCCAGAGGGCATCTCTGGGTCCATCCACTCGAATTCCTAATAGTTCTGACTCTACTGTGGCACAAAAGCTTTGCTGATATTTGGATACATGTGCAACACAATTGAAATTGGCAAAAAGTTAAGAATGGGCTCATTTTCCTGATTGTGGATTCTCTGAGCAAGCAGTAGTTTTATCTATAGCATATGTGTTGGTCTAAGTGAGATTGTGATATATATTATAGTCATGCTTCCATATAGGCTAGCAATTATATAACAGGGACCACTAGATTTACTGCACTGTTGTGTACAAACTTGGCCCTTATTGCATCAAGGTCATTGCAAATCTTCTGATAGACACATATATGAAAAAAAAAAAAAAAAAAGAGGCTTCTCTTTGTCTCCCTGTTGCAGGGTTTCACGATCTCTACTGGATGCCTGTGTCCCATTTTTCTGTCTTGGGTGTTTGAAACAAGATACTTAAACTGATGGACCTTGCCGAGCCTCTGCAGTTTCCACAGATTTCACTACCAAATCATCAGGATTAAAGCCACCTGAAACGCCTGAAAGCTGTTTGCCTTAATACAAGTTTAGCTACTGATGTGCTGCAATCAGTCTTTAGGGACCTAAGGCTTGCTATTTGTGAAACTGGGAAAGATCCTGTTTTCTTAAGATCCACTGGAAGTGATGGGGAGTTAGCTCAAAATGGTGCCCCTGCTGAAGCAGGAACTGCTGAGGTCCTAAAGCTCTGAACACTCTTCATCTTCAGACCATCCCATCACCTCCTCCATTCTCTGCTTCCAGTCTGCTTCCCTCAGGTTTGTGTTATTTCTTTGCCTCAGTTTCTCTGTCTGTACATAGCAGAAGGGTTAGCATTAACTGCTGGAGAAAAGGGCAAACCCATTTACTTCCCTGAGCCCAAAACAGCTCTAAGTAGCCAAAGGAAACTGAGCCATGGTCATCTGTTCCGGACTGATGATTCCAAAACTTTTCCTAATTCCCCCTCAGAGTTTCTTCCTCCATTTCCATTTGCCCTGTAGGTTTCTTACTGGTGAGAAACACTCCCATGATGTCACCTCTTATGTGGGTCAAGATGCTGCATTTTTCTTTTTCATGACATGCCCAGGCCAGTAGGGAGCTCATCCGAGGGCTGCCAAATGAGGCTGGGGCATGCTCCCATTTCTGAATTATACTGTGATAAATCAGAACGGTCCTTGGCTCGGGATGGCGTACTACATAGAAACATAAATACAGCAGAGGCATTTGCTGGGCTTGCACTGACCTCTAGTGACAACACAGGGCACCAGGGCCTTCAGCCACCAATGGGCTGAGAGGGCATCTCTGGGTCCATCCACTGGTGCTGGATGCTTTACAACAGTTCACCACAGTTTTTGGCAGAACTGTGAATGTAAGCCTACGGTACTGGAAGCAAGCCCACTGACTGCAGGAGGATCTGACTGCTTGGTAGATGGCAGTGGGTCTCAGGTGTCCCAAATTCCGTACACCTTCCTGCTAAATTGCTTGTCCTCCCAACCCACCAGTGTGGTGATGGTCTTCTTCTTCTGCAGTGTTTGTTTTTCCTGTCCATCTCATTCTCCCTCCTGTCCCTAGATTTGATAACCCACTTCTCTCTACTGCCCCATTCCTTCATGGCATCTGATCACTGCCAGTCTGCCCAGGGGTGATCCTGAGTACTGCATCTCTGTGTTTGACCTCTGCATCGCCTCCTCATCCCTGGCTCTCTAGCAGAGCCTGCAAGTCCTTTCCAGAGCTGGGATGAAAAGGGCCAGGGTTCTGGTTTCTTTGCCACAATGCTTCTTGCTGTACCACATAGTGGATCATCCTCTGTGTGATGCACATGAAGCATCTCCTGTTTCTAATGCCATTTAGAAACAGAACCCTCTAAAAATATGTAGAAGTTGTGCTGAGGTTATCTTTTACTTCTCCAAATCTGTAAATGAAAATGGTGAGAACTTTGGATGCAGTCCTGGGAGCTGCTAAATGTACCTCCAAAATGCTTAGCAGACTCAGCTTTTAGGGACGCCACTAGAACTATGGTGCTGTCAGCAGTTCCCAGGGAGCGCTACATTCCCCAGGAGCATAGAGGAAGCCTCTCATGGCTGCAGTGTGAGAAGCACATGGAAGCCTCTTTCACAGCCCCCTTGGCGGCATGCTGACCCCACACTCACAGGCCATGCCCACAGCAGCACCCTTTGCTTTCTTGGCTAAGCAGCCATGGCGTATGCATTTATGGTTCCTGGGCTCTCATAACAAGACAGTGCCTCATTTGGTTGATACTCCTCTCTCACACAACCATACATTCCCCCATCCTTCCAAAGCCCTAGGAAGTGCTCTTAATCACCAAATTACAGCTCATCTACTCCAGCTCCATGTTATCATAGGAGCAAGGCCCAAAAAGTTTTGCAGTGAGCACATCAGTGAAATGAACCTTTTATTCTGGTAGCTGCTTCTGATCTATGATACCCCATAAACTCTGCATAAAAAGTCTCATCCATCTGTGAACTCTGAAAGCCTTCTGTCCACCTATACATTTATCTGGAAGGTTGAGAAAGGCAGAAACATCCCCAAAACCCCCTTCTTTTGGACCTCTGACTGTGTTATGTTCTTCAGATCATCTGTATGAGAGTTACCATATTCACAGGACAGAGCTCCACAGCACTTCCCTTAGATCCAGTTCTGTCACCCAAACCTTGATACTGAAATTAGCCTGAGAGATCAGTTGAAGCATCTTGGCTTCTCATAAATCTCTGCTGAGGAGCATGCTTTCTGTATTTGCCTTGAGGCAACTGCTATGGCTTGACCCCTCTGGTCTCTGGCTAACCTGGTTCACATGAAAAGCCTGAGAGGGGGTGGAATGTAGGAAGGCTGCCAGCTACAGCCTTCCATGCTATGCTGAGCAGAAAGGCAATCAGGTTTCCTAAGCACTGTAACAGATGACAAGGTGTATATTTATACCAGATACCCACATACTTTGAATGAATTGTGCAACATGAGATTTGTCATCATGCATCAGATCATAGTGTATCTAATTCAATAATGTGGTGCTGACGATGTTGGGAGAGCTGAGCTGCCTGCAGTGATGCACCTCACCAACTGTGCAATGTGGGAACAGAGGGTCTGCGATTAATATTCCTCCCCAGTTCCTCCAACAATCAACTGGTACCCTGACTGCTCCTATTATCTGAGCAGGCAGAGCTGCAAATACAAATAATCGCAAGTTTAGGCAGCCTTCTAATTACAGCTAGTACAACCACAGCATACATTTTCAGGCTGCCCCCTGGACTGGATATATTTTGAGTGGGATAATATGTCATGCTGATTTCACCTTACTTTTCTCTGTTAAAAGATCCCTGGGCTAGTTGCACCCAGGATGTCAGCAGTGAAGAGTTATTCTAGTGCTAGAAGCAACCCTTCTAACCCTACATCACTCCTGGCGTCATCTTTGATACTTCCTGTGAGCTCCTCATTCCTTGCACACTTGGTTTTTATTTAGTTTTGTTTGGTTTGGGTTTTTTTTGTATTTTGTTATTGGTGGTGGTGGTGGTTTGTTTTTTCTCTGTTGTCTTTGCTGCAAGAGAATCAAGCCATTATTCTGCTTTGGGTGTGCTGGCAGTCAGCCACATTCTGTAAACGCAGCAGGTGCTGCTGCCTTTGTGTTCACAGTGCTGTCATCACCCTTTGATCAGGCCAGGAGTCACTTACTTTGCTTGCCTGGTCTGGGCTTCTGCAGTGCTCTCCCCTAAGGTGTCTGCAGTGGTTTTTGCAACACACCCACAAATATGTAGAGATAATTTCAAACCTCTTAATGTGACCAGTTATTGGACTACTTCTTCTACTTTCTGGTCAGAGCAAGAATATCTCTTGTCCAAAAAGCTCTTGCCCCCTTGGCTGTCCCTCATTCTTAATGCTTTCTGCAGCTAACTTACTGTAGTCAAATGCCCTGAATTAGTCAGCTGTTTGTCTGTGTCAAACACCTTTCTCCTTGCAGTGATCTGCATAAAAGAACCAGGGAGGAGGAATCCTTTTGCTCTGCAGTTGAGCCACAGGCATGGGAATTTCTCCTCTCTGTTTCTCCTCTTTCAAAGGCTTCTTTTCCAAGTCCAAGGACTCTCTGTGAAGTGCTGGAGTCAGCTGTGGTCCTGGATCTTATGAAGCTTGGTCCCTGAAATCCCTGTAATGGCTTTTGCAGGAATGACATGATTTTGTGTCTCTCAGTCCATGTGGCACTGGGTCAGTGTCACTTCAGGCTATGTCGATGATGATTTTTGAGCAAACATCTGTCATATGTCACAACCAACAGTGCTATTTGCTCCTATCCTTTTCTCCTTCCTTATGTTTTGTAATTGATCCATATTTGTTGGCATCTGCTTTTCTATTTGATGTGTTCTGTCTTGGTGGTGCCAAATGTAATTGGTCACCATTCTACCCTCAGTTAGCATGTGCCTGTGAGCCCCTAATGTAACAGGATTCAGAAGATGGTGGTGGGAGCTACTTGGTGTGGAGCAAAGACTGTCTCATTTGGAATGAATTACACTTCAGGAACTAGATAATTAGGTTTTTCAGATTCCAGGGGACTCAGTGACTTTTTCCACCAGTAGATTAGGGTACTGATCCTTTAGTAGCCCAAGTGATTTTTCCAGGCAAACCAAACTACCCAGAGTGTCCAATAGCCTTCATATACTTTTTAAGCTATCAATGACAACAGCCTATGGGGACACAAATGTTGGAGACCACTGTTCAAAAATTGAGACCATTGCCTATGACCTGTCCTGGTCATGCCAACAAGGCATTGCCTTGTCATCCTTGACATCCTTGACAATATGATACCTGTGAGGTATCATATTGTCACATCTGTACCATGCTAGAACAGGACACAGATACCAGCCTAGCAGTGGGTGTGGTGTGCTCCTGCAAGGCTCACTGGCTAGCTTCCCTCAGTACTCCCACCTCAGTGGGTGGCTCATGTCTGATCTGTCAGTGTTAGTTAGCCTTGTCCACAGTGGCCAGAGGGTCTTTGGTTACCACACACTTCTAGAAGTGCCAGTAGAATGAGGAACATCAGGACTCAAGGCCACAGCACTAAGCGGTGTTCACAGCACCAAGCCTGGCAGAGTTCAAGAAGCATTTGGACAATGCTCTCAGGCGCATGGTGTGATTCTTGGAATGGCCTATGCAGGGCTAGGAGTTGGACTTGAAAATCCTGATTGCTTCCTTCCAACTCAGCGTATTCTATAATTCTGTGACTCCTGGAACCTCCTGAGACCAAGACAAGTGTCCATCTATGACACACTGTGAGCCTTTCCCACATCTTGCTCTAAGAGGTCCCACTCTGGTAAAACTTCAGCTCCTAAAGATTCAGGTCACCATTCTACCCTCAGTTAGCATGTCTTAGCTCTCCCTATGGTAGATTAATGGATAAAGAAAAGTTTCCCACACAGCTGTTCCTTGCTAGATCTTACCTCACCTCATAGCTCACAGGATTTTGCCCCAAGTTTTCTGAGATCTGCCAGTGTCCTGGGCTTTGGACTCTTTGCTCAAGCTCTAGAACTGAGGTGTTTGGCCAGACAACACTGGAGAGGCAACAGCTATATCAACTCGTGAGACCCAGACAAACACCTTGCTGATTTTGCTTTGGGACAGACGAGATTCTGCTAGAGTGAGAAAGTATGTTTCCAGCTTTCCTGGGTGTGAAGCAGAGCCTGGCACTGAGACTGAGTGATACCACTACTCACTCTGTCTGCCTGAGCTTCCAGGCAGCCTGAAACTGGAGCTCTGACAGTTGTTCTACTTCCTCCTTCCTTTCAGAAAAGGAAATCTCATATGCTGGCATGCAAGACAAAATGGTAGTTCTGCATTGTCTTAAAGGGGTGGGCTGTGATTCAGTAAGAACAACAAATACTTCTAACAAATATGTGGAATACTGGTGGAAAAAAACCCCAAACAAATAGAGCAAAACTCTTTATTATAAAGGGAATCAGATTTTATTTTTATACCCACAATGTTAAAAATATGCATTTCAAAATATTTACAATGACTATATATGAAATAACCTTTGTTAATGAAACACCAACATACAGTACTAGAATATATCCACCAAATTGATAGTCTGTGTAAGAAGAAAATGTAACAGAAAGAGAGAGAGAGGTAAATAGCATCCATGCACAATCTGCACTAACATGGTTTTTTGTACTCTCTACAAAAGTTGTGAATGGAGTCACAGGAAATTTTGACGTCGTCTCTTGCAAATGCCTCTTGTGACTGAGATTCTTCAAACTAACAGAAATTTTTGGGTTGCAGCAGTACCAATGCCTAACTTTCCTATGTTAGCCTTTCATATGAGGACTTTGTGTTACAGAGTGGACTCAGAATCTCTCAGCAACCCTGGGAGGTAGCTAGTTTTATGGAAGAATTTGGCAGATGAAAAGCATGGGATTAAGTGGCTGGCCTAAGGTTGTGCAGCAAGGAGCAAAACTCACAAGCCCTGCTTCATCTCTCCTAATCTCTCATTACAGAATAAATTTTCTCTGGTAACCATTATCTGTTTTTAAGATGGGTTTTGTCACAATTAATATATACCAGGGACACTCAATTAATATATACCAGGTGACGATGTGAGAAAAAAGCCCTGCCTACAGATATGGACTTGTCTCAGTAAGGATCTGCGACGTAGCAGTGCTGTTAACATGTTTTGGAGCTGAACAGAAGATTATTTTAGTGTAGACACACATCCAGATGGTTCCCTCCCTGCATGTGGACCACTGTGCAACTGCATCTTCTGTAATTAAGAACCCCTGTATATCTTTACCCCTACACTTTCTCTCTCTCTCTCTCTCCCTCTCTCTCTCCATCATCCATGCCTGTGTATTTGCCATTCCTACTTGTATCTTATTCAATCATGGGAATATCAAACAGAAAACAGAACAGAAAAAATTGCTGCCTTATTTTTGTAGATATTTTAATACAAAATTAATCCAATATCTATTTTTTCTCAATTTAATGTCTTTAATGTTCACTTATGTGTGTGTGTATATATATATATATTAAAAAATGTAACAAAAAGCCCATCCCATTTGAATAAATGGACAAATAAAGGAGTCATAACCCTCACTGCCCAACCCACAAGGCACATTCAAATGTGAGAAGGGCTCTAGGAAGGGAAAAAGATATAGGCCTTGTTTTTGTGGTGCCCTTTAATCATTGCTGCTGAGCTTGAAGCTTTGTGAAGGTATGGCACAACTTTGCAGAAAAGGAGAAGAGCTGTCTGGGTCACTTGCAGATTTCTAGCCCCAGAAGCGCTAGATCAGTAGGAGTTGTTTCTCACTCTTTTTGGTGAAGGAGTTTCTGAGGATTCTAGCTTTGTTATTGATTCTTCTGTGGTGGCAGTGGCGATGGTGATGGCTGGTTTTGTCTATTGGCCCAACAGTTCTCTCAGCAGAGTAATTCTTTCCCACTCCCAGTAGCCAACCCTCTCCCCTGGACACCCATCAGCCTTATTTTTTTCTAAGAACAAGGTAGAGGATGCCAATGATGAAACTGAAGCAAAAGCAGATCCAGGCCAATATGAAGCAGTAGCCATGGTGAGGATTTGTGGAGTACACCATTGTGCCTGTGAACCGAGCTGTGTAAATGGAGACTGCAATCAGAATGCACATCCCTGTAGGAAGGAAGAGGGAAAATAAAGTTGGAAAACACACAGAAACCAGCAAACCAGCATTCTGCAAGACTTCTGAAGTTCTGCTGTCCCCTGAGATTGTAATGCATGCCTTGTGTCATATGATGAGAGAGGAGCTGCTGCCCATTAGGCTTATTTGAGGAAGATTTCTTTTGCAGCTGTGATGACATAAGACACTTGGGGCTTGTTTAGTGGGTGCCATGAGGAATAAATCTTTGTTAGGAGGAAATCAGTAATAAGATGTGACGACAGTTTGGTGCTACGTGTTGAATCCCATGTGCAGTAGCTGTCTAACTGTTTATTCCCCTGCTCCCCCAAAACACTTGAATCCTTTTTGTTGTCTTTCAAAGATATTTTGCAAAACCCACTGGGATTTCCTAATGAAAATCTGGAAATACTTTCATTATATACAGAAAAAAAAAATCCCAACCCAATACTTTCCAATTCCCCACGGCTTTGTTTTGTAACAAAAATTGGGCCACTGGAACCATTTAGCTGGCTGACAACGTCCTCTGGTGGCTACTTGTGTTCACAGAGGCAGTGGGAGGCACACGGCACCATGGCAGGGTGTGCAGGCGCAGTACTCACAGCAAACCAGCATGACGGCTCCGGTCATGTAGAAACGTTTGCCTTTTTCCAGGGTGAACAGCTGGATAATGAACAGGACGAGTGCCACAACAGAGAAAATGATCGAGAGAATCATAAAGGCTTGCACGGCTTTGAGGGAAGCTGTCAAAACACAGAGAATAGATTGGAGAAGGTCAGGATTCAGTCTTGGGAGTGCTCTTCAATGTCCTGTAATTCACCACGATGAAAATGTGGATGTAACTTACCCTCATCTTGACTGCTAACTGGCAGCTGAGTGCAGGTCTTGTTGCACAGCAGCCAGAGTCCTGTTGAGATTGTTCCAATGTTGGAAGAACCCACCATCCAAACCTGAAATAGGATAGAACAGTTGTGTCAAGGAGCAGGAAAGCTTCTTTGCTCTTCTGTCCGACTAAACTGTACAGTAAGCCCAACTGCCTGAAAATATCGGCACGAGTCAGTTGCAGTAGACACCCGGACAGGTGGGATACGACATTGGCTTCCAGTGCCAGAGTCATTTGGTCTGGGCAAAACACCGTGAAGTCTATTCCAGTCATCATGGAGAAATCTCCCAGGTCATCCTGACCCTCCTCCTGTGCGAGGCGGCGGGGGGTCACAGCTGGCCAGGCGGGTGTGAGGAGACCCCAAAATCTGCTCCGACGGCGGGCGGGGGGCGTAGGGACCCCGGCAGCGCCACCAGGGGTCCCTCTCGGCCCAGATTTCCCCGGCGGCCCCGCCGCGCCCCTTGGCGTGGAACGCGCCCTGCGGGAGAACAGCCTGGCCGCCGGCTGGGGGGAACAGTGCCGCGCCAGGGCTGACACTGCTGACCTCCCCGGCCCTGACCGGCACTCTCCCTGATGAAGGGTGTTGAGGTCCTGCTGGCTCTGGGGTCCGAGGAGGTGACAGACAGAGGGTGCCTCCTCTTCCACCTCGCCTGCCTTCTGGCTCTCTGAGTGCACCCATCACTGTTTCATCTCTCTGATGACCGTGAATTTATGTTACTCACCCTCACCTCAGCATCCACCCCCTGGCCTGTCTGCTAGCTGTATCTAAGGCTGGCTGCTCCTGTGGGACATGACAGCCATCTCTTGTTCAGGGCAGTCTACTTACGTTGGCTATGGTGGAGACAAAGAGCATGATGACAGTGGCGATGTGAACCACAAAGATACCAGCCAGTAGCACCAACATCCTGGGTCTCTTCTAGGTTGTGTCGCCAATACAGAGAGCTCTGAGGGAGAACAAGAACAGAGGGAGGATATGAAGGGAAGGGCTGAGTCAAAGAACAGCATTACCATAGGCTTTGTTTACATGCAAAAACCCAGGCTGATCTTAGGGTCACTCCAGAAATGTGGAATCACCAAAGAAAGGCCGCTAAAAACTTTGTCAAAGTCTGCTCAAGAGGTTAAATAAAGCCTGAAGATTAAGGGATATATCCTCCCATAAAGATGTGGCAGGAGATGCAGAGCATGGGTAGAAAACTTGGGGGCATTTTAAAATAGCCTGAATATATACACAAGTTGCTTAAATTGATGTGTTAATGTAAAGTAAAAATGACATACTCCAGGCCTACATTCTAGGAAGAGTAGGTTTTGCCCATGGGATTCACAGAGGTCAGAAAAGATTTTTCTCTTCCTGTTCTCCTCTGGTGTCTCAGCCTCTTCCAACTGGTCTGGGTCACGGACAGGTGGTATGGAATGGGGGACTCTGGGCTCCTTGGTGCCTCTGCTGTTGAGTAGTTGTGGAGAGTGAGCCAGAGAAGTGGCCACTAGTCAGTAAACCACTCCTTTAAGTGGAGAGTAACCAGAACAGAAATGCCATGAGGCTTTCTGGAGCAGGGGAAGATGCCCAGCTTTGCAAAGAAAACTGCCCATTTACCTTTTAAAGCTTCAGGCATGCAGGTCACTTTATTAATGAAATAAGATTCTCTTGTAATGCTAATTCATCTTTGGTTTGTTTGGGGTATTTTTGCCTCTGTACCCTGCAAACTTTTACTTTTTTTTTTTTGAGATTTCCTGTCATTGATGAACATGGGATTGGAAAGAGAGAGGAATGTCCTTTAGAAAGCTTGCATGACAGAGTTTGTCAAAACTGATGACTTCTCACCTGAAAATGTGAAATACAAGGAACAAATCTAAGCTGTGAGAATGAGTGCAGACAATTCACACAAATCAAGTGAGTATATTTCAGGCAAAAACATTTACTGAGTCCACTCTATGGCCAGTAAACTTCCTAGAAAGTTTGACAGAGCTGTGTTGCTCTTTCCCTCAGTAATGCTGATACTGAAGAGCAGTATCAAGCATGTGATTAATGTTAGCTGTTGAGTTATTTTGGTCCAGGTGACTCAGGTAAGGTCTGATGCTGTCACCATTTGTACAGGGTGTGGTAACACTGTTACGAAACAACTCACTTATACTTTGTGATGTCTTTCACATAAACTGTGACAAAAGGCTTTGTAAAGTCCCATTCATGTGTCTTTTTTACTTGATGACTCCACCTACTCCACTACTGTCTTTCCTCTTATTGTGGCCATGAGCAGGAGTGTATTCCTGTAAAATGCTGCAGCTGTTCCTGGCACTGCTTTGTATACAGTTTCCCAAACCATAGTGGGTAGGCAGGCTTCTCCATCAATGGCACTTTGACCAGTCCAGCATTAGCTGGCAACCAGGAAGAATTCCTTGAGTTTAGGATCTCAAGGAACCAGTTCCCTTTGGTCACTGCTCCCACCCAAACAAGGCTACTCTTTAGTAAGAAGATTAGGTTTGGTGACTAGTCCCATCTCCTCAGGAAATCTTGTCTACTGCGAGGTTTCTTTCACCAGGAGAACTCTCTGGAGATAAGTTAAGCCCTGACTTGGTGAATGTGGGGCCAGGCTTCCTTGCCTGCTTTGGGGTGTCCTAGCGAACTCATGCTTGATTTGGCTGGATGGCCTGGTCACTGTGACCTCTCTTGTCACAGTACCTCCCTTAGTGATGATCTTGGAGAAGGCACAGCCTTCTTAGGACTTTCCCTTTGACTGTGGTGACAGTCACGATTTCAGCACTGCTAAAATCCAGATTCTCAACTGTCTATGCAGGCTACCACATGAACATACTTGACCTAAGAGTTAAACCACTTCTTTCCATTATCTGTAAAAGAAAGAGGGTTTCTAAATGCTGGATGGCAACTGATACCAATATCACCACTGCAACAAACTGAGAAACTATTGCTATTGCCATAACTAAGTGGCATATCTGCCAGCAAACTCTTGAGTCAAATCTTCCTGTCCCTTTGACTACTTCTCATTCTTTTCCTTTGTTGTTGCCTTGGTTCTTACACAAACTGTAACAAGTGCTCTTGACACCATAGGGTACTGGCAAGCGTAAACCAAACTCTGACAAATTTGCCTGCTCTGAAATTTGCCTTTACTGAGCAGTAGCTGAACTTTCTTCTTTCTTAGATGGATATATTTTTCCATGGCATCTTTAAAATGTCATTCAGTGCTTTTTTTTCCCTTATTATTTTTTAGGACCTTCAAACAAAGCTTTTTGCTTTAAAGATTAAAACCCTACTTTTATGACATCCTAAGGACTAGAAGAGTCCTTTTAAATGCATCTTTTGTTTGCATTCAGAAATGAAAGTGAGGGATAAATATTACTTTATAATGTAAAAAACCCAAACCAAACCAAAACAAAACCAAACCAAACCAAACCAAAAAAAACCCAAAAACCAAAATCATGACCTCACACCCAGGACTTTGACCAATACTCTAAGAAAAAACTGAAATCCTTTATTCCCTTTGCTTTTTCTGCCTGTTCTAGCACTGCAGGAGAGCAGTGTTAGTTCAGGTGCTTTCAGTGCACCTACTTCCTGAGAACGTCAGCACCTCTCCCTGAATACACACACTATCAAATGCAAACTCCCCCAGGGGATATGTGCTCACAGCTCAGTTTTGATTTTTGTGAGTTAAAGCACAAGCCTCCCTCTGTATTCATTTGCTTTCCCCTTTCTTCATCTCGCTCTGTCTGTTAAATAAAACACGAGAGAACAATCCCAGAGGAGCCGTGGGTGAAGGAATGGCACTAAAATAGATTCACTTCTGTCTCTGATGCTATGGCGTGGACTTTTCCTCCCATTAGACAGAAAAACTGGCAGAGCATCGGGGGCTGACAGGATACCGTTTCCATTTGTTAAGTGTGAGACATCTTTCTCCACTACAGGGTGGGGTGACATTGCTAGAGCAATAGGACAAAATTGCATGGAAATGCCTTTTCTTCGATTCTCCTACCTAAACTGCAGCTGCATTTGGAGTTCCTCAGGCTCTTCTTGGGCTATGAGTCAGTCTTAGCCTTCCCAGAGCTGAGTTTTTTCCACTGACTCACCCCAAAGCTCTCAAACCCCACAATAATTTAACCCTGAAAGATTACGTGCTCAGGACACTGTCAGTTTTAGGACTGCTTCTCAAGAACCAGTCAAGAAAACAATCTGTGAGTCTTCCCCAAGCATCTTTCAGCGGAGAGACCCTAACTAAGCCAAGAAAAAAAGGATTGAGACATAACAGTAGAAGGACTACTGAGGTAGCGCAGGCTGGTGGGGAAGTGAAAGTCATGTGCCTGCTGAACAGCCCACATGAGTCAAGAGACGATCTTGTGCTGATAACAGTGGACTGACTTTCCTTTTCATGGGGTGATGGATGAAGAGAAATAACGAGCCACACCAACAATAAGCATGAATAAGAATCACCATAGAAGCCTTCAGTACAAAATAACCTCAGGTAAGCATGACAAACTCTTAGCTGTGTAGAGACTATTTCTCTGACTATCACATACTAGAGAATAACACACAGCTCTGCTGCACCCCAATTCAAGTTCAAGCAGGCTGGGACTATCTATTAAAAACTAAGACAAAGTCTTCTCATGCAGGCAGATTGTTGCCACACCATATCACCCCTCTGTCTAAGTGTTTTGGATCCTTCTGTCTGAGGGCAATACAAAGAAGTGAGTCCTTGTCCCTAGTTCGCTTCTTAGCAAAGGATCAGGATGGAATGTGAAGTGCCACTTGGAGATATGATAAAGGCCAATGGTACAGCTTCTCAAATATAGGGAGTGATATACTCAAGAGGGTAAGCCAGATTAGGTAGAGGTCCTTTGCTTCTGACACTAAGTGGATTGCAGTGAAAGGACTAGAGGGTGAGTAAATTGGATGTTTCTGCAGGAACAATGGGGTTGTTTCAGGTGAAAAATCAGGGCACTCTCAACTAAATTTGAAATATTTCAGATCTCAAGTATTCCTTAATGGACGTAGTTCATCTGACTTCCATTTCCATCTTCCTCTCTGAACTGAGGTCTCTGCTTGGGACTGCCTCTCCCAGGCTGAGTTGGTGATGTGTACTGTGAGAGATGCTGGCTGATGTGAGAACCCAGCCAACACCCTGTAGCTCCCTAGAGTGTCCAGCGAGCAGAGTACATCTAAGTTGCACTGCCTGTGTGCACTGGTCATCTCTGACTCCTTTCAAAGGGAGTTTTTCAGCTGAAGACCCTTTTGTTTGATACATTAGATTTCTCAACAATGGAAAGATGGCCTTTTGGGGAAAAAACAAATTCTTTTGGTTTAGAATGCCAACAAAAATCTCCATAGGAAAACAACTAACACAAAAGCAATTCTGCCTTTCCCAGCTGCCACTACAGAATATAAGGAAGGCAGTAGTACGTCAGAGCAGTGGTCTGGCTCTCCCAGTCTCTGATGGGACAATAGGAGGTCCAATATTTAGAGAAAGCACGTGAACTTGGCCACTGTCTGAGGGGCACAGAGTCACAGCAGGAATACTAGTTGTTCAAATCAGGGCCAAGGCCACTTGGAAAGGAAGGAGAAAACTGGAGAGTAATGAACAGAAAGTAAAAACTGTTTGGTATTGTTTGAGACAGCCACAAACTTCCACCTCTGTTACCAGCACATTCTTCAGTGCAAAGCCAACCCACAAATAACAATGCTGCCATGTTGCTACCAGTAAGGGAAACCTCAGTGTAGGATAAAACCTTCTGTGGAATTTGTACACATGCCTTCTGACTGAGCTGAGGCCATCGCTGCATCTTAGACCTTCTAAAACTGCACACCTTGTCCTTATGTGGGCTATGTGCACCAGTCCTCATTGTGCCCAGAGTGATTTGGCAGGATGCAAAGATGTGAATATCTCTTTGATATTTTGGTGGCATGATGATTTTGGACATTGTTACTAGAAAGCTCATGACAACTTTAAACAACAGGGAAGAATCCTTTTGCTTTCACTCTTTTCTCTGTCTCTTGCTTCAGATCCTGATGAATCCAGAGTCCTTGCTGACTCCAGACTTTCACAAACTACTGTATGTCTACACTTCTGTTGACAGCCTGGTTTTGACAGACCAGCCTGACTCAATTTACAAGTCAGATGCTTTTTATAGACATGTGTATGAGTAGGCTGGTGCCTCTGGAAAGAGATTTCACATATGGGGGAGGAGGGTTGGGTAAGAGGTGTGTGTAGGCACATGGAGACCTTTGGAGCCTCTGGTTTATGGCAGTGAGATTTCATGTACATATGGGTAGTGGCTGTGATGACCACATGGGATACAGCAAGGTTGTAAAACCAGCAGATTAATGTCAACCAAAAGGAAAGTGTAGACCAGTCCGAGCAGCTACAGCTGAAAATAAGTTAAAGTAAATGGAAGATTTTGTCTGGTTCTTGTGAAGGACTTCCTGGTGGAATGGACTCCAAGAGATCAGTGGAATTGCCTTCCCAAGGGACTGGTGAAACACCAGCATGTGAAAAATTTCTTATGGGATCTGACAAATTCCTCAAGAATCCACTCTTGGTGATGAACCTCCACTCACTGAGAGATGCAGAGGGGAGTCACAAAAGATGACACATAAGGGTTTTCCAGGTCTCATGCTCATGATTCATATGAGAGTGGGGAAATATCAGAACTCCTAGGGCAGACAGTGAGAAATCGGCATTTTCTCCAAAAGAAACCGCCCTCAAGTGCTCAGCCATGTCACAACATCAGCTGAAACTCCAAAGCATGCTCGGTAGTCAGAAAGGGAAGAGACAGCTGCCGGGGGCCTGGCAGGCAGCCAGCAGCTGCTGCTGGAGGAAAACACTGTCACTCCTCACACTAGGCACGCCAAGGAAGGGCTGGGACTCACCGGCAGCTAATAAGAGGGAGGGATGGGGAAAGGGACCCCAGAACTAATGGAGGCACAGAAATGTTCCTCTGCACCTCAGAGGTGTGATGCAGAGCACTCTCACCCCTTAGAGTGCTGGGTGGTCCCTGGGTGGGTTAGTTAGACACGGAAGTTCCTGGCAGGAGCTCCAACAAGATTCTGAGATACATGAGAAACGTTTGTGGGAGGACTGACAGTCTGGGCGTTGACGTGTTGTGTGTAGGGGTGTACATCTACAGCTCTGTGTGGCTTCCTCTATGAATGGGAGTGTGCATCTGTGAGTTCCCTGTGAACTCTCTGTGTGTCTGTGTGCACAGCTTCTTTATTGGGTGCATGGATCTATCTGTGCCACACTGGCAGAGCCCTTGTGGGAGAAACTATCTGACAGCTCTGACAGGAAAGCTCAGGTTACAGGAAAGAGTGGTATGAGCAAAAGTACACAGATCATTTCTGGTGGGACTTCCTGCTTTTCCTCTTTGCAGCAGCCCTTAGAGGTTGAAGGACTGTGAAGCCCACATCAGCTGTGCTTTGGCTGCATTCTTGGATTAAAACTGCAGTCCTATGATTTACACAGTTTTTTCTAGGTATTCCTTTTCTTCTTTTCCAAAGGAGTGTAACTCTAAAAAAGAAGTTGTATCTTATGGTGCGTCTGCCTCTCAACTGCAAAACCTCTATATATGTCGGTACAACCTATGAGACACTGAGGTCAGTGTGCCTCAGGCATCCAAAGAGTCTGAGCTTTTGGGTCAGTTTGCTTTCAGGGTGCCTTTGTTCCTGCAAGTCAGCTTGGAAAAGACTGTGCAGGATTCAAATGCAAAATTGTGTGAAAGCTCCTTCTTTCAACCAAAGTGCACAAATGATGAACTGGGGAGAGCATATACATAAAGCAGGCACAGGAGGACCCTGTGCAGCCTGGAGCTGGTCAGTGCTCTGTGCAGGATGGGATAAAGGTGGTTGTGGTGCAAAATAACTCATCTGGCTTTCAGAGGACTCCTTATAGCTGTGATCAGTATGGTACAAGCTGGTTCACATTACATGTGGCTTTGGAGACATTAAGAGCTCCCCTGATGAGGGCACACCGTGCTGGCCTGGCCAAGTTGCTGGAGGCCAGCTAGCAGGAAGGCTGACTCAGCTGCCTAAGCTAGCACAGCCAGTGGCTGTGCCCAGCTCTCCTTTAGCAGTAGTCCAAATTCCTGGAGCTGATCTTCAGCAATCCTCTGACCAACCTGCTCCAGGCTCTGAGCATTTTGTAGCTCTCCCCTCTTGCTCCCATGGCTCTCACTATCCTTCCCAGAGGCTTGCTGGAGCCAATACAGGGAAGATATCTCTCTGGAATGAGAAGAATGTGGACAATGGACCCAGTGTGGTGTTGGTTTCACAACTCTCCTCATTCAGCAGACTCCACTGTGTGAGGGCGAAAGGACAACAAAGGTCCTCACCTTGGATTTCCTCAAATGCAAACATGTTTGCAGGTGGTTCCACCTCACAAGAGCTAAGCCTTCAGCATGAGTCACTGTTCACCTGTGTCAGCCACTCCAGTGCTCAGAGTTCAGTGCATTTCCTGCAGGACTGGGGATGACCTAGCCCAGATGTGTCCCTGGGCTCTCATCATGGGTGTCTCCCCATGCCTCTGGGTTAGATTTTAATTATGATCTTGGCAGACTTGTCACTCCCTTGGGCAATGTGTGCTCTGGAGCTGTGTTGTCCCAACCTCTCCCTCCCTTCTATGACAGGGCATGGGCCTACCTATATTTGGTCTTACCAAAAGAGCAGCTTCCATTTACTCTCTGCCCTCCTGAAAAGAGTTCAGGAAGAGCAGGGTGCATAAAGCTGCAAATTTGGCCAGAGTTCTCGCTAAGTTCTAGCTAAGGAGGTGCTTTCCAGAACTCTCCCAGCAGGGTTTGAAGAAATCATGCTCCAGATGGCAGCCCCAAGATGTGCTGCTTCGCTGCTCTCCCTGCAGTGTAATGGCAGAAAGCAGCTTAAGAGGCACTACAGATTTCCCTCTGGGCAGTTTATTTGGGGAACTGCTGCTACACCCTGTGTCATGCTGTGGGATGATTGGGTGTGGACTGGCCCTGACAGAGAAAATCAATACAGGCACAATTGAGATGTGCTTCGGCACGTTTGTTCACTGCCACTGTTACAGCACTGTGGCTATGAGTTAGTTATCAATCCTGGCAGGGCCATGGAGAAGAAGGGCCGTCCTTTTCTGTGAATGCTGCTTTGCCTCAGCAGAAAAGACCAATGAAGTATTAAGCATCCATCTTTAGATGTGAAGACTGGAAATCCCCTTCCTCACCCTCTGTTTTAGAGGAGTTAAAGAGCAGCTTCAGGCCTCTTACTTCTCCCTGCCTTGAAGGAAGGGTAAATAAATCTCATCTTTTAGTTTTATCCTATTAATTGTTTGTTGGAAAACAGAAGGAAGGAAAAAATTAAGAGTGCCACGCCTTGCAGCCTGCCTTATGTTGTGCTAGGTGACAGTGCTGTCACTTCCCTATTGAAAGGTACAGGCACAGGGAACCTGCTGAGATCAAAGGGGTCTAGTAGTGCTACTTCTTGCCTTACAGAGCACTTGAGCATCTGAGGGCAAATTCCAGCCCAGCATCAGGTGTCCCCTCCTTTGCCATCCATGCAGTACTTAGTGAAGGGAGCACTAAGCAAATTGGGGGGTGAGCAAGGGGGAGCATGCATGAGAGGGGTGTCCCAGCAGCCAGCTGGGGATTATGGGGCCCATGAAGCCCCACGGCAGTGGGCAGGGCTATGGAAGCAGGCTCCCTCCCACTTTTGTTTGCTCTGAGGAAACAGAAGCAGGAACAGGCTGAGTGCCATGTGCCAACCTTGTGCTGGGACAGTGATGAATAGAGAGAAGGATTAGTGCTTGCAGCAAATCTCCCCATTCTCATTATAAGGAAAGCCCTGAGGTGGATCTTTTACCAAAAACATGCTGGCTATTATCAGCAAATCTCCCAGAACTGTTTCAAAACACAACTTCTGCTCCACCCCAGACCACCAAACAGTGATTCCTGCATGTGCTTGAATCACTTCCACACTGCAAAATTGAAAGATCATTGGCTAGGCCAGAAGGGCTGGGTTTTCAAGCCCAAGGCTCTCTGTCCTCAGCAGGGTCTCTCAGGGGGAGCACTAGCAGCGCTGCAACTGAGGCACCCACTCCAAAACTTGGTGCTTGCCCACAAGATCCCACGTCAATCCTGCCTTAATGTGTCCTTGGGTGTGGCTCCACACTGCAGCTGTCAGACTCTGTGCCCAGTTGGGATGGCATGTGCCCAGTGGAGATCGCCACTCTCACACAGGGGTAGCTGGGATGAATGGCTCAGAGCGTGTTTGGGTGGTTAGTCATAGCTGGGGGAGCTTCCACAGAAGCCTACTGACAGGAATTCCTTATGTGGGTGTGCAGGGCCTCCCTGGAAGGCGCTGCACTTCAGGGGGTGCTTCCAGGCACTGCAGTGTTAGTAAGGTAACTCAGTTTTGATCCTTTTCCGATTCTAATCCCCAAGGGAGCAAATAGAAATAAGCTGCCTTCAAGCCCTCACTCTCTCAGTGCTCACAGTCCCCAGGTAGACTGGGTGGAGGTATTTGGCTGGTTTAAACTCCTGTTATCATAGAACAGTAGCTAAAGGGCTCTAAGTTTTCACACTCTTCGTGCCCACCTCCTTTGAGTGTTTGCTGAGAAAAGAATCCCACTACATCCAGAAATGTTAAGTGGGCAGTTCCTGGGCCA
The DNA here is from genome assembly GCA_027886175.1 of Phylloscopus collybita. Classification (NCBI taxonomy): domain Eukaryota; kingdom Metazoa; phylum Chordata; class Aves; order Passeriformes; family Phylloscopidae; genus Phylloscopus; species Phylloscopus collybita. The sequence continues at coordinate 47,968,307 of JAJNNQ010000137.1, read as the reverse complement.
ATATGCTCTCAGAGGTGCCTTAAGGAATTCAAAGCTTCTGAATGAAAGTTGTTCTGAGGCCACAGCATTTTTTTTATATCAATATGATTTAATTGTTAATTGCATTAAATGACAACTTCAAAAATGCTTTCTTCCCATTCCCATTTCTGACTGCCCTGGAAACACTTGCTGCCTCAGTCAGTTTCCCCACCACTCCAAAACATTTATTTCTCAGTCAGGATGCACCACTGCATGGCTGAGGTACAAGCAACAGAGCCAGAGGGGACTTAAAAATTCACAAAATCCATCCTATTTCAAAAAAGTTACAGTTCATTCATATAGTAATTATCTACAGTCACAGCCTGAGCCCCACCCATTCCTGGCTGTATAATACTAAGTACTGTTCAGTCTTTTTCAAACACTTGAAACTGTGCAGGGATGGGCTGAATTCATGCAACAGGAACCAGTGTGATGCCAACAAACTGGCTTTACTGCACCCCCTTTCTCAGACCTCAAAAATAGCTCAGATTTGACCACAGGATGCAAACTATAGCAGAAAGATGAAGCAAGAGAAATGGCGGAGGGAAAGAAGGGGGGGAGGGTTGTCTGGAAAAAGACAGGCGAGGAGGGAAAATTGCCAGTCTCTGCAATCCTACAGATTCCCATCAGTGTCTTTATCTCCTTGACACACCCTACCAGCAGACTGTGGTGCTCCTAGCAATTCCACCCGCTCTCCGACTTTGCCTTACAGTGCTCCCCACTCTAGTGTCTGTGCTGCCAAAGAAGGTGTAACAGACATTTCTACCCTTTACATGACTTCTCAAGAAGTGGGGCTTGGCTTCAGCCTCAGGAGCCTGAAACCCTAGAAAAAGAGAGATGGTCCCCACTGTACCCCAGAGTCTGTACCTTTGGGATCTCTCAGTCTTCACTTGGAATAATTGCTATTGTTTTAAATTAGAGCTTGGCAAACTAATTATGGAGGGGAGAGAGACAAGCAGAAATATTTGAGTGCCAGAAAAACTGAGCCTGCAGCCCTGCTTTCAAGCAGGCATTTTTCCACATTTGTCAACAATGCTACTCCATAAGTACATAGCAGCTCCTGAGCGTGAACTGGCCCAGGCTGGGCACCCTGTGCCTGCACCCTGGCTGCACATGTCCTAGAGGTGAAAATAACATTGCTGCTGCCAGCACTCGGAGGCTGCAACCAGGGTGCCTTGCAGTGCCCCTTTGTCCTGTAACACAGCTGGATTTCAAAGCAAAAGATGAAAAGTAAGGTGTGTGCCATAGCCAGCTGGAGGGCCAAGATGAAAAGAAGTGAAGGAGCAGCCACTGAGGGAGAAAAGTTGGTGGGGATTTTCAAGAATAGCTCTTACCGTGTGGGCTGGGGCAGGTGCTGGCAAGAAGGAGCGTGCTGGGCTGGAGTGCCGATGTCCTGGAGTGCAGAGTTGGAGTAAAGGGGAGTGACCTGGTGCTGGTTTAAGTTTCCTCCAGTGGTGTGGGAGGGTGGTGTCTTTCCACTCTGTTTTAAAGGAGTTACTATGAATCAGACTGCCTTTAAAGAGAAAGAAAAAAAAAATTAATGAGCAACGCCCTGTTTTGTTGGCAGGGTGTCAAGAGTCTCTGGGAGGAAACCAGCGATTCAAAGAAATATGTGCAGGGCTGTCTCTGACTCAGTGTGCAGTACAGAGACCGCAGCCTGGAAAAACGGCTGATGCTGATCCAGCTGAGTAAGAGAGGCCCACAACAGCATCTGTTTATAAAACTGAACTTCTGGTTGTCATTAAAAAAAAATAAAAATGTATGGTTACAAATGTGGCAACAGGGCTTCAACAATAAAATCACTCAAACAAACAGTGGGTTGGCAGGGGGGACCCCGAGGCTGGATGAGTCACCACATCTCCTCCCCATGCTGCATGGAGAGAAGTTACTGAGGCTGACAGCACAGGGGAATTCAAATCGGACCTGTGAGGTTGGCATGGACAAGACCTTTGGGAATGTATCAAGGAAGAGAGATGCTCAGAATGCAGCTCTGGCCTGGTGATGACTCTGGATCAATTTGGCCAGATACTGGTGGTTTGCTTCCACAGAGAGAGAAGGCAGGGAAGAAGCAATAAGGAGCTTGTTATTCACAGTTTTCTGACGTCAGCATTTCTTGCCCTCTTAAAGACTTCTAAAAATAGATTCTTTACATTTGCTGAAAATTGGCTGGTGGAGTTGTCTCATAGATGCTACAGGCAAGATTGAAAAGGGATGTTCCTGAGATGTGGGTGAAAGAGAAAGAAGTTTGTCAGAAAGCATCTGTGTTAAAATATGATCCATACTGCAATAGAGTTGGCATTGTACTACTGCAAGGAACCAACCTGCCTTTGCAAGGCCCAGCAAGAGATAAACAGATACTGACAAAACACCTGGCAAAGGCCTTTCTCACTTTAATGAGGATGACATTGGATTGCCTTTATTTGAAAAAATAAGCTGATTCTCTTTGAAATCTACATAGATTAAAAGATCTTGCTGGTTTTCAGATTATTGCTTCTGTTTGGTGTTATTGATATATGTCTGCTCTAATTTTAGACTGTAGCAACCTGCTTAAAAAAGTGCTGTGGATAAAACAGCAGCAAAGATGACACATATGGTGGGCAAAGACAATCCCATGGGAATTTTTCCACTGATGGAAAGTAAAGACAGTCTTTTTTCCTCCAGGATAAAATAAGCCTAACTATGTTTAATACCTGTGAATTATAATGTGCTTCTTGTTGATATATATGAATACAATATTCAGGGAAAGAAAAGTTTATTTGCTTACCTTGTAGTAAAAGCTGGCATTTCCATTGCACCATCCATTTCCCCTGCACCGTTCCCCTGGCAGAGTTTGTTGGAGTGAGAAATGCTCAGCTCCATATAAAATACTACAGTGCAGGATCTCAAAGCAAGCTCTGTTGACCAAAGTTCAGCTGTGGTGAAGTATCCACTGCCCCAGACCTGTTCACAAGGGACTGCCCACCTGCTAGGGAGCAGCTGCCTGCAATCACAGAACTGCTTACTGGGACTCAGCAGACAGAACACCTGTTTCAAAAAGACACTCACATGGGACAGCAACAGTGGAGCCTCCTAAGAGGCTGGGTATGAAGTGAGCTGTGACTGGCAAAGCATTAATTGTCCAGAGAGAGCAAATTAGTTTTGTACAAACTGCTCTCTAACCCGGGAGGCTGTGACAGGCAGTGGCCAGTATCAGAGGCTTCACAGAGAGGTGGAGGTGTTCTGCAGCATCAGCTTCCCCACAGGAGCGTTGCTTCCTAGCTCTCCATCTGGAAATGTTGGTGCTCAGCCAGCAGAGAGAAGAAGAATAACTAGACAGGCCACACAGGCTGTGACCAAGGCCCTGGAGGAGCACTGGTACCCTGCCAACCATTGGCTTCCTCCCCGCTGCTAGACCTGTCAAGCTGGGTATGAAAGGGGGTAACAGCATGTGTCAAGTGAACAAGAGTGCGGGTAGATGCTCCTGTTTGGGAGCAATGCTGCACGTCAGCAAGATCATGATTTAAGGAAAAGAGGGTATCCCTCTCATGTCAAGGTACAGTGAGGTCAGGGGAGAGTACAGCTTCCACTGAGCAGGTTGGTAGCTTGTTGAGATACTTCCACCTTTCATCTGGATACAGAGAAAGGGAAGAAGTGAGAGAACTTCCTACTGGTAGCTTAAAGAAGGAGGAAGTTTTGAGTTGATAAGATTTATCGTGTTTTCTGTAGCTGTTTCTGTGGATGAAGGGTTAGCCCAGTAAGTCTTAGTGTGTGTGTGATGGAGAACCAACTCTATCTATCCAGACAAGAGGCTGGTCTTTCTGTGTGTATGCAGCAATCTCTTCCTTTATGGTGTGTGGTTGCCACAAGGTGGCTTGCAATAGAAACCCCTTGAATGAAAAGTCTCAACATGAGATTAGGAGTCTTAAGCATTCTGCAGGTTTGACACACTAAGGTTGAATTGCCTAAGATGCCCATACCATATTCATGGTGTCCCTTGACTTAAGCATCACTCATTTCACAGGCTTTTCTGAATGCCTGCAGTTTGTTAATTGGAGGTGGTCAGGTCAAAGCCATGAGAATTTACGATGTGAGAATCTGGATTAGCATTTCCACGGGCAATGAGAGGGTGAAGCTTTCCCATGTGTGCCATGCCTTTGCTGAAATTCTTCCCAAACAAGCAGCTGTAACTCTGCTTGTTTTTCCATGCCCCACACATTTGCAGGCATTACTACTGTCTCCAAACTGCAGTTCTTGGCATTAAAGGTGAGTGTCCACAGTGACATTAAATAAGACAACCATTAAGCCTCTGCAAGCCCAGATTGAAGGGGGAATAGAGGATGTGACTGGGAAATGGGGTATGGAGTTAGGAGTGGGGGAGGCATGGTCAGGCTTGACTGGAAACCTGTATAACAGATTGTTTTTAGGGACTAGGGGTACCAGGAGAAATAGACCATACATGATGTCTCTGCACTTTTTGCAGATGCAAGAATCTATGCTTGGGAAAGTTCTGTAACTGAGTTCCCATGCTCTCTTGGATGCTCTCAACAGGAATTTAACAGTATGCTATTTGGATGTGCTTTTCTGGATAACTATCTGCAAACACATATTGCATATTAAGCCCGCTTCAGTCAAAATGGCAGGTCTTTCTACCTAAAGATTTCCTCTCTTATATGTGCTGTTTACTCTGTGCATCATCTTGCCGGCTGGTTGCAGGACAAATGGAAGTGATATGATGTTCACTACTTCTACACTTGTCACAACATGGAAGAGGTGTGGTTGAGCCTTAGCTGGTGTGTGGGTTTAAAGAAATAGAAAGCAGAAAGTTTCATATTGCTTTGTAATGGTGTAACTGATGTGTTTGTGTGTGTGTTGTGGGGTTATCCACATGATACAATAATTTGCAGAGACATAGGATAGATCTCAGAGATGTATGATAAACTTCATTTGTCACGCCTGACTGTGCAGGGCTTCAAATGTGAGCAGTCATCCACTGGAGAGGAAAGGGCGGTGGTTCCCTTATTTATAGCTTCACTCAGTTTTGAGGAAGCAGATACTGGAAGTCCCACCTCTGTGGTTTTGGTCATTTCTCTAATGTGTCTTGTCATATTCCTGTCCCTCCAAGGACTGATTGCTAGATGTCCAGTATTTAGGGTGGCTGACTTTGCAAGCTCAATGGTACAATAAAAGGCTGGATTACAGCCAACACTGAACATATGTCACTCCTCCTGTGCACAGTTTAGTTTTTGGGTTGGATTATTGTTTTGTGTTTTGTAGTGGTTGATCTTTGTTTGCGGAGCAGGGCGTGGTTTGGGGGGGTGGTGGGTTTTTCGGTGTTTTTTTGTTTGGTTCATTGTTTTGTTTTGCTTTTTTTTATGTCAGGGACAATCTCTGTCCTAAGTACTCTGGTAACTGTATGATGAACAAAACCCACAGAAACATCTACATATGATTTTTCCAAAATCACTGAGGGTTGTCAGACTGACAGATCTTTTTGAAAGTGCAAGATAGATATTGAATAGAAAATGTGCTGGGTTTATAGCATTTGTGTAGGCCTGGTTTGTCACAAAGCTTTAACAGGTAAAAACTGGAATAGTTCCCTCCAGGACTTTAGCAGTATGAGTGGGATCTGTGACAGAATACGTTCCCCACACCTCACTTACTACATCTGGGAAGACCCAAAAGTTCCCTTGTTTCTTAACAGGAATAAAAAAAATGGATATGGACATGAGATAAGGAGATCATTCCTACATTTCATAGTGATTGAAATTTTGTTTTGTCCTTCTGTTTGGAAAGGACCATAACTTTGTTCTTATGTCAGAAAGGGAGGTATGATTCTGCTGTGCAGTGGGTAGACTGTCTGACAATCACACTGTGGTCACGGCAGAAGATTCTGTGGGCTTGGGTTCATGGCAATCCATTTGTAACTGGTGATGGGGTTTGAACTTGTTCTCAGGGGATGGGTAGCCCAAAGGTGTCTTGGCTTCCTAGGTGCTGTTGGATGGGATGAACATGATCCTTAGGCTGAGGTTCTGAGCACATGGAGGAAGCAGCATGAGCTGGCTGGAGCTAGGAACAGAGACCCAAACCTGGAAAAATGAACTTTTTTTCTGTGCTCTGGTGTAAAAGAAGATATGGTGAGAGCCATCTGAAATGTGGTGGTCTTCCCCTGCTTTTATAAGAGCAGGAGAACTACAGTCCCCATCTCATTTTCCCTTAGTTTAACCTCCATCTTAGTCTCTTCCTTTTTTCCATTGGAAACAGCCCAGCTGAAGATATTTACTTATAATGTGCAAATGGTACCTCTGCTCTGGCAGACCCATCTGAGCTGCCACTTTCCACAAGAACCTCTCCCACTCCACATCAAAGGAGTTGGTGGTTGGTGGTGTTCTCCACCTGCACATGAAGGCCTTTCTTATGCATTCTGGCAATCAAAGAGGTTTTCTTTATTGCTCTCTCCTGCTCCTGGTTCATTTCTAACTCTGTCTTCTGTGACTGTTGTACTGTGCACTGCACAGTATTGGTTGCTTCACCAACAGGTTTTACCATATCAGTAGAGGAAAAAAAAATCCTACAAGAAATGGCATAAGTTGACAGTGCCATAGTGTTCTTCTTTCATTCAGTGACAACAAAGTGAATTACCTGCTTGACTGTCCTGCAGCTGTGTTGATTGTCCATAGCAATGCACCTTGGCTAAAAGGCCAAGGCAAGGGCAAGGTGCCATTGGCACTGTGGTTGAGGTTTGATAATGGAACATATTTCTGTTTATCTGCTGCTCCCATATCCTGTATGCATGTGTTAGTTCCATTCAAGGTTTGCTGGACTTTCTTCTTAGAGCAGATGTTGGTGTTCTGAGAAAGTTGTAGAATCTCCTTTTGCAGCCAGAGGTAAGGTTTTGAAGGCACATGAAGGCTTCTGTACTTGCTTCTCACTCTTCACAATATCTTGCTCTTTTGAATCTTGTAATTTTTAAAGTAACGTTATAGTGTCACAGGCTCTACAGATATGCAAGAAGAATACTAGCCTGGGAATATAGATGGCAGAGACCAAAAGGAACCTGGCATATTAACAAACCAAGCAGGCAGATCTCTCTCACAACTAAATGGAAAGAAAAGCCCAGGGAAGGCTTCCTAGTGGTTACCTATACTGGTCTCCCATTGAGGAGAAGGGTGAATGGGAGGGGGGAAAGCACCAAGCTCAATGCATAGCAAGAAGAAGAAAAAAAGGAAAGTGTCTCTGGGATGGAAAGACAGCTAGACATTGACAAGGTCAGGGCAGGACAGAGAGGGCTGAACACCATGGGTGATGCAGCCAATAAGGATAATGCCTCTGAGGTTCAGGTTTCTGAACAAAGTGCAGACAGCTGGCAGGAGGCTGGGAGGGCCTCTCTTTTCTGCTGCCATTGCATGGAATAGGGAGGGAAAAATTTCTAGGTATGCTTTTTCATTCCCTAACTGAGAGGGAAATGATTCCTGTCTGCAGAGCAATGGTTCCCTTCTGAAAGAGGAAACATGGACTTATGTCACACTGTGGACTAGCTTCTGGTTCATTTGCAGCAGAACAGAACCAGAACAACCTGAATTGACTTCATGACAGTTTTTCTGATTAATGAATCAGGGATTGAAGCAGTGCCACCATGTCAAGAAACTGGTGGTAAAGAGAGAATTTGTGAAGGGGAAAACCTCTTACCACAGCACAAGGACTGAACATTTAGCTAAGCTCTCTCTTCTTCCTTGCTCCCTGCCCCCCTTGCTTCTTGCCAGCTCTTGATTGGACTTTTGAGAGAAAACCCTTTGTGCATACCCACTCCTTGTCTGTGCCTTATGCATTCACAAACACAAAAATTTTCATGACTCCATTCCTTCTGCTTTTGTAATGTACAGTCACCGCTTGTGTGGCTCCCTCGTGCTTGAGGCAGGATATGGGCAGGAAATAATAGCACAAGATTCAAACTGGAAAAATGCAAACCTGTTTTCTGGGGGAAAATAAATTCAAAGTTAGCTATTCAGAGGGTGTGAGCCTTTGGAACTTGCAAGAGAAATAAAAGTGGGAAGCAACTTAACAGGGACAGAAGGGAGAGAGCTGGAGAAGAGCTTGCAATGTGATAGCACAGAAGAACACAGATATGTCATTTAGAGCTCTTCAGATGTCAATGTCCCTCCAACATTCACAGATCTCACAACCATATTTCACCCCCAGATATACCTCCTACCAGTGGTAATGACAGTGAAACCTAAAGGTTTTGACTTCTGTGAGGATTTCACTTAAATCCTATGACAAGGGATCTCTCTCAAGTGTAGTAACAAACGGTGCTGTGGGACTAAGGAATTGCCTGGATAGTCTGTGATACGTTCATACCAGGCATAGTCAGAGGTGTCATGTCCCTGTGCAGCTCCCTACTGGGAATATGGGGGAGGAAATGAGCTAGCAAGAGGAAGGAGAAAGGGAGCACTCACCACATTGCAAGGCTCTGAGGGTGGTTAGAAAGCACAAAGTATCAAAAGCCTGGGCTTTTGGATTTCAGGTGGGCTTATTGCTTATTAAGGATGATGTTTTGAGAGTGTGAACAAAATTCAGCAAAACATCTCAAGGTCACCAAATGATTGCTTGGATTTGATAGGTGTGTCTGAACACCTCCATCCCTGTAAGATATATGACAAAAAAGTGAAAATTAGTGAATTGAAGCAAAGAACATGATACAGGTAAAGAATAAAGACTTTTGGAGGTGAACAGAAAAAATGCAGATTTTGAACCTTGGACTGAAGCTTAAGTTTTGCCCTAGAGCTGTAGGTACTGCTTTGATGAGAAAAAAAAAAAAAAAAAAAAAAAGTTACATCTGTTATATGCAAGAGAATAGATCTACTTTATAATACTCATCAAAATTGGACTAGAGGGTCAAACTGAACTAAACGAGGCACAGGCTGAAAAACCTTCAACAACAGTTTTGTGCTGGCCAGGTTTGGTATGAATGATGAGATTTGTGGGTCAAGTGAAGCACAGAGGAACAAGAGACACCATCATCTTCCTCACTTCCAGAAGACCAGGGCAAAAGTCTTCTGAATGCAGGGTCTGATCCTCCTCACAGTGCTGCTGTGAGGGTGCTGGGGCAGGCAGTGTGCAGGCAGCTGATAGGGCAGTCCAATGTCCTATTTCTGTTATTGTTGCTAAAAAAGCAGCAAGACATGTTAGGAACTTCTGTGTGGTACTTGTGTTACATCTCTTATATCCTTAAAATGATAGTGTTTTCTATGATGCTGGGGGAAGAGGCCCTTTTGACTCACGAACCACTGGCAGGACAGCTATTCCAACCAGATGAACACAACTCCACCTGGCTGGCTATGGAATCCTTTTGTCTATAAGAGAAGTGGTCAGGGTGGAGGATAAGGGAGGGATTGATGTCCTTTGAAGTCTCCAAATAGTACAGCAAGGATGGACTCATCATGTGTCAAGAGCAGTAATGTGGCAGGGCAGACCAGCTCTGATCAGGCAACTAATGTTTATGGACTGCACAGCTTATGGAGGTTCCCTGAGCTGCCTCCTATCCTCTTGTTCCAATCCAGTGCTCATTCATGGCACCATGCAGAGGTGATATCCATGCCATGGGACAAAGAGTGGGCATAGTGAAGCTCTGTAAGTTAAGAGTTCTCTGCATGCTACAGCCACCAAAATAAGTGATTGCAGAGTTAAAGCAGGATGGAAACAGTAATGACAAATGGGAGCTGCAAAATCTTTGGTAGCTGATGTTCATCTTCATCTCTCCTTTTTAAAAGAGAGCTCTTTCTTTTCAAAAGGGATTTCATTGTTGTCTCTGCTGTCCCCTTTTGGGGGAGCAGGATATGTGGCTGCGTTGGAGACATGAATTCCAGCCTTTCTCTTTGCTGCAAACTGATCCCGCCCAATAGTCATACAAATGGCCACTGATGGCTCTCCATTGCAACTCTGTCCCAGCAGCAGCTGATGCTGCTTGCCAGTGTGGATCACTGAGTATGCACTGTGTCCCTCCCAAAATGCCTGGAGAGGGTTGCCAAGCTGAGAAGGTCTGAGTCAGAGATGTGTAGAGGTTTTGCTTCCCAGGAGAGGAGTCTCTGAAGGCAGGCTGTTGCTCAGCCTGACACTTGCTGGGCACCATGCAAGCTGAGTTCTTAATACAAGAAAGGCCAGCTTGTCCCTGTAATTTAAAAATCCTTCTGCCATCTAGGGAAATGTCAGCAGGCAGAAACAAGTAATGGGAGGGCTTGACCCAAACACAAAGAAGCTTCTGTTTTCTGCCTGTCCTGGCTGTCAGTGGTGTTAGGTTGCTCAATGCTGCTCAGAAAAGCAGCTCTGGAAATTCTCTGCCTTCCATGAAGGCTGAAGACATGTGAAGTGAAATGCCTCTGCCTGAATGAACACTTGTCATGGGAAGAGCTGGGATGCTGAAATACAGCAGGGTGAGAACTGGCAGCAGGCCCAGACTGGGAGTTCAGGAGAATCCTCTGGCAAAGCTGACACCTTATTTTTGATTGCTTGTTTTCCACCTTCAGGTGTAGTCGATACCCAGGTGCTGGAGTGACTAAACTTGCCCACTGTTGCTGCCGCTGGTTCAGCAACTGCACCAAACAGTTGTGGAGGAATAGAGCGAGGGGATGGGTGTGAGAGAAATTCCTGTCTTGGGAACCACAGAGGCATTTTCATGCCTGGGATACTTTCCTATTTGCTTTCCCCCAAAGGTGGCCCCTTTCACCTTGGAGACAGTGTGGCACCTGAAACCATGGGGCACGTGACTATGAGGTTGTTGGCAGCTGCAAAGTCAGGAGCAGAAGGCATATTTTGCAGCTCAGAATCTCAACTGAGGGATTCTGAGGGGCTGAATGTAGAGGAGCTGGGGTATTTCAGAAGAGGATATCAGGGCAACATCCTGGATGAGCCTGTGGTTTGGCAGAGAAGAGTGGAAGGTGCGCTGTGCTCACACTTGGCCCACTGATCTGTTTCTAAGCCATTCTACTCTTGGTAGATGGAGGTGAGGAGTTGCAGTGGAATGGTGCAGATCTGCACCCTATCCTCCACTGGTGTGAATAGCCCCAACCTTCATTGTGCAGTAACTCTGGTTTTTCTATGCAGCCCTCAGATGCCCTGAAACTCAGTAACGCAGACACCAGTGAGCATCTGAGTTCAGTTTCTTGCATCCCCAGATTTTCTTGATTTAAGGTCCAGTTCATTAAAGCAACTAGGTCTCGTTATCACAAAGGGTGGCCTCACATACCTGTTGTCTGAGTACATTGCATCTATAAGGGCTGGTGCCAGGCAGTCATTTGCACTGGACCAGTCTCAGAGGCGAGCCCTGGCTGTGGAGAGCTCTGTAAATAGGATCCTAAGTGAGAAAACAAGCATCAATCTGAGCACTTCAAATGGTCAGTCTCGACAGAGAGCTCATCAGAGGGACCTCACAAGGCTCTGTGGTAGCACTAGTGTTACTCAACACACTTCTAATGGTCTGGCCAGGATCATGAGCAGTGAGCTTACTTGAGTCCCACAGTTATTCCAGAGAGGCAGCATAAAGCTGACTGCAAAGGGTTGCAGAAAATCTCCTGGCAGTGAGTGCCTGGGCTCTCCCTGGTAGATGAAATTCAGTGGTAGCAAATGTAAGGGAATTCCACTAGGAAGAAAACAGTCTGGCTGTACAGATATATTGAATGTCTCTAAGTCAGCTTCTACCAGCAGGTGAAGAAATTCTTGGATTCATTGCAGACAGGCTGCTGAAAACATTCTCTCAAGGCTCTGTTGAGATCAAAAAGCCAAAAAGAAATGTTAGGAATGAGTAAAGAAGAAACAAAAAACATGATTATGCTTCTGTGTACTTCATAGTCTGCTGAAAGTCTGAAAGTTGTGTTCCTGGTTACTACATTGAAGAGCATAAAGAAACACTAGTAAGAGAAGAGAGGACATCAACAATGATCAGAAGTAGGAGATAGTTTCTGGGTAAACACAGATAGCTAATCTTGAAGAAGAGATGCCTGAAAGGGGATTACAAATGGTATGGAAAATGTCAACAAAGAACTAACATTCATGCAGTTCCATATCACAAAAACTAATGGCACCCGATAAACTGGTTAGGCAAGAGGTTTAAAATAAACAAGCTACGGACTTTTCCACGTAGGCATCAAGGAATAATGGAACTCTGCCACAGACTGTTGGTGGACGACAATCCATGAAGGGGTTTGACACATTTATGCAGAGTATTTCCTTTGGAGATTGTCAAATGCAGCAGCACAGATGTTACCTCTGCATCAGAAGTGTCCTAAACAGCAGGGTGATGGGAGCTGAGAAGGCTGACTAGGATAGAGTTTGTGTTTCCACTGTTTCTTACACTTCTTTTCTAAGTGAGGTGACTACAAGAGAAGAGACACTGCTTCTTCAGTCTGGGCTGGCACAGGTTATCTTACATTTCTAGTAAAGCTGTTTTTTGGGGGTTTTGTTCTACAGCAATTTCCCACTGCAATTTATTATCTGACCATTGGTGACATATTGCAGGAGAAGTGGAACATGAACTGATGAGCTGGAAAAGAGAACAAGCTTCCAGATGAAGAGCTGACATCTCTTAAGGACATTCCTAATGTTCTTTGCACTGGTGTGCTAGGAGATGCCTTAATCCAGAAATAGGGACTTTTGAGTGAAAGTAAAGATTGTGGTAAAGTTCTTAAAATGAGAAAAACATTGTTTTCCCTATTAGCTTTGCCAGGGCAGTAGATTTCCTTAGACATTTAGGAGATAGAAGAGACATAGTCTTTCCTTACAGTAAATGTGCTCTGGCTGTCTGATCCAAATGGTTACACCTGTCCAAGCAGGAAATACCTAATTTCGTATCAGCAATAAAATTTGGATTCTGTGTATTTGCAATTGTGAGTAGTACATTTGCAGAAATGACTGAGAGTAAATTTGTCCCCAGGGATGTTGGTCTTTCCAGCTTGCACAGATTCATTGCTTGGAGACAAATTTCAATTAAGGAGAATAATTCTGCACGAATAAGCTGAGAGGAGGTATAAACTGTCCATAGACAATCTTTGCAGAAGAAAGGATAACTAGCTATAAGTCCAGGACTGTGGGGTGCTGGTAAGAGAAGCATGCTGTTTGTGGCTTAGCACAATTTCACCCAGAAGCTATCACACAGCCTCCCTGGAGGTGTTTCACAGTTTAAGATCCTGTCATGGCTCTGGGGAAGAAGAGAATATTTTCTTTGCAAACAAAGCTATGTTTTGGTTTGTTTGGCCTTTTCCATTTCACGCGCCTCTATTGCTGATGCCTGCCAAATTGTTTAATGATCAATCCCTCCCCAGAGACTACAACTTTTAGGATGATACACATCCTGAACTATTTCAGCTGTGGTCCTGCTTATTTTTCCTATTTTGTTCTGCCCAGTTTCTGACTCCACCTTCTCTGCTGCCCAGCCTCCTCAGTAGACAATGTTTTTCCATTTCATTTTATGAGACTAATGAAAGGCATTTTCATCCCATCCCCCAGGACTGGAGAAGAAAAGCCCACATCTGGAGGCCATTCATAGCTGGAAGGTCTCTTCTGACCTTCCTTGCTTTGAAATCCAATCCATGTAACCTTCTGTCTAAATACTGTTGAGATATGGCAAAAAAAGGCTTTGTGAGGGGACGGTGTGAAGGAATCAGTGACCCTGATATCCTTTTACAAGTGTGAGACTTTCTTTGCTACAAGGGAATTTTTATTTGGGTTTAGGGATTTCCTCGTTTTGAGGTCTCCAAATACACACTTTGGAAGCAATGAGAAAAGGGAGCTTTATTCTTCTGAGGTGTTAAATGTACCCAGCAACAGTTAAAATGAGTGGTCTGAAGCATTGTGTAGGTTCCAACATCCACAACTGACTGTCCAGATGGTCCAGCCAGAGACCTGTAGGCTGCATTTTGTCTGTAGAACAGTTCACCTAGGCTTCTAGGGGCTTCCACTACTTGAGGCCGCGCCTAGTCCTGCCTCGTGGTCAGAGCCTTGCCTGCTTCTGGCTAACCCTGGCGATGGCTTCAGGCAATCGGTAGGCCCAGTAGGCTGGCCAACCGAGCCGATCCGGTGGGCTCTTTTCAGCCCAGCTGCTTGATGTGAGTTGTGACGATGGTAAGGATAAGAGGGAGGGCTCTGTTGAGGGGTTGCCACAGGAGTTTATTGAGGGTCCAAGGGAAACAACCTCACTCCAGGGAGTCTGCCCCAGCAGAGCGAAGACTGCCCTGTGACAGCTCCTTTTACCCGGGGGAGGAGTAAGGGGAGGTGTCAGGGAAGGCACCAATGAGAGAAGGCCAGGGAGTGGCTGTCAGGATGAGAGACTCCTCTGGGAGCCAATCCCTGTGGGGGAGGATGGACTTCTTCGGATCCTGGCCTATCACTCGACGCCCTCCTAGGAACTTTCTAGAACCAGGGAGAGGCCTCGAGGAGATGGACAGATCCTCGGGGGTAGGGAGTAAAGGATTGACAGGTAACTGAAACTGGGTAAACAACCAGGGTAAAAACCAACTGGGGTTTGAACAGGGGTACATGGAACGAATAAACAACATGAACAAACATTTAACAAATAGAATTAAACACACCACTACAACTACTCAAGAATAAAACTTCATGTTTCTTGAATCCTCCTTGCTCCCATAGAGTAAATTACTGTAATCTGACCCCTGGTTGCCCGGAAGTTGAATAATTTGTAATTCAATTTTAAGTACCTCAGAACAGAGACTTACTTGTTATGGCTGGGTTGCTTAGCCTGTCTAGGCTTTCTTCTATGACTGTATCATGAAGTGCTTTACAATGCTTACAACCACACTCATCATGGTTGTAAATGCCCCTGTCATGACTAATAGGACAAAGATCGTTGAACTGGTGGTCTGGAATTTAAGGCCTGGCACAGAGGACACAGGTGTGTCTTTTCCCTAAAGTAATTTAAAAAAAAAAAAAAAAAAAAAAAAAAAAAAAAAAAAAAAAAAAAAAAAAAGGTGAGGGGGTGTCCTGTTTGTTCCCCAATGGGAGTCTGTCTGCTTTTATGTCCTGACAATGGCCAGCAGCTCCCTGTGCCTTTCCTGTGGGAGTTCACTGTTTTTACCAATAGCCTCAGGTGTTTCACCCTGCATTGGATCTCTGGGATATGAATGGGTCCAACTACCTTAACTTCTGGCATCACACCAAGGTATTGTTTGCTTCCTTGTCTGGAAACATCTGCCTTGATGTTCCTTCTTGTATTGCAAATCTGAACAGACTAGAGAGGTTGTATTCTTCTAGCTTAGTACAATTTGTGAACCATTTGTGGCTAGTTGTTGAATTTTTACTCTTAAAGTAAGCCCTATTCTGAAAAGAATAGATGTATTGTGTATGTACATGCACTCAAGAGATGGAAGAATATATTATAATAGATCTGTCTCAATTTTCTAGTCCTCAATCCCAGAGAGACTAAAGGCATCCATTCACCTTTTGATAAGTTAACTATTGCAGGATGTGATTTATGCTGTTCTATTTCACATCATACCACTACAGGTACTGTTCAGCTCGTGTGTCATAGCTCAGAGGATAGCAATAAACCACTGAACAAGAGTGACTTAACCATGACAGATTTTATGGGTACTTGTCTGACTCAATTTAGCTTTCCAGGCTGCCCCACAAATGTAATGTAATTTAATGGTCTGCACATATCTGGCCCATATTCAGCTAATGTGCAACCTCAGTTTGACTGACATACTGTGACTGTTTCCCTGGTAAGCCTGCTGAAGGAACAAGGGGTTAAAAGCTTTGGGGAATAAGTAACTATTTTTTTTTTTCTTTTCTCCATCTTGAATTGTTCTTTTACGGAGACAGAACATCTGGAATAGATAGGTATTTGGGGGAATATGGCTACTTGTGCCTAGAGCTAGTGTCTCTGAAGCCTCAGAGAGCCAAATGAATATCTTTGTAGCACTAGCATTAAATTTGCATGGGCATAAAAAGCAAGCACAATGCTCATTGCTCTTACTGACAACTTTATTGTTAGAGTAACTCTGTTATTCTGACAGTCTGAGGAAACAAACCGAACCAAACCATATTACTAGTGATTATTACTGTTATCTGCTCTATGGCAATGCTGAGAAGCCAGGCATTCACAGCCAGGCTATCACAGAGATCTGTGTCCCTGTTTCAGATTGCCATGATTAGCCTGAAAGAAAACCATTTTCATAATTCTCTTCAGTTTTGATACTTTGAGGAGTATTTCTGTACATGTGACACTGACTTTGCATCTCAGTTATTCTGTTTCTGGTGATCACAATGCTGTCATCATGAGCAGCAAGTCCTTCCTCTGGAGGTATCCAGTCCCACAGGGATTGCAGCCTCTTTGCCTGCTGTGGCAGCTGCACATGGTCACTGCTGCACCTCCCACAGACTGCTCTGGGATTGTGGTTCATTAATAATTCTGAAAATCTGAGTCTTGTTCCCAGCACTGCAAATACTGTGCTTCCACTTGACAGGGTGGTGAACCAAGGCAGGGCAGGGCTGGGACAGGCAGTTCTGCTGAAGAACTGGGCTTGCATACACAGTGATGAAACTTTGTCTTGGAAGGACAGAGGCAAGTGGAATACGCTGCTTAAGGGAGAAGATCCAGAAGAAAATATGTGGTATAATGGAAAGAAAGGAAATTTTTAGTTGAATATCAGGACTGACTTTTGTTGGTGTGTGGAGTCTATTTTCTATTTTCCCAATTTTTTCCCAATATTTTCCCATCTATTTTCCCAAGGGAAACCCAGTAATGGAAGCCTATTGGTTCTGGTCTCCAATTGCTGGACTGGACACAGCAGGACATACTGCAGGCCAGGAAATGAACTTGCTTTTTCTGGAATGAAGACTATGGGTGTGACCCTGCACCACAAAAACCCAATGTGAGTGTTGCCCGTGACCTCAGGGAACACAAGCTCCTTCTAACCAGTAATTCAGTGCTGATTTTCCATCTCTCCTCTGCACTCTAAGGTGTTTCTCATCAGTGCAGCTGTGTCACTGGAATATCCAAACCCATGCCTTTCTATTCAATTCTACTGCTTGCTCCCTTCAGGCAACTGTTAAGGAACGGTCCTGAGAGTTTCAGATGCACAGAGCATTAGAAGAGAGCCAGATATACTTCTCACCTGCAAGGTGGGAGGGGCACATCGCTGTTGTGCATGAGGCCTGCTAGACTGTGTTTATTTCACAGAATCATAGAATGATTAAAGTTGGAAAAGACCTCTCAGATCACCAACTCCAACTGTCCAGCCAGCACCATGACCATGTTCACCACTAAACCATGTCCTCAAGTGCTGCTGATTAACTAAAACTCACCCTGACCTCTGATGTGGCAGAGGCAGGGAAAGGCAAATGAATCGATGCCTTTCTCCCAGGCTTGGTCTTTCTTCCCCTCACTTGTGATCCCTGCTCTCCCGGGGCTACTTTGCCTGATAGCCCTTACAGCAGAGGTAGGAGTCTATTTTTGCTCTTTTGTGTTAATGACTGGTCCCAGTGGTCATCTGTCTCTTGCCAAGTGCATCCCAGTCCAGCTATTCTCCTGGAGTTCCTTGCAGTTCTTCCCAGTGCTCCCAAATGCTGAGGTGTGTTAGTACTGGGGTACACAGGGCAGTAGTGAGAAAGGTGGAGGCAAATAACTGTGGTTTGAAAAGTAAATAATTTATTCAACAACAACCTCTCCACCCAGGTAATCACCTCAAACAAACATTCTGCATGTCAAAGGTGTTTCTGGAGATAAGGGTTAACACAATAAGACTCGAGATTTCTTGGCTTTGTCTAGTATTCAGTGCTTAATGCCACCTTGCTCTCTGCTGAAGGCAGACTTGTTCCTCTAAGTGCCCCATTAGAGGTTACCAATGAGGGGCAAGACTCCAGGGGGAAGTCTTTACACTGACAATAAAGACAGTTAGCTTCCAGTAGCTAAGTATACAAGAGGGCTGAACATAGCCCCTGAAACTTTGCCCCTAATGGGTAGTGAAGTATTTCCTTGGGGAGAAAAGGGACAGATATGGAGAAAAATACATTCTGATGGCTGGGAAATTAAGTTCATAGCTGCAAATTGTACTTGTGCTTGCAAAGCAGGCTGAGGCACCTTTTTTTCCCCCGTTTTTTGTCTTGTTTTGTTTTAATTACTCATATAAATATTGGTTGCTGGAGAGAATCTCTGTCTCCTGGCCTACCTGACCATGGAGAGCTCAACAAAAGAAGTTCTGGAGTTTGCTGCTGAAGATTCAAGGCTCAGCCTTGTGACCTTTCCGTGGTATATTGACAGGCCATTACCATGTTGTGATAGTTGCCTAGCAAGGCAGTGACACTTTTGCTGAGGCACAGTGACAGCTGTGTCACACCTGTGGGCTGGTGAGACTGAAACTCGTACTATTTGTTTTACGACAGTGCAAAGCTTGCATCAGTGTATCCCTAAGTCAATGAGAGCTGGTGTAGTGACAGGGTGACACATTCTATGTTCTCACCTGACTTGTAGCACTGGGTGCCCTGCAGTGGCTCCCTGGCTTGGCATTAGCAGCAGCCCTGCAAACAGAAATGGTGGAGCCTTGCTGCAGTCACAGAGGCAGAGAGACTGAGTAGGAGCTATTTTTGTGTAGCGATGGAATGAACAAGACCATGAGGTGTAAGAGTCTGTGGGCTGTGATGAAGAAACCTTCTTGTGGGTGGAAGGGTTAGAAGCAAGTGACCAACAACACCTCTGCTGCACGGTTGGAAAGCGTGTCGATGGTTAGACTTCAGAAAGCACCTGCCAGGGGAGATCCTCTTATTAGCAAGTGCTTCTAGTGGTGTTCCTATGGATGTCACCTTTTATCATCTCCTGTACTAATTTATCAGGAAAATTTAATTTCTGCCATATTTGCATATCACATAAATGACAGGGAGGAGGACTACAGCTGTAAGGTCAGCTCAAACTGCACAGGTGGATCTCTTAAATGCATTTGAACAACAAAATGCTATGGCTACCTTCCTATAGCAAAGTGTGTATTGGGGTGTGACAGGGATATTGGAGACAGTATCCTCTCTCACAGTGTCACTATAGAGGATAGGGGAATCAAAAGAAATAGTCTCCAGGCTAAAAACCTCAACACATTAGGAAAGACTCTGAAATGTATGAAGGGAATAGCGAGTGGGACAACATTTTCATTTTTTCCCACTAACCTGTGTGTCCAAGCTGAGCAGTGGAAGTACAGCTTGGCACCCTCTAAAGTCTTGATCCCCTCAGAGCTCATATTAGGGACAAAATCAGTGTATTCTCCAGCTGGCACAAATCCTGGAAGAAAGGTACACAGGTGAGAACAGGAGGACTTGTGCCTTCTGCTATGCTCCTAAGAGGCAGGCAAGCGGGGAAGGGCCTGCAGTACAGGCCTGGCTGGTGAGATCATGCTGGAGTACTGTTCTCTATTTCCCTGTTTGAAGTTCTCAAAGGATGCTAAAAACTGGAAAGGACTCAAAATGTAGTTTATGTAAAAGAAAGATAGGGACTGGCTTAATCAAAGTCCACAAATATTTCACTTGAGAGATAGATTTCTAATAGTAAACAGTGCTGGCAGGAAAAGTCTTGTCGAAATCTAGGTTACACCTACACTGGTAAATAGTGATCCAGGGCTAGTTCTCTGAACCTGAGGGCAAGTGGCACAGCATCCATCTGAAAAAACTTCTTCTCCCCCAAAGAAGGTAGCCTTGCCCAAATAATCTGTTAGGAATGATGCCCTGACCCATGTTGTCAGAGTCAGCCCTGCTGTTGGCAGAGTACCCTCCTGTTGTTCAGAGAACACTGGCTGCCACAAGCCAAAACTTGCCACTAAGCATGCAAACAACATGGAAAATTGCCTGTCGGGGCTTGTGCATGTCTTGAACTGCTTAGGTTGCTAATAGAGAAGTCACCTCACTGGCTGGTGGTGAAGACCATTTAGAAATAGGGTGTGCACTTCGAACTGTGAGGTTGGTTAGCTAGTGGACAGTTTAGGGATAATAAATCCCTTGACATGTGAAGTTTTTCAGTCTGGTGTGGATGTCACCCTAAAAAGACAGAGATTTAAGAGAAACCATGGCCACAATGTGGGCAGGAGAAACCCCAAGGGTGAATGCTGTGCATGGGGTCAGAGCAGATATCTGCTGTGTCCAGCTGATGCATCTGTGTCCCTGAAAGCTGTGACCACTACAGGGAAAGCCTCTGTGAGGACCTCCAAACAACTGTGAAGAGGATTATTCTCCATCATCACTGCTAGGAGCCCTAAGTTCTGTGGAAAGCACTTGATTAAATCTGCCTCTGGGACAGAAGATTGAAGTGGCACTCCCTGCATTCCCTGCTGCTCTCTTCTGTGGGAAGTCTTAGCACCTACACATAACCTAGTAGCTGAGACAGGCTCTGAGCTCAGAAAGAGAGAGATGCTTTTTGGGGGTGGACATAGGCATCCCAAGCCATGGCGTTTTTCCAAGCAGTGGTGGAATAAGCTGGCTAAGACCCTGCAGACATCAGCTCACTTTCCATGCCTGTACATTTTGGTTATGGGCTAGTGGGCTGGGTGTCTGAGTCAGGATACCAGTGAATGCCTGAGAAGGTGGAGAGGGAATAATACAGGAACCTTCCCATTAGGAAATACAGTAAACAAAGCCAGATTGGATGTATGGCTCCTCTGGCACCCCTGCCTACGCTTTTCTTTGCTCCCCAAGGCAGCAATTGGTGCTGGGACAACCTGTACCTTATCAGATTTGATCTGTGACCCACAGGTTTTTTCTTTAGCAACAATGAAAAGACATCAGTAGCTCTTCTGTTCTGGAGGATCTAAAAGCTTCTTGAGGACCTCAGAAGAGCTTTTGAAAGAACAGTCTCTAGATCTTCAGTGCAGAGTTTAAGCCAGCTGTAAAAATGGCTAAGAAGCTCTGTAGAGAAGTTCATTATAGATTTTCATTTAACAATTGAAGAATGCTTTTTAATCTATGAAGAGAGGAGGGGAACATCAGATCTGCTCCAACAATGCCATGAAGCACACATTTAAGGTCTGTAACAGACTGTGGTTAGAAAGGCACACCAGTAAGCTCAAAAATGGTTTCATTTGGAATCTTAGCAATATGGTACTTCCCACGTCACCTTTGTACCAAACCTGGAGCATGATGATTGCAGAGGGAGCTGTTTTCCTGGTCTGCTGTGTTAGCCCTAGAGGTGTTCCAAGGCTGGAATAATAAATGTGGTAGAGTAGGATTGACTGAACTCTCCTTGGGCCAATTGGGAATTGCTCAATAAGGTTGGACTTCAGGTGTCCCTTAGCAGTACCCAAGTGTATCCTTAGAATTGCAACACAGACAGAATCACCCGAAGTGGTAAAGGGCCCTAGCACAGGCCAGTGACCTGCTTTGAAAGGGGTGTGGCTGACCTGCACTGCATCCAGTCATGAACTGAAATGCTAGGGATATTGAAAGTCAGGATTGCAGGGCGTTGGTGAAGCTGTGTGTGAGGCTTCATGACTGATGGGAGTAATTGAGGATATTTATTTTCCAGCACTGGATGGGAGTGAAAGACCAGCTCTTCAATCCCTTGTTTTAATCCAATCCTCTGAAATCTGAGTTCAAACCAAAGCAAACAGAAAATCCTTGTTATAAGGACAAGGAGAGTGGGAGAGAAGCCCCTAATCAAAATGTTCTGATAATTGAAAAATCTGTGGTGAAAACTAATATTGGAGAGTCATGCAGAGAGCAGGAGCTGAGCCTTCCCACTTCTTACCCAGAGCTGAAAACTAATCATGAGTGATGGCAGCATACTTAGGCAGTGTCGCTGCTGTCTCAAAGCCACCCTCTTTGCCACTGACCTAGCCCCTAAGTCTTCATCATGGTGCCCTCAGTGCATCTCACCCATGTTTCAGCCTGGTGGGAGCAGTCCCTCCAAGCTGCGTTCCCTCCTTTTCTCTCCAGCCAGTCTTCTAGTTTCACAGCCTTTTCCAGGCTGAAGTCTTCTTTTCTTTCTTCTTTGTGTCATCCGGGAAACACATCCACCTCTCTTGCTCCAGCCTCATATTCTGCCTTATTCAGAGATTCTGTAACTCGTGTGAAAGAATTTCAAGCAATGCAAACTGTGGCAATTTTTTTTAACCATGGAAATCAGAGATTGGAAAATCTTGCTAGCTCATCCAGTCCATTATTTCACATTGTAGCCTAGCCCAATTCCTGCAAGATTCTTGCCTGCAATACATTTTCCAGTGCATTATCAGTCTGCATCTTTTGCTTCCCATAAGAAACTGTACCACAGAGGACTACTTTTCACTGTTTGGAAGAGGTTTCTGAAGTTTCCTTTCCATTCTTCCTGACCTAATTTCTTTAAGTTCTGCCTGTGGTAACATGCTAGCTGGGCTCTCCTGCCTTCATGCTTACCTTATTAGGTGATGCTAAATAATTTTTGTTCAGTTAAGCTGTTTAGCCACAATGCTTACTGCTTAGTTGTAAAGCTCAGCAATAATAGTCCTTGGTTACCTGGGAAATACTACCATTGAGATTAGCATGTTAATGGGTACACAGAACACAGCAGACATTGCCTCTTTATTTTCACAGTCACTTGACACATTCCATCTCATGGTCTGGCTTTGGTTGCTTTTGCCTTTGCCAAACTTGAAACCAGCATCATCTAGCTCATGTCTGCTTCAGTAGTTATATAGGGTTCTTTTTGGTTTTGTTTTTAGTTTTGGTTAAGACCACTGAGCTATTTCTTGAGAACAAGCCTGGCAGGGGAATATTCTGCTTTATCCACATTACAAAAAATCCTAATTACTTTTTCTTTAAATAAATCCTAATTACTTTTTCTTTAAATTTGAGCAATGTCTTGCATTAAAATAAATCATACTTTTTTCTGTCAGAAACAGATCTTTTGTCATCTGTGACAAAGGCGTCCCCAAAGTTGGCTAAATAATGAGGTTTTGAGGTATTGCATCTTGGGCTTGCTCAGAAAAAATAATGGGGGCTAGGAAGGACTGTTGTTTTTATATATATATATTTTTTTTTTAACTGTGAGCCTGATGGAAAAAGTAGCACTTGATTTAAGACACAGATTGTAATGTACTGGCACAAAGGCCCCTGGCTGTGGCTGAAGGGTCACCTCTTCTGGCCTCCCTTGGGCCAGGATGCTGTCACTCTGCCTGGCCCACTCCTTTCCATGGCTGGGTCACCTCAGGAACTGGTGTCCTTGCCCCATGCATGGAGCTGGGGTTGGCCAGGCATGCGGAAATCTGGCTACGAGGAAACAGGGAGGTGTGGAGAGAGGAGGGAGAGAAATGAGGAAAAAAACCAACAACCCAACAAAGAAAGCCAACAACAACAAAAAAATACAGCAGAAGAGAGGCAGACTCCCAATCTCTCTGCTGGCTGCCTTCAAAATATTTTGTGTTTGTGTTTTCAACAACTGGGGCACTCCTTTCCCTCAGGACTTGTAGGGAAGCCTGGGTGTCCTCGAAACTCCCCTGGCACAGCATACATGTGCTGCATCCACCCCATGCCCGTGGCAGTGACACCATCTGCTCCTGGCATCTCCTGCTCTCACTGGGCCTTCAAGGCACAGGGCCAGGGCCCCAGATTGCTGTCACCGCTGCCCTGTCCTGACCTGTCTTCTCTGGTGCACAGGCAGCTTCAGTGTGCTGCCCACCACAGCATGCAAAGACATGAGCCATGGAGATTGGACTCGACAGCAGGACTGTCTGTGAAGCCACAGCTCCAAAATGCCATAAAGGAATGGAAAGGAATCCCAAATCCACATCAAATCTAAGGAAAAAAGGAGATGCCCTCCATCCTGGATAATTATCAGGATATCCAGAAAGATAAAAGGTGCAATTGTAATATCTAGCATGATTATTTTCAAAGCAGCCACTGTAGCAAAACCACTCTGCTCAGCACTGTAAGGAAAGCTGGTCTCATCATTCTCTTCAGACAGCATATTTAGACCTTGACTCCTCTGGTCTGTGCTTGCTACCACCCCTGCTCTCTCAGGGGACCTGGCCTGAGAAACTCGCTCGCGCTTTCTGGCCACCATGCTTGCTGCATCTATTGCTGCCTCTTTATTCATTAATCCTTCCCCTCCTAGTTTTCTCTTCCTCCTTTTTTTCCCTTGTCAAAGCAAGGAGTTTTTAATAGCTAAAGAACGAAAACGCCTCCCACGCCTTGCCTTAAAAAAGCTAACTCTATGTCTTACTCACTCCTTTAGATTTCCAAACCTTTCTTTCCTGCTAGCTTAGATGTTTCCTTTGAGGCACTCGTTCCTCAAATACTATCATGTGAGTAGAACTTTTATTAAACTATGTAGCTCCAATGGCCTTGAGAGAACAATCCATGTGAATAAATAAATCAGATGTGGAATAGACACCATTAGCAGAGATGGAAAAGTTTTCTGGTTTATGCTGTGATTTGATTGGAAAAAAGTATATTACAAGGGACTTTATTCTAGGATGAAGTGGTATCTCCCTTGCAAAAAAAAATTAACAGTAGGCTTGAAGTTCTTCAGGGTGCTAAGGTCATAGTGATGCAGGTAGATGGGTTAGATAGTCTTTATAGGCTTCCTCTAACTCTGCTTATTCTGATTCACCATAGTGAAATGGAGGAAAAGATAAATTAAAGCAAAGAACAATTGCTTTGGCTTTCTAATTTCCATGAGTGAAACCAAAGTGCAATGTAGTTTAACTGTATTGTTTCAATTTTTTTTTTCTTTAAAACATATTAAACATATCCTTGACTACAAGATCACCGGCATATGTGTGAAGTACTCTTTGCACAGATTAATTTTAGGTCCTCAAATTTTATCATTACCAAAACAGAATGTTTCCTGCTGTTTTTGTGCTGATTCCGGTATCGGCAAGGATCCCCTGTGCTGTAGCTTTGCATCTATGGGAGTGACTCCAAAGGCCCAACTTTACAGTTTATGGAAACAAGGGCTATTTTGAGCTATCAATCCAGCCATGGCAATGTGGAGCTTAGCACAGTTTACTCTGTTTCTGGACTTAGGTTTGTACCCTGCATTGTGCTGCATATTGCTGGAGTGAAATTCCTAGCAACACCCAATTAAAACAAGTGCTAAATGTTTACTCCCCATCATTGCCACCGCTTTGACTGCAATGTAAATGCACAACTAATGACTTGGCTGATGGGAGGGGAAAATTATGTGTCAGAGCCAAGTACAGAACTAGGAATTTGGGCCACCAGCCAGCTTGTTAGATCACACTGTGTGCTTCTAATGAAACACATTGATTTGTGACTCTTACAATAACATTTTTAGGAAATCACTTCACTGGGTATTTATTTGTGTGTTGGAGCAACCTAGTCAGGTTGGGAAACTGAAGCAAACACTGTTTTACAGAACAAGAGCAAAATTTTAAGAATGAGGTTAATTAATCATTGGAGTGACTTTTCTAAGGATGTGATGGGTTCTCCATCATATTCTGCTGCACAGTCAATACCAGTTAGTTGTATAAAATATGTGCTATAGCTCCAGAAGGAGTTCTGTTCATCCCTAGAAATGATTATCCAAAGTTCTTTGAGTTCTGTTACATCTGAGAGGAGACTATGTTGTTGCAGGGGTTCCTCTTGATGATGAAAAACCCCTTGAGCCTGTGGTAGTCATTGAGTCTGAGTGTTTGTGATTCTGAGTTGTAACAGACTGACATCTCGTCAGTGGTAGATTTAAAAGTAGCAACAATTTTCATAGAGAGGACTACCAAATTACAAAGGCTCACTCTGCAGAAGTGGATGCCCTGCCAATCTAGCGGCTGATATAATGTGCTGTGATGACTTAGTGAGCTCAGAAAGAATTAAACCATCAATAAAATGACAGACTTGGTACATTTCAAAGCTTCTGGTCTGATCTCATGGAATTTCTTGGCTGCTACATGTTCAGTCAGACAGAAAGACATGGGTATGAACCTTGATCACCTTGTAGTATTTCACTGGATGCCTCAGAAGAGCAGATGGGAATAATGAGCAGTGGATAAGGTAAGCATTTATCTACTTGGAGTTTTGTACAGACCCTTTTCTGGACTGGCACCTCTTTAATATCCTTATAGATCTATGTATAAATTTGTGGTTTTCTTATCTGTTTACAGTTTATGGTTAGCTAAATTACACAAGAACTATTTTTATTTCTATGTGCTCAGCTGAACACATCCTAGAATTTAAGTACTCTGTGAAAAGCAACCACTAGCGTTATATATAATATATAGTCTTATATTTCCTATTCAGAAATCGAGACACCTAGAATCTCTAGTGAGTCCTCAAAGTCTTTGTTGATGCATCTATTTTTTTTTCTTTTTATGTCTGCTTTCTGTGTGGTTTTTGAGTGGCTGACAACCATAAAGATTAGAAAAAAATTGAGCCAACTAAGATTTGTTTGGAGAAAAAATATAGAAGAAAAAAAGTAGGACCAAGCTGACTGACTTGTTTGTCCATCTTTAAGATGCATTTACTTAGTCTAGTTCAATCTTTATTTCTGACACACTCTCAGTGTCTAGCAATGTAAGCTGATCATCTTTGAAAACAGAATTCACCTTTAAATGTGCTTAGACTAGAAAAAAAAATGCCTGGTGAGGTCATTTTCAGAGCAAGAGTTAATGCATCATGCAAACAGCTAAATAAAGGTTACAATCTGAGTGGAATTATTCAGAGCTCAGGGAGAAATCTGGCATTTGCAGTCTGTCACTAGGTTTGAGAAGTCTGGCTCTCTCCATGTCACTGTCACTCGGGAGACATCCTCCTTTCTGTGTGACAGTAAGGGAGGGGACTGCGACTCTGAATGATCTTCCTGTAAAAACAGCAAAAACAGGAGCTGTGAGAAGTGTCATGTGCGAGGAATGTGTGGAATGAAGGGTGAGTATGAGCCGTCTTTGTCCAGTTTTCACAGAGCGACTCTATGGGTGTAAATAGCTACCCTTCCTCCCCTCCTTTCCTCTTCAAGAGCCAATGTCAGGGCAGCAAATGGTCCCTGGTATCCCTGGAGGATCACTGCATGGGGGGCTGTCGTGTGTGCCTCTTAAAACCCACCAGTTAAATATTGCAAATTTTGGGCCCTAGCTAGCAGGGTCTCCTTGGCCTTCTTTTCCACCAACATCCCTGGGAGTTGAATTTGTCTCTTTGGGGCAGGATACACCCAAACCAGGGTGTAGATGGTGATAGAGGCAGGATAAAAATGAATCACTTGTCAATGCTTAGGCTGTTTTAGAGTTGGCTATCTCCATAATGGTGCTGTGCAAAGATTTTGGGGTTTTTTGCATATTGTTTCCTTGTTTTGTTTCTATAAGTCAAGAATTTGGCTGTTTGCACAGGAAATTAACTACTATTGGCATTTACTTCAATGGGTGAATTTTTAACGAGTCGCCAGGGACTGGCTGCTGCTGAGTTCAAAGAGAAAGAGACATCCAAAAACTCCAGCCAAGCCAAGTTATGGTGGGAAATATCAAATACGAAGAGGAGAAAACTGAAGGCACAGCAGGGTGAAAGACAGATGCAGCTTAATTTTCCTGTCTATAATAGGTGAGATTGAGGTGAGGTTAATATAGAAAATTTAAAAAAAAAACAGCCCACCAACCAAAATCCAAACCAAAACCAGATAAAATCCTCATAATTTTGCGAAGGGGATTTTGTTGAACATCAGGAAATATGCTCTGGTGTTGGTGTTCTCCACCAGAGTTGTGTGCAACAATCTGGGGAAATTTAATGTGATACTTGACAAAACATTGTGAGAAGTGTTAGAAAGAATAGTTTCATGCAGGGCAGAAGGTGAGCAAAAGCTAAGCTACTGCAGTCATTCCTCTTTTTTTTCTTTTCCCAGTGATTTCAGGCATTCCCAGCCTCAGATAACTCCAAGAGACAGACCCACACCTCATTTCAGAGTCAAGGTGAAGAGTTTATGTTCATAAAAATGTTAAAAAAAGAGGGAGGGAAGGAATTTCAAGGAAACGAATATAAGTCTAAACTTAGATGTTGCTTCCCCCAAGCATACACGTGAGCAGGACAGACTCCTGAAAAGATGACTAGCGAAAGATTGCCATCTTCTGGAAGGATAAATATCTGCCATTATTCAGAATATGAAATCTGCTGTAAGCATATTTTTTAAACCTTAGCATATTTCTGAACAATTTATTTCCCAACATGAATTCTTATCCATACAAAAATAATTCAGTTTCATCGATATATGAACCCAGCTTTAGAAACTGACAGAGAATCTTGGGTTTTAAGGATTCCTTAACCAAGCTTAAAATTAGGAAAGTGTTAAGGATTATCAGTAGAGATGGGCTTTATCTATTCTTGAGCTTATAAACCAGGCTTTTTTTTTTCTTTTTCTTTTATTTTTTTTTCTAACTGAGCCTTTAGAAGTTAAATTTAACATGTCCAGATGCGGACAGACTGAAAAAAAAGAAAAAAGAAAGATATCTCTCTCCTTTTAAATGGCATCAGCTGTTGTTCTACCCACTTCAGTAAATAAAGTATATGTTTCAGACAGAACCTTTTTATTAATCAGAAACCTGCAGTCAGTCCATAGAGCTCAGGGACATTAAGCATTGCTTTCAGTTAGTCCGTCTTAGAAATGCTTATCTATATTAGAGGAGTTTATGCAGTGACTGGGATTAAAATAACCACAGAGCTACTGCCCATTCTGCTCAGGGCAGGAAGGGTCAGGAGCCCGGGACAGCACAGCCCATGTACTGGATTGCGAACTTCTCCGTGCTGCGTGGGGCTGTCACAGGCTGTGCTGTCATTCAGAGCTGTTTCTGCACCTGCCCCCAGCCTCTGGGCTCTGGTGTTGGACATGAGGAATGAGAATGGATGGACCACTGGTTTCCTCTCTCTTGGCAGAACAGCATGCAGGAATCTGCCTTTTTCCCTCCCAGTGGTGGTGCAAGCTTGTCACTGGGCAATGTGCTTGTGGGTGTGATAAATAGGTATGATTCGTGCTGATAAAATTGAAACAGTAATCAATACTTTAGAATTATAAAGAAGTAACAAGTACTGCCAAAGAGGGAAGGGAGGGGGTCCCCCCCCTTCTCCTGCAGATGTTCATGAAATACAGGAAGAAACCTAGACAAGGGTAGCTAAATTTACTCATAGAAAGGGAAAAGTTGGGGAAGCTCCAAGGAACCTGCTAATTATATAAGATTTATGGTGGAAATGTTCAAACTTGGTATTTACTCACATAATACAAGCTTAATACGCATGTGTAACCAAGAAGGTAGCCTAATACGCATGAGCAGTAAAAAAGGTTATTCAAAGGACACGTGATGAAGAGGATGAGCCTTCATCACACGACCCCCTAAAAAGTGGCGAGACCCCCGAAAAGAGATAACGAGGCATGCGTGATAGAGGTGGTGATGAAAACAGTGATGTAAAACTTACATATCGAAAATAGGAGGGGATGGGTGGTGGCACGTATTGGCCTACACTATAAAGGGGCCAGCTCGGGGTTATCTCGTTTGTACGTGAGGCGGGATCCCATGGTCCTGCTCCGTACCCCGCGGTTTGTATCTTTGCTTATGCATTATTAACCGAACCAATTATTTACTATTCAATTATTATGTGATTATTATTCAATTTTGTATCCATTAATATACTCAATTAAAATTGCTGTTACATTTAAATTTTGTTTGGGATTTTTTTGGGGGTCATTGGGCATCATATTTATAACATGGGGAAGACAGGATGTGTCTTCCTTTGGGATGCTCCCTTCCCTTGCAGTTTGATTCAGTACACCTTTGCTCCATGGCATCTGCTACATTCTCATGAGAGGTAAAGTTCTTACTTTTCATGGTTTGATACCACACAGGTATAGTGAGAGCTTTTAAACTTTCAAGACAAGAGTTCAGAATGGACTTTGTGTGAATGTGAATCCCTGTCTCTTCTTACTAGGTTCCCAAATTCATCCAATGTGGACCAGCTGGGATTCCCAGTGACCTTCACATTTTGGTAAAAGCTGACACTACAAGTGACACTGACAATCTAACCTCAGTCTCCTATTCTTTGACTATTGGCTCGACTTGTTGCTGTTTCAAGTATCTCTTTTGTGGTAGTGATGCCATGGTGTCAGTCTGTCACTCATCATCTCTTCTACTAAAGGACTCATTTTGGCAACAAAAATTTCCCAGAAGTGTCCATGAGGAGAGCTGTACTGGTATTTCTTCAGGGACTGAAATCCTCAGTCCTCAGAGCAGATGCAGTTGGTGCATAAACTTTTCTCTCCCCATTTTTTTTTTTTTTATTCTGTCCTTTCTGCAACTGTTAGGTGTGGGCAGGAAGATATCTTAGGGCTGGGATGCTTTTGGTCTTTGCCATTCTGCTGAGACAGTGCACAGTGCAAGGGGTGACCTGATACCAAGGGTGCTGGCAGTTTCCAAGCTAAGGTTGCTCCTCCCCTGCAACATTGGCCAAAGCTGCTATTTTCCTCCATACAAGCTCCCAAATAGCTGCTACATGGGGATGGCTGGAATCTCTCAGTATTTTAAAGAAACTTTCTACTCAGTTAATACAGGTCACTCTTCTGCACTTAATCCCAACCCCCAGCACCAACCGCTTCCCCTATAATCTCCCAGAACAGCTGTGCTGTGATTGCATTGTGGATTACAAAATGACCATTTTCCACAAAACAGCTGCTGATCAGAAGGATAGCATTTAATAATCACTGGTGAGGCGAAGGAGGAGGAGACCAGACAAAGGAGGAAGGGATTTTGCAGCAATTGGATTTCTTGGAGGATATAGAGATGAACAAAACAGCAGACAAGCATGAGTCCCAATTCTGTGTTGTTCATCCAAATTAACAAGACTTCAAAGACTTGCTGCTAAGGTAAATTCAACTATCATTTCTTTTGGGGCTGTCTAGATATTATGGTTGGTTATTATCAGTGAGTGCTTGGCTTTTGTGGAGGGAAGCTTTTCTAACAATGTTTTCAGGAAGTAGTTCAGATTTGCTTCTCATTCCATATGTCTTCTGCATCCTTGATCCACTTCCTACTTCTGACTCATTTGTTTCTTGTATTTTTTATGTCTTTTCCTTAGCACTCTTCCTGAAATTATAGGGCCTTTCAACTACTGTCATAAATCAACTGGAGAGAATATTTTCCCACTATTGAAGATTTAAATTAGAAAGATGATTTTTGTAAATATTGCAAGTGGAATTTTTTTGTTAGAAAAAAGCATTAGCAACCCAAAATCTGATGGTGGAAAATCTTATAATTAAGCATTGATGAAAAACTGAAAAACTTTGTATGCTGAAGGTTTCAATTTTCAGGTGAAAAATTATGGTTTTGAGAAGATAATTTTTTCTGTTATTTCCTTTTCAGTCATAATTCAAATTTTCCCCAAAAAAAACTTTCAGTGAGAAGTTTGCCACTAATCTTAAAGTCTTCCTGGTAGGTGTCTGCTCTGCCAAAATGGTGATATTTAACATGCCTTCAATTCATGAAAGCCATTAGTTATGGCATCACTAAGATATTACCATCTCTAGGGTGCAGAAAGAAATATCCCAGTAAAGAGACAAAAGAAGCCAGAGTATGAAACAATACAGAAAAAATTCAGGAGCTGAGTATTTTCTTACTTTCAGCTAGGGTTTTCAGCGTCAGGCACTGCTTTCTCAGTGTGATGAGATGCTAATAGCATCCTGATTTTCAAGAGGAGCATCAGCACCTGCTTTGTTGGCCATGTTTCCAAGCTTGATGGTTAGTAGAAAAAAATGACTTCTGTCTGTGGTGCAGTCACAAACAATGGAAAGCTGAGTCTTGTATTGTTTATTTATAATGATGTCCAGAATGTAGAGTGCTGGGTCTTTCTCACAGGTCCACTGTTGCATGAATCAGCCAAAGTTAAGTGAAGGGGACCAGCAGCAGGCAGCATCTGTACAAACTGAATCTGTTCATGTGTAAATAGATTTTCAGAGTCATAAATAGGAAAGGGTGGGAGTATCTGGATGAAGTTGTGCCAAACATAAGGGAGTGCCACGTGGGAAGAGATATGCATTGATTACATGAAAGTTGATGTGTGGGTAGATGGCATCTAATCAATATATGGAGTGATATTTTGGGGTTCTCAGGAGTCAGTGCAAGGTTTTGAGGAACCCTAAAGTCTTCATCTTCCCTCTGACTGAGAAAGTCCTTAGTTGACAACATGCTTTCTGAATTACTTTTAATGAAGAGATGAAATCACTAAGAATGTTTGTGGCAACGTTCACTCTTATAGGAAAAAAAATCTTTAGCACTTTGTGTGAAAGCAGAGATGCTGTCATCCCACCACCCTACCCAATTTCTGATGTGCAGATAAGAGCTCAGGTAGAAGGTGCTGCTCTGTGGCTTGTACTTAAAATGCCAGGTCTGAATAGCTGTGTGTTCTCTCTGAGCCGGTCACTGCTCTGATGTGTGACCTTCAGTGATATGGGAATGTTTTCTTGCCTTTTCCCACCAAGAAATCACCATACTGTCACCTCCCTAGGTACAGTAATGAACTGCTTGAAAAAGTGGGTTTTGGGACACTTGGCAGCAAGATTTCTCATTTAGTTGGAGAGAGCATTCATTGTTTTTCATGTAAAGGCAACACATGGTATTCAGGGAAGTTGGTTAACCGTTCCTCCCTGTCATCTCAGAGATGGATGAATGTGATTTTCCTTTCATTTTGCTCATGTGCTCAGACACCTCAATGCACTCAGTCCTCTATGTCACACTCTCTTCCCCAGTACAGATATTCAGCATAATTTGAAATGGTTGAAGCTGACCTATTGGTCCACTGCTTTGGCTTTCAAGGAATGGTTCTTCCATGCTGGGTGAGCTGTTGAGATGTTGTGAGGAGGGCAGAGTGCTCATAACCTCTCCCCACAGATGCATGCTGGGAAAAGGTGAGATTCATAAGGCTGTGTGGGACAAGTGGCCAGTGTGATTGTCTCTCCTATTTGTGTATTGTAGATGGAGCTGCTGAAGGGACTGCCACTGCACCGTACTTTCCTGGCTGTCATCCTGAACCTGTTGGCTCTCACTCTCTCCACCACAGCCTTGCTGGGCAGCTACTGGTGCACTGGGACCCAGAAAGTACCCAAGCCTTTGTGTGGGAAGAGCAAAGCCTCCCAGTGTGTGGGTGTCCCCATGCCATCTGATGCAGATGCAAGCAATGTTTCGTCTGAGGACACAGTGCACTACAGCTGGGAGACTGGAGATGACCGCTTTGCCTTCAGATACTTCCACACAGGGATGTGGCTTTCCTGTGAAGAGAGCATGGAAGGGCCAGGTAATGTGTTGCTCAGGCAGCCACAACTTACTGCCTTATATTTACTCCACAGAAGTTTGAAACTGAAAGGTGGGAGGCTGAGAACAGCTGGGAAGTCTACTTCCTTTTCCTTGATGGTGTCAGCTCTGTGCACTGGTGCGGTCAATATATTTCTGTCCTTCACTGGAATGTTCACAGAGCAGGGAAATGGAGAATGGTTGTCTCTGGTGTGCCCTTTGGTCTGGAAGTAGGGGCTGTGAAGTGCAAGTGATGGTGGTGATGGCAGTGACTTTATGATGGCACTGTTCATCCTGATAGGAACTTCCATGACCCTCCTTTCCCTTTCTCTTTCCCCATACATCCATTCCTATACACAGCTTACTTCATGCTCTTTAGGGTAAAATTGTACATGTCCTCTCAGAAATTTAAGTACAGTGATTTTATGCTAATTTTAATGTTAATTTTTAGCTATCACTGTGAGGACTACAATAGTTGGTGCTCTTAAATCACCAAACTGAGTCATTTTGTGTTATTAAACAGAGACTGGGCTTTTCTTAAAAACAAAACAAAACAAACAAACAAACAAACAGAGAAAGAGAATTACTACCTTATAGATAGAGAGAAAACCTGGAGGATCTGAACCCAAAGGAAGTAAAGCTAGAAGGGAAATTGGCCCCAGGATTAGAGCTGCAATATTGTCATTGTTTTTAGTTTTCATGATATTGTGATGGGTTTCCTTTGTGATTTTTGACCATGTGGGACTGGCACTGTAAATCCTGAAGAGCCAGGTTGTGCAACCTGTACTCGAATCCTTTGGTGCTTCCCTTCATCCTTGACTTGTTCCTGCCCAGATCTGCTCAAGTCTTTCTGCTGGAACCTGTGCTATGCCAGCACAGGTGGGTGCTCTGCAGCGCTCAGCCCTTCACTGCCTGGCACACACATCAAGGATCAGAACTAATACAGAAGGTGGTCAACACAGAGATCTGTATCTAGAGTGATGAAAGTCACTTTCATCAGGGCCATTCCCCTGAGCCCACTACCCTCTCTTCAGCTCTGCCCAAGTACAAATGTCTCACCTTCTTTAACCAAGCCATCCTTGCAGTATAGTTGCTGTCAGAGTTTGAAAATAAATAACTGGTGAAAAAAAAGCAGACAGAAGGAGGGGCTGGTGCAAAGGGAATGCTTGAAACTCTCATGTCCTAATAAGTGGGCTGCTTTTTGTTATGAGCATTTCCAGACAGGCTGTGGAAGGAGATGTGTTTATTTAGGACTGGTTTGGGTTGGGTTGTGTTTCCATGATGCTTGTGGGAATGAAACTACATCCCTTGACTGATTTCTCTG
Source organism: Phylloscopus collybita (assembly GCA_027886175.1). Classification (NCBI taxonomy): domain Eukaryota; kingdom Metazoa; phylum Chordata; class Aves; order Passeriformes; family Phylloscopidae; genus Phylloscopus; species Phylloscopus collybita. Next base: position 47,933,774 of record JAJNNQ010000137.1, on the reverse strand, counting down.
AACAACTTCTCTGTCCACTGGGCAGTCCTGGAATAACCCCATTGCCTGAAGGAACACAGAAAGTATGTAACATCTGGATTGCAGATCAGATGTTACAGCAGAATACAGGATAGAGCAAGGGGTAGAAGCACAGTCAGTCTCAGCCTCCTGCTTCCTGTAAATCAAGCACAACCTACCCACTACTGTGCATCTTTGAAGCAACTGCATAGACAACAAAAACAAGAAAAAAAAGGACTACTCTGAACAAAAGGAGTTTGAGTTTAGCTGGAGAAAGGATTTCATTATTCAGGCTAATCTCAGGATCAGTTTAGATGAGCCATTATTGAATATCCTCATTAAAGTTCTAGGTGAAGTAGCAAATTGCAAGTTAATGAGATCCGCAGATGGCACTAAGCTGGGTAGCATCCTGAGAGCTGTGGATGACAGAAGTAACACAAAAGATTTGGAAAGATTAGAACTGGGGATAGAAATTAAGAAAATGAGATTCTTACATGAAGTGGAAATGTCTGGGAGAAAATACTGTGCCAAGTGGAGGAGAGGACCCTCAAATGCCCTAATGCAGGAATGCAGTACGTAGGGACAGAGACTTACAGATAATAATGATGGACCCTCAGCTGAAACAGTAGTTTGCACCTGGCCAACATAAAAAGCCAAAGCAAATAATAACACAATTTGTTGAAATAGCCTGCCTAAAATGCGAGGACCGAGGACCAAGGGCCATATTTCTGTATGAGTCTCTGCCACAGAAGGAGCACTTTCATCTTTGTCATGAAGCATTTCACTTGGGAATTTCTTTTTTTGCTGTCTTCTTTGAGAAGCAGTGCTAGAAATGCTCTTCTGAGATTAGGGTGTGTGGGAATTTAGCAGAAGTTGGGGATCTGCAGTCTGTTACAAGCTATACCCTTAACAGACCTGATCATCAGTAATGTTCTAATGAGTAGCAATAGATTTTTATATTCAGCAGAGGATAGTAAGATTTATGAATTGCTGAAGCTTTTTTTCTGAAAAGGCCATTTCTAGTTTTGCAGGCAAATGTTGCTTTCTCATTCTTTGCCTCAATGAAGGCCTGGAAAGATAGAAAAAGACCAGAGGTGAGAAGGTCTGATGGGTAGATACAGGGATGACTGGATGTATGCACTGAAAAGAGAGTGAGATTAAGAGATTTTCTTTTCCCCTATGTTCCCTGCATTGTTTTATAAACTAAATCTTTGGGTTTGTGTTTCAGAAGAGAAATGCCGCAGCTTTATTGAGCTTTCACCACCAGCAGAGAGAGGTAAGAGCGAATCCCTATATTTCACTGTAGCTGTACAGTGCACCTCCCTGGGGCACGGGACCTGCAACATCATTTTGCCTGTGTGGGGACAGCAGGGTGAGTCCCCAAAGTGCCAAGCATGAAATCCTGTCCTTGTGGTTGCTAAAAGAGCAAAGATTCCCTCCCAGATGTTCGCATAGACCACTGCCATTTGTGAAGTCAGTGCTAGAAACCTCAGATTCCCTCCAGTATGAAGTAGGATTTGTCTCATGTAGTAAGTTGCCTGGTCTGGGGTTATCATCTTGCTGAAATAAAGGGGAAGAGGATGGATACATCCTCAGGGCAGTCCCTTTTACACAGGCTACATGGGGTCTATTACAAAGAATCTAGAAGCTGAATCCTCTTTGTGGCAAGTGAACAGGACATCTGAAAATTATACTTTCAAGGTGAAGTCCTTGCCTCATTAAATGCAAAACTATATTGGGGTAGGAGAGATCACCCCTCCTGTCATTGTCACATGTTTCAAATCACCCTGTGGATAGCTTCAGTATACCTTGATGTAGGTGAACCTATGCTACGGAGATTCTGCTTAATGAAGGCTTTTCAATTGGTGTGGGCTTACTAACTATTCCTTGAGATGGAGGCTGGTAGCAAGTCATTTCAGAAGATGTTCATATGTGAAGAGAAAGGCCTGGGGTGAAGAGCCTGTGCCAGCATTCAAACCCTGAGAGTACGGGTGTAATAAATGCTGGGGATTTGCAAGCACCATTTAACCCCTTCCTGCACAAAGTATCATCTTAACATGACTGGTGCAGGTGCTATTGTATAGCTGGGTTAGCACTGGACAAGGTGGTGTGACTGCTGATTGTGGGATGGGCTGGCTGAGCTGGGTGTGGGCAGAGCTGCTCCACAATGCACAGGCAACATTACAAGACCAAATTACACATCATCAGTGGGAAGCCTGGACTCACAAGGAAAATGATGCAGAGGTCTCTGTGTATGTGTGGTGCCTGCAACCTCCAGAATACTTTTGACAATCTGACCTTTAATGAAATATTCTCCTTGATGGTGCTGCAGCAAGCAAGGCACAAGCAAGCCAGCTCTTTTAAATAGGGAATGCAGCTCATCTATTTCTGCTAAAGAGCTGAGTGACTCTATGGCACTAATGATGTTGAGTATTCAAGTCAGTGCCACATTAATGAGGGTTTTCTTCACACTCCTTTTCCCCAACTGAATGTCTCCTCAACAGCCATTAATAGTTGCTAACAGTAGTGTTCACAGTGCTGCTTCATTTGTCAGATTAATGTTTCTTCCTCAGTGAATCCTGTGCTTTTCCACAGCCCAACATTACAGAGTGCCTTTCTTCACTCTCTTTCAATTCTTACTGCACAGCTGTAGAACTGAGCTCAGTTGTGGACTCTGGTATCACTTAAATCCCACTTGAAATCCCAGCATGAAAGTACCTGCACTCTGTTCAAGAAGCAGGGTGAGTGGTCAATGTTACTGCCCTGATTGGATCAATCCCAAGAAATGTACTTTCATTTTATTTGGGGTTTCAGTGAGAAATACAGGCTTGCAAGATGCTTCCTGAATTCCAGAGGTCATGTCAGACAGTCATGGATGCACTATATAGTTCTTAACTAGTTGAGTCCCAGGTTCAAAGTTGTTTGCTTTCATTGTTGTGATTAGAGCTCAGATGTGTTCATGGCCAATCTATGACCATTAGATTTTATGCTAATAGTCAACAGCTTCCCGTCTTTTCCCCTTTGCTTTCCTTCTTGCTGTTTATGAATAATGCTGGTTTGTTTACAGAGGGCATTTTAGTTCCTCTCAGCTCTGCCATGCTAGAGGAGCCAAGCCATCCTCCGTGACAGGCACTCTGTCCCCTACAGCATCCATTGATCCCTTGCTCACAGCCTGGGGAGATTGCTTTTGGGTGTTTGCTGTTTCCCTTTGTTCCCTTCTATCCAAAGGACATCCTTTCAGGATTGGGTTGAGAGAGGGCAGTACTCTTCCTTGAACATGATACCATCCGGTATTCCTGGCAGGAATCCTTTGGTTGTCACTGGGATCAGAGATGCTGTACATCAGCTTGCTGCTCATCAGCTTCATCCTCCTGATGGTGGAAATTCTGCATACTGGCAATCCTGTCTGTGGGATGAAGCTAAATGCCTTTGCTGCTGTCTCCTCTGTACTGTCAGGTAAGTGTATTACTGTAGTCTTGGAATTTCAGCACTGGAGAACCTGCTTTTTTCACTGAAGGCTGAAGTATGCTGCTCTGGCTCCTGCTGTAACTTCTTTGCTTTGTCCTTTGTGTCCAGGTCTCCTTGGGATGGTGGCACACATGATGTACACTCAAGTCTTCCAGGCAACAGTTAATCTGGGACCGGAGGACTGGAGACCGCACACGTGGGACTATGGCTGGGCATTCTAGTACGTGAGCTCTGAAGTCATCTTCACCCCCGCCAGCCTTTAGAGCTTCAGCCATGCCACTTGCTTCCTCCTCCTTTCCTGACCTTCTGTGTGTTCCAAAGACAGGTGTACCATGGTTCTCCTACTACTAATCTCCTGTCTTTACCTCACCCTGTTTTAATAAATGGTGGCTGAGCTACTTAAATGAATACCTACCAAAGGACTGGGAAAACAATGGGGTCACATCTAAACAATTGCCTTCAGCCCTGCTGACTAATTAGGCTTGCCCCTCTGCTGGTTTGTCCTGTTTGGTCTCAACTCTAGCCTGTGTGCAGAGGCCAGTGTCACACTTGTATGATGCTCTCAAACACACCTTCTTTTTTTTCTGCAATTTTAATAAATTGCATGCTGGTTTGGCATCTGCACTAACCAATGCTGGGACAAAGGGCCTATTCCTGCAACACCAGGCTTAGACATGTGCCTAAAGATGTGGGCACAGCTCAGCTCCCAACCAGCAGTCACACCATCTTCTCCAGTGCTGGCCCAGCCATATAATGGCAACTGCACTGGAGGCCAAGGTCATCTTAAGATGGTAGTACGTGCAGGAAGGAGGGAAAGCAGGCAATAGACCACAGTGTCACTCGTGTGCCAGAAAGACAAGCTGCAAAAAGCAAGTGGCTCAGTGTGCCTTTCTCTAAAGGATAAAGCAGCCAAGCACAGCTGACATACCTGACTTGAAAAACAGTTGGATGAGCCTTGCAGGTGCCCATGGAAAGTGCAGGTTGAATTTGCAATGCTATATTGATGATGACCATGTTGATTCTTAAACACTCGAGTGCCATGTGCCACCCGTGGACATCAAGTGCCAGGATAGCAGTTAGGTTACGCTCAGGTAGACAAGCCTCGTGCACAGTAAGACACTAAGCAGCCCTGCAATACAGGACTTGCTTCCAAGCTGTGCTCTCCTGCTCCGACCAGTTACAGGTATTCCTGCTGCTCTTTTCCCTGTATCACTCCCTTCCCTGTCATGGGAATGACCAGTATTTATCCCACTGATCTATGAAGAATCTTGTGGTGGGATAACCCCAAGAACTTTAATGCTATGAGCCTTAGTCACTCTAGTTCCTCTCTGTGCCCAGTAGGTTCTGCCTGGCAAACCAGGAGAACTGGGGTGTGTCACAGTGTTCCGTACCCTACATGGCTTTTCACAGCATGTGCTTCTTCTCTGTCTCTGGCAGCATGGCTTGGGCCTCCTTCACCTGCTGCATGGCCTCTGCTGTCACCACTCTCAATACCTACACCAAGACGATACTGGAGTTCAAAAGGAACCACATCAAGGGATACGATGGGAGCCTCAAGGATCACCCTCAGCACCACCAATGCTTCATACAGCAAATAAGCAGCTACTATGAGCCCAAAGGCAAGGCCTTCCATTCAGTCTCTGAGGGAGTCGACTTCTACACTGATCTGCAGCAGAAAATACTACAGCGGGAACCAGTGCTGGACCTAGATGAAGTCTTGGGCCAGACAATTGGGGAGGATTGCTGTTAGGGATAAATGTACACAGAGCAGGGGGGTTTGGGAGGCACAAGAGCTCTGAACCAAGAACTGGCACCACTGTTAGCAGGTTTTGGGGAGCTCTTCCTGTCTCTGCAGAGAATGAGGAGGCAGGCACTGGGTCATGGCAACTAGAGTAGAAGTTTGGGCATCCTCCCTGGTCATATATGGTGTGATGGATACCCTCATCTGACAAGGGTGAAACTGTAGGGACATGCTGGTACCAGCTGTCTCCAAGCACTTTCAGAGTTGAGTCAGATGTCCTAATCCCAGTATTTTACTTGGGAACAGATAGTCAGCACCATCCAGATGGCAAATTGCACTGCTGGGTGGAGTCACATTGACCTTCCCTCAACACCTCCAGTTCAGTGCTATGGTGAAGGCCATCAGTGTTCATACAGTGATCAGCTGTAACCCTCTCTGAACACCCTGCTTATTCTTAATTTCCAGGCCCAAACTCTTCTCCCTGCCCCCAGATTAAAAGTCCTGGTGCAGTAGGAATAGGGGGTAGCTTTCAGACATCTCTCTCTTCCTCTTTCCTATCGGTAACAACTCCCACATGTTCCCTTCCTGCTTTTTGCCCAAAAATCTCCTATTCTGAAGTACTTTGCTGTCTGTGTCTTTTTACCGTTTCTTCACAACCTTTAAGAATTTGGCAGGACTTTTACTTTTTACGTTACTTCTATTCATCTGTTCCTTTTCGTCCATTGTAGAAATAATTGCAAACAATCCCTGAATTAAAACCCCAAGGAAACTCATAATTTCTCAAAGGTGAAACACTGGTTCACATGACACATGATGCTGTCCACAGTATTTATTTTGCTTCACTGCAGTTCAAATACATTTTTCCAACAATATACAGACAGACTCTTTATTCACAGTGGGGGTGGAGGGGACTGTGGGCAGGGTGAATTCACATTTAGGAGGAGATAACATTACTGCTCTTGAATATCAGTTCTCTTGGAAAAATCCCAGGAGAGTAACTACTTAGGTAACAGCCGATTCACCTTTCCCAGCAAGGTGGTGGCTGGACAGGAGGGAAGAGGCACTCCTGTTTAATCCCTCATACGTTACTGGTCCTCACACTTTCAGTCCTATTATGCGGCTCTATTAACTGACTACGTATTATGAACACTAAACCCTGTCTGGAGGAAAATGCCAGGCCTAGAGCCATTGCTACAGTTGTGCTAATATATACAAAGCTATTTACACCAAAATACCATTAAACATATACAAAACTGTTCACAGGTTCTGACATTAGATCAGGGCACAAGGACCAGCCTTGGGGCTTGCAGCTAAACCTGAAGGGCTATCCTAGAAGATTATATAGACATATAGAGATATATGCTGGAGAGAGTGATCCAGCAAAGAGAGGTGTCAAGGGCCCAGGAGAGCAAATCCATGGCTAATGTGCCCATCTGGAAGGAGGGTCAATATCTGCTGTCACCTCACAACTCATAGCGAAATGTGGGAAGGCTGGAAGGGCACATGCTAGACAGAAGAGTCCTTTGAAATGCTCATCTCAGCCTGGCTCTGTTTAATATCAAAGGCCAGACTTAGAATGGCATACTAGGGAAGCAGTTCCTATATTGTTGCCCTAAACTGTGGGAAACAACAGTGGTTCTCCTTTATATGGTCTTTTCTACTACAAGAAAATTCAGACAGATGCTCTTCAAATGCAACAGAGGATGATGGCACACTCTGGGACACGGTTCAAAACACCTAACACATTGAGCAAATGTGTTCCAGGGGTAGCTTGTTCCTCCTGGAGCTGCATACAGGGCTGGGCTGGCCCAGGAATGGCAATATTGAGCTCAGAATAGGGTTAAAATTCACAGAAGAACTTTCTAGTTCTGTCTCTGTCTGAACCTCTAAACCCTGGAGCAGCAGTGTAAGAATCAGCTTTTCTGTGATGAGATTGAGTGACCTTTACTGTGACAGTCGGGTTCATACAGTGACATGATGTTGATGTTACAGTGACAATTTGGGTTCATAAAAACCTTAAGGACGGAGAGAAATAAGCTGTGAACCTTTCACTTCTACATCACCCACATATGCCTGAACTTGATCTCCTGAACTTGGAACTGGGAAAGAAAGACACAAGCACAAGGGGCTGGCAAATGCTGTGGAGACCATCTTTCTCTAGATTGGGTAATTCAGACAGAGAACTAGTTTGTTTGTGAGTCTGGCAACAGCATGGACAAGAGAGCTGAGAGCACAGGAGAAATTGTAGGTAAGACTAACCCTGCAGGAGTCAGAGGCTTCTCTCCAAAAATAAAAAGATTACAGGTGTCCTTCCTTTAGCCACACTACTTGCCTTGACTCATCATGGCCCACTCTAGGCATAGAGCTTGTCAGACTGCTTGGGAACACTGTTTGGACATAAAAAGGTGTGTCCTAAATCTTGTTCATAAATTAAACATACAAAAAAATATACACGTGTTGTATAAATTAACACATATATATATAAACCCTGATTTTATATATATATGTATATGAACTCTAAATTCACATTTCTGTGTTACCTGGAAGGAAGCATGCAAGAACAGCATATGGAGGGCGAGTTGCTGAACAAGGTTTCTCTGATACAGAAAAGGTCTGCCTAGGACAAACCTGCCTCCAGCAGCATACCCCAGATAGCTGAAGAATGGGGAAGTGCTTTTAGCCCCCATTCCATCTATATAGCCGTTTTCCTGAAGATACACAGAGCAGCTTCCTATATTCCCCATACAGGCCACAGGTCCAACCAACATCTGAGGAACCACCAGGCTAGAGCTGAAGAAGGAAAGGCAAACAAACATTAAAGCCAAAATCTATTATCATCCAGTCTGGTAAAACAGTAATTTACAAGTCAGCAATAGAACCTGGGCACCACTATATGGAGGACCCTTGTTTGCCTATGCCAAAATGAGTGATCTCAGTCCCACCTCTCTGATCCCTCTGCAAGTCTCTCAGTTTCTTATGATCATTATCCCTGTTTCTTTCTGAGACCCTATGCTGTGTTCAACTGCCGGAGTACATCTTTGCTTCACAATCTGTCCACTTATGCCCAAAGGGGCAGCCAGTCATCTTGCAAATAGTCACTTTGCATCCCACCAGTCTCTTTCCATCCCAAAGAACACATTAACTGTGTCTGTTGGGGAAGAGATCAGATGTTTTCAAAGGCCTGGATTTCAATAGGGATTCCTGCACAATCTCACCTTCTGAGGAAAGTCAGCAAATTTCATCCGGGCAAGAAATCGCCTCACTTCTCCACGGCTGATTTTTGGAGTGCTGCTGTCCTTTAACCACACCATTCGACCTTGACTCATCATGGCCCACTTCAGGCCCAGCTTGCTGACTGAGAGAAATCCTGGCTGCTTTTCAGAGGTTGCAGTTGTTGTCACAGTGATGTGAAATGCATCCTTTTGGAGATCATTAATTCCAACTGGTCCATCAGAAAAGCACAAGAAAATAGTGGTGAGGAGTAAATGATTACGTTTCTTCCAAAAAAATCTTACAGCCCTTACTCAGTCAAAACATCCACTAGACTGATAGTATATTCAGTCTGACTTTACAATTTCATGTACCTTAGTTGATAAGGAAAAATTATTTTAACATTTTTCCATGGAAACAAAATGAAATATAGATCAGAAATGGAAGGGTTTGGTTCCAGGTTATGCTTTTGGGCTTGACACAGGATATGAACATATTTCAACCATACAGTTCACTCTCAGCTTTCCCTCCCCGACCTGTCTGTAGCTATTCTTTACTTATATAACATAGGAAATTTGTAAAGCACTGGCAAGTTAGATTACTCCAGTCACTGCAGAATGATCTGTAAAGACCTCAGAAATCCTAGTTTCTAAAAATGCCCTGTTAAAACAGTATTCCATTTGTTCTTGATTAAACTGTGTTTTTGATACAAGTTCCCTGAAAACACACACATTTTGGATTCCCCCTTACAAAAAGACAGAGGAAGAAGCAGAACAGCTCCTAAGCGCAGGAGATGGCCAACAAAAGAACTGTATTTGAGGTGACAGAGAGAAAACTTTTATAGTTATATTTTATGCACTGCATTAAATTAAAAATAGCATCATGGAAAGCAACATAACTTCTCTGATGTAAAACATGCACTAAACCAAACTTAAACATTTAATTGGTGTAAGCAACTTTGTGGGTCTTTATTTGCAAAGTAGTAATTTTCCTCCCTCAGAAGGAAAATTAATCTTATTTCCCATTGTTGTTCCACGTGTGGTGGACCTTAGGTGTTACCTTTAAAGACACAACTATAGCCCATTGTTTCTCACAGCTATTTCTCTCTCAGTATTTCTAGCCTAGGTGGTTTCTCCTCCATCTGTACTCACCTGCTGAAGCAATGACTTTGTCTGTTGCATTGGTGAGATCCAAAAGGACTGTAGGAAAAATAGGATGGAGGAGATAGAGGTGGTGTAGCCCTGGGCGCTCAGGTCTGGGACCAGGTTGCTGTTGAAATGCAAGAGACAAAAACATAACAACTGGCTAGCAAAGGGGAGTCTAGTCAAAAAAATAAAGTTTTCTGGCACTGCATTGTTTTTGCATGGATCAGAGAATGAAAAACTATGGTTTTATGAAGATTAAATCCTGAAACCTTTTTTCCCCTAAAACAGAATTTGCTCCATAACTTCTGTTTGATAAGGTTGAAATCTAGCTCTATCATATGCATCTTGATGTGCAAAGCTACAGTCAGGAAGTTTGAGTCTCCATGCCAAATTGTGTGCCTGCAAGGACGGTACTCTGGGCTGGGAGCAAATCTGCAGTTACAACTTCTCAGTGCTGCATGAAAAAAACGAAATTCACAAATTTTAGGGTTTGTGGATGCAAAACTTCTGTCAACAAAGCTTTTCGATGAAGAATTCGCACACAAAAACTCCTGTGTTCAGGCTCAAAGAAATCAAAATGTAAGAGATGTCCCTGACAGCCTTCTTATATATTACATTCAAGTTCAATGACAACAGGAATAGGAGACAGAGACTGCATGTACTTCACAGAGAAACCTCACAATGAAGAAAGGATGGGTGCTCACCAAACTTTGTAGCACAGGCTGTGTTTCATCAGCCCAGAAGAGAAAAACAGACTTCTTGTCCAAAGTCATGACTGAGAGTGCATCGAGTTGTTGCCTTTGCCATGGAAGTTCCTGGTTCCAAACAGGGAGGCCAGATTTGCCATCTATCACCATTACCTCAAGGCAGGGAGAGATGGAGCATTAACAGGTGTCAAGGGATGGGTGTGAAGAACCCCCTTGCAGAGGCATGGCCTGTGCTGTTCCCTTTCATGCCTGCGGCCACAGAGTAATGAGTGCCGATCAAAGATATGGGAAAAGCAAGGACCAGAGAATGTTTGTCTCAACAAACCTCCCAACCTCCCCCAGTCCTGTGCTGTCACTAGCCTCCTTGCCTTCACCTGTTTTACCTTTTTGTTCCCATCTCCAGTCTGTGCCTGCAGCATGAAGTCCAGAGTTTGGTCAGCACCAAAGTAACCTGGTACAGGCTGGCTGTAAATTTGGAAAAAGAAACACTCAGCCCCATGGTAGAAAAACAGTCATTTCAGATGGAGGCAGAATAGTTGCCTTCATCCTCCATTCTGCCTGTTAAAATGGCAGGATTTGTCATGCTAGATAAGCTCTTTCATCCACTCAGAACTATTCTGACTGTCAGGAATCATTTGTTGTTGGATCAGAAAAGTGAAAAATGGTAAAGTAGCCCATGGTGCTTGTCAGCCATTCTTCAGAGTTATCTGTGTGGGGGGCATCTCTTGATGGGCTGTGTAGACATCTGTTTATCTCCCTGTACACGACTGTCATTCTTTCCTCTGAATGAGAACCTGTACTGCTGTTGCTATAATTATATAAAATTACCCAGTCCTTCCAAAATGCATTGGCACGTTTGGCCTCCTGCAGAAAGCGGATTTCCCAGGCTGCCTTAGTTGTGTGAAATGGATCTTAATAAATTCAACATTCATGTCAGGTGCATGATTCCTTGTATTCTTACTGCTGGCAGGTTTACAAGCCTTTTTATGACCTTAAGCAGGTTATATGAAGTCCCATCTCATCCTCTCACTTCTGGGTGACATAACACATTATCTCTCATTATAACTGTTTTTTAACCATCTTGCTTGCTTTTGGCTTTCTGAGCCTTACCTCTGTCTTCCTTCAATTCACCAAAGCTAGACGCACCATTCTATATAAGCACAGCTGAGTCCACAAAATTCACCAGAGATTTTATGGCAAGGCAGGATCATCAGAGTATATCCTCTCTCCTCAAATTTATGACAGATTTCTGTATTTCACCCAATTAACCAAGTATCAGTAGGCTGGCTTTGCCTCATCTTTGATGAGATGAATTCATCACTTCTCATGACAGTCAGTTCTAATGATTAATTTCACCTAAAGAAACATTCCTGCATCTTTATGTTCTTGAACATGAATGGCTTTTGCTTCAAGGCACTTGTTCTTGCTATGCCAGTTAGCTTCTATTTCTTACACATGCTTATGAACTCACCTCTCAGGTGTCTCTTTGATCATATAAACTCAGTAACTTAAATCTTACACGCTAAAGCATTTTTCCAGACTTCTTCCAAATTTTTACCATCCTCCCCTTTACAAGATGCATGACAGAATGGTTCCTGAACAGTAATACCACAGTATCACAGTGGCTTGACTTCATACTTACGACATCAAATAACGTCATTTGCTTTACAGACACCTTTGGCAACCAGGTGTTGCTTTCAAGGCAGTTTCATGAGACACTCCTATAGCTTGAAAGCTCTCCAGTAGTAAAAGGAAGTAGCAGGCAATTCTATCCTATGACCACAAACACAAAATACCTCCTAAGGTGCCTCTTCTCATGTCCCTTATGGGTTACAGTCAGTGGCAGATCCCCAAACTGAATGCACACACATATAAGTACATCAGATGCTACCAATCAAGTGAAAAATCCCCTGGGCACTTCCTCAAATGAACCAGAAGGCTAGTAATTATTCTGCCCAACAGTAATCCCCCCAGCAACCTGCTATTAATCCTCTCTCATCTGAAACATCCATTTACAACACAATTTGCAACTGCTTACTCAATTTCATGGTCTCTGAACTTCGCCCTTGTTTTGTAACTACTGATTTTCCTTTATGGTTTTCCAGGGATCTTGTCAAAAGCTATCTGGAAATGCAGCACATCTGCAGTAGCCATGCTGGTTTTCTCAGAAATTATTCCCACAGGTCTGGGCTCAGTCTGCCTGGATGAAGTGGTATGCTTGGGGCAGGTTTACCCAGGAAAAGGGGTGCTCACAGCTGGCTTTGTAAGGTTTGTCTAACCAGGAATTCAGTCTGTCTGACTCTGGTAACATCCCTGACCTGAATTTGTCCTCCAGCCTGTGATGCTTAAGTAGAACTTAAGTTCTAAAAAAATCCAAACAAACCTCTTCATTAAATGCTTGCTCACAATACATTCAGTGTAGTAAATTCTGTCTTTCTTAATGCTGAGAAAACAGGCAGTCTGGGATTTTAGCACAGTGGCCTAGAACAAGAATTGCTTCCAATATTTTTCAATGATTATCTGAAAGCTCTTCTACATGTATTGTATTTTGTCCCTTGGGAGGTTGAGGAATGGGAAAAAGCAGCAACCTTGAATACTAGCTTTCCAGAGATGCTGTGAAGTCTCCATCCTCAGAGATATTTAAAACCTGACAGCACACAGCCCTGAGTAATTTGCTCTAGCTTGTCTAGAGTCTGCTTGAGCAGGCAGGTGGGATTAGGAAATCTCCAAATGTGCCTTCCAACCTCAACCATACTGGTAAAGAAGTTTTCAACCCTTCTCGATTTGCATATTCCAACTTATAACTGCATCCATTTAGAAATTTCTTGTGTATAACTGATTCGACAGCACCTATGAAGTGGCTTTGCTTGTCAGTACACACTTATGCTTTAAACTCAATGCCAGGCACATTCAGAAGTCTGCAGATTCTGGGCCCAAAACACTTCCAGTCCATTTCCTTTTCCCACAGCATGATCAAATAGCCATAACTCATTCCTGAAGTCGTGGCTTAGGTCACCCATCAACCCTCAAAAATGTGGACATTACCTGAATATCAAAGATAGCTGAACACTTTTTTTTTCTTAATGAAGTTCCAGTGCTTTCCTCCCATTTCTGCTCTTGACAGTTTGGTAACACAGAGCTGAGAACTGCTTTTTTTATTCTCAATACTAGAGCAAGCAATTTTCCCATGTAATTTTCCTCAACTGCGCCCAACTGCCCTTTGCAAATATTTAATACTGGGCAAGCTGAAATTGCTGGTTAGTACCAACCCACAAGATCTGGAAGATCTTAATTTCCATGTGTGAAACTAGAGGATGAGCAGTATTATTTTAAGGCTTATATTTAGTATAGATGGTGTACTGACTGTCATCAGAATGCTCATTTTCAGCTTTCAAGGAACGTTAAGATTTCTGGGCCATGCTCGTTCACCTGCTCTAAATTCTTAACATCACTAATGTAACTGATCCTCTCCACTGAAGCCCTGGACAGCAGGTGGGCTGAATCACACATCAGTAATCCACTAGACTCCAATGCCACATCATTCCCACAACTTCAGTGTTGGGTACCTGAATCAAGTCCCTTATTTGTGATCACCCACAAGCACATAGCTCGAGTTTCCAGTTTTCTGTTCCTTGCTCCCCCTGCCCTCCTCACTTGGCTCAACAACACACACCTCCAGTTCTTAGATTCCTTGTCAGACTTGGAGAATTACTGTCAGTTGCTTTCTAAGGAACACATGTGCTTAGAACTGAAAGTCGGGAAATGGTACAGGAAGAAATAGGACAGAAAAATGTTCCCAGCAAGTAACCTGCTGATATTCTGCAGCTCCAGGGTCCAGTGGCGCTCCAGATCCTGTCCCCTCAGCAGGATCAAGCTCTCTTTGGTTGTGATGAGCAAGTTGCTGCAGTTTGTGTCAGGTGTCTTCACTGTCTGCAGAAAGTCAACACCACCACTGCGACAAATGGAAAACAGAGGAGATCAAGGCCTGTATCTGCACATCTCAGCACTAGCTGCCTGTCCACATGGCAATTCCTACAAAAGATCTGGACTATGCTTGGAGAAGTCCATCTTTTCCCCAGTAATGTGGGTTCCTCAGTTAAGTGAGCTAAATTCAACTGTGGGGTCTTCTGAATATCAGGAGTTACTATAAAAAGCATGAAGTTTGCGAGTTCACATTTGCTCCCTCCCTTTATTCCTACTGAGGCCTGTCCCTAGGTTTGGCAGTGAAAAAGAACGAGCTGAGAAATCGAAGCCCACACAGACGGAGCATCCCAAAGAGACGCCATCAGCTGGGAACACCTCTTTATTTCCCTTCAGCAATGCATATGGGGCTGAAGAAAGGAACAAGGAGCAGGAGAAGCTAAGGACTCCCTTTTACTATACTCCGCACTTCTTTGGCTAGGACAACCAGAGGACATGGAGGAAATGATGGGTTCCCCACAGTATTCCCCAGTTATCAACTGGACAATGAAGAGGAGGACAGTACTGAAGTAGAAGCAACCACCTCTAGGAGCACTAATAAGTGCCTACCCTTCCCTTCCTCTCCCAGAAGGAGCAAGATGACAAGTCCATCTTCTACCTGTAAATGTCAATGAGCTCTGACAGGTTGACAGATCTGCGCTTTTCCCACTCTGGCTCCTCCTGTTGCAGCATTGCAGGAAAGTTGTCTCGGTTTCTGGCTTGGGTAAAGATATCCCTCAGGGCAACTGCTTGAACATTACCTGTCAGGAAGAGTAAAGATGAGTCCTGACTACAAAGACAACCCAGTGGAGGAGAGAGTGAGTGACTGGGACCATTGCAGTTGTGATAGAAGGCAATGATATAGCCAGAGCTGGAACTTCGCTGGCATGACGTGCCTTTGGGAAACTTCAAAGTATTTGAGACTAGCAGGTATTGGCACTCCTGTACTTTTCTACATTATGGCAGTGAGACTCGTGCTTTTGCCCTCCTAGCTTTTACAGCAGAAAGCATGGCAGAAGTATCCCAGGGACACTCTGGGCCATTTTAAAAACAAATGTTTTCTGAGGAAGGTGAAGTGCTGCAGAGGCAAGGTGCATCTTACCAAAACCAAAAAGGATGTAGATGGCTCCCCGGCTAGTGATGTGGACTTGGGGGCCAATCACTTTCCCTTCTCCATTGGTGCTGTACTTGACAGGCCCACCCAAAGCAGTTCCAGTCTTTCCTGATACCAAGATGAAAAACATATCAGGCTGCAAGGAGAGAGGGGTTAGAGATTTTTATCAGTGCTTTCAAGCACCTTTGCATTCAGAATCTTCTCCCAACCCCACAGCATGAAGCTGCATCGATCATTTCCCCCTCAGCAAGGTCTAGATAGTGTTCGCTTTCTCTTTGCTCAGTCTGGCTTCCTGGGCACCTTACATTCATGTTTTTCTCTTGACACAAATGCATCAAATATGAAAGCGACTTCAAAAACCTGACCTCCTCTAACAACATCAATGTTATGAATTTTAGTGAAGGACGAGATAAAGGAAATTTGCATCTGAATTAATCAAAAAGTATTTCCTTTGGATAAGCTAAAAGCTCCTGTCACCAGACATCCATCCCTATACTGCTGCTAAACACTCACTTCAAACTACACATTCACTGAACAGAAACAGATAATTCTCAAGTCTCAGTCAGGTGCAAATAATGACCCTTCTGTTCATTCCCAGCTGTCAAGAATGCAGATAGTGTCATTATTGTTTGATCTCACTGCTCTGACCTACTGGAAGAAAAAGGGTGCTTTTCAGCAAAATCCAAGGGAATGAAAATTACAGGCTCTTGCAGCTCCAATTACATCAGTCTATTTTTCCTCTACACAAATAGTAAAGGTCCTTCCAAACCCTGATTAGGGATATACTGTACCTGTGTCTCTTTGAGAGCCAGAACAACAATATCCCTAATCCCATCTCCATCTACATCTGGAAGAGTTGCAGCTGGTGCAGCCAGGATCCCACTTGAAAGGTGAATGGAGTTCAGCGTCCATATGGTCTTGCCTGAGGAACGAACAGGATAAAAGAGACCTGTACTTGGGGAACGAGAGGGCATCCCTAGAGGGTTCCACAAAACCTTCTTGAAAAGGGACCAAGAGAGATTATTTCTCCCATTCTGTGTGAAGGGGAAAGACACAACTACAAACTGAGACAAACTGCAGTGGGAAGCAAAATTCTTCTCCCAGCATTTCTTCAGACTGCCTTTGAGTCAGGCCTCAAGTCCTACTGTGCTTCCTTCTCAGCATCTCTTTAAAAGACGTGAGCCCTAAACAATTTCTAAAATAGCAGAGAATATTTAAGATTCATTTTACGAAGGAGAACCTAAATGAGAAACCTCTAAACCTCTACAGAACAGCAGTTGTTTGCCTCAGCCAGCAGTAAAGGCTAGGTAGATGTGAGGAAAGGAAACAGATGGACAGTTCTGATATTCAGAGTGCAAATCTGTGTCTCAGTTAAATTCCCAGCAGCAAATTACCACTCCAGCATGACATGCTTACTCCATCTCAGGGTGAAATCATGCCAACAGACTTGATGTCAAATGGTTCAGCAGTCCAGCATGGACCCAGCTGGAAACACAGTAAAACCAGACTTGCAAACTTGCAAATAAACATCAAAAAAAGGGCAACAATTAAATTTGATGCTTTTACTTCTTCATCATCCTTTTGCCAACACTTCTGCTTTTTCAATCTTTAAAAATGTTTTTCTGCTGCTGCTGCTCTGTAGGATAAGGTTTGCCCTGAATAACAAAGTAAACCAAGGGCCAAACTTGTACATTACTACTGCTGGTAAAGGAGGCAGTTCATAGTCCTGACCATGCAAACACTGTGCAAGTAACCTGGTCCCTAAAAGCATTTGAAAACTGTGGGAAGATACCTAGGGGTAAAATTAGAGGAAACTTGAGATGTTATATTCACATCCTAACAGAAGTTCTAACAGTATGGAAATTATAGGGTAAAATATAGCTGCTGCTCCTTGGATGGAATGTGATTGGCATGCCTGAAACCCATTCCACCATGACTCCTCACACCCACAATCTGCAAGCATAGCACCGGCCAAGGAGGGTGGAACAAAGGGCAAGGCCGGACTGTAGAAATCCTTGCAGGGAGGGGAACTTGATGGTACTTTGCAGCTGATAAACAGCATAGCACCCCTCAGCCAGGAGAGACAGGAGGTGTCTGGTTGCTGAGCCAGGAACTGTGGTGAAATCATTGTCCCTGGATGAATTGGGTTCATTAAAACCTAACTGTAATATTAACACACACCTCCATAAAGTTACCCGCCTTCAAGGTACCTTTTGGTTGATTCCAAAAACCCTATACTATGACTATTTCTGCCAATGAATTAATGTGGTAGAACAAACCACAGAGAATGAAGGTGCACATGATCAAGTGATTAAAAATGCAATATTCATTCACATCTAATCAATTCAACTATTGGCCTAATTTCTCTGCAATGTTTCCTGGATGTCATGTATATCCTTATGTAACTTCTCCAAGCTGTTCAGCTTTGCAGTGCTGTTAGGTAGGTCCTGAGTTGTACCAGCAGCTCAATGCTAATGAGAACAGACTTTACATATTCTTTATGACATGGGGATGCTACAGGGTAAGATTAACACTTTCAAATATTCTGAGATGTAGGACGAAGATGCTGCCACAGAGATGAAACGTTTTAGATTCTCTTATCCTGTGTAACTAGAAACTCATTCGTGTTTTGACTCCTTTCTGTGTGTCACAAAGTAATAGCCACTGTGATTTGCCAGAACCAAATTATTCATGTTTATTAGTCCTTTAAAGAAAACAAAAACGCAGTAGCATATTTCTAATATGCTGGTAGTTGACTTTACCTGTGGAGGCACTGAGAAGGCTGAGGAATTTTGATGTCCCTGTAACAAGGCAGACAGGCCCTGCAGCTGCCCCCAGCGATAGCCCATTGCACTGCACACTTTGTGTCTCCTCTGGAAGCTGGATGGACCACAAGGTGCTGCCATTCATACCAGAAAGTGCCACCACAGTTACGGAGGGTCTAGAGACACCTAGAAGACGCAGGAAAGAGAGAATGTAATCCCTTTGTGTCAGAGGGATTACTATGAACATGTTGCCTTGGATCCAGCTCTAGCTCCCAGAGCTGAGTGGTTCAAGACAGACAAACCCACACTGCCTGAGAGCAAAGGTCAAATGTCACCTCATGGCTGAATTTCTCTGCTGTAGAGCCTAGCAGTGATCTCCAAACAAGTTGGGCTGAAAATCAACAGTCCAGAAAATCACAGAGGTTGGATCTGAGCTCATAGCAAGATATGTGCTCAGTTGTGGTGACTTCCTCCTGTGAAATTTACTGCTGTCAAATCAGACTGATTCTTCTGATCCCCTCTCCCTCAACAAAACAATTAGCACCAAGGGGAAACCTTAAGTGACTCCCAAGGCAGATGTCACCTCACATGAAAGTCCTGGCTTGTTTGTAAATCTGGAGCAACAGAAAGTGATGGGTGGTCTGAGAATTTTTTCTGTTGTTTTCCAAAGGAGTTTCATTAT
The DNA here is from genome assembly GCA_027886175.1 of Phylloscopus collybita. NCBI lineage: Eukaryota > Metazoa > Chordata > Aves > Passeriformes > Phylloscopidae > Phylloscopus > Phylloscopus collybita. The sequence continues at coordinate 47,914,985 of JAJNNQ010000137.1, read as the reverse complement.
TGTGAAAACCAGACTGAATGCAACCAATTTGTGGAACTCGGCATTCTTTTTCTATTCACCAGTTAGCATAAAGTAATTGTTGTAGTGGTGCATTATTTTATTTGCCTTTTAATTGTTAATGGCTTGTTCTATGTACCCCAGTTTAATTCCCAGTTTGGTTTATCCTACAGCTGTATCACCTGTTCTATGTCAATCTCTGTTCCCCCTGCCCCTGGGACCCTGTCAGTCTTCATGCAGTCTCCCCGCTTCCTCTGGAAAGTTCTCCCGCCCCTAGGGAATTTGTCCCTTATCCTGTCTCTCACCCCTGGAGCTACTACCTGACCTTTCCTGATTGGTCCCTTCCCATTGTTCCCCCTCCCCCGGTATTAAAGCAACAGTCACGGGACAGTCGCCAGTTTTGCCTGGGGAAACCCTCTGGGGTGAAGTTGCTCGGGGATTCCAATAAACCTCATTGATAAACCCCCGCAAAGCCCTCCTTTCATCATTCCTTCGCCATAGTCACCCAGATGCTGTAAAAGGACCCACAGGATTTTCCCGGGTCGCCAGCAGGTCCCAGGTACAGTGCAGGACCCGGCAGGCGCGGAGTGGCGGCAGCGCGGGCAGCCGAAGCAGGCGGGAGGAGACGGTCTCCCGGAGCCCCCGCGGCTTCAAGTTGTAAAATAAAGTAGTCTATTCTGTTTCAATTGACTGTTGGCTCTGATTCCAAATGTGATCAACTTTTAGCTCAGCCTACCCTCAGGGGTATGTGTGGTTATTGTAATTAATCTCCACCTAGTATGGTCATAACTTAAGATGAACTCCCACACATTTCAAAGTAACAAAAGACCCAGTCAACTTCTGTCTTCCTAGCAATACATACAACATGTGACCTGACGACACGAAAGGCATATACCGGCCACTGGCTAAATACAAAGCTGAGCCAAACTCACTCTCTTCTCAAACTGAAAATCATGAGGCTTATCCTAAGGGGTTGCCCCAGATCACTTTATCTTTGTTACATTTGACAGAAACCAAGAACAACTAACTCCTGAATGCAGCTCACAGCTGTTGTGTGTACAGGCTGGAGAAACAGTTAACAGTGTCGCAGATTACTCCACCGACTGCCTGTTCCAAGCTTATCTCTACTTGGCACTGTGACTGCTCCAAGCACAAGCTGCTGGTGGGCTGATATCCAGCTATGTGAGTTTTGGATTGTGATCTGCTTACACCTGTTTTAGTGTTTTTTGTCTTCCAGCACAGCTACAGACCAGGATGCAACTATGACTAGTTTCATTCAGAGCATACATATATGTATATCTGGGATAAAAAATAAAAGCAATGCAAAAGCAAAAATACAGAGTGCAAGGACAACCTATATGAACAGAACACCTTTATGTCAACCATATCTTCCCCTCTCACTTATTTTTTAAGTTACTTTACAGTTTTCTACATGTTCTTAGGTTTCTTATCATAGGACTTGTGAAATACCAAGGGCCTTGCTTGGGCCAAGGAGAAAAGCATATTCACTGTCCTCTAACAATGTTTTTATTACCTCTTTGAAGAGCCAAAGCATTTTGCTCCAAGAATTTTCTTCAGGTTGTGCAAGGTATGCTTGGTCCCTGAATACATCTCTGAGATGGAATAGATCCACCTGGTACCAGGTGATGCTAGGATAGGCAAACACAGTGCAGCAGGCAGCTGGGAACCTCCAGGACCTCAGAAGCCCAGGGCAATAAGATGCCACTGGGTTTGGCAGTCCCTCTGTAACGGTAGCCAGTAACAGTAGGCTCTGCTATATTACCTGAAGGGTGTGAGGACTAACAAAGAAAGCAAAGAAGCCAGGAGGAGGAAGCAGGGCAATACCTGCTAAACAGCCAGGCACAGTAGCTTCCCCACCATCTGTTTATTATTTGTGAATTAACAGTGATTTTGAGCCTGGCAAGTATATGGAGTGACTTGGAGAAAAAGACAGCAAAGTGAGGGTGTTTCTAAAAACAAAGTGAAGTTTGCACAAATTCAGGACAAAGAGATGGAGTTGCCCCAAGATGAGGTAAGGGCAAACAGATGATGCTGACCAAAAGGTATAGGAGCACAGTAATTAAAATTTTTTGAAATTAATAATATTAATGAAAAGGAGCATTTTAAGCATGACCAACAACAGGCACAGTACACCAGCAATTTTAAGGAGCCCTGAAAAGAGAAATGCAGTGGCAGGAACTCTTCCTGTGTGTAAGACAAACATAAGAGGTCCATACTGACACATTAAGAGGAATGGAAAGGAGCTGCAGTGCTTACCCATGACACTGGCATTCATCAAGGCAGTGAAGACAATGAGGATGTCAGGGAGGTCATCACCGTTCACATCACATAGTTCCAGTGGGGATAACACACCACCTGCAACATTACAGAGTCACTGCATGTCAAAAAGGCCACCCAGCTTATTTTTCACACTGGGAGAGGAGGGCTGGCCCAGAAATGAAGCTTGTGGGTAGACAAGCCTCACAAAGTCTGCTAAGGAAGCACAAGGGCAGGCAGCTCACACCATGTTAAGATCATTGCATGGAAAGGCAGAAACGTAGCATCTGGGTCACAGAAAGGAAAAGGAAAAATGGAGGAGCTAAGAGAAAAAGATTCATGTTTCTCACTTCAATTTCTGAAGTGATGTGGAGCCATGTATCTTACGAAAAGCTTAGTTGGAAGCCAGGGGCAGAAAGCAAGGAGGGAGAGACATATCTAGACCTGGCAGAAATTATTTCACAAAACAGTGTTACTTTATTGCAGAAGCCAGAACGGGAGACACTTTAGAAATGTTACCAGTGACCCATACAGGGTAACAAAAGATCTCAAATGTTGATTTATGGATTCCAGTAGGACTAAAAGACAATGGAATAAGGTTAGTTAAGCTAGTTAGAAGACACAAAGACTTCTATCCCTCTCCTCTCAAACACAACCACATACTTCAGCATGGAGGTACTGGTAAAGTCCAGGCTGTAGAAAGGGAGGCACTGTATTTTAAAGTGAGCTGGGCCATCTCCATCTGGAACAGAGCACAACATCCAGACAAAAAGGCAGGATGGACAAAGAGTCAAAATAATTTTTGATGTTGGCAGAAACAAAATTTCGTGGCACGGTTATCTGTGGATGCCAGATTTCACATGCCTCAGCTTCAACAGCGAGCACGACACAGCCACCTGTCTATTATTTTGGAGCATCTGTAGTGGTGAGGAAGGGTCTCTGCTCTGACCTGGCTCTCCCAGATAGGTCTCTCTCACCAATGCCCAGCCTGGGAACTGCCACCTCCCCCATGCCAGATGCTGTTCCTGGGGCTTTCTCACCTGCTCCCTGACCTAGGTTGCGGTTCCAGGTGTTATGCAAGTCTCTGGGAGGACAGGGAATTAGAAATGCGCACACCAGCACAAGAATCATTGAGATCACCACAGTGAGCAAGAAGATCGCAGTGCGCAGGTATGGCATCAGCGAGGGAGCAGCCTTCTGCTCCAAACTCCCAGCCGTCTCTGCAGGATAACCCTCGGGCGCGCTCTCTGACGTGTGCTGCTTTGTCATCCCAACCTCCACATCAGAATCAGGGTTCTGTATCTCTTCAGGAGGGCTCTTCCCATTCTTGACCCCCCCGTTCTTCTGGATGTTGAGTACAAGGTCATCTTCACTTTCATCACTGTCAGCCTGAGTGAGGGGATCATATTCCCCGAGGTCTGGGCTCTTCTTTCCTGAGAAAAACGATGGAGAGAGACAATAAAGCATGAGTTTTTGCAAGATCTCAGTGGAGAAAAGGCTGCAGTGGAGAGTGATACAGAAGGGATGGCAGAGTAGTCTGCATTTTGCATTGATCCAAGTGAGAAATGTGAGAAAAACGACAGGGTCTCTCTCTCCATGTTTCACAGTAGCATCTGTGGGAGAAGAGATGCTGACAGTTTGTTTTCCTCAGATAAAGGGGTGGGGGTGGGGGTGTGTGTACATGTATGTATGTGTATGCGTATATCTATATGGAATTCGTAGCTGATTTAATTCTAATACTTTCTTGATTGATAATGAAACATGAAGTCTCCCTGAAGAGGAGGGAAAGTAATTTTGCCCCTTTGGGCCAGTAACATGCTGATGTCTGGAGGAAACAGGCTGTTCCTCCAAGACACCACCTTTTCTGCATGGCTTAGTTCTGCGAGAGGGAATGCTCTAACCCCTGCCCGAGGCAATCACAGTGCAGCTGCTCTGTTCCTGTTCCCACCAAGATAGATAACTTGGTACTGACACCTTCAGGTGGCGGTGCAGGAAAGTAGCTTAGCTTTAGGTGTGTCCTGCACAGATGCCCGGCACACAGCCAACTTCTGCCCCAAGCCCTAGACAGCTGCAGGGAGTGTGGTGAGGGCAGGTGTAGAGGCCAGTCACACACCCTGGCAAAAGCCCAGCGCCATCTGTTTATGGGGACAGGAAAGATCCCGCACACTCACTGCCCTGAGCTATGAGTGGAGGGTCATGTCTCAGGGAGCTGCCCCGTGCCACAAGGCTCCACATGGCATGGAGCCATGGCCAGTGCTCTGATGATCGCAGTCTCAGTCTGGTTCTCTCTCTCTCTCCAATTCCAAGGTGGGACTTTGCTATCCCAGGTATCTGTATCATTTCCTTTTGTTTAAAGCTGATCTGAAACAGGAACTAGCTTGTGCCTGAAGATTCCTGAAGTGATACATGCAAGGCATAACTAATAAGCAGAAATATGCAAGCTGTAATTCCTCTCAGACACTAAGATGATGGGAAGGCTTTACAAAGTGGAGATTTTGGGGCTTTCACGATTATTCTTCCTGACTAAGATAGTATACCTTACTTCTGGTTTTCCTGTTAAAGACACTCAAGTAACAGATGTACTGTAGTACCTAGTTAGTGAAAAACACCTATTTTGCATAATCTAGAGTGCATTTTGCAGCATGTGTATCTTATTTCTTCCTCATTTCTCACCCCACAAAAGGACCTTCACTTTTCCTTCATCTGCCACCACCACATACCACTGAATAAGTGGTATTCAGCTTCATTTTTATAATTTAAGAAAAACTGTCAACCCTACTAAAAACTAAATGCCTCACACCAGGTGGAACAGCCAGGACAACTCACCTACATTGAACAGAAGGAAATAAAAAATATCCAACACATTCACATACCTAAGTCACTGCCTTTTTGAATTAGGGGCTTCTACAGAAGACTCAAAAATCTGCTGCACATATCACTCCAAAAAGCAGTTCCTTGTGGAGGCAGAACACCCATCCAAGAGATACTGCACACCTATGGGTCAGTCTGGTGTATCCCTGTGACACACTGCATTGTTTCACATAGGTCTACTCTAAACATATGCTCAAAGTGAGGGTTTTTCAAGAAGTCTCGATAACCTTGGCTCCATGCTGTAATTGCACAGAAAGCCACCAACCCTGGTAGCACACAGCTCTCTGCTCAGAGGTTGCAGCGTAAATTTCACAGGTGTCTAATACCGTAGGTTGTGCTAAAAAGTGACTGAAAGACTACTCAGTTGAAAGAAAAAATCCAGAAAGGTCTCACTGCCAGAGTCCTTGCAGTTTCTCACAACAGATCCAGGTGTGCCAGTTCAAGCCAGCTCAGAATGGCATGAAAAAAAAAAACCATGGCTGGCCCAAGAGTAAATGGTATTAAGACTGGGAAGTCAAAGTCAGACAGTTATGTTAACTAGACTGCTCCAGACTTTGGAAACTGGTGATCTTTGAGTAAAACAACTCAAAGCATACTTATGCTTCACATATACTATGTTTTGTTTAATTATTTTACTTCCAAACAGTCAACCAAAAGACTGGAACATGCTGTTCATCCTTGATGCAGCTAAAAGCAATGGTATCAATTAAATTTTTCTGGGACAATTTTGTTCTGGATCCCTTTCTGGAGACAGAAAGGACCTTGAAAATATGGCTCACTCACTCCTTGAACTGGCAGAGACTGAGATGCTAGCAACATCGACAGTGGTGTCAACCACAATCTGTAACAGGAACACCTGACCTACTGAAAACCACTCATTCATCAGTGGCTAGAAAACAGCTACTACAGACATGACAGCTTTTGATGATCTACATAGTTAAGAATCTGGAGAATTATAGGAGAGCTATAAAGCAGAGAGCTGCTCAGTCTTAATTCATGTCTAAACCAGAGTAGGAATCAGAAACTGGCACACTTCACCGTATCTTTCCACAAAAGGTTACATGGCACACCCACAAGGCACAGCCACTCAGTAAACTCAGGCACAATGTGCCCTGCAGGTCTTTTTTAAGCCAAAAGGAGGGAAGATACTGCCCTTTAAGAAGGGCTGTTGGAACACTCATTTAGCACATGTAAAACCCAACCATATATTTCATCTCACCTCAGAGGATTCAGACACTTATCTCCTACTGTTCAGAGCAAACCTTAACCAATCTGTAGGTGTTTGGGAAATGTGTTCGGAATGCTGGCAAGCATGTGCTCAGCTCAGCCTCTCAAGGCTGTTCTGTGGTGCAGAGAACACATAACTCATGATTCACCTGGATGGAGAGAGAGCAGAAGGAACATGACTCTTCATCTGAGTTTTTGCTGCGAGAAGGAGGGATAATACATCTGGCTTTCACTAATCACTCCCAGATGATTTTTCAGCAGAAAAGCACAAAAACATAAAAACCAATAAAGAAAGTGTGAAAACAGAGGCAGTCTCACACCATTTAGAGAATGATGATTTATTTTTAAGCCCCAGAAGTCAAACTCTTTCCTTTCTGGTCAACAACAAGGCTCAGGCTGGAGGAAAAGTTTGTCCCATCAATAGAAAGCTAAAACTGCCTTTGTTGCAAGCCATCAGCTGTCAGAGAATACATACAGTTTTCAGTTTTCCATCATGGAAGTAGAAATGTTAAGGTCTGAGCTGGCCTTTTGGTCAAACTCTCACCATATGTCCTGAAAGGATAACCACTGTGGAGCCTTCATGAGAAATTAGTCTCTGTGCTAAAGCAAGCTGCAGTTCCGTGGCCTTACATAGGAACCAGGTCTGTGTAACTCACACTTCGGTATCTGTCCTCCAAAGAGACTCCAAGTATATAAACCTTGCATGCACTTCACAGGTATGGAGTTAGTATCAGCAAAGTCCGTTTCCCTACTGTTCTGTGCTCCCTCCCTCTGACAGGTAGAGTCAAAAAAACATCTGTTCTGACCTGCTCTAAATTGTATTCCATATTTCCATGTTGAAATGAGGTCCCAGTCATAATAAAATATTCATTTATTGTGCTGATGGCTTCAAAGATATTAATTGTAATCTTATTTTTCCTGATTTTGACTGACTAGGAAGGCTTTTCTTTGCACTCACTTTGGAGTGAAAAGAGCAGATTTTGCACTTCAGAAGAGTGCAATTTTCAGTACATTATTCCAGTGATGGCACACTGGTTCCAGTATCTGTTGTACTAATTTCGTGTTCTGTTTATTCTTCTGGCAGTTGGCAGGCACCAGTCTGGTATTGGGTTCTGCAGACATATGTCTAAGCCCTTGAGGAGGTAAGTCACCACATATTGATTTTTAATTAATTTAATGAGATGTGGCAGGAAAAACAGACATAGCAGTAGGCTTTCTGCTTTTTCATTCTTGTTGGAAGCTGCATTTTTCAATAATTAAACAGACAAGAAAGGTATGATTTCTGCAATTTAACCTGAGGATTGATGCAAGAACTCTTAAGTGCAGCTGCAAGGCCTGTTACGATCTTTCCCAAATTAGTGTTTTCCAATAGCAGATATCAAATAGATCATGCTGGTTCCAGAGGACCCAGAAGAGATCTGTACTTTTTATTGCACAGTTCCCCAGTGGTCACAACCCTACCAGCTTGCACTCTTCCTAAACAGACTTCATGGTTATGTATTCCTTCCCATTTAGACAGACATGTGTGTATATATACATATATATATAAAACCAGGAAGATACCAACTTGCAAACAAAATTTCTTTGAAGGAGACTCAACAGGCACCACATAAACTAAAAGTAATGACTCGTGGTAAGGGTTATGAAAAGATGTCAGGAAGGACCTTGAAGACATTACTGTGACCTTCACAGATTGATGGAGGAAGAAAATATGACCAGTTCACTGAGTGCAGCCTCACAGACTGGGGCCATGCAGGACCAGTGTGGTGTGTAGTGCCAAGGAGGAGCCCTCCCCAGCAGCACACAGCTGGGCCCTGTCTCTGTCCCAGGGCTATCCCAAAGGCAAGACAAGGTTAGGAAGAGCAATGAGGTTCCTTCCCATTGAAGTTAATGCAGCCAGGTGCATTGGCACCGTCTACAGTACCTCCAACAGCAACTAGCATACTCCCAAGATCTGGTTTGACAAGGTATTTTAATTCCCTTTTAATCTCCTTACTGAAGAGAACGGCTGTTGGACTGCTGCTCACGGCACACAATAGCCCCTTATGCTTGAATATCCTTTCATCTCGCTAAAGATCTCCTGCTGGAAGAGGCGGCAGGCAGGTTTTAAACATTTACCTGGGTAATTGCATTGGCACCTACCGAACTCCCCGCCTGGCTTCTGAGGGTAAAACCCGGCAGGAGCGGATCTGAGAGGTCTGCGCTTCCTTTTCTCCCTCGCAGCCCCCTCACAGGGCCGCGGCCCAGGCCCCCCTCGACCACACACGACGCCCTCCCCCCGAGACGCTGCCCCGGCCCCTGCGTCCCTCACACGGCCGCGGGCCCCTCACCGCCCGCACCTCCGGCCCTCACCCCACATCGCCACATCACCATGGCAACGCGCCCCGCAGCCCTCAGGCAGCAGCACCCGCGCCTCCCGCGATCAGAGCTGCCCTGGGAGCGGCTGCCCCTGCCCGGCCCGGCTCGCCCCGGCCCGGCCCGGCCGGTGCTTGGTTCGTCCCGCGGGCGCGCAGCCCTTACCCGGCAGCTTCAGCGCCCGGGACAGCACCGTAGCCATGGTTGACACGACAGTGCGCTCGCGCGCCCGCCGCCCCGCGCCTCCCCGCGGCCTGCTGGGAATTGTAGTTCCCAGGCGTGAGAGGAGTCGAGGCCCTTCGTGTCCCTGGTGATCCGGAGGGGCAGAGACCCGCAGGGAGGGGCGGGCCGGTGGCAGCGAGCTGTGACCGAGTGCAGCTCAGATCCCCGCAGCCTGCACGACTGTGTGGGCATAGACAGATGGAAAATAGGTTTGTCATCCTGAGTGGTTTGCACAGAAAGTGCCAGTCCCTTTAAATTGTTGCTATAAATATATGCCTTCGTTATTGGAAAGCATTTTGGTTGAAAGAAATCTATTTGTTTTCTTTTCATTTTGCAGTTTTATTTTATTTTATTTTATTTTATTTTATTTTATTTTATTTTATTTTATTTTATTTGTTGTCTTTTGTCAATTACAAAAGATGGCCAGGTTGTTTTCCAAAGCTGTCTTCAATCATCACCACAGCCTTCCAAGGTAAGTGAACTCTCCCTTTCCCACAATGGGGAAGTTGAACAAGGAGGGTTTTGTTGCTTCCCAAAAGCCACAAGGCTCCAGCTTCCTGATTCCCAGGCCCACACATGGGCTATTGAACACCACCACTTCTTCAAGTCATGATTTTTGTGAGAACTCACAAGGCAATATCCTCTGTCACTGAACGAGAGGAAGGATTATTGGCTAAATACATCAAAAGAGACTCCTCTTGGCTAATGAACACATCATGTTTCCTCAGCATCTGCTGCTGCTCTTGCTTTCCCCTGTTTCAGGTGCTGTTTCTGCAAATAATGTTCTTACTCTTTCATGTCCAGGTCCGTCCTGGAACTCCTTAAATAGTAACAAATAAGGAGCAGAAGAGAGACACCAAGTGGTCTAGCTGGTGAAGAGAGGGTTGGGTTTTTTTTTTCAGATATGAAAGAGAAAGAATAGTTCTGATCCAAAATCTTTTGGTACCAGAGGGCTTTTTTCCACTGATGTCACCGAATGTCTCTGTGATGTTTCTCTTCGCAGAGAAACCTTCCTGAGAACACGGCACTTGAGGGGGCAGTCCCAGGTGGCAAACTTTGGAGAAGCCATCACAGTTGTTGTTATTCTTTCCCTTCCAGGTCTTTCTGAATATAGAGTATTTCTGTTCCATATGCCATTTCCTGTCCTCCAGGCTTTGATTTAAGAGCAGTGACAGTCCTGTATCTATGTAAATATTTACAGGATAGTTCCTGAATCCTTTTCAAGTCTCAGTAAAGCTGGTGATAGACAGGGCAAGAGCTGTCCAGCAGAGTGACTCCTTCTAAGAAAATGCTTCTGGTACCAATTAGAGCTGGGAGCAAAGGAATGGCAGAAAACAGCCAGAAGCAGGAACTGGGAAGTCTGGTGTCCTCATTTGTGATCTTCTAACATCTGGCACACACACACACGTACAGTGCAAAAGCCCAGAGTTTGCTATGCTTTTACATTTGTGGTGCAGTATAGCCCACTCTTAATTTCATGCATCCCCAGAAAAATTACTTGTTCCCCAAGACCAGAGTTCTCTGTGAGGCTAATGGATTGCAAGGACAAGTGATTTGTGGTTAAACTGATGCTTCTGAGGAACATATAACTAAGCAATATGTTTAGAGGATTTAATGATTTGCAAAGCATGAGAAATGAATTTTTCCTTCTTTACTCTGTGAAAGTAAACTGATTTGCATATAAATTAGACCTGTCAGGTGTTCTAATATCAATCAAAAAGTTGCAAATAGATCATTAATTTATGTGAATGTCACTGTTCATTTTATTTATGTTCTTTTCCAAAGTAGTTTGAAAAAGCCAGATGCTGAAAAATGGAATACTTGGGGTTAGGCTTGGAAGTCTGAGAGCTTTGTGTTGGCAACGTGGTCATTTAGAAAAATGTTAGAAGCCAAAAAGCATGCAAGTACGCAGCCACCAGCCCCTCATCAGTGTTAAGCCTGTGCCAGCCCTTGCTTCTTGCCACCTTCTGTCCAAGATTACAGCCTTTTCCAGCCTGCTGGCACTAAAACCTCTGGTTGCTCCTTGACCCTGAAAGGAGCCACATTAAGCACTGCTATTTAAGGTCCTGAGATAGGGAAGGTCACTCCTGCAGAGCTACACAATGGAGTGATTGCACACACAGTTCTGCTGTAAGATTAGAGGGCAATTGCCTCCTGATGAGCTGCTGGGGCAGGAACTGTTCTCAGCTGTACCTTTTTCCAGATGTCCAGAGGGAAGAAGCAACCTGTATCTTTGCATTCCTATTAGTGCTAAGCTAATGTTTTAACCCGTTCTATTCATCCCATCCTTCTATTCTGCATGGCTACATGACAAGGCTAAGAACACCATCCCCTTTCCTCCTGTACCTGCCTGAGTCCTTCCATGACAGCCATCACAACGGACTAGGGATCGCAACAAATGCTTGTTCAAACAACAAAATGAATACAATCAAGCAGTCAAGGATAACAGTAAGAAAAAATAAAGGCAAGTAAACCTAGGAAAGGTGGTAATAACATTTCTAGCAGGTGCAAAACAGCACATTTCAGGAAGTTTTAAGTAGTGCAGGTGACCACGGAGTTTCTAATGAATCCATGCAGTAAAACCAACACCAGTTCACCCTAGTGCGAGAAAAGGCCAAAAGATGGTTAAAACTGTGCAAGTGTTTCAGCTGTGCAGCACCTGAGGTTGTGGGATGTGCCCACATGTTGCCTTCATGGGGTGTGTTAGTTGAGGGAGTTACTGTAAAGGGTTGCCCCAGCCAAACTCCTGATGGGTCTATCTCTAGTCTCAGTGTTGTTCTGCCAACGCTGGGCACTCTGTGGCTGAGAGCCCAGAGGGAAGTGCCCAGTGCTTTATTATTTATTGCCCTGGAGACACAATAAAGAGAAGGAGAGGGTAGAAAATAAGGGGATATGTTATACAAAAGGGAAGGCAGCACCTGCTGCAAAATCCCACAAACTGCCCAGCAGCAACCATACATCTTAATGTGCCCTCTGAGCAATTGGGTTTTCTAACACTGGGTTGATGCATGCTGGGAATTGCCATCAGGTTTGCTCACCCAGTGTCTTTGTTATGCCCTCATGGAGGAATTCTTGCTTGGAGCATTCAAGCTGGTGTCCCCATCTCACACTGACCAGGCGTAACTGGACTGTATGTTTGCCACATGCTGAATGAGGAACAGCTGGAGGCAGATGATTGTTTCGGTTATTTGCCTAGTGCCTGGACATTTTGTTTTCTTGTTTGAGCCCTGAAAAAATATGTTTCCAGTTCCTCCAGAGGCTGGTCTGTGTTAAGCCTGTGCGTTGTTTGTATTGTGCATTGATTTAAAAGACTGGTGGTTTATAACTTTGCAAATGAGTGTCCTGCTGTTTCAGTGGCAAGACTCCATAAATAAGGCAGTCTTCTCAGAAATTTCCCTGCCTGTCTGTCCCACAGGGAGCCAGTGGGACTGGGGGAGCAGGAGCAGCCAAAACAACATGATTCTAGTGTCAGGGAAGCAGGATATTACTGAGTCTGGTTCCAGTGGATCCTCTCTCTTCTTGACTGAATTTAAGTGGCTGATGTTTATGGACTATGCTTAAAAGTCACTCAGCTTCCCTCACAATCAGCTCCTCAGCTGGTTTACACCATCATCAGTTGCGATCACAATGCTGCATTTTTAACTGCTCTATCTGCATCACTTGCACATATCCTCTGGTTCCTTACTTCTGGGTGTTTGTTTTTATTCTGAGTGCTTGGGCAGTCCTTCGCCCTGTAAGAAAAGTGTTTTTTTTCTCACTATATAGTGCAGCATCTTCGCTCTGGAAAACTGAGTTAAGAACAGGCTGGTCAGGAAACAGAGAGGGTGTTCTTGCCAGTTGATACTGGAGAAGTAATAGCAAGAAGAATGCAGATTTGGCCAAGGCACTCGCAAGGAATGCCATGGGTCTAGTCATGAGTGATGTGTGCAGCAATTCTGCAGCTTTGGGCTGTGGCAGCTGCATATCTTCTCTAATCAAAGCAAAATATCAGTTTGACACAGACATGGTACCAGAGTCAGGGTTTCACGCCCTGCTTCACAAAATTCATCCCTTTAACATTTTGCATTTGTTTGGAAATCTCTTTATTAAGTACTGACTAGACCAAAGCCTGTTTGATTTGGCAAGTGCAGACCTGGGGGAGGGGGTCAAAGGAAAAAAAACAACAACATTGCAGCCTATTCATCCCTCCTTGTTTATTCCACTAGAAATAGATTTGGCAGAGTGCATCAGGAATGAACTAATCAGCAGGGAATTAATTGGCATGTTAGTTAAAAGGCAGGAAGAACGTGGTGAACAAATTCATGACTGGATGGCTGGAGGGTTCAAGCAGCCAGAGAGAAGCACTGCATAGTGGAAACTGTGACTAGTACAAGAAGTCATACAGCTGTACCAGAGCGCCAGCAGTTGAGAGCTGCCCAAAAGAACCAGGGGCAAAGACAACACGGGTGTCCTTGGAGACAGAGCTGTTTCTGAGAAGGGCTCCATCACCCAGGCTTTCCTTCACATAAGGCTCCCATGTGTGGGGAGAGATGGCTGGTTTGCAGGAGTGGGAGGGAGGGGTAAGAGAGGTACAGCTGGAGGAGGCTCCACGGAAAGACTGTGGAAATGTGGAAAGCAGGAAAATGAAGAGGGACACGTCACTCGTTGCAAGTTGAAATGCAGAGGGGGTGGTAAGGGGAAGAACAGAGCAGGGAGGCAGAGATTTGGAAGCTTCATCATAGAAGAACTGGCCTCAAGAGCAAAGGTAATGCTTGTATACAATTCTTGCCTTCTTTCTCAGGAATGTTTTGTTTCTTCCTCTGGAAGAGACAGATCCATACACCTCAGAAAGAGGTTGTTGTGTTGAGAGACTCTAAAGGCATCTGTGGGAAGAGCCAGGAGAGGAAGGAATATGTGCAGACTGGCATGGAAGTGGAGGCTGGGGGATTGCTGCCCATAGTTCCCACAGAGAACAGGAGTGTGCAGAGTGAGAGAAGTAGGGAGAAAGAAAGAGAAAGAAAATCCTTAGAATCAGGCAGATTGTCAGAAAGGCAGACATGGAGAGTGCAAGATCTGTGAGTGCCTCTCTAAGGAGAGAGAGCAAACTTCCTAAGAGGAAGGACCAAGCACTAAATGAGAGAGAATTGAAGATAAGACATATCCTGAAAAAGCAGGCACACCTGGAGAAGAGGAAGAAGGTGAATATTACCTCCTCAAAATTAACGGTACTTTGGAGCTGTATTGCAGCAGATGTGAACTTTGCATCTGGATGTCTTTTTTTTTTTTCTTCTTCTTCTTTATCCCCACTATGGCTGCCTGCTGGCAACAGCATCACCCTAGGTGGTTGTCATCAGGGCTATCAATCAGATCTTGTTTGACAGGGTGGTCAGGCTATTAAAGGGATTCAGATGCTCTTCACTTTCATATAACATCCAGGTAGAAAATGAGCACTGTAACTCTTAGTTATATGAAAAAGCACTATTTAACTCAAATTTGTAGCCAAACTTGAAAAATTCAGGAGGATATTGTTATTTCTACATATTGTTATTCTGACCTCAAACCATGTGTGTCTACCAACATATAGCATTATATCTACATGCATAAATTGAAGAATATTCCATTACAATGGATTTATAACAAAGACTTTTTAAAACAGGTGATATTCTAGCTATACCACTGTGGCTGGGTTAATACTGTATGATCCAATTTTTAAAATTATTTTTGGCTTTTTTCATTATCTTTCCACATAATTCTACAAGCGTATGCTAATTTTTTTTTCTTTTTTTTTTCTTTTTACTTGGAGAGCTAACAAATTCCATCCACTTTGCAAGTAGAGCTTGCAAATACTTTGATTGTTCTGGACTCACAGGCTTGGCAGCTTTCTTCTCTAAAAGCTCAGAGACCTTTCAAGATCCCAGGCTGGGAGTCTCACAGAACTGGCATTAGAAATTGTATGCAGCTACAATATGCTTTTTTTTATTTTTTTATTTTTTTTTTAATAAGAAACTGTTTAGTTTATAAAACTTAAACCTTCTTGAACCTAATACATAAACCAGAACTTTTTAGTTGGGTGTGTGTAAGTAATATAACCTTAAAATATTGAAAAGAAAATAAAAGAGATAGTAGGGAAAAAAAGATAGAGAGGAATTCCAACAGTCTGCAAAAATACCTTTATTACCTATTAAGATCCTTTACCAAACAGAGAATCTTAAACATACTTTGATGTTTAAATACCCATTATCATTGGAATGAGAGCTACATTTTAGTATTTATGATTTACCTGAGATCAAACTCTCTGATTCACTGTTGGGAGTTAGATTTCTTCCTTTTTTACTTACAGATTTCCCCCCCACCCCCACCCCTTCCCCTCCCCCCCGCGCCCAAGTTGCTAGGAAACTAACTACTGTGTACTTACGGGTACTTAAGCAAAAGAAAAGAAGTAGCCAAAGTCGGGAGAGGAGGGTAGCATCTGGCTACACTTCTTTTGTCTCTGGGAGTTTCTCTCTGAGGGGGAAGATACCGTGAGATTTTGGGGGCAGGAAAAAGGATGGGGCTGGGGGCAGCTGGGTTCTCGCTCTCGGCATCGGAAGGAGGAGGGTCAAGTTGTTGCTTACGGTGGGGAGAATTCAGTGTCATCACTAGAGTCCAGTCCTAGGGACCTACCACCATCTGCTCGTGTGTACAGGAATTCTGAGTTCTCCTTCTCCTGCCCTGCTGGAGCTGGGCCGCCGCTGTCCCGGCCCTGCCGCTTCTTTGGCCCTGCTCTGGGTCTTTTGCTGCGCTGTAGCCCCGCACCCCCTGCCCCACCGGGACATCCCGCAGCTCCAGCTACCACTGCGGAGCTTCTGATACATCTCATCCACCATCCCGGGATCTCTGCTCATTCCTGCCCTTCCAGCTTGGTGCTCCTCAGAGTCCTGCAGGGGCAGCGGGATGAGACTGCCCCAGGGTTTGCTTCACAAACCCTCTCCTCGTCCTTCCCGTCCCAGCCAAGAAGGCTGTCACGAGGTTCCTAGTTGTTTTGTTGTTAATGCCATGGTTATTGTTTGTTTGCCTTGTTACACATACTAGTAAAGAACTGTTATTCCTACCTCTCATATCCTTGCCTGAGAGCCCCTTAATTTCAAAATTATAATAATTCGAAGGGAGGGGGTTTGCATTCTCTATTCCAAGGGACGCCCCTGTCCTCCCTAGCAGGCACCTGACTTTCAAACTAGGACATTCACTTAGAAGTGTATTTTATTTCCCTGCAAACAATTCCAAATCCAGAATCACTCTTCAACTTCAGTCTGAAAGTAGCTCAAAACGAACATGAAAAAGTTATGAGAGAACAAACCTCAAATGAAAAGCATGAATGTAATTCACTTGCATTTCAATGTTCAAACGCAGAAAAAGAATCCTTCATTTTAGGTATCACTGCAGGGATTGAATAATCAACATCTTCTTAAAGCAAGCATGGGCTTGAGCTAGCACACTGGGATGCTGATGCCCTCAGGAGAGGGCATGTATTTAGAGCAGTCAGAAGGACAGGGGAAGGTTTCAAGCCCTCTTGATGTACAAGGGCAGACATGCTCTGCTTCATAAAGCAACATTTCACACGTCTGCCATAGGATGAGTGTGTTCTTAGGCTTCAGCGGAGACATGGCTCACTGAAATGAAGCTGTGTTTGGTACTAGAAGCAGGTAACCTGGGAAAATCCCCCATATCCTGGCAGGCAGCACAACCCACAAGCAGTGACGCACTTCAGTCATCACGCTCAACCCCAGTTGTCAAAGTCTGAGGCAGATACCAAGGAAATCTCAGAGCTCTGTTGTGATTACCCACTGCATTGTGGGGAAGGATGAACACTGGAAATGGAGCAACAAGAAACCAAAGGGGTTAATGGGAGAAGGACAGTGATGGGAGTTCAAATACTGGCAGTACTCCTTTGCTTTGAGGCAGGGATTCTGGCTTGGATGGCACGACTGCTGATGCCAGCAGGGCTGTGGTCAGGGATATTAAGCTAACTGAGCTCTTTTATCATGCTGAAGTGAGGAATCAGAAGGTTAAAAGATGAAAAAAATATTGTCGAATAATGAGACAAATATGTTGGTCTTCTGCCTGCAGATGAAGGGACTGTTCAGTGAATCACTGAGCCTACCCTGCTCCAAGGGCAAAATGTGATGTAATTTTCTGACAGCACTTCATATTATTGTAATTAATAGCAACAATGGCAAAGCTAATATGTTGATATTGTTATTTTCTGCATTTAGGAAAGAGATTCCATTCAAGGATGTGAGAAAGTTCTCCCTGCTTGTCCATCCGTGTTCCGCCCTGTGCTTTCCAGTGCAACTCTGCAAAAGAGCGGAAGACATATTTGAATTGGCTGGGGATCTGGCTCAATTCCCACTCGCCCCTGAGCTTTAGCCCTGGCTAGCAGTATGCTAGGGGGGAAACTGAGGCAAGGACGAAGATAAAGGACAAAAGGCACTCAATTCTTCGGGAACACAGTCCCACAGTTTAATACAGAACCTACTCCATGCAGCTTGGGGGAGTGGAGGGGGGAGTGGAGGGAGGAGTGAAGAGAGGAATTAAGAGACTGATTCCCTGCCAGAGGGCAGTTTTATGCCCTCTGCCAAGGAGGGGGAGGGGAGGGGGTCTACCAGCCAATGGGGGCTGACCTGGGGAAGGTGAGGCATAGGTGGTGTCAGGTAGAGGGGATTCAGTAGATGGTACAGCAAATGCTTTGTGTGAATACATATAACAGAAACACCCAGTGCAATATAAGAGAGTGAACAAATTACTTAGTGCAATACAACAGGGATCTGGTTCCTGTTACAAATGACCCCACAGACTTTTTCAGCTAGGAACCTTGTTAGTGAATATCCATTTGCTGTCTACAATTCCACCTAAGAGAGGGAAGATTGCTCATTTTCTGTATGCCTATGTGCCTTCTGAGGTACGAGAATCTACTTCAAAGATTATTATTAACCTGATATTTACTGTGATAAAAAATTACAGTAGACCCTCAGGAATGCAGGGAGCAAAGCTACAAAGCTGGTCTGTAAGGGGTCCTGCAAATAGAACATGTGGGCATTGTGATTCATTTGGACGCCTGATGTTTAAAAAAGCTGGAGCTCAAGTAGGGTGGATTTTCCGTATAAGATGTAGGTGGAATTTATTACCGCCCTACTTTTAACAAATAGAGAAAGATTGAAGTATCCCAGCTGTGGGGTATTGAAACAAATGGGATGTGGAAAGGATAAAGAATGGACAATCTCTTCGGGAAGTTTTCCAATTAGCTTGGAAGCCCACTGTCTCCTTGATGCTGGCAGCATTTTCAAATAATTTGCAATTAGACACATAGGTGTCTGGTAAGTCCTTTCCCATCAGGGAAGATTAAAAAGGCATGTGCAGGGCATAGTCATTCAAAGAAAGAGGAAAAAAAAGCTGTAAAGGCTGGCACATTTAGCTGGAAAAGCTGAGAGGTGGAGGAGATATGGTGTCATTGCAAATAGTTCCAAGAAGGTCCATGAAGACCTTTTCATTATGAGCCTTGGTGATATCGTCAGACCTTCCTAAAGATCTTTATTTTGGCAGCTCTGAGTTAGCGGGAAGAAAAGGTGTATGCGTGTATAAGATAGGAAGAAGGTAATTTATTTTTCCTTTAAATGAATACTCCAATTAGATGAAGAATACCAAATACAAATTACATCCTGACAGATGGAAAGTAATGTTTTTAAAGTATCATGACATTTTCCATTAGTATGGCTATATTCATACTGATACTTTAAATAGTGAAAAAATAAATGCAGCTGTAATTAAAATGCACTAGTGATCAAATGTAAGAAAGGCACAAAGTGAAAGGAATTATTTATTTACTGCTTTGCCTGCTACAGCTTCTGGTAGGTTTTGAGGTGATTGAATTCTTCCCAGATGGTCAGGAGATGAAGGTTATACTACATTAAAAAAGAAATTTAATGCCCTCACAGTTTGCAATGAGATCTTAGGCTTTTGATGCATGTACCTGAACAAGAGAATAATTCAGATTTTCTGGATGTGCCTGCTTCTCACATGAGCCCCTCCATCACTGTGACTACAGATGACTGAAATCATCACTAAACTCCATGAACCTGGTGATGCATTTTTCTGTTTGTTATGTGCAATATGTGCGTAATGGATACTTTCAGCCAATTTCTAGCAGAACAGGTGTTAATTTCTTTTTTTTTTTTTTTTTTTTTTAATTAAAATGCCAGATTCAACACTGAAGAACTAATTTATTAGGACAGAATAACAAATCAGCATGAGTAAGCTTTGGAGAGACTGATCTATCCTCTTATGTTTAGAGATAGTACTTGCCCAGGAGGGCATGCAGGTTAGGGTTGACTTCCTTGGCTTGGGAATGATGGTAAACTTGAAAGAAAACAAGGAGTTAGGTAAGTGTTCACATCAGTTCTTATACATGTCCTCAACTCTGCAACTTTGCTCAAGAGGAACTGACCCCATGACACCAGGGCAAGGTGGAGATGGTACACAGTGGGTGAGGTTAACTTTGAGGCTCCAACACTGGGCAGCATCTAAGATATTGCCACTGGTTAGTGGATCAGATCATAAAACCATTTTTTTTTTAATTCTGGCCACTATGAGACTCTTGATAAATTGTTTAATGTTGTTTACCTCGTTTCGTCCAAATACAAAGTAGGGGTGCAGTGATTTTCACACTTTTTAGTACCTCCTCCTGACACTGCTAGAACAATTGTAGCTATAAGGTGCTATCCCAACACGGCTACATGGGAAGCAAAGCTACTTCCCCAGCTGCTGCTGGTTGATGAACCATCTTAGTATCACTCTATTGCTTGAAAAGGGGGTAAAGTTGGTACTTGTGAAAAAATCCGTGTGCTTCTGTAAAACCTATTCTGGACAAGTTGAACAACATTTTAAATTAAAAAAATCACCAAAGAGAAATTTGGTGTTGTGGTGACAGATGGGAAGTAGAGAAAAAGAAGAAAAAAGAAATAAAGCAATTAGCAAGACTTTTTGTCTCCACAGAGACAGGGGGAAGTCAAGATCCTCAACAGCCATCATGGTGACCCTTCCTCTTTTCCTCCTCTTCATCCTTTTGCCCTGCAGTAAATCTCAGGAGGGCTTTCTGGACCAGCATCAGAAATGGAACTACAGAGAAGGCGGTAGGACGTCACTGTGGTGGTTCAGCATGGGAGGCATTCAGTAACTCAGAGATGCACATTCACTTATTTTGTCGTTGGAGTGAGATAGACCGTGCTCATACATGACTGCTCTTTCTTGATTCCTGGGCAGCTGCTGAGACTTCTGGAGAAAAAAATGGTTTTAAAAATAATCGGCTGGGGTATCCAGTGACAGCAGAAAACCTGGGCACCTGGAGGCAGAGAATTACACTGTGAGGGAGAGCTACCTGCTTTTTAATTTAGATCCTCCATGTGTTTAATATTTGGCATTTCATTGCAACTGAGTTGTGATGGGGAATGGAATCAAACTCAGAGCACTGGCTCATATTTTCTTGTGCTGACACATTTGTTCTCCTCTCTTCCATGGACATCCTGCTACCCTAGCTGACAAGGTCAACATAGAAGGTGTTTACAGCATTACTCAAACCCTTGAGAAATGGGGAAACGACATCTTCTGGCAAATGAAGCATACCCTGCTGAACAACCCAAATGCTCTCCTGCCTGAGTTCTCCAGGTAATTCCTCTCATCTGGAGGTGGGATTCAGTCCTCTTCTGGGTGTGCTTCCTTGAGTAGGATTCATCTTCTTAAAGATGAATTTTTACGTTTCTCAGCTGGGGGGAAATAAAACACACTGTCTCAGTACTTGTTGTGCTACTAGCTTGGATTACTAAACAATACTCTGCTAACTATTTATTGTGAAACACTCTTAACTGCCATCACTGTATTAAAACAATCTTCCTAAAGAAAATGCCCTTGGCAGCTCACACTTGTGAGAACAGCCTGGAAAAAAATGAATTGTTCTACAAATCTACACATGGTCTTGGCCACAGGTCAGAGAAAAGAGGCTTGGTCTGTGATTTTTTTTTTTTTTTCAGTCTCTAACACCTAGATCTGGGAAAGCTATTCACGAGTTCATGTCATCATATTCCCCCTTTGCATTGCAGGAGATACTAACTGTTGAGCAAACTCACAAAATTTACTTCAATCTCCGAAAGAGAGTAGGCAAGGCAGAGAAAGAAAGAGAGGAAAAGGGAATACTGAGAATTACTAGAAACCTTAATCTGAATCTGAATCTGAATTGTTTATAAAACAAGCAAAGTGGCTATCTTCCATAACTAGTTGTTCTCTTTAGGAACAAGAAAAAATTTTTTGCAAATGTTACACATTGAACCAGTTGAAGAGGAAAGGGTAGAAGAATAAAAAAGGCATTGGGCAGCTGGTCACACAGTATCTGTGCAAATCAGGGTTTCAGAAGGATACTTCATAGATTATATGCTGGTTTTGGCATCAAGTGGATTTCTCCCTCGCTGCATGGTGGCTGTTGTTACTAGCACAGAATTCATCACAACTTTCACACCGACAGTGCTGAAATTCATTGGTGCCTCAGATTATCAGGAGTGATATTAAGTCTT
Source organism: Phylloscopus collybita (assembly GCA_027886175.1). Taxonomy (NCBI): domain Eukaryota; kingdom Metazoa; phylum Chordata; class Aves; order Passeriformes; family Phylloscopidae; genus Phylloscopus; species Phylloscopus collybita. The sequence continues at coordinate 47,893,461 of JAJNNQ010000137.1, read as the reverse complement.
GTATTTGGAATGTTCTAACTTTAATACAGGAAGATGTGCTGAGATTATCCAGCCATATATAGAGGATGTACTGGGCTTTGAATTAATTACGAGTTTGCTGGCAAGGACACAGACCGGTTCGCTAGAAATGCTGAGGACTAATAGTCCTCCATGGGAATCACTGGCCTAGCCTCCATGTGTACTCCTAGTTAATTATTACTAATTAAAATAAAGTAGTGGAAAGACCATGTTGCTCATACTGGTCCTGAAGTTTGTGCTTTCCAGGGTTCAGATGGGCCCCTCAGATGAACTCCCGTCACCAAAGAGCAGGGTAGCTTTGAAGCATCTTTTAATGGTTGCTTGCAACCCTTTCATCATCAAGGGCCCTTACCCAGCAAGAAACAAAGGTCATGGTCAATTACTTTGGTAAAGTAACAAAGGTCATGGTAAATTAATTGCTCAGAAACACTCCCTAAACTGAGTTATTCTTCTGTATTATTCCCTTTGTAGTCTCCACCCTGTCTCTGCAGCTGTGGACAACCTTGTGAGGGAAGTCCAGTCAATAAGAAAAAGGCTGGAAGAACTGAACGAACGTCTCAACGTCATCAGCAAAACTGTCCTTCCCCTTCGACTGAATGCTCTGCAGAGCCAGAGGCGTGGAAATACTCAGCTGCGGAGACTCCCAACACACCGGAGAAGGTTATATGCTCGCAAGAGACCTCAGAGAACTTAATTCTCTACCAGGAAAAAGGGGGAATCTTTATTGCTTTTTCATCTATTTAAGGCTTTCTCAATGGGACATTGCTGGAGAGAAAAGAAAATAAAGCACACACACAAGTCAGCTTTGCTAAGGAGACCAGAACTTCTGCATTTTGTTGCTGCCTTCCAAACCTAGGTCAGTAGGTGAAACCTGATGCTGTCCTTTAATGATGGCTGTTTTGTGTCCCAAGCAAAAAAAAAGTTGACAAGCACAGTCTACTTGAGCTTGAATACCTTTAGTCTATACAAGCATTCTTTCTGCTTACCAGAGGAAGGTCTTTCTATAAAGATCAAGTGAATTTCTCTCTCTGCCCTCTATTTCTAAAGCGCTCCATCTGAAACAGCTGGGGAATTTGAACTTCAAAAATGCTGAACACCTGATGAATGCAGAAAGATGGATTAGTGCTTGGCAATTCTAGCTGGGCAGGGAGAGGGAGAGGAAGTTATGTTTCAAAATATAGCCTTAGCCTATTGTATATGTTCATATGTTCAGAGGGTGGGTAGGGCTGGATAACCTTGGTCTGTACATCATGCTTCAACACTGAGGATATATCAATGGCTAGGGACCAAATCTGAACATCCACCTTCTGGAAAGAGTGTTTTTCTAGATACCTGGAACTGTGCATTCAAAATGGTGTTATTCAGTTGATATGTTCAGAATTTCCAGAACTCTGAAACACATTGAACTGACACTTATTTTTTCCAAGACCCATGGAAACCAGGGGATTTTTTTTTTTAACTATTTAGATACCTAATAGCAAAGATAGGTATCTGGAAGGACTTTCCAAAATAGCTTAACTCTTCAGTCCCCAAAATCACAGATAAATAATCCAATTGGTGTCTAGTTCACAGAGTTCATATTTTCTCCACATGCCAGCACTGACCTCCAGACATTTCCCAACATTCTTTAGCACAATTAACAACCACACTCTCCAAAGACTTTGGTCCCTCAGGGATTTTTAGGAATACCCTGCCTTCAGCTTGTCTTTGTCTGTGTCTTCCTGACAATAAAGCTGGTGCTAAAAAAAAAAAGAGTGCATGAATCAAATTATGCACTGAATGGAGGATAGAGTGGCTTGCCCTTCAGGTCTCTAAAGATAACATTTAGAATTGCAGTCAACTGTGTATATGAAATGTGTTGAAATATAAGAAGGAGAGCCAGAGAGGAAAAGAAACAGCTTGTCTTTAAGGTCTGGATGAAGCAATTTATCAGAACACAAATAAAGAATAGATTATGTCTAATTGATTATGGGAGTGTCTGGCATGACAGTTGTTTTGAAAAGACTCTCCAGTCACAGTGAGGATGCAGACTAGTTATTTAAGGATACCCAAAGCCTGAGTTTATGGAAAGAAATTCAGTGACAGAACAATAACCTCCAAAAGGAAATTTTGGAGGGAAAGGAAAGGGGGAAAAAACTAATTTCATATGATATCTTTCAGAATGGACCAGAAGAATTAACACAATAAAAATTTTAGCTGCAACCTGGGAGTTAGTTGAGTGGGGGAAGTATGAGCAGTGTGTGAGACAATCTGATAAATATTTCCTGGAGGTAAATTCTCTGAGTTCAGGTTTTCAGAAAATAACAAAACTCTAACTTGGCTCTCTTTGGCTTTTGCTGGGGAATTTGAAACACTGCTTAGTTAGAGAAGGGAAAAATCAAGACTGTGAAAAGACTGATAAAAGGATACAATTGTGCCTTTGTTGAAGTTGTCATCAGAATTTCTCAGAAATGTAGAGCATTTTGATCCTAGAATATATTTACATAAATTACAAGGAATAACAGGAGAGAAAGGCCTCTAACTTCTTGTTATTCTGCATGAACAGTTCCTAGGCTGTGCTGTACCAACAGCTGCATCCTTGCACAGACTGCTGGTCCCTTCAAGGGATGCTTTTCTTGGGGCTGTAGGGACTGCTGGTTATTTTGGTCTATCTGCAGGAAGAGTACAACATAAATGTTAGCTTTCATGGTCATATTTTAGACACAAGCATTTTATCAGGCAACCTGAAGTTGTATAAATTGAGGACTACTTGAAACAGAAAGATGATACTTCCCTAAGTCCCTCAAGTCACAGATGGCTGGTAGTGGGAGGCCAGACCAGACCATTGCATACTTTTACTCTATACCTAGATGTCCACCACAAGCTTCTGCCAGAGACAGAGGACAGGTCCAGATGGACCCTGAGTCTAACCCAATATTATATAACTTGCACATATCCATGTATTCCTATGCTGATATGTGCAAGTTTGTAGTCTTGGCAAAACCTCCTCAGCACAACGGAGAAAGTCACCATTTGCTTTAAAAGAGAACAAATAAGCTGCAGCGTGCAATGTATATTATAATTCTGCAATTTCTTGCATAATGGTGAATAAACCAAGCAATATAAATGGTTAATAAATTCGTAGTCTGTGACCTTGTGACCAGTGATAGCAGCCCCTGTCATACACTCTGTGAAAGCCCATGCCAGGCCCCAGCCATCTCCCTGACCTGAACACAGCCTGTTTGCTCAGATGGTAACAGTCAGCTTCTTTAACCTCTTCACTTTGCATGACCCTCTCTCTAGATGGAAAAGTTTTAGTGTCCTATTTCTTTTATAATTTTATTTTTTGCTCTTTAAGAGAGTAGAAAGGTTATGCACCAGCCTACTTCTGCACTGTTCACCTTCTATTTGAGGAGGCAGCAGTCCAGCTGAGCAATTTGAGATGCCTGTATCTCATCTGCCAGGAGAAGCTGGCCTGACCCATGGGACTGATTCCCAGGGACTGGTAACCTTCTTCTTCTGGTAACAGGGACTTCTGCTTCTGCTAACCTCTTCTTAAAAGATCCTGGGTAGGGCACTTTCTTTAACTGGCACTTGTCCTTTGACATAGCATATACAACAAAAACCCACTTGTTACAAGGTGTCTAAGTCTTCTATACATATAAATGTATCCAGCTACAGAAGCCACCTAAGCTCTCTGTTGCGTTCATTTACATGTATTTCTGGTAAAGGATCTGGATGGAACTTTTAAACGCAGGTTTAAAACACCAGCTGAGTGGTCAGTGGAAGGAGATCAAGTATCATTAGGAACTTCTAAAATTTACCCCTCACCTAAAGCTTACAATATCCAGTGACACAGGCCGTTTCCTTAAAAAACAATTATGTTCCCCTTTAATTCAGTTTATTAAAACAAACAAACAGACAAAACCCCCACAAACAAACAAACAAACACCCCCACAGAAGACCGATAAAACAAGAAGTTATGATTTCACAATTCTAGGAACACGGTGCCCTTCCACGCTACGCGTGACTGGCATGCTTTGCCAGTACTTCCCTTTTCCTGGATTTCATTCCTTTCATATCCCCTCTCATATTTCCCGTCTCCCAGAGATGAATGCCATCTGTTGCCCACACTTCATGATTCCTCACACTTCTTGGCGCCCTCCGGACTTCACCCTCCGGGGCCGCGGCCGGGGCCGCGCAGTGCCGCCGCTCCCGGTGCCCCGGCACGGCCCCGGCCCCGCGGCGCAGGCGGCCTCGGGCGCGCCCCGGGGGCGATGGCCGCGCTGCGGGCGGGGCGGCTCCGGCCCTCCCACCTCCTCCGAGCGGGGCCGAAGCGAGCCCAGCCGGCAGGGGTAGAGCCGAGCTGAGCAGGGCAGAGCGGGACCGAGCGGGGCAGAGCTGAGCTGCGGCGTCATGCTGGGCATGGTGAAGAACTCGCTGCTGAGCACGGTGGAGGCATGGCCCTACCGCCTGCTGAGCAAGGGCGAGAAGGTCTGTGCCGGGACGGGCGGCCGGCGCTGTTCCCCGGGCGGTTCTGCGCTAAGGCGCTGCGAGGGAAAGCGGGTATCCCCCGGGCAGCACGTTCCTCCTGACAGCGCCTCCATCCCCATCTCCTTCCCCAGGATCAGGTCAGCTACGAGGAGAGGGCGTGCGAGGGCGGGAGGTTTGCGGCGGTGGAGCTGGTGGGGAAGCCGTTCGACGAAGCCTCGAAGGAAGGGGCAGTCAAGCTCCTCAAGTACGTCGGAGGAAGCAACGACAAGGGTGAGAGATGCTGCCTGCCCCGCGGGGCTTGGCGGGTGTTTGTGGTTGAGGCTTGGTGAAAGCGGGATGGATGGAGATAATAGCACTGCAGGCCCGCCTGGCTTGTGGCTCCTAGCACTGGGGGTCTTTGATGGGGATGGCCCCTCACTGGGAAAAGTAAACTTTCAACAGGTTAAAGTCGTGCCCAGCCTCATGCTATGAGTCTGCTTATAAGCCTGCTTATAAGCCATTTGTGTTTCAGAGTGAAATCTCAAAATTATTTTTTTAAAATAAATTATTTGTTGAAAAAGGAATGAGTTACCTTGCTGTTGGGATAACATGAGGGCAGGCAGACACGTATCTATCACAGCTCCCTGGGTGAGCAGTAGCTGACGAAATCCAAAGTATCTGGGACAGTTCAGTTCTATGATGTGCCTTTGTGGGCAGTGAAATAACAGTTATGACCTTGATATTTTATCTGGCTATTTTTATTCATAAAAGGGTAATGAACAATGAGCTTCCTTTTTAATGGTATATCATAATGTTTTATGGCACTGCTTCCAGGTGATTGCTTCTAATTCTTGTTTCACTAAAATGTGCACATTTTAACCATTCATAGCAGGAGAAGACTGCAGAGTAGCTCTGAGGCATATGAATGTTCTTGAACACCTTTCTCCAGCATCTAGTAGAGGGACTAGCGTAGTCTCTATAGGAGTAGAAGATGGATGCAGTGGGAAATGGTATTTGAAGCAACAGTTTTGGAAAGCTGATGATTGCTGTTGCTGTAGTAGAAAGGATGTCTTCTATAACATGTAACACAAACAGAGGTATGAAATCAAAGGAAAATAAATGAGAAAGATGGCTTGATCTCAACTGTTTTTATGGCTGCCTGATCATGAGGTTTAGAGGTTCCCACCTACTGCTACAAGAAGAGTGAAGAAAACTGGTCTTCAGTGCCATGTACTTCTTGGTGGTAATGAGTAGAAAAAAAAATGCTGTTACTGGAGTGTGAACAGTGTGGACAGTCCTGCTGAAAGCCATAACAGCACTGAGGTTTGGGGCACTGGAACTTGTAGTATGTCTGGAAGCATTTGGAAGTTTTTAAGAGAAAGTTCCTGTCACCCAGTATTGGCTGTGGGGTCATGACTAAGGGCAGATAGTATTAATTGAAATGCTGATGTAGATTTATACAGGCTGCTGGCTTGCCCTGGGGCTACAGATCCTGCAGTCTTACAGCTGATTTGTCAGAAGAACAGAGTGTCTCATAGAACCACAAAAGCATCTCCATTCCAGAGGGACACTTATTTTCCAGGCTCCTGGTGTGGAGAGAGAGCTTGGCCCAAGCAGAAGCCTGATGATGGCTCTTCTGCTTTCCCAGAGGAACCCACTCCTGATGAGGAGTTCGTTCATATGAGGAGTTTTCCAAAACTAAAATTAGCTTTTGTGAATTCCCTGTTAAGTTTGTGAGTTCCTGAGAGCCTAGGCTTCTTTAGTAATGTCTGTCTGTTTCAGGGGTTGGAATGGGCATGACTGCTCCTGTCTCCATCACTGCTTTTCCTGCTGAAGATGGCTCCTTTCAGCAGAAGGTGAAAGTCTCTCTGCGGATCCCAAGCCAGTTTCAAGACAATCCTCCTTGTCCGACTGATGATAGCATTAAGATTGAAGAAAGACAGGGGATGACCATTTATTCCACGTAAGGAATGCATCCTGGGATCTCCAATCTGAAAAATCTGAAGTGATGAAGTCTTTAGGGTGCTCTGAAGAGCAGTATTTATTTTACCAGGTGACTTGCTGTACAAGGGATGCATGTGACAGAGAGAGATGGAGGAGTATGTCTAGACTGGAGACAGGTGTTTTTTGTCACTTCTTGCCCATTCATGCTGCACTGATTTGGAATATGCATTTTTTCCATTGGGTAAACAAGCATGGACACTAGCCCTGAAAGATATGGTGCCATTGCTATTGTATGATTCCGTTGTTTTTCCTGCTTTCTGGGTACCAGGTTGTTCATAGTCATTAAGAATGTTCTTTGGTGTGGTTCACATCAAGTTGTCCACTGAAGCCTCATTCAGATGGACTCATACCAGACTCCACCATGGCAACAAGCAGTCGCTGCATTGCTTCAAGTCGCCTTTGAATGTCTTGGGCTGTTGACTGACAGCCTAGACTCAAATTAACATCACAATAGCAATAAGCTCTTCACCCTGTCTTTACCCTTTGGAGTTTCCCCTGCATACTTTCTTGAACTATTTTGGCTGTCTCTAACTGACTTCTTTCTTGCCTCTAACTGCTGCTTGGCCTTTGCTCTGGGTGTGGACCACTTCTGCAATATCAGCCTGTTTTGTCTCAAACGTTGGCCCTGAGGGAGGGTGGTGAGGTGCAGGCTGATGTGGAAACAGTTCCTGGTGGTGGGAGGTCGACATAAACCAGACCCATTTCAGTCCACCCCTTTTAAATAGCATCGTGTTCTGTAATTGCCAATTGTCTGTTCTTACCTCCCCTTTTTCTTGGGCTAGCTAGAGTTTGGCTTTCCTTCATGATCTTTCCAGTAGATGGTTGTTCACACCACAGTAAACATGGTTGTTGACAGCATTGGTGAGGACTGTGGGCTGAGCTGACTTGGGGATAACTTTGTGTTTTAGGAAGTTTTTTCTCTGATATGGTGCTGATTCACAGGGCAGGGCCATTCTGCTGGCTGACATACATGGGGCTGTTTGGAGAGATTGCTTTGGGGACTCCCAATGGAGGACTGCACCTTGGCTGTGTCACCCATGAGACTTCATCTGATGAAGTGTGCTGCTTCACAATGAACAGTGCATGCATGAGTGCATGTTGGCAGGGCCTGGATGAAAATGTGTGTTTAAACATATTGTGGCTATATATGTGGCTCTCTCTCTTCCTTCTGTGCTTTGCCAGGACTGCTTAACACCTCTCTGGTTTCTTTACAGGCAGTTTGGTGGCTATGCCAAAGAGGCAGATTACATGAGCTATGCTGCCAAGCTGAAGGCTGCTCTGGGGAGTGATGCTGCGTACCGCAAGGATTTCTACTTGTGCAATGGTTATGACCCCCCTATGAAGCCTTATGGACGCCGCAATGAGGTCTGGTTTGTGAAGGAGTGAACGTCTGGCTCCCCATGGTGCTGCCTTGCACTGATAACCTCCCCACACTATGTCTCTGTCCTCTTAAAAATAAACTAATAATTCAGCAGAGGCAAAAGACTATCACTGCCTTTTTCCATGCCTATGCCTTAGTCTTCTATGGACCATAAAAGTCATTTTAGAAGAACACCTACTGACTCTCCTGATGGTCCTGCTCCTTCATTCCAGACCAGGTCTTCAGCCACACAGACTCTCTTGATCTCTCCATGGCTTGTTTTTATCTCCTTTGTGCTTCCAGGGTTCAGTGCTGAGAAAGCCAAAAGTACTTAATTGACAGGTGCCAGACAGGAGTCACATTCAAATGTAGGCAGACTATTAGTCTCACCTGAGATGGGCAGGGGAACATGACAAAAGTGCATACAGAGACTTTTTTTATCTCCTTCAGTTTGCTGCAGCTGTAAAATGTCACTTTTATCTTTGCCATTCCACAAACAATCTAAAGGGACACGGGCATTGCTGCCAGCACAGCATAGTGAAAATAAACATCCTTTACATTAATTCACAGTGTGCAGAAGATCAATGCTTCCATCATCTGTCTGAGAAACGTCATTTAGAGAAAGATCCGGATTCTGTTTGTAGCTTTCTTCTGTTTCAGGAGAGATGTTTTGGCATGTGCTGTGTCTTCTTCTCAGCTAGCAGCTGGACAATGTGTCCTAGAGACCTCAAGATTCTTTCCTCACCTTCCTATTACTTTTGTGTAACCTTTCTTTAAAACTAGCCTATGCAAGGGCCAAAGCAGAAAAGTGTATGGTTATTTAATTGAATTAGAGAAATGCAAGGCTGGGGAGAAAGCAGATGCTTATCACTAGTGATCTGGGGGTGCATTTGAAGAATGGTGAACATATGGTGAAACTACCATGGGTGCCAATCTAAAAAATTTTTCTTAAAAGGTGTCAATTTTTGAAGTGCTACTCAGACCAGTTGTTTTCTTAAGAGGAGGAAAAGGAAAAACATGGCCGTTCTGGAAAACATGGACTTGGGTCAAATAATGAGTAGCTTTTTGGAAACTTCAAATACAATAGCAAGTGTGGGTTGTGTTTCAGGAAGAGTGGCAATGTTGAAATGTCAGGCATCAAACCAGCATTTTAGCTGTTGGCTCTGCCAGGGAGACAGCAGAATGCCCACAGTGGGAACACTCACACCCCCTGCCACTGGCTGTGTATAATTCATTACCTGCACTAAAAAAGGTGTGGTCCTCTGGTGGTTAAGTGCCCCAGAGTTCAGGCGCTTTTCAAAAGCCATTTTTCCCTGGAGCTGAAAGAGACATTTTGTCAGATGGCATCTTGGCTTCTGGCTGGTCAAGCTGGTGCACGTGTGCCTGCTTTCTGAGAACAAATCTCAGCAATAAAGGGAGAAAACCTGAGGTTTTGATGTGCTTTCCTTTTCTCTCTTGCTGAGCCATATAAGAGCTTTGCTGTGAACTTCATGAGAGTTTCAATCATCTGTGTGCAAGAGCAGCAAGTTCAGGATGGGTAAAAAGAACAGATATAATTTAATTAGGCAAAAAACAAACAACAACAGGGAAAAGCAATTGGCTGTGGTTAGTGATTGCAGTGCAAGGGAGGAAGAATAAAAAGAGAAATCAAGACAAAGAATTAGGCTTTTGAAGGAATTTTTGACGCAGCAAATGCCATTTTAAGCTCGTACCTGAATCCAAAGGGACTGTTCATGTCCCAGATTATTTTAACCTGTGTGGGTTAAATGGAGGAGCACAGTATTGTCCAGTTTATGCCTTCCTAGGTTTGTTCTGGAGCTTGTGTCAATACAGTCTGGCAAGCTGTGGTGAATGTCCTTCAATGATCAAAACTTTGAAATTTCTCAAAATTTATCTTGTGAAATCTCAGATGTTGGAATGCCAATATTAAAGGTGGTATAAACAGAGCTGCCCAGCTCAGCAGCATGGTGGGGTTCTTTTATAAAATGCATACCCTCTGAACAGAGAGTAGGAGCTTCAGACCCAACAGTGAGAGTAAACATGTGTAGGCTTTGCCTGTGCAGCCCTGCTACTGCATCAGGCAGGCAGGATAGAATTTTGTAAACATTGTTAAATAATGTCAAAGTCTTATGCAAACTGAATTGCCTTTTCTGTACATACAAAGATGCCTGTGTTTTGTCTGCATTTTGTACAGTTTTGAAGTAAATAAAAAATAATGTTGTGATTTACAACTTCTGTGCTGCTCACTGACTTTGTGAGCTCAGTGGGAGTAGTTGATTTGCTAGACCATAGATTTCCAGTTTATCTTTCTGTTTGGGGTACTAATCATGTCCCAGCATTTATAAATAGTCATAATGCTTTTTCCAATAAATCACGGTTTTGGGTATCCTGGTGTGGGCCTGCATTATCTGACTATGAGAGACAGAGGCTGATGAAATAATCTTCTTCATTTGTTCCGGCCATTGAGAGGCTTTGAGCGATTTATTTGTGTTAATGTAGAACCAAGGGGCCCAATCACCTGAAGAAAATTATGTGTTCCTGTGGCTGGAGTTCACAAGCCGTGAGCACATTAACGTTCAGGCAAATAGGTGTGACTGATTTTCAACATGATCTATGATCCAGAAATGTTAGACATTTTGTCCTGTTGAGGTCCATCTAGCTTAGTGCCCTGTCCCTGTGATGGACAGTAGTGGATACCTGAGACAAGATTACATGAACAGTACAACTGTGGGCTCAGACCTCCTTTAAATATTTCCCTATCTCTAGTATGATGTGGCCCAGGGAATTTTTTTATTGTGCTTGGTGGACCCAGGTAGATTTTATCTCATGCATTTGTCAGATTGCTTTCTAGAAATTAAAGGTAAAGTTGCTATCCTAGGCATCCTCTTGTCCTTCCTTGGAAGGGTAGAAATACTCTTTGAGTTTCCAGCAGGCTGTCTCTCTGCTCCTTAGGCAGCTGGGTCAGTCAGCTTTTTGATATGCCTCTGTCATTGCAAGTGAATGTTTATTGGGACAGCCAGAGTCACTGTTGACATTGGAAGATTTCCAGCTACCTCTTTGTGCTGGGGTCAGAAGTCAGAGGTGTGTTCTGGATTTTGACCCAAGGCCAGCATGGCCACGGACATACGTGCAATTGACTCCTGAACTGATGTTAAAACAAACAAACAAACAATTTCTCTATCCTCTGCAGCATTTGTTCTCTGAGAAATTTGAGTGCAGCAGATTGCCTATAGACCTCCTTGCTTCTCTTCTGTGCCTGTGCAGTGTCTTTTTCTGTTTCCAGTAAGTGCTGGAATGGAGAGATTTTGGTGCTTTTCAGTTGTTTGACAGGGCACCATGATGTTGCCTATTGTGTGTTGATTTAAGAAGACAGTGCTGGGGAAACTGAAAGATGGATGTTTCTCCATGCTGAGGCCCCCCCAGCGCTGCTGGAGGTCGCCTTGCTGGGTTGTTGGGATGTGGTGGGTTTGTGCATCAGACACTGCATTGCTGCCTGTGGCCCCTTTCCCATCAACTCACTTGTCAGTGAAGTGGAATAGCTCCACAGCTGCTTGTGCTGCCTGCTGGGCTGGACAGGCTCAGCAGGGGAGTGGCCCTGGGAATTATCAATGCCTTCCAGAGACAGGAGTGCCCTTGCTGCTTATTAGCAGCTGGCCAGGTCCCTCTCAGTGCTGTGCAAAGCAGTGGTATGATGGCAATAGGACTGGCCACAGGAAGGGCTACATCTAAACAGAGCCGAATTTAAAAGCTTAATTTTAAAGGAATTATACATGTGCCATGTAGGTTTAGCTGTGCTAAACCTTAGGAAGGATATACAACCTTCCTAAGCTACTCCACTTGTTGGTAAGGAATTTTCCTGCTGGTATTAACTGTAGAAAACCCTATATATTTATATATATATATATGTACATGCATATGGGTATAAATGCATGTATATGTAGTGTGTGTGTGTAGACCAGCTACTCTGATCTATTGTTTGGCTTCTGTAGTCACTGAATAACTCACTAGAGTGAATGCAGCCACAGGGTGAACATTTGCAGACTGAAGTTTTAAGACTGCTAGAATGAGAGCTTTGTTAGCTTCAGAAAGAAATACTTTACTTTGTAGACACATGCCTTAATATATCTTACACTGCATTGAGAAGATGACAGCCTTTATAAAAGAGCTAATTGGTTAAGTTGTCCATATACATCTTGCCAGACTTATAATACTCCAGTCACTTTGAGGGGATGCGTGATCTATGGTGAATGAGGAAGTAACATCATTATTTCCCCATTTTCATCAATCCCTGTGGCAAAGAGTGTGTGAGCAGCTATTGTGCTTATGGTCACAAATTTTCAGTTTTGTAATGCTGCCCCAAGGCAATGGGTCAGGGGAGGAAGATTGTGGCTCCTAGCTGACTTCGTCCCTCCCTATTGTAATTACCATAATACTTCTTTTAGAATAGTGCTCTGAGCAGCAGCTCTCTTTCTTCTGTGACAGCATTTCAGCCACGCTGAGCTAAAAAAGAAATGCATCTCTTTTAACAGGACCATAAGTAGCTTTGGATGTATAACACCTCTATAAAACTGCTTGGCAACATGATTCATTAGAGCAGGATCAGTGGTAAAAGTGACTTCTCTGACAGTAATGGATGAAACACTTCCAGCATAGCTACTCTGTCTCTGCTTGGTGCCTATGCCAACAGCAGGCAGGTTTTGTCAGCTCATTCATAATCTCTGCTTTGCTCTCAGCAGAATCCATTGCACAAGGTAGGTTTCAGCCATGGTAGATGCTTTTTTTCTAGTCCTCTCCGGGTGCTGCTGCAGAAGATGAGTCAGTGCAAGTGCTGCTTGATTCCTGAGACTCTGTCTGCTTAATTCTACATCCTATACCCAGGTGGGTGTTGGGTGCATGCCACTCCCATACCCCTCACTGCTGCCTACCCCCATGAAGAGAAATTTGAGTGACTGGGGTGAAAGGAGCTGCACTGTTCTTAGACTGAGTGTGAAGTCTGACTGATCAGCAGCCCAAGGTCCCAAGGAAGTCTCAGATGTATCTTCTGTGCAGTCCCTGTGAGAAGATTGGGTTGAGGAGCCAGAATCTAAGGCACAGATTTTTAAAAATACCAGTAGAAGTGAAAGATCCCAGAAACCACATTCTGCAATACACCATGTGCTGCTACACCCTGATCTGCACTGTGACTTGAATGACCTTGGATGTACAATGTGACCCTGGCAGAGTGACCCGACTCTGGGGCTCCTTGAGGTGGGACAGCAGAGCCCAGCCTGTGTCACGTGGACAACTGTACCACGCACCCTGCCTATGGCTGGACTTGGAAACTAGGTGGGTTCTAAGAGACGTTCGTGTTTGGGATGTGTCTTCTTCAGCACATGAAAGCAGGGAAGGATTGCCATGGCAACTATTCTCAAGTATTTTTCCAGTGTTTTCCAATCTTATTCAGTTTTTCTTATAACCTTAGTGTTTAATTTAAGACCTTTCCTAATTGGAATCCAAAAAAACAATTGAAGTGAATTCTCTGATTAGACAAAAGGTTTGGACACCTTCCCACACAACTTGTGAAGTACAAGATCAACAGAATTGAATGTTGCTGTGAGTAAGAGGAGATCTGAAATTTGAAATGCATTGTACCCAGACAAATGAAATGAATGAAGCCTTTTACTTAAAGCAAAGCATTGAAATAAAAGATAGTGTACAGCATGACAATTTTGGGCACTCCCTTGCTGATAGATCCTTCTAGGCTGTTTAATCACTGATTGTAGACCTTCCCAATCTTCTTTATGACTCAGCTTTGTGAAGAAACATCTTTCCAAATCAGTATGCGCTGGCTCATTGTAGTATCTTTCATGAACTGTAGCATTGGTGGTAATTACCATGCCTCTCGTTTTCCAGTACCTTGCTTCCACCTTGTGTGTGTTTTGGCTGGGATAGAGTTAATTTTCTTCACAGTAGCTGGTGTGGAAATGTGCTTTGGATTTGTGCTGAAAACAGTGTTGATAATACAGAGATGTTTTTGCTATTGCCAAGCAGTTCTTACGCAGAGCCAAGGCCTTTTCTGCTTCCTGATGCAAGTAGGCCAGGGGTGCACAAGAAGCTGGGAGGGGAGAGAGCTGGGACAGCTCACCCCAGCTTGTACTCCATTCCATATGGTGCCACACATCATGTAAAGTGGGGGGAAGAAGGGAGGGGGGATGTTCAGAGTGATGTTATTTTTCTTGCCAAGGAACTGTTCCATGTGATGGGGTCCTAGTGTCCTGGGGATGGCTGAATCTCCTACCTGCCCACGGCAAGTGGCGAACTAATTCCTTTGTTTGCTTTGTTTGCGTACAGACTTTTGCTTTATCTATTAAACTGTCTCTATTTCAACCCACAAGCTTTCCCACTTCTATTTTTCTGCTTCTACTCCCCATCCCACCAGGGTGGGCAAATCAGCGAGCAGCTGTGTGATGCTTCATTGCTGGCTGGGGTTAAACCATGACACACCTGCCCGCTGATACCTGTGTATGGGAATCCCAGGCTGGAGGGGAAGAGGAAATCCTGTGGAGGGGTAGGACGGAGAAGGTTGATGAAGGCTGTGCTGTCTCGGGGGAGGCAGTGTGAGGGCGGGTTGGTTGAACGCAGTGTCCTCGGTGCCCCGCACCTCCCGCACTGGCTCTTTGCCTTGCTGGGTGTTGGTGGGGAGACTGACAAGCCCCTTTCAGTAGGGCTTATGCCGTGATGGCTGCAGCACATTAAATCACAGAAGAGGAACTGGAGATTTCTCCCAGCTTCTCCAGCCCTGCCTTGAGACAAACTATGTCTCCTCCCTACATCAGGGCCCAGGGAACAAAGATCTCCTTGGAAATTCCCTGCCTGACGCTCCTCCTGCTGTGTTGCCGTCTGCTTTGCATAAGATTCTGGTATACGCCTTTGTGGAAAGCAATGCTCTTCCTCTGAGGACATATTTGGCGCTGCTTCCCTGGAGGGACAAAATCCTCAGGCACAAAGTGCAGCTGAGGCTGTTGTGAGTGCTCCTCCCTGTCCCAAGGCAGGGAGGGGAACAGAAATGACAATTTTATAAGATACTGCATCTTGGGAACCTGCTTTAAAACACCCTCATTTGGAAACCCGCCCAGCTGATTTCAAAATGATGAAAGCTGTCCTGCAGGTTTTGATCCAAATGGGGTAAAAGGGCCTGGAGCAAATAGAGGTGGAAAAAATGGGTGCAGTTTCAAGCACACAAGGTGTGCCCAGGTGCGGTTTTGTTCCTCTTGGGTGTATTTGTTAATCTGCCCACGTGTTGACCCCTGCGTAGCTTCATGCCACATCTCAGCAGACATGGCAGTGGCGCTGCTCACATGTGGGGTAGGCAGTGCCCTATACCCCACTTTGCCTCTCAGGTGCAGGTGTGGTTTGTATCAGCTTCTAAATGGCTGCACAGGACATCTCTCTGATTCCAGGAATGAAGGCCAGATCTTGAGCTGGGGGAGTTGTTTGGCTGGAGACAGCTCTCCATAGAGCTGGTTTGTCAACAGGCAACAGGAGTTCATCTGTTTTTCATCATGATGATGCTATTTCTGAATAAGAGAGAAAATTTCTCTTATTCTCGGGGTTATTTCTGAAGCATATGATTTAGTTTTTGGCCTTTAAAATTTTGTTTATTTTGAATGGAAGCCCAGAAGGCGCATAATGTAGCAAAAATTGTAGATACAGACAGGGATTTTTGTTTCACCTTTCAAGTTACTCCCACTCCTGATGCTAAAGCAGTAGCATTTGAAAAGGCTCTGGATGTTTTCCCCTTCCTTGCAAAGAAACAAATGAAAATAGCAATACGGAAGCAATACTGAAGGTACCTGCTTCCAGATAACCCTGCTGAAAACAGCAAGGTACAACCAGGCACACCAGGGAGATGAGGAAAATATCCTGGGAACTGCCACCCTGACAGAGAGTTTCCCTGTGACTGCAGTTCCTGCTCCTGGGACATGTAGCAAGGGGATGAATATGAGCTCCCCAGACAGTCCTGATATGAAGGTAAGCACAATTGTTTTCTGAAATATTTGATTCCATAATCCACAAATCTGTTTATCATAAATAGCCTTTCAAATTGTTGTGACAAACTCCTCTGGACTAAATCCAGCTCCTGAATTATAAGAAGCTAAAAATGGTGTCTATTCCCATGGCCATAGACAGAGAGATGCTACTCAGCAACAAATGCACCACCAAGTGCCTTAAAAATAGCCCCTGTGGAATTATTCAGTGTTTGGGACTTGTCTTTTCATAGGGGTAAAAATGGATTCATTTTGGCACAAAATATGCATAATATGTATCCATAGCTTTATAAATAGCATTTATAAAATGATGTGTATAAATTTATCTTAAATTGATGCTGAGCAAAGAGACAAAACAATCAACAAGAACTTAACACAAGTTTTATTCTTAGATAATTTTAAGAATTTTATCTGAGAAATGCAGGTGTCAAAAGAGACCTTCCTCCCTTCACCCCTCCTTCCTTTTTTTCTTTAAGACAGCTTTAGGGAAAATACTTGAAATTGCTGCCATTATGTCAAACGTGATAGCTATAAGCCAAAGAAGAAGCCTGGCCCAAAGCTGTCACCCCACACGAATTAATTCCATGGCTTTTGCTATTCTGGTTTTCAAAATGTAGGCCTTTATATCTCTTGGGGTTCCAGGTTTTGCAACCTGTCACAGATATGGTTGAAATTCAGTTGGTGAGATGGTGCTCTGAGAAATAACTGGGTCAATAGCTGGAACATAACTGAATTGACTCTTAGAGGAGCATTTGGGGACCATCCTGTTTGTCTCACTTGCCCTTGCAGTAATCATGCAGGGCTGATGCATTGGTGCTGGTGGGTGGGGAGGATAAGGTCTCGTTGGAGGGTCCTGGGCATCTTTCCTTTTCCACTTACGGGCTCTGCTGAAAGGGGAGCAGGTACAAATATGAAGGCTTTGCTGCTGCCCTGCTCCAGGCTTTCCTGTCCACCCTCTACCCTGAAGAGCCTGGCTGCAGGCTGAATGTCTTTCTTGCCTCTAAAAGTGCTCAGTAACAATCTGTAGCAGCCTAAACCCATGAAAGGGTAGAAGATAGGCCTGGTAAACCAATATCCTGGGAAAACATTTTGCAAAATTGGAGCAATAATATAGCAGAACAAAATGTTACGCCTTATAAGCATGGACAATAATTTTGTTACTGAACAGAAGTGGTTCCATTCCCTCACCCTTGCACACCTGTACTCAGCTGCAGGTGGATAGCAGCATCTAAGTGGTGGTTTGCTCTGGGTCAGATTGCCACAGCCACCACTGATAGCCCCGAGTGCAAACTGAGCACCAGAGGAGTGACCCATGGCCTGCCGGAAAGCGCAGGGTGGAGAGCTGGACTTGTCAGCAGGAGGATGTCACCCCTGTAGAACATCACCCCTGTGCAACGTCATGCCTTGGAGGTGTCCTTGTGAAGTTTCAGGATATAATGTATGAGCAGCCTTGGTTGTCCTGTCCTGATCGGGGGATGAGATAGATTACAAGTGGAATTTGGCAATTGAGAGAAGAGAATAAAACAGACTTCCCAGAATAGTGCAATGGCACAAGGCAGCAACTTCATCTGAAAGAGATCCTTCAAATTGTAATGCATTTCCTTAGAAATCAGCATTTAGAATATTTTTTAAATTAAGTTCATAATTTTTTATTTGAAAAAACTCCTAGAATAGTACATTTTTAGTAAAGCGGGTTTTTAATATGATTTCACAAAAGTCAGTATTATTTTCTGCTTAAAATTACATCCCTCTTACCATTTTACTAAACGTACTAAATGGTTTCTAGGGCAACTTACCAATAGCATTATGGTCCACTTTTCTGTTTCTTGAGGGGTCAGGGAGGTCTTCATCAGAGAAATCAAGGGATAGACAAAAATGTCAGAACTGTGCTTTGAGGTTCTCTCACCCCTTGCTGAAGCAAAAAAAAAAAAAAAAAATGCCTGTTAATGTGATAAAAAGGAGCGAGGCTAGCTGGAGATTTATGCCCTCCTGGAGACATAGTGTGTCAGCTCTCCTGCAAGCTCTCTCCTGCTATTTCCATGGCAACTCCATATAATGATAACTCCCACAGATTTTCTCCTTTTATCTGTTATTTTGGTCCCAGATAGAGATGGAGTTGAGGCATACATTACTTTCACACCATTTGATGCCCATCGACAACCAAAGTAAATAATGTCCTCATTCTTCAGGTCTTCAGAAAGCACAGTTAGCTCACAGTCCTTTCAGGAATTCACCTGCAAAGCTGGATGGAGCTGAGACAGGAAAAGCAGTGCTACTGATGCTCAGAGGAGCTGCAAAGGATGAATGCTCACTGTCAGCACAATGTGACAGGATTACATTCCACTCCTACTTTTCTCCTTCCCTTGGCCAGGGTAACAGATGGACACTAAGGAGGAGGCTATGCTGTAATGGGAGGATGGTTTGGGTGCAGGGAGCTGCATCTCAGCCGTTCTGCTCAGGGAGACAGGAGGTCATTCTGCCTGACTGGGAGATGCTCCCATTCCCCCTGATGTCTGCTCATGATTGCAAATCTGGTCCAGCTCATGAGACAAGGATAAGGAGTTTCAGCCAGGCATAGCTGCAGCCAGAAAAACCCTTGACCAAGTGCTGCTAACCCGTGACTTCCTCCCTCTTATGAAATCTCTTCAGCAAGATGCTGCTGGCTGATTTTACACAGCAGAAGAGGCAGGCATGCAGCTTGTTCCAGCAAACTGCACTTGCTTCATCTAGCTGGTAGGTCAGCACAGGCCAAATGTTAGTGCTGGAGTGGAGAGTCCACAGAGATCCCAGAGTCCAGCTGCCAGTGTGGGCTGAACTGAGCTTCTGTGCTTGGTTTGCAATTGAATGCCAGGGACAACAGAACAGTCTGAAGGTGAAGACCCTTACCAAACATCCCCTTAGTTTTTGCCCTGAGACCATCCAGATATTTTGACACTCCTCATTTCTTCCTGCAGAGGCTTCAATTTAACCGGATGAGCAATGCTAGGTGAGAGGACATCCTCCTCCAGGAAGGGATCTTGAACCTTCTACTTGATAATAGTGTCCCTTCTGAAGAAGGCTGCTGCTCAGAAGAGCTGTCCTACCTGTTTGGTCCCCTCTGCCCTGTAAACCAAATGTTGGTGGGAGCATTTCTCCATTATAGGGAAGGGAATGAGGGCACAGTATCAGAGTCATATAGGTTGGAAAAGATCTCTGAGATCATCAAGTCCAATCTTCAATCGAATGCCACCATATCCACTAAGCCATATCATTAAATTCCATCTCTACTTGTTTTTTGAACACTTCCAGGCATGGTGACTCCACCAATTCCTGTAGCTTGAGTCCTTGCCTGGAAGGAGCCCAGGTTTGACTCCCTTTTCTTAATGACACAGAGCAATTCACCTGGGCACGTGGGTGAGCAATCACCTAGGCATGGAGAAAATTTGAAGAAAATTTGACCTTCACCTTCTGCCCTGAATGTCGGAAGTATCATTTTCCCATCATGCTAGCATGATGGAAGGATAAGCATGTGGAAGACCTTCTGAAGGGCTCTTAGCAACTCAAAAGATATCAACAACAAGACAGCAGAATTTCTGAACAGCAGATCTAAGGTGTCCAATGCAAATTGGTGACCAGCACCTTGTCCACGTGTATTGTGAAGATCCCGTCAAACACAAACAATACCCCACTCCCCAGAGCAGAACTGGAGTTGAGACAGTGGGGTTAAATGCAGTAATGAGACTGTTAAGAGGGAGGGAGGCCACAAAGACATGTTTTTAAAATCCTTTTTATTTCTTATGATTATGCTAAGACGTATACCGATAAAAATAATTCCTTACTTATACCTATAGATGACTCTAAGCTGACAAATGAAGAAACTTTTGCCATTGATTGTACCTATAAGAACTTAACTTTTTGTCCCAATGTTCTCACTTCAAATATATCATCATGCTTCTATTAATTTTGGTGTGAGCATTATATGTACAGTTGGAGGCAGAGCATGCCCCAAAAGCTAGCTACATTTGAAGAATGCAATGTGAAAGAGAAACAAGGCTAGACACTAGCAAGGGCTTCATCTCTGGGATCCTGTAAAGGAGCATGCAGCTTCTTTCAGCATTTCCTCATTCATTCCATAAAGTTGATTCCACTTTTAGAGAATATTGCCAGACAATAAAGACAAATATACTCAAAAAAAGGGCAAAACTCATAATGAAACTTGCAGAGAGAGGACTTCCCCCCTCCTCCCGCCCCACTTGTCCAAGGATTTGGAAAAAAGCACTTGTAGCTAGAACCAGGGCTAGACACCTTGGTAAATCTGGCTTTAGAACTACTGCTGTTGAATGAAAAATGTGATCACCAACAAAAAAAAAAAAACAAAACAAAAAAAAAAAAACAAAAACAAAAACAAAAAAAAAACCAAAAAAAACAAAAAAAAAACAAACAAACAAACAAACAAAAACCAAACAAACAAAAAAAACCCCAAAAAACCAAAAACCACCTACTGATCTGGTATGAACTCACTGGAACGCTTTGAATAGGTTAAAAAATGGTTCACGGTGTTTCTTCGAGCGTTCTGGTAACTCGGCAGGAACGGAACCCTGTGTTCACGGTGGATTGCAGATACCGCAGTGCCCCCGCCTGGCTAGTGAAGATCAGATTTCGTGTCCTTGATGCCTTAAGTTGTAGCTTTCATATTTTCTAGATTCTGTACTGCATTAGTATATAACTCTGAACTTCATATAAAGTATTAGCAAGTTCTCTTCACAGGGTAGTTAGGCAAAACAATCCTTTTCCAGCCTGAGAACCAAGGACACCGTTACAGCTTCAGACCCAAAAAGTATAAACAACAACAAATGGAGGAGAGCAAACTGGAAAGATGGGACCTCATAATCTGAAGCTGTAATTCGACAATTAACCCCAATATGTAAATGAACCAAAACTTATAAAAGTGTAAAAATGGAGTACCTGTTGTCCATCTTGGCTGTAGCCTTGGTCAGGCTCTTGTACTGCCCAAGGTGTATTCTTTGATGGCCTTTTTAATAAATACCTACTTTATTCCTTCAACACTGTCTAGCTCCTGTTCTAGGTAGCCTCTCAAGGCATCATCCTCACATGGGACAGGCTTTTGTTCAGCTTTCAGAGAGTTCACTTAAGCACAGCGGGCAGTAGAGCCGATATCCTCCTAGAACAGGAGCAGGGTAGCAGAGCAGGGGACAGTGGCACTGCAGTGCTGCAAAAACTGAATAGAAAGCCCTCAGGTCATCTGAAGCAGTACTACAACTGTCCCACAGTCCTTACATCAGCCTGTACTTTGGAGAATTGAGCATACCTTGGCTCAGCACATGTCCTTGCATCAGTGAATCCTTCTGCTTGTGAGCTTACTTGTGCTTAGAAACTGGGCACTTAATCTTGGCCTTGTCAGTGTCTCATCTCACTCAAATCATTTGCTGATTTTAACCCAAAAGTCTGGATGGGGCAAGGGAGAACCACAATGTAGTCTCTGTACATAGTAGTGACGGGGGTGATGGGTGAGGAGGAGAAAGGACAAAGACCTGATTCTTCTTTGTGTACTAGATTTGTCCAGATTTTTGCTAGGTACCACAGACTTTGACACTGGGGGTCTCCTGGCTTTCTGACTGGCATAGTTCCACCTAGGCAAGCCCAGCCCTCCATTTGGGAGGCTGCACAGAAAGGGGAGCAGAGCTGGTGACCTGTACTCTGTCTGGACAGTCAGTCTGCCAGAAGCCTGCCCACTTGCTGCCCACCCCTGCAATTGCCCAGCTCTTGCAGCCTTGTGAAGTGCCAGGAACCTGCAGTGCCGAGTCTGAGGGCTGACTGATCTTCCCTGACCACAGCTACCTCACCAAAGATGAGCAGCAGACTCTCCAGGCAACCATTTCTCTCCAGCAGCTGAAGTGCAGACAACCAGGAAGAGGCTAGTTGAGATCAAACTAAACTGTGCCTAAAATAAAATGAGTTCAGAGATAAGATTTTTGTGCTGCTGTATAAAACAAGCAGAACATCAGAGTGCACAAGCTTTCTTTTTTCAGCTGAAAAGTTATAGTTGCTTGGGGTTCTGTTTTTTTTTTTTGTTTTGTTTTTTTTTTTTTTTTTTGTGTGTGTGTGTGTGTGTGTTTTGTTTTGGTTTTTTTTTTTTTGTGGTGTGACTTTTTTGTTTGTTCGGTTGGGGTGTTTTGTTTTGTTTTGTTTTGTTTTTGTTATTGGAACATGCTGAGTCAAAGAAATAATTCCATGGTGGCAAAATTGCAAATTTTAGCGATGTTGAATGTAAGGCCATGAAATAACATTATTGCTGTTGTTGCAATTGTTATTATTATTAACCATGTAATACTGTTATGAAGAGTTTTAGCGCAGGGCTGTGCCGGGAGGCGGGTTCTCCTGCCTGGGCTGGGTTTTTGGGGGGCGCAGCGCAGCCCCCGCCGCCGCGGGGCAAGGGCGCCGCCCGGCGGCCGCTGGCGGAATGCCAGGAGGAGCCGCCCGCGGCATTCCCGTCCTGCCGCCGGCTCCCATTCTCGCACCGACCCTCCCGGCGCTGACTCCGCTTCCTTGGAGGAGCCAGAAACCTAAACACAGCCTCCTCCCTGTTTTCGAGGGGGTTGCTTTCAATCCTGCACGAGTTAGCGCGCTGGGAAGTGGCCCACGGCTCTGGAGAGCACCGTGGGTACCGGGTGGGTGCTGGACTCTCTCTCGGACCCTGCCTGCCTCGTTCCTTTCGCCCGTGGCACCAGTCTCAGGTGGCTGGGGTAGGGGCTGAGGGCGTGGCGAACAGCCAGTGAGAGAGGGCGGTTCAGCACTGCTAAAACCAGAGTGCCTGCAGGAACAGCCTGCTTTTTGGATTATAGGAGTTTTTGGATTATAGGGGCACCCTGGGATGATCAAGTGACACTGAGCAGCACCTCGGTGCCTAACTTCTGAGATTTAAGTGTGTTTCTCCAGTCTGGCAAAACCAGTAAAGAGATGATTTGCAGGAAAACAGTTTCTTACAGCCTTGAACAAGGAGCAGTACCAGAGGATATGGAGGTCCTTTTCTGTCCATGATTAGGGATCTCATCAAAAATTTTCGTCTTTTCTCTAAATTCAAGCATTGGATCCTCACTACAGACAGTTCTGAGAGAGAAAGAGCAGACAGTTGGAGACACAGCATTCTATTTCAGCTCTTGACTAATTAGTTAGAGAATAAGATGCGCATTTTGTAAGCCACAGCCTTTGCTTTCTCCTCAAATGCACCTGTTACCAGTTTGATGGAAGAAGCCATCCAGCCAGGCAGAGCCCTGGCTGTCTCTGGAGATAGATGCAGATAAAATCAGCCTGGTCAGATGGGAGGGCAGCTCTGCTCCATGCCTGGCACTTCTTTTGCGAAAGTCTTTTGCAGAAAATGGCACTCACATCTAGCAGAGTGCTTCACTTGTCACCACAGCAAAAGCAAACACCAGTTTCCCTAGAAACTGCATGTGCTAGCACATGTTGACTTTAAGGGAGGGAAAGAATCCTAAATAGGAAAGTAATGAGTGCAGAAGGGTGAGTATGCTGCAGGTAGGGAGAGAGGACACGTCCCAGGCCGAAAGGAACCAAGGTGGCTGGAGTGGGGCAGGGACCCCCAACACAAGCTCTCATGGCCATTGTCCCTCACTGCTCAGTGCAGTATTAGAGACTGCCTTGGGGCAGAGGCAGCTGAATCCCTGTGGCTGGGTGCTCCAAAGTGCAGGGCTCCACTGAGTGCAGCTGCTCACCAAGAGCTCACCAATCCCAGCCTGGCTGCAATGACACAGACCAGGTGGTACTTAAGGGCTGGGCTTGCTGCCCCTGAGGCACACCTCCACTTTACATTCAGAGCCCCAGAAAACAGGCAGATTTGAGCAGGGGCCCTTGGGTTTCCTTCTTGTGGGCTTCCTCCTAGGAGAGGCAGCTGTCACTGCAGCCCTCAGCTCAGTGACCTTGGGTGCTATATCTAGCTCCTGTCAAAAACCACCTGCCTTACAGAGAGAAGCTCAGGACTGTTCAGTCCCTTCTATTTATAACCACAAAAGCTCCTCCAGGGCAAAGGGAGTAACTGGTGCTGGGGAAAACGAGTCTGAAGAAGGCATTGTCCAGTGATGCACACTTACGGCAATGTACACCAGCCACATACCAGGCTGTCTGAGTAAGGGTGAAGTCAGTAAGGTGAGAGAATTGGTTATTTACTTTTATTAAGTGCTCAGGAGGCTCTATCTAGAGTACCATGTCCAGTTTGGGTCTCTCACTGCTACAGAGCTTGATGAAGAGGAACCAATCTGACAGGGGAGCCATTGAGACTGTTGGGAGCTGCTTGGACCATGTCACCAGGGGGAAAGACTGAGGGACCTGCTTAGTCATCAGAAGAAAGGCTAAGGGGGATCCAGGTGCTCTTGTCTATTAACCAAATGGGTGCTATAGAGAAGATGGGACCAGACTTCTCTCAGATGTGCACAGTGAAAGGTCAAAGGGTGCAAGAAAGGAAATTCTGTTAAGATACAGGTTTAAAAAAAAACCCAATGAGAGCAGTCAGACACCAAGGACCCCAAAAAAGCTGTGTGATCTCTGCCTTTGGAGACATTCAAAGCTTACCTCAAACTGGTCTTCGAGATGAGCATTGTTCTGGGCAGAAGCTGGGCTGGACCTCTCCAGAAGTCCCATCTGACCAAAACCTTTGAGTGACTGTAGTACCACTAACTACACCTACTAAAATGTAGGAAAGAGCTGGAAACAAGGAAGAATTCTGGGGCTTCTCAGAACCACCAGCTCCCCACATGTTCTGTGAGCTTACACTTAGAAGGGAGCAGAATAAAGCAAGAGGCATCCCATGTATTACTCACACGACTTTCACACTGGCAACTTTTAGATCTTGTTTGTCTTTAAGAAACAGCAAAATCAATCCCTCCCTGGGGAGCCTGCATGTGTAAGAGCAGAGTGTAAGTGGAAATGTAGGGCAGGCTGAATGCTGTCGCTTGCTCCCAAGTGTTATTGCCCTCTAGGTGCTGCTCACAGGCTGTAGTGCAGCTGCCAGGGATGGCTGAAGGACACTGCTCCCAGCTGTTCACTTTGCCTCTGTCAGAGCCAGGAAAATGGGAGGCATTTCTTCTCTTCAGCTAGTTCTTCTCTGGTTCTGGTCCAGTGTGATGAGGCACAATGGAACCCACTGTGTAAGGTTTGTATGGGAGAAGGTGACTGCTGTAACTGGGCACTGGACACACCACCTGTACTGTCAGCCCTGCTGTGAGACAGTCAGTCACCTTTGGCAAAGGAGTAACATGCACCCTTGGACCAAAAGTTGCCACATCCAAGTGGTGGCCCTGTGATTCTGTTCATTGGGGAGCAGATCTGATTAAAGAGATCACCTGTCCCTGTGAGCGTGGAGAAAGTGGCCTCAGCTGAGGAAGAGGGATTCATGACCCCTGTGCCACAGCAAGGGCTAAAGGACTTTCAGGAAGAGGGTGAATCCCTCTCAAGGAAAAATATTGTTTAGGGCAGGCAGCACTGGCACCAGCTCCCAGAAGGGGCACAGAGCACATGGGAGGTGACCCCAGCAAGGTCCCTCCCCATTCCAAGTTGTGTCACCACTGACCTGGGTCTGTGCTCCAAGGGTTTATTACACCCTCCATGTTCACTCCTGGCCAGGCACGTCGAGCCCTACAGCCCTGGCAAGGCCATGGGATGGTGACCCTGAAGGTCCTGGGACCAAAGAGTGTTTTTGTCCTTCTTTGCTCTTTTCCCATGACACCCCTGACCTGAAGTTCAGCAGTTTATCTTGCCTCCTGATAATCCTGGCTGCTTTCATAATCCAGGTGTGCTCTGTGCCAACCTTTCTCTGGTGTGTACATTTCTGGCGCTCTGGTCTCCTTGAACAGGGAGAGGAGGGACCAGAAATCAGAGGGCCCTGAAGGCAGAGCACCTGCAACCACCACCACCAAGGGAGCCCTGTGCAGGAGAGAGTGTAAGGATGAGCCTTACACTGGCTCATTCTGGGTTTACAGGCCTCCCAGTGAGCAGGTTTTCAGAAAAAAACAGCACAAGGATCCTGCCTCCTCAACTCACTTGTTCCTTTTGGGTCTAGTCTGTCTGGCCCTACCAGTTTAGGATTTCCCTGGGATATGTGTGTGACTATGTGGCCAGCTGGTTTGGTTTAAGCTCAATTATAAGGAGAGAGGAAACTGCTGCTTTTCCAAAAGTCTCTCCCGAGGTGTGAGAAACCCTTACCCTGCAGTGCCAAGTTCCACAGAAACTCATATTTATTTTGGCATTTAAATGAGCTCTCACACAAAGCTGCCTTAATATCAAACAAGTGCAAAATAACCCTGGGCAGATTAGTATTTGTGTCATTACAGAGATTTAAAAAAATTACTCCAAAAGGCGCTCTAAATCCAGGGAAGGAGATTTTCATTCTCTGCCAAGCAGCATGCACAGTAACAACCAAATAATCAAGAAAATCGCCCTGCCCTGAATCAGTGGGAGTGCACATAATGTCTCTCATCCCTCCTAGTTCTGCTGCCTCTGGGGCCAAGGCACGCTGGGAGGTTCTTTCTGGTCAGTGGCAGTTAGTGAAGGAGTTGGTAAGTGCCTGGGATATGGAAAACACACAGGAAGAGCACACTTCGCTCTTGTTTCTCCTGTTAGCCTGTTCCTTTGCTCTACCAGACTCCACTGAATCAGAGGAGCTGGCTCCCTTTCAACACATTTTTAAATCATCCTGAGACATACTATAGTTATCAATGACACCACATCTGCTTGAAAAGAAAAAAAATTCTTGAAAGTTAGGTACTGTTTCAAGCATATCCCTCGTACCTTCAGTCTGCAACTCAACAAGTTGCATCACGACTTCACAAACCCTTTTCCCAGCCTGCTCTCCAATGTTATATTAGAATCCTTGAGTTTTCTCCCTCATCCTCTGTGTTACACCTGTGGACTGTGTAGGTGGAAGAGAGGAGGGATAGCTAGCATAATTTCCACCTCAAATTTACTAGGAAAAGGCAAGTTATCCTGTGATACATTTCAAAACCAATCCTTAGGAGGGATCTTTCTCATGCCAAGAGGTTTAAAAGCTTCAGATGTCCTTGTGTTGCCCTTCAGTGCTGGTAGGCAGAGTGGGGAAGACTCAGGCTGCCTGATTCTAAACAGCACTGTGCCGGAGGAAGGGGTTTACTTGCCAAGAACATAAGGGTATGTGGTAGCATAACACATCATGTAGAATCTCATGGAAGAGTATCCTCTAAAAAGCAAAATTATAGCCTCATACTATCAGAAGGTTTAAAAATTATTATCATTATAATCTTCACTGATATGATTTTGCTTTGATATTGTTTCTATTTTCAAATAAAAGTACTATTCAGAACGTCAGAAAGACATTTTTTACAAACTGAATTACATACCTACAAGTTCCTTTCCTTATTCTTGATCATGCAGATACCCAACAAGAGACAAGTGAATAAATACAGGAGTATTGACACAGCACATGCAGATATGTGCAGTGATGAAAATTCACATCTTTCTCCTGGCATTTGCTTGCTGTGGCTCAGATTTATATTTCCTCATTTCTTAAGCACTCCTAACACTAAATCAACTTTATTCAAAAAAGTAGCATGGAGAAGTTACTAACCCTTCTTCTGCACTCTCAAGCAGCTGATCTTTGGTCCACAACGACAGCTTCAAAGAAGCATCTCTCTGCCGTTTTTCCCTAAGTGCAACCTCCCAGGTGGCCCACGCCAACCCATGGAGAGCTATTGCTGTCACCCTACCAGCCATTACAGGAATCACATTCCCAAGGAAGAACACCAGTTTCTCATAGTCAGGCTGTTTGGGTTTTTATTAATTAAACAGTCCATATACAAAGTACTAAATAAATATACAGCTGTGTCAGACATCAGTGTACCACACACGCCCACTTGGAGAACTCTCTGTAGTTATGTATGAAATACCATGGAAAGATGTTTTTCAAATGCAAAGCAGGTTACAGAGTGATTCAACTCTGCAGACTCATTGCTCATCACCAGGGTGCAGTCCACACACCCCACCCCCAACACACACTTTTGCTCACTCATGCCTGGGAAGAAGGGTGTCTGCCCTCTGTAACCTAGCTGCTTGGGAAATGTTTGTGTTAATGTCACAGACACACTCAGGAAGAGGCTGAGATCCAGGGTTCACAGGATTATAACCCACCAGGGCATTGCAAGGAGCCACATGGAAGAGGCTTTGTCTTTGGAGATCCACAGCCTGGAGCGGCTGGGGCAGGGAGGGAGAGTTTGCAGTGAGGCAGGCACCTTGGGGAGCTCACTGGGGCCTGTGGGTAGGAGCCAGAGCTGGAAAGGAAGCTGTTAGGACATGAATTGGAACATGTGTCAGGGTAATTTGGTGTATATGGTTTTATGTCTTTAAGTTTTCTTCCCCATCTCCAGCATGGTCACTAGATGATAAGGAAGGTACTGGAAGCAAATATGAAGATGAAAAAAGGAATAGTCTTTCTCTCTCTCTGTCTCTTCTCCACTGATCTCTGGAGGACAGCCAGGCAGGGCTGGGAGTAGGCACAAAAGTAACAGTGGATAGATAAAGTGTCCTCATGAGATGTCTTTGTGGGTGGGCAGGAGGAAGGAATGTGTAGGGCTGATGCTCCTGATCCTTCCTCTTCTCCCATCAAATAAGGGGTGCAGGCACCCCCATGAGCTGATTAAAGCAGGTCTGGGGCAAAGCCAGTCACAGACCCAGCTGATGATCCCTCTGCTTCTCCAGCATTCCTGCTGAAAAGAGGCCAGGATGCTCTTCCACCGGAAGAGAGAAGCTCCATTCCATGGAGAGAGAGTGAGCAGGGACAGGATGGCCAGGACTGTGTCTGAAAACTATGTCTGAATGTAACAGGGAGCTACAAAGGTGCCTGTGTGGGGGAAAGAGGATCCCTCTCCTTTTTCGCTGGTGCGGGTTGACTCTTCTGCAGGACCATCTCACTTGTCACCATGTGGCCCATTCCTCATGCCTCTGCTGAGGGGCACTTAGTCTCTCCTCACTGTGGGGCTGCTACATGGGGCTTTTCCCACCAGTGTAGTCATGGTATGGGCTTGTCCGGGCCTTGGGGCGAGGGATGGAGAAATCATTCTGGGGTTCAATGGCCTGAAAAGGAAGCACAGAAGTCTTTACCTTTGAAAACTGAACAGAAGTAATAAAACAAGGCTTATAAAGAAAACAAAGAAAGGGAGAAACAGAGCTGAAGGTTTCCTGAGAATGTGACCACTAAGGCTGTGGAAGATGATCCTGGCAGAACAAATTAGTGATGGAGACATGTCACCAGAGGACACGTGGGAACATGTGAGCTACTAGACCTGGCTAGGCTGTGGTCTGAAGGAGGACTGGTGAATGGACATGCCCGTTTGGATCTGCACTGCAACTTCCAGTGTCTGCTGGTAGGAATACATTCAGGGCCTGGGCTAAGGAAATAAGCACACTCTCCTGAGGAAAGGGCACAGTCTACTGTAGGAACTCGAAGAGAGGACTTCTCAGGTGGTACCAAATCCCTAAGTATTGAGAACTACAACCTCTTTATCTTGGCCCCCTCTTGCCTTTCCATGTCTCTGGATATGTCATAGCTCCTTCTTTCCTCCCAGCCACTGGCACCTCCATGAACATGTCACAGAATCACCTGGCTCTATGCAAAGCACAGGTCTGCCTTCACAGAGCCTGCTCTAGGTCTATCTGTCTTTGCCCCTTTTCCTTCTCTTCCTTTCATCACCTGAACAATAGCCTATAGCCTGCATGGGTGACGGTGGCATGAACTTACCTTCATCTGAAAGTGAGAAGTGTACGGCGAGTAGCTGAGGTTTCCTGTGTCACAAGACAAAAGCAGGGGAAAGTTAGTGCAGTAGCATTACACAGTAGCTTGGAAATACCACTTCAAGGGGGACTCAGAGGGTCTGTGGCTACATGAGCAGCTGCTTTTAGATTGGTCTAACTATGCAATGTCCAGGCAGAAATGAATGGTATTGCAAGTAACAGGATGCAGGTGGCCTTGGAGGTTAGACACCTCCTATTGCCTCACAATTACTGTCACAACCACCAGCCAAATCCCTCCCACTTATATGCACAAGACCCCCTTCACGGTATTCCCTGGGAGAGCACAGCCTTTCTTGGCTATTCTTTCACAAACCTGGGGGTCTGACTCCAGGTGACAAACATGATACCAGTAGCAAATCCACAGCCAGAGGAATCACATCTCCAACCCACAAGTTTGGGAAACATCAACTGGTAGAACATTTTGCTTTGTCCAAGTAGGCAAAAGACTCCTACAGAAAAGGAAGACCTCCTTGCCTCCTTTTCAGGTGATAGATTCATTCTTACATAGAACCTGATCAGAACTGAAATAAATAACCTCCAAGGTATAAAACTAGATAGGCCTGAAGAGCAGATGCATCACTAAGAGATAAAACCCCTTCTGATTTTTAACATGGACCTCCCAGACATAGCAGGGTTATAAAGTGTCATATTTCAGCCTGACATGCAGCAAGTCTCCTACTCACTCACTCCTCCTACACATCTTTAGCTTTTGCAGTGGTCCTCACTCATTTCCCTCATGTCTGGAGATCAATTTTCATGAGCATTTCCAAAGTTTCGTCAGTCTGAAACTTCTTCCTAGCCTCTAATTTATCTATCATCTTCAAATCTTTTCTTCTAGCTCTCCCACTTCTTTTAGGTCATGAGTGGTGCTTGTGTGCTTAGGGCTGTGAGGAGTCAGTCACTTCACCATACCTTGCACAATTTCATCTTGGGTGTAAGCACGGTTGTCCACTCCAGTGGCCTGCTTTATGAACTTGGGTTGGCAGAAGTCGTTTTCTGGAGGGTAGTCTTCTAGCTTCAGAGGGGCAGTGAGGAAACAAATTTCAGGGACAATATACATTATCAGGAAAATCCAGCCATTGGACACCAGAGCAATGGCCACAACAGGATCATCCCACATTTCTTTGTCTAAAACTGTGTTGCCTTTTATAAGCATAGTGATCCACACTACCCAAATGGCAATGGAGAACAGGACAGTGACAAAGATGTGTGCCCCATGCCTCTTCCAGCTTTTATATGACCCACAGAATGTGAACATGCAAACCAAGAAGGTCAGAGCCATCAGGAAGAGCACATAGATCAGAAGCATGACAAAGTCCTTGTTGGTGTTCTCCCGAGGCATACTGAGAAATTCTTCTCTCTGGTTTACTAACATGGTGACTAAGTATTCGATGCTGATCACAACTTGGACCAGGGCAAAGGAAACAATGAAGAGCAGCAGCACCCGCCAGGAGAAGGGCTTTCTTCCTCTCACTAGTTTGTTGAGGTTGCAGGCATGGGTGAGGAGGCACGAGAAGCAGAGAGCAAAGATGACTCCAAATAGGAAGAAGCGAGTGGGACGAGTCCTGTCATTGAGTTTAATGATGAAGGCAAAAGTGAGACCGAAAACGCCAAGTGTGCCTAAAAGAAAGAAAAAGTAGACGGAGATCATGTGCCGCTTGCTGTTGTCTTGGACTTTGCAGATGAGGAAGAAGAGTGAGCAGATGAGGAAAATGGTGATGAGGATGCCTGCTGCAGCCAGCGACTCCAGGACAATCCCCCAGGCCTTCTCTGTGTCACAGAGCAGGTGGTAGTCAGCACCAATGCTGCCACAGCTGGGGGGATGTGGCGTTGTCATCCTCTCGCCTTCTTGAACAACCTCTCCAAAGCTGTAGAAAAAGAGAAAACACAGGCTGTCAAGTCAATCATCTGGGTACTGTTAGCAGTGGGGAAGGAGAGGCAAGATAGACCTCCATCCCCACCTTGCTGGGCAAGGACACCACAGTGCTAAGGACATGGGGCAATGGGAGCTGAGTCATCTCATAGTGTGGCACTGGCTCTCCATCAAGGGCAAGGCAAGCCCCTCAGGAGGAGGTAATTCACCTTGCATGTCCTCTGCACTGTGCCTGATGTCGTGCAATGTTTTCAGACTGTGGGGAGCAGGGAGAAGGTGAGGTGCTGGAGCGGGCACTTGCTTGGCGCCCTGCAGTGTAGAGACTGCCTTGTCACTTCTGTGATACTAGAGCAGCTGTTAGTCATAACACAGTTTACACTCTTCTGACAAGTTCAAACAACATCAGGCCTTGGTACCAGGGAGATTCAGGGATGAACAGAAAAGTCGTTATCTTTTACATTAATTTTCCCCCTTTTACATTCTCTGAGGCACTTTTTGCTTTGGTTTACTGTTATGAATGAAGGGGTAACTTTAACACCTTTTACCTTGCAGACAACTTACCTGGATGCCTCCAGCATAGCCCTTCTCACTCCAAATTCAGCAGCAAATACAGGCCACCAACCACTAGCCCTAAACTCATATTTCTCCTTCACAGCAGTGTAGCAATAAGGAGTGTCTCAAAGACCTCAGTCTCTTCCCCAAGATACTGCCTTGCACTGACTAGAGGCCTGACATGTCAGAGCCAGTGCCATTCATGGAGAAGTAACCACCAAGTTATTGTGTGAGGAATCCACAAGCCAATGATGTCAAGCTCTCTAACACATTCCTGCTGTCTCATCATAAGGCTTTCAGTGCTGTCTGAGCAAGCCTCTCTCCCAGGGGATAAGAAAGCTTAAGAGGGCTGTTTAAGGGAATTAAGTTCCCTTCTTTCTTGGGAGCTTGAAGCATATGCAGAACCCACAGCAGAGAGGCCTTTGGCACATCATGGCCCATTATGCAGGCACATAGAGTTTAGATCCTAGGGGCCAGGTACTAATTTCTAAATACTAAATTCCTCAGTTAGGCTTGAGTCGATAAAGTCCATCAAAAGAGGAGTTTAGTTACAATATCACAATGAAACATGAGCAGACCTGTCCTTAATGGTGACCCACACTGGAAAACCACAGGCTTTCTAATAGATAAAGAAAAAAATTAACCTCGCAAAATTTAGACTTCAGTGCTCACTATGCCATTTGCCTTGATTTTGCTGCTCCAGAACAACATACTGCACTTAGGAAGTTGGTTCTCAAACCCTTCCAGCAGATTTTAGTGAGTACAGATTGTGTTTTTAATATATGGCAGTTGATCTAACCAAGGGATGAACAAAGGGTGAAAATATCACTGACTCACTGTCAGCCCCACATATGCTTCAATGGACCTGCTTATAACTGAATTGGGGAAATATTTTTCCAGCTTCTAACTCACTGTGTAAAAGATATGAAGCTCTTCAAAAGGCTGGCTACAATTAATATGCAAATTATTCAAATATGCAGGAACTTCGGAATCCCATGGAGAGAATGGAATAAGTGGATAACACATGAAGGAGTTTTCACAATCAATGTACACAAAATTTTGGAAATTTATGATCTCTTGCACAGATAGCTGGGTTATCTGGACAATTTTGAGTAATAAATAATTAACCTTTCTGAAAATTTAAAGATAAAATTCTAAAATTGTATCCACAGACATTCACAGTTGATTAGATTAGCTTATCTGTTCACAGCTCTGGCAGACACAGACTGGTGCTCGCTGCTGAGGCACGTGGAGAGCCCAGAGAACCAGCGTGAGTGACCTCATGACAGCAGGGAGCACACCCACAGCTTTGGGTCCTGACTGCAAGTGGTGCTTGCCACAGCCAGCCACCACGGCCAGTGGAACAAATGGGATGGAAAACAACCTTCCTGACTTGGAGAACTGGGCCACTTGCAACCATTTTTTACTGTCTTCTCTTTTTTTTTCCAGGGTAGATGTCCTGTGAGGCATGAAGAGCCTCTACCCTGTCTCCTGGGTGAGTGCTGCTCCCCAGAAGCTGGGTCTGCTCATCCAGCACCTACAGCAATGTCTAGGAATTCCAATGGGCTCTGCAGTCTATGCAAGGGAGCCTGTGCTGTGGTAACTTATACGGCACACCCCAAATCATAGCTCTCGCTGGAGCAA
Organism: Phylloscopus collybita; assembly: GCA_027886175.1. Classification (NCBI taxonomy): domain Eukaryota; kingdom Metazoa; phylum Chordata; class Aves; order Passeriformes; family Phylloscopidae; genus Phylloscopus; species Phylloscopus collybita. The sequence continues at coordinate 47,859,704 of JAJNNQ010000137.1, read as the reverse complement.
GGAGTCTTCTCCCTCCACCTTGGCCCTCCTTTCCCATTGATATTTGTACATAAAATATACCCATTCACCCACAATTTTCAAATCGTTTCCCAGGAGCGTCTCCCCAGCTCCAGCTGATAGTCCCATCTCAGAGTCAAGGATGGGAGGCACTCAGTTCACTGCGACACTCCATGTCCCTGCTCTCCTACCCCGCAAGCCATGGTCCTGCACGCCACCCCAACCCAGCTGCAGAATGCAGGCCCGCCCTGGATCCTGTAAAACATAAACATTGTCCTGAATTACCTTTCTGGGTCCTGCCTGGTGAAGGCAGCAGCGAGGCTCTGTCTAGGAGAGGCACTTCTCCAGCGCACCAGTACCCGGGCGCCTCGACTCCTGGGAGCCCAGCCGAGCAGCAGCTCCGCGCCCGCCGCTCTGGGGAGCTTTAACAGCTGAAGGGCCAAGGAGGTGGGGCTGAGCACGCCTATTCCAGTTCCACCGCCTCTCCTCTCCCACAGGACACGGCTCTGAAAATTCGGCCCCTGTGCCAGGAAATGAAGTAAGGCCTCCTGACGTCAGCGGGGCATTCACCCCTGCGCCGGGGTGGAGATGGAGCCCTGGGACAGCGCTGAATGCTGCTCAGTCAGGCACCTGATAAGGTGCTCCCCTGTCTGACTCCTGGCACCCGTGGGTGGGGATCGCGACTATGAATAGCAGTGCGGCTCCTCCCTGCTCCAAGCCTTTTGTCTCTTTGCTTGCTTTCTCGACAGATAAACTCTTGCAAAGTGGGCGATGTGGTGTGTGAAGGGGTCCGCAGTGCCCAGAGGGAGGGAAGCCTGGAACCAGAGATGGTTTGTTTCCTCGGGGCTCTCGATAGGTGCTGCATGTGGGGACACATCTGCTCTGCTTGCCCCTCCTACTCGTGCCAGAGAGAGCCACCAGCTGCTTTTCTGAAGGGCAGCTTGGCTTTCCTTGCTTCTCGCTCAGACGAGCCTTGCTTTCTGAAGGCTCAGTTCTGCCTGCTCGCCAGCGCTGAGTCACTTTGTCCAAATTGCTGGTCCAAACAGTTAATGAACAAAGGCAATGACAAATTCCCCCTTGCTCTACATTTTACGCCTCTGGCCCGACACACCTATCAGCACAACTGCATCTAAATCCTCGAGTATGTCCAATGTGTTCATGACTTCATTTGTTATTTTAAATATTACTCACTGGGAGTATTTCATTATCCTGATTAAGGAATTGACATCAAGGCCTACCCACATGAAGCATTCAGTCTCTACAGGCAGCCCCAAACCTAAAAATCCCCCTCACCTGATGAAGTTTGTGCTCCTTCCCAAAACCTGGGATGGGGATAGAGCAGCTGCACATGCCTGTGCTGAGGTCTAAGGGCCCAGAGCTGTCTCATCTGCTTGTTAATTTTGTTTGTTTTAGGGCTTCTGGCTTATTTCTGAGTGCTGATCCTTTTTGCATCTCACATATGAAGATTGCCACAATTCATATGAGAGTTTTCTCTTCCACCCCCCATAGAAGTACATGAGGACCTGCAGGGATGAGTGGCTCATCCAGAGAAAGGCAGTACTTAGTGCATTCACTGTGGGGTGGGCTGTGCTAAGACAGTTCTTCATGTCCTTCTTACTTTTATTTCAGTGTAAAATCCTGAGTCTTCTTAGGAAAGGACATACCAGGTTTCTCTCCATTAAATTAATCTAGTCTTTAAAGCAGGTCCTGGGCTTAATGAGCCAGCCAAGAAGGAGGCAGTTATGAAAAATTAGAAGAGAAAATAAGTAGTGATGGAGAGGAGCTTAGCACCATCTCAGTGGGACCCAGCTTGTCTTAGGAAAGTATCCCAAGAAGCTTTCAAAGGTCACTGGTCACTGACAGCCTATTTGCATCTTGTCAGAGCACATGATAGACTGCCTGCTACTTCCCTACATTTACACAGACACACAAAACCTCATGGAATAGACCATGTCAAATTATATCAGGGGAAAAAAAGAAGAAAATATATAAGTAACAGACATTTTTCAGAATGTTTGAGAAATCCATGAGAGTCAGTCATCAAACATAACCTGTACTTTCAGAAGGCTAATGGGGCTTCATTTAAAAACAGTTCCAAGTGATTTGAGGGCCTAAGGGCTGCTGACTCACTGTAGTGTGAGACATGGTGTCCATGGCTCTCATGCTGTGCCAAGGAGGAGGGAGAGGCACCACTGGTCTACATGTGTGAGTACAAATGGCACAGTGATCACACCAGAAAGGTGAGATTGCTGTCACCTCGGTTTAGGGACAGGATGTAACCTGCAGATAGAGGCACCTAAATGTCTGATGGTTATTACCTAAATGCAAACTGAGTGTCAGATCCCAAACAGTCATAAGGTCAGAAGAACTGTCCCAGCTGATTGGATGCAGGTGCCTATTTCTGTGTACACTGAAGTGCTCCCAGGTGTGGTTGCCTGGATTGCCTGGGGCCTCACTTTAGTTGCTTGCGCACCAGCACAATGTCATTTGAGATGCCCCAGTGTCTCCTGCTCAACTTCCAGTGACCGCTGCAGGAGCACATGAATTCCCCATACCTCCTCTATCAGATCTGGCAGTCCTGTGCAAGTGTTTTGGATACCCTTAGGCATCTCAAATCACCTTTGTAAGAGCACATCGATGGAGTGCTCAATCTCCCTGGCTATTTCAGAGTTGAGATGCCCAATTTATATGTAGCCACCTATTCCTCTGTAAGGACTTAATTCTGGTACACTGCCATAGATAAATAGTTAATTGAAGGTGCTGTAGCTCTGTTACCTGTTACTCAGTGAACAGCATAGGGATGGCATATAAGATACAAGAGCTGTGGGAATCAATCCTTCTGGAGCATTAGTTCATGCTAAATAACTCAGAAGATCCCAAATGAGCCTGGGCGGCAGTGCATGGACGATCAAATTGACTCCTAGGTGTCTACAGAGCAGACTTCTTCATTGGAGGCAGTCATGTGGGTTGCCACTGTAGTTGGTGGAGAGGAAGGGGCACTTCCAGGAGAGTTGCAGTTGATCTGCTTCAAGACAAGCTAAATTGCACCTGAGAAGTACCCATTTCTTTCCAAGAGAGATAGAGACGAGAATAATACAGATCTTTACACTTGACAGCTGAATTGCATGGCAAATCTCCAAAATAATTTAAACACAATTCAGTAGCAAAATGCTGGTAATGTTGGAAGTTCTTTTAGGTGGGAGGCTGTTGGTAGCAAAACAGCTTGCTTTGGCCATATTGCAGCCCTGGATAAGCAAGCTGGCTGCTGGCAATGGGAAGGACAGTGGCTGGTTGACAAGGAGAGTCAGGGGCAGCAGCAGGATCTGACCCCCCTGGGCAACAGGCACCCACAACTCCCAGTTCTCAGGCAACAGGATGAGCACTGGGCTCTCCCTCTGAGTGAGCTCTGCTCCCTGCCCCTTCTTGCTGCCATCATTGCCTGGCTCTGCTCCCTCCTGTGGGGTGGGAGTGCCCACTGCTGCCCAGTGCCCTGGGCCAGCCCTTCTCCACTGGCTTCCGTGTCACAGCAAATGGCAGAATGCTGCAGCCCCCTCAGCTCAGCCAGGTGTGGGGAAGGAGGCATGTCTGGGAGGTGCAGGGACTGAGATAGCATCTTTTATTAAGACAAGTAATAAGGCAAGCAGATACCTGGGGAGAGATGGTGCATGGCGCTCTGGAATGTGTCTAAATAACGTTTATGTTTGACCGGTGATATCGGCTGCATTGTGAACAGGGTTGTGTCATTCCTTCTGCTTAGCTACCTGTGCACAACAGATAGCTTAATAATACAAGAACAGCCTTGCTCTCTGAAAAACATCCCCCTGCCAGTACTTATCACAGTCATCCTGAGCTAACATTACAGCAAGCTCCACCCCATCCTGCTCCATCCATTTTCTTCATCTTTAAATCAGTTCAAGTATAAACATTATGACACCCTTGGAAAGAGCCTGGCACAGAGATGATGGGTCTTCAGCCAGCCAGTTCAGGGCACCATTGCCTTAGACAGGAGAGAAGACAAGGGAGGGGATGTCATTCCTGGAAAGGGACATGAGGGATCTTTGCATAATACTGGACTTTCTCCTGGGTGTCCTGCCCTTGAATTCCTCATGTTCTGGCTTTGAAAACGTGTATCCAAGGATTACAAAAACTTCTAAAACTCTAAGAATTGAATAGTTTTCCTTTGGTAATGAAGAGTGTTGGACCAAAAAATAAATATTGTCTAAAATAAGTGCAAAAGAAACACATTCTGGTGTCCTTCAGAGCCTTTACTTGTCTCTGCAGCTAATCAGTTCTTCCAAACTGCATGCTGTGCTCCCTGCCATTTTCAGTCTCAAGAAAAATATAAACATTTCTGGTATGTAACAACGCTTTGCTTTCTTTGCTGATTGCTGCCTCCTCTCAAAGAGGTTTCCTTCTTTAAATGAGCAGGTTTTGGCCAACCCCTTTCTCTTCCTGGCTCCTAAATGCCCTAATGCCTAGTACAGGACTTTCATTTACTGGGAAAGGACAATGAGACTTATTAAAATAGTGAAAACAATGTTATTGAGTATATATTATAAAGAGAACCTTTCAAACCTGTCAGTGAACAGCTACAGCATTCCTAATTGTTGAGAAGACCTTGCTTATGGAAATGAACTGCCTGGTCCTCTGCTAGGAACATGATGCTCTGCAATGCTGCAAACAGGATCGCTTCTGCATGCAATCCCAGGTGTGAACAGCCTGGCACCTGGAAACCCAGGGGCAGAGGGTAGCTCCTGGAGTACCTGCTGAACCTGTGCTGAGTTCATGCCTTGGACTTGCTCCTGTCCCATGGGGACAGATATCACACTCTTTTATACTCCACAAGTGTGGAAGCTGGAGGAAGAATGGGCAGAAATAAGTGGAGAACAGCTGAAACTGTGACTGTGATCACCTTGGCCAGGAAGAGCCTTTTCATACAACAGAACTGGTGTTTTTTAAGACTGTGAACAAGTGAAAAAAAACCAAATTAGATTTATCACCTCCTTTAGGACTTTCAATAGTATGCTGATAAACATTTCACTCATGACAACTGAGCCATTTCTCTAGATGTAGTTTCCAGGGGGTTTCCTGTGCCCATCCGCTTACCAGTTCAGCAAAGAATGCTTCAGCCCTCGTTTATGACATTAACCTCCTCTGCTTTTATGCTGATGCATTCCCAAAGCAGCAAGTTGCCCTGATATGTATGACTGGGTATTGTGTATGAACAGACATTTCAGGAAAATAACTCTCATTAAACAAGGGATCTGAAAACATACCCCTAGAAAGGGAGACAGGCCACGGAAGATCCAGGAGGACCTGCATTTGCTCTCTCTCAAGGCTGGGGTAATGATTTAGGAGAGAGAGGATGTCTGGCTTCGTCTTTAGCTAGTGGGACATGACAGAGAGACTCTCAGCAAAGCACTCTGGGAGGAGTCAGCCTTTGCCTTCCCTTGTGTCCCAATTCTGGTTTTGGTACCCTTGTCTGGCCACTAATGGTGTTCCTTTTGGCATTCTTTTCCCACTGGGTCTGGACTAGTTTCCCCTTTTCCCTCCTCATCCACTCCACATTGTGGGATGTAGGGTCGCAAAGACTGGCAGAGATTCTTGCTGGGAGGGGATTAGGCTCTCTCTTTCATGGATGGATGGCTGCTGGCAATAGAGATTCTGAGATTCTGGAATCTGATTTCTCCTGCCAGCAGTGTCTTGGGTAAGAGGTTTCACAGGAGACTGCTTCCATGCAAGAAGTGTTCCTGGGAATCAGGCTGCACACAAAAATGACCTTGCTCAGTGATACAGAAAATTCTTCTTTACTGCTTCTGAATCAAACACCAACACAACAGCACAAAGAAAAGCTGAGATCCAACATAAATCACTCCTCCCTTTTAGATCTCATCAGAAAAGAAAAAACAAAGACTTTGATAGATTTTGGATTATTTTTTTATCAACAAGCTTCTTCATGCTGGTACAGATCTGTGTCCCCATGCAGCCAGCATAAAAGCTGGCATAAACTCAATATTGTCTCTCCTGGATAAATTATCAAAAATACAGTTGTGTTTACCTATTTAATCAGACACATCTGGTTGGACTTGATGATCTTGAAGATTTTTTCCAACCTTATTGGTTCTATGAAATGGCTACATACAAATCTGCTACCGATTGCAGAACCACAGCCTGGGAAGAAGCCAGCAATTTTGGTCAGTGTGTGTAGACTAACCTTTAATCAATGCTATTTCTCTTGATGGAAATGAGCATCGAAGAGAAAAATATAAGGAACAATTGTAAGATAAGATGATGTAATTGAATTCACAGCCTATTAATCCCAAATATTTTCTTACAGTTTCGAGCAGGTCCCCAGGGCAGGTAGTTCTTGTTCTCTGAGTGTCACAAATCCCAATGTCACCTCCTGGAGCTGGAGAGTTGCTGAAAAGCCATGTAGAGAGCCACAGTGGGAATCTCAGTCAAGCTTCAGGAAAATGTTAGCAAAGAACATGGTAACACGCAGTGCTCTGGTGCTAGCCCTACTGAAGGATGTCTTGCTGCAGTCCTGAGAGAAAGAGCTTCTCTTCTGTGCAGTTTCTTCTGGGGTGCTAGGGCCTTGACAGCAAAGCTCACAGACACAGCCGTCTCCCAGGAGCCATGGGCATTGCAATATGTGGGTCCCCATGATTTGAGGGGACATGGTTTATGTTCCTGTGTGTTAGAGCTGGAGACTCTTAGAAGGGCCAGGCCAGTGCTTGCTGGCAGAAATGCCAGCAAATAGTTACTAGATTATATATAAATGACTTATAAAGCCAATGCCTCAATTCTGCTTGATAGTTCACTCAAGATAAAACTTGTTGCTTGGTCCTGATTTTAGATGACCATAAAACTCCTCAAATATCTTCCAGGGCTGCTTAAGGACTCACTCAGATGTCAGTATCCATCAGGGGTGTAGTAGCTTGGTCCATGCTGAAGTCCTTCCCCAGCTCAGTGTGCATGTGCCAAAAAGACCACTATAGCCTTGCAAATGCTCAGAGATGAGTTAGGAGAAAAGCAGGATGTGTGCTTTATCAGGCTAGGACTACGGCCATGTCAGCATGCACAAAATGCCTTTTCACTCAATTCCTGAGGACTCCCCTCCCTGTGGCAACCCAAGAGCCTGGGGAAACCCTTGGTTTCTGGCACAGGAAGATGGTATGTCCTGGAAGCCTGGACATCTCATGCACAAATGGCAATGGGTTCCACCACTGCTAGGGGAGTCCAGATGCTTGCTTAGGACACTCATCTTGGGGGGAGGATGGAGCTGGCTGGGCAACAGAGCTCAGTAGCCTCCATTTAAAAGGCCAGCATATTGCTGGGCACCCTCTTTTCACTTGGCACAGGATTATGCATGCAGGTCTCCACCCACTGCTTCTTCCATTATGGTCTGCACTGAGGCAAGTGGGTTGCTCTTCCAGCCTCGAGGAGAACATAGGCACATAAGCATCCCTGGATATTGCCTCACTGGAGGCCCAGGACTGCATTTTGTTTCTTTACTCCTCCCACCAAAACCCTTTTCTTAAATGATTCTCTTAATGCAGTATTTGCAGAAGTGACCTGTTGTTGCATCAGTATTAAGGTCTCTCAAGTTTTTTCCACCCTACTTGCTAATCGCCACTGATGCTTTATGAAATCGCCAACTCCCAAGTATCACCAGAGACACTGAGCTCCCTAAGGGACATACCAACGATGTGGATGTGTTTCAGAGGCCTGATAGCATTCCTGTTGGCTTCTGTAAAATGATGCCTCTTTCTGCAGTTTCTACCGAATTTCAGCAGGCACCTACCCACACAAACACATGCATACCTGTGTGCCAGCACACACCCCCCCGCCGTCAGCCACACCCACCCTTGCACTGCCTGCCATGCTTTTGCCTCTGGGCTTGCAATGTCTACTAGAACTAGATAAAAATGCAGGACTTGCAAGGTGTGAAGGTGCTGTTGGTGGAAGTAGTAGGTAGGGGAGGGAAGAGCAAGAGAAGGCAATGACAAGCCAGGAGTCGAAGTGGCAGTCAGGCAGGTTGAGAAAGAGAACAGTCAATTGCAAGCCAGGAGCATCACTGAAAATGGTTTTCCATAGAAAATTCACTGCAGGATATGTAGCATATCTACCTATTCCTCTGCAATAGGTGTCCTTCACTTTGTGACACCAGATCCAAAAGATGTGCACTCTTTAAATGCTATCTAGTTCAGTGGCTCCACTTTTTAAAGATGGAGCACTTGAGGCCATAGATTTGAATCCTAGCCAGAGAGATTAAGTACTTGAGAACTGAAGTGGAGGCCTAATGTAATCCATTTAATTATTCTCTCTTTAAATCTTTCACGGTAAAGAGTGGAAATCTTAAAGGGAAAGTTAACTGAAAAATGCAGTCTTTGCATAAAATTCCTACTATTATTAAGCTTTCTGATTCATGTAAAGAAAAAAGGATCCCTCAAATATATAATCTTAAACACTCATACATACACAGATACTCTTCCTCACTCATTTGACCAAAAGTCCATTATTCCATTGAAAGTTCAGATGGAAATTTCCACTGACAATTCAGACCAGCTGTCAGAATTCAAAAGTGTCTCTTGATCTGCTGCTGGGCTAGTTTCCTTGTCTCATCTCACATTTTCATTTAACTCCTCTCCTGATTTCAGATAAGCCTGTGGAAATATTTGCTATGGTCACTAAAGATATTGTAAACTTGACATGTTTACAGTAATAAGCAGCAATATTGGATTAGAAAAGAGCATTAAACTGTTACGTGTGAACTTCCAGACTTGATGTTTTTGCCCAGGGCTCAGAGAAGGCAAGGTCTGAACTAGACAAGAAATACAACTGATTGCCACGTCCCTGGCATTGATTATTTTTCTTCCAAACTTCTTGACAACCCAGGAGCTACCCTAAGCTAGGGGGAAGAACATCAATGTGCAGTCGTTATTGATAGCCAAATGGAGAAGACTTGGTGGAAATACAGAAGGTTTACAAAGCTTCTGGCTTGCAGTATGAAAAGAAAGAGAGCCTGTGCAACCATTTGGACCAGTAATTCCAACCTAAGGAGACCCTTTCTGGCTGTGCTGTGCTTCTTTCCTGGCCATTTAGCTGGCTGCTGGGTGTGATGGACAAGCCTCTCATGGGAGCCCCTGGACTCCCCATTGCTCTCCAGACCCAGCAGCCCTGGCTGTTTTGCTTGGTAAACAAAAGCAACCCTGTCAGTGACAGCCATACCCCAGGGAAGGGTTGAGTGGACGTTTAATTGCAAATTAACCTCTTCAGAAATGCAAACACAGCTTCAGCTGATAGTATGAGCAATCCAGGAAGGCATCAAAGATGAAGGATGCCTTTTGGTGTGTGCATGATGATAAGCCAAGGAGAAACTTTGCCTCTCTGCAGCAGGTTTTTCTCCTCTTCCAAAGTTGTTGCATTGCCTGATAATCCCTTCTGTGTTCATTATGAACAAACTGCTATAACAGACATTTGTTTGCAGTAATGAAATACCAACTGGCACACAAGTAGCTCTATTTAGAAGGCTATATATTGCTTTTTCCAGGAATCCCTGGCTGCAGACAGGACTTCACCCAGGATAAGACCCATCAGCTTTTGGGCACTAGGTAGTGCTGCTGCATTTAAACAAGCACACATTATTCCCTCTCTGGGACCTGTGGGGAGGTTTATTTGATCACACAGAAAATTCAGTGCCTTTGTGCCTACATTTTAAAGGCGAAAAGAATCACTACAAATTTTAGCACAGGCCTTCTGCTTGGCACAAAACACATGTCATTTTTTATCAGCATTATGTGGGATGAACCAGCTTGAAAAAGAAGCCTATGCTGTATGTGAATGAAGGGATCCCACCCACATATGCTATGGATTTGAGCAATATTATTGCTCCAAGGGCTTTATCAAATTACAGAGCTGTGATACATATGGGATTCAAGTTACCATGAGATTTTACAGTACATGGGGTTAGCTTTCCCTCAGTCAGAAGTGAACACACACAGTAGATCTGAAACTGTGTTGAACTAGACCTGAACCAAACCAACTTCAGTTCTTACTTAACAACCCAAATAAGAACTAAATCCAACCTCTAATGAGTCACCTGTTGATCAGCAGTGTGCTGTCACTAGAGGTAAAGGCAAGGAAAAGTAGCAATCCACGTGTATGATTCTGTCAAACAAAGCACACATTCTGGATGTATTACACGACAATCTGGTTTCTTTAGCAAATGCAGCATCTGTTAACAGTCCTGTTCCAATTAAAAAAAAAAAGAATCTGCTGTTACATAACAGTTGATAATCCCCAATCTCCGGAGTGGTTAATCTAGATGAGTGCATGGTTAAAACCTCTGCTGGCCAATTGAAATCTGACTTTCTTAACTACTCATTTATAGTCATCAAGCAGAAAAATGACACTGTTGAAATTGTTACTTGTTGCTGTGGGACACAATGAAGGAGACGCGGACTCATCAGAAGGCTGTTGGACTCTTGAGGAGGAGCCATCAAGTTTATTGTCCAAACCTATTTTATACCTTTTACAAAACCCCCACCTTAGAGGTGGGACCCCTGGAACCATTGGTCAATCGTAGAGACCTTCACGCAAAGTCCCTCCCATGGGAAAGCGCGCGGAAAACATCTCAAGTTTACAAATAGCATGACCTTGCCCAGAAATTCTGTCCTAGGAGCAGAACTCCCAAAAACCAAAACATGACAGGCACAAACCGTGGCAACAATTACTGGTTTGGATGTATCCTAACCTTGCAGGACAACACAAAATTTTGATTGTTTTGCCCTAAATCTAACCATCCTTCTCGTAACTTATCTAAAAGAGTTGACTACTATAAGTAATGAGTTGAAACAAGTTGTTGAATATAAATAAATCATATTTTCCTAACAAGCAGTGTTAATTAATTAACAAGAGACTTGCCCAGAGAGCCCAGCAGGATCTCTATTACTTTCTATCATATATCTACTTGTTTGGTATCTTCTGCAGCACCTGGGAACACAGATTCCAGCCATTCCCTTAACAACTGAGGTGGGATATGCCTACAGGTATGCAGTGGAGGAATCTCTACCTGCACAGGGGTTGTACTAGCTTCCTCTGGCAAGAAGCTTCAAAGCACACAAGTGTTTCCTAAAATATTAAGATGGGGAGAGTCACATGGGAGCTACTGAGGCAGCTCACATCTTCCCTACACTCTGAAAAACAAAAGCAAAACAGAACTGAGAGTGAACAGCAAACACCTGTCGAGTAGACAGGAGAAGAGCTTGCAAGACCATACTGCAATGCAGTATGAACAGCAAAGCACAGAACCAGCCCTGTTGAAGGGGCCTGGTTGCAGGCTATTTGGTGGGGCAAGGCTGGGGAAAAGTAAGCAGGACAGAGTAAAGAACGTGCTTAGAAAAAGGGATGCATACATGAGACTTTCATGGTGAGGGAAGGGATTCAAACATGTAGGAGAGGCTAAAGGTGGTGTGAGAAGATTGGAAGTCCCAAAAAACCACCAAATAATGGAAGCTTACTAATGCAACACATTCCAGGACATGCTGAGCAAGAGGAAATCTTGCCTGGGAAGGATCTCAGCATAACTCAGCAGGTCTGTACCAGCTGAAGAAACAAAGCACATCGTTGTGTATTACGCGAACAGTTGTAGGTAGGGAGACAGAAATCATGACTCGAGTCCTCTTGATCCTGAGACAAACAGCAGCGTTTTATTGTTCGCAACTCCCTTATACAGGGAGTTCAAAACTCCCAGCCTCAGACACTGATTGGTCTGAGTCCCAGCCGTGCCCAGCTCCTTGAGCAGGGGTACGTCTGCTCTCTGGACTGGCTGTGACTGGCTGAGGTGTCTGCCCCAGCTCTCTTTTTCACCTAGGGACTTCAGGAACAAGCCAGGTCAGCCAGACTGGACTTCTTATGACCAGATTTATTTTGTCTGAGCTAAAGCAGCTGTGACAATTGTCAGTTAATTCTGTGAAGGGAAGCCTTGGCCAATGCTTCCAAAGGAACAAGTCAGTCCATGTGGCAAGGCCTGAAGGCAGGGAGGGTAGCGGCACCCCAGCACTCGTGGGCGGAGAGGCTTCCCTATCCCAGCTTGTGCAGGGAGATTCCCTGTCCCTCAGCCACAAGAGAGGTGGTTCTCCAAGTTCATGCACCTGCAAGCATCACTGTCCCAAGATACCAGTCACTTAATGCTTCCAAAGGTTAGTGGAATCCCTTGGTCAGCCTTATCTGATCAAATGACGGGAGTGGACTAGGTAATGATGCAATGCTGCAAGACAATTGAAGAGAGCAGAAAGATGCTGTCTGCCTCTGTGATTCTGCTGACATGCAGAGAAAGCAGGCTCTGATGTACCAGCACCTTGTACATCAGGTAATTCTGGTTTCTGCCACAAGGCTCAGCCCGCCACCCACATGAGTCATGGAGAAAAGCCTTCCAGCTGAAGCAGAACCCAGGGCAGTACAGAAGCTCACAAGCTGTTTCCCTCTATTCAGAATTCATTTTAAGGCTCATGGCTTCTGGTTCCAAGGCTCATGGCTTTACTTTGGCAAAGCAAGCAGAAATTTACATATTTGTCCTGCCATCATGAAGGCAGAGGAAATGAGTATCTGGATTACAGAAGTCGCTTCAAAGTAAGGTCACCCAGTCATGGCTGGCTTCAGTTCTCTATTTGTCAAAACTCTTTTCCCACCAAGAGAGATAACAGCTTCATGCAAACTCACTATCCTGCTGGAAAAGAGGGCCTCTCCACCCATCAGTCCTCTTTATCCCTGTATTTTCACGTGTCAATAACTTACAGCACTGTCTTTTCCACAGATTTCAGCACATTTTTGGACATTAACCCACAAGCCATTTGAGGCACAAAAGCATTCTCACCTGCACATTTTCTGTGCTGTCCATATAAATTGGTAAAGCACAGTCCCGTAGATCTCAGGTGATCAGAGAAACAAAGGGCTAACAAAGCTGAACCTTTCCAGCTGAGGCTGCCCCAGCCCAAGTAGTGGAAATTAAAGAACATGACATAGGAGGAGAACTCTCAAAGGCTTTAATCTATTTATCCTGATTGGCAGAGGATACACCAGTTCAGGGCTTCCACCTTGCTTTTCAAGAAGGAACAGACCAATTAGCTTTCCAAAGGGCTGCTTATGTTAAAAGGAAAAAAAAAAAAAGAAAAAAAAAGAAAAAAAAAGAAAAAGGAAGCCTTATTGGCTTTATCTCTGTGTAAAATACAGCGATAAAGACACGCACTGAAGATTTAATTGATACCATGCCCTCCAGCAAGCTCCTTTGCAATTGCACAACAGGTTCATCAACAACAGAAGGCTAACAGGGCCCTTGCACTAGTTAAATCTTCCCCTACATTTGCTGGTTCTACTAAATCCAAGAGAAACATAATTTTCTGCTATAGGATTTTCAAATGACCACAGCAGTCACATACTCACAAACAGTCCCTGCAAATACGAGAGCAAGACTAGTGACAGTGATTCCCCCCATCAGCTTAATGCAACCCTGATGGAGAGGCAATTTCCACATTAATGACAAACTGTTGATCAGACAGACCAGGTGGCAGCATTTGAAAGAGAAGGGAATAGCCTGGTATACAGAGAATGGATATTCAAAAAGTCATCCTCTGAACTAGATAGAAGCAGTACAATTGGAGTATAGAAGTAATTTCTGAGTGGCAGCTTTGGAAGAACCAAAGGGTCACAAAACACTAGCAGGTTTTTTGCAAGGAAGAGCTCTCTAACAAACTCGTCCAAGATGAGAAGGCCTGGCTACAGTCCACCAGATAACCTCACATCTGCCTGTGCTTATGTCTAAATTTGATCATAGAGAGAACATAGTAAAAATCTGTTTCTGACATTTCTTCCACAGATGTTTTATAACCATTCCTCATTATGTTATCCATTTTGGAGAGAGCAGCCTTTTTTCATTTTTAAGCTTTGCATTATTATCTAAACTCTTTTTGAAAATTGGGAAGGCAATGCCAAGATTCCTAGATAATACTGAAGAATTATATACCAACGGGTAGAGGAAGGCTAAGCTAAGATACACATACATCCCTTGTGTGTATTCAATGGAAAATAGCTCAAAGCTGTGCAGGGTCTCCAAGAAGCATCTCAAAACCTACAACTACAGGGATGGAAAGCTGCTTTCTCAGGAGTCTGTTGGGCTGTCTGCTTAATGTTGCTTGATTGTGTTTGGAGAAGACTAATCCTTAATGACCAAAGACAGCCTCTGGCAGGCACCAGGGTAAAGGCTTAACAAGCCTGTAAGCATGCATATGAGCAGCAGTAATAGGAAATCACTCACTTGTGGCAAATCTATCATTCTGAATACATATTGAAGGATAAGAAGCATTACTTCCCTGCTGATGATGCACCAAGCACAGAAGCTGTCAAGAACAGATCAGGCTGGGTATTTCCTGTTACTAATTCCCTTCAACTGAGCTACAGTTAAGACAGAAGACCAAGTATATGCAGTTACATGTGTGACTCTGGGGTACCTGAATTTCTGTTGCTTTAAATAAAACCGAACGAGCCTCCATGCGTTCTCTCCCAGGCTTGCTCCATGGATCCTTACATTGCTGCTGCAGGAAAGGAGGTACTTTAGTGACTCCAACTCTTATTGTGCAAAAGACTTTCTCCTACATAAAAGCCAATGAATTTCATGCTTTAGCCTTATTCATGGGATGGAGCAAATGTACAGTGAAAACCACACAAATGAGTCCTTTTTTTAATGGAAGCTTACATAACCAAAGCAGTTTACCCTTATCATGCAGTCCTCCATCTATATCACACAGATAGCTTGCAGAGCAAGTTTTGCTATTTGTTTTTCTTTGCACAGAGGCATGTTTGTGAGTGAAAGATTTGAGAAGGATTAAGGGGAGACTTAAGTCCAAATGGGAATATATACCAAAAAATCCACCTTCCTTGAAAGTATCAAAAAGGGAGGAAGAAGTGATGGACAGAAGTAATGTGTGAGACGCAAGAAAACACTTTTCCCACTTTTTGCACAGGAAGCCCACATTACATTTCCTTTTCCTCAGGAACCTTTACATGCACCAGGCCCAAAGGAAGGCAGAATTTTTTTACAGAAGTCCTGTTCCTAACTTTATTGTAGAGAGAGGCAACAGACCAGCATGTACATTTCTGCAATGATAAGTATTCTCCTGAAGAGAAGGCAAAGGTAAAGACACCTCTACCCTTTGGGCATGCAAAATTACCCTGTGTTAACCTCTAGGAAACACAGCTTCAGGCTTGTAGGTGCTTCCCTGAAAAAGTGTTGAACAAGCTCCAAAAGCATCCACCCCTCCCTGAGGACCTACAATATCAACATCTAAAAACTGCACAGTGCCACTGTCTTCTATTGCACAACTAGGCATGACCTTGGCACAGTCCAACACACATCTTACCATGAGACATGACGTATACTCGATTACCATATTCAGGAAGGCAAACACTGGTGCCCCAAGGGGGCTTTGAAAGAAGAGAGAAAGTGTTATAGTCATCATCCTAAGTTTCTGTATTTGAAAGGTCCTCAGGAAGAGATACAGCACTGGCAGCATGGCTGTATTCATCCTTGGGCCAGAGATCAAGTAACCATTTCCATTTCTTAGGTGCCAGAGGAACAAAACTTCCTTAGTTCTCCTTTTTAAATGTTACTCAAAAGGAGCTTTCCTAGTCAGACCATGAGAAAAAGCCATCTAAAACTAATAAAATATCTTTTAGCCTTTTTTTTTTTTTAAGTTCAGGAGTTAACTTCAAATCTTGGGATTCTGTCAGAAACTCATATTCTGATTCTCCGTGTTTTACAATTGTTGGGGTTTTTCCCCCCACCCCCGAAAATCTACTAAGTACATAAGGAAGAGGAATAAGAATTCAGAATGACTATATGAACTACATCTGCCACGAAAGCTGGATTTTTACAGCATTTACTCTGCAACATTTGCAATAATTAGCTGCTCACTTGAATGTTTACAGAAGGTCCTTACATATCATTGCAGGCAAACCACAACTTCACATTTGTACACCAGAGTGGTAGGTAGATGCCTGTGTCTTTCACAGGTCTTGCAATGAATTCCATTCCTTTTCAGGTATGTTCAAGAGCTTTTAAGGATGTTGGATATTTTCCTTCTTCTGTGCTTGGTTGAAGTGTGAATTTTTACTAGCTCCAGTCCCGATTTGTAAACTATGGCCTTCCTGATTGCCAATTACTTCTGAGAATTCCTCCTAAACTGAGACTCTTCTCAGCACGAGTTAGTGGTGTTGCTAGAAAATCATGGCATTCAGCTCTCCCTCTTTAGTTATCTCTACCTTTCTGGGGGCAGGGGGACAAGTGGGCTGTCGGGTCCTTGAACAAATTCATGTGTGCCTCATTACTTTTAGAAGATTTAGGCTCAGGCTGCTGCCACAGAAAAAGGCCCTGGACTGCCCACTTTGGTTCCCAGCTGTACTTTCTGGCCCTTGCAGCCCCTGGGCAGGAGGTGTATGGCACTGGGGAACTGACACAGCCAAATCCTTTTCAGATAGGTCAGTTCAGTACAGCTTCTGTACTGGACCACTGGGTGGTTGCAGGGACTGCTACTATTTTGCCGCTATTGTCACTTATCTTGAAGTTAGTTATCCACAGTGACATCCATACTTAATTTTACTTCTCCCCTCATAAGGGTTGACCCACTTCTGTTAGCTCTAGAACATTTAAATGAAAGACACTCTACCCCTATTTGTTACTGCCCCAAGTACTCACCTACATAGTACTAAAAATCAAAACCATAAAACATAATTAAAATATGTATCACAAATATATAAATAATCACCTTCTCATTATGGGCTTTGGAAGTGCATAACTGTTTCAAACTGCAAACGTCCCCACTGAACAGTTTTTAAGAACACAGCTTTTATTGAAACTTCACCTGAGTTTCAACCATAAAAATATGACAAATTGTGTTAGCACAATCCCACCTTACATCACACTAAGGTTAATCCTCCACTCAGCTCCCTGCTGTGTGAAACTCGAGAGCTTGGAGAGGTGTGCTTCAGAACTGCCCCTCAAAAGCCCTCCTGACTGAACAAACACACTGGCAGCAGTTGTATGAAAGTATGCAGCCACACACATACCAGTGCTGGTCTTTTCTGAATATTTATTCAGAGAGAGACAGGTCTCACTTCATTCTTTTCTCCTCATGTTTCATTAGATCAGCTAGAGATTTTGTTTTAGGCTGGCTGCAAATTCTGTTTTGCCCAAATACATCTCTGGACACTCCCTATTCCACTTCAGTTATACACCCTCTGACCCAGCCCTGCTGCAGTAGCCACAATAAAAAAACAACACTTCCTGCCCCTCCAACCTGTTGAGATATTTTTAGTTGAAACTGAATGCACATACCTGTGGCAGGTGAGGCACCAGTGAGAATGTGGGTGTGGCGAGACCTTTGCTTTTCTAATGCCAAGTGCTTCTACAGCTTGTCATTCCAAATCAAGGGAGGTGGCCAGCTGTCTAGTCACTCCTCCCAAGGAGGCTCTGTACTCTTTTACAAGGAGCAGCTCTATTTCTGTCCACCAAAATCCTTGCTACTGCAAAAGAGGGATAATCTTTGACTCCATCAAGGGACAAGACATCCCCTCTGCTTTTGCAGGCTTCCACATAGGAAGAGCACAGAGAGATGCTACAGACTCCAACAACCTATTAAAGCAAGCCTCACTACTTTTGAAAGGAACAACTCTGCCCGACCTTCTTCAGCTGTCTAAGTACCCTTCACATCACTTTACAAGACTGGTTCAGGACTGACTCTGCATCTCACCCATTACATAGCTGGGAATAACACTCCAGAGGTTTTCCAGGGATCCAGGACCCTCAGAGAGTTTAAGCTTCCTTTGCTGATAGTGGAACCAACCCTATCCTGCCTGCAAAGAATAGGAAATTTTGTTCAAGCACCCAGCAGGACAGCTGGGAGTGTTCCCTTGCTCCATGGGGAACAAGTATTTGCATCTCCACCCATATTATCACTCATTTTGTTCTCTCTGGTGCATTCTAGGGCTGTTTCCTCTTATCTGTGTGGTTTCCTACCAAAAGACCCTGTAGAATGAACATGTTCTCATTTATGGGCTTCCACCCCTGCCCCTCTATGCTAGGACCTGGGGAAGGTAAACACTCTTCCAGCTTTACACAAATGCTCTTGGCAGTGAACACACCCAAGATTTGTACACTTACTATCTGCCACTGACTCAAGACCATTTTAGAGCTATTAGACTTGAAGATATTTGGGAGACTTAAGTACTGCTACAACATAGAGTGAAAACACTGGAACTCTTTTTGCTCCCAAGAGTATCTCAGTCCCTCATGAAAAAGCAGACCTAGGTTTTCTGGCATTTCTTTGCAAAATGTGCTTCCCCTAACAAAGGTGTAAAAGCATTCTGACTAGCATACACGTGGATACTAGATTTATGCTGACACTGTGAAATAACCACTGTGCTCATCTTGACTACTGCAATAGTTTCTACTTTCCATTTAGATCTAAAAAGGACTATTTTGAACATTGTTTCTCATGTAGCACAAAATCCAGTTAATGAATGGTTCCATTAGGCATTAAATTTTCATGTTTTCAGTAAATTTACATATGCAGGAGCTTCTCTGCCTACCAGCAGGAATAAATGCCATTTCCTGTGTGAAAACTTTTATTGTCAATGAGAACTAGCAGTAACCTTCTGGTTTTGTATGAAGCACATTTATCGCATTCTTGCGAAAGCTTACTTACCTGGCAGGAAACTCCGCCTAAGACTAACAAATTCCCTGCCTAGGGAAACGAAGAGCTTTCTTCTTTTTCTGCAAAAAAAGATACTTCTTTTTCTGCACCACCCAGCTTGTGAGTTGCTTTGCCAAGAAAATACCCCCCTCTTGTGTTCACTTGTAAGTACTACGAGAATCGGCCACAAAAACCCCACCCAAACCCCAAATCTATCCTTGGTAGTGTCAATCATTAACAGATCGAATTCCAGTGAATAGTTTCATCCTGCTGAAACTCGTTCTCTCTGTGCTGGACCACTCTTCAGCAGACAAATCTAAGGTATTGATGTCATATCTGGATTGCTAGGATTGACCCAAGAAGAAAACATTCTGGCAGACCTGATACATAAAGTGAACAGAACAAGTCAATGACAAAGAAAACCAGGTAGCTTTAAAATTAAACAAAATATATTTTGAGTTCTCAATGTAACACATCCCTTCACCAAGGCAAGGGCATCACAGCTGTGCTGTGAAAACTCAGTCACTTCTTTTTAACTTCTTCCTCTTTCTTCTGACAGATCTGACTCCAGATGCACTCAGTGAGACTGGATAGTGGGAGAGGCTGCAGCAGTGAAAAAGCTGCACTCTCATTCACTTCATAGTGAATGAGCAGGGCCAGACCACAGCTGCTTCCAGGTCCAGAGGTGATGATCTCTGATGGTGTCCCTGAAAGGAAAACTGGTACCATGGTACCAACATGGGCCAAGCTCAGTCTGCAGCTGGTGAAGAAGGAAAGTAGGTTTTTTCAGGGACTGACAGACTGACAAATTTCCTATGCAGTTCTGAAAAAAAAATCCACTGGAGATGGCATGGTAGACTGTTTTTCATAGCTCAGATAGCCAGAAAAAGAAAAATAAAAAAGTCTGTTCAAATACCAAACTAGAAGGCTTTCCTTTTCTTCTTTTTTCCTCCTGCCACCTTATTCCTGACACCAATAGCCTCTTCTGTGTCATCATCATCATTCCGAGATCGCTTCTTCTCTCCCTGCTCCCGCAGCTCCTGCAATGCAATCAACAGATTGACCCAGAGTTCTGGCACCTGAAGAAATTCAGACTACAACAGTGAGGACAGGGTCAAAAAGCCAGCACCCACCATTCGAGCAAACCTCTGGGCCTCAGCCACACGCTCTGTCAGCATCATAACTTCTTCCTCTTGCATGGGGAATGCTGGCAGCTTCTTGCCAATCAGGTGTTCAATGCGCTGGAACAGCTCTACATCATACCTGAGGAAAAGACAAGACACCAGCTTGAATCAGCCCTCCTGAAAGTGCCTCAGCTGTCACCACTCACATACTTCACCCCTTCTCTCCCTCTAACCCACAGATATTGTTAGTTTGTGCTGATGGTCTCACAAGCAGCTCAGCTGCATCCAAATGACGCTGTTGGGCATGGCTTCTCAGATTTATTCAGCTCATCTCTGTTCCGAAGCATTTGGCAAGGATTTTCTTTTTCGACAATATTTCAGTGTTTATAAAACACCCCCACAGTTACTGAACCAGCATTATATATTTTAAAAAGATATAAATATATTGTGTAGTCCAGTTATAAACAGTTCTGCTCAATGAATGCCTGCTTCTAGAATTTATCTAGACTCTTCTCCCTCCTCCACCATGGGCTTTGAATTCTCTCCCCTTTAACTAAACAAAACCAACTGGCACTTCAAAATGAAAAGTAGTGTTTTATTCTCACCCAGGATAAGGTCAGATATTTTCTGCCCTGAAACATAGCTGGAAAGAATAATCTGTTAAATTTTATCACTTACTGTGTGACAAAGGTGATAGATTTGCCAGATCTCCCAGCTCGAGCTGTTCTCCCAACACGATGAATGTAATCCTAGAAAGAATTTTCTTGATAACCAATAATGTATGTTCACCAAACACAGAACAGATCTTATGGCAGATCAGACTATATGTTTTCTCTTTAGGAAAAAAACAAGAGAATGTCAGGAACATACTGCCAGGATTAAATGCTCAGGAGGGTGTGCAGCATCAGATTTTGAGGAGAGGCATAAGTGGAGGCATAATTTTAGTTTTAACATTTGAATTCTTCTTCTCCTCTTTCTAAATGAAAAGACCAACTCCAATTATTCCAGACTGCAGGACAGAAGTTGCAATACGTGACCTTTGCCAAGACTTAGCTTTCCAAGGAAGCGGGTGTGAATACTCACTAGCACTTCCTTGGAACCCTAATATTCACAGTGACCCCATTCCTGCCTTTTCAGTCTTGGGATCTAATGCTCTGCATAGTGCATCTTCCAGAGAAACTCTGACAAGTAGATTTAAACTTGGTAAGCATGGCAAAAGAGGATGATTGAGAATAATTTAGAAGAGTCTGATCTATTGAGCATCTTTGGTCAATATGGTTGTAGGCTGTTTTCTAGGTTTTATACTGCATTATGGAAATTAAAATACTCCCTTCTCTATACAGGATTTGCAGAGAGAGGATTGTAAGAAAGGATCTGTTCTATGGGTTAGATGAGAGAGAAGAGCAGAAAGACCATAGTAACACCATTCAAGCTGCTGCTTCCACCATGATTTTTTTCTTACTTTTGTGCTTTTACAAAAGAAGTGCCTTTAAAAGACCTACTATGCTTTCTTCTGTTTGCAAGGCACAGTATCTTTAATCACTGTAAGCAACAACAGCCAGCTCCTGAAGTGCACATCAATGGTATGTTTTTTGGAACTAAGGTGGGAAATAGTCACATCCCTGAGATAATCCCATACTTTCAGTAAAACAGAGTTGGTAACTTACTTTCTTTTCTTTTTGCTGCACTTTTGTGATATGAAGGTGAAACATATTAAGGACACTTTTCTTAACCAAATGCTTGTTGAATGTCGTAATGAGAGAATTTAATTTTTTTTCTTTTAATACAGTTTAAAATATGAAGGCAGACCTGGATCACAGGCACAGAGATGACTACATGAAACTAGCAGCATGTTAAAACTGTTTTCAAAGCCCTTTAACGTAATAAGGCAAAACATACGAAATATTCCACACTTCCCCTCTTCACTTACAGGACCACTTCTACAACCCAGGCCATGAGACCATAAAATCAGAGATACCAACTCAATAGTGGAGGCTAAACTACAACTTTCAATGTACAGAATCATAAATTAGGCTTCCAGTCAGCAGAACAGAGAAAAGATGTCTCTGTTCCTTCGTCTACGTTACTTGTCCATCTGTTCCCAGTGACCAGAAGGTCTCAGCTGGCATACACACAGGCTTACCTTGGAGTGTGTTGGAATATCAAAGTTTATCACCACATCCACATGTGGGATGTCCAGACCTCTGCTTGCAACATCAGTAGCCAGCAGAATAGAACGTGCCTTTGCCTTGAACTTGTTTAGAGACCCCAAACGTTTATTCTGGAAAAAGGGCAAAAAGGGAATGAGAGAATAACACTCATTCTAGCTTCTAGTTAATATGCTTTTGTTAAAATACTGGCACAAAAGAACTGAGGGAGTAACCACTCAAAAATTTCACTTCTCTGATTTCTTTTTTAAATATTACAGAAATCAGGGGCAGCATTCACCTTAGTTAAATTTCTATGGATCAATCCAGTCCACTAGTTGTGAAATACTCCTCCTGCAAGGCAGGTGTGTGCAGTCACTGCTTGTCATGTTTGAGTTTTCTGAAGTTCTTTCCCAGAGACTTAAACTAGTAAACAAGGTCATACTTTTAAAACTATCTTGTTTTTCACATTTCTCTCCTAAAGACGGACTTTGCTTGTTGACCCTTGGTATGACCAATGGTTCAAAGGATCCCACCTCTTAGGTGGGCACATTGTAAAAAGGTATAAAAATAAGTTCTGAGAATAAACCAGCCCCTTTTTTTGGACCATCAGCCTTCTGAAATCACGAGTCCGTGTCTTTCTTTCGTGTCCAACAGCAACAGATGTGACTCAGTACAGTGCAGCCCATTTCCCAAGCTCCAGGCCCCCTGCCTACTCCACTCTGGAAGAGTGGGGTCGTGCCCATACCTGACTCATCTGCCCATGGAGGGGAATGGCAGTGAACCCCAGGTTGCGGAGCAGTAGAGCAGTCCTCTGAGTGTTGTTACATGTACTACAGAATATCATGAAAGAGTTACCAGCCAGCTCATTCAGGATATAAACCAGGTAGGTGTCCTGTAAAGAAACAGAGAGAATTAAAAAAGCCTCAGAGATAATCACATGTGCAACATTAAATCTAGGACTCAGAAAATGACAAGATGCTGGACAGATATGGGAACAAGAAAAGACAATAAGAGAGAAGAAACAGAAGTGCTATTACCTTGAATTTAGAGGGGATGAAAATGTAGTACTGCTGAAGTTTTTCAACTGTCTGATACTTGGAAGAAACAGCACATTTCACAGGATTCTTCAGAGCAGCACGCTGAAGTTTTTGAACCTGGTAAGATCAATGAAATTTAGTTGGACAAAGATCTTGTCAGCAAATTGTATTAATACAGTTTAGTCAAGAGGACAGCCTGATGGAAGGAGAACTAAAACAGATTACTTTGCTCCCACCTTCTTGGTCATGGTGGCAGAAAACAGGAATGTCTTCCTGTCTCGAGGAATCACTTTTAATATCTTATCCACCTGTAAAAAATAAGGAAATGGAAATACTAAATACTACAAGCAACCAAGACACAACCCTTCCACAAATATAAAGACCATCCACATGAAGAGTAAGGCATGTATAAACATATAGTAGGAACAAATTTTTTCTCTTCTAAAGTGAAGGTGTAGGCTGATACCTTGTTGACAATTAGGCAGTGTGAACTCCAAAAGTCCAATAACAGTGCGAATATGAGGCAATGCTTCTGCAGAAATGTGTGTGTGATTGTTTTCTACACTAACTACATTCTACATCAGGCACTCCAGAGACATCAGTGGATTTCAGAGACCAAGTGCCTTCTACTGTCTTGGCAGTGCTCTGCAGAACTCTGCTATGTTCTAATCCCACCACAGACTTTTGTGTAATTATTAGATCTTAATTACAATTTACTACTAATTTCTACAGAACAGCTCAGTATTTACTACATGACTAAGAAGCTATTTTAAAGGGACTCACCTGGTGTTCTAAACTCATGTTTTAGCAGATTCCTACCTCTGTCTCAAAATCCATGTTAAGAATCCGGTCAGCCTCATCCATCACTAGGAACTTCAGAGCTCGTAAGTTGAAGCCCTTTGTGTTCTCCAGATGATCAACCAGACGGCCAGGGGTTGCTACCAACAGCATCACAAGAGCAAATTGAGAATGAAAGCAAAGGAAAATATCCAAACAGGCAAGAGAGTTGTCCATTACAGAAATGGGATTCTTTGCCAAAGAAAAGACTGCTTTTGTGGGAATAACTCTTTCATAGGGCATCTTCAGAAAGTGTTTTGAAATAAGACTAATGGAATCAGACTCTCTGAAGAATGTCCTAAAAAGAAGTGACACAAAAAAGACTGTAGACAAGCTGTACTGTGAAGGATGAGACCAGCATCTTAAATACTTGAGGAGAATGAAAAAACAAGCCAAAAGCACTCTATGTCAAGCAGGAGTTCTTTGGAATGAGCTTGTACCAACAAAGTTACTGGTGGATACCTTAGAAACATTAACAAGCCAGTATTTAGAGTTTGGGACAAAAAAAACAAATGAAGAATGTACTCTCCTTTCTTTGGTTAGCTGGGGTTTGATAATATTCATACTCCACATCCCCAGCACATCAACTTACCAATTATAACATGTGGTTTCTTGGCTAAGGCCAGAGATTGAGACATCGTGTCAATTCCACCCACAATAACCGCTGCAGGACAAAGAGAGTGGAGTGAATCCCAAAGTGTAGCACCAGTTCTCCCCAGCACTGTAGTGTTTACGCCTACTGCCCACCACTCACAGCAATTCTGTACAAATGAAAAGCTACTTATTTTTATGAGAATTTACTTTATTTTTGCATATCTGACCTTTCTAGGCTTCTTAAGTCATGCAATTAATTCTTTACTGGCCACAAGTATTTTATTTTCATAGCTGAAGAGCTACAGGCAGAATCTATTACTTGCAGTTTAACTTGGTGTCCTAGAGTGATGTTATGATGTTTGTATCGCCAACTGTCTGTTTGGTTTATGCTGGATATAACACTCTGTACCTTTAATATTGGCTCTGAGAGCAAAGAGGGAGGGGGAGAAGCATACAGTTTGTTTTCAGAAACCTTCCTCCTCCAGGCTGGCCTTGAAAGAGTGGGAGTCAACAACACACAGACATGAGACAGAGAGGTTTCTTTTTCGTTTTA
Organism: Phylloscopus collybita; assembly: GCA_027886175.1. Taxonomy (NCBI): domain Eukaryota; kingdom Metazoa; phylum Chordata; class Aves; order Passeriformes; family Phylloscopidae; genus Phylloscopus; species Phylloscopus collybita. The sequence goes on along the minus strand of JAJNNQ010000137.1, from coordinate 47,834,666 downwards.
GTTAGTTAGTGTAGCTAGCTGAGGCGAAGGAGCTTCCGGTTTTTTCCTCCTTTTTTTCTTTTTTCCCCTTTTTTGCCTTTCTTTGGAACTGTTCAAACCTCCCCAGACTGAGGACCCGGGGGGGCGGCGCCGGGGGAAGCTTGCACCTGGGACCCACCAGGATCTACCCTGTGCAGCAACTTTCACCAGTGCCGGAAAGTACTGAGAGTAGAGGAATCACCTACCAGAGGGACTTCTGTCCTAATTTGTCATCTACCCCGAGGGGCACGAGGTTCTTGCCATCTGGTATTGTTCAATTCATTGTCCTGGGGAGTGCTTTGCCAGTTTAATAAACAGGTTTCTTTCCACTTCTCTCTGGGGAGTTTTCTCCCAAACCGGTTGGGGGAGGAGAGGGAGGGCCCCTTAGGAGGTTTCCTCCCAAATTTGCCAAACCACCACATTTGGCTGCAAAAATCTAAGAATTCTAAAAATACCCACAAAGCTTTTTTTGAGAGATTATCTAAAGAATCAATACAGACAGTCTGAAAGGAAGATTAAACTACATCACAGCACAGCAGGGACCTAGCTCTACGCAATTTCACTGGACCCAAATCCACTACTGAGAACATTCTCTTCCACTTCCACCTTTAACTATTTAGACATAGAATCCAGAAGAGCTGTAGACCACTCCACGAGGAATGACCATACAGTCTTTTTTCCTCAAACCTGATACCAGATCTCTGTCTTCCAGCAGCATAAGCTTTTCTTACATTTTGTTCAACACCTCATACAAATCCTCTATTTTTATCTTTGCAACCTCCAGCTGACAAACTGGTCTTCAGAAAAACTGGTCCAATACCATAAAAGCTACTTACTACTTTGAACACCGATGGAGGATCCAAGAGCTTCAAACTGCTCTGAGATTTGAAAGGCCAGTTCCCTTGTTGGTGTGAGGACAAGAGCAAATAATCGCTGAGGCATTTCCAGCAGTGCTTGAAGAATTGGCAAAGCAAAGGCTCCTGTTTTTCCAGAGCCAGTTTCTGCCAGTCCAATGATGTCTCTGCCTGCAAGAAGGAGCAAGGAGGCAAAAAACTGTTATACATCCAGAACAGAGAAAAAAGACTTTAAAGCACTGTGCAACAAAACACAAGAATTCTCTAGGGCAGAAAAAAAAGGCAAAACCAAAAAAAACAAAACCAAAAACAAATGGGCCAAGCCAAAGAATTTCAGAATTTCTCTGAAGCATTTTTTTTGACAGTGATTTTATTTGTACAATGCTTACAGTCTCAACAGTCAATTTTCTATGTAAATTCCTGTTAATATACGGTGTTTCATGCAAACCTTAGGTTGAAAGTAAGTTTTACTTCGTTATGTCTCAAATCTGACATCAGTTTACAGCTTAATGACTCTATCTCACTATTTGAGTCCAAATGTTGTCTGTGTGTTTGAGACTTCAGTCACACAAACTACAAGGCAACAGCACTACCAAACTCACATTTCACAAACCACAATTGTGCCATTGATTAACAGAGTAATCTAAAACCAGTTTGCAGTACGAAGGGTAGGACAGAAAGTCTTTTGCCGCAAACAATGCAGGCAACAGGGTGGACTTCATCAAAAGAATCCCCTCTGACCTCCTCATACAGCACAGAAGACCATGCTGTCAACAGAGCTTACACTGGAAACAATTTTTCAGGAATGCAGTCTTACCTTTGTGTTTGGTTTTTTTTTTTGCCCCCCCAGAGAAAGGGGGGAAAAAATGTGCAGTAAAAGAGTCTGACAACAGATAAATGCTAGTACAGAGCAGGTATTGAAAGTTTGTTCCCATTCTGTCACTGTGTTGTTCCCTTCCCCCTTGGGTGTTTTGGGAGGGGTTTTGTTAAAAAAAAATATTTCTAGAGGCAGAAATGTCTGCTGAATTCAGTAATCTGTTTTTTGTAATCCCAGAATACTTACAGAAAGTCACTGTGGGTTGGTTATTACTCACTTCAGAAATCTAATTTCAAAGAGTTGCCTGCTCACAGCAAAGCAAATTATATACACCATGGAATCAGTCAAGGCATCTTCACTTTCAGTCACACCCACGCACACTTGTGGGTCTCTATCAGAAGCAGCACTGTCCAACACCTATTGTAAGCTTCCTGTGTATTTCAGGAACAAAATGATCAATGCAGACCAGCAGTTCAAATGATTAATAAGAGTTCTATTTAACATAGAGTGTCAGAACCACACAACAGGAGTGAACACTCAAGGAACAATGTTTGTATCCATTTGAAAGTTTGTGACTGCAAGCAGTGTTATAGGATAAACTAGTATTCCAAACTCCACCTGGGAAGGACACAGAATGAATATGAAAACTACTTCTAGACAGAGATCCTCAACAATGAAGAAGTTAGGACACACTCATCCCTGATCCTTCTCACACAGCAAAATTCATTCACAGAATGCTCCTGGAGCAGTCTGCAGTACAGGATCAAAGAAGCACACTGCTCACCTTGGAGAGCCACTGGAATAGCCTCAATTTGGATCTTCGTTGGCACCTTCCATCCCAACTGGTCACAAGCTTCACACAGGACATCTGTTACTCCCTGGACATTAACAACAAGAGAAAAGGGAAACAGACATCACCAAAAAGACCTACATAAAATCACAGAGTTAAATTAAACACATGCTGCAATAGAGACAACTTGTCTCTAGCAGAGACAAACCCCACCAGGCCCCCAGTGCAACTCTGAAAGGGCAGGCTGCTCACAGTGATGCCCACTTCCGTCAGTAACTTCACCGGATTTATTCAAAATCTGTTCGAGACGACTGTCACAGGAAGAATATGGTCGGTTTTACCTAGTTTATACAAGTAACTTCCCTCCCCACACACAGCTATCTCTTCAGGGGTGACTCCTGATCATAGAAAACAAAAAAAAAAACATATCAGGTCAAGACAACTTGAATATAGAGGCGGCCGGCTGCGGAGCGGCGATGGGAGCATCAATGCCAACCCCAGCGGGGCAGCGGCCGAATGCCCACAGCTCCTGCCCAGAAGCGGCACCGCTGCCCGCGGAGAGCCGCACGTGTCTGCGAGCACACGGGCTCGGCCGGGAGCTCCCCCAGCCTCATCCGCGCGGGGGGAGCAGGACGCTGCTCCTCGGGACAGGGCAGCGAGCACCGGGGGCAGAAGCGGCTCCGGCCCAGCCTCACCAAGTCCTTGAAGCTCCGTGGCTCCTCCGCCGCCGGCTCCTGCTCCGGCTCCGCCGCCGACCCTTCCTCCTCTCCAGCCGCCATCTTCGCCCGTCTCCTCCCGGTGCGGCGCAGAGCGCTCTGGGAGCTGTAGTCCTCCTCAGGGCGCGTCGGGATTTGTAGTTCCGAAGAAAGAGCCAAGCGGAGCGGGTGGGTTTTCCCTCAACTCCGAGAGGTGCCCAGGGAAGGGAGAGTTGCGGATCTCCAGCCGCCTGTCGTGGGACAAGGGCGCCCTGAATTGGCTGTGGGAAAGCCTCCCCGCCTGGCGGTAACCCCGAGCGGCCGAGCCTCAGCGCTGCAGGGCCTAGGCAGCGGTTGATGCTGTTGCCAGTTCATACCTTCTACAGCTGTGAAAGAAAGAACAGGCAAAATGAGCTGGCCAGGCACAAAAGGACAAGAATGTGTATAAACTTACATCCATAAGGCATATAAAGAACAAATAAAGTGTTTCAAATGTGTTGGTATGAAACATTTTGAAGCACTGGTGATGGGAAGAGAGAAAAGAGCTGCCATTCTTCCACACTGTTTTCCTGTTTATGCTAATTGCTGGCATGAATTTTTCAAGTGCCAGAAATACAAAATAAACTGAACTCTGGCAACTTGTACCATGAAATGAGATAGTACAAGATGGGAATAGATGCAAACACTCTCCAGCTCTCTTGATTGCTGCTATTGTGACTCAGGCCTGCAAGTTCTTGATGAGAGGTGAAAATGGATATGCATTTAATGACCATCCAGGGAGTGTAGCATCAAAATATTGCCACAATGAAAGTTTCTGAATCGTTGGTTTCCATCTGGTCTGGGTGTAACATCTCTGATCTGTAGTCCTGATGCTGATTGCAGCAGGGCAACTTTGCAGCTAGGTAAAGTTCCTTTGTTTTAGGGCAAAGAAGGCTAACATGTACAAGATGTTAGGGTTAGATGTTTGGCCTTCAAAAGGACAGCAGTGCTGCTCCAAAATGAAATTAATGGCTGCATTTCTGAGCAGACTTTCGTCTCTCTGGAAAGGCTGTCTGGGCGTGCTCTCACTGGAAATGCTGATACACTTCAGCATCTGTCCCTGGATTCCAAGCATGGCATTTCCTCTGCTCCCAGAACAATAAGGAAAGTGAGAGGAAATATGAACAAATGCTCTGCGTGACAGGCAAAGAAGAGGAAACCTGAAACAATTAATGGGCAGGAGTAAAAATGAAACCACTGCATCCCACTGTGCTCAAAGCAATGATAAATTAAAAAAAAAAAACAAACAAAAAAACCCCCAAAACAAACCCCAAACCAAAAACAAGCAAGCAAGCAAACAAACAAACAAAAACCAACCAAAAAAAAAAAAACCAACCAACCAAAAAAACCCAAAAAAACCTCAAACCAAAACCAAAACACACACACAACCCGCCCCCCCCCCCAAAAAAAAACCCCAAACCAAAAAAACCCCCAAAAAACGAAACAAACCCCAAAACACCCTATGTTTCAAAAATTACGGTAGTCTGAGCCTTCAGTTTGCTGTGTATCATCAGTGGTATAGGTTAAGCCTGGCCAGCACGTAGACACAAACCCCTGTAAGAGTCACTGGGATGCCTCAGGAAATGGAGTCAGGGATGTGACAGGAAGTCACTGTTTGTGATTCTTTATTGAACTCTTGCCCATATAATACGATGCTGTTTTAGTGGGGAGCAGGGTGGAGCAATTCTATTCTGGTGAAATTCCAGTTTGTGTAATTCCCTCTTATCAATAGATGTATTTGAATTAAAGTTTTCTCCTGTCCTAAACTGCTGTTGGGAGCATTCATGCATAATAAAATAAATATACAGCTTCTAAGTAGTAATTCCTTTTTTGTACTTTTCAGCACAGGATGCTGCAGATTACACTGGATTTAGAAATTTTCACTCCAGGGCTTTTAAGCCTGGCTTTTAAACAAATATGCTCCTAGCTCTACTGCATGTTACAGCTCAGTCTTCCTTAGCAGGGGCAGAATAAGAGCATCCGCAGCAGGTGAATTTTAATGCAGATATAGTGTCAGCTATTTCATAAGGGGTGCATAATGAGACGAGATGGACAGTGTGTACAGCACGTCACCTCCAGGTGTGCAGAGAGACACTGACACAAAAGTGCTTCATATTCATTTATTTGAATCAGCGGTGTACTTTTTAATTTCTGGCAAACAGGCATGGGTATCAAAAGCATTTGAGTCCCACTCTGGGGAAGCAGAGCTTTTATTCTTCCTACAACATATTAAAACAAATGTTGATATCATGAAAAGAAGAGACAAAAAGGATGAGGATTCAAGTTCTGCGACATGGAGTGTTGCCCTCCCAAAGAATTTGGTCAGTGTTACAGAGTTACAGAGTAGGTTTTTCTGATTGTTTGGATTTGTGCCTTTGCAGGGAAGTTTCTCTTAGCCACTGGGGCATGCTTGTGGACAGAGTGACCTCTGCATTAACTCTTCTAGTCGCCTCAAGTTAGTTTCAGGGTCTTTTCCTTGTACCTCTTTCAGTTACTGACATGATCCCCACCATCACCATAATTGGGCACTTCTCAGCGGGATGATCCCAGAAATATCCTTGTGAGGTAGGGAAGTGCTACTATCCCCATTTTTAGACAAGGAACTGAGGTACTGATGGCTCAAAATCACAAAGGACATATTTAGCAGAACAGTCACTTGAAACAGGGTCCTAGTTGTTGCTCCTGTTTTGCAGGGGCTCTGCCACTGAATCATCTTACTCCTCTCTACCCCTCCTGAATATTAGTACCCGCATATATTTCACTAACATGAAGCCTTCCCTGGGAAGCATTGATAGAGGTACGTGGAGCTTTCCATGAGTGCTGCCTCCCTCCTCACAGATGATCCACTGTGGGTCTCACAGGCTGCTTGACTGCATGGAGAGTGGCACCTCCACTTCTCAGGTGTGCTGCCATCACAGCAGGGCTCCAACTCAGACCAGTAACACCAACTTATGCTTCCCTTCCTGCTGCAGGAGATATAACTGTTTCCTTCCCCCAATGTCCTGAGGCAGACTCTGTCCTGAGACAGTCCCAGGGTCACTCTTCTTCTCTCTGTTTTGGCTCCTAAGATCTACTGTCATTGTTTGACTGTGTTTCACCTATTTTATAACTATCAGCATAAAACTATCATGCTTTCCTTTTCCTTCAGGGATGTGCCCTCCCTCCCAGCAAAATAACAGGTAACTTGCTCTCACATGCTACAGACTTGCTTTTACTCTAAAAAAAGAAACAGCTTTCCTTTAGAGCAGAGGCCTCCTTTAAAAAAAATTATATATATACATATATATATATATATATATATATATATATACATTCTTAAATACAATACCATAACCTTGGAATCATTCTATGTAAATAAATAGAGTATAAACATCACAGTTCTCAGTCTGGAGAAGTTTCTTCAAAAGGGGTAAATTCTGGTTCTGCTATTTCACCCTGGGATGGTGAGCTATCCATACAGTCTGAAATATCTGGAGCTGCTTCTTTCTATAGCCTTTCCAGATGTACCTTGGTAATGGGATTGTACCCTACTGGAAATTGGCAGCTGGTGGTTTTTTTGGGGTTCTCCAGCCCTTGTACCACACACAGATTCATAAGTTGTTTACAAACCAGATTCAGTTAGCATCAGGTATTTCTTCTGCCTCCTGATCTACTTCTTTTTGCTGCCTTGGGGAAGCAGAGCAGTGAAGATGGCTGGGGAAACAGGTGTCTGCAGAATGTCTGTCTTATGGCATCAGCACAGTGAACTGTAAAACAACAGGTAGCAGTGCTAATGGTCACAGTTAATAACGGAATGTCTCCAAACCCAGTTTTAATATGGGCCAAAGGCTGTTTCAGCTGGATGGTCCCAGGATCTCGGCAGTGGTTTTAGCACCCAAGCTGAGTCTCCTCGTACATGGGGAAAGCTCTGTTCTTGACTCAAGAAGATCACAGACTTCATCCATTGCCCTGGTGCAGGTCTCGAGATTGTCAGCCAGCTTCTGGATTTTGGCCCTCAGCACAGCCTGGCTTACTTTAGTGACCTCCTTTGTGTATTCTGGCACGAGGAAGCTGTGGGAGCCACAGAGGACCATGAAGCAGATGGAGTTGTAGAGCGAGATGGATGCCCTCTTCTCTGACTGGCGCAGTGTCGGGTCGCCTGGGCCCTGCCCCCGGTGAAGGAACTCCAGGCAGCCAAGTATTTCCCTCATCTGTTTCCGACAAGTCATTGCAATTTCCTGCACCTTCCTCACCTCCCGGGAATTGCAGAGCACTAAGGAGAGGTCAGAAGTGATGCTGATGGCCCCCCCAGCCGTGGCCAGACCCAGACCCACAGCCGACGCCAGGAGAGAGGCTCCCAGCGTCGCTGGGCTCAGGGACAGCCCTAGGATGGCTGTGGCTGCTCCTGCAGCGGTCAGGGTGCTCCCGCTGACGTTGGCAATCAGGGACCTTTTGCGGAGCTTGTTGAGTTTGTGAGCTGCCTTGTGAAGGTGAGCAATTTGGCCATGCAGCCTCTGTCTCTGTTCCAACAGGGCTACATGGAAGTGGTGTGTGGGGTCTGGTGTTGGCAGAAAGGCAGCACTGTTCCTCCCCATGGATTCTGTTCAGAAAAAGAAAAGTCTGTGTTGGGATTTATATCAAAAAACCCCATGAGACATGCTCATCCTGGACCACCGTTTCAGGGATGGCATCCAGCCAAATTTTGTTGTTCCACCCAGCTACAAGAAAGGTTTTCCATCTGCACACATGTGCACACTCACATGCACACACAAACTCATATGAATGTGTACATTTAATTACGTATTCCATTGTAACTTTCAAACAGAGAAACTTTAAAATGTTTTTCTTAATCTCTGCAATGACTATAATATCCTTAGGACTGGATTCAGAGGTGCTGTTACCATTATCTCTGTGAAGACACAAAATGTCTCTTCAAACCCTGGGGATAGAAATTCCCCTGAGATTAGGTGACTCAGTGCCCAGAAGAGTAATGCTGCCAGAACTAATCTGTTGTACCCCTGATGGGATTCAGAGGATCTGCAATATAGAGGGACATCTTTCACAAGAAAGGTCAGACTACAAGGAGATGAAAGCCACCATCCCACGTTTTTGTTTAGGGGTGATTTCCTATTAGAGAATGACAGAGGGAAGCTGCTGAGTGGAGTCTATATCTGGATTTTCCATATATCAGGTGAGGAGCTTATTAATAATGCCTTGGATGTATATTGTGAACATCCTTCCTTTCTTTAAGCTGCAGCAACTCAAGGCCGTGCAGCAGGATTGGTTTCTTTTTCCTATTGTAACCTGATGTCAGTGCATGAACAAAGATGGGAACTATTGTTCTGTGGTGCTTAGTTTAACTTGTGGTCATAAATACCCAGTCACAGTGGCAGGGAGGCCTACAAAGCTTGTTTAAAAGAGTTGTGAAGAACACATCGGAAAAGCAGGCCCATTTTTAGCGTGCACTCCCTTGTGGATGGGAAAACAGGGCAAATAGAGAGACCTGTGAATAGAAAAGGCTTGAAAACTGCTGGCTCTGGAAAACCTCCCCTGGCAAGATAGCAGGAGAGCCTTTGCTTCTAAAAGATGGATTGTCAGTGTTTCTGTGCTGGACTGTTGTGGTGTGTTGTTATTCTGTTTCCAATTGCAGCTCAGTTTTAATGGTCAGTTTTATACACCCCCCTCCCCTATTTTGTATTGTTATAGTATATTTTATCCCTAATGGATTGTTTGTTTCCCCCTGTATTGTTGGCTTTGCCCTGGTTGTCTATCTTCCCTAGACCTGCCCTTCCCTCCTCCTACAGAATTGTCAATCCTTCCCTAACCCTGCCCCTTCTTCTAGACCCTTCCCTGTCAATCCCCCAACCTTCAACACCCTAGTGGTTAGTTTAAACTGTTACCTCCCCTTATCTTCTTTCATTGGTCTCTGCATTGTACTCCCCGCCTTGTGTTCCTCCCCCACGTCACCCTTATTGGTTGGAAATTGTATCCTCTCCCAAGACCTCCCCCACCTGTAAACCCCTGCAAGCCCAGGTTCTGTGCCTTTTTCTGTCCCTGACTTTCCAGGGAATAAACATCTTTGGAAATCATACAGAAGGCCTCTCCCTGTTCCTTGTCCCTGCCCTTGTCCCATGCCACCTGTGCTGTAGAGCAACTGTGCCCTACAACTGCACCCTGGATTGTACGGCTTTCTGGGGGCACTCCACTCCTGGCAACGGTGCCAGGAGCTAGCTGGGCTGAAGAACACCGGCATCGAGTCACTAGACAATTTCTTTTTGCCGTCTGTTCTTTGCCGTAATGGCAGAAAGAAATGTTCCAATAAACATTTGTTCTAGGGCTGCAAAATGCTTTAGACAGGAAGCCAGCAACCTTAACCCTGCTTACAGGGAACCTGAGGCAACAGAGTCAACAGGAGTGATGTAGCTGATTGTCTGGTGGAAGCAGAGTTTCTGTGCTTCACAACACTGCATTGTGCACACAGCTGTGCTGCCTCTGCACCTAGCAGGGTCCAGCCATAGAGCTGAGAATCTGTTTGGAGCCCATAATGCTGTCACAGCCAAAAGGAGTCTCTGTAGCAGAAAGACTCTGTCACTAAGCCAACTGAGCAAAACTATTAATTGCTCCAGGTACCTTTTTCACTTCTAAGTCGTCTGTGCTGTGGGAACTGGAGGTGCCTGGTCCCTCATAAAGTTACACAATGTAGTTAGGATCCTTGGGGCTTCATTCTGCAGAATCCTCATGTTTCAGAAGGAGAAAACTTTGTACCATAAATAGTCTATCCATCTGGAAGTGTATTCGTAAATAATTCTTGCTGCAATCTTTGCTCCTTATGCTGGCTTGTTCTAATCCATCTCACACAGATCCTTTAAGATGCCTCCCATGCCCTTCAGAAAATGCCCCCAGTCTCTCTTGGAGTCATTGTGTCATTTGAATCACTTAGAACATTTCGATTCTCTCAGCTGGAGGCAATGTCCTATTATTTTTACACTACAATTAGAAGTAAAGCTGGAAGCACAAGGACTAACACTAATCTAAATGGATATCAGCATTGAAATGAACAATGAGCATATCACCAATAACTTAACAGATCAATATGATGATAAGTAAATATGTCAATTCCTGTAGCCTCTTAACAATTTGTTCTGAAGATTTAGTTGCTGAGAACTGTCCCAGGTAATAACAGTGACTATCTCACTGAATTATTAGAACAATCATTCAATAAATAGCATAGGCCATGTAGTGATGCAAATCTTTTGATATTGATTAATGCCAGCACAAAGGAAAAAGAATCCAACTCCTGCTCTTAGAGAAAAATCTCCCCAACAATAAAGGTATACATTAGTCCAAAACCTGCAAACAGTTTCCTAATAGAGTGCTTGGAGACACTCCAAAAATTACTGGTTCAAACTTACCTTCAGTTTCCAGCCGCCCTCCCAGAAGACAAATTTTGATCTGTTTCTGGAGGAGACCAATTTATAGCTCCTGCAGACCAATTGCTGTGATAGGAAGGCTTTGCCTCATACTGGGAGTTTGCCATTTCCTGTTCTCCCTTGTGCAGAAGGATGTGACACACTGTAAAGTGACCTGTGGGACCGTGAGCATATCATGTTCAGGAAATGATCCCTGCGAAGGAACATTGTGTGTTCGCTTTTCCTGAAGTGTAATTGAAAAAAAAAAAAGTTATATAGCAGCTTATTCCTGTCTCTGAGGTAGTGCAGACATTCCCTGCAGGGAATAGTTGCCTTTCCTTTCCCTGAAATAGCAACTGACTTTACTCTGTGCTGGAGCTGCCAATTGCTTGATGACTTAAGTTTCCCTCCACTACACATCTAGAGCCAGGGGAGCTATCAGCCAGCCAACTACTCCATTCAAGGCCAGTGTACTTTTAAAATCGCAGGTCTTTGGGAAAATCCATAAAAGGGAAGCAGCCCCACAGCAGCATCATTGCTCTGAATTTCCATCCCTTCTCCTTCCCAGTATCTAAAGACATGCTACAAAAGGAGTGATCACCCTGTGGTTTTACTCTGTTTCTTAACCATGGGCACCACAGTGGTTGAGAAACAGTCCTCTTGTTTTCCTAAAATGCCTGGCCAGAAATCTATAATCAGAAAAAAAGGATCATTTGGATCCCCTGTTCTGCTGCCCACGGTTGCCTGGCAGTTGTGCCATACAGATGTGGCCAGAGGGAAAAAGTGATGAAGGTGTCAGGCAGGAATAGTCTAAGTGCCACTCCTGGCACTGCCTTCTATGCTGAACCAGGGCCAGTTTTAATCAAAGAAAGATTCTTTTGATGGGGTCAGGAAAAATAACTTTTTTGATGGCACTCAGTGGTAGTCCAAAGTGACATGTTGTCTGTATTGACACAGGGCCTGTGGTCCTGGGGACCTATCTTTTTGAGCAGCTGTGCTTGAGGATGGGACACCTACTTTCTTGTTTGGTGGATTCTTACTCTTCAGGATTATTAATTTACAGAGAAGCTCTGATTTTGCCCCTGACCCATCTAATCTGAAAGCTATCTAGCTGTCACTGAATGGTGAGGCTTTCCTGTTGAATTTGTGGGATGTGTAGCCACACAATTGCTGGAGATGCCCTTAAAAAGGGCCGAGACTGAGAAGCAGCAGGCAGGGAGAGGAGAAAGCTACGGTTATTCATTTCACTGGCAACTTAGTTTTTTAATTGTGTTGAAATAGGTGGGAAATAGTATATTAAATATTTTTTTAGGGGTGGACTTAGAGAGATGAAACATGAATGAAAAAATAAAGAGCATGGAAGAGTTATTTCAACCTGTCACAGACATGAAAAGAGAAAACACCATTTTGAGAATGCCTAAATATGCAGTCCTGGTCTGTTAAAATTTGTGCATACTGCATGTTAACAGGAAGGTGAGATTTGACACTGAAGGAAATTGTACTTTAGCCCTTCCCTTTGTTTTAGCCAGTGTATTCTTGAATTGGAGCCCATCTGCCTTGGCAAGGGTTTGCAGCTGATAGAGAGTTCTTTTCTCACACTCTCAAATAAAATAGGGCACCTTTTTTTTTTTTCATGTATCTGCGTCTGTATTAGAATTTGTTCCTGCAGATATGTCCTTGTTAGGACAGTGAGTTTTAGTAAAAGTGAAATAACAAAGAAAAGGAAAAAAAGGGTCTAAAATGAACCTAAGATGACAACATAATTTTGGATGCTCCCCTTCCTTTCCCAGTTCTCTTCTTTCAATATACTCAGCTGCAAAATACTGTCTGAAACTCCTGCAATGCTCAGTCTGTGGGCAAGGACCTGGTTAGGGTGAAGAAGAGACAATTCGTTTTTCTTAGACTATTTCCTCACAGACTTTCATGCCCACTGAAAGATCTGTGCTTTACTCAAGGTGAGATGTTGGTCTCGGCCGAGGATGGTTTCTGAGGAATCACTCCTGGACTCCACCATTTAAAGAGAATGTTTCACCATAATCCACCCCTATAATAAGATGCATACCCAGAAAGTATGGACTTCACATGAGGGGCTTCAGATGTCAATGTGATTTTAGAAAAGAGATGTGTATTAGAAAAAGAAACATTATTTCCTAGGGAGTGGCCCTACCACAGCATTTTGCTATCTGTTCTTGTCCCTGCTGACACTCTCACAAACAGCCCTCTGGTGAGAGTGCTGTTCTTCTCTCACACTGATAATTAGAAAGACCCACTCCAGCAAAAGTGAGCAGGTGGGAATGGGAGTGGGATGGGAGAAAAATGTCTTCTCTCAGCACCTACCAGGGACAGAAAGGCTTCTAGTGCCATTAGTGTGCTTGCCCAGATATAAGTACATCTGTTGGGTCAGCAAGTAGGTTCCAGGAGCCTGCTTGGAGTGAATCTTAGTTTATCCGGGATCTCCAGGTGTGTGGAGCAGGTCTGACCTTCACTGGGCAGTTCTGCAAGCTGGTGGAGGCCTGACCATGCTGCCTGCTGGACCCTTTCACCCAACCCCTCTGCTGCTGCTGCTGCCTCTGTGTTGGGTGACCTGCAAAGCACTTGGGCTTTGGTGGAATGGTGGAAAGGGCACAGAAGGTGTTTCACAATGACCCTGGCCAGAAATGGTCCTTCTACTCCACCCTTTCCCATCTAGCCACATCCTCCTGAAATGCCCAAGAGCACTTTGTGGGAGCAGGTGACCAGAAAAGGGAAGGAAGGATGTTTTCAGTGCCTCAGCTCCCTCCCTTTCAGAGAATTTTGGCAGAAAAGACTGGTCTTTATGCTCCTGGTCTCTACAGCAGAAGTGATATATGGCAGAAGTGTTTGATCTGAAGATATTTGCAGCTTATTACGGTGATGTAACATTTGAATGCAAATGTGTAACATTTGAAGCTGGAGTTTCAAAAATACACTTCCTTTCTAAACATTGTTTTGATCAAATAACTGAAAAAATTTGAACAATTTTACACTTATATACCATCTTTCTAACAGGAGATTTCGGCCATGCTTGGTACTTTCAACCTTAACTACTGGACCCTGGAGCTAAAAGCTATCATTTTTTTTTTATTATTTTTCAATTGTATCAAAGACAAATCTTAACTTTTCACAGCAAGATATTAATTCAGAATCAGTGAAAACTAGAACAGGCCAAAACTAAAACAAAGAAAGCAGACTGGAAGAAAAGGGCTGCATCAACTTTTAGTAACCTTACCATAGATCCAAATTAATTTTTTGAAAGCATTCCAGAAAGCGACAGGTCACTGGTGTGTGTGGGACTTCAGCTGGGTTTGAAGAAAGCTGCAAAGAGCCGATTAGGGTGGGAGGAAGAGGAAAGCCTATGGGATGAGAGCACCTCTTGTTAGTTCCATTTAACAGAAAATTAGTCAAGCGCACTGCCTGTGCCTGCTTTGTGAGCAAGCATTCATGTAACAAAAATACCATCCTAAATTGCCTTGTCAAAACACTGTGAGCAGTGTTTGCAGAGATCAAGTATTTATTTGGACGCAGATAATGAATTTCTGCAATGTATTTAAACAGACCAACTTATGCTGCCATTTGCCACCTTTAATTACATGTTTCAGTGCAGGCTGTGAGGCATAAGACTCTGTCTCTGACGCACAAAGGAGCAGCTCCCCACTCAGCCCACGAGCCTCCAGCCCTGGCCGCAGCACACTGATAATTCTGTGCAGCCACACCCAGGTTCTGCTGAGACCAGTGCTGCTGGAGGACTTTTCTCTGTTCACTTCTTGGCAGTGGCAACAGCAGCACCACACCAGAGCAAGTCTGGTTACCCATCCCCTCCAGGACTATAGAAAATAGAGAATTGTTGACATATTTCCAGAACTGGTTGCAAAGAAACCTATTAGGTTGGTAAAAAATAGAAACTAGGTAACCTGGTTTCTTGTGTCTCTTTTCCAATGGGCTTCTGATGGCTGAGTTCACAAGGCAACATTTCTCTTGAAAGAAAGAAATCTGATTCTTCTCACCTACAAAATCTACTTATTTTTGTGAAACTTTCAAGAAGTCAGTGTCTTTGAAATCTTGACTGCTTTGTCAAATCCTGGCTGAGATTGCCTAGGAACCTCAAAAGCTACTGTCATTACATTGACTAACCCTCCCATCTAGCACAATAGAAACATGACAGAGCCACAGAGGCCTAAAAAAGTCCAGGAAAAGCTAAAAACTGTTACCTTGAACTTCAGATAGAGATGCATCTCTCCTAATTTCAGCCCCCTTTAGAGGTTCATATGCAGTCAGTTTATTCACACTCCAAAGCTCCCTCTAGAGCCAGGAGAAGAGAATCATCCCCAAAAGCTTGTTCAGTCCATCTCTTCCAAGCACCTGCTCTATAATATGTGACAAATTATAGTCAGCAATTCTTTATCCCTTTCCTGCCTCATTCGATGTCCCACAGATTCACTAGGTTTATGTTCTGATTTCAAATATCCTGTCCCACAGACACTGCTCTGGGCCAGAGATGATCCCTTAAACCAGCCCTTGCTGTTCTGCAGTGTGAACAGGAGATGCTGTTGTGGAAGAATGTGTGTGGCAGTGATGCATCCCTGCCTGCTCCCTCCCATAACAGGCCCTTCTTACCCGTGGATTTTTCAGGTACCTTTTGACCCTGCTGACACCAGCAAGACTTGGGATCACTTCTGAAATACAGAACATTTGCACGAGAGGGATGGACCTCATCTGGATCCAAAGAGAAGTGGGCATCTGGCTATGAGCATGCAATATGGCCTTCTGTACCTCCCACATATTTGTCATACAGGTACCACTGGTTGTATGCATACTTAACTCAGTATTCAGCAGGAGATATAAGGCTGTTGGGGTGGCCTTTATGTCCATCATTAATCAAGTCTCTGTATTTGACAAACCTGCTTTGAAGAGTGTTTGTGAACTCTGCCTTTAAGGACAAATTGCATTCTTGATACCGAGATCAGATTTTGACTAATATCTCTTGTAGTACCCTAGGACTCCCCTCTAGGCTGGATATTATTTCATATTTGCAGCATGTCAGACATCTAGTGATTGTTCAGATCAGATGACCACATTTTGCAGTGAGTAGGTATGGCTCTAGAAAAATGTTTCACACCTGAAGCAGCTCTGCAGACTCGGAGAACCGGAACTGGGCGGAAAGGGTGAATATGTTCTCTTCCTGTCAGCCCTTACTTGAACCTGGTGCTGTCAGGGAGTTATACTGGATCTCAAAAAGCAAATATATTGCTGTACTTTGTGCCTCTTTACAGTGGTGTCTGAAGATGAGCATCCTTCTTCCTTTAGCTTTAGGGCACACTAATCATTGCACCTGAAGCACTTCCTTCTTCAGCCATTCTATAGGCAGGTCATCCCACAGTGAGTGGTCATGAGGGAGCCTAGAAAACAGTAGTCTCTTCCCCTAAAATCTTCTCCTCAGTAGGAATCTTTTCCTCCATAGCACAGTAGACTGCAAGCAGGCATTGATAATCAGGCTGCCTACTTCTCAACACCTTTTATATTTCAGAAAGCATATGGTGGCTGACGCATTTCCTGATGTATACTCAAAAATCACTTCAGTTTGGATCCAGGATGTCTGATTATTAACATGGAGTTACAGGGAATTCACTTCCTTGCTGTTCTGCAGCATTTTCAATGCACTTTGGAGGTTCCTGTTCTCACCTTTCACCTCTAGGGAAAGAGGCAGGGAGGAAGCCAATGGCAGAACAAATGGTGAATGTAAGTGGCCTTAGTTTCAGATGAATGTTTGCTCCCAGAAGCTACCCTCTGACCTGGCACAGGTATATAATACTGATCAGGTCATGATTTAAAATTCCCTTGTTCTGGGCCTCTTCAAGACTGGTGGTTGAGACTTTCCCATGTTTAAGGGTATATTATACTGCATTCTTCTTTTTATATTTCTTGGAAAAGAAAAAGTTTCTGTAAGCCAACAAAACTTTCCCTTGTAAGGCTTCTGGAACGAAATGCCCTTTTTTTTGTTGTTTTTTAGATTATTAATATGGAAGTGATTGGACAGCTGTCATAGGAATCCTCATTTGAATAGATGTCAGCAATAAGGAAAGAATATTGCTTCATAATTACTTAATGCAGGTAATTTTTAAACACATCTTAGAATCTGTCAGTCACTTCAAAACTGCCAGAAGAGTTAGTGAAAAAGGAACAAGAGACACAGATGTATTCAGGATCCCACAACTAAGCATTTTACATAACAGACCTTACATATGCTGAAAAATAAGGTGGCGAAACAACACATCAGAAGTATTGCTCCTCCTCTAGCTCTTCTCTGAGGATGCCTGCTTCCTCAAATTCATGTGTTTCCCCTGTCTTCACAGGTGCAGTGATACCAGCAGCTATTTTTGCTTTTAGCTCAGCATTTCATCTGCCAGACATCTGCACCAAACTGCTCCTTTCCTTTGCTGATGTCCTCTAGGGGAAAGTGCAGGGAACTTCAATCCCCTCCCTCCAGCAACACAGGGGCACGAGAGGGGGCAGCCTTTTCTCAGTCTCAGTCTCAGGATTCTTGCCCACCTCTTCTGAACCATTGTGAGCTTGTTTTTATGAGGTGGTAGCTCATCTCCCTGGCTTCTCTACAGAAATCTGAGGAGTTGCAGGTTCTTGTTCTCTGCTTGACCAGGGTGGGCACCACTGGGGAGCAGGTGAGCCCCAAGGGCTGCAGTCAGACAGAAGTTTAAGACCAGCTGCCTCATAGGAGATAAAACTGCCTAAGTGATGTGAATGTGGTGGTTCAAAGTGGGATGGGAAAAGATGTGAGACCCCTCCCGGAATTGGCAAGGAGAGTTGTACATTGCCACCCAAACCAAAACTGTGGGTCAGGATTTTCTCCAGATAGGAGCTGAAAGGTGGAACAAACTGCTCTTTCTACTGTCCCCTTTGGGTTTTGTGACTGTTGCAGGGAATGGAAATACTATTATTTTAGAAGGACATTTTGGAAACAGAAGCTGGCTGCTTTTAGTCCAAAGTCTCTTGAGATGTTTCCTTATGAGGGTGCTGAAATGAAGGTGGAAAGGGTGTTTCAGATGCAACTGGCTGTTCTGGTCCTCATAAAAGGTCAGCCAAGCCATTCCCACATTTTTATGTTTGATGACACAAGAGTTAGGAATCACCAAACTGAGGTGCAGGAACTGTTGTTCCCAGCCATCCCGAAGATAAACCTGGTGACTACATCCAATGTCAGTGATAAGTGCAAGTGGCAGAAGAGTTTTGTTATGACTGAATTCTGCTTTTCTCTCCACTAAGACTGTAATCAAACATCTGCATGCAACCTGGCCAAAAGCGCTCCCTGTTGTCTGGATCTAGAAAGCTGCTGAACCAGTAGCTTTGAGAGCCCTTTACAGTCCCTGCTTCACCAAGGAGGGGTACTGTCAGGGCACCACCAGCCCTGTCTGTCCCTACCCAGCATTTCCTGGGGCTCCCCCAACCCTGCTCTGGTCCCAGGAGCCCATTCCAGCCCCTAGGGGCAGCCATCAGCCCCTAACCCAGCAGCACAGAAATAGGGCCAGTCTCAAGTTCCCCACAGCCCTGCCTGGCCATGGTCCCACTGCCCCAGGGAGGTATCCAATGCCCAGAGCTGAGGCTGAGCCCAAAGCCCTTTTCTGGGCCTGATCCTGATCCCACCTGCAGGCTGACTTCTTGGCCTTGCCTCTGTGTGTATGGCAGGGAGCTGAGGTTTGTGGCAAATTAAAAGTTAAAGTGAGCAGACAAATTCATTGCATTTTGAACAGGTTCTGGTTGTTGTGTTTGTTTGTTTGTTTGTTTAGGTGTTGTTTTTTTTTTTTTCCTATAAAATTAGATGAATCATGTCTGAACAGGACAGGAAATGTTGAGAATTAACAACTAGAGCTAGGCCTCAGCACAAGTGTAGAAAACGTGAATCAGACTAAAATAGGAGGATCCAAGCAACTGTATTTTTAAGAATTGTGAATGACTCTCAGTTCTCCTATCTCCAAAACAGAGATGGGCTTCACATGTTTGGGGAAGTCATGGTAATGTGAAATGCAGTGCAGTGAAGTATTCATGTGGAAAAGTCATAAGGAAGGGGAGGAATAGGAGAAAGAGTTCAAGAAGAATTATCCTCAGTATGAGTACAAACAGCTGAACACTGAACCTTTGTAAGGTCACCTGCCTAGGACTTATAATATCATCTATGGTGGCTGCTCAGCTTTGTTCTCTAGAGCCAAATATCACAAAAGGGACGTGCAGTAATTGAAAAGAACAGGCAATAATTGGAAAGCTACCCTGATTTTGCAATTTTTTTTAGTTGGCTAGCAGGCATTATGTTTGTTTTGGATTACTATTTATTTTTGCAAGTTAATAGGCATTTGTTACTGGTTATAATAATCTATACTTTCCATGCTGTCTGGGAAGTGCTCTAAGGGGCTTTCAGATCTGATCTCCTAGTCTGAGTTGGCTCACACTGATAGCACCTGCAAAAAATAAATTGTTCTGTAGGATTTGCTGGCAGATTCTTGTTGCTGTGCTGGAGATCTCTATCCATACTGGCAGTGCATGCAGAGACTGACAGCCTGGAATACTGTTGAGCTCCTGTTGTTCTTGATTTCACCTCTTCTAAGGTGAGGTAGCAAAGCTGGCTGTGCATGTGATGGTAAATGCCTAAGAGGGAGGGAGGATCTCTCCCAGTAAGGATCCTTCCTATCTGTTCTTTTTTATGTCTGCATTGCAGGGAAATATCTACGACTACATGTATCTTAAATAAGTTTGACCATGACTAGAGTAATGGTCTCTGGTGCACAACTTCAGGTTTTCGTGCTGCTAATTGCACAAGAAGCAGTGGGTTTTGAGGGAGGAGGGTGAACCATGAACCACAGTCATTGTACATTTACTACTCCATGAGGTGATGCTGTATTTGTATCTCCTTGTAGGTCTTGACTATTCTCTTTTACTTCTGCATCCTTCCCCTAATAAAAATGACTTGACTGTTTGTAAATAAAATGGTAATGAGATTATATAATATTGGTAAAAACAAGGAAAGGGAATAATGGAATAAAACCAGAAGAAAATAAGTTGTAGCCCCTGAAATAATTACCAAATTTAGCCTCAAGTTGCTCAACTTAACATTTGATAGAGAATGGTGGAGTCAAAAGTGGAGTGGGACAAGTGGGACAATGTGTTGCAGTGTTGCTGTGGCACATACTGAGAAGCTTTTGCTCTGGAGATGGTTGGTGTTGTGGTTGGCACCACTATACAGGATTTAGGCATACAGCTGTGTGTCAGTTGTGTGTGTAGAAGGAAAACAGTCTTGGGAATATTACATTACAGGCTGGAGGAAAGTTGGTATTGCAATGCATTATTACTCTTGTAAAATAAGGTTTGCAGAGAATGGGGGAAGTAGAAAGGCTTCTGTCCCAACACAAGTACTGGCATTGATGACTGAGGAGTTGGTGAGTACCAAAACCTGCTTAGGCACTGTAACACATTTAGTTTTTAAAGGACATCAAGGATTCTACCAGAACCTAGATGGGACAGAGCAGACATACAGTCATCCACCTGACTGTGGGAAACTAGGGGATGTCAGCAATTTCACTATTCAATTATTTATGTCCCCTACTGCTACATGGAATAAATGTCATAGAGTCAAGTTCTCTTGCCTTTGTAAGAATTCCAGTGAACCTTACTCTATAAGGAAGTCCGTCCTACTTCCAACGTGGTTTGAAAACCCAGATCCAGATTTGCTGAATTTGCCATCTTATTGGCACTCTCTGCCTCATCATAACATCATAAATCCTCAGCCAGGGGACCTCAATGGCAAGGAGGAGTTAAAAAGAAAACATAAATGCAAGAAAAATGTGGGTTTTTTCCTGAAGTATTTTTAGCATGATTATACAAGAAAATGTCAAAGTGCCTATATGAAGTTTTTTTGAATCAGACTTGGTGAATTAATTGAAAATGAAGAATCTTCCAAAATCTTCAAGAGGTTCATTTTACTGTCCTTTAGTAGAATGAAATAGAGGAGTGAAGTGGTATTTTTCCACTCACAGATTTTTCACCTTATTGAAAAAGGGAAGTTGGTCATAAGTGATCAGCATCATACCTAAACTATTCAAGTGCAGTTAGTTTACATGAGGTATAAATGCAGCATTCTGACACTGCTAAACTATTGATGGCCATTAAACTACAAGGTAAACAAACTGGGAAGTCCTGACAGGGGCACAGAACTATACCGATAGCTGGTGAGAATTGTATATGTGCCAATGGGGTAGTCACCACAATGTGCATAAAGGGCTTTGCCTCATTTTGTGCTGTAGCGAAATGTTTTATGTACAGAAACTGCTATGACATGATCTGTAACACAGAAAAAACAGTGAGCAAAAAATGTGGTTTTTCTTTCCAGCTTCAGATAAAAATATGAATAGAATGGTTCTCTCACATCTCTTGCAGAATCAAACTCTGTCAATTTTGTTTTCCCATGTGAATGAGTCATATGCATGGATTTTACAGATTTAGCCTTGTGTAATTTACTTAGAGTGTGGTCTGTTTCTGTGCACCAGAGATTTACATGAAGCGCTGTGGTCTAACACAAACTTTTTAATCTTTGGTCTTCAGGTCCCAAATTATCCCTCTGATACTGGAGAGCCTTTCGCTGTGTTAACAATAGGAAAGTGTTTCAAAAAGGATAGCCCATTCTGAGGGGGGATAAAGTATATGCTGTCTAATACTTCATGCATAGAAGTGTGGAACATCTGGAAACTTTGCTTGGAAGTACAGGAAAAAGGTATGCCTGAGTGTTTCACAGTAGCCAGAGATAGAAACCTCTGTAGGAGAAGCGACAGCACAGCTTTGTGCTACCTCACTCTTTGAAACCATTTTCTTTTAAAGAATGAAATTCTAACTGTTTGCTTTCTTATCTAATGTAAAAAGGACCCTCTGAAGATGAATACTGAGTTTTCTGACTCACGTTAACTTTAAAGGAGAATTTCTAATTTATGAAGAAAAACAAAACTTTTTCATTCTCGAGGTCCGTTTGGTGGCAGGACGCGGGATTCCTTGTTCCCTAGCTACTCAAATCCAACTCTTTTCTCGACAAGACATTAAGAGGCGAAAAACAGCCGTTCCCACGGCCTCACAGATGTCGAAAAAGGACGATTTCCTGAAAGACAAAATAGAAAAAAACCCGGAGAAACACACGCCGGGGCGGGGCGGGGCGGGGCGGGGCGGGCGGAGCCAATCGGCCCCCGCCGCGCTGCTGTGACAGGCGGGGCCGCCCCCGGCCCAGCCCAGCCCGGCCCGGCCCGGCCCGGCCCGGTCACTTCAGCGCCATGGCCGAGACCGCCCCCGCCGCCGCCTCCGGCCCCGCCGCCAAGGCCGCCGCCAAGAAGCCGAAGAAGGCGGCGAGCGGCTCCAAAGCCCGCAAGCCCGCGGGGCCCAGCGTCACCGAGCTGATCACCAAGGCCGTGTCCGCCTCCAAGGAGCGCAAGGGGCTCTCCCTCGCCGCGCTCAAGAAGGCGCTGGCCGCCGGCGGCTACGATGTGGAGAAGAACAACAGCCGCATCAAGCTGGGGCTCAAGAGCCTCGTCAGCAAGGGCACCCTGGTGCAGACCAAGGGCACCGGCGCCTCCGGCTCCTTCCGCCTCAGCAAGAAACCCGGAGAAGCAAAAGAGGCTCCTAAGAAGAAGAAAACTACAGCAACCAAGCCCAGGAAGCCAGCCAGCGCTGCCAAGAACGCGGTGACAGCAAAGAAGAGCTCCAAGAAAGTTAAGCCTGCAACCAAGAAAGCAGCAAAGAGTGCCAAGAAGGTAACAAAGGCTGTAAGGCCCAAGAAGGCGGTGGCAGCAGCAAAGAGCCCGGCTAAGGCAAAGGCCATGAAGCCCAAAGCGGCCAAGGCAAAGAAGGCAGCGCCCAAGAAGTAAGCCCTACGTGGAAATGTTCTTGCTTCGCATTTAAACCCAACGGCTCTTTAAGAGCCTCCCACATTTTCTTAAATGGGCTGAAATCGTGTGGCTACCCTCGTTTTGGGGAGGATTAAGCAGGGGAGGTATATGGGGGACCGGCAGTCTCCTATCGAATGTGCTGTTTGAGTCTGGGGCAAGCTCGAGGGGCGCTTGAAGTGGTAGGGGGAGAGGAACAGCGCCTTGGTGCCTTTCAAAATGCCCACAAAGCGCAGGGATTGGTCGTGGAAGGGTTGAGCTACTTCCGGGGACCGCTGTCAGCCCCGCCCCACCCCAGAGCCAAGTAAGACAGCGGACAGCATGGGGCTGCTGATCTGTCCACCGATCTTCGTCTGGGACAAGCATCTTCAAAACTTCCCGTGACGTTTCAAAACCTTAATAAAATTCAAGCTCTTTCTTTGAATTTGTAGGTGGCTCTTAAAAGAGCCTTTGGGTTTCTTGGGAAAGCTTTGAGGCCTTTGTTCTTCGCCGCTCACTTGGCTTTAGCCTTGTGACTCTCAGTCTTCTTGGGCAGCAGCACGGCCTGGATGTTGGGCAGCACGCCGCCCTGCGCGATCGTCACCTTGCCCAGCAGCTTGTTGAGCTCCTCGTCGTTGCGGATGGCCAGCTGCAGGTGGCGGGGGATGATGCGCGTCTTCTTGTTGTCGCGGGCCGCGTTGCCCGCCAGCTCCAGGATCTCGGCCGTCAGGTACTCCAGCACGGCCGCCAGGTACACCGGGGCGCCGGCGCCCACGCGCTCCGCGTAGTTGCCCTTGCGCAGCAGCCGGTGCACGCGGCCCACGGGGAACTGCAGCCCGGCCCGCGACGAGCGCGACTTGGCCTTGGCGCGCGCCTTCCCGCCCTGCTTCCCGCGACCCGACATGGCTGCGCCTGCACCAGTTGCGTTCAGAGCCGCACACAGTACAGCCGATAGCTAGGTTCGGCCTTATATGCCTTTTCAGCGGAAAGACCGACTCTTGATTGGCTAAAACAGGGAAGACCCTGAAACAGCCAATAGGGATGCGGATCCAGATTCCACCAATGGCGATGAAGGGCGTAATGCTGTCGCTGAGAAAACTTGCCTTAGCCAATAGTAGCTTAGGCTACAAGACACCCTAATTTGCATAACCGCCCTATAAATGTGGGCGCTCGGGCGAAGCAGCTCGTTCTCTCCCTGACCGTTGCTTGGCGTGTTTGTTGTGAGAAGATTCGCTGTTATGCCTGAGCCGGCCAAGTCCGCCCCCGCGCCCAAGAAGGGCTCCAAGAAGGCGGTGACCAAAACACAGAAAAAAGGTGACAAGAAACGCCGCAAGAGCCGCAAGGAGAGCTACTCCATCTACGTGTACAAGGTGCTGAAGCAGGTGCACCCCGACACGGGCATCTCGTCCAAGGCCATGGGCATCATGAACTCCTTCGTCAACGACATCTTCGAGCGCATCGCCGGCGAGGCGTCGCGCCTGGCGCACTACAACAAGCGCTCCACCATCACGTCGCGGGAGATCCAGACGGCCGTGCGGCTGCTGCTGCCCGGCGAGCTGGCCAAGCACGCCGTGTCCGAGGGCACCAAGGCTGTCACCAAGTACACCAGCTCCAAGTAGGCGGGTTTTGCGTCCTTTGCGATATTTCCGACCCAAAGGCTCTTTTAAGAGCCACCCACTTTTTCAGTAAAAGAGCTGATTCTGTGGCGAGTTCCTAGCTGTTCCGTTCATTCTTGTCGGAGGGGGAGGTGGGGCGGCAAACGTGCAGTTGGGGTGGAAAAGTACCGTAAATTTCAAGGAGAGCAGGAATTGCAGTGTTGGTAAACGACTATGTCGTGCATCTTTAGCGAACCCGGGAATATAAAAGCGTTCATAATTCGCTTAAAAAATCTAGGAGCCCGCTTTTTGCGTATATAAAGTGTGGGAGCAGCGGGTTAGAAAATGAATGGTTGGTGTTCTCAAAGGTCAAGACAAACGCTCTTACCGCTGGTATGTGGTGTTTTCCGATTAAGCTACGCTTACGGAAGACTAAATCGGAGGCACGCAAGGCACAGGCGGTACCAGACGGCCCTGTGCTCCTGTTTTTCAGGTATTTGCTTTGAGCAAAAGGCTCCGAGATGGATGCTTGCTCTCCACTGCCCCCGAAATGTTTTCGCATGCAAGCGGGGGAAGAGAAGCGGAACGCTGCTCTGCGTTTTGGGCCCCAGACTGCCCAGTCCCGCACAGGCGGTAGCACCCAGCACAGGCTCCCCAGTGTGGCCCTTTCCCGGCTTTCGTTGGCGTCTCCTCCGCCGATTCCCCGCTGCCCGCAAACGCCGCCGCCGAGCAGCGGACCGGGCTGGGGGCGGGCGGGCAGAGCCGGGGCCGCGCCGCTGCCGCGCCCGGTCCGACCTGAGTGAGGACTGCGCGAAGCCGGCACCGCCCCTCCCCCTCCGCCGCCACCTCCCCCGTGGGCGGGCCCAGTCGCCTCACGCGCCTCCCGACGCGGCGCTGATTGGCGGCGCTCGCGGCTCGCAGCCCGCGCTTCAGCGGGGAGCGCTCCCCGCAAGAGACGCGGCGCTTCCAGCGGGCCGGGGCAGCCGCCGGGAAACGCCCGGCTTGTCCAGGGCAGTCGGCTGCCGCCTGCGCCTTCCGCGGCCTTTCTGCCGCGGTCCCGAACCGAACGCGGCTACTGAGCGGGAAGAAACCGCGAGCCCTGGCGGAAGGAGGCGGCTGGCTGCCGGCCGCAGCTTTAGCCCGCGGTCCCGGGGCCGGGGACGAACGCGAGCGGCGCAGCTTTGGAGAAACGAGGGCGAGCCCGAGGCGCGGGCGGCGAGGCCGTACTATAGTGCTCGCCTGCGGTGCCGCCGCCGCTCCTCGGCCTAGCCGGCCGCTGGGCGAAGGCGGCGGGGGCGGGGCGAGGCCAGGGCGCGTTTCCCGCCCCGGAGGCGGGGGCTTTGGCGGCGCTCGCGCGCAGCGTCCAATGGCAGCCGGCCGGTGTCGCGCGGGCGGCCAATGGGCGCGGGCGGCGGTGCGATAAATAGCGGCGCGGCGAGGCGGCTGGGCAGTGCGCGCTTGTGCTGGGCGGCGGGTGCTGTGTGTTGGTGCTGGGCCATGGCGCGCACGAAGCAGACGGCGCGTAAGTCGACGGGCGGGAAGGCGCCCCGCAAGCAGCTGGCCACCAAGGCTGCCCGCAAGAGCGCGCCGGCCACGGGCGGCGTCAAGAAGCCGCACCGCTACCGGCCCGGCACGGTGGCGCTGCGCGAGATCCGGCGCTACCAGAAGTCCACGGAGCTGCTGATCCGCAAGCTGCCCTTCCAGCGCCTGGTGCGCGAGATCGCGCAGGACTTCAAGACCGACCTGCGCTTCCAGAGCTCGGCCGTGATGGCGCTGCAGGAGGCCAGCGAGGCCTACCTGGTGGGGCTCTTCGAGGACACCAACCTGTGCGCCATCCACGCCAAGCGCGTCACCATCATGCCCAAGGACATCCAGCTGGCCCGGCGCATCCGCGGCGAGCGCGCCTGAGTTTGCTGCCGCAGCCCACGTAGACCCAAAGGCTCTTTTAAGAGCCACTACACGCACAATTAAAAGAGCTGTGGCACTGCTTTAACGTACTGTTTCGTAGGATGTGGACATTAGAGAAAACATTAAAGTAGCGTACGGTGAGTTATTTAAACCGGTGGTGATTCATTAAAAACAGTTGGTTCCATTAATACAAGCTGCTTTGTCAGTGGGAGTTGCTGAAACGTTTTATCATTGTCCTGGTATGACAAGATAAATGCCCCTCAGTAAGTTTCTTCTTTCTCACATACTAGATTTTAGCTCTGGGACAACCCCATACAGTATCTCGCGTTCATTCCTATTGTCTTCCCCCTCAAAGTTGTGGTGAGGCTTAATTCACAGATCTAAACTGCTTTGCCATAAAGGTATTAATCCAACATTTTCTCCCTCTGATTTTCTTTTTTCCACAATTATTCATAAAACTCCAGTTCAAAGGTGGGCAGAAAAATAAGGAACACAAAAAAAACCCCTTAAAAAGGAGTTGCAAAGCAGATCTGTAATCATGCGTTTCAGAATAACTACAACTCAGTTCAATGTTTATGTAGTGGCTCCAACAGCCTCTGGCTCTAGGTAACACTTGCTTTCTATGGCTGGAGCACTGCTTTTTATGCGACCTCATGGTACCTTAAAAATGCACTTCCGTGATTGGTACTTCCCAACTTAGTAAAACCCCACTCTCGTTTCCCAACAGCGCCACAGCTCTTTTAATTGTGCGTGTAGTGGCTCTTAAAAGAGCCTTTGGGTCTACGTGGGCTGCGGCAGCAAACTCAGGCGCGCTCGCCGCGGATGCGCCGGGCCAGCTGGATGTCCTTGGGCATGATGGTGACGCGCTTGGCGTGGATGGCGCACAGGTTGGTGTCCTCGAAGAGCCCCACCAGGTAGGCCTCGCTGGCCTCCTGCAGCGCCATCACGGCCGAGCTCTGGAAGCGCAGGTCGGTCTTGAAGTCCTGCGCGATCTCGCGCACCAGGCGCTGGAAGGGCAGCTTGCGGATCAGCAGCTCCGTGGACTTCTGGTAGCGCCGGATCTCGCGCAGCGCCACCGTGCCGGGCCGGTAGCGGTGCGGCTTCTTGACGCCGCCCGTGGCCGGCGCGCTCTTGCGGGCAGCCTTGGTGGCCAGCTGCTTGCGGGGCGCCTTCCCGCCCGTCGACTTACGCGCCGTCTGCTTCGTGCGCGCCATGGCCCAGCACCAACACACAGCACCCGCCGCCCAGCACAAGCGCGCACTGCCCAGCCGCCTCGCCGCGCCGCTATTTATCGCACCGCCGCCCGCGCCCATTGGCCGCCCGCGCGACACCGGCCGGCTGCCATTGGACGCTGCGCGCGAGCGCCGCCAAAGCCCCCGCCTCCGGGGCGGGAAACGCGCCCTGGCCTCGCCCCGCCCCCGCCGCCTTCGCCCAGCGGCCGGCTAGGCCGAGGAGCGGCGGCGGCACCGCAGGCGAGCACTATAGTACGGCCTCGCCGCCCGCGCCTCGGGCTCGCCCTCGTTTCTCCAAAGCTGCGCCGCTCGCGTTCGTCCCCGGCCCCGGGACCGCGGGCTAAAGCTGCGGCCGGCAGCCAGCCGCCTCCTTCCGCCAGGGCTCGCGGTTTCTTCCCGCTCAGTAGCCGCGTTCGGTTCGGGACCGCGGCAGAAAGGCCGCGGAAGGCGCAGGCGGCAGCCGACTGCCCTGGACAAGCCGGGCGTTTCCCGGCGGCTGCCCCGGCCCGCTGGAAGCGCCGCGTCCCTTGCGGGGAGCGCTCCCCGCTGAAGCGCGGGCTGCGAGCCGCGAGCGCCGCCAATCAGCGCCGCGTCGGGAGGCGCGTGAGGCGACTGGGCCCGCCCACGGGGGAGGTGGCGGCGGAGGGGGAGGGGCGGTGCCGGCTTCGCGCAGTCCTCACTCAGGTCGGACCGGCCAGCGGCTCTGCCCGCCCGCCCCCAGCCCGGTCCGCTGCTCGGCGGCGGCGTTTGCGGGCAGCGGGGAATCGGCGGAGGAGACGCCAACGAAAGCCGGGAAAGGGCCACACTGGGGAGCCTGTGCTGGGTGCTACCGCCTGTGCGGGACTGGGCAGTCTGGGGCCCAAAACGCATACTGATGGAGGGAAGGAGCGAGGGCTTCCATCTCGGAGCCTTTTGCTCAAAAACAAAAGAACTGAAATACGAGAGCACGGGGTCGTCTGGAACCGCCCATGCCTTGAATGCTGCCGATTCACACCGTCGTCCATTTTCGCCATCCTGACTCCACTGGTTCCACTTTCCTGGCTCAGCCTCATACCTGTCCCATCCCAGCAGACTTGCTCAGTGATCCAGCATGGTGTGGCTGTGCCCAGTCACTGTCACAATCCCTGCCTCACTCACCAAGTGCATTAATTATTAAAAAGAATTGGAGTAATTCAATTGATTGATTGATCTGAACTGATTCTTGAAATTATCCTTTAACTGAGCTCAGAAGTTACCAAAAACTTTGTGGTCTGGAATGATCAAGGAACTATTTCTCTCTTGCTTTGAACCAAAATAAAACTGTTGAAAAAATCTGAGTATTTTTGTAAGAAGGTAAAAAAAAAAAAAAAAAAAGTAAGCTGTATCTGGGTACGACCTAAATTTCCTGCCTAATGCCTACTCTAACTCTGCCCATTGATTTTTTATTTTAAGAGATTGCTGTTCCATCTAAGGCATTTAAATCTCTATGAATACAAAAACTTTTGTCATGGGGAGGAGTCCTTTGCTGTAAACTGAGCAGGATTATAAATTCTTCCCTATCGAGACATGAAGTTTTCTTACTCATATAATAATGTATTATGGTTTAGAATATCATAATAAATCAGTTTTTAAATAAAATCCATCATGCGTGGACAAAAGATGTCTTTCAAATCACACAAAATCTGCAATTACATCACGGGCAGGCTTGAGTTGCCATGAATAACTCTATGACTTTAATTACAAGTTATTTTTTGTACCAGAAGCACACAAAAGTCAGAATGGATTTATCTGCACAACATATATGAAGTATCAATAGTACAAGCATCAGGAAGGGCTTGAGAAAATACCCAAGTTACTGTGCTGACTTAGGCACCCCCAGGTGAAAAACATGGTAATGGGGCTTTGCAGCTACAGGCTTCTTGCAAATAGGGTGCCTTGGTCACCCTATTTGAAGCATGCATATATAGGCTGCACTCCTGCCTCCTCAGCTGCATCTGTGAGATGGATGTCTCCATATATCCTCCTAAGCAAACACTAAAAGTCAGTCACAATTATAGTTCACTCTGTGAGATTAATCACAAGTCTGAAGGGCTGAAATTGATGGCTATAAACTGTTCAGAAGGGTCAGGAAAGAAGGGGGCAGGTTTTCTTCTATGTTAAAAAAAAAAAAAAAAAAAACAAAAAAAAACACACAAAAAACCAAAAACAAACAAACAAAAAAACCAACAAAACAAAACAAAACAAAAAAAACCAAACAACAACAACAAAAAAAAAAAAAAACCGAAAAAAAAAAACCACCAAAAAAAACCCCACCAAAAAAACCCCACCAAAAAAACCTCACCAAAAAAACCCCCAAAACGTGGATTGATTGCAAAGAACTGTGTAGCAGCAGTGATCATCTGTCCAGGGAGGTTCAGCTGCCGGCAGGGAAGCAAACGAGACAAGTCTCTTTCTTAAGCTCGAGAATCCATTTTTATTCCCCCCACCCCAAACTGAGGAGGGGCTGAGGACGAAGAGAGCGACCATGTGGTTTTTCTCAGTTACACAGTGTCCCAGGTTCGTGGGTGGTACAGGGGGCAACAGACAGAAACTGGACACCAGGCCCCCAATGGGGAAATAAGGAAAGGGGATACCGTGGGGGGGGGGGGGGGGGGGGGGGGGGGGGGGGGGGGCGGGGGGTGATGAGCTTGAGAAACCCAGGGAGAAGATTACACATTGTTTGCAGGGAATCATGTGGGAGAAGCTCCTGCCACGCCTGGGAGGAGTTGCCCCTCCAGGGCAAGACAGTTGAAAATTCCTTTAATGGTACAAGAGACTCCACAGAACTGTGTCAGAAAAACAGTGATGAACAGCTGAGAGCTTCTGGGTACAAAACTAGAGTCCAAGCCAAAAAAGGAAACCTAATGGTCATATTTATCACAGGCCACCCAAAAACAAGAAGGAGCATGCTGATGAAGCTTCTTTCTTCAGCTACAGGTGCCATCATATTCACAGGTTCCTGTTGGGGAACGTCAATCAACCTGACTTCTGCTGGAAACGTGGCAAAGAAAGCCATGAGTTATCCAGGAGACTCCTAGAGCATGTTGAAGGTAGTTTTTTATCCAAGTGAAAGAATGTCCTACCAGAGGAGAAGCATTACTAGACCTGTTCTTGCCAACAAAAATTATCTAATTGAAGAGGTCAAGAACAGTGGTAACCTGGGCTGCTGCCTGAGACCAGACCTATCACAAATTTGAGGGGTATGGGCCAGGCAAACCACAGAGAAAGATATTTAATTTAGAAAACATTCAGTTGTTTAAGAAAATAGGATATGGAAAACCATTGGAAACTGCCCTCGGGGATGAAGGAGAAGGACAGGCCTGAAAGTTATTTAAGGTCTCTCTTTCCCATCTCCTGAGTCTGTGAAACTCAAGGGACAGACTAGACAAACAAAGTCCCTCCCCTACTGTAAGAAAAGATCAGGTTCGAGACCATTTGAGGAACCTGAATATACATAAACCCATGGCACCTAAGGGGATTCATCCCAGGGTCTTCAGGGAATTAGCAGATATGCAATACAAATAGTGTTTAATATTTTCATCAGTAACACAGTGGGACTGAGTGCACCCTCAGCAAGTTTGTGGGTGACTCCATGCTCAGTGATGCCACTGATTCACAGCAGGGAAGGAATACCATGCAGAGAGACCATGGCAGGCTTGAGGAGTGAACCCACGTGAATCTCATGAAGCTCAACAGTGCCAAATGCACGGCCCTGCACCCAGGTCAGGGCCATTCCAAATATCAGTACAGACTGCAGGATGAACTGATTGCAAGCAGCCCTGCATAGAAAGACACAGAGATAAGGGTGCATGAAAATTTGGACATGAGGTGGCAATGTGCATTTGCTGCTCAGAAAGCCAGTTGTATCCTGGGCTGCATAAAAGAAAGTTCAGTTGGCATGATTCCCTTCATTCTCTTCATGGTAATGAGACATCACCTGGAGTACTGCATCTACCTCTGGGGTCCCCAGTACAAGAAAGACTTGGAGGAGGCCACAGGAGGGCCATGAAAATTATCAGGGAGCTAGAACACCTTTCCCATGAAGAAAGGCTGGGAGAGCAGTGGTTGTTAGGCCTGGAGAAGACAAGGCTCTGGGCAGACCTCAATGTGGCCTTTCGATATATGAAGAGCACTTATAAAAAAGACAGAGAAGGACTTTTTACCAGGGCCTGTAGTGACAAGGCAAGGGTTTAAAAGTGAAAGAAGTTATATTTAGATAGGTTCCAAGGAAGAAATTTTTCATTATGAAGTGGGGCACACTGTAACAAGTTGTCAAGAGAAGTTGTTGATGCCTTCAACATGCGGGATAAGTCTTTCAGCAACCTGGTCTAGTGAAGGATGTCCTTGCCCATTACAATAATGTTGGTCTAGATAATCTTTGAAGGACCTTTCGTGCTATGATCCGTTGTGCACCAAGTCACATGGGCTCATAGGAACGACCTTCCTGAAAGCACTTATCCAAACCAGAATAGGGGAAAAGGGAGTTCTTGAATTCCTGACTGAACTTTGGAAAAATTTCATAGAATCATAGAATCATAAAATATGCTGAGTTGGATGGCACCCATCCAACCATCAATTCCAACTGCTGGCCATGTGCAGGACACCCCAAGAGTCACATCCTGTGCCTGAGTGTGCTGTCCAAAAGCTTCTTCAGCTCTGTCAGGCTGGTGCCAGTTCCCTGGGGAGTCTGTTCCAGAGCCCAATAACCCTTTGTGTGAAAACCTTTTTCCTGACATCCAACCTAAACCTTCCCTGACTCGGTTCCATAGCATTTCCTTGAGTCCTGTCACTTGTCACAGGAGTGAAATGATCAGTGTCTGCCTCTGCTCTTCCCCTCATGAGGAAGCTGCAGACTGCAATGAGTTCTCCCCTCAGTCTCCTCCAGGCTGAGCAGACCAAGTGACCTCAGCTGCTTCTCATGGCTTCCCCTCCAGACCCTTCACCATCCCTGTGGCCCTTCTTCAGATGCTCTCTATCACTCAATGTCTTTTTTATACTGTGACACCAAAACTGCCCCCAGCACTCAAGGTGAGGCCAATCAGTGCACACCAGAGGGGAAAATCCCCTCCCTTGCTCAGCTGGTGATGCTGTTCCTGATGCACCCCAGGACAGGGTTGGCCCTCCTGGCTCCCAGGGCACTGCTGACTCATGTTCAACTTGCCATCAAGGAGGACCCCCAGGTCCCTTTCCCAGGGCACTGCTTTCCAGCGTCTCATTCACCAGTCTGTACACACAACCAGGATTGCCCTGACTGAGGTGCAGATTCCAGCACTTGCCTTTGTTAAGTTTCATATGGTTTATGATTGCCCATCTCTCTAATTTGTTGGGGTCTCTCTGCAGGGCCTCTCTGCACTCAAAGGAGCTGACAACTCCAGTTTAGTGTAACTGGCAAACTTAGTATTCCTTTCAGCCCTGTATCCAAGTTGCTAATGAAGATGTTGAAGAGAACTGGGTGAGGATGGAGCCCTGCAGAACCCCACTAGCAACAGCCTGATGTCACCCCAGTCATTCTAACTCTTTGTGCCTGATGTGTGAACCAGTCTACCCAAAATATCGGGCCCTTGGTTCCCTGCAGAAGGGAGTGTCTGATTACAATTACCCCTCTTTTCCTCAAAACAGAGGAGGTCTTGATGTGGGGTACAGATGGTGATGTTTTAGGAGGCCCCTCTATCCCAGAAGGGCTCACCTTATCAGTTTTCTGGTCTTCTACTTACAGAGCCTCATACCTGTTATAGAAGGTGCCAGTCCTTCTTGTTATGTTTTCAGAAGGAGGAGGAAGCTTCCTTCTGGTCCACCACTTCCAAATATCTCTGTATTTAAAAAGTGCTCTGTTACCAGAAGGATTAAGGACACCGCCACCTGTGCTCCTGATCTTTCAACCAATCAGCCCAAGGTCAACTGGTATTTAATAAATGGTCTCTCAGCTTGAAACTTTTTTTAAGGGGAAAATAGAAGACAGAAGACATTTTGTTTTTACTGAGCACATCATAATCTTTGAAGTAATTAATTTTTTAAAGTAAGTTCACCCATTAATTAAAGGAATTAAATTTATTTCTCCTTCTCTCCCCCACCTGGAAACCTTTGCAAGATCTCTTTCCATATCCTTCTTTGCTTATCCTAAAACTAATGGTATATGATTGTGAAAAATAAAATTTTAGAAGTCCAGATAGGTAGTCAAAATTTTGGAGGACCAGGAAAAGGAACTTTTAGGAAAGCACCTAGAATGCTCCAGGAATGTGCTGTTACATCAAGTGTTTGGAAGTAGGGTAGAGTCCTAGGCTAAACCTGGGAAAATGTATTTGCAAAGGTTCAAAAGAATTTAAAGGTAAAGGAACTAGTGACCCCAAGTGATTAGAAGGGATTGAGATACAGAATTTGAAGAAAATATGTATGCTACAGAATTATCACCCAGAAATTTCTCCCCAGTGGTTTTCATCCTTACCAAGAGATTCACTTCTGTGCCAATGTAGCTCACACTGAAATTCACAGCAGATTCAGCAGGTGAAACTAACACAAAGTACACCATCAGGACAAAACCAAATCCACATAATCTTCTGTTCTTATTCTCTCTCACATGATGTTATTCTGCTGGTTTTCTTCCCTAGAAAAAAAGCCTCTCTGAAATGCCACCCACATCCCTTGACAGTCTTTAAGTACACCCCAGTTAAGACAATCTAATTCCACTGACAAGTTCATAAAACTGACCCCACCACCATCAAACATTCACAAGACAGTGTGTGATATTCTATTACCTGAAGACAAAGTGAAAGAAGCCAAATAACTGCATTTGCAATCATGTGAATCAATCATCTGGGCCTCCAGTTCTTTCCCACAGTATACTACGAATGTTCAAACATGACTATCCTGTTGCTATCCAACTAATCTTAAGAAAAAAATATTTTTTATGTCTATTCAATTTATCCCACATCACAATAATCATACTTTGGAAAAAGCCATGACATTGATTCTCTCAGCAGTTCTGAGGAGAAAATAGTTTGCTTAAATCACTTGAATTACATAATTTTATTAAAGATATGGTTGCAGATCTATGTGTTTTTCATAATAAAAACATGTACACTGTCTTTTGATTTTATTTTTTTCCTTTTGTAAAATTGCGGATTGTGGCTGGCAAAATTCCTGAATCATAATATAAAAGTAAGCAGAAAAATAAACACTACCTTAAAATAGGAGCATACAAATGGCTAGGTTTATCTACTGTGCATCATGAAAATAAGTATTTTTGAGAAAAACGGCAAACATAGTTCATTAAAATATTAATACAAAGGCACAGAAAACACAGGAGGCAGAGAAGCAACTTCTATATGTTATTCTGGGATTTTAAAGATAGCTGATTATTTGAGAGGGCTGCTTTTCAGGTTAATGTTTCTGGAGGATAATGCCTTTTGCTTTTTATCAAGTCCTACTAGAACTAAATAGAGCACTATGCCCAAAGGTTCCATTATTCTGAAGAGATGAAGTTGTGTGATGGAAAACAACTCAAAACCCAGATACAGAGCCGAGTGACTACCTTGTCTAACTTGCATCTATACAAAGCTAATTTATGCTAAGGTAAAATCTCGAGATTACCCCCATTTTGCACCACCTCGATGAAAATCCCTCTTGGAAACGTGTATCCGATGTCACTGAGACAGTGGTGTCAGAAGCAAAGTTTTAATTCAAAAGAGTAAATAAAAATCCAGGTCCAGCTGATAAGGTCCAGCTCTGCATGCAATCGACAAACTAGGGGATTCCTGCCCTGCCTGAAATTCATTTCAGGTCTCGGATGAAAGAAACGTCGCAAGACAAAAATATTCTCTGTCTTCAGCAAGCATGCTAATAAACGGGGTGCCGCGGTCCAGGTTTTTTTTAACTAAAAAAACACTTTTTTGACAGGGAAGAAACACAAGGCGAGCGGCAGGGAGCGGGGCCGGGGGAGGGGCGGGCTCGGAGCGCAGCAATCGGCGCCCGGCGCCAAGGCCGCCGCCAAGAAGCCGAAGAAGGCGGCGAGCGGCTCCAAAGCCCGCAAGCCCGCGGGGCCCAGCGTCACCGAGCTGATCACCAAGGCCGTGTCCGCCTCCAAGGAGCGCAAGGGGCTCTCCCTCGCCGCGCTCAAGAAGGCGCTGGCCGCCGGCGGCTACGATGTGGAGAAGAACAACAGCCGCATCAAGCTGGGGCTCAAGAGCCTCGTCAGCAAGGGCACCCTGGTGCAGACCAAGGGCACCGGCGCCTCCGGCTCCTTCCGCCTCAGCAAGAAACCCGGAGAGGTAAAGGGAAAAGCTTCCGCAGCTTTTCCCCAAAACTTCTGCAGCTAAGCCTAGGAGGCCGGTGGCTCAGAAGGCCTCTAGCACCAAGAAGGTAGTGACAGCGAAGAGCCCGAAGAAAGCCAAGAAGCCGACAGCTTCTTAGAAAAGTATCCAAGAACCCCGAAGAAAGTAATAAAGGCTGCCAAGCCCAAGAAAGTGGCGGCAGCCTTAAAAGCCCTATTAAGGTAAAGGTGGACAAGCCCCAAGTGGCCAAGACGAAAGCTGTAGAGGCAAAGAAGGCTGCGCCCAAGATGAGGTAAGCTCCTGAGTTAAATTGGCTCTGCACTTAAACCCAATGACTTAAGAGCCATCTACATTTTCTTTTAAACTGCTGAAATCATGGGTGTGATTCGAGGAGCTGACAATGTATATGACAATCAGATAAATTTTGCTGGCGTTTAGCGGGTAACTTTAATCCCTACTTAAAACAAAACAGCAGTTAAATTTTAACTCAAAAGCAACTTAGCCCTTTTATGAAGAAGTGGGTGGCTCTGAAAAGAGCCTTTGGGTTTTTCTTAGTAAACTCAGCAGCCTTTGTCCTTCGGTGCTTACTTGGCTTTAGCCTTGTGGCTGTCGGTCTTCTTGGGCAGCAGCACGGCCTGGATGTTGGGCAGCACGCCGCCCTGCGCGATCGTCACCTTGCCCAGCAGCTTGTTGAGCTCCTCGTCGTTGCGGATGGCCAGCTGCAGGTGGCGGGGGATGATGCGCGTCTTCTTGTTGTCGCGGGCCGCGTTGCCCGCCAGCTCCAGGATCTCGGCCGTCAGGTACTCCAGCACGGCCGCCAGGTACACCGGGGCGCCGGCGCCCACGCGCTCCGCGTAGTTGCCCTTGCGCAGCAGCCGGTGCACGCGGCCCACGGGGAACTGCAGCCCGGCCCGCGACGAGCGCGACTTGGCCTTGGCGCGCGCCTTCCCGCCCTGCTTCCCGCGGCCCGACATCGCAGCGATTCAGCAACAGCGGCAGCGGCAGCAGCCTCACAGCACCCGGAACGCTGAACGAACTCCGAGGCCGGGCTCGCCGCCCGCCTTATATACAACTCGGCCGGAGCGGCAGCGCCTCTTGCGATTGGCTGCGAGGGAGAAGTTGTTCGACAGCCAATGGAAAAGCGAATCGAGACGTGTCCAATAGCGAGTCCCGGCGCTCCGCGCGGAGCTTCAGACGAGCCAATAGCGATGCGGCGATGTCAGCGGCGGCGCTATAAATGCGGCGCCCGAGCCAGTGCCGCTGTCGTGAGTCGCTGGTCGCTGTGAGTGGTGCGGGTCGAGGCTGCGGTTGCTGCGATGCCTGAGCCGGCCAAGTCCGCTCCCGCGCCCAAGAAGGGCTCCAAGAAGGCGGTGACCAAGACGCAGAAGAAGGGCGACAAGAAGCGTAAGAAGAGCCGCAAGGAGAGCTACTCCATCTACGTGTACAAGGTGCTGAAGCAGGTGCATCCCGACACGGGCATCTCGTCCAAGGCCATGGGCATCATGAACTCCTTCGTCAACGACATCTTCGAGCGCATCGCCGGCGAGGCGTCGCGCCTGGCGCACTACAACAAGCGCTCCACCATCACGTCGCGGGAGATCCAGACGGCCGTGCGGCTGCTGCTGCCCGGCGAGCTGGCCAAGCACGCCGTGTCCGAGGGCACCAAGGCTGTCACCAAGTACACCAGCTCCAAGTAAATACTTACTAAAAAGATACGTGTTACAAACCAAACGGCTCTTTTAAGAGCCACCCACCTTTTCAACAAAAGGGCTTTAATTTCTTTCTTGAAGTTATAAGTTTGTTTGTAGCATATTTTCCAACTTAGTAAGAAACGTTCAACCCAAATTTTACTCATTTCAGTAATACAAAACCCGTCCAATTTGAGTTGTAATGCTTTTTTCTTGTTTTCCTTACAAACCCAGATGTTTGCTGACAAATTTTCATTTTACCTGTTAGGCATGCGTTGCTTTAAATCCCAGGTGTTCGAAAAGCACCTTTCCTGTTCTGTCTCCTCTGTGCTGTTGGTCAGCCAAAGTCCTTTCTGAAAAGAGAAAATGCAAAAGGTTAAAGTAATTGCTCCCCCCGGTTTTAGCTGTGGTCTCTCCCCTCATATTCATACCACAGACAAATGCCATATATTTCAGGCTGTATTCAAGAATTTATTAATTTTTAGAGAAATACTCTTTTTAGCTCAATACATCACTGGTCTTGCCGATCTGTAAAATAAAATTAGTTTTAAAAAAAAGGCTTAAAATATTAATTAGGTACTTAACTATTAATTAGTTTTATTATTGAAAAAATCCAAATAACATCTTGTTAACGGCTTCAGTGATTTCTTAGTCCCTGCTTCTCCCTTATAGGTTTTTCTGAATTTTTTGTAGGGTTTTTTTTTTTTTTTGTCTTTTTTTTGTTTCATAGCATCGGGTTAACACCTCAGATTCAGATAGGAAAAACTGCAAATACTGATGAAAAACTAGTCCCGAGAGACACTATGAAAGTGGCACTTGAAAGACAAAGAATTTGAAAAAGCAGAATTTATGGACGGAAAATTTAAATAATGGATACAATATAAAAGGGAGAAAGTTCTTGAAAGAATGGCTCTTAAAAGGTGGCTCTTAAAAGTCACAGCCTCCGACCGAGGGTAAATAGAGGCAGCCAACGTAGACCCAAAGACTATTAGTTTAAGAGCCACTACATGCATAATAAAAGGGCTGTAGCACTGCTTTGAATTGAGCATGGCTTTTTTTATTTTTATTTCATTGTAATGTTAGATTTTTATGGTCCCGGCCTCTCTTGTTTTTTCCGAGTCTCATAGTACTGAGCTCCTGCATATTAAAGTATTTTATAAAACCCCATAAGGTTTAAAAGTTCATTTACAATTCATCCTCCAGGCTTTGCGGAGAGTAACGTGTTTTATAAACGGTGAGGGCAAGAAGAACAGAGGGAGTAAACGTGAAAATACGTGAAGAGCAGTAAGCAGAGTCCCAATTAGATTGGAGTTTACGTCATTGTGACTCTGCCTGAAGACACAGATCTAAGAGAGGAGGAACAAGTGTAAATACAACTGTGACGGCAATACTCTCAGGCTAAAAACTACGAATTTAAACTTTTTTAGATATAATCACCCCTCCCAGACCACAAGAGCTCTTCTCCTCCAACTATTAAAGCCATGTCTCAAAGCAACGTTACAGCTCTTTTAATTGTGCATGTGGTGGCTCTTAAAAGAGCCTTTGGGTCTACGTGGGTTGTGTCAATGCCTGGCTGGAAACGGCGGCGGCAGCAAACTCAGGCGCGCTCGCCGCGGATGCGCCGGGCCAGCTGGATGTCCTTGGGCATGATGGTGACGCGCTTGGCGTGGATGGCGCACAGGTTGGTGTCCTCGAAGAGCCCCACCAGGTAGGCCTCGCTGGCCTCCTGCAGCGCCATCACGGCCGAGCTCTGGAAGCGCAGGTCGGTCTTGAAGTCCTGCGCGATCTCGCGCACCAGGCGCTGGAAGGGCAGCTTGCGGATCAGCAGCTCCGTGGACTTCTGGTAGCGCCGGATCTCGCGCAGCGCCACCGTGCCGGGCCGGTAGCGGTGCGGCTTCTTGACGCCGCCCGTGGCCGGCGCGCTCTTGCGGGCAGCCTTGGTGGCCAGCTGCTTGCGGGGCGCCTTCCCGCCCGTCGACTTACGCGCCGTCTGCTTCGTGCGCGCCATGGCCCAGCACCAACACACAGCACCCGCCGCCCAGCACAAGCGCGCACTGCCCAGCCGCCTCGCCGCGCCGCTATTTATCGCACCGCCGCCCGCGCCCATTGGCCGCCCGCGCGACACCGGCCGGCTGCCATTGGACGCTGCGCGCGAGCGCCGCCAAAGCCCCCGCCTCCGGGGCGGGAAACGCGCCCTGGCCTCGCCCCGCCCCCGCCGCCTTCGCCCAGCGGCCGGCTAGGCCGAGGAGCGGCGGCGGCACCGCAGGCGAGCACTATAGTACGGCCTCGCCGCCCGCGCCTCGGGCTCGCCCTCGTTTCTCCAAAGCTGCGCCGCTCGCGTTCGTCCCCGGCCCCGGGACCGCGGGCTAAAGCTGCGGCCGGCAGCCAGCCGCCTCCTTCCGCCAGGGCTCGCGGTTTCTTCCCGCTCAGTAGCCGCGTTCGGTTCGGGGCCGCGGCAGAAAGGCCGCGGAAGGCGCAGGCGGCAGCCGACTGCCCTGGACAAGCCGGGCGTTTCCCGGCGGCTGCCCCGGCCCGCTGGAAGCGCCGCGTCCCTTGCGGGGAGCGCTCCCCGCTGAAGCGCGGGCTGCGAGCCGCGAGCGCCGCCAATCAGCGCCGCGTCGGGAGGCGCGTGAGGCGACTGGGCCCGCCCACGGGGGAGGTGGCGGCGGAGGGGGAGGGGCGGTGCCGGCTTCGCGCAGTCCTCACTCAGGTCGGACCGGCCAGCGGCTCTGCCCGCCCGCCCCCAGCCCGGTCCGCTGCTCGGCGGCGGCGTTTGCGGGCAGCGGGGAATCGGCGGAGGAGACGCCAACGAAAGCCGGGAAAGGGCCACACTGGGGAGCCTGTGCTGGGTGCTACCGCCTGTGCGGGACTGGGCAGTCTGGGGCCCAAAACGCATACTGATGGAGGGAAGGAGCGAGGGCTTCCATCTCGGAGTCTTTTGCTCAAAACCAAAAGAACTGAAATACGAGGGCACAGAGACGTCTGGAACCGCCCATGCCTTGAATGCTCCCGATGCACACCGTCATCCATTGCGTAGCTCAATAGGGATACACCACGCACCAGCTGTCAGAAACAGATTCATTTTGGCCATTTTGGGACCACCGACTGCACTCGTTCGTTTTACCCGCTGCCCCCAAACCATGCCTGCACCAAAAGTGGGCTCCCAGAGCTTTTAAACCAAATTTTGAAAGTTCCTTTCTCTGTTCAAGCAGATGTAGAACACATTCTTGTACCGTAAACAATGCACACCTCACTTTCCTTACAATTTACAATATTTTCACATCGTAACCTTTTTTTCCCAGAAAAAAACCCCAAATGGGACAGTAAAGTATAGATCACCATAGCATCAGCTCTCTTATTGAAAAGATGGTCCAGGAGGTCTGGCACAGGGCACAGAAGCAGCTTGCTTGGATCTGGTGTATTTGGTGAGAGCCTTGATGTTCTCAGAGAGAGATGTTGTTTTCCCCTTCCAGCTACATGCTTCATTCGGCAGTTTGAGATTTATGAGATTTATGAGATTTATGAGATTTATGAGATTTATGAGATGGGTTGCCAACCAATGTGTGTTCTCATGGGCTGTAGAGTGATGTAGTTGCTATCACCTCAGATCTATGTACATGGATATTTGTGTTTCCTGTATCAAAATGCAGCATTTTCCCTATGGAACAGAGAGGTGGGGATACCACAGGCACAGATTGAGGTGATGTGTGTCCTCCGTGGGCACTGAGGAATGTGTGTATGTTGGGGAAGAGCAAAGTGAGGTGTTTGCTCTTTGTTTTGGTTTAGGGCAAAATTGAGAGGGAACCTCTGAAGGGGTTCTTCGGAAAAGCGAACTTAAACGGCCCCTCCCCCCAGCTGGTTTAGGAAAAGAACTTTTTAGAGAAAAATGGAAAAAATTATTTATTTAACAAATAAAATGTTTATAAATGTAAAGAGTTAATAGTATGAAACAATAAAACTTTTTGCTGCTTTGAAGAGAGATGGCAAACAGAGACAGTTTTTGCTGTGGGTGTAGCTTAGCTTTTTTAGTTTTTTACTAGTTTTACTTTTTCCGCAGCTCCAGGTCCGGCGGGCCGCAGGTGTTAGCTTTTACTGCTTTTTTTGGTTTTTAGTTTTGAGCAGATTTAAACAGATTCAAGAAAAAAAGAGGGAAAAAAAAAACCAGTTTAGGGAGTTTTTTCTGTTTTAGCTAGCTAAACTAACTAAAAGCACAGAAGATTTTTGTTTTTCTGCTGTCTGTGCTTTAGAACGAACGCTGGAGAGTTAGCTGTGGGGGAGTTAGGCAGTTTTTTTAAAACAAACTGTGTGCTGTGGTTTTGGGTTTTTTTTGCTTTTAGAATAAGTTTTAAAGGTATAGAATTGAATATACAGTACAAACAGAGCAGACGATTGGGGATACGAGCAGTATAAAGTTACTTTATTACATTTTACTTTTTATTTTTATATCGTTAACTTATTACTAAAACTAAAATTTTAACTTTACACACATATACTTTATACATGTATATATAGCTATGTATAGAAAATGTTAGTAACATTTAGACTGTGAGTAAATGATATTTACTCATAGTCTTTAATAATTAGATTTTTTGAGGTATACATTGTGTTGTTTTATTTTTTTGTATTATTTATTATGTGTAATTTGGTTTTTGAGTATAAATAATTTTACGGATGGGTTTGTTTGTACTTGAGGTAGGTTTAATTTAAATTGTTTTTTTAGATAAACTTTTTACATGTACTATTGGGATTTTATTTTTGTTTATTGTAGATAGGAGCTTAGACTGGGTTTGGTTTGTTTTGTTGGTGGAACTTTGGGTGTTAATTAACTAGGTGGTTTTTGTTAAGTGTTGTTTTTAATTTTTGAAAGATTTTTTACTTAATGTTTTTAAGGTGGTTTTTAACAGTTTATTGCACTTTTTTACTTTGCTTGTAGCTGGTGTATGGTAGGGGATATGGTATACTTACTTAATGTTATGTTTTTTAGTTTAGGTGTTGATAAGGTTATTTTTGAAATGAGTTATTGTTTGACTTAATTTTTTTAGGGGTACTATGTTTTTAAAGAACTTGCTTTTTTAGGTTTAGGATGGTGTTTTGGGCTGTGGTATGAGGTATAGGATAGGTTTTTAGCTACTTAGTGGTGGTTTTTATTATGGTTAGCACGTAGTGCTTACTTTGGCGGGTTTGGGGTAGAGTGATGTAGTTATTTTGCTAGGCTTTTTTATATTTATATTTGGACTACTGTTTACTGTACTAGAGGGGTTTGACTTGCTTGGCTTGTTTGATGGTAGTACACGTTTTACAGTTATGGATAATTTGAGAAATACTATTTATGGTTGGATTTACGTTTTGGTTTTGTGTTTATTTATAGGTGGTATTTTTGCTTTGATGACTTGAGGTAATTTGGGCTTACTGAGCTAGGAATAATTTTTTTTTATGTTGTTAATTTAAGTTTATTTTTGATACTTTTATTTTTTCAGCTTGATTTATTTGTTTGTTGTTTTGGTGGTTTTTTTTAGTTTGACTTTTGGGAACATGGGCAATTATATGATGAACTTTTACAGGTAGTTTTTTATTTTGGTGGTAATGTTTTTTTACTTATTAGTAGTTTAGATTGGGTTTTTTACGCTGTTAGTTGGGTTTTTTTATTTTTTTAGCTAGTTTTACAGAGTATTGGTTATTATTTACGAATTAGTGTAGAGGTAGAGTTTTGTTGTTTTTTTTTTTTTTAGCAATGTTTAGGGTTAATTGAAGAGCTTTGAGTTTGGCAAGCTGGCTTGACTTATTTTTTTTTAGTGGTTTGTGCAACTTGTTTTGTGGGGTTTTATATTGCTGTTTTTTACTTTTGTTTTATTTTTATAATGCGGTAGGAATTGTTAGTGAAAAGAGTGTAGTATGGTTTTTTTGTTGGTAGTTGGTTATACGGTGGAGCTTTTTTAGCTTGGTTACTTGTTTTTGTTTTATTTTTTATTAATGAGACTAAAGTGTTTACTTTTAGGTTAGTTTGTAATTATTTTTAAAATTCTAGGGCGATTTAGTTTTTTAATACGGGTGTGCTGTGTGATAAGAGTAATTTACTTACTTTATGTGGTATTGGTTGCGTGGTGGGTAGTGGGAACTTTTGCTTTGAACATTTACTTTAGCACTGGTAGTTGGGGTGTTAAGAAGAGTTGTGCTTTAGTGTTTATTACTTTTGAGGTAATTTGAATTTTTTTATAGGTTGTTAAATTTTTTTGTTGTTGTTGGAATGTAGTTGGTTTTAGACTTTTGGTAGTTTTGACTTTAGAATTTTAGTGGTTGGTTATGCGTTTTACTAGGCACTTTTTGCTAAAGGTTTTAGGACAGACTATGGTTTTTGGCTGTAGAGTAGAGCATATTTTTTACATTTGGTTTTGTTTTAATTGGGCTAAGGGTTACTGTATGAGCAATTTTTTGTTTGATTTGGGTAAAGGTGTGTTGTTTTGGGTTTTAGTGGAAATTGGTTTTTTTATGAGTAATTAGGTAGAGAGGGTTTATAATTTGGCTATATTTAGGGATGTGTATTTTTTAAAAGTTTATGGTGTTTAGGAAAGCTTGTGGGTTTTTTTTGTTGGTTGGTGGAGACATTGCTGTGATTTTGTTAATGACATTGGCGGGAATTTGGTGGTTTTTTTTTTACTTTATTTTTAAGAACTGGATTTTTTGAGTAGGTTTTTTAACTTTGTTTTCTTTGATAGCAAAACTAGCTTTTAGGAGAATTCGGATTTTTTTTTTTTAAATACTTTAGCTGTAGTGTTTTTTATACAACAATGTTATTAATGTACTGTAGATGTTTTGGAGTTTTATTTTGTTTAATGTAGTTTGAATGAGTATATGGTAGATGGTGGGGTTGTGTTTTTACTTTTGGGGTAGTTGGTTTTAAGTGTACTGTACTTTTTTATGTGAAGGTAAATTGAGGTTTGTATTTTGCAGCTAGAGGGATGGAGAAAAACGCATTGGTAATGTTAATAGTGGTGTACTACTTTGCTGTTTTGGACTTTAGTTTGTACTGGAGTTTTAGCATGTTTGGTATGGTAACGCTTAGTGGAGGAGTTATTTTATTTAATGTACGATAGTTTATAGTTAATTTTTAATTTTTGTTATACTTGTGCATAGGCTAAATGGGGCTGTTGAAGGGTGAGTGGGTTTTGTTGAATACTTTTTGGTTTTTTAGTTTACGGATTATTTTGTGGATGGGAATTAC
Organism: Phylloscopus collybita; assembly: GCA_027886175.1. Taxonomy (NCBI): domain Eukaryota; kingdom Metazoa; phylum Chordata; class Aves; order Passeriformes; family Phylloscopidae; genus Phylloscopus; species Phylloscopus collybita. The sequence goes on along the minus strand of JAJNNQ010000137.1, from coordinate 47,790,220 downwards.
AGCATTTTGAGTGGTTTTGTATTGTTGGTGATGTACTGTTGAAGTGGCAATTGCTATTTGTTTTGTTTTGTTTTTTTTTTTTTTAGAAGTTTTATTGCAAATGGGTTTTTTGATAGCTTAGGTAAAATGTTTAATTGCTTAACACTTTTTGTTTTTACAGTTGTTATTTTGAACGTTTACTTGAGTTTTTTTGGGTTTTCAAAATATTTATTTTGGAGGAAGTTTATGTTTAAAATGTATGGGGTTTTTGGGTTTGTTACAATAGGGTGTTTTTTTTACTTTTTTTAAGTTAGGCTTATATTGGTTTTTACTAAAGTAAAATTTTGTGATTTTTTTGTTACACTAGCAATAGAAATAGATTTTTTTTACATGTTTTGATGGGATTATTGTGTACTGTGTACTAATGTTAACTAAGGTTTTATATTTTTGTGGTTTAGATGTGCTAGGCTAATGAATTTACACAGTTTAAAAAACACGGGTTTTTTTAGTTTTTATTTGGTTAGAGGTAGGGCCCCTCTAAGCCTGGTTATTTGGTTTTTTTGGGGTAACTGGAGGTTTGTTTTTTTTTTGTGGAACTACTTTTTTGAGTTTTGTTTTTTAACAATTTAGGCAGCTGTTGTCTGAAATTGTTAGTAGATTTTTTATTTTATTTTTTATGGTTTTTTTAGAATTACGTAGAAAGGACTACAGTTTAGTTTGTGGGATTTTTTTTTATTTGGAGAATGTTTGTGTTTGGTACTAGAACTTTTGACTTGTACTGTAGAGGTTTGGAGAAATTTTTTTTGAGTTGTTTGTGGGGTTTTTTTATTTTGTTTTCTAATGTTTGTATATGTGTTTTTAGAGTTGTAATTTTGGCATGTGTTGGGTTATGCACAGCATTTGTATATGCTTGGAGCTTTTTTGCTATATTTAGCACAGGTTTTTTGTGTTATTTTGTTTTATTATTGCTAAAGCAGATGAGTATTTTTGTGGTTAAGTTGTATAAGTTTTTGTTACATTACGGGTGTGTATGGTATTAGGTTTGGGTTTTTAGTGTTTAGGTTATTTGAGAAGATAATTTTTGTTATTGTTATTTTTTGTAAGTGTTGAATTTTTTGTTTTATGGTTTTTTGCTGGGTTTGTTGTATATAGAGATTGTTTGTACACAGATATTTTTGTTTTATACTTTTTAGGACTTGTTTTTAGAGACTGTGTGGATTTGTTTTTTTATTATTTTTTGGTTAATAACTGGATTTTGTGATAGGGATTTTAGATGTTTTGTTTTGGTGTTGTTTAGAATTGTAGTTTTACTTGCAGTATTTTAAAGACGGACTAACTAACTGATTATAGATTTATTAGGTTGTTGAGTGTAATATTTTTTTAGGCTTTGAAGGTTTTTTAGGGAAAAGGACTTAATAGTAGCTTTTGTTTTTTTCATAGTTGGTTGGGGTTTTGATTTTATGTTAGTTTGTTTAGTTTTTGATTGTGTATTAGTTGGTTTAGCGTTTGATTGGGTGTTGGTTGGTTGGGTGTTGGGAGGTACTGAGGGTTTTTTATTTGGATTATTATTTACTGGTTGATTAGTTTTGTATGTGTGTTTTTTTGCTGGGGCGACTGCCAGTGTTTTAGGTTTACTTTTTGGTTTAGTTGTTGTTTGAGTAGCTATGGTATTGGGTGTAGTTTGAGTGACTGGGGTAGTTGTTGATTTATCTCCCTGCCCCCCTGCTTTTATTTGTTGTTTTACAGTATTTAGTAGTGTATGATAAGCATATGGTAGGGCTTAGCTTATTGCAATGAGCTTTTTTTCTTTAGAATTATTATGGCAGGTTTTTTTAGATATTTCTCCACTTCGTCTGGGTTTTGAATTTGTTTGTGTGAAAATTTTTAAGCTGGGGGATTAGAAAATTTTTTTAAAGTTTGGCTTATTTTTTTATATTTTTTACACTATTTAGGATTTTTTACACTTGGGTCTACTTTTAGGTCAGCAGTCTTATTAGCTTTTTTGGAGAACTTAGACTTTATTTTAGACAAGCTGTAGAACATATAGAGGAAGCTTACTAGATTAAATACTAGAAAGGTGGTTTCTTTAAGAGTTAGGGGACATTGAACATTTTTTAAAAGTGATATAATTGGTTTAAAAGAGAAGGGATAAAGAAACTACTGAAAAGCTTTATCTTTTTTAACAAACTGGGTGTAATTTTTAATAAATTTTTAAAACATGCTACTGGAATTAGGATGTAGGGTAGGACGAAGAAGCTATAAACTAAACATACCAGGCACAAACTCTAGTCCTTGTATAAGCTTTTTATAAATTATGATTGCTAAACTCAGGACAATAGCAATCTTAATTCGTGTACTTTTAGTGTAAAAGCTACGTGTTAGAGACAGCATTGGAGCTATTGCTGAATAAGAAAACAAACTTAGGGACTAGAGAGGTAATAAAACTTAAAAAAAGCTTAGGGAACAGAAACACGGAAAGGACTTTATTTTAAGAGACATTAGGAATTTAATGAGCAACATAGCTATTGAATACTTTATTTTTACACAAAGTAAAACTAAAATGCAGTTAATGTAAGTTTTTTTTACTCTTTCAAGCCCTACGGATAGGCGCCAAAATAAATATATGTCTTGGTTTAGGGCAAAATTGAGAGGGAACCTCTGAAGGGGTTCCTCTGAAAAGCAAACTCAAACGGCCCCTCCCCCCAGCGGGTTTAGGAAAAGAACTTCTTCAGAGAAAAGTGGAAAAAACTATTTAACAAACAAAATGCTCACAAATGTAAAGAATTAATAGTATGAAACAATAAAACTTCTTGCCGCTCTGAAGAGAGATGGCAAACAGAGACAGTCTTTGCTGTGGGTGTAGCTCAGCTTTCTCAGTTTCTTACTAGCTCTACTTTTTCCGCAGGGCCAGGCCCGGCGGGCCGCAGGTGCCAGCCCTCACTGCTCTTCTGGGTTTTTAGTCTTGAGCAGATTTAAACAGTTTCAAGAAAAAAAGAGGGGAAAAAAAAAAAGTCTAGGGAGTTTTCTCTGCTTTAGCTAGCTAAACTAACTAAAAGCACAGGAGACCTCTGTCTTACCGCTGTCTGTGCCTCGGAACGAACGCTGGAGAGCCAGCTGTGGAGGAGTCAGGCCGTTTCTCAAAACAAACTGTGCGCTGCTGCTTTCTTTTTCTTCGCTCTCAGAACAAGTTTTAAAGGTACAGAACTGAATATACAGCACAAACAGAGCAGACGATTGGGGATACGAGCAGTATAAAGTCACTTTACTACACTCTTTGAAGTGCAGAGCGATGGGTTTTGTAGTTGGGAAAGATTTGCGCCCTGCTGGGCGCTGACCGAGGTGTGTGTCAGCCGGTGCAGTGATGTGTGTGTCGAGTGGCAAGGAGCAATGGGTGTATAGGGAAGCAGCAGAGCGCTGTGTCCACTCATCAGGGATCAGAATGATCCCTCCATCAGGGAGGACTGAAACAATGTGCTGTTGGGCACCGAACAGTGTTTGTCATCTGGTGCAGAATGATCTATGTTTGCTGGGCTCAGGAGGTACCGTATGTTGTAGAGAGCAGAGCGATGTATGTGTTGGGTGGTGCAGAGGGCTCTGTGTGTCAAGATGTAAGGCTAATGTGGATTGAGAGTGCCGAGTGAAGTGTTTTTGGCAGCAGATGGGGAGTGTGTGGGTACAACATCACAGGACAACTCAGAGATATGAGACTGTTGTGCACTGCGTGCATCATCGGGCACAGAGTGATTGGTTTGTAATACAGTGCAGAGCAACGTGCTTTCCTTCGGGAAGGAAGCCATTTGTGTGTAAATCGGCAGAAGGAGATGTGTGTGTGGAAGGAGTGGGACGATGCCTGTGTCATTGGGAGGGGAGCAGTGCATGTTTCAGGAGGTGCAGAGTGGTGGCAGCACCGTTGGCAGGGCAATGTTGCACCAGCAGCAACACTGGAGCGACGTGTGTGTCCAGGGAGTGCATGATGATATTGGCGCCGGGGAGTGTAAGTCTAATTTGTGTTTTGGGGTGCACAGTCTTTTTAGGGATCATAGAGCTATGTGGATGTTAAATACACATTTTGTATATGTTTGAATATTGTTTAATTGTAAACATATTACTGAAGTTTAGAAAGTGAAGGATGTGTACACTGAACAAAGCAGAGTACTGAAACACAGATATGGGCTGGGGAGAGAAGAGGCTACTGTAGTAAGGACCGTGTGTTGGGGCTCCCGAGCACTTGGACGGAGACATCAGGTCTCCCTTCTCCCACCTCTTGACGTGAGAGTGAGTGTGTTGTGCAATTCACTAGATCATAGCTTAACAGTTTCTTTCCGTGTTTCTTTGGTCAAGCTTGCACAAGCTGAAACAGTGCAGTGAGAGGTGAAAAATTTCTGCATTTCCGTGTTCCTGTTTGCCGAGCACAGTGCTGTCCTCCCTGCCCTCCTTGCCCAAAGCTCATTCAGTGGTTGGAGCCTCCCCAGCTCAGCCGAGGGAAGACGAGCTGGTCACAAAGGTGCTCATTGAGATCAGGGACTCAGCGACAGCGCTCTGCCTAAAGCCGTGGCTGGTTCCGCTCTGGACCAGTGCCGCATCCCACCGTGCTCTGCCCGTGGCTGCGCTCCCAGCTTCTTTCTGTGCCCACCTTTGCAACTGAGATGTTAATTACACACACTTCCCTTGACAAATTTATCTCTGTATAATGTTGCTATTCCTTTCTAGAGACATTGGTTTCGAGGGGTTAATTGCTTTCTGTTTCTTGACTCTCTGCAGGAAGCCCTTGAACTGTCATACTTATAGCCCCCAAATTAACACTTAATGGGCTTCTGAGGTCTGTGCAGAAACAGAGGAGTTGTACTTAGTCCCACAGCTGTACTCATGTCCCAGAGCAGCTCCTTTCTCCAGCCACTGCAGTCTGGTTAGCCTGTCCTGTCCAGGTGGGACCACCACAGGGCTGACAGCAAACCTGACCTTGCTTTTCCTATTGGTACTAAATCTCTGTCTTGTCTGGGTGTTGAGTGAAAAGTGATTGTACGCGGAAGTTTTCTAAGTGTGGAAACTGCTGAAACAAATGCTGTGTCCTATCTTGTATGGACACATTCGACCCCTCCTCAGATCCTCTCCATCTCTCCTTTTGTCGCTGCCAAAAACTGTGGACTACAATACATACGGGAAATAGCCACAAATAGAGAAATTTATTTATCAGGTCCGGCACACTCTATCTCCTCTCCGTGGCAGCTGCAGCTGCAGCTTTGGACCCCGTGCACTCACAAGGCCGTGGGAGAGATGTCTGGCCAAAGAAGGAGGGAACCTCCAGTACACAGCCCACAATGCAAGGACAGCATGGAGCTCTTTGAGGTGCGGTGGAGTGTGCACAAGCAGTGCCGGGGCATCCAGGCAGTGAACCTTTCAGCAGCCCAAAGCCTCCTCCCAGCCTTCACAACGGGCAGACTGCTCCACTTGGGAGCATGCTCCACCCCATCCCCTTCTGTCAGTGGCACAGATTTGGCCGCGAAGCCACGCTTCGCCAAACCAACACATTAGTTACCACTAGTTGATCTTCTGTGTTATCCTTAGCTTTCCAAGGACAGTTACATCCAGCCTCTGAAGGTGAAAATATCTTGGCACAGGATGGGGAGCGTTATAGGTGTGTCTCGATAATTGACTGGACACAAGCCAAATTAAAATAATATTGGAATTTATTAAGCAAGCACCAGTAAGCAAAACAGCGCTGGGCGGCCAAGCGGTCTCCTGCCCCACCGTGGCTCGCACCATACCACCAAGAGTCTCTGCTTTTTATCTTTGCAGCTTCCCGTGACACGTTTCTGTTTCTTCTGTGTTTGTGAAGTGTTGCGGATGGATCTTCCCGGTGGTCGTGAGAATGAGGTCTGTAGTCGATCTCTGCAAAAACTGGTTGCTCAGCTTTTTAGCTCTGCTTATCTTTTGTTTACTTTGCCGGATGTCTGAAGGAATAGTCTTGATGAGATAACAAGGTTTTCCCTGTAGCATGATTTAGTGAACAATTACTGATGGTAATTTATTACAGGGACAAAATTCCTCTTCTGAGTGATGGCATGAAGTGCTTTTGCTCTTCAAAACTATGGCAACCATCACCAACATAAATAAATATTTTACCAACCAGCATAACACTTGCTTGCATATGATCTAGAAAAGCTTTATGGCCCCAGGATTTTTTTTTTTTTTTGAGATGAGGAGAATCTAAATTAAAACATTCTTCTTGATGGATTTTTTGCAGATGGGTCGTCTCTCTGCCACTGATTGCCTGTAAGTCTTCTCCCTAATACGCACTGGTGGATATGGTATTTTACATAGGAAAGAAAAAAAAGCTAAGTGCCATGGAAAAAGACAGCAAATAACAGCTGGGATCACCACCAGAAAACAAGGTTAAAAACAAAAAACAAATGAACAAACAAAACCCCACCACCAACAAAGAAACCCTCAACACACAAATACCCACAACCACCCAAAAACCCCCAACAAACAAACAAAACCTCACCACCACAGCAATAAAAACACACACACTAAAAAATCAATGCCAAATCGACCCCAGCAGTATAAATCAATTTTTCTTTGGGAGCTGATTATCAAACTGCATCTCTAAGAAACAAAACCATAAGAGCACCCACAGTTAGTTTGATGCCTTTCTAGAAAAATGTTTGTTGAAGATCTGTAAACAAGTAAGCCGAACACATTGCTCAGGGTGAGTGTACCAACATGATATCAAGAAAATGGGAATGGCAAAAACAAAGAAAAATGTTTGCACATTTCAGACAGGGATTTTAACACCCTTTTGTTCTTGTAAAATATTTTTTCCCTCTTTCCCTCAAGAGCAGCCCACAGAGACATTTAACAAATCTGTTCCTCTCCTAACTTCTGTGCTTTCAGATTCATGGAACAACTGATTCCCTGAACACAAAATGACATTGGAAGGGAAGTTGGTCACCATTGCCGGTTTCACATGATGGAAAATCCAATCCTGGGCCAGAAGTGCAGACCAAAAATGCATCATAGTAACAGTGTACTGGCAGATTTCATTGCAGTTCTGCTTCTACTTCTGCATCCAAGAGGATTCTTCCCATTAGGAAAACATACATCTTGTTGGTTGGACATTCTTTCTCCCTTTTCACGTGCCAGACTTGAAGGTAATTTGTTTTTCACATTTTCTTAAACTTGAAACTCTGCACTCCACCTGCTGGTTTTAACACCTCGACTTTGAGGTTACATTCAGTCTCAGGTTTTACCTTCCATGTTGTGTCTGTGCATCTCTGACTCCACTGGCTCCACTATCCCGGCTCAGCCTCATACCAGTCCCATCCCAGCAGACTTGCTCAGTGATCCAGGATGGTGTGGCTGTGCCCAGTCACTGTCACAATCCCTGCCCCACTCACCAAGTGCATTAAATATTAAAAAGAATTGGAGTAATTCAATTGATTGATTGATCTGAACTGATTCTTGAAATTATCCTTTAACTGAGCTCAGAAGTTACCAAAAACTTTGTGGTCTGGAATGATCAAGGAAGTATTTCTCTCTTGCTTTGAACCAAAATAAAACTGTTGAAAAAATCTGAGTATTTTTGCAAGAAGATTATTAAAAAAAAAAAAAAAAAAAAGCTGGCTGTATCTGTGTAAGACCTCAATTTCCTGCCTAATGCCTACTGTAACACTACCAGTTGATTTTTTTAAATTTTTTTTTTTTGTTTTTTTAAGAGATTGTTCTATGCACTGTTGTATATAGTGTTCTGCACTATAGTACGGCCTCGCCGCCCGCGCCTCGGGCTCGCCCTCGTTTCTCCAAAGCTGCGCCGCTCGCGTTCGTCCCCGGCCCCGGGACCGCGGGCTAAAGCTGCGGCCGGCAGCCAGCCGCCTCCTTCCGCCAGGGCTCGCGGTTTCTTCCCGCTCAGTAGCCGCGTTCGGTTCGGGGCCGCGGCAGAAAGGCCGCGGAAGGCGCAGGCGGCAGCCGACTGCCCTGGACAAGCCGGGCGTTTCCCGGCGGCTGCCCCGGCCCGCTGGAAGCGCCGCGTCCCTTGCGGGGAGCGCTCCCCGCTGAAGCGCGGGCTGCGAGCCGCGAGCGCCGCCAATCAGCGCGTGAGGCGACTGGGCCCGCCCACGGGGGAGGTGGCGGCGGAGGGGGAGGGGCGGTGCCGGCTTCGCGCAGTCCTCACTCAGGTCGGACCGGGCGCGGCAGCGGCGCGGCCCCGGCTCTGCCCGCCCGCCCCCAGCCCGGTCCGCTGCTCGGCGGCGGCGTTTGCGGGCAGCGGGGAATCGGCGGAGGAGAGAGACGCCAACGAAAGCCGGGAAAGGGCCACACTGGGGAGCCTGTGCTGGGTGCTACCGCCTGTGCGGGACTGGGCAGTCTGGGGCCCAAAACGCAGAGCAGCGTTCCGCTTCTCTTCCCCCGCTTGCATGCGAAAACATTTCGGGGGCAGTGGAGAGCAAGCATCCATCTCGGAGCCTTTTGCTCAAAGCAAATACCTGAAAAACAAGAGCACAGGGCCGTCTGGTACCGCCTGTGCCTTGCGTGCCTCCGATTTAGTCTTCCGTAAGCGTAGCTTAATCGGAAAACACCACATACCAGCGGTAAGAGCGTTTGTCTTGACCTTTGAGACCACCAACCATTCATTTTCTAACCCGCTGCTCCCACACTTTACATACGCAAAAAGCGGGCTCCTAGATTTTTTAAGCGAATTATGAACGCTTTTATATTCCCGGGTTCGCTAAAGATGCACGACATAGTCGTTTACCAACACTGCAAATCCTGCTCTCCTTGAAATTTACGGTACTTTTCCACCCCAACTGCACGTTTGCCGCCCCACCTCCCCCTCCGACAAGAATGAACGAACAGCTAGGAACTCGCCACAGAATCAGCTCTTTTACTGAAAAAGTGGGTGGCTCTTAAAAGAGCCTTTGGGTCGGAAATACCGCAAAGGACGCAAAACCCGCCTACTTGGAGCTGGTGTACTTGGTGACAGCCTTGGTGCCCTCGGACACGGCGTGCTTGGCCAGCTCGCCGGGCAGCAGCAGCCGCACGGCCGTCTGGATCTCCCGCGACGTGATGGTGGAGCGCTTGTTGTAGTGCGCCAGGCGCGACGCCTCGCCGGCGATGCGCTCGAAGATGTCGTTGACGAAGGAGTTCATGATGCCCATGGCCTTGGACGAGATGCCCGTGTCGGGGTGCACCTGCTTCAGCACCTTGTACACGTAAATGGAGTAGCTCTCCTTGCGGCTCTTCTTACGCTTCTTGTCGCCCTTCTTCTGCGTCTTGGTCACCGCCTTCTTGGAGCCCTTCTTGGGCGCGGGAGCGGACTTGGCCGGCTCAGGCATCGCAGCAACCGCAGCCTCGACCCCCCACCACTCACAGCGACCAGCGACTCACGACAGCGGCACTGGCTCGGGCGCCGCATTTATAGCGCCGCCGCTGACATCGCCGCATCGCTATTGGCTCGCCTGAAGCTCCGCGCGGAGCGCCGGGACTCGCTATTGGACACGTCTCGATTCGCTTTTCCATTGGCTGTCGAACAACTTCTCCCTCGCAGCCAATCGCAAGAGGCGCTGCCGCTCCGGCCGAGTTGTATATAAGGCGGGCGGCGAGCCCGGCCTCGGAGTTCGTTCAGCGTTCCGGGTGCTGTGAGGCTGCTGCCGCCGCCGCTGTTGCTGAATCGCTGCGATGTCGGGCCGCGGGAAGCAGGGCGGGAAGGCGCGCGCCAAGGCCAAGTCGCGCTCGTCGCGGGCCGGGCTGCAGTTCCCCGTGGGCCGCGTGCACCGGCTGCTGCGCAAGGGCAACTACGCGGAGCGCGTGGGCGCCGGCGCCCCGGTGTACCTGGCGGCCGTGCTGGAGTACCTGACGGCCGAGATCCTGGAGCTGGCGGGCAACGCGGCCCGCGACAACAAGAAGACGCGCATCATCCCCCGCCACCTGCAGCTGGCCATCCGCAACGACGAGGAGCTCAACAAGCTGCTGGGCAAGGTGACGATCGCGCAGGGCGGCGTGCTGCCCAACATCCAGGCCGTGCTGCTGCCCAAGAAGACCGACAGCCACAAGGCTAAAGTCAAGTAAATGCCTTGTGAGACTAATCGTGAAACAAAGGCTCTTTTCAGAGCCGCCCACATTTTTCATAAAGGGTTGAGTCACTGTAGTTTTGATTTTCTAGTGCACGGAGACAGACACGTAAGTTTGGCTTTTTTTAAAGTCGTAAATTGTGCTATATTTCTATTTCCTTTTTCCTGTCTGGAGATTGTCTTAATGCTAGTTTCTTTTGTCCTAGGGAACCTGTCTTTATCTGAGGTTATTTTGGTTTTTAATTTTTTAATAACTTTAGTAACTTTCAATAACTTTTTAGAATTTCCAAAAATTTCTTAATTGACTAATGTATTCACATTTCAATGTGTTAACAGTGGGAAGTAGGGGTTTTATAATGTAAATATCAGATGTCCCTGCTAGCCAGCTCTAGCTTTGCTCTCGGTGCTCTGCTCGGTAGGTATTAGAGAGCAACATGAAAGACTTACTAGCAACTTGGGTTGTTTCTGTTTCCTTTAAGAGTACTAAATAGGAGCGAGACACTGGTGCACCTTCGTGTTTCAGAGAAAAGGGAATGGGAAGGGAAGCAAAACTTGCAGACAAAAAGTAATTAAAGCCCTGAAGAGTATTACGTGGTCCTGCCAACGACCTTGAACTAATGGTTTCTCACCAGGAGATGCGTTCCTAGCCTCGGGCCCCTGACTGATTCACTTTTGCTGCCTTTTAATGCTCATGTACGAGAGTCCCACCGGCTTTCCTTGGCAGAATTGTAGAACACTTGGGGAAGATAACATGCAGGGAGGATTTGCGTGTGTTCTCAAGGAGAGGTCTGATGTGATGTGCCCCTACAGTGGTGGTCACTGCATTACACTGGAAAGAGCACAAACACTTTCAATTTCATTTTTCTGGCACTGATCACTGGATCCATGCCCTCTTCTCCCTGTGGTATGGGGCATTTTGAGCAGGCACACAAAGAAACGACACTCACACACTGAGATGTCCAAGGCAAAAAAGGCAGGTTTATTTACAGACCTCGGTATTTATAGAATTCTAAGAGTGACCACGGATTGGAGGAAGAAAATCTTTCTCTCCAGCCACACTGGTCAACCCAACAGTTCAATAACAGTCTTCTCCTTATGAGAAGAATGTAAATATGAAAGGACAGTTACAATAACAAATAGGTTGTTTATGTGAAAATCCTGAGAGACTCCATTGCAAAAGGTAAACACAGAAGGCTGAAATAGAATTTCAGAAAAACTTTTTAAAAAACCAGAGGAGAACAGAAGAACCCAGGCAACACACTTGTCTTTGGGAGAAAGTGAATAATTCTTAGAAAAGCTGCTGCTCTTAACGCAGGTCACAGTGTTGTTTTAAAGTTTAATTCTCAGGTGTTGCCCTGCTGGCTTGCAATTTCCTTCTGGCTTTAGTGGGCCTCCTCCTTGTTTTTTCCTTAGCATCTCTTGCAGGCTCCTGGCTGAAGAAGCCAGCGTCTTCTTGGCTTCATGAGGCTCTGTCTTGCAGTTGGTGGCACCGCAGCAACGGGAGCGGTTTTTAATGTGACCATGTCTTTCCCCATCTCTGTCCTCCAGTACCGGGAAAAAGAGATGTGACTTAACATCTGTGACCTGGTGTTCACTATGTATAATTTTCCTAAAACAGTCAGTGATCAATTCACCCTTCCAAAGGGGAAGGAAGTCTACACTCCCCTGTGTCACCTTGTTCCACATAATGAAACTATCCGCCGCATATTGGATTGTAGTGAATAATGGGAAAGACTTCTGAGAAAAAACATGTGCATCATTTCGATGTGTGACTAAAATAAAATTCTAGACTGCAGAAACTCACAACAGAACAATTTTATGGGGTTTTTTTCCCCTTATATAGGAATGCTCTGGTATTAAGGGTACAGTGGTAATAATCAAGAAGATATATAATTAATAACCATTGTTGTAGTCATTAATCTCAATTTTTTCTGCTAAAGAATGTGTTTAGTCATTATGTAGTTGTAGTTTCAAGTTACTCACATGGGAAATAAAGCCATAAAATAAAGATAGGGCTACATGAGGTCTAAATTATGAAGGGCTGCAGGACCTCGAATGTGTACAGCCAGACACTTGTGAAAATGCTTTGTAGATGTGGTTTACCAAAACTGGGCTAAGTGGGCAAAACTGTTTTGAAAATATATGTATTTCCTAACGATGCTGGTGTGAGCACCGGCCGCCTTCCTTTGATCTGCACAGATGGATTTCTTCGATATTTCTTTGGCAACAACTTGTTTTTGCAACAGCAGAATGGGAGAGGAAGGTGAAAATGGGAGCAGTTAGCAACTCTGACGGGATAGATCCTCGGGCAGGGCATCACCAACCCGCTGATGCCGCGCCCCCCCCTCACCTCCCTTTTCACCATCCCGCCCCCCACCTCTGCCCCGCTCCCAGCGCCTTAGGAAAGGAGTCTGTGCACAGTTTGGAACGGCGGGATGCACTGTGCTCCTGGACTGACCAGAAATTATATATGAATTTGTGGTTGGTTTGTTTTAGTGTGGTTTGGTTTTGTCTTGGGTGGGTTTTGTTTTTTTTTTGTGGGTGTTTTTTGTTTTGTTTTGGGTTTTTTTGTTGGTTTGTTTGTTTTTGTTTGTTTTTTTGTTGTTTTGGGGTTTTTGTGGTGTTTTTTTTTTTTTGTTTGGGTTTTTTTTTTTTTTGGCGTTTTTGGTTTTTTGGGGGGCTTTTTTGTGCGTTTTGCGATTTAATCGCAGAAGTTTCATTGGGGCAGAAGTCTCATTGAGGAGAGCTTGGCTGAAGTTAAGTTATTCTGTTGCTGCATATATATATGCAGTATAGCGGGGGGCAGTGTGGGGGGTAAGTAACAGAGGGGATGATTCCCACCAGGAACCATCATTTCTCCAGTGACAACAAAATCCCTTGGGTTTGTTGGTCAGGCCGTGACAAGCACGTGTTTTCCTGCTCCCTGTGCTGGTGCCAGGGACGGTGATTTAAGGACTAATACGCCTCTGGGAGGAGGGAAATGGCAGCAGGGCTTCACAGTGGGAATGGGAATGTTCTGGCAATTAGGAGCTCATCAGATTGTGCTACTCAGTGGCTTCCACCAACACCCTGCGAGCTGCAAGAGGCCCCTGGGAACAGCAGGGAGAAGGCATATCTCCTGGGAGGGCAGAGCAGGGGCCTGGATTTTAAAATCCAGAAACAAGATATTTCCTCTTCAGTTTCGTCCCAGCACGCAGTTAAAGTATTTTTCACTTTACCATTGTCAAGAAATGAATTTGTAGGGTGAAGCAAAAAAGTAGACATTATTCAGTTCAAATAAATGTTGCAAATTAATCCCAGCTCTTTTGCAGTTTCCTGGTGTTTCCCCCTGTTCTTTGTATCATGTAATTTCCTGCTGAGAAATGTGAGCTGCTACGGTAAGTCTGAAGTACTGCACATACACATCCTATGAGGTTTTGTGTGACATGTAAGTACCAGTTAAGGCTAAAATTTCAGCAGCTACATATGCTTGTGAAATCTGACCATTTCACTTCTTCCATGGGGTTTTTGGCAAAGATTTCAAAAGCCCCTGCATGTAGAGAGTAGAACCAACTCAGATGAGTTTGGCTTCCTGAGCCAGCTCAGCTGAGTCCAGGCACCTGGTCTGCCTGTGATACAATCGGTCCAGTCTGCTGATGCTTGGAGCACAGGTGGAGGCAGGTCTGTTTAAAGATGTATTTTGATGTGTTCAAAGATTGGGGCTATGCCACTTCTGTGGTAATTTTTGTCCTCTTTTCTAAGTGGGATGACTGAAGGCACTAACCTTGCTGTGTCCCAAGAGCATAAGGAAAAAAACAACCCAAAACTTGATCATCTAGAGTGTTCAGATTGTTTTTGTTGCAGTGGCTGCTATTTGCTACAAAAGGAAAAGAGGATGCATACCAGAGATGTGTGCATTTCTTTACAGCTCTGATACTGCACAAAAGGAGGTCAATATCCTTTCATCTGTTTGAAGTTCAGATTTTGGATGTAACACTATGTGTGCTCTCTTATTTCAGCAATTATTTCTTCCATTTTCCTATGACATTTGCAAGTAAAAAAATCTACATGCAATATAAGTAGGAGTACAAGCACAAAAACGTTGTAGATTTTATGTGGGATTAAAATTCCAGTCTGTTATGGAACTCTTTTCAAACTATTTTTTTCCTAGTTGTAAAATGAATTATGTTCATAATTGCTTCCTGAGATCTTCAGTGTTAAAAATGAAAGAATGAACTTTATTTATTAATACTTTCTATCATTTTTGACAAGGAAGGTTTTTTGAACAACCGCTTTGATAGGACTGCAGTCAAATAATTTAGTTTTTTGTAGCCGTGAAAGAAATCTAACCACAACCACCCTTTTCACCTACATAGGCCTGTGGTTCGGTGACCCCAGTCCTTGAGGAAAGAGCTGCCCCTGCTCATTGTAATGCTTCCTCCTTCCTTATATGTGTGTAAGCTGGGAAGGGAGAAGTTCCTAGTTGCATCCCCATCTACTTTCAGCCCTCTGCTCCAGTGAGATTTATGTCATGTCTTGAGCTGTGCTGTTCTCTGAATGGCACAACCTTAGACCAGGTTTTTGGAACCTGAAGTCTCAGTATTTTTGATTTACCTGGGCAGATTTTCATTGCTGGCCGAAAACGTTACATCAGTGTGTGTATAAGACACAATATTTAGCTGCAGTCAATACTTTCTCCTGCAACTGTAATTGTTTTAAAACATAATATTTTCTATTTAAAATGGGAAAGAAAGACTCTGGGAAACTAACACTGCAATAATTTGTCTTGGCTGTCAGGTAATTATATTCTGTGGTTATAAAAAATTATTTCAGGTTTGAGAGCAGATATTGCTTTACTTCATTAATAAAAACAAGCATTAAAAAACCCCTGACCAAACAAAAAAAAATCCCCACCAAAACCCTCAAAAACCCCACAAAACCACAGGAAGTAGCAAAAAATTTGCTACAGATGGTCTGTGATTTGTTCAGGTTTTGGTCTAGGTGTATGGCATCCATTTCTCATTTCTGATTCACTATTCAGTCAGCAAACTAGAGAATACTAGAGAATTTGTTTGCCTAGATGGTGTATTTCACTTTTGCAGAAATAAAAAGAGAGGGTGTTTTCTTTTTTTTAAACATGATGATGAATAAACATAAATTTTACTGCAGGGATGGTAATCTAGAGAAAGTAAACATTCTTCCAAGATTGATATTAACTTTATTATTCTAGTAAAAATAAAATGGGATTTTTTTGAAACTGGTTGTGTTGCTCTTTAGTATTTCTTTTTGCTGGACATTTACTACAGGCCTAAACTGTAATGTCACTGATAATTTGAGATACAAAAAGTTGTTGATGTAAAAAAAATATGACAAAAGTGTTTGTATTACCAAGTGTAAATATTCCTCATATTTCAGATGCCATTAATCAAGAGGTATTTTGAAGGTAAACACGGAGGGTAGATTAAAAGACAGCATGAAGGGCCTGTTTATAGATTATGCATTCAGAAAGTTTTCAATTTTGAGAATTGTTGGGATTAATAACTTTGCTTTGCACTGGAAGGTCAACAAGTTGGGTCCTAGGGCACATGAACTGATGAGAGTGTACACTTTTTGATAAAAATAATGTGAAACACAGAACAAGCTGAAACTGGCAAGACAGAAGCAGAATAAAGATGGACCAAAGAACCAATTGTAAGAATGAGATAACTTCAGAGAGAGGCCAGCCCAGTGACCAAAAAAATCACTATTATATCAAGGGACCACCACAAAGAACTAAATTATTGGATTTGGGAGTCGGATGATGGGTGGCACAGATATAATTTGGGTTGCAATCTGGTGAAGGGAGTTCCCCTTTGCAGGCATCAAGCTCTATCTGCTCTGCACACTGGATAAAGAAACTATACACTCAGTGAGTTGGAAACTCATCTTCAAGGAGGGACCTAGGACAGGAAAACTGTTTGAAGGGGCATCTGCTTAGTTCTGTCATTGTTTGTTGGCAGCAGCAATAATACCTGCTCTACCAGGATGATGTATTTGAACATCATGTCCTCTTAATGGTGCTGGGTGATGTCATCTGGATAGGGTGTCTTTAACAATACAAAGAGGACTACTGTGAAATAAAAAGGAAAAAACAGTAAAGAACATGGGTTATGGAAGAATAAGCTGTCACATGATTTTATACTCACACTATTTGCATTAGTGGTTTTGAATATTCATCCTATTATAGCATGAGTTTTTTAGGATTTATTATTTTTGCTGAGCTTAAATCCTACTTTTACCTCTGGTGAAAAGAACATGTTCAAAAACTTTTTCATCATAGTAGCTCTTTGTCAGTTCAGAGACTTTGTTCTCAGCACTGTTAGAAAAGTGAGTTATGTTACAGTTCTGATGTCAAATGTATGTTCACACTCTAGCCCCCTAATATTGCCTTATCATACTGAAATTGAAAGAAGCATTCAGCAACATTTTGTTTTCTGTTTAGCAAAGAGTTTCATAGGCCTAGAAAAAATTTCACACACTGACACCATCTGTTAAAAAAATCCTCTGAGTTTCTGTGATGGTTCTTAATGAAGCGTGCAACATGGAGCACACAAACACAGGAAAGGCAAAACAAACACTTATGAGCTGGGAGACCAAAAGGCATCACTGAGCTCCTACTTTAAATCAGCTAGCAGGGCTTTCCCATGATAGCTGTAGTTTGAACTGGGATATTTTTACTTATACAGAATTTTACTTTATACAGAATAGCCACTGACAAATTCTTCTGGTGAACATCTTCACTTGTCAAAATATGAGCACTGCTTTGTGCTTTTCTAGTGACCCAAGAAAACTTGAAAAAGCCTAGAGACTGGAATATACAATTGTTTATTAATCTTTTAAGGTATTAGACATATACAGGTACTCAGAATAAGCAATCTGTGTTTCAGTTTGACTGAAGTACTTGGAGAGACAGCAAAACACCATTTCAGGCTGATGAAGAGTTTGGAGAAAGCCTCTTCCCACTGGATATCTGAAATCCAATCTGAGAAGTCCCCATAACCCTTCAAACTGAAATTAACGTTTATTAGGTAATAAGTGACAGATTTATGAGAGACCTGGTGCCTACCTTGTTACCTGTAATACCTAAGAATATGCAAGACAGAAGTAAGAAGTTCACTTTTGTCATTTCGTGGTCTCTCTGTGAATTAACTATGTTCATAAATTCACAATACATACTTGAAATTTAGAATTATTCAGATCCAGTTTGAAGTGATAATTGCTTTGATCAGCATCTATGGTGGCATATAATTATCCAAGAATAAGAGGGAGTGATTCAGAAAGCCTGCAGCTTGAGCCTTATTAGTAGCTCTGTGATGAAGTCTGGTAGCTTACAAAGTCAGCCCAGAGTGTCTAGTTTCTTAGTATTTAATAGTTTTACTACAATTAGTGACAGACGAATGCAGAAAAGGTCAGATAAGTAAAAAAATATTAATCTTCACGTGTTTTCTTATTTGGAAGGAGAACCAAAGACAATCAGAGGGGGAAGCTAAGCAAGTTACTGTAAAAAAAAAAAAATCACACAGACTATAGAATTATAAAGACAAATGGTGAAGATCAGTGATATTTTAAAAAGTACTTTTGAGCTATATCGATCACTGGACTATTTGCAAGAGCTTAAGGCAAATGTCACTTGTTGCTACATAAATTCTTTTACAGTCTAGTGAGCAGTACTCATCTCTCAACTTTTCCAACAAAAAAACCCCAAATCTCCCAAAACCCCGAAGACTGAGCACCATCAAGTGGTAGATCTTACTATAGCAATGCTGTACATGGATAAGTATCCATTAATAATTTCAATTCCCTCCCGACTAGAAAAATCCAGAAAGATTTCTATCCTTCAGTTTACAACAGACATAACATGCAAACTTGCAATAGTAAGATTTTGCTCATATAACACAATACTGAAAACTGTGCAAAGCATGAATTAAGCATCACCTAAGACCCCACCAACACCCTCACTGATTTATAACTCTTTTTACAGCTATATTGCAGTTAAAGAATGGTCATTAACGCAGTTAAACGTGAGCAGTACCAAAATAACCCTAAGTAGTTTGCTAAACTTAAAACCCCTTAAAATAAAAAACAACCCCGTAAAGATTCCACAATGATTGCACAGCCCTTTTACGGAAAAAGTGGCTGGCTCTTAAAAGAGCCTTTGGGTTAAGCGGTATTTTTAGCAAGTTTACTTGGAGCTGGTGTACTTGGTGACAGCCTTGGTGCCCTCGGACACGGCGTGCTTGGCCAGCTCGCCGGGCAGCAGCAGCCGCACGGCCGTCTGGATCTCCCGCGACGTGATGGTGGAGCGCTTGTTGTAGTGCGCCAGGCGCGACGCCTCGCCGGCGATGCGCTCGAAGATGTCGTTGACGAAGGAGTTCATGATGCCCATGGCCTTGGACGAGATGCCCGTGTCGGGGTGCACCTGCTTCAGCACCTTGTACACGTAGATGGAGTAGCTCTCCTTGCGGCTCTTCTTACGCTTCTTGTCGCCCTTCTTCTGCGTCTTGGTCACCGCCTTCTTGGAGCCCTTCTTGGGCGCGGGAGCGGACTTGGCCGGCTCAGGCATGGCGACAAGGGCTCGACTCCTAAAGGCAGGGACACGCCACTGGACTCGCTCAGGGACGCAATGAGTAGCGCGGCTGCGTGCCACGTATTTATAGCGCTTCTATGCAAATGAGCAGCATCGGCCCTGCGCACTCTCATTGATCAGACTATTAAATGATGTCATCACTCCCAGTACTCGCGTCTGATTGGTCAGAATTGGATTCGCCTTCTCATTGGCTGCCAATCACAAGACCTACTTCTCAGCCTATCAGCGAATGGACGGGACAGCAAGAGGGGAGCAGAGCTGGGGAGCGCTGTTTGTCTGCTCTGCGTTCCTGTGCGAGGGCAGCGCGCAAGGGAGCGATGTCGGGCCGCGGGAAGCAGGGCGGGAAGGCGCGCGCCAAGGCCAAGTCGCGCTCGTCGCGGGCCGGGCTGCAGTTCCCCGTGGGCCGCGTGCACCGGCTGCTGCGCAAGGGCAACTACGCGGAGCGCGTGGGCGCCGGCGCCCCGGTGTACCTGGCGGCCGTGCTGGAGTACCTGACGGCCGAGATCCTGGAGCTGGCGGGCAACGCGGCCCGCGACAACAAGAAGACGCGCATCATCCCCCGCCACCTGCAGCTGGCCATCCGCAACGACGAGGAGCTCAACAAGCTGCTGGGCAAGGTGACGATCGCGCAGGGCGGCGTGCTGCCCAACATCCAGGCCGTGCTGCTGCCCAAGAAGACCGACAGCCACAAGGCTAAAGCCAAGTGAACCCCAAGGGATAAGTAGCACATTGCCTTTTCTGGAAAAACCCAAAGGCTCTTTTCAGAGCCACCCACATGGTCCTTAAGGGAGCTGAGTTATCCCAAGAGTGAAAGCCTTTTTGTATTAACTACTCAACCCGTGTTTTATCTTTTTTATTTTTGGTTGGATATAGTAGCAATGTTCGCCCAATTTTCGTTAACAAAGTCGTGCCAAAACGTCCTTCTACGCATGCAAGTTCTTGCTGGTATGCGATGTTTTCCGTTTAGTTCTTACGGCAGAGAACATACGGACACCATTCGGTGAGAATTCCTGTCCCTCTCCCCTTTTTCGCCTCTTTCTTCTCCGAGTGGCTGATGCGGTTGCAGAGATAAGAGGCGTACATAATCGTCTTCGGGAAAGGGAGGGGGAAGGGCAGCGGGCCGGGATTTCCGCTGGCCAATCCATGGGCAGGGCGGGTTTTTTCAATACTTAAAGCTCCCTCTTTCTCATCGGGAACAAAAGGATTGGGAGAGATCAGCGCTATTTTTGCGTCAGTAAAGAAACCTTCCCCTCCTCCCCCCAAGCGGACAAAGGCATTTACTGAGATATTATAGGAGAAATAATTCAATAGATTAGACATGGCTCAGTAGTAGCGTGCCTGGCAATTGCATTATTTTGTTACAAAATATATCTTTAAAAAAACATACATCTCATTTTATATCAAATCATTATAAAACATTGTTTCTTGGTAGTCAAAGTAATCACCCGGAGGAAAAACAAAAGTCTACACTTCCCCAAAGCCGCCGCGCTCTACCACGTTCTTTAGTGTTTCTTTAGGTAATCCTAGGGAACAAAAAACACAAGACACAATTGACCTCTTGAAGACTTACGAATTGCTGGACTCTTGCTGCATGTTACGGACGACCTCGGTGCATCAGCTCCTTTAGGGAAAGTGTGGGTGGCTCTTAAAAGAGCCGTTGGATAACAAAATATGTAGAACAAAACTCTTCTGGTACAATTTACTTCTTTTTAGGCGCCGCCTTCTTTGCCTTGGCCGCTTTGGGTTTCGCTGCCTTAGGCTTGGCCGCCTTGGGCTTCACCGCTTTCGCCTTAGCCGGGCTCTTCGCTGCCTTCTTGGGGCGGCCGGCCTTTGCAGCCTTCTTGGGGCTCTTGGCCGCTTTCTTGGCCGCTGCGGCCGCCGGCTTCTTCGCCTTCTTGGGGCTCTTCTTCACCGCCGCCTTCTTGGGCTTCTTGGCAGCGCTGGCGGGCTTCTTAGCCGCTGGCTTCTTGGGCTTGGCTGCAGGCGCCCTTTTCTTGGGGGCTTTTTCTTTTACTTCCCCGGGCTTCTTGTTAAGACGAAAGGAGCCGGAGGCGCCGGTGCCCTTGGTCTGCACCAGGGTGCCCTTGCTGACGAGGCTCTTGAGCCCCAGCTTGATGCGGCTGTTGTTCTTCTCCACATCGTAGCCGCCGGCGGCCAGCGCCTTCTTGAGCGCGGCGAGGGAGAGCCCCTTGCGCTCCTTGGAGGCGGACACGGCCTTGGTGATCAGCTCGGTGACGCTGGGCCCCGCGGGCTTGCGGGCTTTGGAGCCGCTCGCCGCCTTCTTCGGCTTCTTGGCGGCGGCCTTGGCGCCGGGCGCGGGCGCATCAGGGGCGGCGGTGGGAGCGGTCTCGGACATCGCGGCGACTTCCTCAGCGGAGCGGGCGAACACAATTGGGCTGGCCCGGGTCAGATGCTCGTATTTTTAGAGCGGAGCCGCGCGGTGATTGGTGGGTTGCAGAGCCCGCCCCGCTGCACGGCCGGGGAGCCTTTCGGTGTGCTTGATTTGTGTTTCTTTGGACTAACAAAAGTGTGTTTTCCTCGGAATTTCTGCCACCAAATCGCCCAGTTTCTCCGGTGAGGGGGGAGAAGAGCAGGTACTTGCGTTCGGGAGAGTTTCCTGCAGCAAACACGCGATTTGAGTTAAAGGAGAGGCGATAAATCCCCTGTGCTGCTGCTGGAGAGACCTCTGAAGGGAGAAACTTTTGTTTTTCCTTGCAAATTAAAAATTTCCTTTTGACATAAATGTTACAGCAACAGCTCAGTCTTGTTCTTTAGAGGGTTTTCTTGGGGTCAAAGTTGAAATCTGACGATTTGAAGCTGTTTTGACAGTTTAAATTGATTTTGAAGAGGAGGAAGTAACACAAACTCCTTTTTCAGCTCTGAATATGGATTAAGAACCGGTCCCTTTGACCATGTGTTTTACCTACTAAAACGCTAAAGTCTAGTGAAATAGTGTCTCGTACAACCTCCTATTCCACTTTTTATAGAAACATGAACAATTTGTTATTATCTGGAGATTTATGAACGTACAGTTGGTTTATTTTGTCTTCCTAGAATTTCAGTACAAGGGAGGCAAAGTTACTCTGCTGCCCTGTGTGGGGTGTTTTCTATTTGTTTGTTTTCCATACAATTTTTTTCTACCAACTACCAAGTAAATCAAGCTATTTGCTTATCACGTTTCATTGTATTTTGAAGCATATAGTCATTTAAAACCTTATGTTACGAACTGCAGCCTTGTAAAAGAAAGCAATCTGCTAAACTTCTGTTGCTTATGGAAATTATCTTTGTCTGTGGTAATTTAAGATTTGCAAGGACTAGCATTGCAGTTTAGTAATCATGCTCTTCATTCCCGAAGAATACTATCTTGTTTTATATTTTCTTTAAAAGTCTTACAATTTTAAACCATATTACTCTTTGGATTTTTTTAATGTGTTTTACAGAATATGGCTACACAAAGGTTTAGTTAAAGCCTCTGAATTCTGAATCCTCTTCTCACTCTGAATAAAACCCTAATTATTACTTGTGCATTTTACAGCAATCACTGAACTAAGGAAATACTTTTTTTGACAGAAACTAGAGCACTTTGTGACAACGTGAGTTTTAACAAGGGGAGAGGTAGGCCATAGGTCATTTCTAAAGAACCAGGAACGAGTCAATCAATACTGATATCTGGTGGAAGTTGGTGTAATATGCTGAACAGGAGAGAGCTCTGGATTAATATTTCATTAATCTGTAATTGATTATGAAAAAAAGTGTATTATCCATTGCCTTTTGTATTTGTTTAAGAATCACAAAGACTACACTACAGCCAGCCCTTTGGTCTTACCTGATATCACATATAATGTGAATACAGTATTTAAGTACATATTAGCAACCAGAAATTCAGAGTGTATGAGTAGATAGTTTTAGGGAAA
The DNA here is from genome assembly GCA_027886175.1 of Phylloscopus collybita. Classification (NCBI taxonomy): domain Eukaryota; kingdom Metazoa; phylum Chordata; class Aves; order Passeriformes; family Phylloscopidae; genus Phylloscopus; species Phylloscopus collybita. The sequence continues at coordinate 47,767,658 of JAJNNQ010000137.1, read as the reverse complement.
TGTAATTCTATTTCTGTGTCATGGTTTTATTTACAATGACCACTTCATAAATACTGAAATGCATAGAAGATGAGAGATTTAGCTTACTGTAAAATTGTGTTTCAGGGAATATGAAATTATGAATAAATGCAATGAAGGGGAAAATTGTGACCTCCACCCCATAATGATAAAATACCATAAAAATGGTTGCAGTGCACCTGAGTTCTGCAATGCTTTAAGGGGAAAATAATTGAGAGAAGAGCTAATGAAGTTGTGACTTTCAAGGTCCTGTTTGGCAGTACTGTGTAACACAGAGTAAGGATACGGGGATACTGGATTGCAGATATACCTTCAGAAATTGTTTTGAAGCCTTTATCCTGTATACATAAAACTATGAATGAATCCTTCCATTGATTTGACTGCAAAGTGTAATAAGGTAGCAATTGCTGGGATGATAAGAAATTTAGCAGTTGCCTAGAGGCTTCATTGCTTAGACCACAAGTGACATGTCGGCAAAATGAAAAATTCCTCTTTGCATTACTTCAGTAAACTTCACTGAAGGAAATGTAAATATTCCAGCTCTCATTTGTGGCTTCACAGAGTCTTCATTCACCTTTGTTGGTGGCAAAATTGAGGTGGCTAAAATGGTCACTATCCCAGTTTTCTTCCTGGCTTTTCTCCCAGCAGTTGCTACCCTTTCCTCATTCCCAAGGAGGACTAGTAAGTATATATGGTCAGCTTCTGGTCTCCAGTTGCAATCTAGTAACTTAAACTGAAGTAATTTCAGGAATTTCATGACAGAGAAGCTATTGTGTTTTTTAATGGTTTTGAAGCGAAGAGGTAAACCAACTTTACTGATGTAGAATTGCTGCTTGGAACACATATTTTTTATGTGAAAGAAATACATGCAGGAATAATATTTTGAAAAGTTAAGGTGTATTTGGCAGTTTTAAAAAGAGCTGCTCTGCAGTCAGAACAGGTGTACTCAGGCAGAGAAAGACTGTGGTGAAAGATTACCTAAAAGGCAGAAGTGTGAGTTTTACTTCCAGCTGAACAAATGAAGAAGGGATATAATACTGTTATAGATAGAGGATATTGTGGAAAAAGATCATTGAGAAGACACTACGTAGACTGTTACGTGCAACTTGGTTTTCCCAATGAGACTAGAGGGAGGAAGAATTCATTATTCAGTAAGAGAAGGAAAGTAATATCAGGATCTCCAGAGATACTTCTGGAGAAGGCACCACTTTGAGTTCTACTTCATATGAACTACTTCAATCCTTCTCACCTTATAGGCACCCCAGCAGGCCACACTACATGACAAACTTGCAGTCTGAGCCCTCCCTCCGAGCTGCTTCCCTTCAGATACCCAAATTTGTCCAACTTTTGCAGTTATCATTAAGACCTCTTGGGATAAGCAAGGAGACAAAGGAACCACAGCCGAGGGCTGGCACTACACCTGAGGGCTATCAAATGTTCCCATCTGCAGTTTAGGACGTGCCAATACTTGTTCCTATGAAAATAAACTGTGGGTTATATTTAGGTATGTCTGCGTTAAAGAGATGTAGCACGGTAGTTGTTTCCAAGCAATTTTGTTGGGAGGCATTAGCATGAGAGCCAGCCACACAACTGTGGGTACTGGGCTGCTCTGCCTGCTGTACCTGAGTCTGTCCTTCTCAGACAGCTGAAGGAAGCACAGCTGTTACGCTCAGGCACGGGAACCCCTCTCCTTGCTTCAGATGGTAATTTCCAGAGGGATTTAGGTGAGGGCCTTTACATTGTTCTGCGTTCCCACATACATGTTCCACAGGAAAGAGGTATAAATGCTCCCTGCAACTGTGATTACACTCCTATTACAGTGTTACACCCATGCCTTACTTGCCCTCAGTGACATCATCTTTCATCTGAGTTTCAAATGTAATAACACTTGTGTGATCTAACCAGCCAGCACAGTTTAGCAACTTTTACCACTTAGCTAAGGAATTTTAAAGTGAGATCTACCTAACTACAGACTTGTTGCAGCTCAGCAGAACAACCTCTGCCTCCATAACACTAATGTGTCTGCTGCTACTCTCTGTTAAGGCTCCTAAGTATCCTGAGGTCACATAAGGCCTTTTAAATTCAGGGTATGAGTGACCATCTATAGGGAGCAGAACAAATAGGGTAGGGCAACAGATGACTGTCCCCATAGACTCAGCTTCCTGGAATGTTGTACACTCCTCCCTGTACCCTTGGTTAAGGGTTGAGGCACCTGTTGTGTTGTCCCTTCTTCATTGCCATGGCATGTAATTTGGCAATTGAAAATCTATAGTCTGAAAGCCGGGTATGTCCATAGTTCGGAGACACTGGGAAAGAAATCCTTTCTGGGAAGGCAAAAAAAAAAAAAAATGCAGACATGCAGAGGGCCAAAACCTTTCTGAGAACAGCTAATGGTGAAAAAAATATGGACTTTTTTCTTTACTCTGTGTATGCTTATTAGCTCAATGCATTTTTACTTTTTTCACACACAATGGAAAGGTCCTCAGTTGGATATCAAAGAAAAGAAATATTTATATCTCAGAGTAATTTGGTCTTCTAAAACTAATCCAAGCCACTTTAAAAAACTGTGTTCTTGACCATCCTGGCATGGTTTGAATGTCGTCATCAATGGGATATTGAAGACACGTCAGGCCCTTAGAAAAACCGTCCCCAAAAGGTGTACAACATTAACAGAAGCTGCATCAGCTATGGCTGCCTGAAGAAATTGTCTCCTCCTGAACTGAGAGTGCCTTGCTTTGACCTGCATTTAGTAGTGAAGTCCACCAAAGAAGGGTGACACCCTGGTGTCATTTCACAGCAGCCTCTCCATCAGCGCAGAATCCTGGATGCTCAGACTAGGAAGCAGCTCACATGGAGTGATGCTGAGCAGCTCAGTCTTCCTCCCTGCAACACTGCAGCACTTCTGTGTGTTTTCTGCCCTCCACATTTTCTGCTTGTGTTTCAGTGCTCTCTGTGACTTCTGGTATGCGGGAGGGAGCAATGTGATGAATCTAAATGTCACTTCCCACTCCAGCTAGAAACGTGTTTGGAACCTATAAGGGGACAAAGTGTCCTTGGACACATCACACATGCACAGCTTGTCTGCAATCTGCCATCTTCCTGGTTGTTGACACCCCAGACACTGATAGGACACACTTCCAGGTAAATTTGTGTTGGCAGGCAACTCGTTTTTTGGCCTCACTGGCGCTGAGAGTGGCACCCAGGCAAAATGTAGGCTAAGAGCCAGAGCACTATGTAACAGATGAAGGTGCTTTCCTTAAGTGGTGCTGCCTTCCTGTTATTCGTCAGAGGTGTGAAGGTGAAGCAGGTACTGGCTCTAGACAAGACTGTGCTGTCTTTCTAGAGCAGCAGAATTGCAAGTTAGCATTTGGGAGCTCACTGTATACATTGTTTTCCTATAGAAGGGAACAAAAAGGTTTTGAAGAGTTCTTCACTCTGTAAGTATTGTAGTGCAGTTCATGTTTTTACAGTACATGCTTTGCAGCTGTGCAGTCCCTGGTCTGGTGCCAGAGCAGCAGTGTCTCAGTCAGTATGTTGTTCAGATTGCCAGGGGCACTGGAAGGGCTGGCTGGTGCCTTAATTTCCCCCAATATACAAATGAGGTCAGGAACTTGTCACTTCTGCTGTCATACAGTTAGGAAGTCATGAATCTGGCTTCAGAGACTCGTGAGACTATATATACACACACACACACACAGAGTTTGGGCGCATTCAGGAGGAATATATTTCATCTGTTTTGTCTGCAAATTGCCTTGGTCCCAGAAAATACTGGCTTACCTAATGACTGTATGTAAAATAAATCTTGTTCTTTGTGGCACAGTTGTTTGTTTGTTTGTTTGTTTGTTTGTTTGTTTGCTTCGGAACTAAAAATCTCATCAAGATTTTTTTTGGTTTGGTTCTGAAATAGGGACTAGAGTAACAAACTTTAATTTTTGTATGCTGTTGGAGGTTAGTAGTTTTCAACATCTGACATTTAATTGCATAGTTAACAAGAGTAGCACAGAAGCCCAGTATTGAGTAGCTAGGAGCAGGGGTCAGCAGACAAACAGCTGTATAGAGGTGGTAAATAAAGAGAAACCTGCTGGGGTTTGGGTTTGTTCAAACTGCAACAAGACATGTACAAGAAAATTTAACAGGTGAAATTACTCAAAGCTGTTGAAAAGCGGGGCTGGTCATCAGTAAGGTGAACATTTGAGTAATTCTAATGTTAATTGTCAAAGTCTAAGGCATGGTCTTTTTAATAAAAAATTCACTAGGATAAAAAAATAAAAAAGGAAGAAAGAAAGTAACTAGAACCAAAACTTAAATGGAGGAAAGATTGCAAGCTGTTCTTGTTTATTAATTCTTTAGAAGAAAACAGGCCTTGGCATGCTTGAGTACATAGAAAGGCTTTCAAGGGTTGCCACTGTCAGCCACATCGTGGATGAAGACAGTAATTTTCATTTGCATTTGACACTAATGAAAAAATGGGTTCTTAATCTTCAAGCCTCTTTGGGTTTTGATTGTTATTTTCATTTTATCACATGTGCTTACTGTCCCTACAAGGTGAATGGTCTTACCTTTAATTTGTGATTTTGTTTGTGTCTTTTGGGTTGGTTTGGTTTTTTTTTTTTTTTTCACCTTCTCTTTGGGCAGCAGGCTCATCTAGTTATGGTCCTTTCAAACTTGAGGGACACACAAGCTCTGTTAGGGTAGTATAGGGAACACAAAAGCTGTAAGTCTGGGAGAGGTCAGAAGAATACACAGTGTAGCAGTAGAACTTGTTTCTTAAGTTAGTAATATCAGCAAGGATCCAGAGTGGGGAGGGTGTTGTGAGCAGGACAGCCTTGCGATTCCGCTCTCTTTGAGTTGCATGCTGGAGATATAATTATAACACTTGAATAAATGACTAATTAACAGGAAAGTTTTTTTCTGGACCAATATCCCAACTCTGACAGAGGTTAGTAAATAAAGAGCATAAGAACAGTACCTGATAATCTCATCAAAGTGGTCCTTTTAGATTTTAGTGCTTTATAGGCCAGAGACTCATTGAGTCAGAGGGGATGCCTTAGGACCCTGCCTTAGATTTGGGATGAAATAGGGAGCCACAAATGGATTTTTCTTCTTTGCATATAGCAGTTGCCTTCTGTAGACAAAACATTTCTCATGTTTTGGGATTGCTTTAGCATTACCAATCAAAAAGTTAAGGAATAGGTGAGTGGGAGTGGTAGATGGATAAATGAGTGATGGACATGTATACTAAATGGACTGTCATAGTGGAGAATTCCATTAATGCGTGGTTAACTGTCCTCGGTGTGTGCCTGTGTTATAAAATGTTGCTGGAAAATGTGCATGAAATGGAACAAAAGGCCCACCAGCAAAGAGAGTGAATAGAATACCTTTCCATGTAGCTGCAGAGATGAAGATAATACATATGAAACAGAGGGAATGGCAAGTCATACAAAAGAAGAGATAAAAATGAATTATAGGTCTTCAGGGCCAAGCTGAGACATTCTTATATGAAATATCTGAGCTGAAAGATGTTGTGAAACAATTACTTCACAATAATACTTTTAGACCCCATCATTTTTTTCAGACTTACCCTGCTGGAGTCACTGTGACTAAGGCAGAAAAAGAATGCTAGAGTCAATGAGAAAAAGGGTTGCCAGAGTTCATAGAGATCTTTCTGAGCCCTTCACCTTCAAGGACTTTCCCCTGTCTCTGTGTGAGTAATGGCATGTGTATTTGGCATTGGAATTATATTAATTTCGTAGACCCAGTGGGTTCTGAACTACAAAGGGAGGACTGCAGGCATAGCCAACAGAAATGAGGCATAGATTGAAAAATCATAATGACTGATTTTCAGAGCCATGAAGTCTTACCAGAATAAGAAAAATGTCATCATTTGCAACATACCCTTGTGAAAGGAAAACATATTACATGAAATAAAGAGTGTCCACTCAGTATTGTGTCAAGCCTTTGAAAACATGGGGGTACACATGGACACAGCTGGCACAGATGTTTTTGTTGTGCATTTGACATATGTTATTAGTTAAAATCCAGCTAGGAGTAATTACTTAATTGAAATATAATAGTTTTTATATCACTAGGGTGTCTGGAATTTAATGTGAAGCAAACACTAGAGAGAAAATAAAGGGTGAATGGGAGCTAAACACTGGAGACACTAGGATAAACAATCCCAGGTCTTCAGTTTAATTGCTGAAAAAGTCCTGTGCAGATTCGCCACTGGTACAATACTCTGAGAGTCAGATGTAGCCAGCTTTGGGAAAAACAAAGGTTTCCTTCTGGTCTAAGGTGAACAATTAGGCATGATTTTCCTCATGCTTCATGTTATTCGACGTAAGAGTTCTTACATTTATCAGATGGTTCTCAGTATACCGAATGCCTGAAAGCACCCTCAGAAGTGAAAAGATACGGTCACCATGGCCATAACAACCGCGCGCGGCGACAGAGAGACCGCCACATCCCTGCGCGTTGGCACTGTCGTACCATCGGGAGAAAAAAGGGGTTTCTGCGTTCTCACAACGACCGCAGGGGAAGAAGCAGGGAAAAGCGAATTGGGGGAACCGAGGGTCCGGGGGACTGCGAGCGAGGCGCGGAGGCAGAGACGGAGGCGGGGACAGGCGCGGAGAAGGCGGCCGGGGCACCGGGGCGGTGCCCGCCAGCGGAGAAAGGGGCGGAGGCGGAGGCGCAGGCCCGGCCCCCGCCGGCCGTGCCCGCCCCTGCTCCCAACCAGGTCGGACCGCAGCGCATAAAGGCCGCGGCGCGGGCGGGGCTGGCTCAGAGCGCAGCAGCGTTGGCAGCAGCGGCGGGTGGTGCAGCAGCGGTGTAGGAGCAGCAGCAGCAGCAGCAGTAGGCTCAGTATGTCTGGCAGAGGCAAGGGCGGCAAGGGGCTCGGCAAGGGCGGCGCCAAGCGCCACCGCAAGGTGCTGCGCGACAACATCCAGGGCATCACCAAGCCGGCCATTCGCCGTCTGGCTCGGCGCGGCGGCGTCAAGCGCATCTCGGGGCTCATCTACGAGGAGACGCGCGGCGTGCTCAAGGTGTTCCTGGAGAACGTGATCCGCGACGCCGTCACCTACACGGAGCACGCCAAGAGGAAGACGGTCACGGCCATGGACGTGGTCTACGCCCTCAAGCGCCAGGGTCGCACCCTCTACGGCTTCGGCGGCTAAGCCAAACTCGGTTCCTGCCTTAGCTTAACGCTTTCACAACACAAAGGCTCTTTTAAGAGCCACCCACACTTTCCTTTAAGAGGGCTGTATTGCTGTGTGTTCGGGTTTTGTCTCTGCTTCCCTCTCGTTTAAAACACTCGCAGTTTTCTTTCTGTCCCGCTTCACGTAGGTGGGGCTGCTGTTCCTCAGCGGCTTTTGCCCTTAGGAAAATTAAGGGAACTGCAATTATGCCTGAATTGTGCACGACAAGGCGCCCCAGCATTTTTATTTTTTTTTTTCTCTTTCTGATTGCCGCCCGTGTCTGAAAGGGAACTGGAGAACCAACTGGCAGGGCCTATAGTAGCGCTGTGCAGGGAGGAGGCTCTTCACTCTTACGGGCGGCGCTGGCGGCCGCGGCAGCGCAGGCCCTTGGCCGCGGAGGGTGAAGCGCCCGCGCGATTGCCAAAAAGCCCGCGCGGGCCACGATTGGCTCCGGGACGTTGCGCGCGCCCCTCCTCCCGCGTTTGTCCCAGCGCAGCAGCTCCCCGCGCGCCGGGAACAGAGCGCTCCGACCCATCCCGGCCCACGATGAAAACGCAGCCCGGCAGAACGGGCCCGGGCTGCCTACTGCAAAGACACGCAAAACCATACACGCAAAGACAAACACAGGCGCCCTTCCCTTCCCCTTGGCACTCGCTGCGCAGCATCTCAGGCTCTTTCTCGACGCTGTGGGTGGCTCTGAAAAGAGCCTTTGGGTTTCGCTTTTGGGCTCGGGACGCTTCCCCCGCCCGGTTTACTTGCTCTTGGCTTTGTGACTCTCAGTCTTCTTGGGCAGCAGCACGGCCTGGATGTTGGGCAGCACGCCGCCCTGCGCGATCGTCACCTTGCCCAGCAGCTTGTTGAGCTCCTCGTCGTTGCGGATGGCCAGCTGCAGGTGGCGGGGGATGATGCGCGTCTTCTTGTTGTCGCGGGCCGCGTTGCCCGCCAGCTCCAGGATCTCGGCCGTCAGGTACTCCAGCACGGCCGCCAGGTACACCGGGGCGCCGGCGCCCACGCGCTCCGCGTAGTTGCCCTTGCGCAGCAGCCGGTGCACGCGGCCCACGGGGAACTGCAGCCCGGCCCGCGACGAGCGCGACTTGGCCTTGGCGCGCGCCTTCCCGCCCTGCTTCCCGCGGCCCGACATCGCTCCCTTGCGCGCTCTGCGAACAAAACTCCCGCTCGCACCGACAAACAGCGACTCACGAATCGCCGCGCTGAGGCCTCCGCCTTTATAACCCCTCCCTTCGCCCGGCCGCCGCCTCCTGATAGGCCGAGGCGCCTCTCGGGGCGCGCGCAGCCCAATGGCGCAGCCAATCTCACGCTTGGCCAATCGCGAGCGGCTCAGCGCCGAGAGGCTCCGCCCGCGCTCTCCCTACGGCCAATGAGAAGTCGGGGTGGGCGGGCCTCGGGTCGAGGCCCCGCCTACCCGGAACGGTCGCTCCCGCCGCCCGCGCCGCCGCCCTCACCGGCGGGGCCGCGCTGCCCCGTCCCGCACCGTGTTTGCTGCCTCCCACGTTTTATTCTGCTTTAAAGATCGCCTCGCTGCACACTGCGGATTGGGAGGGCCCAGTCGAGGAAATAAGGAGGAAAAGAGAGACAGTAGGGCTGTGTCCGTGAGCGGGAAAAGCCGGACTGGTGGGACAAGCCGGGACTGACATCGCAGTAACTTTCCCTTTGTTCCACGCCTGGTATTTTCTCCGAGAGAATTCGCCTGATTCCAAGTGTCGATCCTTCTATCAAGCTTAGAAAACGTGACACACTTCTCCACATGTGGAAAAAACAATCCTCTTTCGTGTTTATCCCATTATTTAAGTACAAAGTGCAACAAGCTACTGTCCATTCTCTTTGTAAATATTTGTATTTACTATTCTGTTTGCGTTTTTAGTGTCTCTATTCACGTAATGCAAGACCTGCAGCATTACAGCTCCTTTTATTGAGAATGTAGTGGCTCTTAAAAGAGCCTTTGGGGTGGTTTAAATACCTTAACACAGATGGTAACGTTCTGAGAAGGCTTACGCACGCTCGCCGCGGATGCGCCGGGCCAGCTGGATGTCCTTGGGCATGATGGTGACGCGCTTGGCGTGGATGGCGCACAGGTTGGTGTCCTCGAAGAGCCCCACCAGGTAGGCCTCGCTGGCCTCCTGCAGCGCCATCACGGCCGAGCTCTGGAAGCGCAGGTCGGTCTTGAAGTCCTGCGCGATCTCGCGCACCAGGCGCTGGAAGGGCAGCTTGCGGATCAGCAGCTCCGTGGACTTCTGGTAGCGCCGGATCTCGCGCAGCGCCACCGTGCCGGGCCGGTAGCGGTGCGGCTTCTTGACGCCGCCCGTGGCCGGCGCGCTCTTGCGGGCAGCCTTGGTGGCCAGCTGCTTGCGGGGCGCCTTCCCGCCCGTCGACTTACGCGCCGTCTGCTTCGTGCGCGCCATCGGTGCTAGTGAGAGCTGTTAAGAAGCGAACAGCAACAGTAAAAAGTTCCTCCTGCTTGGGGAGTATTTATAGCAGCAGTGCCCTCTCTGATAAGCGGACTGGTAGGTGCTGAATTTCATTGGTGGATTCAAATTTTAAAGTTCCCGCCCTTGGCAGATACCGCCTACCCTTTTCAACTCCGGTTCTTACTGAGCGCTGTTCTTGTGAAAAGCTATAATGTGTACTATTACTGTTTTTGCGAAACCACTAAAACTTTTTATTGCTATTAACGGACAAAATTTAACTTTACTCTTAATACGGCGCTAGGCTTTAAAGTTTTTTTTCATTAGGCAGGCTTATAATTACATCTTCCTAATTAAGTCACTTTATCATTCTTCAAATATGAAATTTTTAGTTTTATCTTAGAGGACAAATTTGTGCAGGGCTAACAAGGACAAAATTTCCCTGGAGAATATTGTATTTTTGTTTAGACGTCTTAAACTATCGCAGAAATATGCATAATATAAGGTGGAAAAATACACTAGAAAATCTCTACCTAAAAGAAAAAAATAAAAAGGTGTACTAAGTGAAGTAACTTAAGCCCAAGAATGAAAAATATTCTGAGCTTTTAGTTCCCTAATGTAATACATTGACACGTAAACTTTATTAAGCAGTTGTGAAACAAGAGGATATGGCTAGGAATCAAGGCTTGTAACTGAAGATTGAGATGTATTTTAGGTTTTCGGTGAAGACCCTCTGTTCAAATAAGGTCCTTCTAAAAATGGGAGGGCATTGCTTCCCTTGTCAGTCCCGGCTTGTCCCACCAGTCCGGCTTTTCCCGCTCACGGACACAGCCCTACTGTCTCTCTTTTCCTCCTTATTTCCTCGACTGGGCCCTCCCAATCCGCAGTGTGCAGCGAGGCGATCTTTAAAGCAGAATAAAACGTGGGAGGCAGCAAACACGGTGCGGGACGGGGCAGCGCGGCCCCGCCGGTGAGGGCGGCGGCGCGGGCGGCGGGAGCGACCGTTCCGGGTAGGCGGGGCCTCGACCCGAGGCCCGCCCACCCCGACTTCTCATTGGCCGTAGGGAGAGCGCGGGCGGAGCCTCTCGGCGCTGAGCCGCTCGCGATTGGCCAAGCGTGAGATTGGCTGCGCCATTGGGCTGCGCGCGCCCCGAGAGGCGCCTCGGCCTATCAGGAGGCGGCGGCCGGGCGAAGGGAGGGGTTATAAAGGCGGAGGCCTCAGCGCGGCGATTCGTGAGTCGCTGTTTGTCGGTGCGAGCGGGAGTTTTGTTCGCAGAGCGCGCAAGGGAGCGATGTCGGGCCGCGGGAAGCAGGGCGGGAAGGCGCGCGCCAAGGCCAAGTCGCGCTCGTCGCGGGCCGGGCTGCAGTTCCCCGTGGGCCGCGTGCACCGGCTGCTGCGCAAGGGCAACTACGCGGAGCGCGTGGGCGCCGGCGCCCCGGTGTACCTGGCGGCCGTGCTGGAGTACCTGACGGCCGAGATCCTGGAGCTGGCGGGCAACGCGGCCCGCGACAACAAGAAGACGCGCATCATCCCCCGCCACCTGCAGCTGGCCATCCGCAACGACGAGGAGCTCAACAAGCTGCTGGGCAAGGTGACGATCGCGCAGGGCGGCGTGCTGCCCAACATCCAGGCCGTGCTGCTGCCCAAGAAGACTGAGAGTCACAAAGCCAAGAGCAAGTAAACCGGGCGGGGGAAGCGTCCCGAGCCCAAAAGCGAAACCCAAAGGCTCTTTTCAGAGCCACCCACAGCGTCGAGAAAGAGCCTGAGATGCTGCGCAGCGAGTGCCAAGGGGAAGGGAAGGGCGCCTGTGTTTGTCTTTGCGTGTATGGTTTTGCGTGTCTTTGCAGTAGGCAGCCCGGGCCCGTTCTGCCGGGCTGCGTTTTCATCGTGGGCCGGGATGGGTCGGAGCGCTCTGTTCCCGGCGCGCGGGGAGCTGCTGCGCTGGGACAAACGCGGGAGGAGGGGCGCGCGCAACGTCCCGGAGCCAATCGTGGCCCGCGCGGGCTTTTTGGCAATCGCGCGGGCGCTTCACCCTCCGCGGCCAAGGGCCTGCGCTGCCGCGGCCGCCAGCGCCGCCCGTAAGAGTGAAGAGCCTCCTCCCTGCACAGCGCTACTATAGGCCCTGCCAGTTGGTTCTCCAGTTCCCTTTCAGACACGGGCGGCAATCAGAAAGAGAAAAAAAAAAATAAAAATGCTGGGGCGCCTTGTCGTGCACAATTCAGGCATAATTGCAGTTCCCTTAATTTTCCTAAGGGCAAAAGCCGCTGAGGAACAGCAGCCCCACCTACGTGAAGCGGGACAGAAAGAAAACTGCGAGTGTTTTAAACGAGAGGGAAGCAGAGACAAAACCCGAACACACAGCAATACAGCCCTCTTAAAGGAAAGTGTGGGTGGCTCTTAAAAGAGCCTTTGTGTTGTGAAAGCGTTAAGCTAAGGCAGGAACCGAGTTTGGCTTAGCCGCCGAAGCCGTAGAGGGTGCGACCCTGGCGCTTGAGGGCGTAGACCACGTCCATGGCCGTGACCGTCTTCCTCTTGGCGTGCTCCGTGTAGGTGACGGCGTCGCGGATCACGTTCTCCAGGAACACCTTGAGCACGCCGCGCGTCTCCTCGTAGATGAGCCCCGAGATGCGCTTGACGCCGCCGCGCCGAGCCAGACGGCGAATGGCCGGCTTGGTGATGCCCTGGATGTTGTCGCGCAGCACCTTGCGGTGGCGCTTGGCGCCGCCCTTGCCGAGCCCCTTGCCGCCCTTGCCTCTGCCAGACATACTGAGCCTACTGCTGCTGCTGCTGCTGCTCCTACACCGCTGCTGCACCACCCGCCGCTGCTGCCAACGCTGCTGCGCTCTGAGCCAGCCCCGCCCGCGCCGCGGCCTTTATGCGCTGCGGTCCGACCTGGTTGGGAGCAGGGGCGGGCACGGCCGGCGGGGGCCGGGCCTGCGCCTCCGCCTCCGCCCCTTTCTCCGCTGGCGGGCACCGCCCCGGTGCCCCGGCCGCCTTCTCCGCGCCTGTCCCCGCCTCCGTCTCTGCCTCCGCGCCTCGCTCGCAGTCCCCCGGACCCTCGGTTCCCCCAATTCGCTTTTCCCTGCTTCTTCCCCCCCCCGGCGGCGACGGCCTCATATCTGTCTTTAAAGTTTTGGGCAGGTCCCCGCGGTCCTGTCAATCTGGCTTCGTTGTGTCCAAACTCAGGTTACTCGGAGGGTGGCTGTTCCCTGTGCCCTTGCCTGCTTTTCCGGCTGTGCGAACCTATGTAGCCAGTTTTTGCCTCTGGTCTCCCAGTACTATACTCTCGAAAAGCCTTAGGAGCTACTTTACTGGACTTCGCCTTATTCTCTCCTACCACCTGCTCCGTTTCATGTAATTTCCTTCCTACATTGTCATGTCATGTTTTCTGCCAGATCACACCACAGTTAGAAACGCTTGTCTTTAGAAATACTTGTCTTCCTGTTGTTCTTTCAGATTCACATGGAATATTTTCTACCTTACTATCTTACTGTGTTGTTTTACCTACATACAACATACACTTTTTTCACCTGTCAAATATGTGTTTTGTAATTTTTTTGTATTTTTCAATTTTTGTAATTTTTTAATTTTTTCCAAGCATGGGCACGTATCTTAAGATTCAATTTTCTATTATTTCCCTTCATGTTTAGCACTAAATCCTCTTAATCTATCATTCTTCTGATGCTGTGCACCGTATACTGGGAACTTACATGACAGTACTTTATAAAGAAATACAACCACGTAGAGCTTGCAGTGAAAATAATTGCCAGTAGAGTGTATGCCCACTTCATTAGTCTTTCTCCTTTTTAAGATAATGATTTTGGGCCTACACATGGTCTGGAACCCTTTTAAGCATCATTTCATGTATGTTTGTTTAATATACATTTCACAGGTATTTATTTGTTGCATGCATATATATATATAACCCAAAAAATAATGAATAACTTAATTTATGAAGCCACGGGCTAATCATGGCAAGTACTGTGTTTATTAATAGTGAAATTTCTGAAAGATTTTCCTACTGTTTTTCTTAATTTATTTCCCCTATTTACATTTTCCTAGACGTGGTTTGTTTGGGGGGTGTTATGGTTTTCTAATGGGTTTGGTGGTGTTCGGTTTTTTGCTTGGTTTCAGTTCTATTTCACAAAATCAGGAAGAAAATATTTTATGTGGAAGATACTCTGATTTGTATGCTACAAACACTAATTTGACATCTTTATATTTCACCAGTGAGGACAGGAATGAATACCTGAAATGTGAGCGTGTCAGCTGAATCTCAAAATGACTCCTAGCCACAGGAAACCACAGAAACCACTGTGAAATGGCTACTCTGGTCATTATATGCCTCAAAACATTCACAAATACGTACAGCCTTAGAAAGCAAGGCTTCAAGGTCACTGTATTTTTATTTTGTGTTTTTGTTAATAGCGGTTTCACTCTTATGAACCATCTGGTTATCTTGCCCCTTTTTATCTACTTCAATGCATGCTGAAGAATCCATCTGATAATCTCATTTTATGTGCAAGGGGATAAATCTTCACAAAACTGCAAAGTAGCAAGGAAACACTTTTCCCTGAATTTCGGATGTTAACTCAAAATTCCAAGAGCCCTAGGATGGGTGAAAATTCTCTGGGAAGCTTTGCATGATCCATCTGCAATTTACATCACTAGGTTTAAAATTAGTCTTCCTCTTTTGTAAATACTTGTAAAGAGATTTTAATGCAGCAGTATTACGGCAAGAGGAACATCAAAAATAAAGGAGGAATGTAAGTCTCTTTTTTTAGAAGAAACAATTGTTATTTTTAGTTTATTGGAAACTGAAAGAGAAAAATTCTGTATGTTTTAATGTTACAATGCAAGGTGTATTTTGTTAAAAAAACATTGATTTAATAACTTTTGAAACAGGTGGGCAGACATTCCATTCAATACAGAAAGGCCTGGAGCATGGTCTAAAGTAACCCCCGAGTTTGCTCTATTACATGGTAATAGGAATTCAGTTAACTGTTATCAATGGGATTGGGTAACTCCATGAACTGATTTTCCCATATGGAGGAAAAGAAAAAAAATCCACATAGGTTAGAAATTTCCCAAACATCCTTGAGGTCCCTCATTGCACTGCATGAAAACTTCATCTGCTTGTGCCATAGCTCGAGTTTCCAAAGGGCAATACCTATTCATTGCTTGTAGACCGGAAGGCCTCATTCACCTCCTACCCCTACAATTCTGGGAAGGAGTCTGGCATGGTTCTTAGCAAACCACTGTAGGTCACAACGTTCTTCATTCAGCTTTGGGAATCTGACCTGGAAAGTGGCTGTTTCCAATCCATACTTACTACCAGAACTGTACTGTTGACTAAGCATTAAATGCCCCCTTTTGTTTACCAGATGCAGCAACAGATTTAGGTCTAATGCTGTGTCAGAAACTACTTGTGTTCCACTTAAGAGGAAAATAACTTATAGTACATTTGTGTTTCTACATGCTGAGCAAGAGGATTTCTGTCCTCTCAAGAGTATCAGTGGACAAACGTCGAAAGACAGTGATCTAGTTTCCATCTGTATTTGAATGTTGTGAATTTGAATTTCTGTGATTTTAAAAATTGTTTATTTTACTGAACATGAAGAATGTTCTATTGCATGAGAAAAAAGGAAGAAAATTTATTTGTCTTTCAAATGCGAAATAGAGACCATCTTAACATTCTGAAGTGCATATCTCACCATGAGCCTTGGCCTATATCCAGAAATTATCAGATAAATAAAACAAGATTGCAGTACAACCAAGCCAAGAGCCTCACCATTGTGGAAAATGTAGCACTTGGTGAAGCCATAACACTTGGTGAAGAAATTGGGTGCTGTTCATTTAGGCATGGGGTAATGAAAATACCAAATGAACATTTGCTATTGGATATTTTGACTTTACTTGTCATTCAGGAAAATAAATGCCAGTAGGCACAGAGGAAAATAATGGCAGCCTATCACTATTTTAAGCAGAGGGAGCAGGGATTCATTATTTATTTTACATTAGAATACATGTGCTAGGCATTAGCTTTGAAATGTTTCATTAAAACACTGAAAAAGGAGCATTTGTTCCTACCTACCCTATTCATCTTTGGAACAGGGGCAAGGGTAGATGTCCAATTTCTAAAGGCAGTCTGCATAAAGTTGAATTAATTTAAAGCATGTCTGAGATTTTTGGTGCTAAACATGAACCCACTTGAAAATGTTTCTCTTTTTTTTTTTTTTTTTTTTTTCTCCTCTATTAACTTCCTAAAAAAAACCCAACTTTGTAGAATCTCTGTAGAGGCCTGTGCTAATTCATGAACATGTTTATTACCTGGAAGGAAAGCAATGACATTTAATGACATTTAATATATTTTAATGTCTCTATTGACAATTGTTGATTTTAAAAATATGGGAAGGTGAATGCAGTGATGTTACCCAAACACAACTACGTGAAGAAATGATGGAGTATCAAAGTCTTGGGAAGCCTTCCTGTTGAACATATGCAAATGCACCAACTTGCTGTGTTGATCACATGTTCCCTTTTTTTTTTTTTTTTTTTCCTATAGTGACTGAAAAAATAAATTTTTGTCTACAGTGGCTGAGAAATTAAAACCCACTTACTGGATTACAATAAAGATACTTGGATGATTCTAGGCTATTATGCTTGAATGTCCAAAAGCAAAACACAGCTGAAGAAAAAAGTCAAGCAAATTATCTTTGACTTGCATCTACACTCAGGTCTGCCCTTCCTGTCTTCTGGCTTATGCCCACCTTTGTTTTGGTCTCCACTGAATACGAGCTCATGAATAGGAGTTCATAATGGTTTGTTTCCTATGAGAATCCACTGCCTGATACTACCAATCTGTCATTTCTTGGTCTCTCGTCCTGGGTAGAGATTATCTCCAAGGCTCAGTGATATCTTAGATGAAGGAAAGATGAGCTTGAGAGAGTAGAATCTCTAAACACTTTCCAGTTTCTAAGTAAACCAATATACAATCATGACACTGAAAATGAAGAAAAATACTAATATAATACTAATGTTCTGTTTATATTTCCAGGAATCTCAGAATTCCTTTCTGCCATAAAGAAGTAGGAAAAATTAAAAGGATTATCAAGTCTTTCAAGGATTGTTACACATTACACCACTTTGTGTACAAGCCCAGAAAGTTGACAGAAAGTTGCTACTTAATGTGATTATATTGACACAAGCAAACCACTTCCATACAAATATCGAGAGACTAGAGAACTACAAATTTTAGCACTAGTCCCTCTGGATGTTTTGAACTTTGTTCTTGGCTATGTGGTTGCTACTAGTAGTTTAGGAAAAAAAATATTTTCAGCATTGTGATAGTGTTGAGTAGTGCCTCAGAGGGCCTTAATCCTCCCCAACTATAGGAAATAAGTATCAGATTAAATGGGCATTAAATGCATTTTCTCATTTCTATATTTAATCAAGAAACAATACAACATTCTGCAGGGTCACACTGCAGTTTTGTTATGCTTGTCATTGCAGCCAGGTCGTTCAAAATGTGCTTTTACCTTTGTTTTATAGGTTTACTAAGGCAGACCTCACTAAGCTGTATTTTTTAAACATTTACTTTCAAACAGAGAAAAAAAAGTAATTCAAATTACTAGAATAAATCCAGTTTTCCCCCTGATTGTTGCAGTTTAGATTTTTCAGTTAAACATGGGTAATAACAAAAGTACGTGACAGTTTTCAAATAACGGAAGTCACAGTGTTTCTTTATTTTCACATTATCAAACAGCAGGGACTCTACACTTTACCGACATTTCATTCACCTTTTCACACCTCCTTTTAGCTCCAAATATAGCTATCCACAGGTTTTTAGGAGCGATGATAGCCCGGATATGGAGGGTAGAGAACACAATACTATTGCAGGCAGACTATTAACTGTTTGGTATTTGAATGAAAGCAACCCTGCATTGAAAGTGAAGAAGCGAAAAAAGAGAACCCATTGACTGTTTGTGATATCGACCTGCCACTTCCCGGCGTAGGAATCCTCTTGATAATCAAGTGTAGGCTCCTCTCTTTTGAAAGTAGCAAAGTGGTGAATCACCAGATGGTGTCTTGAAAGATAAAAACTTACACATTCAACATTTATTCATTAACACAGAGAAATCAGTTTTGCTTTAAGTGTCCTGGCTACTGAACATACTCTCAAAAGACGGATTTTCAGGTTTAACTCCTCATACAATTCAAAATTCGTTACATTCCGGATTCTGCTTCCCAATCAATTTTAATTAATTACGAGACAAAGGAGAATAATTACTGTAAATATTAACGCTAAAAGCAGACATTCTGTAATTGCAGGTATCCTGATTTCCGAATTTAACAAACAAAAGCTACCAAAAGCTACATTGTTAAGGTTACACTGAAAGTGAAACATCAGGAACATCAGTCTTCAGAGGGGGAAGTC
This sequence comes from Phylloscopus collybita, assembly GCA_027886175.1. Taxonomy (NCBI): domain Eukaryota; kingdom Metazoa; phylum Chordata; class Aves; order Passeriformes; family Phylloscopidae; genus Phylloscopus; species Phylloscopus collybita. Next base: position 47,749,583 of record JAJNNQ010000137.1, on the reverse strand, counting down.
GGTGCTCTGTTCCACTGAAATGCTGAAGCATAAGAAAAATGACATCGACTTTCACACACGGTGCTAAAACACAAACATCTCCCCAAAAGGCAGTACCTCAGACACCGGGATTGCTGCAGAGACACGGGCCAGGGTGATTTCGGAGGGAAGCGGCTCAGCCGAGGGACTCAGCTCTGCAACAGCATCTGGGACCACGGGGCGAAACTGTGTTACTTGCTCGGGTTTGATATCCATTTACTCTGAGACCAACTGTTCAAACCATTTTGTTTTTTACCCACTCTGTAGAGAACCTTCTAAAGAACAAGATTTCATGCCAGTTGTGCCCATTTCGCTTACGGTAAATTTTTAATTTAAAATATAAACCGAAGGTTTCTCTCTGCCGAGGTCTCTGCGGCTGCCCGCCGCTGAGTTTCAGTGGTCGCGTTTCCCTCGTTTAAGCTCCTTCTAACGGGAAACTCCAGTAACTTGTAGGGCAGACTCCCCCCTCCCCTCCCGGAAAGAAATGGGGTGCATCGGCGGCAAATTTCGTAAAGAAAAAGTCCTTTTTGGACCTCGAAGAAACACAACGGGCGCGGCGGCGGGCGGCGGAGCGGAGCACCGCGCACCAATCAGCGCGCGCCGCGCCGCTATAAAAAGGGGCGGCGGCGGCGGCGCTGCCATTGTTCGCCCGGATCGTGCAGGAGCCGAGATGGCCGAGATCGCCCCGCTCGCTGCGCCCGATGTCGCCGCCGCCGCCGCCCCGGCCAAAGCTCCCGCTGCCAAGAAGCCGAAGAAGGCGGCGAGCGGCTCCAAAGCCCGCAAGCCCGCGGGGCCCAGCGTCACCGAGCTGATCACCAAGGCCGTGTCCGCCTCCAAGGAGCGCAAGGGGCTCTCCCTCGCCGCGCTCAAGAAGGCGCTGGCCGCCGGCGGCTACGATGTGGAGAAAAGTAACAGCCGCATCAAGCTGGGCATTAAGAGCCTCGTCAGCAAAGGTATCCTTGTGCAGACCAAGGGCACCGGCGCCTCTGGTTCTTTCCGCCTCAGCAAGAAACCTGGAGAAGTGAAGGAGAAAGCTCCCAAGAAAAAAACTGGTGCAGTCAAGCCCAAGAAGCCGGCGGCTAAGAAGCCCGCCAGCGCCGCCAAGAAGCCCAAGAAGGCGGCGGCGGTGAAGAAGAGCCCTAAGAAGGCGAAGAAGCCGGCGGCCGCAGCGGCCAAGAAAGCGGCCAAGAGCCCCAAGAAAGCGACAAAGGCCGCCAAGCCGAAAAAAGCGGCGGCAGCAGCGAAGAGCCCGGCTAAGGCGAAGGTGGCCAAGCCGAAAGCAGCCAAGCCCAAGGTGGCCAAGCCGAAAACAGCCAAGGCAAAGAAGGCAGCTCCCAAGAAAAAATAAAAGGTGCAGAAAAAAAAAATGTCTGTCTTGCAGATAAACCCAACGGCTCTTTTAAGAGCCACCCAAATACTCCCAAAAAGAGCTGTAACTCCTTTAAATCTCTTGGTCTAGCGCGTGCGCAGTTCAAACTTTTCTCCGTTGGTGTCGCTTTTACCTTGTAACATTTTTACGCTCTTGTTCTCCACCGGTGCAGAGCAGCACGGCAGCGGAGCTCACCGCGGCAAAAAAAACCCTCCGCCGGTGCAAATACCTTCCCGTTCGCCGTAGGAAATCGGTGCGAACCGTAACTCCTCAGGGTAGCGAGGCACAGCTCGGGGCACCTCGGCTTTCGAGAGGGCGAATGGGGGTAGGGATGCTGCTGCTCACCGTAGTTTACCTCCTATCAGCCGGGAGTCGGGCAGCTGCGCAGGGAAGCGCGTCCTACCGCCCCCAGAGCCCGGCAGATTTCGAAAAGCCCGCGCTCCACAAAGATTGGCCGTCGCTCTTGGGCTTTTCTAGTGCCCAGCAATTTTCGGGTTAAAAAGGGACTCCACCTTTTTCGTTGCATTCACTTGGGGGAAGAGGCTTACGAACGCCCTGGTAGGTTTGTACCGCCCCTCCCACCTCCCTCATCCCCTCGGCTTTTTTCACTTCCAGTCCAATGTTGTGCCCGCTTGGGAAACCGTAGAGCCAAGAGCGTCCGAGAAGTTCGAGGTTTCGAGCTGCCTTGCCGCTGCCTGCACCGAGTCCTCCGGTGCTCAAACTCTTGGCTCACTGGAGCTACCGCGCTCTGTTCTTTGCCAGGGGTTCATTTTTGCAGACTTCGAACCGTAAAAACTTGGTGTTTTCTGCACATGTAACAACCTATAACTCTGGTCACTGGCAATTCTCCCATCTCGATTTAAAGGATGCACACTTCTTTTTACTGCAATTGCTCTATGTGCAAGTGGCTTATTGTGAGTATGAGGCGATCATAGCCTATGGGTAGGGATTTACTTTGTTAAAGAGCACAAAGCTCGAGCAAAGTTGATCTTTCCCTTAACAGATAACTTAAATATTATAAGAAATTGTTCCACACAAGAAGAAAGTGTGTATGTGTACAGGAACACTAAATGCAGTCTATATAAGCTCCAGTGGTTATACTGTCCATTACAGGAACAAAATTACCATCAAACCAAAAACTCCTGTTAAACTTGTCAAGCTGAGCTGGGCAGCATAGCATGGATACCTACTGGAAAGAGGAGAGTGCAATGGCAAAGACCAAGACTGGCCTGGGAAAACTCATATTGCGGGGATAAGTGTAATGTCATCTTTATGCCAATTGCACCACTGTCAGTAACCCTAATTCGTCGTTTCTCAGCCACCTTTCCCCTCAGCTTGTGCACTGCTAGCCCTGTAGATGCGATCTCATCTCAGCTGTGGGAGAATTGCACACAACTCCAGTCTGATTCTCCCTCAGAAATAGCTTATCTTAAACTGCCAAGTCACTGACATGGTGTCTGATCGTTGTGTGTCCCTCAGGACCCCACATCTCCTTCAAGAGGCTTCTCTAGCTAATATGCAGATTCCTCTTCCAGACAGAAGAAAAGTTGTTTTCCTAAGAAAAACTCAGGTGATATTATTTTGCTATCATGACTCAGATTTCTAGATAACCTACCAGACTGAGGTTCAATTATGTGATTTATGATTGCAGTGAAGAGGAAACACATCTCACGCTTCATTTTTAATTATTTTTTTTTTTATATATGGTCATTAATTTCTTCTGTCAAACATGTTAAGATGCCTCATGATACTGGCAAAAGAAAGAAAATGTATGAGCTCTGCTCAGTATCTTCTAAGGTGTGCTATGTGCTGGTGTTTAGTGTCTGGTCATAGTTGGACAAAAACCAGAAGGATATGCTTTATGATTAAATGCTAAGCTGCCCCAAAATTAGAAGGAAGGTAAAAACAAAACAAAACTAAAAACCAAGGGTTCAGCATTGCAATTTATTACAAGGAATACCTGCTTTTGTTTTCAATAGGATCAGCTGTTTATTTCACAGATGTACTTACATGGTAAATGTCAATATCAAAAGGCAATGTTCCTTTGCCTTTATGCTCCAATAAATGCAAATAAACAACTGAGTTTGATAAAGGTCTACATATAGCAGAACTGTGAAGAAATCTGTTTAAGTTACTCCCCCCAGAATAACAAATCACTTTCTTCTGATGAACATTTTTTTTTATGACGGGGTTAGAAATTTTTTCATCAGCATTAGTAACCACAAAGCCTGTCAGATTATCACAAAACCAGGCAAATGTCAAACATAAGTTTCTTCATGTCTTCATTCTCTCTTTGTGGATTATGTTATTTCCATACTTCTTGTGAATCTCTACAGCTTTTATGGTAGTTGTTGTCAGGTGAAAGAATTTATTCTGCATGGCTCATCATGTCTGAAAAATAATAAAAAAGTCTCCCTTAGGGACTCAGTTCTTTAAAACATCAAAGGTGAAGCTTTATTTCAAGTGAAACCATTCTACTAATTTATTAAGGTATCTTCTGTGTTTGATAGAGAAAATTAGAAGCCAGACTTCCACAGAAAGCCAGCTATTGTTAGTTCAGGCACAAAGATGTTTAAAATTTGTGCTGGAAACGGTGTTGATAAGACAGGGATGTTTTAGTTATTGCTGAGCAGTGCTTACACAGATCCAAGGCCTTTTCTGCTTCTCACACCACCTCACCCATGAGGAGTGCAGGAGCGCACAGGGGGGTGGGAGGGGACACAGCGAGGACAGTTGATCCCAATTGACCAAAGGAATATTCATAAAGTTGCATGCCCAGCAGATAAAGTAGCGGGGGGAAGAAGAAGGGAGGGGAGTATTCCAGTGATGGCTTTTATCCTCCCAAGTCACCATTATGCATGACAGAGCCCTGCCCTCCTGGAGGTGGCTGAACACCTGCCCGCTCATGGGAAGGGATGAAGTAATTCTTTGTTTTCCTTTGTTTGCATGCATGGCTTTTGCTTTACCAATTAAACTGTCTTTATCTCAAGCCACAGTTTTTTCACTTTTTTGATTTTCTCCTCCATCTCTGGGAACGAGTGTGGGAGTACCTGCATGGTGCTCAGTTGCTGGCTGGGGTTAAGCCATGACAGCTGAATAAAGCAGAGAAAAAGCCCTTCCTATTATCCTGCGCTAAATAAATTGTAAAATGTAAGATATGTACATTTCAAGATGAAGTTTACAGGTTCTCAAAAGGAAGGAACTTAGTGGTGAAACACCTACAATGTATGGGCAGGAAGCTGGGGACAGTGTGGAGTATGGACGAGTACAACAGAATTGGCACTAGTACCTCTGCTGCTTGCATGTCAGCACAGCTTTGAACCTGCTTGAATTTGGGTACAGAACCACTTTTCAACTAGACACCTTTGACACAGTAAGATTACACAACAGAATTTTCTTTCCACAAGTTTCTTTTTTCCTATCTAGATCACAATGACCCAGTGTACTGCTGGACAAAGGGCAATCAAATACTCCTTTCTGTGGGAATTTGAGATCTCTCCTCTACGTGACATGTTGTCAAAATATAATGAAGTCACCAGTGTGGCCCCTCCTGGGGTCCCCATACTCAATTTTGGACAATTATTTCTAGATATGGAGTTAGGTTGCATTCTGACTTCCGTTTTGCACAGTGTTTTGTTGATTTCTTTGCATTTCCATTGCCATATGAGTTTTGTTCATCAGTCCTGCATGAACTGCTGAGACATCACCGAACCTCAATGGCTGTAGGAATCTTTTTTCAATGATTTCAGGACTGGGCTGCCAGCAGCTGTGGAAAAATTGAAATGTAAAATAATAGGATTATGGCTTACATCAAACATTGAAACCTGATCTAGTAAAAGAAGTCCCTACCTACAGCTCGGAGGTATGAAATGAGAACCAAGGGCTAAGACAAGGGCTGTAGCTCACTGTCTATGGCCTGCACTGTACCTCCTAAGTTTTTTGTTAACATAGATAGATTTGATGTGTTGATGTCAAGAGAGAATGATTGGGTTGAAGTGGGAGCTCCTGTGGAGGTAGGATGGTCATGCTTTGGCTCAGAAGAACAGCACAAATGGAACAAAGTCATGATCTGAACTTTGAAGGACACGTGGCCTAAAAAGTAACTTTTGCCTGAAAAAGTCAGCTGTATATTAAATTACACTCTACTGCATATGATACTAACTTTTATGAAGTATGTGCTACCACATATATGACTATATTACTATATAGTAATAGATAGGCCTAGATCATGCCACACGTAAGAGGGAGACTGGGATAAGATTATGCTATATATAAGGAGGGTAGAAATTTAACCTGTTTGGGAGGAAGACAAAAAGACCTTGGAGGCAGTCAACAGCCTACTCTCCTTTCCCTCCTCCCAGCTGAGCAGGCCTCTTGGTGAGCTTCTTCACATGATAATGACAATGATAATGACAATGATAATGATATTAGGGTTAACACAACATTATTGTTCTTGTTGGAGCTCTATCATAGTGCATTTAGCATTGATAGTTCTAAATTTGTAGTTCTGTTTCAATAAACTACACTATTCTCCAGTCTGTGATTACAGAAATTCTTATTGAATGCAACCATTCAGATCTATAGAGCTGAATTTTTAAACTGGACTATTTGTGGATCTGTGTTCATGCTTGTCATTTGACACTACCGGGCTTACAGTGCTGAATTTGTGGGAATCAGAAATTAAGGCCAGCTGCAGTCAACCCCTCCGATCCCAGGACCAGCTGGAATGCAAGGTTGTTCATTTTCTGTCAAGTTTCTATACTATTAATGCAACACAGAGGTTAGTCAATGATCTTTGAATGTCTTTTCCAATGGAAATGATTCACTGGATCTTAAGTTACTCTTTTAATTTTATGAACAAGGCATCACAGGAGAGATGATATTTGATGTATAATTTAGAATCAGCTGTAAGCAAAAAAGAGAAGGAACTCAGCTCAAAACTTGCTTAGCTCAAAACTTGCTTTATTAGCTGTGTAGTTCTGTCATGAGTTAAAAAGCTAAGGCTATGAGCAAGCATGTATCTATTATTTAAAAAAAATCCTTTTCCAAATGGTTTCTGGTATTTTGCAAAGCAAACAGACAGCAAGAGACAGAGGAAACTATTATATGTGGTCACAGATCCTTGGGCAGAAGCAGCTCATTATGGAGCAGGATTCATATCATGAGGTTTTACCTTTATTTTATTCCACTGGAAATTAAAAAAAAAAAAAAAAAAAAAAAAAAAAAAAAAAAAAAAAAAAAAAAAAAAAGCAGCAGAAAGTTAAGCTCTCCTTCACAGAACTGAGCATCACAAGCTTCTTAAGTATCTGATTTGCCCAGGATTTTGTAATAGCCTAGTGGCAGGCATCTGCAAGTGGTAACAACTCCTAGGGAAGACCTGTGATAGAGTCAGACTTCAGAGTCCCCGAAGTCTGAGCGTACTGAAGATCTGGATTTTCATAGCAGAATAAGTTCAGGGAGTTCTGCAGCAGGTAGTGCTAAACTGCCCCGCTGATAATGCCCTGGAGACTTGCCCGTGTACTCAGAGTGAAAAACCTGCTGCAAGAATGACACCATGTATCATCACCAGCACAGGACATATCTACCTTACTCCCAAAATCTCCTGGAAGTGACAGAGGAGCTGACTACAGAATGGCCAGTTTCTCCTGATAGCCTGGTCTCCCACAGCAGTCCAGTCATGGTCCTGAAATTCCCTCCCTGAAAGGAGCAAACTGGCCTTAGGAAAGATAACACCATAACCTGAGCTGTGTCATCCCCACTGCATTCCAGAAGTATCTCCACAGCCCGGACGAGAATACTATTAAGTTCCTTGTGGAAAAAAGCCTTTGTTAGAGGTTTGAAATTATAGGATCTCTTTCAGAGTTTTGCTATTTGTCTTGCAACATTTTGGTTTCCTTTGGGCCTGTGCTGAACAATGGTACGTGAACACATGACAGATCCCATTGTTTTCATTTGTCAGTGAGGGAGGGGTCACTGAACAGTGATTTCTCTGCTAACAGGTGTAACATCTCTGTGGTCTATGGGAAGACAGATGGATTATTGTTCAATCTTCTGTTGTATCCTAACAAAAGCATGTTACATAAAGCTGCCCAGCCAGTAAGAAAAAAAAAATAATATCGTGCAATCATAAAATGTCCATGAGAGGGCAGCAAGCACTCAATATAGCAAACTTTTTCTATCTTTCCAGATAATTTTCGGGCCAAAAACTATCTACTGAATAATTTTTGCTAGATAATGCTTGATATCAACAGCAAAACCTCAGAACAATTTCCTCCACTAAACAAAGCAAATAGAGAATTAATAAATACCCGAGAAATGCAAACCCACCCCTCTTTTAAAGTATTTAATTTTTCATTCACTCTAAAAGTAGCCTTGCTCTTGTCTAAGCCACCAGCACACTGGAAAATACTGTAAAAATATTAGCCCAAAATAATACTTCTACCTTAAGAAATGAAACATGTAAAATCTCGTTTAACATACCTGTAATGCTAAATTCACCTTGAGATATCATCAAAGATGGCAGGAATTATAAATGTTGGGGGGGGGGGGGGGGGGAAATGAGGACGGGTAGAATTTCTCAGAAACACAATTGGACATGATTTGCTGTAAGACTTTCCTTAAAAGAAAACAAATTGCGGTAACTACATAAACAAAGAAGCCACATAGGAGAATCCATAGAAGCAGGTGAAACCGAAATACATAAGACATACAACTTTGAAAATACCAAATCAGACCATAATTTAAATGAATCAACAAGTGGAGTAACTTTTCATGAATGAGCTTTTTCTTCTAAACGAACCACGATATATCAAAGTTTTAAAAGATACTTGAATCATTATAAAAACAGACACATTGTCCTTGCTATCTGAAACACGAGACACTCACCGAAAAGCGACAGAAACACTGAACCCATTGTGCCTCGGGGAAGGGGAATTCACACAAATCCCGGAATTTTCTGCTCTCCGGCCGAGCGACAGAGTAAGCGGGGAGACGGCGGGAGCCAGACCCAAGCCCCACCCCCTTTCCTCAGCAGTCCTCAACCAGGTCGGACCGCAGCGCATAAAGGCCGCGGCGCGGGCGGGGCTGGCTCAGAGCGCAGCAGCGTTGGCAGCAGCGGCGGGTGGTGCAGCAGCGGTGTAGGAGCAGCAGCAGCAGCAGCAGTAGGCTCAGTATGTCTGGCAGAGGCAAGGGCGGCAAGGGGCTCGGCAAGGGCGGCGCCAAGCGCCACCGCAAGGTGCTGCGCGACAACATCCAGGGCATCACCAAGCCGGCCATTCGCCGTCTGGCTCGGCGCGGCGGCGTCAAGCGCATCTCGGGGCTCATCTACGAGGAGACGCGCGGCGTGCTCAAGGTGTTCCTGGAGAACGTGATCCGCGACGCCGTCACCTACACGGAGCACGCCAAGAGGAAGACGGTCACGGCCATGGACGTGGTCTACGCCCTCAAGCGCCAGGGTCGCACTCTCTATGGCTTCGGCGGCTAAAGCTTTGTTCTCCTACCGAGTCATCGCGATAACAAACCCAAAGGCTCTTTTAAGAGCCGCACAATTGGACTGAAAAAGCTGTGTCACTGTTACAGAGGTGTCAATTGAGACGGTGACGGTACTATTTTGAAACTTAGTACTAAGAACTGGGAAGAGCAATGATGCTGAAGCTTTAGAAGTGCTATCCACATGCATAGCTTCGCTGTTAGCAAGGGATTCGTTTTTGCCTTGGGAGGTGGGGTTTTTGTATTCCAAACGCTCTTACAAAAATCACTTCTGATGTTCTGTAATAAAAAACGTATTGTTCAACAGCTGTCGGTATAAGCAATTACGTAAAATGTTCCATATCTTGTTTTTAAATTCTGTGTTTAACAGTATAAAGAAATTGCAATGATATTTTTGACTAGGGAATAACCTGAAAGTTGCTGTGAGATGCCTTATCTTTCTGATACTTCAATTTTGCCCTTAGTTTTCTTTAAAACTTGTTTGCTTTAAAAATAAAATAATAAATTCATACACTAGTTATCTAGTGGTCATTTAGGGCGGTGGTTGGGAGGGGGAAAAGAAAGGGCTAGGAGGGGACTGGACAATAAAAGCAAATTATGAACCTAGAAGGACATTTTTAAAAATGTTTCAAATGAAGCTTTGTGTTAACATTTTTCTCATTCTCACATACAAAGAGCACTCCAGTCTGGGGTCACTTCAAGAATATTTTTGTTCTACTTCATGACCGAAAAAAAAAAAAAACAAAACACAATTTCAACTTTATGTAAAACTTGGCAAATCATTTGGCCCTTGAAAACAATATCAAAAAATATTTGTGGTCATGTCTAGTTTTTCTCACACCTCTGTGAGTAGGGAAAAATTAAATAGGAGACCACTACCATATTCCCTTGCGATTAATTTCGGGGGGAAAAAAACCAAACCAAAACACCACCAACAAAGAAAAAAATGGCCTCAATAGCTGCATGATCTTATGTAAAGGCAAAAAATCATGCCTGTAAAAATCAGGCAAAAAGTTGCCTGATGTTATGTAAAGCTTCTCATTCAGAATTTCCTAGTGAAATTAAAACATGGAATATGTGAAAATAGCAGCTTAAAAATTATCTCAATCACTACAGCTTATTACGTACTTATCATAGCTACGAACTTGTGTTACTGGATTTTTGGGAGCTCTGTTTCGAGGTGCCTGCCCATCAGTCCTTTGTGTACTTGGGAATAACGGGCCTATTCAAGTAAGGAGCTCTGTACTGCATTGAAAGAAGCTTTTCCTTTTGTAACCAGTCCATCATAAAAAAAAAAAAAAAAAAAAAAAAAAAAAAAAAAAAAAAAAGTCACAAAGAAAGAAAAAACAAAGAGCAAGTAAATGCTAAATTTTAGCCTTTACGCTGTTTACAATCTGTCAGGAGATTGGCAGAGATGCAGAGCCAAAGAAGCAGGAGAGGTAGGAGCGCTGTATCTGACAGTGCCGGTACCGCGTGCTGGGCCCGCACGGAGCGCGTTGCGACCGGAGCGGGGCGGCAGAGCGGGGCCGGGGGCTCGGGGCAGAGCCGCAGCTACCCCGGGGCGGGCTGGGATCGCACCGCGGCCAATAAGATCGTGCTTCTCCAGGACCAATCAGGAACGCGGCAGCTCTATAAATAGCGGCGTTCGCGCGCTGCCTTCGGTAGTTCTTTCTGCGGCTCTGAGGTTCTGTTGTCGGTTTTCCATGGCTCGCACGAAGCAGACGGCGCGTAAGTCGACGGGCGGGAAGGCGCCCCGCAAGCAGCTGGCTACCAAGGCTGCCCGCAAGAGCGCGCCGGCCACGGGCGGCGTCAAGAAGCCGCACCGCTACCGGCCCGGCACGGTGGCGCTGCGCGAGATCCGGCGCTACCAGAAGTCCACGGAGCTGCTGATCCGCAAGCTGCCCTTCCAGCGCCTGGTGCGCGAGATCGCGCAGGACTTCAAGACCGACCTGCGCTTCCAGAGCTCGGCCGTCATGGCGCTGCAGGAGGCCAGCGAGGCCTACCTGGTGGGGCTCTTCGAGGACACCAACCTGTGCGCCATCCACGCCAAGCGCGTCACCATCATGCCCAAGGACATCCAGCTGGCCCGGCGCATCCGCGGCGAGCGCGCCTGAGTTTGCTGCCGCCGCCCACGTAGACCCAAAGGCTCTTTTAAGAGCCACTACACGCACAATTAAAAGAGCTGTAGCACTGTTTTAAATTGCTTTTCAAATCCATCTGGGGTGCATTGTTAAAAGTGCTTTATGAACACTCGATGATGAAAGGAGACTTAAACTGAATGGGAGAAAAGTGAAGTAGGGAGATTGATAATTAGTTTTCTAAAGGAGGATGATTAGGGAGCCCCAGAGGAGATACTAACACAGGAGATATTAACAACTTACCAGTCAATTTTCTCATTTGCTTTTGAGAGCAGATTTCAGGGACTTGTATCAGGGAAGGATCTTTATAGAGCCTGGGTGTGCACAATAAGCCAGCATCAGTGACTGTTGCTTCTTTATTTACAGGGTTGGAGGGGTTTACATCCCTGTGGCTGATAGATGTAATACAGCTTCGAGGAGAAAAGGACCTCAGAGTAGCTGATGTTTCTTCAGTTATTTTTGGAACCATCTCCCTTTCTTTCCATCTGCAAAAATTCACATCTAGTACTTGGGATGCAACAGCCCTGAGGACCGGAGAGTGCTTGAAGGCTTTTGTTAGAAGCCAGAGTGACCATCTGTTGTCAGTAGAGGCTTCTGGGCACTATTTGCCCTACTTGGAGATGCTGTGCTACAGAGCCTGTCTGTCAGACAGCACTTTGGTGGTTGGGAAAAAAAAAAAAATAAAAAGAAAGACTTGCTAAGCGTACCAATCAGACTGGATAATGATTTCTTTGGGGGATTCTGCCTTTTACCTTCTTTTTTCTTCCTTCCACATAAAGCCCCCTGAATTAATTTACTGATCGTCATGACCTGATTTTGAACAAGGTTGCAATGGATGGGGAGCTGCACATTGTAGCATGACAAAGATTTCCAGTTGTCTTGATTATGCAGCATGATGTTACAAGAAACTTTTAACTACAGCCTGGGGAGAGAAGGAAATATTTCAGTAGGTCATAAAAATTCCATGTTCTCTTAAAAGTCAGAGAAAAGAATAAACAAAAGAATAACATCGGTTTGGTTTTTTTTTTTCTTTCTTCTGCCTCAGTGGTAATGGAGCGTATTTAACACTAACTAGAAAAAATAGTGAAAGAAACTTGGTATCATTTCTAACAAGTAGCATCATGTAAATGCTGTAAGATCCTACCCAGTCCCTTTTAGGAATTTTACTAGATATCACTGATATACAACCTGAGAACACAGAGGAGATATTAACAACTTACCAATCATAACAGATAATTTCCTCATTTGCTTTTGAGAGCAGATTCCACAGACTCGTATCAGGGAAGGATCTTTATAGAGCCTGGGTGTGCACAATAAGCCGGCATCAGTGACTGTTGCTTCTTTATTTACAGTTGTAACACTTCTAAGGTTTTAGCCAATTTAGGCTTTGCCAACCTGAATTTGGGCCTAGTTATGAAGTTTAAGTCAGTAATAAATTGCAAGTGTGTAGCAACAAGTAGTATCAGGATGGAGGCCACTGAAGTCTTAGAGAGTAGGCAGACATACTGTTCATTTTAATATTATAATAATACAGTTCCTTTTAAATTACATTTAGGCACAGTCCCTGTACTCTTCCAGCAGAAGCACTGCCACTGTATAAATTCTCACCTCTTCCTCTGCAAGTGGTGATGTACAAACGAAAAAATAAAATATAATAGAACCGTTTCAACTAAAAGAGACTGAAAGTGATAATCTAGTGCCAGCTATGAAACAGTTTCTGTTTTTTAATAAACCATATGATATTGGAACTACATAAAAACATGCCAGATGGTGCTGAGGCAGAGGGGAGTGAGAAAGTGATGGATGGATAGATCTGAAAATAAATAAAATTTGTGAATGGAAAAAGAGCAGAAGAAGGTGTGTATACAGGTATATAACATTCACATATATGCATTTATATGTACTTGCATACCTTCATCGCTATGCTATGAATATTGCTTGTATATACCATGTTTACCTCCTGTGTATTGTTTCAGAAAAATACCATATGAAACCTCATACAGGGTTTCCCACACACTATACTCAAATACTTGAATTTTAATGTCAGAACAATTTGGCTGGTAACATTTACAGAAGGGTTTTGGACAGGTTGGAGTCCATTGTCAAGGACAGAGGAAAACATGTTGCAAGCAAAGAAGCAAAATCAATAGAAATCTCAGTGTTTAACTAGTGAATTTGTAGAAAACTTGATGTCTCTAAAATATTAAAACAGTGATGGTCTGTAAGAGTTGGCACAACCAAAAATTGAACTAATGTCCAACTGTAATTTCCTGACTACAAAGTTTTATTAAGTGAACTAAATTCTGCTAAGTGTAGGCCTTTGATCTCCCCATGGATCTTCCTGTACTGACTCAGTTTTCTTGTCATCAAATACAAAAGACTTGTCTTTAACCCTCAAAAAAGTATAAGCCCATTTCCTACTGGCTAAATCTTCCAAGCTTTGACAGATCTCTTTTCCTCAGCTGATGTGGTCCATAATACAAGACACAAAACAACCACTGGATTCTCTTTGCCTTTCCAGGTTGTCCTTGGTCATCTTCTCCAGCCTGTCCTCAGACATAAAACCGCCCCTCCACCACACACACACACAGAGAAAAAAAAAAAAAAAAAAAAAAAAAAAAAAAAAAAAAAAAAAACACCTAAATTATTATTGAATTTCTCAAGTTTTAATCCTATCATCAAGTTTATAATCTTAGCACTTCTGTTTTACTCGTGTGATAGAGGTAGGGCTCTGAGGTATCCAGTTACAATTTCAAAAGTACATCACAGTAAAAGCAACTATAGGGTACAATAGTTAATGAAAAGCTGTTTGAAATCTGATGCTTTTCTTCCAGTACTAACTCAGGTTATACCTTCCACAATGCTTTGAAGTAAAACCTGGAGTATTCAGAATACACTATTTTACAGAAAGCATAAAGTTGGGGATGGGAGGGAGGGAAGAGGGGCAGGGAAAAGTAAGTGTGGGCTGTCTGTCCTAGTATATTTTCCATTTGCTGTATCTAAACACTCATTTGCTTTGTAGTTTACTTATTCTGTACAGTTGAATGGACAGTGGCAAGCACGCACCTCACTGAAACAGCACGCAACACTGGCTAAACAAGAAAACAGCTTAAGGTAAATACCTGAAAGCACTGCCATGCTCACATTACAATTCAATAACCTTTAAGAAATCACAATCACTGTTTTGTAAGAAAGCATAAGAAAGGTGTTGTCTCAACTCTCCTGTGTGATGTAGTGGCTCTTAAAAGAGCCTTTAGAGTGTGGGAAAAATATTTCAGGCTCACATAGTGGACCTGGGCAGGAAACTCAGGCGCGCTCGCCGCGGATGCGCCGGGCCAGCTGGATGTCCTTGGGCATGATGGTGACGCGCTTGGCGTGGATGGCGCACAGGTTGGTGTCCTCGAAGAGCCCCACCAGGTAGGCCTCGCTGGCCTCCTGCAGCGCCATGACGGCCGAGCTCTGGAAGCGCAGGTCGGTCTTGAAGTCCTGCGCGATCTCGCGCACCAGGCGCTGGAAGGGCAGCTTGCGGATCAGCAGCTCCGTGGACTTCTGGTAGCGCCGGATCTCGCGCAGCGCCACCGTGCCGGGCCGGTAGCGGTGCGGCTTCTTGACGCCGCCCGTGGCCGGCGCGCTCTTGCGGGCAGCCTTGGTGGCCAGCTGCTTGCGGGGCGCCTTCCCGCCCGTCGACTTACGCGCCGTCTGCTTCGTGCGCGCCATCGCTGGAGAGGCACACCAGGAACGCCCGGAACCGAGGCGGAGAAATGAGAACCCTGCGTGACCCCGTCCGCGGTCGCATTTATGGGCTGCTCCCACTCTCTGACTGGCTGCCAGGAATGAGCCACTTCCATTGGAAACTTTCAAATTCGAAAAGCCCGCCTCGAAACCGCGCGCCTTCACCGACGTCAGCCAGTTTCAGCCCCCCCGATCCCGCCCCGCCGCTTTTGTTTTAACGGTAGGCTCCTTCTTATCACAATTTTTACAGCCTCCCTCAAAAATGACACCTTTACGGAGAAATGTTCAAACGGGAAATGAGAAATTGCAAATTATCCTGAGCTGAATGCATGGAAAACTCATGACATTTTTTTCCCTCTGGTTGCCTTAGTTTGTTTGTTTGTTTGTTTGTTTGTTTTTTCTCCTAAATAGGAATCATAAGTATTTTGGGGCTTGGATCTTCGATCCTGTGGGGTGCGTGGGGTTGCGTACTTTGAGGGAGTTTTGGTGGGAGAGGTTGAGTTCTACATAGTTTAAGTTTCATCTGGTACGAGGGTAAACGCTTTAAGATCAAAATTATTTGCAAATAGAAGTTTTCTAGTCCGAGAGAGTGCTTTCAAATGCGAAGTATCCTTAGGATGTTGGTGAAGTACAGCAAGGCGTAAGGTGAGTTTTCCATTTTCCTCACTCTATATATTGTGCAGTAATTCCCTATTCGGGTGCAGCCTGATCACAGACGGGCTTTCAGACGAAAGGCAGGTACTGACACCACGTATGGAGAACACCTCTGGCACCCCAAATTAAAAGTATATTCCTAACCTAAATACAGTGGAAGCCCAAATAATGGACAATTTCCTACACACTGCATTCAGAGGACAAAGGGGATCATTTATTAATATTGAGAAGTGTCTTAGGGAGCCGATGCCTCTAACACTGAATTACAGTAGCTATTACCTTAATTTTAATACAGATAGGTATCTACTGCTTCAAAATCCCCCCAACAGAGCTGCCCGCAGCGGAGATACTTACATGTCTCTAACCGTCAGCTAGACAGTGGAGATATTTAGGTTGCTTTGCTTTTTCGTAAGCTTAGATAGCAAGTACATTAGTCCTAAACATAAAACCTTTAAAACAGTTGCATTATACGTTCCGTATTTTGAATCCATAAGAGAGGATTACCAGCAAAAATAATTAGCAAACCGTTAGAACCTACCTTTTCATAGATCTACGTACCAATAGAAAATATGGTTTTTAAGCTTTAACTAGAAGTTAACGCTTTGGCTTAAAGTAACCCAGCTCTTTGTCTGTTTAAGTGTGCGGCTCTTAAAAGAGCCTTTGGGTTTGTTATCGCGATGACTCGGTAGGAGAACAAAGCTTTAGCCGCCGAAGCCATAGAGAGTGCGACCCTGGCGCTTGAGGGCGTAGACCACGTCCATGGCCGTGACCGTCTTCCTCTTGGCGTGCTCCGTGTAGGTGACGGCGTCGCGGATCACGTTCTCCAGGAACACCTTGAGCACGCCGCGCGTCTCCTCGTAGATGAGCCCCGAGATGCGCTTGACGCCGCCGCGCCGAGCCAGACGGCGAATGGCCGGCTTGGTGATGCCCTGGATGTTGTCGCGCAGCACCTTGCGGTGGCGCTTGGCGCCGCCCTTGCCGAGCCCTTTGCCGCCCTTGCCTCTGCCAGACATACTGAGCCTACTGCTGCTGCTGCTGCTGCTCCTACACCGCTGCTGCACCACCCGCCGCTGCTGCCAACGCTGCTGCGCTCTGAGCCAGCCCCGCCCGCGCCGCGGCCTTTATGCGCTGCGGTCCGACCTGGTTGAGGACTGCAATCGAGGGCGGTGGGGGGGGCGTTCCCGTCCATTTTCCCGGTTTGCGTCACCTGTGGTGAAACATCGCTCGCTGTCACCTAGTGGAGGGCTGTAAAGTCTTGCGAGTAAACCAAAGAATAAACCGCCTTCAAGAAAAAAATTCCAACGATGCTCATGTTCGTAGAGTTGGAAAGCATTCCCCCCCTCCTTAGAACTGTTTAAACCATTTACATATGTGCGGGTATTGTATTTTGTTGCACTGGCAGGAGTTGGTGTGAATTCAAATTCTCGTTGTTTTCATGCTGTTGTTCATTAATACTTTTGGTTAAGTTGTATTCAAAGTGCTATAAACGATGCTTCAGGATTTTTAATAATTTGTGATCTCTTAACACCTTTAAATAATTTTTCACAATATTTCTTTTATTGGTTATTTTGATTTCCACCTCCCATTTCTTAAGTATACCAATTTTACATCATCAACTTTTTGTCTGTAAACACATATTAAGCAGAAGGTGGAATAGAAACTGTTTGATATTATTAAAGTTTTATTAGTTTGTGACTTCTGCTAGATGTGCTCATTTTGAATTACTGCAGTGGGGTAATTTTCTGCGTTCTAATTTTTTACAAAATGATCATTACTATAACTATTGACTAAAATTTCTGCTCCTTGATTAGTAAAAAAATCACTCTGCCTTTCACTATAGATTTTTTTACTGTGTATGTTTGTGTGTGTGCATCTATATCAATACTAGAAACAAAAGATATTCTGAATTATCTTCTGTGAAAGTCAGGAGTGGTCTTTGTCTTAGGATGTTCCAAATGTCATCAAGTAAAAACATCCCAAGCTCGTATAACTGATATCTAAATAACATTATTTTTCTCTTTTCCTTTTATGTATGAAAGGCAAACATAATTTCTATGTACTCTTCTAAAGTGTTAAAAGGATAATTCATTATTTGCTACTAAGACTTCAGGGTTTGAGTTCAGGTCAACGTTAGTACAAAAAAAATTGACAGATATATTTTAAGAATATATAATAATAGAATTCTGGAAACATATTTGTACTTTTAAACTAGTAGTTTTGAATTTAATTTAAGTATTGGGTAAGTTTTCATATTCCTTGTTCTTCGCCTACGGGCAGCTGGTGCTTCCTTGACTCTTCAAAATATTCTTTGTCACTCTCAAAGGAAGAATGGAAAAGCAATAATGACCTCTGTCAATGAGACAGGTACAGATCCGTGCTTTGCACTGTGTTCATGCTCTTGGGATCTGCCATGCTGAAAACATAGATCTCATCTGGGGGACAGAGATAAATTCTTCCCTTGTACTGAAAACCTGGGCACTTTTGATGGAGCATCATATTCCCACAAGAGAGAAGAGCTCAGAGGAGAAGGGCAAAACCACGATGAGCTGGAGAAATAACTCACTGTAAAGAAACCTGCACTTATTTCCACATCAGGGAGACTGACGGGTTACCATGGTTTTAGACAAGAGAGCCGCACCAGCGAATCATCAGATTTCCTCAGATGATTAACAAAGACTAAAGTCTTCCTGAGCAAGCCAGATGAAAATGAGGGGTGGGGGGGATGGGCGGAGTACAAGTGAATCAGCCCAATATAACTTGTAAAAATAGGAGAACAAATAGAAAATTTGGAGCAACAGGCTTGAAATTATTTCAACCAACATATTCTTCACAGGGACTGGCAGTGGGGACAGCATTGATATTGAGCATGTAGAGACCAGTAATGAGAATTTTGTTTCTACGGTGATTTAACTGTATATTGCAAATGCTTTATTATGTTTGGCTGCAATTTCAGTGCAGTATCCTTCTGCCAATTAAAAATACAATGTGACATCAAATACGCTCATTAGGAAAATTTGAAATTAAACATTGAACTCTCCTCATGTGTATCTGAAAGAATCCGGATGGAGAGTATTCAACTCCTACAGCATGGAGATGGGATCAGCTGGGACCTGCTTCTACACAGGACTGTGAACTGCACAAGATCTGACTTCCTTGGCAGTTCTTAAGCTACTAAATCTACCCCAGTGGTCTTTGTTCTCTGTATCCCTGGGCTCTCATACCCCACCTTCAGTTCAGCACGTAAGCCTTACTAGGAAAGCTGTGCTTACTAAAATAGAGCAGCCCACATCATTTTGGTAAGAAAATTTTTAAGCACAGAAAGCTCAGATTTTGAGACTTAAGCACAAAAGTCAATATTGGCATGTGTGGATTTACCATTTGGAGGGAATCTTCTGGCAGTAGCATAGATGGAGAAATGCTTTATGCTGTCCAAGCAAAACTAGCAAACACCACAAATTTTGTTTATTGACTGGCACACTGATAGCTAATTTAGTATTTTCCCCAGTTTTCCCTGCTAATTCAGACACTCACAGGTGGAGATATCCATTTTCATATTTTATTTACCCACTCTTGCTGGTCAGAGATAAGAGTTTGGGCTTGGAAATAGCCCTGGTTTGGGCTGTTTCCAACTTCCTTCTTGCTGCCAAATTCATAAACTATGCAGGGACTGACAAGAAAAGTCTTCGTTGTGGTTCAGCATCTTAGGCCTTACTTTTGAGGATGCAGTTTGCCATTCACACATTAAGCTTTAACAGGACATGGGAAAGAAGGGACAGGGTCAATAACCTGTAAAGGGGGGCAAGGGCAACCATGCTGACCAAATTCTGGCCATGACCATAGCATTCCTGGGCTTCTCTGAGGAAGAAACCAAAGAGTGCATTAACAAGTGCTCCAGGGTGGCCTGTGGAGCTCCAAGCTCAGTACCACACCATGAAAATATGCTCCTGCATTCTGGCAGACACAGTAAACAGCTACTCAGCAGCCCCAGCTGACACGGAAGCTCAGGAACTTTGCTTCTCTCAAATTCTTTCTCTTCTTTCTAAACTGGCATTTGAAGCAACACAGGTATCAGGATGCACTGTCCCTTGATTAAGCTAGAAAGATGAATCCAGAAAGAGTTGTAAGCACCACATTTTTTGCAGAGATGAGACTGAGTAGCTCCTCTTGTTGCCTGAGCTCATGCAGAGCTGATCTGGGGAGTAAGGTTTTCAGCTGAACACTACCAATCCTTACAGAGCTGCAAGTACTTAAAAGCAGTTGAAGTACTGCCTTGTCCAAGTGGTCTCTCTAGGGCATAGTTTTCCAAGTGCAAACCTAGTGTGAGCATCCCCATAGGAATTTACTGAATATTGTCTTGAGCTATGCATTTCTGGAGGAGGCCAACTGCTAAAAATGGTGATGTGCCTTGTATTAGTGACTCCAGACACTGCTGCTGTGCTCTGTTGTTGTTACAACCATACTTGGTTGGAAAACTGAAAAAATCCAGTTGAAAACCCCAGCCACTTATAGGGATTTATTCATGGTCATTCTCTGGACAAAGCAGTTTGTCTTTAAGGATACAGCAGTCAAGAAAGTCACCACAATGTCCAGGTCCTGTCCAGGTCAGACCAGTCATTACCTGGACCATGCTGAGGCGGTAGCATGCAAGTGTCTTCATGTGCAGAACCTGACACTTCTCTTTGACAAACTGCACAAGATTTCTGTTGCCCCACACCTCAAGTTTATAAATTCCCCTTTTGTCTGAAAGCATTACTTTTGACCCTGTTTAGCCTTTTTCTTGGTGCTATCCAAACTAGCTGTGTGTACATTCTGTCTCATCATCCAGGTTGTTCCAGAAAACACTAAATAATACCAACCCCGGAGCATTGTTTTGATTACTGGATGTCTGCAGACACTAAGTTGTTAATTATAGCCCTTTGGCCCTGTGCTACTGTAAATTTTCAAATATCAAAGAGCCTGCTTATCCTGCCTGTAGTTCCTCTGATCCTAAACAAGAACACTTGGGAGATGGTTCCAAAAAAATAATGAAATGTCAAGTATACTGCATACAGCATTCCTCCTTTGTCCACACATATTCCCCCCAGAATGAAGGGCTGGGATTACCTTTGATATCTTAGGAAATGGCATCTAATAACACACACATCCTGGGTCTCACTGAAGGGGTAGGGCTGAGTTTTTCTTTATTGATGGCATAGTTTCAATTTGCATTTCTGACTGAATCAGTATTTACATCCATCAGAAAAAAAAAAAAAAAAAAAAAAAAAAAAAAAAAAAAAAAAAAAAAAAATCTGACTGTTGTGTACCTAGGAGAACAGACAGCATGTCACATAGTTTCCAATACCATATTCTAGTTCCTTTCAGGCCCTCTGTAAAAGCTACAGGTAGGGTTACATTTTCATATTTTTGCATGTAGACCCCTGTATTTCTTCATCCTTCTGCACTTACCTTCTTTCCCAAAACAAAGAAAAAAAGTATCCTGCTCATAACTGAGATCCCTAAGCATACTAACACTACTACTACTAACAATAATTCTCAGTCCCATGGATGGAAGAAGTAAAATTTGTTTAGAAGAGGATCACTGATCCAAAGGCTTTCAGAAGCTAGGAGGAATATTTTGATGTTTTAGGCTCTCATTATATGGGGGAAAAGAGAATATTTGGGGGGTAATCCATTAAAATGCACAGCCCTTTATCGCTGATTGGCAAACATTCAGCAGTTATGGTAGAAGAGTCACTTCTTTGATCACTTCAGACTAGGAATTTAAGTTTTGCTGAGACTAACTAGCCTCAACAAATCCTTCCATCATATACAGCTTGAGCACCCGGTCAAATCAGGGTTGCTCAAACTCATCTTGACAAGCCTTGAAACTAAGGACCATGTGAGAGGTTAAAGTGATTTTTGAAGCTGTCTCTTTTGAACTACCAAAATTTAAAAAGTAATCTATACAGAGGCTTCACAAAATTAACCCAGAGAAGGACCATGTGCAAAATGGTACCAAGGGAAATAATCATTTCCCTCCACTCAGCACTGGTGGGAGAAACTGGGGTGCTGTGTCCAGTTCTGGCCTTCCCAGTGCAACAGAAATATGAACAGGACTGGAGTGGGACCAGTGAAGGGCCACAAAGATGCTGAAGGGATTGGAGCATCTCTTATGTGAGGAGTGTATTATTATTCAGATATCCTGCGGGGGGAATAGAGGACGCAGATCTGAGTCTTCTCCGAGTCTGCCCAGGAAAAGAGGCTATGGGCGTAAACTGAAACACAGGAAATTCTATTTATATGTCAGAAATAATTTTTTGGAACATGGTCCCTGTAAAGGTTTTAGTGTCCCTCTGCTCTAGCTGATCCTTCTTTGAGCATGGCCAGGACCTACTGCATTAAGTGTGAGATTAAAAGACAAGATACTTTTTTAGGAGATTTGATTTTCCTAACACTGAAGTAATTGTCCACATATTTTTGTTAGTTTAGTTGAAGTATAACTAAAAGGATATAGACTTCTTTACTACTGAAAGCTCTTTGACACCTCGAATCTTCCCTACATATAAACTTTGCAGTTGCTGAATCAGTATTGTCAGTATAATTTCAGCATGACAGAGACCTGACTAACATCTTTTGATCTGGTTAAGATGTTTTTATTATTAATATTGGGAGTGATTACTCGAGTGACTGGAAAATCGTTATTTATGAAGAAGACAGCATGCTTCAGTTAAAAGTTGTCAATTTCTCTGCATCTTCCCCATCCTAACTATAGTAATTGTAATTAAGTGAGTGTAGGCTTTCAGCTAAATTTGTCTAATCAGCTTATCTGGATTGCTCTCCTTCTACAGTCTGAATGTCTTATTTGCCTTTATTTGTCTAATGTCTAATCTGATCTGTTTTTCCTCCTGGAGAAGCTTCTCTCTTGACAAGAAGAAAAGTTAAGTATTTTCTCTACTATACAGTTTTAGGAATTCTTACATTATATATAACTATTTTTGTTTTGAAGATCCCCGCACTAGAAAATACTCTGTCATTTTGCAGGTTTTTCTGCGATCTGCACTAGGAGCTACACAGCTGAGCAAGAAAGCCAGAGCCTGTGTATGATGGTGCAAGGGAACGAGCTGTGCTTTGGTTGCACGTGTAAAGAGGACATAAAAATTGGTTTGAGTTCCTCAGTAAGAGATAAATGGGGACAACAATTATACAGGATACTTGGACAGGAAATCAGGGAGAATACTGCAAAATGTTTGCTGTTTAATTAAGGATTAAATGAGTCACATTTAAAATATCATCTCTCCACACGGAAACTGCAAGCAATTTTTATTACCAGCTCATTCTCTAAACTTTTTTTTTTTAATTTTCAAGTAATTTTGTTCAACACGAAGAAAATTTCTCTGGTTGAAAACTGTTCCCTAATCTACCACTGATTTGATAAGTTATGTGCTCAGATGCCTGCTCTGCTTTGTCTTTTTTGTCTTATCTGTAAAACACCCAGGGCAATCTCAGTGCTATTTGAAAGGATCAGTCTCTAAAATATGAGAATTCACTGTGGTTCAGTGTTGCATTTAACAGCTATTTCCAGCAGTGCAAACTTGAAAATTGCTCAAAGCTCCTGACAAGTTCGTTTTACCCAGTTAAGCAGAAAATGTCATCACTTGGCCCAGAGTATGAGAATAACCCCTAAAAATCCTCCCCTTTTCACACCACCTCATATTTCTAAATCACCTCACTTTATTAGCACACACACACAAGCAAAATCTCTTTCCCCAGAAATGGATGGTGAAACCATGAACATTTCATCTTCTCAGAAGTAGGCCAGGGATATTTCTCTGTGCAGATAAGAGCCAGTGTGATGGTTAAGGAAAAGATGCAATAAAGGATGCTGACACACAATGCCGGAGGCCAGCTGCCAAGACTTTCAGTGTCTCAGGCTACTAGGAAAAAGCAAAGGACTTCAGAAGTGCAACTCAAAATAGGGAGCAAGGAACAAGAGGATTTACAAAGATGCACCCAGAACTAAAAGTGAGAGAAGTCCTACATTCTATCCTTGAAATACTTTAGTTGACAACCTTCACAACCTTCTTCATATGCTTTCCTTTCAAAAATAGAACAGAAGCAAACAAAGAAACATAAAAACCATACAGAAGAGTTCCTGTGCCTTTAAAACTTACCACAGAGTAGGGACAGCAATTCCTTATCTGTTGCAGGTGGAATTCTAATGACTGTGCTACTTAGAGAGCAAGCTCTAAGATCTCCCATCACTTTCTATCTTGTGTCTTTATCTCTAACCTCCGGTCTGTTTATGGGGGAAGGGAAGGAAACCTCTCCTCTGCTGATGGGCTGAGAACAGGTTTACTAAAAGCAAGCTGGGGGGAGATGCCCAAATGTGTGAATGTGAGGGAGGTGCAAAGAGGATGCACCCCTGGGGCTACAGCTGCATTCTTGCCGGAGCGGCTACCGTCCACTCCCGGTTGCCCCAGTCTCTTGACCAGTTTCAAGTGTTATAAACCTGTCACAGAGCTCTAACACCAAGCCGTAAAAGCCTGCAGGTATTAAAGCACATTAACCTTCTTTTAGTCTTTATTTTCTGAAGAATGTGCATCACATTAAACAGACCCGGACAGATGACAACTCTTCCTGGCTCTCTTCTCTATCACTTGCAGTCAGATTCTGCTTTATCTTTGTTCATCTAGACAGAAAATACGCATAATGCCCTCATCCTACCACAACCAACTATTCTTTTACCTCTCAGACATATACTGTTCATGAGACTTGCCACACAGAACTTTCAAAATCTATGGCTACTGTGGACTTGGTCTAGTTGTTTACAGTCTGGGTTTTTTTGTTTTTGTTTTTGTTTTTGTACTGTGGAGTATGGACAAGCCTAATTTTTTCCAATCTCCGATTTTCATTCCTCTTCTTCAAAGTATTTATTACCTCTCCTGCATGCAAGCACAAGAAAATAAAAAGAGAAATAAATATTCTCTGAATATGGAAGAGTCACAGTTTTCACTTGTCATTTTCTTTTATCTAATGTATCATTGTCATTTTAATCTGTCTCGTTTAAATTGAAACTGCTGGCTATCAAATATAACTTATATTGTGTCTTCAATATTCAGTGTATCAAAATACATCTCAGGGCCTTTTGTAACATACCTTATGTCATCTCAAATCTCAAATTTATCCAGGCTAGAAAAGATACTCCTTTGTTGAAATAACCCACTGACATTTTGCATGACAAATTTTACAAAGTACATTTTGATCTTAACTTGTTCTTTAAAACTAAGGGGGAAAAAATCTGGCTGCTTTTTAATTAGAAACCGTTCGAGGCTTTTGTCTTCTTATTTAATAAAAAATAAGCCCAAACAATTCATTGCAGACCTTAGAATTTTTAACTAATTTCTATTGTCACTTAATGAGAGTCAATAATTAAGTGGGATTATGATAATTAAAACTAATTCTGATTTATGAGGATTGTCTGGAACTTATTTCAATATTCTCAGGCTTGGGATGGAAACCTCAATAGCGAGTTTTTTCCTTTAAAGAAAAGAATTGGAGGAATATGAAACTTATGAAAAAAACAAACAACCAACCAAAACATAAAACTGCAACAGTCAGTGTCCAAGTATTTGTAAGTTATATTGAAACTGAAGCATTCTATCCATGAAGGCAAGATTTCCACAGTATTACTGGATGATAACTAATGTTTCATCTGGCTCTATAATTGTTTAAATATGATACATACTAGTGTATACCTGTTAGACATTTTCCATCTCCAAGTCTGCCTCTCGTGTTTGTAAGTCATAAAGAATAGCATCCACCATTGTAACTGAGAAAGTGTTAAACTAGCAGTTTATCTGGGATTTCTAGACATTAACCAGGCATTAACATCTTCATTTTACAGACTATTTGTAAAAACGTCAGTCTTTCCATCCACTTATAGAACAACACGCAAAAATCAAAACAAAACAACACAAAAAAACCCCCCCAAAAAATCCAACAACAACAAAAAAGCATTAACACTGGCAAGTTCCAAACACCTTTCAATAGTATATATATTTCTCTGAAGGTCTCCTCCTTTCCCAAAACACGAAAATACGTTGAAATACTGTATCCTTAATAGTTAAAGATATGGTTAAGAGAGGCGAATCTTTATCCATATTCAAAGCTCGGCCATGAAATTGTGTTACTTCCTTGTCTTTGAAATCAATTTACGACAAAAATACTCAAGCTGATCACTCGGTTTCTGTCCTAATCTGAAGAGAACCCCCCAAAGAGTAAGCCTGCATTACGGGGGAGACTTTTTACCTACGTGTTTTATTTTAATTTAGAAGGAAAAACAAAAGTTTGCCGTTCCCGGGGTCTCTCTGGCTTCACAACGCGGGGTTAAAAACAGCTTTTCTCTCCCATCTGTGGTCCAAACAGCAAGAAACTTGCCCGAATGAAAGTCCACCGTCTTCTCTTCACTCTCCGAAGAAACTGGGGTGATTTTGGTGCACTCGTTTTACGAAAAATATGAATTTATAACTCGGAAGAAACACAGACTCGGAGGAGGAAAAGCTCTTCCTGGCGAACAGTTAGGCGGGCTCTGCAAAGCACCAATCACAGATCACCGCTTCGCTATAAATTCAGGCATCGGGGTTACTGTAGCCCAATTACTTTCTTTTGATTAGGAAGAAGTCTCTGCAGCGATGTCGGAGACCGCTCCCGCCGCCGCTCCCGCTGTCGCGGCCCCCGCCGCCAAGGCCGCCGCCAAGAAGCCGAAGAAGGCGGCGAGCGGCTCCAAAGCCCGCAAGCCCGCGGGGCCCAGCGTCACCGAGCTGATCACCAAGGCCGTGTCCGCCTCCAAGGAGCGCAAGGGGCTCTCCCTCGCCGCGCTCAAGAAGGCGCTGGCCGCCGGCGGCTACGATGTGGAGAAGAACAACAGCCGCATCAAGCTGGGGCTCAAGAGCCTCGTCAGCAAGGGCACCCTGGTGCAGACCAAGGGCACCGGCGCCTCCGGCTCCTTCCGCCTCAGCAAGAAACCCGGAGAAGTAAAAGAAAAAGCTCCCAAGAAGAGAACAGCTGCAGCCAAGCCCAAGAAGCCGGCGGCTAAGAAGCCCGCCAGCGCCGCCAAGAAGCCCAAGAAGGCGGCGGCGGTGAAGAAGAGCCCCAAGAAGGCGAAGAAGCCGGCGGCCGCAGCGGCCAAGAAAGCGGCCAAGAGCCCCAAGAAAGCGACAAAGGCCGCCAAGCCGAAAAAAGCGGCGGCAGCAGCGAAGAGCCCGGCTAAGGCGAAGGTGGCCAAGCCGAAAGCAGCCAAGCCCAAGGTGGCCAAGCCGAAAGCAGCCAAGGCAAAGAAAGCAGCTCCCAAGAAATGAGGTGTTGAAGTGGAAATACTTTTAAACCCAACGGCTCTTTTAAGAGCCACCCACTACTGTCCCCAAAAGGGCTGATACACTCCGTCACTGAGCTCCGTGCCTGCAGCAGAGCCAACTATTCGCCACTATCCGGGTGGGACGTTCGTCTGTGGAGTGGATGGGACGCTAAACTTCCGACCGTGGTTTTACACTAAGACTTGGAAAAATAAAAGTTTACATTCCCGGCGAAAACGCTTGCTAAAGACTGCTTTTTTTTTTTTTTTTTTTTTTTTTTTTTTTTTTTTTTTTGTGAGTACCGCAAGTGGGTGTATATGTTAAAAAAGACTGCTTAAGGGCGGGTACCTTTCTGGGGCGTGGAGGTTCCTTTCGTTGCTCTAAATCAGCGCGATTCCTAACAGCACGGATGCGACTGCCACACCTCTTAGTGACCGTCGCAGGGAACTGTCAGCACGGCTCCGCTGCTTCCTTGGCAATGACCTTTCCGCTTGCCAGCGCTGTCGTGGGGCAGGTCTTAATTTCTGCGTGATTTGACCGACCTACTTTTTCGAGGAGGCGATTGCCGGGGCGGGAGGTGGGTAGAAGTCTCCAGCCTTCCTCTTCCGCACGCTACCGGGCTGGCGGCGGCGCAGCGGGAGCTGGGCCGGGCACTTGTCCCGGAGCCCGTGGGCGGGAGCGCAGAGGCGGAGCCGCGCAGGGCTCCGCGCAGCGCCGGGGGCTGCCCGGCGCCGCCGGTGCCTGCCGGACGGGAGAAGCCGCAGCCGCTCATTGGGCCGCTGGGAAATTTGGAAAAGCCCGCGCTGCAGGGGAAGGGGTGGGGAAGGAAGGGGAGGGGAAAAGAGGGGAGAGGAAGGGATGGAAAAAGGGGGAAAGGGAGGAGGACCCGGAGCGCTGCCTGCGCTGGCTCGGAGTTTACCCGTGCTCCCGGGTCCCCGCGTTCCGTGGGATCTCATCCCCTTGAATCGTCTAGTCCAACTCAGGAGGGTTCTCCCTTCCCCCAGTCCTGTAGTCTTCTTATACAGAAAGCAAAAATTTTCAACCTTAAGACAATTCCGAAATATCAATACAAAGAGTAAAGAGGACTCGATTATTTATCCCTCCGCCTTTAAAAAAATATTTATTAAGTGTTTTTATTTTCTTGAAGCATGTTTGGTAATTGAACTGTGAAACTTCTAACTTGGATGGAACAAATTAGAAAGAATTGCCGCGCATGTTTACTTTAAAAAGACTCAATACTGCTTCTATTTATTGAAAACCTATTAGAACATTTACTTTTTCGAATAGTGAGTGCATTTGAATCACCTCAAAGCTGTAAAATATCTAAGGATTTCGTAGTTATAATTGCAAGAATAAACTGATTAAACGTTTAAAACTCTTATCTACGATTTCTTAATTAAATTGCCATACCCAAGAAGACCGAAGCACTACTGTGTAAAAGCTCTTTTATAGAGTATGTGGGTGGCTCTTAAAAGAGCCTTTGGGTTGGAAGTGACGGTCCGACACGCCCTACTTGGAGCTGGTGTACTTGGTGACAGCCTTGGTGCCCTCGGACACGGCGTGCTTGGCCAGCTCGCCGGGCAGCAGCAGCCGCACGGCCGTCTGGATCTCCCGCGACGTGATGGTGGAGCGCTTGTTGTAGTGCGCCAGGCGCGACGCCTCGCCGGCGATGCGCTCGAAGATGTCGTTGACGAAGGAGTTCATGATGCCCATGGCCTTGGACGAGATGCCCGTGTCGGGATGCACCTGCTTCAGCACCTTGTACACGTAGATGGAGTAGCTCTCCTTGCGGCTCTTGCGGCGTTTCTTGTCACCTTTTTTCTGTGTTTTGGTCACCGCCTTCTTGGAGCCCTTCTTGGGCGCGGGGGCGGACTTGGCCGGCTCAGGCATTATCAGAAGCGGTTTGCCCCGGGAGCAAGTTCGCTGCAATGCACGGCCGCAGCACCCGCCATTTATAGAGACCTGTATGCAAATTTAAGGTCTCAGCTCTGTGCAATGTGATTGGATCTTTCAGTCCTGGGCGTGTCTTTGTCGCCGATTGGTTACAACAGGATCCGTCCGCTCATTGGTTCTTTCAGCAGAGACCGGTTGCAGCCAATCGGCGAGGGCGCATCCCGCCCAGGGAAGGGATAAAAGGGGAGGAGCGGTTGCGTCAGTACGTGTGTGCCAGGTCTGCGCTTTGTGTCTCTTTCGTGCTCTGTGCAGCGCTTGCAGCATGTCCGGCCGTGGGAAACAGGGAGGCAAAGTCCGAGCTAAAGCCAAGTCGCGCTCGTCGCGGGCCGGGCTGCAGTTCCCCGTCGGTCGCGTTCATCGGCTTCTCCGGAAAGGTAACTACGCCGAGCGGGTGGGCGCCGGAGCTCCTGTCTACATGGCGGCCGTGCTGGAGTACCTGACGGCCGAGATCCTGGAGCTGGCGGGCAACGCGGCCCGCGACAACAAGAAGACGCGCATCATCCCCCGCCACCTGCAGCTGGCCATCCGCAACGACGAGGAGCTCAACAAGCTGCTGGGCAAGGTGACGATCGCGCAGGGCGGCGTGCTGCCCAACATCCAGGCCGTGCTGCTGCCCAAGAAGACTGAGAGTCACAAAGCTAAAAGCAAGTAAACTTGGCGGCTAAGGCTACTCAGACTTTGCGCGATGTAACACTTTAAACCAAAGGCTCTTTTCAGAGCCACCCACGTAGTCAGAAAAGAGTTGTATTGCTTTCTTCACAAAGGTGCTCTGGTGTTGGCTCTTCAACAGTCCTAACTTAAACTCAAATGAACTTCTGTTGCGGTGTTTTAAAACGTTGTTTCCACTGAAGAGGACTGGTACATTTGCTTTCTAAACCGTGTTTTTAAATGAATGTTAATATTTTTGTTGTGATTAAATGTTTCATTTTTTAAATTGTAACAGCGAAGAACTGGTTCTTCAGGATTCTGCTCAAACCTTTGATAGTTCCACAGTTTACTTACGGTGTAAAATAAGAGACGGTGCCTAAAGCATGGGTGGGAGTGGCAAAAGCTAGGCAGCATGAAGATAAAAAGGAGACCGTCCTGAACCCCAGTTGTAGCTACATGCAACAATGAAAAAAGGATTTCTTCATTCCCTTTAAAGGCCTTCATTCTTCAAAAGATGTTATGTTCCCGATGTGTTAAATTTACGTAGAAATGAGGAATGGCTAAGGAAAAAAGCATTTGATCTGCACCTCTAGTTAGACCACTCAAAAGCAACAGTGTAACACTTCCAGGAGTACCTCGTAGTGGTAGTATATTCCCATATTAAAGAGGCATTTTCAAACCTTCTATTAATAATTCTCTCACTATTCATTGCTGCTCCTCTTGTTACATCAATTAACAGCAGGCAATATTACTGAATTTTCTATATTGTTGGCACAAATATCACCCAGGAGCACAATCTCTTCATATTCATTATAATAAATTATTCGAAATTATGAGAAAAGCTGGCTGATTCCTCTTGCTAGGATATTCCCAGGAGCCTCATCTGATGGTCTGTAGCACACTGCATCGAGGTGATGGGCCTCCTCGCTGCACCTCTGTTCTTCCAATCCCCTGGAGAGGAGGAGGAGTGCTCTGGGCTCGGGGCAAGGTAATACTGCACCCTGCCTCCCCACCATCCCCCAGCTGCAGCTGAGAGGCTTTTTAGGCAGCGTTGTGCCATGGCCAAAGCGAAGCATCAGGGATCATTCATGGAGAGAAACATGAAGAGAGCTGCTGGAGCACCAGACTAATATTTTATAGCAATGGGACCTGTCTCTAAAGGTTTTGTTTGTAAGTGGACACGTTTAAGGTTGTAGTAGTTTTATTATGCTGTTTTACTGGTCATTATTTGCTACAGCTAATTATCTCCTGGCCGTTACGCTTCTTTTTAAAAACTGCAATGGTAGTTAAAATTTTATTTTAACACGCATGAGCCTTCTATACTTAGTTTCCAGAAGAGATTTCTACATATGTATTTGTCAAAAAATTTCAATCTCAGAATGGTTTGGGTTGGAAGGGACCATTAAATATATCTTGTCCAAAACCCCTGCTGTGGGCAGGGTCACCTTTCACTAGCCCAAGCTGCTTGAAGCCCCATCCTGCCTGACTCTAGGGATGACATCCTCTAGGCTTGTGGCATCCACATCTGCTCCAGACAGCCTTGTTCAGTGTCATAAGCCTCCTTGCAAAAAAAATTCCTTATTTGTGTGCATTCTAAATGTAGCCTCTTTCAGTTTAAAATCATTGTCTTTTCTCCTGTCCCTAGGAGCCTGAAAAGTCTCTCTCTATTGAAAGGCTGCTATAAGGTTTCCTCAGAACCTGCTTTTCCTTTGGCCGAACAACTGCAACTGTCTCAGCCTCTCTTCATGGGAGAGGTGACACAGCCCTCTCATCATTTTTGTGGCCCTCTCTGGACCTGCTCTGACAGATTCATGCCTTCCTTATGCCAGAACATCACAGAGCTGCATGCAGTGCTCCAGGTGGGGTTTCAGGAGAGCTGAGCAGAACAGGAGAATCACCTTCCTCAACCTGCTGTTCAGGCTGCTTTTGATGCAACCCGTGCTAGGATGGACTTTCTAGGCCACAAGTGTGTATCTCTAGGTCAAAGCACTGGAATTCCAGAGAAAGGCCATGGCATAGAGGTATGTAAGGAGTTGGCTTTCTCTGTGGACAAGCTGCTGCATGTGGAGGTCAGAGCTGGTACCACAAGAGAGGACCCCATGCTCCGACTGTGGAGTTAAGTCCAGTATATCCCTCCAAATTCTTCCTGTCATCTGACCAGGAATTAATTTTTTCGCTTCAGAATTCCATTCCAACCACTTATTACACTCATTTTTCTTCTCACCTCTGTAGCTGGAGTTTACTTAGACCCACTCCTGAACACTCCCTAGATTTGTCTTAGCCAGTAGTGGTTTCACCAGTTGCTAACCCAGTGTTGCCATCAGCAGAGATGAGGTCTCAAATGTAAAAGTCTGGTAAATCAGATGGATTATACGGTAGGAGTGCTGGAAAAATCTCCTGGTGTTAAAGACAACTTTCAAGCAAATTCCAGTGGATGAAGGAATCTAGCTAAGCAAGCTTAAAAAATTTCATTTCTCTCATTTGCCTATGCAACAAGCACTAGGGAAGAGGAAATCCGTATCATGTGGTACCTTAGCTGTGTCATTGGGTTCCAATGCACCTTCACGTTCTAAAGAATTTGTGACAAAAAACCCCCAAAGAAACCTGCAACCAAGGTCCCTCAAATATCACAGTTATGCTTGGGGATAACTCAGTAATATCAGTCTATATATCAAAGGACTTGAAACTGAATAGTTAAAAATTCAAAGAGCTTTTCTACCCCTTTTCATCTATATTGCTTGCAATGCTAGGAAAAATTTACCCATTAAGCAGCTCTTACATTACTTTAGTTTGCATATTATTATACCTATTATGACAGTTGCTGCAGATACAGATATGGATTTTAGTTGCCACTTAAGGTCTCAAGAAAATTATGAGCATCTTTGAAGTTGGTTATAATACACTGATGTAATGATTTTTTTACTAGTTACATACACTCCTGTGCAGTCATAGTGAGATATTGCCTTATTATAATAAACAAATGCAATTTCCTTGTTATAGTTTAATGACGAACTAGGGCAACTGTCCTAATTAATGCACACTTGAAAAGCTACAGATTTTTATTTTAATTTTTTTAGTGGAGCTGAGTTTTGCAAAGATTTCCTTTCTCATTTAACCCCTAGTGCTGTGTGCTCAAATACATGAGGGAAATGTATCTATAAGATGTGGATTGGACACTAAACTTTGACCCCCAAAAAATTATTGCCAATAAACAGAAGAAATTATTTTATTAGGGATTATATTCAGCAGCAAATTTTTTTTCAGAATTATTTTTGCATAAGAAAATGCTCTGATCTGTGAAAGAACTGAATATATCCCTAACAGACACACCTGTGAAATGTGTCCGTGCACACTCGTAGCAACATGTAGGCAAGGCAGCCTACTAGAAGTCACGATGTTAAATTATATCTAATGTACTACACTTTTTGAGGAAAGGGCTTTGCAGCTGTTTTATTTACTTTAAGCTACTGGTCTCAGCCTCTCCATAAATTATCTCTGGCAGAAATGGGAGGGGATTTTCCAAGTCCTGCAGCAGTTATACTGTTGGAAGGAGGTTATACTAGGATCCTCACTCTACATTTAGAGAGCCTTAGTAATAAATTATTATTATTTTGACATACCAAAAGGTTTTGCATAATTTCTTTTGGCTGTCTTAATCAGAATGTTGTTTATAACTGCCTCAGGAAACATAGCTAGACAGATTTTCAGATATAAAGAACAAAGCTGACTTTGTGGAGCCAAGTGGGAATGTTAGGCACCAGCCTGGCAGGTCCACTAGTGGCAGATCTTACAGCTAGTCTCAAAACAGTCTTAGTTCATCCTGTTCAGTCAAAAAAAAAAAACCCCAAACCTAATCTAAATTAAAGATATATTTTCCTTCTTATACTGTATATATGAGTGGCAATTCCTTTAATTTGAAAGTAAAAGGAACTCACAGCGCTACTTATAACAAGATTCGTACCTTTTTGACACCTGTAACTGAACACATGACTATCTCAATTGCATTTCCCCTGAATTTAGGGAATATTTTATTCCCAGAAATATTTTCAAGACATTGCCAAGATTCGCTACATTATATTAAGGAATAGCTGCACAAATTTTAAAGGATATTAAAACTTTTATAGCAGTAGACATGTTTAAAGGACATAATATATCAATAATATAAGAATTGGCAAGCACCTTAGGCATATCAGTTCTATTCTGTGCAGGTAATATTTAAAATCTTAACAGATTCAATTCAGAACTAGTCTCATAAATCTCTCAGTATTTATTCATTCACTTCACAAATATAGTCATACTATATAAGCGGCATGTATGATGTTTACTGCAAGTGTGAAACACACGGCAAAATTTCTGAATTCCTTATTGGAATAAAAATTGTTTTGCTAGCGTTCATTCTTCAGATGTCATACAAATAGTTGTTTGTGATATCCGTAAGGCTTTCTTTGGCTTGCCGGATCTCGGTGTGGGGCAGCGGCCGGGAGCGAGCCCAGGGCCCTGCGGCCAGCGGGGCCGGGCCTGGCTGGAAAGCTGATCCCGTCCGGCTCTCAGACAGCCCCTCCGAGTGCCCTCAGGGGTCTCCGGTCTAAACGATTCCCACTGGAGCCCCTCGCTGACATTTCCCCTGCCGGTCAGGGCCTCGCTCCCTGATCCCCCTCGCAACCGACCTGCTCGCTGCGAGCATGGGAGCGCGGAACGCGGGGTGCCCGGACCCCAGCGGCACACGGAGGAGAGGGCAGCTGTAGGAGTGTCCCGGCAGACAAAGAGAACGTGCAGCCGCCACGGTCGAGTTGAACAAAGCGCTGCCCGGGAAAGACCCCTCCGCCGGGTTCGCCGCGAGCGGGAGGTGGGAGAGCGGCGGGGAGGGGCGGGAGCGCCAAGCCAGGCCCCACATTGGTCGGATTTTGCCGCAGACCCGCGGGGAGGGACGAGGAAGGGGCGCCGCAGCCCGAAACGCGGGATGAGGATGGCAGGTCCCGCTCTTGCTACTGATGGAGACCCAGAGCTGCCGTGGAACTGTCTCCAGCGCAAAGGGCAACGGTGCGGGACAGGAAAGTAGCAAAGGGACGCGTCAGCTGACAGCGGGCAAGGACAGCGTAGTGCAGCCCGACAATAACTCGGTTAGAACCCGGTGCGAAAAAGAGAAAGATTGTACTTTCAATCCCTGTATGAGCCAACCACTTAAGAGTCGCGCCTGATGATCCTCGTGGCTCTCTTCCCTTCTCTGAGACAAATTTGTGATTCCACGACTGCGAGAAGGGCGGGACGAGGCCAGACCGGCTCGGGAGAGGCGGAGCCGCCGAGCGCGTCCGAGGGACGCGGCTGGGAGAGCGCCTCGGCCGAGTCTCGCGGGAAGCCCGCGCGGAGCCGCGCGGCGGGGGGAGGGGAGCGCCGGCGGGCGGGAACTGGGCACGAGACCCCGCCTACGGCTGCAGTCCTCAACCAGGTCGGACCGCCGACAATATAGACAGGCGCGCGGCAATCGCCGCCTCAGTGAGGCGATTTTTCTAAGCGGTTAAGTATGTCCGGTCGGGGCAAGGGCGGCAAGGGGCTCGGCAAGGGCGGCGCCAAGCGCCACCGCAAGGTGCTGCGCGACAACATCCAGGGCATCACCAAGCCGGCCATTCGCCGTCTGGCTCGGCGCGGCGGCGTCAAGCGCATCTCGGGGCTCATCTACGAGGAGACGCGCGGCGTGCTCAAGGTGTTCCTGGAGAACGTGATCCGCGACGCCGTCACCTACACGGAGCACGCCAAGAGGAAGACGGTCACGGCCATGGACGTGGTCTACGCCCTCAAGCGCCAGGGTCGCACTCTCTACGGCTTCGGCGGCTAAGCCAAACTCTGTTCCTGCTGCAGCTTAACGCTTTCACAACACAAAGGCTCTTTTCAGAGCCACCCACAAGTTTCGTAAAAAGAGCTTTAAGTTGCTAATGGTGTATTAGTTCGCTCTTGGGGTTGGAGGGAAATGGGAAGGGATTTTGTTCTCCCTGGCTTCCCCGGAGCCCACACAGCTAGTTGCCCCATTTTCCCGCGTTCCTTATTTCCCCATTCTTCAGGCGGAGCACCACCCGCTCAATCCAGACCCTCTTTCGAAAGGGCTTGCGGAAGGAATAGGCAGACAAAAAAACAAAGCGGGGAGGGGAAGGTCCGGGGCAACCGCGATTGCCGTAGCATCTCTCGCGGCACCAGTTTTACCGCGACAGCCTGGAAAGGGAAAGGAAGCTCCAGGAATGGCGGCTGTTCTCTGCCATTCGGTGGGCGAGACTGAGCGGGAAGAAGAAACAGCGAAGAGCACCCGTTAGCGCCCTAGGAACTGCAC
Organism: Phylloscopus collybita; assembly: GCA_027886175.1. NCBI lineage: Eukaryota > Metazoa > Chordata > Aves > Passeriformes > Phylloscopidae > Phylloscopus > Phylloscopus collybita. The sequence goes on along the minus strand of JAJNNQ010000137.1, from coordinate 47,713,934 downwards.
AGCTCAGACGCTGCGAGCCCTGTGCTCTAAAGCCCTCCCGCCTGCCCCCGGCCCTGCTTCTGGGGCTGCCTGTTCTCCAGGTAGCGCTCTCACCTACACCCACCACAGCCCCTTACACCCTCGCAGCACCGGCAGCTTTACACCGTGAACCCTCAGAGGACGACAGGGCTGGGCACTACGCGAAGGCCGGCACTCCCCCAGTTATGCCACAACTGGCACTGCCTTGGGCACTGGAAAGTGCTTGGCACGGGCTGCCCGTGCCTGCTGCATAACAGAGACAACAGCTCTCTCCGGTGGCCTTGTGGTGGCTCTTAAAAGAGCCTTTCGGTTTGAAGCTAGAAGGGCACGACACTTAGGCGCGCTCGCCGCGGATGCGCCGGGCCAGCTGGATGTCCTTGGGCATGATGGTGACGCGCTTGGCGTGGATGGCGCACAGGTTGGTGTCCTCGAAGAGCCCCACCAGGTAGGCCTCGCTGGCCTCCTGCAGCGCCATGACGGCCGAGCTCTGGAAGCGCAGGTCGGTCTTGAAGTCCTGCGCGATCTCGCGCACCAGGCGCTGGAAGGGCAGCTTGCGGATCAGCAGCTCCGTGGACTTCTGGTAGCGCCGGATCTCGCGCAGCGCCACCGTGCCGGGCCGGTAGCGGTGCGGCTTCTTGACGCCGCCCGTGGCCGGCGCGCTCTTGCGGGCAGCCTTGGTGGCCAGCTGCTTGCGGGGCGCCTTCCCGCCCGTCGACTTACGCGCCGTCTGCTTCGTGCGCGCCATCTACGCGGCCCCCGTAACGCAAAGCAATGTACAACAAACAACCCAATACTGGCCAAGGACGCTGCAGACCGCCGCTTTTTATATCCGAGCGCTGCCTGGTGATTGGCTGATGGGAACGGCCGCGCTCAGGGGAACGGTTTGAAATTCGCGCGTTAACCCCTTCCTGTGCTGAGTCCTGCTCCTAAATATCTAACCTAAAACAGCATTTTCTCTTGCTCCACCCTTTCTTCTGAGCTGGTATTTTTGCTTTTAAACCCCTTGCCTTGATTAAGTAATTTACTCTACCACTTAAGGTGGGTAAAAATAAAACTTATGTTTCATAGAGTCAACGATAAGATACCGTGTTTGTAATCAAGTTTACTTATCGGTAGCCTTTTTCTGTATAACGGGGCGCTTATATTTCGTCATCCTTTATTTTTGTGGAAGTAGTTTACAAAGGAATCGGGTGCTTTCTATGAAATCTGAAACTAAGTCTCACATTGTGGGGTTTCTTGTTCTGTTTGGTTGTGGTTTTTTTCTTTTGGCTTTTTTTCTTTTTTGGTTTTTATTTTGTTTGTTTGCGGTTCTTTTGTTTTGTTTTGTTTTGTTTGGTGTGGAGTTTTGGGGGATTGTCGGTCACTTAAAGCATTATATGTAATTACCTGGCTTAAAATACAAAACCGTAAGTGCCATTAGAAGTAACTTCGAGAAAAGTAAATACAAGAAATACAACACAAAAAAAAATATTGGCAGATTTTGAGTTTCTACTAACAAGAATGAAATAATTCGAGATTTATTCAGATAGACAGGGGGCTCGGAGAGGTTTCAGTTTTTACCCAATCAATTTCTTCGCTTCTTTGACCAATCAGCGGTGGGGGGCGGGGCCCTCGTGCCACATAAATATGGCTCGAGGGACCTGCTGCTCTGCCGTTCGGATCAGTTCCTGTTACGGTGCTCAATGGCGCGCACGAAGCAGACGGCGCGTAAGTCGACGGGCGGGAAGGCGCCCCGCAAGCAGCTGGCCACCAAGGCTGCCCGCAAGAGCGCGCCGGCCACGGGCGGCGTCAAGAAGCCGCACCGCTACCGGCCCGGCACGGTGGCGCTGCGCGAGATCCGGCGCTACCAGAAGTCCACGGAGCTGCTGATCCGCAAGCTGCCCTTCCAGCGCCTGGTGCGCGAGATCGCGCAGGACTTCAAGACCGACCTGCGCTTCCAGAGCTCGGCCGTCATGGCGCTGCAGGAGGCCAGCGAGGCCTACCTGGTGGGGCTCTTCGAGGACACCAACCTGTGCGCCATCCACGCCAAGCGCGTCACCATCATGCCCAAGGACATCCAGCTGGCCCGGCGCATCCGCGGCGAGCGCGCCTAAGTGTCGTGCCCTTCTAGCTTCAAACCGAAAGGCTCTTTTAAGAGCCACCACAAGGCCACCGGAGAGAGCTGTTGTCTCTGTTATGCAGCAGGCACGGGCAGCCCGTGCCAAGCACTTTCCAGTGCCCAAGGCAGTGCCAGTTGTGGCATAACTGGGGGAGTGCCGGCCTTCGCGTAGTGCCCAGCCCTGTCGTCCTCTGAGGGTTCACGGTGTAAAGCTGCCGGTGCTGCGAGGGTGTAAGGGGCTGTGGTGGGTGTAGGTGAGAGCGCTACCTGGAGAACAGGCAGCCCCAGAAGCAGGGCCGGGGGCAGGCGGGAGGGCTTTAGAGCACAGGGCTCGCAGCGTCTGAGCTGTGCAGTTCCTAGGGCGCTAACGGGTGCTCTTCGCTGTTTCTTCTTCCCGCTCAGTCTCGCCCACCGAATGGCAGAGAACAGCCGCCATTCCTGGAGCTTCCTTTCCCTTTCCAGGCTGTCGCGGTAAAACTGGTGCCGCGAGAGATGCTACGGCAATCGCGGTTGCCCCGGACCTTCCCCTCCCCGCTTTGTTTTTTTGTCTGCCTATTCCTTCCGCAAGCCCTTTCGAAAGAGGGTCTGGATTGAGCGGGTGGTGCTCCGCCTGAAGAATGGGGAAATAAGGAACGCGGGAAAATGGGGCAACTAGCTGTGTGGGCTCCGGGGAAGCCAGGGAGAACAAAATCCCTTCCCATTTCCCTCCAACCCCAAGAGCGAACTAATACACCATTAGCAACTTAAAGCTCTTTTTACGAAACTTGTGGGTGGCTCTGAAAAGAGCCTTTGTGTTGTGAAAGCGTTAAGCTGCAGCAGGAACAGAGTTTGGCTTAGCCGCCGAAGCCGTAGAGAGTGCGACCCTGGCGCTTGAGGGCGTAGACCACGTCCATGGCCGTGACCGTCTTCCTCTTGGCGTGCTCCGTGTAGGTGACGGCGTCGCGGATCACGTTCTCCAGGAACACCTTGAGCACGCCGCGCGTCTCCTCGTAGATGAGCCCCGAGATGCGCTTGACGCCGCCGCGCCGAGCCAGACGGCGAATGGCCGGCTTGGTGATGCCCTGGATGTTGTCGCGCAGCACCTTGCGGTGGCGCTTGGCGCCGCCCTTGCCGAGCCCCTTGCCGCCCTTGCCCCGACCGGACATACTTAACCGCTTAGAAAAATCGCCTCACTGAGGCGGCGATTGCGGCGCGCCTGTCTATATTGTCGGCGGTCCGACCTGGTTGAGGACTGCGCCTGGGCCGGCCCGGGGCGGGCTCCTTGCGCGCCCTTCCCCCCGCGGGCCGGGACTTCCGCGCCTCCGCTCCCAGCGGGGCCGCGCGCTGCCGGCTCGGGCCCGGCCCTGCCAGCGGGACTCTCGGCGCCGATCGGGAGCGGGGCCCCGCCGCCCGCGGGGCTGCAGCAAAACCCGGCCGGTGGCGGCGGCGGGGCCGGGAGAGCCGCGTTCCTCCCGCGCTCCGCCGGCCTCTCGCGCTGCGCCGCCGCCGTCGGGCTGCGCCCCGACAAGGGCTCGGCCGGGCAGCGGAGAGAGGGGACGCCGCGGTCCCGCTTCTACGTTAAATGCACTCTTTTCTGCCGAAGGTTGTGAAAGGGAGGTAATGTGCTGGGATTATTTTTTTTTTTCCCTTTGAGGGAGACGCTTTTTTTTTTTTTTTTTTTTTTTTTTTTTTTTTTTTTTTTTTTGTTACGAGAAGCCTCGTGTGTTCCACATCTGACTTAATGATCACGTGGGTTCCTTGTGTTTATCGGACTGATGTACTAATGAAGGAACGGATTTGTGTCTCTTATCGATGTACCCATGAAAAAACCTGGATTATGTCTGCACTTTTACAGATGTTGCAAGTATTTGATCATTTTCATGGTCCTATTCTTTATTGAAACATAATAAAGCATTACTTTCACCGGGTTTTTTTTCACATTATATTACTTTTTGGATACAGAAAGTGGTGTGCATGTGTTATTTTGTTTTGGGTTGCCTGTTAGTTCCATGAGTCCATTCTGCTGCAGTGACTCCTGCAAGCCTTCAGGCTTTGCAGGCACACGCCTTCTTTTACTTTTTCTGAGTTATTCTTTAAATTTATCATGAATTTTATGGTATTTTTACTTTGTTCTGGAAGGGTTGTCAAATAAATTCTATCCCATACAGTTACTATATACCACCTTTCTTGGCAGTTTTCCTCTGGTTAGTTTTATCTGTGTGCACTACAAGGTTTGGGGGTTTTTTGCTGATCAGGTGTTTCTCAATTTGTTTGAACCTCCCCAACTTTTCCCTATTTCCAATTGGGTGCCCATTACTATACAATGCTGGAATGTGAAAAGGTTTTGCTTGGTAGTTTTGCACACTTTTACATTTGAGGCATCACTGTTTTGTTGTTTTTGTTGGTTCTTTTTCACTACCTTTTCTGGAAAGTTCTCTTTCTCAGGGGAGATGATCATGGTGACTTTGAGATTTACTTCTCTCTCTCTGTAGACCTTTTGCATGTATGTTTTTTGGCCACCACTGTAATGCGTGTTCTCATGTGTAGATGAGAACTGTAGCCAGCCAGTGTTTACATCATTTTATATCTATTAATACTAAATTATTTGTTCTACAGGTATAGGAAATACATCTTTATCTTTGCATGTCAACATTAATGATGCTTGTAGGACAGAGGAAACTCTTCCAGTGCTCATGGTCTAACCCCAGCCAGTAACCAAGAACCATGCAAGCACTTGCTCTTTCCTCCACCATTAGGACTGGTCAGAGAATCAGAAGGGTAAAAGCAAGTAAACTCAAGGATTGAGATGAAGACAGTTTAACAACGAAAGCAAAAGCTGCACTCACAAGAAAACCAAACCAAAACAAAGAATTAGTTCACCACTTGCCATGGGTAGGCAGATGCTCAGCCATCTCCGGGAGAGCAAGGCCCAGTCACTGTAACGCTTACTTGTGAAGACAAATGCCATCACTTCAAATGCCTTGTCCTTCCCTCCCTCTTCTCCCCAGCTTTACATACTGAACGTCAAGTTATAAGGTCTGCAATATCCCCTTGACCAGTTGAGGTTAGCTGTCCTGGCTGTGTCTTCTCACAATCTCCCAGGCACACCCAAATCCGTCACCTATTGAGGCAGCACAAAAAGCAGAAAAGGCCTTGGCTCTGTGTTGAGCCCTGCTCAGCAAGGACAGAAAAAACTCACTATGTTATCAAACCTGTGCTCAGCACAAATTCTAAACATAGCCCGAAGCCACTGCAAAGAAAATTAACTCAAGCCCAGCCAAAACTGTCTTTGCACAGTACTAATCATTACACTTACTCGAGGAAAAAGCCCCAAATATTTATGTGCAGTCTTTTCCCCACTGTCACTACATTTATGAATTTCAACATAGATAAAACACAATAGAGAACTCAGTAAAATTTCTGTATAGCTATAAAACATATTCTTCCCTGCCTATTACTGCTCTCAGTATTTGATATCACATACCTTTTCCTTGGCAATAGTGAGTGTGGCTTTCTCTCTATTTATCTACATTCAGATGACCTTTTTTGGTCTCTTCAGGACTCCTGTAAAAATTATTTTTCCCTTTTCACGTGGCACACTTGGTTTTATTTAGGTTATTTTTGGCACATCTCTATAGCTTAGCTTTAATTTCATTTCAAATGTATAGCTGTTAATTGCAGATTATTCAATTAAATTTTTTCATGTTATTTAATGAGAATACTTATTTGGTCTTGCAAAATGCCTGTTCACCTCCCTTGTCCAGTGTTAATTGGCATTTTGTCAAAACATCACAATCTCTTTTAGAAGCCATTTCTTGATGCTTTTTAGTCCACTAGAACCCTATCTGTAGTGCTTATTGTGTAGTTAACATTTTTTCCATTAAATTTAGCCTTTGCTTACTTTTAAGTCATATTTTCTTGATCTTCTCTGTATTAGACCTTTTTAAATAATCAAGTTTTTATCATTATCCATTACTTAAGTATTCTTAAGACAAACTCCTATCAAGAACTACAACAGGTATCAGTGTAATTTGTTCCTAAGCAATACCTTAGCTTCAAAGGAATAAACCCCACAGATTATTTAGAGTACATTTTTATTATGGCAAATTTTACATAGAATCCTTGCAGATATGACAGCAATATACAAGTACATAGAATAGATTCATGCATTAAAATGTGCTTGGGTTATTTGAGGAAATATTCTTTATTTCATGGTTTTCTGAGTAATGCTTACCCCAATTTATCTTTTCCACACCAGGTAGCTTAATTTTCTTGTTTTTATTTTGGCATACTTTATTTATGTGTTACTATTCTAACATCTGTGGGTATAAATTAAGTGTGTGTATTATTGAAATAAAGGAGGAGCAAACAACCTGTTTACATGAACTCAAACCTTTCAATGTTATGGAAAAGATAAAAAAGAATTTTAAGCAATCTTAATTCATTGAATTTGAAAATAACATTCATTTCCTACATGAGATCTTTTCTTTTATGGCCAGTCTCACATTTAATGGCCAGTGTTCATCCTTTACTCCTGACGGTTCATCTACATGGATCATTTTTTTTACTCAGAACCAACAAGTGAGTATAAGGTCTTTATTTATCTATCCATCTATCTTTTCCTGTTAACCAAGACAACAGGAGAAGAGCAAAGATAAAAGCTTTTCCTGATCAGGTAGCATTAGCTGGAAGAGCCCTGAGCTATGTCCCATGATGTGGGCAGGCAGGCAGGGCACACTGGAGTGCTGGAACAGGTTGGGTGATGGCAGGAATGAGTGAGAGAATGACTTCACTTCCTTGCCCACTCCAGGAGGGTCAGCAGATTTTCCATCTCTCATCCCAACATTCCTCCCAACACTCCTGTCCTTCCCAAAAGACAACTATCCCCTGAAAGATGTTGTTGAAGTAATGTGATTTTCAAATTTGTTTTCTCTTTAACGATCTGCTTTCCTTTTCAGGAAAGCTGTTTGCTGAGCTGAAGGATTTACTGATCTTTCAGTGGATCTGCCAGCACATGTAGTTTTAAATCCTTAGGAGAACGGATATTAACTTAGAAAGTCTCGGTGGCATGGTTTTTAAATCAGCTAAAAATCAGCTGAAAATTGGAGATACAGATTTCGTTCCTCTCCTAAAGCAAAAGCTTATGGTAGTGCTACTTTATTTAGATGAAATATTTGTAAGGGAAAGGAATAATCTTTTTCTGCATCATCTTTCAAGGGAGATGAGCATCACAGAGCACTATCACATGAAATATACAAGCCCAGCTAAAAATAGAGACAGATTGTTGCCAAGAGTGATTGATGATCAGCATGACTAGACATTACAAAAGTTGTCTAATTCCATGGGAGGAAAATTAGTTATAACCAAAGTTTACTGATATCAGAAATGATGTCTAAATTTCATAGGCAGTTTTCTTAAGTAAATGGATCCTTACTCTATAGTCCTTTTTCAAATCAAAGAGAAGAGAGAAAGATGATGAAAGAAGAAATTGGTGCCAATCTCTCTCCTCAAAGAAATCAATTCTGGACTACACAGCTGCTTGCACAAGTCCTAACACCAGTAGTGAATAGTTCATAAACTGATCCATTTAATTACAAGCATGTCCTGAGGATCAAGTTTTGTTTTCCATAGAATGAAAACAAACAACCAACCAAACAAAAAACATACAAATCTCCTCCCCCAAAACACCAGTCCCAAACAAAAAAGTGACTCTATCCTTCCCCCGACCCCAGCCAAAACACAAAGCCAACAAACAAAAAATTGACCCTAAAAAAAAGCTCCTATTCCAGCGTTTAACTACTGGGTTTTTGGGTTGTTGTTTTTTTTTTTTTAATTTTCCTGTGCTTCCAAGTTGCTAGCATCCTGGTTTGTGCTGGTATTCTTATGATTCTCTCAGAAACTACTTGTGAAGGCCATTGAGGAATCCCATGTCAGGAAAAAACTGTAGCTTCTGTAGAAAGAGGACTTGTTTTCTATTTGAAAGCCCTCCGTACACAAGAAAAGAGGGACCATTTGTATGCAGAGTGCAGCGGCCTGAAACAATCAACCTCTCAAAGATGTGGTAGACAGAGGTGCCACCTGGAAAGGAAAAAAGGTGTGTTTGCATCTACCTCATTACTATGGCAGGGTTGTTTCTCTACCATGCATGCAAGCATCGAGTTTTCTAGGACAGAATGGGCAAGGGGAGGGGAAGGATGTAATCATCACACGGGCTCCTGATTTTTATCATGCAGGATGTATTCTATCATGCAGGATGGTCCATTGCTCTCTCAGCCTTGAAGCGTGCAGAACCAAAACAGTATTTTCTAACAGACCAAACTGGAACATTCCAGCTGCTCCTTGGGTTGTTGTGGTTTTGTGATGTGTTGTTTATAGGGTTTCGTTTGCTTGGTTGTTGGGTTTTTTCCCTCCCCTCCTCTTAGCCTGGGCAGCAGCCACAGTATAAACGACAGTCAAAAATCACAAACTAGCAGTTGATAAAAGGAACACTAGAAGCATTCAAAACACAGGCTGGCTTTAACAGCAGTCAGAGCGAGATGCTCGTCAGTCATCGTGGCGTCGTCCAGCAGATTTATCTTCTTTGACTGTGGATTAAGGAAAGGAAAATGATCCGGGGGCGCGGGTGGTGGGAGGGCGGAAAGCGGAGGCAGGGAAGGTAACCGGAGGGAGACAGAAAGGGAGGGACGGGGGAGGGAGGAGAAAAAGAAAGAGGAAGGAGGGAGGGAAGCTCTTTCCCGGGTAGGATTGGTCGGAAATTGCTGCAGCCCGGCTGGGCGGTGCCTGCTCCCCGCCGAGCCCTGCGGGGCCCGCCGTGGGGCCGGGCCCGCCGTGGGGCCCGCGGTGCCGCAGCGATGGCGGGCAGGGCCCGGGGGGCAAAGGGACACACAGACACAGACAGACACACAGACACAGACAGACACACAGACACACACAGACACACACACACAGACAGACACACAGACACACACACACACACAGACACACACAGAGACACACAGAGACACACAGAGACACACAGAGACACACACACACACACACAGACAGACAGACACACACAGACACAGACACACACAGACACACACACACACACACAGACAGACAGACACACACAGACACAGACACACACAGACAGACACACACACACACAGACACACACAGACACACACAGACACACACACACACACACACAGACACAGACACACACAGACACACAGACACAGACACACACACACACAGACACACACACAGACAGACACACACACAGACAGACACACACACACACACACACAGACACACACACAGACACACACACAGACACAGACAGACACACACACACACACACACAGACACAGACACACACAGACACACAGACACAGACACACACACACACAGACACACACACAGACACACACACAGACACACACACAGACACAGACAGACACACACACACACACACACAGACACAGACACACACAGACACACAGACACAGACACACACACACACAGACACACACACAGACACACACACAGACAGACACACACACAGACACACACACAGACACACACAGACACAGACACACACACACACAGACACACACACACACACAGACAGACACACACACACAGACAGACACACAGACAGACACACACACACACAGACACACACACAGACACAGACACAGACACACACAGACACACACAGACACACACACAGACACACACACAGACACACACACGGGGTGAGCCGCCGTTCATGGCAATCCGCTCTTTTCTTGATATCACACACGCTCAAAGCATTTTTTGTGACTGGCAAACAAACGCAGTTTTCTGCTGCCTTTCTACAGCTGTAGAAGGTGCAATTGAAAAGCAAGTGAAAGCTTCCACTTCCACACAAACTTCCCGAGCGTCAGCATCAATGCCTTCGCAACTGTGTGAATGGAGACAATTGAATTTCTTACATGTTTACCAAAGTCTAAACTGATCTTGTGCTGTGTATTTTAGAGAAATAAACAGTAACTTTTTATTTTAAAAGTACTTTTGGTGTCTGAGCAGATCTGGGTTTAAGTGTTTAAGAAAAGTAAATTATTAATAGTAGTATTCAAATTATTTAGTATAGAATAATGCTGTATTTGTAAGGTGTTCCAATCATATTTTATTTTGGTATGCTATGTAAGCTTGCAGAAAGATATCAAAGAAACTAAAAATTCGAGTGAAAAAAATGAGAATAATTCAATAAAAAAACTCTAAAAGCTTAATAGACTATATGATCTAAATTTTCATTTAAGTTTTACAATGAAGAGCCTGGAGCATCGTGGGGATAGAATTGGTAAATTCAATTCACATTTGGTTTAGGTAAATACTCTAGCTTGCCTACATTGTTAATAAGATTTCTAACCTATAGCAAATTCGCATTAAAAAAAAATAAAAGAAAGAAATTAAAATCACATCTTCCTCTAAGCCTTTGGAAGACTGCTTACTACCAAGAAAGTTGGAACAGTAATTCTCTCCTGTCCTCAATCAGGTCACCAGAGAAAAATCAAGCATAGGTAGGCTTTTTATAAAACAAACTAAAAAATTCAAACAAAACAAAAAAAACCACCCTCAAAACCAAAGCAGCAAAAAAACCAAACCAAAACAACATGAATAAGATTTTTGGAAGGAAATGAATATCCAAGGACTTTTCTTGGCACTCTATGGTTACTAAGACAAAGCCTGACAGTAAATGCTCTTTTATAACATCACTTTTTTAAGCTTTATTCTCAGCAGCCTTCTGAATGTTTCTGCAACTGAGTATACTTTGATTTTTTTTTTTAATATTGTCTTGCACATTATCTCTCCTGGCTTAATGGAAAAACAAAAAGCTATTGGGTTAAGTAACATTTACTTGGGAGCAAGCAATCTGAGAGATTGCACTACCTGTGTTACGGTTACAGCATAAGGATAATGCTTTCATGTGGACTTCAATGTTCAAAAATAAATTAGGGTCATACGATAGAAAATGTTTATTTCATGACCAAAAACATCTGTGATGCACTGCTCTTAAATCTAAAGCCTTTCTCCATTTTGAGAATTAAGGTTGGACGGGGAGATGAAACTGAATTTGGGAAGGGAAATTCCACATCTGCAACAAAATAAAGTATTGTGCTTTCAAAAAACCACCACTTTTAACTCTCATCTTTCTCGTACTCAAAGAGGTCATATAATACATTTCTCCTTCTATTTCAATATATAAAAACCTTCTATTTAACTGCAGTATGCAGACAGAGAATGTGTTCACCTATAACAAGCAGTTACCCAAGATAAAATAACACATTGCCTTTCTTTAATTCATTAATTGTGAATGACTGGCCAGGAGAAACACGGACATGCAGCAATTGTACAAAAACATTCCAGGCATAATTTAGCTGAAGAAAAAGAGGATTCAGCATACAGAATTCATCAATTCTCTTGTACTAACAAAACTATACTTAAACCGATTATGAAAATCCTGGAGAAGGCAACAATATTTAGAAATCTCTATATAAGGAAACTGAGCTCATTACATAAGCTGTCTCAAGGAGGAAACAGGGCTAGAAAGGCAGAGAATGAAATTGTTATCTTAATGAATTACAATACTGAGCCTACCGAGTTTCTAGCGAGGAGCATAATAGAAAAACAAAACAAACAACAGATTGCAATCTACCCATATCTTATTCAAAAACTGTTAAAATACGTGTGTTTTCAAACGATTTTTAAAACATCAGCGGGGGGCGGGGGGACAAGGAAAAAAAAAAAAAAAAGCCAACAAGCAATTTCCAAGAGAAGCAGAACTTAAATACTGAAGTGCCTGAGAAGGGAGAATGAACATTACTCTTGAAAAGAAATGCTCTCCCCTCACACCGTGTTTTCAAGGGTAAAAATGAAACCAGGAAGGCCTCTGTTTCAGATGTTATCAAATGGCCCAATCAGAACCTTGTACAAATCAATTCCCTTCTCCAGGCCCGCGTAATCTCTTCTTTCCCTACTGAATATACACCAACAGAAGGTTGTTTTGCCAAATATGCGAAATACAGGAAAATTGAGATTATGAAACAAAAACAAACAAACAATCCTGAGGTGTTTAAATCTAATTCTAGGCTCAAATTTCAGAATGGTTACTAATAAAGTCCTGCAGTTGCTGCTGTTTCGAAGTCCAGCTCTGAATAATAGGTGATTAATATCTAAAGCAATTTGTTATTTCTTGCAGCAGAACACAGATGATTTTAAAAAGGAGGGGGGGAAAAAGTCCTTGCCTATTTTGGGGAAAAAAAAAAGGCAAACAAAAAAAACCAAACAAAAAAAAAAGGAAGCAACTCAACATAAAAATTGTTTAAGAATCATATACCGCTTAGAAACAGACCCGCGATTCTCATCTTGTTTCCAAGCAAGATTTCAGCCAGGCACTCCCACGTTATCTCTCTTCGCTTGAAAAATGTTTTCCATTAACACAATGCCCCAGTGACTCACTCCTCCGCCTCCTGAGCCAGTACACCAAAAGGAAAAATAAATAAATAAAATAAAGCGGGGGGAAGGGGGGAAAGAGCAGAGTTTTCCTCGCCTCAGTTCTCAAAGGACAATTTTAAAGAACAAAGAAAACACTCTCCCCAGCCCTTCGCAGCCTCATTCGGAGGGTACAGGCGTTGCATTCCTGCCTTCCCTTCGGGCAATTTTTTCTTCCGCATAAAACATTACTGAACGGCAAACACACGAAAGCCTCATTTATCTACTGCTAACGAAGGAGGGAACGCGGTGTTCTTTATATTAGGGAAAAAAAAAAAAAAAAAAAAAAAGGCCCCCCCCCGTCCAAATGAACCTGTTCAGAGGAAAGAAAGGAGAGAGGAGCTGTCGCCGTCTCCCAGCAGCGCGGCCACCTCGAGGCACCAATGGCAGAGAAGCTCCTCCCTGTAAATCCCGATCCCTCGCCTATTGTCGTGATTTATAAGCCCCTGACAACGCAAGAAGAGGGATGCAGCGGCTGGCGGCTTCAAAGACAACTTTCACATCGCCAAGGCAGCGCCCCCGTCACTGTGTGCAAGGGGCTCCCACAGTCAAGTAGGCCCAGGCACTTGTAGCGACCAAGGGCCCCACAAATGACAACTAAGGCTACCAAATCAGAAAAAGTGGTACTGAAGAGCTCAGCTAAGACAAAGGCGGCAGTACCCAGGAGACCACACTGTATAAGTGAAGGAAACTTTGTCAGAAAAACGCCAAGAGCACTTTTAAACACCACTCACTCTGCCAGCATGAGGAAAGAATGAAAAAGCAGTTCAAGTCCAGGCTAGTACATCATGACTCCCTTCCCCGTGTATATGTGACTTTCCATAGTGCTTCTACCTGAACACTCCAGCCAGTTCTGCAGCTGTCATCACCATCACCCATCTCTTAACTCAGAATACCTGAGGCCACCTTTTGAAAACCCTCCTGGACAGCACTCCAGGGAAGTACTTACGGTTTTCGCGCTATTCCATGAGAGTTCTAAGCTGCAAATAAGAAAAAGGAGAACCACAGAAAGCAGAAAACAGCAGCAACCGCTACGCGGAAGGCGCCGGAACCCCTGAGCCCGCCGCAGCAGGGCGGGAGCCGCGGCCGCAGGGAGGAGGGGCCGCCGTGCCCCGCGGTTTGAAAGCGGCGCGCTCCGGCCGGATTGGGCGGCGGCGGCACCGAGCCCGCCCCGCCCTCCCTCCCCTGGGCCGAGCGGCGCTTCCCCCCCACGGAACCCACCGCGGGGGAGGCAGCGAGCGCGCCCTCGGCAGAGTTCACAGCTCTTCCTAAACCATACTGCGGTGACTGATTTAGTCAGTCGCAACCGCTACTCTTTTTATTGATTTTTTAAAAGGGAAACTAGCACACGACTACATAACTACTTTTAAGATAAAAGGCAGGAAGCTACAGATCTGTAAGGTAGAACATAAAGATACATCACGTTTTATACGCCTCCCCGGGAGATTTCAGGTTTCCAAGCATATTAAGTCTAGCATGTACTCCTGGGGTCAAGCGTTCCTGCTCTTTCTAGGAAGATGTGGGTGGCTCTGAAAAGAGCCTTTGGGTTGTTCGTCAGATGAGATTTACTTGGCTTTAGCCTTGTGGCTGTCGGTCTTCTTGGGCAGCAGTACGGCCTGGATGTTGGGCAGCACGCCGCCCTGCGCGATCGTCACCTTGCCCAGCAGCTTGTTGAGCTCCTCGTCGTTGCGGATGGCCAGCTGCAGGTGGCGGGGGATGATGCGCGTCTTCTTGTTGTCGCGGGCCGCGTTGCCCGCCAGCTCCAGGATCTCGGCCGTCAGGTACTCCAGCACGGCCGCCAGGTACACCGGGGCGCCGGCGCCCACGCGCTCCGCGTAGTTGCCCTTGCGCAGCAGCCGGTGCACGCGGCCCACGGGGAACTGCAGCCCGGCCCGCGACGAGCGCGACTTGGCCTTGGCGCGCGCCTTCCCGCCCTGCTTCCCGCGGCCCGACATAGTTCAATGTGTAAAATAATCGAGCCGAAAGATTCGAAGAGCCGCGTAGAATCAAAGAAAGCACCACGAAAGAGAAAAAATGCAGCGAGAACTTGAACCCTGCCTTTTTATACCTTCCTTCTGAGGTTCAATTGGACTTCTGATTGGTGGAGGCAAGGATTGTGAAGTTACCCAATGAGAATGCAGATGAGAAAGTCGACCAATGGAAGATGCAACGCATTTGACGTCAGGGTTCCGAGTTGTCCAATGGACAAGGACAATGTTGAGTCACTTCATTTGCATACCGCCCCTATAAATAAGGGGGACTCGGCTTCTGCGTCGTCGTCGTTCCTGCGGTCGCCAGGTATTTACAGACCCGAAAAATGCCGGAACCAGCTAAATCCGCTCCCGCTCCCAAGAAAGGCTCAAAGAAAGCTGTCACCAAGACTCAAAAGAAAGGTGACAAGAAGCGTAGAAAGACTAGAAAAGAGAGCTACTCCATCTACGTGTACAAGGTGCTGAAGCAGGTGCACCCCGACACGGGCATCTCGTCCAAGGCCATGGGCATCATGAACTCCTTCGTCAACGACATCTTCGAGCGCATCGCCGGCGAGGCGTCGCGCCTGGCGCACTACAACAAGCGCTCCACCATCACGTCGCGGGAGATCCAGACGGCCGTGCGGCTGCTGCTGCCCGGCGAGCTGGCCAAGCACGCCGTGTCCGAGGGCACCAAGGCTGTCACCAAGTACACCAGCTCCAAGTAGGGCGTGTCGGACCGTCACTTCCAACCCAAAGGCTCTTTTAAGAGCCACCCATATAATCAGTGAAAGAGTCGATCACACTTTTTTTTTTTTTTTTTTTCGGTGAGTGGTGTTTATAACTGGTAGCGTTTTAGTCCCTGCGTAGGAACATGCTATTAAAAGACTAGAGAAAAAGGTTAAACGTGTTTAAGTATCCGGAAATATTCGGGTTGTCTCTTGTTTGTCCTGTTCTGATCGTTGGTCCCGCAGGTCAATAAAAGCATGTTAAGCGCCTGATGAGTTTTACAGCTATTGAAGTTGGGGTTGGGTTTGTTGGTTTGTTTTTTTGTTTGTTTTGTTTTTTGTTTTTTTGTGTGTGTGGTTTTTGGGTTTGTTTGTTTGTTTGTTTGTTGGGTTTTTTTGGTTGCGCTTTTTTTTTATTGGGTTTTGTTTTGGAGTATTCAATCGTTCTAGTTACTCACAATCACAGTGTGTTGTCCCCTTTAAATAATAGATGTCATTCTGAAGTGACTTGGGTATGAGCCAAAGTAGGTCGTTTACCTGGGAAACTAGGAATCAGCCTGTAATAATAAGCGATGTTTTCTGAAACCAATATAGCGGAAAGCACAGTCGCATAATGGTATGGAGATCAGCATTATTTTACTAGTCCTAGAGATTTCATAAGGACGTGGTGTACTTTATTAATGTTTCCAACGGAGTAGAACTGTGGCGAAATTAAGAAATCCCTAAGTAATAACACAATAGGAAACGACGGGTAAATACGACATTCTTGGGGGGGAAGAAGAAAAAAAAAAATAAAAGAAAAAAAAGGAGCGAAGATGAGCGCTTTAACGAATCTCAGGTAGTTCGGGATCCGCAGAAAACTCTGTATTTGGATAAACGCCTTTTACAAGGGGGTTAAAACCTGGTTGTCCCGGGCAGAGGCCGCGAGAAAACTGCTGCAGAGCTAAAGTAAAAACTCCGCGTCTGCTGGCGGGCTGCAGCTGTGGGAACGCTCCGGGTCAGTCCCGCTCGGTAGCACGGAGCTGAGGGACAAGAGAAAAGGGAGCTCGGCTGCTCCGTGGAGGGGGCGGGCGGAAGGAGGTGGGGAGCGGGAAGCGGCGGCTCCCGCCCGTCTCCCCCAAGGCGCGGGATTTTCAAACTCTGCCCCTTGTCCAATGGCAGCCGTCCCCTGGCGCTGGCCAATCACAGCGCGCTGGTGGCCATAAATAGCAGCCCCTGTGGCCGCTGTCCTGCGAGTGCTCTTTCGCTCGGCTGCGGGGGCTCTTCTGCGGAGATGGCGCGCACGAAGCAGACGGCGCGTAAGTCGACGGGCGGGAAGGCGCCCCGCAAGCAGCTGGCCACCAAGGCTGCCCGCAAGAGCGCGCCGGCCACGGGCGGCGTCAAGAAGCCGCACCGCTACCGGCCCGGCACGGTGGCGCTGCGCGAGATCCGGCGCTACCAAAAGTCCACGGAGCTGCTGATCCGCAAGCTGCCCTTCCAGCGCCTGGTGCGCGAGATCGCGCAGGACTTCAAGACCGACCTGCGCTTCCAGAGCTCGGCCGTGATGGCGCTGCAGGAGGCCAGCGAGGCCTACCTGGTGGGGCTCTTCGAGGACACCAACCTGTGCGCCATCCACGCCAAGCGCGTCACCATCATGCCCAAGGACATCCAGCTGGCCCGGCGCATCCGCGGCGAGCGTGCGTAAGCTGCCAGCAAGCGTCAAATTCAGACCATCCAAACCCAAAGGCTCTTTTAAGAGCCACCACAACATCGCTGAAGAGCTGTAAATTTCTAGTTGTCAGTGGGAAGTGGCGGTTTTTTGCGTGTCAAGTAAGTAGCAAACAGAACGTGTAAATCATATTTTGTAGGAATTGGCTCCTGTCTTTCGCAAAACTGTAGCGCATGTAGTTATTTTAAAGTGATTTTGCTGAAACAAATTTTTGCTTAGGATGAAAAGCTGCTTTCTACACTTCTTTCCCCATGTTGTGATGGTATTTAGGAAAGAGTCTTTACTGTTCTGAAAGGGAAGATTATCACTTAAGAGTTAATGGGCTTTATTTCTTAGTATATATCTTTGTTCAAAGTGGTCGAATTCGTGAAAGAAGAAACTTGTATAGAATTTTTCTATAGAATTTTATTCTCATGCTTAGAGAGGCTAAATACACTTTAAATGCTTTCTGTGTATTGTAAATATGCTGCTATGTATCTTTTTTCATTGTTTTTTGGTGTATTGCTTTCTTCTGCCAGTAGCAATTTTGTATCGTCCCCCCCTTTTGTTTTGGGGAGGGCACGCGGGACTCGCTTTGTTGCTTAAGGCGCAATAACTTCTTTCCCGCCTTCCCTGGAACCACTCTCAATCCGTAGTTTCCTCGGTACTTTTTCACTCCTGGTGGTGAGCGACGTCCCGCGGGACTTCAGCCCACCTCAAGCACTACTGTTTATTCCCGAGATAAATTTATTTCCAACACGGGGGGGCGGGGGGGAGTTTGTAGCGTGGAGGCAAGGATGTTTTGTGAGCTCCTTTTCCAAGTGGTGTGCTCCTTGCTGGTGTATTACCTAGGACCACACGGGACTTCTTTAATAGTTAGAGATTCTAGCTTGCATCAGTTTTCTGATGTTGTTGAGGCTCTTAAAAAGAATCCTTGAAGTTACCTCAGACAAAGTGTTTTCTAAGAAGTACTGTGCTTGAAAACTTAGCAAGTCTAGAATAAATTTTAAATGGAGGCTCTTCCCTATTCGTGTTCAGGTATTTTCATGAACCTACCTGGAAAACTGATTTCTCCCTAAATTCTGTCACCCACACCCCCTTGCTCTCCTAGTAAATAGATCTGTAGTTGCCTGAAAAATGTACATTTCCAAAATGATTTCGGACTTTACAGCACCTTTATATATATATATATATATGTTAACACTCCCCGGTAGTTTTATGTAATTTGAGGAGCCTGCTGTTCCCTTGAGTTATCGGAAATTATGTCCCGTTGGTTTTTTCGATGCCACAAATGAGTACCCGTGGCTTTAAGAAGCGGTTGGATTGAGTTTTACACAGCCTTCATTTAAACTACGAAACAAGGAGTCACTGGGAAATGCGTAGAGGAAATATTCCTCCTAGAAAGCCGAAGACTGCAAGACTCTTTAGTTTACTCTAAACTGCTGTTACGCCTCCTTTTACAAATATCTTGCTGTGTCAGAAACTCGGACTCTGCAGCAAAATCTGACCAATCAAGTGCCTCGACACCATTTTCTTCCCTCTGTTTTTCTCACTCTCAGCCATTTTCTGTTTCTGAACCTCGGGGGGTGAAAAGGCAGAGCGGAAGGCATCGGGAGTAATGCTTCGGGAATTAAGAAGTCTCTGCTGTGATTTATTAGTCCCCCAGTTTTGTTCATTGACATAGGACTTGTGGGGGGTTTTTTCTGCACATTGATTACCACCGGGATGGCAGAAATTAGTTTAGTGAAAGCTAACTCATTTAATTTTACTGAGATGGCCAAAGATGTTTACCAGGACCTGTTTGCATATGCTCATAATAAAAAATTACTAAAGCAAGTAAAACAGCTTTTTCTGATAGTTTCTTTAGAAGATATCAAATATCTTATATGAGCTATTTGTCAGAGTAGTTACATTCCAGCAAAATGTAGCATCAGAAATGATGTGCCTTTTTTTTTTTTCCATGTTCAAGAAACAAATAATGTTTGAGCAGTGGGACAGGGAAACAGGTTTTATTTGCCTTAATCTCTTATCACTTTTTCCCCTAGTCTTTTGAAGACTTCATACTGTTTTACTGAATGATATGTTATTTGGATTCATTCAAAGAGAGCTGCATGCTCAAATTGTAAAATAACGTTGACACTTCATCAGTTGAGAAAGAAAGATGTGCAATGCTTTTTATTTTTTCAGGGCTCTTATAAACTCTAAATTATAATGCCTGAGTCTGAAATAGTTTTGGGGTATAATACACAGCAAGAGGGTGGTGCATACGTGACAGTGCAAGATTCCCTAAGTTCAGGTGAGAATAAAAGCGGAGGTTGCTCTGGTGCTAGCAAGCTTCAGCTGCATTTCTTTGCTTTTTGCAGGGAGCCTGAGATAAAAGAATGCTGCCAAGTCAAAGCTGGATGTGAGCAAGATCTCTGTGCTGAGTAGCTCAGGGTTGGTTTGAGAGTTGCTGTTGGTAATCAAGGTGCTTCTGCAGACAATTTTAGATGATCAGCAAGATATTTAGCTAGGACTATTCCTGTCCCTTTAGCCATCCTCCATGGATGAACGGGTTCAAATTAAAATCATGGTTTGGAAGAATGTTCTGATCTGTCTGATGGATAAAACAGAGCATAGCTACTGACATCCTGGTGAAATACTTAATTCCAAACAAATACATAAAAGGCCTTATGACAGCATCTTTATAGACCAAAAATATTTGAATCAGTCCTGCTTGACAGCTATTAACTTCTGAAAAAATTTGGATATATATCCATATGAAAGGAAGGTTCTCATTTCAATTAACTCTTGTTATGTAAGTATTTTGTAAAGGTGGCTGCAAGCCAGTATACAAAGATAGGTCCTAAACATGTTTTCATTTGGAAGTCCCTCCTGTGGGCTTCTTCACAATCTGAATCACCTGTTGGTTAGAGTCTTCAGTAACCACCAACAGTGAAGTTTGAACTTGGCCAACCACAGCTCTGCTACAGGCCTGGCCAGTACTGCCCTGCTGCATCTTTGCCTATCTCCTCACTCCCACTTTCAAGTCACCTTGCATCTTCAAGGTGGGTATCAACCTGTTTCAATTGTAGATGTGCAAACAACGTTGCCACAATGGTATGAACATTTATTAAGATTTTATCTTGTATGTTAGAAAGTACTTTGTTAGCTACTCCTAATTTAGAATTAATTACACTGGCCACAATAACAAGGTCTGAGCCTAGGATCCTGCTGATTAATGCACTTTTCCAAGTGAAGGTTTCCAATTAGTTTTTTTTAGTTCTCAGGTTACAGCTTGGGCTGGGTGGATCTGTAGAGCAACCGGTACACCAAAAAGGAGCCTTCAATCCCACACAGGCCAGCCAGCACTCAACTCCCAAGCCCATCAGTTGCTTCTGGTCAGTTGTCTCTTTTGTTGTTTTTTCTTTTGTAGTTTTTTTTTCAGCTGACATTACCTCAATTCTTGGAGTTGTTTCCTTGGTCCTTCCCAACCTTTCTCCTTCTGCTTTGGGCTAGTTGCACATTAGCAGCATTAGCTTTTAACAAAACCTTTTATTTTGGTCAGCTCTTGTGGCCTAATGCTACACTCACTTCAGCCACTAATGCTAAACTACTTAATACATCCCAAAAATACAGTTAATGAAAATTTCCTGTATAATACTCTGAAGTAGCACAAGGTGGAAAGCTCTGTTCTCAGGGAAGCTGTTATGGCAATACCCAGGTTTAGTAATAAAAAGACAACAAACTAAAGGAACATTAATGTCTGTTGTAAAAATAATGCAGACTGACTTTGAATTAAACCCATTTGTACATAAAAAAGTAAGCTCTTCTGACTGGGGGCCTCAGCCTCAGTCTGTGATGACTTATAGGGATCAGAGAAACAAATCCTGCAGCTCCAGGGACACTGTGGTGGCAAAAGACATGCCCCAGCCTTGCTCACTCCATACTATTCATCTGTGCCACCCTTAGTGCCTTGCATCTCAGCTTAAAGGTACTTTTAGGTTTGGCTTCAGGTTCAAAGGGCTACAAAGTGTAGAGGTCCTGGGGCACTGGTGCCACCAAAGACATGCCAAGGTGACTGTGGCACTGCCCCAACACTGATTTCTCCACACCTTTCTCTTCCACGCCATCCATGGTGCTGGGCACCTCGACCTCAGCCCAAGCCTGCTCTTGGGGTAATGTGTCAGAGTCCCACCTGGGACAGGACATCTCACCCAGGGACACTGGGGCAGCAAGGAGCGTGTCAAGAGCAGTGTGGCCCTGCCCCAACACTGCTCCCTCCTTGCCTTTCTCATCTGGGTCACCTGTGGTGCTTTCTCAAGTTTACATGTATGGACAATGTTCAGTTCCATATCTGCTTCCCCCTCCTTCATGCTCTTTTACCCTTAAGCACTGTGAGGTTTTGGTAGTCCATTAAAATGAAGATGCTTTTCTTAATGGGCTTGATCATTTTGTCCTTTACACATTAGCCAAGTCTCTACTCTGCTGTTGTCATGTGGAGGTTAAATGTAGTTAAGATATTAAAAACCCTGATTATATATTGCCTGTGACCTTATTGCTTCTCTCTCTACATTTTATTCTTCCTCATCACTATCTATTTCTGAAGATCTTCCATTTCATTGCATGCTGTGGCCATGTCATGAATATTTGATGTATTTATGAGTATCCACTTTCTCTACATATGGACCTTTTTTTATGCTATTCCAAGCACATTACTGATCCATCAGGATGGATCAGTAAAGCTATAAAAAATTTTGGCCTGTAAAGTCTTCAACTTGTGATGCCATCAATAGGAAAGTAACTGATCCAGAGGGCACATGATATACTTTTCCTTAAATTTTCCATATAATCTCCTGGATTTTAGGGATTCAGTCAACATAAGGATCTAGAGCCTAAGGCATGATGTAAAAAGCACGAGGGAAAAAAAAAAAAAAAAAAAAAAGCCCACACAAATGAACAAAACACAAATAAGTGTTTCTGAGGCGCAGGTTTTTCAGGAACAGCCAAAAGTCAAATGTACATCTTTGTGTGTTTTAGATGCCAATTCAGTGTGATGAGGTCTGAACACTTCCTGAATTAATTCAGACTACTGATAGTATGTGAAGAACAGGTAAGATCTCCACTGCACCAATGCAATGATAAACAGCAGTTGAGAACTTCTGAGTGCTTTGCTGTAGTCAACTTGCTCTGTCAAAGTCATTGTCACACTGAGATTGAAAAACTTCTAAGCAACAAACAGAGCCAGCTGCAATTCAAGTTACTTATGTTGTGAAATAGAACATTAAGGAAGGTTTTCTGCCCCTCCTTTTTCCTAAATGAAGTACGCTGTTGGTTGCTGGAATTGAATGTTATTCTCCTCATTTGGGCCAATTTTGATCTTTCCATCAGTTCTTCCAGACAGACTCATCTGACAGGTTGTTGTTGGTTTTTTATAGGAAAGAGGAACATGTTTGCAAAAAATTAAGATCATTACATGGATATAGACCAGTCCACTTTGAGGAGAGATGTATTTAAAAGTCTGAGAGTGGTAACTATGCAGACACCAAAGAAAAATGGAGGGGTTGCCAACATTTGTCACTCTCAGGTTCCTTTGGTATTCTCAGTCTAGGCCCATATTACACAGAAATTTTTCCAGAACAAAAGTGTCACCCCACCTCTTTCAATGCTTGAAAACTGTAACAGAGTCAGCAGCATTTCCAGGCCAGTCCTTGCTGGTTTGTTGGTTGTTTAGGCAGGTGCATACAGAGTTTGAGTTCACCTTATAGGAGCAGGATGAATGCAGCCTACAGAGAAATAAAATGAAAATACTGAATACGTGCTGTGAGGACTGAATTACAACTGTTATATGTGTGTGTATGCATGTGTACATGCAGTCATTATACATTTTCAAAGATCTGTAACTGGGATCTTTAAATGGGAAGAATAAGAAGTTCTTAATATCCTTATAAATTTTATATCTAGTTTAACGGTCCTGAAATGAATGGCTGTAAGACTACATTAGAGGTATTTCCTAATACACAGTATTTTGCAACCACCTGTATATGTTGTATTTTAAGAATGCTTTCAAGTACTAAAACTTTTTATCCTCAAGCGTTTAGGGAGTGGGGCTGGTTTGGTTTTTTAACACATTATAAATAATATTTAAGAATTACTTTTTATCCTCAATTTAACTAAAAGTACAGTATGAAGTTCACACTAACTCACCCAACTGACCCAGGATAGATTCTGAACTCAACTATACAGCAGACAGCCTCACCCCTGTCCTCAGAAACATAAAGCAGAGCTCCCAGAGCGCCCCCCGAGACCCTCCATGAGCCTCCACCAGGGGTTTAGTGCTGCAAAGGAGATGGTATTCTACTCCTCCTTCTCTTGGATATCTTTCCACAACTGTTTCATTTATCAAACAGTGCTAACGATGGATGTCTTTATCTAACATTCCGGTTTGGGGGTTGAAGTTGCTAATTGCTGCTGCTTTGTCAGCGTAGCAGGCTCATGTGACTGACTGACTGACTGACTGACTGACTGACGGGTGTCACGCATGCGAATGGATCAATCGCTTTCCTGCGGAGGACTCCAGTTTGAATGTAGCAATCACACAGGAGGGTGGCTGGTGCTGCTTACAGGAAGGTGACCAACCAGGAAAGCCAAGAGGGCCTCATGTTAGGGAAGAATGAAAAACAAAGGCACTATGATACACCCATGAATGTTGGAGTTGCAATTCCAAAACAGGCAGTCCCACAAGTCCTAAAATAGAATCTATCAGTAAACTTCCAGTTTCATAAAAGAAGGCTAAAGAGTTTTGAACAAAGCTGTCTGCTGCAAAGTGAAATAGAAAAAGACCTAAAAGATAACTACAGATATTAAGACAAGCAAGCACACAAACAGGTGAACCCCAGCAAAACCAACCAAACCCAGAATTTTTTCCTTATGTTCCAGTATTTGGAAAAAGTGATTTGGGTAAATCTTACAAAAAGACAGAAAATTCCTTTTTGAACATATATCTGCTACACTTTTGAGGGGATAAGTGAGAAGAGGTAAAAAAAGAGAAATTTCTTACCCTAAAAGATGTGAGTCATTAAAAAGAAAGAAGGATGCTGGGGCATGAGGTTATCATTACAGCAGCTCTTCCTTTTTCTTCTCTTTTTCACAGAAGTTACACAAAATTATGCAAGTGAAAATGTTTTATAATGCTATGAGTTCTCAGAATATGAAGACCAAATGCAAATTAAAACAGAAACCACACCAAAATAAAATCCCTAAAAGGTTCTTTAGGAAATTCTTATTTTCAAAAGAAGACTTCTTGAAGACTTACTTATTTCTATGTCGATATTCCTCTATTAACTGTAAAGATTTTTTAATATTACCCAAAATCAATAGAAATTTGTGAAAATTCTTGCTGTTAAAAGTAGAAAGGGAAAATGCCAAGCAGCCCCAAATGCTTTTAGTTGTGAAATTGAGTTTAATCTCAATATAAATTAGTGAAATAGTATCTGTGTCAGGAAGGAAAAATTATTAGTTTAAGCAATTCTGCCTTAATCCAGGAAACTTAGTAGTACTAGAACATTGATCTGTATTTTAGTGTTGATGGTTAAAAAATTGAACAGCATTCCTATTTTAAATTCTGCATGTTTAGCAAGGAGATAACTAAAACATTAGTGTGAGAAACTTGAAATAGTCTTTCATTTCCATGACAGTGTGGACCAAGAACAAGTCTCACACTTCCCTTATAGCAAGCATTCCGGAAAATATTGTTTCTTCCTTCGGGTCTGTTGTTTTATAATTCTCTAGGCTCTCAGCTTTCCTAGAAACGGTCAAAAATACGCTAGATAGGTAAAGGTACGACAGACAACATGTACATATTACGCACGTGAGTGTGCTTGTGTTCCCAGGAAACAAGCAACCACACAAACCCCAGTAAAACAAATACGGGCCATAGAACAGTAAAAATGACATTACATTACATTTTTAATTATTACATTTTTAATGTAATGCCAAATTTCCTTAATCCTCTGTAAAGAAATTTGACACTACATTAAAAAAAAAAAAAAAAAAAAAAAGCAAAGAAAAAGGGTAAAAATCCTCTAGTTATGACACGGCTTGAGCGTTTCCTTCCCCTCCTATTTTAAACAAAAAGAACTTAGTAATAGAAAGAAGCTGTAGGTCGCAGAGGACAAGGTTGGCAGAGATTATATAAATTTTCCCGAGGAAGGTGTCTATGCAGGCAAATGCTAATAACCAAGAAACTAAAAAGAGCACATGAAGCCTCCAAAGCACAAGCAGAAGCCGGGATGGGCGGGCAGAGAGCAACGGAGGGGCGGGGCGGGAGCGCCGGGCGAGGGCCCGCATTGGCAGGATTTTGTCGCAGACCCGCGGGCAGCGGGGAAGGAAGGGAAAGGAGGTGCCGGAAAAGGCTGCCGCAGCCCCCGCCCCTGCTACCGGCGGAGACTCAGAGTTCATGAGAACTGTCACCGCGCAGGGGGGCACGGCCGGAGCGGGACGGGAGCGCGAAGAGAGGCGGGGACTGAGACGGGGGCGAGCGCCGCCCCGCCCGGGAGAGGCGGAGCCGGCGCGCGCGTCCGAGGGACGCGGACGGGAGAGCGCCTCGGCCGAGTCTCGCGGGAAGCCCGCGCGGAGCCGCGCGGCGGGGGGAGGGGAGCGCCGGCGGGCGGGGACTGGGCACGAGACCCCGCCTCCGGCTGCAGTCCTCAACCAGGTCGGCTCCGGAGAGTAAAGAGCCGCTGAAGCGGGGGGGGCGTTGATGGCGTGCAGGTGATTCCTGCAGGTGGTGGTAGCATGTCCGGCCGGGGCAAGGGCGGCAAGGGGCTCGGCAAGGGCGGCGCCAAGCGCCACCGCAAGGTGCTGCGCGACAACATCCAGGGCATCACCAAGCCGGCCATTCGCCGTCTGGCTCGGCGCGGCGGCGTCAAGCGCATCTCGGGGCTCATCTACGAGGAGACGCGCGGCGTGCTCAAGGTGTTCCTGGAGAACGTGATCCGCGACGCCGTCACCTACACGGAGCACGCCAAGAGGAAGACGGTCACGGCCATGGACGTGGTCTACGCCCTCAAGCGCCAGGGTCGCACCCTCTACGGCTTCGGCGGTTAAGTTAAAATCGTTAAATTTTGTATTTTGTTGAATACCAAGGCTCTTTTAAGAGCCACACACAGATTTGACCAGTAGAGCTTGTAATTACTCGAGTTAGTAATATAAAAAACAAGTAGCCTTAAAGAGTTGCACAATATTCTGAACCTAGGGGTGCAGTTAATATTTTCTTGCATTTGCGTTGAATAATTCACATTAAAAAATCCCATATCGTATTTGCAATCACAGCTCAATTAGGAACTTGTGGTGGCTCTTAAAAGAGCCTTTGGGTTGGAAGTGACGGTCCGACACGCCCTACTTGGAGCTGGTGTACTTGGTGACAGCCTTGGTGCCCTCGGACACGGCGTGCTTGGCCAGCTCGCCGGGCAGCAGCAGCCGCACGGCCGTCTGGATCTCCCGCGACGTGATGGTGGAGCGCTTGTTGTAGTGCGCCAGGCGCGACGCCTCGCCGGCGATGCGCTCGAAGATGTCGTTGACGAAGGAGTTCATGATGCTCATGGCCTTGGACGAGATGCCCGTGTCGGGGTGCACCTGCTTCAGCACCTTGTACACGTAGATGGAGTAGCTCTCCTTCCTTGCTCTCTTGCGCTTTTTGTCACCTTTCTTCTGAGTCTTAGTGACCGCCTTCTTAGAACCTTTCTTCGGTGCTGGAGCGGATTTAGTCGGCTCAGGCATCCTCAATGTTTTCTTTCTAAGATCTTCACTGGCACAACATCGAAAATGGCGCCTGCCCCCCCTATTTATAAGGATGCTATGCAAATTAGAGGATTATAATCGTTCAATGCTATTGGAGTAAAAGTACCAACGTAATTTCAGACACTTCAGTCCTGCAACAGCCAGAGCTCAGGAGCTGCCATTTTACACAACCCTAGCTGCTCTTAGGGTCCGGGATCTAAGAATATTCAGTACATGATGCAAAATGCACCAAGTAAGCATTTGCTAGGGCATTTAGTGACTGACACATTCCTACCAGTTTAAACAGTTTTACTGCTGCAGTTCTTCCGTTAACTCTTGAATACCCTAGTAACAGAAATACGTATAAATTAGTAACAAACAGCTCTTATTATGAGATTTGTGGGTGGCTCTTAAAAGAGCCTTAGTACTACGGAAAATGTAAGTGCTAATGAAGTTTAGCCGCCGAAGCCGTAGAGGGTGCGACCCTGGCGCTTGAGGGCGTAGACCACGTCCATGGCCGTGACCGTCTTCCTCTTGGCGTGCTCCGTGTAGGTGACGGCGTCGCGGATCACATTCTCCAGGAACACCTTGAGCACGCCGCGCGTCTCCTCGTAGATGAGCCCCGAGATGCGCTTGACGCCGCCGCGCCGAGCCAGACGGCGAATGGCCGGCTTGGTGATGCCCTGGATGTTGTCGCGCAGCACCTTGCGGTGGCGCTTGGCGCCGCCCTTGCCGAGCCCTTTGCCACCTTTACCCCGACCGGACATGTCGCAGACCCCAAAGCACCCGGCCCAATGAGCTGACAACCGCCGCGCGCCTCTCTATATTGTCGGCGGTCCGACCTGGTTGAGGACTGCGCCTGGGCCGGCCCGGGGCGGGCTCCTTGCGCGCCCTTCCCCCCGCGGGCCGGGACTTCCGCGCCTCCGCTCCCAGCGGGGCCGCGCGCTGCCGGCTCGGGCCCGGCCCTGCCAGCGGGACTCTCGGCGCCGATCGGGAGCGGGGCCCCGCCGCCCGCGGGGCTGCAGCAAAACCCGGCCGCTGGCGGCGGCGGGGCCGGGAGAGCCGCGTTCCTCCCGCGCTCCGCCGGCCTCTCGCGCTGCGCCGCCGCCGTCGGGCTGCGCCCCGACAAAGGCTCGGCCGGGCAGCGGAGAGAGGGGACGCCGCGGTCCCGCTTCTACGTTAAATGCACTCTTTTCTGCCGAAGGTTGTGAAAGGGGGGTAATGTGCTGGGATTTTTTTGTTTGTTTTATTCCCTGCGAGAGTGACACTTGAAATTTTTGCCATGGGGAAATTCTTTTGGGTGTCCCGTGTCCTTGACTTAATTATCAGGCAGCTTTGTTCTGTTTATGGGACTGATGTGTTGAAGAAGGAGCTGATTTATGTCTCTTGCAGCTATACCTATGATAAAAACCTATACCACTTCATGTGCTTTACAAAAGTGGCACGTGTTTGTTCATTTTCATAGTCTCACTCTTTGTGGATAGCTATTGAACTGTTCCTTTCACGGTTTTGGTTTTTTGTTTCATTTTGTTTGGTTTTTGTTTGTTTGGGGTTTTTGTTGGTTTTTGTTGTTGTTGTTGTTGGTTGGTTTTGTTCGGTTTGGTTTGTTTGTTTTTCGTTTTATATTACTTTTTGAACGCAAACCAATGTTTCTTATTTACTGTACTTCTACGGCCACATTCATTTTAATGAGATCCATAATCTTAATCACCTTTGGTAGTTTCAAGTGTCCATAAGTGCTGGTTTTTTGGTTTTTGTTTGTGGTTTTTTTTTTTTTTTTTTTTTTGGTTTTTTTAATACAGGCTTGACTTCTTCCCCCTCTTTATTCTTTTCTTTCACCTTGGTCTTTTTAGTCTTTATTTTTTGGTGTTGAAATGTGACATATTTAATGTTTCTCCAGGGAGTTTTGGGGTCTTCAGATTATAACAACACTCAACAATTCACAAAACTAGAAAACTTGCAGCTACAAGTGAGAAAGTATGGAGCAAATCATATAATTATGTTTAAAATGTCAGTCTCAACAAGTAAAGGATCTACAATAGCTATCCACAGCCTTGAAACCCAGCTTCTCAAATGCGACTCTAAGGTTAATCATGCACTTTAAAAAATTTTCCAAACAATCCCAACAACAAGAAAAATCTGTCTCATCATCAGCAAATTTGTAATTTTCCCTATTGCTACGTGCTGTCTCCTCTTGATTGCCAAGTTGCTCTTTAACTTTTCCTGGGACTTCTTGGTTTTTTTCCTCTGTGTTCCCCATAGAAAATTACACCACACTAAAATGAAGTTTTGTTGAGAAACTAATCTAAATCTCCAACATATATTCCTGTTCTGGATGAGAGGCAGCAGGGCTATGGAGAGAGGGCAGATATTAAAACAGAGCAGCAGGATAACCGATGTAGCATTAAACTGCTCTTTTCAACACTGCTTTGCCTGTACAGTTTAGGAGAAACACAAACAGAAGCGCTTTCAAGCAAGCCTCTCTCACAGGGAAGGAAAGGTATCTCACCCGTTCATTGACTGCTTCCCTTCAGACGCCACTATTTTGCATACAGGCTAGAGCTCTTTGTGGATCTATGATTCTGCTCAGCACGGTAAAAAGGGAAAAAAAGCAGAAGCAAGACCAGCTTGCTAAGATCTCTTTTTTCACTCATTCCAGATAGGCAGCATGGGCCTACACAATAAAGCTTTTTTCCTCTGATACCACGTAAGTCAAGTCTTTGAATAGTCCTTAAGGTTTCCAAAAGGGAATAACACCATGTTCTCTTCTTACACAATGAACTGATATTAACAAGAAAACAGCATGATTTTCTTTTCATGGTAATTTCAAACTGAAGAATAAAATTCACATTTAATTTTTAGGATCATCATGGTTTTGAATTAAACGCGTACTTCCAGTATTTGTTGCCTCTTAGGAGAAATCCAGTCATTCCATATGACAAATTAAAATAAATCACAGCTTCCATCTTATTTAAAATGGTGAAAACATGATTAAATGTTTGTATTCCAGACTCTCTACATCTTTCCTGGTTGCATCTTTTTCCCTTTTACATCTATCTTGTAGCTGTTACAAATGCAGGTGAAGCATGCAGTTATGCTCCGTTTCATAGGAAAAAAAAAAAGAAAAAGGAAAGTAAGAGTAGCAGAACCCCTCACAAGTTGTGGTTGTTTCTGGATTTTGTTTTCGGTTTTTTTCTTTTTCCCTTAGAAACGCCCATAACTACATTTTGTTGTTCCAAACCGGCCGGCCGCTGCGGAGGACACAGGAGCCGGGTGCTCCGGGGGGACCCCGAGCCAGGGGGCGGCCGCGCCGCAGCGGACGAGCTTGGGCACCGAACGCTGGGATTGAAAGAGCTCATTCTGATTGGCTGTGGCATTCGAATCATGCACCAATCCTAGCGTGGTGTTTAAAAAAGACCAATACCAAAGCGCTCCGTAAAGTCGATGACGTCTTACGCCTGTTGTCCAATAGAAATGCTGATTTCTGATGCCATAGATTTGCATACTGGCCCTATAAATTGAGGAGCAATTATAGACTCCGATACTCCGCTGTGACAGAGCAGTAAGGGAGGTGCAGCCATGCCTGAGCCGGCTAAATCCGCCCCCGCGCCTAAGAAGGGCTCCAAGAAGGCGGTGACCAAGACGCAGAAGAAGGGCGACAAGAAGCGTAAGAAGAGCCGCAAGGAGAGCTACTCCATCTACGTGTACAAGGTGCTGAAGCAGGTGCACCCCGACACGGGCATCTCGTCCAAGGCCATGGGCATCATGAACTCCTTCGTCAACGACATCTTCGAGCGCATCGCCGGCGAGGCGTCGCGCCTGGCGCACTACAACAAGCGCTCCACCATCACGTCGCGGGAGATCCAGACGGCCGTGCGGCTGCTGCTGCCCGGCGAGCTGGCCAAGCACGCCGTGTCCGAGGGCACCAAGGCTGTCACCAAGTACACCAGCTCCAAGTAGGGCGTGTCGGACCGTCACTTTCAACCCAAAGGCTCTTTTAAGAGCCACCAATTTTTCAAGTAAAAGAGCTGAATCAGTGCTTTTAGTAGGGAGGTATGTAAACAGCTTAATATTTGCATGTTAATTAATAAATTAGTGAATCTTCGCCCTAGCAAGTTAAAATGTAGCCAGTAAATTTTCTAGAAATTTGCATTGCCTATGCGTGGCATTTCAACTTGTTCATAACCTGTAATCCGGTTACGTCTTTAAAGAGACTTAAAATCAGCAACAACTTGTCCAATCGCAAGTCCTATGGGGAAGGTGACGTTTAAATTTTCTACGGGTAGAATGGCTTTTACTTGGAAGACCTAGCATTTACTTTCAGTGCACTATAGCAGTAAAAAAAAAAGGTTTTTCCTGTCCCGGTGGCTTGATTTTTGAGCCGGGTCTGTATGTTTTGGTTTTTATCATAATACTCGCATGTACCCTAACCTGCCTTCACTCTTGTCAGTGCTGGCTAGTTTTTTTTTTAAGTACGTGTCCATCCTCGATAGGAAAAGATTTTCTTAATGAAGGGTTTTCTGGCTTAAGACACCAATGTCCCAAAATTTTGCAGATGGATCTTTCTTTAAGGAAACCAACAAATAAAACCCACAAAAAAAAAAAAAAAAAAAAAAAAAAAAAAAAAAGTGGGCGATCAGTGATTTGCACTGGAAGGTTTACTGGGAGGCGGGGAGAATCGGAGCCTTGGGCCGGTGCCCTTCCTGCTCCGCCGCGCCGCGGCGGGAGCCGAGGTCCGCAGCTGCTGCCGCCGGACAGGGCCGTGGCACGGCCCGCACGTTTCTCCATCTCTGCTCCATGCCCCTCCTCGGCTCCCCCGGCTCGAGGGGCGAGGCAGGGCAGGGAGGGCCGATGCGGAGCCGCGCGTCACCGATGGCCAGCCTTCGCTCCCTGCTTGGGGCCGGCACCGGGCAGGGCCGCGGCGGATGCGGGGGGGTCACCGCCCCGGGAGGGCGGGGCCTGGCGGAGAGGCGGTGCGGGGCTAATCACGGCCCGACGCGGCACTTTTAAACTCCCCCGGGCACCGGAGCGGAGGGCGCTCGCCGCTCGGCGGGGCCGGCGGTACCGCCTCCCTTGGCTCTGGGCTGTGCCGGACCATGAACCGGGGGCGGGGCGGGCGCGGCTGTTATCGTAGCGCTCCCGAGCTGCACGCAGGGACACGCTTCCTGTTAAAGGAAGCCAATTTCCCACGCAGGCGTCACCGACCGCACACGTACCCCAAATCTGAACTTTATTAATGCCGTGTGAGCTCCTACCGTAATCTGTTAAGTGATTTTGGTTTGCCGATGTATAACCGTAGTGTTCCAGCTCTTTTTGAGAGTAAGTGGGTGGCTCTTAAAAGAGCCTTTGGGTTTATTTAGATGAGTAGACTCTTGGTTTCTCTCAGTCGTCTTACTTCTTTTTAGGCGCCGCCTTCTTTGCCTTGGCCGCTTTGGGTTTGGCTGCCTTAGGCTTGGCCGCCTTGGGCTTCACCGCTTTCGCCTTAGCCGGGCTCTTCGCTGCCTTCTTGGGGCGGCCGGCCTTTGCAGCCTTCTTGGGGCTCTTGGCCGCTTTCTTGGCCGCTGCGGCCGCCGGCTTCTTCGCCTTCTTGGGGCTCTTCTTCACCGCCGCCTTCTTGGGCTTCTTGGCAGCGCTGGCGGGCTTCTTAGCCGCCGGCTTCTTGGGCTTGGAGGCCAGCTTTTTCTTCGTTGCCTTTTCTTTTGTCTCACTCGGCTTCTTGTTCAGCTTGAAAGAGCCGGAGGCGCCGGTGCCCTTGGTCTGCACCAGGGTGCCCTTGCTGACGAGGCTCTTGAGCCCCAGCTTGATGCGGCTGTTGTTCTTCTCCACATCGTAGCCGCCGGCGGCCAGCGCCTTCTTGAGCGCGGCGAGGGAGAGCCCCTTGCGCTCCTTGGAGGCGGACACGGCCTTGGTGATCAGCTCGGTGACGCTGGGCCCCGCGGGCTTGCGGGCTTTGGAGCCGCTCGCCGCCTTCTTCGGCTTCTTGGCGGCGGCCTTGGCGCCGGGAGCAGAGACAGCGGGAGCGGCAACAGGCGCAGTCTCCGACATTGTGTCAGCCTTCGTCCACAGACCAGAGACACCACTGGGCCTGGAGCAAGTCGGCGGCCTCGTATTTATAGAGCGGAGCCGCGCGGTGATTGGTGCGTTGCAGAGCCCGCCCCGCTGCACGGCAGAAAGCTCCCTTCTCCCCGCTCATTTTGTGTTTCTTAGGAGCCCAAACCGGCTGTTTTTATCAGAATTTCCGCCACCCACCCCCCCCCAGTTCGCAGCGGCGTGGAAAAGAAAGACTCTTGTTCCCCTCGGCCAAGTTTCGTTTCGAAGAGGCAACGGGTGAGCTAAAAAACAGGCGATAAACACTGAGTCCTGGACCTGAACAGACCTCGGGAGACAGAAACTTTTGTTTTTCCTTCTAAATAAAATCCGCGATGTGGGGAACTAGATTTTCAAAGTAATTAAATAATATTCTTGAAAGGGTCTTCTCTTAATCTGAACTGAAAATCAGGGATTTAAATCGATAGTTTAGTCGCAATTTGATTTCAAAGAGGAGGAAGTAACACAGGCTCATCTTGAGCACTGAATATGGATTAGAAATTAGCTCCTTTGTCCAAAATCTTTTACCTCTTTCAAAATAGTTAAGAGAAATTAAATTCCTGCATCATGCAGCAAGGCAAGGAGCAGGCTAAAGCCCTGTGAAGGGCTTTTTGTCTCACCAAAGGAGGTGACTTTTTACAGCTTAGCAGTTTGTGCTGTGTTGCTCAGTGTACACAATGCAGACATGGTTCCCTCATCCTCTGTTACAGAAATTGTAAGTTCCTTAATAAATTAGGTGATATAAAAACTTGAAACGGTCAGTTTTTGTTAATAGTGATAACCAGTGCCCTATTGTTTGATAATATGTGTGTGTGTTTATTTTGATACAGCTGGATTGGCAAAAATCTGAGTCGTCGTCTCAGTCTAATGAGACACTGCTCCAGCTGATTTTCCCACTACTTTAACATAATAAAATTTGCTCCAGTGATCAGTTAGGATTCATCTTTCACAGCAGTTCCCTAAATATTCCATTTTCTTACTGTCCAGTGACTGATCCCTACACTGGAATTAATACTAAAACCAGCATTTCTTGATGTATCTGCCTCACTGAAACAGCTCTCTCCTAAGCAAGAGCGGGGCAGTCTTCAAATGCACTTTTCCAATACCAAGCCTCGATTAAAAATAAATGCACATTGTTTTTCAGAGTACAAAGAATTAAAGTAAGTTTTCTCTGATAAGATAATTAATGCCTACGACCCATTGTTTTGACTAAGGCCTGTAAAGTCCTGTTTACCTTTTGCTATTGTAACTGTTGGTGATACTAAAATTCTGGACAATGCTATGATTCAATACTTTTATGTTTTCAAATAGGTAATTAATAAAATAAAATGGTTTTTGATCAGTAATAGCTCATTTTCTGTTTCTGTTTCAATATATTTATGGTTTATATTTAGCACTATGTATAAAATAGAATCAAAACTGCCAACAGTCCTTTTCACCTCCGACTGCCTGTGCATTGTGATGAGCAATTATTCTCACACTCCTTCATATTTGAGGCAGAAAATGCGCTCAGCAGCTCTAAGATTTTTAATTAGAAGTAAGGGTAAGGAATTCAGAATGCCTTTTAATACAGAACAACAAAAAACACCAAACCAACAAAACAAAACAAAACAAATCCCAAAATAAAACAAAAAACCTCCAACAGTATCTGTGGGTCTATAAGTTGTTTAGAGAGGGCAGGGCTGTTTTTAAAGACATCTGTGAATTACCTGAACTTCACATAGGGTCAAGCTGAAAAAGGAGAGGAACAATGGGGCTGTGGGTTCTTTCCTACACTGTTTACAGACTTTGTGTCTCACTCCCACCAGCACAGTGATTTATTTCACAATAAATAAATCGTGTTAATTTTTGTGGGCGTGTCAGCCACGTTTTACTATAGAGTGGGTTTTTCGAAGTTTTAATCCTAAGAGCTGTAATACAAAGTATGCAGGATGGCTTGATTTTGGACATTTTGAGCTAATACAAAAAGGATTTGGGGTGTTGGGGTTGTTCTTTGTAGTTTCTCTACTGACAGTGGGGGTTTAAAAATTGTTTTTTCGCTAGGATGTACAGCTCCTTTAATGAGAAAGTGGGTGGCTCTGAAAAGAGCCTTTGGGTTACTTTTGAGGTGGAAACGCTCCTCGGATGTTTCACTTGCTTTTCGCCTTGTGGCTGTCGGTCTTCTTGGGCAGCAGTACGGCCTGGATGTTGGGCAGCACGCCGCCCTGCGCGATCGTCACCTTGCCCAGCAGCTTGTTGAGCTCCTCGTCGTTGCGGATGGCCAGCTGCAGGTGGCGGGGGATGATGCGCGTCTTCTTGTTGTCGCGGGCCGCGTTGCCCGCCAGCTCCAGGATCTCGGCCGTCAGGTACTCCAGCACGGCCGCCAGGTACACCGGGGCGCCGGCGCCCACGCGCTCCGCGTAGTTGCCCTTGCGCAGCAGCCGGTGCACGCGGCCCACGGGGAACTGCAGCCCGGCCCGCGACGAGCGCGACTTGGCCTTGGCGCGCGCCTTCCCGCCCTGCTTCCCGCGGCCCGACATCGCTCCCGACGCTACTGCTGCTGTACGCCGCCCAGACCGACGCGATCACGTGAACCTGCACTCGCCGCGCGGCCGCTTTTATAGCTCCTGCGCGCTGCCCGCTGGCTCTCTGATTGGCTGCAACGCTCTCTAGCTCGTTCCGACCAATGGCGCCGCGGATCCAAATCCGGCCAATGGGAACCGCCGGCGGCCGCCTCACGGAGCTGCCCCAGCGGCCGGCGCGCGCGGCGCGCTCCGAGCCCGGCCCCGCTCCGCGGGCGCAGCGTCGGGGGAGGCGCCGCCCCGCCCGCCCCAGGGGAGCGGACGAGCACAGCCGCCGCTCCGGAACGAGCGCTGTATGTTTAGAAATCATCCTGGTTTTTAAACCTCAGAAATGCTACTGCAGGGCTACTTTAAAAATGTGTTATTGTTGTGATAAGAGAAGCTTTACTTTCAGGAGCATTTACACCCCAGCACTACTGATACGTGTAGAAACTAGGCAGGAACACGTAATGCGAGACGTTGCTTTGATTCTAGAGACAAATTATTTCAGTATTGCTGTAATCATACTCATATTGGTGTTTTCAAGCTGAAGTGTCTGTCTCCGGGCTTAATCTCCCCCACTTTTGTAAATAAAACTCATGTCATCATATAATTTATGCAACAGAAGTTGCTTAATAAAAAAAGAACTTCGCGTTTCAGTAATTGTGTAGCTACATCACACAATATGCATTAGGAAGGCGGAGAATATGCATTAGGTGGGCGGGTTCATGTAAATTTTACTGTCCAGAGAACTGCAAATGTTCTTCATTATCTCCAAAATTTCTGAAAATTGATTCGAAGTTTTCAAGTGTAAGTTTGGTTAGCTAATAATTTTGTCTCCTTAAAGCAGATTTAACCTCAAAACGTGATGCATTCAGCTAAGCCTGAAACTTACAGCCAACTAAATGTATTGTTTGAGGTTCTGCTAGTCTGGTATCTTAATACTAGCTACAGGTAAAATTATGTGTCAGTCAATTTTTACTTAAGGTAGCCTGTCCATGATGCACCCAGTGCTTATCTGAGGCTTGATGTGAAGCAAATCTTCCAATCAGAGTATATAAAATAAATTGTTTTGTAATTAGTAGCAGTATTTCAGAACTTAAGTTTTTACTCACTACCAGTAAAGGTTAAACATCCCTTTTAACCTTTACCAGTAAAGGTTAAAAGGGATGTTTGAGAACTTAAAAACAAGAATATACCATAAGTTTTGTGGGGAAAAGTAAGTATATGTTATTTACACTGTGATTACTGCTTTTCTTTTCAGGTTCTGAATGCCTCTATCATCTTCCAAGATGAGCAAAGAACCCTCCCCCTTCTCCACCGCCTGCTGGTTTTACACAAATCACAGGGACAGCAGTGTTTTGATACACTGAACATTTATTGTCTTTCACAAGACAAAATGAAGTTTTCCCCAGCCAACAAAAATCCATCAAGATGACCATAAAGGGGATAGGGTGCAAAATTCCAGTGTACAGTACACGCAACAAATTACCTTCCTGACTACCCTGGAAGAAAGATGATTGATCAACCTCACTGCAACTAAAAAACATGATTATAAAATATTTACAGAAAAAAAAAAAACAAACCAACAGAACAGAAAATAAAAACTGGATAACTATTTGTTTATGAAATGCTGCTAACACTTTTCTGGCTCCTTAAAAACCTGTTCCATTACCCTCACCAGAGCACTCAGGATGTGTAAGGATTCAGGCAGAGAATAGTCATTCACCCCTGTCCCCAGAGTATCATTCTCTCACTCCAAGGAAGGGGGAAGACTTGTGGGGAGCAGCATCGCCTTTTTACTGCAATTTCCTTTCACCAAGTGGATATGGTGGCTCTGAAAGGAGGTCCCCAGGCACACCTCAGCTGCAGTGGCTTCTATTCACAGCACACTGCCAAGTTAACCTGTGAGTAGGGAACTATTTCCAGTCATGCCCTTTCATTGCTTGCAGGAGGACTTTCCCTTCTTCTCCCTCCACAGGGATCTGATCAGTGTTCAGAGGGGCAGGAAAGCTGACCAGGACCACGACAGGTCACAGGAGACCTTCCATTTCTTTCATGAAGGCTTCATACACATCATCCTTTGTCTGTACAGAGATAGGGGCGGACGATCCAGCCTTAGGGGCAGCTTTGGTTAACGGGAGGGCAGGCTCATCCTCTTGTTTTCTCTGGGAGGCGGCGGAAGCCCCTTTATTCTCGCGGCGCACTCGCAGGGCAGTGGGCACAAAGCGCGTGATCTCCGCCTTGGGGTTGGTGATCTGCGGCTTGGCACTGATGGTGGCCGTGGCTTTCTTCTCAATGGTGGCCGCACTGGTGTCATCCGCCTTGGGCCGCTGAATCAAGCTGGGCGGGGCGCTCAGTACCCCAGGATTTGGAATGGGAGCTGGTGGAAAGAGCCCAGGGGGTGCAGGTCCTAAGGGAGGCACCAGAGGTGGCCGTAACATGCCTGGGCGAGGAGGAGGGATGCCTGCAAGAAGAAAAACAAGCATGAGCTGTCTCTACATCCGGGAATTTCAAAATATTTGAGAAAGGAAGTGCACAGGCTCAGAACGCCAAGAACAAAAAGCAAAACAAAACGACTCCCAACAAGATGCAGCAGCACTGGCTTAAAAAAAAACAAAAAAAATGGGTTTTCACATCTGCAATAAATGCTGGGTTGAAAATGCTGCTCTTCAGACTCTGAAAGCCACAGGAGCTTGATTACTGCCTCCTTTTAAAGTTATAATCTGAGAATAAAGTTTCTTGACAATGCATCCAACTGGAATTTCAGAGACATCAGAAAAGTCTGGCCCGGGCACAAAAAATAAATATTCAGATCTCCAACCCATTTAATGGAGCACCATTACAGCACCCAGAGGCTGCTCAGAAAGAGACCAGCCGAACAAAAGTTTAAACTCTGAAATTCCGTTTCTGAGGGCAGATTTTGTGCTACCAAACTATGCACAGCACTTACTTGTTATTGCACAGAATAATGTAATAGCACATAGCACAATGCAGCCACAGACAGGAACAAAGGCAAATTGGCAGCCAATTATACCTCACTGGCTTGATCACCACAGCCAAGACTGCAAAAAGAAAGCAAGAAAGGACTTGGCACTGAGAAATAACAGAACCCCTCACCTGGTGGGGCAGGAGGAGGCAGACGAGGAGGAGGACCACGTGGAGGAGGACCTGGGGGCAGACCTGGTGGGGGGCCTGGGGGAGGACCAGGTGGTCGCCCTGGCGGAGGACCCGGTGGCAGCAGTCGAGGCAAAGGCCCACGTAACCCTGGTAACCCGGGAGGTCTAAGGAACGGAGGAGCTCCTGAAAGCATTCATGTAACAAAGAGAAATTTAATTCACAGTTAAAAATATACCCCGGCAACTAACTCTTCAACTAAGAATAAAGATCTTCAACATATGAATGAAAGCTGTATTACCTAGCTGCCAGATTAAATAGAATTTCTAAAAATATCAAGTAGAGGCAGCAGTTACACAGTAAAAGCATCTTTATGAAAGTCCCAGTGTATCATGGAAAAAGGGTTCCTCCCCATACAATTAAGTAGTAACTGGTAACAGCTTCTGAGCTCAGTTTGTCGGAACTTAAACAGCTAAAAACCTTTCTCTGTGGCATTTGATTTTTCTTCTGGCCTAAAAATAAGTACCTTTGTTCTTTTAGTCCATTTCATACACTGGGCTCTGCTGCTGTCTGCCAGTGTTGGCTCTAACAAAGACAACCATCAGGAAGGCTATGGCTACAGGAGCCTGATGCCTCAAAAGCAAGGTACAGCAACAACGATGTAGACTGATGACAGAGAGGTCTCAATAACTGCGTACATATAGTCCATCTGTAACACATTCTGCAGTTTCCAAATTCCCAAACTGATACCACTGCCTGAGAGCCTGCATCCCTCTGTGCAGAGTAAATTAAGTATTCACCTGGTGGAGGGCCAGGAGGAAGGCCGGTGGGTGGGCCTGGGGGCCTCAGTGGAGGGGCTGGAGGTGGTCCCAGCGGAGGAGGCCCAGGCATGGGAGGTGCCTGGATCTGAGTTGGAGGCACAGCCTGTGCACTCTGTTGCTGCTGCTGTGCCTGGGAAGTTGCAGTAGCTGATCCGGTCTCTGCAAGTGCTTCCTCACTGAGTTGTTGCTGCTGCTGTTGCTGTGATGTCTCTTCAGACTCCGAGTCCTCCTCCTCCTCCTCCTCTTCTTCTGAATATTCCTCCACTTCTCTCCCTTCTTCTGGAATTTCTTGACCTGGATATGGAGATACACTTACAAAATCTGTCTATGCATAACATCTTTGTGAACATCAGAGAAAACAGAATACATAGTATAAAATAAAAAGAAGCAAGAGAAAGATAAACCTTACTTCAAAGTGAAGAAATATGACCACTTTTTACTGTTAAACATAAAATGAAAACAAATAAAAATAATAATAGAAAAACTGCTGCTCTAGACAGAGCTCTGACAACAAGAATCATATGTTTCTCTGGGACCTGAAACTTGTACTACCAACCTAAACTGCTGCTATTTATTCTCTGCCTTAAGGGAGTTTGTGGGGATGTGAGGCAACAGGGGGTTGGGGACACAATGCCACAATGAACATAATCCCCACATCTAAGAAACTTCTGCACCTTTGAAAGATACTGGAGTTTATTTTTAAAACAAACAAAATTTGTTTTATTGGTTAGCTTATGTCTTAGGTTGCAGTGCAAAATGTAACCAGAAGTATGTATTCCATTACCATCTGTTAAAACCAGGTGGGGCAGTGTTCCTTATTTCTTCCACAACCCATCCTCCCTCGGGGGATATCTTCTGGTAATGGGCCATTCAGGCTCACTGCATGACTGATACAATTACATCATCCCATTGTGAGATGTTCCACCCAGTGGGAGGAGCCAAGCATTCCTACCAGGATAAAACCTGAGATTCAGAACACCAGGACAGCCTGTTTTGCACTGGATTCCCAAAGGAAGACTGGATCCATGTCACCACCTCCAGACCTTCAGAAGAAAACTACACCCTTCTACAGGATCATCTCTGTTCCAACAGAACCACATCTGTCACTCCAGGAGGACTTAACTGGACCACTACCAACACCCTGACCAAGAGCGTGTCAGGCTGTATTCTGACTCTATGTTTGGTTTTTCTGTTCTATATTTTTATTTTATTTTTCCTAGTAAAGAACTGTTTTTCATATTCCCATATTTTTGCCTGAAAGCCCCTTAATTTCAAAATTCTAATAATTCAGAGGGAGGGGGGTTACATTCTTCATTTCAAGGAAGGCTCCTGCCTTCCTTAGCAGACACTTGTCCTTCTAGATCAAGACAACTTATCTCAGCAGAAGGGTATTTTTAGGGAGTACAAATCCTTACAGGTTATATGCTGAGTACACAGACAACATTACCCTTTCTCTTTCACCAAGAGATTTGTATTTCACTTGAACTGCTTAAAAGTTAAGCAAGGAAAGGTTTATAAAAAAAAAACAGTAAATTGCTACTCTTAACTTCAACTCTGCTATGCAAAACACATACATTCTTAAAAATAAATTTTAAAAAACCTACAAAACAACAAAAACCTAAACAAACGAAAGAAATAAAAATGCAAAAGCCAAACTGTAACTCTACCTATATCTAACGAGAGCTGATACTCTCAGCAGAGCCTACGTTGTGACAGTGAAGTATTTACTCTACAAAATAAAACCTGTGCAAAGTAAGTTGCCCAAAGAAACCTTAACTGGAAGCCTAATGGCATATCACCACATATTATATCCACCTAACTCACCTGCCATTCTTAACATCATGGCCTGGAGTGGAGTCAGTTCTTTCATGTTCTTTTTCTTTTTTCGTGACTTCCCAGGCATGTCTGCAAACCGGACACTGTGACCTGGGGAAAGCAGGGCACAGATGAGCGTGACAGCAGGTGGGAAGAAAGTAAGAAAAATCAAGACAGTCACAT
The DNA here is from genome assembly GCA_027886175.1 of Phylloscopus collybita. NCBI lineage: Eukaryota > Metazoa > Chordata > Aves > Passeriformes > Phylloscopidae > Phylloscopus > Phylloscopus collybita. The sequence goes on along the minus strand of JAJNNQ010000137.1, from coordinate 47,672,614 downwards.
TGATACCTGGTATGGATAGCGTATCAGTCTAACATAATGATGCTCCTTAGATTAAGAGTTAACATTGGTGTTTCTGACTGAAGTTTTGCTAACCTAGTATTTCCTACCAACTGCTCTCCCCCAAGCAAGGGAGCATATTTTACACTGAGGCTTAATTCTGTAGGGTATCTTACCAATGCAATGATTCAGGTGAAAAATGGCTTGTGAGCTATAAGCTAACACAATTTTTAAGAAAACAGGTTTATTTGAAAGTTGCTTCACTTCTAGATAGCCTCCTCCTGACCCATTTATTAATAAAAATCCTTTAGCTGGAATTTAGGTGAGTTAGAATATAGTTAGTTGACTAAATAAATTATACACAGACCATCAACTCTATCAAGTAGCTTTCTTTTGAAAAATCAATTCCCAGTCTCTTATTTCCCCTTCATACCCGATTTCTTTTCTTCACCACCTTCCCTCTCCTTATCATTATCACGATGCAGGAAGTCCTCTCCTTCACTGTCTGCATCTGACCTATCGCTGTCACTGTCATCACTGCTCTCATCGTGCTTATCTTGATCCATATCCTCAGGATAACCTTCATCTTCACTAGTGCTGGACATGTCATCATCGTGGCCTCGCTGTCCTGCACAAAGCAAAGTATTAGGAAATGCATGAACTCCAAATACAAAATATTCCTTCACACCAGTGTATGTTTACAGTCACAACATTCCCCTTAGCAACAGCACTTTACTTTTTAGCACATATTCTTAAAGGATATTTTGGAAAATCTGTAAGATTTCACATTAACCTACTCATTAATTTCCACAGCTAAAAAGTGAAGGCAACTGTTACTGCAACTCATTCATTAATTTCTTTTCAGCAACTGCCCACCACTGAAATATTCTGAAACCTTCTGGCATGAAATAAAGCTAAACCATCTAGTCACAAAAGTTTCTAGGGATGATACAGCAACTGTATGAAAAAGAGGGCCTATGTTCTTCCAGCAAATGTACACTCAGGGCCAGTTGTGGGTTTTGTTGTGGTTTTAGTTTGGTGGTATTTATTTGGTGGGTTTTTTAAATAGAAGATTTCTCTGAGAGTGATTGGGTTTTTTTAAAGGGATTATATAAACAATGTTTCAGCACTGTTAAGGGTTCATCCAAAAAAAATCTAATCTGTGACCTAACAAATAGAAGTATCTGAGACATGTAATTAAAAGTTTCAACATTTAAAAATACAGTTGGTAGCAAAACTGCAGATATTATGAATATATCTGAATCACTTCAAAGGAGCAACAACTTAGTAAGAGTCCTTCAAGTAGTGTTAACATTCATATTGCCCAGAGAACACCTTGTCTAGGGCACACTGTATTCACAGCAGTACCATTCATAGCAAAACAGAGGTCAGGGAAAACCCCAGAGAGGTTTCCCAGAGAGGAAAGTCCCTACCTGCTTCAGAACTGTAAGAAATCTCCTCCTCTCGCCTTCGAGAAGTCACGTCCAAGGTGAAACCCACTTTACGGCCATACATCTGCAGGACCTGAGGTGGGGGTGGCCCTGGTGGAGGTCCAGGGGGTTTCCTGCCTGGAGGTAAACGTGGAACACCAAGCCCCGGAGGAGGAAGCACAGAAATGGACCGAACTGGTGGTCTGGAAATAAGAAAGGAAATGAGAAATGTAGGAGCACAATTAGAGCAAACATGCCTTTAGTAAAATTATTTAGCCTTCTCTCACCACTGCTTATGCAGACTTCTAAAAACAAACATGAACATTTAAAAAGTATAGATTTGACACAAGGAGTTTACAACCTCATACAAAGACATGACTGCAGAAGATCAGACAAAAGCTCCTCAGAAAGCAACTGAAGACAATACTGAAAAAAATCAACTATTGAATCCTACTACAGAAGATCACAGAGTTGGTGAAAACAGAAGGCTATTGAGAAAGAAATAGAAGAAAACTACCACTAGAATAAAAACAAAAAAAAAAAAAAAAAAAAAACAAAAACAAAAAAAAAAAAAAAAAAAAAAAAAAAACAAAAACAAAAACACCAAGCAAACTAGAGGTTTATATGAACTGTTCATATACACTGAATATGCCAGCAGGACAAAGAAATACACATATGGCAATTTAAGGTGCATTTATGTTCAAAACAGTAGGGCTCTAAGTTTTCCTGACATGAAAAAGGCAAAAACTAGAAGGCACAATGTATTACTCAGAGAAATTTAAACAAAAAGCTGTTAATAGTGGGGAAACATTAAAAAGGGCTTTGGTTAAAAGAAAGCACAATTCACTTGCACAGAATTCATAACTTCTGTGAGTCAATATTACCTCTGCTTCTACCTCTAGCTCCTCCCCATAATGTGAGTATTTCCTTTTTACCTCTTTTTACTGTTTCTTTTTCCACTTACCCATAGGCTGATGTCTTCTTGAGGATAGAAGGTGGTTGAGCCCCTGGAAGGGGAATGTCCTGTATGAGGATGTTGGAGGGAGCATGAGGCATATCTGGTAAGGGGATACTTTCCACTTCAACATGCTGAGCATTCTAGAAGGGAGGGGGAAAAAAAAAGAGAATGGGTTACTCCCACAGAAGCTACTGCACAAACTCATTACTTTTTTTAGATCCGGAACATATGGAATCTGCCATCACTTGTCAAACACATCCATTCTTAAGGTGTGTTATCTTGGCAGCAGTCCATGAAAGAAATTTGGGAAAGTGTCAACAGGAAAAGCTTTCAATACAAACCAAAGCACTTGCAATGCCCCCATGAAAAGCTTTAGTATTTCAGTCAAAACTCAGTCAGGTTTCTATCTTCTTTTAGACCTTCAGTCTACAAAATGAAAAGGCTGCAGACAAGTATGGCTGTGATTTTGTGTTTTTTAAGTATTCAAGTCACAGACTGCTGCATGCTCCAAAGGGAAAAAAAAAAAAGTCTTACAGATCCTTGCACTTACAAAACACTATGTTCTCCAGCACGGTAGGGAGGAATGTTAGAGAAAGATCTTTAAAGTCATGCCAAAGGATTCTCATTATTTCCAGCAAGAGATTCAACAGAAACTCACAGAAATATCAATTGCACAGTCACAGGCTTGCTCTCTCTTTAATACAGAAAACAAAAGGCTGATATTGTTCATTTGCAATACAAATTTCCCTTTCTTCCTTTCATGTTAAATGAGATCAGCGTATCAGACAGGCAGTGACCTGACAACCACGACACTGTCCTCCTGAAATGCTCTGAGTTACTACGCAAATTAGTATTTATATGGGCCACATGATGCTGAACTCATATAAATCTCCCTCCCTCTGTAACTGTAACACCTAATAAGCAAAGAGAATACACCACCACAGTTACAAGACTGTAAGTTACAATACAGTAAGCATTACCTTGACAGCATCAAAATACTGGCTGAGTTGTGCTCTCTTCTGCTCGTACTCCACTTCCAGCTTGCGCAGCTCTTTATAGATGTCAGGATTCTCCTTCTCATAGAGCCGCAAGATACGTTCAAAAGTCTCACGGAGCTTTTTGCGTTTATCCTTCAGCACTTTTTCATTAAGTTGTGGCTGCTGTACTGGGTTAAACTCTGATCCAAAATAGCAAAAAAAGTGACAAAAAAATATCAAATTACTGCACAACTATGATGAATGACACTATTTCAAAACAAGTTACAATCCCTGTTTTCAGGAAGTCTTCAGCCTTATGACAATCCCCTCCTTGAACTCTCCATTAGCAGCACATACACACAGTACTCATTCTTCTTATCAATGATCTTCTGGGAAAAAAGTCCTCTTTGATGGCACCACAACACCTCAAATCATAATCAATCCCCAGATATTCACAGAATCCCCCTTTCTAAAAGGAAAGGAAAAAAGATTACTCTATTTCAGTCTCCTGCACTGGCTTTTAAATCTACACTCTGCATCTACATAAACTACGTTGCCTAAGTCCAACGCCTGGTACCTTTCACTCACCCATCTCATCCAATTTTTCCATGTCCCGGATAATCTGCTTTGGATCTTTCATCTTCAGTACAGCTGCTCGTACCATCATCCGTTGCTTTTTGTTCTAAGATCAGAGATCAAGCAGACAGAAAAGTTTCACAGTTCAAAGACACAAAATATCTGTTACCCCTTTCTCAGTATTTCCAGTCTCAAGAAAAAAAAAATCACGCCTCAGAATGTCCTGAAAATGTTCACCATGGCACAAATCAGCCGCAAATGTAATTAAAACTTCTGATAATTTTAATTCTGCTATCTTGGTAATTGCAAATGCTACTACCATTTCCACTCCACCTAAACACATACAATCAACACCATAACCAACTGACAAAATACAGTAAAACACACTAAGAAGTGTGTGAGCTTTCGATGCTTTGTTTGGATTTTTTTTAATTTGGTTTGTTGCTTGCTTTTTTGCTTTGCTGTTTTGGGGTTTTTTAATTACTAAGTACTTCCAGCAATGTTTCCAAAATAATTACAAGTCTAAAAACAGCTGGGGATATGCTTACTTCAAACAAGACTTCTATGCTTTTTTAAACTACGTGTTTGGATAATATTTTCAAAGTCAGTCTTAGGATATCAACCAAAATATCCGCAGTCTATTCATGGTCCTTTACAATCACACACATGATACATACTATAGGAAATCCCTAATCTCTTAATTTACCTTCTTTAGTTCCCTTTTCCGAGCTTCCTTCCCTAGAGGGGAAAAAAAAGAAAATAACAAAGAAAATAACAGCTTGAAAGACAAATCAAATTAACAAAGAACCTTTCCTTCATCAAGACTAGGGCTGTTTTTCATTTTATAAAGACTTACTGTAACTCAGCTTCCCAGTGAGAGAGAAATATAGCATGAAATAGATTTGTATTTCTTGTCTTTTATACAGAAAAAAAAAGATGTACTGCAGTCTTCCTGCCTCCAGAACCAGGGCTTTTTCCATACAGAAAAGAACAACAGGCAACCCAAGTAATAGTGATAGGTGCAATCACAAAAAGATTGTTGCACAGAAGCTGAATTAGAGTCATCAGACAACATACTTTAAAAACAGACAGGCTTTAAGAATGCCTCTGAAATAAAGCATATCCACTGTGGGAATCTGGACTTTATTTGCTGAGCATTGATAATACCCGGCATGTTACCAAAAAGAGAAAAACCCAGTAGGACAACTCCCCCATCTAACTAGAGCACCTGCAAAATTTGACATGTTCCTCAAATTCCTGCCTGGGACAGATTAACTCTGCCCCAGGAAGCAGCCTGCAGTTTATCCAACAGCTAAGTACAAAGGCCTTCCACCACTGATAACCAGCTGAAAACCAAGAGGTAAATACTTAAAAGAAGCAAGAGCATGAGAACAAGCAGCCTTCCCAGACAAAACTGAGATAGTATTTTTCAAGTTAGAGAAACTCAGTTCTGATCCACAAGTGAAGATTCTATCCTCAGAGAAAGTTTTTTATCTGCTCCTCTGGGCACTCCCCATTCCCACTTGCTTAGCTTTTATGGATACTTACGGGCCTGATCCGTGGGATTCATAAATTTCCCACTCTTGGTGGATGATGTAGATCTCCGCCCCATTTTGATCTTCTTTCTTCTGCCTCAAAAAAACCCACTAAAAAAAGAGGGAGGGACCTGGAAAAGATGACATGGCTTCAGGATGCTTGTTTCTCTTCATTCTATCAGCACGTTACTACCTCAAAGAGTTCAAATACCTTTAAGGTCCTCAAACGTGACTATGAGCTCAGCACCCGTATCAAAATTGCCCTACTCCAACAAAGCACTACTATTTAACTAAGTACCGACTTAGTAGATACTTAGATAAACATAGACAGATATAACTTTAGTAGGCTGTAATTTTAAACTATTGATGAGTTTGTTACTATTCACACTACAACTCAAACCAATAAGCTTTGTGCTTACACTGTGAAAGGGGTGCAGGGCAGGGCGAAACACATATTCTATTATTCTAAGACTGTACCAGAGTTCAGCTTCTCATTTACTCATAAATGCTCTCCAGTTTTCACCTTTCTGTTTCAAATGTTTCCCCACAAATCCTCCCTTTCTCAAACTTCTAACTGCCCCTGATATCTCTCCCCAGCATCAAGAGTAGGAACATGTGTAGGATTATTATAAAAAAAAAAAAAAAAAAAAAAAAAATCCTGCCTTTAGACATTCCTTCAGCTTACAGCTGACTACAAAAGTGTCCAAACTACAGCCAGGGATGTATCTTCTCTCCCTCCCCCTCCAAACCTACTTCCCTGCCAAAACACTGGGGTGGGTTTGTTTCTTCCCTTTTGCAAAACACTATCGCTTCTTTAGGTGGGAAACTCACCAAACAGAGGTAGGAGTTACAATTACATCCCGTATTCCCCATATTTATATACTTAAAGGCTAAAGGGAAAGAGAACAAACTCCCAAAACCTCGATTCCACATAGTTTAAGGACCCAAACTAAAGAGTTTCAACGCAACAAGTTAACGGCCGAAGGTGGAAAAAAAAATACATATACTAAATCAAGCACTAAATTCATTATTCTTTTGGCCACAGGGGAACCGGGCAGAAAGCCACACACACACACACACACACACACACACTCCCGCCCCATGGAAAGACGAAGAAAATGAGACTCTGCGATCTGCTGCCTTCTCTTCGCCTCTCTTCTGCTCGCAACCCAGCACCGCCGCGCCCCTCTCACCCCTCCGGCCGGCCGGGCCCAGCTGCCTCCGGCTGCGGCGGCCCCGCTCAGCCCCGCGCCCGCCACCGCGGCCCCGCCGCCATCTTGCACCGGCACCGAGTGGCGGCGCGAAGCCGCGCTCCGGAAGCGGCGGCCCCAGCTCGATAGTTCCGGCGCCTCTCACTCCCCCTCGGAGGCTCCAACTCTATGGTTAGACCTGGGGTGGGGCGGGAAGGCGGGGCGGAAGCGGGGACAGGCCGGGGCAGAGCGAGGGATAGACATAGACATAGACATAGACATAGACATAGACATAGACATAGACATAGACATAGACATAGACATAGACATAGACATAGACATAGACATAGACATACCAGCTCCCAACCAGCCCCGGGGGGCTCTGGGAGCGGGCGGGCACACGCGGTGCGGGACGGGTGTGTCCATACTGCCAGTGCTGGAAGTAAGGCTGGCAACGCGGGCGGCGGGGCCTCTGCTCCGCCAGGGGAGATCCCCCAAAGTGCTCCCCGTGCCCTGAAACAAGGTAGAGCCGAGGGGCGTGTGAGAAGCCTCTGTCCATGGGGAACAAATGCACAGCGCTGCGGGAGCAGGGGCTGCCCACAGCCTCAGGTCTGTTCGTGGTTTATTGTAGGCTTGGCCTCGCGGCAGCGCTGCTCCCCTGTGGGCGGGGCTGGGAGCCCTCCGTGGGCTCCTGCGCCGGCTGCTCCGCCAGAGGACTACTGGAAAAAAGTGACTGGGTGACGTCCTTCGATCAGCTCAGATGTACAAAGAGGAAGGAGAGATAATTTGGTGCCATCGGGGACTACAGGAGCTACTCCGTTAGTTGTCTTTTCCTACAGCCCCCACTGTGGTGGACTGGCGAGGCTGGTGAGCACCTGGTGGGAGCTGATGTGTGTCATTGTCCGAAGTACGGCTTCCAGCAAAAGTCCACAGTACATGAAGAATCAGGATGAGGATGCATGAGACATCAATGTGCAAGTAATAGAATATGGGTGCAGGCTTAAAGAACCAGCATGTTGGGGAGGAGATGTAGGAAGAAAATTTTTCTCTGCACAGGTGGCGCCTGGGAGGCAAAGTGGTCAGATCTCTGGGCAGGATTTCTAGACTCCCTGATCCTGGTGAACATACCATGCAACACAATGTTGTTACAGTTTTTCAAGTAATGGAGAATCAGCTGGCTAATTTGTAAGGATCATTGCAGGATGGGTAAAAGATTATATCATCACATTAAAAGATTATGCATTGCATTAGTGCCAGCATTTAGTCACAAACTGCACAAAGTCAAAGTCAAGGAGCATCCTCAGAGCCAAGGCTTTAGGAGCTCTCAGTGCCTAGGGAGTCTTGCTAACCACATCCACAGCCTGGTCATCCCCATCTTGTGCCTCTTTGGTGTGTTCTCTTTATATTATTCTTGTCATCAGAAAGACTGTAAAGCCAGGCAGATTTTGGTTACAACCAGAGTGCTTTTCCACATAGGTTTGGAAGCAGCTTAGGCTCGTTTGCAGTTTTTTTTGAGGCTGTTCTTACTTGGAACACATATGTCACAGTTTTGTCCAGAAAAACAGCTTGAGCAAAGGCAGAATGCTCAAGAGGATGTGATGGAAAGCTGTGGTCATACACATTCCTGTCAGGTGCCATGTCAATGTAGAGGGGGATGGCTGAGTCTTCAAAGATTAGCTGCACCTCACAAGGCTTGTGGTCTTCTGTCCTGGCAATACTGGGCTCGGTGGGGATAGTGGTACTGCCTCGGCCCTGACTGCTTTCTCCCAGCAGTGTCTGCTGATTTGGAGGACAATAGTCCTCTCACATTTTTCACTTGCTACTTCTGTCACATTGAGAGGCAGCTTGGAGGAGTCTAGAGGGGAAACATCATCAGGCTGGTTATGACATTTTACCAAACATAAGACTGGCAGAGGATTAGAGAGAGCAGGAATTAAATCTGTTGTGGGGAAACCAGCTTTCTTTTAAGTCCACCAGGAACAAGGTAATACCTAGAGGTGAGCAGCAATTGTATATCTCTGTGTTCCTCATTGCATACCTCACTTCCCCTGACACTGCTTAGCATTTACATTCAAGAACATGTGGGCAAATTGCTTGAAAAATGCAACAGATTTGTTTTTATTTGACTCCACTATTCTCATACAGCAGTGATTGGCAATATCTTTGATTTTGATTCCTAGTTTAGAGTGCACATTTGCACATAGAAAACAAGAGCCAGGAACTCCTACCTCTCCAACACACAGATATTGCTATTCTACTGATTGACAGTCTCTTGCCTCTACACAAGTACCTCTAAACTGAGTGCCACTTGTGTCAGGAGACAGGAGATAGGAGATGTTACATCCGGGAGAAATTACGCCTCAGGTCACCAAGTCATCCACCACAATACCTCGTGTAGGCAAGGCAGTACTTTTTGCCACCACCGAAGTGCTTTTCCTGACTCACATAACCCAGTCAGCAGCTGGAACACATATATCACAGTTTTGCCTAGAAAAACAGCTTGAACAAAAGCAGAATGCTTTTCTCCAGTTTTTCAGTCGTTGGCACCCATCTATGCTTCTGAACCCTGAGCTTTCTCCCTACTGACTGAGTACCAACAGAGTACTGACAGTACTCAACAGAGCTGTTGAGTACCAGCAGTTTCATTGCCATCTAGTGGCTTTTGTACATAAAAGGGAAGAGGAGTCAGAAAACATTAAAGTGAAAACAGAAGTGGACAAAACAAACAAATCCCACAAACCCCAGAATGGAAAGGCTGTGAATCTCACCCATCTCTTTATTTCACAGGCACTTTCTAGTTGTTAATAAATTAATATTGCTAATATTGAATATTAGCAAACATTATGAATTTGGACCTGGTTTTAGTATGGGAGAAGCGAGTACTAAAAAAAGAACCTATATACAACCCCACTAGATTGGTCTGTCGGATTAAAAAAAATATGAATTTCATGTATAATTAAGCTTTTAATACTTTTTATTATTTGGTTTAAGATTTTTTCAGACAAAATAAAAAAAAAAACAGGCAAAAAAGAAAATAGAGGCCTTCCAATACTTGTGTATATTTTTATTAATTCTTAAATTACCTTTTTTTCTAAGATCAAGAAAAAGAAATCAGAGCAAGACACTACAAATAATATTCTTGCTTCCAGCTTTGGTTTTAAAATCTGAAAAATAAGGACAATTGGTAGCATACTATGAAATGCAGAATCTGAGCACATTCTTGGCAGTCCCACACTGGTAGGATCCGATAAAGCACTTGAAAGTAACTTTAGTACATTAATAATTAATTTAGTACATTAATAAATAATCCTAAAGGCACTTATACATGTGCATAATCCCACTTCAATCAACAAAACGGCAACTTTGCACAGAATTTTTTACATGTGGATTGGCAGAAGCAAAGCATTACAAGCATAAGAAGTTATTCATGGCCAGGCACACCCGGAACGCAGCAGCTGGTTTCTCTCAGTTGTGGAGCAAGGTTGTGTGTGTTTGTGTGTAGGCCCAGGCTTCTCTTACCTGCCAAACTACTGGGATTAGAGTTTATTTAAAGAAGATCTCTGGGTGGCTCCTTAGGAGGGCAGGAATAGCAGTTAAATATGCTTCAGCTAGTCCTTGTAATGAGCAGGGAATTCAGTCTATCAGATTTAGCACTAATCCACACTAAGAGTTTAGCAACCACAAATGTCTTGATAAAGCCTCCAGATGCTGGCATGAATTGCCTTATTGTTTTCTCCCATTGTGTTGTCATCTTTGATATGGAAACAGACTTTCTCACCACTACCAGTCCAGCAGTCTGTATTATTGTCTTTAGTATGAATTACAATTCAAGGTTACCTACAGTGCTTCCCAGAAAATAAGCTTAACAAGAGGTGCAAAGTATTTGAAACATTGACCCCCTAAAACACTTGTAAGCCAATTCTCTATTAATATTCAGTGCCAGTTTCCTGAATTGTCACTTTTTTTGTTCTTCTGCCACAAATAAGAAAATAAAAAGCCTTCAGTATTTCATCTGTCGTAATGAATCAAAAAGGTTTCTGCAGGTAAAGCTGCTGCAGCTACTGTCACAGCAGAAGAGAGAACTCCAGCTTCATTTACTGAACTTGCTGTCTCACCAAAGAAGTTACTTCATGTATGGCATGCTGGTACTTTTCTGAGGCTGCTTTAAACTCAGCAAGGTGCTTCTCGTAGCTTCTCACAGCTGTCAGAAGCTGACTCCTCTCCATGGCTCCCAGGATGGCATGGAGAATCATTTCAAGGCCAAGCCCAATAATGGTAATGCTAACTCCCCCAAGAACAGATGCCCCAATCTGTGCAAGGAGACCGATGAGCTTGCTCACACTGAGAGTTAAATGATTGGAGCCAAGAAGTTTGATAGCTACCATTGCAGCTGTTGAAGTTGCTTCTCCAAAAATAATGGAAAAAACTCTCTGGGCTATTGCAATTTTCTCCAGCTCGGGCTCTTTGATATCATATAACTTCTGGTACAGCACTGGCTCCAGCTTTTCCTTCATGTCGCTATCAATCTTCTGCACCTGATGCTGAATCTCACGCATCACTTGAATGATAATTTCACAGTTTTCCTTGACTGTGCTGCTCTCTCGCATCTCGATGGGGGTAATAGTACAGCCCAGGTGTTCATTCAGCACTCCAGCCAGCTCATTTGTTGCATAGAAATTTGTTGACATACAGTCAAGCAATTCCTGATGCAGCTGGATCAGTTCTTTCTTCCTCTTGGGATTATCTGGATAAAGGAGGTCACTCAGTGCCATTCTTCAGAAACAGGCTACTTCAAGAGAGAAAAAAAAATTCTTACTCTGTTTAACACCCATAACCACAGCCCTAAAAGTGCATTGAAATGTGTTTTGTCTCTGCCCTACTGATTCTTCTCATACTGAGTAGGTCTAATCCCAAGGCATAGCTTGTAAATGTAGAAATCTTAATTCTTATTTTGGATTTTTGCCAAATGATTGAAAAAGGACCTTGTAAGACATTGGGTATGCTCACAGCAACAAAAATAGCTAACAAATATGTAGTGAGCTGATCGATTAAATGGATGCGGGTCATTGGCAACTGAAGATTGAAATTGAAACTGAACTTTGGAAACTGAAGATAGTAGGAGTTGAACTAGTTCACTAAAAAATGGAGCAATCTCATATAATCAGCAAAATTAAAGATGTGGCTTAAAGATTAAAGAAGTGTTCCAGGCACTCCTTTGTATCAGCCTATTTTTTCCATTTAATGGCATCCAATTTTTCAGCAACCATGATCATTGGTGGATATGGTTTGTGTCATGATAAGGGTATCTTATGCCAGTATAGCTTTTTTCTCCTAACATTCAAGAGAAAATGTAACTATATAAGCATTCTGTACTTATACTAAGAAGCTTACCCTTGGGAATTCATAGTGAATAGTAAAATTGTCCATAACAAACCCATCCTAACCTAACCTTACACACATCTATCACTGTATTTCCTTCCCTGATATTTATTTCTTCATAAACTGCATGCCGACATAGAGTCCAAAGAGATTGAGTTACAGTGATTATGGAGTTATTCTTCATCACTAAGATTCTGTAACCAAAACTGTCACTTTCCTTTAACCTATGACCAGCTGCAAAGGGAAAATGCTTTAGCATGATTTCAGCTTAAATGCAAACATCTTTGCTGTGGGAGCAAACTATGAATGAGTAGGATGACTCATTTCTTTGTTGGTACTTTTTATGTTCTCATCCCTCTTATTGCAAATCTGGGCCACTTTTGTGCAGTGCTTTGCATTTTTCTAAGATAAATCTCTTACTGTTGGTGCCTACATATCACAGTTAGAGCTACAAATAGTTACGTGTAGGGGACTGCCCGGATCTTTCTTCTTAAAAAGATACCTTTGTGACATTTTGGTCTTTTGCAGTTCTTGCACTATCTGTTAGCTGCAAGTCATCTGACACTGACCCAGCTGTATTTTACTAAACACACCCTCCCCCACAAGGTCACAGTAGAAAACCAGAATGATTTCCATCATCCCATGCCAACTTTTAATCTCAGTATTGAAATACAAGCCAGTCTGAAAAATGGGAGGTTTTTTCTGCAGCATTTTGCACAGCACTGTATATTTCTTTCAGCCACTTACCTTGTATCTCTGCCAAGAGAATAAACACTTTAAAACATCTTCTTGTACAAGCTGTAGGGAGCAAAATACATATGAAGGTTTGCAATTTTCAGGAAACAGAAAGCCATGATAATGCAGGCTACGACTTCATATTAATCCTGCCTCAGGGATGTTGCTGGCTTGCTCTCTGACTCAATGTGATACTAAAACCTTTCCACTCCACTGGTGTTTTGTTGTAAGGTCATTTGTTTTCCCTTATTGGTAGAAACTGAGAAGACAAATTGTTTTAGAAGAAATAGCACTTCAACAAACATTTTACATACTAGACAGGTGTGGAGAAGACTTTTAGAATCTGTTCTTTACATATGATTATTTCAGCTTCTTATAGCTGCTCTAGATTTTGTATCTCTTAATGCTAAAATTACTTCTTACTCTTTACAGTAACACTTTCATTAGCTTTTGTATTTTCTTTCTAGAATTAGGCACGCCACATATATTTCTGTATTTCTATTTCTCCAGCTCCAGAGAGATTTACCACAGAAACTTTTCCAATTAAACATTTACACTGCCTACCTCATTTGGTCTGAATGCTTCTGTTGAAACGTGTGTGGGATAGTAACTTCAGCCTCTTTCCCCTCTGCTCGCCTGGTGTTTTCTAGCAGCATGTGATGAGTTAGGGATACAGAAGCTGGGTTTCAGCTGCATCCTGTGCCTGCTTGTCATTATTTCTATTGTGCGATTATCTTGGTTTTGAAAGACAGGTATCTGCCAGGGAAAGCTAGAGTTTCCCTCAGAATGGAGAATGTAAACCCCTCATCCCCTCCAAATAATAATTTTGCAGTTAAGGGCTTTCAGGCAAAGATTTGGGAATAGGAATAACAATACAAAGGTAGTAGAAAAAAACCCCACCCAACCAAAACAACAATTTTGGAGAACCCTGACAGAGTCAGAGCTACAACCTGACATGCTGTTGGTCAGGGTGTTGGAAGCAGTGCAAAAATAAGTCTTCCTGGAGTGGCAGATGTGGTTCTGTTGGAGCAGAGATGATCCTGAGAGAAAAGGATCCAGTGATGGTGAGAAGGGTCCGGTCTTCCTCCGGGAATCCAGTGGAGCCAGATACCTTGTGTTCCTACGTCTCAGTTTTTATCCAGGTAGGAATAGTTGGCTTCCCCCACTGGATAGAGCATCTCACAATAGGATGACGGAATGTAGATATACTGCTTTGGGGAGGGTATTGTGGATGTACTGCTTTGGGGAGGAGAACAGCTTGGTGAGTCTTAATGGCCCATTGTGAAAAGAGATAAGAAACACTGCCCCACCTGGTTTTAACAGTTGGCCCATTATCAAAAGGTACTCGCCCCCCTCCCCCCAGAGTTACAAGAGATAAAGAAGAACATCTCCCCAACTGCTTTCAGCAGATGAAATAGTATACACGTTTTTGGTTCCATAACCCAAGAGAGCCTTCCACAAAGCTAGACATCTTTCATGCTCTTATCCTTAGAAATGTGGTCTTGCAGTCCACAAGGGTCTCACCAGGAATACTGCCTCCACTATAGAGGATGGCTGAGTTCTCAGACAAAAATACAATATGAAGCATAAAATGAGCACTCTGAAATTGCTAACGTGTTTTCATCATAAAGCTGAGCTGCTGTATGCCACCCCAATGAATACAGAGTGCCAAACTCTCTTCTTATCAGAGCTATGGGCATGAGAACATAAGCTGAAAGAGAACACTAAATGATTTAACTGCTATATTTCTGGAAATGTCAATTAGTTGTGACTGCTGAGTGTTTTCCACTGAGAATGCCATGTAGTCCTGAAATACTTTGTGCAATATTGGATTGAATTGAATTGATCAGGCTGGCAACTGCCTGTGTGTCAGATTCTGGAAACTGATTTCAGGTCTTCAGTGTTTGCAGTGGATGCAAATTCTTTTCTTCTAGAGCCCTCATCATTTGAAACATGACAGAAAATAATTTGAACAATAGGAAGGCAGCTTCGTTCTTGCTTTACTCTGGGTCTTTTGGGAAGATTAATAGCTATTATTTCAGGCCTATTACGTTGGAGGAAAAGACTTGATCTGGAGTGTCTGTCATCCTTCCTTGCTGCAATTTGCCAGGTCTCTCATGCCATGACAGTAGAAGTGGTGTGGAGGCCCAGATTCAGCTCTGAACAGCAGTGAAGGCTAAAATCAATTTTGTCATGTCACACCATTTCAGACCCCTTTGGCCATGGGAAAGAAATGGAGGAAAAGGCAAATGGTTGAACTGAGTTCTGAGAAAAGTTTTTAAAAGTATACAGTGGGACAGGAATTTACAATGGCTTGAACACTTCTGACTACACATCTAATCTCAGCAATAGCTGGTGAAACGTGTCTGCTGCAACCAGTCTAGCTTTACAGGGCTCTTGCACAAGCAAAGGCAACATCAGGAGCAGTCTTTGAGCTCACACTATTGCAGGACTGTATCTCTAGTTTGCCTTGTGAAAACTCATAGGTGCAAGCAGAAGTGTAGCCCTGGTTCATGCCTGTGATGTTTTGGTTTCTCTGAAACTTTTTTGCAGAGACTTTTCTGTCAACAAGAGACATGTTTTCCTAACTGTAACCTTTGTTTACATTCCTTTCCCTAGGAGGGACTTCTTGATGTCCCTCTGACTTGACCAAAGTAATTGAAGAAGTTTGTCTCTCTTCCACCCATTGGGTTGTTCTTTGTAAAATAGCATAAAAGGGAAGAAATTCCCAGGAAATAAACAGAGTCATTGTCAGCCCTCTGAGTCGGAGTCTGTGTTGTTGTGATCTTTAACAGCGTCACAGAAGGACATAACTTTCTTTGCAGTCAAAATGGTATCAATGATGGGCACCCAAGCAAGGAGAACGCTTCGTGCTTCCACCTATCTAGGGATGCTTGCACCATCCCATCAGTGTATTCACTGACTAATATAAAACACTTTTAAGGGAACTGTAGCCTGACAAAATGTGGCATTTCTCAGTCTTCAGTTGCTTTATCCTTTGAACGCAGATGTAATGCGCTTGGCTTTGCTGTGTCTATTCCCTCCTCCCAAAAACAAGAGTTTAATTATGTGTAGACCCACAAGTATATACAAACTAAAGGATTATAGTTCTGAGGATGATGTAAAGTAGTCGTTTTCTAGGACTTAGACAAATTTACTAAAAAACACCAAAATGCAAGAATAATTAATTTATAGCACTTGCCTTGTTTGAAGATTGTAGGTAACAATACTTGCAGCTGTTTACACCGTATTTTGCTGGCTGCTTGCTAAGGTACCAGGAAAGGTTGTCAAGAAATTTTTCTGTGTTTTCTTCCAACTAATGTCTGGGGGAAGAATGGGTTGGTTTGGATGACTGATTTCAGAAATGTAACAATCTAGTCAAAAATATATCCACTTTTATTCCTCTCTAATTCCCCTGTAATAATGCCTTCTGTATTTCCTCTGCTTTTCAGAGTCAGACAGCACTCCAGAAATGTTAGTTCATCTTGGTTTTAAGAGTGGCAAAGAAAGGCTGTTCAGGGTCTGCCAGAATCTGCA
Source organism: Phylloscopus collybita (assembly GCA_027886175.1). NCBI lineage: Eukaryota > Metazoa > Chordata > Aves > Passeriformes > Phylloscopidae > Phylloscopus > Phylloscopus collybita. The sequence goes on along the minus strand of JAJNNQ010000137.1, from coordinate 47,656,300 downwards.
CAACTTAATGTAATTCTCTGTCTCTTCAACCTCAATGCAAATATTGGCACCAACTTTCCGTGCACTCAAAGGAGGCATGCACAGCTGCCCAGTTACCCACTTGACTTTACCGTCACGATGCTTTCCGCATCCCAGACAGACTCTTTCTCAATAAAAATAGAGGTATTAAGAGATCTCTAAGGAGTCCAAAGTCCCCGTGTGTCTTTCCTGAATGCCTCAGGAGAAAGCTATCTACAGTGAAGGTTATCCCTGATCTAGTCTTCAGAAAGGCCATAGATAACTTTCTTCCTACCTGAATGGGTCCAAGGAATGTCTGTTTTGATGAACCAGGCTGAATATTCCAGTCTCAGTTGGAGAGTTACAGCTGAAAGCAAAGAGAAGATTGAACCTTCTGTAGCAGCAGGAACTCCAGAGGCTTCTTGCCTGCTATTCAAGGGCACATATCTGGATGCAGCCAGAGAATCAGAGATTGACAGCCAAGCACAGGGAAACTCTCCAAGCACACTAGGGAGAATAGCAGAGGCAAGTGCAGTATAACCACTGTTCTTGCTTCTTGAGACTGAAAGAAAGTTAAGAGAGTAGTCATTTAGACCTCTATTCACTGCCCAAAGCTTTTTGCTTTTGCTAACATAACCTTTGCCCACAAAGGCCATTTTCTCAACTCTATTATTTTGGCTTTGAAGGGACAAACCCTCATTCCTAAATGATTGTTTTGAGCTCAAAGATTGCATTGACACACTACTGTACAAAGAGACAAAAACAAGAGTCCTGGACTGGTGGTAGACTCACAGAAAGGTAGGGGTGTGAAACAGGCCCCATGAGGTATTCCAGCATAGAGTTCTCTCTATAATGAGGAAACTCAGTGTGTTCTTTGTCAAAGGATACCTTTTCTCCATTCTGCCTCAGGAGAGAGGTCACTGCTAAAGTGACAGTAGCTTTGTTTTCACTTCTCTCAGCTTGCCAGAGATAAGTGTAGAAGTAGTAGCTTGCCAGAGTAGTAGTAGACCAAAGCCTAGAATGGTCCTGGGGCTTGAAGAGTAACAGCATTGCAAGACACCAGCATAGATTACTTGGTTCAAGCAAATCTCACCCACTCTTTCAATAAGAATGCTGGGGCGCCAAAGGCATGGGTCCTACAACATCCTTACAACAACACATGGGATAAATGGGGGCTGCAAAGAGCCTTGAGACCTGCTGTTAATTCATCTTTAGTGAGCTGTGGGGTTGCCCTGGGTTTCAAAACAGGGTCTTGTGGTTCTCACAGGCAAACACAGCAGGCAAGGTACAGGTTTGGCCTAGAGTGTGGCCATGTGTAGGTGCAGCTGGTAGGGGCTGCCTGGGGCAGTGGAGACCAGACTGTGCCCCCCTTACATGAGAGCCTGTATGATACCTTTTACCAGCTGGCACTGGCACTTGCTGTAGTTCCCCACAGAACGCATATGCAGCCTGCTGCAGGTCTGAAAGAAACTTTTGACAAGAAATATAAGGGGGAATAAGGACGTCTTTCTCAGATGTGTGGTAAGAAAAGCCTTGCATAACTGCTCCCAGGCAAGTGTTCACTGTGAACAAAGTTTCCATTCCCAAACTTCCAGGCTTCATTCCTGAGGTGAAAGTGAAATGGCCAAATCACCCCCTGCTGCCTACCTTGGCCTCAATATGTAAGTCCTTTACACCCCTGTGCACCTGGTAGCACTTAGGTTCCCCCAGGTTGCTCTGCCATCCCTTCAATATCTGGATAGCAGTTCTTAGGTAGAAGTGAAAATATTCAAAACTGAGGTTGTGTCTGTAGTGCCCTGGAGAGATTCCTGCTGTAGATGTAGCCCAGTTCAGCTGTGAGCGTGGGGGGCAGTTCATGGTGTAAGCCATGAGGACTATGGCTTGGCTGTCACGCATTTCCCTCAGGAGACCTACAGGGCTCTTTAGCAAAGCCTCCTGAGCCTTCTTCCAGAGATGCAAGTTAGTCCTTGTTAGCAGCTGTTTCCTTTTTAAAATAGTGTCCTTGCTCCAGTCCTTCGATCTCCTCTCTGCACCCCAGATACTGGTCATCAAAGGAATGCAGAGCCATGTCTGTCAGGGTGGGGGACATAGCCTGCAGCATAAAAGCAAATGAAGATTAGCATCAGAGGTGTGAATGTCTTGTATATCTTTGTGGATGCAAGCCAAGTTTTTCCCGATATCCTTTCCTTGTCTCTTTGTCATTATTGGCAGAGCAAGCAAGGGAGATAACAAGTCTTTAGCAAGACCTTCCTGAGCAACCTCAGGTTATTGTCTATACACCACCACCAGCAAGTACTAGTCAGGATGACAGAGTTCTTATTTGATATGGATGTGCTACATTAGAATCTCCAGGAGTGTTGGTCAATTTAGACAGGCTGGAAAGGAAAGATTCTATGAGATCTACTAGCTCTATGACATCATCTGGCTGCAAACAACAGGAAAATTCCAATCAAGTAGCTAAAACAAATTAGGACAGGTGAGAAATGGAACAGAGGAACTGAAAGCAGAAAAGTTAAAATTGAACCCAAAACTCCTTAAAGAACCTCTTTCAAATGGAAAAAGATATTTTTGTGGTATAAGCAATTTCATTATTTCAAATACAGAGCAGTATTTACCTCTTTTACCAGTATTTGTGAGAAGATCAGCAACAGGAGGCTGCCCAGTGTCACCAGCTTCCCTGAGTCCACCTAAGACACTGTAAAGAACATTTATTTTAAGGAAAGCAATTTGTCTCTGGTTTTTTTTTTTTGGTTTGGTGGGTTTTTTTGTTTTGTTGTTGTTGTTGTTGTTTTTCTTTGAACTGGAAAATTCTGTCGTTTGTAATTTGCTCGGGTTTTGGTGGCGGTTCTTCAACCAGAGATCATTCGCCAAGTTCTCACTGCAATTCAGGAGCCATTATCAATCCAAGCAGACAATTTACTGGTAGAAATGTGCCAAAAATCCTTAAGGAAGTGTCTGGTTGCATCAACTTCAGCTGGCATGAGCATCCGTTACCTTGATAGTTCTTTTAATTACAAAGTATTAGGTTTTTGCAAAAACGAAGAAAACGGTGACTTGGAGAAGTCTGAGACACTTCTCCTGAGGAGTGATGTGTCAGGGTGACAACGCCCTGGTTAAGAATTTGAAAACCCTTTTAAAAGAGTTGACACTGATAAAGCCAACACAGAAACGCAGGGTAGGTTGAGATCCTCTCTGGAAGCAGTGGTAACCTAACTCTTCTCCTCCTTATCACCCCCTGGTTTCTACTCATGTACTGCCAATCCTACTCCTACACCACTGCAGAGTGGCACCTTGTTGGAGTGTTTACATTTGGCACAGGCAAATGCGTGTGGAAATGCAGATTCTGTGCTGAGACAAACCTTTCTCTAGCAGCTGCTTTCTAGACACCCTTCCAAATACTGGCAGTGAGTTATTTATCCACAGAGCCCCATGACCTCTGATAATTCTTCTGAATGGAAAAAGAGCCAAGAATTGTCAAGGCTTTGGTTCTGACTACATAAAAGTGAAGCCCATTTTCCATGGCCTGATAATGATAGGCTGGGTGAGGGTGGCACCTCCAGATATGGAGTGATTCCCTGAGATAAGGGATGTTTGTGAAGCTGCTTCGATTCTGTGGACAGAGCATCTGTGAAATATTGCTGAGATAAGGTGGGAAGTGACATAAAGGTGTCATAATGGGCTCCTTTCAAAGCAGTTGCTGCTGCTGACAGTATCTGCAATCACTGGTGATGTGAGATGATGCCATGAAGTGCCATACAAAGTGATGGATGCAGACTATCTACTTCTCCATCTTGGAATTTCTCTGTTATCTTGGGTTGTATTTCAGAAGGTGGTTGTTGAACTGCTAAAAATGAGTCCACAGGAGGGGGCATGAATTTATTCAGACATAATTCCACTTCTGTTTGTGTAGAGATAAAACAGACCTAAACTGAGACAGGCTCCCGTGGGAGCTTGGCAATCATGATAAACACTCACACTGAAATGACAATTCAGCTGCATATAATCCATTTGTGAATTATGTCCCTGGTTTTCCCCTCTGACCTTTAAGTGAATGTTTAGTGTGAAGGAAATCAGGAGAAAAAGAATTTGCATTTTCAAACGCTTCAATGCAACACAATTATTAAATAACCTGAAATACAATGGCCGTAAGATGGCAGCAGAGGATTTGTGTCGGTGCTTAGCGCTGCATCAACCAAGGGAAAATCGAATTCCTCCATTTCAGCAGTAAATTTGTAACGTGATCTGAGTGCTCAGATCCCCAAAGGTCATAATGACTTCAGCCCATGAAGAGATCTGATGACACAGAGCAGATGACATAATGGAGGCCTCCGGGTGTAACTATTTTTGTCTGAAAAAATATTTACTGAAAGGGAGAGAAAAAATATAAAACTAACAGAAAGATGCAAATATGGACAGGAAAGTTTTTGTGATAACAAAACCATACAACAGCAAAAATAACCCCTATTTTTTTAGTACACTGGATATTAGGATTCTGCTAATCTCTCTAGTATTTTTCCAAGAAAAAAAAAAATCACCATTTTCAATAAAGCACTCTGTTAATTTTTACTGGGTGGTCTTCAGAGAAGAGTTTTACTGTGAGGAGTGAAGCCCCATCAGTTTACATCAATAGAGAAAGCAGTGACATGTGTTTGAGCAAGACATGCAGAAATATTTATTGTCTTCTCCTTGGCCAAGCTCAGCATCACCAGTGCAAGCCATAGCAGCTTGCCAAACAAAGCTCACACTGGCATCCATCTCTGTAGACTCATCCTTTGTCCTTACTTCAGGACAAGGCTTTTCAGAGAAACGCTGATCCAGGTACATGGTGAGTCAGGTAAAGCCTGGACCTCCTCTCCCTCACTGTCACAGAGTGATGAACCTATGACCTAAATTTCAATGTCATCATTTCTGAATCACACTGGGGCATGAGAGGGGAGAAGGAAGCCTCATGCACTGGGTTCCTGCTCCTCAGGCTTCACAAAAGCAGGCTGTGTCTTCCAGACATCTCTTTTACCACAGGTAAAAGTTGTACAGAGGAACAGAAAGAAGCAGCACACCAGCCTGCTTTACATAAGCAGTATTTATTGTAATTAACAGCTGAGGATGGTGGCACCAGCTTACTGTAACCAGAGAGGTTTGGTCTCTGCCAGTTTCCTGAGCATCAGCAGTCCCTGTTCTTGGATGTGCGATCTGCCATCCACCTCTCAGGGAAGGAAAGCTGACACAGTATATTAGGAAGGTTATGCAGAGAGTTGCGAAGGTATAATATCTATACCAGAAGACAGAATGAAGTAGTGCAGAGGGAAGACAATACATATTAAAAAATACACATACATTTTTAATATATATATATTTAGCTACCAATTTTCTTGAATAAACAAAACACTGCCCCAATTTCAATCCATCCTTGAACCAAATTTCCTTTTTTAAATTTTCATAATGTTTATAGCTTTCTTTTTTCTTTTTTCTTTTTTTTCTTTTTTTTAGCTGTTTAGATACTTTTAGTTTCAAGCATAAATGCAAAAGCAGCAGAGAAGAAGAGGTTTGGTTTTTTTCTGCTGGATATTTTTAGTTTCACTAGAAGCTGGTTGGAAACAATATTAAAATAATAAAACGAAAACCAAAACAAACAAACAAACAAAAAAGAAATAAAACCAGAAAAACCAAGAGAATTTGAGGTCTTTTTATACAGTCATGAAAAGCAGCACACAAATGCAAGGGCTGATCCAAAAAGGACTACTTAAACACACCATTTGGGATTTATTTATTTATTTATTGTTGCTATACAGGCAAATTTTATGACAGAATAATCAGAAGTGTATACCAGAAGCTGATTGCTATCTATGCAAGAGTATTTGCACACTTCTATCTTTACAAAATGATCCTACTGTGATGCATATTTAATGTGATTATGCTACATGAAAATACTGAACTTTCCCACTAATTGGAACAGGAGACAAGTGTTCGTTCTTCCTTCTCACAGTGAGCACCCCAAGATCAGATCCATCACATTTACACGCATTGTGACATTCTTATTCCATAATCCTCCTGTATTTTGAAGAAGAGGATAAGAGATCTAGTGATGTTTCTAAGACATGCAGTGGTTTTCTTGAAACTAATCACCATTTTTCACCCATTGTGTGCTGGGGATTCAGGTAGAAGGAAGACAGAGTCTTCTGGTGAAGCTCAAAATACCACAAAATATGTCCTTTTCTTGATGAACGGAAGAAAGTAAAGGAAGCTCAAGAAGTAGGATAATCCCTGCCTTGGTGTTCCAGCTGGTTAGGGAGACAATGGAAGAAGATGCCAGTCCAAATGCTTTCCTTCCCTTCTTCCCAACCACAACCTTCTTTCTCCTGTGGAGTTTGGAGTGTTCCAAGCCAAATGAGTGGAGAGACCTTCCCATCCTCAGTATCTCCCGAAGAAGCGATTGTAGGCCAAGGCAAATCCTACTTGGTCAGAGAGATAGTCACAGGGAGGGTAGCTTTCACAGCGCTCATGCATCTGCTCCATCGGACTTTTATAGTACTCCAAGTACCTGGAGTAGACAAAGACAGAGATGCCATTCTCCAGTTTCAGCCAATGCAGTTGGAGACAGTTCACGCACCTGACACTGACATGAAAGAAGTGATCCTCCAGGGTGACCCAACATAGGACTGGTCATGCTTAGTTCAACATCTCTTTTCACAGGGATAGGCTACTTAATGAGTGCTGGGAAATATGGGATTGAGTCCAACTTAAAATAATTGCTCTTGAGTTTTTATCAGCAAAGGATACCACAGAAGCTGAAAGGATTTGGGTTTGGTTTTTTTTGTTTTCCATTCCCAAACTACCCAGGATTTTTTGTTGTTGTTTTTACTATTTAATTATATATTTATTTTATTATTTCCTGCTTACCTTTGGTTTTGCCCACTACCCATTATTTTCCTTTAGCTTAAACACTTTCCTCTAATTATCCTCACTTCTGTTGTAGACAGGAGCACTATCCCCATGTAGCTTTTTTTCTTTTATTTTTTGCCAGGTTAAGAAAGCCCAAATTTTTTAGTCTCAGTTTTACACTTTGGATGTCATTCTCAGTTCCTCTTCTAGGTTTAGTTAATCTTTCCTGAGGACTGTACATACTACCACAGAAATCCAACCAGTATCTCATGAATTTTTATTTTATTTCTGTATTGGAAAAAGTAGCATAACAACCTCTTCCAGGAAATACGTGAAGAGCATCCTTGCATTACCTGAAATTTCTCAAATAGCTAGGATTTCTCCAAATCTTTGTGTCTACTTTCTGCACAAGTAAATGCATGTTCTGCAGCTTTAGAAAGAACAGCCAATCTGATCTAGCCTTATTCCTGCAACAAAGCTGTGCTTCCTTTGTGCGAAACCAGAGGCAATGACCAATGCTCCATGATTCTTATTATCCTAAAAATTGATCCTGATGACCCAGTCGGTTGGAGCAGCTTCTAACTTGTATCCCGCTGTCTTCATGGCTAGCACAGTTAGTGCTGTCTTTCTCCCTGGGGGGAATACTGGAGTCCAGCTATGAGCCTTCAAATGGGTTTCAATGAAAAAAAGAACCATTTTTCCATCACTGAATGTCTCCTACAGCCTTTTCCCTTAAATACATGAAGGCAATAACATAGCTGTATGACTAAATAATGCCTTGTCATGCCCTATGGCCTTCCCACCCCCTCTTCAGAACAGGTCCAGAGTCCAGCTCTCAGCCCAGCTCCTGAGTTCTTACCATTCGTAAGGGCTGGATCTCTTCTTCCTCTTCACAAAGGCATTGGCAACTTCTTTTTTAATCTTTATGCCTGCCAAGAGAGAATACGGCAGGTTAGAGATGCAGCACTGAAATACACAGACCAGTCTAACCTCTGAAAATCAGAATTTCTTCACAAATGACTGCCACAAGAGATCCTAGTGGTCCATTCGTCTCTCCCTGCCCCACTGTCCGCTCAAAACTCCCTCGTCACTGCAGCCTTCTCATCTCAGTGAAGCAAGGGCTTTTTCTGTCATAAGCTCCATTTCCTTATCACACAGCCTAATCTGAGTCTGCAGCAAATGTGCAGAAGGCATAAAATACGAATAAGAAGAAAATTTGAAGAATGGTACCCTCTCTCCCTCTCCTACTTAGTTCTGGAGTCTTGGTTTCCTTTCTGTATCTTGACTCAGACTGAGAATGATGTGGGATACTTACCAGAAGACCTTAAAGCACCTCCAATGAGCCATGAGCAACAGGCAGCTCACAGAAATACCAATGCTCACATGTACAAAGTTCTGTGAAAGGTGAAGGGTATAAAATAGTGGCAGTAAACATCACCCAATGAGAAATACACCCAAGATCTGCAAAGATCCCAGCGTTCAGGACCTGGAGAACATAAGAGGTGTTTCAGCCATGAGAGAATTTGTCCCTGCTCTCCACTAACACATCATGTCTGCACAGCTGCTTCTTTGCTCCTTGATTTGTCATTGTGCAAACACCATGGTGCTGTGGATGACCCCACAAACACCAGGTACAGACAGTTCCCAGCCCGAGCCAGGACCCAGCACAGCACAACCTCACTCCATGGGATGGTCCCACTACAGCAGAGGTGTGCACAGCTGACAGCACAGCAGCAACACAGGCAGCTGCACAGCAATACACATTTCAGCATGGAAACTGGCTGCTGCCTCTTGGGGGGAAAAGATTTTAAGACCTTTGCCTGCAGAGAAATGGTAGGGTTTGTCCCTTCTGTCATCACCGTGGAGTGTTTGGCTGTGTTTCTTTTTGGAGGTGAGAGGTATCCCGTCTCTAGCAAACTGAGGTTAGTCTGGATCAAGATACTGACTACATAGAAACTGCCAGTTAATGAGCTGTCAGAAACTACCACCTTTCCCTGAACAGTTTTGACTTTTTTCTCTCTCTTTCCCAATCTGTGTTTGTATTGGCTTACTGGAAAAATACCAGCTTTCATGCTTCTCAGCAGCACTGTTATCCTTTAAAGTATGAGAAAGGAAAGACAAGAGAGAAGAAAAAGGATTTTCCATATGGATTTCTGCCAGCTCATCTTGCTGCAAAAGCTGTGAACAACCGAAGGTGTGCAAATCCAGCATCCCAGGTGACCTGACAGGAGGGACTGCAGCCCTCAGGAGCAGCCAAGGAAGTCCCTCTCTTTCAGGGTTTCCTTGTTGCAGGATTTGTCACAACCCATTGATGTGTGCAGCTTCTGCTCTCAGAACAGCCTGGGGATGCAGCACTCTGGGCAGGTCTCTGGTCAGAAGCCAGGTCAGAGCAGGGAGACTACACTAACACAACCTGTTTCACAGGAGGCAGATGCATCCAGCTGCTAACAACCTGAATCACTTATGCCTTGCCAGGGCACTGCTCAGCCCCTGGCAGCAGCACACCCCAAGCCATGCCAGCCTTGCTGGTGCAGGGACACTGGCTGCCCTCATGTCACCTGCTCACCCGTGAAGGGCTCTGATCGCTGCACGTGCTCCTGCACCACAGGGACTGCAGACTCAGGGAGAGAAAAGGGAAGAATTAGAGGGGGACTCTGCATGGCTCTTGTTCAGCCCTTGAACCTATCAAAGGGAAGAAAGAGGGCAGATGCAGGAGAATGGAGCTGAGCATCAGTCAGAATGATATACTCACTGTCAGTGCTGAGAGATCCTGAGGGTTCTTTGGGGTCTGGAAGACAGACAGACAGACAGACAGACAGACTGCTTGTGAATCCTTCTATGCTGGTGAGTCATCCTCCTTTGTAACTGGATCCCACCACTGACTGGCCAGATCCAGCTCCCCCCACTTATATAGAAGGTCTGTTTCTCCCAAAATGGTTTTATTAACACCCACCATTTAGAGACAGACAAAATGATAAACCAGTTGAAATCTTAAACATATTAAAATGTTCAAATTCTCTGCTGCAATTCAATATACAACTGAGGTAGGGGTGAGTGGGTGTGGACCAGTGGAAGAAAATGCCCAGCAAAAGATAAGAATCTCTCTTCCCAAGCCCTCTCTCATCCATGACACTCTCTCCAACAGAGATCTGAAGTCGTGCAATGACTGGTGGTGCATGTCCTCCCCTCCAAAGCTCTGTGTCTCTCCCAGACTGGAGGGAAGCTGACAGTAAGCTGCAGGGTCCAGCAGCGCTCTGAGAGCCTTCCTGGGAAGATGTCCCCTTACCTTTCTCACAACAGCAGAGTGCCAGGGCCAGAGTCACAATCAGCAGTGCCAGCACACTTCTCATGTCTTCTTTGGCTGCACTAGTCTCCCTAACCTCAGAGCTTTTCTGGAGGTTATTGAAGTTCTCCGGGGCTTGTTTTTGGGCAGCAGTTTATATCCTGTGATTTCTTGGAGAGACCAGGGATCTGGCTTCTGTTCCTGTGTCTGAGCTCCAAAATAAAACCCGTTCTTAGGGCCAGGAGATACTGGATCCTGGCAGTCATTTTGGCATCCGTCTCATGACTCGGGGCATTTCCAGAAGATTTTATCTGAGGTTTTGTATGGGGCTGTTGAAGAAAAACAACTGGATTTAAAAAATCATTTTCCTTACAAACTTGAAAGTAATTCAGTCATGCTGGAAAGTCAGGGGAGAGACCAGCACATACTGAAGTAGAGCAATCCTTTTCACGTGATGGGGCTCTCTCACGTGGAGTTTCTCAAATGAGACTGAACACAATGGTGACCTTTTCCTACATCCGGCCTTGACTCATTACCCTGAGGGTATAGAAACCTGTTTGCCTAGGGCAAACACAATAGTTTTTCAGACATTTTCACCAAATCACTTGGGAGAGATGATATAACTGGTTACAGTGCTTAGGAGACAAGGCAGGGAGTGCATCAGTGAAGGCTGCGCGGTGCTCTTGCAGGCAAGAGACCACACCTTTATTTTCTGACTCCTTTTGTACATTTTACAAGTTGCCCACCCCAGAGGTGGGACCCTTGGGAACCACTGGTCATTTTCCAGAGACCATCACCGAAGCCCCTCCTCTGGGAACAAATGTGGGAGCTTCAGTGGTTTACAGAAGATGACCTTGTGCATCAACACCGTGCCTGGGAACAGAGTTCCCAAAACCAAAACAAGCAGGCACAAAAGCATGGCAACATCTCACCCTTTCAGTTTATATAAAAAGAAAAGAAAAAAGAAAAATGCAGATTTTTATATCTGCTTGTGGAGAGGTCTTCGATTGAAGACTCGTAGATTTCTCCACTTGTCGGCTCTCATTCTGGTCACAGTTTCCAATTTGCCTGTCGGCTAATCTGCAGGGACTGTCCCCTGCTTTTTCCCCCCTTTTTTTTTTTTTTTTTTTTTTTTTTTCTGAAAACATGTTGTGACCAGTCGCCGAATCCTTGTCGGGTGAGATGCTGTGCCATGCAATGCAATGACCCTCATTACAAAATGCATCCCAATCCTGTCCCCCCAAACCCCAGCCAAGAATCCCGCCCCCCAGAGGTCCACAACAATTCCCCTGGAATGCAAGCAAAACCACAGGGAAGAGTCCTCTCTGAGTCCGATCACGGGATGCTAGCTGTCGAAGCAGTGCTCCGTCCCCTCCATGCATCATGCAGGTCTCTGGAGGGGTGGTGTCAGGAAGGTACAGGATACACAACTTGGGACGTTCACCAGGCCAGGAGTGCTGTGCAGGGAGTCAGGGTGCTCGGCAGATGCGAGGCAAACATCCCAGCGCCAGTTCCCAGTCCTGAAAACAAGGGTCTGCAAAAGCACAGGTTACACAATCCCTGGAATTCCCTTGGGTATCTGAGAGAGAGCCACGAATCCCTCTCAGCCCGCTTTCTGAACAGCACAGAAGCAGACAGAGAAAACCGTGTCTCACTCTGGGCCCCTGCCACATGGGCTGGACCAAGGGAAGTCATTTGGGTTCCCAAAAAGCAGTTCTCCACACCCCAGCGTCTCAGTCCCCATGCTGTAGGTTGCACTTCATTCCAGGGAGAGCTCAGCCCCCCGGAGCGCACGGTGACACGGCAGGGGTCCACGACAGACGCAAGTGGAACTGCAGTCCGCGGAAGCTCGGCAGTGTTGCCAGGCAACAGAGACGCCGGTGGGGGGGGCAAGCGCCGGAGCGGCAGCCGGTGGAACCGCGGTGTCGGCTCCTTTCGGTCGGCGGGGCTTCTTCCGCGGCCGCGCCGCCGGGGGAGGGGCAGGCCGTGGCCGGCCCAGCGCAGGCTCTCCCTGCGTGCCCCCGGCGCACCCGCAGGCGGGCGGCGTTCTCGGCCGAGCGGCCCCGTCAGGTCCCACGCGGCGGGGGCGGGGTCGCGGCGGTCCCGGCTGGGCAGCCCCAGCGGGCCCCACGGGGCGGGGGCGGGCGGCCCCTGCCCGTCTTCCGCGGGCCGCGTGGCGTGGGGGGGGCGGCGGTCCCGGCTGGGCAGCACCAGTGGGCCCCGTGGGGCGGGGGTGGGCGGCCCCCGCCTGTCTCCCCCGGCGGCCCCGGGACGGGGCGGCTCCGGGCCCCGCGCGGCATGTTGGGGGCGGAGTCTCCGGCCGAGCCGAGCCGGAGGGGGCTGAGGGGCGGGGGGGCTGAGGGGGCAGCTCCCCCTCCCTCCTGCGGTGGCTGCAAAGAGCCGCACCGCCCCGCACTCCCTTCTGCCTCTTTTTTGGGGCAGGCGCCTGGGGGATGGGCGACTCCCGTCCCCTCTTTCTCCCAGGCTTTTTCGAGCCTGGTCTGCCGGGGTGGGGTCCTCGGGGTGGCGCCGAGGTCTCAATGGGCTTTTTGCATGGGAAAGCGCGGCACGGTGGCCACGGGGCGGGGCGCGATGGCGTCTCAGGACCCCCTCCCCCCTCCCCCCTCCCGCGCGCGGCCGTTCGCGAGGAAGAGTAGGGGGGGGTCGGGGGACGGCGCGTTCGCAGCGCTCGATTCACAGACGGCCGCTGGGTGCCTCCGCGTTTGCCCGGGGTTTTCCGCCCCTCCTTCCCAGAAGGGGGGTCACAAGGGGGGGGAAAGGACAAACCCAGGTCTTCTGAAGGCGGCTTCGGGAGACTCTCCGAGCTGTCAGCAGCAGTCTGGAGACTTGGATCCTCTTCCTCTGAATCGGGAAGGGAGCTGAAAAGAAATTCTTCTCCCGACATTTCAAAAACCTTCATGGATCTTTCCCATATTAGTGATAATTTCATTATCATATCGAACTCTGAATTCACTATTTGACCCAAGAGAGACCAAAACGACCTATACCGTGCTCTTCTGGGGTTCGGGATAAAACCCTGGTTTTTCCCCCATCTGTATAGTTGTGTTAGATGTTCTGAGGTTATACCCACTTCCAGACGTGCTAGGTACAACCCCCACATCGTTAACACGTAGTTATCTTCCGGTCCTAGAGGCCAGTTCATTTTTTCAAATTTCTTCTCCCTACGGAGAGAAATAAAAATCCCTTTTTCTTTAAAAAGGGGACAAGGTATTTTTTACCTTGTTCTTGCGGCTGCAGGTCACGTCAGGGGTCACCATATATAACTGGCCGGTTCATTTTTTCAAATTTCTTCTCCCTACGGAGAGAAATAAAAATCCCTTTTTCTTTAAAAAGGGGACAAGGTATTTTTTATCTTGTTCTCTTGGCTGCAGATCACGTCGGGGTCACCATATATAACTGGTTACAGCGCTTAGGAGACAAGGCAGGGAGTGCATCAGTGAAGGCTGCGCGGTGCTCTTGCAGGCAAGAGACCACACCTTTATTTTCTGACTCCTTTTGTACATTTTACAAGTTGCCCACCCCAGAGGTGGGACCCTTGGGAACCACTGGTCATTTTCCAGAGACCATCACCGAAGCCCCTCCTCTGGGAACAAATGTGGGAGCTTCAGTGGTTTACAGAAGATGACCTTGTGCATCAACACCGTGCCTGGGAACAGAGTTCCCAAAACCAAAACAAGCAGGCATGAAAGCATGGCAACAAGATGAGATTTTTATACTTATAGGAACTTCAGAAGTTAGTTTGAGGGAAGATCTTTGTATTTTCCTCCTGAAAATCTTCATCATTTAGAAGCTTTATTTTGGCTTCTCTTGTCTAAAAGTCAAATAAACATATAGACTCCAAAAGTATTTTATTCTTCAGGACCCAAGTGGCTAAAGTTACTTGGTGGGACAAGAGCTTTGCATGGGCTATATGTCAATAACCCCACACTCCCCAAACCCACCATCCAAGTTACCAAAAGCACATCCCACAAACAGCATAAGGAACCACAGAATCACAGAATAAGCTGAGTTGGGAGGGACCCACAAGGATCATCAAGTCCAGCTCCTGACCCTGCACAGGACACCCCAAGAGTCACATCCTGTGCCTGAGAGCACTGTCCAAATGCTTCTTGAGCTCTGTCAGGCTGGTGCTGAGACCACTTCCCTGGGGAGCCTGTTCAGTGCCCAGCCACCCTCTGGGTGAAAAACCTTTTCCTGATATCAAACCTAAATCTCCCCTGACACAGTTCCATCTGTTCCCTTGGGTACTATCACTTATCACCAGAGAGCAGAGATTGGTGCTACCCCTCCACTGCCCCTTAGGAAGATGTTGTACACTGCAATGAGGTCTTCTCCTGGCTGAACAGATCAAGTGACCAAGTTTGGGTAGTTGTTGCCTTTTTTTTTTTTTTTTTTTTTAAATCAAGTGTGCTCATTCTATCTGGTAGCAGAGACATAATCTTCCTCCACCTCATATCTAGTCTTCCTCAGACCCATGTGCTCATGTGCAGGGTTACAGAAGTAAAGCCTCCTCCTCCCAAGGAAAATCAGAGCCATTAGGGATTTTCCTGATTCTTAGAAACACTGTCTTTTAGCTTAGAGAATTGTCAGGATTCAAATAAACCCCAACTTTTGTCCCTGTTAACTTTTCTACACTCCAGGAAAGCTGAATATATATATATATATATATATATATATATATATATATATACACTAATGATGTCCAGCAAAATGTCTGTATATATATTATTCCAGCAAAAGAGCAGCAGTTAAAAAGTAAATAAACATCTAAAAATAATAGGTATTCTAGGAAAGTTATGATTCCAGATGAATACTTGAAATAATACAAATATATAAATGTACAGTTCTAGTAATCCAAACAGCTTTATTTATCCTCCCATCTTTTCCCAAGCTTTCTAACCAGCATGTAGTCTCTTAAATCTGTTTGGTTGTTGCTTACAGAATTATTCATTATTTATACTGGTTAACTGGGGATTGGAATCACTAGATATTTCTAGACACAGACCCAGACAGCACTAGACTTTGTGTCTTCTGTTGTGGTGGTGCCCAGTGTCAAGTCAAACCCAGACACTGCAGACTTGTTAATTTTAGCATATGTGGGTTTGCTCCGGTTGGTGATCACAAGATTCACCTACTTGTCAACACAGAGAACAAGTGTGTGTGTGTATACCTAATCTGTACAGGGTTTTTTCCTTAAAATTATTTCTCTCTTGCTTTTTCTTCTGGAAAAAAACTTTAGCAACTGTCAGGGTGGAGTTTTCTATCAGAAGTGTTTTCAATAAATAAATCATATTTCTTTTCGAAATTCAGTTTCAAAGCTGGCAAAACCTTGAAGCATGTTTTGGAAGGAGATGCATGTTTCTAATGGGCCAGGTGGATTTGGCTTCAGACTTAATTTCACAGATTAGTTAACAATTTGATACTTTATACCTCATAGACTTTGATTGAATGCCATGAATCTTTCCAACTTCTATAATTTGCAGATGCCTGTGTAAGCCTGGAGATGTGAATGTTAAAACCATCTATGTTGAGCTGAGATAGATGTTATGTCTCCTACACAAATCACACCAAGGGGTGTCCTTGGTGTGACAGCTGCTGTGGCTGCTGTCAAGCCCAGAGCAGCATTGAATTCTTGGACATGTCAGCACTGGTGCCTTTTGGCCTGGGGACGGCCCTGGTGATGGTAAGCAGAAAGCAGCCATGCTCACTCCTCAGAGGTCCAGGAGGTGCTCAGTAACTTGTGCACAGGGTCAAGCCACATCTTAATTTCAAATGATTTGTGAACAGTAAAATGAAATTGTTCTGTGTGAACAGAGTTGGGCCTGACCCCAAACACTGGATTTCTTTTTTCTGTTTATTTACCGCCAGGAGCCCTTCTCCAGCTTTGATTTCTGCAGCTTTCAAGTGCTACCAGAGTAGTTTCAAGTGGAAGGGTTTTGAAAGGGGATTGCAAAAGGAAACACAAAGTCTGGACAACACACTCCTTTCTAAAGGAGCACCTAACATCAGGACCTCGTGATAGCTGAAACAAGAGGCAATTTACAAGCTTTTTCTGTCACCAAGTCTCATCCTAACTTTAAGATTAATAGGTGCCTTCTGGATTTTGTTTCCTCAACTGAGGAAAGATTTGATTTTCAGAAAGTGCATCTGCAGTCTGAGCACCCCACTGTTTTTAGATGTCTTAAGACTGAGAGCTGAAACTGTCCTGTGACCTCTGAAAGAAGCCACTTGTAGAACCAGGAACAAGAACATTATAGATTCTTCCAAAGCCATATGCTTGCAAGGTAATGACATTTTTCCCCCTAATCTGCAACAGAATGTATGATAAACAAATTCAGTTCCTTCAGGGAAAATTGCATACCCCCCTTCCAAAATACCATGAGTCATGAGACAATAGTATCAAACCAGCAATTTATTTTGTAGTAAACACCCATATCTTGAACTCTCTGTGATCTCTGCTACATCAGCTCAGTGCTAATTAACACAGTGTAGGAATACATGGCTACATGGGAGAGAAGCAGCAGGCAGGATAACATACAGGGATACAAGCAACTGAATATGTTTCAGAGCCATTGCGATTTTGGGGGGGGTACCCTGGACTCCAGGCCCCAGGGTGGGAAGGGTGGGAACAGGTCATCCTTTACTTGGTCCTCCTCCTCCCAAAATAGTGCTTGTAAGCAGCAGCGTAGCCATGGCGAAAAGCGTACATTTCACAAGGGTAGTAGTCCTCGCAGAGCTCCCTCTGGTGCTCCTGGGGTGCCTTACTGCGCTCCCTGATCCTGGAGTGGTAGGAGAAAAGAGGGGTAAGTGCTGTCATCTTAAATATCTGTCTACAGCCCCTTCCTGTCACAAAACTCCCCACTGGGATTAAGGATCTACCACCAGAGTCCACCATCCAGCTACAGAGTTCTTAGCATGTCAGCTTCTGTGGTTACTGCACCCAGGGAGAGACATGACTACAGCAGGAATGTTTTGCCTCCTCAGGCAACTTTTTATTTAAGGGCTAAGTAAGGTGGTGAGGAGAGGGGAATGGCTCCTGCCTCAGTTTGAGAAAGGGTCCTCCCTTTGCAGCCTTTCCCAGCCTGGTCTCTTCAGCTCTTCTGCTCTTTCCCAAACACTTACATAGAAAAAATACCTGAAATATTCTGCAAAGGGGTCATCTGGTACTGAGAAGAAGGTTTGCCTTATGCTTCACTAAGAGATGATTTCTGTGTTTCAGTCTTTATTTTCACAAGCTTTGAATAAGGCATGAAATTGGTTATATCTGTATTTTATAAATGAGGCAAGGAGGCCCTTAGATGGCCCTTTGATTTAGAAAAGGTCATGCAAGTTCTGCATGAGATCTGAGGACAGGACTAAGATTTCAAACTGAGCTTTCTTTTGGACCATCCCACACTCCTTCTTTCTCCTTCTGTTGGTGCTTCCTTCAGAAAAATTAATCAGTCTTCTCAGCATATGACATGTCTCCAAATCAAAGGACCCACCCTCTGTTATCCAAATTCTTGCTTTTCCTGGAATTGGGGACTTAAATGGTACCTCACATTAAAAGAGGGACTCAGGCTTCTCAAAAGTCATCATGGCTGCCACCCCTGCTACCAGCCTCTGCTTGGCAAGAAGGAGTCTCTTCCCACTCTCAACCTCATTGTCCTGAGGCCATGACATACCTCTCCTGAGTGATGGCTCTTAGTCTTGAGTCAGCCTGTATGAAGTCATTGGCCCTTCGCCTGTTGAGGAAGGGATCTGAGAAGGCAAGGGGTTATTCAGAATGGTACTTTTCCAATGCCAGATTTCAAAAAAAGCTAGCTTCCTCCTTTATAACAGCCTCTTTGTCTGCCCTCCCCTGTACAGTGAAATCCAGAACCTTTCAATATTCCCTCCTGTCCCCTGGCTGGTTCATATACAGGCTCTCTCAGTGGCTGGTGCAGCCTGTACAGAAATGCCCATGCTGCTCTTGTTCTGCTCTTATTCAAATCACCCAGAGCAATGTTACTGCGATTTTGCTGCCACAGCCCCTCTGAGTGAGTGGAGCTTGGCCTAGAAGAGGCAGGCACCAAGCTACACAGACCATGGGACATCTGAGCACTCTCAGAAGAACTACAAGAATTGTGAAATTGTGCACAGGAAGGGCCTGAGTAAGTCTGTCTGCCTCCAAGGTTAGACAGTCATTGAGAAGTCTGTGTGGAAGTTTTGGACTGAGGGGCCTGAAAGTCCCTCCTGACTTTTTCAAGAAACATCACAGTCCTATTGCAGTGTTCAGGGGTCTGTGGATGTCATTGAGATTAGCTTCCACATGTGCCTTTGTGTTGCTGACTATCTGCTTTGTTCTTCTTCCAGATGTCGTAATTTCTTTTTAGTTTCAATTCACCTGTTCTCTAACCTCTTCAGGATATTGCTTGTTCCAAAGTGAGACTCTCCACCCTTTTCATGCTTTTCCTGTGACACTCTGTCTTCCTCTTCCAGCCAAAGGATCCCTCCTATTCACACACCCTGCCTCCTTCCAAGGTGCTTAGAGTAAGACTCTCCTCATTCTTAGGGGAGAATAAATTCCTGTACGTGGCTTCTACAGTACCTCTTTCCATGCTCATCCCAGAGTTTTTTGAGCAATGTCCTTTTCTAGTGTCAGTTAGCCTGGTTTTGGTACATGTAACAGAGACCTGAGCTCTGTTCTCAAATTTTAATCTCATATTCAAAATGGTGGTATGAGCTTGTGCCAAAACACATGAAATCTTAACTCTCTCCTCTTTCATTCTGAAACTCCACCACTCAGTAAATTCAATTTCCCCGGGCTCAGTGATTCTACATATTTTATCCCTAATGGGAGCACGACTAAATGGTCTTGGACATGTCTGTAGCACTCTTCAAATTCAATAAATTCAGTAAAGCAGTCTCTTACTGAGATACTCATGGGACTCCATGCTCTCATGGGACTCTGTGGAAAGAAAGAATGAAACATGTATTGTAAACATGACACTGTATTGATGGGATTCAGTATTTCATATGCTGCAGATCAATAGAGCACACATAGATATCAGAGAAGCCAGGTTTTAAGGCACGTGTTTAAAAGGAAGAGAAAGGGATCAGTGGTGTGACCTAGAATTTATATGAGGAGTTTAAAGTGCTCAGGAGTTCAATACAGAGCTACCTGGTGATTTAGTCAGTGCTTTCAGACTCATGCTTGGTCATCCGGCCTGATTCTCCAGCATAGTTACTCACCTTCTGCTCCTGACACTACAATGGATAGGATACCTATTTACCTTCAAAGCTTGCATGTGTTCTTAGAGGATGGATTAGCACAGTGAAATGCACTTGACTCTTGCATGAAGCAGCATCTTAATTCCACCAGTATGGAACTGCGTGCCTCACAGGAAAAAGGGAATGATATTACAAAAGGAAAAAGGGAAATCTTCCAATGAGCAAGGAATAATTAGGAATTAGCACTCTTATCATAGTCCAGACAACAAAGGGACAAAAAGAGGAGCAGTCTTATGAGGTGAGCTGGAACAGAGAGGAAGAGGTCGAAGCATTCTGGACAGTGAATTCCAATGACTGGAGATAACAGCTCTGCATCACAGCTAGGAGGATCTGACACAAGGAAAGCAGGTAAGAGATCAAGTTAACGGCAAAGAAGACACAAAGTTAAATAACAAACATCTGAACCAACCCATAAATATCTGCAGGTTTGGAGTATTCATTCTACCCAATAATAAATGTCACCTACCATAGCAAGTGGCAGCAACCACCAAGGCAGCCAGGAGCATGAGGATGACGAGAGTGCGCATTGTGCAAGTGCAGGGAGGAATCTCTCACTCTATCTTTCTCACTGTGTTTTCTATCTTCTATCTTCTCACTGAGGATAGCTGGAGATCCTGGGCTGACTGCAAAATTAGCAGTGGAATGTTTGTTATGAAAACAGAGCTAGGAGGGAGCCCGTGAAGGAGCCTGGGCAAAGTGACAGCTAGCTGGTACACACTCTTCTTGGAGCTATTACAAAACATCCTCTATTAGCAGACTGGATTAGGTTTTGGGAAGGAAGGGGCATACCCCCTTCCTGTCATAGTTCAGGGCTGGGGGGCATAATCCAGAGGCAAACATGTCACTAGCACTCCACATGCAGAAATGTTGGCCTAGGCAAGTGGAAGGAATTTAGTGGGTTGCCAGGGGCCCAAAGGCAGAGGTGTGTGTTGATCCCAAATATAAATGTTTGTTTTTCTGACTTTTCCTCTGATCTACTTTATTTGCTCTCATCATACCCTGCCTTGATACAACCAGCCCAAACTCTTCTGTCAGCTTTGCTGATGGAGACACGGAGCATGAGGCTTCAAGCATTCCTGTCCTACTCAGCCCCCCTCTCTTCAGCTTGCTTCTGCTGCAATGCCAGCCTGCCAGCTATCAGAGGAGGAACACAACCCTGATGTCCCATCTCATCTCTTACTTCATTGCTTGAGGAGAGACAAGCAGCAACCTGAAAGAATCCCTCTGCTGCCAGGATCATGATTTTTGCATTGAAATAACAGCAGCACCCAGAACTCTTAGAAGTTGGTGCTGAGCCCAGATTCCTCCTGCAGCCCAGAGGACAATATCTTGGTGAAGTCAGAGGCAAACATTTCCCTCTCTGGTCTAGCACTAGCAGTCCTTGCCTCACTGGGCACTGAAGTCACATGTCAATGTAAGGCTTCTCATCTGGGATGAATCCTCAAGATCAGCAATCTCAGGGAGAATTACCTTGCCTTTTAACACCTAAAAGAGTTTGACTGAATCCAATATCATGGGCAGCAGAGATGGACAAAACATCTTGTGTTCCACTGTCCAACTCTTGGGTCAGTAGAAAGCAGAGAAAGAGAAAAGTAGTTACAGAGATGGCTATCCCTGCTGGGTGAAAAGGAAAGAGTTTGCTAGAGGCAAGGTTGGGAGGGAGGGTGGGTACCTGCTGCCTGCCAGCCCTTCCCCAGTGGTAGTGACGGGGCTGGGACACCACACTCTCCCTGGGGATGAATCTAGGGCACAGGAACCATTCTTATGTCTGTCTCATCCAAGCTGTGACAAAACTGCCTGTTTTGTCTATGTGTATATGCAGGCATCAGGATTTCTCACTGACAGGATGCAAAGTGAATGACTCTGGGTGCAGACCATTCTCTGCAAACCACTGTGCTGTTGTCACTAGTACCACCTTCAGAGGCCAAACTGTAAAGCCGCACTGAAGGTAACACAGCCAAGAGCTACAGGGACATATAGCCAGAGCCTAACACTTCTTCAGTGAGGAGTGAAATTCGTTGGAAAATGATTACTCTGAGCTTTGCAATTTACCCTTTCAATGCCAAAATCATGATCCCTTCCTGAAGCCCCCCATCTCAGGAAGAAAAACTGACCAGGGACTTCAACTTCAGACCAAAGAGAAAGAATTCCTCTTCATCCCCATTATCCCACCCCACGTGGAGAACAGCTCAGTTCTGCACCATCAAGGCCCCCCCTACACACACATCTACTTCTTGCCTGTTCAGTGCTTAGCCTGAAATGAGGAGGAAAACTTGGAAAAAAGCCATAAGTTTACTCTAGAAACAAGGTCAAAGGCAAACTGAGACTTCGCTGCTGCCGCTCTCTGCCCTGCCACTGCAGTCTCTTTAAAGGAAATTCTCTGCTCTGGGATCCTTTTCATTTCACAGAAGTTTCAGACTTATTGTTGAGTGTGGATTTTATACGTTTCCCAAACGTCTTGTACAGTAGCTGCTAAGAAAGGAAAACACAAGGGAGAGGCCGGAGGACAGACCCCAGTGCGAAAGCAGTGGGGCACAGAGGAAAAGATGCTGGGTGTACTTAGGAATGAAAGTGAGGCTGCCCAGTGGGAAACTCCAACATCCTTTCAAGCCAAACCCTCTTATTTTCCTTCATTCAGGGCAGAGCTTTCTGCTCCCTAGAAGACTCTGCTCCCATTTCAGAGGACTCTGATCCCAGAATGCCTGGAGCACACCTTGCCATCAACCACAAGAGAACAGCCACAAACACCACTTTAACCCAAATGTTTCATTTTTCACCACAGAGGAGATGCATTTTTCAAGGGATGAATGAACATGCCAGCTACACAGCCCTATACCAACAAATCTCCTTCAGGGAATGCTTTCTCTCGCAAAAGTACTCCTTTCTACTCCCCCTGCACTCCATATTTTCTCAGCACACATCTCTCCTACTCAACAACTGTGGGCTGCCCTGGGGGTAACATACCATGCAGCACAGTGAGCCCAATCCCTCTACTTTCTTCCAACATCCACTGGTTAGAAATACAGAAAGGAGCTAAGATAAATCTGCACATGCCAGGGAAATTTCTGTAGACTCACAAATAAAGGGAGGATCAGAAAAGCAGCCCTGATGTGTCTGCTGCTGGAGTGGAAAATCATGACATTATACATGCTGTAGCAAACAGTCCTAACATTTTACAGCGGTGAAGCACCAGCAAGGCAATAATAATAATAGGCAGCTGTCCAGGAAAAGCAAGGCAGTCCCTGCATACTCACTAAGCTGTTGTTTCCCTGCCAGTCTGCAGCTCTTGTCTCAGGGGGCAGCTCTCCTGGCGTCTTGGACCCTGGACCGAAGAAGAGGGACCTTTTATTTATTAGCATCGATCAGTGACTCCTCCCCTCTCCCACTCTTGGTCCACCCCCAGGCTACCATCAGAACCACTTTCTGCCCACAGCCAGGAAGCCAGCAACATCAAAGAACTGAGCCCAAAGGGAAACAGCCAGACACCACACCAGCAGCTAGTGAGGTTCCCTTTCTGTGCCTGGGAGCAGTGAATGGACAGAGATATGAGAACAAGCTCCGTTCTCCTTCTTTGTTGCAAGACCCCCCCCCGCCTTTCACCCCCTCCTTTTCTGGCTGTGCTCTATCTCAAGCTACAGTGCTAGCCAGGGCACCTGTTTCTTCCACAGGGAGCAGTAGGCCAGGAGCCTTCTCTCATCTCATTTCACACTGCTTTTACAACTGATCCCCCCTTTTAATGGCAGGCTAATATCAGACTGAACACTCACATAACTAAGGTGTCAGCTCTGAAACCCCCAAAAGTGACACATGCTACAAGGCAAAGAGTTGGCTTGCACAAGCCCAAATCCCTGAGATGCACCCTCTGCTCTCATCAGACTCACAGCAGTGCTGGGCAGCCCAGGACATGTGACTGCTGGACTAGGCTTTGGGCTTCTGGCCCAAAATGAAAACTATAGCATACCCGTGGAGATAAAGAACTACCACTGTTTGGACAGAAAACAGTGAGCAGCTCCTGTCCAAAGGTTTTATCTTTAGCTCCTAAAATGCTCTATGTGTTTGGGGAAGGTTCAGACTTCACTATGGCAACAAGGTACCTACCATGTTGCTTGTGTCCTTGTACAAGCAGCAGTTGGTCCTCAGAGCCTGAGAAAAGCAATTTTGATCTGTCCTTGAAGCAAAGGGCACATGATCAGGAACCACCTTTGAAAAGTAGTGCAAACAGGAGGGCATTTCTTGCCCTTGTCTACCACCCTTTGGGATCATTTAAATTTTGAGCCCTATGGCATGCTGAACCCTGAAAGAAATCAGGACTCAGAAGATCTGCTCACCCTCATCTACCTAGATACTGGTAAATCACTGGCCCCAGTGCCATCTGACAAACTCTTAGTTAAATAGGAGAAAATGGGCACTAAAACCAAAACAGCAAGATAGTAAGGAACCAGAAAAATGGGACAAAATCTTAAGCAGTTGAAAAGAGAAATTATGAGAAATTGCCAATTGAATTTCTCTTGGGACTAATTTTACTTCTCTTAATGACTGGCATTAAAAATGAATGCTTGTTGAGGAATTTTGTCAGTAACAGAAAGCAAGAAGGCAACAGCACTAAAATGGAAGTCTGGGAGTTCATACAGGATGAAAAGGATTACCTTTAAATCTTCATCAACAGGAACAGAATAATATGAAGTAGGGCAAAGGAGAGGTCTGCCATCGTGATTATCAGTAAGAATCCTGCTGTAAATTAAAAGCTTATAAGCTAGAAGTAAATGGGGATCAAAAGAAAAAAAATTATGAACCAACAACTATGAAGGTGAGGACAGAAATCTGATTCTCAGATGTCTACTGAGAATGTGCCAGCAGGGGCATGCCTGATGTGGACATCTGTCAGTGCCACTGGATAAGTTACCAGGGAGACCTCAGCAGGATTCCTCTGCATGGCCCAGGTCACCCCTTTCATGGAATAATTCTGGAGGAAAGTGCTGTAGATGAGGTCTAAAAAGACCTTTTCCCCATAGCCTATGGGAGGTGCTAAGCCCCTCCATCCCTGCACTGGCCACAAGGCTTTTCCAGCAGGGCAAAGGACTGGCAGTCAGGTTGTGTTTCCAGTACCCCCCAGGGTCTGTTTCACAATCCACAGCTCTCATGGTTAGGAGAAGTCCAGTTTCCAGCCTCAGTCTTTAAAGCCGTGATCCACATCTTTGTCTCCCTCACCGAGAGCCCAGCTCATGCTCGGAAGGCTCCAGCAAAGCTGCTGAGCACTCCAGTAAGGGAATAAACCCTATCAGCTCTGCAACAGAGCAGGGTTTCCAAACCCAGGTTGCCCAGAGTATCAAGTAACTGGATTTACCAATCTGGAGAGTCTTTTTCAAAATCTGTGTTTCAGGATGTAAGTTAGTCAAGCACCACGTGGTCTATGGCTTACAAAGAGATTTCTCAACATGATAAACAAGTGCTTCTTAGAACAACTAGTTCTACAGCACATGAGAAAACAAGATTTTATTTTTACTTTTCCATTTAGTCCTAAGTAATACCTAGGAACTGATCCAAGAAGCAAGAATAATTGAGCCACTAAGTAAGAGTGTTTGAGTATCCACAATATAATTAAAGTCAGCAACCTCATGGAATAAATCGTGCTGAAAACTAGCATACTGACACTAAGCTTTAGAAAGGAGATGTTTTTTTAAACATAGAAGCTAGTCAAAAGACCATGAAATAAAAATAAACAACACATTTCAGACATTTAAATAACTTGATATACATATCTGAGTGTGTGTTATCTCTGGCAGCCAACTCAACTCCTCAGCTACTCAAAATTAAATCTAAAACTAGTTCAAATGCTAATTGAACCTAGGAAAGAAATGTTTCAAAACTAGATTTTAAAATTTCCAAAGATTAAAAGAAAGGGGGAGCACATAAACAGGAAAATCTAGTTTCATATCAATCAAAGTTTTTTTTTTTCAAAATAACTGTAATGACTAATTTCCACTTTCTTGATGGAATGGGGAAAAAAATAATTTCATAACAAGTGGTGGGGTTTTTTCTTCAAAAATGTTTAAACATGTCTTTGAATTCTGTCTTGACCTTTCTCCTGAGGAATTTTTTTCCCCCAGCACTACAACCTTTTGCAAAAATAAAAGTTCCCAGTCTGAGAATACGTATTGGTTCCAGCAATGTGGATCTATGTGTAGTCTTAGGACTGCTGCGAAAACCACCATCTGAAGCTCACAGATAGTGTCAGTCTTCCGACACAATCTTACAGATATTTTCTTTCATGCTTCCTCCAAAATTCTGGGCAGTATAGAAGCTTCCCTTTCCATCTTATGCAATAACTTCCAATTACTTTCTCCTGCCCGTGGATGTGGAGTACACCTGCATGTCCAGCCTAAAGGATATCATATGGGCTCTGGAACAAATGGTTTCTCAGTATCCCAGGGTTAAGGAGCAGGACTGAAAATAAACACCATTAAAAGGCCCAGATCCTTCTTCCCTGAAAAAATTCAGAGGGTGAGAGGAAAATTCTTCTTCCACTTACTCTGACTCTCTACATTAATCATGACCATAAAGAGAAGTTTATAGTTGGTGAGCTGTAGGGGTTGGGTGGTTGGTTGATAAACTGGGGAGGTTTTTAACCACTGTTATGTTAGTAATGGCAAATTTAAATTTCATTTAATCTGCTGAAATTTAGAAATTAGTGTCCAGACACAACTCCATGCAGCTGTGATCCTCTAAGTTACTCCCTGCAATCCATCCAGCTTCAAAACAAAGCCCAGTGTCCTAGAAAAATCTCAGTGTGGCTATGAAAACAGGAGCATTTGGAGTCAGCAGTACAACCTAATGGGAGCTCACTGCTCTCCAGTTCTGCCTGTTGGAAAAATGTGAGCCTGGCTCAAGCCTTCAACTCCAATGCTCAGCACACTCCATGGGATATCTCAAAGATCTGGCTATCTCTGTTTGGCCAGAACTTCCCAGAACAGCTGTGTTTGGCTGGTAATAGGGAGTTCATGAGCAGAGAAGACTAAAATTTCACAGAAGTCAGACCAAGGTTATTCAGTTCACTGAATAAAGCAACCAAAACATTTCAGAGCTAAGACCTAACTCTATTGCTTCCTCTGGCTTCACCCCCACCCACCCACACATGTCCACATACACTGATCAGCATATTTCTCTTACAGTCTGGGAAGGAAGGAAGAGACAGGATAATATTAATATTATCTGGATGTTGAAAAAGTTGGCAGAGGCTCTTGTGTAGAGATTAAATAACCCATATAAGAAACTTTCATTTCTTCTACTTCAAGAATCATATGAAAAACAGGGCAAGCAAAATGTTCAAACTTTGTCTATATAAATAGAGCATGCTTCTGGGCTGCACTCCTACGGGAAAAGGGAAGAGAAATCTCTCTTCTTTTTCCACACCCATCCCCCTTGCTTCACCAAATAAACACAAAAATGTCCTGACCTGATTAATTCTCTGGGATGAGATTTACTCGCCTTATTTCCTGTACAGACATGGGAAGAGATAAGAGAACAGCTGTGGTTTCATGGTTCTCATCCATTTGTTAAATAAAAAAATAACCATAATGCTTTTTTTTTTTTTTAAACAACATACTTAGGATAGCATCTTTGATCCCGAACCTGCCAGCCCTTTGTGAAGCCAAGTTTGGATTGAAACGTTTATGTTCTGTCTTGAATGCAGCAGGCCACTGAAGTGTTTACAGGCATCCCTGCAGTATTATATCCATTTCTTTGTTCTATCTCAGTTCAGTATCTAAAGGATCATAAATGTTGTCTTTAGTAAGCAAATAACTTTTTCTGTGGCACATCATGCCTGTGGTCTTGGCCTCTGTTGTTAATATCAGACAGACTACAAAGGAAGGCTAGGGAGTGAAGAGAAATACACAATAATTGTGTGTTGTGAAATGCTGTTTGTGGCAAGAAGAAAAGCATTCTTATTTATTGAAGCATGAAATCTGATTACTCTTATCTTCTTGTGCATAACTACAAATTATATTAATATTCCTAACATCACACGATAGTCAAATCATTTGATTTCGTGACCTTCCTTAGTATTAATCACACACTGGATATATATTTATCATTTATTTGTATTAAACTTGGCAACTGATTATTTTTATTTAGAAATGTTGTGTTTACATAAAGCAGGAAAGAATTGTAAAAGGGAAAGGAAAGATAAAAGGAATTCAAGAAACATTTGGACAATGTTCTCAGGCTTATGGTGTGATTCCTGGTGTTTTCTGCTCAAGGCAGTTTTCTGCTCAAGTTGGACTCAATGATCCTGATGGGTCTCTTCTGACTCAATATACTCTATGATTCTGTGATAAATCAGATATTTAGATTAGATTATTTTCTTCTTCCTAAAATGGCACTGGACTCCAAAAGCCACCACTCTGCCAGGGGTGTCTTTGTCATTAATGGTCCCAATTTTCTTTAAATTATAAAAGAAACAATAAAATAATATAACTGGAGAACAAAAAAGAGGTCTGGGTGTGGAAGCACTGGGAAGAAAAGCATAAGGAGGGCTACAAGAACATCCCACACTGGTGGTAGCTGGATTAGCAGGTTATTAAGATCCCAACAGATCCTCTAGATATCCAAACTTGGGGGGGGGAGTGGGGGGAGGCGGGAAATTACAGTTTAAAACAAGGGGCAGAGTACACCTAAGACTTAATAAAAGAAAAGAAAATTAGATCTCTGGACATGATGGTGCTAAGATAAAGAACAAGGTTGAGTTCTAAGGTACCTAAATGAGGAGACAAAAGAGGATGAGTTCTAATCATACTCAGAGGTGGGAAAGGATGGAGGCAAAGAAGACAGCAGTTACTGCCAACTCCTGCAGGATGCAAAAGATACATCTAAAATGAGAGTGGTGGCCAGACTAAGAGAAACACTAGAGACATAATGAGAACTCCAGAGCCCATGAATTGAATCTTCTGTGTGATTGCAAGAAAATGGAATAGTATGAACAAATGCCTTCTGGTGCCTATGAATATGTGGTTATGAGGGTGTTGGTCTGAGTGAGTGAAATCAGGTTTGAAATAAAATAACCTTTCCTTTCTATAGTGTCTTGTATTGCCCTCTGTTACTTCAATATTGCAACAACAATCACTACAAAATGAAGTATCAGAAGGTAATATAAAGACCTCTTATGATGTCCTCAGTATGGAAAACTCTTTATCCAAACCCATCTCAAGTTGTTCTGCAGCTTTGGAATTCTTGCTTCTTTCAGAGCTCTTTCTATTTTGTCTTATGATCCCTTCAGCCAGGTACTGGGAGGAAAACCAGGACAGGTGAGCAACAAAAAGAGCAAGACTCCAGTATTGCAGGCATGAGGTGACAGTTTTGGGTTCAACATTCCCACTCATTCACTCAGAAAAAGCTCACTGAGGTCTCCTCTGCTGAAATTATCTGTCCTTTTTTGTCTACCTACATGATAAAGGATGCCATTTTAAGATTCAATACAGATGCCATAAATCACATAATAACACAAATATTACTTGCAACATGTATCAGTCATAGTATTGCATTCTACTATTTTCCACAATAGAATCTTCCTTTAAAGGCTGTCAGCAAAGACAGTTTTGTCCTTCCTGGGCTTTAACTAGTGGGGTTTTTTGCCCTCTGTTCCAATAATAGGATCTGCTTACAAGACCTCCTGGCACCAATTGGATTGTATTATTTGGGATTTCTTTTCACTGTCTCCCACCAACAGCCGTGGCTTCACTGGAAAATGTTACCGTACATCATCAGGAAAATACACTTCATGAGTCACATACTGGGTACAAAAGAAGTTACAGCCCTGCTGGCTGGCTAAGCCTAAGATTAGTGACAAAGTAGTTTATTACCATATATTTTCATACAGCAGACATTGAATGAGAATCTCTGCTGTGCACATATTATGTACCAACCATCTGTACACATCTGTAGGACACACCTTCCCCTGTATTACTTGGCCAAGCATCTGTCTGTCACTTCAGCTCTTTGAGGTATGTGATTGTCTTTCTTGATGGTCATTTCACTAGTGAACTGGAGGAGTAACCAAAGAACTTACTGGAGGATCCATTAAATAAAACAGCAATACTACACCATAAATAAGACATACTCACTATCTCCTAAAAGGACCCCTGTCTATTTTGAGACCTGAGTTTATAACTGAAATGAACAGTAAAGACTGCAGTCAGGACAGTCATTTAATTAGAGTTGCCCAGGGACTTCATTAGGATTAAGGTTCTGTTTGTGCCAAGTGAGCTCTACAAGTGCTGTACAAGGTGCAGAAGGGGGAGATTTGTGGTTATGTGCCTGTCCTCAGCCCTCCACAGGACAAGAGGCCTGTCTGGCAGGAGCACCTCCCTCAGCCAAGGGCCCTCTTATCACTGCCTGGCCTTCCTAAGCCTGGGGCTTAGTGATGGCAAACGATACACAGGTGTCACAAGTTTACTCTCTTTTTCAGCCCCTGGAGCTCTTCTGCGTTGTCTGATCTCTCTGGGCTCTCTGTGCTATCACTCTGACCATGATCTGTTACTGCCCTCATCCTCTATTGCAGGCACTGGATTGCTAAACAGAAATCTCTGTCATTATCTGGGAAGATCTTTAGTAAGTAAAAACATAAGAAAATAATTTATCACACTCAGTTTGCACTTCCAGAAAGGGAGACTATCAGTAGAACAGCAGCAGGAGTGCTCTGTACTGCCACTGAAGAGAGATCTGCAAGGCTGGCATGACAGCTGGAAGCTTAGCTTTAGCTCATTCTCTCCTGCCTGATAGCAAGCACCTGAAATCTCAGATCAGGTTTCTGCCTTCTCCATGCAAAAGTTAGCACTGAGGCACAAAGCTTACCTTAAGAAAAGGTAAGAAATCTGCTTCTGAGAAAAAGTTTCCTGATGTCTTGCCGCTGAAGCTTTTTCCTGTCTAGCCCTGTCTGCCTGGTGGCTGCCCTTCATTCTGCCAAATTTTTTTGTGTGAGCTCCCCGAAAAGCTACTGTGTCCCAGGAATGCCTCTTGTCCTTGTTCTTAGTGGGAGCTTTTGCTGCTTTTGTCAGTGATCTGGAGAATGGGTTCCCTGGGATTTCTCTGAGTGGGTGAGAAGCAGAGGAGGATGGTACTTGTCCAGAAGCAGAGTCCCCTCCTACACATGTTGCCCATCTGCAACATTTCTGTCTGTCACAGAGACAGATTTAATATATTAAACATAAATAAAGCAGCACCAAATCTTTGGCTGATTGTCATGGCTAGAAATAGAAGCCAACTACTTCAGGAGCTTTGGGTTTGCATGCTTGATGGATTCCCAACATAAGGACAGACATTCAGATAAACCCAGCCCAAACTGAAGTAAACAATCCTGCATGAATTCTCAGGAAGGTAGCACTGAAGTGAGTCGGAGAACATCAGTACCATTGAAAGCAACGGGCAAGGAGCAAGGATCAGCTCCCAGGCAGCTCGAACTGGGGGACTTGAGGGTCCCAGCAAGGATGTGAGGGCACATTATGAGCAAGACTACGTACCAGTGACATGAAAAAGCTAATCATGCAGTTTGGGGACTTTCCACTTCTGCCCAACACAGTCTCACAAAACCAGTTGCACCATAATACCTTAGAGACCACTGCCCTACTGTCAGACACATCTGATCATTTGAAATTCAGGACAGGACAAGCAGACACACAGACCACCTCATTTCCATAGGAACAGTCAAAGAAATAATCCCACCCTATTTGTAAAATGCTGGTAAAGCAGTTTCTTAAGTTTGAAATGTTCTGGATGCAGTTATCTTTATTGTTAAATAAGGGGTTTGTTGTCCTAAATCACAAAGCCAGAGACTTGCCAAGAAGGAGCCCACTGAAACACCAGTCCCCGGACTCAAAGACCAAACAGAAACTTTCCAACAGGGCCCCCAGGCAAAACGCTAATCCAGTTGTTTGTGTTGCTTAAGTCTTTCACCACTTTCACCACTCTGACAGAGGGTGCCTGGTGTGTTCTCTCTGTTCTCCCTTTGCACAGGATATTTGTTCTTTTAAAAAGGGAGTGCCTAGGGCACAAGCGATAAGGCAGGCACTTTTCCCTGGTGTTATGCTTGAGGCAGAGCTTCCTCCAGGGCATGGGTATGGGCAAAAAAAGAAATAAAATCATACCAGGGCCAGAGGACCTGTCACTCACACAGGGACAAGGAGCCAGCAGAGAGGAGGAGGGTGAAGGAGAGCCAGCCCTATCTCGGAGACTGAGAAGGAACCTGTGGAATGCCTTGTACTCTCAAGTCTCCATGCCACTCACAGATAGCAAGGCAGAAAGAAGAGACACTGGTTTGGGATCCTGAGAACAACCTTAACAGGTTGGTTCTCAGGTCAGCCTGCTTCTGTCTGCTGCTCTGTGGGAGCAGTGCATCTTTCCAGAGTGGTGTGTATCTCTGTGGCAGCAAGCAATCCAGTCACAGCAGAGACACCAAAGATGTGCCCTTCCCATGCTAGAGACCTGCAAAATGGAAGTACCTGAAAGACCCATTAACCACGTGTCTTGGTTTGGAAAGACAGGTATCCACCAGGGAAAGCTGAACTTTCCCTTGGAATGGAGAGTGTAAACCCCTCATCCCCTCCAAATTATAATTTTGCAATTAAGGGCTTTCAGGCAAAGATTTGGGAATAGGAATAACAGTTCTTTACTAGGAATATTAACAATACAAATGTAGTAGTGAAAAAAAAAAAAAAGCAAACAAACAAACAACAATCCTAAAAACCCTGACAGAGTCAGAGCTACAGCCTGACACCCTGTTGGTCAGGGTGTTGGAAACAGTCCACAGTAAGTCCCCCTGGAGTGGCAGATGTGGTTCTGTTGGAGTAGAGATGATCCTGAGAGAAAAGGGCCCAGTGAGGGTGAGAAGGGTCCAGCCTTCCTCTGGGAATCCAGTGGAGCCAGGTACCTTGTGTTCCTACGTCTCAGTTTTTCTCCAGGTAGGAATGGTTGGCTCCCCTCCCCCACTGGGTGGAGCATCTCACAATGGGATGATGGAATGTGGATGTGTTAGTTTGGGGAGGTGTTAATGGCCCATTAGCAGAAGATATCCCCCTAGAGGGAGGACAGGTGGTGAAAGAGATAAGAAACACTGCCCCACCTGGTTTTAACAGCTGGCCCATTATCAAAAGGCATCCGTCCCCCTCTCCCCAGAGTTACAAGAGATAAAGAAAAACATCTCCCCAACTGCTTTCAACAGATGAAATAGAATACACATTTTTGGTTCCATAACCCAAGACACCATGGCAGCATCCAGACTCCTGGATGACAGAACAGGTCTGTGAAAAGAATATTAATGAACATTTAAAGATCATCTGATATAGGCATTACTACCTCAGTTACAGCCTGAGAAACTGCCTTTCACTTTAACAATACCTTCCTTTCTGCTACTGTCTTGCCATGACTAAAATGTACCAAGCAAGGGCTCATTCACATTTTCCTCTCACCTGCCACTTGTACATCTTGATTATACAAATATACCTTCTTATTACCTTTGTAATAAAAAAAAAATAAATACAATAATATTTAAATATTTGCTAATTTTTCAAAATAATATTAAAATATTGATTACACAAATGTATCTTCTTAATATCTGCTTAACATAATATTTTCTCTTTGGCTAGTATCTCAACAGAGCAAAAAATTGAAGATGCTGCTGTAAGATGGGGTCTGAAACCCAGGATGCCCAGGGATCCAAGAAAGCATGGCAACAGCTTGGAGAAAGCAATGCAGCAAGGAGCCACATTCACCATCAGACCCCAAAAGAATGGATCAGTTCATCCAGGAGGAAAGGCCTCACTGGCAAAGAGTGAGAGATGGAGGGAAAACAACAATCAAGATCTGTTCAGCTTCAGCTGTGCCAAACAAACAACCAAACAAGACAGCCTTTCACTCACGGTGAAATACTGCCATTTCAACTCAAGAAAATAGCCACTGAGAATCACAGGGAGAGGGAAGGTGAAGCAAAAATGTGCCCATGTGGCTTACATTCAGGAGATCTGCAAGCAGAAGATCTGGGCTCTGTCTCCAACTCTGCTTACAGGCTTCGTCAACAGTCTCGGGTAAGTTACTGTCTGTCTCTTCTGTTTCTCAGCCAAAGAACAGAAAAAAATGGCCAAGGAAAATAAAGTCTTGATTGCAATGGGAAGTCATGACATATCCAGATCAACACCCACATTGAATTCCAAGATGCCAAAGAATACTCTGAGCACAACAGATTTATATTGAAAATATCACCTCTGTATTTTAAAACACAGTCTTCAGGCATACAGCCCTCTATTATTTAGTGGAGAAGAAAACAGATGAACTTTTTTTTTTTTTTTTTTTTTTTTTTTTTTTTTTT
The DNA here is from genome assembly GCA_027886175.1 of Phylloscopus collybita. Lineage (NCBI taxonomy): Eukaryota > Metazoa > Chordata > Aves > Passeriformes > Phylloscopidae > Phylloscopus > Phylloscopus collybita. Next base: position 47,622,515 of record JAJNNQ010000137.1, on the reverse strand, counting down.
TTTTTGAGGTGATTATTCTATTCCTTCCAGAAATTAACAGCAACAGAGCAAAAAAAACAGGAAAACTCAAAGTTCCCATCCTGCTCTTCTGACAGCTGATTAGAATGCCCAAGGACTTGACATCTGTCTGCAGTTGCCCACACAAATAAAGGGACTAGAATTGGACTGCACCCATGCTATGTCTTCCGGCACTGTATTAAGCTGGACCAAGAAAGTTACAGATAGCAGCACTACCAATGCATCATCATCTAGGTGAAAGGCAAGGAATAATGCTGGTGATGTAGACATACAAAACACATGACATGGGTGGCATAGAATTACACAAATCCCTAACAAGATGATGAAATGTGGAAGAGAGGAAGGTGGGAGACATGAAGAATATATAATACTCATAACACAGGGATGGAGAGAAACCTGGAGTGCTCACACAGCCCATGTGTTTAGACTGGAGACTGAATGGGGCTGGCATTTCAGCCTGTTTGTGGACGGGATGTGGGGTTCTTCAGGGGCTGCAGTGATCCATTCAGGATTCAACGGCTTGAGCCTTGGTGAGCTTGTGGGGAGGAGGACACAGCACTGTTTGCAGCTGTGGTACAGAGGGCAACTCTGCATAGCTGCCATACATGGAGACCTGATGCAGGCAGGGATGCCATTATCCATGGGCCTTTCCTCTAACACAGACAAAACTGCTGCTTTGCAGATCATGCAACAAGCTTGGCTGCCTGTCTGGATTTGCAGGTACTTCAGGAGAAGAGAGAAATTCAAACGAGAGAACAAGTACACTCTTATTCAATGTGGTTTTGCAGGTTTTTCCACTGAAAATGTTCCTCTGAAGTTTCCTTAGTGACTAAGCCAAAATAGGTCAAAGAGGTATTTGATTCACAGCCTTAGAAAAAAGGCTGTGTTTTTGTCTTCTCCAGCATTATCGGTTCTCTGTGGTATCCACCCAGCACCTTCCCTCACTGACCCTTACCTGTTGCTGGCCACATCACTTCTTGGGCAAGTCCTCTCCTTCTCTCAGAACAGCCTTTGGATCTCCCTTGCCCTGCTCTTTCACGGTCCTGCAAACCACTGTCCCAGTTGTATTCTTCAGACAATATTTCGTCCTCCTGTGTCAGCTGCCTCCACCTCTTTGCCTGCCCGTGGGCTGCCGTTTGTGGTACTGGGAGGAAGCCATCCTGTGTGGAGGTGACTAAGAGTGACTAAGTTCTGTGATATGTCCACCAGCAGGAGAGAATTTGGTTCTAATATTTCTGCCCAGATTTATTGGTTTAGCTTCCTTCCAGATGAACTCCCCTTGGCCCCTCAGCACAAGAGAGTCATGGAGTTCCTGGAGCAAGTCCCACAGAGGACAACAGAGATGATTAAGGGACAGGAGCATCTCTGTTATGAGGAAAGGCTGAGGGAGCTGGGCCTGTTCAGGCTGGAGAAGAGGATGAAAGAGAAGATGGACTGAAAGAGGACCTCATCAATGTCTGTAATCTGAAGGGGGTGTGTCAAGAGGATGGACTCAGGCTCTTCTCAGTGGTGCCAAGCAACAGGACAAGAGGCAATGGGCAGAAACTGATGCACAGGAAGTTTTATCTGAATATAAGGAAGAAATATTTTATGGTGCAGGTGACTGAGCACTGGCACAGATTGCCCAGAGAGAGGTTGTGGAATCTCCCTCATTGGAGATACTCAAGAACCATCTGGACACAATCCTGCACTGTGTGCTCTGGGATGACCCTGCTTGAGCAGAGAGCTTAGAACAGATGACTCCCCCTGTGGTCCCTTCCACCAGACCCATTCCATGATTCTGTGAACAGAGATGAGAGACAGCCATGTCCTTCTTCCATTTATGATAAGAAGGACAGTGGTTTCTCCCATATGTTGTTCTAAAACATCTTTTTTAGATGTTCTAAAACATCTAAAACCTTCCTGTCCTGGAAACTCAAGCCCAGCTCACTGCTGAACTTCTGTGCATGAGGTGGCATCTGACTTTGACACCATAAACTTCATCCTGTGACAGCTATCCTGGGAAATATCTGTGAGACTTTGATTTTTTTTTTTTATTCAAAGTTGGCAGGATCCCCAGAAGAAAGGAAGAAGTTCAGTCCTGCCTTGCATGCTGATGCATGCATAAGGCGGCAGGGCAGCATGGCCTGGGAGATGTCAGTTCCCTTTGTGCTGGCAGTCAGAGGCCGCTCAGCACCTCCCAGCCACTGCCAAGAGCAGGAGCAACGCTGACAAGGCAGACTCACATGCACTCGCATGCAGTGCCTGCTCCTCTTCTTCAGGGTAAGTGCAAAGTTCAGTCCTTCTGCAGTCAGATTCTCTGCAGCTCAGCAGTCCCTCACAGCCAGATCCATAACTCCATGTGCAGTGGGACTGAAGTGACAAAGCTGAGGCACTGATTTTCATATACAAAATCTTGGTTCAACCTGCAGCAGATGGGGGCTAGTTTACCTCTAAGCAACGCTTCATTGTTCAGTGTCACACACAAAGGTTCAGAGGAATAAAATAAAAAATGTTAGTCCCGTGGCTGAACCTCCAGGTCTCTGTAACATTCTGCTTCTGGAGACGTTCAAGTCCTTTCTCACCAAAGATGGATATGAAATTGCATCTTCCACAACACAATCCAATTTCCAGTTCCCTGGGGTAAAGACATCAGCTCTGATATGCCTCTGCACCCTCACTTTCCTGTTAGGTAAATTGAGTTTTCATCTTAGATAATTTGAATGTCCTTTGAGTTCAGATGCTGCTGCAGAGCAGGGATTCTCATACTGCAGTATGTCTGCAGTGCTGAGGTGAAAGGGAACCCCTTCCTTCATCCTGCCCTCTGTCAGCTTGCATCTAGCACTTCCTCAGTTTTGGTTCCACAAACCAGCCTCCCCAGACAGCTCAAAACATCCAGGCCACATACATCACAAGTTCAGGTCAGAAAAGACACAACAGGGCACAAAGCCCAAAAATTAAACGAACAAGAGACTGACCTATGCACATAATTCTGCCTCTGGTTTCTACCTCAAATGCCCTATCACAGTGGCTAAGCCCACCAAAGGTGCACTGCAGCAGCCTTTGAGCACAGGGATTAAGGCAGACCCCCTTACTCCACTGCCACCATATCTGTGCATAGGGCATCCTGTGTGCAGCCCCCCAGGGCTGTCTGTGCTGTAAGTCCTGCAAAGTACTGCAGAACAGCTGAAGGAGGAGGAGGCTTTTCCTGTGACTTGCTTGTGGTTCCCAAGTTTGTTGGCTACATGCAGAGCTCTGCAAGGTGCAGAGGGAATTAAACTCTCCAGTGTACATAACAAAACTCCTGAAAAGTTACCTCTATAATTAGCTGTGTACACAGCAAGCACAGTCGCTAGGGACACTGCTTTAACTCCCAGGCCTGTTTGCAGAACCAGAGCTTCATTCACGTTCTGTTTTGTTTCCCCGCAGCACTGAGAAAGAGTCACGTTGCTGTGCCAAATTTCTGCAGCTGGCCAAGACACAGACTTCAGGCACTCGTGCATCAGGCCAGGGTCTGCTCATTGGTCTGGACCACTGACAGATGTGCATGACACTGGAAACACCTACAATGCAAAGACTCCTCACAGATGTCTCCCCAGAAGACTTTCCCTCTCTACCATACTGCAGAGAAAGGAATAACCCTTCCTAGGGAGGAGCACACTTTTGCTGTAAAGAGGAGCAGTTTTCCAACTGAGGGAAAGTGAGCAAAGTTCTTGGCAGAAGACACAGCCCTGAACATTCTAGGACTGGCATAAAACCATGAGTTCAAAACCACCACACATCACTGACGTGAGGATTCTGGAAGGCAGATGTGAGTTTCCTCTGCCCAGGTTCTGGGCCACTGGGAGGTGAGCCATCTCTTATCCTCAAAGCTGTAGTGTAACAGGATCTAGGATGGGACCCTCTGGCTCCCAGTGCTTCAGAAGGGCTGATCCATGTGCTCACAACCTTCACACAGATCGACACCAAAGTTGCTTCATTCACAAGCCATTCCAGTCCAGTGCTACAATCTCTGCCCATACCCAGGGCAAAAGCAACAAGGTATTCTGACACCTTAGACCCTTCCCCTCTCTCCGGGGCTCAGCCTTCAGCTCTTGGCATCTATCCTGTACTTCTACAGTCATTTTTAAATGCACAAAAGTCACAAGGACATCCAGCAGAATTCAGGCATATATTTTTATATTTTACCGCTGTACACACACGCATTCAAGAGGTCATCTAGTGCAGACAGTTCTCTTCCCTGGCCATACAGATGGTGAGAGCATGCCTTGCCTCGATCAACGACAGCCTCTCCTGGGTAAGATTACTGACTAATCTTAGGCTCATTAATTTTTTGTCTATACCATCTCAGACTTGCCTACCAAAGCTTCACAGATATCTCCTATCCTGGTGAAAATATCTATTGACAATAGATCCATTTCCATAAGGAATGATTCTTAGCAACCAGCCTGACTGCTTAGGCATTGTATTGGTTAAACTCAGAGAAAGTAGTTTTTTTGAGATTACTCACTCATAAATACAGAGACTTTGTCCTTAAGTGAAAGACAAGGGGAGTGGGAAATAACACTTGCATAAAAAATCAGGCCATTCACTTGCTGCTTTATTTAGTAAAATAAATGGAAAATTCCATGTGATATCAAGCAACAAATCTGTCTGTAGTATCAGGAGAGGCTGATGGTGGATACCAGCATGGCACCAAAACCCAAAAGAATGAGGGAAACAGATCCCTGGGAACTACTAGCTTTACCTCTGATACTGCCATTTCACTAATCCACCCTTTTCTCCAACAGAGTGGCACAGAAAGACAGATTGTAGGGCAATACAAGAGGTATGAAGTACTGAGAAAAAAAATCTGGAGCCAACAAATGAAAAGATACAAGAGAGAAGAGATTCCTGAAGAGGACAGACAGCAGGTATGTACATAGAATGATGATGGGAATCCATGACTGACTTGGCTCAGGAATTGCTGAGCTGTAGTGCAGAGTGAACTCTTCATACACCAGAAACAGACTCTGGCTACAGTCATCCTCTTGGCTGAGAAAGAATCAAAGTTCTTCATTGAGGGGCTTCTCCTCAGATTTGTCTTCTTTCTAAAACACATTAGAGGCATTTTGACATTACTTGGTTTCTCAGCATAGGGATAAAGAAAACAAAATAACTCAAATACCTCCCTCTGCTGTCTATGCCACTGCCCTATCTCATTTCCATCACACAACACAAAGACCCTGTGCTACAGGAGGATGAATTTTGACAGAGAGACAACTTTTAACACTAAATGAGCAGGGAGATTTAATTGTGCCTCTCCCAGCAGAGACTTCTCTGGGATCTAGGGTCTCTCTAGAGTCCTAGGGCTCTATCTGTACATTGTTCTGTAGTCTTCCTGACAGATTTAATTCCTATCTATGTCACTGTTTCTCTGACCTGCTCTTACATGCTGCCATCCACCACCTCCCTTCTCAGCATTCAAAAGCACCCTTCACTTTGTCTCCCTAGCTGCTATTACCAAAAGACAGATGCTTCACAGAGGCCTCCATACATCTGCACAGATCAGTGAATTGTTCTTGCTGTAGACTAGAAGGCAGAGGTCAATAAAGAAAGAGGCTCTGCAAAGACATCCATCTCTGCTCTGCCCTAAGTCTAATTTTCTCTCATATTCAGGTGGAAATTTACATTAAAGAGAAAATGACAGGGAAGGGGAGGAGTTCAAGGACCTGAAGTCATCTTCAAGAGCCTGGTAAAAAACAGCATCAGGACCCCCTTTACCGTTTGCATTCTTTGTAGGAAACGATTACAGAAGTCCTGTACACGCTCAATGGAGATTTCATCCACAGTCAACACGACATGCTCATCATCTGGTGTGTGGAATATAGCCAGAGCTGGCAGCTGGGACTTCTTCAATTGGAAGTACGACAATACTCGTTCATTGCTGTTCAAATTGCTGTCTAACAGGATAAAGAGAATCTGTAATGGAAATAGGAAAGAAAATGTGAGAAAAACAGAAGCTGAGGCAGAGAACAGGTCCCCAAACAGTGATCATATGAAGATTAACAGTGATATTTTTATAAAGACTTTGAGAAAACCATCCATACTCTGTTAGGACAGCACTTTCCTTTATTGGGCTAGATAGGCCACTGCCTAGCAGCTCCATGCAGTGCATTTGTCTATATTTTATCAAGTCCAGACTCACACTACCAAACAAAATGTCTTCTTTCACCTTCTTTAAAAATATATCTACAGAATGACAGGAAGGCAGTCTCCACTTCTATTGTCTTAATAGATAAAGAAACAAGATGTCTTTTATCTTGACAGTAAGTGTCAAAGAAACTGAATCCTTTACTTGCATGTTATTTGGATAAGATGCTCACATCCATGCAAGACCCAGTGTAAAAAGGGGTTTCGGTGTTGGAAGAATGAAATTCAATGGCAAGAATGTGGGAATGAAGTACAGGGTATCAGGAGCCTACAAGGATAAGAACATGAGAGTACCAAAACCAAAGGACATATTGCAGTGAGCTGCAGTGAGAACAAATAAGGATGCAATGATTTGGGAAACAGAAGTTGTTGGCAAGACACCAGTGTCCATACAGCCCAGCTCAGTGGAGCATTCAGACCTGGGGAGAGAAGCTCAGCATGAATAAGCCAGGATGGGAATGATCTACAGTCATTATTATAAAATTTATAAAAGAAAATAAATATAATAGTTAATAGTTAAAGAATTTAATCAGTGACCTGATTAAATAGAATCCCTCAGCAGATGAGATCCAAGTCAATGAAATAAACACCCAGCTAGCATGTGTCACTTTATCTTCTTTTTACCCTGTGCAATCTGCTGGGCCTAGCATATTCAATATACCTATGAACAAGGCTATGGCTTTGCTTACACAAGTAAAGAAGAGTTTAAAAAAAAAGGAGCAATGTAATGTGAAGATTATGTGCCCACTTCCCAGGCTGTGACTCATGTTTTTCTTTCTTTTCAATGAAGAATGCTCAAATTAGTTCCAAAGTTGTTTTCTTAAACCCCATAAATCCTAATTTCTTTACTTATTAAATTTACATTCTATAAAAAACAAATATATCTGAAATTTTTTCTAGGCAACAGCCTATGGGAAGGAGGGATAATTAGGCTGCTGTAAGGTTTAACTTCAGTTTTATAGAGAAATACAGAAACAGGAATAGCAATTTCACTGGATATGTGATATTCACCATTTGTAATTTTTCTTTCAAAAGTCAACTGTGCCCCAAGAGCAAAAAGCTAGTGAGCAGACAGGTTGTGGGGTACTTCTCCCAGAGAGCTTAATTTATTTTTTTGCTGGATAAAACACCAAACTAGAAAAGAGTCACATATTTAAGGCTCACAGGTCTAAGGATGTGATCCCAGAGGCTTTCAGATGGAACAGCAGTATACAAAGTTTTAGGGCTCTCTTTTCAACTAGAAAGCTAGGAACAGAGGCCAGTGTTGGAGGGAAGCACTTTCAGATTGTCAGTACAGTAAATGGTACTGCATTTTCATGGTGCATTCAAAAACTTTTGGGTTTCTCTATAAGAGATTGACTAGACAATAATATTTTTTAATCAAACGTTAAAGAAAAAGTTACTTAAAAAAATGTATTGTTGCATCACTTCCTATACAAAATCTCCACAACCTTTAAAACAGATGAATAGCATTTTAAAATGGTAATATAAATAAATGTTAGTCAATATTCTTCACTTCATCAAGCTTCCAGACTGTGTTAAAACACCCAAAACTTAAAAGCTGTACATATTTTATCCATGAATACCAAGAATAGAGGAAGAATAAAAGAGTAAAAATGTTGAGGTTTAGAACTCCAAATGCCTTCTTCACAAGAGTACACAGAAACACACAAACTTGCACCTCAGCTAGAAAGGCTGAGATATTGTCATTTGGAGTTACTGGCTTGGATCTCTCTAATGACTCCAATTTGGCTCACAGTGTTACAGCCTGCCAAAGTATAGCCTTAGTATAGCCAAAGTATGCCAAAGTTTCCTTCTCTGCCTATATTCAAAAAATAGAGGAAAGAGATCAATTGCATTTGGCCACTGTAGCTCAGAAGAAGACGCCTTAATGCTTATGGGCATGATGCATTCCTGGGAAGTGTGTGACATGGGGTGGGAACTCTTTCAGCAGAAGGGCCCACCAGGCACCCTGTGCTGGGTGTGCTCCAGGAGTCCTGCCAGGACCTGTGTGGTCTCAAGGTGACGCCTGTGTTGGGCCAGAGGCCGCAAGCACTGGAAGCTTGATCTTCTCAGCAGATGAAAACCAAAAAGGTTTCTCCGTTGGCACATTTCCATGACAGATGCCATCTCGTGGGACTGGCATTTTCTCATGAGGAATGTAGTATGTTCTGAGATTCCCAGTCAGCCCCAATCATAAAGAATAAACACAGTAATCATGGAAAATTGTATTGACCATGAGGCAGGATTCACATTGCCTAACCTCTGCCATCCAGATGGTAGTCTTGTTTCAGACAGTCATCTATGTAACCTCTACAAGAAACAGTGACTGGCACTTTATTCCACCTATTTTAGAAAGGAAGGAAACATATGCTTGTCCTTCTCTTTCAGTGCTGAAAAGAGACTAAAACCTTTACTCAGTTGACCTACCAAAGCTACAATTCACCAAAACCAAATCCCACTTATAATGGCAACTCTAATGTCACTGCTAGAGATCAGTTAGTTCCATCCCAAACAGAAAGTTCACTTTCCATTTCACACTGTCCTGCACAATAGCTGGTTGGGTGTTTTAAATTCCAAGATTATTTCCATGAATTCTTTTCATTGCAATGGAAAAATTAGCAATCTTCTTGCCTGTTCAGAGATCTGCTGCTTGAGGCAGTGAAGGATAACCTGCAGATTTCTAATGAACTAGACCCTGATACAAAATGTCCCCTTCACACGTTATTATCTGTGCACTATCACTTGCAATAAATAGCCTTTCATAGGTTTTGTACACTGGTGCTTTCTTGATACCTTGACAACTTGATTCCTAGCCCAGTGCTTTTAGAACATCAAATTCCTGGTAGATATTAAGATATGGAATGATGCTATTGCCCAAGGAATTAAAGTTAACTGGAAAAAGCACTGCAATGATGGAAACCAACTTGACATTGCTTAGTTTTTCCCTCCAACAAAGACAGACAGAAGGGATGGTTGAGCCTTATATCCAGTGTTTGACTTTGAACTTCAGAGAGTTGCAGCTCACTGTTTTGTATAAGCAAAAAGATCAAATTCTGATGTTTGAGTAATTTCTTACATCTTAGTACACCAAAGCAAAACAAAAACATCAGTCTGATAAAAAAAAAAAAAAAAGACAGCTATAAAAACAACTATTGCAGATATCTATTAAGTGACTTAAAAACCCCATATTTACAGGCTCCTCTGTTTATGGCTAAAAGGGGCATCTCTAAATATTATCCCTCTCAGTTCTGGAGCCATCAGCATCTGACAAGAAGAACAAAAATTGTACAAATGACTGTCTGCAAGGGAAAGGGCATCATCTTTTCATTTCCATGGAAGAACTCCTGAAGGACACCAGGAGTTTCTCAGAATGCATATCTAAATGGATCTACATCTAAATTAAAAGGGAGTTTAGAAACATCCATACCCAAATCATTTTGGCATTGGAAACCAATTATGTCAGCTGCAACAAAAGCTGTTTTGTTATTCACAACATCACCTTATTGAGACTTCTGCAAACGCCCATGAGTTTCACCAGCTGAAATTATCATGTTATACTCTGATACTGTAGAAAGAAAACTGAATATGACTATTCTGGTTTGGCTCAGCAATGCAAACCCTGACAACTTTCCAGTGCATTTCCTTTCCTTGCCTGGACTCTTGGCAGTACTTTCTCAAATAAGCACATATTTGATCAAAGATCCAAGAAGGCTGGTGGATTTCCTCCTGCAGCTGCAGTGCTCTGAACTCTATTCACTATTATCCACCCACAATTGTTTCTCAAAGTGTGCTAGAAAACTACCATATTATTTCTTATTGCTGTCAGCTTCTGCTGGAGTAGCATCATCTACCATTGGCATTTTCCTCTCCAACATATATAGCACTCAGGTTCCACAATAAAATCTTGAAAAATCTAGACTGCCTCCAGGCACTCACTGTTGCTCCAGGTGCAGTTCAAACTGTTTTCAAATATAAGTCCTCACCATCCTGTCTCATGGATCCTCCAGCTGAAAATCTCAGCTGTCCCTCAGGCAGAAGTGAAAATAACACAAACCAGAGGGGAAAGGACCTTAATCCAGAAACTGGCAGGTGAATCACTTCCTCATGATCCATTAACAGCTGGACTCAACCATCTTAGGAGTGCTTTCCAACCTAAGTTATTTCACAATTCTATGATTTTTCTTCATGCTTTGGGGTCAGTCACTCAGCAACAGCCGCTCCTCTTCATCTCTCCATACAAGCAACAAGTTTCTCTTTTCCCTCCCACTGATGATGACAATGACATCAGTGTGCAGCAGAGATGTGTGACAGGATCTGTACCCCTTCTCCTGCTTGGGAACCCTTTTGAGGCTCTGTTTGTGTTCTGCACTGGTTTGTAGAAATGCTGCAACACACACCAAGTATCCCACCACTCTGTTCTGGCACTCTGCAGTCACTGTAAAGCAGTGCTGGATGCAGTGGTATGTGCTCACAGGGAGCCTGAACATCTCTCTACTGCACAGCAATGGTTCCTTGCTCAAACCAATGGTAGCACTAACCCCTCAGCACAAACAAGCCTTTCACCACTATCCCACAGGACAGGAATAATCCAGTGGTAATCCTGAACAAAATTCAAGTCAAGAATCTTGCAGATTCAGGCAATCTGCAAGCCACTAAAAGGCAAAATCTAATCAATACTTATTTTGAAGGAAACTTCAATTAACTTGGTGATTCCGACAACACATAACTTCACATAGGAAAATTAGCCAGCAGGGATTTTCATGGTATTGTACAGTGGCTGCCACTGATACTCAAACTAATTCAGGTCTTTCTATATGACAGAGCAATGGAGACAAACCTAAGTGGATATATCATTCTGCTTACTCTTTACCATCCAGATCTAAAATTCAGAGGGATCCTAGCACTCTCTCACTGCTTTCTAGGAGAGCAGTCCAAAACTCTTCAGAGTGCCACTCCTTCGGGAAAAACAACTTATTAGACTTTAAGTCACTTCATCTCTGTGTCCTCAAATATCACAGCAGTAAAGTGGAAATAATTAGTCAAATCCCCACATCTTTAATGTTTATATTTTACTCTGGCAAACTTATTGAGTGATTTGGTTGGAAACCTGCCTGCACAAATAAAAACCCCTAGATTTGGCTTGCTGAGAATTCATAAATTGTCTGAACCTCAGTACAACATTTCATCCAATGTTTTGTGAAGTATTTCTAGGAAAATTATAGCCATTTTCTCAGATCTAGGCAAGTCACAGGAAAACTAGATGCAGCTGCATCAGCAAAAGACAGTGATACTAAACAGCATTGTGTTAGAAGAAATAACTGCGAGATGGAGACCTGTATCAGTCTCTGCTTCTCATGGAGAACAGTGGTAATGGTGTCACTTTAACACACATCTCACAATAGATAAATGGAATTCTACAGATAAATGAGTTTTCTTTTTTAACTACATATTCATCAAATGATATTCATCATTTTTGAAGAGAAGTTTTGATTTTGATGCATAGTTTCTGCCTAGTCTCTTGCCAATGGTTAGGAAAGATGTAAAAGTTCCAAAGTAGTCCTGCCATAAGCAAGAGATTGCATGGTTCTGAGGTGGCCCCTGAATGGAAAGGTGAGGGTATACTTGATTTCTAATCTGTTCCTTCAATACTAAAACCAGATATTCTAGTTATCAGACCCCAAATCTTTCCAGCTCCACACTTCTCAGAGGAAGACCTCTTTATTCCTCTCAGCTCATCCTTCCCCACTTCTGTGATATTCTGCCCCCTCCTATCTGCTGTTCTCTCTTGCCACAAATGCCTTTCTGTTGCTCCCAATCCTCCTTTGCTTGCTGGTTCATTCCTCTGCTCCTTGGACACAAATTCCAGTGTAATCCAGCTGCTGGCAGAGAATCAGACACAGGATGATTTACTGGGAGCCCTGTTCCCAGAGGAATGGGATACAGGCAAAATTTCTCAGAAACACCTCATCTACCTCATCACCTTAATGTGGGAAATCTAAGCAATAGATTTACAGCTCCTTTAAAATATCCATTTTCAGAAGTCTAAGGGTTAAGAAGCACTGACATTATTTCCTATCTGGTCACTTACATAAGGCTCCTTGGTGTCCTGCAGGCTGTAGATACAAATTCACCTCTCACATCAGTGGGGCGCACACTTTGCCAGACTGAAGTGGCAGCTGTGTGTCGCCTCCCAGCACAAGGGAACAAAACTGGACTAAAAGCAACAAAGTATATGATGCTTCACCAAGAGAGCAGACGAGCAGGATACAGAGGGTATTTTTCCCATGAGACGTCAAACTGGCAAAAGGTGAACAGAACCAACCCCTCCATTTAACTATCCAGATAATCCTCTTTCCCTGCTACTTGACCTTTGCTCAACTAATTCACAAAGGAGATTATGCCCTCCCCATTCATTGCAAGAATCACCGGGGATTTTTCCTCCCTACCAGCCCCTCTTTCTCTCCATTTGTTCTTACCTTCCCCTTGTAGAGCTCTGCCGCTGCCCGAAACTTGCGCATTTGCTCAGGGTGCTTTGGAGACATCTTGTCTGTGATCAGGAGGAGGTTAAACTGGAGTGAACTCTGCATCACACCTATTGCTGTCTGCCCAGCACAGAGGGAGAAACATGGGTAAGGAGATTGAGAACATTCAATTGGCATTGAATGCAGTGTCAGAGGGACATGAGTCCTCATGGCTCAGCTCTGGTTTCTTTGCAAATCAGCTTCACAAGCAGGACAGATTTCTTTAAAGCAGGGGGAATCCAATCTGGGTTCTTTGCAGAAGGTCTTAACCTCCTGGCTTTGCTTATTCCCCAGACAAGGGTCTGAAGACCACAAAGGTCCATCACTGGCCTTAAGACAGTTAGTGACTAGGCAAGAGGAGTAGGATTAGGGCAGAATACAGGAAGCTGAAGACTAGAGCAAGGATGTGAAGAGCAAGGCAAACAAATACTGAATATAAGGGTGTCCTAAATTGCTGAGGTCCAGCATCTGTCTGAAATATGAGCAAGAAAGTGGGAAGGATTTGTGGTGTCAAGGTTGGTGTTTGTCCTTATTTTCTTTCATTAGTGTTACACTGTATGTAGGATGGGTATCAGTCCACAGTTTCAGCAACCTGATGGCCTGGACATCCCTGTGTGCTGAGGGTTAAAACTGGCTCTGCTGTCCCACAGTAAGAGAAAGCCCTGGGCAAGGGCCAGGTGGGCACTACACACTGGCCCTCTGTGAGGAACCAGGGTTGGCACTGCCCAAGAAGCCACAGCTCCATCTCCATGAACTCGCTCACTCCTCATCTCTCTTCTCCTTCTGCTTGCTTCCTGCAGGCCTGCAGCCTCTCCCTCAAATTAAACACTAGTGGGGCCAGACCTGCTGCCTCCCTAATGCCACTGAACCCACAGAGGCACAGACTGTGCAGCTCCCCGCCAGCGGAAGCAGAAACTTTCCACATGCTCCAGGAGTAACAAGGAAGGGGTCAGGGAGTGCATGCTGGCAAGGGCCATGAATAACAGAACATCTAGCTTTTGGCAGGCGAGACTCTGCTGTTAGCTCAATGTTTCTTTATCAGATATCTTGTATCCCTTCACTTCTCCGATGGTGTGTGGCTGAGGCAGGGGACAGTAGAAGGGTTGCAAGCTAAGCTGCAGGTGAGGGTGAAGCCAGCCAGCACCAAGCCCCTTGAGAGGGCTGAGGTGAGAGCAGACAAGGCAGGAGCAGTGATTCCTCCAGCAGCTCCACACAAAGGTGTGCTTGTCCACACAACCTTGTGTAAGAGCAATCAGCAGAGCTCATAGCAGGGCTGGATCACGTCTGATTCTCCTGAAAAGTCCGCAGGGTAAACATTGCCTAAAAATTCCGAAAGTATGTGGGAGGAACAGTAAGGGCCCCAGGATAGGGAGAGAAACTCTTGGCAGCACTTGGTGTGAGCCATGTGACCCCATTATCTGCTGACCTGCAGCATTTTTGGATGCAAACAGCATATGCACTGGGAATAAATATTTATGAAAAACCAAGCTACCTTAGGGAAGCTGGGAGGGCTTTGGGCCAGGGACTGCAGGAGGCACTGTTAATTGCAACACCTTGACAGAGCTCCAGAGCATCTGGAAAAAAAACTCTAACATCATCTGTACTGACAGTCAGGATGGAGAGGGCCAGCTGAATAGCTGAGGAATTCTCAGTCAGGGAGACAACCTGGGCGCCAAACAGGACACCATGCAGTGAGAACCCACAGCATCAACAGAAATGCATAAAAAAAGAGACATTGTCCCATGAATTGCAGAAGGGTCTGATAGGGGCTCCAAGGTTTCAGAAGGTCTGGGAAATTACAAAGATGAGAACACCATCCCTGCTGATGTGACTTGGATGGTATTAAACGTTAGGCCAGTGGGGCAGGATATAGCAGTCCCCAGAAATACTTCATTATTTCAAAATGTATTTTTCCCTTTTCAAGATGAAAAAACCAAAAACTTTGGGAGTTTGGTGGTTTTTTTGGTTTAGTTGTTGTTGTTGTTGTTGTTTGTTTCTTTGGCGGGGGGGGGGGTTGTTACAGAAAAAAAAACACCTCCTACCATGTTTCATTGCACAGAACAAAAGAAATGTTACATTTCAAAACAAAATACTCTCCTACTGGTGGGTTGCAACTGAACTGACTGAAAGCATTGGTTCTCTTAGAAGATCCTTGAGTCTGTCTTGAAAAGGTATAGCTCTGAAACAGGTTGGGCCATTCTTCTCTGATATAAGCTGAACCTGGTGAGCACTGTTAGAGCTATCCAGAAGGCCACAAAATACCCCATCACAGTGATAAAGTTGCCTTGCAGCAGCTGGGGCTTCTAAGACCTACTGACTCCACAACAATGAGACACAGGAACTGCTGAGATTTCAGAGGAACCTAAATCCTTGATCAACCTGTACAGCAGGGATGAGAGTGGGCACCCTCCCACTGCCAGTCAGACAGGTAAGCCAACATGGAAACATTCTAAGCTGGTCTGTTTGTTTGTTTGTTTTGTTGGTGGTGGTTGTTGAACTGATGAATTCTGGAGTAATGATGGAAGGAATGGGAAAGATTTTGCTTGGGAAGTTCCCAACCCGCTCTTGAATATACATTCAAATATCTGGGCTTACATCAAGCCCTGTGTGCTGAGAGATGCAGAAAAGCCTGCCTTCTGAGAGCAGGTCATTTGAGTTTCTGTGTTTCTCAAGGCTTGTCAAAGAGAGGGCATTCTGGCTGAGCTGGCTTTGCAGGCATGACACAACACGGCAAATGTCCATGGGAGGAAGCAGCACTGAGTGCAGAGTAGTAAGAAATGGAGTTCTCCCTCTCTCAAAATCCCAAATTTACTGAAAAGCCAAAGGAACTGCAATGAGCCCCTTCCTCTCCCACCACACTCGTGCCCCAGCAAATCTGCTTCCAGTCCACGTGTGGAGCAGCAGTGAAGAGCTGTGTGGCCTCCTCAATCCCATCCCAATACACCATCGCTCAAGCCCTCACACACATCTGGATATGCAAACAGGGGCCAGAGGATTCCATGAGAAGAAGGCCACGCTGAAGGGTGAGGAGCGCAGGGAGTTGGTAGTTTACCACAGGGTTGTACTCTGTCACCAGGCGGAGCTCGTTTATCCGAACGAAGCGAGTCAGCTTCTTGGCATCAACATCTCTGTTGTTCATATCCAGATCCCGCCGGTCACTGTCTACCTGAAAACAGGCAAAGACACCTACAGTCAGAGCTGTCCTCTCCTCTCAGCACCTCCTCCAGAGGCACTGATTGCAGTCACTCACAGAGACACCCACTCTCTGGGACACCACCATCCTCTCTCCCCCACTACACATTCCCCATCTTTTCCCATCACCACTTCTGGAGGTCTAGAACCTACAGGGACCAGCCTACACTTTGAGATAAGGAGCTCTCAGCCTTTTCCAGCCTCCCAAGGACAAGGCAAACTCATGGTACAACAGAAATCTCTTAGGACTCCAGACATCCCTATACTACCAGCTCTCAATGCACTGGCGACAGGGAGAATTAGCTGATAAACTATTCTAAGCACTGTGGAGAGAGGTCATTAAATAGTTTATCTCCTCACATCAATACTTTACATCCCTTTTAAAAATCTTCATCTGCTTATTCTGTTTCTTCTACAAGTAATAAACATTGGCATCACGTGCTATAGAATTCCTGGAAACATTGTGCAAGCAGGAAATCTCTCCAATAAAAAGAGGATTTCTCTTTCAGTACAGCAAGAAAGGGGAAAAAAAATTAAGCCTGGCATATTTCAGCTTTAGAGGAAAATCCATCCTGCCACACATCTCCCCACACTCCATCCCCTCAAAATGATGTGATTTTATTGAGATTTTCATGACCTGATAAACAGAAAAAAAGCAGGCAACCACAGAATGATAGCAGTACACCAGAGTTTAAGGGCAGAGTTCCTGTGCAGTACCACCCCAGGATGTGACTGAGTTAAGCCATGAGGACAGCAGTCTCTGACATGAAGTTGGATCAAAGTTTGGGATTTGAAAGTCATTGATACAAACGTTGAATGAGGTTCTCGGGGCTGAGGAGCAGCCCACATGCACACATTTTATTCTCTGCGTTTGGGCAACATCTGAAAGTTCTTGTGTTAGTTTTTCCAGTGGTGTGCAGACATCTAAAATAATTTTTGCTGTTCTGTGGTCATTGGCAAAGTCACCGCCCTGTCTGACAACACAAGCTGGTGCTTTTCAGACTGTGTGGTGTGATCCTTGTCACGGATTTTCCTCCTGCATAACATGAAAGGGCAGCTCTGCTCAAGTAAAAAAGATCAGAACAGTGCAACACCTGGGCAGGTGAGATCAGAGAGGCCTTGGGAACCAAATTAAAGCAGCATGGATTCTACAGAAAGTCCTCTCTTGACCTTCATTGGCTTCTGGAAACATTTAATTTCCATTTGGGGATAATAACATCTTGAATCTGCACTCAACGTTTATGTTTTTAAGAAAATAAAGCTGTAAAATAGCCTCCATTTAATAGTTAAAGCTCTAGTCAAAATGTCTTTATCACTCCACATAACTAGGTTGTTAGCATCTATTAATTATGTTCCTTTTAGGTCTATCAGGATTTCTTACTAGAATAAATCAGTTTCTTTCCCCTATATACAAAGAAGTCTCACCAGTTGACACAGTCCCTCCTACTACTGTAATTATAGTTTAAACTTCTAAGCATTGTGTTTCATACACTGCAAAGGCAAAGAAAAAATTAATTTATGCCTCTGATTCACTTCTATCCTGGTGACGCATCTTTGTATCCTTCAAATGAGTATTTGATTCCAAGTTCCTGTATTCGTTCTTTTAAAATTCCTTTTTATCTCTCACCTTTAACTCCTACACATTATTCAGCACTGGATAAAAGGGAAAATAATGTGTCTGATAATTTAAGAAAAACTGACAATCAGACAAGTGAATTATCAACCATGTTTGAACCTGACTAGTGTACTATTTTCTTGGCTTTTTTTTCTCTATATTAAACAAGAATTCATCTGCAAAAACTTGACTCCAAACAAAGAATATTCAATATAATACAAATTCCAACAATCCAAACACTTTCTTTTATCAAACTCTCTCCTAGTGCAGTCATCCTCACTATCTGCCACAGTGCAAAAACAAAGGATCTTTTCAATATTTTTGGAAGAAAACCACAATGACTAAAAACCAGAATTGAAATGGGTGTTGCTTAAAATTGCAACATCTAGCAAATGAAAGGTTAAATAAAAGGACCTGCCTACCTATTGCTCACTCTTAGATAATTTTTTTTAATTATTTGGATAATATCATCGGTAAACATGGTGCAGGAAATGATGAGGGGAAAAAGAGAACAAACTGTCTTTGCCCAATCTTTTTACAAGCTGTATCCAGAAATTGGCCAAGCTGTCATATTTAGTTTCCCTAGACCACGTAGTGTGTATCCATTTCTTCCTATCTCAAGCACTTAGAGGTCTGGTATCACAACACTTCACTGCCTTTTAGGACATCTTGTGCTACCTGGGGCCTTGTTCCTCTTCAGACACACCTACCTCTGCAGTTTTCAACTGCCGTCCTTGTGTGAGAAGGGGCAACATGAGGAAATTGATGTTACTAATAGAATACTTGCTCTCAGCTTTCTTGGTACTTTTGCAGGAAGTTCATGGCTCTTCCCAGTATCATAATCCTCAATTTCAGCAAATATAGCTTCATTGAAGCTACACTGAGATATCTGCACTTAGAGTCAACAGAGATTTGACCTAGCACAGTATCCTAAGAAACTCCAAAGCATGACTTCTAATGCCTAAAACATATTTAGGAAATGAGTCTGCAAACCACAGTCTAGGGTGGCATCTCTTAAGAGCAGAGACCTAGTCTGGATCTGTTTTCTGTCATGATGGAAAAGTTTTGTACCCTAGAAGACAGGTTTGCCTGCCTAAAGTGACACTTGGCAAGTTTTGATATCAAGCCTGCTCTGTTGATCCATTGAAACATGGACTCTAGACACTTTTCATGTGTCTCAGAACATTTTCTAAAACCACAGAAACCCCACCCAAGTTAATGTCAAGCTTCTGGCAGGTCATGTAGGAAACACAGGCATTGCTCAGGGCACTGGGTGCTGAACCAGATCCACAGGGCAAACACCTAAATCGGAGAATCTCACCAGGTGTAATTAACACTCCATGTCTCAGTGACAGGCACTCCTGCAACTGAAAAGCAAAAGCCCTCTTTGGAGCAGGAAGAGGGATGTACTTTGAGGTGGACAGGCAGCCTGACTGCCCATGACAACCCTATTTTTGGCTTGCCCTAAGGGGAGACGAGCTTTATGCTTTTTACCGCTGTATGCACTCGTCCAAGACCCCCTCCCACCCACAGCAGCGCGCTGGGGGACCCGGAACCAGACCCTTAATCTGGAGATGCAGGGTTTTGCCCGGCAGCGTGTTCCCGGGAGGGAGCTGCCCGTGATGCCGCCCGCGCCACGCCGCGGGCCCACGCACCCTGCGGAACAGCGCGACAGTGTTGGCCGAGGCGCCGTAGTGGGACAGGACGGCGGCGTCGCTGCTGAGGCCGAAGGGCACCTCCGGGATCTGTCCGGCCGCCAGGCGGAACTGCTCTGCTTCGGGGCTCTGCGGGTCCTGCGGGGGCAGAGGAGGGAGCGTCAGAGGCCAAGCGGATGAGGGACCGAGCCCGGACAGGGCCCCCGGGGGCCGCCCCAGCACCGACACCGGCCCCGGCCCCGGCCCCGGCCCCGGCCCCGGCCCCGGCCCCGGCCCCGGCCCCGGCCCCGGCCCCGGCCCCGGCCCCGGCCCCGGCAGCGGCGGCGGGCGGCGCGAGCGCGACCCCTGCCGGCCGCTGGGTTCCCGCAGCAGCGGCCAGCGCCGCCACCCCCCGCGCGGGCGGGCTGCTCCGGGAACCCGCCAGGGTGGGGCTGAGCCGGACAAACACAGAAGATAGGTGCACACATTTAATATATATATATATATGTGTGTGTCTCTGTGTGTGTGTGCGCATGTATACATAAGTGTGAGTTTATAAAATATATATGTAAACATCATAATTTTCAAGCTAATCTTGATTCTAGAGTCAGGGGGTTACAATTTTGAACACCTTGCATTATCAGTACCATAGCTCCTTTTAAAAGGATATCTTATGTACATCCTGTAAGAAGTAGCTAATTCAAGCATATTAAAGGATAGAAATATGTGATTTCTCACTATTTTGAGGTCCATTCCCTTTCCTGCAGAGAGCATCAACTACTACTAGCCTTTGCCTGTATTAAAGCCTTCCTTGCTATTCCCATTGCCAACTTTTCAGTGATGTATTTTTGATACTTCTATTTATTGGATATAAATTCTCAGGACATGGCCTCTGCTTGGAATTGGTTTGTTTTTAGTTTGAACTGTCAGCTCAGCTGTTTGTGAGCCCAGAGAGAATGGAAAACAAAATTTTTTGTTCGTTCCAAAGAAAAATATCTCTCATGGCCTGTTTTGGAAATGCCAGTGCATCAACATTGCTATGGTGAGAGCACTAAAGCCTAGGGTGGGAATAATCTTGCTGAGTTTTGGAGCATTCCTGGGAAACCTGGGGTTTAATCAGGCCAAGCATGGCCCTTTCTCAGAGACAAGCAGGGTTTCTGGAGCAGTGTTCTGTGTTTCCATCACGGCATGCTGTTCCCAGTCAGGGAGGCTGTGCTCATTATACGGGAAGCTTGCCGAGCCACGTACTGCAGCGAACTGAAAGGCTGCAGCAGAGAAATAATTTATGGTGAGCAGAGAACATGGACTTGATTTGGATAAATATACTTTCAGGCCAAGAGCCAAACCTTCATGGCACATGGCACGTCTTTATCTACTGTTCAAATGCAGCCCTGTCATGCTTCAGGCACCGAATGCCCGAGATGTTGCTGGCTGCTGCCTCGTGCTCCTGGCAGCTGGGGCTGCACGGCAGCAGCCTCCTGTCTGGCTCTGAAGAGTGCAGTCCTGCAGAGGGAGGTCACTGTGGCACAGAACAAAAGGAGCCGTGTTCCTGCTGTAGCTCAGGAGGAGGCTCTGGGTGCAGCCCTGCCGGCAAGCCAGCCAGCTACCCTCGGGGAAGGAGGCGTCTCGGCACTTCCATACTGCGTGTGCAGATTGCCTGGCTGCTTTGCACAGCTTTAGCGCTGCAAGAAGCTCCAATTGCCTGCAGGCACCGAAGTCGAGGCGGCTGGTGCTCTGTGATCAGTGCTTACAAGGTCCCTGGGGCGTAAGTCTCCTGTGCTCACAGACTTGTTGCTGCCCACACTGCACAGGCAGCACCATCAGTCCTCACTCTGTGGTGGGCTGTGAGATGCCACTGCCCTATACCAAGAGCATGACGCCCTCCCTAGACTGACCTCCAGCCCCAGGCAAGGGCAGAAGGACCTGTTTTTGAAAGCCTGACATGAGGCAGTGTGTGGACAGCAGAAAAGCAGAATAGAGCTCGAAGAACACACAGAAAAAGGTGCAACTTAAAAGTAATAAGGATCCTGTTAAAGAGGCCTCTGTTTTACAGGGCTGTAGCTCAATAAATATTTTCCTTTTATTTTCTGAGGAAAAATACTCATGCCATGGGGGGGTGGGGGGCAAGGGACTCATATCTGTCACTCACCTTTCAGTGAATTCAGTGGAATTTAGATAAAAAGAGACAGACATCTCAAAGATATCTACTCTGGGGAGCAAAGAAATGAGACAGAGACCATGCCTACATCCTCCTTATGAAGAGGCTGCAGCCTGAGCCCAAACGCTCTTGGCCTTCAGTGGACCTGCACTATCACTTCTCCCTGAGACTTGGCTTCCTCATCCCTATCACACAGTCAGTGCCTTACTCTGTCTTTGCTGACTACAGCAAATAACTGACGTTCCCACTCATGCCTCACCAACACTGCTTCTCTACTATGCACATTTCTTTGTTTCTTCCCCTGCACCATTTCCCTCTCTCCTGCTCCAGGGCTCCTACAACCTCCTTCATCTTCCTCCCTTTCTCCATCTCCTTTTTCATGTGTTCTCTCTGTGACCCATCACCTAATCCCTCCACATGCCTGTCACAGTCCCAGCACCTTTTGGGACAACAGCTGCCTTTGGCAAGTGTTTATGCTACGTCCAGCCTCATGCTCTCATCAGGGTGGGATAGAGCTCACAGCTGGCAGAGGGGAGGTGCTGTGAACACACCTGGAAGAATCCAATGACTGCCACCTCTGCACCGCTGATGAAGGCTTCGGCATCTGCGATGTTGTTCAACAGGATAGGTTTCTCTGTGGCGCTGGCTGGGCCTGCAGAGCAAAGGTCAGGGTTGGGCAGAGTGTCCCAAGGAGCAGCTCACAGAGGATCCCCCCAACACACACACAAGCATCCTAACCTTACAAATTCACCCACACACCTCTCCTGCAAGCTCAACACAATGCTTGTGCAGCATACCTTGGGTAAGTAGGACTCCATGCAGCAGACCCAGACTTTCCCCAAGGCAAGAAGAAAGCTCACTTACTGTGGGATGCAGAGTCGCTCTCTCCAGCAACCCCTGCTGGGGAATATCTGGTAAGCAGGATAACAAGGAGGCACGGGAAGACGGATGTGCCCATGTTACCAGCTTGCCTTCTCCTCGCCATGCCACCCTGATCCCGTCCTCTCCTCGGCAAAAGACACGTCAGCAGCTGTGGGAACCACAGCCTCTTCTGTGGTGGTGGGAAAGGAGCAGCTGGTCCAGGGCAAAGCCTTCAGCTCCTGAGATAACTGCCTGGCTGGAGAAAGCCCCTCCCTGCTGTGCAGGAATCAGCCTTGGAGAGCTGCACCAACACTGCCAGTGGTGTGTCCTCATCCACAACACTGGACATCGCAGCTGCCCTGCACCTCTGCAACCAGACACATCAGCTAGGTTAAGAACATCCCTCTCCAGCTGCTGGATCCCAGAGGCTGATGTTCCCTTGTGCTTGGCCAGCAGGCTTGCCATGGGGGCAGGCAACTCTTGCATTAGCTCTGGGGAACAGCTGCTACGGCAATTGTTAAACATGAGAAGGGTATGTTATAGCTCCCTGGCTCATTCCGTTGCCACCTGGTATGAGAGGTGGGGGCTGTCTACCCCTGGAGTCTACCCCCATCACAGCCCAGACTTCGGGCTTCAAAGGATTCATGATCCCTGAAGGAAACTGTTCTGAAATAATTTGCTTATAGAGTAGAGCTGATGTTTGGAAGGAGGAGGGCTCTATTTCCCTGCTGAAATATGCTCTTAAGTAATGCATATTTCACATACACATCACTGAGAAACATGCTCTGGAAAAGAATGCGACACTCACGCAGAAAAGAAGAAAGATACTGGTTTTATTCTCAGACACTGAAGTCTTGTTACAGCATCTAGCTGCATTCCCCCTGACTGGCTTTGCCTGCACAAGGATGGATTTTAACAGGGTAGGGCACCAGATACAGACCAGGAGACGATCACGGGAGGTAAGTAACCCTTTACAATGAGTCAGAGCATATGGCAAGTGTAACTCAAGATAGGGATTTTCCAGGGACCAGTCCACCCCTGCCAGGTGATCTTGTTTCCTTGAAAAGGCACTTCCAGGACTGGAGTTGGTATGGGAGAGATGGGGACAACAGGAGGAAGTACTGGGGGAGAGGGAGGGAGATGATTCCCAATTTCACCCATCATGGTGTCATGCTGGGCAGGTGGTGAGAATGGTTGGGTTGTTTTCAGTGTATCAGCAGAAGCAGCAAAGGCTGCCTGCAGGGCTGTGCATTGACCAAGGCTGGCACACAGCCCCAGCACCCACGGGAAGGGCTGCCAGGGCTGTGGCCAGCCGTGCTGGCAGGAAGGAGCAGTGGTGGGCATGGCCCACCTGGAGACTGGTGCAGGAGGCAAGGGGATAGGAAGGGGGAAGGCAAACTGGGTGAACTCATTCTGTCCATTCCTTCTTGATGGACAGGTTCCACTCCCAGGTGAGATGGTCGTGCTTGTCATCATCCGTGAAGAAGGATTTGTTGTGATAGGTGCCTCGAGCCAGCATACCCTTAGGAGCCTCTTCAATAGGTGTCAGGAACTCATACTCCTCTGGTCGTGGCCCATAGCTGCCAACCATGAATGTGGCTTTGTCCACTAGGAGAAAACAATCCACAGGCAATAAGCCCCTCAGATGGGGAATGATAAGGGAGAGAGCAAAAGAGCAGAAAGGAGATGGGGGAGAAAGGAACAGTCTATGTCAGCAAAGGAGAGCAGAATCAGTGGGAAAAGCAGGTTAGTGAAGCATAAGGACAGCTGGAAGGGTAACATGGATGGATGGGCAGGTGAACAGGCAACTCAGTTTGTACACTCTCACATGTATGTGATGGTCCTGGTTTGAGATAGATTTGGGAGGAAACTGAACATTCTGACTGCTAGAAGGATGTGAGTACACCCACCATAGGGCTCAAGATCTACCTCGATTTCCCTCTACTTCTGTTTAGTGGTGAGAAGACACCAGTTACGTGTGCTGAACAGCATGAAAATGCATGTGGGGTGTGTGCATGTGCAAAATGAGGCTTTCCTCTGCCTTGTTCAAGCAGAGCAGCACTGAGGAGGACCCACAGGCAAATACAGGGCCCTGCATACACTGGGAAGTTTCATAGAGCAGGTCTGAATTTAACCAAGTACTTCTGAAGAGCTTTCAGAGGGTGGGAAGCTCCACACAGGCTTGAGCCACTGCACAGGGGGGTAGAGGGGAGGAGGAGAGATCTATATAGAGAGGCAATCTGTGGCACGCACTGTCTAAGCAGAATCTCTGTGGACTTTGTTGCTGGAGACAGTGGTGTAGCATACAGATACCAGAGCTGGCTCATACTGCGTTTGCACAAAACAAGAAACTGTTCTGGGTGAAGCAGGCTTATGCACTCTGCTGCTAAGTCACCTCCTGAGTGTTAGCATAGGGTAGGACTTGGGACCAGGGGAGCCTGTGTCCCAATCCAGAGCTGTAGGAACATTTCTTTGAGAAGAGGAAACACACAGGCAGGAGCAGTGTTCTGCAGGGCATGCAGGGCTCTTACTCACCCTTCACCCCTGTCCGGTAGGTGTGCTGCACATATTTCAGTCCTGACACAATGTCCCTGTTTACCTGCAGGAAGTAACCAGAAGTGTCAAGAGAAGAGTTTTGGTTCTGTACCTGAAGATTTTCCCCCTCCTTAGGGACATACCCATCTTGGCTCCCTACAAAAGGGAGCCTCAGCACAGGGCACATTGTACAGGCCCCTAAAACAACTTCTCCATTGGTACCTGGAGACCTTTAGCATCCTCTGTGCATCTGCTGCACTTCCCCATTTCTTGCCCAACTTTGAAGCTGACTGAAACACATCAGTAAGGTTCTCAAGACACGCTGATGAGGACAAAAAAAGTGAAGCAGGAAGTTCCTGTTTAATAATTTTCATATTGGAAACCATACATGGGTAACTAGAGTCATCCCTTCAGCCCCAATGAGTGGATAGCTTCCAGGTGCCTTCTAAGCTGCATGGGGAGCTGGCAAGTTTCTTCTCAAAAGAGAGAGAGACAGTTTTCATAATCTTTTTTGGAATTTCCCATGTAAGCTTGGATGTATACACTGCTGCTCTCCTCCAGTACACACTGCCTTCCCACAGTGTACACTACTCAGTCTGAAAACAAGATGGACAGATCCTTTTACACCCCAGGGTTGAATTCACACAGTATGAGCCCTTACCAGCCATGGAACTGAGGGAGGGAGTTAGAATAACCTGTCTGGCTTCAGGTACGTCCGGTCAACAAGGAACAGACACAGATGGAAATATTTCACAGCACAAAAGAGAGCTGGAGGTGTCTTGGGGGAGAGCATCAGGGGACATTCATCTCTGAGACAACAAGCCTCAGAGGAAAAGGGAACTCTGCCCTACAGAACCCACAATATTAACACCTTCCCTCATCTGTCTCAGGAGAATTATCTTTCTTCCCTTTTTGCCTTCTCTTTCAAGCCCAGCTTTCAAGCAAGCATTTGCAGAGATGATCAGATCAGTGCTGGATGCCACACTGCAGTCTGACCACGTTTCATTTGTTTCAGCTGTAAGCAGAAGAAATGGCTGACACACTGATTAATGGGACTGAGGGAGAAATGAGCTCATTTGGGTATATCACGACCTGAAGAATTCAGATATCTTCAGCCAAATGCTACAATATTACATCTTTTTAGTGTGTACCTGAAGCCCAGTAATACAGACTGAATCAGTACTTCACGAATAGCCATTCTGTCCTCTCCTCTCCTCTCCTCTCCTCTCCTCTCCTCTCCTCTCCTCTCCTCTCCTCTCCGTTCTGTTCCACTTAGTGTGAAGTAAAGATTTTCCAGTGGCTAAACAGCAAAACCAAACTCAGCCAAAACTACCCATCTGGCTTTTAAACCACTTGCTGTTTATCAGTGTGAGCAAAGAGAAACCAACTTCCTCCAAGGGGTGAGCAAGCAGAGACCATTTCCTGGAAATACCTCATCCCTAGCTGGGTAAAACAACACCTGAAGCTAGGCGAGCTTTGCAGATGTTCAGCTTTTGGCATGCTCCAATTAAATGATACACTGTCACTGACTGGCCTTAGCAACTGATAAGAAGCAACTGGAAGGAAAACAACTCACTCTGAAGTGGATCTTAACTCTGTATTCCACCCCTTCCTTTAATACGAAGGTCTCTTTCTTCAGTGCTTCGAGGTCACCTGCAAGGAGAGAATCAAGCTGTCAGCTAGAGATGTCACAGCGAGGCAACATCAGGCACAGGGGGAGGATGGGGGTGGGGTTGCTCTCAGGTGAGCATCCCTTCAAAGGATGACACCTATAAAATGAGTACACAGGCGTCTGTGTTGTGTGACCAAAATACACAGAAATTCCTGGGTGTTCGTATGTATCTGTGCCCACAGAAGATAATGCCCAAACAAACACAGATCTGAGACATATACATGAAGATATTTATGCACAGGCTTGTTTCTGAGCATATGTAGGAGTGTGTGTATGCCCCATCCATGCCATGAGAGGAGCGTGTTTCACAGCTCCTGCCCAGCTTGGAAGGCTGCCTGGGCCCTGCAGGGCTCTGCATGGTTTTGGGCAAACAGGAAGCCTCTCTGCCTCTCCAGGCCCAGCTTCCTCTCTCCACAGAAAAGCCCATATAAGGTTCTCTCCCTGTGTCCCCAGGGGCCGGAAGTGCAGTATTGCTCGATTCTGAAGTTTCAATACAGCCTGTTGCCCAAAACCATGCAGAGCCCTTGTGCTCATGAGGTCTCATTGAAAGGAAGCAAGCAGAAATAGCTCCTAGAGCAGTCTCGATGATGAAAAATACCCTTGTTATCTCCTCTGTTTCATCTCCTTCTTTTTTATTCATATGTGTATACCTTAAAATAAGAAACAAGGCTAAGATGACTTCAGAGTTCCTCTAAAACCCACTATAGCATCCCAAGGACAAACTCTCTTTTAACTTGGAGCATGCCAGGCCCTTTGCTTGTTCCCTTTTGTGACCAAGGGCAGAGCCTGTGCCTACCTGTGAGGTCCATAGTGATGGGTCCTGGAGCAGAGTCACATACCAGCGTGAGTCGGGTGACTACCACATTGGGAGCTGTTGGGTCTGAAGGTAGGAAAAGTCAGGGGGAAGCGGTCAGCTTGTAAAATTAAATGCAATTGGTGGGAAATGACACTGAAGAAACAGTAATGCCTTGCCACAAAGAAACTGCATTTCATGAAACACCCAGTAATGCCAGGCTTCCTTAGCACAACAGGACCACATGTCTACCCAGTCCCTCCACATGGATCCCTCTGGCCTCCACCACAACACCTAGAGGTGGTCTTTCCACCACAGAAAACTTCCTTCTTGAGATTATTCTGAGTAAAAAGACCACCTTTCAGCATAGGCTGACCCCTTCACGTTCCTAACCTCTCAAAAGTCCTCCAAGACCCATAGATCTCCTATCATGAGTCCTTTTCTGATGCCAGCACTCCCCAGTAATCTTCCTAACTCCTAACACTCAGAGCATCCTCTTTCCTTTATGTGCAACTTTCCACCTGCTCAGTTCCCAGTCCTCCAGCACAAGCAGTGCAAGTCCCTGGTCAAACAAGATCCCTGCTCTTTGAAGCAACCTTGCCTCATCCCCACAGCACACTGTTGCAGTACATCTCCCCAGTCCCACCCTACCAGTGTGCCCCAGCCTACCTACTACCACAGGTCCATCTCCCAGCAGGGACTTCTTGTATTTAGCAAGGCTTTCATCATCCTTGTCCAACTCTTGCAGCTCTTGCAGTGTTTTCTGGGGAGGAGGTTTGTAATTGAGTTTTCCATCCAGCTCATCATCGTCATCCTCCACATGAGGTTCTTGTGTCTTCTCAGTCATGGTCACTTGGTCTGGGTGACAGAGGAGGGGGCAGTCAATGAGATTGCTGTGGGTGGGAGCAGCGGTCCCAGGGGCACTCACTGTGGGCAGAGCGTGGCTCAGTCCCCCTGACAGGCAGACACCCACCCAGTGCTGAAGGCAGCAGGATTCCTGCAGGCAAATGGCGACGGTGATCAGCTGCAATCCAGACGTTCTGCTGTGCTGATATTCTGGCTCAAACACAATCCCCCTCTACCCCCGCTCCTCTCTCCCTGCAGGCACCATGCGCACACGCAGACCTACACCATTCTTCCCTCCCAGGAAGGAGGTGCAGGAGCAGAGGCTGAAACCAGAGTGATTTACAGCCACTCTGCAGCACAGTTGTGGCCGGCAGCCCTGCAATTACAACCCACTGTACAAGGCTTCAGTGCTCACCGCCTATCTTGCACAAAGAGCCACTGCCACACACGGGAGCACAGAAAAACATGAATTAAAACCAAGGACAGATGTTTTGTTCACCCTCTCAGAATGGGTTAAAAGCCACATTTCACAGAAAGATCAAATACCTGACAGCCACTTCCTTAGACTAGCAAGTCAGCTGGAGCTCTCAAGGAAGCGGGCAGAATAGTCTATCTGCTGGCATTCCATGTGCTCCCACTAACAACTCACTCCAGACACCCATCAGGACTCCTTCCCACTGAGGAAGGAAGCGTGATGGTGACCCCAGAACAGCCACGGTAACCGTGCTGCTGCAGCGGTGCCTCTCGGGGTGGAGAGGCAGGACAGCCGGAGCCGCAGTCAGCAGGGCTGGGTCACACCGCCGGACGGCAGAAGGGCAGCAAAACTGCTCTGGTGGCATCCCAAACGGGAGCCAGAGCAGGGAAATACCAACCAATGGGCAGCCAGAGCATGGGATGGGGGAACAGGAGACAGGCAGCAGAGGTAAGCAGTGCTGTGCCAGGTGCCCCTTAGTCAGCTGCCCGCTTTGAGGAGCCAGCCACATGGCCCTAGCCACCTTCCCACTCTTCAGAGGAAAGATGAAAAACAGCAGTGCCCTGGTACAGCAGCAGTTGTCACAAATGGCCAAGCCATTCCTTGTTCTTTGGCAGCAAGAGGATTTAGTCAAGCTACACAGATCATTCAGTTCACTTCCACTTATGCTTCTTTGAGACTGTCCTTAGTAAAAGGCCCCTTCTGCTTGCTTCTTTGAAATTTTCCAAACAAATCAATTGTCCTTTTCTGCAGTTGAGGCCTTAATATTTTCCCCTCCTCCCAAAAGCTAAACTGGGAGCCAGTGGGATAGTTTTTTCATTCATTAAAATAGAAAAGAAACACACACACAAAAAAAGGAATAAAAAAAAGAAAAAATAACTGTTCAAGGGGAATCAGCAAGTGATGTCAGACAACTCTGAGCAGTATGCAGACGTCTCAGAGCAATTCCAGTGCAGGGAAGAAAAATAATCAAGAAGTGGTGCATTGGCATGTTGCAAAGGGACAGAGAAGGACCGAGCAGCACACAAACAAGAAGATTCAGTCAGGTATTCTAACTGGAAATGGCCATTGCAAGACAACTTTGCAATTTTATGGTGAGTGAGGAACTTGGAATGGGCAGATGGGAAATAAAAGGGAATCTCAACACAAACAAACAGGGAAAAAAACAGGTCCCAGCAGCTGAATAACCCTGGCTGAGTTCATGCCTAGATCTAGGAGTGTGAAGTACTCAAACACCATAGGAAAGGCCCTTGAGTTTGTCCTCATGAGAAAGAAAACCAAAAAGCAGCAATTTCCTGAAAGCAGCAATTACACATGTCCCACCACTCTGTGGCCCCAGCAGTGTCACCTTAGAAAGCCTCACAATCCCCTCAGTGCCATTCCACATTCAGCACAGGAGGCTGTGATGAGCCATGACAGCCACCGCCAAGCCTTGCCTTCCACTTGGGCTCCAGCTGCAGGTGTGAGCACTGACCTGAGCTCTCTCACCACACCCGGCTGCATCTGACACCAATACAAGCACAGACCAGAGGTGCCTGCCTGCCCCCATCCTCCCATGTCCACCTCTTGTAGTTTACCACAGGAGTGGGTCAGACGCAGGAGATGGAAAGAGGCATCTCTGTCGACATGCAGAGAAAAGGCAGAGTCAGGACTGGATCAGCTGGTTGCTCCTCATCCCTCAGACCTTCCCTCTGCATCACATATGCTGCAGAGACTGTCCCTGCCAGCCTGCGGGGGTGGCTCACTTGAGGGGGAATGCTTTTAGATTCTGAAAACATCCCAGAAAGGTGGACAGACAACCTGCCATGCCAACAGCAAGATCATGCAGGGAACAGGACCAGCCAGGCTGTCTGGGATGAACAACCTCTGGCTCATAGGTGCGTCAGGACGGCACTGATCAGCCCAAGTTCTGGCATTTTTCCCCATGGACCTGACACTGCCTTCCTGCCAAACTCCAAGGCAGGCGGTGACCAAGAGGAAAGTTTCCATCTCATCAGCTCCTGCCCCTACTTGCTCCAGCTCCAGAGCTGGTCCCATTCTGCAAGCTGAGACACATTCCTGAGCTCAGGCACCACTGCTTCTCCAGAGACACCATGCTGCTTTCAGGGTTCCTGAGCTTCTGTGCTACTGCCCAGGCCAAGGGCTAATATGGAGGCCCCCATCCAGACCAAGAGGTTCACTAAAATAAGGCCAAGAGCTTCACTAAAATTAACCCTATATTGCTTTATGCAAGGAGAAATCGGTATGGTTGGTGTCTTGCCCTGCCACATTTTTCTTGCACTTCTGCATTTCTTCTCAGTCCTGCGTTACCTGCACCCCTGAGGCCTGGCAGCACCGTGAAACAGCAGGAAGAGGGCAAGGGCAGGGTTAGGGATCCCTGTTAGAGAGAGATGGCTACAGGAGGCAAAGAAGGAATCACACCTTGGTGAGAGGCGCGAGTGTCTCGCAGCCAGACTCTGCCTGTGCCGTGGATAGACAGCTGCCCTCGCACCTGCAGCAGGAGGGGGCAGTGATAAGGTGGAGGGTAGGCACCTCCTCGGCCCCCCTGTGCCTCTACGGGGCACAAAAAGGGGTGTCAGAGGAGCAGCATTTTACTTGCTGTCCGTCTGCTCATCACTTCTCCAAACCAACCCTCAGCCGAAGGCTTATCTCCAGGAAGCGGGTTTAGCAGGGAGGAAGTAATTTTCCGCGATGGGGGAGAAACACACCAGACTCAGCAGCGCCCCCAGCCCTGGCCTCCCCATCCCAAGCCCCGGGGTTGAAGGGTAGCCCATTTCCCGGGGAGCGCCGGGTACCACGCCGCAAGGATACACCCGCCGCCAGCCCGGGACCGCGGGGGCCTCTTCCCTTCCCCTGCCCCTTCGCCCCACCGCAGCGCGGAGCCTGACTTCCCCTCGGCTGCAGGCAGGGCTCTGCCCGTCTCCCCGGGCAAGAGCGGGCTCCGGTGCCAGCCCCCGGGAGCCAAGGCGCAGAGCTGCAGGGCAGCAGGGGGAGCGGGGCGGGGGCGCGCCCGCTGCGCTGTCCCTGTCCCTGTCCCTGTCCCTGTCCCTGTCCCTGTCCCTGCCCGGCCGCCCCCGCCCGCCCCTCGCACTCACCGGCTGAGCGGCGCCTGCGGCCGGGATCCTCCTCTGCTGTCAGCGCTCAGCCTCGAGCTTTGGCAGTTGGAGCAGGAAGGAAGTTGGTGAAGAGAGGAAAAAAAAAAAAAAATAACACTCACACGCAGCGAAAAAAAAAAAAAAAAAAAAAAAAAAAAAAAAAAAAAAAAAAAGAAGAGCGGCGGCAGCAGCCCACCCGCAGAGGAAGCCCTGCGCGGCCCCGCATGCTGCGGCGCTCCGCCGCCTGCACCGCTTTGTCTGCGCCCGCCCGGCGCCGCGCCGCGCTCTTTTTGCGCAGAGGTGCACAGGACTTTGTCTGCGAGGCTGAGCCCGAGCCCGGCCAGGGACGCCGGAGTGCTCGTCGTGCGCGGCTTCGGGCTCTCGGTGAGGGCTGCTGTGCTTGGGAGGGAGGAGGGCTGATAGCTTTGTTTTTCTCCCCAGGCTTTTATTTTGTTTATTTTCTTGGTGTAATTAAGGTCGATTTCAAAAACTGGCGCTGATTTATACCGATTAAAATGTGCGGAGAATCAGGCTGTGTATTCCAGCGTACGTGGGAAGATGAGGAGTATTGCAAATGGTGGTTCTTACGAACCTCATTTTTCCTGCTACCTGCTGCACTTAATCAGCTTATTGTTCCCAACTCCCAGCCGTTCTCACACAAGCAGTTTCAAAGATCAGCTACCTCAGGAAGAAAAAAGCTCTCATTTCCCAGAATTGCTTAAATGATTGGAAAGATTTTACACCACTTACTTTCTGAAATATCAGCAGATTTCCTCTGTCTTTGCCCCTCATGGACTGCCTACTTAGTTCATCAGTCACATAAATCCTTCATGTACATAGTCCTTAGTACACAACAAATCAGATCATTGGTTTGCAAACAACAAATGTGGGCTTGCAATGACTGATAGACTTCTCTTAATGCATTTACAGCAGCAAAATAAGCAAAGCGTATCTATTGCCAATAGGCTTACATTCATTGCCCCGGATCCACATATCCATTAAAAGTGTTTATTGTACACAAATCTTTAAAGGTTGTAAACAACTGAGGAAAAGGGCTCTTCTTCAGGGCCCTCAGAAGAGGGGAGAGTGATTTTTTCCAGCCAGATATTGCTTTCATTTAGGTTATAGGTGGCACAATGATTCTTAACTCATGAATTTCAAGGGAAAAACAGAGCGTATGTTTGTCTGACAATGGATTCCCATTTGTCAGGGGCTATAGCCTCAGAAACATTTCAAGCTTCCATTAATTAGTTTCAGCATCAAGAAAAATTATTTTATTCTCTGCCACTCTTTTTCACTGCTACACTAACGCTTCCCTTGGGCCAGCACAAGGGACCTGACTTGAATACAGTACTGAGATGAGTTCAAATGGTACCAAGGAAAAAACATGCAAGCAAATGTGTAAGTAAATATTGGTGAGTTTTCAACCCAGGTAGGTTTCCCCATACTTGTTTATAATGGACAAATGTGGCTAAACCTTTATGCCAGCACCAGTGGCTGAGTGGGATGGGGATGAAGAAAGGATGGGCTACTTTTTCAACTACAGTGCCACTTTATGGCGGCTCATATTGTTCATGTAAGCAGTTCTGGCCTGGGAAAGCTGTGAAGAGTTGGATGTGTTAACTTTGGAAAGCTTTGAGGAAACCCCTGTGTCTTGTACATCAGCTTCTTGTCTTGGTTTCTTTGCTATCTGGACTAACTCTCTGATTTTAATTTAGAAACTGAGCACAGTTGAGCTGGGAGGAGGTGTGGGTTGAGGTTACTGTTCACTCATGGCTTGGTTTGAAATTTCCATAGTTTTAGTGACTGTGTATAGTGCAATTGTAAGTAGCTTTATTGCGATCATTCTTGCTGAGGAATAGTCAAGATTAGCTTGGTATCTTGTGGGTTTCTTTTTAGTTAAACACCAGACTGCATGTGCCTTTGTGTAGCTATTTACACACTATTTCTAAATGCATGTAAGCATAAATTAAGATCAGTTTATCCACAAATATGCATAAAGGTATAGGGATGTGTAGCTGTGTGCCACCACATGTATGTACATCCAGCCTACATGAGTTCACCTGCCTAGCATGCAGGGGAAACAGATTTTACTCCTAAATTAGAAATTAGTCAGTATGTAATCATGGGGACATCATGTAGTTGCTCTGTGCCTCCTCTTCCTATTGGTAAGCAGTGTGGGAAGGAGCTGTAGATGTTGGAATCACACCATGCCAAGCAGATGGGAACTTAGAAGCCAGGCATGATCCTTTGGGTCAGCATATCCAGCATCCTGCTGGGGAACCATGTCACTGCCCTGCTGGAGAAAAGGAAATGTTTGAACCACAATGGAGCAGAACATCACCGAAAGCAAATCTCTACCACCGAGTATTTCATCTTTGACAAACTGATGCCATGCTATGAAGATCATCTCTTGGCAGACATTGTCCAACCCCAGGCAGTTTTTCTGTCTGTGACAGAAGGAGGCAGGGACAACAGCTAAAGTGTACCTGCCATATTGCAAAAACCATGGTGAAATTTTAAATATGCTCTTAGTTGAAAAACAGTATTTTTTACTTAAAATATTATTATTAGGTCTTATTTAATTTCACCCCACTGATAACAGTTGGTTGTACAATTTGTAGACCACATTCATAGGTGTGATAACTGCAAGTGTCTAAATTTATTTCAAAAAGTTTATGCAAAATTTTAAACTTTTTTTGGAAGTATGTCCTTCAACTGCACAGCCTGTACTGCCAATGGTCATATATGTCTGTAGCACCCTATTGGAAACAACAAACCTTGACTTTTTTTTTAAACTGTAAGATTTAAAAAATTAATCATTTTTTCCTATTTGAATTTGGATTAATGCCATTAGGTAGCCAGTATTTCTGGATTTGAATTTTTTACAGTGGTGGTACATTGCAACTTTGTGCTGATAAATGTCATCTCCATCTTCTGTGGAACGGGTCACTGTGTTTGAGGACCAGAACTACTTTTTGACCTCTAGAAGTGACTAATCCAGAAAAATTTCACCTGTTAGAATCTCTTATTTTCACCTACTTGTAATTTCCAAAACTGTCAAATTTGGAACTGAATTTCTCCAGCTGGAAGCTCTGAGGGGAAAAATAAAGAGATTTCATTCCAGGTAGAGAATCCATTTTTGTAATTTTAAGAGGCTCAACAGAGTAATACTTTTTAATGATGCTCTTGTAAAGTGGTTTGTTTTGGAACTACTAATTTGAATTTTCACTGAACTCAGTACATAGTGTTAGTAACTTTGATTTCTCTCTAATGAGTAATGTTGCTGAATTCTGTCACTGTCATGACTTTTGCATCCTCCTCAAGCTTTTTACAGTCTCCAGGAAGGCTACAGGTGACATGCTGGGAAGACAACCTCAGGGTTCAGCAAATTCATGTCAGCAGGTGCTGCAAGTGTCAGTATTGGCTGTGGGTGTCCCCTAGATGGTGTCCCAGATGGCGTCCCTCACTACATGCAGAGATCCTCTTCCCTGCAGAGATGAGAGGAGGTAATCCTGTCCTGAGGCAGTCACAAGGGGATGGGAAAGAGCAAGGTGACAGGTCAGGGAACTTAGACATGAGACCTTTCCCTGCCATGGAGGAGCATTCACTGCACCACAAGATGCCACCCAACTCTGGTATTCCCAGCACTGCCTTCTCTGACTCAGTTAAGTGGGATAAACAGGGTGATACAGCCAACAAAGCATGAATTCATCCCCTCTGAGTAAAACACAAAAAATTGCCCCAGGACTGGCTTTAAAAGTCAGAGTCATAAGGTTGTTCCTGTAGTGGCTAGGAGATGTGGTGCCTGTTTTCTTTTTGCTTGGTGCTACACACCCCATCCTAAAGTGCTGCAAAGGTGTGTGCAGCCCTTGGAGTGGGAAGGGAAGAAAGGGATGGGGGCTAGATAAAATGCCAGGCAAGGGAGCCAGTATTCAGCATGGAGAACAAGGAGAGGAGAATGCACATTGAGGTGCCAACACAAAGCTCCTGGTAAGGGTTTAACTGGGTTTCTCAAACCCCAAATCCCGTGGGAATTCCTTCAAACCACCTAGCCATTGGACTTGATGGCTCTCAGGTGGATGAAGAGCTGACCCCTGAAAACATGACTGTGTGCTCCATCTCTCCAGCTCTTCCAGAAGTGATTTCTTTGAAAGATGGAGAGATTGGAGATTTAATACTTGTCTAAGCAGCTTTCAGGCTTGTTAAAGTGCTAATCCCATAACCCCATCACAAGCCTGAAGGTGTGCAAAGACTTCACATGTCACTTCACAATCCCCTAAGGGAGCAAGGGAAACAGGAAGACAGAGGAAGGAAAAGGATTTTGTTGAGGATGAGAGGGTAGCAGCAAAACAGAGACAGTTTCCTTCAGAGGCTGACCTGCAAAAGGCTGAGGATGGACAGAGCATCTCAGTGAAGGAGAGAGGGGGGGAGAGCTAAATTGTTGGGACTGGGTGAGTGAGAGGACAGGCCTCAGTGGAAGAGAAGACAGTTCCTGTCATTGGGGAGCAGGGGTGTCTTCTCTGCATCCCCTGCTCTCCAGAGCCTAGCATGCAGGAGAGCTGCTTTTGCTCTCCACCCCTCACTGGGTGCTGTGGCACAAGTCAGTGTTCTGCAGGTGAAGGTATACTAGAGAAGTCACCCACCAGAGCTGGATTTAAAAGGGGACTGAATATTTTAGGACCTCTCAGAAAACAGGTGGTTATGTAAGGTCAAATCTCAGCAAGTGTAATCAAATCTCAGTTCTAAGCTGATCACCAAGCAGGGTATTAGGAGGTATTTATTCAAGCATTCCTCCCTGTGTTGAACTTACCACTGAAACAGCCAGAGATGAAGCTGGGACTAAATTAGGAGAGCTGTGGCATCCTCTCCTCCTCTGCTGACCTTGGGAAATCTCCCTTGCCAGCTGCACCCTGATATTGCTGTGCTAAACACTACTCTCAACAAAGAAGTTGATTTCATACCACAATTTATGGCTTCTAGTCAGATTGTGTCCAGCCTCTGGCTAGCTCTTAGGTGGCTTACATACCTTCGTGGTTCACCTGTAGCTCAGGTCATGCTGCTTGTAGCTATATGATGCCTCTCAAAGCCATGAGACAATAATTACCAGCCTCTCTGTGGCAATGTTTTTCCTTTATTGCACTTGTGCTGTTCACGTATTATTGCTCTCACAGCCCTGCCTCTGTAAACCTCCATGTTGTTATTATGGTGGATTCTCGTGGGAGAACTGGTGTGAGAATTGCTGTTCCTCCCACTCCTTTTTCTCTTGTGTTGCAGACTTCAGTGTATAAAGGAGAAAAACAAGCACAGTGTTCAACAAAAGAGCCAATGCCTATTTAAATTCTCAGTAAATATCATCCAGTTTTATATATTCACAGAAGATTAACAAGCAGTGAACGTGCAACATTTACACATGATGAGCGTTCTCCTCCCAGATCTAATAGAAACACACCCAGAAATAACCCATAGGAGTTTAAGTGGGTCTTGGTAAAAAGTGTATCAGGATAAGGGAAAGCATGGCAAGAAATCATCGTACTGGTCATTTTCAATGTCATCACCTCCAGCATTGGAGAGAGTCCTCAGAGGAGGATGTTCCTATGGGACCCCACCATTGCCCTTCACAGCTGGCCAGTGGGGGAAAATTCCCCTTTTTCTCTCTCTTCTTTTCCTTTATTTTCTTTTTCTTTCTAGAAATAACTTTCAGCATTACAGTCAAAGTACGCTATCAGCTGTCAGTGTGCCACAAATAAATCTTAGTGTGTACAAAACTGTCAGAAAATCCTTTGTGCAACACGTGCATGGCCCACATGCAATGATGACTGCTAAGCAATTCACTTTTTCTACTGTGTGTTAATTATGATGCTTGACTGGACCAGAAAGCAAGCTGCAATTCCAGGTCCTTGGCACAGAAATATCCTTAGCAGCCTCTCAGTAGGAAGCTTCAATGCACTTGATAGATGTGTGTACCTCCAGTGGAAAGCAAGACTGTAGAGGATCTAAATTTAAAAAAAAAAAAAAAAAAAAAAAAAAAAAAAAAAAAAAAAAAAAAAAAAAAGTTGGAATCTGACAGTGAAAGGCCATTAAAAACAAAACCAAATGAACAAACAAACAAACGTTACAATACTAAGCTCTACATTTGTGCAAGATTCTGGGGG
The DNA here is from genome assembly GCA_027886175.1 of Phylloscopus collybita. NCBI lineage: Eukaryota > Metazoa > Chordata > Aves > Passeriformes > Phylloscopidae > Phylloscopus > Phylloscopus collybita. Next base: position 47,584,774 of record JAJNNQ010000137.1, on the reverse strand, counting down.
GAAAACAGAAAGCTAAGTACTAGCAGTATACCTAAGCAATAAAAGGAGAATTATTTTTTTTAATTGATTCAGATTTTCATCCCCTGGCTTTTCCCCTTCCACAATTATTTCCACCAGGGATCTGCTATCACATGGCAGCAAGAGCATTTAGCATCCATGTGTCTGCGAGGTGAGCAGCAACCCAAGAGACAAGATAATGGAACAGGAAGAGCTGCCTCCTCTGCCCATTAGTCAAATGTTCCCAAGGATGGTGCAAGATGCTCCCGAGAAGCAAACATTTCCTTATGAAAGCCTCAACTGTTACATGAAAAAAATCGTAATAATGGTGGCAAAGGGCTGAACTGAATGAGATTGCACAGCAGTGTTTTTATGTAGGAGGAAAGAAGAGAAAGAAGAATGTCCTGCATGGTGTGAAAGCCATGGGAAGAAATGTGCACCCTTAAGAAGAGGAAGAAAGAAACATTTTACCAAAATGTTTAGGAAAGCCTTCCTTTATTGGGCTGCTGGTTGCCAAGGAGAAAGTATCGATCATAAAAAAAAAAAAAAAAAAAAAAAAAAAAAAAAAAAAAAGATGAGAAAAGGAGCTGTCAGGAAAGAAGACATCTGGAACTGACTTATGTACAGTTTCTTCTTCTTAGCTCAGTGACACTGAATCATTTGCTTTGCTGATTTAAACTGAATAAAGCTCTGGAACAATCTAATTTCTATTTAAAAAATTAAAAAAAATCCCACACTCTTCTTTTTTTCTTTAACAAGGCAGTATGACTTCTCTGTTTAGTTCAATGCATAATCATTTTAGAGAGGGCTAGTGTACCATTTAATCATTGTTCACAGGTACATGGCATGTAATTCTTACAGAAGGCATCAGTTATGAGAAAAGAAAGATCTGAACAAGACCCTTGAGATATTACTGTGGAAACTCTGTGATTCAGGTACATTTTTGAGGGCAACCACAAGCTCCAATTTATAGTTGTCATATAGATAACTAGATTAACTACCTAGGTTTGATAAAAAAGGGGAAAATGTTAAGTTTTGGTTCAATATATTAGTGCTGAGCTTGTTCTGTAAACGTCATTCAGGAGGAAAATAATCTTATAAATGAAAAATCAAATATTTTAATTGTGGGCACAGTGAAAACAAGAAAGAAAGTATGCTTTTAGAAATGATCCAACCAAGTCAGTCCTATTGTGTCATTGCCAACAGCCTGAATGCAGACATTAAGCAAAGTTAGTGCACAGAAAGGATGCCTGCTGATGATATTGCTTTCTCTTGGGACAACTTTGCAATTAGCATGGGGGTGCTCTTAAACAATGAATCACAAAGCAGTTAGAAACGACTGAGCTTTTTGTGCTGCATGGCCAAGAACATCAGTCTCCTCAGCAGATGTCTGCATGGCTGAGTCTCATCTGCAGGTCTATGAACCTTCTCTCCACCATCTCTTCTATATTTACAAATAAGAATGCTAAAAATGTAGTTCTGTAGTTCTCTCTCTTGAGATCGGATGGTGAAAAGGGCTATCGGAAAAAAAAAAAAAAAAAAAAAAAAGGAGGAGAGGAAACTCTGGTAACTAATGAAGTGTAGGACAGACTACATTTTATATCGTCTGCTATAAAAAGCCCCAGAATGTCCTAAAGCATTTGTGCCTGGAAGCTTGGGGCCTGTAATGATGTTCTGACATGCACAAGAAGAGCACCCTTCACTGAATAAGAAAAAAGCCTTGGCAGGAGCCATTTGGCTTTAGGACTTAGTTTTGTCCCCAATACCTAGTTTGTAGCACATACAGGGCCATCACTGATAGTTCAGCAAAACCTTACCACTTGATTTATATTTCCTGAAAGGACCCTTTTCTCCAGGTAGCTCACAGAAATCTCCCTCTAGAGCTCTGGTAATGGAAAACCAGACCTCAGCCTTTTTAATTTTTGCCCTGTTGCCAGAGAAGCCTCCAGGGTATGAGTGGAAATGAGTATCAAGATCAGGCTCTTCTGCAAGCTGAGCTTGGTGACAATGAACATAACTTTTGTATCCAGCAGCAGGCACAGATTCCCAAAGTCAGCACACCCCTTTTATTGCAGGCTGCTAGAGATGCTTAATCCCAACACCAAAATAACTGTGCAAGATTTCCTGAAGGAAAAATTATAAAAGTCTCTATGCCTTCTTCTCTGCATTTTTGATGGACTGATTTGCATGTATTCAAACAACCAAATATCTGTGCCAGGGAAAGCCCAATCCCCTGTATCTGTTTCTCTTTTCTATACTAGCACAAACAACATAAGGCTTAAGAACACAGTCGGCCTTGCAGGAGCAGGATCACAGGACTCACATGTGAGTCCTCATTGGCAGGCACTGAGTTTCTCAACAAAACACTGTTGACACGACAGCCTCACTGATCCCCTATGGGACCAATAGACAATCCCATTCTAAATCTAGATCCTACCATGGTTCCCTCACCAGGAATCCAGGGGCACTTGGTAGGCTGCATGTCTTCAGGAGGGAAACCAACATTTTACTGCCTGATTAATTCTCTCCTCACTTCCAGTTAGGTGTGTGTTTGTGGCAAATGATAAATCTCTATCAATAAGGCACAAAGTCTGTCAAGTATGTGGCACAAGCTTGTAGAGATACATTTCAAAGTTATTGTGGCCCACACCAACCACAACCCTTATCAGCTGCATCCCTGAGTCTGTGCCTCAGCTGGGATTTCCTCCCACAGTCCCATGAGCTCAGTCAGCCTCTGGAAAAATTGCTGTCTTGTAAACTTGTGTTTTCTTTGTCATTGAAGTGAGCTGCTATTTCTGGCATAACTACTGTTTCCATGGCTACACCAGCTCATAAATAGGGTCAGAAACCTTGGAGATGTTTTTTAAGTGCTTGCTTGGAATAGAATATGATCTGGCAGAGGTGATGAATCTCATGAGTTTTCCTTTGAGGCCACAAGGACTGCAGTCCTGCTACCACCTGGACACCAAGGTTTCTGGTGCACCTCTGGTCTGGATAGAATGGCAACTGTTGTGGCCAAAAAAGTTGGCACTGGCTTTCCTGGGGAAAAGAAAAGCCTGAACAGGGAGGGACAGGGATTGGATACTCAGTCCCTGGGCAGGACTTGTCATCCATGTGGTGTGGCAGCCAGGTACGAACATGAAGCAGGTGCCTCTTGCTCTGAAAAGAAGCTGTGCACTCACAACTCTGCAAAGTAAATGCCACCCACATTGTGAGGGGAAGGGGGAGACAGAGGATGGATGGAGAGATAGAGGACTGATAATCCTGGGAGATAAGAAAGAACATGAGAAGTGGGGTCCTTTAGGGAGTTTCTGTCATGTTTTGTCAGTGGTAAAAAAAAACATATCTTCATGTGACACCATGGAAATTTTTTACCACAGTTCACTTTTGTTAAAGGGAAATGAGACAGATTTCATTTGGAAAACAGGAAAACAAAGGAAATATTTTGAAAATGAACAGCCTGAACATAGATAAATTTTTAAGCTTCAGGAAAGAGGAGTAGAGGCCTGTATAGCTGATTTCCCCAGCAACTTTACCTCCTTAGAAGAAGGCAGAAGGGGAGGGGGAGCCCCTGAAAACCTGTCTGCAGCAGATGGAGGCATGGGAATGAGCAGCAGGGATGGGAGTGACTCTGCTGCCGCAAGGCTGCACCTCTTTATATCCACACAAGCAGGTCCCTGCCCACAGTAATCACTTCTGCTGTCAGAAGGGGATGAGTGCAATCAATCTCCACACATTTGTATACAAGCTCTAGTCAGCACAGGGAAGAGAGGATGCCAACACGATGCTTCCCCCGTTCTCTTTCCTGTGCCCAGAAATTACTGCACAAGCCTCTGAAAGCTGCGTGATTGTCTTCAGTGTGTGAGAATGTAGGTGTGTTTGCTCCTTCTCTGCTAGATTGAAAGCCCCTCAGCTACATCTAGGATTTACTTCCCAGCTTCTCAGTGCCCACTCAAAGGCTAGGACCTTATTGATTTTTTTAATGTAAGTCAAGAGTCTCACTGAAGGATTTATCTTGTGTAACTTCAGTCATCTGAAAGGTCAGAGGCCTCAGCTATGGGGCTCATGCTCAGCACCAGCACAGTGCTGGACTGGTGTTCACTGCCAGGGTCTGTCACATCAGTGAGAGTCTGTCCCTTCTTGGTCACATGCAGTCACACCCCTGGCTGGCATGGCTGCTCCAAATCCCCTCCTCCAACTTCACCCAAAACCAAATCCCATCCATCATAAAGAAACCCACACTTTGGTTTCATTCTGCCCTTGTGTTTCTCTGATGCTCTTGGTGCTACTCCATTCACTGGGATGATTTTCAGTCCTGCCAGCCCTGATCTTGTGTAGTGAGGCAGATGCTCAACACGGGTAAGTGTGAGGTGCTTCACCAGGGACAAGAGCCCCTGAGGGTTGTTAACCCTGTGGTTATACCTCCAGCCAGACAGTTGCAGGCCATGACTGCAACTGACACTGAGGATGAGTCTCCAGCAGCTTTTTGAAGGACTCTGGACCTTCTCTTTTCATCCTGAGACTCCACCAACTCTTTCCACATCTCTGACACTGATCTTCCAGGCAGTTGCAACAGGCTATTAAAACACATGAGAGATTAAAACAGATGAGAGATACCAAGGACTTTGTATGAAATGAATTACCACATACTGAGTTTTGTTGGGCTGGAGTATGGGCTGAGCTCTACCTCTGAGGACCGCTTACAGTAACAATGCCACTTGTACCCAGATGTGACCTGATTGTTACCTCAGCCCAGCACTTGGGTCTCAGGAGTGAGTGGTTGGCCACCCACGTGCAATGCAAAGGTTTCTCATTCTCCCCCTGCCTTCCCATCTGCTTCACTAGGGCCCTGGCAGCATCACAGCAGCATTCCTGATGACTCCCTTGAGTGGACTCAGCCCTGTTGACACTGGGCTAGCTGCACGCATTGCTCTGTAAGGTGTGTTTTGCCGCTGCAGCACGTCTGAGAGGTTTACTGGAAACCCCTCCAGGAATTCACCAGCACAGGAGGGGGATAAGGAATCCTCCCTTCCCTGACATGTGCAGATACATGTGTTCCCAAGAAGCAGCATCACTCTTCATCAATAAAGGGCAGGTTATTTCTTTATTTCTCTTTGCTTCTCCAGTGATATCCCCCCAGAAGCTCCTGAGAAGCCACAACCTTCTTGCAGAAATATACAAATCACCCCTCAGGAGTGTGCCGAGGCTCTGCTGCTCCTCCAGACCTTGCTGCAGCTGTGCCTGCACAACTCTGGCCTCACAGTGCTACCCCATTTCACCCCTGCCGTGTGGATGCCCGCCCACGACTGATGCCCTGATGTCACCGGGTGGCAGGGTATATCTGGAGGACAAAGGACACCTCGAGACTTTCTACACAGGCTGGAGGACGGGAGTTGAATGATTTGCAAGAGGAGCCCTTGGCACTGTAAGTGTTCCCCAGGAGTTCAAAGCAATAGCAAGGGGGGAAGGGGGATGAAAAAGGAACTGGCTGCAAAATCCAGGGGAGAGAAAAGTCTGGGTAAAGCTCAATGGGAGAAAAATTTGGATGTTTGTGCTTGAAGAGTGTGAACAGATCCAGTAGCTAGGAGAAGGAGTTGTGATTCTTGGGTGGTTGTTTTCTGTTTCCTCTGTCATTAGGGCAGGTGCTGCTGCAGTGGTTTGTCTCAAAGCTCCCTGGCTGTACGAGCAGGGGCTGCACAGTTCCTCATGCTGGGCACCCCTCATTTGGGGGTCCCTGGAACCCCCTTGGGGTCCTCAGCTGGCTGAGCCTGCGTGTGAGCAGCACTGGGAGGCTGCTGAGGAGTAGCTGGGACAGGCAGCTGGTGTCTGTTTCCTGCCCCAGTGCCCAGCCGCACATGCAGGGCACATCAATGAGGAGTTTATAATGTGATGCTGTACCTCTGCTGTTACTGAATCCCTTCTTGCAACTGGGATAGTCTTTCAGTGATCCCCATTTGGGAATATAGTTCTACTGGAAATGAGTTTCTGTCTCTTCACATGCATCCTCTTTCACCTGTTCTTGGTCTTAAAACTGCTGCTAGAATGAAGGATTTGAAATCCTGTGTAAGACACGGGAGCAGAAATGGCTGAACCTGCATAGACTTTTTCCCATCACTATGATTAGCCACCTCAAACAATTGAGACTGGAGCTATGAGACTCCTCAAAGGTACTGGATTTGATACTCCCTGATGAAAACCTGAAAGGATGATGCTAATGGGTCTCCTGAGGCCAAGATCTGAGCATGCAAGAAACCCATAAGAACAAGCACAAGGATGTTTCCTCCTGATTCCTCTCTGTTCTGTATCTTCATGGATGGTCACAGCTTATGGAGGTTCTGTGTCTGACACCTTGAGGCAGTGTAAGACAAGTGCACATGGAGGAATCTGTATTTTTGAAAGCTTTGGACAGGGGAAGATGAGTTCCTACACCAAAAGAAGATCAAATAAGGCATCTACATTATCTGCCAGGGACATTTTCCACAGTGAGTCAGAGATTAAAGATGGGGCAGATTAAAGAGTCAGCATTTGTCAGTAATATTCAAGCCCCTTTAAATTTAAGTAAAACTAAAAGAAGGATGATTAACCTGGCCAACAACCCCGAGGTGGGATTTCTGACGCAACTGAGATAAGCCCATTAATGTGTATTAGGTATAATTAGCATTCAGATGCAAGCAAAGCTCTTACCTAGAGGATTAAGCCCTTGACTGAGCAGAAATGCTGTCAGGAGCAATTAGGTAACACCTCCTCAGAAGAGGGAGCAGAGGAAGTGCATGGCAGAGGATCTTATGCCTCAACAGTCTTTGCATCCACAGCCATCAGCTCTTGCCCAGGAGCTGCGTGCTGGTGCTGGCAGAAGCAAAAGAGCTCTGGCAGAGCAGGAAACACTGGGAGAAGGCAGCACAGCACTTGCGGACTTCTAGAGAAGACTCAAAACATTTGTCAAGCCACCTGTTTGATCTGGTATCAAGGACTATCCAAGTAACCAGGTATGGTAAGACAAAAGGCTGTGAAATTCCCATGGGAAGAAGCTGCTGTTGGCATTTCTTTCATATCTGTGATCTTGGGGTGTTTGCCTGGCTGCTTGTAGGGGCAGTTTGTTCCCAAGATGTGGGAACTGGGGAAGGTTCCATGCTGTGAGGCAGGGCATGAATGGAGAATTCTTTGATTCTTATGATGGCAAGCAAGTCCCACCAGCTCCGTGGTGTGAAGGCAGCTTGATTTCAGTGGCAAGAGGTAAGTTGTTATGTGCCATTAAAGTTGCTTTCCATCCTCTGCCATTTTTTAGTGATGCATGCAGAGGATAGAAGTAGAGCGAGATTAGTGAGGGAAAAGTTAGAATTGTCCCTAATATTAGAAATGTCACTAACTAAAAGATTTGTTGAGTGCTCTTTGTTGAATTCATGCAGGTGAGAGAGGATGAAGTGTGATTTAGGCAGATTCTTTTTCCTACCAAATCCTGGGTTATTGAATATCTAGTAGATGGATACCACTGCTTCAGACTGGGGCAAAAAGACACTTCAAGGGCTGACTCTTTCCATTAGCTATTCCTCCATTGAGTGAAATCAGTGGCAAAATGTAGACTCAAGGATTTAAGAGGATCTGACCCTCAAAGACATATTTATTGTTAAGGTAACATGCCAGTGCACAGTAGTGGTTATTGAAGCATGGCAGGAATTCAGTTGGAGATGGAGCTCAAATGCATCTTTCAAGTTTTGGATGTCAGTCCTATGGGATGGAAATCTGTTAGCTGGTTCATTTTTTCTGTTGTACTTCTGGGAGTAGCCCTTGAGAAGGGTGCCAAGTAACTTGGATGTCAGATTAACATGGTGGAAATTAAATTAAAAGTGGATGCATGTTGCTTTTAGTTCAGGAGTAGGGTCTAGCACTGAGACAGACAACATACTGATGAGAATTGCACCTGTGACAGAGACATAATAATAGACTTTGGTGCATTAGCAGATAAGCTATGGAGCAGCTTTCTGATGTGTTGTAGGGCAGTATCATCTGAATTCCTCCCATCCCGACTAACAAAGAGGGATCAAATTCTGTCTTTGTGTTGGAGGCAAAATGCCTTCATCTCTGAGTTTGGCCCTAAAAATCTGTGAGTCAAAAGATTTCATCTCTTCTCTTAGCAGTGCAGTCGAGGTTATAGCTATCACTGCACTTCCATTCTCATTCTGTAAAAGGAGAAGATGACAGTGTTTGCCTGTCCTGCCACCAATCTGTGAGGAAAAAGAAAAAGCTGTAAATACTGGGCAACTGTTCAGGCGCTGCAGAGATGGCAGCCAAATAAGTAACTTCCACAGTTTGAGCTGAACCCTGTGTTTGTGGGCACAGTGTGTGCTTAGGAAGCGTTGTGTTACACGCGGGGGAATAGCATCTGTGCATACTTCAGCTTCAGACACAACCATCTGCTGCTCCATTTGGGGCTGCTGGAACCTGTCCAGTCTCCTGCTTGGGATATTACAGCTGAGACAGAAGCCTGACCACAAGCGACAGAAGAACTAGCCTGCCTCTAGGTGCTATCATTTGGAACCATCCTACTGCCACCACAGATGGAAAGATGTCCTGCGTGAAGTATTTCCAGACTGCCACAGATACAGAAATATGGCTGTTCACCTTGCATAGATGTGGAATTGACACAGGAGGATTGCTCATATTATCTTTCTCCTTGTATATAAGGATTTGCTTTCCAACACTCTGGCTATTTCAGGACAAAGGAATTAAGTAACTTTAGACTAAGGAAAAAAAATCTTTGATGACATTTATAGTTCTGAGATTTAAAGTCCAGAGTACCACAGCAGGTGATGCTGGGGATTAAGCCAGAGTACTATGGTGACCTAATGAGATTAGTCTTTAGAACCAAATCCTGAAGTTAATTCCATCAGCGATTACATCAGCCTGGATGCACAGGGATGAACACCTGGAGATAAGAGATATATAACAGTCATGGGGAAGAATGCGACTTCAAGGAAGAAAGAAAAAAGCTGCATTTGTTTTGATCCATAAATGCAGTTGTTCAGACCATTCTGGCATACTAATTAGCACAAAATTTGATGAAGGGCTATAAGATTCCCTTTGGGCACTGGTGAGAGTTATTGCTGTTCTTTCTGGGACGGAAGCAAAAGGCTCAGGGTGCAGCAGTTCTGCCGTCTAAGACAGTAGACATGCCTCCCGAACAGAAATTGCTCCCTGATAACTATTTATCCCCTGTGGAGTTTGGTTCATGTACAGTGAGGTGAAGAGGGGTCAGCACATGTAATATAACACTCAAAAACCAAAAATGGGCACATCCTGGGTAAAGCTACAGGCTTTACTCCTCTAAATCCTGAGAAATTTGCTAAATTAACTTCTGCCTAAAAGGTAGTCTCCAGTGTGTTGCCTTAGCCTTCTGTATAATCTTGCAACCATCTTGTGTTATTTCCCATAAGTTTGGCATTGACAAATGTTGGGCCTTAATTGCAGCTCCACCCAGACAAAGGACCCATCTGGCCCAGAGTCCCAGGTCCATCACTGTTCTAAAGGCAATGCTTAGGCACAAGTATGAGAACAGATGAAGTATATCATGGTGATTAGCAAGGACAGGATATTTCTCTAAGCCATACATGTGTCTTCATGGCTTCTCTAGCAGTCAGGTCCTGAACCTGCAAGCAGAAAACCTCAGCAATGCTATTCCACGGCTAGCTAGAAAAAAAACCCAGCATTGTTATTAAACTTCCTATTTTCCCTAAACTGTGGCGCCAGCTTCTGCAGCAACCTGTGTCCAAGAGTGCAACTGTGTTTGAGACAAAACAAGGTGTTAGTCTCCATGACTCTGCAAGACATTGCACCATGGGGTAAATGTCTTTTTGGCCTTAGCTCAAGTGTCCTATTTTGGCATCTTAATTCTAGCATGCTGGATGAAAGGCAGCGCTACCCTGCTTAATTTGTACGCATTACAATCTCTCTTTATCTTTAATACCATTATCTCTAATCTTGTCACAATTATATTTTCCATAATTCTGTCATCTGACTCCTGATACCTAGAAAAGATAAGCAGAGTGTTGTGTCAGTCCTTGCTGTTATCTTGCAGACAGAGGGATCTGAGAGTGGCACGTGCCTGCTGCACACAGCCCAGCAATGAGTGAGACCCCAGCTGCCAACCTCAACGCTGGAGATGCTCAAACTGGTCCCACCACACCCCGCAAGGGGCCTCCCAAGTTCAAGCAGAGACAGACAAGGCAGTTCAAGAGCAAGCCCCCCAAAAAAGGAGTAAGAGGGTAAGGGAAATTTGGAAAAAAATGAAACTGTGCTGGTTGAGTAGCTCCCCACTGCTACACTCTGCTTCTGTGCATCCTCCCTTGGGCAAGGAGCCAGAAGGCCTGCCTCCAGGTGCCATCAGCTTTCCAGCCTGGAGCTGCTTCTCTTCCTGTCCCTACCCACAATTCTTCTTCCTTGCCTGGGGGTTTAGGACATCTCCCCTTTCCTTACTGCTGCCCCAAACTCCTTCCTTACCTGCTCTTTTCTCTCCTAGGTTTGGAGATGACATCCCAGGCATGGAGGGGCTGGGCACAGGTAAGCTCTGCAGGATGTTGTTGTCATGCCCTGCTTTAGCACTAATGCAGACAAACTTAGTCATGGGAAAGGATTCTGGGGAGACTCCTGTTTCCCTGGCCTGTCTGCAGGTCTCAGGGTCACCAGTGAAGACTAGTTCTGCCTCCCCAAGCTGCCACGTTCATGCTTATGCTTACATACACTACGTGAAGGAGAGGCCATTTACAGATGCTTCAGCTTCAGACTACTTACATTGGGCTGCAGAAATGCTTGTTTGTTTTCTGCTAATACTCTGGCTAAGAATTTCAGCAGCATGAGATTCTCAAAGAAACGCTAAATGCTAAGCTATTAATACCAAAAAATCACAGAAACTAAATCCCAGATGGTTAAGTATTTTTGTTGTCATCAGAATCCTAATTGTAAGAATTTTATGTACCCGTCTGAGATTGAGAAACATGCATTGGATGAGCTATAGCCAGTCAGAACTTTGAAGTATTGATAAAGAGAGAGTTACAGATCCTGAATATTATAGGCCAAATTATTCAGCATCTGATCTAAAACTGCCTATGTCTTCAAGGAGATCACAGTTTTGCTACAGGTAATTTAGAAGAACAGAAGAAACCTCATAATTGGAATGAATTTTTACACCAGTTTACATAGTCACTGAAGAGACTAGGAACTGCTGGCTTGCTTTTGCTCACAGAGAGAAAGTACACTGATCTGGTTTGGTCTGACAGGTAGTACCAGATTTGAAATGTTCATCTGCCCATTTAACCTTTAAATGGAATCTCATTCTTGTTAATGTTTCCTGAGTAAAACAGCCTTTCCATTAATAAAAAATAAATCCAAGGAGTGCATTGAAAAGAACACATTTGTCCTTTTCTCTCTTTTGCAGATATCACCGTGATTTGCCCATGGGAAGCTTTCAGCCATCTGGAACTGCACGAGCTGGCCCAGTTTGGGATCATCTAAGGTGTCAGCATCTCTACTGGTGTCACCTGGTGACTCCACAGATCCCAGCATGGTCTTTACCACCTTTGACACTTACTTTTGGCCCTTGCATCCACTTGCTTATGGGCAGGGTGGTTTTGTAAGAGCTAGTTATGAGAAACTTAACTTTGCAGATTAATTTGGCAAAGAGGTTATTCAGGACCCTGAGCAGATCTCATGTTCCATGTGATGAAACTACTGAAAAATGTCTTAATGTCTCCCTACACCATATTCTTCCTTTTCTCACTGTCATATATCTTCAATGTTTATGGTGATTCAGGGAGGCTGTATTGGCTGTATTTGAACTTTTTCCCTGATTAACTGAGATATTGTGTGCATGTATGTCCAGACCTAATTAAATCAGCCTATTCTATTTTCTTCTTTCCCTCCCTTTCTTCAGCTTTCTATGTAGAATTTCCATGGGTAGGTCCTTGTGTTATTTGGGCCACCAATTATTTGCTCAGAGTACATTTGTAGAGAACAGCATTAGAGTCACCAGTCCAGAGATTAGGCTATTTTCCATAGGAGATACTTCCCCAGTGGCTCATCATAAAGAACATGCTGCTAAGATTTACTTCATCAGCAAATGGGGGAAAGGGCTTGCACATGCTGTCTCTGCTGTACTGCCCACAGGCTATGAACCATGAGAGTCTGGCTGTGCTCATAATGTTAAATGAAAATGTGTGCATCTGAGATCAATAGCTATTAATCCTATTATTCATTCCTCTGTGGTTGCAGTTCCAAAGAAGCAGCACTCTAAATGATGCTGCTTTTCCCCTCCTTTGACAGGAAGCCCCGTGTGACACTTGTCCTCATGCCCATACATATTTACATGAGACATTTGCTCCCTAGGACATGCTTGCTGCTTATTAAGACAGAGAATCCTTATGATCTGTTCCCAGACTGTGCCAGCAGTCCTGCCACATCCAGCGGAAAATGATATTGCAGTAATTGTTCCCTCTTCCCTGTATTTAGCATAGGACAAGTCTCCCTTCACCCTGCCCCACATAAGCAGGAAGGCTTTTCTCTCTTCACTCCCTGGCAATTTCAAGCTCTGGAGCTTGTTTGGACAAGCAGGCAAACGGTGTCCCCAGAGAGCAATAACAGTAGAGTAAGCGGGGAGGCAGGGGAAGGGTAGGATGTGTTCATGCAGGCAAGCACAGAGAGAATCCACTTAACCCCATTGATCTGTGTCTGCTGGTCTCTGGCAGCCTGAGTGCTGCCGAGTGCTGAGGCACCCATAACCACTTAAATGTTCAGGGAAGGCACTGAGATTCCCTGTGGCCCTGGCATTAATGAAGGGCTTTTGGCTGATTTGCAGACAAGGAGCAAGTTTGTGGTAGCTACATAATATTCATGAGAGGAGATGGAATTTTTAATCATTGCCTTTAGCTTAAGAAGCCTCATTGCATGAGAACTGCCTCGCCCTATCCTATCTTTCCTGTGCTGAACCTGTTCATGGGAGCAAGGAGTGATTGTGGAGAGGAGAGCAAATCCTGTCTAAATGATCAATCCCCATGCATAAAGCATTGCTATAAATCCATGGCAGTGCCATAGTTATCTGCTACTGTTATTCCAGAAAGAAAAGCTAGCAGTTTTAGTTAAAATACAGCTTGAACACCAAAAGCTAAAGGAAATTAATTCCTGTTGGCAATCCAGCATACAGCTTTTATTATTCAGCACTCCTGCCATTAGACACAGCAGTAAACCATGGAGTGGTTCAGAACTGCAGCACTAACGCAGTGCAGAAGCCGTGTACCATTTAGCTAATTGCAGCCCACAGCTATTTCCTTGGGCAGAGGCAGTCTGTCCTTTTCACTTCCAATTTCTCCTGCCTTTCTCACCTTTTAATGCTTTTCTTCTTTCCCTAAGTGTTCTTTATGTAAATGACATTTTATTTAGCTTTTACTATAGGGAACTGAGTTCATTATTTTTCAAGCTCGTGTACTAGCCCTCTCCTTCTGCAGTTAAATATGAATGTTCCTATGGCAATAGTTTCATGTTCTCCCTCCCATTATGCCATCCTGTTACATATGATCCTTATTCCCCCTTCACAGTCTGTCCTCTTCTCTCTGGGAACAGACCCATTAGATCCGGTTTTGAATCCTTCAAGCTGGCTGCCTGATTATAAGTGAGTTTTCCCTTTTTTAAGCTTTTTTAAGCAGGACAAAATCAAGAGAAGGAAATTTTAATTAGTCCTTTTGCTCCTTTTTCATCCCAGACCTTGGGAAAATGGTCCACAGACAATGGGATACTTTGTCAGAAAATACTGGGGTAAAAGCAAAATTCTCTTTAGACCAGGAACTGAAGTTTTAGCAAATCAGAAAGTCCTGGTGTAGTTCCACATCTGATTGCCATAGACCCAGTTCCCATGAGGGAACTACTTTCTCCTTCCTGGAGAAGTCCAACAAGAATGCACACATAACCCAGCTCTCATGCCTGGCTGTATCAGAAGATGGATGTTTTGAGCCAACACAGTTTGTTAGTTATTTTAAAAATAATTTCTATTCATTAATAGGGATTACCTTCATTCCTTTACTTGTAAGGATTTTTGAGGCTTAGAAGAAGAGTCTTAAAACACAGTCATGGTTGTTTTGTCTGAGGTTCTGAGTTTTTTCTAATAAGCCATAATTCCTGAAACTTCCATTTTTCAGTGAGAGATGGCTATGGTGCAAGAAAGAAAATACGTTGAAGTAGCTTGTTGAAGGACTTCAGTCCTTCAACATTGTAATATGATATTCTCTGTTCTTTTACTATAAAAACATGTCAAAAGAAATAAAAATTAATAAAAAATGTTTTAAAAATCTTAAGAATGTAGTCTGACTTGTTTACAAAATGTAGCCAGGGAAAGGCAGATGACTTAACTTTTCTTTCTGAAATCCTTTCCTTTCCTGCGGAAAGCCCTGAATGTCACTTATCACTTCTCATTAGAGAAAAACAGCTATTTATCTCCAAACAATAGGCAATAAACACTGACTGTGATATCATCTGAGAAGCAATTTTTTTCCTGCATGATGACTGGTATATTCTTCCAAAAGTGTTGCACGTGGTTTCCTTCAGACTGAAATCTTTTGGCCAGTTACATCTTCTGGGACTTTGTGCAGATGAATGTCAGGTGTTTTCTACCCTATAGCAAAAAATTGCTGAGATGTGAATGCCCCTTAGTTCCTTCTCATTGCCATGACTGCAGGACAGAATTGCAAACACTTGCTCCTCTTGCTCCTTTCTGTTGCTGAACTTTCTAGGTGTTCATAGGGTTTCAAGATGGTCAATTGCAATTGCCTTCTTGTGTTCTGCTTTCAAATCTCAGCCTTAGAATGTTCTTTTTCGTGCCATCTTTGGAGTTTTTTCTTGCAACTCATCACTGAGTGTCTAGTTGAAAATCTTTTGTCTTTGAATGTTCTCTATCCTGTGAGATATGAATATGAGTTACCCAGGACTCCCTTTGTGAGGGCTTTTCATAAACCCCTTCTCAGTCACATTTTGAAAGCCAGAAAAACATCTTCTCAGACAGTTGTGTCTACTTAAAGCTGTAACTTCTGAGCCCCATCCTCACTGACTTTAGTGAGAAAGTTAATTAAACCCAAATCTCTGCAAGAAGGGAAGAATGAACTTTGGGAAAGGTCAGAAGTACTCATTTTGCTTCCCTCTCCCCCTATCCCGCTCACAATATCTAAATCACCTCAGGAATCTCAGTTAAAAATAAATAAAAATAAAATAAAATTTAAAAAATTAAACCTCCAACCCTCAGTGTAAGTTGGATTCTTCAGGAGATCTGAAGAGCCCTAGTGCAAAATTACCGTCCTCCAACAGTTTTCAAATCAGCACCTCACATAGTATCAAGCCACTGTCACATTTTCCTATGGTATTAATCAATAAGGTGTAGGTTAAAAAATGTACCCTGACAATATCATTCTGTGTTAATGGGATTTCAAGTGTTAAGTAAATTAAGAGTATCTACCACCTTTAGGTC
This sequence comes from Phylloscopus collybita, assembly GCA_027886175.1. Taxonomy (NCBI): domain Eukaryota; kingdom Metazoa; phylum Chordata; class Aves; order Passeriformes; family Phylloscopidae; genus Phylloscopus; species Phylloscopus collybita. Next base: position 47,569,281 of record JAJNNQ010000137.1, on the reverse strand, counting down.
TTCAATACTTGATTTTTCAGCGTACTTAACATTTTATCATGAAGTTTAAAATGCAGCTGTCATTAGTTGTGGTTGCAGCTGTAAGTACTCATTAGTGAATCTCATTCTGAGTCAGACAGTAAGATCCAGGGCCTCAGCTTGGAGCTCTGAGGAAAAAGAAGTCTGTATTTTTGAGAGCATTTATGTAATGCTCCATAAGGTGGACAGGTTATTCCAGCGAATGGTCTCTTTCAGCATCACCACACCACTGTGACGCAAATCTAGACAGATTTGGGAAACAAAAAAAAAAAAAAAAAAAAAAAAAAAAAAAAAAAAAAAAAAAAGGGCCTAAGATTATGCAATTAAAATAAATGCTTATAAATGTGCTCAACTCTGGAATTTCCTCATACCACACTTAATTTTGAAACCTAACTCCCAGTCCCCATAGTGCTGTCAGGGCTGTTGAAGCTTGGAGAGGAGGTGAGAAAGGCAGGAGAAATTAGGCAGCTTAGTACCCTAATGTTAATGCATGTGTACCTCCAAAGTTTGTCCTGACAGCTCAAGGCAGGGAGCATTTACGGCTTTGAGCTTTTTCCACACCAACTGTGATCCACCTGGAGGGAGTGGGATGGCTGAGGCCTCTGTGCTGGGGGTACATCAACATAATGATGGAATTCTATCGGTTGCAACTTTAAACTTACCTTTAACGTGTACTCTCACATTTTATGTTGTTCCTCTTCTTGAAGCTTAGCATAACTATGGTGAGAATTTTTGTAGTTGCTGCTCCTGCTGAGTGAAAAGAATACCTTCTCTATCAAGGCCTTCAGGAATTTTCAAACACTTTCTGGCCTCTGGCATTTTTCTGAGGGCCTCACGTTCCTGAGGCTGTAAATGGAGCATAGCAATCATCAGCACACACTCAACATGCAACAGACTGTCCAGATGTCAGAGCAGACAAGGGATATGACAGAAATAGGTGAACTACACTACTACCCTGTGAAGAGTAGGACTTTAGACAGGGGGGCACTGAGGATGAAGAATACTTTTGGTACTCTGAGACCTTGGTCAGGACAGTGGTTGACACTGTTGTACACCACGACAACACAGACTCTGACTTCAGAAGGAAGTTTTTTACTTTCTTTATTTCTAGGGATGTGTCTCCCTTTTATACTGTTCTACACAGAATAATTCAATTGGTGAAATAAGGACAAACTTCTTCAATCACATTGGTCAAAGCAGAGGGACATCAAGAAGTCCCTCCTAGGGAAAAAATGTAAACAAAGTTACAGTTAGAAAAACATGTCTCTTGTTGACAGAAAATTCCCTGGGAAAAGAGCTTCAGAAAACCAAAACATCTCAGGCATGAACCAGGGCTACAGTGGTCAGCACAGGAAAAGTCCACAGGAAGGAAAGACACCTTGAAGAACATGGAGAACACAGAGAAGGAATGTGGTGAAGTCCCAGAAAGCTGCTTGCCAAAGGTGTACACTGGGCTTTGCCCTCTGGTCTGTACTAGGCAGGGAGGGTAAAGTAGCTGGCCAAGGAGCACTTGCAGGAATCCTGAGTTTGTTCTGAATCTGAAGAAGAGCATCCACACAAGGCACAAATAATTTATAAAGCACTGAGCAAGCTGAACTTGGTCCCTTACAAGATACCTTGCTACCTCTGGGAGGCAGTGGCTGCACAACCATCCAGAAAGGAAGAGAGCTTGGAGAAAAACACATCAAAGCATGGGAGCTGCAGACTTCAACCACATTGACCTTGTAATCATGGGTGACAGAGTAGGTAAGCAGAAACAACATCAGTGGGAGAATCTGTCTTGTGCTATTAATTAGAACTCAATAAACCTATGTTTTACTTCCCCTCACCTCTGGACAGGACACCAAAAGGAACAGACAGAAATCCCAGGATCGTTAATCCCCCCCCTCCCCTCCCCCCACTGAGGGCTGCTGGAACACATCTTTTGGAAGTATGACCTAGACAGGTTTACAGGGCCTGTGGAGGGGCAAACAGGCTATAGGCAGATGGAAAGCAAGGCCAGTTCCTCAGCCATAGAGGTTTCTGCCCCACCAGTGACCCGAGGCACAAACTCTCATTGCTTGATCAGAACACCACATTGGTTTCTCTAGGCACAAGGAGAAGGCAAAATCATTTGCTCATCTCACAAGAGCTATCTGGATTCAAGCCAACTCAAATCTGTATCATCCAGACAGCTGTTGGCATGGGCATAGCAATCTTGCAGCTGTCTACACCAGGAGACTGGCTGCAGGTCTGAAAATAAGGGAAGAAAAATAACAGGAGGCCAATCATGTGGAAAACAACAAGTTGTATTAAATCTGGATTTAGCAACTGCAGTTTTACCAGAAACATTCTCTGGGATCAAGGTCTTTCCATGCTAGGTACTTTTTAAGTGCCTAGCATCACTGTGAACTATTGAATTAGTTATAACCCTGGTCTCCAAGCAAGTGTATGACTCCAGCCTGGGGATACTGAACTTCACTAATAAGAGGCCACTGCAGAGAGACAGCACAGTCAGTCTTGAAAATGTCAATATATGGCCAGGTGACCTATAAACAGCTGGGATGAGGAACATGTAGACGGAGAAGATCCTTTCAAACACAAATCTTAAGCCAGATGATCTGGAAAGCACCAGTCTCAGACAAGAGCAAAGGGAAAGCAAGTCATTAATTACATTGGAATGAAATATGGTCAACAAAGGAGGCATTTTGGACTAAAGCTGCATGTACTGAAAGAGTACCACGAGGAGCTATATTATGATAAATCTGAGAGAATCTTAATACATTGCATCCCCATCCACAAGGCTCTGTTCAGGCATTTTGAGGACAGAAGGTGATAAACTGTTCTGTATTTTGAACTCATGTAGAAGGGGGTGAAGAAATGAAGAAAGGAGGACTCCACAGGCATCAGGGAAGCTATTCCAGCATGAACAGCCCCCTGAAACAGCCCAGTGGAGTTATGAGTCCCACCTGGAGGTAGCTGTAGGGTATAGATAACAAAGGAGGAAAAATATTATTAAGGATGAAACAAGGAAAAACTGTCTGAAAAGAACACCAAAGTATTAGGTAGCTGTTATCGAGAAGTCCTAACAAATACCTTCTTTGGGAAAACATGGGCCCCATGGAACTGGGAATGCTCGGATACTCAATGCATCTGTAACTGTGTTGTAGAAAGCATGCAAAAATCCCCTGTAGAGAACATGTGGTACAGAACAAGTGTACTTCCTACAGGATGCAGAGCAGTCATGCCAGGCCATCTTCATTGCTGTTGTCTCTCAAGATGATGTATATTTATATCTATACACATCCAGTGATGTATAGAATGTAAGTTTCCTTTTCCTATGAAATTCGTGCTCGAATACAATATTATTTTTACAATGACAATATCAAAGCTAAATACATTGGAAGCTCTGTTTAGCAGCCATCTGTAAGCTTCTGATAGCAAGACACAGAGTAAGATGCTGAGTTCTCAGCTGCTGAAAAATTAATATGAAAAAAAACAGCAAAAATCTCCAGCTCAAAACAAAAAGCGTGGAAACACAGGAGACATTTTCATCTCACTCTGCAGTGATAACTGCTTCTTTGAAAATACAGTAAGATTTTTGTTCTACATCCTACCATTAGTGCCAGATTTCTCACTTTGGAAGGCATAACATGAACCTCGTTGTGTGTAATGCTATGAGATGTAATTTTTTTTTCTTTGCTTCAGTCTGGAACCATTTCCCTGAAATGTGGAATAAAGCTTTGAAGCTTTATCCCAGCCATGTAAACTTTTTACATTCATTCATTGTAATGCCTAATCCCTTTTTAATCTTAATAAGCTCTTTAGTGCAATAATATCCTATGGCATTGAGGCATACAACTTAATTCCTTGAACTAAAGCCAGGATTCTCTTTGGAGTTTTTGCACTGACTTCCATAAGCTTTGGATCAGGTCAACCTCCCAAAAAAACCCCAACCTGCTGCAAACCAGTGACTGAAAAGGCTTTTTGAATTTATTTTCTCTTACAACAGTTTTTTTTATGTATATAAAATCTGCACTCATAAGAATTCCAGAACTTCAAGCAGCATTTAACCAGAATAATTAGCTACCCTGATGCCAAGATACTGTTGATAAACTCTTCAGGAAGAAACATTTCCTTACCCTCACTACCCCAGCCCAAGGCTGATATGGTGATTGAACATGAGAAGCTTGAAGCCTTTAGGTGCCTACTCTCAGAAGAACATTATTTCTTGATCTCTCTAAATGAGATAATTATGAATTGGATTCCTAAGTTCCTTCAGACAAAAATGATAGACAAATTTAACATGAACTCAATTGCAAACAAGAGGAAGTTGTTGCTAGTTATTTATTTACAGAGGAAATTTTAAATCATCTCTTTCAAAGGTCTGAGAAAAGTCATACCATGGGAACCACCTGGAATTTCTCTCTGAACCTCAAATAAATGTCCCAAGTATTCCCAATAGTACAAATCCTCTGGCTTGTTTTCAAACTATAATTGTGGCTGGGAGCTACATAACAAAATCCATTCTCTGCCCTTCCCATGTCTTCACCTTGACTTTACTTAAAAATGAGAAATCTGTATCATAGCTACTTCAGTCCCTTGAGCTTTGTGACAAGGTGTTGAATGTACAAAGAGAGGATAAATCAGTCCAAAGCTTGGACACAAATCCAAATCAAGGGACTTGCTGCTCGCTGACTGGGTTAGAAAAGGTGACCTCTTTGGCTGTTCCAATTGTCAAATAAAATACAGTTCAGGGTGACTTAGGCTTGCGCATATTTTCTCTGTTTGCAGCAAGCTCAGAGCACGAGCAACTCATTGCTGCAGCTCAACTGCTGAACAGTACTCAGAAACCCAAAACAGCTTTGTTATTTTTCATCAGATGTCCTTAACCCCTGTTTAGTTTACTAAAGAGATGGCCAAAAGGCCATCATTTGATTGGACCCAGAAATGTCTTCATGGGAACATATTTCTGATAGGAGATGAGTCTTTCTTATATGCAGCAGAAAAGTAAAATCATATCTAGTGGCTGGTTTGGCGAATTCAGATAAGAACCACATTGCTAATTTGTCACAGAGGCAATAATGAAACTCAGAAACAACTTTCCACATGGTCTCTGCTCTGTAGGTCTTCAAACAAGGAGACAGGAAGGTGGATAGATATGCTGAGGGTAGCATCTGTGGCTCAAGCATATTAGAGCTCTTGTGCAGGACCACTGGAGAAGCTTTCAAGCCCGAATGGTACAGGGTGTCATTAGGATGATAACAGCTGTGTTTGACAGTCTAATACCCATGCTTACCCATGCTTACTGGTACACAGGTGGGGTTCCATGAGCAAGAACTGTGTTTGAATGCAATAACCTGTATACTCACACAAAAGCATTTAGAAGAATGGAGATTGGCATGTATGTTAAACTAATGCCACTGAGCCAAACACAGGCGTTGCAAAATTTCTAGCCTATTGCTATAGAGCAGACAAAGTATGTCTTCTACACAGCTGCCTGCTGTGTATCTAATTGAAATGAGAAATGTGTTGAAAAGCACATGAGTTAAGTCTCCACCAAATCAGAAAAAAAGTCCCTCAGACCCAGTAGTCTCCAGCTGTAGCCAGTAATGGTTGCAAAGGACAAGACACAGATTACATATAAAATAGCATGTCACTAACATATCTAGTAGTTTCTAGTGATTTGCACTCAAGGACATCCTGAGCCAGAGATGATGTATCTGTGTACAACAGTACTTGGTAATTTTTTCCTTTATGATGCAGTAGAGACACTTTCTGAACTTGTAGAGACCTTTACTATCTATGGTACCCTTAATTAAGGACTTCACACAATAAACCCTCATACCTAAAAGAAGAAATAAATAGATCTGTGGCCTTTCTCTCTCAGGATGCATAAAAATCCCCAGCCCATTTTAATTGATGCTACCTGCAAGTTTCCTCAGTACTTCCCTTGGAAAAGACAAGAGCACTATATTGCCAAAAGTAACCTATTACTATTACTTTTGGTGCTCCCAGGAAGAGGATGTTGTGGTCTTTCATTTTTTTCACCAGTGGTAATCAACTGCAAATGCTGGGTTCCAATTTAGAATATTGTTACTTGAAAACTATTAAAACTCTATATTATTTCTTACCTAGAGAGGTCAGGACACCCTCTGTATTTAAATACAGTTATAAAATGTAGAGGGAGGGTGGTTTCTCTTTTAAGTCAGTGTTACTTAGGAGCAGCATTCAAAGAATTCAGATAGGACATGGTGAAGATAAGTACAAGTTACTGAAAGTTGGTTAAGTAAATTTCCTGTGAGCAGATAAAATAATCTTTACAACTACTGTGTTCTAGCAGTAGTTTCAAGATTAAAAAAATACACTTCACAGCCATTCTTGACACACAGGATCAGAACCACAACTGCTGAAAATTGACCCTGTTCCCATAAGTCACCATACAGGTACTGCACCTGGTCAAAAGACCAGCTGTCTGGGTCCTTGGGAGAAGCTCAGGTGGTCTTGTGTGCACTGTTTCAAGGAACTGTGTTTTCTTCCAGCAAGAAGTCTCTTTCCACATTTTGTTTTTGAGGCATCACCATTCCAAGTGTCAACCACCAGCTTGTCCAGAGTGTTGGCAGCTGATCCCAGCAGTAAAACCCATCTAGGCTCATTGAAACAATAGGGCTGAGGGCTTTGTTGTGGAAAGAGACATAAAGGTCTTAGCCTTTTTTAAATAATTAGCAAGAAGGAACATTTTAGAGAAGATGAGGTAGCTGTTGGTTTAATATTTTAGCCCTCTATGGCAAACCAGAAGAGACTGCCTCATCTTAACTGAGTATATAACATTTTATGGGTTACTCAAAGCAAAGTTAAGGTGGGGAATTATTGCCTCAGAAAAGCTGGCAGGAGACACCTAGGACAGAAACTTGGTGATTGACCCAGCAGGTGCTGTGCCCAGCAGGTAGGGTCCACACTTGATATAGCAGAAGCAGAGGGAGAACTGCAGATTTCCAAGGGATTAAAAACAGAGATTCAAAACTAATCTATTCATAGTAAATAAGGTTTCATTAACAAGAGTGTATTCAGGACACCCCTTTTCCTTCAGAGCAAAGTCCAGCTGCAGTCATGGTTCATGCTGTGATGTTTTGGTTTCTCTGAAACTTTTTCCCAGACACTGTTCTGTCAACAAGAGACATGTTTTCCTAACTGTAACCTTTGTTTACATTCCTTTCCCTAGGAGGGACTTCTTGATGTCCCTCTGACTTGACCAATGTAGTTGAAGAAGTTTGTCTTTCTTCCACCCATTGGGTGGTTCCTTGTAAAATAGTATAAAGGAAAGAAATTCCTGGGGAATAAAGATTTGGAGTCATTTCAGCCCTCTGAAAAAGTTCGGAGTCCATGTCATTGTAATCTTGAACAGCGTCATTCAGCTGCAGAAGCAAGGTCATATCTAGGATTTGCCATCAGTAGTAGAATGCACTGACTGTGACAAGAACTCCTGTTCCAGTGCTAGAGGCAGCAAGGCTGCAGGTGTGGGAGGGGCACCCTCCCCTATTGTCTTTCCCTGTGCCCTGTACTCAGCTGCCTCCTTTAGGCTCTCTTTGGAGGATGGTGACAGTGGCTGCCAAACATGTCCTGCTCTCACGGGGGTCCTGATGTGCTTGTACTGGTTCTGCCTGCTGTTCCTCCAAGGGTTACTGTACCTGGCTCCCCCTCTGAACACAGTGCTGGGCGCTCAGCTCCTGGTCATGCTAGACTTCAGGAGATGTCAACACACATGTCCTTATTGAGGATGCAGCCTTTTATGGTTAGACAGTAATGTCTGTGGTGTATTGTGAGAACTGGAGCTATAAATACAGAAAATAAAGGTGACTTTGGTATGTTTCCCCACTGGAATTTTTATTGGACTTTTTAGAGCCAGAAATAATCAGAAAGCTCCTTTAACGACAATGGTATTCTTTAAGAGTCTCTGCAAAAACTGAGCCCTAAAACCTCTGCCCTACTAGCTCATGCTTCTCAGGCCCTGAGGCAAAATCCTTCTGAGTGAGGCTCAGTGAGTGCCAAGTGAAGACCCTTCTGAGCTTCCCATTTCTCACTCTGAAACACACGGAAATTCCCCATCCATAGAAAAATCCGGAAGCTTTTCCAAAGTTGATGGAAGAGGAATCTTAGGATCAGTAGTACCTGACATCAGAACGCAGAGCATAAGGAGTCCAGCTGCCTCCTACAACCCACCCTATCATGCAGGAGGGAAGCAATACCATAGTGCCTGGAGCCAGGAGCAGCATAGAGGGGTCTAGGATGCTCATTCACAACGATGTTGTTGTACTTCAGGATAAATTATCCCTAAATGGAAGTATTTCCTAGAGAAGGAAAATGTGCAGTAAGCCCCTTCCCAGCTGCTGGGATGGGGTTGCTTGGAAAAACGCGGTATTATAACATGAGTTTCATCATTTGGCAGCTGTTGCATAAACAAGAGCTTTCTCTTACTAACACCAAAGACAATGGGGGGTTTTTTTGAAAATATTTTGTACCTTTAACACTATCAAGTATTATCCAAGTTCTCCACAACTGCAGAATAAAACAGCTGCTGGATCCTGGTTTTGACCAGAGAAAGTCAATCATGACATTGAATTATAAAAGCACAGAGATAAAAATAGCTTATTTATACTTATTTTGTTTTCTAAAATCTATGAAAATAAACATCTTCAAGGCTATGAGATTTTTCCAAAAGTTTAAAATATAACTGAAGAAGAGTGAGAGTTTTAAGAAGCCAGCAGAGCTGTTGGCTGCTGAAGGAGCTTCAGGCAGACTTGGAGCAATTCCCCCAGCACAGTGCACAGCCCCCGGGGCTAGTTCCCTGCCAAACATGCCCTGGCTGCAGCTGAGGGCTGTACGGAGTGCAGCAGGTGTCAGGCAGTCTCTTCTCGCAGTGTGCCTGCTTGTGCTTTGTGTTTGATGTGTGCAGAGAAGCACTCGTGCTTGCTTCTGTTTCCAGCAAGCCAAGACGCTTGTGCAGCAAGAGTTCTGCCTTTTCCAGCACAGGACCAGCTTTGAGTCGAGATTGAGTTGTCCCTGCGTTCAGCAGCTCAAGCAGAAGCTCTGCTGGCTCTCTTCTGCTTTTGCATAGCAGAGCTGTCAAGAACAAGAAGCTGCTTTTCGCCGAGAGAGCAGCGCTTTGCCGCAGCCAAGCCAGCGTCTTTGGGGCAGCCGCAGGGTGTGCCGAGAAGTGAAAGGGAGCCGAGGAAGGGTGTGGAAGACAAGGCCAGTGTGAGGATGTGCTTAATAACAGCCACAGACTGGTCCTAACCCAAATTTAACGTTTAAAAAACCCAAGCTAACCACAGCAGAGAAGCTCTAACCTGTGTTTTCTACTCTACAAACTCACTTACCTCTCGCCTCCTAAGTAAATTTTTGAATGTAAAAATTAATTAAGAATATAATTCATTATCATTCTCTAAATACTACTTAGCCCTTTTGTTTTCTGTCAGGTTCTTTTTGCCATACATACTCCTCTGTCTTGGCCTAAAACCACAGCTTCTATCTCAATTTATCTATTAAAGCATTTGTGAGGCATCAGCCTGATTTTTCTGCTGAAGGGCATGCTGTGTCCCAGGAAACTGTAAGGCATATGCAAAGAGAATTATTGAATTATTTTCAGTCTGAGGTGTACAGTCTGCAGGGATTTCATGAGTATTTCTAAAGAATCTAGGAAAAAACATCAAGAGAAGCAAGATGCTTATCACTGTGCTTTGATCTCATGGTCAGTCCACTAGGAAAAAAAAATTAAATCTTTAGGGAAAAGAAAAGAAATCATCCAAGGTATGAGGCAGTCTAGAAAAGTCCATGATGCCACCTACAGAGCAGGGACTTTTTTCATACACACTAGTTTCTGGACTATAAGTGTTTCAACTATCTGAAATGTGAACTTATGGTGATTTTATATAGCTTCTCAGCAGCATTTTGCAGCAGAATTCTTGCTGCTGCACCAATTTTCTGAGCAACATCCATGCCAGATAACTTAAAGCTAGTGCAGTGGTTTCATTACCTTTTCAGTGCTACTTTATTTGAGCTGTTGTCATTTCAGTGAGCCAAGAGGCTTTGCTTTTATCTTAAAAGTAGGAACATTATTGAGTTTTTGGTTTTTGCATTATAGATCTGCTATGCTGATTTACATAGCCAGCCCCAGATCTTCTTGACTTATTAAGCATCACCAGATCTACTGCATGTTGTCCTAAGCTGGGTACAGCTATCTTGCAACAGAGAGACTAAAATAACCTCAGTTGTGCTAGTATTTGTCATGTTGTCTGTTATATCACAGCTCTGTTCGGTGCAGAAACAGGCAACAGAGCTTGGTGCAAAGGTTGCAGAGTTAATGCCCAGCAAAACAGTTCTCTCTTGGGAAAGCCTAACACCTTGGCACAGCAGCCCGGTCAGCTAATTTTCCTGCAGAGAAAAGGAGTCACCAGTGAAACTGCTGTGCTGTTCTCTCTCTCTGCTATCTCAGCACAGCACTACTCAGGTATTGCAGCTCTAACTGGAGTGAGCCCTGTACACCTGAGCTATGAAATACAGACAGGACACTCGTGCTAATCCAGAAATCACTGAAAGCATGAGGAGTATTTTACACAGACCACATCATCTCTACACAACGTTTCCACAAAGAAGTAAATAAGAAAATAAAAAAGTATTTTTCCATCTCTTATGCTGTGGAAATGTTAATCCAAGTTCATGGTGTTTAACAGGCCACACAATCAGGACATCTGATCTCTAAATGCTCCTGCCTATTGATGCAGTGCTGTAAGATCAGAGCTTGCTGTCGGTAAGCATATACTGTCTGCTCACTTTTCCTTTTGTAAAACAAAACTTTTTACACCCTAAAGCATCTTCCCCACCAGCTTTTCTTACTTCCCCCTCATTTCTGTGCCATTCTGGAAAGCTGGTCACTGTTCCTCCCAGCACTGGTGTCATATTGCTGCTCACAATCAGCCTGCATTCTACAATTTTGGGGTGTAACCTCTGAGCTAAAGAAGACTTCTGGCTGCACTGTATCTTACAGAGGTCTTTCTAAGACACAAGACCCTTCACAGCCTGGTTATGCCAGGGTATCCATGTCCTGGATGGCTGAGTATTAAATCAGAGGCAATCTTTGCTGCAAGTCACAAACTCAAATTCTGTACCAACACTGAAATTCATCAGCCCTGCTACCACTGGTCTTCCACCAGGCCCTAATCACCTCAGATGGCTATGGGCACAAGGATAGCGCTGCGGACAGCAGCAGGCAGTAGCCAAAGGGGAGGACAAGGCAGGGAGGGAAGATGTGGCGGATGGGAAAAAAGGAGAGAAATTGTTATCTGGAGCTCATGTTCTGCCCTAGATGTGGCCAGCTCTGTGGACATGGTTATCGCAGATTCATAGAACAGGAAAAATTGAGAGGAGCCCCTTTGCTGGGCAGGGGGACAGCCCCTGCAGCCCCCATCCCTCTGATAGGGATTGGGTTAACCACCCTCCGCATATCATCTTCCTATGTTTAGTTACACAGGCAGCATGGAACAGGTCTCCAAGGATGGGTTTCATCTCTCAGGCCTTAGGTATCTATAGCATGACTGCCAAGGGGGATCTAGTCAATAAAACCACTGGAGCTGAAGGGCATATTCATCTAACCAAACAGGCATCTGCTTCAGCATGAGATGAGTTGTGCTCTAGTCTCAGCTACACTGATTAACTCTTCACAAACAAGGGAAAATCCATAAGGTGCCTAGCTCAGACAAAGACATTTGCACTTGATTAGAGGTCAGTGAATCCAAAAATAAAGCAGCCTAGAATGCAGTGAGGACCAATCCTGGCAAAACAATGACAGTGATAGTCACACCAACTCATAGCTGAGGAATGTGGATAAAAATAAAACCTGTGGGAACAAAACAAATTCTGAAAGCACTACCATAACCATTGGTTAAATAGCACAATATTTACTGGCATTCCCATAACATCCAAAAGCTTTTAGCAGGGTTCAAAGCTTTGCTGTGCTAAGCACTGCACAACCATATAATAAAAAGACACTCCCGATCTCTCGACATCATGTGCAGGAGGAGTAAGATCCATATGTGGTTACCATCCATTTTCTGTTACTCTGTTTTTCCCCAACCATTTCCAAATGTTTCTCAGCATTGCCCATTTCTTTCAAGGGATTGTGCTGGAATACAGTAACATGATTTGGGCAAGCGTTTGTGTTAAAACAGTGTTGCCTCAGAAAAAGCCATATATTGTTGCTTGCAAACTTTCTGACATTGCAAGGCCAGGCTTGTAGCATGACATTTCAGATTTCTTTTTAGGTGATCTCAAGTTGTTTCAACATACCCCAAGAACTTCAGCCAAGACTTTAAAACAGATTGAAGTTACAGAGAAAATATTAGAATTATTCCCCACGTATGTAAAGAAACATCTGTATGTATACAAGAACCAGAACATTTGGAAGAAAATAGGAAAGAAACATATTTGCATACCTCCTTTATATCTCAGTGAACACAGGAAGGAATTTAAAGGTTACATCAGGCTCAAAGCAACTTGTTAAAGAAAGCAGAAAGTATTTTACACTTTTTTTTTTATATTTTCTGTGTATCAGGCTTGAGTTCAGGTGTGTGTCAAGTACCCAGCTCCATGTATCTTCAAGAACTCTTATGTTCAGTCTCTAAAATGAAGTCTTTTAAAACATTTTTAATCCACATATGTTGCGTTCTGCCTTTAACATTATCCTAAGGTTACCAGGGTGTGGGTTTTCCTTTGGTTTTCTCTCTCCCAGGGTAGAACTACCCGGCCAATCCCAAGGGACTTGATTTTAATATCAGGGGTCTCTCTCTGCCACCCCTGGAAAAATTCCAGGGAGGTCATCGAAGGGATTGGCCAGAACAGAAATAGCCCCCCCTCCCCAAAGGGGATTTGACCCTTAGGCTGCCTTTCTGCCCTCGGGTCACTGCCCCTCCCTCTCGGACTGGTGAGGTCTTTGCCCCTTCCCTTTCCCCCCCCCGTTAAAACCAGCCGGCGGCCGCGTGGCTGGGCTTCTGCCGTGGAGGTTGCCTTGTTCAGAAGTGCCTGCTGGGCTGAAATAAACCTCTGGATAAAACCCCCGTGCAGATCCGGTTTCTTTTCTTCACTGTTCGTCCTCCCTTTCTGAGAGGGTCACGCAGGATCAGCCAGTGCTGCCGCATCTCGGGTCCGACGGCGCCCGGAGCCTCGGGACAAGCCCAGACTTGTCTCTGAGTGGTCTGAGCCCGCCGCTTACAGTGCTCAGGAAAATATCTCTGTGGGACAAACCACGGGGCTGTTTCCCCGGCATGGCCACCACGGGATATCCCTGTCCCCTGCTGTGATAACCACAGCACACATAGAAGACTGGGAATACACAAGGGTTTCTTTGCAGTTGCAAATGAAATCTTCAAAGAAAGCCCAGGAGGCTTATTAAAGTTGGAACTGGGGGAGGAGGGGGGGGGGGGAGGGGGGGGGGAACCCAAAAAAAAAAAACCCACCCACAAGCAAACCAAACCAAACCAAAAAAAAAAAAAAAAAAAAAACAAAAAAAAAAAAAAAAAAAAAAAAACCTAAGTATGAACACAAGAATCAGTATTGGCTGCTAGGGACGTGATGGTATGACATGGCCTGAGAGAACAAAATGTCTCCAAAGAACAGAAAAGAACAAAGCAGAAATAACTGGATTTAAAGGAGCCTTCTTGACTTGGAGCTTCTCAAATACCTGTAAAAATACTTTTTTTTTTTTTTAAGAGATTCACCAAATCCCTTAAGTGACCCAGTTATATAAATATCCAGAGAGTATATTATTTTTACGTAGCTAGAAGTACCTGGAATATGTATTCTTAAACAGATTGCTTTCATAAAATGGACGACACACCTTTGAGAATTGTGCAATCAAAGGAAAACATGGAATTTAAGTCAGAAATAGGAAAATATGTCAATGGTTGCATCAGAGAGAAACAAACTAAACTGTTACTTTCAGTGCAGCATTTTATCCCTTTGTGAGCTATATTATAGTCAAAGGAAAAACAGCAAAGAAGAGAATCAGGTCAGTTCAAGACATGATTTATTTTGAACCCTCTCTGTAGCATGTTTCCTTGTTTCACTGCACTGCTAAGAATAGTCTTATAGAAACTGAAAGAAATCTAAAGCATGTATGCAGTGGGCGAAAGGCACCTCATACAAATCAATTCTTCATTTTTGCAACATAAAATGACATTCAGACTCCTCCTTTGCCTCCAAGGACAGAGTTACTGAGTAATGAATAGGTATTTAAATCATTACCACTGAGGAGAAAAACTTACTCAAAAGACGGACCTTGTGGAGGACCAATCCTGGCAAAACAATGACAGTGATAGTCACACCAACTCATAGCTGAGGAATGTGGATAAAGCTCTGTTCAAGCTGTTGGTTATGGTTCTCAGTAAGCAAACGATCGTGAAAGTTGGTTCAATACAAATACTGATACCATTCTGCTGGCTTTGAAATATTTAACAGCATGCTGAAAGGTGTTTGAGCATTCACATCTGAACACCATGCCTAAATGAAACTGCTGCTATTTGCAGCACAACTAGCATTTGTTCATAGAAATGCAACAAGAAGTGCAGGGCTCAACAGAGTTAAATTAACTTTGTAATGTTGTAAGTTGAATGTTGCCTTTATATTAATTCCTGCTGACACACAATAACCTCACTCAAGCATGATGTAGAACAGATACAAGATAGATAAGTGTTGCTAGCCTTCACACACTTTCCCATAAATTCCGATCATCAAAAAAGGGTGAAATTCTGCCAGAATTCACAGTGAAGTGGTTTACAGAACAATCTCCTATATCTTTTCTGGTAATTGCAACCCAGACCAAAATGATCCCTGCAATTCTCTGCCCCAGCAGTCTGTTAGAAGCTTCCCTTTCTCTTTTAGCAGAAGCAGGAGAAGTGAAAACTTTAATTCTTTCCCCCCCAAAACTGTATGTTTGTGCACATTAATAGGGGTTTGCACATTGCCAGATCACTCTGCAACACAAGTTTAATCTTGATCACGTGTAGGCATAAGACTGCATTTCTGTCAAACAGACAGGGCACATGCTGGAGTTTTCACTGTCTTTTTCTATTAATATGGAGTTTATGTCAGCCAGGGGAGAGAGGGTGACACCTGATCTCACAAGGCCAAGCAGTATGAAGTTAACCCCTCGTATTACTCTGAATGGATCCAAGCAGGCAGAGGGAGTGCAGGTCAACACTCTGTAGCCTGGAGCTGTGCCATCCTGGATGCCATGAGGACAGCCCAAGAAGGAGGACTGAACGAGCCAGCCAAGGCCTCACAGCTGGACACAATCCCAGATGTCAGCTTACGCTGGCAATTTTAAAATGGATTTGCACTTGGCATCCTTGCTTGAGTCACGGCGTACCAGCCTATGGTGCTACTCTTTTATTGCTTTGCTTCACACCAGATTACCTCAGAGTGAAATAATTCAAAAAAATAGTTCTGAAATAGCTCTGTTTGCACACTGCAAATGTTCCACTGTAAGGTACAAAGTGCACAGGGCACATTTGCCTCCCTGGATCAAGAAGAAAAGCTCAGACCCATCTCCTGGCCTTCTCTGACAGACTGCTACCATCTCATGGACATTTTTTTTCTCTCTGTTGGCAACAGCACCTGACCTCTTTAAAAGCCAGTTCTGTTTTCCCCTGTCCTCTTAACTGTTCCACTAGAAATAAACGACTCTTTGGGAAAGAAGTAGTAAATCCAAAGAACTTTAGGTGTACTGTGACACTGTAAAAAGAATAAGATTAAAGAAAAATATGTCCAAAACATTTTTCATAAAGTTAACACAAGGATCTGAAAATAGCACCTATCACTTCATTTTGCAAAAGTAAACAAAACTTTTTTAAGGAAATATAATGCAGATCCTTTAAAAACAAATTAATAATTTGTGAAGAACCATTTCTTCAATATCAAACAAAGCTTTAGTGCACTCATTCTGAATTCCTGTCATCCTTGATTCACTCAGAAACAAATCAAGACAGAGAGGAAAACAGTTTGCATTATAAAGCTTAAAGAAAACATTTTAAATCAAGTTGCTACCAACACAATAATTTTTTCCCAAGAAAGAATACAAAAATTCTCACCAGAGGTAACCAAATTTCCTGGAGTACCCAGACTAAAGTTTAGGCTGTGGAATTCCCCCTGTCAGCAGCAGACTTTGGAGCTCATGTAAGGGGTAATGCTGCCCAATGGTCAAGACAGATTTATGACATAGTTTTCATTGGCAGTTCTTCCACTCCAAACTCTGGGCAGTCACTTTTGCCTCCTATCCCTGCCCTCCCTGCCTCTTCTGTTCATCTCTCTAAATGAAGGGTTGACTCTTAGCAAAACACTGCACCTTGCATGAATCCAATTGAGGTGATGATTTAGTATCACAATGATAGAAATAAAATTGGATCATTGAAACAAGAGTGTAAGTTTATTTCATTTGTGATTAGATTACAGAAATTGTTGTTTATACAAGGGAAGTAAAACTGATCATTCAACTGGCATTTTGAGAAAAGAAAAAAGTAATTCTAGAAATCACGGGGTATTGATCACTTAATATTAATTTTCATCCTGCACAATTGAATAATTTTAAGGCCAGTTTCAGGATTTTTTCTCACTATTTGCTCATATTACAAAGGTTTTCTTGCAGCACACAGTAGTACTGTAAATGCAGTTATATTAAACACACAATTTTATCTCATTATAAGTAGGGAAACATTATGGTTAAAATTCCTTTTCTCAGAGATATAATTTATTTCACATATTTTAGTAGCATGGCCCAGATGTTCCACACCTTGCCTCTCAGGACCACCTTCCCTACAGCGAGAAACACATCCATTGCTTTCCAGTGCTGAAGGTGCAGAGTCTGACTCTAGAGGGAGTTGTGTTAACATACATGGAGTGTGATTATGACAGGGAGGAAGAAACTTTCCTACCTGTATGAAGAACCACTGCTCAGTCGCCCTTGCCATGTACAAATTGATACAACCATAGCAAAGGCTACTGATACAGAGGTCATGGTATTCATCTTGTGGCAGCAAACAGCAGAACTCCCATGAGTGTTTAGCTGTGGAGACTGTGGAACTGGCAGATTTTCTGTTATATCCATGATCAAGAGCACACAGTAATATGTTGAACACTCCAAGAAGAAGGTTTGAATTCTCTCTCTTCTGCTCAGTAAAGAACACACCACCCACAGCCCCTTCTGTGGCCACGTATCCCCTTTGTGACTTGCTTTGGGCAAGGTCCAGGGGCTGTGCAATTCAGAGAAATTCAGAGAAATCCTGGGGATGTATATTCACACATAACCAACTTGGACTCCTCTGTTAGCCAAGGAACTCACCACTGGTGCCTCTATAACCAGTGGAGGAAAAGCAAGTCTTCCAGAGAGCAAACCCAGGCAGATCCAGAACTGAGTGCTCTGAATTGCTCCTCATGAATACATAGCTTCATGTACAACATAGGAAGCAGGAGAAGTCCAGCCAGTTTGCCTAGGTGGCTGTGACCTCCAATGCCACAGTTATTCCTGAACTCCTGTGCAAATTGACCTTTCTGTTCTGTTGGGCTTTCATGACATAACCCACCAAACTTTCCTGCTCATGCCTCTTCAAACAGCTGCAAAGTACCTGTCTCAGTTACACAGGGGCAGGAGTATAATCCAGGCATGGGATAATGGTGGAGTACACAGACTACAGACACTAGGTCTAATTCTTCTGCAGGCCATAAGAAAACCCAAAATAGACAGCTCTGAAAAGAAACAAAATTTTCTCTGAAAATTTTCTCTGAAAATAAAAAAAATCAAACTATCCTGCTATGGACTTCCAATTGATTTTAGTATTTAAATTTAATTGGTTTAGGATGAAGACCCTCCCCTAGCTAATTTGTGACAGAAGACAGTTGGCACTGTTCTTACATATTAAGGCCCTTTCAATTACTTTCCTACATTTTCCCCGTAAAACCTCAGGGTGGAAGATAAAGCAAGGGAAGATATATTAGTGATCACATCACTGTGAAGCTCCAAAAAACCCTGGAAATTCATCTACTCATATTTAATGGTTCTTGGCCTAGGTGAGTATTTATCTCAGTCTCACCTTGCAGCTCGCCCTTAACCACCTGTTACTGACCCAGGCATCCCTTAGAGTTAGGTATCCACTGCAATTTAAAAATGGGTTCAACAGTTTTGTGTTTAGTTCCTTTATTTCTCCTGTATGATGTCATCTACACTGATCCTACAGATCCTACAGGTGAAAATCTTTTGTTTATTATGGAGTTTTGTCTGTTGTGAAGAGAATTCAATCTAGAAACCAGGCCTAAAGCAATGAGAATTCTTTTTCTAGTAAAAAATAAGTGGTGCTGGTATCTGATTCAGACCCAAAACAAAGTCACATGAAACTAAACTTCTGTCTTTTGGCTTGATATAAGGATACAGTAGGAAGGATAGGGAATGCTTTGAAAGGGGATCCTTTCATATCTATGATCCTATGACAAATAATTTACTCTGAGCAGTGTTGCAGTCAGTACACAGTACCAGCAGTCTCAATCATCCAATTAATAGTTTTTTTTCAAAGCCTTTTCTCTGCCTATCATGTTTTCATTTAAGTGGTTTTTCCCAACTTTGAAGAATTTCTTGCTGACAAGCAAGTAACCCCCCACCGGCTTCAAATGTCTCTGTTACCCCTAAAACATGGTTTGTCCAGCTGTAGGCCTACATTTCTACACAGAACTCCTCCTTGTTACTGCTTTCTGTATAAGCCTAGGTTTGTACCACACAAAAGCAAACCAAATAAAACAAATTTGCCATACATGTCAATTAGAGAAATTGCTGTCACAGCTAAATTAAGTGGAATAAAGGTGCAGGCACATAAAGTTCAGACTTTAGTCTTGAGGTCTTACAGATTCCGCACAAATCTCATGTCCAGTTACTAGCCATGTCAGTACTGTATTTCAGGGCTATAGGGCTAAATATGAATGTCAGCTAATAACTGATTTTATGCAGTCTGTACAGAAGTCCTAATGCAAGCCTATTTTGAGATAGTGAAGACTAAGGCAGTTTGTGTGCTTTACGTATGCAACAAATTGCAGTTCAGAAATAATTTAAAAAGCTGGAAATGCATAGAGGTGGGATTGAGATATCTATGCCCTTATTCTGCTACCTTTTTCAGAGTGGATACTCACTACTCCTGAATGATTGTACACTACAACAGGTTTGGACAAAATGCTGCCATAGCTCCTGACTAAGGAGTTTTTTATCTAGAAGTGATTTACCTAGGAGAAGATGGGGAAGCCTAAGAAATCTTGCTGTCAGATGAAGGCAGATTAAGCACTTGCTTTAATCTCCTTTACAAATATAATTCAAAATCTGATGAATCAGTGTGATTTTTCGTGTAATTTTAAAGCACTTGGGAGTCAGTTATTTTCCTATAGATGGGGAAAGAAACTAGTCACTAGTTACACATCTGCCTCATCTTCTTTAAGTTCTGCTTGTCCTGTTACTTATCCCAGATGTCCAGCTCAGCTAAAGCCATTGTTCTCAGTGAAAAACAAGATGAACCAGATTAAAATGAGTTTGTTGAGACAATATGAGCAAAGAAAGATAAGAGCCAAAAGAGAAAGTGAAAAAGATGAGAGCTGTGTAACTGCAATATCACCACTCAAGTATGTGTTGGAAGAATATTTTGTTTTTGCCAAAATTTATAAACAAAACCTGGTCAGATTGGATCAGTTCTTGAATACGGGCTTCTCTGTCTGGCAAGGATTCATTGGACACAGCTGAAGGGAATTAGTTGCCATATTCCACTGTCACTGGTTGAATATCAGATTTATTTATTCTTTCCTATGTTTGCTAAGTTGATTCAGTTGCCTTGGATGAACTTGGAACTTCTGTCATTGATTTTCGTCCTGGGACGCTTTTACATGGATAAGGATTATAATAGTTTTGCAATCCTAGGATAACTAGTTGTGGCCACAAAACGTTCAGAAGCACAAAACTGAAAGGGATTTGCTACATTTCTTGAGGCAAATACAGTTAGTAAAGGCCTGTAATACACAGAGAAGCACTGGTACTCTTTGACATTAGTTCATTTAGAAATTAGCTACTTCTGCAGTTTGGGCATATTACCTGCCACAAGTAGGTTGCTACACTTGGTGGCCAGGAGAACTGGTAACTGCTGTGTAGGAAGGAACCTCTGTCCTTTGCAACCTGACATGCTAATTTACTGCAAGGGATAAGATATGGAGGAACACTTGGAATCTCAGCTCCCTGCCTTTTTGTAAACAAGGACAGGGATTTCTCCTACAGTCTTTTAGTTGCTGTTCTTTAAAAATTCAATTTTCCATGTTTTTTATTGCTGACTTGAACTTCATGCACAAGCAACTGGAAGTGATTCCTATTTCAGCCTGTACAGCTCTCCAGCAAAGTCGGTGTTGTGGTATTGTGATTCTCAGCCTTCACTAATGAACCTTTCCAACCAAGGAGAAGAAAACTGCTGCCTTTAAGTGTGGCCAGTTGTCCCTTCTGCTCGTGAGGAATGACATGCAGGCAGTTACAAGCAGTTAGCAATTCCTGGGATAGCAAGCATCAAGCTGCAGTAAAACATGGGTGCGTGCTTAGCACTGAATGTGTTCTCTAGGCGATAATCAGACACAGAAACTCAACACATTTTCTTAAGCACCTCTTTTTAAAGCATAGTGTGAAGAATGTTTTAAGAAGCTCTAGTTATTACTAAGAGTTCTAACCAAGATTCCAGTTGCATTACTGACATGCTTGGTGAGATTAGGCATCTTTCCCTGGCAGTTACTTAGACTTTGATTTATCACTCTGTGAATCAGATTCACACCTGATTCACTGCAGGGTGCCTTTTCAAGGCCTTGCACATTATTTGACCCTATCTCATGCTACAGTGCTAACCAGCATCACACTATTTGTCTGCTCTCTGCCTGCTAATTCTGTATTTGAGTACTGGCTGACCCCACACCAATCTCCACACAAGCACAGACACACACAGTGTACTACTTCCAAGCAAGCAATATGCAGGCAGGGATGTTTTAGTGCTTCACTACTGACAGCTTTAGCAAGTAAACAGCTTGTAGAAACATGGCTTGTGGTCACTGTTGTACTCAGAAATCAGCACTAAGGAACAGCATAAGAAATGGCTGGTAAAGGACTGGAAATAAATCAAGTATTACAAAACCAGTGTGGGGCAAGACAGACATCATTATTTCTCACTCATGGGGATGTTCCAGTTCCCTGACCAAGACACGGGCTACTTCGCCCACCACTATCCTTACACCAACAACAACCTGCAGGAGTACCTGGTGGCCATCTCTAAAGGTCCAGAGGTATCTAAATTCTGCGAGATTCACATCTTAAGCCCTTGACTTTGAAATGCAGTGTATGTTTTAACTACCACCACCACAACTCCCCTCCAAAAGTGGCAAGGGCACTGAGCAGAAGGCTGCGATACTGATAAGTGAGGGTTCATCCAGGAGAAACTAAGAATTCCTGGATAACAAAAGGCTTTATGGACTTCATTCTCGGTGACTCAAGCAAAGCTCAACTCCTGCAGGACAATCTTGTCTTGAAAACAGTACCTATGTTGAATCCAGATGCTTTGATTGTGGGAAATCACCACTGCATTTTAACAGGCCAGAGATTATACTTCAAATACATACCTATTGTCAAGAAGTGTTCCCCTTCCATCTGGTATAACCAAAGCATGGTCAAAAGGTAATCTCATTGTCTTTCCCTTTGGAATGCCCTATTCTCCTTTCCCCTATATCTTTGTTAGTTTGATGTCTCTTTGTCCCTTACTGTTTTGGTATTTTTTATATCCCTGCACTGCACCCAAGACTTTCTGACTGCTTTTTTGAGGTTAAGTTTCTCTTCCCAAAAGAAATCCACTCTTTTCTTAGAGTGGATTATTTTGTTCTTCAGTATTTTGTGGGTTTTCCTTGAATATATTTTCTCCTTTCTGATATCTTCATAGTAAAAGAGTTTTCTTCAAGATACTTTCAGTGTATTTTTCCCCATGTCCTCCGCAAAAATTTACTTATCAAATTCCTTATTTCTTTCATTTTCTTCTTTTCTGGCATACAACCACTTTCAGGAATGAAGTTAGGTTCAGATTAGATCCCAGATGTTCTTTTGACAGCAAAGACTGCCAAGTTTGCTGTATGTTTTGCTACAAATGGCTTTGATTTCTTGTGCAGACTTCCACTCACAAAGACATTGATACACTGGATATAAAATTAAACCTTCAAGTATTAAACTAAACTTTAAACCAGTAAACTAAATCTGTCCAGTTTAACTTCTATAATAAATTAACACAAAAAAGACTCTTGTGCAGAAAGCCAGTGTCACAATTAGTACATTTAATGTTTTTCAGATTGTTACAGCCTGTTTTAAATAATGTTTGTGTTCTTTCAAATGAATGTTTTGGCCTCTAGATCCCTAACTTACAGGAGACTGATGCTTCAGGCTGCAGACAAAACATTCCTTTCAATATGAAAGGCTTGGAGTCCATAGGACAGTATTTCTACAATGTATTCTTGGACTACTGTATAAATAACAAGCAGGTAATGGAAGTTTCCCCTAGGCCTTTTCTCCTGCCTCATTAGTCCAGCTGTGAAAAGCATAATAGTCTGTACATTTATAGCAATAATAAATTTGATAATGACTTTATCTAAGCAATAAATTAAATTTGTGGCATTTCTTATTATTGTCTGTACCTGAAGGAACATGAGAAGGTAGTGAAAGAAAGCCAGGGTGAATTCCAAGGTCCTGAATTCTGATGTGTTAAACTAGAATTCCAGGTAACTTAGAACTATTCAGATATACCACAATTTATTATATCTTCTCTGTATTTAATAAAGAATGCCCGATTAAATGTTAGAAATATTACTAAACTACACTTTCAAGAGTCACACTATTTAATTTAACACTTTTTAAAAGATTGCACACAAACCTTATAGTCAAACCTTAATTGGCAGTTCACTGGAAGAAGCAAAGCACTGCATCTACACCAGGTGGCCTTTCTGCGGAGAAAAAACCTGGTGATACAGAGCTTGATTTCTTGCATCACTTAAATCAATCCGTCTTTTTTTTCTGCAGCCTTACATTTTGCAGGTCAATCTAGGCACAATAAAAGGTGTATTATTTGGTTTTGTGTAAGCCTTATTTCATTAAACATGGAAGACACTATTCTGACTGCTTTAAGCCAGAGTGGTTAAGTTCAGGGTAACTGACAGCAGAGCAAGGATCTGTACATTGACCAAACGATACACCTATTAAACACAAGCAGCTCCTCCTGCGTAGACTGTGAGTGAATGGGAGATCAGAGGTGCACGTGATTTTAGAGAGGTGAGCATTGCGTGTTATGAAGAGCTGTGGCCCTAATGTGTTCATTTATTAGGGGATAAAACTTCTGTATATTTCTTTTTGTGGGGAAACATTATTAGGTTGGATTATCTCATCAAATTCAAGATGTTCATAGTACAGAAATCAAGATCTGAGCTACACAACTGGTGTTGAAATGCAAAGAAATAAAAAGATATGTGCATGATTTTAGATCAGATGTTAGGAAAAAATTCTTCACTACGTATGGGGAAGACTCACCAGAATAGGTTGGCCAGAGAAGCTGTTGATGCTTTATCCCTGGAAGTGCTCAAGGCAGATTGGATGCGACTTGGAGCAACTTTGTCTAGTGGAAGGTATCCCTGCCCATGGCAGGGGAGCTGGAACTAGGTGATCTTCAAGGTCTCTTCCAACCCAGACCACTCTGTGATTCTATGATGGTTCTATGACCTTGATGCATCATCAGAGAACTGGGTCAAATGAGTCAGTGCAGACCAGAAGTATTTATTTTTCCTGTAGCTTAACCCTGATGATACAGAAGGCAGTTTTTGTTCCAAAGAAGGTGGCTTTCACCTCTCAGCTTCTGCAGTACAGCTGATTAAGCAGACACAGGGTCAGGATGGGGAGGGCACTGGTGTTAAGCACAAGAAGTATCATGCTCATGTACTTTGGTCACACTTTGCAACATCCAGTTCAGAGTGTTCAGGAGCTGTGTCCTCCTCTCACACACGCAGAAGAATCACCACAGTGTCACTAAGGGCCCATTGCCTACATGTAAGCTCATAGACAAATGCAGCCTCAGATTTAAAAGAAGGATCTCAAAGGAGGACAGAGACATTTTATTTTCCTGTAACCTATATTTACTTCTTTTGCTGAGAAAAAAAGGGTTAAAGCATGTTTTTCTCCTTGTTTACTTGGTGTTTGTTTCTTTGGTGCCTGTGATTGTCATATTATTACTCAAGAATTTTCCCATAGATATGCAAAGCAAACTCCTGTGAATGACTTTTAGAAAACTTGGGGATGAAATTTAGCCAACAATAATAGTTCCTGTAAATTGTTGCTTCCTGTTTGTGACATAAATACTGTGAATAAACAACAGAAAAAGAGAAAACTTAGCAGAGGAGATGTTCAGAACTGAACACCACTTTGGCCACCTAAGAGCCTGACCCCATAAGGCTATGCTTGCCAAAACCTATAAACACCAGTATACATCACAAAACTATGTCAGGTCGAGCTTCACTAGGTCCTGTTCTGTCAGTTTGGTGCTAAAATATAACCAAAGATATCTTTCATTCAATGAAATTGTATGGATTGGATTCATACGTTTCTCATTCAAGGAATAAAGTTCTCTTGCTGGATGTATACCAGAAGCAAAACTTGTCAGGGTGAGGCTGTTACCATGTAAAGTAGGTAAGAACAGTTTATCAAATGAATCGCAATCCTTCAAGAATCTTCTTAAATCTCTTCCTCTCATGATTATGTGCACTTACCCACGTGGATCTACTTCAGTGACTAAGTAAGTTTATTAGATCAAAAGACTTAAAAAAATTTCTGTTGTTGATCTTGATGACAGTTGTTAAAGGCATTTGAAGAAAGGTGAATAGAAGGAATATCACAGCTGCAGTAAAATTTTTCACAGAAATTCATGCTGGAGCTGAACATGGCCCTCAATGACACTTCGCTGATGTTCAGCCTAGAAAACTATATGGCCCCAAGATGTAAACTAGGAGCACTGTTACTGTTGCCTAGAGAAAGCAAACTGTTATTTGGAAAGAAGTCACATTGATATTTCAATGGTTTGGTTTTTTTTTATGTACATAAACTTTATAATGCTGGCTGCTTTGTTAATGCTTTCATTGGTCTAAGCAGTAGACCAGCATTTCTCAAGATTTTTTGCATTTTATGCCAATTCCTCTTTTCAGAAGCCCAAACATATGAAAAACAGAGCAGTGGCAATCAATACTAGTGAGAAAGCACAGCTGTCCAGGTTCCCAGACTAAAAATAAACAAGCCATGTTGAGTAGGAAGTGAGCTCCCTTGTCAATATGATACATTTGTATCCAGGTTCATAAATATTTGCTGAAAAGAACAGCATAAGGGATTCAACCTTGAGCAGTTTTCTTATGTGTGCTCCTTCTGGCATTGTGATTATCATGGTTATTTGCAATTGTTGGTTTGGTTTGTTGGGGCTTTTTAAATTTGTAACTGTAATATTCCCTTATAAATCAAAATGGTTACCAAGACAGCAGAAAAAATCCCCTGAAAATATCAGGAGAATATTTCCACAGCATCGCTAAGAACAGAAGTTATAAAAGCAAAAATACCCATATTTTTCATCCCAGGAGGAACATGCTGTGGCTGCTTGGGGTTTTTTTCTGACCAGAGACCGATATATGACAATTTAATTTAATCACTGTAACTTTACACAAACAATTTTGTCACCAAAAGAAAAATACCAACCTTTACATGATAACTGTTTTTCCATTAGTTATTGAACTCTTATCAAGATTCCCCTGTTCCAGCCTGGTGTACACTCCCTGAACAGGCCCTGACTGACAGATAATACCTTCTTGTCAACCAGTGTTTTGGAACTTCTTAGTAGTAATAATTCATTCCTGTTTCTATTCCTTTTCAGAAACTCAAGGCACTACCCTGTTTCACAGACTCAAGGCACTGATACTCAACCTAAGATATTTCAGGTACCTGAGCCAGTGAAAAAAAAGTAAACATTACAGGCTTGTTTAATTCTTTAAATACCAATAAGCCATTTTTTTCTATAATCTCAAACCTCAGTAGAGTATTTTCCACAAAGATACGTACAGAGTTCTTTGGCTGGGATTTCCCTCAATCTCAGCATTTGGAAAAGCTTGTTTTCCTGTAATTTAAACTGTCTTCATCACATTACTACACTATGATTTACTGATTGATAACAATCTCACTGGAGAAAAAATTAACCCAAGGCAAATTCCAAAGAGGTTAAAAAATATTTTCCCCTATTGGCAGTAGGGTACATGCATTTGTAATAATGCGCTAATTGGGTTAAATATTAATAATGGAATTCAGTATCAACTCTAAAAGCCACCTCTTTGCTTAAAATAAAAGGTGTTTAAAACTGTTGTAAATATTCTTTGTTTCTTGAGGGACACACCACCAGATACGTTGTCAGATCTGATTCATCTCACCTGCTGGTCATGGATCTCACCCAGTGGTTCTGTAAGGGAAGGGACTTGCTGTGCAACATTAAAGCCAGCTGCAGCTAGACTGGCCCATGTCCAAGTGGTGAGACACATCTGCTGGGTCAGGTCATGCTGAGAGAGACAGCCCAGGGGCCTGGCCTGCAGCACTGATTTGGGCACTTGAGGACATGTGGTGCTCTGAGGACATGTGGTGCTCACCCGCCATCAGTGCGGGAGCTGTGCCTGTCACACCAGCCAAGGCACTGGAGATACACTACTTGAGAAAAACGACAAATCAGCCACCCACAAATCAGTATGCAGGAAGAGATGAAGTTAAAAGGGAGTCCCCTTCTCCCAGCCTCTAAGTTTTGGGCACAGATCATTACAGCTGTAATTGTCTTCCGTGGGACAGGCGGTCCAGTTAAGTAGAGTTCAAGTACAGTTTAAGTATGGTACATTGCAGTGTTATGATCAGTAAAAGTTTGCCTGCCAAAGAGGAGATTAATAAAGAATGTCTCTTTACATGTTTTTTGCAGGCACTTCCTTCCCCAGCTGCAGATTTTATTCCTAGATACTGTGTATCTACCCAAGCAAAGAAAGGTAACAAATCACACTCTTCAAGGCTTTCCCAAAACTGTCATTACTTAGAGGAAGTTTAACAAACAAGTACGTATCCCGGCTCTTAATATTTTGTTTCTGTGTTTTATAGCCAGACTGGAGTATTATCCCACAGAATCATATGTGGGATAAGGTATAGTACTTTACTTTTAAAACAGGAGGGTAAAATAAGCAAAAAAATTTGGAAAGTCCCAGTTCATCTCACACTTTCCTTGTGACTGCTAATACTACTAAACTGTTTAGTATTTGCTTTAACTGCACAATGAGAAATCAAGAATGAGAGCAGTTAATTCCACTTTAAAGCCACATTAACCTTCTTAATGAACACAAACAATGATGTCTCTTTCAGGAAATAATTCCAGAAAGCAACGCTCACACAGGAATTTAGTAGAAGCTGGCTCCGGGAACGTGCTCTCCTTTCCCACCCACAGAAAACAGGATGCAGCAGCCCAAAGACTCCATCCAGTCTCTCCTATCTCCAAGCACACACAGGTAGAAGCCCTGCTCTCTTTCTCCTCTCCCTTCCCATTCCTTCTCCATGAGACATGTTGATGATCATTCTCCAGCTTACCCATCCCCATCAGACTTATCCCTCCCAACCGCTCCATCATCAAATAGACCTTGGCAGTGGAAGCCCAAGAGGCAGTCAGAGCATATCTGTAAAATGTCCCTAGGAAGGAGAATGGAAAGGCATACTGCATCCTGCCCAGCCTTCAGGCACAATCTTCCCTGCCCAAATACCTGGAAGGAGAAGGCAGGGGAACTACCTGCTAGAGAGGCAGCCACATGTGTGGCAGGAAGCCTCCAGAATCAGAAGGTCAGCTGGGACCAAGGGCAAGTCTTGAGTCAAATTTTGACTGGACTTCTCCTTTTTGGTAAATATGGCATCCCAGGAGGCATTAAAAGCAGCAGAGACTGAGGACCCTGCTGGGGAGGAGACATGGAGCTCCCCAGAACACACTGAAAAATGCTTCTGCAACAGGTGCACAATCAGGCAACCAGCTCTGGCCAGTGAGATGCCACACTCCAAGAGTAACATTCCCAAATGGTGCATTTTAAACATTTAAACTTTTAAAACATCACCTCTTAAGGGCACAGTAGCCAGCAATTCCAAAATGTTGGAAGTCAAGCAAGTGAGGCAGCAGACAAGCTTGGCTGAACAGGGATGCTCTGTTGGGGAAAAACACCAAAAAAGGAAGGTGTGTGCCCAGCCATGTTAACCTAACGTGGGAGCAATGCCACGTTACATCGTGTGCTGGTGTTGGAACAGCTGCCCCTCTGTGGGAACAGTGGCTCCAGGGAGAAATGCTCTAGCATGATGGAGCAGACCCACTGTGGCAGTCATCCTGATTACCCCAGCAAACAGCACCCCAATGTGAAAGCAAGGATATTTTTGAAGGAACTGCTTGTGCCTTCTGTCCATGGCAGTGAAACAGCAGCCTCACTTGTGGTGCTGAGATCAGCTAAGGAGTTAGTTGATCACGAAAACCAAATCATATACCCTTTTTCTCTCTGAATGACAGAAAAATGAACAGCCTGCTGCCAAATTGCATGACCCTCCTGTTGGGAGCACAAACATGCCTCCTGCCAAAGCTTGTTACTTCACTGGAACAGAAGTCTTGCCTCAGAGGTCTTATTCCTCAGTTTCCCAGCCATGAGCCCCAATGCTAGAAGATGAGCATGTTCAGCCCCAAGGCTTCCTTCTCCACTTTTAACTCAGGAGCTCTGGACTGCTGGGCTTCATTTGCTGCAGGATTTCTGTCCCCAAGCACCAGAACCCGTTTAAGCCACCCATGATATGAACTCCCTTGATCCAGATCCCTGTCCCTCTCCATGCTAAAATTATCCCACACACAGAGGCACATAGGAAGTCATCCTCCCACTGCCACTTGCATGTCTCTGTCCACTAAGCTTCTCTTAGGACTTCCTTACATATTTCTTCTCACTTAACTTTGTGCTCTTGGATTTGAGTGCCAGTATTACAGGCTCACAACACATGTACCACATGGAGATTTCTAGAGCATGCCTAAACATGGAATTACTAGGTGAAAATCTGTGAACAGCTTCATGGCTAGGTGTCCTGCAGGCATCAACCCCCAACACATAGCCCTCCTAACAGACCCACCACAAAGACTGCTAGTAGGACAAACAAATCTGCCCAGAAGGACTAAAGGAAGGAGAGTTTTGCCCGTTACATAACTCAAGGTTCCAGCAGTTCCCTGTAGCAGCAGGCACCTTGGCACTTTGTACTGTGGCTGTGTTAAGCACGGTACTGCAGGTGAGGGACGTTGTGTCTGGGAAGCAGAGGGAGGGGATCAGCATCCAAAGTGCAAGAAAAGCCATGTTGGCAGTGAACTCTAGCAGTGCTGAGGTACTGAGGTCTGTGCTGGGACAGTCAGTCACCTCTAAAGAAGTGTCCAAACAAAATCATCTAAGCCCTATGGACACCCAAACTACTCTAATCTAATCTAAAAGCACAACAATCTGGGTGAGTTTAGCCTGGTCAGTTATTTGTGCCGGTTAGCACAGCAAGGAGAAGGAAAGGAAATGCAAGCCTGACCCTGGCTCAGATTGTGGAGCTGGGCTTGGCTTGTTTTCTTGGTCATATGCAGCTGACTCATATGACTGATAAAGAGCACTGCCCTCAGAACCGAAAGAGAAACCAGATAACTATCTGCACATGACAAAACAGGCTGTGGTGACAGACGCCAGCCAGTACAGGACTGACACCAGCCACCAACCCGCCTGGCTCCTAGAACGGCACCACAGCCCTCTCCAGCGTGTTTCAGCTCCACACCCACCCAAATGGGCAGCCTGTAAGTATCCTCCACTGAGACCCCCACTTTTTTAACGCCACTGGCATTGGGGAGAACTGCCAGGAGAAGTGATGTTGTAGGATGCAGATGTCCTGGAGGGTTCTTCCCCAGCTGCAAGATGCTTTAAGGGCAGTACCCCCACAGTCAGTTCCATTTGGCACTGGTTGGTTTCTGTTTACCAGCAATCCTTAGCTTATCAGTCGCCTTTCTTCACCCAAGGTTTCTCTGCAGCTGATCCTGCCTGAGGGGGAAAGACGATCCGGATGGCTGGGGTGGGGAGGTGGTGAAGGGACAGGACAGATGTCTTGAAAGAAGTGTCATGTCCAAAGCTTGACACTTTCCCATCACTCTTGTACAGCATTTCTCCCCTCAGTAGCCAGGAAGCAGGGATGCAGGGAAGTCAGGTTGTCTGGGGGGGCTCTTCATGCAAAAGGAAATGCCCCTTCCCTCACCCCTTTGCACTCAGCCCCACTGCAGCGGCATCCAGTGGCTCACAGAGACGCTCGTCCCTGCACAGAGGCCAGATCATGTGCCAGAGCTGTGTGTCTTCCTGTCCCCTTACCCAGGCACTCCACCAGCTGCTTGCTGGAGGAAGGCACAGCCCCAGCCTGGGAAGGTTGCCCACCTGCCTGTGAGCAGCAGAGGAAAGGGTTGTGCACTCCCAAAAGCACAGAGGGTGCCTAGGAGCCTTATTTCCCACACAAAGACCTCAGGGACCTCCTAAGCCATTCACATGGGGCCTCTCTCTGCTGGGGAAACTGAGACACAGAACTCTCCTATGGTGAAACCCAGCAGGAGGAAAAGATGCCAATAATTTGGCAGTGTAGAGAGGGACATCGCTGGGAAAATACATCCTCTGGGAGAGGGCAGAGATACCATGGGCTTTCCCCAGGTCCTCATCCATGCAGAGATCACAGAGCAGCACAGGATCTCTGAGGTAGCTGTCCTCCACCCCTGCCATATGTTACCACAAACCTGATAGGAATTCAATTCTCTGTCCCTTCTCTAGTAAACACATGTAACTAGGACAATTTTTAATAGCTTTTGTATTTTATGGATGCTGAGGGAGTGTGAGATGATTGAACAAAAAGCCACATTTCTATAAGCCTGCCTTCCTTAGGAAACTAGTCTAAAGAAATATGACAGCAAGGGTTGGTAGGAGGGCAGGGCCAAGAGTCAGCTGGGCTGTAGTGGTCCCAGCCCTGAGGTCAAACAGAAATCCCTGAAGACCTGGTCAGCCAGCCAAGAGCTCCCTCCAAGTGCAGCTTGTTCTTCCTCTGAGGGCTTTGAGGCAGGACAGCAGGGAGAACAACGTGGTGTGAGCCCTTGTGGAACAGGGAGAGGAAGAGCAGCAATGCTTGGGTGCAGGAGACCATGTGTAAGACAGACCAACCAAGGGGCAATATTAGGGGCAAGACAAACCATGGTGAAATTACATTTGCCAGAGGTCTCATTCTGCAGCACAATCTGTGCCTAAGCATAGATATTCTCCTGGTTGCTTGTGTCTTTGTTGCAGATTCAGAACAATGGGTGTCCTCCATGTGACCTTCCAGCCTCTCCAGAAGCCTGTTGTGAAGAAGCCCTCCAAGGGACACTACAAGAAGTGAGGGAAAAGTGACAAGGGAAGTGGGCAGGTTGGTGTCTAATGCTGTGGCCCCCCTTCCATGCTCTGTGTGTGCTGCTCCTGGGGGAAGTTTGGGACTGAGAAACTTCATCTTTGTGCTCATTAAACAGAGGTGTCCCACTCTCAAGTTTCCAGGGGAAGATGAAGAGTAGGAGAGGGATGCTGAAAAGTCTCTAGTCACCAGCACTGCCACCAGACATGGAGTATAGATTGAGTGGAGTCTCTCCTGGCACGTTAAAAACTCAGAGGCTGTACCAAATTCACCATCAGCTTTGGATGATGGTCTCGGAGGACATTCAGGATATCACAGATTCACAGACTATTCTGAACTGGAAGGGACCCAGAGTCCAATTCTTAAGTAAATGGCTCACACAGGATTGAAGTATGATAATAGGCAGTGTAATAGGTAATAGGCAGTGGAAGAGGACAGTAGGGCAAATGTGAACTTCTTGAAGGAAAGTGGTAAATGATTCTCAGCAGATAAAGCTTATCAGAGGGAGGAAGAGTTATTTGCAAAGACTCAAGCCTGAGGCTGAGCTTGAAGGTCTCTGAGTCCCGTGTTTATGCCTCTCTGCAGACCTGGGTGGACAGTGCTTCACTGCCATGTGGCTCTGCAGCCAGTGATACCCCTTCCTGATGCCACTTCCCTGTTCTACAGCATGAAGCAGAGGCCTGCAAGATGGCACTGAGGACAGCATATATTCCAGGGAGAGGGGCAGAGTTGGGTTTGCCAATCAGCGTGAGAGGAGCAAGGTGGATGGCAATCACAGGTGTGTCTCAGTCGCACCCATGTCCCTGGGCCTCAGACGGTGAGTGCCGGCAGCTGGATCCAGGGTGCCTCTCTGAGCTGGGCACCTGCCTGTCTGCATAGGGCACTGGTCCTTGGGCAACCAAGACAGAGGAGTACCATGTCTGCCAGCCTCAGTGGGTAACAGAGCTGCAGTGGTATTCAGTTCTGCTGTGCTCAGAAATCTATAGGCAGGCAAGGACCTGCATGTGGAGCTCAGACGCTGGAAATGAGTGGTATCAATGGCATGGGGTGTCTCAGAGCTACAGGACAAGGCAGGGAGGCAAGAGGAGCCCTGCAGTTCAGATCCTGTCATGTCTGCACTTTACTCAGTTGTCCAAAGAGCACAAGGGATGTCTGATGATAACTGAAAGAAAAGCATTTTCCCAGAATAACTCTTAACCCCTACTTCTTTTACTCAATAGTCCAAAGATCACAAGGGATGTCCTTGTGTGATAAAAACTGAAAGGCTATATCCCAGAATAGCTCTTATCTTGCTTCTTACCAGACAGTTTTTCTTTCCTCCAACCCCTGCAGTTTGCTGACAAATGCCGCCTTTCCAGTGGGACCATGGTGCAGAGGGCATGTGTCATACTCTACTCCCAGTACTGGTCCACACATGGAACATCACTAAGCCACCTTTGCTGTGACCAAAAGTGCACCAATGCACCCACCTCAACCCAGTAACACGTGCAGCACAGTCCTAGGCAGGCCTGAGACACTCCTATGTGCAAGGGGAGTCCCTAGACTCCAGCCATAAGGCTCAGAGCACATCCTGGGAAGGGTGCCACAAGAGGCAACAACTGAGGAGTCCCATCTTTGTGTTTTGCAACAGGCACCCCCACAGCACCTTTTACCATGGTAGCAAGAAAGTATACAGGCATCAAGATGGATCTGCTGCAAAAGAGACGTACTGAGAACCTGTTCCACGTGCTGACTTTACTGGAGATGGTTGGGACTTTGGCCTTGATGTCCTACGCACTGCTGTATGAAGCAGGAAACCTGGTGAACCTCCCTGACAAATGCATTGGCTTTTACAACTTCTGCCTGTGGAATGATACAGCTGGGGAGCTGCAGTGCCTGGACAACAAGCATCTAGAGGCAATAGGCATCAGTCTGCTAGAAATGGCACTAGCCAGGGTTTGTGTGTATTCCTGCCTGGTCTTCATCCTCTTCCACCTCCTTTTTGTTTTAACTGTGAATTGCACAGGGCAGAGAGAGGGATGGAAGATGATCCACATCATACCCTTCATCAAGATGATAATCCTGTCTGGAGGCCTGGGTATGTTTCTTTTACAAACCTCACGGTGGATTCATCCCTCTGATTTCACTGGAGGCTTCCTGGCACTGCTTGGGACTCAGGTTCTGCTACTGCTCCAGATTCTCACTGCCACCGCGTACCTCAGCTGGGCCAAGCACACAGGTATGTGTCAAAGCCATTTAACTGAGGAGGCCCTGCCCACTAAGGTTTGACAGTGAAGAAGATGCAAGAGCTATCAGTAACATGATTTAAAATAATAATCCAAATACAGATTTACTGCCTAGCAAAAATCTGATTCCCAGTCCAAAGGCTCATGTCAAGCCATGCTCTGGCTCATTGCTGTGTGCAGCACTCCTGCATCAAGCTGGTGGCAGACACCAACAGCCACAGCACAGAAGCTTCCCAGGTACAACAGTATGTAACACTCCTCAGTTTGGGGGACAACATCAAAGTGACAGCACTTCTGGCCCCAAAGAGCAGTGAAGGCAGCAGAACCAGCACAGAGAGGACACAGCCCTCAGCCCACACCTAGTCTATGTAAAAAAAAAGTTGCTAGTATCTCAGAGTATGTGATTAAATCTGTAATTAACTAACAAAATGCTTTTAATACCTTTGGTCCTACAATATAAGAAACATAAAAGGATTTTAAAAACAGGATCTGTAGATTATCTAGGAACTAACAAATGTTCAGGAAAATGTAATCAAATAGGTAATTGCTTTGTAAGTAGACAAGTATTTAAGATATCACTTAAATAGGCAGCCAATCAACAACCAACCTTCAAGGCTGTGAAGAAAACTATCTAGGATGACAGAGAAATAACACCAGAAAGAACCAGTTTTGTAGTTTGAAAGCAAGATAACAAACTGAGCACGTACCAATTAAGAAAATGCAATAAAAGGACAATTGACCAAGATGGTTGAATGACCACCAAAATCCGTAAAAGGGTTGTAATAATCCCTAAAGGACACTAGATGGCAGAAAAGACTGAAATAGTTAACTCCCGTTCCTATAATAATTTTTAAATAGGCATTTTAAGTTATTGATTTGTCTGTGTAGTGAATATGTAACAACCTTGTAAATATAAACTGCATGAATTCATCCAGTGGCTGAGAGAACGTAAGTAAGTAAAGAATGCCTACTTAAGAGTGATATCCTTTGCTGTTGAGTGAATTTAAGGGACATGACGGTCTGTTTTCTCTCTTGCTTCAGCCTTGGTGAGGATGAGGCTGGTGATGCTAATTTGACAGATTCTTCATTTCAATACATGCTCTCATGCTCTCTGGCCTCATGTGGTTTGTTCATCCCTTTTTTGGATTTGGGAAGATAATATTGAGCCATCTTCATCGCTTCCTAGACCCTCACGCATGCTGCCATGGGGTCTGCCCCCTCAGGGTCCCTGCCAGTCTGCTCCTGCACATCTTCCTCAGCATTGGGAGCATTGGACTGCTGGAGTCTGGAGGCAAATTCAGAACCAGGCCCAATGGGAACAGCCGGCCAGGCTCCACTGCAGCTGTGACAGAGGAACCACAAGGACAAGGGAGCCCTCAAGGCTGAACCATGACCATGTCGCTCTGCTCACAAAGGTCTTCCAGGTCAGCAGCTCCCTGCTCCCCTCCGTGCCCAACACCGACCCACCAAAGGGATACTCACAGAAACCCAAATGTCCTCTTTAATCTGTCCATGCTCTGAAATGTGAAACAGAAATGAACACATCCTAATCTAGAGCCAAATCCCACTGAGCGCAGCAGAGTGAGAACTGAGTACCTCCCTTCTTTCCCCCTCTGGCGTTCATGGGTATCCTACCAGCCACACAGGGCACCAACACAGCAGATGGACAGGCTCCCTCCAGCAGACCAACACAGCTCCCTCCAGGCCCTCCTCCCACCGGTCTCAGGGCCACAGGAAGAGACACCCTCCCCATTGTGCCCTCTTCTCCTGGGAAATCAGAGAGGTGCTGTTAGCTGAAAAAGATCTCCCTGACGTATTTCAGGACATCGTCCTCGGAGTCCTCCCCGCCTGTCCTCTCTTTGTCAGCACCAGCACCAGGAGGGGAGGGACGTGCCAGACCGTGGTCACTGCCTCCGTCCGTGTTAGCCGTGCTTCCAGGAACCTCGTTTGGTGCTGGCAGGAGCTCCTGCTCCTCTTCGCTCCTGCATCGGGCCTTCTCTTCACCTTCCCCGCACTGTGGATTCTGACCAGAGGGAAAAGAACAAGCGCCGGCGGTGCGTGACTTCACGCCGGGAGCACCCCAAGGAGTGAAAGGGCAGCTCACCATCCCCGTGAGCCACGCCTCGCCAGGCCCCAGGTGCGCGGTTCCGCTCTGCCGCGCCCGGCAGGGTGCAAGCCATGCAGCACCGGCAGCGCCCTCCGACCCGCACAGAGCGGGGCCTCCAGGGACCGCGGGCAGCAGCGCTCCCTGCCCGCCCTCCGAAGCTCTGCCGCCCGGCCGGGCTCGGGTACGGCCAAGGCCGCGTCCCCACCCTCCCAGGTCTCGGCTCACCTCGGCCAGGACCGCCAGGGCCACCTCCACCAGCTCCGCCTCGTCCATGCAGTACAGCGCCGTCGGCCTGGGCAGTGCACGGGGGATGCTCAGCGCGGGCAGCGCCCGGGCTCGCCCTCCCGCCCGCCGCCCCGGCCGCTCCCCGGCCCCAGCGGCGCTACCTGCGCCCCGCCGCCTCCCGACCCCGGGGGACGGGGCCGCCGCCGCCCGCTCGTCCCCCGCCGCCCCCATCCAGGCTGGGAGCTGCCGCCGCCGCGCGCCCGCCGCCATGCGCACGCGGAGCGCTGCCGCCGGGGCGCCTTCCGCCCGTCACGGCCGAGGCTGCCCCAAGCCGCCCTAAAACCCAAGTCACGACAGAGCCCCGTGTTTGATCAAGCAGGCAGGCGGTGAGTGAGGCTGCGCGCCCCTCAACAGTCCGTCAAGAAGCAAACATGACTCTGAGCCAGCTGCGGAGCAGACGGCACGTTTGGAACGATGCCTCCCAGCCTCGGAGCGCCGGGGGCAGCCTTGAGGGCCGGGCCCGGCGCCGCCCCCGAGCGCTCCGTTACGGTCCCGCGGTGACGCCCCGAGCGCGCCCGGGGCTGCCGGGGCGCCCTCTGCAGGCCCGGGCGCGCAGGGCAGGCGCGGGGGGCCCTGCTGCAGCGCTCCGCCGGAGCGGAGGGGCTCGGGCCGGGGAGAGAGGAGAGTCTGGGCCAAGGCAAGGCCCTCCGGGAATACAGCAGGTTGAGCATTGTTCTAGCAAAACCACATGTTCATTTCTTCCCTCCACGCTTCTGGCACAGTATCAATGCTGTGCTAATGCATCACTTTGCATAGCAACCTTGGGCTGGTGCATGTTTTTTATACTTTCTTTTCCTGTTTGGGGGTTTTTGTTTTGCTTTCAGTCCTACTTATGAAGCAAACCTGAGAGTAGGCTCTCTCCAGAAATCTCAACTGACCCTCTGTGAGGGCTGGAAGATAACATCTGTAAGAAAGTAACAGCTTAGTGTTCAACGCCGGGTTGAATGGGGCTTTGGATAATCTGGTCTACTGGAAGGTGGACATGCCCATGGCAGAGAGTTGGAACTAGCAGAGTGTTAGGTCCCTTCCAACCCAGATCATTCTGTAATTTTGTAATTCTAAATTTCAAAACACTTGTGCAATGTAGTTAACAGTGCAGGGCTGGGAATACAGCCAAATCTTTCTTGGCCTTTTGAAAGGCCAACAAAGGCTCCCATTTGAGAGCTCTCTAAACTCCCGGACTAAAGCCCTGGGGATTCCTGAAGCCAGTTCGAAGTCTGCACTGGATTTGAGGAGACATTAGTTCAGACTGGCATGAAGTGCAGCTGCACCATTAGTATCACATCCCAGGTCGAAATCCTGTATTTCGATGTCAGTCTGGCAGGGGACTTGTTAATCTGGGAGATCCTTGAAATGGAAGGTGAGGTTATCCGATGAGCGCAGTCAGCAGGAGCAAGTTACTCCATGGACAACAGGTACCTGTAGCATGAATATGGCTGTAGGGAGGATTTCAGTATCCAGCAGTGTTGCCCTTGAACAGCTGTCTGTATGTGTGGCTACCCATATGGTTCACGAATGGCTGTTCATTTTCCAGCAGTGTATGCTCTGCCAAAGAACAACAGTACCATAAACTCCCAACACAGGCCAAGGACATAAGCAACAGAAAGCTCCACGGCAATGTCTAAGTAGATGAAATGTATCTGCTTAGTCCATTCAAAGACCATGAGCACAGCACTTGCCCTGATGTTGGAGGGCTTAGGGGGAGAGACAGCTCCAGTGACAGAGAGCCCTATACAGGGCCAGACTGGTCTTGGCTTCCCTCCCCCTATCCACCATGACGTAGCTGCTAGGCATTATGTAGCTTCTGAACTCCAGCACAAGTATTTCGAAGTCTGACTCAGGATTTCTGCTCTGGTTGATAGCCAGATACCTATAGCAAGGTAACAAAATACATCCAAGCAAAACCAGTTGTTTTTGTTCCTGGATGTCTGGTTCACCCTGCTGTGCAGGTGTGGTGCTGGATGCACCTGGTAAAAACACAAGGGCTTTTTTGCATGCAGGAGATTTGGCACATCACTGTCCTCACCACCCTCCATGTTTTGCAGCAACTGCTGAACAAAGCATAGAGTTCAAATGCAAGGGAATATTTTCTTTTTATGGAAAAAAACCAAATAAAAACAAACTAACAAAATCGTAACAACAAATGTTATACCCAAAGAATACTGTTTTCCCATTAGCCTTTCCAGTACCGTCATGCACTGTACTGCCTCACGGTTGCTTCCTCTAGCCTCACCTTCTTCTGCAGAACCCTGACACGACCACAGCCTTTTAGCCACGTGCTA
Organism: Phylloscopus collybita; assembly: GCA_027886175.1. NCBI lineage: Eukaryota > Metazoa > Chordata > Aves > Passeriformes > Phylloscopidae > Phylloscopus > Phylloscopus collybita. The sequence continues at coordinate 47,530,764 of JAJNNQ010000137.1, read as the reverse complement.
CTCAAGACTCCCTAACAGAGGGAAGTCCAGCCGTCACAATGGATTAGTGGAGACTTATTTTTCAGTGCTGCCACTGATCCAGTTCCATACTGGCATTCTGTTGCACAGTGGCTTGGCAACTGTATTTATCAAGAGGCAAAAACTACAATGCAAAGAGGGACTTTGCTTTGCCTTCTCTCCTGTGCAGTTTGTTCCTGCGTGTTAACACTGGTTTTGTCAAATCTATTGCTCTCTCCCCCTTCAGTACTGTCCAGGTTAAGACTTTTGAGCCAGTAAGGTTGTTAATTTAATCTTCCCATCCATAGAAGCAGTGAGGCATGTCCCGCAGTCCATGGCTGTGCTCCAATCCACTGTGACAACTGGAGCTCGGTGTCCTCCCAGGGAAAGGCAGCTCTCCAGAACCTTTTCCTCACCTTTTAACTAAAAAGAAGGAAAGCATAAGATTTTAAGGAGGTAAGTTTCTGCAGTGGGGGGCAATGCACCTGACAAGACAAGCCAAAGTCTGACAGAGACTCCATATCTCTAAGAGCATGCATAAGTAAGCAGAGAATCAGAGAGATACTGACATGTGTGTAGCACATATATGAAAGGAAGCTGAAGCTTCCAGTCTCACTACTGAAGCATGTGTTCTCAAGCAGCTCAACTTCTGACATTAGCTGAAATGCAGTAATTAAACAAGGCAGGCTAAGAGCATACACTTAGCACATAAGTGATGAGAAGCACATAAGCCTAAGCTATAGCTCATGTTAGTTCAGGTGCTCTGAATACCCCAGATGCAAAGATAAAAATTCCACCTAATCTGTCTTGCAAGAGCATGGGCATGTGATCAGTAACATTTGTTACTGAAGCACAGAAATTTGGGCACTTGGAACCACTCAGCCTTACCCTTCATTTAATTTCAGTACACAGTAAGGGAAGAGAATCAGGCTGAGTCTAACATAGCAGGCATGGAAGGCAGATTGAACATAAGCGCCAGTCAACAATCATACATTTTGCACTGAACTGGCATGCATCCATATATCAAAAAAGTAATTAAAACTTTGTCCTAGGCACTTGGACACTAAAAACTAAGCTTTAAGAAGGAGCACAAATACTCCAGCTACACACACAGGACCCAAACACCTGCTGTACACCACACACTGTGTGAAACTGAACAGCAACTTTGACAGAGCAAGGATGGGTACGTGGTATGTGCTGCTTGAGAACTTCCAGTGGCTGCTGTTGCACCCTTGTCATTAACAGAAGCTTGTATGGACATTTAAGTAGTACTCCCCATCACTTCTCAGACTTACCTTAAAAATTACTCCCCCAGCAGAAGAACATGTCAACATGTAATTGCCCTCAGAGTCAAAAGCAAAAAGCCGTCCTCGTGGGAACTGGACTTGCTTGTAGCCGCTATACCCGGACAGAACAAAAGGACCCGTAGCTTCCCTGGGAAGGTCATACTCAGACACCTTCAAGCCACTTTTATGGATATTCCACTGAATAAACTAGAATGAGAAAAAGAGATGACAAAAGCCTATAATGAAATTAACTGGGATGAAAATAGGGTTGCCTTTCTTTGCTTTTAAGCAAAACAGTGGGTGCTCCTCACAAACGAAGATGGCATTTTGACATCTGTATCTAAGTGGCTATATTAATAAAACACAGGCTGAGAAGGCTGTAAGAGTGCCTTCTATCCAGAAAACATACGCACTGCCTTCCTTGAGCACTACTGCCTATGTGTCCTTCCACACTGCATGCAGAACTCTGGTGAGAATTACTTAACTCCTTAGCCAAGGTCCCTCCCCGAGCCACACCTCTACTACTGAAGACTGAGGAACTGCAGCAATTGAAGTGTTTTTTTATAAACAACAGGGAGCTTCTGATGAGATTTATGCAAAGTGATCAAGGATATGCTTCCCTGTGAATCTTGAATCTCAGATCTCAAATGTGGTGATCTCAGGGGCAGAGAAAGGTCATCCTCACATGCACTGTCTAGGAAAGGGATGTCACCAACAGTAGGATTTGGACACAAGGTCCAAGACAGCTCCAACTATTAATACATTTTTCAGCCACCCTCTCTGCAGATTGCATGGAGCAGGGTGGTACTGCACACCTAAGACTGCAGTTAGCAGCCCACAGTTCATCCAGAATCTGAGCATATTTTTACGGTTGTCCCCACCATATGGAGAAGATTCCAGAAGTGGTCTCTCTGCCAGTTGACCAGTAGGAGGTCATCCATAGCCTACCTTGCCATCCTCGCCTATGCTGTAGACTGTGTTCTCATCATAGCTGAACTCAACGGAGTAGACTTCCCCATCATGTGCCTTCCAGCTCATGGCGCACTCATGCTGCTGCATATCTGAGGGGAGAACCAGTACTGAACACTCCTGGTACTCACACAGAGACCTCAGGAACATTAAAGGTCTCTTTTATGAAGACATAAAAGAGTCCTTCTATGATCCTGAGGTCTCTGTGACAGCCCTATAAACCACCCTGGGGGAGCCCAATCCAGTCCCAGCACCCTGTGCCTATACTTCCGCTTTCACTTTGGCCACAAAAATCATTGTCTATAACTACCTGACTTTACAGGCCTGCTTACATGCTCACTGTCAGCTGCAGGTATTCTACATCCAAGCACCACTGGCCCTCCTCCCCTTCTTATCCTGACCATCCTCCCAGCTGCTGACAGCTCTGTCCTCCCAAAGACCTGGGACTGCAGCCTCCACCTGTGCCAGAAGCAGATTCTCCATTCAAAGGTGGGAGGCCTGAACTGCCTTTATTGCAAGAACAGGCTGAAGAGGACAAAAACCTGAGAAACAGAAAGTGCTCCCAGAAGGAGAACTGATGTGAAGCCCTTGCACTTAAATGGAAGGTCTCACATTAATTGTTTTCCTCATGACTTAGCCTCTAGTGGTACTGCTATCTGGCACAGCATAAGACCACATGGCTTAAGGGCAAATTCACTCTCCTCTTCACCAGGAGAGAAACAAATCCAGCAGCACTACCAGGGTCTCCAGCCAATGTCCTCCAGAAAAAATCTATGTCAACTCATTCCTGAGAGCTCCTGTGGAGACAATAGCTTCCACCTTGGTCTCCAGGCATATCCTCCAGCTGCCTCCCTGCTAGGGCAGCCAACTCAGGACTAGGAGCCACCTCACTACTCAGTTTCACAGAAACATTTCAGTTAGAAAAGACTTCCAAAATAATCACACCAAACTACTTTAACACTGCCAAATGCACCACTAAACTATACCCTTGAGTGCCACATCTGTAACATTTTTTAAACACTTCCAGGGATGGTGACTCCAGCACTTTCCTGGGCAGCCTGCTCCAGTGCTTGACAATCCCTTTGGTGATGGAAGCTTTCCTAATATCCAACCTAAACCTCCCCTGATGCAGCTTGAGACTGTTCCCTCCTGTCCAATTCCTTGTTACCTGAGAGATAAGACTGACCTCCACCTGGCTACAACCTCCTGTCAGGTAGTTGTAGAAACCAGTAAGATATCCCCTCAGTATCCTTTTCCATGAGCTAAAGAATGCCAGCTCCTGCAGCCACTCCTCATGCGCTCCAAACCCTTCATCGGCTTTGGTTTTGTTCTTTGGACATGCTCCAGCCCCATAATGTCTTTCATGTAGTGAGGGGCCCAAAACTGAACATGCCATTTGAGGTGCAACCTCAGCAGTGCCAGGTGCAAGGGGACAATCACTTCCCTGTCCTGCTGGCCACACTGTTTGTGATATAAGCCCAGATGTGATACAGTCCTGTGAGCCTGGCCTCACAGCTGGCTATCAACCAATACCCCCAGGTCCCTTTCCACCGTACCAAAGAGACGAACAATCCCATCTGCAGCCCCAGTGACCAGAAGGTTGCCATTGTGGTTGAAGGCTGTGCAGTTAATAGCAATGGGCTCAGGCTCCAGGGAGAACTGTAGCTGGAAGGAAAAATCTGCATTAATGCTAAGAAATAGAGCTGGGGGTGCTGAAGAGCTGAACTCCAGGGAAAGGAAGAAAGAAAGATGGTATTTAGTAACAAGAACTCTGGTTTGGAGCCCTACACCTCTAATGACTACAGCCTTTAAGGTCTGGCAGCGGCATTTTACTGTGACACTAAACCAGCAATTCACCACAGCCAAGCCACAGCTTTCTTGGCCATGGACTCAAGGTTGCAAAACCAGCCCCTGGCAGGCATTAGCTTGATTATTTTGTTTTCTCCTACATGTCAGGGGCAGCACTTCACTTAAAAACAGGGAAGGCAAGGGAAAGAGCAGCAACAAAAATCCTTCAATACAGCTCAACTGGAAAAAGCCTGAGCAAAGCATCATTCAATCCACTTGGGATATTTCCAATCACAAACTGTGCAGCCAAGATAGAAACAAGGCCACAGACTATTCCGAAGAATTCCTCAGAAAAACCCCAACACACCAATAAACCAAAAAAACTTCACCCAATCCAGCAGCTACTTACATTATTTATTTTTAGCCTGAATGTGACAGAGGGGAAAGGAGGAAAAAGAAGGTGTTGAAAAGAAAGTCAGCATAATTTAGAAAGAGGGTTCCTACACATTGAAACAGAAGACACTCATTCTCAGCAAGCAGACTGAGAAAGCACAGAAACCTAGCAAGTACCTGCTGTTTCATTGTCTTTGTGTCCCACAGTAGCAGCTTCCCAGGAACTTGGTTCATGCTTTTTCCCCCAGAGTTGATTACTGAGAAGTCAATGTGGGAGATGAGGCTCTGGGCCGCTGCAGAACAGACAAAGGAGGCACCACTTGGGCTGCAGGCAAGCGAGAGGATCCTGAAACAGAGGCACATGGTCTGAATCACCACTCTCAAGCAGCTGCCTGAAGCAAAGCTCTTCCATCAAGACCCCGCAAGACAGGGTGCACTGTAAAGGAGGGCAGGATTCACGTACTTAGTTTTTGAGTGTCTTCCATTTAACTGAGCAGTTTTATGCTGCTCAGGCAGGGACTGCCCTCTAGATGAAGGCTGGATAGTCCTGCAGCTGCAGAAAAGCAGCAGGAACATGGAGATATTCACCATTAAAACCAACCCATTTGTTTATATTTATATATAATAATCAGTGTTCCAGAGTTACCTGGGCATGTCCTCATCAATGCTGATTTCGCAGAGATTCTTCTTTGCTTCTGTGTCATAAAGACGAACCGTCCCAACCCCACTGCCAAGCAATAGCTTGAAACCAGCAAGGAAGTAGATGGAAAGAGTATGAGTGAGCAGTACAATGATGTTGGCCAACAACAACCAAGACTTAGTAGTTCTTTTTTCTATTTATGCATTCAGACTAAACATTACTCCATTATGGTACATCCTGTCTTCCTGTGCAATCACACTGAGTAGGACTACCCCAAAGCCATAGAAGTCAGAGCAAAAACCCTGATTTCCAGTGAGAAAAAGACCTAATAGGCACCGAGGTGGCATAAACAGCACTTTCTAGATCATGGCTCAACCCTACAGGATGCAAAACATGCATGGAGTCTCAATATCTAGTGGACCAAGGAAAGAGAAGCTGAAGATGGCTAACTGTGTGCTAAAGAGAAAATCAAACAGGAGCCAACTCCTTTCACCCATGGGAAGAAGAAATCATCCAGAAGAGCCCACACATGCTTTGTCAGTGGTGTTACAATTTCAATTAAAATTTAAGTCGTGGAAAGATGCATTATAAAAGAAAACTGAGCAAGCCAGATCTTTGTCACTTCAGTGCCTAATTTGCTGGTGAATCCTACATGTATTTCACATTTCTTCACGTGTATTCACATGAAGAATCTTTCTGCTAGCAAGAAGGAAATAAATTCCGCAAAGCAGAAGAAACATCATCACAACAAACAAAGTGCAACAACTGCATCAACAACTTGCTTTCTAAAAGCAAAAGAAAAGATAAGCTGTAGCACCAGCTCTTAACAGGCAGCATTTTGGGGTTATCAAGCCCCACATTGTCAGTGCCAAAATGTGCAAAATACTGCTTCATTTGCAGGCCAGCCTTTTCATACAGCCCTGTATCTGCCAAGGGGGGGCATGAAACACTAGCAATAGTTCTAGGACTCAGAGGAATACATATAATTTAAGGCTCCTCTCTAGTAGCAGAACTAGAGAAAAAGGGATATAGGAAACATTTAGACTGCCATGTTATTTAAACAAGCTCCAAGCTCGTTATGCACACACAAACCCTTAGCTCTTAAGACACCAGCCTAAAACTGGCCATGGAGCTTTTTGCACACCTGCACAAGTAAAATGCCACCCCCACAACCCCTTCTCTACTGCTGGCTCAGGGTATGAGTAAAGCTCCACAGCTCTCTGTTGCAGGCCTCCCCACAGGCTGCTGTACTCTGTTGCCTCTGCCTGTCTTTACAAGTTGCTGGTGATGTGTGTGAAGACGGTCTTTTCTCTCAAAGGCACTACTTCTATCCTGCAGCTGTACCCACACTGCAGCTCAGGAATTTCTGTTTCAGGGCAAGCGGTGGTGAACTCCTTGCTCAATACAAAGCATACACTCCCCACTCTAGCTCTTCTTAGACTGTAGAGGCTTTGGTTCCCTGTGTCCCACTAAAAGTGGAAACTAACTGCTGCCCCAATTAGACCCACAGTGCAGCTGTCTAGAAGTGAACATGCAACACGTAGCAACACAGCCCCAAATCATCTGCTGCGCTTCCACACGCAGACTACTCACCAGCCGATCACGCTTGGTAGCCCATTCCAGGGACAGCAATGGAGATTTGGAAATGGATGAAGCTTTCGTTTGCATTATGGGATTAAAAGACCAGACTTTGATGACCCCATCCACATCCAAGCTGGCCACCCTCCGTCCAGAACAATCAACCCTGGGTGTAGAATGAGGGAGAAAAATATCCCATCTGTCTCAAATTCCTAAATGCAACCCACTAAACCTTCCTTTCCTGGCCACACACCAGTTCCTTCTGAAGGAATTGGAACTTCTTTGCACTACTTCCTGCTCACTTCACAGTAACTGGCACAATGAAGCACACTAAGCTCCAGACACAAAGCATAATGCCCTTAAGCAATACCTGCTTTCCAAGGGAGTTTCTTTCTAGCTAGCATTGCCCAGTCACAAAAATGTCTGTCCAAAAATGTCTGTCCACTCTCACTGCACAAGCCACATGCTATTTTCAGTCACACCTACTTGACTGCCCTGCAACTGAGAGTACATGTCCAATGTGCTAGACAGAACAGAGCTGATCCTTCTGCAGAGGCTTTTACAAGACACCTTCTCCTGCCAGTGCATTACCTGCAGTACATGATGGATGAATGGTGCTCCCCATACTCCTCCTGGCTCAGGACGATGAAAGGCTGTTCCTGCCGAGCCCCCACAGCCTCTGCACTGCTGCCAGGCATTTTGGTTGAAGTCTCTGTTTGCTCAGCATGCAGCTCTGAGCATGGTTCTGCCTCAGCTGTGCTAGTATCTGTTTTCTTCTCAGCACTTTGGCCCTGAAGGAAGAAATCCTATGTGAAATACAAAGAAGCAGCTCCATATCAAGCTCCTCATCTACCCCAGCCTGCTGGGAGAAAAACAAAAGAAGCTGCAGCAAAACAGAAGCATGGTCAGGTCAACACTCCTTCTGCCAGGGACCCTTCTGAATACAAGGACCTTGTGTTGCACAAATGCGCTATTTAATACGACCTGCTTAGTTGTTGAGTCCCTTATATCCCCCTCCATGTGCCCAGCTATACACTTTCCTGTAAAAATTTAAAAAAAAACACAACATTTCTAGCATACCTCAGCCAATATCAAAGGCCTATTTACATGTCATTAGAGCACAGGTTCACAAGTAAATCAACATATTTCAAGAATTCTTGCATTTGTCAATACAAGTAAAAACTGTATAATATGCAGTTCAGCAAACCTGCACAAAAACTTGGCTCTCAAGCCCCAGTGGATGGATTATCTTCATCTGCCAGAGGTGTAGACCGTGCACACTGGAGCTACCACTGCAGCCAACTGACTGATGTCAACAATAGAGCTGACACCTTGGTCCAAAAGCTTAAAACCCAATTTGACAGGGCAGACAGGTCAAATGGAGTTTTAGGAGGAGACAGTATCTAGATGAGACAAGATCTGCACTGCAGAAATATCTGGAAGCAGCTTAGTCTTCCCTTGCCACCAGAAGTTGAACAAGAAGCAGATACAGCACATAAAGTGGTAAAAAACACCTCCTAGCATTTTTTTAATAAACCATCCTCTGAAAATTAAGTGTCCCCAAAATGGTATTGGTATTGATGGTTATGAATTTCTGTTCTGTAATACATGCTTGCCTAAATTACAGTAGCTTCTCATCAGGACCAATGGATCAAGCACTGCATAATCAAATCATCTGAAATCACAGAGCTGGAAAAGATTGGGATATAAATTCAAGAATTATTCTGCTAGTTAATGTGGAGAGGTAATAACCAGTGAATGACACTCGTGAAAGAAACAGTGCCATCTTTCAGTTTCCTTTTTGCTCACATGCTTTGAGTACAAGAGAAAGTTAAAGAGTATCAAGCTTCCCCAAGAGCACAAGGACCAATTTTTACACAGCCCAAAAATCACTGCCTTAACCTGGAACATTGTAGAAAAAGGAAAGTCAAAGGAAACTTACTGGGAAATTGGGCTTTCCAATTTTCCAATCAACACCCTGAGTGTTTTAGATGAACCATGAACAAAGAAGTTCTCTCAAGGCCTTAAATGCTGAGTACCATCTCTTTAACCGGCACTCCCACACACAGAAGAGCCACACACTGGCCAATGGGCAACAGTCCCTCAGCACTGTCTCTCCACAAGGCAGAATGTCTCATACAGCCAAAATAACAATGGCTGAGATGCCGCCTGTGCTCTGTATTTTTTGACAACTGGCTGCTGAAAGCCAGACAACACACAGGTGAACAGAAGTAGTGTGCTGACCTTCAGCAGTTAAAATCCAGGATGCAGTTTTATTATTTCATTAGATTTTAAAGCAGGGCACAGACCCAGGCAAAAGTGCAACAATAAAGTACAAAAAACTCCAAAAAGCAAATGTTGCTAGGAAAGCAATTTCCATTCCTATCCAGGAAAAATTTCTATTAGTTTTCATTGTCCCACACAGAGCCTGCATAAATCAGCATAAGAAACTACAGGAAGAGAACTCACTTGGCTGGATGAGTGAGCCAAGTTCATTACCACTGAGGAATGGGGATTTTAACAAGCTATTTGAACACAACCATTAAATGTGAATGAAACCTTAATGAAGCCTCAGGACCAGGCTGTTGAAAAACATGGGAGACAAAAGACAACTCTTCTTCCAGTTGAAATGCCAATACAGATTAACCTACAGGGACACAGAAATAAACCAAGAGCGGAAGCAGTTGATTAACTACAGACATTAACCTTTGATATAGTTATTTCTGACTAGCAATTCCAAAACTTAAAGGAAACACGTGCACTTGTTTTACCACTTAGTTTTACAGAAATACAAGCCTTCTGCTTCCCAGCCTTGCAGTGCAGTACCTGGAAGGTCCCTTTTGACAACAGTTCTTTCCTTTCTTTTCCATGCTCCTGCAAGCGCTTCTGCCGCTGCTGCAGGGAACTGGACTCGCCTGCCGCTACACCACTGTAGTGGCTCTTCCCATCCTTACAGCTCACTGTTCCCTCTTTTCCTTTGGCACTCTGGAAGGCAGAGAAGTGACTGAGCAAAGTTATGCTCCTAGCAGGCTATAGAACAAAGAGTAAAAGAAGCAGCAAAGCAACCAAGCACCTGCAAGGGCTCCACAAGCTCTTCGAAAAAAATAGCTGTTCTGGTGTTGCATTCAGGCCCAGCATACACTTGCAAGGCAGGGAAGGACATTTAATTTTTCAGGTGGAAGCAAAAGCTTGGAGCAGTGCCACGCTACAAGTGAACTCCTTGGAGACTGAGCAACTCTCAGCTGAGAATTACCTGGTGATTTGTTGATTCTTTCTTCCCCAGCAGCATACTGCCAGTCTGCATTGGAGAAGCCCCACTTGAATGGGTTGGTCTGGAAGGGCTTTTTTTACTTTGGGAGAGAAAAGAGGACAGAAAGCCTCCCCGGGACTGAAGAGAATGTGCTGTACTCCTCTGATTGCAGGTCATATCACTAATGAAAAAAAACAAAACACCACCAAATAGAGTACGAAAGTGTAACGAGGCAACCTGATCAAAGACCACCCAGTTAAGTGAAGTGGTAGCTGTTTGAACCACTGGAAGACAGATGCTCATTTCCAAGCCAGTGAACCACTATGCACTAAAAAATATTTGAAAATATCCAGTTAGTGCCTGGAGCAGGTCATTATAGTTACTGTAACCAAAAGCTCACTTCTCAGAGATGCCACTGAGACAGTGGGCTCAAACTGTTGCTGAGTCCCCCATAGGGCCACCTAAAACTCCTTCCACTCCATCTGGTTTCTTTAGAAAGACCCTAAAGGGAAGTCAGATTTCTGTAGAGCTTACTCAGATGGAATTCCCAATTCAAAGCATAAAACAGACCTACTTTGAGAGACATTCAGCATCCAATGCTTCACTGAACGCCCTTTGATAATCAGCAAGTTGTGTGCAACAATTTCACAGCACAGGCCCTCAATACCTCAAAATCCAGCACCAAAGAAACTAAGAAAGCTACAGTCCATTTCTATGATTATGAACACCTCCCTTCTCAGTCCACAATGCCAAGAGCAGCAGCTGCTCCCCAGAACATAACTGTCTGACCTCACCCTGCTACAGCTTCCTCCGAGAGCAGAGTAGCAGTAAGGGCAAGGGGAATACAACTATCTTCACTATCTCTATCCGCTCTTCAAGGATGGAACTGTTCCACCAAAGCTGAGCTCTGGGTTAAGCAAAGACATGAAAAAGAGCCACCAGAACTGCCCCCAGACTGAGACAAGTTGCACAAGCAAGACATGCCACTTTCCTAGGCATGTTTTTCTAATTCAAACGGACAAAAATAAATACAGGAAAAAATTACCCCATCCCTCATGTCGCACTCCTCTATACATGCAGACAGCATCAGGGCTTTCCACATAGTTAAAAAAAACCACATCATAAACTAAACTCTGTAGCCTGCCCTGCGCAAAGATTGCAGAGCAGTTATCAAGATAGTTCAACAGACACTTAAGTCTATTTAATCAGACAAATTTTAGATTAAAACGTTTCGTGTGTAGTACCTGCTACAACTTCTATCTGTCACTGGCAACAGGATAATTTAATCAATCTTATTCCTGTCCTATACTGGGGTAAAAAAATAACAGCTAAAGAAGCTGTATCACTGTGTACGTTCCTAATTTCCGGAGATAGGCATAAAATAGATGTAGCCATAAAATGCACTTTTAACTGCAGTAAGTTCGTGGGGAATTCTGTGCATAACTGAGCCTCACAGAAGAGAAGCTCCTTCTCCCTTAACTTTGCAAAAGCAAGAAAATATCCCTGTGTAACAAGAATCCCTTTGGGTCATACAGTAACAGTATCTACAAAACAACACAGGGCATTCACCTATGGCACTGCAGGCACTCAAGTAAATTGGAATCAAGAGACAACCCACTTCATTTGAGCAATACTGCAGGTATGGCACTGCTACCAATGCCCTAGATGCCCAGAACACCTTGGTGCAATGCTGACAGCAGAGCAGAATCATCTCCATGTGGGCTTGGGCTCTCACTGGTTTGCAAGAACCTCCCAAACGATAGGAGAGACATCTGTCATGAATTCTATTAAACCTACTTAGGTCACCGTAACTTCTGCCTGGATGTTTTTCTGCACTGAATCCCAGGGCAGGGGACATGGAAATGACCCTCCAGGAACCCCCCATACCCAACAAAAGCAGCAGAGCCTGTCCCCAGCTCTTCTCCTGCAGGCACTCACAGTTCAGAGTCCCCTAGTCGATCCATGTTGGCCACATATGCAGGCAACTTGTGATGCATAACTGTTTGTTCCACCTCCAGTTCCTCTTTCTTCATGCGGGAGGATTCAACCTGCAGAGCAAACAGCTACGACAGGAGAAAAGAGCCAAGTAAACACAGGATCACTGATATTCACCTTCTTCCCACTCACTGAAGTTGCTTACTCCTTTTATTTCAACAGCTCAAGAAGGGAGGGGAGGGAAAAAAGGTTGCTCTGACTGGCTGAGCACCACATTAGTCCAATTAGTCAAAACAATCAGTACTTTACTCACATGAAACTGGAGCCTACTTAAAACCCTTCACTCCTCTCCTTGGGCTGTCTCTGTGGGGACATTAGTGGTGCTGGGAAACAAGAGCTGGGCAGGGCAGGACAAAGTTTACCAGTCCCTCTCCGTGCAGGCAGTTTGAGGCCAGGGCAATGCAGGCACGCAGCCCAGAAGGTAATCTTCTTCTCACAGCCAAGAGTTTGCTGAACTGGTAGGGTGCACCAAGGTCAGTGAAACCAGGTCACCCTGAAATCCAGCTCCATACCCTGGGCAACCCCTTCCCAAGCACGATAGTGAGACTTTTCCCCCCCATTATGGAGAAAGAAAACCATCTCTTTTTCCATTTAGCAGAGAGGAACCTCAGGATGCAGCTTTCTGAAACAGATGTGGTTTATCCCTGTGACTCTTAGTCACACTAAGACTTCTTCCGGCTTTTCTGTTTCTGTACATTAGTTTTTCAGATATACTTCTTTTTCTTTTTAACTTTTCTTTTCTTTCCATAGCATTTAAGGAAAGAAAACACAAGGGGAAAAATGAGCTTTAGAAATCTTATCTTGCTATTTCTGTATTTGCACTGTTTCAGTAGCATAAAAAAGAATCACTACTTAATTTCAGCTAGCATAAAATTCAGTATTTATTGACATCCTTTTTTAAAACCCGTATCCTAGAGGTAGCTGGTTCCCCCTCTGACCTGAGGAGTTGACTAAAAGGGAAAGATTTGTTTTACTTCTGTCGATTTGCCAGAAAAATCTTATCCAGACTGCAAATGGTATCAGCCAATGAGCAAAATCCAACCCACAGCTTTAATTGGACTAAAAGTAAAGAATACAAAACTTGAGGAAATAAAAGAGCTCTATTTCAAAACATACTTTATTCTCTGTCCCTATTCACTGACCATCTTTGCAGAACCCTCCTGTCAATGTTTGACTGACCTACTAACTCCATACTGTACACAGTGACAAATCTTGGGGTTTTTCCCCAAAAAATGCCTCCTTTTTGAAATCAATTATTCTATTTTACTTCAATTTTTAGGAGTGTTGAACAGCTATCAAAACAGTACAAACAGGAAACACAACATACAACAATGTTTTGTAACACAGGAGGTAAAGCATAAACCTTACTGAAGTATTTATATACAAAGACCTTTTCTTGGTATGTTTGAGGAAGTGAAATTAAAGTTCTGCTTACATGAATAAGCCTTCCTACTTGTTTGTGATCATCCACATGTGATCTACAGTTTAGAAAGTTCTTAAGCTGCAGATTTCACAAATTTCTCTAACAGAAGTTATATTTGGAAATGACTGACCTGTATTACACTCTTTTCCTAAGTATCTGCTGATGATACTGTCAAACACAAGACATGGAGCTGGGCAACATTTTGTCTGAACCAACAGACCCTTCTTATGGTTTATTTTACAATCTAGAGCTGGGAAACAAACATTCACATTTCCTTTAGTTGGTCTAAATTGCTTTAAGTGCACATCAAACTTGCGGAAGGGGCCATTTCAGAAGTAACAGTTTCTGTCTCTTTGCCAGAATTCACTGCCCATTTCTATTGCTTCTATTGCTCTATCAGCTAAAATCTGGAAGTGACTGAATACTATTCGCAAAATAAGCCATACATCCCTTCCAACCTGTTCTGTAACTCAACGACACACCCTTAACCTGCCACCAGTTTCACCTTGTTTTGACCTTGAAGTGTAACAGAAAAAGAGTTTGTATAGTATTCAGTCACCTGTCAGACAGCACAAGGAGGGGAGGCAATCACCTCCAGCAGAGGGACAGGAATATCCTAAACACACATTTCACAATATGATCACAACCCTAAGTTTGCTGGAGACGATTGAAAGATAAATCAAAATAAAACAAAAGACTGAGAGAATCTGCCTTAGAATAACTGCAGCAAATGGAGCAGTTACAATGTTCTCAAATGGATGGAATCTTACAAAACTCACATCACAGAGTCAGCAGCTAAAGAGAGATCTCAGTTCTGACCTTATGCCGCAACGATTCATTTTCTTCTTGTACAAGACTGCTCCTGAGACATTCAGCTTCAAAGTTCAGTATGACTGGAACTGGTAAGCAATGTTAAAGAAAATCGAGGCAATAACTTGTGTGCATCTGGCTTAATTCTAAAAGCCAGCACTCCATACTGGCCATTTATCTGTAAAAACAAAGCTGCCCAGTCCATACAATTAGCAAGAAGTATGTGCATGACCAGAAGATTAGCAACAGCTGAATTACTTAAGTCAACTTTTTACTTTGCTGTTGCACAAACTATTTTATGTGCGCTTTGCAAGGATTTTTAGATTATTTCTTTTTAGAGTCAGAAGTGGAAGGCAAGACAGGTTCTGTTACTGCTTTACTGTACACAGAAGAAACAGTTCAAGATGAGCTGTATTCCAGCTGCAGCATAAGCCTGCCCATCACCAAACAAGTAAGACAGAACTCAGTAGCATGGGGCAAAACACTTATTTCTGCCAACAGTCAAGTGCTCTATTATAATGAGCTGTCACTAGGCAATGTTGTGAACATAATGTACCCAAAGAGGGATCTTACAGAAGATGCCAGTACAGCTATGGATTATGACCCAAGGTTGTATGCCTGTTTTGTACTATGTCAAGCAAAGAGTAAAACCATTTCAGAACAAGATGTGCACAAGATTTCTAGTCACTAGCATCAGGATGATTCAGCATCAGCAATGACCACAACTGTTTTGCCCAGAGAATACAACATATCTCATCAGATAATTGAGCAGTAACTATTCCAACATCCTCTGGTAAACACCTATTTTCTATTAAGTCTTGGCCATAAAAAAATCACCTGAAAGCTGGAAGTTCCATAGTACTATATCCTTGGCATGACTGTTTGAAGTATATAACACGAGGGCAAGGGAGATTTAACTATTAGTTGCAAAAAAAGGATATGCATGCACTGAAATAAGACGCTCAGGAAGTTGTGCAGAGACACAATGAACGTATCTGCCCATTGGCGCGAGAAATAGGTAGCAAAGGTGGGGTTGGAGTCTGGAGCAGGGAGGAAGGGCAGGACAAACCAATCCTTCCACTCCGCCTGGTTCTGGAGCTCGGAGG
Organism: Phylloscopus collybita; assembly: GCA_027886175.1. Taxonomy (NCBI): domain Eukaryota; kingdom Metazoa; phylum Chordata; class Aves; order Passeriformes; family Phylloscopidae; genus Phylloscopus; species Phylloscopus collybita. The sequence goes on along the minus strand of JAJNNQ010000137.1, from coordinate 47,515,529 downwards.
CCTGCTTGAGGAAAAACTCTTGCGCCTTGTCATTGCGGCCATTCTGAAACACAGCAAGAAGAACAGAGCTCAAACTTCCATTAATGCCACCAGATTAGGTCTAGGAACATTTGCTTTTTGTTATGAACACAGTAACAACTATTTTCACCACGCTGACACAACAAGTGGTTAGTTACAGATTCACCAGGAAACAAAAGAATCCAAAATACACTAGGAGAAGCTCACAAATGCACTCAATCCAACCTTCTTTCTAGTCACCACAATCCTGTTTAAAGGCTGAGACCAACCAAACCAAACACACTGGTTTTCAGTTAAACCAGTGCAGAGTGCACTGATGTGAGACATAAGCATTCATACACAGGACCAAAGTATAATTGAAATTACTCAAGTCTAGAGCAGATGCTGCTTGAAAAGGTTTCCATCTGACACATTATTCAGACAGGACTGTCACACCCCAGGGTAAGCACACGGCAAAACAAACCATGAAAAAAACACTTCTGGCAAGATGCATTAGATTTTGACTCCTCCACCAAAACCCACATCTTCCATCAGGGAATGGAACCAAGAAGAATCAAGGGGTGAATACAGTCCATTGACTTTACAGGGTTTGAACAGAAAATCTCTGTTCCATTTTAAGCTCATTATTTTCTGTTCTATTCAAAGCAAGCAAAAAGACATTCATTTTTCTCTCCCACATGTCCTTGTTCCGGTTTGAACCTTGTGTTCTCTGCCACTACCTAAGTTAACTGAGCAGGACTGAGCTAGCAGAACTGTTATCCTTTCTGAGGGAAACCTGTCTTCATGTGAGTGTAAACACTTTGCACCCAGCAAACCACATTTCCCTCTTGCCCAAGTTTTCCTATCCTGCACACAAGCTTGTCACGAGAGTGCATCAAACTCCATACCACACTCCTAATGACACACGAAATGCCTGTTCCTAATGCAGCAGGCCTGGCAGAGGCTCACAAGGGTAGTTTATTGCTCCGGTTTCAGAGACCAGGATCTTTATAAAGTAGAAGCCTAAAAATCAAACACTACCTGAATAGCATGGACAAGGTAGTATCGGAACAAGCTGGTTTTGAGCTTGTTCACTGTTGGCCGATACACGTCTTCCAAACGGCTGAAAAGGCGTCGGTCCAGATAACTCCAGTAATCCCGCAGGGCAGCCAGATCATAGCTGTGAACAAACTGCTGCAGCTGCTCCACTATCTTATCCACCTAAAGAGGGCAAAACAGGGAAGACTTCAGTCACGTGAGGGCTCTTGAGGCACAAGACTTTCTCTAACTTAGCGCTGAGAAGCTTCAACTGCTTAAGTAGTACAGTACAATCCTTATGCATTAGTTATTTTCTAATCCTGGAAACACTCTGCATTTTGTATTAGCATTCTTCCACTCTGCAGGACCTTGCAAATGAAGGAAAAAGAAACATGACAGAGCATAGCCAAACAGATTTTGACAGAAATATCACATTTTGTTGAACCCAACTGATGGGGTTTTTTGCAAGTAAGCAAAATTTCCTATCTCTTTAAAGAGTCAGCTGATAATAAAAAAATTACGTGATTAGATGCCGAAAACTCAAGTGCAGCAACTGAAAAAAGGTATTATTTTTAGACTAAAAGGAAAAATATCTGCATTTAGCCAACAGAAAGAGTAAGTCAGTTCTGCTCTACTGCAATCTTTGAAGCACCTTTATCTTTAGTAATATCAACTACTAAGAGGGCAGGCATAAAATTTTGCAAAAGGATTTTTTTTTGTCATTACGTCTCTTTGGAAATAATTTCTGCAACATGGATAAGGCAGAATGGTGGTGTGGAAATAGAATTTTTTGTTCAGTGGTTTCTGATGGCCAAGACAGGCATCAGAAAAAGAAAAGACTGCACCCTGTATAAAATTAAACTAAGGTTGTTTAATATGTGGTTTGCTCTCCCCTCGTCAGTTAGTATCTTAGGACATACCCAACTTTTACCTCTGAGGCTTCCTACATGTATAGAAAACTGAAGTTTGTGACTCCAGCAGACCCTTCTCGGACAACAATTCTGATTAAGTCAGCTGTCTGCCAACATTTAAACATTAGCAAAGTGCTGGTGTTTTAAAAAATAAAAGCAACATGTTTTATTAATGATAAAAGTAGTGCTTATATTGCTGATCAAAGAAAAATCTGACTGTTCAAAGCACTACATTTGGTGCCCAAAACTGTTGCCACAGGAACACGAAGCTCACACAAAGGTCTGAAACTGTATCTTTGGAACTGGAAAATTCTATGCCAATTTCCACACGTTAGTCAAAGCAGCTGGTACTCAAGACATACAAACTAAAGAGTGGAGCCGTAAAGCCGCTGGATAAAAATCTCATGACCGAGAAAAGATGCAGGCAAAAGAAACGTCTCCCTGCCCTCTCGGTCAGTAGGTCTCCTCTGTTCTTCTCGTCTCGAAGCTGAGAATCCGCTGGCGGGTCACAGGTCAGACACAGGGTCCACAGAGGGCCGGGCTGGCCAGCGGCGCGGGGCGGCTGCCGGGAACTGCAGCCCTGCTTCGGAAGGCAGGGAGGGGATGGAGCGCCCCGTCCTGCGCTGACGGAACTCTGGAGCCGAGAGGGAGGGGAGCCTTCAAACAGCTACAGCCCCGCGCCAGGAGGCTGCGCGCCCCTAAGCGGCGACAGGGCGGGCCGGGCGCCTCCGGGATGCGGGGCGTCCCGCCTGTGCGACCGGCCGGGCCCCAGAGCCCAGCCCAACCCTAGGGGTCGGGGCGGCCGCTCTCACGGGGAAGTGCGGGGGCTCCGAGGGCTCCGAGAGCTCCCACCGCCGCCAGATCCGCCCCCCCTCGCCCAGCCCCTGCAGCGCGGAGAGGCGCCCTCGCCCCGCCCGGGGAGCGCGTCCTCCCCGGGGGGCACGCGCGCCCAGCGCCCCGCCGGGAACGGGGACGCGGTCGCTGCTCACCCGGAAACCCTTCTCCCGGTCCGCCTTGATCTCGGCATCCAGCTGCTTCAGGGCGGCGGTGAAGCCGCGGAAGAGCAGATACTCCCGCACCAGCTCATCCGTGCGTTCCGCTGCCGCCGCCATGGGGGCCCCGCGGCGCCACAGGCTCCGCCCGCCCTCGGGCGGGAAGGGGATGGCCCAGCCCGGCCCAGCGCTAGGAGGACTACAACTCCCAGCGTGCCTTGCATGCATGCATGCATGCCCGCCCGCCTTTTCCCCTTCCCCCCTTCCCCTTCCCCTTCCCTTCCCCTGCCCCCCGCCCCACCCCGCTGGCGCGTCCAGCCCGCGTTCATCCCGCCTTCTGATTGGCCGGCGCCGGCCGCCGGCCCGCGTGCCAATTGGTCGCCCGCCACATGCGGCTGGTGTTGCTTGGCGCGGGCGGCAGAGGCGCGGCGGCGGGGGGCGGGCCCGGGCGGTGCGGATTGATTGATTGATTGACTCTTTGATTGATAGACCGAGCGACCGAGCCGTCCCAGAGGCTCCCGGCGGCGCCTCACGGGCTTCCCCCGGCCGGCCTGTCCCTCCCGACCTCAGAAGGAGCAGCAGGGGCGGGCACTGTTACCTCTAGGGTGTGCTTGCGGTCGGTAGCGAGGCAGGGGGCATTAATCCAGTGGAAGGCCGGGAAGGGCTTTTCCAGGCGGGCGCCTCAGGCTGTGTCAGGCCGGCGGGGCAGCTGCAGCAGGCCCGGCTGGGCCTGAATCTGGCCCTCTCATGCAAGAGTATGTCTGTCATCGTTGCCCACACCACTGTGTCACAATTTTTGGGGGACAAAAAAAAGTCAATGTTGTAAAGAAGCCTGTCATTTAGCAACATCGGTGGGAGCAGAGGAATCTCAGTGTTTTGTGAAGCCAAGCTCGTGATACTCCATGGAAACGAAACATAAATCACTATAGGGAAGGGTGCAGGAGATGGGAAGCTGGCTTCAGCTGAGTTGCTGTTAATTGTTAATGGTGGATAAGGTTTTAGTAAGTACTCTCAGGCAAGGAGATTATTTCAAACTCCATGACTTTCTGCAGAAAGATACGTTCTTGTCAGTCAGCCAGCTTTTTCTTTTTGTCTATCCACTTTGCAGGCTATAAGATTTCTTTCTCTTCATTTAAATATCTATTCAAGTAAATGTTGCATTGCAGCTTTCAACAGGCACAGCTGGAGACTGTAGGAAGACACATGCCAAAGAGAGTCTCAATCCCCTGAGACACCTGCAAGAGGTAGAACACTGCATGGCAAAGCAGCACTTGCCACAGGCACACCACTGTGTTCCTCTGGCAAGACTCTTCAGCAGCTTGCGGGGAAGAGTTTTATCCCAGTCAGACAACTGTGCCTCAAAGGTGCGGAACAGTGACTATTTCTCTATGCATCATTATAACACATGAGTATGTTCAAATTTAACTAGGTTTAGGTTCAATCCATGAGGATGATCACTGTGTCTTCAGGGGTGCCAGTATGTGTGTAATTTCACTGCATGCACCTTTCCTGGATCTCTTCAGAGCTGCCAACTCAGCCTAAGTGAGTTGTCCAGTTTGTAGTTGCTGGGTCATGGGTTTTTCATGTGCCTTATCTGTACTTTTCTTACAGGCTTTTTGCAGCATTTTTATGGCTCTGCATTTTCTTTTATAGTATTTTGGAAACAAACCAAGGGATCCCATGATGAAGCTGATGTCACAGCATTTTGTTCTGAAATCAGAACAGTGAGTTTAGGGACAGAAGGAGTTAGAGGGAAAGAAGTAATTCATTCAGTTTTATGAGGTGCATTTTGTCTTCAAGACACTGGAAAAATAAGTTCAGGAATAAAAACAAGCACCAGTACTGTTTCTTGGTCTCTACTAAAGAAAGAAACTATTTAAGCAAGATCGTTTCTAAAGATGAAATTTACTCCAAATACTACTGAAAAGACTGAAATTACCATGCTCCAGGCAGAAGAGTAAACATCAGGAGTATTTTCTCATCTCTGCCACTGATTCATTTAGTTACATTGGTTGCATTCAATTTTCCAGTTTGTAAATTAAAGGGAATAATGATTGTTTAGCAGGAATTGTCCCCCAAATATGGTAAATACCACTATATGTGGCTTGTGCCTGCTGAGTCCCTTAGCCCTCATGTAAATTCAGGTAAGAGTTCAGTTTGCCATGTTTAAGGAAGATACAAATTAACCTGAAGTCAGCAGGATCTCAGAAGCCAAGACTAAATGACTACTTCCTTTGCCTGGTCTAAGGGGACTGTGTTCACATACCAGTTCTTGAAGTTGCTTTTTCGTAGTGTCTTGTGACTCTTGAGAGCCAAGGAAGTTTGATATCTTAAAAAGCCTCAACAGAAGGTTGCTTGTAATCCTAGTGCTTGGTGCCTGGCTAAAATATCCAGCATGAAAGCTCTACAAGGTAGATGTGGATGGTATCACCAGGCACAAAAATCCTGAAATATTTTGGAGATGTGTATGTTTAAATGCACTGGCCATATGTTATCAGTTGTGCTTGGTATAGGCGATGAAGGAACGATGTGCAGCACTGAAGTTAATCCTGTTAATCCAGACTTCTGCTAGGAGGAGCCTTTGCCGTGTTCCACGCTGTTGCAATCCAGGTTACAGCAATGCAGAACACGGCAGAGGTTTCTCCTATCAAAAGTCTCATGGTAAATCATTAGTAAAATCTTATGCCTTAAGTTGGTAGGCATCCAACAAGACTTCACAGCATGGTATTTCTGGACATGCTCCAAGAAGAAAACGATCCAAACAAGACCATTTGCTGATGAAAAAAGATCAGAGTTAAGTCGCAAATGTCTGTGTGACTGGGTGTTATGTGTATGTATTGCATTATATATACCCAAATACTTATATTCTATATTGAAGTTTACTTTCTTATTAATCCTTTCCCCTTTTCATATATATAAGGGTAGCTAGTGAAACAACACAGTTGTTTTCACAGAGACATGGAAATTACTGAAGGTAAAAATGAAGGAAAGGCAAAGCAACGAAGGCATGTTAAAACATGAATCTAGTTAGAGCAGAGAACAATCAGTTCTGTTTTCTTCTTATGTTTAGTATCAGGTTTTGCATAAGGCTAAGACATCTATCCAGAAGCTGGAGCAAACCTTGTGTTCTTTGCTGAAGATGAAAGGTAATTGTATGCAAGTATTTGCTTAGACAAAGAGCCTGGACTTGGTTTTTTTGTATTTGTTAGAGACAGAGGTACACAGCTGAGCCCATTAAAGCATTTCAGCCAACTGTGGCTTTAGTTGTAGCAATAAGTAAGGGATAGTGAGTCTGTAAGTCCACTGAGCACTGTATCTCAGAAATCCCCCTCTGACTCAGCCTTTCCTACCCCTTCCCCAGCCTAGGTGAAGAAAGTAAACAAGCAATTCCTGCTATCCCATGGCAGCTGGCCATTCAGGCTGAGTACCCCAGTAGGTGTGGCACTGGCACGGGTCCCAAGGCTGGATCCTTAGGCTCCCACTGGGAGCCCACAGGAGCTGTGTGCTCCTCCCGGCTGCAGCAGTGTGGCACGGTGCAAGTCACAGCTGTCACCACACCCAGCCCTGCCAGAGCTTAGACTGCACAACAGCACGCTGTGGTGTGAAGTGAAAGGATTTCCTAGGGTAGGAGATGGAAGCCTCTGGTTAAGAGTGTACTCTGATATAAATGGTTAAGAGAGATGCTATAGTTTTGTTTTCTTTCAGCTTGAGGGCCATCCTCACGCCCTGCTCTGCTACAGCCTGTGACACCTCAGTCACACTGGTCAGCAGGTACTGCCTGCACTTGTGGCAGCTGCTGCAGTGGGGCCGGCCTTCTGTTTAGTTCTGCGGGCCACTGCCTCTGCTGGCAGCAAGCAGGACTAGGGGCTGATAGGATAGAGGCTTTGGACTTTTTTTTTTTTTTGTCCCTTCAAGTGTCCAAATTCCTGTCAGCTAGAAGAAAAATTGCTATTCATGTGACTTGCACCTCCAATAATTTGCATCGCTTAGAAGTCTCAATGCTTAAAACTTACAACCTCATCTGAACGCACATCCTTGAGTAACCCATAAAAGTGAGTCACAAGCAGAAAGAATAGTTTGACTGAGCAAAATTGAAAGGATAACAAGCAGTGAGGCCGATTGAGGGGAGGTTGAGGCAAGCTTCCCCTTGTATATACTTGCATATATGTAAAATCCATACTGCTTGTGAACCACAGGTTGGGTGTCAGGGGTTTTACATGCCATTTGTTCATTATAAGGTAATCAAAAAATACTGTATTGACTAGTGCATGCCCAGAGTTTGATTTGCAGGTTGTTTTCACCATTAGTTCTGTAAAATCTATTTTAGGAGGAAGGGATTGATTCTAAGTTCCTCAGTGTTCATAAACTCCCAGTAGTGCTAGTTACGTTGTAGGAGAGACAGATGGTTCTTCTTTCACATCATTTTTGCCTAATGAAAAGCTCTGGCTTGTGAAGAACCAGATTTTGACAGTATTCTGCTTGGTTGGGGCTGAGGGTGAGAGAGAAGCCAAAAGTGCCACTGATGTGACAGTAACCTTTCTGCTGAAAACAGCGAGCTGCAGCCTGGAGGATGGGAGCCCATCCAGCTTGGAGGAAGTCAGGGAGGAATATGTCAGGAGGCAATTTGGCAGTCACAGGTAAGGGCTTACACTGGTCAAGAAAAGATGGTAATATTTTGCACTTGCTTCCATCCCAGCATCTCTGAAACTCTTTGTCATTGCTACCGTATTTCCAAGCAGAGGTTTTTCATCCTCAGGAAAGGACAAAGAGGTTTCACCTGGACTGCTGTAATCCCATGGAGTGCACAAATATTCTAAGCACGTTGTTGGTCTCATTTCCAGTCAGTCCTTGTAATTTTTTCCCTTCTGTGTAGCTGGTCTCTGGCAAAGATTTCTCATTGCCTGAAAAGCAAAGGAAGGAGGAAAACCTGGCTTGGGAAGAATGGCCCTAGGCTCTGGAGTGACCGTGACAAGGGTGTTATTAATCCAGTCGAGAAGTTATTTATGTGGCTTTTTTTCCCTTGTGTTCTTTCCAGCACTACATCAGCCTCAGAAGATATGAGTGAATGTGACTCTGCCATCTGGTATTTGCTTCAAGAATGTGAAAAACAAACACTGGAAGAATACGGGAAGCCGGAATTGTTCCAGTTTTCAGACACTTTATCCCCAGATCTAGTGGAATTTGAACGGTAGGTGCACCCCACATTGCCTTCAGGTTTTTTAACTTGTTTACATTATCACTGTGCATCCAGGCACTGCTGTTCATGCAGCCCTGCTGGAGCCTGCATCTGCCTCCCAGAAGCCTCGTGCCAGCAACTTAGGAAGTGATCAGCTTCATCATCAGCAGGGCCAAAGTCCCTGCAACTTGCACATGAATGGACTCTTAGAGTTGTAGCAGTCCCCAGCTTTTCAGGCCTTGGTAAATCCCTGAGGATTTTTCAACCCTTAAGAAAAACATTTCTTTCAAGTGTGTCAGTCTCTATGTTGCCACACTTTACCACTTTATCGCTACCACAGAGCTAGATTTTAGGAGAGTAAGAATTGCTGCACCAGATGAATTTGCCAAGAGTCTAGCTGTATGTGTTCCAGGGAGGTAGGCACATTCTTTTCCTCACAGTGATGCTCATCCTTCCTCCAATGACATTGTTATGAGGAGCTTGAACACTGTTGCCCCTTCCAGAAACAGACCCTTAGCTCCTGCCAGCTTGGAGTACTTTTTTAGTGGGATCAGAGTAGGGTAAGGCTGGATTCAACCAAGGAGGATCTTGTAGTCCTCAGCCTCTGGGCTGCAGAGTGGTGGTTATCTGGAAGATACCAGAAGGCATCCTGCAACAATGCAAAATTGACTGCAACACTGGGGAGAGGGGGAATCTAAACAATCCTGTGTTACACTTAGAGCCTAGTGGGTGTGAGTTTGTAAACCTTTTAAGCTCCTAAATACCTGATGCAGGACCTAAAAGTCAAAGACCACTGTTCTCATGTCAGTTGTCCATGTATTTTGTTTGGAAGTCATAATGGTAAAACTACTGGCCTTCTTTCCAAAGTTACTGACATCTTAAAACTGAGTATTATACTCCATGTTCTTCCCCTTCCCGTCAGACAACACTAGGAGGTACGTAGACATTTTATCCTGCATTTTTAACAGGATGAACGATTATTTGATTGCCAAGATATGAGAAATAGATGCATATGTAATCTATCCTGTACCATCAAGCAATTTCACCCTAACCATTCCACAGTTAACAACATGCAGTGCAGGAGAATTCAGAGCTGCAGCTGGCATCCTCTTCCATGGTATCACCACTGTAACCAAAAACTTCTGCAACTCCTTCTTCTCTTTTGCTTTGAACTGCTGTGTATTTCTAAAAACCTCTTCGATCACCGGGTTTTTCCTCAAAAGAAGACTGCAGCTGGACCAGCAGATGGCAGCAGCTTACCACTCCTTCTGCTTTTGCTCCTGTTAGAATTGGAGGTGGTTGTTGTTAAGGTATCATTTAGAAGACCTTGAAATGTGCTGAATCAAGACTTTCAGGATTAGAAAAATCCGCTTCATCAAAGACTGCACGACAGAGCCATAACCACCTCACTTTCATGTTCTTTACTGACGAGTTAGACCAGGGCCTGTCCTGTGTAGACCAGCACTTTTCCTGTAGTCCTAGGGCAGATTGCATTTGGTTTATAGCTAAGTCTTGTCAAAGAATGACTTTTTATAACAGGCATAAAATGACAAGGACTCTTCTGTAAAGAAAGCAACAGCTTTTTGGTGATCATTTAATCACATTATTTGGGAAGCATAGGAAATGCTTTGAGCTTCAACTGACTGAGGTTTTTTTCCCATGTTCAGTAGCAGGAGATACATTGATAGGACTTCACAGTACTCTGTCCAGTGCAAAATATGGTTGTCTCCTTCCAGCTGGGAAGGAAACAGTTGATCATGCTTCAAGCTTAATTTCTTTAGCAGAGCAGTCTAATGGTAGTTCATGTTCTTCTGCTTGAGAAATTCCAGGTCCTTTGTTTGGAGCTGGACATCTAGAAACCTTAGTGAGTGCAATACCTTACATGAGAATGCTTATTCCCCTTCTGGCATTTTGTCTCCAGCAGTGGTGGATAATACTCCAGAGTGTGGAAACTGGGTTTGAGTTTATGCTTGCCTACAAAATTATATTTTCTATATTGGTTTGCTGGAACAAATATTTACAAATAAAAAAGGAAATAATTACCTCTTTTGAGTTACTTTCTCATGCAATATTGTTCCATTAATCAGGAAATGTGCTCATTTGGGACATCTTCCAAGGAATCATTTTGAGCCCAAACATAGTAAAATTACTGCTGTTTATAGAACTCTAGGTTTGTACTCCTTTGATCTTTTCATTTTCATCTGAGACTCTCTAAGCATTTAATTAATGTAAAATAACCTTCAGTGCTGCTTTCTGAAGCAGACATTATCCTTGGTTCACTGTGCCACACAGTGCTAACAGAAGAAGCAGGCTTGTTCTGAGATTTAGTCACTGGGTTGAAATTATGACCTCTATGTTCCACCACTGGTTTCACTACAGACTGCATAGAAGTCAGTCTTAGGGATGTGTTTCCTGTGATGTAAAATGGAGGAAATGGAGCTCCCATGCTTAAGTCAGAGCATCCAGACCTGAGGTCGTGTCTTCTGTCTACACGTACAGTACCTAGTGCATCAGGATATGACTTCAGCCAGGGCTTTAAAGTGTAGTGCAATGCCAGTAAATGTATAAAATGTGACTTGCAGTGCAAAAGGTTCAGGGTACAAAGGCAAGTAACTGAAAATTTATTAAATTCCAGAATGAGGTCTGCCTATGCAACCTGTACAAACTACAGTGCCTGGAGCTTCTGTTGTGAGGCAGTCCTGCTGAGGCTGAAGCTGGAGCCTGCTTTTTGCAGGTGAAATCGTCTGTGTTGGGCATCATTCAGTAATTGTATGAAGTCTTGGAGGCACAGTCAGTGACATAGTTATGAATCAGAGCTACTCCCCTGTGTCCTGCTAATTTTCAGTAGATGGCTGCCTTGTAGCCTGCTCTTAAGAGATACTCCCTTTCCTTTCCTTCCAGATACCTGTATTTTTATAAGCACACAGTGGACCTGCTGATAGAGCATGGAATTGTTTGCACTGGAGAGGTGCCTCTTCCTGAGGTCTCAACAGCTATTTCCCATCTCTGGCAAGAGCTTCCTGAAGAGAGCAGGGACAGCATCTTGCAGTACTGTAGCCAGAGAGATTTCCTCATGGATCCCAAGGCTGCTTGCCCAGAGCCTGCTTGCACTGAAGGTAGTGTGAGGGACAGCGGAGGTAACAGTGAGGAAGCCAGTGGTTCCTCAGTCTCCACTCCAGAGGAAGTAAGTGCTCAGCAACATTCATAGTCTGCCTCTGAAACTCCAAGCCTTCAGATGCTAATTGGCTCTGCAGCTTTTAATTGCAAACATACAGTAGTTGTGACTAAGCTTTCTCAAGATCACTTGAATGCACAAGTGGAGACAATAAGCAGTCTTTGATTAAATGTCTGCACCAAATTTGCCCTTGGTAAGATACCGAGCAAGCTACAGTAGTGCAGTGCAGTGGTAGTAATCCTGCTAGTCTCCACTGACTTGTGGAGTTTCTGTGCTAAGTAACAGTCAAATTTACTCCTACCAAATAATTATTGTTCCAGGGACAGGGAGCAAGAACAAGAATTATACAGTTACCGTGCTCTGCAGACATTCCAAAGAGCACAGACAATCTAAATCCAGAAGGGATACCTAGTTTTCCAAAGATGCTGTGTTTTGGGTTGGGTGGGGGTTTTTTCATAAAAGCATTTGGTAGCAAAGAGAAAGTATTTTTAGACCAGTCCCAGTGTTAGAGGGCTAATGACTGCCTGTACCCTGCACCTCTGCAGAGCCAAGTCAGTGACTGAGTAGACCAGGGCATTTATTAATAAGAGATTGATTAAATAACAGCCAGTTCTATAAATGGTTCCTGGAGCACTGATTGCTGAAGTAACTAGCTGCTCAAAGAGGTATGTGTAATTTCATTAGCTGCAAGGAAGGGACCTTTGGCATATAAGTAAATTGCATTGGCAAGTTCTTTTTGAGTCACAGGACAGAACTCATATTGCTCATTGCCTTAGGAAATGTCATGGGAATGTTCCCTGGATGGTATTTCTGACACAGAAAGTGTGTGAACTGCATTATGGCAGAGTGAACTAATGATTTTAGTGGTCTGGCACAAGGAACATCCAAACCCCTTTGGAAGGGAGTTTTGGAGAGACTGGCTGGTACAGCTGAGATCTCCAGCCACAAGCAGCAGTCCACAAAAACACCAGTAGAATTCATGTTTTTTACTGATCTTTTTGGGAGATGTAATGTGAAATCTAATTCTTAGAGGTTGAAGCACAGGCTTAAGGGAGTGGACTGACCTTGTGCTCCAAGCCATGAAATACAGTTATTCCACATTATTTCCATCTCCACAAAACCTCTTGGTTTACTCCAGCTGTTACCATACCTGTTAAATGTAAAGAAGGAATATCATGCTTTTAAAGACTTCATTATTAAAAATTATGCCCTAGGTAAAACTTTTAGGTGGTTGGATATGCTGACATCTGAAGTGGTTTCTCTGCTAGGTGATGTTTGAAGATGCATTTGATGTTGCTGCTGGTTTCCTTGACAGAAGCAAGGCTCAGGGAATGTCCAGCCAGAGGTAAATTACAAACTCCCCCCTTTTAGTAGACATGGTACGTTAATAGCCCACTGTTAGTACTCCAAGGCAAGTGCTCTGTGGAGTAAAACAATGGCTCTTTTAAAATAAATGGTCAGAATAGCACCCTTCAGCAACTGTGCTCCCAATAATACTTCCTTTTAAGGGGAAAATTAAAATGACTAATGGTCATTTACAGCAGAATCAGTAAGAATCACTTATTAAGAGCAGCCCATCACTTCAGGATAACTGGGGTCCTTCTGATTCTCCTTGCCACTCTGCACAGCTTTCTGTCTTTTCAAATTACAATACCTGTAATGTGGTTTTTTTTTTCTCTCTGTCACTTACCAGGCCTGTGAGGACCAAGAGACATTCCCTGATAAATCACTTAATCATAAACCACGCTCTCATTTAATGAGACAAAAATGATAATTTTTCAACATTTGCTCCCTTGTCTTGTCCAAATGCAGTCACACAGAGGTGATCAGGTTAAAGTGTGGTTGACCGGAACAGTAACACCAAAGAAACGCAGCACCTTTTAAATAATAACATCTCTTTTCTCTTCAGTTCAGAGGAGTTACCTAGAAGAGAACATGTCAGATACAAAATTGGCACTGCCTTTGATTTTTCCCAGTAGACCAAAGAAAGGTGTTGTTTTCCTCAAGAGGAAAATCACATTATGATTCATCTTTTATGTATTCTTTCTACTCAGTCTTTGTCAGGATTGTTTCTCTTTGCAAATAGTGTTTTTAATCAGTGGGGTTTTAATCCCATTTTATACTTATTTTTCAACATTTAGAGTAATTTTAAATGAGAATTACTTCCTTTCACCACCATTCCAGGTTGTACTTCCAGAAGAGAATAAATTAAAATGAGGTTGTTTTGGCTGATGATCAGAATATATTTGAATGGATGAAAAAGCTTTATGAAAAGAAATATTTCTTTAACAAATAACATTTATTAGGTCACAATTTTTAAAATAAGATTAGGTATTCCTTAATACTGCAAAGTATTACTATAATCTTTAAAGTCTGTTTTAGGTCCCAAATCTGTTTGGTATTTTAATAGTTAACATTTATTGTTTTCTCTTTCTTGCCTGTTGTTCTGCACCTTATAATTCTGGACAGAGGTGTGATGGCAGAACTTTTTTTAAATCCCAGGAAGAATACAGAGGTGAGGTCCAAAATGAAGAGATTAGCTTTGTGCCACAGCAACCTGAGAACAAACCTGCCAGTTAAAACTAACACATCATTTCATGACCACAGGTTACTGCATTCATGCCAAAACTTTACAGAAGAAGTCAAAGCTGTTCCTCTGAACAACCTTACCAAATACACTCCCAAATAACCATTGTTGCTGTATGTTTTAATGGAGATTTACTTTTCTCCGAAACAGTGTTACTATGCTGTGATGTATCAGCAGATCTCCTTGTTGTGACACCAGTTTCTTCTATTTCTGTTCTCTGTTCTTACATATCTGCCTTGCATTTAGCAAAGAGTATCTCATCAATACATCCATCACAACTCCTCCCTATCTTGCTGGGCTATTGTCGTTAATATCAGAACCATCTTGAAAACAATTTGATTTCTTTTTTAAGTAAAATATGGAGGAGAGAAAGTAAGGAGAACAGAACAGAAAATTAAATACAGTATCTGATTCCATTTTCAGTTCAGCATTTGCAAGCTGCACTTCTGAAAATCCAGAGGATCACCAGAGACTCTATCTGCAGGTCACTGACTTCCTAAAACACCTCTTCTTCACTAATACACAGTTTTGCCAGGTAAGCCTTGCCAAAGGATTCCTTATAGAAGCAGCAATGTATTTCAGGAGCAATGTCAGAAAGAGGTTTTTGTATTCAATGCTTCCGACCATATTTTCAGAATGAATACAGATAAGAACTTGGGGTTCATAATTTTGGATGTGTCATTCCAAAAGGCCAGTAGGATTGCCCTTGTAAGAGGTTAAGTGTGAGTGAACACTGCTTTGAATATTATTCAAAATGGCAAATGACATGAGCAATTGTAAATTTTTCATTATTATTGTTTGGATGAAAGTTCCTTGGGGAAAAGCTTGAGTGATCTCCTCTGAGTAGCTAAAGCTCACTTTCCAGTTCCCCATTAACCCCCAGCTGCCTCATTCTGCACTCATTAGAACCACCTTCTGCTTGTCTGGGTGCCAGGTTCCTTGCCCTGAGCCTTCCACTGGCAGACCCTAGAAGCAGGATATTTGTGTTCTTGAAAGAGCTGATGAAAAGTTCCTGAGCTTCCCCTTAACTTCAGCCTACTGTTGCAGGTTTGCTGAGCCAGAAGTCTTTGTGTTTGCATTGTTCTTCCTCCCCTTCTTGTCTCCCTGCCATGGAGGTGGCTCAGAGCTTGCACGTGGGTGAAGAACTGAAAGGGAGATACCCCTCAGGCAGAGTGTGCTTGTTTTGGTTCAGAGTCAGTGGTACCTCCACAGCAGCCATTGGTTGGCTGGTTTCTATGGCCTAGCTCCTTCCTGGTCTTTGAGCAGATGCTCCTTTGAAGGAAAATAGAAGGTTTGTGATGAGGGTTAGTTGTGACAGAAAACAAAGCAGAAACTAGTGTTGCACCACTATCTGAATCTATCACAGAGAGACTGCTGCGTGCCATTTGGTTCCCCCATCCTGGAGATAGTAGCACTAGAGAGGGTACAGAGAATGGCAGCAAGCACAGGAAAAGGCATTGAATAGAAACTGTTAAGAGTAGGACTTTTCTAAAACAAACAAACAAACAAACAAACAAAACAACACAAAAAACAAAAACTGAGGGGTACTGCAAGATCATTTTATTCATACATGGTGTGGAGATTTGGTAGATTTGGTACTCATTGTGTCTAACACCAGAAGAAATATAAAGCACTAAATAAAATGAACAAACAGCATATTAAAAATATTGCATGTACAAATTACCACATTTAGACTCCAGGGTCATCAGTCCATGGGCAATTACTAAATCTGAAGGTCCAGATTCAATTTCCAGTGCAGGAAGGTCTCACAGCACAGTTTGCTATAATGTACAAGTATTTATTGTAAAACAGAGCACACTGTGTGCCCAATTCTTGCACTTTTTTTCTAAACTTCCCCTGCTGACTGTTGTCAGAGACCAGGCACTGATCTACACAGCCCTTTGGTCTGTGAATAGCTATGTTCTGTGTAAGAGCAGAGCTCTTCTTGTGTTTAAATAAATTACTATGAACTCAACAGGCCTAGAAAAGAAAGAAAAGCTTTAGACAAGATATGGCATTTTCTGGCTTTAAATTTCTTTTGTGAGTGTTATGCCTGGCACGGTCTCATCTTGTCCTTCTGCTTGGGGCTGCCCAAGTGAGCCCAAGTCCATCTCACAGCTCCCAGACAAGATGGTACGGGAAGAAGTAGTGTCTCTCTTTCAAGGTTTAAAGAGGCACACTTAAAATAAGACTCAGAGACTGGGAGTGATGGGAAGACAAGCAGCAAAAGAGCCCAAAGTAAATTGGGCAGTTGACTGCACTTTTATTTCCAAAACGAAATAAAAAGCTGCACAGGCTTCTTTTACACAGGAACTTTTAGTTATCTGTGATAAGACAATAAAAAGGGAGTTTGAGCAGAAGTCACCCAGACTAGATAATGTGAAGGTCACAATCTGTTTTGGTTTAGAGTGCAGAACAGTACATCTAGGCAGTGCTGCCAAGAGGCAAAAAAGCAGAAAGAAGAAAATATGACTGACAAGATATTTTTTGTTTTGAGAGCAGAAATTCGGATCCATCTCAAAGCAAACAGATTGAGACAGTTATGAAAGTGGTTGCAGAGCAGGGATAGAAGATGTTCCAGCTAGCTTGAAACACACCAACTCAGGCAGCAGCAGAGAGATCAGTATAGGCTACTCACCTTACCCCAGAAACTGGGCTGCTCAGAGCACCAGAGACTCCTGGACTTGACAGGGAAAGGAACCCGTCCTGCCTACCTTATGGGTATGACTGAACCTCTGCAGACCATTCCCCTTCCCTTGATGTAGTACCTGTGCTGGTGCTGTGCTAGCACAGGAGTTTGGGCAGTGCTGGCATACATTATCTCAAGGATAAAGCAGTGTCCCAGTACACTGTGCACACGCCTTGTAGAAGATACAGAGGTGGGTAGCAAGTACAGTAAGTACCAAGGTAAGGCATGTGATGTGCACCCCCCTGAAATACAAAAGGCAGCCCATGGTCTCCTTTCATCTGCAGAGCTGACAAGGTGATGGATTTTACGGCTGGTCATTCATGCCACTGCCATATTCTGTCATTTCCGGTTAACTGCCCAGGTACAAACTACAACTACTGCTGTTGGATTGTGGATGGTCACTGTTTCACAGTTACAGAGCTACTGAGCACAGCTCCTCTTGAGCCACTGCCCTGGCTCTCAAGGCTGCCAAGGGCATGCACCCCACTGGAATAAAAAACTTCAGAAAGACTCACACAAGAGAGGGGAAATAATTTGGACAAGGAAAGGGAGAGCTCTTAAAAGGGCAGGGACCCCAAAATGAGAACAGGAGCATGCTTGTACAGTATATGATAGAGAAATATTTCTGAGCAAGAGATTAGTTAAGCAATCTTGTAATTTTTCAAGAGTTGTTGTCTTAAGGTCACATCATAAGAGAAACTTAGCAGCAAAGACAGTAAAGAGTTAATTTAGACTTAATTTAGAGATCGAAAGGTTGTACCTAAATGAAACCCTGTGGGTTGTTTTTTTTTTTTCCTAAATAGAACCAAGCACCTTTGTGTCTTCAAAGGCACATTTTCTTTTAAAATTATGGATTTTAGATGAGTCATTTGACAAGCAAATGGTATTTAGTGCTCCTTAAGCTATACATTTTTAAACAGCACCTATTTTTAAAAGCAGTATTTCACTGAAGAATCTTGCATCAATGCAGAAGGTGAACTAGATGGACTGCAGGTGTGAACACTTTTATCTTCCAGACTTTGATTTCTCAAGAGCCAATTGTTCTCTGTAAACTGGTGAAAGAGAAGACCATTTCGTTCTGTTGCTAAAAGCAGAGCAAAGCCTGAAGCTGGTAGAAGTTAAGGCCTCAAGGAAGCTCTCACACCTTCAGAGCCTGTTATGTGACATACTTGCTACCACAGTCAGTAACAGCTGTCTAGATTATGTCAATAGACACAGGGTGGAGCCCTGTGATTTTAGAAGGAAATTGGCAGAAAATTTGAGCCATTCTTCATCAGGCACCTCAGGAACTCATCAAGTGCTGGTGGCTGATTCAGAGAGGAGGGAGGGCTCATGCTGCATTTGCTGGTACACCAGCTCTTGACCTGGTATATTTGAAATTCATATATATCACTGTATATTTGAAATTCAATTCCTCTGGTTTTTAATCCTGCTTGACTTTGGGGGGGGCTTTCAGGAAGAAGATCTTCACTATGATCATGAGACTGTGATGCTGCGGTGCACTGAGACCTTCGATGATGAAGATTTCTAAACAGTATCTCCACTGATGTTTTGCCAAGCACTGCCAGGTACACCGGGCACGTGAGGAGGCTCCACCTCCTTCAGTGAGCTACCTCTCTAAGCAGAGTGTGGAGACACTGTGTTGAAGTGGTTTGTTACCATTGACTTCTCCATCCCTCATTAGTACTTCTTGATATATATCAGTTGAGTAATTTATACTTTTTAAAGGTTTTAAAGATCTTAGATATTTATTAATAAATATTTTTATCCATTGCTATTTAATGTTTAGCCTTGCTTCACAAAGAAAGGCATGTACAGTTAAGTGACCTTGCCTAGCATAAAGTGTGGGAAGAGCAGTAGGGAGGCCAGATCAGAGGCAGTCTGCACACTCCCACAGGATGCAGGTCTCAAACCGCAACCTGCAAAGTCACCTCCTGGTGGTGATTACTTTTCTGGTGCAATTTTTCATCTTGGGCTGACAAGGAAAGAAGGATTTCCTCATAGAGAGTGGGATGAGCCTCTTCTATCTCTTTTTGAGGACAGCAGCAGTAAGCACCCACTCCCCAGTCACCCAGAAAAGTGCAGACACAGTATTACACTTCGGATTATTTGCTTTTGTGACGTGTGTAAAGCCAAGTGATCAGCCCTATGCTCTTCTTCCACATCTAATTCTTGGATGAATTGTGCTGCTCAGATAGTGTCTTGGAATTAAAAGTGCTGTGAAATTGAATAAAGTCCTTCATATCTCTGAGTTATCATTAAAGGCTCTCTGCAGACTTGAACAAACTTCTGATAGTGGTTATGTTGAAGTCATGCTACCAGCCATCACAAACAGAAAGGATGCAAGTTTTATTTTAAAACTTAAAACTAAAGCTGGCGTGTCTAGCTATCCAACTTCAGCAGCCAGCTTTTAGACTGAGTTCAAAAGGCCTGGACTGTGTCCAAAAGGCCTGGACTGTGGCCCAGCATTGTCTTGGTGCATAAAAGCATGATACATTCAGGCAAAACCACGTGGAGTTGAGTACTAGAGTACAGTGGAAGAATAAACACTACAGAGCCCTTTCTGTCTCTGCCATTGAAGCTGTGGTAGCACCCCCAGATGAATTTTGCCACACTGCTGTGTTTGAAAGTGGAGGTGCAGGGGTCCTGTTTGGGTTTAAGAGCTCTTCAGAGTTCTCCAGAGTGCAGCCTTGTCATTCCCTGGCCTTTCCAGCATGTTCCATTTATACATGCTGGCATTACTTTCAGGCTAGAAGCATTGTAATGATGGTAAGGAGAAGATGAAGAACAGGTTACTTTGGTCCCTCCTCTTGCATGATCACAGTTAACAAGAGTGCAGGCCTGCAAGTGATTCTTCGAATACCACCTGCCACTTGCTACAGCAACCACCCTGAGAAATACCATTACAGTGTACATTTCTGTCACTGTGGGACACAAAGAAGGAGACGTGGACTTGTTCAGAAGGCTGGGACCCCTCACAGGAGGAGCCCAGAGGTTTATTGTCCAAACCTATTTTATACCTTTTTACAAAGCACCACCTTAGAGGTGGGACCCCTGGAACCATTGGTCACTCGTAGAGACCTTCACGCGAAGTCCCTCCCATGGGAAAGCGCGCGGAAAACATCTCAAGTTTACAAATAGCATGACCTTGCTTAGCAGTTCTGTCCTGGGAGCAGAATTCCCAGAAACCAAAACATGGCAGGCACAAACCGTGGCAACACATTTCATTATTTATTATTTATTATACTTACAAAAAAAAAAAAAAAAAAGTATTAATCTCAATGAAGGAAAGACAAGCTTATGCTACAGCAACAATGTTATTACACACCACCAGCAACCAGGACCACATGTGATCCCGCTGCACGTGGCCTCGCAGGTTGAAGCTAATAGGGAATGGGAGCAATAACTTGCATACCTGTTTTCCAGAGAAGTGCTTGTCGCCACACGATCACCACACCAGACCAAACAGGTACAGCAGGGGTACACAAGACATAGTAATAGCATAGGGATGCATAAGATTGTGAGCAGAAGTGTTTCCTCCTTTATATTTGATGAGGATTCCTTCATCTTTGTAGGGTTGGGTGCCCTACAATAAACTGGTTTACCTGAGATTCCTCCCAGCACTCCAAAGGTGGGATAAGTTTCAACAAAGCTGTTCTTTTCTGTTAGCTCAAGAACCTAACTAGGAGTTAGGTTCTCTAACTCTCTAGTCCCTTTATGGTCTGAGGCAGAAGAGACAGGTTCAGAAGACAATCCATCCCATTAACTTTAGATGCCTCCCTTACAACAACATTCATCTGGCTGGCTAAATTATGGGAATATGGAATGAGATGAATCATGACCTAGAGGCACCTGCTCCTTCCCCTTTGGCCAGGACAAAGTATGAACACAAGGTGAGAGGTGAGTGTTGCTTTAAGGTGCTGGGGATTAACCTCAACCCAAGGGATGCCTGAGAGTGGTACAGGGCCCACATCAGGGATGCCTTCTCCATTGGCTCCTTCAGCTGCCAGATCAGGGGACAGGAAGCCCTTCTGCTTCAGCTGAACAGCTGCCCCTTAGGGTGCCCAAGGGTCAGTGCAAGAAAGGAAACAGAACATCTTTCCTAGGCATTTCTTGGGCTTTGGTGTTCCCTGAGGAGAGAACTTCTTCCTAGAAGTGAGCAGGCAGGAAAGAGAGAAGGAAAAAATTACTTCCTCAAGGCCATCGGTGGTGCAGTCAGCAGAGCTGGGAAGAGGAAGACATTATCCTTCTCCTGCTTCCCCCTCTAACCGCTGCCAGCTCATGCTCGCATGATGGGGGGCTGCAGACACAGTTTCAGACCTCTGCTTCTGAGGTGAGTTCACTTGCAGGCCAGTTGCTTATATCCTTGTATCAGCACTAATCTCAGAGTTTCTTTCTAAGCTTGCTTTAACACTGGTTTTCTGCCCAGCAGCCTTCAGTTCATCCATTCTATTGTCACAAGACAGTCTTTTGGGGCAAGCAGGGAGATAGTGAAACCAAGAGACATTGCAATATTTGGTGCCTATGCCAAATGGAAGATCATAGACCTTGGAAACAAGCTGAGAGCTCTCCATCCCTCCCTCATGGCTTTGCTTCCATGCCAAGAGCCCCCGCTCCTCCTGTGTTCCTGCAACAGCAAAGTGAGATTGTTGTGTTTAGAACAGCAGGTGTTCAAGCATAGGGCTGCTTTGTGTGCCTCACACCCACTGCTCAAATCCCAGCAGATCTAGCACAAAATACAAATCCCTTCTACTTAGGCCCTTCCAGCTCCAAAGAGCTCTACAAATATTCACTAACGAGCTTCCAGTTAGACAATACGCCTTTTCCTGCAACAGCTTCCAGATAAGCAGCCTTCTCCACTGCTTTCCATGGAGATCATGTCTGCCAAGAAGTTTTCACTTGCCATAGAAGATCCAAGAACTGTTCAAACAGGAGGTTCATGCAGTGCTGGGAAAACAAGGCTGGACATTAAGTGCCCAGATACTTCAGAGTGGATTTAGCTAGCAGTTACTAGTCACAGGTATTTACCCTAGCCAAAGGAATTCCTAAGTGCCTGTAACTGCTGTGGCAGCAAAGCCCCTCTTGGGAAAGGGAGTGAGCACACCTGTTAATTCTGCCCAGAGGAGCTGACAATTGAAGGTTACAGGAAAATTAATGAGCCAAAGGGAAACTTGCTTTCCAAGAAGCCTCAGACAGTAACAGAATCTGGTTAACAGGGTGTCCTTCCTTCCTGCTCTTTTCCTGCAGCAGAAAAGAGCAGTTTCCTCTCCTATTCTTATGCCCTCCCTCCCCATGCTAGATGAAAATCCAAGGCTCTTTGCTGCCTGTGAGGGCCAGCTGCAGGTGGCTTGTCTTTGGTCACCAGCCTTTCCTACTGCTTTCCACTGCTGTGGCTTTAGTTCAGCCTCAGTTTTAGCAGCTCCCATACTGGCTGCCTGGCACACTGGCTGCCTCCACTTCTTATAGCTGCTTTCCTCTCTAACTAGCAACATGGTTTTAGGCTGGCATTTTCCCTGAAAGACATATTTGCCAAATAAACCTTTTCCTCAGCCTTGGTTGTTCCTGGAAAATTATTTCATTTCTGATAAGCTGCTTGTTTTCCAGCCAGAGACTATTTCAGTAATTTCTCCTGTTCCTCACCTCTGGGAGGAGCGCAGTCATATGGTGTTTCATGGTTGCCAGCAAAACTCCTATCCATAGAACAGGAGTCATGAAGACAAAAAGTCCCAGGGAACAAACCCTAGGACAGGCACAAACTAGTAGCTCATTTCAGTAAATCCTACCTGGAATGGTGTTATCCAGGATAAAGCCCAGAAGTCCACCCACAAACATTCCAGTGGTGAGAAGCACCAGGATCACTTGGTCAAGCTGGATGATTCCTAACAGAAAAATAAAGCTTTAGATCGTGGTGCAGGAGGATGCATTTTACCTGTTCTACCAGCAACATTTCTGGTGCCAAGGGGCTGCAAGCTGCTTGCTTGCTTGGACTCGACTTGCTTGGACAAGACTTGTAAATCCAAAGTGGAATGTAAGATTTGGCAGTGGAAGGGCGAACGATCTCACAGCCAGTTTCAGACCTACAGTTTTATTCTACATGATTATTCACAGGCCCACAGTGGGCAGGAGATGGCTCATAAGTACATTAAGAGCCTATTAACAGTACAGCCACTTGCTGCTCCAAACGCACTCAGCACCTCCACAACACAACACCATCAGTTCCCTCCAGCAACACAAACTTCAGTTCCCAAAGAAATATGAGTATATTTAGCATGGGATTTCACCACAAGTTCATCAGGTGTGATGTTTCCCCTTGAGGGCTGATGGCCATAAGCAAAGCCCAGCGGCACTGAGCACCAGATAGAGCATCTATAGAGCACATGGTTTGTGGGCTCAACTCTTTAATCAGCCCACCCTGCACACCACGTGTAACTTAAGAAAAAACACTCTGGCCTTTGTGATAAAGACATTAGTCACGCAAGACACAGTGAAAGGCCAGCTGCTGGAGAACTGAAAATCTCAATAAAGTGAACTTGATGGAACTTAGTAGAGGAGTATGCTCTTGCATTTTGAAAGCACAGCATTTTATTGTGTTTGAGAACATAAGAAAGCCTCATTCATTGAGAACCTTGACCAAGATTCAGCCCTGGAATATTCTCTTGCCCTGTCCCAGGAATGTGTCCCAGGGAAATGCTCTGCAATCCTTATCCCAAGAAGAATCTGATGACGTGCAGTCACTGACCAAAACCAGAGATTTCTGCACTGCAGCTGTACATCAGACCAAAAGGCAAAAACAGTCCTCACAGAACAGGCAACAGTCAAAGCACAGGTTTCAGCATTTTATCAGGAAAAAATATTTTAATAGATTTCTCTGGTCAGCCTTTCCTTCAGTATTATGCTACAGAAAATGCTTCTGATGTCACTTCTTACCTGTTTCCAGCAGCGTACTATTTTTGCTTGCCCAGTTGGGAATTGTGAGGCCAGCAAATAGAGAAAATCCAAAGATAAAGATGTTTCTTGAGGAGTTCATATTTGCATACTGCACAGAGAAATTTCATACATTACATGCATAAAACTGTGGATCAGTGTTGTGTTCATGAGACATGGTGGGATGCAAGCACTGGAATTGGGAATGGACCCAGCCCTGGTGCTGCTGGGGCATTTGTGACCCTGCAGTCCCAGTGCCAGCCAGCCTTGCCCTTACCAGAAAGCTCTCTGTAATTTAGCCCCTCTGGGTACAGCCCCTTACCTAAGGAATTGCCAACATTCACATTTGCTGCAGTGTGCTTATAGCTGACACAGTCTGGTAAGAAGCTGACTTGAATCTGGGGGTCCTGTGTGTAGTTTTGGGTACCACAATGTAAGATACAAAGCTATTAGGGAGTGTCCAAAGGAGGGCCACAAAGATGGTGAAGGCTCTGGAGGGGAAGCCATGAGAAGCAGCTGAGGTCACTTGGCTTGTTCAGCCTAGAGGAGAGGAGACTGAGGGGAGACCTCACCACAGTCTGCAGCTTCCTCATGACGGGAAGAGCAGAGGCAAGTACTGATCTCTTAACTCTCATGACCTATGACAGCTAATGGCATGAAGCTGAGTCAGGGGAGGTTTAGGGTATCGGGAAAAAGCTTTTCACCCACAAGGTGGCTGGGCTCTGGAACAGGCTCCCCAGGGAAGTGATCACAGCACCAGCCTGACAGAGCTCAGGAACTGTTTGAACAGTGCTCTCAGGCACATGGTGTGACTCTTGGGGTGTCCTGCTCAGGGCCAGCAGCTGGACTCGACAGTCCTTCCAACTCAGTTCTTCAGCTTATTCTGTGATTCTGTTTCAGTTAAATTAAGTCCCCTTCACCAGGGATGAAACAGTGCTCACACAGCTGTTACCTGTAAATTGGAAATCCCCACTGCTGTGATAACTCCAAACATCACAAGGAACATGCCTCCAATCACAGGGATGGGAATGCTGGCAAGCATTGCCCCAACCTTCCCGAAGATGCCACTCAGGAGCATGGCACAGGCACCAGCAATGATCACCATTCGACTCCCTACCTGGGGCAAGAGGAAGAGGAGGCAGTCACTGACTGGCAGAGAAAAGCAAGGGGTGGCAGATTTCAGTGCCAGTCTGTCAGATAGGTGTTGCAGCTCTGGCCCTAGCACTCCACGGCATGTTCAGGAACAAGTTTGGATACAGCTGCTGGTGAGCTGGGATGCTGATACTGAATGGGAAGCATCAGTATTTGCACACCATAAATATTTATCATGAAAGGCACTCTGAGAGCTCCACACCCATTTACTTAGCGTTATCCTCTCTCCTACTATTGACAGAACTTCAACAGTTTGCGATTAAACTGAAATTTAAAAAAAATAAATGAAAAGCACAATAATCCCCACTTGTTCTTGCTTGTTCTTGCTTTAGCCTAGAAATATCTTGGCATACATACAAGCCTGGCATTGCAACCCCGAGTCAATTCACTGTACAATCCTTCCACCAGGTTTTGGATTGTTATCCAGAAGTGGTTTTCAATGAGGTGTCCCACAGTGATCCCTCCATTCCCTGGAGACCAAGATTTCAGAGACCAGAGATGGTTGGCTGTTCCATCCTGAGCTCTGGGACCTGATACATCCTTTCTACGGTCAAGAAATAAGAAGTGAGGAAGTCTCTTGGCCTGTCCCTATCTCTCATCACCCATCTATTCTCAGTAAAACTTTTTTCTTCTCATTTTTTCCCCTAGGAGGACTCAGGGTGGCCTTTTCTTGGTTGAGTACTATAACAAAGATGGAACCAAAACATGCCCTTCATTCAGATCTGCTAGAGCATATGAATAGGAAGAAAAAAGAGTATCTGCCAAACAAATGGGCTGAAAGAGACATTTATATGGAAAGTGAAAAGGAAAGCAGCAATATTTGTTAAACTTCCAAGTCAAGATATGCCTTACCCACACCAAAACTTGAACTGCCTAAAGAATCATGCTAAACTTAAAATATTTGTGTCAGGGAAACTCTGTAATCCCCTGCAAATACTTTATAATTCAATTAAATATTTTAATCCCTCCCTTTAAATATGTGAAGAATGTTTAATTACAGGGCAGGCTTTTTGTGAATGTTTTCAACAAAAATATTCTCAGTAACTAATAGTGTCTCTTTTTGAGTATTTCTTAAACATGTACTTTTAAAATATTTTAAGTCTTTCTTGATTGTGAAAGATAAATTAAAAAGATTTGTTGTGGAGTTTCAAAATAAAATCAAGCATTACCTTCAGGTACTTTATTGCTTTTTATACTCTTTGGGTTAAAGCCTTGGGACACTATTACCATCTAAATGTTAATTAATAAAAGCCAACAGATCATTTGTTCCAGGATTAGAACAAAGATTCAGAGTCTCAATTTGCTAAAATGTTGAACTACCACATATATGGAGTTGGCCTTAAAGGCAAAAGACTTAATCCAGTGATAGCACTGTGACCATACTCTGCTAAAGCCACAGTTTAAGAGTTTGTTTCAATTATGTCAGGAAAACCATAAAGTCAGTACTCTTTCTTAAGGCTGAAGAAACTGCAGGGTTCCCTACAATGTGCAGTGACTCTGAGGCCTTTACCTCTCTTTAAAATCCTCCTTTTCTTGGAAAGGAGTTCTCAGTACTGGCATACTGGGCCTGGTCAAGCAGTTTAAATATTGGTGTCTGGTGCCATGATATTGCATCTTGGCAGCATCAAGCAGCTTCTCCTTGCCTTATCTGTCAGCTCCTGTATGTATCTGAGATCTCCAAAGACTTCTCAGGTGGTGCTGGACATCTCTGTTTAAGTAGAGGAAGCAAGTCTCTTGTGTTTCCATTTGTTATGGAAAAACGTATTTCCCATGTAAAAAAAGAAATTAAATCTGCCTTGTGCTCTCAGCATCCCCCATTGGTCCCAGCCAAAGTGCTTACACTGATATAAATTGACTGAGAAGACACTCTATTTCCAGCTCTTTCAAGTGGATAGAGTGAGCAGAGGTGGGATCCAAGGGAAATATCTCTCCTGAATCAGCAAGGATGGCATGTCCTCCTGGAGGACTTAGCATACATTGTGAGAATATGTGTCCTATAATCTGGTGATGATGAAATTTGGGCAGCATCCCATACATACAGTGCATGCAGCAAACTACACATCAGGAAAGAACTGGCTCAGGTAGATGGTTAATACGCACACACCTCCTAGTGACAATGCACACGTGGTGATATGCTAAACTGGACTCCATCGAGACAGCCCTTGGTGCTCGAGGCAGCCACCTCAGTCAAACACTAACACTGCAATGTGTGAAAAATAGTTATTGTGAGTGAGGTTTATAAAATCCAGTGAAATAAGCAATATTATAGAGTGGAAGCTGTAAGGAAGCTGCATTTATTTAGTGACTCACAGCACTTCTGGCATGGCATTGCTTATTTGGCAATGATTTGAAAATGTCCAGTTAGCAGCTAGATGTCTGTCAGCCTATCCTCTGGCTGCAAAGCTTAGTGAAAATCTTTCATCTGATTGTCAGGCTTATCTCTGGAACCTTCTTTCCCTGATAAGTGCAATTAATATACTCAAGGGACTCACAAAACTTTTTAAAGACATAAAATCACAAACCTTTGCTATCACATTTTATAACCCTGAAGAAATAGTCTACCTTTCACATGACTGCCATCCTTGGGTTATAGAAGTTGCAGAATTTGAAGCCCTATTAAATAGTCACCCTTTCCCTTTCTTTCCTTTCCTCTGCCCTCCTGTACAGGTTAGCTCAGATGTAGCATTGTAGCCTCACCTAGGCCAGATGCCACGAGTGAGTGCACTAAATCCCTATGCAGACCATAAGCAGAGAAGGGAAGCACTGCCCACCCCTGTTAAGTCATTTGTAGTGCTGCTGAGCTGGTCACCAATGTGCCAAGGCACAATTTTCCGCTGTGCCTTTCGGGAGGTGGGCTGCGATCACTGCCCAGGTCCAGCACGCAGCTGCTCTCCTGCACGCACACCCGCGGGGGAACCCTCCGGGACGCACCACAGCCACCCGCTGCAGCGAGGCTCACCTTGGTGATGCCCAGGGCCCCCACATTCTCGCTGTAGGACGTGGTGCCGCTGCCCGTGCCCCAGGCCCCAGCCAGGAGGCAGCCGATGCCCTCCACGCCGATCCCGCGGCTGATGGCGTGCTTGGGCGGCGGCGGGGCCCCGCACAGGCGGGCACAGGCGTAGTAATCTCCCACGGACTCCAGCATGGAGGAAATCACACCGGCTAGGATGCCAAAGATCCCGGCCAGGCTCACCGCTGGCGTTCCCCACTGGCCTGCAAGTAAAAAACTCGGTTTAGGTGGGTGGGGCACATTTGCCCTGAAATCGGCGCCGGGGGAGGAAGAACAGCAGGAGTGCCAGTGGGTGTTTGCCTGATTTTTGACATTTCATCTCCTCCTGGTAGTCATAAGTGGAGGTGCAGGTAGGAGCAGGCAGGATGGGGAAGAGGAGGCAGTGGTACCTGGGTAAGGCAGCCGAAACCAGGGAGCCTGTGACAGAACGTTCCCACGGCTGTCTGTCCGGGCCAGGTGGCCGTAGGCAGTGGGGGCTGCAGGGAGGACGCTGGTCACTGTCAGCACGTAGCAGAGCAGCCAGCTCAGGGAGAGCGCCAGCAGCACCTGCCCATCACAAGAGCAGTGGCATCTGGTTAGGGTATGGTTGTGTCTCCAGCACGGCTGGGGTGGACAAGGTGTCCCCGCCCGACCCTCTTCCCTGCACACGGAATAGAGGCAGCAGGAGCTCCTGGTGGCCCTCCTTTCTTCCCTCCCTCCCTCCCTCCCTCCCTCCCAATGATCAGGGCCATGGGGAGCTTTTTCCCCTCTGCCCCTTACCACATAGGCTCAGCTGGGAAGCACTAACTCATCTGGACACGAGTGGAAAGAGCCCAGGCAGCCCGGGGCAGGTGAGGCCAGTCCCTCTGTCACAATTCCCTGGTACCCAGGAACCCCAGCATACCGGGAAGATCTGGAAGAGGTAGATTGGAGAGAAGTGGCACTTCTTGCCTCTCTGGTAAGATGGCAGTGGCACAGCAACATCTTTCAAGTACTGAGAGAACAGAACTATGAAAAAAATAGTCCTAGAAGGAGGGAAAATAAGACCATAAACAAAGTGGCTGCCCAGCTGCCCACCTCTCCCCACATTAAGTGAAGATCTGCTACCCAAGAACCCAGGACTCCAGAGGACCCAAAAAAACAGGCTCTCAGCAGCAAAGAGTGGCTCCCCACTCCACCAAGCCATAGGTGGAACAAGCTTTCCATCATAATCTATTGCTAGCTCCACATACTTGCAAATAACTCCTTTATCCTTATTGTTTCAAGACTGACACCCCAGGTAGTACACCTGTGAGTATGGCACAGCTGCAGAAAGGTTAAAAATGCCTCCTAAGTAAAAGAAAGATCTGACAGACATGCAAGGTTCAGATTCTGCCTGTGTAATTCAAATATACTAGAAATACAGGATTTATTGTTTCCTGATTTCAGGTTTACCTATGCTGCTCTTCAAGGGGCAAAAAGCTCCTGTAACACAGAGTAAAAGAAGATTTGGTCTGGCTGTGCAAATCCCTGCTTTGAAAGAAAAAACATGGTGGCACTGTGGGGATGCAGATGGTGCCCACACGGTGCCCATGGTCTCCCTCCCAGCCAGCCAAGAAGGGGAGAGCATGGCTCTCTGTCTGTGAGGGCTGTGCGATGGAGGGGCCTTCCAGTGCAGGGGTGTTCCCACGTGTCCCTGGCAGCACCCAGGGCTTGTGCTGGAAGTAACTGCAGGCTCAGCTCCTCTCCCATCCCTTGTGTAGGACACGTCTGTGAACAGCAGGATATCTGGGTGCACTCACAGCCTGCCCCACCATGTGCCTTTTGCCCAGAAAGGCCAAACAGCTGAAGCTGGAGGCTACCACATGTGAAGAGAGGGCAGGGACTGGGCATCCCACTTCGATTGCTGAGCTGGTAGAAGACCATGGACATTTCCTGTGTTAGCCAGGCTGAAGGGCTCCTCATTATTTTATAACAATTCTAAATTTTATACATTGAGTGAATTAACGTGGATAGGATCTGGAGAGAAATCAGTTGCACAAGCTGAAGTGCACTGACTTCACTGGATGTGAAAAGGTGACAAACTGTAGGTACAATAGGCAGGGACAGGCAGAATTTCAACAGTGCAAAGAAAACTCTGTCCTCACTTCTCTGCAAAGACACTCCATGACATATACAATTCAAAGCACTGGATGACTGGAGGGAACAAGTCTGAGGAGGAACTAGTTTCATGGTTTCTAATGCTAGAGTCCAGACAGACTGTGTGACTGCACATTTTGTGCATTTGCATGAACAAAGGTGCTCAGCAGCCTTATGACTCACCACAGAACCCTCATCTGTCACAGGGAGGTGTCACTGCTTATTATTCAGGTTGCCTGACAAATTCTATTAACAAACTCTATTTTCAGTTGCTTATAGTTCTACGTAACTTTACCCATTTAGGATGAAAATTTCCATGGAAAATGTCTGCCTCAGGGCAAATATTTTTAAAAAAATATATATCAAACTTGATTCAAAGAGTGATGTTCAGGAAATAGACATAGCATATAGCCTGCATTGAAAAGGTCACTTTGCCTTAAGCAATAACAAGATCTCCTTATGACCTGGAGCAGAAATTTGAGATTTAGTAGAACTTGTTCTTTGGGCAAAGGATATTGTTGTTTCTCAAAAAATCTGCTCAGGTATGCTCAGTCTGCAATGACTCCAGGTTCCAGGTCAGCAGAAACATCTCAGGCTTTTGCATTTGCAGACCATAAAGATTCTGAGCATTCTGAGTATGTCCAGGTCTTGCCCAGTGATTATCTGTATGTGCATCATCACTAGAGAGTAATTTCTTGAGAAATTACCAGAGAAATTTCTTGAGGCAACAGTGGGGATCTTCCGTCACAAGAGCTCTGAGATGTGGTGGGGCTGAACAGCACCCCTGAGACCACATGGCTCATATCTTCCTCTTTCTCCATCCCTGCTTTCCCTTTTTCACTAATAACACCCATGGAGTAGGGAGAAGACAGCAAAAAAGGACACATCTGGGAGGGCTCAGAGCAAAATGATCAAGCTGGGGCTAAGGTGTCTGAGTGAGGAAAGAAAGGATTTGGATTATCATGGGTAGAAGATGGGACAAAAATAAACAGAATAGAAAGGTGATTTGGGCTGAGACCAGGGACATGGGCTGAAGGACGGGGAGTGGCACAGTTGGGCAAAGAGGTCAAGCATGAGTCTGTGTTTAGGAGCTATTGGCTGGAGAAGAGCATCAGAGATAGGAGATAGTCCAGGCAAGGACATACAGTTTGAAGAGGAAAATTCACATTTGCTAAGCTAAGGGGTTAGGACAAATCACCAGAGCTGGAGAACAGGACAACAAGCCAGAAATATGATGGGAGAATCAATGGCGAAAAGACAACTGGGTTTTACGCAGGGTTTGGAATCATACAGGGTGCTGGTGGAAGAGACCAGCTACGTGAGGAACTGGGGAAGGAGAAGAGAGGTGGCTTTTGGGTTCTGGAGGGGCCAGTGCAGGGAGGAGAAGAGACCAGGAGAGAAGTGTACTGGAGCATGTCCTCACAACAACGTGCTCTCTTCCAAGGGCTACAGTCAAGCCTGTGTCCCAAGTCTTCAAAATCAGCTCTGAAAGCACCAGCAAATAAAGGGAGCCCATAGAGAGGTCACCAACCTACTCCTCTGGCATGCTATTCCATGCTGAAATCTTCATTAGGGAGCTGAAGGTGCCAAGTCTGCAAGGCAACCATGCAGTGGCTTTTCTCCTTTTTAAATTAATTTCTGAAATACCAAGGAAATTTGCCACAATCTACACTCACGCACAAGGGCAGCCACACAAATGTCCCTGAAAGAGCTGCAAAGTTACGTGTGTAAACAGACCTTTCCAGACTCCCTCAAGCCCTCTCTGGAGAGAACAATTCCTCCTACTCATGTGAAGACAATACATAAAGCACCAGTTATTTCAACACAGAATACCTAACCCTGAATGCTCGACTTTGTCATTTTAGGAATGTCTTTTAAACTTAAATAATGGGTGTGTAAGACAGTGTGTGTAGACAACTGTGACAGAGACTGCACACACATGGGAAAGGCTTCTATCTCTACTGACCTATGAACTTTGGATTTTTACACAAATCAGGTTTTTTAAATTCATTTAAATTCAGTTTTGCTTTGTTACTGAGGGCTTTACTCTCCTGGGGGTTGGAGGAGAATGACTGTGTCACATGGCTGCCTTGCACAAGCCTGTCACATGCTGGTGCTCAACAAATAAACCTTGAACCCAGGGGAATTCTGCTACAGACTGTAACACTTGGGTTCATGTTAGAGGCAGGTGCTTTGTGTACTCCCAGCTTTCCCACAGAGATGTGAGACTTACATGAATGCTATGCCCCAGTGCTGCCCAGCCATATCCCCAGCAGACTCAAACAGAGGTAGTGCAACCAAGGTGATGGTGGGGGCAATTGTCAGGGGGCCGATGAACCTCATCAGAAATCCAACCAGGCCAGAAAATCCAACGAAGATTTGAAAGCAAGAAGCTACAATGATAGTTCCTTGCACCTGGAAAAATGGAGGATGAAAACAGGTTGGAAGGAGCTCCAGGTGTTGAGCCTTTTCTTCATGTCAGTGCAAATCGAGAGTGAGACCTAGGCTCACTCTCCAGTGACAGACTGACATAGAGGCCTCCTGCTGACAGCAGTAAAACCTGGCTGAGAATTACATGTGGCAGGACCACCAAAACAGCAGCAGAGCAACTTCCCCCTTAGCTGATGGATATAGTCATCACCAGGGCTAATTTTGTTCTAGAGATCACCTCCTCCCTGTCCTTTTGGGCTACTTGAGATGCATCACCTGCCCTGCACTCTCCTGCTTGCTCCCCCAAGACAGGGGAAAAACTCTTGCCCCCAAAACAGGCGCAGGGCCATGGTCTCTACTGATCTCCCTTTTGGGAAGGGCTTGGGTCTCCTCAGCACAGGGATGGGGCAAGTGACTCATCATAGCCTCTCTCTTTTTCCTGAGTATCAGTTTCACTCTGGGAACACATTTATCACCCTGAACTTCCCTGTGTTTGACAATCATTGCCAAGGAGCCAGCAATTACATTCTAAAATGCTGCTCACTTCAGTGCCAGTTCCAGGCAAGAGTGAGGCTGCTCCCTGCCTTCTCAGATTTGGTGACAAGCCCAGGTTGGGACCTCCATGGTGCTGATGAGGTCCTTCCTTCCCCCAGCTCCAAAGGGAAGAGAAGCACAGGGGCTCGGTGAATGACCCAGGCTGAAAGATGTCAGCAGTGCCCTTGTGATAGATTTATGTGTATCAGCAGAGAGCAGCCTGTGCTGACAGCAAATCCCTGGTGAGCTTTCAACACTTCCCAAGTGGTTTGGAAAGCACACTAACAAATGGATCAACAAAGGAAAATTAAGTTGCTTGCTCTGATAAAGGCAATCAATGTAGAATAAGGCAGTGAGACCCCCAACCTTTCCTCCTCCCTTTTGATTACATAAGAATGCCCTTTTCCTTAATAATTACAGTAGGTTTTGCCTTGCATTTTTTAACTAGGTTTCCTGTGCCTAGACAGGGTTTTTTCCTTGAAAATATTTTCCCTCCCTTTGTTCTTCTAGGCTAACCATGCTTTATGGAGAAGGGATCTGACTGAACCGGTGGAGACTGCAGGGACCATAAATCACATGAGGAGGTCTGCATGTCCCCTGTTCAGCAGCAGTGAAGCACCTACTTTTTTGATAGAGAATAGATGCTTAGGAAGCTGCAACAGCATGAGAGCCAAGGTTCATTGGGAATAGAAATTTCTTCAGCTGTGATGGCCATGACATGGTCAGGCATTTTACTGAAAGCAAACAGCCCTAATTCAGAGCAGGTGCCACTGAAAATGTCATATACCTCTCGCATTCGTGCCTGCCAGACTTGGATGAATTCTGGTGAAGAGGCATTCACCAGCGTGGCATTCTGTGTCCAGGCAGGGCACTTCCAATTGGGGAGAGACAGCATTGCCAAGGTGGGGGTCAGGAATGTGAAAGTCCCTCCTTGAATAATAGGCAGCCTGGAAGGAAAGCAGAGGGAAAAAATGACAAGTAAGAATGCTAAAAACTCTGCTCCATAAGGGTGAGAGAAAGGAAAGGAAAATAAATTTAAAAATCAGTCTGCCCATGGCCTCTAACAGTATTGTTTGAATTGTTGTGGCAGGTCACTGTCACTGACTGTGGGTAGGAATTGCTGCCCATTGCATGCAAGAGCAATGACATGGGGTAAGAGCTGAGGTTCAAATACCAGCGATGGAGAGGCACACTGGTGCTCAAGTCCAACCGTGCTACCCCGTGTTAAGGAAAAAGTAGTGCTTCTAATGGCTGAGACCACAGACCTGCACAGAATAGGAAAAATCTGGCAGAGGGAAGAACACCAAGGAAGAAAGATAGTGAGATGCTGAAGAAAAGCTCAGCATCAATCTTGCCAATATCCAAGTTGCTTCCTCTGTCCCCTTTGGCTGCTTTGGTTTTCTTCACAACCTGCTCATGCACACAAGGACATGCACTAGCTACTCTCCATGTCACAATGATCCTCAGACCGAGTGTGATAAAAAATGTGACCTAGCTTTTAGTACACCGAGTTTTAATGCCAATTCCTCTTCTGCATTATGCTGAAACTAGAAAGGAAACCTGCATGGAGGGGTCTATGGGCACTGACTGAGTGAGACCTTGGCTCTCCCCACACACCACGTCTCATGCCTTAGAGTATCTCTCCCTCTGGGAATCCCTCAGGCTAGCAAGGAGCTTTCATCTCCAGAGGAGTTCAGCACTGGCTTGATGCAGAATTATAAAGCAGAGTAATGCTCCTTTAAGCTACACCAGCCTCTTTTTCCATGCATGAAGAAATGAAGACAGAGACCTAAAAGGCCTGACTGGCTCCTCAAAGCCCCACCCAAGCCCCCCATTTGTGTGCAATTTTTTTTAACCATTCCTCTAGTGTGTTTGAAAAATCCTAAGCTGCCTGAGGTGTTTCAGCATCCCTGAAACAGCCAAGGGAAACCTCCAAGGTGCCTCTGTCTCCCTTTAGGAAGCACCCCTAGGAGAAACTCCCAAAGCAATCTCTCTTATGCCAGGAGCTCTCACGACACGTGTTCAGAAAAGCCATGGGACAGCAATTCAGATGACTGCTTTTGCAGGGCACAGCTTTTCCTGAAACAGAGGCCTTTCTGCCATTCTTGAAATAAGAGATGGTGTAGCTGTAACAGACCATGTCTCTGTCACCTAAACCAAATATTTACACTAGTCATGCACAACTGAAGCACTGTCAAAGCTTTGAAACAATTTTGCTGGGCAAGGCACAAAAAAACAAACAAAAAGAAACAGAGAAGGCCCAGGGCCATGACTTAGAATCTAACAACAGATTTATAGTTCCTGCCGTGTTGGTCCTTAAGATATGTCAGAGCCAGTGTTGGCATGGGTGAGCTCAGTGTTGCCATGAGTAGGCTCAGAGGAAAGTAGGGTGCCAAGGTGATGTTTATGGGGCACACTGAACTCTTTCCTGTGTAGTTTGCAAGAGGGAAAGCTGCAGAAATAGGGAAGGCAATATTATGTTTTGATAATCAGTATATGGTATCCAAGAATTTACTAAACAGGACTCACCATAATGGCCCTGTGATGTGTGTATCCTCTCAGGAGCCTCTGAGAGTGTTTCCAGTGACTGTCTGGGGCTCACTACTGCTTCTTCATGCTGTGTACCATGACTGAGCTGCAGGTTGCAGTGAGTCAGCTTTTCCCTTGGCTATTGCTTCGTGAATGTTCTCATGCCTTAGAGTTGGGATCAGCAACAAGGCAATTGCACCCTCAGCACAGCAAAAGCCATTCAGGTTTGTCCCATGGGAACAACTCCTTACCACTTAATTTGGTCTGTTGTACCTCAATTAGTTATTCAGCCATGGGGGAGAGAGGCTCTCTGCTACCCTTTCAATCCCAGCTAACAGAGGGCAGGGGACATTACAGCTCTCAGGAATTCACCGAGGCGTTTGGAGAGTGCCTGGGAGAACTCAGAATGCCTGACTTGCACCAGCAGCGGTGGTCATGCACTCCAGCCTGAATTTAGCTGAAGAATCAGTTTCTCTCTTTTTTATGGTCAAGGTGCTGCTCCTTCCTCCACTAATCCTGTAACAATGTAGGAGAAGGGAAACACCCTTCAGGAAGTTCGTCTATAGACACTTAAGACTGAGAGATAGAAAAGTCTCAGTAGTGAATGAAGCAGGAGAAGGAAAAATATTTTGTGGAGCTGGCAGTTGACCAGTGATCTGATGGCAGAAGCTTTAACCAGAGTCCCTCAGATTCAGAAACCAAAGAACGTGTAACTTTTGACTTTCTTTAAGACTTTTGTCTTAAAGAAAGAAACACTGGTTACTGCCATACTGGAGGGAAAAAAAAAAAAAAAACAGCCTATGAAAAGAGAGCCCAGAGTTATGATGAGGGGAACAGAAGAAATTTTTCAAGGTCAGCAAAGATACAAGGTCTTTCTTGAAAGGGGGAATACTTGCAGTCCTCTCTTTCATTGAATACTTCTTTCCTGGGTACTGAATGGCAACTCCATGTTCCTCTCACTGCTGGCTGCTCATCAGCAAGGGATTTACCTTTTATGCCACAAATCCCTGAGCATGGGAAGTGGCACCACATAACAAGGCATGCTGCTGAACTCTCCCCTGAGTGCCTAAGTGGTGGCAGATGGACTTCAGTTTCTCTTAATTATTCCCTCCCCTAGAGTTTCTGGTAGAATCGGTGCTGCCTTGACCTTGGGTCCAAATCAGAAGGCTCCTGCCTCAGCTAGAGGTTCCCTGGAATAAGGTGCAAGCAGGTACTTTTTACTGCATGTTGCAATGCCCTATTATTTTGAGGACAGATTCCTTATAAGCCCAACAAAAGGTATATGAAGTATCAGGAGATGCAAAATTTGGAACAGCAAGGTAGCCCTGCAAAGCTCTCAGTAGTTTCAGGGTGCTTTGGCATGGACCCTGACTGCCAAAGGGTAACAAATGACCTTCACTGAGAAATTCTACAACAAGGTGGTGGCCTAGCATACAGTAATTGCCCACATTCCCAGTTCTTGCATTTGGCCTACCTGACTCCAAAGAGGACTTGCAGCAGGGTGCAAATGCCTGAGACAAAGAAGATGGTGCTGATCAGGTGGCTCTGGGTCAGTAGGTCATGCTGGAGGCAGAGCCCTTTGGAGAGGATCAGCGGGATGGCTACAAGACCTCCCATGGCTGTCAAGAAGTGCTAGGAGCCACAGAGAAAGACTGGGTGAAGAAGGACACAGAACTGGCTCTATGTTATTATCATGTTGTTGAGAGAACATGCACCCACTGAAATGTCTCCTCCTTTACATGTCCTATTGTAATGCTCTGGACTTCCCAGGCCTCTGTCATACACAACCAGTTTATCCTCAGCACCTGCAGACAAAGCTGTTGGACATACTTTTCCAGGAAGCTGGGGACCTCCCAAGGTACAGGGAGAGTGCAATCAGGCAAAGTGAATGCAAATATTTCAGTCCATCTTACTTGCATCACAAAGGATGACATAAAAAGTTGGCACATTGGAGCTAGACATTTTTTGCCATCAGTAGCTTTTCTCACACAGTGAAATTATGGATAACCATAAAAAGTGAGTGCCAAAGAATGGAAGAATTGGACACTGTATTTGCCAGAAGAGTCACAGACATTTCTACAATGACCTGCAGTTAATGACTAAATCTGAAAATAATTTTAAAAATATCTTTTTAATTATTAACCTTTGTTGTTCACTTTCACTTTGGAGCACAGGACTGCAGTGGTGGAACTGGTGGCACTCAGAAACACACTTTATTCATTACAGGCATGTTTTATTAAAATTATGATGCAGATATGTTGGGTTGATACACTCTAAATTTCCATTTAAGGAAACAAAGCACAAAATTCTACCAACCTCCAAGCACAGTCCCTCATTATCTTAACGACTCAGAGTCTCTTCCTGCAGGCTCCCCACCCAGCATGGCATTGATGGCACCGGGTCATTTAACACACCTGGGCACAGACACCAGCCAAAATGGTGTGTGCCTTGCTGCTGAGTTTTTGTTGCCGTGGGAAGGCAGAAGTTCAGAAGCCGTTACATGTTTGGCTGCCTTCAGCCAAGGTGGCCAACATGTTCTTATTAACTGTTTGATCCCAGCCCCAGAACTCTGCCTGACCATTTGCACTTCAAAGGGTGCAGTGTAGCTGTGGGCATGGTGATAATTGTCAGTGCTAAGGATGTGGACCAAAGGACTTAAATTCACTCAGAGCTCCATTCAAGCCCTGTAGAGTAAAGCACTCCCAAATTCAGCTTTCACCCCAATTAACTGGCTGAACAGCTATGTAACTTTCACCCAGTCCCAGCCTCCACCTGCTTTCCCATCTCACCTGAATGCCCAGCAGGATGCACAGATACCAGGGAGGCACATCTGTGACAGTGTAGCCAAGCTTGGTCCCACTGTGGCCAGTGCCTCCACCTGCCTCTGGCCCCCAGGCAGCAGGAGCTGGTGAGGAATGGCAGTGGCTCCCATGTTCACCCTGGACAACAGGAGAGACACTTTGTTAGCCACAGCCTGGCCATGCAGACACCCAGCAGCTGCCTCTCTTGCAGCCATGCTCCACATCTGGCAGGAATACCTCCTCTGTAGCTTTCAACAATGCCATAAAATTATATTAAACAAACAAACAAACAAACAAACAAACAAGACCAAGGACAGAAATTAAAACAGGCACAAAACACATATGGAAGATTTTTGTATCTGCTGGTGTGTCTAGGCCTGAAGAAACATTAGAGAGTGTCTCAATCTCAAAGGGACATCCAGACAACGTGCATTAATGTAATTAAAATTCAGTTAAGGATGAAGAAACTGTAACCAGAAGC
This sequence comes from Phylloscopus collybita, assembly GCA_027886175.1. Lineage (NCBI taxonomy): Eukaryota > Metazoa > Chordata > Aves > Passeriformes > Phylloscopidae > Phylloscopus > Phylloscopus collybita. The sequence goes on along the minus strand of JAJNNQ010000137.1, from coordinate 47,477,006 downwards.
AACAAAGAGTGTGCAATGGGCTTACCAGTGAAAACTGCACTGTCCTCTGGTCTCTGTACCTCCTGGCAATTCCACCCAAACAGCATTTTTTATAAAATATGCTGAAACACCTGGCTGCTACTAATGACTGAGTAGAAGCACATTTTGTATTTAATTTCCTTGGTCTTCTCTTTCAGTCTCCTTATGCTCACCTTTACCAGTGTTCTGCCTTGATAAAGACACATGCCTTTTGTCTTACTACAAAACCTTGCTCCTACAGAGGAGCTGGGTGAAACACAGGGACACCAGTAGATGGGAAATCCCAGCATCTATGTCAAAGGAGTTGGTTGAAACTGCTAACCAGGAAGGTTCAGTTCTCCTCCCAAGCAGCCAGAAGCCCCAGGGCTTCCCAGGGAGCTATATGCCTTTCAGAATTTATTTATCTAAAGACGCATTTTGCCAAGGAAAGCAAAGAAGTGCTTCGCTTCATTTGCCACAGCTTTTAAGTTGAACAAATTCTCCTGGTTCAAATTCTCCTGGTTGTCTGTGCCTCCTTCCAGCCCACTCTGACCCCTGTGCGCGCACACACACACACACACACACACACACACACACACACAGAGGGTGGAGGGAGGCTGCCTGGGAAACCACAACAGTTAGAGCCAGATGCAAAAGCTAATTAAGATCCCAGAGCATTTGTTTCATCTACCCATCTCCAACCAGTGAATCCTCAGCATCCTGGCAGCAGAGGGCTTTTCTGGGCTGAGATGCCCTGGTCTGTCAGGCAGGAACAGAAACCTGCTGTCTGGAGAAGCTTAATCAGTTTGTCTGCACCAAACTTCTTTTTGTGGATTTTTTTGGTTTGTTATTTTTTTTTATCCTCTAAGTCCTGCAGGAACATGAAGACACCAGAATACCCAACACAACAGCAAAGTGTCGGCAGTAACACTCCTGGCCTACCTACTGATGGAGATATAAAATTAATGTTGCATTCTGTTGTAAATTTTGCAGGTGTGGCAGATTATTACCAAATTCATTTGCCTGAAACCTCCAGGTTTGCATTCTCTTGGCTGAGTCTCCAAAGTCCCATTTTAGGTCACACTAAAGGGTCACATGTAATCTCTAAGACCCCAGACCCTAATATTGTTATTGATCTGAACTGTTGTGTGAGAGGTAGGGAGTTCAGGTTGTAAGGGTGCAATTGCTCATGAATTTCTTTGTTCAAGGTCCCTCCCCAGCAGCACCCAGCTCGAGCTGTTTCTACTGCAGTACCACTCAAATAAACTACCTTAATCACCTTAAAGCCCAAAACTCTGCTACAGGGTACCTATAGCAGAAGACAGAGAAGCCTCTTTAACAAACACAGCATATTTATCCAGCCTAGGAAAACAGGGAGCATTACAGATACTTCAGAATACATAGGTGAAGGCAGAGTTAATTCAAACTGGACTTGTGCATGAACATCAAGAGCGTTCCTTAATAACTCCGTATGCAGACATTTTCATTTCAGAACAAGAGAGGTGGAGCCATGGATTAACAAATGTACAGCAAAGTACTTAAAACTGCGCATGCATGGAGTTACCTGGGGACAGCTACTCTTGAATAACACCATGGGTAGAAAAATGCTAAGCTAGGCAGACAGCAGTAAGCCCCTTTCTTTCCATTGCAATTTTCCCCGTATTAACCAGAAGGCATATTCCAGCCAGGCAGAGCCTGTGCCAGTAACAACCCCACATGATCATCACATGAATGTCTGACCCTCCCCAGGAGTTGGAGGGGAGTGAGCAGGAAAAGGATGGAGAGGAGAGAACAGGATGAGACAGGAACAGAGGCACTGGACTCAAACTGAAATGCAGAAGGTACCATCTTAAAATCTGAAAACATTTTCTTGCTGTGAGAGTGACCAAGCAATTGCACAGGTTGCCTAGAGAGGTTATGGATTCTCCATCCTTAGAGATATCAAAAAACTGTCTAGACACAGTCCTAGACAGCTAGCTCTGGGCAACCCTGCTTGAGCGCGGGTTTGAAGAAGGTGACCTCCAGAGTTGCATTCCAACTCTGCCAGCCTGTGAGGCTGAGATGCTGGCAGGAGGACAAGGCAGGAGCAATCTGGATCGGGGAAGGGAAACCACTGTTGGGGGCTCTTAGCCCAGCTGCTCCCATGAATCCAGGGGACCAACACACCTTCCATGTGCCTCAGGCTCCAGACACAGCACGAAGGCCCTCAATCGCATCTTAAATAAGTGCATCAAGAAAGCAGTCAGGAACCGAACTGCTTGAACCACAGGTAAAATACCTTTGTCTTCTACCTTCTTTAGGGTGATTCAAACCATAAGAATTCACAAGTCTGGTAAGTGTTATGGCAGAACAAGTTAAAATGGAGAGTCTGCTAAAAATAATGAAGGAAAACTGACTGACTGAGCACTTCCCTGAGGCTCTGCCCATAGCTGGCAAAGCACCTCCACTGCACACTGCAAGCTCACCTAGAGCTACCCAAGAAATATGGGGCTTATACTTCTATAACTAGGAGGTTAAATGCTTCCTCCAAGGTAGCACAGACAGGTGGTCTGTACCAAGGTAGCAATATGTTTGCAGGACCCCACTCCTTCACACCTGCTAACAGAAAATAAGCAAAGTTTTTAGTTTATAATGGAGGTGACCCCTGCTTTAGGATAGGAAGGGGGCTGCCATGTCCCAGGACCTTGCCCATGGCTGTTATAGCTAGCAGCATTCTCAGTGTAGCACACACCCCTGGACTGGCACAGCATTTACACCTTTTACTATACTTCTATAATTCTACACAATGCCCTCCTTAGCTGACACCAAATCCATTCTTCACCCACTATTCTAACAAGTCACCTCAGTAAAAATAGGTCCAACAGACAAAGAAACACAGTCTTTACTAGGCTATATTTCTTTTTTAATTTCCTAATTAATTCATAAAATGCTTTACCCAGGAACTCAGCCACAAGCTCACCTACTTTTCAGTACAGATACACTTGTGCTGCCATTTGTCTACATTATCATTTTACAAATAGTGGGGAGAAAAGATGTAAAAAAGGGTGCCAGAAAGTAGAAAGCATCCTGAGTCTGCAGCAGCAGCAGGGGCTGCTGAGAGGAAATCATTCCTTGGATTCTTGTCGATAAGAGCTGAGACAGAAGTTTACCACACACCAAAATCATTGCAGCTGCCCAAGCCCCTGGCTTTCTCTTTCTCCTCCTTCCACAGGGTTTGCACCTGTTTATGCAAGAATTATCCTTCAGAGAGCAGACTCACCACAAAGCTGGGGTTATCCAGCCCATTGAGATCTTTGTCTGAAGAGAGGGTCATGCCTTCCACTTGCCTTCACCGACTGCCTTGAAAAAGAACTAGTCAGAAGAGGAAAGCCTCCCAAATTCACACTCCTTCCAGTCAAAACAGCCGTAAAGAAACAGGGTGAGAAGATGAAGAAGCTGGATTTCAGAAGCCAAACAGCACTCAGTCCTAGCTATTCATGTGAGCTGTACTGCAGAAGCATTTCCTTTTCTTTGGCTTATGTAAGTGACTCCTTCTCTCCAGCTGATTAGAGGACCAGCATTCAAATCAAACTGGAAAGCAGTCCGTCCCTGGAATGAGAGAATCAGTAACTGATGACAGAAAACACTTCATCCATAGGTAAGGATGCTGGAGAGTATCAGAGAGGAAACTGACACAGCCTTGGAACTTGTTGCTTCATTACTGTTTCAACAGCAACTTGCATTTTTTTGTGTGGGTTGGGCCTGTCTGAAGGTCTTTGACGTCATCTTTGGGACATTCAATTACTAGATAGTTTGGCTTATTTCCTATGTAAACTATTGTTTATTTTGGCTTAGGTACAAACGTTGTCATCTATGTAGGATATTCCTAACTCCTATTACCCGAAAAGAACTAAGCTTTTACTGTGAGTTTATTTATGGCAGCAACCAATGACCAAGTGTTGAGATATACTGGTTGTTTAGCTTAAATAAATTTAAAATAGAATGAGTCATAGTTGTAATATTGTGTGATTTAGAACATTGTTTGCTTAGCTTTACTTGTTTAGCATGAGTAGCTGGATTTCCTGAAGCCTTGGGCCAGAAGCTGTGGACTTTCACAAAGATATGCTTTTGACTGAAATACAGTTAATTTTTCTAGTAACTGGTACACTGCTGTATTTTGTCTTTAGTATGAGAAAAATATTGATAATACACTGATGATTTGGTTGTAATATTTATCCTGAGTCTAACACTTTTTCAGTTCCCCATGTTCTACCAGTGAACAGGTGCACAAGTGCAAAATAGAAGACAAGGATGCTACAACTATCAATTCAATAAAATAAGGCCTGCCTGCATGAAGACAGAGAAGGAGTCCAATAAGGTATTAGAAGATCCAGACCAAAAATCACCATTGGATTAAAAAGTGCATTAAGAGCACATGAAGTGCAGGTGTGTAATCTTAAGCATATAATTGCCTGGGGATTTCTTTGTTCATGGTCCCTCTCCGAAGGCATCCAGCTCAAGCTGACATGCTGCTGTACCACTGTATTAAATTCTTTATTTTTATAAATTCTGATGCCTGAGACTCTGTTGTAGGAAACCCATGGTTGAGCCCGAATGAGGAGGAAGTGCACCTGAGAGCGTGTGAGTGAGGAAAAGGACACCTACTGGCTCATGGACCTGCTTACTTCGAAGGGATTTTGGTCTCTGTTGTTAAAGTCTTGGGAGGGGAGTGTGGGTGTGACTCCTGGAACACTCAGGCAGTGGCTTCTCCTTTCACACAAGTCATCAGAACATGACACCAAAGAGGTATAGAAAACGTAAGACTGAAAAAAGATGACTTCAGGTCATCTGATTATCCCCATACAGCTAAAGATCCTAGCTCACAACCATCAGATGGCCCAAAGCATAGTTACCCTTTTGTTAGCAAGTAGCAAATAGTGTTAATGCTCCGTCAAAACATTCCAGCAACCCCACCCCTAGTTAGATTAAATTCCATTTAATTTAATGGCTTTCTAAGGCAGTGAGCTTCCCAGACCATTTGCAAAGAGCTCCTTAGGAGAGGGGCATGTTATCACCTACACTTAGTGACTAGCTATTGGCAATATCTCCTGGTTTTCATGAAGGATGCAGTGGAACTGAAATAAACTCCAGTCCCTATTCCTTCTGTAGAGCTTTGGTATTCTCAGATATTCTCTTGAGACCAGGACTGCATTACAGGTTAGGACAACATCGCCCTAAACACAATTAATGAAGTTATGACCTGCTGGACAGATAAATTTTAAGACATCAAAATCACTAAATCATGGGATGGTTTGCATTAGAAGAGACCTGGAAGATCACAGAATCATAGACTCAGAGTGGGATAGGTTGGAAGGGACCTTAAAAATTGTCTAGTTCTAGACTAGAATGGAACAATATTCCTCTGGGGCTAGTCTATCTTCCCAGTAATTTTTTATTTTTATAAAAAAAGTCTTCTACCTCCTAATTTCAGCCCAGTATCTGTTCAATGACTCCTCAGTCCTGCCATAACCTTGTTTTCAGATGAGACCCAGGCATTCAGTAGCCAGGGCTTCTTAAACAATTTGTATAAACTTGTGTAACATCCAAAAGACAAGGATGCATAACAACACCTGTGTCATTGTCTTGGGTTGCAATGCAATATGTAACCAAAAATGTGTATTCTATAGCCATCTGTTGAAACCAGTTGGGGAGGTGTTTTCTTTATCTCTTCTATGACCCATTCCTCATAACTCCAGGGAGGAGGGGGCAGGTGCCTTCTGCTAATAGGCCAGCTGTTAAAACCAGGTGGGGCAGTGTTCCTTATTTCTTCCACAACCCATCCTCCCTCGGGGGATATCTTCTGGTAATGGGCCATTCAGGCTCACTGCATGACTGATACAATTACATCATCCCATTGTGAGATGTTCCACCCAGTGGGAGGAGCCAAGCATTCCTACCAGGATAAAACCTGAGATTCAGAACACCAGGACAGCCTGTTTTGCACTGGATTCCCAAAGGAAGACTGGATCCATGTCACCACAACCAGACCTTCAGAGGAAAACTACACCCTTCTACAGGATCATCTCTGTTCCAACAGAACCACATCTGTCACTCCAGGAGGACTTAACTGGACCACTACCAACACCCTGACCAACAGCGTGTCAGGCTGTATTCTGACTCTGTCAGTGTTTTTCTTTTTTGTTTGTTTGTTTTTTTTGTACTACTACATTTTTTATTTTAATTTTCCTAGTAAAGAACTGTTATTCCTATCCCCATATCTTTGCCTGAAAGTCCTTAATTTCAAAATTATAATAATTCAGAGGGAGGGGGTTTACATTCTCCATTCCAAGGGAGGCTCCAGCTTTCCCTGGCAGACACCTGTCTTTCCAAACCAAGACAGTCACCTAGACTAGTATGTGAAACTGCCCACACAAATAGTATTAAGTGAACAGGATGAGAAGAACAAAATAATAACAACATCAACAATCCTTTTCTTCAAAAAAAAGCTGGGCAGAAAACTAGTTTGCCTGGGAAATCCTGCAGTGCAAAAAATGCACTTTTTAGAGTACCAAGAGATTGCAGATTTTAATAAAAACACAATAAGTAAGTCCTACATAGCCAAAAGCCTGAACTTTAGAGCAAGCTTGTTAGGAATGCAGAGTTTAACATTACCAACCTCTGGCCAACACAAGGCTAATAATCTCGAATCTAGTTGAAAGTTATGAAATAGCACAGTGTATATGTCAAAGCAGAAATTTATGGGGTCCATGTGAAATGCCCCAGCCTGGAATATCCTGCCTTTGGTAATAAGCAAGAAAAGTAGGAAGTCTCTCTGTGAGACTCCGTGCAAATATTTGTATACATGATGTATACATGCACATTTATGTGCATATTAAAGTATATATAACAGGATTATCAATAAATTACTAAATTGTGAGTTTTTTCAGAACAAGAAATCATTCAGTTAGCAAAAATGCATGTTTGAAAGCAGTGTTGTGAACTACTGATTATTGACAACAGTCTACTCATCATACAAATTAAGTATAAATCGGCAGTTACACACCTTTTCAAGTTATTCATAATGTTTTAGGATAAACAACAACAACAACGACAACAAAAATATAACACAGATTGCCTTTAGACTTGTGTGTCTGGCATATCACTTGCTACCAGTCAAATGACCTGGCCAGCTGCTCATGATAGTGAAAGGCTGGCTCAGTTTATGCCCCTGCAGGAGGCATAACTCTGACTTTATGCCTCTGCAATGCAAGCAGTGATACAGGAGCTCCCTTTGCCTTCAGTGGGTACCTCCAAAACTTCCAGTGCACCTTAAAACTGGAGTCCCAAGTGGGATAGATTCACAGAATATTCTGAATTAGAAGGGACCCACAAGCATCATAGAGTCCAACTCTTAAGTAAATGGCCCATACAGGGATTGAACCCACAGCCTTGGTGTTATTAGCATTCTATTCTTTCCCCAGTTATGAACCAAGAGTTACTGGCATAGATGAAGATGTCTAAAGCTGAATGAGAGGCATCCCCTCCATGTGTAGGGCTGTGCACATGTAACCCAGGGAGATGCAGATTTGCTGAGTTGTGCCAAGTCTCTTGCTGAGAGGGCAGGTTCATCCACAGTGCTCTCACAAAGCTGTGGCACTGGATCTCAGCTACTGGGGTTGAATGAAGGTACATTTAAATGGAACTCAGGGCTAGGAAATAAAAGCGGTGCAGTATAGAAGAGGCATCTCATGGAGACTTTGTGCAAAAAAACCCCAACAAAACACCAAATACTGCAATCATCTTTCTGGAGAACGGTTTGTTCTTCCACAGCTCTAGCTCTGGTTGGTTTGCATGAAGGATGGACTAGCAAGAGAACTAAGCAAGTGATCTGCAATTACTAATTTAGTTACAAAACTAAATGCCCTTCTATCTGCAAAACCTTCTGCAAGCAAAGAGGATTACTTATGGTCACTGACTTGAAATTTGTACCTGTGTGTTCATTGAATCATAGAGTAGTTTCAGTTGGAAGGGACCTTAAGTGCCACCTAGTTCCAAGCCCTCTGCCATGGACAGGGACACCTTTCACTAGACCAGGCTGCTTCAAACCTCATGCAACCTGTCCTTGAACACTTCCTGGGATGGAGCATTCACAATTTCTCTGGGTATCCACAACTTCTCGGAAGTTCAGAATTCAGTAGTGGGGGTGTAGGAGAGGGACACTTTTGCAGAGGGAAGATTTAACAGGTTCAAAGAGGCACAAGAAAAGGTAGGGAGAAATGCCACTGTGGCTCAGGAAAGCTTTACCCCTCATCCCCATCAGCCAGCAGGGAGATCTGAGTGCAAACACAAGAGACACTTGAGCCAGCTTTGAAAATCACCAGCTGAGTATTGCCTTGCTGTGATGGAGAAGCAGCCCTTGAAGGAGATCACCCACAGGGAATATCACCCACTGCAAAGGTGGACAACCCCAGCCAAGACTGGAGCTAGGAGAGCTGCAGCCTCATGGCCACAACAGCTCCCCCACTAGCTCCTCCTTCCTCTTAGCCTTCCGCACAAGGAAAGGACTTGCTGACCCGGGGCATGGATATGGTCCTCTCCTGAACCCAGGGTCACTCCTTGCAGGAACAGCTTGGTGCCCTGCTCTCCCACTTGATGCAGATGTCTGCCTCTGGAAAGCAGGAACTGGGAACAGCATTGAAATCCCACTCCAGCAGGATATTGGTTTTGTAATAATAAGCTCCTTTATCTCCCTCAGCCATAGGGTAGCTCTTAAGAGCATTAGCAAAGGGTTAATCCATGTCATCTACTTAGCATTTTGAGCACAAGTGTGGTTATTGTGGCACAGGGGTTTTGCTGAGCCTGTTCATTCCCTGGCATGCATGACAAGACTTAACTGCTGCCAACCCTGTGCTGAAGGCCATGCTTTTGGCATGTGCTCAGTCCACAGGTATTTTGCATTGGGACACATCCAGCAGCAGGAAGGGGCACTGCCTTAGGCTCTCCCCACTGTCCTCCAGCCATCAGCAGCAGAGGAACCAGCTCATAAGCCACGGCAGGAGAAGGTACACAGATTCCAGGCTCAGGCTCAATAGAGGGACCACTTCAGGCTCGGTCCTGTCCAGACAGGTGTATTCCCAGAGCCCAGGGGGCTGCCTTTGCTCCAGCTTCTGGCTGCCAGGAGAGAATGGTGTTTGCATCCAGGGCATGCCCCAAGGCAGACTCCTCTGCCATCAGTGTTACACTGTCACACAGTCCAGACTGCCTCAGAACTTTTACCTTTATTGCATGGCAAACAGCAAAATCCCTGCAGTCAGATGGAGAAAAGAAAAAACATAAAAAACCAAAAACTCCTAAGAAACCAGCAATATTCACTGAGACAGGGAAGAACATACCTCCTTGGTCTGCTCTCCAGGGGAAGCCAAGGAAAGGTCACTGTTTAAGAAGGATTAACCAGAAAAGCAAAAAAATAAAAGTAGTTTCTGAGCAAGATCATTATGAGTCATGGGAGGTTGAAACAGGTTTTTCTGAGAAATCAAGTAAATCCCTTGGAGAGAAGCCCAGAAGTACCAGCCCAGCCAAAACAAAGTACTGAGAGATGGATGGACAAACAGAGCAGGATTAAGACGTTCCCACATCCAAAGTCCCATGGAGGTGACAAGAAACCTTTCTTCAGGTGCAAGGAGGGCTGGAGTACTGCTGAACTACCCCAAGTGGGAGCAAGGTAGGCCCCACTGCAAGGTCCAGCTGCTACCTGGCCCAACAATTCCCTTCCACTCTGCAGATGCCCTCGTCTGCATCCCTGTGTTGGGATGGGATGTGACAAGATCTTGATCCTGTCTGACATTTTTATTTCTCCTTTATGGACTACAGTAACTCACATTAAGATGGAAAGACTGCTGTTGAGTTTTAGAAATAGAAGCTGCTAACACATCCTAGGCAACATTCCCTCCCCCCTCAGAACCTACTTGGGCAGCCATAGGCAGCCAAACACACTGGCTACAGCTAAAGGCCACAGATATAAAAAGAGAAATGAACAAAAACTGACACATCTCCATGCAAAGCTGTATTTGTGCCAGTGCTATTAGTGAATAACAGCCTCCAACCCTCATACCTGCAGTAAGTCTCAGGACAGGCAAGGATGCAGTACAGAACAGGCAAAGGAGACCCACAGGGCCAGGGGAGCTCCAGGGGATGCAGGGAGGGGAGAAGAGAGCCACAGCAGGGGATGCTCCAAAGTCACCCCAAAGTCCTGATGGTCACACTGCTGATGTACTGGCTGCTGGGGAGAGCCTTTGCACAAAGGCATTGCCTGCTCCAAAACATCTCGAGCGCTCAGGCAACATGGAGCATCTTTTCTCTTCATGGGCATACACAAGTGACCAGGCAAGCAGGGGTATGTAAGAGCAACATACATTCCAGGAGGCAAGAGCTGGTTGCTACCACAGCCCCTCCAACTATAAAATATCAGAGCCTGAAATGACAGACAGAGAGATGCCAAGCAGACAAAAAGAAAAGGAAAAACTGATTTCTCTGCAGTTCCCATAGTGGCAAAGCTAGCGGCATGGCTGCTATGAAACCCTTTTGATTCCCACGGCTCATATTCCTCTCCATTGCCGTTGACAGAAAATCAGCCCTAGGTTCTGGCAGGAAGAAGAGATGAGCACGGGAGGGTCTGCAGCGTAGGAGTCTCAGCAGTGAGCTCAAGCATGGATTTTGGCAGGTGGAGGAGGAGGAGGGTTTCTGATGTGCAGCTCCAGCACCTGGAGAGATCTTAGCAGCAAGTCTCTGCAGACAGGGACTGTAAATGATGGATGCTACGGGTCTGCTTTTTTTCACTCCCTTTCCCACACCTGTTTTCTTTCTCTGTGGGGCTCTAGAGCCGAGTGGCCAGAGTAGGGCTGGGAGTGCTAGGAGCAGGGACACAGGGCTTGTGCCGACTCGGAGGAGAGGCAAGCCCCGGGGGAAAAGCGGCTGCTAGCTTTGCTGCTCAGGGCTTAATGCACTAAGAGCCCAGCTGATTCGTGCTCAGACGCAAAGGGAAACCACAGGCACTCGGGGCGGCCAGGCACCCAATGGTGCTGTGTTTTCCCAAACCATGACGGGACAAAGGTTCGGGAAATGCATCGTCCTTTGCCTGCTGCCCTGGAGCTGCCTGAGCTTTGCCTGGAGTGATGCTGCTGGGCCCGGGACCGCCTCACTCGGTGCAGGACACGTCAGCAAGGGGCTGCCCAGAGACGTCGCCAACGGGACCGATGTGCAGAGCAACATCTCAGGTACTGAAAGGAGCGATCTCCCGCCTCTCCCTCTGCGGGCTGCCTGGGCCGCACGGTGCAGGCACACAGGGGGAAGGGCGCAGGGACGTGGTGATGAAGGCATGATGGTGCTTCTCTTGTCGGGCACAGCGGCACTCCCAGGGCATGCATGGGGGCCACAAGGCTTTGTGTGGTGGCCACAGCAGCTTCTGTGATATGGGAGAGATGTGTCGCATAAGAAGCCGTCGGCAGGCACAGAGAGGAAACTCGACAGTCGATATTGTCCCTTGAGAGTAAAGTCCTCCTCCATGTTAACATCTATGCATATCATGATGGACCAGCTGTCTGCTCAGGGTATGGGTGCACTGAACACATTCGTATCCCTACAGGCTGAGCTGGGACCCTTGGGAAGGAATTGAGGGGTTTTTTTTAAAAAGCACAAATAATCTCCAATTGCTGAGGGTGGTTATTTTTTTCTTTAATCCACTTCCCAGGGCAAAACACACACAATTCCCCAATGAGTGAGACATGATCTCAGGTCTGCTGTGGGGTGACCACGCACTGGGGGCTAGCAGCAGCTCAGAGAGCCCATATCATACTCCAAATCATGGTGACTATTGGCAAAGGTCATAACAACCAGTGCTGGATAATGTAATCATATGAGATCCAGTCCAGGCATTCAGCAGGCTCCCTGGCAGTGCTGAATTAACTCATATAGACATCTGCACTACCTGTTAACAGCACTGCTGAAATTAGAGAAAGTCTGATCTTACTCAACCTGATTTGTTTCTTAGCAGCCCCACTGGACTAGAAGCCTACACCATCTCAGTAAAAGCAGAAGGAAACCAGACCTCTCTCTCACATTAGCTTTACTATTCCGTTTGGAATTCCCCACAAAAGCTCCCCCTAAGCTAGAGAAAGTACATTTCTGCCTGCAGATTTTAAGCTTGGTTAAATTAGAGTTGATCAGAGCATTTTCCTTTAGTTTAGAATGTTGATACCCATGATACCTGATTTTCTTGGCCTTGTGGTAGAATATCTGGGTCAAGGGGTTGCAAGCACATGGTCAGACTGGCATTCTTTTTGGAGCCTACCTGACTTATGGCTTTCCCTAGGTATCAGTGCAATGCAAGGGAGATAGTCTAAGCAGGATAACTAAGTAGTTCTGAATAGCTGTGGGTTACAAACTAGTAAGAAAATTAAAGGCTGGGATGAAAAAAAGCCTCTCTCTCTCCAGCAGAGAGCAATATTTCTTTGTTTTGAGATCCAACCAACAATATTCTCCCAGAATATTGTGTTACTAAAAAAAAATATGCTCTTCCTTTCCCTCTTAAAAATTGCTCTCTGCATACTTTCCCCAGCCTGCACCTTTCCAGTCTCACTTCTGCTGTTCAGTAGCTCCCCACACTGGAGAGTCTGCAACTGAAAAACTTGTTTTCCAGATAAAGCTGCTAGACTTTCTAATTACCTTTGGACTATGCAAAAAAAATCACCTATACACACACACAGAAAACACCTAAAACACTAAACAAAAAAACCACAGAGACTTGCAGGTCCTGCAGGAGTGACACGGGGGCCTGGCACCCCTTTTGACAGCATCACTGGGGGGCCTTTGTCACCACCTACACTTAAGTTTTCCTCTTCTCCCCCAGTGCCATGCACAGCTCTCCCCCCGCCACGCTATGGATACTACTACGTGGACAGAGGCTCAGGCGTCTCCTTGGGCTCGGTGCTCGTGTACTGGTGCCAGAAGGGATACCAGCTGGTGGGCAGCGAGAGGCTTGCCTGCCTCCGCCAGGAGACCACTTCATCCTGGAGTCACCCCCCACCCCAGTGTCAGGGTAAGGAGCCCTCGGGCGGGACCCAGCCCCACTCCCAGGGACTCAGGGGGCTGCGGGGGCAGCGCTAACTCGGGTGGGGAGGTGCAGCCACCGGCCCTCACACAGGGGTTTCCTCACTCTGACCAAGCCAGCAAGGCCACCCTGAACCGAGACAAGGAAGGTCTGGCTTGACCCAGTCGGTTGTGGTCAGCACTGCTGAAATGCCTGCCCCAGCAGCAGCACAGCGTTTCAGGAGCTGCAGAAGGCAGGGGGGTGCCAGGGAGTGAATTCACCTGAGATCAGCACAGCAGATAACCAGACCTTCCCTCATTCCCAGTAATTGCTGCTCAAGGCATCAGGCTGGGTCAATACCTGGTACTGGCTGAGACCCGGCTCCTGGCGCCAGGCACAGGGAGTCCAGGGCACTGCCAAAAGCTTTCACAGCCGGAGGAAAACTGAACTTCACAGTAACCCGGTACATGCTGAGCACATGCCAGTTGCAAGTGGCCCTCCTTAATACTTCTTTTATTTTCTTTTTAACATTTTAACTTTTTTCCCTTTTTAGCTGTTTTCTTTCACCCTTGTACATTTTTGCTTTTTTACATTTTTAGCGGTTTTTCCTTTTTAACTTTTCTCCCTTTTAAACTATCTTCCCTTTTTACCTTTATTACATATTCTTTTTCTATTTTTCCTGTTTAATCTTTTTCCTTTCTATTTTTAGGGCTTAATTTCTACTACCTTTATGCTTTATGCAAGACATCGAATGCTTTATATTTTCTGCTCCATGTTATTATTTTCTATCAATTATCCAAAGAAAATTTGACGTGTTAATATGGGGGGTTTTCCACTAACTTTCTGGTGTATTGAGCCAGCGTGGCATCACCCACGTTCACCATTAGCTTTTATAACGGTTATTAACAAATATTCTCTGGAACGTCACTTTGGGGTTACCTGCAAGGAGGACGGCGGCCAGGAGTAAGGAAGATGGGGGGGGGGGGGGGGCGGTCGTCTCTTTTCCCGGCCCCGCTCACCGCCCCCACTCCTTGTCCGCAGCCGCCCCGCAGCCCTCGGGCACTGGGTCCCGCATCGCGGTGGCCGCCTCGCTGCTGAGCGGAGCCGTCATCCTGGCCCTGTCCGTCTCCTTCGCCGTGTGCTGCTGGAGGGACAGGGCGAGGAAGAGCCGCGGGGGGTGAGTATGGAGGTGGTGTGGGAGCGGTGGGGTGGGTTTGGCCGGAGTGAGGAGCAGCTGCGGGAGCTGAAGGAGTGTCGCTGCTGCCATCTGCTGAGACACGCGGGTTGCGCCCACTTAGGACACTTGTGACCCGTTTGTGCCCTTTCACAACCCTCCTGCTCACACATCTGGAACTATCAAGCATAAAAAAAGTTAAACCACTGCTCCAAAGCCAAGGTATGCTTGACTGTGGAAGGGGTTTCCATCAGTGGGGATGCTGCTGCTGATTGCAGAGGGGGCTCTTGTTACATGCATGAGGAATAGGATGCTGTACAGAGGGACCTGGACAAGCTCAAGAAATGAGACCATAGAAACCTCATGAGGCTTAACAAGACCAAATGCAAGGTGCCTGCACCTGGGTTGGGGCAGCCCCAGGTATCAACACTCGCTAAGGGCTGGGTAGATCAAGAGCAGCCCCACGGAGAAGGATTTGGGGCTACTGGTGGGTGAGGGGCTGGACATGACCCAGCAATGTGCACTCTCAGCCCAGAAAGCCAATTGTAGCCTGGGCTGCATCCAAAACAGCGTGGGCAGCATGGTGAGGGAGGGGATTCTGCCCCTTTGCTCTGCTCTGGTGAGATCCCAGCTGCAGTGCTGCATCCATCTCTGGGGTCCCTAAAGTAAGAAAGACAGGACCTGCCTGAGTAAGGCCCAGAGGAGGCCACAAAAATGATCAGAGGGCTGGAGCACTTCTCCTATGAGAAAAGCTGTGACAGTTGGCATTCAGGCTGCAGAGAAGGCTCCAGGAAGATCTTATAGCAGCCTTCCAGTACTTAATGGGACCCTACAAGAAAGAGGGGTACAAGCTTTTTAACAGGGCTTGTTATGATAGAACAAGGGGCAATTATTTTAAAGTGAAAGAGGATTGGCTAAGGTAGAATATAAAGAAAATGGGTTTTATAATGAGGATGGTAAAACACTGGAACAAGTTGCCCAGAAAGGCTATAGATGCCACATCCCTGAAAATATTCAAGGTCAGACTGGATGGAGCTCTGAGCAACCTGATCTAGTTGTAGGTGTCCCTGCTCATTGCAGTGGGGGTCACTTTAAAGATCACTTCCAACGCAAATTATTCTATGATTTGTTAGCTTGGTGATTTAGAAAAAGCTCCTCATTATCAGAGAAAGAAGGGAACAGACAATACATGGAGGATAGTTGATAGGAATATGACTTTTCTGAGGCTAAGTTCAGTGCAACTGTCTGCACACAGCCCAGGGCAGGGAAAGGAAAGGAGGAACATACTTCTCTGGAAAGAACTGTGAGAAAAGTCATGCTGGGAAGCAGGACTGGACAAGGAGAGGTAGCAGGACCACAGTCACAGAACATCATCTCTGCACCAGTACTGCTCAGTTTTCCTGGCCTACACTACAGTCCAGCAGGGCCTCTTTTGTATTCTGGGCAAAGAATTTCAGTAACAGCCTAGGAACGACCTTTAATCAAGAGCCTAACTCATTATCAGAAGTGCACAAGGACAAAGAGGAAAAAAACCCCTGCAAGCAAGAGAGAGCATCTCAGTCTTGCAACAGGCACCAACCATACCTCTCCCCACAGGCCTCTTCCCTAGGTGGTGCAACCCTTTTCTGCAGGGTTGAAACAGCACCAGTCCTTTCCTCTGGGAACAGAGGAAGGGGTAAAAATCACTGGGTGACAGTGTTGCCTTAGGATATAAACATGCCAGATCCTTCCAGGGGTGTAAGTAAATAAAAGCCAGATCACAAAGCATGAAGAAAGCATCCGCATGGGCATCTCTCTCTCACCACCCTGCAGGCATCAGCAGCATGGAAGGAAAGTCAGAGGACGGAAGCGTGACCCCTCCATCCCCGAGAGGAGCAGGAATGCTTTTGGAAGACTCAAACACTACCACCGGCGCGATTACCACCTCTCGGCCGTCTCTAGCTCTGTGTTCCCAGGAGCATTCGCAGGCTGCAATAACCTGGCTTTCCAAAGGTACCGCTCAGCATCTCCCCCTGCCGCTGCCCTACCAAGCTCCTCACACAGGGACAAGAGCTGCTCCCAGACTGCCCGGAGGCAGCAGCAGCCAGCTGTAAAAAAGTTCGCATCGCTTGGGCGGTCAATCCCCTGCTTCACCTTCTTACATGCTCCCCACCGAGCACCTAACAGCAGTGAAACCTTGCACCCGCTCTGTTCCAAGGGGGAGGGAAGCCAGGGGCCCAGGGCTCCCCTTTCCCCTGCCCCAGCATTGCCTGCGTGGCCTGCAGCCCGCTTACCATGCCCTTGTCCCGTGTGCCTTTCCCAGCAGCCCTGCCCAGCAGCCGAAGCTGCCCTTGGCAAGATGGCGCTCCGAGGCGCAGGCCCTGCCCCGGCCGCTGCTGCCGCCCGGCCCGGCCCCGGCCCGCGGCCTGCCCGGCCAGCTGCCCCGCACCGCCCTGCTGCCGGCACACCTGCACAGAGACCTGCTGCCCCCCTGCTACAGCGGCCTGGAGGAACACAAGGTCTTCAGCAAGTTTGGAAAGCCGGTTTGAGAATTTAAACTGCCGTTCCACTTTCCTTCCTTTTTTTTTTTTTTTTTTTTTTTCCCCCTCCCTCTTTTAACGCTATCAACTCCTTGAGCTCAGGGAAGAATTTCAGAAGAGCCAATTACTGCACCTGGGTTTTCAAATGGAGAAAATCTGACACTTCATGCTGAAAGACATTTTTTTTATATAATCCTTTTATTTCCCTCCCCTGCCCAGCAGTGCACATTTCAAACGAGTGTCTGGGTTATACGCTTCTTAATTGATCATTTTTGCATAAAGCCAAGCCTGAGCAGCCCCAGCTTAACCTAAAGTCTATGTGTAGACTTCTAGGTTTTGAACATGAGTCTGATTTTCTGTTTAGGGCTCCTTTAAAGGCTGAAAGTGATAACAGACAGTTATCAGGAACAAAGAATGTGATTAGATATCTGGAAGCATTTACAATTAACTGCACTTGAATATAGATGAAGACTTAAAGAGTTTTTTTGTTGGCATTCAGAACTCACCATATCCTCCCATTTTTATACCGACAACCATAGACTTGGAGGATGTATTGACGAGAGTGCAAAGCTAGCCAGTCAAGGGGAAAACGTGAATCTTTAATACGAAGAACCTAGCACTTCTGAAAAAAACCAAAAGAACACACCACCATCTCCAAAATAATAAATAATTAAATAAATAAATAAATAAACCAACTCCAAACACAACAAACCTCTTCGGGGTTTTTCATCCCTTCTCTCCAGCATTAGAAATTCAAATCACATGTATCAGGACCTATAGCAGGACCCAAAGAGCTAACCTAAGTGCCCATCAATTGCATTCAGAAAGCAATGACCCCATATTTCTGTCCAACATTTCTTGGGTGGAAGTCCAGGGGCATGTTCCAGGCAGCATATGCAGAGCCTGGCCAGGCAGCTTCAGGACACCCCAGCCCGTCTGCAGCCCAGGACAGACCTATGCTTCCGCAGCATGCCTGAGGCACTCTGGACACACAGGGCTTGTTGAGTAATGTGCCATCAGGTCTGCACAGAGATGCTGTTGGTATCTCGGGAGGCGCTGTGGTGGTACTCAGAGGAGGGGCTGGCAGCCCCAAGAACTGTTGCATGCTTGGGGCTGGGAGTAAGAAGGAGCAACCCCAGCATGCCCTGTTTGCTCAAGGATCCAAACTGCGATACACAAACAATCCAGCTACAAAGGCTGGGAGTTTTAGTTTGCTGACTTAATTTCTGCCAACATTTGCATCACATTTCAAGGAAAGAAGCCTTAAAAAGATGCAAGGTAGCACTTCCTTGTGATAAAACAAGATTTGATAGTAGATGTTGATACCACTGCCACTTTTCCCTGGAATGATGGCTATGGACACTGTTTTTTCTATTTCTAATAATAATAAAGGAATCTATCCAAATTTCCCCTCCTATGTATTTTTTTTTCACATGACTAAGCTATGGGAAGTCTGGAAGCAGGTGGTAAAACCTTTTATAGACCCCTGGAAAATGACGTTGACAGTTTACTAGCAACTGCACAAGAAGGAAGTTCATTCTCTTAAGGCACCTGATGCCTTAGAAAGGACAGGGAAAACAAGACCTGCTCTAAGCTTCCCTTCAGCTCATGTCCTAACCTTACCTTTTCCTCCCTCTTTTTTCAGCCAATTCTAATGCACAGGGAGGGGAATAATCCTGCTTCAAGGTAAGCTGTTCAGAAGAAAAATTGAATAGGACAGGAATGAAACTTTTCCTATCCATTTCTTTCTCTGTCCCTCTCCCTTGTTATGTTTTAATGAATTCAAAAAACTTCATTACAATCGTCTCCAAAGAGATTTTTGTTCAAAAAATACATTTGAGACTCAGATTGTCCTTCCTTAGATGTGAGGCTTTAAAATCAAAAGCGTGATTTTTTTTTTGCTACATATTAGAGATTGACACCTGCTTTCACTACAAACTGAAATGATCCACATTTCAGATATAAAAATCTTTTGCCAAACATGTCCAGAAAGTTGCTGATTTTGAAGTGTCATGACAAAAAGTTAGCATTTTCAATAAAAAACTGACAGTACTTTTTCATACAGAGAAAATTGAAAACTTGAAACAAGCATTTTATACAATTGATATTTAAAAAAAATTATTTACTTGACAAAATTGAACTTTCCTTGGAGTAACATTTTCCTTTTTTTTTTTTCTGCATGTATGCATATCTCAGCTTCCTAACAAAACTGTTCGATCCCAAAACATTGTCTTAGCCAAATTTCTCCATCAAGGAAGAGCACACGGCCAGGTCTTCCTCAAAAGTCAAGCAGCAGGAGAACCAGAAGAAATATGGGTTAAGGGCAGGAAGGTCAGCTATACTGTAAGTTTCCCTGTCTCCCCTTTAGTTTTTGCCTCAGTTCCTTGGACCAGCGCAGCAAAGAGCTGAGTTAAAGTGTGAAAAGCCACTCAGCTTCCACTCAGGAAGGCATCATCAGCGAGGCAACAAGAAGCACAGTTTGCATTTATTTACCAAATGAGGAGGGAGGAGGAAGGCAACTATACAGAAGTTTTAAGTAATTTGTGACCTGGAAGAAGCAAACCTCTTAGACTATAATCCCATACATTCTTGCTATGTTACCCAGAGGTTCCTGTTGGAGCAGGCATCCACTGAACCAAATATATCACCTTTTTTTTTTTTTTTTTTTTTAATTTAAATTATATACATTCAATATCCTACAGAGAGGTGGACCTTGGAATTGAAGGAAACCATCTGAAGAGGGACAGAGATAGATGCAAGGCCAGCTCATTGTCCATTCTGTCCCAGGCAAACCTCACAAGCAGTAGCTTTCTGCTGAGTGTCTGAACAAAGCACCCTCGGTTGGTTCTTTCTTTAAACAGGATTTTAAGCTTCAGACTCCACACTGTAAACCTCAGCCTGCATGCTTATCTCAAAAGAGCTAAACAAGTTTTGGTCACAACTTTAAATTCTTCAGTGAAGGTTGATGTATCAGCCGCCTGTGACTGCTTAGCACAGGCAGAAGAGATCTCAGACTCTCTGGAGATCTGGCCAAGAGTAATGCTGAGACCCGTAACATCCAAATGCTAAAGCTATGAAATTCTAAAAAGATACTCATTGTGAGCTTGAAAAGAATGGCCACCTTCTACCAGTACAAGCTCTCTAGAGTAACATTTTAAGTGCTGATAGGAAGAAGAAAGAGCTGAGCAAGTCTGTCTCCATGCACCTCAAACACACACATTTGTCAATTTTTTAAGTCCTAGGACTGGGAAAAAGAAATAGCAATCTAGTAAGATTTCACAGGAGACAACTAAAGTAACTGTGATGCCTGTATCCCACTGAAAGACTCATCTGTCTTGAAGGAGATGGAACCTCCTGACCATCGGATGTCAGGCAAACCACTCTCCCATAGATTTTTAAGATTAAAAAGGACTTTTCTGTACTGTTTTCCTCTGCAGTGACAACACCTCTGTTCAAATGACTTCCACATCTTTCCGCATCAGACCACCCTAGACCAGTTGTATGGCCATTTCCATCTCAAGAGCCTTCAATTTGCCACAGAAACATAACAGCAGTATGTCTAGGGCAAAGGCAAAGCCCAGAAAGTAGGGGAGATGAACATCTCACTCATTTACAGTGCTCTCGCATGTACACTTCAGCATTCTGAGGCTATGCCTTTTCTTACACTGCAACCCAAAGCTATGATGATACTTCACCTTTTTACTCTTTAGAAGCTTTGTTTATGGTCTCAACTATTAAGAGAAGAGAACACAAGAGCTCCCTCCTATAGTTGCCGGGAATCAAAAGAAAAACTTTCCAAACAATATTAAGAATGGTAAGAAAAAAGCAATTCTTTAATGAAAGCTCTCAGGTGCACAGATATGGCTATATATGCACCTGTGATAAAGGATTTCTACCATTTTTATAAGGTTCATTACGTGGTACATCTAGCAGGTACTTCCAATAGATCAGTTGTCCCTGGTCAGCCCCTTGGAGCTTCTTTGCCCTATTTCTTGTTATGTCTCAAGTTCTGGTGGAAAACAAGATGTCCTTTTCAGAAATTCTCTTTTTAAGAATAAGACTAAACAGAATTTGAAGAATCTTTTAGAAAGGTTTAGCTTATTGTTCTAAAATGTGAGCAAGTACTACAAACCATGTAACTATATTTAAAAATCTACAAAGCTATAAATGTATGAAAAAGCTAAGAATCTTTAGGCATGACTATCAGTTGAACATCCCAAAGAAGGAAAAAAGATGTGAGATTTGGGCAAAGAGCAAGAAGCACAAGCTCTTAAGAGTTCCTGTATCTGCATTCAGCTTGCACAGATGACCATACACCAGTGAAGTGGAAAGCACATTGACAGCTGGCCATGCAGCCACACACTGCTGGAGATGTAAAGCAACAACCACACAAAGCACAGATTCATGCCAAACACCACTCTGAAGTACATGCTCTGGCCACACTGAAAACTCACATCACTGACAGCTGGACTGGAGGAGAGGTCATCCTCCTCAAGAAGTACTTACACGCCCTTCAGGTAGGTCCAGTGACAACCCCAGTCCCCCAAACCCTTCAAGCACTTTGCCTGCTACCTCTCAGTTTCTTGACACACCTCACTTCTGAGCAGTGAGTTTTTATCCAGTGTAACAGCTTTCCCCAGAGAGAATTAGTCCCAGGCAACGCAACACCTGCCATGCACTGATTTATGTGTGCCAGAGACCGACACCAGTGCCAAGCTCCTCTGCAACAAAGGCAACTTCCACACATTCTGAGGAGAGGGATGAACAATAAGCATCCAGGCATCACAAGCTTCTCAAGTGTATTTTTCTAAACTCGCTTGCAAGCATAAGGATGGAAACTGATGCATAACCCTTTCCCTCCTACCAGAAGAAAGAAAGCCAGGAATCTCCACAGCAGCATGACCAGCTCTACCAAACTATAAAAACCTCCAAACTAAAACATAACCAACAAAAGCACAAAACAAAACCAACAAAACTATTGCCCTATTTATCTCCCTAACTATTTTCCCTAAAATCCAACATCTTCAATGTCTATGATTAAATGAGCATCTCGGGGAAAAAAAACCTTACTGGACAACAGAGTCTGTGATGGTGGAGAAGAAAAACAAAAGTGGAGTTCAGGAAATCCCCAAACAGGGACAAGGAAGGTCTGGCTTGACCCAGTCGGTTGTGGTCAGCACCGCTGAAATGCCTGCCCCAGCAGCAGCACTGCAATAGCGTTTCAGGAGCTGCAGAAGGCAGGGGGGTGCCAGGGAGTGAATTCACCTGAGATCAGCACAGCAGATAACCAGACCTTCCCTCATTCCCAGTAATTGCTGCTCAAGGCATCAGGCTGGGTCAATACCTGGTACTGGCTGAGACCCGGCTCCTGGCGCCAGGCACAGGGAGTCCAGGGCACTGCCAAAAGCTTTCACAGCCGGAGGAAAACTGAACTTCACAGTAACCCGGTACATGCTGAGCACATGCCAGTTGCAAGTGGCCCTCCTTAACTTTTTTATTTTCTTTTTAACATTTTAACTTTTTTCCCTTTTTAGCTGTTTTCTTTTTCCCTTTTTTTTTCTATTTTAAGTGTAATTAAAATAGCTGTCAAGACACACTGCATTCACAATGCCACATACCTGTTGACACTTGATTTCCAACTAAGCAATGAAAGTTATTAAAGAAAAAGAATTCATGCAATGGCTCTTTACCTCAGCCAGAAGGTGACATTTTGTTTCTTGCTGTAATCTAGAAAAACATCATTCTCTTGTTCGATATTAAAAAGATGGGAAGAAAAAAAAAAAAGCCATAGGCCAGGAACCCTTACTACCAATCCGGCAATGCTCAGCCTCAAATTATTACACCTGAACTGTAAATTTGTTGAAAATGCCACACAGCTTCTTAGACCAACACATTCATGGCCAACAATTTCCTTCCTTCCCTCAACATGCCCTTATATGCATTTTGTAAGAGCAGTCTAGCCCATCCTTTATCTTCACCATACATTATCTACCAAACGTGTCGCTAGTCCTGGGTCACCAGCCTTTCAGTCAAGCACTGTTCTTTGCTTAATACATGAAAGAGCTACAAGTATCCATACAATATAAGAAACAACAGACCATGAACTAACGCAATCACATGGATGTTCTCCTTCCACTAAATGTTCCTGTACAGAATTTGTCATAGGAAGACTCCATCAATTAATTAAAAACAAAACAAAACCAAACAAAAACCACAACATAAAACCAAACAAACGAACAAACCCAACCAAACTCCCAGCAAAACAGAGAAAAACCCAACTTCCTCCCCCCCTCCACCAATAAACGCAAAACTTCAGGAGAAAAAAAACAAAACAGGTGAGCTCCACACAGTTGAAGAGTGCAGCACCAGGTTGGTTCCCAGCTAAAGGGATCCAGAATCCACATCAGACAATACACAGAACTAGGCTAAATGTGACAAAAGTAGCATCCAACATACATCAGTCTGATCACTGATACACTTTACTGCTGTAATGCCAATATTATCCACCAAGAAATCTTTCTTGGGAAAGCAGCACCATAAGGAGAAAAAGTCACTGTAGGTGCAAACCTTTTCCTGAAGGCTAAGGGTTTGTTGGTAGGCCAACCTCACAAGCTGCTGCATGCAGCAGCGAGTAATCGTCTCCCAAACAGCTAAAGCCTGGTTTCCCATGGCAGCAGACTATGGGCACAGGGTTGTCACAGCACTTTCTAAACTGCAACAAAGGGACGAGTAAAAAATTGAAGGCAGCAGCTTCAGGAATTGCTGTGGTACACAGAAAGCAGTTGGGACTGCTTTGGAAGCCTTGCTAATTTTCAGGGTCAGGAAGAGCACCCTTCAAAAACAAAATGTTAGAGGTGGGAAAACATCTAGCAACTGTGGAAGGAGACACAAAAAAACACAAACCAAACATCATTAACATCTTCACCAGGACCTCCAGCAGACCTCCAGTTCCTGCTGGGCTGCACCCCCAGTTCAGGGGCACCAGTAGGCACTGCCACAGATGAGGCCACTCCAGCCCACAGAACTTCTCTTTGCACCACCAGCAGTTAAAGGAGGTGGCTGGGTGACAAAAACATAGTTCACTTTTTGGGGAGCACTGGCATCAAAGGTTGTACATTCCCCCAAGTAACCAGGGCGCATGACTCATCTGCAGCAATGCTGCTAGTTTAGAAACAGCACATTACAGGCCCGTAATAGAGAGTAATAAATACAGAACTAAAATGGCAATGCAGGTGAGAGAAGAGCAAAAGCACATAGTCAGCAAGTGATGTTTTGCCTAATGGGATATTTAGAAACACTGCACAGATTCGAGACTTGACTCGTCTGTCCAGTGACTGATTCAGGATTTGTTTCCATTTCCTGAAAGGCCAGTTCCTCACCCCACCCCATCCCCATTTAGGTGTTCACAGTTCATCAGTGGAAATTCCCTTCCTTGCCCCTGCCAGCAGCAAACATTTTCAGAAGGCTGCCAGCCTGAACTATTACAGCTTATACCAGGTGAGAAATCCTTCTGCACAGCCATCTTTAGAACTTCAGGCTCTCTGCCACCCTTGTAAGCTATATCAATCAGCAGCCCAAGCACAAGGCTACAGGTTTTAAATATGTCTGCTTGCAAGTCTAAAAGCTTATTGGAGGCCCTCTGTCCATTAAAAGCTCTTAATCCCGTGTTGTGCAATGACAGTATTTTACACCTTTATGCAAGGGTGCTGATGAACACAGAGAGTGAGAAATTTTCTGCCGTATCTTCAGGCATACTATTGCATGTTATCTACCCCAAGTGCCACGCCATTTAATTCAGAAAAAAGAAAAACAAGATTTTCATGCTTCAGATTTAAAAGGATGCTACCAGTAACAGAGACTGACTGCCTCTAGCTATTGCCATGAGTAAAGACAACAGAATCCTTTTAAAAGATTTAAAGTGTTATGCTTTTTCCACCCTTCAATACAGAAGTTAACATACAAAACAATATTTCCAATGATAAAGTAGTTCTGGTTTAGATGAATAAGAAAATCCCAAACATGCAACAACATACATTTTTTACCAGATGCAGTAATTAAAAATCCAAGGTTAAAAAAACCAAAAAGCAAACAGGAAGTCATCATCAAGTTTTCTTTTTTATTTAAGATTTTAGTTTTAATTCTGAAGAAAGAGGTACATTTCCTTGGTTTTAGTTTTAGCGTCAGGTTATAACCATGTTTATTTATCTGTTTCTTTTTTCCTGTCTTTTCAATACTGCACAAACGTCCAGAAACTACAGGGTTAAGTAAAAGCTGCAGGCAGAGGAGGTCAGAGGTTGCTCCTGATGGTGATCATGTGGCCCCAATGCAGTGCTATCCCAGAGTGCCCTAATCAGGTGAATCTTAAAAAAAAAAAAAAAAAAAAAAAAAAAAAAAAAAAAAAAAAAAGAGAGACTGACAGAGGAGACAGAAAGACTGAAGTAAATATCACTCGTGTTTCAGCTGCTTATATTACGTATATGCTAGGTATTAAATCTGTGAATACTTTTAAAACATTAAAGTTTACTTGAAATCTAAAGCCAAAATTAAAGAAAAATCTTATTCTCCCCTCTTTAAACCACTCTAGCAACATGCCAGTTACTCATAGCTATAAGTGTTTTGTCTCTCAACACACGTCATGTCAAACTCTGACTGATGCAATAAAATCCCCTGCTCAAAAAAAAAAACAACCTAAAAAAACCAACCAACCCCAACATAGCAATTTCCCTGTGTAGTGCCACACTGAATGCAAAATAAATGCTGGGCCACTGCTTGCCCCACATGTTCAGTAACTTCATTTAAATTAAATACCTTTTTCATGTTCTTGCATTTGATTCTGCATTGCACTTTTTCCCCTACTGCAGATTGACACTTTTCTACTAGGCAGAAAAATACTCATGTGCAAAAGACGTAAGACAGTAATATACTCCTTAAGCATTGAGACTGCACTTTGATTTCCCTCTCTCTCTTTTTTTTTTTTTTCTTAGAATGGTTAGAAAGTATTTCAAACAGTGTATTTCAAACACTGGTTCTGCAGAAACTTAACAAAAAGAATGGTCATGACCCTGTAATGGCATTGCATTTGGGGGGAAGTTTGATCAGGAACTGGATTCTTCAGAAAGAAAGATATGACAGGGAACAGTAGGTGGGCATGGGGAGGAGTCAGGGTGGGACACTTCCTGCATTTCTAACGTTTTGGGTCTTATTTTTTTTTTTTCTTTTTCCTCCTTTCCTAATGACGATCCAGCGCTGAGCTCTGTAGTAGATCTGTGGGGGTTTTACTGGGGGGTCTGAAGGCTGTCTGAAAGCCTGGAGGTGGGGAATGGAAACTGGTGGGGTTTGAAGGAGGAGAGTAGGGATTCCAACTGGCTCTGTGCAGAGGGATCTGTGTGCCGAAGGGGTTACTGTGGTGCGTCTGTGATGGCGCTGCACTGGGGCCATCCACCTCTGTGAGGGCCTGAAGAGATTTTAGCCAATGTGGAGGATTGTCATCTTGAAGGCTGTCTAAACTGTTTCCTGTGGAGGCTGGAATACCTAAGAAAAGAAGAAAAAAACAGGGATACAGGCAAGTCAGAGGAGAAGCGATAAATTGACCATGAAGGAGGTCAATATAACCTAGCAAAAAGCAACAATGAAAAAACATGATTAGTTTGTACAGAAAATGCATTTTACATTATTATGCATAATTACCCTGCCCACAAAAGCATTTAACATTAAATTGAGATAGGAAAAAGTTCACCCTCAGAACACTTCTTCATAAAACACATTTTTCTATCAAACATTCTGCTCAAGAACTGCATCCCTGTCAACGTGACCTTACCACATGAAGCTGCCAGTACACTACATGCTTCACACCTTTTACTCTACCTACTTGAATCATGCTTCAGCCTCTCTAACAGGGCAACACAACCAGACAGCCTTATAAAAAAGAGCTTTATAAACAAGTGGAGTATGTCCCTTTTTAAATAACAAAGTCCAGTGATTGCCTTCAGTGCCTCAGGACCAGTGACACACATACCGGACGTGCCATCCAGCAGAAGGGACACCTTATAGATTGACCCTATAGGAAAGCGCTGATCCACCTGACTGCCTGCAAAGGTCCTGGGCATGCATTGCAAAGGCCTGAGTGATGCTCTGTTATACCTAGAGGTTCCACAAAAATTCACGGACCCTTGAGGTTTTGTGGATGGAAGCTGGAAGAGACCACCGCATAATGACTTTTTTTTTTTTTTTTTTCTCAGATGTAAATCTGTTTGTGCCAAATACCCATTTGATGGTTTGCCAGTGGAGCTGAAGGAGTGAGAAACGGTTACCTGTGATGATTGCGGGGTCCATCCAGCTGCCAGGGCTGTCCCAATTCAGGCTGTCGGTGGTGGCAGTGTTGGACGTTGGTACACTGTGGTTGGCGTTGGAGGGGGAAGAAGCATTGGGCAGTCCACCAAAGTTGATGTTAATGTTCGGTAGAAGTGCCCTTAGCCCGTCCTGCCATTCCTTCATATTTAAACTCTCTACAGAACTGCTGTTGTCTGGGAGATTTACCAACAAAAAAAATGAAAGATAAAAAAATAAAAAGCTGAAGTTAGAAACAGATGTCCTTCTTTGGTGGGGTACGGGATTTTGCTTTTAGTCTTTAAGCTAAGCATTTTATACTTTCCCTCTCCAAAAGCTAGGGTCAATGTTTCCATAACTGATGAATTACTCTGAGGGGATGGCAGGTTTTAAACAAAGTATAAGGGAATGGGAGAAAGATGTAACTCCTCCCCCAATATGTATTTCCCCATTTTGATTCAGAGACTCAAAGAATCAGGGACACAGTGGCTCTCCCTCTATTACTATCAGAACAAAATCTACCAGGTACTTGATGAGAATACCTCTGCTGCAACTTGGTTGCTTTACTGATGGGCAGCAGGCTCAAAAGGGTTGTTTTGCTTGATGTATCTCAAAATAAAGAAAGGCTAGGTAGGGCTTTGCAATAGAAACGGAACGTGAGAAACCAGAGAGGCTGAGGAAAATCACGGATGTCTTTTGTTTTGTCACAGCTTGCTCGTTCTCAGCCCTATAGATGTTCTTCTGAAGGAAATGAAGTTGAAGGGAGTGAATTTTCCTCTTGCAGTTGAAGAATAGTAGTGAAATTCTTTAAAGACCTTTCAGAATAATTTCTGACACAGCAATATCCTCAAAATTTTGGTAAAAAGCAAAAGCTGGACACCAAAGCAGTCAAGTCTCAACTACTTGCCTGAACATTTCAAGACATCAATAAAGGACAACAGGATGTGGCTATTAGCACTACAGCAAATGATCCCTCTACACAAAAGTTATACCATGCTACCAAGAACAGACTATCCGGTTCTGTGATCCATCTCTCGCCTAAAGTATCTCAAGGCATTCCAGTATTTATCATCCAATACAGGAAGTCATACTTTATTAGCTTGTGGTCAGTTATATTTGGAAAGGAAGTGTTAGGCAGTATGTTAGCACATGGTTGTCTTTTCGACAAATATCTAGAATACAAACTTTTTTTCAAAAACATCTTTGCCTATACTGATTGAAGAAAGGACCTTTATCTCAATCAGAATTATTATAAGAGATACATTCACAATACTGCTACTTCATCAACAACAGAAGAGATTTAAGTCTTCCTGGAAAATTAGAGGATATCGCTAGATTGCAACCTTATGGTGGAGAGTAAAAAAAGCAGTCTCAATTGCTATCAAAACCTGCCATGGCAGTTTTTGTAAAGCTGAATGTTCAGAAAAAAGTGGTGTCTCGAGCAATTACCTTTTTGTAACTAGAATGGGGGAAAAAAACCCCAAACCAAACAAAAAAACTACTACTTGAAATCTTGTCCTTTCACAGCTCCTTCTTTTTCCTTTAGAATACTAGAGAACAAAATAAACGCTTTTAAAGAATTTGGTGCCATACGGTTTTCATCAAAACCTACAATCCTGAGATTAAAAATAATAAATCAGAATTTTAGGAAGTATTAGTAGAAAATGTCCTCAAGAGATACTGGTTCACAACCCTCTTGAGCACCCATAAGCTCATTCGAGACAAGTTCTCAATTAACTTTTTGGAACAAAAGTAGCCAGCTCATGATCACAGAAATAGCTGCAACAAATTCTGCATTGTACACCATTAGTTTCCACTTTTTTTTCTGCTGCTTAAAAAAGCTTGTGCAAAGAAACACAGCTCTGTTTCATTATTCACTTCTACTGCAATGCAAAAGGCACATAAAAATGCTCACTGCGAACACACTCCTCTCAATACCTGTGAGCTAGGGATCTGCAAGGGTCTCAGTCACTGACTTTACTAACTCCCAACACACCCTCAATACTCTTCTGTAAGAAAATTAACGTGTAGTAAACTGCCTGCAGTATGGCATTGAGGAAGACCAAGACAAAGCCTGCAGAGTATTACAAGGAACAGGATAGGAAAATTAATGTCATAGGGCATTAGGCCTCCTTAGGCTAAGAAAATATGTATGTTTTTGTCATGTTATTCTCCATTTAAAAAAGACATAATACAGCACACCTAAGGGTCAAGAAAGGTAGCAAGTGTTTAGATATAAGACTTATGGAATGGAAAAGACTGTCACTTTCTGGTGAGGAGACACTGCTGTCTGAGCCAGGCAAAGTGCACCACTGCTGTGTATCCTCTCTAACACAAAAACAGGAAATAAGAAACTGAGGGAGACTGCTCTTTACCTCAACTGTCTGAACAAAAACTACTTGGATTCCCAGAAGTCAAGAGATGAAAGGCCTAAAAGGATTCAGTATCTACCAAAATGGTGTTGTTAGCTAGCTGTAAGAAAGTTAGTTTAACAAAATCTTGTGCTCCTAGGTATAAAATGACAAAACAGAGAATTATAAAAAATTTCTTGTCTTTCCCAAACAGGTGTGTTTGTGAGGCTGCTCACAAAAACATTGTCAGCCTGACACAAAAAAACCAAAGCACCACAAGTCTTTGCTGGAGTCTGGCAAGTTTTAAACGGCCTAAGTGAAAATGCAAATCCAAAATGGTTTCTACCAACTGAAGCAAAGTAATTTCTTCAGAAATTATTACTCATCCCTCAGCTAGTTTATTCCTATTTAAATAAGTCTATGCTTCATGATGAAGCTAGGACCACAGTTAAAAATGAGAAAAAGCTAGCTCTCAGTTAACACAGATCTATTAAAAAGGGCATTTGCCTATTACCTTTCCCTACTTGTAACGTTAACCGGTTGGAAGGAGTAATTTTCTGACTATTAGCAGACTTCTCGGTTGGAAATTACAACCTAGGGGTGTGAGAACCAATAGAAAGAACGTTTCCCTCTCACAAAGAGTGAAAATGTTGTCTCCCTTCCAAAGGCTAATCTTTAAAGGCTTAAAGCAACATGCCCACTGATAGTGGGAAAACACAGAAGAAAACAGATGACTGCAATGAAAAGTACTTTATATACCAAGACAAGCATGAGATTCCTCCCCTCATGCCCTAGCTTTGTCTCCCAAACGAGAGAATAACTGGTGAAGCATCACTAAAAACACCGCTATTCACATGAAAAACATTTTTAAACACACACCCTGAACTTTGGTCTTCCCTCAATGTACACTTCATAATCCTGTATGGTCTAGTGGAAACTTGTGTTTATGGGGTGAACATATTCTACAGTTCTAGCACTGAGATCTTCCTGTGTCTGAGGTGGTATGTCAATGTGAAATAAAACCACTTGTATGTAAGATTTGCAAAGTCAACCACTGTCTTAGAATGAGAAACGGAAAGGAAAAAAAGCTTCAGCACAAATCCAACTTGTCCATCCAATCTAAATAAAAATTAATTTGAAATTAACTTAAGAAAAAGAATACATCAGAGAAGCCTGAACATTAATTTGTATAAAACTAGTAATTTAATTAATTTCAAAATAAAATCATTGCCCCATCATCACATCCTACCAGACAGTCAAATAGTTTTACCTCATTCTCTACCTGCAATGCCTTAACACTATTTCTTCAAATCAGGCACAGCAGTGTGTATTTGGGGGAGAGGCCATGAGGAGGATTAATGGCCAAGTCAGAATACTGTTCTGTCGCACATAATCAGTACTTTCAAAGATATTTGCACAAGTGTCCACTGCACTGATACAGGCTGTTCTGTGACTTCCAAAATTCTGATAATGACACTGCAAAAAAGACCCGAAGGTGTTTCAAATTTGGCTGTGTCACTTTGGTGACACTGACACACTCGATCTTTTAGACTGATGGGATAGCAGAACTTCCAGTTTTCTTGGTGTGAGACAAGCCCACTGAAATTAATATTCCACAGTGACTAGACCATTTCAAATCATTACCTCAATTCTGATACAAGCCTATGGTAAAATCCAAAGCAAAATTCACCCAAATACACGCTTAACTAAATGCAACCAATAGGAAAGATCAAAAGACTGTTACATTAAGTGCAAACCAAGTGTATTTCTTTGCTCTACCAAACTTATATTCCAAGCCATTACAAAAGCCTATTTTCATGCTCATTGAGTAAAAAAATCAAATACCTTTATGTCAAGTCTTAAATATTTAAGTCCCACTGAAGAGCAAACAGTCCTACAAATTTCGGTTGCAATTATTTGTTTTTAAAGAACCCATCAGTACATTGCATGTGTGCCAACTACAGAAAAGCTTAAAATAAGCAAAATCAGAGGAAAATCATCGTATGAGAGAAAAATAAACTTCTACCAATGCCACATACCTGACTGCAAAGAGTGGCAACAAAAGAAGCAAAAAGACTGTCAAGGCATATTCAGTAAGAGACTAGCTATTTCAACAACCTGCCTGTGAAAAGGCCCTTGTGAAATCTTCAAGGACACTGTACAATAAGTTTTGAAGCCAAAGAAAAATGAGAGGAAAAACAAAGAACAGGAAAGACTACCAGGAGTTCATCAAGTGTCTTTCTGTTCTATTAGAAACAAATGGGGCCACCAGAGAAGCATACCCTTTCAAGTGACATCTCTGGTCCCAGTCTCTGCCTTTGTGCTACTACCATGTTCACAGACAGCACAGATCGTACATGCTTTCCCTGAAACAGCCTGTTGCCCTATCCTGAGCAGTGACTAGGGCTTCTCTATTTTGATCTCAAAATGATATTTCATCTATTGGTATTTCTATTTTGAAAACGGGTGTCAGTACTTCCCTTTGAGGGAGAAAGAGAAGGAAAGGATAAGTTGTCACATCCAAAAAAGAAATTATGACCATCACATTATATAAACTCAAAAGCTTTTCATCCAAAGGTTGCATACTTCAAAATCACCAAAACAGTTATAAGAACTTACTTGTTTCACTTTAGTATGAGTAATAAGCTTGTTTGCTCATGAATTTTTTTTAACCATGAATAAAATCCCATTTAAACTTCTAAAATCTGAAGGATTTCTCTATTAGCTTCACTGACTCTCTATATCTATGATTCCTAGTAATCCTACAATGCTTAAACATCAATTCACAGAGGCCTAAGTCCTACTGGCAGATTAGAGAAGATGGAAACTGTCCACATTTAAACAGCAGAGCTGTTTTCCCATCAGGAATACATGTAGCCACTTCATCATATTAGGGAGACATTAAGTGACGGGAGCACTAGAAGGTAAAGCTGTTTGCAGTGAAGTTTTAAAACCCTCACAAACATTGTCTATACATGGGAAATAAATCCACAATTCACAAATGCCAGCTTTTTGAGTGTCAATTCACACTGAATTTCAAGTGAGAGTTGAAAAGTCATGAGCTCTAAGAGCAGCGCAAACAAAAGATGCACACATACAAACAATTTATGTACATACACACACAGAAAACTTGCATTGCTAGACAAGAGACACCAGTCTACCCTCAGCTTTAAAATACTGCAAATAAAGCACATTTTATCTCTATTCCATATTGATTTCCATAGTTACAGTAATTCCACTCAAAAGACAGCCATGTCAACAGAAGTACACTATTCTTTAAAGTCAAATAAATCCAACTGCAACTTAACTTGCAGTTAGCCAGACTATGAAGTAGAATATATTAATTCTAAAGTATACTTTTAAAGGGGGAAAATAAGACCTTCTAAATTAACTTCCTTTTTGATAATGATCTGACAGTACAACTTTTAAGCTTTCTGTGATTAAATAAATGATATGAGTCAGGAAATGTCATATATTTTCAGGGGAAATCCCTTCTACAACATTAGTATGGGGGCAATAAGAAGACTCATATTTGCTTGCATGTACAGTGTCAGAATTTTATAAGCCTTGAGAAAAGTAGTTTACTGGAGTATTCTGGAGAGTTCTTGTGTTATTCTTACACTCACCACAGCTCAAGAGACCAAACCATAATTACAGCAGCCAGCAACTCAATTTTGATCTATAAGCAAATTTCAAATAGAGATTTCAAGTTGTTTTGAAAAACACGCTTGACTTCCTACAAAATGTTTCTAGAGAATCCCACTATTTTTTATTACTGACTCCATAAGAAAATAGGTTTTGGTGCCGATAATCTTTAATAATACCATAAATCTAAAATAAGTGCACAAAGACTTATGATACTGAAACAAATGAAATAGATACTTGAATCCTACACACAGAACAGTTTGATTAAAAAGCTCAGAAAGCATGCAATACCATTCATCTGAGAAACAAAGTTCATTTTAACCTAAACTGCTTCCTCTCACATCATGCATCAGGGCTCCATCTCACCAGGTTACCCTGCCTGTCAATACAACAAACTCTGACTTCAAATGAAAAGCTACATGTTCAAATGTACTTGGTTAGATACACGCATAAATAAAACCAAAATACTTGAAATTTGTTCTATGAGCAATGCAGTAACTAGAAATTGCAAAATAAAAAAACAAAATTTAAAAAAAAGGTAGGCCTTCAATGCTATAGTAACAATTAGCAAGAGCCTATCTTGTTACAGAGATTCTGGACTCCAGGAATATTAAACCAATCAACCAACCCTCTGACATCAGGCTTTGAGACCAGCATTAGTACAATGAAAGCATACTCTGGCAAATGATAAACTCATTTTTAATCTTCCCACACCTGCAGACAATTAAGGCTTATATATATTTGTAGATGATTTCAATAATTCTGTGGGAAAATTAGATAAATGCAAGAAACCCAAGTTTTCACCTTCCATGACATGAAATTCATTCTGATTACTAGACGCTGTCTTCTAATAGAAGCAACCTATTTTTTAAAAATGATTCCTCTGAGGACAAGATGAAGTTCAAACAAGGCTGTGTAGAAGAAACCAAGAGATAGCAAGGGATGGAATTTTTTTTCCCTCCTCAAATGTAATTTGGCAGCCCTGGGAGGAGAAACACTATTTGAAAGCTGCTCTTTCACTTGCTGTGGTTCCTTCAGGATTCATTTATGCTCCTCCCCCAATACAATTTTTAAAAATATGTTTGCTCTTGCAATTGTTTTTCAAGCTGGAACACCGAAAAAAAGTTTATTTGAATGTTTTGCTGAAATGCACCAGTCATATTGGTATGTTCTTAAATGGACTTAGAACCAACATTTCATGTCCATGCCAAGGCACAGCTTTTTGTTAAGACACTGAGGTGGCAGTGCCAAGTGCCATGTTTTCAATATCACTAAGACAGTTGCACCTTTTAACTCATGCCAGTGACCTACTGCATATTTTGAAGTGACTTCAGAAAAGCACCTAAGAGAACACATCATCCCAAGGCTAAGCATCTACCTGCTGGAAGGAGACATACTATGTAACAAAACAGAACTGCCTCTTATACAACTGCAGGGCCATCCCGAGGTCTTACCAGTTAACTGTGAAAGGAAACAACTTTTCTAAGTTTTGGTGAACCTGTCCTAAAAAAGTTCTATTAACAATAAATGCAGTCCTCCATCTCTAAAACCCAGGTAAAAACCAACACTTAGTGTAGCTGAAGCTCCTTTGGTGACACTACGACAGACACAGTCAGTCATGAAATTTGATGTGAAAAACCTCCTGTCCGCTTGTTTCTTCCTGTTTCTGAAGTTACCAAAGAAGCTGTCAGGACTAACAGTCCAGAACTCAGACTGGGTCAGCTACTCAGGCCAGCTATTTCAGCCAACCCCATGGTTACTCCAAATGTAGTACAATTAATGTGATTAGTCACTCCTCTGATACATTGCAGCCAAGTTGGAGAATTTTCTCCACTTTTTCCTTTGTTGCATACATATTCTTCTTCCAAAATAAAATTACACATTTAAAAACAGGCATCTTGCTACCCAAAAAAGCAAGATGCCTGTCTTTCACTGTCATGTCTAAAAATCTTGCAATCAAAGATTTAAAAAACATTTTAAGAGCTTAAAACCAAGCCAGAGAGATGAAGACAAATATTTATGTACCTATATAATTATACGAAAAAAAATTCAACAGGATTTAGAAAACAGTTGCAGTATTAGCACTGAAAAGGCACTGTAAGGAAGGGTGGGTGTATGAGATGAGATTTTGAAACAGATGAAGAAGGAGCAGGACTAAAGACAGGTGCTGTGGATGAAGTTCTCTCAGAGATCATGACAAGATTACACCAAGGAAGCCAGGCCTCTGTAGTAAATGTAGGAAGTGTATGGGAGCTCAGGGACAAGACACCAGAGCTAAGAAAAGGAATATCCACAGTGGATTTCAATCTTGGCACTGATTTAATATTTTGGAAATTAATCTGAAATCCCACTTCATTTGATTTAGTTTAAACCTGGATGCATTAAAAAACCCACTAAACTCCACAGAAACAAAAATGAGCAAGCCAAAAGTTTATTTTCCAAACAGATATATTCCATATTGTGCTGAATACTTCTTCACCAGTGAAACAGAAAATTAGTTATGATGGAAGAGAAAAGGAGAATGGATTTCAAGGTGGGGATACACACAGACACAAAGCGTCTCCTTGAAGAGGAAGGATGGAGAACTAAGCACCTCCATGGAAAGAAATGGGATACTGTGAGCAAAAGGATTGATGAGAAGAATAAAATATTCAATGGCAAAGGCTGTACTAACAGTCATCTTTGTTGAGGAAACCAGGATATACAGCTGAGGGTTGTTTACAAAAGGTACTTTTAATTTTAAAATTTCAAAGCAGTTTCAAATGAGAAGTCACCCTGTTATCAGGGCAAGATATCCAGTTCTGAGAGCAGCCACTCTGCATTCTGGAAAAGATACAAACCTTTGGAAATGCAATACATGGCACCTACAACTATTAGTTGAATAAGCCAAGATGTTCATCAGATTTCCTATTTTCAATATTTATCTCTGATCAGAGAAAGACTTCAGGCAGGCATAGATCTAACCAGGGGGCACAGAAAAGATGTCATTCAGCTGCCATGCTTTGTTAGAAAGCCAAATATCAAGGAAGACCACTGAGTGAGCAAATGGCCTTCTTTAAAAGATTAGGACAGAAAATTAATTTAGGAATGCCTCTCTTACTGTTAAGAGTAAGGAAACCAACATATAAAACAGGCGTTAAAACTTTCATACACTGTCAGGTCAAGAGGAAAACTATAGGAAAATGTTCGACCATGGCATCCAAATAACGGGATGAGTGGCACCACTGTATAAGTCACATTCTTGTTCCTATGGTATGAGATTAAATGCCTTTTTTACACAGCAATTGGAAAGTTTTTACAGCACAATGACCTAAACAGCCATAATACATGGCCCAAACCCTCTTTTAAAAAGGCACAGGAGCAGAACACACCCAAGACCCCATATCAAATTATTATCCTGAGACTACAGGAAAATGTCAGCTGTTATGCCACAAATTCTGTTTCCATCCAAGATTGTATAAAACAAGGCATGAAGTATGTGTTTGTTTTCAGGAACCCAGGGAGAGGAGACAAAAAGACAACCAAATAAAAAAGTGTCTCAAATGGAAATGCAATTATGTTATGGGAAAGTAGCAAGTCAGACAAGGAATCTTAGTATTAAAGGGAAAACATGTTAACCCTTATTCTGATATCTCATCCTTTTTTTTGTGCTGTAAATAGTGTTTAAATAATATGACCACAGCCAACATACAGGGATCTCCCCTTGTTTTACTAAAATCTTGTCCAAAAGGTAGCATTAGGCAAGAAAGGATTTCATGTTCAAGACAAGTTCAATGGCTGGGGGCATAGAGGCCAGAAAATTTAAAGTAGCTGAAGATGCAACATAAATTGTTCAGAAATAAAGAGCTCATATTTAAAGTAAGTGGGAAGATGTTGGACCTTCTTATTAGAATTATCATTGCTTTGTCCTCTCTGCTACCTGCTACTGCTTCACAAAAACCTAAATGCACGAAACGACATGAAAATATGTATGCTAATCTGTGTCTGGATAAGGAATGCAACACCACACGCACAAACACGGCTAGGGGACACCTAAAACTAATAGAGCTGTCCACCCATTTATTGTCTCATCATTAAATATACATAATATCATCAATAAGGATATATGTTCAACAGATATAAGCCACAACATCAAAACTAAAAGGTCTCAGGAGAATGAAATTTTGATTCTTCATTATATTCTATTATACAGACTTATTACATTCAACCCCCCACATTCCTGAAATATCAGGAACAGCTCACAGAAACCTACAGCGGCTTCTGTATCAGTGAGCTGCACGGTTAAAATATCTTGATGAACTTTACAATGGTTATCTTCAAAGACAATGAATAAAACATGTTTTCCTAATCTAAATAGGGTTTAATTCTTTATGCTTCGTCTGCGTCCACTTGACTCTTTTCTCTATTTAGATTTTTAATATATGTATGATACACATAAACTGCCTCTGCCCAATTCTCAAAGCATTTGGAAAATGCTTTGAGACATATGATTTAATTTTTAGGCTGTCCTGTGCAGAGTCAGAAATTGAACTTGCTGGTCCGTGTGCGTCCCTTCCAACTCAGAGTCTTCAATGTTTGTTTTGGGGAAGAATATATGTATATTACTGTGTAGGAGTAGTCTTGGAAGAGTTCAAACTACCTCACTATGGACTACAGAGATCTTACCATTAAGTTTTACATTCAGGGCAATTATGAAATTAATAAATGAAGTAATAGCCAGTGTTTCAAAATGTCAAGTACTTCATCCTGCACAGAACTCATAGGGGAAGTGGACTAATCATTTTCAACTTTTTCCTAATACTTAAAAACTCAGTGAGTTTGTTACTGTACTCACATATAACAAAATCAATGACTACCAAACACTCAGTAAATCCAAGAAATAAAACTATATATTTCTATTTTCAAATTAATATGTGTACATCTCATTTTGTAAGCATCTGTCTCAAAACACACTGTTAAACTGAATCCTACTTTATTCTATGATGAATATATACATACTATACATATTATTTTTGAACACACCACCATGCAGTACAGTAGCAAAGATGATAGTGTACTAGCCATCAAATTACAAAGTTTCCTGTTATCCTATAGTAAAATAAAAATAAAGGCACACACCCACCCACACTACTGTCAGTAAATCAATCTTTCCCTTGGCATTACCTGCAGAACAAAGCATAGCTGCTGGCCAATATACTTAGGATAGCTTGCATACAATCTAGGGTAAGACTGCTTGTAGCAACAATCACACTATCCATGAAGAAGTCACTGAACTTTTCTCCTGAAGCAGTCACACATTCATAATTTCACAGTAAACCATCTAATCAATCCCACTCCAGAGAGCAGCAATAAGCTTAATTGTCCCTGAAAATGACAACATTAAACATCTGCTACAGCTTGAAAAAGATACAATGGGGGAAGGGAAAAAAAAGTTACTTTGGGAATCAATCAATCAAAAAGTTAATTTAAATATGGGTTGGGGGAAAATGTATGCCTGATGAATCTGACACATTTCAAGTACATGCATAATAAATAAATGAAGTCAATCATGTGTCATTTCACTGGAAACTGCAGAATTAGATAATAAGTACTACTTCCTTTGAGAAATAAGCAACCAAATTCCACATAGAAATTATTTTTAAATGAGAGCTTAATTAAAAAAAAAAACTAAACGTAGTAGCACCTCCATTTAAACTGGGTACACATCACAGAACAGCCCTGCCTGAAGCCGAGAGCTTACGAATACAGCACAGCTGATTCTCAAATAAACAAAATGCAGTTTCAGCAAATTACATTTAATATGTCACACATGAGCATTTCAGATTCATGTGAATAATAATACCTAAAGCAGAAAGCGCAGCCATTTAAAAAATACCATTTTCTTAATACAAGCTTCCATACCACAAATACACCTAGTGAAACCAACTTGAATTTAGAAAGCCTAGAAAACAGTATACTAACACATGAATTTATAGAAGCTACTAGATCTGCTTGTTTTGACATAAGTAAAAGCTTCAAAAGGGTTGACTAAACAGAACAGGCAGACACGGACTAATGTGCCTGTTCTCAACCCGCTTTTTGTTTTACCAGTAACTGGTCCAGTATGAGCTACTTTAGGAATTTATAGTCCTGTAAAAAACTGTGATTAAAGACCTCAAGAAACATGCAGCTTTTACAGCAGTAGAGGGTCTCTGCTACAAGACAGAATATGAAATTTCACCTGCACTTGGTTTCTTTTCCTGTTACATCTGAACCAGCCAAGTTGGTAACACTTACTAAAACACCCTAATATGGACTAAAAAAAGAGCCAAGCAAAAGGAGCTTCAGGTGTACAACGAACTATCCCATACTGCCAAACAGCTGTTATGATATGCACTGCCTTTCTAGCAGGTCAGCTGGGGTATGTTATACACTACTGCACATAAAGTCTTATACACTTGAGTTCTCTGTACTTGGACACCACTTTCTTTCCCCAACCCCACCAGATAGACGTACCTGTAAACTACATGAGGAAACTAGGAAAATTCTGTAACTAGAAGATAGTTCTAAACTGATAGATTAAAAGCATACAAAGAACAGGAATTATTTTTTCAAACAGAATATAAAAGGGATTCATTGAGAGACCTATAATTGAGATGCAGATTAAAAAATAAAAAAAAGGATAGTCAATAAATTGGAAACTATTAAGTCAGCACATAAGAGAAGAGCTATGAGATCATATCCTGACTTTCAAATTATTTGTACTTCTAAAGCAGTTAGAGCACTAAAATAAATATAAATAATACAAACTCATAACCCAGCAAACTAAACCAGAACTGAGAGTTCAGCTGATTTCTGGCAGCAGAAAAAGAAAAAGGAGTAATCTGTCCTTGTGCAAATTACTCTTTTTTCAAGATATATCAAAGCTGACGTACATCAGCTGAGAAGTATTTGCACTGCAAGGACTGCTATCTAATTGTCAGGCAGTCAACTAGCAATGTTTTCTATAACAAGAGATTAAAACCAAGCAAAGGAACTTCCCATGGTTACTACAGCAGATGTTTATTTTGGTTTTAGCACGGTATTTGCCAAAAATATTTTTAGATTAATAGGTTGTAGCAGTTGCATACAAAAAAAGGACATATTTAAATATTCATTCTGTTACCTTAAAACATATGGAGTAAGTACACGGCTGGGATGTGCATCAACCAGTACCACACAACCTGCTCTTCAGAAGTTGAAACAAAGATCTATAAATCTTCTAAAAACACAGGAAGTTCCACTTTCAAACTGCTAACTAAAATTAAAATAATGCAATACTTTTGCAAACCTAGAATCAACCTGTACTACAAACAGATCCTTTTCAACAATAAAGGATTTTTCTGGTACCCCAGGCCATAAGATAGTCTTGTTACTGACCCTTCAAAGTGGAAGTTTTTGCAATTGAGTGGTAGAGTTGGTGAATGACGTCCTGTTGGTTTTCTGAAAGTTATATGCAGTTTAGGGGAAAGGGAGCAACAATGTAGCTGTTGGATACCATACTTTGTTACTCTGTGCCAGAACCAATTTTTTTTTTTTTTTTTTTTTTTTTTTTTTTTTTTTTTTTTTTTTTTTGTGCAACCAGTATTAATCATTTTAGGCTTAAAACTTTGCCATTGCCAGTACAGAGTTTTGAACTGCCTGCATTTGTAGTATGGACTATGTTTATACTTGAATCAGCCTAAAGACCCTACAGCAGTATGGTAGCTGCAAAAAGCCTTCAAAGAGGACAAAGTACAGCAAAGTAACAGCCAAAACTAGTTCTTGTACTAGAACATCAAAAAACCACTAACTTTTCCTATGTCTCTTTCTTATAATAAAGCTAGTACTTCTAAAACCCACGAAAAGAAAATAATGCTGGTAACATCTCAAGGAGCAGTCTTCTGCACCTCAAGGCAACAAAGAGCTAACAGAGACTTTCTACCTGCAGTTCATGATTCATGTAATACAATTTTTCCCCTGTTACAAGAAGAGAATTTGTTTGGGACAAGCTAAATTGGAAGTATGGAAGGACTTCAAACCCCAGAAGTGAATTTTTAATCAAGACAATTATTGTTACAATTAGCTTCTTAGTTATAATGTTTGATGCAAGAGCCTATTAATCCACTCAGCCTAAACTGGCATGACTGCACATTTATTTTTCTCCAACATCACAACCCTCAGAATCAGGATAAATCCTCTTACACACATTGCAAGCATCCATTCAGTGAAGATTAGCATAATATTAAGGCCATCTAAAGTACAGAAATGAACAGCACTGAATGTTTTATTGTGCAGCCATTCGGTTATGCACAAGAGGGAACAACCCAGCCAAGACATTTGGCACAAATTACCATCATTACAATTTTTTGCACGACTTTAAGAACACTGGTCAACACCTGCATGCCAACATGAAAGTCACAATGCACTTCCAGGGCCTATTCTTAAGTAAAGTCAGTCTGGCAAGACCGAAGAACCAAAATACCAATCTGTTTTGGCACAAAATTAAGCGGGCACATAATACTCCACCTTCCTTATAAAGCTCAATATTTACAAGGCTAAATATGCAGTTACTTTTTTTTTAATACAAAGGACCTATTTCAAACAATATTCCTCCCTCTGTTCATAACCTAGTATGACAGTCAAGAGGTAACAGTCTACTGCTTGTTGCTGGCTATCTCCTTTTCCTCTTCTGACTCAGAGAAGCTGAGAGCATGAATTAAGTCACTCATATTCACCACTGTCGCTATTCACCTACCTGATATAGGGATCCCTCCCAGACCTGTGCTGTGTTGTGGTGGGAGATTCAAGTCCAAGAAATTACTGTTTGAGGTGGGATTTGCTGTGTGGTTCAAGTGCATGATGCTATTGCGTGGGAAGGCCATCCAAGGATAGCGAGCTGCTTGGCCTGGAAAACTGAAGGAGTTGTAAACTGCTCGATGTTGTTGAAACTGTGGAAACCTCTGTGGCATGACTGGAAAGGTGCTACTGAGAGAGTTGGCATTTGTGGGTGCAGCAGGATGCAGGAATCCAGAACCTGGCCCTTTGGCAGTTGTAGTGTGTGGGGTAGGGTTCTGAAGAGACGTGGGCGAAAGGGAAGGTTGGTCTTGGACTGACAGTTCCTTCTCAATCAGGTCTGCTAAGGCTTTGCGGGTGATGTCAAAGGGATCAAACCCTAAGTCGTCCTCTTGCTGTTTGGAGGAACCAAACCCAAAAGCTGCTTGCCAGTCCGTGGAGGAGGATACTGGTATAGTTTCTGTTGGAGAAGAAAGGAACAGGATTTAGAGTAAGAATTAGAAATCATTTTTCCATATAAAAACTTCAGCCTGTGTATCTGACTGTGGTCTTTTATCTTCCATATAATACTTTATACATTCCCCAAAGACACCTTATTCATCAGCTTAGAATGTCATTTTCAGATCAAACTGTTACAGACTTGTATTAAAGGTGAAGTGCTAGAAGTAGCAAATAACACTTTTACTGCACTGCTGCTCTATTCTTGAACTACAGAATATCCTTATCCAGAAAGTATTTTCAGGAACAGTCCAAAATAAGCAGAATGCTCCCTCTCAAAAGAAAGAACCTCAGAAAAGTAGTTCAAAACCAAAACCAACAAACAAAACCCATTAAAAAATCCCCTGCTGTCTACCATTATGAAGAGAAATAAGCTAAATTCTTGAGGAGACACAACGATAAAATAAAAACTGGGAACTGCATTACAAGATATTGTTAAATATTTTGAGGCAGCGTTGCAAAAAAAGTTATCAGAATTTGTCTTCATTTTCAGTTACTACTTCTTTTCATGATTAAGTTTGTTATTCAGGTTCAGTGAATGCTGGTCTATCTTCACATTATTTTTCCTCAAAATTGTAGTCAAGCAAGCTGCTAAGTACAGGGTAGCATCACTTGCAACAGTACCTCCCTCTGCTGGTAGGGATCTGGTCTGCCACTTTAAGAAGGCTCAGTATCCTCTCAGAGCAGAAATCTACACTTCTATTTTCACTCTAAAATCCAGGACGATAGATAAAGAGTTGCTAGACCCACAAGAACTTCTCCTTTGCATTCTTATTTAAACAGCAACCACACTCTTCATATTAACTATGATCTCTACTACCTGGAAATTGTCTCTCACTGCTACTTAATCCTCACAAAACTGGTACATCAAGTGCCTTAAAAGAAAGGCATTTCCTTGGTAATGAATATTGTTTACAAACAGAATTATGATATCCAGGACCAAGATAAACATCAAAAGATGACTAAGTAAACCAACTATATCATAATATATTGTTTACAATTTTTCAATTTTTATTG
This sequence comes from Phylloscopus collybita, assembly GCA_027886175.1. Classification (NCBI taxonomy): domain Eukaryota; kingdom Metazoa; phylum Chordata; class Aves; order Passeriformes; family Phylloscopidae; genus Phylloscopus; species Phylloscopus collybita. The sequence continues at coordinate 47,433,623 of JAJNNQ010000137.1, read as the reverse complement.
ATACTGTTTCATTTAGTTTTCTAACAATTCCCTCAGACTTATAATTTGTGAGCTCTTAAATACTATTAACCATTCCCAAGACTATATAATTACAGCTAAAATGATGTTTCATGCATATGACAAAGTATTTCATAGGAGAGTACCTGAAAAATACAGGTATCTTTCAGATTATGAAATTAAACCTAACTTGTCTGAATTTATAGAATCTCACCTCAGAAAAAGACCAGACACCTTCAGATAACTACACAGGATATTAAGAAAATTATGAATTCCAAAGAATAGCTTCTGACATTAGAATTACAGATTATCACACCAATATATACTGACAACATGTATTTTCCCCACTCTCAATAAAAATCTGTAACACTAAATATTAAAGCATACATGTCATATCGTATGCATGTTGCTAAGAAAAACTAAAATAAGCACTCTGATAATTTAGCCATGCAGCTTGAAAGCTCTTCTTTAAGAAGAAACCCTTAGGTAGGTGCAATTCATCTGCATTTAAGTGACAAATTGTAACCATTTGTAAAAGGGGGGAAAGTACAGTATGGAAACAAGTCCCAGAGTTTTAGGTTCTACAGAGTTTTAAGCTCTGCACAAGTTTTAAGCAACTGCAAAAGCAAGGAATACCCAGCCGTGTAATCTGTGGATGTACCTGATGTGAAGAGGCTCTGTGGTTCTGGTGCCGTGGGCCAGTCACTCGAAGTCTGTGGAGAGCTGGGGAATGGAGGAAGCCCACTAGGGATGGGGTTAGGATGTCGGAAGTTGTCAGAGAAGAGTGACTGTGATTCTGTTACAGCCCCTTCAAAAGGAGACCGTGCACTGTGATTAGATGAACTGATGGGTATAACTGGATTGGGTTTTGTTAAACCAGGTGGTGGTGAAGGTGTGTCACTGTTTGTTATCTACAAGCAAGAGAGAAAGAGAAAAATTAGGACATGAGTTTATATATAAAATATTCTTCATTAACTCAGATTAAAAGTTTCCTCAAAACTTCTGGCCACAATTAGGTTTGTTAATATACAGCTCAGCACAAGGTCAAACAAAAAAATCAATTCAGCAACAGCATTTTTAAATTTTGTTTAAAATTATCACAGAATCGAGTGGAAAAAGATCCTTTGAAATAATTGAGTCCAACCTATGACTAAACATCACCTTGTCAACTAGACCATGGCACTAAATGCCATATCCAGTCTTTTCTTAAACACCTCCAGAGACGGACACTCCACTACCTCCTGGGACAGCCCATTCCAATGCCCAATCATGATACACTTCGGAAAATACTTGCTTCTACAACTGCAAGTTGCACTAAGCCCTCAAACCCACTTGTTACTTTCAGAGCACTTTGTGTCTTACCTGCTGAGAGCTGTCACCATTTCCTATACTGAGGGAATCTGAAGGTTTATCGGTAGGGCTGCAAAAGTGGGAGGGAAAAAGACAGTAAGAGACTCAAGCATTTAATGTGAAAAATCAACATTTGCTTTTGTAGTGGAAGAAAAGCCTTAAAATAAAGACAAAAATTAAGAAGTAGGAATTAAGAAGGAGAAAAGTCCACTTTTTTAAATGAGACTGCTTTTTTAATCACAATTCCAATCATTTGTCATAGACTGTAATACTTTTCACCACTCTCCATTCTGCTTGCTGACTGCCTTAAGGAACAAAAGAAAAGTTTTGAACATGTTCATATCAACTCTGTGCCATACAAAACCCCAGAACTCCATACCATGACGGTATTTTGTAACAGTCAGTTCCATCTACGATACTACTGTAATGAAACTTTAAAAGATCTGTTTTTCAAACACACTAGTTTCCAGTTTCCATACAAATCCTAAATAAATCAGGGAGAGATAAAACGTTAAATTAACGATTTAGTCTTAGGGGCAAGTTAAGCTTCCCACCAGCCTTTAAGATTTTAACTAGCAGACATTAGTCCCAAGTTAAAAAAACACTGAGGTTTGAAATGACAGAAGAGGGGAAAAAAATAGCATAAAAAAATTGCCAAAAGTAAGGATAATATAAGGTACAGCAAAAAACCACTTCAGAAAGCCTTTCACCTCAAATTATTGTGACTTGACTGAAATGGCACATCTCAGGATTCAAGATTTTTGTGGGCATCTGTGAGTTGCCTCATTCATGCTAAATACCACACTAATGAAATGGTATTTTTGAAGTTCACACTAAAATCTTTGCTTTGCAACTTCAAGGTACTCTTATTTTCATCTACCCATGAGAAAAGATGCACAAGCATCAGGCTGCACAGGCCAATACGCAGATTTTACAAACAAGCATCAGAACTAAGAACATGAATTTCAGTTCCACTAAGAGGTCAGAATGTGATACAAGTGAAATTACAGTCATGATGTTGAAAAATATATGTAACCACTTCTTTTAACTGGGTGATGACTTCAGATTCTAGATACACCTTGTTTTCAAACAGCCCTTGCTGCTGCCAAGTTAGTAAAGCCATATAGTAACATCAACAATTTATAAGATTTCTTCCACTTGTCATTTTTCCCCTCACCCCAAAACGACTAATCAAAACCCAGCAGAATTACTTCTCCATTCTAAAAGAAACTGTAAAAGTAATCACCAATACCTTTCTTTGTGAAAAAAGAGCATGATTGAGTCAGTATCTCAAATAGATAAATTAAGCTGAAATATTTATGACTATAAATGAAACATCACTGCGTTATTCCAGTGAAGATCGACAAATACTCTCTACTTAGTGATCCAACAGCACGACTAAAGCTCTTCGATTTGAAACACACTACTTTTGGTTAGTAATTTCCAAATACCTATAGCACAGAAGTTTGCTGTAGACTCTTCATTACACAATCAGTTCTCATTGAAGAGCTGATATTCCGGACAAATTATTTTCCTACAGAGCTAACAGTCACAATATTGCAGTTTAAAAAGCTATGAGTAAGCCAACTTTTCCTGACAATCTAAATGATGAAAATGTTTATTATACTTGAACCTGCTTAAGGCGCCCTTATTTGCAAGACAGACTTCCAGCACTCAGGAATGAATAAGGCTCATTATCTATTGATTACAATATTTTTATTTGCATTAAATACATTATTTTCAAGAAAAAAAGAGAATTGCACATCACTGCTGAGATGCACTTCACAGGCTCTCTGATCACTCCTCAATGGGACTGCTATTTAGCCTAACAGGAAAGTATCACTTTCAACAACACTCTCCATTTTAATGCATTGGTTCAAAATTGATTTAAAATGAAGACCGGCTACCAAATCAGCAGCACCACTGCTTGAAGTATTATGGTTTACCTTGCTTTTTTCCCCACCCAACTTCTGAATGAGCCTAACATTTATTACCTAAAGAGGTCAATAAAGAACAAACCAGCATGACTACAGACTAAGATTGTAACTGCAAGTGATGCATAACGCAGAAGAGGACACCAGTTCTATTCAAGAAGGACATCAAAAAAGAAAAAATGTTGGTTGGCAATAAAAGATTATTGTAAGCAGATGAATTACTTCCTCTACACAAAGAAGCCTCAGCTGAATCTGCTGCCCTGTTGTCCCTCTGAGTGGTAATTGGGGAAATCTTTCCTCTGTGTTATGTTCTGGAACACATCACTGGAAGGAAATGACAGATATTTTAGCCCTAACATTTAACTTGCCTCTACTGAAGCTTTTCCAAGTGACAAGCCTCCTGATGTACAGCAAATAGTGTGTTACTTTTGTGGAAGCTTCTGTACAGAAAAAAAAGGAAGGGCTCAGCTCTGACTGGGACTGTGTAGTGTTGAGGACTGCTCTTGATCCCCTGGTTACTCTGTTCCCCTCAGCCATCACATGTACTGTGACTTACTACCTTCATGTTAGGGTTCTCCTGCACAATCTCCCAATCAGTCTTTTTAATACAGGCTACACTAAGCCCAGCTTTTTGTGACCTGATCAGGATTTGTATCCAGCTCTCCAACCAGAGAGACTGAAGAATCATTTCCTCCACACCAATCGGTGAGAGAGAAAGCAAGCTATCTCAAGTATAAAAGGCAGCACAATTACCCGAAATCTGAGTCTGCACCATCTGGAGTCATGTGTTCTGGGTCTGTGCCATTTTCTAATATAGGAGGCGTTTTCCTGTGTTCCATTGTTAAACCGTTGGCTGATTTACTTGAACTCTGTAATGATGGCCAGGCATCTTTGTTATTACTGTTGGGTCTGGAAAAAGGCAAGAGTAAAATAAAAAAAAAAAAAATAGAAGAGTTCAAGTTATGAAGAAAGTGTTTTAAAAATTGTAAACACTGGGGAAATAAATCCTTGTGCCAGACAATCCATAACAATAGATTTATCTGGATATTATTTGTCAGATTTTAAATGGCGATTACTTAAAAAAAATTAGTGGGATAGGTAGGGTAGAGAGAAAACCAGAGGGAATTCTATTTTCTTTCCTGAATAGACAGCTGCTTTGCCAATCCTAAAGTGCAAACTTGCCCGTTTGAGGGAGAAAAAAATGTATATAAAAATGAAAAATGCCATCAATAGTTCAAGTATCCAGACCTCTGCATACCTCATTTAGAATTACTTGCTTTAGCCCATAACTATTTTTAAGTTCTGGAAATCATGAGTTCAGTCATTCTTTTTTTAATGTATGTTTTATATTCCAGGTCCTATCAAGCCTGGCCACAACAGATGAAGTTTTACATTTTACAACTACACAGGAATCCATAGCTTTACTAACAGACCATAAGACCAGCCAGACAAACACACTGTTCAAGTTACTGGTCCCTTCATTTCTAGTTTAATGCCATAATTGCTTCCTTTTTATAAAGTAATATTAAATTTCATTTTAGAGTGCACACTAGAACTGAAAAAAGTTCAAGAGAGGACTCAAAGCCCAAGTTTTTGCTGTAAATACTTACACTCTGTACAAATCTAAGCAAAATGGAATATAGTCTATAACCAAATGGATTCAAGTACAGTGTTGTCTGCTAACCCTGCAACCTTATTATAAAAGATCTGTTCTGTGTTCTCAAGCTCTTCCACGTTACCTGTAGCTTTTCATTTGCTTCTATTAGGAGCTGGTTTTAGTGTCCAAGTCCAGTCTTTGCAGGGAGGCAGCTTTCACAGAAAAAAAAGTTAACATACGTGTCCCTCCTGATGCTCCCCTATGTTAGTATGCTCCTATCACATGGTCCAATATTTATCCTACATCTTTAGATCAATTTACTAATTTCACAGTCAGAATCTGGAAATTTCATTAACTGCTTACAGCAACACAAACGTTTCCTACTTCTATTCAGATAATATTAGTAATAGTAGCTCCCCTCAAATCTTTTTATTTCAAGATTTGCTATCCTGTATCCATCTCTTCTCAACTACCTATGCAACATGTAGACAGATGCGTATCTTGACCTGATTTACAGATCTCATCTTGGCTTTGCATACATTTGGACTAAGTTAGAGCTATTGAGTTGATCAGACACAGAACATCAGGGAATGCAGAGACAGCAGCAGCAGAATCTCTGTCATTTAATAGTCTCACTTGTACAAAAATGAACTGAAATCTAGATATATCAAAATTGTCAATCCATTAACAGATTCATTTTAAATATCCAAATTTATGTTCACTACAGAGCAAAGCCATCACTATACTAAAACTAACGTTAAAGTGACAGTTATAAGTCAGTTTTGCAACCAAAGAGAAAGGGAGAAACAAATCCAAGAGAAACAAATTGGTTTATGTCTTGAGGTGGAGGGTTCTGTGTGTGGGGAGTTTGGTTTTTTTTTTTTGTTTTACTTAAGTTCAGGCTGCATGTCTCTGTAGGGCTGTTCTCTAAAAGACCAGCACGTGCTTCATAATTGGTTCTTCTTGTAGCATAAGAAAACATTAATTTCAGTTCTTCAGAAAAATGTCATCAAGAAAATAAAGCTTGATATGTTTTAAATGTGGAATATATATCCAATTTTAAAAGAACATAGTCACCATGACTATCAAGTAACATACCAAGAGACAGTACATGAAGTGGCTCCAGGGGATTTTAACAATTGTTAAATTGTTGTGTTCAGCAGGAAGAAAAGGTCTGCAAGTAGGACCTTTCAAATTAAAACAAGTGTAGAAAAACATTTATCAGAGTTTAACAAACTGTTTTCTACTACTGAATATTTATAATTAAGCACCTACTACTTAGAACTCAAGTTCCGTTCCATTCTATTATGAAACAGAAATTCTGCACCCCAGAAACACAAGAACCACTTCAGAGTTGTCAGAGGCTGTGACAAACTTCTAGAAATATAAATGTCATATCAATGAATCCCATAAAAACAATCCTACAAGAACCCAACTGGCTAGAAACTGTGAAAGAACAATGTGCATTCACCAGAGCAAAAGCTACATTTTGTACTGATGAGATGGGTCTTGATGAAACATGTCAAAAGCCCAGCTTCAAGAAATTCACTTTGCAACCCTAAAGGTGGTACCTAGGCATTAGTAAAGAACAGAGTCTGAGCTGTGACTATGCTGTTCAACTGACAAGAGAAATTACCTCCAAAAATTACCACTTGCTGCCTTTAGAGTAACATGCCATTTTTTTCCAGAAGTGCTAAATGTCAGCACCACAGACTGGCCTCGCTCCAACTCCTAACCGCATCCTAAAGCCTTAAAAGTTTGCTGCAGTTTCAGATAGTGCATTCTTCCCGCATTAGTATAATTTGTTTTGCTGGGATCTAATTAGGTTTCAAATTAAAATTAGTTCAGATTTAAAACATAAAATAATCAATAGCCAAATTCAAGAAGTAGTGTATTTGTTTTGCTTGCTGTACTTTACCTTTGAAGTCAATATTGAACCAGTGCCTGGGACACTGAAGCAGTTCTGTCCTTAAGAAAAAAGATTGCTCTGGAAGCCCTGGCCACTTGCTGTCAAAGTGCATATAAAACTGCCTCCAGAAATTAAAGAAAATAGTCCCAGTACACCAGCTGGAATACCAGTTCTCAGAATTGTATTCTGTTCATTCAAGATGTACTGACAGTATTTTAGATACAGTACCCACTTTCTCGTTTAGATGGCTGTGCAGTGATGCTACCACTGGCAAACTATTGTCTGAAAAATTCAGTAAGTGCATGAACTGGCACACAACACAAATCCTGAGTAAAAGGCCAAGGTCTTTTACTTGTACATATGAAGTGCAATCTAACTTTCACATTCCCCTCTACCCACCTCCTTTATCAAACTCCTACAAAAAGGAGTGGAAGAAACTGCCAACAGTTTTTATTTCTTCATCTTAGATATGACATTTGAATGAATAATGATTAAGGACCGATAACCTCAGACTTTCATTTATCTTTGCGTGACTATATATGCATATGGACAGAAATCTTTTCAAAACTTACTGAACAAACTACTTCAACAGAAGTATTATTTTAGCAAGCCATAATAAGTGATACCTGCAATTACAACATAGTAAAAAATATATGGACTGCACTATAAATCATGATGTTAAAAAGCGTATTAAGGTTATAAGGTATCTTAGTTATAAAAATACAGACTGCATTTATAATGACACCATACCAAGAAAGTAGACATCCGGTCTTTAACAAATACATTCGATTTGGCAAATATAAAATACAATATTTGTAATATTAAATACCTTATTCTGAAATAGTGATCCAAATGCAGACACACATTTCTTTCCTAAGATACATTATCTGTGTTAGAACTAAGTGGTGCATGTGTCCTGGTTCCAGCCAGGAAAGGGTTAATTTCTGCAGTAGCCAGGAAGGGGTATGGCTAGGACAAGGAGCCATCAATTCTATACCACCTTAAGTCATTTTCTGAGGACTGGGGAAGGGCTCTCTTATGGGTCAGCACAGCCTAGCAGATGGAGTGGACAGTACTGCTGGGGGCTTCCGTAATCACTGTAATCACTTGTGAATCATTTGACTCTTTCTTGAACCCTCTGTCATTTGTATTGTTGCTGTTAACTGTTTGTTTTCTCATCTCACTGCTGTTTCCAGTAAATCGTTCTGATCTTTACTTTCAGCGCCTTCAATTCTCCTCTCCTGCCTGGTACAGGGGAGGAATGTGGAGCGGCTTCAGAGGAAACACTAAATTGGAGAGTATCACTCCTAAACATTACATTTTTCCACAGAGAAAACCTATCAGATTTTATCATATATAGGTATTAAAAACAGTAGGCAATTTGGGGGATCAGATACGAATAGAAGTTTTCTTTGGAATAACCAGAAAGAATAATCAGGCAGTCCAGCATCAGTACTTACGCATCATACCTCTGCAGTGCTGTCACTTTGTTCTTGTTCTTGTCAACTGTACCCGTAGATAATTGGAGAAAGTTGGGGTTTAGTTTGTACAATTCTTGCAGTAGTTTCTGTTCATATTCCTGGTGCTTACCCGCCTAAGTAAAGAGAAACTCTCAGTGAATGAATACAGGTTTAATATATATATTTATAGTAATATTTTTTTAATATATACAATATGCCCATATATGTAATATGTCCCAAAGCTTAGTAATTTAGCCTTTACAACTTATCAGGTCACTCCTGCCAAACTCAAAACAGTGCTTCTCACTCTCAGCACAGATGTGATCTCAACGGCTCTAAAAGTTGCCTAGAAATCACTTGGATGTACCTACCTATTTATAATTTGTTGAGACTTCTAAAGCAGAAAAGCACCTACATCCTTATTAGAACTTGCTTCTCAGTTCTAATCAAGAGCTTCACAAATATACTGGAGAAATTACAAACATTGACATCTCCAAGGCAGTCCCTGCATTTCATTTATCAACCATACTAAGCTTTTCAGAAGATGGGAAGGAACAGAGTTCCTTTTAAACAAAAAGTTCTTCCAAAATTGAAGTAATTTTATATTGGCTTAATAAAACAGCTGAGGTGTATGACAAGCAGTATATTCTACGTAACAATAAGCAATAACTGATAAATCATTCTTTTTAATAACTGAAAAATGGAAGTGTTCTTTCAGCTAGTTGAATCAATTGAGAACAACTTCTTGCTTTCAGAAATTATGGAGGTCCAATCCAACTCCAGAGTACTAGAATCCGGCAAGTGAAGGAAGAGAGTATTTTTCAGTCTAGCTTGCAGGTAACATTCTGTGGCTTAATATATAAAACAAAACCAGCAAGATCTACTCCTACCCCCAACATTTAAAGTAACATCTGAAATTCAAGATGAGCATTCATAGTTTTTGTATATTGTTATGACACTCCAACCTAAGAATTACTACTTCCAAGTTAAGTATTGTTATGAGTTGAATGAAGATACAAAATAAAACAGTGAATTTTAAGTTGTCAATAGCTTTTCTCTACAGTTTCCAGATATTAGAACATGTCCTCTACCAAAAGAAATACGTGCCATGATTTATGGTCAGGTCTTCTGAATCTTAAGTCTGAAACACTGAAGTTACCATCTATCGCATCTCCAGTACTGATTTAGAAGACCTCACACTACTTGTACATATAAAATGTAACTCTTTTTTTACATTAATTAATTCCTTAATATTTTGTTGGAACAAGAAATGGAATTAGTGCACAGTCAATGTGGACATACCCCTAGAAAAATTTTACAACCCAAGAGAAAATATAACTTTTTTAAAAAAATTAAGCATGAATAGACAAAATACAAAAAAATAATACTGTTGATAAACTACATGCCCTTATGGGTGCCTGTAGAAGGCCAACTGTGTATCTCACTGGAATACTTCAGGTCAAATCCTATCAATGCCTCCATTATTTTGCTACTTAATTCTCCAGTTCTCCATTACTATTTGATTCTGAACATGTCCTTATGTAGTCAACTTACACACCTCTCAAGAAGGATTGAAACATCTGGTGTATGCATCTTCTTAACCACTTTGTCAGTATCTACATCCAAATTGCTATCTATAGTAGGAAAAAAGTGTGGTTCTACAGTATGGCTCACTTAAATGCAAACCTTGAGATATTCTGCACCCTGGAAATGCTTCTTTCACCATCCAACTATGACTGTAGCAACTAGGCTGATGCAAAGATTTGCACAATTAATGACTTGAAAACGTTCAGAAGCTGAGTAAGAAGAAACCTCTCTGGATCTCTCAACTTGCTTCAGTGACTAAAGACTGACTATCATGGCCAGGTACATCAGGGGTCAGTCTCAAGTTCATTTACTCGCCACATAAATGCAAGAAAGAAAAAAGATTAAAATCATGTATAGGAGCTTGCATTAATCGTGCTTCATTTATAACAGACAATCCACAGGCCAAACTTTGCATCTCCAACCCACCTAAAATTCCCAACTTCAATTTTCAACAATTCCTGGAGTTCTACCATCAGTTATTTTTAGTTTGCCACAATAATTAGATTTATTAATTATTTAACCTAGAATACAATTTCATCAATTGACAATTTTTTTAATAATATTAAGTCTGCAACAATGAACATTCAATCTCATTAAATGGACCTGGAAAATGACTGACAAATGCAGGAAAGCTGGCACACAGCAAGAACAATGTACTTAACGGGCGTGTAATTTCCAATTACTTTTAAGAAAGCAATATGAAATTAAAAAACGTTTAAGCAATATAACAAGGAACAGGGAAGGAAGATTCATGTAAGTCACCAAGAAAATGTAAAATCTACTCAAGACTTCTGAAGAAACTCATACATGAAATTAAATCCTGACAAAGGTACATAGCCTATCTATTTTAACTAGCAATCAGGCCAAGGACTGACAGTTTGCCACTGACTTCTATAAAAAGGGCTGTAGAAAAGATTCTGTGAACTACAGGCTGCTAAGTAAACCTCCATCCATCCTTTCAAAGATCGCAAGGTAATAATAATAATAGTAATGATAACAATGATTTTTAAAAATAGAAGTTCATGGATAAACACAAGTCACTGCAATTGAATCTGACTATATCTATAAAGGGGAAGCCTGCTTCACTAACATGAATTCTTCATAGAATCAGTAAGCATAAACAAAGAGACTCCACAAAACTTTAAAAGAAGTTTTTGATAAGGTTTCACACCAGATTTTTATTAATCTGCCATGGAAGAGAGTGTGAATTGAAGATGGTTCAAAGTATAACTCTTTAGGGTGCAGAAGCAAGCAATGAGGACTGATGACTGACATCAGTTCTATGCAACACCATCAGCATGCATGAGAAAAGACTGAAAAGCAAGTTCTTTGCTGACAATATCAAGCTTTCTGGGTAATAAACTGCCATGCTGATAATGAGGAGTTCCAAAAGAACCCCAGAGAAACTGGCAAACAAGCAAATGGTGGCAAATAAGCTTCACCAAGGGTATGTCAGATGACACAAGAAAGGAAAAGCAGTCTAGACCACACTAACCCACTCCTGATCTGTAACTGGCTGTTACAGCTTTGAAAAAAGATGCTGAGGTTACTGCCAACAGACCTCTGAAACTGTCAGTTGATTATACACTAACCACGAAGGATGTGCTAGCCACCACTAAGACGGCCACTTCAAATAAACTAAGACAAAATGAAAAAAAGCACACATCACACTACATATAATGCACTGAGAACTGATAAATTAACCTTGGCTTCCCTCATGTCATGCCTCTGAGCTCTGCATCTCAAGAATGACACAGCTAGAAAATATAGAGAAGGGCAACAGATATTATCACAGAAATGGAACAATGCTTTAAAAAGAAGGAGAAATTGATTTTGAGAGAAAGCTGGGAGAGACTAGATTAAGTTTTGCTACATCACAAAGGAAATGAATAAGGTGAATAAGGGGTTTTGCTTTCAGCAAGCACTACAAAGCTAAGATTAAGGGACACTTGACAAAACTTAACTAGTAAGAAGTTTAACACTGGCAAAAGAAAGCACTTTACTAAACAGCTAGTGAATTTCTGGGGCTTGCTGCCACAAAAGACTAAAGGGTTGGCAGTATCAACAGGTTCAAAATAGATTAAATAAATTCATGGCTGACAGGTTCTACAAAAAACTAAAAAGGCTAGACAGGAACATACCTTCAAACATGTATACATAACAGTTCTAGGTGGTGGGAGAAATACAGGGAAACAAACAGGGAAGGTGGTCTGGCTTGCAACTTGTCCTTGAATTTCTCCTTCTATTGCAATTATCTGCTGAAATCCTCAGAAATAATTTGTGGAAAGTATTTAATAGATATGGACATTCTTCTTTATTCTCTGGCTTATATCAGCCAAACACATAAAAAAATTCTACTAGAACAACATTCATGCTGGTGGGGACCCTCTGCTTCATGGACAGACCACATGCAAAAACTACAGCATGGATGCAAGGCTAGCATACATGAGTTTTTTAAATGCTTTACCATACCTCATGTAGAAGGACAGAGGCAGATCAAAAGACCTCAGAATGCAACACATTTAAGACAGTAAAGCTATCCATTTACTTGATTCCCTACCCTAGACAATAAGCATTTTCATGTTGAGATAGTAAAAAAAATTAGTTTTTATGTGCTATTATAGTGACCCTCAACGTTCTGCAAATGGTTTCTAAATGTTTGACAGGCTAGAAGGGTTCAGATAGCCTGGTCTGAAGTCACAGCACAAGAGTCAATCCATGGTAACTGTCCACACACACCAATTTTACAGTAAAACCCAGATCTGCACTAACTTCATTCACAGAGATCTAAAATGACACTACCTTACTTTAGTATCAAAAAACAGATAGTTAACTCAAGTTATTTGAATTCTTGGCTAGGAGTTTGTCTTCATCTTTTTGCCTCATGAATACTCACTGGACTTCTCAGACTTCAGCATGCAACTTCAAAAACAGTATGAAATGAAAAAAACTGAACTAACTGTTCTTTGCAAAACCCAGCTGGTTAATCACCTTTTGGATTTCAAAATTCATCGCTGCCATAACATTCAAACACAAACACATATTCAAACAGATTACACATATTATACTAAATCACAGATAGTAAGACATACATGCCACATTTCCTGTGTTTCCCATTCACTACACTTACCTGCATTTCTTCTTTTGTGAAACTGGCTGCTTCATCACCTAGTTCATGTAGATACATGCAGTCTGGTTTTGGACACTGCATATTTTTTAGAAAATAACTGCAATATTTTGTTGTACCTAATGATGCCTGAAAAAAAAAAAAAATAAGAACTGGAGGTTAAGAATGCCTTTAGCCATATAATATGAAAAAAGGTTGCATTTAAAAAAATTACCTCAAGATTTGAAACTCCATCATAATGCATTTTTGATGCAGATAAAATAAAAAGTCCATTTGTAAGAAGTCTATATATTCTTAAGGATTAGATAATTAGGATGCATTTTTATTTTCATCCAATCTAAATAAATGCCTAAGTAAGAGCCTCAGTAAATATTTGCATAATCATAAGGAGGCAAGTAGCAGGATCAGGAAATAAATAGTAACCAGATTTTCTATAGCCACCAATTTGGCCAAATCAGTCTGAAAACCTGTTTACACATACACCAAAAGGAAAAAAACTTTGATTTCCCAGGGAGCTTTTGAGAGGTGTGTATGGACTACAGAAATGTTCTGTGAAAGCAAATAGTGTGTTTTCACACTGTACTATTATGCTATACAACAAAAAAGCCACTGTGAGGTTGGGGAGGAGGTTACATATCTTTGTCTCAAACTCTGTTTTGAGAAGTTATCTGCTAACCCACCAAAACACTGCCTGCTGGATATGCTCGCTGAACTTCCATTTTGAGATTAATACCAGGAAGAGAAGTCAAAAGCCAGTGCACTGAGCATTCTTGATCAGCAATACAAGCATACCCACACAAACAAAATTGTATACTAATCCCTGATATTATTGCTCTAGAACACATACACAAGAACATAAAACTATTACCACCTTAAGTGTTCTGCCGTCTACCACCACGTTATTGACGCACTGTATGGCTCTGAGGGCATCTTCTGACCGGATGTAGGTTACATATGCACTGGCACTTGGACCCTAGGAGAAAAACATACACTATTTATTTTTCTTTCCCCAGACAGGTCTGATCATTAAGTCAAATTTAAGCCCCTCACTTCATAAATTGGTATATTCAGGCCTTGATGTTTTTAACAAGAAACTGACAAAAAAGGTAGAAGCCATAAAAACTCATATGTGATGCATAAAGAATGAAGAGGAAATGCATCAGTATGTTGCATGAATGTTCTAAAAATACTTAAAAGGCATTTTATCACCAAAACACAGCTCAGTGACTAAATGCCATATTGCTGCTTCTTTAAAATTTCTCATCCTGTCTCCCAATTTTCAATCTTTCTATGTTACATTTCGCATCCAACTTTGAGAGTCAGGTTGGAAAATGCCTCAGTAACTTAAGAGTAATTTGATTCTTTTGAAATTCCATCATAATTCTTTTTTCTTTTTTTCTTACCTATTGCTTAATCAGAAACAGGGAGCACTAGATTCACTCTGCACACATGTATTCTCTAACGGAACTAAAATAAAAAAAATTAAATTTTTAATTTAAAAAAATTAAAAGACCTCTGACTTACCTGTGAGCCTGCATATGATGTGCTGTTATTAATGACAACTTTATGTATTTTACCAAACTTCCCAAAATATTCTGGTCGTTTCAAAACCTACAAGAAAAAAAGTTCAAGTGGTATTTATTCTTCTGTGAAACTGTGCAGCTAAAACCTTTAACTAATAAAACCCAGCTTTCTCTTTTAGGAGAGCTTTAGCTCTCCTAAAAGAAGAGCACAAAGACTTAGATTTGTTTTCCCACATACAAACATGGTTACTTGCAATACAAAGTATGTTGTCACTGCAGAATTTTAATGACAAATATCCCACATTTCATGCTGCATTTTAAAAAATTCTTTCAGTACTGTGATTACCCAAATCCCACCCTGGTAAAACATATCCCATTCAGCATAAAATGTTCCTGCATGTATCTGTTTTATGATTTGATTTAAAAAATAAAAATTGCATTCATTCTCTCATTTTCAAATAATCATACACCTTAAACTTGCATTCAACTATATTAACTACTAGGTACAAAATGCTGAAACCTGACTGCCATGCCACACACTCCAAAGAAAAACAGAGCAAACCAATTAGCTCAAGATAATCTCAAGATTTCCAAAGACCAGACTAAGTAAAGGAAAACAATAAAGGAAAACTTTCAGGGACAAGAAAAAACGTATCAGAATCAACATCATGTTGATATGAATGAGTGACTATCACATCTGTAAAGGAAAAAAAAGTCAACCTGCCCTTCCTGGAATCAGTACTAACACATTACTTAGAGACCGTGTGCAAAGCAAGAACATCACCAGCACATCAAGCAACTCTGCTGAATAACTGCTACCTGTGCGCCAGTGAAACTGGCAACATATTTGACACATTTATACCAAAGGCCTTTTTTTTCCCCCCCCCATTTCTGTGATGGAAGAAGGTGCAAAAGTACTGACTACTCAGACTGAAGCTAGACAAAATAAGAGCATTTCTGTTCTAGATAATAACCTGAGAGTTCATAAAGGAAGATTTGTTTCCTCTGCTCCATCTTCATATTAGCATTGCATCGTGCAGTTAAACTGTACTGATCCAAGAATTAAACTACCCCTCTCCCTTCCCAAGTGAGCATCAATGCCTTCAAGAACTAACAGCATCACACTTGGAACATCCTAAAGAACTACACGGTATGTTGTATATACAACCAGTTATTCATTGGTCTCTTCTGACTCCTCTTCACTTGGTCTACACCCTCTTGAAACATACTATACCCACTCTCCAGGCATCATTCCAGAAGAGACTGACAATCCTAAAGAAACTTCCCTTTTACCCAAGCCTATTGCAGATTATTTTCATGGTACAATATGTCAGCATAACCTTCAAAATTCTCCTAAGCACACATCAACAGAAGGGGATCCACCTGTAATCCATCATGATCCACAGATGTATTTCCAGAAACAGCACATAGCAGCCAAGCTCCCACCAAATAATCTCAATTTCTGAAGGAGTTTTTTGCCTGCTTAAGTAGAAAACTTGAATATATTGTATACTTCTTTAGCTCATCTCAGGCTAGGTTTCTTGAAGATCAAGTCACCTTGTGCTATATGCAACATTCAGTAAGTAAACATTATTTTCTGGTCTGTCATTGAGAATACTGCTACCAATACCCCTAGTACAGCACATCCCCACCCCCCAAATAAACCCATTCCTAGTTACTTCAAGTATTCAGTGTAAAATTATCAGAGGTTTTTAAAAAAAAAGGACTCAACCATATTTACTACTACTTCTCTTAATTACAAATCCTCCATCTGGTCAAAGAAACTAAATTTGAATAATAAATTCATATTGCATTTTTCAATGATAAACAGCCCCAAGCCAGTGCTGACAGCTGTTTGCAAATACTTGCTGCCTTATTTTAGTACATACTGAAGTGTTATACACCAGATCAGTTTTAACTTGATTTTTTCTCTTCCCTTCTTCTTTTTTTCTCCGTGACTAAAAGCAGCTTTTTACATTTGTTCCTTACCAGTCATCCAAAATACAGACCATACTCTGAGACCTCAGAAGCAGCCACAATCTGTTTGAGACTTCTCCAGATATTTTAATCTGAAAAAGTGAATTTAATCCGGCACCGTAATTTTGAAGACACCTATCTTATCCTGCAGTACGCTCCATACCTAATTCAAGATACTTTTATGCATTAGCACTTACTCCATTGGGCACCTGCCGCGATGACTGATGATTGAAGTAAATAAAGCATTTTCAACATAATCAGTTTTCTCAAATGAAAACCTTATTTTTGATGATGCAGAGCAGTAAGCCAACTTTTTCCAGGGTCTTCCTCTTATTAACTTTTCCCCCACAACTTCTTAAGGACATAGTCCTTATGGTTATAGTTCTTCCTAGTATATACTTCCAAATGTTGGCTTTTTTTCTTCTGTCTCTACAGGTTTGTGTGATACTGTGTATGAGGTCTTTGTAATCCAACCAAGCTTCCATTTTAGAACTGGTGATTCATGACATAGCTGTATAGTGCCAGCAGATCCAACCTAGGAAAATGAGTACCTGAAAAGTCCTTGTGCTAATTTTTATCTTAAAACTAAACTCCCATTATTAAAAAAAGAACAACTTCCCCCCCCCAAAATAAAAAAAAAAAAATCGCAGAGCACCTGTACTCCCTAAGAGACAAACACTTATTGAGGTTATTATTATAAGCTCTCGTAAGAAGAGGGGGCCTCATGGCAACAAACCTTTTCAACACAGGTTCATTTTGTACCCTTCAGGAAGACGTAAGGGTATTCCAATGTTTCATGACAGCAAGCTACGAGCAAGATCTGCAAATGCGAACTGCTCACCTCTGGATCTGCTAGGCGCTGAGATAGCCCTACCACGAAGACAAGGTTCTTCTGTACAACCCGTACACTGGCCAAATGTTTGCGATTCTCTGATATCTTCTGTTTCCTCTCATTTTGTTTCTGTTTCTTTTCATTTTTTATCCTCTGCAGCTCTTCCTGGGAGAGTGGTTTGTACACTGCTGGATCTTCTGGATATGGCTAAACATAACAAACAGCATTAACAACAACCCATATAAGAAATAATACCTTTGAAAATCATTAATCATTAATGGTTTAATGCAAAAATTTCTTTTTTATACTGATCTGAATATTATGGTCACCCACATTATTAGAGGCATTATATTCGGTCCTTTGGGAAAGGTAAACATCTTGCATATTTCCATGGAATTCTTCTATTTATAGACATAATATTGATTTGGGCAACAACCATATCCTAACCCAGCTGCCTAGTCAATTTGGTAACATTACAAGCAACTGCAACATGACAGCCAACACATCCTGTCATAATTTCCCTAACAAGAGCTTAGTGTAAGCAGGATGAAAGCATGCGCTTTATATTTTTTGTCTGATAGAGATCTGGGTACTTAAATGTCCTCAAGACTGAGATAAGAAATCAAAATACAAAACACAAAAGTTTCAGTCTACTAAGCTCAAGACAGTGACACCATTACACTACTCAAACCTCACATGGTTAATTTCTAGTGAAGAGACAGATCTCAACACAATTAATGCATGCTGACTTAACAGTATTCTTGCCATGCTTAGGTACCAGTTTGAAATTTGGTCTTTCCCTTCTACAGATATTTCCTCAAACACAGATATAACATTATATTTTAATCTCAAAAGTATACAAGAGAAGTACAAGTATCCTCAGAGTTACCTAGAAAGACTGCTCTATTCGTGCTATAAAGGCACTATTTTAGCTGTGTCTTGCAGACTAAGCACACTGTTGTCTGTCCCAGATTACTCCTCAAAGCAGTCCCACATTCCTCACCTGTCCCAGTTTTTTCAGATTGTAAAGTCAGGTTTCATATTGTACAGAGAAAGCAATGCTAAGCACAAAAACAAGCACATAAAATAGATCTCAAACAAAAGAAGAGTTTCTAAACACCAAGAAATAAAAAATGAGAAGAGTATGGGAAATGTGAATTAAGACAAAGACTTAAGACAAAGAAGCTAAGCTCAAGCTCACCAGTATGTTGAACTAAGGTCTTTGCTTGTACTACCACAACCAAATGTTTCAATGTGCAGATCCAACAAAAATGAATTTAACTTTTTCCTGGCTGTCCTGTGTTAATGACAGGAGTACAAAACTAGTTGTCATACTAAAATAACCTGAGAAAAATCTACAGCAGATGAATATGTTTAGAGTAAAACCATATCTTCCTCCTAGTAGCATGATGTTACTCAAAGAGCCACCCAGTGCTTAAACCTGATAGTCTTCTGAGTACATCCCCCAACAAATCCAGATCCACTTTTCAATTTAAAGTTCTGCATCGTTATGCTACACATGAAGTATCTTCTGAAAATACGCTACAGCTGACTTGAGCAGATGGCATCTCACAGTCAAACATCAAGTCCTCTGGAACATGTCTTAGTATCACAAAGGAATTTAAACGTGCAACATACTTTAGCAGTAGCCGAAACTACATGAAAACACAATAACGACGCAAGTCATCCTTGAAGAACAGTCAAAACCATAACATTTCTCAAAAAGATGTTACTCAGCGTTAACACTGAATATGTTACATAGATTTCAGAATGTACTGGATAAACACCAATGACCAACTAGTAAGGTCACCTGAGTATTGAGTAAAAAATAATTTGCTACAGCCAATTATTATCTTGTGGTTTAACACATCTACATATGAGGACTTCTGAGATGCAGAATAATTTTATACTTAATGAGCTTCTCCAAATCTGTATTAGTCAATCATGTAAACTAAAGAATAAAAATGTTGGGTTTTTACAGGAAAGAAAAGAGTGCTCAGGGCAAAGAGTGAGTTAACTCAGTTATCACTGAGTTCAGGTAGGAATGGGAAGAAAAGTGCACCAGTGTAACAGATACAGTTCCAAAAATATGGCTTGTCCTATATCAAGTGATGTCCTATCATATCCACAATCCATTCTTTCAAAGACAAATTCCTACTCCACATGCCATACTATGCAAGGGAAAACTTGCAAGAGTGCTGCTCTCTGGTACTGTGCAAGAAACACATTAATGGTTTTCAGTAAGTTCAGGAAGGCTCCTGAAGGTCCAAGGAAACTACAGCAAACAGTGGTAAAATTCATCAGCTTCTTTCTTGCCAAGTATAGCCACATTCAGAGCCTACTCTCAAGGGAGTAGCAAGTCAGACAGGATACTTCTCTGTACAGTTATTTGCTGCTGGAGATCCTGAACATGAATCAAGAAACATCCTGGGTAGCTCAAGCATAACCCTGGAACAGAACGTTTATATATCCAAATAGTAGTTTGTATTTCTACAGGAAAGCATAAAAGCTCCTAGCAGGAGCACAACTAGGCAGCAGCTTCAGAATCAGGGGAAGAGAAATGTCTCCATCTCAGCAGAAAGCTTGAGGCTAGCCAAATAGGAATTTCAATCATTAAGTAGCAGCAGCAGTAATTGGTTTGCCACCATGGATAACCACACTTGTTTGAGCAACAGAATCTTCCAAAGTTCTCATTAGATACTGTAGAGCTGTATTAAACACATGTTTTGTATGTATATCACTCATGTGACAGGCTTAAAATGCTCCCAAGGAACAGAACTAGTTTGATATCTTGACACGCAGGACCTGTAAATGAATCTGCACACATCTCTTGAATGCCAAGAATAACTCAAACAAAACTGAGGGGTAGATGATTTTCCTATCTTGTATTGTGCATGGCATAACGAATTAGGAGACAGTCCACATTTAAAGAGGGTGCAAGGCAAATAAGCACAGCATCAACATTTCAGAAACTAATTCTAAAAAAAATTGTATTAGCAATAATTTTCCTTTCAAATAAAGGACAAAATCAGTCTACAGATAGGAAAATAAATTATTTCATCTTCAGAGTCATTGCTTCCCACAGTGCTGAAGTTCATGAACCTGGATGATGGTTCAACTACAGACAGGTGCCTGCACTGAAGACTACTGGAACAACTCTCTGAAAGCCAAGCAAGACTGACAGCCTGGTGTACCTCACAGCACCATTTGGTATGTTGTTTATGTTGCCTAACCCTACAGGTCAGAAGTAGAGGACTATACATATCAGAAGCTCTCAGGTCTTGCAATAACTGAAGTAGAAATGCTACTGACATGCCCACATCTTACTGTTTTTTAAACAATGTACTTCCTTAACATACAGTCTCTAATGCCTTGGCTGATAAAGGATTTGAGATCCAAATGAAGTAGCTACCTCAAGTGTTATCAGCATTTATGTATTTTCAGATGCAAGACATTAGGAGGTATCAACATCACTGATTCACTAAGTTTAGCTGACACCTTTCATTTAAGTTATACCAGAGCTTTTCAGAAAAAACCATCAAGGTTCCCCAAACAAGTGCGCCATCACGGAATACGACCAAATTTTCTTTACACTAAGTACAAGGTAGTCCCTTCAAGAACCTGAGCAAAAGTTTCAATTTCTCTTTTGAAGTCTTTGTTTCTCTAATCAGACATGGCCCTTGATGAATTTTCAGTCTTCCTGACTAATTTTGTCTTGTTATTTAAGGTTTGTTTTCCTTCAGACTTTTTCCCCATTTCCCAATAGTTGAAAGCCGAGCTGCGATTTATCATGGTTTATTATAACTTTGCTTTTGTCGCTCCCAGATGGGTCACATTCCTTCCACACAATGGATGCACCAACATTTCCCACTTGTTCTCTTGCTACCAAGTATTTCCTGCAACAAGAAATACAAAGAAAGTCAGTAAGGCTTATGCACAGTGTACACCACTATACTTACACTGGGAAAAAAAAAGCAATTTCCTATCTATTTCAAAATATCAATTGTTGCACCAAACTACTCAGTTGTGGGATTAAAAGCACAGGCAGAAAACACTGGTATTTGAAGACTGTGCATTAAGACTAAGTGTTGCTTTTACACAAAAGTAGTAGGAGAACCATGGACAAAAGCATGCTTAAAGCATGTTAATTTCTTGATCATACATCCAGCAGTATATTATTTCGCTCCATCTCTAACACGATTCTAGGAGAAATAAAGCTTGCTCAGTCAAGGAACTGGAGAAAAAGCCAAAGCCACACCACAGGAGCAAATGTGTATCAAGTTAAATTATTTGGTGGAAGAGCAAAGCAATTATGAAACGTGAACAAGCTAGGCTTTTTTGTTGCTGGATTTAAAAAGTGGAGGAACTGACACTAAGGGCTGAGAGTGGCGTATTGTAATTAAGCAACTCAGATGGTACGTATTATTCACATGACAAACAGGACTTAGACTACTGAATTTTACAGAAAGGAAAATAGAAATATCACTGCAAAGATAAAAACAACTTGCTTTACAATCAGAACCAGCAAGTCTGCTGACCTGCAAACCAGCTTTGCTACAGAAATCTCTTCTGAAGGTAGCATATTTTCATTCTAATTTGACTAGTTAGCAGCTACTTCACTCACAGTTAAAGAAACAATTAACTAGAAAAAACAGGAAGCCTTGCTTAGTATCTTACAATTGGCTACACCTACAGTTCCGAAGGGCATCAGGAACCCAAAGCCAGACAGTTCAATTTTTTTAAAGTGATATTTTTGCAGATAATTAATTAAATATAAACAGTTTCTATTTCTCTAGAAACAGACTATTTTCCGAGTCTATTTCAGAAGATTTGAACGAAGTTTAGAAATTTTTTAATATGTTAATACTAAGAAGTACCAGTTTCCAAACAGCATTTAATTCACACTAGCACCTTACAAAAGCAAATGTTTTGTACTACTATTATTCACAGGAGGAAACTAAATCAATTGACTGCAACCACATGAACATACTCTGCATGTGCAGGTGTTAAGCTACATAACAGTTCAAACATGTAGATGTACTCTCTCCTGGGAAGAAGAAACCACAAGCTAACATCTTTTCAGTTAGAAGTGAATTAAAGCTTAGGAAGATAATGCAGGTACATATGCAATGCACAGTTAAGATCTAATGGCACAGGTGCCATTATAGCATTTAGCCAGCTATTTATTACAGACCTCTCCCAAATCTCCCCCAAACACTTCAACCAAAACCCCTGCACAGGGAACTTGTTCACTGCTCCTCTCCATGGATTAGTGCTCAAATTACTGAGTAAATCATACTGCATTCAGTAACATTGGCACAAATATCAGATTTCTACCTATTATGTAATTGTAAGTAACATACTCATCCTTGTTTTAATATATATTTATCCACAGATCATTTCACAGTAAGTATCCTGCACTGGTATACTCATCATAAAATGAGCGTGTGTATATATATATATATATACACACCTGTTGAAACTATTGTACCTACTATAAACTTTCCTGCTAAATTTTTGTTTCTTTGCCATGTTCTCTGCTTCCGCATTTTAAGTGGCCACAATCAATGCAACTAGAGTAGTTACGAAGAGAAAAATGCTCAGAACTTTCCCCAGAAGCCTTACTACGCACAGATAGGGACTACTTAGACACATTGAACACAAATACACGTACCTGGTTCCTTCTGCCCAGCACACTTCAAAAGATGGCTTCTTCGGCTTATTTAATGCTGCAACTCTGTAGCTCAAGATGATTTATTCCCAAGATCCTGGTGTAGTCCCTGCATCACAATGTCTTTGTCTATGCCACGGAAGAAATGTCCTCCCTCAGCCAGCCTTCTTTATGCCAACCTCTTACAATCCAGCCATACTGCTCCAAATCCACTCAAGAATATCTTGCAGTCCGCAGATGAAGAAAGTTATCAACATAATCTATTATGAAAGAAGATGTCTCCTTTCTCTCCAGGAATGGTTGGTATGTTTCCTTCCAATTGTAGCACTTATTTGAAGCTTCCTCATGAAACAGTTTTTCTGAGCAAACTGTATCCAATTAGGCAAAATATTTGCACATCCAATCACAGGGCAGAGTACTCCACATTTAAGAGTTCATATTTCAAAGAATTCAGATACCCAAAGACCAAAGTGAATAGCACAATGCTTCTGTGATTCTTCAAATATATTTCACAAACTTCAAGTAACAAACAGGTAAAAAGTAGCGTAACAAATCCAGGAAAACGAAGCGACTTACACAGACAAGGAAATCCCAGAAATCTCATGTCGTATCAGAAGAGTAGAAATTTTCTTGTACTATGGGAAATTACTATACAGCATGTGTCTACACAGCAGGTATCCCAAGTGAAGAATAATTTGGCTGATGACATGTGGATCTTCCTTGTATAACATGGAGCTCAAATATTGCAGCAAATTTGCAGAATTTTTAAACAAACATGTTGCTGTGGGAGAGCCTTCAGGCTTGCAGAGGCATCCAAACACAGGTGAACAGTAACAGCTCTAGTGTAGCCAAAGCCCAAAACAGCAGCAAGAAAATATGACTGGAAGTGCTTATAAAATACTGTGGCAGTGAATAAAGATAGTGAGACCAAGTAAGATTACTTGGGGTCTGAAAGGGAAGCTGTAACATGAGACAGGAAGACAAGAGAAGCATAAACTAGGGACAGGATCATGATTAAATAGTAGGAGAACAAGAAGACATAAGTAGTTGCAGCTACAAGAAGAGAACAGCCAGGCAAGAAAGTTACAGTCAAGGGAAGTCATTAAAGACAAGAAGATACTGAAAAAGAATTCTATTAAACACTGAAGACAAGGAAATAATGAGTTTAAGGAAAACACCGTAAGGAGAAATAAAATAATTCAAAGGAAATAACAGGCAACTTAGTGAAGCTGAGGCTTTCAGTTGTGGCCAGCCAAATCAGCCAGACATCAAGACACAGGGAGATACCAAGTACCACCTTCAAGCATTTGGCAACAAGATCAGAATACTAGACAAACAGTCTAGATTTTTGAAATTCTTCAAAATTTAACACCACTGGATATTTTTCCTAAGGTTTTATACATTTAGTATCCACTAAAATGTGGATTAAAAGCTCCAGTGCCACAAACAAAATAAGCAGGTGTTTTAAAAAGTTGTCTCAGTCAGCTCTGTCAGTTTAGCTGAACCTTAGCTCTCAGTAAACCCCTGATGCTGGAATCCTAACTGTTCTTCCTAAAAAGACTCTGTTAATGCATGAACAACCCCCTAACACAAAGGATTTTTACTTTTGGCAGTCCTCTCAGCCTCTCATCAGTATGCCTTGGTTCTGGTCTACAGTTTCCCCTATCAATATGGTTCTGAATTTAATAAACCAAGACCAGCTGCTTCATAACAGCTTCAGTACATATGCAGACAGAATCTGAAAGATCCAACACCTCACCCTTGATCTAGACCGTGACTAGATCATTGTTTCCCTCAAGGAAAAGGATGTCTTTGGTACCAACACAATGCAAGAGCCTTGTGAAATATGCTAGACAAGCCACTGTTCCAGGGATTTACCTTTCTGCAAGCAGGACAAAGTCCATTCTCATCAGTGCGAATACGATGCCAACAGAAACGACAGATTTGGTAGCCACAGGTGCAAGGGAAGAAATTGATGTCATCAATTTCCAGAGGCTCCATGCAAAGAGGGCATTCCACAGGGTCTTCCTTAGCGTCAGGGCTGCGAGACATCTTTATATGTTCGCAGAGCAGCAAAAGTTTATAATAACTTAATAGACCAAGAAGGTCAGCACTTGAAGGTCTGCATGAGGGAGAAAAATGAGAAAATATTATTAAAACTGTTGATAACTTTTCTTTTGTACCTTTTAACATTTCAGTTTTTCATTACTTTTCCTCTCCCCACACAAGTTACCTACTAAAACACAAGTTTCTGCCAAATCAGCTTGATTGTTTTTTCCCACTTATGAACCTCAAATAATACGAAAGATGGTATGGCAACTGGTGATGCACCCTCCCCACCCGGACAGACAAGCACTTTGGCAGTTCACTAGCCTGATCAGGTTTCAAAATGTAGATTGCAAAGAAATCAGTGCACACGACACGTTGTATGCTATGTTAACCTCCTTTAACTACTGCTTTCATGAAGTCTTTTACAAATCCAAAGTCAAATCCTTGAATGCAGGACCTAAAGTTTAAGATCAATTTATTCCTTTGCTCAGAGACTTAGAACAATGAAATTTGCAGTTACATTTAAGTCATCCATTCAGACTTTTGAGTAGGTTACAGAATTAGCAAACAAAAACAAGGAAAGCTTCTTACTCAGGACAATTTGTCTATCTCATTTTTTGGTCCAGAGACTGATCTGAGAGCAGCCTTAGGACTACTTCATTAGCCATGATTTTTCAGGTATGCATCTTTCCACATGTGTCAAACTTTCATCCAAGTCAGTTATGCTTTTCACCAGGACCCAATTCACACCAAAGCCAAGATACATGCAATGTTATTGAAAAAACCACAAGCTATAATTTAGAGTGCAGCCACAAGAAGGTATTTCTGAAGCAGAATTTTGAAGCAGGCCAGTATTCAAGTCACCATTTTCTTAATTAATTTCCTGAATTCAGACATTTGAGTATCCTTCTATTCTCAGTTTAAGGATGCAGCACAGGACATTTACTTTCAGACTCAAAACAACCACTGAGATAATTTATTTGGGTGTTTTCTTATTTCTTACTTCTTTTAAGTACCACTCTGGATATGTGAAACTGTATCTAATCATAACAAGTGTCTCCATCTGCTGCATGAGACACGCATGGACATGGGGCAGAAATCAAGGGCAACAGTAAATTTTCTAGGTGGACCTTGGAATAAAAATAAAAGGAAAAAACTAAACAAATAAAAACAAAAACTAAAAACCAATTGAAAAATACTGAAAAGATGTGACCAGAATTGATAATTGGATGATCATACTAGCTCTAGTGAAGTACACCACTTCTTCAGAAATAAGTGAACACTAAAGCTTTTTTAAAATGCAGAATTCTTTTTACAATCATGTTTTTCCCAAAACTTCAGTAACTGAATTATAATTCAACCACACACACAATCTGGAATCCCCCTCTACTTTCCCAAGAAGTTTTCCATTTCATTTCTAACCAAAAGCTATTACATTGTGTACCATCCAATATTTCTCCAAGCTTTTAGGAGCAAATCCAGAAACCAATTCTCACACCCATCTATTTGAAGAAGAGTGACATTTATTTCTATCCCTGGAAATAAGATGACTGAATGTTGTGAGATCAAACCCTTGCTCACAGATTTCAGTATGGTCTGATGTTTGCCTTACATAGCATTGATTTGATACTTTCAACTGGCTGTATTTTGATCTTCCTCCCTTGCATGAAGTCTATCTTAAAAAGACCAAGCGGCTCCAGCTCAAGTTGGGATCCCCCCACCACACAGGATCGGATCCATTTAGCATCAGTCTGCAATACTTGTCCCTGTCTGCACACCACTTCACAGACAGAAACTCCTCTACAAGCAGCCAGGAAAGAACCCTGAAGAGGACAAACACACATGCACAAAACCAAAGCACCATCCAAATACACAGCAGAGAGCATATAGCTTTGTATGGGAACAGCTGCATCATCTCCAGGTTAACCTGTAATCACGCGCTGATACCAGAAGCCCAGACTATCTGCAATTCCAACTACTTTGGGAGCAAGGGAGCAAGCACAAAGTGTAGTTCTGGTAAACATGTATCACTGCCCCTGAGAGAAAAAGTTCCACTGGATCACCACAGAAAAGTAAGGATGAGAGAACAACTGAAATCAAGCTTTGATGATAATACAGCAGCTTTCATTTAATTATCTATGCTTTCATTCATGCTATATTCACAGCCACTTTGACAGTCTCAAAACCAGGTTTTGGAAATTTACCAGCGTTTTCTACAAAGAGCACTAGCAGAAATATTACCTGAAGGGAAAAAAAGATTAATTTGTTTGGGAGCTTTGTTTTTAAGAACACATCCCCACTGGCTGAAGAGTGGGAGAGACTGTAAAAAGGCCCCAAAACACCATTCAAGTGGCTACTATGCAGATAACAAACATTTTTTCAGTAGCCCATAAACATTTCATGTAAACTTTTCACACTTGTATAGCAGCAAAACCTTAACAACGTGAAAGTGACTTTAAACCAAAGCACAGGATAAACTCAACCGATTTTGCTCAGTTTAGCTTTGGATTTAACTTTGCCACAGATCTCCCAACAACAGGTCAGTAAGCACCCAGCTTATTCCCTTCTACTGCATACCCATTCCCCACCACATGCTCAGCAGCTCTGAGCCTATTGAAACACATTTAAGTAAAGCTATACTAGTACTAGTGAAACTGTAGTTAAAAGAGCAGTTTTGAAGAAACTTTCACTGCTACGGTAAAATTACTGAACTTATTTAGGAAGTTATTATTTGGAATCTCCACTAAGAAATGTCATCAGTTCATGCAGAAAAAAAAGCATGGCATATTAGCTAGTGCTTCTGGGATATGCAGATGAGCCCTAACAAAACTGCAAAATAATTAACATTTATGAGCTGTTTAAGTTAACACTAAGAGTTCAGCAGCTGCTAGCAATAATGTCAATAGCTTGCTTCAGTCAGCAAATGGCCTGTTATTTTACAACAAGGAGTAAGGAACAGCTGTGTGCCACACTTCTTCAATCTGAGGAAATACTTATTTACTTGGCCACAGACCATTCAAGCATCCCTTTCAGAGTTCTCCAATGAAGTGTGTCTCCACTTCAGAAGGGTTTATGTACCAGGATTTGTGTCTGAAATCTGCATCGGAACAGTGCTTGTTTTTTTCAAAACTGGAATAACACGCATAGAAAGGCATCAAAAATGCATTCAACATATAGCTCATTGTCTTGGGTTGCAATATGTAACCAAAAATGTGTATTCTATAGCCACCTGTTGAAACCACTTGGGGAGGTATCTTCTTTATCTCTTCTATGACCCATTCCTCATAACTCCAGGGAGGAGGGGGCAGGTGCCTTCTGTTAATGGGCCAGCTGTTAAAACCAGGTGGGGCAGTGTTCCTTATCTCTTCCACAACCCATCCTCCCTCGGGGGATATCTTCTGGTAATGGGCCATTCAGGCTCACTGCATGACTGATACAATTACATCATCCCATTGTGAGATGTTCCACCCAGTGGGAGGAGCCAAGCATTCCTACCAGGATAAAACCTGAGATTCAGAACACCAGGAGAGCCTGCTTTGCACTGGATTCCCAGAGGAAGACTGGGCCCATCTCACCACCACCGGACCCTTCTACAGGATCATCTCTGTTCCAACAGAAACACATCTGTCACTCCAGGAGGATTTATTTGGACTGCTCCAAACACCCTGACCAACAGGGTGTCAGGTCGTATTCTGACTCTGTCATTGCTTCTAGGATTTTTTGTTGTTGTTCACTTAGGGCTTTTTTGTACTACCACATTTGTATTTTTTTATATTCCTAGTAAACAACTGTTATTCCTTTTCCCGTATCTTTGCCTGAAAGCCCCCTTAATTGCAAAATTATAATGATTTGGAGGGTGGAGGTTTACATTCTCTATTCCAAGGGAAGCTCCAGCTTTCCCTGGCAGACACCTGTCTTTCCAAACCAAGACATTCATGCACTACCAAGAAACACAGAGTAACTAGCTAGCTCTAAGGCTATTCCAGACAATTCCAGATTAACAGCATGAGAAAAGTACTGCAGCAATACCAAAAAAAAAGGCAGTTTTACATGTTGTGCTTAATCCAGAGTATTTGGTGTTTGGGATCAAGTTCAAAGAGATTATATTAATTGCATCTCAGGAGTGGAAAAGGAGGAAGATTGTGCACATGTACACATGCTTTACAAGCAGCTAGAATTTGTACGTACATTCCCACAACTCCAATAACTGAAGTTAAACATGGCTCCAACAATTCCACATCCTGTTTGCAGGACACTATGCCAAAACATTCACACAGGGATGGAGCAGGAGTGGACAGTGTCCAGCATCATGCTTTAGGTGCAGTGATTTTCTAAAAGGTAATACTCAAACTACAGAAATACGAAGTTGTGTGCTTTATCCCTTCTATAGTACTAACTAATAAGTTCTTTTCCAAACACATCAAGAATGGAAAAAAAGGAGAAATTTTTATTAACTTTAAGTACTTACTTAGCAGATAACAGCTGTGTCTAATCAGCTTCACCATACTATTGTTACTCCTGATGAAATCCTCTGGATTTTGCAGTTGAGGAAAAAGTGATCCTACTATTTGAGGATACTCACCTAAACACAACTTAATTTCTAATAGAGCTAGTCATTTCAGTCCATTTAGGATGCAGACGCTTGTTGCCTTTCCCTTTTGCACTTGCGGGGAGCAAGTTTAACTTCCAGCAGTTCATCTTCCCTGTTCACTTTTAAAAGGGGTCATTAAAAAAAGGAGGGGAGGAGGCAGGGGAAAAAAATTAACTTGTTATGCATTCTTTTTCCTCAACAGTTTGAGACTTGACAGACACTCCTCATCTCTCCAAAGCAGACACGAGATCATCTCCATTTGCTAGCAGTTCTTTTTCGTAAACACATCCCTTAAAGTTTAAGTTCTCCTCCAGGAGGGCAGCTAGCTCCAGGGAATACAGACACATTCTTCTTCTAACACAATGGACTGAATCCAGCCTTGCTACTTGCTTTAAGAAAATACAAGTGTCACAGACAAAAGTTCTCAACATCTAGTCATGAAAAAACTAAGTAAGGACTCACATCCCAGAAAGTATTTGGAGACTTAGGGCCTCTTGAAGGAAAAAATCCAGACATGCATTAGCTAATGTTTCACTTAAAGTTCAAACATACCTACCACTTGAAGAGAAACAGGTCGGAGTCTATACACTGAACCTTTAGTAAGGACTCATTAAACTTAGCAAACATAAACCCTTGCTTTTTTTCATGGCCTTATATCTCTTGAAACTCATCAGCCATGAGAAGTCTCAAAAACCCACAGAACGTAGATGCTTGCCTGCATAATGCCACTGGGAAGGCAGCTCCCTCTACCAAGACCTCTGCTGAAGGATCACTGTCCTTTCTACACTTCACCTCTGTGTTGATCCACATACAAGCTGGAGGGAGAAAGACAAGGGTTATCCCTTCCTTGAATCCGGGGAGAATCAGCAGCTCTGTCAGCACAGCACTCTCCTTCTGGCCAGCATGGGGCAACAGTGGCTGAGGCATGTTTAAGACTACCTGCTCCCACTAGTGACTGCTGAAAGGAAAGGAAAAGAATACCCACTGTCTTCAAACTGCAAGTAAGAAAGGCTATCACTTCATTGCATTGCAGTGTCCACTTGAAGATTTACACTAAAACCTTTCATAGGCACATTACAAAGAAAAGCCCATTTTTACTGATTTAAGCAAAAAGAATTGAGGGAGATTCGGTGAGTTACCTGATAACCCATATGGCAGAAAGTTCACATATGCACATCCCAAATTCTTGTAACAGACACAAGACTAGATGTTTTCATTAAGTCAACCACACAATTCAGAAGAAATCAGTGACACTTGCACAGAATTTTCCATCTCTTTCACATGCTACCCTGTATTTGCCTGCATTTTTTGAGCCCTACTGAAGAAGCATCCCTTTCTCCCACCAGCCCTTGACTTGTGTCAAAGTACAGGGATATTTTACAATCCCCTGGTTAGCAACACTGACATATGAGACAGCTGAAATTTTCAGGAGTACTGAAAGGGGATATGCTTTTCTGAGTTTTATGATTCTGTTACTGACTGGGAACAAAGACACTTCAGTAGCAAGCAAGCAGGCTCCTGAATTCATCCAAGTTAATTTTCATTTGAGACCAATAAAAAGTTCACTTCCTACTTCCATTTCCTGACTGTGCTCAATATTTAAAGCAAAATGCACTACTGACTGTAAAATCATGCCCAGTAATTACAAAGTCCATTTTCCCCCATGTGCTCTTTCTGGGACATGTATTACTCTGTTTGTGATCTGCAGCTACATTTTGATCACAGTACAAACAACACCTAAGAAAAGTAAAGACGTTGACAAAGTCACAAATGTTTGGAAAGTATGACCAGGAATCAGGCAGTCATCTCAGTAATTCTAAAAACACTGTTAGGCTGGCTAGGATTATCCCCAAGTTATTTAGCTCAGAGGTCAAAACTGAAGCCTCTAGACACTTCCCCTGCTTTATGTCTCCCTAATCTGTGCCTAGGGAGCTTACCCTCATGGTCTCAAATTTTGAATTCTGCCAGCGTAAGCAGTTGTACCACCACTTGAACCGAAAGACCAAAACATAACTATCTTTGCATGGTTGTATTTAACTAAATCAATCCTCCATCTCCTTCATTGCACAGCCATGCAAAAGCTTGCTCGAGTACTGTGAAAACACAAACAAGCATCTACAGGCAGCATCTGCTCAAGATCCATATTCAGCAACAGTGCAAAACTCAGACAAAGAAATCACCTGAGAAATTTCTATCTAACACCTTCAAAAAATGTACTTGTCCTGCTTTAGGGCAAATTTGTGAGGAAACTTCCAAAGAGGTCTGTCTAGAAAGCAGGTTAAAGCAGCCCCTCCCCCTATTAGTTCGGGAAAATACTTTCTTGGAGAAAAATACTTTGTTCATTTAACAAGCAAAGTATTCACAAGCATAAAGAAACTGGATAATATTATTCAATAATAATAGCAGTGGGGAGAGACCTAGAAGGACCTCTTTGGAAGTTTCCTCACGAAACTCCCTAAATCAGGACAGCTGCTAAAAACAAAAACAGTCAAATGACACCTGCTAAGTGAAAAGGGAACTAATCATTCTTTATAAACCCAATATGAACTATTTCAAGACAATTATGTGGCAAAAAGAAAGGAGTTATGGACCACAAAAAGATAATTCTCTCTCATTTAAACTGAACCACGAATTAGACATTATTGGTTTATTGTTACAGCACCTAGAACACTGCATAAAGGGCTACACACTATCAGTGACACATGAATACCAAGTTAGACATTATTTACTCAGATAACTTATTTTCTTACAAGTCATGTGTTCATGACATTATATTCTAATCAGAAAGAAAAAAGGCTAAATTAGATTTTGAAAAATTCATCCACAAACTCATGAAAGTCTGGACATAATTATACAAGACTACACTATCCCAGCATGTAAGTCATCTCACTCAGCGAAATTGAAAGCATAATATTGCTCTCTGATTGTAAAAATTAATTTCCCACATTCATTCACATTCAGTTCTGCAATTCCTTTTTTTCCCCACTTTCTGCATGCCCCCATTTCTTTTTTGTACTCACAGCACCACTATATATAAATATATCTAAAGCAATTGGATCATTAATTAGAAATTAGCTATACAATTATTAGTTTACATATTTTCAGTCTCTGTCACACACAGAGACCAGGTAATATTGATATATATTCCAGCATGGCTATTTCCTCCTGACAAAGCAGATGCTCAAGCAACAAGTGAAGCAAAATATTTATTTTGCTATACCTGTACACATTTGTATACAGCAAATCATATATCACTAATGGTTGTCAAAGGATGTTGAAGAGACCATAACATGTAATACTAAAAAAATCCCAAAAATCTGTCAGCTCCCATTAAATATAAAATATGAACTATTCTGAATTCCCTAAATCTCTCATTACTAGAAAACGGTACTACTCAATTCCCTGTACCTTTTCTTCAGAGCATCTGCTACCAGTCACTGTCAAAAACAGGATCTAGATGGACCAACTTGCCAATCATGCAGCAACCACGGGGGAATGGAGTGTCTTTATAGTGCTCACACAGCACTCTATCTAGCATGAAATACTCATTTTGCAGTTGGGATATCTACACATCTGTGTGCCATAGTTCAATTTTTCCACAATACTGTGTTCTATCTAGTCCTTACTAAGTTGCCACATACTCCTACACATGATCTACAGATCAATTTAGAACTTAAACTCCAAAATTCACAAAAACTCAGCACGCCACCCCAAGTCAACATATCACCAGTACCCTTCCCCTTTGCACTGCTATTCAGGATATTCTTCCATCTCCCATGACACATGTCAGTTCTCTGCCTGTGTCTCACCATCTCCCATTTTCATTTGATCTCCTAGCACCATTCAGGCTATTCACATTTCTGTAGGATACCTTCCCCCCAAACATGAAAAACACCAATATTTGTTCCAGGCTTCCAGGTGTCAGAGATTTTATCAGTCCATTTTCTTCCTCACAGAAGAGGCAAGAACATGCAATTCTATAATAAAAGTTTCTTGTGTTAGCTTGTATTAGATTGCACACCTAATAATGATGGCAAATATTCTCAGACCCATTTAGAAAGAACAGCTCAGGTCTGAAGAGCTCCACATCCTTTAAGGAGCAATGACCCAGAAATTCTTACACACACAGGAAAAATCAGCCCGCTTGAGGCTGTAAGACTGGATGTATTTGAATATAACCCATTTGCATAACTCTGCCTGCAGCCATCACCTTCTGGATCATCTTCTAGAAAGATTTACTTTTGACCTGTTGCTCCAGCTGCATGACTTCACACAGACTTAGTGGTCTGATCTGAAAGTCATACCATCACTGAAGAACAACCTGGCACAGAACACCATCAATACAGTATGCTCACAATGAAGCATATGATTTTTTGTATTCAAGGACAGCTCAGCTTTTACATTATAAAAAACTCCTGCAGCATGTCAAACTCCTTTTTACAGTGCAGCACGAACAAGACAGACCACTGCAGCATCTTTAGAAGTCCTAGTCTGCCTATCCAGCTGTACTCTCTAAAACTACAGCAGTTATACTGCCCAGTGCAAAAAACCCATAAGCAGTCTCCTTATTAATTCCTGGATATTTATGTTATCCAAATGAAGAAAAAAGAATATTCAGTTAAACCTCCTGCAAACAGATCTCCAGAGATTTAAGTTAGCTATTAGATAACTGCCTTCCTCTACAGCACAATAATTATCTCTTATTTGCCCCGAAGAAGCAGGTACAGAAACAGTACCACACACAGTGTAATTAAGGAAAATAACCTGTCATCAGAGAAAAGGCACACTACACATGAAATTTTTCTCAGGATTTTTTACAAAAATTCTAAAATCTTTAATTGTTAACAGGCAGCACTTTTGCTCTTGGGAGAATAGCATCCAGTAGCTAACACACACACTTCTGAAATTATCTTGGGAATATTTGGAAAGTGAGAGCTGCTAACAGTAGGGAGGAAGAAGCACAGAAAAGGGGGATGGAAGCTGATCACACTGAAGAGATATGCCCTCGTTTTTTTTAGCACCATGCATTATAAAGACACACATATATTCCTTTAGCCACTAAGAATTACCAAAATGGCTTGTAGAAAATTAGCTATAAACCCCAAATCAGCATGATCACAGCTTATGGCTTCTTTTCTCAACCTGCTAAGTGTATCAGGAACCTTCCAAACTCTTTAACACTCCTTATGAAGTGCCAAGTTGTCGCAGCAATATTAAGTGATAACAAACCAGGGAAGTGTAGCAGCCACATATTAGTATTTTCATATTATCAAAAAGCCCTCACATGAGACACACAGCAAGTAGCAAATTTTCTGTTTATGCATAACTGGGGTGTTTGACCACCCCACACGCCTTGTCTCTTAGTCAAGAGCCCCTTTGAACATTGTTCGTGATTTCACAGACTGTTTGAGATGCTTTTCTTGAATAGAAAGAATAAAAATTAACATCCAAGACAGTTTTATTCATGTCTCAGTAACAAGGAAAAAGGTTAAGAATTATTCACTCTGAAGCTTAATAAAATGTCACAGCTAGTCTTCAGCTCAGACAAAAAAAAATCTGGTCATAAGAAGTCCAGTCTGGCTGACCTGGCTTGTTCCTGAAGTCCCTAGGTGAAAAAGAGAGCTGGGGCAGACACCTCAGCCAGTCACAGCCAGTCCAGAGAGCAGACGTACCCCTGCTCAAGGAGCTGGGCACGGCTGGGACTCAGACCAATCAGTGTCTGAGGCTGGGAGTTTTGAACTCCCTGTATAAGGGAGTTGCGAACAATAAAACGCTGCTGTTTGTCTCAGGATCAAGAGGACTCGAGTCATGATTTCTGTCTCCCTACCCACGACTCCTCGCCTTACAATAACACAGCTGAATACACTTCAGATCTAGGGTACAGAAGATCCAGCCGGGCTTAGTATCTACTTCTCAGTTTCCTTTCACAGCATCCTTGAAATCAGGAAAGTGAACTAAGACACCAGAAAACCTGAGACAGGAGAAATTTTAAGTAATTCTCAAAGTTTTTTATGCATGTGTTAAAAATTTATTTGAAACAACCTTCAAAAAACAGGCAAAGAGTACTTAATGTTTGTTTCCTCTCTGCTTTCTCAATTAAAATGCTTTTGTTAGGCTTCAACTCATGCAGTTGTCCAATATTTTTAAATAACTTGACCTTTACAGAGCAACAGTTATTTCACAACTTTCAAGTCATTTCAAACAGTAAACATGAATATAGTATCAGCCTATTTACTGATTTCTTAGTAACAACAGTAGTAAGTCTCTCATGTTTTTCCATAGTCCTTGAAAGCAAAAAGACTTTTTAGTTGGGTTGGAAGGGAAGAAAAACACCAAAACAAGTTTAAGGCTGAGAGAGAAAGCCTTATACAGGTCATCTATAGGTTCTGGATGAGTAGTGATTCCAGCTTGACTGCTTCTGCTAATCAAGTAATAATGCAAAGCATTGAGCTCAGAAGAATGAAAACTCTTTGTCAAAGTCCATACACTTCTCAGTGCCCAAAATTCCATCTTGAAACTCACTGGCAGCTGATGCCAGAAATTAGAAGACCGGCATAAAGTACGCTGTATGACACATTGATTGATAAGTTACAGCCACACAGAGCACTACATTGGAAATGCTGCCTTATACTAATAAAACACAAACTACTACTGCATCACTTCCCTGGTCACAAACTATGAAGCACCTGTGAAATGCCTCCCCTGGCAGTTTGCACTTTATATCTAACATTAACTTAGGAAAAAAAATTATTTTCACTCTGAAATTTCATGGGTGCTTACAAAGAATCCAAATCAACACTGATTCTCCAGATTGTAGCTTTATTCCTCACGATTCAGTGTCCTACCGGATGACATGAAGCAATAAAGCCTTCACACGTCTTTTTAAGTATGAACTGTGATAATCAGTACAGTTTGAATAGTACAGATACAGTATCAGCCAGAAACATGTCTCACTGCTGAAAGTCCTAAAGGTCCTAAAAAGACCTTAATAAATAAATAAATAAATAAAATTTTTAAAAAAAGGAAAAGCAGCCTAATATGTATATAGTAAAATCTACATTTTACAATGTAACAGAGCCAAAAAACAATGGAGGAAACTCCAGAGAGCCCTCTCCTCCAAAACTGCAACTGCTCCCCTGGAAAACTAACAGGAACACAGGAACCGCTGTTTTCTGTCTCAAGGCAATGTTTCCACACTTAGATCAGCACTAGGTTCCACACTTAGGAACAGCAGCATCAGCAGGTGGCTACTAACTAGACCTCTTTAACTAAAGAAGACCACAAGAGAGTAAGTAGTGATAATCAGCTGACCCCCACCCAGTAATCACCATACAAGCCATTCTTGAAACGGTCAAGATTAAGCATAGACAGCAAAATTATTTACTTAAAAACTACTAAACACTTTATAATTCTGGACCTAGAGATACGGTGTAGGAGCAATAGTCAACTACTGTCATTCCTCTACATATGACAGAGCTCAAGGAAAACTGCTGGAGCAGTAACAGCTTCTGATAGACTACCAGCTTTTTTGCACTATACCATTTAAAGTATTTCAAAGTCTGAATCAAGTATTTTGCCTTTTAGTGAGTCTGATTACATATAGTCAAACCAAGATGAAGAGTTTGGGGTACTTTTTAAATCAAGTAACTCAGCAGTAAGTTCTCTTCATGTAACTCACATTTTCTGAATATGCTGTGGTCTACAACTCACTTAGAAAAGAAAGAAAAGGAGAAAAAAAAAAATCAAACAGATCTCCTGACTGTGTTCCTGATTCAGCACATGAAGAACAATGCCAGAATTTTCTCTTTAGGAGCATCAAGCCAAAGTTCATGAAGTTGCATTTTGAATTTTCAAGAAAAATACAGTTTGGGAAAGAGAATGACAATCAGCAACAAGTTACAGAATGCTGAAAGTGAATTGACATTCCCAATTACCAAATATTACAAATATCTTGAATTTATTAATCTGTAATCTAAAACTGGGATTTCTTGCCTCCATTGATAACTATAGAAGCTCTAGTGTATTAGTACACATGGCCTGAAAAGTTGGCAGAAGTTTCTCCCTCCATACATGCACATTCATTCTTTATCCAATAATTTTCAATACAAGTTCTACTTGCTACAAATAAGGAGTGAAAATTTATAAAATCAAGCATAATTAATGCTTGATCTATTTTGAAACAAACTTCAATGAGGTAAAGAATAAATCTCTTCACAAACTTTTTATACAAAAGAGCTATAAATTCTAGTTCATATTTATTTAAAAAGCTATTTTACTTAAGAGTTGCACTGGGTTTGTCTTTACAAGTTTATAAATTATTTCCAGGTTTACTTTCACAAAGTCTTGGCAGTGACACGTTGATCAGGCAACTGAGGATAAGCCCAGTTCTTCCCTGCTGAGCCTGTACTTCACACAGAAAAGATGGGGAAAGTAGAAAAATTTTCATGTTTAACTTAAATCAAGACAAGCTTTCCCACCATAACTTCTAATGAAGTCCTGAAGATGGTTACCAGGAGTTAGTCAGGCAACAAATACGCACTCCATGAAATTTCACAGCTCTTTGTAGAAGTACATCAGGAAATTATGTTGAATGTTATGAATTATGTTTCTGATCAATGAAACCTATGAGGAGCTAATTTCATGCTACAAACTGTTGAATCAGCCAGGTAACCACACTCACACTACATGCAAAGATTTGCAACTGCATCACTTTTACTTTCACGCTAACAGGTACTACTTGACATTCCCACAATTCACTGTTGTACTGCAGTGCTTTTATTTAGAAGACTTTAAAATACATCATAAGCAAATCTACAGCAAAAAGCATTTCTGTGTCCAACAGTACCAGATATTATTATGGAGAAATATTTACCCATAGCACTTAGATACTGTCCATAAGCATGCTCTTCTAGTCACTGCTAAAAATTTTAGGTGGGCATTAGTTACATTGAGATTGGTTTAACCTACTCGTAAACTGGGAGGACAGATGTTTTGTAGTATTACTTGAACATTAGTACACCAAAAAAACCCAGCTGTAAATCGGCTCCAAAACTTTAGCATTCACAGAAGATACTAACCTACCTACTGTTAGTATCACTTGGAACAAGCTGCTTGTGGACCGTACTGTTCTTTGTTGGTTTGCTTGTTATTATAAATAAAACTGTTTTCTTCGCACAGCAGTATCTCAAATAACCAGATTCAAGAACCTCCTACTACATACACTGCAACTTCATGCATAATCTGTACAGCCAGGCACAATTGAAATCTTAAACATTTGAAGAAAAAAGAAGCAACATGTATCCAGTCAGTAAGTTACACAGCCTCATACTGCCTAATTAGAAGGACTCTAACGTTTTTCACGCTGATACTGTTGATTGTCATTAGCAAATGGCTTTCAACAGCCAAGAGGACAGTTTTAATCTGAAGAGTAACAGAAGCAAATTCTGGAAAAGAGCAGCATCAAAATACACAGAGCTCAGAGCTGTGAAGAACTACCGGTACTGCTACATGTAAAATGTGCAGGGACAAAAAAAAACCAGAGAGGCTATATAAGCCCAGTTTGAGCACTGTTCATGGGGGTCCATATTTATCACCTGGTAGCAAACCTTATCATGTCAAGATTCCCTCTAGGTGGAGAAAGATCATCTTCAGTCATTTTCTGCTTGAATACTCTTAGCTGGACAATACAATCAAGTTTCAGTCCATGCATTTTTACTTTGCCTTGGATAAAGCTTCTGGGAACAGTATTAGTTATTCATTTATTTGTTCAGATTAAGAGTTTGAGCCCACTGCTGCCAATAATTTAGGGCCAAAATTTACATTAATGCTGTATTTATGATAAGGTAAATCAAAGTCAAGTCGCATGAGCCAGTATCCCAGTGTTCCTTCCAGTTAGTTGCCAAAGTAAGCTTGTTCTCATTTTATTCTGCCTTCATAGATATAAAATAGAGGAAGTAGGCTGCCATGGATCAAAATAGTCTATCTAAATCTTTAAGATCCAAGGCATGAGGAAGACTCCACAATGGACAAAAAGCCAGAGTTCTTCTGTAATGAGGACGATGACAGAAGTACAGAGATCATCCTGCAAACCAGTGTCAGTGAGCATAAACGCATCATCACATGTAGCCTGGGCAAGTTCAGAGAAAGTCCGAGTCACCTTGGCAAGGGCAAGCACCCCAGAGAGGTCAGTACCGCAATCAAGCTGCTCTTTACTTTTTCTGGTGATGATCACACCTACAACATCAACCAACAGGAATGAGAGACAAGTCCCTAGACAGGCATTCATACAACCAGCACACAAATATCTACTCATCTTCACAAATATGGCCCTATCAAAGGAACTTGAGAAAAGCCTAAATCACTTCCTGGGGAAGAAAAACTCCAAACTAATCACAGCCCAGAGCCACAGTTCTAAGAATTAATTCAATGTGTCCCAAAACTTTCGATTTACAAGATAATCCCACCGACAACTATCAAAGAATCACAATAAAGGAGGTCAATATAAAAGAATTTCATTTTAAAAGGTTACTGTTAGCCCCCCCAGATAACTGGCATCTTGAATCAAGGTAAGGTCTTCTCCTTGCCTCCCACAAGGCACCTATGCTGTGAAATAGCAACACTAAACCTTAAAAGTCTGGCACCTTACCCCAAGCTGCAAGCCTCTTTGCTTGTTTTACAAAAGAATGCCTCATTTCTAAACAAGGCCCATTATACTCAACCATTGCACTAGACATAAAGGAGACATCATACATTACGTGTACAGAACCTGTCTTGCATTACGGGAATTCAGAGGGTTGGTGCTAACAAAGCTGAGATGACTGTAGTAACACCACCTCACAAGAAAACACCCAGATTTTCCCTGAAATAGGACTACACAAGATTTCAAGAGCTAACAAGAACTTGTAAGAACATAGCATTATCTATGGATTAGGTTGCTATTGAGACAATCAATGCTTGAAACTACAACAGAAAACTCATACCATTTTTAAGTGTCCCATCGCTTATACTCAGGATCAGCTTTCAGAATATATTGGCATGTATGCTCCATTCCTGGAAAATCTACAACTCATTCCTTAATTGTCTTAGAGACCAATGAAAATAGACTTAGAAGGCTGAATCATTAGATCTCAGCAAAATCTGAAAGCACTCGTAAAATATTTCTTACCTTTCTACAAAGCAAGCTAAATGAGTTTGCTTTGTAGCCTTCCACAGCAGCTGAGACCCTTGCCTTTGTGATAGGTAGTTTACCACACTATGGCTTCACACCATCCAACCTAGTACAGTCAAAAGATTGTAGAAGCATCAAAAAAGCAAGTGGAGAAAAAAACCCCTTAGTACGCCACTATGACTTCCTGAAAAGCAGTAGCTTTCTCTGAAAAATCCTTAGCTTGATTATCACTGCCCCTTTTCCCCACCGTGGGGAAAAACAAGTAGAAATCAGTATCAGTAACAGTGCAAGCATTTTTTGTTTGGGGCCAGAGATGTGAGCATCAGGAAGAGAATTTTTTAGACCATACAACTATATTGGCTACACATTACTCTCAGGGACAACTAAAAGGCTCTGTTTATTGTGGTCTATCACAGTGCCAGACTGCGCATGGCCAGCACCAGAATAATCACCAAAAGTTCTCAGGGCTGAACAGTGCCAAAAGCTCCACAGTCCTCTCTAGATAAAACATCAAGAACAGAAATTCTAGAGAAGTCTCAAAGTAGTGGGCCTAGATTATTAAATACAGAAGGAACATCTCTGTTTCTTGATCAGTATTGCAATCCATCCTAAGTCTTTCAGCAGAACAATCCTTTCTCTTTCAATACAGTGGTCATGAAAGAGGCTTCTACAGGCTCAGGAAGACTTTCCTAGCATTTTCTATAGAGGAGTTGAACCCATACAAAAATGCATCAAAGCAGGCCACCAAGAAATAAAGTTACAAGCCGCAGGGACTTCTTCAAAAAACAAAAAGTACCTGGTGTTTTACTCAGAAAGTCATTAGTACTATACAGCAACTTGAAAGAGCAATGGATTCCAAACAAACCTAACACTAAAAGTAGCCATACAATCAATCTATCACACACATCAATTTAGGATCAGTAATTCCTAAATTGAGGCAAATCAGAACCAAGAGGTGTCTGCACCCTTACTTCTCCTTATTCTTCCAGCAACCTGGGCCAAGTACAACAGCTACTCGGGACAGATTCGTTCAGTGTGTCCAGACTGGCATACAAGACCCCTGATAACAGAATCCAGTGAGCAGCAAAACAACATTCTTTTCCCTTGCTATGACCACATGTTTGAGATGTACTGGTATTGACTCTTGTCCTTTGGTTTTCAGAGCTCAACAATTTCTGACCACTCTTCTGACAATGTCATTCTCTTTTCATTCCACTTAGTAAGATTTATGATATTTGAGTCTTGGCCATAACTACAGCATTACTCACACATATCTAAAAACCGTTTGTCTAAAAAACCAACCAACACTGAGTTTGGAAGAAAATAATTTGCAAATCTAATTTTAAAAGGGAAAATGGCTAACCTACACAGCTTTTATAAACAGCCATAAGCCCCTGCTAATCAAGGTATTTGAGAAATTAATATGCAAACAAGCCTAAGTAAGCCCAGCAGTTATATTCTACAAGAATTCCTAAGGTCTTGGCATCAGGTGGCCAAGTAATAATGAACCAGAAGGAAATACAAATGCATGCTTTTTAAATTTATGCTTACTATGAGTACTTACTACAAGACAGACAGCACTGGCTGTATCTGACATGCAATATACTTCAGGAAAACAGTTAAGCACAGAGCCTAATTTGATGAGAAAAAGCCTTTTAAAATTAGTCTTAAAGACAAAAATGCTCCATCTGAAATGTATGTGCAGAAATAAGAAAATAGAACAATGGGTCATAATGCACTGCTTTTTTTGTGTGGGTTAGTGTGTGTGATTCACACACTAACAAAAGCATACAACAAAAACTTTACAGGGTGGTTTAGTCCTCATCTGCAAGGTGCTGAATAGTAATTGTTTTAAAGAACAACCTGAAAACTCGTATTATGGTTCCACTCAAAGTGGAGTGGTTGCTGCTGTCCCTAACAACAATGTCCACTTTTAAAACAAAAGCACGAGATTTACTTAGCATTAGATTTACTCCCTGAGTTATACAAAGATATTTCTCAACTTTTTTTCTGAGGGCTTGGGAGAGACAGCAGAGGAATATCACATTATTCAGGGATATGGCACCCAGGTTATCTGCTTCCTGACAAGGAACAGTTTACATATTCCAGGTTCTTTTAATACCCAATTGCATAAGAGCCAGAGCCATACTGTAATGAGGAGTGGATAAAGTAATCTGCACAGACCATAAGGCCACATACAGTATCTTTTGCTCCTTTGACTTAATAAAATTACAAATTGTCTGCTTTTTAAGACTGGACACTTGTCTTTGGAAGGGGTTTGTGTTTTATCCTTACTTACTGTAATAGAAAAGGCTTGTGATCAATATTGTGCATACAGATAGGTAAATCAGATGCTATCAAGAATTTACATTGATAACATAACACACATGGAAAGACGCTGGTAGTTCAGACTGCCTATAAAGCATTACTATGGCTGTAGATACTTAACAATGAATAGTCAGGGTGAGTAAAGGCACCTTTGGCTTCATGGTGTTCTCCTGCCATTTTGTTTCCATTCTGTTTATTAACATCTGGTTATGTATGCAGGTTTCAACTACGTCACCATTCCCAAATTTACAGGAGAATGTCGGTCCGATAAAATCCCACCTCTTATATAAACAGCAAACATTTGGAAAGGGATGCAGTATTCTTGCTACTGCTGGAATGTCAGCAACTCAATTCCTTGACCTTGTGGAAGGAAAATATTCATTGGGCAGTGTAAGTAGTACAGAGAAGAAATCCAGTTACAGACTAATAGAAAACTAACATCCTCTCCCAGGTGGAGGAAAGCATGCTGACATCAGTCAGTAGCAAGGACACGCTTCCCCACTGCCCAATTCCTTAGGGTAACAGATTGCAACAGCAGCCAGGTTTTCTGCTTCCTCTGTAAGGCAAGAGCTCCAAACCAACCACACCCAGAACTTACATTATTTCCCCTCCACAAGGAATCTCAAGGTAAAGAACCATCTTTCAGTGAAACCTCCAGTTTAGTTTCTCAACCTTCATATTAAAATGGTTTCTATGAAAGACTAAAAATTGTTCTGAGCACTTTTAAAAGGGCATTAATAGTCACAGAGGTTTTTAAGTCCTTGAAAAACATGGCTATGCATAAGACTGTTAGAGCACACAGAATATTCCCTCCAGATTAAATTCACAGACAGCATATAAAATAGGACATGACTATGCAGAATTAAGGTTTTTGACAGGTAGTCACAAATCACCTTGCTACGCTTGAACATGGAGGTACCAAAGACAAAGCATGTGTCCACAGCAGTTTTCCTCCAGCAGGACACAGATCAAGGACAGTCGCAAGAGAAGACAAGCATGAACACGAAGGGAAAGAAAACTTGTCTTCTCCTAGCACTGCACACCTCTGCAGACTCCTGAGACTGCCA
Organism: Phylloscopus collybita; assembly: GCA_027886175.1. Lineage (NCBI taxonomy): Eukaryota > Metazoa > Chordata > Aves > Passeriformes > Phylloscopidae > Phylloscopus > Phylloscopus collybita. Next base: position 47,389,457 of record JAJNNQ010000137.1, on the reverse strand, counting down.
AAGATGAAGAAGCCACATCCTTGTGCCTTGCATACACTCCTACATTCATCCTACTCTAAAAAAGCTACACAGTTTATAGGTTGAGATTGCATCTTTTATTAAACCAACACACATGATGAGCTAGAAGTACATTGGTCTAACTAACACAAGGTACTAGCTCTTCATCAAACAAGATGCTACTTCTGCAGCCCTCACCTTGGACAGGGAAACAGGATGATGAAGTCTGACACTTTAAAAATTCACTAATTACTCGCTGATATATTAAAAATCCTATTTATAACTTATATTCAGCACTTGATACAAAACTCCCAAATCTTTATCACCATTAAAGATGAGTTTATCTTGAAGTGTGCATAAAAATTAAAATTAATACTCATTACCTTGTTATTCTCAGTGAACAGCAAAAGGAAAAGCATTGTTGTTTGTAAAGTAAATAGATTAAAATGAACTACATCATGGCAGAGAAAACCAATAGCTACACTGAGGGGGTGGGAGCGGTAAAAGAGATCTTTAGGATATTCTTGGAACATACATACTGTAAGTTACCCACTACAGCAAAGTCTTTTCAGATGAGGTAAAGGGAAAAAAACAGAGCCTTCAGCATATTCTAACTGAGCAGTAAAATAAGCATCTTACATCAGTTTAAATGGGATCAAAAAATCCCTGAAGTATCTATTATATAGTCATTACACAATGTCTGTAATAGGCAGCATTATCATTGCTGAACACCTCAACTACACCTGCTTCCTATTTAAACATGTTTACAAATCTCACATTTGTTCTTTTCTCACAGATCAACACAAATTTGGGATATAGGTGGTAAAATTCATTACATACATATATGTAAATAATACCAAGTATTTTAGGCAGAGCTGCACGTTTAGGTGTACGCTTAGAATTGCTTACCACTATTCACTTCGCACAGAAAAAAAATTAACTTAGAACAGCTTAAACTGAAAAGTTTATTGCTCTCCACAAAACATACAGGATCCACTTCTCAACTTTCATCAACCTTTAAAAGCCATTTTGTCTTTGCGAATAGTTTTCTTATGCTAATTATCTATAAAAGGACTGTGATGTAGAATTGAACCTATGTAAGTAGCCTTTCCTCCACCTTTCAAAAAAGCTCACACTTGTTACAAATGTTACACTTGCATTTTTAGACAAAAACAATATTATTACAGATGTAATTCACTGATAAATTACATTATATTATAATAAAATATATATTATATAGGAGAGAAACAAACAACCCACAACAAAAAACACCTTTTTATGTTCAACAGTTCCAAGAAAAAAAGGGATAAAAACTCCCAAAAAATAGCACTAAACAAACAAAAAGCTCACTTAAACACTTCCTTTACAGCATTCTATAGAGATTTACAAACACATGTATTCATTTATCAATCCTTTACTAGCTCTACTTTGCAAGTGCCATTAAACCCCCACAAGTCTTAAGAGTCAAGAGTGATAATTACTGTCCAGTGCTTTGTTTTTAAAGGAAATACAAGTCCTAATGCACTGAAAAATTACATGTCCCTTATATTTCATCTAAGAGCAATACTAACGTAACAATGGGTTAGTTTAAAAACACTTTTCTAATTACTCCAACAAAATTCCCAAGCCTGAGAAAGAATACCTGCAAAATCTAGAATAACTAGTGTAAAGGATATTATCAGTACAATGCAAAGATGAAGATAATTGCTAGGACCAGATTTTCCTTCATTTTCCCAAGAGACTCTGCAGAAGATATGAAACACCATTATGATGTTCAACACTTAATTTTATCTTTCATTAGGGGCTCTATTCATAGTCCTGATCATCACACTGAAGCTAACTAAAGGCCTTAGACTAAATTCTGCCATAAGATAAATCATAGTGTACTTGCAGTTACAAATTGGAGAAATTACTCTGGATTATCAAAATTGTGCTTTTTACCCAACAGAAGTACATTTCTCCTCCTCTCTACATAGACAAAACTACACAAACAAACATTTAACCAAATACAGCGTTCCTGCTATTCCTGGGACTTTGGGCAGCAGTACCTAATCTGAAGGACAAACAAGAAAAACCTTACAATAAAAACACCCACAACCACCCTACACACATACAATCCAGCCCAACTTCAACACTAAATCACTTTCATTCCAACACACTCTCAGCCTGACTACAGCTGTGGAAGGGAAATGTCTGCAACTGCAGTACCATGGACAGTGTACGGAAAAGTTGACAGAATCATAGGATAAGCTGAATTGGAAGGGACCTATCAGGATCATTGAGTCCAACTCCTGGCCCAGTGCAGGACACCTCAAGAGTCACACCACGTGCCTGAGAGCATTGTCCAAATGCTTCTTGAATGTGCCACTGACAACTGTGCACTCCACAGACTGTATCCCTTCCAACGAAAAAAATGCCACCATCATTCCCCTCATTCCCCCCACACCGCTTCTGCTCTGCCCATCCCTCCTAAAGAGGCTGCAACCGTCCAACAGGATACTCCAATCACAAGACTCATCCCACCAAGCTTCACTTATGCCAGTATCATATTCCTGGAACTGGGCCAAAGCTTGGAGCTAGTCTTGCTTGCTCCTCATGCAGCCTGCATTGGTGCAGAAACATTTCAGGGGTGGTACTTTGTAGCCTAACACCTGCTGAAACACATTGAGGGATCCCATTAGCGCTCATTTCCTCAAGTTTTGGCGCACCAACCCATTGCTCATCACTGGCAAGCCTGGTATTTTCTCATTCCCTTTTGAGCATTTCATCACTGAGTTTTTAAGCAATCACCTTGAACCTTAGGAAGATAAACATCCTGCATCAGTGCAAGAGACTCAGAGATTCTGCATTACATCCATAAGCTTCAGTATTTACATCAAGCATCCACAGCTTCCTCGGGCAACCTGCACCAATGTCTCATCACCCTCACAGTAAAGAATTTTTTCTAATATCTAAGCTAAACCTACTCTCTGTTTGATTGTCACTACATGATGCTGTAAAATATCCCTCTCCTTCTGTTTTCTAGGCTCCCTTCAGGTACCATAAGGCTGCAATCAGGTCACCCCAAAGCCTTCTCTTTCCTGGGCTGAATAATCCAAGTTCTTTCAGCCTTTAGTCAGAGAGGAGGTGCTTCATCCCTCTGAACCTCTTGATGGCCTCCTCTGGACATGCTCTTGCAGGTCCATGTCCTCCCTGTGCTGGGCACCCCAGAGCCAAATGCAGGACTGCAGGTGGGGTCTCACCAAAGCAGAGCAAAGGGGGAAAATCCCCTCCCTCACCATGCTGCCCACGCTGTTTTGGATGCAGCCCAGGATACAATTGGCTTTCTGGGCTGAGAGTGCACATTGCTGGGTCATGTCCAGCCCCTCACCTTCTCAGTGGGGCTGCTCTTGATCTACGCAGCCCTTAGCCAGTTTTGATACCTGGGGCTGCCCCAACCCAGGTGCAGGCATCTTGCATTTGGTCTTGTTAAGCCTCATGTGAGTTTACAGGCTCATCACTAATTTTCAGTTTCAAGCTCTAACATGGACAATTTTATACTCACAAAGTAGAGGATGGTTACAGTTTTTGCTACAGATTCACAGAATAATTCTGACTGGAAAGGATCTCTAGGATTCTCTATTCAACCTCCTTCTCAAATCAAAATCAGCAAAATACATCTACATTACACTGTACTTTATCAAGCTGGGCATCAAAATATTCAAAGTTGAACACTGCAGAACCTCTTTCACCTGTCCCAATAATTGTCCTGAATACTCCACAGAGAAACACGTTTATCTTAAATGAAGTTATTTTAATGCATGCCTGCTGTCTCTTGCCTGCCTTCCACACCGCTCTAGCAAGCTTGGCTCAGTACTCTCAATAGCATGCCCACAGGTACTCCAACAATTAGTTCCTCCTGCTTCCTAAAATCTTTTCCGGAGCCTGAGGATGCATTTCCCTAACAGCAGACAAAATTTTATCAAACATACTTCTAACACGCATCTGCTAGATTTAAAGTCTAACACAAAGTTTTGATGCAAAGCAGCTGTTATCTTTATCCCTGCACTTCACCAGATACAACTGCACAAACTAAGACCTCATACTAAAATCTGCTCTAGTACAAGCTAAAATGAGTTATACACTGCCTTTCTGGGCTCACTATAACCCCTCTCTATGATGTACATCAACTCTAAAGAGAGCATCTCCTGTTCAGCCTGCAGCTCTGTTTCTAAACTAGAATTAAAAGTTACGGATGAACTTTGCAAAAAACATCATACAGTTGAATGAAGAGTGTTGTGCGTACACACGCAGATACTTACGAAGAAAATAAGATGCCCTGAACTGAAGGGAAAAGAAAAGACCAAATCAACAACCAAGCCTCAAAGATGAGAAATATATGAGGGAGGAGAACAACAGCGCATTATTAGGGCTGCTGTCTAAACAATTGTTGGTTCAGGCAAAAAAAAAAAACCAACAAAAAAAGTAAAAACATTAATGAAGACACCACAAGTACTCCAGCACCTGGAGCAAATTACACGCGTAAGTTCCTGTATCAGTCTTCCCCCCAATCCTCCTAAGTTACTTACCAGATTAACAATAAGATATTTCAGGACAGTAACAGCTCTTCAGAAAAGTCCCATGCTCTTTGACAAAGCAAATAACATCAGGAATTACTAACCACTGGAAAATTCATGGCATGACTAGTCAGTCAAGAAATTCCTGAAACAGGGGAAGGAGTGAAGAAGAAAAAGAAGAAATGTATTCCAAAGCTTTATATATCTCACTTCTATCAGTAAGTGAGATGTGTTCCAGCACTTAGCAAAAGAAAAGGCTGAGGGGCCACAGGTACAGGAAAAAGCAGTGATCCTTCCTTACTAGAAAAGAAGCAATCTTCTCCACAGACCTCCATAGTTCTCTGGAAAACCCACATTTTGTATTTCACTCACAGCTGAAGGGGAGCAAATATGTCAGAAAAAAGTCTGTACTCCTCATCCAGCCTACTAAAAAAAAATCCATACAAATGAAATAAACCTTTGCACAAGCTTAAAATCATTCTTCAGAATCCTTGAGAAACTACTAAGAAACACAGGGAACAAGGAGGACTTGGTCAGCCTCTTCAAACTCATCCTAAAACTTGTGAGAGAGCAGCCACTGCCCCCAGATTCACTCTCAGCCATTCACACTCAGTATCTTTAGTCACAAGTGGAAAAAAGCAAACTTGACTTTTGCAAAATGTGACAATGTTTGCCCCTCACTACAGAGTCAGGACAGGCAAATTAGTTTAAGCCACAGGTTTAAATGAACACTGGACAACTGGGAGACAACATTATTAGTTGAATAACTAACTGGGGTCTCCAGCATAATAAAGAGGAAACTGTTTCAGCAGGTGCAAAGAAGGACCACAGATAAGCAGACGGCTGCAGTATCTTTCCTATGGGGCTAAGTTGCTCAGCCTGCAGAAGAGAAGGCTCCAGGGAGATCTGAACAGCAGCCTTCCAGTACCTAACAGGGGCCCTACAAGAAGTGTAGAGAGGGACTCTAACAGGAACTGAAGTGATAGGACAAGGGGTAGAAGATTTGAACTGAAAGAGAGTAGATTTAAATTAAATGTTAGGAAGAAATTGTTCACTGCGAGGGTGGTGAGGCACTGGAACAGGCTATCCAAAGAGGCTGTGGATGTCCCATTCCTGGAAGTGTTCAAGGCCAGGCTGGATAGGGCTTTGAGCAAGCTGAGCAAGTGCAAGGTGTCCATGCCTGCAGCAGGAGTGTTGGAGTGAGATATTCTTTTAAGGTTCTTTCCAAACTAAACCATCCTGTGATTCTATGAACTTGCCTATACTTTCTCCTTTAAACCTAAGTAACAAAGAAATGTATTACAACTTAATTGCATTTAGGCAGTGCTCAAGGCAGAAAACCAAAAAACTACAAATTAAGGCCACAATCCTACATACATTTAAGTAGTAAACTTTACCCAATGGAATAGAACTGTTGATGATAATGTAGTTAGAGAACATGTTTGAAATAGAGAAGTGTGGCCTACATTTGCAATATTAGCTTCAAAAATACAAGTTTTATTATAACAATTCCCTACCATGAGCACTGCTGTTACACAAAATAAAAGCCCTAATATGTAAATCCACAAAGCACAGTGGAACTGTAAAAATACAACAGAAGTTTAATACATACAAACCCACTTCCACTTTAAAGAGACTACACTTACACCAAGGTACCTACGCTTAGAATTTTTCAAGAGTGAAAAAGTAAGTAAAGCATTAGCCCCTGTAGCTAGTAATTGCAAAGCCCAATAGAAAAAATAAATGAGTGAACCATTTCAGCTTTTTCGTGATGTGTATCTGGGAGGTAAAGTCAATTCCAAATATAGCACATGTCCTGTGCTCAAATTTGTGGCACTATCTGAAAGTAGGTGGAAATGAGGCCTGTGGCTTATTTCTTGTTTCATGCTGAAAATGACAAAGGGTGAAGCTTCCCTAAAATCTGAAATTCTCTAGCACATAAGGCAATAAAGTATCTCTTTTAGTAATGTGTAAAAACAGTTGGATAACATAAAAGGTACATCTAATTAAAATGCAAGAGCAAATAAATCCAATGAGCTATCAGTTCTATTAGCTGAAGAAAGAGATCAACTTGGAGTTCAGTATAGAAAATACAAATACTACGCTTAAGACATGATCTGCTTCAGACAAGAGCAGGATGCTGCTTTCAGTAACATCTACTGATATCTGAGTCAACAGAAAAGGGTAAAAAACATCTACCATGTCACAGTCAGACTCAATCCCAGTTTGGAGCTGGTTTGGCTTCCACAGAGAATAATTAGAATTTTACTTTACTTTTCATTCTGTAATTAAAAAAATGAAATTTATTTCAAAAAGCAAACAGTTCATTTAATGAGAAGCAAGAAAAGCTTCGGAGAATGGAAGAACCTTCTTATCACTCATACTCCACATACCTGCTAGAAATCCAAAAAGCTAGTTGCTCTGTACAATACTCACCCACACCATAAATAGCCATTCCCACATATCTGGTACACAAGCTACAATTGCCGCCTTCTGCTTTTCAGGGAAATACATATTTGTTACTAAAAAATGAGGATGAGAAAGATCAAGTCCTCCATTGATGGAAGCACCTTTTTCCCAGTGAGGAACAGAACATAAAGAACTGCTTGAAGATAATCTATATGCTGTAGCAAACAAATTTTAGAGACAGACACATATAAAGCAATTTCTTAGAAGAAAAAAGGGAGAACAATGAAAAGTAACAGCATCAGCTTCCACAAATTTAAGCAGGATGTGTAGTTAAATAAATTCCCTTTCCTGCTACCTCCACTACCTGGAGCTGCCTTAACTCAGGCAGGTGAAGTTAAGGAGTCATTTGGTACATATGAAGTGCTGAATGAAATCCCAAATACTTTGTCAGACTGCAACAAATATATGCTATAAAAAGCACAGAAGTTCAAGTTGACTGCAAATACACTTGCCCAACATATGCTTTAAATATGCTGTGATTTTTTAATACTAAGGGACAGGTCTGAGGTTTTACCAACCAAGAGCAGCTGAATGCAGTTCCTTTGGAGAAGCCTAAGCCCATATGAGATGCAAACTAATCAAAACCTGTAAGAAAATCAAACAACCGCCTTAAGAGAACAAAGAACTAGCTGACAGATTTAAGTTCCTTTAAAACCAGAAGAAATAAAATACAAAATGAAGACATTAAGGATGCCTCAGAAACATGTATGCTGATGTCAGCTTTGAGAAGATGCTCTTCAATACCTGACTTAATATTCAGTAAATAAAAAAAGTAAAACAAAAACCCAAATAAAACAGTGACAGAGTCCATTTCCTTCCCTATACTCTCATATACTATGGTATTTTCTAAGTTCATCACAAGTCTCAGGAAAAAACAGTACAATCAAAAGATGCTGCACTGCACCTCTTAGAAGTTACCTCCACCATGCTTTCAGAGGTGGCACACACTGAATACAGCAGAAATAGCAGCTGGTACTAAGTGCCTCATTTGTTAAGAGTGGATGACTACAGCACTGCAAATGCCAAAAGGAACTTCACTCCCTCTCACCTCATTACACCAAATTACCTATGTTTGAAAACAAACTTTCCTTCACCTCTGTCAATAGTTTAACAGATATGTGCAAAGGATTCTTTAAAAAATACCTCACAATAACTGGTATTAATTTTGAGTAGAGACAGAATAACCATTTTACTCCAAATCTGCCTGTCTTCTGATTCCTCACTTATACTCTATATAACTACGCTCAAAGAATAAAAGCCATGTGCCACTGCAGGCTTCCTTATAAAGATGGCTGCATAGCGTTCTCTTTTTGGACACTGAAGTCAAAATAGCTGGTTTGCTAGGAAAAGATACTACAGAACCAATTCTAAGCAGTTTCTGCCCAAGGTACAGTGTTTAAAGACTGTCAGAATCATGTGGTCACTCAACACAGCTGGCTCTCACCAAGTTTCACTATGCTATGTATTTATACCATAGAAACCAGAAGAATAGTTCTCATACAAGGTATGCCCCTGCCCCACCCCCAGAGAATCACAAGCCTCAAGTTAAATCAGAATGAGACCATGCACAAAAAAAATGTAAGAAATTAATGTCCCTAAAATGTCTCTAAAATGAGAGGAGGAAGCCATTACACTGGTGAAAACATGAGAATGGACATACCTTGAAGCATGCTTACAATTATAACTACTATTCAAGAATGAATGAGTAGTTTCATTCAAATGAAACTGTAATCCAGTCAGATGATAACACTACCCATGTGCAGAAGACAGCCTGATATAAGAGCTGCTATTTCCTTAAACTTCCCAGCTCTTCCATATTTTCAATGTACACAAACAGTTACATAAAGGAAAACCAGCAATCATCTTCTGGTTTCAGACTTACCACCTATGTTCAAGAACCAGTTTGCCACTAGCTGTGAAACTACATGAATATGTTAAATATATGCGTTACTAAATGAAAGCATTAGCAAAGCAGCTTTCAAAGATGGGAGGAAGCTCTAACTTCTCTAATATGGTTCCTCAGTTATAAATTACTTGACCCTTAACCTAGGATGAAGTTTCATATAAGGGAAGATTACCTTCTTAGGAAAGGGGATTCAACATGCTAAATGATCAACAGAAACACATGCAAGAAGGCTTGTTCAGAGGAGCAGCAGTTACATGATAAATGGCAGTAAGATTAAGTCACTAGACAAATTTGATTAATGCAACTGGGCCTGTCTCATTTAGATCAGTGTGTTTAACATAACTTCAGGAGTTTAGGGGCCCCTACAGTTCACACTGATTGAAGGAAATGCATTCAAATTAACTACTGGGCATGCTGACCTATAAACACTAATTTTGACCTAGCAAGTTTTGGCCTTTTACTTTATGCTAGTTAAAGAGCTCTCAGGAGACAGACACATTTTATGAATGAGATACTGAAGACTAATTCTATATTTCATTCAATAAAAAAAAAAGTCATATGTCACAAAGCAAAAGCTATTCAAAGACAGGAAATAGTTTCTATTTTTGCAACATCCAACAGCCCAAGGTAATATCTACAGATCACAGAGAAGCTTTAGGTTTTTAACTGACAGGCACAGCTATAGCTACACATACCTATCTTCATTCATCATATCTGGAGAGAAGATAGAAAAAGACAAAAAAGTAGCTGAATACTTTCTCCCCACATCTAGTGATTATTCTACATGCTTCTTCCCTACCCTGTTTTTCTATAATTCTAGGCTGTAATAGAAAATAAACTCTGAATAACAGCTACCATATGCTTACCTATCTGGGACATAACCTCCACCAAAACTTCTATCACAAACTCCCTCAGGTAAGCAGCTCCAAAGCACATACAAATATAATTACTTCCTCCCAGTCCTGCACTCAAATTCTGGGGTTTTTTAGTTGGGTTTTTGGTTTGTTGGTTTTTTTGTGTTGTTTGTTTGTTTCGGGTTTTTTGTTTGTTTTTTAAGATGGCAACTTACTGTAACATGTAATAAGAAAAAGGTTTAGAAATAACAAAACTACCCCACCTGAAAGTACAGTATTTCACACTCGATGTGTCTTAGCTCATGTATCTTGCAATTTAAAATTAATATACACTATTCAAGCAGGATCCACATTAAATCCATAGTAGTGAAAGAAACTTTAAAGCAAAATATAACAGGAAGACTGCTTTCAAATAAATCTCATCTGTTGAATTCAGTGTTCCTGAAACAAATTAACCTGAAAAATTGTTGGCAAGTCTTCCTATGCAGCATATTTGATCCTACAAGGAGTAAGAGTGCCACCCTTTTAGTTACTACTTTTGCGTATCGAATCTTATATGGAACAAAACATTTAAGAACATCCACACTGCGAAAAAATAAATGTCCCTTCTGTTAAGCAAGGGATATATTAGGCCTCAGCAATCTGAAACATAAGCATTCAGCCACAAAAAAGGCCTAAAAGTGGGCCAAAGTAAAACCTGGGATGAAGCACTAATTGAAAAATCACAGTACACATGCCTGTCACATTTTTTGGCCATCCCTACAAAGCTCATGTGATTCTGTTCCGAATTTGAAGAACTCATTAAAAGTGAAGACAGAAGTGTGCTGCCATTTTTGCAATTTCACTTTTTTTTTTTGAAAAAAGAAAACAAAACCAAACCCCGACAACACAAAAATACCACTCCAAATTTCTAGTGCTAATAATTGAAACCTGCAATCGAATACAAAATATTGCAGTATCACCTTCCAGCAATGAAAGACTGCTGAGAAAAGTAAAATACTCAAAGCCCAGAAAGGGACAGTACAAGAATCTGCACTACAACAAGGGACCCTCCATCTCACAACCAAGACATGCAAAAGTACAATTACTTTACATCAGATTTTGTAGTCAATTGAAACCCACTTCATATTAGGCATCTACTGCTCTCAAGACAACAGCGAGATAGAAGAAACAGGTGCTGGGATCACAGTATGTTATAAAGCAACTCACAGACAGATGAAGTTTTCCCTTCTTCCCTTGCAAGAGAACAGAACTGGATCAAAATCAGACAGCATTGATCAGAGAACAAGCCTTAGCAAAGATCCAAGCTCCCTTTCCACCAAGTTCAGTAGCATGTTTGCTTGATCTCTACACCCACCTTTATTTTTAACACTAAAAGACCAAAAAAACCAAAACAAACCCTTATGCTGATCCCAACCTATCTTCCCCCAATTTGAAAACCAGCAACAGATTAAATACCTTAATAAAAATACACTAACAACTGATTAATCATTATGAAATCAACACTAACATATTCTCCTCCAGAACAAAAACACAGTACATAGCTTTCAAGATACACAGAAAAGGATGAGAAGTGTCATTCCCTTGGCCTGTACTTATCATTATAGCTTTGGATGCAGACTTCCTCAAGTCATTAAAGCACATGCATGAGATTTATAAAATACCTTGTTTTGTACATATGTGTTTAGAAAACACTTGCAAGCTCCATTGAAATGACAGACTCCTAACTGGGTACATCTTGGAGTTGTCAAGTTCCCAGAACAGCCAAGGAAGGAAAGGAAAGAAAAAATACCACCATAAAACTTACTTCATCTTAGTAATACGTGGAAATCGCCAGTTTAAACACTAGTTCTTCCCTTTGAACTGATGCAGCCAGTCTCATAACAGCTAACCAGAAGCCAAAACCATATATTCTGAATACTCACTAAATTTGTATAATCTTGAATATAATTTTGAAATAAGGAAACGATGAAGATTCCATATTCAAACTCATACAAGAAAAATGCCATCTGACATAACCAAGCACATCCATGTCTCTGGTGTGACAGAAAAAAAACCCCAGTTTGGTAAAAACATGCATCTAACTGATCCAAACAGTCTAATGCAAAAACGCATACTTTTACTTAGAGATGTTATATTCATATTTCCCACTAGACACTTGCACTGCCCTCTCAATTTATTTACAGGACAAACCAGGTCTGAGCAGCAGCTCAAGCCATGCCAAATCATTTGCTGCTATACTTAATTTTCCAAGTCTGGAAAGTGTTTACAGTTGTTAAAACATTAACAAATGCTAACCAACATTCTGAAAGGAATAAATTCACAGACTATTGTCCAAGAAACAAGAGGGTGGCCCAGAGGGATGGGGACTCTATTTATTTACAAAGCTCTAGCTCCTCACACTGTTACCATCCAATAAAAAGTGGACTAAGCAGGTAGAAAGACACACACTAAAAAAAAAAGAAAAAAAAAAAAAAAAAAAAAAAAGAAAAAAAAAAAAAAAGCATGAACATCTTTAAAAACTTTAAAAGGAGAAAGCATTCAGGACATTGAAGCAAGGTAAGTAATGCAATCTTTCACATACACACTTACTCAAGTTATCTCAGCAATACAGCATAACTGCAAGTGGGACAAGAGGTGGTTTGTACAACCTAAGGCACTACTCACCGTGTGAAAGTTTAGGAACCCTTGACCCTAGCAGTCTTGCTGAGCAAGTAATTTTCTTTCTGCATGTGTTAAGGCCTACAGATCAGCCTCATCTTACCAGAGCAACCAAGGCCCAAGATGCAATCTGTGATCAGCCACTTAACAGTTACCTGTGCTTACAGAGCGGTCTATTTGAAATAATCTCCTTTAATTCAAAGAGGCAGGTCAGATTTTGAGAAATAGCTGCCAGAGTTAAGCCTTCAGGGCCCATATTTAGGATCTCGGTCAGAGCGATCTCAAAACCATTTAACTCACAAAGAACATCCAAACTTCTACGAACAACAGCCATGAAGGAAAACACGTATTTCTACATACAGATTATTTTTAATTAAATAAAAAAGTCGTGTACTCGTGTATACTCTCTCACCAGCCTTTTTAACCCAAGTTTTTTATTTAGTAGGCACTCTAAGGATGCTCTTAAACTTTCTGAGGTACCAAGAAACTAGTAGAGCACTGGTCCTGACAGATGCTCACCACCCCTGTGAGTGTCTTTTTCTCTGTAAAGAGAAAAACTGTTAAGATCCTCCAACATTCCTAATTTTAAAAGCTAACAAAGAGGTATCTGAAGAAACATGCAAGTCAAAAGAAGCCGTAATTTTATCACTGTATTCTCCTTCTCCAAAACAATCTTTTCCCCTAAAATGAACTTGGGTTTGCAATTCAGCCAAGTTCAACTGCCAAGCATTTCCAAACATTTGCATGTGTTCATCTTGTTTATGAAATAGAAACTCTATCACAGAATTCCAAAAGCCTAAGATGCAGCACAGCTGAATCCTAGACCATGAGTTATATCACTACATTATTACAGAGATGTTAAGAAATTAGCAGTATATTTGACTATTTGTAGGCCATCTGAAACTAATTCTCCCTCTCAAGTCAAACAGCTGTTTGATTCCCTGCTCTTCATAAGCCTGTATTTTATTTTTTCCTTTCCTTTTTAAGCAGTGAAAGGGGCTTGAAAAAAATTTATTCTTCTACTTATTCATCTTTCACTATGTGTGCTCTTCTATTAGTGCCAGACATCATGTTTACATGAATATGAAGTCAAAGTACAAGGATGTTCAAGTCAAGACATTTCAAAACTAAAACAAAATACAGACAATTAAAACACAGCGAGTGGGAAACCTGTACAGGCTCAATAAACATGTGACTGGCCAACACTAACTTCTAAAACTTTTGGACAGGAGTAAGCCAACATCTGCAGGTCTAGAATTTACACAGCTTTAACCAGCTGATAGGTTTTGCTTACATTAACAAATGCTCTGGAGACAATTGCTTCTCCTATGAACGGCATACTTGATATTACCACACTGACAGAAGCACACAAGCCATGGACAATTAAATCCTTTCTTATATGGTAATAAAGCATTTAAGCATAATTATCTAATGTATTTTCCCTCCCCTTTACTGTACATACATAGGTACCGGCTGCTCACTTTTAAACTGGCAGGTAGAGGTGTACGACGGTAGCTAGAAGCAGGATGAGCACCTATATACGACCTCCTAATTTTCTTCTGCTAATGCACAAGATAGAAAGAGCTTCTAGGATTTTGCAAGCAGGAGACAGAAAGTTACATACCAGTTATTTTACTGACAGACAAATCTCAGGAGGTTGCACGGACTGTCCAAAATAACACCAAAATTAAGAGGCTGCCATTCACCATCTGTTTGCCTCTCCCTCAGGAAAAAAACTGCATATCACAAGAAGAAATGGAGCCAGGCTCCAGGGAAGAGGAAGAAGGGGAGAGAGGAAATTTCCACGCAAATTCTAAGTGATTCACGCCGCGATGCCAGCGCCGGCCGGCCTCGGCAAATGCGAGCAGTTCAGGGGCCACCGGCCCTCCACCGCCCCGGCTGGTGGCCCGGCCCGGCCCGGCCCAAGGGCTTCCCCGCGCCGGAGGAGGGCGGGGGAGCGAGAAGGAAATAAATACAGCCTCCTCCGGGCAGCGACACGGAGAGAGCCCCTTCCCCGGCGCCCCCGGGGAGGAGGAGCCGCCCGCTCGCCCCCACGCCCTCCCCTCACGGCCCGGTGCCCTCGGCGCCCGGCAGCGGCCCGGCGCGTCCTCCCGTCGCCGGGGCTGCACCGGCGGGTGGGCTGCGGCCTGCGCCGTCCCGGCGAAGCCTCGCCGCTCTCGTAGTCAGAGCGGCCCGGCTCTCCCCCGCCTCCTCCTCGTCTCTCCTTCCCTCCCCGGCCCGGCCTTCAGCTCGCACTCACCCGCCTTCCTCCTGCCTGCCCGGCCCGCGGTGCGTGTGCGCGGCTCTCCCTCTCAGGCTGCCCGGCGCGGCGGGGGCGGCCAGGCGGGTGACTGAGTGAGCGTGTGGGAAAGGAGACGAGAGGAAAAGGAGGAGAAGGGTGGGGAGGGAAGGAGAGAGGTGGCGAGGAAAGAGAGAAGCGGAGGGGAGAAACCCGCAGCAGCGCTCCTGGGGCGGGACGTGCGGCGGCGGCCAGTCGGGCGCTCGGGCGGCTGCTCCGACGACCTTTACGCGAGGGACGGGCGATCTCCGAGCTCGGGGCACTCCGCTGCCAGCCCGGCCACCATCTTACATTGGGGAGACTTGCCCCAGACGCCGCCCCCGCTGCGCGTGCGCTGCCGGCAGTGGGCGGGGAGCTGCGCGGGAGGGGAAACGGGGCGCGACGGCAGCGGCCGCGACGGCGCGGGGCATGAAGGGAGTTGTAGGCGGCGGCGGTGGCCTAGGCAGCGCGGGAGGAGACGGAGGTGGTGGTCACGTCTGCCCTAGCCGGAGTAGGAGTACGGTCCTCTTCCGTCAGGCAGGGGACCCGAAGCTCTCCGCCGGGCAGGGTCGTCCCACTGCCCCGTTCCGGGGATTCCCCCTCCGTAAACTCCCTGCAACTTCAGTCACCTGTTGCTGGACATTAAATCGCACGGTTTTCAAGCACAAGGTTGATTTCTTTAAAAATACTTTTCCCCTGTTATTGGTGTTTTTTGGTTGTTTTTTGTTTTTTTTTTTTTTCCCCTGCCGGGTCGAAGCGATCCCGTGTATCTCCCCGTCGGACTTTGCCGGTTGTTGGCTACAACGTCAGGGGGTGTGCTGTGCTGTGTTCTCCCAGGAGCGCCCGACGCGGCTGTCAGCGGCTCGGTCGGGGCCGGACGAGGCTCCGGCGAAAGCCGCCACGGGCAGCGCTGCCTCACGGCGCGCCCAGCTCCTCGCCCGCCGGCGGAGCGGGACTGCGCCCCGCCACCGCCCCAGCCTGCCGGCCGGCCGCGCTCCCCACCAGGGGACCCCCGCGCCGCCTCCCACCTCACCCTTCTCTTCTTTCGCTTTATTCTCACTTTTTATTTTGTAGAAACTCAGAGAAACTATATTGCTTCCATCCCCTCTCTCTACCACAGACACCATGGGTCATGGACCTGTTCAAATTGCACCCATATCCCTCTTTTTCTCCTGCGATCCCCGATGCTGCACAGAAGACCTCATCACCTCAGCTAACAGACAGTGCTTCTACTCATCACCACCTTTATAGCTCTCTTGTGGCTTTCCTGCCCTGGCATCCTTAGCTCTCCAGACAGCCAGCCTCATCCTAGGTGTTTAATTATCAGTTACCTCTTTCAGTTCACAAACTATGACTACTTTTGCCATGACAATATTCACCTGAGAATTTTACTTTTTCCAGCGATTGATAGGACAAAGAGGTGCTCATCACCGAATGCACTGGCACAACTATTACATTTAATGGCGTGGATTTTTTTCTTCTTTACTTCTGTTTCTTAGTTTGAAGTATTATACTAGTACAGCTTTGTACAATATGCCTGTTCTACTAACAGTGGAACTTGTGTTGACGTAGCTTATCTCCTTCCTAAAACAAGTTAATGTTAACTTGTGCACATTACATTTTAGACTGATATATACGTATCCCCCACAGGAAAGTTCTATAAATTAATTTTACTGCTTCTTGCTATAGGCAAGACCAAGGTCTGCATAGAAAGATATGCTGTTCTCAGCAGTAGTCTTGACATGTGAACTCAAATGCAATGTTATTCAGAAAACAAAGCATAAAATGGAATGTAAATACCTATACAAGTGAGAAATTCTGTGTTTCTCTGCATATATCTTAGACTGTAAAATATACTTAATATATTAATTTAAAAGTAACTAGTTAGTATATATTAATCAAAATCAGGTGAATCTAGGTATATAACAATGTATTTCTCAAAAACTTTATTATTTTCACGTTTTCCTATCAATTGATATATAAACCACAAGATTCCAGAAGCACTCATTACGTAAATAACTTATATAAGTAATGTGATTAATTGTTGACACACCTAATACTCCACAACATTTCCTGTTGAGTACTCTGACCTGGAAAGAAAGGTTTAAAATAATATAACTAAAAGCTGCAATTTTGAGTTGGAATTCAGGCTGTTAATATTAAGTGAATTCTGTGATTTCTGTTAATTCAGAATTAAAGAGTTTTTCCCTTAGTAAAAGTCTGTTCAAATCGCTTTGCTGAGATCTTAATGGACAGATAGCAACAGCATCCAATAATAATGTAGGAAAAAAATCTACATGGCTGAAGGCTACTTGGCTGATGTTACCAGAAGTTATCCATAGCCCTGCTTCCACTTCTTCTTTAATCTGGTAAAAATAATTCACCTGGCCATCATGTGGACATTTTAAAATTTTAAGATGTCCTTAAATTAATTATTTTATTACTTTTAAGTAATTGTAATTCCTTTCATAAGGTTACTTAATCACATTTTAACACCTTAGTTACTTTTGGAAATGTTTGGGTTTCATTTGTTTTGAATGTGTCTGATAACTCAGCAGGACTGTTTCTAAGAAATCATGTCCATGTTTATAAAGAAAAGCGTTTGGAATACATTTTCTTGGAAATAACCAATTTGTACTAGCTAGAGTAAAAATGTCTATTGCTTACATACTGTCATGCATTGATTCAGACCATGTACTGGGAATTGTTCTCCTGGGCAATGATCCACTGTCACTGTCTTGGGGAACATTTATAGGAACTGACTAGGATTCTTCAGCTTGGTGAAGCCAAGCTACTTTCAGGATTCCTCCAGTGTTAAGCCACTACCATTTCAAATGGCTGCCAACCTGTTTGGAGGAAACAGTGGAGGGTCCAGAGAAAGCACTGGAGAAAGACATGATGGTGGTGTACTGATACTGGCAGAAAACGAGGAGGTGGAGACCCAGTAATTCCATGCCTGGTTGGGATAGAGAGTAATTATGCTGGGACTTTAGAATAGTAAAAGTTGCAAAGCATCTGTACAGACTGCAGTCTGAATATGCAGCAACAAAGAAGCAATACAGAAGCACACCTGCATGTGGACTTTCTGCTCACTGGGATCGATAATGGTCTACCAGTATGTGCTAGAAATATTTTTCACACATATATTTCACTGTGCTGGTGCTGAGAAAATACTTCCAGTTTTATGAAGGTCCTGACCCCAAGCTGTGTTGGCAGCAGTGGTGTCGCCCTGTTCTTCTCTGTTTTTTTGAAGTTCTGTTTCGGCCTTCTGATGTTTAACTTTTGTAATGGAGTTTCTCACGCACCTTTCATGTAAATAATGATTGTTTTGCATTCCTTTCTGGAGGAGGAGAGAATTGATGGACTGTTGGGTTGACCAGTGTGGTTGGAGGGGACAATTTTCTTCCTCCAATCCATGGTCACTGTTGGAATTCTATAAAAGTTGAAGTCTGTAAATACACTGCCCCCTTTTTTGCCTTGGACATCTCAGTGCGTGAGTGTTGTTCTTTTGTGTTGTATTGCGACACAGCCGCTGAATGTATGTGCCTATATTTCAGACTGAAAGTTGGGTTTCATAAATAGAAAAAAAATCTTTTTCTCAAGCATCTGCAATGTCTCATGGATTGCTACAGAAAGCACACAGATATTATTATAGAATGATATACAATGATTAATAACAGGGTTTTTTTAGAAATTCAGCCTTATATACTGTAACAGAAATAAAAATTGCTCTGCAGACTGCAGTGGATGTTATTGATGTGTCCACTCATTTTCTCACTCTTGGAGGTCCAAACATCTTTCTGCTTCTCTGACTGATCATGCCTTTGGCAAATGCACTGGAGAAAGGAAATGCATGACTGTTCTGACTAACTGTAGAATAATAATGAAGGGCTTTGTTGGGGAATTAAGGACAGGTGGAGGAGCCTTACAAACACTCTGATCGATATTTTCTGCAAGTGGCAGATGTTCACTATGTCTGTTGGAAATCCATGAGAAGAGATGATCTCCATGCTGCTCAGGGAAACAGGATGAGTGAATTGTCCTGCTCTTTCTTAAATGAGAGAACAGAGTAGTGAAAAAATTAATGCATTATAGCCAAAGATATGAGAGAGATGTATCTTTGTTATGTTTTTGAATTATTAGAGGAAAATGAGAAGCTCAATGGGATGCTTCAGCCAATTTTTTTCATCGCAACCTTAATTATTCAGTGTAACTCTGGCACAGCACACATCTGCTCAGCGCACTTATCTTTGCAAATGAAAGCAAAAATCACTCCTACTTTTAGCAAGGGTGTAGTGGGGACCTCCAGGAAGCTCCCTCAGAGCTTTACATTAAGTTAACATTTGTTAACCTCAGAGTGCACTTGAAGTAGTGGCATAACATCCCAATATTTTTCAGAGGACTGTGGTTTTTTCACAATTTACAGCAAATCTTCCTGCGTGTTTTTTTTTCCTTGTCCCAAACTCCTCTGAATCTAGACAGTCATGTCCAAGTTAACACAGGTTGTCATAAACATCCCTCCAGCTCTTTTTTTGCCTTCTGGCTCCTGAGCTGAAATTGATTCACAGAATCCTTGAACTTCTGTTTCCTATCCTCCTTTTCCTTTTTGATGTATTTTTTATTCATTAAGCAATCTGTTAGGCTAAAGTTCCTCATCATAAAGTTCCTCATCATGGGGCCTTTGTTGTGAGAGATAAATTGTAATTATTTGTTATTTCTGTATTGAACTTGGTGCCAATGATCACAGGTTTCATTTTTTTTTAATCAAGTTTGGAATGTCATTCCTGTCTGTTTTTCCAGTTTGAGCTTCCCTAGGAAGAGGTTGTTCTCAGGGAACTCCACAGTGTGTAAAAAATAAGAAGCCTCTCTCTGTACATCTGTTTTCTGTAGAAATCCTGTGCTGGTCTTGGAATGGAAAGGAGGGAAGAAGATGCTGGGCTAACGAGAGAGGTAGTGTCCTGCTACTGAATAGTAACAGGACTTGAGTTTGCAGTTTTATGTAGATCTCTGTAGCAATGTCACCCTGAAGCCAGGAAAAAGTCTTACACCAAAAGGCAATGGATAAATCAAAAAGGTGTGCAGCATTGCATAGAAGGGTACTGAAGGGTGCTTCAACTGCAGAAGTGAGAGAGACCACACAGATAAGAAACCAAGAGGGCTGCACTGCTTTGCTCTGTGCATAAAAATGGAGCACAGTCTTTGCCCTAAGATCTCTTGTAACACATGCAGGTCAGCATCATGTGCACTAGATGGGAACAGACTGTAGAGAAATTGGCCTGAAGTCAAGAATTTTATATTGCTAAAGGTTTGATTACAAGTGTTTTATAATCTCAGCATTTTGAAATGTTTAATTTTGGTAATTCATCTCACAGAATGTGAAAGGAAGCTAAAGAATGCTGAACAAATTATAAACCAAAGTATGTTTGCTATTGCTTTTTGTTCTTCTGCATTTGCTGTTGCAATAAATATGCCTGCCCTGCAATCTGTATTCCTTTTAACTCACGGGATGCTGCCACATTATTTGAGTGGCAGGAAGAGCAGCAGTGAGCCCAGATGTGTAGCAAGCAGTGCAAGGTGGGGAGACAAGATTGGGTTTTTGTTTGTGGAGTACCACTATGACCACAGTAGAGAAGGTGGCACTAAACAGATGGAAAGAGGCTCATGGTTTATACAGCTCATTTTCACCTGCCAGTGATGGCATCCGGATACTACCCGGCTTACAGTTGCAGAGCTGTGACATAAAATAGGACATGATAGGAATACTTCCCTCAGCAGCATTTTCCATCTAACCACCTTTCTGGATTTAAAACAGCTTTTTTTGTAACTTCAGTTTTTGCATTTCAGTTCAGTGGTTTGAAAAAAATATTAGCTCTACACTCCATATTTGACGTGACATCATTTGACACCTGTGGTAAGTCACCTGGGTCCATTACAATAGAGGGGTCCAGCAGTTGACTTCCGATGGATAAATCTTTCACAGCTTATCCTATTCTGGCCTGTTAGAAATACTGGAGGTCCTGCTCACATCCCTTCTTGTAGAAAGGCCAGCATTATTTTGCTTTATGGCAGCACTAGTCCATTTCTCAGGAATGTCCCTCTCTTGCACTCAGTTTGACCAACAGTCACAAATAGTAATATTTGAGGCAGTGCCATAAAGTTGGGGCTGGATGTGCTGATACATATAACCCATGAGACAATATCGGGGAGGGAAAGGGGTGGTGCTCAAAAAAAAGTGTCCATCTGGAGGAACACACACATATTGGAATTGCAGTGGAAGCCATCAGCATTCAGCAAGAGAGATTAACATAGTTGATCCAGATGATCTTCTAACAGAAGATGGCACTCAGGGGCCAGACAGCAAATAAACCTTATCACTTTATACAATGAGGGAAAATTATTAAAAAATGGGCAGAATCCTCTCATAAACTGCATGCAGCTCATAGCTGAAGGCTGGTGAGCCTGGGTCTCATTCATGCAAAAAAAGAAAGTCCAGCCACTTTAAAACAATCATTACAAATAGGCTCAAGCTAACTCATCTGAAATATTTGAAGTAACATGCCTGTGTAGATGGGACTTCATTATGTTACTTATTATTGTTTTCAGGGAGTCACCTGCTGTTTAAAGCAAAGCATACATTTTGGACAGAATGCTTGCTCATTATTGTCATATTCCTTAATTGCCTTTTATATGAATGAATTCAGAGGAATGTATTTTTCCTCTTCTGGCCTTCTCTGCCTTCATCCAACAGCACTCAGCATTTTCCACAGAGCTCAAAATTGTTCTCATTCTTATAAAAATGCCTCAGCCGTATGGGATTTGCTAAGATGGAATAAGAAGTGCATGACTTGAGAAAATGCAATACTTTATCCTGCATATTGATTCCACTGTATAAACAGGAACTGTATGTTACAAGATCTTCCACTGAGTTTTTCTTGTGTTGGAACTCATGTTCTGCATAAGCCAGGTGTGACAGGAGCTCACCTGTCAAGAAGGTATGACAAGTTGCATTAAAGGGTTGGCATGAACTTTGACATTTGTAAATACATTGCGCCAGCCAAGCTCCAGCTGCAACCTTGCAGTTTTCCAGACAGATATATTTCCTTCTGGCAAAGGAATGTGAGCTACTACAGCTAATTTTATGCAATATAAATAATGCTGATAGAGACAAGCCTGAGATTAGATAGGTTAGATAGGCGAAATAATAGATTAAGTAGGAAAGTCAAAGCATTTATTAATCAGAAATATGAATATGTTCCTTAAGGAACTGTGGGAAAGCAGCTGTAATGATGATAAATGAGAGATCCCAGAATAATTAGATCAGTTTTGCATATAGGCAGCACTGTAACTGAGACTCTGTATGACATAGATCTGCTTGTTGTACAGAGAAATTTGGCTCTTATATTCTGATAGAGATTTCCACTTCTTAGCCTGAGCTTGACACACTGACAGAGGGAAGGTTGTGCTGTGTGCCTTGTGCTGCTCTGCCCTCTTTCCCCTTCTGCTCCATCTTTCCTCCAGCACTCTGCACCAGGACAGGACCAGGCCAAGAGCCACTGTCGGTCGGGAACATATTCAGGGGAGACCAGCAGAGACCAAGCTGGTATCCTGACCATATTTTATAGATTAACCAAGACACCTAAAGCATGGTAGATACTTTTCTATTCTAGTATACATTTTTTATTCTTCCACATGAATCTTAAAATTGTACCATGTTTTCCTCAGAAACATTTTAAAATCATTGGTACATCAGTGTATGAATATCAGAATTTCCTGCTAGCAGGCCAGACATGGGATTAAAGCCCTGGGTAGACCCAGTTTGTTTTACTCCTAATAATCCAGCATTTGTGGGGTTTTAAGGAATGATAAATAGCCTTTTCTTAAATAGGTTATATTAAACTGTAACCAGCCAACCTCTGGTAGATGCCATATTTTGCTAAAGAAAATAAATTAGGTGCTGATTTTTATTTTAACCTACTTTTATTTTGTTTTCTCCTCTTTACTTTCTTTATGTTGCTATCATACTTGGGAACCCAAAATTAATTTTCGCATGGAAAGCTTCAGAACAGATGTGCCCCAAACATTTCCACTGATAGTGTATTGTGTCATGCTTGCCTGAAGTGTTTATAATTTCTTTTATGCAAACTTGCATGCTGGGCCTTGAAATGTATTGTGCAGTTGTCAGATTGTCATGGGAAGAAGGTAGGATATGCTCAGTGTTTTGTATGGTTTTAGTCCATGCCTAGCAATATTTCTTCTGACTAGTACACAAACCAGTGTAATGTCTAAAAGCCACAAAATTTGAAACTTTTAGATGTTTATATTTGCGTGGGATCCCATGAAACTAGCCTGATTTGCAAAACAACTGAGCATTTGCAACTTCTCCTGAGGCCAATGAAAACTCATCTTCTCTAAAAGACAGTTACATTCTGCAAATTTCCATGCAGGATTTCTGTGTTGAATATTAGACCTACACTGTTGAAAACACTATGTACAATATTATGAGCATTAAAATTAGGTGGGTAGCCAGCTGCTTCCCATTTGTGTAAAAAGACTTGGCCAAAATCAGGGACAAGAGAGAAGTGAGTCACTGGTTGCTTGGTTCTTCACTCCTCCTCTTTGCAGACAGGAACCTAGACATTGGACTTCCTTCCTTCTGCGTAATATATACCTTTCCTCATTCTTCTGAGCAGTATATACTTTGACTCATCTCACGCCTACTTCAGAGACACAGAAAACAGAGAGAACACTCTCAGACCTTTCCTGCTAGAGTGAAGTCATACATTCGCACCTCAGGACAGAGTTATCTCAGCTGAGATATTAGTAAAAACAAGGGAGTTAATTTTTCCTCATTATAAAATTCAAGTTTACTTAAATTTAATAATTTAAGTGAAAATGCCACTATGGATTTTATTTAAAAATAGTTTAAAAGGTAAAGTATTTATTTTTTGAGATATGTCTACTTTCATGCACAGAAAAACAAAACAAAACCAACCAACCAAACAAACAAACAAAAACACACACACACACACACACCAAAAAAACCCAACAAAACCATAAACCAACTCAGGTCTCAAAACATGCAAACTGCTGAAAGAATAATGGTTCTGTTGCACTCCTATAAAAAGCAGGACCAGGTGGCCTAATTGAGTTTTATTGAGCATTGCTTCCTAACTGTTGACATGACCAAACCATCAAAGCTTTTAAAGCTGTAAAAGGTGCTTGACTAATATTCTAAGCACTTCCTTAGGAAAACTTACCTCTGGTACAGCATTCACCTTTAATAGGTACCTTTCATCTCAGATAACTGTGGAATTAGGATGATAAATAGAGTCAAATCAGTTTTTCATGGCTGATCTTCATCTTATATAGAGTTTTAAAGTTTAGAGCATGGCATGTCCTCCTTACAGGAGGTCTGCATGTCTCAGTCTGCAGTGGGCTGACAACCGCCATGGAGCAGACTGACAGCACAATTACCTGCAAGGTGTGCCCTACTGGGAAAAGGCTGAGCTTCAGCAATTTGGTCAAGTCACAGCATGTGACAAAATGTTACCAAAGAGTTGATTTCTCCTGTCCTACCACAGCAGTCCTTGTGTCAATTTGTTCTAGCAACGGCAGCCATGCTTAAATTGAAGAACTTCTTACTACGCTAACTATGGTTGCCTTCCAGCCATGATTTGGATGAGAAAATGTGGGATGTCAGCAGAGAAGCATTGTGAGAATAACACACACTTCCCTGGGTGATACTGTAGCTCAGTGTGCACTTATTGTACTGCATTGTACTGTTCCCCTTGATTTTAAATACCAGCAACTAATAACTATCTCCTTAACTTTGTCCAAGTTTGTGTTTGCACAGTATTTAAAGAGGAGGTAAGTTACTTACAGAGAGAGATTCCTAGAAATGAAGTAGGCTGTTAATTCTAGACGGATACTAGCTCCTGAAAAAGTTCTTTTCTCATGTTATGCATGAAAGTTCATGTGAGACAAGACTTGAAGTTGGGTCATTATTTCATGGAGCCATGAATAGAGAGAAAAGACACAACTTTCGAAGAAGAAATCAGTTTATTGAGGGTACTATATCTCTGATCTCTGATCCATCTAAGTAGGCAAACAAACCAGAAAGCATTGAAAGAATAGCTGTGATCAATGAAAATAAAAGCATAATTTTTTTCTTGCTGAGATCAGAAAAAAATCCACTCTGTGAATACAGATTACCTAGGCTTGGAATAGCTGTAAAGGAAAAAGGTTATAGCTGGTTAGATTGACAGAGCTGGTATTTCACTTTAATGTATGGCTCAGGCTTTCAAGAACTCTCCAAAGTATTTAACACATAAGTTATATTTTTTTATGAAAAGACAGTGAATTAGTATTTGAGTCAAACACATACTGCTGTGTTTGTCAAAAAGACTTGATCACTGAGACAAATCACAAGAGAAATATTCTTCACTTGGTGGTCAGATTAGCCTTTTCAACTGTGGGATTTTCTCTGCCCTGTTCCCTGGCAGGGTCCAGTTGTGTATCTGGTGGAAGTTTTCACAAAATTAAGTGCCACTAATAAGAGACTGAGAACGTAGAATGTCAAAGACCCCTCCAACATCCATGGGAAGTTGCAGTTGTATATAAAGCTGGAAGGGAAGAGTTTAGCAAGCCTCTCACAACCTGAACAAGTAATGTGAATTCCTCCAGTGAAAGGGAGGCATCAATCTTCCCTGTAATGCTCTTCAGATCTCACCTCAATAGTGACACTAGACTTTCTGAGAAGTTCTGGGAAAACATACTTTGAAACACCTTTATCATCATCCAATATAAAGCAGTGTCAAAGTAAGACACCCAAAAGGCATAATCAAATCCTCATTAAAACTATGGCCACCTAATTTTTAGGGGTTTCTTATAGCTTAGTGTCCTTGTGTAGGTATAGTCTAAATATACCTGCAAGCAAACATTTCCCTCAGTGTTTTAGAATGAGTCAGTACCTCAAGCTTCTCCTGGGCTGGACGTCACCACAGTACTTGTTTCTGCAGACAGACTGCTCATTAAAGCGGACTCAGAATGATGCATAAAAAGCGCAAAATTATATCGTTAACAGGCAGATGCCTAGGAATGCAACTGAGTGAGGCAAATACAGCAGGAGGAGACTTTAACAGACATATGACTTCCTCTGAAATATTTTGACATCAAAACCAATTAATAGAATTTCTTGTTCCAGAAATTGAATTTGTTCAGTCTATGTCCTTTAGATTCTTGCTCCTGAACATAATTCTTCCTGATTCTCAGCAAACTTAAATGAAACAAGAAAACGGACTGGAGCAGAAAGCAAATCCTTTCTTATGCTACCTATTTTTGAACAGAGTTTTTTTCAAATAAGTTATCTCAGAGCATCATGACAGTGAAAGTATTTCAGTAACAAATTGTAAGAAGTTATAGCATAAGCTATAATTTTCATACATCTTTTGTGTACATGATGCTTCTTCTACCCAGAGAACTCCAAAGAAGTGGACAGTGCTGGGAAGATAATTAACAAAATGGCAGCATAATTTGTTAAGCAATTTTACATTGCAGTAGAGATGGCATTGCGAGATATCCTTTTCCTGAGGCTCATGGGTTCCTATATCAATTTCACTCAGTTTGTAAGTATAAAGTAATGATTTATTTCAATTCAGCTTAAATTGGCTCCCTCTCCCATTTCTTGTATTGTATCTAGTTACAGAAACCCTCTGCTTTACATCAGTAGCACAGAGATTTTTGTGCAACTTTACACATCTTTAGTTTTGCCCAAATGAACTCATTACACTCTCATTGCTTTGCACCTATTCCAGCCCATCCATTCTTGGATGGGAACCCAAAAGGATGAAAGAAGTATGTAAACCAGCTGCAGAATATATACAACATGCTTTAGAAAGTGCTCAGAGTGAATTACAGGATAAAGCCTGAATAAGCTAAACTGGCAACTTGCAAGAACATCAACCATCCTTAAATCTTGGTACATCAACTGCCTTATTGATATTCATTCTGAACAGAATGAATATCAATAAGGCAGTTGATGTACCAAGACCTCTATTTACTATATCTCCACTTTGCTTACGCTTTGTTTTTCCAACATTTCCTTGATTGTCGGTTTCTGCACCTCATGTTGTCAATTATTAGCAGCAACATCGTTGCACTAATCAGATCACCTTCTGGGCTAATAACTGCCTCATTGAACTCAGAAGCTGAATGGAGAAATTATTACAAAAAAAGAAAAGCTATTCTTCATTCCAGAATAGAGAAGAAAAATAAACATGACAGATAGCTTTAAGGGTCCCAAAGCAGGATTAGGGAAAAAATAACTCAAATACATCACAGAGCTGAGAGCAGCGTTTTCATTTTACCTCTGGAGCCTGGAGAAGGATCATAAAGACCCAACGCACAAGCAGGATATTGATTATCAAGGCATTCATTTCTGGTCAGATGCCTATAGACATTAATCGTTCTCACCTACACAGGAAGGGCAGTACTTGCTGTTGTTTGTCTCCTCCTACTCCCTAACCCCAAGGAAGGTGTTCATATAACTTGGAGAACATTTAGCTCATTGTTGCTTTTGATGAGAAAAACCACTTACACAAGCTAGTGACAACCTCACACAGCTTCTTTGATGAGCTTAGATACCATGGTGATGCTAGAAATATCTAGGATGGAAGACAGAGAAATGACAAAGTTATTTCCTTGAGAAATGTTGCATAGAAAGGTCTCAGACTTTTTTCTAAGATTTGATGCCAAGCTAACTATCTCCATGTATAAAGCACACTGTTTGCAGCAAAGACAGGGTTATAGCCAACTAAGTTGTCCTGGTTTAGGGCAAATTTGGGAGGAAACCTCCGAAGGGGTTTCCTCTGGAAAGCAAACCCAAACAGCCCCTCCCCCCAGCCTGTCCGGGAAAAAAGAACTTCCTCGGAGAAAAGTGGAAAAAAACTATTTATTTAACACACAAGATGCCCACAAGCACAAAAAAACAAAAAAACCAAAAAAAAAAAAAAACCAAAAAAAAAAAAAACCCCAAAAAAAACCACAACCAAACAAAAACAAAAACAAAAACCCACCAAAAACAAACCAAAACAAAAAACCAAACCAAAACAAAAAACCAAACCAAAACAAAAAAACCAACCAACCAACCAACCAAACAACAAAAAAAAACACAAACAAAAAAACCAACAACAACAAAAAAAATTTGAATACTATGAAACAATAAAACCTCTGGCCGCTCCGCAGAGAGATGGCAAACTGAGGCAGTCCCTGCCGTGGGTGCAGCTCAGCTCCCTCAGTCTCTCACCAGCCCCACTCCCTCCGCAGGGCCAGGCCCGGCGGCCGCAGGTGCCAGCCCTCGCTGCTCCTCTGGGTTTGTCAGTCCAGAGCAGATTTAAACAGTCCCAAGGAAAAGGAAATAAAACAGTCCAGGGAACTTCTCTGCCTCAGCCAGCTAAAACTAACTAAGAGCACAGGAGATCTCTGTCCCAGCGCTGTCCGTGCCTCAGCCGAACGCCGCAGCCAGGCCGTGTGGGAGTCAGGCAGTTTTCTCAAAACAAACTGCGGCTGCTTCTTTCTCCCCCTTCGCTCCCAGAACCATTTTAAAGGTACAGAACTTAATATACAGCACATACAGAATAGACAATTGGGGCTACAAACATCATAAAGTCACCCTAGGACCTAAGTTTCTAGGAAATTTAACAAGCACACTAAGACAATTCAGGATTTTTTATTTCACCAACTAACATAACACAGAAATACATTATTTTTCCTCTGTTCAGATGGTGGGGCCACGTTGAAGATCCATTCAATTGGCATTCCAGGTCGGCTGTGAGATGCTATACCCATTTTTACAGTAAGCTCAGATGCACAGAGTTAGTGTCAGTCAAAACAAGAGCTCCAGGAAGTTTTATGGTCTAATCACTAGCCAGAAATGTTTTTGGGCTTTTGGGAAAGAGGCATATTTCACAATGCAAGGACTGGTCTATTTATGTAGATGTACTTCTACAAAGCAACTCTTTTGGTTTCAGCTGGAATGCAGAAAGCCTTTTTTCATTTTTCTCCATCATGTGGAGATGTAAAGGATGTGATCATAATGACACTGAAGATTAAAGGTAGGAAATTAAGCAGGGCCTCTTAGGCATTTGAACAATACTCTTTTTTTGGCTAATAATTATGCTTCCTGATAAGAATAAAATGTAAAGAGAGTAAATCACATCATCACCATCATCGTTATCTTCATATCTTGATGTATGATCTGACTATGAACCACTAAATATAGTACTATCACAATTAAGAATGTTACTACTGTAGTACACAAACCACTGACAAGTTACAAAGAGTAGGTTCCCACTGGGCAGCTCATTTTAATTACTAAGAGTTATTTCTGCCTATAGAAATTAATGTAGGTCTCTCACCACACAAGCAGAATTCGCTGCCCTACAGGCAATTTGGAACCTTCTTTCCCTGGAATCCAGGGGAATGAATATCCATCCCAGCTAGTTAGTGTCAGCCTACCTTTGATACTTCACAGATTTCTGTCTAGTAATTAAGGATGAAAGACATCGGTGTCCCTTCTTGAACCCATCTATGTTGCAGAACTTGCTGAAAGCTATTGTTAGGGAGAGGAATGAGGTATTCTTTCCCTATAGTGACTTGTCAAAAATAGACTACCAAACCAGCCAGTGATCCTGGGTAAACAATGGGAACCTAAATTAAAGGACACCAAATAAAGCAAGAATAAGCAAGAATTACTATTCATGGACTTCCATACTTATTAAAGCATGGATGGATGAATGCAGTTATGCTAATAAAAATATGTGCAGAATGTATGGTATGGTGTATCTAGATGCCTCTCTTACTTCATCCATACTAGGAGCTGAACTGTGACAACTATTTTGCATTAAAATATCGCATTGCTAAAAGAGAAAGAATATAATAAATGCTGTGCAGCTGGAGCTAAATGGGGTATTTTTTCTTCTGAAGTTCAGTGGCCCAATGATCAACCCCTTGCCATGCACTATTTCAGGCTGTCATTTTTTTCTTGTTACTATGTGACCCTAGGTCAGTTGGCAAGGAGAGGAAAGAATTATCTGGAAATTTAAAATACTAAATCTGCAGTGGTTAGAAAGGATTTTTTCCTTCAACAGAATTTGAAAAAAAAATGGGTGCAATCTGGTTGTATCTGAATGCCAAGAGAAATATGTATGACAGCTCTTAAAGCCTGGGAAAGGCTTGCTTTTTTTTTTTTTTTTTTTTTTTTTTTTTTTTTTTTTTTTTTTTAATCAATTATTTATTTCTCTCTTTTTTTTGGAACTTCAAGTTTCTTAAGGAAACACAGCTTAGGAAATCACACTGTAAGCCAAACCTTTTAAGTAACTTTTGAACCTGTTGCAATTTCTGAGTCAATTCCAGCTTAATCTGATCAAAGGCTAGAGGGCTTATAAACTTTGTGAAAATCAGGGAATGTATAAAGGAAAAAGACCAAAATTAGAATCGCTGTGGAAGGAAAGACTGAAGCAAAACCTCAAGCTATCCATTACATTTGCTGTGGCCAGGTGATCAGCACATCCATCTCCAAGTTTATCATGATAGCTGCCTTTTATAGTCATGGGGCACGTGGGCATGTGGGCAGCATAAGAGCAGAAAGATGGCTTTGCAGGGAAAGATGCACAGGAGAGGATTACAGGAATGTCCCACTAAGGCTGCTTTAGTTCAGCTGCTTGGGGATTAACTGCACTTATTTTCTACTTTTACCTCTTGCCTGGCATTCTTCAGTTCCTAGAATAAAGTGAACAATTCACTAACATTCTCATCATTACAGGTCTAGTCTGTTCATGGCTAAGACCAGGAAAAGGTAAATCACAAAGACATATGGAGGCTTTGACTCAATCAACAAATTAGGTCAAATTATTGAGAACAGATTCATCTATTGAACCTGGGAATTCCCTCCTCTTCCAAAATGTCCATTTCTCTCTCCTCTTCTGACTAAGTGAAACAGTTTCTCTGTTTTCTGTCCCTTTTTTCTTACAGCTGCTTTGCCAATTCACTCTCACCCCAGGAGCACTGCTCTCTCTCTCTACTACCCCTTCAACCATCCCATTACAGGGGAGATCTACAGAAGCAAAGATAGTTATTTTGCCAATTTCCCATGGTTCCCACAGTTCACTGGACATGGTTTTGCAACCACGAAACACTGGTTTAATAAAGTTCAAGAGGGGAAACTACTGGAACTAAAAATGAGTACTTCTGGTGGAATCTTTTATCTTAAAGGCAATACAGGAGGGAACTTCTGTAAGGATCTTGATTACTGCTGGGACAGGGAATGGTAAATTGACTTCAGACACGAACTGCTTCTAAGATACTGATATTTGTTCCTCAGCTCCAGAGATATAAGTGTATAAACATGCTTGTGTTTTCTTTTCTTCATGCCTGGTATTTGTTTTACTTTCTTGCACATACTTGAGCTTAAATACAGCTTTCTTCACAGGGTAGCTCCTATTATCCAGTGCTGGCAGGCTTTGTTTGTTTGTTTGTTTGTTTTGTTATTGTTATTTGGTTTGGTTTTATTTTCCTCCCCTACTCAAGATTGTAAACCCTAGTTCACATTCCAAAATTATTGTCTCAATTTTTTAGTACTTCAATCAGAAACCAGAGAAGCTGGAATCGTCCTGGTGATCTTTTTTTTCAGTTAAAATGAATTAAAATATTTTAATAAATTTATCTCCTACTGCAGCGTCTGAATTCAGGTGTTTAGCCATATTCAATGAAAACAGCTTATAGGGCAGGGCTTGGAAGAAAAGACTCACTTGAGCGTGGCATGGAAAGGAAAAGGGAAAGAAAAACTGAACGGCACGGAATCGATGCGTTATTTACATCAGAGGAGCGAAGGCGGGAATGTAGAAGCCCGCCGCTGCCTCGAGGGAACACGAAGCCGACCGGCACGCTGAACCATTAACCTGCAACTACAGCTCCCATCAGCCCGGGCGCGGGGCTGCCCCCGCTGCCGCCGGAGCCGCTGCCCTTGCCGGAGCCGCCGACGCGGAAGCGGCCACGCCGTGCTTGTCCCACTGCGCTGTCCCGCGGCAGCAAGGGCGGGGGTCGAGGGACGCCCGGCCCGGCCCGGCCCGGCCCCGCGCCCGGCGGGCTGGGCTTGGCCGGGCCTTCCTCGGGTGCCGGCACCGCGACGCGCCTCCCTCTCCCCAAGATGGCGGCTCCGTTGGCGGTAAATTCGGGTAAGAACGATCTGAGCGTGGTGCTGCGGCTTCTCCTCCGCCTCTCCCCGCGGCCGTTCCACTTCCCGGCCGCCGCCGGCCCTGTGCCTCTTCTCCGCGCCCGCGGAACCGGGGACGGCCGCCCTGGGAAGACCGGGCGTGGCGGGGCCTGGGCGGGCAGCGGGGAAGGGCTGCGGGGCGCCCGGTGCGGGACGCGGTGTGTGGGCAGGCGCTGGGAGAGCGGCCTCCCGTGCGGCGGTGCCCGGGCTCCTGCCGCGAGAGCTGCCCGGCGATGGAGCTCCGCGGTCAGAGCTGCCGCCATCCCTGCCTGGTGCTCGCGGGGAGTCACGTCGGGCAGCCAAGGCCTCCTTGTTTAGGGAGGACTGTGGTAACTCGGTGTACACGTGGTTTCCTATCACTTCGGTGTTACACTCATCTCCCAATGCTGTGTCGTGTAAGAGGCAAAAGAGAAATATCTGCAGAATTTTGCCCTGCTTTCTATGTATAGTGCCATTCAGCAGTTAGAGAAAACAAAGTTCCTATCCCTCTTTAACCTTGTTTTTGTAAGACTGAACCAGGTCAGTTCTTTCAGCCTGTCATTCATCCTGTTCTGTGGCTCACTATTTCAGCGTCTAGCTCTAAGGAGCCCAAAACTATACACAGTGTGGGAGTGAAGGACTCTGAGATGCCTAAATAATCACTTCCTTGCATCTTTAGGCTACAGCTTTTAATACAGCCTGGGGCCTGTAGGCAGCCTTTGCTATGAGCCAGTGCTGCTGACTGGTGTTCAGCTTTCTGTCAGCCAGGACACTTGGGTGTTTGTCTGTCAAGCTGCTCTCCAGCAGCTCCCTTGGTCCCCAGCCTGTGCAGTGATTGCTGTCGGGTGCAACATGTACTCTTGCTGAGATTCATTAGGTTAATAGAAGGAGAATGAAGACCCTGTGAAAAACAATTATCACTGGAATATAGGCCAAAAGGCGTGTAAGTAAGGTTTTGTATATCAATAGTGACAGTTAATAGTCATTATTAATTCTAGCTAATGGAATTAAAACCTCCATTCCTGTGACAAGCAAGGAACAAATTTTACAGAGAAGATTTTTTGATCTCACTGAATGGATCACATCCCTGTAGCCTCACAGAAAAGTAGTAATAAAGCAAAGACTCATCATAAATAAGCCTGAAGTGAAAATTGGAGTAGTTCAATTAAGACTGTTTTATAAATTAAATGGCAAGAGAGTCTACAGCCTTATAATAAAAAAAAAAAAAAATAGGAGAAGAAGGAATTTTCTGCAGGAAATATGAGAAAAAATAAAAGGAGATGTTGCACTAGAACTAGTGCAGATTTTGCCCTAGGTGATTGTATACTGTTTTTGGGAAGAGACATCATGGTTGAGTCTGTCACTTGGCAAAATGTTCAGGCTTAGAAGTGTCAACTGCTATTGTTGCCAAGAAAAGCAACTCAGCCTGTCCTTCCTTGCTGTCCCTGATGGGATGGTCAGCCTTTCTAAAACTAATAATAATAGAGCAGTTTAAGTGGGAAAAAGTCAACATGGTTGCTAAAGTCCAACCTCTTCCTATCCCAGGTGCCCATTTTTTTCTCTGCAATAATCCATCTTTGTGCCATTGCAGAGTAAACTGGGTCATAGATGTGATCCTGCTGAAAATAAATTTCTTTTTGGTTTAGATTTTGGTTAGAGAAGTTAGATCCTTAATTTGTTCTGATTCCCTACAGTCCATGTGTTTGGGCTGGTGCAAAGCAGTTATGTGGTAGGGACAAGAGCAAACAAATGGGCCAGGAAAGTAGTTGAACAGCTTTTGGCAGGCACTGTGGTTTGCTGCTGGTGTTTATTTGACTTGGTAATGTAGTAAGAGTAAAAAGACAGTTTCAAGTGGAAATAGATCTCTGAACTCTGAAGTTATGTGGGATGGCCAGTTACAGCTGAGTGTGAAATTATGCATCCAGTAGTAGCTATTTCTAGACAAGGGTAACAGTTAAAAACACTGATGCTCAGAAAAGGCAAATTTGTCCCTTTTTTACAGGTTGCCCCCACACAGCCATACTGGCACTACTGAATGTTTTGTCTCAGTTATTTGTAAGTTCACTTGTAGCTACTCAGCATGAATGGTTTTACCATTTAAGTGTGCAGCCTTCACCATTAAAGTATGGCGGTCTTTGATCTAACCTTCTAGAGGTACTTTGAAGCTTAAGAGATTTGCGATTTGTTGGGAAGGATATCAATTTTAATTTGAGTAATCAAAGGAATTTGTGCTCTCTCAACAGAGAATGTTTTTCTCTGATTAGTGAGGCAGGATTTTACACCTCTTCCAGATGACTAGCTCCACATACACTGGTTCATCTCTGACAATGTAGGAGCAATAAGGGTGATTTAAATAGCTTGCTTTTGCTTAAACTGCTTTTTGGTTTTCCCAACTTGCTCACTCAAGTAGTAATGTTTGGAAATGGTTGAAACCATTTTTCTTTGACCATCTGCTGTAATGCAAGAGTATTGTATATTTTGATTTGATGAGTTGTTTAGCTAATAGTGAAGGTAGTATTTTTCTGGAGTGTTCTGTAGAAGTGGTAGAGTCACGGTTCTGGGTGGATTTAAAAGACATGTACATATGGCACTTGACATGGTTTAGTGGAGGACTTGGCAGTGCCAGATTAATGCTTAAACTCAATGCCCTTAAAGGTCTTCCAACCTAATACCTGTATTGTAAGTACTCTTGTAAGATAACTGTCAGCACCAGAATTTAGGTGTGTACATAATTTTTGGTTCTTTACTTCCCTAAATGCAATTAAGTTTTATATCAGACCATTGTTGGGTTGGGTTTTTTTGTGCCTTAGGAAAGGAAAATATACTTTTCTTCACAGATGTAAGAGTATACTGACATGCCAAGAGTAACAGTAAACTAAAAAAGAGTTTACTTATTGAAAACAATATATAAATAATTTCTTTTCTTCCTTTCTCTATTTCAAATACAATGTTTTATCTCCTCTTTTAGCTGCAAGCTTGTGGGGTCCATATAAGGACATATGGCAGACTGTAATGAATGCCATTTGGAAAAGGCAACCTGAAGCTGTTCATCGTCTAGATCAAGTTTTAAAGAAGCACAAATCTGACTTCATTTCTCTCTTCAGAAATCCGGTACTGGTCTATGCTCTCTTCTGGAATGAGCTGGAGAGTTGATGATGTATTCTGTTTTATATTGTTGTCTTACATGCCATTTTAGACCCTGACCATTCTTTTCATGTGAGATTTTTACAGTACATAACATAGATGTGTTATACCAGTCTTGTTCTGCTGTAAGAATACAAATAGTATTAAGTGGGAAAAAATAATACATACATATTATTTTGTATCTTCTACAGGATAATTTTATCTATGATGTATTTTTTTTTCTTTCATATAAGTGCTATTTTGAAAGGGATGGTAAAAGTATCTGATGATCCATCAGTCATGTATTAACTTTTTTTGTTACTCTTGTGTGTCTGAAATAAAGCACAAAGCTATTTTGCCTGGGTTTGCTCATGTTTCAGTCAGATTAGCAAGCAGACAAAACAGGTGAATACATGAGCTTAAAAAGTACAGAATATGTCTTATTTGGAACGCCACATAATGTGAAAAAACTCCCTGTTTCTTGGCTGATGTATCACAAGGTAGTAACTAGATGTTCTTTCAGTGGTGTTATTTCTCCAATAGTAGATGGCTTATTTAAATTTATAGGTCAGAAAATTTAACAGCTATAGAGTTTCATCAGTATATTTTAACATTTCAGTTTAATAGCAAAAGAATGTTGTAAAGAATAGTTGGGAGTAATACAACAGTTCTGATCAACAACCCAGATGTCTTTCACTGTGTTTATACCAATTCCTGTTGAGAATTGTATCAAATTTAAACCACTAGTATTTTGAGTAAACTAAATGTCAGCACTGATTGTATAAGATGATTTTTTTACCGTTCCCACAAAGAGACTACTGCTGTCTAAGCATGAAGCATTTTTAGGATGCCTTTACCATCTCTGTATAAAAACACTGCCTTTGTTTTTATGATGACAGCCTAACCTGACAGAAGTGTATTTATGAGGATGGATTAATGTGTAAAGCTTTTATTCAGTATTTGATTTTGCCATTTTGAGTAACTTCCGATGCTTGTTTCTCTTGCAGCCAAAAAATGTTCAGCAGCATGAGAAAATTCAGAAAGCAAGCACAGAAGGAGTTGCTATCCAGGGTCAGCAGGGAACTAGGCTTTTGCCAGAGCAGCTCATCAGAGAAGCCTTTATTCTCAGTGACCTCTTTGATATTGGAGAGTTGGCAGCTGTTGAGCTCCTTCTAGCTGGTGAGAAAGGAAAATATTTAAGATCTGGAGAAATACAGCTTAAATAGGGTGTCTTGGTTTGGAAAGACAGGTATCCACCAGGGAAAGCTGGATTTTCCCTTGGGATGGAGAATGTAAACCCCTCACCCCCTCCATATTATAATTTTGCAATTAAGGGCTTTCAGGCAAAGATTTGGGAATAGGAATAGCAGTTCTTTACTAGGAATATTAACAATACAAATGTAGTAGTAAAAACAAACAAACAACAATCCTAGAAACCCTGATAGAGTCAGAGCTACCACCTGACACCCTGACCAACAGTCTTGCTGTAATGTCGTATGATAGCAGTGTTCTGAACCTTAATGTTTGAACACTCAGCTGTTGCAAAGGGGGGAATATTCTGAGGAGGTTTTATGATGTACTTGAATTATGATGTACTTGTATCATTGAATTTAAACATAATTAAAACATGATTGAGGATTTTTCCATAAAGCAGTGTAATAGGTACTGATTCTTCAAATTATGTATTAAGTTATACATTGCTGTGTGACTCTGTAATCTAATAACTGATTAGTAAGAGAAGTATTCTGGAGAATGACACATTCTTTGTGTAGAAGATTGATTTTAGAATCATTAAGTTAAAATTGTTATTACTAGCTACTGTCCATTAACTTGAAAAATTTGTTAAAGAAGTA
This sequence comes from Phylloscopus collybita, assembly GCA_027886175.1. Taxonomy (NCBI): domain Eukaryota; kingdom Metazoa; phylum Chordata; class Aves; order Passeriformes; family Phylloscopidae; genus Phylloscopus; species Phylloscopus collybita. Next base: position 47,352,512 of record JAJNNQ010000137.1, on the reverse strand, counting down.
GTTTGCAAATTTGTCATGGTTGGAAAGCCATCTTCAAGTCAGGCTCACTTTCTAGTTTGAGCTTGAATGTTCAATGTAATTTCAGATAGAAAATTTAATTTTGAATAAAAGATATTTCAATGATAATTCAATTCATCTTGAATTATTGGTTATCCTCTTGGTTATTAAGATGGGTACATATAAGTAGCAAATACCATTTGGAGTAGGATATTTATGGACTACCACTTCAAAAAGCCCTTTTTGTATATTTTAATAGTTGAATGTTAATTTTCCCAATACCACCCAAAATATCTGAGATTTGTTTTAAGTGTCTGAAACAAAGCGGTAGTGCATAACCACAGTTACTTTGAATGCGATATTTGTATTTCAGTTAGAAATACCAAGATACAGAGCTGTTATCAAGGTGTGTATGTTCAGCTTTCTTTGGCTATTTCTGTGCATTTTCATTCACTAGGAGAACACCAGCAGCCTCATTTTCCTGGCCTTACAAGAGGTCTAGTGGCGGTTCTGTTGTACTGGGATGGAAAAAGATGCATTGCCAATTCACTGCGAGCCCTCATCCAGTCACGCCAAGGCAAGACGTGGACATTGGAACTCAGGTCTGTATCAGGGCAATGAGCTGATCAAAGCTCTTTGTGTTGAGTGCTTTTAGAACTAATTAGACCAAAGGGAGTATGTATAGTCTCGAATTTGCTTTTTTCTCATAACCCGATGCAGCTGCTTTCATGTTTGTTTCTTAAGTGTAATCATTCTTTGCAAATATTTTTGTTGGATTATAGGGATATATATTGTATCATGCTACTTCACCTTTTGGCAGTATTTAACTTCAGACACTCTCCCAGTCATTGTTGCTCTAACTAGTGGTGATTGCTGAGTATTTGAGAACCCTGCTGTGTTCTGACTTTCTGTGTACTGTAAAAGGGAATTGTATCTTCTGCCTCTACTTAAAAGGAATGTACTATATCTTCTGCCTCTACTTAAAAGGAATGTACTGTCTACTGGTGGACATTATATGCTAGTATTTTTTGCCTTGAAAAAGAAAGTAGTGCACACTACTTGCTTCCAAGTTGGCTACAGAAAGATGAAAAAATGTGTTCTAGTGTAAATATAAATTCAGAGTGCAGTATCCGGACAATTGCATTTGCTAGTAAGGAGTCTTTAAGCCAGTACTAGTTGTTTCACAGGAAATTGTTGGTAGGCAATTGGGGTATAGCCCTTACAAGGCAACTTTTTGTCTTAACTGCTGGTTGGTTATGTCCTCAGCTATTCCTACTGAATCTCAAATTTTAGGTAAAAAGAAGTGTCTGTTTTGCAGAATCTTTGTTTTGCTTTGTGTTTCTCTATAACCTTTGTTCAGTTTTACTTAAATCTCTAAGTCAACATTTGTGAGTTATGTGCATTTTGTATATAATACTTTTTCCTTTTAATAGAAATCTTAACTAGCTGATCCCTGTTGTATTCTCATATTCCGTGTTCTTTAACCTTCAGCTGCCTAAAGACTCTGTATCCATTCAGCATAATGTTTTGAGAGGGCAGTACTTTTACTGATGCACATTTAGTTGGTCTCTATATATAATTCATTTGTATGGGTTTTTTTGTCATCAAATACGTTTAATGGGATTCATTATTTTAGACATGTTTGTGACTGGAAAACATGATTACTTGTTTAATTTATATTTTTCTGTTACAGTCAAGAGTTAATTTCCATTACAACACGCTTTACAAATGACCTAATGGAGCAGGGTTTGACTCAGAAGATCCTTACACTTCTGTCTCACATTGATTTGAACAATGAATTTGATAAACTCCAGAGAGAGCGAGGATTGGGCAGTGAGAAACATCGCAAAGAGGTAAAATTCACCGAGCATAGATATTCTTCTGTGTTACTGAACACATTAGGGTAGAGTTAGACTGCAAAGAGTCCTTTGCATTTGCACAAAGTCTGCCACTGTCTGAGATCACAGGTACTGCTCCACAGCTTGTGCGTTATCAGTGTGGCATTCACATTGCTTCCCACATTTCCATCTTGCTCGTGCTCCCAGATGCTAAGGCATGCCTTATTTTTGTATTGTATTCTAAAAATACAATAAAAGAATTGTAACAGTAAAAATCTAAGCCTAATATTTACACTGTGTGTAAATTTCTTCTTTATTTTTAATTCTGAAGTCTGTATTTTAAATTATCAGCACTACCATTATCTGCACTATTGGCATAAGAAAAGTGAACTAATTCACAAATTATTAAAACCGATTGAAACCAACTTGAGTCAGGTGAATAATTCTCTTAATAATCCAATTCTGTTGATATGAACAGAAGCATTTCTAATAGTCAAGTAAAAATTGTTTGAAAATATATTGTCATCTTTTTAATTCTTGAACTTAATTGACACTGTGACTAACTGCAGAATAATTTTTGTAGCAGGATGATTTTAAACATTATTGTTTTAAGTTTTGAACTCCTTTCTAATGGGTGATCTGCCTAAAAATCATTCTGTGTAATAATAAATCAGTTTATTTTCCACTGAATAAAGATCTAGTCTTACGCTTTTACTATGAATCTGGAAACTAAGGAAAGCATATCTTTCCCATTTATCTTAAATTGCCTTAATTTACCCTAGTCTCACTTCAAGATTTCTTTTTTTGGGGCAGGAGGAAGGCTGACTGTGGGGTAACTGCCGTTGCAGTTGTGTAATTAGAGACAGGGAATGTGACTTCTGTGTGATACATGTACAGCTATGTAAATTCTATGTAGATTGATGTCTCCTGTCCTTGACAGGGATGCTGATTTGCATGTAGTCATATTCCCAGGTATCTACTCACGCCTCTCATGAAATACATGGGAATATAAATGCAATTAACAAGTGGAAGTGTCCTTTTGTTGTTTAGCAAACAAACCCAACGTTTTCTGTAGCTGCTGTCTTTAGAGTGATTTTTAGTTTAAGCCAGTCATCATGATTGACTGAGAAGGACAAGTTGAACATGTTACCAGAATAGGTATATTCACCGGGTTGTGGTTTTTTGTTTGTTTGTTCGTTTGTCTTGTAAAGGTTTCTGATCTCATTAAAGAATGCCGGCAGTCCTTGGCTGAAAGTCTCTTTGTCTGGACTTGTCAGTCACCCCTGAATAAGGATGACACTCTAATCCTCATAAGTTACCTGGAGAAGGTAACAGTGGAAGCTGATGGCTCGTTGGATGGCGTGAACTTGTCTCTTCTCATGGCTCTCCTTTACTGCTTTGATGTCAGCTTTCTAGAGCAAGGGGCAGAGGATCGTGAAGGTAATGCTGGCAGCTTTCCCAGAGGTTACCTTGTACAGGTGGATAAACTGTTGCTTAAGCAATTTTGTTACTGACCAGTAACAAATTGTCAGGATTTTGCATGTGTTTTTTCACATTTGCTTACTGAGTATTGGTTTTGTGTTTTTGTTGTTGAAGACTTGATGCACCGGCTCCCTCTGCTAGCAGAAAGGCAGTACATAGCAACAATCCACACTCGGCTTCAGGAGTCTCAGCCCTGGAAATTACCAGGCCTGCAAGCTGCTGTTAGATTAGCCTGGGCACTGACATTGCGAGGAATATCCCAATATTCTGACGTGACAGGTAAATTACCCTAAAGTTCACTTGCTGCACATTACTATGCAGAGCTTGCAAGTGGTGTAAGTCGAAGGATTTGTTACCTTTTTGAAGTGTTGTTCAAAATTAAAATTACCATTAACATTTCCTTAAAACTTTTTCTGTGTGAGTTTGGTTGTAGTGAATTGAATTACTCTGAAATGTACACAGATGTAGAAGAAATTATTTATGAGACAGTAGTAGTGCCTCATTGAAGTGAAAGAGATTTTAATGTACTGCAAAATTCAAGGATTTCATTTTCAGCTTTAGTATAATTTCAATGCTTGAATCCAGAGTAGATTCTTGATTGTGTTTTTTTACATCTGTAGATGTTAGACCTCAGTATGTTGAGATGATGAATCTATTAATAATTTTATTTTTTCATCTCCAAACCTCACAAACCTTCTAGCTTTCTACTACGTCAAAATTGAGTCTTCTCCAAAATATCTAATAAAGAAAAATGCGAACATTATAATTAGCATTTAATTAAGGTTAGTTTGTGGTTTTTGGTTGACTGCCTTAGATTTTTTGGGGTAAATGGATTTGACTGTAACATTTATTAAAACAGAAAGTTGAGGTCATCATCTGCTGTTAATTTATTTTTTTTCAGTCTAGTTCTCCTGTACAATATTAAAAAGAGAGTTGATAGAAGCATGGCAATTTGCATGTCAGCGGTGTGTCCTGAAATATATTTGTTTGGTAACAGATTGTTATTTACTTCTTCCCCTCTTGTGAATTTTGTTGCCCAGCTCTAGCAGAATTCACTGAGGCAGATGAGGCAATGGCGGAGCTAGCAATTGCTGATTATGTTTTCCTGTTCCTGACTGAATCTGTTGTGGCATCTGAAAATTTCTACCAGGAGGAATTTTACATTCGCAAAATCCATAATCTTGTCACAGACTTCCTTGCACTCATGCCAATGAAAGTAAGTTGTTTGTGTGCGTAGCAGTTAATGAGAAATGTGAGCATCTCTTCTACCTTTCTGTTATTTGGATGAGGTTGTGCGGCGATTCAGACATGATGCTCAGCTTGAGCTCCTGTGCTTCAGAAAACTTGTTTGCCTTATAAAAGCCTTAAAATGTTTGGGGTTTGTTTTCCACACTGAAGTAGAATGTTGTAGCAATGGGGAACAAAGGCATGGACCCCCTTGTGCATGCAAAGGGGATCACTTTATTGTAGAAGTTAGCTCCCCTTTTATACCTTTAATGTCAATCAGACAAAACCCAAACTTAACAGAAGAAGAGCACCTATTGGCTGGCTCAGCTGCAGTGTGCTATCCATAAGTCATAACTATCTCTCACCCTCCAACTGTCCAGCCTGCAGCTGTGCCTTCCTACAGGGCTTTCTGGAAAACATAAGCTTTAATAAACTGTAACAATTATAACCCCATATCCTACAGAATGTGGTTTTTAAAACACTTCAGTGTGGTGAGATTCACAAAACAGGCTTTTATGCTGGTAGTAGTTTGTTTTACTTTATTAAAATTTAGATGAATGCTGAAATTCCATTTCAGGTTGGTGGTGTTTTTTTGGGTTTTTTTTGGGGGGGGGTTTGTTGTTGTTTGTTTGTTTGTTTGTTTTTTTGCTTTGGCTCAGATTTCCAGTTACTTGTAGCTAATGCCTGAAGATGAAGAGAGATGTTCATTACAAGCAGGAGTTTGTAATACAGGATATAAGACAAAATCAGACTATTGATTTTTATTCTAGTTTGATATAAGCCAGTACTAGTTGTTTCACAGGAAATTGTTGGTAGGCAATTGGGGTATAGCCCTTACAAGGCAACTTTTTGTCTTAACTGCTGGTTGGTTATGTCCTCAGCTATTCCTACTGAATCTCAAATTTTAGGTAAAAAGAAGTGTCTGTTTTGCAGGATCTTTGTTTTGCTTTGTGTATCTCTATGACCTTTGTTCAGTTTTACTTAAATCTCTAAGTCAGCATTTTAATTAATTCTTCTGCATAGTTTTAGCATTTATGCTGCTTGCCAATGATGATTTGGGTAAATCTTTTGGTTGCCTGCATTATATTCGTTTAGAACTTGATAATTGGCTTTAGTACCTCATTATTTAACTTACCAACATTCAGGTTTTTTCTTGTTCAGTTAGTATACTGATTTAGCTAGTTTGCTTTGACCCTTTCCACAGTTACTTCTAGTTTTTAATAATTTTTTCTTGTTATTATTTTAAAACTATTTTTCCCAATTATTTTGCTGCTCATTCAGTTTTGCACATTGAAGTTTATTATAGACCATGAACTAGTCTCTATTGACTGTCAACATGTTTTATTTTTTTATGTGTTGAATTGGTTGTTTACTTCTGTTTTTTGTTCTTCAATGTCTCCTTAATATTTAACAAGGCTTTTAATCTTATGTCTGTTTCCTTTCTATGAGCCTCCATTGGGGTCTCATGTCAAAAGCTTTTTGAATCTAAAATTAAATGTCAGCTGGTTTTTGTTTAGTAATTAGCTTTTTCAACACAAAGAAGTTTAGTATGCTGATTAAATGGCTACTTTTTAAAAAAAATTGCTGCTGTTCTTGCTCTTCTCTCGTTTTCCCTGTGGTATTTATTGACATGTGATAATGCTTCTGGCTGAAACAGAGTAACTCCAAAGTTGCCTCAGTTCAGAACTTTAAAGTCATAAAGTAGCTGCAAGTAGAAATAGTCTTCAATGGTGAAGAAAGGTGCAATCCACAGATCTATATACAGGAATCAATATTTTGCATTTGTGTTTGCATGTGGGTTACGTGTTTCTTTTCACTTCTTGTGAGTAATGGTCTAACATTCTTTGAAACTAAGCTGTCTAGCTTTTAAATTAAAAACAGGAAAAGGATCCACCTTTTCGAGCCAAAACCAAGTGTCTGGTGCAGTCAGTTAGGAAAAACTCCCATGATAAAAGTTCAGGGCTTTTGCTATGCACTTACTTTGCTGGGCTTTGGCAGTAAGCAAGTGATTGACTATAACTTTGAGTGCAAGCTCTTGGCAGGGAGAGAGGATTGAAAAATAGAAAATTGAATATTCTTGTCATGTTCATGCAAATATATTTGCTTTCTTGGTTTTAATAGGCCATATAGACAATTCCATTATTCCTGTTTTCTTTCATTCTTAGCTAAATAGTGACCACTGTTTCTTTTTTGCCTTCATAAATCCTGTAGGTGAAACAGCTGAGAAATCGTGCTGATGAAGATGCTCGCATGATCCACATGAGTATTCAGATGGGTAATGATCCACCTATTTCCCTTCGGAGAGATCTGGAGCATTTAATGCTTCTAGTAAGCCTTATTTTCTTGTAAATTACTGTGACAAATAACAACTGTGACTTCCATTTGTCATCTGAAAACCTGTATCTGAATACCATATGGTGCTGGATCTTTCCCTTTTGTGATGATTTTTTTTTTCCTTAAGTACAGACGCTTTTCTATAATTTTTCATATAAAGGAATTAATTTACTGCCTTGGTTTCTGATGTTAATATAATGATTTTTAATTATTTTTAGTAAGCAAATAATTACTTTTAATGATTTTAATAATTGCATTGTTTCTTACGTTTGAAGATTTTAGAGGTTTTACCCCACTGTTGACAATTACTCTGATAAGTAATTGAAATATTTAAATAATTCTTATGTATTGATATATTTGTAATGAGAATTTTGGAAAACTGTTTTTTATTTGCTGTAGAGTAGGCTTGGTAAGATGACACCATCAAGGCTGATGAAATTACAAATTCCCTTATTTCAGTAGAGTTTTGACCTTAAGTGTACATTTAAAAGAAAGATTTTCTGTCATATTTTAATAAAATAAAAATGGGAATAAAAATAATTATATTTGTTTAAATATCATTATATATGCACTTCCAGAAAAATCCGTGTTGAAAAAAGATTTGCATATTGAACTGAGGTGTTTTATATTTTCTGGAAATTTAAAAACTTGTATTACTTGTCTATTCCAAAGATGCTCCTTTAGCTTATAGGGATTCATAGGAAAATTTGTGGTGAAATGCTTTCCTAAGCAGCCCAGATAGATGCAGTAAACTTAAATGAAGAACTAGAAATAAAAATTTGCTCTGAGAAATTTGTATGTTCAGATAGCAGGTAAGATTTCTAATTATGATACCAGCTAACTTATAAAATTAATATATTTTAATGTACACATATGGTTGTTTAAGGAGAAATTACAGGTTTTTTTAGCAATGATTTAATCCATAATAACTAAATAGAAAGTTATTAAATTTTCACTGATATGTGCATTTTGAATTTAGCTGGCTGTCGCTGTTCCAATACTGTAATTTTCAGAAAGTTTTAAGAACTAGAACACCAGCCCTGTGATGCTTTGCCTCTCAGATCCGTTTAGCTAATCTGGAAGCAGTGCTTATTCTTGATGTAATTGTTTTTCCTTCCTGGAGTTGATACTTTTTCAAGCATCTTCCTTTTTCTGACAGATCGCTGAGTTGTATAGGAAAGACCCCTTTAATCTGGAACTTGCCCATGAGTACTGGTGTCCGTCGGAGCCCCTGCAGACGTCCACCATCATGGGCTCCTACCTTGGAGTAGCTCACCAGCGACCCCCCCAGCGCCAGGTTAGCTAGATTTTCTTGAGTAATTACTAGTAACTTGAAACCAAAGTAGCAAAAAAACCTAAAGCAAAAAAATTTTTGGTGTTATTACAGATAGCCTCTAAGAAGACCTTACCTTTTTTCAATGACTGATTTGCATGTGTCCTGCTCTTTATGGCATGGTCATGGTTGCTTGCCCTAAAATGAGCTACTGCTAGCCATTCATGGTTGTCAATAAACTTAGCAAGAAAGAGTATTAACAAACCTCTATGAAAATGTTGTTTAGGTTTAATTTGTTACAGTTGCTAAATGGATTCTGATAGTTGTCTTGTGTTTTTTGTCTGATGACTTCTACGTACCTTTTCCATGTAACCGAGAAGTTAGATTCCTTAACAATAATAATAAAAAAATCTTTATTAACTGCAGTTGGTAGTATTTTAGGGGTAAAAAGTCCTAAGAATATTTTAATTATTTGAAGTCCAAAAATTATAGACCATAAGAGACAGAGCTTAAAATTAGAATGAAGAAACAATCCAAGCAGATAAAGCAGACATTCCAAAAACTCTTTGGATATCTGGGGTGCTGACAGCTCTCAATGCTTCTTGAAGGACTGTGCAGTGCTAGGCAAAACCTTGTACAAGACAAATTAGACACATCCCAAGACCTACCCAGAATACTGACAACTTGAATTAGAACCAGGTGCAATCTGCAAGCAGCCTAATACGACCCTGAAAGGAACCACTGTGTGTGTGCGCCACTGTTCGGGTGTATGACATCCACATTGAATTCTTTACTTGCATGATGAGATGTGCTAATAATACTCCTGTGGAACAACTGGAAGCTGAAGTAAATTTTATCACTAGAAATACAGAATTGGAGAGTTAGTATATTTTGCAGTCACATGAGTTATTTTGTTTAGTTTCTCTTTCAAACACATCTCACTGAATAGGCCAGTCTACAAAGGACTTGTCTACCCCACCCTGATTATGTTAAAATCTGTTTTCTGACTTTTACTGCCTGATGTTTTCCTATAATGCTCAGATTTACCTTTTTTTTTTTTTTTTACGCTGATCTTTATTTGTTCTAGGTTGTCTTGTCAAAGTTTGTTAGGCAAATGGGAGATCTACTTCCTTCCACAATTTACATCCCATACTTGAAAATGCTGCGGGGACTGGCTAGTGGACCTCAGTGTGCTCATTACTGCTTTAGTTTGCTGAAAGTCAATGGCAGTAGTCATGGTAAGTGAAGTGACACTTCAGCTCTTTCTAAACTGCCTTTTCTTTTGATAAGTGTGAAGACTTACTTGAGATGAATTGTGGCCTCATACTTCTAATATTTAATTATTGGCACAAAGATGAAATTGGAAGGCTTTAGTCGAAACTGTAATCTGAAAAAAACCCTGACAGATAAGGTAATATAGATGTCTGAGCACCTTAGCAAGTAATACACCTAGTGAAACAATGCTTTTTAATAAGAAAATCCCTGTGTCTTAACACCATAAGAAATGTAGAATGTCAGTGTTGCTTATTATAAAACAAAAAATGAGTAATGTCTTAAAGTTAGCTGTATTTACAAAATATACAATGTAACTTTCATGAGCTAACTTGTTCAGAAGCACTTTGTTCAGTTAGAATTTTTTGATACATATAATATAATAGCAGTTTCTCAGAGTAAGACATGCTGGTCAGTCCTGTGTTTTGCATTCATTTTGCATTGGTCAGATTATTAAAACCCTCCTACTTTGAAGATACAAATAATGCTGCAAAGATTCCAATTCATAAAACAGAAAACTTATTTATACTAGTTCTTCGTATTAGCACCTTTCTGTCTCAAAAAAAAAAAACATAAACAGACAAAAATCCCCAAACCTAAATGATTAATTTTGGATACAATAACTTTCCTTTGAACTTTACTTTTTCCTTTAGATAAGAAAGTTTTCCTTTTAGTTTTAGCTACCCTGCTTTTCACCCTGTGAAAGAGTAGAAAGAAAATCTTGTGACCTGTTTGTCATTTTTCTAGCGGAAAACATCCAAGGAGCAGGTGGCAGTCCTGTCTCCTGGGAGCATTTCTTCCACTCTTTGATGCTTTATCATGAGCATTTAAGGAAGGACTTGCCAAGTGCAGACAGTGTCCAGTACCGTCACCTGCCTCTCCGAGGCATCACACAGAAAGAACAGGATGGATTAATTGCATTTTTACAACTGACCACTGTTATAGTCAATTGGGTAAGTAACCTTTTATTAGATTTTCTTTGTTAATACTTTTTTTTTTTCCTGGCAAATCATCATCATTCAGCTCAGAATGACGATGACCAATGATACCTCATTCAGCTTGACCAAAAAAGTATGTAAGTAAAATTTACCTAGCAGTTGTCATTTTATTAGTGAACTCCAAAGGTATGGGAAACATCAGGAATAACTGTAATGACCGAAACTGAAGATGTAGGTGAAGCAGAAAGAGATGATGCCTTTTCCTGTGTTGTTGGTATTGCTGATTCTCTTACTTCTTTGACTCTGGTGCTGCTAATGGAGATGTCTTTCAGAAGTGAGGTATTGTCATAATAAATCACTATGGAGTAGGAAAGTTCTTCGCCTTTACTTGTGAGTTTGAAAAAGTGAAGGTAATAATTGAAATCAAAAGGAAGTTGTAGAAATTTGGCAAGGAAAGTGATCAGCTGTGAAACTTACCTCCAGGGTTATGATTTAAAATGTCCCCAAGCCAAGGATGTAAAATATTTTGAATGAATTGACTGGAAGAGAATTCCAGGAGAATAAAATTGCAGTGCATAATTTTGTGTTGTGAATTGTCTGTGTAATCTGATTAGTGTAGAATTCTGCTCTTAAATACCCACTAGATTTTGCAGCCTTAAAGTTCTGTGATATAGTGAGATAGCCTTGGTTTTGCTGACCAAGCAAAAACACAAGACAAAATGAAGCTGAATAGTTTTTTAAAAATCATCTTTGGTGGTAATGGGTTAATCCTGTTTGAGCTGTAATGTCAGCAGTAGATATGTATGGAGAAAAGGGAGCTCTTAAAACTAGTATTTCATAGCATCATCAAATCATAATCTGGGATGAAGATAAATTTGTTCTAAGGATGCAGGAAATTACCATTTGATGAGGCTAGAGGCTTGTTCCCGTCCAATGGTTCATCTCAGAGTCTCTAGTGAGCTTATGTGAGTGATGATCCTGTTCTTAGACTAAAACAAATTGTTACAAGTTCTTAGCAAATGTTGAAATGCAGTGTGAGTTCATAGAAATATATTGAGATAGGAGTATATAGAATGTATGTAATAGAAATACTAATAAAAGTCCCTCTACCCATGCTTGAAGAAGTTGCTAGAGTGTAAGTACTTATAGACTAATTTCATGAATGTGTGTCTACTAAAAAAAAGTGGATTGTTATAAGAAGCTTGTATTATCCAAATAATTTTTCTGTGTGGATAGGCACAACTTTAGTACTTGCAAGTGTTCATGCTTGGCCTTTTGTTAAACTGAAATGGTTGGCTTTGGAATTGTCTACTATTCTTTCGCTGTTTTGTGTACCCTGAAGTACAAAGCAGTACTAAACTGTGAATTAGAGATTGTAAAACATGAAAAAAAAACATTTTGCTTCAAAGTAATAATCCTCAGTTCTGTTTCCTGTTCATCTCTGTAGAGTGAGAATGCTCGCTTGGCTCTTTGTGAGCATCCTCAGTGGACACCAGTAGTGGTCATCCTGGGACTTCTGCAGTGCAGCATTCCTCCTATTTTGAAAGCAGAGCTATTAGAAACCCTTACTGCTTTTGGAAGATCTCCTGAAATAGCTGCTTCACTTTGGCAGTCCCTGGAATATACACAGGTATCTAGGATTTTCAAGTGCTTAGAACTGTAGCATCCTAGTTTGTTGAAACTGCCAGTGGTATATTCGAAATAGTATTGCATTTCCTCCCAAATTTTCTTTTTGCCGTTGTTGAATATAATTTTTTTCACATAGTTAATGCTTTGGAATGATTTTGAAAATGTCACTATCCCCTCAGAGATGTCATTGGCGGTGCTTATTTTACATCAATACATGTTGCTAACAGTCCTGTTTAAATGATAATTGCTGCCTTATTTTTAGTTGCTAATAAAAGACCCTGACAATAATGACATCTCACCACATTTGCTTCCTAATTTATGATATTTCTTAAAATATACTATAGAAAGAGGTAATGAAGGAAATGTCTTTCCCCTACCCAATATAAGATAAAAATCATTGATGTGAAAAAGTGATGCAGATCTTGGAGAATGTAAAGCTGGAAGCATACAAGTGTCAAACATAATCCAGACTCTCAGACAGAAAAATCCTGGCTTTTTATCCTTTAAAAGGATTTAGAAAACCTCTTCTTAGATCTAAAATGTGATAAGTATCTTTTTTTTACTCCTGATAAAAATGACAGAGATGCATTTTGATTATGTGAAATGTGTTGGTCTGTTTTCATTTCTCTTTCTGTTTTGAAGATATTACAGACTGTGAGAAGTCCAGGCCAGAGTCAAGCAATTGGTATTGAGGTAAGAGAGTGTCTGTACCTAGGCAGCCTCTCAGATCATCTGTGTAAGCATTTGGGAAGCACTTGCAGTGGCTGCCTCTCTTGCTGTGTCCATGGGAATCCTCTAATAGACGCTGTTGTTTCGCTGCTTTGTAATTTACTTTCAAGCCTGCTTGTAATTTCTGTTTTATCCATTTTTGCATCTAGTTCAGCTTCATACTAGTAACAGAACAGCATCTAAACCCTCAAATTCCTCATGAGCACTTCTTGCTAAGATTTTCCTAAATTGGACTTGCTTTTGTTACATCTTGGTACAACTAACTTTGCTTCTAGCAGCAGTGGTAAATAAAAGCAAAGTAGGTGGATGTGGAGGTATATCTTCTAGTAGCTCAGAAAGGAATGAATGTGTGTTGCTGAACTGAAATAAGAGTAACTAATGCTTTGCTGCTTTTGCTGTTTGTGTTGTACAGTACACAGAAATGCTACTAACTTGATTCACTGTGAAGTAATCTACAGATGATGTTACTGTATTATTTCTAACATGTTTCTTCCTCCCCCAAGATCTGTGATTTGTCTCCTTCTCTTTTTGCTGTCCTCCTGGAAAGGTTGAATTGAATGAGATTGAGTCCCGGTGTGAGGAATATCCTTTAACTCGCGCCTTCTGTCGGCTCATCAGCACACTAGTGGAGAGTTCGTTCCCAGCTAATTTGGGAGCAGGTCTCCGCCCTCCAGGCTTTGATCCCTATCTCCAGTTCCTCAGGGATTCAGTGTTTCTCCGATTCCGCACCAGAGCTTACCGGAGAGCTGCTGAAAAAGTAATTTTTGTTTTAAAATATTGTTTTTCTTAGGATATAGTTTTTAATGTGGCTTAGATTTGTTTGAGAAAGCTGTGCAAGTTTGATGCAGCAGAAGTAATCTAGAGCACTTGATAGCATTTTGATTTTGTAAATAGGTGATATTTCAATTCATGGGTCACAATATACATCAAAGGAGCCTGTATAAAGTACCTTTTAAAAAAGAAGTTTGTATTTCTAAATTTGAACTTGCTGTATGGGATTCTGCAAGTCTACTACATGGCTAATGACTTCTGAACATGACGTGGCCAAATCTATGCCAGATTTGTCCTTTTCTCAGTGTTACCTCAGAAAGTATTTCTGACTTGCTGAACCAAGGAATCTGGCTTTCTTTTTTTTTTACAATACTTGAAAGCACATGCTAAACTGTATCTTGGAAGCTAGCTATTCTTTGCTGTATACCTAATAAAAACTATTTATTGCTTTATCGTATAACAGAGCCTAAAACAGGTAATAAATCTGTTTCAGTGCTCCCTTTCACTTCAGAAAGCAAACTTGGGCTTTCAAATGATTTGACATGATGAAGTATAGTGTTGTTGGCATGACTGTCTAATTTTGAAATACTAGCCGTGATTCTGTTGTGATTGCTGCACTGTATGTTGTGTTCTTTGTCACCTTGGCCTTGTTGCTTCAGTCCTAATCTGTGTATGATTTGTTTTCTCATTATTTGCAGTGGGAAGTAGCTGAGGTAGTTCTGGAAGTGTTTTACAAATTATTGCGGGACTATGAACCTCAACTTGAAGACTTTGTGGACCAATATGTGGAGTTACAAGGTTAAGTTGTTCATTTGTTCAGTGACAAACAGAATTGTATCTTGTTTTATTCTGTTGCCTTTGTCTTGGGATCTTGTTTAATATTGCAAATAAGCTGATGGAAAGCTAGACCAAGACTTTAAAATAGGAAGATGTTAGAATTTCCACGTAGTATTGAGATCTGCATGCTGACTCAGTAGATCTTCATGTACACTATTTTCTGCTTCCCTGTTTCTGCTAGGAGGAGAACTTCTGTCTCTTTCGTTTCTGATTTAGTTGAAGAGCAACATTTGATACTTGAACAGCACCTCGGTTTTGGCTTGTTCCTCTGGACTTCATTGGGCTATATCTAAATCACCACTATTTGTAGGGTTAATTTAAACATGTCATTGTATTTGAGATAACTTTTACTATTAATATTATTGATATATGAATTATTGAAAGCAGACAGTAGCAGTGGAATTGCGACCTGAAGTGATTCAATTCTGAACAACTATTTAAAAGGCCAAAGTAGATTACAGTTGCCTCATTATAGGAATCCTAAGGCTTATTTGGGCTCTTAATTTTTTTTTTTTTGAAACAAAGTTTCTTATCATGAATTCCATCTTGATGCTTGTGGATTTTCTTGTAGCAATGCTGTGAGAACCGCTTTTTAATTGAAAACAACTTCAGAGCTGGAAGGCCTCTGTGCCTCATACTTTGACCAAGACTACTTGGCAGCATAACGAGCTCAGAGAATTTGTTAGCTTCTTCCTGTCCTCAGCTAATCCTTCAACTTATATGATTATTTGTGGGTTCCGTGATATGTTGGAGAAGTGGATTAATCTAGTTTTGAGTAGATGCATTTTTCAAACAGATTCAGTGTGTGGCTCCACAGTGGCTTGGCTTGTCTGTTGGTGTGTGGTGGAGTGGCACACACGGATGCATGGAAGAAGGGCATTTTTAAAGCTGGTGCCAAAAGAAACTGCACCCTTGTTCTCACTTGTGTGTTAAAAAAGATTCTTGCTGTTTTGCTGCATTTATCGACAAAGTTTATGAAGAACCTAGATAAATTCGAAGCGTTTGTCTTCTCCTTTTATTTCATATCATGAAGGTCCTTGAATTTTAGGCTAGTAGTTTCATTTTTGCTTACATTGTTTAAACAATCATGGGAGTTTATCCCTACACTGTGAGGATCAGGAGTTTGGTGGACATTCTCTTTGACTTCTGGAAAAGCTTTTTCCCTCATTCAGGGTCTTCATGCATGTTTGAGGGGGATGTATACATTTTCCAATTTCTTTTTGGTCAGATCTGCTTGGGGTTAAATTTGAAATTGTGCTATTAGATACTGGAAAATTATGGTAATTGCCTCTACCACTCTTCCCAAACTTTTAAAATTTCCTCAATGGCTCAGAAAATCTCTGAAGACTTTGTACAAAGCATGTTGCCAACAAACCATGGGGGCTGTTATATTTTGTAGCTTATGCTAACTGAGAGGGATTTTTAGAGGTTATATATTTTTTTTTACTCCTCCCATCTTTAGGAGAAGAAATAATAGCATATAAACCACCTGGATTCAATTTGATGTATCATCTGTTGAATGAGTCCCCAATGCTGGAACTTTGCCTTAG
Source organism: Phylloscopus collybita (assembly GCA_027886175.1). Taxonomy (NCBI): domain Eukaryota; kingdom Metazoa; phylum Chordata; class Aves; order Passeriformes; family Phylloscopidae; genus Phylloscopus; species Phylloscopus collybita. Next base: position 47,336,635 of record JAJNNQ010000137.1, on the reverse strand, counting down.
TTTGCTAGAAGAAGGGGTTAAGCAGCTTGATACTTACGCTCCGTTTCCTGGTATGTGCCTAGAATTCATTTTTTATGTGAAGTTAAAATGTATAGAAGTAAGATTTAAAGCTAACATTGCATGTCTGTAACTTGATGTTGTATCTCTTGCATATAAAAATCATATTTTGGGGGAAGTCTTCCTACTGGTAAACCACATGAAAGTTTTTTTTTCTTGGTGCAAGTCTTGATAAATGACATTTATGAATGTAGTCTATTCAGCTGCTCCTTTGTTTCTCTCATGTTCTTTGTGCACTGCAGGGAAGAAGCATTTAGAGAAGGCTGTACAGTATTGCCTTGCACTTCTAAACTTAACCCTCCAGAAGGAGAATATTTTTATGGATCTGTTGCGGGAGAGCCACCTTTCCCTTATTGTCACACCACTGGAGCAGCTGCTTCAAGGAATCAATCCTCGCACTAAAAAGGCAGATCACGTGGTGAATATTGCTAGGTATGTACAAAGTACTGAGAAGGGTGGAGTTTTGAAGGCACAGAGGTGTTTGGGTCTTGGATCCTTTCATTGGTTTCACTAGCCAATGCTCCTTTTTACACAGAGCATCTCATGATTTTTTTTTTTTTTTTTTGGTGAGACATATTCACAGGTGGTATGATCTGATATTGTCTAGTGCAAGATTTGGATCTGTATTTATAGTTTTTCCTTCTGAATTTTCCCCCTCTCATGGTTTCTTCCTATATTCCTTATGTTCAGCAATTACTGTGCATATAATTTCATTTTGCCCCAGACTCTGGTTGTCACAGAGTGGGAAAGTTAAATGAATTTGGTTGTTGGCCATGTTTTACAGTATTGTCCATTATTTACTGTATTAAATGCCTGCAAGCAGTGTTTAATGTAGATTTTAGATAAAAAACATGATAAAAATTCCAGGAAAGGTTATTATGCCTACTCAGCCTACTCATCTCTCCCAATGGAGGAGCATTCAATGTTTCATGTAGAGTGAAATTTTGTTTGAAGCTTTAATGTTATCTCATGTAATTTGATTTGTAAATGTTTTAGTTCTAAATGTTGTTTAATTTCTTATCCATGCATTACCATCTTGAAAGTTAAATTCTCAACAATTTCATTGCCATAATCTTGTGTCTTTGAAGGTATCTTTACCATGGAAACAGCAATCCTGAGCTAGCTTTTGAAAGTGCCAAGATTTTGTGCTGTATTTCTGATAATTCCAACATCCAGATAAAACTGGTTGGTGATTTCACCCATGATCAGGTAAGTATCTGTTTTGTTGAATCTGGAAAGAGAAACTGATGGAGAAATTCTGGGGCTTCGTAATATTTCTTTAAAGGATAGGTTTCTAGGTCAACTACATTAAAACTCTATTTTGTTTTATATCTGCTCACATATAAAACATCTTTTACTGTGGCATTGGAAAAACAATTGCTTCATTAATTGAAAAAAACAAAATCATGCATGTTTTCAAGAAGTAAAAGGGCAGTATTCTTTGAGATAGGGAGATCTTTTTTTGACTTTATAGTCTTGAATTTTTGAGACTAATTTAGCATACGTAGCAACAGTAGATTTTTCCTTCTGTTCACTGGCTAATTGCTAACCTGCTCTTAGAACAGCTGTGACTCTAAACTCTTGCTTATTAAGTAGGTTGTATAATCTTTGTCTAAAAGTTCTGTCAGCTTACATGAAGGGAATTATGAAAAGTATTTGGTTTAGTACTCTTAAAATTGTCTTAATTTCCATCTTTCCATTGTTGAATACAGAGTGTTAGCCAGAAGCTGATGGCTGGATTTGTGGAATGTTTAGACAATGAAGATGCAGAAGAATTAATTAATCCAGATGAAGGTATGTAAAAGGATTCTTAAAATGGCTTAAACAGTTGTCTTTTGCATGGAATTAAATTAATGAAAGAAGTATAAAAAGTGCTTTTAAGTCAGGAAACAATCTTCCTTTGTTTTCTGTGGAATTAAACCTTTAACAGAATGAAAAGCACCTATGTTTTGTTAAAGTATGTACACAGTATGATGAGCCAACTCCAAACTGAGTCTGTTTTCAGAAGACAAGTATTTAATGTTGCTTTGGATATATTATTTACAACTGTATTAACAGTAATTTGGAATTTTGTTCTTGTCTCTCTTTGTAGTAATATAAGTTGATCCCTGAACATTCTTGTATTTAACTTGAAGATGCTGAAGATTATTTTATTAAATGGATTTTTTACTTCATTAGTCACCATATCTGCTTTTTCTCCTTTTTCTTTTCTTTTTCTACTCAAGAGCTGGAGCTGGAAAAGAAGCGGGCACAAATACATCATGAAACAAGGATCCATATTCTGAATCTCCTTATCACCTCCCTCGAGTGTAGTCCTCCCAGCCTAGCTCTGTATCTCTTGGGATTCGAACTAAAGAAACCTGTCAGTACCACAAATTTGCAAGATCCAGGTATGAAGAGGAGAGATTGATCTGCCGGTTAATCAGTTCTGTTAACAACACTGAGAATATTTATTGGGAAATTCATAGGGGAAAGCAATTCCTCTTCAGTTTAAGAATAAAATAACAAGCTTTGTTCAAGTCCTCAAAAGCTACATGAAAAGATGTATTAATACTCAAATGCAGTATTTAAACAACTTGAGGATTTGATTCTTTGTTTAAGTTGGATTTTGAAACTGACACGAAATTAGAATTGTGGGGGAAAATGATAATTTAGAAGTGAAACATTAATTTATTTACTGTTTAATATAGTATAGTTGTGTCCCTAGTATAAAGAAGATGATTTGATGGTCCAAGTAGTACATATGACAACATGTGAACCTAAAAAAGAGATTGTCACTTTGAACTAGTTCTACTTCTTGGCTAGTTCTGCCCTTCCTCAAACTCCTGTTGAAAATTATTTATAGGAAGGAAAATATTTTTTTTAATGTTGTAGAAGAAAACCTTTTACAACATGTGGAGTTTCATTCTAGTGCTAGGAATTTATAAATATATTAATTATAAAAATATATATGACAATGCAAGCTTTAGAAATATCACTCCTGCTGCTTTAAAGTTGAATTGGTGAGAATAATAGTGTGTTACTATGTGTCTTGTTTGCCTCCTCAGTTTCTAATTGGTATTTCACAAAAAGAGACTGAGTAAGTCCAGCATAGATGGTCAGGGAGCTGCATTACTCAGCCTCTGAGGAGAAGCTGAGGGAAGTCTGGAAAAGAGAACAGCTGGGAGGGGACCTAAGAGAAATCTTTGAACACCTGTGAAGACATGACAGGTTAAAACCAGACTCTTCAGAGGAGTGTGGCAAGAAGAGGAGAGGCAGTGAGTTTAAAATGAAAGAGAGGCTCAATTTGGATATAGAAAAAATTTTTACACCAGAAGACCATGAAGCAGGTTGGCTATAGAGTCATGCAGTCTTCATGCTTGGAAGTTTTCAAGACTCAGCTGTCTAAAGCCATGAACAATGGTCTGATATAAAAACTAGCAGTAGCTTGGTGTTGTCATGGTGTCCCAGTCTGAAATACAAGGTTATTTCTCAACTGTTTTAAAGGATATTTTATAAGCAAGTTAGAACAAACATTCAATAATTTGATTTTAGTTTTTTGAGAACAATATGTTTCTCTATTATCTTTAGGTTTGTATTGGATGCTATGGCCCAGCAGTTTCTAGTTCTTCATAGTTCTAAATGAAGAGTAGATAGGACCTGAATTTTATTTTTTCAGGTATCGTGAAATTCAGTAGTTACGCAACACAGGTAACTGATCTGCACCTACACAATTTTACAGGGTATCATATATTAGGTCAGTGATGAGGAAATCTGTCTCAAAGATGTGAGGGACCTTGCCCATCTCTTTCAAATATCTTGTTAATAATGTGAAGAAATAATGACCGTAAGACATTTACCTCAAGATAATAATTTCCTGCTAAAGCATAAATTATACATGTTCAAACAGAGAAGATTATTTCCCCTATAAGAACTCTGGTTATTGATACTTTTAATGCAGGACCTCTTTCTGTGTCGATTAAAGAATTAATTGGCTAAAGGAAGAATGCAAAAAGGATTTTGACTAAAGTATTAAAATCTATTCCCTATTCCCTTTGGCTGCAGCATCAGGTGCCTTTAGGAGAATTAGTCATATAATGCCTGTATTTGTAAAATAGGACAGGATTTTTTTAAAGCTGTTCTTCGAAATTGTCAAATGGCTTTTTGTTTAAAAGTGTAAAAGCAAGAATTCAAATGATTCACTAGCATCTCAAAAGCCTACAGACTATCTATAAATATTTTCATTAGGTTTTTGCTGAAACAAAACATGATTCCTTCTTTGATTTTAAGTAATGGTGATAAAACTTTGCCAGACATTTTTCCTCAGCTCTGTGGAGTAGCACAGGATATCTGAACAATTTAGTTTCTGTATTTCTGTGTGCTTGACCTATATTGGTTATGGAGGAAAATAAGATCAAGAATGTCAAGTTGTTTTGGTCTTTTCAGGTGTCTTGGGTTGCCCACGGACTTGCCTTCACGCTATTTTGAACATACTGGAGAAGGGTACTGAAACAAGGAATGGACCTACAGCAGTTCGGGAATCTCCCCATCTCGCAGAACTCTGTTACCAGGTATTCAACATATTTTCTGTTGGCATACACCGAAAGTAGACTAAATAGAATTAGCTACTTCTTGGTTGATGAACACATGTAGCTGATGACTCTGATAATAGTTTCATTTTTAAAATGAATATGTCAGGTTTTTATATTGAACTCTTTCTATTTTACCTTCTGTTAAAAAAAATATCTTGTAGTATCACAGAAATGAAAGGATTTACACTCATGTCAAAAACTTGGAATTAGGACATACTTAGAAAACTAAACCTAAATATTTTTGGTTAGGCTTCAAGTCCATTGTGACATATGCCAGGTTTTTTTTTTTTAATTTTGGAAGTGTAATATCCAGCAAATGACATAAAATTCCAACTAAGCCAATGAAATTGTCTGCTTTATTCTGTAGCCATAAGAGAATGTACATATGTGTGGCTGAGAGGGTCAGGTGGGGGAGACAGCTGAGTTAGACAGATGTGTGAGGCAGCTGATGCTTGCACTTAAATCATAGAGTCATATGATTACACACTTGTATGATGTTTAAAATCCATGGGCTCTAGAAAGGATTTTAAACATTATTAAAAGCAAAAGGCAGTTCTGTAGAAGCAGGGAAAATTTATTGCATTTCCTGTCTTGGTGGACATGCAGACAGAAAAAGACTCATTTTTAAGTGAGCTGAACAAACAGGCTCATCTGTTGTCATGTTGTGAATAGCCGTTGTAGTTATCCACATGCTGGTAGTCCTTGATACCATAATTCAACATCTGTTACAAATAATATGTTCAACTTTGAAGAAAGCTGATGGAAAACTTACTGTAAATAATGGTAATATTGTTTGAGCCGTAGAACAGTATTATGCATCTTTTGATTTGGTAGTTGCTTTGTTTTTGAAATAAATTCTATACATGGATATCTACTGTTTTTGATTGTCAGGTGATCTATCAGTTGTGTGCATGCTCTGACACTTCAGGTCCAACAATGAGATATCTGAGGACCAGTCAGGATTTCTTATTCACTCAGCTTCAGTACTTGCCATTTTCTATCAAAGGTAATTTTTATGCTATGATAAGATTGTGCATGCTTAAAATTCAATGTATTTTTTGACTCCCTAGGAGTGAAAGAAGAAACATAGGTAGCATTATTAAACTGAATTGATTGCAGACTCTGCTACTCGTTTAATTCTGCAAAAATTGAACTCTCCCTACTTGAGAAGTTCAGATGATTAGTACTGAACTTTTGGAAAAGAATATTAGCTTTGGAATGCACTAAGTCTCCGGAACCACATCCTAGTCTTTATTGCAATTATCATTGTAGCTTTGTTAGATCATGCTACAGAAAAAAAAATATTGAAAAGAGTGTTATAAAGAACCAAGGGAATATAAGGCTGGTGGTTGTAACCACCTGTGTTGCCCCTTTCTTTGAATACTTTTAAGCTAGTAGGTATGTTTTATATTTCAAATCAGTATTTCTCAGGTATCTTAAACTGAATAAATGTAATTTATCAGATGCTTTACCATCTGTCTTCTGTTCAGTGACAGTAAACTTAACATTCAAGTGCATTATCCAGCATGTTTAAAGTGTTTGAGATGATTCTTATATAACTTAGGAATCCAAATTAGATGAATATAGGAAGATTCTAGGAGACCCATGTTCCAGTCTCACCAAATTTGATTAAAGCTACAGTTCACTTGGGTAAATTCACTGGGGTTATTTTCACTGAAATTGTAACCAACCTCTTGGCTCATGAAGCACTGGACTCTTCACAGTAACTGTTCTAACAGGTTGTATCCAGTTTTGTTGTGTATATGCCTATTGCATGTATGTGTATGATTTGTTTTCAAAATAACCACATGTTCCTTTATTAGCTTTTGTCAGATCTCTGTCTTTTTGTCTCATAAACAATTGGTAAGCAAATAATAACTAATGACATCCTCTAAAAGCTTTCTCAAGTGAAAAATGTTTCCCTTGAGGTGATATTATTTATGCTCAGTTTTATAATTGTTGCCTTATCCCCATCCAGAACACGAGATTTCAACACTGAACCAAATGTCTTGGCTAATGAAGACTGCAGCTATAGAAATGCGAGTGACATCGCTGAACCGCCAGCGCTCCCACACGCAGAGACTGCTGCATCTGCTGCTCGATGACATGCCTGTGAAACCATACCTGGGTAAGAGGAGCTTATGGTGAGGGTAAATAGGCTGCAATAAATGGAGAAAGAGAGACTTCATTTGAATTCCTTTCTTCATGTGACAACAAGCTTGTCACATGAAGCTTCTTCTCAAGCTTGTGACAGTTCATTTGTGGTATCAGGTATGGAATTGCCACTGGAGATAAGGAAAGAAAGATGATGGTGGTTGTAGACTCCAAAGTGAAAGAAATAAGGGCATCATTTTGTTTGTTGCTAATAGAAAAATTAAAAATAGTTTATGAGGTAGGAGGGGGAATATTTAAGAAAAATAGAATTGTAGAATAATTTATTCTGAGCTGCTGTTCAGAATTGTTACAATACAGAGAAGGTGGAGGGTCTTCCTATGGTAAACAGTTTTAGACAAAGTTTCTCAGTCTTAATGTCTGTAACAAGCTCTCAACCCTCTCTCACAGAAGATAGTAGCTGCAGGTCGATTTTGCTTTTAACATTATAACATCCCAAAAGTGATATTACATCCCAATGTGGTGTAAAATGCAATGTTAAATAAAAAGGCAAGATTTTAGAGTTTTAGAACAGGGTAGAAGTAAATCAAGAAAAATAAAACCAGGTGGCAATAAAATTCTTTACATGAAGGAAGTAGAATAAATGGAAGATATTTTAATAGGCTATCTGCAGTAAGATGTTTTTCCTTACTTTTATCAGCCTGAACACTCTCTTTATCCTTGTGGGGATCTGAGTATAGGAAACTGTTTAGATGTGCTACTCATTGTATGGTGTCCCTCCAACTGCATTCTTCATATTGGAGAGTGGGATGTCTGTTTAGGCATTTCTAGTATTTTATGATCTGTATGTAATAATTGGATCGCTTTTGTCAGATAAGTATTGTTTTCATTTGATTAACAGTTCAAGGCTATATTGTATTAGAAGACTTCAATGTGAAAGGTTTATCAGTATATCATTGTGCTCTATCTTTCACTATTAATAAAGTAGGTCATATTTTTCACATAGATTTGTTTTTTGTAATTTATTTAGTATGTTTTATTATCTTCAGCTGATGGTGAAGGAGGGATGGAAGATGAAAGTCGATCAGTCAGTGGATTTCTCCACTTTGACACTGCTTCCAAAGGTAACTGTTGTGACTATTGATTATTTATCAGTAAAGTGTATCTGCTCCTGAACAGACAGGAGGGGGCCAGAAAGGACACTTTGGAAAAGAAAGTAATAGGAGTTCTAAACAGCAGCAGTACACGAAACAATTTTACTTAGTGTGAGGAAAAAAAAATAAAGAACCTCGATACAGATGGTTAGAGTGAATGAAAAACACTGAACTGGAAAGGCAGTTTGAAGAGCATGTATCTGTGCAAGGATGAAATGGTAGAGTGGCAGTCTATCAAATTTATTGTTAACAGTAGAAACAGTGAGACTGTTGCTAAGCCTGAACATACTTGTATTTTCATGGCAAAGAATGTAAGTCCCACATAAATAAATAAATAAATTCTGATTCCTTATGGTTTCTCAACAAAAGACTGCAATGATTATAATTGAAAACCAGCCTGGTTTCATTTAGGAGAAAAATTAGTCTTTTGTTTGTAAATATTGGATGACATGCATGTACAACAGGAGAACTATACAGTATAAGGCATTTTAAGAATTTAAGGCCTTAGAAAATGTTTTTAGACCTGTTATGTAGATTGATAGCACTTTGTGAAGATTTAATGCTTTCTTTTGAAACTTTACATGTTAAGATGAAGATTTAGATTTAGAAGGTAAATTAGGCTCTTTTTGTTAATTTTTTTTTGTTTCCCCTTGACATCTCTGAATACAATTTGAATTAATTTGCATTTCCAGTACGCAGAAAAATCTTAAATATCCTGGATTCAATTGACTTCAGTCAGGACATTCCAGAGCCTTTACAACTGGATTTTTTTGACTGGGCTCAAATTGAGCAAGTCATTGCTAATTGTGAGCACAAGAATGCACGTGGTCAAGTGGTCTGCAATGTCAAGGTTAGCATTGGTCTTTGTTTTCAAGTTACATGTGCTATTTTATATCTTAATAATAATAATAATATAATCAGTGTGTTAATAACACTTTGAAACTTGCTTTTACATAAAAGGTGTATGTTTCAGATACATATTTCTTTGGTTGCCAGTACACAACTACCTAGCACTACATATGGGTACACAATTTGTTGTGTACTGCAGTAGTTCTTGGAGGCTTTACTTAGGAATGTGTTGCATTGTGATGAGCACTTGACAATGTATTATAAATAGTCCTCAAAATTTTGTGACCCTAAAAAATGAGTGAAACTTATTCAAATCCCAGTCCATCTGTTGAATCTGTCACTATGTAGCCATCTCCTAGATTCTTTTAGGAGGTACAAGTGCATCTCCTGTGTCATTTGTCCTAGTTTTGGCTCAAACACCGTTAATTTTCTTCATAGTAGCTGGTATAGTATTGTGTTTTGGATTTAGGATATGAGAAATGTTCCTAACACTTTGATCCTTAGTTGTTCCTAAGCAGTATTTACTTAGTGAAGGACTTTCCAGCTTTTTAAACCCACCAGTGAGTAGGCTGTGGGCACAGGAAGCTGGGAGGAGACACAGCCAAGAGAGCTGACCCAAAACTTGCCAAAGTTCCATACCATATGATATCATGCTCAGTGTATAAACTAAGGGGAAAGCTGGCTTTGGGCTGCTGCTCAGGAACTGGCTGGGCAATGGTTGGTAGGTAGTGAGTAATTGCATTTGTGCATCCTTGTTTGTATTTTTCTAAATGTTGTATTATTCCCTCCTGCTTTCCTTTTCTGTCCTATTAAACTGTCTATAACTCAACTCACAAATTTTACTTTATTTCTCAAATTCTGTCCCCTACTCCTGCTCCGTGGTGTTTATCTACCTGCCAGGTTAAACCGTATCATCATTGAAGTTTCACTTTTATTTTCAGTATGTTCACAGAGTTCTGGTTGCAGAAGTCAATGCCCTTCAAGGAATGGCAGCAATAGGCCAGCGACCCTTACTTATGGAGGTAAGTATAGAAAAAGTTAACTACTGCTTGTTGTTGCTCTTGGTGGATTTCATACAGTGTCAAGCAGTAAGCTTTACTATAAGAGATTGTGGCTATGAGTCCTAACTTAGACTTAGTAATTCCTGAAGACAAAAACCCCAAAATTGATAAACTAAGGTACTTCTTACCATACTGTTCTCTAAATGGCTGGCCTGTTTTGTTTTTTTTCTTTACTCTCTTCCCTCTCCATTAATGATAACAATTGCAACTCCCACCCCACTATACAGAAAGCAGTTACACTGATTGGCTGTTGACAAGTACAGTGTGTTCACCTTACAGCTAAGATCATTTTGCCTTTCTCTCACAGGGGATGCTGATTTATGTCTCCTTTTTTCTACAGATACAGTTTCAGTGAGCTTGGAGATTAGTTATTTTCTGAGTTTCCTGCCGTCTTTTAATTGGTTAAATGGATGCAAAGGATAAAGGAGAAATTACTCAGACTAAATGAGAAAAAAGGCACAAATATTTTTTTTCATAGTTGTTTTTGTTTCGATTTTAAAGTGCTAGAAAAGAATTTTCATGGTCAATTTTTTTTCTATGAGTCTGAGACATTCGTGATGTCTGCACTGTGAAAAGCAGCTCAGAAATGGAATGGGCTGCCTTGTTAAACTGGTAATAGCAGCTTGTTTGTAGTAAGCTAAAGACTTAACATTTTATTCTGAAGACTACTAGTAGTAGATAAAATTGTCATCTTGAAGTCTGTCTTTGCCATGAATTTCTTTTAGCACGTTGTAACTGAGTTTCTTTGTTAACCCTTTGTGGGGTTTTCAGGAGATCAACACTATCCTGCAGTACATAGTGGAGCGGAACAAGCTGCTACAATGCCTCCATGCCAAGAGGCATGCCCTGGAGTCATGGAGACAACTGGTGGAAATCATACTCACTGCCTGTCCCCAGGATCTCATACAGGCTGAGGACAGGCAGCTGATTATCCGGGATCTTCTGCAGGATGTGCATGACAAGGTAGTGCTCTGCTGGAAATCAGCCTTCTCTTTGAGCTTTGCTGCTGCATCTTCTTATGTAAAAGTGCTGCAATTTTGATTGTAATCAAAAAAGATTTTAAACGCCTTTAGTATTCTTTTTAGTTTTCTGATTGCTGCTATGTTGAAGTTGAATCCGCTTTGGACAGAGGGGATACTCTGTATTCTTGCATAGCTACTGTTGAACTGTGAACCATTTCAGTGGCATTTCAGTATCATCTGGCGTGGTGGTAGTCTGGAAAAGGTGTGTGAAAAAGAAACAGCTTGCTTTGATGAGAAACAAAGAAGAATTTGCTGAAGGCAAACTGCTGCATTTGCTAATTTACTGCGTTTAGACAATTCACTGCAAATCCTACTGCTGCTGCTTTTGAAAAATTAAAGTGTTTAATGACCTTCATAGAGGTAGTTGAAAAGCTTCGTAGTAGAAAAACTAAAGATTTTACAATTAGAAGGGCTTTTGGAAGTGTGAGAGTTTGTCTTAAAAGTCTAGGTGCTTTACTGCTGTGTTACATAATAATTTTTGAGGCAGACTAGAGAGTTACTACTGACCCATCCATTCTAAAAGGCAAAATTTAATGAAGGATCATTGCATTTTTTAGTCTGCTGGAGCATTATTATTTTTTTACTTTATTGCAAGAGTTACATCATTTGTAGTTCTGATTAATAGAGTTTTGTTTTGAAAAATATATATAAAATGTTACATATTTTCAAGGAAAAAAGTAACCTTTTTGGTTTTTTTTTTTTTGCTACTTCCATTATTTTTTCTGTAGTAGTTACCTAAAAGTTACCTATTTTTAGTGGAGTGCTGGTTTTATTTTTTATTTGAACTAAATTAAAAAAAACAGGAAACAAGAAAGGCCTTCACTAGCTGAAGAAATTTCTTTCCTAAAATCTTTACAAAGAGGAAATTCCAGACTGTTAATTTTCTGTAACACCCTGGTGAAGACTTTTGTGAAGTTGAGAAAAAAAATGTTGGTCTATTGAAAATAATTGAACTAGTGTTCAAAGTTACTATATTGCTTAAAAGGAAAGCTCCTTCCATATTAATGGTAAAGATAACAGATTTACCTTCTAAATAATAGAGTGAACAAACTTCTTGTTAGTATTTTTCCACATTGTCTTAGTGCTTCTTTGATGCTCAACCCTTTGGGTTTTTTAAGTAGTACCTTCACATTTTTAATGTTAATAAAATAGTTCTATAGCAAAGAAGGTACCAGATATTCTTTCCCTAGCTTAGGTTTAGATATTTTACTAATAAAGCATCTCAAATGTCAACACATTTCTTCCCTTTCTGCCATCCAGATTTGATTATCAGCCTGCCTTTGATTTGTGTAAAAAAACCCAGAATGCTAATGGTCTTCTCAATTAAAGTATGTTCAACTTGTTTCTAAACAAGTTTCTGACATTACTGATTTTTAAATATTGTCATGCTAATGAAATCCTTACGCATACATAAATTGAAGTAGTTGTGAGAGACTAATTACTTTAATACTCATGAAATCAGACACTTTTAAACATTTTTTTTCTTTTGCCCTTTTTTTTTTTCTTCTTTCTACTTCTGTATTAAGATCCTTGATGATGATGCAGCTCAGGAGTTGATGCCAGTGGTGGCAGGGGCTGTGTTCACTCTGACTGCCCACCTGAGCCAGTCTGTGAGAACAGAGCAGAAACAGCCACTTGCACTCCCTATGGCAGGACAGTCCCAATATGTCTTGATGCTGGATGGTTCCTTTACCTCATCACCTGGCTCTGAGAGCATATCCATGGGTTTTGCTTCCATTGGTGACTCCTCCCTCCATATCATCTTAAAAAAGCTGCTGGATTTCATTTTGAAAACAGGTGTGTTGACTTTTGCAGGGCGTGTATGTGAATTCCAACCACCAAGAGTAATAAGATGGGCTGAGCTGCTTTCAGATACTGCACTGAAGATTTTTGTTAGTCAGTTAGATGGATCTTACATGATTAGTATAGATGTAAGTGATGTTAATAACGAAAAGAAATAGCAAACGCTTTTTAAAAAAATCTGAACAACAAAGAGAAGAGAGGTATGTAAAGAGAACTTTATATTGTCATTCTTTTGGAACAGCATAAACTCGCTGAATTTAGTCATAAATACATTTTTATGCAAACAATAGAACTTCACCTTAAGGAATCTAGTTGTTTTATTTATTTCTGGCAGCACAGCCCTAGGAAAGTTAAATTAAATGCCAGTGGAAGATGGTGTTATGGAATTTTTTAATTGTGAATGTTTTTGGTTAACAGGTGGTGGCTTCCAGAGGGTGAGGACACATCTTTATGGATCCCTGCTTTATTATTTGCAGATTGCCCAGAGACCAGATGAACCAGACACTTTAGAAACAGGTGTGGTCCAGCTGTATTTGGAAAAGAGCAAAAAATAAGTTGTTATTAAACCCTGGAGGGTACAGTTTCTGCATGCTGTGTTGTCTTTGGAAATAGATGGAAAATATCTTGCTTGAAGAGCCTCTGAAACAAATTGCTTATGCTTTCACATCTTTATGTACACTCATACCATAGTGATTCTATTAAAAAAAAACCCAAAACAACAAAACAAATTCCAAAGCAAAACAAACAAACAAACAAAAAAGGCGCAAAACACCAACCACACAAAAAACCTCAAAACAAAACAAACCCCAATAATTATTTCATACCCTTACTCTTCCTTTGTCTGAAGATCCCCCCAGGGGGGAAACAAATGCAAAACACACTGCACCACCATCCCCTCCCAGAAAATACGTAAAAAAATAAGCCAATCAGAGTTGCTATTTATTTGAGAGTGCTTATGGTAAATATCACATTCTTTCCGTGAATGGCTAAACTTGAATTGTTAGTGTTTTTAATTAATATTTAGAGCTCAGACAAAGAGTGAGAAAAAAATCTTGGGGCTAGTACATGCATGCAGACTTTTACTTGGCCTGTGTTTTGAGCTACATAAGTAAAAGAAGAAAAGACAACCTATGAATTTGTTGCAACCCCTTTGAAGTGTATGACTGACTTTGGTTTCATTCTCTCCCATTTAAGTCACCTTGTTAACTTAGCTCAGACTGAATGCTTTGGTCCCTGTGAAAGTTCATCAAATCCTAGAATGGTTTGGGTTGGAAGGGACCTTTAAAATGACCTCATTCTAACCCCCTGGCAGGTGCACCAGACCAGGTGGCTCAAAGCCTCATCCAACCTGGCCTTGAACGCTTCCAGTGTTAGGCCTGTTAGTTTATCTATGTAACAAGTATTGAGCATTTGAATTATTTTAAGCAGACTATTTACAAGGGTGATGTATGTATACAGGCCCACACTTTCTGCTCTGGCTGGTCTGTGTGATATTCAAGGAAGGGTGGATTTGTAGAACATTTGCAGTTCATTTAAAAACCCTTGACCATTGCTTGGGGCATTTCTGTTGCACAGTGCAGAGAGAATGCCCTGAAGGATGTAGCATCAGCTGTAGCTAAGCTAATGCTAAGATGACTATCTTTTTTGTTTGTTTCATTTTTATTTGCCTTTTACAGCTAAAAAAACCATGTGGGAACATTTGACAGCTCCTGAAGATGTGTTTAGTAAATTGCAACGGGAAAACATGGCAACGATTGAGAGTTATGGGGCAGCTCTGATGGAGGTGGTCTGTCGTGATGCTTGTGATGGCCATGAGATAGGCCGGGTAAATGAACCTATTCTTTTAAAATTACTGTCCTGTTTGTTTTAAAGAACATCATCTGTGCAGAGAATGGAAGCTTCATGAGGTAGAATGAGGACATTTCTGAAGATACTGGTTCTGTTTCATGTTTCTGTCCTCCCACTCATCCTTCAAGTTGCTGAAAATAGAGCCATACATGCATATTAATTCTTTTTCTCAACAAGGCTATGTGTCCTATTGTTTAAAAATAAGGGTAAAAAGCTCTGCTTCAAAAGATGTAGGTAGGAACCTCTGTGACAGTTATTTTTTTGTATTTTTAAGTCATGGACTTACCTTCGGAAGATGTAACTTCATGACAAAGGAATTTCTGAGAGTAGACGGTAGCTGAGAATCTAGTCAGAAGGCAAACTAGTTTTAAGTGGTAATTGTGTTTGAGGCAATACTTAATTAAAATATTTTGCCTTACTTATTGGTCAACTATATGTGTAATTTTTTTTTAAAGAATAGTAGAGAAAGGTAATTGTCTCCTATTATACTAGTGTCAAGAAAACTAAAAATGTTTTTCACATAAATTATTGCAATTGTAGTGAAGAAATGCATTCTGCTTATAAGAAGCTGTTAGAAGAAGCTGCTTAGCATTTCACATTTCTAGGTATTTATTAAAAATCTCGTTGATCTTATAAGTTTAATTCTGTTTTTGTTTTTCTTCCCTCATCCCAGATGCTGGCACTGGCTTTACTTGATCACATTGTTTCAGTAGACAAGCAGCAGCAGTGGCTGTTGTATCTCTCGAACAGTGGCTACCTGAAGGTGCTTGTGGATAGCCTAGCAGATGATGATCTGGCTCTTCAGAGCTTGCTAACACCTCAGCCCCCTTTGCTTAAGGCGCTGTACACCTATGAGTCCAAAATGGTAACAGTACTTTAGATAATATGTTGTGTTACGGTGTTTATTTTTAAATTCCACTTTTTAGTAAAAGTTGTTTGTCTACTTTGCATTGATTGTACTCAGAGATATTGTTAAGGAAGCTTTCCTGTCTGACCATTCAAAAGCACTCTGGCAGTCACACTTGCACCACCAAAGATTTTAACTGCTGGGACCAAAGCCCCTTTGCAGCGAGTGGCTCCAGTGACTGGTGGGTGCCCCACTTGACTCCCTACCCTCCCCACACTCACACACTCAGACCAGGTTTTCTTACTGGTTTGACCCCAGGTTTCCCAGGGCAGTTTCAGACATCTGGATCCTTAAAATGATTTAATCATGGTGCAACAACAGAATAAGAGCTCGAGTTGGTGCCTCTGAGGAGGCACCTTGAACAAAGGAACCCCTGGGTTTTTATACCCTCAGCAGACTGTGTGAGTCAGTTTGGGGTCTTCCAGCTGAGTCCTCACCTCCTGCCTGTCTCTGAGTGTCTGGTCCTCTGGCACCAGGTCCTCTGGTTGGTGCCCCACTTCCCTCATGCCCTTGGTTTCACAAAGGTGGGCAGGTCACAGGCTCTTGCCTGGGGCTTCTGCCACCCAGAGCTGCAGCTGCCCCTCAGCTGCACGCTGAGCTACCTGCACTGAAGGTATTCCTTGAGGATATTTTACTAAAATAATATATTTGAAATGATGCTAAAATCAAGTGAGAAATTAGACATTGTAAGTCTTTTTGTGCATTTCCAAAACTTAACTTTCTCTACTCTTGTGCAGGCATTCCTCACTCGGGTAGCCAAAAGTCAGCAAGGTGCATTAGAGCTGTTGCGGTCTGGCGTGATTGTGCGGCTGGCACAGTGCCAAGTGTATGACATGCGACCCGAGACAGACCATCAGGGGTGAGTGTTACTTCCCTGATGGTGAAACTATAGTACAGTCTTCCTGGAAGCACATCACATCTTTTTATAGCCTCATGATTTTTGAGTAATTTTTGTGTTTATTCTTTGTGTGTATGTTTCTTAAACCTATCAGTTCAGTTTAAAGGTACCTTTCATTGAGAGCAAAATTTGAGATGTGGGTGCGAGGTTGTACTTGCTAATAATTTAGATTACATAAAAATTTATTTGATACCACGGATAAAAATGATTAATGTATTTTTATTAAATAATTTATACTGTAATGTTTGAAAAACAGCTTACACTGTAAACTTATTTTTGGGGACTTTGCAGTTGGTGAAGTGCAGAGTTTGTCCTCCACCATAAAGCACTGAACGAGCAGTTAGTTAAATGCTATTTCAGGAATATTTTATGATGTGTTTTTTTAAAAAAATATTCACAGTTGTATTGTATATTGCTTGGCAAGTTTCTCGATGTGTTGCCACCTTAGTCATTGTGAGGTGATTGAGAGAAGGAAATTCCATATTTAGGGAAAATTACCTGGGTTGATTTCAAGCCTTGGTCCCTGTTTTAAACTTACAGTTCTTAGGGACACTCTGGGAGTTCAAACACTTTGGAAAAATTTAAGACCTAGACAAGGTATACTATTTGAAAGTTCCAATTGGATGTAATAAGATTGTATAAAACTTAGAGGACATTTTTGGAGGACAGTATTTGACAGTTGCTTGAGAATTAAGCAAAACTCTTCCTAAAATGTTTGAGAATACCTAGTTTTGTATATCAGTAAGAAGGTATCATATTTCTGCAACAAAGTTTAGTGTAGTTTAATACCAAGAAGTAGTTTTCCCTGCTTGAAGAAAATGTCTGGCAGCAGCTGTGTATCATAAATGTGTTGCTTTTCTAGCATCAGCTTAGTTCAGGTCTAGACCTTTTACTGAAATATCAATGTTTTTAGGTACTTGAGTGACTGTAGGCTGAGCCTCTGCCTCACTAGTGGACTTCACTGTTCTTGAACTCTTTATCTTTTTTTTTTCTCCCTTTTTAAACCTCCTAAGAATGTATTCAATGAGAGATCCCCCAGTCTTCATTCCTGCTCCAGTGGAACGTTATCGCCAGATTCTTCTTCCAGCTCTTCAGCTGTGCCAAGTGATCCTCACATCCAGCATGGCACAACACTTGCAAGCAGCAGGACAGGTAAGTTCCAAAACATGCTTGAGTATCACTACTATTGCTCATTCAAAGAAATTATATGTGCCTATGCTCTGATAGTAAGTTGGTGTTTTTGTTTTTTTTTTTTTAATCCCATCCTCACTGGTGCATGAGGTCTTTTAAAATTCTTCAGAAGCATTGCTTCCTCTCTGCTTGCCATTAAATTTTGAGTCATTCATATTTTCACTTTTTTTCTTGTGGTGCAGGTTTTGCAGTTCCTAATTTCCCATTCAGATACTATTCAGGCAATCCTGAGGTGTCAAGATGTAAGTGTTGGATCTCTCCAGGAGCTGGCCTCCCTGACAGGAATAATCAGCAAGGCAGCATTGCCAGGTAGGAACTGCAGTTTTGAAGTCTCAACCCCATCTGCATGAATCTCAGGCTTTGTTTTCTGTAAAGAAACCAACAGTAGAGAATATCCATGACAATACAGATTTTTTTTTGTTTTTACGTGTAGAGCTCTGAGAAAAATAAAGACACGTTAAATAATTTTTCTTGATGTAAATATGGTGAATTGGCAGTAGACATAGTGTTCTTACCCATATGTATCTGACTTTTGATTTTCTTTTCATCATGCTACCTCACACTAAGTACTTTTTGTCTTGGAGGTGGCTTGCAAGTAATGCTCAAAGTATCCATGGTATCTTCAAAAAACAATTTTTATTCAATAAGGTCTGTAACTGAGGAAATTAAGATAGAAAATCGTTTGCATACCCATTTTTTAATGTCTTCTCTGTGTTTATTTATTTAAAATACAAAGTTTCCTGCGGGGAAGCACTGCATATTAGCATACTGCCATTTCTCTTGGACGACTTAGCTTCACAAAGAGCTAACTGATTGTGATGGATATAGTGCTTTCTTCTGCATGCTTACCACTTCAAAATAACTTCTCTGTTTTGATTTAGTGGTTTTCTTTGTTCAGGAGAGATGTCTGACTACAGTAGAAAGGAGTGCAGAGCTGTAGGTTAAGCCCAGGAGCTTCTTTGCTTATGGTATACAGGGCTCTGCACAACAGCTGTAATTTCCATGCTAGCCTCCCTTCCTCCTTGCCTGCACTTGATTACTTACCAGAACAGTAA
Source organism: Phylloscopus collybita (assembly GCA_027886175.1). Taxonomy (NCBI): domain Eukaryota; kingdom Metazoa; phylum Chordata; class Aves; order Passeriformes; family Phylloscopidae; genus Phylloscopus; species Phylloscopus collybita. Next base: position 47,318,107 of record JAJNNQ010000137.1, on the reverse strand, counting down.
GCTACATGCCCTCATGCATGTCCTGGTAGCTGCATTCATATCTGAATGTTGTCCTCAAAAAATATGCAAAATACAAGTTGGATGTTTGGCTAAAGTATTTCTGATCAGTGCTTATATTTAAATGTATATACTGCATAAATCTCTTAAAAAACCCCAAACAAATGGTTATGTAGTCACTGTGTCTTTTATCAGGAGTGTTAAATGAGCTGGACATGGATGTTAATGAAGGGACACAGATGGAGCTACAAGGACACATAGGGCGATTTCAGGTAATAAAATCATATATTTAACCCATGTCCTTTTAGAATGGGCTATCTAGATGTGTTTCTTCCTGTTTTTTTACTTTGAATAGTAGCAGTTGGGAAAGAGATGTTTTCCAGCAGCAAGAAGAATGTGTGGTAGTTTGAGGGGGGTTTTTTGTGGGATGGGGTTTTGGTGGTCTGTTTTTTGGTGTCTCCCCACACTTCCCTGTCCAGTAGAAGAGATAACATTTGGCAACATCAGGGTTGCATCAGGGTCTTTGTTTCCTTCCTGACTTAGGACTTATGTGAAGAGAAAAATTTGAAGCCAACACCAAAGCATGTGAAGTAATGCAGAAACAGTCTGTTACCACTTTGGCCACAAACATGTTTCCAGCTCAACTTTTTTTGTTGTTTGTTTTGGGTTTTTGTTGTTTTTGGTGGGGGTTTTTTTTGTTTGTTTGGTTTTTTTGTGGTGTGGTTTTGGTTTGTGGGGTTTTTTTGGCGGGGGGGAAGGTTTTTGGTTTTTTTATTACTGAATTAGTTTTTGTACTCTACTTCTACTAGACTTAGCTTCAGATTTTGTTTGTCTATATAGGTAAAGGTGTTTTAGGTGTGGAAATGGGTAAACCTAAACTGTCATTGGTAGTATTCTGTGTAATAATCTGCAAGAGATACAAGAAGAGTTATGCACTTGTGAATTACACTCATTTCTCATTGGCAGTGTTTTAGGATGCCATTAATTTCTAAATTAAATCAAGATAAGTTAAAACACTTAAAACTTAAATTTTGTTTAAAAAGTGCTAAAAGCTTTGTCTGCATTGCTTTCTTAATACTGTGTTTTAAGGGACATGTATCATTTAAGCGAAAAGAATCGTGCACTTAGTTTCTTGACATGGTAGTTTAAATGTTCATTTCTTATGGCAGCGCCAGTGCTTAGGACTTCTGAGTCGGTTTGGAGGATCAGACAGGCTACGTCAGTTCAAGCTGCAAGATGATAACGCAGCAGGAGACAGAGTGAACAAGAGGGATGAAATTGAGTTGGCCATGCAACAAGTAAGGACACAAGATGCTAGAACCTTCAGTCTCAACATTTTACCTGCTATGCAGATTTTTTTAGTTATCATAATTTCATATGATAGTGGTAATGCTCTACACTGGTTTTAGTATGGTATAGGAGTCCACATTTTATTTTAGGTAGCTCTTAAAAATGTATCTACTTACATTTGCATTAGAAACCTTTATTGTTTTGCATACAAACTCTGTGAATTTTGAAGGCTTAAATTGATCAGGATTTTTCAAAATCAAAGCTCTATATAGAGGGCAATAGCTAACACTTACTTAGAGCCAAAGGCGGATTACAATTATCCAGAAATTTTAGCTAGCAGGTTTGGGAAAGAGGCAAAGTTGCAAGTCCTAGACTTGCAGTAGAAGAGAGTCTTTAACTCTCTGGTGAGTTAAAGACTGTGAGAAAACAGAATCATCACATTCTGATGAGAAGAGAGGAGCAAAGCATGTTCTTCACTGACATTTGTGCATGTAAAATTTAATGCTCCAAAGCCTGTAGATGGTGTAATTGACATGCTGTCTTTTTTTTTTCCTTTTTTGGCAGATCTGTGCAAACGTGATGGAATACTGTGAGTCACTGATGTTGCAAAGTGCCCCCAGTTTCCAGCACACTGTTTGTCTGTTTACTCCCAGCCTGTCAGAGTCAACGAACCGAGATGGGCCTCGGCAGGGTGAGGTTTTTGACTGAGGCTGTTTTATGAACCTGAACAGTGTGACGTTTGGGCTACTAGAAAATAATAAACCAGAGGCTGTAGTTTCACATACTCTTTAAGTCACTTTATGCCAATACTGTAGCTGCTCACTCTCTCATTCTAGAATCCATGCTTGTTCAACCTTGTGCTAAGCCAAATCAGGAAACTAATCCTAGTTAAAACAAACAAATTGTTTTTTTATTCACAGCCTCAGAAATATATGTGAGTAAAAAAATGTGTGTATGCAAAAAAATAGCACAAGACAGGGGAAGGTCAAGATTGCTTTTTTTTCAGCATCTGTGCTGCATTACATCATTTTGAACTAGGACCTCATTTATGACACTTGTATTATGACAATACAAGATGTATTTTGATGCTGATTGGAACTCTATTACACATGGCAAGTGTTTACATTGTTCTACTCTGCACATGAATGGCTAAAATATTTAAATAGTAAGTCTTCTAATCTAGTCACATATCACATGTTGTACCCAGTGCTGCACTAGGCTGACTGCCTTTTAGTACTGCAGTCACAGAATTTTTTGCCTAGACTTACATTTATGTTACTTCTGACACAAGTGCAAACTATACTTGCTAGTGCTTTCCTGTCTTTTACTAGGTTATTGACAGAGAATATAGCTTATTGATTTCTTGGAGTTTTTTTAGTTTTGTTTTCTTATCTTCAACATCTTGTCTAGATACACAAGCACCAGTGGTCCCATATTGGCACTTGCCTGGCCTGGGCATTATTGTTTACCTGCTGAAACAGAGCACTAGTGATTTCTTCAGTTACTATGACAGCCATCGTCAGAGTGTTAACAAACTGCAAAATGTGGAGCAACTGCCACCAGATGAAATAAAAGAGGTAATTGTTCTTCTGACGCCGTAGTTTCTGTATTGTAGTAACTTGGACACAGCTGCAACAAAAGGCTCCAAACATCTTTGATAAGCAAGTAGTTCCACTTCTTGTTCATATTCTTTTCTACTGTTGGTGAAGGGGGTCCATAGAATGAGTGATCTAAAACTTTAGGGTAAATATTTGGCTTAACTTTGTAAAAGTTGTGATTTTTATTATAGTTGCTTGGAGATGGGTTCCATTTTTCCATTTTTTGGTCAGCAAGGTTATGCAAATTCAAAATAGAGAGCAAGGTTTTAAAGATATAGTAGCTTACAAGAAAGGTCTAGATATTGATAAGTAATCTTATTTGCCTATTTCTCTTGATGTTCTGTATTTGCTACAGTCTTTTTATTTTTTCTCTTCCCATCACAGTTGTGTCAGTCAGTTATGCCAGCTGGGGTTGACAAGATTTCCACTTCCCAAAAATATGTGTTGGCAAGGCGGCGCCTGGTGAAACTAATAAATAACCGAGCCAAGTTGCTCTCCCTCTGTTCCTGTATCCTTCTAAACTTGAAATGACCCTCAAGGTGATGATCTAGAAAAGCAGAGAGATAAAAATAGGGTTTTTTTACCTGGATTTCTGACCACTTTGAACAAAAATGTTTTGCAAAAAGTAAATTTGGAATACTGACAATTAACTTATGAGGGTATTGCTCTCCATTATTACCAGAATGTAAGGATTTTCAAGTTAGTAATTCCCATTTTGAAACTCAGCTAGGACTTTCTGCAACATGCTAATAAGGGAATTGTTACAGCCCAGCTCTTCAATTTTAGTGTCTGGATCCCATAAACATACACACATGTACAAGTGTGGTGGAAGAAATACCTTGAAAAATAATTTTGATGTGCCTGTCTTAATAGGAGTTTCTAGTCTTACAGCCAATCTTGCATAAAACTAAATCTCATAAACACCAGTAATTCTATGGAAATAACCAGTCATTCACAAAAGATTTGTCTTCAACAGATCATAATTTTCCTCTGCAACCTCCCTTGGGAAAAGATGTGCTCTTGCACACTTTGCTTTTTTCACCTAAGATGTTACTGCCATCCCTGGATTTATGACCTCAGCTTTAATTTACTGTGTGCAGCTGAGGTACCTGTACAAACCACATGAGCACTCCATACTCTGCTCTCCTCCTGAAGGGCTGGATTGGGGCTCTGCAGGGTGATGAGGACAATGAGTGTGAGCGATCCATCACTAGGCTGTGGCAGTGGAGGAGGTGACAGGTGGTTGAGCTGACATCTTCAGCTGTTTCCAAGTGTGTAAATGTGCTCATACAGTAAATGTACAATCCAAAGACAACCAAATTTGAGTCCTTCACTGAGATGTGTCTGCAGATATCATAGAAATATGTCTCTTCATTCTTTGGCGCCATCTGGAACACTACTTACTGCACTGCACACCCACTGACTCCCAGGACCCGCTGCTGTCCTCTAGGATGTCATTTAAGAAAGGAAGGCTGCAAGGTAAAATTTATCAAACATCAAAATGCCTTTGAATAACTTCTGATGGTTTGCTTTAAAACTGATTTCCTACTATTAATATCTTGCCTTTTATATTTAATAGAAGACATTTTGTTTGGATTTGGCACAGCTCTGAACATTCCACTGGAGAAGTGGCAATACTGATATTGTTTATTCATAAACATCTGGGTTTTGTGTATTACACATAACCTCTAAAGGAAAGTAAAAGTAACTATTTTTTTATTTCTGCTCTTCAAACTAACTGAAGTTCAGCTAATACAATCAGATAAGTGATCCAAAGTAGTTTATAGGAAGATATTTCAATATAATCTAAGATGAAATTAAGAAATAAAGTTAATATTGGTGATTTAAAAAATATTTTTGAAATTATAGCCACTATTGATTCACCAGAGGATTTTAAGTTTGTTGAATTTTGTCTTTTAAAAGAAGAAAGAAATGGAAGGAAATCAGAGAGAGTGGATTTGTGGAAGAGTCTTTTCCTTAAGTGGCATGTTGTATGATCCAAATTATTTATGACTCACTATGTATTTTCTCTAATCATTTAAGTCAAAAAGTTTGTGTAATTTCTAGTGCGTAAGTTTACTTTTGCATCAAATTGCAACACTGTTTTAAATCTGTTATATGACTTGATACAGAGAGAGTGGGGGAGCAGCAACATAATTTTAACATTTTGTTTTCTATTGCTAGATTCCTTTGGTTCAGAGCCAAGCTTGGATTTCAGTAGTGGACTGAATCGAGTGAGCCAGCATGATATAGAACAGGTGAGATGTGACAGTCTGCTGCAGGGTACAGAATGCTCCTGGCTACTATGCAGCTATTGGGAGCATTACAAAATTGTTTTGCAAAACACTGTGAAACAGGTGGCACTTTGCTGCTGTGCATGTATTTTTGAATCTTAATATGAAGAGTTAATATTATATATTAACTTATCTATACTTACAAAATAGAGTAATTGTTTTTTTAATGAGATCAAAAGGGTAACAGGAACTGAGGAGATTATAAGATGAAAATGCTAGAATAGAAGTAATTTCGACTTACACAGAAATGTAATAGTTGGTGTGAATTTGATACAGAGGTGACAGGAAAAGATATTTATTAATAAATCCCACTGACATTTCTATGACTGTGCAGAAAAAAACCTATTCTTCAAAATTGCAGTCTCAAGTACCTTTGTAAGATCTAGAATTGTAAGAAAAGTTGCTGTGTTTTGTGATGAGGCATATGTAATTTATTTTGTTTGTTCAAAAATAAAGTGTACAGTATCATCTTGGTAAAATACTTAAGGTGTAGTTAATTCAGAGACTCTTTACGTACACATTAATGAAAAAATGTTGGTGCATATGGACTCTGTAAAGAGTCCTTAAACGACTAGGAGAATTTTAATTGGAAGATAATGTTTGTATGACGCTGAGTGAAGAAGCTGAATTATAACCAGTAATTCCTAAAACAGACTACTAATTAGTACTACTAATAAGTAGTACTTATTAGAGAAGTCGGTTTCCTATTCTTTGGAAAGCAGGTCAGAGAATAAATCATAGTGAAGGGGTTGGCAGGCAGTGGATGATAAGCTGGCATTTCAGGAAGAAAAAATTTTGTATTGATGACTGCATCAAATCTCTGTTTCTCAGCTTCAGATTGAAGCCACAAACAGCTTTGGTGAATCTCTGCAGAAGAAGCTCCTGGACATTGAAGGTTTATATTCCAAGGTTCGCTCACGGTACACCTTTATTCAAGCTCTCGTTAGACGTGTCCGTGGTCTCCTAAGGATATCAAGGACCTAAAAGACACTTGGTACATGCCGCTCGCCCAGTGAAGCATCCCGGGCTGGCCTTCTGGATCATTGCATTTTATAGATCAAACATTTTCTAAATACTATCAAAATTATTTTGTTACTTTTTTTTTATCCCTGTGGATGAGGAGTTTTGTGTATTCTTTCCTACTGCTCCCAACTTGACATAAGAAATAAAGAATTGTTTTCAACTGAGTTATGAATAAGGTAAAATTTCAAGCAAGAAATACGAAGCAAGAAAGAATTCTAATGGAGGTTTCTCAAGGAAACTAGGGAAGTTCTGCAGCTGTGATGATACTACATTTGTTGATGCTTTCAGAGAAAACTAAAACATCTTTGTGTTGTTCCTGTTTCACACACAGATTTAATGAAACCATAGAGTTCATGTTTCATCACTTGCAGACTGATTACTGTGGTGTGGATTTTATACTCATTTTACACTGTGAACTGCTCCCCCTCATCCTGCCTTTTTATCAGCTGAAAGAAGTACAAGCTGCTTCTCTTTGAACAAGTTTAAATGAGAAAAGTGATAGAAGTCATGGAAGGTAACTGCTATAGGTTTGGTTCTTATGGCTGGAGGAGTAGAGGTTGCTGTGCTTTTCTTGCTGCAACACAATCATAAGGACAGGATAAAGTGCATGGGGAGGAAGCCAGTAATCATGAATGGTAGGTTGGTTCTGTAGTTAGATTGTTCTCCTATGAGACATTCATATATCCTTGTATCTTCCATAAAAAAGCTATTAAAAAAAGCATGATCATTGGCAGATCTGTTGTACTTCTCCCTTAGCTAAGTCTGAGCTTATGGCCCAGTTCATGTGTGCCTTGTACGTTGTTTCCTCTGAGTTTTTGTTACATAATAGTTCACATTTTTTCTGATTTTTTAAATTTACTTATCTGCACACCCTAATTACATGGATGACATCATTATTATGGAGGGATGATGGCAGTGCTCCTGTCAGGTGAGGCCTGTTAGCTAATCCGTAGGAGCAGCTTGGTATCAATGTTTTACACAGCTGGACTTTGACTGTTGACTTCCACCAGGGTTTTCCTTGTTTCTCCACCACTCGGAGAAAACCAAGCCCTAACCCAAGAAGTGTGCTGGCTGCGGGGAAGTCCGTGGTTCCGAGCTGTCCGTTGCGTGGCCGGAGGGTCCCGTTCGCCGCCCGGCTCCCGGCTCCCGGTACCGGCGGGGAGGCCCCAGGCCGGTGCCGCTGCCGCTGCCGGGCCCCGCCCGCCGCGCGCTCCCGCCGCCGCAGATTCGTCACGCGCTGGCCCCGGGGCCGCGGTTTTTATTCTCCAAACCTTTCTCCCCGCTCTGCTTCCCGCCCGGGCGTGTCCAGGGAGGGCGCGGAGAGGGTCCCGCTCTCCGGCCGTTCCCTCCGGGCCGGGGGCGCTGCCGGGCTCCGTGTGTCGAAACGGCGGCAGGCGTGGGCGCGGAGGGCTTTGTTTACTCGCCGCGGTGTTCGACGTGGAGCCGGGCGGCGGCGGCGGAGGCAGCGCGGCGGGGGCAGCGGAGCGGGGCGGGCCGGAGCGCCGGCGGAGCGGCTCGACATGGGTGAGGAGCGGGCGGGAAGCGGCTGCCCGAAGGGACCCATCCATCACGACCCTTTCTGGCGGCGTGAAGGCGGGACCGGCGGGGAGGGCGGAGGGGTCGGTGTTGAGCCCTCCCGCCGGGAGGGACTGTCTCCTGCCCGCCGGCGGCGGGAGGCCGACGTTGAGGGCCGCGCTTGGGCGATGCCCACCTGCCCTCAGGCCAGGCCCTGCCCGCGGGCCGGTTCCCGGGCAGCCGCCGGTGGAGCGCCCGGAGGCCGCGTTGGAGCTGCCTTGCGATGGCGAATCGTCCGAGCAGCGGCAGGAGGGTGTGTTCGGTCACATCCTCAGGCTTGTACTCCTGAAACCTGGCAAAATTAAACTCTGAATCAAATCTGTAGTGGGTTGCAAATAAGGAGATGGGGGTCTTACAGACAAGTAAATGAAGTAGAGGGAATATTAAGGAGAGGCCCTGAATCTGAGGGTTGAGTGATTGAGGTGAACCTGTCCTATTGCAGATGATATCGAGCAGTGTTTTAGTGTGGGAAAAACATACACAACAGCATATAAAAAGAGGGGTGAGAGGTGTCTGGTGGCAAGCGAAGTTACTGACTGAAAGAATTTTCAAATCTTAGGCCTCCATTCAACCAGTGGTAACCTTCTACTTGTGATGTTTCTATTGAAATACTTTTTTGCCAGATCATTTCTCTTAAGGTTATTTGCCTGTCTGGCAGTAAGAGGTGCCATGAGCAGCGCTATGCAGACTGGCAACTGTTGGTCCCTTCTAGCTTCTCCTTGCTTTCCAGGTCTGTAGTGTGTATGGCTTCTGTGGTGGGATGGGCTTAGATGAAATGAAGCAACCTGTTATCAGTCTGAGTTTCTTTTGAAGTGTAAGCTTGTTGCTTCCTCCTTTCCCTGGAAAGGCAGATGCTTAGACAGGCAGACACAGGAAATAATTTTTATTAAAACGTCTTTCAGTAAGATTTTGGTTGCAAATCTTCTTTGATTTGTCTGTGATATATTTATCAGTGTTGTCAGTGATTCTGGCTTATTGGATGTTTCATTACCTTTTGCAGGTTTTAAAGTGTATTTACAAAGTTATGATTTAACAGTAGATATGCTAGTTTTTGGTAAAATGTAATTGTTATTGGCTTAGAAAATTAGTATTCTTTCTACAAAAAAAAAATCTAGTAGGCATAAATCAGATATTAGCCTGGCCACAAGTACTCTTGCATGCATTTAGAGAGTAAATGAGATGCTGGGGCAAGCCAGTTTTGAAAAAAAGAACGAGAAGGACATTTAAAATCGGCTCCTAGACTTCTCTGTGATTTGGTGCAGCTTTGCTGTTTGTAATGAACTGATTTAACACTTATCTACTGATTTATACATAATTTTAAGAAAAAAAGTTGGTGGTCCTGTGGAAGACCATAAACATCTTCTGATGCTGAATTCTTTCAGGCTTTTTTTGATCCTTGTATAGCCTCTGGCACTGAAAAGGTAGAGTTTGATACAAGCCAAAGAGAACATGACTCAGATTTTGGCAGATGAGAGAAAAAAAAAAAAAAAAAAAATTGTAACTGCAGTGAGAAAGCTTGATGCTGCTGCAATGTGATTTGCTGGAGTGAGCAAATTTTATTTTATTTACCGTAAAATCATAAAATGGCAACATAAACCAGGAGGACATAATGTTGTTGAGCACACAGCCATGGATTTGTCTTTTTTCACTGGAGAAAAGAAACGTTTTGTAAGCCAGTAAGAAATGAGGTCAGTTTGTCTGTCTGCCTTTGCATATCTTCCACAGAGCTGGCTGACATTGAAATGTCTTCCTCTTCTGGTTTTTGTAGGGGGCTTTTTCTCCACCATCTTTTCTAGTTTGTTTGGAACTCGAGAGATGAGGATTCTCATCCTGGGGTTGGATGGAGCAGGAAAAACGACGATTCTCTACAGGTTACAAGTTGGAGAAGTTGTTACCACCATTCCAAGTAAGTGATCCGCCCATAGGGAGAATATTTGCCTGTGGCCAGTGGTTTGCCTGCAGCTCTGACACATAAACTTTGCAAGCTGAACTTACTACATGCTTCCTTCATAAACAAAATGACCTTACGTTGTGGGAGCCTTGCACTGTTGTATCTAAGGACTTTTCTTAGATAAAAATATTACAAAAGAATATTTTATGCTGCCCTTCAAAATGCAAAAAGCATTTGACCTCAAGATTGTTAGCGTGATTTTGCAAGCATTCGTGATAGGTCAGCATTGAAGAGATGGTAACTGTGGACTATAATTCTTTTGTTTCCAAATATAGCTATTATGTGAATTTCAGAGGTCATTGTTGCTGTACACAGAATGGTGTATTTTTTTTTTTTTTTTGACAAAGTTTATATAAACACTTTTGTTTAACATGGAGAAGAAATCAGGTGATTTAACTTTACATTCTGCAGAAAATCTAACAAAACTCAATGTGAGGTTTCAAGGGAGAAGATGATGCTTATTAAAAAATTGCAACTGATTTTACTGATTTTACCATTTGTTTTGGCAGTCATGCAGCCACACCCACCCAGTGTGTGTGCCCAAGCATTCTGGCCATGACTGCTCTGTGTAACATGAAGGACAAGGGATGCTTGACTTTTTTTTATGTCACGTCTGCTGTGTTCCTCCTGAATCTGACTTTGCTCAGGCCTCTATTATCTTTTAGAAGCCAAACTTGCTGGGCCATAATCTTTTTGCCTGAGGGTTTTGCTTATATCAGCCTCCATAAATTTTAAGCAACCTGTGGCCACTGTTCACCTCTCTGTGCTGTGTTTCTCTGGGCTGGCAGGAAAAGGAGTGACGTATATGATACTGCAGCCTTGTCGCCGTCTTCCAGACATTGATATCGAGTCCTCTCCTGAGAACTTTGTTCTGCTGTGGCTCTTAAAAGAGTGCAGACCTTGTGTGGACAGAAGGACACATTCCTTAGTGCTCTCTTGCTGTCAGTTGTGTACTTGGTTATCACAGCAGACCAGTTCTTTAACCCTTGCTCTGTTTCTTTTGGTCATTTCAGACACACTAGTACTGATTTTTAACAACCTTAGCATTTGTTACCAATCTCTACAATATGTTTACAATGTGGTTTTATTAGTTCAAAAGAAATATTTCTGCATTATTTTGAGCCATGTTTGTTGGGGTAGCTTTTCAGAGGGCATGAATTTCATTATGCAGCTACTGAGAATTTTCAGGTCTGAAAATCTTAAACTGAGTGCTGTGATATTCTTCAGAAAAACAGGAAAATCACCAACAGTGAAATAGTTTTAACTTTGTTTCAGCCATTGGCTTCAATGTTGAGACGGTGACCTACAAGAATCTGAAATTTCAGGTCTGGGACTTAGGAGGACAGACAAGCATAAGGTAATAGATTTCTTAAATTAACTTTCTCGAAAAAGTGCTCAGTTCTTCGAATTCTCATAGCATGCACTAATGAAAATTGGTTAAGTTTTAAAAAGAGCCCATTCTCAGGAGAGTATTTTCATCTGATGGAATTCAGTTTGTAAGGCCTGTGATGCACTACAGATTGGAAAAAAAAGCCAGTATTTTCATTTGTTTCCAGTTCTGCTTTAAAAAACAAATTTATTAGTGTAGTAGGCAATTGAGTAACATTCTGAGAAAGAGTGGAGAGGGTGATAAAAACACAAAACGATACTTCCTAGCTTTGCATTAAAAATAATGAAGTTGGATTTAGATATAGACAAGTATAGTAATTTTTAGCAAGCTTCACAAGTTTTCTAATGAGTCATTAACAGTACCCTTGTATGATCCTCTTGATTCATGCTTCAGTGCTCAGTAGCAAGGTGCAGCGTAGTTAGCTAGTAAGGAAGGTGCAGTTAGTGAGAAAAAGGTTTCTTCCCTTTTTAGTTTCAGTACAATAGTTCTGAAAAGGTGGTTTGTTTTGATCCTTGTTAATTACTAGCCCGTATTAATTAGTGATTTAAGATTTCTCTGGTGATCCTTCTTTGATGACTGTAATGAAGATGTTTATGTCTTTAAACTTTCTTTGCTTTCCTGTCCCTCAGTTATGGACCTGACGTCCTGCAATCTGATTCCCAAATAAATCTGTCCCCAACATTTCTGTTCTTTTCCTGTTTTCAAGTTGCTTCTTTCTTTGCTTTGTGTTGGGTTGGGTGGTGTGGTTTTTTTTGTTTTGGTTTGGTTTTTTTGTTTGTTTGTGGGTTTTATTGGTTTTTGGGGTTTTTTTTTTTTTCTGCCTTGGGAGAGTATTTGTACTGTCTGTTCATTTTTGTAGCCTGTTGAAGAAATCTTCTACTTGCCTCCTGGGGCCTTTCGCCCCAGAGACAGTTTTTACTTCCTCTGGGTGATCTGTTTTTAGTTTTTGAGCTCAAAAGAACTGCTAACATACAAATGACATGACTGGAACTTCCCTCTCCTCTGCAGGCCCTACTGGCGGTGTTACTATTCAAACACAGATGCTGTCATTTATGTAGTGGATAGCTGTGATCGAGACAGAATTGGCACTTCAAAATCAGAGCTTGTTGCTATGCTGGAGGTAAGAAAACAAGAATCACAATCATTATCAGTGAAACAAATTGAGAAATTAAAACTTCTTTTTTTTGAGCAAATATGAAATTTCATTCAGTGAACCAAATGAAGCTCAACTTCACTTGTGAAACTTCAGCCCTCAGCATAGCCTGTGTAGAACTTTTGACTGAAAAAGCACTGAATACTCTGCAGGTATTTCATGGGTTTGTGCAGCATTATCTGGACAGTTAATTTCATGTAGCCTTGTAGTCATATGAAAATTTACCTGCCTGCCAGGACGGCTCCTCGTTACTGCAGTGTGGCAAAATTGAGCCCTGAAGGATTGACAGTAATTAGGATCCTACTGTGTTCTGAAGCTGAAGAACAAATGTAGAACAAGGTAATTAAGTAAGATGAGTTGAGCAACACTTCCTTTCTCTTGCCCCCCAAAATACCTGCAAGTTAATGTGCCTTAAATCCAACTACCAGCTTGTTTCATAACTTGGCCTGGCCATGTTTTGAAACTGCTCCTATAGGGTATCATACTGGAGTTGAAAAAAACCCACCATTCTTTCACTGAAGAATTTTCTACAGAACAGAAATCAGCAAACAAAATAATTGAGAGCTGCTGAAGTTCTTTGCTATATGGGTTTTCTCTCCTTAAATGAATTCCATAGAAGTCTCTGCAACAACTTCCACCATTTCCCCCTTTTTAGGAAGAAGAGCTGAAGAAAGCCATTTTGGTGGTGTTTGCAAATAAACAGGACATGGAACAGGCCATGACTCCCACAGAAATGGCAAATGCCCTTGGCTTACCAGCTTTGAAGGACCGAAAATGGCAGATATTCAAAACCTCTGCAACTAAAGGCACAGGGCTTGATGAAGCAATGGAATGGTGAGTACCAGTCTAGTTATGCCTCATTCATATGCTTAATTTTACACTTTTGGGAGGATTTTTTATGACTAGATTTGTGGATAGTCTGACGTAAAAGAGTCCACATTAGAATAATGACTGGTTCTCTGCTGGAAGTATTTCAGTAGAATTGAAATGACTTTTCAGTAAACTTACTTAACTTTTTTCCCTAGGTTGGTGGAGGCCTTGAAGAGCAGGCAGTGATATGAAACTGACCAGTGCAAGGGAAGTGTCAGCTGTAGCCAGCATCCTCCTTTCTGCAGTTAAGTATTTTCAGGCCACAGATACTTGTAAATAGGACAGATTTGAATTTGACTTCTGTAATGTGGATGCCTCTCTTCATCTGTAAAACTGAAATAAGTGAATGTGTACATTATGATACTCCATTTCTTTCTTAAGAACGTACTTATGTTAATTTGTATGAAAGTCTTACTGGCTGAGAAAGTTGTGGGGTTTTTGTCATCCCCCCTTCCTTTGGTGGTTTTGGTGGCCAGCATATTGGTGTAGATAGAACACTAATAAAATCTGGAACTGTCAGCTACACCCAGGGGTGTGTTGCTTGCTAGAGGCTGCTTGCTTGCTGCATGCTTTAACAGAAACAAGTCCAAGTGCTGCCAGTTCCAGCAGCCACAGAGCTGAACACCTGCAGAGGTTCCCCTGGTATTGTTCTACTTTGTAACCCTTCAGTGCAGAGACACTGTTACAGTGCACCTCTGGCTGCCAATATGGCATTCAGTGGGTGTCTAAAAGGAAAATCAGTGTCTTCAGTGCATACTACTGCCCTGATGTGCCAGGGCAGTAACTTGAATTTAATTTCCACCTTCATGGGCTGTTGTTCCTGCACTCTTATCTTAGCCACAAGTGACAGGTAAGCAGCTCAGTATAGCTGCAGAAACTGAAGCCCAAACCAAAGTCAGGAGGCAGACTTTTCTCTCCAGGACCAGTTCATTGACAGGCAGGAATGCAGTCATCACAGAACCCATTTCTCACTTATGAAATAAAATTTAATATAAAATACCATAGTTGCAGCCCATTCAACTGTACATGTTCCGGTACACGTATAGGCTTGGAAAAAATTCAGAAGTTTTTATTTAAGATCCTCGATGAAAAAAGACATAAAAAAATACTAATAAATACAATTGAAATATGCAAGTACTTTTTAAATCAGTAAGCAGTTCTTCAGCTTAGTAACGCTTTTCATAAATTAATCCTCCAGGAAGAAAAAGCCTTTTCATTCCACCATTGCCAAATCTTTCAGTGCGTGACTTCGATGTCGTTTGGCCTTGTACATAGGGCGCAGGGATTCTATTTTTCTCTTCCTGGTTTCCGCTTTATTCTTGTGTCTCTTCAGCTTCCTCCTTGCAGCAATGTCAGGATTTGCGACAGTCTAAGGAAAAACAGGACATTGTAGGTTCATTGATAACTAACAGCAGTCCCTGTAAACATCATGAACTTCTTAAAAAACTGGTGGCTGCTAAGACAACACATAGCTGTTATTGGGTTCCTCAAAACTGAGGGTATTCAGGCTGCTTTGCCCTTCAGGTAAGCAGGAAACCATCCCTGTCAGCCAGAACCTGCACAAGAGGCTGATCCTACACACTTCTTCCAAGTTTTGTAAAAGAACTGATGAAACTGTCCTAATTAAGGATAAAGTTCTTCCTCAAACTCCTTCCTGGGCAGCTCTCAAGCCTTTATAGAAGCCCTATTTTTCTCTCAAAAGAAAGTGGAATCTTACCTGCAAAGCCCTCTGTTTTTTCCTCATTGCTCTTTTGTGGTTGGCCTGTTTCTGCACAGAAGAAAAGGCCAGCGAAAAGGCCTCCAGCCCCACTAACTTCTTGAGAAGTTCTATGATTTCTTGGGAAAGGTTCTTCAGTGTTGGATCTGTTAAAACAAAATTGACTTACTTTATCTTTTCAGCATATGGAATAAAAGCCAAGAGCACAGTATGGATTCCTCTTTTTTTAATAAAGGATGGCTGCACTGATAAACCTTGCCCAAACTGGTGCCTGTGAAATCTGCTGGTGCTTCACCAGCTTTTCCAGAGAGTGGCTTTTCAACCAGCAGACAAAAAAAAAAAAAATGCTTCTGAGAGGCATAAATTTTTTAGAAGGGTAAAGTCATCCCAAAGGTAATTACAAGTGGCTTTCTATATATAGCCACTAGGCTTCCAGTGAAATAGGCTTTGTTAGAAATAAAGATGGTTCCAGCCTTGTCAGTCAGCATCCTTGGTAAGCAAAACAAGGGCTGACTTAATTATTGGAGTCACTAGTTAATGGCAATACATTAACTACAACCACTGGGAAAAAAAAAAAAAAAGATACTGGGGGTGAAAAAAGGCTTCAAAGAGGTGCTAAGGGAAAACTGAGAGCAGGGCAAATACTTCCCTTGGTCTCTCAAACAGTTCTTCTAAGATCCTCTCAGCAAGGACTCTGTAAGTCTTACCACCATGAGCCCACCCTTGAATACTACACTTCTTCCACTACACCACATGCCCGAGCTTTACCCACTTGGACACAGGAGTATGCCTAACTTCATTCCAGTCTTTGAATATGCAGGTTTCTATTTCAGCTGACAAACACCCTCCTCCCTTCCTGGTATTTTGGTTAGACAGCAAGCAGGTGAAATTCACTGATTACAGTACCAATGCCTCAACAGACAAAAGGAATGGCCGGTAGTGTTTGTACTGGGACATAGGTGAATGCACATTCCTCTTTGACGGAAATCCCTTACCTTGCTCTGCATAGTTGCTGTTCAGCTCCCTGTACAGAGGGGTGAGAATTGTTGGAAGGTAGGCCTTGATCCTGTCTTGCCCCAAATCCACTGAGATTGCTCCCAGGAACTTAAAGATGCAGCTTCTCTGAAAAGAAGTATGTGGGACATGAAGTAAGGAAAGCTGGAAGGAAACTTCCTAACTGAACTGCTACCAGAGGGCATGACTGCTCAACACAGCAGGTGTTGTTTTAGACACCTGACTCACAAACTTGCTGCTGTTTCAAGTCTTACTGCATCCAGGTACACCCCTTAGAGAGACACAACCCCTGTTGTGTGAGCTGGGACTGGGTTGGCAGCTGTTGACACTTTGAACAACAGGCTGTTCTCACTGTCCTCAACTGAAGCAGCCTGAAGACATGAAAGTTCAACCTAACTGCACCATGGGGAATCACAGTGCTTTTCATGATGCTAGCCCACACATCCCCTCCTCTCCTTGCAAGTTACACTCCATACTGCCATTCCCCTGCATGAGCCTAGCACTCTTGGGCACTGCTCTGTCCCCTTCACTTGGTGCCTTGGGATTTACCACTCTTCCATCAGCCCCCAGGAGGCTGGAAGCATCAGCAAGAAACAGACTGACACAAGCCTTTCCTGAGAACCCCAAAATGAAAGGCTTGTTTCTTCAGTACCTACTAATCCTTGCTTCAGTGCCAGCTCACAGCACCCTCTGCACCTTGTCCCCTGAAAGCAAAGAGTCAGAGCAATGCTATCCTGTAGAAGTGCCCACCTCATCAAAAGCAGTGGGACTAACACTGTTCTTACCTTTAAAGGGACCTTAGGGGAATATGCTGCTTCTCTCTTCGCCATGACAGAGAGCTTCTTCATTAACCATAGCAGTGTGGCTGGCTGGCCTTTCTCTTGTATGTCCTCTCTTTCTTCCTCCCCTTGAGCAGAAGTATCTCTCTCATCCTCTGAGACCTCCTGCTCTTCCACTTCACACCTGAGTTCTCCCTCCGGCTCTTTACCTTCTTCTGAGGCAGGGGCTAGCAAGTAAACAACTTTGGCCACAAAAAGTAAATTCTTTATAACCTGAATGTGGAAACAGGAGTCAGTCACTGAGTTATCTCTGTAAGCACCAGGGCATATTAAGAGCCAAGAATTGATCTGACAGAGGAACTTGCCACCCAGGAGTCTGGAATGGCAGACACCCCAGTCCTGCCCTGCATAGTGCTCCCCTTTCTGTCCCTGCAACCCCACAGCAGGCTGACACCACAGTGGGGACTTTCTGGGCCCCCAAGAGGCTCACAGCTGCTCAGATGCCCTGAGCAGAGCAGCTAGCCCTGAACCACCTGAGCCACCTGCCAGACCATCTCATCTGCCCTGAGCCACCACCACCAGACAGCAGCAGTGCTGTCCTGACTGGGACACAATATCCCTCAAGTGCCAGAGCCTGCTCTGTGCCCTCCTGCAGCCCCAGACAGGCTCCTCCCTTACCTGCTCACTCAGAGACATGTCCAGGAACTTGGATTGCAGCTGATGGCAGAATGCAAACGCAAGTTCCTTCATCTGGGGAAATGAAAAAGGAGAAAAGAATGACTCCATTGAAGGGAGCTGGTAGCAGAGACTCAAAGCAGTATTTTGCAGTCACCAAAGGCAATTTCCAGGGGACACCAAAGGATCAGCTCAACACAACTTCTGCCTGCCTCTTACAATCTAGAAGGGTATTTTTGGGCTGCTGAGAATAAGACCCTGGAGAAGCCCCTTCCCAGCAATAGAGACACCTCCTCAAATGCTTGAAGTGATGAGGATTAGACAGCAGAAAAGTGACTAGAAGAGAAATGTGCATACCTAACTATGAACTATTTTTATGTCTAAGTCAGGGAATGGGCATGAGCAGAGTGAAGGAGTAGTACAGATATCATCACCTTTTTGTCCAGTTCAGCAGTCAAGAAGACTATGGATGCAGACAACTCTGCTGGTGTCTTTTTTCTCTTTCCTGACCTTCTTTCCTTCCATTTGTTGACAAGATCTTCTGGCTTATAAGATGCAAACAACAAGCCAAAGATCTCGGTGGCTGTCAGCCAGACCCAGGTATGAGGATACCACAGGTGAGACTGGACATGATCTGGGGAAAAAAAAAACAAAACCAAACTTTCAGCAAAGGAAATGTTCCATTGAGAGCAAAAATAGAACCAGCAATAAACACTCCCAACAATTACCACAGTGTATGCTGCAACTAAAAGGTGAATGAAATGAACTGTGCTCATCTGCTCAGAACATAATAAAAGACTTCTAGCAACTCAATCCAGCCAAAGTGGAGAGCAGCAAAAACCTACAGGTAGCCAAATGTCCCCACAGTGACCAGGCAAGTCATGTTTCTGCAACAGCTATGGTCCCCTCTGGGACTTTGTGCCACAGCTCATCTGCTCATCATGTCTGGGGACTGGCTGCTGTGAGAATTGTGTCAGCTGGCCCTGCTGCTGATGGAGGGCCCTGGAGAGGTCAAGGATGCTTCAGAGAAGAAATGGAGCTGCCCTCCTGTCTTACCTCTGTCCAAGCTGCCCATCACCAAAATCCAGGATAACAATGGTTATCTGCTATCTCACTAAAGGCATCTGGCAGGCTGGACTCTTCAAAGTCATTAGCCAGCCACATCAGGTCTTCTGATTGCAGCAAATGAAGCAGTTAAAATAAGGACAACAAAATGCAATAAACCAGCCTGATATTGTATAATCTCAAACACAGGGAAATCGCTTGAATCAAGTAACTTCCAGGTCTGCATATCCTGACAGACACACAGTATTTAGAGCACTGTTACCATGTGTCATCATTTCCTGGCTGGTATGTATGGTCAAGGAAATCTCATCTCAGGACAGCTTTATCCAAGAGAATGTAATTATGGTGAAACATGCAATAGTTTCCAACTATTTACACTAGAGGTAACAGAAAGTACTTCCCAGCAACTAAGACAGAGGGTATGTTGTCTTCATCAACCATGTAACCTTTTCCATTAGCAACTTCTCTTTCATTGCTGTGTGCTTGCATTTTGCAGAATGGAAACCTTGTATACTAAAGTTCAGTCATTTATATTAGCGTGTGAAAAACCACAAAGCACACAAAGAATCTTTCTTGTAACACAGCTGTAATAATTGCTTCATGATACTTACTCCAGATACTGCTGACAACATCATTGTTCTTGGTTAATTGAATCAAGTTGCACTCTGTGATTAGCTTTTTTATCAGCACAAGAAAGCTGAATAGCAGCCTATCTGCAGCATTCTCCTCTTCCTCTTCAGTTATCTAATAAAATCAGCAAGTCAAGAAAGATACTTATGAGAACCTGAGGACAGTGCTGATTAATCCTCACTTGATAAATTTCAGATCAACTGTTCAAAAAACCAGAAGACTGACTTGTACCCAACTTGCAATATAAACAGAAGCACCTCCACTGAAGCAGTTCCTCTGGAGACAATCTCTGCAGGAGATTGTATCAGAATCATTCTTCTTGCTTTTCATGCAGACATTACTATAACAAACTGCTGGGTTTCTAAATGCAAGCGATTACACACATTATGTCTGTGCATGTATTTATGTGGATTTGATTCTCATCATTAGAGCCCAGCTGAGTGCAGATTTTCCTGTATCACCTGGGAAACCCTGAGTTGTTATGACAACACTGTGTATGCTGCCTGTGGGCCTCACCCTGCTTGGAACCACCAGCTGGCTTGAGAGAAGTTGTCAGTACATGTGACAGCACAGGGTGTGATTACACCAAATTTCTCCTCACTGCAGGTATTTTATTTTCATCTCTTGCCAATTTATAGATCCTGAGGTTCTTTTCTTTGTCCAAAGGCAGCATGATGAACATTACTAACATTTATGGCCACTTCCCAGGCACAGTGACTGGGATTCCTCTGGGATTATCACATGCCAAGAAGAATCTGAGGCAGCCTTGTTATTCTGAGTTAATCATGTGAATTAAGAAGATTTTCCATACAGCAAAACAACGGCCTGAAGTACAGGAAGGGAACCCCTTTGAAAGTTAAAGCTGTAGATAATACTAGCAGACCGTCACCAAGCCATACACTCCTGACATGCAATGCTTACACAAATCTCTGCAGCTAGCAGAGACATTTCCCACATTGCAAAGAGCAATACATGTGCTGGTTACACTGTATGGCTGCAGGCTCAGGCCAGGTGGCTTTGCAAAGTTTCATTTCCCCTTGTGCTGTGACATATGACATCAAATCTGGGCTTACAGACAGAAAAAGTATGGTTCTAGGTCAGCAAGGTCCTCTTCAGAACAAATGTGTGTGTTTTGTGTCTTTTTCTCAGTCCTGAACAGTAAGTCCAACTGTTAAATCTCTCCTACACTTCTTCCCTTTTTCCATTTTCTTAATTCTCTTTCCTCAAGCTTCATGCATGGAGAGAAATTACTTACATTTTCAAATTTACTTGGGTTGATTTCTTTTTCAATCAAAGTGAGGACTGCTGCAAGCCGCCGTTCAAACATTACTCCGTCCACTTCAACAAACAAACCGCACGCCTGGGCAGCTAACCTCCTGTGTGAGCTCTGACACACAAAAAATAATGCCCCTTATAACTCTTATAATCAAATCCTACAGCTCCCAAGTGCAGGAGCTGGTAGCAACCCTTACTTTCTGCCTGTAGCAATAGCTACTATTAAGAGAAGCTGGTTTTCAGAGTATACGGAAAAAGGAGATGCTGCCAGTGAGGTATAAAAGCGCCTGGCAGCACAAGTTATCCCTGGGAATGCACCCTAAAACTGAATGCCAGAAGATCTTTTCCAGCCCAGTTCCCAACTGCAGAGATCTGGGAGCTACTAACTCTTCACAATGCAACAGGCAGCTTACAGTTACATACAAAAACTGAACGTATAAGGATAGAAACCATGAAGTGTTGAAGAATGCTAACTCCACTAGTGTAGAGGGACAGAACCTGGGTTCAGCTAGATGGCAGCTTATCACCCAAGCACCCATATCAAAACAACATCTAGAAGACCAGGTTTGCTGCCTTCCAGTTGCCAGCAACACAATGAAGCATGTCTGAGATAAAGTCAGCACAAAGTGATGGGGTCAGAAGAGCTTTAAGGAATTTGCTCAAACCTCTAACCTGAGCAAAGACTACACTGTGAAATACCTGAGCCAAAAGTGGAACTGTTAGAAAGCTGCAAAATGCATCTGGGAAGAGCCTGTCAGCATCAGCGGGTCCCTATATTTGTGCAGCTTTATGAAGCTGTACCATTTCTTGCTCTCTAAGTCAGGAACAACTAATCCACCAACCCACCAGATCTAGCAATCTCTCACTTGCTTTAATCTTACTCAGCCCTCCAACAGAGTTCAGACCCGGTCAGTGAAAAGACCAAAGAGTACCTTTTTGCTGTGAAACCACTCTGTGACCAGTGAAAACATCAGATCTTGTTTCTCATTGCTGATCTTACGGAGAAGAGATTTACATGTCAAAGCTGCCATCTTTTTGCATTTGGCTGAGTCATCATTTATCATCATCATACAAAGAGAAAGAAAAAACAGCCCACAGTATTTGTGCAGGAGATCCTAGAAAGAAACAACCATTATCAACCACAAAAACCCAAGGAGCTTCCAGCATTTAAAGAGAAAAATAGGGGTATTTGCTACACTATATTCAGGAGCAGTGTTAGCCCTCAGTGGGCTTCAAGTCAAGGCAGCTGAACTGCTAAAATGGGATGACCTTATTGTTGGAGCATATAGGGATTGTACAACAGCCCCAAGCTCTGCTCTGACTCGCTACCATATCCCTGGGTCAGCAAAGTGAGTGTGAAACCTTAAAGGGCATTTTCATGCCCAAGTCTCACTGAAATAGGCTTAAGTCCCCAGCACAGCAGCAATCACCCAAATGTCCTTCTCTCAGAGATTGCAGCTCTTTGCCACTTTAAAGACTTCCAGGAACCAATCTGAAATATTAAATCATCAGGCACAGTCAACACACCAGTTCAGTCAACAATCTCTCATGAATATTGAAAAGCCCTTACCTAGACTTCACTTTCTATTCCTACCCCATTTCCTAAACTGGTTGTGTTTCTTCCTGGCATAAATCATGATTGAGTTAATCCAAACTCCAGCTGACAAAGTTTTATTTTACTTGCAAACAGAGCACATCAGGCAAAGAAATACTGCAGACTTTCCAGCATGTCATTTCTCTTTTGGTTCTTTGGAGATAAGTAAATGTTCTGCTTATGATAAGAGATAATAGGAACTAGCAAGCACTTCCAAAATAAACTGCTCAGAAAATGCTGTTACTGCAAACCACAGTAATCAAGCAAACCACAGTAATCAAGCAAACCACTGCTTGATTCTTGGAACACTAGGGGGTGCTCGTTACCTGTGGGAACATGTCAAGGAGGTAGGCAATCATCTCCAGCGCAGATTCCCTCCCAGTTTCATACTCGTACCTGTGAAGGAATAAGGATTAACTGTTAGGGATGAGTTAATCCTTCTATGAAGTAGCCAACAATTTACAAGAACAACCAATTCCAGAAACATGCACTGATAGAGATCCTTCTACAACAGCTACCAGACCTGGTCTGATACTGTGGACAAGAGAAGCAGCAGGGCCATCAGCTCTGTCTGTCAGAGAATGAGCACAGGGACACAAACAGGCCACGAAGGGTTCCAGCCCACTTGAGTCAGCACAGCCACACTGTGCTGGGGAACCTGGTAAACTGCTGCCACCTTTAGCAAGGGAGGGTGAAGCCCAGGAAGAGCTTGGAGGCACAACACTCCTGCAGAATCAGTACAATAGTTTTAACTATGCCTGCAATTGCACTTGAAACACTGCCATGGGATAGGAGTCCCCTATTAATGCACCTTCCCTTATTTCTCCTGGATTTTCCACTTTACCTGTGTCCTACGGTGACTTTATGATGATTTACAACTAGTGGAGGTGGTTAACCACTGAGCAAATAACAGAATCTTTGTTTACAAACAGATAAAGAACGAAATCAGCTGTGAAACAGGAATAAGAATAAAGGATTTGCTCCATCAAACAGCCTGTCCTGGGAAAAGGGAAGTGTTACAAAAGTAGGAAAATGAAGACTTCAGCCATGCCTTCCGCTCATTACGAAGAGCTTTTTGGCACACTTGAGTAATATTTAAAAACAAGGTTCTATTCTCACAGAGATGTCAGGAATATAAACTCACTCCAGCTGTGCGAGCATGAAATCCAAATTTGGTTTCAGTTTGTCACCAAGGGGATAATCCAGAATGTATTTTAAGTAAATCTGAAAAGAAAAAACAACAATACAGAGAGGAGTAAAAATAAACATTCAGGTAAGCTTGTAAAAAGGTAATGAAGAAAATTTAGTGATGGAGCAGCAATCTTATGAGAATCAAACCTTTCCTTCCACTCCTGTTACACAAAGGGTTAACAATTGCTGCCAAGCTCTGTGCCTGGAATGGGATCAGTTTTTAAAGTACTACTGTGACTTCCACAGGCATCTGTGAAGAGATCCTGCATCCTTCAAAATCCATCCTGTAGCGATGAAAGCTGCATTTCATGCTCCTACTGCACCTGTATCCCAATGCTTGAGACAAAGTAACCAGTTCTGTCTTTTGGTTGGTTTTACCTTGGAAAAAATTAGGAAGTAGAGGGAATGGATAATGGACAATGGATTTGTGGCAAATTCGCTTATCCTGGGGTTTAAAAAAGAGCAAAGCTTAGTTACATAGGCTTAAAAGCCTCCAGACGAGGGACCATGTCACTGCTGCTAAGCAGTTCTCCTGTACTTGGCACTGGTGAGGTTGCACCTCAAGTACTGTGTTCAGTTTTGGGCTTCTCACAGCAAAAAAGACATTGAGGTACTGAGCAGCAATGAAAATAGAGAAGGGGCTGGAACACAAATCTTATGAAGAGTGGCTGAGGGAGCTGGGGTTGTTTGGCCTGGAGAAGAGGAGGCTCAGGGGAGACCTTATCACTCTCTAAAAGGCCCTGAAAGGAGGCTGCAGCCAGGTTGGGGTTGGTCTCTTTTCCCATGTGACAAGTGACAGAACAAGAGGAAATGGCCTCAAGTTGTGCCAGGGGATGTTTAGATTGGATATTAGGAAAAAATTCTGCACTGCAAGGGTGGTCAAGCACTGAAATTGGCTGCCCTGGGAAGTGGTAGACTGTTTAGAACAGGCTGGAGGTATTTAAAAGAAGTATAGATGCACCACTCAGGGACATGGCTTAGTGGTGGATTAAGGGCAGTGCTGGGTTAAGGGTTAGACTCAATGACCTTAAAGGAACTTTCCAACCTAAACAATTTCACAGTTGTGTGAAGGCACACCACAGTCTCACTATAGGCAAGGAGTCTGAGATTCTGCTATGCACCAGTCTCAAGAACTGAAGCCAGGTAACAAGGGGAATAAAGATCAGTAAAGACGAGGAAATGGAGTTCAGGGTTCAGCAGGGCCAAGGCACGTGTCTGTGAGAGCTAGGATGGCCACACTAAGCCCTCTAGCCTGTTAGACAGCTGTAAATCAAGTGAGAGATTCTTCACCAACCTGCCTGCACTGGACTCGCACTGGCTCACTCTGACCTGTGATGGCCAGCTGGGCAACCTTCTGCAGCACATCATCAATTTCAGGGACAATCAGCTTCCTGGATAAAATAGCCTGAAAATGTGAAAGCACAGCTGGAGTCACATCCTTTTGCTTCCACAGTGTGAGATGCAGTACTACAACCCAGACTACACTCGTGGTACCTTAACACTGACTTTTTCACACACAGACAGAGCAACTCAAAGAAAGAAAAAAAAAAAAAAAAGAAAGAACGGCTTACACATCCATATCTGTTTCTTTTGGGCAACACAAAATACCTGTTCTAATGATCAGAGATGTTGATTCTTTAACAAACACATACTCAGATCCAAATACAAACTCATATGCACTGTGTATAAAACAGCCTCCCAAACATTTTTAAACAAGTCAAACAGTAAAGCTTTGCTGAATTTTCCTCTTGTAACAGAGAGCTTTAACAGCATTCTGTAGCCTGTTCCTGATGTGAGAATGTACAGGCTTTCACCAGGAAGCAGAATCACTGCTCTAACAGTGGCTCATAGAATGCCCATGAGTGCTGTGCAAAAATACCTTGAGAAGGCCAAAGGCAGTGGCTTGGCGTGATGAATCATAAATGTCTTCTTCAGCAAAGCCAAGCAACACTTGGAGCTGTTTGCTTGTTATCTGAGTCTTTGCATTCTTCACAAGTATTGTTACACACTACAAAATCAAATTGCACATTGTCAATACATAAGCAGTGCCATAAAATAAAGGTCCACGCCAAAGTCTGACTTGATTTATACCACTTCAGCTTGAAAAGACAAACTGCTGCTCTAGAACATGTGGCCAAAACTATTCTCATCACATTTTGCTTTCAGATGGCAATTTTGAGACAAAAGTAAACAAGTGAATTGCCCCCTTCCCATGTCTCACTTCTACAAGATACTACTACAATGCAGAAAGAAGGCAAACATGTTTCTATAAAGACATTTCTTCAGATCCAAGCTGTGCATTTTTAGGGAGCAACTATCTTTAAATTTGTACTTGGGAAAGAATCACGAAGGCCACATATTCCTCACTAGCTTGTGATCTCCAGACTACCTCTCCAGGGACAGCTGTAGAAGGGATCTGTAGCTGGAAGAGTCATTCTACACAGTTAATCCTAATACAGAAATGAGCAGAGCTGGGTCTGACTTACTTTGAAACAGCTCACAACCAGGTGGAAATTCTGGCCTTTGGCTATTCCTGTCTTGGCAAACTCTTTCAGCAAGAGGAAAAGCTGCTTGATCAGTGACTCCATATTCGTACTGACAGAAGGCAAAGGGAACTTTAAAATCCATACCAAGGACTGCAGAGCACCAGTTATCACCTGGAAAAAAGAGCCAAAGGAGAGCATGTGGGTGCAGGTGACACTGAGAGAATTCTTCTCACTCTTTTACGGACATGGTCAGGCTATCCACAACTGTGATAAAAGGCAGTAAACCAAACCTCTCTGAAACCATTCATAGGTAACACAAAGGGTTTCTCAGTTCTAAAAACACTATCTGTGGCTCCAATATTCTTTAACTCTGATTTTACTAGGTAAAGACATTAACACAGCATTGTTTTAGTAGATGGCAAGACTTTCTGAAGCAGAGCTGCCTTCAAGACACGGAAAGCCCCACTCCAGGTAACTGTCAGGATATCAGGTATGCCTTCCACTCTAGGGAAACTCAAAGTTAACAGATTCTCTAGGCTCACTCAAACCAAAAGCTGTCCTAAGAAATGGCTGCCTACAGTGCTAGAATAAAGACTTTGGATCAAAAGAAACCACAGTTGTGACAACACTGCTCCCAGCAGCTACAGCTACATCTCAAGAACATCCTCATAGATAGCCTGTAAATTCCTTGTATGGACATTCTCTAGGAGAACTTGCCCACAGTTAAATCTGCAACATGGAGCAGAGCATTCAGTCCTCCATCAGCCACAAGCCTCCCTTGGGATTACACATCCTCAAACAACTCAATCCGCACACCTATAAAAGCAGGTTTGAAAAACTGGTGGCTTTCTCTTCTCTTGCAAGTCAACTGCAAGGTAACATTTGTGGGCAGGACTCTTCTTAGTGCAGCAGACAGAACAGACAGACTTCAGCTCAGAACTGTACCTTGACATCCATAGATTTCAGGCAGTCTATAAGCAGCTGAACAAAAGGGTCTAACATTTCCAAAGCATGCTCCTCAGAAGAATTTACTTTAGATCTCTTCAGGCTCATGTGCAGTAGCTGTCATAGAAAAATCAGGACATACATCTTAAAGTCAGCCAGAACACAAAAGAGTCAAGTAAGGTTCCACCACTGTTTCAGGTTATAGTAGAATTTATGCCATATCCCACCCAAATATTTCAACAGGCTGAGCACTTTTTATAGCTCTCTAAGTGGCCCCACTGGAGTTACAATATATGAAGTGAAGTTAAGGCTAATGGCTCTGCTATTAAAACAATATATCCAGAATACTCTCCTTTGCGTACTCTTAAAAATTTTGAATGCAACGCTTTTTTATCTGAGGAGATCTTACCCGAAGTCCTGAATCAACCAGGATGTACGTGTTAGTCCTGCTGCTGACACGTGCTTTCTGCCCTCCTCTTGTGGGAGTCGGCTGGAGCAGCAGGCAGCTCTCTGGTTGCAGCCGAGGATCTGGAGGAGGGGTAGCTTTTTTCCTGAAAAGCAGCATATGTACAGGAAAGGAAAATATTCAGATATGAATCCTCTCCACAACAATCCTGCTGTTGGGAGTAAAAACAGCTGAACTGTGCTCAGCTGCTTCCCATAGATCAAGCAAAAGCAGGTCACAGATGAACCACAATGAAATAAAACCAATTTGAAAGCAACATGACAGATGGGACTCGGACTTGAGAACAATGACACTCTTCCAGAGATACCACACAATTATTTGTATAACATCCTCACTTTTTTCTTAGTGGATAGATCAACTTTGGAAGTTCCTTCAAGCAAATACGCTTCCTGCCACTGCCCACTGCTCTTCTTTACTGATAGTTACTTCAATTACTGATGGCCTACAAACACTGCTCCAAGAAGTCTGCAAGCAGCTGTCAGATCTTAGGGAAAGCTAGCCTACGTAACAGCAAATGCAGGACACCCAAACCCAGCTCTGAGCAGTGACCCCACCAGATGGAGAGAAAATCTGATGTTTCTCCTCATCTTCTGCCCCAGCAGCAAAGTGAAAAAGTGAAAGCCCATGTTTTAGCTTGTTCCTGGCTCCATGGAAATGTTTGCAGCCTACTTCTAAACACTGTCCCTTATCCCTTCATCCTAACATCCAAAGGCATATTATCAACTCATCAGACAGTGAAAAATCCTTGCTGAAGGTCCTGAGCACTTGCAAGAATAGACTCCCATGAGCTCAACAAATGCTAACTTCCATTACTAAACTTTCTCTTTGCCCTCTGACTGCCCAAATGATTCAGTTACATTGAAAACAAAAGGGAAATGAAAGCAAGGAAACTTTCATGCATTTGATCAGTTGGATTTGACAACTGCCATTTCTGCAAGCAAACCAATACCAGACCATCTGAACAACATCCTGGAACTCACTTGGTCTTCTCAGTGAGCAGAGGCAAATTTTCACTGATGAGACCATGACTGAGGAGGAGGAGGGATTCTGCTTTCATGTCTGAGTTTGAGATCAGCCCTGCCATGATGTGATTCAGTGCCTCATGCACCTTCCGGACTATCTTCAAGCTTGTAGTGCTCTCCAGAGTCTGCAAAGGTAAAACCATGAGAATTTAAGAGGACAGCCTGATGGCAATTATCTGTTACCTGTATTCAGAAATCATGGGAAAAACTAGAGCAATTTTTCTCTCATCATGTTGTAACAGTCCCCAGCTCTTTATGTGAACAACATCCCATTGCCTCATCTGTGCACCAACATCCCTCCATTCCTCTCCAGCCTCTTGTCAGCTTCCAGCCAGTTCACCCATTGCCACTAGGACACAAGAGCTAATGAGCTCTTCCATTTCTCTGTGAGCTTGCACTCTGCTAAAAATCTGCATCTTTGAAAAGGCAATTATTGCACATGGATAGACCCTGGATACGCTTTGTTGACATTTTCTTCACACACAAGAGATTAAACCACAGAGCAGCCTTGAAGGACTTCTAAGCTCCAAAGGAAACAAGTGTGGGCAGAGGGAGAGTGCATGGAGAACTCAAAGTGTGATGTTTCCACTCTATCAGCAGTTAAAAGCTTCCCAGAATGACACTCCCTGCCCTGGACAGCAACACTAAAGGCTCACTTCATGAGCTGGTCGCACACTGCTTTCCCAAAGGAAAATGGGAAGCCAAAGCAAGATTCCACAGGTGATTTCAAAGTAGCCACCCAGAGGCTCTAGAATCACCTTACAGAATCAAGAGTACTCCAAGTTTATAAGAAAGACTCTGGCTGACTTTTCTTACCTCTTTCAGTGGCAGAATAAGTTTTGTCACCTGGCCCCTTCCTATGAACTTTCCAAGAATTTCATAGGAATCGTAACTCTTGTTTTTGCGAGCTTCCATGATCTTGGAGACAATTCCCTTCACTTCTTTCTCTTCAGCTACATTCCCAAACAACTCTTGGTTGAAAATCTTTAGAAAATAGGCAAGAGAATTGAATGAGTGAAAAAAAAAGGAGGTTCCTTCAATAGCAACAGAACAACACTCTTTTTCCCCACTCACAGAAAAAAAGATTCTCCAGGTTTCCTACAAATCATATCTATCTTTCCTTTGTCAACACAGAACATCCTAGTTTAAGCACACCAGATGAGAACACTGTTCTCACACTCCTCTGCTGTGTTGTGATACAAGGAATGCTACTGCAGTCAGATCAATACATCCCAATATATACCCCATTTGTGTGGCCAGCTGAGTTCCTGCGCTCTGTGGACTGTACTGAGTAGATGTCTGCTGACTTGCTCAGCCATTTAGAGTACAGGAAAACACAGTTACGTGTCTTAATCTTGAATCCATCCCCTCTCAGGTGCAGGACTCAGGATACAGCCCCAGAGATACTTGACTTCTCTCTTCTCTTGATTCCCCTCTACAAGAGGGTCTACTGATGCCTCCCTCCTTGGCAGTGCCCACACAACAGCCTGGTTTGCCACCAAGTCAGTGAAAACCTTCCCCTCCCAGACTATGTCCCAAGCACTTCACGATGCTTTTTCTTTCAATCTTGAATAGCTTTTACCTCAATCAGGATATCTAAGCAGGGGTCCAAATCACCAGCACTGAGCTTGGTAGTAAGGCCCTTCAGTAACAGGTTCACAGTGAAAGTCAGCACATGGAGCTAGAGAAAAAGGGAACAGATCATGCTTCCAAACTTCTGCACTGACTTCTTTAATCATACTGGATGAGGACACTCCCATACCAGAGACATCACAAGCCACACACTGCACTTGAGCTCTCATTATACGAAAAAAAAAACCAAAAACCAAACCACTGGGAGGATGAGAATCCTGCCATGTTGCCATGTAGTGGCAACAGGAAAAGGTTCCCTGTCCCACCACATACTGGAAAGAGGGCTGGAGTCTCCTTTCTCCCCAGCACTCTTACTGATATATTTAGGCTGCTCTAATTGGTACTTTCACTATTACAGCAGCTAGAAGCTCATGCCACTCCATTGTGGTAATTCACCTGAAAAATGATTCATATGAAACATGATTCTTAACCCAGATCATGGAAAGAGGAAAAACAAATTAATAGCCTCAGGTCTGGATCTAGGATGCAAGCCTTCAATTAGAACCACCACAGACTGTCTGTGCAGTCTCCATGGCAACTCCCCTCAGATACTTCTTGGCCCTCATGACTTTACTGAAAGATTGCCTCTAATCTTACTGGAACCAGAAATTCATTGTTCCCCTGCATACCTCAACTCTTCACTAGGAAAATGGCTAAGACTCTCAGTTCTTTGAGGGTACAGACCCTTATTTGGCACTTGGCATGACCACAACAAAGACTGATGTAGGCATTCACAACAGTATTTACTCACATTATACCAAGATATTCTACCAGTGCAAAACAATTTCGATAGCAACTTCCCTTTGGATTCCCCTCCCAGTACATTAAAAAAAAAAGCCTACAGAGAGAAGAGAAAGAATTTCAGCATTACCTGGTAGCCATGGACGAGCGCAGACCGCATCTCCTTTAAGATATACAGGAGGTAGTGCACTCCCAACACTTCGGTGATTTTAATGAGGGTGTTACGGGCAATGTCCCGTATTTCCTGAAATCTGTTTCTCAGAAATGTGCAGACTTTCAGTAGGATGCTGGAAACAAAGACAGACAGCTTTGTTCATCTCCAAGTAGAACAGAACTAATTACAGTGCCAAGGAGGCTGCTTTTCAGGTCTGTTTGACAACCAAAACTGTATCACAGCCAGCCTCACAGAGAGGTTTTATAGGCATACACACACCTACTGCCCTTCAGCACGTTTTACTGATTGTCCTTTCTTTCTGTACATTATTCTTTCCCCAGCACAACCAGCTCTGCCTCTGCACCTTGATCCACAGCTCTCCTCTTAGGTAAGGATTTATAGAAGTCAAATGCTGAGGTGCAGAGGTGCCTGTCACTAGGAACAGGAATAGGAATTTCCAAATTAAGTATTTAAGGTCTGTTAGGATGTCCCTCTTGACTTCAGCCATGTACGTAACCACAGCCTGAGAAAGGTGCCTGCACAATTAATAGCCCCACCGGGATTTAAGGAGCCCCACTGGGATTTAAGGAGCCCCACTGGGATTTACCTTGGTAGGTTAGCTTCCATCACCTCCTGGGGAAGGCACTGCATCATTCTGACCATTGCAAAAGCTAACGGAACACGAACTACCTCATCATCATTCACAACACTGGATTTCACAAGCTTGTGCTCCTCGTCTCTTTTAACCTTTTTAAGAGAGCAAGACACAATGCACTTTTAATATATAGAAACGAATCCTGCTTCTTCTCAACAAACACTAGAAGAAGCCAGTATGGCAGGCTGCTGTCCTCTGGAGACCGCAGGAAAAACCTAGACAGCTAAAGAACAGGTGAGACAAATCCCTGTGTTTTCAATACAGAAACTAGGCTGGTGCTAGCAAGTGGCCGAGAACTCTTAAAGAGGTTGGACAAAGTGAATCATTTCACTTGTGTAGCTTGAGACAGTTCTCAGCAGGGAAATTAAGACACCACATCCACACTGACCAGTGGGTCTGTCAGTAATCTCCATGACTCAGCAAAGGGCATGAAGCCTTTTTTGTGCTTTCAGATGGTCTCTCTCCAGTTGCATCTTTTTTTTTTTTTTTAATGTGTTACATTTTCACTGGCTCTGAAGTAGTATCCCAATCCTTAAAGCAGCAGCCTACAAAAGGTCTAGCATATGTCAACTCCTCACCTTTGCAACAATACACCTGTGCAATTTAGGCAAGATGTTGACTGTAACTGTTTCTTGAATGTGTTTGATCAGACACTGAAGCTCCTCCTTATTTCGGGGTAAGAACGAAACAGGTTTGGGCACTTGTTCAGCATTTTCAGAGGGTTCAGCTGCTTGCTCAGGTTTTACTGCCTTCTCAGAGAGATTTTTCCCATTCTTTTCTTCAACTTCCTCCTCCTCCCCTTCACTCTGCTCCAGCTCCATGGCTTCTTCAGCCTCCACCATCGGCTCAAGGTCCATGGCAGCAGCTTCTATCAAGTAATTGCCAAACATACAGGTAAATACAGGAGAACACAAAACTTGAGCCCTTAATTGAGACTCTCGTGACAACTTGGTTCTAGATAAAGCTCCTACCTATGACCAGTGATAGCAAATCAGCAACAAGCATCAGACTTCTACTGGGTAAAGAAGTTTTGACTTGCTGATTTCTGATAACCACCCCTCAGGGCCAGGTTTAAAGCAAAAACTACGTTACTCTGTGTCTGTACCCAACAGTCAGCTTAACAAAGGTCAATGTGCTGAACTGTAGAGAACTGCCATTCACTTACAACTGAGGATTTCACAAGGCAAGAGACCAACAAGCACAGCTGTGAGATAGCCTCCTCCTTCACCCAAAGGTCCCAACATAGGTAACCACAATAGTGAAGAAGCTGAAGATATGACTTCATCCCATGAAATGGCAAGGGAAGCAAAGTGAGGACATCTTGGCTGCAGATAACCATGAGAGCTGCCAACATCAAAGATAAAAAACTCAGGTGTGTCAGCAGTCACATGGCTGGGTGCAGACCTTGAGAACCACAGAGGTTCAGGGCTGTTTTGGCTTACACTACATTACCACTACATTCCAGATGCCTGGAATGGAGTGGTAATGTGGAGATGATTCCCTACACCTCTCCTGACTTTGTCAACACACAGGAAGAAAACCTGCACTGCTCCTGAGGAGGCAAGTCAACACTAGCTTCCAGTATGCCCATTTTAAAAATACGGGAGTAGCTGATGTCAAGAGTAAAACACAAAACTTTGATTAGCTCCATTTGAGCAGGTAGTGTTTTTACAAGCAGACACAAAAAGCTCACCTTGGTTGTCAATGGTCACAAGCTGCTTTTCCAGTGTTTTATGGTCAAAGTGAAAGGCTTCCAGCACTGTCTCTAACAAGCTGCAGAAGGAAAACATGAAGAAAAATCAGCCCTCTGCACAAAAAGAAGAGGGTGTATACACAAACACAACAGAAAAATCTGATGGAAAACATCAGATTTAGTGACACTGCACCATAACGAGGTTTATCTTTAAAAACCCCAGAAACAAAAACTGATTACTTCTCAGCTACATGCATTATGTGACCTAGATCACTGTGAAACCTCACAGAGAGTGGTACTGGAGCAATGGAGGTGTCCCAGGAAGCAGGGACAGCCTGACAGAACTGCTGCCATGCATTCAGTGAGACATGGTGTAAGAAAGTAATGAGCTGTTAAAACTTCATAGTTGCAGGCAGCAAGCCATGCCCACTTTCACTTGCCTAAGTCCACGTCAAAGTCAGCAATCTCTCATCTCAGGGAAGAGGTTAAAATACATGTACTGCTCCTAAAAACACTGAATTGTGCCTAAGCAGTCTTTGGAGAAACCCAGAGCAGCATTGCTCATGGTACCCACCTGACTCCCAGCTTTGTACCAATCTGTCCTGTTTGCAAGACATGGATGAAATGCTTTAAGTGGTACAAATATGCTGACCAGGAAAGATGTCGGCAGACAGCTCCAACAATTTCAACTGAGGCTGTTACCATATTTTCATGCTGCTCAAAAGAGAGAAATTCAGTTGCTGTTAGCATTCACAATGGTCATGTGTCTAAACCATCCTTTACTCAAAGCAACAAGAGACAAAAGTAACATCTGTCTAGTGAGGATGCTTGGGATTCAGCATTTTTAGATCTCCTCCTGAGCATCAAGTTAGAAAAAAAAAATCATAGTCCATCAAGGAGATATTCAGACCCACCTTTTCCAAATTTTTCTGCACACATTTAACTTTTCTCACATACTTAAACCTATGGGATCACTTGTGTTAAGAACTAAGAACAAGAACTAGTCAAAACATCCAGCCACAAACACATGGCACATTGCTAGGCAATGCTGATCAATTATAAACTCATTTAAGATGTGAAATAAAATGTGTCTATTTCTTCACCAAGGTTTCAATCAATGCATTTTACTGCCTTCTGGTCGAAGAGCTACCCAGTCACTCTGCTGAGGGGCAGAGCCTGCACTGCTGCAGGAGCTGGGTCCTGTGCCTAAGCTCTAATTGTTTCAGCTTCAGAAGAATATTTCTGACAGTAAGCAAATTTGACATTTACTTGGCTTGACAGAAGCAAGTCTGCTGTTCTCCTGCTAGTGTGCAGGGAACTACAGAAGTGTGAAACCTTGCTTTTCAAAGCCACAAGTGGAAAGTCTATCCACACGGATATCACAAGTAATTTCACTGAAAGTGATTAACAAAATGTCACCCTTCAGATTTTAATTACAAAGCTGCTATTGATTTCAGATGTTTTCAGCCAATTCCTGTAGTTTCCCTCCAAATCTAAAGTAAACTGTATTTATTCCCACCTGTTATTAGGTGCAGACTATATTCCCACAGTCTACTGTCAAAGAGTAACTAATCTCACAACTAAATAGAAAGACAGATGTTTGGAGGCAGAAGGGAAAAAAATAAGAAGCTGATTACAAAAAATAAAGACAAATAAAGCCCCAAGTGAAAAACTAAAACAAAAAACGGTAACCCAAACAGTTAAGAGATGAACCTTTGAGAAGCAGGACAAGTTTAGCAGATATAGGATCGGGCCCAGATTACATCTATACTTTCTAAACCCTCTTTCTGCCACCAAAACCAGCACAGCACATTAGTCTACAATGGAGACACTCATTTCACAAACATATTAGCCATCTTAAGAGGTTAGGTTTTTAAGGCAAATGGTATATAAGAAAGGTGAAAATATTCAAATGGATGCAATTCAAAGAGCCTACCTTAAGCATTTTTTCACTGAAAATGGCAGTTGTAGCATAAGGCATGATGTAGTTCTGGAGGGATTTAGAAGACAGCACAAGCTTTTCTTCAGTGAGATGCTTTGCCAATTTCCTCAGAGCTCGTGCCCTCCTGTGGATCTGAGTTAGACATGGGAGACAGTGAATGAGATGGTGCTTGAGCCACAGCACGAGAGAGCACCTACATCCTGCAGTTCTGAAAATGTCCCAGCTTTAGGTAATGGCATAAACACATATAGTAATTTCCAAAGTATGCCTTTTTCCTCAAACCTCTGGACTTTCACTAGCCTTTTGCCTCAATAGATATTCCAAGTCAATGGCATTGTGGATTCACAATCCATTGTGAATGGAGACTGAAGACTGTGCTATCTTCAGGTGTTAGACAAGGGAGGCAACTGCAAAAAGCAGTTGCTGCAGTGAGATGCAAAGACTAGAGAAAATTACAAGTTAGAGACTTACAGCTTTGCATATAACTACAGATACAGCAAAGACTCTCTCAGATTACATCTCTGAAAGCAGAAGAAATGTATTTTCATACTGCAAGAAAAACCCGGAGACCAGGCTTTATGTAACATTTATATTGCAAAGGTTTGTGAATGGGAAGGGGATGCAGAACCTCCAGACTGAGAGCAGCAGGGAGCAGGCCAGAAAAAAGAGACCCATTCCATGCCTGTGTCAGAGGTATCTTCAGGATACTGCTGACTGTGGGCTATCATAAACCCAAGACATTCCTAGATAGAAAAATGACTTTGATTCTCAATCACTCCTGATGATGTCCACATACCTCTTTTTTCTAACAGTATCTAATGACACGGGTTCAATTTCTCCACAGATAACACACGGATGCTTTGCAAAACATACCCTCACAGTAAGATGCTTTTGCTTGGCAAGGGGAGAGAAGCATTAAGAAATGCCTGTTGTCTTTTACCTGCATGTGTTTCATGTTTTCAAAGAAGTCCATGTCAGGATCATGGCTGTTGGTCAGCTGGACCAAATCCTGGAATTCAGGATTTGTTGGGAACGTCTGAATGAGGCAGGAAAGCAGTGATGTGTAGTCCTGCTGTATGCTCTACAAATAGCAAGCAGTGAATGTTAAGTATCCCTTGGAGAGGTTACTACACACTCCTCAGAACAGCAGTACTGTCATTTACAAGTGTTTCAGTCAAACGTCCTAATTCTTGGTAACAACAAATGCACCTATTATGGACTACATATAAGCTAAAACCTCACCTCCAAAGAACGAGTTACAACTAAGAAAAGCTGAACAGCAGCAGAGAAACACAGTTAATTTCTATAATTTTTTAGAATTTTGTAAGGTTTCAAATGAAGTTTAAATTTATAGTGAGTACCTGCACTTCTTATCCCAGTAGGGGACTTTGAGAACTCCGCTAAAAAATGCCTCATTACCCTGAAGATAGCAGGAAATGTGTGATCAGATACCACTGCCTTACCTCAGTCTTACTCTTCAGACCCCTTCTCACAGACTCCAGGAGAGTGTGATGGATTAGCTCCTTGTACTCCTCTTCTGTGTGGCTGATTTCTGCCAATCGGTGGATGAAAGTGGTCAAGCAAAGGCTTGCGTTGTCACTAAGAGCCATATCCCCAAGCTGAGTGGATGAAGAAATGGCACCACATGAGTCTGGCTATCATACCTTTTTCTTCCCAAAAGCCTGGACAAAACAGTACCACTGGACACAACACATCGAGTCCTGTAGAGACTCAGAAACTTTTAAGAGCTCTCCTATAGAAGTTCTAGTCCCAAATTAATGCCCACCCCACCCATCAGGCAAAAACCTTTTAGATTTACCAGAAGGCCCACACAACCAGAACATGCTACAACAAACAGAAAATCAACCTTTCATGTAATGTGCCTTTTATCCAGTACAAATGACCAAATGGTTCCAGGGCTCACTGACAGAAAATTGTGCTGCATTGTATTTTCCTTTTGGGACACACAGATGAAGAGGTAAACAGACAGAACTTCAAAAAGGTGTTAGTATGAATACCTAAAGATACTTTCTGAATGGTGCCAAAAAACCGCCAATGGAAGTAAGCTGAAAGTTAGATTCTTCCTTAGTTGCTGAGTGGTCTATTACTAGAACACTCTACAGGTGAGATGCTTGCAGTTGTGAGCCATTCAGCAACAAGGGGTGGAGCTTCCTTAGTTGCTGAGTGGTCCCTAGGGAGCACGGCGAGCAGGAACAGGCAAACAGGGTCCTTGACAAGGCAGTTTGTGCGGAACTTCGCACAGGCAGGGCTGCAAGTTCTCTCGCTAGTAAGGTGTGCTGTGTGCTGTTTGAGGTGTTCTGCTGACTGGTTGGTCTTGGGGTTTCTGTTAGTAATGATTTCAACAAGGTCAAAAACTGTGGTTGGTGTAAGTGTACGTGACCATGTGGAGCCCTCCAAAAAGGATGTATCTGTACAGACCCACTCCTGCCCTGAATGTTTGAGCTTATCAGCTGTTTCAGGGTGTGTAGTGGATGAAGCCTGCCTGAGGTGTGAACAAGTGAACTATCTCCTTTCACTGGTGGCTGAACTTAGGGAGGAAGTTGAAAAATTAAGGAGTATCAGGGAAAGTGAAAGATAAATAGACTGGTGGAGTTCAGCCCTTCCATCTTTAAGGGAGGCCCATCAAGACTCAGAGAACTCTTATGCCTCCCACTCCCAGGCAACAGAAGGGCACCTGGTAGATGAAGGGGAGTGGAAATGGGTTCCTGCTCAGGGAGTAATACTAAAAACTACTCCTGACCCCCATCCCCTACCCAGGTGCTGCTTCACAATAGCTATGAGGCCCTGAATCTAAAGAGCTAGCCAGATGATTTAGGTGATTTAAAGAGAAATCGCCCAGTGAGCCTCCCAGTTATGATTCATCTATAAGACGGATCTCCACCTCTAACATCAAGAGGAAAAGAAGGGTAGTAGTAATAGGTGACTCCCTTCCGAGGGGAACAGAGGGCCCCATATGTCGCCCAGACCCATCCCAGGGAGAGGTCTGCTGCCTCTCTGGGGCCTGGGTATGGGATATCACTGGGAGACTCCCTGGGCTGATTCAGCCCTCTGATTATTACCCACTGCTGATACTCCAGGCTGGCAGTGATGAGATCAAAAAGATGAATGTCAAAGCGATTAAAAGGGACTTCAGGGCACTGGGTCAAGTGGTTGATAAGACAGGAGCCCAGGCAGTGTTCTACTCAGTCCCTTTGGTGGCGGAGAAAAACGATGAACAAAATAGGAGAACTCGCATCATTAACAAGTGGCTTAAGGGTTGGCGTCATCGACAAAAATTCGGATTCTTTGATCATGGAGCAACTTTTACGGCACCTGCTCTGTTGGAACCAGATGGGATGCATCTCTCTGTTAAGGGCAGAAGGTTCTTAGCGCATGAGCTGGCAGACCTCGTTGAGAAGGCTTTAAACTAGGTTTTAAGGGGGAAGGGAACACAGCTGGACCCTCTGGAAGCAGGCCCAAGGGTGGTAAGGCTGAGTTAGGGGTGAAATCAGTAGCCCAGCTGAGGTGCATGTATACCAATGCACGCACAGCATGGGTAACAAACAAGAAGAGCTGGAGCCCATGGTACAACAGCAAAGCTGTGATGTAGTTGCCATCACAAAAATGTGGTGGGACGACTCACATGGCTGCAGCACTGCACTCCATGGCTACAAGCTCTTCAGAGGAGACAGGAAAGGGAGGCGAGGTGGAGGGGTGGCCCTTTATATTAAGAAGGCTTTTGATACCATAAGTATTGGAACTAATGACGATGGAGTTGAATGCCTATGGGTAAGAATTAAGGGGAAAGCCAACATGGCTGACATCCTACTGGGGGTCTGCTACTGTCCACCCAACCAGGAAGAAGAGATGGACAACTTATTCTATAAGCAGCTGGAGAATGTTTCAGGATCATCAGCCCTTGTTCTTGTAGGTGACTTCAACCTGCCAGACATCTGCTGGGAACTTAATATAGCAGGTAAGAGGCAGTCCAGGAAATTTTTGGAGTGCATGGAGGACAACTTTTTGTCGCAGCTGGTGGGCGAGCTCACCAGGGGAGGGACTATGTTAGACCTGTTGCTTACAAACAGATGGGCTGGTGGGAGATGTGGCTGGGGGCTGATTAGGGCAGAGTGATCATGAAATTATAGAGTTCTCAATATTTGGTGACATCAGGAGGAACACGAATAAGAATTTCATATTGGACTTCTGGAGGGCAGACTTTGGCCTGTTTAGGAGGCTTCTTCAGAGAGCTTCTTAGGAAGCAGCCCTTAAAAACAAAGGAGTTCAAGAAAGCTGGGCGTGCTTCAAAACAGAGATCTTGAGGGCACAGGAACAGGCTGTCCCTATGTGCTGAAAGATGAGTCAACGAGGTAAATGTTCTGGATGGGCAAGGAGGTTTTGGAGGAACTTAGGAATGAAAAGAGAATGTATCATTTCTGGAAGGAGGGTCTCTCAGGAAGTATTTAAGGGGGCTGCTAGAGCATGTAGGAAAAAAATTAGGGAGGCCAAAGCTCAGTTTGAACTTAGAATGGCAACTTCTGTAAAGGATAATAAAAAAAGTTTCTACAAATACATTAATGGTAAAAGGAAAGGTAAGGCCAACCTTTGTTCTCTATTGGATGAGAGAGGGAACTTAGTAACTGCAGATGAGAAGGCAGAAGTGCTTAATGCCTTCTTTGGCTCAGTTTTCAGTGGGAAGACAAATTACCTTCAAGACAACTGTTCTCCTGGTTTGGCTGATGGTGTCAGGGAACAGAATGGTCCCCCCGTTATCCAAGAGGAGGCTGTCAAAGAATTACTGGGAAGCTTGGATACTCATAAATCTATGGGCCCAGATGGGATCCATCCCTGGGTGATGACGGAGCTGGCAGATGACCTTGCAAAGCCACTCTCCATCATTTACAATCAGTCTTGGCTCACTGGTGAGATTCCAGATAACTAGAGGCTAGCCAATGTGACACCCATTCACAAAAAGGGTTGGAAAGGAGGATACTAGTAATTATAGACCAGTTAGCCTAACCTCAGTACCTGGCAAGATAATGGAACAGTTTATACCAAGTGTCATCATGCAGTGCCTGCAGGATGGCCAGGGTATCAGACCCAGCCAGCATGGGTTTAGGAGAGGTAGGTCATGTTTGACCAACCTGGTCTCCTTTTATGACCAGGTGACCTGGCTGGTGGATGCAGGAAGGACTGTGGATGTTGTCTATTTGGACTTCAGCAAGGCCTTTGACACTGTCTCCCACAGCACACTTGTGGAAAAGCTGGCAGCCCACGGCTTGGACAGGAGCACTCTGCGCTGGGTTAAGAACTGGCTGGATGGCCAGGCCCAGAGAGTGGTGGGGAACGGTGCTGCATCCATCTGGCAGCCAGTCACCAGTGGTGTCCCTCAGGAGTCTGTGCTGGGGGAAGTCCTGTTCAACATTTTTATTAATGACATGGATGAGGATATTGAATCTTTCATTAGTAAATTTGCAGATGACACTAAGCTGGGAGAGTGTGTCAATCTGTTGGAAGGTAGGAGGGCTCTGCAGACAGATCTGGAATGGTTGGATGGATGGGCAGAGTCCAGCAAGATGAAGTTTAATAAGTCCAAGTGCTGAGTCCTGCATTTTGGCCGCAATAACCCCTGCAGCGCTATAGGCTGGGGATGGTGTGGCTGGACAGTGCCCAGGAGGAAAGGGACCTGGGGGTTCTGGTGACAGCAGCTGAACATGAGCCAGCAGTGTGCTGTGGTGGCCAAGAAGGCCAATGGCATCCTGGCCTGTATCAGGAACAGTGTGGCCAGCAGGAGCAGGGAGGTCATTCTTCCCCTGTTCTTGGCACTGGTGAGGTCACACCTTGAGTGCTGAGTCCAGTTCTGAGCCCCTCAGTTTAGGAAGGATGTTGAGGAGCTTGAGCGCGTCCAGAGGAGGCAACAAGGCTGGTGAGGGGCTTGGAACACAAACCCTATGAGGAATGACTGAGGGAGCTGGGGCTGTTTAGCCTGGAGAAAAGGAGACTCAGAGGTGACCTTATCACTCTCTGTAACTCTCTGAAAGGTGGCTGTAGTCAGATGGGGGTTGGTCTCTTTCTCCAGGCAGCAACTGACAGAAGGAGAGGACACAGTCTCCAGATGCACCAAGGGAAATATAGGTTGGATTTTAGGAAGAAGTTTTTCACAGAAAGAGTGATTAAGTACTGGAATGGTCTGCCCGGGGAGGTGGTGGAGTCACCATCCCTGGATGTGTTTAAAAAAAGACTGGATGTGGCACTTGATGCCATGGTCTAGTTGAGGTGTTAGGGCTGGGTTGGACTCGATGATCTTGAAGGTCTCTTCCAACCTACACATTCTGTGATTCTGTGATCATGGACACAGGGTGTATATAGCAAGAGAAGGCATATTCAGCTAACCTGGATTGTATAGAAGCAGTTGTGCATAACAGGGATGAGGAAGTCAGTATCCACTGTTTTCATTTCCTTGATGTGGGCTGTGATTGACTGAAATGCTGACAGGCGCACATCAAAGTCGATATCATCCAGATGCCGTTGATCAAAGGCATTCACCTAAGACAGAGCAACAAGTTGTTAATGAAAAATGACAGAAACGTGATCATACTGTATTGGGGAAAAAAGGGAGCAAAGAAATTGCATACCTTAACAACATCAGTAATATACTTCAATGTAGTGTCCAAGTCAGATAAAGTCTAAAAAGAAACATAAAAAACCCAGTTAACTCTTATAGTTGTTAAATATTTGGATAACTCAAGACTTAACACTTGAAACAAAAAAAAAAAAAAAAAAAAAAAAAAAAAAAAAAAAAAAAGCAGCAGCAAAAAAAAATAATAAAGCAGCATCTTTCTCCTGTTAGAATCTCCTTAAGAGCCTTTCTTATGTAAGTTGGAGAATATGTGTTTTAAGTTCCTAATTTTGTAAGTATCTACACTGAATGTTTCCTGTGCTTTACTGCTAAGAAGTTATGTAAGTCACTTCAAAATAATACAGAACAGCCTACTATAAACTGTGAAAGAAGAATACAAATAAAAATCATCTTCAGGATACCGAAATACATTTCATCAACATGCAGGATTTGTTGCATTTTAAGTGCTTTACTTGGCTTCTCTTACACTAAAGATCCATGGTGAGGCCCACGTCAACCAGGCTGTAAGCCAAAATATTTACAAATCTTCGTGCAGGTCATTAATTTCTATCACATAGAATTCTGTTATTTTCACTTCACACAAGAAGTAGATTAAAAAGGTTTTTAAAGTCATGTACAAAGATAAATACTGCTATTACTTTGTTCTTGATCTCTTAGAACAAATTTTTAAAAAAGCATAGAAAGATGTAGAAATGAAATACCTGAAATACCAAGCACAACTTGTTTCGAGACAGTTTGTTCTGGATGACAGAAAAAAGCTTTGCCAGTGGTTTGAGAAAGCTTGTAGGGTTCGAGCAATGCCTCAGCAAGTTCTGCACTGTCTCAAGAATGTCAATTTGTGTACCCTGAAAGAGACACATAACTCTCAGTAAGTATTGAAACCTCACAAGATTATTTCATATCCTTGGGACATATTTCAAGACACGAAGTGAACACTGCTGTACTTTATTAAGATCAGAGAACTGAACGAGAACAAAGAATTGGAGGGACACAATGCAGTCATCAAATCTCTCAGAAGTACTTGCAACCATTCAATTAGAAACAATACAGTGTTAAGACATGACTGTCAGCACAATAAAGACTTCTTTTATGTGTCTTTCCCCACGACTCAAAGGTCAGGAGAACTAATAGAGCTTTAAAAAGTAGTCTTTCTTGAATATGTGAGATGAACATTAACAGCACCATACACTTCACTGAATCACAGAATGGGTCAGGTTGGAAAGGACCACCAAGGGTCAAGTTGGTCCAACATCCCTGCTCAGACAGGGTCATCCTAGAGCACATGGCACAGGATTGTGTCCAGACAGTTCTTGAGTATCTCCAATGAGGGAGACTCCACAGACTCTCTGGGCCCGGTCACTGCACAGTAAAGAAGCTCTTGTATGATCTCTCTCAACAGAAATCACATGTGGTCCCCTAATGATTCACAGATTTAAAACCCCAGAATAGTACTGTATATGGTTTGCCGTTGCCTTTCATCCTGCAGCAGACTAATGCAGCAATGCCCAGTACACCACACATACTA
The DNA here is from genome assembly GCA_027886175.1 of Phylloscopus collybita. Lineage (NCBI taxonomy): Eukaryota > Metazoa > Chordata > Aves > Passeriformes > Phylloscopidae > Phylloscopus > Phylloscopus collybita. The sequence continues at coordinate 47,275,125 of JAJNNQ010000137.1, read as the reverse complement.
CATACTCAACCGTATGTGTTCACATTGCTGTCCAGATGCTGTGGCTTTGGCATGTATAAAATCCACAGTGCGAAGAGCAATTATTTCAAATACTGCAAGCAGTTTGGTGGATTGACTACACTGACAAAGAAAGTAAAGACTCCATTAAACCTTATACAGACCTTCCCCATGAAAAGTGGGAACAGAATCAGTCTGGGCACTGGCACCTCTGGGTGAGTAGTGCACATCAACACACAGTGGCACCAAGTTCTGAGCAGACTACAAACATATGAAGACTTGACTGCAGGCTAATAATGAGAAATGGCATGCAATCAGCAAGACTTTTAACTGTATCTTAAACAAACAAATATACTTTATTAAAAGAAAAACATATGTTTATTAAGGGGGAGGAAATAATTTTTACCTACCTGCTCCATGTTACTCTGATAAAGGAAAGGGAGGAGAAGGCTCACAAGCACTGAATTCTGTCTCTTTTCTTGTATAAATTTGCTGATCCTGCAAAATTGGACAAGGTAATTTTCTCTTTTATGTAATCTTAATCACCAGTACAGAGCAAAGAAGTTCTGTCAGCAATAGTGTCATTTCACAAGGCTCTGTGAGCCTATCCAGGCTAACAGAGCATACCTACCAAATTCACAACCCCAGCCTAAGCATTCAGTTCCACATGACTGCAGACATTTCTGCACCTTTTTCTACCCTCAAGAGACATTAGGTTTGAGTACCAGCAACAAAACCACCTAGAATCAGCTCCTGAAACCTTAACACCTCAGCAACTTGCAAGGTCAATGACAGATCCAGGTACTTACAAACTGTTGTAAATTTAAAAAGTTTGAGACAGTGTTTTTTAATTTGGAAACTATTACAAGAAACCTCTTTCTTCCTCCCTCCTTCCAGCTTTTTAACTGTTTCAGATTCTAAGAATCACTTACTTGGAAAGTATACTCAGCTCTTTGCTGACTTGAGCTCTGTACTTCTTCTTTTTCACCTTCTCCATATTTAACATTGTTTTGCTGAAGTACTGAAGTATGGCAGGAACATGAGGCAGGACCAACCGGCAACCTAGGCTAAGGGGCTCTGTACGAGATACAACAGTTAGCAACACCCAAGAAATTCTGCTGCAAGAAATATGAGGAGATCTAACCCTATACAAAGGGGAAATTAGGATAAAAGAGGTTTCATTAGTGGAAGAATAAGTAAATGGGGCAGCTGGTAGCTGGAAAGAAGCACCAGCACTTGCTGAGACCAAGTCTAACATGTCTGAGATGGGATCAAAGAAAGCACACACCACTCTCCTCAGAGATTTCAGTAACAGCCCTCATAAGTGTTGGCTTATCGAAAGGTACCAAGGACGTTCCTCAAAACTAGTAACTCTAGTAAAACTAGTAGCTAGTAAAACTAGTAACTAGTAAATCTCCTAAAATGACTGGAGCATTCTTTATTCCACCACTGACCTCTTGTGTAAAATCAAAGCTGCCATAACAAGGGCATACACTCCTTTCCACTAGCTTTTGAGTGTTGCAGGTTAAAGATGTCTCCACAGCATCAAACACAGCACACTACTGTTCTGTCTACTAACTCTCAAAGACGCCAGGTCTTTCCTGTCAGGGAGCACAGACTAAACATCAAAGTGATACAGAATCATGTGCATACAGGAAGGGGGCCTTTATATAAAATGTTAGGCACAGAGCCAAGCCAGCAATGTAGTTCTTGAACTTTTATCAGTCAAAGCTTCACAGACAGAACAGGTCAGCATTTCCTTCTTCACAGGGAATCTTTCCATGCTCAGGACCCTGACACTAAAATGTGGATCTCATCAGTCATCAGGCAAGCAGGACTTTACACTTCTTGAACACAAGACAAATTTGTACATTCATGTTTCCATCTCTGCCAGGAGGTCCTCTTCCCCAGTACTCTTAGCCAGTGTGGACAACCTCACCATAATCTAACATCTCCATCTAAAGCACCCAACAGGTCTCTCAGAACTTTCAGGCAGGCATACCTTCTGTCACGTCTCCAGTGGCCACGACAACACAGTCAGTCACGCTCAAACTGGAAACCTGCTCCGTGGGTTCAAAATCTGGGCTGTTTAGAAGGCTATCAGCGATGTCCATCACAAGGTTGGATGTGGCCTCAGACAGATTCTTGGCTGACAGCACAGCAAAGACATTTGTCAGTATATCACTCTCTGGATGATCTGGCTGCTGCTTGGCCAGCAAAGGGAAATACCTGAGAGAAAGATTATTAAAAGGATCACTGAAAATCAGGCTCAGAATTTTCAGCTTAAAATTCTTTTGTGCCAGAAGTCACACAAAAAATAATTACCGTCTTCCACTTCAACGAAGAAAAAAGCGCACAAAAACCAGAACAACAGTGTCATGAAAAATACAATAATGGAGGTTGAGAGGTTAGCAAGTCCCTTTTCTAACCCTTTCTCCACAGCCTGAGTCTCCTCTTAGTCTGCTCCTAATTTAGTGATCCAATGCCATTTTTAACAGAAGTTTGTATATAAGGTCTTCATGCCTACCAATGAGATGTTGCAAAAGAAACACCAGATATCTTAGCAAAGGAAAAACAGTGAATCTGTGGAAGAGGCAAAAATCTCTCACAACAGTTGAGCTGGAACTTCTCACAGTGTATGAACCAAAAAAAGCTCTTTAAAACTTTCAGTAACAGACTCTCAGTCACAGATTCTTGCCCATACTCTTTCATAACATAGAAAGAAAAAGAGACTCACAAAAACATGAATGAAAGTATATATTGTAAAACTGAATTTCCACCTCATTAAGTCTAAGAAGTCATTGGTCAACATGGACATATCCTAAGAAGTCAGACCTCCTCCTCACCTGTGACTTAGGTTTAGGCTGCCTATGTGCTCAGTTATTAATACATGGAAAAAACAGCCTATAAAAAGTGAGTTCTTGCATAAACCGGAAAGCTTCCCAAGTTGCTTTGGCTGCTATCAAAAGCATGAGAGTCAAACGGAAGAAGAAAACATAGTTTTGGACAGAGTTATTCACAGACTGTTAGTGTGCTTTCTTTGTGTTTTATGTATTCAGAAATACTTAGGCTTCTTTGCCAGAAGAACACTTACCTGGGGTTCTTACTCCAGGTGTGAATGAGTTTGAGCAGAAAAGTTGGAGAATACTGACTCTCTGAAGCCAATCTGCAGACCTAAAGGAGAGGAAAATCAGATACCAATGCAACATAAGTAAGTAAGGCCACTTAACAACCTCATGTCTAAGAAGACCTCACATTCTATGGTTTACCCTTTTTATAAAGTAATTTCAACCTTTTATAAAGTAATTTCTCAACTTCCTCAATATTTGTCAAATGACTCCTTAGATCATCTCACTCCTGTTTATACAGTATTCCAGCTACCATTTTTGCTCTCCCCCTGAAACTAGATTCCCTTGACACCTCCCATTTGCCACAGAGACTTAGCAACCTCTCTCAGACATACCTATGAAATCTCAAGCACAGCACCCAAAAATCACTCCTCCCACACTTCCTATGCCCTGACTACAGCACCTGGTCTGTATCTCCATGGCCTCACTGGAGAGGCTGGAACATTGTACTGCATTCCATGAATGGGATCTCCTAACAGGGTTCTGTGTTCAAAACAACCCCACCTCAGAGGTGCCCGGCCTGAGCCCCAGAGAATAGCTGTTGCTCTTTCATGGCTGGACAAAGGCTAAGGTGACCCAGAGCACCCTCCTCTCTGCCACTCCACAACCCAACAGGCTCCACCCAAGTCACACAGGTGGGTTTCCACTGTGACCACCGCTGGACTGTTGGCAGGGCACCACTAGTGAACACACAGGCAGAGCAGGCTTCAGTGCATTCAGGGGCACCAGGCAGAATGGTGCATGCAGAGTTTGGACTAGCTTGGTTTGCTCAAGACCTGAGCATAACAGAAAAGAAGACAGGTCTGACCATCCTAGCCAGGATCTTAGAAACCTTCATCTCCTGTCCCAAAGGCTGGTAATATTATTGCCCCGCACAAACCAGAGATTTCCTGAATGATACACAATGAGATTAAACCATTAATCCAATCTTGCAGGAATGCTGCTGTGCAGGCTAACAAGCCTCTGCAGCAAAATCCTGGGCTATGAACAACAGCAAACTCCAATTGCAAGTCCAACAGGCTTAAAACAATTTGCCCTCACCATGAGTTTTTACACACCTCAGTTCTATGGTTTCAAAAAAGGAAAGCACACAAGCCAGAGCTATTCTTTTGCCAAAGCCAAATCTTCGCCAGAAGTTCACCGGAAAAGACTCCAGAGGGTGCTTCTGTATCGTACTACCATCCAAGCTTCAAAACCATCTGTCTCCCTGACATATGTAAGGATGAGAGGCATTCTAACTATTTAATAGCAATAGAACATCCTGTTCAGAGTTACTCAGAATTTGCAAACACTGTGCTCCCTGAAAGCTTTAAGTGCTTTGCTAACTTAAAGCCTGAACTGCTCTGGAACTGGGATAAATGTTCACTGTTTTTCCCATGTAGCACCCTCGCTGTAAGATTCCACAGACAAACCAGGAACATGCACTTCCCTGTTGTCAGCCCAGTGCAATACAGAGCTATATACACTGTCTGGTACTATTGTATCTACTGTTTGTCCACATAACCATTCTACATATCACATACTGTTACTGGTAGAGCAGAGAAACAGTGTAGGAGTAAACAAACACAGCATCTAGAGAAGCAGCTCTATGGTTTCACAGACTCTATCAGTGCTCTTTAACAGGCTTTCTGCAGCTAGGAAGTTGGACATTTGGATACCTCAAAAGCCTCCGTGGAAGAGCACTCTTGGAGTCAGCCCCTCTTACTCAGTTAACCTTTTCATGGACACAACTGTTTTTAGAGCAGAGACAACTCAGCAGCTGGTACAGGCACTCCCCAACAACCCCAAAGACACTGCACTGACAAAGACAGCACAATTTAATTTAAAATTCAGTGTTCTCTCTCCATCTCACAGCAGTGCATTTTCTAAGCTCAGAGGTGATCTGAATTTCTCTGATAAAAGCCACAAGCTTGTGCTTTGCCACTGTTCTCACATGGAATCTCAGCAGGCAGGCACAAAGACCACATAGACCCACTGACAGACCCTGCTGGGTCCTTCCTTTCCTGCAGCAGCATTTGTTTCTGCAGTCCCCTACCCAACAAGTGTCACACAGAAAAGCAGAAATGTGCACCTAGAAATGACTCATTTATTTAGCTTCCCTGAAGTGTCTACGGAAGAGGCCTGCTTCTGTAGTTAAAGAACAAGGAAATAGCATCCATTTTATTCAGATGAGTTAATTTGTACTTTAATCTGTGACTTGATTATTCCAGGGCTAATCAACATGAGCCAAGAAACTGGCCTTGCACAGACACACTGGGGTGCCAGAATCTGTCCAAGGTCACATCCAATCTAGCAACAGACATAGTTGACATGATGGACTCCAGTACAGATGGAGTTTTCTGCATGGTACATGTTTCAAACAAGTTATTTGGAAAAACAAGAAACACTTACCTGAGGCCATACCACAGCATGGAAAACTGCATCAATCTCTTCCACGCTAAAGCTGTAGGTCTCATAATCAGAAAAAAACTCTGCCACAAGCTTGAGACCAAGACGTCTCAAATTCTTCAGTGGATTAATCAACCTAGGCTGGACCTGTAAAAAAAACCAAAACAAACAACAAAAAACCCAATCCAGTAAGACCTTAGCAGAACAACTACTAACTACTTGCTCTGAAATTAAATCCAGCTGAAATTGATTGACCACATCAATACATCCTTTGCAGAAACTTCTGTTTTCTCTTGTAACTTGCTTATGGTAGCAATCTACATCTCAGAGTTGACCTGAATTTTTCTAAAAGGGGCCTGCCTGTTCCTGCATTGAGTCAGTTACACAGGACTCCTTCAACTCATAAAAAATCCATGCTGATAGGTTTAACTCAGTAGCATCTGCCCCTTTTGGACACAATGCAGAAAGCTACACCACAGTTAATTAGATTTCCAACCCTGACACTTAAACAATTCTGTTTTACACTTGAAAGGACCCAAATCAGCTCTCCAAAGTGAAGTTGAACACTGAAACCTTCTGGGAAGAAAAGAAATCAACAGATGAAGAGAAGGAGGGAGGAACAGAGAAGGGAAGAATGTGAATTATGTCTTTCAGGAGAGTAGAGTGGGGGCTATAGCATTTGGTTACAGGAAGGTGCTTCCTGTACCCATTTAGTGGTTATGTTCCATAGCCTTTCTTGGGAAAAACATTTCAATAAGGAAATTCATGCACTGCTGCATTCTGACTCTCCTCCCTAAGAGGAGTCTTGACCTCAGTAACCTAATTTATTTCCATACTGTGCAATGCAGGTCACAGCATGAGCACATGAAGTAGCTTCACAGTACACAGGTAATGAACTTCAGTCTCAGAGACAACAAAGCCACATCAGAGCAAATAACAGCCACTGTCTGATACTGGAGCTCTTTTAGGTCTCCAGTTCATATCATGATCCACCACACAGAATCCAAAACCACAGGTAAAAAAGACAAGAGGAGATGGTGGAAAAGGACCAATCAAGTTCTTGCAACAGGATCTCCCAAGCTATGCTGAATGTGTACTAATGGAGTGCAATCAGCTTCCAGGTGGCAAATGAACTGTTTGAAAGCCCAAAGAAAGCACAAACCAGGATACTATTGCTAATGGTGACCTCCAAGTGAAGTAATTTTGGGTCTCCCACCGTTCAATCACCATAAGAGTTCTCTGAGATGAAGCCTTTGAGAGGACAAAGAAACTCAAAAGTGAACACAATCAGTAGGAAATGGTAAATTAATAACTTGTCTTAAAGTGGTCAAAGCTGATGTTTAACTCTCCAGGCAGTATCAGTTTGCAATAAAAACTCTCAAACTTCAAGAATGTCTTCTAATTATTAGTCAAGATAAACAGATTTCTCACACTCTTCATTGAGCTTTTAACAGCCCCATGGCTAATGAAGTGCTAAATTAAGTTCAGACAAACAACAGACTGTCACTCCTAACATTACACAACCACGAAAGGATTACTGGAGCAACTCTGGCAAAACGCGGCTTTCCTTGCAGTTAATGAAGCAGCTTTTAGAACTCCCGTCTCCTGTCCTCATTGAAAACATGCAGGCAATGTACTGCTGAAGTCAGACTGTGGGATGCTGATGTCCTCAAATCTGCTCATCCTCTTCATAAATTAAGACAGTTACAAGGTTCTGTCCAGCCCACAGGCAACTTGGATACTGCCTATTGCAAGGACTTGCTTTGTTTTGATGGATTTTTTTTCTAAGTTCTAACCTCAAATGCTCACAGCTGGGTCTTGGCAAAAACACATTCATGGTGGCAAAACTTTCATTCCCACCTGCTCAGTCCATCATCTCGTAATTCCTTTCAACACCACAGAGATGATGATGACTGTGCAGTTTGCTTGTTTCTCGCCTAATATATGAGCAGGCTCTGCACAGGATGACAGAAAAGCCTGGCTCAGTGTTACAGTTTCTGAGCAGCTGGCAACAGACCCCAAGAAGCTGGACTAGAGCTCAGGGATGTCTGTGCTGTCCCCCTGTGTACAGGGCAGCAATAAGCCAACATGCCCCACTTTCAGGTGCAACCAATTTTTAAGAGGATATTTTCCTCACCTGACCCCTTCTGCATGCATAGCCATTACTCAGCAAGGGACAAAACACTTGCAGTGCTCTGCAAATACCTGGCTAAGACCCAAATGGTAACACTGGATTAGTATCACTACTCCTGATACAGAGCTGAAGATGCTTCCATCTCCTTCCTGTGTCCCATGACAGGAGATACTCAGGGTAGATAATCACTGTGACCACCCACAATGCTGAGCTCCCCTGAGGTCTAACACTGCAACAAAACACCTCATGGATGAGGTTTGCTCTAATGTCTTCAGGCAAGGAACTTTAAACCTCTCCTTCCCCTGCTCAACTGTTTTATCCTTAGAGCTAAGAAGCTCCATATTTAAGGCAAATTTCAACCTCCAACCATAAAATCTTGTTACACGTTTACAACAGAACATTTATCTCTCTCTCATGCCTCTCTCTCCACAGAACAGGTAGGAACAATGCACAGAGATCGCCTCCAACTGTCTCTTCAGTAACTCAAACACAGTTTAAATCAGTTTTCTAAATACATTAACTCTGCCTGCACTGCTTGAGCCACTTTCAGACAAGCATCACTGGCCTCTATTTTGACAGACTTCTAATTGTTAAGCTTCACTCTACAATGGCATTCAACTTATCTTTACCTGAATCAATAAAGCTCTGTTTATATATGTAAGCTCAGAGGAGGAGGAGAGAAAGAAACTTAATTTACATGTTTATACATTGTTTGCATATACTGTACCTTCTCTCTTTGCTGGAGGATGCAGGATACCACAGCAGTCATGCAGAGCAGAATCTGTAGAATTTCAGGCAGGTAATGCTGGATCAAATGTCCCATGTTTTTCAACACAACTTCAAAACTGTTGAAGAGGCTATGCTGACGCCCAAGAGGCAGGACTTTAGCTAAATCCAGCTCTGACATACTTTGAAGGACTGCAGTATGGCAAGACCCTGTGACAGGCAAAGAAACAGCAAATTATCTAGGGAGGCACCACGAAGACATCCACTACCAAGAATAATTTTTCAGTGAAAAACAGTGGAATTTGGGCCTAAATTACAGATCCTCATAGTCACATTTTTAAATAAGAACAGCTCTGTGTCTCCGTCTCTCTGACACTCAGATGTCTCCCACTGCTACAGAATCAGAGCACCTTACAAGCTCTCTTTACTGCCATGATACTCAGGGTAGCCTATGATGCCAGCCACTACCACCCACTCCTGTCCTGCTACAGCTTACTTGCATAGCTGTGGCAAGTTGTTCAGTTTTTCTGACCTTGGACACATAAAATAGAGCAAGACAAATTCTCTTTGTAAGGAGAAACTCAGGGGAAATCTAGGCCTTACCAAGGGTTTTCTGTCATCCTTTCAAGGCATGGTTAAGAGACAAACTGAAGCACATAACAGAACCAAGCAGATTTATCCTCCCACATCTCTACAGATCAGGAAATACCACACCCCCAGTTTCTGTGCCTTACCTACCATTACTGAATTGCTTCACAGCTTCAAAGAGCAGATCCAAGAACATCCGTATCTCTTCTGGCAGTGAGCCGGCCAGAAATCTCAGAACGATTGACATGCGAGTGCTCGCTGAAGACTTGCCCTGTGTTTTGCTCCCTGTTTTGTTTCTCATTCTGCCATAGAGAATTCTTCAAGAATCAAAAAGAGGTTGCATTAGCTTTCAGCAAGCCATCTGTTTTCCAGCCTCTTATTCTGCAGAAGAAACTCAGTTTAAAAATATTCTCTAGGGGAAGTTCTCCCTTCAGGGTCTCCACTGAACTACTACATATTGTCCAAAAACATGTCAGTGAAAAATCAGCTTCTGCTACTATCATGGAAGCTCTGCTGGAAACTTCAAGTATAAAACTGGTTACCTTGGAGGATAATTTGCATCACTGCAAATAGATGGCAATACTCAGAGAACTAAAATGTCCTCATAGTTCTCTGTAATCCCTAGTAGAAACAGTATTACCAAAATTCTGTTTTTCAAGAAAACACCACTTGCATAACACATTACATAAAAGTGTTAATAAGGAAACCATACAAAATATCACAAACTAAGTCATCAAACGGTATCATTAACCATGGGTTTATCTCAACTGTTCAAAATGAGAAGCAGCATTACATCTCTTTGCTCATGGTACTTTGCCATGAAGCTTTTGAACGCACACTTCAGAACACACCTCATAAGAACAGGGATGAGATCTGGTCGATGCTCTGTTTTTACTACTGTGGTCTCCTCAGAAATACTAAAATGGACTATCTCTTCTTTAAAGCTCTTGTCCTCCAGTAGCCTTTGCAAGTTCTCCCTGAGAGTAATAAACATTATTTGAAGGCAGGTAAGGTTATAAAAATAGACAGATAGATACACAGATGCATCTATATCTAATTACCTACCTATCCTTGCTGTATACAAAATATTAAAGCACCATTTTCTCACCCTTTTACAAAAAAAAAATTAAAAGCCAGCAAGTTATTGTTACTACAGCATAATTTACAGCATATTTAGTTATAGTTATTACAGCATAATTATTTCAATGTAGACAAGTAAATCCTGGACATATTCAAAAGAAATTATTTAACCACAAACTAGTTTTATACTATCACTTTCTTTGCGTGGTTATAAATCATCAGTACAAAAGACATCTTGGAAAATGATAGAACTACTACCACTAATGACACTATTCTGGGATAGAAGTGTGGCTATTTTTCTCTAAACAAAAAAGAGACACTGATCAACCTCAAGACCTGATCTCCTCTCTTAGGTACGAAACATATAGTTGGTTAAAATTAAACTTTACATACATGTCTTCAACAAATACAGGACCCCAAATAAAACTGACACCAAAGCAGGCTTCTGATTTGACAGCAGGCTCATTCACCAATGCTAAAATAATATAAAAGCTTTTACCTGTATGGCAGTAGATGAGGATGCTTGTATGTCATTATACAGTCAAGAGCTATTCTCTGTACATTCTGGTCTTGATGAGACAGTAACTGCAAATAACAAAAGAAAGAAAATGAGTCCCTATCTAGGAGGCAGATATTTTTCATTATTACTGAAAATAATGAAACAACCCAAAGGCTACAAGCTCAAGCAGGTTTTGGACTAACTTATTCAAATGGAAGCAGAATGTACGTGTTGCCAGTATAAAGCCAAGATGTACGTGCACAACTTCCACTCATAAAATAGTTGCTGATAGTTCATATATACTTTTCTTTTCTATCTATGCAGGACAGTTATAATATTTGCTTTTTCATAGTTGTCTTTTGGACCACTGAGTTTGCATTTATCATCAAAACCAGTTATCAGCTGTGTATCTAAGAAGACTGGATTAAAAAGCAGGCTACCCAAACCATTCCAAGATACCTGTATTTCTTTCCTGTGACAAACACAAACTACTCAGAAGACTTGGTTATGCAAAGTCTTACCGAGATGCGCTCTCTCTTGAAGATGAGGACTCTTCATAACCTAGGCACTAAATAATACCAAGACTATCTGAGTTAAAGAAGTGTTTGCACAATGCACTCAGGCATATGGTTTGATTTTAGGGGTGTCCTGTGCAAGGCCAGGAATTGGACTCGATGATCCTGATGGGATCATCCATCTTCCAACTCAGCATATTCTGTGATTCTGAGATTCTTTAGAACAGGGAAAAGAAGCTGAGAAACACAGATCATTTCCCCAGGCAGCATCTTTATCAGTTCTTCGGTCTCATACTAAATAGCACAGGCATGTGTCATCAAAGGTAGCTCTGCCGTGATGTCCCTATGCCAGATGGACACACCAACCATGACAATGCATATACTAAGACACAGAAGTGCAAACAGTAAGTGATGAAGTAATCTTTCTTCTTGTCCCAGGCTGTTCTTCCCTAAGTGATTTGACCTTTACACAAATGTCCAATATTTTGCTAAGAACACAGGCAAGTAAACACATGGATCAACTGTTTTTCTAAGCAATACCTTGAGATAGACTGAAACAGAGTGGATGTCTACTAGAGATTCTCAAATTCAGGGACTAAGGAATGGAGCTTTCAAGTCCCACAGCCTCAGAAAACACAAACTGGGAACAAAGAGAGCAAACCCCAACAGCCTGAACAAACCCACAAACTGGGAACCAACACAACCCCCTAAAATTAAAAAACTAAATCGTTTTAAATATTGTAAAATAAAGACTTAGAATCCCTCGTCAAAGTCATACTTTTGACAATTCTTTCAGGGAAATCCCAAAGAAAAGAATCAAGCAAACTGAATATTCTTCAAGAAGAAATTCCTTTTTTGATGCTTGATGATCTCTTGTACATATTGGCCATACTCTTAGTACACAAAACAATATAGGACAAAGACAAATCTTAGATCTTCCCCAAGCTTTGGATTCCAAATCCTCCTCCAGATCCTACAGGAAGTGTAATAAAACAGATATCCTCTGCAGCCACTCTTCCACCTTGCCAAAGACTACTACTTGTCTGCTGTTTGCAAGTGCCACTCCTGGTAAACTAAGCCAGGTATCTTAAGCAGGTCTTTGCCTAAGGGGCTCAATTCAAGTGATGCCTGTTAGGAAGTCCTCTCAAGGACAGCTCCTTTTTCAGCTATCACAGCTGAGTTCAGAAAATGACAGGTTTCCTCAGTATTAGACACTGCACTCAAATAAGAAAGAGTTAACTTATTAGTAGCAATTCTAAAAGTAAGGAAATAGCCTCACCTGGGTGTACAAGGCATTCAACTTCTGCTCCAAATATAATGCACGTGGATTTGAGAATTTGGAAAAAACTTGTAAGTGGGCTATTAGTTGCCTGCAAAACAACACAATTATTTTTTAAAATATCCAGGAGACAAACAGGGAACTTTTAATTAAAATTCCTTAATAAGAAAGAAAACAAAAAACAACACAAGCGGATCCCAAGTCTTCAGCACTATTTCAGATATAGCAAGAGGTGTCCTGTTCCCTAGGCAGCTCTTTCCAGCTGTCACTTCACTGCACACAGAATGCCTTTACATCAGTAGCATTGGGTAGGCTCAGTTTTTTCATGAGAAAGGGGTACAGTCAAGATGCAGCTTACTTCTCTCTACCAGCCCAGCCCAGAACACCAAAAATCTGTACTTATCTCTCTGTTTATTCACCTGTCCATAACTGGTGCTCATGTTGCTCCTACCAATGTGATGGGCTGCATTCAGCCACAGACTGTACTGGACTTAAAACTGGGCTGCAAGGACAGATGGGAGTCAGTTCTTCTAGCGCTGGCAGGATCACCTCAGATCTGCTCCACCTCCTCTTCATGAAAAGGGACAGAGAAGACCAGGATAAGGAAGGTGTGAGATCTCCTCTACTATGTGTGCTGTGGGACTGGTAGAAGCTGTACTCATTCAGGACAATTTACACAGAACTCTCCAGACACTTCAGCTGGGCCATCTTCCTCCATGGCACAGACAAGGGATGAGTAGGATGCCTTCCAGGAACCCCACAGGGAGCTTGGGGCATTTGTGCACCCTCCCTGCTTCAGCCAGGCCTCCCAGGACACAGGGTGCAGCCCCATGAGGGAGCCCTCCCTGGACAGGCCTGATCTGGGAAGGGAGGCCACCCCACAACTCATTAACACACCCCCAGCAAATCTTCTATGCTGCTGTTACAGCTACCAGGAGCTAATGTTTCCACTTCACTACATGGATGTTTTGAGATGGAGGTTGGGAAAACAACAAAATATCTTGGACTGTCGCTGTATTTTAATTGCTGATAACTTGCAGATACAAGCCAGAATCTAGGAAAAAAATGAAACACCCATAGGACACCCATAGGGATGAAATGACACTTTAGGTCACATATCAAATACTTGTCTTGTTCCAACATATAAGGTGACATTTTGAAGTTCTCTGTCATTACAAGGGCCATATTTTACAAAAGAAGTGTCAGAATATAAATCTTTGTGCTGTAATTGTAAGGGATATTTGACAGAGGTCACCACTGGGGAGAAGTCATACGAAGAGCAACTTTCTCCATGTATTCAGCACTGCAAAAATGACATTCAGCAACATGCAGCTTCAGTCTAACAAATAAAAACCTTGGTCCCTAAGAAGACAAGATTTGTAATGGGCAGGAAACAGCAGGATCCCAATATTAGAATATCTAAACGAATAGTCTAATTTTTGAAGTGTTTGGCAATGCCCACAGTTTTCAAAGACTAAGACAGTGAAGCCAGAGAATTCAGGTACAAGTCTCTGAAAACTTCAGAATACTACACATTTTTTGCCTAAAATAAAACACACCACAGACTGGTCAGGAGGTAACAAGATAATGATAAAACCTGGGCAATGTATTTGGATTTTTAGTACTGTACAGGCAGAATTTCTGACTTGTAATCCACTGAGAAATGATGAAGCATTAGCAAAAGAAGAAAAAATAATATATACAAAAACACAGCTTGTATCTCAATATGAACTGCTGAATCTGCCTTTCTATGAATGCACTAACAAAAGGGAAAACTAAAAATACTTACTTAGCAGCAGCTCTTCTTGTTTTCTTTTTTGGTACTCCTACACTAATTGGTTCCCCTTCTTCCTTTTCTTCTTCTTCCTCCTCCTCCTCTTCCATAGCAACATCATTCACCTCTTCAGCAGGTATTTGTTTTGCTGCTATGGTACCACTAATTTTCCTTCTGAGATCCTGAGATGGAGCCACTAAGGAATCTGCTGGGTAGTACTCATTTCTGTGTTTAAAAAAAAGAAGGAAGGAATTAAGAAGCATAACATTTTTCAAGGTTTCAGGGCAACAACAACTAAAACCCCCACCATTCTTATAATATCTTACTGTCCATCATACTGTCTGATATGTACACAAATATGCACACCACTGCTTTCCCTCCAGGGGCAGAAATTTGACTCAGCCTCTAACAAAATCAGTATTTCCCCCACCCTGGGGGAAAACACTTCGGTGTTCTGTGATTCCAAATTAAAGCCTGTTTTCATTAAAGAGGAACCTTATTTCCACTGAAATCACTCCATAACTGAGTAACGAGACTGTGACAATGCCAAGTCAATGAATGAGAGACTGAGCAGCAGAGACCTACTGGAAGTTTCATTTCAGCCTGCTTCATTTCTAGAGGAATCCACATTCCAGTTAAAAGGTTATCTCAAGTGGAAATACATGTCATTAGCCATGTATTCAAGAAATAAAGTCTGTAAAGGGATAGCCAATCTTAAAGCTCAGCAGCACATTGAAAGCAATGTGCATTGAAAGCAACTGAAAAATAGATCTTACTTACCGAATGAATCTCAAAAGAAGTGGAGAAAGTTCCCTTGACCGAGGCTCCACTCTGTCTGGGAACTTATCCAGAGCTTTCCACAGTAGAAAACGGTAATTTGTGTGGTCCAGCCGTTCACTGCAATCTGTTCTACTCCTCAGCTGCTCCAGAAAGACAGTCCCCACCTCTCCTTCTGGCATCTTCTCACTTTCTGTTTCAGCAATGCTCTCCTCCTGTTCATCTAGTTCATTTTGTAGCTCCATTTCTACAGAAGAGGTAAGAAAATCTTTTCAGGTTACCTCATAATCACCAGCAGCAAGGAGTCCATCCCCCATTACAAAAGTGATTTGGTGACAAGCACCTGTTTAGATGCAACTGTATTCAACACTGACCTGTAAGACACGCATTGCTTAGAAAGCATTCTAGGATGCCTTGCAACCCTGCCACTTCTCAACTAGGCTCAGTTCCCTTGAATAACAGGAAAGTTCACAAATGGCTGCATACTTCTGACTCTATACTGAAATATTAGATTGCATATGCCCAAGGCTAAACCTCAAGAGCATGTAGCCCCAGTTTCTGCCTGAGATGTTTTGGTTTTCTGAAACTCTTTTCCCAGAGACATGTTTTGCTAACTGTAACCTTTGTTTACATTCCTTTCCCTAGGAGGGACTTCTTCTTGATGTCTCTCTGGTTTGACAAACTAATTGAAGAAGTTTGTTTCACCAATTGAGTTGTTCTCTGTAGAATAGTATAAAAGAGAAGAAATTCCCAGAAATAAACACAGTCATTTTCAGCCTGCTGAAGTCGGAGTCTGTGTTGTTGTGGTCTTTAACAGCGTCAAGCGCACACACAATGACTGTCTGCAGAAATTCCACAGACCAGGAAGATGGCCTGCATCATTACACAGGTTCTGTCACTGTTTCTGACCAGTCTGAGTAGTGCCAGTCTTAAGCAAAGATGAAACTGCTGCATGGTTTCCCACAACCTGCAACTCTCTCCTGCAATGAAGGGGGCCTTTTCCATCTACTGCTTGGTGTTTAGGACAGGAGGCACAAGCTTCCTCCCAAGCCTCTCCACTCCTGCCCTGGACGTGACAGTAATACTGGTTCTGAATTCCCTCATCACACATAAATTTGGGGCACATGAAAAACAGCCACATAGTTCACCATTAGCTGGCTTACTCCGATAACCATACTTCGGAAAGGTGACTTACCAGCATAGGTAGCAGCCCTCTCCAAATGTTCATACAGGACCTTCCAGAACTGTTTATTCTCCATTTCCTTTGCATGAGAACTAACAAAGCAGAATACAGCATGAAATTAGAAGGAAGAAAAGGCAAGCATCACTCAGCTAGTTAACAACTACCACAATCAAAGGCTTTAATCACTGCTTTAATGCGGCCATCGGGAGATAGGACATCTGCACAATGCAGCTGTAGCACTTCCTTGTCTTTTCTCATGGATCTCAAATGTCAACTGTTATTGAAATTATCTGGTTGTATCCCATGAACTCAAATTCAAATGAACTCAAATTGAGTTAATTTCTAGTGATTTCTGTACAGCGAATCATATAGAGTCAAAGAAGAATTACCATGGACATATCTTTTGAAGAGCTGGTTTAATTTTTTTTTTAATTAATTCACTGGTTTGAAGAGGAAAATCCCATCTTTTTTAATCATACAACAGAGGGAGGAAAAAAAAAAGAAGATAAAGTCATGCTGAAAGTAGCCACTAATTTTTTCACCATGGTAAGACTTCCCTACTCTTTAGTAGGATTTAGAGGTTTTCCAGTAAGGACAGAAAAGTTGGCAGATGAGGAAACTGAGACTTCTTGTTCCTTTAAGCATTTGTGAAACATAAATCAGATCATGCTACCTCTGACTGAAAACTCTGATGCTTAACTGTATTTGTTGCAAGTTCCCTTTAAGGTAAGAAAAATCAGGAAGTAAGCTGAAGGGTCTACACAGATTGAGATTTGAGAGACCAAATTAGTTTCAGAAGATCTCACACGAAGGTTCTCATGTACAAATCTCTCCAAATTGGACATTTTGTACCTCAGCCTCTATTCAAAGAAGAATGAAACGAACGACCTGTGAGACAACTACAGATTGCAGCATCCAACTGCATATACTCACGTTATAAGTTCAATTACAGGATCCCAGAGAGGGCTGAAGTTAATATAAAGCATTCCTAGTAAATATCGAAGAGGCACCTAGAATGACATACAACATCTTGTTGAGATGCAAAAAACAGTAAAGACCAACCAAGCTCCTCTAATCTTTCTTCCTCTCATAGCGGAAACTTTTATCAAGGAAGTTCTCAGGAGTGCTATAAGAGATGAAGGAAGTCACACACATAATCATTCTTTGTCTCATAGCTTCATGTGGAAATCCAGAACCCATTTACTGTAAGCTACACGGAGACCTCATAACTATACCAAAATAACATGAGTATGGAAAAACCAGTTCAGCACAATGATCTGGACTGAGTCTCTCTCTAACTTCAGTGCTGCCACAGCAAAATGAGGGACCTCAGAAAGACGAAAGTTTGCCCAGTGGAGTATTCACTGCACTTGGCGTAATAGCATGTCCTCTAGACTGGCTCCTTGCTGAGCTATGTGGAGAAATCCTTCCTCATGGATGTGAGGCCCCCTTTAGCTCAGCAGCAGAGGAGATTCAACAGTCACAGGCATACAAGATTTTCCTGGTGAAGCAAGATCCAGAAGTGAGGTCATCAACGGCCACTGGGAGCCCTACCAATGTTCAACCACATTGAGGACATGGCAAGGTCATGAGTTTAAATTTGCTCACAACTTGCTTCTCCCTGGAATCATTTGCCTTCCTTTCCATGACATCAAATCCAGATTAACCTGACTGTGGGGGTCATTTATCCAGATACCACTGTTGTTCTACCAAACATAGTACTCCTGAGGACAATGGGATCTGTGATCCCTACTAACAAATAAGTTTTCTAAAACCTAATCTGGGAGTTAATTGACATTTTGATGCACTCTCATTAAAAACTCTGCAATGCATGTGATGGAATAAGAACGTTCTCTTGGAATAAAGGAATGTGACAATAAACCCTCACCTCCTGCAAAGATCCACTTGGTATTGCAGGCTGCACTATGTCGCATCTTAGTTTCCTCAAATGGAGAAGTTTCTCTCTGTAATCATTCACTGTTGCTGGCACAAGTTCTGCTTGGAGCAATATGGCAAATACCGGCTGGAATTCCTCTGTGCCATCACCCTGAACAAACAAGTAACATGAATTCTGTTAGACTACCTTTACCTCACTGAAAAGTACTTCAAAAAAACTACACAGACTCACGGCCATTCTGGACAAAAGAACAAAGTCAAAGGACTTGCTCTGGTTTCCATCATTTAGGCACACATCTGAAAACACCAGGAGATGGAAGAAAGAAATAAAACTGGAATGTAAAAGCACAAAAGCAGAGGACCACCTCTACCAGATACATTTTGTTTCTGCAAAGTGAACAAAATTTCACACAAAATGTGAAACACAGATAGCTTTGAAATGTTAAATGAAGAGCTTTAGCCCTACCTCAATCTGTGCAGAAGGTGGATGATCAAAATGGTTTAGAATTCGAACCGTCAACAGCCGGACCTATTCCAAGCAGAAGCATATGTCAGGCAATATAAACGGACACACACATACCTACAGAGAGGTTAATGTCTGGTAGAGCACACTGATTTCACTGGGTTCATCTTGGAGCTGAGAAACAGATGAACTTCTGTAGTCTAGAAGGCAATTTAAAGTGAATGCATTATGTTCCTGCCCTGATTTACCTCTGGAGAAGAGGCAAGGCTGACAGGGCTAACAGCCTCCATTAACTCATGCCCCATTGACACAGGTCTAAGCAGACACTATGGAAGTAACAGCTTAACACAGTCTCATGCTTCTCCTTTCAGACTTTATTATTTAACTAAGTTTACTTATGTTTTATTGTTAAAATGCAAATTACTTTGCATGTGCTCAAAACAGCAGATTACCTTGGAAAGACCAGTGGAAATATTAGGATGCAGCTTCTCAAACAAGTCCATTAGGTTCCCTTGGGAAAGGGGTTCCTGGCAGCCACATAATGCCAGCCTCGTGTAATAGAGATCAGCCAACAGCAACACAGAGGGGTCTGAAGGGAATGTGCTAAAACAATGGATTATTTTATTAGCATACAGTGGTATTTAAAAATAAGCCAGTAGCGATAAGTACAACATTAAGGGAAAATTCCTCAATTTCAGACTCTGCTTGCATCAGCCAGTGAAGTCAGATTTCACCAGCACAATGACTAGCAGCTGCAAAACCCATGACAGCCCAAGAGGCATGAGATTCCTCCTTTGTGTTAATCAGGCTTGTAAGCTAAGACTCGCATGCTGGACCCACAGCTGCAGAAAATAAACTTGCATAGGTCACATGAGGACTTCTGCTACTGCCCAGGTGCTCAGTCAGTGATCAATAGAACAGAAATAATCTAGGCATTAGGTGAGACTCTAGGAATCCTGTCTGCTCACAGAGAAAATTCCTTCTGCTACCCTGCATCCCTTGCTCCAATCAGGTTTCATATCCCCTGCCCAGAGCTGGCAGGAAAATACTAGGCTAAAGCTCGCTGCCAGTAACTCCTGCCTGATCTGGGCAAGTTGTTTTATCTCCATTGTGCCTCAGACATGAGCACTGTAACTTCTTAAATGAACAGGATGTTTTGAAGCTCAGGACACTAAAGACTTGGAGATGCTTGAAGAGAGAGATTAATGGTCTTCTAAAATCCCTCCAGCCAGACACTTTTTTTTTGCTAATTTTAAGTTAAATAGAGTCAAAATAAATAAAATGGAGTACACAAAATCTCCTCCCACTGTGGAGCAAGTACAAACATGGATATGTAAGGACATGGTGCAATCCCAACACCAAAAGTAAACTCAGGCTTTTGATACAGCTCAGAAAGTGCTGTTCCTGTCTCTCTTATCATTACAATGTAACACAGAATTACTAAGTGTAGCATTCCAAAGTAAAACTAAACCAGTGTACTACTCCAATGCAAAACTAGAACCAACTTGACACGCTGCCCTGCAGCTAAGAAAGCATCAGTTTGCAAAGAAAATGTCATTGAACAGGAGCTACATCTGTCTGGTTCTCCAAAAAAAAGAGTGCCTACAACTTTGCTCCATTACATAACCACAATACTGAAGCAATGTACCAGCATAACAGAATGGGCAGCACACAAAGAAGCATTTAATCAGCTCCTATATAAAGGCAAAATCAAATTTTTGCTCTACCAAGGAAAACCATGAAGCACCACAAAACAGGCAGAGTTTACTTACGTCACCAAGCTCTTGACACGCTCTACAGGTAACAAATGGAGTACCTCAGCAGACTCTACCAAACTAAGTAGAGTACTTACAGCTTGGCAGGCCACAAATAGGATTCCTGGAGCAGAGAAAGAACAAGAACATCTTGTAAATTTACTCAGCTCTCAGTGATTTGTGCTTGTATGGTGCTTGCCCATCCTGAAAAGGCTGGAGTCAGAGAAATATGGATCCCAGAAATGGCATGTGTATTTTCTAACCATAACACATAATCATAACATATAAAAGAAGTGCTTCCCTGGCTATCAAAGTGCATGCCTCCTCCAGCAAGCCAGCACCAAAAGCTGTGACATCTCCCAGTTTGCATGTTTCCATCACACCCACATGTGCAGAAAGCAGGGATCTGGAGCTAAGCACTCTGCTAAAAAGAAGTGCTGCCAAAGTGATGTAAATGTAGCAAAAACAAAGCAAAAATTCATACTGATGCTGCCACCACCCAGGTGCCTATAAACTTTGGAACTTTGGCAATGCACTGCTGCTTAAATACTCTATATCTATATATAAATAAATTATATTTATCCTCAAAGCTACCCCATGTACCTAAAGACTGAGTATATATTAGTGAATGGCAGGTGTGTTTGCTGAATTTTTTTTCCTTCCTAAACCTCTCAGACTCCTTTAGAGATGGAGGGTTTCCCAGAAGAACATGATGGCCAATGCCCTGCCAAGTAAGAAAGGGCAATTCCTTTCCCCTCACACTTCTAAGCTAACAAACGTGCTGCTTTAAAAAAAAAAAAAAAATCCCCTCCTTTGTCTCTTCCCAGGTTGACAAAATACTGTTCCTAAACCAGGCAAATTAAAGAAAGTTTTTAAAATATTTAACTGTCTTACATGCTGCCAATGGAAAAGAAAGGGAAGTGAGCATTCGTATCCTATTTACTCTTCTGAAAACATTCCTCTGTTCTAAGTTGCTTAATTCTCCAGGTATGTGCCAGATCCTGCTAACCATTAACCTCCGTAAGGAGCTCCTCAAAGAGAGAAGAAACATCAAGTAATGACAGGAGGAAACTTTCTGCATCTATAGTGTAAGGACAGTTCCCAAACTGCAATCTGCATGCCCTTTGGTAGCAGTGTGCCGATGCTGGACAAAGATAGCAGCTTCCACCTCACTACAGACACACCTGTGTGATCAATAGGCAAAGCCCTTCCAATACTGGCCTTGAAGAGCTGCCAGTGGTAACTTGCTGTTGCTCTGACCCAGTTTTCAAGCCTGTTTCCTTGCACTCCACAGCAACCAGAACACCAAAAACACCCAGGTCTGGAACTTGCACTTTGCCTCAGGGCTGAGGCCAGGAAGGTCAAATGGAGCACAGGGACAGTGAGAGGAGACAAGAGTCCTAGAAGAAGGTGAAGGAATTGCAGGAATCATTGAAGTGGAAAGAATGCCAGAGGATGAAAAAAAGCATCCAGGAACCTTGGTTTGGGAGAAGGGTGAAGAAAACCAAGCAAATAATTGTAATATGGGACAACAGGAGGCATGAGTATAGGACTGAGGATGCATTTATTTTCTTTTCCCTTACCAACAAAGGAAGAAGTAGCAATGTGCCTCTGGCATGCACACAAAGCCTAAGCAGTGCTGCTACTACTGCCAGTAAAGAAAAGACCCAAGAAAAGAAATTTTAGATATTCCTTTTTTAGGCTAAGTACACTAGCAATAAAACAATCATGACAGCATGAAAAACCTGCAAGTATGATAAAAGAAAGGCCTAAATCAAAAAGAGCCATGCTTGACAAAGCTTCTTTAAAGAACAAAAAGCAACAGAGCTGATTGGCGGATACGTTTAGGAATCTTAACAAAGGTATGGAAAACGGAAAATGACAGACACCCCTTACAAACAAAGGAACAATGAATACTCAGCCTGGGGCATTCTAAAACTCATTTATAGTTTGTCACAAGGCCAAATATTTTCTAGCTCTCTGAGTAACAACTGCCCTGCTCTATGCAGGCTCAGTTAAGTTTTTTTCTGGCCAGAAAGGGAAGACAACCAGTGACCATCTATTCCTGGAGAAAAGATGCAGCATTTAGAATTGGTGGTGTCACTTGGGTCAGAGACGGTGTGCTGCTTTTGGCTGGGATAGAGGCAATTTTCTTCATTGTAGCTAGGATGGAACTCTATTTTGGATTTGTGCTGGAAACTGTTGGTTTCTGACCAAGGTTACTGACTGTGCCTCCTCCCAGCCTGCCATGTACCCTTAGCCTCCTTGCCAGCGTGGCAGCACGAAAAGCAGAAAAGGCCTCAGCAGCAGCAGTAGGCTCAGCACTAACAAAAACATCTCTGTACTGTCAACCCTGTATTCAGCACAAATCCAGAACACAGCCCCATACCAATCACTGTGATGAAAACTAACTCTACTCCAGCCAAAACCAGTGGAATACAGCTGGGACAGCTGACCCCACTGACTAAAGAGATATCCCTTATCACATGGCACCATGCTGAGCATTTAAAACAGGGGGAAGAAGGCATTGCATTTGTTTTCCCAAGTAACTGTTATGAATGATGGAGCCCTGCTTTCCTGCAGATAGCTGAACATGTGCCTGCCCTTGGGAAGTGGCAAATGAATTCCTTCTTTTGCTTCACTTGCATGCACGGCTTTTGCTTTACCTGTTAAACTATCTGTATCTCAACCCATGAGTTTCCTCCCTTTTACCTTTCTGATGCTCTCCCCTCATCCCTGCTGAGTGAGCAGGCAATTGTGAGGGGCTTAGCTGCTGGCTGAGGTTAGGCCAACAGTCCTTTCTGGCACCCAACATGTGGCTTGCAAGGTTAGAGATAACGACAGATTTGATTGACACGTGCTAGACTGAACCCTGATTGATAGCTGTTACTGCTGTTTAGCTATTAATTGGCAAGCTTCTGTCCCTGCCATAGGGCTTGCTTGTCTTACTTGCTTGTCTTGTATTAGCAGCCACTGATGATTAGTGACTGCTTTTTGCTTTTACAGCTGTAGTGCTGTACTGCTTATCATCCCTCTCTGCAGTACCTGGGAACACTTTGATAACAGCTATGGCAATGCACCCAGGTGGGCAGGTGGCCAGGGCAGTGCTGCTCTTTTTGTCCTGCTGTACCAGCCAGGCTGGGACTCTAGAGCGAACTTGAGTCAATTGGACTGCGACCTGTGGACGAGGAGCAGGACACCCCAAAGCATCTGTGGCTGTGGTTAAGTCCATGCTGCAGCAGGTACGCTGTGAAGCATCACCAGCTATGCATGAGGTCATGCTGGAGCACCTCAGAGTGTGTGGCCACAGAGAAGCCCACAACAGAGCAGGTACACTTCTGAGGGAGAGTAGCCATGGGTAGGGCCACATTTAGAGCAGGTATATCTCTGAAGGCACTGTGGCCCATATAGGTAGGGCTGCCCTGGAACAGGTGCACCCCAAAGCACCTGTGGTGATGGCTAAAGTCCACACCACAGCAGGTATACCCCAGGAGAAACTGGGACTCATAGGTAAGACTCCACTTGGAGCAGGTACTGCCCTACCAAGACTGTACAGAAGTCCAAAGCCAAGGAGGGGCAAGGGGAGGAGTTCATTGCAATGTTAAGCCCTGGCCCAAACGGGTCAAAAGTGGCCTGGCTCAAAAGGACTGGGGTGGAGACTGTAACAGATATAACTTTAAGTTGCTGTAACCCATTTCAGTTGCATGTTGTAGGAATTACTCTAGCAGGAACCACCCAAGCCGGTGCAGGACAAGCTTTACAAGAAGCAGTGCAAGTGCAGCCATGAATTAACATGATGTGACTCTAGTGGCAAACAATTCCACACAAGACACCAACTCTCCTGTCCTGAGTGACCATTGTAACAGATAAATAAGCCAGTAGCGATATGGAGCCCAGATTCATGGACTAAATGAATTCAGTGGATATTTGTGGAGGTTGGACTGGCAGGGACTGACAGTTGGCCCTAGTCAACATTGAGGTCAGCATCAGAGGCCATGGGAAATGAGATGCTAGGAAGGGAAATATCTTTCTAGGTTATGGTGCAAAGAATGGGATTATGGGTATAGTTATGTTAATGATGCACCACATAAGGTTATGTTCTGAGTTCTTGCATATGAATGGTTACCATTTTGCATATAAGGTAATGTAACTGTTCATTGGTCCATTGTCCAGGCTAGAGTCTATGTATTGTTATGTTTGCCCCATTGCGGGGTCTTAAGAGGTTGCCCCATACTGTGTTTGGCTTATGTTCTTTTGTTGGCTCAGCTATTATTAAAGTTCTTTTCCAGGCTTCCTCAACTGTCATCCCTATTTCAATTGCCACCCTGGCTGGTCCAGTTGAGTTGCATCGCACAGATATTCTGTGAACATTTTACAGGCGTGGTCCACAGATTAAGGGAATAATATTACATCATAGGATAGGAGGAGAAGGTGTGGATACTGAGGTCGTCTTGGATAGTGTGGTACCTGACCATCACGTAAATACTACTGAATAACAGGCAGAGAATGTGCTGGTTTTGGCTGGGATTTCTGCTCATAGTAGCTGGTATGAGGCTCTGGCTTGGATTTGTGCTGAAAATAGCGTTGACAATCCAGGGATGCTTTTGTTATCAGTGTGCAGCACTCACAAAGCATCAAGGCCTTTTCTGCTTTTCACACCAGCCCACTAGTGAGTGGGCTGTGGGTGCACAAGGAGCTGGGAGGGAACGCATCCAGGACAGCTGACCCTAACTGACCAAAGGAATATTTCAGACCATGTGGTCATGTTCAGCAGATAAAGTGGAGAATGTTCAGAGTGATGGTGTTTGTCTTCTCAAGTCACCATGATGCATGGCAGAGCCCTGCTTTCCTGGTGGTTTCCTGTGCACCCATGGGAAGTGGTAAATGAATTCCTTGTTTTGCTTTGCTTTGGTGTGCGACTTTTGCTTTACCTATTAACCTGCCTTCCTCTCAGTCCACAAACTTTCTCACTTTTATTATTCTGATTCTCTGCCTCATCCCACTGGGCAAATATGAGCAAGTGAGCAGCTGTGTGGGGCTTAGTTTCCTGCTGGGGTTAAACAACAACGGCCCTTAAACAACAATTTAACATGGAGCTCAAAGGGTTTGAGATAATGACATTTAACTGGAGTGTGCTAGATTGAGTTTATAGCTGTTACTGATGTGCAGCTAATAACTGACAGATGGTAATGTCCTAAACTTTGCACTATAGGTTTAAATTGGAGCTTATGAGTCAATAGCCTCTCCTTCACTTGATAGCTTCAGCCTGTATTTGATTTAGATAGACTTCCTTCCTCTTTTTTTCTCACTTTCTTCTTTTCCTTCCCAATTACCCCTGTCTTCCACTATGCAGGACATCTGTCACCCCATCATTATCATGAAAAAGCAAATGCAGAATTGTTTCCTGGAGGTCGTTTCCTCCCAAGTTCTGCTTTCTAGTTTTAGTCAAGCTGGTAAGTAATTTTGGATACAATGCTACCACTATTCATTTTCATGCTTTGTGCAATCAGAAAAACTGCTTTTATTTTTTCATAGATCACCAAAAGCAAATAAACAGGAACTACGTGTAACTGACCTTTGCAGAGGCTTCCTTTTTCAATGGCTGTGAAGAGAGAGTCTATAAAACTTGTCACTCGGGGCAGAATGTGATCTTTGTTCATTGGTCTGTTCAAAATAAATGGGAAGACTTTTATTTCTGTTACCTACATATAAAAGCTTTCTATCACATTTATCTCTATTAAATTACAGATAGCTCATTCCAAGTTTGAAACCAGCACCAAAACATTTTTGCTATTTCTACTTCACAATTTAAGTTGCAGATTTACTGCATCTTCTTTCTAACTAGACCTTCAATAATTACTGAAAAAACACTGTTGAGAGAGGATAGTGTTTAAAAGACACAAACTGAAATGTGTCAACAACATCTCTACGTACTAAAGCACCAAATTTAGTGAGTAGGCAATCAAGAAGCTGATACTCTATTCCAGTCTTTACTGTTGACTCATGGTATTTCCATGCAGCACTTGTTTTTGTCTTCTAACTCCAGTTTCCTGAGCCTAGCACTAGCAATTATTGTCCTTTCCTTAGTAAAGTGATTTCTTACAGAAAGAGAGCTAATGGGCAGTAAGAAAGTAGACAGTATTACTGAAATACATGACAATAGTACCTTAGAATATCCTTTACCTAATATGTGGCAGTACAACCAAGGCAACCCAAGACTGTGAAAGGTCAGTGATGTCTTCCTTCTCTGGTAAATGCATTAAAGACAGTACATGATCCAACACTGGAACGTCTGCCTTTTCTCCTTGTCTTTTACTTGTTTGTTGCCTTGTATGAGAGCTAAAAATAAAACCAAACTTTTTAGTAAACCACCACTACATATCATTCCTTTTGCTCCTATGATATTCAAAATTATGTTGTCTATTTCTACCAAAAAGGACTTGCACAATACAAGGGACTTTTTCTTCTCAATGTTCTCTACTGCACAAAACATGGCCCACAAGAAATGTCAGCACTTTATTTCAAGTTGAGATAATATTTCTAGAAGAAAAGACACTGATTCTCAGTTGGACACCCTCACAACTCACACCATATAGACTCTAGGAACACCTGAGAGTCATATCTATGACAGCTGTTAATAAACCATGATAACACTGACATAGATGGATGACAGAAAACAATCAGTGAGGTAGAAGTTTTGGGAATTAAATAGAATCACAAGGTGACACCAAATCAACAAGCCTATTTGCAGGCAGAAAGGGTTGACACCATACTGGAACATAGGAATAGGAGTCCTTCACACTCTGTGCGCAGCAATCTTTCCATTCCACCCAGTGCTTGCAAGATCACAGTCAAAAGGCTGCACAGGCTTCATCCTTCCAGAAACACAGAAGCTCATAAAAAGCCAACAGTAAGAATCATTAGAGGCTTAATGATTTAAACTTCAAGGAATTAGGATTGTTGATCCAGAGAAAGACGCCAGACATGTCTGATGATGAAAGCCTACAATTTGCAAAAGCATGATGCAAAGAGTAAGAAATATTCTGCTCTTTATGTTTCCAGCAGATAAGTAGTAAGGGATTTAAACTGCCATAAAGAAGGTTTAAGTTATACATTGAGGACTGGGGAAAAAAGCCCCATAGAACCCAACAAAAAAAACCCCAAAAGCCAAAAAGCCCAAATAAATAAAAAAACACCTGTATAAGTATAAAGATATCAAAGTACTGGCACAGACTGCTAGAGGCAGCTCAGGAATCTCCACAACTGGAGTATTTAAAAACCAGGTAGGAGACAGGGTATGCAACTCTTGAGATGTCTCCTAGCCATAATTTACATTGTTGACATTTCAAGAGCACAAAAAAAAAGTCCAAGCAGGACCAAGGTCCTGGCAACTCTGTACTCCAAACCACTGAAAAAACAGAGAGATCAAGAAACAAATAAAACAAGGGAAGAAAACCAAATTTAATAATTTTGACTCAACCTTCTGTTCTCGAAACCTCAATGCTTCCACTATTACTAAATAAAAACAGGGAAAAGCCATACAGAGCAGACTGCTTTAAGGAAAAATAAAACCTTACATAAAAGGCAATACAAAGTCAAAAGTTTTGAATTAACTGAGTTAGAATTACTAGAAAAATCACTATCATTAGATTAGCAACGGTCATTCTGTGCTTCAGTGGTTACCCCTAATTTTTCCAAACAGGCTCCAGGGAAAGCAACTACTTCATTGCAACTAAGCTAGGTATGCAACTAAAAGCAGTCAAGCTGTGCCAGCACAATGCTGCTTCTGCATTAATTACATGTCCTTTGATATCCAGCTGTGCTCTACAGCAAGACTTTAGTACTGCTGCCAAGAAAGCTCCTGGAGAAGACATATGCATGCAGGAAAAAAGCTGGAGCATAGGCAGGAGGCTAGTAAAGATGAGAAGCTGAACTGCTGCACTCACTACAAAGATTAACTGCCAAGAGATGCAGTTTGCATGATGGTGTAACAGATCTCCATCATACACACCACACTGTTTGTATCACTGACCATCTTTACAAAGCAGCATCTCTTCTCATATAATTTCAAAAAGGAAAGTGATATTCTACTATAACATTTGGTTGGCAAATCTGCCAGCAATGCTGCCATTTATGCAACTCCAGCAAATACCGGAAGGCAACTTTTATGTACTCTGCACTGCCTTCAGGCCTCGAGCCACACAGACACATCTAGTGTTAGCTAAACTTGAGAAGTCTCACCTGACAGATGCTTCAGTGAAAACAAGAGGATACTTTTCAAATGCCATTGACCCAATGGTAGGAGGCTCTGCTTTCACCAAAATGAGTTTAGCCAGAATTGCCACGGTCTCATCTTTTGTGAATGTATCTGTGCCAGAAAAGCAATGTTCAATGTACTCTAGAAAGCATGGGAGAAAATGCTGAAGAGAGAAAAAAAGAAAAAAGGTAAGAAGTCAAAGATTGGCAAGTCTTTTTAACCATCATCAAACCCACAAAAAAACCCATGACACCAATCACAGGGAAACCCAAATGCTCACAAATAAGCCAGCAAAGCATTGGACTTACCAGTTCTGGTGCCCGTAGACACCAGCACACAGACATTTTCGTATCCCAGCAGGGACGGTAATTTATGCAAAAACTCATTTTGAACCAAATCCAGTCTTACCAGGACATTCCAGATCCTTGACTTGGCTTTCACCTCCCACTCCCTTTAATTAATTTGATTCCTCCCAGCTCATCAGCTATAGGGCTTATTCTTCATTTCCACCTAGTTTCTCCAGAACTTATTCTCTTCCTCTCATCCGTAACACACTCACCCTCCTCAGACCCCACAGACAAACTTCTTTTTTACCTATCACTTTCTTCAACCCTGAGAACCCTTACACAACTTCTAAACACAATAGCAAAAGTAACCTCTTTCCCTCTTATCAGATCATGCCAGAAGTTTAAATAAACATGTTATCAATACACAACAATCCTTCAGCATACAAGGCAGGTAAATATACTGTGGATTCTCCAGTTGTTCCCTTTAGCAACAAAAATAAACATAATGCACAATCACTTCCACCTACCCTCTCAAATTGCTTCATTGTGAACATTGCTTCAGAGAATTCCAAAAGAAAATGTCGCTCAAATCCACTTGCAAATACCTGCAAGATGTAAGTGAAAGGTTGCAGAAAGAGAGACATTTCATACTCAGCTCTTCACCACCCAATGGACATTTTTTCTGGTATACAAATCAAGGATGCTTTGAACTCCGAGATACTCTGCCTGGCTCTCTTGCTAATTCCAGCACACAGAGCAGCATTGCTTCCAAGTGACAATTCAGGTACAGAAATGCACAGCCCTTTTTGACAAAGCCTATTGACACAACCCTTTTTGACAAATACTGCTGGACGCTACTGTCTCTGTGCAAAGACAACTGACCTATCTCTTCAGTGTGATATGGAAAAAATAAGCTGAAAGCTCTAGGACTGAAGCACAGACAAACTGTTAGGAAAAAGCTTAGGCCCAAAACATATTTCAACTTGGCATTTTACTGTATAGCACACTGCAGAAAGTTTACTACCTCTTGGCAGAGCGAACCTCTGCTTTTGAAGGATTCAAAACAGGAATAGTCCTTTGAGATACCCAGGATCAGTACTCCTCAATGCCAAGATAAAATACACACCCAGATCTCTTTCCCAGACCCTTCAGAATACAAGGACAGCTTTAAGCCTCCTCCAGTTTAACAGAAGCCCACACAAAATATCCTCAAATGTTTGAAGAAGTCTCCTGAGCAAAACTGGCCTCATGCCACAGGCAGAACCAATCTTACTTCAGCACAAGTCAACACTGAAAACCAGATGAAATTTGATCTTTTTTAAACAATTGCAGGTCTTGCTTTCCCATTGTAAATTGTATGGCATTTTTATTTCAAATGTTTTCTCACACACACACTAAAACTATGGTCCACACTGTTAATTGCAAAATTATAATGTACTGCAACAGGAAAACTAAAGAATCAGACTCCATAGTATAATCTCCTGCTAATCTTTCCAACACTACATTTGATAGGAATGTATGCAGCTAATCATCTCAATGCTCCAGGAACAAAGGTAGTACTGAAATATGCCTACCCCTGTACTTTCTAAATCAAAACTGCCCTTGTGTGAACCTTGTTCACAAGGTTAAGGCATGCTCATTAAATGATTGGAAACTTAAAGAAAAAAATGTATTTTTTTCACTAAGTTTGACTCAATGATCTGCTTTATCACCATATGCAGAACATATATTCCTTCACTGTTCTCTTTCCTTTCTCAACAGAACCTGTAGGTGTTTGAATCAGAGCCTGGATTTTTACTTCAATGATGTCTGCCATGGTGGCACTGCTATATTGTATAGGCTGACAATCCCAAGACCCCATCAAACTTTATTTAAGGCATTAGACAGCTTCTTCATTATCTGTGCAAAAAGGCTAAAGGAAACCTTATAGCTTATTTCCTAGCCTGAAATAGAATGTCCAGAAATCATCCTGCTCTAGGGAATTTGAAGTCTGGGATTTCTGGTATAGGCAGCAATCCTTGTTACCTTCTGAATAGCTTCCTTAGTCAAAGAATCTGGCAACAAAACATTTTCAGCCAGCAGGAATGAAGAAATGGTGTTTAGCAGCATATTGCAGCAAGACGATGAGAGATATGGTGTTTGTAGCATTTTTATCAAAACCTGAAATGAAAAAGAGAGAACTCATATTTATCCATGAAGATAATGATTATCTGCTCTGAATGGCTTGGACAGTCCCTGGACAGGAGGGTGCAGAGTTCTAAGCTTCAGCCCACAGAAATGAATCCTAATAGTCCAACTGAAGTTTGAAGGACCTAAATCTATTCTAATGGGGTCAAATGTATGTGAATCTGGCAGAACTGCTCTATATCACTGATTGGGGGGGTCTCCCCCACAGTGGCAGGAACAGACTCTAAAAGCAGCAGCCCATTTTCCCCATTGCTCATTTAAAGTTGGCTACATTAGCATTACAAGACAGAGGTAAAATCTCACAGGATCAGAGAGGCAGCAATACTCAAAATATATGTCTCTGTTCACTCAAGTCAAATCCTACGCCCAGTGATGCATCAGAAATGTGTATGAATGCTCTACCTGACCACACCTCTTCCACATTCCCACCGATACTTCTCTGACACATCAAAGTGACAGTCTGACCTACCTGACAGACATCTTCAGGCAGTGAGATTTTAGACCCATTTGCATGTTCCACTAAGATCAGATAAGCTTGCAGAATCCTTTCCATCTGCTCTGAAGCCACAGAGCAGTTGACCTTAGTTATTTTCCTCTGCAAATCCAAGAGTGACTCCTGTTTAAATAAAATAAGGAAATTAAATGCTTCAGATAAATGAACCGACTTTGTTTCACTTACTGCTATTTGAAGAACATTCTAAAGAATCAATAACTCAGCTGACCAACAAACTATTGTTGGCTCTCTCATACATATTACACAAATGAAACTGTGCAGAAACACTGTGAAATTTCCCTTTGGTAAAAACACATCCCAGATTCCTCGGACAGAAACACAAGGAACTCCTAAAATGAGCACACCCAGAAAGGCTGACACTTGACATACAAAACAGGAAAGAGAAATACTGGGCTCCACACCCACAAT
Source organism: Phylloscopus collybita (assembly GCA_027886175.1). NCBI lineage: Eukaryota > Metazoa > Chordata > Aves > Passeriformes > Phylloscopidae > Phylloscopus > Phylloscopus collybita. The sequence continues at coordinate 47,243,291 of JAJNNQ010000137.1, read as the reverse complement.
GGCTTGGAAGCACCCAGCTTTCACTGGAATTATCAGAATTTAGCTACTTTTACACTTTATGCATCATTTTGCTAATGTGGATGCTGAAAGATTACTCATATAATGTACATTTGACATCAGTGTCTCCTTCTGTCCAGAAGATATAAACTCCTATCCTTGATCCAATAAACTGAACCCAATTTAGACAGCTATCACAGATTACATATTTCCCTCTGAACAAGATACTCCCATGCATCCACCTGTTCCCAGAGTAAACGAAAAAGCTTCATTAAAAATAAAAGGAAGTATGTAATGAATTTCCAAGATTTCATAACAACTGCAGATGCCGAGTCAAAGAAACCTCAGGGATACACAACATTCAGTGATAAAAAAAATCTGTAGCTAATGACAGTCAGGTAAAAACTGCTTATCGTATTGAGTGAAGCCAGAGGAACAGAATGGGATTTTCTAGGAAACTGGTTAGTCACAGGAAAACAGTCTCAAGAAGGAGCCAATAGGAATTATTTACCCATGCAGAAAGGACTACCTTAAAAAAGCTCACGTGAACCATTTCCTGCAGTTTCCCACTTCATCCCTCTGAGGAGCACAACTGACACATTCTGTTGTCAGTTGCAAGAGGCTTCAATCCTCCTTAGCAAATCCCCCTTTACCAGATATTTGCAAACTTTTAAATACTTGTCAGGTAAGTAAAACACACTCTCAGACTGTGCCATTGCAGATTATTCTACATCACCCTGATCCATCACAGCACAGCCCACAGCACTCAGCTGTGCTCCTTCAAACCAGACTGTAACCCCCCCCAAGCAGCAATACAGGAACGCCCAGACTGAAAACATTCTGATTTTCAGTACTTGGCTGCAAGGCTCAAACTTGGATTTCGAAGTTTAACACAACTCTTTGCTTTAAAAAGATCTATAGGGCAAAAAGCTTCCCTTTCACTGTTATAAAGTGGATTTGAACCACAGTAGTTCAGTAACATAAAACAAGCACTACATTCCAGCAAAGGTTCTGCAATGTGTGCAAGGGCAGACTGTACAAACCATCCTTGCCCAGCCAAAGGACTGAGTTTTGAGTCTTACTTGACAGTAGCTCCTTTCTCACTCATAAAACAGCCACCAGGGTAACTCTGAACTTAAAAAAGAAGGGAGGCATTTTTTCCCATGACTCTGTATTTTATATTTCCAAAGCAGAAAAAAACCCCAGTTCTGGTCCAATAAAACAAAAATACTTCCCTCAGTAAGTGCAGATTTTTTTTTCTCAGTCATTCGTGGAAAAAAAAAAAGGCAACAAGAAACAGTAAGAAGAAAAATAATCAGTGTACCTCCAGGCACTTGAAGACAATGTCAAAATGCTCCTTATGAATATGCACTGCAGCTGATCTGATCATTTGCTTGAAGGCTTCTCCAACAGCTAGCCATGGCAGCTCAATTTCTTCTTCAGTCATAGGCCCAAGCTTCAACAGAATTAACTTCATGGCCTGCACAGGAAAAGAGCACATAATGTTCTCACACTTGGAAAACAAATCTAGCAATCCTAAAACTAATTAGTGCAATGTACTGTGAAAATAGTCCAGTGATTTTAATTTTTTCTAGAATGACTACAGAGAAAAAAAAAAAAGGTTATCACCTAAAATCTGAAATATGAGCAAGAAGTATGATTTCAGTATACAGGAATATTGCAAAGGAATTATTTAAAACAACCTTCCTGTCTCAGAAAATATTCTTAGAAGGCTTTCAGAGCCTACTAAGTAATTACCAACATGCTCATCACCAAGGATCCACTGAGGTGAACAGGAAACATTGGAGGGTTTCAGTAAGCAGTGCCTAAGGCCTGTTACAGTAACAGTCAGAGCAGCAATCTTGTCTTTACCATCTCCGTACAAGAGTGGAACATGTTTCGAACACCCTTGCACATCTCAAAAAGCAGCTGTCCTACACCTTCCACCTTTTCGGGGTGCTCTCCCAGGTCACGGAGCATTAAATTGAAGAGCTCATTTTTATCAGAAACCTACAAAACATAAGAAGAAAAAAATATTATCTTCTATTCAGAGCTGCCAGATGGACAGAGGCAATCAAAAGGCTCCACAGCATCATGCTGTTTTCTTAGCCCTGCCTTCCCACAACAGCTCAAACTCGTTATTTCTGTGACCACACACGGAAACTCAAAGAAGAAATTTGACCAGCTATTTAGTTACTGCCCAAGGCTGATACCTGGGAAAGGTTTAAAAACACAGCCCCAGAAGGTATACACTGCAGCTGAAATATATGTGTTTGATTCTTCCCATGATTTTAAACACATGCATAAATTCACTGTTTCACTGGTCACAACTGAAACAAAAAAGTCCCTGCGCTGATGAGAAAGAGATGTGTATCAGCTGAACACAGAATCTAGTCATCTGAAATTAGAACTTGAGAATACTACAGGGACTTCTGGTCCAATATTTTAAACACCTCAGTTTCTGAGGATTTGAATTAAAGTTCAGAAATTTCCAAAAACAAACAATCAAATTAACAGGCTTTATTAAGGTCTCTCAACTTAGGACAAAAATAAGGATACTCAAACTTGCTAACCAGTCTAAGAAATCCTGGCTTTTGTACATTTGGATAAAGAAAACCCTACAACTACAACTTCCTCTCCTTACTCCATGAAAGGCTGCTATCTGATCTTGGCTGATCTGCCTGGGAATGTTACATACAGTGATCTTCAGGTGTGCAAAAATGTTAAAAGAATTTCAGTTCCACAACGGCCTTTAAGTATTTGTGAAAAAACCAGTGGACAAATGTGCCTATACAAAATCAAGCCTCCCTTCTGCAGTATTAACTTACTATTTCTAGTCATTTTAGATAAAGCAACCACACACATTCAGTTTAATGTCTCTAAACAGAGTGCTAAGGCCTCTATTTGCCACTACTGACATAGAATGCATGACGTTCTCAGTATGACAAAAAAACCCCCAACAAACTGACAAAAAATGACAACTCAGGACATGCTGTATGCCAGCTCAGGCCTTGTTAATCCTTCCCTGGAGAAAACCTAATATTGCACATTGAATCCAAAAACCAGCTCAAAAAGAAGATAGCACCAAAACACAAACGTCCCACTTACCTTTCTCATGAGAAAGACAAAACTTTCAGCAGCAAAGTTTCTGATGTGGAGTTTATGGTGAGCCAGCAGTGTGCTGTACAGGCTACAAAGACACAAAATAATCCATTGTCTTAGAGGCAATGCAAGAATTGCAATTGCAAGCTGGTTAAAAAACTGTTTCCAGTTTACACTATCACTTTTTACAAACACTAGGAACCTGTCCTTCTAGAGGGGGCCAATACCTTCTCTCATCTAGACTCCTTTCCACTCTCCCTGCATAAAGAACAAGAGTTTTGCAAAGAAGGCTAAATGATAGTGCCAGACAAATTAAATCACAATCAGAAACATCTTTCAAATCTGCGGATCCACACAGACTCACTGCAGCATCAAGACTTTCATGATATATGTTTAGCAGCAATAAGTAAAACAAAAGTTGATTTATATGCCAGATTTGTATTTCAGTCGAGCCAACAGGCTCTCCTGTACACTTAAAAGTTTTGAAATATTCAGTTTGCAAGGCTGATAAATATTTGCAGTTTGCTGGTATCAGTAACAGTGGCAGGTGGCTCATGACGGGTTCGTTGCAGAGGGAGTGGTGCCTTGAGATTCTCTCAAATTGAGCAGATCATTTTTCAGTATGTTCAACAGCTTAGCCTGGGCTGGGGAGGAAATCTGTAACCAGTTTTTTGCTCCATCTGTTACAAACTGAAATTAGGAGGAAGAAACATGGAACCACTGTCTACATCAAAAGGAAGAGCCCAGCTACATCAGTAATTAAGACTGAACAAGTGGTCACACTGAGTCAGGCCACATGCTCAGTCAGTCTACAGCAGCTGCCCAAGGCTGATACCTGGGAAAGGTTTAAAAACACAGCAAGCACATACAAAATCAGCCTTCAAGCACCTGCAGCTCAGGAACTCTCCAGGTCCAGAAGTCCCTGCATTTGGTAATTCCCTGGAGACTGGCCAGTTTCTCTCTGAGAAAAGCTGAGAAAGCATGCTAAAAAGTATACTGAAGCATTAAGCCAAGTATTCATGTGGCATTTACATTTCTACAGCATCTAGTAACTGCTGATCAAGACAGACACTGAATGAGTTTTTTACCTGTATATGTTGTGTATGTCCTTCACCATCAGTCTCCACAAATACTTGTAGAGATAGGAAAGAGAGGTAAAAGCCCATTCTAGCAGCTCTGTGTCCTGAGTATCCAATAATTTGGTGATGGCCAGGAAAAAGTCATGAAAGTGAGGATAGAAGTCAGCCTGAAGATCTCGAGCCAGCTGCACCACTAGACTGTGTTTCAGAAAATACACCAGTGTTAGTGCATTTCAAAAACAAGCCAAAAAAACCCTAGTCAAACATTGCACAATCCAGCACAGCCTCTTTGGAAAGAAAGGCAGCATCACTTTTACTTCTCACTTTTTAAACAATATCACCTATTAGGCAGCTGTGGATGGCAAGAATCTTAAGATTTTCAAAAAATCGAGCAGTAAACAAGAAAACAAATGATTAATACCAAAGAAAGCACATTAATATAACGTATGACATTCAGTAAGCAGTCCAGCTAATTTGTTTGCCTTGTCACAACTGTATTTTTTTGAAGACTTAGAACCATAAAGCTCTACCAGGGTAATATGATCACTTTGGTTATCTCATTGCTTATTTTCTTCAGGCACGATAAAGGACACTTACAACAGGACTCAGGTTTACCTGTAATACCACCAAGGCTTACAACTACTTTTTGTGACCATATACTTACTTCAGTAGGGGTTGATAAGCAAGACTGCCTTCGACTTGCAAATGTGTCTTCAAGCTCTGCACAACAGCACTTTGGTAATAAACCAGCTGGTTGAAGGACTGGCATTTGTTGGCCACTTCATTGTAGAATTGCACTGTTCAAACAACAGAAGAGAAGCCCTGAAAACTACCAGTTTTCTACCAGTCCCTGGTAAACATGTATGTTTAGGGTGTTAGAATAAGAGTGCTCCAGAGCCCAGTCCAAAAACCACTCAGTAATTTCCCATTGGGCAATGGATGAAGAAGAAACATATTTTAGCAGTCTAACAAAAGTAGAAAACATGAATATCAATGACGTACCAAAATGCTGAGTGAGGTTCAGTTCCTTCCATTTCCTCAGTCCTTCGAAAAAGTAGGTTTCAACTTCCTGCCAAAACAAAGATGAAGAATAGCTACAAACCCTAATGAATGTGTCCTGTAATGACACAATGAGAGATTCAAATGAAGACAACTATGAAGTGCCTTAAACATTTAAAGAACATTTTAAGAAATCTCAATGACTAATTTCAACAGGTGCTATGGAGTTTCCCTGAAAATAAATCTTTCTTTCAATATTCAAAACAGATTTGAAAATATTTTTCTGATGACAGGACTTGTTTACATAATTGCTTTTTATACCTCTGTTGACTGGCCTTGATAATCTAAGATGCTGAGCCATAGTTCACCCAGCACAATGCCTTGGGATTTCTTCTGGCATCCTCACAGCTATTGAGGGGAAGTTCGGAAGAACAATCCAGTAGGCCAGGTGGCAATAACCTACATAGCGCTATAATCCTAATGATGATTCATACGACACATAGAAATGATCCTTGTGATCCATAAAGACGCATGCCCACGCTTTGTACACACGCTGCCAGTATGTGGGTGTCAATTTCTTCTCCAAGGTAACAAGTGATAGGGCAAGAGGAAATGGCCTGAAGTTGTGCTAAAGGGGATTTGTCTGGATATTAACTAAAATTTCTTTACTGAAAGGATGGTCAGACATTAGAACAGGCTGTCCAGAGAAGTGGCTGAGTAATCATCTCCGGAAATGTTTAAAAGACACGTAGATGTGGCACTTAGGGGCATGGTTTAATAATGAACTGGACAGTGTTGGGTCATCAGTCAGAGTCAATAATCTTAGAGGTCTCTTCCAACTTATGATTTTTAAACTTCTGATTCTATTGCAACTACTCAGCACCTGCAAGTCTTTCTTAGTTTGGTCCTAGGACTGCTAAATGACATGGCAGCACCCCTCATATTCAGAAACAGGCCCACCAGCCACATGGAAGACACCAGGGTGGTACTGTCAAAGTGCCTGTATGGCAATACTGCAAACCAGGTAAAAAAGTAAAGGTGAACAAAGCATGAAACGAGGCTTCAGAAAAAAACAGTTCTTAAAGAAGTTTCTTTCCAATTTCCTCCTAAATAAATTTCTTAAGTGACTCTTTCATGGAGTATATCTACTTGTGATACGATTTCAGAAAATAATCACAATTGCTGCTCTCACCTCAGCATAGCTTCCACTTCTGTCAATCCGATGAATAATATCAATATTAATGTTGCTTAGGCGCTCCGAAAAGGTAAGAAACTGCAAGAAAAGGACACATTTCTTGCTCAGTTCTGAGCACAGCCCTTCTAAATCTCTCTCGATAGCACACACAGACCCAACTGCAAACAGAAATTCCACTTCTAAAGGCAGGCTGCCAGATAATATTCCCCAGTATCAGCCCTACAAGATCAAAGCAAAACGCCCAGGAGCAGGACTGATCCTCTACCCTACCCCGACATGCAAAACCGAGGCTCCTAGCCCACACGTCTGCGCAACACGATGAAAGTGATGCACAGAAATCTACCCAGATTTCAGCAAACTGCCCCTCTCTCAGCCCTCCTGAAACAACGCCCTGGGTAATTTCATTGAATAATGTCCGCCCTTCCTGTACACTAGGGCGGTGGTGCGCCTGCTGCCTGTCAGGGGCGATGACCTGGCAGAAGGAGCGCCGGGCACGGGGCAGAAGCCGCCCTCCGGCCCCGCTGTCTCGGCCGGGACCCTCGCAGCGCTGAGCAGATCCTGCCACGCCGCCCGCCCTCACGTCTCCAGCCGCGGCGCCGCTTCGGCAAGTGAACTAACACCGACGGCGAAAGCCTGAACTCCTTTCTCCCGGCCAGCAGCCGCGGCCGGGCGGGCACTCACCCGGTGCGTGTTCCCCGACTTGTGGGCCGAGGGTTTGCTCTTCATGGTGCCGGCGCCCGGAGCCCCACAGCGAGTCCCTCACGTGCGGCCCTACGCGACGGGCGCCGCCATGCCGAGCGCGGGCTGCCGGGAGCAGGGGCGGGACCGCCGGCGGAAGGGGCGGGCGATGCTGAACGACAGCTGTGCCCGGAGCCGGCGGGGGCTCTGTCCTCGTCTCACGCCGGCGGCGAGCGGCGGTTCGCTGAGATCTCTGGGCAGAGCAGCTCCGCTCCGCCGTTGTCCGTGCGCTCTGGTGTAGGGCGGCGGGCTGCGGCACTTCGGTACCTGGGGGAGGTCGCGGCGGTGCCCAGGAAAGACCAGTTTGTGCTATGGCGAAAGCATGATGTGGCGGAGCGCAGCATTGATGGCTCGTCCCGAAGCGGCCACTGCCCAGCTTCCTGATCTTAGTAGTGATTTTTGTGCGGACCTTAACAATTTAGACAAAAACGTTCATCGCAGACAAAGTACATGCAGACCAAATCCTTGCACAAGAGCAAATGGTTACGGACTGGTCGTCCCTAGCAATCCCACGGCCTGTGGGAGCTTCTGCCTTGCCACTGCAGTTATGGGACGAGAAGGACGTGTGAGGTGGGAGATGAACTTAAGGTTGGAAGGAGCTTTGTTGTGAGCGGGTGTGGAACAAACAGCTCAGAACCACATGACCGTTCCAGGCTGCGTCTTGTACAGCTTGAGAATTTGGCCCTGCCGAGGCTGCCTGTCCTGCCTGCTACAGGCAGCTCAAGGCCACTTCCAGAAACCAGGCTTGCAGGTTATTCACATGGGGAGACCTAAAGGGAGATTTGAGCACGGCTGAAGTTCACGATTAGAAGCACGTAGGGACCCACAACTTCGAACAGACCCAACAAGTTAAACACCACCAGGTGCATCCAGAAAGGCTGCCCACAGGCAGGCGGTAAACCATTAACTTGATAGTCATCTGGACAGGTAGAGGAACGTGCTTGCTTCAGCACCTGTGGGGTCAGAGCTACTGAGACAGTTGTTAGTTTTAAACCTTGCTGTTCTGCTGTAGGAATAAAAAGGAATAAAAAGGACTTCTGGCGTTTGCATTTGGTAGGAAGAGAATGCCTAATTAGGCATTTAAGTTTGAAAAGGTTGGCTTAAGTGATTTCAAGGTCAAATATCTCCAGTGAAAGTGCAGCTAAATGCATGTCGAGAGGTCTAGATCCACGAGAGGTTAGGCACCAATATGCAACTGTTTAAGAGCACAAATAACCCTCTAGAAGTGGTTAGTAAATTCACTTACTGTGTCTCCCACATATTGTATACTTGTGGAAAACATTTTTTCCCGTTATGAATAGCATCTATAGCAGAGCTATAGAACTTTGTGGGATGCATGCAATACAAAATCATCCAAGGAAATGAGCAAAATCTAACATTCATGTAAAGTAAAAAGGAAAAGAGCTCCGGTGTGCTCTGGCTGTTGCAGAAGTCATGACCAGCAAAAATATTAGACATTAGAGGAAGTTTTTAAAGGGCTAAAAATGCTTTTTTGTGTTTGTAAACTGGAAATTTCTCAGGAGATTAATACAGGGTAGCCCTGCAGCTGCTGATGTTCCTGAGAGTTTCTGGTTGCAAGAGCTACTCACAGACTGCATTTCAGCCAGCACTGAGTACCGCACTTGGAGATACATCTGAGTGAGACTCAGGCTAGTAGCCCAGGTATCAATACCAGTATGGACAGGATGGTAGGTCTGGTGCCTCAGCTGGCAAGGTTCAGTGACCCAGAAGGGCCCTTCCCCACTTGTGTATGAGCTGCAGCAATGTTAACAATATGTTTACTACATACACTCCCCTCTGACTGCAATGCCTCAAGCCTCAGGCCTTATTCTTTTACTTTTCCAGTAAGAGATGTGGTTTTCCCATCTCTGGGCAGGCCCCAGCTCCAGCACCCTGTGATTATCTGATGGTCCCTGCTAGCAATTCTCCTTTGGAAATCTATGCTAAAGGCATTAAAAATTACAAGCAGATGGCCTTCTGAAGAGGAATGGCTTGTTGGTAGTAATACCTGTAGAGGCACGTAGAGAAAACCTTTGTAAAATAGTGCATGCATGTCTACCAAAGTAGTCACCAATGCAGATCTGACTTCTTCAAAAACCCAATGTGGGCTACAGCTACCAGTCCCTGATTCTAATCCATCAGCACTTCTGAAATAGGTCTGATTCCTATGTCTCCTCCATTCCTGGGCTTTTTAGTCCTGCAGTTCAAAATCTACTTGCTGGATTCAGCCAGAGCCACTTTATGTAGAAGCAAAGCAGGCTTGCCTTCTGGCAATGTGTAGTTTAGCCTAATAATAGTAATGGGGTGAAATACCTCAGAATTTACCCAGGATGGTCTCACAGGGCAGAATTCATCTCAAATAACCTACATGTTTACAATGCATGCGTCCGCCTTTGAGCATCGACTTCAGGCTCCTTTTATATTCACTGACAATCTAGACACATTCTTGTACTTGAAGCATCTGTGTTGGAATAGAATTAATCCTAGAATTGGTAGTCTCGGCAAGTCTGGATGACCCCATTATACGTGCATATCTACAACTGCTCCTGTGGATGCCTCCCACATGACATGGTTCAATAACTACATAAATACACAGTATCCAAACTGTTACTGAGTTGCCCTACTTCTGTCATATTTTTATGTGTGTTAATCACAAGCACAGCATATTCCTAAAGTCCGTATGACACTGAGTTTCTGACTTAAAGGACATGTTACCTGACACAAGACAATGACCAGCCAGGTCAGCCTATTTTTAACCAGAGGATGTTTTAGATTGCATAGGTGCACAGGTGTAAGATCAAATTTTCATTTCCCTTCCGTATTCATAGAGGCATGGTGGAGTTTGCATAAGTAATTATATTGTGAGAGGATTTTCCCTTTCAAAACGAATTATCACAGGCTAATAGATTAACAGAAACAACTGTGAATTAGACCAAACAACTTCCGATCTTGGATGCCCAAAGCTAGGCTGCTCAATCAATATTAAAGACACTAAACATCTGAGCTGGTTGTGAACCCAGAAACCATTCTCTTTGTCTGTTTTGAGTCATCACACAGGTGGGGTGCAGGGGGCTAGGGTGGATGTGGCTGTAAAGCTACTGCATCACAGGAGCTCTTTAAAATCCCCCTGTAGGGGGAAGCTGGCATGAGTTGAAGGCAGGTTTTACAAGTGTATCATGCAGTTTGGTGTGTTCTTTCACCTGAAGCAAACAGATCTATATTTTTTTTAATTTGTCTGCAAAGTAAGATGAACCCTTTGCAACACAATGACATATTTTCACTGCCAGTCTCCTCCCCAGCTTCTAGCTGAGGCATTTTGCCTTGCCTTGTGGGAGAAAACCCCACAAGATTATGTAGGATGTTGAGAGCACTTCAAAATCAAAGCAGACAAGATACTGGAATCCGGTTCTGCAATCTAGTGGAACTGTTTGGCCACATTTTTTCTAATATGCCTGAAGCATAGAGATTCTGCAAATAATGCAACTCCAGGTCAGTGCTAGCTGAGTCATAGGAAGAATTTAATCTACCCTTAGGTTTGTTGATCTAAGAAACTTGGAACAAGGGGCTGGAATATAGGTCCTAGATTTTATGTCTGAAATATCCTGAACTTAGGGGCTTTCCTCACAAAAAGGGGCAGTGACAACCTGGTTCAACCCTTGAGACACCCAGGCCAGTGACTTGTCTGTTTCAAGTCAGGGTGCTGCTGCAGAGCTGAAATGGGTGGGTTGCACTAGCTCCATCTCTTGAAGTAAACTGAGCAGGGCCAGAGCACAGGGACCATCCACACCAAGAAATCATCAACACAATCCCTGGCACAATGTTTGATTCATGCCACTTTTCTGCCTAGTAGGAAGCCACACCTAGGGTTTTTTTTAGGCTTTGTTTTTTTGTTTGTTGTTTGGGGGGTGTTGTTCATTTGTTTTTGGTTTTGTTTTTGTGGTTTTTCTGGGGGTGGAGAAGCAAGTTTTAGAATTTATTTGTGTTAGAAAGAAAAAGGGTCTGATTTCTGCATAGACCACGTATACAGATAGCCCCAGGACAGGAGAGGTTTGCAGTGGTGGCTACTGCTATTGTTCCTCACCCACTGCTCTGCCACAGCAGCAGCAGCAGAACTGGCTACAGCTTGTTGAAAGCAACAGTAATGGAAGCAGCAGGAGGAGGATTCATAGATGAATAATGATGTACGGAAAGAAAAATTAAAAGGTGGGATGGAGTCTTGTTCCCCAAAAGAGATGTGAATGCTCTCCTCATTTCACGGTCACCATTAAAATGAGGGGCATTTGGGTTTGATAGAAACTATTTGGATTTCAGGCTGTCATGTGTCAGGGACTACTAACAGTCTGTTTACAGCATGCCATTCAGGGGAAAATAAGGCCAGGCTCACTGAAAGGAATGGTATGTTCCTGGCATGGAATAGAAGGTAATGTACAAAGGAACTGGTACAGTTCTTCATATCTGCATCCATCTCATTCATGCAACAAAAGTTCGGTATGTAGATGATGTTTTGGCTAATTAATTTGCTGCCTTTTTTTCTTATTTGAAGCTTGAACTGTCATAGTATTCATGCAGTTCTAACTTTGCTCTCAAGTTCCAATAGAGTCAATACTTCAGTTATCCATTCCTGATCTCACAGATCCAAGAGACATAGTGTACAAAAGCTGAAACTCTGAAGGCCTAATAATCTCAGCTCTGAAGTGTACTGTAAGGAAAAAACATTTAAATATACATACCCTTAAGCTGAAACTGCTAGGAAGCAGTCTAATTTTGATGTCTACTGTTCAGTGAAATATTTGTGGGTACCTTAGAAAAGTGGAAGAACTTATACAACATCAAGAGACAAGCCCTTCTTGGCACTTCCAGTGTGTCATACGCTGCTGGTACCAGCTGCTAAATTATAGATATTAATGAGAAATTTCCAATATTGGTCTATATAAAGCAGAAAACAAACCCCAACAGAACACCAAAAAAACAAACCATACCAACCAACCAACCAAAAAAACTCCAAAAATGTTATTGATGCTGTAACTGTAGAGATGTTGCTAACACTAAGAAAAAAAACAGGGCTGTCTCTTCTTACGATAAATTAAAGTAAGTTTTTGGACACTGCTGCTGCTTTTAATACCGATTTGTGGGTCTAATTTATGATCAGATCAAATAGGAGCCGTTGAAAGAACTGATAAAACAAACATACTGAAATAACAGATCCCTCTACAAAAGATGGAGACTGACACTTGAGTAATAAAGGAAATGAGCCTCAACCTCCAAGTAAGAGAGAAAATCCAAAAGACTCTGAAGCAGATGAAGTTTGGTTGCTTAAACTGGGCAAGCACTTACCACAGGGGAGCCACAGGAGTTCACCTCTCTGGCTATAGCTACTGGCTGCACAGAGGCCTATGTTTCGCCTGGTGTTGATAGCCAGTAGAAGATCAATTGGAGGTTGGTGCCCACCAGCACCTCTTTTGATGTGAGATTAAATGAGCCCCTTTAAAATGATGATCAGCTAATGGTACTGATGGTACAGATACAGAGCATCTGCTGTACCAAGAGATGGAGTCCCTTAAATCCAGCTGCAGCCAAAATGCTTCTCCTAGACTGCCATTTACTGCTGTGCTTCCTTGTGCATCACATCATTCACCAAGTTTGCAAACTGTAAACACTATCACATGGTATTAACCTGTCTGTGCAAAAGCTGTGGAGGCTTTATGATGCTGGATCAATACAATTTTTTTGCCTATTTAAAAAGGCATGTTAAAGTTATTATTTCTTCCCCATTGCCTTAGCCCCAAATCCACATTTTCATCCAAACCCACTCAGTCTATTTGAACACGGGCTAACACTGGATAGCAATACACTAAAGCAACAGACAATTTTAAGAGTCTTAGTGTGCCTGGATTATTAAAGTCCCCCTGCCATGGAGTTTGGTCATGAACATCCACATGACACATGTCCACTGTCCCCCATGCACCACAGATCACCCACCACTCCTTAGCATCCTGCAACAGCCATAAGACTGCAGTAAAGAGGCAAAAAACCCCCCTGTGGTGTGTCCCAAGAGACCAAGGATGCTGGCAGTGTTTCCACTCTCCAGAAAAACCAGGGATTTGCTATTTGAAATGTCCACATAGCTTCAGAAATAGGTGCAACAAATCTTACATTAAAGAGGAAAACAGAAGAAACAAACCAAGCCAAAGTCAACAGATGCAGATGGTTGGAGGGAAAAACCTCCTTCCTTATCTCCTTTTGGTGATAGATGTTGTTTTGAGGATATCTGACAAACAAAGGAATTAAATACATAGAGCTAGTGTAAATATGCATAACTGCCTCCAAACATTTCCAAGCAATGTGTCTGTGATCTCAGCATGGGCAGCCTTGACAGAGAGTAGAAGAAGAACTGAAGATGATCAGTTTAAAAGAGAGGCAAGGCAGTTGGTTCCTAATGACATTAAAAATTGGAAGAATGAAGTAGATAGGAAACAGCAATTTTGGGGGAAATGCCTCATGGGATTGTGGGTCCAAAAAGAAGGGGATTCTTGCAGAAGTAGTGTGAGAGGGAGGAGAAAGTTTCTTTATGTGAAGAGATGGGGGTGGAGATGAAAGGATTGAGGAAGCACAGGGGATTTGGCAGTAGCAATTACAAAGAATAATGGGAGGCAGATAATAAGAGAGATGTCAGAACTGGTGGTAGACACTCTGGTTTATGAATGGAAAAATAAATCAAAATAATCAAAAATCTAATTACGTCACTGGGGCAGTGGCTGGCAATATTTTTCAGAGTATTTTGAAGTGGCAGGGTTAGCAGGTTTATTTCCAGAGGTGTCCTCTGTAGAAAAGGCAAAGACACAGCTCCCCCAGGGAGCATATCAAAGCAATAGTCTCTTTCTGAACAGCCTGTCTCTCTCCTTCAGTAGGGAGCCAAGCTGCATAACTGAAGTACCAACATGGTACACCTAAAGCAAACACATATCAAAATAACACCAACTAGAAGATGTGAACCAAGATAATTTAGATAGCAGGTACTGACAAAAAAAAAAGAAAAGGAGGGAAAAAACAGAAACAAAATACAGAAATTCAGAAAAATTTACTCAGAGAAAAAAAATCAATTTTTTGTTCATCATTCTGGTGAACATTTGACAGCCCTTTCTCATACATTAACTGTAAGTAAGCAAACTAGTTGAATTATAATTCTGTTGATGCAGAATTGGACACCTTAAATAAACAAAAGATCCCAAAGCCATGGGAGTAAAGTTCAAACATGTAACTTATTTATCCATTTGAGTTAAAGAAGAAAAATCTGTACCACAATTTTATTTCCATACTTCTGTTCTCTTGAGCAAGTATTTATGTATGCTACATCTCACTGCATGGACAGTCCATAAATAAATTTTGCAATTTGTTCTTTGAGATGATAGAGAAGAATTCTCCAGCAAATGCATTATAGACTCCTAATCATTCAAATTTAAATGCTCAGTAGTCAAGGCTATCTTAAGTACTTCCTTCACTTCCTTCACTCACTATTGATTTTAAAATGTGTGTTGGTATTAGTTGGTTACACAATCTGAAGTTTCCTTCTCAAGACCATTAAGTACTCACATTTAAATTATTTTTCTTGCAAACTGCATTCATTTGAATTTCAGTGGAATGTGAAAACAGAAAAAACAAACAACAAAGAAGGTGTCATTCGAAATGTCAGCATAAACCATGATTTTTATGACTCTTTGGCTCTTTTCTCCTTGTTGATATCTTTCTTTGCAAGTCACTCTTTCTGTCCATGTGTCCCAGACATGTTAAGCATGAGAGGACAAGCACTTCAATCAAACAAGTTGTTACCCTGAAAGACTTCCTGATGATTAGGATCTGAAGCAAAGACCTTTTCCAAATCTACACCTCTTCAAATATAGGATTTGGATAGGATGAGAACTGGAAATGCTACAGACATGGAATTAGGGAGCCATGCTTCTTGAAATACTTAACTTGTTAGGTTTCTGGTGTTTTTTTAAGACATAAGACACTTGCAAATATCATTGCATCCTCATTATTGCCCACAAACAGAATACAGTCTGTGCAAGAGACACTTCTATAAAATTCCTACTGGAAAAACGTTTCTAAAAGGATACTTGGAAATGTAGTCTAGTGATATTATTGGAAATAAAGAGGTAACAATTATGGGACATTTCTGTAAAAGAAAATCTCTGTGCTCAAAATACACGTGCCAGGGACTATTTGTAATAAACTCATCCAAATTTCACAAGGAATATTGGTGATGGTGCTGCTCTTCTGAATACCCTTTCAGGGTAATTCTGTCATGTCCAAACACTATTAACAGAAAAGGGGCTGACAAAAAAAAACTAAAAAGAAAGCTAAGAAAATCGCTAAACAAGACTGTAGGAGATTTCTCTAAGACATCTGCCCTGGTTTTGTCAGGGGATAGTTAATTTTCTTTTTTAGTAGCTGGTACAGTGCTGCATTTTGAATGTGGTATGAGATGAGTGTTGATAACACACTGGTGTTTCTATTGTTGCTAAGTTGCACTTACCCCAAGCCAAGATTTTTCAGTTTGCCATGCTCTGCCAGTGAGCAAGTGCACAAGAAACTGGGAGGGAGCATGGCCAGGACAGCTGATCTGAACCAGCCAAAGGTATATTCCATACCATAGAACATAATTTCCAGTATATAAACTGAGAGGAGTTGCCCAGGAGATGCTAATTGCTGCTCGGGTGTGGGCTGGGCATCAGTCAAGTGGGTGGTGAGCAACTGTATTGTGCACTGCTTGTTTGTTTTGGGTTCCTGCCACCCCTTTAATTAAAATTATTATTATTGTCATTATTATAAATACTATTATTAGATTTGATTTTGTTTCACCTATTAAACTGCTCTTAACCCATGAGTCTTACTTTTCTTTTTTTCCACTTTTCCCCTTCACTGCAAGGTGAGGGGCAGGCAGTGATTGAGTGGCTGTGTGGTACTTAGCTGCTGGCTTGGATTAAACCACAACAGGAGCATTAAACCAGGAGAAGCAAAGCCAATGATGGTGGTAGTCAGGTAACTAGCTATACAGTGTCCAGCAATTGAAAACAGCAGTATGTGGAAAAGCACAGCAAATAGAAGAGATTAGGGTGTATCCACACACCCTAGCTGATGTTCAGAAATATGAAACACTATCAGTAATAAGCTTCCTTTACACCAAAAGGCAACAGGCTTCTCAAGGTGACACAAGTGATGCTGCATAGGAAGCAGTTGCTGCAATAAAAATCTTCCAAATATAAAATAAATGCATTTTTATTTGAAGTACTGCATTGTGAGAAAAATCAGACTGTCTAACTAGGAATCAATGATTAATTTTGATACGTTATTCCTAACAATAACTGTGATGTAAAGGAAATTTAAACAGCTCCGTGAACAGAGGAGTAAATGGAACCTAGATCCTCATACCACTTGCTGATATCACATCCTCATGTCTTAGTGTTGGTTGGCTTGTGAACACAAGAAGATGAGAAGCTTTGCGTGCAGTTTCATGTTTTTAAGGTCTTTCTCTCAAATGGTTTCACCGTTACCTAACAGAAGTTCACCTCCTGCAGCAGTCTTCCTTTCTACAGGAATATTTATGGGATCCTGCATTTTTTGCCATCTGCTTTAATGCAACTGGTAGCTCTTTGATCTTTCTGAGGCCCCAATCTCTCTAGATTTGGTGATGATATACTGTGGTTATTTCATGAAGTGCAAACACCTTCCACATGCATACATGTACATATACATACAGAGCATGGTCTCACATCCCTGATTTCTTATCAAATCATCGATTTTTTCAGATTGATCTCCCAATGCAGGGGCCCATCCACATGAAAAATAACAGGAAGGGAATGTCCTTCCCTACAGACTTCCAGTAACACCTCACAGAGCTGTCCCATAGTGGAAACGAGCCCAATACAATCACAAGGAAGAAAGAGTTTGGAACCGATATGGCAGTCAGGTTTGTTTGGTCAGATCCGTGGTCTTTTGTATTTGAGGTTGCTGGAGAGATGTGAATCTTACCCCTCTATTAAACACTGAATCTCACTGATGTCAGTAGATCTTACAAAAACAGAGTCAGTGGCAGTGAGATGATACACCACTTAAGGCCCAGTGAGGATGCGACGAAGTGTTACAAGAGGACAATAAAATACACTCTCTGAGTTTGGAAGACATTTACATATCTAATGTAGCAATGAGGAAAAGCAAATACCTGCAGTTCTGTCTCTGTTACATGGCACAAACCAATGGAGCTAATCTGGTGAAAAATCCAGAAAAATATGTAGTCCTGTTCTCCAGGTTCACTTGCTGTGATTTAGAACATGGCCATCATACAGATTTACTGCTGACTGCAAAAAGGGAAGCATCCACATGGGAGGATCCAGCCTTTCATACCATATTGGTCATGATGACATTTGAAAGACAATTTGTTTAATGCAAGTGGTAAAAGAACCAAGGATGCCACCTGAAACCAGAGTGATGTGCATTTCCTCAAAGCTGCATATGTTTCAGGTTAAGAAACATGATTTGTTTTCCAGCACATGTTATCACTTGCTGTGTTTACATTATGTCAAAAATTATAAAGAAGGAGAATCAAAATTGTATTAACTCTGTGTAATTAATACTTTAAATGCTTTGAATAGTTTGAGCAACATAATTCCTGAAGGAGTGCAAACAAGGGACACTGAGCATGAAGCTCTGAGCAGCACAAGCTGTGGGTCTGGGCCAGAGCCTGTTTATATTCTTCCTTAGAATAAGGGGTCATACTTTTTGACAACAAATACTTTTTTTGGACAACACCAGTTCATTGCACTGAGTGGGGATGTGCTGGTTTTGATTGAAGCTTTGCTTGGAAGGTTTCTCATCCTTCATGTTGTCAAAGGCTGATTTAGGGCAACCACTTCAGATGGACAATAAATCAGTAGCCTAATTGGTAGGTGTGGAGCGTAAGTTTCTTTCTTGCTCTTCCTCAACAGGACATCTGGATGCTCTTACTCATGATACAACTAATTAGAGAGTAATTGGGCTAGAGAGACTGATGCTCTATCCTGCTGTGGGGAGATTAGGATGTGCCACTTGCACACTATGGCCAGCTTCTGTCTCTTCAGGGACAATTATACTCCCAGATACATATCTAGACACCAGACCAACACAGATATGATTTCACAGCTCAACTTAATAATCCTTCCACCTGCTCCCCCTCCTTCCAAAATGCACTCAGAAATAACTCCAAAAGACCTGCAATTCCAGAGCTCCCAAGGAGAAAGAAGTGTTCCATCATCTGTGCTTGGCTGTCCGATGTCTGGTCATTTCTGTCTAAGATATAGAAACCTGCTGAAAACCATGTCTCAAAATGGTCAGATACAGACAGGTCAGAGCACCTTGAGCTGAGCCCAGAGCACTTGCAGCAAAGACTACTTCCAGTTTATCCAGCTGTGGATAAGAGCCAGAAGAGGCTGGGCAGGAATGAAAATTATTCTACCTTCCATGAAGGAAAACAGGGTAATTTTTAATCCTCAAACTGGTTCTGACTTTTACTAGGTAATCACCTCCAGCATAGCACTTCGCCAATGTACAGCTCAAGATAGAAAGCTACTGTGCAAAGCTTCTAATCTCTGCTGCAAAGTGCGCTACTGCCAAGCACATCTTAGTCAGCTTTGGCATGCTTTCATCTTCATTCCCCATCTGGGGTTGCTAATGTATGGCAAAGTGGCCAAATGAGGTATTTGCTGTGTTAGTCCTGTGTGTACTGCTAGCTATAGAAACAGACACATCTCCACCACTTGAAATGCATGACTTTAAAATCCCATGGGTGTTTTTGATGTATTCCTCTCTGGGTAAGGTGTGTGAAGTCCCATTTGTGATACTCCTGTGCACTTTGACTCTTGAACCTATGATTAGTTGAAGATTGTTGGTAAAACTTCTGTGAGCACAGAGTAGTAGGTAGTAGGGTTTCCCTGTTGCACAACTGCAGTGTTCAGCAACTCACCTTCAGTGAGTTTCCTTCCAGTTTGCACAACTCAAGGAAATGTATATATTGAACTACATTTTCACCTCCGCCCTTTGGGGAGATGGTGGAATATGCTAGTGAGCGAGGGTAGGTTCCTCTTCCTGGGAAACTCTCGTGTGAAACGTCTTCCCTCCAAAACCTCTGGACCGCGACCCAAGTTGCGTTCAGGCGGGGCTGTGCCGTGGCGCCATCCCGCAGCCCGGAGGCTCAGGGCGGGCTGCCCTGGCCCGGGATCGCCGCCCCTTCTCGCTCTGCGGAGGCGCTCAGCGCCGCGGGGAGGAGCGGGCACCGGGACCGTATAAGGCCGGCGCGCCATCCCGGCTGCGGCACTCGGACAGCGGCTCCCGGCGCAGCCCTCTCCCGCCCCCCGGGCACAGGCGGCGAGGACGTGCGCGGGGCGCTCCGCAGCGCACCTGTCCCGGCGGCGGACACCGCTCCGCTCCGCGCCTGACCCACCCGCGGACACCGCAGCGCACCTTTTTTGCTTCTGTCCCGCTGGTGTCACCACACCGCACCTGCCCCAGCCCCGGCGGGGGGCACCTGCCCGGGGGCCCGTCCTCATCTGCTTCCTCTTGCTTATGCCCCCTGTGGCAGCCCTGCGGAGGCAGCAGCAGCCCCTCTGATTTTGGGGAAGATCCTTGGTTCCAAGAGTGAGTTCCTCCGGTAGAATGGGGCGCTTCACCGTGTGGGACTATGTGGTCTTTGCGGCCATGCTGCTCATCTCAGCCGTCATTGGCATCTACTATGCCTGCGTGGGAGGGGGACAGAAGACATCGAAGGACTTCCTCATGGCAGGCCGCAGCATGAGTGCCCTCCCGGTTGCACTCTCCCTCACGGCCAGTTTCATGTCAGCCGTCACGGTGCTGGGTACCCCTGCTGAGATCTATCGCTATGGTGCCGTCTTCTGCATCTTTGCCATCACCTACGCCCTGGTGGTGCTGTGCAGTGCTGAGATCTTCCTGCCTGTCTTCTACAAGCTGGGCATTACCAGCACCTATGAGGTAAGGTGGAGTGGAAGGAATCTTTCCCCAGCTTTAGGGAGCTGGGGGGCTTCTCATGCCTACTTTCGACATGTCTGCCCTCCATCTTCCCACAAATTTCCTGCACTCTTGGCTGTCCTGTATCACCTCACTCCTGAGAGCAGGCTGCAACCCTCTCTGTCCCCAAGTCTGCCCACATTTTCTCTGCAGACAGGTGATGCTCAGCACTGCTGCCTTAGCTGAGGAGCTGTGTGTCATATCAGATTTGTTTCCTCATGCCAGATGCTCAGTTCAGTAGGTGGATTAATCCTAGTGCAGCTTGACTTGTGACATGTCATTAACCATCTGTAATTAATATACCAAAACCAGAGTATAAAAGCATCTACTACAGGAACCAGAGTTCTCTTTATCATATCACACTCCTTCCAGGTTGGTTTCTAAGCTTAGGTACAACCACAAAGTCCCCCTTTGGCAGAGTATGTATTTGTCCTGTTCCTAGAGGTTTTGAAGACACCCCTTGTCACTTGAGGCTGTTTACAGTACTGAATGTCTTCTCCATCATGATTATAAAAGGAAGTCAGCAAATCCTCTGTGTCTGTGAAAGTTTTCATAGCTACACCAAAATAAGGCTGAGCTAGTCTTCAGCCCAGCGCGTAAGTAAAGGTATAGCCATCAGCACAGAGACAGCTGGGGTAGTGGGATAACCACAGGTCGAGTCTGACAGTTTTGGGGTGGGGAAGCATCTGGTCAGTGCTTTCTTCTGATTCAGAATGTCCGTGCAACCTGTTTATCTTCCTGCATGGAGATAGTTCCTGGCTGCAGATCTGAAAGCAAACTGCTCTTTTTGCAGAGGACTTTGGGAAAGGAGCATCAGTGCAGGTGAAAGTCCTTGACTGACTACTCTGATCTTTAGCATTTTATTACACTGAATGGAGGCATTGCAGCACTGGAGGCTGCAAACAAGATTTTTGTTGGTAGATTTAGATAAGAATTCACCAACAGAAATCTCCGGTGTCTTCCAGTGCATTTTAATCTACTAATCTTTGGACTGTCATGATGATACTTAAATAGGACTCTTTTAAATAAAGGCTTATGATCATGACTGGAAACTCACTGATTATCTTGGTGTTGAATCAGTAATTACCTATAAAAGATACATCTTCTATTTGTGGACAGATTTCAGATTTTTAACAACCTTTTGTGTCTGTCCAGGGGTTCAAAACTGCTTCTTTATGTGGACATGCTCACAGATCACATTTTAAGTGCTCAGTTTGTGAGTGAGTCCTTTGAGGTGCTTCAGTGTTTATCTGTGTTGATTGAACAGATTTGTCAGGCAAATGAGATTTCTTTTGTATAACCACACACCAAGAGGGTTCTTAGGACAGATGCTGTTAAGAAATCTGCTCTGCAGCATAACAGCCTCATGTAGAGGTTGTGCTGGTTCAGGCTTGATAGAAAAGTGAGGGTTCCTGTTTCACAAAATGCTAAATTTTGACTTACCAGTAGAATATAGCAGGCTGTCTTGGGCAGTGCAAAAGGTGAGGTTAACATGGGGAGAAGCTGCTGACCACTGAAAATCTTTTGCCATCTCTCACAGTGGTTCAGATGGACACACATAATGCCAGAGTTTCCAAACTGACTAATGGTCACAATGGTTTGTTTGTTTGTTTTTTTCTTCTGATTTCACAAAACTAGCGGGTTCTATTTTTTGGCTGCTATGTCATTGTCAACTTTTAGGTTTCCCTGTGCAGAGTCAAGAGTTGGACTTGATGGTTCTTCTGTATCTTTGTCCCTTTCAACTCAGCATATTTAGTGATTCTGTGATATGTCCTAGTTTTTTCTGTAGGCTCCATTGTATAGTGGCTAGCTTATGTCTACTTCACTTGTTTGTGTGTTATTACCCAGTGGTGAGGTCTGTAAAGAAATAACAAACCAAGTTGAAAGAGATATCAAACAAAGGGACTCTAGGAATTTTGGCCATTCATGAAAATGTAAAAACTACTCTCTGGTCTTTCTGTATTGCTCATCACTTTATTCTAGTCTTATCAATAGTGTCAAATTTCAATATAAGCATTTGTTTTTTCTTCTTTTTTGCAGTATTTAGAACTTCGATTTAATAAATATCTACGCCTCTGTGGAACGATCCTTTTCATAATACAAACGGCAAGTAAACTTCGAAGCTGTTCTGTGGTCCTCAGGGCCACCAGAGTTATTTGGTTGAATGTAACTGGCTGTTTCTTCTGAGTAGCTGATGAGGTTACGACAGTGCCTGGGTGGCTGGGAGCAGGAGAAACAAAGCTGCTTCTGCTCCACAGCAATGAAATGGGGAGCAGGTGCTGGGTTATCTGCCTCTTGGGTCTCTGTGGGCACTGTTGTATTCCCAGAGCAGTCACTTGTCATCAGCACCATGCCAAGAGACGAGCAACCCTTCACTACAGGATAGCAGTGTGAAGAGTAGTCGTTCTCTTGCCTGCTAGAGAAATCCGCAATGAGTTCAAAATGTAAATGTGCGCCAATTATCTACAGTGGCAGTTTTCATCCTCTGGTGTGTGGATTCTTGGAGTCTGACTAATTCTCAAGGGTCAGTGAGAGGTGGCAAAACAGGCTGTCATGAGCTATCATGTACTTACTGCACAAGGGTTTGCACCACAACCACTGAAAAAACCTTAGGTGTCTGCAGACTGAGAAGCAGAAAATTACTGCCCTGGGGAACGGTAAACTAAAGCAATCTCTGAAATTATTGTTGGTATAGTTTGCTGTATCTGGTCATTTCAAAGAGTCAGTACAGGACCACAGCTTTTAAATTAGCACAGCTTTTAGTGAGCATATGTCAAATGCACCAGAACAAAAATGTGTTCTTTTAACAATTTTGAAGTGGCCTTTTGTGGTAATTCAGACTAAGAGTGACTATGCAATCAGAAAGCTTTTAAAGTTACATGCTTGTTTTTTGTCCATTTTTGTATTTTTTAAGGCACGTCTGAAGTGACAGGGGAATCACACTTGCACTAGTAAGATGGTTCCCAATGCAATGCTCATTACTTATTTGAGCAGTGCTGCTTAGCTGGTTTTTACAGATACACAAGCTCATGGAAAAAGTAGAGTGGTGGCATGTGTGAAACCTGACAGTGTCTCACCAGCATATATGAGGACACCACAGTTGTGTAAGTTGGAAGAGCTAAGCATAATCTTTGCCTGCAAAGATGAGAAAAATAATTCTATGCAACTTAAATATGTGCTCAAGGAAATTAACCAAAGACTTGTATGTGGTTTTCTCTGCCAAGCACTTACAATTTAACCTGAATAAATTAAATACTAGTGAGGAAAGAAAACCTCCGAAGACTTCAATGGTGCAATTTTAACTCCTCTGTGAATATGAATACTTAAAAGAAGGTAAAGAAAATGATATAAAATAATACAACTGAAAAAACCCTACTGAAGAAGTGGAAAGATTGCATCAATCCTATTTAAATTGACACAAAAATGTGATCATAGTTGTGACAAATTTTAATTTCTGATGCTTCAAAGCTTCTGGCACTTATTTTCTGTGTGTGAGAAAGCCACAAGTTCTCATGCTGAATCCCTTGAATTAACAGGCTTGAAGAGGTATGAGTTTTACTGATGGACTATTGGAAGGAAAAAGAATTAACTTGTTGATTGCATCCAAAGCATTGCAGTCAACAGCTAAATATTCAATGGAAACCAGTAATGAGTACTGTATGTACTGGAACCAATGCTATTTACTACCTTCATTAATGACATAGATAGTGAGAATGAGTTCACCCTCAGCAAGTTTGTGATGACACCATGCTCAGTGATGCAGCTGATTTGCTAAGGGAAAGGACACCATCCAGAGGGACTTTGACAGGCTTGAGGAGTGGCCCCATAAAGTTCAACAAACCCATGTGAGAGGCCCTGCACATGGATTGGGGCAATCACAGATATCAGTATAGACTGAAGGATGAACTGGTTGGGAGCAGCCTTGCAGAGGAGAACTTGGAGATACTGGTGGATGAAAAATTTGACACCAGCCTGAAAGTCTTGTCACAGCGCAGAAAGCCAATTCTATCCTTCCCCAAAAGAAGTGTGGCCAGCAGGTTAAAGGAGGTGATTCTCTCTGTCCACTCCACTCTCGTGTGACCCCACCTGAAGTACTGCATCTAGCTGTGTGGTCCCCGGCACAAAAAAATATATGAACTCTTGGAGAGGGTCCAGAGGATGGCCACAAATATTGTCTTGGGGGTGGAACACCTCTCCTGGGAAGAAAGGCTGAGAAAATTTGGATTAATTGTCAAACTTGGAGAAGAGAAGGCTGTGGGGAGACCTTATTGCAGCCTTTCAAAGGGGGCTTATGAGAAAGGTGGAGAGATTTTTTACCAAGGCTTGTAGTGACAGGACAAGGGATAATAGTTTTAAACTAAAAGAAGGTAGATTTGGAGTGGATATAAGGAAGAATTTATTTGCAGCAAGGACAGTGGGATACTGGACCAGGTAGCCTGGAGACAAAGTGCAATGGCCCATCCCTGGAAGTGTTCAAAGTCAGACTGGACGGGGCCCTGAGCAATTTGATCTAGTGGAAGGTGTGCCTGTCCATGGCAGTGGTGTTGGACTTGATGTTCTTTAAAGGACCATTCCCACACAAACCATTCTGTGATTCTACATTCCAGCAGCACATGCTGACAGTCATACTTGCTGTATGGACAGCAAGTCAAACACTGACTGGGCTAGACAGGTGTCAGGAGCTGGCTGGGCAGTGCTGCAGATAGTTCTGAGGAGATACTCACCAGGGATTAGTCAGGACCAGCAGCTTTCTTGTCATACACGCTATATGTGAAAATCTAGAGAGTTCTCATGGCACTGAGAGAAACAAGCATGCACACCCAGTGACAGGGAGTAGCACACAGGTAGGAATAACTATTTCCCCAATGACCCCCTATCCTTTCTGGCATGTGCTTGTAGCAGGTGTGCAGCAGGGGATCAGGGCAATTAGGTTAGGGTGGGTGAAGCAGCTTCTCCATACTAATTTCCTCATACAGCTAGAGAACTGCTCACTCCATTTACCTCTTGGCTCTGTCCCCAGCATAGCCACTGGCCGTGTGGTAGAGCTCCACCTCGGGAACTGGTTTTGATCTGCTCAAAAGCCATGGCAAATAATTCAGTGGTTAGCAATCCTGCTCTGGTTTGTTGCCTGTGCCTAGGGTGGACAATTGCAGGAAGGGCAGAAGCTGGCTGATTGCTGTATGACATCTGATTCTGCTATCTTTTCATGCCCAAATCCCATCCCTGTAAATCAGAAAGTCAGAAGAGTCCAGCCATGGAAAACTGAAGCACGTCAGCTCATGACCTATTGGTGATCCAGATGCTTTGAATAAAGATCATTGACCTTCACAGAAGTCATCAGCGTGTTGGAAGCTGTATTCTCCTGATTCATGCTGCAGTTGAACTTGTGGCAGTAATAACAGGGATAAAAAAGCAAACAAGGTTTAAAACAATAGACAAAGAAATTGAGGATATCAGTGTATGAATCCCATTGTGCCCACAAAGGTAGATGGAGTAGCTCCTTGATTTGTCTGTATCTTTACTGTGGTTGGAAATATAATCATGTATGGCTTTGTTTTACAGGCTGAAGGCTATAATTCCTTGTAACGCTATCCATAATGACTAACTAATGTCATAGTTTGTGTTCTTACTCACATGAATTATAGCTGTATACTGAAAGGCATATTGATCTCAAGACTGAGAAAATGATAGTAAGAAATTCCTTGATAAACCATGTATAAACCTCATTAACTTCCTTTTGCTCTTGTTTCCTTTGCAGTTTTAAAGGACTAGAATAAATTAATTATAAAAGCCAGGAGAAGATGGATTTTATATTTAAGAGTCCCTGGTATTTGTTTTGTTTTAAGAACGCTAGGCTGTAATACTGCAGAGCTTAATAGCTTCCAGACATTTGTCTTCTAATTGGAATTATTTGTCAACAGTTATGAATTTAGGAAATATAAACTACATAGATGCTTAAAAAGAAATCATCTCAAAAAGTTATCACCTTTCCAGGAATTTACATTTATTTTGATATTTTCTTTTTTTTTTTTTTTCCTCTCTAGACTTTATACACTGGTATTGTCATTTATGCTCCAGCTTTAGCACTAAATCAAGGTAAAATGAGTATACTGCAACCGTTCCTCTACTGATATAATTTATTCTGCATATAGTATTGGTATGGTGGGTTTTTTTTGGTAAAGCAACACCTAAAAATATAGGCTTGACTGTGAAATCTTTTCATGCGAACTCTGTAATCCTAGTTCCTTAATCCCTGCCTCTAAGGAATTGCAGAGAGATTTATGGGAATATGGCTCTCATTTACTCTACCTCTGATGCAATATCTGTAGATAACGGCTTATTCAGAAAAGTTGAGAAGACTTAAGTAAATTTTAAAGGCAATACAGGCACTAAAGACAAATTTAATTCCTCTGGTTAAGTGCTATTCTTCAAGATGAGAGCAAGGCAAAAGTTCTGTAAATATGATTTTCGGCTGCCTGGAACTCTTTAATGTGGTCGGTCATTTTTCCAGGAAAACCAAATCAACACCAAAGAGACTATTAACGTAAGATGTTTATTATGATATTTACAAAGTTAAATATTTCCATTTTCTACTTCACAATGACTCTTCAATTTGAAAATGAGCCACATTCATTTCTAAAAGGGCAAAAGCTTTTCTGTGGAACCAAATGAAACTTTTAATCTGACGCCATAAATTTGTTCATTTGGCAAGAAAAAATGCAAATAAAAAATGAATCATTTTGGCTAAAATCAAGTCACAGTTTTTCTGCTTATTGGATGTGGGTTTTTTGCCTTGTTCATTGAACAAAAATGAAGAAAAAACCTGACACTCTCTGTACTGGTTTCCTCCAGTGTATGAGTCCCTCAGGTTTTGTGACTTTGATATTTATATTTGCCTTGCAAATACATGCTAAACCAAGCTATGACTTAGCTGGCTTCTAATTAGAATAACTTATATTTTTCACTAGTTTTGTTTCAGTGTTTTTCATTAGCCTGAGTTCTCTGTCAGGGAGCCCCCTAATGCCCTGCCTGGCAGCAGGTGAGCCTGCTGAGCTGGGGCAGTGACAGACTGTATGTCAGCCGCAGCTCAGCACAGTGTTGTATAACAGAAACACAGGATCCTTAAGAGAAGGAAGAATAAATTAAGGGCTTTTACTCTGATGCATTTCTTCCAGACAATGCTTGAACAACCTTATCTCTGTGGAGAACACCTATACTGTTTACTTGCTTAAATCCCTGCCTAAGGGCTTGGTAGCAACTACACAGGCGTTTCAAAGAAAGACATGTATTTTAAAACCTTCCTGAGTTGGGACATATTGGACGTGTTGTTTGGCAGCATTCACATTAAAGGCAAATAGCTTCCTAGATCCTGAAATAAATCTCAACTTTTTGGCAGTTTCTAAATCTGTAATCTATTGTTTCAGATTTAGAACTGGTCAGGGTGAATCCCATGGTTTAGACACACTAATCTTTTCATTGCCATTTATACTTCCTACTCTTGCATTTAATTTATTTCTAGCTTATAATTGATCTTCAGTGTTTTGTCCCCAATGCCTTATTCACACTGGTGTTATTTCCCTCACTTTCAGTCACTGGCTTTGACTTGTGGGGCGCAGTGGTGGCGACTGGCGTGGTCTGCACATTCTACTGCACACTGGTAAGTGGGCCCTTCAGTTGAGAAAAAATTGTTCCTTTCACCACTCACATCACATATGGAATTTATTTAAAATAGTCTAATAATCAGGTTACTCTGTGGAATTACATTTTACAGGTGTAGCCACAGGACCATATTTATCCAGGGACCTCTCTGAATGCATAGGCAGCCATTATACAACTGAAATGTTTTTTGTTGTGATACACTCAAATTTCTGTTCTTGCTGAAAGAATAGCAAAACAGTTAGATTTCCCTTTCTAAACACCCTCCTGTGATTTTTCTTCTGATCTAGCAGGGTTTTGCTGTGCAATTTGTCAAACACCTCAATGCAACTGTAACTAGTCTAGTGTGTTATTGAATAGAGCTACTGAAAACAGCATGCCACAGGAACAGATTGGTCTTTAATTTAGTGTTAATTGACCAAGTGTCTAGAAATTATGAAATGGAACCTCAGTGACAAATTTATTTGCATATGGTGGATTAAATAATGTCTATTTTTATTCAGATGATTGCTATACCTTCTGGAGTTAGTGGTCCTGTATATAAGTAAGACAAGCACTGCCTGAAAATTTATCCTTTGATACAAACTTCTGAATCAGGTTATGTGGTGAAGGAAATACTGGATTAAACTATGTGTATAGCCAAACTAAATTCCTGTGCACTTCAAAAAAGGGCCAGGATATCCTGAATAGGTTCCAGAATACAATTCCTAAAGACATCAGTACAGAATTAGTTCCATTAAAGATGAAGATGAAATTAATCTATTATGGATAATACAGATGGTATTGTTTCTGTTAGTTGAACGTGAGTGCAAAGCAGGAGTGCTGATGCATTGTTGTACCTGATACATGCTGTTCCTCTTGCAGGGGGGTCTGAAGGCAGTGGTGTGGACAGACGTTTTCCAGGTTGGAATCATGGTTGCTGGATTTTCATCTGTGATTATACGTGCTGTGGTGGTTCAGGAGGGAATTGGACGCATTGTAAATGATTCCTACCATGGAGGAAGATTAAACTTCTGGGAGTGAGTTTGTACTTGAAGAGGATGTGCCTCTGTATGCCCACAAATACAGCTCATGTGACTAAACTGTGAAATTAAACTGCTACTGAAGGAGGAGGAAGGCAGAAGTTGTGACCCAGTTTCTGTATATTTTTAAACAAGCTTACCTATTTTGAGTGATATTTTTTAGGTTTTACACCATGCAAAATCCTGGAAAGAGAAAAACCTTTTTACTTTGTCAAGTAGGTGTTCTAAGAATACATTTGGGATTCCACTGAAAGAAATGGTGAACAAGAGAGCACATTTGTATTTATAATTACAATTTGCAAAGAGCTGTTTTGACATTTCAGTGACTGGACCAAAACAAATAGGAAAATAATAGTTTCTGCCTAATCTGAAAAAGGGAATTCTTTTTCTTTTCCCTGAAATAAAAAGCAAAAGTAGTTTAAATAATATTTTATCCTCCATTATTGCAAGTAATCATAGCCTAAAAATATCACTTTACAAGTTCAAGAATATTCAGTCTGACAATGTTGAATCAAAGACCATTTCAAGAAAAAAAAGTTTTAGTACCTTTGATGAATACAAGATTCTTCTGCGAACCTTCAGCCAGTGCTGTTAGTGAAAGTTTAGTTTGACACATATTATGATTTGTCCTTTGTCTGTCAGTTCACAATATTAATCATGTTGTTCTGTAAAATTCTTCACCATATCCTTCAGTTAGTAATTAATCCATGGGTATTTTTTTCTTCTTATGAACAACAATTTATTTGAATCTGTTTGGCTCATTTGCAGTGGTTGTACTGCATTGATTCTTCTCCCAGTCACAGAGTTCACAGATGGAAAAATAAAAGGAATAAAGGATGTAATAAGTGAAATAATACTACAATGTTCACCAGGATAAATATAATTTATTGCTATATTAAAGTTTGATTTAAAAATAATAATTATTCATGGCCACCTAAAATCTGCTATTTACTTAAAGCTAAATCAGCAAAATGTTTTATAGAGTCTCTGTCCACAAAGGCTGGGATTGTAAACACACCTTTATACTGGTGTTAGACTGATGTCCCTCTAGATAAGCAGGCACATTACACTTTTTACTGCAGCATCATTTCATCACAACCATCACAGACATCATACAGCTTTACATAAGACTGTAGTTTATAGGCAACTAAAGCTTCACCTTTGGACAGTTCAGAGTGTTTCATTGGCTCAGGATGTCAGCTCTGAGTTTTAAAATTTGCTTTCTGTGACTTCATGTAAAGTTGGAGTAACTTAGTGTTCAAAATCCGCCCAAATTAAGAAAGTTTGTAATAGAACAAGCATGGAGAAATTATTTCTTCTAAGCATTAAGATCTTTACCTATTAAGAAGATTTTCATATTCTGAATTTGTTTTCTCTTTTTCCTCTCATTGTAGCTTTGATCCCAATCCTTTGCAAAGGCACACCTTCTGGACCATTGTTATAGGTGGGACTTTTACGTGGACTGGTATATATGGGGTTAACCAGTCTCAAGTCCAGAGATACATTGCATGCAAAAGCAGATTCCACGCAAAATTGTAAGTCTGTCTGCAGTTACTGTCTGAATTTAGCATTGGCTGTTCTTTATAAGAGAGTTGTTTTTTTTTTTTAAGGAATGTGGGGGTATTTTGTAAAAATTACATTTATAAAGGCTAACAACTTTTGCCTTCTGTTTTGTGGACCTGGTAGAAGAAATTTGGCACAATAAGTACTGGTATATGAGTTACATGTGATTGCTGTAGGATTGAACTTTGCGCCTGAATGTTTCACTGTGCCAGTATTCTCATAGAGAAATAGCTGCATTAAGTTTATGTGCAACTTAAAGACCAAATATTATAGTACTTATGCTGAAGTCATATCAAGACAGTATCTTGAATTGCTGCTCTACTAAACCTAAATCATTGTGTGGGGATTTTGCATAAATAAAGATGTTACAATTTTTCCATGACAATGAATATAGGTGTGAGGAAATCCAGAAATTACTTATTCAATGATAAAATTGCTGAGTAATCATGTATTTAGTGCTCTTAATAATCATGACATATTTTTTAAGGAATTAACTGTGAAAACTTGCAGAGAGTTACGTTTTCCTTGAATGTTACTCTAGAATGGAGTACATTTACTAGCTCTATTATCTTCTCTTTATCTTTATAATATTCTTTATATTCTTATTTTTCTTTAATCAATCCATAGTTCACAACTCAGAATTTAAGAATTATTAGTGATCTCATGAAGTTCATTTACAGAAGAAATACAGAAGCACACAGCATAACCACAGTCCCTAGCTATACATTCTGTCATTCTATGGTACAGTGGCATACAGAGAAGAAGCTTTATGAAGGCTTTCACTTCATAAAGCTAGCAGAATACCACAAAATTGTGCACCATTTACAACCGAAATATTTTGTTTGTATCAGTAAAGAAAATCTGCTTGTCACCCATTTGTGCTGCAGACAGGAATCAGTTGATGCTCATTATCAGCATACCAGATCACTTCTCTGCAGTCTCTGGCACGTGGCTGGGTTCTAGGTTCTCAGCACTGCAGAGGCAGAAGGCACATCCCACATCTCCCTGGAATGATTGCGTATGGGAGAACAGATGCATACATTGCACCAGATCTGTGTGCCAGTCAGGCTGTTACTCCCAGCATCTGCTCCACTTAGGGCTGTGCCCTTCTCTTATGCCCTCCCTACCCTCTTTGAGGGCAGAGACACCTCCAGTGTCTCAGAATCAGAGTGTGACCAAAGGGAATCTGACACCATGGCAACCTCGGGGTAGGTAGGTTTTCTTAGCTGTCCCAGCTGCTTTGGCCAGGGTTGGAAGCTATCTGGTTCTGTAGGGGGTTGGATGGAATTTAGGGTCTCATATTAATGGTTGTGGAGCCTTAAGCAGTAGAGTCCTGTCCTGCTGGCATGGGTGGTTGGACTCCATGGCATCTTGCTTGTGTCTCACTTGTGCAAGATATTTCTTCTGCATGGAGAAATCATTTTGCATAATCATTGCAACTTGTCACAATTATAAACATTGCTATTCTGTGGTGACTATCCATTTTACATTCAGATGTAATTAAACACATCTGACAGCTCATGTTGTTGGCTTGTTTCTCTTATTGTCATTTAATCTGTACACAGAAGTGCAAAATGTGATCAGGTCAAAGTAATAGGGATTTTTACCCCCATGCCATTTACTGTAAGGCTTTTTAAGAGATAGCACAGTAACACATTAGAGCTCAGAAAATAATTCCTTCACAGATCCCAACTTGCAGGTTTTGGGAAGGCCTTTGACAGTGGCACAGGAACAGGAATTTTCTCAGGCTTTGGGAAAGAAACCAAGAAATTCAAGAAACACAAGTATGTAGGAGCACATTCTGTCATTTTCAAACAATCACTAAGCAAATTGAACATAATGCTTATGTCTGAATGATAAGAGGCACTCAGAGCAGGAGAGCTAAACTCTCAGGAAAATATGGGCTACTAATGCATTTTCCGCTACTTGCCTTTCAAGGTCATCAGCTGGCATATTTCAGTGCTAACTTCTCAGAGCCAGACTGAAACAAACAATTGAAAATAAGCTTTCTGCAGTCAAAATGGCTGCTTCACCCAAACTCCACCCTCTGTTACTCATGCAGAATTAGTGGAAACACCTCTCTCGAACAGTGCTACAATTATTATTCTCCTGTGCTTAGTCATAGGGTGTACCATGAGCTGGGATGTAAATCAAAAGGAAAAAAAAACCAGCTCTCTGTCAAACACTGACGCAGTTTAAAAGCAAGACGAACAATTTATTTTGCTGCTATGTGTTTCTCTTGATCTTCACTGCAGGCTCTAGGCTAATTCTTCTATTACATCTGTTCAAAAGCGTTGGATTAATTTTACTCATTGTTTAAATTTTGTGCTACATCAGTTTCTGGGTATTGTATATCAACATAGATTATGCCAGCGTAGGAACAGCTTCTGCTAGGTGGATGCAAGACATCCAATCAATATGTAAGCATCTATGAGAAGTGGACTGCTTCATTTTTACTAAATTAGTTTAGAGAAAAATTTAACATGTTGTTGGTTCTGTGTCTAGACCACCCCTAATTGCAAATACAAGGCAAAAATGCAGAGTTCTCCTTACTATGTGTACATCAGCTTTTATTTATATAGGTCTTTTTTAAGAGTTTGCATTGTGCTTGCAAATAACCTTTCTATTGGATAAAACTTATAGTTCACTTAGTTAATCTAAATTATGCCTTTCTGAAAATGTCCATTTCAGTGTCTAAAAAGGCATATAAAGTTAGGTTTACTTCTTCATTCATCCTGCTGGTCCTCTACAGAAATACAAAGGCTGTTGCCCCTTACTTGCTTGGGAACTGAAAGCACTAAAAGGCCTCCTGAAGCATTGCAGGCATGGATATATTTGCACAGAAACCAAATTCTCCCTCCTGGAGGAGGTCTTACAGATTGGCACAGGTCCAGGGTATGTAATCTGTTAGGGAGTTAAATCACTGTCAGTGATTCACAGATAACCAGGAGGTAACTGCTGGAAAGGAACGCTGTTTTTCAAGGCCTTGCTCCCAGTATGTTTGCTTGTACTGACCACTGCAGGTGAGAAAAACTTTGTGACCCTGGAGATACCAAGAATTTTGTGACCCAAGAGAGCTTAGAAACATTTGAGAAAACTAGAGACTTAGATGGAAAGCAAAAGCCCTCACTAAGCAAGGAGAACAATGTGGCTTTCACTGCCAGTAGAAGCTGCCTGTTGTGTGGCAAAGGCAGCATAAATGCCTGATGAAAGTACATTTCTGGTCTCAACATTAGCTGAAGCTGATGCTTACATCAGGACTGGGAGAGTGATGGAGTTTCTGGATAATACCAGACTCCAAGTTGTTTAGTTACTAAAGGGGAAGTCATGGGCTTGTTGAGAATCCCTACTCTCTGGAAGTGGCAGCCAGAGGCAGCTCCAGACCAGGTCCCAGGCCCCAGTTTCTCATTGCTGCTTCCCACATAGACTGTCTCAGGGGGAAATTAGAGATTTGTAGCTTTACAAGGACAAATCCAGCATTGTGTAACATGATACTACAGCTCCAGAGACAAAGGAGTGCTGGTGCTGACTATAAGGTACCCCACACTTGGATCTGGGCCACCCTGCCTTACAAATCTGGTTGGGGTTTGCCAAGGGGTGTGGCATGGGGGAAAGAGCTGCCTGCAATGTGCAACTCGTACACATGATGAAATGTGGGGATTGCTGTATCGCTCCCATCATCTCCACTGTCAGGAGACAATGCTCAAGTGCTCAGACTGTGATACCAAGACCGGCAGTGTTATTTGTACGTTTAGAAATGTGATCTCACTCCAGGTGAAATGCTGGGAGTCATATGGTGTCTCCCTTGCTGGCAGGCAGTCACTCACCAGGGGGGTCTCCTGGGTGCAGGTGCGAGCACTTCCTTGCTTGGCTCTGGCAGGATCTTTTGTGGGATGCTGATCTCTAACATGGTGTTTCCATGTGTGTTGGTGCAGGTCCCTCTACATCAACCTGGTGGGACTCTGGGCGATCCTGGCCTGTGCCACACTGTGTGGGCTGGCCCTCTACTCCATCTACAAAGACTGTGACCCATGGACGGCCAACCAGGTGTCAGCACTCGACCAGGTAGGGCCCCACAAATTCTGGGGGAAAGTGGTGGAAGGGTATCCTTCCTCTGCAGCCATAATAAGTAGTTCAAGAGTCGGGGGTTTGGAAATAGTGACATGCTGGAATCCTGTGTCAGGTTGAGACCACAGTGCAAGGGAGTAACCTGAAGAAAGCAGCGGACCCATCCTTGGCACTGTTCAGTCCCCAGCTATCTTGGAGCCCCAAGTCCCTCAGCATTTGGTAAGGTGACCAGCAGGGAGAACTGCAATGTGGAGAGCACTCAGTCCACCCACCTCTGCAAATGTGTGGGGTTTTCACCCAAAATGGGTTTAGGGGTGCCAGCATTGCATGAAATTGCTTTGACCAGAAGTGAGGGAAAGAGAGCAACAGTGCCCTTGTGAGTGACTGTGAGTCCTGGTGAGCTGCTTTGTGTCATCCAACCTAAATTCGTCTGGGCTGACAAAGGCAAAATCTTTTTCAGGATCCTTTGTACCCAAAGCACACACCTGGAGGAAGGCTATCAGCAGGCAGCTCTTTGTTAGTGATGGTAAATCCTTCCCTCCTTAGAAGAAGAGATGGGCCATCAAACTGCTGCTGAGAAACTACCTCACCACTGATGGTGACATCTCCCTAAATAGACCTTGAGCATCAGGTTTACCTGAGGAACAAGAGTTCTGGCAGCCTGTAGACTGGCCAGAGCCAGGGCCCAAGGAAATCAAATCAGTTTTATTTGTATGTTTAAGATAATCAGACTCTGGATAATGCTCCAATGGACAGTAGCTGGAAAGCCAAGAGAAGAACACAGACAATGGAGCTCCTGAGGCAGGACCACTTGGTCTTTAAGAGTAGAATAAAATAAGAGCCAAGGTGGAAACCAGAAGGAAATTAGGTTGTTCCTGTCAGTCAAATTCATTTGGTAGAAGCTGGAAGCAAGATACTAAAAATATCAGCTTGTCTGTGAAAAAAAAATGGCTTGCAGGAAGAAAATCTTAAAATTTGTCTCTCTTTCCAGCACTCAGATCTTGCAAACATCAAAAAATGGCACACAGTTTCCAATAAGGAAATTGATCTCAGGTACCAATATCTGACGTTTTTGGACTGTATGTAAACCCCTTTTTGTGGAGTCAACAGCAGAAAAAGCATCTGTGGCAGCCAGCCGCTCCAAGGGAGTGATGTACAGTACAGACCACCTGCTGCTCAGCCCTAGCTTCCTCTACAATTGTCACTGGAAACCACAGTCCTGATGGCATGGCACCCCAGCTAGGTGGTCTCAACAGAGTCTCTGTAGCTCTAGCAGACATTTTAGGATTGGTTTTCTTTGTAGAAAACCAATAAATAGAGCAAGATAGGACATTAAACAGCTGGACAGAATGGCAGTGAGAAGGCTGTAAAAAACAATACAGTGATAAAATGAAAAATTAGGGCAAGATGGTAATACTTTTTAATCTGAATTTTTCAGCTAATGCCATACCTAGTGCTGGATATCCTGCGTGATTTTCCAGGAGTGCCGGGGCTTTTTGTGGCTAGTGCCTACAGTGGGACATTAAGGTAATTTAACCATCTAGAAACTACTATCTTTTTTTCCCCTTTTTTGTTGGAGCTAAAGTTGTATTTATACTAAAAGTTTTGTACTTATTTCTTTGTCTAGTTAATTTGTATTCTTTAAAAAAATCACCGTGACCTCTTTGATAATGCAGCTTAAAAATCCATAGTTTCCAATATTTGGGTCCTAGGACTCAAAGCTATTTGGAGTTCCCTGCTAACAACATGAGGAAGCAGCTGGCCACATGTGATGTAAAACACTAACTGATCCTTCTCTCTGCTTTTGAAGCCCCTCTGCTATAGGAATTTTTGAGTATTACAAATGGATAGTTACACCAAATAGCTACAGCTGGGGACATTTCCTATTGCTTACCTTTAATTTTCCAGTTTCAAACCTGCATAACTTCAAAGCCATCTGCCTTTCCTCACCCCTGATCTTTAGAGACTTCTTTTCCAGGGTTCCTGGGCTTCCAATTGTCTTGAATGAATTCCATTAAGCAAATTTTACTGTAGGAGACTGATACCCTTCTATCCTATACTGTGGAGTGCTTTGTTCAGCTTTCCCAAGGAGTATCTTTAAGAAACATTGCCTGTCTCAAGGAAGGCTCTGAACAACAGTAAGCAGATAGAAATGAAGAAACTTAGGAATGTGACATCAGAATAATTTCCTTTATTCTGAATACTTGTAGCTACATCAATAGAGGGATCAGCCAAAATATTTGTTTCACATGCTGAAGAAAAGCTGGTGGCTTTCAAGAGCAAGGTACACGCAGACAAAGGATCACCTGGTTTGTGCCTCAGGAGTGCTGATTTCTCTGATCCCACAGGGAGCCTACAGTAGTTTGGTTTGGACTAGATCACTAAGTTTTAGGTGACCATAATTACATTATCTGAATCCTCCTCTGAGAGTGCACTAAAAGTAAACAGTGATCTTGGAATTTTACCTACCCAGATATATACTGTAGAACATTTGTGAAAGTATAATGTATACCAGTAGTGTTTGCAGTCTAGCTATATGTAATAGATATTTCTATTCAGTTCTCCAGGCCCAGCCCAAATTTTCATCAGTATGTGCCTTGACTTCACCAAGGATAATTACTTTAAACAATTTTTCTAAGCTGTTAACTGCATTCTCTGGAATAATAAATTATTTAAACCTATGCAGCAGTTACATTAGTCTCCTGACACTGCTCTAGACAGTGGCAGTTTCTCTGTGCCAGTAACCTACCTGTTATGTATGATTTCAGTTTTTAAGATATAAAAATTGTATAAATCTTGCCTTCTGTAGTACAGTGTCCTCCAGCATCAATGCTCTGGCTGCTGTGACTGTTGAAGACCTCATTAAACCCTACTGCAAATCTCTCTCCGAAAAGAAGCTGTCATGGATTTCCATGGGGATGAGTATGTCTGGAAAATATCTTTTCTGCTTTTGCTTTACAAAGTGAAGGTTTGATTCAGATCTTGCTTCTGATGGTGTATGCCAGGAGTAAATAATTCACACCAGTGGGACTATGTTGGTGCAGCATTTGGGGAGACAAGATCAACTGTATAGGTTTTACACAAATGGAGGACACGTGAGTTTAAGGAAAAAAGGAAACCATCTTATTTGGTCTTTAATAAGCAAAGATGCATTGCATCTGTGTTCAGTTCTGATTCGCAATTTTACAAAGTCAAATAGCTGACTTAAACACCTGCTATTTTTCTTTCATCTGTCAAAAATAGAAGCAAAGGAAGCTGTTTTGCAACAAATGTTTTGAATTGATATGCAAACAATAGCATTGTGTCCCAAAAATATTCCAGAGAACAAAAAATTTCACATCTTCTCTGATATATTCTCAGACTGTCACTCTGTTTAGCTCCTCTGTTTAGTGTAACTCAAAGAGAATCAGAACTAGACTGAGCAGATGGTTTAAATCGGTGAAGTGCAATTGCCATGTCTGCTACTTGTACTGTCTGTGACCAGCTGCAGGTGTAGCCCAAGAAAGTGTTTGTAGTAAGAATGAAAATACCTCAGCCCCAACATGGTGTCATAGCCCATACCAGGGAGCATGGCAGACTGGTGGGAGGGTAACAACTGTTAAATATTTCCACCTGAGAGAATGTGCTGGTTTCTTAAACATTGCAAACAATGCTTATGCCAAAATTGTTGTTTGTGGTATCAGGAGTTGCCTGACACGTCACAATGAATAGTGAGATTAACCTCTTGCTAGAGCAGTGAAACTCGTCGGGGGAGAGGTGGAAAAAAAACAAGTGAGCCAGTGTTACAGCTCCTGGAAAGAGACACTATGTCCTGGTGACCTGGGATGTTCTCTGTCACTGTGCCAGTGATCTCCCAGCATTTACTCTTTCACGTCTAGACTTTAGACTAAAGAAGGGAAAATCATTCCCTCAAAATAAGGACAATGACACAGGAGATTGGCTGAAAAATGTGAACAATAAGTGGGTTATTGCAGCTATGACTAATCCATATGGCTGACATTTATTAACTCATCTTCAGTAAACACAGAAAGAGGATTTTGTCAAGTTTGCGTGATCTCTTCTTAATGTAAACAGAAACCTGACCTTTTGGCCAATTCAGACTCTCTTAGAAAAACTCCAGATGTTAGCACATTTATTTGGGGGATGTTGGGCCCCTGCTGGGTTAGACAGAAACTTTTCCATTAGTGATTTTCAAACTTTGGTAGATTTATACATTATTCTGCCTTTCACACACAGGCCTGTTTTATGGTGGAGTCTGCATTGCTATGGCTGCAGTGGCATCTCTCCTGGGAGCCTTGTTGCAGGTAGGTGTCAGACAGCTTTTTCATGCCCATGTTGAATGACTCAGAATAAATTATGTAAGAAAATAATTGCTGAATACCATTATGAGATTAGTTTTTATTCTTTGTTGGGTACTGAACAGCCTGTGTACTCAAATCCTTGCAGCTGAGTACGCACCACTTAAAAAAGTCTCATAATTTCTTTCTGAACATCTTCTCTTCTTGTCTCTTTGGAAGCTTTACCTTCTTTGCACAGCACCTGATAGGAGACTTTCTTCCTTCCTCAGGCAGCACTCAGCATTTTTGGGATGGTTGGTGGCCCCCTTTTAGGACTGTTTGCCTTGGGAATCCTCTGCTCCTTTGCTAATGGAATTGTAAGTAGAAATTTAAACACTTGTTCATCCAAAATTTATTGATCATTTTGAGCATCTCCTTCCCCCTCTCCCACCAGTAATTTGATGCTGGGCAGCAAGGGAGATGCCTTTGGTACTTTCCATGAGGGTATTTCGCCTTGCTCCCTTTCTTCCTTATCCAGAGGAAATGACAAACAGAGCTGTATAGGAGCTTGAAATTCCATCCCATGAAGAGACTTACACATCTGGATGGGGGAAAATAATCTGAATAAAAATGAAACTTTGACAAGAATTTCTTAAAACTAGTTTTAGAAGCAGGGATAATGCATCTTGAGATGCTGATCAACCAGTAGGCTCAGAGAATGCTGGCTTATCTAAGCAAAAGGGTGTCAGGCCAGGAAAATGGGGTCTAAGCACTTACAGACCAAATTGGGGTATTCTCAGAGTGCTTCTGTATAGCAAAACTATCGTTTCCAGAGGAAAAACCTTTTCCATCAAAACAGGATTTGACAAATTTTGTTAATATGGTCCATATTAGTCTGGCAGTATTACTAAATAGTAATCCCGACGGGTTTACTAATCACTTATCTTTACCTCTTTGCAGTTGCAAATTTTTTATATATACTAAAGTTAAAAAACCAAAAAAAAAAATATCACTAGCTCTCAGCCAAAATCCCACCTACCTCTGATGTAAGAGAGACTTTTTTGCTAGAACAGGTCACATGAAAAAATTGAAGAATTGCTTCTGTATTTGTTTAAGGAGGACCCCAAATAAAGCAGGATTTTCCCATATACCTTGCAGGCCAAAGTTATCCTTTGACTGTAAAGACCTAGTGGCCAAATAAAAAGAGGTATGCTCAGGAGCTGTGAGAACACATTGTATTTCCCCAAAGGGGAATGAAGTAAACTCCCAACTGTACAGCACTTCCCAACTGTATATTTCATTTCTACTATGGAGACTACAGTTTAGATTATCTTGACTATTTCTTACTCAGCTAGTTGTTTTTTCAAATATCTTTTGCTTTTCATGTAAATCCAAGTTTCACTTTTTGTTTTGCAGGGAGCATTTGTGGGTCTTGTCAGTGGCTTCGTTATTTCACTTTGGGTTGGAATTGGATCTCAGATTTATCCTCCACTTCCAGAGAGGACCAAGCCACTCTATCTCTCAACTGCAGGGTGTAATATATCCTCAGGAAATTTAACATCAACAGAAATTCCATTAACAACAGTTTTCAGCACACCAGGTGCAGAAAGGTATATGAGTTTATCAAGTGCACTAACAAAGCATGTATTTTTTTTAAGAAACATGAACATCTGCAGAGTATTTGGGTTACTATAACTGTTCTTCTCTGGTTTATCTACCACACTGAGATGCAGCAGTTTTCTCTGATTTTTTTTTTTCCTATCAGACTGAAGTTTGTCTGAATTATCCCACAACAGAAGTCAAAGTGAATT
Organism: Phylloscopus collybita; assembly: GCA_027886175.1. Taxonomy (NCBI): domain Eukaryota; kingdom Metazoa; phylum Chordata; class Aves; order Passeriformes; family Phylloscopidae; genus Phylloscopus; species Phylloscopus collybita. Next base: position 47,202,731 of record JAJNNQ010000137.1, on the reverse strand, counting down.
TTCCTATTGATCTGAAAAAGCTTCAGTTCAATATTTGAGTTCAAAGGCTTGGACATGCCTTACTGTGGACCAGAGTTTTAAACAAAGGTATAATTTATAGTTATTGGATTAACTTCCACATGAATTAGATTAATTGGCAGTTAAATGGAAAAATGCCAGTTAGCAGCTCTACCTACAGCAACTTACCTGTGCAGAAGAGTTCTATTCAGTACATTCAGAATGTACATACAATATAAAGGGATTTCCTCTCGTCTGCAACTGCCAGATATCTTACTCTGGATGATCACAGTTAAGTTTATGATGAATGATAATATAGGGAACATCAGAAACAGAAAGAAGTTGAAAAAACACATTTCTAGGGTTTCCAAATCCTTACACCTTAGAGCATTGTACAATCAAGAGATATCCTGACACACACCTGGGTGCCCAACATCCAGTTTCATATACCATGCCTCTCGCATGAGCGGAGTGTTCAGCTGTGGACTAGATTCATAGCAGAGACAAGACTGTCCTGTTTTACCTGCTCTGTCTCATGCATTGCCTCACTGTACTGACTAGCCTTGTCTCCTACAAAGGAACTTGTTCTGCAAATTTTGGAACAAATTTTCAGTGCACAGATGATTGTGTGGAGGTAGCTCAAGATTACCAGGTTGCTCGATTCAGAAGTGTCTCTGCATTTATGCACTGTCTGGAAACAAACATTTTCAAGTTATTTGGAACAGAAAAGGAAGGGTTAACACTTTTTCTGCTTTATTTCAGGCCTGCCCTGGCAGACAACTGGTATTCCTTGTCTTATCTCTACTTCAGCACACTTGGGACACTTGTCACAGTAGCTGTGGGAATAATTATCAGCCTCCTAACAGGTATGAGTTTCAGAGCTGTGATTGAATGTATCTCAGATCTCTTTCAGACTAAGATATCCTTAGAGCCAGAGGAAGTGCCAGTAAGCTATTGCAAACACTGTGTAAAGGTTACCATCATAAATCGAATTTCCTCCCCTCAGTGCTTCTGCATCCCACTCCTGGTCTTTGCTCACAGCAAAAGTTAGTACAAGTCTCTAAGGAGAAAGAAATTTCAGTGTATTTTTAAAGCTAAGGGGAAAAAAAAATAAAAAAGAAGAAAAGAAAAAAGGCATCCATCTTTTCTGTTTTATTAGATGCCTGCAGGGGCTGGAGGTTTAAGACTTGTCCCTGGACATGGCAACAACTCCGCGCAAGGATATACACCCATGCTTCTAGAGAACAAAAGCAGTTTTATTTTGAGTGAGTTCAGAGCACTCAAGGGCTGTTGTCTGCATCCATAGAGTGCATGTTTTTCACCACATTCCTCAAGAACATGCCTAAGAGCTGCAAATCCTTTGCATGAGTATTTTAGCTTCTTTTCAGTTTCCTAGTACTTTTATGCAAAGGGAAAATGCAGCTTGCCATGGGTAAGAGTGGGGAGTTCAGTCCCAGCCCATGACCTCACTACTTTTTGCATCCAGGTCAGACACAGACTACACTTGTCATTCACCTTGTGCATGGCAGAAACAGCAAAAAAGCAGCTGTTCTCACAGCTTCATCCAGTATCCTCAGCCAGATTCATATAATAGCCCTCATCTTTGAGGCTGTTAGATTTCAAACTTTTAGACTGACCCACAACAGTTCCAGGGCTATGAAACTCCAAACTCAGTAGAAAAACTCACTTCCATTAACTTCCCTATGCCTTGTGACTAATAAGCACAAATTACATTTATCTCATTTTCTTTTCCTTCTCAGTATTTAGAAGATGTGCTCCACACTTTCTTTCAAGCACATGCTCTTCCCATTGCTACAGTGGTGCTTGAACCCAAATTTTGCTTTTTACCAGGTAGGGATCAGGTTACTTATAGGCTGTGAAAAAAAGCATGAAAACCAGACAACTCACTAAATCTGTATGAGAAATACTCAGCCCAAGAACAGAAGCACAAAAGAATTAACCCAGCCACAATGTCACCTTGCTTCTCATGGAGCAAGATTCCATTTAAGCCTCAGGTGGCAAGCAGAGCTAATTCCTAGCACCTACATCTCTTTTGTTTGCCTCCCAAGAATAGCTAATCCATGCCTTAAAATGCCCATTAACATTCCAATAACCCTCATCCCCCCCATCTTGGGGATGCCCTTAAGTAATTCACTATAAAAATGCTGTTGAGTTTGGAGGCAGGAGTCTTGCTGACAGGGAGCTGAGAACTGGAGCTCAGAGTTCAGGGTAGCACTTACTGCCACAGCTCCTGGACTGGCAGAGTAGTCCCAGACCTCATTGTATGTGATTCATTCTTTTCTGGGGATTGCCAGATTCCGTTTTTTTCCAAAACTGGAAATCTGAGGAGGATCTAAGAAACTGGGAAATAGCTAAGGCATTTCAAATAGATTTTGAGGGATCATTTTATATATTGAGAAGGGCAGGGTATACCTCTTTGTAAAGAAATGATCCCTAAGGTTTGCGATTGCTTGACAGCTTTTGCTGCATGACTGTCCTGCTTGCCTGGCCTGGTGCCCACAGCTGGGCTCTGACACATGGTTTGCATGTGTAAAGCTGGCCGAATGAAACTTGCCTATTTTGTAGGAGGACTAAAGCAGAATATAGATCGTAAATTCCTGCTGACCAAGGAGGATTTCCTGTCCAACTTCTCACGGTCTGAAACTGAGCAAGTAAGTGTAATTGTGCATCTCTGATTTAAACCAGTCTTTCCTCTTGGGGACAAAGGCAAACAAATTTCCTGGCTCACATTTTTCCAATCAGGATGAACAGCACCTGATGCTGCCTGATAGGACGATCTGCTTTAAGGCAGTAGCAGAGTACAAGGCAGGTGGGAGTACGGCAGCTGCCACAGGCAAGGAAGCAGTTTTGCCACAACTTAACTTCAGTCAACAACAGAGAAGCAACTGAGTGAAGGGACGGTTTTCTCCATGTTTCTACTAAAAAACTCCCTAACTGGTCTCTAGGAAGTTGCCCTAAGGCACACCTTGGACTCAGCAAAGCTTCCTTTGTTTGTGAACATGTTTTCTCTAAGGTCTGAATTTTTTTGTAACTTTGGCTACTATTTGAGAGAAAACATTTCTAGTCAGTGTATCTGTTTCCTAGTCCTCATCCTAAGAAAAAAAGAAAAGGGGAAATACTATTGGGTAATAACATCCATTAGAAGGGAGAATACAGGGGAATTATTATTTTTAAAAATATACTACACATAACTTTTCAGTAAGTATTGTCAGCAGAACATTCAAACTCAGCTTTGTTCAGTAGTTCAGACAATAATCATATCTTTAAGGCAGTCCAGCTTGCAAAATGTTTTTCCTTGATACTGACAACTCCTTCTAGAATGATCAGCTTCTGGATAAGAACACCAGTGAAAAAAAGGGATATTTTTACCATACTACTGTAATGCTGTTTGCCCATGTCAGTACTGGAGATCAGCTATCCAGTTATTGTCATTCACTATCTTTAATGGGTCCACATCTATTTCCATTATCTGGGAATTTAATCCCTGAAGTCTTTTGAAAAAAAACCCAAAACAATCCACCACCCAAATGGCAGCCAATGTCCACAGCCATACTTACTTTATGCCTGGAGTCAGAAACAAGTATCTGTAACAAGTAACAAGTATATGGCTAAGAGTTGAATAACAAGTGTTTGGCATCACAATGCAGAAAGTTGATGAGATAAAATCAGGGCTAACTAAGCAACTTTCTGCACATGAAGAGCTCAATATGTCATTCTATTTAATAGAAATGCAACATCAAAGCAATGATGCATGTTAATCTGCTCTTCCTGTCACAGATGAGGCAAGGATGAAGGGTTAGGAGTCAATAGCTCAAAGGCATATCACTAGACATGAAAACAGCAATTAGAACTTTGCACACCCAAAACTACTTTAGACAATTTTCAGGACAAGAACATTTTGTGTGACAAAAACTTTTTACACAAATAGTACCTTATGCAATACAAAACTTTCCATGCCCCTAGAAAAATATCATCTACTGCAATGAGTAAGTATTTGTGCTCTGTCAGCAACCAACAAATTTTCCTGCAAGGCACCCTGCATGTCAGGCCTGACTCTGCTGGTCAAGGAGAGGTCAAGGAGAGGAAGACTGTTTTTTCTGTTTCACAGCATGGCTTTTGTCTTTCGTTTTTTAGCCAGAGAAAGTGGAAGTGTTGAACTGGAAGCCATTTACCATGGCAGATGAAGGAACTGACAACCCTGCCTTCAGCCACATTGAAATGGATGTTGCAAGTGACAAGAACAAAGTCAATGGTCTTCATATATGACACAAGGCCATGTCAGCCCATGAGGACAGTTTTGTTCATGTAAAGCACTGTTGACGTTCCTGTTCTGGGTCAGTTACCAGCTCTGCTGGGGTCGTGGGCTGAGCTTTGTAACGCTATCGCCTTTGCATGACCTTGGCATTAGTCAAGAAAGGAATCAGTTTTTTTCTTGCACTTCCTCATTCTCTCACTCTGTTTTTTGGTGACAGAGTCTAAAGCAATGTTTCTCTGTGAAATATTTTCCTGATATTCTTGAGCCTCCTGGAAAATATCTGCTTTTAATCTCATTTCACCCTCAGAGTGAATTTTTTATTTGCAAAGAGTACTGTTTGCCCAGACATGGCTGTTTTTCTGACCTTATTTTTTTCCTTTTTTTCTTTAAAGGCATTGAAAGTATGAAGAGATTAGGGTGTAGGACCTTATCAGATTGCAAGAAACAGTGGGTCCTTTTTTTTTTTTGTATAGGAGGTATATTTAGTGCTATCTGGTTCCTCTGTAGAACTGATTCTGAGATCATATTTATTTTGCTGGTTTTGTCATCTATGTCTTTTTTTAACCCACTTGTTTCTTGGCTACCTGAACCTTCTCCTCTATGTTCACTAGCTGCAAGAGCTGCAAGAGTGACTTTGGTGGTGGTAGAGGCAAGAGTCAGTACTGTCTTTCCCTTCATGCCCTATCCCCCTCTTCTCCGCTGTCTTGCCCTTACAGAGCTGGTTCTCGTGAAGGAAATAATCTATTTACACTTTTTATTCAGTGCCATAGACCACACCACAGTAGCCTTCTACTGCATGCCCAGTTTGCTGGCCTAGGATTGTTCTTGCACTGGGCTGGGCACAGTGCAGCAGAGATGTTAATAAAGATTCCCATTTGGCTGTATTGGACAAGAGTGAAGGCTGCATCTGCAGTTGCCACAGCAATTCTCTCCAGAGCTATGAGCTGAAACCTTCTTAGCCTCTTGTGTTCTTGCAGTCCTTGTTTTCAGTCTGGGGATTCATGTTCAAGGTTGATTCAGATCAGGCAAGTGCACACTGTTTTGGCAGGCATGCAGGGTTCCCTGTGCAATTCTCCAGGGTGGAGAAGGGATCACAGAGGATGTCATATGGTGAAGGCTTCTTCAGGGCTGCAGGGCTTATCCTCAGGTGTGGCTGGCAAGGGAATATTAACAACCCATCCACGTGAGACCATGCACTGTGCTGGTGTTTTGGAAGGGTGAAAATCCTCATTGCTTTCTTCTCCACCTTGCTTTTGGGTACAGTGGAGAACAGACTCTGACCCACTGTGTTGTTTTTGTACTTCAGACTTTTACTATGGCTATACAAGAGTGTTTAAAACTCTTCTACAGCAGCAAAATCAAGTTGGAAATTTAAAGTCATTGCAGGAAAGCTGAGCTGTGAAGCTTAGAAGGCAGTCATGCTTGGGAATCAAGTGAAAAACTGACTGCATGTCTTCAATGCTTTTTAAAAGTTAAAGTGCGTTTGTGCCAAGTACTGAGCTGCTGTAACTTGGAATATGACATAGTGTTAGCTTAGCTGCTTTGACTGGGGCCCTGTAGCATCTGAATCATTTTGCTGTGCCCTTGTGACAGAGGGCACTTGATAGTGCACAAGATGAACTGTTAGGATCAGAAAATGCAGGTGAAAAAATGGACTCCAAGGACCAGACCTGGAGAACAGGCCAGCCAGACACTCTGTGGGTGCCACCAAGGCCATGACTCCATCAGCTAACCCAGCACAAAACTACGTAATGCAGGCAGGTTTTCCCCATGCCTCCTGAAACATTTGTTTGGATTATCCAGCACAGAGTTTAGGGTCAGCCCCTTTTCTCATTCTCCTCTGCTGCAGCTCCAGAGGTCAGTGCCTAAAGCCACTGTGTGGAAGGGCTATGATCAAGTGGGATAGATCCCATGAGTTATGTCTTGTGTCCCTATATCTAAGATCTGAGACAAACAATAGCATCCTGAATAAAGTCTTCTAGGATTCAGGACAGGAATATCTCTGTTTTGGAACTATCCAAGTTACTCTGAGACAATTAGCCCTTTGATTGAATCAGCCAGCTATGCTTCTCGATTCTCAGAAAATAAGTGCAGCTCATTCAATCTTGTGCCTTGGCTTCATGACCCAGAAACAGATTCTATTCTGTGCTATGGAATACTTCTTCAGCCTTAGAATATAATAATTTATACTTACCAGGTACTTTCAGCCCACAGATCTGAAAGAGGGTAAGTACTACTATCTCCATGCATCTGCAGAGTGCTGAAGTGGACTGGTGTGCCTCTGTGTACCTGTGCTTTGGGAGAGAGAGAAAGCTGTAACAGAGAACAGCAGCCCACAGCAAGCACTTGATCTCTGTGCCTGCTGGTATGGCTACTGCCCTCCCAGTCCAAATGCTGAATTCCATCTGAATGTGCCTTTCCAGAGGGTGACTGGCCACTGCTGTGTCAAACAGCATCAGCGTGTCCTTTCTGCATCACTCGGTGCTGAAATTACTGTGCTGTAGTTGATGCGGCCTTTGACTTAGATCATCTGTAACTTCTAACTGCTTTGTTCATGAAGACTAGATCTTCCCAGTCATCATACTTAAAAAATGTAGTTTTCTTCTCCATGCTTTGAATTCACTTAGTTGTTTAAAACAGAAGAAACGTGTGAATTACCATCCTACCTCCCCTTTATTGCTGAAGTCACTAGTTAAGCACTCAGCAGTCATTTAACTTGAATTTTGGTATGAAGTGAAAGTTTGGGCCAGGTGGTTATTTATTGGTCCACAATCGTACATCAAGATGAGTTTCCACTGAGAAGTATATCTTGCTGTAAGTGGTTTAGAGACAAACACCCTTAGGATTTGCAGGTGACCTATGCAACTACTCCATTTCTTGCAATCTTACCTCCCATGGCTGCTGCAGAGCTATAAAGTGACTCTTTTGGCTTTATTTTTTTCTATATTCTTTTTAATTGGCATCATTAATTAAAACAATTCACCAATTTTCAATAATATTTTCTCTGGGAAAATATACGCTCCTCTGCTAGCTGAACTCTAAGCCAGGGCCTTCCTTGTCTGTGTAAAAGCAAGACAATTCTTGGAGTCTCCGCCATACTCCTGCACCCTGATCCTTCATCTCTCCCAGCTAAAAGCTCACCTGATAAAGAAATGTGGGATGCTCAAAACTGATTCATTTCACAGAAGTGGGAGCACTCCACAGTGTCCAAATTACATGCAGCATCTAGCAGGGTCACGAGACAAAACAATTAGGAACTTGTTTAAGTAAAAACATTAAAAAAACCCAGCCCTAAACCCACAAAAGTAACAATATTTGACTAAGTGAATACATGAACCACAGAGAGAAAATAGTGTTAAATTTTGTCTCTTTCTGGTCCACTTTTAAATTTTACTTCTATCTGACTGGTCAGTTTGCTTGCTGAACAAATAAGGTAAACAGAAAGAAACTCATGAATGACAAGTGGTAAATATTTCATATGCATAATTTATTGTTAAAGTTTATTACATCACATTATACAAGCATTAAACATGGCTTTATGTTGATGATTGTTTTTTAAAGTGTGAAAACTTGACATTCTTCTCCATAGAATTTTTCTATTTACAAATAAACAATCTCTCTATATACTTTATATATATATATATATAATATATATATGGTCAATAATGTAACTCCCCTCAGAAAGATTTAAAATAAAAAACTGATTTGTAAACACGGTTTCTGTTGTAGTATTTGGTGGCTTGAATGTAGATGATGTTCTATTCCCAGATTTTTCTTTTGTCAGAGTATCCAGGTTGTTCATTTACATTTTTTATTCTAAGATCTGTAAAACCAGCATGGGACAGAATGCAAAAAACTTAACAAATAGGCTGAAAAGCAGTCCCAATATACATTTTCTCCCTTGGTTTTAAAAACTAGCGTGTAATTGCTCATGAAGTACATGCTGCTGTCGAGAATGGCCTATGGAGAGCAATCCTATGCTGACTGCAAGATGATTTCACAGTAAATCCTCTGATGTGTGCTGTCCTGCTCACTATGTAAAATTTTGTGCCATGCATTGAGGTTGCATTTTTTTTCTCATTTCCTTGAAGGTGGGGCTCCTCTTGTGGGGCTGGAATATTTGAACAACATACAAGACTGTCACATGGAGAGTTAAACAAAACCCATCATCAGATCAGGAAGAGAATGGCATAAATTAATTCTCTAGAGACTACTAAAATTCCATTTATTATTATTATTATTATTATACTATTATTTGTATTTTATTTTTCTAATAAATAAAAAGGGGGCATATTTCCTGAGTATTCTGCTATGTAGCTCTCTAAGACCTGAAGGACTCCAGGGAAATCTATTCATCAGACCAGCAGCAGAGAAACCTCGATGGGTTGACTGGTCAATCTGAAGTGACAGAGATGTACTCAGGGTCTGCCAGGGAGGTCAGAGCCCATTGCAGCATCATACTCAGCACAAGCTTGGCAAGCAGCCAACCTATGGTCTCAGAGCAGAGCGGGACACAACTTCTAGCAATACATTGTCAAGAAAATTCATCATAATGTAACTTGAAAACTAATCTCAAAATCAATTATTATCTATTGCATTTCTGCTGTGCATTTTTTGTTTTGGCACATTTTATTGCAGTGGTTTCTCTGGAGTGGAAGTCAGTTTATATTCTACTGTGTTCCAGTTCAGTTCTTGGAAGTTACTGAGCTCTAAATTGACAAAGTCGCATCTTACTGCAGGGATTTGTAAAGGTCCATTTTGCTCATATGTGTGACACTGATTTTATACATGGCTCATGTCTCACTTAACTACTTAGCAAACAGTTTCTAAGCTCTGGTCATCTGTTGGTTTAGAATTAAACAGAGGGTATCCAAAATAATCCAGTTATTCATGAGAATTTGGTCTAAATATGATTTTGCACAGCAATCCCTGCCCCCAAATCCCCAGGCTGCAGTTGTAGGTGGTGGACGATAAATACTAACCCATCTGGCATGTTTGTATTGGAGGTCAACATTACCTGATCCCCACCCCCTATTCACAGAGACAGAAATACTCCTATTTCCCCACTGTCCTGTGGGATGTGTCCACAGCTGCTGTAAGCAGAGGCAGAGATGAACAAGTTCACTTCCCCATTAGTCAGGAATTTACCCCACAACCACTAGTTGTACTCCCCACTCAGTCTGGCACTAAGCCAACACAGAACAGACTAATCCTGAAATAAATTCCTTCAGTGTTTATGTTGTCTCATTGGACTTTGAGGCTTGCGCCAGGAGCAGCTGATAAAAGGGAGCTGCTATGTCATTTATCCTCTTCAGGCAGGATGGTGGGCTGCTACTGGAGGAGGTTCTTTGCTTTTTTGTGTAGGCAGGCAGTGGCTACAGAGAGGAGGGTGCTCACATTTTCTTTCATCCCTCTTCTTCCTCAAGTCAAATTACCTTTCATTAAAGCTTCCCCCTCTCATGCAAATAGCACAGTTCTCCTTTGCAGTGGAAAAAAGTTAATAGATCTAATTTGCTGATATTGTCTTGGTGTAAATGGTCCTGTTGTCATGTGGAGCTTGAGGTATCCATCCATAGGAACTTGCATTGTGTGGTCTATCCAGAAGAGCAAATTCTACTTTTCCTATCAAATTGCTTCCAGAAAACTTTTAGAACAACTCATTGAAGAGTTTTCACAACACTAAGTATTTTGATTGATGTTGCTCCATCCAACACTTATGATGTCTTCAAAGCTACGAGTCCACTCTTTCGGGTTAATAGTCGGAAAATCTTTAATTTCTTAATTAAATCAGAAAATTTTAATTTCTCAATACTAAGGAATTGATAAGGATATTGACGGTGGCTTATTTTGCCCAAGTCTAATTTGCAGCCTGTGTAGAATTGCTCTGCTTTAAGGATTTCAAGCTGTTTCATACTACAGTCTGTTGTTTTGTTTTTTCCCTCCACCCCTTCATAGATAATGGAATGATGAATACAGAAAGTGCTACAAGTGTAGATATTCTGGATGACTGTGTTTTATTATGCCGACCTTGCTCATCTGTCTTGTTTTGTTTTGTTTTACTTAGGCAGTTAGGTCTTTAAGACACTGTCTGACATCTGTTAACAGGTGTAAGTACACCCTAATTCCTGACTAGGCCTCAATGTGAACTGGCAACAAAATACATGGGCAGTTCTGGGCAAGATGCCCTAACCTGATTTGATTCCTTCAGACACCAGACACTGCTTTAGCTGAAAAGGCACTGTTCAAAACTTTTAACATGTATTTTACCAACTTTTCACAGTGTCATTTCCAAATAAATGACCCTACAGCTAGATACCTCTGGCCACATTTAGATGCTTGGCTATCTGCACTTCTGATGCCTACATTTTTCAACATTGTTAGACCAGTTGATCAGACTCATGATCATGCATCTCCTAGATAATACTTCAATATTGTTGAGTAATGGAAATGGTCCACCTACGCGACCTTAACTGGTGTCAAATGCAAACTAACGCAGTTGGGCCCACTGTGGAAGAGAGCAACGCTGCCATGCACGTGCTGCAAATGGTGGCCACACACACGGACAAACACTGCCACGTTGCCAAGGCGCAGTCACTGCTTATCAAGTAGCAGCTTCATGAGAACGAGCTGTAAGATCACCAAGTTCTGTTAAGCACTGTAAATTGAATAACTGCTTTGAAGTTCAGGGCCTCGAATTTTAGTCAGGGCCTGGGAGCTTCGTCGCAAGAGTGCAGAGACTTAGTATTGGTCTGATATTGGTCTGATGTGTTCGTGTTGACATCAGCTTTGGAGAAGACTAAGCCTTGGAAACACCTCTAATTTCAAAAGGCTTATGACAAAATCCACCCTATTGAACAAGGGCACACATGTGCTAAGTGCACACAACATTACTGACTATTCCTTTTGGTGCACCTTCTGCTGTAGAAAACCAGGAATTTTTATAAACAAGTGTTCTTATCTTCTTTGAAGCAGTTTCTTCCTCATCCTGTCACGGCCACTCATTGTGATAAGATTTTCCATTCTTTTTTCTTTCTTTCCGCTCTTTTTGCAGACGTTCTAATTCAGCTTCATACATCATTTCCTGAATCAGGTACTTTTCCCTCCTCATTCGATCTCTCAGATCTTTTGGAAGATCTGGAATTAAGTAGGAGATCAGATGCTTTATGCAAAAGACAAGGTGCTGTGAACACAAAAAAAGGAATGAAAAGTTTAAAACCTCAGGAAGAAAACAAATACTTTTCATACCTTCTGAAAACCTTCTCTTTCCAATTTGAAGACAGATGCTGTGTTTAAACCAAATCCATTACTAAATTTTAAGAAAACTGACCATGAAGTTTTTTTCCCCAGAAAAACTCCGACCAAAATCAGTGGAGTATGGGTCACAGCAGAAATTATGAGCAGGTGACTTCAAATAAGGCCTCAAAACTATTCTATGACCTGTGTGTTCAAAGCCTGGAGGTCATAATTTGCTGTAGGGTTGTTTGGACAGAGCCTGGTATTAGTACTGGTATTAGTTCCTGCTCTGCAGGAAGAGGAGGCTCAATTTCCTGTTGCCATAAACACATCGAAATTTGAAGTAATGTATCTATACAAAAGTAGTAATGTATCTATACAAAACAAAATCCAAACATTTTTTCTTACACTGTGTCTCTTATCCAAAGACATATTCCTGTTTAGCAAACATCACAATTAATCAGTCATAAGTTGACTGATCTTTTGTCCCTCCTATTTTAGGCATGACACAGCAAAGCTTGAGTTTGATGCCTGAGGATTGCTTGAGTGTCCTTTTCTGTTTGATCAAAAATGCTGCCTGGAGATTTACTCACGTCACATGAGAGGAGGAACAGATAAACAGAAAAATCCTCCATCTCAGAAAGGACATACATTCTAGATTGAAGAAATAAAGGCATTTCTTCTTCTCCAAGCAGAACCCTTCTTTTGAAAGCCACTGAAAAGAGAATGTAAAATGTTTTCCTATGTATTCTTCCCTCATGATAAATTAACTCACGATACTCTAATTGTTGGGGTTTTTTTGCCAAACCTAAAAAGAGAAAAAAAGCCTCCTCTGTAAGTTTAGCCTGGACAAATAATTCCTTTCGCAGTGATAGGAAATGCTTTAGTTTGTTTTCAAAGGAGGTTAAGTTATCCAAAACAAACCACATGCCAAAAAGGGGTCTGAGCCTAGGCAGTTACTTAATTTATGAAAAAACCTACCTTGAATCCCCTATCTCTTAGTGCAATCTTTATTGTAAGCACTGTAGCAATCACAATACACCCATTAGTGTTTTCAAAACAAAGTTGTGGTTGCTGCTGCAGTTGCCTTTTTAATTTCATAGTTAAGGAATCAGCTTGCAATGTCAATAGAGTGGCTCATGTTGAGGGAGGCAGATATGAACCAGTCTATGGCTCTGGCTGGGATAAAGCAAAGTCCAATCAGATGTGCTGGTAACAGGCAGACACAAAAAAGTTATTCCACAGTTGGTCACAAATTTGGCTGGACACTGAGACTTGAACAGGCCTCATTTTTCTTGCCTCACTTCTCTTTGTGCCTATGCCCTGCTGCCTTTATGTCAAGTGTGTGACATGAGGGCAGACTCTTTTCAGTCTTTAAAATGCTTAGGCTGACTTGCAAGGACCATTCTTGTAGTCCTTTTTGGAGATGCATACTCTGACTTCCAGTACTGACTGCTCATGAAACTAGATAGAAGAGATTAAGCCCAGCAGGCAGGCTTTCTTTTCTTTCTTTCTTTCTTTCTTTCTTTCTTTCTTTCTTTCTTTCTTTCTTTCTTTCTTTCTTTCTTTCTTTCTTTCTTTCTTTCTTTCTTTCTGTCTCTTTCTCTCTCTCTCTCTCTCTCTCTTTCTCTCTTCCTCCCTCCCTTCCTCCCTCTCTCTCCCTTAATGCTTCCTTGAGCATGGAACAGATGATGGAAGAAATTATCTCCTTGGGAACCAACTGCTAGTAAGTTACCCAGTGTAAAGGAATATGAGCCAAACCTGCAGTGCCATATTCCTTCACCTGGGAAGGTCTGGAAATTACAATCATGGGGAATTTGCTAAAGTGTTTGGGCTTCTGCTGAGCCACAAAGAATAGAAATAATAATCTAGAAAATTCTTCTTCTCCACCTTTGTTCTAACACAAATGCTTCGTTATGTTATCCAAAGAGGTGCACTGAAAGCTCAGTTCAGAATTTACACTGTCTTGTGAGCTGGAATGCAATATGTGCTCATGAACATGATGCCATATGCCAGTATGGTCATTACAATTTCCATATTTGTGCTGAATGCCCTATTGCTATGATTTCAGAGCAGAGGATTGAGTAAAGAGTTTTCTAAAATCATGTGTTCCTTCTTTTGCTTATTCACAGTGTAGAAGGCATTTCAAACTTCTTGTGCTGGAGAGATATTGAGTTCCTGGATTCTGGTGTGTATATTCAGGCACTTGAAATTGGGCCTTAAGAACTGCATTTTCTTTTGTGGTAAATCATCTCATCCTATTTTTCTACTCTTCCGGCTCTCTTTTTCAAAATCAGCATGGGAATACCCCAAAATCAGTCTTTTGAAGTTGATATTATCTCCTTTGGTTTGCCTTAAAGACATCTGAGATACTGACAGTAAATACTAATATTATGAACACAGGCAAAAATATTGAATCCTTTTCATTGTAATAATCTTTTTGATGCCAGTCATTCTGGAGGAATGAAGGGCATTAAAAAAACAAAACAAAACAAAACAAAACAAAACAAAACAAACCAAACCCTAGATGTGTAAATACTGTAACTCTAACTATCACTGGTTTTCAGTTGCTCAGATTTAATATTTTCTTCTCATGTTCCTTCACCCCTATTCTCACACAACAGTCAGCATATGGCTTCCCAGCCTAGATAAGTTACTCAAAAAGTAAATAAAAGCTTCATTTATTTCTCCTTCTTTGCAACTCACTGCTGTAGTTCTCAGTGTTCCCTTTTCTATGAGAACCTACATGCCTGTGACTGTTCAGAAAACAAAGCTAAGAATACAAAGCACAATAAAAGTAGAAGAAACTACGACAAAAACATCTCAACAGCTGCCATCATAGATCAGCCCAATGCAAATCTTCAGAGGGAAATTTGTTTTCTTTTTGGTTTTGTTCTGCCACTTGAATGGTCACTGACCTCAAATACAATAATGAAAGCCAAGCGCGCTGCTAAGACATGCCAGAACTGCAGCGTGTAACCGTAGGGCACTGGGGAGTGAGGAGGGTCTCGGTAGTCTCTGTACCTGAAAGACAAGCACAGTATGATAGTCAGCAAGCTCTGCACTGCTGCCTGGGCATAGGCAAAACCAAAACTCACCTTCTCTTGGTCATTACATTTTCTGCACCAGAAATTAGCTCAATTCAAACTGTACAGGTTACCCTAATACTGCTTGCTTCTAAGGCTGGGCCTGTGCTAGTGTTTAATTTCAGGTCAGGTGCCTTCTTTTGAATCAAGTGTTCCGACCACCTCCGCTTACCACACTTTTCTTCATGCAAATGGACTTATTTCAGCTGACACCTACCAGTAAGTAGGTAACACTCCAGGAATGCTAATGGAAATTGGGTACAAAGGACCCAAACCAGAGTCTGTCTGAAGAAAACCCCTGAAGCAAATACACAGGATGGTGGGTGCTTTGACCCTACAGCATCTTCCTTGGCAGCATGACACATCCCTTTCAGGCATCTCCTCAAAACTTGGAGAAGGTCCTACTCTTTTAAGGGATACTTTATTCTCACTCCAAGGATATTTTAAATCTATAAATGTCCCCAGCTTTTTCAGCCTGATAGTTCTCCCAAAATCCATATAAAAATTCCCCGTGGACTTCACCCTTGGTCAATTTGTTGGACATCCCTAGTGTAAAAAATTACTCATTCTGACTTCAGCAGAGTCAGCACTGCACTTCTTGGTATATCAACAGGGTGAGGACCATGTGAGAAAATGATCTAGTGTCTTTTCTCACAGAGGGTTTATTGGAAGACTTTAGGTCTCCAAAATTTAACTGTAGATAATCCATTGGGAAATTTGGATCCAGGAATGCTTCAAGATTGTGTTCAAACCATGAATCTGTCTAAGTCACACATTCTGGAGTCTATTTTTATTAATAATTTGTTAATTCTAAAATAGTACTGTGGAAACCTTATTTAGAAGTAGTGTAAAAATTGTTTGCTTCTTAATCTGTTTCCTAGGTGGGAGAGAAAACCCACTGTAAAAAATATTGAAAATACCATAACAAATAATACAGGTTGATCACTAAGTTAGTTTGAAGAAACTAATGAAAATGCAGATGAATAAAAGAAATAAACAGTTATTTCATCTAATAATTAATATGAAAATCTGTATTTCTCCATGAAGCTTCATCTTCTTAGATTGCAGAGGATTGCTACACAAACTGAAATAAACTGTCTTGACATCTTAGACAGCACCAAATCCCTCAGAAATTGCAGTATTTCTAGAATAAGTTCTTAAAACTGAGATGATCTTTCCTTGTGCAAGTAGCATTCTGACTTCATAGTTCAGGATGTTTTACAATATTCTAAGCATCCCGAAAAGAGAAATCCATGGACCAAGTCCCAGTAGGGTATATATATATATTATTTTTTCTTTTTTTTTTGCTCGCTAGGAATCCATTGTTACACATGAAAAAAAATGGGGAAACGTTTTATAAACAACCAGAATAGCACAGCACCATCTGTGTTCCAGGCAATCAGAAGTTAACTGGGATTTTTTTTGGACAAACTGCCTTCGTGGAAAAATGCCTACACTATTACACAGTACAACATAATATTTCCTTACCTCCCTATCAATATCTGCCTTGAAGTGCAATTAAAATGACTGATGTTTTAGGAGAATGCAGGTGGGTAAGAAGCTGATAAACTCAGCTAAAGAAAGATGTTAATTTTCTTTCAAGGGTAGATACACATAACAACTCAGTGTCTCCCAAAGGAACAGATATATCTTTTGGAGTTTTATCACACCAATTTTAATAGTGTTCTGCTTAGGGGATATTGAGGAGACTTTTTTTTTAATTGTGTGATTTTCATCATCAGATTTAAGGAACAGCAACTTCATGCTAGAAGTTGGGGAAGAAAGGAATTAAACAGAGAGAAGAGAATGGTCAGAATGACAAAAAATATTAAATAATGCTATAGCAAACTATGTGCAATGGAATATTCTTGCTGTGGTTCTGCTCAACAGGTGAATTCAGCACTGGAATACTCCTTCAAGTATTGCCAAATACTGCCAAATAAGTTGCAACAGTCTTAAACATTAGTTAGTTAAATGAAAGTGTAAATGCCACCCCTCCCCCCATTATGCTGTACTACTCAAAATTCTTCCTATTCATTAAAACATCACAATATTGCAAGTATCACTGACTTTTGCTGTATCACAGACCTTTGTGATATCACAGAGTATCTTTTGTTCTTTAGGCACTCATAAAGGGTAATAGAATTCTTCACAGTGAAAAATACTGTGACCAAGCATATCTGCTAAAAGACTTCCAGGTCTCGTGCTTGTAAATTAAAATATTGCAATTAAAAAATGGTAGCTGTATCTGTTAGGTATTTTTTGTTGGGACACCGTTTAAGACCTTTATGTAGATCCTTGAGGTTTTTGGCCATTAAAATCACTCAGGTGCAAATCTGCCTTTACAGATTTTTCTCAGACTGCAATTTCTCCAGTCTGTTGTTGAGGACAGATATGCAGATAATTAAGTGCTCATCTTCTTTTGATTCAAACCACAAGTTTGAATCATTACTAATAATTACACAGTAAGCAAAGTCATAAACATATTAACAATTCAACAATTCGGAAATGCTGGATTTGAGGTTTCGTAAAGACAGCTTATTACAGAGCCTGTTTATGTCTGTCAGGCCTGTGAAATACCTCAGTGTGGCTGCTCCTGTGCAACCTTGACTTCCCCGTGCATGTCCTGTAATATAATCTCTTCACAATTGCATCTCACCGACACCTAAGTAACCAGGCACCTGGTTTATTCATGATGATTGTGTCTGAGTCAAGCTATGACACCATAAAAATCCTGCATTAGGAACACCCTCCAGATACCAACTTTTTGGCTTCCCTTTTATCTGAGCAAGGAATCATGCAGGTAACAGCCAAGTAGTACCTAGAAGAGCATGACCCTGAACAGCACAGTTAAAACTTTCCATTTTTAACTTCTAAAAATTAGTTTCAACTCCAGATTTATGATGCTTCTCCATTTCAATGTCCTAAAGCAGAAAAGTATGTCGACCAGAAACTTACCTGCAATATTTTAATGGTGAACCAGAGAATTCACTTCCATTTGATGTTGGCTCTGAACGATTTTCAAAGTCAGACACCAGAAATACTGATAAACTGGCATTAACATAGCCAACCATACACCTAGAGGGGACAAAATGCTGTCAGCGGGACACAGCAAGGTTTTTCCATTAACTGTTGTACCCAGGAGGATGTTCTTTGAGTTTCATAAAATACAAAATACAATTTTGATGCTTATTAATATTTGAAAAGTATGTTGAGGCAATACAAAAGAAATGCTAAAGTAGGTCAGATGAACAATAAAAGTGAAGCAATGGTAGATTTCTATGGGATAAGGAATGGTGAAGATTGGAACTGGTTACTTTTGAAAAGTTGCCTAAATGGTGACACAATAGTGACAGAGAAAATAATGAGGAGTGTTAGGGAGATAATAAAAATATTCCCACTGTTACACTCATGGTACTAGCATAAAGGGAGACTAAATTAGATGGAGAGATAATACACTTGTCATGTGTTGTAGAGCCAGGGATGTGTATTCTATTTCATCTGTTAAAAGCAGTTGGGGAGATGTTTTTCTTTCTCTCTTGTAACTCTGGGGGGAAGGGGGTGGATGCCTTCTGATAATGGGCCAACTGTTAAAACCAGGTGGGGCAGTGTTTCTTATCTCTTTCACCACCTGTCCTCCCTCCAGCGGGGTATTTTTCTGCTAATGGACCATTAAGACACCCCTAAAAGCACACATCCCCAAAGTAGAACATCCACATTCCAACACCCTATTGTGAGATTCTCCACCCAGTGGTGGGAGCCAACCATTCCTACCTGGATAAAACTGAGACACAGAAACAAGAAGGCATCTAGCTTCACCCGATTCCCAGAGGAAGACTAGACCCTTCTCACCATCACTGGACCCTTCTCACCATTGCTGGACCCTTTTCTACAGGATCATCTCTACTTCAACAGAACCAAATCTGCCACTCCAGGAGGACTCACTTTTGGACTGCTTTCAACACCCTGACCAACAGGGTGTCAGGTTGTAGCTCTGACTCTGTCAGGGTTTTTCAGGATTGCTTGTTTATTTGTGTGCTTGTTTGGTTGGGTAATTTTGTTTTCTACTACATTTGTATTGTTAATATTCCTAGAATATTACAATAACAATAACAACTGTTATTCCTATTCCCAAATCTGTGCCTGAAAGCCCTCAATTGCAAAATTATAATTTGGTGGGGGTGAGGGGTTTACATTCCCCATTCTAAGGGAAACTCCATCTTTGCCTGGCTGATACCTGTCTTTCCAAACCAAGACAACACTTAAACCAGCTTTTTAGAAAATGTCCAGTTAATCAGAGGACCTCCATTCTAGAAAACCACAGGGTGACCAAGCACTGTGAGGACCAGGCAAAATTTAGAGAACACTGAGTAGGAGAAGTTATGTCCCCTGTTGAAGGGCGGTGGGTGTCAACAGAAGGCTCAAATTTGGTGTTAGTTAAGCTGAGGAGATCTGGCCAAAGTGTGTTGTACTGTTCATGCTGCACTGCCCAAACACAGATAAGTGTAGGCACACTACTCAGCTTGGTGCAGAGTATAATGCACAGTAAGGGTTGGGGGGATTTGGTTTTTCCAAATATGGACTTTGCAGTCTTTGAGAAATTATATTCAAACACCATTTGGCTTTGTCTTCATACTGATTAGATTTTAAACTTAATTTAATTGCAGTATGTTTCTAGTATCATTGTGTGTCATATGGATCTAATATCTACAGATGGTTTTCAAAAGTAAAGAGTACCTCTCTCTTTTAAGCTATTCAATAACAGATGGTCTTCACACCTTAATTTGAGAAAACTCACTATTCCTGTGGATTTTTGATACCTTCCTGCTTTTGTAACAGTACTTACTAATAATGTTATTTGGAATGCTGACATAAGCAGTTTTAATACAGGTTAGCTCCTTCAGAGTATTACTACCTGATGGTTTCATCTAAAAATTTGCCCAAAAAAGCCGAAGTGTGAAAACATTGTACTTTTTTACTTGGTTTGTGAAAAGAAGATGAGCCAAACTGTGAGCCAAACTACTTCCCATATGCAGAACTAGTTTCAAAGCCACTGAGTCATATTTGAGTCTGAAGAGAAATATTTCTAAAGGTGTTGTTTTTTCACACACAGTGGTCCTGAGAAAATCCTTCCTTATGGTTTCCTTAACAATGAGAGTGCTTAGAGTGCCACAATATCTGTAGATCTTTATAATACATGAGCAGAAGCATATGCTCAGGAACAACTCGCACCAGACCACTTTACCCTTGAAGAGACTTAAACTCTTCATGAAAGTAAAAAGAACATCTTCCCTAGCCCCAGCTAAAATGTCCAGTTTCTTGCAGGACAGCAAGTTTCAGATCTGCTAATTGGGAGCTGCAACACCAGATGCCCTTCTTCCATTCATATGATTAAATGTATTGACAGTCAAAAGATGTCAAAAAAGCAGCAACAGATGAACTCACTTTCTGCAGCAGGGAGTAAAAAAAATCAATCTGCCATATGTCCAATAGCAGAATACAAGCTTTCTGTCACTGTCTACTGTTTAGCCTGGGTTTCTTTGAACAGCAGGCTTCCTTGCTAATGGCACTGCTAGAGCATTTGCAAACTGTGTCTGTGTTTGGCTGGATTCAGTGACCTTCCCAGAGCCCGACAGCTGAGATTTCACAAGTGGCCATGCAGCAACTATCTCATACTTGCTGATAGTGTGCACATGCTAATGTAATCTCAGTGTTTAGCAACACTGAAAAAAAATCCACTTAGGCAGCAGGGATTCAGATCACAAATGTCTCCTGGAAGATTTAATTTAAGAACTGTAGTTTTAGAAGAAAAATTACTTTTTTCTCTAAGTATATCTTGATGTATTAGTTGGAAATTGCTTCCTCCTGCTAGACACTACTTTTTTGAGTAATACATGCTGAATATTACATCAGAAAAAACCCCCAGTGTACACATTTAAATTGCTCAACAAATTCTTTACTGATTAGTATCAGCATTGCTTCAGAACAAAAAAAGAGGATTATATCCATATACTACCAGCTGAGAAGTACAGCTTGGGGAGCATCCTGTCACACACACTAAAATCTCTGAAATAGCTCTGCCATATTTGCCTTGAATTCGCGTCATGAATCACAGTCACTCAGCAACCCATTCTGTAAACACGTAGAGCATCAGTACCTATGGCTGATATCTGTTACCTAATCACAAACAATACCTTTGGTTTAGTGGAATCAGAACACACACAGACAGTCATACTGCATCTATTCAAGTAGTAAGTTATTTTCACGCACATCTGTTTCCCCCCCTCCCCAAAAAAGCCTTACTTTTGTCCTGCTTCTCCTTGGCCAGCACAAGGTCCGTATTTGTAAGCATAGACAAGGCGAGGGATGAAATCCGATGTCACTGCTATAACAAACGCATTTGTGATGACCGAAAGAATTCCAATGCCTTCCAGGATCCCGTACCAGATGCCTGTTCAACAAGGACGGTATGTTTGCTCCAGGAAAAACAAGAACCAAGGTGCTTGAAATACTGCATGATCTGAAGTAGCTTTACCCATGCACAAGGTGTTTTTATGTAGTTTTTATCCAAGAGTTACTCAGTAAAAATAAATGAGACCTCATCACTGTGAATCACACCAAAGGAAGGTTAGACATACCCATTGATTTAATGAGGCATCAAACTATGCCTGAAAACTTTGCTGAATGCAATTTATTTTGAGAAATCACATCTGAATCAACAAGAAAAAAAATGTACTTCTCCATGCTTCTATTAATTACATTATATTTAGAAATATTTAGGTTTTTTTAGAAATTATGTCTGCAGTGTATGCCATGTACTGGCTGTTGTCCAGGCTTGTGCTAAAACCCACAGATACACATTGTTTGCATTTAAAACTTTGATCAGACGCAGACTTTAGGCACATGGTAGAATGTTCTAAGAGCACAAACCCTGAGTTTCTGCTATTTCTTGGTGTGGGCTATGGATTTTGGCAACGCAGTTGGTTACCCCTCTGAAAACACCAGGGATTCAGTATTGGGCAGAATGACTTTGGTTTAGAGTTCTTCCTAAAGGTGTTCTGCTTTTGCATGCTGCAAGGACAGAAGAGATTCGTAGTCAAAATAAGTTCAGAGATCCTTTGCAACAGTGTGTGGCTGGATTACCTCAGATTTATGTGGACCTTGTGTTTAGCAATGCAGGTGTGACTCATTGAGAGCAAGTTGTCTGCTGGGATCCAGATCCACCCTGTCTGACCCACCAGGGACCTGGTGGGCATGGCCCCTGAGTCACAGGGGAGCTTGATTTTGGCCAGGTAAAAATAAAACATACACGTCCCTTACAGGATGATGGCCACTTTAACTTGACTTTCATCTGATCTGTCTGGTTATTATATTCAAGTTGAGCAGCAGCATGTGTTTGCAGAGTGTCTACAACAACAAAGCACCTGCAGAGAACACTGATCACTTTACACCTTGGCTGTTAAGTTCCCCAGAAAATCATCAGATGTTTTCCAATAAAGACTAATATTTACATAAGTAGATTGGCATCAGATACTTGAATTTTTTTTGAACAATCAAGGGGTATATTATTAATTGTGAAGATGACAGAAAATACCTTAATCTGCTCTTTTTTGTTTGACAAATAACACATATATATAACAAACACCTTACAAAGAGCTCACCTATATCTTTGGCTCTTGAAGCTAAAGGTCTTCTCCACTGAGTAACAAACTTGTAAGCATCAAGCCGAATTTCGATAATATTGTTTAGTAAGGCCAGAAGTGGTGCCAGTGGAAAAGCTGCCACAAAAATGGTTGTGAACCCAAACTGAAGAACTGGGGGAAAAAAAGGAAATATCACACTATAATTGTTAGGATCTAATCCCAAGGTGTAAGATACCAAACAGTGTATGCAAATAAGCAGTATGTACAAAGTATACAGACGCTTCTTATAATGTCATACCATATAATGGTGTAGTGGCAGTTGTATAGCAAGTCCTTGCCAAAAGTTAGAAGAAAGAATGAAAAGAGCTAATGCACATCTGACCCCGGAATGGACACCACCATCTAAATTTTGTAATTTGGCGTGAAGTTCAGAGACAGACAAACTGTGCTTTTAAAAAGGGACATTTTTACTCAGCATCAACTAGGATTTCTCAATACTTGCAAAGATTAGGGGTGAATACATTTCTTTTAATAGTTCAGATGGGAAGAAGTTTGAAATTCTGTTTAAGTTTCTAGAGGTAGGTTTTCAGATTATCAGATTTCCCATTAATTTGAAAAGAATTGTGTGAGGGAGAAAAGAAAAAAAAATCATGACATATGCAGTTCAGTCACATAGAACAAAAGTTCATGTTTTTTTAGTATTTTTTGAGCAGTAATTCTTTCTCCACAGGATACAGCAAGTGCCTTTTGGCAGTAAGTTACTTTGTAAATATGCAATGAAGTTTGTAAATATGAGGCAGCAAATGAGGGAGGATTTTAAACATAAATAAGCATGCAGGTCTGTACTTCAAAGTGAAAGCACAAGGCAACTTCCTTTAGGAAAAACAGCAAAGTTCTTCAGAAATATATGCAGATAAAAAGCTGGGCTGTGGTTTGGAAAAACAAACCAGAATGGGAATTGTTTAATAGATGGGAGGTTACCAAACCATCAGCAGTGTGCTTAACTACATTGGTTTGGTTCTTAAAAACTTACTCCCATTCCTCACCTGACCGGTGAGAATGAAAACCTTTTTGCAGTCTCCTTAGCTTCATATAGTAATAATTAAAGAATTCACCAGCCCGCATCAAGAAAAAAGCAACATTAAAATCTAGTGAAAAAGAGAGAATGAAGGCTAGAGTCATACTCATCTCTAGGTATTCATCAAAGAGTCCATAAGCATTCATAGGCTGCAGATTATAGTCCTTTTCCCACTGTGGGAAGCTTGTTTTTCCCTGTGTGCCATACTCTTGCCGTAGTTTTCTCCTGGTCCACCAGTTTTGAATTAGCCTACATTTTAAATTAAATTAAAGAAACAAAGTAAGGAACATAATTGGATATTTATCACAAAACTGGAAAAAGTTAAATGGGCACAACATACCTTGCAAAACTCATTTCCCAATGTACAGGAAAATAGAGCATTAGGAATACATGTGGCTGATGACACAGCATAATAGGTATGAAAACAGATACAGCTGATAAGCTATAATCCCAGCCTAGATTTGTTAAAATGGTAAAAGGATTTTGACATATTTTTCATTATTTATTTACTTATTTTTCTCTGCACAGAATGGCAAACCACTTCAGGGCCTGTTTATATGGCAGAATGCAATGCTGTGTGGAGACAGCTGAGCTCAGTAAGCAAGAGTGCCAATTCTGTTTGATTCTCTCCTGTGTGTGTGACCTGGCATCTCTGCATGGCTCTACAGTGTGCAGGGTAACAGTCTCTGGGCAATCCTGGAAGGGAAAAGGCAACCCTGAATGGTGTCTGCAGCCAAGCATTCGGAGGAGAAAGAGGCAGAAAGAAGTGTCTGAAGTATAGACATTACATGGTGGCTGAGAGATGGATGGCTGACACAGGAGCTACCTCCATATCAAGAAATGGGCACCTGTACTGGAAGTCAGGGGGAAGATACTGTTCCCAGAGAAGATACTGTTCCCAGAGTGTAAGACTGTGAAAGGCAGTGAGCCAAAAGTGAAATGAATTCTCACATCTGAAATAAACACCTCTTCAGGGAGTTGCACTGGTTTGGCCAACAAAGAACACTAGTTAAGAGTTAGTATTTAAAAAACCCTAAACCACAATGACAGAGATTTTTCTGAAATTGTGATTGGCTACTTTGTCTCAGTAAGAAAAAACATTATAGATCATCCAAATAATTCAGTCCTTTTCCTGACAACGCTTCACTTTTTGCCCTCACAGGGGCCTGGTCTGGTCTGTGAATGGTGCAAAGTGACGGCAAATAGTCATTGGATTTGGATAAGGGTTTGGACAGCTGCTTGTTTTCTTGAATCTTAGAGATTATTTTTTCATTTACATAATTTATCAGAAAAGTTACAGCTTTTCCTGTCTTCCTTAAAAAGTGTATGTGCAATGGAGTGCAGTTCAACTGAATTCAGCTACAGATTGCAGCGTTGCCTCCAAGTCCTCTGGCCATTCACATTGTGTTGGCTGCCATCAAGCTCTTAGCAGAAAGAGCTTTTTTTCACACAAAAAGGAAATGCACCTGCTTGCAGCATTTCAGGGCTAGAAGGTGGACTGAAGGGTCTGGAGAGCAAACACATCTCTTATCAGAATAAGCTGAAGCATTTCACAGTGTTGTGACTGTGTCTTTTATCTTGTGATTTTCCTTGTGACTCTGAAGATTCACTTCACCTGAAGCTGTTTGAACTATCGAATCACTTGTTTTTAAACAGTCTCCTCCTATCTCTATCAATCACCTTCTTTTATTTCTCCTCTTTGTTAAGTTTCAAGATCTGTATTAATAGAAAGCAGAGTTTTCTAATGAAAACTGACAAAAGAGGTTGGGAATGGAAAGAGAAAGATCAATACTGCTGCTACTGTTCCCTCCTGCACTTTCCAACTAATCCCTGCAGCCCTAACATCTCCAAAATACTGGCAAGGAGTCATAGGCCCAGTAAAGATGGAGAAATAGCAAATCCCTCTGAACTTTGCAAGGGCAAACTTTCTGACAATGTCAGTTCTCTTAGATGTTTCACTTGCTAGTACTTGCTAATTTCCCTTGATGACCATGCACACTGTCTGTAGCAGCAGCTACACAGATCATATTAAACCTCTTTTAATCATATTAAACATGCTCATTAAATACTAATCAATAAGGAACAAACTAATACGAAATTAATAATTGCAAACATTTTAGCTAGGGCACGGCTTCATGTTACCCTGAAGATCACAAGGGAACTCATCTCCATACCAATTAGTACATTTTTCTATCTTTCAGAGTGCATTTGCCAGTAGTGCATTTTTTCCAGCTCAAAGCTGCTCTTTCAGGCATCTTTTATCACCCAACAAGAAATCAAATTTAGAACTTACTAGTATAACTAAAAAATGATACATATAATATTTTTCATGTAAGCAACACAGTGGTCACATAGTTATTTTTGAGGAGTTTTAGAACACACAATACAATTTAACAAAATCAAGTACTTCCCCTGTATTTACTTATTTGTTAATATTTATATTACACTTTCACTTTTGCAAACTGTGTCCAATGTGGAAAAAAGCCCCAAACATCATCTATGTATCTGGAGTTCTGTATCCTAGGGGGGGATTTTCTGTTGTAATGACTACTACATCTTGCTTTTATTAACTGGCAATAAGGAAAGCATAAATTTAGTATTCTGTGACCTACAGAAGCATAGGTATTATATTTACTTACGGATATCCCAATTCCATGAAATTATTCCATGTCTGCTTTAACACCATTATAATACCCATTTGCATACAGAGATCAATAAGGCATCCACTAGGGTGGCACTACAGAAAAAAAGAAAGAAAAAAGTTAAACGGAATTATACTGAGTTTTAAAACATTTCTTGAAGGCTATAAATGATACTGGATCATTTACTAAATAGAAATTAAATGCATTCACCTTATTTTTTTTAAGAAGTGAAAACTCATGGGAACAGAGGACACTGTATCATAATGTCATCATTTTAAGCTTATCACCTAATTCTCTGCAGAGGTCAGTCAGCTGAAACCAATGCAGACTTCACATCAGTGCTTCTAACGTGCTGTGCAACTGTGGGCAGGGCATAAACAAAGGCCACCAAGTTTCTCCATTGATTTCAATAGTTTTTGGGGAAGGTGACTGTGTATCAAATCAAAGAATGAAGAGAAAATTCCTCCTGGCTGCACATAAATGAAACAGTTTATGCCTAGAGGATAGTCCTAGAACTATTAATTGAGTATTGTTTAACATCTATGAGTAGACCATGCAAAGCTATTGTCTTCTCGAAGAACTAAAAATCTCTAACTGCTGAGCAACAATTCTTAGTGTTTCTTGGAGAGTGCTTGCTTGCTTTAGCAGTGGCTCCAGACCTTGAAGCTGTGGTTCTGCTTTTGGGAGAGATGTTCAGATAGTACAAATTTAAGTAAATTTTAGCTAGTATTGGAAAAAACAGAAAGGTATCAAAAGCTTTCTACCCTCTAACAGCACTTTGTGCAATTGGCTTTGCAGATCCAAACAGTGTAGTTCAAACTCTATTTTAAAATCCTGAGTAATACAGATAAGTCAAGCAAATCACTGTCACAGAACTAGAATTATTTCTCTTTAATTTTTATGGAGAAAAAATAGTTATTACCTGGAATAAAATGAGACATTAATTTCTTATAGATACTGCATTATCCAGCTCTCAGAACTTGGATCACTGCTGAGGTTTTTGTTGACCTAATTTAGCATCTCTTTAGATTAACGGGGTGACAGGATTGTATTTTGGGGTTTTTTTCTGGGTTGATTTGTTGGTGTTTTTTTTGATTTCTCTGTCATTATTACTAAATCATCATCCTCCAGTTTTTTAGGAATCAGTCATCACATGAGTGAATACAACCTCAGTGAGGTAGTGTTAATGAAATAGCAGCAATGTTACAACAATAACATCAATAATATGTAAACTGTGGTCTGAGCATGTCCATGGACACTGAACTAGTGTTACTAAATGTCTTAGACTTGGCTAAATTCAACTGGTGAAGAGAGGGGTAGCTGAACATATTATTCTAAAGCAGGTTAGTTCTAATAAGACTTAGAACAGATACAGTCAATAAAGTCAAGACTTTTTTTTATTAGATTTTTTTTATTATTAGACTCTTTTTTTTTCTCTGAGAAAAGCTAAACAGGGACTACTAAGAGTAACTTCCACCAGCAACTAAGCCAACCTGTACAACCTCATTGTTGCACTTTCCTCTCAAACCTGGTTCTCTTTTCCTTCCATCTCTGCTCCTGCAGAGAGATGAGATTCTTTCCCTGTTCTCTGATCCCTCTGTGAAATGAATCAGCCCACTGAATCATCAGAAGACTAATTCAGCCAGAAAAAGGAAGTTTACTGCTGATACAAGGAACTGAATAGGCTCCTCACAGGACTGGACAAGTGCGAGCCAATGCAGCGGAAGAGGAAGGAGCAAACCTCACGGGGAGGACTCAGCAGAAGAGCAGAACTGTTTTCCTTTGACCATAGCAAGTTTTTAGGTCAGCTCAGTCCCAGCCAGATTTTGGAGGGATGTTAAGCAAAATTGTGTCTGCCCATTTATCAAGTATTCTTTCCTCGAATGAACAGAATTCTCTACAAAATTAAGATTGTTTTATTCAAATTCAAATTCAAATTTAATTGTTTTTCTAATATTTGAATGGCCTTTATTAACCAAAATATTTATGTGTCCAGAAGTGTTTGAAAATTCAAGTTGGCAGGCATTTTCCACTTACCATTTATCTGCAGAGTTGTTTCAATTATTCATCTATGGAGCAGGAAGGAAACCATGGGATTTCAGTGTGCACATAGCAGCACTGGGAAGTAAATGACTGGTCCAGAAACTGCTGCTATTCAACTCCTATAACTGTCAAATGGGCTTTGGATTCTGAAGGTATTTATTTAAAAAAATAAATAAAATGGCATTGGCCCTTGAGTAATTTGCAAAACCAAACTCTCGTCGCTTTTCATATTAATTTAATTTCAAAGACATGGGGCATTATGCCAGTAGCTTGTTTGGGAAGTTTGTTTAGTTGCTTTGGTCAAATTTCACATACATTTTATGTGTCTAGATTTTTAATTAATTACTTTATTATTTTAGCTCTCTGATTCACAAGACAAGAAAAGCTGAGAAGAAAGGATTTTTTTGGAAGCAAAAAGTTGTCAGGTTTGTATTTGACTTTGATTCCTTCCAAGGATATCATATTTCCAATGTAAATATGTGAGTAATCTTTAAACCATCTGATACCACTGTTTGCAATGTGATCCAAACACTAGAACTGCTAGCATTGAAAATGGAATATATATATCAATATGTAGATGCTTTTGTAGCAGATGGTAGTGTCAATAGTGTGGAGTTAGACAGCAACTGAACACCCAATAACACACTCAAAAATGCCTAGGCAGATTTATGTGTCTGCCTCTGCTTGCATTCATGGCATCTCTGGGCAGCAGATAAATCAGCATGCAGTTATCAAACACTCACCTCTTCCAGCCTCCACCGGTTTATCAGCCTTAAATAGGCACCAGGGTGTCCTGTAAATCTTTAACACAGGAATATATATCAACTATGTTGTGTAAGCAGTCTGTTCACAGTAGTAAGAGAAAGCTCACACTCTTATTTTAATCTAGTGTTATCTTAATGTGACTGGTATAACTATAAAAGATGTTATGCTGTAAAAAGTTTTATGGGTATTCCTGGAATAATCCCCATGAATGACTACAGATATTTTTACTTTCAGTTTTATTTCAATACCGATACTCTGCTGTTGGATATTCAACATACGCAGAGCAGAGGGAAAATCTGACTGAAAGTGCTCATGTCAGTTTGGAAAATGCCTTTCAACTGCCAGTCCATTCCTTACACCAAAAAAAATGCTCTGTGATGCCTGCCTTCCTGTGAAATCAGTTTTCATTAAAAGTCATAATTTTCTAACTATTCCCCCATGTTTTCCCCCAAAATTATTCCTATATGCAAATAATCCATACTAATGGGTTCTTCTATTCAAACCTTCCCTACTGAAAAGGTCTTTTTTTTAGGAGACTGACAGAAAGAGACATACAAATAATATATATTTAGATAAATAGATACGCACAAATACATGTATATAAAATATACAATAAACATATATATAATAAATATGTATGTGGGAACTCCCTCAAATGATAGCTCATAACTCACTCTCAACAGTTCAGATCATATAATCAGAGCAGATCCCTTCCAACTGAACTATCCTATCCTATCCTATCCTATCCTATCCTATCCTATCCTATCCTATCCTATCATCTTTCATTTATCTGTACAAATGACACACATAAAGACAGAGTGAAATTACCTGCAAATATAGTACTGTGAGATCCATCTGTTTCCAATAGTGAAATTGTTAAGTTAATATTGAGACCATGTGGTGATAGGAAATGAAAACTGCATCTGTTTCTGGGCTTTTGAAAGTATAAAACTGCAATCTGTTCTGCTTTGCTAGCATGGAATTTGTATTTTGACATGTGTGATAATATGACCCATTTTGTTTCATTAGAAACAACTTTATTTCTTCTCTCAACTTCATTTTGCACATATGAGTGTGCAGTGTGCAGACATCAATCCTACCTTCCAAGGAAGAATGCTATATAAAAGGTAGAGCTGTTCAGATTGACAAACTGAAAAAGAAACATTTTCAGAGTGAAGCTGTTCTCCCACTCCGATTCGGTGCGAGGCTGCTCTGTGAAGAAAATTATCAGAGTTTCAGAGGCTTATTCAGATTATCAATTTCCCTTGGCACAAAGGCTGCACACACCTGTAAGAGCTGGCAATGTATTTGTAAATTAGCCTGATGTTTTCAAAATATAACCTGGCAGAAGAAATTGTATACAGAAGCAGCACTCAGCAAGTGAGCTTCCAGAGACTTAGAAATCTATTCTGGTGTCTGTATATGTATGTTCCCATGAGGCTGTAAGAAAGTTGTTGAGGTAATGCATATATTAAACATCCCACCATATTAAAGTGGTCTTTACAGGCTCTTCTCTTGTTTCCTTTTCTGTATCCGACCATAACGAAGCTATTTAAGTGCCTTTTTCTTAGAGATGCTACACCGAACTGAAGAAAATCCTCTTGGTAATTCTGTTTCATGGATTTGTCCACATGTATCAGTGGAGTGCCACTGCATGACTTCCCTTCCTTGTCCCAGAGAACTCATCACAAAACATCAAGAATTTTGCAGTGGGTGGGCTAAGGCAAACAGGAAAGGGGAAGACATATTCTCGCCTTTGAGTATTATTCCCTTATTCTCCATCTCAAGAAATGTCAAGACAGAAGTTAACAAAACAAGGTCAACGTCAGCACACTAGTACCATATTCTGAAATTACTTTCCAGCTGGCAGTAGCTTGTTGTTAGCAGACCATTGCTGTGAACAGGAGTAATCAGAAAAGTGGAGCTACTAGTGGTGATTCTGAGTATCATAATGACAGTACCCATATACTGCTTCCAAAGCAGCCTCCACTAAAGCACTGTAAATACAGAAAAAGCAATAAACTTGGTTCACTAAGAACTGCTTTTTCATTACATGCCAGTCTGCAGGAGGGACAAGTTTGACTACAACAAGGCTGCTGCAGCTGAATCTTTGCTCACATGCCCATCAGAGACAACAGTGATGTTCTGGAGTAGCACAGATACGAATTCTGAAGATGATCATGCAAAAGCTGAAGAAGGACATCCTCAATGTCCTCAATGCAGTTTTGTTGCCAGTTCTACTTTGAGCTTATTACACTGATAAAGCTAATTCAGATCAAATCTGTTCCTCAGGCCACCAGAGTAAAAATCACAAAACTGAACAGGATCAAAAAAACTTGACCTGCTGAATTTTCATACAAGTGCATTCTGCAAAAAGCTGATGACAACCTAACAGAAAATAATCAAGCTTCAAGGCCTCTAGAATGCATCTTACTTTCCCCAGGCTGTCAGGACATAGTTTGTACAATTGACAAACTTGAAAGTCTTATTTCTCAACTGTAGCTAGCAGGTATCTTCTCCATAGATACAGGATAGCAAAAATATTTTAAAACTACAGCATATAAACGAGGACTCTCAGTTTACTAAGAAACAAAAGAATAAAATTCTATTGTACACAGGTATGTTTTGAACACATAACCAATGACTTCTGGCATGTAGAAAAGCCCTGAGAGTAACTAAAATCAGTTATTTCCTTTGAGCATTAAAACATCAAAATCTGTCCATCTGGTCCAAAATAATTTACTGAATATCGTCAATGCACAGTGGTTTCCAGGAGCTCAAAATAACCTCCTCAAACCACTTGTATATGTGTTATAATATAGTTTTCTTAATAGGCTT
The DNA here is from genome assembly GCA_027886175.1 of Phylloscopus collybita. Classification (NCBI taxonomy): domain Eukaryota; kingdom Metazoa; phylum Chordata; class Aves; order Passeriformes; family Phylloscopidae; genus Phylloscopus; species Phylloscopus collybita. The sequence goes on along the minus strand of JAJNNQ010000137.1, from coordinate 47,171,130 downwards.
TCAGCTATAGTCTCACTTCGGGCTTCTTGACGCTAATGGGTCATAGCCAATTGCCACCAACTACTGCAATCTTCCAAATATACCAGGATTTCCACATATCCTGTCTGAGCCATGGATATATGGATGATAGCCTAATGCTACCCCATTGATAGTGGATGCTCTCCTTAGAAAACAGATTATCTTGCTCTAGCATAAAGACTGCCTTTGTGAGTGAGCTGAAAGGATTACTGAAATTTAAAACATCATCTAGTTCAGGTGTAGGTAGAGTTGATGATTCACCTAGTCATTTTTGCTCCTTACTGCCCTTCTTAAAGGCAAATGTTTGGTAGCCAATCAGCACCTTGTTTCAAGCTATGAATTTGTTTTCCAGAAGTGACTCTCCTTTTCTATGTTTACAAACCCTGGAGGTTGTGAGTGCTAAGTCCGTCTGAAAACTCATGCCTTTTCCTCCAAAGTAAAAATTTTATGTTCATTTATAGCAAACAATTTGTTTACATTCTTAGATGGTAGGGGGTTGAAGCAAGAACAAAGGTGGATGATTGTTGTCATCACTGGTTGAATGGCACAGTAGTTTAGTTTATATACTTTCTTATTAGAAATTTAAGAAAAACATTAATTCCTACAGATTGCAAATTAGGATTTTTCATATTTATGCAGACATTTTGAATTTTATCATGGTGTATGGACTAAAATCAGTACAATATTATTCAATTTTATACTTAATATTACTTACCTAAATTTGTCAAGAAAAGAGCAACCTTTTCATACAGCTGTAACAGAGAAGAAACAGTCTCTTAGTTACATGGCTGGCTCAAAAACATAGAAGTTTCTAGGGAGAGAACATGTTATATCTGACATGCGGATGATTCTGTGGTGTTCTGATAATGACAATAAAACTACATAATAATACAGAAATGATATAATCAAACAAGGAAAAGTAAAGATTTTATATCTAATGCTCATCCATATTATATGGAGAAGTGCTGTCACTGTCCCTATTTTACATAGAGTGAAAAAGGGTGAGAGAATTTTTCCAAACAGAAAAGCAGAAACAATAGCACAACTGAGATTTTTGTTTTAGTTACTTATTCACTTCACAAGAAAAAAATCACCCTAGAAGAGCATGCTATGGTATGTTGGATATGTTGGTTATTTGGGGCTTTTTGGTTTTGTTTGGCACTTTGGTGCTGAAAGGAAAGACACAGGGGGGACAGGGTTACTTCAGAGAACATCTTTAGTAATCCCCACCACCAGATACATTTTTTACTCTGAGTCAGTGTCATTTTTCTAAATTTTAAGTGGTGCTTTCTGCACTTTGAGGTACCATGCTCTCAAACTCTCCAGGAGACTCCAAACTTCATAAAGATTACAAAACTAACTTGGAGGGTTTTCGCAATAAGTATATGCAAGGGAGTTTTGAATCTATTAACTACATCACCATCAATATTAGAGTAAATTAATATAGTGATTTCCATTTGCTTTAAATTAGTCTGGAGCCCATTCTTACAAATTGCTAAATGTCCGTAACTCCCACTGATGCCTACAGGAATACAAAGCTTCTCATATTTCAGGCTCAAGTATTTACTTACTCCTACAGTGCATGTCAGCAATGCTTCTTTTTATTTGCAGTTATCCTTAGAGTCTCTTGATAAATTGAGTTACGTATTGTTTACAGATCAAACTGCTTAAGAACTGAAGTCATCCTGAAATCTCTCATCCATGTTAACAACTACTTCATGCTTAGAATAGCTCTCCTCTGCCTTTGGAGTAAATGGCTTTGTTTCAAGTAATGAAAACAGTAGTTTTGTTTGGGTTTAAAAGCATCTCCTAAGGGCAGCTGTAAATGTGCTAAATGTCTGGGTCATTTATATCCTGATCCCAGCAGGGAGTGGTTTTTTTATTTACAAATGCTCACTCCTCTACAGAAGGGTTTATCAAAACTTCAATTTGTTGCTATTCCATTTGGAACAGTAAGACTGTGTTAGAGATTCTGTTCACAATGTTTGGATCTAATTATCTGCTACTGTAGTTTAACACTACTACCCTCAAGGGGCCCTGTTGGGGATCATATTCTGTTCTCTGTTTGTATTTTCCATGGGCAATATTACTGGATTTAACAGCTTTACATAGCCTAGGTAAAGCTAGTGATTGTTTTCAGGTCAGGCTGCAAGATTATCTGTGAGACATTATGCTTGAGGGTCGTTTTGTTTTGTTTTGTTGTGATGGATGTGTCAGAATAGGTACCTAATACTCAGAACATCTGGTCTGGAATTGTGGTCTAGACCTTCCCCCTGATGCTTTGAGAGGCTATCAACTTGTGTCAGAATCACTGCTGGTTTTTAAGGCATCTAGCAGTAAATTCTCTACTGCTATGCACATATTGGTCCATTCTGGTTTTATTACTGTATCCATTCTTGCTCTTCTGACACTTTTCTTGAGTCACAGTCCATGCAGGGTTCAACTACCTGAATTGCTTCTGGGGATTTTTCTTCTCCCCAAAGAAATCCCACCATTGCCCTTCAGTAAACTACATTAATCCATCATGGGAAGCAAGGGATTATGTTCCTAAAACCTTCCTTTGAAAAACTCCTGCAGTTCCATATTTTGTGGATCTTTTTCTTCCATGAGCTATATCCAGATCTAAGGTTATGGTGTTTACTGAATGGTGAGGAGTACGAGGCTTAAGAAATCCATCTTTGCAGTTCTCCACTTATTTGATTATTTTAGGAAATAAAACAAAGTTTCTCAAAAGGCACCTTCAAGCAATCTTCCATTATTTAAAAGAAAAATCTCTGACCTGTGAAACTCTTTGAGACTGAAAAAATTTCAAGTGTGCAGTGTTTCTTTGTTGCTGCTTCACTGCATATACAATGACTTACACTGAGAGCTTGAAAATGGGTGTTGTACTGGCATAGATTTATATAGTTTTAATTTTTTTTCTTTTATGCTTATTGTGTGCTCTAGGTGGAGTAAAGAAATTCCCCAAAGGCTGGAGAAAAAACCCAACAAAAACAATAAAATAAAAATAACATAAAAGAAAGCCCTCAGTGCAATCTCAGATAGAAAACCAGCTTCTTCCTTTCTGCCCTTTCTCAGCCTATAGTCCCACCTAAGGGAAAACACAGGATAAACAACAGTCCTAGACAGACTTGTCTTAGTCACTAAGCCATTCTTGCCTATGCCAAAGGAAGAAGCAAATTCCTGCAGCAAAGACTTTTGGAATTTCCTACTGTACAAAAAAGGACCCATCAAAATTAATTTTTAATTATGGAAATGCTTGGATATTGCATAGGAAAGAAAGAAGTCTCCAAGTCAGCCTTGGAAATGAGCAGTCCTGAAATAACATCTTTTCCCTAGGAAGTAAATCAGCACATCTTCTGGAGTGAAGTCTAACAAGTTGTTTGCAGAAGATTCTTGCTATTGAGTAGAGAGGGGTACTCCACCCTGGCTCCAGTACCCAGCTGTATGTAGGTTGAACCCTCCTTCCCCCTAAAAGGCATTTTTATAATGTCAGTTGGCAAAACCTGAGAGTGAAAGGCCATACACCTCTTGCCAAGAGCAACAAAGACCAGACACATTGCAATATACAGGAGTATCAGCATGTCAATGGAAGGAGGAAACTCATTCCCCATCTGATCTATTCTATACAGTCTTACTGGGACTGTTGCCACATAGAAATTCCATTATCTTTGTCCCAAGTCTGGTTCCAAAACAGCTCACAACAATAACCTGCCATCAGCCAGCCCCACTGCAGTGCACCCAGACCATGTCTCTGGTGCACACTGGCAAAGGCTATGGGCATCCCTAGAACAAATCACGTCTGTCAGCTCAAGCCTTGTGCAAATTTTAGCTCAAGAGTTCTGCTTATGGACATTGTGTCTGCATATGCATATCCTCACTGGAAAACTACCATGAAAACTGAAATTGGAATTACTGAAAATCACATAAATAAGAACTTAGCTTTGTCACTATATTTAAAAAATAACATCAAAACACAATTAAAAAGAAGAATGTTAATGAAGTGGAACAAAAACTGCAAACATTGAAAAGGGAAAGAAGTGGCAGAGGATAAATCAGGGGTATGATCACGTCTCCCTAAAATATTTTCAGAATATTAAAACATACTTCACATAATGCTTGGGTTTGGAATTGCACTTTATATAAATAGTGAATGATGTCTGTAAACAATAATTCTATGTCTGGCTTAGCAAGATGCTCCAATCCTGCTAAAAAAGGAAGTGCAAGCATTTGGTTGGCTGCTGACTGAGATATCTACTGCTCTGGTGGCTTAGATATAACTTTGGATACGTTAATTTTACTCACCACATTCAGTAGCATGATGATGCAAAAGTTGATGCACACTGCAGTCCCTGTAGTTGCAACCTGAGAGTTATTCCTAATTAAAGCCCACTTAAAGGCAGCAAAAGTGCTGACAGTCACAACACGGTAAATAACAATGCCAAATACAGCAGCAATCACCACACAGATCTAAAGGAAGAAAAGAATCAGAGAGAAGAACCTGAAAACTTCCAGTGGAACAGGAGTTACCTTCTCCCTGAAACTCTGAAAATCAAATGCAATGAAAAACTTCAAAAGTGTATTCCTTTTGATTCCAGAGAAAGGTTTCAGCGCGATGATTTTTCTTCCTGTTAAGTTCTTTTTATTTCTCATAATGAAAAACATGGTTGAAATAATATTAAAATAATTTTTAGTTTTAAACATTTCCTTGAAAATGTTCCTCTTCCTTAGCATTAATGTGGGAAACAATATTGCCAGCTCTGGGAGTTAGAAATTTTCCTTATCTGCACATGATGTACAAAGGCTAGTCTCAAACCGATGTTGCAGCTTGATAGTATCATACTTGGGATGGATTTTGTGCTTTGATGGACTTTACACTTCACACAAATGTCTCCACTTGTAAGCACTGCCTCAAAAACAGCCCTGCCAAGCTAGCCTAGCTAGCTGTTTCTTCCTACAGTTCTGGGAAGTTTCTATCTAGAGAAGGTAACCAGTTCAATTGCCCTTGTGATTTCTTCTCTGATGAAACTTTCAGCAACGTGACAGAATGAGAAAGCCACAGCTGAGCCAGGCTGCTTAGTTACTTAATGTTTCTTATGCAACAGTTGAGCTGTATTATTTACTACACTGTAAGAGTCCATCCTGAGAAATTTTGAGAACTGCTCTAACTTAAAGTTTGGTAAGTGTATATCTCCTCATATAGGTGTAATTAAAAAAATATTCTTATCTAAATGGTCAAAAGAAGTGGAGTTTTTCTAACTTGCTGGAAGCCCATTCTATGCCAACAATAAAAATAACTTCAGTGAAGATAAATTTTGCCCTGTTTGAAGGGCTGTTATGGGGACACTAATTTGTGGTGCATGCAATTTAGAGCAAAGCTACTCTCTCTGGCACTTTGAGTAAGATCTATCACTAGTCTAAGAAGATTAATGATGGCGTTTTCATAGGGTAAAATACTGCCACCCTTTAAGAAAAAAAAACATGGGGAAAGTACACAAAATATCAGAGCTGTAGTGTCAATTTTGAGCAGAGACTGCAGTCCTGAGTATGTGTCCTCAAGGGCTGAGTCAAGAGTGTGCATCCACCTGATGTACCAGAGCACAGTTCATCTCAATAATGCTCTTGCCTTTCTTGACCTTGATAGTTTTGAACAATTTTGAAGTCATCAGTTTCTTACTGTCCTCTGCCCTGTTGCTGTGTTAGCTCACCTACCTGGCTTTCCACAGCTCCTGAGGCTGTACACATCTATAATTTTCGTGTCTCCTGGAAAAGCCTTAGTGAATTCCGTGGCAATCTGTTGATTCCAGACCAGCACTGTGTTTTCAAGACCAGCACTACCACGCCTGTTGTCATGTGAATAACAGCCCACAACTGCTTCACTGAAATTAGAGAATGGGGGCGTTTCTGCAGAAATGCTTGCAGCTCTCTGTTAGGAGACATTTTGCTGCTCCTTTTAGTTTTGCACTTTGTAAAGGGGATAAATGCATCATTTTAATCAAGGAACATTGGTTTCTCCCTTTCAACTGCACTAGGAATATGAACTCTCTTTCCTCTTCTCCTCAATACACTGAGAAACTAGGCTGTATTAACATCATTAAGCACTCCAGGCTTTTAGGTTCTCTGTGAAGAGAACAACTGCTTCTCCTATGGCAACACTTTCCCCATCGCTCTGCACTGTTTACACAGGGAAAGCTACCAGTGAGCTAATTCAGTCAACTGAAGTTGGGGCCTGAATGTGATAGTGTCACTATTCTGGCGTGTGTCAATACATACAGTGTCACAGGTGCAGCCTTAAAGAAAGGGATTAACTATCTGTGAGACTCAGTGAAGAGTGAACCAGTGTAGGACTTGACAGAAACTCAACTGATTTGCTGTGTAGATTTTCAACATGCATAGAGCTTATTTCACTTTCAAGCAGTCATATCCAATATTTACCTACTCTACTAGCAGAGATAATATTTTGTTCTTTTTCAACTGGTAAATAAATAAAAGTTCTCAAACCATAAAAAATATTCCAGATGCAGAAACGATGAGTCTGCTGCATTTATCTGCAAATGCTTGATAAGGCTCTGGCTTCCCAGATATGGGGTTCATTCGTTCTTTCTTGGAGTACTTGGCTTCAAACTGCGGACGTATTTCCTCCTAAAGAGCAGACAGATAATGTTCACATACAGCACAGCTAGGAAAAACTCTGTGGGAAACTTTAGATCTTTTATCAGACCACTGTTATGGGGAACGACATCTTTGAATTCAGCAGCTGGCACAGCTACTACAAATGTTGAGCTGGGAAATCAGGTCTCCTTCATGAGAACTAGAATAAATCACTGTACCCATAAAAATAGGTACTGAAAGTATTTAGTAAAATCCCCAATTAGCTATTCCTCTAAATAATGCTCTTTCAAAACTCTGTGGCTGCAAGACAAATCATTTTAAGGTTGATCCTACAGAATTTTTCAGTCTGACATTATCCTTCCTATTGGTACTGGAAATTTACAACTAAGCAAAAAAAACCCCAACAACCAAACCTCCTTTTCCCAAACCTAATTCCTGTTAGGCATTTGGTTACGTTTCCATTATCAGCAAAAGCTTCTCAGCATTTGGAGAAGGATCCATGCCGTCTAACACTGCTCAATTACTTCTTAAATTGGACAATATTATTAGCAGGAGCAACTTTCAGCAGAAGAAATGTCAAAGCCTGCTGTGCCATTAAAAACTGTCTTGTGAAATGAAACCTGGGGATTACTTGGGGAGAGATTTGGTTACATCTGTTTGCAGCACTGCCAGAAGACAGGGTTCACCCTTGGTGCAGGCAACACCTGCAGTACTGCCACCCTGCTGCCCTAACTTGCAGACATCACCAAGAACCATGTGTCCTGTGCCACCCTGTTCCATTGTGTCATCCACCACTGTCAGAGGTGAGATAAAGCACCAGGCTTGGAGGATGGACTCCCACACATGCTGGCAGATATTAGAGCTCTGTTTGTAGTACTCTACTGCATACTGGAGAGCTGCTCCATGGTACAGCTGGCTGCTACAAGGGAGCAGACAAGAACCAGCTTACAAATTTCACTCACTTCCAGCTCTTCAACTGCATGTAACTGAACTCTAAATGACTAAAAGTTGGAAATGCCCAGACCTTAAATGACTGCATTGAAATAGGTGAATGTTAACTGCTCACACAAAACTTCAGAATGTGAATAAAGGTGAGATACCCTGAAAGTCTCCATCCTTTTTAAAAAATTCCCCTGAAGGGGAGCGGCAGGGGGGAAGAGGAAGAAGTCATGTCTCATTCTCCCTCTTCCAGGTTCTGAAGATGCTTTCTTAACACAGTTAATTTCCAAATTCAAACAGCAACCTGATAGCAAGTTATAAAAACAAATGAAGAAGCATGTATGTCTAGCTGCAATGCCTCTGTAACTAATTATGTGCTTGAGGGAACCAGCCCTACATCAGCTATACAAAAAGGCTAAGCATGTTTCTGTGGAGGCAGGGTTCTTGCTCTTCTTCTGTTTTGCCCAAGCTGACCCTGCCATATCAGGGCTGAAGGAAATTGAGCAGACCATAATCTGGCAAAAGGAACAATGTAAGTAGTATCATATCCACATGTCCTATAATTCCCAGTTGATGCAAATAATGCAAATGCTATTTTTACAGATATTCTCAGTAAAAAATTGGAAATCTGGCATGACACTTTGTACCTGTTTAATGATACCCCGCAATGCTTGGGAAAGTAAACTATATTTTGTCTGGCTGAGGTTAATGATACAAAGAAGGTGACACTGAAGAAAAAGAAAAAATATGCTACAAATAGCAACAGAAGCCAGATTTCATCTGGGTGTGCCAGGAACTGGATGCAGTTGGTTTCCTGTGGTGTGCCCACCCAAGATGAAGTTGCTCTTCATGTCTCCCACCTTGCATCTGGTTTACAAGAAGAGGAAATCCAGATATGTAGGGTTGAAAGAGCCAGAACACACTCAGTTCATACCCCTAGATGGAGAGGCCTGAACATTGCAGGGGTTGCTGTACGCCTTTCTTGGATGAGAATCTGAAGTGGTGAGGAATTCACAAGGTTGCATATCTGAATAACTGCAATTCTCCTTTCCATCGTCTTCATTGTTTCATTTATTTGTCTCTTCATTTACAACAAGAAGGTGATTACAAAGAGATAGGAAGCCTTTTAAATGGTGTTTTTTTCAGTGTATTGTTGCCAGGAATTAATAAATTTCCCTCTGTAACAAAACCTTATTTTTCAATTTGACAATGAAAATTAAAGCAAGCAAAGGCTCGACACATAATATTAATAAAAGTAACAATCTTCATTATCAAAAGCTTGAGATTTAAAATGGTAATTAGAACTCTTTAATCGATGTATGAAATAACTAATAAAAGCAATTAGCTGATTTTGTCCAGTGATAACTGAATGGAAAGCAGAGAGGAAATTTAATTAGCAGTGATTTTATTAGAAAGCAGCACTTTTAAGAGAAAAATTTTCACCTTATGGAGTCAAAATTCTCATTGACTTCTCATTGACATACAACTTTACAATGAAACTCCACAGGATGAATCTTTTTCAATCCACATAAAACAGGCTGTTCTCCTTCCTTCCCATTTCTCACACATGGATAATTCCACATTTTTCATAACCATATTGATTTCTGGAGTATGAAATATGGATTAATGTGAATCACCTTAGACGAGGTATTTGTGCTCTAAAAAATCTACTCTAAATTTCTTTGCGAAATATCTCCTTTTTTTCCCCAAGCATTTTCTAATCCTTCAACAAGTAAATTACTGAAATAGTCTCAGCCTTCCTAGTCCAAGCATATTGTCCTCTATAGCCCAGATATAGAAAAAGAACTTGTAGATCGAAATTTTGAATCTTGATCACCAGTACAAGTATAGCATCCCCAGAAGTAAGTCTCCAAGCAAAGCCTGTGGTTTGCAGGTGATGATAATGGCAGAGTGAAGAGGTGGACTTTGAACCACAGAGCAGAGAAATAATCATCACACTTCATCTGGAGCACCTGCTTCCAAACTGTGTCTTTCTCAGGGGAAAAGTGCAGTTCCAATGGAGAAGCGCAGCATTAGATACTCAAGCAGAGGAGGCAGCGGCCCATTGGGCTGACCCTGAAGCTGGGACATGCTTGAGCTACGCCATGGGTATGGGCACTGGGGGCTGTAGCATCTTCAGGGAAGATGCCTCTGGGAGGCAATCAGCTCCTACTCTTTGGATCCCACTGAATGATGAACAAAGGAGGAACTGATGCCTTAAATGTCAATGAGCTACTGATGTTCTAATTACCGGACACACAAATCTTTGAGAAGCAGCCTGCTGAGTTCCTATAAGCATTTTTAACTTCCAATTTGAGAAGATACAATCTGGCACACTGCTTTTGAAAAAACTTCCACCTCCTGCTGTAGAGACCTGTAAGATTCCCTCTAAAACTGTAGGTGCACTGACCAGCTCTGGAACAGGTACAATCACCACTATCCTGACAGAGGTCTTGTTGACACAGCTTACTGGAAAAAGTCTGGTGTGAGAATAAAAGACCAGCTGACATCAACATGGAGAAGGTATCCTCTGAAAATTACCAACTTGCAAATATCCTGCAGGCCAAACTGGAATAATCTGCCAGAAGAATATAAATATATCTTATTTAAAAAAAAATAGTAATAAAAAAATGGCAAAAAAGCAGTGTCACTTAAGGACAACCTTATGAGGAAATTCAGTATTTGTAAATGAACTGATCATAGAATACTCAGGTGGATGGCTTTATAAATCAGCATAATCCCAAATCCAGGTAGGTTAAATGGTGAAAGATGAAGATATATAACATCCCAAACTAACATCCTAAACTATAAACATCTTCAAGATCAGACTTTCTGAGAAAAACATAAAGAGGGTTTCATACTGTACTTACTTTTGTATTTTGTTAGTTTAAAGGCTCCTTCTCACCCCAAGGACACAGAAGAAGCTATAACTGTCACTTGGAAATTGCAATTTGCAATTGAAATTGCTTCTTCTTACCTGTCAGCATCGGCAGCAGTGGCTTTTTTTGCAACTAGCCATGAGAAGATATGATCCCTGCAGGCCACTTGATCACTATGTGAACCTCAGGCAGGACTATCTCAATCCCTCTGTGACTTGCCAGCATTGGCAAGAGCAGCCTGCTAATCTCAGAAGAGTTGAATCATTATTAGAGTATTTCCTATCTTTCTGTATGAAGATAATCCTGAGGTATCACCCAGAACTGACTGCATATGTGCACAGATAACAACGTTCCTTGTTGTTATAAAAAGGAACACCCACCATCCAGTTGGGTGTTATTTCATGTTATTTTTTTGGTTATTTTCTTAGTAATTAAGCATTTAAAAGAAAATCCTACCAGGAATTCCACCATTTCCTGGCCTCATTGAACTGCTTTGCCTCATACAGACACAAGTCCTATAACTCAGAAGTCTGTTTCTCTGCTGGCAAGACTGATAAAAAAGAAAATCTTCAACCAAAGCAACAACATAGAGGTTCAACTTCTCTGAGACCACTACAGCAGCCTCTTCCCATCACTCCAAGAGCTTCTGTGGAGTAAGGAGAGCAGATTTGTAGACACCTATATGTCCAAATCGCACTTGAGGAGCACTTTTTCTTCAACACTCACTGAATCTTGCTTTTCTCCTGCATAATAAAACCTTCTAGTTCTATTTAGACCCAAGAGCATGTTATTTCTTTCTAGTGACCACCAGAGGAAAAAATTAAGGCTATTTTCTGCAGTTCAGTTTCTTCCCTAAGGGGATTTCCTCTACCAACACCGAGTGAATTAAGTCCTTTCTCTCTCTCAGATAACCAGCATCTGAATGTTCAGAAGCTGGTACAAGCCTCAAAAGGCTTTCTTTCCATCAATACTCTCAGTGACAAACTAAAAGAATAGATAAAACCTCATTTGCCAAAATTCATGGTACCCTGGGCTGTCAAGAATTTCCAGCTTTCAAAATAAAAATGCATTTCTCCCATAGTGCATTTCTTCCCTGAAATTTCTGCAACTAATTTAGATTTACAAAGGTGGGAAAAAAAACCCCAGTTTGGACTGGATGAATGTTTCTTTACATTCCAGAGGAAACATCTGAGGAGAAAAATGCTTATTTCATAGTTTATAAAGATTTAAAGAATGAACTAAAAATAAATGCAAAATAAAACCATACATTTTCAACCAAATAATTTTGTATTAAAGATTAAGAAGTACATGTGTTTATACAAACCTCTTCTTCTTCCCAGTCTATCAAGTCCCAATCATAAGCAATTACTGCTCGCCTTCTTTTCCAAAACTCCAGAAAAACAGTGGCTAGAGCAAGTAGAAAAAAAGATGCAAAATTGTTTTTAAGTCAAGAAAATGTTAATGACTATCACAGAACTGTTGAATGAAGCTGTTACATTATTTTAATTTCTTTGCATAAATGAGTTCTTTTGAACAGCAAATCATGCTGATGATCAAAACTGCTTTCAAAAAGATTTGCTTTCTAAGGATTAGCTTGCTTGCCTCAAGTATGATTGAGGCTTTAGAGATTTAATTTAGTGCTAAATGAGAATATTTAATTTCTAACCAACCAAGGGAGGGCTCTCAAAAAATAATTTTTTCCTGTGAGTCATCATTGTTAGATAAAGCAGATCTCTGATGAAGCTAGGTTTCTTGGGGCCATTGTACATAAAGGAGTAACTTTCTTTCTTTGAAGACCGTTTACGTTACACAGAAACCAGAACCCAGAGGAAGCACAGTCCAGTCCATCTGAAAATCTGTAGAGTACTACTGGGGAAATGGGAACTTCTGGCTTACACCTTTTTAATCCAACCCCCTTTTTTTACACTATGTGAGTTTATATATGGGGTGTGGTATTTACATCTGATAATTAAACATTGTGTAGTACAGCCCTTATTGATAGAGTCCAAGACAGAGTAACAGGCCTGCACACGACTGCTATGGGAAGATGACTGAGAGTAAAATTAAAGAAAGCTGGGAGGTTACAGTCACATTCTGAACAGAAGTTAGAACAGTATGGAAATTATAGGGTAAAATACAGTTGCCATTCCCTGGATGAAATGTGATTGGCATGCCTGAAACCTATTCTGTCATGGCTACCCATATATCCAATCTGCAAATTTAAGCACATGGTAAGGGGAATGGAATGGAGGGTGGAATAGAATGGAGACACAGAGGTCAGGCTCTGATGTAATCCTTGCAGGGAGGGGAACTTGATGGTACTTTGCGGCTGATAAACAGCATAGCACCCCTCAGCCAGGAGAGACAGGAGGTGTCTGGTTGCTGAGCCAGGAAGTGTGGTGAAATCATTGTCCCTGGATGAACTGGGTTCATTAAAACCTAACTGTAATATTAACACACACCTCCATAAAGTTACCTGCCTTCAAGGTATGACCTCCCCTCACTGAGCATGCACTCCATATTTCATTGACTATATTTTTAAGAGAGAAGTGACAGAATTTTACACCTATCAATAAAAAAGGTGTGTATCACTAGAGCCACTCAAGCTCCACCTAAATGTAAACAAATAGTATAAAAGTAAGTTAAGAATGGGGAGAAGTTAGAGAAGACTCCATCATGATTTCTGGGATCAGGGAATGGGATGAACCTGTCTCCTCCTCCAAATGAATGTCTATTGCATAATAACTGTATTGTAAGCTCACTGAATGATCATCTTGAGCTAGGTTTGATTGATGATTAGAGCTTGTCTGGATATTGCTTTGAATACATTTTTGCAGTCAGCTACTGTCACTGTCAATCTTTGAACTTTAACCTGTCATAATTTTCCACTCAGAATGTGTATATAAAAAAAGAGTGTTGCCCTCTAAACTGTTGGTGCGAGTCTTTCAAGGGCTGGCAGTTGCCAGCAGTGGGCAACACACTTGAATAAAAGTGTGAAGATTCAGGAGGGGGTTTCTCTTCTGTTGTTGGTGTGTGTCCCTGAACAAGTCAGTTGAACCATACTCTGACCCAGTGGGCAGCTCAGAGAGTCACCATAACAGGACACTGACAGAGTGATCAGACACACAGGTATTGGCTTTCCTGGAGTACTGGTAGACCAATTGAATAGAAAGGATTTGAGGAAATCCCCCCTTTGATGTGACAACTGTGCTTGCATTTTGTGATGGAAAGAACAATCAAGGAAACAGTAATAACATCATATGCTCATAATCCAAAGATTAATACTCAGCCTGCCTAAAGTTACAGGGGTTTTAAACATTTGTTTTGTGTAAAAGATGTAGAAACTATCTCAAGCTAACACAAACCAATGGTCAGGCTTCCTCTCCCACTGTGAAGTTTGGCTCTTTCCTTTATTGATCACTGAGAAGCAGCAGATTGATAAGCAGAGAGCACAAACCTCTTTGTTCATGAGCTAGCACAGTATGAGCTCTAACACTGTCACAATAGTCTGGCAATATATTTCACATCCAGTCATAAAAGCATCTCCTTTATGGTCTGTTTGCCCTACTGCAGCATATTCATAAAGATGGGACCTGATACTAAGTACTGGCATCAATTTGGCAAAAGTTAATTTTTAGATGGTAAGAATTATGGTTCATTGTTCTAGCCAGTGCAGTGAAAGTATGCTCAGGAAATGAACTCCACAAGCAGACAACGTAAGGTATCAAAAGCGTGTGTAAGTAAGCAGATATTTGGTTTGAAGGTATTTTCATATCTCATGTAATTATTTTTCTGAAAGCTGGAGTTATATTACACCAAGTAACAACCACTTTGATTTTAGTCTAATAGAGAGTCATGAGTCAAATGTTTCTATAAATGTTTGTAGTAATTGCAGTATGATTGGTTGTGATCAGCAAAACTAGTAAGTGCTAATGAAGTTTCATTGCTGCTGAACCACAACATGGCTCATTCCTTGATGTTTTTTCCTCATAGAACTGCTTCTCTCCTACTAGCTCATATTGAATTACTTTGTTCCGGCTAAACAAGTAGTCCTATACTTTTTGGAAATCTAGGAGAAAGAAGCCTGATTGATTTCTATCACTTTGTTTGCATTCCAAAAAGCTGCTGGTAGTGGAACTCCAGTAGGTGTTTGAGTCTGAGCCCTGAACTTCTCAGATATATCTTTCTTGAACAAAATTACTTCTTTTTGTTCTTGTTTTTCCCACACCTGGAGTGAAGAATTTATACATATTCTATTTACCACATTTAGGACCTGTCAGAGTAAGTATGTGAAATTCCCAAAGCCTCTTTGGAAAGTTATTTTCTAATCATTAAGTAGCAAATACGATGTTCTGCACAGTGCCGTTTTAGCTTTCACTGTGTTACACTTTCCTCCCTCTATTCAGGTCAGTATGCAGTTTTCTCTTGATAGATATTTTAAAATGTGCTATAAATAAACATCTTTGATTGATTCACTGTGCTACTGAGGTCTTCTAAAAGTACTGCATTTTCAAATTTCTCTGCTTATTTTCTAATTGTAATTTTAACTACAAATACCCTATACAAACTTCAGCATTCTTTTCTGACTTTGACATTCAATAGGACACAGTTGTATTTTCTCATATGTGTATTTTCCCATTTGGGTAAACCAGCTGCTGAGTTTTCTCAAAAATTCCTGCTTGGAATTTTGCATTTCTCATTGGCCTTAGCTCCCAGATCTTTTACTAGCTTTTCCTATACTAGGCTTGTCCTACTTCAGAACTCAACCTTGCAGCTGGGTCCTCACTATCCACTTGTACAAACAGCTGTCTTACCATCATTTCCTCTTTTGTAACAAGTTGTGATCTTATCTCGTAATACAAATGGTCTCTTGTAGGAAATAGCTTTACCCTGACTTTCTCTCAGAAATCCTCTCTCTATTGTACTTCAGAGCACCATTTAACATATCCATACTGACTCCTAGAATATATTCTATATACCAGGAGTATTGCTGAAAAAGATCCTTAAATTCTATCTCCTCAGACAGCAGATTAGTGTCAATGTTTTATTCTAGAGGCAAGATTTTTAGGAAAGTAATATATTTTATTAGACTAACACATACAGAAAAATTGTTTTATGTTGGCATTTCCTATTGCTTGAAAAATGTGTTAAATTCTTCATGCCACTCCTCTTTTTTCCCTCCCAATTTTGCCTTTCAGTGAGCGTTCCAAAGCTACTTCCTTTATCAAAGGAAAGATGCTACACAGGAAGAAATTTCAAAAAGGATTTTTCTTGCATCCCTGAGTCCCCAAAAGATATGCACAGAGAGAGAAACTACCACCAATCCACCCTGTCTTCAGCACAGCTTTAGAAATTATAACTTTTTGGACTTTCTATTAAACAGTTACAGAATTTTGCTGTAGAGTTTCAGGAAACATCTAGGCAGTAACAGCTCTGCAACAGGTTTCCCCAGTACCTCAACTGGAAAAGCAAAATCTATTTCATCTCTCTTTACTGAAACATGGTGGAGCCAACTGAGTGTCAAATTTACCTAAATTTTCAAAATGAGAATTACTTTTTCCTTCACTTTAAATGTCAACATTTTTTTGAATTAACATCTTTCTCTTGTCTTTGGTAAGAATCTACTTTAGGCAATAAAAAGAGAGGAACTCTTCCTAGGTATGGGAGCTGCTTTATCATCAAGCCAAACATTTCTCAAGGCACACATAAAGAAGAAAGTGGAGTTGTCTCTCCCTAGCACAGAAACACAAAATACAATATTGCTTCCCTATTTTTGAAAGCTTTGAAGATCTGGAAAATGTCATCAAGAAAAAATTATTTTCCAGCTTCTGAGATGATCACATCTCAGTGAGCATCAATGACAATCTGTTCACCAATAAAAAAAAATTAAAAATATTAGTGATTACATGGACTTACTTTTTCCTATAAACCACAAAGATTTATAGCTTCAATCTGTTTGAAAGTGCATTTCCATTCAACAGAAGCTTCAATACAGAAAAATTTATACAAACTAATAACGAATTCCTAAAGTGCACTGAAGGGAGACTACCTTTTGTCTTTTGATAAGTCAGTTAAAAACGAAAGTTTCCTTAAATCATATGGCTTTGGGTATACTTTAGTAAGTATGATACTTTGTTCTATTTTATCAATTACTTTTACTTCTTTGCTTACACCAGGCAGAAATTAAATAAGTCAGGTGAAGGGTCAATACATTTTTTGAAGAAAAGTGTACTTCTATTCCAGTATCCCCTGGTACACTTAACAATTCCAACCTTACTCTGATGGGTCTCACTTATGCCACAATGGAGCATTGTAAAAGATGGGTCCCTGAGCTTCAGAGCCCTACCATCAGGCTCATTGCTGCTCCACAAATCAAGCACCCCCTGCTGGTATTTGTCATGGTAAAGCCTCTCTGCAGCCTGGCCACAGAAGTTGGCTCATCACTTGGAGATGCATTTTATTTATATTTAAAATAGAAGCAAACCACTTAATTCATCAACTAAAAATGTCTTTAGAGCAAAAGGATGAAAGCACCATACAGATCATCTCTCTGTGGCAAGACCAATGGCCACACCTGGTTTTGAAACTTCCAAGCAAATGGCTGAGGCTTCTCTCTCAAGATGGGAGCTTACTAATGGATCTAAAGACAGCGAAAAAAATACTTTAGATAATAATAAAACAGTGTGTAAACTTTGGCTAAAGAGGTAACACAGTTCTAGCTGCCTCTTTATTTAATATGTCAGTGTCTGTCAAACTGGATCATCTGGAAGGTTGAACTTCTCACAGCCAATATTGTATGTGCTTGCCAGTCGTTTCATGCTGACAGAAAAAACATTTCCACAATCAAACTGCTATCATTGATTCTTCTCTTCCTCTATGATTTACTACGATGATGGCAATGCCTGCAGCTGCCAATAGGGTCTACCGCAGACTGAAAACCCATTTAAACACAGGCAGTAAGCCAACTAGCAAATAGAGTACCAGAAAATGCCTGGAAAGTGTGACTTCCCTTATTTGAATGTTGCTTTAGCCCCATCTGCATGGAAAATACCTTCACAATCTCACTGTTCCCTCTGCAAAGTTTTCTTTAAGGAAGTATGGTTTGTGTAGAGCCAGAGGATCGCCCCATTCCCTAAACCATACCCTACACTCACAGCTCCTCCCTCCCTCTTGGCAGTCAGCTCACAAGCACAGTGTAAGCCAGCAAAAGTAGTGGGGAAAGCTATCACCGCACCTCCTGTCCTATAGTCTTGTCTCCAGTAGCCCAATCATCCAGGGGACAGCTTCTACTGTATTTTTTTCTTATCTCCCTGTGGACTTAGGTGCTGTAGATGCATGGGTGGGCAGGGGATTGCTCAGTCCTGGCAGGCTGGTGTGGAGGGTCCCAGAGGGAATTGGGTCTGGGAGTCTGACAGTGATGCTGAAGGAGGGGAAAGAAGGAGAGCCTAATCAGAGAGAGGTGTGGTTCCTGTCGACTAAAGAGAGGAAAGGGAGAGGGCCTACAACATTTTGTAGGCAGGAATGTTCAACCTCCTCAGCTTTCTCAAAGGCAGCAACCACAAGGCAGGACTGGGCATGGTGACCTTGATGAGGGACTCCTCTTATCTAGAGCTACTTTTCCTACAGCCCTGGATCTGGGCACTGCTAAGACAGAGAAGCCATGCTGTGAGCACAACTGTTTTCTGAAAGCACTGTTATTGTTAAGGAGAAACAAAAGCAGTTAGGAACACTGTCATAAATGTTCAGCAATGTTAACCCATCAGTTTTCCTAGCTAGAGATGTCCCTGCCTGTATGCTGTCTTGGAAATTCCCAACTTCAGTGAATACATGGACAAAGAGTTTGGAAAAGTTGAGTAACCATCTAAAAGTAATCTTTAAGGCTTGGAAATTTTTGGTGATTCTTAGCTCTATGTAGCTCTAAAACAAAGATCAAATATCAAACAGAAACATTACATCTGTATGATCTGTGTATTTTTCTTACGTGTGATTTGTAATATTTTAGTATTATCAGTATTACATGAAATGGATGAACAGGCTTGATTGGTATATGACTTAATTTAATTGGTTAACTAAGACAAAACTGGAAATTTGGAGGAAGGAACTGAGGTAGATAGGCAGGCTAATCTATGTTGTGCTGCTGTCTCTTATGTTGCTTCCTGGATATTTCTTGTGGTTCAGTAAAGAGATCTGTGGTTTAAAATTAAAATTATAAGGATTACTTGGACACCTTTCCAAAGCAGCTGGAGATGTGTGAGTAAGAACAGGAGAACAATGACTAAATCTGGATAGCTCAAGTACTTGGATGCTGTTTTTGAGTCACCTCGTTGAGCCATTTTCCACAGTTGCTAACCTTCTCTCAAAATGCTTTGGTGGCAGCTAAGAGCCTGGGCATGTTTAGGGGTTGTTTGAAATAATTTCTGTGCTGACAAAAATTACTTATTCCTCTTGCCTTCAATTCTGCCTACATGACATAGTAGGAAAAACAGTTGAACCAAAAATAGAACATTTCTATGGGCAAAATTCAGCCTCCATGGTAACAGTTAGACCACACTAGGATCAACTTGCCATTCAATGAAATCTTTTATTTATTTCATTGGAGTTTTGCTTTAACTGCAACCAGCTTACATGGATTTAAGTTTTACTGCCTTTCTGCAAGGTGGGGAAAGATATGTTACTTCGTTTTTGTCTTGGTTTGGAAAGACAGGTATCTGACAGGGAAAGCTGGAGTTTCCGTTGGAACGGAGAATGTAAACCCCTCATCCCCTCCAAATTATAACTTTGCAATTTAGGGCTTTCAGGCAAAAATTTGGGAACGGGAATAGCAGTTCTTTACTAGGAAAATTAACAATACGAATGTAGTAGTAAAAACAAACAAACCACAATCCTAGAAACCCTGACAGAGTCAGAGCTACAACCTGACACCCTGTTGGTCAGGGTGCTGGGAGCAGTCCAAAAGTAAGTCCCCCTGGAGTGGCAGATGTGGTTTTGTTGGAGCAGAGATGATCCTGAGAGAAAAGGGTCCAGTGATGGTGAGAAGGGTCTGGTCTTCCTCCAGGAATCCAGTGGAACCGGATACCTCGTGTTCCTACATCTCAGTTTTTATCTAGGTAGGAATGGTTGGCTCCCCCCACTGGGTGGAGCGTCTCACAATGGGATGATGGAATGTGTCCTGTCCTTGGTGAGCCTTAATGGCCCATTAGCAGAAGATATCCCCCAGAGGGAGGACAGGTGGTGAAAGAGATAAGAAACACTGCCCCACCTGGTTTTTACAGCAGGTCCATTATCAGAAGGCATCTGCCCCCCTCCTCCCAGAGTTACAAGAGATAAAGAAAAACATTTCCCCAGCTGCTTGCAGCAGATGAAACAGAATACACATTTTTGGTTCCATAACGCAAGACAACTGAGCTTGCGAGCCCTGAGCAGTAATAGAGAGAAGGCCTTAGTACCGATGGATTTAAAAACGGTTAGAAATTCCCACAGAACTACATATATATAAACTACATAAACACTACGTAACTACATTAATGGTTTTGTTTTAACTAAAATGATTATCAAATAAAAACTTGATTCAACCAATTCCATCTTTCTTTCTACAGAAACAGAAAAGTCTCAAGCCTATATTATTTTTCTTAGTGTCAGGAAAAAAGTGTGCTGTAAAACAAAAAGGCCTATCTTGCATCACATTCTTTAAGAAAAAGATGGTGCCATTAAAATATCAAAATGAAAACTTACCCCATACTGCCATGAAAACAGCAAAAAAGACAGTAGCTCCATTGTCAAAAAGGTGGGTTACCTGAGAAATATATTTAAAATTGTGATCAATTTGTGATAATAAACCTTCATTTTCTATTTTCACCTACTAAAATTAATGGGATCATGAGTTTAGCTGGCCTGACAATCATGAGTATCATTCCCTTGACACATGAAATCCACCTGTGAATTGACAGCACTATTTGACAGCCTGGCCTGGGACTGACCCCTGCCAACATCAGATATGAGCATCATTTCAGACCCAAAGCATTAATTTTATGGAGCCATGTACAGAGGATGGATAAGGAGATAAAGGCTGATGTAAAGGATACTGCAACACATAGCTCAAGGACACAACCTCTGAGACTCCTGAATCTCTAAGTGCAAATTGCACTCAAATGTTTTACAACCCAAACTAAGTATTGGTGAAAGACAGTGTTAATGTTGGCTGAACTTGATCTGTCCCTTTAAGACTTACCTACCCAAGCTCACTAAAGACAAATGCAAAAGGCAAAATTCATGCTTTTACCAGGAATTATCTATATTTGCATAGCCTAAAACATACCTTGGCGTAAATGCAGCTGTCTGACAGCCTCATGAAGGGGCAGTATTTATCACATATAGGACACATTATGATATCTGTAGCTTTGCAGACTTCTTTACTGGAAAAATAGAGAAGACAAAAATTAATAGCTTCATAACTACAACAATCTGCACAACAAGCTGTCTGGATTGATAGGCTTTGCTAATATTCAGTTACTCATTGAACAAATGTGGTCTGTAACCAAAGCCAAGATGTTCATAACTGCATGTGTATAATTAATATTTGTTGACTGAGACTACAGTTTACAATCATAACTGCAGAGTGCAGTTCTTCAGGGACAATCCAGCAGTATCTCTACCATTTCCAGCTTCTCCTTGAGTCAGAGTGGCTTTTGGTAGGAGGAGGGTGAGGATAACTTCAGACAATGTTATTCTTGTGATTTAAATGCAGAAAAACTTAGAGATGCAGCACTCAGCAGGAGGTCCAGGGGTTTCTGCATCTGAGAAATGCCTCTGTGGTGGATGTTTAGGAAAGGTCTTATAGAGAGTGAAAATTCCCCACTCTTGTGCTAGCCTCTTAGAGAGTTATGAAGGGGTCTACTTTTTCCCTACTTTGTTCTGAGTTGCCAGCACCACTAGCAACTGGAACTGGGCAAGAAGCATTTCCTTTCATCCTAATTCAGGAGCATAAAACATGGGAAGTTTGATACTGGGCATCTATATGACAGCTAAGCAGTTTTTTCTTGACTGTTCATTCAACAGTTTAAAATGAAATGATTAACAGCTTGTGGGAAGATCTCTTAAATGATTCATAATAATCCACAGTTGCAATTTCTTTATAGAAATTCCCATGTTACCTGACTTGGCAGTGGTTCAAAGTGGTGACTCCATACAAAAAGACAAACAGTCCGATGAAGGCAGCTGGGAAGAGCATCCCTGTGTACCAGCCTAACCAGGCAAAGTACAGCCCAATTTTCTCACCAAAGTACCGTCTGTTTTAAAACACAACACAGCAAAGTTACCTGCTAATTAGAATAATCTACTTAATCTTGCTCATTAGTAGAAAAAAACCCATTTCTATTGTATCTGAAGAGTAAATTAAACAGGAGAAAGAGACTTCAACTGTTGCATTGCATCCCCAAAACCAAGTGGATGTTTCCATACAGGGAAAAATGTTTCAGATTTAGCCCAGGACTTTTAAGGGAGAAAACCCAGAAAATTCTGTGCTTCCCTCATCGTGATTGGCCCAACGCCAGCACAGGGGCACCTGTTTGATCTTTGAAATGTACCTCGAGACCTGTAGCTGTTTGTATTGGGCAGCTTGCCAAAACCTCCTTCCTTAATCGTTGTATAGTTAAGAACAAGCAAAAAGCCCCTCCGTGATTTTCGGTGTGTCTTAGCAGGTGCAAAGAGCTTCCCTGCAATGTGCTCCGCCTTTGTTCTTTTGTATAGCTTGTTATTTTCTCTTTTATTAAAACCTTTTGGCTTTTACAAAACACAGCCGATCAGTCGTCTCACTAATTATTCATAAGCCATTTCTGGGAGGTCACTGGTCAACCCTCAGAACTTGCTACACCTTTTTGGGGCTCATAACACGCTGGCCTCATGCAAAAAAAAAAAAAAAAAAAATGAATGTATCATTCAACTAAGCTTCTAAACGCATGCTGACAGACCTGCCTCAGAAATGAACTTAAAACATTAATCTAAAAATTCAATAACCACAGTTTACAGTTAGATTAGTAGAGACCTCATGAAGGAAACAGTGAGTTACTTCTAGAAAGCCAGTTCTTTGTATTTGGGAAATTGGTGGTCTGCTTTCATTTTGGCTGTTTGACTTTATTTCTCATGTAATTGCATTGAAATAAATTTTATCCCTAAAGCTTGTATAACAGCAAAAATTATTTGAGCTCAATTTAGTTTTAAGAAATCAATTAGCCAGAGTTCATTCTCCAATACAGTTTCTTTTCATTTGATTATTTATTTTCTTAGCTCAGCTCCTGGAAAACTAATTTCATGATTCCTGCAGTGGAAAGTGAAGTGTAAGCAAGGTCCATCATCTTGCGATCATTTGAAGAAAGTAGTCTGAATTGATCCTAATTTATGAGATATATTGCTCAAAAACCAGCAGCAAAGTAGCCAGAAAGTTCCATTTTGCTACATATTTTTTAGCAATTTTCCTCCTCCCAAGCACAGCCAAACCTTTATTATGTGTTAGAGAAAACACCAAGCACACAAAAACCTGCTGAGCTCCCCAGCAGAGGAGCAGGCTCATGTATTGTCCTGTCTCTGATTTGTGCAGAGTAGGGATTACTTGCAAGACTGGTTTTAAAGAATGAGGCAAGATGATTTGCTTGTGTTTCATAGACTTTGCAGAAAACTTAAACTTGCATGTCCACTCAGTTGGAAAATAGCTGCTGCTGGAAACCCAGCTTCACCCTAATGATACAGCCTCTGCTTTACTCACAGAAAAAGTGCAGTGAGCCAGTGCTGCTGTCTCTTCCGTGCAACCAGAAAACATCACTGGCCAAACTTTCTCAGTGAGAATGGAAAGACCTAGGATTGTCTCTAGCTCTGGGTGCACTGGAGGACACTAGATCTGGACTGCACAAAATTAGCAGTTTTCAAGTTATTATTAAAAGTTTCCAGTGTGAGAAATATCTCTCTGGCCTGAGCTCATGCTCAGCTGAAAGATACTAAACTGCAGTGACTATTTTCATTTGAGTTTACCAGCTCTGTATAAGAAGCCAAGGATTGCCATTTTGTTTTTATTCTTCTGTCATTCAATACTCAAATTCACAGGCTAAAGATACGGCAAGCTAACACTAACATGCTCAGTTCTGACAAGGGCAGCAGGTCCGATTGTAGAAAACACACTGCAAACTGCTTTTTAAGACCTGACTTAAGAGTGCAAATGAAACCTTTGGCCTGATTATTTTCCTGACATCTAGGATGTCAGTCTGTGCCTGCACCTCCAAAAACGCAAACTCACATTTGAGCTTACTTCCACTAAATATGGATAACCTATATTTCTCCATGTACATGGTTCAAAGTAGTAATGTCCCCCTAACCTTCATCAAGCTTTATTTTTTGCTTCATTCCCTACACTCAAGGATGAATGCTTCCTTGTTCCAATCTCTAGCTGGCAAGCATTAATGGCAAAAAAATCTCTTATCCTGTTGAGCCCTTCAATCTAACACTGGAAATCATAATATTCTTTTTGATCTAGAAATCAAACTCCTGCATCCTAGATGAAGACCAAAGCAAAGTTCATTGTGTGCATGAAGAAGACTGTCCATGATGGGAAGCAACCCATCTCAAAAAGTAAGGAAAAGGCATCTGAGCTGGGTTTTAAAAATAAATTAAGGATGTTGACATTACTTTGTTTAAAAATAAATTAAGGATGTTGACATTACTTTAATACATATTGGTTTAAATATGGAGAAACAGCCTCGATATTCCATAGTTGCCCTTTGCAACACAGCTGGTACTCCACAGGCACGGGCTCTACTACTGTAAATTGCATCAGGATCAACTTAATATATCATGTCTTCTGGCCCCATAATTTGCATATTTAGTCTCTTTTTAGTCTCTGTTCAGATACCACTCTGTTAAATGCTATGGAAACTATGCCAGTAAGAAGGTCTTTAGAGGCCTTCCTAGGTGCCATATGCAGAGCAGTTCCACATTTATTCCAAAACATAATTCAGCTAGTCTGAACCATCATGACCCTCAGGAGATGAAAAACATGTAGAGATACCTTTGTTACTCCCTTCAATTTGCCCCAAATATTTGTTTGAAGAACAAATTTGTTTCTTCTCTTCTTCTGTCACTATGTAAAGAACAGAAATTTCATATAGCTTGCCTCAGTAATGGAAGTTCTCTGAGCCAGGGCTCAGCAATGTACACAAAGAATTCCAGACGTTTTTTGCCTGAATGCATCACTGTGCATTACTTATACCTAAATTTCAACTGTTATCATTCTGCTCATTTCAAAGCCTCTTTGAATTTTTCCAGTGTCGATAACATATTTTTTTTATTGTTAACTTTGCTAATTTATTAATGTCTGATTTTTCAGATTATTAATACTGACAGAAAAAAATAATTTGAGTCTTTAATGGCTCTTCCACAGAAAATTTTTTCTACAACTAACCTAAAAAGCAGAGACATAAAAACCCCCAAGCATCCAATAGAATAATCCATCTCTCCTATCCTTATATATGCTGTACCATCAAAATAATAATAAAAATGTAATTTCAGTTTCTCAGTTGTAAGCTAGTCTGTACACTATCCCTTCAACACCAGTTATCTTAATGGTGAACTGTATATCCCCTCAACCCATTCCAGTGGTAGATCTATGACTTAACTGGGTCAAGATTTCAATATCCATATTTATCAATAAGGCACATTTTTGAAAAAAATTAAGCTACAAAGTTTAATTTCAGACCTATGGAATGTGATATTGGATTATCCTATGTTTAATGACCTTCATTATAGAATATGTTGTTTTCAGCAGAAGAAAGTCATGGATCTAGAACAGACAGATCAGGGCTCAAGCCAAGAATCTATCAATTTTCATTAATTCTTTTGCAGCTAAGAATGAAATTCTGTACAGACCTTTCTACATCACAGAAACTAGAGCTTTCTAGCAGGTGTTTTTGACATATGAAGCTCTCAAGTCAGACGCAATGGAGTGGGTAGGAAGGCTTGACAGGAGACTGAAAGGGAATAGTCAGCTTGCAGTCAAGGCATTTATGGAAACATGGAGCAAAATGCAGGTTACTCAGGCATCATGTTTTGCTTCCAGGTTCATTTGGACAGCTTTACAATCACTTAAAAAATATAATTTTCTCCCTGCATTTTTGTCCTGTGAATTACATGCACAAGCAGCAGCAGGAGCAATTTGTACATAATCAAGAGGGAAGCAGAAATGCACAGAAGTGTGAAGGAGATGATCCAAAGTCCCCAGGGATCACTGCAACTGTTTCTGCCAGAACATATAAATATAATGAGTCCTGTTTCTTTCCAATTATAATCAATTCTAAGGGTCATAAATTATTCTTGTAAAGTATCTATGGACATTAAATTCCAAGAGATGTATAGAAAGTCGTGGTACCAGAACTGTTGACTAATAGGAGTGGCTTTGTAAATTATGCCCAGTCTGTGCCATCGTACTGTCACACGTTTCAAAGCAGAGTGGAAGCAGAATCATCATTTCCCTCAAATGACTTTTTCTCATTTATTTTTAGTGACTAGTATTTCCATAAAAGCCAGCTGATGAGATTAAATGATATATGGGAGTTGCCAAATTGGCAGCACAGAAGATGGAAACATCGTTTTAACAACTAAGGAAAAAATAAAACAGCACAGAAGTATAATTATTTTCGCTTACCAATTGTGGTAGCTTGACTTTAAGGTAGAAATAGCACATCTATTAATGACATAATTGTACTATCTACGTCTAATTTACTTCTTAGCCTTTCTAAATCATAATGTCAACTAGCAGCATAAGTTCTGCCCAGATGTCTGTGGAAGAATCGACATCCAACCACTCCTTTTGTACAGATGAAAACACTACACCCTTCACACACAATCCCACATAACTCTTGTTATGGGAGAAAGAAATATTTTCCTGCTGTAGAACTGTGCCCACTGAGACACTTCCAACTGAAATGAACAGCAGGTCTTGCTGGTGTCATCAGTTCTTCAAGGAAAAGTCTCCAGCTCAATAGACACATGAACTGCTGTGAGTGGCAGTAGATGTGGAAGATTCATTCACAGATGCTGGCTTACTCACATTTCCTCAGCTCCTGCTGAGTTTTCAGAGGATTCAAAGATTTGGGAGGAGCTGAGGAAATGTGAGTAAGCCAGCATCTGTGAAGTGAGAAGTAAAAGGGATCCCCTTCTCTTTTTTGTCACCCTCCTTCAGTGAATTCATCACAGCTGTAGATGTGTTCCAGGCAGCAAATGGCAGGCTGGGCTGGGGCTGCAGCTTTGGACCTGTTGAGTTTGGTGGCTTGTGACTCAGGCTGCTGCCCATGCTCAAGGGATCTCACAGCTCCTCCTGCCCCTCTCCTCTTAATTAAGTAAATGCTTACTCTTGTCAAGAGCAAGACACTCCTGACCTCATCTTGGGAGTCTATGCAACCGCCTTTTTTTTTTTTTTTTTTTTTTTAATAGATTTTGAAAACTCTATCTGATGAAAAAATAAAGCTTCTTACAAAATCTTAAACTTTAAACCCAGGCTATGTAAGAAGACTGCTATCAAGGTCTAGAATAATCATATCTCTAACACTGCTTATTCTGTTACCATTTATTCTCATACTTAAAAAAACCTTTCAGATGCCTGATCATCAAATTAAACCAAATACCAGGTGTTGCCTCAAGAGCACTTTCACAAACAAGAAGTGATGAAGAACAGTAGCCTTGACCACTATAAAAAAGCTTTTGGGATTAAATTATGAAATTTAATAAACTGTTCTGTAAAGCATTAAAAATTACATGACTCAGCAAAACTTTTAATTGTAGTACTTGGTTAACTTTTTATCCATGGAAATGAAACTCTGTTTTATGAAATGCTTAGGTTTTATATGGCCTTAATCAGTAACACTGTCTATCTCCAGGGCTACCCTCTACAAATCTTTCATCTGGAAACAATTTTGAGAATAAATAAGAGCACAGTTTTCTTTTAGTTACAGGACTTATGAACGAGGAAATTAATAAGCTGGACCAATTGCATGTTGTGGATGACCCTTCCTGATCACCAATGTATCTTCAGTGCTTCTGATACATCTGAAGACTTTATTAACAGGCTCTTGTAGCTCCATATTCTGCTCTTCAAGTAGAAAAAGCCCATTACTGTCCAACAATAGTTCTGTCAACACAATCAGTAAAGGCTCTGTCTCTCTCTATATGCCTAAGGAATATGTAATCTATTAGTCCATGCAAAGCTATTTGAAAACGTTATTTAAAAGGACTGTAGGAACTTGGAATCACATCTCAGCTTTCTCAGTGTTTTTTTTTTTTTTTTTATTTGCAGACTACTTTCAAGATGAATAAAAATCTAGACAGTGGTGATGTAGCTGGTCTGAGTTAAAGGGCAGAGGTAGACAGGAGACTTCCACCACGAGTGTTGCTGAACACCGTAGCACACTCAGCAACTGTAAGCTCTGCTCTGTGCCATTTGTAAGCCTCATGAAACTTCATCCAGAGCTCATTCTGTGGCTGCTTTTTGGAAAAAGAAGATCTAGTTGGTGAGAGCCTATCTTTCACCAAAGCCATGCTCCAAGAAGGAAGAACTCCTCCTGTGGACAGTCTAATGAAGCATATCCAGCCTCCGCAGATTTCTCTCTCCTTTTTTTTCTCTCTTAAATAGCCTGTAAACACTTCATTACAAATTACAGTGTCAGGAAACTCTGGAAGGAAACTTCTTTTGCTTTCAGGTTCTTCTACAAACTCCACTATAAATATTTCTTTGGATGTAGTGTCACTACAAACTAAATGGTTTCCCATGACTTCAGTATCAGTTTTTAAAAACCACATGAATTAACTGAGCTTTTCATGGTTTTGTCAGAAGTAAAACAACCTGTGCTCAAAGTACCTATAATGTGACATAGCAAAAGCAGTTAAGTCTTACCTTACAAGATCCAGTGGCTGGTATTTATACCACACGCCCCAGGAAGCCCAACACTCATAGAGCAGGTGTCTGTGGTTTTCTGCTCCATGGGTTTTTATTGAATTCTTACTTCTATAACTTCCCTAAAATACAAATCTGGACATTAATGAATAACAGCAGTAAAAAAGAATATTTAAGAAATCTTTCATTAGCAGTATGGATAACAGAATTTATGCAAACTCCATATTTGGAGTACTCCATACTCCATGCTCCGAAAGCTAGATATGACATTAAAAACATGTCAACTGATATCACCAAGATTTGAGATTATTCTTCCTAAGAAATATATACTAAACTATATTCATGTCATAGCCTATAAATGCAAAGAAAGTCTTTGGAGAATCTCCAAAAACCCCTCAGACTGTCATGGTTTTCCTCACTGAAAACATACTGATGTATCAACTCAAACAATTTTACAGAACAGATCCAGAACAACTCTCTTTACTCATCTCTTTTTTCAAGAAAATACCCCAAGGAAAAAAGCATTGCTAAATGGAAGCATGTCAGAGGCAGATATTAATAAGATTGAGGATAAATAATTAAACAATTAAGAACTCATTTTGTGAGAAATGCTGTTCAAAAAGGAAAAAAAAAAAGCAAAATACCTCATGAAGAGGAAATGCAGCTTCATAGGAGCCATTACTGAGCAATCGATTCAGACCTAAGAATCAAAAGTATTCAATTATTTACCAACAGCAGCAGAAAAAATGCTAAGTGAAAACACATTCTCATACACTGACTATATGAAGATTGAAGCCAACAGACAGTACTCAATCCATGTAGAAAAATTGATCTTCTGTAGATTTTGATAACTGATATAATACAAAGAAAGACTTGTTCAAATATTAATCAGAATCTATAATGTATTATGCTAGAGGCTTAAAGATTCATTTGTAAATCCATCTTTAGTGTAACTTCAGTGAAACCTCACACCAGGTTTGAACTTTGACCTTATAAAATATGGTCTATCAAAGCTCTTTAGATACAAGGCTGCATATCTTGGGAGCTAAAAACTTTGGGGAAGGTCTTGATATTTTTGAATTGCAGACCACTAAAGCAACAGAAACTCTTAATTTCCACATGATAACAACTTTCTAAAATCTGTTCAGCTTATGCTTTATGAAAGTTGCTGGACAGACAGAAAGGAACAAGACAAGCTGCAGCAGTACAAGACCAGAAAACAAACAGAACCTGAACTAAAATCATTCCTATGTGGCACAAAAAAGTAACCATACAACCCACTCATTCAGGCCTTGTCCCTCTTTAATGAGAGCCTCAAGAAAAAATGTTTGCTGAGACGTTGGTGCTTTTCACTTGGAAAGTCACCAAAATAGGACCGAACTGTTACCAAGCAATGCAAAACAAAACATCCACACTAAGAACCTGAAGGTATTTGAACCCTATTGACCAAGAGGCATAGAGTCTCAATTTGTTTCCTAATTCACAGGGAACAGACAGCAGCAAGAACACAGCAATGAGAAGTATTAAGTTAACATGAATAACACTTTCAGTGGTAGCATCAGTATGTGCCTGGCAGAATATACTTTCTTCCAGTGTCTCTGTCAGAAAAGTAAAGCTTGTAAAGCTGATGTGGGCTTTGCTCTGCCCAGTGATCAGTGCAAGGTTGTGTTCTTTATAGGTATAGCACAAGTTGACATGTGAGGGGGATTGGGATCTTTAGGTAGGCAGGGACTGCTGGTGTTTGGGCATCAGCTCTGCTCAGAGCTATTGCTGCCCTCATCCCAGCAGCTGAGAAAGAAAAGAAAGAAAAGAAAGAAAAGAAAGAAAAGAAAGAAAAGAAAGAAAAGAAAGAAAAAGAAAGGAGTGAAGTTCTGAGATACTTCTCTTCCTCTTCAGGAAAGGTGAGGTTTAAGCATCAGGGAAGTTAAACAGACTGCAGTTTTATGGAGATTGTCTCTACGTTTGCCTTTGTGTGATACTCAAGCAATATGTGCTCTGTATGACTTGGCAGAAGGTGGCCACTGTTTCACGTTTTATCCCTCCTGTGACTCTGCCTGCTCTCCTGAACCTGCATGTGTGCCAGTACAAATTTCCACTCCACTCACTAATTGAAAATGAAGGCACAGATATGCACAGTGTTCTTTGCACTGAGGACATCAATGGGGAACTCCCTTTTGACTTACAACAACAACAGAGACACAGAGTCTTCCATCTCCCTTAGGGATGGATAGGTTTCCAGGGAGAAGCCCTGTAGCCTGAGATGTAGAGCAGCACAAATTTTGCCATCCTGCCAAGTACGTTTTTATGGAAGAATAAAGGTCTTCCTGCAGGAGTCTCTCTGCTTCTCCACCACTTGTAATCTGTTAATATTTCACATTTCAATCAGCCTCTTCCCTTGCAGAGGTGATAAATCCCATGTGGTGACATGTGCTTGTGAAAGCTGACTGAAAATAGAGGGGGATGGTCACATCTTCCAGGCAAAGCCCCTACAACAGGGTGAGATGTAGCGGGTGAGATGTAAACAGTCAAAACCGAGATGATTAAAAAGGAAGGAAAGGAGTCTGTTATGAGGCCAGGCACCCTTCTCCTTTCTTTTAAACACACAATTTAAAAGTACATTGCTTAGTACTTACCAATTTTGTTTTTCCCTTCTTCGTATTTCACTCTTTGTAAGATATGGTGTACAATTCTACTTCTTGTGGCATTATTGAAGAAAGTATCTTTGTTGTGTATTATGAAGCTGCATGAAAATAAAAACCAAGGGCATCTCAGAAATATATCATAGCGTGTTTAAGGCAAATATCTAGTTCCATTACTTTCTGCAGAACTCTAAAAATCTACAGTAAGCAAGAGCAAGGAGAATTAAAGACCCTTGATTAAGAGATTATTAGCCAGGTGAGATGCTGTCGGTAACACCATATATTCTTTAACAAAGAATTACATGGAGAAGTCTGGAAAAAGATAGAAGATATATAAGTATTCATTATAATAAGCATCACTTTTAGATAATTCACTCAAAACTACAAAATTCTTGCAAAAGCATATCTTTTTAAGTGCAGCAATAGAATTTCACATCTGTTCCAGGCTTTTTTGTTATGTTTTACCATTAAGAATCAGTGGGAAACATCTACTTGGTAGTAGACCATTCTTACTGAAAATTATTACTGAATGCTATGTTATAAATTGAAAGTAGCAAGTACTCCTACACTTGGTCCTGAAAGCTAAAATAAAGTAGAAAATTAGCTCTCAGAAACCACTTATCAAGTTAAATATGAATGCAGGTTCTATGTTCAATAGGTTAGACAAAATTGTGGTGAGTTTGAATAAATTTAAAAAAACCCAAGAAACCCTGTGGATAGGAGGCAACATTGATTTTCTCATTGGTGTTTTTGAAGAGCTGCAGAATTGAATAAACTGATAAATAAAATGTTAAGGTCATAGAGACCCGAGTCTGTAGAACACCACACTAGAGAAATACGACCTGAAATGAGAGCATCTGAATCAGGAGCTTGGCATGCATTCACGTAATTTCCTTTGCACCATATGAGATTCACTGCTCTGTTTTCCCCTCAGGCAATTTTACCCAAATGAAAATTTGTTCTGTTGCTGCGATTATCACAGCAGGGGACAGGGATATCCCGTGGTGGCCATGCCGGGGAAACAGCCCCGTGGTTTGTCCCACAGAGATATTTTCCTGAGCACTGTAAGCGGCGGGCTCAGACCACTCAGAGACAAGTCTGGGCTTGTCCCGAGGCTCCGGGCGCCGTCGGACCCGAGATGCGGCAGCACTGGCTGATCCTGCGTGACCCTCTCAGAAAGGGAGGACGAACAGTGAAGAAAAGAAACCGGATCTGCACGGGGGTTTTATCCAGAGGTTTATTTCAGCCCAGCAGGCACTTCTGAACAAGGCAACCTCCACGGCAGAAGCCCAGCCACGCGGCCGCCGGCTGGTTTTAACGGGGGGGGAAAGGGAAGGGGCAAAGACCTCACCAGTCCGAGAGGGAGGGGCAGTGACCCGAGGGCAGAAAGGCAGCCTAAGGGTCAAATCCCCTTTGGGGAGGGGGGGCTATTTCTGTTCTGGCCAATCCCTTCGATGACCTCCCTGGAATTTTTCCAGGGGTGGCAGAGAGAGACCCCTGATATTAAAATCAAGTCCCTTGGGACTGGCAGAAATAGTTCCAGCCTGGGTGGGGAAACCCAAGGGAAAACCACCCTGGAAACTAGGATAATATGAATAAAGACACAATGCAATTTTTTTTTAATATTGAATCTTTACCCATGGGAAATAATATACGGCTTTGCACCTCCACAGTAATTTTGAAGAACAAGTAGTCCAACTTCTGGACTTTGAAAACATCATCTGCTCCCTCTTTATTATCAAAATTCTCAGCTGGATTTTCAATACAGTACAATGTGTACACAAGTTCCTTATGTTCTGCTTCCAAGGCTGATTGTAAAAACAAATCCTAAAGTAGAGGTATGTAAGACAAGTTGCTCCAAGAACACCAGAAGTAATGAAACCTGGTTTTGTAGAAGTTACTACCTCACATCTCCTTTGCCACTCCACCCCAGATACTCACAGGCCATTTCTGTGTCTACAATCTAGTCACTTAGTACTTCTGGCTTCCTCCCATTTCCCTGCTATTCCCAAAGTCCTACTCATGCCCTACAGTACCTACCAAAAGTAATTTGATTTATGCATATTGGCTGACCACCACATACATGCTGATTTACCACTGGGCTGGTACAGAACAGCAAATGCAATTGGCGTCCACTGACCACTGCCTTTTCTGTATAGGAACAGCTTTGGGCCACTATTCCATTTCAAGCTGCTTTTACCCAAAAGGTATGTAAGACTGAGATTATTTTTCAGATACAGAAAGATATGTGGATATAAAGATGTGTTTTTACCTTTACACCTGTATCAAATTCAGTTGAAAGTAATCAGTATGTGAAATAACAACTATTAAAAGCATTTGGAGAAAAAAGAAATACTGTCATCATGTGAATCTTAATGCTGATAGAAATGATATTAAAAAATCTAATAACTGAAGCAGGTAGAACAGTGTTTTCAGCTGAAGCTGGAACTCTGTATTAGGCTGTTTTCAGAGCAGCAGAAACAAATTAAAAGGCAGGAGCAAAACAGAAATGAACATAGAGAGATTTTTGCTCTTTATTACATTTTCTTTTACTGACTGACTATCCAAGATGTCACCTCCCAGACAGCACTAACTGTTAAAGGACTGTGAAGATAACTTCATAGATATCAAAACAGCACAGTAATTTTCATTCTGAGTTAGCTATGAGTTCTTATAGGATTCAACTGCGAATTGAATCACCTTATCGGAGAAACATGCAACATGGAACCAGATAACATCTTAATCTATTTTCCTTGTAATACAATGTTATTTTGCCCATCTGTTATCACAACTGTCTCATACTGCAACTAGCAGTAGCCATTTCAATGTATTTTCTGAAGACCTTGTTTAATAGCTTTATTTGTATTTAAGCATTTCTGTTTTCCTGAGTCATGAATGCAAAAAGGCAAAAATCAAGGATTACGCAAACTCTAAACAACAAGGAAATATTCACTTGTTTAAAGAAATACTTTAGTCATTTGCATTCATTTGCAAACTTAGCAATTGTGTTATTATAGCTTTTGATCTCACATGAGCAAGAAGAAATAACCAAATATGTCTGTGAAGCAGATATAAACACCTCAGTATAATAACTGCCATGAAGAACTCTGCCTATTCCAGAATAGCTGAAGCAGTCCTAAAACACCTGTGAGAATATAAGCTGCAGAGCTTCTGTCTGCCCTGCCCAGTCTTGTGCCAGTAAAAGGCATCTGAGGGCAGGAGGGGAGGGGAGGGGAGGGGAGGGGAGGGGAAGGGAGGGGAGGGGAGGGGAGGGGAGGGGAGGGGAGGGGAGGGGAGGGGAGGGGAGGGGAGGGGAGGGGAGGGGAGGGGAGGGGAGGGGAGGGGAGGGGAGGGAAGAACTCACCATGATCAGACTGGGCCAAAAATATGCCCTTGAGTGTTTTCCAAAGTTATTCACGAAGATATGGATGAAGAAGATATGCCAGAGTTCAGCAAAGTTGATAAGGGAGTGCCAAATGAGTCCTCTGGATGTTTTGGACCATCCCTAACAATATCATTATTTTGGGATAGAATTGCATGTGGTAACATTTAAAAAATAACGCTCACTTATTTTTGAACATAAAAATCATAAGGCTTTTTAAATGTGCTTAACTCAAATATTCTGGTTTTTTTTCCTGTGAAATTGTAGAGTAGACCCAGAATGAGCAGTATCACCATAATCAATGGGGCAGGGACCTCTGGCACAGGAAACAAAAAGAGGCAGAGGTGAGTGGAAGGCCTTGAAAGGTTGAAAATATCTCAGGTAGCTGTATCTGTGTTACAACAATGCAGTTAGACATTGACATAAATTAGGACAATGTCAGGGAGATTTCAATTTATCTCAAAAGTCACAGGATTTGTTCTTGTCAGGTGAGAACCAGGCAGCTCAATGTGGACTTACCCCTTTCAACCATTACCCCTTCTTCCCATGATTCATGGACATTTCTTCCCCTCAAATTTTTGTGCTTCGGTTTGTCTTATTTCTGAATGTGAGTGGTAAATCCATATTCACAGAAAAACCATCAAAGCTATTCCATGTTCTACAGCACCCAATGAAGAATTCAGAAGAGAAGGGTTTTCTCAGTCTGTGAAGAATCTCACACTTCAAATTTCACTTCACAATGGCCAGAGATGAAGACAATTTCAAACTAGGTACATATAAGCATTTATCAGACATTACTGAGCTATAAGATGTATAAAGCAGAGGTTTTCTAGTGAGTTTTTCAACCCTTGTTGCTTTTAGGTGGAAGAATTTCCTCAGCTGTTCTGTTTCTGCTGCCCTTGTTAGATTTTCAACATGCACAAGGATTTGAATATTCTTAAGAGCAATACAGCTTGTCTTCAGTCTCAGTAAGGGTTTAGACTTTACTTATGAGACTCTTCACTGAAGCTTTTGATATTTTGTCACCTCATTTGTAAGACAAAAAATAAGTAAGGATTGATACATTATAATTTTTATTACCTGTGAAGTTAATGTATACGTAGATAAAGCCAGTGATCTGTTCCACAACAGATATAATCATTAACTTGGTCCTGTAAGTCTTATTTGTGTGAGCTGTCCTTACTCAAAAGGAAAATCCCAATGAAGATAATGAGAGTACTTTTGGAAGGAAAGGTTCCAGAGTTGATCCTTAATTAAAGTCCCTTTCAAAAATGTAATTCTGGAAATACTGCTCTTACATTCATGCTGTAAGAGACGTGAAGAGTCAGTGAAGGTTAATTGTTTTGAAACTGTATTTATAGCCTTCTTAACTAAACTGTGAACTGGAAATTTCAAACTATCTTTCTGTGGATACCAAAGCACATCAAAGCTAATGGTTGTCTAAAGAAAGGCCTCAAATTAGTGCAAATTCAACCAAGAAAAAATTACCAATGAATTCTTGTTCATACATTCTCTTTAGTAATTTTGCAGGTTGTACAAACTCTTAAAGGGTAAATTTAGCTCTTGAATCTTTGAATACACATTTGAAAAATGTGGGTTTACTTTTCTTGCTTTATTTTACTTTATACATTTTAGGAAAGCAAAAGGCAGGAAAAAGCTATTTTCTGCTTTAGTGGCAAGATAAAGAAGCTGAAATCTGAACACCTGTGGTCTGGTGACAAAGATATGAAGGGAGGATGGATGCAGGCACAGATTCATGTGTATCTTAGCACTGTGGGATCCACAGATACTGAAACATTTGATGTCTGACACTCACCATATCTAAAATTACCTTCTGCTGGAAGCAGTACAAACTGAGAGCACAGATGTTGTTGAAAGTAGTGATCTCTATGTGAGTAGTGTATTCTTTAGCACAGTTCCCTGTCCAACCTTCTGTACTCCAAGGTAAATCACTGAGCCAACAGTCAACCTGTTGTTGGCTGAGGTAATAGTAGGTTTTTAGCTAATTTAACATAGAGAAAGTAAATCACCAGCTGCAGT
Organism: Phylloscopus collybita; assembly: GCA_027886175.1. Lineage (NCBI taxonomy): Eukaryota > Metazoa > Chordata > Aves > Passeriformes > Phylloscopidae > Phylloscopus > Phylloscopus collybita. The sequence goes on along the minus strand of JAJNNQ010000137.1, from coordinate 47,134,695 downwards.
AGCAGCAACATTGTGAGTCTGCAGAATTCCCCTGAGAATAATAAAACACATTTCTTTACTTTATTTTTTTGAAAATGGCTATATTATTGGCACTTGCTAATTTTAATTTTGCTTGACTTTTAAGGCTGCAGCTGCCTGTCTTGTTTATGTAAAAGGACATTTTTATTAACGGTTATCAGGGGTTTTTCCTATCATATCATATGCCTAAAACAGGGTCACTTTGGGATGAAGAATGTTGTAATGTCTCCAATTTGAAACCACAGCCTCAAAACTGCTGAAGTAAAACAGAAAGTCATGAGAGTGCAGAATCCTCCACTTTCCTCTGCCCTTCCCCCAGATCAGTCTTTCCCCCAGATCACTTCTTAATTTAAATTTGTTCACTCAGAAATATTCACCTGAGATAGAAGGAGCCTTTTGTATTTTTCAAGGATGTTCTGGGATGTTCTGCTGCCTTCTATTTGTCAGGCAATTAAAACTTCCAGAATCAGAGGGGATTAAGACAACCCATTGCAGGGCATGTCCAAGTTTGGTAGCACAAAGATTTGTTTGAGAGCAGGATTTACAAAACCATGATTCCCCATTTATAAAAAGCCATTTAAATTTTTATAGTTATTATACTGTAGATGTATTTAAACACCAGAATGACCATCCTGGTTCAAAACAAGTAAGTGGCCATGCAACCCTGTGCCATGTCTCCAGTTGCAGCAGGACACTGATCTAGCCATGATTTCGGGATGAGGAGGCTCAAGGGAACATGGGCACAGATCATCTAGGTAGAGATGAGGTTTGTTAAGATTATCTGAACATCAGAAAAAGCTTGAAAAGTAGCTCCACCCTGAGAGAAAATAGCCATTTGACCCCTTTAAGTATGTAATTGAAATTCCAGTGAATGAAAAGGAACTTTCCCATTGATTTCCTTAGCTTTGAGCTGGACCTTTACTTAATAGAAATGTAGACTCTCCCTTTTTGTGAAAAAGGACTAATACTAAAGCACTAGTCCTTAAGACATGAACAAAGGAATCAATTTTTTTCCAAGGTGAATCTAGAAGGAAAAGTTTTCACCTTGCAGCTGAGGTATGATAGAATACTCACTGATGGATCCTTTGTTGGCTGAATGGAGCGGTGTAGCAGTCATTCTCTTCCAGATCTGGCAGTGTTTCCTTATCCAGTTTCATTGGCTTTCTGGGTAACCATCCTCGGAACCTGCTTATCTGTTTCTCGATCCTGTAGCACATGATAAGTACGAGCATTTGTGATAATGGGTTTTTAAACTACATTATGAAGCACAGGTTGTCAAACCAGGACACTTAATATTTACAACTAGAAAAGGTGCAATGTCTTTTGACTTTTTTTGAGGCAGACCAATTACACATGCTGAACTTGATTACTAATAACCAGCTTTCTGCAGAGGAGCATTTATTTTGTCTCAACAGAAAAGCAACGTTGATGGTACATGTTGCCATAAATCTTACTAAGCCCAGTGAGTTCTTGTTATGTCTCTAAACCTTTATTTCTCAGGTTTTCAGTTAGTTTAAAATTCAGGTTTAACCAACTTTTAGATTTTGGCCATCTAAACATTAAAACAAGTGGGATTGTGACAAAGAGCTTTGGCAGCCAAACCCCATGTAATGCTTTCATGTTTGCCTGTCTCTGCCAAATTTAGTGCAGAGGTCTGAGTGTTTACTCTTTTCCCTTTGTGAGATAGGATTAGAAGAAAAGAAAAGAAAAGCAGGCCCAAACTTAAAGGGTATAAGGAGAGATTTATTAACACAAACTAAAAGAAGAAAATGAGAATCAAAATGAATCTTTCAAAACACTTCTCCCTCCCCACAAACTGTTCACTTTCCCACTAACAACTTAGAGACAAAACCTGTGATTTTCAGTCAGTTTCACCATTTAAAAACAATCTTTCATCAGTTCTTTGGGAGAGGAATCTCTCTTAGAACTTCCATGGCAACATTGCCACAAGAAACAGTCTTCTGGTGGCTCCCATGTCATGAATCTGCAGTTGCCCGGAAAAAAAAAACACCTCTGCAAACTGTGAATTCCCCTCCTATTAGCAGTTTCCAGCCAGCTGCATATGGGTCGTGGATGCTTTGGGGTGTCATTTTAAAGATAAGCAATTCCAAAGGCAAAGGATTTTCTTCATCTCCAGAACAGAGGTCTCTTTTCACTTCTTCACTGGCACAGAGGGCTTCTTATCTCATCTCTCTCTGTTCAAACATCTCATGGGATCACAAGATCACAGCTATTAATTCAATATTCACTCAGTTAATTCCAGATACCTTTGCTCAAAGCCACAAATCTAAATAATCATCTCCCCAAAATGCATATTTTTCCTATGGTTTAAAGGGATATTCTAATATAGTACAGTTCATTACCATGGCTCATAAGAGAAGTCCAGCCTAAACATGACAACTCCTCCATCCTTCTCCCACTTAGGACTTAACTCTCTCTCTTCACTGACTTCCGTCTCATGCAGTGTCTCTCCACGGTTCACTCTGCCCACTTTCCTCTCACTCAGAGAAGGATTAGTGCTTTTGCAAGTCTCATCTCTCAAGTAAAGAGTTAGTATGTTCCGTAGGGTCTGCGTATCTCTGTCACATGATCTCTGCCAGGCAGCTCAGACTCCCACACTGAGGGATCTTGGAGCAGCCTAGCCGGTGGATGCCCCCTGCCCACCCCTCCATCTCTTCTGGGGTGGCCCAACCCAGGCTCAGGGCTGTTCCTGGGGGCTTGGGGGGAGAACATCTCCCCCAGCCCCCGCTGTCAGCATGGGCAGCTGCTACCAGGGCCCAGCCCTGCAAGGCCAGGGGGGCAGCAGGGCCTGGCTGGCCCGCCCGGCTGCCGCACGGCCGGCGTTACCTGCTGGCAAGCCAGAAGGAAAAGAGATTTTCCTGGGCTTCTTCTGATTTTTAAACCTGTGTGAGATAGGACACACCCAGAGGTGTGTCATCTTTCTAATTGGTCAATCAAGCTGCCAATTTCAAAGCCAGTTACTAATTGTTTTTTTGCTCTCTGTGCTAAACCAGCACACCCCAGCAAGTTACATCCCATTACTGCTCTCTGTATGGATTCTTACCTTGCAATTGATGCTATTAAAAAATAGGCTACTTTGTTCATTTAATTCAACTGTAGTTTCTGGCAAAAACTACAACCTTCATGAAACCACATCTCTGGGTGTTCAGGCTAGGAGGTGACTGCTATGCAGATTCTTACATTTGGAAGGTGAAAACAAACAATGATTGAGCTGGAGAAAAGGCAGATTTGACCACAGGTGCACTCATGCAAAGATACAGAGTGAAATGAATGGAAGAATCAGAGCTCATTGGAGAAGACAATCTAAACCGAATCCAAATCCATACTAGAGTGTTATAATGAAAAACACCTAAGAAAGCTATGTTTAGCACTACTTCAAGTCCTAACCACTGATCCCTGCAAAAATCAGTGACTACAAATTATGAAGTGTGCCCATACTTCAGTCACTGGATGAATGTTGCCAGAAGTGGAGCTAAAGGACAAGAATTTACTTCCTTTGAACTTGAAGCTCAGTTCTGAAAGAAGCTCAAGGACTGGAAATACGGTTGAGGAGTTAGTTTGGTTTTGTTTGTTTGTTTGGTGTGGGGTTTTTGTTTTGTATTTTTGGCAAAGCCAACATAAAAACTCTAAGACCAGCAAACACTGGTACCTTGCCACAGTCAGTTTGAGGGATGACAACCCATATCCAGGCAGCTGAAGATATAGGGAAGTGATGTGAAAATGTTTCGTATTTTCATTTAAAATTCATACTGTTTTTTTTTCTGGAATATTCAGCCTTCTTCCACCAGGTGTTTATATCTTGGACAAGGAAGCTAATGCTCATTTTTAAACATAGACACAGTTCAAAATTGTAAGTAAATCAGCTATACCTGTTTTGGTCCCATTTGTCCACTTCCAATCTGGAATAGCATGATGGGGCAAGGGATGTCAGATGTTGCATATGCGTGCAAATTTATCATCAGGACTGTTTGGAAAAACTGGAATATGTGTGTAGTATTTGTTAATTCATGTTCCCGAAATATAGTGATAGCATAATTCATGTTTTCCTATAGGGTGATATTGGTGGAGGGTAAGCTAGGTTCTCTGTGATAAGTTTGTTCATAAAGCTGTTAAAGGCACTACTAGTTCAGGCAGGCACTGAACTAATAGCTTTACAAGAAACCCTGTATACATACTCTTGGTGTATGCTAGCTTATGTCTATGGGTTATATTTTATATACATGTATTGGTGTGGGTAAAAGTGTAACATACAATTCTTAATAATGTCAGAGAAACCTTCCCAGCACAGAAAGCTTCCCCGAAGCTGGGAAGGAGACAAAGGAATTACAATACCAGGTGTGATCAATATCTGATAAGGACTGATGACCCAGAAGAATAGGTCCTGGCCAAGTCATCAAGGATGCTTGGAAACACCCACTACACCCAGGAAACCCATTTAGGCTGGCCTACCTTCATGGTGATTTATCAGCAGCACCATCGAGAAACAAAGGAAACCATAGAAATTCAGGACTGGGCAGTGGCACCAACCCTGAGAAGTTTCAAGCTCCCTTCGATATCAAGACCACCTGACATGTTCGGACTTGTTCACTGAGCTAAGAGTATAATAATGGCAGACCTGGACTCAGACCCTCGTGAGACCTGCGGGGTGTAGTGTCCAGGGACACTTCAGGGAGGTCTCACCCTGTGCTCACTGCCTGTTTCCTTGCTCTGCGGACTCTGGTCAATTTCTGTATTGGCTTTGTCAATTTCGCGCCCGTGATATTTCACTGGCAATCTGGCAATAAATTCTATTTTATTTTAATTGGCTCTCGCCATTTACAACAATGTGTGTAAACTTAATATAAGATTTACACTTAATTAATCATAACCTCTCCATGGGCAGTGTTTGACCCAGCAATTTGGAGCCCAGGGAGAGGTAGTTTGCAAATATCTGTGCTGAATGCATGTGAGAAGTCAGATCCCAGGGCTCTAAAGAGCCTGAAAAATTGTAACTCTCCAGCTAGGGCATCCAGCCTGACAGCCTTGAGTTAGTCTCTGTAGTCAATGACAGAAATGTCAAGGGAAAGTAAGTCCTCTGCTGGGGAAATCCCTGTCTTTTGCCCTCTGTTTTTTCTTCTATATATTAAGTAAGCCATGTGTTACTGTATATTCAACAGGCTTGGTGTGTCTGGGTATGGAAAAAGGAGGAAGAATTAGGAAAAGGGTTTTTAAAAATATCCTGCTCCATTCTTGTTAATTAAACTCATTTGAATACTCTAAGCTTTTAACATCCCTGTCCATCTGCAATCCTTTCCCATTCATGCTGCAAGTCAATGTGCATATGTGCATTTAAGATAATGCCCACTGCAGGTTTATCACACCACACAAGCACAGCACAGAGCACTGAGTGCTTTCCCCACTTAACAGCAATGCATTATTCATGCTGGCTTCTCACTGAGTGTACCCAGAATTCAAGTGGTTTGCCATTCCCAAGACTCAGATTACTTGGCATGCTCAGTCAGCCTGCTGGCAAACGGGTCTGAGAAGGTTGCAAAACCTTACTGCAAAGCACAGAACATGCAGTACAGCCTTCTGCAGGGAAAGCAAGCCCCCCTAGTTATCTCCTTAGAAAAGGAAAATGGCCAAATTTTTAAATTTCCTCCAGCTCATTCCAACAGTGCTGTCAGTAGCACTGTTGATGCTATCAGTAGCGCAGGTTTTGTACTCTACAGGAGCATCACACAAAAGGAAAAAGCTGATAAAGTGGTGTTGGTGCTAACAAACACAGACACACAGTGTTAAAAACCTGGTTTTTAAAATCATTTCTTCAAGGCTAATCCATGTCTTATTTTCCCCATACTCATACTGAATAAGGGAACTGTGGAAAGCAGTGTGACCTACCCAGAACAATGGGGTGATGGAGTGATAAAGGTAGCTGCTTCACATCATGCTTCTAAGACAGTCTCTCCCATGTCAATCCTGCTCCTGCTCTCCAAGCTAAGTCTTTACTCAGCACCCTCTTTCTGAAGATACATATTGTGTTTAACTCACACAAAGAGTTTCTCAAATATTTAAAAAAAACCGTTTTCTCACCATGAAGGGGGCTTGAGATAGAACCATTTTTCAAAGGAAAGTTAGGAAAATAAAAAAGGTTTTGAATTGAGACTGATTCTTGTGAATGGGTCAGCTTTCATAGAACTTTATGCATATTGTGGTGCCAGCTATTTTATTAGTTTAGTTTTTAACCATGATGCAGGTACTATAAGGCGTCTGATACCTCTCCTTTCATTTAAAGTAGGAAAATTTTGTATTTTGAAGTTTTGAAATCACTAGACTTTTTCAGAGAGAAAATTCAAGTCAGGTTCACAAGTTGCAAGAGACCTGCTCTGGGCTTGTGAGACCTGTGACGAAACTCCTCTCTAAAATAAATTTTGCCCAAATATTAACATAATGTCTGTATTAACTCAAAAAATGGACAAACATTTTGGGTACTTGTAATCAACATTGAACTAGGAGTAGTGGAAATAGATACTTTTATTGGATCCATGTGGTGAATGATAACTCGTGTTTTCATAATGTTGTTGTGGTGAATGATAGTTTATGTTTTTCATAATGTTGTTGTTATAATAAACAGAAAATAAAATGTACTTTCCTAAGAAAGCCAAAAAGCCCCCACCCCCAAGCAAGGCAGAGGGCTTGGAAAATTTTGCAAGAGCCTTCCTGTCTCAGGAGGAGAGAACAAAAGAATTACAATTCCAATAGAAGGTGGAGAACAACCTGGACCAGAATGCTCAGCACCTGATAACGACTAATGGCCCTGAGATGATATCTTATTTGGGACATTAAGAATACTCAAGAACCTTCAGCACCCAGGAAATCCATTCAGAAAACTGGACCCTGCTTTCGAAATTTCATCAACAACACGCCGGGGGGACAAAAGAACTTACAGAAATCTTGGACTCATGTAAGCCCTGCCAGAGAAAGTATAAAACAGCTGGCTTGGGCTCGTGTCGGGGGGAGTGTAATGCAGTAGAGGTTACACTCGTGGTTTCACCCAGTGCTGGCACTGTTTCCTTGGTCATTGGCTTTGCTGATTTCTCTGTCCGAAATTTTCGTTGGCAAATAAATTGTTTTCGATGGAATTGGCTCTCTAAATTTATAACAAGCCATATGTCTTAAGTTTCACAGAAGTGAAAATAAAGATAGTAGATGGTGTCAAGGAGCAGAATGTTATGCCCTATTATCCAGGAGGAGGCAGTCAGAAAACTGCTGAGCCACTTCATTTTTTTATAAATCTATGGACATAGATGGGATCCATCCCAGGTGATGACGGAGCTGGCAGATGACCTTGCGAAGATGCTCTCCATCATTTACCAACAGTCCAGGCTCACTGGTGAGGTCCCAGATGACTGGAAGATGGCCAATGTGATGCCTGTTCACAAAAAGGGTGGGATGGAGGATCCTGGCAATTATAGTCCAGTTAGCCTGACCTCAATACCCGGTAAGGTAAAGGAACAGTGTGTGTTGAGTGTCATCACACAGCACTTACAGGATGGCCAGGGTATCAGACCCAGCCAGCATGGGTTTAGGAGAGGTAGGTCATGTTTGACCAACCCGGTCTCCTTTTACGACCTGGTGACCTGCCTGGTGGATGCAGGAAGGACTGTGGATGTTGTCTATTTGGGCTTCAGCAAGGCCTTTGACACTGTCTCCCACAGCACACTTCTGGAAAAGCTGGCAGCCCACGGCTTGGACAGGAGCACTCTGCGCTGGGTTAAGAACTGGCTGGATGGCCAGGCCCAGAGAGTGGTGGGGAACGGTGCTGCATCCATCTGGCAGCCAGTCACCAGTGGTGTCCCTCAGGAGTCTGTGCTGGGGGAAGTCCTGTTCAGTATTTTTATTGATTACATGGATGAGGATATTGAGTATTTCATTAGTAAATTTGCACATGACACTAAGCTGGGAGCGTTGGGGGTTAGGAGGGCTCTGCAGAGAGACCTGGAATGGTTGGATGGATGGGCAGAGTCCAGCAAGATGAAGTTTAATAAGTCCAAGTGCTGAGTCCTGCATTTTGGCCACAATAACCCCTGCAGCGCTATAGGCTGGGGATGGTATGGCTGGACAGTGCCCAGGAGGAAAGGGACCTGAGGGTGCTGGTGACAGCAGCTGAACATGAGCCAGCAGTGTGCTGTGGTGGCCAAGAAGGCCGATGGCATCCTGGCCTGTATCAGGAACAGTGTGGCCAGCAGGAGCAGGGAGGTCATTCTTCCCCTGTTCTTGGCACTGGTGAGGTCACACCTTGAGTGCTGAGTCCAGTTCTGAGCCCCTCAGTTTAGGAAGGATGTTGAGGAGCTTGAGCGCGTCCAGAGGAGGCAACAAGGCTGGTGAGGGGCTTGGAACACAAACCCTATGAGGAATGACTGAGGGAGCTGGGGCTGTTTAGCCTGGAGAAAAGGAGACTCAGAGGTGACCTTATCACTCTCTGTAACTCCCTGAAAGGTGGTTGTAGTCAGGTGGGGGTTGGTCTTTTTGTCCAGGCAGCAACTGACAGAAGGAGAGGACACAGTCTTAAGCTGTGCCAAAAATAGTTTATTTATTAGGAACAAGTTTTTTACAGAAAGGGTGACAGAAGAATGGTCTGCCTGGGGAGGTGGTGGAGTCACCATCCCTGGATGTGTTTAAAAAAAGATTGGATGTGGGACTTGGTGCTATGGTTTAGTTGAGGTGTTAAGGCATGAGTTGGACTCAATGATCTTGAAGGTCTCTTCCAACCTAGTGATTCTGTGTTTCTGTAAAGCTGAATATTTTTTTCTTTTTTTGCCCTCTGGGGCTATTCAGTTACAGCTTTTCTTCCTCAAGTAGCTATTTATAGACCTGAACATAAAAATTGAATTTAGCCAAGTGTTCTCATCACTCAGGAACTAAATACCAGAAAAAGATCATATTTCTTCCCATACTGACTTCAAATTGCATCCTGACACATAAGAAAATTAATGTGAAGTGAAACTTCATATAACACATAGAAATGGTGGAACCTTCATCTTCTCCTTCCTATTGCTTTAGTCAAAGCAGCCATGTTTTCTTTAAAGTCCAATTCCAAAGCTAACAGCTGCTATAGTATCTATTGTAAGGTGGGAAAGGAAAGTGGGGCAGCATCAACAAGTTTTAGAACATTTGTGTGCATCTATTACCCTGTATCAAAGAGGAGTAAAATGGGTCAGCTCCACAGAGTGCTCATTTGGTGCTTACTAATATGAAAAGGCAAATTCAATTATGTGATATCAATGCTGGTGCTGTCAAGTTACCAGCACACTGTGACATAACTTAATACCCAAAATGCTTTTTAATATGCACATACTGCAGAATGATCATCCCATGGATGTTAATGTATCAACATTATGTGCAAAATGGTATGGCTGTTTACTCCAAAATGCAGATTTTTCGAATTTAATTTTTCTCTCTTAGAGGTTCTTGGGAATATTTCCGCTCACCTCAGTAAAACAGTAGATCAGGAGCTAAACCCCTTTGAAAACTGCATCAACAGTACCATGGCATTAAATGCCACATACAGTGAGAGAGATAATTGTAGATATATAAATGATCTGGTTTTTACCAAGTATTATTTTTAGGCATTTTGGAGATATTTCATTTAATTTTCCAAGGTATCAAAAAGAAAATGCAAACTGCTGCAGGGAATGAGTTTCATTGCATCAAGTCAGACATAAACTGGGCATCAAGCATAACCTTAAAGGTGCTTATTATAATTGAGTGAAAGCACTTCAAAGACTCTTGGAAAATATATGTCTCTCAAACTTGGTTCATTGGCTTCCTATCTACCAACAAAGTACTAAGCATCCCCACAGTGGTGGTAATAAATAATGGCATCACTATTACAAGTAAATAAGGTTCATAGAAATGAAAAAAACCCTGTAACTGTGGTACTCTAACCCCAAGAAAGTCCCTAATGAGCTACATGGAAAAAAAGAGATGGAGCATTTGCACTAACATATTTCTTTTAAAGTACTTTAAATACTCCATCCATTGAAAAATATTTTCTTATTGCTAAAAAAGGCAAAACTGCTTCTTTCACAATGCAGATGCCTTAAAATGTGACTTCTGTTTGTTTTTTTCTTTTTGCAGATGTCCTAGTATGTAACCATTCCCTTCATCATTTCTGCAAGCACAAATGATAAACTTCTCCTTCCAGCTTGACTTTAACCATTATTTTTGTTATTGGGCTCAAATGAGCATAAACTGGCATGAGAATAGTACTCACCTATTCATGAACTTGTATCGACGATGCAGGTAATAGATTTTTCTCCTGGAAGAACAGCAAAAATGAAGCCAGTCGAGAAGAAAACCCATCGTCAGTTACAGTATGAACTAGCAAGGAAGGAAAGGAGATTGAAGACAGAAGCCTGTAAGAGGTGGAGGAAGAGACTAAAAGAGAGATTAACAGAACTGTCACAGGAAGCCACATAGACACTGGTGGCATTTGAATTGCCAGAAGGTCATAATTTTCCCATTGTCTTCTCCTTTTCTGCTGTTTGTCATGTGTGAAAAATGGGGATCCAAAGACGTTTCTATTTCAGAGTTCATAAACTGTTGCAGGAATTCTATAATACTGATACTAGTATGTATAATTTATCCATATATGACGTCTACTAGTGAGTTATTAAAGCTGCATTTGGTGAAACACAAGGGGAAATCACTTAGAAAAGCCAGGAAAGCTGTACCTTATGCTGCAATATGCTGTAACACATGCAGTACCAAGCGGGGTCGGTGATTGCTGTTGGGATTACATCCCTTGAAACAGCATATAGGCTACACAAGCAAGTGCACATGTGCTCAGCACCCCACCAAGTGTGCAGCCGCTCCCTCTGCCCCTTGTACAGGCTGTTTTCTGTTGTCAGTGCAATAAGCCGTGTGTGAGAGCAAATGATGAGCAAGTGAGCAGACAAGGAGACAAGCAGACATGCTGAACCCATTCCCAGCCTGCCTCCTGACCAGCCCTGCAGTGCAGAGCAGCCCCTAACCATCATGTGTAGATCCAGAACAGGGAGTCCACCTCCTGTGCCACTCCCCTGCTGGCACCTCTTGTTCTTCTCATAGATGCCTATTCTGCCACAGCTGTCAGGATTTGACACATTGCCTTCAGCACAGAGATCGCATCCTCATGAGAGTTAAGAAAATCTGAGGCTTCTTGGTGTGGATTTGGGACTCCTACTCCTTACTGGAAGATTTGGGTGCCTGACCAAACTCTGATTTCCTCCTCCAGGGGCTGACTTTGTTATCTACTGAAGGTCATTGCTAAATCAAGGTGGTTTCTGTGTATTCTGAGAGGTTCCATTGTGTAATGCAGAACTGTACCACTTCTGGAAAATGAAGGCTTACACCACACGTTCTAAATATTGTAGTAGATGTAGTGTAGGAATGCTGTTAGTGCCTTGGAAGCTAGTACTCTAAAATAAGACAGCACTAGTACTTTATAAATGATAAAATTTGGTTAGTATTCCAGGTTAATTTTCAGAACTCTTGGACATTTTTGTTATTAGAGTTCATATTGCGCTGGTGAAGTAAAATTTTTTAAACTATTTCAGGTTGGCCAGCCTTCTTTGGCTAGTGTTATTTATCTTGCTCTACTCAATAGGAGCAGAGAAAGGTCAAAGCTAAATGTTTCTGAAGATGCCATCCACTTCTTGATTTTGCTTCCAATATTCAGAGGTATCCACCACTTTTTCACTTCTGCTTTGAAACAACAAGGATTTTATTTAGTGATGCATGGACCTTGCACAATTCCAGCCTAAACAATCAGGAGCAATAAGCAATCAGCAGCTCTTAATACAAGGGCTTAGACAAAGGCATCTGGAAACACCATCTAGACTTGTGGACATTCTGTAAATTTTTTTTAAACAGTAACAGTAAACTGTACTGTTGTCTTTAAGATAGAATTGAAGAGCCTGCCCAGCAGTCACTAGTGAATTACCATGATTTCCTCTTAATAATGCTGGAGTAATTTTCTCTCTATGGATGTAGAAAGAAGGAAGCCATGATCCCGAAGCAGGTCAAGACAAACTCAGTATTTTCATAATCTGTATGACAGACACCTACTTTGTTATCTGCTGAGTGATCAGGAAGAACAAGCTGCTTCATAACTAAATTCAGAGTTCCTGGTGTACTTCTGAATCATCAGACCTCACTCTATTGCTGGAGTGGGTCCATCTCAAGGAATGCCATAGAAGACAAAGAAGACACACCTTTGGCCTAGTCCATTGTTTCTACAGCCACAGCGCACTTCTAAAAAATAATATTACTATCCTGCAATGACTTGTGATTGCTTTTAGAATTTTCTCTTTAGTAATAAAAGCATAAGGAAGAACAGTTGATGATTTGCTGTGAAAATGAAAACAAAACAAATACAAAATAAGCCTGCAAATTTGACCTTTATACATATCCCTTTTTCCTTATGAATTCTCTACTGCTACAGGATGTCTCATACCAGAGGTATTTTTCATACTTAGGTAAGAAAAACCAGAAGGAATCCTACAAAGGCACTAGCTCACTAGTTGCATATTCTGGGTCTGATTCTTTTCTTGTTCAGGAGTAATTACATTAAAATCAATGGAACTTTATATTGCAAACCCTGCTAATTGAAAGAAGAATCAAGGCCTCTCAGTTCATGGGCTATGGTCAGTTCCAGTGGAAGTCTTTATGCTGCTTTAAAAGTTCTGATAACCAGCAGAGTAAAAGCAATATTTTACATAGAAAATTTCATATCCCAACATGCAAATAATATTGAAACAATTATAAAAATAACCTGAATTTCAATGTCAAATTAATCTGGTTATCAGTAGCATTTAATAAAAGTTCTCTATTTTCTCCACAGAAAAAAAAAAAAAGCATTTATAGCTTAATTTGTTTTCCTATTAGATGAGATAGTTATTTATACTTATTTATGGGATACTAATTACATACAAATAAGCAATTTACAGGTGCATACCAGATACGTCAAACAGACATGCACTTTCTGTGCTTCCTTACGTACCTGGATCTTCTTGACCTCCCATTGATTTCAATGAAATGTCCATTTAAAAAACAGCAGTGCACAAGTATGCAGGGGGCTCCAGCATTGAAGGGGTTAAAGGGCCTAAGGATAGAATACCCCATGAAAACAGCTGCACTGCTACAGCCTATCTTAATCTCAAACCAGTATTGTACTGAAATTGTAGGCTTTAACAAGAAACAGCAATGCATGTGGTATCTAAGGAACTCCATTTATATTTTCTAAAGGTGTGCAGTATCTTATAGAAGAGCTTTTCTATAGGCATTTTCACCTACCTGAAAGGCATTCTTACATTCATTAGTTCAGCATATTTGCCCAGGACCTCCCAAGGGGCATGCAGTTTCAAAAAGATGATGTCACTGTTTGTTAGGGATGACTGCAAAACAGAAACAAAACAGTCACCAGAGCTTAGTTTTTCAAGTAAAAAAAAGAAACCACAATCAGTGTTCAGTGTGGTGTGTCACCCTTCCCAATTCCTTATTCTTCTTGAAATGTTGTTTCAGTATTTTGTCAACTCATTTTCCTTCTGCTGTCATGAAAGCCATGCTGTGAAGGGAGAAGCACTCCATTCTGTTGTGCATGTGTGCCTCCTTTACATGGAAAAGAGGACATGGTGGGCAGACAGATGCATCTATGGGTTAGCTGAGTGTACATAGCATGAAGAGAACTTTATGCAAGTCATGCATATCAGCATGGCTGCTGCCTAACAGAAATCTGTCTGGTGAAGACTGGAGGATGTGCAGCAAAGAGGAGAAGAGGAGGAATTTAGCTCTGTGTGCACTCAGGAGGAGACACAGTGTTCTACAAGAATGCTACAGCAGGTTTGGCTGAAGCTAATGTGAGAACATACAGCCACATGATAATATTGGAAGATGAAATGTTCAAATTCTAATGAATATTAATTAAATTATCATGAAGTTACATACAGTACAATTTTAGACAGTCAAGTGGATGGCATTCCAAGAAATAAGTAGAAGTGCACTTATGATATGCTTTCTCACTTATGAGAAAAGGAAAATATGATGACAGAAAACCAGGAAAGAAAATTATTAGTTAGCTTTGGGGATGATTTCTTAGTTTTTTAGATGTTGTCCTATATTCAGTGTTTCTCACATAAGTTCTTGTTTAACACAAGTTACTAGGAGTTCTTAAATCTAGTATTGTTTGTGACTACTGTGACTATCTGTGAAACTACTGTGACTACATGGATGGGAGGCTGACATTTATACTATTTACACTCTCCCTCCACTATTCAGATAGATGCTGAAATTATTGAATTTGTGTGTCTGTGTCCTTAGAGTGGCTAAAAAACTATTTCTAGTTTGTCACATGGTAAAAATGAAAAGTCCAACATTTAAGAAGCATATTTTTTTAGCACCTCAAAAAACTTCAAAAAACAAACAAACAAACAAAAAAAATCAAAACTAAATCAAAGGAAAAAAACCCAAACCCCACCCAATGCAAATTCCAAACCCAATCACTATAGAGTTAACATTTTATAAACAAATATATTATTGGACCATAATGGACACAGACAAATATTTGTACTCAAAATATTACTGGGATGCAAATATGGATTTAACATAGAAAGGAATGAGTGATTTTCTGGTGCTAAAACCTGCAGAAAAAAGTCTTTCTTCTTTGCTGATGAATTTCTGAAAAATATTTCAATACAACAGCAACAAGCTGCCCCCAAGAGACTTGCTTCAGAGACAATGAATTCATTTGCACTCTTCCCTTGACTTTTATGGATTCTAAATCAGGCTTTAATTATGTTTTTCTTTATAGGTACATTTCACAAATTAGCTTTTATTTTCCCATGAGAATTTAGCAAGGATATACCACAAAACCAAAACTAAATTATGCCACTCTGAAAATCTCCTGCAAACTCTCAAAGGTGAGGTGAAGTCAGCAGTGGATTGGCAATTTTGTTATAAACAGCTTGGATTAAAAAACAAAACAGAACAAAATCCACCAAAACTCAAAAGAACCATCTAAGAATCCCAACATACAGAAAGAAACTACAGTACTGACCCACCAATAAAAACTGAGAAATGGAGGGAATTTATTAAAACAGCTTCTAAATGTAGTGATGGCTGTTAAATAGGAAGTTTATAGTATTTTCCAGCATACTGTAGTTTAAGCCATACTAGATATTAGAGCCAAACATGACTTGGGAAGATGCTGTTTCACAAGTGAGCACTATCTAAATTTGGTATCTTATGTGTTACAGGTTTTCATGTAGAAACATGAAAAACTTCCAAATAGTTATCACAATACAGATGTTTAAAGAATATTTTTTTACTCTGTATCTTGCAATGTTGGCACATCAAAAGGTTTTCAAAATGGTCAACAACTTTGCCAACAGAAGATCTAACCAATAGAAAATCTAATCAAAATACACTTGGCAGGTTCAGTTATAGTCAGAAAAAAAATAATGCTAAATTATGAATATAAAAATCCATTTCTCTTGGGTTTGCTTATTTTAAGTGTTCATAAAGGAAAGCACCAAGCAAGGCTGAGAAAAGCAAGGCTGGAAAAAACAAGACTGGAAAGAGAATAACAAGCCCAGATACAGGATGAGATGTCACACTCACCTAATCTAAGGAGTAAATAGCTAGCCAAAATATCTGGAAAACGATAGCATTAGACCATCTTCATTACAGAAATACTTTAGTGAATGGAATCTCTTAAACTCTTGTGATTTAGACTCACTATGCTTCATCTTTTAAATGTTTCAGCTGAGAATAGAGGAATGTTCTTCTGTTCTAATTGATTTTCAAGGGTTGGCTCGTTAAATGATTTCAAGAAGTAAACTCAGTTTCACATTATGGGAACATGCAAACAAAAATCAATGTAATATTACTCCCCTTGAAAACTTAAATACAACAATTGTCATGAGCAATCTTCTATAAAGTGATGTCCAGATGATGAAGAAAGAAAAACAGAGGAATTAAGGGGGCAGACCAATGAGATAAAACACTTAGCAAACATAGAAATGGAATAAATGTTTGGAATTGACCTGTAGCACCAGTGGCTATAGTTATCACCATGCAATAATTTTTCAGGCTACCAATCTTCAAATAAATTGCTTGTTTTGAACTGATTTATCGAGGAGAAATATCCATAAAAAGCCTGATTTTCTTCTGGTCGCTAACAAACATTCTCGGTGGTTTTCAGAACAGCGTAAAATTAGGGTGACAAGAGACTTACCAGAATCAGACTGTAGGCTCATCTAGGATGGAAGGGACCTCTAGGGTTATCTGGGCTAAGCCTCCAGCTAAGGCAGGGCTAATTTAGATCAGCCTGTTCAGACAGGTGCTTGTCCCATTGAGTACTGAACATCTCTACAGGCAGAGATTTCACTGCCTTTGGGCAACCCACTGACTGAAACTGGCTAGAGAAAATAATATTTTCTGTGGAAGAACTGCTCTCTTCCATAGAGCAATGTTTAAAACAAACACTTTCCAGACTTGTTTTCTTTTAAAAACACCCGTATTAACTACAAGAGCTGTATTTAATTAGTATTCTTATTGAGAAGTGGTAGCAAGGTATATTTAATTTAATTGACCTCATCTTCAGAATAGATTTGTATGGTAGAATTCAGATCATCAGAGTCTGGGTTATAGATAGTCAATATACATTTTGGCTTCACTGACAAACATCATTAGTACTGTATCATTACCTGCCCTAGAATACAGGTAGTATTATAGGTTCACATATTACAGACTTGCCCTTCTGGCAAGGCTACCTTTCTATTTATCATTAAGTTTATAAAGACATTGCTATTTCCCAAAGAAATCCAAACTGCAAACACATTTAAAAACAAAGCCACATTTTCTTCTCCAGTATGACTATGTAAGGAGTCAAAGAGACTAAAGCACGGGCCATTTATGTAACTCCAAAAGCAGAAACACCTTCTGTGGTGAGTTACAGTCAACTAGGTCAAGGAAAGCTTGTAAAGGTCAGGTTGTTGTTCTCCTTCTAAAGCGGTCATATAGCATTGCTAACTGCTGGTTATGTCCTGGTTACTAACTCCCATGTATTCCTGCAAACATTCTAATATCTTTTGATGGCAGGATTTAAATATATATATATATTCCCTATTGACCTGACTCTGCTCATTCTGAATTTATCATTGCTAGTCTGAATAGAAGCAGAGTTATGCTGACATGGAATGTGTCTTGAAAAGCCCATATTTTGCTGTATTTGCAGGCTGCCTTCCAGGATCAAGGCTAAAGATTAGTATCTTTTGTCAAATATCCTCTTGAACATTCTCCTCCTCTTGCTTATTTTGGTTCATTATCAATAATATTGTCAAGTCATTTTAAGACAAAAGCAGCTGTAGGTACTTACCTTGATATAAGCCTTTCTTGAGTCTAAAAATTAAGAAAGTTGAGAAAACCTATTCACGGCATATAACCTTGAAGGATAAAATTACAGTGGTCTCCAATTGAATGGTGCCATTGTTTATTTGCCTTGAGGCTACTAGGCAGGCTTTCATTCATGTATGCAAAACAACAGGGCAAAAAAAAGGTCAGAATTTACCATTGAGGTGTTTACCCTATCATCATTTAAGAGAAAAATTTCTCAAGGCTGAGTCTCTCTTCATCTTTAAAAGCCTTCCTCATCAAAGTAAACTAAGTAAGATTTTGAAACAGATTCAACAACCAGAATTAATATTACCTACTTTAGGAAGATCCTACAAGGCAAGTTAAAAAGCCAGAACAGAATTAGTTCTTTAATTTTGGCAAATCTAGCTAATTTCTGGTAAGACCATAATGCAGGGAAAAACAGAAAAGGAGACAAAATCAGCATCCTTCCTCTAGTAACAATTCTCTCTGTAATCTAGCTCTGTATGATGTCTGAGAGTAGAATAGTAAATAGTAACTACTACATGTTCCACTGTTTTTGAGAATTGCTTAACAGCACAGATTGGTTTGCCATGTGGAGTGAATTAAATGGAAAAAAAAAAAACCAGCAAATTTGAGTTGATTAAACTGTTCTTCCTCTATAAAGCCAAAGTAAATGTAAATTTATGTGGATAGAGCTGGAAAAACAGAAGATATATTCTGCCAATAGTTTTCCAGTGCATCCATTACCACTGGGCAATTATTTAGATAACATCAATATATGTCCAGTTTCAGGGAATATACTGCATACTCACAAACATTAGCCTTCACATTCATGCTTCTGAGGAACCTAATGAATAACAGTGCCAATATATTTCCTACATGTACTTTCAATCAAAGCACAGATTTAGTGAAAAAGGGGAATATATTTTTCACATTTTAATTAGGAAGCCTTTGACTTGCAAGAAACTGTAGGGCAAAAGCAGTAAGGATACAAGTAAGAATAGAAAAGATAGCCCTACATAAAAAATAGGAAGCCATTCATAAAAGCAATTTTGACCTGAGAACACTAACATGTGAAATGTAGAATAACTTCATGTAAGGAGACAGAGGCACATGATTACAATTCAGAATGATTTTTATGTGAAGTCTCATGACAAAATGCGATCGTAAAGTGAAGCTTTTTTTTTACTTTGCAAAGTACTTGTAGAGGGTCTGCTCCAGTGGAGTTAGTAATGCAGGCAGATGGCTGCTTCCTGCCACCATTCAGGCAATGTGTCATCTAATCCAGCTGAGAGCAGGTGTCATTGTTACAGTGCTTAATTTCTGGAAGCATTTGACAGGATCTTAATTCTGGAACGGAACAAGGGGAAATGCTTGCAATGTCCTTCTGTGCAGACAGAAATACGTGAGTGGGAGGACAGCTTCAAGAACAGGGTAGGTTCCTTGAGTAGAAGTAAAATGCAAATACTATCTCACTGCTCAAATTTACTGTGCAATGATAAACTCACAATCTGCAGCAGAGAAATACAAATTCCTTTAAGATAAGAAATGACATCAAAAGGAAGTCTTTAATTCCAACAAATGTCATCTAAATCCGCAGAATGGATCTTACAGTAAGGTAACGTAGACGTAGTAAATCAGCCACGGAAACAATATCCTCTGATTTGGACTGCACTTCCAAGAGGAAAGAATTAGAAATACCTGCAGCATGACCATCTTAATGGAAAAGATTGATATGATTGTTCTTGATAAATTCATAAGTAAATGCTGAATGAATACAGGTGAGACCCATATGGGTAAGATCTCTATTACAAAATAGCTAATAATATGGATTTTATCTGACAAATATCTTTTAATTCCTCTGGACTGAAAAATTACTATCATCTTGTGAAATCATTATTTGCAGCTTTAAAATGCAGATAGCTAAAATCTCTGGGCAGAATAATGCATTTTTACTTGTGAAAACAGTATTTGACATTGTCTCTTTACATGAAATGTAAGTTATGGGCTCAAATTTTAGATTAAAAAAAGTTGATACTTTATTCAGTGATAGTTGACATCATCAACTCTTTTTGACTGTACTGTGGGCTGAAGAAAGGCCTCTTAAGTACATTATTTCACTTCTGACATCACAGGCCATTAAAAATACATCACACAATTGAACTGCATTTTATAAGGCAGCTTCCTTTGTGATTTATCCCAAGTGTTAAATATAAAGCCGACATTTTTCCAATATGCATTTATTTGTCATTAATAATTTTTTGAAATAGAAAATACTTACATTTAATGAATTGTCTATTAAATATTCATGTTTGCTTTTAGAGGCTTATTGGAAAAGCATTCCTTTCGTAAAAAAAAAGGGGTTTTTTTTGTCCAACAGTTAATTTCACAAACATGATAACTAATCAAACACACAAAAAATGCAGGCAGGCTTATGATAGCTTTTTCATACAAATAATCTAGACAAGGCTGAATAAACTGCTCATTGCATCATAGGATAATATAGGCCATTTAGTCAAATCTCCTGCTCTAAGCAGGGACAACTATAGTGGTTTGTGGGGTCTTGAATATCTCTGTGACTAGAGACCTTGCATCCTCTCTGGGCACCAAAGTGTCTCTGGACAAAAAGGTCACAGCTGAACTTCCAGGTGGTTGCAGAAGTGTTGGCAGCAGCCCAGGTTCTGAGCACCTGCCCATGCTCCAGCAGTGTCAAGCTCTTTTGTTGTTCAACTCCCTCTTCAGAGTCTTGTTTCTCAGCTCATACAATCAAGGAAGACAAGAAATACATACATGATTATCAATATATGATAATATATTGATAATCATGTTCATATAAGACCAAATTCTTTTCAGCACCCACACTTTCCAGGATGCAGTGAACTGCCTTGCAGCTCTCTTTACACCTCTGTATCTGATGGTGCAACTCAAAATTCTTTTTAAAGGGAGACATGCATGAGCTTAACAAGAATACAGCTGAGGAAGAGACTATTCTTAAAGTCACTGTCAGTTCAGTTCAGTTCAGTTCAGTCCACATGACACAGGCCCCAAGTTCTTCAAGCCAGCTACACATCTACCATGTGAGTAATTACAGGCAGAGGTGTTAGCCCATGCTGTAGGGGAAGCAGTGGGGTAGTGCATATGCTCTTTAGCACAGCTTGTTATCTAGGGTGCTGTCCCATGCCGGCATGACTAGAATAACTATCTCAACTGGCAACACCTGGGTGGGTTTCTGCACCATTCCTGGCTATGCAGGACACATGTGCCTCTGCTCTGCAGGAAAGTCCCAGAAGAGCAGTCTGACTGCTCCTTCTCAGGCTTAATGCAGCTTCTCATTTTCCAGGGGAAAATGAGCACCAAAGAAAAGACAAGCTCCAGTTAAATGAAGGGGAAAGATGCATGTGGAGAATGTGAATCATTCAACTCTACCAATTACAGTTACCCATAAACTCTGCTAGTCTGGGCGACTCAAATGCTTGTTCACTCAACTAATATCTCAATTTTTCTGTGCCTTACTTACTGCAAGGATTATTAGAATTGCAAAGACTTTGAGGAGCCATCTTCTAATATTTCATTTCACATTGTTCAAATCATTGCTGCAAAACTTTCCTGCCTTCCTCGTTTAAAGGCAGAAATATGAACAAGCCATTTTCCCTTTCTTCTTCCCCTTTATACAAACTATATATACAGTTTATACAGTTTCTTTATTTCTTTAATAAGATGGACAAAGTGAATTTCTGAGCAACAGCATTCTGTAGTCACACTGAGGTACTCAAGAGATCTGATACACTAAAAGGATGCAAACACAATTTTACAAAGAAAGTTGCCTTGTAAATATGCCAAAGCATATGGTAGAGCAGCCATGTATTCAGATACACCACCATTACTACACAAAAGGGAAGTCTTTGCAGAGCAAAATGTGATGGTGAGAATAGGCTTGATTACCAGTATTTTGTTCACAATTCATATTAAAGTAATTAGATAGAGAGACTTTTAAATCCCAAACCATGCTCAGGCCACATAAGACTTTCCACAAAAAATTAAATACAAAACACCAAGAGATAAAGGCAAATCCATCTTAATGTGTTGTCTTCAGCAAACCACAGTTTCATGTTGATCATAAAAATAAATCTCACAGTTTACTGCAGAGTGGAAATTTCTAATAATTGGTGGTGTACATGATTTTCACCTGTCTACTTTGAGCTAAGCTCAAAGTAATTTGACCTCTGTATGTAACTAGATCACCTGATGTCAAAAACCCACACATCAGAAACAGAAGAAAAACCCCACTTTCTTAAGCAAAGATAGAGTAATTAGAATTTAACTGGAGACAAGGTGAAATTGAAATACATAATGTCTCTAAACTAAGGCAGAAAAACTCTGGATCCTTTGTGCATCTGTGTACAAATCCCTTCATTTGTTAGACAAGCAAGGTGGAGGTATGACAAGGGAAAAATATGAATTTGCTTCAGACTATTCTAATTTATTGTGATAAAGCAGTGCCCATATATGGCACAATGAATTGTGAAGGCAGACACCTAAACATGACCTCTGCTGTTGATCAATTATTGCAGTTCCCAGTGTGCCTACTGACATAAGGTGCTGGATGAAAACACCTCCTGTATGACACAGAAGAGCCGAGCTGCACCAGATGGAGCTCAGTATCTTAATGGTTCAGATAAATGTGATAGAGCACAAAGATGATTTTCTCTCCTAGTTTAGAGCTCTTACATGCAGATTTAATGAGGGGAGTTGCAGAAAACAAATGAGTCCTCTTTTTCTCAAAAGACAACATCTATCACATGAGATAACATTAGTTTTGATCTGATTGCATATGTTGCAAAGTGGTGGTACTAATCCTGAAATTCTTTACAGAAAAATTTTGGATTTTGAGATCCCTGTGATACTGTGAAATGAAGACCACACATACACTGGCAAAGAATCTCCCTTTCCAAATTCCCTTGTACCATGGAAACTTCTTTAATAAGGATTCTTTGCTTAATAGACAATACTGTCGTTTTCTAGAGAAAAAAAATATTATTGTCTTTAAGAAGTTCCCAGCTAACAAAAGGCAGCTTATTCAGCTTAGGAAAGTATAAAGGTCTTTTTTATCTATTGACAGATAAATATTTCTAGATTTTTTTTTTTTTTTGGCCCATCTTTTATAAGGGCTGTACCTCTCAGAGCTGCAGCAGAGAGTTCACAGTCCAAAAGTGAAACAGAAGTTACAAAAGAGATTTTAGCTCTGTGGTACTATTCAGGTCCTTTTATTCAGTGTAAAATTTTGGAGTAGAATTGAAATTCTCATCTACTGTATCTCTGGAATGAATATGCTTACAGCGATCTGTTTCATTCTCTTCTACAGGGAAGTAGAGAAATGTAAAATGAAAATAATTACGATCTCACTTCACTTAATAATCCCAGTTTTTCAAGCTCTTTATAGATGCATTGTTATAGACATTTTCTTCTATTACAAAGATTTCCTTACAGGAAAATTATAATTCCACTAGATAATTTTTTTTACATAAAGCAATATGGCTCATACACGAATGGCTCTATAGAAAATAATCATTTGCTGAAAGGAATTTTCTTAAAAACATGGCATTTTTGGCTCAATGAATATTACAAAAGATATTTTAAAGCTGGGGGTAAATTCCATTAGGGAAAAATTTTGCAAATTGCCAAACACTATCTCAACAAAACACCTCTTATGGTATTATAATTGCACACACTGCAGGTTGTTGTTCCTGACAAATATTTAAAATATAACATCCAGCAGTCCAAGAAGTGTAGTGTAGAAATGTATTTTGCATCATTTGATGCAACTTTACAGAACAACTATACTTACTTGTATACATATACACTGTCATGCATAACCTCTTTTGAATGTCAGAGCAGAGTGGTGAATTGGTTAGGGAAGAAATGTTATTAAAATCGAATGGCACATACTTCTCCTAGTTCTTGGTACTAGGGACTGAAAGCTTTGAACTGAATCATTATCATCACAGTAGAACAGCTGGTGAATTTCTTTCTAAAATAGTGTTACTGCCCTACTGTCCACAATTGCCATTTTGCTCTTCAAAAAAGGAAAGATTACAAAATTACAAAAATTAACTAATTTCTTCAGCACAATATTTCAAAGCAATTCCCCCACCCCCTTTCTGTGTCTTACACGTATCCAGAAACAGAACTGACAAATACTTCCCTAAGTGCTGTATTTGTTTCCTCTTCCAGAATCCCATCTGCATCTTGCTTGCTTATCTCCTAATCAGTCAAAGTCACATTTCTCTTACCAAGTTCCTCTCACTACCACAGAAAGCAACTAGTCATGCCCATCACTCTGGCTGTGTGTGATGCATGACAGACGCAGCTCCAATGTCAGATCTCTGCCAACGGCAGCCCTTGGAGCACAACAAATTAGAGATCTCTATTTTTTAAAACATCGTTTTGAAAAAGTAACAGTAAGTCAACTTTTGAGCCAGAGGAACCTTGTATAAAATATACATATACTAAATTTCCCAAACTACCAAGGGAACAAGAATGTGGAGACTCTTGCTTTGTCCAGATGATATTTAAAAACAAAACAGGAAAAAAATTTGAACGCTTTAAAGTATTTTTTTCTGGCAGATTTTAAGCGAAGATCTCATCTAACACAGATGCCATCTCCCCTTTAAAACATGAAAGGTTAACAGGAAAATATCAAAATACTAATAAGGAAAGAGTTCTGAGTGACAATTGAGCAATCATCACCACTGTACATTGGTGGTGGAAAGTGCAGTGGCAGCAACACTGACAAGAAAATAGAAAGTCTAATGTTGGAAATGTCACCAAGTGCCTAAAGTGATGCACTTATCTAACATTTGAATATTTTTAATGTATAATGAAGAGCAAAGGAAAATGGGGCAGGGGAAAACCATGCTCTGTGCTTAGCTAAATGGCTTCTCATGTTGCACCCTAATGTCTGACAAACACATTCTTGTAGCACAGAAGATAGAGAGGTGGCTGAGAGTTAAATGTAGAAAATATGAACACAAAATATCACTGTTAGAATCAAAAAGACAAGCCAGCAATAGAAGCCAGACGAGGGTAAAATGCAGGAAGATTAAAAAAAAAAAGTAAAAACCAGATTAAGAGCATACAGGACTCAAATTCCCTAGTCCTTTATTTGTATCGCTATTCAGCAGGGGGTAAAATACAGCCTGAGTAAGAAATAGATGGATTAATTAAAGAAAGATCAGAGCAGGACAAATAAGAATGATAGAGTTTTGGGAAACTTGACCTAGGGGAAAAAGGTTGTTCAAAACACAGATAGAATTCAAAACACCAAACAAAATGCCAAGCAGAGACCACAGTAACATTTTAAAAATAAGTAACAAATAGTTATGAATAGGAAGGGAATGAACTGCACTCCATTTTCCTTCTCAATCAGGCAAGAAATAGCTGGATTAAATTGTAGCAAAGGAGGTTTATGTCAGATCCTATCTAACACCAGACAAGAATTGCTAGGACTTGGCATGTGGGACTGTAAGG
Source organism: Phylloscopus collybita (assembly GCA_027886175.1). NCBI lineage: Eukaryota > Metazoa > Chordata > Aves > Passeriformes > Phylloscopidae > Phylloscopus > Phylloscopus collybita. The sequence continues at coordinate 47,109,732 of JAJNNQ010000137.1, read as the reverse complement.
AATATATGAGTGGCTGAGAATGCTTAGCCTGGGATAAAAGGAGAAACCCTATATTATGCTCTTATGTGGATATTACGGTAATAAACCCTGTCAAGAAGGCAGAAATGGTTCTTTACTTAAACTCTTTGTCAACATCTACACACACATATTTTGTTTTCACCATCCTAAAATCAATAAAGAGGTATTTGATAAAAATCACAGAGGACTATCACAGAGGACTCAGGCAAAAGTGGTATTAAAAGCATAAGTTTCTTCAAACACGTCTGATATCCGTCAGAGTTTCAACAGTATCTGTGGAATATATTATTATTTTACTTAAAATTGCTTTCTGAGATCTTCGGTTTTTATAGGCTTCAAGATTAAAATTTAGCTGTTAACAGTATCAGAAACACATCTTCCCTTTGTTACAGGCATACACTTAACTCAATCTACAAGAGGCTAGGAACTCAAGAGTAATACAACGAAAGAGATCAGTGCTTTTGGATATTGGTAATAGTTTGTTGACAGTGGTCCAGGGCTTCGCTGTAGAGTTACAATGTCTGTCAGGTGTTTAGGGACGTGCGTATGCATGGTTTAGAAAATACAAACTCTAGGTGTTCAAGAAAACCTGACACATATTCATGTTCCCATTTTAGTTTTAGGATTTTTAGGAAGTGACTGTGACAATCTCTGAACACAGGATAAGGAATGTAAGTGCAAGTAATCAGTTCATGTCCAATTAAATGCTGATATGACCTGAACCAAACTGTGGCCCAACACTATGTCCCAGGCTGTTGATCTAATTTTACTTTTCTGCAGTCACATGAAATAAAATGCTGGTCCAGAGACCCTGATTACAAAGGCTTCTATTAGATCATTTCTGCATCATGAATCAACTCATGATTTTAGGAAACAAGGTTTTCTTTTATGTGACATATTTTCTAATGGAAAATATCCTTCATGCACTACAAATAATCTATGAAATGAATTAAGAAGATAGCATATAAAAGCTTTTGCTAGCAAGGCATGGTTAGTCCTGTATGAACATTCCAGTGATCAGCTGTGATGTCATTTAAGAGAGAAAAGTACTTTGCTGCAACAACAAACTGAATAAATTTTATGTAAATGGAGCAAATTGGACTAGGTTTTTAAAAATTTGTCAGGAAACACGTGAAAATTTTCACTTTGATTTATTTTAAAAAATTGTCCATACAAAATAGCATGTTTTGGTATGTCATTGGATTATATCTGTTTTCTCTTTTGTAAAGATAGCCTTTTTAACAACTAGCACAGCATTTGAATATTAGGTATTTAATACTGAATTGACAGAGAAGATACAACTGACATCAAAGAAGGTTTCACGCAGCAGCACTTCATTGTTTTCCAGTACAACCTTTTATACCCTTCATCTTACATGCATTACACCCTATTTACCCTTTTGTGTGCCCTATCTACCCTTTTGTGATTTGTCAGTACACGTCAGCACTCCATGTTTCATTGCCTTCAACATTGTTCATCTGTCGTACACAATTGTAGTCAATTAGGGGTGAGGCTTGGCTGCAGCCCCATTCCCAATCACCACAAACTGTGTGCTTACACTGAATCTGTTTAAATGAAATATTTTCACATATTCAAAATGTTTCCCTTTCCTCAGCTAAAACTCTTTGCTAATCTATACTAGTGATTATTGTTTCCTTGCCTTTCTCCTTTGCTACATTTTGTTAAGACATTCTCCATAAATAGAAAACAATTGCTTCAAGATGTTACAGCTTGTGTTGTATTTCCAAAGAGATTTCACGCTCACATTTTTATAGTGGTAGTTATACAATGAGAAGGGGGCTTTTCTTACATATCTGTCATGTTATAATGTGGATATGCCTCCACATTTTGATACTAGTGTCCTCTTATGCTTCCTCACCATCATTCTAATTTTCCCCCTTTACCAAAACCCTAATGTGCTCTCCTTTCCCAAATAATTTTTGTGTTTTGCCTTTTGTCTGGAATAATACATCAGTAGAAGACATGGATTGTACTTCCTTTCATTAGACAGACAAAACAACAGCCCAAGATGGAAATGTAAATCAGCATGGCAAGCAGTCATCAATTCCCAATAACATCAAAGAACAAAAAATGTCAAATAATGGGGAAACTGCAGAAAGATTAATCCATTCCATAGCCTGGGGGTTTTAGAATGGAATTTTTCAGTTGTCACACAATTCCATTAGTTGTATACTTTACATTACACCAGTACTGGGGATGATCTTTCAATCCACAGATCTATTTGTATAAATCTATAGAGGACAGAGGGCAAATAAAAAGGCTTATTTTGAGTAGTTTATAGATATGCTGTGTGACAGGTATCTGACCCAGTTTCCCTTGCTGGATTCTGGCAGGCCACTATATTTGTATCAAAACACTGGCAGTATCATGTCTCTAAGCCCACTGATCCTGAGAAGTTCCCTGAAGGCTTACTCCCAAGGAGCAGACACCACAGGTGTGAGCCAGGGCAACTAAGTTTAGATATCTGCAATGGAGAGGAACAGGCACCTTCAAGGTGTAATTAGTTTGTTCTATTTTCCTCAGAATGAGATTAACTGATGCATATTAAGGGCTTGTTCCTACCTAGTCAGATTATGTACATTGCACAGCTACAGTCAATATGTTTGGGTTTTTTCCCTCTTGGGGTTCTGCAGTACAACCACCTTATTTTCCCTGGATTCCTGTTACCTTCCTCACCACCCGCATCTATTTCTGCAGTAGCAGAGATGTTACTTCCTACAACTGCACCTTCCTGGGTGCCTCTAGTGCACTGCTCAGCTGTCTGGGACGTATCACAGCAGCAGCATTTGATTCAGAACATTTTACAAGGTCTTGGCTGCCATCCGTTTTCCCCATCCCACCCTATTCATTCTTCCTGCAAAGAAGACATAGGGAAATGTAGATCTTTAAATAACAAATCCTCCCATCAGCGTCCTCTGTACTTTAAAAGGCCTCTTGAATTTGGTCAGTAGTTTCTGTATTTCATTACTTGAATTCTTCTCTCCTGTGAATTTCTGAAGCTAATGATAAAATCCACAAATTTGCACAAGAACACTGAAATGTTCTAAGAATCACAGCTCCTATCCTCTCAGCTGCTGTTTCAGGACATTTGTTTAATCCAATCTTGTCTCAGAAAGTTGCAGTTTCCAACAGCAATAGCACTCACAGTACAACTTCAAGAACTCTGGTGATTGAAGAGCCAAGCTGTAATCTATAGAAAATCTACAGAATTCTATAAAAAAAAGCCATGGCCTGATCTAGCATTGGTGACAGCTCTGCTTAATGAAGTCGACCTTCAGACATGCCTTCCCATCAGCACTTTGGAGCTTTTCCAGATTCCCCAGAAAATGTAGTCACAGAATAGATTATTAACTTTTAAGGCACAAAAACCCGCAGAAGTCTAAATATGAAAAGACAAATTTCTTGAGGAGAAGAACATGAATTTTGCATATTGCAAGACAAAGTATAGAGTCATGGTTTCCAGACATGTCTCCATTTTGTTCTTCTCCTAGCTATATTTTCACTGTGGAGGCTTTATTCTTTATGAAAAATTTTGAAGTTTAAAAAGGTGAAAGAGATGGCCTATAGACAAAAAAAGTAAACAGAAAGTTCTTATATTTTAAGAAAGGGAAGTCAATCTTGTTATAAATGGAAAGGTCTATTTGAGTCTATTAACCAAAAAAAGTTGTACCTAAGAGGAGTAGTAAGTGGAGTACCATGAGGACCCCCAAGAGGAAAAAAAAAGGTTTTTCACACTGTTTTGGCTAAAACGTCCTTTTACAGATTCTTTCAAGATGTTTCAGATAACAAAATAAAAGATAATTTGTGCACAGAAGAGTTTTGTAAACCAGGTAAGATTTTAAATAGGACTTGATGTTGGAACCTTGGAGGCTGAAAATTTCATTCTTTTTGTGCTGAGGAGCCTTGACCCTCAGGCAGGCACTACATTTGACTTGAGGCCATGGAACAGGCTTCCGAAGTTGAGTCATGGGTGTGTAGTTTGAATAGTATTGTGTGACCTCACAGGGTGAAAAACTTGGATTTAAGATTTTTGTATATAGCAATATATATGCAACAAGATGGAGGAGGATTACAGGCATTACCTAAGTCCTTCTTCATCTTCTTCTTCATGGCTTCAGGAGTTTTTTTCTAATTGGGTGGAAAAGGTCTACATTGCAGGCCTCGGGTGGTCATTATTCGGTCAAAAATATAAATAATATAGGTGTCATCTCGTTATTGGATGATTAGCCTAAATAACCTTGGAAAGAGTTAGAGGCATCTGTATTTACCTCTGTTTTCTAACTTGCTAGTTAGAGCTCACGACGCGTGAGGCTGTAATAAAGATAAGAATTAATAAACACTGAGTCTGAACACGAAACTGTGACTCCCATGTGTTAATCCTGGCTCTAACATGAAGAAAAGAAGATAAGAAAACCAACAACTTGACTAACTGGCTGACAAAAGTTTCAGTTAGCATGGCTATCTCAGAAACATTTTTCCCTCAGGTCAGGCTTTTTTAAACTTCATTTACAACATCATTTCAATTACCACTCAAGCAGCAAGAAACAAATATGTAAATATGTAGTGGATAATTCTGCATTTCATTTGGGCCCAGAGACCCATAAACTGAAAGGTCTTTTTCAAGAAAGTTGAGCCCAGATGTAGTTGACTAGTTCTGTTTTGTTCTGTTGCCACAACTGAAATACAGATAATCCAAGGAACATGGCACCAATGCTTGCTCCATTGCTGAATTAACCCTGTATAACAAAGAAAATCAGACAACGAGACGGCCTGGAGTCCTTGGGCCAAGAGCAGTGAGAAAGTGTCACTTCTAGGTTCATGCTTCCCTCTTGGCACTACTTTCAGCGGGGCAGCCCCACACCACCTCAGGCTTTAGGGGAAGAAGTAAATGACCAAGACCAATCATTACTATTTGGCTTAGATGCATAATACTGTAAATACTGTGCTGTCTTCTCAAAGGAAGTTCAACACCAAAATCATTAACATAAAATGAGTCCACAAAGCCTACTGCTGCGTTTTTATATATTCTGTCTTTCTGTTCCCTAGAGACAACTTTAGGTTTTTGCTTATTGAGCCATTACTTTAAGGGAGTGTTGCAGCAAACCAGTCATGTCACCTTTGGGCAATGAAAAGTCTCGCTGTGCATTAAGTGATTGTAGCCTTGTGCATTGTGTTTATTCCTGATGCTGCTGGCAGGTGAAACAACACCTCAAAAATAATTGAAGTTTAAGACCAGTTATTGTAAAGGGAAAGGTGACTTTTGACATATAGTTGACATTTCATATATAACCATGATAATTTTTTCTTAATCTATTGCCTGTCTGGCTTATTTTTCTTCAAAAGATTTTTGACATTCTGATTTGTGGATGTTGATGACAGTAAATTCTTTGACAAGAAATTTTACCTGTTCCTGAAAGAAGTATGTCAGGGGCTTTTAAATTCTTATTCAGTTACCTATGTATTTTTTCTGTATTACCTCCCTATTCCTTGAAAAAGCCATATTTTTTCAAAAAAGTGGATCAAGTTTTCAGTAACATTTACTTAGTCTACTACTTTTACAAAGCCCTGTTAAAGGTTGGCACTTTTCAACTCCGAACATTCACTTATGGGCTCCCTCTGATAATCAAGAAATTTGTCTTTAAGAACTGCATTCTGAAATTTGAATTCAGACCCTATCTATCCAGACTTTCATTTATCTCCTAAATTTTTTCTTCTAAATTGCCATTGTGCTGTACAGTGGACATAGCATCTGAAATCCAAAACTTTTCCCTCAGAAAAGTTCAGGCAGCTTGAAACTTCTCCACTGTTTAGTGACCATGGGTTTTTGTACAGAACCTGTTACCTGTTACCTGTGTGGGAAAGGACATTGTTTGCTTGTACCAACACATTTTTCTGTAAAACATTGCTGAAAAGAGAATCCTTTCGCTATGTGCATTAGACAATAAGACCAGTCTGATTTCCACTTGCTTTGACTGAATTGGGATGAAATGAAGAGCCCAATGTTTAAAATTAAATAGCTGGAAGCACTTTCATTTAAAATTGCTTGTAGTAAGGTTTGCATTTCAGTCTGGTTCCCTTTTTGCAGGCATAGTTTATGTCATGTTGATGTCCCTGTCCATGATTTGTGGATGCAACCAGACACAGTGCTTAAAACATTGAATAACAAACTGTACCTGCTAATAATAATGGTATGCTGCTCATGAAAATACAGACCCTGCAGGCTGCATAATTTGTACTGTAAGTTCATTAGCTATAGATATTTGCATAATGAATAACAGGATCAGAAAAGTGAGAGACTGAAACAACTTGCTAGAGTCCATGTATAACAGAGAATTAATCACTGCTAGATTGTGGAGTCTGTGTGGTTGCTGTGCTGGGAGAGCAGCCTCGTGGTTTGTCCCAAAAGGATACTCTCCTTGCACTTTAACACAAGCACAGACCCCCAGACAAGTCCAGGCTTGTTTCAGGCAGCATAGGACCTGGGGTGTGGCAGGGAGATAAATGTAGCAAGATGAGTCCTGCGTGACTCCTTCAGAGAGGTTGGACGAATCAGTGGAGATAGGAAACGGATCTGCTTCAGGAGTCTTGTGCAGAGATTTTATTCCAGTGCAGCAGCGCTTCTGAACCGTGTGACTTCCCTGAGCAGAACCCAGACCATGTGCCTGTCCTGGCTTTTTACCTGGGAGAGGGTGATACAGCCTACCTATCAGAAAGGGACAGGGCGTGACCCGAGGGCTTAAAGGGCAGACTAAAGGTCAAATCACCTGTGAGGAGAGGTGTGCCCTTTCTGCCCAGGTCAATTCCTTAGATGGCTGGCCCCTGCAGAATCTCAGGTTGCCCAAGAGACCCTGTGTATTATAATTATTCTCTAGTGATTGGCTGGGAGAACCCTACCCCAGGGGAGGGGAAAAATTCCCAAAAGGGAGCTTCACCTTGAAAACCTTAAAGGCACACCGCAACATCCATGAAAGCGATGGAATTTTTGATACCGGTTATAGTAGTGGAGTAACATTGAACTACATCTGTGTTGGGTTGATCCTGGCTGCGTGCCAGGTGCAAACTAAAGGTACTCCATCACTCCCTTTTTCAACAGGATAGAGAGAAAATAGAAGAGGAAGCTCACAGGTTTAGGTAAGGACAAAGAGAAATCACCTAGCTTTTGCCATCATGGGCCAAATAGACTCAACTTGGAGAAATCAGTTTAATTTATTATCAATCAAATTAGAATAATGAGAAATAACAACAAACCTTAAAACACCTTCCCCTAACCCTTCCCTCTTTCCAGGCTCAGCTTCACTCCAACTTTTCTCTACCTCCTCCTACCCCGTAGGAGAGGCTGCAGTCTGTAGAGACTGCAGTCAATTCATTACCTGTTGTTTCTGTGACCCAATACAAGGTCTCATCTTCTCCAAAGATCAAGAAAGCCTAGTTTTGTCCAAGTGCCAGTTTGGCCTAAAGGAATCCTGTTAGCCATAGGTGACATCCTGCATGTTGCTTGACCTACCATGCATGCACAATAGGGATAATCACCACTCTGACCATTGTCCTGGTGCTTCCTAGTACGTCTATGTGAGAACATAGGCCTGCTCATAGCTATCTTTCTCTCTGTCAAAAAGCTCAGAGGACAGCTGATATAATTTCAGTGGTGGAAGCTTTCCCTAGCCACCCTTTTCTCTAGTAGATGAGTGCTTTTGATATGTGCAGAGTAAGCTCAACACAACAGGGAAAGGATATGAGTGCCAAAAAAACCCTAGCAGCCTGGAAAAGATTTTCCAGCTGACCTGCAGCTTGCTGCAGGTCTACACATGGGTACTACACAAACTTTCCTGGGAAGTTGTAAAAAGTCAATTGACCATAGTCTAAGCACTCTGGTTTAAAACTGTATCCCTGGTCAATTAAATTAACATCTGCAGGAGCAGTAAACTACAAAAAAGTTATTGTTCTTTCAATAACTGGATAAACTGAAGTCATAACTGAAAAATCAACTTGAAATCAACTATAAAGGTACCGAGATTTTGTTGTGCAGTGCTCAGAGAACCAAATTACATAAGCTATGTTTATAAAACACCTTTTCTAATTCAGATCTGCAAGTGCCACTTGGGGTCTGGAAGTCAGCTTAATTCTTTTCTACTCATGGATCACAATCAGAAAAACATTTATGTAACAGGAATGTCATGAACAATCGTAGTGGTGACACACAAACCAAAAAAAAGCAGATCAGTCTCTCATAACTGTTTTGGCTCTGCAGTGCTAACAACAAGAGCAAAAAAGGAGTAAAAGTAACTTTTTTCCCAGAAAGATGATAGTATTTGATTAAGTTCAGAAGCAATAGTTGTTGATTATAATATCTCTTTCACATCATCACTTTCTGAACACAATGCTCAGAAGTTTCAGTCTTTGAAGTTCTTAGCTTTTTCATGTTCTTTATTTCTAAGTTTTACCTCACTTTGACATGGTCGTGAGTCTATTTTCCTTTTACACTCAGGGATGTGCTAAAAGTCACAGAGATATTCTGTGTGCTCTTTCTGTCATTTGTAATTTTTCTCAACATTCATCATTTTGGAAGCAGAGTCCAGTTTGCTGCTAAATATAAGCATCTTACTGAATACATGTTTCTAGCCTCTTACGACCTTCCCTACTAGCACGTAACTAAAGTTACGGCCACATTAAAAGAAACTGCTTTACACAACTATTACTAGCTCTTCAGGGACCTATCTACATTTGTTTGCAAACTTGAAAAGTCATGAAATAATAGTATTCTGTAATTATATTGCATCAACTACTGAAAAAGATTTGAAAAGATAACTTCCAGGGTCATATTAACGTAACTTAAGACTCAGACTATACCCACTAATAGATATTTATTCATACAACACAAGTAAAGCTTATACTGTGCGTTTCTTTCTTGTTCTTTTGGGTTTTCCCCAGAGAACACCTTATATATTTCTACTGCCTATTGTATACACCAGCTGTGTTTTTGCTGCCAGATGTTGCACCAGAAATGTCAGCTGCTGCTTGAGGCAGGGTGCAATTAGAGGTGCCCTGGTGACAGCTTGACACTTACGGTGGCAAAGTTTAAATTTTTAATCAGGCATGTAACACAAAAAACCACACAACTTGGATTCTTCCAAAAATTAGACCAGCACTACACTGACATCTTTTATCAGGAAGATGCAAAGATCAGTGTGCAGGCAGAACTCCAGATGGATTGGCTGTTACTTGTAAAATATCTGAAGCTAGTTTTCTGAAGCACATTCTGCATGCTAGTTGTGAGGAGACATGCTTTCCAGGGCAGTAAGGAATGCTATTGGTTTAAAGTAGTTAATTGCTTTTACACTGAGACATTACTTACAATAAATATATAAAATATATAAAATAAAAAGCCTGAATACTATTTTCACTACTTATGTGCTTAGTTCCCATTTACTACATTTCTATTGCTCATTTTCTACTTGTCTGTCAGTTGCTTTTTCAACTAAACTGCATGAAATCAACTTATAATTTATAAATTAAAAATTTTGAACACAACTATTAAGCATAATGCATCAAGTACATTTAGTAGTAGAAATACTCTGTATCACTTAGTTTAGTGTAGTCATGAGAGACAGAAAAACCAAAAAAATCATGCCAAGTTCAAGCGAAATGTAGTCTGTTCCTAGGGCTACATGGTCAAATCCTAACCCAACATCAGATTCATTTTGGATACACTGTTTTTAGTTAAATGCAGGATGACTTTCTTCTTTTTCTCTTGTACAAATTACACATGCAAGTGTGACCTGTGTTTGTTCATCCAGTATAAATTTCTTACCTCTATCCTGCATTTGCATTACTTTACAGTGCAGCTAAAAAGTTCGCAAGTGGATGAGTAATATAAATTAGCTTCTGCATGCTGGCTGCCTCCGTGCATGATTATCATAGTATAGCTTAAAGTATCTGACTGAAAGATATCTATAATACTGTATTCATGTACCAGAATTGTGTAGATACTCCTGACAACAACTTAGTTCTACCTGGTCATTTGGGACAGGTAAACAGTGTTTCATGCGGCAGGAATAATTTGGGAAAAGGGTACTTCTCCAGATTTTGGCCAAGGGGTTAATTTTATAAATATTTATTCTTGTGAAAAATATCATGGGCTCAAAGTAGTTCTGACTCTTCATTCTCTCTTGAAAAGACATGTTTTTGAGAAATTGCTGGGCCACAGGGATGAACATTTAATTTGGAATGACAGACACTATTTATATTTTCTCTTCACATAAAAGTGATCACAAGTAATTCTCTTCTGCATGTCAGTGCGTTGATCTAAATCTCAGGTTTATCTTGTATTTAGATGAATTTGAAATGTACCATCATGTTAATGTACCCTGTTAACCTTTTGCCCACCAGCTCTGGAAGGGATGAGTCTCATGTGATCTTTACAGTTGGTATCCGTGCCTACAAGCTTACAGTGTGATTGGTACCTCGTCTCCCATAAGAACATGCTCCATTTGGAGACTGTCCTCTCCATTTTCCCAATACATAAGTCTTTTTAAAGGAGTACTGACGAGAGCAGCAGGGTCACCAAGGATCCCAGAGCGAAGATTTCACACTTAGCTCGCTTGTGGGACATTGGAAAAGGGGATAAATGAAAAAAAGGGAATTTTATATCTGTCTGAAAAGAAAATATGGTCTTTTCCAGGAGTGACCTACATTTCTGATTACCTTATTTGAGCATCTCTGCATGTGATCACATGTGTTCGATGTGGTCTGGAAGTGTCTGGCTGTGACAGGGTCAACACACTCATCCTATCCAGAACAAATATACACAAAAAAGGAGGGGGAAGTGTTATAAAATGACTTGTGCTGTACCACTCAATTAGTATTCACTCTTAGAGTGTTGTTTTCAATTTAAAATCTTTACTATTTAATTTCATTTTTACTATTTTTAATTATTTTTTCACTCTTTAAAAATGTTTTATTACTATTTTTTCTCTGTAATTTTTTTTTTTTTTTTTAATTTTCATTATTTTAGTTATCTGTTCCATGGTCTGGGATCCCCTCATTCTTTACAACTGTATGTACTGAGCACCAAATCTGGCAGAACTTCCAAGGCAGAGTGCTGTGGTACAATTGAAGACTGTGAGTGTGAAATCATTGAGGAATATCTGCAAAACATTATCACCTTTTCCTAGAGTCAGAAATCTGTTAAGACCTTTCTCAGCTACATGATCTTGACATTGTGCCTGAAGTTATCTCAACTGTTGTGAATTCATTTCAGATTCACTTTTTCATTTCATGCTGCTAAGTGAACACTGCTCCCTGCATTCACCACTTCCTGAGAATTTCACAATACTTGTCAGCAAGCCACTGCAGTGCATTTCTTCCTCCCTGCTGTGAGGTAAATGAAGTTGCAGTGTGGATAGCTCTGTTAAGTTTTCCTCTCTGCCAATGGTTTCACATCAAAAGGACAGGGCTAACATAACCGAATGCCAAGATATGAACAGCCAGTACTCAAAGGAGAATGGATCAACAACCACAAAAAAATCAAAGAAGGTAAAAATTTTCTTTCAGTCCAACAGCTACTACCTATTGCCTCTGGATATGTTCTGTGGCCAAAGCCACAGTTTCCTCATTTCATCTGGGAGCAAACCTTTTTCAGTGGAAACAGTATATTCCATGTGAACAATTGAAAAAAGCCCTGCAGTTTTAATTTTCCAGAATTAACTTTCAAAATTATGTGTAGTCTCAAAAAAAGGAGAAGTAAAAATAATGAGAAATAATCTAGACACTAGGTGATCACTCACCTTAGTTTAAAGCTACGTGTTATGCAGCACTGTTCTTAATCTCTGGGGATGGGGGAGGGAGTGTACTAAGAATGTAGGTATTTCCTTCAGGATTATAATTAAATTTAGAAACTAACGTGATCATAAAACGTACATGCTAGAGTTTAATTTTAGGTCAGAGTCATATGTTAAAAAAGATTGCTACCCTAGATTTTAAAAACATTAGCCCTATTCATGTAGCACAAACTTATTTTGATCATTCTGAATTTAGAAAATGTACAATTACTGATGCTGGCAAGAAGTCACACCAAGGGCAAATGAGATTAGTAAGAAATAAAACTGCATGTCACTAGCAAAATAGAAACTGAAATGAATAATCAAATTGGCAGATCATTCATGCAGCCTAGGCAGCAAAGTCCAAATAAATGGTCTTGAAACCCAAAAATCCTCTATAGTAAGAGCTTAAATAATCCATTTGAAACCGTTTTCAGTGCAGAATGTTGCAATAAGTTTCATAATATTTAAAATATAAAGTGATTTCACAGCTTTCAATGCTGACCTCAGCACAGTAATAAATCTGCAAAAACCACAAAGCAGGAAAAAAATTATTTGAAACCATTGGACATATGTATTAATAGGGAGGTTTCATTCCCCATTCATTTTCTATACTGCCCAAATTTCAGAGACACTGTCAGCATCTCTCCTAGTGTAAGGAGGACAGAATTCTAGGATGTAAAGGTGAATAGCTGCAGCAACACTCTGATGTTCTTGGATGTTGGAGTACAACTCCTATGGACTGTAGCAGGTATATAGGAAATGTAATAATGGACAATCTCTGGCATTGAAAACATCTATCAGTTACTGCAGTACTGAAGACTATGACTTCCAGCTTATTTGGAGGAACAGTTTAGGGTAACTTTTGGTGTAACCAATAAATGCTCTTAGTACCCTTACATACACCGTGTTCAATCAAAACCATTTAAAGAAAATAAATATTTTCATTTTTCTGTAAAGGCTTCCCTTTTTTCCTCCCCAGTGTTCTCCAAAGAAGTGTGCATTTCAAGCACATAATCAGAATATTTACACATGTACCAAGAAGTCAGTGAAAGAAAGGGAGATAATGTATAACACCTGCTTAATTGATTGAAGCCTATATCCTGAAAATTCCTTTTCTGTTTCCATTAGTGGCAGCATGACAATGCATATTAGCATGAGTGTGAGCCCACCAGGCACAAAAAAAAGTAAACACTCAGCAATACCTGTTCTGAATGGAAGTGAGACTTAAGCCCTGCTTAAGCACATTATCAAAGTTTAAGGAAGATCCTAGGCTTGCCAAAAGAGATATGGTCTCTTTAAACCTTGCTCCTGCTACCTAACATACCTAACACATCTTAGACACTTTGCTAATTTCTACACTCTTTTCCATGAAAGATCTACTAATTTAGAACATAATGTTGGAAATAACATAGACATAAATGATTAATATGTACTGTCCAATTATTTCAATTCTTAGGGTTAAGACAGAAGGAGAAACTTTAAGCTGTTTTCAAACTACTGAGATACTCATGTTGCTCTGCCTAAGCTGACAGATAAAGGAAGACAGAGGTCTGGTTAGGTCTCTGGAAAGAGTACCAAAAACCTCAGCAAATAGTGGAGCACGTAGCTAGAAGAAAATGTAGCTGCAGAAATATGGATTGCACTCAGTAGAATTTAGGCCTTTCAAAACCAGCACCTGGTTTTTTGTTTTGCACAGCACACCAGATGAAATTCTGTGACCTAATTGTGCATAAGGTTGAAAAAGGTTACTGAAATGGCCTGTTTTGGCCTTCTATTCCTGTGTCTGATTATCCTTTAGGCTACACTTTTGCACTGCTCTGGCTTATATTTAGGCATGCTTAAAAGCATTTTTCTACTGCTACACCAAAGTGAAGGAGTTTCAGAGTAAAGCATACCCCCAGATTCTATATAGCTTCAATATGAAAGTTAATTTAAGAAAGATTTCTTACTTCTTTTTCCATTTGAAGTCCTTCTGCTCTGATATTTCTCTCAAATACTTCCCTCTTTTCTGTCTGTGGATTAGATTTTCTATACACAAGGATGTAGTCAATCCGACATTTCCCATCTCTAAAATATAGTCCATTGATTTTGTTCTTGTCAGGTACTTCCTGTAAAGAGAAAATGGAGAAATTCAGTAACGTTAATTTGCCTTGATAATTGCTGCACTGCTGTTTGCATCATCAGTTACAACAGGAAAGATAAGGAAATCACAACAAGCAGTTCAAGTTTTAGGCTTTTCACATACAGTGCTTCTGACTTCATCTGAGAGGAGCACAGACTTCCCTACTTAAAAGGATCTTAAGGGGCATCAGGAGGCCTTAGGAAAATGCTTGGATATATGGGGATGGGATAGGAGAGAATAGAGAGTACAAGCAAACCTACCTCCCCCACCACCCTCCATAAGACTAGGAGTAATTTCTGACTTATAAAATAGAGCAGAGAATAGTTTTACTGAAGTGTAAATTTAGAATTAAGAGCTTAATATGGCTGAATGTCTTTGTATATGTGAAAAGAGTAAACATTAACATTATCATTAACATTATCATTAACATTTACTGTATTGAGAAACACTAAAACCTGGCATGGAGATTTCCATTACTTTGCCCCATAGGACAAAGACAACAATATGAAAGTTCTGTACTGACCTCACCATACCTCATCAAACTAACTACAGAATATTCCTTGTTTAAGTAATAGCTGAGGATAGATTTATTTGTATTTATTTGGAAAGAATTCCCGGTGTTAATGAGAGGACAAACAAATCACTCTCCTGAGATAGAAAAGACCAAACTACTGGTCTTTTTCCAGTAAGACATGAGATGAAATTCCTACAGATCCTCCTCACAATTTAACACTACTTCTACATTGCACAAGTCCTGCCCAGAGTTTAAGCTTTCACTTTCAGACAAGCTAAAATTGCATAGCAGTTTGCAATGGTTGGAGTGTTTCATGCAGGAAATGTACACTGTGAAGGATACATGGGAACAAACATCACTCCCTCCAAGCAGTATAAAGAGCAAGGACCTTGAAGAACCTGAAGATCAGTCCAGCTCTAAGCTGAAGGGGAAGGTTAAGCTAATTTACCTCTGTTTTTCCAAAACTTGTTCACTATTCCTGCCAAAAATAGCCCTGCCCTATTAAAAAAAAAAAAAAAAAAAAAAAAAAAAAAAAAAAAAAAGAATAATTTGTTTTTCCCATCTGGGAGAAGGAGAGAATTTTCAAAATACTTTCTATATAGGAGAACTGCTTCTGAATTTAAATCAGAAAGTGAACATTACAATATGAAAAATCTTTGTTACAGTCAAGCCCCCCCCAAACAGTTTTCCCATTCAAAGAGTTTAGTGTAAGCTATCTTTCTGATTCTCAGCAGGCATTTTGAATAAATGAAAAAAATGATGAAAGCATTCCAAATGTTCCATCCCCTTGGTACATCCAGTTCACTAAAGGAAGAAGGGAATTTTTCTAACATTCTTTTGTTACAGTTCCTAACTCCTGACACAACTTAGGGCAGACTTGATACAGTGGAACATGTCTTAGAGCCCAAAAAGAAGGCAAGAAAAAAGATTTCATCTCTAAGGAAAAAATCAGTAGCAAACTATTTATATCTATACTGCATATCATGCCGATAAATGATATTTTCAAGATATGAGAAGTATTTTTCATAGAACATTAAATGTGAAAACAACTCAGTAGGCACATTTTATCCTTTTCTATTAAAAATCTCTGTCAAGGAGACATAAAAAAGCCCCAACAGCCCAAAGGATGTTTAAGGTTATTTAAATAAAGGAAGGGTATAGCAAGGGTGTAGAGACTGTGTGTCAGCTTGGTGGCCCTGTTGTGATTTCTAACCCTCCTGACAAGCCTCCTGTTCAGTAGTCAAGAGTCAACATGTATTTTTGTTGTAATAGGAAAGGAGCTGTAGAACAAAACAACCCATGCTGAGGATCTGCTAATTAGGCTTAAGGGCTCACTTTAGGCCCACTGTAGTCTGGCCCAAAAGACTCACTGGATTTATATCCATAAGGAATAGAGGTTTAAAATCCAACACTGCTCTGGACTGCAAAGAAATCATGGGTAGGGGCAATTGAGAGATCCATTTCAAATGTACATGCCTCATCTAAACTCAGACTTATCCTGAGAGTACCATAAGAAATATGTCCTTCTCTCCATGCAGTAGTGACTCCACTGGAAAAACTGATCTGCCCCTTCCTATGTTTCTGCTTTCTTTGAAGAAAACTGGTTTGCCTTGCACTGACTCATCAACGAATGCAGAACCTTATATTAAAGCGTATCTATGAGATTTAGCCAAAGTATTTGACTTGTCAGACTTCTTCCACTACTGCCTGGGACAATTACTTCTCTTGGACTTGTGAAACACTACCAACTACAGTTGTTTTTCACTCAGAAAGGCAGCTTGGACACCCTTGTCTGTACTTGAAGGTCCTTTTCATTTTAGGAACACTGTATGTCAAATCCAGACTGATAAACCCTATTAGACAGTGGGAAGACCCTATGGCCTCTGAGAAGGAATACTTTCTCTGGCCCTCTGTTACAGACTCTAAAGCAATTTTATAGACTGAGTCTGGACTTGCAAGAACTCTTGAAGATCTAACATGATACAGAGACAGTCAGGGCTGGTTCAGCAGTGTCAGCTGCAGGACTTCTGCATCATCCAAGTATTACAAGTTTATGCTATTCCAGACAGAAGTTTGTCCTACCTTCCTCCAGATACTGCATCTCCTTTACCTGTGTTATGACATCAAAATTCAGTTTTCCTAAACTGATGAAGAAAAAATACATAGCACTGACTGCTGTTTTTTGGTGAAAAAGTGGTGTAGTCACAAATGTCAAACCTCCATTCTTTCATCTAAAAAAGGATGCTGGAAGAAAGTAGAACAGTGAAGACTTACTCTAACAAGAAGCTTAGCATTTCTGTTTATGACTGTATTGTAATATGTTGTATAATTTGGACTTGTTTTCCAAGGAAGACAGTAGTTTTTATATTCTCAGGTGCTCAGCTGGGAACCATCAGCATTCAGACATGACTCATATGCATACGCATACACTAGGAGAGTTTTGGGCCAAAGGGCTTACCCACATGTATCCATACAAACCATACATCTGAACAGTGTGTCTTTTCCTTCTAGATTTTAGCAGGGACCAAGTACTTTGAAACATTTTTTGGTAGGCTGCAGCATCCCTGAAGTCCCATTAAGACCTTCAATTTTCATCTTTTATTCCATCTTATACCCATATGTGACTTACACTGCTATTTTCCTTGGTTATGGTTACAAAAAGACCCTTAAATCTA
Organism: Phylloscopus collybita; assembly: GCA_027886175.1. Classification (NCBI taxonomy): domain Eukaryota; kingdom Metazoa; phylum Chordata; class Aves; order Passeriformes; family Phylloscopidae; genus Phylloscopus; species Phylloscopus collybita. Next base: position 47,092,563 of record JAJNNQ010000137.1, on the reverse strand, counting down.
TTCAATCTATTCATATTCCTCAAAGGTTTTCCCTTTCCCTTTAAAAAATCAGAAGAACACATCTAAAAGAAAAAAAAAAGGTTTTGAGGTATTGTTTTTTCCAATATTATTACATTATATCTGCATGTTCTTCTGATTGGTTTCTGTTAATTTTTCCTCTGTAACTTAAAAAAATCTTGTGCCTTTCACCTGTTCCTTTTTGCTAAAGACCACAAGGTACATGGTCCCAAAATGCAACATGGGAATATCTTTTCAGATTAACCTATTATGGTACAAGCAGGCAAAGAGGGTCCTTTGTACGTTGTATGGGAAGTTAGGGAAGAGCTATGATTAAAGATCTGTGAGCAAGGTCGAACATATTCAGGGTGTCCTGAATTTTGTTTCTTTAATTATCTGTCTAAACATTCGAGGAGTGCAGCTCTCTATGGGCTGAATTTCTAGAACAAAGAAAATATCTTCTCCTCAGCAGCGTTGCACAAAAGAATTTGTACCACAAAACCCTCTAGCTCCTGAAAAAGATAATGTCTAATTGCCTCTTCTAAACTCTATCAAAACTAGTAAACAAAAGAGGGGTTTGTTGCTGGGCCCTCAGCAATATCCTGTGGTTTTCTATTCTTTTTAATTACTGGCATGATCCGTGCCGGTTCTGATCTGTTCCAGTCAGCCCTCTGTCAAAAATTCCTCAGGCACAACTTGCAGGTAACATCAGACCAGTCCAGTAAGTAGTCTAGATGTAGCCCCATTCCTGAGGTGGAGGAAAGGAGAGAGGTCCCTGGTGTCTTCACTTGCTGAAGAAACAACCCTAATATCCATGGGTGGCAGGGCAGTGAGAGGCAAAATTAGAGGACATATTGTTCCTTTCTTCAGAAAAGACAGGAAGAAACTAAGGCCTAAATTTTTGTCATGGATCCATGACACCTTGCCTGCTTTAAGACAGGTTTTAAAAGGGACTATGTGCTGAATGTTCCCTCCCTGTTATGTTCTCTGAATCACCATTTTGCACCATCACATCATAACTGGAAGGGAATGTGTCTCATAACTGACACCCAATGCTTCTCATGGGACTTGTAGAAAAATCCCATCCACACTATTTCCTCTTAAAGGATGAATAGAGGGGAAAATTTTCCAGCATTTTCAGAAGAATTGAAGCCTTAGATTTGTATGAGGGTGCATGAAATCAAAACTTTTGAATTTGAGATATTTTATATTTCAGCATTATAATCTTAGAATGGTAAACTAGTTCTCATGGAAAAGATTTAAAATCAAATTATTTAGTACATCTTTATAATGGGCATGAATAAATATTGTATTAATAATTCTGTGTCCTTACCTCTCCCACAACTTCCAGCCTGCTGGCATCATCAGAAGTACAGGTCAAGTTACCATGGTGAAGCAGGGAATCATCATCTTTGGAAGGGCTGTTCACACCTTCTAACTCATCAAAAAAAAAGTTGACATCCTTAGCTACTAAAAAACAAAAATAAAAATATACATTCAAATCACCACTGGACCATATGAACACAGTAGGTATAATCCATCAATAATTTCACTTTTTAGTTCTGGTGTAAGTATATACTATGCTAATTTAAAAATCTGATGAGCATTGTTAGAATGATTTCTTCATCAATGAGCCACATTAAAGATTTAGAACACCACAACACATCTCTGATGAAAAAGAAACAATCTGCTGTCACAATAAAAGAGACATTAGCTATCTTCTGAGCTTCTTTTGGGGCAAATAACTTAAATGACTGCCTTTTGGATTAATATTGTCTCTGAAAGTTTCTTATTATAAGGAGGCAGAATTTTAATCTTCAAAGTGTAAAGTTTGAAGTTGTACAGACCTGTGGGGCAGCCAGAGGCAGAAGGCCTTAAATAAATACTGTTTTTTGAAAGGCTTTGAGTACACGAACCTGGGCAGATATTTCTCTTTTCACAGCTTGGCATGTTTTGATGCATATAAATCTGACACTTTCAGATCCACCCACCACATAGCATTCAGTCTTGCATGAAACAATCACATCTACAGATTTAAGCTGTGGTAAAACAACATAGAAAGTATAGATATTAAGGTCTGTAGTGACTGCCAGATGGGAGTAGCAGGACAGGCAGGTTCACTCTGCACTCTATGCACAGCTCTGGTGAAAAACATGATGGAGAGATGCGTGTCAGGAGAAGAAAAATGCCTTATCTGAAGATCATGCTTCAGCTGTAGATGAACTTTAGCTCTCCAATCTCATGTCTCATAGGCAAAATCCAAAATCATAAAAGTAGATTTATAACTGTTAGAAGGGATACCCAAAGGTCCTAGCTACTGAGCCTCTTCCACTGACTACAATGGGAGAAAATATCTAATAGTCTTGACAGAAATGAGTCTAACCCTCTATCCATATTCCCATTTCTTGCAAGCTTGACTGACTTTTGGAATCATTCTTCTTTTGTGCAATAAACTCCTATTGCTTTTGCTTGTCCTCAGCTCCCCTAATTTAGTGACATGCAATTGTAATTCCTGTTGGTGGGAATCTATATAAAGAGCCAAAAACCTCTAATTGCTGGTGGCAACATAGTTCCATTTCTAACTACTGGCTGCAGGTGTAAAAATCCATTCCCCCACTGTGAAGAGACTGGATAGCTGCCAGAAATTAACAGCCACTAACTGTTCCCAGCGATCATGAGCATTTTGTGACCTCCCTTTCACCTTTCCCTTCTTCAGGGGTCATAGCCCAGTTTCAGAATCCTTTTAAAAAATTGCTGATGATACCAGCTCCACAGTCTCTGCAGGTGGCCTATTTTTCATGCTCATAAGCAGGAGAGCCTTATCCATAATATTCATCCTTAAAACAGATATATGTTGCAATTTAAATATTCTACTCTTTCCCTGTCAGTCATGAGTATGGGGAGAAGTTTCCTCCCTTTTTGTATGTGTATTTTATAGCATCCAAAGTCTATTATTACATCTGTAGGTAATAAAAAAAGGAAACCCTATCAAAATATTCAAGAATCCTTCATCTTCATTTTTATGCATAAAATAGAGACAAGGTTAATGAAAGACACTATATTTTTAATTACAAGAGTTTTGCTTGGAAAACAACTATGAGTTTCAGAAACAACAGTGAAGTCCTCATGTTCAAATTAATCCACTCTAAATACTAGGCTAATGTGCTAACGTGATCAACATAGCTTGTAAGAGATATTCTGAGTTTCTGGTGTTGTTTAGTTATATGTGATGATAGCCTGCAGGTCCTCAGTGTTACTGTGGCTGCCTCCACCTTGTCCTAGGGGAAACTGCAGAGGTTTTAGGGGACTTAAAAGGCAACGAACAGGTTCCAATTTGTAGCACGTGCAGCAGTAATATTACAGATTTTTTTTTCCCACTGTCATTCATTTCAATCCACAAAAGTCATACTAGTAAGGTTTATAAAAGAGAGGGGAACTTCCACAACAAAGCACAGCACAGCCTAACCTCATGTCCTTCACTGTCCCTACTCTTTCAAAAGTCAAGATTATCCACTCCATCAGATAATAATTTGGATGTAGATCATGACTGGATTTTGCACACATGTTCATATGAGAAGAATTAATCTCAATATTCAACAGAAAGAATTTTGAATGACTTGAACTTCACTGAATAGAAACCCATCAGTGCCTCCACGACAGTGGCACATGAATCTGTATTTGTAAATAAACCTCAATATGATCTGAAAACAACTATGGAAAAATCCCCAAAAATAATTAAATAGTGAAGCTTTCGGAAGATTATACCAGATATATGTGTCTGTTGCGGACAGCGTCAATGAAAGCTGTAAAAATGAAAGTTTTGCCTGTTCGCTATGCACAAGGGAATTTAAACTATCTTTGTTCTAATATTAAGACTGATTTAGCATAAAAGATGAAGCCTCTGAAATACTAGAATTGCTGCTTCTTGAAGTGCTGGTAATGCTTTGAGTTGCAAAATATATAGTTTTTAAGCGGATGTTTTGAGATACAAAACTTGGTATGTAAGAGAGTGAATGTGTCTGGAGGCTTGAAATACAGAATTACTGATTATTCTGAGGACTTGTGAGGAGCAAAAAACATCTTATTTTAAGGTAATTTTAAAATACGGTTCTTCTCAGCAGTGAAAAAGTTGTGAAAGCAGCTGTCAGCTGATTAGTTAAATTACCTACCAGGTCTTGTCCAGATTGCCTGAAGTGGAAAATTGTTTATGTCAGAAATACACAAATAATTGGCACATTGGTCACTACAGAAAATACGGACCTCCAGCATTTGCTGACATAATTTTTCTAGCCCAAGTCTCATTATAGTCTTAAAAATAAATTAATAAAATACTGTTCTACCAAACCAAATAGATAATATATATAGCAATTCCTGTTTGCTTTACATTTGTAATGGTGATGGTAATTCCAAGGTAACTCTCCTGCTGCTTGTAGGTAACTCAGCCCTTCCACTTCGATGGACTGAACATCTACATGGCCAAATGTCATTTAGAGCTCCATCTTTCTTGTCCCCTTCAGACCCTGACATGCATATATGCACAAATGTCCTTAACAGAATGATATATAATGGCTTTATTATATATATAAATGCTATTTCAGAGACAGACTGGTGCTACTGTACAGTCATGTGTTTTTAAGTAGTGAAATTTAACAGGGGTACAGAGCAGCACATGCATTACTACACGAGATATTACGAATTCTCCCTCTGGTTTTAGATCAGCTTAAATATACAAACTCTTTTCTCTCCTTCATGTTCTATTTTGCAGAAAAAAAAAAATCAAAATGATTCAGAATCCCCTGAAGAATAAAAGGAAAAAACATTAAAAAATACATATTCTGAAAACTGCATGTTGATAAATTCTGAGCAGAAGTCCACACACAATCTCAGTGGGTCCACAAGTCACTTCAGATAAAGATGCTGATATAAGGTAGGACCCAAAAACAAGATAACTCCTTTAACTTTCTGAAGGAAGATGCTGAAACTGAAGTACCTAAAAAATAAGAACTTCCATTAAAAAATTGGACCAGACTATGTTACTGTGTGAGAAGATGGAAACATGCTCAGAGATCATGTTTCTGTTCACTGTCATTTTATTAGCAAAAGTCCCACCAAGTCATCAAGTATACTCTTACTTTGGATAATGCTAGCTGAAGATCAATATTCCAAAGCTTATTTTAGCAAAAAAAAATATTTGGTCTATAAAAACATCATTACCCTGTTTTAAATTATCATTCAATACTAACAACTGGGAATAGAAGTAACATTGATACTGAGCAACTACCCTAGAAAGAATATTTAGACATGTCTATCCCAATTAGATGATATTTGCAACACACTTCAGGTGACAACACCCCCTGGACACACAACAAGCCTCTGCTAAGTGGCTTGTACAGAATTCCTTTTGTCTTTGATGAAGGAGATGTAGCTAAAAGGACATACAGGTTAACTTCCCAACAGCACCTGTGTCTGTCTGGATAAAGGAAAAACACTCTCTCCAGGGCTATAAAAGCTGCGTCCTTCTCAAATGGCTTGTGAATAATCCATAAATCAAAATGTTAATTCTTGAAACACTCCCAGATTAAAATGCTTATCTATGTTTAGCAATTTTGTCTATTCACCTCTGAAAGATTCTATAGTGCCTTTTCAGCCTCTCCAGTCTGCATCCTGACTGCGCCCAGGCCTATATCTGGGCTGTGCTGGTGTGGAGAAGGGAGAAGATAAGACCTCACATTAAGATTTCCTGATAGGAAAAGCTTTTTAAATCAGAAAACACGGAATTTTCCCTAAACCTGTAGATTAAGTTATAAGGTGATTCAATTTCAAATTATTACCCTGTGCTGGTTTAGCATGGAAGTGATTTTTTCTAAGGAAGTTATAGCAGAATGTTGACAGCTTCATTGACCAATTAGAGAGTTAGAAACACCCCTGGACTACACAAGTCAAAAATCAGAGAATACCGGGAAAAGTTCCTCTTCCTTCCTGCCTTGGAACAGGTAACCAATCCGGCCCTGCTCCGCCATGTGGCCCCTGGGCCTGGTGAGCCAGCTGGGCCTGCCGCTGCAGACGTCTGGGCCAGATTGGGCCCGAGTGGCTGCTAAAACATCTAGCTGACCCTAAGGCGTGCCCTGCTGCTGGCTGGGCCAAGGGAGATGTCCCCCAGGGCCCCGGGAGCAGCTCCGAGCCCAGGCTGGGCTGGGCCCCCTCCGATGTCTCTGAGGGGTCAGGGGGAGACATCCGCCAGCCTAGCTACTGAGATCCTGGTCACTGCTTCTGGGCCCCTCCCCGCAGTGCAGCTTTGAAATCTAACATTGTGAGCCTCAGCCTAAGAGGGAGAGACCTAGGCAAGAGTTAACTCTTTCACTGCACAGATGAAACTTGCAAAGCACTAACCTTTCTCTGAGTGAGAGGAAAGCCAGAGTGAGAGACATGTAAAGAGACGCTATGAAGATATCAGGGTCAGTTGAGGAGAAGTTACATCTTAGATGAGGAGATGGAGAAGATGCCTTGGTTTTTGGTCTGAAAGTCTTTTGTGAGCTGTGGTAACAGATTGTAATATGCTAGAATATCCCTTTAAACCGTGAAAAAAAAATGCATTAGGGAGATGATGAGAATATTTAGATTGAAGATTTGGGCAAAGATATTTGTGATGGACTAAGTAAATATTGAAGTAGGTGTGATCATCTGAGAAGTTAGAACAGAGTAAGATAAAGTGATATGAAGCCCTCTGCTCTCCAGGGAAAAAGAAGTTCTCCGTTCCTTGAGATGATTTTAGAGACAGATAAAGAAAAACCTTTGTATTTGGAACCATTCATCTTTAAAATGACACCCCAATGAACTTTGTGGCCCATATGCAGCTGTGGGAAAGGCTGCATGATATGGGAGGGGTCTCACAACTGCAGATTTCCCCTGCAATTGTGCAGTTTTTGTGAGAGTTAAAAGCCACAAGGGGACTGTTCTTGTGAAAGTTACCGGTCTGGTTTAACAGACCAAAAGAGACTTCTTTCTCTAAATGGACTGATGAAAAACTATTTTATAAGTAGTACTGACCTGGAGTTCTGAGTTGCGTCTTTATATGTTGTCTCTGAGAAAGAAGCTGTTGGGGGAGAGGGAAGTGTTTTGAAGGTTTTATTCTCATTAATTTGTCCTTTCTTGTAGTTGTATTAATAAACCTGTCTTTATACCTTTTAAAGTTTGAGCCTGCTTTGCTTCTCTTCTTATCCTATCTCACAGCAGAAAAAGAGTAAACTTGAATTTTAGCAAACACTCAAACCACTACACTAAAACAGAAATTGGCGAAGGTGAAATCACTACAATACCCAATCATCATACTAACCTGAGCATTTTCCTTCCACCCCCAAGCTAATACCACACCTAAACAGTCTGATTCTACTACTGTGTGGTCCCTTATTCATATAGCAAAAATTAGGCAGATTCTGGGTTTTCCCACATTCTTATTCATCCTTTATCGCTCTAAAATGTAAGCTGCTGTTTCTCACTCTAGAAAATTGCTATACCAAACACCCTGTTTAAAATCAAACTGGAAAATAAGGAAGCCAGGAAGCCATGCCTTGTATTTTGATTCTCAGCCTGCATAAGAATTTCAAACTATTATAAAAAAGTCTCACTGAAATTCCAGATTCTATTGGATTCCAGAATTGCATCAGTTTTGGGTAGGGGGATGTCTTCCACTGTTATTAACAAGAGTAGCACTACTTCTAGTACAAGTGTTGAGATCATTCTGCAGTTGGATTTAAGAAGGGTGAAGCAATTAATTCTTAGTCCACAGCCCATTACATATAAAAAGAGATCATTTTGTGTAGCATCTAAGATGTGGACCTTCACTTGTGACAACCTCATGACTTCTTCCAACAAATAACAGCTGCAAAAATGTGAATACAGCCCAATACTTTGGAACAACGTACTTTGGAACAACTTCAAATCCAGTGTTCAAACCCAGACAGCATCATTTTAATGACATTATTAGTTCACACAGCCACTTAGGAATGCAAAGAATTGATTAAACTAGCAGGAATCTTACTATTTCTGATTACGTCTGCATAGAAAATATATACTGCTGGAATCCTTTGGCACACAGCAATTCAAATCTTACTATGACTTCTCTGATAGTAAAAGATTTCTTACCAGCCTTCAATAATCCATTGAACTTCCTGGGAAGTATTAATAATAGATTCTTATCAATCTGTTTATCATTTTGTGTGCCTTCAGTTATAGTTTCAATGCATCTCAATCGAATCTTCTACTGTAAACACAATTTTGCATCCAAGGAAGAACTTACTTTCTTGTATTGCATTAAGAATTTCTGTAAAGTCCACATCTGTCTTCTGTATGCCTGGTTTTATCCATATTTGTGTTTCCAGCTGGTTAACCTGCAAATCCTCTCTTCCTTCTGAAGAAATTGAAGAGATGAATTGTTGGGGTTTGTGACAGTGCAGTAGAAATTCCAGTCAAGGGGCTTTGGGTGAGGAAATATACACACTGAATGAAGGTATTTCCATTTTTCCTCCTTAGCAGAACCAAATTGTCTTCAAACCAAGGAGCTTCTGATAGAACATGGACTGATTTAAAGGTAAATAGAATGAAACAACAACATTCTCTGCTATCAGCAATGATGCAGAATCGCCACTGGCAAGTCCCTTGTTCAGGTGACCATATGCTGCCAGGCCATGAGCATCATTTCACCATACCATCTACAAAACTAACTCCCAAATATGAAAGCAAACGAGATTTTTGTTACAAATGACATAGGAACAAACAGACTAAAATAAAACACACACAGAAAGTAAGTTGCAAGACAGAAGACAACCATTAGGACAAAAAGTGCATGGACAGCATGTTTGAAATAAGTTCTTATATGCTAAGCTAATGGCATGACATAGTCAAGGAAGAAGTCCAGCACTGGAGTCCATTTCAAATGGATTCACATTGGCATGTAATGGTTGCTGTTTCAAAGCATTGAAGAACAAAAGCTTATTTTGGCAGGTCACAGTTTCAAACCTATTTACACACAAAACAGGGCAAAAAAATTTCCCATTTCAATGGTCTTTCAATTTAAGCAAAGAAAGCAGAAAGTTTCAAAAACAGGCAATTTCCACACAGAGATAAGTGTCTGCATATCAAGAGTAGACAGAAAATGGGCAAACAGGCACAAGATGTTGGCTACAGGATATTTGGATACAGACAGAGAGAAAGAGGGAACTACTGGGAATACCTCTGGATTTTAAGGAGTAGCAGGAAAACCTTTCACAAAGGCATCTGTTAGAGATGCTCTTGAGTACCTAATGCACAGAGCTAGCAGAGACCTTTAGTGGTCAGGGAGATATCTGCAGAAGGAGTTCATGACAAAAAGGCCAAAGTGGAAGAACAAACCTTCAGGTCATTTAGATTACTGTGTACCACTGGATGATATCACTCATACTTTAGAAAGAAGCATTTTCCTTTCATCTACTGTCTGCCTATAGCAAGCTGCTCTTATTTCGAATTCTGGGCTAGCCCATTGTATTTTCTCCTTCTCCTTGCTAAATAACTATCTCACTACTGCTTTGATGGGGGCGACAAATAATATTCCTTGTTGCCATGCTTTCGTGCCTGCTTGTTTTGGTTTTGGGAATTCTATTCTCAGGCACGGTGTTGAAGCACAAGGTCATGTTCAGTAAACAACCAAAGCTCCCACATCTGTTCCCAGAGGAGGGGCTTCGGTGATGGTCTCTGGAAAATGACCAGTGGTTCCCAAGTGTCCCACCTCTGGGGTGGGCAACTTGTAAAATGTACAAAAAGGAGTCAGAAATAAAGGTGTGGTCTCTTGCCTGGGCTCTTGCCTGTAAGAGCACCATGCAGCCTTCACTGATGCCTCTCTGTCTCGTTCCCTCGGCGCCGTCATCAGTTATATATGGTGACCCCTGACGTGACCTGCAGCCGCGAGAACAAGGTAAAAAATACCTTGTCCCCTTTTTAAAGGAAAAGGGATTTTTATTTCTCTCCGCAGGGAGAAGAAATTTGAAAAAATGAACCGGCCTCTAGGACCGGAAGATAACTATGTGTTAACGATGTGGGGTTTGTATCTCGGAAGATGGGAAGTAGGTATAACCTCAGAACAGCTAACACAACTATACAGATGGGGGAAAAACCAGGGTTTTATCCCGTACCCCAAAAGAGCGCGGTATAGGTCATTTTGGTCTCTCTTGGGTCAAACTGTGAATGAAGAGTTAGATATGCTAATGAAATTATCACTGATACGGGAAAGATCCATGAAGGTTTTTGAGATGTCGGGAGAAGAATTTCTTTTCAGCTCCCTTCCCGATTCAGAGGAAGAGGATCGAAGTCTCCAGATTGCTGCTGACAGCTCGGAGAGTCTCCCGAAGCCGCCTTCAGAAGACCTGGGTTTGTCCTTTCCCCCCGCTTGTCAGCCTTCTTCTGGGAAGGAGGGGGGGAAAACCCCGGGCAAACGCGGAGGCGCCCAGCGCCGGTCTGCGAATCGACTGCCGCGAACGCGCCGTCTCCCAATCCCTCCGTGTCCTTCTCCTTCGCGAGCGGCCGCGCGCAGGAAGGGGGAGGGGGGAGGGGGTCCCGAGACGCCGTCGCGCCCTGCCCCGCGGCCACCGCGCCGCGCTTTCCCATGGAAAAAGCCCATTGAGACCTTGGCGCCGCCCCGGGGACTCCAACCCGGCGATCCGGGCTCGAAAAAGCCCGGGAGGAAGAGGGGACGAGAGTCGCCCATCCCCCAGGCGCCTGCCCCTCCGAAAAAGAGACAGAAGAAAGTGCGGGGCGGTGCGGCTCTCTGCAGCCGCTGCAGGAGGGAGGGGGAGCTGCCCCCTCAGCCCCCCCGCCCCTCAGCCCCCTCCGGCTTGGCTCGGCCGGAGACTCCGCCCCCAACATGCCGCGCGGCGCCCGGAGCCGCCCCGTCCCGGGGCCGCCGGGGGAGACGGGCGGGGGCCGCCCGCCCCCGCTCCGCGGGGCCCGCTGGCGCTGCCCAGCCGGGACCGCCGCTCCCCCCACGCCGCGCGGCCCGCGGAAGGCGGGCGGGGGCGGTCCGCCCCCGCTCCGCGGGGCCCGCTGGGGCTGCCCAGCCGGGACCGCTGCGACCCTGCCCCCGCCCCGCGGGACCCGACGGGGCCGCTCGGCCGAGAACGCCGCCCGCCTGCGGGTGCGGGGGGGGCGCACGGGGAGAGCCTGCGCTGGGCCGGCCACGGCCTGCCCCTCCCCCGGCGGCGCGGTCGCGGAAGAAGCCCCGACCGAAAGCCGGCGGCACCGTGATTCCACCGGCTGCCGCCCCGACGCTTGCCCCCCCGCCGGCGTCTCCATTGCCTGGCAACACTGCCGACCTTCCGCCGACTGCGGCTCCACCTGTGTCTGTCCCTGTGGACCCCTGCTGTGTCACCGTGCGCTCGAGACCTCCCTGGAGCGAAGTGCAACATGTAGCTGGGGGACTGGGACGCTGGGGTGTTGAGAACCGCTTTTTGGGAACCCCAATGACCTCCCTTGGCGCTGACATGGCACCAGCCCACCTGGCAGGTGCTCAGAGTGAGACCCGGTTTTCTCTGTCTGCTTCTGTGCTGTTCAGAAAGCGGGCTGAGAGGGATTCGTGGCTCTCTCTCACATACCCAAGGGAATTCCAGGGATCGTGTAACCTGTGCTTTTGCAGACCCTTGTTTTCAGGACTGGGAACTGGCGCTGGGATGTTTGCCTCGCATCTGCCGAGCACCCTGACTCCCTGCACAGCACTCCTGGCCTGGTGAACGTCCCAAGTTTTGTATCCTGTACCTCCCTAACACCACCCCTCCAGAAACCTGCATGATGCATGGAGGGGACGGAGCACTGCTTCGACAGCTAGCATCCCATGATTGGACTCCGAGAGGACTCTTCCCTGTGGTTTTGCTTGCATTCCAGGGGGAGTGTTGTGGACCTCTGGGGGCGGGATTCTTGGCTGGGGTTTGGGGGGACAGGATTGGGATGCATTTTGTAATGAGGGTCATTGCATTGCATGGCACAGCATCTCACCCGACAAGGATTCGGCAACTGGTCACAACATGTTTTCAAAAAAAAAAAAAAAAAAAAAAAAAGGGGGAAAAAGCAGGGGACAGTCCCTGCAGATTAGCCGACAGGCAAATTGGAAACTGTGACCAGAATGAGAGCCGACAAGTGGAGAAATCTACGAGTCTTCAATCGAAGACCTCTCCACAAGCAGATATAAAAATCTGCATTTTTCTTTTTTCTTTTCTTTTTATATAAACTGAAAGGGTGAGATGTTGCCATGCTTTCGTGCCTGCTTGTTTTGGTTTTGGGAATTCTATTCTCAGGCACGGTGTTGAAGCACAAGGCCATGTTCAGTAAACAACCAAAGCTCCCACATCTGTTCCCAGAGGAGGGGCTTCGGTGATGGTCTCTGGAAAATGACCAGTGGTTCCCAAGTGTCCCACCTCTGGGGTGGGCAACTTGTAAAATGTACAAAAAGGAGTCAGAAATAAAGGTGTGGTCTCTTGCCCGGGCTCTTGCCTGCAAGAGCACCATGCAGCCTTCACTGATGCCTCTCTGTCTCGTTCCCTCGGCGCCGTCATCAGTTATAATTCCTTGGCATAAAATTACTGAAAAGTATTTTAAAGGTCCTTATTCACTTTTTGGAAATACATATCTCAAAATGGGTACACTTTGACCAGCTTAATCCTTTATTATTTTTCAGGGTTAAAATATTGTAAATTGAAATTGTCTCGTGCTTGCTTCAGCAAATTTTTTTTGTTCCACAGCAAATTCACTGTTAACATCAGAGACAACTCCCCTTGTAGATTCCTGCAAAGTGATCTGTCATAGCAGTAGCAGGAGTCAGCATTTAATGATGTAGAACAAAGATAATTTCTTAAGTGAGAGAACTGATTATTCATACAATGGCAGCCTAGGGAAATCTGCAGATGGCCTCAGAGATGAGAGGCTAAGATTTGCCCCAAACGAGATTTCTAAGGCCCAAGAAAAAAATACTCTAGCTGCTAAAAAATACATACAAACAATATGATGGAAGTAGAAAAGTAATCAATGGACAGCAATTCAGTTAAGCAGCTTTGCAAATTATATCGTTCAGTTTCTTCTTAAATACTCATCTACCACTTTTAACATATACCATTTCATACTTGCATGCTCACATTCAACATTCTTTGTTCTGCATTTCAACCCTATTTAGGGCAAATTAATGACAACATGGACAAATATAAAATACCCTTTCTTGCCCTAAATCCTGTATCTTTTTTACATTTAAGTTGCTTTTCCTCAGAAGAGATGAAGGTAGCAGGATCCCTGCAGCATCTCCAGCAGATCTGAACTAATTGGGCTGGGGAGAAAGGAAGTGGCAGTCAGCTATGGAGGTCCCTAAGTGCTGATAGTCCATATCTGATGGACTATCTAACCATAGACCTGTTAATAAAATTAAACTCTTGGAGAACATACATAGCCAACTTTAAATAATAGAACCCAAAATGCTTAGGAAGTGGCCCGAAAATGACCAGCCTAAACCTGACTGTATTTCAGACAATGAAGTCAAGACAATTTTGCTGCATTCGAATTTCCTCTCCTGTATTTGACCCTCTTTCAGTATAGGGAGCTTTCAGCAATCCACAGAAATGACAGTGTTATTTGCTTGTCTGATTCACAGTAGCCTTAATATCTGGCCTCACTGCACAAGTATCAGATTAACAGCATCTGATTTCAGTCATAATTGTAGGTGTAATCTTCTGCCAGTCATTTGTGATAAAACACATAGCTAATAACAAACTTACCTTCACCAACACAAGGGAAAAAATGTGTCTACCAACAACATAACTTTTAAAATTAGGAGTTGCAGGAACACTTTCTTCTCCCATGACCTTAATGATGTCAATAAAGACTTGAATTTGGGCACTTGGGCTTCTATCCTCCTCCTTCTCTGTCAGCATCTACTTTTCAGGAGGGGCTACTGCATTTTTTAAACTGAGAGAAACAGCACCTCTGTGATGAGTTGTGGACTGGCCCAATTAATGATTTCTGGCTTGTTGTCAGACAGAGGTTTTGAACTAGTAGCTCTTTGGAAAAAGCCACAATGACCTCATCCATGTTCCAGAGATTTATTTTTTTACCTTACCACAGAGCTTCAATACTACATGCAAAGACAGTATCTGATGTCACTGTGACTATCGATGGATCACTAACCTGCCTTTACCATTTCCTTCTTGCTTTAGCAGCTGCTGATTTATGTTTCATCAATGACATGTCCCACTGACTAAAATCTAAGCAATATTGTCCAAGAGGATGGTAAAGACTCTCTTTCCACAGAAGTCCGAAAAATAAACACATATAAAGGTGAAGTAAATACTAGATTCTAAAAATTTTGGGTTTTTATGTAAAGATCAGTCTGAGATTTTTCTCAGCTTACTGAGACTTTCTAGTCCAACTGAAATAATATTTTAAATTACCTCATGGCAGTCCCTTCAATTTACTCATTGATGCATAAAGTTGTGCATAAAACAACATACTTTTTCCTTTATTTGTCTTGAAGGATCCCAATTAATTAGGCTAAGAAAACAAATGAGATTTTTTTAAGACCTTTCATTTTTAGAGGCTAAGTGAGATTATTTGTTCTACGTCAGAATTTTAAATATAAAAATGACCAAAAGTATCTGAGAAGCAACTTGTGTACCAACATAATATGGTACTGATGTTAAGCAAGGGCATTCCAACTTGCAGTGAAAGAGATTTTGCCATGTGGGTGGATGCTCCTGTCACAGGGCCATCTATCTCTAGGAGGGTGATACTTAGCAAGAACAAATATAATTCTAACATTAGCAGGTTTGTTTTGCTACACTAAGTACTGCATATAAGTTCTACAGAGAAGTTGCTCCTTCTTACCAGACCTGCTTCTTTAATGTAAGCAGAAAGCTGCTGTGTATGGTGCCCTTTTCACTCTAGGCAAACCCGTGTCAACAAGGGATAAAGAATCACCCCTTCCGGCACATATTCTATTCTGTGAGTTCTTAGCAGGTCATCTATGTGAAAAGCAGAGTTTCAAATGGAAATTACATTAAGCATTTCCTATACATGTTAGTAAGGGGCTGGCATGTGTGTCTACAGCACAGCTTTGCTGCTCTCAGTTCTGGCACTTCTCATTTCTGTGACAGGAGTAGAAACAAAATACACAACATAGCTGGCCTTCCCAGGATCTGCCACATGACTGCACTGGAGAACATAACTGCAACAAATGAAAACCATTTTGGTTCAGCTATTGCTTCAGAAAAAAAAAACCCCAAGTTGTTCTATGAGTCATAGAATGTATACAAATATGTATTAATGTATACATCTCCCTAGCAAGATAAAGCTGGCCTGACAGCAGTAGCTCAGAGAGAGATGATTATTTCATTAAGTGGAAGGCTGATATGTATGTATCCTAACATGTTTTTCAGAAAGAGCTGCTTTCGCTACATTGGTCAGAGACTTCCTTTCTGTCAGAATTCCTACATCATGTTCTTTTTTGTTCCTCACCAACCAGTATTGTTATATTCTTTCTGCCTAGGCATTTTTCTCTCCCACTGCATTATGTGAATACTGTGCACATCAATTGTACTTCAGTGATTATATTAGACAGATTTTAATGTATCAAAAGTATTTAATTTTTTGTTTCTGTCCTTAAATCTCTCATGTACAATAGTGCAGAGTTTCACAATGTAAAATTATCATTGCTAAGTATGTTCTCAGCTCATGATGCAGAAACATGTCTTGTGTCCTGCCTTGAGCTTCCTTCTCTCTGCACAAAAGAAAAAGTCTTTGTTTGCAATCTGCATCTTTGGTTCACCAGCCCAACACTTGACTCCTTTCTGGAAAAAGACTGTTACTCAGAAACTTGCCTTCCATCCTTGCTCCTTGCCAGCAGCACTAAGCTTCCTCTAGCTTACAGCTTCAACACAATTTCAAATTTCTACAAAGGAGGTGGGGTGTGTGTGGTGAGTTCTCTTCTCCTTTCATTTCGATGCTTGTTGCCAGTCCTGAGTTCCTTTGGAAGATGGCAGTGGGGATAAGGACAGGAAAACTCACGAATTTTCCTCTCACGTGTAATCCTCTGTTTCTGAGAACTTCCTGATGTATTTTTACATTTAAGGCAACATAACATCAGAGTAAGAACAGCTGTCTGCTGCATCTACACATGTATGTGTAGTGACAAACTGCAATATCTTAAAGGTCTCAGTTTTTCACAATACTAGGTACTTACTTGTACCAATGTATGTCACAGGATTTTCCCCATCTAGCTATAAACATCCACAGTTTTGGAAAACTTTTAAGTAATTGTTACTCCAATTACAAAATACTCCATGGTAATAGCATTAATACACAATGTGTTTCCAAGATGAGAAGATTTGGTACACGGTGGAATTACTTGCAGACCTCTGAAAAACTTCTGATCTGGTGAATTGCTATAGATGTCTATAAATACCTAAGAACTTTTATATAACTTTTAATTTTCTTAATTGACATCAATTACCTTAAAACAAAAGTGTGCAGTCTATCACTATTTGGTATAGCTAAACACATCTTCTTCTGGTATGCAGAAAACATCATTTGTCTTAATGGTTTTCACCATTGTTTATGAATAAAATAATGTATCTGCCTCTTGGCATCCAAGTGGAGTGTAAAAGCACAAAAAATATCTTTTTTAATTTTGAAAATTATTAAAATAAAAATATAGAGCAACTTCATTTTCAGTAAGAAAGTCCAAGGAATATTAGGAGAAAAATTTCAACCCCCAAATCATTCTGGGAAAAATGAGGCACCTATGCTATAGCTGTCTCTGCATGGTCATGTGCATGGTCATTGTCAAAGGCACAGCAATAAAAATACTGGAATTATTTTTGAAAGGAAATTTAAAAATAGATTCCCTTTGCATTGTAATACATGACATATGCAAGACATGATATATGTTTAATTATGTTAGAACAAACTCTTTTCTTATCTTCCAGAAGCAGCAGTAGTGAAGGGGAGATTTCTAAACACATAGTATTACTGATTTATCACAAACAATAGTATTTTGATGGCATATGGTCTCTACTCTCCCCTCCATTAAATTCCGGCTGGCGTCAAACACACAGTTTGTGTCATTTAACTATAGAGATGTGGGAAGTTCTATGTTCAGCACTTGTTCTTTCTCTTTCATGCTGTGAATGCCTTTTCCAGAGACAGCCATAGGAAAAATGGACAATAGCACTTGGTGCAAATCAATACCTTGAAAATGTCCTCTACTGTCACAACAGCCTGAACAGCACACTATAGGGACAGGGTCATGATTGCCCTCAATTCTTGTATTTCTAATTCCATCGCTGCCCAGAATAAGCTATGGGCATGAGTGCAGTCAAACCACCAACACTGTGCTGGTATCATCAAGGGGGTGGTACCTCTTAAGCAGTGAGTTGGAACAGAATAACAGCTGCAGAGAGCTCATAATCCATGTCTCCCACATGGGCAGAACCCAAATGGGCAAACTACTGGACTACTCTGCAAAAGCCCACAAGCTCATGCTTCATTTCCTGTCTCTGCTCAGAGGATGCCTTGCTGTTCTGATTATTGAAAGAACCTGAATGTTCACACAGAAGCCCCAAGAATAAAATGTCACATATTCCTATGTCTAACATTTCCAAACACTTGGCTCTAGTTGGCCCCTGGTTCAGATTCTTCAGCATTCAGTAGAGGAACAGAGTTGTGCAACAAGCCTTTGGAATTAACTCCTAAAAGGACTTCAGTGATTATACAAAGAGACAGGGCACCAAAGCATCCCTCCTACAGGGAACAAAGCTACCCTCTTCAAGTATCACAATGCCTGAGATGGGTATGCACAAGATACAGTCTGAAAATAGCACAAAGCCACAGAGTATAACTAGGCAAAGACATTTCTCCAGTTGTATATTGCAAATAAGGATCTTGAAAGAAGTCTAAGATCTAAACTCATTAATCAATTCAGTCCATTTCCTACTACCCTTATTTCTATAAAGTATGATTGTTAGCTTCACTGTGAGCACACAGTGTAAAAAACACATCTATCAAAAATCACTATCACTTGTGTTCAAACATTTGTCTGTGTTTGAAAAATCTAACTACTTGTGAATGATATCATTATATTATATATATATGTATATAATATTATATATACACCTTACCAATATCAGGGGTCATTAGCAAGCAATCCATTAAGGGGAGGAGAAGAAAACCTTTGCTGAACAGTTTATTGCAAAACCCCACCCAGTTCTCAAGTTAGTAGTTTACTGATGAGACAAACAGAAAATCTGTCTGCCCAGGGAACAACCTGACAGAAAACTTCAGTGCGCCAAATATTTACTTGATTATAATGTGGGACATCGAGACAGCTTTTAAGAGATACCAGGTGTCTCTTTCAGGTGTATTTTAATGCAACAACCAGTTATACTCACATCGTACCACAGCACTGCCTTCACAGTCTAAATATAACCTGATAATTAATTCTGGCAGAAAGTACCAGCAACTAAACCACTTGGGAAAATTCAGCTGTCCTAAGACTGCTGAGAATGAGCACAACATAGGATTGTGAAAATGGTTATCCTGAAGACAGGATAGCAGAACAGAGGTGTGTCCAGGGCAGGATCCTGTTTCTGGCACCAAATGCTTAGCCAAAGGGTGTAAGAACAGTTCAAGTACATTCGATTCACCCCCAGTCTGTCCCTTCCAGCTTGGAAAGATTTAGATATTTCTGGAGTGGAAGGTTTCATTTGGATGATAAGCATTCCCAGCTACCAACATCCCTTTTCCCACAAATCTGTTCCTTCTATATTCTCTGTCACTTTTGAGCTAACAAGTAGTCTTCAAATTCCTCCCTCCCCTTTTTACTCACCTTGTTTCCAGTTTTCATGAACTAGAAGGCCTGCTCATTAGTTACAGCATCATAAGCCCTTTCCGAGGTTAGGGCCATGAAGCCCTAATTCTATTTCAGCCTTCTGTGTTTACCTTTTGCAATGGAGTCTCTCATGATTTTCACATAAACAACCTATTTGTTATTGTAACTGTCTCTCTAGGTTTACATTCTTCTCATAAGGAGGAGACTGTTGATGGACTGTTGGGTTGACCAGTGTGGCTGGAGAGGAAGATTTTCTTCCTCCAATCCATGGTCACTGCTGGAATTCTATAAATGTTGAGGTCTGTAAATAAATCTGCCTTTTTTTGCCTTGGACATCTCAGTGTGTGAGTGTCATTTCTTCTGTGTCGTAGCTGCGACAAGCTACCATGCAGACCCCATGAAATATGCCTTCCTGTACAGAAACTAAACACAGATCAATGAATCCCACTCTAGTCTATCACAGAGAGAGGATATGGTTCAAACCTACCAGCCTGGGTGTGTGGAGACATAATTAGGGAAAGGCGTTACGATAAATATAATCATTCAGTTGCAAACTGGAGTGGAAGAATGGGACCAATATTTATATATGATTTTGTAAAAATATTCTTTCTCAAAATTTTAATTTGTCTTTGAGAGAAGCTTACAAACAGCAGGAATCAAGCCCTTTATACTGGTGGAGTTGACCTTTCTTATACAGCCTTGCAACCTACTATAATTACTAAAACCTGCAAAGGAGAATTAGAGCACTTTGACATTAAAATGCATGGAGTACTGCATTGGACTGCTCACATGAGATGCCTAAAGAGATAAGATACCTGAAAGAGATTATTCAGCAATTGGCACTAAGCAGAGTCTTCCTCACAAGCACTAAGAGAGCATTGGAATAGCAAGGGTCATAATTTTCTGGCAACACAAAAGGTGCAGTTTAAAAAGTATGCCGTTTTGATGACCCTTAAAAATCTTTCATCAATTTGTGTAATACATCCTGAATTCTTTTTATATATTTGGTGCATTCCTAAAGCAAGGTCTAAATAAAGTACCGAACTGTAGTGCCATCTCCCTTTTTCTATTTTTTAACCACTCTGAATGTTACCAGTAATGAAGAAGACCTCAAAAAGTCATATGCTTTGTGCTCCATTGGACCTCTAAAGCATAAAATAGTACAGAACTTCACTCCAAAGGATGTGAGCAACAAATACTGTGACTCTGTGAAGATCCCAGCACACAGAGGACACATTTTCTTTCCTGAGATATCCACCCACGCATGGCACAGGAACAGTCAGTGGTCTGTATGACCCAAAGGAAGTTGTCAGAAACAAAGGACAGATTAGAAATGACATCACCTTTTTGCTTTGCTGCTGCCCTTATATCTGGTCTAAGTTGTGATGAGTTTTATGCAACCCTTTAGGTCTTTTGAGCTTTTTTGGCACCACAGTACATTGGCTGGAGTTTCTAGTGGGTTAATTTGAACCCTAGAAGCACTTTCTTGTAGCATATCGATTAATCCAAGGAATAAGCCCCCCCCTCCCGATTTATTTTGTCTTGGTTTAGGTTGGGTTTTTGGTTGGTTGGTTGGTTTTGGATTGTGTTCAGTTTTGTTTGTTTGGGGTGGTTGTTTGTTTGTTTGTTTGTTATAAAGGAAGGTCTGGCTTAATTTTGAGACATCAGAATGAACCAGCAGGCTTGGTGTTCAGAAAGAGGTCTTGCTATCTTTTGGAATGATACAAACCTTTTGTAGAAATTAGTAACACTATGCAGCCCTATTTTAGTCAAATCCTTTTTCTGACTTTAAAAGCATCTCTGCCAAAGTAGAAGCTAGTTTGACAGTCTTTCTGCAAGAATCTTTCTTTGGAATATTTATTTAACATTAGAAATAGAGTCTTACATAACACTAAACCCCTTTAAGCAAGAACTATAGAGCTAAGTAAAAGCTCCATTTTTCAGTCAAGCATTACAAGAACATAATAACTGAGTACTCAAAGTTTCTTTCACTGTTCCTTGAATTATAGGCTATTTTTTTTAGATTAAATGGGTCATTGCTTTCTCAGAAACTTTGCAAAAATTTATATATTGTCTATTTTCTTCAGAATAGAATGGTCAAGTTTTAAGACAGCTTTGTTACACTGGTCTCAGGACATTGTAACCTTGCTCTAGGATCAGTGAGTTTAGTCTTAAGCCTTTTCCTGTTTGTTCCTCTTGAAAGGAAACTCTCTGATGGTAGAACAATCAGGAACATCCAAAGAGAGCAGCATTTTGCAGCTTTTGTGAGATGACTACATACTGTAAACTAACAACAGCCAGGAGAGTTGAAATCTGAGGGTAAATTATACTGATTTTAAAGTAACCATGCATAATTGACTGCAGGGCTGAATGAATGATTGTTTTATAACAGTGAACAGGAGAGTGATCAAAACAGGAAGGAAAAAAATAAGTATTTTCAAAGAGTTAAGTTTAAAAATGCATAGCCCACAGAGAAGCAAAACACTCTCAAAGTCACCACTTAAAATTATTAATATTATTTTTGAAGCCCCTTATTTAGGGCATGCACAGGTCCCTCATAGATAGTACTTGTGTGTGTCACATGCAGCACAAATTGATAGAGAGATGCAATTTCTGCCTGCATCAAATACATTTAAATTAAGCAAGACAGATTGCATAGAAAAACAGTGCTTTTTGTGCTAACAGGGTTTGGTTTTTTTGGTTTTTTTTTTGTTAGCATGCTGTCGCAAAAGTGTTTTCCAAAGTGCTAGAATGAACATTCCAGGAGACTTGATACCTCAGGACTAGGAATTTTCAAAGAAGTTACTTTTGTCATAGAAAAGTAAAGGGCTGAATGAAATAGGCTGAATGACTAAGCAAAGTGATAGAAGATTTCAAGCTCTGCATCATCTGTGAGCTAGTTCAGCTCTTAATTTCAAAAAACTGCATAATCACCATGTGATGTCCTGTCACTTGGTCCGGTGACAAAAGGTCCTCATGGTAATTGAGGCAAACAGTTCTCTCATTAGGAGCTTTGCAGAGGCTGCAGAGCACCAACAGCCAGGAGAATGAACAGTCTGTGTTCAGCAGGAAGGTGTTTACAGATCACTCTTAAAATACCAAAATGGGAGAAATTTTGCTCCATGTGTCAGACTTACATTGCTTTGAACACAGGCTGTAGATAAAGGGAAAAGTTAAATATGCAGGCTGGTTTCTTTGACATTAATGTCCCTTCTGCATGGGAATCATTCTTGTAAACATGTGGGGGTTTTAATATGAAAATTAGCTTAATGAGGGGAATACTAAACTTCTTGGAAATCTGCTTGCATTTTCTATTCTTCATTCCACATAAGAGAAAGTTCTATGTACCCTCAGCAGAAGGCATATTGAAAAAGATTGTTCCCGTAATAATGTTAGACAAGTAAGATAACAGCATTACTGTTGGTGTGAATTCAAATTTCCAGATGAATTTACATCAGCCATCCCCATGCCATGCATGCATTTGCTGCCAAGAAATACTTGCATGAGCTTCCTGGCAGAATCATTTGCAGAGTTTTAGTCTTTTAATCTAGGAGAGATGCATGCCACACGTCCTGCCAGTCAGCAAAGAAAAGAAAATGTGATTTAACCAGCAAGTCACATCTAACTAACACAAATCAAACATTAAATTCTTGAAAGTGGAATTTTCCAGAATGTTTTTATGTGTTTCCCAGAGTGAAGCATCTTTACATGTTAACTAGATTTTGGAAATAAATTATTTCAAAGAAAACCCTTCCTTCTGGTTGTGCAGATTGCCTGCAGTACTGGTTTGTATAAGTGATATAAATTGCCATCTACATTGTATATACACTATTCTACTGTATATACACTAATATATCCAAACCTCAAACTGCACTAAGTTTTACCAGAAGCACAGAGAGAGAAAATCTTGCTGGGAATCTCTGAACTCCTGCCATTACAAAATGGGTAGCAAGTGTTAGGAAACATTGCAAGTAGAGAATAACTAAGAAGTTTCCCGAGTTTCACACAATGAAAGTATTTACTTTACAGCTGTTTAGGCACATTAAATAAGACATTTTTCCACAGCCAGCAAATCTAGGGACTCCTAGAAAAGTAAGGTTTGACAAGTTCTGCAAAATCTGAAAATAAAGGAATTTGTCACCAAGAGAATGAAGCAATGTAATATCATCTTGATTTGGAATAGATTAACAATGGAAAAAGAGCAGACAGAAGCCCGGACACCAAAGTACTTCTTGTTGCACAGCAAAGGCACAATGCCTTCAGAAGGCAGGTGAGGGATTTTTTTGTCCCCAGATTTGCTTAACCCTTACATTGAGGAAACATACTGGGATGACAGCTTAACCCCCTCTAGGCTTATTTTCATTTCATTCTGTTGCTCTTACAGACAGCTTAAATGTTGATAGCATTGCTTTCAAAATGAGCCTTCTGTGCACAACACAGACATAACTATTCTACACCACTGTGCCAGCAGTCTGCCCCAACAGCTTTGAACTCTCAACTTTAGTAGCCTTGTATCTCACTAGTCACAACACATCACAGCTGCTCATATAGATGGAGAATGATAACTAGAGGTTTCTCAAAACTAAAAATGTGCTGTCCCTGATTTTGGAAAGAAATGCATATTTTCCTGAATGCCATTACATCTAAATTTATCATCTGATTGCTTATATTCATCTTTGCTTTTGCTTTTCTTCCTTCTAAGAGAAAGTTCCCTCACATGGGTGCACCTGCAAAGGTGTCAGGAGTCTCCCCTTCCCCATTAATAGCCTTTTTCTTCCACTTGTTTCTCCATTTTCCTCTGTATTTTGTTTTAGCTACTTGACACCTTTATATCTGCTTAAAATCCAAGCTCAGAAGTTGTAGTTCTGCTCATGGCTGAGCAGTACCTCTTCTCAAGCTTGCACAGAACAAGTTCTTAAATTTTATTTATCTTTAAGTAAGGTACAGTACATACAACCCACTGCTCCCTAGCCACTCTAAGACCCAGATTAATAATAGAAGTCATGAGCCCCAGGCTCCTTACAAGTTACAAATAAGACTGGCAGGGAAGTAACTGGAAAGGAATGCTGTAACAATGAACAGTATCTATTATTTCTTGTCCTTAGCGTGCATCTAACTATGAACTTCATTCAAAGGAAACTGCTGTCAAATAAATAGAATTCATGATAGATAATAAAAGTTGTCATTCTTGAAAGAAGAAATGGTGCAAAGGGAAAAAAGTTGCTGTGAAGAAAACAGTAGTGTGCTATCAAAGAAAAAAAAATACTCTCAGCCTGCACTTTATCAAGGATCTCTTCTTTCCATGCTCCTGGTCTCTTTTACTGATAAGAATTAAAATGCCATTTTAAGTCCTAAAAATACCTTCTATTATGCTAGGCCACCTTAATGTTTGGAGTATATGTTAACTGGACAAAGAAAATTTCAGAGTGAGTACAGCATACACTACTCCAACAGTGAGAGCTACTTGATTGTGATAACAGCAGTCCAATAGAAGGAAAAACTCTCTATGAACTATTTAAAACTAGATGCAACAAAACCCTACAAACTTACTGCATGCAGGACAATAATTTAGAAAAGAGTGCTGTAATATCTGGTATCTGAGTAATTAATATACGTAAGAGCATCGTCTTTCTAAAATATGAAGCTGCTTATGATATCTTAGATCAGGTACTACCACTGGACAACTGATGTCTTAAGCCAATTATGAAGCTACAGTTGTTAATTTGTGACTGAGTTTGGGTGAAGAACATATGATTTTTTGTTTAAATTAGAATTTCCTCTTAGGAATGCTATTCATTGCTGTTGCTGCTGATCATACTCTTTCGTAGATCTGCTTGCATACAGCTCAGATGGTTGCAGTTTAACCTGGACACAAACAAAAAAAATTAAAAAATGGGACTGTAAGTTAGTCAAGAGAAGATACCTGTCATACAAAAAATGTTCTCCATAGGTCATAGATGCTCTTACTGTCCTAAAAAGAGAATATGACAGATAACCCTAACCTCATATACTGAAAGACAATCATTATACAAATGGTCACTAATGAACTCCAGTTTAGGAAACCTCTGGGGTCTACCTAAAAAGGGATCTTTTTCTCAATCAGAGGCTTGCATTTGCTGCTTGCACATAGTTTAATATTAAAGTACAGGCTATACTTATCAACAGATAGGTGTAGAGTATGTAGCATCTCAAAATAAATGTCATTGTGCACGTTCAAGATACTTTTTTTAAAAACTGTGATGTGGGACCTTTTTGTTAATCTCTTAACATGCTGCATACATCACTATATATCTTTAGCAACAGCAACATTTCAGTAGTAGTAATTTCTGAACTTCAATGAAAAAGACTGAAGCTGAAAAAACAGGCAAACAGGTGAACAGAAGAACTAAAATAAACAAAACATGTGGTTACAAGTCACTGCAAATTCTTTAATCTGTGTTGACAAAGATTATGGTGACTAAAGACTACAAGTGCATGAAACTCATGGCATAGACCTGTACAGCAACTTACAATAGATAATCTAAAATTTATAAAAATTAAGCCATTTACTAGATCTGCAAGTTAAGGGGGGTACCTCAAGAGTTTGCAGGCATAACTTTCTGTCTCACACAAATAGACTCTGCCTCCTAGCACCCAAGTAGCTGCATACATTATATAGCATGCTCTTTTCTGGGCAGCAACACCAGAAGATTATTGAGACCCTCCAAGAAATATGCCACAAAACTAACTTCATGGCCAGCTTTAATTTGCTCTGCTCAGGAAAGAAATTTGGAGTTTAATTTTCATTGTGAAGAATGACTGAGCATGGCCAGTACAAATGTACTCCCCTGCTATAAGAAAAGATATTTCTAAAATAGCACTGGCAATTATCATAACAAGGAATGAACTCATGATACCAATTAGAATTTGATGGTTCTCTGGAGATTTTGACTTTCTTTTGAAAAGTTTCATTTTGTTAACCAGTTAACCTATGTTGTAAGATCTCGTGCAGATCCAAAGGTTTTGTCAGCATTATAGCAAGAAGGAGTTTGATCTACACCCTGGATTGTGTATTTGGTCAAAACCAATTTTACTGTCAATTCATGGGGGATGTCTGTAGCCTCTAGAGCAATTAGCTCAAGGCTTATCAAAACTAAATATATATAAGTATTAAAAAGCAATATCCCAAATGTCTTTGCACTAACATTTTGGATACCACTACAGATTGTAGTGGGTTTTATAATTAAACTTACATATTTATTTCCCACTTTCAGCTGTCCCAACTGCTGTTACTTCCCATAAACCATAATTGACAAAACCATCAAATGTGAACAAAACATCAATCGGTAATTCTGACAATCAATAGATTGATCTCCACATAAGAATGATCTTGTGCTATTGACACCAACTTCACCATATCATGGCACATCACACGTGAAATGGGACTGGAAAAGGTATCAGGGCAAATCTGTTACCTGGCTGATGAGTTTTTGCTTTTCCACCAGTGACTGATGAAATAGTAGATCCAGAAGATGAGGCTTCCATTTTTATTGACCCTTTGGCTTGTGGGATCGAAGGATGCCCATCCAGAGGTGGATGCTGTGACACTGGGTAGCTTGCTGCAGTTCTCCTTTCACAGACTTGCACTTGCTTTTCAACCCCATGAATAGATAAATTTATGCCTAACAGGAATAAGAATTAGTACCATTAGATACAAGAGATAAACATGGAATAACTAAAATATGAGTTGTCAGGGTTTAAAATGGAGCTGCAACAACCTTCTTAGAGAAAAAAAAAAAAGAAAAGTGAGAAGAGAACTCTAAAACATTAATTTTCTTGGAAAATTAAAAATGTGAACATCTTTTTGCTGCACTGCAGGCATCAGATTCTGCCACAGTAATAGATATTTAAATTAATACACAGTCATGGTTTACCACTTTACTGGTCTGCAGGAGGAAGTATCTTCCATTCCTTCAAAATATTCACAAAGGACACGTCTCACAAAGGACAATATTAATGAGGTAGCTACCATAGAGTTTATTAAATGACAATTTTCAGATTGATGGATTAGAACTTGTCAAAAATTATTTCTTTTCTTCTGAGCCTTTACCAATACTAGGAAGTTTCATCATGTGGAAAAGATGCTACCAGCAAGATATTACCTATCTTTTAAGGCAAAAATAAAGGTCTGATTTAAGGAAAGCAGTAAGGCTGCAAACAACAATAATAAGACCTTAAGCTTGGAAAAAATTCCACTTTCTCCTGTCTTGTGAAACCTTATAGTCAGTACTAGAAATTCTCTTTCACACCAAAAAATCTTATATTTGTCACATAATCATTTTTATACTGAAATTGTGATTAAAAAACAGGCTTTATTTTTCCATAGAAAAAAGCAAAGTGGAAATTTCCTGTATGGCTACTGCACAGTCTTAGAAAAAAATTCTATCTTACAGTAAATTGCTGATTCTGACTTCCTCCTCTTCATATTGATGCAATTGCTCCAACTCCACTTGAACTGCTTTCAGCATACTTTGGTTGAAAACCTTCATACAATCTCTTTTGGGCAAGAAAGCTGAATTATAGTTCTACACTACTGTTTTATGCTTAATTTACTTGTGACTTTATTGCTTCTGTCAGCAAACTACTTTTTTAAAAAAAAAAACCCAAAAAACCCCAAAAAACCCCAAACAAACAAACAAAAAACCCACAAAAAAAAAATTAAACACCCCAACCAGATACAAATAGCACACTAAAAAAGCAGATGGAAAAGCAGGCCCTAAAAACTGAAAGTGTGGATATTGTAAGCACATGTAAAGTGCAGTCACTCAAAATTGTTAGATATTATCAATTAGATTGCTCAGTTTTGTGAACTGAAATGTCCAAGGATGAATTAATGACTCTGATCTTCCAGCTCCCTTGGAAGTCAATGTTTGTGAACCTCCAGGCCAGAGAAGATGTTTAGAGTCTATGAAATATTTATACACTTTGATCCATAATATACTACCAAGAGGAAGAGAGCTACCACTTCCATAGGCAATTTGTGAAAACAGTGGGGTTGCAGACAGGAGCAAAGGCTGTGCAAACTGTGTTCTTTTTTGATGGCTTTGTGCATTCAGAATCGAAACTGTGCACTCGATACTTGTCTTCTTGACTCCAGAGCTGATCTCCTGCAGGAAACATGAAGGCATGAGGAGTTTTCGTGCAGCAACCACTCACCTACTTCCTGGTTTAGGGCTAATGTAACTGCTGGCTTCTAAAGACTGTTGAAATCACATCCTTAGAATACAGAGCAAAACCCAGTCACCTTATTCTTGTGAAAGGCAGCATATCAATCATGTGAACAGAATGACAATGAGCTTGCCTGGACAACATGTTTCTTTGACCATGCTAGCTATAAGAGGCTTCAAAGAGTGAGAAGCTAAGCCCCAGCTGGAAAATGAACTCTTTACTTCTTTTGCAGTCACTAGAACATTGTGATGCTCAAAATACTGAGCAGTTATCCCTAAGGTATTAAAAAATTAACTACAACCATTTTCTTTAAGCATCACCACAGGTTGTTGCAGCATTTAAAACAATCATCCCTCTGAATCTTATGGTGGAGACAGCCAACACTCAGCACTAAACTTGAGCCTGTCATCAACACACACACACTTTCTAGCTGGATCTCACTAAGGCTGTGCTTTCATTTTGTCATGAAAATAGGGATCTATTTTAGGAACTGGTTCCAAACATAAACTGACTGCTACATTACTCGGAGGTTCAAGTTAAGTTGCTTCTTCACATTCTGAAAATGGTCTATAAACTCTTGTGCAGCTGTGACTGAGCTTCCTAAACTCTTTCTGCAGCACATTTTTTTCAGACCTCAAAATAAAGGATACTGCTGCCAGATTGCTATTCCTAAGAACTGCAAAATTTGCAGATTGATCACATCCAATATTAGGTTCTATCAACAACTTGCTGCTGGTTATTTGTGACTTTTTGCTTCTTCCACTAAAAAAAGATGATAAATCATACCTCCAAACTACATGTGGAAGAATGTTCCATCATCACTGAAAATTCTGTTCTTACAATTTTCTTTAGACATATTTAAAAGTGCCCCAAACCAACCACACAAAGTATGTTACAAATGTATATGGTATATTTGGAAGTTCTTCACTCCAATCTCATTGGTACTCCAGCTATTTTTTTCACAGAAGATATCCTTTTATTAGGAGAATTAATTTTCATTATTTTCCTGAGAGCGAGGTACAGGACAAAGATGCAAATGTCCTTATTTAATTACAGTTTCAGGTTTTGCCAGGGAAAGATCAGGTCTTGCTTTTCTATGTGAGTTTCTTTTATTAAAACAAAAGTCTAAAAAAATGTAAGACAGTAATACTGCAGCAAGCTGCAGCATTACCTTGTTTTCATGTGGGTGAAAGTTCTTTTAAAAGAGATATTGGCAGTTGAAAATACATCCCCAGATAACATGTAGAAAAGCACAAAGGGAGAGGGAATCAGAAGTAGAAAAGAGATTGTGAACAATGCATGTAGCTTATGGCAGATGACAACCTAGTGAATATTGGCTATAAGCAGATTCTAGACCAAACTCTCCCTGTTCTTCCTGCAAATAATCCACTCTGCTGCTGAATCCCGGGGTTTAGGGATCAGAGATGTGAGAAAACAGCAAAGAGGTCTCTGAAGAGTAGATGCTGAAGTTGACATCAATTACTTTTTTGCAGCATCACCATACCCACACAAGACATGGAAAGAAAGAGAAGTAGCCAGCAGCACACTGCAATCTGGGTTTTCAATTAACTATATTTGGTGGAGTTTTTCTCCTGCCTTTAGGCTTGGCCATATAGCTGCTGACACCAAAATCCCCCTACCATTGCATGGCTGTATGGCCTTTGGTTGTACCTGGTCCTGCAGCATGGTGATTTTTAAGTGAGCTTGGCATTCATACTCAGTAACTGGGTACAAGCACACTGGCCTGCTCTGACAGGTAGCAGAGATGCTAGAAGAAGCAGGGGTCTTGCCCTCTGGCTTAACGTAATGGTACATGAGCACCACTTTGAGCCAGGACTTCAGTGTAAATGCAAGTGAAAGACTTAAATACTGTCCAGCATCTACAGCTGACTTTCCAATTTAAAGGACTGGCTTCTGGACAGGGCTCAGCCACCTACACCTGGCTGGCTTCAATAAGAGTGGGAAGCAGTTCAGTGTTTTGAAGCTGGATGAGATTTGAGCCTCTAGGTATTATACATATCACTCAGCTCTTTTCCTTTCCTGCATATATCAAAAATCCTTCCCTGTATTTTCAAATCTTCACATGCCTTTCTTTTCCTTACCTGTATTCCTATCTTATTTTTTTTTCCCTCATACAAGCTTTTTGTCTCCATGAGAAGCCACTCTTCTTATTGACCTTTTGTTATCTCATGACTTGGAGCTTGCAGGTTCATGTAAGACAAACACCTTCACTATTTTCCTGCCAATACACCTCAGCTGTGCGGTTTGCCAGCAGAGAAAAGGAGCTTCTATCCTGCTTCTGGATAACTTTTATTGCTCCAAGATAAGTCTTTTTATTATAGATTTTTTCAAACCATCAATCCTTCTGCATTGAGCATATTTTGTCTCTTATTAAGTGGTAATATGCTTATGACACTTAGGAATTTATAATGGTCCAGATAAAACCTGCATATGAGAACATTAAAAGGGAGTAATGAAGTACTTCCAAGTCATGAAGTCATGAAGCAATAAAATCAAACATAAAGAAGAAAAAGGAGGGAGAAATTATTAAAGTTCAAAACACTACAGTGTGCCCGCATACAAAGTTTTGTGTGAGCAATACTTGTTTTGTTGGTTCATCAGATGCTACAAAGATGAATAGCAACATCCTGCACTACTCAGAAATCACTCTGCTGATGCATCTGATGGGCATCTGCTTTGGTTGTGCACCATGCACCTCTGATATGTGACTGAGCACAGTGGCATGGCTCTAGTGCCAATGGAGAAGACGCTTGCATCTGAATTTGGGTCAGAAAGGTCATGTGTCCAAATTATACTGTGCAGGGACTGAGACACCTCTCCACCTGGGAAGGCATCCTCATAGTGACTGTCAGGCTTGTGTCAGCCCCAGTTTGCTTCCATCTTGTACCACTTTGGGTTACAGGCATTTATTTATAGGTTCCTTTCTGAAGTGTTTGTCTCTTGACAGAGGTTATATGAACATGAATAGGAAGTAATAATACAGTGCAGAGTTACAAAGTTGTACAAACAATCCATTAGTTAACAGTGCTTGATTAGCCTCAAGTGTAATGACCTGCTTTGTAGATCTTCCCTGGGATAACAAAATAGTTCTGGCAGGTGCAGAAAGTCCTTTCAGTTTTGTATCATTAGTGTCAACACTCCTGTTGTAGACCAATTACTCCATCTATTTTTCTTTTCTACGTGTGTCTTTTATTTTGTTTCAACCCTATGTGGAGAGCCTTAGGAGCAGATTGAGGTAGGCCCTTTCATCAAAGCCCTTTTCACAGCAGACCAAGTACAGAGGAGCACAGAGAAAGAAGTGAGGAAGAAAATCTCAGCTGCTATATAATATAGGGCCACAAAAAGTAAAGCAGTTCTGGAAAGTCTGCAGTCATCAAGGCACAGATAAGCAAGATCATAGGGAAGCACTTTGTACGCATGAACACAGAGCAAAAAAGGAGCCTTCAAGGGGCAGTATATAAGTAGGGAAAGTAGATATTTGGTTCAACTTTTACACACAGGGAAGTAGAAAGTGAGCTAATTTGTCCATCTTGATAAGCTAAGCACTCTTTCCTCACCTTGTGCAAATGGCCACATTTCCCATTAAAGTCAATGATGCTCTGCAGACAGCTTCAGCTTTTCGAGATTTTAAAGATAGCCTCAATAGAGGGGATCTCAGAAAGGGAAGTAATATAAAAGGTTTCTCATGTATAAACTCAGTTTAATTTGAGACTCAGCAGAGAAACAGCTGTGCTCGATGCCATGATAGACTCTTTTCTTGCTCTGAATCCTAGGTGAAAATGAAGGAACATGAAAGAAAAATTCTCCTGCTGTCTTTTTAGACATACCTGAAAGCATAGTCTAAAGGCAGTTGCCTTTTTTCTTTTTCTCACCCTATGTATTACTTAGGTAACAAATGCATCCAGAAAGCATCCTTGGTGAAAAATATTACAACATCACTAGGATTCCCACATTAGATTAAATCAGTTCTCAAAAGTTTAGATATCATCTCTTTACACAGCATTAAGTCCCTTGCCACTGATAACGTGATTATAAAATCATATCTAAGATCATATTATGCTTCAAGCATTGCTTTGGAAATGTTGAAATACTTGTGACTACATAAGATGTAAAAAACCCGTCACAACTGCAAGCCTTCAGGTAAGCAAACAGAAAAGCTACTACTTACAAATTTCCCAGGAACTGCAATGACTGAAGAGAAAGACTAATACTGTACATCTTGACAAGCTACATGTGTTCACTTTTTGGAGATTTTTCATGATTGCTCTTCCCACTCTGCTTCCTCCCAAATATTGGAGACATTACAGGATCTCCAAAATCTGTAGTAGTTTCAGATGATGTTCCCTAAATGTTACTTTTTTTTCTTATTTTTTATCAAAATTTTTTTCCAGTTGGCTTCTGAATTTACATCAATTTTTAGCATATATAATTTTCCATGGAAAGAAACCACAGAGCTTAAAGATACAGTTACAGTTGGTAGAGGAAATGGTAGAGGAATAACTTTTTTTTTTTTTTTTTTTTGTCTGAAACATGTTATCCATGGGAGTATTGTATTGAAAGAGATCATGAATGACCTCTGCCCTTTCCCTGTCCATCCACTCATGATACTACAGAGCTCTATCATCCCCCTGGCTCTATTGTCTCTATTCCTGAGCTTAGGAGACCTAGTTTAAACTGTTGCTCCTT
Source organism: Phylloscopus collybita (assembly GCA_027886175.1). Classification (NCBI taxonomy): domain Eukaryota; kingdom Metazoa; phylum Chordata; class Aves; order Passeriformes; family Phylloscopidae; genus Phylloscopus; species Phylloscopus collybita. The sequence continues at coordinate 47,059,769 of JAJNNQ010000137.1, read as the reverse complement.
ACTAATAAACTGTTGCTTATCTCCAATCTTCCTTAGAACTCTTCTGTTCCTAGCCTTTTTCAAAGGATGAAGACCTGAAATGCACACTAAAAAAGGTTCAAGATGCAACATCAGAAATGCCCAAGACATTCAGGCCGTGCTTTCACCAAGGATTTACATAGTGACACAGTGAAGTTTCTCATTTTATTCTTGCTCTTGTAATTTCATTTTCCTCAAGATACTTGTAGATGGATTCTGCCTCCCTGTCTTATTTGCCAGCTCTTTGGGCTATTTTTTAGTGACTCAGGACTCTCTCTTCTAACCATTTGCTTGAGCTCCCTATGTCAAGCAAAGACTGTGTGAAACAATACTGCATTATTTTTCTTATTTCTATGTTGCATTTTTTTCCACATCAGTTGTTTTCTACGACTCATGTTTGCCACTTCCCTACAAGCATTACTGCACAGCCTTTTCTATCAGTGAAATGAATCTTCACAAAGGTGCATTACTTAAAAGTGCATTAGCTTTTTTTCCATTACCAGTCTTTAAGGGGAGGAGATTAGCATCATCCCAAGCCTGCAAGTCAGATGTTAGGATCTGCATTTTGAAGTGGGATCAAAGGCACTATCTGAACTATAACCGGCACTCCAGGAAGAAGGGGCTTGTGGATGAACTGGTTTTAACTCAGTTTTATCTGCACTGATTTAGAAATGAACTCTTAAAGGGCTACAGATTCCAGAGGAATATAGGTTTACACTTGGTTATGTGCTTTAGACCAGAATAGCTTATTCTTCCCTACAAAAATGGCTACATTACCTGTGATAAAACTGCATCCAGAGCCAGTGTTAACTTAAGTCTGTCAAAGTCCTAATGAATAAAAAAATCGTGCCCACTTTAGGCCTGCCATCAACATATTGGTTTTATAGTCCTGAAGGTGGTTTATCAAATTACAAGCTAACATTCAACAGTAATTATTTAGCATAACTGAAAAACTCCCATGGTACTCCCTGAGAGGCAAGATAACAAGCCAAAATCATGGAAATATCTTGGAGAGTCGTAGTAGTCCTACTTTAATGGTCTACATGACACCCTGAAAACCACTTGTCTTCCTTTGGTATGAAAAGTTTAGCTAAGTGAATATAAAGCTCTTTAGGGTTGCTGTTGAACTAATGGTGATTGTTATAGGTATGGTACAGGGCCATGGTGCTGAACACAAGGTTATGTCTATGCAAGTTGTATAAACGTGGGTGAATAAATGGAACTTTTTTCCACCCCCAAGCTGCCTAATTTGATTAATTTCTAAGTCTTGTAGTTTTATTTCTGTGTGACAATTCATTCTTTAGTTCCTCTGTATAAAAAACAAACACACTGTAGAGTGCACATATGTTATATTTACCAGGCTACTGGAATAAATGCCTAACAATTGTGTGCAAAATATGCCTCACTTCAGTTCACCCAGCAACCTGAAACCAGTGTCATTTGTCACTATCCCAGCTGCCTGAACTCTTCCAGAGATTGCCTGCCTTTTTATTATTTTAGCTTTTATTGTTCTCTTTCTGTTTGTTTAGTATCTATTTTGATTTACTTTATTGTTCCCATTGGACTTCCACTAGTGTTAGAACTACATGCATTCTGAAGATTAATTTGGAAAAAAAAAAACATTAAAAAAGTTCTTTTGCTTGCCCCAGTATGAAAATTGCAGTGAGGAAAAATACTGCGCCTTGAAAACTGATAAACACAATAGAAATCAAAAACTGAAGCTGATAAAACATTTTCAGTAATGCGTTTTTCTATCAGTAAATTGTATTTTCTTTTTCAGGAAAAGAAAACCCCAAAATCAAGAATTGCTGTCAAAAATTTTGTTTAGAAAATTATTCTGAACCTATGACTGAAATATATTGCCTTTTCTTTTTTTTTTTTTAAACAACTTGATACTTTGATGTAATCAAATGTGATATTAAGCTGTAATCTAACAAATTGAGTAGAATACAAATCACAGCATAGAATACCAGTGACGTCTGAGCAAGCCAAAGAAACAATTAGCATTTAAATTACTGAAACACCATCTGTATTGCCAATCATCAATTAATGTTACATTAATATACAAATAGTAAGAAATAATTAAAACAATAAACATTCAAACTGGAGAGCAAAACAAATCAAAATAATATAACAAAATACAACAAGTACAAGAAGTCCAACCAGGATAAAATAGTCAACTGTCTAAATTCTGATAGAAATATTTTAAGCATTATGTAGAAATGTGTGCAAAATAAATTCAAAGTGGGGAACGGTAGGCAAGAATATTAGAATTTCTGTGAATGGGATATTCTGGATTTTGACTCACTGTTTCTGTAGTCAAATGGAATAGACTTGGATTAGAATGAATGTAGGATCATATAAAAAACAATAGATTTATATTTCAGTTTCTGTCACAACAAATATCATCACATCAACACTTCTTTTTGAGGCAGTTTTTCCTAAAAAAAAAATAATTGAAGAGTGAATCTGTCTCCGTAAGTACCTCTTATTGATTTGGAAACTGTAAGAGGCAGTTAATCTTGTCTTACTCATTTTATTATATATGTACAGCATTTACTAGATAAAAATAGACTCAACACTGAGATGATTTAAACCTTACTTTCACCTGTGATAAGCACTGCATTTAAAATAATTTTTTTTCTTAGCAAGTAGCTATTACTCTGATCTTCAAAATCAAGAGCATTCTCATTAAACCTGTTTGCACTGATTTTGAGCTTTTTACTCATAGAATAAAAGGTAAGTGCACACACATCACTAATACATGGTACAGACATTGGGGCAAACCACAGTGCTCTGTGAAACAAAGCACCAAATCACGTCCCAGATGCTTTTTACTGGCTGAGGAATTAAAAGCAGCAATAACCATGCAGATGTATTCTAAGTGTAAGTAGATTTAAAAGCAGATTTTCCCCCCCATTTCAATTTGCTGCCTGAATGTCAACTGCTACATTGCAAATACCACAAGTCTCATTTTATCTGATTTAATCGGATATTCTCCATAATGCAGAACATGCAATCAATCTGAGACGTCATCTGTGAAACAGGAAAAAAAAACAACTCAGGAGACTTCACAGACGGGAAAAGAAGATATCTCAGGGTATATCTGAATATGTCTGTTCCATGGCAGAGATAGTAACGATTTTCAGCACTGCAACTAGGCTTAATTTAACTTTCTCTTTTTACATCCCATTCCAGGAGACTGGTCCTCTTGCTGTTCCAGTGCCAGGCCCTAGCTGTGCTCTCTGGGGCACCCTCAAGCAGCTGATCAAGTGCGGTTCCCTGCCTTCACCTAGCCTGTGCTATAGTCCTGGATATGGGGCCTTTTACAGGCTTGGTGTCTAAATCCTCCATGCTCACAGTTAGCTTTATCAATCATTGATTGACTTTTACTTTCAATGATATATTATCATCAAAATTACACAGCTAATGGGGCAGGCCTTAAGACAATGAAATTTACTTCTATTTCTCCCTCCACCAAATAGGAAAAATTATCTTATAGATAATGTTGCAGCAAAGTATAAAGGTTACTAAAATGTTTTTGAAGTAAACATGCATCTGGATAAATATGTATCTGAGTAAGCAGGTCCCATGTGTTGGGTCAAGTCCAATGACTGAGAGGATTTTTGCTCTATGAAACAACTGTCCATTGTGGGCATTTTCCAGGCTTTAGCATCTCATGTGTGCAGAATTTGATGGTGGATCCCTACTGGAAGGAGGCCTGGAAGTCCCCCACCCCTCCTGGAGAAGGCTCTAATCTGGGCTAGAAGGACGTGCTATGGTAGGTTCCATCAGAGTCTGGATGGGCATTGCTCTGCAAGGAAGAAGCACCAGCCTCCTTGCTGCAGCACCTATGTCTGGATCAGGCTCTTCCATGGCAGACATATTAACAAGAGCCAGTTTTACCAGAAATGTTGAAGCATGTGCACTACTTGTCTTTTGTGCATCATTAGTTTTCAGCACACTCCCTCTTGACAAGTAATGGTTCTGGTTGTATTAAAGCCTGCGGTGCCAAGCTTTCTAAATAAATAAAGTGAAGGGGATGCCCAGAAGATATGGCAAATGTAGTGTATAGCAGATGCCAATGAACATCTGTGTTCATCTGCCACCTCATCTTTCTGGCAATACTTCAGACCATTAACAGTAACAAAATACCTTTGAAAAGAATAAGTAAACCTGCCATGTTTACACATATGTTCCTCATAGGCACCCACTTGATTGTTTTCAGCTTATGCTTATCTGGATAGAACAAAGCACAGGTCTTGTTTATTCTTCTGAGTTAGATTGTATTTCTGATGCAAGACTAAAAAACCCTGAAAGACAACAGTTAGCTACATAATGATTGTCTGAATTAGGCAGATTCCAGAGAGATGGAAAAAAGCTCTCTACTCATAAATACCCTGTGAATTTTTGAGCTCTTTATAGCAGAATGAGAAGAAACGGTAGAACACTCTAAAAACAGTATCTGCATTGTAGGATGTAAGGTCTCTAATAGATTTGTTTCTGTAAAGACAGTTCATGCTCTAACTCCTTTACTGAATTGCCTTGGGAAAGGGCAAGGCCTACTGTTTTTTCATAAATAATTTTCTGATATGTTAGCAATTCAGAAAAATATGCAAAGGATGCAAGATAAACTTTCAGGTATGTTTTACACGCTACATAAAACACTGGATATTAATTTGATGTTCCTACATTTTAAGAGGAGGCACAGAAGAGACACAAGTTTTCTGAATCCATCTAAAGCAGCTTGATTATAGAAAGAACCTATAATAAAAGAATCCTGTACCTAAATTTAGCTCCTGTGATTGACATCTTCTCAGTGAAAGGGCATTCATGAATATTTTTTTGTAAAATTTTCCTTTTTTCACTCATAACCCTGACACTCAATGTCCCATTATTGTTCATTTATTTTAAAAACCACTAAGTAAAAGGAAAAAAGAATTAAAAAAAAAAATCTCACTGCATATGTAAAAAATATTACAAATACCTCTAAGTTACACTTGCAAGTATTGCAAGTATACTGAAAATTATATTTTTAGGAACATTCCAGTCTGACAATGATGCTGAATTTGTTCTGAATGTCACAGTGGTTTTGAAGATTCAAACCAACAGACAGTTCAGGCAGAGTCACTTTCTCTTCACAAGTACCATTTTGTCCACAGTTAAGTAGCTTCACTAAAAGATGTGTAGAACACAATCTTTATGAACAAGTCCTAAACTAAAATTTCACCAAAACTGCCTATAAAATCCTGAAGAAATTCTGAGAAGATCTTAGCATGTGGTAACTGGGCCTGTCTTTGAGCAATATGCAGTATCTGAACAATGAAGAGTGGTTGCATACTCTGCTCCTGTGCTGATACAACATCCACAAAAAGAAAACTCAAATACACGGGCAGCAGTCTATTGAGAAACTAAGAGAATAGTCTACTAGTAGGGCAATTAAAAAAGCTGATGGGCAGCAGATCAGTGGAAAAAATCGCCCCAATATAACATCCCACCTTCAACATGCAAAATTCATTTTTGTTAAAATAACTCCCCACCCAAGTCCTAACAACATAAAAATAACCAAACAATCTACCTGTCTCATTTCTTCCCAGAGGAGATGCCTGGTTAGACATAACTCCATAAAGCTGTTTTATATACTCCCTGAAAGAAAGAGCCAAGAGTAATTCTTCACATTATAGCTGATCTACAGAATCAAAATGGTACTGAAAACCACAGGTCCCATTGGATTCATCTCTTCCTTCTAAACCTTTATGAAAACAGTTCTAAATCCTGAAAAGTCTGAGTTTAGAAACAATATTCTTGTTAAATTTCTATGAGCAGTTAACCACCAATCAGAAATATTTTTCTTCATTTACAGAGCAATATGAGCCAGCTAACAAGAGGCTTTTGATGAATCACAGCAGCTGTAATTACAATTACATGAACAGAAATCTGTGAATAAATTTCCATATATGATTTTAATGCTTCAATCAATAAAGCATACTGTCTATCTAGAAGTCAAATATGTAGATGAGTTAGAACTGAAGTGGATGAAAATGTGAGAAAATTCATATAAGAATATAATCTGTTAGCATTTTCTCTAATTATGAATAATGTTCATGATGTTTTCCATGTCCTTATGTGCACCTCTCCTTGTTGAAAATTAGGCATGGTCTACATTTAATGACTTTTGACAATAACACCTTCAGTGATCAAGCCATGGCAAGGAACGGATCGTGACACAATCTCTTTTGCAAAAACTGCTGGGCTTTGGGTTGGCAACTTTGAAAACTTATTCCTCTCAAAATGCATTTTTCCATTATGGGACTTTTTAAAAGTAAATCTATAATCCAGTCAAGATGAAAAGTGTTTAATCATTGACAATACTGAGCTTTTCTTTATTTTTCTTTCAAGTCTTCCAGTTAACAGCCCATTTTATAGATAAATATATCAGAACCAAAACATGAGGCCAAATACAAAGATGGTGCATAAATATTTTAAGTCCTAGAAGTTGCTGACCAAGTATGCGTGAGGTATGTGGTACACCTATCAGTTCCGTAACTGTTTTTTCCTTCTTGGAAATTAATGGTATATGTTAAAATGTTTCCTATATTATATTCAATCAAAAGAAAATATCTCAAAGTAGTTACTGCAATCCAGTCTCTGAAGACCTACAATTTAAAATTCCGTGATAATTTTCATTGACTCTAAATTCACATTCAATGAATACAAAGATCATATACGTTCTTAATTCATGCAAAGTGATAAATCCCTCTCTGCTTTCTTTCTTTTTTACCATTGCAAGATACTATAAATGTATGAAAATTCTTTTTTCCCTCTCTTATTATGTTAGCACAGCTCATTTCATCTCATCTCCTTTATTCTAAAACTGTGATAGTTATTTATGATGCACAAAGTCTACTGTTCATCCTTTCAATTGAAATGAACATGTATTGTTTGTAAATCCAGGACAACATGACTTTCTCAGTAAAAATGATTATGCACTAGGTTTTACTACATGATGATGGATGGTATGAGAAAGACTGTGACCCAGTTATAATCCCATCTATCAGAAGGGTTAGGGAGGAGAACATCTGCCAACCTGCATACGGTCAGTCTGTCAGCCAATTTTTCAGAAACTTGACCACAGTAATTCACAACAGTCACTTCTTGTTTGAAAGATTCTTGCTCAACTTGCAGTCACTTGGCATGACCCACTACCAGTTTTCCTGCAGACACCATCCCATGCCTCAATTGTATTTTGCAAATATACTGCTAGCTGAATGGCTTGCTGACCTAACACCTTGTCAAACTTCAGCTGACTTTGGAATTGAATATAAAGCTCCTCACAGGACCCTGTACACATAAGAAAAACAACCCTTCAGATCAAACTGATCCTATCCTTCATTACAAAAGCACAAAAGGCAATTTTTATTTACCCATGTTTCACGTGAAATAAAAATACTGCATGATGGCAGAAATATCTCAAAAGAGCAAGCATTTCAGATAAGCATTAATAACTTTCTTGCTAAGTTTGCTCTAAAAGTTAAACTTCTCTGAAGATATTACATAACATGAGTAATGCAGTAATTGAGCTTATTTTTATCTGCGCTTATTTTTAATTGAGCTACTCAGGTATTGAACTTAAGGCTGTCACCTTTAAATGACTTGCTACATTAATGTAATAAATTTTTTAAAGTCTTTCTAAAATTTAAACCTGCTTAGAGGTGCTTTATAATCTGTTTCTTCCAGATATGCAGTGCATGGAGAAGTACTTGAGTGTTTACAGCATCAGCTAGCCTTAATCCCATCAGAACCAGCTTGCTTTTTTCAAGCAGGGAACAAGACCAATGAAATACAACTGTGGCCGTATAGCTGAATAAATAATCCTGGGTGGTGAGCTCTGGATGAAGCCCACCATGCCCACTCCAGACTCCGGCTGTGTGGCTCAGACAGCCTCCGGTGGGCACCTCAAGACCTCACAATTACAGATTGCATAAAAGGAGAAAAGAAAGTCCTCTTTTGACCTGCCCTCCTGCTTTCTACATGCAGTGTGGGAACACTCCCACACACCCTGGTACACTTTTGGATCATTATATTCAACCTTGGTAGAACCAACTGGATGGCTTTTTTTTTTTTTTTTTTTTTTTTAGTTCTTCATGGTATTCTTGCAATCAGATGGCTTTCTATAAAATAAAATGGCTTCAATAAAATAGCTTTCTCTTGCCAGTCCATTAGCCTCCTACCTAAAAATCTGAAATATGCCCAGAGACTGAAGTTCTCTGGATATAAGCTCCTTCTTCCAGTCTCACAACTATTTCGGACTTAACAAAAGTTTCATTCTAAAATGCTCTTATTTTGATTATTTCAGAACGACACACTAAAGTTACAATTTCAGGGAAAATGTCAAGATTCCATCTGATGTACAATATGTTCACTGGGAAAATTCCAATGGGAAAATAAATTACATATTCTTTGGATCTAATGCATACCAAAAATAGCATATAAAATAATCCAGCTGTGTATTGAGGGAAATAAGAGATGACTGTTAAAGTTACATTTCACTGAATTCTAATGTGTGAAGGATTTTCTTTTTTAAATATATAAACAACTTGTTTTCTCCTGCTCTATTCTGTTACCTCACTTTCCTTTCTGATTTTAAAAATATTTCTTACTAAGATTCTGAATATGCATGAAAAGGCAGTCCAGAAGTAGAAAAAACAACAACAAAAAAAAATAAAATTAGGTGTGAGAAAAATGTTGGCAAATTGTTAACTAAATATCTACTTAGATGAAATCTGGAGATATCATCAGGTATTACCACCAGGCTCTATCTAGTTCTCCAAGTCTATTTTAGGCCAGCATTATGATGAGATTAGTTAGCATGCAGCACCCTTATTAAAAAAAAATAAATTAATATCACCAGGATCATTTAACTTCCTTTTGCATATAAAAACCCTCTAACTGATTCTTATAAAACCTTATATTCTATGGGAACATTGCTAGAAGCTGTAAAAACTCACCTTTCTCTTAGCTGAGGATGCTTCTTAAAGGCAACTTCCTATGTTTGGAAACTCAGTGTAAAGGTTGCCATGGTGATTAATTTTAAAAGTGAAATTCTTCCTTTTTAAAGTTTTTTCTTTAAAGAAGAAATGTGCTAGGGCTCAGTTCACAGCAAGACAAATTGGAATGAAAATTCCACCTTAATCCTGAAGATTAAATGACATAACCTCTGTGTAACTGCAACTTCAGCAGCAGAAATGTTTTCAGAAAAAAATCTGGAAACATCTATTTTTACCTAAAAATGGAAGAAAAAATACATCCATATGCAAAAGAATTGAAGGAAAAAAAGCAGAATTTTCCAGCAGTCAGACTGCAGCCAGCAGGCTGGGTTATACTTGTGATAGGATGGAGGAAAGGTAAGGAAGGAATGGATGGGGTAGCTGAAACTCAGAAAAACCAGCAGTCAGCCAGAGATAGTGACATTTTGTGGCGAGAGAAAGTAGTGAAATGCATCTCTAAAGAAAAAGCCTAGAAACCAAAGGTCACTACTGAAAAGCTCTTCACCTAAGGCATTGTCTGTTTCATTTCCATGGCTCAAGATGTAATTTCACATGGGTGTTTCCATCTATTGACTTCTCCTCTCCCCAGTGATGTACAGAGCTGCACCTTGGCTGTCCATACAGCTGTGTTAGCTGTGAGGGAACAGACAACTGCACAGCTCTGTTCCTGTATTGGGAGACGGAAAAATACCATTTCTTCTTGAAAAACCATACAATTTTCAATATTACGTCATCCAACTTGCCCCTGCATAAGCTGTCACTGCAGAAATCACTGGCAAATTAAACTGGGAAATGTTGTGCTGGTTCAATACCCAGGCAATTTATGGCTTCTTTATTCTCCTAAAGATCACAATACTGTGAGACAGCTACATAATTCATTATGTATTTAATATTTTTTCTCTCTAGGCAAAAGTATCTGTACATGCTTAATTAAAATGTCTGATGTAGACAGACTTGATTTTAATGCAAAGAAACAAATTTGTTTCAGAGACCTGCTTGACCTTAAAGCTCTATGCTTTAAACCAATAGAAGGAAAACCAAGCTGAGACTTATGTGGTGCCTGGGCATTACTCATTTTACCTTGAATGACTACCCAAGAAAGCCTCTTTACTTGATCTTACCACATTACTCATGGTAAATGTAGGATATTCTATGTTATATAGAATTATTTTACACTCAACACACACAGTCATGGCAATAAAAAAAAGAAAGCGCCTTTTTAAAAATGGTGGAACATGCAAATAATTACTATTGCTCCTTTGCCATTATTATAAAGTCTGGTAAAGCCATGGGCTTTGTAATGACATATTAGGACTTCTAGGGAAAAACACATTATTTGCATTACATCATAGTTACAGGGATGAACACAATACAAATAGAGTAGGAAACAGTCACCATCTCATTCCCCAGACCCCAGAGCAGCAAGGCTGCTCCTAAATTAGTGATCCCCATGCCTTTTTGCCTTCTCTTGCAGGGACAAATCACACCTACTGGCATGCTCCCTAAAGAAAATCCAGTTTGTTTTTTACTGTTCCAGAGACCTGTGTTTTTCAGACAAAGCATTTAAGCAATGAAAAAAATCCACTTTCTGAGCAAGGGGAAAGCTGGAGTTCCATGTGCAAACAGCTAGACTGGTACTAACATTTCAAGGCTGTCATCTCTATCATTAACAGGTATGTTCATTCTTTTACCCACTAATCTTTATAGAGAATGTAGTTAGGTTAAACTGCAACTATTCTCCATACTCTCTCGAGTGTTTGTAAGAATTATGGAGACAAGCCACACTCCAGAAATCCATCCTTAGGAGTGTAAATCTCCTAGCAGAGAAGTGTACTCATAGCAGAGAAGTTCCTGAAGGTCTCCACAGAGCACCTTATAGCTCAGAACAAAGCTGAGATTGACCACACTTAAATCACTCCATGATGTGTCTTGGAAGGCTGAGGCTAATTTTGTGCTCAGGAGTAAGTTAAACTACAAAGAGTAGTAAAACATCATGCATGTGCTTTGTACCTTTTTTTTTTCACCTGTATTTTTCCTTTACTTTTCCTGTGTCTCTCTCCTTTCTTGTGACTGGCATTATCTTTAGGGCATGATTTGCTTCTCATTTACTCAACATGAGCAAGTTGTAGAACAGTAAAGTGATCTTAAATAGAGTGTGAATTTCTTTGGAGCCTGAAGTTGGAAGTGTGTTTTTTATCTAATAAAAGGCTAAATCAAATAAACCAAAAGAACATGTGCTGGGTTTAGCTGAACCTTCTCTTTCGTCACCCTTGTTCAAGCTGATGATGCTTCCCTCATGACATCACCAATATGTTAGTACCAGCTCCTTGCATTAAAACAAAAAGCAATTCAAGGAAACCCAGTACACAGAGGAAGCGAGAATGGCACTGGAGCAGCTGACTGGAGAACCAGCTTGAGAAATCCCTGGGCTGACACAGGCAGACACATATGCCAGCTCAGCATCATATTGTGATTTCCCTTCCTTCCTTCCTTAAGATGTATCTAGTGTCTTCCCAGGAGCTTGCCCATCCAGACACGAAGGTAAAAAGCAAGTGAGGACACAGTGGCTGAATACAGTGGCTGAATACAGTGGCTGAAACATTTGAACACACAGTAAAAGTTCTGGACAATTTTTGTTCATGCACAAAATATTTAGAATGGGACTAAAAATGGACACTGGATTATTTTACCCTACCCTGAAAAAAGAGGGAAAGATTCAGCACAAGAAATAATTACTTACATTATAAACTTGTACATTCCATGCTATAGATAATTCTGGAAAAATAAAGGAATCATTTAATCAGAGACCAGGGTTTTGTGGATATTTCCAGCTTTCAAGGCAGCACTACAGAGACACAATCTAAATATACATAAATACTTCCAGATAGGAAGGCCACTCTGGGACTAACACAAAATGAGGTGTGTTAATGCACAGTATGAGAAGATTAGGCTCAAACTGAGAGAACCCAGAAATGAGAAAAGAGGAATGAATTTGCCTGTCAAGGGAGAAGAAAGATACAGTTTATTCCCTTCTGCAGTGTTTTCTCATGAGCACTGGACAGTGTGACTGGTCAACCTCTTCCTTTCCAATCCAGACCATAATTGTACCTACCTCATCATTTTCAAATGGGAGTGAGCTGTAGTGTGAATGTAGCAAAGAACAAAGTATTCAGCACTACCAGAACAAGCTGCCAGCAATTCAGCTGGTAAATTTGCAAATTTGCCATTAGACCAGTACAACCAATTTGTTTTCTAGCTGGATGGGGGAATCACTAGAATGTAATCTCCTGCAGCACTGCTAAGTGGCACAATTAGCCTGAAGAATGGTGGCCAAGAATTATTAATAAGTCACGGAGGCAATCTGTGACTGCTACACAAAAATAGGGCTCCTAGGATTGCCATGAAAGAGCTGACTGCCTTTCAGTGTCTGCAGTAGTAGACATGAGGGACATCCTCCACACTGCATGGCAGAAGTACAGGGTAAGCCAAGGTCTGAGAGTAGTTTTGGCAGATGACAGGAAGATGGTGCCCTCAAGGTGCTGGGTGATTAGAGCTCAAGCAGTAAGTCTTCTGTTTTCTCTCTATGCAGCCCAAGCTTCCTGAAACACTTGATTGTGTTAACTACAGAGGAGTCATTAAGACTAGTCTGATAGTAATGTAACCCCACCTACCGAGAAAGTCAACATCCTGCTTTCAGGAAGGAGACCCATTGACTGGAAGACTTCACAGTCCTAAAATCAGGGACCAAAGTTCTGAATATAAATTCCTATTTAGGAGGAATAATTCCTATCTAGAACCTGTCAAAACCACAATACCCTGCTTACCCTAGGACAAAATTATCACTTCCTGTGGCATTGAGAAGTCCCCTCATATTAAGAAAGGCAATGAGGCTCATCAGTATATTTGATAGAGACTTCATAAGTGCTACTGACTTCAATGTGTTTTAAACACCAGCCAGGGTCCAGAGGTGAAGTGTAAACTGAACCAAGTGTCAAAGCTTCAGCAAGGACACTTGCAGGAGAAGTAGAGCTGAGGCAAAGACAATCTGGCAACATGATATTAAGTTACATTTAATCCTTGACAAATATTTGGAGAACACCAAGAGCGCTGGGTCTGTCTATCCATCAAACATCAGGTATCTGAGGACATGTGAAAGACTCCAGCCAAGTCATCCAGGAAATGTTCAGACCAATGAGACAAAAAGAACTTAAATAACAATCAATTACAGCTCTGTATTCTTCACATAGCTTAGCAGACTCTGAGGATGCTCAAGGCAGCTAGCACATGCCAGTGAACAGTGGGGCTGGTACAAGACCTGCCACCACACACTTGTCTGGGTTAATAAAGAACTAAGCAAACCAGAAATCCTATCATATTACTTTATGATTAATACTAGCGAAGAGCTCACCCATGAACTAAGCAGTACAGAACCACTATGCCAGAGAGGCCAACCATGGCAGCCTTAGCCCAGAGCCACTAGCTCAGCACACATGATAGCAGTCCTGATGAAGCAGAAGGTTTTACACAGAAACTGCAACCTCTTGCTCATTGCTGGCAGTAGAAATACCAAGCAGCATCTACTTTCTGTGTTGCCACGCCATTAATCCTTGGAACAGAAGAAAAAGACTTGAGCCTCTGTCAATAACTTATCATGCCTTGCTAAAGGCTAAAGGTAATCTGGGAAAACAGCAAAAATTAAGTACTCTTACAGGTACTCAAAGTTTTGCACTGCATGACTATGCAGATTGCAAGGGACAAAATTTACATCCTGTATCTGCTGAGAGATGAGGTCTCCCCTCAAGACTGGATTTTGTCTGAGGGGATTTGAGCACTGTCCCAGCAGAATTACGGAATGATATCCTGAGATGAACAGCAGCTCATGAGAAAGGACAGGGAAAAGCAAAGTAGTATATCAAATAACCTGCTCTAGGGCATGAGATATGCCAGCATCATATAGTGCAAATAGAGGAACAGAGCAGAGGGGGGAATTCATCAGTCTGGGAAAAAACAGAGAAGGTCTATTAGCTTTCAGTGGCAGGAGGCATTCAATACAGCAGGTGACTCCTTCACATTCTAAGACCTGGTCTATGCAAATGTATTTTGATCCTTTGGCTAGAAATATCATGTGTAAACAGCACCTTTTTCTAATATCCAACCTATATCTCCCCCGACACAACTTTAGGCCATTCCCTCAGGTTCTGTCACTGGTCACCACAGAGAATAGATCAGTGTTTTCCCTTCCTCTTCCCCTCACAGGAAGTTGCAACTGCAATGAGGTCTTTCCTCAGTCTCCTCCAGGCTGAGCAGAACAAGTGATCTCAGCCAGTCCCCGTACACCTTCCCCTCAAGGCCCTTCACCATCTTTGTTGCTCTCCTTTGGATGTTCTCTAATTCGGCCCCATGGAGGGTCAGTGGGAAGCTCCCCAATTTCATGCAGCCCAGCAGAGAAACTTTAAGATGATAGAAGGAATTTTACTATATCTCTGAAAGATGAACTAGAAGTGGTAGATTATTGAGAACTTATTTAGAGAAATTTGAAGCCTAGCAGTTTGTTTTTCAAAAAAACCCCACCCATCCAGGAAACACAAAAATGAAAACAGAAATCTGTAGCAACCTGCATATCAGTTGAAGGGAAAAATAGATTTTATAGGAAAAGTACGTTGAGGACTGATCAGTCTACATATGTCTCAGTGGATGGCACTACAGCTATGCATCTGCAAACAGCTAATTCAGGGGCACACTGTTACATGACTCACAAAAAATAGTGATTTTCATTTCCTTGCTGGGAAAGATGAAAACTTTACTTCTACATATACAATACAGGGCATTTTGAAGTTATTAAAAGAAAAGTGAGCCTAAATTTTACCCTGCTGTGTTCCTCTTCCGTAATTAGTCATTCTTAGTTCTCTCTAGTTCTCATTTTTCCTCCCCAGGTTTTTAGTAGAAGAAAAATTCTCCTTTCCCCCTTTTGTATTTGCTAATGAATATCAAAGGAAATAGTATGTAACCTCTAAAATTCAGTCATGTGTCTACCAGTTCTGGAGTGTCAGAGAGAGTAAGAATAAACATTATCACAATAAATATTAAAATTATTCTTAATATTACTACACACACTGAACTAAAGGTAAGAACAGATGTGGAATTCATTCACCACTGATTCTCTTCACCAGCTTTACCTGGAATCACAAGAAATAGAAAATTCACTGCAAGGCAACTTAAGAAACAACACAAGAAGAAACAGTGAAGATGATTTTTCTCTCTTACATATCTCCCTATGAAAGTCACCCACCTTCGAAGCTGAGAGGGGCAGACAACCTCCCCACAGAGGGAAAATGCAAAGAAAAAGGAAAAAAAAAAAAAAAAAGCATTCTCAGCCAATTATTATGTATGTTTTATTAAGAGACTTGTTTGAGATTTTTAATTTTTAATTATTTTTCATTCCCGAAGAGTCATTTTTCCTCAGCAGTTACACCATAAGCAATGTCACATTGTAACAGACCGTGTAGCACCACTGACATGCTGTAATTTTCTCTGAATGCAGACATTTATGGTTTCATACTAACATACCTCATGCTGATGGTATAATAATCTTGACCTGCAGATTTTACAAGGAAAAAAGAAAGTAGAAAATAACTGAAAAGTGGCCATAATAGCAAATAACCCTGTTTCCCAGAGAGGCTCTTCTCTTGTAGTTGATGACATGTCCTGTTAACCAGCTCAGTTCCAAAGGACATGTTTAGACTGTGAAATTGGCAGTGTCATCCTGGAGGTCTCACTGCCCATGACCCAGAAGAAACACGCCATCACACCCAGCAAACACCTTGCAAGGAGCTGCTGACAGGAAGGGGCAGCTCTGATACAGGCTGATGCCACCCATGTTGTGACCTTGGGCCAAGACATCAGAGGGTCAAATCAGTCCCAAAATGGGGAGAGCTGGAGTCTGCTACTCTGCTCAGGGGATGAAGAGGTGGAGTGCAATCTTATTTCTGAGAAGACGTCTCAACCTGACATGGTGCTGCTTCACATCTGCTTGTCTTGCCTGCAGGCCACCTTTTCAGGGCTCGGGCAGAAGCACAGAAAATAAAACTGGCTGTTCCCTCCTACAGTCCTCAGTGACGGTCCAAGGTACTTCTGTCAGGAGCCAGCACTGTCCTCCTGGCACTCTGTCCCTGGCTTTGCTCAATTCTAGCCCATGCTGCATCACCTCTGGGACTACTTTGGCTTCCTGGGCATCTCTACCTCTTGGGACCCTGATACCTTTTTGCCACCCAGTCTTATCTACCACTCAAAGATTATCCTTCTTTCAAAAAAAGTCTTCCATTTCACTTGTTCTCTGTCTCATTTCAGATCCCTTAAAATGTACATTCCTCCATTTCCTCTATCTTTGATCTTTTAATTAATCTGGTTGCCATTGTTCAACTGCAGTGCTGTCTTTGCAGCACTATTTTTTGTACTGTATATTGCCTGGGTTATTTAATTCTCTAAAGTCTTCTGGAGACAGCTTATTTACAGGACATCATATAATTATAAGAAGGTTTTTAGACTGTGCTGGAAAGGAAGTTGTAATTGCAAAAGTAGCTCTGAAATATGCTGTGGATTTTATCCACTGTTTCAAGCCTTACATCCAGATACAAACAATACATAAATGTCAAAACATGAATGTAAATTTCATAGTAAAAGTAATTTACTCCCAAAAAGAACAAAAACATCCTCATATAATTGCCCTCACTAAAACGATCTATTAATTACATTTTAAATTCAGAATTTGGAAAAAACATTTCTAGTAGGTGGTAAACTTTGTGTTATTCACAAATATTTCAGTTTGCTGAGTATTATTTAGGTATAGTATTTAATGAAAGCAAATGCCTGCTTCTCCTCTAACAGCTGGGAAATAGCACTGCTGGGACTAGTGTAGCACAGGACAAATCCGCTCTGAAGCCTGTGTGGTCCACTCCTCTCCTGATATGCAGGGAAATCCTTAGGTACCAAATCCATATACAACATATTTCTCCATCAGGTTTTCTCTTCCAGAGAAAACTCACCTTTCTTTAAATGAACAAAATAAAGAAGCATGCTAAACACCCGTCTCCTCCGTAGCCCAGCCAACAAAAAAAACAACTTCCCCCAAAACCAAACCAACAACAAAAAAACAGACCTAGAGAATAAAAATCAACTATTAGAAGTCTCTGTCCTCTCTGTCCTACCCACGGGGAATTAATCAGAAAAGTAAACCAAACTGAATATGCAGAACAAGGATTTTTTTTGCCTCTCTCTTTCTGTGTATATACTCCTACACACATTTGAAAAAAACCCCATATATGTGTGTATATATATATATATCAGAAGTCATCAGTCATCATAAGTATTACTACAGTAGCAGTCATACTTGCCATCTCTACAAAATATAATCATAATGATATTCTAAACCTAACAACATTAACATTCCTGATTTCCCTAGGGAACACTATGGCAAGAAGGAAGATCTGCCAGGCTACAACAAAATGTAGAATCCTGCACAATTACCTCAGGGTAATCTGTTTCAAAAAAATTGGCAAAAATAATGACAAGGAAGGTAGAGCAACACTTTCAAACAAAACTACAGAGCATCCCAGAGCTGAAGGTTACCCATGAGGTTGTTAACTTGCATGCACCTTTGCAAAGCAGACCATTTCTAGTGGTATGGGTTCATTCAACATAGAGCTTTTGAGCAACTGACTGCAACAAAAGTAATTTCAAGGCTGAAAAATATGCAGTGTGTAAATAAGCTTGCATAAGCTAATAAAAAAGTTTAAGCACCAAGAGAAGTCAGTGAGGGGAGTGGGGTTAGGAGACGTGCAGGACAGGTCACTTGCCAACACTAGGAGCCTTCCTACAAATGTAGGATTTGAAATTACGTAAAAAGCTACTCATTTTGTACTAAGGAATCTGACAAAAAAAGACTATTTTTATATGACATCCTTTCTTGAACACGTATTTTTCTCTAGCACTATTGTAGTTCCTGCAAATAGAGTAAAAATTACTATTCCCAAATCCTTTGCAACAGAGTTCAAATTTCCTTGTGAAAGATTCTGTTACTTGTAGGCTATGAAACACAATGAACTAATGGCACCTTCTTCACTCATAAGTTGCCTCACAGAGGAAGATTAATTTTAATTGGAGTGGAGTGATTTTTGACTACATAATTACCACCTGGGATGCCCCTAGAATGATTTTGCTATGCAGTTCTTAAAAATGTCAGTGCATTGCTTATCCAATTCTATGCATGTTATAAAACCTTTCTTCAGATTTACAAGAGCAAGGCAGAGGTAATAGTAGATACTGGGTGATGTAGTTTAACACGTGGCCAGAGTGTTATGAGCAGCATGGAAATGTAACAATCTCTGAAGGTATCCTGCACTTCTCAGAACGGCTTAAAATTGCTAGACAGCTATTCAGGGGTGTTTTGTAAAGCAAAAGTTTTAATAAAAGCAAAATAACAAATGATACAAAAGAAAAGCTGAGTACAGTGTCAGAGAAACCTCTGACATCTTGCTAAGACATTCTAAAAAAGCCCAGAGCACCCCTGTGCTCATCCTTACTTACTGAATGACCCAGGAGGGTTCTTTTGGCAAACTGACAACAGAAACAGCTACGGGTTTTGAGAAACATCCTAAAGATCCAATGAGTTCCCCTGTGCTGGCACTGAGCCAATTGTAATGAGAAGGCTATGGAAAATTCTAGTTTAATTTCCTTACATGTTCAAAGGTAAGACAAAACTTTTTTCCTTATACAGAAGCACCTGCTCAGGTGTGGGGGTGCATTCCTACAACTGGGCCTATACAGAAGCTGAAGGCAGATAAAAGATACCAGGTGAACTAACCCTTTTGTTGTCAACACAGATCTGAATTCAAATGGCAGCAGAATTCCTTGCACAAAGTTTTATGTCATTTACCACCTTATACCCTTAGAATCCATCCCCTTTCTTGTCTAAAACATGTAAACATTGCTAATAATTTTACTTAAACCTATTCAGTTTAACTGAGTTGTCACCAGCTTTTATTGGATGAAAATCTTTTTGAAATTTTTAGTTAAGGTATGACCACTCTGTACCATGCAAGCCCCATTTGAAACATTGAGTGATATTTGCTCAAATGTTTGGCAGATTGTAGTACAGTGCTGTAACGGCAGCGAGCGAGTGACTCCAAGTGCAGCCAAACTCTCGCAGAGATGTTCCACTGTAACCTTTTGGGAAGACAAATTTCTGAGCCCACAGCTGCTCTCAGATGTAGCAAGGGATATTTAAAAAGTAAGACACAAGAAAGATAAAACTCATTTTATGAAATGAGGTTACATATTAATTGGGGCTCTTTTAAAGTACTGTCTAGAGACATGCACTCTAAAGAAGCCTCACACCTTGCAAACTTGAAACATTAGCAGGAGTTAGAGTACAACAATCCTAACAGACACAAAGCATCACAAAGACACAGACAAGAAAGCACACCTAGCTCAGAGCCTGACAGCTTGCCTGGATCCCAAAGGTCAGAGCCTAGTTTGCTTGGCTAACTCAGTAGAGCATGGGACTCTTAATCCCAGGGTTGTGGGTTTTTGCCCCATGTTGGGCACCTTTTGTAACAGCGTATATTTTAAGAGTGGAGCTGAAGCCTAGAACACAGAAAACCTCTCCAGTGGGAAGTCCGCTTGGGGAAACTCAGGCAAAGCAGTCAAGGTCACATATTCACACACGCCATGTGGCTAGCTCAGCAAGGAGAGGCAGAAGGCCCTTGCACTGGATCAGTTCCAGCCAGGTTTATTTCCAGGAGCCAAAGGGGAATCCAGAAGCAAAAGGGCTGGGGTCTGCCAGTCTCAAGGTTAAGTATGGGCTACAGCAGCCAATGACCTTGAGGCACAGGGGCGGAACAAGGGGCAGGTAAGGTCAGTGATCTATAGGTGAGACAGGGCTGGTCATTGGAGACCCAAAACCAATGGAGACAGAGGAAAGGAGACACCACGGGGCCAGGGCATTAGGGAGGGGGAAACCGGGGCAAACCATCGTGGTACAGAGTGCCTTTGGGGAGTTCTCTCTATCAGGCTGGGAAGGTGACTCTATGATCTGTCCTGCCAAGGCCAGACCCTAGGTATTATGTCAAGGGGCTGCAGGGATTCCACATAAAGCTGCTCTGCAGCACCATAAAAGATATTCTGAGACCATGTTTGTTTAACAGGAGGAGGTAATGCCTATAATGTTATTAAAATGGTGCCCAAAATCTGATGCTGTAATGGTGCCCCAACAGCACCTGGTGGCTGATGTTTGTGTTGAGCTGTCTTGCTGTGGAGCTAAGCAGGTGGCAGCTTTTCAGAGAAATACAAACACTGCTTTGCCAGGGCTAGGGCCAGAGCAACACAGGAAACAGGGGGGAAAGGAGCTTGCAAGATCACTCAGATGCTCCTCCACCTTTTTTATTGAGAGACCAAACTCATGCAGCTACTTTAACCCACCCTGGAAATCTTGCAGGAGAGATGCCACAGGCCCTGCCTGTTCCCAGGCAGTCTCCTCTAGTATCTCAATCTCCTCATGATTAGAAAATTTTCCTTCATGTCTGAAGCTCCTTTACTGCATTTTAAGGTCTCTTCTCCTTGATCTACTCGGTGTGGACAGAGAATCGGACTACTCATTTCCTTTCTGCCACCACCTTAGATGTAACATAACTGAAGGGACAAACACGCTTTCTCTCAGTCTCGACTGCCAGACTGACCAGCATCTCCTTGGCTGAACTCCTGCACACCTCATTTTTCAGCTGCCCTTCCTGCTCTCTCCCAAATTTTTTTCCATTGGCTTTTTCACTTCCTCCTAGAAGGGGACTGCCTCAAACTAGGCAAAATACTACAGCTGAGATCTTCTGTGTGCCAGCAACAGAAGAAGGATTTTGCCAGGTATCTCCCACACAGCTATCCTCCTCCAACACCCCAGTATGTTGCCTGTTCACAGCAGTACAACATTATTGGCTCATACTCAGTTTTTGTATCACTGTAACTCTCCCACCCCCAGATCTTTTTCCAGAAAGCAGCCACTTCTTATTCTCCGTCCTCCACACTTTTTGATTTTTTTGTGCCTAAATGTGGTCATCCCAACTGAAGAGCATCCTGCTTTTTCCCAGACCATTTTTGTAGTTTATCATGTCTATTTGGGTTTGACTCCTGCACTTCAGCATTCCTGCAGCATATCTAACAGGTTTGTGTAATGTGTAAATGTACTTAGAATTGAATAGATATAAAATATATAGCAGAATATCATATTACATTTGTCATAGATTGTGATGTTCTATCAGTAATTGAATAGTACCAAACTCCAGGTAACCTCCATAAAAAGTTCTGTGCTACACAGCATTTCAGGGCAACTGGTTTGGTATCTATCCTGTGCCTGTTCTTTTTCAGAACAATGTAGTACAATATTACACCTTGTAAAATTTCATGAGCATCAGGCTTTAGTAGTTTGCATGTGAGTGTCATGAAAGACTCTGTGAAAAGTGCTACTGAAGCCAAGAAAAATGTCAATTATTATTTCTTCCATATCCAGTAAGCATGATACTCTCTCACGTGAGAAAATCAGATGGCTTCCATGCAATTTCTTCTTGACTCTGAGGACTGCTGCTCATCTCTTTGTTACCCTCTAAATATGAATCAACACCTTACTTGCTCAGTAACTTTTCCTGTTTTTTCTTTTCAGGAATTAATCCCAAACTAACAAGTTAAGAAATTCCAGGCTTCCCTTTGTCTTCCTTCATAAAGATGCATTTTCTTTTCCCTTTTTTCTTCCTTTTACCAGTGTAACAGTCCTGTACTGTATCAAAGTATCAATTCTTTAACATATTAAGAACAAATTAGCTCCTCTGCCTGCACAGTAGAATAGGCAAGCTGCCTTGGCAGTATTGTGCTTTCCCTCTCATTACACTAAATAGATGTTTTTAAGCCAGTCTCTCCTCTTTCTCTTCTTTCTGCCTTTGAAAACGTCTTCCTTTAATTGTTAAAATGCACGCACTTTCTACTAGGACTCTGCACTGGAAACTGCTTGGTTTGAAACATCTAAAAAGGCATTCTAACCTGGCTTAGAAATGCTTTGCTCAGAGGGTTCTTTACTGAATTTACGTACAAGTCTTGCCCGTAGCCCTTACCTTGGAAGTGCCAGAATATTGAGACTCTGGAATTTTACAGATATGTTTCCTTTGAATATTGAATTGCCCTCCAGTGTAACCTTATTTTGTGAGTGGCAGAATTTGGGATGTGGGGGAGGGAAGAGTTTAAAAATTATCTTTGTTCTGCTAGAGAACACAGCAACATTTTGTTGCTGAAGTGAATGAGGACAGGTTGAAGGGCCTTCTGTTGAAACAAGATCTCAAGAAACTGTCATCTTCTCAATAATTTTCTATTTATTTCATGAGGCTCTAACTGCTGAATTGGACATAAATACAAAAATAATTTAAATCAACATAAAATTGCATATGCTGTCATTTATTTTTGGGCAAATAAATTCTGCAATGTTTGCTTTGTGCCTCTTTTTCCTCTCTCAAAGCACAATTTTATAACTTTTCATTTGTCTATAATTAATTCTGGTTTTGTGTCTTAGCAAAACATGGATAGTTTTTCATATAAGCAGCAAAGACATACCAACCTGTCAAAAAGCATTTGTTACAAACCAAAAATTTGCTACAAAGAAAAGATTCTCAAAAACAAATCAACAGAATTTATATTAAGATCTTGTTAATATTAGCAGAAAAACATTTCTATAATGGTATAAAAAGTAACTAAATGCTTAGCAGATGCTTCAGTGGCAAAAAATATCTGGCAAAAAAACACTGAGGGATTTTTTATGCAATCTGTCCTCTTCCTTCACCCTCACTTTGCTGCTGCCACTCACATATCAAATAACAAAAAAGCCCAACTGCTCACAGATGCGCAGATGAGTTTTGCCCAGAGAAACAGCTGTTCAGTGCCATCTCTGGTACTGAAAATCTGCAGATTTTCAAGGCACCAGGCTAGCACTATTCTGTTGCTCCTAACAGAAGAGATAGGAGCTGTAAGAGGCAAGGTTTGGGTTTTTTACATAAAGAGTATGGGGCTTAAGGAACTGTATAAGAGTGAGAAAGGGAAGTATGGAAACATCAAGGTTATCAGTAGAGAACAAAAAGCACTAATCCCAGGTTTGACCTGAATTTTCCTAATGTTGGATTAGCTTAGATATTTTGCAATAATCTTTTCCACCAGACATTTTCATTCTGTGATCTGAAAGTGCCTGGTTTTGCACAGCTCTATCCTCATCCTCATTACCTTATATTAACTTAAAATTATACATATTTATTGCCAAAGAGATAATGGTCTTCTCTATTTATCTATTTTACTTCTCACTAACTAAATTGGATTCTGCTTGCTGTCTGAAATGTTATATGTAAGCTAAATAAATATTACAGCCAAGCTGCCTGAGGCAATAAATTCTTGTTCCTCCCAGGAACATGGCCCATTTAATGAAAAAGAATTACTACCATAATTACAAGTTTTCAGGACTTTGTGAACACCCTATAAATGTTTTCTTCAGGCATTCACAATGAATAATTTAATAATTTCTAAGTATTTCCCACTTATTTTCTTGGAACAGCTTGTAGGAGAACAAATTCTTTTGTGTTAATTCATAAAAATAATACAGAAAATGTTCTTTCAGGAGGTGTAGACTTCAGTGATATTCAGCCCTGTTGTCAAAAATTTTCATTAATGGATTGCAGTACAGCCAGTATATTGTAAACCTTTTATGCCTTAAAATCATGGATCATGGATAACTCCTTGGCATGGGAGTTGGGGAGAGCCAAACTAAAGGTGAATGGGAAAAAAAGAATGAATGAGAGTAGATGAAGCATTTACCAAACAAGAAAGAAATAACAGAGACACAGTATAACAGCATTATGATTACCTTTGTGATAAGCTAAGAATATAGCATGTAGTTATTCACATTTCTTTAAAAAAATTTTATATATATATATATATATAAAGACATCAATTAAGAGGATATATACTGTAATGGAAAACTGGAGTTTCTGAGGCATGATGTTATTTTTCAACAGTTACACCTGCGCAAAGAAATCTGGGTTGGTTTTTTTTTAAGCAGAGAAATAAAATACTTGCAAAAATGCCTGAATTTTCAATACGAGTTTTAGCAATCAGAGAAAAAAAATGGAAGGACCAGCTGGTAGAGAGTGTAAGAGAAACATCAGCAGTGCCAAGCTTTCCCTGGCTTCTCTCCCCCCATAACCTGTGGCCTTTCTCTACAAGCACTGTTCTCCCTTGCCAAATGGTGTTACTCACCAAAGAAAGTTGTCAATTTTAGAAAGAAAAAAACAAAAAACCAAAAAAACAATGTCCAAAAAAAAAAAAAAAAAAAAAAAAAAAAAAAAAAAAGTGGAGGAAGCAGCAAGTCCCTACTGTTGTAGTTAGGGGAGCAGAGGGACAACATAGTGATGAAACACCTCTCTTTCCACTGTGTTTCAGCACACTTCATGGATCAGCATTTTTGTTATTGAGTAGAGGTGAGAGGGAGCTCTGCTGAATTATGGTGCCACTGTTTTAAGTTACAAAGAGATAAATGTATTAATGCTTTAAATAAATATTTAAATTTATTTCAGTTTCCAGTTGATTCAAGTTGCCACTGATTTTTCTCAGTTCTGCCACAAATACATGATCTGCTCACAGTATATAGTAGGGTCACCTGGCATTCAAAAATACTGTACTGAAAAGAAGAAAAGCAGTATCAAATTCTAATAATTTCTTACGCAGTAAGGAAAACCTCTCTCTTCCAGTAGTTGCTGCTAAGTTACCCATAATAACATCATTTTAAGTACCCCCATGATTACTATCTAGATGTCTTTCCAGCTGTGTGAACTTCTGTACCAAGTATTATATTCAATATTAACAATAGCACAAGTATTCTTAGTGTTTATTTATAGCTTTCCTGCAATTTTTACCTTAAACCTTTCTCTCTTTACCCAAATTTCATATTAGTTTGGGGCGTTCTTCTGAGTCCAACATCCAGATAAAGTAAATTGCTATAAGACCATAGAGTTGAGAAGGCATTTTGGAGCAGTACAGGATAACCAAAACACAGGAGAAGGTCAAAACCCAATCTACAACCCATGGTTCTGTCAACAGGAACAGCAGCTGATGCACTGCCCTTCTTTTGGGGGACACCTGGGAATAGTCCTGTGGCACCTGGGAACAGCCCTGTTTCCTCCTTCACTGGTGGGACTGTAAACTACCTGCATCACAGTCCACTTGCTGACAGCAGCTGCCACACTGGGACCCTCAAAGCCATGACCTGAAAGTAATTTGTTGCTAACATATAAGAGATAGAACTTTCTACAGAAGGCTGAGGAAATTCCATCTCCTGTGCTGTCCCAACTGCTGCTGATTTTTGTCCCTAGTTCCTGGAGATCTGTTTTGGGCACCAGGTCGGCTCACACAAGTATGGGTGAGCAATTACAAAGGACATAATGAATATTTGGTACAAAACGCAGCAGGCATTTTCCAACTAGTTTAGGCCTGCAGAGTCTTGCAGCAGAAATAGGCAAACGGAAAACACATTTGTATTTTTGGGTTTTCAGCTTCTTAATTTACAGCTTGGTTTGGTGAGTAAACTCATCACATCCAAAACTCATTTCTATAAGCAAACAGATACAAAACTGGGAGGAGCAGTTGACTCCCTCAAGGGCAGGGGAGACCTATAGAGAGACCTCAACAAATTAGAGGGCTGGGCAATCACCAACTATATGAAGTCCTATAAGGGGAAGTGCTGGATTCTGCAACTGGGACAGGACAATCCTGGATATACAGACAGACTAGAGAATGAGACACTGGAAAGCAGTGCCCTGGGAAAGGGACCTGGGGGTCCTCCTTGATGGCAAGTTGAACACGAGTCAGCAGTGCCCTGGGAGCCAGGAGGGCCAACCCTGTCCTGGGGTGCATCAGGAACAGCATCACCAGCTGGGCAAGGGAGGGGATTTTCCCCTCTGGTGTGCACTGATTGGCCTCACCATAAGAGCTGTGTGCAGTTTTGAGCACTGCAATAAAAAGATACTAAGAGACCATCCAAACGAGGGCAATGAAGATGGGTGATGGGCCTTGAGGGGAAGCCATGTGAAGAGCAGCTGAGGTCACTTGGTCTGTTCAGCTGGAGAGGAGGAGACTGAGGGCAGACCTCACTGCAGTCTGCAGCTTCCTCATGAGGGGAAGGGCAGGGACAGGTACTGATCTCTTCTCTATGGTGACCAGTGACAGGACCCGAGGGAACGGCCTGAAGTTGTGTCAGGGGAGGTGTAGGTTGGGTATTAGAAAAAGGTTCTTCACCCAGAGGGTGTTAGAGCACTGTAGTGGTTACAGCACCAAGCCTGACAGAGTTCAAGAAGGGTTTGGACAAAATTTTCAGGCACACCATATGACATCCTGACCTCGGGTTGGTCCTGTGCAGGGCCAGGAGTTGGCCTCAATGATCCTTGTGGGTCCCTTCCAACTCAGCATATTCTGTGATTCTGTGAACGTGGATCTGCTACACCAATCCCACCAACCAAAGCTGCAAATCAAATGAAAAAATACTTCCA
Organism: Phylloscopus collybita; assembly: GCA_027886175.1. Classification (NCBI taxonomy): domain Eukaryota; kingdom Metazoa; phylum Chordata; class Aves; order Passeriformes; family Phylloscopidae; genus Phylloscopus; species Phylloscopus collybita. The sequence continues at coordinate 47,033,092 of JAJNNQ010000137.1, read as the reverse complement.
GAAAGGTTCCTTGTCTGTGAGAGGAATTGATGCTCACAGTGCCAATACCTGCTGCGAACTAGACAGGTGGGTGTCTAGACAGGCCTCACAGTGACCTTGCTATTTGCCTTGAAGACAATGGCCTGTTTCCCCTAAGACCTCATGACCCTCTAGCCTTGTGGACTTTCCATATACATTCATAAGTCAAAATCTTCTTTCTTAGAAACTGGCTCTCAGCTTAAAACCTACAAGTCCGATAATGTCCTGGGTAACCTGTTCCAGCATATCAACTCCCCACAGGAGCACTACCTTCACACATACAGCAAAGTCCATAACAAAAAGCAGAAATCCAGAATTCCTATTCACAGTGCTAGGCAGCAAGGGTTCTGGGTGTTATCTCCCATCACGTTCATCATTTGAATAAGCTTGGTCTTTCAAACTCATAGACACATCAGTAATCTTGGCTAACAAAAAAGCAGAGAAAATAGCCACACGTAGAGGAAATTGCAAGCTCAAGCCCATTATTTATCAGAGTACACAGCTATTAACAAAATCAATCATTTTTACATTCATGAGTAAGGCACTTAGGCACCAGGCCTGCTGTTCTTTTTTTTTTTTTTTTTAAATTTTCATGGACTCTGTTTATTTCTTTGAATTGCTTAGCTTTTGAGACTAATTAAATAATAAAAATGTTCTGTTTACAAAATTGTAGCATGTTGCTCTCACACAATGAGTAGAACTAGATGGGTATTTGTTTGACTGCTAAAATCAGTGGTTGTTTTTTTGCCTTGCTCTTGCTTTAAAAACTACTAAAATTTGAGGCACAGTTTTTTCAGCCTAAATTTGCATGAGTACTTTTTTTGAGACTACAAACTAGGTTTTTTATACCCTCAGTACAGCGTTAACCTCTGTCTTGCTGTCTGTGGACAACTTTTTGTGCTTTTCTCTCTTGGGAATCAGATAATTTACCTAACTTCCAAAGATACAGACCTGAGAGCTTTGTTTTTCTAAAATATTATCTTAAACAAAAGAAAGACACCTCTGCTGTTTTCCAAGGTATTTATCAAAGTAAACATTTATCCATTTGTTCTTCAACCTATAGTTTTTACAGTGCTAAAATACCAGTGCATTGAGAGAAAAAACCTGCAGTGTGATGGTGATCCTTTTGCTGGAAGAACAGATGGGAGTACTTCACTGTCAACATAATACATGTGTAATGTGAACATAAGAATATATGAATAGGTGAGATACCTTTTTGGGGTTTCTAATAACTTAACGGTAATCACATTTTTAAAAAGACATCAAAGAATTACTTCAGCGTTGTGAAATGATACCATAGAAAGACATACTGCTTTTTTTTTCCTAGCATTAATCAATCTTAGAGAGGTATTTGACTCAGCCCCCACAGGAACTGAATATCTTAAGAGTCTTTAATCGGTTTACCCTCACAAAGAAAACATGAGACAAAAAAGTTCCTGGCCTTACACTGCTAAATGCACACAACCTCTATGATATCCCTTTGGTCACCCCAGAAGACTATGGACAGTCCAGAAATACCTATTGTGAAGACCTGTGCATGCAACTTTGCTAAATGTATCATTTTCAATGTATAGACATAGCAAAGTGAAAATAAGTATACTCAGAAAAGTAGAAAGATTCAATGTTGCCGTGCTAATAGCTCATCTATCACAAGAGTCAGTCACAGACCCACCAACAAAAGCAGTTGGTGGTCTTAAGGCAGTCCTTGACTCTCAGTTGTAGTGCTATCAAAATGCTAATAAACAAGTACAGTTGATCTCACTAGAAATATTTAGTTGATTCTTTGAAATGAACCAAATTTATTGGTGCTTCTGTGTTCAAATAATCCATGGGTACATGTGTGATTGTATGCCTGTGTGTGCAAAACTCCACTTGCATTTTTGATCGTCTTTCAAAAACTGTCCTGTATTTCACATTTTTCTTCCACTGGAACCAGTATATTTCCCGAGAAGTCAGGTGGTTTCCTTGAGAACACACTACATGTGAGGGATGCAACTGGTGTCAGAACTTGCAGCCATCACTTGAAAGTCTGCACAGAAATTCTCTGTCCATACACATTTTAGCTGTGTTCCTTCTGCTTCTTCTGACCTTATAGTTACTTCTGGATTCAGGTGTGAAGGATCAATACCAGTGACAAAATTGCTACATGATGTTAATGAGTTTGGTATACAAAGCTTGTTTTTTGACAGCTCCTTCACTGTCATCCCTGAACATTTAAATGAAATGTGATTAGACCCACAAACAAAAAGAAATGTTGGATGACACTCCCGAAAAAGAACCACCATAAATGGCACAAAATCAAGGCTTAGACAAGAGACCAAATGCAAAGTAAAAGACTGCCAGCAAATTCAATGGGACCACTGCTTCCCAAGGTTTGCGTGTGCATGTAACAGTGTGGATTCCCACTAGACATTTGAAATTGGGAAACAGATTAAAATCTGGATTTGTTTGCTTTGGGTACCCCTAGTATCTACCTTTTAGGATCATTATCTTACCAGTCTGCGTGTATACTCAGCAAGAAAAGCAATGTCCAACGTCTCAATCTAACAGGTACACATACAGCTAAGTAAAAACTCAATATTTTCTGAGAAGCTCACAGTACATTGCTGACAGAACTCTTGTTACATCAATAGTGGATACAATCCAGGTTCAACACATCTTCTCTTTTTGTTATTTTAATGAAATTCTAATTTCACAAAGCATACTCCAGTTAAGAAAGTAAAAAAATCCTCCATTTTCTTTTCTGGGCTCCAGTTCAGAAAACAGGAACATAGAGAGGATTCCAGTTTTGTTATCTCTCTATTTTCTTTGGGCATTGGCCCTCCATTTGATGATGCATCAGCAATTAGCATTTTGGAAAAAAAGGAGTAAAAAGAAGGAAAAGACATTTTTTGAATTGCTTGATGTTTTCATTATGTTCTGCAGTCTAGTAGCTCTTTAGAAGTAGTAAATTAGCCTGCAGTACTGATTTTTCCCAAGACACCTCTATTACTTTGAATTTGCATCCTTATCATGTATATTATGTATGCCTGTGCGTCACTGTGCCTGAATTAGACTACAAGTTCCTTGCGACAGAATACCTTATTCTGTTCATAGCACTACATTCAATTTTGATGCTCAAATAATAAAGTTGACGTAAGGAACATAATGGCAAGCAAAATCAATCAAAATAGGCCTGATACAAGGCTGACTATGGGTCTAAGAGCTACTAGACAAAAATTATTAGACAGCACAGCCTAAAGGTTCACAGCTGAAGACTTCTAAAAGTACCCTCACAGACTTTGGATGATCATTTCCACAAACACATATTGTGGGAGCTCTTCTACCAAGGGAGAGCAGCTCTTCCTAAAATAACTTCCTGCATAGAAGTACTTATTCTGAGTTCCTACTAATTAACTACTGTCTCTCCATTTTCCTGGCTCTTTGCAAGGCTGATGAGGGGGAGGGGTCACATTCTACCTCGTGGCTGATTTTCAGAGAGAAAGGAATACCCTCTTTGTCTTTCACTCAGGAGTTTGTGGGTTACCATTTTCAGCTCAATGCAAGGTAGCAAGAAGGAAATATCCCAAGGCTGAGTCTCCAAATAAAAAGAGTCCTTCAAGCTCATGCAAATATAGGACAGTTCACATGACCTCTGTTATTTGTTCTACTTCCTTTGTCTTGATTCCTCCCCTTCTGACATTAAGAACTGCTGGCTTGAAGCCACGGGATCAATAACAGGATTTTGGCTCACTTTAGATCCAGTACATGGACAATATTCTGGGAAACATCAACAGTGTTGATGAAGCATCGACAATGCCAACAGCACAAAATGATTCCTACATGTCCTGGATCAGTGTTAGCAATTTTGCAAGTTCTGTCAATGAATGCCACATGGGATAACAGGCCTTGGCTTTCAGAGAAATAAACTATTCATCTCAACGAGTAAAAAAGGCTTAATTTTCTTAAGTATCACCCTAGTATGATGCTAATCATACAACCTGTTATATAACCATAATTTATTCTGAAGAAGCTTTACTCTTTTTTTATAGCATTAGGAGCAGTCCATTGCCAACGACAGTGATGTAGATGAAGAAATAGTCTGATTTAGCAGTTTCTGCTCTACTTTTTAGCATTCACAGATTTGCTTAATCTACAATACTGACTTGATAATCTCAAATTTTCCATCAGGACCATGCTTTTTGAAGGTAAAGAAATGTTCTGTAACTACACCGCTGTGTATTAAATTGACATTACCCCAAGCAGTACATGGGATTACTGAAAATATGCAGGATTAGAGGAAGGAAGGAAATGGTATTTTCTGCCTAGTGAGTAGTTGTATTCTATTTGCACTGGACAGCCCTCCATGTATGGTCTGTTTCCCAGTGGTGCTGACTCCTTTTTTCGTAAAGTGTTCTCCTGCATGAATGTCTTGCAAGCTCTGCCTTCCTGGCACAGCTGTGACATTTAGCAAAATGATTTTTTTAATTTATGCATGTGTAAAATTTTTATGCATGCTGCAATACTTAGGAAGCAAGCACAAGCTGTATTACATGGAAGTGATTCCTTGCACCTCACCAAGCATACAGGAGTCAGGAATTTAATCAGCTGGGAGGATGCATTCTCATTTCCCAGCAATGTTTCCTGCTCTCTCTCCACCTGCTCCTGTGATTTGCCTGCTTGGAGCTGAGCAGAGCACAGGGACAGGAGAAGGTGCTATGTCAGCTGTGAGGTGATACAGCAGTTGTTTCAATGACAGCAATCCTTTCAAAAGGGAGATCAGAGCTTAATCAGCAAATAGCTAGCGACCTGGAAAGGCAGGAAATTTAGTGCTTGGCTGCAAGATGAACACTTAATTGAAGCCTTATCAAGTGCTTGCAGAATTTACTCCCAGAGCTTACAAGCAGGCTCAAATGCACTGTGAAGTAAAAGGGATTGCTGTTATCTTACACCATCCAAACCAGTTGACTTGCATTTCTGAAGAGCCAGATAATCCAGATGGAAATAGATGGGGCTTCCTCACACTTTTCTGCTTCCTCCTGCTGTCAGAATTTCCAGTGCTATCAAACTTGTCAGAGACTAAGCACTGCAACCTAAGCACCAAAGCTTGACTTGAACAATGTTCAAGTTCCTGAAGCACACCAATATTCACGCAGCTCAGCAGTTCTTGGTTTAGACATGGCTGCAGCAGAATAAAAACCATCAGTCTATTTCTCTCCTACCACTAGGAAAGTGACCTCCAGCCTTGGACAGGCTTCAATGCACAATCAAGCAGCAAAAACATAATAATTCAGAAACCAGTGTATATGTGCCCATAAAATTACCTGTTAAGGCCTACTCACTCTTGTGGACTGGCTTAGAAAACTGGTCTTTACACTGTGGATACTTTCATAGATACTCCCATAATGTCTCCAACTATCTTTGCCTCTAGGATAACACATTAAAACCTCAAAATCAGAAAAAGCAAGAGGATAAAAATCTTGTACCATTTTCCCTGCAGCTTCAACAGATAATAGAAATCCTGTATCATTTTTCCTGGAGCTTCAACACAGTTTTTGGGGTGTTGGTTTGTTTGTTTGGGGTTTTTGGGTTGTTTTCGTGGGGTTTCTTTCCACAGCTAAATGGAGGTAGGACGGGGGGGGGGAGTGCAGATCTAAAGCATAACTGAGTAAATGTCTCCTTGCTTTACTGCCCATAACTCCCTTTCCTTGATGCCTTGTCAATGTTTGACACAAGAGGAATCATTCCCAGGGAAGATGCTTTGTAAAACATATGTTTATCACATGTGCTATACTCAACTAGAAGCTGAAGATGTGCTCCTTTGTTTGCTCACACTTGTAAGTATATAAAGAGAAATCAGCTAGCTGTTTACTGCACCACATTCTAAGCGATTTTATTTTTGTGTGTGTGTGTGTGTGTACTGATAAGAGTCATGAATTTAATTTTTTTAATTGACTTTGGGAATGAATAAGAAATGTTTTGAATTATCCCCTAGGGTAGCAGCACGGCCCTGTGTAATAAAGCCCTATTATCTGTGGTGTCAACCAGAAATGCCAAATGTCAACTAATAGAAATACCAGGCTTTGCAGTGGTCTTGACCAAACTAATCATAAATCTGCAGTGTCAGTTCTTTCACCTCTACATCATCTGAAAAGTACAAAAAGGACATTACTTGGCACTGGCTGCCAAATGGAGATCAGCAGCGGTCGAGGGGAACAGAGCGGGCAGAGGCAGTGGATTAAAGCAGAAGGCAGAAATCCTTGCTTGCTCTTTGCTGGTGCTGACCAAGCAGAGGCATCTACTAAGTCAGGTATCAAGATGGTAGCACAAGAACTGGGAACTGTTGCTCTGACTATTTTTACCCTTCTTCCAAGCAAAGGACAGCATTTCAGAAAATCTTGACCAATACTTAAAATACTTCTCCTTATAAAGACAGGAATCCATTTACAATTTAGCAATAGGCTTCAGCTGTAAAAGACTTGTTTTGTGCATGACCCTGGATATATTCTCCAGAATACAACAGTATGATGAAGACAGAACTTTAAATATCTTCCTCAGCAAGAATAGTGTAGAAATGGAGATGTTAGCAACAATAGGAACATGAACACCACCTGACTGAGTGAACTTGTCAGAAATACTCAGAGATTAAGTTGAAAGTCAAAACAAAACCACATTCTCTGGAGGTTCATTAGTTTTAAGACATCATTAAAATCTTACGGCCTTTCCTTACGATTCACTCAAATATGAATTATTGTAGCAATGGATGAGACACTACACTCTAGCTCTTCTGAAACTTCTGCTGTTGCAAAATACACAGTCAATTTAGTTTACTGCTCTGGATTAGAGATAAACCTGTTGATCTTCAGAAGTGACCTTCAATTTCTTTTTATCAGAAGCTCGGGAAGTCTTGGATGTCATTGGTTTGACAGCATGACAGAGCATTTCTCAACTCGCTTGCAAACATAAGTAAAAATGCAGTAAAAGTGAGGTGATAAACTCCAGTTTAACTCAAAGATTGTGCCCAGCAGAGCATTCAGTGCTGAATCTGCACACTGCATATCACCAGTGACCTTTTTCTGACTCTCATTTCCATAGCCCACTGCAGATGCTAAATTCTGATCAGATACAGCTATTACAGATAAACATGGCTGTAGGCAGATAATTAAATTAAGCAAACTTGTGCTATTTCCCATGCAATTTAGAACTAAGTTCTTTTCAATAGAAATTTACAACTTCAAATTTGGACATTTATCCTCTCTTTTTATACTTTGGCTGATCCATCCTTGAAACCTCTCCCACAAGACAAACTTTATTTTACACACAAAAAGATATGAAGGACTGTCTATGCTTCAGTCATCAGTGTAGCATCATTTGTGATGAATGTGTTCTTCTTGTGATTCCACACAAGAAGAACAATAAAAGCTGCATCTCTTCTACCTGTGCTGCTCTTTCCTACATGGATCTGGTGCAGCTATAGCTGTCTCTGTTACTGAGCCTAATCAGCAAAGTTCTAGTAAGGCCCAAGTGATTTGACCAGAACTCAAAAAGAAAAATATTGGCAGAATCAGACAGAAGGTTCCCATCCAACTGTGCTGAGATCAGCCCCTTACCTAATTTTCTGTTTCTCTCCAGAAAAAAAATTAAAATAAATGAGCCATTAAATAGTTAAGGAGAACCTTAGTGGCTCACTAAAGTTTCAAATACTGATCTCATTGTAATAGGAAATTGATCTAAAGAAATCTACCAACAATGCATTTTGCTAAAAAAGGTAGCTCATACTTAAAATTTACAGATCTTCCTGCATCTACTGAAATATTACAATGGTTTTATCATCATCCTGCTACTGACACAGTTTCATGCTGTTCAGTATGACTGTGGTATTAGTGAAAGAGTTTTGTTCCAGTGGACGATGAAACTAACAGCAATGTAGACTGTCTCTGTGTTCATTATCTCTGGGAAACAGCACTCAAATAAATTATCTCAACACAACCCAAGTTAGCCAAAGCAGACAGATGTCCACCAAGCCTAGGCTTTTCTCCCTGTGTCTGCAGCCTGTGTAGTGTTCCTGCAGGTCCTCTGAATCTGGGTTTCAAGGGCAGGGTAAGAAGTCTGGCTGCTTTGCACTGCAGCTTTTTAGAAGCAAACACACACTGCAAAATCCATCGAGACTGATTAAAATTGTAGAAATGTCCTGCTACACTTAGTGGTGGATTTCTGAGCAAGAGATGATTTGCTGTACCTACCGTTGGATCTCCCTGGCAAGACTCCTTGTTCGTTCCAAGTATCACATCCTTGTGGGTATAGGATTTCCCTCTAAAATTCTGTACATCCATATATGCCCCACATGAAACTGCATTATGTAGTTCAAAAATACTTTCACCCCTACTTATATTCCTCGCCTAAATCTCAATATTTTGTTTTTTCCTTCTTTGAAAAGTTGCAAACCAGGATTATACACATGGCAATTTTGTTTTAAAATTATTGTTACAATTTTTTTCTGAAAGTCAGAAAGAAGTATGAAAAAAAAGCAGCTTCAATCAGAAGTGCTCTGTGAAAAGGTAGAGAACTACAATTCAGTCTAGATTTTCAAGTACACTCACTTGAAATTTTGTAAGATCCTTCATACTGAAGCTAGCATTCATATTTTACATTTCTTATACCGTCTTGTTATGATTGTGAAAAGGTCACAGTGTGGGAACTGGAGTATTTTTAAAAACTCTATAATTGTCTTCTACTTGTCTCTTTATTTTAGTTTGTTCACTGCAGAAAGGAGATACAAAAATGTGTAAAGTTTTGTCCACATACTTTAAGATGTTTGTGGGAAGAAAATGGGTTTTATTTACTAGCTTTATTAGAGTTTTTCAGTGTCAGGTTTGCACCTATGTATTTATTTTCACCCTATTTACAGTATAAAATAATCCAAGAGAGGCAATCCAAATTGTCCTTGTTGAGGACAATGCTGAAAACTTACTATGGGGCAAAAAAACTTAAAAAGAGCTTAGCTTCCTCATGATAGTACTTAAATTTTCCCCAAATTAATTCTGTGCAAATTGAACCTGCAAGTTTAGTACAGGTTCACAGAGGATCTGTACTGAGCCTGCCTAGTTTGAATGGTACAGCTAAATGGGGGTGGGGGTGGGGGTGGTGGTACTTTTGCCCATGCTAAGTTAGCTTCCCCTGTGGGCTATCAGCAAATGTTAGGACTAAGCTAAGCTAAGGACCAGCTTAGTTAGGACCAGCTAAGCATGGTCAGCATAAATAAGTCTAGAGATGGAAATCTCTCTTCTCAGTTTCATGCTTTGGTAGAATCATATCTTTTCTTCCCTTCCAATTTCCTCACAAAGGCTCCTCAGAGCTGTTACAAGCTCACAGCTTGCCCACCATGGCAAGAAACACTCTCCTCTTCAATCCTGAATTAAGCATTGTCACATGTTCATCTCTGGAAACTGCAAAATTAATGTCTATGGGTTTAATCTGATCCTCTCTGAACATAAATTGTCACACTTGCGGTTTCTGCAGTAGAAGCACATGTACTTAAGCCCACTTTGAAATTCCCTTTCTGACTGGGAAAGTGCCCAAGTCTAGGATTGCATGAAAACTAACTCCTGGTTAGTTTTCTTTAGGAATCTGGAAGCATGTAGGTTTTAGTCCAGGGAAAAAATAATTGCCCTTCTCCATCAAGATTCATAGCATAGGGTGTACACCACAGAGGACAACATCAATAAAGTTAGCAGTGTGTGAATAAAATTGTCAGGGTCTTTATCTCCAATGACCAGAATACACATCCAGCAATTCTCCTTGCTAGAACAAAGACACTCTTTCTATCTGCAAGTGAATGCCTCACAATAAAAATGAATCACCAAGTTATGCTGTTGATTAATTCAGGGCTATTTCTTTCCAATGATCCTGAAATAATACTATTAAAGCAGAAAAGCTTTTTTTTTTCTTTTCTTAGTTGATCATTCAATAGACTTTAAGCAAGGAATTGTTAATTTCTAGCAATTTAGCCTTCAAACTCAATGAAGAATTTAGAACCCATAAAATCCATGGGCTTCTGTGATTATGACATGAAGATTTAGACCATTTATTTGACTAATTACCTAATTTATTTTTGTGCTGACTTGACTAAGGCTCTGAAAGAGAAAAATGTACATCAAGAAAAAGAGCTTTAAAGCAGTGAACAATGCAATTTTCATTACATTATATCCTATCCTCATTCACACATTCTGTAATTTTCCTTTGTAAATGCTATATCTAAACTATATTTCCTACCCTAGTTCGTTATTCTTTGCCTTCAATTCCCTTTTCAAACAAAACATATTTTTTTCCTAAAGGAAGAGAAGGGGGAAAACCCCTTCCCTCTTACCTTTTTATTTATTTTTCAATCCTGAGGAATATAAAAGTCTATTTAAACACAAAAGGACATGACACTGATTTTATAGCCTTATACACTGTTCCTACAGCAGGTAACTGCTCCATGCAGACTACCCTTATATGGACCAGAAGGTGTCCTGCCTCTGAACTCCCAGAGTGTCCATGAGGCTGGATGATCTATGGAGTGAGACTAAATCATCACCATGAATAACTGCTAATTAACATCACTAAGTGACCTTTCTGCTGCAGGAAAGAGAAATTTTAAAAAAACAACTCTGCTTGTTTCCCAGGTACCTGACTTCTTGAACGCCCACAGAAAGATCCAGATTCAAGTTCTCTATATCTGAGCTGCTCACAAGCTGCAAATTGTGCTGAGAAAACTCTTGACCCTGCTACTCCTCATCATTCAGACTTCCATTTGTTACTGCCATTTACTTCTGCTGCATTAGCAGCATCATTCCACTTCAAACATCAGAAATTACAATTAGTCAAAAAATTATATAGAAATGAGGAGAATATTTCATGTCTCAGCTCCACAAAGAGTTTCTACTCAGGACAACCCTTCATTGTCCAAACCAGACACAGAGTTGCTCAGCCCTTGTCCCCACTGTACCAGCTGCTGTGTTGACCTCAGTATTCTATGGGACTTTCTGTAAGGAATAGAGATTCTCTGTTAGGACTTTGACATTACCCAAAATAGACTGAAGAATGTTAAGAACTTAGAAATCCATACAAGGCAAAAAAATTATTAGGTTTCTAACAGGGTTCAAGATTGCACAATCTCATGTGCTAGATATCACATGCCTTTAAAAAACCCAAAAATCTCTCATCTCAATTGCTTACCATCTTTGTATGAAAGAGACAAATTGAGCAAAAGAATGAAACCAGGGTGTTCTTAATGTGCCAAGCAGGAATGAGACAAAGCCCATTTGCTCTCACTCACTCCCTGTTACTGTTAATTGTGTGGATCATTTAGTAAAACTTTCAAAATAATATGCTTTGCTTTATAAAAACTGATACCTATCCATTAAGGAAGATGTGAATACAATCAAAAATATTGCACCAAGCTAGGTTTGAGTTTTAAACTTTTGTTGTTGTTGTTGTTGTTGTTGTTGTTGTTAATTTATTCTAAAATCAACCAGACAGTATCACTGTATGCTGCAAATTTAACTACTGGGGTGCTGTTGACTACAGATCAGCAGCAGCTTCTGCCTCAGCCAGGCAATACTTTTGCAAGAATGAAAATGACAAGCCTGCATTTTTACTTGTAATTGATTTCTCAAGAAACTGCAGCACTGGATTCTCCCCCTTTTTCAAAGATTTTCAATTACATCAATTCCTACTAACACACAGAAGATCTGCAATGTGTCTTGCATGACTCCATTTTTTGAAAGCACCTGTCTCTGAATTGTTTTATCGCACTTGCAGTCTAAGCTTGCTCAGCAAAATGGCAACACTAGACCCAGAGGATTAATGTTGCCCCAAAGTGCTCAGCATCTGGCAGTTAACAGGGTATAATATTAGTTGTGTGTCAGGCTTTTCACATGAAGAGTAAGGAAAAATTTCTCCAGATTTTCACAAAGCATGAAATTCAACGCAGAGGTGACCCCTGGCTTAGTCACTGAAGGTTGCAAGCCTGGCTTGTCCTAAATCAGCTAATAAAATGCCTGCTTATGCTAAAAGGAAATGGTCTGTCCAGGAAAATGAGCATTTTATGTATACCCTTTAGTGGAAATCAATAAGTCTCTAATTTTCTTGACACAGAATTAGGTGCTTAGTGCCTTAAAACTGCTATGTAGAGTAACTAAACCTACCATCTTGCTCTCCATGCTTCTATTTATACAAATGGCTCTCTCCACCTCCCTCCACCAATGAGCATTAGTATTTTTAGCATACAATTGGTAGTGTGATTGCATGTAAAAAAATTTAAATGATGCATTCAAGTTATACTTCTAAGTGATAAACAATGATTGGAGGAACATCCTTAGTACTATTTCCCAAGTTCTGCAATTCTCTGGTTTTGGCCTCAAAGTATATTCAGGCCATGATATTCCCCCTGATATATCTCAATCCCTAAAGTGACTAAAAGAAGTTATTGTAAAGCATGAAAAATTAGCTCATGATTTTCCGTCAGCTGAAGCCAGAGTAGGGTATATCCTGAACCCCAACAGAGAGACAGGTTCAGGCCCTTTCCTGGGATTATGCAATAAATGGAATTCTTGTTCTTGCCCTGGAACAGCAAAATGCAGGTGATGAACCACCACAGAGCCACAAGCATTGTAGGATGCCATGTTGTGACATCCTCCTGCCAACAACACTCCAGCAGCATTTAGTAGGCAATTGCTGATTCAAAAATCTGCATTCCTGTAACCTTGGCTCACTGGCCAAGTTGGCAAATCTTCTGAAACAGGACAGTGCCCGTGCTATTTTCAAGGGCACATGAGCAAAGTATTAGTTGCTTTACTCACAGCACTTAAAACAGGACAGAAGTTTTTTTTACATTTTTTTGGACTTGATCAATTGCAGTTTTACTACTTGTGTAAAGTCCTTTGTTAAAACTATGTTAATGAGAAGGAATGAAAACACTTCCACAATTTGACTGGATTTACTTATAACACTGAAACTGTGAAGATAGAATTTGTGCTCACGTAATAGTTAATCAACGTCAATTTTTTGTTTTAAAAAACAGCTTTAAAGTATTAACCACATCAATGAATATGCTATAAAATCACTAACCATGCACATACAAACACAGATGCCTCAAGATTTAAAATGCCATTTCTGATTAAAAGCACCTTTGTTGGAAATTCAGAGGGAGAACATTAGGTTTAGGATGGACATTTTGAAGAAGTTCTTCACTGAAATAGTCACTGGGCATTGGAATGGGCTGCTCATGGAGGTAGTGGAGTCACTGTTGCTGGTGGGAGATGTTTAAGTAAAGACTGGGTGTGGCACTCAGTCCAGTAGTCTGGTTGACAAGGTGGTGATAGGTCACAGGTTAGACTTCATGATCTCAAAGGTCTTTTCTAAACTTTTTGATTCTGTGAATAGCTACCTACCTACCTACCTATCTCTGAGATGTAGTTATTACTTAAATAAAATGTAAGATTACCTAAAATTATAGGCTGGCTATTTTTTTTTCTGTCAGAATAGATGTGGTGTATTTTTCCTCTCTTACAGCTCAAGGGCATCACTGTAATGGTAGAAGAGTAGAGACCTTCTCTCCCAGGATCTCATGGCTAGCAGTCACATCACATCATGAAGGAGGAAGAATTATCCTAATGTCAATATAAAAAGGTCTGTGGCAGTAGAGGACACTTAGTTCCATTAAAATGACATCAACAAGGAGGTTTGTAGCAAAAGATGTACTTCCCTCTTCTGACAGTTCTACCAGCCCTGGAATGTCAACCAAGCTGACCCCTCACTGTGCTCAAGACAAGGAAGAAGAAAATTGAAGCTCTCAAATAGCTTACATATACAGTCAACATTTTTCTCAATATCAGAGGATGAAAATTCTGGATTTTATGAATTCTTGTAAAATATTTAGGTGTTGACATATGATACAATTATATCAGAAGGCTGTTGAGTTTGCAGTATCAAGTGCCTAAGAAGTGCCAGGATTAAGGCTGCACCTGTGAAATACACTCAGCAATTCTGTGCTTATGCATCATGATAGGGGTTTTAATTTCAGACCACACAAATTTTTATCTGCAGTGTGCACTTAGGATGGACACTTCTGCAACAGGCATCAGCTCCACCTGGCCTCTGCCCAGTCTCTGTGCACAGGAAAAGCCGTACAGAAGCACACATTGAAACTGCATGAGGACAAAGGTTGGTCTCAGGATCAAAGAATTTGGGTTTTGAGGTACTCAACTGTATACCCTGCTCTGCTTTCTACGCTGCTAAGGAAGTGACTTCAGAGGGGGTATGTCACTGTCAAACAAAGCACCCAGCACGCAACACCAAAGTTATGGTACTCATAGCTACAGTCAGTGTCCACTGAAGCCTTATTTTCATTATATAAAATGCTATAATGTGATAAAGATGTGATAAAAATCATGCCCTTGACGTTTCATGTTCAGAACCCTAGGCTAATGAGCATTCTTCCCTTTCACATCAAAAACCTCAGCTCCTTTTTTATGAAGGAATAAGAACAGATGACACCAAGAACGAAAATAATATCTTCTTACATCATAGTTTCCATAAAGGATAATTGTTTGCCATATAGATACTAGCAGAAGTTGTGGTAATTGCAATAAAAATACAAATATCAGGAAATATTTGTTTGGTTTTTGATCAGAGCCTGGTTTGGATCATAGACAGAATGAAAGATTTCACAAGGAAAATAAAAAAAACCAAAGATAACTCAAGGAAAACTGCATGTGAACATGACTAAAGTCTCCAGGATATCACATAAATACAGTCAACCAATATTTTGGCATTTATTAATTCTTAAATGCTCAAAGCTGCCTCCTCCCATGGTATTCAGTAAAATAAAACTAGCAGTGCTTGTATCAAAGAGTGCAACGAAGTACACACAAAGCCACAACCAAGGTCTAAAACTGATTGACAGGCTTACAGATATTTCTAAAAATGCAGTTCAAAAGATGTAAGCTCTAACAGAGTGGCCTCAGAACACATTTTCCCCTGGACTCCCCTCAGCAAAGACAACATATGAAAGAGAAACACACCAATTGCAAGTTAGTTAGCCTGGAGTGCACTGCAATCAGAGCACATCAAAAACTAACCAGGCATCGTGGTATGCGCTGGAAACAAACAACTGGAATTTTTAGACAGGCACTGACAAGCTGCAATGTTATCAAAGTTGTTTAACAAATAACCTAAATATTTATCCACATTCTGTAACAATATGATTTTATCTTTAAAAAAAACCTTTTCTTTTAAAAAAGATTTTTATTTCTTTAAAAATTCTCTGAGGTGCTTTACTTGTTTTAGAAACTAGAAGATTAAACGTTATTTTTTCTTTGTATTTGTGTATTTGAATGCAGCTTATTTAGAATTATCTGTTTGTGTTTAAATTTCCAGTTCCCCTATATTGTCATTTTTGGAAAACAGGCTAACCTGGCATGGGCAGGGTACTAGTACAGGTTTCAAGACTCCTGGGTTGAACCAAGACATATTTCTGTGTGGTCTTGAGCGAGACACTTATATCTTTGACAATGAACAAGTTCCTGTGCAGTAGTTGCTGTGCTAACATGATAGCTGAAAGCACATAGAAGTTCCCAGATGCACAGTTTCTTTCATCACAACCTGATCCTGAATCAAAATGTCAAAAAAACCCCAAACCAAAAAAAAAAAAAAAAAAAAAACCCAAACCAACTCACTCCAAAAACAAAACCAAAAATCAACAACAAAACCAAAACACCACCACAACAACAACAAAAAAACCCAACCAACCAAAACCAAAATATAAACTCCCTGTGGATATGTGCCACATCCATCTCTTCTTTCCCCCATGTCCCTCTTGGAACTGAAAGGAAGTACATGTCCTGAACCTATCTCCCTTCTCAACTTACAAGCAGAGTTGATACCCTTTAGCAACCAATCCCACACAAGGAGAATCAGGACAAGCACAGACCTATTATCCCTCCTCACTGCAACATATATTAAATTTCAATTTGAGCAGTGTACCTTAAGGTAAGGAAATAGCTTAATCATATTGAAATCTGAGCCTCCATGTCTGCATTGTAATGTCACCTTTAGCACCCACTGCATTGTTTCACAAACAATTCATAGAAAGTTTTGGTTGCTGTCGCTGTACAACAAGCACTGCTGAAGTACCACAGATCAGTGATCTGAGTTCATATTTTCATTAAGGCTCAAAACTTAAGGCAAAAAACAAATACCAGTATGTGTGAGTGGGACACCTGGACACAGTCTCGAGGAGCAGGTAAAGAACAGAAGGAGCAGACAGAGAAATGCTGGAGGGGGAATGGAGCAGAGCTTGGAAGAAGATCAAAGGACAGGAGGTCCAGCAAAGCAGCAGAAGCACAAAATGCAGAATTGTAAGAATAAGATCAGACACAGTAGCTGAAATATAAGAGGCAGAATTAAAACTGCAGAAAGAGAGTTACCTGAACGCTGATCTGACCAAACTTTACAGGAAGCAACCAGATAATTTAGACCTAAATTTTGTCACAAAAGTTGTGGTATATTAACATAATGTACTAATCACAAAACAATTGAGTCATGTTAGTTCTTAGGTAAAAAAAGAAAAAAAGTAGTATTTTTCTTACATAAGAATGCATACATTTTTGCAGAACTGTTCCAGGTGATAATAGTGCAATGAGAAGTTGCAGTAACAACTTCATCATAGGACACTAAGTACTGATGGAAACTTGTTTGTATCATCAGAATTGTACCGTAATGTGTTAATCAGAATAGTTCAATCTATTATAAGCTAAGTAAACTTCATGAAGAATACTGAAGTAGAAGGTTATCCAACCTTTTGCCAAGACAATTCTGAAATCCAAATCACAAATCCTGCATTATAAAGGAAAATAGGAAAATTCTGAAATTCTGCAATAGGAAAATAGGGAAGTTCTGTCTATGGCTCAACAGCAATTCCAGTGTGACCAATGAGAAAGAACTTATGTTTAGGCTCATCTGGTGGTTGTCAAACAGTCAGAAAATAGAACAACTATTATCAACACTCAGCAACATTCAAAAGAAAATTAAGTCTGTCGTAGAAACTTGATTACCTTATATTTTATTTAAATAAGATCAGGAATTTTCACCAGTCTGGAAGAATTTATTTAAATGAGATAGGTTGGAAAATCAAATGCTGCAGATGTTTCTCTGAGAACAAAGGACAACAAGAAATTAGAAGAGGTAATGCTTTCCCTTCTCCTAAGGGCAGAACAGCATTCAACTTAACTCATTTTCTCCCCCTCATCTAAAATAAAGAATTTTTATGGCAATATCCTCAAAAGCATTAAACATAAACCAAGGTAGCACTGCCTGCATGAAACTGCTGAGAGGTTGAAATAATTCAGACCAGTATCACCTGCTTAATTCCATTTTTTTATGGTTCTTTGATGTCGGATTCCACAGCTACAAAATGTATTCTTTTCCTGCTAGATTAAGGAAAAGAGTATTCATGTTAACAAGGCTGACATTTTACCTGACTCTTAAGTTCCAGCCCTTTAGTCCTGCCAAACCTGTTTGCTGTTGCCTCTTGTTCTCCATTTTTCTACGCATGTTTCACAACATATTGGGATTCCAGACCAAGCTCTTAGAAAACATTGTCTTTAGAAAGAACAATATTTACATTTCGCTAGGCACTCAGTCATAGCAGTTTTCTGCCTAGATGAAACTCAGCATAGGGTGGCAACTAGTATGGTTATAAAGACTGCACCCAAAAACAAACAAACAAAACAAAAAACCCCCACAAACAATAGAAAATCAAAACTAAGAAAAATGTGAAGGCAAATCAATATGTAAAAAGGCAAACAAGTACATACCAAGGGAAAACAGTGGAGAGAAAGTGACACGGAGCACAAACAGGAAAATAATTGAATTGAGGCTGGGGGATAGATGAACAACATGTAGAGAGGTTGTATGTCTGCCAGGATACCAATGGACTTCATAAAGCTCTGGGTTTTAACTGGCATTTTACAGGGAGTTGTTTCCTAAGAAGTATCAAGCCCATTTAGAAAAAGTCTCCTTTTTCTAATGGTCTAATACACTATGTCGAAAGTATTATGTTTAATTTTAATGAAAACCAGTTTCTTCAAAGAAAACTATCTGAAATGGGAATATATCTCCTGCTGATCCAAAACAGCTAATCACCAAGCCAGCTTATAACCAGCTTTTCCATACAGCAAACTCGCTCAGAGGAGATTCTGTCCTTCTCAAGTGATTTTGTTCATTAACTTCCTCATCCAAAAATGAAGGGAGGCAGTAAAGTTTTTCTACATTTGAAGGCTGCAAGCACTATATAAAATAAGAAATTAATGTTAATACTGCAGGGGGTTGCAACGAAACCAAGTGGTTGAAGGTAGAAAAGCTGTTTTAATGCAGGCTCAATTTTAATAATCTCCTAGCACTAGTGACATAAAGCTGGTAGATAAATTATACAGAAGCCTACTATTCCTAGCTTCATATTAAACAGTACTAATTTTCTAAAGATTAGGACATCTCTTTTAAATGTATTTCCAGCCACCCTCTGGAAGTGCAAACTTTTGGTATTCTACCTCTGTAGAAAGCATGAGAATCTTATCTCCTATGGTCATCATCAATACCCACTAAGATGCCAATAATCTTGGCATCTTAGAACATCTGAATTTATGTCCAGAGAATGCATTGAGAAGATTTAATTTGTTTTGTCTTTTAAAAATATTTACCTATGGTAGTATGGGCTTTTGAGGGACCAAGTTGTCTAAAATTCTTGGATAGCAAGCCTCCTTTTGGACAATCAGATTGCAAATGCTGAGTCTGAAAATCTCTGGATATATGTTCGAAGTTCACTATTTGGGGGAAACTAGTCTTCTCTCAGAGCTGAATTTGGAAGCCAGACTGCTGTAACTTCTTCTGACATCATAAAGGGAAACTGTTTTGAAGGATTGGTCTTGCAGCAGTATTAGTATCTACACACAGCTCTTAGAAATATGAGGCTTTTCTGAAAAAATCCTCTCAGATTTGTACTTTCCTAGAGTAAAATCCATGCATGTGCAGAGAGCTATACACCATTTAGCTCGCTTATTTGGGGATCTAATTGCAGCTTTAGTGATACTCATCCTGCTCAGGGTGTTATTCGTAAAGATTAAAACACTTGCATTGCCTGCTCCAGTGCCAAGATCCCTTCTACTAGAATACCAAAGAGCTAACCCATAACTCCTAACGAAACTGTTATTTCTCCTTATATTATACAATGAGAAGTTCTTGTTTCTAAAACAATCTCACATTATCAGAATGCGAACTCTTAGTGCTGATCAAGTTAACTAGGCCTAGTGCTGCTCCGTTGTTACCACATTGAGTCTGGAATAACATAATTGTGACTTTTGCTATGCAGGAGAAAGCTCTGTAACACCCAGAACACCTCTTACTTCATAGTCCAGTATTTCCTATGCAGAAGTTACATAAGAACAAACCTGCATGACATAAAGGGAAAGACAACAGTTCCCATGAAGAATCAGACAGATCTACACAAAGCACTATGCACTTATAAAAAAGCAGAAAATGCAATCCTCTCCTGAGATATGACAGGCACAGGATGCAAGCTCTCATTAAGAAGGCAGGTTATGCACAGGAGACACAGGACACACATAACAATGCCTGAAAGCTAATCCTTCCCCACAGACACAGAGAAAGCACATAGCACACACACCCTGCCTAGTACTTCCCTAAGCACTAAACTTCTGACAGATTATGCAGCACAGTGTTCACACACAGGATTTCCAGACATCCATGAACTGCAGAAGCAGCAACTGCACTGAAGGGAGCTGACGTGTTTAAGCTGCAAAACATATAGAGACAGGTTTGCAATATCTGCAACGTTAGAGTTACAGAGTCCTTGGAATAATCCTGGACTAAATCTGCAGACTAAGTGGGATAATATGTCCAGGAACATCTTAAAACATCTATGAACAAGGGAGAAACAAGGTGCAGTCAGCTTTTGATTTTTCATGTGGGCTTCATGAGTGCATCAGGATGGATGAGGAAACAGCCAGGTAAAAGCACAACTGATGCAGCATGAAAAAAATCACTAGCCAGAGTACTGCCTGGTACTGATGACTTCAGCTCTGCAACATTCATATCTCAGTATTACTTTCCAGTCTGGGGCAGAGGGGGAAGTTGGAACATGGCTAATTCAGTGCCTGGATTCCTCAGCCAATAATAATCAATAGCTGTCTGCATAGGTTTTGTCAGAAGGGATATGAGCAGATGGAAAGTATAAAATTACTGAAGCTATATGGATAGATGAGTGAGCTTTCTGAAAAAAAATACCCATTTATATTCCCAACACAAATGTATATTTTTGAATATTTGTGAAGTAAAAAGCTTTAAGAAACTTGCTTCTATATACAAGTGGAGTGAAGAATGCATATTTTTCATACACAAGGGAGAAAATGCAATGACTTCATCAGACCATTGGGTGATTTTGTCTGGCTAAGGAACAGAGGTTTGTGGTTTTGTTTTTTTTTCCCTGCAGTTGTTTTCTATGCAGTCTTCAGCCACTCTGCAAAGGAATTAACATGACACCATGCTGTGAAACAAGGAAGTGCTATATATGCATTCCCTATTAGAGCATTCATAGAATTCTTAGAACAGCACATCTACCTCCTTGAATTTCACGTAATTTGAGGAATTTCACTCTTCTCTATACCTCTCGAGACTGTTATAGAGGATTGCATCTTTATTTTTCAAGCCTTTAGCCTTCAACAAGATATGCTGGCAAGGATTTTAGATGCATAGACTTCTCTATTGCAGAACACAGATGTTAGGTTCCAAATGCAAACGTCCTATTGCAAGCAACCGGAGAAAATACTTCAGGATAATTTTTCTCTCTTTCTTTTGCCTCAAGGTTATTGAAAAAGCACATTACATTATGCACTTTGGCTTTTAAACTTCTATTGGAAAAGACAGATATGATTATGCACTTATGTTCAAAATTAGCTTTTACGAGATAATTTTACTTAAACATTGGTAATTTTTGAGTGACAACCACACTTCTGATTAATTGTTAATCTTTTAGGGCATAAGAATATTACAATAACATTTAAAAAAATAATAGCATGAAGTTCTGTAATTAACTGTGAGGTCTTCAGGATATTTTAAGTGGTGCATGTATTTTGCAAAACCTCTTGTTTTTTAAGTTTACAATAATTTTATATGGAAAAAAAGGTTAAAAGCTCCAAGTTCAAATGCATGCACAAAATTACTTTTTACATTTAATCAAGAAAAGCCTAAGCTTAATTCCTCCAAGGCAATTTCACAACCTGCAGGTTCTGCAGGGTCTCAGGACTGCTTAGTACACTCCTGTGTGTTACCAGGAGCCCTGCATATCTTCCACAGCAAAAAGTTACTTTGCTGCTGTCAGTGTGTGAGCACTCTCTGAAACTGGAAGAGAACTCAAGCACCTTCATTACTAAAATAAAAGAGTTAAGTAACACATGGACCAATCATAGTGCCAAAGTCTTTCTGTAGTAGATGTTGGGGAAGGCTGCTCTAGAGGTAAATGTTTTTAGGCAGTTCGAGCTGCAATTGCCAAAACTGGCCTGTTCCCTACCAGAGCAGGAAGTTTGCAGCGTTCCCTCACTGCATCAGTGAGAAGGGAAACCAGGCTCAGGATCAGCTGCACCAGCGGGTTCTACGTGACTCCAAAACGCAAGATCTGATGGGGGAAACTACTTGGACCACTGAGATCTGGGCTATGTGCTGGCCACTACTGCTTGCTCTGAGGGCAATGCAGCAGGTACCTCACTGCATCATGAAGTCCTCTACCTGCAGAGCTGGGTAAGCCTCCTCCTCCCCACCAGTGCCTCTTGTCTAACCTGGGGCCACCTCCCCCACCACACACATACATGCTAATCAGTACAACAGGACAGTACAGTACATCCAAGTACAGAAGAGAAATCAATTATTGAAAATAACAGCAGTGTTCTAAAGTTTTTACTCATTAGGGAGGGAAAAGGAGGTACACAAACTCTGTTCGACTCATCAGTTCACGTGAAGCAAAACTCTCTGAATTACAGGCTAAATAAGGAACAAAATTGTTTTCTTAAGTCACAATGTAAACTACATTAAAGGAAGAAAAAAATTCCCAGACACCAGCATATCTCTTGTTAAACCAAAAAAAAGCAATGCAGAGACAGAATAAAAGATTTATTCTTATCCTACCTCAGTAAAACAAAGGTATAAGAACACGTCTCTTTGCTTGAAGTCAGACCACCATGTGACAAGTTAGAGCCAGTGTTATATCTATGCCTTCAATGGACCTTTGAAGATTTAGCAGTCTTTATTATTCCTGCAGCCTGTTAGGGCTATGCAGAGTCAATCCACATAATGAATCCACAGCATGAAACACTTTTAAGTTAAAAGAAATACTTTCATAGTTCTCTCATACCAAAAGCAAATATATACAGTTTCATACCAGAAACTGTATATATTTGCTTTACTTTAAATCTCATGCAACAAACTAGGAAAAACAAACACCACTCCTGCCCCCCCCCCCCCACAAAAAAGAAAACACCAAAACCAAAAACACCAAAAAAACAACCAAACCAAAACTGAGGGCACAGTTTACTGTAGTCTAAATAAAAACCTTCCTTATTTATAAAATCAGAGCTGTTAAAATAGCTTAGAGCACAAATGAAGACAGAACAGATTTTCAGACATTTAAAGCACTTTTTCTTCTGCTGCAGAGATATAAAAGCACTTCAAAAAGCTAGAAATTCACAACTGTAAGGGCTAGATAGGGGAAAGGGTTATTAGCTTGCCCATTCTGTAACTTCTTGTCCCAGGTAGTCTGCACTTGTAAGATGAAAAACCTCCACCTGATGACATAGGCATATATTGAAAATGCTGAAAGAACCCATCTGCCCCATGCCAATACCCGTTCAAACCACACGTGTTCTCACACTTAATGCTGAGGGGGCTTCAGAGTTTTCCAGATGGCTGGTCAAGCAGGGGATATCTGTGCCCTCAGTGCACGGGTACAGACCTAGAGAAATGAGTCAGTCACCTTTACCTAATCTCTATTCCAGTTCCCCAGAACCGTATCCCGTTGCTGCCACAGGCAATCGGGAGCAATGCTCAAGCCTCCCGTTTCAAGGACAAAGAGGCAGTACTCAGCTTGCCGTCAATACTTCAGAGCTCCGGATCAGAGGAGGGAAAAAGCAAAATAAAGAGAAAACTTGTATTTTACTTAGCCAGTATCTGCAATGAAGATGCTGAAAATTATGATGAGGTATTAAGTGAAGGTCACGAGGCTTATCTAAGACTATAGGGGGAGAAAAACAGATGGGGAAGGGGGAGGGAGAGGGAGAGAGGGAGAGAGCACGAGCACTGCAGCAAAGAAGCTACGCTCAGCCAATATATGCTGGCACTTACCATAAAAATAGAAAGATCCAAAGAGAATCAGATTAAGGATCCTTTTTATCTCTCTTCAATAGAAAGATTTCCACATGAAGCTCTGAACACAGCTGTCCAGGGAAAAAGCAAGGTAGTATGATGATACAGAAAACACTAACACACAAACGGTAAGTCCTTTCACAGCCTTCGAAAACCTGCAAGCAGTTTGTGCCGAAAAACCAAAGGTAAGAAGTCTGAAGACGGCTCCTACATAACACTGCAGCTAAACCAGACTGCTGGATTTCCAGTCACTCACACCGCACTGTTTTCATCTTCCTTTTCTCACCATTACTTACATCCTAGAGGTGGGCTTGGGGGTGGGGATAAGAGATTTCTCCTCCAAGTGGAAAGGATCGCAGAAGCGGCATCAGCATTTGTAATCAGTGGCTGGGAGCACCCAATCAGAGGACCTGCGGGGTGGCAGCGAGACAGTTGTCCAAGGCAGGGCAGCCCGACGCGTCAGCTGCCAGCACGGTCCTGCCTTGCACGGAATCCCTGCCGGGCTTCTCTGCCTCGCAGCCCCAGCAAAGATTTCTGCGCCCACAGGCAAACAAAGTGCCTTCCCGCACCCTGCCTGCTCCTCCAAGCAGCAGCGCTCAGAGAGCCACAGGCTTCTCTGGGTTGCTGTTCTGGCAGGCTGTTTGCTACATCTCTGCAGTTGTGCAGAGGCAAGAAAAGTTTGGAGGTTTGAGTATCAGTGTCTTTTACCTTGTAATTTTATTATCTGGTACCTTCCCTGTATAAAACATACATTAATCATTGCTTCCTCTTCAAAGGTACCTTTTTGAAGAAAAAAGAAGTCTGTAAGAGATTTTACAGCATGGTCCCATTGCTGTGAATGGCCTTGTTAGCGCCAGTGCTGGTTTTGACATGACATCACAGACCCCAGCCTCAAATCCACAGAAAATATGCAACCAAAGTTCCTCTCCCTGCACCTGACAAGATGACAATTGGATTAAATGTTGTGCTACTTTCTACCATACTATTTGACACCAAAAAAAGATAATACTAAAAACAAACAAACAAAAATCCTAACCAACAAACAAAATAACCTCAACTTAATTTTCAATAAGGATATCTGGGATCTGGAGAGAAATATTCCTATGCTATTTGAATGTTAGAACCAAGTCACGCAGTAAAGTAATGCAGTCAAATTTAAAGCTGCCAAGCACTGTAATTTTCACTGGATGTTCCTGATTCTAAGGTACAAATGGCTGCATTTAACTATGGGGGAGAAATTATTCTGATCCTACTCACATTGCAGTCCATAGTGGAAGAAACCTAAATACAGCATGGAAATTTGTTTCTACTTAAAGCCAACACTCTGCCAGTAGAAAGTGTTAGATGCTTACCTTTTCAAAACATTTTTAGAACAATCAGTCCTGCATTTTTGCTGTATCACAAAGTAATCATGAATATTATACATCTGATATGCACATTTCAGGAGATGAAAAGGCCATGTAGCGTAAGGAGGGAGTATGGGGAAAACAGACATCAAAGTATTCCCAGGAGTTTACTGGTATTACTTCATCGATATCAAGTACTTGTAGATCACACCAGGTAACAACATAAGCCTATCAGGGAAAGAGGAGGCCTAACAACAACAACAACATTAAAAAAATATATATATATAGTAAATCACAGCTTCTACATCTTGAAGCATAGACTAAAAATCTAAAGGCCAATTTAATAAACTAATCTGTTCCAAAGTGTCTGAAAGTGTAAATATAGTGCAAAAAACATACAAATTCCAGCAGCAGCAACAGCCAAACACCAGGCTGTCATCCCAGATTGCTGAGAAGATACTACCTTTCTGTATGTTTGTTTTTTGTTTGTTTGTGGTTTTTTTGTTTATTCTTTTGCTTTGGTTTGGGTTTTGCTTTATTAATTAAAAAAAATGCCCTTCAGATGACAGGACATTGGAAGGCCCATTACTTTCTTACATTTTATTTAGGTTTTAATTAGCTGATTTCATGCTGTCAACAGAACATACAGGATATTTATTCTTCCCTTTTCATAAACATAATTAGTCCAAAAAAACATGGGAACTGCTCATGAGGGAGTAGGGACAGGTGAAGGCAGATCAAAAGACTAAATGACAAAGGAGGGCAATTACCACTGGCAACTAATGCACAAAAGATTTATACAGATAATAACACACATATCACATATAGATAACCAAAATTAAAAATATAGTCAATATAGGAGTGGTAACAAGAAAAGAATGAAGCAGGAGAAGAAAAGACATTTAAACTCTGCAGTAAGCGTTCAAAACAGACTGCAACGGCAGCAGAAACCTTACTACTTGACACCTGTCAGCATTCCCAAGCCCAGTTCCCATGCCTGGTATTGAAGAGGGTGATGAGAGCAACAACTTTATCTTTCTGCTAACTTTATCTTGCCTGAAAGGGACTAAGGTAAATCAGCACTTGGTACCACTTAACTTGAACATCCTTCAACTTTCTGATTTTTCTGTTTTTACTATACATTAAATTGAAGTGCTTTAGTTATGAGATTTTTAACCTCTACATTTATCTGCTGAGAACTGGCAAAAATACCTGCTTTGTTGTCATATTGGTAAATGATAGTTTTATAAATCAGATGTTTTCTGATCTTTTCCTCTGTTACATGGCTCCTTTTCAACTTTTCAGGACTTTTTTTTAGCTCCATTAGGAATTTAAACAATTCTTTTAAGGTTCTATAAAAGAAGTTATTTATTTATAACTACTTATTCTAAAATAATTGGTGGTTTCTAACTAGAAACTATTGAGTGAGTATTGAATGAAGTATTTCAGGTTATGATAGCAGTTTTCCCCTTAAATACAGAACAGAAATATTTACTGAATATTTCTGCTTTTAACATTGTCATGGAAAATTCTGCTCTTCTACATCAGAACTCTAACAGACCAACACATTTTGAGTTCCTGACATACTGTTATTTCCAGTAAAAGAGAAACCTTACATATTTTCTACTGAATGTAACATTCATTAATATTCATGGCTGTCAATACAGCAAATATTTTTTCTATTTTATCATTTTTATCTTACAGTTATGAAATTAATATAATTTTATTGTTAAGACTTCATTCTTCAAAATGTCATTTCCTTGGAAAACGTAAAATGTTCTTAAATGACTTCCAGATAAATAAAATTCATAGTTATAAAAATGTGACTTCATTTTTCAAATCTTTTAGCCATGAAACAGGAATTATCAATGTCAGTTCAAGTAGAAATTTTATCAACCTCTTTATCAAGAAAAGTGGGTGGTCCACAAGATTTTGTTCATATTGCTGCTACATCATTTGAAATTGCATGAAGGAAGTTCTGAACAACACGTGCACAAAAAGGAAGCTAAAAAGTATGATGGACTTCAAGAAAAAGATGTAAGCTAAACAAAATCAGAATGACCATTAATTAAAAAAAAATAAAATAAATCCATACAGCCATTTCTGAAGTACTACAAATACCGAGATAGAGGAAAAGAGAATAAGTAATAATCTAGAGAGACTTCCATTTCTGCAGCATAAGTTTAAATCTAATGCAGGTGGGAAGCAGTACAGAGCTGACGAGACTGCGTGAAGAGAAATGGCTGGTGCTCACTGAGGCATCTTTCATTCTGGTAAGAGAGCTTCTAAGACCTTTGCTGTAACAATTAAAAAAAAAAAAAAAAAAAAGGCAAACAATAAACAAGCTTATCAATGATAAAGCCAAACCCCTGGCAGAAAAGTTGTTCATAAGAAACCCCCAAAACCTCAACCCCCCTCAAACCTATGGCTCATAGGCATCTTTTGGCTGAAAAATCAGTAATGGACCTGTCTGCATTCCAGAGACTTCATCTAAAAGGAACTTATCTAGGGAATAGTAGCAAGGTGCTCTTTAGGGATTGTTTCACTTATGGAGAATTTTCCTGGATGTTTTATATAAGAGAAATAGCTTCATTGTGGTTATCCATGTACCCACATGTGGCTTACGTACCCACATTTATCAAACAAACAAAAAAAGAACAACAAAAAGATCCGCATAAAGACATCTTGAAATTCTACAATTTAGGCACAAATAAACAATGAGAATGTTCTCCCCACCTTCTCTCCTCCTTCCTAAAAGGATAGTGAAATCAATGACATACAGAGGTAGCTTGATGGACACAACTCTTATCAAGAACACCATTACGAGGTACAATATCTACAATACCATTTGTCTTCAACTCAGAATCTCATAATAAGACTTTCCATAAATCAAGGAAGAAAATTATATACAGATAGTATTTCTTAAAGCATAAATAACAGGTTTTGTTAAAGCAGCTTCAAGGAGGCTCTAACAAATCAATTGCTGCCTGAAGTCCAAGCTTGTAGGTATAAGTTGTAAACATACATAGACCAACAAATAAAAGTTTTGATTTAAGTTCTTCTTTGAAAAAGAGAAAAAATATTAAATGTTCAATGATCAAATATTTAAAAACTTTAAAAAAAATCAGTTATGTTACTGCCACATAACTCCAAATTAACTATATTTTGTACCATGCACCCTAATGAGAAACAAGTATCATAACATATGAAGCAGTTAAAGCACTCTTAACAGATTGCAATTTAATGGTATAGAATATTCCATTTATTTCTAGCTATTTCCTTAACTAAGTAAATTGAACTCATAAAAGCAAAACAAGTTTTATGATATCTTTGTGCAAGTTTTTAACCACTGAACTACCAGCAATAGAAGATGGTGAGGTAAAATGTTGGTGGAGATTCAGAAATAACAACACGCCTTTAACAAAGCAAATAAAAAACGTTTTATATATGTATATGTGTGTGTGTATATATACATATTTCACATATGGATCATGCAGATCCCTTCCATACTGGAGTTGCTACAATTTTTCTAACCTGCAAGGAGATAGGCAGGTTACATCAGGCCACATAGGATGGAGAGACTGTGACACTGAGGTCCTGAGAGGAATAAGGGGAAGGATGACAACTAGAAAGCAGGGGCCCATCTTCCAGGAACAGGCAGGCCCCCAAACACTTATGAGAGCTTTCCAGCCCACTTTTAAAGCAGGTGTCTCAGAACTGTGCCAGACCTTTAGTCAAATTGCACGTGACCATATAGTAACCCTTCAACCTCATGGAAGTAAAACATGACCTGAAGTTAATGCTGAAGCACAGAGCAAAGGACCCAGAATCAAAAACCATTAAGAATGTAGCAAAGGGATATGGGGGAAAGCATTAGATGCCATGAACAGGCAACTGAGATTTGAAAGGCCTTCAGGGTCAGACACCCCAATATGACACATGCACATGTGACAAACATTCGAGAGCTTACTATAGTAGGGAGTCTTGCTGAGCATTTAAATTTTTAATATGTTCACTGCTGAACCTAAGAGTTTTAAATAAGGAATATTTTAAAATAAAACATAATTTAAAATGCATGATCTCTGTGAAGAGATAAAGTGTTTTATTAACTTCTGATTTGAGGTTTACCATTCCTTTATTAAATAGTAGGAATGAATCTCTTTCAAAAAAAAAAATCTAAACTGATCTAAGCTCTTCCTGTTTCTGATGTGAGAACTGGACAAGATGATTTCAAGATGCATTCTAACCTAAATTTCTCTACAACTCTAAAACGCCTCACTAAACTTCAAGAACAATCAACCAAGGAAATCTCTCATAGTAGTATGAGCAGCAAACAGCAGTAAAATTGTTAGCAATAACCACTAAATAATAATATCCACTCATGAACATACACACACATATGCACTTCATAATCAAAGAGCCTGAATTCCTGTAACAGGTATTTCAGGCAGAGTCAAGAAAAGAAGAGGTTTTCATACTGGGTTCTTCCACCCAGCAAGGACCTACATAAAAGGTCTCATACTGAGAAGTTTCAAAATTGGCTGATCAGACTGAAAAGTGACTCCATTTGCTGATGACCTTTTAAATACCATCACACCTACTAAGGCTTAGCCCTTTTTTGAAGTTTAAAGGAGATTTTCTTCTACAGAAATATTTAAGCGCATCTTAGAAATAGTAATGGGGTTATTATGTGTTCTTTTAGAAAGTAGAAATTATTTTTAAAATTAACTTACTACCTAATTAGCTGGTTCAGTATTTCAGCTCATTCAGAAGCACAGACCATTTTCAGGCATTCAACCATTAAAATGTTGGGTATGAAACAGAAATAAAATAACCACAAAATTGATTATTTATTTGAGCTTTACAGGTTTTCATGGGTTTTTAATGTAAGAAAAAGAAATTCTAGAAATGCCACTGTTAATAATCCTGTCGGAGCTCTATAATACCAGAAGCAAGAGGAAATGAAAACAGATATTCTTAAGTAGTCTATATAATTAAAACTATACTCGTAAATGCATCTCTTCAGGACACATTCATAAATACTGCCAGCCACTGACAAGAGTAATTCAAAACAACCTTTTAATAATAGCTTGCATCCCCCTGTAAAATGCCTTATAAAATGAGCTCAAAAGAACTGGGTTCCCACCAAGAAATAAATCTTATCGCATGGCCCCTAGGACCTAATTCAATGGACAAAATGCAATAAAATTAGTATCTATTTGTGACAAACTCAGTATTTTGTATATATTTACTGATTACTATCTCTGTCTATGCTATGGTAATACATAAAAGCTGTGAACCAAAACACACAATATTTTTAGATCACTGTTGATTCCCCAGTGTAGAAAGAACCTAAAAATGTTCTAGAAACCACATTTTCTTCAGCTTGGCAGGTAAACTGAAGAGTTATAATGATGAAAAAAAGACAAAGGTTTTCTGCAGTATTTTTACAGGTTCTTCTGACTTAGTTAAGTGAAGAATATTTATGGGACAGTGTAAGCTATTTTGACTGAATCAGACAGAAACACTTTATTTAGTTCTTGCCTTATGAAACCCTTGTATTGATTTCCTCCCTTCCCTGTTAATTTAGATGCATTTCCTTTTTTTTTTTTATGTGAAAAAAAAATCAAATTTCAAAACTGTTTTTCAAGTTTTCAAAGTATATTTTAGTAAGAGAGATATTGTAAAAACATATTTGTAGTGTAACACTGTGCTCTGCCATCCAACTTCTATACCTATTCTGGAAGCTCAGTGGGGAATTAGTAACCTCAGGACACCTAGAAGCCAAAGGTGCAGTACACGACGTGTTCCTGCATGTAACCACATGTCTTGGTTTGGAAAAGACAGGTATCTGCCAGGGAAAGCTGGAGTTTCCCTTGGAATTGAGAATGTAAACCCCCTCCCTCCAAATTATTATAATTTTGCAATTAAGGGCTTCCAGGCAAAGATTTGGGAATAGGAATAATAGTTATTTACTGTTTCCTGTTTACTGTTATATTAAAAACATACAAATTTAGTAGTACAAAAAACAAGCAAGCAAAAAATCCTAGAAACCCTGACAGAGTCAGAGCTGCAACCTGACATCCTGTTGGTCAGGGTGTTGGAAGCAGTCCAAAAGTAAGTCCTCCTGGAGTAGCAGATGTGGTTCTGTTGGAGTAGAGATGATCCTGAGAGAAAAGGGCCCAGTGAAGATGAGAAGGGTCCAGTCTTCCTCTGGGAATCTGGTGGAACCAGATCCCTTGTGTTCCGTCTCTCAGTTTTTATCCAGGTAGGAATGGTTGGCTCCCCCCCACTGGGTGAAGCACCTCACAATGGGATGATGGAATGTGTCATGTCATTGGAGAGCCTTAATGGCCCATTAGCAGAAGATATCCCCCGGAGGGAGGACAGGTGGTGAAAGAGATAAGAAACACTGCCCCACCTGGTTTTAACAGTTGGCCCATTATCAGAAGGCATCTGCCCCCCTCCCCCCAGAGTTACAAGAGATAAACATCTCTCCAACTGCTTTCAACAAATGAAATAGAATACACATTTTTGGTTCCATAACCCAAGACACCACAGATCTGCTGCTTAGACACAGAGTTCTAGCAAGTTTTAGGAGATCTGTCATGTGTTTAAATTTTAATCTAGAAGAAAAAACCCACCTAAAATACCAAAAGTTTGATAAATATCTGTATTTCCCAAGTGGAACACCTCAGTCTGAAAGCATGACAAGCAAAAAGGCACTGACATTGCAACAGTTTGGCTTGAATAAGATAATTCACTAGATTTCATCTGTATTCAACATTTCAGTTCCCATTTCCCCTCTGCATACACACACATATCCAAATCCCTTCTAGTGGAGAACGTACAATTTACTATTTTCTTATTATTTTCATTGTAACTGCTGTTGTATTTAATTTTAAAGTATTTCACCAAGTCTAGAGTGCTTTCTCCTTTGTAGTGAAGAAAAGGAAGAAGCGCTTGCTGGCAAAATGGAAGACAACTACACATTGATGTGCCAGCCCTGGAAGACAGAAAAAGCACCAAGTCCTACATAGTTCAACAGAAAGATTTATGAAGATAATCCACATGTAACCCAACAAAGCTGTTCCTGTAAGGGCCTACAAAGAATTGCTATCTGGAGCTAACATTGCTTTAGGTAATGCAAGAGTTGCCTGAAAGCCCCATAAATTATATGCAAGGAAAGAATTTTCAAGGGACTTGAATATCCCTGGTGGAAAAAGCTGTTGTGTTTGAGATTTGATAACTGCTGCTATGACATGAAACTGAGACTGGATGGAAAGACTGCTGACTTAGGTGCTGATTATTCGGCTGTTAAAGCATCATGCAAGCAGCAGTGTCCAGCTGGTGCTAATGATACATCACAACACTCCATCTGCAGCTCCCCATGCACGCTGTAGGGGGAATGTCCTGTGCAAAGTACAAGAGGTAATTAGGCAAGAGACGTGTCTAGTTCAAACAAACCAATACAAACCAAACACTACTTGCTTATTGTGATACACTCTCAGCCTCCCCAATACTACCAAAGAATGATGAATGACCACTGCACACATGGAAGTATTAACTTCCTTTTATTATTATGGGTTTTTTAAACTTAAATATTACTATCTGAAGCAAAACTCTATTTAAAGACATTCCTGAAAGCGGGAGTAGGTTTTGTGTGCAGCCACGCTCTGCAGTTGTAGCCTTAGCTCTTTAAAACCAAAAATTCTCCATATTGGCTTTTTGACATGCTCCATGCTTCCTAGAGCCACAGATTCAGAACAACATCTTTCAAATTTTGCTTTGTTTCCCCCCCACTTTTATATGCAAGGGCTGGAATTTGAGGGCTATTGAGGCCCTGAAAAAAAGTAATGGTTTGGTTATTCAGATTAATCGCCATTTCCACACTAAACAAAGACCAACAGGAAGAAAGTGACTTAAGAAAATATGATCACCACAAGTAGCTGTAGAGCAAGAAATAATGAGACTGAACAATGGGCTGAAATAATCTGTGACATACAGAAAATAAAGCAAACAAATTATTAATATCAGCTTTTACTATAAAGCTCTTTTTCTTTCCTTTCATCTTCCTTCCTCACATTTCTATCACTTTGTTGCCTGAGACTTGGAAAAGAAACTTTTGTTAAATTTCCATAATGCAGCAGAACCATTAGTCTCATAGCCATAGACTCAAAAAAAAATTGTTTACAGGGAGTAAAACTCAGTGTACAGTTAAAGTCAGAAAAATAACTTACATTTACTATTTCATATGCCCCCCAGAAAATGTGGGGGTCAGGCTGTCCTGATTGCTGCCACTATAGAGTGGACTGCAAAAAAGTGAGATGGGTTTTGCTCCCCTGTATCTTCCAATTTACCCTTGGTTTCCCTTTGGAGAACTAGATCAGGTGATTAATTCCTGACTAGATGAAACACCTCAGTTTTCTTATCCCAGCAGGGATTTGATCAAAGCAATAACAGAACAACCCTCCATCATCAAGTCATGTCTGTGAGGAAGGTGCCTGGGAGGCCACCACCATGAGCACCAAGGGCAGATCTCAATGTCCATGTTCTGTTCTTTGGCTGAGCCAAGCTCTGCTCCTTCCATGTGCTTGCATCAAACAGTATGCTTTTGTCATCTACATCTGGGCAAGTGGGGGAGTGAACTGAAGGAGACTGTCATGGATCAGCCTGCAGCTTTCATCACCACAGTGTCAGGCTCAGGTCACCTCAAGAAGCGCAGCTGCTCCTTCTCCTCCACCGTCCATGCTGCCATGCCTGCCCGCATGGTTGCTCTGCCTCTGCTGAAGCAGCAGCACACTCCTGAGGGGAAAGGGGCTGCAAACCACAAACCTCACTGACGAGATCACAATGGCTGTGCCAGAACAGCACCAGTGAATCCTCAATGCAAAACTCAAATCCTCTCAACAGACTAGCATGAAAGCAAAGCAATTACAGCTTCTACACCACCTTTTTCAAACACGACGTGAGGCACCCAAGAAAGGATTGAGCTGGTTTTCCACAACCTCTGCTTGTGAGGACACACTAATCTCTGCTGGACAGGAAGATTTCTCCCTGTAACTTGGCCTCTCATTATACTAGTCCTTAAACTGTCCTTGCAGCTTGGCAGAAGTTGTCCTTTTTACCTCCCAAGTGACTGCCTATACATACTGATTGTAATTAGAGGACTAATGTACATTAAGTTTGCCAGTTCCATTGGGATTAATTTTTAACAACAGGATTGAAAAGTTTTATTCTGTCAGAGCCAAAAGCTTGTTTCTGATGACAAAGTTGCAGAGGAGAACAAAAGAACCAAAACCTATTTTATAAGATGACAGAACCTTCCCTGAGCGATTGCTTGAAACTCCTGAAGCACCTCTTTTGCTGCAGGGGGAAAAAATGGGGCAGCTGCATTCCCCCAGAGCTGATCCCTGTGGGCATTCCAGGTTTGCTGCACCAAACCACTTACCTTCTGCCCAAGCAGAGCCTCCCAGCTCCCATATCGACATTTGTTGGCAGCTTCCTGACCTTCTGTTGTTCTCATCTGCTTCTTAAAAAGTAGCAAAGCCACTCCTGGCTTCTTGTTCCTTGACAAGCAGAGCTACCACTTCCCAAGTTTCATCCCCAGATGATGAAAGAATATGAATATTTCTAGAATATAAAAGTGCAGGACTGAGGTCCCTCTTGGCCCTCCAGGCGCTCTGATCACAGAGTACCATCATGCTCTCTAATACATTTCTCCAAGCTTAGGTATCTTTTGAGGTTTTTTCAGTCCCCACAGGAACATCTCACTTTTTGATAAATAACAAACCATCTGGAATATTTGTTGCATGCTTACCTTATAAACCTTTCAATTTCTATTGTCTGCTTTCAGCCCTCCACTGGAATCAACCACATTGCAGAAAAAAATACATAGGAGACAGGTCTGGACTGTAAAAGAAGCCTTCCAGGTGTCCCTTTGACACCCAATTCAGAGAATTTGTACTCATAATAGAGACTAACTTCCTCAGCACACCTACCATCACACACAGTGGAGTCAACTACAGAGTTTCTCAGCTGAAAATTTTTATAAAATAAAATGAAGAGGGGAAAGCCTTCTGAAGCTTCAAAGTGGATGTCATTCACCAGAAGACTTGAAGATTTTTAAATACATGTGTTTCTGCAGCAGCATTGCAGAATGTCAAAGTTTCTCAAGAATAAATGCATGAGACTGTTATGTCCAACCTCTTGGCAAAAAGTTGTAGAATCAGTGAAAGGACTTTGTTTCTATTTCAATGTAGATTAAATACTTTAATTACTTCAACTCCCAAAGCGGTTTTTATAAAGAAAATCTCCCAGAAGGCTTCAACTGGCAAGTTTCCTTACAAGTAGCAAAGGTGCACTCTGAGGTCATTTGCACAGACAACCAAATCCTGTCACTAGAGTGGCATCAACCAGCCTGAGCATTCGGAACTTAATTGTTAAAAACATTTGAATGTCAAACCTAAAGCGCATGAAAGCATCACTAAAGTAAAAAGATTGCTTGTATGCTAAAAAATACATATTATCTGAAATATTTTGCTAGGTCATTCATCATGGTCTCAGCAGTATCTATGATTAATTAGCTTAATCATCTTGGAAAATGAAGGGCCTTTACAAAGGACTGACTGAAACGTCTTGACCTTAAAAATATGCCTATGTTTTAATTCAGTTACAAAAGTAAAAACTATTTAAATAACATAAAGTAATGTAAATGTGAATAATCAGATATTAGTATTTTCAGACTGGTTTACACTGATTAACTCTTTATTTTTTCCAGAAGTGCTCTGCATAAAGATATATTAATATAGAAAATTAGTCCAGCTTATTAAATTATTATATTTGTCACCATCATAGAAAATTCTAGATTTATTAAGCTGGAGCTTTTTTACTTTGTATGAGCAAGGAATAAACCAAAAGAAACATGTGAATTTAGCACAAAAATCAGTGTCTTATATGCAACAAAACAAATATTTTTGAAAAGCAAACTATTGCATATGGAGCTGGAGGAGCTTTCTCATTTTTTAAAGACAGCTATGCACAGGCTCTGCAGAGCCAAATATTTATTTGTCATATAAATGTTGAAACAAGAACAATCATATTTTTAAATTAAATACCAAAATATCAGAACTACAACTAATCTAAACTACAACAATATTAAGAATAAAATACTTCTATTAAGCCCTTCAAGTCTATGTCAAGTCTCCTCAGTTGCCAAAGAAAATTTTAAACAACATGCCTGAAAGAAAAAACAAACCTTTTTTTCTCTGAGCCAAACTCTCCTCTGTATATGCTATATTTTGAAGAATTAGGAAGCATGGTTCTATAGCCTTCTACTAAAAAAAGGTTCTATCAATAAAAGTAAAAACATGTCTGATTACTCTTGAGATAGAGGTCACAGGGGCAAGTCATTCTACAGAGCCTCAACAGATCCTGCCAACTTCAAAAGAGTAACGTGGCAAATTCTTGGAGTACTTTCCACAGCTAAAGAAGGAAGAACGGACTTTGAAAGTCCACAAGATATAGTGAATATAGATGCAATTCTGATCAGCAATCTTATCACCCAACCAGGAAATAATGCACTAAAAAACATTATGTTAAATTAAAAGTAGTAAAACATAGTATTATAACTTTAGTATAAATACCTAAGACATAAATTCAATAAATTTTGGTAAAAAAATAATAGTCGATGATAAAAACTCCGTATTTAAAGAAAAATATATTATCAGTCACATTTATGTGTATGAAAATTTAGATTGAATTTTTTTCACAGTGGGTTTTACTATTACTTTAGGATTCAGTTAAGTTGTTCAAAATAAGAATGAACAGTGTGTTCATGATGCAAGAACATTTTCACTTGCTTGTGAGTATGATGACAATATAATGACTGCATCTGAAAATATGCATTGAACTACCTCAGTCCTGGATCAGTTCTCCTATATACATAAGCCCATTAAATAAGAATTTCCCACTCCTCTGAAGATGACCTTACATGATGTTATTCTGAAGTGTCTCAGAAGCTGTTTTACTGAAGCTTTCATCAGTCAATCCCCAAATTTTTGTGTAAAACAATTTTTATTCAGTCATTACAGGTTCTTCTAGTTCAGCGTTCAAATATTCACTGCCTGATTCATACACCTGAGCTCAGGAAAACCTCAAACAAAAAAATTCAACAATATTTTAATAAAATCTTTTAACATAGCAAGTTATACAAGACAGTGTTTCTGGACTAAGAGCCCACAGTGTGCATGAATAACTTCACTGAGATCATGAGACTGCTAGATGTCTGGATGTTTATAAATGCAGAGGCATTATTTCTGCAAATGTCCGGTTTTAGGCACTGCTTTATTCACAATTTTTTCTACAAATTTTTGGAAGCAATTGGCCTTTACACTTCATGCATGTCCAAAGAGTTGTTAAGTCTTGAATTTCTTTGCCATCATTTCCATTTGCATGTTCTAGCCTTACATAAAAATCTTGTTTCAGCAAAATGGATTCCTATTTTGCTGAAATAAGTATTTTTCTGTACTTTAAAAGCAAGTATCTTATTTTGCAGCTCCTTCCTATCTATCTTCTAAAGTAAACTGTGGGGCAGAAGAAGATGTGAAAGAATTTTTAAAAAATGAAGATTTTTGTTGTAATCAGAACTCAGTACAAAGTATTACCAGACATACAACCTCTTCATCAAAAGCCTGGTTTCCACGGTGACCAGCACGTCGCCTGCTGGTTTGTTTTAGTTTTTAAAAAAACTTGCTTTTTAATGTCACCCATCCCCAAAATTAGGATAGAAAATAAGCTTAGAGAAATGTGATTTTTTTTTCCCCTGCAGTATCTAAACCAAATTGAGGACTTAGATGCCCACACAGTACCAGTATAATGCATCATTCTTTTTATCTAAGGCTCTCTCATCCAACACAGCTACTAGTAGCTACTCTACTTCGACAAAAATGTTCATCAAGGAAATTTTTTAAGCCATATGGATGACAGTGACAAGCAGGTGAACCACTGCTCAAGCACAACATGCTCAGCCTTTAAATTGTGTAGGAACATAGCCTAAAATTTGATGTGCTGGGTCAGGCTAGAAGCCTTCTAGTCTACTGCCTGAAGCATTGTGTTCCCAGTAATAGCCAGAGGTCATAATTTCTGCCACCTGTATCATTAAAAGAGATCACTTCTTCCCTCATCCTACAATCTGAACTACTGCATCCCCTTAGCTATGAGAGAAGCCCCATTCTAACCAGACATAACTTAAAACCAAGCTGAGCTCACTATTTTCTATATATACCAAACCAGCTGATTTTAACTTTTGCTATTTCCACTTGGCTTATGCAGTCAGTTCTCCACTTGCTACTGATGGTATTTAATATAAAGAAAGACTAAAAAGCCTTGTGCCTCATCTCCCTGCCTGGGAGGAAATGCCTATCATTGGTCTGGTCAGATGCCTTTCTTGTCCCTGCAGTCCATTTCTTGTCCCTGCAGTCCCTTTCTTGTCCCTAATCATTATGCGTTTATGTAGTCATCAACATTTATATGGTATAGACACAGCCTATTTCTCACTGCAAATTTCATCCTCTATTCAGCTGCCCAGCACACTCAACATTTAATTCAATCCCACATCTATTTTTATCAATGACTCATTTAATTTCATCCTCACCCTCCTGTGGTCTCAGTTCAAGACTCTTATATAACTCAAACTAGTAAAATACACAGCCACAATTTTTTACTGTTACATGTTCATTGCTTAGAATTTCTGCCAAGGATGCCTTTTATTTCAATCCAACATTGGATGTTTACTGATACAGATTCTCAACTATCAGCTGTACTTATAACTAGAGATAGTATTTTGTTTAATCTGCTAACTTGAAGATCACCTAGAGACATCTGATTTCTGCTTTGACTTGATAAACACTAGCCTTGTGACCATGCAGAATAGCTGGATAATGACTCCACCTTTCTGTTTCTTTCTCCCCCACCCACTATATACAAAACAGCATAGTGTAATATCTGCCTAAGGGAAAAAAAATTAAAAGCCTATTTTCAGCAAGCCTGAGGTACAGCATGTTCTTACCTTTATGCATAGACCAGCATGCACACTCTCTCTTCTCCCACAAAATTAATCTCCAGTAATTTATTTTCACTCTTCAATATTTTTATCTTAAAAGCTGAAGTTCTTCAAGGATATGAATGACAGTATTTTTGACAAGGGAGAAAGGCACCCAGGGGAAGCACTTAGAAGAATAAGAAAGAGGATTGGTGTTTCTGCATGAGGTGTGTTGGCAGGTTTTAGTCCTGATGTGGAAAAGATTACTGGACTTTGCGAACTTGTCGTTTGAAAAGCAGCAATTACTTCTGTAACCCCAGAGTGATGTCTGGTTTTTTTTTTCCTATGCAGACAACACATAGTCAAGTACTTAATTTCAGGAGATTACTGCAGCTTTATTTCCAGGACCAAAGGGAAAAATGAGATAGGAAACTGGACAAAAGGAAGCACAGGCAGAGAAGAGAGAGAGCTGTTGTATATTTTAAGAGCAGGTTTTTTTATCAAGGCTCAATTTTTAGGTTCAAGGTTTTTATACGTTCGATTCCCTAAATGCTGCAGTGCAAGTGAGTCTTTCCATTGACTCCAACAGAGTTTAAACAGAGTCCTGACTTGCAAGAGAAAACTCAGGATTAAGGGGGCTCCAGCAGCCTGGTAATCAGGATTCAACTAGAAGCATGTCAGTAGACTTAGGAATTCTGTCCAAGGGGTTTTTTGCCTTTTACAGTGAATGCTACTCAGTCTTCTCAACTAATAAACATGGCTTAGACGTACATACCATAGCAGAAATGAAAGCAATCAGACACAAGCACTAAGGAGCAAGTAATCTACCAGACACCAGATCAGCATGTGCCTTTGCTTACCTGTTACAGGAATAGGCTCCTGGTTAGAAGCTGGCCACGGACCAGCTCTATGGAGTGAGGCCATCCACCCTTCCCTTGGCCCTCAGAGCAGCAGGCCTCCTCCATGGGCATCCTCCATCCTGACTGAATGAGAGGTACAGGCAACACAGTGGCTGGCTGTGCTTATTGGTCTCAGTTTGAACCTGTCAGTTTCCTAAAGTCACAAGTGGAGCAAAGCAACTTGCCTGTGATCCAGGCATGGGAGACTGCAGGCAGTGTGAGAAGAAAAGCTATACACATGGAGCTTCCTCCAGCCATCACCACTTCAGAGCTGAGCAGATGAGGGCTGAGGGCAAGCAGAGATGCATAGCTGGAAGCTCCTTTTCCCTGGAAACACTATTAATGAGGAATGCAAAATAGGTAGAAAACTGGGAACAAATTCACTGTATGTACACAGAACAAAGAAAGGGCAAGAAAGAAAAGGAAAATAGGAAGAGATTTTCAGAGGGAATACAATACAGAGGAAATACAATTAGGGAAATGACTGAAGAGGAAGAAATGTAAAAATGAACATTAAAAATGAGCAAAAAGAAGGAAATACAGTAGTGGAAAGGGTAGACAGGATTGCATTTTTCAAATTGATAACTCCAGTTTTTTTCTCAAACTTGATTACTCTTCTTTCAATGAGGGAAGTGATGGGATACTAAGTTTGGTTACCTTAAATCAAGCTTTAAAGACAGAGGAGAAAAATAATGGCTTTACTGGAGATATTGTGCATAGTTCATTCCATTTCAGTTATACAGCTCTTGCTCTCTGCCTCAGTCTTGTACTGCAGTGCTACACATGAATGCTTCTCACTTGACATCTGAAACTCTTGACGTCCTTTCTCTTTTAAAAGATCAAGGCTTCACCATCCACAGAAAAATGAAACAGCTTATTAAAAAATCATTGGAAAAAATAAAGAAAACACATTATATTTTTGCGTCTTTTGTTGGTTCATGCCCTTTAACGTGACTATCAAAAGGGGATTTATTATAAAGTTGGGGGGTTTTAATAGTTTTTCTGCTGAAGTATATATCAGTTACTTACATATAGAACACTTCAAAGTTTAATTGTGTTATATTCTCTAATGAGAAATAAAATAAAAGGCATTCTATTATTAGACCCTTAATTTCTCTGGAAGTAAAGTTGGAAAAGTCCTATTTTGATTCTGTAAAGTTAACAAACAGATACTAAATAATAATTCTTTTCTTATCTTTTACTAGTTTTTTGGTTATAAAATATGTAAGATATTGTTCACAGGGAATATTGTTCACTGTTCACAGGGAAAGGCATGTCATCAACAGGAAAATGAAACAGATTGCCGTTTAACACAGCATCAGTAAACCCTTCTTTGATTTAAAGAACTAATTAAACATTTCCTTCTTGCACTAAGTCTTGAAGGTCCTCCAGCACTCGAAGGTTGCAATTGCAAGAGTGGTATAAAGACACATCCTTAGGTAAAAAACTGTTCTTCAATTACTGGTACAAACTCCATCCTAACCCTTTTTTTCATTAACTGACTAGCTTACAAAACCAAAATATTGCCTGTAGGAGAAGGGAATACAGGTGACCTTGCCCTTATAAGTAACAGCTGTGTTGTTTACCCAATACAGCATCGCCCCTGATGAGTCACAGCTATGTCCAATAAAGACAAGTGTGATAAAAGGGAGTGGGTTAGCTGGTGAGGGAGGATTGTCATGTGGGGAAAAACCTTGAGGATTATGAGTGAGAGAATGATGAAGAAGAAGAAGGGCCCTGGGGAGGGAGAATCACTGCTGTGAGGTCAGTCTGGGTCTGCAGTTAGAGCCTGTTGTTAGAACCTGCAGTCACAGTCTAGCTAGGTAAAAGCCTGCAAACTAATCCCTGCAATCATAGTTTATCAGGAAATAAGCAGCAGCCAGAGGCTGCAAGGGAAACCTACAGTAGGAGCTTGCTGTGGCCAGAGTCGGTGAATAGTTGGAGTCAGGATGGCTCAGCTGCAAGGAGGAATAAACCAGCACCCTTTTCATGCTATGATAAACAAGAAGTCTGTGACTCTGCTCATTTCTATCCTCTAACAAAAGGGCTGTGGCAACAACTGCCCAGAGAAAAAGAGTCTCCATGAAAAATAATATCCAAAATAATTCTTATTGTCCCAACTGTTCTCAATGGAGAGTGCAGAAACATATTCAAGAAAAAAAAATAAGGCAATCAAAAATAATTAAATGTTATAAATTTAAATCTGTGTTAGCTAAGTGGTGATATGAGAAGGAGATTGTGTATTACAGTCCCTCCAGAGTTTAAGTTCACACAAAGCACCAGCAGTAAACAAACAGGGATAACATCAGATTCCTGATCAAACTTGTGTAATGATGTGCCAACCTCAGATCAGCAAAAAGGGGCAAATTTCCACATTGAAGATAAAGAGGAAGGCCAGGCCTTGCAATTAGTTTCAGAATTAACACGCAGAATGCAGGAGAGTAAATGCACTTTCAGCTCTAAATATGCTCCCTGAAGACAAGTTTGAAGCAGTACAGGTACTGGTACAAGAGGCACGTGCTAGCACTGCCAGTCTTAAATGCCTTGAACCAACAACATGATCAGTGCTGCCTGGCATTTCCAAATACATTTTTACAGGAACTACCAGCTCATTGTATTTAGTCAGATTCTAGTTTCTCATTCATAAGTGGTAAGAATAATTAGAGAAGCAGATAAATTGATCTCCATGGCACAACTCTCAAGTTCATCAAGCATCCACTTCATAGCTTTGCTGGATCAGAATCAGAAGTTCAGCAGCTTCTAGACTTGGTCCTACAATAAGGTCAGAAGTGTACAGAAATTTCACAGATTTTATTTCCTTTCTTTTAAACATGAGTGTTTTAGAATGGTCTGTGCAATTAATGTCAGCCAGAATTTTGAGTAAACAATATTACACTTCTTTGAATCATAAAAGCAATTTTACTGGTGGCCAGGGTCCTGAAACTGATTAAGTACATGCATCTAGATATCTGGAAGTATAGATTTAATGGCACTCTCTGTCCCAAGAGTCAGCAAGGACATTCTTTTTAAGATCCTAATTTATCATACTTATTGAGTGCAGTATGCATTTCAGCCACTTCAGGTTTAAACTTAAACACAGTTAGCCCCCCTTTTTTAAGAGTAAAAATGCATATACTGCATTTCAGGAGCAAAACATGACCTAGCACTGGGTGAAAGGCATTCCGTAACAAAGTGCACATTTTTGAGAAAAGTAGTGAACTGTTGCCTTTCATCGCAGTGGAAGATTCTGCTAATGGCTGAATGAAAGACTTGAGAAGGATAAGCCTCCCCTCTTCATGGCCACAATGATTAATGAACAGAGACATGATGCCTTTGCTGGCAGATAGAAGGGTAGGAAAGACAGGCTGTTCTCAGGGCAGTGAGATAAGTTTATGTGGTTGTTAGCTGGACTTCATTGTTTCTCAGGTTCAGCTGACTACAGAGTTCCCAAGGAACATTTTTGCTAACAGTGTTTTTCCTCTTTATAAACCCCACTAGGAGCTCTCTATTAGACAGCCATAAACTGCAGAAAACTGTCTCTCTTTCACTCCTTTTAAGATGCTGTACAGAGAATACCAAATCAATCTACCAAAACAGTCCCTCCCTTGATGCAAGCACAAAAAGAAAACAGGCAGAGAAGCACAAGCAGTCAGCAATACTGTGGGCACAGCAGATTTTGTCCTCAGCATTTAAAAAGCACGGAAATTCAAGTGATTATTCGAATCAGAGATAATGAAGATGTGTTTTCTTTCTTCTTCTCCATTTCATCAATCCCTCTGCAACTGAAAGCCAAGCAAAAATGGGGTACAACCCCAGAAATAACCATCGCCTTTCTAATTCCCTTCATTCCCTCTTTCCCTCCAATATACTAACAATTCCTTAGGACTTTTTACCAAAAATCAGTGCTTAACCACAAACTGAAGTCATTCACTGACTTTATTACTTGTTTGCAGGTCAATACACACTAAACTCCACAGAAATTTTGTCTGGTTACACCCAGGCCACTGCATATTCTGCTAAATCATAATTCCTTCAACCACAGTAAGGAGTGTGAGCACCATCTTGTGGCTTTAACTTTTGTACAGAATCCCCAGGAGCTGGTCAGTTTATGACCCCTCCGTATTAAGACTTGCAACTGGAACACAAACTGTAAGAGTTAAAATGAGGAGTTGCATCTTTAGGGTCCCTTAGC
Organism: Phylloscopus collybita; assembly: GCA_027886175.1. Classification (NCBI taxonomy): domain Eukaryota; kingdom Metazoa; phylum Chordata; class Aves; order Passeriformes; family Phylloscopidae; genus Phylloscopus; species Phylloscopus collybita. The sequence continues at coordinate 46,989,148 of JAJNNQ010000137.1, read as the reverse complement.
AGTTTCTTCAGACTCTGAAAGCTGCTGGTCAGGATAAATGGACAGATCAAATGCTTGTTCTTCAGACTCAGCTATTTCTCCAAGCTTTACAAACATTAGATTATTAAATAAACAGAAACAGAAACCTACTGTCTTGGTTTTTCTTTCTTTAAATGGCTTTTGTTTTGGTAGTGTAAACACAGTGACACTTTTTTACTCTCTTCTCCCATATCGTTCTGGTAGTTTTTCCTCTTCAGCCCCAGTAAATCTCTACTCTCTACTCTCTTTGAAAATACACAGTCAGGTAAAAATCTTCTCTCTCTCCCTCTGTAGTAAATACTTCACTTGAAACATCCCAGGCCTCCCTTCTTTTTTTTTTTTTTTTTTTTTTTTTTTTTAATAGCTGCAGTCCACCTCTAATTAGTAGCTGAATTTATCTTCTTCTACTATTTCTAGCTGAGAACTCACAGCTTATTGGAGAAAAAGAAAAAGTCCTGCTATGGACAGTAGCAAAACCTGCATCATTATATTCCATCACTTTTCCCATATTCTGTTCCCAAAATCCATCAATTTTTTCTTAGCTGACATTCTGAATATCCTTTGCAGTGATGATGTCTCCCACCTTAGACTCATCAGCACATCTCATCAATGCACTCCTCCTTTCCAGGCAGAAGTCATCCATTAAAATATTAACCTTGTTTCCAAACCAGTACAGTCCACTATTCATCTTCCTCCTGTTTTGCACTCTCCCTCTCACGACTGCACTCTCCCTCTCCTTATTCACATTATAATTCTTCTAAGTATCATTTTTCTTCAGGGGAACAAATAAATTCCTAGCTGGCCAATACTATTCCTTTTACAGTATCCAGTTAACATTAGATCTAGTTCCTTTGCATCAAACTGATCAAATAGATTTAACTGGAACTCCATATCACACTAGGAAGTAGGCAATGTCACAAACTATTTCTTTACTATCATTGCACAATTTAAAACTTAAAAGCTGCAGAATCAAAGAACACAAATAAGTATGCACTTATCTACAAATTAAGAAATACATATAAAAAATTTTTTTTTTTTCTATGTCAAATACAGCATTCACAGCAGGTGCAATGTCTTGCAGTGTAGTAACAAAAGGCAAAGGTTTCATGCCAGGTTTACTTATGGTTGCAAAATTTGTATACTGTGAACATAAAATTATTTTTTCCCAAAGTGCGTATTTCTGTCTAACTGTAAGACAGGTCCAAATGCCTCCCTGAAGAGGGTCCATCCTCTGCAGTTTCTCTGTCTCTGCTTTGAAGTACAAGCTCACCTGAAATACCTGTGGTCTGGACATTCACACACCAGGGACCAGGCACAGGTCAAGGAAAAGAATGTAGCTGCCTACTTTACCTTTCAGTTGCTTTGCTGGGATTTAGCAGCCTAAATGCATTTTTGGGATTATCCCATCGAAGTAAGGATAGAGTAGGGTCCTGTAACAGTGAGGAAGGGCAAATAAAGTAGTTCAGGTAATTACAGCCCAGTCAGCCAAACATGGATATTTGAAAAGAGATCGTGACAAATTAGTAAGTAAGCAATAAATCAAGCTGTCTTTAACCACCTTGAAGAAAACAAGATGATAACAATGAGTTGACATATTTTTCAGGAAAAATTCACAACAAATCAATATAATTGCTTTCAAAACAGCTGGTCTAGCATACAAGGGGACAAGTCCCTGTAATGAACAAACAAGAGAAATACAGTCTAGATGAAGGTGCACTAATTTCAGGTCAGAAGCAGTTGAATGAAATTATTTAGATTTTTATTGGAAAAATGGGAATACATTTCAAAAAGGCACAGGTTTCTTGTTATATACAGTATTTTAATGAATTATGGTATTTTGTATTTCCTTAAAATTTGCAGCTGACACAAATTTGACAGGTATTGTTCAGCTCCTGACTCATCTCTACCCAGTGCAAATCTATTCATCTCAATTCAGCTGGTGTTGTCCAGCAAATCTTCTGGTTATTCTGGAATATAGTGTTCAGTGTGATTAAGCATTGAATAATGATCATAAGAAGAGACAAAGTTAATCAACAGGAACCCTTCATGACTCAGCTAAAAAAAACAATATGCAGTTATGAAATATTTACCACAATGACCTTCGTCTCTGGTACTTCACAAAGTTTCCAGGTTAGAAAATGAGCGAAGAATAACTCATGTTTTTTCTCATACTAACAGAGGCCTGGCTTTTATTGACCAGAGCAATCCTCTCAAAAACCCATTATTTCAAATCACAACTCACACTAGAAATTTAATTTACTTCTACAGTCCATGAAATTGATTAATTCTGGTGTCTATTATACTCCTATATCCAAGGACAAAATTTGACACTACTCTGTAAAGTACTTAAATTACTAGCATTAATTACTCTATAAATATCTAGCATTGCAAAATTCTGCAAAGCAACAAAAGCTCTAAATTGAAGCTAATGTTTCAAGCAGGGTGCAAAGCACCCACTAAAAAAAGCTGCAGATTTCTCTCTTTCATACTGGGTATCAGAATACACAGAGGTTTTGTGCATCAATATCTTATTTTCTGCATCACTATCGTTTGAACATTGAAATCCAACTCAGGTATCACCATGCACAGTGATTACTTGCACAGTAACATGCAAGTGTTACAAGGTCCCAAACATCCTCTGCTCAAATGGAAACAGACAGAAATTTTCCACGTTCAATAGTCAAAAAAAAAGAATTATTTTGAGTGCATTATATATTGGTGGTTTAGCATAGTTTTAGCTTTTTTTTTTAAAGAATTGCTACTGAAATGTTACAGAGAGCTTAATTGTAAATGCACAGAAAATAAACAGCACAGTAAGCCTGTGGCATGGTATTCTTCTGCATTTCAAGTTCTTGTAAATGATCTGATCAACTAGTCTTGGACATAAATGAACTTGGATATAACTAAGATTTATCCTACCTCACTAATCTGTATCTGTTACCCTCTGTCTTTTCAAGAACTGCCTCATTTCAGCTGATGCTGTACTCTTGCCTGAGCTTCCACAGATATGCTGTATGCTGCAAACAAGCTTTTCAATCATGGCAAAGAGTCCCTGAAAACTGATGTAGTTTAAAAAACTTGAGGAATCTTTGCATTAGAAGTGTTATAATGAAACCCAGGGATAGGGTTTAACACTGGAGTTGCAGATGTGATATCCAGTCTTACGGAGTAGCTGCTGACACAACACCATTTTACCCCTGAGCAATAAGACACCCTGGTTACATGCAGTACCCTCTACTGTGCTGCAGGATTAGATTTAAAAATTAGATGTAAAAAAATCCCACAGATTATAAATTGTTTCACTGGATACAGAAATTAGGCTATTAACTATCAAGATGAAGAACGTACGTTCTTGTGCTAGAAGTTGTACTTTGAACCAGGACCACCCTTGCCCTGCTAAAAATGGACATTACTTCAGTGCTAACCTGACACCATGCTGCCATGTTGCTTTTTAGTATGACATTTTCCTAAACATCTCAGTGTCAACTCTTCAAAGACCTTATAGCTTCTTAAATTAGGCTGAAAATTAGGGCATTTGTATTTTGCTTGCTAATATAATATCCTAATGGCATCGTTGGCTATATGCATCCATACTTCAGAACTGGGAAATTGTTTTGCAATTCTAACAGCTCTTATCAAGTTTTACTAATGTTTTATTATGCTATTACTATTTTCTTTTATTTTAAATTAACATTTCTTCCCTTCTCCTCAATATCACCACTAGGTGTCAAGTGCCTTCTCACAAGTGCCACCTTACTGTCCCAAAACCACTTCAAATTAAAACCAGAGTTGTCACTCATCATGTGGGAAAAATATTAAGTGTTTCACTGCAGTACAGTATTTGTATCAGTAAAACAGATGGTAATGTAAACCAAGATGCAAATTAACCCTACAGAATATAGTCACAGAGTTCATACAATCAACACTGCATTGAAGAAGGAGGTGCATATTTACATGGCTCTTAACTGGAAGCAGGAAAAAAGATAAATGAAAGTCACAACATTTAACCTTCCTGAAGCTGTTCAGCCTTTGCCCTAATGCTCCTGCTTAGCAAGTGTCACCATCAAAGCAGATATTAAGAATGGTACTTGAAGTGCTGGAGCCTGGGATTTCCAGTTGCCATAAGCATCCATTCAGGTTCAGAGGATGAGCCATTAGAGCAGAAAGTTCTGGGACAGGAGAAATGGGTTTTGATTTGATTTCAGCACCACCGCAGAGATTCAGGCCTATTGTTTTTTGGCAATATGCAGTAATGTCTTCATCAGTTATACTAAACTACATTAATGTACTGTGATACTTAAAATGAAAAGAGCCAAATACAAACCACATATTTGACCATCATTTTTATATTCAGCTAGTGTTGCCAGCAATTGTTACAATTTTAAGAACCAGGTCAGCACTAGATATTCATACCAGCTCTAAGTATTTAGACTTCCAGCATTATGCCTTTCAATACTGGATCTACTAAATACCTCACTCTCCATATATACCATTCTTTTACCTGGCACCTAGGCAGAACCTTCTAATTCCTTCCACTTAGCAACACAACATAGGTAGCAGGAATTAAAATGCTTTTACAGGACTTCAGTTAGGAAGCATATAGATGACTCCTTGGCAGCCAGAAAATTTCACTGAGCACATGACCCACTTCCTATCATCACTGTCTTTAAGAACTCTCAGAGACAAATGCAACCAGACTGTGAGTCAAGTGATTTATCCTAAAACCCCAACTCTTCACCAGCTGTCATCTTTCCATCAGACCCTGAGACGTCCAAATCTCAGTAGGAAAGAACACCACAGTGATCAGCATGCTGCTGTTGCCTCTGATAGCTTCTGATAGATGTCAGCCTTTTAATAGGGTGGGAGCACAAGTGCATTCCCATGGATGCAATTGGATGCTCCTTGTACACCCTATTTTTTGATTAGCCAGGTGCTAGTAGCATTTTCAACATGACAGATGTATGAGGATATCTATCCTCCATCACACAAAGTTTTGTGACAGGCACAGAAGAGACTGTCCTCAAATGCCTCCATGTGCTAACATGGATGCACCCTCTTCAAACATTTGGCCTATCAGTTTAAAAAAAACCCCATACACTAATGGTATTATTGCTGCTGAGAACATCTTTGTTTCTGATACTTTTAAACCAGGAGGGAAATCGTTGTATTAAGGATTTCTTTGCATAACCATAAACCCTTTCATGATGTTTCTGTGGTCTGATCCTTATTTAGGAGCAATCAAAGCACTCTGATAGCAGAAACAGCTGTTTATATTGACCATGAAAATTGCTGATCAAACTAAGCTCAGCTATGTGAAAAACAAATAGTCACTTACCTGTGGAGTCTTGACTCAAAGTTTCTTGACTACTACTGTTGTAAGAAGGCACTGGAGTGATTGAAAGTGATGCCGGACAGGACAATGGACATGAGAAGTCATTTTGTGTAGCAAAACATTGACACACAGGAGCACAGGCATCTTCAGGGACAGTGAGACCGAGGGGAGGGTTGCCATAAACACACAGATTTTTCCAGCGAAGCAGTCCTATTGCAAGAGGGCCAACACCTTCAGAACCTGGCAACAAACACCTGGAGTTAAAACCTGTGTCCCTGTGTTGTACAGCTTGTAATTTTGGACAATGAAGCTATGGCAAAGTAATACTATTTCCTGTTTTGATCATTAAGTTTGTCCCCTGGAAAAGAATGCCATGTTTTATTCTGGTTCACTATGAGTAATGTTGTTAAATGCTGGTGTAATGCTGAAAGAATACTTTCAGTATGTGTTTTCCTTTTTCTGGACAAGATACATTTAACATGAAATAAGCCTTCTAATTGCAATTGAATTCTCAGATTGTGGTTGTCTTGCTTATACCTGGATTTCTGCAGGAACTCGCTCATACAGTACAATCTGAAGGTTTCTCAAGTAAAAGTAGAAAGCCAATGCTGAATTTTTAATTTTTTTTAATCACCAACTTGCTGTGATTTTTTTTGACCTCTGTGAGGTTTAGACCTCAGTGGAAATCAGGAAGTGGGAAACAGCCATTGCACTGTCACAATGCACTTCTCTGTTCTTATGTTACAGTCCTCAGCAATTCTCTTATCCACCAATCAGTTGTTTAGGATTTATTCTATTTCAGATTTTCTTTTTAACATTTTCTGAAGATTCATATTCGCTCTTACTAAAAGCTCAGCTGCATATGACATTGTGACACAAAACCATAGAGCTTCTTATGACACTATACCACAAGACTATGGAGGAGAGAAACCCTGAAGAGATTATTCTGCTGCTCATGATATTTCCTCTGCTGCTTTACCAGCATCCCATCCCAAAATATAGAAAAAGAAAAGAAAATTACCTATAACTGCAAAATAAGGGGACTTCTGTATATCTCTCCTACAAGTAGTTTCCTACATTTTAACTCTCATGTTTGTGATACTTGCAAGATTAGGAGTACCTGAACGTTTCGTCCACAAAACTGGATTCTCAAAGGCAGACAAATCAAACCTGTGATGGTCACACAAGCACCCTCAAGCTATTATGGCAACACTCACAATAAGATTACAAATCTGATGTAGCCTTGGCTGCTGCATCAAGCTAGGACTGAAATACAACACAGAAACCCAGACCTCAGACATGATCATGCAATGAATTCCTGAATTGACCTGCAGAAAACCAAGTATGTAACAGTAGAGCAGGCCTGAATGGAACTGGTGACTCATAACTGGCTCATAAGTTCTACAAGAGCAATATGAGAGTGAGAGTCATTTCAATTGCTCTAACCACATTTCTGTCACCTACTGTAAGTAAGCATCAAACGAAGTACCTGAAGAGGAGCAGCTGTCTAATGGTAGATCCCTTAAAAGTGAACAAAAGAACAGAGATTTTTTTATTTTTTTTATCATATTGTCTCAGAAGAGACAATGTGATAACTTTATTCCTAACTCTAAGAGTTAGGAAGCAATCCCCTTTAAATAAGTGTGTGTGCCCTCAGAGCTATTTGAGTTTCCCATTAGACAGACAGACTCTCTCATCAAGGACTTACAAGTGTGTCCACTCCAGAGAAAGAGCTCAGTGTTACAGCAGAAAGTGTAGTGAACTGTAGTAAAATAATGTTCAATAGTAGCCAGTATTGCAGTAGACATCATGTTAAAAAAAAACTTCCATCCTCCCTACTGTCATCTTGGCTCGTGGTTTTTCTTAAACATAAATTGATGGATTTTCTAGGGAGTTAGCTGCCAATACATTGTTATATTTCTCTTGCAGACGTTCAGCACATTTGAGACCATCAATTTTACTGAACATGGAGCTTTGCCTGGCTAACTTCAAAGGATATAGGTTTTATTCACCTTTCCTAGTTGTAATTTGGCTTTATTTTAATACAGATACCCACAGACTGTGATTATCCCATAGTGCTTGACTGCTTTATTATGAAGGCTCAGGAAAATGGGAGGATTAAAATATATCTGTGTATGCAGGATATGAAATTTATGGCTGTTTTTAACTGTTGATATATCAATGAAAAAATCCATAAAGATTTATGTTCAGATTTTTAAAATACCTTTGCAGTGACTCCTTTACCCAGTATAATTTCCTGTAAACATTAATTGTGACTTTTACCAATAAAGAGTCATTCCATAAACTCATTTACAAGTACATGTAATTGAGCATTTCTGAAGAAAAAAAACCCAAAACAAAACACAAACAACAACACAGACAGATCCCACCAAAGAGACTTTTATTTGTCTTATTTATCCATTCACCACTGCAAGGCCATTTTGCCTATACTAAAACCATCAGCTTAATTTTCATTTTATCTATAAGAGAGCACATGCTGCAGCTGTAAGCATATTACACACAGAATCTGATGCTGAAAAACTAAGCTAGACATAAAAAGTTCATAAATAGAACTACTCGGCACTCTTGAGTGAAGACAAGCTATCCAAGTTTTTGACTTTGTTTAATCTCATTACTCACATCAGTTAGGAACAGCTTTCACCATAACCACTTATAGCAGCCATATTAAAATAAATGTCTAATTAAAGCAACACATAAAGAAATGTGTATATATCAATGATATATATAAGTGTACCTAGACATGAAAATATTTACAAACACACACATACCCATGAAAGTACGAAAGTGTATGTATGAGAAGTGAATGTAGTAGTTTTAAATTCTTGAATTTCAAAGCCAGAAATTTTCTGCAAATTTTCATTTGCAGGAAATTTTAGTTTCAGTTGAGTTTTTTCCTGGAGGGGGGAAAATAGCTCCTTGAAAATTTTTCACTCAAAACAAAAAAGCCACTTGAAAAAGTTGTCAGAGTTCCAAGACTTGTCTTTCAAGGTTAGTGCAACTATGAGGGATCATTGCAAAATATAAGGAATGCTGGCTAACCCTGCAGCAGTACAGACAGATGTGTTTAACTGCATGATCCATGCACAAGGTGTTTCTGGAAAAAAAACAAAACAAAACAAAACAAAACAAAAAAAAAAAAAAAAAAACCAACAAAACAACAACAAAAAACTTTTGCAGTTGTTAATACCTTTTAAGTTGTACCAAAAATTTCAAATTTAAAACAGCAAGGAGAAGCAGTATATAGCTCTCAACAGAACTTCACAGCATTAAGGCAGGGAAAGGGTTGCCCGAGATGTGCTGCAGGAGGCTCTTTAGCAGCCTAATAGAATCAAGGTTGGAAACAAGAGGACAACTGTGAATCCACAATGTTCTAGCCACAAGCTTAATGCCAGTCCCAGGCGTTTAGATATGCTTTTCAGAAAAAGAAACACATACACCCTCTATTAGAAATATAGAAATTAAATTAAACTGTATACCTTGGAATAATTTTTCCAACTGAAGAGCACTGAAAGGGGCTTGACAGTCCCTCAGAGCATTGCAGAGGCAATGCCCTGTAGAGTAAACCTTAAAGCTTGGACATGGATACAAACCTGGCTACACTAGTTCACCTCAGGTTTTCCTGTCAGGCATCTTTAATACACTTTTTTTCACTTTAGACAGCTTTTCTTTTCTCTCTTCAGCTTTCTCTGAAGAGGTAGATTTGCGTCTCTGAGTTTTCTCCCTGCTGGATTGCCCCCAGCCTTTTTCTCTCACAGACAACACCATGCTCAAAAATTCTCCCTAAAACCCTAAACTTTTGTTTATCCTCCTGAAGCAGTAATATTCAAAAACAAACCCCTAATGCTCCTCTTACCCCCTAAATGCAGTAATGCTATACAGCAAGCACATAACTCAGTAAACACCTACTTCTGACTTATAGCATAATAAGCCTAAACTAAGAGAGATGAAAAAATAACATACCTTGCACAGTCCATGCATTTGCCCTACCTGGGCTCCAGACTGAGTGACAGCAGACTATCTGCCGTGGCCTGTGCACCTCCAGACTTGCCCTGTTTCCTGGTGCCCTAGAATCCCCCATGCTGCTACGATGCTTCTGTCTGCTCTGTCCAGCCAGCGCCTCTCACCTGTGCTCCTCCTGCCTCCTTAAGCCTGCATGACACATGCTGGGCACATGTTAGAAGTGCAGTCTTGCAGTTCAAAGGCTTGGGCTTTTTTTTTTTCTTTTCCCCTCCCTCCTCCTCCCTTCTCCTACTTCTCCAGCTAATCCTGATCCTCACAATCAGACGCACCTTTCCCTCCTGCAGCTGAAAAGGAGCAGAAGCTGCTGCCCTTTCATATGGCTGCTGCTCCAGTCAGGTTGCTCCACAGGAAAACAATCTCCCTCAGGGAAGTGGGAGCAGATCAAGGCATAAACACATTTGCAAAAACACACATATATTTATTCACTTAACTCCTTCCTGCTGCTAAACCCTCCCTGAGCTGTGGTGGTAAAACCAGACACATAAAGAAAAGGGTAAGATCCTTGCTTAAAGAAATGAGGCTGCTGCAGGGTGGGCCAAATACATCCACAGAAAAGACTGGACATTAAAAGGAAGTGTTTATATGGGGAGAAATATACACACTGTAACAAAACAAATCCAAGAGACTTCAGTTGCAGGTTTTACTGCTATATTTCCAGCTGAGATCCTGTCACACCTCATCTGCTCTTGTTCAGAGCAGGAGGCAAAAGGCCAGCAGATTATCTGGGCCTGAGGCTTACTGCAGGTCAGAACCCAGCCAGCTCCTCTCCTTCACCCAGGCCATGGGAGGCAGACTGTGGCCACCTGAGTCACTCACCCTGACACTTTCCTCCAAAAGCTCAAGCTGTGGATGGCCAGTGTGTAGCTTGCTGGAAACTCCCAACACTGCCAGACGATCCCACTTAACCCCTGTAACAGTAACCTACAAGGCCTCAACATGCTAGGGAGGCAAAGCAGGAGAGCCAGGGTAAAACTCCCCCCAGTTGTATTAACTGCTCTTTTTACCCCAGGAGTCTGATTAAAAGCCTGCAGTGCAAGGAGGGCGGAAAAGAGTCAGGACCAATCCTGGCATCAGAGCTTGCATTGCCACCTGCTCTACTTGCTTATCTGGCCTGAAATATTGCATAGGGCTACCTGCTCTGAAAAAGGTTCTCCAAATTCTCTGACCCTTTGAAGCAGTTAATGGATTGAAATATTTCATTTCCAAATTTTGTTTCCTTTTTTGAAACAATCTGTTCTGAATAAACCACTTTATTAATTTCTTTCCACTTAAAATATACATCTTGGGAACAGATGACATATAGCTAACACGGCAAAAAAATTCAAAATAGCAAACTAAGAGTATCGGTTCTTAAATAACCCTGTCCCCCAAGCTATTAAGTCTATATCAGCATTTTCTAGTCTTGCATACTTCTGATATGTTTATAGGTATACTTGGCCAAATGGGACAACAATTATTACTTTCAAGAAATTCTGTTCCAGCTAAGCATATTTGACATTCACACACAGCATAAAACTGAAAATGCATACGTGGGATTGTTTCAAAGTTTAGGTTAAGCAGAAAAACAGCTTTTAGCTTTTTATTATCTATGTGTGCCCCAAGTCACATTTTTCAGCTTAATCTCTCCTTGTCCAGCTTTCAAATACTGGTGTTAGCTGGTAGACTGTCTAACACACAACCAGATACTAAGAGCATGTTATATTAGCAGGGATCTGACATGCCTAAATTATTTTACATCTTAGCAAACACTCTATCCTTTCCCCTTTGTAGAAGGGGAATTGTCCTTTAGCTGCCTCTCTTTGGAGGAGATATGCTGCCTCAAGTGAGCCAGATCTCCCATGGCTGTTATTAATTCATATCTGGATTCAACAAGAACTGATATTTATATGAACTTTCAGTAGAAAATAAAAATATGTATACATGAAAGCATTATGTGCAGTGTGTACTCATGTTGCATCTGCTGACATGTGAAGAAATTTCCTTTGGTTCATGTCAAGACTGGATACACATCCAAGGGCAGAGTTTTGCACTCAACCACAGAAAAGATGCACAGCAGACCATGTCATACAGAAGAGGGCATATTCTCACTGCTTAGCTTCACTTAGCTGCTTTAGGAGGTGAGCCTCCATAAGTTTCTCCCATAAATGAAGTGAGAAGGATCAACTGGAGTAATCTGTAGTAAGATCAAAACTCTAGTCTGAATAATTCTTAATAAGAACTTTTCTCTTTCTTATTTACCATTAAGCAATGATACAGCACAAGGAAACTAGCTACCTAATTTAGCTGGCTAAAATAGTTTCCTAAAATAGGAGGTGTAAACCATGACCCATTGCATACATTTTTTCATCCAGTTTCCTTCCATATTTTTCTGGATTCAATAGGCATTTATGTGTTTATTCTGGGGAAGCAATTCCACAAGTGCGTTATCTACGTCTGTGGGATAGAGCAGTACCAGCGTCCACTATCACGGCTTGTTTTCCTCTACACAGGGAAGGCATCAAGATCAGGACAGATTACAAATCACAGGCAAATGATGGAGATCACACTGGTTCTCTACAGGTCAAGGCAAAAATAATAAATTATTAAGGACAAGGTGTTGCTTCCACCTGTCTCACTGCAGAGCAGTGGGTAGAACACCTGGCAGAGCCAGAACACACAGAGTACTAAAACCTGCAAAGAGTTTCCTTGTCTTCTTACCTAGAGACTGCTCCCTGTGGGAGAAGAGAGTGTAAATAGTTTTGGAAATATCTAGAAGAAAACAACAAGAAAGACTTTTGCTCTGCTTACACACAGAAGGATCTATGTCACTAAAAAAGCCTTGATTTTCAGTGAATCACCTCACACTGCTTATCTGTCAGATAACTTCAACTTGATTGAGAGCCCTTGCTGTGACTTTTCATGTTAGTGCAATAAAATACACTACTATGGATGTCCACTCCATCAGTGGTATGGTTGACAGGATGGATTTTTTTTTTTTTTGATCACCTGTTTAGCTACACAAGATGAGTTAGGAGTACTGCAAATCACCACTTTAGACAAACCATAGCAGAGGGGCTGGGGAGACTTGAAGCATACTGCATGAGAAACATTTAATTTACAACAATAATTTATATTTACACTAGAGACTGCAACATCGTTAAAAATCCCCACTGCAGAAAAAGCCCAGGAGAACAATGATTATAAACACCTTTCCTTGTTGGGGAGGATGAAGTAGCTAGGCCCTGCAGAGATAATTTAATAGCAAAAGATTCTAAAAGTATGAAACCCACAAGAGGAATAGAATTAAAAGCAAAGTTTGAACTGTAAGCATGGACAGGAACAAGGTGATTAAGCAGCTGAAAGACCTTGGCTGAGTGAATCAGTAACACCCCTGCCAAGACAAAAGGATGAATAAGAGGTGGACCTTCTCAGGTATCAGGGATAAGGTGCGTTTCACAGGTTTTGGTATGTAGAGTAGTATTGTAATGTTGTAGTTCCCATAGGCTGTATGTAGATTCTGTAGGTTTTGTATCTTAAGGTGATTGGTTAATGCTCATTAGAATATTCACGATAGAAGGGGTTAAAATGGAATGTAACAAGGAGCTCGGCCTCTTTTTTTCCACCCTCTCTTTGCACCCTCTCTTTTGCGTGCCTTCCCTTGGACCCTCTTGGACTTTGCACTGAATCCCTTGGACCCTTCCCCAGTCAGGCTGCCTTCCCACGACCAATAAAGCACGTGTTCCAGAGTATCCTGATCTTCAGATCATCTCTCTCGCGGGACAACCAGCGTGTTTTCTAATATTTCCTGAAAAAGATTTATGCAAGGCATCGAAGACCAAACTCCAGCAGAAAGTATTCAAAATGTGAAATCTAGATGACTCAAGGAGTTTTTAGTTGTCCTCTTTCTCAGTAGTGCAATATAAAATTTTAAGTAATTATTAACTTAATTTTTTAAAAATACACACTGATGACATATATTGGCATTTTAATGAAAAGAGAAGTAGCTCAAAAAGAGACTGGCTTGCTGCATTCTACAGCTTACACAGGAAAAAGTTTTAAGCTTAACAGCTTCTCTTCCCATCAATAACTGCGATATTCCAGCTGAATAAAATTTAAATAAATCCTAAAAGCTTTAATTTTTACTACGGAAGTGGAAAATAAAAGATCAGATTTCACAGCAGCATTAAGTTCACTCAGTCCTCTGTATTTAACTGAGTTTTCATATCTAATAAGGAGAACTCTGTTCAGAAAACAGTTTTGTTGCAAGTGCTGACAAATGGATAATGCAAGGTTTGCTATAGACCTTGACAAAAATAATTGAGAGCATCAATCACAATCTATTTGGAAAACCTCACTGTGTATTAGATGCAAGTTATGACTGTCTCTTCCTAACTCAAACATTCAGTCAAGAGGGGTGAAGAGATGCAAAGTGCCAGCTGCCTGAAATACCTAACCGAACATCATCCACCAAACGGGTCCCGTCCCAAGGTACCGTAGGTACAGTAGGTCTCACCTTTGCCTGAAAGTGTGCATGCTCAGAGACACAGAGGGGCTTTGAATTCCACTGCAGGGTTTCCTCATACAAGATACATGAGACAGAAGTACAAGTTAAGTCTTTAAAGAGAGACCTCTGCTCTGCAAGCAAAGCAGACTGAATACAGCCTTCCCATTGTGCAGAGTAGTACAAATCCTCTCCTCAGCTCTGTAACTTTTACCAATTTCCTGTCTTGCACAGACTCCACACAGACCTCCACAATCTCGAGAGTCTCTGTTGCTTCCAAAGGCCCAGAAAGCTCAGGTATGTCTGCCCTCCTCCTTTGCACATGCTGACATTGGAATGTAGAGTAATCTTGCTCCTCTGCAAGAGGAACATACTCTGAATGCAGTCGGCTCCACCAGGTGCCACCCAGGTTTGTCAGGATAAAATGAACAATTTGACAGGTAGCAAATGGAGAAGCTTAGTTTTCTTTGTCACTGGGTAAGACAGTCTTACTGAAAACTTCTTAGAAATTTGAATATATTCTCCTTTTCTGAACCCACTCCTGACTTCAGCACATACCCACACACAGACTTCTAATGTTTTTACTTCTGTTTCAAAACACGTATTTCTGTCCTGTTATTTCATCATTTTGCCTTTAATAACTGCGTTGTTTTCATTGTTAAAAAAAATCAAAGGATTGTTTTCTAGTTCTTGGTATAGGATTACGAGCAAAAGAACAGGTACAAAAATAGCTGCTTTCAATTTCACGAACTCATTTGTTATTACTGAATTTCACATGTTGAGTTGAATGGCAAGCATAGGTTTTTACTGCATTTTATGAGGTTGCACATTAAGGTACATTTTTGCAACCACTTGAGCTTAGCTTTAGGATCCCATTGGCCTGAGTACAGCTTGAGAAATCCTGCTGTATAGGAATAAAGCATGCAGACAGAGAGCCTGAGCCTTGTTTCCCAAAGAGCCTCTCGAAACACCACCACATATCCAGCTCCTCTTAAAACACTGAACTCACCTTGCTTTGAGAGACATCATTACATCTCATGTTTGTCTTATACTTCATGAACTGTAGAAATCTGTGAAGACTCAGGTAATGTAACAGCTCATGCCCTTGAATTTTTATCAGTCTATGCAGAATCAGATTTTATAGAGAGCAGTCCTTGTTCAGCTAAAACCACTTTATTGTCACAATACCATTTTATTGTTTTTACAGACACTGCAGTATTTTCCAAAAACCACATTTCTAATTTAAAAAACTCCTGTGTCTTTATGTGTGTGTCAAGTGAAAGGCAAACTAAGCCAAACACTACCATAATTCATTATCTACTAGAACATTTGGTGATGAGAATTTCCCAAGAAGGGCATTTGCAGACAACTAAAAAGCTGAGCTGAGAACAGGAGTTGAGCTCACCTGCAAACTTTGCTTTAGACAGATCTTACTGAAGCATCCAGCACTCCAAAGGCAACATCCCTCTCATCCACTGACAGTCACCTAGTCACCAGGTTGTTGGTCAAAATTCCTTTATTTTTGGGAAATAGATATAGCTTTTTAATCTTTCAAGTGTGACAATACTGCCTGTCCCAATACGTGGTTGAGGTGCTTGTAGGCTGTGACTGGACATCTAGGGATGAAGAGGGAGAGGGCAAGGCCTGAACAACGCTGTTGTAGAAACTTCAGCAAAGGTTTTTGAGACCATAGGTATGACCTCATGACTGCTTAATATAATTTCCTTATTGAGGAAGGGGGAAGCAGTAAAAGACCTAAATTAGGCTTATGTGCTTTTTTTAAAGCTTTATAAAACGCTGTTAGCCCAATTCTTGGAAAATCAATCACACAATGCCTTTTGTGTAGTCACAGCAAAAGCAATACTCTCTCTCAAATTACAGCTCTCCAGGCATCCGTTTCCATTAGAATGTACACAAGAAGTTTGTTGTCCAAGTTGGTAGTGATTGGTGAAGAAGATAAATAATAAAAAATGGTAAATAGTGAAGCATCAGCTGTATGGTGTATGCAGCTACTCTTTCCTAATTGTTCTCTTTCCTTCACCTTTGGCATTATACTGTTAGTTTATAGCCCAAACCCAGCTGAATAACTCAAACACTGTTTGAATCTAGCTGTATATTTCACTAGTATAAGGACCTATTTTTGCTTGATTTGAACAGGACCACTTGTGGTGGTGACATGGAATAGAATAGCAAAACTGGAACAGACCTATGCCATTCATTTGTCACCAGTGATGCGACACAAACCGGACCAGCCAGGGTGGCAATTGAAATAGGGACGACAATCAAGCAAGCCTGGAAAAGAACTTTAATAATAGCTGAGCCAACAAAAGAACACAGTATGGGGCAACCTCGAAAGACCCCACAATGGGGCAAACATAACAATACATAGACTCTAGCCTGGACAATGGACCAATGAACAGTTACATTACCTTATATATAAAACGTTGTTAACCAATCATATACAGGAAGTCAGAACATAACCTTATATGGTACAACTTCATTAACATAACTATACTCATAATCCCATTCTTCTCTCCATAATCTAACCAGATGTTCCCCTTCCTAGCATCTCATTTCCCATGGTCTTAGATTAATGCCCACTTCGTTGTCGACCAGAGCCAACCTGCTCCTGGTCTCCAGTAGCCCAATTCCCACATTCATTTAGTCCAATGATACTTACAGTGTGGTCCAGAACTTGTGGAACAGAGAGACTTTAGGTTTCATTCTACAGAGCAACATACAACATGGTCAAATAATTTTGGAGGCAGATATTAAAAATCTAGGAAATAACAGAAATAAATTGGTCAGAATTGCTTGTAGCTCCTGAACTCAGATCCCTTATATGCATTTAAGATGAGATGAGCTGTAAATTTTTGAAGATTGGTTCTGCATCCTTGGGGATGGGGAACATGTTGAAGGAACACAGGAAAGCTGTATGATTTTCTCTTGCTTCAGGTAAATAACTTCTGTCTATAGGAAAAAGATTTATATGTCCTCTTTTTTCTTTCTACCTCCCTGCATAATTGCATTAGACAAATGAGATAAGCCCACCATTTCACAAAGAGCTACTTTACTTTCTCATTATGTGAGTGTCTGACAAGACCATTACTCAAATTTTCAATGCTGCTAAGCGCTCCCAAGATATAAAGCAAAGTCACCTGAAATTTCAAAGCTATTCAGTCCAGTATCACACTATCACACTAACTACTTTGAAGTGCAAGTCATCTCATGTTAATTGACTCAACTGAATGGATACTTTAATTTCAGTGACTTTCAGCCCTGAGTTTCCTCAATTTTAAGGAGATGAGTCTCAAAAATATTCAGATGGTGGGATGAGATCCTGTAAATACCCATATGACAATGATTCACTGTCTTCAGCACAGGCTATAAAATAAGGCAAGGGGCCACATACTGACGTACAGAGAGAATCCCCAATATTGAACAACTGCTTATGAAGGCCAAGCTGGCTCTTCTACAGGCTGAGTGAAACAGCATTCTGATGAAATCATAATTTATCATGGACTTGTGCCCAAAATGACAGAATAATAGAATGGTTTGGATTAGAAGGGACCTTAAGGGTCATCTAACCTCCAACACCCCTGTCACAGGCAGGGACAACTTCCGTTAGACCAGGTAGCTCAAAGCTCCAGCAAGCCTGGCTTCGAACACTTCCACAGATGAGGCAACCACAACTTATCTGAGCAACCCTTCACTATGAGAGTGGTGCCTCACCACTCTCACAGTGAAGAACTCCTTTCTAACATCCAATTTAAACCTACCTTCTTCTGGTTTAACATCATTACCCCTTGTCCTATCACTCACTACCATGCCCCATAAAAGGCTCCTCTTCAGCTTTCCTGAAGGCCCTCTTTAGGTACTGAAGAGCTGCAATGAGGTGTCTCCAGAACCTGATCTTCAGGCTGAAAAACCCTGACCCTCTGAGCCTGTCTTCATAGAAGAGGTGCTCAAGCCCTCTGATCATCCTCATGGCCCTCCTTTGGACTTGTTCCAACAGTCCTTGTCCAGTCCTTCTTATGCTGAGGCCCCAGAGCTGAACACAGTACTCCAAGTACTTCATGTATGCTAGTGAAACAGTTGCACTTACCCATCTGAATTACAGCTTTCTCTAAACTGTGAACCTAATATGTTACTTTTACACACCAGTGTAAATGGACTGTGACTTAAGGACCCAAGTCCTGGGGAAACTTATGGGGTTTTAAGAAGGAAATCACAAAGAAACTTCTCAATATTTTTCATTAAACAATCAAGCCCATCCATAATCTAGCAGACATTCTTACGGCCATTGTAATATAGATCACCAAAATGCTTCTTCGTGGATATATTTGTAAATAATTTGACCTAGCAAAATACAGCTAAGAGTGTTTTAAAATCCAGACTATACAACTGTGTAGTCAGAAAATCCACCTAAATCTAATGTATTATACAGAAGCATAATTCCAGGGATATGGACCCAGACACAGATATTTAGTTTAATTTTCAAATAAACTTATTCTGCTGCTCTTTTCTTTGGATGCAGCAATAAACAACATCATGGTATTTCAAGGGTCAATGCTGCAGTGTGTACACAATAAAAGCAATCTATTATAGTTTTGTTTCACAGGTGTCTATAGAGCAGTGTATTCAGCAAAAAGGAAAAAAATGCTGTGAAGCAGCATATTGTTCATCAGGATGACACATCACAGTAATTATTTCTGTTCTTCTGGGAATATAGGTTCTGCTACAAGGCACTTTTGTTACAGCAGCAGTGCTTCAGAAAAGTAAATAATAATAATGCTTATATAAAAGATCAGCAAATTAGAAGACTGCCAACCTGAATTTCAAAAAATTACTTTTATTTTAAAATGCAAGAGGTAAAGTATATGCTTTCACTGTAAAGATATATGTAACTGACTTTAATATGGTTTTTATGAGGTGCCCTATTTGAATATTTTGACACCAATGTATTCCACTTTTCCTGAGTGAATATCCTAACAGGGTGTTTGAGGAAGCATGCAAGTTTGGCTTTGTTTAGTAGGACCTCAGCTTTGTGCAGTACTTTCTGACTCAGCACTAAAGGCCAATTTTACATCAAAGTTCTATGCTGCAATCTTACCTTTAAAAACTCTTAGCACAACAAATCTGGCAATACTTTCTGCCTAGCTACATTGTTTGGAGAAATGGCCAGCTGCTCCCATCCTGTAAGGCTTTTCTTCCATCTGGAACAAAATACTTCACACAAAATGCCATAATAGCATTAGTTTAGACATCAGCACCCCTCCCCAAGTAGGCGGCCATCCACTGCTGGCATTCCCACCAGGTGACACACCTGAAAGTTCATTTCTAAGTTAATGGGGATTGTGGGCAGATCTCACCCCTCAAACATTTTAATGCTTTATTTATTAAAATGTCTGAAATGTGGAAGTATTAAACTTATTTACATTTCAGACAATTTATTTTTTAAAATTTTAGTAAGGAAGTGATCTTTAATCTTGGCTCTTAAGAAAATAATGAAAAGGAGGTTTTCAGGAATTTATTTGCATGAAGTAAAAGGGTCTTTTAGCATTAAACATCCCTTGCATTATTTATTTCATGCCAAGTCTGGATTTTGCTAGCTAAAAGTTTTATTTGAATCAAAAAGAAAAGTTTTGTCTGTGCATTTCTAGAGAAGGTGTTTACATTGTCAGAGTAGTCTCTGTAAAATTAATAGACACCAGATGGCCCCAGAGCACTCGTTCTTCTAAGAAACAGATTTCAGTTTCCCTGTAGGGAAAAAGAAAAGGAGCTGCATAGTTTGATGTTCAAAGTTATGGGTGCTTCAAGTTTTAGAAGGAAAACTGCCCTGAAATTTACTATATATATGATCAGGATATATAAAGTAGGGTTAGAATACTTACCTGAGAAGATTTTGGACTGCCTTTGCATTTTATTGGCCAGCTGTAACAGCATCTCTTAAAAAACAACAAAAAAAAAGCTGCAACTAACACCTATGCAGAGCTTGGTCCTGTAGGAACAAGGATGGTAGATGCCATGTGCATGTGCTTACTAGACATACTGAAGGGAAAGGGTAAGCCCCTATGATTGGGCACCAGCACCAGACTGGCAGGAATTGAAGACACTTTGGAACAGGCAGATAAAGGCAGGCGTTAAAAGAGTTTAAAAAAATCAAACAGGGAAGGGAAAAAAAGTTAATTAGGTGGGTCCCGTGAGAACACCCAATTCTCCACTCAAGAAAACTAATTAAATTTCTGTCATTAATGGCAACAGACACAAAGATGGGTCTTACGTTTGTT
Organism: Phylloscopus collybita; assembly: GCA_027886175.1. Classification (NCBI taxonomy): domain Eukaryota; kingdom Metazoa; phylum Chordata; class Aves; order Passeriformes; family Phylloscopidae; genus Phylloscopus; species Phylloscopus collybita. The sequence goes on along the minus strand of JAJNNQ010000137.1, from coordinate 46,968,987 downwards.
GATAAGATATAAACAGAGAAAATATTGGCCCGCAGGTGCTTTATATTTCAAGTAGAGCTGCAAACACAACTTTCAGAAGTATATCTGAAACTACTTAGGCTCAGCTAGGAAAGAGTAGGAAGCCCTTCTACACAATTAGTCATACTGACACCAGGGTCAGAGTAAAAATGTCATGAAATCCAAATAAAGCAATGGTTTAGGTGCAGCTATTTATCCCAGAGATGGAACCTACTACTTACATGGTGCTAGAGAGAAAATGAGCCTCATGAAATGCCCCACAAAAGATGCCAGGAGAAGAAACATGTGTGCACATAAAAAGGTGCAGTGTATGTTTATTTTAAATAAGTACTCATACAGAGGACATTGATATCACATGGAGAATACAGTCAGATTCTTGCTCCAAATTATCTTTGCCTCACAAAAGGTAGTATAAACTGAAGATCAGACTTGCTATTTGGCAACAAACCTTGCAAAATAGTATGCATTTCCATTAAGAAGTACTTTGTTACACCTTATTCTTGTCTCACCTCATGTTACATGACTAGGCAGTTGGCAACTACAATTTTCACAGAAGCTGGATCACACTCAAATACACTACTTTTATGATAAAACCAAACCAAGTCTACCCATGTGTAACTTCAGATTAGCTGATTAAGGTTTCAACTATAACAGTTTATGCATTTTTATTTCATTTTGAACTTTTAAATTCAGTCTATTACATGACATCATATATCATAAAGATGAAGCCAGTTGCTTCATTTTCTGTGTAGCTCACAAAGGTAGATGTTGAAGTTGCCTTACACTGAGATCCAAGAGCCTCCGTGTTTAAACTGATGCTAAAAAATCTTATAAATGGTTTAAAAGGTGCTCTGGGTTGACCCCACTCAGCAGCCAAGTGTCTGTGCAGCTGCTCACTCCCCTTATCTTTCCTCCACCCCCAGCAAGATAAGGAGAGAGGAGCAGCAAAAGCAAAACTCACTGGCTGAGATAAAGAGTTTAATGAATGAAGAAAAGATATGAAAAGTAAACCACCAAGTGATGCAAAGGCAATCCTTCACTACTCCCACAGACAGACTAATGCCCAGCCAGCTGGCAAAGAGCCCCCTTAGAAGCCACACATGCATGGCCTTCTTTCTCTACCTCTTCCTTCTTATTGTTGAGTTGATGCTTTATGATATGGAATAGGTGTTTGGCCAGTTCAAGTTGGCCAGTTCTCAGCCATGTCACTCCCAAATCTCTTGCCTACTCACTGTGGGGGCAGAGCAGTAAGAAGACTTGACCCTGGAAAGGGTTGTTCAGCAACTGCCCAAACATCTGTGTGTTAGCAACATTGGTTTAGATTTTAAATCTAGGACACAGCCCCATATGGGATGCTATGAAGAAAGTTAACTCCATCTCTTCCAGACCCATTACATAAAGAAAACCCCAAGAAGTCAACTATTAATCTGCATGAGATATATCACATGTAACTCACCATTTGGAAGCCCAAAAATCAAAAGCAAGTCATCTACTGTAAAATGCTTTCAGCATATGAAACTATGTGCCAGATTTATCAAACCTGACAGCAACCCACTATAGTCAATACTCTGTCTAACATTGTAGCAGTGGCTTTGACCATATAAAACAAGCAAGCCCAAGGCCTTCCCCAAACATACAGCTTTATATGGGATCCTGTGGGACTTGTGTCCACATTATCAAAACAGATCTGTTTCCTCCTACAGTTTGGATACTGGCATCTACTGCTTACTCCCAGAAGGTTGTGAGCAGTATTGTACAGTAGATATGCATAAATAAAATTATAAATTAAATTAAAATAGCTAACAAGGTGCTCAGAAATGCAGCTCTATGACTGCCACATTGCATGAGAGCTCAGTTTATGATGTACGTTTACTCTAGTTCCAGGGAAAAAACAAAACCAAAACAAAACAAAAACACCAAAAAACAAACAAACAAACCAACAAAAACCCCCCAAAAACCCCAAAATAAAACCCCTTAACAACAGAAACCACATATTCCATGGAACTCTTCTTTTTAAAAGACTTCCCTATTCCACCATCCAGGAGCCTCTATGGCAGTGACACCAACTCCTGCCCATAAATAGACTGGGAATGGAGGACAGAAGTGATGGTCTGTGGAAACCATCAGTGTGTCTTCAAAGACCTTCAGAGCTCCTCAGTATCTGTGGGGACAAATGTTCATTAACCCCCAAATGACCCAACCAGCACTACTCCCAAAGACAGTAGTTTTCAGTCTACCATGAAGCTCACTTCTCAAGGGTAAAGGTGTTGAGCACCATAGATGTTTAACCCACTGAAAGACTTCAGGAACTGGGTGTAAACAGTACATAGCTTTCTGGCACTTTAAGATGCTTAAAGGCAAATGCAGACTATATTCCTCTTTGGGAAGTTATTTCTCACCTCCAGAGAGTGATAGAGGAGAGCTGAGAAAGAGGTCTCCATAAATAAAACAAGAAAGGCCACTGCAGACTATAGTGCCACAAAAATTAACCTATAGTGCTGAGAAAAGTATTTAGCAATTCAGTCTTACATGCAAAGGCCACTCCTGCAGAGCAGTAAAGCTCTGCTAGAGCAGGTCAGTGCTTGCAGCTCAGTGTTGCTGGAGGAGGAGCTCTTTTGGGGCTCCAACCCAGGAGCAGGAGCTGGTGTGGGGCTCCAGCCCAGGGGAAAGTGTCTTCTCTGGAACTCAGGAGTGTCTCTCCATGCAGCAAGAGCTTTCTAGGAAATCTAGTCAGATTTGAACATGGACCAAGCAAGGTTATCTGCCCTGGGTTTTAAAGGTAGTATTGCTCAGTGAAGAGTTCTGTTCTGAGTTTGAGAGTCTAAGGCACAATGAAAATAAGCAATCAAGGCCATGATTATCAGTGTGCAATTTAAAGCAAACCAGGCTCCATTTCCAAGTGAGCTGAATCCACTTTAAGGCATATGGGGGAGGCACAATGAACACTGATAACAGCATCTGTCAAATCTAAACAGGACTAGAAATTCCTTCTTTTTCCAAAACATGCGACCCAGATTTGGGTTCCAGGATACCAGTGAACAAACCCCACAGTTTTGTCTGAGGTATTAGAAATTTTACAGCTCGTGCACAGCTCTGTTGCTTGCCACACAGCTCAATGCAGACGTGCCAGAACCACCAGAGTTCTGCTGCAAAAGCATCAGCCTTAATTCCCCTTTCCTCTCCCACACTTTTCTGCAGCAGATCAAGGATATTTGCCATTCCACAGTGCTACACAGCAAGTAAGCTCACTTCTAAACATGTGCAAATAGAAGTTTCTAAACGGCAAAATAAACACAGTTCTTACAGTAAGTTAAGCAGCAAAAGGCAGGTTATACCTATATATTCGTATTAAATGTAGTGTTATTCAATTTTTTTTCCTTGCCCTCAGTGTAGCAGTTACAAGAAGCCCTTTTGAGCAAAACAGAGACTTCCACAGAAAGTAACAAAGTAGTTTACTTTCTGGGCTTTTTAGTCCCTGTCATAACAAAATAGTGATCATCTTGCCTGCTCTTCAGAAGAGGAACTTTTGGCACACCAGGTGTTTCTTTTTTATATGCCTGCTCCTTTGGGAGTGGCTTCTTGGCTGCTGGGGCCAAGCTTTTGTTTGTTTGCAAGTTTTTGGTTAAATGCTGACCTTTTGTGGAAGGCTGTGCTGGCTTTTTGGTCACTGCCGCTTTAGCTGAAGTTTGAGGAAGCCGCACAACAGACAAAGGTGTGCGTTCAGCAGATTTGGATAAAAAAGGTCCGGCCTGGGGGGGATTACTGGCATTTGGCTGCTTCTGGCCAGATGATGACGACACATTTTTGCTTGTAGGTAACAATGGAGGTGGTGACTTTGATGCTTTGCTAACTGCAAGGGAAGGTGCAGAAGCAGAAAGTTTTAGCTTGGAAGCAGTTTCCAAGTTCCTTGCTAGGTACGAAGCTGTTTGTGGGGCTTTCTGAGGATGCTGAGACCCAGCAGCTGAGATCTGAATATCATTATCAGCAGGTTTTGGAAGGAGTTGCTGAGAATGTGTGAACTTGTCAATAGCATGCAGATTTGTAACCGGCAGCCGCGCAGGCCTGGGAGTGACTGAACTCACTTTGGTTTTAGTGGCAGATACAGGTTTGCATTTAGCAGGGACACACTTCTGTTTTGAAGTTGTTGTTCCAGCTGTCCCAGACAAGAGAGAGGGTTGTTTTTTAGAGGGTGAGAGGACAGGATGGAGTGCTGATGCTGGGGAGCCCTGAGGTGGGATAAATTTCATCTTGGTAGCATCGGGGGACCGAATACGTTTGCGCAACGTTTCAGAGGGAACAAGAGCTGTTCTTGCTCCTGCACGTGAAGAACTTTTGCTTCCAGGCTGTGAAGGAGCAGAAGCTGGTGAGTTGCATGCAGGAGACTCCAGTTTCTTTGAGGTGCCAGCTAATGGTTTGAAAGGAGACTGCACACCTGTTGCTGAGGACCCTTGTAATTTGGACCTGACTGTTGATGACTTGGCAGCGGAAGATGGGGTCACTGGCACTCTTGGTAATGCCAGGGCAGGGGACTGAGGACGTTTGGATAAAGCCTTTTTAGCACTGGCCCCAAGACCTAAAACAGGAGCAGGAGGTTTTGATGTCTGCTTTTGAAACATATTGACAGCTGACATTGGATTCATAAGAGGAGGCTCCTGATTTTTAGCTGACAAGCTGGGGACACTGTCACTGGTGACCCCTTTCTGAAATGCCAGGATTTTTTGTTCCAGAGTTGCAAATTGAAGCACTCGGCATGGATCATATTTGAGCAGAAAACCTTGAAGAGTGTCCCAGCCTCCACCAACACGTACCATCACATGCTTGCCATGTAGCATCTGAGAATGGGGAAGAGGGGGTGGGGGCAGAAGAACAAGAGAAATTTGTATCTTGTTTTATTTTCCTTCATTTTACATTACCACCTATTGAAATTGACTAAAAATAGCACTTCCTTTCTTACAAAGAAACATTTTAAAACAGAGAAATTATGTGATAAACAAGATTTATGTTTCCCAATTATTTTATTAGATAGCTTCTCCTGCAGAGATAGTAATTCTGTGTCAGGAAATAATGGGAGCATCTTTACAGAAGACAATTTAACCATTCTCTAATAACCTTTGTTTAGTATACAGAGTTCTGGGCATGGGTTTAATTTAAATTATGGATGTCCTTGTAACATAAACTCTTATGACTGCTGGCGAGAGTACTCAACTTTCTTGCAAATTATAAACCTCAAGAATCCAGGTTTTGAACAAGCAATGTTCTCAGGATATTCTATGGCATTATCCTTATTTATGTTGCAAGTCACTACTGAAATTTTAGAGACACCACAGAGAAACATTAGTTTAGTACAGCTGTAAAATCAATGTTTGTGGGTCAAAGATCTAAAGAATGGAGTAATTACACCTATTTAGAATAAGGGATTGGATGACAAGTTGTCCCAACCTAAATAATTCTTTAATTCTAAAACAACTCCATAAAAATGAGGTATTCCACTTAAAAGCATTTCTTTCCCCAGAATAAATATAAATTGGAGTTCTAAAAAACAACTTACTCTTATGAAGAGTATTTTATCTCCCAGTCTATAACGTCCCTCTGATAAGTATTCAATTGAAAATCGATGGGAACAACTGCAGGGAGGATCTTCTGCTATATGTTTTACCTAGTTATTAAATTGAAAGCATGTTAGTATTTTGACAGAAGCAGAAGTTTAACCATTTCTTGAGTTAATCTTCTATTAAGAAGGAAGACCCAAGAACAAAACCACTGTAAAAAGGGGAAAGGGAGTCCCCAAATAAGTGCTGGGTTAGGGAAGATCCACCTCAAAGAGACACTTAGAAATGCAACAGTTTGTAAGGGTGAGACTATTGCCAAGAAGGAGAAATAGTGAGTTTTCAGAGAAAGTGAGGATGTGGTGGCTGACATTCCCAAGGAAACAATTTTTACATTACAACACAGAGGACCTTTAAAACAAATGAATTTTTAAGCAGAATAGGGAAATTGTTCATCATTTCCTCTGGACCAGTTCACAAGCTGTACAAATAATTTCCTTTTCTGCACACATATTCATTTCCAATTGGTACAGCTACAGAGATTTGATTTAAAATCTTCTTTCAAAAGAGTTTCATCAAAGCCTACCTTAACATCTGATGTTTTATGAAAAGATCAAATTGAAGAGATACATTCATTGCAGTCATAGAATATTGACACACCAGAAAAATTGAATGAGAGCACTTCTTATACTCAAAGAAGCAAGAAAAAGGGAGAAAGGAAAGGAAATCAACATAGGTTATATGCACTCCAAAACATATAGAACAGCATTTCATTTACATTTTCAAAAACAAACAAAAAAAAATTGATAAAAAGAGGTGCATACCCTTCTGTTTTCTGTTTGAGGAGGCTCACATGTGTTAGATGAAAACCAGCCTGTCCTTACTGAGACAGATCATACCAGTATGAAACTAAGAGTTTCGTTTAAAGCAAGTAGCACTTACTGCCTCATGTAGCTCCCCATGGTGACAACATGACTTTGGTGTGCTAAGAGGTGATGGTGGCCCAGAGGTCATCAGCAGGGTTTCTTCTAGCTCAATTTCCTTCTCTAGTTTTACAAGTACAGGAGGTTCAACCCCATACCTCAAATACCAAAGCAGAGTGTTTAATTACTAATTTACTAAAGAAAACAAAAAGAAACTGATGATAACAAACTTTCAAAATTATAAGTGGCTTGATAGACAGGGACATCTGAATCAGTCAGAGGAGTAACTGCCTTGATAATCCAAAGAGAAGGAGCATCTCTGAGTTTCTAGCAGAAGCTCTTCCTAAGGTAGCCTTGGTGTTACCAGAAGATGCAATGAAAATACTGCCAAAACTACACAGTTGAGGTCACATCCAATTTAGACAGACTATCTTAAAGCTTCCAGCTCTGCACTATAAAAAAATTAAGTCTACATTTAGATAATAAAGAGATACCTCCCAAAACACTGAAAAATTTAAACCCTTAAAATTGTATTTAATGCTCAGTGCTCAGCTCTTCCAAGAGGTACACATAATCTAAATATATAACTTAAACACACAGCTATAGAAACCAGCATGGAACAGCACTTCTCTATGGAAAGAGTCTGATAAATATTTGAAAAATATTCATATTGTGTGATGGTCCTAGAAAAGCTACTCATTACTTTTTGCACAGAATTAGCATCCACTGCATTGCACTTGACAGCTGCAAATAATGTCCTAACTTTGTATTAGCTTTTACTCAGCAGGATGTGTCCTTCGATTTCTTGTTAGGAGCATGTGTGGATCATGTACCTGGATACAATGCGCCCAATTTCCAGCAGACAAAGATACACTTGTCTTGGATCCTTGTGCAACACTACAAGGGAAGAGAATACAGAGGAGTTATAGTTGGTATTTATTTCAGGAGACCTATGCAATTAGTTACAGCCAAGAGAAGGGAAGATGAGGTATCAATGACTATAAATTTTCCCATCATCCTACCCAGAGGCAAGGTACACTATCATTGATAAAACGCTACATATGTAACAACTCTGATTTTCTATTCCATAAGGTCTTTAAACCCATCCTGGCACTCCTGAAACCACTCTTCTCTTCCTCCTAAGAATAACATGTTTCATGATCTTCCTTCTCGATGAGAACAGGAAACAAAGAGACATGAACACTTCCAGTTCCCTACCCCAAATGCAACATCGTAGTCTTAAAGATGAAAAGCACTTAACAACTACAAATAGGAAAATACACCCATCTGTTCATGCTCATGCCTACAGATGCAGCTAGGTACATGCACTCTGGAGGTTACCATCCACAGGAGGATACACTGCAAGGGCCCAAGCTGACAAGTGGATGGCTACACAGCCAGTCAGCCTAAGTGGTTTTAAACCTTGGCTGGGAAAGAACAATCTGGGTGACTGTTACCAGTTAAGTAAGCAACAGATTTTTTTCTTATCACTGCTTCAAAAGTTCCAGCTCTATATTTACAGATGAAATCCAACACCTTTTTGATGTTTGGTTTGATATTTAAAATGCCTTTGCTTTAAATGTGTTTCCTAAAATATAATCCAAGTATGAAGTCAGACTGATTATGAAGGGTAAATCTAGAATAGAAAGTTGACACAGCTATAATCTAAAAGCTACTTTTAGAGACCAATTTATCTCTTTTCTAGTGTATGAAATGTGTGTGCATTTGCCAGCCGTAGCAGAAGTGTTTTAATTTTCTTGAATCCAAAAGGGAAACATTCAAATACACCCCTAGCAAAGATCAAGACATTTGTTTTGGCTTGATGTCAAAGAGCACCTCATGATGCCTACTCTTCCTTTCTGCTGTCTCAGGAGCCTCTTGATTTATTTCCTTCCCAGTCATCTACAATTTTCAGGAAGTGCTGCTATATGTACTGGATGGGAAAAAGACAATTGTCTTTCCCTATTTTCATTCATGAAGAATGGCTTGAAAATCTGATGGAAAACATCAATGGAAAGAATGCTTCGTCTAGGAGGCTTCAAGTCTCCTCATTTCAACTGCCAAAAAGGCTCACAGAAGATATTTATGCCACAAAGCAAGCTTGTGTCAAGAGTTACAGACTTCAAAACACTTCTTTGCTACAAGTGAAAGCCACAGCACTAGGAAATCACATCTGCTTATCTCAGGGAAGCTAAACAGGTTCTAGTTACTTGTCCACTTATGGGAACTAATATGTTTAAGCAATACAATTCATACAAGGAACTAAAAAAAACCAAATTAAAATATTCTTGTAACTCAGTTCTACTTCTGTATTTCCTGGCACTGAAAAAAGATACACTCACTAGTTAATCAAAATGAGATAGATGCAAATAATGTAGTTTCCCCAACTGTTTTAAAAGATGACTTATCCAGTTGAGATGCATGGGCAGTCCAGCCAGCAGGTAAATAGCATTTAATGGCACAAAGACTTCAAAATCCAGTAAATATTATGACAAATTCACATGATTAAGATACTTCTCAGTTTTTTGCTGGTCTGCTGACAGATATTTTGCTTATAAAAAAAAAAAAAGCGCCAAACAATTTTGCTTGCCATAGAAAGTTTTATATTAATTAATTTTTACTGACATAATAGCTGGTAGAAGAGCATTTCCTTATTTATTAGATGATGGAAGTACAATCCTCTTAACTAGCAGTCAAAAGAAATTTTATTCCATCATATCAGTCTATAAGATGCTATACAACACCAGTTGTGCACTGGGCAGGCATACTCATAGTTGGTAATGGTTTTTGTTATAACTATCTTATTAAATGGGAAAATACAAACAGTTTAGAGTCATGTTAAGTGTGTCCTGAAGTAACTGTTAATTACCAATAGGCTGTTGCCATTTCAGACAACATCCTGATGTTGTCTGAATAAACAACTAACCAAATTTAACTTAAATAACCAGATTTAACCATCATGAATGTATTATTCTGAGGAATTTTTACAACAAGAGTGAGCTCTAATACCAAACAAAAGATCTTATTGTGAGTTGACTTCATGGCCCTGTGGTCTTCCCACACATAGAAAGTGAAACCACCATTTTCCCCTCTGTTTCTCAGTGGTTCTTTTTACTGAAGAAAAACACAGTATTTTGTTGCACAGCTCTCAGTCCCTACTTCATCCCACACAGTAACTTTCAGAAGTTTGGAAAAGCATCATGCAAGTTATATTAGTCTTTGAACTGATTTTTCAAGGCTTTTACTTGGACACTGCCTTAAAATAAATAAAAGCTTGCACAAGACATGCAGAATCAAGAGAAAAAGTTCAAAAGTCTATAATAAGGCATCTCCCTGACCAGGTAGTTATTCACACAGAGATCAAAGCAAATCTTACAAAAGGAATGAGTTACCTAAGCCTTCAGATTCAAAGAGGTATGTCTCATCAACTCCAATGGCTCTACACCAGTTAAGAAAGTTGGCTGTATTATCTCTGGCAAAGAAAGATCCTGATGGAGCATCTTTCTTACATGGAACTTTTCTCATAGGAAAATTCTGGCAAGGGAAGAAAACAAAGAGTACATTGTTCACATCAACATTGCCAACAGATTTCAAAGCATATTTGCAAAGCAAAATACACCCTAAATTCAGAGTACAGAAACAGTTTTAACTATTTTGTGTTCACCTCACTATGTATTCTATGAAAACAACTACACTAACATAGAAGGCATTCTACCTTATCATTGTGAATAGTCAACGAGTCCTTAGTTCTGCAACCTTTGTATTCCAAAGTAACAGCGACTTGCTTAAGATTCAGATTGCAGCAAAGCACTGCTGCTCAGTGAAAACACTGAAGCCCATCTCCAGGTTTAGATCCTTTTATGGCTGACCTGCACACGTGAGTTCAGCTACCACTTTCTGGCATAAAACATGCTACCAAGTGCCAATGGATATCTTATAAACAACCCTGACACTAATGTCAGGGGAACAAACTCCAGACTTGGGCTAGATCTTCCTCTGGCAAGACTTCTACTGAAATTAAACTAGAAACCTAGTAAGGACCTTGGGATGCGATTAACAAAGCAAGTAATTTGTTGGATGAATTTATCCATCTATAAAGCCTCTTGGTTGTTAATCTGGATACACAGCATACAAAGCACTTCTTTGGGAAGCCTCACTCACCTGCTTTCCCTGCAACTACTACTTAAAATTTAGGACTTTATAAATCTGTATTTTAACAATCATCATACAACTCACCCTTAAGTTACTTGTGCTACAACATTTTTTAACTGTGTTTTGAAGAACACCAATCAATTGGCAAAGCAGTACCCCATTATCAAGTTCTTCTAGCAGTTGTTCTGCTTTGACTTCCATTCCTTTAAGAAAAAGAAGGACAATATTAGAGTTACTTCACAGAAGGTAAAAAAGTTTCATATGAAGGTAAGAGGTTGGAGGCAACTCCAACAGCATTCCAGTGCTAAAGACCAAAAAATAGAAGAAATATATAAATAAAATGAAATAATATATTAGTTTAATTAGATTTTAGACTAAAAAGATTCAGAAATACAAATCAGAATTATTAATTGTGCAACCCTTAAGAGGTGTCAGCTAATAAAACTGAAATCAAAGCATGCATTTTAATGCAATTCTCCCAGCCATTCAAACTCAAATACACCAGATCTTAATAGTACTAAAGCTATTACACATCAGCACTGACTAGAATATTGGAAGTGCTTTGGAATTCATTAGAGAGTAATTTATTTTTAAACTCACCCAGCAAGCCAGACAGCCAGATTGAGAGATCTTCTTGCATAGGCACCAAAGTGGCCTCATGCCGCACAGATATCCATTGGTCATAGAGACACACATCTGCCAAACCTGGCCCATGTCTCGGAGTCAGAGGACTTCGGGGGCTCAGGGGAAGCTCATCTCCAAACCACACCTGCAGAAGATTTCAGTAAGCTGCAGGCAGGAAGCTCTAATACTTGCAGTCAGATGACAAAAAGTTGTGGTTCTGAATTAGACTGAAGAACTATTATTCAAAATGTAAGTGTTCACTTCCCTTTCAACAGATATAGCAAACCTACGCAGCAATCAAATGGTTCGGCTTTTATTAGCAACTCCTGAATCAATATACCACTGCATTCATTTTCTTGACTCCTTTGGATTTAAAATTACATACTTTTCTAAATATAGAATTAAGAGAACATGCATTAAATATTTTGGGTTTTTTTTAACTCGGCACATTTTAAGTAATGAAATCCGAAAATTATCATATCATTTACTATAGACTACTAACTTCTTGATCAAACATTTCTGAGGCATTTTGTGCTTAAATCATTAAAAATTATAACATTAAAAGAGGAAATGTTCTCATGCAAGGACATAACACATTTGTTGAACACAAATACTTAGCATTTCTCTTCAGGACTGTGTATTTTCTAAATAAGAGGTAACTTACATTTCAATAAAAGGACCACACTGAAATTTTGTAAAGAAAAAATTCCAAAGACAGAGTTCTTCTGGCATTTTTAAACATTTTCCTTCAGTTCAGTGTGTATGTTAAATACATTTATTTATTTATACTTAAGTGATTAACTAGAATATAATGTTCTTTAAAAAACACTTCTTAATCATGATGAAAATTTTTCAATAATCTCATGCTTTGACTTCAAAACCTTCTTAGCTAACAGCACTAAAAAGTGAATGGTCACCTATCTGATAATAACAGTGGGTTATCCTTGTCACATTGCTCCTCGTAAAAGGGGAAAATTGTTACTTTTTTTTTTTTTTTTCTTAGTCAGGGGTACCCCCTACTGGGGAATCTAGTATTTCATCTGCTTCAGGGTAGACATTTGTATTAAAAAAAGTATTATACATGTATACAGGATTTAAACACTTCAAAAGGCATTTACCTGAATTGCATTCTGCATGGTCACCTGCTTTACATTAGTTTCTCCTCCTGGGGAAAAATAAGAGATTTTTAATACAGTCTCTCCTGCTTTCATGAAAATCCTGAGAAAAACACATCAATGCTGTTTTGGAAAAGTAAGAATTAGTCTAACAGGAAGGGAAGGGGGAAGAGGGAAATACCTTAGGAGCTAAGGTTTTCATCCAGTATTCAGTCAACTTCAGTTCTCTGCCCTTAGATAAAAGTGCACTTGTTACAGCAAAAGCAGCAACTAACTGTGTATGCATAAACAATGCTCCAAAGTTAGCAAGATTTTTAGGAGCCGTATAACATGTATTTTGCCAAAGAGTAATACATATACTTCAAACCATTCTTGGATTTAACACTGTTGACACTGATTTTTCTTTCCAAGTTATCACAAGTGTATCTTGTACATGTGTGCAGACAAATTTATGCTTCCTGAGCTTACATAAATACTTGGAAGAACGTGAAAACCTTAAAGGAAAGAAATAATTTTGACAAGTAAGGTTTTCTCTTATAGAATCGTAGAATGGTGTGGGTTGGAAGGGACCTTAAAGATCATCAAGTTCTAGCATAGGCACAAGAGAAATCAATGTTTTTATAAATCTCCATTGGGATTGTGACTTTGTAGGCAGCATGCATGCACTATGTTTTCAACACAATGCTGCAAACTATTGCAGCAATATAGTTACCAGTACAAATCCCTGGCAAAACAAATATTAAGGAAACTTTGGAGATAATCTAGTCAATGCTTTCTCTCGTGAAGCCAACACTGTATTTTCCAGCAATGCTTTTAACCAATGGACAATCCAGCACAAGCTCGACGCTGGGCTAAGGATTAGTAAGTCTTTCCCTGGAGTCTCCAGGTCTAATGATGTGCAGCATTGCCACGTTAGCTGCATGCATGTCTACAGAAGGTGTTTCTCCATAATTTTCAGTGGTATTTTACAATGTCAAAAAGTTCCTCTCTGTGTCTTGAAGCCTGTTAAAAACAATTTACTTGCTCTGTTACTTAATAGCTGCAATAAAATTTCATTTTACTGATTAAACCGAAAACCAGATTGCAGGCATTATCCAACATTTTTAACTTATCTGTTTGCATTTAAAACTATGTAATTTTCCTCTCCTGTCCCAGATATTTAGGCTTTGTATGTAGATGGCATCTTCCTCACTCCTGCACAACCTGGCCTTCCTATGACAAAAGGCTGAATAGCCCATCACAGAAAACACAATTCTTGTAAAAATTCTCGCCCTTTCATCCTACGTAGAAAGCAGCACAGTGTCATTTCCACACACCCCCCCCCACCCCTTGTTCCTTCCCACTGCCTTAAATCTCACAGACTTTGTGGGACCACATTTATCAGGCATTTCAAACAACTTACCTCTAATACTGGCAAATGAGCAACCAGTTTGGTTTCAGGTGAAGACACTTCCTTGTACCAGGACAGCCAGCACTTCTCAGACCTTATCAGAGACACTCCAAGTGATATTTTTCCCTTTCCTTTTATTTCTAGGGAAGACAAAAAAAAAAAAAAAAAAAAAAAAGGACATCCTCTCCTTGATGTCATTTTTCCTTCTATGAATGAACAAGGGAAGGGAAGGGTATATACCAAGCATTACTAATGAGCATGCTATGCTTCCCACAGCTTTGTCCAGGGGAATACATTTTCCTTTGGCATAAGAAAGCTATTGTCCTAAGAGAAGCTCAATAAGAGGCTTCATTGATTAAAAAAAAATAAACAAAACAACAGCAGAACAGCCAGTAGAGAAGTTGGTCTCATTAAAATAAGGAGTTTCATATAGGCTAACAAGAGTTCTAGCATATTAACTGCCAAGGGAAAACAAAAGACAGCCTAATTCACAGGGAGCACTCAAAACATGAACAAAGCAAAATATTCACACTGCAGCTATCACAGGAATGCTCAGCATCTGCAGTTTTGTGGCATGCCTAAAAAAAACTAGTCTTGCCAAAAAAAAAAAAAAAAAAGAGGAGATTGAGGAAAATTGTGGCACTTGAACTTCAAGGGCCTGCTCTTCTAAAACAAGTTATTTTGTAAGCCCATATGTCATATCTCCCTAGAAAGTCAAAAGGCTTCACTTATTATCAGGGCATCTGAAAAATACTTAACAAAACCCCCCTCTGATGATGCAAGCTACAGTGCATGAATTTCGAGCTGAAAAAGTAATACAGTACCATTATCCATTTTCAGATGCCAAACAGTTCAGCTTGGAGATTGCAGGGAATACAGATTAACAAAGCCTTGTAACTTACTGCAAGAGCCACAGGAGGAGAAGACCCAGATCTGCCACCTTCAAGTAGTCAGCCTGCAAATGTCAGAAGGTGCTGTGGTGAGGTGAATACTGCAGTATTAGGCAGAGTCATAACCAAATCTGACTTCTAAAACCAGTTGGGTTCCCTGCATCAAAAAGCTGTACATAATGAATGAAGTCAGTATCTGATACTGAATTTTGGCAGCTCCAAATAGGACTGCACCAGTTTCTGTACATGCCAGTTTTATCAACTCTCATTTAACAGGCATTTGGTGTTCAGACATAGAAGTTTGTGAAAGGACCTCAGAATAAAAGTACAGTGTAACACATCCCCCGCATAGCTTCAGGCCATGCCATTATCATTTCCAGGCAGACCCTGATACCCTCAAGGTCCCTTGGGACAAAAGACTGAATAAGCCCATCACAGTAGAAACAATTATTTTAATAATTCTTCCCCTTCCTCTTTCTGGTGTTGTTTCTTTCCCATTTTCCCCTCCCTGCTTCCCCCCTTAAAACAAGGAAAACACCAGAAACGTGAGCATTTCCCAGCCAAGGGACAGCCAGTCCAGTTCCATGCTCAGTAAGCATAGAGGTCCCCCACCACCAACCCCACTTTCAGGAAACACCTAATTTCTGCTGATACTTCTGCTGCCAATGGTTCTGTGGGATGGAAGGAGAGGAGTTGTCACCTAGCCACACCTTACAGCTGGATCAATACAGAGACACTGGTTTACTAGGAGACAGGTGGTCAGCCCCAAATGATATATCAGGAGAGGGAAGAATTGCCTTCAGCTGGTTGAGCGCCAAATCTCCAGTGAAGGACTAGAGCTATGGATCAACACCAGGTAAGAGATGAGGAAAACATCCCAATCTATTGACACGTGGCATAGGGACAGGCACTCCTCAGGAAAGGGGGTGCAGACACACCCTGGATATGACCCACACAGACTGGTGAGACCATAGTTTGCTCTCCATAGAGATGCTCAGGACTTTGCCCCCAGACACTCTGAGAAACAGCAGAGTCAGCAAATTCTAAAGCACTTTACACAAATACTTCAGGGGGTTAACACATGTTCTTAGATGCTACATGAGATAGCCTGCTTAGGATCAGTTGTATCAGTATTTATAGATCACTCACTGGGGCCCAACCAGCAAGACATGCTACACTAATTACATCCCTTTCTGATGCAGAAGATGAACCAATCCAAATCCAATTTTACTTGACTGAACACTTTGCATATAAACAAACAAACAAACAAACTCCACAACCCTACAGATAGTTAAAATATTGATCAAGCAGCCATTGACCCAGCTTAAGCGGAACCTAAAGGGATTCACAGGCTCATTAAAATGCCTTCTGTTAACAGGCTCATTAAGAAAAAACTTGGGTAGAAACACTTCAACATCTTCACCCTATATTTAAGATATACAACATCATCTTCTATTCCATCAACACCCAAAGGCAGTCACAACAGTCTAACCCTGAGCAACTGGATTAGTCTTGACAGTACCTACTGAAACCCATGTTTATAAACACACTGAAATGAAAGAAGCTGTCATGTCAGTATCTGTTGAAACCTGCTACAGGATAGTGAAGATTTTTTTACAGACACATCTACTAACATGCAGAAGAGAAGAGGTAGGCACAAGAGACATCCATTGAATGGAGCACTACTCCTTCCTCATACAGCAATTACAGAGCCTTTTTGTTGCATTACTGAGTCAGCAGGAGCTCTGTTTTCCTGGGGAGGCCTCAGAGGCATGAAAGAGAAAGAACCAGACTAGTCAGTCCGAGGTGATGGGCTTTAAGTGCCTTACACTAAGGCACATTGACTGCTCCTCAGAGACTGCCCTTCCATACCTTTCCATGAAGTGCACAGAAGCAGAGGCAGTGAGGACGCTCTCCCCTACCAAATGGCAACAAAGGCCCTAGGTACACCTGTCAGGGCAGAGAAACCCACTTGAAATCAGGGAGGAGCACTTTGTCTCAACAGCTGGCATCTCCACAGGAGACATGCAGACGGCTCCTTTCCCACAGGAGCATCCAGTTTGGGCAGAGGCTGCTTAACACCAGACACACCGCCCCAGCTGCTCCTTCAAATACACAGGCAAGTTCTTCTCTCCCTCCCATTTCTACACCACACTTCTTCCAGCAAAGTAACATGGAGGGGAGCATTTTTCGATAGGCCACAGTCAAGAGTAGTTTATTATGACTTAAATATAAAATCGTGTCTTATTCTGAAAGATCCACCCGGAACGATTTCAAATGCATAGGGCAGCCTTATAGCTCCTGAAGGAACACATGTACGTTTTCCCATGTCTTGATCTGATACTGTGCCGAAGGTGACACACGGCATCCCTGGAACACGGCCAGCTTTTGGCCAAAGAAAGGAGTCAGACGCTTTTCGACTTACTAAGCAATATGAATGAGTGTTTTAGCCAAGAGCACTGGGGCAAATTTCCTACAGAAACAGCACTGCATCCTCAAACGCCTGCGCAGGGCACAGGAGAGACTGGTTCGAAGGCTGCTATGCAAAAACTCTCCCCTCTCCCTTCCCCACGGTAAGTTTCAGGGCACTTCCCTTCCGACATCCGTGACAGAGAGTCTGGATGGAAATGCTGCCGCTGGACGGGTGACCGGGCCCATCCCAGTGACCGGCTCCGCCCAACACCGGGCTCTGCCGGGGCTCCCCGACACGCGGGACTCTCAGCGCGTTCCCAGCGCTGCCCCTGCGGACAGGCGGGACCCTCCGAGCGCCGCCGCTCGGGAGCTGCGCGCCCGAGGCACCGACGCGAGCGGAGCTCCCCGCCCGGCGCCGAGACCGGACCCGCTGCCCCTCGGCCGCCCCGCACCTCCCCCGCGGGCCGGGCCCCCGCCACCCCCCGGTGCGGGCTGCCGTCACACCCACCGCTCTGCCGTGCCGTGCCGTGCCGTGCCGAGTCCTTACGGCGCACCGAACGCCACCGCCCCGGCCCGCGCCGGCCGCTCCTTTCGAAAGCGCCAATCGGCGCCGGGGGCGGAGCCGTGCCCGCCGCACCTGGCCCGGAGCCGCGGCACCGCCCCCGGGCCGGGACACCGCCCCCGGGCCGGGACAGCGGCCCCGGGCCGGGACACCGCCCCCGGGCCGGGACAGCGGCCCCGGGCCGGGACACCGCCCCCGGGCCGGGACAGCGGCCCCGGGCCGGGACACCGCCCCAGCACCCCCGGGCGCTGGGAGGCGAAGGGGTCCCCTGGCAGCCCGTCTTCTTTTCCAGAGCGCTCGGCACAGCGCTGCCCCCGCCGCCTGGGCTCGCTCCGCTGGGAGCGGACGCCAGCACGAAGGGTCCTTCCACCCTGCCTGCAGCCCCCGGCGGCATCCGCACCTCCGCGCACAGCATCCAGACACGCTTACCCGTTCCAGGGGGGCTGCCGATGGTATTTTCAAGGGCTATTAAGCATTAAGCAATTAAAGTCATAGAGCAAAATAACCTGTGACACACTTTCACAAAGTAAAGATACTCTGTAATTTTTACTTCGAAATAATAACGCAATTGAAGTTACAAGTTATATCATGAAAAGAGGTTTTGTGTGTATGTGGTTTTTCTCCATTACATAATTTTTCATCTTGTGAAGAAATAACATTTTGCACACCTTACATGAACACATTTCAGAGCTGAACAGCAACTGACTATGACGTTAACCATTTCGGCTGCTTTATTACTTTAACTATCTGCAATATATTCTTTGACAGAAGTAAAAAAAAAAAAAAAAAAAAAAAAAAAAAAAAAACCAAAAAAACCAAAAACCCACACCCACAAAAAACCCCACAAAAAACAACAACCAAAAACACTGCAATGAAAAATTATGAATGGAATTTCCCCATTTCTTTACAGAGGAACAGTAACTGCAATTAGCTTAATTGCAGTAGGAATTAATTTTGTTCCACTGAAGAGCTGGTGGGCTCTTTCTGATCAGAGGGTATAAATACAGAAAAAATTATACTCATGTGTGAGGATCTGATAGCTATACAATATTCTGTGCATAGTGAACAAAATTACTTTTATGAATCCGGGGCATGTTTCTATAAAAATGCAGTAAAGAAAATATAATGCACCGTGGGCTACTTTTCTACGAAAATAAGTGCCAAGTGGTCCTTTAAAAATATATTACTCCTAAATATGCATATATATATATCCATCACTGCACATCCCAGATCTCACAGAGAAGAGGTGTGAATTTGTGATCATTCACTCTCCATGACATCAGCATCTCTGCATGATGATGGTTAAATGTCCGTAATTCTGTGAGACGACCCAGAAGACATGCAAAGTGTTGAGGGTTATCTGGGTGGTGAAGTTTGCAGATTTTTTGTAGAATATCCAGCAGTGGTTCCTGAAGCCTTTCCACAGAATCTCTGTCCTTTATGTATTGTCGATCTGATTATGGTTTTAAAGAAAAGAAGTGATTAGCAAATATATGCTCTGATACATTGCAATTATTTACACTGATAAGTTAATATAAAAATATTCAAATATTTATGCTGGTCACTGTTGATAAATACAAAGACTATTTATTTTCAAATTAATATGAAATAAAAATGTTTAATGCTGTATTTTAGCTTTAGGGTTTTCATGTAAGCATCCCACTTCTAGGTAGGGAAAACTTTTAACCTTCTCAAAAACTGAGGTGTTTTAACTCTGTAATGTTTCACTGGAGTTCTATCATCATCTCTCCATGTGGTTGTGCACCAGAGGATGTCTTACAATGCACTGCAAAACCTAAGCAACACCCTAAGTTCTTGGAGATGTAGTACTGGGGAATTTAGCCAGTAGAGAAGAGTGTACAAGCCAGTCACCAGAGTGAAATTCAAACATCTTCATCCTCAGATTAAATTTCTTTGTTAGAAAGTACTTGTTTTTTTTATTTTGTTCATAAGGAAATGTGTTTGGATACTTGGACTGGGAGGAAAACAGATAGGATTTTCAGTGTAAAATTTCCTGAGACACACTGACTCAAAAAGTGATGGAAACGCTTTACCTTCCCATCTTTCATGAAACCTGATTTGGAAATTTCCCAACAAAATCTGAAGACCTTCATTGCCATACTCTATTCTAAGTTATAGCATTTCCCAATTTCCCTCTAAAATATGTGGCATTCCACAATGGTCAGTGATGATGTGCATGTAGCCACATCTGGGGTTTTCTGAAGGAAGAAGCCTGTTTTGCTAAGCAGTGAAGAGATATCCATAATTTTTAACATCACATTATTTAAGCAGTTTCTTCCTTGTATTCAAACCCAAATGGTGTAGCAGGACATTTGGAGTTTGTATTTATGTGCTTGTTTTCTGGTTTAGCAACTGAATATACAGGATGAGGATACACATCTACTTACTCCATGTAGAATGTGAGTTTTTACAAATCTCAAGTCATGCTCCTCATGTTTTCTTTCCAGAACCACTAATATTTAATTCTAGATGAGAAGTTACCTGGAGACAGGATAACTATGGCCGTGAGCAGTGCATATTCTTCCTGTGTCATCTTCAGCTCTCCAATACTTTTATAAAAATTAAACATGGGAGTTATGAATTCATCTGAGATACCTGTGAGAGTGAATAAAATAGTTATAGTATGTCTTAATTATTGAAGCACCCTGGTTTCCTGCTATACAGCAATTATTTCATATTTCGTATTGACTGTCTTGATGGGAGAAATCTACTACAGAAATCATGATGCAAAACAATTAGTTACAAAGATAGAGCACATCCTTGTTCCAGAGCAAACTAGCAGGCAATCACTGGAAATTTCTTTTTGCATGGTTTCAAAGTCTTTCTTTCAAACAATTCCTTTTCCTCTGCAGGTTTGTCCATCTGGCTCTTCAGGACAAGTCTCATGCATGGTTTCCTCATTGTCTGCTGATAATCCTCTTTGCAGACCCTGTGTTCCCTGTATCTGCATTCGTTGTATGGAAACCTCTCAGGGTGCATGGTTTTATCAGGTTAATGGTTTAATTCCAGCCCAACTCTACAGCTACCTGCCTTGAGCAGTTGCTTAGGTGTCTCCATAAAGACACTTTAATTACTCCTTTTATGTAGCCTGAAACTTCCATTAGGTCTAGAATCATCTGTAGTCCAAGATCAACTTGCTTGCAAGTACTACTACCTTAAAGCATAAAATAATGTATTATAAAACACAAAGCAAAAAATAGCTAAAATCCAGGCCTATTTAAGAATGGGATCATGTGATTCTCTCACCATCAGCAGAAGCCTTTGAGGTTTCCAAACTAAGGCATGCCAATGGGACTTCCTCTTGCTGACTTTGTCATCAGGTCACAATGCTCTTAGTTAGCCTTAAATTACAGATGTACTCCATCCTGCTCTATGGTGTAAAAGAGAAGTCCTGTGACATCAAAATTGTTCCTTTTTTAAATGATATGTGAGTCACTCAGAGCAGACACTAAACTATTGACAGCGGCTGCTTACAGCTCTAAAGCAGTGTAAACATTAAAACCAGTGGTTCTGCAGCAAGAGCCTTTTGGCCTTCCTTGGCTGAAAGGATGGGAACCTCCTTGGTTCCCACAGAGGAGGGCCATAGGATCCCTTGTAGATTTAGCCTTAATTTTAAGCTGTTCTAGGAGAAGTCTTTATCACTTGCTTTGGAAACCACATGAAATTATGTGAGTTTGACTGTTGGGTACAACATGAAGCTGAAGTCCAGGACTGCAGTAGGTGAAATTCAAACTGGAACTCAGCAGGTGGAACTCAAAGAAAGGAAACGTGAAGTCACTTGACTCAACTATGAAACATTCATGTTTTGCTGTGACAGTGAATTTCCTTCAAGCAGTGGAAGAGTTATGTGTCCCAACAGTGAAAGAGTGGTCTTGTAGGGTGTGGTTTATGAGTCATGTTTAAACACATGACATGAGCAACCTATGTTCACTTCAGATTACAAGCCACAAATCTTGTTTCTGTGATGAGTTCAATACTACTGAGTCTAAGTCAATGAAGGGGATATACATGATGTGGGTCAGCTTGTCCTGTAGAAGTTAGTAACACAGCTGGACCTTCTTACAGAGCAAACAATAGTCAGAGCATCTAATGTTCTACAAGGCTTGTTAGTCATCAGCCTTAACTACTTAAAATTTTGAATACTTGTTAATGATAACTTTTGGGCAGACCACCTGTCTCTCTCATGTGGTTTTAAATGCCAAGGTTCCTAACAATATCTAAATAGCATGTATATATATGACACACCAAAGTCTTAAAGTTTACGTGAAAGAAACAAAAAAAAGAAGTAAAAAGCTGGGCCCTAAAGCAGAGCAAATTAATTCCTTTCATGGAAATTAGTAGCTCAGCAAACAACATGAGAAAAAGCCAAGAAAAATTTGATATTTTTAGAATTCTCTGTGCAAGGTATTGTGCTTCTGGGCACAATCATCTTGACAGGAAACAAGAAGTGGTAGGAAGTGGGGTGTGACTACTCCAATCATTTATTTCTCATATTCATAATTTGAATATTTTTTTCTCATTTTTTCTTTCAAAGGTCAGGTTAACATTCAGCTGGATTAATTCATTGCTTTTGGTGACCCCAAACTCCTCAAATCCTATTGTCCATATAGCAGAAGTAGGATGAAAATGGTGCTGGCAAACAGGATGTGTAAAAACTAATTGAGGTCCAAACAATGCCTAAGCATGTAGTGAAACAATTCCTGCACAGAAAGCTTATAAGCTAACATTAAGTATGGAAGGGTGAAGCAAAAAATGAGTATAGATGTGAAAGCAAAATAAATTGCTGCAGAGAACTCTGCATTAGAGAAATAAACAGGGAAATAAAAACATGGAGAAAAAAGGGAGTAAAAAAGGGATGTTTGAACAATGCAAGTGATTTACCGCTTTTCCTAAGGAGAACAGAACTTCAAAATTTTTAAACTGATATATGTCATAAGACAATTCTGAAAAAAATCCGTGAAAAATGAACAAATTTGGAACTAGGATAATGGAATCTTTTCTCTTAGCAGTTTTGCTGTCATCCCACCTATGCTGGAGTTTCCCTGCTATTACTTCATCTTCCTGTATACACATTACACAAATTTCTGTCACAAGAGGGGGCTGTTTTCTAATGTGATTGTAAATGCTTCGGTTTGGATTTAATAAGCTCCAACAGAAAGAAAAAAAAAAAAAAAAAAAAAAAAAAAAAAAAAAAAAAAAAAGCAGGAAACGTAGGAAACAGATGTTTATAGGTTTGTTTTATTTTTTTTTTCCTAGCTACTGTATGAGATGTTGCCACTTCAATTCAGATTTCAGAACAAGAATTAAAGGTGATTTGGCACTTGTAACTGGAAAGGCTAGAGAAGAAATGAGTTACATGATTTTCTCAATGTCATTACTACAAGTTATAGCTCAAAAGTGAAAAAAACAAGACCAAATACATGAAATTGTATTTCTGGCCTCATTGAGAACAGAAAAGTTAGTTCCGCCTAACCCTCTATATTTAGATCAGACAAGAGCCCTGCACAGTGCTGTCAGACAGAGTTTCCTGGTCACTGCACTACTGTGCCTCCTTCTTAACTT
This sequence comes from Phylloscopus collybita, assembly GCA_027886175.1. Classification (NCBI taxonomy): domain Eukaryota; kingdom Metazoa; phylum Chordata; class Aves; order Passeriformes; family Phylloscopidae; genus Phylloscopus; species Phylloscopus collybita. Next base: position 46,945,772 of record JAJNNQ010000137.1, on the reverse strand, counting down.
TCTTCAAAAAGGTTTCAAAAACCTTTTTTCATGGAGGATTATGGCAGCAAGAGCGTGCTTATCCTTCATATGTCATTGAACATCTTTCTGCATTATATGGATTCCTACCCAACCTGCAGAAGGTAGTGCAGATCATTTGATTATTTATGTTCATGCATGTCTGGCTGTAAACCCAAGCCAGTGGTCAACGGGAAATACAAGCTTTATTGAGTGCAGCTTTGCAGCATCAAACTAGAGCAGATTTAAACCTGTGAACATTATTCATTTGGCATCCCTTACTTGCACAAGTTCATGCCCATCTCTAGTTCGAGACATAGCATTACTTTAGGCCTTGTCTTTTTTAGAGTTTTGTCGCTATGATTTCTCTTTAAAGGTAAGATGACTGATACCTTCATAAGATTTGCAGTTTCAGGCCATGAATAATTATCTGTTTAATATAATCCTGGAATACGTGTATTTACTGTGATATCAAGTCAGTATTGCCAGCTTTTTGAGACAGCATTCTTTTTTCTATTTAGGCTGTTTTGCAAAAGTGAATAATTATTCTATTGGAAGGAGAAAGCTTGAAAATAAATGCTAATTGACAGTAACTAGCACTGTGTTATTAATATAGATAGAGATCATTTTTTCTTGATAAACATTGAGGTGTTAGTGAATATGAAAAAGGGCATATTAGTAGCTGCTTCATGCAAATAAAGTATTCTAATTACTCACAAACTTACATTTTATCTTTCACATTATTCCATCTACCAGAATTGCTTTTCATTCTGCATATTAGCTCTCCCTTCTGAGCTATTCAAATGCATCAGTGGCCCTTTAAACACTGACCAAATTCAACCCCTTGATGCTGAGTGCCAAATCAGGGGAAAATCTAGCCAGGAGAGAAGACACACCAGAGCACGGGCACATACTTTTCTGTCTGCCATTATCTTGTAAGGGTTAAATGGCCAACTTAAATGAGATGTTAGCAAGTGTTGAGCAGAACTCACAACCAAGTACCAACCCCCCATCTTTTTTAAAGCAATCCATAGTACCTCTGTTAAGTCATAATTGCAGGCAAAGAAACCTTAGTTTTAAAAAACCCAGCAAAACAAACAACAAACCAAGCCTGTAAGGAGGGTTCAAATGGTCTTTTAGCAGTGGCCTGAGTGCCTGCAGTCAAGAGACAAATGTGGTCTGACACACAGTAGCAGCATCTGCACTGCCTTGAGCTAGTCTTCATAGCAGAGTCTAAAAGAAGTTTTTGGCCTGAAGAAGCACACTTATAAGAAAAGAGATTGGGTCCCTGACATCTGTTCTTTCTTTTCTTGGGTATAGATCTATTCTGTAGACATGAGTTTAATAACTTTAGCAACTTTATTTGTACTTCAGGTACCTAGCACTGGATGACTTTGTGTGGTAGATTGTGCAGGCAAGGTGTCTGAAGAGAAAAGCTCTTTCTTACATTTTCCAATTTAGAGTGGTCTAAATTTCTAAATGTTTTGGGCAGTGTGCCAGTTTTGCCTTGAGTCACAGGATGATGCATCTCTTTCCACGAGGATGCACATGACCATTTGGAGGGTTAGACACTTTGGACACATCAGTAAAGATCGTTTTGTTTCTCTGCCCAAGCCTAGCACAAGGGGGACTTGAAGCACCCTATTGTAATTTGATTATTAGTACTGACCCTTTCTAAGTACTAATAACCAAATTGTAAAAGACATGGGCAATGGAAATTTCTAGGTATCCATGTTCCAATACCAAACTTTGCTTTTGGTTGCAGGAGCCTCTTATCCAGATCAATGGGAACTATGTCTCCCACATTCAATGGCAAAAGGTGGCCTCTTGCCAATGCTTTGAAAGTGCGGCTGTTTATTTTTTCCCTTGGATCTGAGTGTACTTCAGCACCTGTAACCCATCCAGGAAGACAGCAGCGTATTTCACAATGTCAGAGGTCCTGCTACCAACATAAAACTTGGGTCCAGATTCTTCTCTTGCTGTCAATATCAGTATTTTATTTCACAATACTCAAATTCCTAGAACTGCTCTGTAGAGTAAAATGATGAAATAAAAATCTCTGTCTTTTCATGGCTACTGAAACCTGGTATCTTTAGCAAAACAAACTACAAATGCTCACAGAGAAAAATTTCTGTATCTCAGCTCTGTTTTTTAAAAATACTGTACTCCTCAATAATGGGGCGAATTTGCTTTCAAAATAACAGAAAACCAGTAAGCATTCAATTACTAGAATGTCAGCCTTTCACAGAATGAGTCAATCACAACACGATATATGCACACTGAAGCAGCAAATAAGATGAGTAAATGGCACCAAATCTCAGTAACATTAAATAGAAGTCTGTATTTCTCATTAAGTCTCAATATTAGGGTGCATAGGAGAGGATTTCAGTCACAGGAGCACCTAATGCAAGAATTTCATAACGGCTTACAGAGAAAGATCATCGGGGCTCAAACAAAGGCAGTCTGAGGTGCAGCAGGACTTGAGCAATATGCACAAGCTGAGAAATAAAAGTACTCCTCATCAGCATGAGAATGAAAATGAATGCTGATAATGCTCAAAGGTCATCACCACCAGATCTCTGACTTCTTTATCAGAAAAAAAGCCCCAAACATTCCTTATAATCAGACTGGAGAAGACATAAATAATAATAGATGAGAGCAGCTTCAAAGTGGACATAGTGGCAGGTGACAGAAGTCTGGACAGCTTGTGACTTTTTAGGCAGGATCACCACCAGTCTCCCTGATTTTATGGATACAGGCATCAAAGCTTGACAATAGAACTTATGTGCTATTCAGGCTTTAGTCTGTATCTAAAAATATACAGGCAGAAATTCTGACTAAAAGCAATAATTTATGGCTGCTGGCATGACAATGTTTAGGACCTCACTAGGAGCCATAAATAATCCTGATGCTGTTTTTTCATTTTTTACCTTTAAACTTGATTTTTAAACTCCCACTCAGCCATCACTGAATTTCTTCTGATGGTCTGTATTGTCTTTGTTTCAGTTTGCTGCATTTAGCCTTTTTTGTTTCTGTGTTTTGTTTGTTTTCCAGTGAGGCATATGGAAAAAGAGAGGTTTAATCTCGTCTGGCCATTCTTATGTCTTGGATCAGTCTATAATATGATAATGAGCAGCTGCAGCTTTTAGTAGCATTTGTCCTTATTGGTTAAGACTGGAAAAGATTGCTTATATTTCCACTCTAATGTCACATCTGGTACAGACTACTGTGAAACCTAGAGCCCTGGTGTTGAGTCCTATAACATGCAGGGGTGTGAACTGCATAATATTTAATAGTTTTAATATTGAATATTTGAAATATTTTATTTTACAATAAATTATATTACATATTACTGAAATAACATGAAAATACACATTGCAAGCTCTATGTGTAAACAGTAATAACAGAAGAATCTGGGTGTCTTTCTTTCATTTTTTTTAAACTTTGACACATGAAAATAATGAGGATTTAACCACAAAAATAAACTATTTCTGTAGTAGATATTTTAAAACTATTTCAAGGTTTCATTTGTTTAAAAGTTAAATAGGTCCAGTAGCAGTAATTAAACTACAAATGCAAAGATTTACAAGCTGCTTTTTTTATTGTCATAGCCCCATTAAACGCAGCCAAGGAAAATCTTTTAAAATAGGTTTGAATTTGCATTAAGTAGAGAAATAAAATATATGGGAAAAGTTATTTTATTCTGTATTCTGGCTATTAATAGAAAGAAAAAATGCAGTCAGCAGCAGTAGGCTTGATAATACATTATCCTCCTGTAATACACGGAGGGGGAAGTTCTAACATCAGTATTTCCTTTTATGCCTTGATCCTGGCCTGAGGAAAGATGATTTAGAAAGCCTCTTCCAAGAACAAGAAGATACACACACGTATAAAAAGTAATTGTGTTTCAGCTCTTCTCAACTATTCAGCCCAGGCTTTTGGCCTAAGAATTTGGTTTCAATTTACGCTGGAGTTTTTTCCCCACAGAAAACGAAGAATTGCAGGAAGCCTATCACATTTGTTACTTGTCTTGAAAGTTCTATACAAATTTCTTCTGAGTTGTTCTACACAAAATGCTTTTTTTGAAATCTGCATCATGACAGGTAAATAATACTTAGGCAGGATACAATGTAATATTCCAGCCAGTTGTGTTATCATGAAGTCAAGCGCAAACTTGCAAAATATAATATTGTACCTCATCTGGATTCAATAGTTGCAGAGAATTAACAGAGTATTTAAAAATTATGATTAAGGATAAATTATTGGTATGACATAATGGTTTATGCAGTATTTTGGATTAATGTATTTCTTGCTTTTGGGATTTTTTTAAATGAACAGTTAATACCATGAACAAAGATGCTTCATACTCATCGTACAGATTAGAAAAGCTTTCTGTAATCATATCGCCATATGGTTTCATTTCTCTAAGACCTATTTTTATCAAAAATGTGGGTTATAATCCAATAAAAAAATCTCTTAATGAAGACATTTGGATCTGTGACAACTCATTACAGTTTCCAGGAAACATATCTGGCCTTCTTGGCATACTTCTCTCTCTGCCTGCAGAACCTGGATCAGAAGCTATTCATATCACTTTGGAAGTCACTGTTTCCAACCCATCAAACAGTGCCCTCTTATAATCAATCAAAATGAAAGAAATATAAACAACTACTAATTATAAATGAGTGTACTAAGCCAAAATAAATACATATGTTCAGCCAGTGAATTATTCTCGTGTTTTCTGGCTCCTTTTTAGTGAATCAAATATGTAAGTATTGGCTTAATTTTGCTTACACCAGTAGTACTTTCTGAACTGAATTCAAGCTCATTTCCATGACTAATATTGAGGTTACACGTTCTTCTATCTCTTCTTCTGATCCTTAAAAAGGAAAGTCAGAAGCCAGAATCTATAGACTGACACACTTACTCAGAATTGTTGATCCACTTGAATACTCATTGATAGGTATCTGAGGGTTGGATAAGGCATTTTTAAATAATCTTTAATAATCTTGCTGGTCAATACAGAAAAAGGCAAAACATTCAGTATTGCATTGGTGGAACCCAAAGAATGCATAATAATGTACAACACAACTTTGCCTGCTCTAAGGAGCAAACAATATCTGGCCCCATTTGGCTTTTCAGAATTATTACAATTTATGTCTAGAACCAGTGGAATTTATCAGAGTCACCGAGCTTTTCATGGACCTTAACAAGCAAAAAATCCTACTGAGAACATTTCTGTATTTATAATTCTTCTATGCACTTTGTTCAGTGTGATTCAGTTTTACCAGAACAAGCCTAAGAATAGATGCTTGCCTTCAGTCACCTTCACTAACATCCTAAAATCTTTTTTTCTCTTTTCTTCCTATAGGGATTGTCTTTGAAAGCATAATTACCAATACTTTATGTGAACAATTTGAAATGGTAATAGTTCTTCTTTGTCATTCTTTCATACTTATCATTGGAGACACACACCAGGTTTATTTGATGTAGCATTATTCGTAATAGTTGCAATGTACTTGTAAAGAATCCTTTACCTTATCAACTTTAGACTTAAGGCTCAGATAAATTTGTTCTAGTTAATGTAAAGAACAACATTCAGATAAATTTGCCTCAATGCTAATAAACAATCTTACTAGACTGACACAGATGTGCAATGGTGTGCTTTGGTTTTGCCTCATTAAACAAGATACCTACCACTATTGCGAATTCTTTCTTCTAAAAGGACAGTGTGTCCTGTAGGAAGTTTCCTGCTGAAGACCTCAGCTGAACGGAGGAACATGGCTTCTACTGCTGAGCCCTTCAGCAAAGCAATCTGGTCCTCATGATCAAGGGTTTGGAAGCCTGAGGATGCATTAGAGACAAGTCAGGCAGCAAAAGAAACAGTTTCCACTTCCTTCTGTCCTGAAATTCCTGCATGTGAGGTGCCACACATCTGCATAACCTCAATGTTGGTGTCAGTAGAGTTGCTGACCCTGGACTTCAGAAAATGACATTGACTTGAACCTCTCCAAAGTTTAAGAGGGTTACACACATATTTTAGTGTTCATGGTACTTTTAGAGGCTAAGCAAAGTGTGGTGCAGCATAACCAATAGTGAGAATTTTGTCTAACCTGATGCTGCTCCATAATATCTTTTGTTGTCTTTCCAGCAGCGCTCTCTATGCTCTTTTCCCACTGTCATGCTGCTTTCAGTGTTACAATGCACTTTCCTTAGTTAAAGGGGACCTCTACCATATGCCCAGTGCTCAGTCTTGAGGTAACGTCAAATTGAGAGTTAAAAAATCATTAATAAACTCAGATTTTCAGCACTTGTCCATAACACACTATGCAAGGGCCATAAATATGGGTGCCACAAACTAGAGAAAGTTCTTGTGTGGGACTCAAGATTCAGTGGATGTTATAACCTAGAGGAATTGGTAGATAGGCAGCAAAGGGAATGAGTCACTAGCAGAGTCTAGCAAGTATTAGTGGTAATTTAGAGGCAGACTATTTGGCATTGCAGCAATATATAAAAATGAAATCTCTCTACAGACACAAGCCCCTCTCTGATAATTTTCTTTGTCAATAGCTAAAGGGTGCCACATCTCTGAGTAGCAGAGTTTGGATTGTTCAGTCTACTACTCTTCTGAGCACAAAGCACCTTTTCCTTATACAGTATCTAAACAATGCGTAGGAGGATAAGGCATTTTAAAATAATCTTTAAAATATACACAAAGATTGCCAAAAGGCAACAGGAAGGCATGCAAGCATTGCAATAACAATTTTTTTCCTCAACACACTGGATATACCTGGTAGTTTTTTAGTGAATTCCACAAGAACCTGCACGTGACTGGTAGCCATTTCTGTTAAAATCAGAAAATTTCCTTCAGCACTGAATTCTTCATTCAACTGTTAAAAATCAGACCAAACAAAATCTGTTAATTTTCACTGTCATTTCATATTTAAGAGCATAAAATACAAAAACTATTAGACTGGATCAGGCAAGAGTTCCACCAAACACTGTAATTTGTCTGCAATGTTGTCAAAACCAAGTATTTTGGAAGGCAACATAAGAAGTAGACAGTGTCTTTTACTCTAGAAAATATTTTCAAGATTCCAGGGTGGAATCTTGAAAATTCCTTCCTTTACAGAAAGGAAGCTTGACAGCAAGTCAAATTTGAATCATTGCCTACACTGACAATGGAAAAAACAAAGCTCCAATCAGCAAAGGTTAGAGTTGATCATATAAGTCGTATTCTAGAGTTGAAAGATTTATCTTAACATTTAAGTTTGATAAAGATGTGGTCTAATTGTTGACTGAATGGGTGAGATTCTGCCCCACTTTCAGCATACTTTAAGTGTAAGCCCATAGTTTGCTCTTCTTGCTACACCTACTTATGCTGACTACGAATTTTTTTTGCCTTGTAATCTTCAGCTTCATTCTGAATGTTTCAAAAATGAATTTGTCAATATACTTACCAATTTTTTTGACACCTCCTGGGGTATTTGTTGTTTACTGTATGAATCCATAATATAATCAAGAAGTTTCTGCTGTTCTGGGGTAAATTCTACCTTCTCCTATACTGGCAAAAAAAAAAAAAATCCCATCATGAAATGCAGTTATAGTAATGATGTAGCACCTCTTGCTTCAGGCAAAATCTATACATCTATTTTTCACCATTTGGAGACCAAGGAGATAAAATGTTTGCTTGTCACTGAGCCTTTTAGAGAAGTATACAGGAGAGAGGTGTATAATGTTTTTAAACTGCATAGGTTTGTGTGGTTAATTATCAGAAATAAGGAAATGTTTAGCAAATAACTAGATATGTTCAAGTTGTAATATAACACCTCACTGTACGTGATATATGTACCGCAGAAAAAATACTGCATGGATCATACAGATGCTTTACAGGGCTTTGACTAAAAATATCAGAACTACTTCTACATTTCTACTATTTCCTTGACTTAGTGGAAGATGGAGTTTTAGTCAATACAGGTAACTCCAGAGTGTGTTTAATAATCTTTATTCACTGTACTAGATGCATTTAACAAAAATCACTTCACCAGTACTGTATGAAGTATTACAAGAATTCTCTTACCCTATATATTTTAGTTGTAGAAGTTACTTGTTTCACATCATGGGCTTCATTATCTTCATTGATTGTCTGACCTGGGGGCTGCTTCACATTTTTCCGTAGCCTTTTTGACTTGCACTGTATCTCTGTTAAGAGACCTAGGACACATAATGCAACAGAAAGCAATTGGATTTATATATGCCTGAGGCACTGAATAGGTACATAAATATGCCCATGAATGCCCTTTGCACCAACAACCCCACTTACCTGTGCAGACCACCTCCTGAACATGTCATTATCTTTGGATGCTGCTGAGTCTACTGAGACAAATTAGGCCCACACTTGTGGGATGGAATAAGTATGGAGCTTATCTGCAGAGCAAAACAGTTGGTTCTGCTGACCCAGAATCCACACACTGAGCATGTCAGGGGTCTTGCTTAGGATCAGGTCTAATCTATACTTACAGGCAAAAAGCTCATTAGTGATGGGAGTTTGCTGGATTGTGCCTTTGGTTCAGTTTTGTACAAGAGAAAAGCGTTTGCTGTGCTCCAAGACGTGAACCATAGAGCGATAAATAGGGACAACTGGAAGAACAAATTGTCATCAAAATAATGCCCTTTTGTTCTGATCAAAAACAGTGATCGAGGTGCAGCTGCTCTTACACAAAGGGCATTGGATATTTTCAATGATCTTTAAGCAATATTAGGTCTGTTGTGCAGAATATTTGGAAAGAAAGCCCATGCAGAAGAGGGGAACTCCTGGAATTTAGCCATTACTGCACCACTACACAGGTAGACCAAGAGCTGAAAATGTAGACTCAGAAGTAACTCAGACTGGCAAACATACCTTTAAAATATGTTTAAGAAGTTAACCAGCTGGTCTTGTTATTTTGCTTTTCATTGTATTAGAGGAGTGCATTAAGTCCTGCTTTATATTATTATAGAGTTTCACTTGCAAAAAAGGATTTTTGCATTTGTGGTTTGGGATTTTTTCTTCAGGTGTTGTTTTTTGGTTTGTTTTTTTTTCTGGACTACATTTCAGTACCTTGAACCAGGAAGCATCCTTGTGTGGATGTCATAAAAACTATCAATTTTCTTGTGCTAACAAAAGAAAGGAACAATAGGTACCCTACACAATCTGTGGAAGACAGTCAGAAATCACAAATGAAAAAGTAAGCACCTAAGTACTCATCTAAAAATAAACCTATCGGCACAGGACTTTCTTTCTTTCTTTCTTTCTTTCTTTCTTTCTTTCTTTCTTTCTTTCTTTCCTTCATTCAAGTATTCTTCCCATTCTTCACCTTTAAAAATGCAGAGCAGGAAAAGAAGCCCATTCAGTGAGTATATGATGTGGAGGAAGATACCATGAAACCAATGAATCTCATTGTGAATGTTTTTAATTTCCTGTTTAAGCCCTATATAAAACGACCTACCTGAACTGCAGAGAAAAGAGGAAATTTACATGATTAAAATAAGACCTGCAAAGAATACCTTGAAAGGAAGAAATAGGAATGATGGAAATAATAATTGGTATCGAGCCATGTAATTTGTGGTGCCACACAGCACCACAGATTTCTTTTTCGAAATTATTCAGAGCATCCTTTGGTGCTGTTAATGGACTTGTGTTCTTTTCCACCAGCTTAGGATCTGGTCTATTGCCTTCCTAGGGAAAATTTGCTTTACGTTTGCCTTAAGCATTAAGACAGATTTTTCTCATGCTTCTTGCTACTAAGTATTACCTTGATATCTTATTCTGGCTCCATTTAAGTCATCTGAAAAACTTGTGTGTGAGACAGGACATCACTTTGTAGCTCAGAGATAGCTAGGTTTCAATGGATATTAAATTCCAGGAAGAGTGGCAGAACCTGGGTCTTCCCGAGGTAGACATTTCACCCAAGAAACTTGCAGTTTAGATCCAAATGACAGCAAGTGACTGAAACTGATGGGTAGTAATTTTAGTCTGTCTGTAGTTTGTACATAAAGAGCAGGGGAAAGATTGTTGACAAGCTGTGCCATAAATATTTATAATATTTTAGCTCCTTGTTCAGAGGGAAAAAAGAATGCACAGAGCTTGCAATTACAATCCTACAAAATGAGTAAGTGAAACAAAGTTCAAGGTAACCTTTTATTTCCTAGTCATACTTTTTCAAATAAATGCCCTATACTAGTAGAAGTTTCATGTTTTACTGTCCTAGATTGCCTTGAACTAAAAGCAATTATACGACACAGTCCGACTTTAAAGCCATTAAATGGTGCCTTGCCAAACATCCTTGTTGCAGCGCATTAGAGCACACTTATGTTTAAGTCATATGCAACACGAGATACCCCGTGTTTCCATTGCAGAGAGAGAGTCAAATGGCAGCAGCACCCATGGGCTTTTACTTCTCTTATGCCAGCTTGTGAAAATGATAGGCCACTATAAAAGTTTCATGTGGTCCCAGTCAGTATTATTTACGCTGACCTGTTTTGGTTTTTTTTTCCATCAGTGGGTTGTTGGGTTTTTTGCTGCACTGAGTGACTCAAGCTATTTGGAATCCTTAAAATTTTGAAGCAATGGATCAAGTGTGAGCTCCACAGGGGAGTTATTTTCCTCTGATAATGCAGGACATATTGAGTTCTTCCATCAAGGTGGGGTCTGCTTATATATTTATATATTGCACAAGAACATGTACCTATCTCAGGATCTTTGCAGCCTGTTCAATTTGCAGAATGAAAGATTAATTACATTATGCTGGCAACACCTCCGAAATATTGATGAATCTTATTGTTTCTCATATAACCAACAGTTACTATAACATCTTCTGATCAGATTGAGGGATAGAAATATATTAAAAATTCCAAGTAGATTAATTTCCTGTATGAACCTAAATTGATTTCACACATACGTGTATGCTAAAGTGACTGGAGCCATCAAGAAAAATAAATTGTACTCCTATTCATGGGAGGCAAAAAAGCAGATGTTTACAGAGTGTTTTCAAGAACAAGCTTACAAAAATAATATAATAACTCAAAGAGGAGCTTTAAACATGTTAAAAGTTGCACTCCAATTACCTCACTGTTCTGAGCTATCCAGTTTGAAGCTCAATAAAGTTCATAATATGTCAGTCTGAATAGAATATTTGTTTTAGTATGAAACATTATTAAAAACCATTGGGTTCATTTCTGGAGACCTATGTGTCTATGAGTTCTACCTATGTGTCTATATGCAAGGCAGGAAAATCTATAGCACCATGAGAAAAGCTAATGAGACTATAAAAAAGGGCTAGGCTAGCCCTTACCTGGCTTTGCGTGATTGCTGGGTGAGGTCTAGGAACATACATTTGGTAAGTCCACAGACACTTCCTGCTAGCAACAATCCTGCTCTTTTCTTGAAAATGGCAGTATGTAGGTGCCAAAACATGGACTTTCCCAGCAAGAACTTGACTGGGGGATCCCCAGAAAGAGCAGGAAAGAAAAACACCAGACTTTCCTGCTCTGGCTTCCATAACACTGCAAACCCCTTGCTCCTGGGCAGTCTCCCACCGACTCAGTTCCCCTGCTCCTTCCCACTCCAGCAGACTGATAGCTATCATCCAGTGCAGGACTGGCCTTCCTTCACCATTTGCTCAGCTCCTATGCCCTCACAACCCTGACCACCAATTAAATCCTATTGCTTAAAAGTGCAATTGTCTTTCAATTAGGGTTTGGTGCACAGGCATGGCATCTTCTTTCATACACCTTTCATTGCCAAATGATATCTTTTATAACTTTGTTATCAAAACCAGACCACTCAAGCAAATACAGTATTTAATGCACATTCTGACTAGATGATGCAAATACCTGTATACATACATTCAGCCAACATGCCCATCTGCTTGCATTTCCTTAGACGGCACTCCTGACATTTTCTCCTCATGTACATGTCCATCTCGCAGTTGCCACCATTTTTACACTTGTATACTGCATTTTTTGTGATGCTTCTTCTGAAGAATCCTGCACAAAAGAGCAGTGAGATGTAGATGAAATAAAACAGCCAGAAGCAAAGTCATCAAGGTGAAGTTAACCTCCATCTGCATTGAATTTTCTGAATGACAGATGTTCTGCCCGACCATCAGTTTCTTTCAGTGCCAGGATGACTACATCCTTGATACTTGTACTGACAACACTATCCAAGTCATATAATTTAATAAATGAGCCCAAACACTAGACATTAGTCCAAAGTAAAGTCCTGGAATTATGAATGTTGGGAAAATTCAGACCCAAATCTGAAACTTGCCAGTAGCAGGCTGAGCACCAGCACTAGTGCTGTAGGGTGATACCATACAAATATCCAGTGGAAAAAAAAAAAAAAAAAAAAAAGAGTCTGTTAACTCTCTTGAGGTACAGAATGCGCAGAAAGAGAGTGACTAACTCTTCACCTTTCCCCAAGCTCTTGGGAGCAACAGAAGCTTCACATACTGGTCTGTTCACCCACCCCAAAGTTTAATAAGGAATCTGCACTGTATCTGCCTATTGCACATGTGGCCTCCAGCCCTGTTTACAAGATACTCCAGCCTTATTCGCTAAGTATTGTCCACTTGGTGAGTTAAGTAGTCACCTAATTTCACCTGCACAGGTAGTTCTACTGGTATCATCGCTGGATTCACTCAAAAATTGCACAATAATCACTGCAAACAGCAACTGATACAAGAAATTGAGAGGACTCTTCCCAAGTCTCTCCAAATCTTCTATTTGGCTGCTGCCCATATGTGAGAGCAGCACTCTGGGCAAAACATGGGGTGCACAAGATACTAAATGTGACTAAATAAGGGTCATCACAAAGCAACAGAATCTTTGCTGTCAATGATTCCTGAATTTTTAGTGTTGCTCACTGTGCCATTATAATCTTCTTACATTGCCCTTCACGTGGCAGAGATTAGCATCAGCTACAGTGGGAATCAGTTTTCTTCCCCATGTGAGGGCAGGTTTCTGAAATAAACTCTTGGGAGCTTCTGCTGCCAGATCACTGATTTATACTGTGCTTGAAACTAGAGCTCTGTGTACATTTATATTAACCAGAGCTATTCAAAAAGCTTTTGCTTTCTTATCACCACTGCCTGGCACAATGAAGCTATTGTTTTCCAACCTGGCACTCTGATGCATTAAAAGGGAGACCAGATAAGACCCATTCTCTCACACTCAAATCACAGAGCAAATTCAGTTGCAAATCTAAAGAATTGTCTATGTGTTTGCAGAATTGTACATTGTCAGATGAAAATTTCCCGAATTTGACCCATGGTTTTACAGTTGCCTAATCTCTTGCAAGCACCAGTGTGTAGCAACCAGTAAAACAATTCCACTACCTGGCCACAAAAAATCTGGCAATTCTCTGAATCTTCAGTAATTCCTGCTTGAAATCTCTTCCATGCTGTCTGTTTTTTTGGCTGCTCTTCAAACAAATACAGTTGACTGGCATCAGTCTCTTTTGAAATGCAGATTACTTAAAGCCTCCAGGAGCCCCGGGCATTATTTTTATTCATCATTCCCATGGTTTTAATACATTACCATTTAGTGGTCAGGGAAGGGAAAAAAAGGCCTGGATTTAAGCTGTAAGTTCTCACTGTCAGTTAAAGGCAACTGCATCTGCTTTATATAATTTATAGCTTTGCTTGTTAATTTTAAATCCTATAGTTTATGACACATTAATTAGTAGTAAATACTGAAAAGCTCTGCAGAAATATTTATAGCATTCTAAGACTGATTGATGACTTTATCACTCAACCTATTCATAAGGTGTGCATTTACTTCTTTATGGAGGAAGAGAGAAAAAGAATTTTGGTAAATGATTTTTTTAAGATGTGCAAGAAAGAAAGTCAAAAACATGGATGCAAAAACATTTAAGATTCAAGCTTTACTTGATTCAAGCTTTTACTTCAAGAGAAAGTCAAATACTTCCTCTTGAAAACAGGGCTTTTGAAAAAGTGAAATAATGTGAAATGAAAATGATTTTTTTGGGCAAAAACTAGTTTTAACCCTATTCTTGCTTTAGTTTTTTTGTAAAATGACTCTTGAATCATTGAATTCTTGAACAGACTTCTTCACAATTAATTTTGAAATAAGCTTTTAGTATGAACAATATTTCTGTATTTATTATTCACTACTAATTCAAAATGAACTTAAGCTGCTAGAAATACTTATATATGACTTTCTATAACAGGAGAAGTTTTACATAATTTGAAGATAAGTCAGAACCAGCGTATGTTAAACTAACAAGGGTTAGTAACCCCAAAAGCTGAAGGTTTTTCTGGTACAGTCTAACTTCCATCTGATCTCACCAAATTAGAAAAAGCTCATGTTGGCTGGAAATGTTGGATTTGCTTTGTTCTCAGATAGTCATGAATATGATTAATTATGGTAGAGCTGTTCCAATCTTACTGATACTGATTTTTTTCATACTGAAATTATGTGAGTTGAAGGAGGGCAAAAAAGAATGAAAAGAGTAGATGAAAGGTTTGGGAACATCTCTGTTTGGCATCCTGATGGATTTTAAATTTAAAAGTTTTTGAAGTTCACAATTGCTACAAAAGCACCTGCTCTGCTCTGTCAGACTACCAAGACATCTTCCGGTGTTCCTTTGCCCCATGCCCCTGTGGTGGTTTTTAGCTAGAGGAGACAATAAAAGAGGAACCCTTATTTGCAAGAAAAATTCTAGTCTGGTGTGAGACATACAGGAGGGGTTTGAATACTGTGAGAACTCCTACTGCAAGCCTGCATGGAGGGGATGTGTAAGCTTTTGATAGAGTCATAGAATGTCTTGGGTTGAAAGAGATCTCGAAGATGGGGGCTCTTTGTTTCAACAGAACTTGCTCTTTATTAAACAAGCACAACATTATGTCACGCTTGTTCCAGCCACGGCCCTTAAAACCCAGTACGACTATCCAGGCTGAGGCTGTACCAGAATGTGTTTGATGTTGGTCTGCAAAGATTGTTTCAGAAATAGTCTCCACAACAGCAAGTTTAAACACAGTGTATTGCTCCTTGTGCTGCAAATATTATGTAAAATACTAATGAAATAGCTCATACATATTTGTTAATGGATGGTAATGTATTAAGAAATACATACATATATCAGTGTATAGTCCTGCCAATATCTTCAGATGAATATTCTCATGAGGACAATAGATAAGATCCTAATATTGTTCCATATGCCCAAGAAAGAAAACCAAAAAGAATAGAAAGTGTTGCTGAATGCATTACCCAAAAAAGAAATTTTAAAAAAATTAACATATTCATCACAGAGAATTGAAGCCCATAAAAATATGTGCAAAGCTTCTTCCTTTGAATAAGAACATCCACTGCGTCAATGGAGCAGAGGTGCTGCAAGGTGAGCACTAGTCCTACAGAAAGGGACCTACTTAATGTTTTGGACACACATTGAACGTGAATTAGCAGTCTTGTTGCCAAAAAGAAGGGATAATCTCATACTGAGGTGCAAGACACAGGTGATGTAGTCATCCTACTGAACTGATAAGAGCACAACTGAAGTACTGAGGCTAATTTTGGTCTCCACGTTTTGAAGGCAATGTATACCCATGTGAAAAATTCCACAGATAACAAGAATGATCAAGAGATCTAGAAAACAAAATATCTGCTTTACCTTGTCAGACAGAATTACTGTCCTCAGCACATCTCTTTACTGAATCAGCTGGTACTTTAGCCACCTTTAAAGTTTATTGTAGAAACAGAATCCATTATCTTTAAGTAATTCAACTTTTACTATGTTTGATCAAGGATACTGTTCTTTGTAATTGATGTTGCAGTCATGAAACAGAACAAAAACATAAAATAGATTATCCCAATAAAGCAGTAAAATTATGGTTACATAGAGTGATTCAAAGTGAATCAGTAGGGAATTGGATGCACTTTTCCTTTCATCATGGGTTTTTGTCTGAGTATTTACCTGATAGCTTTAACCTCTTTTCTACAAACATTCTGTACAAATTTCAAAGTTTGTAATTTTAAGTCTTTGAAAAGTTTCTCACACATTTAATAATGAAGTTAATAAAGAGGAAGAATAGCTTACTAACAGAATAAATGTATCATCACTTGGAATTTTCACATTAGAATTGAGTTTAATCTGGTTTATAATGACAGGATTAATATGAGTTAATTCACAGTTTTTGACTTGGAAACTATTCACACAGCAGAGAGAAATGAGCCTCTTTTTTATTGAAATTATTGAGATAAACTGTGTGAGCCTTGACTGTACTCATGTTTAGAGTGCTCGACTATTGTGGTCTGTTTTTTCCTCACAAGTGATTTTGTGATAGATTAAAAAAAGGCCCCAAATTAGGTCCATAACAGTGAATTCCACATTGAGATATTTCAGTAATTTGGTAGTGACCACGCTTTAATCTTTATCTATAAAACAGAAATGTTAATGAAATATTTATTTACAGAACAGGATGAAAATATTTTTCTAGCCATAACGTACCTCAGCCTTGTCACAGATATATTGTACTTCTTCAGGAGTAATAGTTAACATAACCTCTTCTCCCTCTCTGCTAAAATATTTGACTATCATGTTTACCATAACACCAATGATTTTCTACATCACATTTATCCTGATAATAATGTGTGAATAATGTTCTTCTAAGAAGCAAGATATTTGTCCTACAGATACAACCTTCTTTCTGAAGAAGCTCCCTCCCTAGAGATAGGGGCTACCCTTAGAAGAAAGTATAGAAATGGAAATCCTTTCATTTCACAAACCTGAAGAGACCCATCATATCCTTTGGGAACTGGGGGAAAGAGAGTCCCTGGAAACAGCCTGCAGGTGAAAGCTGACAACTTTTACTTCCCTTCAATGCACATTACATGAGGCACTTGGGCTGGTTTTAGCTATTTTCTGGGGCAGCCTAGCACTCAGCTTCCAGGGGCCTCCATGGGTATATTCCTTCCACAGGCAGAGAATGGCATGAGCAGCTTCCACAGAGCAGTCAGGCTGCCAGTCTCCACAGAGTAGCTGTCCTTCAGTTTACCAAAAGCTAACGGTGCTCAAGAGCCATGGGTTGTCCTGTTATGCTGTATAACCATAGGGCAATGGTAGAAGACACTGCCAGTCTGTCTTGGGGAAAAAGCAGAATAGGGTACACAGGATCCAAATGCAAATTTCTAATATGTTTAATGATTTGGATAAAATTAACAAGAAAAGTAAAAACAAACAAACAAAGAAACAACAAAATCCCCCCAAAAAACTGAGAAGCTACTGTGCCTATTAGGTGAATTGATTTCATCCTACCTTTGCATCCTTCACAAGTAAGGGCATTATAGTGATACCCAGAGGCTTTGTCACCGCAGACTACACAGAGCTCTTCTCCTTTCACTCTTCCTGTGACGTGACCCAGTCTAGGCTTTTTGGCTGCAGGGATATCCATTATCTCTGTCTCCCTTGTGAAAAAGGTCTCTGAGGGTAACCTCCTGAGTTCATACATCCCAGGGGAATACCATTCCTCATGCTGCGGAGGGTAGAAGCCTAGGTTGGAGTAATAAGGCGGTGATGAGATCTGAGGCTGAACTTGGGGAAATGGCACATTGTTGTACTGTGCATAAGCTGACACATCTGCCTCTTGCACTGGAGAACTCATTGGTTCTGAAAGGACACCTGGAAAATAACAAAGCCAGTTTCTATTCATGCCATGAAATTGTAGTTATCAGAGAAGTTTCCACTTCCAGGCATCTATCTCAAAACACAGGCACAAACACAAAGACTGCATTATCTAAACTCAGATTTTCTACACATATACACTGCAAGAAGTTTTAAAAATAATTTATTCATTCTCAGACACTCCTTTATAATTGGTGGAAATGTCTGGCACTGGCAGTTACATTAAAAAAAAAATCTTGAAAAATATTGTGCAGGTAATGGTATACTTGTTCAACTTACAAGAGCAACTTGCAAGAGAAGTTAACAACCCAAACTGAGCCTAAAAGCAGAATGGAAGAAATCCAAACAAATGGCAAAAACCTCATGGTATTGGTGAAGGCTAAATCAAGACTCAAACATCATGTTAATTTCTATTTAATTCTGAATGAATACATCATGACAAACAAAAACTGCACTAGGGAAAAATGACAAGAGTGAGGCCTAGTTAGAAGACTGAAAACATGAAATAAACCTTCAGAAAGAGCCTGTAATATGAAGGTGAGGTTACCAGGAAAGAACAAGAAAGATATTCCTAATATAAGGGATGAAATGCACACCATCCAGCCTCCAGCAGCCAGCCAGCCTCTGCAGCCTGGCCCCCAGCCTCTACAAGCCTGTGCCAGTCAGTGCAGCTGTGCAGCTCTCATAGGAAGCACCTCTGTAAGGCAGCATTAATCACCTCTGAGCCAGCAATAGACTGGGCAGCAGGACAAGGAGTGGCAACTTTTTCTGTCGGGATCAACACGGTATATGGAGGTTACTTTAATCTTGCTCATTAAGTAGCAAATTTAAAATTGCAGACAACTGAACTCTCATTTCTTTTCTGTAATCCAAGCACAACAACATCTAGCAGTCCCTGGATGACGCAGTTAAAATCAAGTCCAAGTCAAACTACTGAAAAGTTGAATTTAAAAGTTACTTGCAAACTATATCTTATTTTCTGTTGGAGACAGCGATATCTTGCCCTTTCATGAAAACACTGACTCAATTCCTTCAATAGTTCCAAGAAGAGAGTCTGGGGAAAATAGTGCATATTTCCAGGAAGATGATCAGTCCAATTTTATTTGAATCAACAGCATTATTTACAAGGAAATTATAGATTAATGTTCATTGGTGACCATCACTTAACAGTGCTTTAGAAGAACTCCAAAAGCATTTTTGCTGACATAAAATTGGTCCCAGTCAAGTGTCCTTCTTTTGTGAGGGATCAAAAACAATGAAGACATGCTAACAGTTAAGAAGAGGGAACATCTGTAATGAAAAATAAAATTAAAACCTATATGGGGGATCCTTCCCTCTCCTTTGTCTCATTTCAGTTAGTGCCAGAAACTAACCTTTTAATTACACCAGTTTTTCACTTTCAAGGTCTCACACTCTTGCTCTGCGTCTTCCTGCCCCTCCTATTTTACCATGCTGCAGAAGCCATGCAAGTGTTTTGGGTTTGTGTGGCCGCTCTATTATTGCTGCAGCACACCTTTGCCAATAACAAATGTTGAGATCCCAGTTCCAGAATAAGCAGCAAGCTGTATGTCTAGAAAAACGTGACACAAAATCGAATGAGAATAATGGTGCCCTTTATTACCAGCAATTAGTTTCATTATTGGTTGCATTTCGTTGCTCCTGAGGAGGCCAGTGCACCAAGTGCTACAGTAGAAGAAGCAGAGTAGCAGAAGGCGCTCCCCAAATCCAAGGTTAAGCCATTTAAACAAAGAGTATAGACACACAGAGGGCACCTGGAGACTCTGTGAAAGAGCCTGGAAGTGACATTGCAGCTTCATGCATCAGATGCAAACTGTCACTGATACCTGCCAGCCACAGCAGTGACAAAACCAGTGAAAGGTGAGGACAGCAAAGATTTGATATCCAGTGTAGGTTTAACGAGTGGTAGGTCGTTAGCTGTATTTACCACTTGTTGAGACTGCTGCTTATGAAGGCTGGTCAAGGCACTTCAGGTACAGAAGCTGGGGTTAACCGTGGGATACACAATCATTCAGTCTGTCTTTGGAAACGAACCTGTTCATTGTGGAAACCTAAGTTTTCATTCACTCACTAGTGATTAGTTAATTGAGTTTACTAAAAGAACGTGGGACAACCCCAAAATGAAAAGGAAAAAACTGTTGATCTTCAGCTTTCTTTCATATACAGGAAACTCTACAAAATCTGTATACCAGCCTCTTGAACTGCTTAGGCCTCTGAAAGAGCAAGAAGAGAAGGCAACATTCCTTCCACAGAAAAAAAAATCTCGGGGTTAGTTAAAAAACTCAGAGCTACCAAAGAACTGCAGCACATCCTGAGACAATACTGAAGGTTTATTTTAAACAACTGTAGAGCCATTTGGGTTACAAGTATGTTTAGAAAAATCTTCCCAGTCATTAATTCCACTCTGACTCCAAAGGAAACAACAACAACAACAACAACGACAAAGTAAATTAAGTTAAATACAGAAAAAAAAGCCAAACAGCCCATATCACCTCCTTTTTTCCTTCCATCAGACACAGTGTTAAACAGTTTAGCTGAACTGAGTCCATGCTCAGGTCAATGGAAGGGAAAACGAAAAAAAGACAGGTTTGAGGGCGACTGAGAGAACATGGTCTTGTTTTACGTGAAACAGACTCATAGCTTAAACTCTGGGAAGTGCTCAAAGACCAATATGATTTTTGAAGATAATTAGGTTGCAACTATGTAGGTTTTCCCACTTTAGCTTGAAGTTTGAGGGGGTTTGGTTTGGTTTGGTTTGGTTTGGTTTGGTTTGGTTTGGTTTAAGCAGACCCGAGCATGATGTACCTGTAGACCTGTACATGAGAGTCTAGACCAAATAATTTCTTATCACAAAGGAAAAGTAATCTTATCTTACCAAGTGGAATGTACATAAGCTTTTCTCCAGATATATATATTAATAGAGGTCTGGGATGGACTGGTCTCATGCAACTGGTCTCTCTAAAGCATGAGCAGCCCAGTAAAATAATTGCAGTTGCAGTAGTATAAGCAGTGAAAGTGAAATCAGAAATGAGCTCACTGGACTATACTGACGTTTTGTTTGCGTGGTCTTAAATATTTTGAAATATTTATCTCTTTTTCCTTTTGAAAGAATACCTTTCAGATTTTTTAGGAAAAAACTATTTAAGCACACACAAATGTTAAGTTACTTACAGCTGAAGATTTTTTCTATTTGCAAATCTTACATTTTGTAAATAAGTGTTTTTCAATTGAAACCTATTACAAATTTATTGAAAGCTTACTAAAACAAAGTGAAACTTTCATATGCATGTGATCATTGTTTTACAAATATTTTTTCTTCTTCTAACTGAAACTTATTAGAGAGTTTTACTTTTGTTACTTTAGGTTTTACACAGAATATTCTACATGAAACTGCAAAAAATATTCGATTTGTACAAATATTCCTTGCAGGAACAAAGAAACTGTTTTCAGTTCGCAGAATTATACTGAGATTTGTGTATGCTAAAAGTGATTTTATGCAGAATATTACAGAAATTACAACGAGACCACATTTTTATGTAAAAGTTATGGTTCCACTAATATAAAATTCAACAAACAGAACTAAATTGTAAGCAGGTTTAAAATATGAACCCCTGGAACTCCTTCATTATTCATAAAGGAATATAATAAAATAATAATATTCAGAATCAGGTAATTCAGAAACCATGGCATAGCCATTAATAAAATCCTGGTTTAATTCCAAACAAATTATTTGCTTATCTTTTAAAGATCACTTGGTTTAAAAGCCTACAAGCATCTCACAATTTCAAGGAAGAGTGCAAGAATAGATAACAAAAATATCCAAGTGAGAATATGGCAATATCCTACCTCAGGCTGTGCTCAGTCTGACCATTTCTTGATGAAAAATACTCTCCTTAAGAGGTCTCAGTCCTCGTTTCCCTCTCTTTTTTCTTTTTTACCTCCTAAAGTCTATATATACATGAAACTTCTAAATTCTGCTTTGTCTGTGTCCTGTTCACTTCTTTACTGTGAGAACTTTCTTTAAGATTGGAAAGAAGTGACACAGCCCAGAGGTTATATAGTTTACTAATTAACTTCATTACGAGCAACACGTTTGTAAATGCCGGAAACAATGCCTGTTCCCAGTGTGGATTTACCTGGACAAAATTTGGTCACCAATTTGAGGGGATGCCTCCAAGCAACCTAGACATTGCATTTTTGTACGCACTGTTACAACAAAATTTTGTATCAACAAATATTTGCTAAGGTTAGGTGGTTCTGTGCCATAGATTAATCACTCTAGTATCACAGGAAGCAGGGGTTTTTTAAGTGCAAAAATGTTGCATTCTAAAGAAAAGGCCAAAATACTCAGACCGTACTGTACACACCTGTATGACAAAATAAAATGGTTTGGGCTGGAAGGGACACCTTAAAAATCATTTAGTTCCAAATCTTGAAATAGGAAGGGGCACCTTCCTCTTGAACAGGTTGCTGAAAGCCACATCCAATCTGTCCTTCTCATTAAACTTTTTACTCACATTGCCTCTCTGTTTGGTTTGGCTCTCTTAAAAATTATTATGCATCCAATGTTTCTGTTTTAATTTGTGCTGGTATGTTTATTTTTTATTTGGGGGTCAGTTATGAGCCTAATTATCTTCTCTGCAGGGATGAAGCCAGATGTTGCATAAACTGCCAGGTGGTGCTAAAGACAAGAAGTTATTTAACATCTCTTATGATCTTGAAGCTGTTTAATCAGTTTGGACACTTGACCCTACTAATTTTTTTATTATTTTTTTTATTTAAAAAACTCACACAACTCCCCCAATGGAACAACAAAAAAAGACAAAACACAACAACAAGAAAACAAACAGAAAACCCCCAACGAAACAAAAAACCCCCCAAAACCACAAACCAAACCAAAAACAACACAAAACAAAACCAAAAAAACAAAAAACCACCCCCCCAAAAAAACCAAAACACCAAAACCAAACCAAACCAAAAAACCAAACCAGAAAAAAATGTGGATTTATCTAAAAGGAGTTAGCCTTTTAAGCTCCTTTTAGGCACTGTTCTGTCTACCACAGTTTTCAATGGTATTTGTTGTTCTTTCACTAAGAAGCTTAGATATATTGTTTTTTTCACCCTTTGTTACATGTCTTTTTTTCTTTTTTTTTTTTTTTTCTTATTTTTCCTCATCCTTTTCAATACAGTTTTTAAGAATGTTCATCCCCCAAAAAACTCCTTTTTCAGTTAGGGACATGTACAGTGAGGGTGGCCTTTCTTGCCTTGTTATATTTTAATGTCACATTACAAGAAGACATTTTCAGGCCATCAAAAATACTTGAAATACTTGAAAATACTTGAAATAGGTCTTTATTCAAACTAAGCATATAATTTCTTTTCAGGTTCTTAGAAATAATTCCATTTCTGACATCTGAAATTTCACACTTAGTATCTTCCATATTAGCAACTTCTATATAAGATGCTTTCACAGAAATTAGAATAGAATTAGTACTTTAGAGGCCTGCTACTTAGCATAGAAATGATAGTTTGACTCACATACTGTATATATTTCAGGTGCTATACAAACCTTTCTAAATCACCTGAGTAGAGAGTTAGAAAAAGAAAAGCAGTTTTGCAGGAAGACAGGGTGGAAGGGAAGGATGCTCGCTTTAACTAGGTTAAAGATCCTTCATCATTTGAATTTTGAGGCCCTTTTCCCAGGGACTCATAACTACCAAAGTGAAAAACTGTGGTTAAAACACACTAACTCCAAAGACATACAGAGATACTTCACTTTAGACATATACTGTTAAAGTGGCAATATACAATTTTCACCTACTGAAAGGTAAAAAACCTTTTTTTCTGAAACCCGCTTAATCTAGAAGTCTTGAGGCTAAGGATGCAGAAGTCCCCAGGAATTACCATGGTGATGAGGCTCAAAGGGCAAGCAACTCAGAATTGACAACATTTCTTTTGAAAGACCTGAACCTGGAGCTGACGTTTGGAGATGCAATTACATTTGCTTCTGAAGGTCTAAGAACACTCTTCCCATAGACTGAACAAAGCATGGTGAAAACAAAGTTTATTTCCAAATTTTTTTACACAATGTGAGCATGCATCTTTGAATAAAGGAGGCTGGTTTTTATAAAGGGTAGTGTTTGTAAGCCAACAATTTTTAACTTGTGAGCTGCAGCGTATGAGAAGACCTAAAAGAAACATGCATTATAAGGACCATCTAAAAGAAAAGCTTTTTTCCTGTTTTCTGGGGTTCACAAGTCACTTCCTGCCAAAACCGAATGTCAAAAATTGCAAATATTTTACAAAGACAAAGGAATTGAGAGGCAAAACCATTTCCTACATGTGTTTTGCAGAGATGGAGTCATATTTTCACAATGAGTAACTTTCTTTGTGCACCCAGTTGCATGCTATTTCTGATAGGCTTTTATCCAGCCTTCAAAGCAAAAAAGATACCATATTAGAGTGACATCCCACAAAACAAAAGTCAGCTTAAGTGAAACACAGCAGGAGTGCTAAGTTTTCTTCCTAATGGGACCCATGATTCAACTCCTTAATACATTATTTCTTTCTGTTAGAGAAATGTCAGTTTGAATTAAATCTCCATTGTGCTAAGCTCTGAACACCTATAATGAGAGACACAATCCCACTTCTGAAAGCTTCACAATTTTTAAATAAGGTTACCCTGCAGAGGGAAAGTATTTTACATCAATATTCTTCCTTGTATTTTCTGGCAACCTTATCATTACTCTTTAAAAATAATGAAATAATTAATGAAAAAGTAGATATTGGGGGGAAATTCTTGGCAAAAATCTGAAGTGGCTCGGGTATGCAGGAGTTTTGAAAGATGACTGGATACAAAATTTGGCACCCTAGATTTGAACATCATTCTCCTCTCTGTATATCATGGCCTGACATTGGAATGAAGAAGTAGCAAAGGAGTTGTTTAGCTGTTAGCATATATTTTTTTAACAACTCCAAAACACTTCTCCAACCAGATCCCAAGAACAAGAGAGATAAAAACCAGTAACACACAGTAATGGAGCAAGTTCTGCTTATCATTAGTGATCATGCTTTATTTTAGCTGTATGGAGCCAGGACACCGCAGGTGGTCTGACTTGTAGAGATGGTCCTGTCTTCTAGAAGCTCTGCAGCTGCACTGGTTCTGAGTGCCAGAGTCCTTCCTTCCATGTCCCAGGCACTACTCTTGTTTCAGACAGATGAAACTGGAACCTGTTTGGTTTTTCAGCACTCAAAAAAGCAGAATTCTGGTCTTATTTGGACGGTAAACTTCTGAGGTGTTGCAGCTTTTTGTGTGGGGCCTCTATTGTGTGTGAGGACCTCAATGTATCATAACTCACTCAATGAAAGACCCACTCTTTTGTCAAATGAAAAGCTAAAAAAATGTATTATTCTCTCTTTTTTTTTTTTCTTAGCAGTATATATACCAGAAAACAGCTTACCCATGCTTATAAAATATTGACCAATAATTTTTCACTCATTAACTCATGCTTAGCCTTGAAAAATTCAATGGAACTGGAGCAAGGAGAATCTTCCAGCCTGCTTTATAAACTTTCTTGTGCACTGAAGTTAGTAGGATAAGTTTTTAATGGTCTTAATAAGACAAAGACTTTAATTTAGGTGAAATTACTTTCAGAAATTTGCATCATATGGCAATGCAAATACATTCCACTATAATTTCATTACAGATTAACTGGAAATATATCAACCCAGCTTGATTTAAGTGACTCACATGAAGGTAACATCCAGCCTCCATACAAAGGTCCATTTTTGCCAAATGATCTCCTGCATTAGAGGAGTGTCACAAAAACAACCTACAAGTTCTGCTGTACGTAGTGATAACAGCAAAAATGTGCATTACATTAACACCACAGATCTATTCAGAAGTACTGAAGATTTAAGAAGGTTGGCATGTTTCAGCCGTGTATTTTTCTCTGACTTGAAATTTCAGTCCATTTTCTTCTAGGTTTCTGAGTTATAGGACAGCTTGCTATTTCAACCTAATTTGGTGACTTACCAAACAAATGAGGACCTTCAGCAAGAGGAAATCCATCAGCAGTGGCTAGCTGATGATGTCCTATTAAATTCATTTCAGATCCCATTTATTCTTCAGTTCAGGAGGAATATGCTGATTAAACAGGAAATTGAAAAGAGACCCTGAAACATAAGAAGCAGAAAGAATATTTAAAACAAGATAACTAACTTTGGTGTACCTAGCGTAAAGCAGGATGCAGGAGGTTGTTTCAATATTTGCTGTAACAAACATTGCTTTGAAATTACGATATCTAATTCAGCCTTTACAGGAAATGCTACATCCAGCCTGTTTGTTTTATCCTTGCTGTGGTATATTTTATTTGCCCTCTTTCCGTTAATTTTAAATTAATAGCGGTTCTTGCCCAGATTTATTCAAATATTCAGACTGAAGCACTGGTCTGACCTCCTGGGGGCATGCTGCCCAGCCTCCCTCCCATGCAATACCAATTGTTTGCCTTATTTTTCACCACCCTTTCATCATTTCATTGCTTTCACTTACCAAAAAAGTCTAAGGTTATGGTTAGATCAGAGGAACACAGACAGGAAACTTGAGTTTAATTTCTAGGGACCAGCTCTTTATCTTCCCTTCAGTAATTACTCAAGAAGATAAATGGTGACAAACAGAGAAAGCCTCTGATAACTGGGCTCGGCCATCCGTTCTCTCTGTGGTCTCAAGCAGACACACAGCTCTCACTTGGGGGGGGGCTGGGAGAGGTGTGGAAGGGGCTCCCTTGCCCAGCTCACGTGGGTGGAGTGGGCCAACTCCAGATTTCATTTGAGGCAGGACCAACAGGAGAATATAGAGCTCCTACAAGAAGATGTCTCATGAACTTACACAGAGACCAAAAGGGTTCTGCATAAAGTTGACAGCAATCTGTTTTGCGTTGTTTTACAGTTTTAATTCTTTATTTCATTTCATGACTGTGGGACTGTCCCTGGGACTGCATTTCCACTCACTGAAGGCATTTGAGAGTTATAGCCCAGTCTGCTTCCCAGTGAGGGCTCAGCATGTTTCTTGAGCAGAAATGAAGTCATCTGACAAAAATGTGAATGCTGCAGGAGGCCCCAGTGCTGAGCAGGCTGGGAAGAAGCTTGTGAGAATGGCAAGCACACTCTGTAATTATATTCAGATTTGTCCATAAGGATTCATTAAGTTCTTTTTTAATATAAACAGAGATCCTCTAATTAGACAGAGGCATTTTAAATGTCTGCCCACAGATAATTTAAACAGTTTACTTAAAAATGTCAAAAGCTACTTGTGTCACAGACCAGATAAGGTTCTTGTGGCAAATCACACGTAAACACAGAGTCCCAAATCCAGCCCAGAAACACAGCTTTGCAGCAGCAGAAAAACTCCATGTATCTTGGATGGGGTTTGGCAACCAGCCCAGCCACCCCACTAGGTCCACGTTTACTTCCAACCATTTTATTGCCTTGTTGCCTCATTTTCCAGAGAAGTTATCTGCTGAAATCAAGAGGTGGGGCTACCCACATGGCTCTAAGGTCTTAACATTCCTGACAGACAGATTTCTCATTAAATATCCATGACAAGCCCTTGGGATAGGATTTCTCTTACAGCCCATTACAAGTGTTCTGCGATGAGAGAAGACAGTGGCACAGTCAGGACCATTATAATGGCCAGAAAGAAAAACATCAAAATGAGGTATTTTCAGAGGGCTAATGAATATTTTTCTGTATTTTCTTGTTGAAGACCAGAGAAAAGAGGCTATCAGCACCCTCTCCTCATGTCCAAACCCTTTAATATCTTCCTTACAGCCCATGGGAGTGCAGCCCTTAGAGTTCCTTGCAGGATCAACTCTCCTTACAGCCAGACATGAAGACTGTTCCACCACTACTACTACTTCTCCCCCTGTTTGAGGGCCTAACACTGCAACATCTAACATCAGCACTGGGATTGTGAGTTTCTGTATGTTCATACAGAGGCTAGAATTTATCTTCTAAGGGAATGTTGGAAGTTATATCAAAATACTTTAAATACAGTCCCAAGAAGACATCTATTTAAAAGTATTTATTGCCAGTATATGGTCAGACTTCCAAAGCATAGCTTCTTAGCTTGTAATTTTTATATTCTGGATCCTGCTAGTTTGTGCTGCAAATAAAGAAGTAAGCAGGCAAGCTATGATCCCAAATGCTTATTAAGTGTCTGTGTTTTTACAGCCTCTTTGATATGTGGATAAACTTCTTTCTCATTTCTTTGAGGACATTCCATTTTATAACATTTCATTGTATAATGCCCCTCTTTAACCTAAAGATGGACTCCTTAGAATCTATTATTCTTTGCATATACACACAAAAAGTCCCAACCCTCTGGTTATTAATAGTTTAGTAAGGATTTAAAGGTCATATTTGTAATAATCTGCACTATTGTAGGACATTACAGGTTTTGTAACTCTATGCCTCCTGCCACATAAATTTTTGTCTGGATAGATTCAGTTCAAGTCAAATGTTCATAATGATTTTACAATTCCCATCATTTTAATACTTCATTTTTTTTAATATATCCAGCTGATAGTAGTAGATGTAGACCATTTACTAGATTTCATGGAAGAGATTACTCCTATGTTCTTGGGGTTTCTGCAAGGCACAAGATCACTGTAAAAAAAGGCCAGAAATTTTCCAATGCATCTAGCTTTGGAAATTCAGTAAATTTCACTGAACACCAAACTCTTCATTAAATACTGATTGATATTTGGCTTTGATTTTTCTTCTGAGTCCAGCCTGCTGTGAGCTATCTAACCTACATTAGATTAATTCATATAATTAATTTCACACATATTTAAAAGCAGCGGATGCTGATTTCCAGCATCTGCTGGATGCTCTAGGACCTTACACTAGGTACTCAGTACAGAGCATTTAAGCTACACTTACTCTATACATTGTTCAGTTTTGGGAAATAATGTAGGTCACTATATTGGACTGATACTCCATCCTGAGGTGTAAAAACAACAACAAAAAATTCTGACATTTAAAAGCTGAAATAAAGGCAATGGAAGCACAGGAAATCAATATTGCTCTCCAAAATAAGAGCCCTTCAAGAGAAAAGAAGAGGCACGTGATAAGTTAGAAAGCTTCTTTTTCCAAATAATTTTTAGTTAATTTTTTAAATAAACCAGTGTACTCCAGCACCTTTGGAAATTATTTTAATAGGCCAAAATATACAGCAAAGAAAAACAGAGATCGGTATGTATAAATTAACATATGCACCAAACTGCTTGAGATTATTGTCTTCAACTGCATGTTAAGAGCTCCAAATCGCATAAAATTTTATTACGTGTAACCTTTAACATACTTCAGAAGACTCAATGTGTGTTTACAAGTTCTATGTTTAACTAAGAAAATTTACATGTATATTATTATACATGGGGCTTGGTTTTCCACTCTATAGGTGTATATACATATTTATTCCAATTTCTTGTGGGATGTAGGTTCATTGAGGTGCACAAATATGTATGTATACACAATTGGGCTTACCACTGAACTCTAGGTTTCAGCTCTGTTGTGGGCTCTTATCTGTGCACTACCCCTGACCTTGCTATGGTCAATAGCAAGGCTTTCCCTGGCTTCTGTGTAAGCAAAGCCAAGTCTCTTACTGAAATAATTAAAGTTAAATCAACTGAGCTCACTGAAAACAAAAGCATTTTTACTCCACACTTTCAAGTAATGTAGAAATACATTTGATCATCAGAAAAGCTCCATGACCGTCTAATTGTGATTTACCTTCTGAAGAATCACTAAATCTGTTTCAATTACTCAGCAAAGGAAGATATAGCAAAGCACATGCAAAATCTTTCACAAACATTAGTGAAGTACATTTCCTTCCATCTGTCCCATAATAGTTTCCTACTCTTCACACATCTGACTGCCTATTGCTCAAAGAGAAATTTCAGTAACATCAGTAAACTGTGGCCCAATAAATGCATTATTAACATCAATGGGACGATAGATTTCCATTTCATTCACAGGCTTTTGATGTGGCCTCATAGCCTTTCTGTAGAATATTTAATGCAGTGCCTCATTTATTTAAGAAGCTATTTTATTTGCTTATCTGTTCATTTGAAAGTGTATCAAAGGGACCTGAAAGCATTAGGAAGATTCATGCTCTCTATTTCCAGCCTGCTGCTCTCAGGTCATTTTGGCAAGCAAAGCACTACAGGCAACTAACTACACAGCAACTGATGCAAAATGCAAGCAACAATATGAGCAAGTTTGAGAAGCAGAGGCAGGACTAGTGTTACTGTGTTTATTTGAAATTTTCTGTTACATTTCTTAATATGGAGTTTAAAATCAGAGAAGGGAAGAGATGCAGGACACAGAAAAAAATAGAATATTCCTACTTCTAAATTCTGAAGCAAAACTGGGTATCTGAGTCCCAAGTAGAACTGAAAACTCTATGAAGAGTATCAATAACATTTTTGTAAGCAGGCAAGTAACTTCGAGGAGTGGAGCCGGCTTCTGACTGCTTGGGATTACCTCCTAAACACCATTTGTGTGTTTCTTACTTTCTGCAGCATCTTTTTCATGTCTCTCCTGAAAAAACTGCAAGCCCTCCACTTCTAACTTGTTTTTGGACTGCCATTCAGACTAGTGCAATTCTAATATAATTCCCAACCTCTAGGTTCTCTGTAACAAAAGCAATAGCAATAAAAATAACAAAAGTGAAACATGTTCTGCCACAGTTATAGTTTTCTGAAGATAAATGAGTAGCAGGGGCACTCAGAGTAGAATTACATTTTCTTAAAAACTAGCAATGAATTCAAATAGTAATCACATGAAATTTGAACCCCCCCTTTACTCTTTCTGTTAATGTGAAATATGTGCTAAAGTTTTCAACTTTGGAAGATTCACTTGGAATCTGTACACAGAACTGTCAAAGAAAAAATGTATGAAACAAATATAATTTTGCCTTTCTGGATTTTTCTCTGTTCTCCCATAAATCACATTGAAAGTATTTCCTTTTTCTAAAAGGATTAAAAAAAAAAAAAGTTAATGCACACAATTACCTAGATAGTGCAGTTGCAAGAAAGTCTCAATATCAAACTTACACCTTCTGTGCTAGTGACACACAGAAACTAGCTTTCTAAAACCAAATTTCAACATGACCTTATTTTTAACTTTACCATTTTTCCCAAGGAGAATTCCTATTGTTGAGACAGCTTTATGGATGAAATTACTTCTTATGTTATTCTCACTTTAATTTTTTTCTGATCAAAAATCCATTAACATCCACTAAATAATTCAGGTGATAAAATTACTTTTGTACTACACAATAACAAGAGCTATCAGTTTAAGGAATTATTACTTACTGCTCTTTTCTGGAAGACTGCAGATGGCAGGATGTAAGATAGTTCTGCACTCAGCTCAGTATCCTAATGATTCTTACATAGGAACATTTTTGTTTTGTTTTTCTTTCATGTTTAGCACAAGCCTGTAGTGATAACACAATGAATCAAAGCTTGGGTTTATTGGCTCAGTGCCCTAATGGACAAGGATTACTCATTAACAATCCTTTCTTTGCGAAACTCTCCAAACATGGGCTGTATTAAAAGGCTGTGAATTCCAGCTTGACCATCAGCACAGAGATTTGAGATGCTCATTAATACTCTGATTGGGTGCAGAGGAGAAGTTAACTCAGACAGTGGGGTGATAGTACCTTGTTGCTAATTATAACACGTTCCTTGCACATGTACATTTTTATGACATCCTCACCCTCCTTGTCTTTCCCATCCAAAGAGTCCAGATGTTATTCCAAGACATAAACTTGATTTTTAAGTATTGATGCTATTTTTCACACTTTTTAGGGAGACTGAGCATTACACTGAGTGCCGAAGCAGAATAGGCTATAAATTACAGCATCACAGGGATGTGAGGACATTAAAGTTTAATTCCTGTATCTGCAACAATCTCTAGAAAACAGCATCATTTTGATTTGGGCTCATCACATCAAGATTTTGACAAGACACTGAGGCCCCTAATTTTAAATCTATCAGACTCATGCACTAGTTGTGCACAGGGGGAAGAAATTGGTACCTGTGGATGGAAAACCACATCCTTGAGTGGGTTGCACTGTATCGGAAAATGCTGATGTGCCGTCACTGACAGAAAGGGGACCTTGAACTACAACATCCCCGTTTACCCTGCAGAGGAAATTAAAGTGAAGAGGAACGAATTGAGGCTGTTTTATTTCACCATCCCACCTACAGAGAAAGCGTAATAATTCCCTGGTTTGCATTGCTAAATATACCCAGTGGGCATGAGTTGATCTGGCAGTGGTACTGACAAATTTCAGTCAGAGGAGACTAGTGACAGCATCACTCATGGTGGGTGAGTTCATGACTGCCACACAGTATGTGATGTCCATCCTTCCCTACATATTTGCACTGTCTGAGCAAGACTCAATACACAGGGACACAGGCATAGCCTACCTGAACAAAGAGAGCCACTGGGCAACAAACACAGTCCTTTCTCTGAGAAAGGTGAGAGCTGCTGGCCCTAAAATTACCAAGAATAAAATTCCTTCACTTTGCCTCATTTTAAGAGAAAAAAAATAATACTTTAAAAAGGTATATTAACCCTCAAACTTTTATCACGGAAACTCAAATTCTCTATAAATTCTCTATACTTCTCATGAAAATATTATTAATAATGAGTCTCTTTTATGTGTTCTGTCCCTTGCAAATTCACCTGGTAGCTACCCAAACACTCGTGGTATGACAGATTTCTGAAGAGACCAATGGGAGAATGATGCTGTAAGGCTGTCTCTGGTCATTAACTCCCAAGGGACTACTGTTTCCAGGGATTTATGCCTACAGCTCATTCCAGCAGGCAACGGACATATGACAAATATATTTAAGATTAAGGCTCTCTCAGTCCTCATTTCTGACTCTCAAAACTCCACTTCACTTCTCTAAACATTGAGATTTCTATTTGACAAATTCATGTTTAGCAAAATCAATGAAGTGTTTTCAAGTAAGACAATTCTTCCAAAACAACCCTACCCACAGGAGACAGGTGGTCTCTTCAACCAATCATGCCAACATGCCAACCACCAAGCCCATCTGCCACTTTCCACTATATGTCCACTACAGTGGTACCTAGAAAACACATGCCAAAAATCAAATTTCTTTGGTCATCCTGAGGCCAGTGATGGGATTTGTCCCATATCGGGAGAAAAAAACAGAAGTGGAGCCAAGAAGTTGAACATGTCATATTATGTCTGATGGAGCTTTCAGTCTCTTGGTAAGTTCTAAAGGTCTGAAATTTCTATTTCATCATTCAGCTTCCCCCAGTCTGATATAGTTGGTGGCATAGAGCAATTGCTTTTTAGAAGTCCCTAGAGACTAACTTTCAATGAATGTTCTTTCCCAAAATGCATTTTCCTCCGTATGGATGTCGCTTGTCAGACAGCTAAGAGTTTAGCACAAAGGAAATGGAATTTAATGCCCCTATTCACCAACACATTTGTTGCATTTAAACATTTTTCCTTTCCTTAGAGTAATAAAGAGGCAAGTGCCAAAGTGACACTTTGTACACTAATCAATACATTCAAGATATTATTGAAAAAAGCAAAGAAATAATCCACATGATCAAAAGAGGAGATGTTGCCTGTAGCACTGACAAGTGGCATTACTGGTTAAATCCAGGTGTTCATATTTATTGTGGTTCATGTACAAATGAAAATTGAAGAGAAAGGAATTGGAGCAAATCAAATGCATCTTCTGTGGTGTTTCAAGAGATTGCATAGCATCATACAGCATCAGGGGAGAGAATAAGAAGAGGAGGTATTCAAACACAGATACTTATAAATTGAATATCTTCTATAAGGTAGCATTGCATTCTATAATTTTTAAAATTTCAGAATATTAGCTGACATCCTGAAGCTTTTCCAGACAATAGTAACATTACTTCTGTAATTGACAAAGAACATGTGTTCTACGCTACATCTACATCATTACTAGTCCAAATACATGTTCAGCAACAATAGCAGGGATATAGATAACATTCAGACCTAGAAATTTGTCTGCCTAGAAAATACCACTTCATAAACTCCACACTCCATGAAAGAATGCGGGTATTTACCATAGCTCATTTGCTCCTCCTCCTGCTACTCTGTCTTTTCTCCATTAAATAAATGCCATTCCACACTTTCACTGACAAGGTACCTCATGAAAAGGCAAGACAAATCCTGGCAACAAAGTAGTTTGCTGTCAAAAGTGTGGATGGGAAAAATCTAATACAGAAAAAGATAGGGGGAGCGGAAGAAAAAAGTAGGCTGGGTGTTCAACATCTTCTCCTTCTCTCCACATCCAAGTGAATGCATCCACGATGCATTCATCATGACACATTTTAAAAAATACAAAAATAATACACCCACAAATAACAAGTACCTGCTACTTTTTGCTCAGAATTTTCTACCAGCAGCTGAAAAGCTTACTGACTATGCACAGCCAGCTTCCTGGAGCTCCAACAACATTTTAAACATCACAACTGTAGAACCGTTCAGGTTGAAGAAGACACCTAAGGTCATTGAGTCCAACCATTAACTCAGCAACAAGTCCACCGGTAAACCATGTCCATAAGTGCCATATCTACACAACTCCTGAATACCTCCAGGGCTGGTGACTCAACTGCTTCCCTGGGAAGACTGTTCCAATGCTTGACAACCCTGTTGGTGAAGAAAATTTTCCTAATATTCAATCTCAACCACCCCTAGCACAACTGGAGGCAATTTCTTTCCTGCATTACGTAGTCATTACCCCAGGAGAGGTGAGGACAGGGAGTTAAAGTCATACAGATCTCTGCCAATGGATTAATTTCTCTGTTCCCCAAGATGCAAAGGGAGAAACCTCCTGCCTTGCTAGTGGGGAAAAAACATATCTTCTTGGCCTAGGGATTCCTGGGAACATCAACTGGGGGCATGTTAGAATTGCAAGGAGTAGATCTGGTTTGGCTGAAAGATAAATCAGCTTTTCCAACTGGCACCTGGAGGTTTCAATACCCTGAAAACACCTGGGCATTTCTGACAAAAGATCCAATTTGCAGCAGTCACGGTGAGTGAGATACCTTGGATCTGTGTTTGTCTCATAGGCCAAGGGACAGGTGTCTTGACCAAGACCTACTCGTGCTCAAGGACTTCTTTTTTTCTTATTCTTACAGCTCCTAGAATCAATGGTACTGCAGACACCTGAGAGATCATGTGAACTAAATTTTGCCTCAGCACAAAACATCAGCTTCAGCTCAGAAAGTGTTCACAACATGACCATAAACAGTTGCCACTAAACAGTAGTCACCCTCAGCTCTTCTTTTATCCCTGTGGCATGCCTTATTTATTATTGCTACCCAGAGGATACACATCCTCTACACCATTTTGGGCCATGTCCTCAAACCAGCCGTTTCTTACTCTCAGACACCCTCACATTTTCATTTTTGGAAAGATGTCCAAGATTATCACAAGCTTACAATAAATTTTATCATCTGAAGGTAATTAAACAATCTTAATAGATATGGATGTTTCTGTACAAGTTAAAAATTTGGTAAGGAATGGGTGTAAAGTTTCAATAAGTTAACTCTAATGTCTCTTAATCTTTATTCTATCTCCTGCATTTCAAAAGTGGAGGAATAACTGCCTTTAAGATTAGTTTAGTTTGTTGAATAAGTCTTTCATTAATCAGAGTCTCTTCATTATAGGTTGCTTTCTGATTCTGTTTCTGAGCAAAGCAAAATTTATTCAGTAATCTTATATTTTTCCCTGATGAAAAATTCTTTGTCACTTGCATATTTTAAGTGGAATGTCATGAAGCGTAAGATGACCACAAAATAATCTATCATAAGAGGGGGAATTCCTGCCTGGTGACAGGCAGTTAATTGTTAGCCAGCATGGTCTAGTGAGACCATATAAGTAGGATACCATCTTACAGCTGCCTGGTGCAAGAGGAGAGTTGACTATTTGTGGAATCAGATACAGAATCAAAAGTTAAGTTTCAGTAGGGGAAACTTGGTCTACTTCTTTCTAGCTGACTTAACTGAAATTTCAGATGTGTTTTTCTATTAATAAGTTTTGTTATTCCACGTTAGATTATCTCTCATTATTTTAAATTTTAATTAAGACACTGATATTACATGTTCTTCCCCACCCTTACCCGCTTCTAGAGGTTACAAGTTTACAAGTTCCTGAAGAAATCACAGCTTTAAATTAAACATGTTGGTAGAGTATTAGCTGATAAGTTCTCCTAGAGGCTTTGAACTAAATATATACTTAATTCTTACAATTTTTTTTTTCTTGTGACATTTTGATGTTTTACAGTGTAATAGTGATTGAGTTCAATATGCATTAACCTTCATCTAGGTAAATATTTGGAGAGATAAAATTGTTAAGAAATGTTGATTTATTTCAGTAAAAGAAAGCACTGTCCTTTCATTAATAAGTAGTTCTTTTAAACAAAATGTCAAAGGTGACAAGTGAATTATCATCAATAAATAAATATTAGAAGATTTTTAGACAAGTTTTTAAATTGTTAAAATAATCACACTAGGTAAATTCATTCTGCAAACTTTTAAACCTCTACTTTTTTCTCATTCTTTGTCTTGTGTCAAGGAAAAGAGAGATGTTTAGAAGCACTAGTTCAGTAGCTATCAAGAAACCATTTCTTTCAGGAGGGAAGGGGAAGTGTAGACTAGACATCATATGAATGGACAGTGTAAAGCATAGGAGGTGCAGGACGAGCTCTGCTAATGCTATCTGCCAAGGCAGAGTCACTGTTAACCCCTTAAACGCTCAGTTTATAATTTATTGTCCTACAAGAGGCTCTACCATGACCTGAAGCATTGCAGGCTCATTTTTCATTGAGAGGGAGGGCTGCAGAGCTGGCATCAGATGCCCAAGAGGTACCTAGGTCAAAGCCTGTGGGAATCTCCTTATCTTGTCTCAAGAAGTCCATGACAAACAGGGGAAAATGGGAGTATTGCACACTCAGCAGCTGATGGAGATGGCTTGGCATCTGCCTTCACATCTAGGAGAAAAGGGAACATCAGATTCCACTATAAGTAATACTGCAATGCTCAGTTTGGGAGAAGCTGCCTTCTTCCTTTAGCAAGGCAGAGACTTGCACCTCAGGAAGGAGCAGGAAGAGGACATAAAACTGGAGCTGAGGACAGCTCCACAGTACCTGAGGGGCCAGGGTGCTGATAGCAACAGGCTTAGGGGAGGCAAGATGGTAAATCAGGATGAGGGGCCATCCAGGGATCAACCAAGAGCAGAAGGAAGAGATAGGGCTGGATGCAGGCCTAGAAACACACTGCTTGCAGAATCAGCCCAAGGTCCTTCCAGGAGGCAGAGCAGAAGCAGGGCTGCAGATGTTGTAGGCAACAGCTTAACACCTGCAGTCCATCTGGGGAAAAATCCACTTATTAGCTAGGACAGGAGGAGACAATACCAAACACGCATCCAGAAACTTAACACAAACCACAACTAGAAGGCCAGGCTTGAGCTTAAACAGCATCCTCAACCCACAGTCAAAGCATGTGAGAGGTTCCAGATGAGGCTTATTAGGTGTTTTAAAGCCTATTAGTACCTCAGGACCCTAATGTAGAGCAGCTCTCAAAGCTTTTTTTGACTCTTCCTTGTTCCCTAAGAGAATCTGGACAAACAATAAACATAGTAATGATCACTTGTGGCAGGCAAGAGGAGTAGCAGCAAGACTAGACCTTCAACAGCCATCTTGCACAGAAAATATGTCCCAAGTTTAGCTGAAGAGTACTCATGACTCCACACAGCTAAGAAGAGATAAAAGGGACTGGAAATTAGATAATGTTGAGTCCTGGATGTAGCGGAGATGCTTCCAAACTCAGAAAAGTAGTTTCATGTACCAGGGCCCAGGTCAATCTGATCGTGCTTTTAGTTTCCACCTAGTAAAGAGTTGGTACTAAGGAAAGAAAGGGATTTGAATATCAGGGACAAGTGTGGTCATTGAAGGGAAAGTTAAAGGGATATTGAACAATAAATCTTGGAAGAATTAGTTTATTTTCCTTTCCTAATCTTCAGTTGACATAATTGCATTCTGAAAACAAATTACTTCCCTTTTTAGAAGAAAGAAACTAAATGTGGTATAAAGCTTATTAAATTTAAATAATGCATAGCAGGAAATGGAAAGGTTACTTATCTCATAGCAGTATTAACTTGGGCTCCATCTGAACAAAAGCTTCATGTATCAATATCTAATCTGAATACTACTTTTGTCCAAAATTGGGTCTCATCCCATAGTATGGGATCATTTGCATTGGCAGAGCCCTCATTTATGTCAAATCTCAGTTGGCTGACATATTTAATCTCCCCATCTCATCCCAAAATACAATACATATAACAAAACCAGGTTATCTAGAGTAGATTGCATGCATGGGAAGTTTGTCTAGTTCTGTTTCTTGTCTTTTGTGACCCCTCCTGCAAAACCATCACAAGGGAGGGAATCTTACAAATTTGTGAATTTTAGGCATTAACTCTTTCTCTAAGTAGGTGGGGAAGATAAGAAAATTTATGAGGAAAAGGGAAAAAATCAATTCAAAACATGGCAGCTCACCTCCTCAGCAACTTAATCAGGAACTGAAGCCGTTGTTCCTCCTTGTGCACTAGCTCCTCACAAATATGGAGCCAAGTTAGATGTTTCTATGCTGTCTCTTGAGGTTTCCTCAAAATTGCCTCAAGTTAGTGGGAGACTGTGCCTACAGCTCTCTGAATTTACAAGCTTTCCACTAAAACTTGTATTTCCTTTGGTCAATATAGTTGCCTAGCCAGAGAATGTGCTGTGCTTGTAAGGAGATGGCCCTTTCTCAGTTGATTATTCATGGTGGAATAAGTCCTCATAAGCCTGTGGGTTTCATTCCTATGTGCCACAGACAATTGCAGCCATATTTGTATTTCTTGGACATAAAAACTGGTTACCACAACGGAAATGGGGAAAGGAAGGTGTTATCATTACAGAAATACCAGCTAGGAAGTTCCTCAGAGAAGGACTGGATTGAGCAACAGTCCTGGTGTTAACTCTTTTTTCCAGCAGGAGCAAACAAAGGAAACAAGACAGCACCAATAATTGGAGCTGCTGTTCTGGTTATCATGAGGACTACAGCTAAGTCTCAGCTGCAGCAAAATTACATTAATTTTTTTGGGGGGTGAAGCATGTATGTGTCCACGCATAATTGTTTCTCTTTCTACTCAAAGGAAAGAGAATCTCTGGATGTGATTAAATTGACATCACCAACAACTGAGGGGCAAAAGTCATACCCTATTCTTTTCCCAGTTGTCTTTCCCCATAGTAACTGCTGCTGATAAACTCAGCAGCAGAAGTTGATGGAAACATCAATGGTACCAAATACTGGAATAACAGTGTGATCATTAGATGCAACTAATCTTGTTCTAATATTAATAAACTGATTACTT
Organism: Phylloscopus collybita; assembly: GCA_027886175.1. Lineage (NCBI taxonomy): Eukaryota > Metazoa > Chordata > Aves > Passeriformes > Phylloscopidae > Phylloscopus > Phylloscopus collybita. The sequence continues at coordinate 46,906,578 of JAJNNQ010000137.1, read as the reverse complement.
CCAGTATTTAATGTATACCTCCAGAAAGTCATCCTCATGTAAACACAACAACAAAAGGGATTCCTTCCTGTATTTGTGAAAATTACTCAGATACAGGCAGATGATTCTGTTTCAGATTGTCTCGCTAATGTGCAGCTGCTGAACATTCATGCTGCCAAAAATAAGATTAATAGAGGAGGAAAAAAATGCATGTAGCAACATTAGTTTTTCAAAACAGAAAAAATTTTTCTCCTGGATATGTGATATCAATCTGGAAATGTACATAAACCCTGAGACTGCATTCTTTTTTTTTTCCACATCCAGTTCATTCCAGAGAGAGCAAAGGAAGAATATACCTAGCTCTTACCACTTTCAAATTAGTTCAAGGGTGGTAAGTCAAAGTTAGAAAATGTGAGGGAACTGCTATTTTCCCAATGACAGAACTGCTGTTCAAATAGGTGATGAACTGTAACCTTAAACTATGCAAGACCTTTATGTCACTGCTATTGCATGATATTGTCTGTATTCCAAGATATTTGCTCTGAAGAAACATCAAGTCTTAAACCTTTTTGGAGGACTGACAAAGCATAACCTTGCTGTATTGTAAAGTTGATCTATAAATGTAATTTGCCAGAAATATGCCTCTCCTCAAACTTTAAATATTATACAAAAATAAACTGCCTGAGAAAGAGGATAATTAATAAGTATCAGAGACTTCAAATAAACACAACAGAAAATTTTAGTACTTCAAATTTCTTACAACTCAGAGAGCTGAGTTTTTTTCTTCATACTTTCTAAATATCTTTTTAAACTAGCAGAGTTGATACCCATTTTATCCGTTTAATCATTGACTTGTTGCTTAACTTGTCTTGTTACCTAGGCCTTTTAAAGTCAACAGATAATAATATGAAATAAACAAAACCTTTGTCACTTATTCCTACATCAAGTTTTATGTAACTCTCCTAAGTATGAGTTGCAATAGAAACCTTTGAACAGCATGCCAGTAAAATGGACTGTATTGCAAAGAAGCTGATAAAATCTTGTCTGGAATACCACCAACTTATTCCAGGAATTAACTATAATTAACCAGATATTTTAAGCTTCTTGAATGGAATAAATCTCTGTTCTGTTAACATATGTTCCTTGCTTCTTCAGGTGGAAAATCTTGATCCATAATTGCCTGGATACAGTTTTTTGAGATTACCAGTAAAAGTGGGCAGAGTAATCGGAATGCCAGCCAGCAGGTGCTAAAATGAAATGAGACCTTGACTACCTTTACACTTGACCTTGGATTATTTCAAGGTAATAACTGAGGTATGAAAAATCACTATTTTCCACTACCTGTGCGTGATCTCTCCACTTGATTTCACAAATCAACAGTATTATAGCAAGCTACTTCCCCGTGCAGAGCTTTAAAAATTAATTAAAAATTTGAAGAGTCTCTGTTCTTTGCCTTTTGATGGTGGATTATAACTCTGCATACTTCAGCATGTTGAAGACTTGTTTGGAAGAATATCATGGCCCTGGAGAGAAGAGAGGGCCAGAAGAGCTGGTTATCATTCAAAAATCTTCTCCAGGTTAAAGAGCATTACATCCTTAAAGCATGAATCAAGCAAAGTAATCAGGTGTCCCACATGGATGAACAAGGAGTTTCTAAGTAAAATCAAACATAGAAAAATAGCATGGAAATGGTAGAAGCTGTGTTATGTGATCCAGGAGGAATACAGAGCATGTAACGCATGCAGAGACAGTGTTAGCAAAGATAAAGGCCACCCCATTGCATATGGCAAGAGATGTGCAGGGCAAACAAGAAAGACTTTTACAGTTGTATAAGCAGCAGAAGGAAAATTAGGGAAACTTTGGGCTTGCTGCTGAATGGGACCTGGGACTAGCTGACAAACATAGAGAAAACCAAGGTATTTAATGCTGCTTTTGCCTCAGTCTTCACTGATAAGAGCAGCCTCCAAGAATTCCAGGTACCTCAAATCTGTATAACAATCCAGAACAAGAAAGACTTGCCCTCCATGGAGCAGAATCAGTTTAAGGGGCATCTATACAGACTGGACACGTGTAGATCCATGGATTCTGATACAATGTACTAAGAGTCTTGAGGGAGCTGCTGATGGCACTGTAAGGCCACTTTCAATTGCCTTTGAAAGACTGTAACTACTGGGATATATTTGTGGTGACTGGGAAAAAAATCAAACATCACTCTGGTCTTTAAGAAGGAGGGAAGGAACCCGACAGCCTTGTGTGACAAGAAGACAGGCACAGTGAACAAGGGCAGAGCTTGAACTTAAGGCTTTCAGTGCTGTTTTCCTTGACAAAATCATAAAGCACATAATAGATAAGTACACAGTGAGTTTGATTTGAAACTGGCTAAACTGTTTGCCTCAGAGGTTTGGGATCAGCAGCAGGAAGCCCAGCTAGAGGCAGTGATTTGTATTATATCCCAGGACTGAATACTAAGACCAGTATACAGTCAGTAATGACTTGTATAGTGGGACAGAGCACACCCTCAACAGCTTTGCAAATGATGCAAAATTGGCAGGAGAGTACTACAGCTTATCGTGCTGCTACTCAGAGGGGTCTTGGCATGTTGTAGAAATGGCCTGGCATTTGTCCATTGTAGGACAAACTTCAACAAAGGAAATTTCAAGTACTGCAGCTGAGGAGGAATAGCCCTATAAAGTAGCCATATTGACCTGGGCATCTTTCACTAAGACACCAGTTACAGAAACCTATCTCTCCAAAAAAAAATATGGCACCACTAAGTAAATTAAAATATTAAGCCACAATGTGGGGAAAATACCAGGTGTGGAAACTCTACACAAGTTTGTTGGACTTGAGTTGCTCATTCTTAGGTATTTCATTGTTTCTTGGGGGAAGCACTAATGAAAAAATTACCGAAGGAAATGCTTTGCTTTCCAAGTCAGGTTTGTACTTGGCATTCCTGATGAGGAAAATCCTGCATGTGTGGTGTGTTGGGCTGGAAGCGTTGCTGACCTTCAGCTCTTGCAGAAAATTGATGGCTCAAGAAAACATCTTGTGATTTTTTTTTTTCAAACTAGTATGTGTCTGTGTCCTCTGAAATCAATTCCAGACATTGACACAGAGAACATCTGTTAGCAAACTTCTCCTATGTTCTTTTTTGAAGAGGCAGGTCTTTTGGGGTAAGTGTTTCCCAATAACAGGCATGAGTCAGCACCATATCTTCTTTGAAAGACATAAAATTGCCTAAGAATCATAGAATCATAGAATAGTTTGGGTTGGAATGGACCTTTAAAAGGTAATCAAGTCTACCCCCACTGCTAGGAGCAGGGACATATTCAACTAGACCAGGTTTCTCAGAGCCCCATCCACCCTGACCTTGAATGTTTCCCAGGCTGGGGCACCTACCACCACCCTGGGGAGGAAGGAGGGAGCAAGAGGCGTGCATGGATCAAAGGCACAGCTCAAGGGCAGTGAAGGAGGGTTGGACTGGCAACACTGATGCATAATGAGCTCTAGGCTTGGGATACATCTTGGGAGAGAGAGGGAATTAGCTGTGGGGCTACTCCTTGTCTCAGGTAAATACAACAGCAGAAGAAGCCATTTAACAAGGGGCATTTTAAGCTGCCCACAATTTTCCATTAGATTGGAATAGAGGTGGTTCCTTGGGAATAGTAAGATTGTGGATGAGGAATGCAGAAAAATTCTTGGAAACACCAGATTGTTTCTCATGGTATGACAGTTTCTGTACTCAGGCAGCCAACAAGGGTAGGGGACAGAGATCCTGACTGCAGTTCCCCTCCCAGCTTTGTCAGCAACTTTGCCCTTCAGCCCCCTACGAGCGTGACAGTTTGCTGTGTGCTCTGGCAGAGCAGAGGGAGCAGGACAGGCCAGCATGGCCTTGACCTTTGACCAGCCAGGGTAACATTTCAGCGGCCCACCAAGGACCAATGGTTCCAGCCTCTGCTGCCAGGAACCTTGGCACAAAATTTGCCTCTTCCTAGAAAAAATGAAATGAAATGAGATAAAATGAGATAAAATGAGATAATAAAATAAAATAAAATAAAATAAAATAAAATAAAATAAAATAAAATGGAATATGCTAAAAAGCAAACCCTGGCTAATTTAGACTTTGCGTTTCCCTGGTGTCTTGTGCACCATTCCATCAGTTAGCAAGGGTCAAGGGAAGCCACTCATGAAAACAAGAAAATACAAGGTAAAGATAGGGGTCAGGTGTGACTGCAGCACTTTCTACTCTCTGTCCAAGCATTGTAACAAGTACACCTGCAGCTAGTATAGGGCACTGGGAAATGGGAAGTGAAGAGTGCAGGACAGAGGTAATTCCATTACACTCCCTTGCTGAGGGAAAACCTACCTGCTGGAGTTACTCCCAGTTGCCCGTCTGCCTCACACAGCAGCATTACGCCACAAAAGTAATATTACATACATTCACACTGATTGTCCTTCACTTGTTCATCCTTAATGTTAATCTCTTTCACATCTAAATTCAAGTTTTATGTTAGTGCTATAATTTCCCCTTGCCCAACATAAATCAGCAAGGGCCCATAAGCCACCTCCAGCCCCCTGCAGATTTGAACCAGTACAAACGACACAACTGATCATTGCCAAGAAATAAATGGGGTCTCTCAGGACCTGCAGTCATTTTTCTTTTACACACCAGAGAAGGAGCAGGGAACAAGCAGATGGGATCAAAGTCACCTCCCTAGAAGAAGAGAAAGTCCCATTTTCCTTATCTTAAGCACTGTATCAGCAAGTTTCTCCCATTAATTCTGCTGCTGTTCATTACAGTTATTCCCAGCCATGAGAAAGCACCTGGCATGTTGCTTCTGGTGATGACTGCCAGCTTCAGAGAGCAGAGGTATTTTTATTGGGGGTACTCAAATACTTCCTGGTTTACAAACGTTATCTTCCTGGTTGGTGCTTCAAAGATTTGTCAGACACATCTTGTCAACCAAAACTCTGGGCCAATGGAGATGTATTTTTCATGAGTTCCAGTGTTTTCCTGATACCTATTTAACAAGAAAACAGCCAGACCTGCTCAGAGGAGTTCTGAATTTGTCATGCAGACAGAACTAAGTCTAAAACAAGGAGTGAAATAGTTGTCAAAAAATTTGTACAGCAAGTGTCTGAGCACTGACTTTATTGAACAGATAAATATGGTTATACATAAACAAATATCTGTTAGCTGCTGCAGACATCCAATACAGTAATTAAATTGAGGGGCAGTACACGACAACACTGGATGGGGACAACAAAACAATGGGTTAAGTTTTTATTGTGATCAAGACTTAGAATACTCAAATAATCTGTGGGAAAAATGTGTTAGCTCTCATTACACTATAGATAGTTCAGCATGAACAAGTACAATCTTACTACATTTCTTACATAAATTTCCTTCTTTACTTATGTAATTTTGCATGGAGAAATAAATTATAAGCAGTGAAATGTTAAGCAGTATAAACACAAAACCAAAAAAGTTGAAATAAAAAGGGACAATTTTTTGTCACAGCTAAACACTGTTATCAAATGGAAGTTAAGAAATAACTGATACCAATATATAAGTAGTTGAAAGCATTTTTACTAGGAAGCCTATCCTCTGCATGGACATATACAGCTGCAATACTATTAGCAGTGTTACCTTTCCAGCAGTATTATCTAATCCAACATAAGCATTTGGAAGACATAGGAATGAGAAGTTTTTAATCTCTCCTTTATTCCTGATTTCATGAGACTGAAGCTTTGACATGAGACCTCAATTCCCTGGGCCCTAGGATGATGCAGAATATTAGATCTTGGCATGTCCTGTAGGTTTTTAACTCAAAAATCTAGAGAATTCCCAAGTTCTGTCTCCAGGATTTTAAGATTAATTTCTTATCCATCCTCAGCCCTCTGTCTGCATGGCCTTGTGGCTGTGCAATTTGCTTTCCCTTTTTCTCTATTCCCCTTTCTGCTCTTTAAATCAGAAGAAATACTCTTCTCTCTGAAAATAGGAATAATTGAATAGCAGTCTAAAATTAAGATCTTCAAGGGAAAGTAAAAAGCAAAATAAGATAAATCTGGTGTTTTACAAAATTTTCTTAAAATAATGCTTAAACTTACAGATCTCTGTAACTGTCAAAAGAAGTCAGTTGGAAACATACATGTGAAGCCTTAACACACTTTGCATGACCTTGAGTTAATTTTTACCTTCCTGCTTTCAGTTAATTATGTTACTCCTGTTACTCCATATGAGACTCCTCCTGGTGTTTTGTTAACATCTGGATGCCCTTGTTAGCCATTTTGCCCCAAAGTCTGTACATTGTTTTAGACTAAGTGATTATTTCCCTGGAGAAGTTTCTACTCAGGTGAATTTTTCATAATTTCTGTCATTAATTTTTCCTTTCTCGGTACAAGGAGCATTTTGTTTAACTCTTACAAAAATATCAGAGGAGTATTGATTATCATTAAATGTCTACTAGTAGTGCCTTAAAATATAAGCTGTCAAAGAAATAAAAGCTACAGCTTTCTTTGTTAAGAAAGATCAGTAGATAACAACACTGAACAACGTATTCCTGGGACTTACTGTGCTGCTTTTTTTCTCTTCAGACTTGTATTCATTCCTGTAGACTATCCTACCATTTCAGCTTGTGGAGAGCTGAATTTTCCTCTGGCTTACTTAAGATCTTTATTCCAGTGAAAATAAATTTTGCTTACTTCTGCAATCAGAAAGCCATTTCCAAATCAAACTCTGACTTGTAGGAGCACTGTCATATTTGAAAATATGTAAAATTATTTTCGACATGGGGACAGAAAAAATATTGAAATGTGATAAATGAAGGGTAATCAAGCGACTATTTCTCCATAGAAAATATAATTTGAATTGTTCACATCCACTACCATTCAAGACATGACGTTTTAGAAGTCTGAGTGGGATATGCCAGTTTCCCTGATTGTTTAAATGTTCTAAGTTCTGACATATTTTAGAAAGTCATTTTGTACAAAGAACACCCTCAGTGACTGTATTTCCTTAGACTCCACAAGAAAATTTTACTGGAGCATGTTGCAGATAGAAACATCCCAAATCTGGAGCTATAAAGTCAGTTTGTTCTCAATAGGTTGTCTTTATTCTTTGTCATACAGGATTGTGGAAGCCACTGTGTATATCAAAGAGTTGATTAAGTATAGAGATTTCCAGGAAAAAAACCTTAGTTTCCAACCAGTACTGATGTTTACACTTTAAGCAATGCACCTGAAATATTTAAACAAATGAAAAGGAAAGGGAGAAAGCCCAAACATCTCACTGTGAGTGCCTGGAAAAGCACTGTGGCATGTATGTAACTTCAACTGGTAAGAGTTGATATATTGAGTTAGTAGAAACAGTTAAGTTTAGAAAAGAAAGGGATTTTTTAAATGCAAAAGCTTGTCCAGATGCTTTTAAGGCATTTCTTTCAATGTACTAAATAATACTCGTATGTCCACTGAAATCAAACTTTCACTGAACTAAATCAGTGCAGTCTGTTTGTGGATACAAAACAACCCTGCTAAACTGAGCTGTGGCTTGTCACTTGTGACAGCTGTGGTGGATCTGCAACAGGACCAGAGAGGCAACAGAGCTCTCATGAGCCAGGTGGCCATTTCCAAGACTTCTGGGATTTTTGTAGTTCTTTGTCATAATAACCACGTTCATTCTCTTTCTATTCCTCTTAATTACAGGAAAGTTACCCTTCATGATTACTGGAAAAAATGATGCTGCTTCTAAGCAAATGTTACTGTTTCTAGAATAATACATTATCTGGTCTTCTCTTTTCTCTGTCAGATTATACTTACACAGATTCTTCCTTTCATAATATGGTTTTCCCTATTAGACTTCCTGTAGCAACTATATGAATGTTACATTACTGGAGAGGGAGGAAAAAGCTGTTTGTTTTGCACATATGCAAAGCAGTGGACCTCTTCCTTTTGTAAATTGTGGTGGATGTTGCAAAATAGTTTGGCAGCAGCTGATCCTGCTATTGTGATAGATTGATGAGAGTATTTGACCAAAGTGCCTGCCAATTAAATCCCAAAAATCTGACTATTACCTGAAAGAAATAAGGTGTTTTCCTATACCTGCTCTAAATATCAGTAATGAAATAAGCAACTCTAGTCTAAAATGAAGTTTTGAATTAAAAAAAAAAAAAATCAGAATTAACAGAATAAAGTGACAAGTTTTTTTGGAATAGCTTATTAATTAACTGGGGTTTTTTAAACAGGATTGAGCTGTACCATAAAACTACCCCTTTCATTAAATTATCTGCTCATATAAATTAAAAAGTCTTCACTGTAGTCAAATTAGGCATGTATCCATTCAACTCACTTTCCTTCTTACTTATATACAGTTGCAGATTGGACTTTGCTGAGTAGAAGAGAAACAGGGACATGAACAGAGAATTAGCTAACTTCCTAATATATCTGTTTGTAAGGAAGATAAATCATCCATGGATTCAAATGAATGTATAAGTGTAATCACACTCATACTATTCAATTGCACTTCAATAAAATAGCAAAATATATCTGAGAAGTGTTCAAATCTCATGTGCATCCCAGTGGCTGCATATGGTACACGAGAACAGTAACACTGAAACATCACAAAGCACAGCATAGGCGAGACAAGATAGCTTTCACTTGAATTTAATGAGGCAGTAGTTAAAATGAGAGACAAATTAAATCACAGCTTACTGAAATTATCCATTCTGAAAAGAACATTAATGCCACAATGTCTCTGAGTTGCAGCTAACTGTTTGAGATGATACGGCATGCTCCACTGTTTGAGTCTAAAAATGTTAGAACAAGACTAAAGACACTTTATACTGTCAAATATATACCAATGGCAGATATATATAATTACTTTTATACATAGGTACCCTATTAACTCTCAAATGGTACAGTGCTTCATTCATAGAAATAACAAGACTGAGGCATTGAAAAGTTACAGACTCAGAACTAAATACTTCAATCCTGTAAGCAAGCTCATTCACCTAAACAAAGACTGTTGAGATCAGGAACTCTATCAGTATAATACTAGAAAAATTTATTCAAATTATTTCATGATCATGAATTGAGTGAGAATCCTAACCAAACCAGGGCTAAGATGTCCTTTCATAAGGATTAATAATAATACTGCATCACTAATGATGATTTTGTATTCAAAATTATTCCATGCCAGTGCAAACTCTTTGGAGGGGATGAAATTATAGAAGTATCCATTTTATTGTCTTATCCATACTCTGTGGGGTATGCATATAAAGACACCTGCAAATCAATTTGTAGGAACTGTTGAAGCAATCCTGCACCACCTCTGCCACATGTTCCTCTTCCCTTTGTTGAGTGACTATTAGCAATTAATTACAGCCTACTGTCATAAATCTGCTTTTTTCTCTGCTCTGATCTTTTAGCATGAGCTTGTGGTTCAACATGGATTAAGAAGTTCAAACACCACCCTACAGGAATCCAGAAAAGGCAAAGCAGGGCCACCCACTACAGAATGTGACACCACTGGACCCAGGGATTACACAGATCACTGTCAATCTACCGTTGGTTATCACTTATCCTTTCGCTGTTCAGATGAGGTGATGAGGGAACTCCTTGCTCCTACAGTCAGTTCTACAGACAGGAGCCCTGCCAGGGCTGGTCTCCCAAGGTCATGGTGGCTGACCCATGCAGGGAAAGGATTTAGGATCATTTATCCCAGTCCCATTGCTGTTAGCCTTCTTAGACACCATTGGGAAGGAGCAATCGCCCCTCAAATCTAGCCACATGGCCAAATGTTACATGATTGAGTAAGACAATAATTTATGGATACGTGTTGATTTGGGACAGCTAGGCAGGAGTCATGGGAGTAGCTATACAAATCTTAGAGTTTCAAATATTAAGACAAATCTTGAAAATTTCCATTTTCATAATGGTAAGAAGTCTGTTCCTCCATGTCTTGAGTTACTTGCTTTTGCTTCCTCCATTCCCTTCTCTGTACTTCACTATTTTGACTGGTAGCACCATACATTTTCTTTGGGCTTACGAAAGTTTCATTGTTCATCTCTGTTTCTTCCGCCAGTTCATCCTGATCAATTATGCCACATTTCTCTTCACTGAGGTTTTCGGGGTCAGCCCATTCCTGCTTCTCCCCAGAAGCAAAGACAGCATAGAATATCACACCAGTGTAATGCACCAGGGCTGCAATCAGAAAGACGTTCTGCCATTCTTCACGGGTCTGAAAGAATGGTGCAGGTCTCATTAACTTCCCAGTAATATGAAATAATACTCTCTGAATTACACCATGAATTAGCACATATTGAGGAATGACTGTGATCACTGTTTGATTCCTGCTGAAGATGCTGAAGATAGAACAATTTATGAGAATCATTGTAAAGATGATTTTTTTATAACTACATCAAATATAATAAAACTTGAGTTTCTTTGTTGGTTTTTTTTTTTTTCTCACATAGAAGTTTCTCTCTTGCATGTGAAATATTTATGGATTTGGAAATGCAGGGATTTCTCTAACAACTGCATAAATATTGTAGATCAATGTTTGCTTAAGAACCCTACAATGGGGGTATGGATGCATTATAGAGGAGTTTTCCAAGTCCCATAGGCATTTCACAGTTGTATGGAGATATTGCAGAGATATCATCAGGCTCGGATGATATTAAATAATATCTGCTTACACAGATAATTAGTCATAATAGCTGAGAATTAGGCCAAGGTGGTACTAAAAAAGTGCATGTTTAAGACAAAAAAAAAGCAGTTGCAGACACCAATGATGGAATGGGAATCCCATGAATCTTTGAAATGTCTTAAATTTGTTGCATTACCTAACCCTTTTTCCAGAAAACATGGAGAAATGTTACCTTATGTTTTGTCATTGCACCAACAATGAGTGGGCACACCATTCCCGACAGTGTCCCCACGCCGTTGGAGATCCCCATCAGAATGCTGGCATAACGAGGAGCTATGTCCAAGTGATTCACATTGAAGCCTACAAAAAGTGAGAGAAATGGTCAGCTATGCAGCATTGCACTACCACGCCAACAGGGCTTTCTACAGCCATTCTGGCTGAGGAAAAGGGTAGCAACCAACCTCTAAGCAAAGATTTTGCTGTCTAGAAAATAAAGTTTAGTTTGGCCCTGTTTAAAGTGTCTGTACTTTTCATTTTCTCATACTGAAACAGTGAATGTGGCATATATTTTTAATTAAGGAATCAATGCCTCAAATTAGTGAAATGTCTTCTATCTATTTATGTAGTAGTGTTTTTAATTCATTTATTTCAGTGCTTTAAGTAGCAGTTTAGCAACATGATAAAAAAATAGAACATAACACAGTAGGAAAAAAATTATCCTTACCGCAGTGTGTCTTCTGACCATATATTTTATTAAGAAATAAAAACAAATACTAAATACCACCTCAGATAATCATCATTCCTTAGATTATGAAAATTAGTCATAATTATTAACTATGGTTGATCACAAGAAGTGATGATGAATTCCAAGTGCATGGTAATATATAAGGTAAGAAGTAGACTACTGGGAAAATCCTGCAATAAAAGCTGATTGACAGAAATGACCAGCTATGCAAGGACCTCATAACTGAGCAGCAAAACCACTTCCCATTGCAGAATCATGGAATAACTGAAGACCAGCAGTTACTTCGCTGGTCAATTTTGTTCAATAGATCCATATTCTTGGCAGACTTCTTGGAAGATCTTCCATCTTCTTAACAAAATCTTTAATCTTCATGACAAAAGGTGTTTTTAAAGGGATGTTGGTATTGATGGTGTCACAAAACAGCTCAAGACTACAAAATGTGGGTGAGACTCATACAAGTATTAGAAACAGCTTCTGGAGAAGGGCTGGTTGTAGGATGCAACACAGGGAGAGCTGACATAGAAAGCAGAAACCAGGTGCTAGAGTTGTGGACAGGACTGTAACTGATAACCCTTGTGTAACTATTGACTGCAAAGTTCTCTCTCTCTTTCCTTTTAGGCATACAGTTAAATAGGATGAAAAGATGACTGACAGTGTAAAAGTATATTAGAAAATAACAGCAGAAAACTGATGTAAACTGGAATAAATAAAGAGCGGGTTCTTTTCAAAACTTCATGTCCTGTGTGCAACCTGTTTCATAGATACTGAAGTAAATTAGTTCTGATATGGAAAGAAATAGCAAACACACTGTAAGTTGCCACATTAAGAGCAAACAAAATAATAGAAATTATGACAGTAAAAACAGTGAGGATAATAACACCTCTTGTATCATGAATAGTAAAAGCAAGGATAAGATTAATTCTTACCTGAAATTGCAAAGCCACTGAAGCCTACTGCTAACACCAGAAAGGAAATAGCCACACCTTTTGTGTGAGAGTAACCAACCACCAAAAGCAAGGTTGCTTCCATCCCAAAGCCTTCAAATGAAATACATGAGAATTAATAACATTTAAATTTCTAGTTGCCATGAAAATACTAATAAGCACTATCCAGAACAGCAGCTTAAAATGAGAGAAAATTCTTTTGTATCTTTTAGCTATTCTTGAACACACTTGGGAGCTTTGTGCAAATAGTTGTATATTTATTGTTTAAGAATATATTCTCTTGTTCTCCTCATTCACTGCTGTATAAATGACCCAAGCAATTGGTAAAAATTCACAGAGCCATAGAGGAAAACAATGAGAAAGTGAGTCTGTGCAAAAGCAAAAAAAACCACAAACACACAAACATTACAGGGAAAGGAGAAAGAGACTTGCCTTTGATTTCTCCTGGTTGTAGTGATGTAAGATATTCTTAGTAAATGGAACAAAAGAGGGGTTTACATACAACTGTGCTACCAACACAACAGAACATCCCTAAGCATCACAGGAAACTTCCATGGGAATTTATATTTTCTAATATGTAACATCACTGTTACATATTAGAAAATGCTGTTATTTTCTAATATGTAAATCCTTCTGTTTTCTCTTGTTTTGATTTAATGACACTATTAGTATGCCCTGAAAATACAATGAATTTGATCATTCTTTATGAAGTTTCCTAGCCAAGTTATGTGGTATCACTGGCTGCAGGGATCTCTATTTCTAGGAGCCCTTGCCATCTATAAATAATGCAAGCCAGCAACTGGCAGTGGGCAACTAACTACTCCACAGGCTGCCTGGCATGAAATCTTTTCTCTAATTCAATATCAACCCACTGATTTTTCAGTTCAGTGACTGAACTGGAAACAAACTATTTTGTGCTGAGTTAAAATTATCCTGTCCACCCTTTGCTTTTTACCCCCCACCCTAAACCTTTCAGCCTAAATTGGTCAGTGGGTTCTGCTGCAAGTAGCAAATGGGAACATGGCCAGTTACTTCAAGAACATATCCCCTGGGAAAGGATGGTACAGGATGGTACAGAAACTTTTTCTGTATGAGTTTGCAGGATGAGGCCTATTTGATCATACTATGCTATTTCCCATTCAATTATTAACCAGGCCTCTTGTCTCCTCCCTTTTTTAAAGCATGCTCATATGAGTAAGGATTTATGTCATGAGGCATCAGTTCTCCGCTTAATGTTTCAGACTAACCAGCTATAAATGCAATCTTGAGTAAATTGTCTCTTGTTACAATTAAACATGGGCAAAACTATGATACTTGGATCGACTGCAGCACACAATTGAAATCTCGTATTTTCAGAATCCAATAGTACCTCCACAGTTCATGACCTTCCTTACAGTGGTAGTGGTTAAGATCTTCCTGCTCCGTAAGAAGTCAGCTAGTTGCCCTCCAATGGGCACAATGATTGTCATGACCGTGTGAGGAACTGCCGACAAAAGGCCAACCTGCAATTAGACAAATGAGTGCTTAACTGTCATTTCTCCTTCAAGATTTAGGGGCAAGAGAACAGGAACCATAATGTTTCTTCACCTCTTTTCCCCTGCATCATTTTATCTGATTACAGCAGATGCTCAAGCCTTAGAAACGCCATGTAATATCCCTAGTACTCATGGTTACTCTAAAGAGTTGCACGGAAGACTGTTTATATTAATTCTATCACAAAGCCCTGACATATGCATGCTGATACTGGAGTGCTCTATCTTGGTTTTCAACTGCTTTTATATGTTTTTGTTATTCATGTTCTTAAGGACCTCCTTCCTGAATAACAAATCAATCCCTGTTACCTGCCTCTGTGTAAAAGAAGGAAGCACCTTGCACATTGCATAGGGACTGAAGACCATACAGCATAAAACCTGACATCATTATATAATTGTACAAATTATTAAATAATCATATATGTAAAAACATGGATTTCTTTTTATTCTTGTTAAGATTACAGCCTAAAAACTGATGTTCATCTTCTTTTCACTTTCACTGAATCCCAGAATGGTTGAGGTTGGAAGAAGCCTCCTTCTGCTCAAGCTGGATTGCCTAGAGAGTGTTGCCCAGAAATGTGTCCAGACAGCTTCTGTGTATCTCCAAGGATGGAGATTCCACAACCATTCTGGGGAACCTGTTCCAGTATACAGTCATCCTCATAGTAAAATATATTTCCTCATGTTCAGAAGGAACCTCCCATGTTTCAGTTTGTGCCCAGGATACTACTGGAAAGAGCCTATTCGTCTTCTCCCTTCAGATATTTGTACATATGGATAAAACCCTGCTGAGCCTTCTCTTCTCCAGGCTAAACAGTCTCCCATCTCTCTCAGCATTTTCTCATAGGAGAAATATTTCCATTCCCTCATGGCGCTTCTTTGGACTCTCTCCAGTATGTCCATGTCTCTCTTGTACTGTGGAGCCCAGAACTGGACACAGTACTTCAGGTGTGCCCTCACCAGTGTTGTGTAGAGGGGAAAGATCACCTCCTTTTACCTGGTGGCCTTTGCATGATGCAGCCCAGGATACCATTAGTCTTTACTGAGAGGACACACTACTGGTTCATGTCCAGCCTGGTGATCCACTAGACCCCCAAGTCCTTTCCTGCTAAGCTGCTTTCCAGCTGGGCAGATCCCAACACTTACTGGTGCATGGTCTTGTTTCTCCACAGGTGCAGGACTTTACATTTTCCCTTATTGGGCTCCAGCAGGCTCCTGTCAGCCCGCTTCGCCAGCCTGCTGGGGTTCCTCTGCACAGCAGCACAACCCTGCAGTGTATCAGCCACTGCTCCTAGTTTTGTGTCATCTGCAAACCTGCTGAGGGTACACTCTGCTGCATCATTCAGGCCATTAATGAAAATGTCAAATAGGATCAGACTCAGTATGACCCTTAAGGCAGAGTTTTGGAAATCATCATGTCATCTTCTAAAAGCTTTTATTTGAAGCGGTAATTTAGTGAGAAATTTGAATTTACTTTCTGGGGTATGCAACCTCATTACATTGACAGTTGGTTTTACACTGGCTTTAAATTTGTGAAGTTCACAGAGATGCAACTCTAGCATTAATGAAAAGGAGCTCAGAATAAACAGACGTAATTTTTCTTAATATCCCTCTTCTTCATCTCCATGCTGTACTTGCCTATTTCAAGTGTCATTGCTGCCATGACATGACCACTGCTTCTCTTGCAGAACCTGGGCACCTAGTGCTCCCAGAATAGATAAATAACAATGTTCTTTGTTATCAACCTTAGACTTGCTTGAAAAATAATTACCACACAGCAAGTATGTATGCTAAATGAAAGAGTGTTTAAAAGTTTTCTAAAAAAATTATTCTGTATTCCTCATTCATGCTCCAAAGAGGGAGTGTAACCATTCTGATTTTAATGAAATGGTGGTGGCACAGAATATAAATCTATAAAGAATTTGATCTTCATTGCTAATGAAAAGTCACAAAAATGAAGAAGAGGATAAAAATTACCTGGTTAAATGCTAAAGAGTTAAACAAAATCTGCATTTCTATTTACTTACTTACTTGGTTTTTCATGATATGTGGGGGCTTTGAATCAACTATTTTCCAAAATTACTTCTCCGTTCTTTCCATTTTCTAATAATTTGATGTTTGCATATTTTTATTTCTATCAGATCAGCAGAAGTATGTCATCCCAAATACTGGGAATAATCTACTCCAGATCTTTCAGGTTCTCCTCAAACAACTAAACCATAGCACTAAGTGTCATGTCCAGTTATTTCTTGAACATCTCCAGGTATGATATTCATCTCCTCTCTTGGCAGACCATTCCAATATTTAACCACCCTTTCAGTGAAGAAATTCTTCCTAATGTTCAACCTGAACTTTCCCTGCTGCATCTCCTAGATCACTGCTTATTCTCAGACATTTACCTTGCTTATAGCAAATCCAAAGACTTCTTCAAAGTAAGCAGGCTGGCTTATAAGGAGCAAATAGAAGGTCCAGCTTCTGCAGAAGTTTGCCACAATGATTGCGTAAACTGGCATTGATGTGAAAAATCTCTTCCAGGGAGTACTAAATTTCTATGGGAAAAAAACCACAAAATTGAGTAGACAGAGGCAAAATAAAGAACCAGTATCTTTTATTATCAAGCCTACTAGGTACATTGCATACAACTTACATTGCAGATCACTTAAAATGCAAGTGAAATTTATCTTCTGAATTACTGGCAAAAAAGAGGTAGAGAAATTCTCTTAGAACAATTAGGATTTTTAAGGTGGATACTGCATTACTATTGCCCTGCTTACTGAAATTACATGAGACCTTCTGGAATCCTGCTATTGTGATAATAGGATCAGTAAAAGAATCAAAGAAAACTAGAGAAAATCCTGTGCCATTCCCCACTTTTTGGCATGATGCAGTTTGAGATATTCTATTGAAAGGAGTGGGCACAAAGGGTTGTCCAAGCTAAGACACATGCAACACATGTAGCATACACAGCAACAAGCAGCTACCTGCTTCAATCTAATTAATTTAATTCAGAAAAAAGAAGGCCTGTGGCACAGAATTTAATTACTGTAACTTGCTTTTTTGGCATTTTCAATTAGTATTATGTTCCAAAACTCCACACAGCAGGACACATACTTCAGAGACCTATCGATTTTTAATAGAATTCCAATCAGAAGCTGAAATCTGTAGCTATGAAATATGTAGCTATGATATTCTCCTTTTTTTGGGGGAAAAAAAAAAAAAAAAAAAAAAAAAAAAAAAAAAAAAAAAAAAGTTTCCTAAGGGAATGGAAGGAAGTTTGATGAGAAAATAGGTTTTAACTCAAAGTTTCCAGAATCTTCTCAGAGAGAGGATCCAGAGTCTTCAAGGACCTGAGCTGTTGTGAGAGTGAGCAGGGTGGAAACCCAGTCCTTGAACTATTAGATTTGTAATCATCCTTAACAGGAGTTCAAAAGGCAGCTGGGTAATTTAACATCTGCAGTCACATTCTTATTTAACTAAATCCATAAATATTTTTTAGAGCAAGTATGACAGTTACTCAAGAGCAGGAGACCAGAATGTGTCATTCCCCCTCCCAACCCATTCCTTCCCTCCCTGGGTGAGAGAAGCTCCATAAGCCAAGAGCTTAAACAGCATTATGTGTTTTCCTGTGCTCATCTGGTCCAGCTGCAAGAGCCTGGTTCTGTAATTTTCTTGAAAGGAAAAACCACTAGTTCCACTTCTCTTATCCAGCTAACAATATCCATCCAGTCATATGCTCATCTTCTGCAAAGTGCTCACAAATGACAACAATGAAAGCATTTTTTTACTTACACTTGCATTAGTTAGGCTGGCTCCTTCTCCTATACTTGTTTCTATATATATCCTTTCTTCACTGGTTATTGTTGGATGTGCAGCAGGGCTCTCATAGGCATGAAGCAGCCAAAACACGTACCAAACAATCCCGAACATTCCTGAAGAGGCAGGAAAAGCAACTTGGCTTTCAAAACCAACAGAGCTACACTTCAGTATGTGCAAGCCTTGAAGTTTATTTCAAGTGCCAGTTAAACAAAACCTGCATAGAAGTTATGCCCAGGGAAATAACAAAATATGACAACTCTGTATATATTGTATGTCTGCTTGCAAAGCATTTGAGCATTTTGTAACCTTTACCACATTATTCATGGAGCAAAGAAAAGGCAGGAGGAAAGCTTTCTGTAGAACCTAGGGAAAGAAAAAAGCAGACAGGCCATAATGTGGTTGCAATCTGCATGAAGGGACTTCACCAAAAGATGGCAATGGCAAATCTTGTGGTGTGTACTGTATCTCTAGGGATGTCAGAGAAAACCCACTTTAACTGGGCCATACCCATGTGACCACTTTATAAAGGTGGCACTGCTTAATTAAAGATGGGCAGCATGGGGTCATAACAATTTTACAACCTTTTGTAACAGATGATTATGAAATTAAAGCTCTCAGAATCTGCAATAAGTAGGGAATAAATTGGAGCACCCATTTGCAACCTCTTCATTCATCAAAACAACTTTGATCCATCCTTGTTAGACAGGTTTTAGTGAACAACTGGCAGTACTGATCTAGTGGCAGAAGTCCTTCATGTTAGGCAACTCACCGTAAATATAAAAGACAGATGACCATCCTATATACTGTACCAGCACACCTGCCAGGGGCATGGCCACCACAGCACCTGCATATGACCCTGAAGAGAAAACAGATTAGTAAATCATGTCAGCTGTGGTAGGTACGCCCAGCTTTCAGAGCAGATGACCCAGACAGCTGCTCATGAGACCAGAGCTGTAGGAATCTGTTTGACTGATTTTTTATGGACATGGAGAATGGGATGGAAGCTGCAAAATTTTGACTGGGGTGACAGGAAGTACTGACCCCTCATGGGTCACCAGTCTCATTTTGCAGAGTTGGGCCCTGTAGGGAAATAGGATTTGCAAATCCAAGACTGATGACAAACCACTACAGAGACATAGGCTATATTTGTGCACTTGAGTGGGAAATCCCACCTGGCACTGTGGTGTATGAGGTGAGTTTTGGACAAGATAATGGACCAAGTTTCAGAAGCCTCATGGAGGAATCCTGATGACTGCAGATATGTTGGGAGGCTCTTGTCATGGGCCTAGACCGATGACCACACAAGCATTGGTAGCAGAGAGGGTGTTCAAACCAACCCCGAGTCCGTGTAACCATGTTTAATTTATATCAACAGCATAAACAAACAGCTGGAATAAATAGGCAAATGTTGACAGGAGGAAAAAATAGGATAAAAATGTGATCTGTGCCAAGGTTTCTGCTTGGGAAATACATAATAGTGGTGAAATATATTTCTAAGTGTCTTCTGGAAAGAGATGAGTATTTAAGTGCAATCTAGGCAGTAAGTATCAGCGCAAGACAGTGCCAATGGCTTTACATGTGAAGACTGTTGCTCTGAATTATTCTAGGAAATTAGATACTTGTGGTTTTGAGAGTAGTACATATTTTGTTAGTAAACATTTGTTAATACTCTATAGCAAATACTTCTCTGCAATGGTTCAAATTGATCCTTCTCCCTCATCTTCACGTAATTTATTCTTCCTACAGCTTGCCTACAGAAAAGCCTTAGGTCAGAATGTAGACAGAAGAACAAAGAACCTCCTTAACCTGGATTTTCCTAACTTTTCCATTGCTCCTATGCACCTTTCAAGTCCAAGGATCGGTGATTTGTAGCTACTAAAACAGGTGTCAAGCTGAAGGATGGATCTTTCTCTAGAGATCCCGCACTAGGAATTTCAGGGAGGGAACACTGGGGGTGGAGAAGCTTTTCTTTGGATCTTTTCTTCTGAAGGAAGTGAAAACAATTAAATAATTAAAACATGAAGCCACCTGTAGCAAAAATAAAATTCCCAGAATATACAAACATGGGCCTTTTCCCACTTGCTTCACTCCTCCCTTCATCCTTTATCTTGTTTTTTAGTTCTGTATTTTCCCCAGCCATACAACTCTACTGCTGATGGACAGAATTTTTTTCCTGTGACTTTACATTTTTACTGAGCATTTTTTCCTACAGACATTCATCTTCATCTGTCAGAAAGGGACACAGAGAAGAGAGCAAAGTACATGTCTGATCATAGCTCAAAAGAAAATGAAGCAGAACAGCTACCAGCAAAAAGTTACATCACCTCTGCTGCAGTATATTGAGCAGCCAGGTTAACATACTGAAATCCTTTTCAGATAATTTCAAAGTATGTGCTTGTTTAGAAGCATCTATTGAGTATGTATAATAAATGGAATTCCTAAGGATGAAGCAAATAAAAAATACAATATAATTTCTCTCATGTGAGCCTCTAGACCCATTTTAGTTCATTATGAGAGCCATTTTGAGTGTTGGCTTTAAATGATAGAATGATGACATACGACAAACAAAAAAGGACTCACGAGTTCCTAAGCTTAGGGTACAAGCTGATTGTAGCAAAGGGAAGAGGGTTTGTGTATCTCCTTCAAATAATGAAATGAATAGAATAAATCTAGTAGGGATACGTGCTTACATAAACTGTGTAAGCCCATCTACTCACCACAGAATGAAGTGGTAGCCAACCTGCTTCTCTCCAGTGGCGGGGCCCACTTACTCCACATCCCATGGCAGGCTGGGTACGTGACGCCCTGGCAGACATTTCACACATCATATGATTTGCTTTCACTGCATTCCACTTGAAGTAGTTGCTGATACTATCCCTACTGCCTAGCTGTTTGTCACCATGGAATGATATAGGAAGGGTTAGGTAGGTCTGGAAGGACTCAATTGTTTGGGTATGAAGATGTCAAACTAATTGAATTACCTATTGTGCTGAAGTGAAAAACTGTTTAGTACGTGCAGTTGACGGAACAAGAAAACTAAAATAACTCAGATTGCAGGACCAGAAATATACATTTTTGTTTATTTTAGGTAAACTTATAAATATAGATCAGTATAATTAAAAAATGATCATCTTAAAATGAGTGGCAAGTGCAACTGTATATTGATCAGAAATCCTGATCGAAAGAGATCTTACAACTTCTAGAACCAAATCTCAAAATCAAACTATTTGAAAGGACCAAAACGGTGTGTGCTCCTACCTCCACCAAACCTTGAAGAATCCTTACAAACATCACACAGCCATAATGCACTCTTGCTGCAGAAGGGATGATCATGTTCAGTGTAGATGTTAGAAAGATTGCTGCCCCAAATACCCTATGGAGAAAAGTAGCATTAGAGGGAGTACAATTATTATCTACTCTTCAGAAGTGTTTTCATATTCCACTTCAAAATATTTATAAAGTTATTTTAAAATATTTTTTTACAATTCCTTTTTTTTTTCAATAAGTATTTAAAATTTTTTGCATTTCAGTCTCTGAAAACTTGTTCACAGGAAATATATGTCACTTCATTTTTGGGTCTGGTCTTGTTCACAGTAGGATTAATGGTTGTGTTATAGCATGAAAAAATTACAGTCAGAGAACAACACTGTTTAATCTAAATTCTCTACTATTGACAAAAGCAACAGCCCACACCTAGACAGCTCATTATCTGAGTGACAAGAAAGCACTAAACAGATGAGCACACAAAAGAAGCTGAGTAGGCTAGCAGAGAGAAGTGACAAACTGATTTATATAGAAAATAGTCTGAAAATATGAACTGGAATACAAAGCCCATGGTCATATCTTGACATTTAGGAAACTGCTTTAAAAGTCAAGTAAACATTTGACTGAGAAATAAATACTACTTATCTCTCTGTTGTGATCCCTGAAGAAAAGATTTTGCCTTTTGCTTTCTTACCACTAATAGAAATATCAGGTCTGTTATCATAACACTATGACTCAGGGAACTACAGCAAACCATGTGAATTAATAACCATGTGAAAGAAGAAACTGTAACAAAGAGAACTCGTTTAATTATCCAAACAGCTATCTCTAAAGACTGAGTTTCCAATCTCTGCTACTTCTTTTAATGCCAACTCTTTATATGCCTAGGTTGTAAATGCATCATTTATACTGAGTTAGAACTAATCACTCTTCTGCTACTGTTTAAAGGGTTGAATACTGTTTCCACAGAGGCAGCATCTTTTCATCAATTCACTGCCATTTATCCCAAAGAAGCTGGTCTCCACTTTGAAAGGAAATATTCCAGGTTTTTTCAATTAATTAATATATTCTTCTGTCCTCCCTGGGCACCACGACCTCTGGACACTGCCACTTTTGGATCAAAACAGACTTCATCAGCTACAGATTCCTCTGCCCAGCAGGGTGCTCTTACTGGAGACTGATATCAAGAGGTGCCTCATGTTTCCTGCATCAACCAAACAATGCTGAAATCACATTTAGATGCATGTTTGAGGATGGTGTCAGTAAATTGTTGATGAACTTCTTCATGGAATGCAGATCTACATCAATTTGGATGAATGTATTGAGTAAATTACGTAGTGTTAGAGGGTTTTGGTGCAAACACATAAAGCACTCAGTATTTTCAGACATTATGAGATCCATTTGAATCCCACACTATTACAGATAATTATGTGCATTAGAGAAGTGCCTGGGGTGGGTCATCCAAACATATGTTCAAGGTTGCACAGTTTAAACAAGTAGCAAAGGAGTCTTTGCCTAAATCTCTAAGGTCAGTAATAGCATAGAATCTCATTTCCAGAGTGCAGCTGGGACAAAAGAAAGTTTTTCCTCTTTCTAGGGCTGGTAGGTTCATTGGCCACAGAATCCCTGTTTTCCTGCCCTGTGTCTTAGCAAATAACCCCTCTGAAACTGAAACCTGGCACCACTGGCGAGTCTACCTTAGCTGAATTTGATTGGGTAAACAAGGAATAAAGGAAAAACATAGACTTGGTGAATCCTATTACTCCAAATAGAAATTCTCTTTAAGCTCAGCTCTTGAGTTATTTTTGTTCCTCAGCAAATTCTGCTCCTAAACCCAGTTACGATGGGCAAATCCATAATGTGATGTTATAGTATGGCATTAGATTGAGTTGAAAACTCTCATAGGGATAAACGCAGAGCTTTCTGTGCTTGTGCAGAGCCTGTACTTAAGGACACACTCTGCTGACAGAACACATCAAGTTACAGTGTAAACATGGCTGATTTTACTGTTTGCAAGTAAATTAAGGAAACAAAAGCTAAACTAATAATATGCTGAATTATTCAGCCAACAATGTGCACATCTGGGTTTTGGAGCCCTTCTGCTGCAAAAGCTGGTGGCAAGACTAGAAAGGCAGGAGAAGTGATTAAGCTTAGCTAATTTGTTTGACTTACTTGGCAGATGGAAAAATATTCTGCCTAGTCACTGTTATGTGGTAGAAAATGAACAATTGAGGATGTGAACAGTGCTGAAGAAGCAGTGCAAACCAAACTCTGAGTAACTTTTGGTTATGGGCAGAAGAGAGTGGGACTGAACGGTCTGGGCCATTCTGTGGGATGACTCTGTCCTGGAGAAATTTCCACAAGGGCATATGGGTGGGAAGAACATCCAGGCAGTCCTGTAATTCCTGTAATTCTTTGCAGAATGCAGAAAGCAAAGTACTTTGATTTGGGGCAAAGTACAGCATTTAACTGGTCTTAAAAACCTTTTCTGATTCTGACATTATTTGTAGATAAGTCACATCTTGTTTGCAGAGAATGAAGCTAGTACCAGCCATCTTTTTTTTTTTTTTAATTTTAATCTGTAGATCCCAAATACCCTTAATATGCACATCTCATGATCTCAGTCACAACCGTCTTCAGACAACCTCCCTCTCTTGTGATCATGCTCAAAGTTCTGAAGACCTTTTGAAGTAAAGCCCAAAACCAAAGTTATCTTTGACAAAATTAGCTACTTTTCTTATTCACATTTTCAAAAGCAGTTGAATTTTAAAATACCTAATAAAAATTGGGAGACAAACACATTGATCATAAAAAAAATCTGTACAGATTCTCAGACTTCATGAAATAGAATTCAGGAGGTGCTATTAGAAGTTCTATGCAATCTTAATTACTGTCAGTACCGTATCCAGCCATGGCAAGGATATTTTTGTGCGTGAGGCTAGATTTGTGACTTCAGATTATGAATAGTTCTGCAATTCCTTTATGCCCAGCTTCAGTCTACAGGGAATTTTTAAAGGAGGAAGACCAAACACTGCTGGAAAACTACTGTTTGGTGTTTAGTTGAGCTAAAAAGCACTAAGGCAACTTCATAAGGACAATTGCTTCAACCATTGTTGGAAGCATTAGGTGTGATTTTCCTTGAACTCTCCAGAAAGCATAACTGTTTAGAGAATAAATGTGTAAATATTTGAGATGAACAAGTCAAATTGAAAGAATCAGCCACAGATTCATAATGGAAGTCTTGTCCTCTGAAATAATTTTTGATTACAGACATAAATACTGCATGTTCAGCTTCAGAAGTGCATTTCTGAAACACATTAATTTGCTATTTTAGTATTCTCATTTACACAGTGTAAAATAGTTGTCAGGCTCTAAAGCTTAATTCATTTGCTTGTTGCTTTCTTACCTGTTAGCAGCCAATTTGTTTGAGATGAACCCTCCTGGAATTTGTGTCACAATGTAACCCCAGAAAAAAGAGCCATGAATGAGTCCTACAGTCTCTGGATCCCAGTTGAATTGTGCTGTCTGTAAAGGAAACAGGACACATGCTGTAAGGTAAAGCACACTCATTGTAAGGTAACTATTGCTTGGAAGTCACACAGAAGTCACCCTGTGCTCCAAATCAAGCCTCCTTACACTGGCTACTCAGGGTTGCTGAGCTTGAAAGCCCTCAGTTAAGGCAAAGGGGTGTTCAATTCCCCTGTGAGGTTACTGGTTTTGCTCTTTGGAGCAGAAAAGGTTTCATCCATAAAGTAGCTAATGCTGGACCTTCAACTTTGCCACTTGCCACTGCTTCTCCCTGGGCTCCTTAAACTTGAAGCCTTTGCTTTCAAGACTGCTCAGAGTTGTAAGAAGGACCTGATACCTTTCAATGAACATATCCATTTTCCCAAGATTGTCAAGGTTGTTTAAGTCCTTGAGTTGATTTGCTTCCTGGTCAGATTTGTTCATGGTTCTCCCTGCCAGGGCCAAACTCTGATCATCTACTGTCAGCATTAAATGGCATAGGAGAAGAAAAGAGTTGGGGGCAAGGAGAACATCTGAAGACAAAGCAATATGAAAATAAAACCAGGTAACACTAGCCAGTGACTAGTTTATCTTTTGTGAGAAGTGATGCCACTTGTAGGGCTGCATTTGGATACAAAAGGACAGCCATAGGCTGGCCACAGGTTGTTCCTAGTCAAAAATGCCTGCAGCCAAGAGAAATACTTTTACCATGTACTTCATCCTTGAATACCAAGCGGTTTCAGTCTTCTTGAGGTTCTTCCTGAACAAGGATTTTTCTATTTTCTGATGACATTTTTTGACATACCTTGTTCAGAAGAGGGATAGTCAATGCCAAGGGTAAAACACAGAGAAAATAAAGCAAGGAGAGGGTGCCCTTTCTGCCCTCCATTCTGGACCTGAATCAGTATAAACACTATTGTAAGGTCAATGTTAACTTTTTCTTCATGAGCCCTCAGTTCTAAAGATCTCTTTTGGAGTAACAAGAAACCACAATGTTGTGCTTTTTTTATCATTTTCATGCTAATTGCACATCTGGGAAAAGTGGCTAAGCATTCTATGAGGAAGCAGCACAGACATCCTTTAAATTCAAAATTAAATTTTATTTTATTAAATTAAATTAAATTAAAAAGTTGCTAAAATACCACAGAAACCTGGTAACTGTAATGATAAACCTTAACATCTCTTTTTTTTGTTATTACCTTCTGCATGGTAAAAGAAAAACAATTTTTTTCCCACTACTTTGATTTTTTTCTCACAAAGAAGCAGACTGAAAAACAGCTTCTTGGGTGACTTACAGCAGGATGACATTAATTAGCCAGATATGTTTACAGAAGGCTAAAGGGTTTCCCTCCCCATCAATATGCATTTTCATATGTCCCACTTTCCTGTCCTGAAGCACTTCTGTTTAAATACCTGATTTTCTACTAGCGATTTCCAGCTGAGTTTCTAGGTAGTGCTAATCTCTGAAGGCAGAAGCACCATGAGATATGGAAGAAGGTCCCTCCTTATTCAGGAGGTGCTCATGTCCAAACACTATGAGTTTAGATTTGTGGAAGGAATTTGCTCCCATTTTCTGAAATTACCTCTTCTGAGCTTCCCAGCCTATGCAGGCACATACTTTCTCTTGCGTAAGTACAGAACCTGGAAGTCCCAACAAGACAATGGGGAGCAGGGATTAGACTGAATAAACACAAATTCAGAACGAAGTCTAAGCATGGCTCCTATGATCATGAGTCACGGAGACAGGCATACTTTTAACATTTGAAATTTATGATAGACATTTTCTGCGCTTTTCTTTACCAAAAGTTAAAATATATAGGAGAAACACTGATGAATATTTGCACAGTATTTCATTCAAGAGTCAAGATTCCTGTGAATTTGTTAGGACAAAAACATTCCAAAGATATCCAAAAATAAGTTAACAAGTAGAGCAAATGTAGAGATTCAAGTTCATAAAATCCGTAAAGGGACACTTGATGTCACAGCCAAATACTGAGGGAGGAAGGGCAAAGCTAAGGTATGGATTGAACCTGCTGGAGTGCATTGATAAAGCTGTGTAGGATCTGCTGTGTACCACATGCCATGCACTGCAAATTTGAAAACAGTGTGGCACCTAGTTCTTAATAGCTCCAGAGAACAATTGCTTTGTCAAAAACCTGATGCCTTATTGCCAGTGACAACTTTAAGATCTCGAAAAATATCCACTGATATGAATGTAGTGGCTGCAGCCCTACATAAAATAATTGATAATTCCTTCTGCAGCAGCATCAGAGCACATTTCCCTGAGAGAGAGTAAAAAGCAAAAGCTTCTACCACCATAGCAAAACCTGTCTACAACTGACAGATCAGGGACTGGGAGACATGCAAACTAACTCAGTTCTCATTTCTGGTACTTATATCCTCTCTATGACACTGCAAATCCTCAGATCGTGAAGATTTTTGATGTCCCTTCGTCACATAAATAGGAATTAAGTGCCTGAACACCTATGTACATCAAGACTGCCGTGTCTCCCCCGTTTTTTTAATCTGTGTGTACACAGGACACTGCTATGTGGCATTTGGGTGATTTTGCAAGGGGATCTGCCCAGAGGAGTGAAAGGAAGATGTTTTCTCACCTGCAGCTCCGGCTTTCCGTCGACATAGACAGTGTTGTTGTTGACCATCTCCACGATGGCCACGCCCAGGTTGCACCTGATGCCGAAGGAGATGCAGAAGCCCAGGCCGCTCATGATGGCGATGATGTAGCGCTTGGGCAGGCCGCAGCAGTGGCACTCGCACCGCACCGGCCGGCGGCTGCTCGCCGGCACAGGCCGCCCCTCCGCCGTCAGCTCAAGGGGCTCCTCCTCCACGTTGGTGCCATCGATCTTCCTAAACAGATGAAGAAAAAAAAAATTATGGTGCCCTGTTGTCTCAGTAAAATTTGCTGAAATGTGGATGGACTGGATGCTCCAGTCACCAGCTAACTCCTGTTGCAAGGTGTTTGTCTCCTGCTAGTGAGGTGAGTTAAGGATGGACAGGCTGTGAAAGGTTAGCAGAGATTACACTTTTTCCTGAATGACTTCTGAAGTTTGCACATCTGAGCCATCTAGCCAGAAAGCCAGCTGCAAAAACGTTCACAGGTTATTCATGAACATAACTATGAGATCGAACTGGAGGTCTGTTGTGATAAATTCTATTGATTCTTAGGAAAATATGATTAAATTAACCAAAACTTCTAACTAGATCTACTAAGCAGAGCTGCCAGTAGGTTTCAAGAAAAAGGGAAAATACAACACAAAGCATGGTTTCACTCAGCCCCAGGCTCCCTGGAATTTGTTTTCTCCTGTGAGACAAA
Source organism: Phylloscopus collybita (assembly GCA_027886175.1). NCBI lineage: Eukaryota > Metazoa > Chordata > Aves > Passeriformes > Phylloscopidae > Phylloscopus > Phylloscopus collybita. The sequence goes on along the minus strand of JAJNNQ010000137.1, from coordinate 46,878,812 downwards.
AATCAGGGCTGTACAGCAGCAGAGAAATGTCTCTGCCATCAGATCCTCTATTAAAGATGCAAAAGAGACAGGCCCAGACCTTCTCTGCCTGGAGGCATTTGAAGTCACGTGTTCCCTCTTCTCTGAAATAACCTGCCACTACAATGACTTTGTTTGCTCCAAAGTGAACCCTGAAACTCCTGTTGCGGAACGTGTTTCCCTTTGTGTAAGATACTTAATATGAAATGAGATCTGAAAGCAGACAGAGGCTTTCTGGGCAGTAGATTCCCCATTCCTCAGCAGTGGAGGCTGTAAGGGCTTTGTCTAGGATCAAATCTGGTGTGGCAACTGCAGTGCAGTTGGGAAGAACTGGGAGGGAAGGTGCCAGAGATGGGGCCTGAATGGGAGCAAATGGCACCCAGTCATATCAGCCTGTGAGAGGTTGCCCATCAGCTACCAACTAACACAGGAGTGCAGCTCCTCAGGCTTTGCATATCCAGTCTTTCCTTTTCCTGCAGTCAATCTAGCTGAGATATTCATATTAAACAAAATGGCACTTCCATGCAATCTGGAATTGCATGATAGTGCAATTAAAATTTAATTTGATCTCTCAAACTGATTAGGGCTATTAACATTGTACTGCAGGACCAGGCAAAGTCTGTGGTAGGAAAGGTGAGGTAAGAAAGAACTAGACACACCCCCCCAGACCAGAGCTAGATAATTCCTTTTCTAGCATTACCTTTCCAGGCCTATTTTAAAATGCAGATTATGGTTTTTCTGACATGATGAAGCTTTTAAGGACATTGCTAGCTGTGAATACATGACTAACCCAGAGAACACTAACCATGAGCTTAAAGTTAAGCCTTTATTAAGAGAGGCCTTGATCAGCAGCCTTTCAGTTTTGGCATCACTCTGGAGCACTGAGCTCAGGTTCCAGCTCTTTTTTTGCCTGTCATGAAGTACTGTGAAAATATGGACAGTTAATTAATCTAAAGGAAGCCCAGCTAGTCATGTAAAATGATGAAATTATTTCATTCACTCTTTCCTGATAAGGAATAACTGACTTCCTTCTTTCACACATCTGGCTGAATGTATTTGAAATCTAAAGTATATGAAACATATTTGAAACCTCAGTTTCCAGTATGAAAATCAGCTGTAAACAAATGCTGACAGAGCATACATGGATGGGCTACATCTGACTAGGCTGGGATTTTTGGAACAGAGTCGGTTTAATCACAGCTTTCCCCAGTTGCTCTAAGTCTAATGTACTACCCATAATCTAACAGAGAGTACTCTGCACTAGACAGTTGGCAGATAATAGGGGGTAAGTACGTCTTCTTGTGCACTTAAATATATCTTACCAATATAAAGTTCCACTTAAAAATCTCACAATTTTTAGGCTCTAGAGGTAACGGGAGCATGACTTACTATATTATTCCTTTTTACATCACATTATGAACCCATTATTTCAGCCATAGTTTTAGCAAAAAGAAAATAAGCATGCTACAGCTCACGTTTTCAAGAAACACTAGAATCACAGTGTTTTGGGCCAGAAGGGAACTCCTGGGGTTATTTTATTTAATTCCTTTCTCAAACCAGTGTTCACTTCAAAGTTAGATCCTTAGCTCATTGTCAGACTGGAACAAAGACTTTCATTCTAGCAAGGTAACACAGAAAATGTGATCTTACTGTGGTGTTATTGGGGGTGATTGAGATCTTACAATCCACCTGCAGGGTGACAGCATTTGTTAGTGAAATGGGAGTACAGAGACTAATGCAGTCAGGCACTTTAAAAAAAAAGACACCACATATTCTATGCCCTATGTGTTAATAGAGGTAAGTGTAAACAGAATGAGACACCAAAAGTAAAGACCTCAGGAAGTGGAAAAACAATAGAATAATTATTTTTTTAGAACTGTTTTCTCCAAAGTGTTCTTAACAAGCCAAAAGAAATGATTTGTCTTCCTCTAACAGAATATATTGATATTGATGGAATAGTGATGGAATTAAATCAATTAACATTTTTCCAAATATTTGTACCTTTACCAGGCTCTATTTATAAGAGAGACATGAGACTTTAGTGGATGAATTATTTTGGGCTGCTGGCAAAGATTAGACACTTCATGCAAAGCCAAAACATCTGGACATTTTCAGCTGGCTGCCAATTCAGATAGGCATGAAAACATCCTTTTGCTCCAAATTCAGTGCTAAAAGTGGTGACCTAGGACTAGAATTATGGACCAATATTGTCTCTGCAGAGAAATAAATTATTCTGCTATTGTATTTGACTAAGTAAAAGAAGCAAGTGACTTGGTGACTGATCCATGACCCCAAATCCACACAGTTTATTTCCTACCCTCAGAGATTAATTTCAATGCCTCTATACCAGGTTTGTCTTGGAGAAAACTATTTTTCAGCAGCAGTCCAAACACATTGGTATTAGAGCAGTGCAGACATTCACACAGCCAGCGTCCACACTGTTTTTTTGTTTTATTTTATTGAACAGGTACATAATGAAGATACGGCAACTCCATGAAATGATGAGAAATTTATCTTCCAATTGATCCATGCATTTTTGTAGTGTCAGTGAAAATTTTTACTAGTTGTAGACCAATGACTTAGAAGAAAATGGCTTCAGGGCCAGTGCTCTCCTCTAATTATCATCCTCATGCAGGAGGTGCAGCTGTGCATTTTCCTGCACAGGAAATATTCACTCCTTAGATCAATTTTTCCTTTTTTTCAGCAAGCGTACAACACTTGGCAAGTAAGAAGAGCTAAGTTATTTGAATCTGCATCCATATTCTGTGCCCAAATGTAATAAAAACTTTATGCAAAATTTCTCTTTTTTATTCAATGCCTACTCTGGCATGTACAGAATTTTGAGAGAATCTGAAAAATTTTAAAAATCCCCATCAGTAATAAATAAATATATGTGCCTAGAGCACATATACATTCAGCACTCTGTATTTAAGGGGGTTTTAGCAGAGGAATTAGTTCTTTCTTTAAATGATGAATTAGGTGTACTAGAATTTAATTCCATTTTATAAAACTCATTGATTCTACAGTAACAGGCAAATGTTAATATTTGTTGTGTTTTAACATGGATTTCACCAGATGTGGCAGTCTTTCACAGGCAGTTGAAGCACAATCATACACAATGTTCAAAGCTCACACCTACAAATCCAGTAACTACAATGGTCCCTGTGTAAATTCAGAAACCTATACAGCAATTGTAAAGAAAATATCATTAATCCAAAAGCAGGTACAATTTCCTAAGATCTTAATAATTCTTTGGGGATTTGTCCAGGTGATAATTTTCCATAATAAATCCAGTATTTTATGCATTGGTACCAAATCCCAGCAAAAATATCCAGACTCTCCTGAGTTACTCAGGGCACGGGATCTCTTGCTGGTTTCTGCATGGTATTTCCAAGAAACCCACAACAAGCCTCAGATACCAAGGGACTGCATGTTCCAGGAGCTGCACTCCTGGGCTGCAGGGCAGTCTCTCCTCAGTGCAGTTGCAGAGCACTGGAGGGATGTTTGCCCCTGGGGTGCTGTGGTGTGGCTCTGCAGTAGTGCACTGTGCCCTTGCACTGCTACAAAGGGATAACTCGTGTATCAGCTGGGTCTGGACACCCCACGCTGTGTTCACAGCACTGCATGGTCTGGGAGGTGCTATGCTTTCCCTGCTTGTGCGCAAGGGGAAAATCTGAGAGGAGTAACTCCATGATCCAGCACAGTCAGAGGGGCCCTGTCCAATGCAAGCTTCTATCACCCAGCCTCAAGGTGAAGCAATTAGGCTAATTCACCAAGGGACATCTACAGCCGGAAGAACTACACCTATCATGGTTGCATTTCGTACAGCAACCAAGTGGCATGGCCCAGATGCCTTTTTACATTAAAAGAGACAAACTGGGCTGTAAATCCACTTAGACACTTCCCACTTCATCAGGAAGCCTACAGTTACCATTAGCTGCTCCAGAACTCCTGAAATCCTTAGAGTAGGGAGAGCCTAAGATCTTACTTCAGTTTCTGACTTTTTTCTAGACTGCAGTAAGTTCATGGAAGGACCACAGTGTTTGTGTCTGTCAAGACGATCTCCATGAAATCTTTCTTTTCTGAGAAACATAAGGATGACAGAGCAATAACTCTGATTGTCATTCACCCAAGCCTTGAATTCTCTAATTATATTTTTACTGCCCCACTGTATAAAATTAATCAAGGAAGAAAACCCCAACTTTTGCATTAAAAAAATTATACAAAGCATTTACAACATTGTGTAAAACATCTTCTAAGATCTCACAAATTAAACAGCTGCCAACAACCTAAAGAAAGGATGGCTCTTGAGTCTCTCAGTTCAGTCACCCCTACCTCCCTTCCAGGACCCAGACACCCTGAAGTCACCTACTGTGAGGAGACCTTTATTTTGCAGCACCCACCAAATAAGCACACCCGTGAGGAGGCAGTAAGTTGCTTTATGCTGCTTGTGCTGTAGCACTTGAGCTGAACTGTGGACAATTGCTATGGAGCAGCTGCTCTTGCCAGGCATCAGCTTCTAGGTCTACTCTCTTGTTTGAAAGACAGAGGAAATCTGGCAGGAAGGCAGAGACCAGTCATATTTACCAAACCCAAAATGTATTTTTTTACCTACTTTGCCAGTTTTGACATCAACACACCACAGTCACCTCACACTTAGAGGTCTATTCAAGGATGTGCATTATAATAATTCATCAAATTGTGAGGAAAGCTAGAAGAGAAACCAAATTCTTTGCTGATTTGCCCCAGATTAAAGAAAATTGGATTGGATGAAGAATAACATCAAGGTTGCAGCTGGTATATAGACATATGTACCACCATATAAAAACACAAGTGTATGCTCTCATTTGTAGACTAAGCTGTAGAGAATGAAGTTCATATTAAAAACATGAGTGTTTCATTCATTTATGTGTTTCATTAAGTTACACCAATTCTTACTTAGATCTGACTGCAGACATAATAAAAAGATTTTATAGTTTGGATTATTTCCTCTGCTGATTGGTACATCTAAGGAAGGCTCTGAGATATCTATGTTTAAAATAGAAAATAATGAAGTTCAGCAAACTTTCTTGTATCTCAAGGGACATTTGGGTTAATTTGATTCAGGAGCAGTGTTGCTGAAGTTGGCTGCCTGTACTGTCAACTGTGTAGGAACCAGCATGACATCTTTAATACATGGCTACAAGAGGTGAGCAATCTGGATAATCTAAAGTAAGCCCAGTGCACTGCCACATCACATATTCACTAGATACACACCTTACAGGTATTTGTTTAAATTGGCCAGCAGAGCTCACAGCAGCAAAGAGAATTTATCATTGAATAAATGACTTGAATCAATGTTCTAAAAGATAAACAGATTTCCCGGAATTACTGTTAAGTATTGTAAAAGTAAAAAAAGCAAAACCTCAGGTTTCATCTGTAACACTGTAAATTAAAAAAAGTTAAGTAGAAACTGTGTAGAACACAGATACTTTGTTCACATGATAAAGAAATAGAATAACTGCAGTATGATATATGTAAATTCTTACACATTTTCTTGTGATCAAAGGCTTGTTTAGATATACCAAGAACTATTTCTTGACTCAAAACAGCATTCCCAACGGAAGGCAAAGGGGTGGATATGAAACCAAATACCATTCATTCACTAGAAACACCTTCAGTTAAAATGTTGGCCTGATCCACACGAAGATTTAGAAAACAACATCAAGCATGGAAGAACTACCACTAACCTCTCTGGCTCTCATCTATTGATTACACAAATAAGTGTTGTCAGCAGCCATTACTAACAAAAATAATCTTCTATTTAAATGAGAAATATCTTTCCCTTTATGAAACGGGTCACTTGTTAAATCAGATTCTCCCTTTATGAAATGGGTCACTTGTTAAAACAAAAATCCTCCATTTCTTGGTTCATAAAACTGTCAGGTTAAGATGAAAAGCTTTTGCTAGCAAACAGCTGCTTCTCCTTATTCTCCCTCTAATTTGCTATTGTCAGTAAACTCACACATAAACACCTCTATTCAATGCATTTTCCCTTACTGATTTGGTACAAGTTTTAAAAAACCCCAAACCTGTAATTTAGGAACATTAAGTCTAATTTCAAGAGCGGCATTATTGGGAATGTTAATTCCCATTATATCCCATGAAATTATTGCTTTTTCTCATGCAAGCTAAACCACAGAATCAGTCATATTTAATTATTTAAAAGTTTTTTTAATTAAACATATTTTCAAGTTCTTTTTAATATTATAACATTATTTCGTAATTTATTTTCACCTTTTTTTGTTTACTATAAATATTCTATGATCTACAGTCATATGCTGTTCTAACTGCTCCTTTTACATCTTCTGTCTTACAGCAAGCTATCTCACTCTCTGTACTCAGATACTAATTTTGCAACTCTATATTCTGTTTTGTGTTTATACATTTTTTCTGTACTGCATTTCTCTTACTAAAAGTAATCAATGGACCTGTCTGGGAATTTTCTGTTGGCTTTTACCTTCTCAGATTCCCCAGCGAGTCACTAACGGTGTTCTTCACCTCTTCCTTTCCTGGGTTAAAAAATCTTTCTTTCAGTGTTCCAAGCCCTTTGAAAGGCATTTTGTCTTTCTTCTTCAATAAATCCCTTATGTTAAGAAGCATTCACTTCTGCTGTCATATTTCCCAGTGCCAGAGTCAGGAGCCTCCACCAGTCCTCGGTGACCTCTGCAACAACAACCAGTTGCTCAAGAGGGTAAAAAAATAATAATAAAAAAGTCAGATCTTGCAAAGCCAGAAGGGAAAATCTGCAGAGCAAAGCCCCTCAGAAGCACCCCTCATGGCCCTCGGAGCAGCTCTGCTGTGCTTGGTCGGTACCTGTGCGGGGCAGCTGGTCCGGGGCTGCAGCTGGGAGCTGCAGGTGCTGCCGAGGGCCAGCGTCCCTGGGCAGGACGTGCTGCCTGCTTCACAGGCAAACCTCAGCCTGCCTCGCTGGGGCTCATCCTCGGTGCATCCCTCCTTCCCTCCCTTCTTCCCTCCCTCCCCTCCCTCTTTCACACTGAGATCCTGTGCAAGGTGGTGCTATAGTAACAGACACAATACCTGTCCTCAAGCCACTCCAGTTCGCTAATAAGACCTCATCTATGGCAAGGGCCAGAAGTTAATTAAATATTTACGAGTCCTTTCTACAGGGAGGGAATTATTGCAAGCTACAGTTCCCATTCACTGTGTACCCCCTGCCCAGGAGAGGCCCCCTGCCCCAACACACTTGCTGGTTTGAATCCAAAGCTGCCTTCCCATGCCTGGTATTTATTATTGATGTTGCTGGGCCCTTGGGCAGACAGACACGGAGGGGCACTGGCGCAATGCTGTTTGAATACGTGATGAAAGACGACCCATAAATTAAATCCATTGCATTTTTGCATTTTTGCAAAGTGGCTCAAAAAGGTGAACCAGTCCAACCCAGTGTGACTTCATGACAACAACACACTTTTTCTAGCACGGCAGAAAGCACTTAATGAAAACTCTTGTGGAAATGCAGCCTGCCACTCCACTCATCATGCCTGGACGTTGCCTGGAGTCAAATGAAGAATTTCTGCTTTTGGCAAGGCCTCAGATACCAGATCTGGGTTATGGATAAGTTAAAAAATAAAAAGAAAGAAAGAAAAAAAAACAACCCTCAAAGCCACAAACCATTTCATATATTCCCTCTCCTATCAGTCCTTCTTTTTAGGTGAGGGGGAAGGCAGAAACTCTGTAGTTTGTTAGAAAAATGGAGAGCTTTCTGTTTGGCACATTACCTCACTCATACAAGGAAAGTTAAATTAAGAACCAGTCAGTGCCTCATGAGGCCACCAGCACAGTAAGATTTGATTTCCCCTGGAAGTCCCCAGATGACAGTCACCATGTGGAGGGCAGGCTGCCTACCCACCAACCCCAGCACCTGTTCTGCCACCTGGTGTTCCTGAGCCAGTGGCCGTGGCGCTGAATACTCCCTCCTGCCCCACACTGTCCTTATCCTTCCAGGCTCAGGGGTCACACTTTCCCCCTAACTTCTTTTCAGAGCTTGGTCTATCCAGACTCTACAGAGAGGGAAGAGAAAAAAAAAGAAACCCAAAAAGTGATTCCTCCAGAGAAACGAACTGGATCTGAGTTCTTTTCACTTAAAAACTCCCCATTTGGGTGTTTCAACAGAGTAAGGTTTGAGTGGGATGTAAATCTGGGCCAAAGCTGCTGGGCAAGGACTATCCATCCACCACTCCATTCCTCTCCTGGCTCCTTGCACAGGCCTCCAATCTCTGGGTTTTAGAACTCTCCATAATACAAACATCAAATGTCTGGATTCTCCCAGCTCCACTTTGAGGAAGTCGATGTTGGAAAATACATTTTCTCAGGGTTATGTGAAACAGGCAAGCAGCTTTCACTGAAATCTTTTATTCCTAGTATGAACCAGGAGAAGAGAGGGAGCATACTTAGGAACTGAGAGTTTGGCTTTGCTGCAGTCTCTTTTGTTGCAGCACTGGTTAGAGTTTCGTTCTCTTCTTTCAATAATTCATGTGATGTAGAGAAGTGTTGGCTTGGCAACACATTTGTCCTTGCAGAACAGTCCTTCCATAGCAAGCATTTAGAACATGGGTACCTCCAGCTCTCAGCACTACCAATCCACATGTCTCTAGCAGGTCTTCTCTGGTTGTATTTCTCTCTAGTTGGGTTAAACAGCAACTGCTCTCACTGCCAACTCAAGGACTGACCAGTAACTCTCCCTGCAGCACGTCCCACTGCCCTGGGAGCAGCTGCACCTCCTCTTCCTCCTCCTCCTCCTTACACTGCTCTAGCTTGCATCTGGCCATCTCCAAACTGAGCAAAAGGAAGAAATTCCTCCTGGTTACTCACTCCAGACCTCTAATCCTGGTTTACCATTGGGGTGTGCGGATGGGCAAAGGGGCAAGGTCACCACAAGGGAAAGGCCCAACACAATAACGTGTGTGCATTAAAGCAGCCTCTCCAATTTTCACCAGGCACATAGAAAATGAACCCCAGCAGGCCAACTGCCAGACACCAGAGGTACATATGGGTTTGGGAATATATACATGTGAAACTACATAACAAAACTGTCTTCTCTGTAAACAAACATGTATTTGCTGTCATTTGAGATACTATCCTGAATGCTCTTATGGCAGCTGAACACCTGAAACCATGGAAGAATCTGGCTCCAAACTGGAAATGGTGCTAACTGCAGTGCAAGGAATTAACTTTGGAAGACTGGAACTCAGATTGGAAAGTGGTGTTCAAAACCCATACCTGTCAGCAGCTGTGGAAAAAAGGGTTTTATCTTGCCCATCTTTCTGGTCTTCTGGTCCCGGTTTGTATAAAGAGAGCACAGAGCAGACATAAGAAAGGAGCTATGCTTAAAATTTAGTGTTTTGTTCACTTATCCACACATTCTCTAGTTGAATTTAGCAGAGATGTCTGAAGCTTGTCCTCCATGCATTTGGGGCTGATTCAAGTGGTTCCCTCAGAGATCCCTACCCTGGCTGGCCCCTGGCAGGGTATGTTCCCCTTAAGGCCATAGGGGTCTCTCATTAGCAGTACCGCTTGCCTCACCATTAACAGAATTGCGTATTTCTCACAGCAGGTTTCCTCTCTCCCTCCTCTTTATGCTTTGCAATCCTTCACTGCCTTGTACTTCTGCAGTGCTACAGCGGTGGCCCCTTTTGAAATTCACTAATCCTTCCTCTAAGGTCTAAAGATCGTGTGTTACTCACTCTCTGCAGGGAGGCAGCTGTTTCTTCCTCCTCAGGCTCACAGAGCAGCAAACAGCCTGGATTCCAAAACACTGCTGCAGAGACTGTCACAGCAGCTTTGCAGTGCCCTGCTCCTGCTGGGGCACCATCCACAGGGGCATTACCCAATTCCCAACAAGAATGTGCTGGATGAGGCCATAGCAGTATCTACAGGACTAATCCCAGCACACATTTTGGAGCATCAGCTGAGGAACTCTTCCTTAATATGACCTAACATGATAGGTCTCATTAGACATTAATTAGACATTATAGACTCAGCTGCAATTGTTACTGCTTTTTTCTTTCCTGTTTTAACCTATGTTCTAATTTTCTTTTTCAAAAATTATACCACACTGTGATTCTCCTTTTGCTATCTCAGGCCTCTCTAAAACACAATTTTAAGTCTCCTGTTTGTAAGCTGGAGGCGACACAGCATTTGCCTACACTTGTAAGGAAATATTTTGCAAAATTAAAACTATGTGGTTCACATAGCTTGTAGATACTACTGAAACTACAGACTCCTATCCCCAGAGACCACTAGTAAGTGTATTAAAATCACATTTTAGACCCAATACAGACCTAAACCAGCATGCAGACAGCCACTGCTGTGCGCTCATATACCATCACTACCTCAGGTGTTCAAGAGTAAAGTGAGCTGCAAGAAAACTTGAAACTGGTCAAATGCACATAAGGGAGATGTGCCTAACTAACAAGAGCCCTGCCTTGCAGACACAGGGCTTGATTCAGAATTGTATAGCAACTCCTTAAGAAAACCAAGCTTGCAAATGTCAGACCTAGCAAAACATAACTTACGTGGAACAGTATTTTCTACAGGTACAAGTAAATGTACACCTAGAGGCTATCTAATTTGTTAGTTATTTCTTTTGTTGAAAAGCCTTGCAGTACCATCTTCATACTCCTTCTACCAATGATTCCTCAACTTAATGGACGGGGCAAAGTCTTTGCCACGTTTAAAAGAGATTTTTGCTACTGGTTTCAGTGCAGACTGAATAGCATACAAATTTCATGTGCTGATGGCCTTGCAAGCAGCCACTTCTCCCACTGCTTGAAAAATATAAAATTTTGATTGATCTGTTTAAAAATATTTAATTATCACAGTAACTGACACCCTGACACTAACATCATGAGAAAGTGAATTTAACTTTTTGGTGTCTCTGCTAAATTAACATAAAGATGCTTCACTTTGTGCTAAGTGACCAACCTTAACAATAACCAAAGGCTGCTGGGTTCCTCCAGTGAAAATACACAAGAATAACTTTGTCAATTTTTAATCAGTTTCTTTTTAATTCAAGGCCATGTGATCACATCCCTGATGCTCGTGAGATGATTTTTGTATCACAATTTGCTCTTGTTATTTGGAGGAACCTTCTTTTGTTAAAGCAGAATGACTTTGCTTTTTTAGCTCTTACCAAGAGTTCAAAGGCTAGAAAATACTGAGAGACCTCTCTTCCTAAGTGAAGTTTTCTTAAAATTAAATTGAATTAAAACACTTTGATGTTTCAAAACTAAGTCTCTTTGAAAATTTTAAATGCCTCTATTTCTTGCAAATGCAGCAAAGTAATGAAGCAGAGATAATGAATATTGGTTTCATCTGCACATAGGTCTCAGGGTTGGCAGACTTTAATGTTTACAGACCATGAGATTGACAATGCTTTGCACAAGAACAAGGCCTTGGTAAAAGCTGTCTGGTAGATTTCATTGAATCATGGGATCATTCTTTCAGGAAAAGACCTTTAAGATTGTCAAGTCCATCTGTTAACCCAGCACCGGCAAGTCCACCACTAAACCATGTCCTTAGGTGGTGCCTAAGAGGTCCACTCAGACAACAAACATATTTTATTGTTAGGCATGAAACTGGGCTGAAGTCAATTCTTTCTTTGTATTTGGACAGTGTCTGGTGTACTGGAGACCCTATTTCTGTTGGCACCTGTAAAAGTTATTGTAACATTACATTAAAAAGTGGGTACTGTAGGAGCTCAGCCTTCAAGATCTACAGCATCTGATGTCAAAGATAAAAAAGGTCACCTGGGATCCCATGTTATACAAGGGTTTAGAGTAAATGATCAATCTGGTCCTTCAGATTTTGAAACCTATGGCTTTACATCTACACTTTTCTGCCATAAATGAAGATGGATTCAAAGACTTCACAATCCTGACTTCTGTTTTACCATATATGAGAACTGAGTGCTTTCCTGCCAAGTTAAAACACTTCATGTTGAGTCAGCCCAAATCAAATTTTCAGATGCTATGTTTGTTTCCCTGATAACTGCAACAAAATTAGCACTAATTCCAAATGGCTAAAAAATTCCTCTTTAGTTCCTAGTTTCTGCTTCCTAATCACATCACTGGTAGGAAAGACATCTGATCACAGTTGGACACAAAGTAAAAACAGTGGCTCCTGTGATGCTAATAGCATATAAAACAACAATGGAAATAAGAATTCCTATTTATAATTTTCCTTACTGAAAGCTGCTAATTAATTACTTATTGTTTACCTTACACTGTAAGAGGGCTTTAAAGCATTTCTATGTGGAAAGTTCCTATGTGAAGTATGTCTGTTTCTCCACAAAAAGAAAAAGAGGCAGAGTTTCCACACCATTGCACTAACACAGGTACATTTGATGATGATTTCTGTGCATACAGGAATACAGTTTGTTAATTAAAAATAGGTCCTCTTTTACTTTCACAAAGCTACATAAGGAAAGTCTTGTATCTGGACAAGAACATTTCTATAATGTTTGAAATTTATTTGAAAGTTTCTTGGGTTACAGTGACACCTTATGGCAGTTTTACTGTATCTTACAGATTTTTTTTTTTGAAATTAACAGAACATTTTACAGCCTGTCACTATTATTAAAGAACTGCTTTGATGTTTTTAAACATGTTTTATTTACAAGTTACTCCACCTCTTCAAAAAGATAATTCCACCTCTTCAAATTTGTGTTTTCCCTTTTCCACTTATTAGAAAAATACATTTTAAAGGTATTTGGTATTATCTTCTCTCCAGGTTTAACAGATAATCTATGCTAGGCAGTACAGTTATAACATACTATTCATATCTACCTATGGTGATACCCAATTTGTGAATAGTCTCTTACTTGATTGATTCACTAAATTACAGTATGTAGCTCATTGTGTTTCTCTAATCCTAGATCTGAATTCTTTAAAAGAAAACATGATAGAAGTTAATGATTTTTTTTTTCCTTCTAAATACTGTTGGAGACCAAAACTGTGGGACATGAAAATAAAACTCACTACTACATGAAGATCAGAATTGATAAAATCTACCTTCCTGGGACTCTCCCGTGGATTTTCTATTGTCTAACCAGAGCTATCTCTACCTACAGCCCTTCCCTCACCTGAAGTGCCTCTAATGAGTCAACAGTTACCAAAAACATGCATCTTTATACACACGTCTTTATCTTTAAACATCCATCTTTGTCTTTGGTATTTCAATAATGCTTTCATCAAACAAGGGTTGAAAGTGGGCAACAGGTTTGAAGCTGCAGAGGGCTGAGAAGGAATGATGGAGAAGGATGATTGAGAAGTCACATTAATCTTAAAAACAGAGATGAAAATGCTCAAGTTGACTTGAAGCAGGAATTGTGTTTATGCTAAACTGCAGTTCGGGCTTAGTTATGTTAGAATAAAATAAGCTCCAGAATAGCTTTCATGTAACCTTTCATTGTTTAAAAACTGACATAGAGATGACTTAAAACGATAAACTTTTTTTTGAGTAAAAAAAACTTGTTAAAATTAATATTCAAAGTTTTAACAGATGTCATGACTAAACATGTCAAGTCTCTTACAATCTATAAATTAAAAAATTAAAACCCACATGCTTTTGCCATGTTTTTAAAGGTATTTCCATTGCTAACATAGCTGAAATCACTTACTAAACACCTAGCAACACCTGCAGCTCTTTTCAAAGAATGGAAAGGAAATCAGTTCAATCTAAAACCACTAGTTTTTCAAAATTAAGAAACTGAGCAACACAGAAAGCAAAACCTCTTCCCTCACAATGCCTGCATTAGAAAGAACTGAAGAAAAATGAACTTAAACAACTGTAGCCTCTTGAAAGACACGGTGACTCACAGTTCAGGACAGTACTTTTAATTATTATTACTTTTGTTCAAATAAAGTTTTAAAGATACAGATATAGTAAAGCTCTTTTCTAATGTCTCTAATCTTGATGTATATTTACATAGTGAATATTTGACCTACCTTTCACCAGAAAATGTATGCTACAGCAAAACAGGGAGTGGGAAAATAAAAAGTGAATTATTCAACTTCCTAATGACAGTCATTCAACTTAACGAAGTAGTATTTCCAACAAAAAACAAGCACAGAGAAATTAAACATTCGAATAAGAGTGTTAAGACTAGATTAAATCAGAGCTCAAACAGCTGCCCATCAGCAGCAGCAATAGTTGTCAGGACCAGTTAGGTTCTTCCATGAAACAGCACCCATGAGCACTCCCTGCACAGGCCCCAGGAATGTGAAGAGAGCAGGTGGGCAGGAGATACAATTTCAAAGAAAATAGGTATAATCCTGCGGGGCAGGCTCTATTTTTTTTTTTTTTTTTTTTTTTTTTTTTTTTTTTTTTTTTTTTTTTTTTTTTTTTTTTTTTTTTTTTTTTTTTTTTTTTTTTTTTACCCTCAGCAATTCCCTGAACTATGTGCCTCTCTGCACTGAAGGGTTTCTGTATCACTCTGGCATCTGGATTCAGTAATCCTTTGGATCACTCAGCTGTAGCTGCTTTTAACATTTCTACTTCAGGCTCATGCTGCCTGTAAAATAGATAACAAGGAAAACAGATGCCTACTCATCAGCCCACTCCATTGGCTTGCCAGAGCTTGACCATCAAGCCGAGATGCAGAGCCTCATGTTAAGTTCCCTTCTGTAGCCCCTCATGGCATAGCAACAATCTCCAGCCTAAAAGCAACAAGCACAGAATTGAGGCTGTCACTGTCATTAAATTCAGCATTCCCTTACAAAGCATCATCAGAAAAAAAAAAAATTGTCAGAGGCCCCTGGGTTGCCCTTCTACATCCATGCACTGCTTGGGAGCACTGATGCAGGAAAAAATCAGAGAGAAAGTAGATGCAAGAAATGGCTTCACCAGAAAGGGCCTGGAAAAGTAGCAGGCACGTGGTCCAAAGGAAAATTCTGACAAAGGAAATGCTATACGTGGGACTGAGCTCAGTCAACTTGGAAATTATATGTGGAGACAGACATAATTTAAGACACACTTATTTCATATCTGCAATGTGCAGGAAATCACAGCCTTGTCCTACCTACACCATGAATAGAATAAAGAAACACCTCCCACCCAGCACCCAGTTAATAATCTGGTTAACTTAAAAAATATTTAATGTTTGTTAAATCAAAGAATTTCAGCTGTATGGCTCTGGTTTGCAAAATCTGGCCATGAGGATATTGCAAGAAGTACTTGCTATTTCATTGCAAATCTTTTACTTGTAACGGTTGTAAATCAGTAAGAGTCAAGCAACGAATTCTTTAGGAAACATAAAACCAGTAAGGACAAACTGAAAGAAAAATTCAACTAATTCAAAGGTTTCCTGCTTGCCAGATAATAAAAAAGGATAAGCAATAATTTATTCCTGCACAGAATAACAATGAAAATATATTAGTACATTATACTGAAATCACTCCAATTGCAGAAATGACATTTAGTATCTATCAAATCAGAAAATCACACAGAAAATACTTCTGTTGCTAGTTTTATAGAACAGATCAAGAATTTAAGCACAGCCTGCATCAAAATTGCATATAGTTCTACAAATACTGTAATTTTTTTATAGCCAGGTAAAGCCAGGGTTTGTAGCATAAGGCTATTTGAGGAAGGTCAACAATTGAAGTTTCTATTTAAGGACAAAAATATGAAAATTATGTTCTAGTCTAATTTTATTTTTTCCTGATTCTCCTGCTTTGATTTTCTAAGATACAATCATTCTTAAGTCACAGTCATTATAAGACATGATTATTTTTAGAAATTCTTAAAGAATAAAAATAACAAAAGTATCTATCTGGTGCCAAGTTAGGATAGATGCTTCAAATGAAATTTACTGCTGTAATTGCAGAGGCATCTGATTGCTTCATTAGCACTTTTCTTATTTGCAATATTTGAAGTCACTGCTGTGACATTGGCTAAAATGTGTATTCACAGCTTTGGTGCCATAGGTGTTCATTTCATCAGCATGGCAACAACAGGAATTGCAATTCTAGTTTTTTTTAGTTCTCTGTTCTAATATTTGATTTTTCTGTTCAGAAAATAAGCAGATATTCTTCTGTGTGCTATTTGGTTCTAAAGTCACCTGCTGGCAAGCAAGCTCTTCAAGGTTTTGATTTTGTTTACTCTTATAAGTATTAGGTTGCATCAAGGAGACACAGAGACAGACATGAACAAAGGCTGCCTGCGCCGTAACTTCAGCTCCCAAGCCCCTTGGTTCTCAGGTAAAAGACAACAATGTTTTCATTTGTAGTTACAAATGGAGGTTCTTCTTTGATTATCTGGCTAATTATTGCAGGAAAGTGTAAAACCTCGTCTTTTGACGTTGTGCAAAAGGTGAAGCATTTTAAGAAATTCCATCATAAAAGGCCACATAATAATTAAGGCACAAGAAAAATCCTGAAAAAATACCCCTTTAAAAATTGCTATGTAAATATAGGTAGGTCATTAAACTTCTACCATTTCTGAGTTTTCAATCATTCCACACCCACAACTGCCTTAATTTGCAGGAAGAAACTACAATAGAACCAACAGTACAGTTCATAGGCATGTCCTGCATAGGAAAAAAAAAAATTTAAAAGCCTAGAGTTTAAATTTTGTGTCTAGAATACTTAGTAAATTATTTCAGAACTCGAATAACTAGTATTTATTGAGCTGCTGTTGGGTTTGTCCATGGGTAGGAGGATAAACTGAATTCCTGCTTTATCAGTCTGGCACAGGAAATCAGAATCCACCTTGTTACCTATGAACCGTTTTCCAATCTACTGAGCAACTGTGGTGGTCTCCAGCTGATAACACAGCTCTAAAAATGCTGATATAAAAAAAAAAAAGATTAATCTAAAGTTCATGTGTATGACAAATCCAGAAGTTGGACTAGAGATATTTAAGTCATGAAACACAGACAATTAGCTGCCAATAGCAAAGGATTCCAGGCAAAGAAAAAACAACTGCAAAGATCTCCAGTTTCCCTGTTTGAAGATTTAGGCGATCTGGATTCATGAAAGAGTTTATAAAGATGTCAACTTTACTCCACAACAAACCAACCCAGAATATCTGGATTTCAGCACTTGAAACCTTCTTGCTTAAGAAACAGGTAGGAATTATGGATCCTACCAATATCCAGAAATGGAGAGACAAAGACAACATTACCAAGGTGAAGGACATACCAGTCAGATCAGGACTATGATTAGCTGAGTGAATTAAGGCAGGCATTTTCTCAGCAGGAGCTGGCATATGACAGGACTGTGCTCACTTGATGGATACAGTTGTGGAAGGAAAGGGGCTGCTGTCATCCTCACCAAGTGAAAATGAAGAGAGAACTGAAGCCACCTGATGCTACCTTTCCATTTTCACCTAATCTACCCTTTTTTTCTTTTACTCTCTCCTCCCATACCATCTCTGGCCAACAATGATGCTTCTAATCAGATCAGACTCAGATGTCTTGTATGTCAGATGTCTTGTACTTGAACAATTTGTACCATACAACAACCTGAGAACAACAAACTGTCAAACTAACCTGACAAAGCGGTGTATCTTGAAACTCAGGTTTAGAGAAAGGGCTGGTTTCTGGGTCAATGAGCTGTGAAAATGCAAATTTAGATCGTTATGTGTCATCAGAAAAAGTAAATGCTAATTTTAGAGGTATTTAGTGTGGCAGTTTTTCCCCAGAACTTTTATCCACTGCATGAAGGCAAAATGTGATGATATTTTACAAATGTCTGGATAGCAATCCCTAAGAAATGAACTCAAAAGTACATGGGATAAAATGTATTTCAAACAAAATGTACAGGGAAAGTTTTCTGCAGAAGTTAGCATTAGTTAATTTAAATTATCAATAAAAATATCTTTCAATGTGAAAATATGAAAAGTTCATTTATTTCCATAGGCAACCTGATTCAGAGTACAAAGTGATGTGTATTTCTCAAAACTCTCACTGTACCTTTTACACAGCTTTAAAGTAACTGATCTACAAGTTGATACAAGAATAATTTTGGTTTTGAAGAGCTGTCCAATAAACCAGATATACACTAATGCCATGCTATGACAGTTCTATTTATGAATCACGGCTGACACAACAACAATATCACTTTATAAATCTCATGAGAATTTTAATGTTTTACAATCAGAACATAAAACTGCCACTAGTACAGAGACTGTACAATTAGACAAATAAACAAATATTAAATATTTTGCACAAGGCCTGAGTTCACTATAACACATTTTGATTTACAGCTTCATCTCAGAAATCTGTACAGCAGGTAGACCTGTTTCAGAGAACTTAAAGACAATACAAGTTCGGGGCTTATTTGTTATGTTGATGTAAGAGTGGGGCCTGAAAGGCAAGAGGATTTTGTGTACTTTTACTGCCTTGTGTAATTTTCTTGCAAAGCAGTCAAAACCTAATGGAAGGTAAGGTACAAGGCAGAACCTCACTTGAAAATCAGCTAACTCATGTGAAATTCTCCAGATAGGTTTCCTCACAGCTTTCCAAAGGAAAAGTTCACAATGAATATATAAAATGCAGCATATCTCTTAACGAAGAAAAAGAATGGTTACATATACAACATGTACTCCCCTCCCTAGGTTTCTTTCATTGGAAATGGCACAAATCAGCAACATCCCCCCCAACACCAATAAAAAAACCTAATCAATAAGCAAAGGTCACTCCAAAGTCCAAAAACTTCATTATAATGCAAGATCCAGTAATGCAAGAACCAGTGTTCATAAACTTATGTTTTAAAAACTTTCCTTTTCTGCTCAAGTTACCCAGACGTAGGCAAACTAAACATGTATTATTTATAACAGATAACACAAGTATCATATAATTCTTAGTCTGTATGGAAGCTTTATGGAATTTGATTCAAAACCAGTTTCTCATTTCTCTCTGTTTTTTTGGTGCAGTTGAAATGAAAAATCCAAAAATCCTATAATCTAGAATATAATCACACATATATCTACAGACACAGATAACATTACAACAAGGGTTATAATACAAAAGTCACTATACAGTTTTCTTTCTTTAAAAGGCAATCAGGTTATTTGTTATGGTTCCACATAAACGTGAACCGGTTGTTGCTAAAAAGACAAAACAGAAAAGGAAAGTTTTAAAGAATAAGGCTTGAAATGTTGTGCACCTACACATCCAAAAATTCAGCCTTTTACTTGGGGTACTCAACACCTGTGTAAGGCCACAACTTCTCCACAACATTTCTTGTTCACAGTGAGGAGAACACGGTATCTTCATTAAAACAAACTAGGGCATTCTACCCATGCTCCCAGTAAAATTTCTCTCCCAGATAACTGGCGGACTCCTTTACCTTTCAAAAGACTCCTCTGGTACTGCTGCCCTCCTGCATAAGCAAGTTCCAAGGGCTGTTCTGTGCCTTATTCACACCACTTGTATGATGAAAAGGAACAGAAGATGGGTTCCCTTCTCCACTGACACCTGCGCCGTTTCATTCCCAGTTGTTCTCAAGAGTCAGAACTAGGGGATTCTAAGCTAATCTGAAACTCAGTAGTTTTAAGGTTCTCCATCAGCCAAAATAGAGGTTTTTCAAGCCTCTTTAATACAGTCCTTCCCTCCAGCAGGATGAGTTGGCTCTCTATGACTTGAGTTTTGAGAGGATGCTTCAGACACTTTCATACTTAATCCGAAATAGAACCAAAAGCTCTAATATGGAAAACACTGTTGTCTTGGTGCAGTCATGTTCATTTAGCATACAAAAGAGCAGCCAAAGCACAACTGATATAAGATCTGCAGCTATTTTCACTTAGATTGTCCTCTTATAGTAAATAAAATATAGATGAATCACTTAAAGAACCGGAACTTACTCCCTTTATCTCCCCTTTACAAATGAATGTAAACTAGATGGGCTGGGCACTTCAGCCCAGACCCTGTTCTCATTTCCACAGTAGAATGAAGACATACTCACAGTGGGTGAGCATAGTGGGCACACAGTGGGTGCTGTGATGATACAACCTGAGAGGCTTTCACATTTTTTTCCTTCAAATTATGTTAGATATGAAGGGCAGAAATTTAATGGAATTTACAGTCTTCCTCAAGGCATTGTAGAGAATAACTTGCCAAGTCATCATTTCATTAACAGCATTTGTAGTGTCTTCGTCAGGTACCAGTTTCAAACCTGTGTTCTCCATTTTACTTTACATGAGGTCTAGGCAGACCCTCTGCTTAGGCCAAGCTAGATGTAGCACTACTTTCCATCCAAGTTCAACCACAGGAGGCTCCTAGAATACCCACATTTTGTAATATTGTCCCTTCCCCTTTGTCTTTCTCAAAAACCAACTTGTATGTGAAGCACAATTGCTGCTCTCAAAGAATTCAGTCCGGCCACAAAACAAGTCTCCCAGCCTCCTGCAGGGCCTCAGAATGATGACTTGTAAGTGGAGTGATCAGTTGGCCAAGGCTTCCTAAAGAAAAGCTATTGTAGCAGGAACCAAGTGGCACATGGCCATGGTTGCTAACTTACCTCTTGCAAGTCCTCTTTCCTTTAAGTTAAGAAGAAATAATTTGAGAACTTCAAACACATTGGGTCTCCTGACACATTAAGCAGGAAGCATCTATGTGGAAAAGGGGATTGTACTCACTACTTTTAGATACAGTTTTATATATATATATATATATGTATGTATGTATATATATACACACACACTTTTAAATAACCGGAAGATTTTTTTAGAGCTTTTATGAGCACCCGTTTCAGTTTTTTTGTTGTTCTTATACTCTGGACATTCTGAAAATTGCAGCAAACAAAAGAAATCTGTTATGTTTTCAAATATAAATGGAAAAAAGTCCTATTGCTTGAATCAGATGAAGACCATATTCCATTGCATTACCACTTCATAAAAGCCACTTTTAATTTGAACCTGTAGGATTTTTTTTTTTAACTTTGTTCTTACCAAATAGATTATGTTCTGGTATAGCCCATGCCAAAAGCACATACCCCAAATCACACAGTTTAGAAGTCCAGTATATGAAATCAGACCGATTTTTTTTTCACTTAACTTTCCCTGCAATAGATTAAACTAGATCCAGTTCTGAAAAGCTCCTAGTACAGAGAGATCAGTGACTGAAACCCCAGATCAGGACACTGACTTTTAAGACTGCCTTTGCCAGAGATGTATTCATTTAATACATTGTAAAGTCCTATGAGATGCTGTTTTTAACATAAACTTCCTTTTCATATAATTTAGAGGGATACAGATTCAAGTAATTCTTCAAAAGCTTGCCTTAGGTTACCCTAACAAAACACAGCTTCCAAGAGTTGACATAAAAGAACACATTAGTGTGATTGAGAGTATAGAGTGCCAGCAACTGTAAATGAACCTAAATAGTTCAACAGTTCTAGTATTGTACCTAAATTTACATGGATATTTTAACATAACCGACAATGCTTACCATGAATATTAACAGCACATAAGCATCACAATGTATTAGGTATTGTTTTCTAGACCACAAATTTATTGGTCCCAGGTATTTTAAAATAATAGGACGAACGCAGCAGCTATAATACATAATGGATTCTTTAAGAAATATGCTTAATGCTATCACCGCTTAGAACCTGGAACGTGGAAGTATAACAAAATACAAGTCATATTTACAGCATAAGGCCCTTTGGTTTCTTAAGCAGCAAACAAAAGAAGAGTTTCTTCAGTGAAAGGCTTTGAAAAATTAAGCAGGTAGGCTTTCCATAAAAAAGGTAATGAGTTTTTTCCTTCCCAAAATAACCATTTTATAGTCTTCAAAATACTAGATAAGAAAGCTCTTGAAATTCTTATGAAAAAAAAGTTAAAACCCAACAGGAGTATCCAACGGAGCAAAGATTCCACCATGGGCAAGCTGAACATACACCTTCTGGAAGTAGAAGAAATTACTATTTGGACTTCTGGAGACCTTTATTGAATTTAGAGTAATACAATAAAAAGGATCTGAAATACCTGTGTATTTATCATACACTCTAGAGCTTACAAATCCATATTTGAGAAATCAGTTCATGTCAATCTATCCTTCATAAGGACTTGATTTAAACCAAAATTAAAATTAAATAGTTCATTCTAGTCAAGGCAATTTATGGCAGCTTTTACACACAACCCTGTGCAAATTGTATAAGGCGATCCTTTTTCATTGTCTCAATTGAGCCAAAAATTATTAATTAATTCAAGATATTTCTGTGTAACTATATAACATGCGTTTAGTTACACAGCTGGGGCAGTCAGCGTGGATTTTACATTTACATTCATTTTGTGAGGTTCCGTAACTGCAATTTTTTTCACATCAGTTAGAAGCAGTATCATATTAGCCAAAACAATGGAACATACAGCAAATGTGATGAAATCACCACATGTATTTCAAAATCCTGCTTAAGTGGTATGTCGCTTTTGCTATGGGGCTTGTAACAAGGATCTGGCATTATAAAAGAGATCGTAAACCAGCATTACCTTTGAAGCAGTGTTCTTAGTCTGTCTCAAACTTCAAACAAATTTTAGAACGACTTCTTACGTCTGATGAATCTTGTTATAGTTTACTACCACATTCATTACATTAGCTTCCATGAGAGAAGGAAAGAAGGAAATCAAAATATGCTCCCTTCTTAGTCTTGCCCATAGTTATTGGTTAGGGTTCTCTCTGTATAATTTGGCTATCAAAATTTTTGGGCCAACATAAGAATTTTCTTTTTGCAAACTGTCATAGGAACAAAATGACAGCTTTAGACAAATTCAGGCAACATGAGTAATTCTCCAGGTTTGCATCCAACAGTGTCATTATCACCTAACCATTTTTGCTGAACTTCAAAAACAGAATTTTGCAGGAAATTTCATAGGAGTTCACTGAGTTCACCTTTAAATAATTTTGATATACTTCTTTTTCAGCTGAATATATGCATCCTACCTTCAGCACTTTCATGTTGGTAAAGACACAGGAAATCTCTAGCATGTAAGATGACTTTGCACTTACACAATTCCACTGTGGTACCAGATGAATCAAACATCAACCTTTTTTCCTGGCCAAAAGTCTTTACTTTGCTGGGTTGAAAGTTTCCCCAAGTCATGTTTTTA
Organism: Phylloscopus collybita; assembly: GCA_027886175.1. NCBI lineage: Eukaryota > Metazoa > Chordata > Aves > Passeriformes > Phylloscopidae > Phylloscopus > Phylloscopus collybita. Next base: position 46,855,685 of record JAJNNQ010000137.1, on the reverse strand, counting down.
TTAATCAAAACAAGATGTTAATCAGCTTACCCATGATCCAAATTTCATCAATCTTTGAAAGAAGAAAACAAAACATTTTACCCAAAAAGATCTTTTAAGTCATTGCTAGCTGAGCTGCTGTTTGTCATTGTGTTTGCTGGTTGTGCAAAGTTCTGAGGAGAAAAGAAAGGATTACCCTGTATACCGAAGCCTGGCTGTGCTATCATGTTCATCTGAGGTCCCAAGGCTGTATTGCTCGCATTCGGGGACCCTGGCGGTGGCACAAACTGATTAACCCACTGGCTTGATTTCTGTTGAGCCAACTGCTTCATGCTAACTTTGGGTTTTTGAGGACCAAAAAGATTATCTAAAGCAGACATATCTGGGGGTCTGGTTTGTTGTGTCAATGGAGAGACTGCAGATGCAGCATTCATAGGACTGTAATTTGGCATATTAGCAGGTGGTACAATGTTCATCTTGGTTGCTCCTGTTGCACTTGGACCACTGAAGAAATTCTGAGTAGCAAGACCTGCTCCCATAGTGAATCCAGCAGTCTGAAACCCCATATTTGTATTTAGTCCGTTTGTCATGTTCCTCTTTGTGTTGTCAATGGGTGATGAAAATCCCATTCCAACACCCATAGAAGGAATGGAAGAGAAGCTGTTTGAAGATGCAACTTGAGCTTGGTTGATAGGACGGCTGGTCAAAGATGACATATTATCTATCAAGGTATCTGTCAAGTCTTTTGTCTGCAAAACACATAAAATGCAGTTAAATGTTTTTTCTCTACAGACACACTGGCACAGAGTACTTCCAATTTCATCATTATCCCTGCAGACCTGGCTTTAATTTTTCAGAAATTAGAATTCACTGCATGGAATTGGGCATGAAATGTAGTAATACACAAGTAATACATTATTTGTGCTCTTTGCTACTTAGAACTAATGGCTACGTAGCTTTAATTTAATGTGACATCTAAGACTACACACAAAGTATTACCGTGACTATTTGCTTAAATGCCCCATTCCTATCCTCAAATCCTTTATATATTTCCGTAATAAACTCTTCAGAGAAAAACCTTTCTTAGTATGTCCTTTTCCCTTATCTAGTACAATGACCTTCTGATAATAACGATACCCTTGAAAATCCTAGCAATTTAAAAAGTGGGAATATAGCTTATGATGCAAATGAAAGGCACATGGAAATTTAATTTAACTTTTCTCAGCTGTGCCATTGTATCACCAGAAAAAAAAAAAAAAAAAAAAAGTAACTCACAGGAGGAAAAAAATGCTAAATGCATACAACCCTTGAAAAAGCATCAGAGCTCCAACAGAAACAATGCATGCAGTTGTTTGATCTTTCTCACCTGCTTCACTGGAGGAGTTACTGTAGTTGCTTGGGGCGTAAGAGGTTGCTGGCTCTTCAGTTTCTGTGCCTGTTCTTGTTCTTTAGCTAACTTTTGCTTCTCTTCCAGTGTAAGTGAGGCCTTTTAAAGGGAAAATACTGGTAGTAAGTTGCACAAAATGGTTATTCTGACATTCACGTTTTTATTTCATAGTAGCACTGCCATTTCAATAATACGTGGTAAGCAATGCAATTTACACAAAAGAGAAAAACAATAAGCAAAATCTATTATAATATTTACCATATCGCTAGGAAGTACTTAAAGCAAATAAATACAATACTAAGAGCAGCATAATGAGAAATTTGGGCAGATCTCAAAAGAGATACATCAACAAAACCACTTTAGCTTTGTTTCCTTAATATTGGGCAAAAGAAAGTGTTCTTCACAGTTTTTGTTTTTATATGGTTACTAATTCGATCTAGAAATGCAAAAGACCATCGAGTTGAAAAGGCAATTTCATTTTAAAACTGCTCAAGAGTATTTTGAGGATTTTAATTCCACTTTTGTTAATAACGAAGGATGAAATAATTAAAACATTCCCCCTTAATGCGAAGATTCAGATAGCTAGAAATAGAAATTATAAAATACACAGATTCTGGGGAGCCATTTCTATAATTAGAAGTATGAAAAGAATATTACAATACTTAAAGCTTATGCTTACTGTATTACTGGTAATATTTTATGTTAGGCTATGTTTTTCCCTTGTGTCTTGTATTTAACCACATATTGACTGTTTTCACTTAACTTTGTGAAAGTTAAGTACAATAACAGTTAGTGTCTGCCACTACATAAAATTCTACATTTTATCTGCATTTCTCTTTGTCATTTTATCACAAAGGTCCCTATTTTGATTTTCCTACCTAAATCCAGTGGTGAAGTTTTAGTTTCATTTAAATCTATAATTAAGGAGAACGAAAATGACCACGGATTTATAATCCGAATTGCTGCCTACTTAGTACAAAGCTACTTTCAAGGAAAGGCTTACATGGAAATTGAAGGGTATGATTTGAACGTTTTTCGTGGACCTTCTCATGTGACTATGCATGGTGGCGTGCTATATATAAAAACAGTTTTCCTACTAAAGCTTTAAATATGGTATGTATTTACACACATTCTTTTTCTGCAACCCTATCAGCCTTGTATTAGACAGATGGACAAAACAGAACTACAAAACAAAGTAAAAACACACCTTTCTCTGTATTGATGATATCTCATTCTCTTTACTATCAGATCCACTGGTTAGAAGGTCAGTTCCACTATTAAATACCTTGTCAATCTGTTTAAGTTCAAAGAAAAAAACCTTAATTATTTGAAATACTGTAATTTAAGGCTATGTAAATATCAACTAAGTGATTTTAAATTTCAATGTTCTATGTGTAAGTTACATATTGTTGCTTACCTGATTGCCTGTACTACTAGATCTTGCCTCTTCAGACCCACTCATCTGGTTGGCTATGTCCAAGGATCTACATAGTGCAGAGTATATTACAACAAGATAACTTTGCAATCACATCCACAACACTAACAATGCAGATTATTCTTCTGCACTTAAATAATACCAAATGATTGCATTATGAGAGCAAGAAATTTTATATCATGCCTTCAGGAGACTGGCAAATATTCTTTGAGAAATAGTAAACGTCTCCTAACAATTTTCTGTGGTCTTCATTTCTCCCTTTGAGCAGGGTGACCCAGACTTCAGATATCCCAAATTATGTTGTCTCAGAAATCTCTCCTCATATCAAGCTCCATAAAATAGCTCCAAATATTTTAAAATATCGCAGCCTTCTAAAAAGCTGCACTGTTTATGTTCGTCAGGTATGGTTTATTTCTCAGCAACTACAGGAAAGCGATTTTCACATAGAAGCAGATCTTCTCACAACTCTGCTTATTTGAGGTAATTCTCAACTACTGAACTTAGAATTACCCATTTTTTTACTGCTATGGCTAGAGTTCTCTAACATTTGCCAAAAAAATGACTACTTCTCCAACAAAAACTTTAACACTTACTTCTGTTGCTCCTGCATGACATGAAGTTGCTCAAGTTTTGTTTTATGCTCTGCTTCCAATCTATTGAGCATCTCTCTTATAACACAAATAAAAGAATTGAACTGGAAAAGAAAGACATAAGAAGTCTGGATTTTGCAGTGAGGGAATTCAGATAGCTGTAACTTAGCAGGTAATACCTCATAAAACTACAATACATAATGTCAGATAAAGTGCAGAGACTTTTAAATAATTTATACTCCACCTTCATTATCATGCATTAGATAGCAAACTACAAGCAGAGTGCACACTGAAACAGGGAAAAATACAGGCCACAAAAAAAACCCCCAAACAACTGAAAGGGGGCACTGCAGACAAAACCTCCACATACAAGCATTACAACATTCATTTGCAAACAAACCAACCAACCTATTACTCTCTTCCCAGTATTTCATAGCAACACAGCATTTTATTTGAATACTTATTATGTTAGTAGCTAACTGTTTTTGCAGAGTATTTAGAAGGTTGACAGTATTAATTTTGAAATTTTACACCAGATCAGTTAAATACACTGAAAAATAACAAGCTTCAAACACAGAAATACAGTAAAATTGGGGAGGGTTTTAGTATTGCTTATTTTTACAACAGACACAGACGTGCAGTAATATATGATTTTTTTAAGACAACAGTTTGAATTTATTCTCTGATAACTGTCAGGGAAAAGCATGCGAAATAGTCATGTTCCTACCTGATTGAGATTAAGATTGTTCTCAATACTAAGAGGAATCAGATGAGGCAATACTTTTCCTGCAAGCTGTTCTTTGGTAATTCCCAACTTCTTGTGAGTAAACGTACATTTGTAAATACCTAAAACAGAACACAAAAATAGCAGAAATTGTTATGTTTAGTAAACAATGGAAACAAAGTTGAAGTAGCACACTGATATATGTATTGATCATCTGAACAACCACTGTGTTTGTGTGCAGGGACAAACATGACCAAGAGAAGCTTAAAGGCTAAGTACTCATCCACAACAAACAGCAAGAAGCTTTGCTACAGCTCAGAACAAGAGGATGTCCAAAGTCATACTTTGCAGTTATGAAACCTGGTATTAGTCAATGTATTGTTCCGGCCAATTATCTGAGAAAATGCATCTTTGAATAGATCATGCCACAAACTGACACAGTGCCACTTGAGAAATCAAGCTGCATCAGCTAAGGATGTGCTCTCTCCTGGCACACTACAAGTAGCTAGGATTAACTATCATCCTGCTCTCTGATGGTTTTTTTACAACACTGTTAACTAGAAGGTTTGGGCTGTTACACATAGTATCATAACTCATGCATAAACTTATCTATTTTAAAATCACTGAAAAAAGTGATTTTTTTCTCTCATGCCTATCAGGCATGAGAGACCCAGTGTTAAGCCCAAACGTTCTGTAGTGCTTCTGACAGGAAGAGTCCTCTGCTTAAATAGCCCAGCTCTGGTGGCAAGCACTGAACATATTAGCATAAAAGAGACAGCAGCTTTCCTCACTTTCTATGATAGTAGAACAGAGCTGTCACCCAGACAAAGAAGATGAAGAATGGTATTATGATTCTGGAAGAAAGGAGACCCTGAGTACATAAAACTGGTTTCAGCCCATCATTTCCAAACTAGGATTCACCTATTCACTGTATCTGAGTAGAGTTCAGAATTAACACAACTAAAGCAAAAAACCAGCATCCCTTATTCTTAGATAGCAAATAAAAGTCAAAGCTGCAAGGATTAAGGGAAACAGGCAGCTTTAGATCGGTACAGATAAGACGCCTTCTTACTGCTTTTGAGCAAATAAAAACAATGCACATATTAGTATAATGTTCAATGATGGTTACTGGCAGTGCAGCTCAGCTCTTACAATTGGTCTACGCCACTTTGGTGTCAAGAGGAGAGACAGTCAATCTTCCAGACTGGGCCAAGCAGTCACACCTCTTTCTTGGCAGTGGCTTTGGTCATCTGGACTCCTTAAGCCCATTCAATTTGCTAAAATCACACATCCTGAGATAGGCTAGCACTAAGTGGCAGTAGAAAAGCTCAGGTGGGAGTGAGGTCTCCCAGAAGCACCAAGCCATTAGGTTTTGTTAGTCATTTTGTGAGACCTCACCCAGACTGTGTTCCTCTTCTGCACACAGGCACAACTGTGTGCCTAAACATCCAACAAAATGAGTCTAACAAAACTTGCAGTAAAGAACAGCACATTTGTATGCCACCATTTATACTATCTGCTACGCAAGAGTGGTAGAAGAAGGCAACAGTAACATCTCAAAAGCTACAGCATCTGAAAGATGACAGTTCATACAAAACAACCTCTCTGACTCTGTGGGGCACCCAGTCCATGTAAGTGTCACAGCCCATGAACTGCAGTGAGTATTCAGAACTGCACTGGGCCCTGAAGACTAAAAATATATGTACTAGTGCTCAAATGTCATACAAAAGGTAACTGAACAGGGACATACTCAAGAACCAGAAAGCTTTTAGCAGTCATTTTAGGGATACACTACGTAAACATGTTCAGTGATAACACAGAAAGCTCTCAGATTTATAATATCAAAGCACAAAACAGAAAGTTGGAAGTATTAGTTACCTAAAATTCCCATGAGCACTGCAGGTTCCTTTGATGGAATTTGTTGTAGAAAAGGTAAAATATCGTCAAGCACAAACCATTTATCCAAGTACTCCAAAATCTTGCCCAAGCACACTAGTGAGTTTACCCGAACCTGTGAAGAAGGATAAGAATGAAATAAACTCTTTATTTATAGAAAACAAAACAAAACAACTTTACAAAACTCATAAGAAAATCTTTGTACTGAAAAATTCAAGACAAGTTAAAACATGCTTTTGTATCATGAAAGAAAAACACTTGTTTTTATGCTCCCAAAAACTTGGCTTTTCTGCATGACAAACATTGTCAATATGTATTACTGTGGAACCCAATTCAGTAATTTTTACAATATTATTAACATGGTAAGTTGTTAACAACTTTAAAATTTGTTAGAGCAAAGAAATGGTGCTTTTGCATTTTTAAGAAGTTTTTTGAAAAAAAAATCAGTAAGAAATCAGAACACATTGATGGGCTTTCCTTTAAAGACACAACATGGTAAACCCAAAGTAATTAAAAGTTACAACATTTTCTGAACAGTAGAGAACATTACTATGATACTCACAGCAAGAGAAGAAGTTTGCAAACATGCATTTTTAATTCTTGGAATTAATGAATTTTTCATTGATGGGTAATCAATTAAATTGGCAAACGTGGGAATTATGTTTAGGCAAAGCTCCTAAAAGAAAATCCATACAAGTTTAAAAAGAAACATACATATATATTATAAAATTAGTACTAATATAACTCAATACCAGTTAGTTTGAACTGTCTTCTTAAGCTTTCCTCCTACGGAAATATTTAAGGAACTACATTCAACTAAGCTGCCCTTGATCTATCAGACTCAGTTAAAAATACGCAGAATAATAAAGCATCATGGTATGTTTACAGAACCTTCAAAAATGGATTTCAGAAAAAAGAGCATTCATAAATTCATAATATTTAAACAGCAAGAATATCTTGAATTTTCACAAGGGACCTTTATATAAACCCCAACTTTTACTACATCAAACTATCAATCTCCTACATAAATCAAGAAAATTTCAATGAGTACTATCAATATTACTGCAGTACAATGATAGACTGCATGATAAAATAGCATGTCAAGATTAACCATACTTTAGCAACAGAGAAAAAGTATAAATACAATTTCAGCCCAATCTCAAAAATAAGAGACAGTAATACTAAGTACATGTTGCAAGTAAACACCTCAGTAACTGAAGTACTGACGCAGCAAGAAACTCATGACAGGTACTTAGAAACTAAAACCTTTGTCCCTAATATTACAAAGGCTTTGCAAAAGTAGAAGTCACATCTGGTTATCCAAAACCGCCTTTGAGAAATATTTTGTTTCTTTGTCTCCCACTCCTGAACATTTTTGGGTAATTGGAAGTTAATTACAGTTGAAAGATTTAAAAAAAATCCCCAGAAGAACCTTAGAAAGGTAGAGGAAGCATAAGGAAAAAAAAATGGATACATAGAAATGTCACCAGAATGTTTATTAATATGATTTTACAGCACATCAGGTCTCCTGAGGTAACTGTCAGCACAGATGTTCTCAGCAGTGGGAGCTCAGAAAAAGCCACCTCTCACTGACTGGTACGAGCACACATGCCTGCATGGTTTCTGCTGCACAGGCAGGGAAATATAAATGCATATCCTACTCTCTGCTACGGTGGCTAGTAGAATTTAAGATAACAGTATTAGAACAACAGTCAAGTGGTTACCCTCCTGGAAAACAAGGGAACTAAATTTTACTTTACCAGAAACAAACATTCTTTAATAAAGCATTAATCTCTTTCAGCATTCAAGCATATTATACAGTTTTAGAGGGCTTTTTTTTTTAAGTAAACAAACACATGAGTATACAAAAAGTTGCTATGTCAGCTGAAAGAGGAAAAAGAAAGTTTTAAATAAAGGCTGCAACTACTATACCTGGATCTGAATTGAAGGTGCTTCCAAGGCTCTATAAACCATCGGTAGAACACTGTTCTTTATTTCATCTGGTGGAGTTTTGGTTAGAAGCAAGTCCATCTTTTGCAGGAAGATTAACAATATCTATTCAAAGAAAGACAATTCAGTAGACAAAAGTTTGTCCAATCGCAAAGGACATATTTACAATTTAAAGTGTGTTGTCTCATATCAAAAAAACTTCAGAAGTTTTCTTAAAACTCAGTAAATGTGATCACTTACCATGTTGCTTGCCTGAAGGCATGGAAGACAAAAAACACTTTGACATGTTATTGCATTTTAAAAACAGCAAATACAAATCAAACAAAATATGCATGTTCCAGACTGACTCTTCTGAAATAACAAATAATAATGACTCACTGAGGAGTTCTTTCTACTTACAAGAACTTGTAAATAGTTCTTGTTTCTCTTTATGTTCTTTTGTTAAAATACACCTGCAGAAAATCTTTATACACATATCACTGTTGCAAAAGCTAAACTTCCAAAAAGCTGTAACTCAAATTCCGTCCTCAAAGCACTTGATCACAACTCCGCATATACAAGCTGTATTCCATGTGTCTAAAATCGAAATAGGGACATAATAAAAATAATATTATGGCTACTAGACAGATAAAAAATGCCTTTATTCTATTTAACATGGGAATTGTGTATCATAAAAAATCTCTAACAAAATATTCACATCACATCAACTTAAAAAATAAAACTAGAATAGCACCTATGCATAGTGGGATCCATCTTGCTTAAGATTAGCCATCTAAAAGTTAAATACTATTCTAAGTCACTCACCCAGCTCAGTTTCAAATAGAGAGCACTATGTAACTCTTAAGGTTCATATCACAGCTCGGACAGGTGCTAGAGGGGACAGTGAGTATCCACTGATATCAGAACTTCTTTTAGAAAATACGTTAAACTAGATGGATAAATTACATTTAAAAGTATCACAATTACAACAAAAAGCCAAGTATTTTACAGGAAGACTTAAATTTTTGTCTAAGAATACATGGCAATCAGTACTTCTGTCCCAAATAAACAGAAGCAATGAAAAGTAGAAACAGAAATGTACCAAGACCCCACCATAAATTTCCTCCTTTAATTTATTCCCCCCCCTTTACAGAGAAGAAAAATAGATTTTTACAGTGCAGCTAATATGTGGTTTTTTATTGGATATTTATGATTTTCCAAATTGCACACACACACAAAATCATTTATGAACATTGACTCTGATGCAATAACCCCATAGTTGGCATGATCAGGGTGAAATGGCTGAGATCAGTTTTCAAGCTAGATTTTATAGTTTTCTTCAATATACAATCTTTGTCCTAAACTTGAGTTTTTAAGACCTACATGTGCTCTTAACACCTGTTCTTCTGTAGCAATCCTGATAATGTAAAATTGTGGAATTACAGTTTCTATGTTTAAGCTTCTAGGATCCTATTTGATACTTTTTATCTATTTATGTAAAAATCAAGATGGTACAGTCACAGATTCACACACACCATTTAATAAGCAATTAACAGCAGTTGCACTTATATATTAAATTATAATGCCTCATTCATTAATGCAGAGCCCAGTACTTGTAAGGGAACACTTCTGTGTAGTGAATTAGAAAATTAATTTACAGCACATCCTACACTAATTGTCTATGGAATCCTGCAGATACAAATTAAGGGCTTGTCTGGGAAGCTATGTCAGAGTAAGCTAGGATATTAACGTACAGCACATGTTACTCCACACTAACCCCAAGCATAAATTTATCTAAATATTCCATTTTCACAGAAAGACAATGTGAACACTAGCTAACAATTTCTTCATATTGAATTAGAGCAGCTTTCCTATGATACATTCACTTCCTAATTTGAATATCCTACTAACGTCAAGCAACAGGCCCCCCACAAAAATCTGTCACATCTTGAAAGAGTGTTTGGAAGAAATACTGGCATCTTCCCTGAATGCCTCTTTCCAGGAGTTACAAGCACACAGAAGCTGGACATTTCTGTATTGTATAGTCAGACCTGGAATTCTATCCTCTGGCACTCGGAACCTTTGTATTTTTTTTCAGAATTCCTGACATATTTGATATATACTTTGAAAACATGACCTAAACTTTAAACTTTAACTTTGCCTTTAAACTTTGCCTTATTAAAAATACATGGCTCTTTTTAATACTCTTATTAAAAAGACCATAGAAATAATAGTTGAATAAGTAATGTAGTACTTTGCATTAAAAATACCAGCATAAGAATTTAATAGACTCTAGGTAGTCACAGAAAAACTCTGTCCCCATGAGCTGACTCCAAGTTTGTATTTTGTTTCCTTCATGTCTCAAGATATAAACTAGCTCTTGTGTCCATTATGCTCCAGATGTAACTTTGCTACAAACTTTTTGCAGCAAGGCTTGTGTCACAAATCTAATGTTAAACGCAGCAGAACACAGAGTTATCTTTTAGGTTGACACAGCACAAATGAGATGTTCACTGGCTTTTGGTTGGTTAAACACTGACTTTTTCAAGACAAAAAAGCTAACATAAAGCTTCACTGTACAAGTATAAACAGCATTAAGTAGTTCAAATTTCCTGAGGTATTCTCAGTTAGATAGCTGTCCCCTTCCCTGCCTCCGCAGTATAATGACAGTTCTGTGGTCCAGTTTTCTGAAACCCAGAAATAAAAGGTCTGCTATGTTTACCTTGCCTTTTTAAGTGCTCTGCAGAAAAATAACGGCACACAGGAGAAAGCTAGAAGGAATGCATCTCTTATCTATGGAGGCACAATGCCCCACTTTGTGATGGATATCTTAGGAATCATCATGGTGATGACAAAAAGATGCAAATTTTTGCTCCTTTACAGTAATGATTATGTCTTAATACTTTTATACATTTAAACAGCGGGGAAAACAGCATCTTTTACTTACACATTGCATTTGTCAAATAAAAATTAAACTAATTTAGTGAATTTTTGCACAGTCCTCAAAGAAAAACTACTCTTAATATGAATAAATAGCATTTCTTACAGAGTGTCAAGGCTACAATTTTTCCACCCCATGATCCCAATGTCAGCAAACTGGATACAAGAAAACAAACAAAGAAAAACAAAACAAACAAAAACAAACAAACACCCACCAAAAAACCACAAACAAAACAAAACAAGACAAAACAAACCTGAAAAAACCCCAGGGTCGTCTACTGGTAGAATATATGCAAACACTGTACTGTACAACCCTGCCCAGACTGCCCAGATAAGGGTTAAAATGCTAACAAATATATCTTCTACAATCGAACAAAATCAAGTGGTAAATTAAACCTCTTTTTCAAATCTCATTTTATCTATAAATGCAATATACCCTCAGAACCCATCTAAACAAGCAGAGGTAGAGCCTTTGAGAATTTTCTGGAAAATCTATTTTGAATGAATCAGGACTGACTGCCTGGACAACTATAAAGAAGATTGTGGAACGTGTGTGAAGCTGGAAAAGGGAAATAGAACAATTAGTCACTTCTTCAGGGAAAACGAAACTAAAGAGAAAAATTGTAGTATGAATAATCTTAACATACCTGGATTGGTTCTTGCTGCTTAAAAACAGGACCAAGATCAGGTAGAATGAGCTTGATATACTCTTCTTTGGTGCACTCCTCAGCAATTAAGAGAACATTAGGCAAGACAAAGGGTACCATATCAGGATTCACAAATTCGGAAGTCAAGCAAGGCAAAATTCGCTGAATTATAACACGCTAAAAGAAAACAAACACACACAAAAAAACCAAGTATGAATCATGTACTGCACTGAAGTAAGTTACCATTGCACCAGTTCAACAGCTTTTGTATTAGCCTGATATTTACAATAAAGTAGACAGATAATTTTCAGTTTTGCTTAATTTTTGCTGTTTGCACTCAAAACAAAAATGAATACCCTATAAACCCTGCAAATTAGTAAATTCTTTTTCTGTACCTCATCATTCACTGAACAAAACACATAATCCTACTATATCTCTCTGTAAAACTCCAGATACATTCCCTAAATAGGATTCTGCTGATGAAACAGATATTTAAACTGTGGATGACTACTGTAGCGTTAGACATCCCTAAATGCTTTTGAAGTCAAGAAACAGAAATATATGGTTCAAGGGCACAGTCACTTCCCTCATAAAATACACTTTCAAGACAGAAAAAAATAAAAAGAATGCCCTAAAGATGATTTGGTCAACCAGTGGCTGTCTAAAGTTAGGTAAAATATATGCCACTTATTTCCAAATCCAAACCAGCAACCATTTCTGATCAAAGGAAAAAACTGTTAAATTAAAAAGAATGTAGTATTAAATATGGAATCTAAATGTTGCACCGTGTAGTGCAAAACAGAATTAAAAATAAAGAAATTTAATGAACTGGTTGAGAAGCTCAGTTATTCTATTATGTATTAAACTAATACTACTTTTCTATCATATATGCATTACCACCTGAATAAATTAAGGTATACCACAAAAGGAAAGGGAGCCAGTCTAGACACAGCGCTTAACACTACACAGGAGAAATATGTAGGCATTAGCCTTTGAGATTTCTGAGCACTGCCAGTGCAAGAAAGCACTTAGTCTACTGAGAGAAGGAAGCTTTGCATCATTCAACATTAAAGTACTGCCCTGTTATGAAAAATCTTAAAGCAATCCTATAGGAAGAAAAGATGACAAAATGGCTTCAAAGAGGTATAATGGCATCTGGAAACACAGGGAAAGCCTTGTAAACAGAGAGAAGACAAGTCCCTTTCAAACTGGGATAAACTACAACAGGACATGCAAATGATGGTTCTTTATTTGGCTTATTTGCCATTTTCCATTTAAAGTATTATTGACTGCTGGGGAATACGTCCAGAATAATTATGTTCTAATCTCCCTTTATTTCCTTCTACTCTCTTCTGACAGTCTCATGACAGTCTATTATGGTACAATGCTACAGAAAATCCAGCATTCCAAGAGTCAAAATGCTAACAAGATGTTCGTATTTTTCAAACTTGCTATTTCAAGTCATTGAAATATCATCATTCAGACATACCTTAGGTAGTTTTGGCAAAACTTTTGGTAGTCCTTTAAAAAACTGTGATTTCTGCAGGTTATCTCTTTGAAATAATGAATCAAAATACTGCAGCGTCATTGCTCCTACATCATCGAAGAATGGTATCTAAAAATAAGATTAAAAGCTTGTGATCTGGAGGGGGAAAACACTGACACTGCTACAATTATTCCAAAATATAATCATCCATGATTTCAAGGCATGACACTAAGCCTTCACAATGACATGTCTGCAACTAACAATTAGAAAACTAATTTTTTACATGTCAAGTGGTGTAACATTCAGATACAGGTTGATTATTAAGATAGAATTTTCCTAGCATTTTTCAAAAACTCATGCATGTTAAGTGCATCAAAGTTAAAACATTGTTTCATATACAGTAAGTGGCTTACAAAAAATTGTAATGAAAAATAAAAACTTCAAATAAATATTATTCTAGGAATAATTATGCTATATTATATTACAACAAAGGATTACCTACTAGGTCATTCACATCTGGCTCCCAACCCTGGAAACTCCAGAAACCCCTGGAAGCTCTGATATCTCTACCCTATGATTCAGTGTGCAGTATGCAGATATGGTAAAAGAGATACAACATCTTTCTAAAACCACACTGCTTAGTACAACCACTTACAGATTGCTTGTTGTAGTCCTTCAGACAATGAGCTGGTATCTGAGAAATATCTGCCAATTCCCTCACTCCCATCTTTCAGCATCTAGGTGAGCAAAGCCATCACCTTCTCCCTCTTCCTTCCTCACCCACAATTTCTTTCAACAGTTAAAACACTGATTTCTATCTCTGTATACCATCTTTTTACATCACAGCAAAAGAATAAAAATAATTTAGCAAAACAAATCTATAAGCAGGAATCAGAAAGGCTATCAGATTGGAGAAAATGGGGCATAAGACCAGGGAAGAACAATGTTTTAAGTTCTACTTCCGGATAGGAAAACAGAGCAACAGTTTTGTCAAATTAGAACTTAAATTATATTCTACTTGCAATTAAATTTTGGGTTGTTAGGGCAAATAATTTCTGAATATACTTCATTGTTCTGCATACTTAAGAATACATCAAAAATCAAAAGCCAAAAGTTAATCCTTATGTTTATTGCCCTTTATAATTTCCTCACTTTCAAATCTTTCCAATATAATTTTGAAGACTGAATTGTATAAAATCATAGCACAAAAAAGCTTCCACCTGTATGGAAAGGAATAAAACAGTTTTGCATTTTTCATAATTCTGTCTCAGCACTCACTTCTTCTATACAAATAAATGCCAGCATAAGGATAACTTTTGGCATCAACTTACACTACATCTAAATGGTTAAAAATCATTTAAGATTTCAACTAAAATGATTAACAGAAAACACTTCAAAATAGCTCTACAAATCAAACACTAATTTCTCTCTTTCCTATGGCTACTGTATCTGCCATGGACTGACCTTAGTCATTTGATCTGCATCTGGTCTGACGGCTGGAGCTACATTTAGGAGTAGCTTTACATGCTCACGCACCTCCTCAGGTATGTTCTGAAGAGTATTGGAGCTTAAACGGCTCAGCTGTGGAAATAATTCAGGCATGTACACCATGAAGTAGAAAACCCTGCATGTAACTATTTCCAATATACAACAGGCCTATACTTTGCTTTCTTGATGGTTTCTCTAACCATGCATTTGATTCCACTTCTTGCTCACAGTCTTCTCTGTTTCTCAACAGCCTACCTGTTTTAGGTCCCACCCTTCTTTTTACAACTTCCCATTGTAGTTCAGGTTATCAGAGAATACAAACATGGTATTTTAAACAGGCAAATGTCATTATCTAAGGTGTTGTCTATATGCATAGAAACACAGTACACACTGTGTGGCAATGGGCACCCAAAGAAGTTACAACAAATGAAACCTGCATATGAACAGACATTATGTCAGCTGATCCAATCAACTGTGACACTGTCTTCTGTTAATATTCACAGCCCACAAAGAATGTGAAATAGTGATGGCTAAGCAGATACCAACTGCCATGTCAAGTGACCAAATCACTCTAAACCCAGCCCTCTTCAGTGGTCTTACATAGGTAATTCACTGCCAGGTGTTTCATACTGTTCACCTCGACAGGTAAGCATTACTTCATAAGACCAGCATTCAGCAGATTTACTGAGAAATCAGGTGAAAAATCCTATTTTTAGTTTATGAAGTTGGTACAGGTAACCTCCTCTAAACATATTTTTATTTCTCATATTTTGCTACTTTTGTTTTCTTGTTATACCAACAGTATGCAGGGTAAGATACCACTGTCAGATAGTTTATGTTGGAGCACTGATAGTGTTCTCAATACTTAAATCTATTTCACAGTAACAACTTTTTAAATATGAAAATCAACAAATAATAGTCATAAAAAGAACAAATACCTGGTCCAGTTGTCTACTAAAGCTTTTATAAATATCTTGCTTGTTGACCTCAAAAATTGGTTTCCCTTTATTAAACACTGCATAAATAACACCTCCCAGAGAGTACATATCACTGGCTGTCTCACAGCTCACAGAGAGAATATATTCTGGTGCCAGATACTCAGGATTTGGAAGACATAAGGATGGCAAGTTTGGATCCCATTCCTTACACGGGAACTTCGGCTACAAGAGAAATATGAGAAGTAAAACAACGTACATTTATCAAGGATTTTTAAAGACCATTTTCAAAAGAAACTCAAGCAGCAAAAAATAATTAAGCCACTCAAATTCAATTATGAATCAAACAGAAACAGAGTAAGGCAAGACTGTTAAGAACCTCTGTCTGTAGCTCGGAGTGATTAGCTGATACAATTTTATCTGAATATTAGAGCTGGGAAGTGTAATGCAAAATCAAAGCACAGCTATAATGGGGAAACATGAGCTATGATGGAATTCATTTTAAGAGGTAGCAACCAGGCACTGAGTAGGTGCAACACACTAAGTTAGGTAGGCTTGCATGCCATCCAACATGAAAGGGAGCAGAAGTGGCACAGGCTCCAACCTCTGTTTGAAACCATCACTAGTCTACTGTGACCCCACTGAGCTCACTCAGGCTCTCTTTCTGAGACAACCAAATGCAGCACTTCAATCCAGACCTGTGCCATATGTTCTAACTTTTGGCCAACAGAACACAGAGGTGAATATTAAATAAGTGGTTCTCTACTGGAATGCAAGATCACGAAACTGGTTTCAGGCAAAGACCTAAATTTGAAATTTAATGATGATAAATATAAAGATTATTACCTCCTGTTCAGATGGATTTGTTGATTGGATACAAAAATCAAAGCCCATAATTTTCCATGCTCCACTCTTATTCAAAATTATATTTTCAGGAGTAATATTTCCATGGACCATTTTGACACTGCTATGCAAAAATGACAAACCTTCAGAAACCTGTCCATAAAAGATCATTATTTCAGGTTAAATATTTCCCCAAACATTCTATAAGACATTTACAAAAATTCCGTAGTTATGGTCACAGTCAAATTCCTAAGTTAACTAAGAAACAATTTTTCATCACTATTTCAGCCTATGCCTTAAAAATTATGCATGAAGTAAATTAAACACAGGTGGGTAATCAGCAGGTGAGATCACTAATGTCAGTTAACTATCACAGCACAAGTGTGATGGTGCATTCCCCTCTTCCCTCAGGCCACATCATCTCAGAAGAACAAACATGCTTTATGAAGCTGATCAACATATTGACCAAACAAAACCTGAGAGCTAATGGTGTTCCACAGAATGCAAAGAAAAGATTCACACGTGGAAGAGACAGCTGTAGCATAGACATTTACGTAGAAAATAAAAATCAATTGAATTTTCTATTTTACATGTCAGAACAATCAAAGAAAGAGTAGCACCCTAGAGCCTCTATCCTCTCTTACACTTAGAGCGATCAAGGCACTAATATCTCTCACCCCACTAATATCTGCTTTACTATAGGCAGACAAAACTTTGGCAGTGCACTGACTTCATGGAAAAAAATCATTAATACTAAAAGTAGAAAAAGAATTATAAAGACCACCTGTACCATACCTGAAGCAAACCATATTTGGTCTCCACGTCATAAAGTTTGTATTCTTTAATGTCTGATGGTAAAGGAGAAGGTAGGTTGTCCCAGCTGCCAAGAACATTAGCTAAACTTGCACAGACTGGTTCTGTACAAAATGCCAAGCAATCCCTGTATAGGAAATGCATTAAAAAATTTCTTGTACATAAATGTAATATATCTCTTGTCTGCAAATAAAGAACCATACAATCACCATATTATACATTGCCAAAGCACCCGGTGCTATCAAAAGCCATGTTATATTTCAGGTTTTGAATTCTTTTAAAATTATAGTAAAGAGAAACACATAAATGTCTGAAGTTTTAAAAAATACTAGAATTAGGTTATTTTATTCTCCAATATTCACATAAATCACTAATGATTCACACAATGCTTCACAGTTTGTTTTTTTTTAAAAAATGCTTTTCTTGTCCTGATCCAGGAAAAACTGATCAAAAAATTCTTGCTACTAATAAAACTTGTAAAATTAGACTTCTACCTATGACTAAAACCAATGTCCCTGATGGAAGCAGTACTTAATGAGCTCAGACAATGATCACAAACTACATTAATATAAGGGAGCACTTGAATATTCTTTTACTTCGACAACTGATAGAGAAGATTTGCAAACACAAACATGCTTGTTACGTGAACTGCAGTTTGAATGTGAAATGACTGTTCCATAAATTATTTTATTGACTTTTTTCTTGATGAAAAATTAATGATCTTGCTTATGCATTTTTGTGTCACTTGTGTTTGAAAAGCACTGCAGAAGCAAACTTCCACATATAAGGACTGGCTGTAACACTGTCAAAATTTCAAATTTCAAAATTGGTCCCAAAACCAATATATGTCTCAATTTCACAAACTTCATGCAACACATACAGCCATTGCAATTCCCTCCTTTATTATTTTAAAGGAGTTTTTTTGAGAAAGCAGTACATGGATGGTAGCACACATACCTGCTCTAAGGATCATTAATTCATGAGAACTCTAAATACTGCACCAGTATGAACACAGAAAACAGAAACTGAGTAATAGTAACAAAGATACATTTTTGAGTATAAAGTTATAGGCAAGAAGACAGAGCCTAACTTTTTGATCACTCCACAAAGGCATCAGAAGATGCATCTCAGCATGAAACTACCAGGTATTTTTTAAGTACTTCAAGTAATTAACAAGCTTGACCTTTGAAGTAAAATAAGGCTGCTGAAATATGCAAACCTCTTATTATTCAACCAGATTTTAGTTTTATCTACTGCCTCTCTAAAAGAAAAACAACTGAAAAGTAAAATACACTGAATGCTAAGCGTCAGCCAACCTGACAGTAATTTTTTGTGCTTGGTTTCCTCCCTACCATTCTGTTAATGACATACCTTTCATGTTTCTATTAATATGACTAGGGCTATAAAACTTGTTTCTGTTATAAACATAAGTCAAAATGAAAACCTAGAAAGACAAAGTCCTTTATTTTTAGTTTGAGTTCAGCTTTACCACAGAGCTCATGCATTTAGTTACGGTTAAGGCACAGATGATAGAAAATACCTAGGGAACAGTTATTCGGTGGTTTTCATAACAAAATCTCTGATTACTGCTGTTTTGAGGGAATAAAAAGATGGATGTTTATTTTTTACTTTAGGAGGTAATTAAAAAGGGGCCCAAGCCACAGTATCAGAGGGATGTGGTACATCTAATTAAAATAACACAGTATTGCAGAAGCTGATGTCTGCCATACAGTGCAGCAGATGCTTTAACAGTTTCCTGAATAATATCAACATGAAATTCAGAGTAATAAGATAAAAACATTTTAAAAATAAAAAAAACATATGCTTTCTTCAGGGAAACAATGTAACAAATGCAATGTCTAGTAAATTATCAGGGGCAATTCACACTACTACTGTTTTTAAGGGTAGGAATGATATTATGAGTTAACCCACAATTTGGTTTTTTATCCTTTTCTTCAATAACAAGCTAAATATAAATTAATATTGCTTTCCAGTGCTGTTAATGGTATTCAGGACCATTTTTAAATAAACATACTAATAATAAATATTTTGTATAAATAAGGAGTTACTCATATAAATGCATGTTAAGAGGTATACATCATTATATGTATTATGTACATTTATGTTAAACATAACTATGTTGGATACTAATAATTTGTAGTAGAAACATTCTATTTATCGTAGAAAAACTATCTACACACTAGGGTCAGTTTTCAGTATAGCCTTTCTTTCATATCTACTTCAGCCCTCCAGGTACATCAAGTATCTATTTACCTCATAAAGAAGGAATACTGGCTGAGCTGCAAGCAGTTCATTACAACTGTATGTTACTTTGGGGAAACACAAAAAAAAGAAAAAAAGAAGAAAAAAAGGATCAGCTACAGACTAGCCAGAAACCCACGAGAGATTTCTTCAAGAATAAGCACTCTGGAAAGACCTGAAATCCTAAAGCAATCTTTACAGCACAGTTGCACAAGGTTACACACACATATATTCTACATAAACCTTTCTTTTATTAATCTCCTCCAAAAACTGTTACATCAGTTTCTGGCATAGCAATCAACTGCATAGATTTTGTGCTTCTGGTGTTTCTACCAGCAGCTGAGTATGTTGAGTATGGAAATGAAAACATCAGAAGGAAAGTGTAAGGCATTACTAAAATCTCACAAACAAGAACTCTGATGTAACTACACTGTTAATTTTACTCAAAAGGCTTAAATGCTTCCCAAGAACACCACCAAAGCTTTCCTAAAGGTATCAATCTTAGCCTTCTGAAGGGTAAAGTTCAGGGGAACAGTTGCTGAGTCAACAGGAAAACTGTGACAATTTTAGGAAGAAACGTGAGGTATGCTCTAGGATTCACATGCATACACTATAATTTGAGATGACCCTAGGCCATTTAGCATGTAATAGTTTATTTACTGTTGTAGAGTACTTAGAACTGTCTTCAAATACCTAACTGATTTTCTTTAAGCCATTGTAAAGGGACATACTACATCATAGGTACAATGACAGCTTTGAACCCTTGCTAATGTGAAATGTGTTTAGCACTGGAGGAAATATAGATATGAATATGCAAGTGCAGTTTAATCAAATAAACCCGTGTCAAAGCAGGCATTGCAAAAATAAAGAAACATTCCTACAGTATTCTCGGCTCCTGGAAGTCATTTGGAAAAATTCAAGATAACACAGAAAGGAAGGACATTACGTAATGAATCTTTATCAGGCTACCATTTAGGATCACAGAATGGCTGGGGTTAGAAAGCACTTCTGGAAATCATCCAGTCCAACCCCCATCCCATCTGCAGGAAAAACCCTAAAACCTCCATGATCTTTTTTGGTACTATCAGGATCAGCTTCCTGTTTTAACATGAAACCTTGATTTTTTTTTTTTTTTTTTTTTTTTTTTTTTTTGTTAGATTTTAATGTGCTATTATCCCTTCAGTTGAACAATCTGTAAGACTCACCAGTTATTGTGCCTAGTTAACCTTTCATAAATCATGAACATGCTGAACTTGTCTCCCTCAACTGGCACTTGAGTGCCTTCCCAAGATATTTAGCTACAACACATACAATTTATTAAAAATCCCTAATCTCATGTGTACTAAATACATCTCATACATGAAACAAAATGTATGAATAAGTTTTTGAGAGAAAACCATTTTAAGACAGTTCTTTAAAAGCAAAATTAATTAAAGCACTGAATTTTCATGCTGTAATGATGATGTGTGTAGCCTTACAGCTGTAACTGCACCAAAATCAAGCCATTAGACTGCTAGAGATTCACACTAGAACTGCAGGGGGGTGGGAGGGGAAGGGAAATATGGGGGTGAATACCTTGTCATATGAATAAATACACTAAACTTGAATCTCATCAGAGGTATGTACTAAATGTTCCAGACAGTTTATATCCAATATCAAAACAATGATTAAAAATAACTGTTCCCTACTTTACTACAGCTTACCTGGATTCTTCTAATGGATGTTGAACAGTAAGTAGTCTAGGGTGTCGAAGCCTAGTTAGTTGTTGAACACCTCGTTTTAAGGAATCAATAATTTGATCTTTTTCAAATTTTTGGTATTTGTCTATCAGCTTCTTATCAAAGACAAAAACAGCCACTTCCTGAAAATAAGCAACAGAATTCACTCAGTATATAACACAGCCAAAACCTAAGCCTATACACAATTATACACAAATGTGTTTTTTGAATCAACAGTACAATCCTACCAATACAATAACCAAACAAAAAAACAGACTTGTTTTTCTTACTTAGTCCTAGTCATGAGAGAGGTTACTGTATAAACTCTGAAATACACATTTTGAGTTAAGCTACTAATGCTCCTTTATTGTGTAAACGGTAATGTGTAAACTATAACCCCTACCTACACAGTGACGAAGCATCAGATCCACAGTCAATTCAGCTTGATTTTAAGTAGATGAAAGCATTTATATCAACTACGAACAGTTAAAATATTCTGAGTATATATCACATGTTGCTTTATTAAACCAGGTCCTGTCTCAGTGTCCTGCTCCAAACCAGTACAACCTGACAGAGTAATCACAGTAGTCTATTAATCTGATCAGACCATTCACATGATAAAACATTAAGAATTTTGTAATGTTTAAAGATGTGTAAAAAAGGGTCACAAAAATGCTAAAAACAGAGAAATCTCCAACCTCTGCAACTGGAGCAGGAGAAAATCAAGAAATTTTTATGAAACTTTGAAATTTCAAAGGTTGATGTAAAATAAAAAATTAGATTACATCAGCCACCTGGGAAGTTGTTAGTGTGAAATGTATCAACTGATAAAAAAGAAATTAAAAACTTTTATCATGGAATAGACTTCTATATGCTGCTACAACAGCATTATGGATAATAATAAAGGTTAGAAAGCAGTAGAAAATAATATGAAAATATAGTTTTTCAGTCCCAGGAGGAACTCTATGCTCTTTCATGGGATATTTTATAACCATTACACTAATTAAAATCTCACAGGAACAGCTACATTATTAATTAAAAAAAAAAAAAAAAACAAACCTATAAACTTTTAGAAATAGGCTATCTAAAATATGAAATTCAGCCCAATACACAAAAAACTGTTTTTCAGCTGTTCTCATTAAGCTGTTAGCAGGTGTAACTAACTCAACTAAGTAGACTTTTCCTGCCTCTATCCACATTGGCTCCCTGCTCCAGCTTTTAAGTGTGATGGATCAAACATTAGCACAAGGCAGAGAAGAGCAATGACAGGGGACGGAAGACATACAATGAGCAGTACATGACCAATAAAATTTCAAACTAAGACAGCACTTCTGAAAAAACTTAAGTTTGATGACAAATGAAAAGAATCAGAAAGTGAGTATTTAAATCAACTATGGTTTGAATATTTTGTAATGGGTTTAGGTAAGTTCTATTAGTGCTTGCTGCAAACCTGCATGGTTTGTTTAAACTCCTAATTCCCTGCACCTGGCAGAAGAGAGCACAGTTTGTGCTCTAGATCCTTAATCAGCTGGCTCGAGGCCATTAGGTCCCTCCTGACTGTCTGTAGCCTTGTTGTTGGGACTTCTGGTACCTTTACATCTGAGCTGGCAAGTACTTTGTGACCTTACCCTATCTATTTGACTGCACTTTCTAAGCAGAAGGACAAGTGCCATATTATGCCAGAAAAAGTGTAAGTGCATAAAGTCCAAGTTAATAAATCTAAGATGAGCTGAAATACATATTGTGAAATTATACACTTATTTATAACCAGAGTGACTCATAAAACTTTCAAACAAACAGCAGCTTATCAGCTATGAAACAGCATCAGACAAACATCTGCACACAGGTAATTTCCTCACATTCTGTTAGGTTGTTACTCAGTCACCTACATGCTAAGCAAGAAAAGACAAGGTACATTAAAAAATAATAACAGATAAACATTCAAGCAGGAACCAGGCAGAACTTGGAAAAGAAGAATAAAGTTATAGATATCTACTGTCACCAAAGATGGAATATTTTTAACTGCCCATTGACTTAAACTAGGAACAAAAATAATCTCAAAAAAAAATATTTCTGACGGGATCTACTGCTGTAATGTTAAAACCTCCAAATTTAGCTGTTTATCTGGCTACAATGACTTAAACTATTACTTGTGTTGTGGTAAAGTGACAACAACAGGGGTAATTAAACCTTTACATCCTGCCTGTCTGATTACAATACACACTGCAAGAAAAAGCTGGTATCTTCAGGTTAGATATACACACTTGTAATACAGCAATTACGTGCAACTTCACAAAAGTGACTGCTATCACCTGGAAAATGACAGCCAGCCCATGTTCTGAAAGAACATTCAGAAGATACATAGGACAGAAATAAAAAAATAATGTTAAAGAACATGTATTGCAATACAATACACCATAAGCTTTATTGCTGCACAGTTTTGTTTTGCAATGGCAAAGTGAATGTTGACATGTTATTACCTAACTGATGATACTAATAATGAATGGTAACTGCATGTCAAAACACTAGCCATCTAAAATAGCAGTACAACTGCCACTGTATTTTTAATTACAAATGATGGCATATAACTGCACAGTCAGTACTGCAGGACCATATGGAGCACCTGAACTAAAACTCCGTAAAATTACTGGTCAGAACACCCACTCAAGGCTTGAAAAACGTGATCAACAGGAACCTAGTTCCATATACTCTGTCAACTATACAGTGAAAGAAACTCGCTACAACTCTCCAGACCTTAAGGATACAGCTGCTACAGGTCAAATGCTTATTGGGCACATGGACTGTATAACACCTATCAAAATTACCATGCTTCCAATGTTATCATTTCTTTGTATAGCTGAGTAAGACCAAAAAAGGTCCCAATCAACTGGTATGTTGAGTAAAGTCAGTAAATAAAAGAAGCATAGAACTCTGCAGCAACTAAAAAAATGCATGAAAGCATGGCAAAATTACCTGATTAAACATTATTCAAACTCAGTCACACAGAATCAGATCACACATTCTTGGCAGATTATTTATTCTGTGTATTATATTTATCTATTTGCTACTGTTTATTTGCCTATGATCTAACAGATTGTATAAACATTTTTCAAAGGTATTCCTTTGTGTCCATATCTTTTTGGTACATGTGCAGCTTTTTGGTACATGATGCATTGTCTAAGTGACTTCACATCATGTAGCATTACATTTAACTAAAGACCGTAATTTATTAACACTTCTATTTACACTTTGAAAATTGTATTTCGTTCCCAAATTTGAAAAAAGACTTTTCATATTTCTTTAGTGTAACAAAATAATTTTCTGTAATAATAATTCTTCAACTTTGTTTTTGGCAAACTTCTTCTGAAGTCAGACCCATATTCATTTATACATGTGACTTCAAGTCAAAGGTTTGAGTATTAGCACTCCAGACCCTAATACTTTAAGGAAACTAAAAGGGAACAATACAGTTCTGAAAGCAGCACAGGGAAAGCATAACTAACTTCCTTCACAACCTCCTCCTCTATCCCATGCCTTCCTGTTACAGTATCTCGTAAGTGAACATTTCTAACTGCTCAATTTCTGTATGGTAGCTGAGCAAAAAACTACAATGTCTTTTTCTGACAACAAATGGTGACATGGTTATTTTAAACTGTAAAAAGTCAGAATTATTACCAAAAAATAGTTGCAAGGTGCAACGAACTGGGGAACCAATTCACATTAAAGCAAACTTCTTCCTTCTTGTCAGATCACTTTTTTACTTGATAACTCACCTGCTTTGTTGATTTTTTAGTTCCATTAAATATCTTCCAAGCAAGACCATTACCTCCACTGGCAATATGCCGCCCAACATCGAATTCCCTGGTAACGGGATTTCCCATGACTGCACTGGTGACATCAGCCGTCACCTTTGTGACAGTGCTCTTCAGCTTATTCAGCATGGACTCCATGGTTTCAATCTGCAGCAATACCTTATCCTACAAAGACAAGAAAAGAAAGGTTTCACAGTCCTCTCAATTCAATAATTTCTTGAAAACAGTAATTGAATAATGTGAGGGATTTATAAACTGCCCCCTGACAGGAAAGGTTCACACCTTGTGTATTAGTATCCATCAAAAAGAGAAACAAATCTGAAGGAAAACAGACTCCTTTAATTCCAGTGCTCACAGAACTACTCATTTGTCTGAAGCGAAGGGTTGCTTAAGATCCCAGGCCAGCAAAATAGTGGATGTGTATTATACAGACAACAAGTAAAAAAAAAAAAAAAAATTCTTTCCTACACAGTGCTTTTCAAAATACAAGCTCAAAATTAATGAACTTCAGTATTAAGTGCAGGGGAAGGAAACAAGAAACTATCTTTTTATGCTTTACCAAAATTGTACAAGGAAGCTTTTTAGAACTGAAAATTTTATTTTAGAGCTAAAAGACTGTGGCAGCTTCCAATTTACTTCCATTTCCCCCAACAGTGTGTACTTTCAGAGCTTTCTATATTTTCATAATAAATCTGATTTGACTATTCTGCCAGATAAAACTTCTGAATCCTGTGTCCCATTTACAGAATTGTTTCTCTGACAATGTATACACAAGAAAGAATTAAGGCAGCAAACAAACAGAAAAAAAAAGATGGATATTCACCTTCCTTATCTGTGTAAGCAAAGAAAAAGAGGAAATGCAAGAAAAAGTTATTTCCTGGAATCAATATTATGCAGTATATTCAAAAGTAACAGGCTAAGGATAATTAAGGATATTTCTTCAGTCTCCCTTTCAAGTAAGATGTAAAGACATCTGCATGCTTCAGTCAAACTTAACCAAAATCAACCACAATGAAGTTACCTGGACATGCACTCCTTCCCTCCCTGGTACTATAGATTTGATTCCACTACAAATCAGGACAAATAATCTGATTAGGTTTCAATTGCAAAGACAGACCTGTAATAGAGGTCTGTAAAAGTAAAAGAGTTAATAAACATACTAAGCAAAACTTCTTAGAAAGTTCCCTGTGGTATGGAACAATTTGCTCCAGTGCAGTTGTGTGTAACAGTATCAGGCAAGCCCCAAGCTAAGGTTAGTGCAGCACTGCATGTGGAACAGGTATCCTGACTCTTGGTGCAGTTACAGCCCACTTTCAGTATCCAGCAAGGCAAACAGATTGTACCTTAGGGAAATGCAGGAACACACTAATGCCATGGCTCACAGATAGCTATTTCTCCAATTTCTGTGTCAGCTGAAGTGACACATCTTCATGCTACTAAATGACAAAACCCAAGGAATTTTAAGAAAACATATTTTTAAAAAGAAAAGAATCCAGCTGCACAGATCTCAATCTTGCAAATACTCAAATCTAAATCAGATATAGCAGTTATGACTTCAAGAGGGCAACTCAGGAACAGAATCAGATGAGACTACAAGAATGTTAAGGGTGGAGTTTGTCTCCATTATGGGGACACTGAGTTTTAGATATGAGAAGCTGTGTCTGAAATCAACAAGACAATCTTAACTACAAATTTTTCTGGTATCTAGTAAGTGTTTTGTTGAGAACATATCTTGAAATAAATTATGCAAATGGATTCCCTTATTAATTTTATTTCAGTATTTGAAATATTATTATTACAGGAATAATAATTTTACCTTATGATTCATGATATGGAAAAACATGCATGTCCTAACTGTGCAGGCCTAGACCAAACTGCTATGAAGACACTGGCTAACATCCCTGTATAAAGCAACTTTCTATTAACCTGATGAATAGGTACAAACAAGGATCACGGATTATTCTAAAAAGAAGCTATAGGCATTTCCAGCTCTCAGCAATTTTATTCAGCAGCTATTCCGTGGGCAAATTCTATAGGCTAAAAGACTACAAAATCAACCCTAATGTGTTTAAGACAATCCCAAAACTAATTTACTTGGGTTTAGATGTACTTTTTCCATTGTTTTGATCACTCCCAGCTATCAAATCTTCTCTAGTACCAAGGCAACACCATCTTGTGTTAGGACTGTCAAAACTAATAAACACTTTGCAAAATTAACTGCAGAATATTACTAAGGAAATGCATGTGCATGCATATTCAAATTTCTTTGTGCAAATCTGAAAAGAAGCTTCTCTTTTTTTCAGTGGGAAAGTCGTGTAATACTCATTTAATCAGAAGTGCCCTCTGCTGTGGGTGACAAACTAACTGCAGTGAGTAGTCCGGAAAAGCCACGAGGTGAGTATGTCAACAGCATTCCAGTATCTGAAGTGCTAGAATTTAAAATTCAAGCCTGGTAGACCCTGTCCAACTTGCTCCACTCCAGCTTGACAGTAGGCAAACTATTGTTTAATTTAGCTTCTGAGCAAGCAGTACTAAGAAACTTATTTCTTAATAAGCAAATGAGGTTTCAAGTTTACATCCACCTAACTGTAAATTTGTAGAAATCCTCTTATCAACACTTGAATGTAGGCTAAAATAGTATATTTTGCTCTATAAAAACTGCTATCACCAACTTCAGTAAAAATCTATATATGTCAACAGGAACAATGTACCTAGAAAATCCATGCCCCACCAAAAAATATGTTTTGGATAGTATCTATAATACCACAAATCATGACAAGTTAACCACATCTAAAATACGCAAGTCTAGTTCTCAGCTGTAGGAAAATTTGTTTATTTAGTTAAGACTGGCCTAGTATTTTTAAAAAAAATTAATAACCAAGTGGCAATAAAGTCAGTCGCCCACAACGAAATTTGCATTTCAAGTTAAAAGGTAATAAATGAGACAGATGCAAAATATGAAGTGGAACAGTGTTTGGACAAACAACACAGGACATGCAATAAATGTTTAAGAACTTTTCCTGCCTGAATTTCATGAAGAATATTAATGCTACTTGTTCTGAGTCCATGAAACCTGGAACTAATCCTAAGAATTCTGGATGTTCAATATGGGCTTTTTTCATGAATGCCCCTCACAATCAGTAATAGCTTTTATGTGTATGTACATCAGCAATCATATGGCAGCATGAGAACGATCACTTAGCAAGATAGTAAGCAACAACCAATACTGAACTCAGAAAGGAGGCAAAACATTCAAAATGTTGAAATACAGGCTGCTGAAATTCAAAACAAAGACTGTCCACCATTTTTCAACTCTCACTCATATTAAAAAAAAAAATTCTGCATAAAGCAATCCCGTCAATTTATCCTCAAACTAATTCATAGCTTCATCTGATGTATAGCTGTGGGTGTACACTGTACAGCAGTACAACATACTACAACTACTACAATTCTGAACTATAACAAGCTGGGATTTCCCTTTGGGAACCAAGGCCAGCAGGCTGGTGCACAACTACTTCACGCCACCCAAGCGCATCCTATCCACCTGCCCCAAGCCAGGATCAATCCACAGAAGTAAGTACTGGAACAACTGAGTCACAGCAAACAAAAGGACAAAACCCCAGCATTTTTCAGGCACAACCAGTCTTTTGCATTTTGTTACAAAAAACACCGAGAGGGTCAAATGCAATGAAGCCCTGTGCAAGGCTGCTCTCGCCGCACGTCACCTTCTTAACTTTCATGCACCATTTCAGTAGTGAGCTTCAGCTGAATCCCTACCAAAATCTCACGGAACGACATCCACGAACAGTCTGTCGTCTGCTGACAGGTGCAACCCAGCCCGTGCGCTGCACAAACCCCGGTCAGCCTCCCGCGGGCCAGTCCTCCCGGACGAAGTATTTACTGTTACTTACAGCGAAAGCGGACTCGCACCGCTCCGCGCCGCAGGGCCGGTGCCCGCGCTCCCTGCTCCGCGGGGCAGCCGGGAGCAGAGTGCCGGGGGCGGGCGGCGGCCGCGGTCACAAGGCAGCGAGTGACCCGCGATCTGCCGGCTCGGGCAGCTCAGCGGTCCCCGCCCGGCCCTGCCCGCGCGGCGATCGAGCCTCCGGGGCAGCCCTTACCCTCCCGCCCTCAGCACCGGGCACCAGGGACCCGAGACCACCGCCCCCAAGGAGCCGGCCGGCCCTGCTCGCCCCGCGCAGCGCCACCAGGCCACGGCCGCTCTCGACCCGGGCCGCGGCCTCTCACCTGAGCCCGCGGGAAGTTGCTGGCGCAGCGCCCGGCAGCCCGTCGCCCTGTGGGCCCGGCGGGCCGCCTGTCACGCCGGCTCCGTCTCTCGCTTGGGTCCCGTCCTGCCGCGGCTACTCCATAGCGACGGCGGCTGCCTCGGCGGCGGGGCGGGGGCGGCCGGAGCTCGCCTCACTTCCGACCCGCAGGGGCGGCGCTGGGCGCGGCCGGGGACGGCGGGCGGGAAGTGATGCGCTCCGCCGGCTTCCGCCAGCGGCCCGGCCGCGACCATGGCGGGGTATTTGACTCCGCGCTTCAGGAGGATCTGCAGCCGGAGCGAGTTGCAGCCGCGGCGGGGGAGCGGGCGGCGCCGAGGTGGGCGAAGAGCGCCATCCCCATCTCTTCGCTGCAGCAGCTTTTCCCCCGCAGTGTTGGAGGGGCCGGGCAGCGGAGCGGGCTGCGAGGGACCGGCGCCTGCCCGTTGTTTGTCTTGGTACCCCCGGCTGCCAGTGCCGCGGAGGGACCGATGGCCGGGCGGCGGGCAGAACGGGGCTGGGGAGGCTCGACAGCTGAACAGGGGGGAGAGGAGCTTCCTCCGGCCGTACTCCTGGAGCTGAGCTTACGTGGGGGGCGCCGCTGGTAGGGCTGGGCGTGGATCTGGGCTGGGTGTTCCGACCGGGAGGCAGGCGCGGTTAGTGCACTGCAAACGCTTGTTTTGGCTGGACGTGATGTGTGAGGATAAATTGGGGGCTTCGGAGTTCCTCCCTCAGTGAGGCTGAGAGCTCTAGGGCTGCTCAGCCGGGAGAAGAGAAGGCTTGGGAGCGTCTCTGCAAGTATGTAAAGAGAGAGGATGGAACCAGACTCTCTTCAGTGGTACCCAGAGAGGTTATGATATCGTGCGTGGACATCTCGGCTTCTGCAGCTATTCAAAACCTGTCTGCACATGATTCTGGGTGACCGGCTCTGGCCTTGCTTGAGCTGGGAGATTGGACCAGGTAGGCCCCAGAGGTCCCTGCAAGTCTCGGCTGTTTTGTGATTCTTTAATAATTTAATGTGTATGTACACAGCACATACACACAATATGTGTGGTCATAACAGCAACAAAAAAACTCCTGCCTCGCCTGTTTTTAGTGGATTTTTTTCTCTTGACTCTACCATAGTTACAAGAAGGACTGAGTTGTCTTTGTAAAATTCAGCTGATTTCTGAATGTTTTTTAAATCAATATAAAGCTATAATCACAGTGTAATATATTTTTTTTGATGTTAAGGTAAAGGTTTATAAATTTGTAAAGCTTTCATATAAATGTTTTGCAGACTGCAATGGTCCTTTTCAAGCAACTCAGCTGTGGAATAGTATTATACATGCCCTTCACAATCAAGTGGAAATCAAAAGACGTAGACAACACCTGAAAACATATAGAAACTGTTTCACCGGCTCCAATGCTGTTGATGTGGTACTGAGCCATCTTATGCAAAGCATGTATCTAAGCTGCAATGATATTTCTCGGCTTAAGGGGGTTCGTGTATGCCAAGCATTGATGGATCACAAAGTGTTTGAGCCAGTTGGAGCCAAGCTTTACTTATTCAAGAATGGTAAAGAAACAGAGTTTGAAGACACGGACACTAGTCTCTATAGGTTTGTAAATAGCAGTCTTGATCCTCTTCTTCCAAGAAAGAATAAGGACAATGAAAGCTTATCTCCTGAGCAAATTTGCAAACAGAAAACAGAAAGAGGTTCCAGGTGGGTTACTCTGACCTATTCTAGTTTTTCTCTTTTTTTTTAACTAAGTTATGGAGAGTTACCTTTAAATGAAGTTATGTCCCTCTAAATAGGTGTTGGAGACTTTTGAAAAGTCTGTGCCAGTTTTGAGAAACATAATGTCTAAACTGTAGATGCTACTAGGTAAAGTGTTTTGATCTGCCCTTTGTTATTTGGAATAGAGTCTGGCACAGTAGCATAAGCCTAGGAATTTGGTTTTGCTATCAGTTGTGCTGAAATCTGAAAATTGGCATGAATGAGCTAGTTACTGAAAGCTGGTAAATGAAGTGGAACTAGCAAACAGTATTTGGAATCAATATCCCTGCCCTTTCCACAAAGCAGATGTGGATGATAGGAATTCTAGTAGCAGCATAGACTCCGGATATAATGAAGCCCTAAAGTTCTGATTTAAGAGCAATTTAGTGATACCAAAAGGACAAATATGTTCCAATAGTATTTGTTATACATCTATTTTTTCCCTCCCTAAGCAGAACAAAGTGTGGCACAACACTGTCAAACCCCTTAGCATTGGAAGCAGCTGATAAAAAGAGGGTTGAGGAGCTTCTTGGATCAATAGGTGTTCATGCGTCTTTACCTAGAAAGATCATGTTTAATGAACCAACTCACCTGCTTTCAAAAGGAGGTGAGGATTGACTTTTTTCTTCTTGAAACTTGACTGTTCTTCACTGTATCTTGGAGTGAGTGGCTCATTTCTGTTAAACAATGCTCCACAGAGACTTAAATTTAACCTGTCACTAATGACAAAATATCTAAATGAGTGTTAAAGGGGTTAATGCTTGTAGTAACTAAACATAAGGAAACACAACGGGGTTATGTTTTTGCATAATGGTGCTATTTAGGAAAATACTACTTCTGAAGGAAGAATATCTTTATTATGTGATTCCTTTGCTTTTCACTTGGTTTGTTGGTTTTTTTTTTTTTCTTCTGCTAGTTAGTTTATTCTGAATTCTAATATGATAGGGAAGACATTTTTTTGCATTCCTATTTTGGTACCTTCTTACGCAGCAACTTCACACGATGCTGTTATGTTTTCTTTGGACACTTAAAAGATTCTTGATTGAGTAAAAACAAAGGTTAGTTGTTTACATAAGATCTTGCTTCTGAGGGGTTTTTGTTTGTTTATGGTATCAGTAATAGAAGATGTCTGGAGACAGCAAACTCTGCTACGACTGCTGCAGTTAATTGATGTTCCCCTTCTAGAAGATATCTTGGTGTCTTCAGTGAAGACAAAATCAGACAGTTTTGGCAAAGAGGAAGACATTATTATCTCAAATACTTTCCTGGACAGAGAGGTTACGTGTGGCTTAAACTTGTCCGAGTAAGTTATATATCTATGAAATTAATTTATTGGTAAAGGCTTTATTTTACTCTTGATCAAAGATTTGTGTTAGGTGTACAAATAGACATTATTATGCTTGTAGACATGGGTGGCATTAGTGTGATTGACTTCTTTACAGAAGTGGTAAGCGATTTCAAAAAAAGTGTGTTTAGAATTGGACACTTGAGCATTTTAAGTAAACATTAAAACTTTAATCTTGAGTATTGTAAACACTCCTAGTTTCTAGACCAGAATCTTTACTCCCAGGTCTCTCTAACAGACATTAGAACTTGAAACGTTTTCTTCTGAGGCATTTTGTTTGTTTGCCGCAGTTCCTGGTGGCCATGGTGTGAAGATACAAAGTCAGTAAGGCATATATTATTAGCAAGAGAAAAGGAGAACTGAAGAATGCTTATATAATGAGAATATAATAGTGAAAGTGGCTGCATGTTGTCAGTGCTCTTTTCCTTAAATCTTCTCTTACTTTTGTAGTGTTCCTGTTCGGTGTACTTGAGCTGATCTCTGTCTTGCATATAATTCTAATGAATATGTCAAGGTTCATGTCTTAGGAATGACTATTTTTGTCAAATTAATACAGTCTTTGTCTGCAGCTTCACAATCTTTGTTTCTGTTCTCCATGATAAAAATAGGATTCTGTGGATCTTAAATAATATTTGCAACTTGTCATTGGTTCAGATTGAATTATTTTATATCCAGAATCAGATAAAAGTGATTGTCTGCCCCACACATTTCTATGATTTTATATTCCTTCTGTACAAAATTGTTAATATTTTTCCTCTGATCTTCTGGCTTCTTTCAACAATAAATTACACACCCGAATTTTTGGTGCATAATTAGGTTACATTTTCTTTCCTTAGTTAAGACATAGAGACAACAGATGGTTGTGAAAACTCATGCCTTTATAGTAGGTTTTGTAATAAACTGCTTCTGTAGTCTTCTGGGATTTAACCTACTTTTATTTTCCCCTTTTTTCAAAATAACTGTCTTTTTCCCTTCTGTAAAGATCAGCTGTTTTCACCCTGGTTAGCCTTGGTGGGTTCTCAATGTGTGTTTGGTGGGGTGTTGGTTGGTTTTTAAATACTAGCTGAATTCCTGGCGTCAGTGACAGTCTACCATGATTGCAGCTTGTTTTGATCTGGGTTTATCTCAGATCAAAGGAAAAACATGGAAGTTGCTCATTTTGAGCAGGTTCTTGAACTGCTGTAGTGAAGTAAGTTACACAAACTGCTTAATAAACCAGTTCAGCACTGCGGTTCATATATGTGACTATACCTGCATGGTTATTTCTATCTAGTTTTCTTTAAAGGATTAAATGGACCCTGAGATAGCTCAGTTGTTTAGAGCATGGTGCTAATTACACCAAGGTTACTTAGGGGTTGGATGCAATGATCCTTGTGTGTCCCTTCTGACTCAGAATATTCTATGAATCTGTGAAAATAGAAATAGAGCATTTTGAAGCAAGCACTAAAACTACTTTTTCCTTCTACAGGCTTGACAGATGGCTCTATGCTGCAATTGAATGCTTGGAGTATTTTCCTGACCAATTCCTAGTGATGGTTAGTCAGCAGTTGCCTCAAAGCACTAACAACCCCAGCAGTCTGAATACATACAAGAAGATTCTTTTTGATGTTATAATTAAATATTACAGTCAAAAGAAGGACTCTCTTCTTGCCACTCAGGATTTTGCTATTCATTCAGGAATTATAGAACTTATAGGTAAGAGCAATCTAGAACAAAAAATATGGATGAAAGCTGTAGTGGATGTAGAAAGTGTAGAGAATGTCACTAAGCATCAATTGACTGAATCGTGACACTCTTTGCAATGCCTTGCAATGCAGTGCATCACAGATGCACTTCTTAGGTTGGAAGGAAATGCTCAAGATCACTATAAAGAACCCCTACTCAAGGCAAGGACAAATGTCAAAGTTAGATCAATTTGCTTAGGGCCCAATCCAACTGAATTTTGAAAATCTGGAAGGATAGAGATTCACCAACCTCTGTGGGTAACTCTTTCAATATGTAACTTACTCTTATTGTGAAAACTATCCCAAGTCAGACTTTGTCTTATTGCCACTGCTAAGTAATAACATAAAACTAAAATCATTGCTATAAAGTTTTTCTTGTTAAACATAATAAGGTTTTTAAAGTTATGGATGTAGGCTCCTTTTTAGTAATAGAAGTTATTTAAAATTATGAAAGGAACTACTGAGAACCCTCCCATCATATGCATACAAGTAAACCAGAAGGGTTTCAATTAAATACAAGTTTAAGATTAATCCTACTTAAATAGGCTTTTTTGCTGCTGCTTCTGTCCTGTTGGGTTATTGTGCCTTAACCCCAGCTGCCAAGTACTACAAAGCTGCTCACTCAGTGCCTGCTGCCACCCTGTCCCTGGTGGGGGAGGAAAAATTAAAGCTTGTTGGTTGAGAAAAGAACCCTTTAATAACTGGAATAACATGAAATTTTGTTTGGAAGGAAATCCTCCCCCCAAAGTAGGATTATTATTGGGATTTAAATAAGTATTGTGACTCTGAAAATGAATAGTAACATTGGATATGCTGTTTTACTCCATGGCAGAAAAAGGAAAAACGGATCAAGCTCTAGAGGCATTACAACTTTATCTTAAATTATTAGCACCGAATATTAGTGAAGAACTTCACAGGCTCCTTACATTCCTAGCCGTTGCGTCGGAATCTGAGGGCTACAGATTGCAAAAACAAGTAAGCATCTGTTCTGCTTAATGTGAAAAATAGCACCTTCTCATAGTAAAGCTAACATTTTGGTCCAGTTAGAAGTGTTCTGTTTACTGCCTTTCTGTGCAATCTGTTTCCCACTGATAGCATCCTGTTATACTTAGTCTTTGCTAGCACACTGCAAGTCTGTCTAATGCCAAATCTGGGTACTACTTTTTCTAGTTTGAGAACAGATTTGTGATCATCAAGACTTGCACAAAGTTCATCGTACAAAACAGGACACTGTCAAAACCCCAGGCAGGACTGCTGACTCAGTTTCTGATGGACAATCACTCTGAGCTCTTCAAGGTATCATTACATCATTGGCTTTGTCATTTTAAATGTTAAATGCCATGAATTGCCTTTTGTGGAGTATGACAAGTCTGAGGAACTGTGTTTAATGTTCTGTTTGTTACGGTTTAATAGTACAGCCAAACAGGGTGAGAAGCTATTCCAGACTATGGAGGACAAATTTTTTGAGAGCTTTGCAATCCTTTATGAATTATAGCCTCTCCCTTTATTTGCATGATTTGTTGTAGGAAAATATTTAAAATATTAATAATTTTATAGGGTCATTTTGGCACCTTGTTGGTAGTGAATGCCTACTAAATATGTAGATATCTTAGTGTCTTTCTCTGTTAGAAGTTCACTGGCATACTCTCAGTGGTAGAAAAGTCAACTCTAAAAGATCCTTCAGTATTTTGGAATGTTAACTTCTAAGTTGAAGAAAACAAATAGAACTGCAAAATGCTAGTAGCCTTTCTATTAAACTTAATGAGTTGTGTAAATATGCAGGCCTTTTATAATCACCTTAATTTATGTTCCACCATATTGTCACATGTGAAAAGATAAAACTTTACCATACCCTATAAAAATAAGCTTCACAGAAATTTGATTTCAGTAAAATACTCATTTTTATATTTATAGAACACACCAATTTCCACTAAAGGTTGAGGCATGAGATATATATATATATTTTTTTTTTTTAATTAGCTCTAGTTTAGTTTGAAAGCATTGAGTGGTTAGTGAGTGTTGGAGAGGAGGAAGCCGGAGGACCCTGCAGAGATAGTTTATTAGTGAAAGATTCTAAGAGTATGAAACTTGTTAGTAGACAGCCAACCCCCTGTTTTTACTTTGCAAAAGGGTTCTGACATGAGGGTTGGGGCTTTGGTTCCCCACTGGAGTTAGGGCTGGAGCTCTGTGCAGGGACGGCGAGTGGACGGTGGTTCACTGTGACAGCTGTAATTGAGAGCCTTGTGCAAAAGCTGAAATCAGCTTGTTTTACACTGCAGTTTTTGCCATGGAAAACAACATCTAGAGATTTTTGCTTCCTGTTTCTTTGGCCAGAGATACCAGAAGTAAACACATGTATCTTAGTAAAACTATGTGTTTTAGTGCAATTCTGTGAGAGACTTTGAATGTGTACCTAAATAAATGTGGGCATAGATTCTTTTGCATTTACCTGTGTTTTTAAATTGGTTATCTGAAAGCTTTAGATTATCAAAATACAGAATTTGTAATGTTTTCTTTGTTGGGTTGTATTTTCAGGCTCCTTTAACTCTTCTGGAACTAACGAGTAGGAGACTTGAGAGTTTGCTAGAAGGGCAAGATCCTGATATCAATTCAGGTAGATGATGAGATAAATTTTTATATAAATTATTGTATACCAACTGGTTTATCATCAGTTGACTATAACTGTGCCTAGACTGTTCTTTTCCTTTGTTAGAAGTGAAGCATTAAGGGGATCAGTGGCTGATGCACTAAATATTAAATTATATGCTATCTACAAAACTGGTCTGAATATTGGAGAACAAGGATTCTATTAATAATCTAGTTTGGATACATTACAATTATTTATTTATTACCAAATAATTACTTCTGGAAATAGTGCCAAATATGCTTCCTGAAGTGATTGGCTTTTAATTTGGTTTTTGAATTTTGATGGGACTTTGTATTTAGGAACAGTATTCTTTTATTTTTGCCACAAGACACCTACAAATTCTCACAGAACTCAGTAGTTCAAGGTTCTGATAGATGACTTGAGCACAGACTTTGATTGTTCAGTGTTGTGACTGTTAAGTGTTTTGAAGAACTCTCTTTTCTGGGTAAGCATAAATTTTATTAAGATCTTAGGTCTTACCAAGTGTCAAATGCCTTCCTTTTAGGTTACACTACCCTTCTGTATGTGGGGTTAATGCTTTTCAGCTTATTTCTTTTGAGCTAACATTCCGTCTGGCCTTGCTGCCAAAAATAACTTGCAACACTGATTAAAAGGGTTGGCTTAAATAATTGAATTTCCCTCTGACTCTTTATCTTCTTTGATTCCTGTATTGCCAGAGTATTGTGTGCTTAAACACCGAAAAGAAACCACTCGGTAACCAAATTACACTAAGTTATTTTGCTGTATAATATTGTATTTAATACAGCAGCTGCTGGAAAAGTAGTTTGGTACAGAATCTTTTACCTTCTGTGTTGGGTTCTGGAATGAGTCCAAATTCTTTCTGGTTCAGTGTTCTGAGAATCACATATTGTGAAGTCAAAGAATACAGAGATGAGCAACAGTGGAAAGAGCTGCCTGTCTGTAATATTCTCAGAGCCTGTGTGATCTCCATTGACACACTGAACAGGCAACTGAAGTACAAGCTCCATACTCCATTTTTCCTAAGTTTTGGGTTTCCAATCTGTAAATGCACATAGGTTCCATCTACTTGTTGAAATAGTTTGGTCTGATGGTAAGCTCTCTGGCATGGCATATTCCTGTTTTCCTGTGGGCATCATATTCTCGTGTCATTTTCCCTTTTCTTTCCAAAAAAATTTCCTAGGAGCTATTGAGCATTTTTAGCTGGTGAACTTCTTCAGTCTGGGTGGGAGCAGGAAGGAAGGCTTGGAGACCCAGACAAGAAAAGGGGTCTGTCAATTGCAGGAGGGTAATCCTTAGGTCTGCTGGAAATAAAAAAGACTAAAGCCAGTGACAGAACTCTGGTCTTGGTTTTAATCTAGTAAGAGACTTGAAACCACAGGACTAAAGATCCATGCTGAAGTTTTAAGAGTCGATCTCTTTGCCAGTTGTTAAGCTTTCCCTTTCGAAAGAGCTGTCTTTGTACTTAATCTGATTCTACTAAACTATAAAAAGTATTGATGTTTGATGAACTTACAGTAGAAGAAGGGAAGGACAGGTCCATGTGAAAACTCTGACAGCTCAGGTTAATACTACTCTCTATGTGAAGCCTAAAGATTATGGTTTTTGTAAAGAAGGTTTAGTAAGAAATTTTTCCCCTTTAGGCAACTGACACTTATTCAGTCAAATTGCTCTCTAATATGTATAGGAAGAAAAGAATGTCTCTGGAGTAGCTGAATGCCAGTCTTTCCTCAGGCCAGAACTCACCTGCCCAGTGAGGGGTCTTGAGTCCTGGCAAGGCAGTGCTTTACTGCAGATTCACAACCTAATTATAGCTGAGTTGTGCTGATTTAAGTTTCTCTCTCTCTCGCATCACCTCTGCTTCTGGTGCCCAAACCATGCTTAGTTATCTACGCATGTAGAAGCTCCTAAATTCTGTTCCTGATTTTTGTAGTGTGGTTTAGAGGCAACTATTTCTCCAAAGTATTTACCCACTTGCATTAGGTACCGAGCCTTGCTACAGATCTGATTTACTCACTGGGAATCTTTGGATCCTGACAAGATGCAAAGTGTAATGTTCTTCATTGTGGTTTCTGTGTGAGAACTGTATTTGCTTTTTGTCTTGTAGGCCTGTTTGCAATACAGAATCTTCTATGATGCTGTATTTGTAACACTGCTTTTCAACTTTATTTTTGCAATTAATGTTTAGATTTCCATCCATTCTCAATGGACAACTGTATGTTTCACATTGCTTGTAGATGTAATCACATCTGAGCTGGAATACCAGTATGCCTATATGTTCCTTATTGTATTTTTTAACAAGGCTTTTACACGATGTATGAAACTTAATCTGAACCTCTGATTTCTTACAAAGGCTTCACTTTCTGTCAGCAAATTACAACTAAAGAATACGAAGATCAAAAGCAACAAACCAATCAGTATCTTCTAGCACTGATTCAAGAGATAGACAATGACCCTACAGTTCCTTTGAAGCAAAAGAAGAAGTTAATCAAAGAATTCCAGAAATACCATTCTTTTGTCTACTGTAGTGGTTGTAAAACTACATGTGAATTTTGTACTCCAAATGGTTAGACTTCAATAAGCCTTTTTAATTTATTTTTTTTACAGAGTAGAGGAGGCACATGAAAATTGCTCATAAAAATGTTTTTCTCTTAAATCTTCAGTTTCAGGAAACTACAACTATCAAAATTACTATGCTGCTAAAAAGCATTAAATCTAATTAATCTTTGAAGAAAAATATACTTAATTACTTGTAAGTAAGTAATAACAGTACACTGCTTGGGCTGCCTTGAGTTCAGGGTTTGGCACTTTTTTCCATCTGTCCCCCAACCCCATGGCTTTCTATTTGAGCCACATCTATGTCCTGAGCCATGTTTAGGTTGATAAGCAGTAGGGGTTTTTAATTTTTCCTATCTTTAATTAATAATAACAACTTATCTTAAACTGTAGGTTATGACTCCTGTGGTATTGTAGAAATGTACAAAGTGTTTAAAAAATGTTGCGAGTGGGTCAGTGGGTTTTGAATCAGCAGCAGAAACAATTTATTAGGCAGGGGAGCTGTGCATGCTTGCAGTCAGTAATTACAACCTGTAGTTACTGCCTTCCCTCTCAGCAGACTGAGCTGCTGCTAATTCAAGTAAAAAGTTACCTTTTGAAGAAACTTGAGAAATAATTATCTTGTTTTAGATCTTAGTATACTTAAGTAATTTATTTTAACATGGGGCTATTTTAATAGTGTCCAGTTATTTATCATAAATACTTTGGTGATGTTTATGAATTCATAGGGCAAAGCTAGAAAGTAGCTTTGAATTCATAAACAGGCCAATGCATGTCTTGATGCATTGATGGTTAACTCTACATCAACAAGGATTTTTTGATTCAAATCATTAAATCATGGAATCATAGAATGGTTTGGGTTGGTATGAATCTTAAAGATCATTTACTACCAAACTCCATGCAATAAGCAGGGACACTTTTTTCACTAGACCAAGTTGCTCACAGCCCCATCCAGCCTGGCCTTGAATACTTTCAGGGATGGGGTATCCACAACTTCTCTGGGCAACATGTTGCAGTGCCTCACCATCCTCACAGGGAAGAATTTTTTCTTAATATTGAATCTAAACCTGATCTCTTTCAGTTTGAAGCCTTTGTCCTGTCACTAGGTATGCCATTTTGAAAAGTCTCTCTCTAAGTCTCTTTGTAGGCTCCCTTAAGGTACAGGAAGGCAACAATTATGTCACCCCAAAGCCTTCTCTTTTTCAGGCTGGACAATCCCAATTGTCTCAGCCTTTTTTTATAATAAATAAAGATGTGATATAGTGTGATAGGGGTTACATTAATTCTTTCATCCTTGCAACAGATATTTAGTCATGTATTGGACAAAGACTCAAAGACTTGGTATTGTAAGGGAGCTCTGCTCTAGTCTCACCCCTTGGGTCAAAGTGGAGTTGATTAGTGCAGGCTGCTCAAGGACTTTACCAGTTGAATTTAGAGTATCTCCAAAAACAGATATGCCACAGCCTTGTGGATGAGTCTGGTCCAGACTTTCATCAGTCTCAGAGTTTTTAAAAACAAGCAAACAAACCCTACCTCCACACTAAAAAAGAAAAACAAAAACCAACCAAAATAAACCACCTTATGCTTAGGTAGAATTTTTTCCACTGCCCCCCATCCTTTCACTGTCACTGCTGAAGTGTCTGGTCTAGCCTTCTTCACTGCCCCCTGTGAGCATTCTCAGGGGTAAACAATCAGCACTCTCAGCCTCTTCCCTTGTATGACAGATCCTCTAGTTTCTTATCATTTTCTTGAGCTCAAATGCTGGACTAGCTCCACTCTAAACACAATTTTTTTTTGTTGTGAAGGGGCTGCTTTAGGTGTCTCCATCCTCCTGTAGGCTTCAAACATAGTCAAGTCAGCAGGACACCAAAGCTTTCTTAAAACAAGTGCTGTTTTATTTTTAAATTGAAATACTTACACTGTAAGATATAAACAACACAACCTATTACCTGTAGACTTTGTTAACTTGCATATTTGAAGTAGCCTTATTTAAATTACTTGGCCCTATTAGAAGTCAGGGAATGTAGTTGAAATCTTTGTCCATGAATGAATACCTGTTTATGCACTTGCTGTTTAACTGTGACTCACCAGTGTGAAATAAATTTCTCGAGGAGGAAAAAAAAAAAGCTTCCCCTTTTAGAGGGGGAATGCCCTAATTCCTATAGGTCCATGTATTCTTTTTCTAGCCCTGTATAGGGTTTTGGTCATTCTCCCAAGAAGGAGGAGCACATACAGAAGAAGGTTATTGTGACTTGTAAAAAGGAAAGTATTTCCTGACTAAGTGATTCTGGTGTTGAGTAGTAGAAGCAAAAGATTTAGAGATTTTAGTTGTTTCTCTCTCTCTCTCTCTCTCTCTCTCTCTCTGTCTTCAGTCCCTTTACTGTGTCTTACTCAAAATACTAAACCTGGTAACAGGGAGAGGTGGTAACATGGTAATTTGTGGGCTGGGAATTGCTTTGGGGAAAACCATGTTAAAAAACCGACTTGCACTTTGACTTGATTTAGAATTTTCTTGTGCTATTTTAAATATAATAAAGAACTGTACAAAAAGTGATGAGTCTTTCATTTCATAGTGTGTTCGTAAGGCAGAGACAGCTGAGGGTGTACAACCAGGTATTAAACAGTGAGAAAGTGTTCCAAGCAGCAGTTTATAGCTGCCCTGTGGTTCCCTTCAGTTAATGGGACAAGAAGCTTAGATTGATCTAGTTCTGCAAAGGAAAGGAATAGCTCTTGAGAGCCCTGTTTTATTCACATACCCTGACAGGCTGATCTGCTCACCTTTAATGTGTTGACAGAAGCCTGTTATTTTCCATCTGAGGGCCCACCAAACAGAACAGGTGTGGTGAACTATAGACTACTGGTTTTCAGTTAAATTCCAAAATTAGAAAAATTTTATTCGACTTTAGAAAGTTCTGTCATGTATTTTTAACGGTATTTGACACAGAATTATGTGGTAGGGAAATTTGGGACCTGTTGCTCATTTCTGTTTATGATTTCTAGCATAGAGCTATCACATTAATTGCCAGTATGTATTTGTTGGAAGTAGAGAATATTCAGAGAGAAAAGTTTAGTCGAGATACTTTTCAGTACAGTTGTATTAAAGCACAAGTGATGCCACCTTCAAAGGAGGCATACTTCTGTTCATAGAGCATTCATGTTTGCTCCTACCAAGGAAAAAGTTCATTAGTGCTTTCATGAGAACATGTATATTTGAGTCCCAGCTGAAGCATGCTGATACTTCCATGAAGCAGTTAGTTAAAAAAACTAGAGCTTGGACACAAGAGCTTCTCCATGTGGCTATCAAAGTGACCATGTACCAGACTTACTCATGTCCTACACAGTCATACAATCAGGGTCCAATAATTTGTACTGGCCTCATGCCTTCATACCCTAGCTGCCTTTTGTGTGACTCACATAGCTGATAACAGCAGGAGGAAGGTACCCCTTTCATTCCTTTAAGCAGGTTAGACTAGAGGAAAGCAATCACGAGCTGTCCAAAGCAGTCCAAAGTAAAAAAGATCATATTCAGGAAAAAAGATCATCTCCCACTCTGAAGCACTGGCTGCTATTGCCCTTTATGCAAGGTAGCCAGGTAAGTGTGCTCCTTGCAAATACTTAATGATTTTATGTTAGGGCAGACACGAGAGAGGGAATATGAGACACAACAGGATACTCCAGTGTTCATTATCCACACTGAGTGCCTGTCTCTGTCCTGGCAAGCAAGCAAGCCAAGTGGTGCACCCCCATTTAGCCTGTCCCTCCCAACCTTCTAGCTGGCTCTTAGCCCAGGCTCTTCCCCCTCCTGCATGCCATGCTGCACAGACTGAAGGCAAAGTAAGACAGTTTCTGATGTCAGAAATAACAAGTACTGGGGTATTTGTGCTTATCTAGGATGCATGGAGAGGACACAGATGGGTCATCACGCAGGACACAGCTGCAAGCTTTGTTCACCTTTGTGGCACTTTTCAGAAAAAATGAGGGGAATGGCAGGAAGCTTATTTGCTCAGGCATTGTTTAAAACAAAAACCAAACAAAACCCCCCACAACCACAATTTTACTAAATTAAAAACCCTTTAGAAAAAGGAATTGTTCAAATTATCCTTCTCAAAGCCTAAGCATATTGTCAGTAGCAGTGGTCACATTTCAAGTGTATTTCTCTCATAGCTACTCACGAGAATAATCAAAAATAAAACTCATGTATTTCTTTTCAGGAGAGACAACATCAAAGGTTCCTTTTGAGATGTGTTTAATGCCCTTTTAGTGGAATACCTGAGTTAGAATAATACTCATTTTGGAAGAAAAAAACAAACCCATTTCTTCTCACTGTGTATTCACATCACAACTGTGCAAGCATTTGAT
The DNA here is from genome assembly GCA_027886175.1 of Phylloscopus collybita. Classification (NCBI taxonomy): domain Eukaryota; kingdom Metazoa; phylum Chordata; class Aves; order Passeriformes; family Phylloscopidae; genus Phylloscopus; species Phylloscopus collybita. The sequence continues at coordinate 46,812,172 of JAJNNQ010000137.1, read as the reverse complement.
ATTTTTATTGCCTCATGCAGTGAGGTGTTCTGCAATAAAAACACAACGAAGCTATCAGAAAAGATACAAACATAATGAAATTGCAATGAACATTTTATTTCATAGTATTATGCTTGTAAAACTTCATTTCTGAATTCTTAAAATGATTTTTTTTCAACCAATTCAATACAGGAAAGCTAAAACACAATCCTAGCTGATGGAAAAGAGGTTGTAGTTCAAAGAATTCCATTTTAAGTAAATCAATGGAATAACAACATACTCAACTATGCCACCTATATATCAAATTTCTCCTCACAGATATTGTGTCCATGTTCTTCATAGTCTTCTCTAGTTACTATCATGTCTTCAAAATCATCATTTTCAGAAATGAGCTTCCCACCTTCCCAAGAATAAGTAATAGGGCTGTAAAATGAACAATATTGTTGTTACTATTGTTACTCTATAGATTAATTTAAAATAGAAATATGCAGTGATGATTTCCAAGACTTTAATTTAGCCATACCTATTTAAACTAAATTTTTGATTGCTAAATCAAACCATCCAGCTCCAGAAAAGTTATGAGACAAAGTTTGAAACTTTAGCAGGGCTAGCTGACTTCGGTTTTTTAAAAAGGGCCTCTTTGAAGGCAGGTGTGAAGAGGGAACAACATGGATATGTCTTTGTGTTTACTTTGAACAGATAATAGGTCTTTAGTAGAATTTAAAAATATTCTTTAACAATACTTTTGAAAAGTAGGAGTTTTTTGTATATTCAAAATACACTTGTTCTGTCTCCACTCCTTCTGCAAAGATGTTACCCCTTCCTAATCCCTGAAGTGGTACATTAATAATTTCAGCATTCAGATGCTGAAAATTCTAAGTAAAAGACTAAGTTCTAATCTTACATACTTACATACTCACCTAATGACAATACAGTCTTATTTATCTGTTTACAGTAAAAAGGCTGACCCTAGAAACACTTCCTTAACTTTATTACCTAAAGTACAGAGCAAGTAGGTGATCTCTAGTTTCTTTGGTTTGTCTGAAAATACACTGATTTAAAACATCCTTCTTGCACAATTTTTGTTCACTTAATATTTAAATTAATGCCTTTACTCAATCTACCTTCTTAATCAGCAAAAGAAACCCTACTTTATTATTTGTTTTGCTAGAAAGATAAAGCCCCCTTCTCTTTAGTAGTTTAGGGCTTACTTTTCAGGAAGAACAACAGAAACATCGTAGTCAGTTGGAGTAAGACATCGAACTTCAGAATAAACCCGATCTCTGAAGCCTGGAAAAAGGGTGTTTCCCCCAGTCAGAACTATGTTCTTGAAGAAATGAGGCTGCATTTCTGTAAAATAATTAAGTAAATCAGTAGTTAAGAGATGGAACATACATCTACAGATTAAAGGTGGTGATTTTTCCAATTTTGTTATGAATTTGAACAGAAGTAAGAAATATGCATACAAAAAATTTATGATCATCTAATCAGCATATCAGTTGAACAGAAATATGAAAAGATGATCAATCACCCTGGGTTCTCCCTGATTTCAGAATTTGGCTTTGATAACTACTGTTATATTTATTAAATTTCACGTTTGCCAACACAATTCTCCTTTTTAAAATGGATTTTAAGTGACAGGCTTTTTAACAGTACATTAATAGCCTAAATGCTGCCATATTTATATGGCATCATAAAACCTAAGAAAGTCTTCTTTTTAATAGTAACAATAATTACATGTACATAATCTATGAAATGAAAGCCTTAGTATTACTTCTGACAAACAGCAGTCAAAAAGGTTTTACTCCTTGATGCTTCAATTACTGACTTTTGGTCATTTTCACACCAAATGTAACAAAGCCATTACAACATCCCTCCTTCTCCCAACCCCTTTCTTTTCAAAATACTTCTAGGACATACCTTCAGGTAGATTCTGAATAGAATAAACAATGGCTTCAGGAATTCCCATCTCTTGAATTCCAATATCTGAAGGATGGAAAAGTATTTCTGGAACTGCAAATCTTTCATTTGTTAGACGAAGTATTTGTTCACCAGTCTTGTATTTTCCACTTAACACCATCTCTTCTCTTGGCTAAATTAAAGACATGAATAGTAGCCACTGCTTAAGAAAAGAAATCACATCCCAGAATATTCAGCTGATCTATTTCATGTCCTGCAGAGGTCGGCAGTGTATGCTGCCATTGTGTTATTATCTATCAGCAAATCTTTTAAGAATAATGCATCCTCTGGCATTACATCTGAAGTGACTTCGCTCTTACCAACTGCAGTTTTGTCCAAAGCAAAATAAAACTGGTATGCACGAAAGTTGCCTTAAAATATAGGACTGCTTTCAAAACTATGGCTGGCTCAGTAAATGAGATAGAACTGTTAAATTGTCTTCACTGGTATTTCAGGCTCTTCTGTAAAATGACTTTGAACGTTCAACCTATTTGGGTGTTTAAATGTAATTCAGAGAAACTTACAAAAAAACATCAAAGAGAAAACATTTCCTAACTTAATGTTAAAAAATCTTAATAATGATATGGATAAGTTATACAAAAGAGCACAAACAGAGAAAGCTAAAACTGTTAAATAATAGAATATAAAATGCTCTGCTAGAAAAAAAGTTTTTTTTTTTTCATCCCAGCTTACCAAGGAAAAACTTTACCAATTAATGCATGGCACAGAAAGATGTTACAATACAGCATAAGAAAAGAGGGAGTATTTTTAACCTCTCCACTAGACTTGTGCAGGGGAACAGTAAAAAACCCCCAAACTTCACAACTATAATTACCTTACAAAATCCTTTTTTGATTGTGCTGAAGTCTGGCAAAACATAATCTACCATTACAGTATTTTCCTCTCCTTTCAATCTGAAAAAGAATGCAAAATTCAACAGAATTAGTTCTAAATTCCAACTATTTTATACTGACAAGACTTCTTCAGCTTAACTGGAAAATTTTCTGATTAAGAGTGCAGTTTTCTTTGTACAAACAGATTATTCAGAAGTAACAGTTTTTACATTTAGTACCATTGCATACATACTTGGCAATGTCCATGTCTTTGTAAAAGTCTTGCGAAACATAACATACATCTTCTTTCACTTGATTAATTACATGTGTTTCATCCATAACATGTAGCTGTCTGTGAACAAAAACCAAAACCACAGAAGTTTGAGAATAATTAAGTGCTCCACTGCTTATCCAGTTCTCCACTGGAACTGAGCAACCATTATTTTTCAGTCACAGGAAGCTACTGTCTCAATATCTAAACTTGTATTCAATTTACAAAAGCATTCCTGGCCTACTAGAGGTTAGTATTGTCCTGTTTCCCAATTCAGTAAATACACTCATGTGCATTTGCCCACTGTCTTGCTAACAAGCACAGCTGTAATCTTGCCAGTAGCTCTTTGGTAAAGACCTTTACCTAGATAAAGTGCAATGAAAAGTTGATTCTACTGCGTTTTATTTGCAGTATTGATACAATCAGTCAGCAAACTGACTGATAATCTACTGAGACACCTCAGAAAATATGTTAAGATTTGAACAAGTGTGAACACACAGGTAACTTCAACAACTTCAAAAGCCCTGGCACTCTGAAAAATAACAGCCTAATTCTTCAACGGGTTTAAACTCTTCTTAATTCATTTTGATCTTAAGATCAAGATGGTAGCTAGCAGATTATAACACACAAAAAATTCCCTTCTCCTTTGAAAAGCAATTAATCTAAAATTCAGACAAGTAACAATACCCCATAAACTTCCAGCTCATTTCATACCAAGTTTCAGAGTAAAAATTAGCATGCTTTACCTGTAAGATATTATCTCCTTTAGATGATTGGTTAAGAGTTTCCCTCCAACATTAATCCTACAGAGAAAGATTAACATGAGAAATTCTGTCATTATTAACAGTAAACAGTTCTAGAAAATATATACTGCAGTATACCTGATGATTGCCTCTTTCTTCTTTTTACTTCTGCAATAAGGTACAATGTGGGTAAAGGAGTATCCACTATCCACGATGATACAACACAGCTCAGATGGATTATCCCGGAAATATCTGTGTGCACTAAGAGCTCCAGCTGAAATACAAGAAAATCCATTCCATTTTTATATGAACATTTAGAATTTACAGTGATATGCAGGTGTACTTGCTTCATAATTTAAATGCTTTTGACAGACTTTCAAGAGCTCAATACATAATAATACAGCCAATGCATTAATTCATTTTGGCAGTGGATAAAATTAAGTGGTAACACTTAAATATATGGCCCTATTTTATCTTTTTCAGGAATTCCAGTTCATGTTCCATTTCCTCTAAAGTCTAATCACACTGATCATGCTACGAATTTATCCAGCTTATCTAAAGAAGCATACTATGTCCAGTTATCTTTCAGAAGGGTGGCATTGTTGTTTACATGTTCCCAGTGAGACACAATACATTTCATAATTGTAATGCTGCATTTTATTTGCTAATACATAACAAAACCAAACAAAAAACAATCCTACCCCCCTTAAAAAGGAAAGCTATCGGATAAAGACTTCATGCAAATTTTTGGTAGAATTCTTTAAATGCTATCCTGTTTCAAAATCCATCTGGTATTTCTGTCATCATTACTCTCCTCAAATTTCCTGTAATTATATACCATGGCACTCTTCAGGAAGTAGTACAAGAGTACAGAAGGAATTTGTAAAATAAATAATTTTTAAAATGCTTAGTCCACTTTTACTCAGGAGCCAGGAAGCAACAGAAGTAATTTTTTTACTATGTATATATATGTGTGTGCATGTGTGCTTGCTTATTCATTTATTTAAAGGGTTAAGCTTCAAAATACATAAATGCAAAATAGAAGGAGACATACTCACCATTTACTCTAAGAACTGCTTGAAATTGATATTCTTCAAATAGAATTTCATTCATAGATTCTTGTATTGAACTGAAGTTAAAGTAAGGTTCAGTAATAATAATATTGGTATCTACAAAATCCACCTATGAAAAACACATTAAGGTTGTCATTGCATAAAATGTAGATATTAATAATCCCTTACCATCTTTTGCAGCAGTGGAAGATAGTGTAAATCTGAAGATATGATTACCACTTGCCGTATCTGTTTGTGGACTTAGAATGTTTCAGCATTTTTTAAAGGCTTCATGAATAGTGATACAAGTTTATCTAATTAATGGGTAAAAAACATAATAGAAGGGAACACTTTGATACATATCCTGATTGTGTTCCCATCCTTACAAATTGCAATCCAACATTTTAAAGAGACTCCACAGAGGAACACTACAATTTTAATGTCAAATACTTTACACTAATCCTGTCAACCACAGAAAAATAAGTCTCCTTGACAGCTCAGCACTTGCACCACAGAATTCCTTGTCTAATAACCAAAGTCCTGTACAGTGAAGAATCAATAATAAAACTCCCGGTGACCTCTGCTGAGGCCTGCAAAAGATCTGGGCTTTCCACATTTACCAGTATCTCAAACACTCCTTTAGAGAGGACTTCATAGGGTTACTTCAATCATAACTGGATATGGCCCTAAAAACATTACCAGCTGTGTCTCTCTGTAGTCTTCACTTGTGAAGAAGAATTAAAAACAAATTCTCAAAATCATGACTATAATGAATACAGTTCCAAAACTAAAATGAAATTTATGTATCAAAAGCTAGCACTTTATATTTTTAATATAAAAATATACAGAGACTAAGCTAATTTGAGGCATTACTTTCATTCTCAGTACACCAGTGTTAGAAAAACCTCAAGAATTTCCAGAGAACATAATATTTTTGAAAGAAAAAAAATAAAGGAAAGTCTTAATACACTTCCTGTGCTAAATCCGATTTGTGGGATATAAAAAATAAAGTATCACATATTTATATTTTATCCATTTAAGTTATTCATGGGTAGAAAATGGCTAGCCAAAGATGATTACTAAATGTGTATGTATTTTGGCTTACTGACCCAGCTCATCCCTCCCTTTTACATTAACTATTTCTTGATCTCTTAACTACATTGTATCTGTCTGTGATTATTTTTATTAACTTGAACTCTTAAATTATACTGATATGAATTTCTTATGTGAGCTGCACTCAGTATCAGTACAAACCTACAAGACTAAAAAAATTAAATATTTTTCAAAATTCTGCACCAGAACTCAAAAACGTTTGCAAAAACTTAAATCCCTGTGATTTCTAATTGCAGGCACTTACCAAGAGAACAGTAAGATCACCTGTTCTACTTAATATTTGTTAATTCCATTAGCCAGTATTTAATCTACACAAAATATGTATTTAAGAAAAAGCTCTTACTTGATACATTTCTTTTCCAAAGAGATAATCCCAAACCTGTCTCTGAACATCCCAGTTCACCAAGTAACCCTGTAGGAATTTAGAAATAAATTTACACTATTTAGAAAAATTAAAATTGTACTTTAAGAAAAAAAATCAAAAAACAAACAACTGAGACTGATAATATAAAAAATTTTGAGAGTTAAAATTTCTAAATTAACATTTTTAGGCAAAGGAGTAATGGTTAAATAGGATTAAGGTATGTTACAAATATTCCTCATTGATACGTTGATTACTGCACTACAAAAACAATGCACATTGTGTTTTCTGCATACATTATTCTTTTTGGCAGAAGCTTGTCAGTCTTTCTCAGTGCCAGAGAAAGTTACGGAGCAGATTACCTGGAGTGCCACCACCTAGCATGTACCGGACAAGTAAGTCATCAGGTCCAGTCTGACCCAGCACGGGTTTATTAAAGCTTGACTGACTTGTTCTCCTTCTGTGACAAGGTGACCCAACTGAGTAGAGGAGGGAATGGATGTGAATGTTTACCAAAGTCAGTAAAGTCTTTGACACCATTTCCCACAGCATTCTGGAAGTGCTGGCTGCTTATGCCTTGGAAAGGTGAATTCTTTGCTGGGTAAAAGACTGGCTGGATGTCCAGGCCAGAAAGCGGTGCTGAATGGTGCTACATCCAGTTGGCATTCCATCACCAGTGGTGTTCCCCAGGGCCCAGTATTGGGGTCCCTGTTATCTACAATCTGGACAAGGCCATCTGATGTACCCTCAGTAAGTTCACAGAAAGCACAAAGTTAGGTAGGAGTGTTGATCTGCTGGAGGGTGTAAAAGCTCTGTAAAGATTTCTGGACAGGCTGGATTGACAGATTGAGGACAATCTTATGATGTTCAGCAAGGCCAAGTGCCAAGTCCTGCACTTGGGTAACAACAACCCTATGCAGCACTACAGGCTTGTGGCAGAGTGGCTGGAAAGCTGCCAGGTAGAAAAGGACCTGGGGGGTGCTGGTTGGCATGAGCCATTTGAGCATGAGCCAGCGTGTGCCCAGGTGGCCAAGAAGGCCAAGAGTATCCTGGCCTGTATCAGCAATAGTGTGGCCAGCTGGACCAGGGCAGAGATTACCCTCCTGCACCTGGCACTGGTGAGGTCATCCCTCGAATCCTACTTTCAGTTTTAGCTCCTTCCCAACAAGAAAGACATTGAGGGACTGAAGCAAGTCCAGAGAAGGGCAACAAAGCTGATGAAGGGTTCAGAGAACAAATCCTATGAGGACTCAGCTGAAGGAGGCTGTCTAGCCTGGAGAAATGGAGGCTCAAGGGGGACCTTTTTACTCTCTGCAGTGACCTGAAAGGAGGTCGTAGTGAGGTGGTGGTTGGTCTCTTCTCCCAAGTAACAAGTGACAGGACCAGAGGGAATGGCCCTAAGTTGCAGCAGAGAATCTTAGATTGGAAACATTTTCTCACCAACAGGGCTGTCACCCTCTGGCACAGGCTGCCCAGGGAACTGGCTGAGTCGCCATCCCTGGAGGTATTTAGAAGATACCTCCAGGGATGGTGCACTTAGATGTGGCACTTAGGGATATGGCTAAGTGATGGGCTGAACAGTGCAGGGTTAATTGTTGGACTTGATGATCTTAAAGGTTTTTTTCAACATAAACAATTTTATGACTATTAAACTTCATGCTGCTCACTGATTCTTGTATGATACTACATATAATCCTGCAGCTGGGACATAAAGTATGAAAACTATTCCTTAGAACCATTTAAATGTGGCTTTAAGTATGTTAAACTGAAGATATCTTTCTTACTTTCTGAAAAGGAAGAATATAAAAAAGACCGGAAGGATCCTTAATTTCATCCAGTTGATTTGCTGTAAAGGTTTTCAAGCGTGCAGTCTTTGACCTGAACTGACAGTTGGGAATAACGCTGAAAAAGATTGGGAAGTTTCCTATTAAACATGGTAACATTCACTTCCTTTAAGCCACTTTCATAAACAGTGTCCTTTCAATAACATTTTTGCTGCTGTATTTTTGCTTTAGTCCATTAACTGCAGCCAGTTATGAGGGAAATCTTTAATTTCGAGACACCTTTAGGAAAAACAAGTACCACCCCCTACCTCCGCCGCACACTGCGCTGAGCTGCAACCGCACCGCCTGTCGCCGGCACAATAGGAAGAGCGCCAGGGGCTCTCCCCCCAGCCCGGCCGGTGGGGCACGGCATGAAGCAGAGGGGCACGGTGTGGCACGGAGGGGCACGGTGTGGCACGGTGTGGCACGGAGGGGCACGGTGTGGCACGGAAGGGCACGGTGTGGCACGGAGGGGCACGGTGTGGCACGGTGTGGCACGGAGGGGCACGGTGTGGCACGGAAGGGCACGGTGTGGCCCGGAGGGGCACGGTGTGGCACGGTGTGGCACGGAAGGGCACGGTGTGGCACGGAGGGGCACGGTGTGGCACGGAGGGGCACGGTGTGGCACGGTGTGGCACGGAGGGGCACGGTGTGGCACGGAAGGGCACGGTGTGGCACGGAAGGGTACGATGCGCAGCCCAGCGCGCGCCGCAGGGGCGGGGCCTGCAGTCGCCGCAGGGGCGGGGCGGGGCCAGGCCGCGCCTCTCAGCAGCGAGCGCAAGCGCGCTGCGGGCCCGCGCGCCGGTGAGCGGTGGAGTGCGGGGCCGGCGGAGAGCGGCGGAGGCTGAGAAGCCGTGAGGGGAGGCCCAGCGTCCGCCCCGCCCCGTCCCGTCCCCTCACCTGACGTTCGCGTGGCTGTATCCGATCTTGGCGTTGTAGGCGCCGTTATCCAGCACCAGCGTCGCCATGTTCCCCACGGCGCCACGGCCGCCGCCGTCCCAGTATTGATCCGCCACCGCCGTGGATCTGTACGGTGACCATAGAGCGGAGGAGCAGTGCGCGCGTGGCCCGGCGGGACGCGGGAGTGCCAGCAGCGCTCCGCCTCTGCCGCGGGGCGCGCGCCTGCTGGTGACGCTCGCGGAGCTGCGGGAACCATTGGCCAGGCGTGACCCGGCAGCGCTCGTCACACGGGTGGGCGTGGAGGTGACACATCGTCATCGCGGACAGCGCCCGGCCCGGCCATAGACGCTTCCTCGGCCCGTGTCAGCCCCGCGGGGGCGGTACCTACGGCTGGGGAGCCCGGTGGGGTGGTGGTTTACAGTTGCAGACTGCCTTGGGGGACCCTGCCGGCTCGAGATGCTGCCGTGCGGGAACCCCGCGCCTCGGGAGAAAGGTGATGAGTAACAGTCTCATTGGGAAGTGCGCAGCAACACGGGCCTGGGCTCTGTAAGAATGTGACACAATAGAAAGGGAGGCAACTCTAAATTCCATCATCATCATTTTACAGAATCAATTAGGTTGGAAATTCCTTGAGATAACAGAGTTCAACGTATGACTGAACACGATGTAACTAGACCATGGCTCTAAATGCTATGTCCAGCCTTTATTTAAACACGTACAGGGATGGTAACTCCACCACCTCCCTGGGCAGTCCATTCCAATGTCTAATCACCCTTTCTGTGAAACAACAACAAAAGTTCTCCCTGATATGCAACCTAAAGCTCTGCTGGTTCGGTTTAAGACTTAAGTCCTCTCATCCTGTCCCTGCTTGTCTGGGAGAAGAGACCAACCAACTGCCTACAACCTTCATTCATGTAGAAAGGTTTTCAAAGCATGCATAATTAGCACTTTTATTATAAATAATGTGGAAAACAGTACTATTGGATTTCTCTGTTCCTGACCAGCTTTTGTTTTACTGAAGTCTGTGTAATATAGCACACACCTTTACAGAACCATAGAATAGCACCAGGTGGAAGGGTGCTGAAAGACCATCTGGTCCAACCTTTCATAGTAAAGGGAACCATGATGAGACCTAACACCCTGTCCAACACCATCTTGAAAACCTGCAATGGGAACTCCCTGAGGAGAGTTTTTTGCAGTGATTGGTTGTTGTCACTGTGCAAAAGTTCCCTATATCACGATGAAAACTCTCCTGGTACAACTTAACACTTGTTGCCCTTTGTCTTCTTGTGAAGAGAGAACTTCCATTACTGTAGCTGCTCTTTAAGTATCACAATACTGTGATAAGGTTCCCCCAAGCTTCTCCAGGCAGAAAAAGTCCTTCAGTCTTTCTTCAGGGCGTGTTCTTGAGCCTTTGATGATCCTTATGGCCTTAATCTGGATGCTTGTCCACAATTTTTTTTTGGAGTTGCTGGGAGCAGAACCAGACACAATACTCCACGTGTGGCCTGAAATGCACCAAGCAGGGTGGAATGATCAAGTTTCTGTGCCTGCTAGCAATGCCCCTGTGGATGCAACCCAGGATCTGCTTTGCATTCCTTGCTGCAGTGGTGCACTGCTAAGCCCAGTTCAGCCTGATGTCCATCCAGACCCCCAGGGCCTTTTCCACAAGGCTGTTTCACTGCCACACAGGTCTGAGCCTGCACTGGGCTTTCTGAGTATGTCATCTCAGGTGCAGCACCTCTCACTTATCTTGATGATGAATTTTGCTTTATATGTTTTACCTATCATCACTAGTTCCTTTGTTGTATTCCAGTAAAACAGAAAGAGCATTACAGTTTTGTATTTGTGTGTAATTGACTTTCCTTAACTTAAAAATAACTGTTACTTTGTATGATGACTCCTGACCTTAACAAATATAAAACGTCTTTCCATGAGCCAGGATGGTCATTGGAACACATGGCAATCTGCTTTTAGACAAATCCTCTTTATGTGCTTGTAAAAGAAGTGTGTCTTAAGGACAGCTTCCTTAATCCTGACTCTAGCAGATACATTATTTGATTCTTGAGAAGAGGTCACAGGAAATATCAAAAGCCTGTTTTTCAAGTTCAGGAGCTCCTGGGTGCTTTTTAAAGAACACTGTTGGTTGCTCTCCTTCTTTGCCTATGGACTGGTATATGCATAGTAAAGTTGGGGTTCGTAATTAAAATCCAAAGTACACAAAACATAGAATAGTAACAAATTATTTAGATATTCAGTGTTAAAGAAAAACATAAAATACTACTCCTAAAATTGCGTAACTTTTACTTTATCCTTTTACTAATATAAAGTTCTTAGAATAATTGCTTAGATTCAAAAAGTCCTAGTATCTATTGCTAACTTTTGCCTTGTAAAAATAAAAGTGAAAGCCAGAATTTAGTAAAGCACTTTTCCCCTTCTAAATACTAGCTCCAGCTCTATGATGCTTCATCTGTTTTCATCCACTGACTTGTGTTGGATTTAGAGTTAGTTAGTTACACTTTTTTTTTTTTTTTTTTTTTTTTTTTTTTTTTTTAGTACGTAGGACAAGTGCCAGGCTTTTAGGAGTTCACTTAGATTTATGTGAAGTGGTAAATATACATAAATATTTCAAATCTCTTCGAACTAAAGTTGGTGTATTTACTGTCACTGTTACTTGAGGGCAATTCATACATAATTATTGAGATTGTTTACACATTCACCCATATATTCCAATGGCACTTCGGATAATACTTTCTATTTTTGTTAGAGTATGTAACACAGACAAAGTCAGCCACACAGTAAGGACACATAAATAGGATTTCCAAAAGTCCATGTGGTAGCAAACCTTGTACATTGCCCCTTACAATAGTGAGAATTTATATTTTGTGATGCTCTTTGAATAATGGTCTGTCAGACTACTTAAGCCTTGGACATCTGCATTTGAAGACAGACCATTATCTTTTGCATTATCCATAAGAAGGCATGCCAGATTTCTCATTCTGCAAGTATGACACAAAGCACTCACTGAAACTTAGCTCAAATTTATTTTTTTCTATTACTACTTCTCCTACTACTTTATTTAATGGGAATAATATATATATATATTTTAATTCTATGATCTTCATGTTTCTGAAGTTGCTTGAGCTCCAGTTGGTTTTGGTTTTTTCCTCTCAACTCCATTACAGTTTTTTAGTTAAGAAATCTCCATGAACACATAAAACTGAGAGAGTCAAACTCGCTGCACACCCTCTACAACGCACAGGTGCTTTTTGGCTCCAGTCTGTGGCAATGAGCAGCCTCAGAATGAATGGCGCCAAGTACAGAATTTCCAGGTGGTTTAGAGCATCCAAAGAAAGATACCCTCGAGGAACCCCCCCTTTGACTGGGGGTTGTTATCCTGGACTTCACATCAATGAACTCTACTCCATGTAACTGTATTTGAGTGATGGTGAAGGGCAGGCTGGCAGTTGAGATGACTGCGTGATGGAAAATTCTCCATCCATGGCTTCTTGAGTGCTCTGCTGAATTCAAAAATTCTGTTGTGCTCACAAATAGGCACTAAAAATACCTACGGCAAATATAAGACAATTTTTTTCTTGAGATCATTTCAGCATCCTGGATATACTCACATTTAGGGTTCTTTCTTAGTGACATGAGTGCCAGCTGCTCCAAGAGGGAGAGAATCCAGGAGCTAGAAGGGATACTGTGGCCAGCTGAGTAGGGCCTTGCTAGCCAGGGCCTGCCCCACCACCCCCAGCTGGAGATCAAGGCAGACAGGCATGGGAGTGATGCCCAGAGCCCAGGTTATCAAGTAAACATGACAATGATGCAGGTGGAATATCAAGCACATAAGACAATCCCCAAGTCACAATCAGGATCAGGACTAGTGGGATTAACAAGGACCAGACATAGTCCGGGGACCACCATGCAGGTCCATGGTGACTGGAAAGGTCTGAAACTAACATGGAGAGTTGGTGCCCTTCTAACTCCCTTCTGTGAGGAGGATATGGTGTGTGCTGATCTGTGTGTTTTCCTCCGTTCCTCCACACAGTATGCTCCAGGACATGGGGATACAACATGAGGTCACAATTCAGATCAATCCTGCTGGACAGAAATATTTCTGGTTTTCAGTTCTGACATCAATGAAGAGCCTCAGGATTTCCCCTGTTCTTCCAGAGCTATGCTCTGTGTTTGTGGGACACTTGAAAGAGAACACATGGCATGGGTCCTGCTTTCTTTGCCCCTTGTATTTCTCTCTTGATGAGAAGCTGACCCATCATGATGATTTGTTTTTCCTAGTTGAGAAAACTGAGTGTAAAACAGGCATAAAAGTGTTAGCTTCATACACAGCTCATTCCTACTTTATAAATCTCCTTAAGAATATAAGGAGGTCAATATTACACAACTGACTGATTTTTCAATGTCTGAAAAAATCAATTGAAAATGCTAATCTCCTGACCTATTTCTTCTATTACTGCTTCATATTTCTGACTTAAAGGTCCTTAGGGTTTTGGTTCATTGCTTGTAAATTATTAATGTTATGTATATGAGAAGCAGAGAAAATAGTATCTGATGTCTCTTCTGCAGCTCTATTACAGAGGCCCATCCTGTATATGGAGGTCACATCTGAAAAACGTTTTTGTTTTCTGACAGATCATCCCTTTCTTTCTTTCGTTCTTTCGTTCTTTCGTTCTTTCGTTCTTTCTTTCTTTCTGTCATTTTGTTTTCCAGTTAATATTGTTAGGGTACTTGGTTACCCACCACTGAAATTCTTTAAGACTCCTTTTATGAATGAGGGAGTACCAGAGCAAAAGGGTTACTGGATGGACAAAACTAATACAAGACATTAATTTCTTAACTGAGTTGGAGATTTTGCTACAGCATGCGAGGCTGTTCTCTCAAAAGTAAAATAAATCATAGGCTATACACTTGCCACAGATACCCAGCAAAATGTAAGCATCTGAGGAACAACCTGATTTTACAAGTCTCTGGGTTTGAGAAATTTGGGTATGGGATATATATGTGAATTTCTTGCCAAAAATTTCTTAAATTTTCATTTTAAGTTTCTGTCAGTGAGCTCTTTGTCTTATCTAGCCTTGTTCCTTTTGTGTGGTGCTGTAGAAGCTGCAGCTATCCTGTCTTTCGGCTTGGTCGAAGTCAGGTCCAGGCAAAAGTGTGATGGTGTTGGAACACGCTCCACAGGCGGGAGGGGGGAACGAGCCACAGACGGGGATGCAGAGACGCTTCCAGAGTTTTGGAGATGGAAAGGCTGAAGAGGGATGAGAGAAACACATGGCGGAAGACAGCGGGTAAAAGGCGAGCGGTGGGGCTGAGGCGGCCAGAGGCTTTGGGCGCTGAATGGGGACGGAGATGCTGAGCAGGCGGGCAGGGGCTCTGCGAGCAAGCGAAGCGCGGAGGTGCCACTGCCCTTGCCCATGGCGCTACGTGTGCCCGAGCACCTGCCCCTATACCTCTCCCCGGCCCGTGGCCCTGTCCCCGGCCCCGCTCTGCCCGCCCACCGGGGCCGCTGCTCTCCGCGGGGGGCGGGGGCCCCGGGCCCGTCCCGCCCCGTCTCGCCCCCGTCACCAGGCGATGCTGCGGCCAAGATGGCGCCGGGCGTCGAGTAAGCGCGAGTGGGGATAGCGGCTCCGCTCCCGGCGCTCTCCCCACCTCGAGCAGGGGCGGGCGCAGGGATGAGGAGCGTTCCTGGTCCCGGCTGGTCGTCGTGAGGGGCACGGGCAGGTAGACACCATGGCGGGGATTATCAAGAAGCAGATCCTGAAGCATCTCTCCAGGTCAGTGGGGCGCGGTGCACTGGGAAGGCTGGGGCGGGTCGACAGCGGGTCGCTGTCCTGGAGAACGACCTCCGATATGGGCACTGGATGGGGGGACCGGGTCCATTCTGCCCACAGGAGGGGGAACTGAAGCCGCCTTCCCGTAGTGATTTAGAGGCGGAGGGGGTGGCCGGGTACTCGTGTGGGTCTGTCTGGCGGTCTCAGCCGCTTAGCTGGCCTCTGGGCGCCGGGCTCCTTCGCCCGCTGCCCGGCGGCGCAGGCGGGGAGGGGGCTCGGTCTGCCTGGCGCAGGAGGGAGTCACCGAGTGAGTCACCGCCGGGCTCTGGCCGCCTCCCCGCCGGGCAGACGGTGCCCGCCCCCGCTGCCGGAGGTGTGCGAGGGGCAGAGAAGCGGGGGAGACCCCGACCCTCGTGATCGCCGGGCGGCGGGGGCGAAGAGCAGTCGCCGCGGTTGGCTGGCTGGCCGGGGCTGGAGCAGCTTGGCCTGTGTCCTTGCAGCTCAGCTCGTGAATTCCGAGCTCTTGAGACACAGGTGAGGCCGGACAACAGAAAGGTGCACGCAGAGAGATGAAAATAGTTCGTGATTTTCTGGGTGACTGAAATAATGTCTAAGGTGCCTCGCGGCCTAAAACGAAACAAACATACTGTAAATGTCTTAGCTGCCAATGTCGTGTGCTTGAAAGATGGAGAAATCACAGAAAGTACACAGTCTGATTCATACAGTTTTAGAAAGCTGCATCAGGTTTCTCCCATTTTCTAAAGAGAGGCAAAAAACTGTTAGGTACTTGATGTGTCATAATACCACAGCGTTGATAATTCTTCAGAGCTTACTTTTATATCTTAAAAAATATAACCTGAAATATTTCAAATTTTTTTTCCAGAAATGTTCTATTCCACTTTTGTGTGGTATTTCTGAAAAGTGTTTGTGGGGAAAATTAAACAAAATTAAGTGACACATTGTCATTTGACTAATCTGCTGTTGATGCACACGGAAAACATAATTCTCATTCCAAATCCTTTGATACCTATCTGCTAAAAGTGATGTATGGAGCAGTAGCAGAATAATTTTTCTTCTCCGCCCTGCTCATGAGTTATGTAGCAGGGAATGCTGACAAAGAAATGACACATGAAAATGACAGAGCACTGTGTGAATGGAAATGCAAGATGTCATCAGCCTTGAGTCAGTTTTTTAATCAGCAGTGAGCTTGGAATAGCTGGATTGAGCAGCTTGTTTCCTGCAGTGGTATATAGCGAGCTGTATGGAAAGAGAAGTGAGCTCTAGTTTCTGTGCTACAGGTTCACGCTAAAATATGTCTGGGAGCTAGGCATGAGTAAGATGAGTCAGTTTTTGTCTAGTTTTTCAAATGAATAAATTAGAATAAGTACTTTCTCATGTTGGTAAATTTGTGATTCCTCTCATGTGTTGTGATAATGCTTACTCAACAAGGCTCTGTCAAATGATTATCACTCTGACAAATTTTATCACTTCTGGAAAGCTTATGGGATATATCCAGTGATCTGAGGCTTGCAAGTTGAACTTGATGCTTATAATCCATACTATTCAAAGAGTGTGTTTGCTACCTAAAATGTAGACAATATTATTAAGCCCCTTGTTATGGGTGTTCTTCATTACATGTTCAGATAATATCTTTACTTCCTGCAGAACAGGTGCTTCAGTGATTTCAGAAGTTGGTTGCTCAGGAAAACAGGATTCAAGTGACATGAGCTTAAATTTCAGGACCTTGATTTTTCAGTAAAAATTATAAAAGTATTAATTCAAGATTTTCTTTAATAAGTTTTCTGATAATGTGAATAAGGAGTCAAATACATAAGGAATTTCTTGTAATAGAGAGAGTGCTGAAGTAGACTTTTTACTCTTACTATAATAGTTGCTGTTCTGCTTAGTTTTCGTAGCTTCTTGAAACTGCTGCCTGCTTTTCATCTTCAAATATGCAGGTGTTACTGGCAGGATTAAAATTTATTGGAAGAGGTGCATATGTAATAAAGAACTAGTGGAAAGAATTACCCTCTTATCTCAATTTATTTTCGTTTTTGAATATTTTATTTCCCTTTATGTTTCAGCAAAGGATATGAATGTGTGCCTTAAGTTACAGAGAAGTACTTTGATTTTTTGCCACAAACCACAGAACAGTTGAGATTGGAAGGGATCTTCAGCGGATATCTTGTCCAGCTCCCCCAGTTGGCATGCATTTGGCAGTACTTGCCATGAGGATTACTGCAATATCTGTTAATCATGTGTTTGTTTACTCCTTTACCTATCTGGGTACTGTGTCTGCAAATTTGGAAGCATCGTATCCTTCAGCAGCGCAGTTTCCATTTAGCAGTTTACAGTGCTTTTATTAGATGAACTGATAATGGACACTGATGTAGAAGGAGCCTTGTCATTCTGCATTTGTTAGACAGTGAAAATTTTACATATATAGGAGTCTTTAAGGTCTCAGAACAAGAAGATGACCCAAACTGCATTTTGAAGTGGTTTTGATATCTAAATGACTTTTTACCTTTGTGAAGGGTTTTTCTTGTTGCTGTATTACAGTTTAAGAGCAGTGAAGGTAATAAAACTTATTTTATTCAGCTTGTAACAAGTCTGTATCTCATGTCAAGATGTGGTAACGAGTTTTTTGCTTTTTCAGTCATTTAAAATTTTAAGAAGTGTCCTTTATCTTCAACATTCATTGTTCTTTCCCAAGGCTGTTGTAGAAAATGAGGAGGGAAGGGGTGGTAACAAACTATGTGTGTTTTTGTTGTACTTCACATTATATGGTGCTTGACGTAGGATATGAAACTAAATATGTCAACTAAACTGCAGAGATGAGTTTGCCATTTGGAGACTTGAATTTTTGTCATCTCCACGTTGTGTTAGGGTGGTTTTACTGAATGCAGTTGATGGAGTGTCTTTATTTCATATGTGCCCTAAAATGAAACAAGTGTCTGGATAACAGCATCGTCCTTTACAAAGGTAGGAAAGATACACTATCCCTAGGAGAAGTCTTCTCTGTAGTGTTGGGATCACTTACTTATACTGTAAAGTTCTTCCCCAGTGAACTGAAACTTGTGTTGAATCATCATTTGTGCTGTTACGTATTTTCAGTGGGTGAGAGATTTCTTGTTGAACAAAACCTTTTTATTGCAAGATTTTCTGTTCAGTGCTCTATGATGATTGTAGATATCCTTGAGCATTCATTCTTTTTTCTCAGACTTGGTGGATAGGTGTATGAAGCAATGGTGTTAAAGATTTCCAGTAGGAATCCAGATTGCCCTTTGCAAGTCCACTGTGACGTTATTGTAATACTTTCTCTGGTTGCGAGGGGATCATCTCCGTGGCAAGGATTTCAATGTTGGGTTTTTTGGATGGGAGGTACATACAGAGATCAGATATTACTAACTCAGACTTGTATAAGGGTGTTTTCAGGTGTTTTATAGTTTTGGCTTTTAGTCTCATTGAAACTCCCTTTGTAGTTAATGAGCAGTCTGAGTCTTCTGCATATCTGCATGATCCATGCCTTTCTGTGAAAAACAGTTTTGTTTATCAAGATATGTGTAGAAGAAGCATGAAGGCAAGCTTATAAACTTTGCCTGTCTGATAAGTAGCCACACCGAATATGATAGTCTTCACCTCAACTGATATTAACTCTTAAGTTTACCGATGATACCACGTAGCTCAACTTGAAAAGTTACAGTTTGCACCTTATTCAATATTTTCCACAAGGAAAACAGTAAGAGGTTCTAAAGTGTTTGGTATGGCAGAAATTGTTTTCAGTTGTGTCATCAGTTAATGTTCTGCATGAACTTAGACCTTTGCTTTTGCTTATCTGAATCAATAGATGTGAACATACTAAGATTTCAGTAGAAGAAAACTGCAGGGCGTTTTGTGACAATTGTTTTCATCTCATAGTTGGGAAATTATTCTAAAGCTCATACGGAGAGTGGTTGTACAAAGAGCATCCTAATTGTATGGATATCAGGAATCATCTGGTACAACTTCACTGATACGCATCATCCTGCAGTATTTGCCCTGCGTATTGACCTGCTTTTATGCCAGTCAGACATGCCTGATTGGTGCGGAATGTTGTCCCCTCAAGAGATCTGAGGTGACTCCTTTTAGAGTAAAGCAGTGTAACGCCTTCATTGGGCTAGAATGGGCCATTTCCTTCCTAAAAGTAAACGACCAAAATTGTTTAGAACTTTGGAAATTCTTCTAGTAGCAAAATAAGTAGATTTTTGCTTATTTTTAGTTTTGTGTATTCCATTTCTGTGTCACTTAAGTTTTGTGAAAGTTAGCCAGTTCGTTTAGCCAGCGAAGGAACACAAAATACGTACTTTTCTGCTTCTCTCTTTGCTTGTATTAATTTTGCAGAGTGTATTCTAGGTTACTGACTTTATTGCCTTGTGTAGTATGTGATAAAATTGCAAAACACTATGTAGACATAACAATCGGTGTTGTTCTGAATGAGTCTGTATTGAATCTGAATGCTTGCAGAAAGTGTTAGCATTATGTCTGTCTTAAATGCTGCACCTAGGGAAAGAATAAGCCTAAAAAACTACAGGTAGTAAAGCATAACTACTTGAGACAGCAGACAAGAAGGAGGAGAAAGAGCAATGTAAAATTTCACTGTAATCCCGTATTTCTTAAATTCCCTTATGTTTGAAAAGCAATACTTTTAGTATTTAAGTGCTAACAATTAATGCCAACAATTTCTTTCGTGCGAATGTGTTGGTAATGTTCCAATGAACATGGAGGAATCAATAAATGCTTTTTTCAACAGAAATAAAAAAAACTTTCACTTTTTTCTGATCTTGTTAGTAGCTTCATTCATCATATTGCATTTTAAGATTCTGTAACAGAACATCTTCCAAAATTCAAACTGAAATTGCTGTGGTGCTTTATGAAATTATACATGTATTTTGAAGATAAATGAGCAATAATGCATTTTCTTGTAAAATTCTTGATTGTTACCTTTATTAAGATTCGATATTAAGTCTTGTTTTACATTTCTGAAAGATCTTGTAATATTTGAGTAGTGTTTGGGTTAATGAAATAAACTCACAGAACCTGACTTCTCCTTTTCAGTTTGTTTTACGTTATTTTTTGCAAATGTATTACAAATCTAAATGCAAATTCTACAGACATTGTATTTGTACAGTTAAAATTCTGCTGAAGCTTTGTTGAAGTCAGACAATCTTGTGCATACATAATAAAAACTAATACATTTGCACAACCAAGAGGAATTAATCAGCAGCATTTTGGTTGTATGTGATCATTTTCTTTAGAGTTCTCAGAATACTAGTAAGTTTCACAATGAAAATGTTCTTGAGGATTGCTCTGTTCAAGTGTCTGACACACTAGTATGAGGTATTCCCTGGGAAAAAAGAATATTTAAATAAAGCCTGTGAGGAATACAATTATCTTCTAAGGTCAAGTGATTATGGAGTATGTAAGAATCAAAACTAGCCCACAGTTACATTTTAAAAATTTTGTTATTTCTTCTGCCAAAACGTAAGTGTTTTGAGGTTTTTTTTTAATATTGAAGCAGAATAAAAGTCTGTACTAAATAACTCCAAGAATGAGAGGTCCTTTTTAAAGGGTCTTGTTGTATTTTTTCTTTTTTTCTACGAGAACATTGGATGAAGGGGATGAGATAATTTCTGATGAGACATTAATGGAATTGTAAAAGCTTACGTGAAGTGGTTTATTTCACAGGGGTTTTTTTGAGAATTATGAGAATAATTGCTAACAAGCAATTGCTCAATTATATCAATAGTATCTTGGGTTTTGCCACTTGCACAACAACCCAGGTTTCTCAACGCAGTAACTCCTGTAGGAGTACAGAGTTACTGCGTTGAGAGACACGTTGAGAACCATGGTTAGCACCAGCTTTGCAGAGCTGGTGCTAACCATGGTTCAGATCTTCATTTTTGATACGGAAACACAGGAAAGAGTGCCAGCTAGGCTGTGCTTTTTCGTTCTTCCAGCCTCCCACAGATGGATGTACAGGCCTTGCTGGAAGAATGTCCCCAAGCACAGAATTTGTAGCAGCTCTGCTGTGCATCTTCACCATTTAGCTTGAGAACACCATAGGTTTTGGTTTTTTTTCCTCAGAGGTGCTTGCTCCTTCTGACTCCCAAGGAAGCAACACCTGGATCCAGCTACCCAGGGATCTGAAAATTAGGTGGTTGCCTACTTCTGAAACAGTTTTCATGTTGTGGTTTCTTCCATTGCTGGGGGTCTGGAGATTTGAGAAGAGTAATTTGTAATTAGGTATCTGTAATTGGCTTTAGTGATAAATCTCTTAAATGCTGTTCCGATATCCCAACAAACTGCCTACCAAAGTCACTGTCCAAATGTTTGGGTTTTTTTGCACCCCAAAGGGTAAAAGTGTAGGAATTAATTGTATTTAGGATGAAGCATCTCTTTGAAGACAGCAGAAAACTTTTCTTGGGGGTGAGCTTATTGTACTGCAATTTTATAGTCTGCAAAATCAGGCTTTCAGACGTGTACAAGTCTTTGTCGCACCACCCCAAACACAAAAACAAACCCAAAAGTCCCATTCCCCATCATCTCTAGAGTCAGGTTTCTTTAGGGGGAATTTTGAATAGCTGAGATTGGGACACTGTAAATAGGAACAAATAATGTGAGAAATCGCAGTCTAGGCAAAACAAAACTGAAAATTGCCTCCAATTAAAAAAGAAAAGAAAACCTTCTTATGCTGCATCTTTGGGCTATCTTTCTTCTCATCTTCCAAATGTACTTACTGGGCATCTCTGAAATGACTTGGCTACATTTTATAGATCTTTCCTGCATGATTAAATTTTCCTTCATAAGCTTTCATTTAAACAGGGCTGTAGTATCAGACAGCAAGGGATATTCTCACGGGTATCTAGTATTTTACACGGTCTGTTTCCTTTTGAATGCTGTAGTGTCATGATGTGTAACAAACTGTTGTAACTGCAGTTATCTTCAGCTAAAACTCTCTTACATTATTGTATCACTCCTTTTTCCCCTTGAACTTGATCCCTTGTATGTCCCCTGTGTCCCGTTCCCTGCAGCAATCCCAGCTGGCTCTGGTGGAGACTGGTTTGCTGTGAATATCCTTACTACCAAAATGAGTACCAGAAACTTCTCAGAAGCCGTGGCAACTGACCACTTTCCTTTCACCAGGAATAGGGGCCTTATGTCTGAATACCTTGCCCTCAGGTAACTTCCCCTCTCCCACCTTTGTAGAATAAATGTAAGAGGTGGTATGTATTTTTATAAATTTAGGAGTGAAGTGAGCTCTGTAAATGCTGCTTGGGTTTCCACTTCTGTTTCTTTTGGCAATTTAAAATTCTGCAAAAAATAATTGTTTGCTATGCAGCTGCGCGTTTTGGCTTCTTTGGGGTTTTTTTAAGTCCTAAACAAAATTTGTAGAGCATAGTTGTGAACTAAATCAGAAATCCCATTATAAACATTCCTTTATGTGTATTTTCTAAATATAATCTGAGTATTTCCTAATATCTTTAGGCTATATGACATTTACTGTTTGTTATTTGCATCTACTTAATTCCTTTTCATTACTTATTGTGTATTAGCTCTGTATTGATATATTTGAAGGATCAGTCAGCTCTAACTAGTTTACAGAAGAGAGTGACAGATTTTATTTCTTTTTTTCAATTAAAAGAGTTCTTATAGTTAATATCTTATCAAAAGATCTTACTTTGTTGTGAGATCTGATCATTTAGCATTAAAATAGATATCTGCTAATGTCATATAAATAAATGATGCAGTTTCCAAAAAGCAGGTATTGTTACGCTTTTACACTATATAATTATTTCATGATTTGAAACTTCTTAAGTTATTTTTCATCATATGGCTTTTTTTTTTTTTTTGCATTTTGAATGTTGCATTTTAAGTGGAATTTGATAGTTATCAACTTTAAGCAAATTAAGGTGATTTTTATTGCTGCCTGCAATGGGGAAGTTGTAAATACATTGCCACATATTGTTTGATATATTCAGGATTTTATCTTGTACTCAACCTATCATTAAGCTCTGACATGTATAGGTTTGTAACGTTTGAATAAAGTTCTTTGGGTTTTGTCATATTGGCCATTTCTCTGCTGTGAAAAGACTCATGGAATAGAAAAGCTTAGTATTGGTCTGTGTGAGGGTTTATCATAAATGGAAGGTGAATTGCTTAAGCAATGTTTTACTTGCAGCATGATTATCATTTGTGCAGTGCAAACTCCTCATTAATGCACAGTGCTTGGCTGTGTCTGCGCAGATCTGCTTCATGACACATAATTAGATAATAATCATTGATGACAGCAGCTGTCTCAGTTCTGCCTGTACCCAAAAAGCAAGTAATACAGCTTTTCTAAGTGGAAAGAAAATAATTTCTTATATGTGTTATTACAGAATTAACTAGGGGAAGCATTATGTACTGTCAAGAGACTTGGTGGCGATATCATTATTTGAGAAAGTATGGAACGAGTCTTGAAGCTAGTAGGAATGTACTAAGATATCTTTAGGAAGTCACCTGGAATGGGAGACTGTGCTGAAGTCCTGTGTTGTCATGAAATGGAAGCAATTATTTGGCAAGTGTCAGCAAAGCAGATGTATTATTCAGAGCTCCTACAATGGGATGGATAAGGGGGTGGTGTGACACTGCAGCAGATGTGTTACACAAATATGTGTTGCTTATTGAGTCAAGGTCCTAATTAATGATTTCCCTGGAAAGGAGGATCTGGGTTTAGACTATGATAGACCAAAAAGCGTGTTACGTGTTAGGTGCTTGAGGTCCTATATAGTAGCCTGAAAAGTCCCACCTCAAGCTGTAGGGTTGTAGGTGGGATTTTGGACTTGTCCAGTGTGCTATAACTAATGGCCAGCCTGAGAGCAGTAGGTTCAGGCTGGGTGTGCAAACAAGAAAATGCCTTGTCCTGCTCCAGAGGGTTGGGTAATGAGCACCTTCACAAAGTGCTTTGCAGCAGGTGATGGAGATCCTCTCCATGCTGGACATCCAACAGGCCATGGAGGGTTCTGCATCTTGCAGTCAGACACCAAATACACACCTGACAATTCTGCAAATGTTCACGGTGAGATTAGATAAGGCATGTAGCCATTTGTGTGGAGTGGCCACAATATCGATAGGTGAAGGGGTGATACCTTTCTTGTGTACAAATTTATGTTGGAGGGTGTAAGAGGGTGCCGGTTGGGTAGTGAGGGGTGTACCTAATCAAGCCAGTTACTTAAAATTAGCTATGGTTTGTGGTGTTAGGCTGGTTGAGAGGAACTCAATTTTAACAGTATACACTGTTGATCCCAGTACTTTGTTTCTGTGGCAAATTTGACAGAGTTAGTTCTATTCCTCTTCTACTTGAAGTCTTAAAATTTAAAGTGCTATAGTGAACTGAACGATAATAGACCTCCTTTACTCTGTTACTTAGAGTCATGGGAAGGAAACATCTTCCTGAGAAACTCAATTAAAAAAGACCATTTTTCTTGTTTCAGAAATGGTGTAATATTCCTTTGTGATCAAATAAGATGGTTCAGCCAGGTGAAACAGTAAAAAAACCCCAGTTACCTTCATGTTCCATTTCTGCTGTTCTGTTGTTGCACCAAATGCCAGTGCTTAGTGGGTCATGCTTCCCTTTTTCAGAGCCTATTGTTTAAGCAGTTTGGGTTCATAACAAGGAGGTAAGCAAAACTTGTGGCATATACTGTGATTTAATAATTTGTCATTATTCAAGCATACCTTTAGAGTCATATTGCTGAGGAAATTTTATTTAAAAAACAGGAAGGCACATGGTAGAGCTGGGGAAACCAGTTGTATATTCAGGAGATGTGCAAAATAGCTGAGGATCTGTGTACAAATGTGATCTAGACTTCTCTTAGTTCTCTACTAAATCCAGAGGTTGGAGTTTCTGTCAAACTTGACAAGGCACCCGATATTTGCTCCAAACCTTTGGGGAACGCTGCTCTAAGCTTCATGTGGTTTGTGGCCTTTTGTATACATACCATAAGCTTGTGACTTCAGAAAAGTGTTTTCCCATCTTCTCTGTCGTCAGAGGACATGAAATGAGGAACACACACATGCAGTCAGTCGTCAGGGTAAAAAAGAGAGTGTTTATTTTCTTTAACCTCGATTTATAGAATTTGGACAATGACCAGGGATTGGAGGATGAAGGTTGCCACCTCTCCAACCACACTGGTCAAACTAGCAGTCCATCAACAGTCTTCTCTTTATGAGAGGAATGTAAACATAAAAGAACAGTTACAATAACAATAGATTGTTTATGTGAAAATCTGTGAGAAACTCCATTACAAAAATGCAAACATCAGAAGGCTGAAAAGAACAGAGTGACACTTCGCTACCTGTTTGGGGGATTTTTTGTTTCTGTTTTCAACTTCTCTGCTCCATTCAAGGCTTCAAGCCTGTGATGTTACAAACAAACCTTTAGAAAGGAAATAAATTCAACTTTTACATCGGTTTTGAGTTATTTTAGAGGGAGAGAAGTGGAAGAACTGTTGTGGTCGTGACAAAATACTTTGATTGTAACTTACAACTCTTTGATTCTTAATGCTGCACTATTACTGTACATACAGTCTTTTATGCTTTTCACTAAACTCTTAGTCTGTACTTTGTAAATTAAAGTCGAACTGTCTATCTGTAACTGCATAGGAATATTTAGTGCATGTGTGTGTATATGTACCCAAAGGAGCTATGTCAGGCAGCTTATGATATTGATAAATTCATATTTTTTTTCTGGATCCTTGCATTTAAATTGTAAATATTTTACAGCATTATTCTACTTATAAAATTCAACAATAAAACTGTATTGAAACTCATACTATCACATAGTAATTCAAACCTCAGATATGTTTTGAGAAAGGAAGTGTAGTTTGTGAAATTGAAACTCAGTCTGTGAAAGCAGTTTTGCTAAGAATGTCTTCCCACAGCTCACCTGTTGAGAGTTTCCTTCTGTGACATTTGACATGAAGGGTACAGTCTTAACAGGTAGAGACCCTCTTATGTCTGTCTCTTCAGAATGAAGCAGCACTTAGAGCATTTTTCCTTTCACTGGCTGCAGGAGAGGAAATAAATTCAAAGCAACACTCTTGGAAGAATTAAAAAAATATATATAAAAAGTGATGGTCCTTCCTGAATTTTTCCCTGCTCCCTGTTGAGAGAGGCTGGCCTCTGTTTGTTCGAAGGATATTAAAAGTAACTCAGAAATGGCTTTGCTGTTGCCATTCTCCTCCTTAATGTATTTTGATATCTTTCTTGCTCTGAAGTTTGAAAACCTCTTTCTGTAGGTCCTGTGTGTTTCACTGTGATGTGTCTGCAGCTGTGATCAGGATAATACTTAGATCTGTCTCCAAGCTGAGAGGCATTTCTGGTATGGCTGAGCAACACGGAGCTCTGAGGGGGACTTCTTTCACAGAGCATGAGTGTCAGGCCACATGTGTATACCTGTGTGTGTAATGGCAGAATGGTTCTGCATTTGCTGTGTAAATGTGACTTTAAAATGACACCAGTTTGTAATTCTTACGTTGACCCTAGTCAAGAATGAGAGGTACTACCAGGTGACTGAAAACACTCAATGGCTGCTTTTTTTCTTCTAGGAATTTTGTACAACCTGAGCTAGATGAGACTTTGCAATGGTTTCTGATATAGGAAGTTTTATATTTTGCAGTTACTGTTAGGTTGTTTTAATGAGGAAGGTTATTTAGCTCTTCTCATTATTCTTTCTTGTTGAAAGCAAGAAAAAAAAGGTTACCAGGAAACAAAATAATTCAAGTCCTTTATTCCCCTCATAATGTTTCTAAACAGAGCATTTAGAAGTGCATTAGTTGCCAAGGAAAATACATTTATCAATAGCCTTATCTCAATATATTTTTGGTGCTGAAATTATGAAACTATATCATTCACAGATTAAATCTCATTGCTTATGGATAATTTATGACTGTAAGCAATACAGTAACAACTACAGCATTTCATAAGAAACATGTCTAGTAATATTTGAAAATACATACTGCCTGCATTTTGTCAGGCTAGGTAAATGCATTTTCGAAGCTAACCATCCCAGGAAGGGAGTAGGGCAGTTGGACTCAAAAAATGCCTGCTCTGTTTCAAGCTGTACTTGGAAACTGTGAAGAGAGCTTGCTGACCATCTTCTTCAACCATCTCCCCTAGTATCAAGTACTTAATGAGGACCTTGTAGTTCAGTTAGAAGTTGGTCTCTTGAATGGAAAGGAAATGCTAGAATTGCACCTTTTGGGGCATTGCTTCAGGGCAATGCTCCATCATTGAGGACAGACAAACCTCCTTCCTCTCTGCCTAGAGAATAGCAGCACCAGGAGATTTTGGTGGGAAAAGTCACCAAGCATAATGACATCAGTATTTTCTACTACCTAATCTTGTAAAACTAGACTCAATTCATGAGCAGAAACAATTTTTCATGGTAGATTGAAAGTGTGGTAAAGTATAGCCTGTTCTTAGCTTATGGTAGATACAATGCTTCAGCTGTTGTTTTGAAGGTGGAGAACCCGTGGGCTCATCATGTTGTCTTACAAGGATGTGGAGCATTTGACACATTCACACAGATTGTTTGATTGTATCAGCAAATCCTAGTGCATTTGAAACATAAAGTAATTTATATGTATGCTTTTAAATAGTTACACTTTTTACCACACATATATTATATTCTGCTTTCAGGTTTTCATCCAATATTTCATATACCTCCTGCTGCTATGTGTGTATTTGTGTATTTCTAATTTGTCATTAAATTCTATGACAAAATCTAATTCATATTGTAAATAAAACGTTTTATTGCAAGATTTTAACTAAATATATAGAAAGGTACTCTTATGACAGTAATTTTGGGATTTTTTTCTCCTTTCAAAAAGTTAAAGAATTAGATTCAATTCTACTTTATATAGTTTAAAATTAATAGTTCAGTAGTTTGAGTCAAGGATTGTTTGTTATTCTGGATGGCACAAAAATTAGAAGATATCTCACAATATATTTTTGTTTATGTATTTATAAATTGAGATAATGAGATGAAAAACATTAGAGGGACAAATCAATTCCATTGTACCATTTCTTTCCAGGGTGAAATTTATCTAAGATTTCTTAACCCCCAGACCATTGCTTTAAGTTAAATTGTCACTGATACGCAGGATATGTGTTTACTTAAGGTGTGTTTGTTTTTAGGTTCACTAAAAATCTGTCACCTGACAAGATCAACCTGAGCACGTTAAAGGGGGAAGGTCAGCTGACCAATTTAGAGCTGGATCAAGAAGTACTCCAGAACATGCTGGATCTTCCAACGTGGCTGGCTATAAACAAGGTGTTTTGTAATAAAGCATCCATTAGGGTGAGTGTTTTATTGTGCTAGAATGGTAACAAACCAAATCTTTCTTCTTTTTGTTCTGTCTTTGTAAACTTTCAAGCAACTTTGTATTAGCCAGGGAATTGTGATAAGTGCTTTATAAAATTTTAAAGAACAACAAAGATTCTTTCAGCATGAATTTCTTCCTTATTTTTTTTTTCTCATATGATGACATAAAATGCATCTGGAACTAATGAAAATAACAGTGATTATTTTTAATTTTTTTCCTTTCTGAGTAGAATCCATTCCTGCATGTTTTGAAAATGAGGTAGAAATAAAAGTTTGTATTCATCCATGGTAATTAGTCTGTCATAATTATTTATTATTCTCTTTGTCTGTTCTCTCTTCACTTCTCTTCGTTTATTGCTTTCCCTCTTGTTCTCTTCTCATTTCCAAAAATACCTTTCTGAGGAATTCTGGTCTGTGTGGGAAATGTTGGAAACACAGTAAATCTAGTAGATACTGTGGTTTTGGTCATTGTGGCTGCTAATAATTGAAACAAGGTATATCATCTGTACCACATTTTACTAATGTGGGATTAAGAAATGAGGGATGGCTTGTTCTGGACTGAAGTTACACTGTGATCAAACATTAGCACCTGGTTTGGTTTGTTTATGGTTTTTTGGTGGGGTTTGCTTATGGTTTTTTGGTGTTCTTTCTTTGCTTTTTTTTCCCCCACTATGGGACATTGTCCTGATTTTTCTGAATGCAGTGAACTTGATGTTTTGTTGCGTGCATCCAAACAGTTGTAGGTCAACAAAGGAAATGTAGATTTTCTTTCCTTTTGAAGGAAAGAGTGTGTAAGGCATTGGTGCTTTTTCTGATGCTTGATGACTCACTGTTAAAGAGACAGATTCTACTTTGTTCCTCTGTTTTTCTGCTCTCTGCTAAGTAGATTTTGAAGTTCAAAGTTTTTAACATCTAGTGTGTGCATAAAGTTACCATATAGTATGTTCAGAGGAACTTAATATTTTGAAAGTAATATTATGCTGAGTTTGAAAGTTATAAATATAATTTGTATGCCTAAAACACATTCTATGTGATTTATTTTACTGTGTTTTTAATATTTAATTTGCTTTAGAATAGTGTTTTCTCTTGCAGATACCATGGACAAAATTGAAAACACATCCCATCTCTTTGGTGAGTTCTGAAATAAACTCTGAAATGTACTGTGTGTAGCAGAATCTATGTGAAATATTTATATAGTTCTCTTGATGTGATTCTAGAAATAACTGAAACATCAACAGGCCTTTACTAAGTGTCCTCTGGGTAGCAGCAGATCAAGGCAAAATGCCTTAATGTTTCCTTGGTAGGTTTGTTTTCTTAATCTGTGGCTTTGGTGTAATCACTGTAATGTTTGACCGTTAGCTCATTTCTGTCAAGTTTTTAGTTATTACATGTTAATTTGGATTTACCTGAAAGGTAGTTATTTGTCCAACTAACCCCTTTTACAAGTTCCTGCCTTTCTTTTGGAGCTGTCTTTTCTGGGACTTTTCAATTCTACATCTTTACACAGTGATCTCAGCTATAGCAGGTTTGACACACATTGCATTTATAAGGGTTTTTGTAACCAGGTAGGATTCAGCCTGGATATAAAAAGGAGGTAAAATGTGTAAATACGACTCAACAAGAGTTAGAAGTTATGTTAATTCTTGCATTTGTTTTCCTTTGTTCTTTTTTTTTTAAATATACTAACAATTGTGGTAGCACCAGAAGTAACTTATTTGATGATCAGTAAACTTTTTCACTTGCGTTTGCTTAAGAGTGAATATTCCTTTAGCTGTCATGTTTTCCAGTCTTGCAGTGAATGTGCTTGTAATTCCTTCGTTCTGAATCAGATTTGGGAAAGACATGTTGTTTTAAATAATTGATGCATTTGCTAGTGACCCAGTTGGAATGTACTGATGTCTGTACTGCTTCTTCCCGACACCCAGAACTTAGAGTCTGGTAATGCTGAGGTGGGATGATTCAACCTCTTAGCTGTGAGATGCAACTGCCAAATTAGGAAATCAGTTTAAGCTGTGCTATTCTTAAAACATGACACACTTTGACCTACAGTAGCAAGGCACTGTTTGCTTTGCTCCTGTTGAACTTACATTAGTACTCTTTGAAGCTAAGATAACTTTCAAGGTAACCTTTCTTACATAAAGGTTGAACAAGTGCATTAAATAGGTAACAAAATTCACTATTCAATGGTAGATTGTACAACAGCTGTTTTGATTTCTAAAAGAAAGTGAATTCAGTGGCCCAAGTGCCAAGCCTCTGCCCTTCATTACATCACTGAACTTCTGGTATTTTGGCAGGGATGGGGTGGGGGGATATTTTTGCTACTGAAAGTTAAATTAAGTTGGGATAGCATCCTCTGTTAGCACAGCTTACTGGGTAACTAGAACCCGCTTGTCTAGCCAAAAGGCCTTTCATGGAGCTGAGATGCCCTTTGTGAAAATCAGTCTGTTAACATAGTGGCACATACTGTTATTTTTGTTCACCCAGTTCTGGTTTTACATGATAAACAAGATAATTTTGAGGAGTGATTTTGGGCCCCAAGGATAATCTGCAGCAGTTTTTCTCTATCCAAGTACAGTACTTGCTAGTGAGAAAAGACATAGTCTGCATCCAGATCCATTTTTCATTACTTCTTTTTTATATTGTGCAATCTCTTGGAATCACTGTCCTACTGTTCTGTGCCCTGGTCATGTAGTAAAGGGAATTCTTAAAAGACTGGTCAAACATCCAAAACTGCTAGGATAACTAGGAGAAATCTTGGCTTCCCCCGCCATCCTCAAACTAAGGGATTGGGTTTTCCTTGTTTTTTGTTTTTTTTTTCCTGTTGTTTTCAAGGCAAGATAATCATTGAGACAGCTAAAAAATAATTTTAAAATGTCCAAATTTACTGTTACCAGCTATTGCTTCCCTTTAAGCATCAAAATACAGTGAAGTATAAATAAATCAGGACTAGACAGTTCATTAATTTTTGGTTGTAGTCAGGTTTTCATGGATAAGAGTAGCACAGAAAAATGTGGAGCAAACAGATTATGACAACAGGCGTGATTAACACAATATGATAATAATCTAGAAGCTAAGGCAGGTTGAATCATGAAAAATTTGAAATTGAGGACAAAGGGGTTTTTGGTGTTTGTCTGACCTAAGAGCATAAATGGGGGAATTTAGAAGGGATGGTAGAAAGTTAGAATTAGACAGGGGAAAAAAATCTTAACTCCCATACTTTGAATCAGCTTGCATTAAGTATTAAGTATTTCATTGAAAGAACAACCATATAGAAAGAAAATTCAGATAACTACACATTAAAGCATGTCCATTTTGAAATGCAATTTTGAAATGAAAGTTATGTGTTGGATGAATAATGTTCAGGGATCAAGAATTTCATGATACAATATTTGACTGGGAATGTGTGTTAGAATTCACAAAATTAAAAAAAAAAAAGAAAAAGTTAAAAAGATAATTCTAGTGTGTTGCAAAAGTTCATGGAAAAATTGACCCAGTAGGAAATGTTTTATGTGTATTTCAGAAGTTCTCAAGTGACCTTTTTTAGTTCAGATTTTTGTTCTTCATATATTGTCTATTTACGTTGTTGCCTCTAAGGTCTCAATTTTTTTTCATTTTGTTTTGTTTCTCAAGTCCTTGGATAAAGTTGTAATGGAAATGAGCACATGTGAAGAGCCACGTGCCCCTAATGGACCCTCTCCTATAGCAACTGCATCCGGGCAGAGGTCAGTGATAGTACTTACATGTAATTGGTCTAAAAAGGTTTGGGATAATATAATACAGATCAACTGCAACTTTTCAGAAGTATATAGGGTTGCAGCTTGCTGTTCCCATCTCCTCCAAAATTTTATTTTATTGCTTGTGTGTGAAGTAGTGTAGTGATAATGGAGCTGTCCAGACCCAAGCCTGGAGAGAAAATGTTAACTAGGTATGGAGCTTGCAAGGTACTTTACATAGAGGTGCAACTGCTATGTCAGATATTTACTGAGTTTAATTAATACTTAGTTTTTTAAAAATGGATGATATCTTGCCTTCATCATTTTTGGAAAATACACATACTGTTCATGTGGGTTTAAAAAAAATTCTTTTTGTTTTGTCTAAAGAGTTTAAAGTTTTATTTCCTTAATTGTATCAGCTGATTCTTACTGAGAGATTTCATATACACTGTGTAGCCCAAAACTTAAGCAATTTGGTGGAACCATACAACATTACATCAGTGGTTTTTGTCTCTCCACACCCCAATAATTTCTTTTTCATGGACTCAAAACATTTTCCCGTGGTTACAGGGACCTATATACAGAGAAATAAATTTGATGATACAATTTTTTTTCTTGTTGTTACTTCTGTGCAACGTGTAGAAGTAGTCCATGGGCCTCTGTGTCTCCTAATGTACAGCTTGAAAACACCTGCCATAGGAATTTTGTGTAGAATGACAGTTGAAAAAACAAAAGGAATGACAAAGCACACAAGTTTTTTTTTAAACAAGCAGGAAAAAACTCAAGAAAACAAAAGGGAGGAAGTTTTCAGATGTTAAAATAATACTTACTGCTCAAATTTCCATACATTAATCTGAAACATTCAGAATGTATACAATTTTTATTTAAAATTATTTGCAACAGCTTAGTCTTTTTAAATACTGGAATACGTGTTGATTTGCTGTAGAAGTGTAACCACCATTTAAGATGCCTTTCTTTTTAGAATGAAATAAAGCAAATACTTTATACAAAAATAAAGCAAATACTTTATACTTTATATTTTGAATATCTGAAAGCTACTATTTTTAATGGCCAAAATAATTTGGCTTATAGACATAAACACTAAGTAGACTGGAATTGTCAAGTAATTAATTTGAAATTAATTACTCCTTATGAACAGTAAAGAACAGTAAGCTTTCTGCATAATGATGTAGACTGTTTTTTATGTATGTATAATAACGTATAATGCCTACATCCATATAAATTATCATGGAAGCATTGCATTAACTTTTGTACTTTGTGTAGATTGATCTTGGTCAAATATATGTTCTTTACCTATGTTGAGATGAGGATCACAGAATGAAAATTATTGTAAACTACATCAAGTATTTTGAGCGAAAGTTGCTAACTGTAGAATACATTAGTAACTTCATTTAACATCTGTTTCATAATTTATTTTATCTGTTTAATTTTGTGCCTTTTCACTTGGTTTGTATTTAATATGTTGGCATTTCACTTTTTAGTGAATATGGCTTTGCTGAAAAAGTGGTAGAAGGCATTTCAGTTTCTGTGAACTCCATTATAATAAGGATTGGCGCAAAAGCCTTTAATGCGTCATTTGAACTTTCCCAGCTGAGAATATATAGTGTAAATGCAAACTGGGAACATGCTGACCTTAGATTTACCAGAATACAAGAAGCTCAACGTGGAGAGGTAAATAATACCTTTTACCAACTTTTTACCCTTGTTTTTGTGGTAAAGGAGGAAGTTGAATTGCAACCTTTTACTGGGTAGAGAACATGCCATTACTGGAAATTGAGACATTCTGTGCTCAGTAATTTCAGTATGTCCTCTAGGAACACAAATATGTAAAGATGGTGGATGTGAGTCAGATCAAATGGCCAACATGAATGCTTTGGCAAGAACAAAGACCAGGGCAAGCAGGTGTATGGTTTCCCTCTTACGTTCTCCAAGTGGGTGACTATTCTAAAATGCAAACTGAGCCAGACTTGAAGAGTACTGAAAGAACAAAGAACAGTATATTCAGTGTGGAAGCATAAGAAGTTGTGCTGTTATTAGTAGTAGTAGTAGTAATAGTAATAATAATAACAACAGCAATGAGAATTATATTTTCAAAGTTTTAACTGGTTATTTATTTGTTTATGAGGGTTTGCCTGATAAGGATTTTCTTTTTCTAAAGCACTTTAAAATGAAATTTAGTTAAGTTGTTGAGCAATTATTTTCTTGGAATACCTAAATCGTATGTCTATATTAAAAATAATAGCAGTAAAGTGTGTATGTTTCTACTGTCCCAGAGAATAGCACATGGAAGTGCTAGCTTGCTGTACACCGTTCATTTGCCTTCTCCCAGCTAACCAAAGTTAAATGTATACTGAGTGCAAGGGTGATTCTAAATATTGTATTCAAGAAGACTTATTTTAGCATCATAAATCTGGCCAGCTTACTCCAGAGTTAGAGAGTCTGGTAGTTGATTTTTATGTAGGGCAAGAAACCCCAAGAAAACGTCAGTTAAAAATACCATAAAAGTAAGAAGTTGAAAACTTTTTCTGACAGCTTTCCTTTCCTGTACTTATCTGTATGCTTATGCTCCCATATTAATGATGTCTGAATGGGAAGAATTAAAGTTTGACTAGATGGAGTTTTGTATTGGCGGATTTTTTGATTTTGCAGTTTTTAGGAAGAGTTTGATTCTGAACAGTCCTGTACACAACAGAGCTTTTCCTTTTAGTGCAATTAATACCAGAAACAAAATTCTAGAAATTACAGTGAATGATTTGATAGCAGGAAATTGCATGAGAAGGTGAAAAACCAAAAGTAATTCTGTGTTTTGAAGATAACATGTGCTGAACCATATATTTAGGGCATAATCATTTAGCTTTGCACTGTAGCTACATTCTTAATATAATAAGGAATCTCTTTAGAATACTTGCAGAAGCTTTTGATCACATTGCATCTCCTGTATGAGGAGGCTAGGTACTCTGCTTTTCTGCAAATAGTGTTTCAGGATGCACTGCACTTTCCATCTTGTTCACCTGACAGATACCTCTCACCTCCTTTCCAGCTACCCTGGGTGTGTTTTACTTAAGTCTCTGTGTATCTTCTCAGGACATATGCTGTAAGGTTTTCAAATTGACAAGAGGAGAATGACACATGAAGAATAAGACACATACGAAACAAATTCTTCCATCTTGCTCTTTATTCATGGCTGATCCTTGTTTCTTCAGAGAGTAATCATTGAATCATGAAATCATTAATGTTGGAAAAGACCAGCAAGATCATTGAGTCCAACTTTTGACCAAACATCAACATGCCCACTAAACCACTAAGTGCCATGTCTCATCATTTCTTGAAACACTCCAGGGGTGGTGACTCTATCACTTCCCTGGCAGCCCATTCCAATGCTTAACCACCCTTCTAGTGAATAAATTCTTCCTCATGCCCCTACCTTAACCTCCCCTGGCGCAGCTTGAGGCCATTTCCTCTTGTCCTGTTGCTCAGTCTTGTCTCCTGTCTGGGAGAAGAGACCAACCACCATCATTCTGCAGTCTCCCCTCAGGCAGTTGTAAGGACACTTCTGAGCCTCCTTTTCTCTAGGCTAAATACACCTATCTTCCTCAGATGTTCCTCAAAAAGCTTGTGCTCAATACCCTTCACGTTCTCCGGATGTGCTCCAGCCAGCTCCAATGTCTATGCTGAAGTGAGGGAACGAGAACTGAACAGTGACTCTGCCCCCAGCCTGTGGTGCTGCCTGTGGTGGTTGTGACCCAAGTGCAGGACCTCGCACCTGGCTTTGTTGAACATCATAAAATTGCCCTTGACCCAACAATCCAAATCCTTGTCCAGATTCCTCTTCAGCACCTTCCTACCCTCCAGCAGATCAGCACTCTTCCAGCTTAGTGTTGTCTGTGAACTTCCTGGGGGAACTTGATCCCATCATCCAAATCATGTTAGGAAGGAGTTTTAGGTAAATTAGAATTACAGTTTTTCCCTGTTGATGTTCTGTTCATCTGGTGTTCTCCATGATGCTCCTGCTGGACAGTCACTCATTCGATTTTCAGTGTCCAGCTGTACTTGATGCTCTTGTATCATCATTATTCTAACATTTGCTTGCTGCATCTTCTAGAAATCCATGTAGTGGATTCAAAAGCTCATGGGGGTCTGCATAGCATGCAGTGTGCTCAATGATTATCTTTTAATTGAAATAAAACACTCCAAAGAAACACTCTCCTATCCCGTAGTTTTGCTTCCCTCCCTGCTCTTTTCTTATTTAACATTTTGGAACTAAACTACACAATCATTTTTTTCCTGTCCCAAAAGCAACCTAGTATACAATAGTTGTGACCTTTATTTTCTTCTGAATATTTTAAATGCTGCTTGTTACCTCAACCTGCTTGGAAGTAGCTTAATGTTTCTGTGACAAGCTGGATGGGGTCTTTCTGACACCTTTAGGTGGAATAACGAGTGAGTTATATTTGTTCTGTTTGTATGGCTCATGTGAGTTTGTGTAACCATATGTACAGATGTATACATACACATGCACAGGGTTTGGTGCAAGTAACTGTCATATTGCATCAAGGTGTTTTTCTCTTTTTTTTTCTGTCTTTAAAGGTTTTGACTTTTAAAGAAATCAACTGGCAGATGATCAGAATAGAAGCTGATGCAATCCAGAGTTCTAAGCATGAAATTATGAGTGCTCCAGTTCGACTGATTACTAACCAATCAAAAATTAGGGTCACGCTTAAAAGAAGGGTAAACTTGAAAAGTTTGAAGTCTTTTTTTTTTTTTTTAATTTGTAAGTTATGCTCTTAATGCATACGTGCACATAGAAAAGATTTCAAATTTAGGCCATAATCAATGTAGAATTCCCTGAACTAAATTTATAATAACATGTAACTGTTTACAAGAAATACTACAGGCAGATTTTGAAAAGGAACACCTTACACAGGTCCTATTAATAAAATGGTTTTATCTGCAGAGCTTTATGATGATGCTTGTTGTTTTATCTCTCTAGATTCAGGTAATATTTACACTACTTACATGTAGAGAAATGCAGAAATTTAATACATGGTGCATGCCAAATACGTAGAGTGAGGCATAAATATACTGTATCTTAGGTACTTCTTAGTTATTGAGAGGAATAAAATTTAAAATAAAAAATATTTGTTATTGCTTTTTGCATGCAGCTTTTCTTTACCCCGTGTATTTAATATAAGAAATGTAAGTCCTTAGTTCAACTTGAAATTTTTATTTTACAGTTAAAAGACTGTAATGTTGTGGCATCCAAACTGGTTCTGATTCTGGATGATTTGCTGTGGGTTTTGACTGATTCCCAATTGAAAGCCATGGTGCAGTATGCCAAATCTCTTAGTGAAGCCATAGAGAAATCAGCAGAACAGAGGAAAAGCTTGGCTTCTGAAACAGCCCAGGTATGAGAATTGATTGTCTCACTGTATCATTATCAGGTGTTCTACAATACAACACAGTGTGGTTAGTTGTGTGGATTTATTTTAGAGAATGTTCAGTTATTCATTTTCGTTCAGCTGTATATTTTAAATTACACTGGGAATTAATTGTAGTTTTTAAATAGTCTTTATTTTGCAGGATTTTGTGTATTGATGTTAACTGCAGAAAAGAAAAGAAGTTTTATTTCTTTATCCATGTGCAGAGTGTTTAGACTTATGTATTTGCTTAACTTCATTGACTATTTACTAAATTTGTTTTTTAAATATTTTCTGGTTATGAATTTAAATAATTAAGACACATTAAGATAACCTTAATGTGCGGGTAGATATGCTTACTATAATAATTTAAAGTGCTTGTCCAGTTTGTTCTCATGGTACTGAAAAATTAGCTTTTATTAAGAGCTTACCTTCATGCAATTCATGTTGGAATATATAATGAAAACCAATTCTACTTTAAATGTATTTCTGCTGGCATATCTGTGCTGTTGATGCTGCATGTAAATCTTGGTGTTCTTCAGCACATAAAGCAGGCTAGACCAGCTGGGTTTTGTGGGTGTTGAGGGGAGGCACCTCTTCTTGTCTGTGAAGAAGGGGGACAAGTACACTGATGTAAGTGCTATAAAATAAAACATGATTGATTACTGAGTACAGTCAGTTGTAGAGAATCTCTTAGAGTAAAGC
Source organism: Phylloscopus collybita (assembly GCA_027886175.1). NCBI lineage: Eukaryota > Metazoa > Chordata > Aves > Passeriformes > Phylloscopidae > Phylloscopus > Phylloscopus collybita. The sequence continues at coordinate 46,774,085 of JAJNNQ010000137.1, read as the reverse complement.
CAGTGTACTGTAATGGAGAGTTCAGTTCTTGTGCTGGCCCTGATGCCTTATGCTGTGGTGTGAAGGTTTAGCCACAGCAACCTAACTTGAGCAGGGAGGTTCTGATCTTCATAGCCCTGTACTTGCATCTCACCTGTTCTCTGACACTGGCAAACTCATGTTTGACCCTATCGTGATGTAGCTTGAGGAGCTAAATTAGCAGAAAGGAGCCCACTGTTGGTTTAGTTCCCTGAACTTGCAATAAAAGTTAGAAAAATACCGGTGCTGCAAGTGACAGGAGTGTAAGGAATTGTGAGGAATGGGGAGAAGTGGGGATGCACTGGCACTACAGTACAGTGCAGGCATCCATTAGCTCGACTTAGATTTATGCTACAACAGTACACTTAAATCTCAGTAATGATCCAAGGGGGAATGCATGTCGTACAGATTTTTTCTTGTTTCCAATGCCTGTTTTGTGTAAATAGATGGATACTTATTGAAAGAAAGAGCAAACATTATAAATTGATGTGATTTTCATGTTTTTCAGAGCTCTGCCCCTGCACCCAGCTCCCAGCAGATGAAAGCACACCAGACAACAGCAGCACCTGATCAAAACGATGCAATAGTAAAATTGTTTAATGATTTTGATGTTAAGGAAACTTCTTATCACTTAGTAATTTCCCACTTGGACCTACATATATGTGATGATATCCATTCTAAAGAAAAAGGTAATTTTTTTTTTAAAGTAGCATGTCTGTGAATCATAATCATCTTTAGGGGAGACGTTTTGAGGAATACAGTAATGAAACAATAATAATACAATAAAGTCAAGAGACTTTAGTTCATAAGAATAGTTAGAATTGTCTACAGTGTCTGTGGACTCAATGTAAAACTATTTAGGGCAACATTTCATTATTAAATATAATTACTTTAGAATAAGTTCGAAACCTAAGAGTGCTAGTACGTTCTGTGCCCTTTCTGTTTCTAGGTACTGATTCTATCAGTCTGATGGTTACTGCTGTTTTTTTTTTTCTTTTCTAAGTTAACTGGGTTATGAAGAATGCAGTGGCAATATTTTTGTGGCTTGGAGGGGTCACTATACAATCTGCTTCTTTAATACTCTTATAAATGCAGAGTAATAAAAGAGCAGTCCTCTTTGTGTTACTAATTTACACAATTTGGTATGGTCTGCAGCACATGGAAAGAATGGAACAAGTGTCCTGTGACCTTAAAATTTTGTGTGTAAGTCTTGTACTGTGTCTTTTTAACAAAAGCCTATTGCATGTAGTCACATTTAGAATTGGAAAAAAAAGGAGACAAATAAGGGCACTTTTTTCATGCCTTTTAAAAGTGATCATAGGAGAGTGAGGTATTAGTGTATATCCAAGAAGCTGGCTAGTCACTGAAAATTCTATGGAAACATACAAGCTCTGCTGAAGGAGAGTATGAAAAACATAGGGTTTATCAAATGCATTTCCTTGATTAGGGAAGACACTTTCAGAGCAGCAGAGCATAAGATTCACTGGCTAGAGACGTATTTCTTTACATGCAGTGTATCTGCAGCAGTTGGAATTTAGTGGATTCCCTAGTGAGATCTTTTTATTGGTTCTTTATTTTTGGCTGTGAAGTTTAAATTCAACAGTGGAAAAGGTCAGTAGAGAAGATTCTCAGAAGACTCCTTTACTGCAATATTTGTCAAATAATATTATATAGTATTCTTGAAAGTAAATGTTGACTTCAAAGACCTGATCATAATCATATATTCAGTGTAAAAAGTTTGTTGCAGAAAAACTGCAGTAGTATGTTTTCAAAGTGTTGTCGTTTTAATAACATTGAAACCAGTATGCAATTTGTAAGTAGGACTGAGTACAGAATTCTGCAGGCTGATCTTTAGAAACCAGTGAAGACTTACCTGAATGGAATTTTTGAGGGAAGATAATGAGCTTGTAAGGAGAGACAGTAAAGGGAAGAAAGTAATAGCTGTTAGGTGTTTAAAGGATTACAGCAACATTAGAACAAACATGCTAAATGCAATGTCCACAGAGTCAAGCGTTGTTTTGTTTTACAGATCCAAACAGACGTGTTACAGGAGGGGCCATGCAGCTTTCCTTCAGCTATTTAACAGTGGACTATTACCCATTTCACAAAGCAGGTATGAAAGTGAGCATTTTATGAATTACAGATTTTATTAATTACCTGTGAGTGTAACTATCTTCCTTGAATGCTAAAAAAATTTGTGTGTACATGTATACACCTTGGATAACTGTGCTCAAACCATTTGAAATGCACCTTTAACTTCTTCTATATGCAAAAACAAACAACAAAAGCAACAACTTGGGAACCAGTTTAATTTCTGCAAATGAGCTGTTTTGGGCCAAATGCTTTTCACTGTTTTGTTTGGTCAACAAAACAGGGTTTACACACTTCTAACATGAAGAGAATTTTGTGTTGACAGAGGAAGGCAGTATTGCATATTTAAAATTCTGTAATTGGATATTTGCAAGAATCAATCTGTTAGATTTGTTTCGTATATAGAAATCTATCCCTTTATGTCCATTTCCAGTCAGCGTTCTGCTTTTTATGGTATTTTGCTGAACAAGAATCTCAGTGTGTAGAAGTTCAATTATGTAACCTTTTGTTAAGAAATTTTATTTAAAAATGTTAGCAACTTCCAAAGAAGTGTTTCTTACAAATAAAACATTTCTCGTAAATAATTTCTAGTAGAAGTCTAAACTATTTAAAAGAGGATAGATTACAAAGCATGTGACGAGAAAAAGGGTCTGATCATCTTCCTAATCTGGAGCAGAAGTCACACCATTATCATCTGTGTTGGTTTGTGCTCTACTCCAAATCTATAAACACTCAGTTGGCTGACGATCCATCCCAAGGCTGAGCTCTATCTGTTCCCGCTGGTCTTGCCGTGCATGCCCTCTTGTGCTCTCCAAAAGCCTGTGTTCATCCCTTGCAGCATTTCACTTGTGTGTGCTGTCTCGCCACGTGTCTGTGATCCTAAGGAGATCACAGCTGTGCAGCTGCATACAGGGATGTGGTTGCCCTGCTCCCACATGATGCTGCATACGTCAGTGTTCATGCAGTTCAGAGTGGCAGCTGCCCAAACTGACTTCCCAGAAGGGATGTTAGAGCTTTTCCTATGATGTTGCTAACAAAGTGCTGTAGGTGCTTCAGAGCGCGTGTGCTTGGAGGAACCCCATGTTAGTCATGTTTTAGAGAATCCCAGTTTCATGGGCTTCAGTCTAATGCATCTTTGTCCTTTTGTTCCCTTTCTGGTTTCTCGCCTGTTCCTTTATCTTCTTCATTAACTATTAAAATATGAACAACCAACAAAGATAACTGTGAGGGAGAAGGGTGGGAAGAAATCAACTCTTGTGATAGGCCCCACCCTAAAAATTTCTTTAATACTGCAATATTTGCATTTAGACTTCAAATCACATTTTTTTTCCAAAATCATTTTCCTATTTTTAATAGCAAACATATTTGCTCATCCCTAGTATAAGTATCAAAAAACTCATTAAGTCCCAAATAAAGTAAATTTTCATGATAATATTTAAAGAGTGTGATGTACCAACTGATAGAAGTTATTTGTTACTGCATCCTTATTATTGAACAGGTTAGTAGACTGTCTTTACAGGGACTACTTGAAGATATTGTGACTTCTTTCAGAGGTTTGAGTGCTGACCAACAGAAACATGTTGGAATTGAAAACAGGAATGAAAGAGTTTCCAGTGGGATTGATTTTTAAGGCTGTGTGTGCTGCAGCACTTCTTGAACTTACCTTGTTGTTTGTATGCCATAAAGGTGCTAGAGAACCAAGACAAAAAGAATACATTTCTGGAAAGGGACCAGGAACGTCTTAGGACACAGTTCTGGCAGGAAAGATAAGCTTGGAAAAAGTGAGCATGAGAACATCGTTCTGTTACTTGCTCTCACTTTTTTTTTTTCAATTGAACATTTTTTTGCATGTTCTCACGTATGACATTAATGTGTCATAAGATTTCTCTGAACTGAAAATACTCAATGATGTTTTGAGTGTTAGTGGTGTTATAAGGCAGCTGGTAATGCTATATTCTGAGTGATTTCGTGAAGTGCTGAGATTTGGTTTATGGAATATATAACTTCTGTTTTGAACCATAACTGGTATGACTGCTGTTGTTCTATAATTACAGCATGCAATGAGCTTATAGTTCAAAGAATACTTGTGAAATAGTGGAAACTTGTTATCCTGTTAAAAGCAAAATTTCAAATGACTTAATAGTTTCCCCATTTCTCTTATTTGCAGGAGACAGCTGTGATCACTGGATGCATTATAGCGATGCCACTAAAACCAGAAGTGGATGGGCCAAAGAATTACTAAATGAATTCAAAAGCAATGTTGAATTGCTTAAGCAGGCTGTGAAGGATCAGGTCATAGATTCTCCTCCCAAATCCCCACCTAGTGTATCTCCTCAGAACCTACAAATAGGTATTTTGTTTACATAACTAATTCTCTGCTTCCGTGAAATATTAAAACTGTGGAAAAAAAAAGACTGTTCTTTTCAATGATTCCGTCACTATTTTTTCTTACAGGCAAGGAACAGATACCGAAAGGAACATCTAGGGCTTCCTCTGTATCTTCCCAACAACCAAAGGGCAAATTGATGTCTAGTCCTATTGTGGTTAGACTTGCAGATTTCAATATATATCAGGTACATTTCTTTAAGTTAGTAAAACTGGGATTACTCCATCCTTGACTGTATTACTGTGGTTTTTAAGGGACAGTATGAAGCCCATTGAAATGAATGAGTCTTTCCATTCATTATTGGATTAGGCCTTTATGGACTTCCTTCTGCTTTTTTAAAATTGTGATCCTATCACAGTTATGTGTTGGATCTAAGTTCTGTTGGTCTCTGAATTATGAATTTGGAATTCAAATTTGATCTTTTCATTATACTATGTTATGTGCCCAATATTTTAATATGTGGTTTTGTATATCATGCTTTTCTTATTGTTATATTTTTCAAAGTACATTAGAAACTGTTAAGAGGTTTTATTAAGTTTTTTAAATCTTTTTTCCAGCCGCTTCCTCTCCAGTGGTATTTTGGGCAGATACTTTTACCATTTCCATCCCCCTCCCCTTTGTTAGAATGAGTCGTTTCAGTTGCTGGTTATGGTCCAGATTGACTGTTCTGAAGCAAGTGAAATAGGGAAGGGGTGTGTCTCCATTAAGCAGAATGGTAGTGATATGGGAGGATCTACTCTGAGTTTCAGGTCCTAACAGAAATGTTTAGTGTGTGTCCTTTGTCATTGTGATTTCTGCTTGCTCTTTTTCCAATTTTCAACGCTTTTCTGCCATATCACTTCTGGTGTTGTGGGAGATTGCAGATTGCTGCTGGGAGCCTTCATCTGGATCTGAAGTGGTCTTATATTATTGTTTTGTACTGTTCATGTTCCCATTCACCTTCTGCTCTTGTCTTCTCCTCTCTACACAAACACATTTTCAGTTCTTAAATTGTCATTATTTCTATGCAATTCCCTAAAAGCTCTTTTTCTAAATATATCATTTTACTTGAATTTTTCTGTGTGTTAATGCAGATATGTTTGCCTCTTGAAAACAGCTACATAGAGTGAAGCAGGCTTATAAAGGTCATGTATTCATTATTTCCGGTGAAACTCATTCTAGTAGACATCATCATATATTCAATATTAATACATTGGGTAATTTCAAGCTAGCAGTTTGACCTACTAACTGTTGAATGGAAAAGCTTTGTGTTGGCAACATACTATTTAAACTAGGACACATTCAATGAAATTTAAGGTTAAATACATATCAAATGCTGATTTCTTATTTGTTTCATAATTTATATTCTAAGGAAACAGAAATGGAGATTACTGTTCCACCATATCTTGATTCTCCTGTGAAGACCTTCAGACATATCCAAGCATACACATGTCTTCCAGGTGCATGCTGAACACCTTGCTTCACAAGTAACTGCTTCACAGTTTGAGAGTTGACTTGTGTACTGGAATTTGTTCTTAAGACAATACGAGAACTACCTAACATGTAATAAACTTACCTAGCTTGTCTGTCCCTTATCTAGGTCAGACTGTATGGAAATACACTGCATCCAAGCAAAAATGCTTAAACAGGAGCTATAGTATTTGCAATAAAAAATCAGATCATTCTAGCCTTCTGCTGAACACCTTTGAAAGTGACCTGTTGCCTCCTATGAAGGAAGGGGATCTGGTACCTTTCAAACAGTTTTCTTGTGAAACTCTTCTATGCGAGTCATTTCTGCTACAAGGCAGTTAGGTGTTTGTCACTGTTTGTCAGCACTTTGTGTTGTACTTTGTGTTGTATTGTTTGGGGGCCTATACTCAAGAGCAGTAGAATGTTACCTTACTAGGGACAGTACCACGCAACTACAAATGCTTAATCATTCATAAAAATGTAATGTGTTAATGAAATGATCTTCCATCATTTACAGGTTTCAACAGCAGACCAGTGTCGTTCTTCCCCTAAAGCTCTGATCTCTTGCAATAAAAAGTCACTTTATCTTCCACCAGAAATGCCAGCTATTCATATTGAATTCACTGAATATTACTACCCAGATGGAAAGGACTTCCCTAGTAAGACCTTTTTTTTTTGTACCGAAGCATAAATTTAGTGTGTTACTTTCAGCTTTGTGAAGCTTAAAGCTCAGAAACAGGTAATGGCTTTCTAAAAGGGATGGAGCACAAGACTGCTCCATTTCCACAGTGCTTGCTCCTGGCAAACTCTTATTAATGCTTTTTTTAAAAACATGGGTTTTCAGTCAAATGAAAGCATTTGCAGTGTTTTCACTGGCACATGAATTACTCATTCTCCAACATCCACATATTTTTTCTTCAATTTCACTGTCCAACTAGATAAAAGCACTCAAACTGTTGCAGTAATACCTAAAATGCAATGAAGAGCTGCTGCAGTTATTCATAGGAATATGTTCTGTGACTGGCCTTATTTTATATACATAAATGTTAGTGAATTTCTTGGGGATGGAACTTGAGGACAGCAAATTTCTGTGGTCTTGCCCTTCCTCTGTAATGAGAATATTCTCCCCGTTTCTTCAGACTTAATTCTATTCTTAGTTTTTTTACACTCAAAAATTCATTTACTTGCTTGGAGTGAAAGAAAGAAGCATCTCTTCAGGTATCTCTTAACAATTAATTCTTCCTTGAGACTAAAGGACCAGGTTTCTCTTCTTTCTCTGATGAAAAGTACTGGTGAAAATATAAGTTTGCAGTCGTTTAAAAAAACAAAACTCAGCCCATAAACATTTTACTTATTCTCATGGTTTTGTTTTTTCTCTTTTAGTTCCATGTCCAAATTTGTATGGCCAGCTGAATGCTTTACAGTTCACCCTGGATCAGAGAAGTATTCTTTGGCTAAACCAGTTTGTGTTGGATTTGAAACAGAGTCTTATTCAGTTCATGGCCATGTACAAGTTAAATGACAATTCAAAATCAGATGAACATGTTGATGTGAGAGTGGATGGACTAATGTTAAAGGTATGCTGTCATTGAGTAGGGGTTTTGTGATTCCTTTGGAGACTGCTTCCAAGTAGAAAGAAATACTACTTTCTTCTGTTATTCCCTTACAAATACCTAAGTGAATGAAGAAATGCTTCTCTAAAAAACCCTGCAGAATATGATTGTTTGAAGACAGACATTTTGTTTCCTGTACTCCTTCATCTGTGTCCTGGTATTTTGGTATGGGTATTTGAGTATTTTGGTTTTGTATTGAAGACCTGAGTGGGAGTACTAAAAAATTATTTGCCTGTGGTCAGTGAACTTGACATAGCAGTACTAAAAAGAAATTGAGCACTAAAGTAAAAATATCTAGTGAAAAATTAATATTTGTCCTCTATATTAATGCAAGGGCCCTCCCTTGTTCCTCTGGTTATATTACATCAAAACTTTTTTTTCTTGTTGGTGAATGGCCTAGAGTAAAGAAAACAGTTCATCTGAAGGTTTATTTCCTTCTCCAAAACCCATTCTCACCATTTTCTGTTTCATGATGGCTGTTAGTGTAGTTCAGGTACATGAGTTCTCTGTATGCTTATTCCAGAGGACTGGTGCTTGTTAATGCAGCTGAACATCAAATTTTTGCTTCCCTTGTCTTCTCCTTTGTAAAAAAAGGATTATTGAGCAGATAAATTTCCCACCCATTCCCCATTTGCATTGGGCATCTCATTGTATGGTTTCCAAGGTTCAGAGGTGAACAAAACAAGTCTTTCCAGTGGTGCCCACAGGAGAGGTTTCAAGGGTTCTAGAAAGTCAGCATATGGAGAGATGGTTGTCTTTGTAAGCTCTTGCTACATTTTTAAGGGAACTTTACAAGACATGGTTTGTACTGAATAAAAACAGTTATTAAGAACAAACTGGAAGTCTGCAAATATAGTGTGAATAGGCAACTAAACTATGAGAGGATAAAAGTATTTTTACATCCCTCAAACCTTGATTCATATTAATTATGTCACCCCTGTATTAACAGCATTATTTTTATTTAGCAAATTATGAATTCATGTTTACATATCATTTAGTTGATTATTTTATTTGGTTTTTTTTTCTGAGTCCTCATATTTAAATGAAGAAGCTTCATTACCCTCATTTTAGTGTGTCTTTAGTGATGATTTTTTTACTCCTACTTTCTAGACTCAGAATGGAGATATTGTGGTAGAAGGCAGTGTCACTGATATTAGCAAAAGTAGAGTTGGCCAAGATTCATGTTAACAATTTAAGATTCAGGATTTGGCATAAAATATGTTGACTTTAAAATGTGCACTAAAAATATGCAAGTTAAATACCATGTGCTGAACTATTTTGTTGTTCTTTAGGAGTTGAAGTATATTATTATTTTCCTGATGAAATGTACTATGATTATCAGATATTGTCAAAAATACCTGATCTGTATCCTGCAATGTTAACAACAGTAGTTGCATTAACACATCTAATTGTTTGCTTGTATCTTAACATTGAAATAAAATACTGTAGTACTCAGTATGGTAAAAAAACCTATATGACATGCCAGATTGAACTCCAAATTATAATTCTCTGTTTTTCAAAGCTGTAAATTTTGGAAACACTTTAAGAAATGTTCTATCAAGCTGCTTGAGTTGAAGAAATGAGCCACTTCATCCTCATATAGCTGAAGTAAATTTAAGACCTTCAGATAAGAAAAGCCTGAGACCCTTCTGTTTTTGTACAAGTATTGATGCCAAAGCGTCCTTCCAAAAAATTAGAGGGAATATAAATCTGTGAGCCCGACTTATCCCTCCCTGTTCTGTGTCACTGTACTTGATTTCTCATGAAACTGTAATTATATTCCTTTTGTATCAGCTGTCATGGCTATTATTTTGTTTCTTTAATTTTATACCTTCTTAATCTACATATTTGTAACTAGAAAAAACCATATTTCTTGCTTGCAGATCATCATCCCATTTGAAAACAAACCTGAAATTCATAAAGATCAACCTCGTGCACTTTCCATTCAAAGTTCAGAGATGATTGCTACAAATACCAGATGCTCACCAAACTGCAGACACTCTGATCTAGAAGCTTTGTTCCAGAACTTCAAGGACTCCGAATTTTTCAGTAGAACTTTCACCGCTTTTCCTAAGTCATCAAAAAATTTTAATCTTTTACATCCAGTCTTCCAAAGACACGCTCATGAACAAGATACCAAAATGCATGATGTTTATAAAGGTTATATCATCCCAGAATTGAATAAATACGCATTAAAAACATCTGCAGCTACTGATGTTTGGGCCATGCATTTTTCCCAGTTTTGGATAGATTATGAAGGAACGAAAAGTGGGAAAGGCCGACCAATAAGCTTTGTGGACTCTTTCCCGCTTTCACTTTGGATTTGCCAGCCAATAAGATTTGCAAAGTCGCAAAAAGAGCTGGTATCCCATAATCAGCCAGCCTTAAACATTCCAAAAAGTGAATCTAGTGATCTCTCTAATAGATTGCAACGCAAGAAACTTCTAAAGGAGTATTACAGCAGTGAGACCGAGCCCTCAGCCAATGGCATTCGAATGTCTGAGACTTCAGGAATGCTTTCTGAAAGCTCTTCCTGTGATGCAGATGTACATGTTCTTGTCCATGTTCAGAAACATGTAAGAGTGCAGATCAATCACTATCAGTATCTTTTTTTGCTATTTCTCCATGAATCTCTTGTATTGCTTCTGGAAAACTTAAGGAATGATGTAGAGGCAGTGACAGGAAAACCTGCAAAGCAAACAGATGTCTGCGTTGGACTCCTACTGAAAAGTGCAGAAGTAGCCTTACTGCTCCATCCAGTGACTCAGGGAAACCCTTGTAAATCTCCTGTTGAGGAGGAAGGAAGTCCCCTGGCATCAGAACTCTCTCCTGTGGGAAATGGGGAAACCCTTACTTCAGAGAATAAATTAGTTGGTAGTAAGATAGTGGAAGCTGGTATTACTAATTTTAGTTATGTAAATGACTGCAAGCCTCTGAATGCTGAAGTTAATGCTAAAGGGATTTTAATAGATCCTCCTTTGTTTAAATCAGACAGTAATACAGACTTTCAGAAAGCAATGTCATTTTCTGATGATGCATCAGATAAGGGTTTGGGGGATACAAGTGAAGGAGGAAGCAGTGGACTTTTTAGTAGAAGTGATTCAGAAGAGGTCTGTGGACCTCTCAGTGAGAAAAGTAGTTTGAATCCTAGGGATTCAGTATCCATTCTACATAAGAGAGAAGATTCTACTGAATTTTTCATTGATAAAGAGGATGACAGAAACATATTCTCAAATAAGTTAAATGAACAGGAAGGCACAACTGAAGGCTGTCCTAACCAAGTTGCTGACTTGGAAACAGAAACTGCCTTAGAATCTGAAGAGCTTGAAATCAACAAAGTGACTTCAGTTAAAATGTTTGCATCCCAGTCTTCTTCAAGGTATAGAAGATTTAATACCAAATCAGTTTTTTTTTTCTACTCTTTGAAAATATTTAACAATCTTGTTGGCCACAGACTTGTAGTACTTTTAGCAGTCAGGTAGGGAACATCTTAGGAGTTGGACTCAATGATCCTTCCAACTCAGGCTGTTCTGTGATTCTGTGTTCTAGTAGATGAAAAATTTTAAAGCATGTTAGAAGTTATGCAGTATCTAGCATTCAGTGACAGTTAAAATGAAATGTTAGTTAATTCATTAAACTATTTACTTTTAGTTTAAATGTTACGAATTATGTATTGAGAGAAGTATTGACACAGATACCTAGATGAATGTATATTGTTTCTACATTTACCTATTTTTCTTATCTGAGGATTATTGAATAATCAGATTTTTTTATATATATCTTGCCTGGTTTAGAGATTCTTTTAAAGTAACTTCTATGTATTTCCTTTAATTTTAAATAATAATGTCCTCATATCTTTATATTTTAAAAGTGCTAGGTCTAAGGAACGCTGCTCATCCAACCTCCCTGCATATTCTGTTTCTTACAAAAATATGAAGAGAAGTCCTTCCCAAGTCTCTCTGGATACCATCTCTATTGATAGTATGATGCTAGAGGATCATTTGGTAGAGAGTGATGGAAGTGATAGCCAAAGCTTTCTGGAGAAAGGTAAGTAGGTTTAACAAAATGTTTTTAAGCAATACATGAAAATGTTGTTTGTTATTAACGTCATGTTCAAAAGTATTCTAGTCCAGCAAATCCTAGATACTTCAGAAGACTATTTCTGTTACCTTCACCAGTAATACCAAGTGTATTTACCATATATCATTTCAGGGGAAAGCAATAATGTGTGCTACTTAAGCAGCACTATTTAATTTTAACAGTGCTTAATTTTCCTCTCTTAAGTAAAGTAAGAGCATTGAAGTGCTGTGTTGCATATGTGATTTAAGCAGAATTTGTTCTTCACTATGCTTAAAAGCAACTGCTTTGGCTGCAAGTACTTACAGGCTGTAGCCTGAATCAGTGTTACACTTGAAGTGGTAAAGAAGCTTTCATTTTAGAAGTGGATGAAAAAGAAACAAGTTTTCACTTATGCTCATTGTCCTAATTACCAGGGAGACAGGTTTAGTAGTCTCCTTGAAGCTCATCCCTTAAGGAGTGGTTCCCGCCTATCGACTGTCTAATAGCAGATATCTAGGTTTAGCTCATCTGTGCATATACTGATGAAATAATTTTCTCATCTCAGGAAATAGAATAAGAAGACCTTATTGCTACCTCTTTTCTGATAATTCTAATTTGCATAAAGACTGAATTTTTTTTTCTCTAGAATTGCTCTTCAGTCTAGAGCAATAATGAGAAGACTCCTTCACTTGCAAGCCTGTTGTATATTTGAATTGTAGGAGTATTCCTGCATGTGCTTATGTGGGAGTATGCCATAAAATACATTTTCCATTTTAGATAACCTTTTTATGTCTTTTTAGCGTGTGTAAACAATATTTAACTGCAGGTTAAGCAACTATGCTTTCCAGTTGTTAAGGAAACACTATCATGGTTGCTCTAATGAAAATATATGTAGCTTACTTCTCTAAACATACAAGCATCTGCTCTAAAGGCACTGTGCAGTATTTTAGATACACAACTTAGAATTTTTTTTCCAGCTAGATCACATTTCTATTATTTGTAATAGAAATAAAAGGCTGTCTTGGTTTGGAAAGATAGGTATCTGCCGGGGAAAGCTGGAGTTTCCCTTGGAATTGAGAACGTAAACTCCTCACCCCCTCCAAATTATTATAATTTTGCAATTAAGGGCTTTCAGGCAAAGATTTGGGAATAGGAATAACAGTTCTTTACTAGGAATATTAACAATACAAATGTAGTAGTAAAAAAAAACCCAAAACAAACAGCAATCCTAGAAACCTTGACAGAGTCAGAGCTACAACCTGACACCCTGTTGGTCAGGCTGTTGGAAGCAGTCCAAAAGTAAGTCCTCCTGGAGTGGCAGATGTGGTTCTGTTGGAGCAGAGATGATCCTGAGAGAAAAGGGTCCAGTGATGGTGAGAAGGGTCCGGTCTTCCTCTGGGAATCCAGTGGAGCCAGGTACCTTGTGTTCCTACATCTCAGTTTTTATCCAGGTAGGAATGGTTGGCTCCCCCCACTGGGTGGAGCATCTCACAATGGGATGATGGAATGTGTCCTGTCATTGGTGAGCCTTAATGGCCCATTAGCAGAAGATATCCTCCCCAGAGGGAAGAGAGGTTGTGAAGAAGATAAGAAACACTGCCCCACCTGGTTTTAACAGCTGGCCCATTATCAGAAGGCAACTGCCCCCCTCCCCCCAGAGTTACAAGAGATAAAGAAAAACATCTCCCCAACTGCTTTCAACAGGTGAAATAGAATACACATTTTTGGTTCCATAACTCAAGACAAAGGCATATTAAAAATGCCTTCACAGTTTTTTTTAACAACACATATAGAGTGTTCTTTTGGTTTTGTTACTATATCCTGTTTTATTTTTGATTAGCATCTAGAACTTTGAATTCTCTGTAAGAGAAATGGATTTGGCAGTTCAATCATAAATATTTGTTTAATAAGCCATTCAACTCATGTTCAAAAATGACGGTGACTGAATGTAGGAGTGATTCAGGTTATGCTGTGCTAACTTTGCACTTTTTCTGATGTTTATATGGAAGGTATTATGGCCACAAACTATCAAAGCCCATCAGAAAATGTCCGTGAAGGAGGCACAGTGATTGAAAATTGTGATGGGTCATCTCCAGATGCCATGAGTGCTGCTTCAGAAAATGCCCATGAGACTAGTGAAGAAATGGTAATATTATTGTATTCCATTAAAATACATGATTCCATAAATTAAACCTTAAAACAGATCTAAAATGGCTCCTTTTAGAGGTGATTTTCCGAGTCATTTGAAAAATGAACCTAAAATAGTAGTAATGATGATGGACACACATCTTCTGACACAAAAGCTGGCTTAAAACTGGCTTCTGTTTATTTTTTAAAAATACTGCAACCCAGTAAATAGAGAAATATCTGCTACACAGATAGCCAAAGTTTAGTAGCCTATCCTAGTTTTTTAAAGTGATCTGATTCAGCACTGCAAGTGCTTGGCTGGGCTTAGGATATGCGTAAAGTTTCATGCAGTTGTAGGTAATGTCTGATACCTACATTTTAGGTATCACATAGGTCATGTGCTTCTCTGTCAGAGTAAGGGAACTCTATCTCACTTTCATGGCTTTTCTAGCCAGTTTTGAATTGGTATCAGTGGGGTATAAGTGTCTGTCTTTGGACAGGCTATTGAGCAATCCGTTATAAGGCCAATGTGTACAAAAAGAAAAGAAGAAAATGAGAAAACTCTGCGTCTCTGTGAGCAAGGGTTTTGGATACAAAGGGGTTTTTTCCTTTTGTGATGGAAAAGGGTGAGACATACCTTATAAAAAATAATCACTGTAAATTCATTTTATAATCTTATATTGTTTATCTGGGTTTTGTTGACAGATGTCTGTAGTGGTTTTTCAAGTATTTGGTGTTAATGGTGAAATTGACATCAGAGGAGAAGACACAGAAATATGCTTACAGGTCAACCAAGTGATACCAAACCAACTGGGAAATATTGGTGTTCGACAATATCTGTGCAACAGAACTGTTGGTAAGAAATGGCAAATCAGTGTGGTGAAATTGGAGCTGGAAACATTTGTTCTAAGTAAATAAAAATGCAAATACAGTTTTATGTTAAACTAGCACCCCTCTGTGCTGGTTTAGAACTCTGATTTCTTTCTTCATTGCCATACATTAAAAAGGAAGAACAAATAAATGGAACTTTGTATGCTCATGTGGGTGAAAAGGTGCATTGCACTGAATTCTGGTCGTTTGCTTTTTGGAAAATGAAATAAGCTGCATTATGTGCTGGTTTTGGCCAAGGTAGAATTAATTGTCTTCATAGTGACTGGTATGAGGCTATTTTTTGGATTTTGTTTTTCCTATTAAACTGTCTTTATCTTAAGGCATGAGTTTTCTGGCTTTTACCCTTCCAGTTCTCTTCCTGATCCCATTGGTGGGGAAGTGAGCGAGAGGCTTTGTGGGGTCTGGCTGCTGGTGGGGTGGAACCACAACACATTGCACTGTGTTACTGTTTTGTGAAGATTCCGTTATGAATCTAATAGTACTTTGCTTAATGTATCTTCCTTTGAAGGAATGTTTCTCTTTTTCAAGATCCATTTCTCTAGATTAGATGACACACACAGAGTTTAAACAGGCTTATAATATGTGGTTTAAGAAAATTAAAAAATCTCCTCTGTCGGTAAATACGAGCTTTAAAGATAGACAACTGGTGTTGGGTTGGGTTTTTTGTTTGTTTTGTTTTTTTGGGGGGGTTGTTAGTATCTTGTTTGTTTGTTTGTTTTTTGTGTTTTTTGTTTTGTTTTTTTTAAGCTTAATACAAAGAGTGCAGTTTCATGCCAGATATTTGTACAGCTAGATCAACCAGTGTCTTGTCAGAGCTGTTTTTGGGCATGAGTACAACATATACATTTTTTGCCAGGAAACCGAGTTCTCATGGATGAGGTGTTTCCTTGGCATGAGGTATTGGCGTGGCAGCTCATGTCACAGTCTGCTTTGCTCCCCTCTATCTTCTACATGGATTGCTGGATGTGAGCTCTGTTGCACTGTAGGGTTTTTGGGGCAGATTCCTAATGCACCTGCTTCTGGTTCAGCTCCTTTCCCAGGAAATAGCTATAGCAGCTGTCGACTGCCATTTTTATATTCCAGCCTTCTATCAGCATGACTTTTGTTCAGGAGGTGCTTCAGCTTCAGAGGTGGTACAGCCTCTGATGCCCTGGCTAAAGAACACATCTGCTGTTAAGCTGAGCCATTGCCAGAAGCTGCTGCCTGAGCAGCTGTTGCATGATGTTGTATTCAAGCATCTGAAGGCTAGGAGAAGGTCCAGCAGGGAGGATTCATGGCTGACCTTCAGTTCATACAGCAGGCAAATTGATTTCTGGTTATCTGCCATATCCTCTGTAAAAGCCAGAGGGAGTAAATAATATGAACATGCCACCTTCCTGTTCTTGTGTGTACCTACAACTCAAACCGCTGATAATGATAATCCTTCTCAGCTGACAATGAGAGGCCTGTGGATAGAATGGGTATAACATGATTGGAATCTCCAAATACTTCCACTTCATATCTCTTTCTTTCTCTTTCTTGTGGGTACCTGAATGGGTGAGGCAACAACACTTTTTTGGGGTTTTTTTTATGTATTGCTGGTCACTCCTATTTTGTAATGTACATTTTCTCTACACTGATCTTTTCTCTCCACTGTGATTTCTGTACTGTCAGGAATCTTCTGCAGCTGCTGCTGCTCCCAGTGTCCCATATTCATTTCTATTAGAACAAAAAGAGAAAAAGTTTGGAAAAAGCTTGAGAATCAGATCAAAAGACACTGTTTAAAAGAGTTAACGGTAACAAAATACAAATAAAAGAACAGGTGAGCAAATGTATATGATAATATCTCAATAAAAGCAAAGGTGTATGATAATATCTCAATAAAAGGTCTCTTCAAGACCTTTAATAAAACTTTCTCATATGCTGCATTAACAATTGAAATGTGTAACCTGAGGAGCCATGCAACACAGTGACTACTCAAGTTATAACTACAGTCTACAAGATGTTTTGGATGAACATAACCATTTAAAATCTATTATAGTGTTAATGCAGTAGATGTAAAAAAGGGAAGAATGTGGCTAAAAGCTGGACTAAGTTGAGGGCCACATGGCAGCTGTGCAATTCCCTGCAGGGCTGGATGCAGGACTGCAGCTTTATCCAGTCTTGCCTGTCAGCAAAACCAAAAGAAGGCGCGATGGAGTATGGCAGAGGTATTGTGGGAGGGCTGTGCTTTTACAGAGATCTTACAATGCTGAATGTGCTTGTGAGATGGCAACAGTAGCTCACAGCAACTTCCAAAATTTTTAGCACATTTTTACTCCAACTTCCTTTGACACTGCCCCTTTCAGGTATCTTCAAGATAACTAAAATTGACTCAAGGCTGAGACTGAATGCGTGGTCTTTTCCTCTGCTCTTTTTCTGTACTTTGGGTTCTTCCAGCAATGATGCAGGCATTCTTTCCAGGTGCAGAAATACTTAGGGCACCTACTGCTTATTTCTTTATCTGTATGTGTGGGAAGTATACGGATCCTTGAGGGAAACAAAGTTTCCCGAACCAGTTGCAGAGATTAATTGAACAGAGTGGTCATTGTTCTTCTAGCTGGAGAATGTCCCTTCTCTCCTGGGCTGCTGGTAGTTTATTCACTTCTGGCTGGACTGAGCCTAAAAAAAAGTTGATAGTTGCAGTATGGTTTTAGTTGGTTGCTTGGTTTTTGAGGTAGGTTTTTGTGGGGAAGGGGAATGTGAGATTTAGCACTTCTTAAACATTGGAAAGATTGAAGGATGGAGTCATGGCTGTTGGTGTTGTGGAAACCTCTGTTCACAAAGCTAACAAAGGGAGAAATTCCGGTTCACAGCAGAGGCTGAAGATGCTCATGTTCATCTTGCCATTGGTCTTTGTCGGCCCAGATGGACAGTGTGACCATTTACCCTGACTCTAGTGCCAGTAGATAATTGCATAAGTCCTGACAGCTGCTTTGCCAGGTCGTCTATGAACTGGCACACTATACAGGAAGAGGAACACAATTAGTGTACAAATTGGAAAGCAAATCAATTACGTTGTCAGGCTGCTGTAGCTCTAGGCAGTGTCTGTTGCATGATGAATTGACGTAATTTCGTTGATTTTTCTTGAGTTTCTTTCTTGAGGTATCTTTCAAGCTTCAAATGCTTGTTTTTTCCATAGTTACTTGTGATTGTACTTTTTGTCATAGAGATAATTTCTGTATCTTGGGAATCCCATGGGGTAACTATTTTGTGCAAGAAATGGATAATGGTCACCCCCCTACTCCCCATCTGGTTACCTTAAATTTTTTTTTTTGTTTACTTTAGTTTAATTTACTGTGGTTTTTAGAACTTTTTAGATTGAACATTGCAATTGCCCTTACTGATTAAAGATACTGAAATTAGCAAGAAAGTGCCAGAGTTTTTTTAACATTCAAGTCTGTTGCCACTCAAGTAATGCATATGGGGTCATACTCTATCTTACTGCATTGCTGCTTATGGTTCCTAAGTTGGGAAGTTCAGTCTTTCCAAGCAAAGACCTGCTCTCCTGAGAGAGTGAAGTGACTTTAATGTTTTTCTGAATTGAAATTTAAGGACTTAGTGGAAAAGTATGCAAAATAATTGGATTTCCATTGTCAAGGCACCAAAGAAACACAATTTTTTTTTGTGGATGGCGATACTTCTGCATTGTCCTTTCTCTTGTAACAGTGAGGTACTAGCCCATATATGTACTCTTTATTTTTGTACTTTGAAGTGATATACTTAGAAATTTACTCTGAAGTTCTGTATTTGCAACACTGCCTTTTATAAATAATAACTCTATGGTATTTTTTTGAAAATCAGTTGGACAATAGAGGTGGAAATAATTACATCATAATTGATTTTTTGTACTCTGCAAAATTTTAATGCAAATTTGTTTTCTTTTTGCAACAGGTTCTGACTGTAAATCTGTGGCTGGACCTGTTAATTCATCACCTGAGATTAGTCTGAGATGGGAAAGCGGGCCTAGTGCTGTTGTACATTCCCTGCTAGCTGTAAAAAATGGGTTTCTTCAGTGTCATGTGGAGAACTTCAGTGCTGAATTTCTAACATCTTCTCTCGCAAACATTCAGCATTTTCTAGAAGATGAAACTGTCGCAGAAGTGATGCCTATGAAGATAAAAGTTTCTAATGCAAGGATTAATTTAAAAGTATGTTAACAATGAGATACTTGGGTGCTCTAAAAAAAGATTGTGTTCTTGTTTCTTTGATGATAAACTGCTAATATAGATACAGTTAACTTCAAAGAAACTGTTTTCGTACTCTGAAAAGTTTTTAGATAACACTAATTTTAAAATAGATTTGGTTAGCTCTGTGGTATGTCTGGAGGGGAATTATCTTCATGACCAAGCTATTTGTATGAATTAATATTTTATGCTTTTTCCTCCTCTCCCAAATCTTTCTTGTAGAGTGACAGTGTCTGGGAATTTTATATGTAAGGTAGATCAAGCTTCTAGAGGCACAATGTGTGTTTTTCTGGTTGGGCTTTTTTGCTTAGCAAAGGATATGATTTTTTAATTAGAAACCATGGATTTAAAGTTTATATATCTCTCCTAGTTGGAGGATAGTTTTTGCAATGGAAGTTCTGTACAAAATAAGGAAACAGGTTGTGGAATTCCAGTACAAATCACTTAACAGTGTTTCTTACAACCCAGATTTCATGTTCTGCTCTACCTAGAAACAGATACTAAACAATGCAAGCATTTTTCAGCACCATATCTTAAAATATTAACAATAAAACATTAAGAGGACACTTCTGCTCAAGTCTCCTAGGGGACTTTCTTTCAGACATTTAAAGAAGATGGTGAGTTCTGTGCTGCACAACCACTGTATATAAAGATAAGGGCACTTTTTTGAGGAGTGTAGAATAACAGAAAAACAAAGATAATTACTATATTGCTTTGGACAATGATAATCACCCATACAAACTTTGAACAAGGTGAGGATTGGAAGAGCAGCTCCAGTTCTACATCTAGGGCTAAAGTCCTGATTCCACCAAGATCATTATTGACTGGAAAGGCAATTTTCTTGTGTCCTACTCAAAATGCACCAGTATTCCTTCCATCCCCTGAGGATTTTTGGGCACTCTTTTAGAACTGTTCCTTCTCTGCGGGATTAGCACAAGCATTTTCTGTAAGAGCTGTGGATCTGTTCCTCAGATTTCAGTGGATCACAAACACAGATGCCCAAATGCAAATAGCAAAGTCTTTACATATAGTCATTTGCATTTAAAACCAGGATTGTGCTGGTTTATTGGCAAGAAGGCAGACTTAAGCAATATGTTCTTGAGAAAGCAGCTGCTTGAGATGGGGAATGTACAATAATAAACTGGCCACAAGATTCTACTTGGCAGCAAAAGCACCAAAGTGCTCACTCAGCAGTGCACACAAGTCATGGTGAAGTTACTCATGATGGTTGACAAACTGAAAATTCCGCATAGAGATGGTTAATTTCTATAGAGTTGTTGGGTATTATAGAGCGAGAAGATATGGTTCAAATGTGTGCTGCATTGCCTACTCAATGCAGTGTGTTCTTTTATTTCTTCTGTGTGAGACTTGATGTGGTGTGTTTCATGGCAAGGGAATGCCTATTTTTAATGCTTATATGTATAGTTTAATGCTTATATGTATAGTTTCTGATTATATTGGCTCTGTTCTGTTTGCCATGAATAATGAACTATAAAGACTTCCTGGGAAGACCCCAAAGAAGTAATTTGTGATGTTTCTCTTCTGTTGAATACAATAGTATAACTAAACTCCAGCTGGTGTCATCCCAAACTAAATTCTGAAAAGACAAAATCTGGTCAAAAATGATAGCTGTACCCATTCAATCTTTAAATAGTTCAAGGGAAAGTCAGATACTATATAGCACAGGCTTCTTATCTGTGACTCAGAGAGCTCCTGAGCTAACAAATGTCTTGACTTGGGGTATAATCTTGTTGAGATGTCTGTAAAAACACTTTGAAGTATTTTAGTTGGACTACATACTGAGTTCAGCAGACTTACTCTGGAGATAATTTTGAGCCTTTAATACGATCCCTGGAGGGGGGAAAAATGGAGCCAAAATTTAGTGGAGATCCCATTAGAAAATTCTGCTCTTAAACATTCCCTTTCAAGTTTCATTAAATCCACTTATGTTTAAATAAACATTCTAATTATCTATTTTGATCTCCTTGTAAACTTATTTTTTTTTAATGTGTATTTTTTAGGATGATAGTCCACGTGAAAATCTTAAGGCATCTGAGCTGGTACCCATAAAACTGCATATTGACATACTCTGGATAGAAAGAAATGATGATGGCACCTTTTTCATTAGAGGTTTGTATGTTCCTGCACCTTGATATCTCAATTCTATAATCCTGTTTTTTCCTTTGTGTGTACATGTGATTAATTATGAAAAGATAGCTGATGGTAATTTGCGTAAGCTGTGTTGCCATATGCCATAATTCTAAGTGTAGTCACAAAAAGGAAGATTACTGTTTTGAATAGAGTATTGGCTGTGAGAACCCACAGTTGAATCAACCTGGGAGAAACAAAAATATGCTTATAATGTCATCAGGATATGCTTCATCAGTGTTTATTACTTCATCATGATAAGTTTAGGGTTCCTTTGATGCTACAAAGCAAACAAAAAAATTGCCTTTCTTTCCAGATTACCAAGGTGGTTACCATTTTGTTGTTTTGTGTTGCAGGTAGTAGTAGAAGAAATTACTGTGAAACCATAACCCTGACTTCTTGCCTTGATGTACAACAGTATATTTTAGCAGATATTGTAGTGCAGTTCAGTTAGAAATGCTAGAAAGTTTCTTTAATGTTAAGTAATTAAAGTTATTTTCTAATTTAAATCTTGATTCTGCAGGTTTATCTCACTATGTCTTTAAATGTAAATGCAGTCTTCAGAGAGACCTGGAGACAGTATGTTAATAGCAGTATTAATAGTTCTCAATTTTCTGATTATTCAAAGTGCATATTCTGTGGTGAGGATACAGGTTGGTATAAAATGTGTTTATTTTCTTCAGGCTGGAAGTTAACATTGTTTCTTTCTTCCTCTAAAAGGTTATGAGTTTTAATTAAATTTTATTCTTAAATTTGATTTTGAGAATCAAATATCAATGTACTTAATAATATATTTGTTTTAGGTGGGTTTAATTTTGTACTGATAAGAATAAAGCTTAAAAAATTTTGACAAAACCCCTGCACACTATTTCTGTAATACAGACAATCAAAAAATAAATGATGTGTCAAAGATGAAGAATTCAAGCAGTACCTTGCAGCAAGCAGTGGGATCTGTTGAATATAAAACACAGGACCAAGCCACACAAACTACTTGGGAAACACCCAGACCTTCTAAATCAAGCAAGGATTCATCTGACTTCCTGAAAAATGAGGTATTAAGAATTCATTTTGACTTCACCTTCCTCCCTCAAAATTATGGCACAATCATTATTAATCATAATTGCAAGGTTATGTGGGGTGGGCCTGTGATACATTCTGTTTGAGATGGAAAATATGGATCATGGATATTAAAGTGTGGTTCAGCAATTTAATACTGCTTTCTAAATACTGTAGTAATACTACACACTGACACTTTCCCTTTACGTCAGAGGGAGTTTTATAAGGGAATTTTCTTTTCTCCATCTCCCTCATTCCTGTACAACACAACTGCCAAAGACAAGGGACTTGTCTGGTCAGACCCTTACTGATCTATCAGTCATACCCAGATTTTGAATGGATGATGAGAGAACCCCTACATTAATTGGGCTGTTTTTCTCACTGGGTAAGAATCTGTGCCTAGAGCTTAGAATCTTGGGTTGTTTCCATTCCACTCCAGAATGGAAATGTCATAGCTGAAACACTGGCTATCCCACCTTTTGAGCTAATTGCATCAAGTCTCTCCGTGTTCTACACTCACTGACTGAGAATCAGTTGCAATTGACTCAGCCTCAGTGAACCTCTGCCCAGCAATGAATGGGAGCATTTGGTATTTTAAAAGTTACTGTAATGGAAAAAGTCGTCAGTGTGGAGTTATACTAATAGCTTTCTTTTCTAACCTGATCATTGCAGCTTATTGAAGAAAATGAATGTCTCAAACAGGAACTAGCCAAAGCCAAAATGGCCCTTGCTGAGGTCCAAATGGAAAAAGATGCCCTGCTTCATCACATGAAAAAGAAGAACATTGATCATCAGTAGGACAGTGTTCTGTTGGTGCAAAGCAGCATCATCATAACTGTAGGTGGTGGTGGCACATAAAATGCTGTCTGAAAATCACTTGAAAATGTGGTTATTTTTTTTGCTTACAAAATTTTCTCATTACAAAAAAAAAGTTTGTGAACCAAAATCTGAAATTACCATTAAACATTTTAACTTTTCTCAACCCATTTTAAACTGAAATGACTTTGGAACAATCAGTTTATACTGTAATTTATTAATTTACTGAGGAAAAAAATCATATCATCTACTTTTAATATTATCAAAGGAAATTTCTTTTTTTTTAATGTTTTCTGAAAAGTGGATGGTTCAGCAGTGAAAGAAGGTGCCTGGGTACATAACAGAGACCATGTACCCATGCCCCACTAACAAGGCGTACCTCTCTTTCTAAGGTTATGTTGTTTGATTGTTGCCAGAAGATATCTCTACAAGAGGGTACATTTGCACTATGATGATATGGCTAGATCCTCTAGAATAGTATAGCTACTGAAAATGAAAATACTAGCCCTTAACTGGCCCTACATTCAGTGTAATTTTCCCCGAGAGGATTTTAAGTGTAATCCTCTGGTGCTATAGAGTTCCATATATCCTTTCCATATGCACTCCTAAAATAAAACAGTAAATGCTGGAGACTTTAAATAAGAGGGCATACTACTGGACTTTCCTTCTGCATGAAGGTCCACTGTATCTGTACAGCTGATGTATTTAGACATTCACACTTTATTTTTCCTTTCTCTGTGAAGAGGATATAGCCCTGATATATGATCTGGCCCTACGTGACAGGTGAGCTTTGAGCCATTTTGCATGGATGTCTGATTCCTGCACAACTCGTCAGACATGTCCAAGGATTTGGTTCAGTATGTTTAAATAAGTAATGTTAGTGCTTGTGAAGGGGAAAAATCCTACTGGGATTCATTAGTTGTATATTGCTCTTTTTTTTTGATAAAAAAGCTGTAGAGAATGTCTTAATTACCCAATGAAATTGTGAGATTACATGAAATGTAATTATACAGTTTAAATTATGGGTGATTTGTACAAATTGAACAATAATTTTCAGCTAAAAACCGGTACAGATGAAAAAGTAGAAAAGCACAACACTGTAAAATAAAGACTATAAGTGTGCTTTTAAACAATTTAGGAAAAAAATGTACAAAACCACACATGCCTGTAAGAGATTGTCTTTGCTGGAAGTAAAACTGACTGAATAATTTAACTAGTGACCTTGAATCTGACAAATGAAAATCTTTTAACTGCTACCACAATTGTTTCTGCTCCATGGGATGTTGGAGGAAAGTTCTGTTTGTAGATAAGCAAACAAATCTCAAAAAGTATTTAGTATCCTGTGGTTTGACTTTGCATATTCAGGTTGTCAAACCAGTTTTAATTAAAATGGTTTTCATTAAAACTTTTTGGACAACACATAATTTGCCCTGCTGGAAATAGTTATTGAAAATGTGTAGATTTTATTCAAGAACTCTGTGGAAGAACTGGTTCAGGCACTGTTTTAAACCCTGCCATATGAAACCCTAGTTGAAACACTTCTTAATGCCCATGGGAATTTTTATTTTATTATTCTGAATTAGATGAAAAAAAAAATGTTTCTATTAGAGAAACTAAACATTTGTATTTGAATAATTATATAAGACAACACAGTATTAAATATGAGTGGTACAATTTCACATAAATATAATGTCAGATTCAGGGGAGGAGTTCTCCTTTGGTTTAACTCTGGTTGGTACTATTAAAGTTATTCTTATTTGGTTTATCCTTGCTAAGATGTAGTTGGAATTATTCTGAAGAAGGAATGTACAGAGTGCTTAGTAGCATGTTGCTAGAATATGACATTGAATATTGAATTATCTAATTTTTAAAAAGAAATAAATAGCAATATCAAATGCCTGGGTTTTTTTACTGCATAAACCAAAACTTGATTTGAGGAAAACCAATTGCAGACCAAATCCAAAATAACAGCCCAAATCAGCCCTTCTCAGTTCAGTTAGTTGTTGAAATTTAGAGTACCACTTCCTAGCACTTCATTATAACTGAATACATTTCTATTTCATGGCTGTTTTACAGCAATGAACATCACCTGTGGACAGTTCACAGGAGATGCGTGTGCTTGGTTGTGAGCTTGACAATACTGAGAGTGATACTACTGTGCCATTCTGAAATGTGTTTTGCTATTGAAAGAAACTGCAGAGTTCATTTATTAATGTTTGAAACTACAAAGTTAAACTAAGCCCTAATAGGTTATACTAAACATAGTTACGAAAAGCCTCAGAATTAAAAAAAAAAAGCTTAATTTATCCTCAAGGCTCTGCTGGTATAACCTCCTAGAAAGGAAGTTTTTATTATCAGTAGAACATGTTGCTTGTGTATAGAAGACTTACTCCAGAAGTCCAGTAGGAAAACTTATATGTTTTGTTTTACATTTTCTGTGGAAATTTAAACTGATCTACAGTTTAGCTTAACACTCTTCATCTTCTTTAGAAATGCTGGTTTCATGTCTAATCAAGCTTTCACATCAGCTCACCTGAAAGAGGCTGTGCCCTTTCCCAGGCTTGGTCACTAAATCTTTCTGGCATGTGCTGTTCAGTTCTTACTGCAACTCTAACTTCGTTGGTAAGCACCAGCTTTAAATCAAAATTCTGTGGCCTTACAGTATTTCTTATAAAAGGCTTATAAAAGGTGAAAAGGGGGTTTTGTAGAGATCATACCTGCTCAAGACCCTTCTGCCTAAGTCCTTTATTTCCTAGTTCCATTAGCCATGTCTGTTTGTACACTGTCTCACTTAGGAAATTAATTGGGAGTCTTAATCTGGGATCACAAGTGATCTCTAAAGGAAAACTGCTAGCTGCTGAAAACTTTTATGTCTGCCATGACAATGGTTACCTTGTTCAAAATAGTTTTATAATAAACGTAAGGAGTTACATTTATTATAAATGTAAAGGTAAAGGCTTCGTATTAAGCATCTACAATTCCAAGAGTACCAAATGTATGTAAGTATTGCAGAAGCAAACTCCCTAAAGTGACCAGATTTCAGGTAAGTAATGATGGACACAATGGTTTATGTATAAAATAATGTGCTCACATTCGTCTTGTTCTTAAAGCATTCATCATAAAATGCTTCAAGTGGATTTTCAGCTCACTGTTGTCATCTGCACATTTTAGAGTACATCAGATTCCAGTTCAGCTAGAATAAATGAATGTCTTTTTCTTTACTGTAGGAACAGAACATCAGCTCGCTGATACGTTAAGTAGCAATGAAGTTGTGGGCACTTGCTGTGAAATCTATTAATTCACCCCTCCCAGTAGGGAAATGGGTTTTTTGACAGCCCCAAAATACAATCTTATCTTTTTTTTAATTCCAGCTCATGCCACTTCACTTCTGCTGACTGGCTTTTGAATAGCAGCCCCATTTCCTGTGCCTCATTGTGAACCCAGTGGCAGGCTTTGTAATGCTGAAGCACGGCTCATGAGTGGCTCCCAGTGGTGCAGCACCAAGGTGCTCAGCTCACTCCACTGAGTTCTCTGGCAGTGACCTCATCTTAGTAACAACAGGAAACCTGAGAGCACAAGCCGCACAAAGATCATGCTAATCGGTGTTAAGGATGCAAAACTTGGGTAGAAATAGTGGTCTTTGCTGGAGGAACAAAGCTTTGTTTCTCAATAAAATTAGGGAAAAGCATAAAGATTGCTGGTAAATAAAAGCTGTGTAGTTACAGTTGTTTACAGTTTTAGGTATTTTTAGCATGCTTATATAAAAACTAAAATTGTTCTGATTTTAAAGTTTGTGGAAGGTATTTTTGAACACTTGAATATTCCAAGAACTTTTTTGCAACTCTCAGCTTCTCAAATACTATAGAATGTCTTGCAAATATGTGTCATGCTACGTTCTAGCTGAAACAAGTTGCAGGAATTAAATCTTCAAAAATCAAATAACTCTTGATAGCCTGTGTTCTCTCCCAAAATAAGGGGTAACTTCTGCATCCCAAAGAGATGAATCTTTCATATTGCCATATTTAATTAAATGGGTAGATAATAACTTTTCTAAAAGGTCATTTTTTTGGCTTTGACTGCCATTGCCTGAGCTACTCACAAGCAGTTACATTAAAGTATCTGTATTTTTTTATTATTCCTTCACTATCTCCTGCCTTTTTGTTGTCATCACTCATTTTAGTATGAGTGGAAGTGGAATATATGTATTTCCTAAAGCTGTCTGCCGTGTAATCTCAGTATTAAATCTTAATGTTGTTTTAACAATCTCTGAGAGCATTGTTTTGCAAGTAAATATAAGATGAACTTACGTTATATCTTCTTTGTAAGACGGCACTGAGTGGAGCATAATGCATGAATTGGTTAATGCAGTTTTCCTAGGACAGAGTCTGTTTGAAACCACCATGATTTAATTTGAGTTACATAATTGGTAAGCATTTTAAACATTTGACAGAGACATGGACAAATGAACGCTTCGGAAGTGGTAGTCTGAGGCAGTAAGTGCTGAATAAAGAGGCAGCCTCCACACAACTTGTCTGTGGAACAAATCTACAAACCTCATTCCACCACTACCACGGACAGCGCAAATGCCAGAAACAACTTCCGTCAGTGTAATTACATTGTTCTAGTAACGTGGAGTTTTTGAGCACTGGAAAGTGCTTTTGCAAGGAGAATTACCGTGTTGCAGTCTGCAGCGCATGCCTTGCGCGTTTGGGAAGAGGTTAGGGTAAAGCGGCGCCGCCCCGCGCTGCCGCCAGGGGGCGGAGCGGGAGCCGTTCCCGGCGGAGGGCGGGACGGGCGCCGCCGCACTGGGAAGGGTCACCGGCAGTCTGGAGATTCCATCCACTTCTGCTGCTCCATTTCATAACATGACTGTAAATCAGGGTTTCAGTTTGGGATTGTTGGTTGGTTGGTTGGTTGGGTTCTTTTGTTTTTTGTGGTTTTTTAATGTGGGGGGTTTTTGTGTGTTGTTTTTTTGTGGGGTTTTTTGATGGTGTTTTTGGGGTGTTGTTTTGTTTTGTGGGGGTTTTTTGTTTTTTTGTTTTGCTTTGTTTTGTTTTTTTGTGATGTGTGTTTGTTTGGTTTTGGAGTTTTTTTCCAAATTTAGGTAGCTTGGATTTGTTTCTACTGCCTTCTTCCCTCTTTAAGTAAATCACATGAACTGCCTGAACCGTGTCAGAAGATTTTCTTCCCCCTTTTAGCTTTAAATAAATGATAAAAACTTATTTTTCTACATATTGTCTCTTTTATGGTAAGAATTTTACCTGATTTGTTGTGATTCATCATTATCTCTTAAAAATGTAGAATAATTTTTTCTGGTTTTTCTATCATTGTATAGATGAAAAGCTCCCCCTTGATATCAACAATTTATTTGTTCAATTTTCGCTGACTAGGAAAAACCCTCATTTACAATAAAAGGAACATATAGAGAGTTCCTATTTTTTGGGGGAACAATCAAATGTAATCCTTTACAAATTCTTACCTTACCCACCTTTGCCAGATAGTAATCTAACATGACAGTTTATATTAACACTATAGTGTGTGGTAAGTTATCTGGAGTTATTTCTTTTTATATCTGCTTTGGCTATTCAAGAACTTACAGGCAGAATGACTAAGCAGAGAGAAAAGGAATTGATATAAAATTTATTGTAGGAATGGGGTTGCCTTATTTTTGTCAAATAGAGAAAACAGCATAGCAGCTGTCTCTTCATTCCTCTGGAATATTAATGTAGTTTTTTCCTTCTACTTATTTTTAATTCTATTTCTAACAAGAGGCTGGAACTCAGGATAGGTACAGTAGAGAGTTTTTTAAGACATCATCCTGCAGTGCCACATACTAGAACATGTTGCAGAATATGACAGTACACTGGACACCAGCAAAATCACAGCTGCTTACCTGAACTGAGTTTGATGTAGAAATGAAGCTTCTCTGCTCAAATTTAGCAGGAAGATAGCAGGATGTCTCCTGAAAAATCACTTCCTTCTAAACATGACATCTGCTATTTCTGCAGTATTCACCAAAAAATACATCTATTTACAGAGTTTTTGAGTTTGTATCTCTCTCTCTCTCTCTCTCTCTCTATATATATATATATATATATAAATATGTATACCACAGCTTTCTTAAAGAATTAAAAAAAAAGTTACCTCCAGCATTTCATTTCCTATCCAGAAGTAATGTAAGGAGTAGGGTCAGTTGCAAACAGTAATTGAGAAATTCTTTAAAGCAGTATCAGAGCTATTTGCTTTAAACTGGGTCCTAAATCCCTTCAAATCAGCTGGCAATGTAACTCATGGAAACTACAAGTTAAGTTTCAAACTCATGCTCATCTGAAGATATATCTGAGAGGGATCATAACCTGAATACTGTTCTTAGACATTCCTCTGCAATTATCAGAAGCATTTTCTGCTTCTTTATGCAACAGGAAAGAATTCCTTCAAAGTCATAATGTTAAGATTTAAGACTCCTTGAAATGGGACTTAACAAAATACTTCAGCAGGCAAAGGCAACCTAGAGTTAATCTCTTTTGCCTTTTCATTATGCAAAATATGTCTCTTATTTAGCTACTGTAAGTCAAGGAGGAAAAAGGGAGAGTGTTTGAGATAAGCATAGAGAAAACAATACACTTGAACAAATTCTGAGCACCTTATTCATGAAAACTTGTTCCTATGTGGCTGAATAGCTGTGATCCTTAATGTCAGTGTGGCTGCCTTCAAATCCACAGCTGCTGGAATCAAAAGGAATATTTTTACTTAGCAGCAAATAGTAATGTATAGGCAGTAACAGATTTTTTTTTTTCTTCTCCATCTGGTGATAAAACTCATATATGGAGCAACATCATACTGCATGTGTTAGCTAGATATCAACTGACAAACACTATCATAATCTCCCACTTTGTTGATGTCCTTTCCCTTTAAGGACCCTTGGAAACTTCTTATGCCAATCAGGAAAACCCTACATCAAGTGGGATTTATGAATAACAGGAAACTTGGGTATCAGATATTCAGTATCCAATCTCACACACTCTACCATTCCTGATATCCAGTGGAAATGGGCCTGCCAGAAGAATCTGAGACTGAAACGCTGGAGGTGATTGCTGTGAGAGCTCAACTGAAGCTGTGTGTAACTAAAAAAGGATAAGGCAGAGCTGTAGCACAAACATGTCCTCAGCATGACGTACATTTTCCCTACAACCATCCTAACAGGGATATGAGAAAGACAGGGTTGTATATGACAGGGATAGAAAAGAGAGACTGAGAATTTCTATGAAAGGAAATTTAAAAATTGCAGCAAGAGAAAAATGCACAATAAACAGATGAGCTGAATATTAATTAAATCAGGTGCTATGAATGTTTAGTTACTGTTTACACAATGTGCACTAGATCAGGTACATTACAAAATGTATTAAAACATTCAAAATAATTGGAAAACTTGATTTGATGTAAAAACAATCCTACCAGAAAAAAAAAAAAGAAACTGATTCAGCTTCCACAGCAAATCTGAACTGTTGTTTCCTTGCTCATATGGTGGTGGTGGTGAAATGTTTCAGTGAAATGTTTCTCCCCACAGAAAACAAGTGATAGGACAAGAGGAAACTGCCTCAAGTCACACCAGGGGAGGTTTAGGTGGAACATTAGGAAAAATTTCTGGACCAAAAGGGTTGTCAAGCACTGGCACAGTCTAGCCAGGAAAAGGGTGGAATCACCATCCCTGAAGGTATTTTGAAGATGTGTAGACGTAACACTTAATGGACACAGTGCAGTGGTGGACTTGTCAGTGATGGGGCTATGGTTGGGCTCCATGACCTCAAAGGTCTTTTCCAATCTAAAGGTTTCTGTGAAAAGGGATTGGGCTAATGCAGGGTAGTGTCTTCACTGGGATATTGCTGGAAAAGCAATAGTTTGACAAAATACTAACATCAAAATAAAACTGGGCAGTTCCATATTTTGATGTTTCAAAATTAAAAATGTTTTATTGTATTTTCAATATAAAAAGGAATTATGTGATAAAATATCGCATGATATTATTATGTGATAAAATAGTAGTGTCATAGAACTTCATTAATTTGCCATTACAAAGTCTATTTTCAGAAAACTACAGTGTGTGGTAGGTCCAGAGGTGTGAAAAGAGGAAACAAATGTAAGAAAACAGCAGTTATCAGATTTATGTGACTTCAGAATTTTCCCACCTGAATTATTCATCCTACTTTAGTTATTCACCCAGCTTTATTGGAGGTGGATCTTATTAGCTCCAATTTGTTGCATACTTAATTAGTTGATTAAAGATTACTTTGCATTAGTTATTGCGTATTTTTCTAGGATTATGCCAGCCTATTTGCATATTCGTTGCAGAGGGTGTCTCTGTACTTTCTATTCTCTTAATAGAATATGGAAATAGAACTTCTATCACAAATAGCTGCACTAGTTTTCCTCCAATGTGAAAGAATGAAAAGATTAAGATCCTAGATCTGTTTTTCTGAATCAGCTCCAGTTAGAAGAGTGTCATGGATATGCTGGTATTCCTGTAATCCTCTCTGCTACCTTTGCTACTGATGCTCTGGGGTAGGTCAGTACATTATTATGTTCTTGAAACATTAATCTTACATGGAATAATTTTTTGTGCATGGTTCTTCCTTTGAGATCTTAGTTTTTACTTAGCTGCTGAAATAAAATCAGGGTTTTCTGCCTGAGGTTGATAGTCACCTTGAGTTCAGATGAATGAGTGTAAATCAAATTAATTGGCTGGCTTAGCCATAGACTTTACCAATTATTTTTTAGCCTAAGACCTATTGTATTGTTAGAAGGTTCAAAATTAGGGAGTTCCACATCAGCAAACAAATTACTCAATATTTTTTTCTGTAATCCAGTTATACAAGAGGTAATTGAGATTAAGAAATTCACTGCATGACCATGTCCTCATGCAAAAAGCAATAACTTTCTTCCCTAGGCAGTGCAGGACTAGCTGTCTGATTTTATTAAACACTCTAGAATGTTACTTTGTGGGCTTGAATAAGTAATTAAAATGAAGAACCTTTTTACTGTTGGGCTAACTAATTAAAATATGTTAGAGCCCTAATCTTGTGCTAGGAGCAAAGTACCAGCTTCACAAAATCACCATTTCTGACAAATTTGATACTGGTTTTTTTGATAGACAGCAGCAGTACTCTTAACATCAGAATAACTGTGTGGTGGTACATGTATCGTACAAAACCACAGTAAACACCGTGCTATGTATTCTAATTTACGTATGAAGACTCCATTAAACTACACTCATACACAAGGCAGTAACCCCAGATAAGGCAGATTAGCAAGATGATGAGCAAAGCTTACATTACATACCTGTTATTTGTGCTGTGTTGCTATCAGTGTGCACACATACAGGTCCATGCTAAAATGTCATTTCTCAGAATGAAATCACGTGCTCCCAAGTGGAATACAAATCAACCCCAAGCCTATTCTAAATTAAAATATTTGAATGAAAACAATATATTAACTTGGTTTAAGTCTGTCCCTTGACCACTGTGATTCCTAAATTCTTCTTTAGGAAAAATAATTGGTTTATATTTACCTTTTCCATGTCTCTTATTTTATATACTTCTCTTTACATCTCCCTACAGTTATGCTTTTTTTAAAGCTGAAGTGGCCTAGTCTATTTAGGCTTTACAAAGACTCTACATACTATACATCTGATTATAGCTCTTTGCCTTTACTGTAGCTTGCTTAGTTCTGATGTAATGTTTTTGAGACAGGACAAACTCAATGCTATACATTGACATATTGATGCTCATTTCCTTTCCTAATAATTCCCAGTAATTGTGTTTGCCATCTTGATTACCATATAGCATTAAATGGATATTTTTATCAATGTGTATGGAGATGTAACAGCAGTTTTGGAATTGTAAAAGGGGAATCCAAAATATCCCTCCACTAAAGAATTATTCCTTTCTTTTGTCAGTGTTGAGTTCCACCTTCTGTTTTACTGTCTACTAGAACAATGTACTCTTTCATGCTCAGTTTTAGTCCAAGCTATCCTGAAACCTACTTTATTTCACTTATTCTCTTCAGAGGTTCTTTAGGAGCCTGTTGGACAGTGCAGGTCCTAGGAGAGACCTCTACACAGCTGTGCTAACAACCTCTCACCAGTGTGAAAACTGGACATTTTTCCCTTTTACTTTCCTTCCTTTAATCAGTTGTCCACTCACAAGAGAATTGTCCTTCTTAATAATAATTTGATTTCTTTAAAAGTATCCTCTAAGGACCTTGTCAAAAGCTTTTTGGAAAGCCAAATACAACTTATTGATTGACCTGCAATTTTCTATATGCTCCTTGACTCCTCCAAAGAACTCCTATAGAAACATGAGACATTACTTGCTTCTCCAAAAGCTGTACTGAATCTTCATTGCTGTATACAGCCAAGGTGTCTACCAATTTTCCAAGCATGCAAATCAACTCAGTAGTTCTCCAGGTCCCCTTCAAGGCCCTTAGGAGCTATTAGGATCACATTTGCCACCTTCCACTCATCTAGTACCAAGGCAAATTGAAACAATAGCTCACATGTCATCATCTTAATTTCATGAGTGTTACATCTGAGGTTCTTCAGACTTTTTGGGGAATTGAATCTGGTTCAGGTAAGTTATTTTTATTTATTGATTTGTTTCAACAAAGCCTTTGCTTATGGGATTGTAACTACAGTTAACACCTTGGACTTGGCCTGTAAAGAAAGGCCCTGGTAGTTGAAATGTCAACTACTTTTTTCACCACAAATAGTTTTATCCACTGGGGGGGAAAAAAAAAAAAGCGCCTGGCCAGACCAAGAATCCAGTGCAAAGTTAGCTATCTGCATAATCGGCATTAAGAATAAGCATCAAAGCTAAAACTTGCAAGGATTTGGTAAATTAAAGCTAGTAAGAGAATCAGTGGAAGACTATATTTGACAATGCTATACTGAGAAAAAAAGAGTGCCATGTCCATTTGGTTCCAGG
Organism: Phylloscopus collybita; assembly: GCA_027886175.1. Taxonomy (NCBI): domain Eukaryota; kingdom Metazoa; phylum Chordata; class Aves; order Passeriformes; family Phylloscopidae; genus Phylloscopus; species Phylloscopus collybita. Next base: position 46,740,247 of record JAJNNQ010000137.1, on the reverse strand, counting down.
TTAATTCCCACTGCAACATTAATCAAAAATCTGTCTTTGGCTTGTATTTCTCCTTTGAAATTTCAAACACATTCTGCCTTGTTGGTCATTACCAGATGTATGCACAAATACAAGCATACCTAAAGAATGCACAATGTATGAGTGTTCACTCAACCATTTATATCAATTCTGAGGAGTGATTTACCACTATGCATTCATGTAGGATAGTTACTATTAGAAGAGACAAAACCAGAATAGACCCCCTGGCAGAACACTTCTAGCTATACTGTTGCCTTACAGTGCACCAGCCCTATGTGGTGCATTCCTGGGTGTTACTGATGGAAAGCAAGGATAACATTTGCACACAATTCTTCCAGCTGTCTGTATTTGCAGTTGCAGTCCCTTGTCACTTGCACGTTTCAGCTGAGACTTCTCTATGATCCTTCTTTCAGGCAGTCAAAATCTGTGTAGGCAGTGTTGTACATACCCTCAAGGGAAGATAAGAAGAGGAAAATATTTTATATTTTATGGAAAAAGGTTGCAGTGTATCAAAGGTAGAAACAAGTTATTTTTTATGCAATAAGCTGTGCATTAAGTAGTACAGACAAAGCTTTAATACTGTACTGTATCTGTCTGCACACACTGGATTGGGGCATCTAATCAGCATGCTGCTCTTACCAACTTGTATCCACATTTGATTGTGCATTTCTCTCTAGTAGTCTCAGGCATATTTTGATATCACACTGATGCAAACCAACACAGACCAGAAGGATTGGATGAATAATCGTACTGCTAATCCCACCTGCTCTAACACAAGAAATACATGTAAAGATATGTATAGATATCCCAGTTAACCTTAGCATCTGCCATCAGAGGAAAATCACAATTGCACTGGGAATGGCACAGCAGAGAGACCTGACTTTCTGTCAGTACTATCCCATGCCCATATTCTGGAGGTTTGGCTCTCCAGACCTGCAGTCTGTGTGTTCTTGACACTTTCCAGCAGTGGGACGTTTCAGCCCTGTGGAGAATGCAGCACATTTCCCATGGTATATTCAGCGGACTCTGTAGGTTAGTGGCTGCAAGACAGAATCGCAGTTTAATTTCTTGCTCTTCTTTAATGTGTTCAGAGCCCCATAAAAATTATGCCGTGGGGTCACTGCAAATGCTGACAGTGTCTTGCTGTTGTGCAGCTGTCGCTAAGGGATTAGTTTTCCATTCTTTTCCCCTGCAAATTTCCAACATGCTTGAAAGGAAGTGTTTACAGAAAATGGGATCTAGTCAGAACTGTCTGGTCAGAGACAGGATTGTTGTGGATAAATTGTCAAAAATGGCTTTTTCCTCACATGTTACTTCAGCTTCTACTTAATCAGGTGTGTCCAAGAATCCGTGTAGTCTTTTAAGACCACAGAACTTGGTGTTTTTACATTCCTCATGAGTTAGTCTTAGTACCTTCAGTTTCTATAATTTTCTTTTACAGTGGGGGAGGATGCAAGTCCTTTTGCGTATTTCAGTGGTGAGAACTAAACTAAGCATCATGTGAGTATTACGGTGTGTCCCAGTTTTCCAAACCAAGGCCACGTCCACCGTGCCATCTACCTGCTGAGCCTATCCCTGAGGAGGGCTGACCTGCATCCGGGTTCTACCTTGGCAGGGAACCAGTGCATGATGGCACTCACACCTGGCCTCAAGAACTCATGGCTTGAAACTCGGTTTCTTTTTTATGCTATAGATACACACTCTAAAGAGCAGAAGACAATATCAAGACTGAAAAACACTTGCCACCCAGATGCATGAAAAATACTGCTTTCTGTTTGGCAGCCATCACAAAAATTGGAATAATAATCAGGCCTATTTAATGCTAATTTATTTTCTGCTGTCAAAATGAGCTGATGGGTTATTCTAGCATTTTGTGCTCTGTCTCAGAATACCCCTCAGAATTTGTAATTGGGATCTCAGGCCTCCCTATATCTTTACGTGAGAGAATTGATAATACATAGTCCTGAAATATGATGTCAATATGTTTGCTATTCTACACAAGTGTTTTTTAATATAATGGATTTAGTGTTTTCTTCAATACCTGCAGTTCAGTTTTTCATACTCCCTTCCACACATCTGCTTGAAAATAGGGAGGGAAAAGTCATGGAATGCTAGAAAGCACTCATTTAATTGGCCTTTAATTCAGGGAGGCTGCAGGAGGAAGAAATGAAGAAGTTGTCACCCTGATATGAGAACAAAGCCGAGTGATAGTTGCATTGTAAAACCATTAAGGAAACTCCTTACTTTTTACAGTCACTTCTAGTCCTTTCAAATGACAAACCAGTTAAAGAATTTCTAGGTAGGATAAGTGCTCTCTCTGATACTTCAGAAAATGGAAGAAAACAGAAGGTAAAGCATATGTTGTGTTGCAAGAAATTTTGAGATTGAAGGTGTGATGCCACTTAGACACTGACAGCTGCAGTGGTCATAACTTAAAATGTCTTCACAAATACTAAAATTATAGAATCAAAATTCTGCTGTGATATGGAACATCACTGCTCAGAAAGCATACAACGTTTTGAAAGATCTCTTTGCTGTTTTACAAATTATTTTTCTCATCTGTAATTACTGCAAATTATACAGCTATGTTTCTACATTCTATGTCTAATTCACTTATTTACCATACATACAACTTTTAACACTCCATCAATTGTCCTGATACTACTAGGAGCAATAAACCTAAGACATTTAAAAACACAAAGGAGTCCACTTAATCCAATGAATAGGTTTGACAATTTACATTGAACTCAATCTAGATACTTTGTTTTTCTTACTACAGTCCACTGTCAATTTCATCTCTGGAAACAGTCCAGCCCATGTTCTCAATTTTTTGCCTCAGTAGCGCTTAGAATTTATCCATGTTTAACCCTTCCATTAAATAGTGCTGCTTGCATTCCTTTTTACTTTTCAAATTGATAGAATGACTCTGTTCTGCCCTATTTGTTAATGAAATGAAATCTTCTATTTGGCCTTCACAGTTTTTTTTGGGCACTAGACTATGGGTTTTCTGGGGTTTTGAGTCTTGCTGTATTCATAAAATCTTTCTGAATTTGCTGGCTACTGCATGCATCTGCTCCATTGATATTTCTATGCTGATTCTCCATACTGTTCTCCAACAGCTTTCTGGACGATCATTTCAATTAGAGCACAGCCTTGAGATTTTATTTTCCCTAGAAGAATTATGTAACGTTTATACTGAGTCATATTTGCCATCTGCTGAGCCAATCACATAAACAATACAAATTCTTGAAAACCTGAGATTTTCCTTAGTATCTGTTTCTAATCTAATTTTTTAAAAATGTGCAGGTTTATGCACCCACTGCTGCCTTATGATTAGCTCTTCACTGAATACTGGCACCTCTTCAGAGGCTCTCAGCAAACGTGAAGGAATCTCTTCACGCAGAGCATGCAGAGGATACCTGCGAGGTGTTTATCAGGCAATGCATGTGATTGCGTACAAAATCAAAGGCAGGAATACAGGGAAATTACGGCAACCTTAACAAGAATTCAGAATGCAGGGGTGCTCTCAGTTTATGGCTAACTTCTTTGGCACTAATCAGTGCTCAAGTGGCTGGCAACAAGATACAACTTCGTAGTCCGGCTTTAAATAACAGTTTTCCCACTGTAACTCTGCTGTGACTAAGGACTTAAACTATAAATCCTAATTCATGTGATTATGCATTTATATATTCAAACCACAAACCCTTGTGATCACAGAATCAGGCCTTAAAATTGCTATTTATATCAGACTCTTTCAATAAGAAAAGCTGTAGTTGCAGTCCTTAATAATTTTATGCATGTGTTCAATTCTGTGTCCTGATGACAATATTGGAGAAGACATCATTTTATATCCTGAAAATGACAAACTATGTAAATTACATTTTCAAGCTAAAATATACTGTTTTGTTTCTGTGGATGACTTTATTGAAATGATAGGTCTCCATAAGGATTTTTTTTCCTTTGTAAGAGAAAATTAGACCCCAGAACAAAATTTCTATCAGTTTTTAAGATATTAAAATTGCTTTATTAGCTAATAGAAACACAAAAACATCTGTTCTGGACAGGGACTAAAGCAAATAATTTGTGAAATCAACAAGGATCTTTCCACTGCCTTTAATGTACCATAGGTTTGGTGTAATAAACACTCTCCAAAAACATAACTTTAGAATCCTGCTTAACACAATGTTATTTTGCCATTCCTCCTATTGCTTCTTGCAAGCACATGGGAGAGTGCCACTGACCCTAGTGGGGGAATGGTGAGGAATCATAACTTATTTGCCTACCTACACCAATTACTAAACTAAAACAGAAACACGGGGCTACAATTCAGCTCTCACATAAGCACAGTATCAAACGGTGCATTTATCAAGGATGTACCTATGAGTTGGCCAGCACTATTTTCAGCACTGCTTGAAAGAACCCAAAATCCATGAGGAACGATTCATTTCGGTGCCCGGAAAAGTCACACAATTTAAAAGGCCTCTGTAACAAACCGAGAGCTCCAGAAGGGCTGACTGGATTTGATATCAATTCAGTTATACCTCCTATCCTTGGGAAAACTGAGAAGCCGCGACCCTGGCGTGAGGCAGGTGCCGGCAGTCCCGGCTGCCAGATTCGCTCCTGTCCTCCACGGGCCCAGATCTTCCTCTCTGCCTGCACCGCTCGGCGCAGGGGAGCCGGCGCTGTCCGTGCGGGGTTCCCGCCGCGTCCCCGGATGGGCAGGACTGCCTGCTCGCCCCCCGCCCCGCACACACGCGCACATTGTGACACGGGCCCCTCGCCCCGCCCGCACCTGCTGACAATTCGCCCCGCGGGCGGGTGCGTATCCCTCTAGCGCCCGCCGCAGGACCCCGCCCTCTGCTCCCTCCGCTCCCGCGGCTCCTCTGCCCTCAGCCCCCCACTCCCCGGCAGCGCTCCCCCGTGCTCAGCGCGGGCAGCCCTTCCCGCGCCGGCGCTGCCCTGAGGCCGCTCGGAGCCGCCGCGGGGGGCGCGGCCGGCGCACCTGGTGGGGCGGGGGGCGGGCGGCGCTGCCTGCACCGCAGTGGAGCACGGGGCCGCCGGAGCGCCGGGGAGGGTGGAGGGGGCGCCGCGCCCGGGCAGCCACTGGGAGCGCGCCAGCCGCGTCTCCTCAGCAACGGGCCTGGCACGGCAGGGCTGCGCCTCCTCCCTCCGCCCGCTCCTCCCCGCTTCCGTCCGTCCGTCCGTCCGTCCGTCTGTGAGGGTCGTTATCCCCGCCAGCCCGTGCGGCCGCAGGGGCCGAGGCTGCCCGCTTCCCCCGCCCCATCCTCCCGGCCGGGGCTGTGTGTGCATGGGAGTGGGGGGGAGGTTCTTTATTGGCCTCGTCCTCCCTCTCTTCCTCCCTCCCCCCTTCTTACACACTCCACCCAGAAATGATCCAGTGAAACTAGGAGGAGGTGATTCTCCTCCTCCCTCCTGCTGCTGCTCCTGCTGGTCTGGAAGGGACTGCAGGAATCTCTGCTGTGCTCTGCTCTGAGGCAGGGTCTGGGGAAGGGAGACCATTCTGTGGAGGGAGGGGGCCGCTGTGGCCCGGGGTGCAGCTTCCCGTGGGGGGCTGCTTGGTTCCCGACCATGGGGAAGGACCAGGAACTGCTGGAAGCCGCTCGCACTGGGAATGTGGCTCTGGTGGAGAAACTCCTCTCTGGGAGGAAAGGAGGGATCCTGGGCAGTGGATCTGGAGCTATTCCCTTATCCAGCTTATTGAGGTAGGGACATCCTTCCCCATCAAATGCTGGGGATATTAACCTGTTCTTCCCTGTCATCATTATCATCGCCCCTCTCATCTTCATTTCCATTCCCGCATCCTTCATAGTAACAATAAATCGTTCACTCTCTCGCCAAGTACAAGCATGCCAGTGTTTAAAGTCACAGGCAGTCATTTTATTAATTTAGTGGTACTGAATTTCCTGCCTTCAATGCGTCTGCAGGGTCCTTGTTCATTCTGTTACTAGCTGTGGTGCAGAACTTATGTTTTGACTGCTGGGCTAATACAATGTATTAATTACCTTTCCTTTGATATTTCCATCTTCAATTTGCTACTTTAATCACAGATGGAAGTGTTTATCACAGACAAGGCATAGCATCGTAGAATTCGGTGTAAAAAGACATAGCTTCACCCCATACCCTCAGCCATAGCTGTTACCCTCGCTTGCAGAAGAAATTAGGCATGCCATCGTAATAAGCCAACAAAACAAAGAAAGGGAATCTTTATTAGTGGGAGCTCATCGAGGCAGAAGAGGCGTAAAGCTTAGGGAGCAGATTAGGTAAGAGAAACATTACTTTCAAGGTACCTGGACTTAGTGGAGTGAAACTGGGTTACTGGCCATGTTGGGTGATAGGGCTTAACTTCAGACAGTAGTTGTATCTCCTGCTACCTACAGCATAGCTTTGATCGTAAGTTTCATCATGCTCTTAAGTCAGAGCATTGTCACAATCATTTATGGCATTTGGCTGTATTCAGAGCAGAAAAGGTCTGCAGCACACAGTCCAGTGCTAGTGTTCAACACTAAACTAGGCATAGCAAAAGAAAAAATGAACTGAAACACTGTTGACCTAGAACTTGAATGAATTGGGAGTTTGGTTTGGTTTTTTGTTCCTTAAAGAAAGAAAAGGCCTAGCACAATGGAAATTGATTAAATGAAAAAATATATTTGTCATTCTGTTGCCAGTGCCTTCTTATCAAGGTATTTATATTATTTCCAAGTTCTCAGGGAAAATTTAATGTTAAGTCTCCAAATTATACTGTTTAAACTCTATTATAAAATCTTGCTATTTTAAAGCTAGGTTTAGTGCCGTAAACAACAACAGTTCAGGTATTCATAGTTCACCAAAGTTCTGTGGTGCTCCAGTTCAATTAGCTACTGCACCACTGTTGAATTACTAGCCCATTGACCAAAATCAAAACACACCATGTCATTGCTTTTTGTACCATACTCAAATAGCTGCTTAAGAAAAAGTGTGCCAGATAGTCAGTTGAATTTGAAATATGATACCCACTTTTCTAAGTACAGAAGTAAGTTCCCTTCGGTACAATGACTAGCCATTTATAATCTAGTTCTAAAGCATGGTTTGTGTAGTGGCTTTCTCCAGGGCTAGTGCCTGTGCTGTGTTCTTAATTTCCTGTTGTATATCATGAGTTCTGTATATCCAGAGGGGGTGTATTTGCTTGTGCTTGCCTTTCTTTATTAAACAGCATTGTTGTAGGTTGTATACACAGAACACGTGAACCATGGGTTTTGCATGTACACATGGGTCATCACAGTCCTTGTTTGTTACTCAGGATTTAAGAATTTTAGGTTGTAAAGTCAACTGGCTTTTTTTCTTTTTTTTTTCCTGGAAGTGCACTTAGCTTGAAGAGAGGTAAAGCTGAGTAAAACATATACTATATAATTTATGGCATTTCTTACTAATGTTAACAAAAATGTCTATGGCTTCTATAAATGCAACTTCAAAAATTAAGAGTGAACTTTCAGCTGTATGCTGCATCCAGCCGTATGATGAAATATTTCTAATTTAGGAAGAATTCAGCAATGGTGATGCTTAAGTGTTTGCAATCTTACACACTGTGGAACATAAGACTTTTTGGAGGGTTCAGCTCAAAATGTATGCTCAAAGCAGAAACTACTATGCATTATAGTGGATGCTTTTCAAGAAAGAATTATATGTGACAGGTATTTTGACATAGATTTTTTTTTTTTTTATTGGAGATGTTCGATGATCAAACTGATGCCATTAACTATGGATTAGGTCCAGAATGACATGCAAGATTAAGGTTGGATCTATCTTGGTACAGAAACCATGGAAAAAATATGAGAGTCATATGAACATCCTAATCCAGTTTGGGAAATCAACACTTACTGAAAATAGCAAAGTTGTAGAAGAGCCATACTTGTACAGTATAAAAGTTTGAATTTGAAGGGGGATCCAGAGATTTTTTTTAAATAGAAAACCTGAAGAAGTTCACTAGTAGAGCTTTACTGGTGCTTTTTATTAGAATAAAAGCTTTAAAAAGTTGTTTTTAAAAAAGCAAAGAGAAAAATATAGGGACATCATTTTCTTTATTTTATTTAATTTTTAGGAGTAAGTTTGACAATAACTCCTGCCGTTTTGTTGATCATAATTATTGCTCAGTTTCTAAAATTGTGCCCCAGGACTGTACATGTCCCACTGTGGTGAGAAAGGTCCATGTTGCTTTCTTTCTCCTTTTGGCAGTGCTGTTTCTAGTGTTAGGTTGGAAAAGTCCAAGTCTTCTAGCATCCATATGGACTAATACTGTGCCTGATGTGTTGGCCTAGGTAGTAGGAATACATTGTCCCTTTGGATTTCTTCAAAGGGCTGGAGACAACTCAGTTTATGTGGCTGAACTCTCTATGGCTAGACACTTTTTTTGGTGGAAATTTGCTTTACAGTAATTATGTGCCCCATGAATGAAATTTAATATTCATAAATTGACAAATACACATTGATTGTTACCTGTACCAATGAACAAGCTATCTGAGCTCTGATGTCCTATTTACATTTTTATAGTAGCTTTTTTTTCCTTAACGGTTAATGTGTTTTTATGGTACTTGGGGAGAAAATAGGGCAAATTTTTGTATGGGTATTCTATAGTTGGACCTATTTGTTGATGCTAATTGCAGACTAAATTATATCATTTTTAAAAGTCTGACTTCTAAGACATTAAATTATGACAACAGTCCAGGAAAATAGCTCTGTTCTGAAATGCCATTTAAGCACACATATAAATGTATGACTGAATTCCTGCAAGAATTTAAACACGTGTTTAGAGTATGTGCAAAGTGCATAAAAATGATGTATGCTTAATTAAGACCACATATGCACCCAGATATCTGTAATACTACATAATACCTCATGCCCAAATTGGTTTATCTAAAGCAATGACAACAAATCAGTGATTGACTGTGTGGACTCTATAACTCATTTCAGCTCAGGAGAAGCTTTAGAAGGCTGCTCTGGGTCAGTTTGTGTCCCCTGCCTCAATCTCCATAGTTTGCTCTTTATTATAAAGATTGCGGGTGAATATAGTGAAGGTGAATTCCTCAGATGAAAAGATCAGCATAAGGCATAGCAACATAATAGAGCAAGTACCCCTGATGTAATTCAGTTGCTTAAACTTGGGTACTTACTGGTGCTTTAGGTGTCCAGGTGTTTTCTGAATGGACTGATGGATTTTGACAAAGAACCAGGAACTCTGGAGATACATCCAAATTCCCGGTGTGATACACTAGGACACCTAAAGCTGTGTTACATGTTTTGCTTATGGTCTCTATCCCAAAACATTGGTGCAGGGCAGGAGTCTCTTCTTTTACTATGTTGAGGCACCTCATAAAACATTCCAAGTTTAGAAGACTTAAGTCTAAATATTTTTTTTTTCTGTTTCTTTGTGGATCCCACTGCCTGGAGTTATCATACATTAGTATATTAAATACGTTTTGTAGTTTAAAAAAAAGTTTTTAAAGTTTGGAATTAGGGAATGTTTTTCTAGATTGAAAATAGAATTTTCACATATTTTTACGTGATTTCCCTGGCTCATATTATTCCAGTGTAAACACAAAAACTTGGCAGTAAAATCCCACAGTCTCTCTAACAGAATGTATCATTTAAATTCTGCATCCCAAATCCTTAAATGCATATTAAAGGATTTAACACATAGAAAGAGTAAAATGTTTCTAACAAACCTGGTATTTTTAATTTACTTAATTTGATGTCTCTATATGCATAGCATGTTTTAATTGACTGACCAGTTTTTCATTGTTGGATAGTGACAGCCTTCATTTATTTCAAAGAGTTTTTAGGAAAAATAATTTTGAAGGTTTTAATGTGCCTCAGAGACCTTGCCTCATTTTGCCACATGTAGCTGTGCACATGCCTATTTGGTCTATGTTACTAGCAGGAATGGATAGTTTTTGATTATATGTTAATTTATAGGCTTTTTAGACTGCACATGTTAAAAGAGCTTTGGATTTTTAACAGAATTGAATATTAATTAATATGAACTGGCACAGAGTAGTAGGGATGGTTGAATTGGCCCTTTTTTGCTCTTTGTTGGCTGCTGTCATTACACAGCATGAGAGGGTGGAGCAGCCTGCCTGGAGCTGGTTTTTTCCCCTTCCACACTTGGCACTATGGCAGGGAATGGCTTCGTTCTTTACTCAGCCTTACTTAGCACAGCTACACCATGTATGGGCCTGGCCCAAGTTATTTCTCCTCTAAAGTGTAAAAAACACGGCAAGCAGATTGTCAATCTGGGAGTTGCAGTCTGTTTCCTCGTCTGTTTCTCAGAGCAGTGTCTTGCTTGCAGCAAAGCCACAGTTTAGCCTGATGGCCTCAGTGCATGCTGAAAACCACACAGATCCTCTTCTGTCCTTGTGCAGAGCCCTCTGATTCATTCAGTTTCCTTTGCAAAAACAGATCACACTTGGTAAGCTTTGTAGAGCAAGAAGCATTTAAAATGTTGAAATACTTTATGAACTTTAGTTAACAGTTTTAAAGTTTTTTCATGTTATAATTTGAATACCAAATGGATCAACTTAACAAGAATAAGGGGACTACTTCTGTTAATCATTACAACTAGCACTGTTTAAAGTAAGGGGAGCTTTCTCATGTTGGTTTATGAGGAGAGTGTATTATATGAGGCTTGCACTACCAGAGTTCTGGACTGACAAAATTCCAAGGTATTTATTTCAGACAATGAGCACAGGTAATAAAATGGAAAGTATTTATTAGATTGTTCAATGGGGCATCCAGTTAATCTATATTTATTTCTAATTTTAATTATACTACTTTTAATTAATGAAGGGGTTTGTACTGATATCCTAAGCAGAGACCAGCATTCCCAGATTTCCCAATTACCTTCTTTATCATGTTAGAATAGGTAACCTAATTCTTTTGAAGACATATTTAATATTTCTTCTTTCAGCCTTTCAGTATGGAATGCAAACTAATAATCAGGACAACAGTAAATTTATGCTTTTTGGTATTAGTGATAGTTGATTGCTGCCTTGACTCTGTTTGTTTGCTCTTTCAAGTGTGTGAGCTTCTCTTAGCCTTCATTTTATTATCAGCTATCCTTCTTAGATTTATTTTTATTATTGTTTTTGATAAATGCTTTCAGTCAAAGTTCAGACATTTTATCTATTGAACTCCTTAGATTTCTTCTCTAGTTTGAAATATTTACAATATGTAAAGGTAACAATATAACAATATCCAGGACATCTGATAGATGCTTAAGGGCAAGATAATTCTCAAAGTCTTTGTAATAAATCTTCCCTAGAAGTTCAGTATGATCCCAGATTCAACCTCTGTAGTTAAACTCTATGGATAAACATCTCACATTTCCTTACTCCAGAAATAGTTTTCTGAGTATTGGTCAAGTGTATGTTCTATGAATTTTCTAAAATGTTAGACCAAATGCAAAAAATGACCAGCAAGAAACTATAGATATAGTGTAAAATGTACCAAGGTAATTTTATCTGCCCATAGATAGGATCAAGATATGGTAATGGTACTGGGAGGACTGATGGATTTTATGATGGAATCAGGCAGACTTGTAAGGGAAATTTGACAAACATGTTAAAAGTAGAGGGTAAGGAAAGACCTTCAGAAGGCTGAAGTGTGTGTAACTTAAAACAATACTTTTAGAATTCTTGTAGAATTCTTAGCCACTAGATGGCCAGTGTCTAATTCCACAAACGACCCTATAAAGTCATTGTAATTACCACCTGTTCTAGAGTGACTTTATGATGCTTGTATCCCCAATTGTCTATTCTGTATGTGCTGTATATCAAGTTCTGTACCATTAAAATGCTTCTGGGAGCCAAGGGGGAGAAAGAAGCAGCCGCAGTTTGTTTTGAGAAAACTGCCTGACTCCCACACGGCCTGGCTGCGGCGTTCGGCTGAGGCACGGACAGCGGTGGGACAGAGATCTCCTGTGCTCTTAGTTAGTTTTAGCTAGCTGAGGCAGAGAAGTTCCCTGGACTGTTTTATTTCCTTTTCCTTGGGACTGTTTAAATCTGCTCTGGACTGACAAACCCAGAGGAGCAGCGAGGGCTGGCACCTGCGGCCGCCGGGCCTGGCCCTGCAGAGGGAGTGGGGCTGGTGAGAGACTGAGGGAGCTGAGCTGCACCCACGGCAGGGACTGCCTCAGTTTGCCATCTCTCTGCGGAGCGGCCAGAGGTTTTATTGTTTCATAGTATTCATTCTTTGTGCTTGTGGGCACCTTGTTTGTGAAATAAATAGTTTTTTCCACTTTTCTCCGAGGAAGTTCTTTTTTCCTGGACCGGCTGGGGGGAGGGGTTTGCTTTCCAGAGGAACCCCTTCGGAGGTTTCCTCCCAAATTTTCCCTAAACCAGGACACCACCCTGTTTCCCCTCGTGTCTAACATTTATAATTTTAGAGGTTTGGTAATTCAGTAGAATTAATGCTGCTTTATAAATATTCAACATTGACATGACATTACTGTTTTTAAGTAGTAATGTTATATGTTATAAATGGGCCAGGAGAGCGGCTCCTTTAAAAAGGCCTTTATTAGAAATCAGCTCTGGGTAGGGGGCCCGAGGGGCTGCGCACGCCGCCGCTGCTCCCTGTAGACACCACGGAGGAGGAGGTGCAGTCGAATCTGCCGCTGCTGCTGCCACTGCAGAGTCGGAATTCCTTCCTCACGGGGGTTCCCATAGAATCACTTTGGCTCGTGTGGTCCAGGGGGGTCACCTCTCTCCAGTTCCTTTCAGGTCATGGCGAGAAAGTAACAAAAGAATAACTGCTACCTGCAGGTAGCTGGACGTGTGCCTCACACAGCTTTGTCCTTCTTAGGTCCAGTTTCTGTGTCGGCTCGCTGTCCCAGGGGCTTTTCTAGCTCCAACTGGACTCCCGGCCGCAGCCAGGCGCCATGGGAGCTCTCTCATCTCCATACTGGGCGGTGTCCACCGCTCGACGGCAGGCGGCAGGGAGCAGCAGGGAGCGGCAGTGAGCAGCAGGGGGCAGCAGGAAGTGGCAGGGGGGGACGACAAGGCGGCGGCAGCGGGCTTTTACCCGGTGGAGAGGGGAAAGCCCAGGATTTAGGGAGAAAGGGTACAGAACTTGGACATAACGAGCAGAAATTCAGGGTACAGATTCAACATGAACGGTTTAAAACAGGCAAGTAACAGTGCAACTTTAATTTTACAGCAAAACAGTATAACAGTACAACTTAGGAGTGCATAACCTGGGGCTATCAATTTCTTTCATTATAGTAGAACTAAGATGGGAAAAAACTAAAAGGGAATGGAGGATGATGTTATCTGAAAGGTCTGCTATCTTGTGAAGGTTGGAAATGTTATGAAGAGCAAATGTAGATGCTTTTAGGGCAGGTGTTTTCACAGTCCCTGTACTAGGGATCCAGGACATAGCCATGTTTCCAAAACTCTACAAGTAGATTATTTTATTTGCCTCAATTTCAGTTTGTATGAGTATTCATGGATGAGCTGCTAAGGAGTGCTTAGGAGAAAGTGAGGAGAGAGTGCTTAGCTCTAGTCCATATTTATTTATTTATTTATTTTCTAGTACTATAAACATATTATAAACTGCTTTAATTCATGCTACTGGCTTATAATCTGTAAGGGAACAGTGTAATGTAGAGTGCAGTTACAGTGCCTTTTCTTAAGTGAGTTTAGTCTGCTCAACTGGGGAAATGACAGGTACAGGAGTTCCACCGCTAAAATTCCCTTCTGCCATGGAATTGCTATGCTGGCCACTTCCAATTAGAGTACACATCGTAATCCCATACTAATACTTCAAAGTAAAATATATTGACAGCTTTTAATGTTAAATGTGCAAGGCACAGTAAGTAGTGTTAATTTCTGCCTGCTGATACGACATTTTCATGTATGTGGACCCTTTTGGGAAGTAGGGAATAAATTTTTTTAAACTTTCTAGCCTTTATTGGAAGAGGTTTTTTAATTTTTTTTACTTACTTTTTCCTAGTGACAGTATTTTCAGTATAATCACTTTGTATTAAGAAGTGATACAACAGTTTTTCTGCACCTCACTTAATATCTATGAATTTCTAATAATGTACAGGTATCTACTGTAAGAAAGGCTATGTGAGATTTATTTCCACAAGGTTATGCTTTTATTATAATAATTTTACACTGTTTCCTATGTATTGCACATACATTTTCAAAAGCAAGAAAAAATGTCCAAAATGACATCTTTAGTTCCCCTTTTAAAACAGCCAGTGGCAGCTTTGTTTCTATAGGTGTGGGTGTCAGTACTAGGTGTCTTAAGTTCCTATTACAGACAATGGAGATCTAGTAAGTTAGGGGGCATAGACAGTGACTGAGCTCACCCCAAGGTGGACATTGAATGATTTTTTTTCAAGATGAAACATGTCCCTAATTTAATTATTTTTAGGTAAACTTTAAAGAACAGGAAAACAATTGCAATTGAAAGTATATGTAGAATATATTAAAAATGACCACTTAAATAGGTTGAAGCTAAATTTGGGTAGAATTTCTTTCCATCTGTTTTATATCCAGTTTGGATTAATTCAAAAGCAATAGACTGATCGATAATCAGTAGATTAGCTGGCCAAGAGGCAGAATTCTGGATGGTTGAAGTTAGAGATACATGAAAATAGCTTAAAATGCATGATGTTGTATCACATGAGGTTTATTGAAAATGCTCCAAGTGTATAAATCAGAAAACATTAGCTGGAGTTGAAACTTAGGAAAGGCAAAAGTAAATACATTGACATCAGAAGAAAATATGGACTTGGTGCTTGGTGGGGCAGAAGGTTTAGTGACAAATCTCTTGGAAAAGGCAGTGACTCATTGCCTTTTCTGTGTTGGTTGTTTAGCTGTAAAGTTTGACTTACTAGCTTTCGAAAGAGTCCCCACAGTAGAGAAAAATCAGGGGAACATTTACATTCGAGGAACCAATATTACAGTGAGGCCACTGTTAATTTTTGGATGCTTGTGTCAAACATGGGAAGTTTCTGATGGCTGAAAAAGGAAAACATCATGCCCGTGTTCAGGAAGAGCAAAAGGAAGGTTCTGGGGTCACCTGATCATCAGTCTATCGTAAATCCTAGAGAAAGTTCCAGAGCATCTCCTCATGGATGTAATTTCTGCTCTCACAAAGGATAAGAACACAATGAGAACAGCATGGATTTACTAAGCTTAAATCATGCCTGACCACCCTTAATTGCTTTTTACAATGTGAAAAATGTGTCTGTGGACAAGAGGAAAACTGTGGTGTTTTATCTCAGAGCAGTCTCAGCTCATCAAAATGA
Source organism: Phylloscopus collybita (assembly GCA_027886175.1). Taxonomy (NCBI): domain Eukaryota; kingdom Metazoa; phylum Chordata; class Aves; order Passeriformes; family Phylloscopidae; genus Phylloscopus; species Phylloscopus collybita. The sequence continues at coordinate 46,724,922 of JAJNNQ010000137.1, read as the reverse complement.
TGAATAAGAGGATGATAAGATGGGTTGAAACTTGGCTGGTCTGTGAGGGGGTGTGATCAACAGTACAAAATCCAGCTGCTGATATCTACTAGAGGGTTTTCTCAGGATTCAAGGCCTAGTACTGATTGCAATGTATCACATATAGCAGGTTTGTAGATGACACCAAACTGGAGAAAAAACATTCATATGAAGAATTGCTGTAAGGAGGGACCTGGACAGGCTGGAGAAACGGGCTCATTGGAGCCTCATGAAATTCAGGCAAAAACATTGTGTAGTCCTTCAGCTGGGAGTGAATAGCCACTACAGCTCTTGTACTGGAGTTGGACAGTTTTTTTGTGTTGTACTTCTTTTTCTGACATGTTAGTCATTACGAAACCACAACTAGCGCATTTAGTCTTTGAGTTTACACATTCGTAACTTCATTCTCCTGTAAGAATTGTATGATTGGTATGTGGATTTTCTCCTAATCCTTCATAGCCTGGACAAGTGCTGAAATAGGTTAAGTTGTTAAATATTCACACTGTCACAGTATGAGAAGTGTCTAGGAGATAAATGCCTTTTAGAGAAAGTAAGGAAAAAGAAGAGTTTTGTAAATCAGAATTGGAACTATCTTTTGGACTAGGTATTTTCCCACTGCATATTGCTTGAATTTTAAACCTTTGTGATAAAACTTTCCAATGGCATTTTTACTGGTATTCTGAGAATTAACTATTGAGGTTAATGTCTTCCATGCTTACTTACTGACTTGTCAGGGTCATTGTTTCCTATTTTTAGATGTCACTCAATATGAATAGTGAATCTTGGTTATTTTTTGCAAATTAACATCCCCAGCATATTCATATTAGCAGTTTGGCCCCAGAATCTCAATTAAGTATGATTTCTTAAAAACATAATTTGCACTTGTTTTTAGTTTTCAGCTTTTTCGAGTAATTATTTATCCACTTCCATGTCCTTCTTGTCATCTGGATAGTTAATTTGTCAAAATATGCTCACAAGTGATTTGCAATCACCCCGCTTCCTGTTTTGTGCACATTTATTGCGGAGCAGTATCTTGCACAACCAAGATCTGCCAGGGATCTCTCACATAATGTGCACAAGTAATGCTTCAGAGAACCAAATAAATAATTTGTGGAAATAAAGCATACGGCATGTAGTATATGTACATGTTATAAATCTGTTGTTTGCCTGTCACAGTAGTTAAAATCTATCCCCTCTAATCCTACTTCCATGTTGACTATTTAAGTCTTGATTTCAGAGGGAGAGGTGTCTTGTCATTAGCAGAAAATTAATCCTCTAAAGGTATGGAATAGGCAAATGTTCTGGGTGAGGAGGTGAGGGTAGAAAACAGGTGGAGGCCTGAATCAAGGTATTTGGAGTGGTTTGGCAAGAAGGCTGTATGTAAAACTCTGAAAAGAGTGGAATGCTAGAAATGGTTGGTAAAGGAAATGGGTAAAAGAATTGAGATTAGGAATAAGATCTGAGACTGACAATGGCAGTTAGTGCTGAGGTCAGTGAGAGAAGTTTAGGAGATGAGCTGCAAGAAAAGAGCAGAATAATGAAAAAATCGTTGAGTAGAATTGAAAGAAAATGTACTAAAATATAGTTTTCATTCAAAGCCTAATATTTTCATATTTCCTTGTGAAATGCATTTGCAAACAGTCTCCTTTTCTTTTAGTGCTAAAATAAACTGCTGTAACAGTGGTTAATAAAGGGCCACCAGTCACGCCATTAGTTTAAGTGGAAAAAGTGGTTGTGATAAATCATCTAATAAAGTTTTGCCAAGATGACACTACTGGATGAAATTTCAGAAGTTTTAGTCTGCTTTTTTTATGAATAATAAAATTAAGGTTGCCAGTGAAGTTTTTATGTGTCCCACTGAATGTAGGCATTGCATTTTTTTTTAATGACACAATCTGTAGTCTTTTCCTCACTTGTGGCCCAGGATAGACAGTGCTCATAGCAGTTATTCAGTATTTTTAACTTACTACTCAGTGTTTAGCCCTGAGCCTCATTTTCTGCACACAATTCAAACTCTTTTCTAGGAAAAGAATGATTAATTTTTCTCCTCGGCTTTTCTTTTTGTGATGGTTGTTGCTATGGTCTCTGATTGCTTCACAACATTAATGAGTTTACTGTCCCTTCAGTGACTGGGTAAGGGTTTTAATATCTTCACTTAAAAATGCTGACTGAAGCACTCTTAGATTATGGTGAGAAGTATGTGTTGAATTGGTGTTTCCATCTGGTGACTTCAATGAGCGTATTTTTCACAGGATTAATAGCATTAGTGTAAAATTATAGGACTGGCTCTTCATGGTCAGAATGAATGTCTGTCTAGCAAAGTACTCTTTTCCAGTTTTGACTGGGAGTTAAGAGCTTGTTCTTAGAAGAATATAGTGGCAAAGCAAACACATAGTATGTAACAGTTTCTCCAGTGTACTCTCACAGCTTTTAGCAATTTACAGCAGCTTTCTACAACAGATGTATTGTCTTTGTATTAAATAGCTCCAGTGGATTTTTATCTTCCATGCATTTGTTCAATTGGTCTTCAAAGCAATGCAAATTTTTAGCATTCATGGCATCTCACAGCAAGGGTTTCACAACTTAGTGAAGTATTATGTGAAGAACATTCTCCGTAAATTTAGTAGCACTTTATATGTTCAAATGTATAAAGATCTGTTGAGATATTCAGAGGTTTGTTTCTGCAGAACAGACATGGATAGAATTTAGTTCTGTGGTGCAGCATTAAATTGCTGTTCCTGTTCTTACCTTGTTTAATTGATTTAATAAATACAATTGCACATTTTAATACCTTTGATTTTCAAAAAGAAGAGAGTTTTTATTCAATCATCCCCATTCTGGGGGATAGGCCTTCAACTGTTCCAAGATTACCATTATTGCACAATAAAAGGAAATCATGATTATGGCTAATACCTATGTGTTAGTAGGATGACAGCACCAGAACTATATTCCTTGCGTTTGCAATCTCAACAATTTTTAATACACTCTTTTTGTATATAGTTATGTATATATTTCCATGGAAATATTTTTTTTTCCCAGAGAAAAATATATTTCTTTTGAGATTGTAAATATGGACTACCTGTACGGTGGTGAACAGAACATAAAGAAATTTGAGCTACCTCTAATAACTTTAAAAAACTACAGCTCCTTATGTGTATCTAATATCTTTATGAGACATTCTGTAGAATTTAAGATGCTGGAGGATTTTTTTTTTTCCTTTTTTTTTTCCTTTTCAGTGACTAATGATACTCATTTGAACAAGATTCCCGTTATATTACCTGAAACAGCAAAAGTGAGGCAAGAAAAATCACACTTTAATTGTTGAAAGTAAAATGTTAAGGTGAAATGGAAGAGCTGTGTGTAGGGGAAAGATGTTAAAGATGCTATTTTCCTCTCTTTGCTTGTGGGAGTTACTGAGGAAACAGCAAGGTCATTATCCAGTGATGAAATATTTCCTCTTATGCCCCAGAAAGATAGCTTGAGGCATAAATGGGATGTGTATCATTTTCCCACTTAAACTGTGAACCAGAACTAATGAGTTACCTCAGAAGAGAAGCCATTCCTGGTCCGTGGTGCTTGCTGTGTTGGTACTGCTTAACCAAAAAAAGAGAAGCTTCAGCACTGAGCATCCATGTCTCTGTCATTCAAGCAAAAAGAGTTACACAGGCATAAATGGCATAAAAGGAGTAAAAGCAGCAGAAATCTTGTCATGTGTCTCCAGTGCATGGATAGTTTTTGCTATGACATGAATGGTTGCAATATTTGCTCTCCTTCTTTTGTTTTAAAGCTCAACTGGTTGTAACAGGGCACAGACTGAGAAAATAAATTTTGAGAAAAGCAAGTGAGGTTGTTTAGAACTATCTGCTCTTTAAAATGCCAAGGGAGCATCCTGCTTGTTAGGCTGCCTATTTCAGTACATAACCTCCAGGGAGTAAATCAGCTAATTACAATGGTGGTAACAGACAAAGAGATTTCTTTCCCTTCCCTCAGTAACTAAATATTGTTTTCATGATTATCATGATTTTTTATCATCATCATCACCATCCCTTCTTTTCCCACTGTAATTGTGATGCCCAGCTTGAAAGAGGGAAAAAAAATTAGGATGTGAAGAATCCTGAGGTTGTTTATGCTGGCCTTGAAAAAGGGACCTTTGCTGCAGATATTCACCTCAAGGCCAGGGAGTCCATACCAAAAAAAAAAAAAAAAAAAAAAATATTCTAGGTTAATGACTTTGGAGAATGCAGAAGGCACTAGGCTGGAAATGGCATGGAAAAATTGAACATAAAGCAGAATTTATTGGGTAGTTTGAAAGAACAGACACAGTGCTGATCAAAAGTGTGAGATCAGGAGTAGAGGACTGATTTACAAAGTAGGGCATGATAATTTCCTGGACAGAATGGTAGAGTTCCACTTTCAGAAACTTCCTCAAAGACTGATGAAAACTTAAGTGCTAAATAAATTTATTTAGAGAGTTACAAGAAGATACATTTAGGTGGTTGGATGTTGTCTGCTCTTTGCCCAAGAGAGCCATAGTACATGTGGATGAATTTGCCTAGCTACTTGGGAAAATGCCAAAGCCAAACCCACTGTCTCTGAAAAATGGCAGAAGGAAGGAACTCAGTCCTTTTGTGGTATTTCTGTTAAAATATGTTGTTGGCTTAAAAAAAACTTGGTCAAGAATGAGAAAGCAGGCCTCAGGATTATATTTAAAGGATGGAGCCAGAATGTCTAGACTTCTTTCTTTGAAAGTTTACTACTTTGGCCAGTCTTCATAGTAGCTAATTACCCAAATCTCCTTTGAAAGTATGACTTTGTTGAATTACACAAGATGTCACCGTTTCTGAGTGTCACAATTCCGAAAGAGGAATTAAGAACAATTATTGCAGAAGGTCAGCTTGTAATGTGCATCTCCCTTGATGAGTTTCATTTGACTTGTGGGTTGCTGTAGCACTATCCGTAGCTGCAGCAGCTGTCATACAGCATGCATTATTGCAGTCTTCTAGGATTCTTGGTAAAGTCCAGAATACAGCTGAGATCTTCCTGAGGAAAATAAAATTGTCAGTTTTTGGTAAAACTGACAATTCCTTATCTTCCTGAAAGGTTGGGTCTTTGAGGATTTTCTTTCTCAGTTCCATAGAAAGCAATCTATATACTAAGTTCATTTCACAGTATTGCACTACCAAACTGGGCTTCAGATGAACCTTGGGTAAAGCATGCAGAACTCAGCAAAGGATGGCTTTATTTTCACTGTAACTGTAAGGCAGATGCTAACCATTCAAAGCAGTTAAATTGACACTCACATAGGGAGTTGTCAGGAACTATTTCAAATTTACCAGAGCAGCACAGGGGCCTATCCTGACCGTGTTAGCACTGCTCAGGGCATACTTCTAATCATCTGTAATTCTAGTCACGCGGCCCAACATTCAGATCATCACAGGCAAATGCAATACAATTTTGATGACAAATCTCTTTCCCTTGCTTCTCCATTAGGGTACATTATTAAGCATACAGAACGTGACAATAATATGAATGATTAAAATAGTTGGTTTTCATTTAAAGTTGATATTTAAAGCACTTCTGATTCACAAATGAAAAATTACTTTTTTTCTAAAGATATTTTAACTTTAATTTTCATGGGCATCATACAAAGAGTTTTTAGCTAGATTTGAAAATGCTTAGAAACCTAGTAACACCTAGGACCAAGATTAGAGATTTGTGACCCACCTTAAAAATTGTTAGGAAAGGAAGAAAGTAGCCTAACTTTTACTTCTCATTTGGAGTGTAATCTGTCTCTTAATTTGGTATTGCGCTGCTGTGCTGAAGTTGGCTGTATGTAATATGGTACCTGATTTTTTCCATCATTTTCAAGTGGTTGTTTTTTGAGCAGGTTTTTGGGTCAGTAAGCATATGGACTGAATAGCAATTACAGTATGCAGAGAAGTTTGCCCTCTATCCCTTCAAATGGATTCTTAGGCTTAAGCTGGGATCATTTAGCATAACAGCTGAAGACTTGCACACCTAAACATTAGTTCACGTTCCAAATGAGGAAAATGCATTTTGGCTAACAGCAATGTATTCTGTAACTAGACACTGACCACATTATTGATATTGTGAAAATATGTGTTACTATGCTAAATATTACACATCTCAAATTCTGTTAGTGCTTTGATCATTAGATTCTCTTTTCCAATTGAAACCCTATCAAGTTGTGTTTATGTGTTTCACTGTTAATCAATAGCAAGCTAGCCTATCAATTTCTCAATAGGTCAGTATTTTCCACTACAGCTTACAAACTTAAATGTAAATAATTGTTCACTTTGTCTTCACACATCTTTTTTTTTTTTTTTTTCTGTTGTGGGATGTTACTTCAGTACTAATGAGACAGGACTGGGTAGCACCATTCCGCAGAAAATTATGCAAGTTGGAGAAAACATACTGAAGACATTTTGCAAATAAATTTGAGTTATGTCTTGCCTATGTAGGAAACCTTGAAAAATCTTGAAATTAGCTCAGTCACAGTTAGATAGTTATGTGTCCATTTTATAGATCTATGCTTCAGTGAAAAGTTCCTTTCCTTAGAGGCATGCATCAATGATATGATGATGTCGAAGGTACATGTCCTCTTCCTTCCCAATTAATAGCTTTTTTCCCAAGAAAGTAGAGGTGTCTGTATGTCTGGAGTTGTGCATGAATGTTTCACATAGCTCTGAAGAGCAGCTGGCAATAAAATTAAAGTGAATGATTTTTTAAATAATTTTTTTCAAAAATCAGCTTAAGTGAAAAAATACCAGCTTTTCTTGATGAACTGTGGTAGTTTTTATGATACTTGTTGTGATCTACGTTTCTGACCACAGAAATGGCAAGAAGTGTAACAGAACCCAAAACAGTAGTTAAGCTGATAACCCTGTAATTCACCTCTGATGTGGAGACTCAGGTTCAAGTCTCTGGTCTTATCCCAAGAGACTTCTGTAATAACTGGTTTATCCAGCATGTATTTTCCCCAGACCAAGGTTTATACAGGGTTACATAAAAATATTGAAAGAGATTAAAGATCTTAAATCCAAAACATAGAAGCAATATTGGTCATGACACTTGCTTGGGAAAAAGAATGATGGTACAGGGTTACTTTAAGTTTAATCTTCCCATCACAATCCAGCAGCCTTTCACATTCTGTTCTTTTCTGTTTAAAAAACTTAAAAGTCAACACAAAAAAGCCCCCACTTCAGAATGATTCTTAGTTTAAGTTTCACATAGGAAAGTGGAATTACCAGAGACTCAAAATTTGGAAGTCAAATACTTTAGTGAATTATAAAGGGAATTTGTTGCAAAGTAAGGGAGTGTTCTGTTTGTACTATATTGAAACCTTTCTAAACTACACCTTTCAATTCAATTGTTTTTGTGTGACAACATTTCAAATGAGTAAGAAATGTTTTAGAGTGCTGTGATGGTAGGTTCAGAAGTGTTAGCACTGTTTAAAGTGGGCCTGAAGTTTTCTCTGTGGCATGGACTTTGACGTACAGGACTTTGAACTTCCTGGAGTATTATGACTATAGTTTTATAGACTTAGCAGAACTATGCAGTTATGCATGTATTGGTCATACGTTTGATTTGTTTAGGCACTGAAAACTTTTAAAATGGATCCTTTTTCTGGTGAGTATCATCAATCCATTCATGTCTGTGGTGAAGTTTTATATTTGTGCGATGATTTTCATCTGCTGAAGTAATAGCAATTCATATATGACTTCTAGCTGAACTGCTTGGAGAAAAATACATTCTTTAAAATATTACATTACTGAAATACATCAGTTTAGAGCATAGATGTCTCCTTTAATATCTCCATTTTTCTTACCCTTTCCGCTGATCCCTCTCTCCTGGTTTCTCTGCCCACCTGTCCCACCTGCTTGTTCCCCACTTCTCTTGGCTTTCTCTCCCCATCACTCTATCTCCACTAATATATCTACCTTTCCATTCATCCTTCTCTCACCACATCTCTGCACCCCCTTCTGCCCCACCACCGTCTCTCTCTTCTCTCTCCACTAGTTTAAGCCATCCAGAGAATCAATCACCTGAGGGAAATTAATACAAGAACACAAATCAGGAAGTGCTGCCTATTGAGCTGAAAATAGTAAGATGGAAGGATACAGTGACAAAGTAGTCTGAAAAGAGAGAAACTGATGTTTTTGTTTAGGAAAAAGAGTTGGTGTTCCTGAGGATGAGCCAATGGCAGGTATGATAGACTAAAACAGGACAAGTCACCCATAACCCCATCCAACATTAAAAAGGAAAAGTGTGAAATACAGGAGACATGTTTTATTTAGAATACGGAAATTTGCTAGGGTTGTATACTCTTTTCTGAGTATGCAACCGAAGCAGAGTATACTGAGTATACTCTTTTCTATGAACTGAGACTTAGCATAATAATAAGGATAGCAGCTATCCTCAAGAATTGTTGGATGATTTGACTGATTATATGTAAGTTCACGAAGAAATAAAAGCCTATGCAGACATACCTGATAAGAACATAAACTACTTCAGAAAAGACAGCTGAAGATGAGGACGTCTGATATGTTTTCAGAAATAATTTAGATGTCAGTGAAAAAAGAAAAAGATGTGACTACGGATTTCTGGCAGTAAAGAGAGAAGTTTTAGATCACACACATTTAATTGGCTTTGGTGATATTGCTAGATTGTGCTGGATGGGCTTTTTTTTTATAATGTATTGTAAACAAAACTTCATATTCAGGTGCTTCAGATTTAAAATGGGGCTGCTTTGGAATAAGATAATTAAAATAATGAAAAAGCAGAAAGACTGAGGAAAAGTACAGTGACTGGCTGATTTACTGGTTTATAAAAAACCTGGAGACATGATTTTGTTAGTTAAAACATAAACATGAATACACATATTTATTTAGAAGAGATATAAAGAGAAGGTACAGAAGGGAAGTCCTTTACACTCAGTATGCAATTGTCAAGAAAGAGATAGATCAACTAATGAGTAAAAAAAGGCTGTCTTGCACAGATTAAGGTCATATACTGCACTCCACTTCAAAATCTTCCTCTTTTTCTTTCCTTCTTAAAGATCTTATGTCTAGGTGAAGAGTCATAGAAAGTGGGGAGAGCAAATTTAGGATCTCTTAGATCCTGCAGTACTGAAAAACACGGTGAGGTAACACATGCCAGTGTTATCTGTAAATGACATTATCTGTGCCAGGATCAACAAAGGCATCTAATAATCTGTATATGCTTCTCTGTAGATTTACATGTGTGGAGCAATGATACCCAGCCTACATCTACATGGAGCGAGCTTGGGTTTAGCAGGACTCCTTCACACAGATTCAGTGTCCTGCAAATGTGGCTACAATTCTTCCAGACTTCAGCTAGTTTTAGAAGCATTATAAATGCATACCGTTGACTAAGAAGTACTTTTAAATCCAAACTGGCTTTTGCAGGCAGTCCTATGTCTGTGTACCCACATTTGTCTACAGATAGTCTGCCCATGAACTGTGGCATGCTGGTGGCATATTGTGTATATCACTGAATGTTGTACATTACCACATGGTGCTCTTCAGATAAAATTCACTCCACTTTAATGGTACAAGAGAGACGGTGCTCTCTTAGTTGTTATTTAGTATTTTATTTTGTCATTGTAACTGTTAGCTTATGCCTTTGACACACAGCTTACAGGTGCTTCTGTAAAGAGAATTCTTTTCCTCACTTATTTCACAGCAGAGTTTTGTAAGTATAATGCATTTATTTTCAAAAACAACCTTGTTTGGTGACAAGGTATTATAACTCCACTTTACAAATGAATATGTGAAGCCCTGAGACCCTAGGGTCAACATCATTGAGTAATTTTAGATGCCTAGTTCAAAGCACCTAAAACCTGCTTTCCGATTTTGCGGAGTATTTCATCACAAACCATTTATAAGTGCAAAGCATGATTTCCTCTGACTAGCAGGGCAAGTGCATACAGTGCTTGTACATTTAAAACTCAGAATATGAAGTGAGTACTCTGGAAGTTACATGCTTGGCGATCATTCTTGCAAAGTTAGAATTAAGAGACTTTCCTACTGTCAGAAAACCTCTGTGGTACAAAAAGTCTGCATCTCTAGGTCAATATTGCACTACCCTGCATACAAATTTATTCATTTTTCCTGTGCAGTCCTCTAGTCCACTCCAAATATATTTCCCTTTCTGCTTAACTTCATATTTAGCAGACTCTGTTGGTACAGATTCGTGTGTTACCTTTAGAGTAGGTTACATAGACAGGCTGAGGCAGGTTTAATGAGGAAAAAAAAAATGCATGCATAACTTATTTGTGCTATTTCTTGACTTTTCAGTGTGATTTCTTAAAATATTTTTATATAATTTCCTTTTTGTTTTCTTTTGTAAAAAAGCTGTGATAAACTAGCAATTCCATCATGTTTGTGGTATCAACCCTGAGATTGCATTAGGCCTGTTCAATTTTTGCATCACAACTGACCAGCTGCATGGTAGCAGCTCATGGGGCTAAGACCTGGAATATTCATGGCCAAAGAAGTAAACTTTTGGCCTTACAAAGCTTGTAAGCCACTAACTAGATGAACCTGGTGCAGAAATGGCACTTCAGGATGTGCTGCACAGAAAACTCTGTGTGCTTGGCTGGAATGCTTGGTACAGGTAGCCAGTGGTTGTATGCATTATTATTTCATTGAAAGTGTTGTTAACATTTGCCCAGTTATGATGGAATTCACTTAAGGAAAATGCATTCTGGAAGAGTGTCTTAACAAGTGTTTCAGGTCACTTGATGAAAGTTCAGCTCTTCCAGTCTGTCCAATTGTCTTCTTAGCTTTAGCCTTTATTCCAAATATCCGTGTTTCTTTGTGTCCTTTCAGAACTCTTAATTTTACCCTTGTGAGGTTGATGCTGCCAGTCTTTTCCTTAATTGTTTAACTTATTTCAACACCCCCCTCTCAAAATTTCATGTCTTGCCTGTATGAGTTGGGTCCTCTTTTCTGTCTTCTTATTTAATTTTATTTTAATTTCCTGTGAATTTCCCTTCATATGCTAATTCAGATTTTCTTCCCTCACCCCTATTTTCTTCTTCTACTCCAGAGCTCCTTTCTTAGAAGTCTGACATGTGAAATTTCAACTTAAACAAAGCAGTTTAATCATAAGCAAAATAAAATGTGATTTTACACTGGGAAGGAGAGGTAGGTACTGCATAAGAATAGGCAGTGTTGCTAGAGCACTTGCTAAATCCACCATCCATAAAGAAGAAAAGTCAGAGAAAGAACATATGAGTCTGCATTTTACTGATGGGCAGTAGCTTTTTAGCATGGCTTGTACAGAAGACTGTATTTAATTTAATTTATTTAATGTTGCATGGTAGGATGAACAGACTGCACTGGTGAGTAAATAGTACGCTCAGGGAACTTCTTGTTTATAAAAGAAAATCTGATTACTATAGTAGAATGAAGGGAATGCTGCAATCAAGTAGTATGGAAATAGTTTTAGAAATCTTAAGGTGTAAGGGACTTTTCCAAAAAAATCGTGCATGAAAATGCTTGAAAAGTTGGAATCGAAGTTTTTTGGTTGAAAAGGGGAGAAAGGGCATTTATTTGTATGTATGCATGTATACCTATATCTAAAAGGAAAAAAATAAATCCTTCAGTAAGTGAAGCTGATTTTATTGGTTTGATTAGTTACTTTGCAGAGTGAGTAAGAGAATTCCTCTCTGCCATGAAAAACACAGTTTTGCTCACATCCAACATATAGGCATGATGCAGGTACTTTGTATTGCACTAGAGCTTCTGCACTGGTAACATGTTCCAAGTAGAGAAATAGTTTCAGAATGTCAGTACATTCAACACTTTTATAACTCCATGTTTACCAGGCAAGATACATTCTCAAAGTATTTGACTGGTGAACAATGGGAGAAGACTTCTAAAATTTCTCCACCTAAAATATGCAAATTTTACAATATATGCTACATAAGTAATTTTTTTTTTTTAATATATTTGCCGGATGTTTTATTTTATGAAGAATATTAGCTTGAAAATTTTTTGCCATATCTGAGAATTCTTCTTAAAAAAAATGTGAAGAACTGAAGTCATCCCTTGGTATGGTGTATAGTTTTCAGAAAAGAAAAATATGTTGATAAATATTGCCTTCTCCAAGTCTAATGTAATATTTTACTGTCATTTAACTTGAAATAAAAAGGAAAAAATCATTAATTATTATCTAGAACTTAAACAGAAAACAATAATTATTAGTGAATAATAACTTATGTAAAACTAAGTTCCATTTTAAAAGAGAATTAAAAATTGGATATTGAAAACAATGCAGAAGATGCAACATTTTTTATTTTAAATATATAATCAGATTTAAGTAAATGATACTGTGATTCTTAAAACCTTAATGTTGAAAAAAATCAAACATTGCATTAGCTTGAACATGAATGTTGTCATAAAGTATTACTAGATAAGAGACTTTAAACATAGAGACTATAAATGATAGCTTATTTTACCAAATTTTAATATTAGTAGTCAGAGAGTTAACTCTAACGGTAAAACAAAGAGGAAGATGCATTTAAATGTGTCTGACTCCTGAGCTAATCTCAACAAAGTCTGGTCTGAGAGCTCCCATATTCCTTTAACCTGTTTGTTTCCTTTGTTCAGTGTCTTGAAATAAATTGTCACTCAGAGATACGCCAAAGTTTGATACTGCTGAGTATTTTTGTTTCAGAGGAAGAATTTAAAATTGCATTAGTCAAATTGACAGATACTGAAAAACTGGAAACTATTGCAAAATACTTTATAAAACAGGATTAGACTATAGTAAAACCTTGATAATCTGCAGGAATGAGTTTAATACAAACATTTTGATAAATCGAGAATATTTTTAAGAAGAAAAATAAAATTTTAAAAACAAAATATTTGAAGAATACTGAGTATGAAGAAATTGGTATCAGATTCTTTATATATCCACTCTATACATATACTTCTTTTTATACTATTAAAAATATTGAGAGATCTCAAGAAAGCTCCGGGAACCTGAATTCTCTAGCCACATACAATATGAATCCTCCTAATCCCAGGTTACAATACAAAACCACAGTATTGGCAAGTGACACTAATAGAAAAGTTCCCAACAGTTTATCTCAACATTTTCTCAAGATGGCAAAAGAAGTGTGTGTCAAAATTGTAGTTTCTTCTCACATCTTAGTATGGGCTAGTGGTTCATATTTATTTAGAGCCTGCCTAGAGTTTCTCAGATGTCTACATTTTGGTATTCAGTTCCATTCAACTTTCAGTAGGTGAATCTTGGTATTTATATTCCCCTTCTCTGATATTTGTAATAAAAATAGTGGTTTTTATACAGTTGATGGCTGTATCACCACATCCTGGTGCCTGGTTAATTTTGTTTTTAAACACCCAGGGGAGTTCTAATATGTCAGTACCTGCAGGTAGTTGGAGCAAAATCTGTTACTTGAACATGTAGCTGATCTAGCATTATACACCGGGATCTGTTCTTGGCATTTGGCACTTGACATTTGAGATGTCAAATAATGATTTTTTTTTTTTTTTACTTAAATGATGTATTAAGACAGCAAATTGTGACATAATTTTAAAAACAACTTGATATTAAAGGAGATCCTTAGATTGGTGAAAATTTTCTCATGATAGAAGATTGCCGGTCTAATGCGTGCTGCTTTCTCTTGATAGAATTATGCCCTGTGTACAGGTTTGCCATTTCATTTTCAGAAGTTTTATCAAACCTAGTGATAATCTGGCTTTCACTGTACTGAAAATTAGTGACTATTTGCAGCACTCAACTTTATACCTAGGTGTCCATGTTTTGAAATAGATCTTTATGTTTTATACTGGATCTGTGAGAACTATCCTATTTGTCCTTCTATATTGAAGATGCAATTTGCAGTGAATCTAAAAACCACCTTCAGATGGTGATCCTTGAGGCCATACCTGAGAAATAAAATTCTTCTATATCTTCAAGAGATATTTCCCTTTTCGTACGTTACCAAGGATATTGAAGGCAACAGGAACTTGGGCACATCTTCAGAGTGTTGCATTGCTATTCTGAGAAGAGTATGATGTTTAAACTGTTGGAATGAAGACATCATGCATTAGTTTTGTGTTACATTATCCCATGGCATGTGTATTAAATTATTTCCTATTCAGGTGTTTATGAATATGTTTAGTGAAGTGCATGATTGAAAATTCCCGGAAAGCATTATAGACAGTGTATTAGAAATGACAAGAAGCAATGTCAGTGAAACATCATCCAGTTGGTTAATAACAGATTAATCCAATACATTAAGGCTTAATTTAAATGGATCTAGCATTACTCATCACCCAAAAATCTTGTATATGTGGGGTTTTCCTTCTAAAGTGGGACAGTTGTGGTCAAAGTAAATCCAAGCTGTTGTTGGAATATCTGTTGCTTTAACCCGTTAATCCCATAAGGCAAATGTCTCAGTCCTTAGAATTCTAAGTTAATACAGCTCCCATACCTTTTCCCAGCTTTGTCTCATATGCTCTCGCAGCACAATTGTATTCTTTTGTGAGTGTGTCTACTGCTCTTTTCACAACAAAAATCTACACAACTAAATTACTTTTTCCATTCACTTTTTCTATTCATTTGGTAACAACCAACCTAATGCTGAAGGATTCTAGATCCTTTGACTCTTCTCTTCTGAGCTGGCTGTGAAAGATTCTGTTCCTGCTTTGTGCAAGGAGGACCAGGAGTGGTAGAAATGTGGAATTAAATGTTATTAGGGTCTGTAATGATTTAAGTTCATTTGGAGTATAGGATAATATTTATTTTATCCTTTCTGATATGTAGTAATCTCTCAGTCTTACATCCAAGAAAGAAGCCAATCATGAAAATATGGCACACTTCTGGGATAACTTTTGAAAGCTACTGCAGGCAAAATTTAGATGTCCTAATTTTCCTTTGATATAACTCCATAGTTTTGGGGGTTTTTTTGTGGATATCTCCCACAAACTCTGTATTTCTTACTTTTGTTTGACAGATTTTAATAAATTACCTGTCATCAAAAACACAAGCCATTTGCAGAGTCTCCTGCATAATTAAATGTAGGCTTTATCAGAGATTTGTTATAGGTTACTGAGAGAAAATCCTTGCTCTTTTTCATGCTTGAAATGTTCTGTTGCAAAGCCTGTGTCAGGATTTATTATTCTTGATTGTTTCTGTACTTTATCTAAAATTAACCAAGTAAAAAATAAAGTCATTCTCTAGTTAAGGGACTGGAGGTCAGGGTATTTCCCAGGTGAATGCTTTCATTTTCCTTTTTAAGGCTTTTCCACCACCACTGAGCACCTTGAAAAGAAAGAAGTCAGCTTTTCTGAAGAGGGAAGAGGAGATGGCTGTTTATATTTCTGAAAGGCCCTCCAATCTATGGGTTGTAAACGGAGGACATTTTTCTTTAGTCTTGTGCTTCCTTATCCTTGAAAGAAGAGGGGTTTTCAGAAACATGTATGTCTTAGAATTTCCTCTTGACTAGATTTAAGGAGTTGCATAGTGTTCTTCTCTTAGATTACTCTGCTGAGTCCTAGCTGAGGTGCCTACTTCTGGCAACATAATGTATGTTTATTTGTTCATAGGTATTTAACTTACTTAACCTGTTGGAAAAGATCTATATTACCTATTTTGTATGTATTTTCCTTTTCATAATTCTAGGCCTTAGGAAAAAAGCAACTACACTTTAAAATAATGAAAAAATTTCAGGTCATGGAAACCTGAAGAGAGAGCATAGAACATAGTAACTTTTTCAGCTTTATCAAGTTAGTATTTATTTACTATTTGGCATGCCCTCCGTTTTAGGAGAGAACTGGGAAATCCAAAGGGTTTCACAGTAGTGAATTGATGGACAATATCTAGCTTTCAGTCTATGAATGAGGAAGTAAGATCAAGATTTGAAAGACAGCCATTACAATCATGGACTTCTATTAAACCATGTAAATAATGTAAAATGATTATTTCTTTCTTGAATCATCAGGTTTTTTAATATTTTCAGCCCCATCAGGGTATGTGTGTTTTCTTCATGACAGCATATCCAAGTACATAAAGGACAGGAGGGTAAATGAGGGAATCAACCTGGATTCACCAAGGCTAATCTGTAGCTGGCTAACCAGTCTGCCATCTGTGATGAGAACATAAGTCAACAAACAATGTGCCCTCACAGCAGAGAAGGTCATACGAAAACATGGCTAGCAAGTTGAGGAAAGTACCTATTCACTTCTGTTCAAAGACTTGTACAGTTTTGGACTTATAGGAGATACAAACAAGTTGGGAAAAATCCAGATGAGAGAAACACACCATGATCATTAAGAGGCTGGAGCACTGGCATACGAGGAGTTGAAAGAGCTGTTGGCTCAGACAGAAGAAAAGAGCACTAAAGAGGATCTCATTAAGGTGTTAAAAATGGCCCCAGCCTTATCAGGTGTCCACAGCAAGGGGAAAACAGGGACAAATACAAAATGCAGCAAGGAAATTTATGATTGGATATTACAGATGAAAAATCACAATGAGGATAATCAAGCTCTGCAAAAGATTGGAAGAGAGATGGTGAAATATCCATGACTGAAGAGACTTAAAACTTGAGTGCACAGTTTCCCAAGCAAACGGAACTAACCTCAAAATTAGCTCCAGCTTTGAAATTTTCCCATCTCAGGGAAAGTGATTGAATGAGATGATTCCAAAGGTCCATTTCATATATTCTGAAAGTCTTCACAGTTCTATTCCACCATAAGCATTCTGGCTTTTCTGGCAACAATATCCACAGCTTCAAGTCCTTCCAGTGCTGAAACTTGGCCAAAGAATTGATTGCGATCAATAATGTTCACTACTTGCTACTGTTACTTAGATTCTTAAGCAGTGAGGCTGTTGGACGAGAGTAATTTTCTCCTCCCTTTCTCTTTGCTAGTATTATTTGCTCATTAACTAATTTAAGTTTTACTAATTTAGTAACTTTCTTTATCTCTTACTTTCTTCATTATGAGTTGATAGAAATGAATGCATGTTACCTTTGTTTTCCACTGCAGTCTGTCATTTTTAAAGGTTGCATTCTTCACAAACAACTTCACAGTGAAGTAGTTCTGGTTACCTAGAAGTTCCTTCAGCCTCTGAAAATTAGACAATTATCTTTTAGTGGGATAGAGCTTCTGTTGTCAATCCATTATTTACATTGTCACAACACTCTGAAAAGATGAAATTGTTCGAATTGTCTTTTTATCTGGACCACAAACATTTAGATACTCAAGAGAAAAGAAATAGGTATGTTGCAAGTTTTTTGGGGTTGTTGTGTATTATGGTCTTACTTTGGTACAAGTCATTTGTTCAACTTTTGACCACTCTCATTATTCTTATCCCAGTGATATGCAGTTCAATGCATCTTGTACATGCCTCTCTAGGACTGCCAAAAGCATGGATGTTATTAATGCAACCTAGCTCCAAGTTTCTTAGGAAGTATGTGTAGGATGGAATGTGATGTGCACCTGCCTCACATGTGTTAGAAAGTAAAAAAAACCAAACTGGTTGGTTTGGATTGACTGAGTTTATTTACTCCAGCACTATAATATGTGAGTTACTCTTTATTCAATCTGCTAACTGGTGTCTAGATTTTGTTTTAGATGAAGCTCTGTATAGCTGAAGATGAGAATTGGAATTTTTTCGATTTGAAGAAAAAATATTACAGAGGCATTTTCTATTATAATAGAAATCTAGATTGTACATATAGATATGTACTTTCATGCATGACATCAAAGAGGTGGACCTCTTAGTAAAAAAGTTAATATATCTTCCATGTAAAATTAATGTATATCACAAAAGAGTTGATGTTGGAAGGGACCTCAGGAGATCATCTGCAGAGGTGAACTAGAATAAGTTGCCTAGTACTTCCAGATGTGGAGACACTCTGCATCTTGGGGTGTCCCACTCAAGTGTTCCATAACCTTTACAGTAAAAAAGTGTTTTCATATTTCTGGATGGAATTTCGTGTATTGAACTTCATGTCTGCTGGCTCTTGTTCTGCCACAGGGCACCACTGAGAAGAGTTTGGCTTTGCCTTCTCAACACCCTCCCATTGTATACTTACTTTGACATCCTCCCCAAGCCTTCTCTAGCCTAAACAGTGCTATAAGACTCAGCTTCTACTCTTAAAAGATACTCCAGTCTCTTAGTTTTGGAAGTTAAATAATTTTTTTTCTTTCAGTGACAATTGTGAAATAATTATGCTGATAGTTTGGAATTAAGTTTGTCAAATGTTTTTCTTTTAATTCATTTTATCCTGAAAAGATAGCTTTATTTAAAGAAACTCTATCCCCTTATAGAAAAAGAATTCAGGAAAATATCAGGGGGAAAAAATCACTGTTTTATTCATGTATTATATAGCTATAACTTCCCGTCATTTTGTGTTTTCATCTTAAATACAAGAATAAAGAAATAGCAATAGAACCAATAAAAATAGAATAAAATACTGTTGAAAACACTTAAAACATGGAGAATTCCTGTTCTTTTATTGCCTGAATTATTGACAAAGTAACTTCTCTCATTTGACTTCAAAATATTTTATGCATAATTTATGTTTTATAGTATAGTACCAAATGTTGTAGTAAAACCTAATTTTATTCTGCTGTCTTTACAATGCTGAAATATTGATGATGATTTGATAGTAACTATGTTGACTTTGGTATAATATCGTATTCATTCAATGCTTAGGTTGTGTTCAGCATAGTAAGACTAATTGGTCACCTTTATAAGGGTAAAATCCACATATTGTCTTTTGGAGAATATGCAATGTTCTTCCTCAGATAGGTTACAAATACGAGTTCTGCTTAATGTAGCTCAATGTCAAAGTGTGAAAGTAGTTTCCAAATAATGGGAATGGCCTTGGGAAGAAATGAATAATCATAGCATATGTTCATATTTCTTTACAAAACCCTCCTGTCCTAGGGTGACTTTATGATGCTTGTATCCCCAATTGTCTATTCTGTATGTGCTGTATCTTGAGTTCTGTACCGTTAAAATGGTTCTGGGAGCCAAGGGGGAGAAAGAAGCAGCCGCAGTTTGTTTTGAGAAAACTGCCTGACTCCCACACGGCCTGGCTGCGGCGTTCGGCTGAGGCACGGACAGCGGTGGGACAGAGATCTCCTGTGCTCTTAGTTAGTTTTAGCTAGCTGAGGCAGAGAAGTTCCCTGGACTGTTTTATTTCCTTTTCCTTGGGACTGTTTAAATCTGCTCTGGACTGACAAACCCAGAGGAGCAGCGAGGGCTGGCACCTGCGGCTGCCGGGCCTGGCCCTGCGGAGGGAGTGGGGCTGGTGAGAGACTGAGGGAGCTGAGCTGCACCCAGGGCAAGGACTGCCTCAGTTTGCCATCTCTCTGCGGAGCGGCCAGAGGTTTTATTGTTTCATAGTATTCATTCTTTGTGCTTGTGGGCACCTTGTTTGTGAAATAAATAGTTTTTTCCGCTTTTCTCCGAGGAAGTTCTTTTTTCCTGGACAGGCTGAGGAGAGGGGCCGTTTGGGTTTGCTTTCCAGAGGAACCCCTTCGGAGGTTTCCTCCCAAATTTGCCCTAAACCAGAACACCTCCATGGTATGTGGAGGAGCATTTAGAAATTGAGTTTATTCTGTGTTTGCAGATGTGTTTCTTTGCTTATTACAATAACCATATTTAAAATTATTTCAATTTAAAATAAAGTTACATTTTACAGTGTGCTAAGAGATAGTTTCTAACTGTGGAATATATACATATGGATTATTGTTCTTCTTTTATATTTCATTTGAGATCCATGGGTTGGGGTGTCATTTTAGAACTATGTACTCCTTTTATTTCACAGTGAACCACATCATTAGAAATAGTAAATGAATAATAAAAAATAATACTACTTTTATAATATAACTAACTTGAGGTCTCCTTCTTATTTTTAATCTTGTGGTTGACCACAAATTTGTGGTTGATTGATTTCTGCACACATAAGACCATGCAGCTGAAATTAGAACTGCTTGACCTGCAGTGCCTGTAATTCACTTCATCCACCAGGTACAAGTGTAAAGAAGGTAGTACAGCCTGCTAGCAAATCCTTGTCATCTTTTAATGGTTATAATTGCAGGATGAAAGTGATAGAAGCTCAATTCAAATAAACTGAATTTTGATTTCTTTCTTCCTTTTTATTTTGTTTTATTTATTTATTTTGTTTATGATTTCTAATAAACAATATTAATTGCATTTAGTTTTTATATGTGTTTTAGTTTGTACTGGCATTGGTTAAAGCATCTGCTTGAGTGTCTCCTCCCAGCCCCATAGCTGTACAGAACCATTCCAATTTTCCTTCAACTTTGTGTGACAGTGGTCAAGAAAACATTTTCTTTTTTATTGCATAAGAAACCAATGGTAAACCAGCTACATTCAAGTTTGAAAGTTTGAAATAAAGTTTGAAAGAAAAAGGGGTCCATCTTGAGCTTGAAGAACGATTCAGATGATAAAATTCAATGCTATTTTATCTTTAAATTGACAAAGGTCATTTGTATCTCTCGCTTTGTGAGAATTTTTTTCCATAATGTGGTTTATCTGTGGGAAATTTAACTTAAATTGCTTATGAATAATTCCAGTATATAATCCTGTAGTTTGGACTCTTTGTGACTCCAAGTGTCTTCAGTGAGAGTTTCCCATGCTCAGGTGGACAAGAGCACCTTTTTAAGCTCACTGTGATTATTAGGTGTGGAAATGTAGCTCTGCCACCATGTGATCCATAAACAAAGTGATACGAAATTCTCTCTGCCATGCTGGAAGCTAGCTAATCTTTCAGATCAGTATATCCAGTTAAAGATTTCAATTCCTAGAAGCTCTGAATACACTATCAAACAATTTGACCTACAATAGGCTTGTGAACTGTGAGTAGGAGATTTAAGACAGCATTCTGTAGTTTGATTTTATGACCTCAGCCTTCCAGAAGCTGAAAGTTTGTCTCAGAGATTGATAGAATGTGTCTCCTGCCCTGCTTCAGCTGTGGTGAGGCACTGGAGTTCCTTTCTTCTCAGTTTAAATTTCCTGATTCATACTTTCCTTGCTTTTCCATTTTAAGGGGTTTTCAGAGACAGTATGCCAGACTGACACTATGGAAGCTCCTAGTTTGAGCATGTTCTTCATCATGGGTATGGATATCCAACTCTCATTTTTATCCTTGACCTGTTCTTCACAAGGCAGAAACTTGTTCTTCCTTCTGGAGAGACCATCTAATTAATTATGGAAATTAATATCTGTGATAAGTGGGACAATTTTTCAATGTTTAACTAGGTCCCTCTCACCTAAGAAGGCTTCTTTCTCCTTGACTTGTGATGACTGGGAAATCAGAAGTGAGAAATGTGTCGGTTTAGTAAGGCTTTGGCTGTCTTTAATTTCAACTTGTTTTGTATTGGTGGGATTAATTATTTTTTCCTACCTAGTTACTTCTGACTTTTTTCTATACAGTTTGAAGTTTCTTCCAGAGTCCCTGTTTATAAAACTTAAATGTAGGTGTTTTGGGTGTGAAGGATTTTCATATCTATGCCTACCTTTGCTTTTTTGAACCAAAAAAGACTGCTTTTTGGTTAAGTGTTCTTTCTGCTAAAAAGTTTAAGAGACTCATGCTGCTTTAGTCATTAGCAATATTTTCCTGGAGAAAGTTAATTCTGAGTCCTTCATGGGTTCCTTTCTTAGGTTTTTACCAGAATGAAACTCCTAGACTGCCTTGCAGGTATACTATGCTGTTATGGATTGGCTGCTAGAAATTTCCATCAACATGAGTGTGCACATGAAGGAGGAGAAAATAAGAAATTAACAACAGTGATGTATTGTTTGGGATATTCACATCTACAACTTTCCTCCCCCTTATTCTCTATCCTGGCATCAAGCAGTCAAGCAAGGAGCTAAAAAAGGAATTGGGGTCAGTGTAACACCACTTCTTCCTTCTATGCCCTTTGCTGAGAGAATCAAAGGCATAACACAGAAACATGAACCATGGGACAGAGGCTCATCATGATCTGTCTGGACTCAAACTCAAAATAGTGGTGCTCTTGTATCCTCTATCCTAAGCTGATAGATGTTGCTGGTGAGAGACAGGCTTCTGCCAAATTTGTGACAGGAATGTGAGGCTGCATTTGTCTTTAACATGCCAGGGAACATTTCTGGGTGCTGGAAGGAGCCATGTGGCATTCTCCCAAGGAAAGAGATACCAGGCACAGCTGAAGAATTAGTATATGCCTGGGGCCTGATAGACAATCTGGATGCAGCTATCCTGCTTAGAAGGTTAGAGCAGTGTAGGTGTGGAGCATTCTATGCCAATATGACCTCAGTGCCAGGAGATAGTTCCAAACATGTTTAGTTTACTATTGCTGGTGCAGCCTGAGTTCCAAATGGTTCGAGTTGAAGTGACAAGAGAACTGACATGGCATTCAGGGTCTGGCAGAATGGAGAGTCCTAACCTGCGTACAACTCATGACATATTTTCTGAGAGCTAAGCAGAGCCAGATACTTTCAGTGATATTGATTGTGCTTTGATCTCAACAGTATATAAGCATTCTAGATCCCAGGCTCTCCACTGCTATTTTGTAAATGAGGACTGAAACAATTGTGCCTCTGTTACATGGAAGAGAACTACATAAAACTCTACTGCCTAAACATGACTGTCTGGAGAATCTGTTAGGGATTTTAGATTTTTCAGAGGGACTCAATGACTGCTCAATGACAAGTTCAGATGACTTTCATGATACATTTAGTTCAGTATCTAAAGTATTTAGTTTGGGATTTTTTTTTTTCCTGCTGAATTATATAAAGATTTAGGAACATTACTTGAATTAAACACAGCTGAAAAAATCACGGTAATTGTTCCATGAGTCATTCAGGTACCATAGTGCTGTTAGTAGATGAGAGAGAGAGAGTTGTGATGAATCATTTTGCACGGTGTCTTATTGTGGAACTGGGATCTCTCCTGCAATTTTTTTTGCATTTTTGTTTGTTTGTTTGTTTGTTTGTTTGTGGTTTGGTTTTTTGTTTTGTGGTTTTTGTTTTTGGGGTTTTTTGTGGTTTGTTTGTTTGTTTGTTTTTGTTTTGGTTTTGGTTTTTTTTTTGTTGTTTTGTTTTGTTTTGTTTTTTTAATCTGTGATATTAGGAGGAATATTTGCACAAATTAGGGTTCACTAGATATGTCTTACCAAACAGGCAGTTCAGAAGGAACATTAAATTATTCCTGTTCTGGCTGAGTCTTGTAATATATTTTACAAAAAGGTATTTGCCAAAACAGATTTTGTGAAGTATCCTATCAGTTCAATTCAAAGGAGCAGAAAGATGCTGAAAGATAGTTCTTTAAATATATTCCCCCTAATTTAGCATTTTAATTTTAGTATTGTTGAAAAGTTCCTGATCCACAGAGCTGCAATTCTGTGGAGCACTTGCAATACTTATGGAGCGGGTCTTCATTTTCTAGAAAACATTCCACAGTAAAACTATTTGAGGCACAAAGGATATTTCTCTCTTTATGTGTAATTGGTTTTCGAAAATTATAAAACATTGTGTTCACTTTAGATACATCTGGAAATAATGGGTTGTTCTTTTTAAGCTGTTTGAAACTACATCTGCCAAATCTTCCTTTATAGTAAAAGCTTCTGTGTCATTAGTTTTGGATTTCATTTCCACATTTGATAAGACTTTAAAATAGAGTAGAAAAAATAACTCCTAATGGATTTAAGTAGGGAATTCTAACATAAATAGACTGAAAAATTACTGAATATTTTTACTGTAATTGCATTTTGCTTTCTAAGCTGTGTGTCATAAATAATTTTGTTCAATGAAAGCATCATGTTGGATGAATGATTTTTTCTGAGTGATCCAAATGATTGCTAGCATATCTTACTAAATACTTTGTCAGTCATGTGATGAATATGACCTTTGTCGTTATTTCAGTAACAGCGTTCAGGAAATTTTAGATGATGACTTTGTTGTTATGTATCCAAAAGCTTTGAAAGACCTTTGTAGTATGTTGCTCTGATAGCCTTTAGTTTAAGTATGTTATTTGTCTTTGTGAAAGTAATTTTTTGGTAATGAAAGTATTTCTAGTCATGATCATAGTAATGCTTTGGATGCTGCTAAGGTAATTCTGACCTCTGTTGGCAAAGCACAGCAAATGAAATGTGTGCTGAGTAGCATCCTTCTGTTTTGATATTATTTATGTCAAACATGACATGTTGCTGACAGAAGAAAATAAGGCATCAATTCTATGTTTTTATTGTTGGAAAGCTTTTTTTTGTCGTACTGTTCCGGTTAGCTAGAGCATAGGATAGAGAATTTATGCTCAAACTGTCCTTAGTTAATAACATTATCTTATTTAATAATTTTGTACTATGCAATAGTTATATCGAATGTCATTCTTATTAAGATTTTCTATGCTATGCCAAACACATTTGAACATTTCACATTATAATAGCTCTATGGATTAAAGATTAGATGTTACAAAGATTCCATTTGAAGTTTGCAATATGTCTGATAAAGACCAATCTTCAAGGCTCTGAAGAAACTTCATCAGTGGATTGGTTTTGCCCAGTTGTACTTAATGCAGTAGCTAATTTCACCCTGATTGACTTCCTTATTTAACTTGATAATCAATTTAAAAGAAGAAAGAAATGTAGATGTAACCTGAACAGGTGTTAATTTTTTTTCTATGCATTGACTATCATTTCTATAATGTATTTGTCATATCTGTCTTTATATTTTGTATGTATTTCCTAAGCTGTGTCCTTGTTAATGAAGTTCATACAAAGCTGATGGAAAGAATGAGTGTTCATTCTTGGATGGAGGCAGTCAACAGGCAGATACTCCATGGTAGCATGGAGTAGCAAAAGAGCACCTCTGATTTGAAATGATGTTTCTCCAAATTCTTCAATATTTATGGTATAACATAAACATAAAATTTACATGATACAATTCAGCATTATATAATCACCCCAGGACAATAGGAAAGAGTTTTAGTACTATTTTGAATTCATTTTGATCAAGGTTTCTTTTAATTACCTTACATCTTGCAAAAATGTGCTGTTGCAGCCTTCTGATGTTCTCTGCCTTGCTCATTGTCTGCTTAGGCCCGTGGAGTCTGAATAATTTAGGAAATATTCTACTGGAAAGCACAAATGTTATGTATATATTCTACATATGTTATAGGTCATTGATAGACTTCAAGAGCCTTAATATCTCAGGACTGATATTCTGGAAGTTAGTTCCTGAAGCTTTCATGGTTCTGAGTTTAGGCTAAGGTTGTGGCAGGTTGTCCAAAAGAGTTGGACATTATTGCTGCTGTTATGAGATGAAGATATGGAAGTGTTGAACTCAGAATATGGGAAATCATTGATGTGGATAACTGATGTAATATCATGTGGATGCAGACACAAGAACTGAGACTCTCAGATGTGTTACATTTTCATATGTTAAGATAGTGAGGGACTGATTACATGTGTGCAGGGTTTAATGTTACTGTAGTTAATTTCTGAATCTCATTTTCAAATCTCAGCATAAATTGCAAATGAAGTGTGAGATGGCCTTCAAGAATCAAGAGGAAATGGAATCATGCATTTTATTCTTGTGTCTATTTTGCGAGTGTCTGAAAGAATTATTCTACTTTTGAGGAAACTCAGATGAGGAAGGACAAGATATTAAAGCCAGCTGAATTGCAGACTCTATATATAGCAAGCTCTGTTCTGTGTGTCCTACAGCTATAACAAAGAGTCTCATCTCAGGTTGGTTTCTAAGATGAACAATTTTTAGTGCTGGATTGAGGTCATAGATCTAACAGCATCCATATTCAAAAATCTTTGATGCAAATTGTTACTCTTCCCAGTGCTGCTTCCACTGCCAGAGCTTCAGGAATTTTTATTCCACTTAAACAAATGTCAGTAAGTGTTCCAGGATGCATAATTAATCATTTAGAGGTCTAAAAAACTCCTTTTCTAGTAAATATTGACTTTGCCTCTCTGTGATAAGAATGTGTTTAAAATTGCAAACACCATGAATTTATGATGGATGGGAATACTCTGTTGGATCTCCAAAAATGAATTGTGGAAAAAACGCTCTTTTTTTTACTAAAGATTCAAGGTCAGTTGAATTAGGAAGAAGAATGGCTAAGGGAATATCTTTCCTAACAAAATATGTCATCCTATCTATATTCTTGAGAGAAAGAGAAATAGGACTTTGCTTCAGTTTATTTCTGATAAAAGTAATATTAGAGTGGCTTTTAAAAAATTTATTTTAATGTTAGCTAACTTTTACAAAAGATGGACTCAGAATGGTCTTTCTGAGAATGTGCTCTGTTCTTCAAAAGAAAATAATGTTGTATATATTATACCTCAGCATTCATGGGTATGTTAATGTAAGTGTATGCAATCAAAAAGTCATACAATATGCTGAGTTGGAAAGGACCCACAAGGGTCATCCAAGTCCAACTCCTGACCTGCACAGCACCATCCCCAAGAGTCACACCCTGTGCCTGAGAACATTGTCCAGATGCTCTCTGAGCTCTGTCAGGCTGGTACTATGACCACTGCCCTGGGGAGCCTGTTCAGTGCCCAACCACACTCTGGGTGAAGAGCCCTTTTCTAATACCCAGCCTAAACCTCCCCTGACACAACTTCAGGCCATTCCCTCATGTTCTGTCTTGTGGTCACCATAGAGAAGATACCAGTGCCTGCCCTTCCTCTTCCCCTCACAGGAAGTTGTAACTGCAATGAGGTCCTTCCTCAGTCTCCTCCAAGCTGAACAGACCACGTCCTCAACTGCTCCTTGTACAGCTTCCCCTCAATGCCCTTCACCATCATTGTAGCTCTCCTTTGGTTGCTCTCTAATAGCTTTATATCATTCTTATATTGTGGCACCCAAACCTGCACACAGCACTCAAGGTGAGGCCGTACTAATGCAGAGTAGAATGGGACTATCCCCTCCCTCAACCAACTGGCGAGTGAGTGTTTGGTGTACTTAGAACCATGAGATATGCAAGAGCTTCTACAACCCCTCAGAAGACTGATCTCTGTTGTGCTTATAGAAAAATAATGATTGTCTATGTAATTTCATTAAATATTAATTGTCTGGAAAGAGTTGAAAGAACCCAGTATTTATTTATAAAGGGAGTTTAATATGCGAATGTACCCATAAGTATTGTATTCACAATGAAAAAATATATGGCCAAGGGTATTAATTAGCCTTCCTCTCTTATATGGCCTAATACTAAATAACACAGTGAGCTGTATTCCTGGTTAATCTTGATCAATCTGTAGATCTTATACAAAGTGCATAGGTCTGATTCATAACAAATACACAGAACCCAACTACCTCATACATGTTAGGGAGCCAAGACTCCTGATACAGTGGGTGTGGAGTTTCTCTTCATTGGAACAATTGATCTGATGCACTGATCTTCAGCATTAGCTGGTGCTATTCTTTCAGATTGCTCATATCACCTAAGATCATACCATAGGCAATGGTTTTAGAACATGATTCACATTGCTGAAACATAAATGATTTTACTTATTAAAGCTATTGCCTGCTGATCTGGTATTGGTATCTGATCTGGACTGTGTGTTTTCATAATGTAGTAGTTGTTCTTACAGCATTTTTCTGCAAGATGATACCAAATGAGAGGTAACATTTTTCCTGTCAGAATGACTGGATTCTCAAGGACAGAACTCTGGACTGAATCCAAAGATCTGTCTAACTCATCATTGACAAGCTAGAGTTGCTGTGGTTCTCTGTGGATTAAGCAAAACTCCAGCTCGTCCCTATAGACAAATGGAATACAGAGGAACTCTTCTGTCGTAACTTATGAAGGTTTTCTCTCTTTTAACCACTCCAGGCAAATTGGACTTGACTGTAAAAGCTAACCAGTACTAGTCAGGAACATTTTGCTTTCTGAATATAGCCACAGTTTTATGCAATATACTCAGCCAGTGTACATAAGGAATGATGAAGCCAGATGGGCTAGATAAAAGTCAAATGCAAAGTTACCTTATATATGACAGATTTTTTGAATAAAGCATAAGTAATTGATTTCCTATTCCTTTGTGTGACATCATCTTGAAGTCAATGTCCTTCTTCTTTTGGTTTTTGCATATTAACTGATTTTTTACAACATTTAAAGTGATGTAACTATTAAGACTATCAGGATAAAACTACATACCCTCAAGGGAAGTTGATTGCAGTTTCAAGTAAATAGAGTTCTAACTCAGTTAAAATAGTTTATGTGACTTCTGTTCTGGTTCAGTTTATTTAGATTTTACCATATAGAGTATTAAATTGGAGAGACTGAGTGCTTGTCAACATGTTTTTCTAGGTAGATTCTTTCCCAAACTGGGCATACCTAAATTTGCATGTAGTTACACATGCACAGACTGTCCAGTCTGAGGAGTTGTAGGACATGTCTCCCAGTGGTCTATGTCAACCATACAAGACCACTGGTGTCACTGTGGGACACAATAAATGGAGGCAGGGAGTGATAGTTCTTTCAGAAGGCTGCAGTGGACCCCTCATCAGGAGGAGCCCCCAGATTATTTTCTGGGCTTCTTTTATGCATTTACTGATGTGCCCACCTTAGAGGTGGGACCCTTGGGAACCATTGGCCAGTTCCAGAGACCACCACGCGAAATCCCTCCTCTGGGAAAATATGTGCAAAACAAGGTAGTTTACAATATGTGACCTTGTTTACTAGAAAGAGTGCCTGGGAACAGAATTTCCCCAAACCAAAACATGGCAGGCACGAAGCATAGCAACACACTGGTTTCTCTAGTATTTTTAATATAGATGTTCAAAGTTGGCTAACCCCCATAATACTTAGTAAAACTGCAGAAGCCTCCTGGTCATCTTTCGTTCTGCAAAATTTAACCTTCTCCGTGGTCTCCCATGACATCACCTCCTTGCATGGTCTTAACCTCAGAGACATACAGCCAGACAACTGTCTCCCAGGTTACTTCACCTACTTTGCTGACTGATCCAGCTTGGTCTTCATTAGTAATGACACCCTATTCACACCCCCACACTACAGCTGCAGCCTCCATGGACATGTGGGTCCTCTGATCCAAGGTCTCCCTCCAGTCCAATGCAGACCTTCATTTGCTCCATTTCCTGCCCATACTGACCTATATTCTCACTAACCCATCATCTCACTCAAGTGCAGGCAATCTGGCCCTCATACATGCACACACGATAGAGGCCCTTGCCCAAGAAAATAGAAGCAGAATTTAATAAGATTGAGTGCAGGACATGACCAGCCTATTGTGCTGCAGAACCAATTATACACATTGATCAACTCTTTGTCCCTTTATCCCTCTATCTTCTCAAACTTGTTCCTCCCCAAATCACCTAAACCCATCCCTTTCCGTGCCTTTGGTTCCGCCCCTAAATATTCCATCAGAAATCTTACTCAACCCCCATGTCCCGTAGCCCTAGACAGTGGTGAGTGGTGTCTCTCAGCTTGAAGTGTTCTCCAGCATTGTTTCACATTGATGTGTGTCATCCCTAGGCAATGGGGTTGTGGCTGTCACAGCACAGTTTTGAGAGGGACTCCAACAAGGTGTGTGTTTGTCACAGCCGTGTGCTGTGCTGTTGTGCTCTGCTGGACTTACGTAGATGAGCTTTTAATGCACTGGTGATGCTTCTGTGATGAGCTCCAGAGTAGTGGGGCTAGGATATTACTTGATTCTCCCCCTTTCTGCTGTCCCTTTGTGCTCCTTTGGGGATAAACAGGAGCTGTTTATCACATAACCTAACACATGAATAAGAATTTGTATTATTTCCAATTGTCTCAGTACTATTCCAGCTGTTCTTTGGGTACTTCACAATCGTAATGTCCTCATATACAGGTTCTATAATTTCTCACCTTAGGAGTTCCTTTAAAGGTGTTTCTTAAGTCCTAACTCTATCAAAATATGCTTTTGTAAAACCTTTTTCTTTCAATTTCAATTCTTTTTCTTTCTTATCAAAGGATAAGGCCACATTGACTCTCTGTAAGAGTCCTCATGACTATATTCTGGATATCCAGGACTTTGGTATCTCTATGTGCCTGGTTTTCTGTGTTTCCTCAGCCACACACTGACCTTCAGTCATTTATAATCAACCTTTTCATAGTTCTTTCCACTGGAGAAGCAGTGGATGGCAGGTTGGACTAATGATGGTAGGTCTCATCATTCTCCAATTGAAAATACAATTAGTAACAGCAAGAATGATTGTGAGCAAGTATACAAGGTTATCTATTAGACATTAAGATTATTTGCATATTTTTAAATGCTGCCACCCTACTCCAAATTTTTGTCTGGGCAGATGTAGTCTGTTAAATCTATCAGTGTTCATTTAGCAGTCATATTTCCGCAAAACTTGAAAAACAGTAATTACTGGTAAGATACTGATTTTTGAGTCTTATGTTGTTGGACATGTTCTCATTCTTCTACATGTTTTCTTAAATTACACTTTTTACTTCCATGCTTGTGTTATCATGGTAAGTAATTGTTGATCCTGCTGTTTGCATATTTGGAAGATCTTTTTCTAACCCACGGTTCTAGCTAGCTCTAATTATAGTAATGAGTAAATGTTGTATGCTAAATAATCAAACTCATAATATGTATTGCACTTGAGATACCAAACAGAAATCATGAATTGAACAGAATCACTATGGAAATAAGACAGCAGTTTGGTGGAATTCTCTAGTTTTGCAGATTACACTAAGGCCAAGACTATAAACAGATCAAGGTTAAAGAAAGAAAGTGGAATAAGCTGCTTTAGAACCTGAACTTGAGTAACATTCTTAATCAACTTACGTGAATAGTTGATCACAAATTTTGCTGTATTATTTATACTGAGGCAACTAAACAGCAGGAATCAAAATGAGATAAGCATGTTCAAAGTTGAAATGTTGTTGAGTCACATTTCACACTGATGTAACAGAAGCCCTTAGTTGGAATTATACAGTAAGCTTTAAGCATAAAATCAGTATTAATTGAATTGATAATCCATTTGCCATTCCCTTTATTTTTAATTAAAATAATAAAAATATTATTATTATTTTAAGTTGAGATTTTTATTTCCAAGTTGCTTCATTCAACAGGTTTTTTTTTATATTGGAAAGAAAATCAAAGATAGCCTTACTCAAAATATCATCTACTTTTTTTCAATTTAATACTGATAATTGCACCTCTTTGAAATTAATCCTAAATACATTTTTCAATGTTTATTTCCCATGAACAGTTACTTATTCGGCTTTAAAATATGACTTTCTAAAAGGTTTTTTTCTCCACTGCTACTAAAGGCAAATATTTGAATTTACTTTTTTTGAAGTAATTTGAAGATGTTCCTCAAATTCAGCAGAGGAGTGTTAATAATAGGTAAAACTGTACGTGAAAAATAAATACATGCTTTTATAGAATAATATATTTGGCATAACACTGGATTCTACCAAAGAGGAATCCATAGAAAGAAAAAAATTTCAAATTTACTAAAATGATACACTTCTATATTTGATAAGTAGCCTTATTAATATATAGATTAGAGGAAGAGTTGTCATTTGGTATATTTGTACATAAAATAGAGAATGGGAGCTATTCTTCTGCTGTTCACAATAAGTAACATGTATCGAATGATGATCGATATTATTGTGTAAAAGTTAGCATTTTGAAAATTCTCTGTAAAATTTGCTATGTACTTTGTATAATTGACTTAGCACAACTGAACACGTGTATGAATGTAGGCAGAGCACTAATAAAGAGCCTGACTCAAAAACATTGAGTCATTGTGTTTCTGTCAGATTAACAAAAAGCATGGAAAATTTGGAAGATTTTGACTCAGAACAAGACAAATTCCTGTAATACATATTTATTCTGTGGAACACAGAAGCAGTAAGAGGCTGTGTAAATCTGAACTGTTTGGTGTTCACCACTGACATCAATGGAAAGAGAATGAAGTTTAGAATGTCATGTCATCAGGCAGCTTTCTAAGGCTTTTGAAATTTTTTGTAATTGTTCACCAAAAATATTTTCTTTCACCTTAGAAAAACTACCATATAAGGACCAGATTTTTTTTTGCGTAGTCATGAAAGAGCATAATGAAAATGAAATGATATAATGCAGATATTTGTACAGAGAGGAAATGTAATGGAAAAATTATGCGTACCTTGCAAGCATATTCTTGTACTTTTGATGGGGAGTGTGTCTGTATGATGATTAGCTGGAAAAAGCTTTTATTTCCTTGCTTTTTTGTTAATTTGTGTGTAACAACAGCCATTTCACAAATATTTCTTTCCAAAAGTCATGGCAAAATAAGAAATCAATCAACTAACCATGTTTTTATTTATAATTTTCAAATTTCTTTTGAAATATTACTATTTATATGTAACTACTTAAGCACACTTTAAAAAAAGAAAAAAAAATAGCAATTTTCTGACCAAGAGTATTTTCAATTAATATTTGACATCACTTCATAAGGTCAATATACTTTGTCCACAGTGAGAGCAGACTGTAAGGAGATCTTTCTGCTTTCAGCAATAATGTAAATAGTACAACAGACTTCTGTTTATTTGTGCCTTACTTTGGCTAGACGTAATGGAAGAAACTAATGATAATCAAGGTTTAATTCATCGTTGAATGAAAACTAATTTTTTTGCACAAAAAGTAGGTTCAATTACTTTCTTCAAACTCATTAAGTAATAGGAAAGTTTTAATTTACTGCTGTACATAGGAAAACAGATTCCTAACTTACTAATGCATGCCACATTAAGAAGTTTGATTATTGAATGCATGAAAGTACTAGGAGAATTACATTTTTTGAGAACATTCAATATTAACAGTATTATGAAGAGCTGCTAATTTCTGTCAACAAATATTCTTTTCTGGAGATTGAACGGTATTTTCTGCCAGATTCTTCTTAGTGTTGCTTTCACAGATGTTTCAATACACAGATAAATCAGTATATTTAACGATTTTTCATGTATCATATATGTTTATGATACTAAAGAGGGGTATTTAGATTTTTCCTCAATCTCTACTCCACTTTTGTTTGAAGTCAGATGCTTTGTATGGAGGTTATATATGACTGTACTTTTGTCCTGCTGTATTCTAATTGCAAGAGAAGAGCTTTAGTTGAAGCTGGGAGTTTTAGGATGCAAGAATTTGTATTTGAAATGTTCAGTTTGAATTTGATTCTCAGTTATCAAAGCATAAATATCCCGTGTATATTCTGGAGCTGCATTCTTTTTGTAGGAAATAATGTTGCAATACTGTTGCAGTGCAAGACGTCCTTGGAGAGGATTTCCGCATTAGCCCAAGAAAAGAGAGCTGCCTGCAGCCGAGTCCTGCTTGTGTTTGCTGTGTTCTGTAGTTTGATAACCACGCTGTGATTTTGAGCATGTCTTCATGTACCTTTTGGGAGCTGACAGTGATTAGTCTGTCCATCCTGTCTTGTGTCTCTGAGTCATCAGCATTTACTCATTGTCTTTTGTCCTTTGCGCCTCAGCCTCCTAAACCTGCCTGTCCTGAGGAGTTTCATATAGGTGCATTTATATACTCTTTATTAAAGTTTCCGAGGTTTTTTTGTTTTAAATCAGTATCATTTCAGTTGAAAAATATCTCCTAAGACCAGAGTCAGGAAGTACAGCAATGTTTTAATTAGTAAATGGATTAAAGAAGAAAATTAGGGGAGAACAAATGAGGATTATCTTAGGGAGTTTTGGTGGGAGTTTTTTAGTTTTTGGGTTTTCTGTGATTTTTAAAAATTTTATTCATGATGCCTAGCACATTGTGAACTGTATATGAGCTCTTGGATCCTTGCATTTTGAAAAAACAACCAACAGAAAAATCTTAACTAAGTCAAAGCAAGCAAGCTATCAAAACCAAGTAAATTATGTTCTGGTTGGTAGTGTATATGTATTTTTTTCTTTTGGTAATATTTAAAATCTTGCTTTCTATACCAGTTATTGTTTTCTTCATTCTCCTATGAGCTGGTATATATCAAAGGATGAAAATATAATTCAATTAATAAGACAATAAACACTATGCAAAAGTAAAAGAGAGGTTGTACCTTATCAATACATAAAGACTTCTCTCCTTCTAATAGACTTTTTTTTTGCTTATTTGCACCCAAGAAAATAATTCAATCCTGTTCTTCCAAGAAATTAAATTGCAGGGAGAGGTGGGGTACCCAGCATTATGTAGAATTATGCTCACTGCAGAACACAGTGTTTCACACAAATAATTCTGTATGCACACAGTATTACTTGTGGGAAAACAACTGCTTAAGTTTATGATCTAATGAGTCATTCAAATACACACAATGAAAAAGAGACCAGTCTACACCAGTAACCCCTAGTGTGCATACATACATATGTATGTACATATATATATTCCATTTTATAGGTAATAAAATACTGGTTCAATAGTAAATAATTCTTTAAAATCATATGTTAAGCATAACATCATTTTACTGATGTAGATAATGAAAAATGTCAGTACGAAAATTTCTTTTTACTTATTAGCTTCAAATTCCTTTCTTTAATCTACAGCACTTGATTCTAATGTACGAAGTGAAGGGAAATATGGCTTGCCAATAACTGTTTAGCATTGTATTAGAAACGAATGAAAATAGACTGTAATTCAGGACTCATAATTTTGTGTTCTGGAAGTTTTTAATACTGATGATTGAAAACCATTACAGAAGAGTAAATTGCTTCTGCAAAAGATAAAGTGGTCAGTTAGATAAAAAAGCCTACTGGTTCTCAATGCACCTCTGTAATCCAATTTCCAGGACTTGGATTTG
This sequence comes from Phylloscopus collybita, assembly GCA_027886175.1. Taxonomy (NCBI): domain Eukaryota; kingdom Metazoa; phylum Chordata; class Aves; order Passeriformes; family Phylloscopidae; genus Phylloscopus; species Phylloscopus collybita. Next base: position 46,690,077 of record JAJNNQ010000137.1, on the reverse strand, counting down.
TTGTTGGTTTTGGTAGATTAGCAGCCATGTTTTCCACTTTGAAACAAAATATGTCCTTTACTGTTTGTTGAAGAGTCTGTAATAGATCATGAAACTGTTTAAACAGGACATGTAATGAAGTTGATTGTAAAATACAGAAAGATAACAAAACATAATTTAATTAACTTTTTTTTAATGTATATCTAATTTATTTTAAAAATATAATCAGCTTAAGTGGGAGCTAAAATATCAAGTTAAGTAAAGAGAATAATTTTCCTGCCCCTTTAAACAATATAATTGGTTCTTACTAATCTGATGTTTGTTTGATTCTAGACTAACTGACCTAAAGACTACTTGTGGAAAAGTAGTACAAAATCAGATGATAACCTCAGTGTAATTACCAGAATAATAGCGGGAGAACAGATCTAATTGAAATGACTGTTCTGTCATTAGTCTTTGAGTCTGCCCTACATAAAATTCATGACTCTTATATAGATGGATGTGTAAAATTATTTTTACAAATAAATTATATTGATATCAAGATGACATTTGCTATTTTAAGTTTCCTTCAAGGTAATTCATCTAAAGTTTAATCACACTTGTTGCAGAGATCTTTAGATTATTTGTAGATCAAATTTCCGACACTTCTGTACTTGCCAAGCCAAAAAATTAACATCACAATTTTGCTTTATTTGCAGCATCTGGCGAGGACCAAACATAAACTGCACTGACAGTTCAGGTTATACTGCTTTACATCATGCAGCTTTAAATGGACACAAGTAAGTGCCCACATTTAGTTTTTATGTAGAATGATATTTAATTGTGTAATGCAAGAAAATATAGCATAGTTCTGAGATTTGTACCAAAAATTGGCAAACCTTGACTTATTAAAAGAGCGTTCTTTCCAATGGAATATATTAATATAAGATATGTTGACACTGTCATCAATATCAAAAGGTAGTAATGACAAACAGGAAACATAGTTTAAAAGCTATTGATTCTATACTGCTTCTTCCAAATTCTTCCTTGGTTTTGGGGAAAATTAGCATTGTTACTGCTAGTCTTGGCTCTAGTGCTTTTTCATTGCTGGGAAATCAGCAGAAAATATTGTGTTATATTTCTGTGTGTATGTACATATGTATAGAGTGTGAACGTTTCAGGAAGGAATTTTGTGAAAGAACAGTAGAGATTAATCATTATCAAAGCAAAAGTAACATGCAAAGAGTATTAAGTAATTATACACTTGAAAACAGGAAAAAAAGAGTCTTTTCAGTAAAGAAAGTTTTAACATAAAGCTTTGGTTAATTCCTCTGTGGGAGATAAGGAATTGATCAAAACCCAGTTGAAATTAAGAGTGATTTGCGTGAATTTTAATGTGATTTTGGACTGTTCATAAAATAATACATGCATATGTAATTATTATGTGTTTAGTTTACTCATTGCACAATTTTTGCATCCTTCTGCGGAAAAAATGAAAACTTTAGGAGGTGTATTCAATTGTATTCTAGAAAGGTGCCTATTTTCTTTAGGATGGATTAATCTTTTGATGAATATGGGATATTATTTCTAAATAAATATATAAAGTAAACTCTTGAACTAGATATTGTGCATTTTCCAAAGTTTCAGCTGTGTAGGAAGGTTCAGAATCATCCATTAATATATTTTTACTTCCATGAAATTAGGTCTACCTTCTTAATATGGTCTGTTAAACTCAGAATTTTTGTTCATGATTTATGGATTGTTTCTTGTGCTGTTGCTAATTTTTGACTGACCAAACCCCAAGAATTGGCTTGCAAAGATTTCTGGTTTTAAATAGATGAAAACTGGGTTTACTATATTTAATACTGGCAATAAAATAATAGTTACACAGAAAGTTAAAAATATTGCTGTATAAACACTGAAACTCTCGGAGGTTTCAAGTGAATCTTAGCAATATAAACTATAAAATCCCAAAATATACAAAATCCAAATGATTATTTCAGACACAGTATTGACCAAACTTTTTCAGAGGTCAGGGAGAACTTAGAAATGTGGATTTATGTACAATAGCAGATATAACTGCAGCCTTTGAAAAGTCCAATGTTGGCTGCTATGATTGCTTACAGTCACAGCAGTATAAGTAGCAATAACTGACATCACAATTATACCTTGTTATATTAAAGTAAACTTAAATATATCATGAGGTATTTTGTGATCAATCATGAGGGTTTCAGGACCTGTTATCCAAGCCATTATACTGATCCTGCTGCAATAGCAACATGGCCAGCAAGAAAATTGGAGAGACACCTGGTGGTTCTAGTTTTGCTAGTCATCACAAATAAAGAATAAATTACTTTACTCTCTCTTTACTCAAGTTTAAGCTTTCAAACTTGATATTTGGAATCAAAATGGCATACAATTGTTTGATACAAGAATCTTCCCACTTAGGAGAAGTTCCTGTCCTTTAAAAACTTTTGCAATTTTAATTTTTCCCACTTTACACTAGATTGAACCTGATGAGAGATTTTTAAGTTTTTCAAGACAGGTAAGAACATAAGAATTTGTGGCTGGGATCCTTGCTGGATACCATTGTTCAAATCTTTGCTTGATCACTGTATGTGATGAATTTCCTCCTCCTTGGTTATTCTGGGATCATTTTCTTTCCTTGGGAAACTATTCTGCTTTACGTAAGTAATGAAATTATATCTGGGGCAGGCACTGGAATCTCAGTCTCCCTAAGTAATTTCACTTAGCCCAGTAATGTTACTGGGCTAAGGACTTTCAGTCTCCTCTTCTCTGAAATGTATTTGTACAAAATGAGAAAGTTTTGCCAAAGCACTAAAAAAGACTCACCCTAGATAAGTGTGATAGGTTAGGGCATTCTTGGAGGATGAAGGAGATGCATGTTCTATTTTGTAGCCTGAATCTCGCAATAGACTCTTCCAAAAGATTCCTGTATGTTTTTATCTATAGATATCATGTGTGCAGGGCTTTTCTATGTTTTTCTTCCACTTAGTTCAATTTATACTTCCTTTGTTTGGTGTTCCTTTCAAAGGAACTGCTGTGTATGTCTAGCTCTTGTTGGACCATTTACTGTAAAACTAACTATTATTTAATGGGAAGTCTCTCAAACATTATGTGTACTAAAAAGTTTCCCTCAGGAATCACTTTTCTGGAACTTTTTGTGTAGCAGAAGTCTTTCTGTAGTGCAGCTGGCCTTTCTTGGCTGTTCTTATGGTATTTGACCTTGTCAGGGGTAACTAAAATCCAGCTTAAATTTTTGTCAAAGCTTAGATGAGGTGACTCCAGTATCTTTTGAGGTCAACTGCTAGTTTCTTTTGACCTGGATATGTTTCCTCATAACTCGCCATATTTTTCTTTCAATATGCAATTAAATAAGGTTCTGTCAAGATTGGAAGAATAATTGCCTTAGATTTATCTTCTGTCTTAATTTGCAGTCAATTTGTAGTCATTTTTGGTCATAACACAGGTTACATTGAGCTCCTTTCCCTTACTGATTTTTTGAGCCAAATCAGTAAGTCAGTGTTTCCATATTTGTGAAAAGTGCTCATAGAACTGGCCACACAGGATCATAGACTCTCTTAGCTTAATAACTAATGAGGCCTGACTGTGTCAAGCTATGAGACTACAAATGCAGCAATAAGACAGAATTTATTTACTTTCTGACATACTTGGTAATGTTATCATACCACACAGCTGATTTTTATGTTTAGCTTTTGAAGTTAAGTACAGGAGACTGCTTAAAAATCAGGGATGCAATATACCAACTTATGCTAATCTTTCACTTAATGTATGATAAGCCACACCAAAAGTACTGAAAGGAATATAAAGAGAATTAAAATGGTAATAAGTCACTTTTCCCCTCACTGCTACAAGATAGCTGAATGTGGGAAATGAAAATAGAAGCAGTTATTTCATAAAAGTTATACATAGAAGAAGGTATTTCATATATCCAGATAGATCATCAATAAATTGTTTCCTAACCAGCTTTGAGACAATGCCTTAAAGAAGAGGAAAAACTATTACTTAAGCCTTACAGTTAGAAATATGTCCATAAAACTATCCTCTTGTCATCCTGCCTTGAGAATTCAGCAGTGATGGAGAAAAGAGTACTTTTCTGCCTTTAGTGCCCTGAGGGACATGCACGTGTTCTGGACGGGCAAATTCTAAAAATGATTCTGTGGCCAGATGATCCTATTGAAAGAAACAGATTCAGAGAGCTGATGATAATATTGTTGATGGTATTCACAAGAAGTAAGAATCATTACAGTTTTGTCTATGTTTTACTATCTAATTCATTTTCAGAAATTGGTCTTCACTTTTTGTAGCTGTTTCATTTGAAATACAGTTTGGGGTTTTTTTCCTATATTCCAGGATAAAAATATCGATAATATGTATGTTCATGTAAAAACTTAATAAAATTAGCTTCCTGATGATTTTTAGATTTACCTCCTGTTTTCCAGGGATATAGTTCTCAAATTACTTCAGTATGAAGCATCAACTAATGTAGCAGATAATAAAGGTTACTTTCCTATTCACTTGGCTGCTTGGAGAGGAGATGTAGATATTGTGAAGATTCTCATCCATCATGGACCATCACACTCCAGAGTGAACGAACAGGTGAAGTGATAAAAAATATTTGTTTGCATCATCAGAAAAAAACCAGCACATGTTCGTTAGGTCTGACCAATTTACAGACAAGTTTTAAAAAGTCTATTTTCCATTGTTTCAGTAATTTCTTCTCCAAGATTGATAAAATCTTCCATTATAAGCATACCAGATACCTTTCTTCTGGATAGGCACTGACCTAAAGAGTATTAGATTTAAAAAGAATGAAAAACCCTTCTGTTTGTTTTGGAAAAATCACATGAAGTCATACTCTAACTATGCATCTCTTCTGTATGGTTGTAAATTTGCACAAACTTTGTGTATTTTTTACTATATTAGATATTAAGTTCCTGAAAATCTTTGAGATAAAATTAATGTTCTTGGTATATTTTTTTTAGAGTACTGTAAATTATCGGATATGCAGAGGTAAAAGACAAATCAGATGGACTGCATGGGTATATGTGCATCAGAAAGGACACATAAAAAGACCAAGAAAAGTTATGAGAGTATTACAATGTGTAAGGGCAGTATAACCATGTTGCATTCTGCTGTGAAACGTATGGTACACCTTCTGTTTTTATGCTGTATATTCTTACATGGTCCATTCATAGGATTAGTATTTAGAAATAGAAGCTGATTAAAATTTGACACCATCTAGACTGAGCTGCTTAAGAAATGGAAGTAGGCTGTGAAATATAGATAGTAACCATTAAACAATTGCATTTGTCAGGGTAGTCAGAGAGTTGGAATGTGAAGGTGGGAGCCAGATCCTAATTCTTATCTAGGCTATAATGTTTATGTTGCCTGTATGTGCATTTTTTGGTTCCACAGAGGTCTTGTCTGTGTAATCACACGAGCAAACAGGGCTATTCAGATAACTAAAAGGAGGATTCAAGTGTCCAAACACAGAAATGCAGTACCTTCTGAGGCCCTGCTGTAACTGAGACATCTGCATGAGATGAGATGGGCCTGAGAGTGTGACAGAAGGTGATCAGAGTTTCCAGGTCCTTGTGGAGTGGGTGGTGAAGTCCAGGTACGGTACCACCTGGCACCCCACATCACCTCAAATTTTAAAGTGCAATCTAACGTATTAATTGTTCTCTTAGTGCCTACATTAGTGTGGCCAAAAGGCAAACTGTGAGAAGATGAGAAATGTGAGACCTAGATTACAAAACACTTAACCAGTGTGAGCTGCCATGCTTTGAGTAATCAGTTTGATATCTGAGGTTATACACCTAGCCATTGCAATCCATACAATAACTAGGATATGAATATCGAGTATTAGTGCAGGAAATATAGGAAAATAAAGTAATAAAATATATCCATGTGACTGTCTTCTGGGAAATCCTGTAATACTCTGACACATTCAAGAAGAACCTCAAAATTTGTAATTCTGTGATTTCAGTTTCAGATAAACACAATTCTCCAACTTTCTCATTCTCATCAGCTGTTTTATGTAGGATGAAACCAGTTGAACTATAGGATTGCCTTCTGTCAAGGAGAGGTCTTTTCAGTTTTATTTATGCAACAAAACAAAAAGCAACTCTTGGATTGTGTGTCATGCATTTGCTTGAAAACATTAGGTATATTCTACTGACAGAATACTGGAAGCTGTGTAGGAACTTCAGAGAGGATGAGAGTAAAAAAGATACTTCAGTAAGATCAGAAAGTGAAATGTAAATTCAAACCTACTTTTCCCCAATCCCACATATACATCCAGACTTCTAGAATATTGTCAAACCTGATTAAGTGTGCTGTATCTGTTTTGGTCACTGTAGCAAATAAGCGGGGATACAGCTGGTAGTTCTATACCCCACTGACTCCAAAAAGGTCCTCAGATGTCCTCCCGTTTATGCATTTAACCCCAAATCCTCATAATAGAAAATGTCTGAGCAATCCTCACAAGAAATGTTGGATCTTAAGGCTGCTAGGGGAATCTTGTTCATATTAAACTTTGAAGTTAAACTCAGGAGTTTTTCTGACCTTGTATATTCTTTGGTGTTCCACTCTAGACAATGGCCAAGTTTAGTATGTGGGCTACTTTGCTGGCACCTACTTTCCCCTGCTAATTAGCACTCTACGCTGGAGAATATTCTCTGTATAACAGAAATGTCATGTTGTTACAGAGCCACCTCCACCCACGTATCCTCAAATAACTCCTGAAAGGCATCCTCACCCTAACACCTGTTGTACATTCATATGAGCCTGTAGGATTCTGAGGCTTTTCCTTATTTGCAGATAGGCTCTCTAAGGCAGGTGACTCCTCAAAGCTCTCATAACTTCTCAGGAGCTGAAGCTATGGCTTGTAAGAAATCCTGAACTACTTCTCTTCTTTCCTTTTTCTTCAGAGAGCTGGAGATAAGGACAGCCATTTTTCATTACAGTTTTTCACCACAGCAAATACTGCACTCAAGTCAGACTTTTTCCTCTATTTTTGTTGTGTGGGTTTTTTGTTTGTTTGTTTTTGTTGGTTTTTTGTTTGTTGGTTTGGTTTGGTTTGGTTTGGATTTTTAAGGATCACATTAAGACGTAATTGTTTGCATTTTAAGAAAACATTTTTTTTCATGATTTAAAATTTACTGCAACTAATTTGTAAGACATTTTTGTTTTCATCTATCTCATTGAAATTCTATGTGAAAGTAATGCTTCTAAAAACCTTTGTGAAAGCAATGAACAACTGAACAAAGAAATAAATGACAAGTTTCTGATGCATAAATGTATATTACATGAAATAATGGATTTTATATGGTATATTATAAATTTATCAAACTGCATTCTACACGTTCAAAATGCAGTGAAGTAGCATCATAGCATCATATCCAACCATAGCCAGCATCTAAAGCTCTGAATGCCCCCTGCTGTTCCTATTACATAAAATTGGAACAAACAGTAAAGAGACAAACAGTTAAATGACAATTATATTATGGGGGTGGTGGAATGTAGACTGGCAACTCTGCACACAGAGAACAGTTACAGCATAACAATTATGTAAGAAGAATTCTATCACTGTTAATATAGGAGTCTTAGTTGACAGGTATGGTGTATGTTTTAAATCACAAAATATGCTGACATTGCAGAAATGTAAGTTTAACTTTATTGATGAAGATTTTAAATTACGTAAATTATAAACTGAATTAAGATAGTATGAGATCAAGATTTGTTAATTGATAATACTAAATAAAATAAAAAGGTGTGCTGTTAACAGTCAAACTACTTACATGGTTTTTTTTATGTAAGGACATCTGGATAGCTAAAAGATTTATTTTGGCAACTTTCATCATAAAATTGCAGAATAGATAACAAATCCTAATCTATGAAAAATAGTTAATAAATGACAGTCACATACTGGTCAATATGCAGTGTTTGGTGGGTTTTTTTTGCAGGAAAAAATATGTGAATAACATCAGTAATAAATGTAATTATGTATTATTAAATATACATAAGTTTTATATATATATATGTACACAGAATATTAGTTGTGAAAAAATTACAGGAAAAAAATGTGAACATTTCTGAAATTTTTATGGATTCATTGTGCTGTAGAATTTGCCTGTGCATCAAACTGTAATTGCCACAAAACCCACCCACATTTCTTTAAAACTATTCAACAATTCTTCTGAAATATGAAGAAAAAGTATTTAGGATTCATTCATAAGATGTAAACACCTAAATTTTAACATACTTGCTAACTTCTCCAAATAATCCAAATGAAACATAGACATTATATGCTTCTTTCAGTGACACCTTAAGGACTTCCAGAAGTTCAAATCAGTTCCAAAATAGCCTGCAAATGCAATATTTTTCAAATTCTGCACTTGATTTTACCCCTCAATTCATTTGAGACTAGTGGATGAATTTCAGAGTTTCCCTTGCAACTCTTACTATACTTTAGAAGAAAAAAAAGAGCACACACAGTCTTTCTGATTTAAGCCAATTGCAACAATACACTGCAAAAAGATTTTTTCAAAGTAGTCAACCATATTACATTACTTTGTTATAGTGTTTACATAAATAAAAGTGAATTTCAGTGGGAAGTCAGTAGATCTGATTTTGATTCACACTGAATCAATTTGCAGACAAACTTCCTTTTTTTTTCCAGAATTATTAGAATTACTAACTTCTTGGTGGAACTTCTCAGGAAACTGTCTTCCTGATTTAATGCATAAAGTGAGACCATCCTGAGGTTATTCCTTTCTCTGTCTTGCTTATATTCTTTCACTCTTTTTTAATCTATTTAATTATTTAATTATTAAAGCCTTATTTTTGTATTATTTTTCCTCTAGTTGACTAGTTTTGAGTATATTCAGCATATAGATAGATGTTTCCAAAATCTCCCATTGTTCCTTCCTTCTTTAATTTAAACTTAAATTCTCATTCCATAACTGAGAAAATAGCAAAAATCTTTTAATAACAAATATCTTATTCACTTACTTTACATTGGGATTTTGTGACAAAGAAATGGCTCAGTGACTTAGGAAGTCTCCTTTTTCAAGTTCAGCATCAAACCACTTTGCTAAAAAAAGGATTTGAGCATCCTTTAAAAGGTCTGTTAAATCACTACTTGAGTCATTATTGCATGTACAGTACTTGCATGGACTTCAGGAGATTTAAAACTTGCTTGGTAAAAAAAAAAAAAAAAAAAAAAGAGGACTACACAACTATGCAATAAATGTCCTGAATTTACCCGCAGTTTTATCGTGTCTTCACAAGGGCTTATCTAATATTCATTATAGCCATTCATTCTCTTGATGCTTCCTTTACTTCTTCACTATCAAACTGCCAAACTACAATAACTGTCTCTATAATGCATTTGCTAATCTGCCCTCTAATGAATAGACCTCAATATATGTTGTACATTTTGCAGTGGCACACATTCTTAGCAGCTAAATTATGTAGCTAAGCCTGCAAATACTGATGAGATGCAGGGCTATGGAGGCACAATTCAGTTTGCAGCCTGAGTTCTGGCTGTATGTGGAAGAGAAGGGTTCAGAGAAAGGTTACAAAAAATCAGGATCGTGCTCGTAAAAAGACGCATGTAACAAATAAGGAAGAAAATTTTAAAAATATTAAAAGCTGAATCATAGAATGCTTTCCTTATTTCTGAATTATGTCCTTTGGACCATAAGAATAACTACTTGGTAAAAAAAATTATTAATTATTATTAATTATGAATATTAGAGACTTTTTAAAAATACTGTGTTTGTATAATACTAATCTACTCTTTTTACCTTACATTTTGCACGTATTTATTTGATTCTTAATTCTTGATCTTTCTTTTTCCAGAACCCCTCAGTCATAGAATCTGTCTTGTAGCTGCTAACATATCATGAAATATCTGAAATTCCTACAAGGATTCTAGTATTTTTCTTCAGCACTAGATGTATTATTTAGCCCTGGGATATCAAATTTGAAGCTCTAATTACAGAATGGTAATTTGCATGCAGATATTTTACAGCAGATTACCTGCTCATTGCAATGACTGCTAACACATAAACTTTCTGTACTCCATAAACAATTGTTCACATTTGGAACTGAAAATACAGGCAACAGACTAAATTATTACCTATTTCTTGAAGAATTTTTTTCACATCTTAAAATATTGCTTCAAAACCGTATGTGGCTTTAGAACTATGAAGACAAAGTACCTTAAAATCAATAGTCTCCTCTCCTCTCCTCTCCTCTCCTCTCCTCTCCTCTCCTCTCCTCTCCTCTCCTCTCCTCTCCTCTCCTCTCCTCTCCTCTCCTCTCCTCTCCTCTCCTCTCCTCTCCTCTCCTCTCCTCTCCTCTCCTCTCCTCTCCTCTCCTCTCCTCTCCTCTCCTCTCCTCTCCTTCCTGAGGTGTTTTATATAAGTAGTACTAAATTGTCAAAATAGATAAATTTAGAGGGCAGTTAAACAAGTTTTAATTTACTCTTTGAAGGTTAAAAATAATTTTGTCTTCTCTACCTGAATTGAATTGATTAATTTACATTTTGAAGAGGGAAGAATGTTTTATTATCAAGTTTTAATTAGGGTATTAGTACCTCTCAGTTCTGATAACACAGTATGTACAATGCCTGTTCATACATGTAGGTAATTTAATTATGTTTGCCCAGGTTGGAGTCTTCTGATTTATTTCAATGATAGGTAGCTTTGTATAATTTTGTATCAGTTTAATTGGTCATGAACTGAAATAGCTTTTATTTGGAAAATAAAAACCATAGAAAAATGTTAAACAATATACCCCTGAAAATAATAGCATTTTGGTACTTCGCTTTTGTGCACCAGGCTGTTTTAAAATGTACTTTTTCTTTCAATATGCCTTTATGTGAAAATTCAGATGGATATTCTTTATCCAGAGGGAGCAAATTCCAGTTATTTGCCCTGTTCTTTTCAGCCTTCTGATGTTTACTTTTTGAGATGGAGTTTCTCACGCACTTTTCATGTAAATAATGATTGCTTTGCATTCCTTTCTGGAGGAGGAGAGAACTGATGGACTGTTGGGTTGACCAGTGTGGTTGGAGAGGACAATGTTCTTCCTCCAATCCATGGTCACTGTTGGAATTCTGTAAATGTCAAGGTCTGTAAATAGACTGCCCCTTTTTTGCCTTGGACATCTCAGCATGAGAGTGTCATTCATTTGTGTCGTATTGTGACACCAGTTTGCTGATCAGCAGCAGTCGCTTGGATTGTTTGATCTCTGTGTCTGTTTCTGTCTATCGTCTGTCTACGTTTTGAGAAAAGGGCCATAGCAAATTTAATTTTTATGTTTCTTTGAAAATTTAATCAGAATACATTCAAGCTACAATATTAGATCATTGGCCCAATATTCAGAATAGTTCAATTAGTACTTCCGTAAGTTCTTGAAAAAACCCTCAAACATAAGCAGATATTGGACATATAGTTACAATTGTAAACATATGTACAATTGTTATTTACCTCACAGAATATCAATATAGTTATACATATAACTTCTTTGTGTAACTATTTCCATTGGATATATAAATACAGTAACTGTAGGCAAAAATTACCATAGTTGTCCATTTTGTGTGCAATTATCTGATTTTCATACTTAACTGTATGTAACAAAATCAGGCTGCCTGTTCATCTAGCTGTCCATGAAATACTGAAAATCTTAAAATAAATTTTAATAAACTGTGCTTGTGATATGTGGGCATACAACTGTACATATGAAAATTGCTTTGCCCAGTCCTATATAAAAGATCCATTAGAAGTCACTAGAGCACAAAAAGCTTGTTTCAGGTAGTTGACAGAACATGGAAGCAATGTAGTATTGTGACAGTATATATATTTTAATCTGAATTTCTGGTCTGTGTAATAAAGAAAGTTCACATGGCAGTCTGAATAATGCACAATGATTTAAATACTTAGTAGTTATCAAGCCATATCTGCCAGTGGATCCCACTCTCCTCCTGGATCTTCTCCAGCCTCTGTTGCAGTTTAGCAGGAAACACATTCCAGTCTCTCCAATCTTGTGTGGTGGTACAGACACCCCATGAGTTTGACTGCAGCACTGATTTACCAGAATGTATTGATCTGTCTCTTCTGTTTCCCAAGTTCATCTGAGTCATCTTAGATTGCAAGAAGGGATGAAAACAACAGCAATGTTGTTAAAACCACAAACCCAAGAGTTGAGTTCTTGGTTACGGAATTAGAAACATCAGTACCAAAAACCAGATCTTCCCTTTTCCTCCTTTCTAGTTTTTACTGCGCAACATGGATATTCTTATCCTAGCTAGCCTTTGAGTATGGGTCCAAAGCCTCATTTCTCTGAATCCCTGACTCTGTCTTCAAAAGACAATTGGTTTTTTTTCTATTTTTCAGTTCTCTGTCCCCTGAACTTTCTTCAGCTGACTCCTTGAGAAATAGAACTATGGATTCAGATTTATCACTTTTTCTTCCTTTAGAATGATATCTTCAACCTTCTTTAGTATCTTCACTGAATTTACATTTATATAGCACATTAGCTTCTCAGTTTTGTACTTTTACAACATTTGTAAACTGTCACAACATTTTATAAATTATTTTTAAAATAAGAGGCATTCAATGTACATACTTCTACAATTTATAAAGTCTAGTATATTTTAGAGCTTTGTAAAGTCTACGTATGATATATTAATAATATAGATGACAGAATTCAGAGAGCTCAATAAACATTTTCTTTCTTTTTTGTCTGAAGTTATTTGTCTCTTTGGCATTGCAAGTATACAGACAGAACTGGAAGAAAACAATTAAAAATATAATGCTTATTCTCAATATTTATTATTAAGTTTATTGAGTAATGTTTTGGGAAATACTTGGAGGACATTGCTTTATAAAGCAAAAACCTGTTAAATCAACATCATACACATACTCATATGCTTTAAAATACATACATAGCTCTCTCTGGAGTCCTGAGAAGACCAACTGCTAAGTCTTTCTATAGGTGGTATTTTGCCTTCTTCCAAATTTTAAATACTGTCTGGATAGTAACTTTTTATAGTGATACATGAAACAAACCTTGTACCTGATACATTTGCATTGCACAGTTTTTCTTCATAATTCCATTTCTCTAATAACAAACTCCCATGGTACAAAACCAGCAAAATCAAGAAGAGAGACTTCACTGTCAGAGTATTTTTAAGAGAAGGACTCAATCATAGTTTCAGGAACAGTTGAATCAAAGGTGGTTACAGATTTTGGCATATCATGAGCTACAAGATTTTGAGGGGCATGCTGTTAAAATGCATTGGGAGCAATGTAGACACATGGGGAGCTCATCTGTTTGAGAGCCACAAGCTGAAGTACTAATGTTTTATTATTAAAATTTCAGTGGAGTAATTTTGAAGCATTTAACATACATTACCATACATTATATTACAAACCCTGCCTGTGTAGTGATCTCATGGAGGCAATTTATAGAAGCTGAGCATTTCTGTTGTGGATTAAACATGACTTTCTAAAGCTTTTGGGTTTTCTTTTAACAGAACAATGAAAATGAAACAGCACTGCATTGTGCAGCTCAGTATGGTCATTCAGAAGTTGTTGCTGTTCTGCTAGAAGAGCTGACAGACCCCACAATAAGAAACAACAAACTGGAAACACCTTTGGATCTGGCAGCACTTTATGGACGTCTGCGCGTTGTAAAAATGATCATCAAAGCATATCCAAATCTGATGAACTGTAATACAAGAAAACACACTCCTTTGCATCTTGCTGCTCGTAATGGCCACAAAGCTGTCGTACAGGTGCTTCTGGAGGCTGGAATGGATGTCAGCTGCCAAGTTAGTGTGTAATTCCTTCCTTCCTTCCTTCCTTCCTTCCTTCCTTCCTTCCTTCCTTCCTTCCTTCCTTCCTTCCTTCCCTCCTTCCCTCCTTCCCTCCTTCCTTCCCTCCTTCCCTCCTTCCCTCCTTCCCTCCTTCCCTCCTCCATCATTAGACTTTGATTTAAGTGAAATTACTTTTTATATTTTTTTCTTTAAAATTCACTAAATGCACTTTAATTTACTTTGTTAGAAATGCTGCAAGGTGATACATAATACAGCTTTATTTATTACAACTCAATGTGTTAGAATGGGTAACTGAAGAAAGATACGTATCTTCAAAGCTGAGTGTATGTTTTAATGTTGTCTTGAGACATGTAGATACACAAATTATCAACCATTTATGTAAGTGTATATAAATATATTTTCTACAGCAGTGGCTGTAAAGGTTGTAAACTGATTTTCTAACGGCCATTCGTAGTCACAGCAATCTAAAACAGTGTTTCACTGAGAGCTCATTTTCCTATAATTATTCCATTCTAAACTCAAGTTACTAAGTAATAACAATTTTGATTTTCTGGGTGTCTAAACACTTGTTGTATAAACTTAAGAGAAAATGCTATAGCAATACACTCTCGCAGCTACTGACTCCAACCTGTTAGCTGTTTGGTGTGTAGTTTTATGCACAGTAAATTATCATGACGTTAGAGGTGTAACTTTAAATACAAGAGACATAGATGGGAAGAGGCACAACGTACAGCAGCAGTGAATTTTGTGTTTAATTCTTTGTACTGGAAGGTATCCAGGCCTTTTAACTACAGAGGACTGGATTCTGTTACGGGTTCTGAAATGTTGCCTCAACCTTATGATTTCTCTTGACTCGATTGATGGCACTGTGTGTGTTGTAGAGTAGATTTAATCTTCACATATGAAGTAACTTCCTTGCTGTCTCTCTCTTTCGCTGTATAAAATATGCTTTGAATTAAGGTTTTTTCAAGTTTATATCTATTTTCAGATAAAGCAAGCAACCAACCAAACAAACATAATTACATCTACTTTAGAGTCACATTCAGACATTCTCTACCACTTAGCAGTTGGTTAGAGCCTGCTGATAAAAACACCAAAGCTGTGGGTTAGTCCCTGTATGGCTATTCATTTAACTGATGATTCTTCTGGGTCACTTCCAACTCAGAAGATTCTCTGAATCTGTGAACAAATCTTGCAAACTTTGTCTAAACTTTGATTAAAATTCATAACCATTTTATGCTTTAGGTGCATTTAATCAAATTCCTTTATACACAAAATTCTCTTTTATTTAGAAAGATTGGACCGGGATTTCATACACTTATTTCTGGTTTCTTCAAACAAGATCATGGTTTTACACTTTTAAGAAAAAGAATGTGAAGTGGGGAAGAAAAGATAGATTAAAAAACACCAAAACAAAGCAAATCAGAAAATATTAGAGTATTTTTAAGATTAGAAGTGGATATTCTCAAGTGCCTTCCAAAGGAAAATGTAGTAAAATTGTTTTACTACTTTTATTATCTTTCGCATGTTTTGAGTTAGTGTTGGTACTTGCTTCAAACTATTTTAAAGTGAAACACTTTTGTGTGATTTGTCTGCTTGTGAATTTGCCACCCATCAAGCTTTCAATTTAATTTGATATTGATTTTCTTTACTAGAAAGAGAGATGCTTGCAAAAGTTAATATAAACAGCTCATTTTTTTCTCTTTCCTTTACTGTTACTACATATTCAGTAATTTAGAAAAAATTAATGCTACAGCAACAGAGAACTTTTAAATGCATATTTCTGAATGTAAAATTTCTATTTTAGCTCTAGCAAATGAATGAGGAAAAATTCAGAAAGAAACTGATGCCTGAATTGATATTTAAGAAATAGAATAGTTGAAGGAAAATAGTCTCTGTCATGGCAACTTACAAACTGATGGTTACTTGAGGGCAAAATATTACACAATGCTTTTATGAAATGTGTTCTTCCTCTTATGTAATCTTGATAATTTTAGCACTACTGTGAAGTCTCCTAAGCCATTTTTATCTATAGTTGTACTAAAAGTTTTCCACTGGTCTTTAAAGAATACAGTGGCTGCATTTTTTTTCAACCTTTTAAGAAATGAAAGATTCTTTTAGTAATGGTGATCTCTTTGGCATCTACACTAAAATTATAGGGCTTCCTTGTTTTTTAATTTGCTTTTATTCTAGTTGCTTTTAAGTGATTTATATTCTTAGAGCTTTCGGTTTTTGTTTGGTAGTTATTCAGAGGCAGGGGGATTTTTTTTGGTTTTTTTGCACTAGGTTATCTTGTTCCTTCTGGTTTTGTCCTACTTGCCATAAGGAAATATCATTTATTTATTTTCGTGCCAGTATACATATTCTCTATCAATATGTTCCTTTTCATTCAACATCTTAGCATATTGGTGATTTGGCTCTGTACCTACTGTTAATTTATTACTTCTGTAGCCTCTGAAAAATTCTGTTGATGATTACTGGCAGCTTATTAAACTGAGGAGAACACAAAATATCAGCCTGCCACTTAAAACCAAACTCAACTATTTTGTTATTAATTAAATTGATCTGCATCACTGATTGGGGAAGAACAATTTGCAAAGTAAAATCTTATGTGGTAAACAATTTTGTACACATTTAAACATGTTAAATAAATTCAGTTTTTTATAAAAATAAAACCAGTAAATACCTCTCAGAATGTTTAGAGATGATAATAGGAGTAGCCTGTCTTCTATCACTCTGTAATTGTAAAGATGTATTTGTTTAAGTGGGAAGTTTACTTTAGTCACCTTTTCTTTCTCTTCTGTACTCCCTGATAACTTTTAATCACAGCAAAAATTTGGACAAATAATAACAATAATGTCACTGGTGGTTCTGCAAAAAGCTGTGCCCCTTCCTTTATGCCCTCATTGTATATGGAGGATATTCTGTGAATCACTTTACAAAGCTACCATTCTGCCCTTCAGATCCTGTCCGAACTCCATGTCAGAACTGTAGCAAATTGCCTGTGAATAAGGACTAGACAAGTGACTTAACTACAAGCTTGTGCATATTTACATGATTAAAATAAAATCTGTAATTATTAAAACCCTTGATGCTTCTCTGTGAGCCGGCTTACTCTGTGAGTACGCCAAGTTGACTTGTGTATTCTGGTGTGCCTGTTGACAATGTCCTCCTGTCCTAGCTTGGTTTATGTGTCCAGCTGTGACACTGTACCTGTATTTAGTAGTAAGCAGGGACAGGGACTGTTTCATTATATGTTTAGCACAATTTGTGCTCTAGTTCTCTGTATTTCATATATAGAGAACTTACGCCAGAGAATCAATATATTATCCATTGGTGCAAACTCAAGCAGACTTTAGCTCACTTTGTTCATAAAAAATTGCCAGCAGTTTTTGTATTGAGTATCACTGAGAAAGACTTTCCAAATATAATGGTAATGTTTACTTTGCCAAGAAAATATGATCCAAGGCAATGAAAGCTTCAGGAAGTAAAGCAGTGAAAATTGTCTATAAATCTTAAGCTCACTTGCTGTAGTATAGACAAGAAGAATATATTAGTGCACAAGCACACTGTTAAAAGTGAAAAAGATCTACCTAAAAGTTCTAGAACATTTTACATAATATATAGAAATTATTTGCAACTATATTTTTTAATCCTCACAATTTTTTCTAAATGCTCTATTGCACAAGAAAAAAACGACATTCTGAACTTACTTCTACCTTCAGGTAGTAAGCCACATGTACATTTACAAAGAAAGATACATCTACTCAGCCAGTCTGAATTTCTCTTGGCCCTGTTCATCCTGAAGTTCATTCCCTCTAAGTTAAAGCAGAGCTTGGTAACTGAACTGTCTGATAAGAAGGACATATCTGCCTTCTGGATAGTTTTTGGGTTGAGGGATCTGATTCACTTGTTACTTATTCACCATTACCGTGAAATCCTGCCTAGGGCTTTTAAGATTTGTGTCAGCATTCATCTCCATGACATCTTATGCAGAATTATACATATGCATCTTACAAGAGTGCTTTCAATCTCCATATTCTCAGACTGATTTTAGTTCAGTTTCATGGTATTATTTCCCCTCTTGTTCAGAAAATCACCTTTATAGTGTACAGATTCTTGCACTGTTTATATAGTTTGCCTTTTAAATTGCTCTTTTGAACATATTTTTCATCATATATATCCCATTTCCAGGATGTGACATTCATTACTATTGCCTGATAGCTCAGAGTTATAAAGCATAGACTGCCTTAGAATGCAGGACAGTGTGGAATGTCTGTGAAGAATTTTAGGATCATGTTCTGATGAGACAGGAAATAACATGATAGACTAGACTAAGAAGCAAGAAAGTATATAAGGAAAAAATGGCATTTATGTTTGGATTCCTCTCATAACTCTACAAATTACATGTGTAAAAGTGGCTTAAGTTCCTGTACTCGCTTTATGCATAACATAACTATCTTCTGATTCATAAGTAGCCCCCAGACAGATTTGTTTGCCTTATACATCTACAAGAAGTTTCTCTTCTCATGTTAGTTTTAATTAAATTTCTTACAAGATGTGTGCTTTCATCAAGGAAAATATTGCTTACCTTTCCTCCAGTGGGGAATTTTGATGAACAGAAAGACTGCTGTCCATGCCAATTATCCTGTCAGGATCTTTTTCACTCTTTAACTGGGTAACCTGAGAATAGGATCCTATTCCTTGTCCTCAAAATTGTTGATTCAGTATGCTGGAACATTGATCTTTCTCAGTTTCAGATCATGGTACAGCAATAGAAAGTTGTTGTCACTAATGTAGTCCTTTTTTTCCATTAAGCAAGGTTCCTTATTAGTGCAAAATGATATCTACAACTTTAGACAAGGTGCAGCTGGCTTTCGTCACTGCAGTTCAATCTCATAGAAATAAAATTTAGTGCTCTGGCTTCCTCTAACAATTGAACCTCTGTGATTTCATTTTTTATGTCTACATCACTAATTCTTGTCAGAGAATCAGAGCATGGTTGAGGTTGGAAGGGAACTCTGAGGTCATCAGGTCCAACTCCCCCTTTTTAAGCAGAATCCCGTAGAATAAGTTGCCCAGGATTGTGGGCAAACAACTTTTGAATATCTTCAAGGACTGAGACCCTACAACTGTCCTGGACAACCTGTACCAGTACCAGGGTTCAGTTGCCTTAAAAAAAAATAAAAATTCTGATGTTCTAACAGAACCTACTGTGTTTGAGTTTTTTTCCCCTTATCCCTTCTGTCACTGGACATGGTTTAGACTTCTTTATACCCTCCCTTCAGCTGTTTGTACACATTGATGAGATCCTCTGTAAGCCCTCATTTGCCTAGGCTAAACTGTCCCAGTTCTCTCTGCCTTTCCTCATAGAAGAGATGCTTCAGTCTCTTAACAATTTCAGTGTCTCTCTCTAGTAGCTCCATCTCCATCTTGTCCTGGGGAGCCCAGGACTGAACAGAGCATTTCTGGTGTGGACCCACCAATAGTGAACAGAAGGGGAGCCACCTCCCTTGACCTGCTGTCAACACTCCTCCTCGGTGACAGAGAACTCTATCTTAATAGTACCAGGTCCACCCAATAGTCATGCCAGTAAGTGATCAATCCAGAGGAAATGCCATATGACACCAAGAGGACAACAGGCTTTTTCCAAGATTGCTGATATCAAGCCTCTTTCAGTAATCAGAACTATAACTATCAGTGAGTTTTCTGAGAACTTTTCTCATTCCCAGAATTTTCTGAGCTGCACATTAATCTCTGTGTGTACCTTTGCAGTTGCACTGTCATTGCAGAGCTATCCCATTTTTGAAGCCAATTGCACTAACTGGAAATATCCTAAGATATTGAGTAAAGGATTCTGAAACCATCTCTAAGTAAATCTGAATATTTAGTCTTCTTGTTCCAAATAAACCTGGGAATGTTCAACTGGATTGCTTTTGAAAATGGAAATATTAGAAGCTGTTTTGAGATATGTGTTTTGTATGTATATTCTCTTACTGACTTCCTTCTCCTTTCTGTTATACTGTTAATATAAGTGGTATGCAGGATGTAGGTGTCATTGGGAACGCTCTACTTTATACCTCCATGTACTAAGCATTGGTAGGACATATGTACACCTACAGTGTGCTCACATCCTATCGCAGGATCTCTGATTACTTCTAAATGTCCTGTCATTGCATTGCTGTAACTCCGATGCCATCTGGCACAACTAATTAATAATGAATTACTATTTTATTTCAGAATTGGTTTTGTATGTGTCTATCTTTAAGGTCTTTCCACCATAGTAAGTATGACTTGGATAAAGTATAGGAAAAAAACCCAAATTTAGGCAGTAAAACCTTTAACATTTGCCACAAATAAATTTCAAAATCTAATTTACTATCAAAAAAAGGAGGTAGGTGAGTGAGATCAGTGAGTTCTAGTAGTGCTCTAGCTAATGCTAATGCTATTGGATGGAAATTTATTCTGTTCAGACTTTTCACTTACAGCAGTGTAAAATACTAAAAAATGTAGCTTGTTAATAGAGTTAGTGTGTTTTGCAATACTGTAAATTTTATCTGAACAAAAGTCTGCTCACAAAAAAATTGTGTCAAAAAAATCTGCAAAATCAAGTTTACAGACATCTAAGGTAGAATTTAAATGACATAAGCATCAGCATCTAAAGCTGTTGGGTTGCCTTAGGGTATCCAAGACATCTGCACGAGGCAGATGTAAGGCAGATCAAATGTGAACATCAACTGGACCAGCAGCTGGACACCAGGATATCGTAGGGCATCTCTCACCATATAACTGAACTGACCTGGGGTGTGATCCAGTTTCACATTAAAACATCTAATTGTAGATGTCCACATGTAAACTGTCTGACTCTGCTGAAGAGCTGTGTTCCACTGATGGTGTTGACTAGAATTTCTCTGCCTGTAATAGGAGTCTAGAAATTTTACACAAATGCAGGCTTGTTAACAGCGAGCTGTATTACATTCCTACTATATTTTGTTGTGTAGTTATTAATTTTATAGTAGAGCTGACAGCATTTTTGTTTTTGTCTTGAATAATAATAAAAAAATCTTGTATTCTAGTATTTATTCTTGCCCATTCAGTGTTTTTATGTGTAGGTAAAATAAAGGGGAAAAAAGAAATACTTATTTTCCATGTGTATTCTTTACAGGAAGATTAATTGGTATTTTAAATGTCACAATATTTCTTTTCTAGACAGAAAAAGGGAGTGCCCTGCATGAAGCAGCCCTATTTGGAAAGGTGGAGGTAGTACGCATTTTGCTTGAAACAGGTAAATTTGATTTACAGGAAACACTGAACAAATACCCTTAATTTTCCTAATCTGGTGTATGCCTCCTTAAGTTTTGGTTATACAAATTACTTTTATCTTTATCAGCCTTTGCAAATCTAATCACATGTACTTCTCATTAAAATAGTGTTCTTTTAGAGTAAGAAATTGCTATACACAGAGAACAAAGGTGATGTTCAGACTCAGAAATTCCATATATGACTCAGTGTATGCCACTGTATTCTGAGAACAAATGTATTATGAGAACAAAATGACTACATAAAATTTTGTTATTCGCTCTGAAAGACAGCCAAGAATATTCTTTGATGTAGAGACTAGAAGATTCATGCTCACATTTATTTCCTTCAGTTAGCTGTTCCTAGCAAACACACCATTCTGCTTGCTTCTTCATTTCCTGGATAAACTGAGTGCCTGTGAAGAAAGGGGAAGGCACTCTTTCTCTGAGAATTGCATTTGTCCTGAAAGAAAAGAAGAACAGGGATATAAAGTCCAAACAACCCGTCTACTGCATAATAAAATCCAGAATTGTTGTAGGGATTATAAATTGCTCATCTAAACAACTGTCTTCTCAGATAATTGTAAGACCAATAAGAATGAAAATACTTAGAAATAATTTCTTTCAGATATGTGGACTTCCATTACACTGAGGGATCTCATTGGTCATTATTATCAGTTCTTGTGGTGTTACTTATATATTGCAAAAGAAGGTATATCCTAATCACAGATCTTCATCTGAATCTCAACTAGTGTATCCCTTATCTCAGACCTGTTTTCAGGAAAAAAATGGTCCTTGCAAGTTTCTTTCCTGTTTGGATGAAAAAGAAGGAGGCTGAAAGAGATCTTCACCTGCCCTCAAAAAGGCAGGGCCTTTTTATTTCCTAAAAGAGGAAGGACTGGACAACATCACAGAAACATAGGGAGTCCTTTAGACCACAGAAAAAGCCCACCTTTTTCAGATTAATATGTTACAGCCTCTACCAGCATACAATTGTCAAGGCAGTGGAGTAGAATCTTCACTGTGAACTCCTTCAACTCGAAATGCTCTGTACTTCTGCAACACTTCCCACCTTTTGCCTTTTGTTCCTAACAAACCCCTTTCTTCTAGTTCTGCTTCAAAAAGAGCCAGAAGATGTTATAGGTAGCTACGACAAAGGAAAGATGTGAGTTGGTATGTCTGTACTATGAAAGTCAACTGCCACTGCTAAATAGCCCAGTAATATGTTGGGTTTGTTTTCAGTGATAAAATTTTGTTTCTTACACAACAAATTAGGAAACTGTCCATTGGGTTAGGAAATTACTGTAATTGCAGCCTTTTTTGGTGAATGCTTTCAGAATGTCCTTTTAAATCCCACTTCCTCTGATTTTCTCTGTTCGGTGTCCTGAGAAGAATTTCACTTTGTTTGCTAGGATATTTCATACCTTTAATTTTTTTGAAAGCACATCTAAACTATAAAACAACTTGAGCATTGTAACATAAGGCAAAATTTCCAAGGAAGCTCCTACAAGGCAAAGGTAGAGTGTCATGCAGTATCACATACAACAGATTTTGATTCAGGGCAAGCTTCAAACTTAATTCACAGTTTAAGCCAAACCATTATTAATTAGCAGTGTGGATAGTCTGTGAGGAAATTCTGTGGCTGTTCATAATGCCTGTACACTACAAATGGATATTTCAGTCTATTCATGACATGATTTTCGGAAATGTTGCCATGAAGTACAACTTTATTAACAAAAAGAAAACAACTTTTTCATTTTTGTGGCCCAAACACATGCCTGTACTATGGACTAGAAAGTTCCCAATGAATTAAAGCAGTTTGGAGAGAAATGTAGGAAAAACATACAGAGAATATCATGATTTTACAAAATATCCTTTTTAGGATGTCTGTTCCTTAGGAGCAATCTGTTAAAATAATACCAAATTTGGTTACTTTATATCACAATGATCTACGGAAACATAAAACCCATCCATGTTAGCATGTGAATTTTAGGCTACTCAATCTTTAAACAGAAATATATCCTGTACTTCAGCTGTAATGAAATTGTAAAATCACTTGCTTTCAATTTGTCAGATAGTTAGTCTTATACAACACATTTATAATCTGAAGCATTTAGGGTTAAATATTCAACCACAGATCCATTTCTTTTTCAGGAATTGATACCAACATAAAGGACAGTTTGGGCAGAACGGTTTTGGATATACTTAAAGAGCATCCATCTCAGCAGTCTCTCCAAATTGCAGCTCTACTTCAAGGTAAGCCATATTCAATTATACATTTTTAGAGACAATAGAGAAATATTGTATAAAGTAATTTCTACTCTTTAAATATTTCATTACACAAAGGAGCAGTCTTTTGATTTAAAAAGACTTGTTGAACAAGAATAAGTTGTCCAGTATTTGAATTTCAGAGTAAACCCTTTCTTTTTTGTGGGCTACTGACATTAGCATGCCGTGTCACTTATACTTAGTCTTTTTACATTCTTCATTACACCATAACGTACTGTAATTTTTCAACAGCCGTTCCATTAAATTGTAATGATAACCTAGAATTGAAATGATTGATTTGTTCATAAATAGCAACTAAATGACTGAAATATGATGACAATTTTTCAAACAGTTTCAATGTACTTTTTTTTCATTTTCCTTAAATTAAAAAAAAAAAAATTAAACCAGGCAGTATTTCTTATTATTATAGGAGAAATAATACTATTTTTGTACACACATTTGTTCTCATTCCCCATCTTACTTTCATGGTATAAGGTTGATGGAAGTTCATTGTTTACTTAAATCTTTTACTCTAGAAGATGGCAGTAAAGTGATGAACATGAACTAGAACATAACTCAGTATTAAACATAATTTCTTCTCTTCTATGGAATTTTTTCCCTACATTTTCAGATTAGCCTTTCATTAAGTGCATTTGACAGAGGAGGTCCCTGCAGGTATCAGTGCTGCCTCTTCATCTGTATTGATTATTCCTACCATTAAATAAGCCATTTTAATCAGTTCAGTATTGGTTCTACACATTAACTAGCTCATGCTGTAGGCTCCCTCATAACTGTATTTTATAAGAACATTTCCTAGAGAAAATGAGGTCATGTGGCCATACTGTGTCATTTCTTTTCTGAATAACTTCCCAACTAGTTGACCAGCTTCCGTAAAGTTTTCCAGCAAGATGATGAACTAAAGATGCGAAGTTCCTATAAGAACTTTCCTATATGAAAATTTTACAGGCTTTAGGAGAGGTATTCCCTTAAAGAGCAGATTCATGTTAGAGCTGAACAGCTTGCCTTGAGGTCTCCCTCTCTCCCTTCTTCCTATTTTCCTTTGCCTTTTCCCTTACTTCCCCCTCTCCTCCTCCCCTACTTCCACCTACACAGTTCCCTTGCATATTCCCCATTTACATGAGACTTCAAAGTGACTTGATTCAGTTCACTGAATCACAATATATGTATAAAAGATATATATGTTGTATTCAGTAAAATACAATATTTATTATATATATATGAAGAATAAATAATATTGAAAATCTAGATATATACTTTCTGTAGTTTTAATTAGCTTGCCTCCTGTGTGATTCAGATCTCCGAGTTACCTCTGTCCCAGGTAACTGACAGAAATGTGCATTGAAAGTGGGGAGAAAGAGATGTGTGGGGGACATAGGGCCCATGTCAGCAGAAGAGGGTTCCTTATTTGAGTCAGAATCAAACTTCAGTCTTTGAGTTCTTACAGATCTCCAGCATGAACATACTACCATGTAAAGGAAAAGTGTTAATGTCATATTGGAACAACTTCTGTGGCAGGAAAAGGTTCAGTCAGAGCTCCCACTTTCTTAGGCATCCAAATCAATCATCCTTCAGGTATTAGTCTAAGATTCATCATAAAATCCCATCACCAACTAAACTAATTTTAATTTTACTACCTCTTTATTGTTCCATTTTCTCCTTACTGTGATAACCTTGAAGTCTCAACCCCACTGATAAACATTTTTTTCAAAGTACAGAGAATAATAAATCATCCAACCCCTTCTCATGGGTTTCTCATGTTGATGAATCAGTACCTGCCCTCAGTCTTTACCACACACACAGAGAAAAAAAAATTAATTTCAATCCTTTTTGTTGCTTTGACATGCAGTCTTTTTCAGAAGTGTGCCTTGAAGTTTAAAAATGACTGCTTAGTAGTTTCAGCTCTTATTAGTGTGATGAAACTGTCTTGTAATGAGCAGCTGTTTATTTTTGCTCTCTGCCTGTAATCAGAAGTGATGTCCAAGAGTGAAAAATAGTTACAAAGATGCCATTCTGATTCTTAAGACAACCTGAGGAGCTCCTTCAGAACTCACTTGGGGAACTTATATGGTTTCTTTTTCATCAGCAATATGCTCATTAAATCTTTATCCATCAAACTTTGAACTGTGAGCTGAAGTTGAAAAAATCAAGAGTGACAGGATTCAGTACTAGTACTACTGATGATACCGCTGACCTACCCTCTTCTAAAAAGACAGCTGAGTATACTCTTCAATAAAGTGTGGGTATTTATCCCTATTGTAGCTGAAAAATCAGTGAAGCACTGGAATTTTTGGAATCCTGAATGTACTATAATTGAGTTCGACTTCAGTGCATAATGAATTCCATGCAAAGAAAGGGCAATTACTAAGAGAGATTTAGTGGCTTCCAAATACATTCCCGTTAAAGCTGCTGTCTTCAGATGGTTGTCTAAAGCAGCTTACATGGCTTTCATGTAGACTTATAGGAAATAGAAATTAAATTAATGATGTCAGACAATTACTGGCCAGATTTTTAAGTTTCTTGGTAATTTTGTGCTTTATGCAGACATAGTGGTGTTAATTTGTTCTTTCACCTTATTGCCAGGATAGACTAAGATTTTATCACCAAGCATTCTCATTAATTTTTACTGGTTCCCCCTTGCACTTCTTCTTGAACTCCCTTCTGAGTGTCACTTTACAGTTGATAGTTTTAACATAGCATAGTATTTGTCCGTGCCACAAAACATTGGCTTTCAAAATACAAAACAACGGCCAAAAGATGCATACAAACAGGCTGGCAGAAATAGACAAGGAAATCATGTGACTGGTATTAGTGGTGGGCCTGTTATGCAGAGGGATAACAGAGTTGGAAGAAATGTTTAGAAAGAAAATGAATTGGCTTTGGGGATATTTGTAAGAAACTTCTTTGAAGGAGATAAAAATAATTTCTGTGTTTAGAAGCAGTTAATGGAGGTAGTAACACTATATCCCATGAGCTGATACTGAACCCAGCAGGGCTGGTAGCCACCTGTGGATAAATGCCCACCTACAATTGTGGAGAGAAACTGTGCACCCTCTTTTAAAGAATATTTAGAAAACTACATTTTACAGATTGTAAGTTTAAAGAAGCAGGGACTTTTGCCCATGAGGTTTTAGAAGTGGTCCTAGCATTCTTGTGATCCTCATTTTACATCTTTTTTTACTATCCTGAGAAAATAGCAATGGGAGTTTCTGCAATATATTTTTTGTGTGTGTGTGTTTGCAAAGTCTGCCATCTTTTTTGAGATGTTGGCACATTATCTGATAGAAGGAAAATAAGTTAAAAGATCACTCTAAAGAGCAACATGAAGAAGGCTGAATAAGCTATACAACACCTAAATTTTTTTACTGCCTGTTAATTATAGTTGGAATTAATAGAAATGGCAGTTCAGGTTTTAATTCTATGTCTTTTGTATTTGTAACATCATTTTCTATGTCTTCATCTGGTCTGAGGTAGCATTGAACTCACTTAAAAATACTTAATAGGGTTTAGATTCTTAACATAGTAAGCAAGAAATAGCTGTATATGCAGTATTCATATAAGAAGTGGGGAGAATTAGGATGCTGTGCCAAGCAAGGTGAGGCAACTGGATGCATTTCATGGGTGCAGTGAAAAAACAGCACTCAGTGCTGAAGCAGTTAACAGTACTGGCACTTAGGGCTTTTATAATTAGGCATTGGAGATAAAAGGGATGTTGCCAAGGCTAGTAGGCCTAAAATTAAACTAACCAGCTGTGTTTTAGTTTTAGCACACGTGAACATGACGCAGATGCAGGCTGTACGGTCTTTCAACTCTTTCTCCACAGCCCACTATGCTTTCTATTAGAATCTTTCTCTTTTACTATTTCTAGAAGCAGAATTCTTGTTATTATGAAACAAAGGAAATAGTAGATACGTAGATGAAAAATGGCATGAGCCCCAGTAAATGCTGCTGCTTAGACAGTGTGGAGGGAGATAGAGTGGAAAACTGTTTCCTCTCTTCTGCTGAAGCTGCTTAGGAACCTAAAATTGTTTGTACCTATTACCAAATTATTCATAAACAGAAAATGCATAAGCAGCTGCAGAACCAGAACCCCTTTCTATTCCTCTCAGCTTAAATAGCTTTGGTGTCATTAGCACTGGGGTGCCTTTTTTTATTTTTTCTTTTTTTTTTTTCTTCAATGTATACTCACTCTCTCTTTCTCTCCTTCTCTCCTGCTCTTTCTGTGGAAAAGTAGACTTCCATTCCCTTGAGTGCAGGAGTCTCACTGTAAGAATGGAAGAACTTTTCACTCAAGGATTTAATTACAGCTGCGAGGGATAGAAATAACTGAGATCTCAAATACCCTTCATTGTTTTGGGGTTTTCTTTTTGTTTGTTTATGGGTTCATTTTTTCAGGTTTTTCTGGGGACTTTTCAGCTTCTTCTGCAAGCTCTTGTGCAAACGACTGTAGAGCATTAACTGCATTCACAAATTATTTTAACTGCCGTTGTTGAGACTGAAAGTTTAGCTTACCTTTGCACCCTTACCTATCTCACAATCATAGGGGTATTTCAGTGCTTGTTTCCGTTATCTTCCCTGAACACATGCACAAAAACATCTACTGATTTCAGCTTTCTCTGGGATTAAGTTGAACTTGAATAATTTAGAAATTGTCCTCTGAAATTTAGGAGACTGATGTGAACCAGCCTCCATCGCAGCTCATCTGTCACTTTAGCACACCTGACAACGGTAGTTGCCAGTTGGTTTCCTGCTACTGCAGCTGCTGTAAAGAGAAGAGGAATTGGGTCATGAAGACTCAGGTGGCCTCTTTCCCGTGGGAGCAAGTGAGCTGTTTTGGGAGGAGCTTTTTGAGAACTTCTAGGCTGGGGTGGGACTCAGTGGAGCTGCAGAATCCTCAGACAGGTTCTAGAACAGTCTTAGGGAGGGCAGAGGGTTTTCTGAAGATTGCTGCCCTTCGGAAGAGGTAGAGTGAAGGAGGTGTAAGCACTCCCCTGCAGGGACATTGGCTGTAGAGGGGTCTGGTTTCTATATAAGTTTTGTTTCTCTGGTCTAGTTACTTAGAGAATCTTCTGTTTGAAAAGGTGAGTGTTTAGATTTTTATTCTGATCAAATTTGGCCTTTTTGGTTTTTCTAGAGCTTTAAAGAGCCTTTAGGCTTCCTAAGGGAAAAAATTGTTCTAGGAAGAGCTCTATATGAATCTACCCTATGGCATGGCTGAAGTGGGGGATAAAAACAGAAGAAAGGCGCTTATACTCAAAACAAAGGAAAATAATGATTAAAATGTTTAGGTTTTTTATTTTTCATTAAAATAAAAAGTTTTCTGAGGTGAATATAACCATTACTCTAAAAACCAAGGTTTGTAAACAAAGCAAAACTCTTAACCATATCACCTCACTGAGAAATTAGGATCTAAGAGGAGCTGAAGTTAAAGCAAGTTGTAGTTTTACACTCCTTGGAAATTCAGGAGCAGTTCTAGCTGGGCTAGTCCATGCTCTCTTCATGGTGGAGAGGCAGCTGTGTTTCTCTGCATGTATGTTTAGTCTTTCCCATCTGTTTGGTTTTGGCCTAATCAGTATTACAGAAACTAAGAAACTGGACTTCCAGCTGTTTGAACTTTCCAGAGCTTCTTGGGTTATGTTCCCCACTGTTCTTATTTCCACTGCTGTGTCACCACTTTTATAGTATTACTTTTTGTGCACATCACCCAATTTAGGTTGAGTGGGACTTTGGCAAAATCTGGTAACTACAGAAAAGATTCCTACTACACAAAGGTTTTTGAGCTCTTAGTTTTTATCCTCACTGAGCTGTAAAGTCCATTCTGGGTAAGGTGAAGTAGTACTTACTTTTACAGAAGTAAAATAGTCCATTCTTCCCATTATGAATATGACAGGTTGTGTCCTAAACAGCCTTTACTGTCCCCTATAGTAGGAATGATGGGTTTTCCTCTAAAGTTGTGTGAAACCACAGATGGGGACACTGTTCTGGTCATGAAGTGGTATAAGTCACTAAGCTTAGCTTTGTTCTGAATTTTTGCTTTGAGAAAAATGACCCAGCCTGAGCAGTCTCTCAAGCACCCAGCAGTCAGTAAGTTTGGGCAGGATTTGAAGATGAATTCCTAGCCAGCTGCAGGTGAATAGAATGCAGCTGCTGGAGGAAGTGTCTGGTGCTTTTGTGTGTTTTTTCTTTGGCTCTTGATAGAGATCACCTGTTTTGTGTTTCTTTCTCTGGCAATGACTAAGTGTTCACCTAGACTGTAAGCCTCTTTCAGCTGAGGCCCTGTCTTTGTTTCATATGTGTATAGTAGAATTTTCAATAATACAAAACCAAGTTAGGAGACCAACAGAAGCCCAAAGTTTCAAGGGTTGTACCCTCACAATACTGGCATGCTGCCAGCCTGTTGTAAACCTCTTGTACCATACCTTGTGCGAGCCAGTTGTAAAGGTTTTCTGGAAGAATCTCTGCATTTTTTAAAGTAAGTATTTAAGACTTACGTTGAACTTTGGATTTCCTCCTCAGAACTAGCCTCCAGCAGGTAGGTGCATTGGTCTGGAAGTGGGGCCTGACAAGGAATAAAAATAAAGAACTATTTTAAAATCACAGTCTTGTATGGTTATGTGACAGCAAGGTTAGAGTTCTCCACAATATCCCCTCAATTTCCTTTACTAATCATAGCTGTATTGATCTAATAATAGTAACATTCACCTGATAGAACTACATTTCCTTTTGGACAGTTGCATAATTACCAACCAACATTTTTCAGACATCAATTCCTTCTTTCTTTTAGTTTTCTTTGGGTCTGGCTTCCTTTTTCCTATCTCTTCTCTGATTGTTGCACATTAACTTGACAAATATGATTACTGACAGAGCTGGAAAACATTCCAGAGCATTTTGTCATGGTGCTAGTTGTCTCATGGTTTCTCTTTCTCTAGAAGCTAATCTTTGCTTCTTTGCTTTCAGCCCCCCACCCCCCAACCACAAAATGAAGTACCCATATTCATATGAAGAAATTTATCACAGATTATGCCAGGGACAACTGCCAGCCATCAAACTTAATATATGGCATTTTCAAAACATACATTAAAAAAAATACCCCAACAATCTGCAAAGCATTTTAAAACTGCATGCTGCTCTATGCCATTTCCAATTTCAATTTCTCAGATGTCTGTTTTATCACAGATTGTATCTGGGTTTTGGGGTTTGTTATTTAATCAGGAGTAACAGCAAGCTAAACAAGTGCATTATAGACTGTAGAAATTAAATCAGGGAGATTTCACTTCTCAGAAACTCCTTAGTCCTTCAGGGTGATACTGATGAAAGATGCTATTGTACTTTGCTGCTATGTGTGTTGCAACATATGCTATTGTAATTACTTTCGGTATCAGAATGAAATTATTTAAACAATTTCAGAAACTTGAGAAAATGCAGATGCAGAATAACTGTCAAAATTGAGAACCAGTTACTCTGCTGGGAAAAAAAGTGCCACTATTGCATAAACTAATTTCTTATTTATTATTACACTGCAATTCATTAAGATTTTGGTCTTCTATTGAGGCAGCTTTGTAAAAAAGCACATGAAAGTAATGTAGGTATTTAAATGAAAAGAACAGTAATGAAATGGAAGTTTAGCACATTCATTATGTCATGTTTTTCTGTTTTTATAAACATTATTGTGAACGTGGGGCAAGGGAATTTTTAAGGAGAAAACCCAGAAATTTTAGCATACTGCTTTGTAGACTGCTATTTTAAATTAAATTTTTAGGATTGATTTTTTTTGCCTCATGTACTGTATCTGTGCTGCAAGCAGAGTATTTGGCTTTCTTAACAATATCAATGTTTGTATGTATTGTGAACATCCTGAATAGCTTGACAAAAACTCTCCACAAACTTAGAATAAAAGTCTCTTTTAACTGTAATAATGTAATAGAACAGTTATGTTGATATTTCAAGGAGACAAGAAAAACATAGGGAGTCTCAACTCATTACCCTTACAATGAGATTTCTGTAGCAGTTTCCACAGATTAGAGGACTGGCCATTTATAGTGTTTTATAGTACTTTCAAAAAATGATTGCCTTGCAGTAGTGTTTATGAATAACTACAGGGTTGTAATATAAAAATTTAAAGAGGCTTTAATGAAAAACGAAGTAACAAATAGACTTTTGTTTGAAATAAACCCCCTTAATTCAGTCTTTTAATTGTATTTGTATCTTTAACTTGCAGAATATATGGAAACAGGAAATGCAAGTATTTCAGAGGAACGCCCCCTGGAGTGTGCAGAACATCAGTCTTGTGTTTTGTCCCCAGAAGTTCCTCCATCTCCAAAGGCTAAAAGTAAATACATGTACTCTGTGAATGCAAAAGCTGTACTGAATTTCTCTTTAATATTAACATTCATACAAACTTATAAAGTGGAAAATAATTAAGCAAGTTATTGATGTCGACTATGTTTTTTCTATCATGAATCACCTATATCAACTACAAACACTGTAATCTATGTTATATAGAAAAGCAAGGAACTGTATTCTCAGAAAAGACAAGTCACTAATGGATTACAATGCACTGCATTGTTTGATCTTAAATCTTTTGAACTTATCTGATCTAATCCATTTCATAATCAAGCAAAACAAAAATACTAAATGTGTTGAAGTACTCAGCAGGTATTGTTCACATTCAGGTTAAAAACTGAATTTACTTCATCTCTCCCAATCTGCATCTACCAATTGCTCTACATTTGGAAGCCCCTTTCAAAGGTCAGAGGCATACTGCTCTTCCGTTCATTTTCTAACACAGTTCTCTAACACTGTGGCAGTTACTTATGTGCATGTGCTTTCATTTTATATTCTGATTTACCATTTCCACACCACAGCCACTAAAACAGGGCATTTCCTGAGTGTGGTGTCTTTAATGAAAATCATCTTCCACTAGAACCAAACCTGATTTCTGCTTTCAGTAATCATCCAGAGTGAATGTAATTGACTGTTGGCAAATAACTAGGCCTGTCCTTGGTTTTGTTTTATGTGTTATTTTGCTTGGTAGGGGGTTTTCCTGTTGTTTTTGGTTTTTTGGGTTTTTTTCGGCTGAGGCTGCAGGGGGAAGTTGTTTTTTTAACATATTCTTTTTTTCTTTAACATGTTCACTGGGAGAGTTTTTATTCGTGAGAGAATGATGCTTCCTGATGCATGTCAGATTATAATCTTCATGGTGATAGTGAACAAATGCTGTAGTTCCAATAATATTTCCCATTGGGGTAGTTAACACATAT
Source organism: Phylloscopus collybita (assembly GCA_027886175.1). Lineage (NCBI taxonomy): Eukaryota > Metazoa > Chordata > Aves > Passeriformes > Phylloscopidae > Phylloscopus > Phylloscopus collybita. The sequence continues at coordinate 46,657,378 of JAJNNQ010000137.1, read as the reverse complement.
GTGGTGTGTGAAAATAGTTCCTTTGAGATTAGCAGGATTGTGAAGCCAACTACCATATGCAATAGAGATGTCTGTCCTGAAATTAAGTAGCAAATATTTTTAAAATATGTTTTGCTTCTTAACAATAAGGTTATGATCTCGCATTCCTTATTTCCTCTTACTAGGTATAAATAATGTAAAACATGCTAGCTGGCTTTTGCTTGTCTATTGTGTAATCTGATAGTAAAAGAAAAGAAATTGTACTTGATCGTGCTTCCCATCCATCTGTCTGCCATTCTAATGGCATTCTAACTGACAATCTAATTTCAGATAATTTAAACCAACTTTGGAAGAGGGATAGCGGTATCAATTACCTTTCTGTGACTTTCATGAAAATAGGGAGTGGATAGAGGTGAAAGACCCTAATTAGTACCTGCCCTGAAAGAAATAGGCAAAATCTGTCTTTTATGTATTCTGGCTGCAATCACTCAGTCAATTAGTGCACTCGCACCCAGGTCAGTCCACTTCTGTCCCACAGAACTCATTTGTGGCCAGTAAGAAATACTGCAGGCCATATGCAGGAGAATGTGGGACTGGGGACATGAACATCATTGTGTAGCAAGCAGTAGTTCTGTTTCTTAATAGCACACTGTATCATGATTTTAGAATAGTTTTAAATGTTTAGGTATTTCACTTCCAATTTTTAGTTATAGTATTTATCTGGAATAATTTTAATTTTCTAATTAAAAAAATAGAATATAAATAAACCTGATTATATTTCTACTTAATTTAGAAATTTCGTGCAAAGCTGCCATTGACTAAGAGTAGCAAGAGTTTTGAGTGCAAAATTTCTGTTAGATTTTAAAAAGCAATTAATTAATGAATTAATGACTTCTGCTCTTGTCCCTGAAAATCTTGGTAATAACTGGCCATGGTTATACTTTAAATATATTTTTGAGTATTTGTGTTTACTTAGCGTAGGAAACAGGATGAAAAAAAATGAAACAAACAGAGCTCTAGACCAAGTAGATAGAGTTTTGTCAGTGGATTCTTTAGTTATGTGAGTGTACTTAAGTCTGTTTTATGTATGCTGTGCTTAATATGCTCACTCTGGTTTTCCTTTTCAGCATTTTATTTCCACAGATGGAGTAACATGGAAGCATCTGTATTCTATTAAGTCTAAGCTCTACAGTTTCCACCAATATGACTGTTGTAAACCTAGTTAAAAAAGGGGATTTCTTACTTGCTCCCAGAAACTCTTGGCTTTTTCATTTTTCATTACTATTACTAAAGGTAGCTATGCAACAGATACTTAATCTGAACCCAATGTGGTTGATCATAATGAGTAGCTTTTCAGTCTGTGGAGGCCTTGCTGCTACCAGTGGATTATTTGCAGAATGGTTTGCATTCAGTGTGATTCTAGTACTTACTACTACCACTATTTCCAATACTGGTCTTCAGTATAGACATAGAAAGCCTATTGCCATACTGTTCTGGTAGATGTCTTAACTAAAAAAAAAAAAAATGATAAATTAAGGAGAAAACATGAAGCACAATGCGGAATGCACTAAATGTGGGTTTCTGCTAGACTGCTGTAGGGAGGCATGTTTAAAAGTGTAGGGTTTGCCTAGTATATTCTTCCACCACCCCATTTAATCCTGGGAGAGTAAGCAAGAATTATTCATGAAGCATAGCTGCTTCGATGGGGGAGATATGCACTCTTAGTCACAGTTTACAGTGCTTTCGTAGTGTATTAATTAATTAATTACAGCAGCTAACATTAATCTGATGCAGAGTATGGGGTGTTGATTTTGTTTGGTTGTAGAAACTTTCCTTTCCTGGATTAATTTAACATTCTTGCATAGTTGCTATTTCTATAAATTTTCAGGATTAGAAAACAGAGAAATGGTAAGTATATATTCATCCTAATTAAATGCAAGGGCAATGTAGAAGTATGTAGATTGCCTCTAGCAAATTCCCAGCCTGGAACAAATGCCATTATTTTTAAGAGAATGATGCATGATGATCATTGTTTAGAAGATGAGGTATGGAAAATAACAGATGCTCAATAAAGTTTAAAGAATGTGCATTTCCTTTTTAGTTATAAATTACCCCAGTATTCTAATTACTGACTAATGGTGTGTCTGTTTTTAAAGGTGAAGCTGTGACTGGAGAATTATCAAAGCTCTTAGATGAAATCAAATTGTGCCAAGAAAAGGAATACTCTTTTGAAGATCTGTCTCATACACTATCAGACCATTATCTGGAAAATTTTAGTAAAGTATCAGAGGAAGATCTTATGACCAGTGGAAGCCAAACCAAGCTTAATGTAGTAAGTAAGATGGAAACAAGAACAATGTATTCAGTTACAGCTGATTTATTTTTGGCACATTCAAGAAAGAAATAATAAAAGAGTGAGACTTGTACAAGGTTAACTTTATATATATATATATATAACATGTGCTTCTTACAGATTTAGACTGTAATGCTCACTGCATTTCTCAAAGGTATTGTTTACCACACCCCAGGATGGCTTTTTATGTCACCACTAATAGATTCAGGTTACTTGTTTTGAGCATGATAAAGGCAAGGAAACGATTCTTTTGTGAAATCAGTGGAGATCATGTTCAATATTATACTGAATACTAAATGTTATCAGAATCTGATCAAATATGCCCCCCAAAGAACCAGCTAAATATTCTCAGTTATTTTTTATTACTATATAGCTTTCTTGGTAACCTACAGGTATTGAAGACTAAATGTCTAATACAGAAAATTGTGGTTGTGATACTTCAGTGATTTTCAACTGCAGTTGAAGATGACTTCATTCATTGCTACTAATACTATTCATAAAGTACTCTAGGATTCAATTTCTCTTTACTGTAACAAGGCGCTTTTTTTTTTTTTTTTTTTTTTTTAGTTCTCTTCCTCAGTATGTTTCCTGGTTTTATCTGGTTTAGGCTTAAACTTAAACCCTGACACTAAATAAAAGTGATTGCCCAGGGAATAAAACAGAGAACAAAGGAAAACTGCCAAGTTCTAAATTTCAGTTAACATTTTTCATAAGTTAAGAAAAATTATGCTCACTTACGTGGGGAGAACCATGGCAAGTTAAAGACTTTCGTGTTTTTGGAAGATTTATTATGACATAAATAGGCAAAATGAGATTTACAAAGATGTGTAGCTGCCCTGAAATGCAGTAGATACGTTTGTAAAGCTCTTCTAGATGTTTGAATGTTTAGATGCATAACTCATACTGAACTCAATTTGAACAAGATACTGATCCCATTTAAGCATTTTTAGACACTTGTCTAGTGTCTTTCTGAATTTAGGTGCTAACTGCTATTTAAATCTTCTCAGCTGCTGTTTTGCAGAAAATGTATTCCATATAAATCCATCTGCTCAGGCCTAAATGAAATAGAAAGTGAATAGAAAGTATTCAGACACTAAATCTGTAATTTCTGTGACAGGGAAATATAAAAGTAGATTAGGCAATAATTTTTTTTGATATTTCATATGTTTTATATTGAACTAGATGTGGAAACAAATTTTCAAAATTGGGGACTGTTTGAAGCATTTTGTGGTGCTTTCCTGCTGGGGTATCCAGCTTTTCTTTTAGAGAAAACTGTAGTCAGGATGATGGGTGTGCACTCCCAGCATGAATTTAGGATAGAGGGCAGAACTTGTTTTCCCCTGCAGTAAACCCAGCTATACAGATCTGTATGGAGAGGACTCTTCACTGTGATGTGAGATTTTTTTCCTGTTTGTTCTAAAGCATCCATTTAATTTTCTAGTGTATTTTAGGGTTATTCAGTCTGTTCAGTTGCTACCTGGCTGCCTTGCATAAAAAAAATGAAAGTTGCTTCCATTTTTGACATGTCTTTTAATTTTGTGGAATGCTGCCTTCCTTTTGTGTTTAGGCTCCCTGTGTAGTACATGGATGATATGAAAACCCACATCCTCTGTAAGGGGCCATGAAAGAGTAATTGGGAAGAAGGTCTAAAGTGAAGAGATATGTTTAGCTCTAGCGCTGAAAATGATTGCAAAGATGAATGCTGCCAAACTTCTCTGGGGGCAGGACCAGCAAGCGTAGTCAGGGAAGATGTGTGACAGTACCGTGATGATTAAAGAAACTTAAATGAATATTTATGTGTAAGAACATGAAGATACAGAGAGAGAGAAGTGAAAATGTACATAGATGTGGAGAGTCAGAAATAGATCCCTTAGATATGTATTAAAGAAGAGAGATTCTTGCAGCTTTTTCTGACTTAAGTTTTCTCCTCCATGAGAAGCTTCTGTTAGAATCTCAATACGTTAAGTGGGTCCTTATCTGTTGTCTGCATTTTTTCAACTCACATTTGTTGCTACTGCACATGCCAAGACCCTTTGGAAGTATGGGCAGCACAGGACATCCTATGGAGTCTGGAGCAGACTCTTCCTGCCTGCTGGACTTAGTGTTGCCTTTCTCTGTTACCAGCTCCAACAGAGGGCTGGAACCACACTTGGTATGCTTCCACAAAGAAGCAATTGCTTCAGGTTCAAATCAGCAGGTTTTTCCTAACTTCCATTGCTGGCTCTGGCATCAGCTCTGAAGAGGTGTAGAATTTAGGTCCCTGTTGATAATGTGTTAGGTGGTGCCATTTCCTGAACAAATGTTGATTCCAGAGACAATGACTGTTGAAGGCTTTTCAACTTCTTGTAGTTCAGCAATCTGAAAAGTTTCCAAATCCCAAGTCATGCCACTTTATGACTCTTAGGGAGATTCTGCAAAGGCACTGGCTGCTTGGAGACATCTGCATTTTTTTCATCATGCTATTGTTTAGAGAAATGGGAGACCAAGACTGCGGAATTTCTGTTTTGAATAGTAACTTGTGGATCACAAACTTAGGAGGCTGGAGCAAGGAGCATCAGGAGCCACCTCCTGAGGATAGCATAGGCTTGGGAAAGAGAAGGCATCAGGAAGCAGAGTGTATTTCAAAGCATTTTTTTTAACAATTGGCTCTTTTCAAGAGGGCCAAAACCACTGTGGTACTGCTCTGACTAAATGAGGTTATGGCTGATTTGGAACTGCAGAAAGGATTGTCTTTCTATCCAGAATCCACAGCCTGGAATTCTGTCCTGAATTTTAACTGCCAAACTCTATTGTTTGAAACCTCTATTGTTTGTGTGGGGCTCACAGTTTTTGTTTAGTGTAAGGGTAGTGTGGATGCCTGCTTTTTAATGCAATAACTTGACAGTAAAGGCTTAATCTGAAAAAGTGGTGTTCAATTCTGTCCATGGCATAGGAGTGAGTTTCAACATTTGTGTTATAGTCTCCCAGATAAAGTACTGATCATCAGGCTGTGATCCCTTCTAGTATTGTTTCTGCATTGTACAGCCACTGAAAAATACTGGCGCAATCTGGAGAGCAGGACTTTGGATGCCTTGTTCACAGGCACATTTTCTTCTTTTTCTGGTCTTAGGTGCCTTGCATTGTTTATTGCTCAGTGATACAGCACTTGTAGAATTCTGTACTTCCTTTGAAAGAAGTGGGTTGGAAGTGTTTTAGGTCAAGGACAGAATTAAATCCAATCTTCCGTTTGCTGTGTTATTAGACAAGTAGTCATCCAACAACATAACAAGTTGTTCTGGAATGTTTGCAGTAAGGACTACTAAGATGTAAACTACTTATTTTCATCAAATTTTGCATTGAAAACAATATATGTTCTTATTACTTTATATGTTTCTGTTAGCCAGGTGTGTGATTTGTGACAAGGCATTAAAACCCCGGAGATTTATGTGCTTACAGTATTTTCAAGTCAAGAGTTTACACAGCTCTGAGGTTAGGTGAAAAAGAACAAAAAGAAAAATAATATAAAAGAAAAAAGGAACTGTTGGGTTTAGTCTTCTGGGTTCCAAATTACTAGTCAGCTTTGACTCTTAAATTTCCTTGGGATGTGGAGGAGCTGACTAGGAAAATTGATGGTCAGGCAGAAACGACTGAATGCTGAATAGCAGAAAGTCAGATGAGAGTAAGTTAGTGTGATCTTTCAATTTGAGGAGTATATTATAAAGGATGAACTAAAGGAAGTCAAAGTTGCACTGGAAATGTCATAATTTAAAGGTTTTCTTTTGCCATTCTGGCTCTGTTTGGTGAGTTGTCATGCAAAATATTAATGCTATGTTTCCTAGTCTGTCTTTACTGGTCATTGAAACATGTACATTACAACATAGCATGCAGTGAGCCCCTCTTCATTGTTGCCACAACATCGAAGGCCAGACTGAGCACAGTTTTCCAATTCTACTTCAGAGAGAGCTCCAAAAGGCATTCATACAGCTATGCGTCATTTTAGTTATTTCTCAATGACTTGCGTACTGGGTGGGGTTGACCGTCAGTTCATAGATTTTTTGCCTCCAGTTCCTGTCTTTGTTTTTCCTGTTTTGGTCACTATGACTTGAATGTACTCTTTAGTTGACCTGTGTATGCAAAGGCATGGAAAGCACATGAAAAGCTGCACAGGCAAGCTGGAGAAGCTTTATACTTGTGTATTTCTCAGTGGTGAGATATTACAGTTTTTCTATGTCCCCTAATAAGAATCTTCCAAAAAAATCTAGAATTTAATTGTTCAGTGAGTCAAAAAGCAGCTGTGCTTCAAAACATATTCCAAAACATGAGGTGGAAAAAAGATATAGGAAAGTCCTTGATTTTAATCACAGTTCAGTTAACTAAGGTGTTTCCTTTTCAAGCTGAATTAAGTATGATTGCTAGCAGAATCAGCTTTTGACAGTAAATTATAGCACTTTCAGGTTTGTTGTTGTTTGGGGGCTTTTTTTGCTTTTTTTTTGCTTTTTTTTTTTTAGAGTATAATTTAAAAAAATATTTATTTTCCAATAGATGGCAGTCTGGTTCAGTAATTTCAAGAACAAAAGCAACTATCTTATATAAGAGTTTTCCAACTTTTTTCATTGCTGCATTAAAATTTTGAATTTTAACACAATTGATAGTCCAAACTGCTTCAAAATTAACATCTTTAATCCCTTTAGGAGAAAAATTTATGGAACATCATGACATATGTTTAAACTACAAACTAAAACATCAGGACTAAATTTAGAACTGTATCATGGCAAAGACGTTACACACCAAGTGTGTATTCAAACAATCCGTGTGAATTGAGCAGCACGCAAAAAAAATTGAATAGGCATAATGTACAAAGCAGGGATCCAGAAAAATCAGGTGTGTTAGGAAAATGAATAGAAGACTGCCAAAGTCTGTACTGTGAAAGTCCTGGGCTCTGGCTCAGAAAATTGCTTTAGATTCCACTGTGGCATTCTAAGATCATTACCAGTTTCCTGTCAGGTGTGAGATTCCTGTGTATGTATTCATGTGAGGACAAATAACTCTAATTGTATTATTAAACCTGGAAATGCCCATCTTTATTGCAATGTATTTGGACATTGCTTTTCTTAAAAAATAATATCAGAAATAAAAATATTGGCTTTTTGTACATTTAGGAAATCCCTATGGATTTCAAAGAATATTTTAATTTGCTTTGGACAGCCTGTGACTGCAAAACAAAAAGTAGGGATTAAGAACTTCTCCACTTCTGTGTGTCTGTATACATTTGCTAGATGTACACGTTGGATACAATAAATCTCAGACATTTTCTTTTGTAAACCTGATGTTTTATTTGAAAAATATTTTCCTAAAATTGACTCTTTAAAAGGCTTCATTTTACTCTGTATTCAAAAGTTTATTTCAGTCCTTATTTTGAAAATGTGGTTTTCTTTTCATGTAGAAACCATAACTTTTCCATATTTTTGAGAACTCCCAGGATTTTTTTGAACTAAAACTAATTTTGAAATGTGACACTTCAGTAGAACTGAGGCTCCAAATTGGAGTATGTTCTTCAGAGTAGTCTCTTTAATCTTGTGTAGTAAGTGGTTGCTTGCAGTCTTTGCTTTTGCATTTATGCTGTTGTGTTTAGAAGTATAATAAAAAAAATGTGTTATTGATTTTCAAGTGCAAATGAAATATCTTACTGTCTTTGGATTTGTGACAGGAGTTTAGATTAAAGAAACAGTTCCAGAGAGTTTTCTGTGTTCTTAAAAGCAGAGTATATGTTAAAGGATTTTGCTTAATTACATGGCATAAATACTGAGAAACTAGAGATGCCCCTAATTTATTTTTTTTTTAAACTGAAGGTAGTAAAACCATATAGTAACTGCGCTACAAAGGAATTTCACAGAAGTGTCAGCAGCATATCTGTTTAAATTTTATGTGGTTATATAATAGATAATAAAGGCTGGCAGCAGTAATTTATATTTAAACATGAGGAAAGGTTCTGTGTAGTCTCAGGGAAAAGATTTGGATTTCATCACAGGCATATAAATGTCAGTTTCTGCTTAATTCTGTCATGCAGAGTGGGAAGTTGATACTTGTGCATGTTGAGAAAGTGGAAAAAATACTTAAAACTATAATAACATTGCTGAAAACAGTGATGGTACATATTCAAAGATACAATTTTTACTCTTATGTCAGAATATCAAGAAGATGAGGCTATATAACAGCAATAAAACTATAACCGTGTCTAGTTTATATCTAAGGAGAGATTCAAAAGCATAGAATTGTGTGGTTTTGAAAGAAGTTGACTAGGAAAATATATTAGGGTGGATAAAATTTATGCATGATTTTTCAGAAGTTAATTATTCTGATTATTTTTTTCCTTTAAGGAAAAAGAACATATTTTTTTTTTATAAAAAGCACTCAAATTTTTTTTTTTTCTTTCATAAAGTAATAATCACTGGAACTTGTAGAAATTTGAAGTAAACTATTTAGTAGCATTATTCAAGAATACTGTTTTGGTTTTTACTTTTAATATAACATTTAAATAAATAATGGCTGAATTGAAATATAGTAGCTAAGAGTGACCAAAAATGCTTGAGTAAAATAGTTGCTGTCTTGAGCCTTTTAAAACACCACACGCATGCATGCATTATTGAGAGAGGGATACAAAGTTTCACAGAACAATGATGATGAGCAAGCCTGAAGTATATATAATGGCTTATTAATTAGGATACATTAAAAACACAATCCAAAACAATTCTGGTTTCTTATTCATTAGGGAATAGTAGGGAATCAGGCCTTATTGTATGGGGCTTCAAGGACAGAAACAGATAAATTTTAAATTATTTAATATAGTAACATTTGCTGAATTTGATAATAAAGCTTCACTGTATTTTGCAGGTATTTATGAAGTATTAAAAAAGGAAGGGAATTGTACTGAGAGACAGTGTTTCAAAGATTGTTGCTTTAATGAATGCCCTTTTTATAATAGTATTAGATAATTTAGGTATTGCCAAATTCTGATGTTGCAAGAATTTTTATTGCTCTTTCAACCAGTTCAGTTATGAATCCTATTTTGCAAGCATATACTGACTCTTATTTCTATGGAAAGTAAAAGCATGAAGTCTATCTCTCCCAGGATATGTAAACATAACCTTTTGAGATTTCCTTGTTGGAAAGGTCTACCCACTCTCTGAAGATAAGATTATGTAACTTTAAAAATGGATTTTAAAAGCTACCACCCAACTAAAAACCCTCTGCTACTCCCAATTTCTAGTGCACACAGTAGTATTTCCCACGGAGAACTGTTGTTGCTGCTACTTTTTTCATTAGATATTTCTCATGGAACATCTAGTACCAAACATCCATTTGGTCAACATGGAATTATATACTTTCCTTAAACTGCTTTACAAAATGATTTCTAAATTCTATTTAAACATTATCTGGTGATTACAAAGAAGCAGAGGGAAACCAACTCGATAAAATTTTTTACCCCCTTTTAGGCTACCTAGTGAAGAGGAATTCAGGCATTCTAAATGTATCCTTTCCTAACCTGTGTTCTGTAGCTATTAAAAAAGATTATATTCTGTATCTTTAGGTTAGGCTATGCTTCAGCACAGTGTTGTAAAAATTTATGTTAGAGGGGTCCTAATAGCAGCTATGCGGAACTCTATGCAAATTAATTTGCCTGGTATCATGCTTCACAGCCAACTAAATAAGCCTGCAGCTCCCTGCTGTGATTTTGGGTAGAAGGATTGCTAGACAATCCTCCAGCAAGCTGCACAGACCTACCCCATGAGAAAGCCAGTGCTTGTTTAAGAATATAAAATCTCAAAACATGACAACACTTACTATGCTTTAAACTACATGGAGTTAAGTATAACTAGGGGAAGGGTCTGGCCAAACCACCAGTTCACTTAATCTGCATGAAAAAGTACTTAGTCTTTTTTTCCACTAGAATGGTTTTCTAGAATATTTAAGCAGTCTGGCAATTATGTGTGTGCAGCAAATTCCTTGACTATCAGGTACTAGCAGGAAAATAGCTTACAGACAAATGCATCTCTCTGAATGCTGTTACGTGTTTAGCTTGCAGTGGTGAAGCCTAAAAGTATCTAATTCTTTTGCTCCAGTCTGTCACATTGTTTACCACCATGACCATGTATTGCTGTTTTGCAGAATGTGTACTCCAGACCCAGGCATTTTCTTTTATTGGCTGAGTATATGCTTCCATTTATTCTTATGTGGTATAATCTGACAAAGTAGAAAAGATCAAATGCTTTGTGCACACCCTCCATAGTTTGCAATACTACAGGCTTGTTCTTTCTTAAAGCTTTCTTTTTCCTGACTAAGTAATCTTAGCATTTTCAAGTTTATTTTTATGTAAGTCTTTCCATGCTGCCAAGCACTTTTACTTGCCCTGCTGTGGACCCTTTCATCTCAGTTAAATCTTTTATGTAAGGATCTTGGATATGGGTTTAGAATTTTTCCATGTAAAATAATTATAATACAAGCTTTTCAGATCAAAGAGCTTGTTTGTCTTTATGGTTATAAAGCTGTGTGTAAATTTGGGGTGCTCTGGCAACAATGAGTAAAATTTTGTCTACTCAAAAATTCTGTTTGACAGCTAGGTTTTATTAAATTGACTACAGTAGATTTTTTTTTTTTAAACAAGGACAATTTTAGTTCAGTACTGAGCATATATGTAATTTGAGGAGTCATCTCTGTTTCATTATACTTAGATGAACACCAAAGATATCTCAATAGGATTAGCCAAGATCTGAGGACTTTTTCAGAACTGATCTTGAAATCACCTTCCCAATATGAAATGCATTTGCTTTCATTAAATACCTTTTTTTATATGTTACTCAGTGCTTTAGAGAATCTTCTTTCTCATCAGTTTTTCATGATTTTTTTAACATCCCTGAGCTGCCTGTGCCATTGTGCCACTGTTGCCAGTGCTGCATAGCAGAACCCCTGTCTCTTCTATTGTTTTGGATACCCGAGGGTCCGTCATCCTGGAGTATTCAGTAGCGTACAGCACGATGCCCATTTTTAAGCTGCAGTCTCCAGTTTCATTTGGGACTTTTCAAGAGAGTTTCAGTCACTTCTGGAGAACAGAATAAGATCATACCATGAGATTTCCACCCAGACAGGTGACTTTTAAATGTTAACATGAACTCCTTCTTTGTGATATTATTATAAAACCAAATGATCAGGAAGACTAAGGTATTGGTCATCAGAGGTGCTTCTCTCAAGCCCTGGTCTTCCTTAGAACTCTGTAAAAAAAAAAAAAAAGTGACATGGACTCCTACCCTCCATTTCCCTTGGGTTTCTCCTCTCCTCAGACTGTTCTCCAGCGTTCCAGTCAGAATCACATTTTCTGATTCTCCTTCACAAGAGAAAAAAAAGTTATTTTCATCTTCCTTGGTTTTTTTAAGATACATTTTCTGCCTATGTGATTTATGGCATCACCAGTAGGAGTGCTGATACTCCAAAGGTGTATTGGTTTATCACATTTGAGCAATAGAGTATGGGACAATGTAGGAGGTCTGGAAGGAATATGAAAGACTTTTCTAACATTTAGGTACAATCAGATTTTAATTTCTGAAAACATATTTTTTGCTCTTTGGAAAAGCTGCTTTTGGTAGAATATAAGAAGACTGAGCTTAGATATGTAAGAGATTTGTTTTTCCCAGTTGTATATAGATATTTACCTGAGGGAAAAGATAACTGAGTTAATAAGGAAAGAAGGAGAAGCTGTCCTTCAATCTAAACAAAAGCCACATTCTAATGTTCTAGAATGTTTTAGCTTTTGACATTTCTGCATTTTAAGAGATGGGAATTTCTGGTATATTTTAGAACATTTATCACTGTTGTCAGTAGGTACCAATGCAGGTTTGATTGTTATTTATAATGCATAGTGAGCTCAGACTAAGTGAATGTTATACCTATACATCAAGTTACAAACAGTAAAGGGAAAAAAACCCCTAAATGTTTTTATATATACCTCAAGTCAACACTGATTTCATATCTAATCCATTAGTGTAAGAATAAAGTCATTAGGCTTGGAACTTGCAGTGAAACCTGATGATCACCATCTGACAGAAATGCATGAGAAAAGTAAGAACCATATGGTATGTCTCAGCTGTTTTCTGTAGTGAGTGGAGCAGCATCGTTTTATCCCAATGATATAAGCAGGAAATGGAGCCTGCCAATCCATCAGAGCTATGTGAACTTCTACAGGATCCGGTAAGGGGTGGAGATGTTTAAATATGGTTTCACTATATTTAATTCAATGATTCTTTTGAAGTTGACTGAGTAGGTTCCTATACCTCTATAAAATATAATATCTTGAGGAATTCAGTTAAGGGTAAGTGCCTGATATTTACTGTGCATTAGAAAAGTTTGCCCATGGACATCAAGAGTGTGCTAGAAATGCATCCCTTAGCTTTTTTGTGACTTTAATATATACCGGAATCCTTGCCTGAGTTCAGTGGTATAAGTTTTTAAACTGAGATTAGAATCAGAAACCAGATTTATTTGATGTGTCATATCACATGATGTATGTGTTGGTCTTTGCACCAGTTTCTTTATTTCTCCAGAGAAATGTGAGGGTTGAATGACTTACACAATTTATGAGTATTTATTTTTATTTCTCTTCTCTTGGCATCTATCCTTCCTAAATTTACTATACATTTCAATTTAGTGTCATGAGGGAAAATCTCAAAAGACATTCTTCAATTTTATTTGCCTTGATAATCATTTGAGATTAAGCAAGTTGCATTAATACAACCACTATTATTTTTGTTGATATTGGTGCTCTGCCTAATATCTCTGAAATATGGACTGTTCACAATCTGCAAAGAAGCAGCCTCAATACTGCCTGTCAAACTTAGACAAAAATCCTATTAAAATATATTTCTTTGTTGCTATGCTGTACTTTCTTTCAATTATTAATAGTTGCTTACTTATGGGTATTGGAATGTTTATTGCCTTTGCCTTTGTCTCTGTCAGCGGTGTTTCCTTTAAGAAATCTTAATTATTTTAACAGATCACAATCACTTATTTAGTCACTGATACTTCCTAAGAAATGTAGTGCTTCACAGGAGTTGTAGATAAAAGCAGGTTACTGACTGACTTGTTTATCTGTATTTTATAGAAGCTTTAAGACATTATATTATGACTGGCTGGAGAAAGAATTTAAATATTAAGTCTTCAGCTACTTAAGAATGTGTCTGGAAAAGAGCATAAAGGTGTGTTTGTACTGTGGTGGATCTGAATGTGCAGTGTTGCATCTACCGCAGGCTAAAAAAACAGTACCTGTCCTACATCTTCTGGCAATAATGGTTATTGAGATGACTGCAGTGACATCACTGGTTTAATTATATAAGACAGGAAAAAGCAGCAACTTGCAGTATGTGAACTTCACACTGGCAGATTTTCCTACCAGCCGTAGCAAAGACTTTGCCTTCCTAGTGAATATGATTTTGAATGCTGCTTCCATGTGCCTTGTAAATAAGGCTGTATTGAGAGCTGTTCTCCAACTGATAGTGTTCTGCATCTCTGATGGGGGTCGTGTGTGTTCCTTTTCAACACCTCTAGAAGAATCTGAGCCATTACTTGAACTTTTGAGAACAAAAGGTATCCTTGACTGATCTTTTCCAGTTAGGCCTTTAACTTCTATAGCCTGCTCAGACATTTCAGCCGTCACTGTTCTGCTGTGTTGTGTTTACATTGTGTTTAGCACTTGGCTGCCAATATGGCAAACCACTAGGAATTTGTTGCTGCTGAATTTGTACAATTCTCTAGCAAAAATGTTCTTCAAAGCTCTTTTGATTATCCACTCTCAACCATTATTCATCTTCAGATGACTTACTCAGTACTGCGTATAGTCCTTCTTTAGATAGGCTTTGTCTATCTATTCAGGTATGATTTTCTTTTATGTCCTTTATTAAGCCAACAGCAGCTTAATGGAATAATAACTGCATTTTCATTAACACATTTCTACTGAGAATATGTGTGTTAAATAAAAAACTGTGCACTGTAGGAGTAATAAAGTGGTGACTTCTGCCTACTCTTGTACCACCTGACTTTTCCCCCTATTTTAATTTCTCTTCCTTGTGCTCTATTTCATGACAAATAATGTATTTTCTATAAGTTTCATCATACTGCCACCCACTTACCCACCCTCTTTTTCACAATTTTAAAAAAGGAAAAATGCATGGTTTACTGCTGATTTTCATGGCAGTTATATAGCACTGAGTTTTTCAAATGTTATATGATAACATTCAGGTGGTATAGGGCTGTTAAACAGAGAGATGCCTCTGTAGCTATTCTCCAAGCAATGTTTTCTCTGAGACATCTAAAGCCAAAAATAGTGGTCATTACTTTGAATTATTATTTTTTTCCTTCATGCAAGAGCAAATATTCTGTAGCCTTTAATTCTATTTAATGTTTTTTAAATTATTAACACTTGATTTTGCATTTCTGTGGGCTCCTATACACATCGTTATCAGTTTCTTCTTTTTCATCTGGTACATGAGTTTTTCAGTGAGTCACATTTTGGAGTGAGTCATGTGCATATTGATTCAGAGAGTCTGTCATTAACATGAGAAATTCCATTAACTTAATTGGAACTGTTCCTGTGGTTAAATTTCAAGGCTAAAAAAAAAAAAAGTTTCCAAATGCCTTTCCTTTTTACACAGCCCATATTTGTGTATACCCTTCCTACATACCAACATAGGTCAAACCTACTATGTAAAGGCATTCCTAGAGACACACTTCTGTAGCAATATGTCCTTGCAGTCTCTATGACTTCCTGGGTGAATTCTGTTTTAGGACTTTATGCTTTATGTACTAAGTTCTTTTTCATGGTAAAGCACTTGAAGTGTTTTGATATTAAACATTTAAAATTAAGTGTGCAAACAGTCTGATTTATTAGTATTAGGTATGTGCTTAAAGTTGGACAAGTGTTTAAAACACAGGTTCACTTTATTTTAGATGATGTTGAGAAATTAATTTGACAGTTCAATCCTGTCCCAAACACATATATTAGAGTGGAGTAAGTTACGGAAGTGCCCATGTTTTGATACATTATAGAGAAGTAGCTTAATCCATAGATTAAACAAATAACTTATATTAAATAACAGAATTACAGAATTAGCTGAGTTAGAAAGGACCCACAAGGATCATCGAGTCCATCTCCTGGCCTGCACAGCGCCACCCCCAAGAGTCACACCCTGTGCCTGAGCACATTGTCCAGACGCTCCCTGAGCTCTGTCAGGCTGGTACTATGACCACTGCCCTGGGGAGCCTGTTCAGTGCCCAACCACCCTCTGGGTGAAAAACGTGTTTCTAATATCCAGCCTAAACCTCTTCTGACACAACTTCAGGTCAGTCCCTTGGGTCCTGTAACTGATCAGTTGAGAGAACAAATTATCTATTACGTTTTTAAATCCTAAAAGTTCTATATGATGAATGGTTGCATCGTTCTATGAGAGTAGTGCAAAGATTCAGAATCATCTTAATATCACAAATAATAGCACGTTATTTGTGCTACGTGCAAGGATGAATTAAAAATTTGAAATGTATTGCTCTACTTCAATACATGTCCACATGTACTAATTTTATAATGTCATTTTTACTTAAAATTTTGACCTTATTCAGTATGCATTGTACTTGCCATTTGGTTCCAGGATGTATTTCCTGTATAATGTCAGATCCTGCTCTGGAGACAGTGATTAATTTTGGGGTGCTCATCATGATAGGTGTCAATAGGACTTGCCCACCAAAGGGCACACAATCACGTAGTTTCCTCCTGTATGTGAATTAAGCACATTTACCTAAAGTTAATACATTTTTGTGTTTGCTATATGCAGTCATTTCACTTGGCTCTACTGATTTCACATTACAGGAATTTCTCCTCAGAATCAAACATCACTGTGATCTTGCATTCAGAGGGTGTGACCTCTTCAGATGTGGTGTTTCTTTCGGAGCCCCAGTCAGAAAATATTATCACATGTAACTGGGCTGATGTGCCCAGTGGTGTAGAGACCAAGATTCCACACCTGGGACTGCTACAGCTGAGTTTGCAGTGTACTTAGGCCCATATACCACTGAAAATAGTCACAGAAACTCTCAGGATAATTCCTGATGTAGCCCAGCTTTTGTGCAAACCCGCCTTCAGTTTCAGCATAGCCAGCAGATCAGGAGCACAAACTTAGTGACCATCTTGGAGATGTTGAAGCCCCCCACTGTCTTGCATCCCACAGAGATTAAGGCAGAGGCAGGTACAGAGTACGCTTCTCCATTATTCTGTTGCTGTGAGTACAAGATTGTCTTTGTCTTGCTGATACTTCTTTGCAGAACACAGGAGGTGCAGTCAAACTCTAACCAGACTCATGGCAAATGCAAATTTGGAACATGTTCATAAAAGAATGGCAGCAGATATGCAGTATAAGGTGAAAGACAAAATAATGAGGATGGGAAACAGAAAAGCATTAGTAGGGAGAAGGCCTTGGGGGATGTGGGAAAGGTGTGCCCAAGTTCCCAAAACCTTTCATTGTCTGTAAGACATAGGATTTATGTCATAACTGAGTCTCCTTTTCAGGATCTTTACTGAATCTCAGTAGAGCATATTTGCTTAATGTGGGGATGCTGCTGTAGAAAAATAATAACTGAC
The DNA here is from genome assembly GCA_027886175.1 of Phylloscopus collybita. NCBI lineage: Eukaryota > Metazoa > Chordata > Aves > Passeriformes > Phylloscopidae > Phylloscopus > Phylloscopus collybita. The sequence goes on along the minus strand of JAJNNQ010000137.1, from coordinate 46,640,396 downwards.
TGTGTTATATGTCATACCCTAAATGCTCTTTTTTTTTCTTCTGCATACCTCAGGCATTTTCCCCTGAGAGCAGCCTGGGCAGCAGCAGGGGGAGCACTGAGAGCACAGAACACTGTCCCAGCTCTTGTGTTCCTGGCTTGATTGCTGCAGCTGCTGGGGACAGCCGTGGCAGAGATCAACCTGCTTATCCTAATTTATAGAAGAGATTCAGGAACAGTTTCCTGCTCTATTAGTCCTTAGTGTAATGTCAAAATAGAATACTAGGTAACAGAACTGTAATTTTTTTGCTTTTATTTCACAGTGTAAGGTACATGCCATTTGGGCCAAGGAAAGCTAGAAGCACATCTCTGTTAGGATGGTAGAAAATACATTTGACAAATGATTTCTACAGAAGTAACTTCCTGCTGACCTCATGTTTCAAACTGAGTGGCAGCATTTGTCTTATCAAATGTCTGGTTGCTTTCTGCCTCCCATAAGCAGAAGAATATTGCCTTCTGGATTTCATCTTTGCTGCTCCATTTAAAAATACTGTTTTCTTACAAAGATAAATGATAAATTAATGTTTGGGGGTCCAGAGCTATGATGCAATAGGAAATGGTAAATGCCCTGTTATTTTTATCTTTGTAGTTTGCTGATGCTCTTTTGCTCTAGCAGATACTGTTTGAAAGGGTATGTGAAATACTTCTGCAAATGAGTGATATTATGAAAAAAACACATAGAAGAAGGAAAGGTTTTGATGTTTGGTTTTAGGTTTTACTGGACTAGGACAGGAAAGTCTCCTATGTATTCTGAAACAAGGGAATTGAATTATATTTTTCCTAGCAGTGGCTACTTAAAAATGTCAAGGCAAAAAGCAGACCAGTCTTCACAAAAAGATGAGAAAAAGAGGGGCTGAAAGGACATAAGCTATCTTGTATTATTTACTGTATTCCTTGAAAAAACTTGTCTAGGTAATAAGGTCGTGTCTTAGATAGGAAATAGTTAACATCTGTTAAAAAGAAGTACAGGTATTTATGTATGTTTTATACATGGTGTACAGCTGCTGAGCTGTGAACTTGGTAACTGTAAATCATAGTTAAGATTAAAGCTGCTCTCACCTTCTTTGTTGTTGACTTTTAAGAGTAGAACAGACTTTCTCTGCTTTTTTTGTCTGTATTCATCATTCTCTTGTTGATAAATATTGCCTTGTCTCTTAGATCAGGATAGAGATTCCAAGTTATTGTGATAGACAATCTGATGTACATATGTGTTTTGAAGAATAACTAGCCTCTTTATAAAGTGTCCTTCAATCTAAAGTATCCTAGTACACAAATTTTGCATTTTATGTAGATGGAGACATGAAGAGGAAGGCTTCTATACCTAAATTTTGGAAGATGTGATTTAAACACTCATTAAGTATGAAAATGAGAGGTGATGTGATAGACTTTGTAGTAGTGTCTGAAGAATATTTATCACTAACTGTAGTGGTCTAATGTCCTTATGCTAGATCTTACTACTCTCTCACTTCTGTATCAATATTATTCTCTCTTTACACAGAGAAATTAATTTGTAAGCCTCTTACTACTGCAAGCAATGTCTCATTAGGTGATTCAGTAAAACCCAGAACTTTTAATAAATCTTTAATTCTCTATTAATATCTTGTGATTTCTCTACCAAATTTTCCCTTCGCATATCATCTCTAATATCATGTAAGGTTTTCTGTCTGTTCTGTTTGAGGATATATGTTGCTTATGCTTGTGTCTCTTCTAACTTAGGCAGAAGTTCCCTAACTGAAGCTTAGTACTGCAATTTATATTGACTTTGCCATTTCATAATATCTAATTCAATTAATTGAGTAACTGTGATTTAGGTGGCATTTTTTACTATATTTATTTGGGTTGTTTTAACTCAAAACAGGCATAAATAAGAGATTCTAAATTATGCCTGTTTTTCGTTAGTTGACAGAAACATCATCTACTCTATTTATTTCTTTATTTTCTGAGAAGTGGGCATAAATAACCTTGGTTTTACTAAAACTCTCCCTACAGGGCTATATCAAGGCTTCCCAGTTGCATACAGAGAATTAGATTTTCACATTCAAAGGATCTGTAAGGAGGCAAAATTAAATTATACAACAGAACAGAAAAATTAGGGAGTTCTGGGAAAGGAATGACGGCTGTGAGAGAGTAACAGGAAACTGTGTGGTCTGGAGTTTTATGGATTTGTGTGACAATCTGAGCTCTGTGAATTGATTGTAGATTTTTCTGTATCTCATTTGCCTCCTCCAGACTCATCCCTCTTCCCAGGGTATGGAACCCCAGTTTATCAAATTTGAGGCGCTTGTTAGCCCTTTCTCTAGTGGAGCTATTAACTCCTTCCTTCCTCTTTGCAAATGCAGCTCTCTTTCCCTGCAGTAATTCCTACATATCTCTTCCTAGGGAAGAACTGGGCTTCTGTCAAGCAGGGATGGGTAAGAAAGGCAATGGCAATAACTGTTTCTTCACCCACCAAATAGACTTTTCCTAATGGTTGCTTTCTAGTGCCTTATGGGTGGCAGAAATCCTGCAAGTATAAAAAGAGCTAACCCTGATCTGCAGTAGTCTGTAAATTAGTATGAATCATGTTCATACATGCATTGTCTAGTTGCATGAGCGTACCAGTCAGTTTATTCCAGTCATGTCTAATGAACTCTGGCATTGACTGATCCTTTTTTGAATGATCAGGAGATATGACTATATACTTTCCACTTCCTCTATTTATATTGACATTAAATTCCTGTGATTCACCCTCTATCTTGGGTTATTTATAAAAAATACATCTAACACAAATATACTACTCTTATTCTGCTTGTGTATTTTGGTTTTACTGTTCAATAACTGTTCAGCATGGGTTTTTTTCACTCTGTTCCTGTGATGGTTAAATACTCATATGCTCCTTTTTCAGTGACTCAATTGTAATTCATGTTCTTTTAGTTGTGTTGAAAATTTCTCACTTATAGTATGTGTGTGTGGTTTTTACCTTTACAAAGTGCAGTGACATTTTTATATTACTTTTGTATTCATTCACTTCCATTGGCTTGTAAGGTCACGGCTAATGTGTGTTACCTGCTCTCCTGTGCTGAGCACTGCTGCAGTTCCTTGCTTTTTTCTCCAGGGGGCAAGAAGTACTTTATTCTTTGGTACAGCAATTCTGAGATTTAAAATACAAGTGCAGGGCAGCCACCAATGAAGATCACATCATAAATAGAAGGAAAAGACCTCTAGTCTGCTTCGTCTATGCAAATACCTAGCAATAATAGTCTTTCATGACCTACACTCTGTAGAATTAAACCAATAATAAAAAAACCAATTTTAATAATCAGTATGAGAATATTGGTTGCTATGGCAACCAATATTCTGTGGTACTACTAGAATGTCAAAATAACTTAATGAAATACCATGCTAAGAATGTTTTGGAAATTGACTTCTAAAATGAAAAGTCAATAAATCCCCCTAACTTTACAAGATATGGCTAAATTAATGAAGTCTGCAACAAGGAAACAACCATTTTTTTGTTTTGTTTACCAGGGTAAATCAGAATAATGGAATGGGATATATTGTGTTTCTCATCTTTGATGCATGAGTCGAGATAAAATTTAGAAATATTTTCCCTGCTTAAATGGTATACCAACAACTTTTGTGTTAAGAAGTTAGCACGAAGGTCAAATGGTCCTCACAATTTGAGTTAGTGCCTGTCTGTGCAGTGCCTTTGCTTCCCCTACAGTTTCTATCAACTTGTGTTAATCTTTAAAGCTGCTGCTCTTTCTCTAATTCTTTTCCCCCCTACTTTTCTTTCACTTCTCTATTCCTTTCCTTGCAGCAGACTCCATGCATTTCTTTATTCTATTGGCTAAAGTAGTCTGTAGTTAAGTGTTAGGGTTTTAAAGATGATTTTTACATGGACTCCGTAGCAGTGCTTTAGAGTTAATGTTACAATCAGATTGATAGCTGTAGTCAGCCATTGTCTCAAACAGTGCTGTTCTGGTCAAGCAAAAATCCAGCCACTTCTGAAAGAAGTGTTCCTAAAGACAGCGTTTAGTATCTGAATTTCAGGCAGGCTGCTCTAGCAAATTTGAAGCAGGCTAGAACAGCTGTTCCATATACCAATTTAAATAGGGACAAAGAATTAAGGTGTAAAAATTACTTTTTTTTTTTTTTTACTTGTAACAATTTGTGTTGACATGTGATTGTGATTGAAAATTATTCACTACTGGGTTGACTTTTCTCCTTCTTCTCTTAAAATTCATAAAAGTTGCTACTTCAATTCAGCTGGGGTGGACTATCCTGTGTAGCAAAATAACATGAATATATGGCAACTGACCACTGCTCCTATTTCTGTCATAGAAAATTAGGATTCTAGTTTGTCTTGGTTTTGAAAGACAGGTATCTGCCAGAGAAAGCTGGAGTTTCCCTCAGAATGGAGAATGTAAACCCCTCACCCCCTCCAAATTATAATTTTGCAACTAAGGGCTTTCAGGCAAAGACTTGGGAATAGGAATAAAAGTGCTTTACTAGGAATATTAACAATACAAATGTAGTAGGAAAACAAATAAACAACAATCCTAGAAACCCTGACAGAGTCAGAGCTACAACCTGACACCCTGTTGGTCAGGCTGTTGGAAGCAGTCCAAAAGTAAGTCCTTCTAGAGGGAGAGATGTGGTTCTGTTGGAGCAGAGATGATCCTGAGAGAAAAGGGCCCAGTGATAGTGAGAAGGGTCTGGTCTTCCTCTGGAAATCCAGTGGAACCAGATCCCTTGTGGTCCTACATCTCAGTTTTTATCCAGGTAGGAATGGTTGGCTCCTCGCACTGGGTGGAGCGTCTCACAATGGGATAATGGAATGTGTCCTGTCATTGGCAAGCCTTAATGGCCCATTAGCAGAAGATGTCCCTCTGGAAGGAGGACAGGTGGTGAAGGAGATAAGAAACACTGCCCCACCTGGTTTTAACAGTTGGCCCATTATCAGAAGGCATCTGCCCCCCTCCCCCCAGAGTTACAAGAGATAAAGGAAAACATCTCCCCAAGTGCTTTCAACAGATGAAATAGAATACACATTTTTTGGTTCCATAACCCAAGACATTATCCACCACTTACTCTATTATCATCTGCATCATACCTAAATCAATAAACTACTATACAGAATTAACCCTTACACTCAATTCTCACTTAGGATTAGGTTTTTCTGTGGTGCACAATTGGTTTTTCCATCTTTCTGCATTACCTACCAAGTGTAACTAGGTCTTTGAGCAAAGACAGTCCCGCATGTGGGTTCGCCTTTGCCTGAGGTGGGGTTAACCCAAACAGTCTTTCCTAAGATACCTCTCATGTGTACCACAGGGACTTTATCTCCATCCACTGTGTGCAAAGGGGTAGACTGGGCAGGACCAGCTCGACTGATGGAGCCTCGGGTGTTGACCATCCAGGTGGCCTTTGCTAAGTTCACTTCCCAATTCTTGAAGGTCCCCCCGCCAAGTGCCTTCAGGGTGGTCTTAAGTAGTCCATTGCACCGTTCAACTTTCCTGGCAGCAGGTGCATGATAAGGGATGTGATATATCTATTCAATGCTATGTTTTTTAGCCGACGTGTTTATAAGGCTATTCTTGAAATGGGTCCCGTTGTCTGACTCAATTCTCTCAGGGGTGCCGTGTCTCCACAGGACCTGTTTTTCCAGGCCCAGGATGGTGTTCCGGGCAGTGGCATGAGGCACAGGATAGGTCTCCAGCCACCCAGTGGTGGCTTCCACCATGGTCAGCACGTAGCGCTTGCTGTGGTGGGTTTGGGGCAGGGTGATGTAGTCAATCTGCCAGGCTTCCCCGTACTTATACTTGGATCACTGTCCACCGTACCAGAGGGGCTTCACCCGCTTGGCCTGCTTGATGGCAGCACACGTCTCACAGTCATGGATGACCTGAGAAATACTGTCCATGGTTAGATCCACCCCTCGGTCTCATGCCCACTTATAGGTGGCATCTCTGCACTGATGACCTGAAGCATCATGGGCCCACCGAGCTAGGAACAACTCTGCCTTGTGTTGCCAGTGTAAGTCTATTTTGGATGCCTCTATCCTTGCAGCTTGATCTACTTGCTCATTGTTCCGGTGCTCCTCATTAGCCTGACTCTTGGGGACATGGGCGTCCACATGGCGGACTTTCACAGGTAGTTTCCCTACCCTGATGGCAATGTCCTTCCACTCATCAGCAGCCCAGATTGGTTTTCCCCTACGCTGCCAGTTGGCCTTTTTCCACCTTTCCAGCCAGCCCCACAGAGCATTAGCTACCATCCACGAATCCGTGTAGAGGTAGAGCTTTGGCCACTTCTCTCTTTCAGCAATGTCCAGGGCCAATTGAACAGCTTTGAGTTCAGCAAGTTGGCTTGACCCACCTTCTCCTTCAGTGGCGTGTGAAACCTGTCTTGTGTGGCTCTATACGGCTGCTTTCCACTTCAGGTTCATCTCTACGATGTGACAGGAACCGTCAGTGAAAAGAGCGTAGCGTGTTTCTTCTGCTGGAAGTTGTTGTATGGTGGAGCTTCTTCAGCCCGGGTTACTTGCTCTTGTTCCTCTTCATCAGTGAGACTGAAGTTTTCAGCTTCCAGCCAGTTGGTGATTACTTCCAAAATCCCAGGGTGATTTGGGTTTCCAGTATGGGCTCGCTGAGTAATGAGGGCGATCCATTTGCTCCATGTGGCATCGGTGGCATGGTGGATAGAGGGAACTTTTCCTTTAAACATCCACCCCAGCATTGGTAGTCGGGGTGCCAGGAGGAGTTGTGCCAATCACCTCTGAGGTGGCTTGAACTCTTTCATAGGCAGCCAAGATCTCTTTCTCTGTGGGAGTGTAATTGGCTTTGGACCCTCTGTAGCTTTGACTCCAGAATCCCTGTGGCCGGCCTCGAGTCTCACCAAGCACCTTCTGCCAAAGGCTCCAGGACAGACCATGGCTCCCGGCTGCAGAGTAGATCATGTTCTTCACATCTGGTCGCATCCTGACTGGGCCAAGGGCTACCGCATGAGCAATTTCCTGCTTGATCTGGGCAAAGGTGTGTTGCTGTTCTGGGCCCCAGTGGAAATTGTTCTACTTGCGGGTAACCAGGTAGAGAGGGTTCACAATCTGACTGTACTCAGGGATGTGCATCCTCCAAAAACCTATGGCGCCTAGGAAAGCTTGCATTTCTTTCTTGGTAGTCAGTGGAGACATTGCTGTGAGGTGTTGATGACCTCCGTGGGAATCTGACGCCATCCATCTTGCCACTTCACTCCCAGGAACTGGATCTCTCAGGCAAGTCCCTTGACTTTGCTCTTCTTGATGGCAAAACGGGCTTCCAGGAAAATCTGGATGATCTTCTCTCCTTTCTAAAGACTTCCATTGCTGTGTTCCCCCACACAATGATGTTGTCAATGTATTGTAGATGTTCCAGAGCCTCACCCTTTTCCAGTGCAGCCTGGATCAGTCCATGGCAGATGGTGGGGCTGTGTTTCCACCCCTGGGGCGGTTGGTTCCTGGTGTACTGCACTCCCCTCCATGTGAAGGCAAACCGAGGCCTGCATTCTGCAGCCAGAGGAATGATGAAAAGCGCATTAGTGATGTCAATACTGGCATACCATTTTGCTGCCTTGGACTTCAGCTCGTACTGGAGTTCCAGCATGTCTGGCACAGCAGCGCTCAGTGGTGGAGTCACTTCATTCAAGCCACAGTAGTCTACAGTCAGTCTCCATTCTCCGTCAGACTTGTGCACAGGCCAGATAGGGCTGTTGAAGGTTGAGTGGGTTTTGCTGACCACCCCTTGGCTCTCCAGCTCATGGATCATCTTGTGGATGGGGATCACAGCATCTCAATTAGTCCAATACTGCTGGCGGTGCACCATCAAGGTGGCAACAGGTACTTGTTGCTCTTCTACCTTCAGGAGTCCTACTGCAGATGGGTTCTCTGATAGTCCATGCAAGGTGTTCAATTGCCTAATGCCCTCTGCTTCCACAGCAGCTATCCCAAAAGCCCATCTGAGTCTCTTAGGGTCTTTGTAATAGCCATTCCTGAGGACGTCTATGCCCAGAATACGCAGGGCCCCTGGGCCCGTCACAACTGGATGTTTCTTCCACTCCTTCCTGGTCAGGCTCACCTCGGCTTCCAACAGAGTCAACTGCTGTGATCCCCCTGTCACCCCGGCAATGGAAACAGGTTCTGCCCCCACATGTCCCTATGGCATCAGGGTACACTGTGCACCAGTGTCAACCAAAGCTTCATATTTCTGTGGCTCTGATGTGCCAGGCCATCAAATCCACACCATCTAAAAGATTCTGGTTTTTTGTGCCTCTTCCTGGTTAGAGGCAGGGCCCGTCTAGCACTGGTTATTATTCCTTCCCTGAGCAAACATGGTAGAGGTTCCTTTGAGGGGATTCAACACAGCATCCTGACTTCTGGCAGCTTGGTCATGGGAGGTTGCGGCTACCTTCATTTTTGTGGAACCCCCTTGGTGAGTGTTCCTCTCCTTGAGCTCATGCACCTGTGCTGCCAGGACAGAAGTGGGTTTCCCATCCCACACTCCTGTGTCTTCCCCGTGGTCAAGCAGATAAAACCATAAGTCAGCTCTTGGGTGTACCCTCTCTCTTGAGCTGGAGGTCGTTGGGCTCTAACTCTGGGACTTGTGACTTGCACCGGTGCCACATTGGAACTGTTCCTACTCATCTCCCTCACCTCCCTCATTTCCTCTTTGAGTTCTTTAACCACAGCAGAGATATGAGCCTGCATCGGGCCATTAATCATACTCTCTTAATTCCTAAGCTTATTGGCAACAGACCCCACTGTCTCTCGATTGTCCTCAGCATTAATTGTTGCAATGAAGGTGGTGTACTGAGATGGCCCTAGATTTGCCAGATTCCACAACATCTGCCCTGTGCATTTAACCTTGTCAGGGTCATTATCATGCTGTCCACTCCTCCCAAAAAGTACCTCCAGTACTGCCACTTCCCTCAGCTGTTGGATTCTTTCCTCCAGAGTTTTCCAGCACATTCTATGGAGGAGCTCCTGCATTCTTTCTCTGTGGACAAATCTCTCTCTCACACTCATTAAAAGCCACTCCCAAAGGGAAAGTGGACCTGGCTCCCTTACAAATACCTGATTTATACCCAAGTCCTGGGTCAGGGGTCCCAAATTCCTTGCCTCACCATTACCTAGTTGCACACCAGTACCCATAAGGTCCCAGACCCGAAGTAGCCAGGCTGTGTAAGCCTCGCATCCCTGCCGTACAATATCTTTTTGCAGATTACAGAGACTTTCATATGACAGGGACTCGGTGATGAGCTGAACGTGTGATTCCCCTGCAGGTTGTGAGGGCCCTCCTTTCTTATTCTTATTGTCTGGGTTTGCTGTTTTCACCTTAGATTTCTTTGTTTCCACAGGGGCAACTGCCGCTGGCTGTGACTGCCCCTGTGGTTCAGCTGAAACCTGGACAGTTGTAATGTCTGTGGGTTTCATTGCTGCACTATCAGCCTCTCTTTTGTCAGGGCAGGGGGAGGGTTTCCCATCAGCTGGGGAAATGTACTCCCTTAGCATCTGGCCAATCTCACATATCTCCTTCACCCAATTCAGGTGGTTTATCTCTGAGACAGGCTGTGGGGCAGGGGCGGACTCTTGGGCAGCGTCATTATTCTCTGGGGTATGTATCAGAGTGTTTACCCAGGTCAATCTCCCCTTGAATGCCAAACAGAACAGGCATACCAGCAACACTAGCCACTGTACGATATCATTAGCATTCAGATGAGATTTGAACCCTTCAAAAACTGGTGGGGTAGACCCAAAGAGCTGGGTGAAGGGTTGGGAGAAAATTTCCTCAGGGGCCATTTCCTTACAGTAGGTACCGTTGTTAAAGTAACCCCAAAAACACAGAGTTAGTGTATGATAGCCCTGAATCCATGTGCTTGCTTTCCAGAGGAAGTTAAAAATCCATTAATTCCTTACCCTATTAACCCACAAAACAAACTGGATGCCAGCCACAGTAGCCTTAGTTATAGGGTCCATGTTTAGATAAGGGTCTGCAAATGGCAGAAATACAGCCACAACCACGTGCTACCCAAACCAGGGAAAGCTGGACAACATGATTCTATCCAGTGGGCTTCTATCTAGTACATAAAGAACTGTTATTTCTTTCTCTCAGTGCCCTCATGCCGCACGTTGGGCACCAAAATCTGTCTTGGTTTTGAAAGACAGGTATCTGCCAGGGAAAGCTGGAGTTTCCCTCAGAATGGAGAATGTAAACCCCTCACCCCCTCCAAATTATAATTTTGCAACTAAGGGCTTTCAGGCAAAGACTTGGGAATAGGAATAACAGTTCTTTACTAGGAATATTAACAATACAAATGTAGTAGGAAAACAAATAAACAACAATCCTAGAAACCCTGACAGAGTCAGAGCTACAACCTGACACCCTGTTGGTCAGGCTGTTGGAAGCAGTCCAAAAGTAAGTCCTTCTAGAGGGAGAGATGTGGTTCTGTTGGAGCAGAGATGATCCTGAGAGAAAAGGGCCCAGTGATAGTGAGAAGGGTCCAGTCTTCCTCTGGGAATCCAGTGGAACCAGATACCTTGTGGTCCTACATCTCAGTAGGAATGGTTGGCTCCTCGCACTGGGTGGAGCGTCTCACAATGGGATGATGGAATGTGTCCTGTCATTGGCGAGCCTTAGTGGCCCATTAGCAGAAGATATCCCCCTGGAAGGAGGACAGGTGGTGAAGGAGATAAGAAACACTGCCCCACCTGGTTTTAACAGTTGGCCCATTATCAGAAGGCATCTGCCCCCCTCCCCCCAGAGTTACAAGAGATAAAGAAAAACATCTCCCCAAGTGCTTTCAACAGATGAAACAGAATACACATTTTTTGGTTCCATAACCCAAAACATAGTTTTAGTAAAAACCAGCATTTTTCCCTTATCTCTCAGATTAATGTGTAAGCCACAGTGTTCATCAAAGACTATTCCTGATACTTTCCATCCCTTACAGGCTATAAAACAAAATAATATAGGTCATTTTTAAATACATCTTTTGCTTACAGAATAACACATTTATTACTGATAAATATAATGTAACAACTTAAACCTCATTTTTTTGATTGATTTAGTATTTTTTGTCTGCAAAAACTGTGGACCCATCCAGGCAAATGTTAGTTTTTATTCTTGTGGAATATTCTAAACTTAATGATGTTATGGCAAATTTTAAAAAAAATGAATTAGAAATTGCCGATTTCTAGATAATAAATGCAATAAATATTGTCAATGCATATTGATATTTTCCACTCAATTTTAAAGTATAATTGCAGATAGTTCAATGTTCATCTTCCTTAAAAAGCATTTTCATGTAGCCGTTTAACAGTTGAGTAGGTACTTTGTATTAAAATAGCAGTTTATCTTTAGGAGAATGGGCCACTCTTAAGTTCAGAAGATAAAAAGTTTCTTTACAGTATAGCATTGTGTTTAATTTGAAAGTGTTATTACTTTATGCACAGAGGCCATCTTCAATGCGTTTATCACCAAGGGACGAAGAAGATGATGATTCAGCTGAAAATACATGTGGACCTTCTGGTTTATGGGAGGCACTGACACCTTGTAATGGATGCAGGAACCTCGGATTTCCTATGCTTGCACAGGTATGTGAGTCCCTTTCCATCATAAAAGTTAGTAACTATGGAAGAGCTGCATAATCTCTGCCTTAAGCCTTAGAGTTATTTATAGTCTTGCCTGATTCCCTTCAAAATTGCTACTTTCATTCTGCATTTTAATGTCAGAAGCTGGTTTCGAAATGAAATGTTGAGGTTTGGTCAGCCTCAACATAATAATTATTCATATGAGTTTAATATGGAGACTGATGTTTACTACCCCTATTTAAGATAGATAGCTGCTGTTTTGGATAGCTTTCTTTTCCATCTGGAAAGAAATTTTGAAGTCACATAGTTTCCTTTGGGATAAGTACTCTATTTTTGACCAGCTTCTAATTAATATAATGACATTTCAGCTACTTTCTTTATAGAATTAATTGAGGACATTATGCATAACTCAACTGATGTCAGAATATAGCATAAGATTTCTCATTGAAGATTATGTAAGTTAAAGAAAAAAATCCCCAAACATTTTCAAATGCTCATCATAATACAGAAGAGAATAAATAGAAGTGGGTAGTATACTTGTGTCTAAGTCCCAGCAACTCTCGGAGTGGACCAGTCTGCAGTATCTACCAAGGCGTTCCAGCAGCTGTGTTCTCAACAAGTGATATTGTATTGCTACAGAACAGGATGATGCTTATTACTGCTTCTGGGTCTTCCTTGTTCTCTCCTCCACTGTAGAAATTAGCACTCTCGTTTCTGTAACATTTTTCCTGCGCCTTTTTTTTTTTTTTTTTTTTTTTGTAACATTAAATGAAGAACTGCCAAATTTCTGTTTAGAAATGTCTGGTTTTTTCAGTTGCATCCTTGGCACTGCATTTAAATAGCTTTGTCAGATTCTTGTGTACCACACTGGAATTACATATCCTGTCTCACCACCCTTCATACACTGTTGCTTTCATACCGTGACTGTATGTTTTATTCCCTTTAAGTCTCATGGGACTTGCACCTGTTTGCAGTCAATGCTGAAGCCTTCCTTGCAGTCAATGGAAACAGGATACGGCAGCTCATGTGCTTGAATAACAATGAGCACTGCCCTGTCTCTTGATAAGGAGCCTTTATATTCCTTTCCCCTTTCAGTAGCTGTTTCCTATTTCATACTATCCATCAGTTTAGACATTTGGCAAAGTGCAGAGTTGTCGGAATTATCCTGATTTACAATAGGAGTACTATAGTTACTAATTCCTCGTCTTTAAGTATTTGTTTCAACACATATTTCTTAAATGGAACTTTTCTTATTTAAATATCACATGTGGTTTAATTATTGTTTAACTTTCCTATGATGAACATACATGCCATTTTTATTTCCTAATTTTAGAATTTTTTTTCTTATTTCTTTGTTGTGTAAGGTATACATAAAATTTTATATGCTATAAAATTGAGGGATGACATTGAAAAGTAGAATCAAGTGTGGTTGGTTGGTTGGTTGGTAGGTCTTTCCTATTTATAAAGAGAGATTCATTTCACCAATGATGTTGGTTTTAAGATAGTGATTCCTGAATTAGTTTTATTCATTGTACTTAAAATTTGAGCTCAAACTTATGATATCTCATCCTTCTTGCTCTGAGAACAATAAGATTTTAATTATGAATAAAAAGAAGGATATATTTATTATGCTTTCATTTATGATATGACAGATTGACTTTCTAGATTGTTTCTATCCATAAAAAATGATGACAGGGATAGTTTTGGTCTTTTGTTGATTTCTTTTTATGGGAGAAAGGAAAGAAATTAGGTAGTGAGAAATCTCCAAACTAAAAACCAGTGACTTTGGTTTTTATAAATTGTTGCCATCAATGTATGCAGTCTTTCAACCTGTTAGCTAATCTGTTGGATTTTCACATTTACTTCAGAATGCAACATCTTTTTCTAAGAGATTGAAGACATAAAGTATATACGTAAGTTTCTGGATTAAGAACAGTATCTGGGATTGATCTAATAAAATAGATATTATGTGAAACAGCATGTTTTAGGTAAAAGTACAAAAATAAGGTTCTGATACTTATGTCAGTCTACTAACATATCAGAAAGGGTAGATGTCATCATGAGGAAACAGTGAGGTAAGGGTATTTGACATAGTGCCTTAAAATTCATACTCTGATAAAGGTCCAAAAGTAGGGAAAAGAGTCTATCAATTACTTGTGCACAAACAATTTCATTTTTACACTTCTCCTTTATTTAAAAATAGATTTTACAATCATATAAATATATTGTGTTTGCACATTAACAATGAACAAACATAAGATTGATTCTTGCTTTATATACACAGTCAGAGGCACAATAACATGAAACTGAGTTTTAGGTGAGATTATGAAAATATCTATCTGTGACCTAGTGAGCTAATAGCTTTCAATATGCCAAAGGAGAGGGCAGTAATCTCCTTGAAAAACTTGGTTTCTTTTTTGGAGTTACGGGGAAAAAAGCCTGCCTGGAGGTACTTCTGGCATGCAGTGTATCATTGCTGTATCTACTGTGCTGAGAAGTGTCATTTTAGAAAGGGCTATTATAGAAAGTTCTATGTAAAATGTTATATCATTTAAAACCTAGTATAGCAGTAATACAGGTATTCCCGGAACAAGCAACTCTCTTTTACAGTCTCAAAATTGGTGATATGCTAGAAGAGTTTTATGGAAAAATCTTTGTGACTTGTAAAAATTTCAGGGGTTTAGAATACACAGCTGGATTTTTGGAGACTGAAATTTAGATATGTCTTCTTATTTTAGCAGAGAGTGTATTCCATTTATAGGTTATGATTTGGGGCTGTTGCTTTGTTCTGGAGGTAATCTTTGGTTTAAGGCAGAAATTCAGTACCTACATACATATTCACAATTTCTTGAGAATAAATCAGCATACTCTGAATGCATGTATATAATTCTGTTTTATTTTTCATGGTGTCTTGGTTTTGAAAGACAGGTATCTGCCAGGGAAAGCTGGAGTTCCCCTTAGAATGGAGAATGTAAACCCCTCACTCCCTCCAAATTACCATTTTGCAACTAAGGGCTTTTAGTCGAAGATTTGGGAATAGGAATAACAGTTCTTTACTAGGAATATTAACAATACAAATGTAGTAGGAAAACAAACAAACAAGCAAACAACAACCAACAATCCTAGAAACCTTGACAGAGTCAGAGCTACAACCTGACACCCTGTTGGTCAGGCTGTTAGAAGCAGTCCAAAAGTAAGTCCTTCTAGAGGGAGAGATGTGGTTCTGTTGGAGCAGAGATGATCCTGAGAGAAAAGGGTCCAGTGATGGTGAGAAGGGTCTGGTCTTTCTCTGAGAATCTGGTGGAACCAGATACCTTGTTCCTGTGTCTCAGTTTTTATCCAGGTAGGAATGGTTGGCTCCCCCCACTGGGTGGAGCGTCTCACAATGGGATGTTGGAATGTGTCATGTCCTTGGCGAGCCTTAATGGCCCATTAGCAGAAGATGTCCCCCTGGAGGGAGGATGGGTGGTGAAAGAGATAAGAAACACTGCCCCACCTGGTTTTAACAGTTGGCCCATTATCAGAAGGCATCTGCCCCCCTCCCCCCAGAGTTATAAGAGATAAAGGAAAACATTTCCCCAACTGCTTTCAACAGATGAAACAGAATACACATTTTTGGTTCCATAACCCAAGACACATGGGTAGCGTACCTTGAATATTTCTGCTGTGGGGCAAACAGGGCCTGATGAACAGAGATAAATAGAGGGCAGTCTGCAATGTCAGAGAGATGAGTGCTGCAGAATTCTATATAATCCCTCCACTATTACCAGTTTAAAGCAACTGTTCACACACCTTAATCTTGATAGCCATACTAGCATATTTTTCTAATTTTGATATTTTGTGAGATAAGGCGGGTTTAGCTCTGTCCCATTTAGGATGCTGTTGGATCAGCTTGATTGCACTGTGTCTTGAATTGTGTTGTATGTACAATTTAAAAATCCTGACTGTTATTCCATGTGTTTGGAATGATGACAGCCAGGAACACCCATTTGTTTAACTGTTACAAAATGAAAATAATGTGTGTAAAGAGAGCAGTGCAGTTGCTATGGAAAAATTGAACTTTGATTCCAAAGCCGTAAGTATAAATCTTCATGTTGCCAGTTGCTGGGAAACATGGCTCTTCAGAAAAATCTATGGAAAATTTACTTAAATATTTAAATGCTATGTTTCTAGCTTAGTGTCAAATTTTCATCTTTTAAGAGAGAATTAACTTCTGGGAGACCTTGGCATTTTCCTTTAAGATTGATCAACATCTTGCTTATATAACTCTAGGTAGTTATATGTATACCTCTAGAGGTAGGAACTCCAGCAACTTTATCATGGGTTGTCCTGTGAAAGAGAGACTTCCCCCCCCAAATGCCTTTTTATTTAGAGGGAGGGAAGAAAAAGTGGACTCCTTATACACTTTTAGGCGATGAGAACAGTATGTAATAGTTTCTTTATTAATACAGGCTGTAGTGGGAATATTTAAAGTTTGGAGTTTGATGCATCTGTTAATAGTTAACAGGGTTATGTATTTCATTTCTGCCTTCCAGAAGATAATTTTTATCTGTCTATACTTCTTTTTGTAAATTTTAAAAAGTAATGTTGAAGAAATGTTGTATACTGTCTGTATTGTAGAAGCTAGTTAAGGGGGTTCTGTAGAAAGCCTGACATTAAAAATTATTATGTTGCAGTTATTTTTACATTTTCAAAGTGGGTTCAGGATACATAAGAGATTTATGGGATAGTTAAGTAGGGAGCTAACTCAATTTTGACATAGACATCAAATCTGCTCCTAAAAAAACCTCTGTACTGATGCTCTCTGGAGAAAGGTAGCATGAGACTATGTTGTCTCTTTCTGATGAATTTTAATATTGGGAATTTATTTGACATTATTTGTTTTCATTTTAACATATTCTTTTGGTTTGAACTCCCTCTATTTTCAGTTGCCTCAAAATGTTTTTAGATTTTAAGCTCAATGCGAATGTTTGAGTAATTTTTGAACTGCTAACGTGCAGGGGAGGTAGCATAAAAAGGGAAATATTTCTCCTTTGTTTTTTAATAAAAATAGAGAAAGGCAAAGAACATGTTTTTAATTAAACAATAATGGCTGAAGTGTTTCAGTTTGGTTTTTCAATCCATTAACAATTTTACCTTCCTGTGCATTCAGTGGAAGTCCATTTCAAACTAGACTGGTACAGAAGCAGATTTGGCTGATCTTACTTGGTGCTGAATTTTCTCCAAAATTAGAAAGAGAAAGTCTTGTGACATTACCTAATTTCTATGTTACAGGGGAGGAAACCTGTTTTGTTATGTGATGATATAGACAAAGTAGAGCAAGCTTTGGCCTAAAATGCACCTGAGTACGGATAGCCAGAGTAAGATGGTTATATTATCTATAATATTTCCCTGTAATTTCTAAACTTAAGTGAAAAATATTTCTTTTCTTCCTAATTTAGTGGATTAAATGATGAGTTTACTTCAAAGGGAGTAACATGGAAAGCTCTACTACCCATAGAAATATTTCTGTTAAACTCTTGATTTGCAGTCTTGTCTCTTTTGCAGTAAGCTTTAGTCTTATTAGTAATTTCAGGAACACACCACCCACACACTGAAGCAGCTACTGAAAAGTGCAATATGTATTCTGCCTAGAAAGAACCAGCAGGTGATGATTATACCCTGCTGAACAGAGATAGAAAATAAGTATATTGAAAAAATTGTGGCTTATTTTAGTGCTATACTACATTTTCTGATTGTGTTTTAAGGAGTGAAGCTCAAAGTTTTATCCTTGTATTTATTGCATATGTAGCTTCTTAATTTTCAGTGTAAATTTGCAGGTGTCATGTTGCAAAAACATTTTTACTGTGCTAGTTGTGTAATCTAGACACCACTATACAGGCTTGTAATATGACCAGAGAAGTTATGATCTGTTTATCCTTGGGTATTTTCAGAATTGACTAATCAAACTCCTAATGGTTAAGCTCTGCTTCAAGTGCCAAGTTTGGGCGAGATGACTTCCAGAGATCTCTTTCATATCTTTGCTAACACGTATGTTCTATAATGCTCTAGGCTATGGGACCTCAGATGAGCTTATATCTTTAAAACTTTAGGACTGCTTCTGCGGTTTCTAAATGACTGGTTTTGAAATCTGGCTACCGCTACCCAGCACTGCGTAAATCTGGTCACTGCTGGGATGTGTTTTCTCTTGGTGTGATCATGAAACAGCAAAATTAGATGGGATGAGAGAGAAAGGAAAGAGGTGTCAAACTGTACTGGAAGTGTTCATGTATGTTAGAAATAATCTGAAATACTGATGACTGTAGTGCTTTACAAGATGAACTTTAATTCCTATTAGTGGCATTCAAACTCATGTAGAAATTACTGTTGAATTGAACAGTGTCACATACCTAACTGAAATATGTCACAATGGTAATCTGGGAAGATCTTACATAGTATAACTGTATTACATTTTGATGTTTTGTGGTTTGCAATTTAGTGGTAATCAGAAGACACACATTCATTGAATGTTTTTGCTTTCAGTACTGCCTCTCAAATTATTGGAAAATGGAAAAAAAAACTTTTTTGAATTGCTCAGTGAATAGATAGCAATAGCACATGGCAGTTAGCTTTGTCCATGAAAGAAGTTTGACTTCTTTCTTAAAAACTTCATGTTTGAACTTCAGCTGCTTCATAACAGAAATATTAAAGCAGTATATTAAAACCTGCAAATTTATGTTGAACTTCCTGGTTATTCTGACCAAATTGGGGTACTGTTCAATATTAACGTTTCCTGGGGAAAAAAAGCCATCATAGATATATTGTATTTGTTGTTCCAACCATAGTAACAGGAGGAAGAGTTAATGCACAGAAGTCCTCGTGTTGAGGTGTCTGGAGTTAAGATATCAATTGAGTGGGCATATCTGGACATGGTAATTACTACACGGATTTGTTGCAGTGATTAGCCATGCAGTAAAGCTTTGTGTCAGGTTGTATTTCTTTGAAAGGCTGTTTAAAGGCACTTGACTTTTTGGGATTTTTTTTTTTTTTTTTTTTTTTTTTGAGTGTAAAAACTTTTTTTCTGTTTTGTTTATTTTTAATGATGTTAAAAATATATCTGTTAATTTTGTATTTCACTTTTCAGTTATGTAACAAATAAAAGTATTCACAACAAAGCTTTTTCATTTAGATAATACTTAACTTCAGTATTCTAAAAAACATTTTCTTGTTCTTTCTATTTTACTGTGGGAGGATATGTAGAAGAGATTTCTTCTAAGAGTCTTAGTTTATACTATTGTAATAATAACTTTTATACCAAACATACTTAAATTATTATTTCTTCAGTTTCAAAAACTTTCAAACATGAAAGATTGTCTTTCCTGAAACAGCAAATATTTATTTGTCTCTTCTGTCAAATCTTTTGTATGTGGTATCAATCAATTGGTCTCTATTGTGCAAAATTTTCAGAGTATTTACTTGACTTCAGAACAAGATGCATGGGCAAAGACAGAATATTTTTAAAAAATGCATAGGTTGTTTGTAACAGGTAATGGATTAACACATTTTGGTGTTAAAACTTCCTTTTCAAAGAAAATTTGTCATAATGTCTCATTTTAGTGAAGTTATCTGCCCTCCAATCAATTAGTTTACAACTCTAGGGTTACTATTCACAGAGCTCTTTTGTTTTGCTTCAAGATTTACATAAGTGCATTCAGTTCTTCTATCCCTTCACAGCAACACATATATTTTTCATTTAGTGGCACAGTAGTTGATAGAAATTTAGCTATAAAACATGAGAAATGTGAGTCTGCTTAACATAGTGTTAATTGTTTTCTGCATTTGCTGTCAAATATTGACTTCAGTATAAGATTTCTCAATACTTAACAATTTCCATTGTTCCTGCCATTATAATGTGAGGAAATAGTCTTCATGTTTGCTCTGTGTGTATGTTTAAAACCTAGGCATTAGAGCAAAGCATCTTGCAGAGAAGTACTGTTTCCATGGAGCTTAGGTTTCAGCTCATTTTATCTTTTTTTAAGATAATAGCCTTTATTTTAAAGAGGCATTTTCCCATGGCTTGAAATTCAAACAAGACATGATTTTTTAAACATCTTTCATGGAAACAATAGGAAAAAGAAGAGGATATTTAAACTGGAAATTGTTTTCTAATTTATAATTTTATTTTTTTTCAGATAAACTAAGAATCGTTTATTAAAAGTTATTATTTTATGCCACATTGCCACACACAATCATTTACATTTGCATAAGACAGATTATGTACACTTTTAGTATATCCTTTGTCACAGTGAGTTATTTATTAGAGAAAGCATCTGCTCTTTTTAATGGCCTGAGTGTTGAATGCATGGGAAAGCATGCAACAACAATCTAGTTTCATTTGAAATGCTGAAGATCTGCCAGTTGGAATTATGAAAAAACTGCATAAAATATAGTGACATGTTTCTGCTGCTGAGGTTAGCACTGCATTCATTATGTTCACAATTTACCCGTGTCTTCATACATTTATAGTTTAGGCTATATTAGTGAGTTTTGTATTGTAAGGCATTGTAGGAACCTTTAGCTTTCAGGGGTTTATATCTGTAGAGTTTTTGTATGAACTTTCAAATTCAAAACTTGGATATGTGAAAATATGCATTGGAAAAGGAGAAAATAAACCTATATTTGGGGTGTTATAGAAATAATGCTCATTTTTTTCATACATGAAGTTTGAAAAAGCAGATCTAAATTTTGAATGGTTCCTGAAAAACTAAACATCATATTTACATTTCTAACTAAATAAAAAGGACAAAAACTCTGGCACGCTTTCTAAAATTGATATTTTTCTGAGCTCTGTGGAAGGCTTACTGAAACTTACAAATGCTGTTTTAGGTGCTGAAGGGAAATAATTATTTCAGTTAGTCTGTACATGTATTATTTCTATAACAGCAAACCTGCAATTTCAGATGTGTGGTGAAAGGGTAAAAGATCATACTCTTCTAAAATCCTTGCTGGAAATACTTTATGCAGACCAGAGCAGATTCTCCAGTGTCATTACCCTTAAATGAGATTATTGATGATTTTCCAGAATCTGTAATATATTATGAACCTCATTGTATGTTCTATGACAAATTACACATTCAAGTGTTTCTAGCTATCATAACAATGAACATTTATGATAGTTTGACTCATGAAAAATTATTCCAATTGTACAATACTATGAAACTTTTTTTGGTTTAGTTTATTATTAGTAATAGATAATTAGTAATTATTAGTAATAGATAAATGTCTTTTTACTAGCCATAAATTATAGTAATATTCCTGATATCTTTGACTGGAAAGGCAGTCAAAATAAATATTTCACTTGGGGTTTTGGGTTATTGTGCCATAGGAAATACTTTCAATTGTTTTTGCTTAGTACATTATTGTGGCAAACTTGTGCAATGCTGTTCAGGCTCAAGTATTTCCTTTTCCACCGTGTCAGAAGACTGTTCTAATTATCTTTAGTCACTGGTCAGGACTCTTTCTTGCTTGAATTCTTGATTCCTCTCAGCAACCTTCAGTTACTTATCATTAATATTTCAGT
This sequence comes from Phylloscopus collybita, assembly GCA_027886175.1. Classification (NCBI taxonomy): domain Eukaryota; kingdom Metazoa; phylum Chordata; class Aves; order Passeriformes; family Phylloscopidae; genus Phylloscopus; species Phylloscopus collybita. The sequence goes on along the minus strand of JAJNNQ010000137.1, from coordinate 46,619,194 downwards.
GTGAAGTGTCCCAATCCAATAAGGTTATACATCAGTCTGTTTACAAATGTCAAGAAGTATGCTTGATGCAAATACACTCAGACTAGATGTAAGGGGAAAAAAAAATACAGTGAGGATGGTGAAACACTGGAATAGTTTGCCCAGGAAGGAGGTAGATGCCCCATCCCTAGGAACATTAAAGGTCAGGGGCTCTGAGCAACCTGGTCTAGTTTAAGATACCCCTGCCCATAGCAAGGGGTTGGACTAGATAACCTTTAAAGGTGTCTTCCAACCTAAACCATTTCATATTTCTATGATTCTATGACACAAATGGGATAAATGCAATATTCATTGCTCACGCTCAGGATAATCAGGAGCTTTGGGTTGATGGAGCATATACGATCAGTAACTCTCCGAAGTTTCATCAATGAAGTATCTTCTAAGGAACAGCTGGGCAGAGTTTATCATATTGTGATGGAAGGGCAGCCACCTGGGTTTAGTTGCTGGTCCTCTGGCCTTCAGCAAGCCAGGGGAGACAGCACAATACCCTGATGGCTCCCTAGGGGTATGTCAGAATTTAATAGCTGTTCTTCACTATATAAATGAAAAAGATATTTCTAAAGGTGACAGATACATTGCATTCTTCCTTTCTATGTTTGCCAGATTATTTCTACTTTATGAGAGTCATGTGTGACCCTGGTGTGTTGTTCCATGTTCCAGGGAAGTAATGAAGCTTCAAGTGACCTGATTTTTATAGGAAAGCATATTGACAGAATGAAAAAAATTCTGTTAAGTACAAAGTCTGTCTTGTTGTAAGAGTTTCAGTTAAGGTTAGGTGCCTTCTGAGCCTCTATCATTCTATTCATAGCTCATACAAACACAAATTTGCATATACTGCTTATATCTCAGCCCTTAAGCATACACACAGACACACAAACTGACTAAGTTGAAAGAGACCTCCAAGATCATTAAGTCCAATTCATGCCCTAACACCTCAACTAATCCATGGCAACGAGTGCCACATCCAATCTTTTTTTAAACACATCCAGTGATGGTGACTCCACCACCTCCCTGGGCAGACCATTCCAGTACTTTATTATTCTTTCTGTGAAAAACTTTAATATCCAACCTATATTTCCTTTGGCACAGCTTGAGACTGTGTCCTCTTGTTCTGTCAGTTGCTGCCTGGAGACAGAGACCAACCCCCACCTGACTACAGCCACCTTTCAGGGAGTTACAGAGAGTGATAAGGTCACCTCTGAGTCTCCTTTTCTCCAGGCTAAACAGCCCCAGCTCCCTCAGTCATTCCTCATAGGGTTTCTGTTCCAAGCCCCTCACCAGCCTTGTTGCCTCCTCTGGACGTGCTCAAGCTTCTCAACATCCTTCCTAAACTGAGGGGCTCAGAACTGGACTCAGCACTCAAGGTGTGACCTCACCAGTGCCAAGAACAGGGGAAGAATGACCTCCCTGCTCCTGCTGGCCACACTGTTCCTGATACAGGCCAGGATGCCATTGGCCTTCTTGGCCACCACAGCACACTGCTGGCTCATGTTCAGCTGCTGTCACCAGCACCCCCAGGTCCCTTTCCTCCTGGGCACTGTCCAGCCACACCATCCCCAGCCTATAGCGCTGCAGGGGGTTATTGTGGCCAAAATGCAGGACTCAGCACTTGGACTTATTAAACTTCATCTTGCTGGACTCTGCCCATCCATCCAACCATTCCAGGTCTGTCTGCAGGGCCCTCCTACCTTCCAACAGATTGACACACTCTCCCAGCTTAGTGTCATCTGCAAATTTACTAATGAAAGATTCAATATCCTCATCTATATAATCAATAAAAATATTGAACAGGACTTCCCCCAGCACAGACCCCTGAGGGACACCACTGGTGACTGGCCACCAGCTGGATGCAGCACGATTCACCACCACTCTCTGGGCCTGGCCATCCAGCCAGTTCTTAACCCAGTGCAGAGTGCTCCTGTCCAAGCTGTGGGCTGCCAGCTTTTCCACAAGTGTGCTGTGGGAGACAGTGTCAAAGGCTTGCTCCAAATCCAAAGACAATATCCACAGCCTTTCCTGCATTCACCAGGCAGGTCACCAGGTCATAAAAGGAGACCAGGTTGGTCAAACATGACCTGCCCCTCCTAAACCCATGCTGGCTGGGTCTGATACCCTGGCCATCCTGTAAGTGCTGTGTGATGACACTCAACATAAACTGTTCCATTACCTTACCAGTTACTGAGGTCAGGCTAACTGGCCTATAATTGCCAGGATCCTCCCTTTTTGTGAACAGGCATCACATTGGCCATCTTCCAGTCATCTGGAACCTCACCAGTGAGCCAGGACTGTTGGTAAATGATGGAGAGCATCTTCGCAAGCTCATCTGCCAGCTCCATCATCACCCTGGGATGGATTCCATCCGGGCCCATAGATTTATGAATATCCAAGCATCTCAGCAGTTTTCTGACTGCCTCCTCCTGTTTAACAGGGGACCATTTTGCTCCCCAACACCATCTACCAACCCAGGAGGACAGTTGTCCTGAGGACAAACCATCTTCCCACTAAAGACTGAGGCAAATAAGGCGTTAAACATTTCCTCCTTCTCCTCATCTGCAGTTCCCTCCCTCATCCAGTAAGGAACAAATGTTGGTCTTACCCTTCCTTTTACCATTAATATATTTGTAAAAACATTTTTTATTATCCTTTACAGAAGTTGCCAATTAAAGTTTGAACTGAGCTTTGGCCTAATTTTTTTCCTACATGCGCTAGCAGCCCCCTTAAATACTTCTTGAGAGACCTGCCCCTCCTTTCAAAGATGATACATCCTCTTTTTATTTCTAAGTTCCTTTGAAACCTTGTTGCCCATCCAGGCTGGACGTTTGCTTCGTCAACTCATCTTTCAGCACATAGGGACAGCCTGTTCCTGTGCCCTCAAATCTCTGTTTTGAAGCACGTGCATCTTTCCTGAACTCCTTTATTTTTGAGGGCTGCTTCCCAAGGAACTCTCTGAATAAGTCTCCTAAACAGGCCAAAGTCTGCCCTCTGGAAGTCCAATGTAAAATTTTTATTGGTGTTCCTCCTGATGTCACCAAATATTGAGAACTCTATAATTTCATGATCACTCTGCCCTAATCGGCCTCCAGCCACATCTCCCACCAGCCCATCTCTATTTGAAAACAACAGGTCTAACCTAGTGACTCCCCTGGTGAGCTCACTCACCAGCTGCGACAAAAAGTTGTCCTCCATACACTCTAAAAACTTCCCAGACTGCCTTTTTTTTCTGCTATATTAAATTCCCAGCAGATGTCTGGCAGGTTGAAGTCACCTACAAGAACAAGGGCTGATGATCCTGAAACATTCTCCAGCTGCTTATAGAATAAGTTGTCCATCTCTTCTTCCTGGTTGAGTGGATGATAACAGACTCGCAGTAGGATGTCAGCTATGTTGGCCTTCCCCTTAACTCTTACCCCTAAGCATTCAACTCTGTCATGATTAGTTTCAATACCTATGGCATCAAAAGCCTCCCTAATATAAAGGGCTACTCTTCCACCTCTTCTGCCTTTCCTGCCTCTTCTGAAGAACTTGCAGCCATCTAGTGCAGTGCTCCAGCTGGGTGAATTGCCCTACCACGTTTCTGTGATTGTGACTATATCACAGCTTTGCTGTTGTACCATGGGCTGCAGCTCTTCTTGTTTGTTACCCATGCTGTGCGTGCATTGGTATACATGCACCTCAGCTGGGCTACTGATTTCACCCCTAAATCAGCCTTACCACCCTTGGGCCTGCTTCCAGAGGGTCCAGCTGTGTTCCCTTCCCCCTTAAAACCTGGTTTAAAGCCCTCTCAACAAGTTCTGCCAGTTAATGAGCTAAAATTCTTCTGCCCTTAACACAGAGAGATACAGCCCATCCAGTTCCAGCAGGCCAGGTGCCATAAAAGTTGCTTCGTGATCAAAGATTCTGCCAATGACACCAACCCTTGACTTGTTGATAATGTGAGCTCTCCTATTACTTTCACTGTTTTTTTGTGCCACCAAAGGGACTGAGTAGAACACTACCTGTGATCCTGCCCTATCAACCACTTGACCCAGTGCCCTAAAGTCCCTTTTAATCGCTTTGACATTCATCTTTTGAATCTCATCACTGCCAGCCTGGAGTATCAGCAGTGGGTAATAATCAGAGGGCTGAATCAGCCCAGGAAGTCTCTTAGTGATCTCCCAGGCCCCAGAGAGGCAGCAGACCTCTCCCTGGGATGGGTCCGGGCGACATATGGGGCCCTCTGTTCCCCTCAGAAGGGAGTCACCCACTACAACTACCCTTCTTTTTAATGTTAGAGGTGGTGATCTGTCCTACAGATGAAGTGTAATTGGGAGGCCCACCAGGCAGATAATTTTCTTCTAAATCATCTGGCTGACTCTCTAGATCCAGGATCTCATACCTATTCTGAAGTGGTACTTGGGTAGGTGATGGGGGTTGGGAGGAATTTTTATTACTGTCTCCCTGAGCAGGGTCCCATTTCCACTACCCTTCATCAACCAGGTGTCCTCCTGTTGCCTGACAGTGGGAGTCAGGAGAGTCTGCTCCTGGTTGGCATCCCTCAAGGATGGAAGGGTGGAACTCCATCAATCTCCAGGAATGGATCTGTACAGACACATCCTTTTTGGAGGGTTCTGTTTGGCTACACACACTTGTTCATGGTCGTGTAAAAGCCATACTAACCAAAAAAATCAACACAAAACCAACCAACCAACCAACTAACTAACCGGAACAGCAAACAAACTAACCTTACTAGCAGGAAAAACCTGCAACCCTGCCTGCTTGCCCTGTGCGAACTGCCTCGAACAGCTGTGCCAGGCCCTCAGAGATGTGCCCGCCCCTGTTTGCCTGCTCCTGTTGGCCGTGCTCCCTAGAGGCCTCTTTTAATCGGCCCACTACTCACGGTGGGGAGCTCCGCCTTTGCCTGCATGACTCACAGTATGTATCAAGCATTCATCAAGTCAGTTTGATTCTTAAAAGGAAGGCAGGGCTATACAGAAGGCAGAAGCAAGAGAAGTTAGAAACCTGGGAAAAATGAGGAAAAAATGTCTAACTCGACATCATATAGTTCTTGAAGATTTAGTCACGTTATGGCTCATTGTTTTACAATTGTGTATAACCCTTGGCAATGGCCAAAAATAGGTATTTTAGGAACAAGTTCATTCCCACTGATGAACAATCTCTCAATCCTGTGCAGGTTTCAGATGGTGTATCATAGGTATTATACCTTCAAATGTATGCTCAGAAGAGACCCAGTTGACTGCAGGCTATGAATGAGGGCCACAGTGTGTCCCTGGCATGTGCTCTGCAACTTCAGTGTCACATTACTCTTTTTACAAGACAAAAAATCTAATTTACCTTTATCAATATGGGTGGCTGTTCTCTAGTGATTTCGCACTACAATGACTCACTCACTCTCAATGTTGCTTTTTTTTTTTTAACTTCTGTTATGTATGTATTTTTATCCTTTCCACAAAATTTCTTATTTTAATGTACTAGCAGCCCAACACATTATTTTTATGAAGTTATAATTTTGAATTAGGACAAATTCTGTCTCGGTGGTGGTGGACAGTTATATGTCTCATGTTCAGCAATTTGGAATGGTTAATACAAATTTGAGATTGAATAATCCTATTTTTAAAACAAAAATCAGACTCATTTTGCTTTCAGGACTAAAGATAAAGAAAAATATATTTTTAGGAGGTTTTATTATGCAGTTGATAATAACTTGGACATGTAGAATTACTGTAGTTACTTGTTATTGCAGTTGGTCAAGAGCTTTCAGTCTTAGAAAAGAACAGAATCACATTGCTTCACACTTACAGACAGTCTTACATCTGCTAACACCAAAGCTGAACTTGGTGAATTAGTTTACGTCTTAGAAATTTCTAGAAATGCTCAGTACCAGCAAAATGGAGAACATTTTACGGCAACCAGAAGACTTTAGAATGCTTTTCTCCAGCAATGAAAAATTTTCTTTTTGTTACATATGCTCTTGTTAATTAAGGTTTATCATCTTCACTTAATGAGTTGATAGAATTCCAGGCTTTCTAAAGTATTAACAATTATTTTTTTGCTTTATCTCATTTAACTTCTGCTGGACATACTATTATTATAGTTTATTTATTAGAGAGATATTTAGGAAGAATTTAATTTTAGTTTAGTTCAGTAGTTTACATTCTAACCATATTCTGTGTAACCCCATCATTTTTATTTATTCTTCTCTGACATTTATATTCATGCAATGTTAATTACAAAATGTTGAATATTCAGAAAATCAAACTATGTTAAGAGTAATCAGGAAAGGAGTAGAATACAAAAAAAAAGGAACATCATTATGTCAGTATGACTACTTGGTGAGCCCTCATCTTGATTGAGGAAATCTGAGAAAATGTGATCCCTGTCACATCACTGAAGATTGAGAGGATGAAAGGTGACAGGGATGGTCAAAATCCTGAAACAGCTGGGTGAATAGGTTAGTATTTCTCATTTGCTAAAGGAGAGGACATGGGAAGTGCATATGCCTGTGAAATCACAAGGAGAGGATAAGTAAAGAACAACCCTTCATTGCCATCTAAAGTGTAAAACAGTGATGTCAAACTTGGTGAGATAGCTAAAAACAAAATGAGGGGCATGCAAACTATGAAAGGGGATGTGCTCTAAAGGCTACTTGAGACAATAATTCTAGAAAGTTGGATTCGTAGACACGCGAAATAAAGTCAGCACCTTTCGACTATGAAGTTTGAGATCCACAAGGTGTTGCAGAAGCAGTTACTACATGCTTGACCTGGCCTCATGTTGGTTTCACTGTTCTCTAGGTCAGCACTGTTGGCTGCCTTTACAGTCAAAATATTGGGTGACACAAAGTTTGATCCAATGTCTATTCTAATGTTTTGTGTATCAATTTTATTTTTTTTTAATGTAGCTGAATTTAGGTACTGAACAGAATTTCAGTTTGGTGTTTTGTGACAATTTTAAGGCTGCAGTATTTCTTCATGAGCTTCTCTAGGCAGATTTACTATAATTAGGGTTTTGGCATTCTGACTTAAATGCATGTTTCTAGAAGAGTATAAGGATTATATTGAAGTATCTTAATTGTTTTAGTCATTGTTTTGATAAATATATTTTTGCCTCTGCCTTTTTACAGCAGACTTAAATGGACAGGGTAAAAATTAATTTTTTTTCCAAGGTTGGAAGGATTCCTTCTCTTGTCCTGCAGTTACACTTCAGCTGCTTCGATGCCTCTGTATAATTTTTATTTACTTCATTTAAGGAATGAAATGGCTTAAGTTAATAAGGTACATTTGGAGCTGCAGAAAGCCTACTTGCAAAATTTTTAATCCTTATTATGTCTACTACTTGTAACTAGTTATTATTAGTTTATATCTGTGAGATTCCTAATACTGAGAGCTCATAATCTGACTAGCTAGAAACTGGAAAAGGAGAAACAGATAGAGATGCAATTGTATTCCTCTTTTAGATATGTTTTTTGAGTGCTGACCACCGATTTTGTATTTTTTCTAGTACATACTAATTTATTTTTAATTAAAAAATCATCTTAGCATTGTATTTATTTTATTTGTATGATTTTTTTTCCTGAACACTGTTTCCAGTGTTCATGTTCGAGTTCTTTGTTAGTTTAACCTGGGATTTAAATCTGTCTCTGCTGAAGTCATCAAGAATTTTGAAGTGAAGCTGCTCTTGGTGCTGTCTTAACCCTATCCTTCATGAGGCCTTGAATTATTGCCAAACTATTAATTCTCATAAAGATCAAATTAATACAATGAACAGGAGAAGAAAAAAAAAAAAAGGCAAGGAGTTGTGTTGCAGTGTGTCAGGATGGTGAAATCCTGCTACCTTCTCAAAGTGTCTCCTTCAGAAGCCGCTCAGAGTAGGCCACAGGAACAGTCATTTCCAGTCCATGCACACACACATGCCACAGATATTCAATGGAGGAAAGACAGGAAGGGCCTTCTGTATGATGAATTCCAGCCAAAGGGAATCAGGGATAAAAGACGAAGGCCATGTGGTGCCCAGTGGTTAAGTAAGGGGTCAGAGGCAAATGACCTGAGGGCCCAGGTGCAGCACAAAGGGCAGGGCAAAGGGCAGCAGCCTATAGAGGGGATGAGAGATGAACAGTTGGGATGGGCAGGGTCAACTGGCCAATGTGGGGAGCAGTCTAAGCTAGATTGGAAGTAGTGCTGCAGGGCTCTGTGGGGGACAATCTTTTCCTTCTGCCTAGGTGGGGAAACTCCTTCCAGGGCAAAGCCTGGAGGATTCCCTGAGGGGTTCAAGGGATTCCACAGAGTTGAGTCATGTAATTATTTGCTAACACTATAAATCATTTATCTGAAAAGGCACTGTTACCTACAGCCTACCTTAGGTAATGTAAGTTCTTGGTGAAGAAATTGATATTCCACATTTTTTTTAGACATCACATTCTTCAATCGTTTTCTGAGTAGGGCTGTGATGATATCTAACTGACAGGGTGCTTTCTTGCCCATTGCCTTTTATTATATCATATTTGATTTATGTCTGATGCTTGACTTTCAGACATCCATGTGTCCAATGTAAGAAAGATGTGGAAATATGTTTCTGCCCATGCAATGGCTTTGTGCCAAGATTAAAAAAGTAAATCTCTCGTGAAGCCCTGCTGAAACTGGATGTTATCTTCTTATTCATTTTTGAAACTAGAAACAGTCTACTTGATTGGATTACTTTACCAGCAAAACTTCTAATTCTTTTTTCCCCTCCCTCAACATTTGCTAATCAGTAGAATATGCTGTACGTATCGCTGTTATGGGACCTTTTGTCATTATTTTGCTGAAATGTAGAGTAGTAATTCCTCTTCATTCATAGCCTGGGATCCTGCCATCCATATGTAGAAGGCATATTTTTAGTTTTCCTATATGTAATTCAAACATTTTGTAAAACCATCCCTGAAGAGAATGTAATTGTAGTGGTTAATGTAATTGTTGCTCTCATGAGATACAATTAAAAAAGAAAATGAGGCATCCCCTGAATTTCAACCTAGAAATAAAAGGCTTGGCAAAAGCAGTAATCCAGTTTTCCTTAAATACAAAGTTTGATGAATCAAGTTCTTCTGTAAACTGAACAAGAACTGCATTATAGAAAAATTTAAAGAGATAAGAAATGTTATCTTCTAGCATGCATGTAATTTAAAGAAATAAGAAATGTTGTCTTTTAGCATTCTTCTGGTCTGTTAGAGTTTGGATTTCACAGAATGCAGTATTTAATTTGCTGAATTCTAAATTAATTTACTGAATTCTGGCCCTGCTAGCCAGAGTTATGGAGCCTGGTTCTTTTACTGTGTCATCTGAGAAATATTTCTCTTACTTCCTTAAATTTTTGCATTTCAGGAATCTTACTCAAAGAAGAGAGGTTATACATTGGAAGCAATACCCTCTGTACCTCTGGATGCAGTTCCTTCAGAAAATGACAGCAGTCTTTGTGATTCGATAGACATAGCAGTCACCAAAAAGCCTTGTTCCCTAGAGATAGCAAGAGTTCCTTCCTCAAGACCAGGTAAATCACCAAATAGTCCTTTACACAGACATTGATGTGTTAATCTATAGAATATATAGATTTATATTTTTAAGCATGCAGTACTCTGTTTATTTATCACAGTATGATTATAGTCTGCCATTAACTACCATAAGAGCTTCACATCAGAATGAAGATTAATAGCAAAATGTTGTAGAAGTGAAAACAAGGCAGATGTTTAAATACTTTCCTAGATAAATACAAGGTTGCAAAAAGCCAAATTAGTAACAGAGTTTCTTGTAGACAAGCCTTTTGCAGTAATCCTTTAACCAACCTATTTCTTTTTTTTCTAAGTACTGCTTAGCAACAACATTATGGAACTACTTAGTACTTAAAATTTAAAGTACTTTGCATTTTCATGTTACATGAAGAATATCTAATCCATTTTTGAAAATTGAATAGTGAGTGAAAATTAAGAGAAATATTAAATGACAGTTTGACAGACTGCTGTTTGTGTATATATAGATTTGAACAGCAATGAGTTAAAATATCTAAAAACTAATAGAATTATGCTAATTGAGATATTATCTGTAAGTATGATATTATCTGTAGGAATTCTGTTTATGTTCTCCAAAATTATGTGATCTCTTTCATTACCCTTGTTTGAACTCTTCATTAGTCACCACCCAGTACAGGAATTTCAGAATGTAGTCATTTTGCTCTAAGTAATTGGACTGAGAGTCTGCTTTGACAAATGACAGTTCTCAGCAGCAGAGACCTATTTGAAACACACAATTGACTTTCCAACCTGTGCGATCTTGATTAGGAACCATGATTTGGGTAATACACAAGGGTGACAGATGATTATTGACTAACATCATGTTACTGACCTGGTCTGTGTAAGGGGAAGCACTGTCTTGATTTCACAGCTGAACTAGTATTGAAAGAGTGCCAGAGCTATATCAGGCATAGTATATGAGGGCCAGATAGCAAGATACTGCTTTGGAGTTTGCAAAGTAAGGTGAAGTGGATCATAATTGCTGCCTCTCTGCTAAATTTTGGCTAAAGAAGACTTGCTGGAACCTGCATTCTGATCAGTAGTCTAAAAGGTGACACAAAATAGGATAATGTCTTTATAGCATAAATGCACAGAATGGACCAGAGTCTGACTTGAACATCAGCATGACTACTTGTGTTTCTTACTTTGGCTCTGATAATCTAAAAAAAAAATTAGTCTGTGCAGGACAATATTATGGGTTATTTTTCAGTAGAAGAAGAAAATAATTATCTTTGTTTTTCACACTTCTACTTGAGTAATTACCGTAAACATATCGATTGCAGTGGAAAGACTGCCATACACATACCCAAGAAATTGGTAAGGGCTGTCAATTACCTGCCTTCTTAGTAATGGTGCTCAACAACAAAGCTTCCCATTGCACATTGTAATCCCAAAGTATTTTTTTAAAAAGATGGATACTAGTTAAAATACCAGGCCTTGGAATTGTGCTGTCTGCTGAACACAAGCATTTTTCTTAGGCATAGTAAGTCCATTAAGATCAGTGTGAAACACAAATTCTGTAAAGGATGTTTTTATCCTTTAATCTGGAAGTATGTTCTATGTAGAGTTTAAAATAGTGTGCATCAGAGGCCTAGAGTATAACCTGGGAAGGTGTAGGACATTCATGAGGGCATGCATATTTAGAAGATCTATCAAGATCAATGAGTTGACAATACAAATGTACTGCTATTCCTTCTTAGTTTTCCATAAACCACCATGATATTTTCACCTTGGCATTTTTTTTGTCAAGAACATTTGACTGTATAGAAAAATGTGGTTTTATTTTAAACTATGAATGTAGCAGTTATTTAACTGGCTTGGCGTGCAAACCATATCTGGAATCCTGTTGTCTCTTATACTACAAATGGACCAAATGAAGTAAATCATGTCACTCTCAGTTATAAGGTATTTAGCACTAGGTGCAATTGTATGTGAAATCACCCTGCCACTTTAGGTCATAGATTTATTGCTTGAATAAGTTACATATAATTATAGATAATTTCTTAAAAAGAAATATCAAATTTTGCATGCTTTTTTTCCTGATTTTCCCTCAGTTTTTGTATCAATGAGACATGCCGACTTTGGGAATACTGTTTCAAATTTCTGTATTATGTGATATGTAGGGCTCTGGGGAGAAAAAGCCCTACAGACTGCTCTGTAGTTCTCCTGAGTTTTATTCTTAAACTGGTAAGGAATCACTGAGGATGAGAACTCTGTGCAACAAATGGTAAAGGCTTGTTAGTTTTCAGGGAGAAAAACTGAATAGAAAGCAAATAAAAGTAGTCATAAACTTGGTTACCTCTACTTCTGAAAACCAATGTTGTGCGAGTTTTGTGTCTGTTTGCAAGAAATTAGGTTTATATAGGAGAAGGAACAGTTACATTTATTTGTTTATGCTCACAGTTAAAGCAGTTGCTTCTAATTAGGGCAGATTTAAGAGTAAAAACAACTGCTTGTATGTCTCAGTCCAAGTTAAACTGTTCTTTGTTTGTGTGGTAGATGAATAGGACAAGTTTGACAGATTGTATAAGCATCTCTCAGCATTTCTACTTTTAAACTAATAGTTAAGACATGATAGGAATATTCTGAAATATTGCACTCTTTGAGACCATTTTTTCCCATTAAGTAAAATATAAATTTGGGGTCAAAATTTCATAGATCCATCTCATTAAATGCGTATAAAATAATTGATTCATTAATCAATCTGACTGATTCTTCTGTTGGATATTGTCCTGGTGGATATTGTACTGTCCTATTACAGGACAGTGTCCTTATTCCTTAAACTAGACATTTCTGCTACTCATTTTAATTTTTACACTGCTCTTCTATTTAAAAAAGAATTCGAATTACGTATTTAATCTTGAAAAGTAGTAATGAAATTTTATTAGTTTATAAGCCATGCATTCATATTGTCCTTTTGCTTTTAGGGATGTAATGATATTTTGTGAACTATAGCAACAGTTCATCTTGGAAAATGTGTAAATGAAGTTCAAAAGATGTTAATGAAGTTAGTGTGGTTTCAGTCACTTATACAGAGTCCAGAATACTGATTTAGGTGTACCAGCAGGCAGTTTTTGGGGCTCTGATGTTAAGACCCTTACAGACTTGTACCCTTAGTAACTTAGACATTCTGTACCACAGTCCATCCTTGTTTCTCACAGTGTCATCCATTTTATTTAGGAGAAATATTGAATGAAATCTGAGCTACATTGCAGAATAAATGCTAATTTTATTTAACTTTTTTTTTTTTTTTTTTTTTTTTACTTATAGTTAAGTGCATGTCCCTACTCAGTAAGGAGATTATATCTCTTTGAGTCTGCTTTTATCATTTCTACTGTAGAAGCTCCCTATGAATGAGACCAGGTGGAAGTTTACATGTTAAATTTTCAATAATCATGAGTGACAGCCAGTAATAATTAAACTATTTTTAGGTCTCCTTGAGTATCATCAGGAATTAGAGAGGACTTTTCAAACTCTGTTTCTCCTGAATAGAGAGAGAAGTTTTCTGTTGTGGAAGAGGAAAACCTACTGCCTTCCTTGGGAAATTTGATCTGTCTATGCAGATTAAAAAAGGTTTTAATAAAGCATCTTAATGACAAGAAGAGACATCTCCCTATGTAAATTGCATAAGAATCAGCTTTGGATAAGAGCATTCCAGTTCAAGAACCTATTATGTTTCTTTATCTTAGTTCACTGTGGCCGCAGGTCAGGTACACCTTAGTGGGCCATCTTCAACTCTGAAAACAGCTGAGCTGGGGCAAAGCAGAACTCAGTGTGGGCTGCAAAATCCAGCTGAGAAATAAAGTAAATACTATGGGGCTTCACTTGTGCTGAGCTCTCAATTCCCAAGTCAGCAATTCCCAAGTCAGTAATTTTAAAGATAGCTCTTGTGCAGCTACTCTACCCAGTTATATCAAAGATATGGTTTCTGTCAGGGATAAAAATTGTCCTTAGACATGTAATGTGTTGCCAGTAGCCTATAGCAGGCAACCAGAAGGCAAGGAGCTGAAACATAGAGATAGAAGATATTCTGCTCCTTTGCCCAGCTAAGTGTACTTAGAAGCAATCTTGCTGTTGTCAGTCAGGATGTTTTTGTTATCCAAAAAAATTAATTGATTTGTGCTTAAATTTCAGTGACTCGTAAGGAGGACCAGGCAGTTAATAAATCTTTAATTAATCAGACCGTCTTCTTATAGCGTCATAGTCACAACAGGGAAATTATTGAAAAAATTAGTTGACATTGAATTAATACAAGATATCAAACTGTCCAAGCTGGCTGATTCTTTATACTATTAGGTGGTTGTTTTTATTTTGTTTGTTTGTTTGTTTGTTTTTGCTTTCTCAGCCTGGCATCCCTCTCCTGTCATCATAATGAAAATGAACTGGAAAACTTGTAGTCAGTGTGTCAGATCACTTCAGCTGTATAACACTGTGTCAGCAGTCTCACACAGATATCTAGGAGACTGTTCTCCAGAAACCTGAATTGAAAAAAGAGCCTAGTTGTGATAACATTTTTATCAATATTAAGATATGTCTTCCAAAATCATCAAATACTTGCCTAGGTAAATCGAGTTCTATTTGTCAGTTTCTGTTTGACTTCAGTAATCCTGAATATTTGCACATTTCAGTTTTCCAGACTGAGACTAAGATCCCAAATGCATATTTTCTAACTTGATGAATTTATACCTTCACTTTTGTACAGTTGTTTTCTAGTTATAAGGAAAGCAGTGAAAAGTGGCCACAAGAAGGAACCATCACACTGCCAGATATAAAAGATTGTCTAGATGAATGGAAATTCAGGGGTGTAGCTTTGGTCATCAATGCTTCATCACTTTGAAACTCTAATTGATCTGAAGGGTCACACACAAACCTTTCTGAAACCCACTCGCAAAAATTGCTTCAAGCAGAAGGACTGCTAATAGAGCTGCATTTCATTTAAGTATGCCTTTTAAACCAGAGATAGCAGGATATAGTGCACTTAAACACATGACCTACAGTCTTAATTCCTCAGGATTACTTTCAATAAAAGGTGTTTAATGATCAAGAAAAATCATCTTAATTGTGTAGAAGGAAGAACGTGATGAAAGAGGCAGTGTAACAGTTGGTCTAGAACCAGCCGAAAATTACTCTATGAAATTTAGCCTGATTTAACACAAATTAGTTGTTTCTGAAACAACTGACTGTCCATGAAGGCTTTTGATATTATGGTGCATATTCAAAATCATTACCACCTACCTGCCATCAGTGCTGAATTTTCTAAGCAGCAGGGATGTGAATGGAGAACCTCAGAATTCTTGTTAGGGCTATTCAAACTTACTAGTGCTTCAGGACCTGACATGACATCACAGCACCAGGCCTACCAGAGTTTGAGAGGTGTTTGGACAACATTCAGGCACATGATGTGATTCTTGGGGCTGTCCTGTGCAGTTGAACTTTGATGATCTTGTGGACCGCTTCCAAGGAATTATTATCAGAATATTCTGTGATTCTGTGATGATATATGAGTGCTAATCAAATGTCCCTTATTGTTCTGTCTATTACTCAAGGGGACATTATCTTCGAAGAGTATAATTGGTCTGTATGCTGAGTGAGAAGTGAAGAGCCACTCAGCTTGTCATTACAGAACAAAGGGCACAGGTATCGTAATGTGAGCCCTGCATCTGTTTGGTGGAGTTGGTTCACTGACAAAAGAGTGTTGTGTTTCCATAGCAACCTAATAGCTGAACAATTCTTAAGCAGCAAGCATTTTCTTCTCTAAGTAATTTTTTGCTTTAGAGAAATGTTCCCATTGTTAACTGAAGTTTCCCAGTTCTCAGGATGTTTTGCACAATATAATCCCCCTTCACATTTAGCACAGAAAGAGTATCATAGGCCATGGAAAGAACGAGCAAGAGAGTCTCACAGTGCCCTGATGTGAAAAACAAGATTCACTCTCCTGGTAAAATTCAGAAGTTTAATATAGGACAATAGGAGACAAAGACAATAAAGCAAAGTTTTTAACAGCCAGGTTGCTTGGCATTCAGCCAAGAGCACACCTGCTATTTTGGGGACACTCTTTATATACTTTTTCTATGGCATCAGCCTATTGCATATTCATAAACAATGATGCATATTTAATCTTTTCCCCAAACTAGTTTACGTGTTCCAAGGACTGTTTAGCATGGCTCCCCCTTGGGTCCGCCTTTTTAGAGCATGCACATTTCTTAGTTGTGGTTTTAGTCCATTTTTATTATCACCTACAGCTTGGGTTTTGGTCCATACTTTCTTCAGACAGCAGGTGCTGATAGTTGGCATATCAGTAGCAGGGGTTTTCATTATACATTCATTGGATGTTATCCCAACCAAACAGGCAATTTAATTACAACCATTACTATATCAGCTGTTCCATTACTATGTCTAAGTTTAGTTAATAGCAGAAATAAAAACTATATCTTCATAGCAAAGTTATTTTAACATTATACATATAGCATCCATTCTCATATTTGCGAAAAGCCAATATTATAATATGTATTTATAACAATCCCTCCTCTTCCCTTTTTATAAATCATTTGGCTTAAGCAATAATTCCTGTTTTCTGCCTTCCATTATTTACCTTTTTTTTTTCACAAATCAATTTTGCTTCTTCAAGGAGATCTTCCATATTATTTTGTTTCTTTAACACCATGATCTTTTGTGCTGTTCCAGATGTAGCCAATTTTGGGTCCATAGGTATTGTTACCACTTGCACACCTTGGACTACGCTGGTGATTAGCCAAATAAAACAGGGGGTCAAGCAAGGAAAAAAACATCAGATGAGCTGCAGCACATAAAAGGAAGAAGCCTAGCTTCTTCTATCATTCTATTCCCAATATGTTTTCCCACCAGCTAGCTTTTAGCATTGTTTCCTATTTTTGACTGGTTCATGGGCTATTTTTCTGATATTTTTGGCTATTTCTAGGATGGCATCCCCTGTTGTCATCTATTTTCAAACAACAATCTGCTGATTAAATTTTCCAAAAACATCCCCTTCTTCAGCTAATAAATAGTCTGAAGTCAACTTATTCTGATACGCTGCAGCTCTTGTTTGGCTTTGTTGACTAAGTATTAATTCCCATGCCTGACCAATTCTGTTTGTTATTATCTCTACAACTGCTTGGAGTTTTATAATACAATTCAGCATATAGATTGGGATTTGATATCCCCAACTCCCATCTTGTGCCCAGGTGGTTGACCCAAATATTTCTAATAATCATTTTTTCTGTTGATTTACATTCTCCCAAAATTTGGATATTTCTGGAATCCCAAATAAGGATGGTTGTCTGTTCTTAGTTCTATCTAAATAGGGAATAGATTTGGTGGTTGACACTTCATGCAACGGGAGCATCAGTTTTGTGAACTGCAATACCAATTTATTCCACAATTTAAACATTTACATTTAGCCCAGCTAGCATGTCTGGTATTGGGATGAATCAGACAGGGCATATGGTATGTCACTGATGGAAGTTCTAATTCTTCCTCCTCTTTGTATAAGTCACAGGCTAAGGCCAGAATATGAGAACTCTCTGACTGAAATAGTCCTGATCCTCCTGTTTGAAGTGGAAGTATTCCTGTCCAAGGGGCATATCAGAGGTGTCTCAGAACTTGTCCAGGCAGCACTTGAAACCACTGATATAAGCTTGGCCTTATTTCCCTATTAGATCTGGTTCTTTGTACATTTATTGGATCATTTGGGTCTTCCCAGTTCATCACCACCCAGTCTCTGCTTAAGAATCAATTTGGAATCACCTGGTTTAGATGTTATAGTCCATGCCCCAGGTTCCTTCACAGGTCCTTTGATTCTGCTGGCATGGATCCACCCTCTTTCGCTGGTTTGGGTTGCTGCCTCAGTTGTCAGTAGTACCTGAAAAGGATCTTCCCATTGGGGAGTTTAAGATTGTTCTTTCCATGTTTTCACTAGTACCCATTCCCCTGGATGGATACTATGGATTTTTAATTCTAAGGGTGTGGTTTGAGGGATTATTCCTTTTAACTGCAAATTTTCAAGCATTCTTGCAATTGTGGTGACACATTTTCTAACACTCATTTCTCCTGCTTCCTAAGTAGCAGTTTCATGTTGGGTGGTCAAAAAAAGGGTAATCCAAACCTCCTCTCATAGAGTGACACTCCCAGGTCTGACCTGGGTTGTGTTCAGACCGTCAGTAGAGCCAAAGGTAAACAATTTACCCTTGACATTTGGGTTTCAATCATTAATTTTGTTAAAAGTTCTTTTTAAAGTCTCTTTAAGAGTTCATCCTCTCCACCCAGCTCAAACTGTGTGGATGCCATGGGATATGTAATTCCTGTTTTATTCCCAAGGCTTGCATTATTTGCTCTAAGACTCTTAATGTAAAAGGTGTTCCCCTATCTGGGTCTATTCTATTAACCATTCCATACATGGGAATAATTTGTTCCAAAAGGGTTTTAAATACCACATTAGCTGCAGCTCTGACAGTGGGAACAGCTTCTACCCAATGAGTTAAATGGTCTATTACTATTAATAAAAACTTCCACCTCTGCCCTTGGGGAAGTTCAGTAAAGTCCACTTGGATAATTTGAGACAGACGCAGAGCTAACCGTGGCCTCCTAATGTTGTTTTTCTCGTTACCTTTTTATTTACCTTTTGACAAGTTATACATTTCTCAGTTATCTGGTTTGCCAATCCAAAAATTCCAATGCACCCATAATTCCTTAAAAAGTGATCACACAAAGCCTGAATACCCCAATGAGTTTTTTAATGCATGTCTTCTAATATTTTCCTAGTAAGTGGCTTATTAGGTAACTGTCTCCCATCAGAAAGTTTCCATTTCCCAGATTGATCTTGATCTTATGATCTTGATCAGTCTTATGTAATTCCTTTACTTCTGCTTCACTAAACTTTGGAACTTCCAATTCTTCCTTGTCTGGGATCAAAATTAACATAACCCTTTTGGTCCTATTTTCTGCTGCATCTTTAGCAGAAAATCTAGATCTGCCAAATGATTCCCTCTTATTTCTGAGGTCATTCCCCTTTGGTGTTCTTTAACATGTACTACGGCCATTTCTTCAGGCAATTTTAATGCCTCTAGGACCTCTAAAATGAATCCCTCATGTATCAGTCCTTTTCCTTTTGAATTTAGTAACCCGCTTTCTTCCCAAATTTTTCCAAAGGTGTGTGCTACCCCAAAAGCATACTTTGAATCAATGTATATGGTTCCTTCCTAGTGTGCTAAATATTCCAGTGCTCTTTTTAGAACATATAATTCACAAGATTGAGCTGACCAATTTGAAGGCAATTTTCCTTTTTCAATGGTCTGCATATTTTTCCCATCAACCAAAGCATATCCTGACATTCTTTTCCTTGTAAGCATCTGGCTGAACCATTAACATATATTCTTTCCCCTTTTAGGAGGGCTTGTTCTGCTAGATCTTCCCTTCTTCTGGTACAACCCCTATTCTTAATTGTTTCTGTACATTTCTCCCCAATAAGTTGCTACCTGCTCCAGGAACAAATAAGATATCTCCCATATTCTTTCTTGATGTGTCTGTCACCTGCTATCAGTAGATATACCCACTGGGTATGTATCCCCTCCCTAATGTTTAAAGAAGAAAACATATCCATGCTTTATAGTTTCAATTTCCTGTACAATGTGGGAATTGGGGATTTTTTTGTTAGAAGTTACAAAGAGAGAGGAAAAAATGGCTTTGTTGTGCAAAATAAGCACCATTTTTTTAGGATTTGATTCTAGTTATAAATATATTAACAGAACAAATTAAGAGATGAGAGAAAATAAATGATAAAAAGTTTCAGTAGGAGTTCATCCACTGGCTTTCCCTCAAGCAGTCCTGGGCAGCATGAGATAAAGCTATACGTTCCTCTAACACAGCTATTCCCTTAATTGTCCTGTTTTAAACAGGGAAATTTTGTATTTGGACAAACCTCTGTTATCATAAAATTCTCAAATTAGTAACTAGAAAATTGAAATCCTCTGATTTTGTCATCACATGAGTGGCAGACTCTAACTCCAAAGCACTATGTTAAAAATTAATTCTTTCCTGTGTTGGGAATAAAAGTTCTGGTGGTGGTTTTTTTTTTTTTTTCACTTAACATCTTGACTTTTGACAAAATTAGAATTTTTCCTGCAGGGCTAAAATAAAACCCAGTGTCACAAACTGAGAAGTAGACAGTGGAACAGACAGACATATTCAGTGATTGCTGTTTCTAGAGTGCTTTCTTGGCTGACTCCTGCCTATTTAACTGGCAGCTTTCAGAATCCTGACAAAGAGCATTAAAGAAATTAGGTTTATGTAGGGGTTTTGACACTCCTTTTACCCATAATGGATTTGCAGGATAAAGATGATAAAACTGTTACCTTTTTTCCATTTGGGTGATGCACTCTCCTCATGCACATATCTGAAAAAATTCAGTATAGTTTTTTTTAAACTTCCTCCACTGAAAACATAGACCACTTGAATAAAGTTTAGTAATCCAATAGTAATCCAAATGTACTTGTAGTGTTTACCTCTATTCAACAAACTTAACATTTTATTTTAAAAACCCAGGTTAAATAATAAGATCCAGTTTTTCTGAAGCAATGCTAATTTGCACGACCTATGTCCCTTCCATTTATTGTTAATGGTGATCCATATCAGTTATTCCATTATTTCTGATCTCAGGCTGAAAGCCTATAATGACCAAGGTTACTCCATTAGCTTCCTTTTAGTCTTCTTAAATCTTATCAATATGCCAGGTGCTATTAAGACACAGCACCATTTCTTGAGATGAATTCTTGCCAGATTTGTCTGAATTCTTGGATAAAAATTAGATGTGTTGATTAAAAATTTCAAGCTTTTTTAACTCTCATTTAGCATTGCTTTTGAATATTTTTGTGTGAGTTTCTGTTTGATATTTAGGGAAAACGTTTTGCATCTCTCGGTTTATTATAATATTACTTCTGCCACATTTCTAGAGTAATGTGCCATAAATTTGTTTGTTCCATTGTACATTTCCCCCACATTTTTATGACCCTGATGCAGCAGAGGTCATATGGACAAATAGCATAATCATAAAGGCTTCTTCAGAATGCATATGCACAGGAGACTGATTTGAGGTTGCACAAGTCGTGTCAATTCTTACATGCAGCTCTAATGTACTTTCCTTTAAAACCTTATCATCCCTCTGAAAGGTTTTTAGTATATAATTAAGATAATTGCTCCCCATCATATGCTCCCCTGGATAGCCTCTCTGATAATATCCTGAAGAATGAAACACTCTCAAAAACACTCTGTCATAGTTGAAGCTAAAACACATGGGGATGGGTGATACCAGGGATCAGTTCATTATCAAAATACGTGCGCATCTCCGCCCATCCACTATGTTTCAGTAAATATGTTTATGTTAAAGTAATTTCGTTGTCCAAGGGACTAGCTTTCTCTACAAACTGAGAGAAAAAGGCTTCTGCTTGACATATGTTAACATTTTTCTGATGTTTCACTGGGTTTTAATATTATTCATTAAAATGCAGTTGAAAAAAATCAGCCTTCACAGGAGTTTTTGGAAATTTTTTGCAAATGAGTGCTTATCAAAGCATGTGCATTCTGACCAACGCTTAGTTTCATCCATCCTGGTGTGATTACTGTCTAGAACGATCTCATTATACACTTGACTGCATGCTGTCAGACAAAAACTCCTTTTCAAATCAAAACAATTATTCAAAGGACCATAATTATTTTTGGCTGGTTTGCATTTTAAAGCCCACATGAAAATATTATGTAGCAGGATTTGAGTTTTACTTCATTAAATGACTATTAGTTGCAACATCCTTTGTGGTACTTTTGAGTTAGGGCTGGAACATATATAGACCACATAGAACATATTCCATTCTAGTAAGTAATACTACACCACAGAGTGCTGATGGGATTGTTTGATAATTGAGCAGATCTAAATGATAGTGCCTTTCATAAGGGGCAGTAACTTAATAGATAAAAGGGAAATAATACTTCTGTAAAACTTAGCAAATTGCTGATAGTAGGAGTAATAGTAAAACTTCATCTGACTATTAATTTGTTTACAGTTTACAGTTTACATGCATCTGGTACATTCTAGAGGAATATAAGCTTGAAATTGGTATAGCCCTGCACAGAGATCTTAATAGGCGTTTAGTTAATACTATGTGTCTCCTGAGGCACCTGTGAATTTTCTGCAAACCTTATGCTGAATTTTCTACAAAGCTTTTCAGTTTGAATCTTACTCCATTTTATTAGCTGGGAAGAACCAGATCTTGAGCTCATAATTGTTATCCTGTTATATTCAAGGCTGCATATTGTGCTATTTTGCATGAAGATGAAATCGAGTCCTATAGTTTGAGAGATCCAGTGCTCAAGAGCTAGTGCTTCACTTGAGTTATGTCTATAATGCAATGCAGTTCAAGTACCATAAAAAAGCTAAAGTGGTTTTCAGAAACACTGGAAATGCAATGTAGATATGTGTTGAATCTCACAAAGATCTTTTGTGGAAGATTAATTTCTCCACTGTTTGGTTTCTCAATTTCAGATTATAAAGCTGCTCACTCTGAATGTTTAATTGATAGACACTGCAGTATACATACCTTAGCGTACTCTAGACATTCTCAGCATTACCAATGTTTCTGCTATCTCCTTCTTCTTGTGTAGTTTTTCCAGCTTTTTTGGTATTTTTTTATTGAAGGTTGCAAGTTGAACCTTGCAAGGGAAGGTTCAAACCTTCCCAGCAAAGAAATGGTTTGTCACTTGCTGTAGATGGCTAGTAGATGTGTAGCACAGTTTTTGTTATGTGATTACTTTTGATTTAGCTATTAGATTTGATGACTTCAGCAATCCCTTGTCCCATATCAGGGATGTGGAAGATCAAGTTGAGAACCCTAAGTATCAGGCTATAATAAGAGTGACTATGTATCACGGAACATGAGAATTCTTTTCAATGCATCCCAGCTCCATGCCAGACACCCCATGCTGTAACTCTTCCCTCTACTCAACACCAAACAAACTAAAAAAGTTTTTCTGATTTTTCTGACTGTCAGTCTTTAGGAGAATTTATTTTGGTGACTGATTATGTCAAAATTGGAATATAACTTTAGCTTATATCATACAATCAACTAAATAGCCAGGCTAATAATTTTATTTCAGTGTTGGCCCGAATCATATCTGAAATACTAGATTTTATTATTTAAAAAATACTCCTATTTCTACTGTCTTTACTTCTTCAGTAAAAACCAAATTAAACATAGTTTTTTGAAAAGAATTAAGAGATTGTATTTAATACTTTAATACATTTGTGTTCCACTGGAAACTCTTTCTAATGAGAATTATATGTTTTATGCATTTTAATAAACTTCTCTATTAACTTTGGTACAGTTAGAAAGCAGAATTTTTGGCATAGCTTGCTAAATTTTGTTAAAGTCAAAATATTTGTGAAAATATTAAACAATTTTAAAAATGGACTAATTTTGTACATAATGAACAGATTTATTTTCTTTATTCAGTGTAATAAATGATTAAAAAATAGAAAAACATTGTTTCTTAGTGCAGGTATTCAGTGTTGCATTTAAAAAAAATAAATTCCTCCTCTATTTGAAGCAAAATAAAACCCACTCATTTGCTTCAGTTTTCTCTGCTTCTGTCTCCCTTTCTCATCTGCTAATCATGACGGCAACATGTAGCTTGCTGCCAAAAAGTTTTTTTCTCTTACTTTATAGAGATTTGATTATTGTTCTTTTCCTTTTTATGCCATCTCAAAAGAAAACTTAAAGTGTGCAAGAGATGTAGGATTTGGTTATATATCAAAATAGGATTAGAAAGGGTTTCTATTGCCAGTCCACAAACATATAGATGTAGCATATATTTAATAGTATCTAAGAATAATTTACTACTGCAAAGAATATCAAATTAGTCTTTTCCTTTTTTTTCTGATATGCATTAAAAGACCTCAGTTTTGAAGAACCCATATGAAAGAATATTTTCACACCAGCTGCTTTATTTTTATAGAAAAGAGTCTTCAAAAAGACCGTTTCATATTTTGTGGCTCCAGAGCTGGATGTATTCTTGCTGTAGTACAGTATCTAACTGTGTGTAGTTGTAACTAGTAGTAATGAGGAACAAAGACACAGGGACCTCCTTGTGCTTGCAAAGGAGATTGCTTTATTGTAGAAAACACCTCCCATATATACCTTTAGTTTCCACCAGACATCACCAAAACTTAACAGAAGAGCACCCATTGGCTGCTCAGCTGCAGTGCTGCTGTCCTCACATCTCACCACCCAGTCAGCTTCCTGCTCACATGCTGGCCGCGCATCTCACCACCCAATCAGCTTCCTGCTCACATGCTGGCCGCGCATCTCACCACCCAATCAGCTTCCCGCTCACGTGCTGGCCGCGCATCTCACCACCCAATCAGCTTCCCGCTCACGTGCTGGCCGCGCATCTCACCACCCAATCAGCTTCTTGCTCACATGCTGGCCACTCCTCTCTCCCCCCAACTGCCTCTCACCGCCTGGCCTGCTGCTGTGCCCCGCCACAGAGCTTTCTGGTAAACATAACCATATAAACAAACATAAACATAACACCTTCAACAAACACAACCCCATATCCCCCAGTAACCGTTATGGATGATGACATTAAAACCAGCTGTTAGTAAGAATACTCTTTCCAGTCTAGCTCCAGCTGCAGCTCATCCATGTCCTTTTTCTTTCAGAAATCATTCTCCCCATGATGGAAGATATATAATAAATAGTGCAGCACAATTAAAACCATTATTCTTACCCATAGGACTGGGATTGACAATTTTTATCCAGGTGCATTTCTGTTACTTTTATGTGTATTTGTCTTACATTATGGTGAAAAGACATCAGAACTTTCTGTAACTACTGTGTAAGTAGATTTTGAAAGAAATACTTATTTCTAATCAATTATGTAAGTTGTCTTTTGGACTTTTTCTCATCCAACCTGTTATAACTGCAAGAAGAATTTGCTATTGATCAATTTAACAAATGTGTGTTCTTATGGAATAGTGGCATTTGCAATAGGAAGTTGTTAGTGGTTAGGACTTCCTCCAGTAAGAGTGTCAGGACTTGTGTGGGTCTTTTAATTAAATTCTTACCTGTATCCCAGTGTGATTTAATTGTGATTCTTTCTTTTATTTTAAGAACTTAAAGAAACTTGAAAAATTTCAAGCCATATTTGTATCCATGAAACTTGGCAAAACTCCCATAGTTTTACTTAATTACAATCCCTCTTTGTTTCTGCTCCACTGTGCTGGAATACTCCTTCTTGTCTAAATACACTGTTTTGGCTCTATATCAAACAAATGGACCAAAGCTGCATGGCCTAAAAATAGAGATTTATTCATTTGCTGTCAATAGCAAATACAAATCAATATATACAAAGTTTTTGTGCTAATTTTATCATTCCTTTATGTAGTTAACTGCAGGTCTCAAAAATTCCAAGAGTCTTTCAAAATTAGGTATCTGTGGTCTCTATAATCAATGTAGTAGGTTGTATTAGTGGGAAAACATAATGTGGGAAGAATTTTAAGAAATTTACAAAGCTAGCATATGGATCTTAGGGAACCTAAAAGCAAAATAAAAGAGAAACCTGTGACAGTAGCAAAATCAAATATGCTGAAGTGTTGAGAAGATTCTAAACACTCAGGGAAGTTATATAAATCCTGCTTTATCAGTCAGAAGGTAAGATTAATAATGTCCAAATATATAACACTTTTATAATATATAATTTTATTTGGATTGCAGGAGGTAGAAAATAAATTAATGCAGGAATATTAGTAAAAAGGGTGGAATGTTTTTCAGTGGAAGTATTTTTCAGATGAAAATTATATGTACAAATGAAATATATAAAATATGGCAAAAATGTTTTGGCACATTAATTATAAAATGGAAAATTTGGAAATTAAAACATGCAGCCAAGTTTTTGGGGATTTTTAAGTTATTAAAAACTTTAATGCTGGAGTGCCAAAAATTAGCTCTTAATGGTTGGAAACTGGATTGTGTTATTCCAAAATTATCCACAGTATTTCCTTTATCTTTCTCAAGTCATTTGAACACTATCAGAGCAACACATTGGTCTATATAACTGGTCCACTCTGGTACATATGCTTTGGTGTTGCTTTCAAATTGAACATTAAAGCCCATAAAGGCTCCCTGAATTCTGACTAGTAGTGTAATCTATCTGCTGGACAAGTTCTTTATGCCTAATGAGTATAACTGTTACACTGGATACAATAGGTAGTATGTATTAACAAGAGACTTCTTTCAGTGTAAATATGTATTAAGTAGAAAAATGTATATTTTCAGGGTGAGAGTTGGGCTTTCTAGATCTCTCTGAAGCTGCTTGAGAATTTAGATACTTTAGATAAGAATAACTGGATTGTGAAATGTTTTAAAACATCATTTCTGTCTCTTTGGTTTTAAAATATTTTGGTTAGAACTTTGACTTCAGTGTTCTGATAAAGAGCTTTATTAATTAATTGATAGTTAGAAGAACTGAAGCTTATGAAAATATATTTTTTTCCATTAATTGATTTTCACTGCAGCTGAAGATAGTTGTATATTGGGAGATTTATCTTCAAGACTGCCTAAATTATTTATTAGTTGAGCTTCATCCCTGGGGTATATAGCTAGCATTGGCATTATTTAAATTATTTGAGAGCACTTGCTCCCACCATCTTTTGTGGTTTATTTTCTGAAATAATTTGACAGTGTGGCCTAATTCAGTAATCATCTGTTGCCTTTGTAATAGTAGAGTATTTTTTCTGCTCAGCGCACTTTGGTTATTTTCTTTGGTTTACAGGAGAAGCCTTATGAAATACTAAGGCATGCATATGATCACATTCAGTGACCTCTCACTGATATGTTAAATTTAAAAATAAGCACAGAAATCCCCGATATCTACCATTCTTTTCTGGGGTAGTATTTTTTTTTTTTTTTACAAGACTATTAGGCATCCCAGTGTTCTGTTAATGACTAAGATAACCAAAAATATTTTGGCACCTGTAACTATACCCTATGCTTTTCACTGAACTTCAGAAATATGGTGCCTATATGCTGAGACAGTGCAAATAGAGAAATCTATGAATTATCTGTCATAGAAATGTGCAGTCATTTCACTACAAACCTTTTAAACATGGAAAAGCCAACCAAAAAGCCATTACATAAAAAAAGTAGATGGTAACTGTGTAGTATTGTTTTTGAATGCTCAATTAGACATCAGCAGCTTGCAGAGGCAGTCTCAAAAGGTTACTCAGGAAACGGTGGAAATTACCCATCATCTCTCATTAGTACTTAATGCGAGATGTTTTTTCCAGACAGTTGCCTGATATTACAAGGGTTATGCAAGCTTGAAGCAGTTCCAAAGTCTATTTGTGCAGGTGGGTGATTAGAGGAAATAAAAACTTGATAATAGTCATACCCAACTCTCTTGGATGATGCAGAAACAACTAAACAGACCCCCTGCTGCCACTGGAATGCACTTCACTGGTAATTAATTCCAAATACAATCCTGAAATAGCTGCAACATCCAAGACTGGGCTAGTTATGTCTTCGAGTGCTTTCAACAAGACAGTTGCAGATATATATTTACAATTCTACTCAGAACAATGGTTATTCAGGTTTAAGTGTGTGGGAAACAAGCAAATTCAAAAGAGCAAATTCAAACAGTTGAGTCCAACATTCTTCCAGTGTATCTACCTACTGATTCTGTTATTCACTATTCCATCTGTTCTTTTGAAATCTGGTAATGGTTGTTCCTTGAAATCCTGAAATACATTGTCCTTATCTGTAGTTTATAAATTTATTCCGTATTGAATAGTCATGTAGGAGAGAAAATTTGTTGTGGAGATTTAGTCAAGTTAAAACAATTTCAAAGCTGAATCCTATGCTATGGGAAATTACTTAGTCCTGTTTGAGGCTACTCTGTAACATGAATGTTTTTGTTATCTGCCTGACAAAATAGGACATTTTCTATTTCTTTTTCTGGATTTCTGTATGAACTGCATAATCTACTATACACCATTGCTGTTAATCTTTGCAATGAGTCCCCCACTTACAGGGGACAACACATTTTTATCACACATGCTGTCCAAAAAGTCTTACACATGGCATCTGTGAATAAAATCAGTGCAATTCCTGCAATTTTGTGACCTGCTCTGCTCAGTTTTGGGTCTATGTTAGTTTTTTCCTACTTGATGGCTTGGGCTCCTGCCATGTAAATCTGCTCTTGTTGGAATCCAGCAGCCAAGAGTGATCTACAATGAAAGGACTGAGCCCAAGTGCTGCCCTCATACAAACACACATTTTTTTTACTGAAGTCTGTGGGTTTGGTTTAGAATAATGGGTTGATTCTCCTTACTCTGTCTTAGAAAGGGTTGTTAATGAGCCCTCTACGAGATTCGGGGCATCACTGGGTCCAAATTCTCTTTACCATGCAGAATCAGATTTAGGTGACTCTTCATGTGGGCCTGTGTTTCTCTCTTGCTTGTAGATCAAGCTCAAAGATTCACTTTAGCAGAATCAGGGAAGTTTCTTGGTCTCCTCATCATGAGGGTATCAGTATATCCCTGATAAAGCATCCATATCTTTGGTTATCACAGGAATGAGAAAGTGCTGGTTTATCTATCACTTCAGTGGGATTATACGTGGCAATTCTTTTTTCATTCCAGTTATGAAGATTTTAAAACAACTAGATGACCATTCCTCCATTATCGAAAAACGTTAAAATCTGTTCCTAATGGTACCACAAATGATGGGACCTACATTAATGTGTGATTTCCTTAACCAGTCAGTTAAATTATCCATTTTTGTGGCTCTATTCTCTGCAAGGAGATGTATGTAAGTTCAGTCACTGCAGATAGATCCTCCAGAAATAGTACTATTTCCGTAATATTTTTTTTTTTTTCTCTTCTAAGATCTCTATTGTGATTATGGCAGATTTCTGTCCAGGACAGATGATTAGCATTGCCATGTTCTTTTTAGAGCTTTTTGCCTTTATGTAACATATTTGATGTTAAGAGGACGTGTAACATGTACAGACAAAGGCATTCCAACTTTTTTCCTAAAGACAGATCCAAACCCGTAGAAATTGCCAGACTAGATAAAGAGTTTTCTAATAGTCTAGCAAATTGAGTCTGCTATAATTGACCAAACTTAGGTCTGTCTTGTTACCACACTAAAAACATTTTAAGCCCAGATGGCACTGAGCTATCTGGACCTCTATCCACATTTTTGCATTACCCCTGATGCTGGGATGTCCAAAGCAGATACATGATTTTGACCTACCTTCAAGTAGTTTGAAGCATTGCATGAAATATTCCACACTGAGCAGAGCTTGAGGAAAATATTACTAATAATAGGGTGTCTTTGGATTTGTTTGTTTCCATTTATGTGTGCAGGTGTATTTCTATATATTTACGTGTGTGTGCGTTCATGCACATTCATTTTCCATCCTTGTCCTCTTTCTCTCCCAGATTTGCAACAAACAAACCTATTTAAGCCCTGAGTTTGTAGTATAAATTTCTACAAGGTCATAATGATTAGGCTTTGTGCTTTAAATTCATGCCTAGTCTTTTTTGATGTTCTAGAATTTAGTATATGTATTGAAACATAGCATTAGGTGTGTAGTGTAATCTAGGTCTAGGTTTTTACTGGTCCATACCTCTTAAGTGAAATATACATTTCTTCCATTTTTATAACAAATTGTGAATCTGAGAATATAGTATTTAAGTGACTCCACAAATATTCCAAATAAACTATTCCAACCAATAGTTGGAATATGGAAATAAAATAGGTGGAGTACATGTTTTCATTTTAGCTCAGAGCACTGGATGTGAATATGAAATAAATTGTCATTTGCAGTTGCTATTCATTTCTTCAGTCACAGGTCAGCTTTGGAGCACCAGATTCCTTCTGGATCCAAAGCTCCAGTTTGGGTGGGCACCAAAAGCGTAGGGTCCTTCTGGAAGGTGGAAGTTGTGAGGAGCATGTATGTTGGGGGTGTTTGGAAGAATAAATAAGTTGCTAAATAGTGCTGGAAGTTCAAACCCACATATATTCTAAAAGAAGTGTCATGCAGATAACCTGCTTTTGATCTGCTGATCCATTGCCATTACACTAAGTTGTAGAAATTACTGATTTAAGCTAATACAGACATAACTGTAAATTTTGATAAGAATGCTAGCATGTTTCTGCAATGAAAGTAGAAAACTAGATTAACTGTGTATTCCATTTAAGATCTTTTTCTGAGGTGAAATCTAATTATAACGATATTTCTGGAATATGGGCTGTGTCTGGCTTTTGATATTTTGCTTGCTGGGATGCAATAGTTGTTCTGGTTGGTGTACTTAGTATTGCGGGATGCTTAATATTGTGGCATTGTATACATACTGTGCCTTTTCTTTGAGTACATTATGAGAAAAAAAAAATCTCTTAAAAAAAGTTTCAATGAGTGGATTGTCCTCTCAGTACATAGATAGTGGGATGAAAATGTTGATGAAGCACTTGTTGAACTCCAGTGTTACGGTCTATTATCATCCCTGAGGGCATTTTTCTCTGTGCAGTGCTCCCCAAGAAAAAAGACATATGGAACTAACTACTGATGTCACACAGCACAGGAAAAGGGAAGATTCCCTGTGTATGATGCTTTTATTTATCATCTCAGTTAAACAGTTGACATTTTTATGCTTTTGTCTGGCATCTTAGAAGACAGTCCTAGAATAACACCTTAGTTTGCACTTACAATATACTAAAAGACCATGTTCATATATTTTCCTTGTTCTCTTCTATTTCCTTTGCCCTGAAATAAAGAAAAAGAAGAAAGTCAAGTCCTCAGTAAGAATTTTCAAAAATCAGAATAAGCTCCAATTACACAGACCTTGTGACAACTTCTCATGTGTGATGGAGGAAGGAAGGAATAAATATTGTTAGAGCACGCTGCAGTTCATTAGTTTTTGGCTGCATCCCTGGAACCTGATGTTATCTGACTTACACAGAAAACATCTAGATTATTGCAACGTGAATCAGGAACTAGAAGAGAATGACCGTTGTAAATACTTCCTTGTTGGCCGCATCTGTAGCACCTATATGAAATTCAGGATGAAAGCTAATCTTTCCTAGGGAAATTTGGTCATTTGTTAAGTTTCCAAGTTCTATTTGCCATTAAATGTTTTTTTGAAACTTGCAGTGTTGCCGTTATAGTTACCTGAAAGGGGAAAAAATGCTGTAGTTTTGTCACCAGGGTAAAGTAAAACATGATTATTATATAATTTAATTCCAAAGGAAATGTATTCAAAGATGCTCTTAATGAATCTGTAAGTACTGTATACATAAACAGACAGGTCCTACAAATGGGTTGCAGGAACTAATTTGATGGTGCTGTTGTCTCTCTGATGGAGCAGACCCAGGTAGTAAATCATTTTTGGTTGCCTAATAGGAACATCCTACTATGAAAATAAACAGCTGTCCACAATGAAGAAATTGTTTACAGGAAACCATTACTTGTCAGACACTTAGCCCCTTGAGAAAGAAGGGAAGATGTGAAATACTGAGCAGCTGGATGTTTTTTCTGAGCTGTTTCTTTTAAAAAAAATGTATAGTTTCTTTTTGCAAAGTTTTGTTTTTAGATCACGTAAACGTGATCTTTTTTTTTGTATTGCCCCTTAATTTTGCTTGGAAAGAAAGACTGTAACTACCCTTTCTAAGATTGCTGAATTGGTTATGGTTGTATTCACACATTGTAGCTGTGAATTTTTTCTCAGCTCTGTCTAGTGAGGCATGTAACAGCCCTGTTTCCCCTCCTGTATGCCTTCCAATAAATTTTCCTTCCGAGAATGTCACTTCCAGTCAGTTCAATGCCACTCGTGTGTGTGTATGAAAGGGCAAATCCTGGCCCTCAGTGTGCTACTACTGATTAGGGTCAAAGAAGTCTTTCTTATGCAAAGACCAAAACCTTGCTCATATAACTTGACTCCTCTGTTACCCTCTTCTCTGCTTATTTAAAGTGTGGTTAAACTGAGCTCAGGTGACTATCAACAAGGCTTTGAAACAGAATAAACTGGTGGGCAGACAACTGCATTTGTAACCATCAGCACCAATCTACATTTCTTATGATGTGTCCTTTGAGTGATCCATCCTTGAGATACTTCTGCATCTGCAAGATGGCCTGATTTCACTTGCAAGGCTTTCATGTGCTAAATAGCTCAAGGGCAGTTGTGCTAAGCACAGCCACACAGGCTCACAGGGAAATAGTGACAGAAAGGCAGAGACTGCTGAGGTATGGAGGAGTTTGTGTTTTTTATAGCTTTAGGTGTTTGTCAGAGACAATCATTCTGTTTGTTTCTCACACAGTAAGTAAGTGCATTAAGTGCAATTAGCTGGATTCATGTGGAGCATTTCTAACTCTAGATCTTTTTTTTTAACCTTCCTATATGTGGTGCCTCTATTCCCACATTTCTTGACAGTAGTGTAGTCCCAAACAGAGGACAGGGAGCAACTCTCTGATTCCTCAGTAAGGGAGGTTCATTGCTGATTTCCTATCCATCCATAGAGTGAAAGAAGATGCTATTTCATAGTCTAGAGCAAAAAGGGCTGAGACTTTCAGCTCCCCTAAGGTGTTACTCATATCTAGCCTTTGTCGTCACTATGAGATTTTCAGAGTATGGCAAGGCTTTAGAGGTTTCTCTTCTTGTCAAATTCCTATCCCTCCTTTGATGAGCTGGGCTTTCAAATCACAGGAGACTTATTTACATAGTGCATTTGAACAACATTTTAAAGTTAGACACCAGGTCAGGGAGGAAATAATATGAGAGATTTAAGTGACGCCATTGTACACCACAACAACACAAACTCCAACTTCAGAAGGCTGAAAAATGAATCCTTTATTTTGGGATGTGTCTCTCTTTTATACTATTCTATATGGTGAAACAAAGACAAACCTCTGCAATCACATTGCTCAAACCAGAGGGACATCAAGAAGAAGTCCCTCCTAGGGAAAGGAATGTGAACAAAGTTACAGTTACAAAAACATGTCTCTTGTTTACAGAAAATTCCCTGGGAAAAGAATTTCAGAAAACCACCAGGCATGAACCAGGGCTACAATTTAAGGTTTTCTGAAATGCTATCAAAATTCTTCCGTGTCAGTTATGTTATTATGAGAATGCATTTTCAGTTCCTTTCTAAGGCTGTGTAAAAATTGTTTTGATACATTATATTAACACTCATTTATTACTTTATGAAATAAATTACTACTGATCAAAGCTTCTATGCACACTTCTGAAGATTCAAGAAGAACTCATCTGTGTGGTAAGATGGCACACCTTTGGGACTGGCAATTTTGATGAGATACTTTTTAAAAAAATTGAACTTTTTTGTTTCTGTGACAGGGAGGATTCACTCTGTCACGTAACACCTGGGGTTATCTACAGGATGTCTCCATTTTGGATGTCTGCCAGTCTGCCAATCTGCCATCTGAATTTTTGTTTATACTTTCATTAAGTTCTGTATCAGTATTGCTGAAACATTCCAGCCTGACATTTGTTTTAGAAGAATAAATTGTCAGTCTGTATTTAATTAGAAACTTTGATTACAAACTTTGTCCAGTTACAGGGTTTCTGCCAGAAGAATCCTGCATATTTCCTAGAATCACTCATGCAGTGAAAGTATCTGTAACTTGGGAAGGCCTTCAAGTTTACATTCCTGAAACTATTCTCCTTTATCCTCTATTGTCTCTGTTAATGTAACTGGGTGCTTCCTTCCTTTCAGCATCTCTGTTACCCTTTCAAGAATTCTTTCAGGTTAGTAGAACTGAGAGAGAGAACTTCTGTTTCACAGAGGCATTTGTGACTTGTGCAGAGGGAGGAGCTCATGTGTGTACCTATAGAAGTTGGTCAGGCAAAAATTCTCCAGCTTGAGAGAGCTGTTTTTGCTTATTGATGTTTGGGTTTTTCTGGAGTGGATTTGTCCACAGAATGGAAGCACATATTGGTAAACCACCACAATCACAAATAAACTTGCTTTCTTCTGTGAACCCTGCAGGCTGTCAATTGAGGCCCGCAGATGTGAGATTTGACATCATTGTCTTGATGCAGAGCTTCAGTTGTAACACCACATTTCGGAACATGGAGCACATCTTTGTAACTCACAAAGAAAGGTGCTCAGTAAATTCACAGACACTGTAATAACCACCATAACCATGCACAGGCAATGGCACTTTCCCCAGAATCTGAACTAAAGCGTTTCTTTACTGGTAAAATTCTAAAGGCCTGAAGTAATGAGTTTTTGGCCTTCTGCTTAGGTACTTCTGCTTCATTGGGTACTCTCACAGCTGAGAAGCTATTTCATAGTCCTCTCTCTCCTCTAACCTGATTTTCACTAACTTTACACTGATCAAACAGCGTTAAGAACATTTAGAGAAGGTAAGAATGGTATTTTAAGTCCCTTTAATGGTCCTTCACAGTGTCATAAAATGGTAAGAGCAAAATATATCCAAAGAGCAGTTTTCCAGGTATGCAGGTATTTTTAAGCCAGCTGTAGGTTATCTAGCTGAGGTACTGTTGGTAAGGAAGCTACCACAGTGCAGAACTCTATGGAGGATGCAAATTTTACCTGAGAAACTGAGCATATTTTCATGTAATTAATCCTTGTCAGTTATGCTGATCACAATGTTCAGGAAAGTTGTCAATAATGGCTATTAGCATGTTCTAAGCTAGTATGTGTTTGGTATAACATGTAGAGCTTGGTCATATATATTAGGATTTTCCAGGATGTGCTAGAGGCTACATTATAAATCTCCCTTTCAAGTCACCCCTGTTATAGTGATAATATTTGGATTCACAATCAGTAATTCAAGGTAATGAAAGTAAAATATTTGTGCTTGGTTTCCACCTCATTTTGTTTAGGTACTGAGAGAATACTATATCTTGCCTTAACATAAAATGAATGTATGGGCTGAAAAAAATAAGTGTGGATATGTATTATATCCCTTAACAAATATATTTAAATTATATTAGGTTTTGTAAGTTTAAATAGTGTTCTGAGTAACCTTCTGTTTTCAAAGTTCTTTTTTATTTTAAAATACATGAAGTATTTGTAATTTCACGTAGATGTTATTTTTATTCACAGATAATGCACCTCAGGTAGCAATTACCGCACCAGGATCTGGTAACCATAGAAACAGCTCTACAGGCCCAACACCTGACTGCTCTCCTCCATCACCAGACACTGCACTTAAAAACATAGTGAAAGTCATACGTCCTCAGGTAGGTGCTCACCATAAGCATCCTCTTATTTGTTGTATTTCTCCTTTTAACAGCAGGCTATGATGCACGTATTTTAAGAGGATGTTATGGCTTTATGCATTTGAGTGGGTCAAAGACATAAACAGAACACAAAATACTTTGTCTTCTTAAGAATCAATCTTAGCAAAAGAAGATAAAATATTTTATGAATGAGCCCAAATCTACAGAGAGGTATCTGTACGTATTTCTTATAGCGCTAATAATGAGTGAAGTCCTTACACAGTATTTTGTACTTTTGCATACTTTTCTTTCAAGGATATCTTCTGAATTTATCAGTATTATCTCCATATTAATTTTTCAGGTTTTCTTTCTTCTTTCAGCATCTCCATTTGCATGAGGTTTCGTACCTTTATTATTTTACTTTCCCATATAGTATTGCTTATGAACTTCCATCTTTCCTAACTATCCATATTTCTAATACTGTTTGGGAAACAAGATGCATAGTGTCTGTAAAACTTGAGTGCTCCATATAATTCTTTCAGGAGGGCATCTCTTTAAAATTAAAACTTTAGAGTAAATCCATGTTAAAACTTGAATCAGTAATATAAAGTTAATCAGCATAGAGTAGTTTATTTTAGAATTGTGGGATCATGGGATAAGTCAGAAGAAACTTTGGGATGATCTATTTCCTTGTTTAAAAAGCCATGGCATTTGATGTGCCAAAACTATCTCGAGCAACTGCATGCTGAATTGACTAATTGTGAAACTTTTTTAGTGTGAACCGAAAGAACTTCATCTCCTACTAATTTTGGGTTCAAGTGCAGCCATCTGTTCTTTATTGCTGAGCTGATCACTGCAGCTGAGCTACTCAGATGCTATTGGATGCAGGCTTTGTACTGTCAGTATGTCACTGGCATTTGTTTTACTTGAGGAATAAGCTGATGGACACATGATATTTTCTTAGGAGTTGTATAGGCTGGGTTGTTTTGGTACCACACGAGTGACTGTGTCACAGTGTTGGAGGTGAATCTTCCTTTCAGTTCTCATTGGAGCACACAGTTCAGAAGGCCTTGCAAAATTAAGCTAATTACTGGGTGCACATGCCATTTCTGTCTAGGGGCCATTGGCTTCCTATGGTGACACTGTCACTGTACAATAATTCGATTGACAGGCTGGTGCAGACCATCCCCTTCTGACACCACCATAGTTCAGGTTCCACATGTTGGTTTAAATCTAGTTTGCAGAGGGTCTAAAACTACAGTTTTGTCTATTTTTTCTTTTTATAGTTGCTTCTCATTTTGCCTGTTTCTGTAGTGTCTCTGTCCCTCCCACCCTGCATCAGTCTATAGTACTGAAATGTCTCCTTCCCTACAAGCTGCTTTTTATAGTAGGTGGCAAACAAACAGAAAGGTAATGAAATATTGTTGAAACAAGCTGTTATGTGATAGCTTATTGAAAATAGCATTTTAAATGTTGTTTCCATCATGACATTGCCAACAGATGGACCCAGAACACTTCATGGTGATGTTCTCCTGCTAGTTAACTCTGAATGGATTCAGCAGATTATGGGGAGCTATTTTCAAATTTAAATTATTCCATTTACTGACTCACAATGTTCTCATCGTTCTGCAGCACAAAAACTAGCTCTGTGATATATATGGTCAGAACTTTACCACATTTCCTAAAATGTCTCTCACGTGGCCTTACACATGGCATGCTCCCCGTACAGAAAAAAACAGGAGACAGGCATAATGTATGTTGTAAGTCTATGTGCTAATACACAACAAGTTTGATATGCTGCAGCATTCAGATCCCATTATGCTGCTTCTTTTTGCATGTGTTTTATGCACATCCCCCAGTACTCTTGTTTTTGTTTTTTATCTAATCACCTTCCCCTAAGACCTCAACTCAAGAATTTAGCAAAGAAGTTGTGGATATTTTCAATGTGCTGTTTGCTAACCATTAGTGTTCATTCTGCCTGCATATTTAATTCCTTTATTCTATTCAATTATATGGCAAGCTCTTTGAAGGGTAGCACAATGGATTCTATTCCTGACTGACCTCTCACCATTCATGTAAAACTAATGAATACTGTTACACAATGTATGCAAAATAATTAATTTTCTGTTGGCTGCCAGGGCCTCTTTGCATTTTCCTAGCAAAATAAATTGGTTTCTAAGAGATCTAAACAAGGGATCATATAGATTTCCAAGGCAGCTGTCACTTCTTTCCCTTTTTCATGTCTTGTGCATCCAGCATGGGAAAGTGCCAGTAAAGGCAGAATGGGAAACTCTTCAGCAGCCAGCTATGCATGACGCAAGCTTTGGCAGCTTGGATGGAACTGCCAGGGAAGTCTGGCCTTTCAACGCATAGAGACATTTTAATTTATAGCCTTATCTTTCCTGTAGGGTTGTACATGGTAATGGTGTACCAGCAGCAAGGAGAAACACTGTGTTTCTATGCAACCAGGATGAGAGGACACAGTCTTAACGTGCATCAGGGGAAGTTTAGGCTAGACATAAGGGAGAATTTCTTCACAGAAAGGGTGATTACACACTGGAATGAATCACACCTAGTGGAACAATTATCCCTACTTGAGTTTAAGTTCAGTGCCACAATGCCACCCACCTCCACTACCTTCAGTCCTGAGGCTGGCATACTTAATGGTACTTCAAGGATCTGTGCACTCTTTTATCTGTGCACCTTAGCTATGGCTTGTACTTGTGATCAAGTATTTTGAAAATAAATCATTTCAAAATTTCCCATGGGCAGTCTCTGAAATAAACAGTTTTTTGAAAAGTTGCATATATGCAGAGAAAAAGTAAACAGAATTTAGCTCAGGTCTGGAATTGCTTGATCATTTTTTTTACTGATTGTCCAGATGAGACTTACTAAGTTTTTAACTCATGAATTGCTAGTTAATGGAGACTTTGAGACAGCAATACACTTTAAAATTAAGGACATATGCCTCTGTGTATACTCACATCACATAGGATCCAAAATAAGATGGGGTAGGAAAACAAGTAGATAAGTCTCCTTCAAATTTTAATTTAGTTACATTAGTACATAGAGCAAACATAACTATATATCAGACTGCAATTTTATAAAGTGATTGTAAAATTGAGCTTGTTCTATCACAGTTCCTGTAGCTCTCATTCTAGATGAAGCCTGAACAAAACTAAACTGCTTGTGATGCCTCATGTATTTTTTGTATCAGCTACTCAATTTAATAAGTTTCTCCTTATTTATTTGTTCAGCTCCATTTGAAAAAATAAACTATATCCATTGAGGGAAAAAGAGCACCTTTTTTTCCTATGGTACTGTTTCTTTTGCCAGTGTTTTTTAATTAGGGGTGTTGGGCCAATTTTCATAAAACTGAAATCTGACTTCTCACTTTAAATATATTTATTAAATGTAGTCCAGCACTTGCATGTTGATTTATTGTCTTTTTAAGATATGTTTCAAAAGGCTTACTGTAGATACAGCTTTTGATGTCAAAATGTGGTTTATTTAAAAGTGATTTCAATTTTGTCTGTCATGAACTAGTATTTTCCCTATTTTAGGTGAATAACCCAATTTCCTAAAAGTGTTGTTTCAGTCATATTAAGAGGGCTCCTGGTAGGAGGACAAAGGAACAAAGAATTTCAGCGTTTCTGACATGATGAAATTTCATAATCTTGTTCTTTCTGGTTTTATTGTCAAGATCTGCAATAATCTATTCATCATAATTTTTTTTTTCTTATCAATATTAATGTGCTGTCTTTATAGGAATCATAATTCTTTTTCCCATTTATCTTTTTTTTAACCTCTGTAAACAAAGTTGCAATTCAATCTATGGCTCCTCATTCATCTGGCTAAGACATCTATGAATATAATAGCACCTAATAGTTTAAACATTAGCAGGCAAAAGAAACTATTTTCTTTTTCTTCAAGTTCTAACAGAATCCTGCAGGACATGTGTAGCCTCTGATAGACCTATCCCACTTGTTTGGGCTGCCAGGTGTTTGGCTGTTTTAGCATGTGCAGTGTGCCTGTCAAACCTGTGTATATGTGGTTCATCTAGGCATAGGGAAAGACAGGGACCATGATGTTCCACTCCCTGTGTCAGCCTGGACATGAATGGACAGGCCATCTGTAGGAGATGTGTGCTCCAGAGCTGTGCTCCTAGCTGACTTAAAAGGTGATAATAATTCACATTCAATGAAATTATTTGTCTTTTTTTTTTTTTTTTTTTTTTTTTTTTTTTTTTTTTTTTTTTTTTTTTTACGTAGTTGCAGGAATTACTTTGAACACAAAAAATCAAACAAAAATCGTCTTAGAGGAAACTCTGGAAAATCACAGTACCAGAAAATAAATTTTCAGAACTAACGGTTCCATAAACAGGATTTTCAAGTGGATTAGTGTCATTATCTCCCCATGTTGAAACAAGGAAACTATTTCTGCCTGGTTCCTCCCCTATGATAGCACCATGCTGTGGTTTCCCTAGTTGTTCACAAATGAAATGCATGCCTTGTCACAGTTGGCTTGAGTTGGTACATCCCTGTCTCTGCCAGCTTAGTGAAATCCCTGCTGGAAGTGCACAACACCATGAAAACTCTCTGTTGCCTCTGCTGAACTTGTTTTGCAACACACACACACAAAATCTGTTTTGTTACATTTTACCACAAAAAGGAGAGCTGGAGAACACTTTTATGCAATAAATTCTCTCCACTCTCTGAATGAGATCACAGGACAGCGGTGTTGCAAGGATTTTGTTTCTTCTATGAGCTGCTTTCTGTGCCTAGCTCCACTTACAACATTCTCTGCCAGGCAGGGAATAACCAGGAAAATCACTGTGAAGACTGTACAGGCACACAGTGTTTCCTGTTCAGGTGCACTTCTTTTCCTGTTGTGTTATGATGCTGGACTTTGTGCTGTGTCTGTGCTTAGCACAAGAGGCAAAAGGACTTAAAAAAAAATTTACTGAGAGTTATGATTTTGTGGGGAATGAAACCCATCATATCCAAGAAAAAGCCACTCCTGCCTACATGCTTTTATGAAGGTGCTGAGCATTCCCTAAACCCTCTTAAAAAAAAAAAAAATTCTACAGTCCACACATGGGTAGACTTAGTGCTCATCCTTTGTGTGCCTGGTCTGGAGATTTTCCCTGGAGGTCATAGTGTTTCCAAGGTTGTGTGTATCTCTTAGAGCTGCAAGCATATTAAGGTGGTTATCAGCAGTCATGACCTTGATTATAGGTATGTAAATATATTTCAGATTATTCTCTCTGTGATGGGGAATGTCTATACAAATCTACTGCACACAGTTTGATGTCTTCTCCTTCTAATGATGTTGAATAAAAAATAAAGCTCATAAATAGCCATTGGAAAAAAGGTAGTAAAACAGAGTAAGAGGTATACTGTCAATGCCATTAAGATGTGGTTAGCAATTTATCTATGCATGACTGAAAATAGGACAGACATTATGAAATTATTTTATTGAGCATATATAAGCATATATAACACAAAAAAAAGGTTATGGTTGGAATTGTCTCACAGGACTGATTCCTACACATTCCTCTTCCCCACCACACCCCCCCCCCCCCACATCCACCTGTTTTACCACAGCATTTATGGGCAGAAGATATGTAGCAGCTCCAGAGGAGAATATTTGACATAAAAAATTCCTTAGAGCATAATAGATACTCTATGATTACTTAACAACAACATTAAACAAAATATTACTAGAGATGCATTGTAAGAGATCTCTTTTGACAAGTAACTATAAAACATAATTCTACTTATATATTTTAATTAGATCTAATAGGAAAACATTAACACATCTACCCAGTACATTGTACTAATGAAAACAGCAAACAATGTGTGTTAGTGCATTTAATTACAGTTCAATAGGATACTAAAACAAGTATAAATTAAAGCAGAATAACAC
Source organism: Phylloscopus collybita (assembly GCA_027886175.1). Lineage (NCBI taxonomy): Eukaryota > Metazoa > Chordata > Aves > Passeriformes > Phylloscopidae > Phylloscopus > Phylloscopus collybita. The sequence continues at coordinate 46,578,425 of JAJNNQ010000137.1, read as the reverse complement.
TCGATTGTGAGGAGTGCTAAGTTTTTAGAATATCACTTGTATATGTCTTTCTTGGTTGAAGTTGGTTGCTTACATCAAGAGATTCTCAAGGTTATGATTCTTGATTCAATATAAACACAAATCATGCAGAAATATAGAACAATTTTCCTATATGGACTTGTAACAGACAGATGAAATACTTTTATTTTAAAGGTAATTCACATACTGAAAGGCACATCTATGTCAGTAAAATGAGCTTTAGCTCTGCAGAGTTGTCATCTGAACTGTTGAATTATGGACACAGTCCTGGGTATAATTTTGGTAGTGTACAATTTTCTTTCTCCAAATATATCCACTGTTAGGCCTGATCTGTGCTTTTAATACACCAAGCGCCATTCCTGGTAGATAATTCTGCTTTGAGGACCCTTCTCTGACACCAAATGAAGTTTAATTGTAGGGGTGTTAACAAATCCATGCCAGTTGCTCTGCCCTAGTACAAATAATGCTTGGAAACAGCAACACACTCAGAATTTGAAAGATTAAAGCCTTACCTATTGTGGGTTTCTTACCACCACCATATATTCTTAGCATTTTCATTTGTTTCTGTAGTATGGGGGAGGGTGGGGGTTGAGCACCTTAGTTACTCACTAGCCTGTTATCATCATCTGATAATGCACATTTTCACATATGCATGTTTTCTGTAGCATGCAGCTTAGAAAAAAGAACCATCACTTTGGCTCTTCAAAATTTATGATATAAAAATATCATGATAGAAGCAATTTTCATACTCTGAGGTGAAAAGGGGGATGTTACTAGCAGCTGGAAGCCGAGCTCTTTTGAAGAAAATGGTCTTGCATCCATTTTCCAACTGTTTCAGTGAAAATAACACCATTTTAATCTTTGAAAGATAGGAAATTTTTTATAGTTGAGGAATGAGACATTCCTCTTGTTTATCAAATTTATCTCATGCTATTTGGGTCTCATTTCAAGCCATGTTTTCCCAGGACAGGTATAATTGTGTATCTTCAAAATCTGGTCACATCTATCAAGGAGGAAAACCACTCCAAAGGTGTTGCAGTTTTTGGCATTCAGGATTGCTGCTCCTCAGAACCCACAGCTGCAGTATGGTTGCAACTGAAAAAAAAGTAGAAGGAAGGAAAATTCAAACTGGAGTGAGATCAGCTTTTACCCTTATTTATTTCCTGTGTGATTTGTCATCCGAGATAAGACCACGGGCAGAAAGGGCAGCAACCCTCGGACCTTTAATTACATACTCCAGTGGAGGGCTTCTAAGGCAGATCTAGGAAAAGGTGCACAGAGGAGAGGAGAAAGCACTGTGTCTGTATGGTACCCAGAGTCACATAGCACAGCTTCCAGACCACAGGCTACACAAAAGAGCTGAGTCGTGTCGTTGCTGAGCGTTTCACTGACAGGGGGATGGTCCAAGTATTCTGAGGAACCATGAGATTACTCTAAAGTAGTATGCACTTGGTGCTCATGCAGGATGCAAGCAGTTTCTTTCTCCAAATTAATAATCAATCAAATAGAAATTGGTAGGACTTTGACACTATGATGTCATTAAAAATGAATTCTGTTTTAGAATGCATTATGCTTTTAGTATCATAAAGGATCTACAGTTAAAAACCAGTAAAAGTTTGGTTTTGGTTGTGTTTTTGGTTGTTGTTTTTTTTAAGTCTTATGATCCTGCAAGCTCCCTGTTGTGGCTGCTTGGGATATATTAGGTGCCAGCCTCTGTGTATTTTCTGCTTTCTGCTCTTAAACTTAATTAAAATGTTGACAAGTAAAATCCCAAATGTCAAAATGGGTGCTGAAACTGCCTATATTTTATTTTTAATTGTTGTCATAACATAAAGTTTTGTGAAATGAAAAAAGAGAAAATTATATTACCATATTAAAAAGAAAATGTGTCTTCAGCTTGTTCAATGTGGTATTTTGAGGCTTGACAGAATAATTGATTCAGTAGTCTAGTAATAATTCAGTGTAGTCTTGCACTTCTAGGTGACATAGATGAATCAAACCCAGATGCATTGTAATCTCCAGTTTTTGCAATTTCAAGGCTACTTGATCACCTTAGCTCAGATCTCATAAATCAAATAGTTCTTGACAGCAGCATTGACTGATGAGAATGTATCAGAACTGATGATTTCTGCAAATCAAACTGGAGACAGGAGAAAACAAAGAAGCCTGTCACAGGTTGTATTTTACTAAGAAAAATTTGAGTGTTTTGGGCGTTTATGTAAGTGTAAATGAGCAAAGGAGACAAGGATAGAAACAGAGATGGCATGCTGGAATGAAGAGGCAAAAGACAGAAACTATAAAAGTGATGTGGAATTCGTATTTAAAAGGGAGGACAGAGGTTAAAATTGGATGCATAGAACAACAATGAGAGGAATGTAGTGACTCTAAAGTCAGTGTGAGATGGGACCATTAGGGAATTTGAGAGACCTTCGAAAGCAGAAGAGCAAATTTTGGAAATACCGAGCTAGAATTATACTGTGAAGGTTTATTTAGAGTAACATAAGTAGCTTTGGAACAAATGTAACAACAGACAGGAGAAAACAAAAGAAGAGAGGTGCCCAGAGAAGTTGTGAATACCCCATCCCTGGAAGTGTTCAAGGTCAGAAGGGCTCTGAGCAATCTGGTCTAGTTGAAGATGTTCCAGCTTATTGCAGGGGGTTTGGATCTAGTGGCCTTTAAAGGTTCCTTTCAAATCAAACCATTCTATGATTCTATGAAAGGGAAAGTGAGTGTACAGCAATAAAATGAGACTTTAGAAGGAAGGAAGCTGGAGAAAGGAAAATTTCTGAAGGAGTGAGTTGATCAGAGAATTGAAAGTATTGAATCATCTGGTCAGGTGTCAAAATGAGGGATTTAAGTGGCCACACAAGTATACTCACACAGTGTCATATATGTGAGATGACCATGGGGGAAGGGGCAGCAGTGTCTTGCTTTCTTTGGTGAGTCTGTATTTTATGTGCTAACTAGAATTTGAGAATGTAGGTGAAGATCTCTCTTCTATCATATGTATTCTGCATGATATATTGTAACTGAAACCAACTGGTTTATGTAGGGCAGCTGGAATTTGGCAGGCTTTGTCAAATGCAGAATTTCTTTAGGGTCATTAGTTCTCAGTGTTTTAACAAACCACACATCTGTCCCTTGGGAAAGCTCTATACCCTATAAAATGGGGCAACTAGCTCTGCCATAGTACAGAGTGTTGTGAGAGTTAATTTTTTTAAGACTATGATAGTGCTATATATGCAAATCCCTAAGGTAAAAGAAGGTGAAGCCAGAAGCTTGTATTGCAAAGTATACTGCAAAGCTGAAGAAATATTTTGATGTTAAATTGAGAAAGGAGTTTTGCCCTACTGCCTCTGCTAAATGTTGTAAGAAATATTTGAATGATCCCTTGCTTGCTGATAGTGTTACATTCCAGTCACGGTAACATTAGAGAATTTGTGTGCTAATTTCATTAATGGAGGCATTAAGTCCTTATTTGTCGTTTTAATAGAAAAGCAATTCAATATGTGTTTTTTGATGCTTTTCCTGTTTTTGCAGTTTCAAGGGAGTATCTTTCATTGATATATGTTCACTACAGACTGAACATGAAAATATTTTTATTAGATCTGATCTAAAAGTTACTTGAATCTTATTATTGCAATATCTTTAAGGATTTGTGCTGATATATTTTTTGCTTATGCATTGAAAAGATTTATTCATTAGCCTGATTTGATATGCTATTTTAGGATAGTGTAGGGTTTTCTAGGTTGGTATTATGACAATTGAAATAATATTTGTGAAGAAATGCCTTAAAAGTAAATATCAGTCATTAAAGAGATTTATACATAGCAAGTAGATTAAACACATGAATTTAATGAATAAAAATCTATTTAAGGACAAATCTGCATGCTATGTAGCATGCTTATTGGGGTGAAGTGAAACCATAAGTACACCAGAATTTCATAAGGGTTATCTAAGCATGTCCAGACCTTCGGAGTAGCACAAGGAAGGCATGTAATGACAAAGCTGGTTTCTAAGAATGAAAGAAGCATTATCTCCTTGGGACAGAGTTTTGTGTTTGTGTTTCACAATTATGAAATCTTGACCCAACTGAATTATGGTGTTCAGTATAGTAAATAATCTTAGAATTTTTCAGAAAGTTTCTCAATAATTCTTGGTAAATGTAGTCAACCAGTAGCTTTGGCAGCTGCAATCAGCAAACCAAAGTTACTGCCACTAAGACGGGAATTTGACATCAAATTCTAACAAAAGATTTTTAGGGTATGTCTAGATGTGAGCTGGACATGAGATTAAATCTGGGACTGAAACACCTCTGCTTTTGTTTCTATATAAGAGTCTCTGTCTGATTTAGAGGCCTAATCTCCCATCATGCTTAGGACAGATGCAGGATTCAATTCAGTTATCTAAAAGTAGGAATCTAATGTCATTTAAGGTGCTATAGGGGTGTCTTTGAAATGCACGTGGAGACTGTCAAGTCTTGTACAGGGCATATGTAGGGGAGACCTGCACCCTTCTGAACGGCAGCTGGAGGCCAGGTGGGCTGCCCTAAGGAATCTGCAGTGATGGTGGATACCTGCAATAAAGAAAGGGAATCAATACTAAGGGGACAGGGTTGAGGTGAATTGTTCTCTGAACTCTTGATGGTTTTGATTAGATCTCAACTGACTGCTTTGGGAGCTTAAATACCTAATGTAGATGTAAACAGGTGTGCTGAAAATTTAGTTGACAAAGTTGGGAATGGAATTTAATCCTAACTGTACAAAAAAGATTGATTCATTTCTACTGTGTTTTTTCCTTGGTTTTTTGTGGTTTTTTTTGTTTTGTTTTGGGTTTTTTTGTGTGTTTTTGTTTGTTTGTTTGTTTTGTTTTTTGGGTTTTTTTGGGTTTTTTTTGTTTGTTTTGGGGTTTTTTTGGTTTTTTTTGGTTTTTTTTTGTTTTGTTTTGGTTTTTTGGTGGTTTTTTTTGGTTTTTTTTGTTTGTTTTTTGGGTTTTTTTGTTTTTTTTTTGTTGTTGTTGTTGTTGTTGTGGTTTTTTTGTTTTGTTTTTTTGTGGTTTTTTTGGTGCAAATAGTTCTTTAGAGTTATAAAGGCAGAGATATACACTGAGCACAAACTGGTTTACTGAGTCTCTCATAGCATATATTAATGAACAACTAGTGCGCTTTAACAGCATAACATTTTACAGGACACAGCAGAAGTGCAAAATATTCCTCTGGTTCCTCTAATTTCTTTAGTTAGCTACAAGGGCTTAGATGCTGGATTCCTGAACTCTAATTATATAGAAAAATTACTGGCACATGTTGACAGATGAACCTTGTTAACTCCAAAAACTATAGCAGCAGTGTAATACTGTGGAGTACTAGATCTTGAGAGAGGGTCTCTGCAGAAGCCTTAGATTGGAAAGACAAACTGAGATGTTTCTCTGAATCAGTAATAATAATGCCCAAGTCCAAAATAATACAGTGAAGGGCCAAGTGGTGTATCAGGTGCTGCTATTCTACCTCTGAGAAAGGGGTACACAGACAAAACAGTGGCTGGAGGCCTGACTAGACAAAGGCCAGAGCAATTGCCTTTGGAGCTGCTTTGGTAGACAAAGCTGGACCATTCCAGCTGCCCGTGTAGGTAGGAACTGTCTCAGCTTAAAAATAACCAGAGATACCACACCTCATGTTAAGTGTCCCCTTTTCAACACGAGAGTTCAAGTCCTGCAAATCTGCAAAGATACCATTGCTTGAGAAAGGGCCAGAAACATACTTCTAAATGACCAGAGATCTTTTTCAGTTTTAGAAATAATTAGGTCATTCACGAATCTGTTGTCTAGCAAAAGTGTGCCATTTAGATTTAATTAATACAGATGAATGTTTTTGGTCTGATCTGAGAGTTATTTTGGCTCAGATCCCAAACAATGACTTCCAACCACACTGTTTGGAGTCTGTCCTGTTCATTGAACTGTCCCATGAAATTACTAGACCTATGAGTCAGGCTTTCAAAGCAGAAACTGGTTTTAATTATTAAAAAAAGTAAGTCCACTTAGTAGACCATAGATGACTTCCAAATGATTGCCCAAATTTCCCTTTTTTCTCAGTTTTAACTGAGAAAAAGTTTAATTTACATGGTGCCTAATACAACTTTAAGATATAGTCAACATTATACAGACCTAATTCTATTGAATGTTTCTGTCTGACATTCCAATAGAAAGGGTGAATTTTTGGTGAAAACAGCCTGGTTCAGTATTTATAACACAAGCCTTGCAGTACTTGTAACCTAAAAATTAAATATACCAAAAACAAATTTGAAAATTACTCCACTGGGATAGACCGTATTTTAACAGGTAGTTCTAAGTAAGGGATGATGAATACCTTCGTGGCCCAAGGAAGATCTTATTCCTCCCAAAGGTAATAATTAGGCCTTGACACTAATAAGGAACAAGTTCTTGACCCTTATAAATATTCTGACATGTTAAGCCTGACATGCTAGAACAAGAAGAGATGAAGCATCTTTTACTCTCTTCTTTTTTTTTTTCTTCTATTCTTGTCCTGGTTTGGTTTTCCAAAGCAGAATTTCCTGAGATGTTTTTCTCTGTTGTGAAATAAATACACAGACAGCTATAAACGTGGGTGCAGGGCCTCCTCTGTTTTGGAGATGTTTAATGTTTCTGGTCATTGATCTTGAAGCAGCAAGGAGCATCGTGGTGTTAGGGTATTTTGGGTATAGAACCAAATGAGTGCTGCAACAGACTATCTAGCATGGCATTGCAAACCAGCAGTGGTCTGTGGCCTAAAAGCCATGATACTGAGCATTAAAATTATGCCTATTAGTAAGTAAGTAGTGCAGTGCAATGGGAAGAAGTCCATGTAGTGACAAGTTGTTGCTGACCTGATAGACATTATATAGATTTAGTTTCTACACCTGATGGTATAGATCCACCCAGAAGAAATTAGTTTCTTGTGCTCTAAAACTGCTCTGCAATCCAAAACAAAACAGTTAAGTGGGGTCTGCTGAGAGGTTTGCTTTGAAAGTAAGTATTTGAAATAAAGTAGTACCAAGTTTTTTAACCGTTCCGTGAAAACTCATGCAGAGAGTTTGATTTTCATGTATGTTTTTCAAGCTTACACTTTTCCCTTAAGCTTCCAGACATTTCAGTCTTTGAATATCTGAGGCACATTCATAAATGGAAGAAATAGCAGAGGGTGGCTTTCGAGTGATGGGCACTTGGTATTATTTAGTAAACTTCATTACACAGGCATCAGCGCTCTAATTGTTTTGCAAGATGTACCCAGCAATGCAGCTGGTGAAGAGCTCCCTTTCTTATCAAAAGATGATTGAAATTATTATATGCAAGGCTGTAAAAGCGTATTTTATGTTGAATTAAATTGATTAGAATGAAGACATGAATTTTTTTCTAATAAAGATTAATCCCAATTTTAGATGGAAATTATCTCTCCACACCACAGCTTGTCATATGAAATGATTTTTACTACTATAACCTTTGAGCCAAATAGAAACAGTAAAAACAGAGAAAGATAGGTTTATTAAATGTCAAGTGATGAAAACTATACAAAAAGTCTGTATTTTTCATGCCAAACTTCTCTTTTTCTTGTAGCCAAAACAACGTACATCCATAGTATCTTCTCTGGAATTTCACCGAGTGAATCACAGCCACAATTATTTTGAAATCAACCCATCCATTGGCTGTGCAAGTTTTATTTCTACTCCTGCAATCAGTCCAGCTAATTATTCCTTTGGATCTCTGGAATACAGTCTTGAAGAGAAAGAACTTCCAGGTATAGAAAAAAAAGCTTACTTTGTCTGTCAACAAAGCTCTATAAAACTTTAGGTCATTGGGTTCAAGTTGGAATTACTGTTGTCTTTAGTAGTAACATAAATTTTATCATAAATACACAGAAATATTCCTGATTTTTTTCTTACTACTCTACAAAGGGTTCTGACATTTTATGACCAGTATTGAGACATATCTTTTTCCTGAATGTTATATTTTGAGTAAAAAACCTTTTATTTCCAGATTTGCCTAGAACTTAGGTATTGTAGCTTTTGAAATTATGATGATCCATACATCTACTTTCATCATTGTGTGGTCAATATACTCCAATAAGAATTTTAGGTTGAAAAAATGTAATTAGAAATCATTATGTAACCACCAGTAAAATGTGGAAGGGAAGATTTCTAAGAAACCTGTGATTGTTTCTGCAGTAGTAATGGGATTCATTAAAGTAAAACTTCAATGTATTTGCTCTGATCATAGCAGTTGAATAGATAGATACTGTGATTGTAATGGGGAAGGTTTTATCTGTAAATAGAGATTTACATACTGAAAATGCTTTAAAAAGAATTAAAGTATTTCCTTTTTCGCAGATCAAAACTTCAAAAATGGGAAATTCTCAGTAAACAAAGCATTTACCTTCATCCATTCAAATTCCATATAAAAGTTGCTTTATTTAGGCTAAATTTTTGACTGAAGGGTATATAGTATTTGGGAAAGCTGATGCATTGAAATGAATATCTTTGATAGCTAGTTTATAGGAACTGCAGATGAAGTTTAAAAGGGTAGTGTATTTAATATATAAATAGGAGTAGATTACTGTAAAATAAAAATAATACAAATCTTGAAATTCAGTGCAAACTTATCAACTGTTTTTTTGTAGCATTGGTCTTGAAATGAGATTAATCCTCTTCATTCCTAGTTGGTAGAGTTTAAAAATTCTGAAAAGTATTGCTTTTAAATGATAAAAGAAGAATTCATAGCTAGATCAATAGAAAACTATATGATTAGGGAATTATTGTGAAATAAGAGTGAGAAATCCTAGCTTTGATGGAGAGAGAGTTAAAATGATCAGAGATTATTCATATTGGTTTTTGGATTATAATATAAACAAAGATAATATGTGCAATCATCTTTGAAACTAAAATAATGTGCTTATATTATGGATATAGCAAATATTTTCAAACGTAACTGGAAATAATTCATTTGAATGATATCTTGTTTCAAGGTCTGGGGACATATCCTTCTGTAATGTCTTGGGTGTTTTCTGTTGTTACTGGTTTTTTCTACTGTAAATTCTCCTCAGCAATCACAACTTTATTCTGGGTAGTGGAATAATACTAAATATTTCTTGATGTTTAAAAGCAAAGATAAGTAAACAGAAAGAACATTCACTGACATTAGATAATTAACTTCTCCAAATTTCTGCTGTTGCACAGTTCTGTTAAAGTTCTTCAGAGTATCTGGATTAGCTTGACTCTTACCTTCTTTGGTTAAATCTACAATGGACTACACTCAGTAACTTCTTATTACTGCAATTAATTTTGTCTCAGATTGGGACTATAAGGTCATGCTTATTAGAATTTTATGCTTCTAATTTGCAGATAATGTGATTTATGGATTGAGTGAAAGCTGAATTTCCTTTTATCTCTGCTTAGAAAGCTAAGTAAAAATAACAGGCAAATGACTGAAGTTCACAGCATCTTCTACAAGCTTTTCAAAAGTACATTTTACCATCAGTAAATAATTAATTTACCATTAGTAAATGAAATAATTACGGTAAAATTACGGTTCCACCCTCCATTTTCAGATGGTATTCTGGAATTATTTAAGTAATGTAGAGGATCCCATATTAGACACAATATTAGCCTGAATGAAAAAGCCCACATTTTATCTTGGTCATTTAGTTAGTTTTGACTCCTTGCTGATAGATAATGCATGGTTAACTCTGCAAGAGACAAGGAGTACTAATGTGGAAAGAGAGTAACAAAATCTGGAAGGAACAGGTCAAATATTGGAAAGACTCTTGGAAAAGTCTTTAAGGCCTGTCTCTTTTCTAGAATGTTAAAAGCTAAACCTTTAATAATAATGGTCAGCAAGGAGCAGCAGAAACAGTGTTCTGTGTTCTGCTACAGCTTTTCTCTGCTTTTGCTAACTGTTGTTTCACTGAAAGGTCCCTTGTTTCTTTGCAAGCTCTACAGTGAAATCAAGTACAGTTCATCATATGACCTAAATACAGTCTTTGGAAAATTCATGAAAAATCTGCATCTTAAAATAATGGTTAGTTTAATAGTAATTGAAGATTTGTGTGCATTTGAGTGAAACAATTAAAATGCTTTTTACAGGATTTTTAAATCAGAAACTTCCATCTAAATAAGGCATCAGTAATGCCTGAAATCCCTACTTAATTTCAGTGCTTTTTGTGTTTTCTTCAGGAAATTTGCAATGATTCATTATAATTCAGATAAAAGTGAGAGATGAATACATCAAAATAATTATTCTAATTCTAAAATTGTCATAATTTTACTTTTACCTCAGTAGTCTGCTACCAAAGAAGAATCAACCTTTTACTGATTCCTTTTTATGTTTGGGGATCACAGTTTTACTCTTGCTGTTTGCCAATTCCCTACATCACCTGATTTGAAACAGGGGTCCTGATTTTTAAGAAGTATATTTTTAGTAAATAGAAAAACACTGGACTCTTCCACAGATATATTTCATATATTTCATACAGCATATGACAACATTTCTGATTAATTATTTGGGGAACAGGCCACATACAATGGTAAATATGTGCTTCAGCTTTGGCATCAGATAGCCTTGTAGAGTAAACAAACCATGTATGTTGCATGCATGGATGGCAGTAGATACCTTGATATCAAGTTGCCTGATGTAAGGACAAAGGTTCTATCCTTTCTTTTGAACTTTAACTGGTGGAAGAACCTGCAATAAGTTGATGGCAACACTTCTCTCACTCCAGTATGTGTAGGGCAGACTGCATGAATGCAGCTTTGGCATGGCCTGTTTTCAGGGCTTTGTCTGGTGCTAGAACATTGACGTCAGAGGAGCATTCTCAAGTTCCAAGTGAATGGTCATGATTTCATAGCATTGCATTTCACCTCAAGTTGGAGGCCAATGCATCCCAGTAATGTCAGCTACTACACATAGTAGTATAGTAAGATACTGTACTAAAAGTGAGACCACTTCATTGCATAGGGAAGTCATTTCTATATGTAACTCTGTCCCAGCAAGATGCATGTAATTTTCTTGATCATCTGAATATATGTTTAGTAGGTGTCCTGTATAACACGTGTGAAAACTTAAATACCTGATAATCAGGCGATTGTTGTTTGTAAGATATTCCTCATGTTACTTTGACCATGAACTAAAGCCATGGATGTGCAAGACAATTCACTCCAGGAGAGGGCACCCTGGGCTTTCAGGGAAGTGCTTGTCTAACAGCTCTCTCTGTCTTGTTTTCTATATCCCTCAAGTTCTCTTGAAACTGTAAATCCCAAAGATTGAAGGCAACAGAACTGTGGCCTTTTGATAACATCAGCTTGGCACAATCAACACTTGCAGCTGAAATTGTCACTCTGGATGATTTTGTTTTTTTAGTTTTTGCTTGATCAGTCCAAATAATGGATCTTTCTCTAACCCATATAATTTCATTATGTCTTCTTGTCCTGAGTATAATTGGGCCATGAAATTAAAAAGACGGTTCTGCAGAGGTTCTTGTTCTGTTTCAGATCACAAAATAGGTCTATACTCAGATTCATGTATGCAGCAAAAATATCAGCAGATGTCTGAAGGTAATCTCATTACAGTCTTTCTTTTCAGTCCATGAAAATCTGTACATTATCAGTAAGTTCTGTATGCCATTCATTGTAGAAGAGGATACAGTTTTTCCTCTCATCTTATTGTGGTAGAGACGTATTTACTGAGTTTATCTCTTAGTTAGAAAGTCTGTCTCCACTGGAGAGGACCTAATGTAGATGTTCCTGCTTTTATATGCCATGTTCTCTGACTGTGACATTATTTAATACATCTAAGAAGGCTACATTCTTTCTTAAAACAGCCCAGAATGTAAAATTCAAGAATTTAATCTCTAATGTGTAGACTATAATTTTTTCTTTTCTACTTTGAAAAAAATTATATTTGAGTCACACCTTCAACTCCTTCTGTAAGTGCCTTCAGATCTTTCTTTACAGTACATATCTGATGAAATTGTTCTGTCTCACAAGCCCTATTTCAGAAGCAAATGAAGCCCTAAAAGCTTAAAATTTGCAATTTTGTCTTTTTCTTTGAGATAATCAAGAGATACAGCCTATTAGAATTAGAAACTTCTTTCAGAGATCAGGCCTAAAACTCTTTGCTATGTTGCACTCCTATATACAGTCAGAATTTATTCTGGTGCAGGAATATTTCTTTATGTGACAATAGCAAAGCTGCTCTTCGAAGTAGGTCACATATTTGTCAACACTACTTTCACATTCAACATTACTTTCTCATATATTAAGAGCTGATATGAAAAGATCAAACTGATGTCTATGTAGAATCTTCAAGCCTTGTTTCTTCAATTATAAAAGGTTTTGGAGTCGCTAGAAGTGAAATACAAAACAAAGGAAATACAAAGAAGAAGAAAGTAAATTTTATTGCCAGAGCATTTTTAGGTGTGCTGTATGCAAGGTCATGGTATACTGTCTTAATTAGAAAAAGAATACCTGGTTTTCATGCATAGAAAAAGGGGAAAATATTGGCTTGTAATGAAATAGGAATAATCAACAAATTTTGGTAGATAAAGCATTCCCATCTCCTTTATCCAGACACCTGTACATCCAGTGAGGTAATATCTGCAAAAAAATGGTTTTACCAGTGTGTACCAACTTGTCATTGATTGAAAACTCTTTTCCAGATGAAATGGCTTTGAAGGTCAAGTCCAGGCCCTCTTTTCTGTGGTTTTTAATTTTCTTCATCATCTTCTTGATTACAAGGCAACAAATTCTGCCAAGGCATTCTTCAAAACAGGTTAATTTGAACCTTTTCATCTGTGAAGATTATCTGTTTTTCCCTATAATTTATAGCTAACTTCAACTGAATGCCATTAGTAAGACACAGTAGAGCTATTCCAGGAACTGCTGCTGGGGGTCATGCTCGGTACTGTCTCATACAGTTTATTTTTTGTTCTAATTAACTTGTCCAGCAGATGTAGCATGTTGAGGTCTCCTTATGTTACCCTTCTTTTTGCTGCTTCTAGTTTCAGCCTTTGCACAGTTGTCCAAAGCAAGACATGATCTGTCCCACAGGGGCAAAGAAATGTAGGGTTGATTAATAATACAAAATTCTCTTTGTTAACTATTATTGTCTTTTCACAGTCCAGTTTCAAAGCAACATATTTCATGAAGTTCACTGTAATCATATCTCAGTGTTACAAATATGTCAACATGTCCAAAAATCTAGTGGCAGAAAGGTCTTCTGAGGCAATACTTGGAAAGCTGGATGAAACCAATTCCTATTGTTCCAGTCAAAAACAGTATACTTTTTTCCAAGAAATTGATTTGTGCTAGTGCTTGCATGAATCATTAGATAAAATACGCTGCTAAATCTCATGCTACCTGAACTTAAAAGTAATCTCTTTGGAATTAACTATATTATTCCAGCTTAAAGTTCATGACAATGTTACCCAGCCCTTCAGTAACGCCTCTGCAGTGTTGTCATTCAGTCTTTTCTCAGGCTTAAGGGAGTTATCCAGGCTCAAGCCACTTAGCTGTTCATGTGAATCTGCTCTCCAAACATGCTCTCACGTGTCACTCATTATGTGGACATTCTGATTGCTAAAAAATGGTAAAGTAATACGGAAATAAAACAATTTGTGGCAAGCATATCAAGGGAATAAAACTGCAGATGGGTTTCAAATCTCTGTTGTCGGATAAAGCACTGGATGTGTTAATCAAACAAGAAATGACATGCACAGCTTCTCTTTTCAAATCAAGTTCAGAACCATCTGAGCACATGTAGAAAGGCATGTGTTGAGCCATGTGCCTGCCTATCTTTTATTCAAATGGCTACTCTTCATAGGATTTGCTCTTTTCACCCACATTATTTGCCTACTATGAATAAAGCCAGTTAGCTATTGTTGACAATACATGGGAGGAAAATCCCTTGTGATACTTAAGATATATTTACTCATTTTGAAAGCCTGTATTCTTAGGCCTCAGTCTAGCAAGGAGGAAGGTAGGAAATAGAGCAGTGCTGTGATGATGCTTGAGAGAGAGATGAAAACTTTAGAGACTGTCCGAGAAGTGGGGAAAATTTCCCTCAGGATCCTTAGGAACACTGTGTGTTACACTGCTGTCAGGTTCAGGTGTTAGCTATTTCTCTGAATCTTTTTTTGCCTCTGAAGTAGGCATAATGTAAAGCTTACTGCAATGTATGCATGTTTGTATACATGTGTATTTGTAACTGTTAAAATCTTCTACACTTCATTTAGTTGCATACATCCCCTTCCTTGAGAGGTGTCAGCACAGATAAGTAAGTGCTTCACCACATCATAAGATGATTCCCTGAAGGAACAACAGATACTACCGTATTAAGTCAAGAAGGACTTTCTAAGGACCTTCTTTTAGGAAACTTCTTTTGAGGTTATGAGTGCAGTTGTTAGGAGCAATATAATTAAAAATGTTATTTATCTAAATTTAATGTAGTTTTTTCCAGGTGTAATAACTATCCTGATATATAAGGTCAAAAGAAAAAAAGAAAAAATATTTCCTGTAATGTGTTACAATTCTTAGCCATTTCTAGAAGCAGAGTAACTATAGACAATACACATATTTATCTGATTGTCATCTTAGTCAGCTCTTTGCTTCACTGTTCTGTGGTTTGTGGTTTGTTGTTTGTGGGGTTTTTTTGTTGGTTTTTTTGTTGTTGTTGTTTTTGTTTTTGTTTTGTTTTTGTTTTGTTTGTTTGTTTGTTTTGTGTTGTGTTTTGTGGGGGTTTTTGCCTTTTTTTTTTTTTTTTTTTTTTTTTTTTTTTTTTTTTTTTTTTTTTTACTGAGCCAGACGCAAAATATTCCTTAACTTGTAGTAGGACCATTTGCAGAGACAGATTGTTTTAGTCTTTAGGCTGTCACCATGCCTTGTATTGTTCCCAAATCTTTCCATTAGACATTTTGTAAATAAGACTGACCAAGCTGTGGAGAGAGGCTCTTGAAAACTTCATCACTTCATCAGTCAGAGGAATTGCCATTGTGAGATGAAGGAAACGAGCAAAGAGTACTAGGATGTCTCAGTCTTCAATTCCTCACAATATTGTTTGTGGTACAGTTTTCTTTTACCCTGTGAATGCACTTAAACTGATTGCAACATGGTTTAGCATATTCTATCTTACATTTCAATTTCTATCTTTTAGAAAGCTTTCTACTTACCAGCTGTATTTCCAAGCCCTATGTGAGATGATTAGAACTGAAGGAAATGGGAAAAATGTGCCTGTTTTTTTAAAAAGAAATTTTAGCCCTCTGAGTATAATTAGTGATGTCCAGTTTTAAGAAAAACAAAAAGCTCTCTGTGTAACATACCAGCCAGTAACAAAACAAAACAAAACAAAAAAAACCAACAAAAACAAAACAAAACAAAACAAGTTTTCTCCTAAGGCCATAATGAAATTAAAGACTTTCTTTTTCTTGCACACAACTCGCTAGATTTCTTAGGTTTTTTTCTGTTCCTTGCTGTCCAATTGTAATGTTAGTATCAATCCTCTCTATGTTTTTCCTAGCTGTACTGAAAAGTGGGGGTGGGAAAACAAGCCTTTTGATTCCGGCCTTGAAAGCTCTTTTCTTCAGCAGGATTTATTCAATAAATCTGAGACAATTTCATGAATGATTTCAGAATGGCTGAGTAGATCTTACTGTAAACCAAGATTAAATATTTGCATCTGGTTCTTGATACTGACTTCTATACCATGCCTAGTTTGATGTGTAATTAGAAATTTAAAAAATAATGGCAGGTTTAAAAAAATTTAAAATATTCCTTGCTTTTGGAAGCATTTTGGAAGATTATTTCAAATAATCTGCCCTTTTGGTTGAAGTTATTGATTGCACCATTTCAGTATATAATACAATTGAAACTCAAAGTTTCCTTGAAAATCCACAGAAACACTATATGTTACATCTAATTTAGCACTTGATCATACAAGTTCTGTATATGACTTTTCAGTTCATATTTATAATTGTAATGTAGCTCTAATGGTACAGTTGAATGAATGGAAAGGATTTTTTTTTTCCATTTCTAGTTTTTACATAGTGAGAGATTAATTATCTTCTTAGAGCTATGCAGAGGGTTCACTGGGAGCTTGGACTTATTCATTTGAAGAAGAAAAATGCACATGGCCATGTCTGGGGAAGATACAAAGCTCTACTCTGAAAATATGTCAGAACTGTCAGATATCCAAATGAATAAGTTTTCATAAGTTTAGCAAAAACAGAAGGACAGAAAATAATATGGTTGGTCTGAGTAAGAGTAAAGTTTTACCTACCCTGTCCCGTATTTGACCAGTTATGAATGCCTTTGGGAAATGTATAATTTGAAAACAGTGACTTAGTGACACCTCTTCAGAATGTTGCAGTCTTTGAGTAGTTGCAGCCAAAGGTCCTCCTAAGCCCAAGTACCTCCTGGATATTTCCTGTGTATTACGTAACCTTACTATTTGTATGTTCTATGAATTTATCCATTCTCCATGCAACCCATACATAGATTTTGGTCCCACAAGGAATTTCGCAAGGAATTACACACTTAACTAAGTACCTAATCACCATGAGGAAGTTCCGTCTTTTGTTTCAATAATAATTTCAAAATTTTCAGAAGGCTGAAAAGTGGGTCCACTGTTTATGTTCTAGAGCTTTCATTTGTGTCACTTGTACCCGGCAAATCATGGCACCATCTGAAGCCAATTTTCTGCACTTCAACAGCACTGTTCATAGAACTAAGATTCTCAGTTCCTGAGACAGAATCACAGAAGATTCTGAACTGGAAGGGACCCACAAAAATCATCAAGTCCAAGTCTTAAGTTGGATGGTTGGATTAAGTGAATGGTCCATACAGGGATGGAAGCTGCAACCTTGGTTATTAACGGTATGCTTTGGCCAGCTGAGCTAATCTCTTGGCTTTCTTTTTTGTTTTTTTCTAGTTATGCATATTTTTCTTATATGAAAGGAAGACCTTTGTTAAATTTAGAAGGAAACTCTTAGTTTCACTTTTGTCTGTGTTTTGTAGATCTTGCTAGCAGCTATTTATTGTTTATGTATTTACAAGGATGAAAATGTTGAAGACTTACTCTGTAGTGGCATTATATATGAGTCATGCTGAAGTGCCCTCTTAAGAAAGAACTCTGGATCAATCTTGTGATTGAATCAATCAAGCTCACAAGGAATAATATTAATTGTCTCCAATGGATTTTTTCAAAGGAAATATTTAAGAATTGCTGCCATATGAGAAATGTCTATATCTCATAGAATGGCAAGATTCTCTAAAATTCTTCCTCCCAGAATCCATTTTGTCAACAGTAGAGGCAACACACACCAAGGAGTGATCTTGTGATGAGCAATGTCATATTATCTACAGTCTCTTTTTAAAGTATCATGTAGATTGTAGCTTTGATAATGGGATCTGTGTTTCTGGCACAAGTCAGGCTCTGAGTGGCTGTAGAGAGAAGTATATCTTTTTGCAAGATGTTTGCTTGTCAAGAAAGACAAATCTCCATGCAAAAACCTCAATCTATATGTGAAAACACAAAGACATGCAAAAAATAATTTTACTGTACCATTTTAGTACAACTTCAATTAAAAATCTACTTTAGTTTAAATACATCTCTGGGGCCCTGTATGCCTGCTTTTTAAGATTTAAATTTAAGTTTTTCTTCAAATATAATGCTCCCTGAGCAGCTTTTAATTTATCAAAATATCAAGATACCAGATACATACACACACACACATATATATGTAGGCGTGCTTGAGATCTGCAATGTTTCTTCTCTGTGGTGACCAGTAATAGGACCTGAGGGAATGGCCTGAAGTTGTGTCAGAAGTTTAGATTTTCACCCAGAGTGTAGTTGGGCACTGAACAGGCTCCCCAGGGCAGTGGTCATAGTACCAGCCTGACAGAGCTCTGGACAATGTGCTCAGGCAGGGTGTGACTCTTGGGGGTGGTGCTGTGCAGGCCAGGAGTTGGACTCAATGACCCTCGTGGATCCCTTTCAGCCCAGCGTATTTTGTGGCTCTGTGATGCTGCCATGCTTAGCTTACATGAATTTTAATCAGGAGAAAGGTAGGTGTAGGTTTATTCAGTTTTAGTGTTGACTGGATTCCATAGAATACTATAAGCAAATACTGTAGTTGAATAATAATTCAATATTTAATAGAAAGAACTCGATAACAAAATATTAAAGGTTAATTTACTTTTTGATTTCTAATTTGGTATTTCCCAGAGTAGGACCATAAGGTTGTCACTGGGGACTTTTATTTCTGATAAATGGGTTGAATTTATGAAAACCCAACTTTTCCCTACACAGCAGTCCTCTAAGAGGCAGTTTAATGTTGCTATTACTAAGGCAAAAGTAAAAGTTAAGTCAAAGTAAAAGCAAAAATCAGATATCCTTCAAACGAATCTTGTGTATCATTTAGATCCATGCTGGATCTTAAAATTTTGGCCTTGAAACTCTAGTGGCACCTTAAAAATGGTGGAAGAACAAATCATGTAAATAATTTAAAATAAACAAAGGTATAGCGCTCACATTTGAGCCCACATTCCCATGTAATTTTAGCCAGAAGGAAGACACTTCAAGACTGCACTTCAAGATTGCTCTACCATAAATAGGAGCTGTGGAGAGATTTCCTAGGCAAACTAAAACACTAATACAGATGCACCTGTAAGCCTTCAGTACAAATGAGCTCCTATTAACCATGAAAAAATGAGATGAATGGAAACAATGAGAAGTGAGAGATACTAAGTGTTTCAGCTGTAGCAAACACTCTAATTGTCCCTTTTAGCATGTCAGATATCAGAAAGCCTAACTATGAGATACAGGTTTTGTATGACCAAGCTTATTGTTTTGCTCTTTTTTTCTGGGAACAATTCCAAGAGTTAAATGTTAAAACCATAAGTATTAAATTATTTGAATCGCTTGCTGTCTATCCAAGCAATTAGAATAACCCCTACCTACTTCATAGGCTAGCTAGTTCATATCCCTCAGATAAAGTGAGGTGATGCTCAAAATTGCCCTCCCTTCCCTTCTCCTCTGGAAAAGTATTCTGTCATCTTCATAGGCAAGAGAAAGGAGACACTGAAAAAGGAAAAAAAATGAGTAACAACATAAAAGAAGGAAAACAATGCTGGAAATACAGGTTCAGGGAATAGGGAAGGCTGTTTTTCCCTGTATTACCAGGCATTTTTCACAAAGCTAAAACAGACATTATTTCTCAGAATAGCATGTACTGCATGAACTATTCTCCCTCAAGTTTTGTTCTGAGTTAGGAGGTAGTTTTATGTCATGACTGCGGAATAATGAATGTTCATCACCATTTTGTTTTTCATATTGTAAAATGATATATGATCTATCCATCTTTTCATTCCCTTTGTGAGTGATGTACTCCTCTTCTGAGCTTACCATACTCTAGTATATGCAAAAAAACCCCCTTGATGATGTAATGCCAAGCCAATGAAACTGACATCCCATATCTGCCTACATGGGGAGTCTGCATATTGTCAGGGGAAGTTCTCCTTGGACAGTGTATCACTTAAGAGTTTGTAAGAGAATTTAGGCAGCTGTGCTTTGGTGGTTTAACAAGCAGCCAGCCCTCATCTGCTGTATCTTCATGCTTTTACTCTATGGCAAAATGCTGATTTATCTGCTTCACAGTAAAATAGAGATGGAGCACTGTTGGTTACCATCCATGTAGGAATGCTAAGAGTAAAATCTTGATAAGGTACTCCAAGAGCATTGGTGCCTGAGTGATGTGTTGCCTTTTATCATATAGTTACATGTTGAAAATGATGGGGAAATGGAAATAACACTGAGTTAAAGATAAGGTGAGCAGTACCGAGTACTAAGTGCCTTTAATTTTGTAGAACAATTTTAGACCTATTTCAAATTCCAATCAAGTGTCATAATGCATCTTAATGATTATTTGAGGAAATAATCACACATGATTATTTTAGGATTTCAGAAAATTTTGAACTGATATATTCCTTCTCTCAAGAACATTTTTTCACAGTAAAGCAGCAATTGAAACATCACCTATAGCAACAGTAGCCATGGGGAAATTTTTTTTCTCAGTCAGTGAAAGCAAACCACTATCACAAAATGAGGTACACACAACATCAAAGCAAGAATATCTCCTGATGGTGTTTATCTAGAATCTTGATGAAGTAAACACTCTTAATGCATACTTCAATATTTTAGATTTTTAAATTACACTCTTTGAGTTTAATAATGTCATATATTTTGCCCTAAATTGATCTGCCTCTTGTTACTCCAAGGATGATATTGAGTTGCCCTAAATACTTACATAAGCTACATAAATAATCACAATTACTTTAGAAAGTGTCATATAGTTGTTGCCTTTCCTTTGCCTTTTGGGATTTAAATGATCGTAGATTATTATGCCTTGAATAAGTTTTTAACTTCTTATTATAATCAGATGTCATGTTGTCTTTTCCTTATGAGAGCTTTATTTCTTTTTATGGGAGCTCTATGCAATCTTAGCACTTGGAAACCAAGCTTAGTTGCTAGATATGCGCTCTCCTCCCATTTCATTCTTCTGCATCACAACCAGCAAGGCCATTCACAATTCCAAACCCCATATTCGGGTACTGATACTGGGTTACAATAGTGTTGAACAAATAAAAAACCCACCCATTACTCTCTGTGTAGTTAAATTCTGCCTCATCACCATAGACAGCAGATCTTGTACAATTAGCATCATATCTGTAAGCAAATGAAGCTTTAAGAATTGATTACTAAATGCTGTCATTAAAGTAGTATTAGGAAAAAAATACGCAAAATAGTAAAAATATGTTAACTGTATTGTACAGCTTTCAGTTGTCTGTAGTCCTAGGTCTGATAACCCAAGGATAAGGACAGTGCTTATACAAAATAAAAGAAAAATGTTTCTAAGCAGACAATTCTTCTTGTAAAAGAAATGTAATTCTTAGCATTCCTTATACCACTTATCCCCTGGAACCTTGAGAACTAAAATTAAAATAGACTGAAGATATGGCAGTAGGTCCAGTTTTTCTCTTAAGTAAATGTCTATAATATGATTATGCTAAATCTGATGAGAAATTTAGAACTATTTTGTATTCTGACGTAGAAATACTGTCAAAACTGTGAGAAAGAGAATAAGAAAAATTGACTAGATAGGTCAAAATTGGGAGAGAAAAGAGAAAAAACGGTAGTTAGTAGTTTGATTGATGATTCTCATCTATACTTTAAAAACCTTCTTTGAAGTACCTGTTTTTTTATGGATATAGCAAACTGTTCTGCATGCTATAACTCATTCATTCATAACCTGAAAAATAAATTAGACTGTTTATAAGGGAGTTTTAATTACATGCTGTAGTTACATATGCTGTACTATTCTTTGAAGTCACTGTTTAGACCAAAATGTGAAAATGTATTTTCCAAAATAAAATGTTCTGCAAACTACCTGTAGTTATAGGTATATGTAACTATACCTATATAGATATTTATAGAATGTGTCATAGAATATTTGATACTGACAATATATGCAATTTGGTAAGAAAATGTGTTTAAAATGCTGATTATCAGTTAAAACTCTTTATGGGCCTGATCCATAGCTTATTGGTATTAGTGGAAATATTCTTACTCAGTTTAGTAGATTTCATATAGAATCAGACTCCAACACATTAAAAATTACTAGTGTTGAAGAGCTTTTTCTTTCTAAAAACACCGGGGGCAAGTACCTTAGTTCAAAACCAGTGGGATATCATTGTGAACTAAATCTATAATTCTAAAGTAGAACATGTGGAGGATAGAATTGAACAATGATTTAAAACAGATTTGAATTGGACTGGCACACTTAACTGACAAGACTTGGGATTATTCTGTGCTCTAAAAAGGCATTTAAATCTGTATGCTTCCTGTTTTTCTAAGGCTAGGAATCAATTTGGGGCATTTTAGCACAGTACATCACTTATTTCTGTTCCAGATTCTAAAAATTGCTTTGAACTATATGCCAGAAGCAAAATTATTTCTGCCCATAGATGAAATAACTCATTCTCTGTGGCTTCCTCAGATGTGAAGTTAATCCCTGCTCAGGAAAAATAATTTTTTTAATTATAGAATAATATGTAACTCCTAATTTTAAGTTAATCATTTAGCATTCTAAGTTGAACATTTAGCATTCAGACAACTTTATGGGCTAAACTGTGGCACAGAGTCAAAGTTTTTCTGATGGAGATCCATCAAAGAAGTCTGTCTCAGGTGGGCACAATCTGCTCTGGGAAACAAAAGAAAGAGGAGGGACTGTTGTCCACTGTATGTATGCCAATGATAAACTTAACTTGAATCCCATTGGATAAGTGGTTATTAGAAAAGCATGGAGGTATTAGAAAAAAATTGTTCTGTTTGTATTATTTTTTACTTAGCAGTGCAAATTTATGCAAAATAATTTGAACCTGCTAGCTCTTTGCCTCTTTTCCTCAGATGTGTAAGGTGTAACATGCCAGAAGAAAAGAGGGTTGGTTTATCTCTTCAGTCCTTACCATGAAGTTCAGAGAAAGTTTCTCTCTGGTGTTTTCGGACAGCTGTCTTGCTAGCTGGTGTAAGGTCTTGTGGCAGGCTTTCACACATCCACAGAAGATCAGGAGCAGTACACAGTCTGGCCCTGTGTGGATTCAGAGCAGTACATAAATAGAAAATCATAGAAAGAGATGCTTAGTTCAGACCATCAGAACTATAGTCCCATTACTACTATCTGGTTTTCAAAACATTTTCTTTACAATTTTCTGCATAACTGTGAACCCTTAAGTATTGTAAGATCATCACAGTGAAGCTCTGTGTCATCATTTCTGTTGCTGGGGCATTCAGTAAATTGTATCTGCTTGTGTTAGTATGGTTTATAAGGAGATTTCATATAAAGTGAATGCAGGGCATGTTATCACTAGGATAGAATCTGTGAATCATGCTAGAAACATTTCTAGAGTTTTCAGTGCCTAAACTGGATCTCTGAAGCTATTAATTTTACCACCATGCTGTTCACCACCTTCCCAGATCTAGTGCAAATCCCACAGTCCCTTCCTGTCCTGGGCTGGAGAGGATGCATTGCCTTTTAAGAATCCATCACGGGAGCTTCTGTCAACATAAAACTTTAGTGAATTTGGTTGATGATACAAAATTTAAAATTTCAAATAAGCATGTTAAACATGGAGAAATTAATGTGGCATTATCTTCTGTGTGTCTGAATTTCTGCGAACAGTAAACAGAATATACTACTTTGGAATACCCTGTATGGGGACATGTAATAGGTTGGAAGATGCTTGTACAAAATTTGAGTGGTGTTTGCATCGTTTGATGGTATATGGTGTAGTGTTTGGGAAATAGAAGTTTATAGAGCATTCTCTTTTGATCCCATGTATTGGTCACTTTGAACCTCTTTCTGGACCCAGAGATGCACATTAAACATTGAAAACTCTTTTGAAAGTGTGGTTATCAATAGAAATGTACCCTTCCAGTGAAGTATTTACCAAAGCTGTTTGAAGCTCAAAGCCTGAATAAGCAAAACTGATGCAATTTTTCCCAATTACAGTTCAAGTGTGATTCTGCATATTTTTATATCATTAGATAGCATATTGGGATTATTTGTGATTTTTTTGGAATTGTGATAAAGAAAGGTTTGGTGAAAACTGTGCTGCCCTGGTATTTTGCAAAGAGTTACTGAAAATAAGTTAAGTGTGAAGCATTTCCCAGATGGTAAAAATTCACTCCAAGGAATTTAAATTGATACTCAAAATGTTGCTATGTTCATGAAGCTCCTTTTGCATCTTTAAAAAGAAAATTACAATGTATTCTAATCACTGACATTTGTACTGTAGTTTATTACAGGTAAAATTAAATGAACAAAAATTGCGGGTGGAAATTTAATCTCACTGTGCATTAAAAACTTGCAGCATAATATTCTCATCTTTCAAGTTTTGACCTGTTTTTGCTGTATTATCATGAAATCGAGTTTTCTTCAGGGAAATATCACTAAAAAACCATGCCCTTATGAAACAGCTGTCAGTGTTAATTTAGTTACAAAGACATTTCTTTCAGTTTAAGCAAGATTTCTTATGATCTTTGGATGCAGTGTTGGTTTCTAAAAAATATTTTTAATCAAAGGATTCATCATTGTGTTTGAAATATTTGAGTCAGTTCATAATATCAGTCTAATACAAATTCTTTCTTCAAATTCCATAACATTGAAATGTGCCATTTAAAACTGTTTTGCTGTCTACGCTACTTGACTTTTTTGTCCCAAATTTTGTATATAATTTTGTTATCCAATGTTTAGTATGTGCTTAATGCAAACTGAGTCAAGCAAGGCAAGTAATGCTGATTTGTTTAAAGAACAGAAACATACTGATTTAATAAGGTGTTATTGGCATAATAATCAGGATTAACTCACACAATAAATGGCACATTCTTTGCTGAATATAATTTATATTGAAAAAATAAAATGAAGTACTTCCTTAATTAAAGTATCTATAAACTTAATGCATAGAAAGAATCTTCTAAGTTAAGCAAATATTTCTGCATGCTTCTGCATAGTCATGTTTTCCTAGAGTTTCCAACACACAAATTCAACGTTTTATGGAAAACTGTCTTGGTTTGGAAAGACAGCTATCTGCCAGAAAAAGCTGGAGCTTCACTTGGAATGGAGAATGTAAACCCCCTCCCTCCATATTATTATAATTTTGCAATTAGGGGCTTTCAGGCAAAGATATGGGAATAGCTATAACAGTTCTTTACTAGGAATATTAAAATTACAAATGTAGTAGCACAAAAAAACCCAAGCAAACAAACAGGCAAACAAAAATCCTAGAAACCCTGACAGAGTCAGAATACGACCTGACACCCTGTTGGTCAGGGTGTTGGAAGCAGTCCAAATAAATCCTCCTGGAGTAACAGGTGTGGTTCAGTTGGAGTAGAGATGATCCTGTAGAAAGGGTCCAGTGGTGGCAAGATGGGTCTGGTCTTCCTCTGGAATCCACTGGAAAACAGGCTCCCTTGATGTTCTCAATTGCAGCTTTTATACTGAGAGAAATGCTTGGGTCCACCCACTGGGTGGAGCATCTCACAATGGGGTGATGTAATTTTCCCAGTCATGCAGTGAGCCTGAATGGCCCATTATCAGAAGATATCCCCCGGAGGGAGGATGGGTTGTGGAAGAGATAAGGAACACTGCCCCACCTGGTTTTAACAGCTGGCCTATTAGCAGAAGACATCCACCCCCTCCCCGGAGTTGTGAGGAATGGGTTATACAAGAGATAAAGGAAAAAAAACCCTCCCCAACCTGTTTCAACAGATGGAAAATAGAATGCACATTTTTGGTTACATATTGCAAGCCAAGACAAAAGCAAATCAGAATATCTTCAGTTATGGCTGACATTAATTCTCTCCTTGCTCCTGCATAATTTGGAAACTGGTCAGAGTTTATCTGATATAGGTCACATCTTTATCTATCAAAAATGTGAGGTAAGGAAAGTGTATTGTTTAATTTCTGTGGCAGGAGAAGATGTGATGCTGCATGTAAGTCTGCTGAATAGTTGCTATTGTATTATTCAGCTGCCTGTTAAGGGTAGTTACAATGTGTTTCATGATGTTTGGATCAAAGCAGTTGTGGGATTGATTGTGCTTCTAGTTATTAATTTAATTCTGTGGAAGGAGAATTATTATTATTTTGCAAAGAGAATTATTGCATATGTTTCTGTGTATACATAGTATAGCATTGTGAAGGCAAACAATACAAGTCTTTCAGTTTGTGATATTGAAGTTTGAGAATGAAGGTGCTGTTTAATGACAATTGTTCTGGTTTTGT
The DNA here is from genome assembly GCA_027886175.1 of Phylloscopus collybita. NCBI lineage: Eukaryota > Metazoa > Chordata > Aves > Passeriformes > Phylloscopidae > Phylloscopus > Phylloscopus collybita. The sequence goes on along the minus strand of JAJNNQ010000137.1, from coordinate 46,552,537 downwards.
TTTTTTTTTGAGGCTGGCAGTAAAATACTAGCAGAAAACCTGAAAACTGAGAGATCGATCCAGTTGAGTTTACAAAGTAGCCAAAGATGTGATTCTCAGAACAACCATATTTTAAAATAAAACATAATACAGAGGTATTAATTTAAATTTCTCTTAAAAGCTGAAGTATGGATCCTGAATTCTTGAATATTTATATCAAATAAAGAGAACATGCTAGGCTTGTATCCAACAGTGGAGGAATATGTCTTGACTGTAAGCTAATCTGTGATACAGCAGTAGACCAATACTTGTTTTCTCTTAGAAGAGACATAAACTCATGTCTCTATAAAATATGAAATGCAGCCACTATTGTAGGTGACATATTATTGTTAGATTTCTTATTAGTGGAAATCGTACATAAAAAATTAAGTAGGCATGTTTAGCATGTAGCTGAGAAACTGGGTTAAATGTCAACTCTTAGCATTTTACATATAAACTGAAATATGAAAAGAAGAACTGTGAGGAGCTGCAATATCTACTTCAATATTTTCTTCCTTACTATGATGTAGCTTTTTCTTATGTGTTTGATGCTTTGAAAATTACTTAAGACATAGTTGCCTGTAATTATTGTGGCCCAAACATCTTTATCCCTCTGTCTTTAAAGGGATCCCTTCCCCCTTTCTAAAATACAAGGAATAACCGTGCATCTGCTATTTTTGTAATGTAATTCAATATGCTAAATACTGAGCTCTTGGCTGTGTAACTTTGTCAACTCTTCAGTTACTTGTATTGTCCTTCTGGCTTAACATACTCTATTTCTTTTTGTGTCAAATGATATTCATTTTCTCAAATGAAATTCAGAGCATCTATGAAGACTAAGCTTTGCAAAATAGAGCCATGGAGTGTCTGCTAAAATTAGAGCTGGCTTTCTTGTAAATATTTCTTCTAAACTATTGGGAGGGGAGGTAATATTAATGGTATAGTTAATATTCTTTATTCCATTACTAATTAATATTTTAAAAACTCAATCATAGATTACTGTTGGTGGTGGGGTTTTTTGTGTTTTTTTTTTGTTTTTTTTTTTTTTTTTTTTTTTTTTTTTTTTTTTTTTTTTACCATATCAGCAAAATGAAAGCTGGTACCAGGACTGTGCTATGACTTTCTTAATTTATTGCAGTAGAACTATTGTTTAGATTGCAGTGGTTTTATAAAAGCCCATTCTTTTGTTCAGTACATCAGATGGGTAATTCAACTCAGAAGAGCTTATCCATTATTTCTTACTGACATAAAACTTCCTGTGACATTTTAATAAGAGAATGGCTTCCATAAACCTTGCATAGATATCACAGAAATTGGTTACAAATATTGTAATTCTTTATTTGGTATGAAGATGTTGCTGAATTTCAGTGACTATTTTTTTCTGAAAAGCAAGCTTAAAATTCAGCTTTCTTAGTGTCTGATGATTCAATGTGGTTTGGAAATAATGTAAGTTGTTAGTATCAGTTCTTCTACAATTTTGTTGGTGTAAAATACACATCAAATCTAGACTGTTTTTCTGGTCTTCTGTAACATCTCACTACTTTATAAACTGGATACCGATTCTGAATTAAATGGGTTTCCATTCAGTGAGATTACTTTTTCCGTGTTTTGTTTCCTCACAGTGGAGCTGGTTGCCTGAGCAACCAGTAAAATACCAAGACTGGGATGTGTGGCTGGTGCTTTCTTCCTCACTTCTAACCTAAATGCAGTTAGGGCTGTGCAGAGCTCCCAGTCCTGGGAGCTGTAAGGGAAGCATTGTCCGTCGCACTTCAGTAAGCGAGAGGTGAATAACCTCCCCTGGACTAGACAAAATCTGTGTTGAGGGTTCTTCTAAGAAATATGAAGCTGGAGCTGATGCATTGGGTGAAATCAGAGAACTAAGGATTCATGTTTGAGGACACAAACCTCCATCTGCTTCTGTTCTTAGAGGAGGATTTATCAGAGAAAAAACTGAAGCAGTGACAAGTGGTATGGTCTGTTGAGAGACACACATAAAACATGTAGCATAGAGATGTGCAGAAAATACCAAACTCTTGTTAGAGCTTCACGTTCTCTCCACACTGATCAATTGTTGCCCAAAAGATAGGTAGCTCTGTGAAGCAGGGTTTCTGGGCAGGTTATTTTCAGAAGTCCTGTTGATGGTTTTCACTCTCGAGCTCTTGTTAGATAAAAAGACACTCAACTGCTCCTTGCCTTTGATTCAGTAGAAAGAGAGTGGTAGGCCCAGTACTTCAAGAAAATTTATCAGCCTGATTTGTTCTACTGCAAATTGAAAATTACAATAACTTTGTTTAATACACAGCAGGATTTACCCAGTCAATTAAGTTGAAATATGCAGAAGATAAAAAATAATCATGGCATGTTTCTTGAAAGTATTAGATTAAGTACTCTTGGATCAGATGCTGTAGTATCAAAAACATAAAATTATATTTTAAAAATATTTGTGGGGGTTGAGTTTGTACAATGAGAAAAGGTGAAATTCTTATGCTAACATTTCCTGAGGCAGTAAGATGGTATTTTAAGAACATGCTTATATGTAGTGAAAGGAAAAATTAAACACCTATTCATTTTTTTACTCCTTTTAGTGGTGAAGAAAATAAAATGCGATTTTAGCATAAATTAATGGAGCATAACTTTCCTGCACATTTGGATAAGGCACTCGGATGCTTTTAGTTCACTTGTTTATTATAGAGTTCTGGTACCTGAAGGGAGACATAATGGATTTGAGGGTTTTTTCTTCTTCATGTTCCATCATCACAATGATCTGTAATGCAACAGAGTATACATAGCTACATTATACATATAGTAAATTGAAAAATTAGAGAATGTTTTACAAAGCCCTAAAATTTTACATTTTTTAGATTTTACAGTGTTGTAAACAATAAAACACTAATGGCAGGGGCTGCCCACAAGGTTTTTTTTACATAGCCAGGCTGGGTGTGAGTTTTAAAAAGCCATGTCACTGTTCAACATGTCTCTGGTACTAAATAACTGTGTAGAGAGTTAATTTGTTATTTGAAACCTGCCCTTTTGCTAACATATGTGGTGATTTTGCTTTTTTCTTGTATAAAATGTCCCTTCTTTGTGGGGGTGGTAGGAGTGGTGTGTCTTCTGTAACACTTACAGCTAAACTGAAAATCCAGCCTTGTAGCTATTTTAGTATCGGGAGAAAACAGTCTCTAGAGAGACAGCAATCCGTGTACCAGTTCCCTACCCATTTGGCTTTGCTCACACAGATGTAAGCTGGAATTAACTGGTCAGTTTGAATGAGTGAAGTTATCCATATGCATAATTAGATATAAACTTGGTCTTTTTCTTGGAAAAAAAAAAGTCAAAATAAGGGTTTTTTTCTTGGAAAAAAAGAATAGTTTTCCAATTTTTTTTAAAAAAATACTATTAATTAACGTAAGAAATGTCCAGCCTATTTAAGGAGTAATTGCTACGGTATAGACTTGACAGCAAAATTACTGTTCTTAGGTTTTTATCGTATTATTAGCCACTTCTGTATGCAGACTTGAAAAATCTGTTTTATACTTGTGATTTCAATATGAATTCACTTCCTGCAGCAGAGAACATTGTCTAATCACTTTCAGACCACATGAAAAAAGAAAGTCTGTACTCAAATGTAAGTAACAAACAAAATTGGTTGTATGAATTTATTTAGTTTTCAGTATTTTAAAACTGAATAAACTGTGTTTAAACCATGTACAAACATGCATTCTAGTTCTGAACAGTTCCATTACATGATTTGTTTTTTAAAGATATTTGAGTCTTTGCAGTCATAGAATCGTTTAATGTGGAAAAGACCTCTAAGATCATCAAGCCCAACCTTTGACCGGACGCTGCCATGCCCAATAAACCATGGTACTAAATGACACGTCAAGTCATTTCTTGAGCACCTCCAGGGATGGTTACTCCACCAGCTTCCTGGGGAGCCTGTTCCAGTGCTTTCACTCTTTCAGTGAAAAAATTCTTCCTGATGTCTAATCTCCCCTGACACAGCTTTAGGCCATTTCCTCTTGTCCTGTCTCTGGGTTCCTGGGAGAAGAGGCGAGACCCCTCCTTTCAACCAACTCCTTGAGCAAATGTTCCTGATAATAAATAGAGATCTTAAATGTGTGCTGAGGCAGTGCCGTATATTCATTCACTTCAGGAGGCTTTGCAAATACCAAAGATAATGTCAGTTTTTCACCATTTCATGTTTTCTCAGAAGCAGAATTATCACAAAATTATTATTTTTTAGTCAATCTTGCTATCTGTGGGAAATGTGAAACTCTGGAAATGAATATTATACTGAAAAGTGGCAGATGCTCACACCATGTGGCTTAGTCAGGAACAGCTTCATGACTGTTAGGTATGGCAGAGGATCCCCTGGGTATTTTCACACAAAGTATTGTGTGGGCATAAAAGACCCAAGGATATCTAAAGTATTCTTGATCTCTCCTGCCAACTTCCTGCAGAGCAAACTGAGTTTTTTTGCATGCTGTATGTCTTAAATGGCTTTGAGGAGCTGCTTGGGGACCTGTAGTTCGTGGCATGTCTATGGATGGTCTCTGAACTCCTCAAACCAGTGTTCTCAGCAACACTGTCTGTTCTTAGGAAGGACTAGATGCAGTGACCCCATCCTGAGTATGTGCAGCCTTTAGTGATGGTATTCCTCCACAAGAGTCTCAGTCTGCCCTTGGAACTGAAATGAATGGGTGGTAGTTAATACAAATAACATTTTGTTGGTACAGTACAAGCATCTTCTTTGTGAAGTTTTATCAACTATTGGAATAAGAAGAAATGAGTCTACAGGACCCAGAAAAGAGAGGCCCAGAAATAAAAAAGCAATAATTCTTTGGCAATGTAAATGTCTTTTTCTCCCCTCAGTTCAATGGCAAATTGATGATATTTAGTAAAGAAACAGCTCAGAAGAGAGTTGAATAATCTTTAACACTAATGATAGTAGTAAAAGTGGAAAAACATCTGGTTTTAAACATATATTTTTATTAATTATTTCTTATACCATCTTACAGAGGTCAGTATTGTCTCCATTTCACAATACTTCTGTGTGGTACAATGAATGTGTGATAACCCAGCAATTCAGGAAATAGAAACAATTAACCTGTAGAATTATGTGAGAACCTGTTAGTCCTGAGAGAGCACATTAAACAGACAAAAACTATGTTCACATAGAAGGCTATATATTGCACCTGGGCTTCTATTTTTGTATTGCATTATATTCAGAGTTAGATAAAGTATTTTCCACAGCTGTGCAGCATTGCTTTCCTTGGTAGGGAAATTGGATAAGAAGTGTAAGAAAGCATAAGAATTGAGTCAGTTTCTGGAAAGATGAAATGTGTAGGAGAGGAGGAGGCAGGTGGTATGGTTTGGGGTCATAACTTGGAGCAATGAGGAAAGGCTGCATGGCACAGGATTGATACCCTGTTTTGGAGGCTGGAGCTGTGTAGTGGGAAGATTAGGAACAGTGTTTTAAATGGAAGTTTCATGGCTGGATTGATAGAATCTCAACTCTAATGTTTTCTAAGGTTAGCTTTCACAACAGAGGCAGGTATAAAATCTCAAGGGATGTTACTTTTCATATGGAATTAAATTCTGTAGGTTACTCAGATGACCTTAAATCATATCAGGTTATAGGCAGTAAACTCAATGACTGCCTAGTTGCATAGATAATTTCTTGAAAATGCCTCTTCTCAAAAAATATTGCTTTGTTTTTTAGAAAAGTCTATGGTTAGTGGTCATCTCTGTCATTGTCATTGAGCCAGCTATAGGTTCTGAAATAAGGTTATATTTGCAGAGATTATTTGAGGATTTTTGGGAAGATTATCTTGCCAACATTAAAGAATATGAATGCAATTTTTATTTTAAAAAAATGGTAATGAATAGAAGTCTAAAAGCTAGATGGGTTGCTGTGGGAAAGATCATAAAAAGGCAAGGTATTTAATTGAATCTAGCATTCATGACAACATTGCAGACTCCTGGTACCGTTTTTCTCCTTACTTTTCTGTGTACAGATGCATAGTAAATAAATGTTTTAAGTAAACACCATATTTCTAGCTCCCCTTCCAATATAAAATGGCTTTTGAAGACCCTAGAGACCCTGATTGTCTTAAACAGAAAAATATACTAAATTGTCTGACATATCAGTCCTCTCTGTGAGAATACTGGGTACCATCTGCCTCTGATCTAAATTCATTGTATCATACTGTGCGAGAAATCATGTTTTGCAAAATAATATTTAATCATTCAAATCTTTTAAATATTTTAAATTCATTCTGTTGGAGTTAAGCCATAACCATTTTCTTTTGAAGTATATGTGCCTAGGAGTAACACATCATTATTATAGCTAGAGGGCTTTGCAAAACATTCTCCAATTATTCGATTTACTATATACGTAATGATGCTGCGTATACTCTGTAATTAAATTTGTTTTCACATACATTCTGTTCCTTTTATATTAAAAAAGGATTCCTACAAACATTAGAGAAGTATGAAACTACAGTATAAGCATTTTTAAAGGACTTCTGAAAAATTCAGGGTTTATGGTGAAGTCTGACAAACAACTTAAAAGATGCTGATAATACTTAGTTTTCCCCCAGTGCTGTTTTCCTTAGCAGTTCTTAAAGCCCTTTAGAAGGATTGATGTTATTACACCTGAGGAAATTTAGGCCAGCTAATATTAAACTGATTTTTGAAATTCACCTGGCAAACAACTGAAAATGCTAGGAGTAGCTCCTGAGTCACAATACAGCAGATTTTACTTTTCACTAAGTGTTTTCTTCTTTATTCTGTTCTGCTTTAATTAGAAAGTCTTCCATTAAGAAAAATGGAGGCTTTTAATGATTTATAACATTGTTCTTGTGGACAGTTAAAAATAAAGAGGTTGGTATTTTTAAAGATATTTGTGCATGATAGGCAAATTGAGACAAAGCTTAATTCTCTTAGTCTTTCTTGGCAGCCCTGATATTTTACTTAAATTGAGAGTATTTCTGCAAAAGATAATTGTGTCATCTTTAAACTGCCTCTAGCTTGAGAACTGGTATGCAGCATAACATGGGCTAATTTGCTCTGGGTTGGAGCAAGATTCTCAGCCTATTCAGTGCACTGTAATGATATTGCAAGGTTTCTGTAACAAAATAGGAATTTTTTTAAAGCTCCCTTGCTCTGTACAAAACACTGGAGCTATTGTGAGTGCAGTATGGTCACATCTCATGTCTCTTTAACGAGTTCTGGTTTTATTCCTCCCCCTTGACGTTTCCTATCACCTCCTTGCCCCCTTGTTGTGATTCAGCTACAATGTAAAATTCTGATTAGAAAACTTGATACAGGCAAAGCTATTTAAGTTACAATAAAGTGATTTCTGTAGATTTTCTGTAGGCCATTAAACAAGACAGTTCTGAAGTGTTCATGTTTCAGAGTTTGTTTCTAGTGTACACTTGCATTAATACTTAGAACAGAAGGGTATTTAACAGAATTTCAATGCATACTCTTATTCAAATTGGTTTTAACTTCTTAAACTTTTTTTTCTGGCAGCTAGAGCATCTTTCAGAGCAGAAGCAAATTTGCCATTAAACCAGATAATGAGTACATTTTCTCTGTTTCATAAATAAACATAGAAACGTTTGTATCTTTTGTACCTAGGAGTTGTGTAGAACCTTACGTCCTAAGTAGAAGGGAAACTGCCACGTCAGGTAGTTTGGATACCACAATTTATGTTTGGAAGGCGTAATTTCTTAACATAATACTCTCAACTGGTACACAATAAATTTTGTATCATCACAGCTCAGTGATCACAGTCTTCAGTGATTTTTATCACTCAGCCTGAGTTTGATACCAAGACTAGAAGCTTAAGTTATGTTCAATTTTTGTTCCTTCATACTTCAAAAAAAAATTACTTCAGAAATAAATGAAAAATATCCTAATCTCCTGATTTATGTGATTCTTGACAGTCTGTAAAATCCTAATAAATACTTGAGTTCTTTCAAGAAAATCAGTCCCTCTCCAGTGGCTAATATAAAAATCAAGTTTCTTTCTATGTATGTAAAGTCTTTATTTTAGTTTTAATTTAGTAGGTTTTGAATGTTCTACTGTGGAAAAAAAAAATGTCAACACAAAATGGCTTTATACTGGTGAATGTAGTTGAATCAATATTATTATTATTCAGTTAGTCTCTGTCACATGTGCAAAGACATCTTCCAAAAAAGCACCATTGAATTCCCACATTCTCAACAAAAACAGTTGTTACCTTGAAAACTACTTTTTAATTAGGGGAGTGGAAATTTGTCATGATGGCAGATTTATGGAAAAAAAATTGCCATTTACTTACTAACAGATCTGCAGTATTCGCACTGAAATTGTGGGAAGGGAACTTCTTTTGTAAGAAGATAGAAAGCTTCAGGGTGGAGACAGGATTATGAGCAGTAAATGCTCGGAGGCCACTGGAGATGTAGCGATGTGGCTGATGACACTGCCGGCCATCCCACTGTCATTGGAGTGGGATGTGAGAGGTGATCTACTACATCTAAAAATTTATTCTTGGTGTCTCTCACAGCTCTCAGTTAAGTGCTCCTGATGCTGTTGAGAGTGCCCCAATAAAGGCTGTGTGTGCCATCCTTAGTATGATTTAGTGATGTTGAGGGTGTGTAAGGGATGAGAGTCACACCTAGCAGTCAATTATGGATAATGCTTCCAAATCAGTCATAGTGTACACACCTGAAATCAAGGAAGAAGTCTGTCTCATTTGCTCGTGATAAATATAAAGGACCCAAACACTGATTGCCAATTAGATAAACTTTATTAAAGCAAGAAGCCAAAGCAAGCAGCGCGCTGGGAAAGCCGGAGAGCACAAGTCTCAGCTTGTGCTCCACGCACAGCTTTCAAAGTTTTCTCTACAGTTTCTCATTTTTGTAACTTTTTGCTTTACACACACCCCTTGGTCCCTGCCCAGTCCATGTTTTCCCATATTTGGTCGGTCATAGTTGAGTCTGGGGTCTTTTGCCCTGTCATGGTGGTTGATGGATGAAGTCTCTCTTTTTCGCAGCACATCCCTGGGGACTTTCTACTGTGGTCACAAGTTTCACCATATCTCCCGCTTTCTCTCTTTCTTCATGCCTTATGATACAAAGTTACATTACATTATCCTGCACCAAGGCCGGGCTCTCTCTAACTTTTCTTTTTCTGCAGTTTCTGCAACTTACAGTTATTGCTTAGTATCTTTTATATATTTACAATTTCTGCAGTTTGCTTCCTACATATTTTAATTATTAACTGTAACATTTAACACAAATTACCTAAATCATTCATTTCATTTATAACACACATTTAATTTAAGAGTATGTGGGAGCCTAATTGTATTAACTGGCTTTGAAATTGTAGAGGAAGCAGAACAATAAGAATCTCATGCATAACACTTCAAAACTTTTCTTGTGCTCTATCACAAACACTGGATCTCCATTTTCTGAAGAAATGTTTCCATTTTCTGAAGAATGCAGTTGATCGGGTACATAATTTCCTAGCTCATCAAATAACCTTTTTGTCAAAAGTCTGAAAGGTATAGTGAAAAAGCTGAAATTCATTCTAAGATTTCGTAATATTCTTTTAAGTGATAGAACCCAATGACTTCTTTACCTGCTGAAGCTGTTTTCCTTCTTTTCCCTCCATCCCAATCTGTTTCTTAGGTGTACAATCTCCATGAATATGTTTGTAATCTCATGAGGATTTAGAATGAAACTCAACATTTTTAGGTTGGGGTTCTCTCTGTAAAGTTAGCAGAAGGAAAAGTACATTCTCTGTGTGTGTATTGTTATCTTCCAATTTGCAGTATCTGCAATGGCAAATACAAGTCTGTGTGGCAATGGACATGTGTGTTTGGGATTTTTAATTTTTGTTCTGTTTTGTCCAGTATAGGCCAACTCTTTACAAGATGGGCATAGGTTCATGAAACAGACCAAAAATACTTTCAGTATTCTGTTCCTTCTCTTTGACTCCTTCTGTCTTCTTTTCACTTGTTTGGTTGAACTTTGTCTCCTCTACCCTTAGTTTTTCAGATATTATTGGAATTCTCCCAAAGCGGTGACTTCTCCTTCTGTTAGTCCAGGAATCAGGTATGACCTTGGTACCTACTTCGAGCTATGCCAGAAGCTTGGCTCCCCGCTTTGAGCTTTGTACTCTTTCATTTGCTTTGGGATGTAGTTTCTTTGTTTTCAAATTGTTCTGGAAAATTAATAGTGACTGAAGGAAACACTTGGGACACCAGGCCTTTATCTGAGGCCCAGAAATACACTAATCCTCCTTCAGGACTGAAAACGCACCATATATAAGACTTCACACCAAAGAAATAAGTATATAAGGATTCAGAAGTTGTCTGATGACTGAGAAAATTCTTTGCTTAGCAATAGCCTTGATTTTACAACCTGGTTTACAACTCAGAACAGCATGGCTGAGCTCCCCATATGGCATATCTGAAAGGATTGTTGAGTGAATATGGAATATACTAAGAAAACTCACTGATGGCACAACTAAACGTGAGGAAGCTTTCATTTAAAAAAAAAAAAATGAATGTCAAAATTGAGTTAACAAAAAACCCCCTATCTAAAATGAATAACTAACTAAAAGCTATTTGGGGGTATTCTATTCCCTTTAATTGATTCAACATATAGTTTTTGAAAGGTACTTTAGCTACTGTAAATTTCTCCTTTTGTCCTAAGTTTTCTCATGATTGTCATGATTATGATACTGAGAACATCATTATGACTTAGTCCAGAAATTGTCAGTGACAAATCTATACGTTTAATTAAAGCAGGAAAATAAAATGTAGTACAGAAAATAATGTCATTGTTATTTGTGTGAGAACAGTTGCATGTAAATATTATTGACTTCAGGCAAGAAGTACAGTTAAAATAAAAACTCCCTGCAGTTCTCTTCATCTGTAAAGAAACAGCAAATTGAGAAGTGTCCACTCAACAAATATTTGAAATCTTCAGCTTGTACCTGGGCAGTAATTTAGAGTTGCTGTGGTTGTGATAGTATAGACAAGGAACATAGCAGAAATGAAAGACAGAGATGTCTAATATCAGTATTTCAATCAAAGGAGGTTCTTGACTGGAGAGAGATATAGCAAGAAGACTGAAAGCACTTGTCGGGTAGTGCAGTTCTGGTAAGAGTTCCCTGGAACTATTAATATATACATAACCATATAGAACTATTAATATGTAATCTCTATATCTATAATTAATATTCCCCCTTGACTTCTGCTTCTGTGTTTTCCCACTTTCATATTTTTGCTTACTCGAGTAGTTTTAATTTTTCCAGTATTGTAGCTTTTCTTTTCAGTTTCCTCTTTTTTTCTTGTTGGTTTCTTTTTTATGTATCTTCAAGCAGCCTTTTTGTATATTCCATATATGAATGTGGTGTAAAATAGAAATAAACTGAGTTTATAGGGGCTTTGCCTTTTAAAAATACTTCAACAAACACTAACTTGTGAAAGAATCATCCCATGATTAAAACTGAAAACTGATTTCCATATTTAGTGTCTTAGTGTCAGATGTATTCAGGGAGATGAACCTCGTTATTCTATGCTCTTATGTGCAGGGCAGATGGGAATGGCACTTTCTGGCCCTAAATTTATGATTTTGTGTTACCAGCTGCTGTGTGTTTTTCTGAAAGGCATTGTACCACACCTGTCAGCTTCTGAAGAAGACAGGCCAGCACTGCCTTGAGCTCTGGTCCACTTTAATGAGCTGGGAATCTTTGTCTGATGCCTAACTTTAAAATTAATAGAATGGTTTGGGTTGGGAGGCACTTTAAAGATCATCCAGTTGGACACCGGTGCAATGTGCTGGGACACTTTCCACTAGACCAGGTGAAAGCCCCATCCAGACTGGCCTCATATGTTTCTAGCAATGAGGCATCCACTACGTCTCTGGGAAATCTGTTCTAGTGCTTCACCACCCCCATTATAAAAAACTACTTCATTACATCTAGTCTGAATATGCCTTCTTTTAGTTAAAAACCATTACCCCCTGACCTATTGCTACAATTTTTACTAAAAATTTTGTCCCCATCTTTCTTCTAATCCCTGTTTAATTATTGAAAGGCCACAATAATGTCTTTACTCAATCTTCTCCAGGCTGAACAACCTCAGCGCTCTCAGTCTGTCTTCATGGGACAGGTGGTCCACCTCTCTAATCATTTTTGTGGCCCTCCTACTGCATCGACTCCATGTTTTTCCTGTACTGAGGACTCCAGAGCTGGATCCAGATGGGGTCTCACCAGATGGGGGAATAGAGAGAAAAAACTACTTCCTCACCATAGACCTTTCACATCTTGGTGTATAGCGGTATTTCCATCCCCACAATGAAGATGAAATATTTTTACTTTCTATGAGTCAGTCTCTCTAACTGCCAAGATACATTAAGAACTCATACCACAAAGCTCAGAATTCTTACTTTCCCACAGGAGTTCTTATAGGATTAGTTGTGTAGGGGAAGAATATTGCTCTGTCACCCTTCACCTGAGGACTGTGAAGTAAAGTCGTACCAGTGTGATGGTCTTTCTGTTTTAATAGTCTGCCTCCACTAATTGACTTCAGAAGCTGGGAAAAAGAGTCAGACCTTGGAAATGACTGATTCATTCTGATTCTTTTTCTTTGATGAGATAAACATTGCTGTGTTGACTCCAGTAGAAAGTGTGGCTTACCTGATGTAGAAGAAAAACGCCATTTTTATGAAGCAGGCAGTTATTTTGATTGAAACTTCTGTACTTCTCTGTGATGATCACTGCATGTCATGGGATTCTATCAAATGACGAAAACAATTGAAGTTCAGGTTGGTTAGAGATAATTTGAAAGCACAAATAATTGCAGACTTGTTAGTTTGACTGCAAGATGAACTTAAGTTTCACTGAAAATTTAAACTTCATTACTTCATTGATCAATTTTCATATCTGTGCAATTAATTTTGGTTTGGAAACACATAGTGTATCCTGATATATGTGTAAATGGTTTCTGAGTTTTTTCGAATTTCTCCAAGAAGTATATATGTCTCTTTTTTCTCTTTTGTCTGTGCAGATTTATTCTTTGTTTACCAGTACTGTAGCTGGTGCAGCACAATTACTTTAAATTCTGGCCCACCATATATTCTCCGAGCAAAGAAGATTTTAATAGCTTAGTGCCTTCTTTTCCATCTAAAGACTTGAAGAAAATCTAGTTATTTGTTAACTGGGCTAGAAGGAGGCCAATATACATGTCCCATTTGGTAGTTGACTACATGTTCATTGAAGAGTTCCTGTCATTCTCCTTGGAAATACCTAATGTATGTCATTTATTCCCACCACCCTCATCAGCTGTCTTTCATTTAGGTTGGTGCAGATAGGAGGAATAATTAACTAACTTAATGTGAAATGCTAAAAACACGATAATTTTCAGGGCAACCTGTTCCAGGAGTGACCATCTTTACTTTTTTTTTACTGTTCTTCTTTATAATAGGTTTCCATAAAAATGCTTTCAGGAAGCAAACATTGTCTAAATACTTGACATTTCGTCTTTGTATCTTCATGAGATTTTTGCATGCTAATTAAAAACAAACAAACAGCATAAAACCACACTGCAATTTTTGGGAGCAATTGTAATTTGAAAGTCTTATCATCAAGAGTTTCTGGTTTTATTATCTGTGGTCATCTGAGTGGCTTCTTTCTTTCCTTCTGTTCTCTGTCTGCTCCCTTCTTCTCTCCCTTTTCTATTTTTACAAAAAAAAGTGTTTGCCCACTTTTAATCAAAAAGGTTATTAAAATGTTTTCATGGTAATTTCTCATTATTTTAACAATAAAATCTAGAAAAAGAAAGAAATAATTTGCAGATTTTTTTTTTCTGGTATATCTCTTACAGTGCTATCTGATATGTTGAGCTGCTAGTCATGCTTGTTTGCTTTTAGAAAGAGAGCAAAAGTGACTTGTATTAAATTTCTCAGGAGACCATGATCATCTGATTTCCAATTTATTTTGAATTAACAATGTGCTAATTAAAATAATCATAATATTGTTTCTGCGATTATTTGTTGCTTATGATTGACATAACAAGCTACTTCTGCACTCTCATTTCTCTTGGATATGCTTATAGTATATCCAAGAGAAATGCAGCTATATGCAGATATAGCAAGTTAGACAACTTGCTATATCTCTTCACCTTGCTTTTGCAAGGAACTTCTCTGTTGATGGAGATTATTCTCATCTACATATCTACAAAACAAGATCTCAGTGGTCTATTGTCTCCTCAGGTGATATGTAAGCACACTTGCTTAAATAGCAGAAATACATAAATGATAGGAAGATCAGATCTGCCTGGTTTGAGGCCCTAGTTTCACAGGTAAACATCCCAAATGTTACATAAGTAAATTCCAGCAGAATGAAGCAATAATAGCATTCTAGGCCTGTCTTGCTTCAGATGTATCTGGTTTAAGACCCTAATGGACTTGCTACCGCCTGTTTTGAAGCATTGTAGATGAGAAGTAAATAACTCATGATCAAAAAAAAAGTGTTTTCTAAATCTAAAGTTTCATTTACTAACTTCTAAAGGAAGTTTCATTTACTTATTAAAGAAGTGCCAGTGACTGGATGAGGTTCTTTGGTAAAGAAGAGTTTTCTACCATCTATTATTCCTGGTATTCTGATCAGACTGTTAACTGAACAGAATCTGGTGTATAAATTATGGGACTAGAATGTTATCATTCCCATATTAGTCTGTTTTCTGATCCCTTAGACGGAGTTTCTGTTTTCCTGTTTACAGTTCCTGGAGTCTTAAACAAACTTATGTATGTATTTCTACTGGTCTAGAGAATGTTTTTGAAAACTGTACCATCTTAATGCTTTTAGCTTGATAAATTAGTCCTCTTTATTAGACCTTGCTAATACTTATTATCCTCATGCACAATATTATCCCTAATTAAGAAAATATTATTCTTAGTAGGTGTACCATGACACAATCAGCATGGGGCCAGAATGTTATTAGCTGCATGAAGGTGCGTCAGGACCTGAGGGCTGCCCACAGCCTCAGAAATGGCTTATAAAAAATAGTGAGACTGCATGGTCAGAGGTGTTTGAAAACCAAAAGGTTTTAATAAAGACGAAAATAACAAACTGTACAAAACAAAAGTGAAATAAACTGTGCAAGGTGTAGGGAGGATCCTTACACCTGCTATCACACCCTGAAAATGCCCCAAAAATCTTTGTGCTCTCCTTTAAGTATGTAATAATTGAGGAAGGGGTTTTGGCATGCTGCCCCATAGAAAAAGCTACAGTTCTTGAGGTACAGCTCAAAGTGTCCAACAGCAGCCTTTGTGTTGGAACTGAGCCAATTATGGTGAGAAGAGCATTGAAGCTTCTGGTTCTTTGCCTTATAAGATCAAGGGTGTAACTCAAACCCTTTCTTAATATGGGAACACCTACTAGGGTGGGGATGCATTCCTACAATACCATATTTGAAATGCAGGGCTATTTGATGCCTTTGGGGGATGTCTGCCTGCTGTGTTTCAGGGAGAGCAGCTGACTCTTTCTTTGCAGAAAATATCATCCTTTCATGAATGGCTGAATTTTGTGAAAGTAGCTGAAGGTGTGACCAGCAGCTCTGTATCATTGCACTTCTTTCATAGAGTGTTCCCCGATACGGCTTCAGCAGAAGGGTTTCTGTGAGAACTTAGCATCCATCTCAAGCAAAATAAACCAGATGAATTCAACTAGTCTACCCAAACTGGGGCAGCTGATTAGCCCTATAGGCAGGATAGAGGCCATTCTTACACTCAGCTCTGGCCCTGGAGCTGCTCAGTGATACCTTCTATTTGAAGAGCAGCAGGGTGACTGGTGGTGTACTCTGTTGCCACAGCTATTCAGTAGATGAAACTCTGTCCTCTAACTCTTATATGATCCTAGCAGAAGCTAAATTATTCAGCATTTCTATGTGTAGCATTTGTATTGGATGACTTTCCAGCTCATTGTGTAAGAGGGATTTTAATTACATCAAACTGTGCCTCAGCCTCTGTGGGAGCTTAAGTCTTGCAACTAGTTGATGATTCATAGTTTTTAATAATAATATTTTTGTTTATTTGGTTATATTTTTATAGTAAGAGAGCTCTGTAAAGTGTCATTTGTGGTGGAGCACGAACGTTTGTAATTGTCTTTCACCACTTTTCCATCTCTGAGCAACTGTAGTCTAATGCTTTTCCTTTAACTATATCTAAAATTGAGCAAGTGCTTTTCTGCATCCTAGTAGCTTAATAAACGTACACATTGACTACTAACTTTGACTGCTGCTCTCCTAGCAGTCACGGTTAATTTAAAGCAGGTTAATTCCATGTTCCAAATGTGCATATGTTTCCGAAATATCCTAAACTGATACCTGGTGTCAGCCAACATTTTAGGCTCTATGGCACTCAGGTGATCTGGCCTCTTAACTTAAGGGCTATTTTGGTAGAAGTATCAACAATCATTATCTAAAATAGTAGCAAGTTTTCATTTCCTATTTAAAGTAAGTGCATGTGAGTAATCTGAAGTGGGGTATATGCACACATGAAATTATTTATTCTTCAGTAAAGTATTCTTAGAGATATTTTGTCTACGTCTACCCTCAGTATTCCTTATCTGCTGCCCTTTGACCTCTAAGAAACAATTCAAGTGCCAAGCCAGATGTCTAGACTGACTTGGATACTATGAATACTGTTTCTGACCTCTTGCTGCTTCACCAGAAAGACGAGGGTTTCCAAGTTGTGTGTCACACCTGTCAGCCTTTGCAGTCACTTTGGATACGCTATAGTGTGTAACATGGCCATATATGCGTGCATTTAGCCACCTGAATCTCTGCCCTTCTTTTCACATCTTCTTTTAAACATCCTGTTTGTAATATTGCTTTTTAATGTAAATACAGTTACTTGTGAAAAGTAAACAACTTTAGTGATATTAAAAGTTATTGTTCTTAGCTAAATTATTTTGCATTATTTTTAAGATGATTTATGGTTTGTAAATCCTTTTCAAAAGAATTTTAATCATTATCCTTTCACATTTGCAACACCCAAATAAAGCATTAGGAGAAAGTAAATACAGTTAATTTAGTTTTTATTCTCTCATTTTCCCCAATCAGTATTTATAACTAAGAGATGTGGTGAGCTGCAAGTTTGTTAAAAGACTGTGATTTTTTGTGATTAGTTTCAATATAGTCACATGTAAGCAATTATATAAAATTTCAGTGAATGTTCCCCATAGAGTTGAAAATCTGAATTTACTTTTCCATGACGGTGTATGTACCTACATCTAGAACTGAAATTTCATTCTACAGCCAGAGATATTTTTTAGACATTATTAGTTTTTGTATACTTTTTGTCCCTTCACACTAACGAGATTTAACAAAAAACTGAAAGAAGCTATGTGGGGTAGGGGGCCTTTATTTTACATTATTTCTTATGAAAACACTAATTCCATTTTTTCTGGGTTTGAAACATAAATTGAGAAAGAGCACAGATGATCTTGTATGTGGAATGAGGAAAGAGACAAGCTGAAGTATCTTAAAAATACTGCTTTGATCAGAAATATATTCTATACCAAAGTTAGAAAAGAGAAATGTGTGGTCAGTGCAAATGATAAAACATACACTTTGTTTGCTTTCTGATCTTGTCTCATGCTGGGGGAAACCGAGTTGTTGCTAGGGCAAATAATTCCTTTTAAATGAAATGGCTGCACAATGTCTCCTTTTAGAAACGTTCTTCTGAGAATCATCCACTGTTTTTTACAGTTTCTTTTGCCTTGAATATTAGTAAGTTTTGTTCCCACTTGGTGGAGGAATTTGTCATTCCTTCTTTGCATGTGATGTGTGAAATACCAGGAGTGCAACATGTAACAGGGTTTTTTACAGTCTTCAACAGAAGGATATGGTTTCAAGAGCTCATCTATCACATTAATACTGCTTTGCGCTGATGTTGGTTATTAAGTGTCACAAAGTTTCCTCTTGTATTACTCTGCCCTGCTGTACTACATTGTCAAATTAACATCTACTTTCTGAGCACAGCCACAACCCACTCAACTGCTTTCTGCTGATAAAAAAAAATCCCCACAGAATTTCTCTATGTGATTATATATGATCTCTCTGCAGAATTACATTTTACATCCATTGCCATTCACCTCCCAGAATTTCTTATGAAACATTCACTGAAAGTTACAAAGACACACTGAGAGGATTTCTTTTTACTTTTGCTGCATGGCAGAAGTGAAACATTCCAGCAGAATGTGAGTGTTGAATTCATCCAGTATTTCACCTGAGGGATCTTGACGATTATTTTATCTGTCTGATATGTTTAGTCCATAAAAATCTTAGGATGTTATTTTTCTGAAGAATCCTTCTTTTCATGGACAGGCATAAGGCAGAATTTTTTGCTGTAAAATGTGATGGTTCATGAGAGCCTGTCTGTCTTTAAGATGTCTAGGAACCATGCCTTATATAGTCACATAGAAAGAAATCCTCATGGAAACAGCATTATGGAGGTGGCAGCTGCAGCTCTTTATTTTTGACTGTGTTGAATTTTGCAGTAAAATATTAACCCTTTATGTGGTTGTCAAAATTATGTCCTCCTCAAATACAGAATATACATGTATCAAAAAAAAAAAAAAAATTCTGAAGATGTACAGAAGTGACAAAACAGCTCAATAAGAGATAAAATTAACTCTACCAGATTACACTGCTATTGCTGAAAATTTGGGCAAGGACTATTTTTAGGCATTATAATGTGGTTGGAATTAGCAGTAATAACTGCCTAATATCCTTCCTCACCCAACACATTTTTTCTTTGTTAGATGCTGGCAAGCAATGTTCAGAAAACTTCATACAGAGATATCTTTCCCAGAAAATCTTTCTCATCTTTTCACTTCCTGGTGGGTCATTGTGAAACAGATGAGGACAGTGAAACTATGAAGGTAGAGACAATGAGGCAGTAAAACCCCTCAGTACAGAGTTAAGTGCAGACTGTGACTTTGAGGGATGAATTGGCAGTTTTGAAGCTTGTAAAAGCAAACTCCCAACCCACAGAGAGGTTCACTGTGATTTCTAAGGGAATGGGTTTTGAGAAGCTAGCAGTGTTGGAACCTGGGCACAGAGCCTGCCTGCAGACCGTCAACAGCAACCTTGCCAACCACTTTCTGGTGATTTCTCCAGATTTAGGAATAATGAGAAACTGCAATCTGGCTGGACACTATTGCTCCTCTTCTGTGTTGTTGCTGGTGACAGCAGAAGCCCCCAGTCTTCATCACTTGCTTAGTAATCTTGTTCTATAACTTTTACTTGAGTGAAAACATTGCTCTGTCTCATCTAAGATATCTGCAGCCAAAGTGCTGCCATCAAAGGTCTGTAGCTTGGTCAGAGCACAGTGTTTGCTGTGTGAAATAATGCCTTCCTGAATACTGCTACCTCTGTTTTCAAATACTATGAATTTTCTGTCTTACACCTTGTCTTGCCGATCATCCCCTCTTATATCACTTTGGCAACATAACTGATATCCTCACTATTGAGGGTATTCTGGTGTCTGCAAAGCAGTCTTTACTATGCAAATATGCTTACCCATTCTTCTATAAGAGGGTAGTTTCCAAATATTACTCAGTTCTGAGTGTTGGTTTTAGCAGTCAACTGAATGTGGGGAAAAGGGAGTTGAGGATACATTTTTGAGCAGATATTACAAATGTGCAAAGTATGATGCTAAAAACATCTTTCTGGATCAAATGAAAACAGAACTTGAATAGAATAATCATGTCACAATACAGTTGTTACCATAGCTATAGAACAATTTTCTAGTGGATTTTTATTTTACATTAGAAATTTTGTGCCATGGCAACAGCAATGCCTGTTAAAGATCTAACTCTGTCATTATAATTTATCTATTACAGCTCTTTTCATTAGTGTTATTAACAACTGTTTTTCTCCTGAATGTACTTTAGTTTGGAACATGGAATCTCTTGAGATACAAATGTGAATAAGACAATTTCCAGTTTTACATTAATGCAAAATTCACAGTATTCAGTATGCTTCTGATTTTCTTAATGTGCTCTGCAGTCTTGGAGTCAGAATCAGGAAAAAATATCTGAGCTTGATGAAGCATCTGTAAATTATAACTCTCAAATTGTGAAAGTGAGAAATGGTATTCTGTAGAGTTCTATATATGTACCACAAGCAACTGTGCTGGGGTGCATCAGTGTGAAAATAAATAGCTGATTGAATTGCAATCTGCTGCCTAAATACCAGTTTGGTTGTATATAAACTGGTGATAATAGCAATATGTATCTGTGGCTTTGAGATTATGGCACAACTGAATTTATTTGTAGTTCCAAATGTAAATGTTTTCTTGTAACACAGATCTGGCAGTATTACAGTGATTTTCAGAAGTAATCCGCTCAGATGGATAGGCTGTACATGCACTTGTAATAACACTAAAGTTCTGTAGAAATGACATCTGTTTATGTTTTGGTATTATGATACTATTTACAAGTAAAAAGATAAAGTGGTAAGAAAAGCAGTATCTGGTAAGGAAGCAAGATCTCTTTCTGTTAGCTTTTTTGTTTTTTTTGGGGGTTTTTTTGTGTTTTTGTTGTTGTTGTTGTTGTTTTGTTTGTTTGTTTGTTTGTTTAATTACAAAAATAAATGTACTTGCAAAAAGAAAAAAAAAAAACAACTTATAAACTGATAGCTTCTCTCCACTGGGATTGAGTCCAAGAGCTTGAATTTCTCCTGTTCCCTTGTATCCCCACCCTCTTTCTTAAAGTTCCTTCTCATAACACTCATATGCCTGTGAGAAGAAAAACTCAGCATTGTTAAATGACTGGTCACTGAGTATAGACCTATGAAATGTAATTATTTATATAAATTCTTAGTGCCAGTTAATTTAGTTGAAATAATAAGAATAATAATAAGAAATAAAAATATGAATTAATAAAATGTTTAATAGCATGGGGTATTTTTCAGAACACAGCAATATTCAGAACAAGAATTATTTTGATATATTTTAAACCAGAAAATGATATATAAAATATCATTATATTAATATCAATAATATATAAAATATCAAAATAACACTTTGTGCATTATTACTAAGCCCCAGGAGAAATATTGATCTCAGTATCACTTTTCTTGAAGTTTATGACAGAAATATGCAACAATAAAAAAAATCTATTTCAGAGATGGGTAATTATTAAGAACTAGGATTTAATTTTTTTATATAAAGTTTCCTATTTTATCAAGGGTATAATAGGGGTATTATCCTGTGTAAAGCTTTTCATCCTTTAAGTTCTTGAGATGGAGGTCTTGGATATTCTCATGAACAATGAATCTGCATTTTTAGATAATAGTGCAGTTTGAAGAGATTATTTAACATCTCATGTTTTAGGTCTTAGGTCAACAAATACTAAATTGGAATAAGAAAGAAAAGTGTAATCTATGAAATTATTTTATGATTATCTGTTGTATGGTTTATTTTTTTTTTCCTTCTATGATTTCTTTAGAATATGACAGGGTGTGCTGGCTACTAAACTATTTGGATCAGTGCTGTAGTCCATCTCTACACTCTCTTATTTGCTGAACATAAAAGCATTAAACATTAACTGCATTTGGAACTAAAATAATAATAGAAGTTATTATTCAAAGATCATTAACCTTAACAGTTATCAGTTCAAAAGCCAGAAGATTCAGAATTATAATTGGTTCATTAAACTGTTGGATGTCTGGAGGATTTCTAGTCCATCCTCCTTTTTGGAGCAGGACTATCATCATGAGATCAGATATGTCTTTCCCTAACCAGGTCTTTAAACAGCCCAAAGGTGCAGACAGCATGCAATGCTGCTTGCTTCTTAACCTTTGTCATGACCACATGGATTTTTTTTTTTCCTGACAGCCACAGTCTTTTTTCTTGCCTGGTATAGATGTGGTTTGCATTGCTTAAAATCATGGGGCGAAGAAGGTATAGCTATGAGACCTTTGCTTACTTTGTCACATAATTAACAAAACTCTTATTAGAAGAAAGGTATCAAAGAGAAGTAAGAGCTGAGGCAGCTGAAAGCAACAGAGAGAATAATCTGTCTCTGCCAGAGCTTTTGTTATTCTGGTCAAGACAGACCAAAGGTTATCTGAGTAGCCATTAACAGTTCCTCAGTTTTGGGGTGACGAATTTGACACATTAGGGGTCTGATTTTTTTGATCTACTGAAATGAATAATAAGCATGCTTCATAAATATTCTGTGTTAAAAAAATGTTTAATATGCTGAATAAAGAAAATCTTAAGAAATCTCAAATCAGATGCCCAAACATTTGTACATTTTCAGCATTGTATCCTTGTGCCTTGTCTCCCTTTTTTCAAATTAGTGAAATATCACATTACAGTCTCATCTTAGAAGGATAGGTGAGTTCATATTTTTGTACCCCTTAGATAATGGATGTTGTTAAAATTTGAGATAATGGATGTCGTTAAAATTTGAGATAATGGATGTCGTTAAAATTTGAGAAGCTGTTAAAGAACTTGAAATTCAAAGCAGAATTCAGATTATTTTAGATTTACTGTGCGGTAAATAGGTAATAAGACCACTCTCAATGAACGAAGAGAATATAAATCCCTGGAGACATTTATGTGGCACTTAGGGACATGGATTGGTGGTGGTGGTGGATTTGGCAGTGCTGGTTTAACAGTTGGACTTGATAATCTTAGAGGCCTTTTCCAAACTGAACTGTTCTATGATACAATGAAAATGTGGAAGAGCTTCTTCTTCATTAAGCAAGCTTCATTCTGAACACTAAGTGAAATACACAGGGTATTTTTGAAAACTCATAGTGATTTTATAAAAAGTGAAATAGAGTACTAGCTAACACATAGGAAGACTAATGGGTGCACAAGCAACCTTTGTTTGAATTTTTCCTGACTTCCATAAAGTATTTTTGTGGGTATTTTAAAGATGAAAGTTATATCTGAAGTAGAATATATATTCTTATGTGTACACAGTACAGTAACTATTGTGAGAGATCATGCTGAAAAGGCTCATACAGTGTGTTTGGAATCTCTGAATACATGGTAAACTGCTGCCACACAAGAATTAATGTTTTGATATTCTGCCACTGCAACACTGCTGGAAAGTAAGACACACACACACACACACACACACACACACACACACACACACTTTCTAGTGCTCATTACATGTATTTGCTGACCACAGGAGAATGGAAATTCTCAGTAAGAACTTACTTTGTTTACAGTGGTAAATTGAGCAAAATCAGGGCATGAGATGCCACTGGTGCTTGGCAGTCTGTACTCTTAAACTGTTCAGATTTTGCCAGTCTTTAGCCAATACTGAACAGACCCACCTAGAAGGTGCCCAGGCACAGTGCAAGTTTTAGCTGAGACCAGAGACTATTCCCAGTAATTATTTGGATGGACCAGCTCTGTCTCAAGAAGAAGAGTTTAACTTAAAGGACATGAGCCTAGTAATTCCTTCAGATTCTAATAGCTGTTGGCCAGTACTATTTAGTAACATAGATGTAGCAAAGCTAGTAATGAAATTGCAATCCAGATTCTGTAAGCTTTTCTTTTTCCTGATTTATTCTTCTTTGTTTACTTTGTCCTGACAAAAAATATTTATCTTTAAATGGGTTCAGTACACAGCTATAAGATGCCTGTCTGGAACATCAAAATAGGATTCAGTTCATGAGTGAGATATATAAATGTAGGTTTCTGAACACAAACTGATTGCTGTCTCCCGTAAGTCACTGGCCGTGTAGTTAACCCAGTTAATAGAGTAACAGGGAGTGATAGGTTCCATTCATTTTATTAATCTGATCTCTGACAAGGGTTGGAGCTAACATGCTTCTTACCCATGTAGAAAAATGAGGTGTCTTAATCTGGAGCTGAATCTCAGCTACTGAGTTTTTCATGTGAAGGAAAAACACCAAAGCCAGTAATTATTTGCATAATTTATTCCTCATTTTGAATTCACCTTCAAAATTGCAGACATATGTATAAATCAGCAACTTTCAGAAATCAAAGAGAGAATGCCCCATGTCCTCCTTTTCCCCTGAATTTTTCCCCTAAACCAAATTTTTCTGGGTTTATTGATCCCTTAAGCTCTGTCATGTCCTACATTTAACCTTTCTCCGTAACACGTCACATCCTTTTGGTTGCAAAATGTGTGAAGTGTATATTCTACTCAGTTGTTTCTCAAAGAAGAAAAGTATATTTTCTTAGGTCCTTAGAATTTTATCATATATAAAAAACCATTTAATTTTATATTTTTAAGCTGCTGACTTAGTAAAAGAGTTGATGAAGTTTTGAAGTACACACCAAAATCATTCTTCTGTAATTCATAAAGTCAAGCACTGCTTTCTTTTAGAAAGGATATTTTAAGATTTGATTGGGTTTTGTTCCTTTTTTGCCAGCAGATATTTTAGTTAATTGGAGAAAACTGCTCAATATCTTTGCACATTATGCCATGATGCTATGCTTGATTTTTTTGTGGTAGCTAACTGTGCACACAGTCGTACTGTTAGAGCTGATCCAGAACATAGAACGTCTAGAAAGAATGAGATTAATTTACCTTTAATAAGTAGTTATGGAGATGTGACCATTAGTAGAGACACAGTTATTCTGACTAGAACATGCTGACTTAATGCCATGTTGATAGAGAGATGTTAAGAATACCCACACATTAAGTGAGGCAGTGCAGGCCTCCTTTCCCCCCCGACCCCTCCTAGTTCTTTCAGCAACAAGTGTAAAAAAGAGCTATAAAATTATAATAATCCACTCTAAACCTTGCCAAAGAAGTGCATTTTTCTGTGGTTGGTTTTTGTGTGTATGTATGTGCTAAGTTACATATAAAGCGTGTTTGAAAAGACTTGGTTTTGTGTTCTTTTATCCCATATTCCTATTCTCCGAAGTTCCCAAAAATATAAACACACAGATCTATTCCTTAGAGACTGTCAGTAAAAAGGCATCATAGTGTAAATTCACTATTATTATAATGGCTATAAAAAGAAAAATTACTAAGAATACTCCTGACAATAATGGTTCTTCATGTATTTTACCACCTACAAACTAACTACCTAATTCGTCATACTAAACTGTGTAATTTGTGCACATTTCAACTCAATAGCAAATTAAAAGAGACATAATCAAGTTGATGGAGAAGCAATAGTCTATTTTATCTTATAAATTTGTTTTTTCATGGAATTTATATGTAGCACTGAGCACTGTTGCCTGTTCTTCAACCAGCAGACTTTTTGGTTAGTATAAGATAGTCATATTTAAGATTTTTTTAAAGATAACAATTCAGTTCATGGCATAATTTTCTTTTGGTTCTTTACATAAGAACGTACCAAGCAGCATTAAAAATTAATTTTGAGGAGAGTAAGCATTTTGTAGTTTGCAGTGTTTTTTCACCCCTTTTATGTTTACAAGGTACTCTCTCATTTCAGAGCAATGTAGCCAGGGTGAAACATCCACTGAAAGTGAGCTTCCTGAAGGACACCCCGCTGAGCAGTTTGCAGGTTTACTTCATGGATCATCACCTGCATGTGACCCCCCTGAAAATCCTCTCCAGCTATACAGCAAAGTAAACCTGTGCAGTGGGCCACTGGAGAAAAGCATTTTGAGCAAGAGCGCAGCGCAGCAGATACAGCTACGGAAAGAAAGCAGCTCTGATCATCCTGTTAAGAAAAAAAAGCCACCAATTGTAAACAGAACCATATTTCATACTAAAAATAAGCCAGCAGAAAATCATACCCTAGTTGGCACGCCACGGATAAGTGAACAATGGGTTATTACCACTGGGGGATTTGTGGAGCGAGCGTGCACGCTGGGCAGAATACGATCTTTGCCAAAGACCTTGCTGGAAATGCATTTGTGCAAAAATGTTTCTAAATCTGATTCTAATCTTATAACCCATCCACCAAATGATAAAAAAGCAAGAAGCAATTGGAGTGAACCCACACCAAAGCCCCAGTGCCCCAAAGGGAATTCAGAGAGAACACCTTCCTTCACATCAGAATGGGAAGAAGTAAGTTTTTTCCATTTTTGAAAGTACTGTGGTCTTGTGAAGACACTGTTATTGTTTTCAGTTTCAGAGACAAAATAAGAAATTTCTCTTCCACACTGCAAAGCCTCAGAGAGAATGTCACAGTGTATTGCATGGGAGTTCAACAGCTGGCACAAAATGCAAAGCATTTTCTGTTCAAATGCTGCCCACTCAATAGTCTATTGTTTCCCTAGTGAATGAAGTTAACCAGAAGTAATTCTGCAATTTTCTGTGGTACTGACGTTATTGTCTACTAAAGCCCTCACTGCTGACAATAATAATATTGGTAAAATCCTTAGTTACTGTGCCTATTGTTTACATATTTGCTAATTATTTCCACCATGGCAGTGCCCATCAACAAGAGCCAGGAGAAAATGGCAGCAATAGAGAATTGATTGGGCACTCTAATAACCCTCCTTATCTATCGCATCCTCTAGCCTGTGTACAAAATGCTTGGCACATACCTGGCTGCTGTGTGAAGTGGGAATACCCTTAACAGCTGCAATGAATTCAGGGACTACTAACAGAAATTTCCACGCTGAATTTGTAGTGCACATGCTTGCTCATATGAGAGACTTTATTTTAGGTTTAGAATTCAACTTAATTTTTAGACACATTACGTTTAACTTTTTTTTTCCTGTGCTGAATTTCAAGTATGTAAATGGTTCTTTATAGACACAGAAGTACCCATCGCATTGAGGTAAATTAGGAGTGTGAAATGTTAAGACCTTTACTGCTCCTACAGAGAAGTGAGCATTTCTCTTTAAAACTACTGTAGTGGGGAAATGCATCTATCTCCAGGGTGGCATTGTGTTCAGAAGGAACCCAGAGTTTGATTATGTGGTTGATTATTTTTCTAGGAAAATGTTTCAAGCTAGCCTAAATGTCTGATTTGATAGGGCATTTTAAGGCACTTTTCATTGTAAAGAAGATACTCTCTCAGTGGAGATGTACTAAGGATATAAGGTTTTGATCTTTAAAACTTAGATATGTTATTATAAAATCCTGTTTAGAGTCAGGTCCAGGTTTGCCTTTCTACATGGTCATCAAATTTTGATATTAATAGTAAAAAAAAGTGCCATATATATATATATATATATATATATATATATATAGTATGAATGGTCAATCTGCAGATTCTCTCGTAATTGCCAGACTTTCTCCTGCCACCAATGACTAAAACATACTTTTCCTGCTAGTCCTAATATTAAGCTTAAAGTGTGTTTCTCTTTGTCTACCTTCTTAGTCCACAGCAACCTTTTGATTCATTTTTTGATTTGTCCTGTTCTTACAGAAAATAAAATAGATACAGTGGTTTTGACGTTGTAAGTTCAGTGTGCCTTAGAAACATGCAAGTAAGTTTTGGGATCAGTGCAGTGTTGTTTCACAGAGAGTGTTGTTCTGAGGTATGTGGGGACGCAACTATGTTTCATACCTATTTAGTGCCATTGGGGCAGATGGAAAAAAAAAGAGGGCTAGGAGATTCTCTGAAAATATTAATTGAACAATTGAGTTAATTGTGTGTATTTAAAATATTTTAGAACATACAAGATAATACTTTTTTCATTAATATTACTGCTTAAATAAACCACTAGTGGCCATACCTAGATGACCAGAGCCATCAGTATGTAAGAGACTCTACCATGGAAAAGGAAATACTAGTCCCAAGCTTTAGTTTTTGCTGGCATATAAATATTGCAAAATAAAAATCAAAGTGGAGAAATGAATTGTCTACCTTTGACTTATGTGTTTTTACAATTCCAATTGTCGAAATTTCCTAATGAGAGTAATAATGCCATAAATCTATGCATGAAAGACTAAAATAAAATACTGAAGATGGGATCCCTCAATTGTTTCACTGTTCTCTCTTTTGTAGATTGATAAAATCATGAGTTCAATAGATGCTGGAATTAATACTGGACTGGGGGAGATGAAAGATCACGCTACAAGTAAGGAAAAACAACCAACTATTGCTTAATTTTGACTTAATTGTCCATGGGGAAACTGTGGATAAGACATTGCTAAGTAACCCACTGTGTTGAAATCATTTGTAGATATTTGAATAACCATGAACAGAATCTGTGTTGTTTACTTTTAAAGATGCATTAGGCCCAGTGTCCTGGAGCTGTTGCTTTAAATAGTATCTTGGAGTCATTAAAGTTACTTTGAAATCTTACCAAAACAAAATACTCCATTAATGTCTTTGTGTTGAAGCCTTTCTTCTAGGGGGGTATTTTAAAACCTTTTTCAGATGAGATTTTGTTTGGAATGATGGAACTCTGAGTATATATAATCTAAAAACTGCTGACACTTTGAAAAGTATTATATAATGTTGCTTCGAAGAAATATTTGGCACAGGGCTGAAAATGTTGCTGACAGACAGTGACTGGTGTTAGCAATGATGGGAAAATTTGAAAACCTCCCCTCTCTTGGAGAATTCTAAGAATACTATGTCATGCCTAGCCTGTTGGTCTGTCAGCATAAACCTGTGTAACTATGCTGATAAGAATTTTTAAAGCATTTTATTATGTCTCCTCACTAACTCATGGAGGGAAAACTGACTTGCATGTCTGAATAATTCAGTTCTGAAGGCAAAGCTGTGTTAACTCAGCCATACTGGTAAAAATTGCATTGGGTTTCTATATAGGCAGGATGTTATGTACCTTATTGCTTAAAATTTGGAAAAGGATATATTTGAACAACTGTCCATTGCGTGGAGCATTACATATATACAGGATGAAACTGTGTCTTATCAATTAAATATAATTGACACAGCTATTTTAACAGTAGCTTAGAGTGAAAAGGGGATCTAAGATAAAGAGAAAACAGCTGATTTGAATGCAAATATAATTGCAGATAAAACAAGCAGACTCAGCTTATTTTTTTTTCTAAAAAGAGTAAGGGGCAATATCATGAGAAGTACTAGGCATATTGTTCTGTTGCAGTCTGTTCTTTCTGCAACTTGCAGTGTTGGAAAATAGAACTGTTCGTAGACAAACTCTACGTTAGGAGACAATGAATAATTTCTGAAGATGTTATAAATAATTCAGGATTTTGTTTCCTATACTTTATCATAGTAGTTGTACTGTGTCTGCTGGAGATGGAGTTATTTTTCCCGCAGCAGCCTTCATAGTTCTTTGCATTGGTAGCTAGAAAGGTGTGTTCACTTGTCAAACACCCTGGTGCTCACTCAGCACCAAGGCTGCCTCTCCAACATTCCTCCCTCACTAGTGGGGAGGGGGTGGGCAAGATCTTCGGAGGGGATATATCCAGGAGAGTTGACTCAAGCTACAAAGGAGTATTCCATGCCAGACAGGGCTGTTCAGCAATAAAGGCTAAGAAAAAAGAGGGGGAGGCTGGATATCACCAGCTGATAGGCAGTAGAGAATAAATCTTTTGTTTTCCTTTGGTTTCACACAGGCCTTTTCTTTTGCTGTATTGAACTGCCTTTGTCTTTACCCAAGGCTGGGGGGGGGTCACCTGAGGTTCTGTCTTATTTTCTCCCCTGCCCTGTCCTGCTGAAGAGGGCAGTGATGGAGTGGCTTGCTGGTCACCTGGCATCCAGCCAGGGTCAGCTTCCCACAGTAGCACACAGGCACCAAAGGCAAAATCGGGTGTAGGGTAAGAAGCTGCAGAACAGGTAAGAGCTATGAAATGGAGACAGTAACAGTATATGTTTAAAAATTTCCGTAACTTAGTGATGTGCAAGTATTACTCTATCTGTTCCTATGACTGACCACTGCTTTTCATTTTCTACTTTTTTAAGATCAGAAAATACCTACTAACTCTGTCATCAGCCATTTTGCACTTCTACTGCATACCTTATTTTTCGTGACATAGAAATATGGCATTTGGTTTTTCAACTCTTGCAGCTGGCAGAAGATCTACTCTTTTCTTTGCTTCTTTTCCTAGACTGGACATTGAGTCCTAACTTACTTTCTGTTGAGTGTGCAGCTTTCTGAACACCAGCATTTCTTTTCTTTCCTGCCAACTCCTTAAGGGTCCTTAGCTAGTTTAGGATGATAATTTGATTTTGCTCTTAATTAGGACATCAAGCTATGATCATTCCAAATACAGCTATCTTTCCTTAAATTTTATCTATTTTGCTTTACATGCAGCTCAAAATAAAGACATGTCTTTCTTCTATAAACCTGACTATATGCAGCTTCACATGTATGTCTTCCATGGCCATTTCCAGATTCAGTCAAACACAATTTAGGCAACAAAGTAAAGGGAACTATTATTGAATCAAATGCATTACATGCATCAAGCATGTTATACTTCAAGTGTATTATTTTTTGCTAAGTAATAACAAAGTAATAGGTTATCTAGGAGGAAATAAGGAATTCTTATTTCTCACTGCTAGCAGGCTTCTCCTTAAACATAACACAGCCAAAGGTAAAGATCTGGCCTATGCTTAGGAATAAAAATTAAGTAGTATGGTATCAGATAATATAATTTTGAAATACTTCATCAGTTTATGTATAACTGCGAGGGATTTTAGTTTTTACTTGAATATATGTGGAAGAAGCTGATCCAGTAAAGCTTAAAAATAATATTTTTAATGTTTGGAGTGTGTAAGTCAAAGAAACTTCTACTGTTTAACTGTAAGCATCTAGATTATTGAGCATTGTATTCAGGAAACTTCACTTGTCTAATAACTTTTTAGCAAGTAACAAAAGTCTTGATAATACTGAAGAGCAAATGGAGCTTCCTATGGAATCCTTCTTTTTAGTGTTTGCTTAGTCCTGTAGTTCATATTATACTTCAGTGTTTTCATTAATTGCTAATAAAAGCAAAAATAAGTAAAATTGAAACATAAATATCAATCATGAACATAAAGAGCTTTTTTTACTACATAGTATCTCATTCTCAGTGAAAAATATTTGATAGGAAATATGTCATATGCTCATAATTAAATAGCTATTTTTAAAATTAGACAATGATGACATCTTGTGATGAAATTCTTGAATGGACTTGCCAGAACTTTGGCCTATATTTTCCTACTGGTGATATCTGGAAAGACTTCTCTTAGATCTCCAGGGAAATGTCTTAAGCAATTAGAGGAGCAGTAAAAAGCAAACCTGAGTATGCTCATGAGGATTTCATCCACAGCATGCATTCAGGAACAAAAAAATTAAAGCAGAGCTTTCCGTTCGCTAGCAGTACAGGTACTGGAAGAGCAAAGTTAACAGAGAGGAAAGTTAACTACAGAGAGGAAGATGACTGTTGATGTCCTCTGAAAAATTAAAAGCAGGAGTGCTGACCAAGAAGCAAGTAAGAATAACTCTTGATAACTGGCAAAACCCCAAACACTAGCTCAAGGAATAAAAAAATCCCCATTACCAAGAGGAAATAAAAGGTGCTGCTGACTAATTATCTTCTACTCAAAGTGATGTGGAAATATCTGCAACACCTGGCACTTAAATTATGGCTGATGTGCTTCTTCAAATTTTGCCAAATTACAAAGGATTGCACCAATCATTAGCATAGGATAAAGAATAATAATAATACTGTGAAGAATTATCCTAGCAAATCAAAAGTTCTTATCAGGCTCTGTGGCAGTGAATAAAGAAGTTGAAGATCCAAGATAATATTGTCTCTCATCTCATGTCCAAGTCTAGTATCAGATACACCCTAAATGTAATTCTTCTCTCTTCTGAGAGAAGTTTAAAATGAGAACCATTTGGCAAGAACAAAAATCATCATTTTAAATAAGGCAACTTGAACATAGGTGTTGTCCCTGGGATTATTTAAAACAAGAGTAAAGAAGTGACTAGAGAAAGTCATGGGTCAGTTTGTAAGGTGTCTTAGCTGTTTGCATGCTCATGGTAGAATAAAGAGGAACAGAGAAGAATTACCTGAAGAGTTAATGAAGAAAACAAGAATTAATTGGATATTACAACAGAATTGTCATTGTAGGTACTTTACCATATATATCACAGTAGTAGTACAGTCATAGAAGAAGGGAAGAAGAGAGGAACTTTTGGCTTGTATTTCAAAACGAGTTGCTTTGAGATCTCAAAAACAGGAGTAAATAGAGCTTCTAAATATCTGTTGGTGTCCAGGGAAACAGTAAAGAATATATTTATTCTTGATACTTTTCCAAAGATGTTGGACATAATAGTAATGGGGGTATTTAGTTGCCATTTTTTGTAAAAAATTATATTGACAGACTGCCCAGGACAAAAAAAAAAAAAAAAGCTGAAGAAGGTAGATGTCATCAAATTCAGAGATTTTATTTTAAGAAATGTATACGGTACAGGTTCAAGATGAATCTGTGGGGTTTTTAACAGAAATCTACTAAAGATCATAATACAACCTCCTTCACCAATGTGAAGAAAAGAAAATGTAAAAGACCAGCTGAGCTAAATTTTCATCTCTTCTTCCAGCTTGGGTAAAGTGAGGAAAATTTCTCTCTTTACTAAGCATGGTGGAATAACACTCAAGTGTAGAGGCATGTCAGAAGTGCCAAAGCACTCAGTGAGAAGCAACTAGCAAGATTTAATATAACATAATGATACTAGATTTAATAGATATATAGAAGAATTTAGATAGATTGATAGATAGAATTCAGATAGAAGAAGAACAAAAAATCTTCTGTGCCTAAGAGACCTACTGGAGGAAAGGAAAGGGTACATGGAGTAGGTGCAGAGAAGGGAAAAGCACACAGTTATTTTTTATTACATGAGTTTACTGTAAAGGTTGTCAGTGAACACATAACATGCACAGTTAATCCTAGAGCTAAAACCTCAGTTGTAGATAAGGAAAGAACAGACTATATAGGTTAGGTTTCTTAACTGTCTGCAAAACTTAGACCTCTTAGTGGCTTTCTGTGAGATTTCGTGAGGGGTGTATCAGGTACCAAAAGACTAAATAGGAATTACATAGAACTTATCTTTAAAAGAGGAAAGAAAGAAGAATGTGGGGAATTATTTTCAATTAATGAACAAGTCAATGAACTAAGTTAAGTAGCTTTTAAGAAACTAGAAGAAATAAATAATAAACAATATGGATTTGCCAAGGGCAAACCTATTAAAGCCATCTAATTGCCTTCTAGGAGTGGGTAGGAAATACTAGGTAAAGGAAAAACAGTAGGTGTCCGGTATTTGGACTTCAGTTAGAGTTTTGACTCATCTGTTTTTCCTGCAAATTAATTAAGAAAGCATGAGCTTGATGAAAATAATGGTAGGTCAGACAGACTAATCTTCTTCATAATGTCTAAATTCAGACTTCTGGAGTGTAGACTGCATAGAGCACATCTGAGCCATTAATGCTGAGTTAGATAAGCAGGCACTTTTTTATTATTGTTCATCATGTCTAAATGTCTGAAGTATGGAAAATGGCATCGGTGCCTTAGAGGAGCTCCTCAGACGTAGCTGTTTAAAACTACCTAAAATTAATCTCTCTCTGTTCCGCAGGACAAAATTATTAAGGTGATAGAGTGAAGCATCCAAATAGACTATTAGGAAGATTATAACTTTGGTTACATTCAGCAGCATCTGCAAGACTTTTGAATAGTTGCCAGAATGAGAAAGAATAACTGTTGGGGTATAACTGACCTTGGCTTGAATCAGAATGAAATAGGTCACTGATTTATACCCCATTGAGTCTATTTTGTAATGATTCTGTGACTACGCTAATAACATGATTTAGAAGGAGCCCATCTACAAAGTAAAGTAAAAAGAAGAAACATTGCAATTTCGTATTTTCTTTGCTTAATTATAAACAATTTTTTCCCCCCAACAATTAGAAGTCTTTCAAGGCATACACAGCAGTAAGTCTATGTTAGTTGGAGCTTGGTAGCTGTTTGCAGGTGCATGACTCACGGTTTACTTATATTTGCAAATCACTTGTGTCTTGGTTTGGAAAGACAGATATCTGCCAGGGAAAGCTGGAATTTCCCTTAGAATGGAGAATGTAAACCCCTCACCCCTGCCAAATTATAATTTTGCAATCAAGGGCTTTCAGGCAAAGATTTTGGGAATAGGAATAACAGTTCTTTACTAGGAATATTAATAATACAAATGTAGAAAAACAAAACCACCCAACCAAGCCAGCAAACAAACAAACAACAATTTTGGAAAACCCTGACAGAGTCAGGGCTACAACCTGACACCCTGCTAGTCAGGGTGTTGAAAGCAGTGCAAAAGTGAGTCCTTCTGGAGTGGCAGATGTGGTTCTGTTGAAGTAGAGATGGTCCTGTAGCAAAAGGGTCCAGGGGTGGTGAGGAGGGGTCTGGTGATGGTGAGGAGGGGGTCTGGTGTTGGTGAGATGAGGTCCGATCTTCCTCCCAGAAAATCAGGTGAAAGCTGGATGTTTCCGTGTTCCTGTGTCTCAGTTTTATCCAGGTAGAAACTGCCTTCCCCACCCCACCACCCCCCTCCACACTCCCCCCACTGCCAGGGGGGATGTCATGCATCTCACAATAGGATGATGGAATGCGGGGTATAGCCTGGGGGGGGGGTGCTAATGGCCCATTATCAGAAGGCGTCTGGCCTCTCCTCCTTTGAGTTACAAGAGATAAAGAAAAACATCTCCTCAACTGCTTTTAACAGATGAAAATAGAACATATACCCCTGGCTCCACAACCCAAGACAACTTGGAAGGGAATAGTAAAAAAATAATCTACTTCAAAAATACCCAAACTAAAATGGGTAATGGATATCATATCATCGTCATCATTAAAGCTAGAATTGTGCCAAATCAAAGCAGTTAAAATGAGTAAGAAAATAATTATTGAAAGCCATTCCACTTCAAAATAGTCAAAAAATCATTTTAGTTTTTGAGAGAGCCACTTCTGTTAAATATGTTCTAGTTCTAGAGAGTGATTTAGAGTTTTATAATTCTACTAATCATAAATTCTATTTCGGATGCTGTCCATAATTGCACTAAACAGTTCCTGTGTGTATACAAGTCAGGATATTTTTGTTCAGATGAGCAGGTATCTACCCTTGAGTGCTCTCATTGTTCCACCTAGAGGCAGACAGGGTAGAGTTTACTGAAATATCTTAATTTTATTGATCTAAAATTTTAGTTTGAAATATACTGTCAAGACTTTTTCTTACAGCTGAAGTAAACAAAATTCTTATTGCATTTAGGAAGATTGTATTTTACAGGATTTTGTGTTGCCCTTTTTTGAAAGCAGTGCCTTTTCCTGTGCTTGGAGATAATCCTTGCACTACATGCAGCATTTATGTCTTAATATCAATATCAAGGCTACAAACGTTGCTCAGTGACACAGCCTGTGTGCTTGCCTTTCAAGGATTAATGCTGATTTTTACTGGAAATGGTATACGAAACAGAATGTGAATGTGAAAAAATGTGAAAAAAAAAAAAAAAAGACTTTCAAGGAAGCTAGCAAATCTTGTGGCATATTTACTTTAGCAGTATGTTTCCTCTTGTGTACAGCTTCAGAGAGACTCATGAGTTGGGTCCTTTAGGGCTGCTTTTAAACCAGAAGGACTCTGGAACACTGAAGGCTATGCCTTAGTTGACTGCACTAGCTCTATCTCATTTGAAACTGCACTGCATTGAGATGTATTCAGAATAAACCTACAACTCCACTTTATGTCAAGTTATTTTTTTACAAACAAGACCTTATTACTTCTTGATATGCCTACTGTATATTTGTGTTTCAATATCATGTTGTCCAATTTTAATCCCAGGAACTGACAGTAGGGCACAGAGCACTGAATTAGAATACATTTTGAAGTGTTCTTTCTCAAATCTTCCATTTCAGGATGAAAGTTGTAGATAGTCATCATAAAAAAGTTATTTTCTTTATTTACCTTCTCTACTGATACGACCAAGGCTATTATTGATGATTTCTCCTTTGCAGTATGGGGAAAATTTTAAGAACTCTTACTTTTCAGATTTGTGAGAGAATTACTTTGGACACGAAGATTGGGAAAATAAAGTAGACGTGACTTCGCCAGCTTAGAAAAAGATGGAATCAGGTGGGGCCACATCCAGAAAATCTGAGTAAGGGTTCATGTTGCGCCCTGTACAGCTGTACTATAACTGAAACTGGGCAAAACCCTTGACTGCCTGAAGCTACATGCTTGATTTCCTCTCTGTCTTCCACCTGCTCCACTGCCACTGCTCAGACATGAAGTCTTCATGATCCCTAGTGTGGTTCTGCCTATAAAAGCTAATATATTAACTCAAAAGTCAAACTGTCTTTTAACAAATGAACCCTTGTTAGGCTGTCCCTTTTCTGTTTGCTGCCATATGGTTGCAGTTTTGGCAAAGTGGTTTTCCTCCAAAGCTGTTAATATCCTCCCTCCTCCAAGAGCTGAAAACAGATAAAATATAAGTATTCAATTAAGTCAGAATTTTAATTGGATATGTGTAGGCATGGTGGCATAAGGCATATTTCACAGTGATACATTATAGACTTAAAAGTATATATTTTTTTTGTCATTTAGTCCCTGTTTTGCATTTACCTTTCCCTTTTAAAATCTCCATTTGGTTAAGAGCTTTGACAAAGTGGACTTTATTAATAGAATTTAATAAAATGAGCCATGAAACTTCTCACTAAGAGGGACACCTCTTAAGTTTACAGTTTTGAACACATAGCTATAATTTTGCCAGACAACCAGACTGTAAAATAAAGAAGACATTACTTCTCTCCTGACTTCCCTTTGAAGCTGATATGCTGTGCAAAAAGACTAAAATACCTGTAGCATCATAGATGGCAAAAAAGTAAAAGACAGAAGAAACCTGACTGTAGCTGGTAGAAGAGGAACCTGATGCGACGAGGCAGCTCCAGGAGCTGATGTCTGCTCCCAGTGCTATTTGATGCCTCCTCAATAGGAAATGCATATGCAGTCTGAAATTACTAAGCTGCAAGTCTTTGAACTCTTTAGAAAAAAATTATAGGACTGCACTTTAGAAAAGAGAGCCGCACTTTTGTGTTTGGTTCTGCCCCAATTTTAATTTGCAATGACAGAACAGCTGGGGGAAATTTGCATAACCAAAGTCAATATGCGATGTTACAGGAGGTAGAAGTGATTCTTCTTTTAGGTGAAACGGTTTTCAGTCAGTCACATTCTTGTATGGAGCCCGTCATGCTCAGTACCCAAAAGCAAGGAGGTGTGCATGTGTGTGTCGCCAAGTTGCTTGTCCATGGTCACTTATGTATGTTGTGGTAGGCTGACTGTTGCATTCTTTGTGTATCTGTTGGGTTCCTTTTGATTAGGGAAAGGAAACTATCTTTTCATAGACCTCTAGGAATCAACCTTTGCTGTGGCATGGTCCCTTTGATCCAAAATTTTTTTCAGTGGCACTCATTGTTTCTACTTCCTTTCCTTGTATATTTTAGGTCATTATTTTGGAATAACGAAAAGGTGAATATCATATGCAGTGTGCTGTAATGTTGTTGCTGTAGTGCAGGGTCTTCTGCTCATAAATTGTTTGAGCTGTTGTTTTATCAGAGCACACTCCTACTTTTGACAGGAACATATTCCCTAGTGTTTTACTACTGCCAGCAGTGTCCCTGATTAAAGGCAAGTACAGACCTTGCTTTTAACTCTTTGAGGCACTGTCTCTTCTGGTGCTTTCACACATGCATTTCTGCCCCTGCATTATTCATACCAGTCTTCCTATTTCTATTAATAATATCTTCATTTCAATTTTTTTGAATGGCAATTTAAGTGGTTGCAGTCATCTAAGTTATAAAGTAGTGGAGAACAGAAGGCATATAGCTATAAAATATGAGGAAGAAGTATTTTTAGCATTTATTTACTGAGAACATAATAGTCCTAAAGTATTGCATGTCACTGAGCTTACCTAAAGATCATATAAATTCTAAAGAAGCTATCACATATAATTGGGTTAATTTTTTTGACTTTTACATCATAAAAACCTAAACAAGAGATTAAAATGCATCTGTTTAAATGATTCATTGAATCCCAAAACAAACAGATTCTTACAGAAACTGGGCAAACTGCAAGATAATTGTAAAGCTTTTTATATGTTTTATAATAAATGCAGTGGGACTTGGATGCAAAAAGCTGCAGGCATTTATTTTAGTTTCTTATACTCAAGTATTCCTATTATACTAGCAATTTTACCCTGTGGTGTCACAAATGTAATAATCAGCTTTATGTTCATCATACACCAATTTTGTTTGAAACAGCCTACTACAACAGAAGACTCAGGCCTAAACAGAAAATAGAGTCAAAATGTAAGTCGTTGGACCATATTTACCAAAGTAGTCTTTAACTCTAATACATTTTCTTTTTACATTTCCACTCTCTCTATAAGTGCCAATCAACATTAACCTTTTATTTCTATCCATGCTTTTTGTGTTCAGTGTTAGACTTCTTTTTCCAAAACTGTTGCAAAGCAATTCAGTCATTATATTCACACACATGCATAAATGATTTCTGGTATATGTCTCCTAGAAGGAATAGAGAATATTGATAGCAAACAAAGAAACTTAGGAAAATGGAACTATAAATGTCATAAATATTGACATCTGTGAGAGAGTAAATGTATAGCTTAATTCTTGTCAGTTTTGGTGTAGTCTACTTGTGGCTGCCAGACCTGGTCTGCAAGAGAACTGCTTGAACAAAGGAGTCTTCTACAAACTCTCTTTTAATTGGAGGATTGACATGCAATTTTGACTGAATTAATATGCTGAGACTTTTCAGCAGTATTTCCCCACATCAAATGTAACATGATGGTGGAACAGCATAGGAAATTAAGGTCCTATTTCAATATTTTGATTTAAAAAAATAAAAAGTAAAACCATCAGCAATCTAGTCTGTTGTACTGTTATTTCTGAGCAACCAAACTTTTTTTTTCCCCCTCACAGAATACAAACAGTGTATTCTTCTTTGGAAAACTTTGTCAGATCTAAAGTTTTTTTTATTTTCTAGAAATACTTATTTTAAAAGAGTAATGCATGCTGAAACCCTACCATCTCTTCTTTTATTTTGTTCTTAAACTAATAGCTGATCCACCCATTCTGTTGTTAAATATGGTTAAAAAAGAAGTCTCTATGACCACAGACATGAACAATGTATATTCAGTTTCAATGCTACTCAAATCTAAGGAAATTCAAATAGTGTCCTTACCAATATTATTAAAGCCTTGTTTTCAGTATTTTTAAAATATTCTCACATTATGTAATTTCCTTTTAGAAGAAGTGAGAGATACTGAGTTATAAAGAAAATGTGTGTTAATATGTCATGATATAGAGATATATTAAATACATTTCTAATATTTGTTTTGAGAAAGAGTGCAGGATGGTATGAATACACAGAATGCAAAACTCAGAAAATCAGATTTTCAGTGACTTCCAAGGTTGTAAAGCTCACAAATACTGACAAATAATAGCAAAATTAGTAGTCTGATGTTTAAGCATATTTGGGGACAGTGCTTAGAAAAACTCTATATGTTACTCTAGAGAAAATCAAAAGTAAGTGAATAAAAGTTATTCTCACTTTAAATGTTTGGATATACCTGCCTATGGCCTAACCTTACAAAAATCACACTGATAAAACCAAATCATGCCAGATCTCAAATTAATTGGTTGTGTAAGTTGTTTAAAAATAGTATTTTTCACATTTCCTCCTGGGTTCTATTGGTAGTAAATGGGTCCTTAACTCTTAAGTGGATTTAAAAACATTTCTGAGGATGATGTTAATGCTGCAATCTTCTTTTCCTGGTCAATTCTCTCCTCTGTCAGATCAATCCCTGAAGTAACTGAGCTGTATGGAATGTATCTTTTTTCCACTGTGGGGTTGAATATATGTCTGAGCTTTGCCAATATAGATAAGAGATAAAAGGATCAACAAAGGAAGATTGCAGATTTCAGAACTTGAAAAAAAAAAAAAAAAGATTGAAACATTTTCAAAGTTATTTCCAGTAAGACTGAGGTCTTGCCTGTTTCTCTACTGAACCGTAATGGTATGGGAGGGAGTTTCCACAAAAACAGTTTGGCTGGATTTCACAAACTTAATGCCAGAGTGCTTGCTGGTGTGCCTAAAAAGTAACAAGCCAATGATGCCCTCATTCTGTAATGCTCTAATAATCATCCTACTGTAATTCCAGAGGTTAAGAGATTTTTTTTTTTCAATTCATGATAAATGATGTGAGAAGAATTATCAGATTACTTCAAAGTTTCAGAAATCACGTGTTCAGGTTCAGCTTTTTCCTTGCTTTTTAATCAAAACCTTGCAACTATGTAGTCACTTAGACACATGTATGTTAATATTTTATTAAATTTATTTGACTAAATTAAGCAATTTAATTATTTCTAAAGCAGAGTTAAATTCAATACCAGGTTGAAAAAATGTATGCAGAATAGGAATCAGCACATCAATGGAATTTAGAATATCTGATGAAAAATGAGGCCTTCACAGCTTGTGGCCAGAAATTCTTCAAAGGCAACAGAATATTCCTAACTTCTAAAATAGGTTTTACAGATTTGGCTTTAGTAATCAGTTTGTTATTTTCATACATGATTGCTAATGGCAAATCTCTAAAACTTTGTTCAGTATCTCTGGTGGTGTTTTGTATGCAATTATAAGAGTGTAACTCAAAAATACGTTAGTGTTGGAGATGTTGTAGCAAATAAGACTATGATGAACTTTATCCTTCATAAATAATATAGAGATCTAAGTCTACTAAAACTGTATTAATAATGATTTCTTGAA
Source organism: Phylloscopus collybita (assembly GCA_027886175.1). Taxonomy (NCBI): domain Eukaryota; kingdom Metazoa; phylum Chordata; class Aves; order Passeriformes; family Phylloscopidae; genus Phylloscopus; species Phylloscopus collybita. The sequence goes on along the minus strand of JAJNNQ010000137.1, from coordinate 46,511,780 downwards.
AGTTCAGCTGATTCAGTCATGTTTCCTTCTAGTAGTCCTTGGATTTAAGTAGATAAGAATCTTTGCATTCATATTTCTAGTAATCACATTTTGAGTAATCACAAGAATGTCACATGCTAGTTGAAAAATCTTTAGCTTGTTATAGAATTTACAGCACACCAAATTGTTTCTGGTTTTCATTCCACCTATAGAAAATGAAGTAATTCAGAATATTGAACTTATTAAATGAATTCATTTACTTTCTAACCCAAACCATTAGCCTGAGTTCATGATTGTAATTGTTCAGGATCAGTATTTTCTTGTTTCATTTCCCTGTATTCAGGAAGGTACTGCATTGATATGCCTTCACATCCTTCAAAAATTATCTGTGATATACTACTTACCACCCCTACAATGTAACTCATAATACCAGGAATTTTACAAAACTGTGTTTGACTTTTATCCATTGCTGCTCTTTATTTTAGGTTATTGCACTGTTACAATTCTGAGAATGGCTGAGGTTAAATTATTGATTGATAATACAAAGTTCCATTAAAAGCTAAAAATAGCATGTAGTCTAAAGTGGTGAATTGTTGTGTAAGCTACTTCTAAATTGTATTTATTATTCATTGACAATATTTGCACTTCATGCATGACTTTAGATAAATATTTCTTACACGCTCTGCTGTTTGCTTTTCTATTTACAGAGTATGATGGCTATCTCCGTTACTTTGTGCTACTTTTGTTTTCTGCTAGGCTATTTGAAGTGTTTCATAGAGCATAATTCTAAAGAATATATTATCTTGTCAGTACACAAATCCCTCTATTTGCATATCAATATGGCATTGAGATAGAGCCCAGCCATTCTTCTCAAATATATGCAAGACGAAAATCCAGGTACATGAAAATTTTGAAATGAGTAGCAAGAAATGTGGCTAAATAGCTCTAAGCCAGAATGTGAGACTACATGTAGGTGTGCTTCTTAAACTAGCTGAAGTTTTGATCTGGTTTCTAGTATAGAAAATAATCCTTAACATGCAATAATCAATATAAAATATTGGTGGAACTAGTCGGATGAGTGCATTTTCAGATAACCTGTGCCTGCAGGACCACTTGAGCTCAAGCTGAGATCCTTTAGTCTTGACAAATGGACTAGGTAAGGAATGATTCCTGGAGTATATTTTATGAAACTTGTCTGAAGAGTTGCATTTGTATCATTCCAATTTCTAAAACAAAAAGCCATGCAGGACTAAGTATAATGCCATGAGGGTATTTGTGGTGTTGTAAGCATCAACACAGATTCTTGAAACAAGATCCCAGGCTCCAGAGGTGGGAGAGTGAGAATAGAGCCGTTGGCATGAGGGAGCTCACAGACAGAATGAACTGGGTTTATATAAGCTCATCCATATGCAAACAGTCCAGTGAGTTGCCAGAGCTGTGCCAGCATGCCACCCACTCAAGTAACATCTTTATTATTCATTGAAAGATGCTGTAGTTTTCTTTTGGTGCTGCAGAACCTGTGTTAGTAGGGGATAGATATTACAGAAGGTGGTTATAGAGTATGTGTGTAATAAGGCAAGTTCCTATTGAGAAGCTGACTTTTTGTCAGGAAGCAGAGATGGAGAGTTGTTCCCTAAAAAGCAAGGAGATGTCTGCACCCAGACCCAGGTGCTGGTGACATGCTTCACTGACTACTGAGGTTAAGAAGAATAAGAGGTGAGATAAACAGGGAACATAGAGAATGAATTATAAAATGAAGTTAGAACAGGAAGGACAGAAGCGAATTCACCTGATCAGCTGTTCAAAGAAGTTCACTCTGAAATCTGGTGTACTGGGGGCAAGGGAGCCTCTGAGTCCAGTTAAGCAAAAGCAAACAGAAAAAAAAAAAGTGCCACACTGCCTCAGGTTGAATCTGATTCATAAAATAACCCCAGGAGAAATCTTTAGTCTTCCATCATGTATAATTTCATGATTCAGAATTTCAAAAATATGGGCCAGTACATGCTTCTCATTTCCACAGCTCTTTACAGGACCTTGCAGCAGTTACCATGTCTATAAAATCAAGAATGAAATCTGTGAAATCATTTATTAACAGCTGTATTTAACTTCTTGAGATATCTCTGTGCAGATATCTTTTTTTTTTTTTTTTGAGCACTTTCTTCAAATAGTTCTCTGTTACCCAGTTCTGTGTTACCTAGTTCTGCTTGTTTGCTAGTCCAGTGTTGCTTAGCACAGAGCTGTAAAAAGATTTGCTCAAATTTGAAATTACATAAACTTAGGTTTATGGTACCAGTAATTATAGGGTAAAGGGTTGAGCTTCCTTAGTATTTTTAGCAAGACTATGTAGTATACAATTTTTTTATATATGCACTCAGTGTACTAGCTTTTAACAGTAGTCTAAACTTTTTACTGAATTAAGTAAAATATTTTGATTGGCCGTGGTGTCATGTAAATTTTCAAGGGTTTGGTTGTTTTGGTTTTTTTTCCCTTACTAGACGAAAGCAGTGAAAATGATTACTCATAGGTGGTGAGTGTAGTGTTACTATTATCCTGTAAAACTTCCCAAGACAAGGACAGAAATTGCTCTGAGACAGTTCCTTTTTTCAGAAAATATTGTTAATTTCCATTAAAGTCAGAATAAGGATGACTCTTGCTTAGACCATATTTCATCAACTACCAAACTGTCAGAAAAATACGTAAAGGACAATTAAACATAAAAACACTTTCAGGGAGACATTTAGCTGCAATTTGCTGGAAACTGGGAAAATGCTAGGAAGGGATCACTGGTTGTCCATCTTATTCTTATGCTTTTTTGTAGTCATCTAATAGTAGCTGCTCTGATTGAAACTGGTGAATGATGAAACTAGATGAGCTGGATGAAGCTGTGCTCTGATCCAATGCAGTTGATCCTGTGGTCTTGCAGCAAACCATCCATCTGTTCTCAACTAATTCCTTGTGATTCAGTAGGCTGCATTTGGTATTTCTGTTCTGTAAGCCAAGGATACACATCTGACTGAAGTTGTGCATGTTGCAATGCTATCTATATTTGATTAACCCAATGTCTTTTGAAAAAAGTTATCCCTCAAATCTATTAATTTAAAATAGAAAATCAAAATCTGGAAAGACTAACTGGATCTCAAGCAGTCTTCCTGCATGGTAATATATGTTACCAAATAAGATAGATAGATAGATAGATAGAGAGAGAGAGAGAGAGAGAGAGAATTTCTCTGCATTATGGTAATGACATTCTTGAATAGAAATGAGTCCTAGTCCAGTGGCTGTGCTCTAGAAAACAGGTATTTTAATTTTCCAATAAGATCTGCTCCTCATTGACTGAACAGCATGTGTTCTGAAGGAGGCTAAATTAAAGTTGTCAAAGCAATCAACTGAACATGAAAAATATTCTAACTTTGAAGTGTCTGATAAATGTATGTTTCAAGATATAGTGGAGTGCTTTGACTGAGCTCCTTCTGGGTAAATAATACATCAAGAGTCAGAAGTGCAAACTTGAAGAAGGGCCAGTGCAGTTCACAAAGTACAGGTCACTGCTGACAAATCATCTGTCAAGTAAAATGAATTTTCCTTGTTGACTTTGAGGTTATAGTTATTAAAGATACAGCACTTACACAGTGGCAATGTAGAGTTATAATCAATATTGGTATAAAAATCAGAAAAGAACTGTGAGGATGATGTTTTTCTAGTCACTGAGGGTTTTTCCATTAACTTGATTAGCTGTGATCTGAGAGCTATTTTTGTGAGTTCTGAGCCGCACGTAAGCAATGGAATGTAACATTTAGATCATAGATACTAGCTAGTGTTTCTTAAATTCAAGCTGTCCCTGTTGATTTTGTTTCTGTATATGCCATGAAAAATGTCTCTGAAAGCACTTTCAGAGAAATATTCAGAATCACCAAATATTATCATCCACAATGCGGTCATCATCCAAAGAGCCAGGCTGCTGACAAAAGTTACAGATTTTATGCAAGGCATCTGGGGTTTTTTTAGAATTTTATAAAAAAGATAATTTAAAATTTTTAAGCCTTTGGAGTTGCATTATAGTAAAACTGAAATGCGTAAGATAAGCCAGAATCCTGCATACCTTCATTGGAAGCTAGTGTGCTTCTTCCATAATAAACTTTAGTTATAGTGGTCTGCTGGGTGTTTGGCATAGTTTTTCTCATACAATATCCTGTTCCTAGCTATCCTTATCTCCTCTCAGGAATACATGCATTAGGTTAGTTTACTCACTAGAACACCCTGCCATGCTAACTGCTGTTGCACAGGTTCTGTCACAATGTAGACAGGTAACTGTATATCTGCCTGAAATCATAAAAAACTATGCCCCATTAAGCTTTATACAAGGCTGGAAACTTTAATTTAAAAAAAAAATCAGTTCTGACTCTAGCATCAATTTCTTCTCCAGCTTTGCTAAACGTGCCTGCCAGCTTACCTAAATGATTCATTCTTCCATATTCTCTACTCAGAAATTTCTTGGTTACTACTTGTCACTTCTAAAATCCTCCACTTTTTGATTCCTTAACACCAGAAGTGTTTAGCAATGTTTAACAGATATTTATGTATCAAAAAAGAATTTTTTAAAATAATCTGTTCATAATGACTAGGGGAACACCTCCTCTACAAGTAATCACTGCAATTTCTTCTTCTTCTTAGTCAAAAAAGAAAGAAAAATCAAGACAAATTCTTATTGTTAACAGCAGAAAAAATAAAATTGAGAGGCCCTTAAATTACTTAGCATTTAGAGCAGATCTGCCTTATGACATATTGAAAATCATGTGCCCTCTGATATCACAGATTCAATGAATTCCAAACCGCACATAAACATATTCTGAATCCCATTGGGAACAAGATGTCTTGTAGAAATTATCGTATAGGATACCAGATGGCATCTTTCTTGCAGACATCACTTCTGTGTGCTTCTTCTGTTGCCTTGGAGAAAAAAGAACCAAGTACTGCTATCTCTGTAAGAGACTTAAGTGTCAGTTTTCCCATGTAGGAATGGATACATCTTTTTGATTGTGGTATCACAGAAGGATTATCATGAAATTTATGTCCTTTGAAATCACAGGAAAGCACGGTAGTGTGTAAATATGTTGAGGTGAGCCCATCTCATACAGTCTGCATGGCACTTTCAATGTTGGCACCACTTTAGGCATAGGCAAAGTGTAGGCACTACCTGCAGCAGCACACTGCTGGGGCTGGCACTGAGTCATAGACTTAAAAGTCTATGAGACTTAAAAAGAATCAAGAGACAGCCTTTTAGTCTCAAAGCAGGGGCATCTGCTTCAGGTTCCCATTGCACTGGCTCAGAAAAATTGCCCAAGCAACCCCCCTGAGGTAAAACACCTGAACTGGCTAAACATCTGGAGATCTTAAAGAGCTGCAAGTTCCCTAATCCAAACAGTCCTGGCTCTGTTCTGTCTGCCTTTGCCTTGCTACAACCTTTGGTGGAAGCAGGAGGGAAGAAAAGTCTTGTAGATAACAGGATACTTTAGCAATGAGACAATAGTCAGGGGTGAGGACTAGGCAGCAAGCTGACTGTTTCTCCTCACTTTCTTTCCCCTTGCTGAGCAACCTTATGTTGTGTTGATGGGTTCAGACGTGTAGTTATACTGGCAAAGGACAGAGTTGGAGAGAGTGCACAGTGGGACCAGCAGTGCTATAATCATCCAGGGCTGGAGCCATGGAGACAGACACAGTACCAACAGCTCCATGAGGAAATGTGTCTGGGGAGCCACTCAGCAACTGAATTTTGCCTACACTGTTGCTAGGCATTGAGCCAAGCACTCCTCATCACTGGCAGCATAGCTTCCATGCTGTTTATAGTAAGGTAAGGAAGAAGCAGTTTGACCATGAAACTAGTATATTGATGATTGTGTGTGCCTTTTTGTGGGCAGCAAATTTTTGGTACGGGGGAACACAATGCAGAGACATTTGTGTCTCTGCATTTTTAGGAAATACAGGAGCCGGTCAGGCATAATCCATTCAAAGGAATTACGCTTCACTAGATCTCTTTCTGATACCAATTTTTATACTTACAGGGGAAAGGGGAAGACAGAATCAGGAATCATTTTCAAAGAAGTTTATTAATTCTCAGTCAACTAAGAAAAAATCAGAAAGATAGAACTCTCATCGTGTTTAAGATTTGTTCTCAGTTTGCCCTCTGAAGATCTTGCCCAGCCTTTTTGAATTTGCCTACTAACAGGGAAGTCCCCTATATTTCAGCCCACCATAGCCTACCCTTCTTCATGCCTGGGCACAATCCTCAAGGGATTATGATCTATCTGTATACAAAGATATTGATTCATAGTAAAGAAAACTTTTCAAAATAGGAATGATTTGCAGATGTATTTCTATCTCCATGAGACCTAGATTTCCTATCAGTTTGGCATACCAACTTTCTCTGAGAAGAAATTAATCTTCCATTCATTTATTTGAAGTGCATTTAGCAATTAGAAAACTCCTAAGAATTTCTTTGACAACTGCAGATTTACCAGTGACTGGCAAGTGTTCAGTATTCTTTTTAAAGACATTATGAACTTTTGTGCAGTAAATTTATCAAGTCAGTAAGAATACCTGGAATAACGGAAGTTCTTATGAGAGACCTTAGGCAACTTTCCAACTTCATGAAAGATCTTCTATGCTCAAATAAAATTATTCTAGGAAACTGTTATAGACTTCAATTTGCATGAGATGTTTCACAAATCCAGGCAGCCAATATCAGAGTGAAAGGTCATCCAGTTTTAGTCCAAGGACTAGTCAGACTGGAATTGAAACTCTTAAAATATTGTTAATTCTATATATTTAGAATCTGTTCTGAGACTGCTCAGGGACCTTCTGTGTGGCACTGGAAGAGACATTGTATTATAACATGTTGGTCAGACTGTATGTTTGGATTTCTATTAAACAATTATCTGCCATAGTACCATCAGTCCCATATTATCCCCTTGACAAATATCTGTAATTTCCTCATGCCTGGAATTAAATTCCTCCTTAGAGATGGTCATTGCTCAAGATTCACAATGGATAAGAGAACAAAAAATATAATTGATATGCTCAGTAAATGAAACACCACTGACAGGATTCCTTCTAGAATTGTACCCTGAATATACCTATTTCTTGCCTTTTTTTGTTAAGTCCTTTCATATGGTTATGAAAAACAAAAGTTTAGTAAATATTCCTTTCAGAACAAAGGAATAAAATGTTTCCATCTTGAGAAAAACTGTCTCAAAAATGAGGTGTAGATAGAAAATACATCATGAGGCATTTGGTTTCTTCTGCAGAAAATGTATTTTCCACTCATTTAAAATTTACGATCTTTTTTTTTTCTGCTATAGTTGATAAAATTTAAATCCTCTCTAGAAATCATGCAAATCTTATATGTCTACTTGCTGTCATTCACATTTTTATAAGAAAGGCTATAAACTTACAATTTTATTCTTTTAATTATTCATTTGAAATGGTGACCTTTTCAATTTGAATTATTATATGTTGGCATGAAGGTTTTCTTGTGTCTTGTAATATTTTACAGTTGAAGAAATCATGCAGATAATCTAATTACTTTGACTGGAATTGTTGTGTCTTTTATGTCTTTTGCTGTACTACATGAGAGAAACTGTGAAATATATTCATTATTGATTCATTAAAGGGTTTTGCTATTATATAAGCAGAGATGCAGACCACTACCTATCTTTCATTAAAAGGGGAAAGGGGAAGGCATAGTAAACCATGCCATGGGCTATGCTTCAAGTATTGTTTCTTAATGTCTTGTGAAATGTAGAAAAATCGACAACAAATAGATATGTAAAGACTAACTGTATGAAGATTCTATTCAAATTTAAGTGCTCTAGGTTGCTTTTGAATCTTGCTATTTTCTGCATTTGTTTTGACTGCTCTCATCATTCAAGATTGACGCTTGGATGGGTGTGTAGGAGGAAGCAGCAGCAGCAGGCTTACAGCTTGCAGACAAAAAAAAAATCTGCCTTATCTGATGGCTATTATTGAAAATGCGAGGTGTAGCCTAGGCTGGGTAATGAAGGGGAGCGAGCGAGGGGGAGCAAGAAGCATGGAGCTGCATACTGATGAGTGTAGGAGTACTTGATAAAAAGAATTCTTGCTGCTGGCAGTGCACTGCTCATTGTGGAGTATTCCAACAATCACATATAACGGAGAACAGCTTAGCTGACAGCTTGATATGCTTTTTTTTTTTTTTTTTCCCTACTGTATGACGTACTGGTCTGTAGTAAAGATTAATAACCAAGAAATGTAGAGCTGCGATCAGATCTTACGTTATATACTGCCCTGAAAACTATGTTTTACTTCTGACTTTTCTGTTTGCTGAAAACATTAATCTGTCAAGCTGGCGGGCTCGTTTGATACCAACTTTTCCAGGAACACGATGTGGCAATGCCACCTCTCAGCCCAGGACTACCGTTATTATCCAGTGGATGGTTATTCGTTGCTTAAACGCCTCCCTCTTCACCCTCCTACAGGACCCCGATGCCCTGTCCAGACAGTGGGACAATGGTTGGAAAATATTGGGCTACCTCAGTATGAAAACCACTTGCTGGCTAATGGATTTGACAATGTGCAATTCATGGTAAGAAATCTTCTGTGCATAGCTCTGTATATACACTGTAGCTGCCTTTTTTGTCTGTCTCTTATGTGCTCATAAAAACCTTAGAGCTATTCTGCATTGCACTAAGATCTGTTTAGTGTTTCACTTTCCTGTGTGTAGCTGAATTAATATATAAACTGCCATTTTATAAACCTCCAGACTGTACACATTACAAAAAGTCTAGCCTGAAATTTGGTAAAATAAAAACTGAGTATTAATGTTCTTTCTCTCCCTGATCAATCCTCCGATTAAAGAAGAAAAAGGCACAGTTCTTTTAATCCGTTGCAGGATTTTCATAGTATGAAAAAGCTGCCAACACCCCTTTCTGCAGTGCATCACATTCTTTTATTTCAACATTAACTTGTAATGATAATTAAAGAACATTCAATGCCATTCTTGCCTTGAGAGATATTTTAATAACAGAAAATTATTTAACAAAGTGTGCTCTCTGTGCAAGTAATTCTGCATATCTCAGTTAAATATTTTTGCATCTTAGATAATCAGGCTATGGGATTCACTTGTTGAAACTTATGCCCTGGGAGAAAAAGTAATGCATTCTTATTAATTGATCCATTTTCATGTTTTAACTCTAGGCATTTATCAGGAATGCTTGAATGAAATGAAATTTTAGTTAGGTCAGGATTTACCAGTATCACCATGTGGTGTGAGGTAACAGACCTATCATGCACAAACTTTCCGTTGAAATGAATATTGACAGTAAAGAGAGAAGCTTACTTGTAAGGCTGTTATATAATCACTTTTTTATCTGCTTCAGTATTCCTCCTACTTGAGCCTCTTCCAAAAATCCTGACTGCATTTCTTAAAAAGTATCAGGGCTTAAAACATATTTTAAAATATTTTTTCAATATATTTTAAGTATCCATGTATATCTTGGAACAATTCTAACTTTTCACAACTTGTATCTGCCATATAAGAAACAGAAGTGAAATGGCATGAATATTATAGCTATAAAATCATCACATGGGTTGTGTCTTTCCTCTTTAAATTATTTTGCCAACATCATTATATGCCTTTGGACTACTGATCAAAAAATTAAGGGACCTATCTCTGCCATTTCCACATTATAATAGTGTAGACGTTTCTTCCTGTTTTTACATGGCTGCCATGTGATCATTTGCTTAAATCAGTAAAAATCATTGTAACCTGTACCTTTAAATATTCTTTAAAAGAGAGCTGTGCTGTCAGCCCAGCAATAAGGGGGAGAAAAAACCCAAAAGTGTATCATGCTGCAGTTTCCCAAAATGTAGCTTCAAATTCTTACATATGTTATAGCATTAGTTACATAAGTAGGTGATCATGTAGTCTTAAAGAAGTTACAAAAGAAAACTGTTCACAAGAGGCTGTAGGTGGAATAACATATGCAGAGGGGTACACCTACCACAGGTATATTATGAGCACCTGAGGAGACAAATAACTGCCCTGGAGAGCTTTTCAGTCATACCCTGACTCTGGAGGGGCCTGAACCATGTTCTCAGGGAATCTATATGACTTTCCTACATCTCTTATTACTGTACTTATGTAAACATACAAATTACATACACGATTTTGTTATGCAATATACAAATCAAACTTCTAATGTATCAGCCAGGTTAAGTTTTCCTTGCATGCTTCTCTGTTAGCCAGTGTTTTCTGGTAATTTTAAGCCTTTTCTGATACATTACAGATTAAATACATAATTACTCTTAATATTAGCTGAGGCAGGATGCATTAAATGGAAGATTAGGCTCATAAATCCAAAAACAATAAAAGAGCTGTGAAAATGTATAGTAATAAAAAAGTATGATTTCAGTAGTTTTATAATTTCTAATTTATTGATTTCACTGTTCATCATGCTTTTGCATATTTCAGTGTTTGTCTGTACCAGAAATCGAATACTTCCTACATTATATTGGAAATAAACCACTTATTTCTTTTTATATAACTCCTTTGAATACATCAGCATTATGTAAGAAAAGCCTCTCCTCAAAAATTTAATGAGTGTTTTAAAAGCTATTTTTCATTCTAGCCAAAATATTAAAAGGAAAATTAAACTTTAAAAGTGTATCAGAAAATGAGAGGAGTAACACCTGCTATGCTAAGAGGAAAATTCAGATTATTCCAAACTTAATATGTTATATTCTTCCTTAATATGATGAAACAGCTTTACCTTTATTACAGTGGTTTATATATTAAACTAGAGTTTAAAATCTTATTAACTTAAATGTTTCAGATAGGTTAGCTGCTTTGCACTGAAGAAATCCAATAGTTCAATGCAGTAAAAAGCAGTTAAGACATATTTCTTATTCATTCTGTCCAATATTCCTGCTTTTGTTTTTTCTGGAAGCACATTCTGACCTGCATTTATTCATTCTGTTGCCTAAGCAACAACCATCACACTCCTATTAAGTATGATTTAGTAGTACAGGTCTTACTAGCTGTTCAGAACAGTAGAGGGAATATCATGATGTTATAATTAATGCCTGTGGAATAACATATATCTGAGAACAAATATATCCCATATATAGTATTCTCAACAGCAAAATTCTATTAATTAAATTAGCATTTTGATAAAAAGGTGATTTTCTGACAAAAAAGATTTCATGGTCAATCATTCATTGGATCTTGGAAATTAACTCCTTGTGTTTAGTCTCCCTTGGGTGAATAAACTTGTGAAAGTTATTCACAAGACTGTAGTTAGAGTAAGTAAGATTTATCTTACCTGAAGTGTGTGGACTTTTATGAAGAAACAGCTGGATTTCTATTAACTTTACAGTATAAATATTTTTCAGATCAATGTGTGTGTTTTAAATATGTATTGAAACATAGTATTTTAAAAATTAGTGGTTTTTCATGGAATACTTTATTTCTACTTAGAGTATGTTTGCGCACATAGCAAGTACAGCTCCTACCCACTGTTAGTGTCATGCAGGAATGACACTTCCATAATATTTAGTAGGCCCCAGCCAGATTCAGTCCCAAGACTTGGTTCATATGTACTTGAATATGTACATGGATACGCAATCATCATTAACTTTGATAATTTGTTGTGTAATAGGCTGCAGTGTCCTTCAGATGTAAAAATTTCTAGTGACTTTGTGCAGATACTCTATATTTGAAGATGCAGATGATACTGCAGTTTCTAAATGTGAAGGCTATTTTGCAGGTAAACCAATTCCAAAGTGCAAGAAAACAATTAAATCAGTCATAAATCACAATATACAAACTAGATATAAACAGTAACAAAACGTAGGCATGTTTTTGATACATAAGCTCTATGGATCCCTGGGACAAGCTATAGTTTTATGCTGACTTGCAGGCCTACAACACTTAATATGCTGAAACAAAAAAAAAAAAAAAGAGAAAGAAAGAAAAAGGTTGAGTTGCAGAGAAACAGATGTAAATATATAAATGTATGAGGTCACTAAAAGCTCTCATGCAGTTTCCTACAACTGTGAAACTTCATCAAAGACTCCATTCTGGATTCACTGAGATAAAAGCAGTTCAATCAAATCACTGCCCAGGGGGGACTAGTTCTGATTAAGGACTGTATATGACTATCTATTTGTAGGTTGTCCTAATCATTTAAGATATTCTGAAGTTTTATCGCTTATTATTGCAGTTTGATGAAAAAAAGTCTCTTAAAAAGATCTTAAAAGTCTCTTAAAAGACACTGTGACAGAAACAGGGACCAGTATTCAAAATGAGTTAACAGAAAAAATATGAAGCATTTTATTATATCTTTGGCATTCTAAATTTGTTCACTATCAACAGTTAATATTTGCATTACACTCTAGGCTTTCATTGCTGCTTTTAAAAGACATGCATCTCTATCCCTCCAAGTACTTACGTGGCTTGCATTGCCTAATGCATCATGGTTTGGGCTTGGTTGTTGGTATTTTTTTTTTAATTCTCTCTTTTTCACTGTAGGGAAACTGAGACAGTGTGACTGCAGGGTGGGATTTAAAACTCTTATACATTTGATACAAGAGGCCCTAGTTCTCAAATTACCTACTGACATAATGTTTAACAGATCAAGTAATTTGCTTAAATGTAGGCATCTAGTACCAATTGAAATACCATAGGGAATCCAGGAGATCTAGACAAGGTTGACAGATATTGCTGACAACCAGAGACAGCCAGGTCCTTCACGATTAGCAGCTCAAGTTCAGGTGGGATATCACCAAGCTCCTCAGACAGCTGTAGAGTCCTGATGATTTGGAAGCTGAAATGAATCTTAAATTTCACAGAGTTTATGACATGTCTAGAAACTGAATATAGATGTCCTGAATTCCCACTTATTTGCATATGCATTTCTTGACCTAATAATTTTCTGTATTTGTATTCATCCTGTGAACTTAACCTGCAAAAGTATTTACCAGGCTTCTCACTGCTAGGCATGGTCTACCTTCTCAATTCCCCTCAGCTGACTGCTTTGGATGTAGCTTTGAGTTGGTTTGGCTTTTCTTTCTCCCTTCCTCTCTGTCTCTTTCTTTCTTTATTTCTTTTCTTTCATTTTTTCACTAGTTCTGGAGGTTGATTAGCTGAAGTTTATCTGAAGACTGTCTTCTCTCAGGTGTCATTCCTGGCAATTTCTCCTCTGGAATACACAGTAATTCTTTGTGCCTTTAATCTCTTTTGAGGATCTTAAACTCTGTATCAAGTAGAGAGGATTCAGAAGCAGTTTTATTTCATTAGAGTGAGACACACCTATAAGGAAATCTCTATGTGAATCAGCTCCAAGTTCTGCATTTGTGGAGACCACCAGATCTTTTGACCAAAAATATCTAGGGCAGAGATTGGTGATTTAGGCATTAGATGAAAGCTAAAAAAGACTCCATCAGTTTGCCAACACCTTTCTTAAATTAACCATGTGGCTGGTGATGAAAAAGAGGCTAATTTTAGACAAGGGTTCTAGTCTGTAGTGACCTTGGTAACTTCCAGAAGCCAACGCCTAACAAGCAGATCTACAGCATCCGGGCTATCAGCTCTCCAGACCCATGGTGGGTACTACTGGGACTCGTTGGGATACTTGTGCATCATCTGGACCCTGGCATGGCATTGGCTGTGTCTAGTTTACCCAGAAATTAAGAACTGTTTAAGGCAACCTTAAAACTGGCTGTTGATAAGCTGGTGATATACAAGCAAGCCATACTTTTAGCAGAGTCCCACTGATCCTGGAATAAACTGTGGTTTAAGATTTACTACACATCTAATAAAATCTTAGAATACATTCCTGGAACCACAAGTTTCAGTCTCCTTATCAGGGTCACACTCTCTCACCTAGGACTTGCTTTTAGTTTCATGGCAGACCTACAGAACTTAACACTAAAACTGTGGAGCTCCTCTCAGTACCAGTGTAGCCTTGGCTTTTTGCATGAGTAAAGTGACTCTGTCATTCTGGTGTCTTCTGAGTCTTCCTCTCCTTCACCCCAGTAACCTTTGCACCTGTAGGTCCTCAGGCAGGCCACCTTATCACTTAGCTCAAAGAGAATGGGGCAGATTTAAAGTCCAAAAATAGACAACTGCATGCCTATTTACACATCAGTAGATGGTAAGAACTATGTTCAGTTGCCCTCGTATTGAAATAGAGATGGCTGGGACATCTGTGTGGGCTTGGTCTTTATGGTACAGGATCTGTAAAACAGCAATACCTGTCTGGAGCTTCAGTCAGATTCCAAGCAACGTACATTTGCAGCATCGCAGGTGACTCAAAATTCATTTCTGTGGGTAGCTAAGTGAAGCACCTAATCAGACATTAAAGCCAATGGAGCACAGAATGCAATTTAGCTGGGTGGCTGAGTAACTATTAGGTAGTTATTGGAGGATAAATTAAAGTAGATTCATCTGATCAGCTGAACCACCATATAGGCTGTATTGATGGTTTTGTACTAGATCTCCTTAAGCTGTAATGTAGACACAAAGTTTTTGACAGTTCAGTTCGGGCTAGAATCTATACAGAGTTCACTGAAAACAAAACACAAATTATTTTTATTAGAGCTTTTTCTCCTCCCTCAGAACATCTATCCCTGAGACTTCAAGGTCTTTTTCATCCTAGTAGGAATTCTTACTATAAAAACTGCAAATTCGAGCCCAGGTGGGTGTCAGAGTTGAAGATATGCCTGATATCCTGCAACAGCAGTGGGTCTAACAAATAATGCTGTTCCACATGCTCCTGTTAATGCTTCTGTCATGGTATTCTTCAAGCTACTCAAGAGACAGAAGGGCTTATCACTATACTACCCAGTCTTGCATGTGTAAATAATACCTTTCACTGTCTTTCTCTCTTGAGGTCTCTGGCAAGTCTGCATCATCCTATGTGAGTGCATGCAGCTGTGGAGGGGTAGTGCTCATTCCTCAGTAGAAAGCAAGTTTAGAGGAATCTGCTTCATGTTTATACATTTTTATATGTAATGCATTTGTGTGAAAGACACAGCACTGTAGGCTGGGGACTGATCCTGCACTTGATAGGGGACTGCATGAAAATTTTGGCAGTAATGATTGCTCAGTGGAGAGATGGTGTTCTTGTGTATTTCACTTGAATGGTTGATTCATAAGGAACACACCTCCAGACAGACTGTTGGCTTCATTAAGACATCTTGGATATGGTGAATCCCTTGAGAGTCAAAGGGAGTATGTTTTCATCTAAACCTGTCTCAGCCATTGTATCTTGAAGGTATAATCAAGGATGGGTCCATCTGCCTGTATGCTAGGTTCTGCTAAGTTAACCTTAGGTTAACTTAGGTGAGGGTTTCTCTGGTTGTTCTGGGATATTTGGCTATCTTCAATTGAGTGTTGTTCCACGCAAGGTTGTACATACAAGTCAGAGAGACAGGACTTTGGGCTGCACTCCTGGTCAATGATCCAGGTGCCAGTATCTTTAGTGGAACGTCTTTGCACTCACCTCTGCCATTCAGGTTAATGACACTTGGTGTGTATGTGCTACTTTGCTAAGCTCAGTCTTAGAAGAAAGAGCTTGTCCTAATAATGTCCCAGTACACAGCAAATGTATTGGGCTCAGTCATACACTCCCTAGGAACAGAGGGCCAAATCCAGGTGTTGAAAGCCATCACATGTACAGTCACCGCTAACAGTGACACTATTTCATGGTATATATCTGTGAATATGATACGTGAGAACTGGAATTAGTCCCATCTGTTCTAACAGTATGTTAAATGTTAATGTTAAGCAATGTGTTTAAGCTAAAACCCTGCCTAGACCAGAGGGCGGCCTCATTTTGATGTACAAACACTGATGAGATGTATATTGAGACTACATATGTGTGGAATTGGCTATTGGCCCTAAATGCAATTTTATGAGAAACTAGTAGCAAGTATTTCATCTGAAAGCTAGTTTTATAAAGTGAATGAAAATTCTAATAATGAAAATGAAGGATGATGTTTTAGTAACTCATAAAATAACAGGTGTAATGCTAGTAAAATATTCTTTCTATGTATTAAGGCCAAAACCTTCCAGCTGATTATGTTGACTAAAATAACAATGGTAAATCTTCAAGAATTAGAAATGTTTGTGTATAGAGTGATGTGTATGGTGATGATCTTGATAGCTGATGAAAGTTATAGAAAACTTGACAAGATACAAACATTGTTTAAAGTAAGAGAAAATTTAAAGACTAACAAGGCAGAAAATCTAAGAGGTTTTATGCTTCAGGGCAAAAAACTGAAGATTCACAGGACAATAATTTTTTAGTTCTATTTACAGTTCTAAAACTAATGTTCTGTATGTAATAAGAAGTTGCAGCTTATTCTTAATAATTCTGTATGGGAATACTTCTAAATAAAATTAAATTTAAAAAAAAAGAACAAACAGAATGAAAGAAATTCTCAAAGCAACATAGTATACAGTTGTGTATATTACTGGTTTAGAACAACATTGTCCAACAAGCAGCAATTAAATCAAGTCTGGAACAGCAGATAAATTTCAAACAATGACAGGCTTCCCTGACTAAGTTAAAGGACAGAGCAGTACAGAGTGGCTTGATTACAGATAATGGCATGGTATGAAGGAGTTCTCAGGCAAAGATTAATGACTACAAAGAGATAACAGGAAATAAACATGATTCTTGGGCATGTTATCCTTTTTGAAGAAAGACCGGATGATGTAAGAATAGCTCAGGTAAGAATATGGACAAGTATTAATGCTGATCAAAACCCAGAAACAGTATAAGATAAAGAAAGAATGCATTGTGAAAGAACAGATTAATAATCAAAATACAAAAAGGAAAAAAAACTAGGAGAGAAAATGCAATATCATTAACTGTGTGAGTAGAATACATTCAGAGAAGTTTTTATCAATATGCTATAGCTGAAAGAACTATTTAAAAAGCTACAACCACTGTTGGAATCAGAAAAAAAATCATTTTAGTTTTTCATTAAGAACAAAATATAATAATTATTCAAGTATAGTGCTAATGAAGACCACTGAGAAATTGGAGGAGGAGAAGGGGTGAGAGTAATCATATTGCAAGCAAACAAAAGAGTATTTAGTTAATTAGAATATCTGAATCATATAGATTAGGTGATGTTTGATGAAGAGTTTTAAGAAACTGAAGAGAAAACAACAAATCCTTTAGCAGTCATTTCTGAGAATGATTTCTGAGAATCATTCTGGAGAATGATAAATTACTAGAGGACAATTGAAATATAAATGTAGTACTAGTATGTATGTCAGATCACAGGATTCTTCTTCAGGATAGATTTCCAATCTTCTGAGCTTTTTGTCTTCAACCATTCACCATACAACCTTTGCCTAAATCAAGAGGGAAATGTGTGGTGATGGTGTTGGCAACAGAAAATTACTGTCATTAGCACTGGCTCGGGTGGAGAGAAAATGGGGAAGTACACAGAATGCTGCAATGGGATGTAAAGGGAAGGTAATAAAGCCAAATGAAGTAACTCAGCAGTTGAGAGATGAACTATTTAAAGGAAACCAGTAAAGAAACAGATGTACTGTACAACACATAGAGCCCCCATCATTTAGATGAGAAATTATTCTCTGTCAAAAACAACTAGAATTTTGACAAGGGAGACAAGGTTAATTTTGCTAGTAAAACTACAGCTACCTTTTAAAAGCTGTTTTAGAATGATGTACCAGAATTGCCTTGCAAGCAAGCCATTCCTGGTACAGTTTGCCTGATTGCTTCTAAATTTCCTGAGTATCTAAATTTACTGTCCTTCAGTTTCGAAATCTTTTGTTTTCCCACCTTTTGTTTTTTGCCTTCTCCTGCACACCATGCCCACATATTATTTATGGTACCAACACCCCAGCATCTGTTTTAACGTTGGCAATGACAAAAGCAGTGGCACCCATGTAGCATTTATCACCATGCTGTCCATTCTGTCTGTTCACACTCACAGACTCACGTTTGTGCATACACATATTACACAAAAAGGTAGTTCATTACAATGAAATATTCCACATGCTTAGAAATAAAGAACTGGAGAGTTACAGTACCTGGGTGACCTCAGTTTACTCCTCACATATCACAAGCCTTATGATAGAGTCTTCAATCACAGGTTTCTTTACTAATTCTTTTCCCTTGAAACTCCTTTTTCATTAAGTGTACTGAGATTTGAGTATACATAGGCACATATTTCAAAGAACTAGCAGTTAAAATAAAATCTTTTGTTATTTTTCTAATACTGCATTCCTTAAATTTTATTACCTTTGCCCAATACTCATTTAAAACAATAGTGAGACCCCTAAACTGCCTGCCTTCTTTTCTCATTCAGAAATGATCTACATTTGCATAGTGTTGTTCATCTGGAAAAAAAAAAATATATATATATATATATATCTGAGCATGCATTTGCATTTTAGAAACTGGGTTATAAAGAGTTAGAAAACATAAAATTATAGTACTTCAGGTTATAATTTTAGACAATTGAAAATAAGTATATGCAGTTAGAAACAGTTTTGTCACAATTTTTTCAGAAGCTGAGAACTGTGCAGCAGAAGTCACCTCCAAAAACTTTGCCTGTGCTTCACATGGGTTAAAGCACAAGCTCGGTTATAAGAAAGTTTAATGTTCTTAATTTTACATGGGACAAAAGGTACGTTCTTAAATCTGCTGAAAGTAAGGTAAAGGCCAAGTGTAGACAAAGCTAGCTGCTGTGTCTGTATTATGGTTTTATTCCACATATGCATAATTGGTTGAATTAACAGAAAACTTTTGGTCATTCTAAGTACAAGGTCACACAATGAAATTCACACCTGGTCTCTGGTCTTGTTCTTAGGCCAGTCTGGATTGAAATATATTTTCAGTAAAACAAGAAATACAAATACTACTTTAATACCCAAATAATTTACTTCTGTAGTAAACACTACAAAATTTACTTCTGTAGGAAACACTTTAAAACACTACAGTAAACATTTCAAACATTTTATTCACTATTGAACATGTTCTATTTTGTGTCTTTTCCATTAAACCCCCATTATTGGGCACATGGGATAAAATCTCCATACAGCAATACACTGTATTTGCTTTAGGGTGGCTAGTACTGAGGAAACTGAGGGCATAGACACTTGCTGCAAATGCAGCCCTTGACTTAACTGAAACCTCATATTTCAGATGTTTATTACTCTTATCTTATGCAGTATTTTTTTAATTATTGGAAATTGAATGCTCTAATAACATTATTGATGGGAACAACAAGGGGTTAAATTTGAAGTATGTACCATACCCGCTCTAGATTTGTGTTGAAAGTCTCTGATTAGAAAATAATTATTTGAATTTTATTCGGTCTGAAGTCTAGATCTAAATGGAAGTTTTGACATATAAAAGCCAAAGTATTTGTCCAGGTGACAGAAGTTACTGTGAATAAAAGTGATTAAATATTAAAAACTAGAATACCATGAATAAAAATACACTGGATAAATACCTATCAAATGACCTTCCAGTATAAATCTCAAATGGCATTTTCTCTGAATGCCTGCTTAGCAGCCAAAAATTAGCAAAGAATTAGTGGCCCCTCTGTGCACTATCCCTCTTTGCAGTCAGAAAGAAAGGGAAAAAACCCTGTATGTTATTCACTGGTATCTTACAGCTTACACAAAGAAAAAGTATGTTATTTGTTGCAGCTGGTTACTGCTCTTAAATCTCTGAAATGATTGAAAGCTTCTGTTCTTCAGAACTGTTTCCCAGCTTTTTCACTTTTTGAGGTTTGCTGTCTCCAAACAGCTCCCCTTTCAGTCACATAGAAAGGCCACTTCTTCTAGTAAGTTAAGATGGAGTTTAAAAAGAAATACCAGTTCTTAGCTGCTGTGCTGCATTAGGATAAAAGATTGCACAACTGAGTTGGTTTTTAGCCTTGATCCATTTTTAAATATAGTACAAATATTATAGCCCTGTTAGCTTCTCTGAACTCCCTAGGCATCCTTCTTGTTGCCAGAAAGGAATTACGAATTGAAAATGCAAGTTATTTTGTTTTCCATATCCCTTGGAATTTGGAAATATGTCTCTTCTGTCCATGAGCTTTTTATTTCCTGACATTCTGATTTTTAAGTACTTTTTTATTGCCTGTAGAAATAGCAGATCTTTGCTTTCTGCTCAGAAAAAATAACTTTATCCAGCAAGAGTGGAATATGACACTGAAGAACCAACATACCAACAAATCTGTGATTCTCAGTAATATCAAGCTTTTTATCAGAAAAATCTGCTCTCACTGCTTTATGGTTGATTTTCCTCTGTCTCCTAATTCTGCTTCAAATATATGTTTGTTTAAAAAGTATTTTGATTTCCCTCATTCTTAAAAAATAAGAAAGGGAGACTCAGGGGAAAAGAGAATAAAGAAAACACTTGCTAGGACATGCAGAAGCAGCCTGGTCCATGGAGAATTCGTAGGACAATATATCTAAGGGTCTCCTCTAGGTCAGCTTTTGATCTGGATTATGCATTTGGAGAAAATGACTCTCTATTCCCTTATCTGGCTGAGGGAAATTACATAACTTTGCTGGCCTACAAATGGGAAATCAGGAGAGGATCCTGGGATAGAAATACCTGTGTATTTTGAGCTATTTTGTGGACAATTATCTGCTTGTGTCTAACTTCTGACATCTGGATTTCTAAGTACCTTTAGTTGGGAAGAACACTTTCTCAGGAGGGAGTCAGAGGTAACCAGATTACCTGAGGAATCTCACTGAGAACCTTCAGTTCAGTTCTGAATTAAGTCAGGGGAAAGGATTGGACTAAAGCTCAAAATACTGCACAATAACAAAACAAGTATTTAACAGTTACTTTAATAATTTTAAAAATTAATCAGAAACATTTTTTTTCTGTGTATGAGCTTCCTAAATATAATCTATCTTTTTTTTAATCTTTGAGTCATGCATTTTATTCCATAAACCAAACTCATGCCAGTTTCTTAACATTCCTCTTGTCTCCCCTGGAGCTGCCTGGGTACCACTCTTCCTTTCTGTTTATTTCTGAGGTTCTCTGTGTCTGACCCTTTCCCCCAAAATTTGTTTGGTTTCTGAGATCTCCTTCTTCCTCACCATTCCTGCAGGTTGGATTCTTCTTGTGCTGCCCATGTCCTCCTTTTCTCCATTTCCTTTTTCCTAAGTAGAAATTACCATGCATCTTTTCTTTGGTCTCCAAATCAAAGGCAGAAGGGAGGTAGCAAGGGAGGAAGAGAAGACGGAAGGAGAGCAAAAAAGGGGATGAAGTAACTGAAAACAAAGAGGGGGACACATGCTTCACATCCATGTTCTTTTGCTGACCTAAAACATTTTTACTTGATTTGAAAAGCAGTGGGACATTTAACTGGATGATTTTCACAGTGACGTTCTTGTCACTCACACAGTGGGTGAGTTGGTGCTGAGTGAAAACTGGCTTCCTTGTCCGGGCTTAAAATAAGGTCTTGCAGAGAGTTGGCCATGCTTTCCAGCATGCTTTGTAGTTCTGTGTTATTCAGCTTTTCCATTTTGCAGGGCATCTTAGGCTTCTTATTTACTGGACAGCTAGCTACAAATTGTGACAAACTTGTCTGATAAAACTGAAAAAATCCTGTATTACACATGGGGAAGGGAAGGAGCAGATTTTGATTTGCTGAAGTGTGAGTGCTCACAGCTAAAACTGAATATAACTACAGTTGTCCTTTGAATACATATGTAGATAGATACCAAGTACTTACTGAAATGGATGGAACCAATACCTGCATTTATGCATTGAGAACTAATATATTGTATTTTTTTAACTCTAGCCCTAATTTGTTCTACTTTTAGTCTTTATCTGTATAATGGGTATTAAAATGCCGCCTTGCTTTGATGGAGTCTTATAAAATACATTAATTCATTGTTTGGAGCTGTCTAATATTAATTCAATGAATGTCTAAAAAAAGTCTGAAGAAAGTGAGTCATTCTTACTGGTGAGGTCTTCAATGGGAAACATATATATAAAGATATGGACCCACACAGAGAATGATAAAGGCTAAAAAAAGAAATATCAGCTGCCTTATTTTCCAAGTGCAATCCATCCTCCTGTACTGAATTCTTGTATTATTCAGAAATATAATTATAGTGTGTGTTTGGTGCCATGTGGGATATGTAACCTGGGGCGAAGGGTAGTTAGCCAGTGTTGAACAATCTGCAGTCTGGTATTTTGTAGCTTCGTGACATTCTTATAACATGTAGTGGGAATTAGTAACTCCTGTTTTGTCTGTTTTATTCACTTCAGTGACTGTTCCATTTAGGAAGGTGTATTGAAATCTAGAAATTGTATCAAGTCACAGTCTCCCGCAATCTTGTCTCACCAAATCAGGAGCAACTGTTGTGTTGTGCAATTTGTTGATAGCACTAGTCTATTTGGACCAGATATCAGAGGCGTGAGGGAAAAAGGAAACTCACAAGTGCTCACCCAACTAATAGGAGCAGGTTTTTTTTTACTGCAAAGAAAAATTAAATTAGAAAAAGCTAGCTCATGGAGCAATGTGTAAAGTGTCAGCAAACCACTTGTCTTGGGTTAGGATAGGAGGAGGAGGCCCCAAAGGATCCCTGGTTAGTTGCCAAATACAATATCCTTGTGAAGAAAGGGATTGGTGAAAACACTCACCACAACAGCATCAGGAAAAAGGGTGCCATAAAAGGTGGATTGGTTGCATGAAGATTTCCTTGTGACTCCCTTGTGAGGGAATGAGGTACTAGAGTGCCAGATTAATGGACTTTGACAATAGATATCCTTGAAAATCAGATGTGTAGCAATGTTGCAGGATCCTTCCATAGTGTTTTGCAACTGAATTAGTCTGTGTACAGTTAACATTATTCTAGGAGTATATCAAACTGTCCCCTCATTAGTTTTGAACATGCTAATTCAGATTTTTAAGAAAATGCAGTACGTCATGAGAAGAATAATCGGCCCCTTGGACAAAAAGTTGAAGAAGTTTACCTTTATAGAAAAGACTTTTGAAGACAATTACTGTTTGTTGCTCAGGGTGGAGAGTTCAGAGGGCTATATCGAGGTGCTAGGACTATGTGCATGAGAATACGTGACTTCAGATTTCACAACCACTACTTGCTTTGGCTGAATACAAGTTACGTAGTTCATTTCTCTGAACAAGCTTCTTCAGATGGGTGGATTTTTTTTTCCCCTTATATTCACTGGTAATAAGAGATTATGCCTGCCAATAGGTATGCAACTAATTTATGGACTGGTGTAAAAATGACATTTTGTCTGAGTATTTGTAACTTCTAACTACTCAGGTATCAGTAGAAAACACAGAACTGTGGTAGTCCAATTACTGCTTTTGTGTTGAATCTGAGGTAAACAATACAAGAACATTTCCAGAAGAGTGAAAAGGTGTAAATAAAGCAGAGAATGTACAGAAAGAGAGGTCACAATATTAGAACTGTTTCTTAAAATATGTGGACTGGGAATAAGTTGCACATGAAAAAAAGAAATGGATATGAAGGGAAAAAAACAGACAGAAAATAGGCAATTTGCTGTCTAGCTTACACAAACAGAAATCTGATTTTGCATTTGTTTATTTTTTAGATGTGCTTGTTTATTTTTAGGTTTTGGAATGATATATGTTGTTGTTCAACGCAAGATACTTAAAATTTGCAGGCAAAGTATTTTGAAGCCTGTGGTAGTTAATGTTTTATATGAGATCCAGTCAACAACTACAAAGTGGTAGCCATTTATTTTTTTATAGGTTCTGGGTGACAGTTACTGCATTATCCATGATGTAGCTAGACCATGCTACATGAAATGATACTGTATAATATTAGAAATATGTTGTCAGGAATTGAAAAAGAAATACTGAGTAATGTAGTGAATCACTCCAGAGTGCACTTCTTACATATCAGTGGCTACCCAGTTGTTTTCCAAAATGGAGCCTTTCCTGTTTAGATAAAGTTAGCATAAATGGAATGCGTTTCTCTCATTCTTTGGGCTCGTTCATCGAATTGAAAGGGATTTTGAGCAACATGAAAATTGTCCCTGCCCATGACAGGAACTAGATGATGTTTGAAGATTCCTTGTGACCCAAACCAGTCTCTGATTATGACTCTGTAGAATCATTTAGTTTGGAAAAGACTCTTAGGATCATCAGATATGAGCATTACCCCAGCACTTCCAAGTCCACTGCTAGATGATGTTCCTAAGTGCCACATCCATGTGTCTTCTAAATAACTCCAGGGACTGTGACTCGACCAATTCCTTGGGCACTCTGTTCCAATGCTTTATGACCCTTTCAAGGAAGGAATTTTTCTTCATATACAATATATGTATATTGCTCTGCTGGTGCAAGTTGCAGCCATTTCCTCTTGTCCCATTGCTTGTAACATGGAAGAAGGGACTGACTCCCACCTGGCTGCAGCCTCCTTTCAGGTGGTTGTTAGAGAGCAATAAGGTCCCCCCTGAGCAACCTTTTCTTCAGGCTGAACACCCCCTGCTCCCTCAGCTTCTCTTCATCAGTCTTGTGCTCCAGACCCTTCTCCAGCTCTGTTGCCATTCTCTGGACTGCCTCCAGAACCACAGTGTCTTTCCTGTAGTGAAGGGCCCAGAACTGGGCAAAGGATTTGAGGTGCGGCCTCACCAGTGCCAAGTACGGTGAATAACCTTTCTTCCATGATCTCTACAAGTTTGGGTCTGCTATCATAATACAATTTGGAAGGGCATGCTTTTACTTCTATTCTTGTGGAATATATCTTCCCAAAGTTAATTTGTAAGAAAGATAGTCCAGGTTTCTGTCATCTCTGCAACATGTTAAAAAAAAAAAAAAAAAGGAAAAAAAAAATAAAGCTTTTCAGTGCAGGCATGTTTTCCTGCAGTCTAGAAAAGGCATGTAATTCAGTTTCCTCCAAATGCTAGAGAGCTACTAGATCTCATGTATCCATTCAAATTTATGGTAGATTTTTATTTAGGAAAATCAGGTCTTCCTCCTGTTTGGTGTGTGTGTGTATATATATATATATGTATATCACTCAGTCTCTGCTGTAGCTAAATGCCCATGTGCATAACTTTAAATTAGCCCAAAGATGAATGTACAAAAAAAAAAATATATACATAAGGTAAATTATTGATTTATTCTCCTTTTCTGGGCAGTTTTGGCCGATAGCAGAAACACTGAACCAATATGAGTTAGGGAGGCCTTTGACCTCACCTAGTGTGGTCATATTGATGCTCCTGAACTGCAGGCTCAATTCAGATTCCCTGCAATGCTTCTGATGAGCAGGATCTGCCTGGTGCTTAACATAAGCTTAACATGGTGCAAACCAGCCACTCCTGAAGTTACTGCATTGGAAGGGAAGCACATCCTAAGGTGATGCAGCAGTCCATGCATGATGCACAGGATGACCAGTGGAACAATAATCAATCCTTCTTTGAAGGAATATTGACATGCCTCTCCCAAATGGTTACGGGAGAACAATAGCACTGTGTAGTGACACAAAGCGCATGGGATCGCATCACAGCAATCCGTGGTTGCCGTGGTGATGGGAGTGGGCCCGCAAAGCCAGCCTCCTGGCTGCTGAGTTGGAAGGGATAAGAAAAACACAGCCTACTTCCCATGTGAAATGAATTACAAGAACAAGCGAAGGAAGAAAAGAAAAATGTCAACCCTTAATCAAATGTTCTCTTATTTTTAGAAAGGTTTTGAAGAAAATGGAGACCATCTCCGCTTACCTCTTGGGCCTCAGGGATTTGGCTAGTAATATCTCTGTACATACTGTGCAAATAAATCACAGAGGTTTGTATAAGAAAAATCACATGTAAAAGATATCTGTGTGCAGTGGGAGATGACAAAACCTTGTTCAATCCTGCTATCCTTTGTGCTTGCCTTAGCAAACAAAATCTGTAAGAATATGTTAAAATTATTCTCAGTGTAACAACTATATTTGGCAAGCAAACGAAATACACTATATTTTAGCTAGAGAAAGGTTGTATATTCCAGTTTCTTATTATCTCACAATGTCTCTACCTTTTACCCTTGCTGCATAGCTGTATATCAAAAGCAGCATGGTGGATTGTGAAATACATTTAAACATAACAAATCATAACAAATTTTCCAGCATTTCTCATTTTTGTGAGCTGCTTTGTATTTTATTATATATAGTAATATTAAACAAACCAGCAGTTTCAGTCCACCTAACAGCCTCCAGTTACTAGCAGCTAGGTCCTGAAAATGGTTTGGGCACCTGACAATGAGGAAGTACCTTCATTTTGCAGCACACAGAGTGGACTGAAAAAACAACCAAGTTGAAGTCTTAAAGAGTATAATAAAAACACAGTGAATTGCAGTGATTTTTGAGCATCATGATGTTTGACTGTAGAGTTCCTTTTTCTGGGAGCAGGATGCCAGCTACTGAATTAGGCAAACAAGATCCTGCATGACCTAACAGGAAGAGAAAGGCAGGTAGAAAAAGGGTGTGCAATACTAAGCAGAGGAAGCCAGTGAGATGCTCTGAACCAGGAGTTATATCTGAAAATTTTGCCCCCACCTGCATCCTTGCATTAGACATTATTTGGAGGCTGGATTTCCTGTCCTGCTCCCTGGATCTTGGCATGTGAATCAACCTTTTGGATAGGGACATCTGCTTCATTGTTCCTTCAAACTGAAACACAAGCATAAGCTTGTAGCTTAGAAGTTAGGATACTTGGATCAAAGAAAGTAATGAATTTTGGGTTTTTTTCTGCCTTTTTTTTTTTTTTTTTTTTCTCTTTTGGCAGTCACTAGACATCAACCAGAAACATTTCTAAAAACAGCACAAGAAGATTGATTTACCATAACCAGCTGCCACTGGTCTAAGGGATAATATTCCTTCTGGCTTACTGACTAAACCTCACAGCAATTTAGTTTCAGCAGGACCGATGACCTCCTCAGCCCAAGTTCCCTTTTCTTATAGTTGTTATATAGTTTCTTCTGTTTTTAGGAAATTTGAGTATGAGAAAGACAGGTAAATCTGATCTTCCACCTTCTGCGTGAATCCTCTAATAAGTGGGCTGTTCTATGAGAAAGAAAGGTAAAGCCATTCTTCCTCCTTTTGACACATTTTAAGAAAGAGCAGCAGCCAGTTCACGTCATGCTCCTGTTTCTGCCTTGGGCATGCTCTGAGACTTCCTACCAGATCAAGCCCTGATGGCATTTTAGAGGAGGGCCTACTTTCTAAACTCCCACAAAGGACTGATGTGGTTTCCTAGCTGCTCTGTCTGCTCTGAACTGGGAGCTTGAACACCAGGCAACCCACCGGCAAAGCCACCAGTGTGAGCAGGGTTCAGTTGCAGGCAGGAGGTGAACAAGTGCTTGAAGATGTCAGTCATAACTTTAGGGTATAAGTGTGTGGAAGCTTATGTATTTTGTAGGGCATGTTTTCTTTGCTGCTATTGACAGGCCCCTTCTGAGAATAACCTCTTTTTAAATGTGGATCCTGCCCAGAATTTTAGTATTTTTGACTCTGCATTTTGTGCTCTCTGAGGTGATTTGGGTGGCTCACATTTTAAAACACATGACTATGGTTGATAAATATATGGGGAAGGAAATACTTGTGTGGGACACAAGTGCACTCAATCCCGCTGTCCATGGTGCTGACAAAGATCTTAAACAGTGCCAGTCCCAGCACCAGTCCCTGAGGACTCCACTTGTCCCTGCTCTCGACTTGGACATCGAGCCATTGACCACAACACTTTGAGTGCAACCATCCAGCCAATTCTTTACCCACCAAGAGGCACATCTATCAAGTCCATGTCTGCTCAGCTTAGAGACAAGGATGTCATGTGGGACAGTGTCAATAGCTTTGCACAATCCAGGTAGAGGACATCAGTTATCCCTCCCTTATCCACCAGTGCTGTAACTGGTAGAAGGCCACCAAATTTGTCAGGCTCAATTTACTCTTAGTGAAGGCATGTTGGCTGGCAGCAACCACCACCAAATTTTATTATAAAAGTTACTTTGTTGTTTCATTTTCACCTCCTTATTTGTTACAATACTACCAGCGTTAGCTGGTTAAAACTCCCTGTTACATGCAGAGTAGGTATTCAACATTTTTGCTTAAGTCTGAAAATATTATCTTTGCCCCTTCCTGCACTCCACAGCCTTCCACACTTACTGGAGAAAGGAATATTTTTCTGAGACTTTAGAAGTCTGTTAATTAGCTCACTGTAGTATTGATTTTTAAAGTGGGTCCTTTGAGAAATTTAGCATCCAAGCTAAGCAGCATTTATAGCAAGTAATCTGAATAATGGTACAATAAAAACTCTCTGAAATTTTCATTACTCAAATGAAGTGAAATTATCTTCACAATATACATTCAAGACATTAAGATGTAATTTAGGTAAGTATTAATAATTATTGAATTGTTATGACTAAATAGGTAGACAGAGTTGAGTCCACAGCATTAGTAATTAAGTGGGCCAAGTGTGACATCAGAGGAAAATTTTTCAATTGCCACCTTATCTGTGCAGCTAATTTGCGTGTGACAATTGTTGGTTGTAACTAATCAGTGCTACAAGGAGGAGGGATAAAAATAGCAGAATTTCTTCCTACCAGGATCCTTGTCCCAGCTATCCATGTTGTTTAATTACCGCTACACTTTAATTAACTATTCCTATTGTGTGAAAGGTCTGTGACTATATCATCATTTGAATGTCAATATTTGAAAAGCTTTTGATGGCACTGGTTGTTTTAGGTTCATTTCTGGAAGAGCTGAATGTGATCCAGAGAGAGATCTTTAAAGTTTAAGTCATATGGGCCTCAGGTCTGTAGGGACTCTTTTTTAAACTGGCCCTGCTCACTTTTTATGCAGATTGCAAATTTGTACATGGAAGTGCTATCACCCCACCCTTATATATGAGTGAAATGGCCTTTTTGAAAGTTAACTAAAGCTAACTAAAGGTAACATTTCAGTAGTAGTTTGTTATTACTTCTTGACTAAATGACAGTGACATGGAAAAATTTCTTCCAGTTTTCTCTGGTTTTGTGGGTTTTTTTCATTGCTAGGAAAGTTTTAAATGTAAAGATTGGAAACAGCAAGGTGAGGATTGAGAATGAGTATCAGTAATTTTACAGCAAATTAATTTTGGAAGAATGTTATCAAATTATTATTTTGCAACCTGTTTGGTCCTGTCTTCCTAACATATTTTATAATCAATCTCTTTCTCCCAAGACAAAATTCTGTGCTTCTGCAGGGGATTTTCCCCAAAAAAATCTTGTCAGGTTTTTACCTGAAATAATGTCTGCAGTATCATAAGGAATCTGATAAATCTTTCTGACCTGAAGGAATGAGTCGGACATTTAACTCAGTAATCACTCTTACAGATCTTGTTTTCATGTTAACAGTGGAAGTACTAGTGAGAGGCAACTTTTTCTCTTATAATGAAGCTTGCTAAATTCTGGTCATTTGCCAGTTCTTGTTTGGAAATTAAATATGTGACACGTTGCCTAAAATTTTTGCACTAATAAGAAGCAATGCTTATTACTGAAAGCTACATTTCTCTAGTCCTTTCATGCAAGTCCCTAAGAAATAAATTCTTTTATCTTGTGGGAAAACTGTGTTGTGTTCAAAAACCCTTTTGGCATATGATTTAGATTATGAAAAGAAAGGTCGTGGTTATTCAGTGTGTTCTTAATTACACTGTGAGATGTCTTTAATTTGTTCCCAGACAGAGGACAATTTAGATGTCCACTATTTCAAGAGGACACAGTTTGGAAGGATATTAGAGTTAGGTGGGTGAGAAACAAGGCAATTCCAGCTAAGGAGGCTTGCTTAAGTGAGCTGTTGAGGATGTGCTTTGTAACAGTCCTTATTCCCATTGGAGCAGGTATCTGCTCCCTTCCTCAATAGTTATGCATTTGGAATGACAGAAAGTAAGAAAGAATAGAGCTCTTTGGTGCTGTTGATCTCAGTTTTCTTTCTCTGACTTCAGTCTCTAGCCATGTGTAATGGAAAAATATTCCCATCTGCTCCTGCCCTGCTCCCACGTCTCTTACCCGAGTGACAGGAATAATGGTACTCTTGGATAATCCAGCTAAGTGCACAGCCCAGCAAATTTTCTTTTCTGTTCCAGGCCATATTTCCAGAAGCTCTGTAAGCCCAAGTATGAGGCCTGTTGCCCAGCTCCACTGAAATCCCCCAGCTGTGCTCCTGCAGTGCCCCGTCTCAGTCCATCAGGGTGAGGCTCAGTGCAGTACACTTTCATGGAGACAAGGACAAGGCACTTCGAACACCCACCAGACTTTGTCTGTCATACACATGATTCTACCCACTGCTGTGTGCTGGATGCCACCTGCAGCAGTTCCTCAGAATCTCTTCTGACCTCATTATGTTATGATGCACCAAATTACTATGTGGATGGCTGGGAGGGGGCAAAGAAGAGTATAAAGTGCTCCCTTCGCATTGGGAGGGAAGCAAGCACCTCTGCTGCCCCCTCAGCTCTGTACTTAACAGCAGTTGTCCTTCCCTTACCCACACCAATCCTGTTCTTTGTCAAACCAGTTTCCAATACATCACAAACACAAACCATTACCAGAAGCTGTTGCCTCCAGTAGCACTTGGTATCTTCGACCTTGGTCTCAATAATGGCTGCACAGCAAATGACTATGACTCAATCTGTTGAGCAGCAGCTCTTACACAACTTTAGGTACCAGATTTACTACTTTTCCTCCTCTGCTGACACAGATGAACACTGAAAGAACTGGTTATGTTGGCATTGGCAACCTAAAGCCAAAAGTCCCTCAAATCTATTTCTTATGTAATTCTTTTTCCTTTGCAGGGGAGAAAGAAAGCTCTAAATTCAAAGTCAATTTGTTGCTTCTCTTTTTTTCAGTCATTTTTTTTGTTCCACACAGCTCATCTCTTCCAACTTCAGTGGTTGAATTTCCAGATAAATCTAGTGTAATAAATCCACTATTTTAAAGCTTCTGTACCATTTTACTTAGGTGACAGAACCAGACATTAGAAATTTTCATGACAGTTCTCCAGCACAGAAAGTATTCAAAATAAGACATAGGTACAAAAGGAGGAATGTGAGACATACAGTCATGCCTGCCATTCTAATATGATTTTCAACTGTATTCTATTATCTTCAGAGACAAATCTTCAGAGTTCTTCTGTTCTTGCAGGAGGTAGAATGCATATGGGTACTTAGGTCTAATCCAGAATTTTTGGGAAAAAAGGTGTTTAGGTGGAGAATGCCAGACGTGATTTTGTATTGAACAACCCAAAAAAATGCCAGTAACATCTTAATCTTATAATGTATCATTATGCATTTGTTCTGAACTCATTTATAGGAACTATCTCAAAATTTGGCAACATTTCTGGATTTTTAAAATTATGTTGGTTTTCATATGCCTCCAGTCTCCCACATGCAGTTTTTCCTTTGTTCTTGAGCCCAGCTGTTCTGTGAAATCTACTGCCTTCTTGCTCAGGAGATTATCTTTCTGTATGTGCTTACAGGGAAAATATCATGATCCTGGGAATTGTGCAGAACCACAGTTCTGGGAGGTGGAGGGCTTCAGATACACTCTTTCCTAAGTGGAACTTCAGTAGCAGAATCTTTCCGGTTCATAAGACTATTGTGCATTAATAAGACAGGAATTTGAACACTGTAAGCTGAAGTGAATGAAATCTGAACCTCTCCTTGTATAAGCAATTTTGATGTGTTTTTATGGCTTTAATTCCAAGAAGTTTTCCTTCCAACTAAGTTTTCCTAAAGACTTAAGAAACTACAGTATCACAAAGTCTCTTATATTTTCATTATAAAAAGCATAATAAGCTCAGTAGAGATTGCTGTCCCATATTTTCCTGTTATAAGAACCCATTTTGCACGTAAGAATATAAAAGTTAAATCTTTGGACTCAAATTCTCTAGGTGTCTAATAGGATAATATCCTTTTGGTGAATATTTCCACTAATGTAGCTCAACTATTTTTAAGGATGAAATAATGTGACAAGGCAGCCTTGCATTCATATTCATTTTAATTACATTTATGTTGTCATCTCCATAAAGTTAATTGAGGTTATGTTTGGTCCAGCTTATAATGGATGGAAGCTAAGGGCAGGGAAAGAATTTCTCCCCTTGTAGCTAGTCTGCTGCAGAAGAAAGTTAGGTTTTCTTAACTATCAATGTAGGAGCCTATGGAAAGAGACTGGAGGAACATGAGGGAAATAATCAGGTAAAAAAAAAAAAAAAAAAAAAAAAAAAACACAAACCAAAAAACAGGGAATAGGATTAAGGGTGCAATGTGAGCAGATTCTAGGGAGATAGGACTGTGAGGGATAGGCTGTTTCTTTCTCTTCACAAGTATTTCTGCAAACCAAACAGCAGCTTTCTAGTACTCTGAGCTTATTCCTCTATGCTAAACAATAGTGGATTATACTGAGTGTTTAAATTTTTCTGGCTTGCTCTTGTGGAAAGATGAAAAGTCATTTTAGCTCCATGGCAGAAGACAGTAAAATCAGTTTTACAGGAGGGATGAGTGTCTGCTGCTCTTGACACTTAACATTGACACAACAAAGCTCTAAAACCCAAGAACATTCGAAGACAAGGTTGCTGCCTTATTAAACTAGAAACAAGGAGGCAACATGAATTCCAGGCTTTCCTGAGTTTTAAATATTTGCTTTTATAACCTTGACATACTTTTAAAAAATACATTAAATAATACATAAGGAAAAAACAATAGCAAAAGATTAATAAAATAATGCTTTCTCTGTGATGCAGCAACTATGTGAAAATATTTTTCCTGTGCTTGTTAGTTTAATTGCATTTTAAACATTGCACTATTTGAAACTGTATGCCAAGGTTACTGGCACCAGTAAACAGTGATGAGTACACAGTGATTGTGTGTAAACATCCTGCAGTAATGAAGGTGAAATCTAAAAAACAGTTAAATGAAGTGAAAGCTGTAGCTGCAAATAAAATAGAAGTATTTATTAAAACTAATGGAAATGTGTAGACTTTGTTTTGGACTGGATCTTCAGCTGGCTCAGTTTTCTTAAATCCATTTATGCTATCTATTTCCAGCTGCTGGAGAATCCAGCCCAAAATAGATGGCTTTTTTCAAGAGTTTTTCCTGTAAGTTTACGGCCTCCTTTTGGTTACTTGAAAGAGAAAGGCAGAAAGAGAAAATTATAATTTTTATGTGTTTACCAGGGAGATAAAGGGGGTATAACCCCCAGCTAATCACTATCACTATTTGCACAGCCTGTGCTGCATGCACTCTTATACTGGGTGATCTTCTTAAACTGGCATCATTGCACAGATTCTCCTTGTAGAGCAGGTTTCTGCCTGCCCTCTTCTGAATGCTGTATACAGATTGTTTCAGGGTATGATTTGCAGACTTGTAGTCTTAAATCATACCACTTACTGTAAAATATAATTTAAAATAAAATAGCTTTACAAGGTTTCCTCGATTCCCTTAAAAAGACATAACTTAGATTTTGCAGGGTACTCAGTGGAATAGCACTTGAGAGTCCTCAGGGGTACATCTGTAAACTAATCAGTCCATCTGAAATGAGTGAAGATTTAGCAGCTGAAAATATTGAAGTCTTCCACATTCCAGAGTGATTTTTGAAAGAAATCCTTGCTGCTTTGGGACAGGAGATTTTATATTCAGAAAGATGTCATATCCTTTATTAAGCCCTGACTCAGCAAAGCATTTAAGCATGTTCTGTTATGTGCCTACTTGCTTTTCATTTTGCTGCATCTTAAGAGCTGTGCTAAGTCAGAAGCAGCAAGACAAATGGAAAGGTAAAGATGACGTTTTCATGGATTTGCTCACATGCAGCCTATTTCATGATCAAATTAAATGAGTACAAGTAAGAATACTTGCTTCTAGCCAATTAGTGTCATGAGACTCCGACAGGGCTAAGAGATCAGGACAGGTCATCTGTTTTTTCAGGTTTTGTTCTCAGCTGTAATGGTTAGAAACTTTTAAAAAATAAAATATATTTTTGGAAAGCTGAGGGTTTTTTTCTGAAATGATGTGATCCAAAAGGAATACAAGATTGCCAGCAATTGTGACTTGATCCCTGTCTGCAGTTCCCCTTTTGAGCCACTATCATGCCTCCAATGATTCCTCAAATAGTCACTGCCAGCTCTTTACTTGATTGACCTTCAAATGCAGAGCTTACTAGGTGGTGTCAGACTCCTGGAATTTAGGAATTGTATTGTCCTGTTTGTGTAGCTCTTACTCCTAGCAACTCCTAAGAAGAGATGCTTGAATTGTGGAGGTTTATTTCATGAACTTTTCTGGGCAATTATTTTGAGTATTATTTGAATAGGTGGTGTTTTTCAGCTATTTGAATGTTTGGAACTATTATACCTGCTTATGAGCAGGAAGATGAATTGGTATAGTTAAATTTAGGGGGGTGGGGACTGAACAGTTTGTTGATACCAGTGCCTTTCTTCATCATTTTACTATCAATGAACTAAATAATTTTATCCTCATCCACTCTTCTCATCTCATTCTGTGTTGTCTTTTTTTCAGTCTGGAGAAAAATGAACATCATAAATAGCTAGGTGAGGTAGGAGGTGAATTGAAAAAATGGATAATTTCTTTCTTGTATTTTATAGTTATGGCCTTGGTTCCAACTGAGAGGGCGTTCACATCTGGTGTTTGGCTTGAGTGAGAGCTATAGTTTCTCCACCAGCAGTGCTGCCAACAGTGTAGCAATAGTCCATGGGTTCAAGCACCTTCCACCATATTTTGTTGTCATGAAAACGAATGCAATCATCAGTAATTTAGTGTTCTTGCCTGATGCTATAAGTTAAGCGTTCTCTTTTAAATGTGACAGAAGGGCCTTTTTTCAGGCTATTGTGGGCATCTGTTAAGTTTTCCATTTTTATTCCACCTTTTTTCTCCTTTTTTAGGGAAGCAACGTGATGGAGGACCAGGATCTCTTGGAAATAGGAATCCTTAACTCTGGACACAGACAGAGAATACTCCAAGCAATCCAGCTTCTCCCAAAGGTATTGTTTATGTTATTACACAAGTGAGGGAACTTACCCCTGCAGTATTCACGTTATTTAAAACGCTTTTTCAAATGGAGATAGATGCAACCGTATTGTTTTGTAGGTATGATTTTTGCATATGCAGATATGGCATAAAATAATGTCAATGCATTGGACTCCCTTTGTACAGATGAAGTTGACAAAAGCAGAGGAAAGTAACATCTGTAATTTGTTGTGATGGCTGTTTAGAATATATCTGAATTACTTTTGGCCTCTATTTATAAACTGCCATGTGTAAATAAGGCTGTCCATGAATCCCAGAATGCCTGTCTTAACGTAGTAGTTGCCCTGGAAATACTTTGCCCCTTACATAAGTACTCCTTAAAGTATTGGGGGAAATATTGTTTTCCTAATACCTGCCATTTTTTTTGTGAGATACAGAGACTTCCTGCAAGTTGCATATTTAATTTTCTGCTTTGTATATGAATTTTGCTTCTCAGCTGTGGACAGAAAAACTTGCAGCCATTTTCCCAATCATTTTCAGTGCTAGCCAATTAAAACTCTAGATTTTAAAATCAGTGATAGAATATTCTGCATACCAGGATATATCACTGGAGCCTTCTACTATCATTGCAAACAAGAGATAGGGGTGTTGGCATGGAAAATTGCTACTTTAATTTGGAAGATTTTATAAGGAGAATGAATGACGAATAGCGGACACTAGTAAGGCTCAGAAGGCTGTCACATGTGACGCTCATACTTTGTGCAAAATACTAAGGCAGGAATAAAATCAAGTGTAAAGTGCACTGAGTGTTCTGGTGGATGTGGGAAATAATCAAGGTAAATAGAGATTAGTCCACTTGACGTTTCATAATACTGGAGAGTGACAGGAGTTATTAATGGATTTTTCAGTTTAGATCATGAAGCGGACCTTGTTGGAAAAGGCTTTTTGATGCATCAAGGTTTCCTGGATGGATGACTTGTAAAAGAGCACAAGGGTTTCTTTTGTATGGGAAAATCAGAAGTTGTAAAGTAATTTCTGTATCTGGAGGTGTTAGTCAATCCATATATACTAGAATGTGAGTCTGAGCATGAAAACACCAAAGATCATTAAAAATAATAATTTTCCACATACCATATTAGACAAATGAGATAAATGGTAGAAGTAGGGTATTAAAAGTAGCATTTGATGAATTACAAAAGATATTAAAGGTTTGTCTATGAATTCATGAATTTTTCAGCAATACTATCATTCAAAAAAAAATTTCATAATCTTCAGCTGAGCTCGTAGCTGATGATATATTTATTCTGTTTTTCATGCTTCTTAGATCAGCATTCATGCAGTCTTGTTTGCATTGTTCAAAATTAATGAATCGATTGTTAATACACCATCATGTTAGTGCTGTCTGCACTCGGTGGCTGGTGTTTATGAAAACGTTGCTAATATTGTCTGCTTTTGGAGAGTAGACTAATGCTGAGGGCAGATTCTGTCATAAAACTATGACCGGTCCTTTTAAAGTCTGCTTTATGTGAGACAAGAGTCGAGATCTAGAGGTACTCTTGAAACCTCTAGATGTTGAGAACAGAATGGTTATGCAGTTACTCAGAAGAATTCTGAACAAAAGATAATCAATAAAGGATGGCTTGAAGCATGTGCTGAATAATGGTAAGGTAGTTTTTTAGCATCTTCCCTGATGAGCTAAGAAGGCAGTCACTAAGGACCACATTTTTAACGTCTTTGATGCAAGGATGTTGCACCAAAACAAAGGCAGTCACAAGATGAAGCTGTGCATCATGTTTCTCCACATAAATGATTCAGCAATGTAAGAGAGCTTAAGTAGTAAAGACTCATAATTTCCTATATAAACTGAGTTCTTTTGAAGGCAGGTTATAGAGCCCAAAAATTAGGATCATGGGAAGTTTTATGTAATGTAACACATCCTTGTTGTACTACAACAGCTTGCTAAAGACATAAGACACTTTCACATCCTGCAACA
The DNA here is from genome assembly GCA_027886175.1 of Phylloscopus collybita. NCBI lineage: Eukaryota > Metazoa > Chordata > Aves > Passeriformes > Phylloscopidae > Phylloscopus > Phylloscopus collybita. The sequence goes on along the minus strand of JAJNNQ010000137.1, from coordinate 46,474,772 downwards.
AACCATGAAACATTGCTGTATTTGTGTGTTGATAAGTTCAGCTCTGTCATCCTGAATTCAAAATAGTGCTTGCCATCTAAATATGTTAAGACCTCAAACTGTAATTGGAGTCTCACTAATTTGAATCTCATTAGGTAAAAATTCTGTTAGTTTGTTTGTTTTGAACATGTACCTCTTTTCTGTTCCTCATTTAATTTAAATCTAGATTACTCCATCTATTTTTTACTTAATGACATTGCTCATGATGTTATTTTTAGTTTTACTAATAATGTTTCCCATCTTGAGATACTTTTAGCTCGTATTTTGAGGTGGAAGTTAAGTGCTTTAAAAAACACCTATCAAACAACACTTCCTTAAAGCCCCAGGCAGCACTGGTTAGTTTAGAATAAGTTCAGAGGGTAAAAATCAAGCAACAAATCTGTCCTCGAGGTTTTAAAATACCTTTTTAAAAAGCTCTTTTTGTTATTCTGATACATGTTCATCTCTGCAGCCTGGAAATGCAACAGGTATTTAGTAGCTGAAATTTTTTACTCATAATTGCTGTCTTCCTAAAGAGTGATGAATTTCTACATGTCAAACACCAGTATCCTGACTAGGAACCATTCTCTGGAGCTTGAAGTGGTTTTAAATAGGAAAAAATACCCACATTTTGGCCAAATATAGATTAATTGATCATTATAGTCTCTTAAATGGTGTTTAACAGGTATTAAAAGGTATGTATACCTGGATTTCTCAAAATGTTTTCCCATTATATTCTGTATTTGAGAAGAACATTTCTTAAGAGGGAAAAATGGTACATTCACCAGTAGGTAGGTAGGGTTGAAACCTTTGAGATAGAATGCTTCTTTCCAAAATAACCTTTATTTTTGTTGAATTAGAGCTTGTAGCTCTAATTCTTGTCTTGCACCAATGTAATTTAAGTTACTCAAGTTTCACCTTAATATTAAATACAACACCCTATGGCTTATTCTAATAATATGAGGTTAAAGCAGCCTGGTAGAAATATAATTTGCAGAATTAATTCTTGAAATGTAAGTATTTTATACATTACATCAGTCTTAAAACAAATTTCATAGCAGAGTTTAATATTGCATTTAAGATTTTTGTATGAAAAAATGAAATAAATAAATATTTGGAGGAGGATTTTATATGCTTTATTGAAAGGAAGTTCAGATATGTTGAGGAGATAACATATAAAAAGATAATGAAGCTGCGAATACCTTGAGCAAAAAATTAATACTTAGAAAAGATTTGTGTGCAGTGTATGCTTAGTTGGCTAAGAAAGTAATAACAGTCATGGCATAAAATTTTAGTCACACTTAAGTTACATAGAAAACCTAAGGAGCATTGGCCAGCTATTTCAGCATCCCAAACCTATATGCAAGTGACTTCTCAGTGGGTTCCTCAAAAGGTTTGGAGTTTGTTTGTTTGTTTGTTTTTACATTACAATTGTCATAGCTGATCTCAGAATTTATCTAAGAAAAAGGATTGGTTTTGTGTGGGATGCTCAGTGTATGGCTCCTTCTCCCTGCATATAATGGGAACACATGCTCTCATTTGACAGATGGAAGAAAGATGTTAGCTGAGAGCAGCTTTCTCCAGGCTTCAGAGCTATTCTTAAAGCAGCTTGTTCCTTCCTGCACAGAGAGGTCTTAGCACAAAACAGGTTTGGGAATAGCAGTGGTATGCAGGCAGCCAGCCTCTTTTCTTGGGTGCTTTTCAGAACTAGACAAGAAGTAGGATTTGAGCAGGCTATGAGTACATCCTGTCTGTAAGTGGTGTTATAAGAGTGATAAAGCTCTGCTTCCAAAAAGTGCTGGACTTATTACTCATATGTAACACTCTTGTGCAAGCACCGTGAGCCTGGCATTTAGGAAAACAGAGCAACTGTGTATGTGCTCGTTAACTATGCTGTGTATGTAACAGAGAAAGATCACATCATGTGTTTGCTGTTGCTGTATTGCTATTGGCTTAGACACCCCAGAGCTCAGCAAGCTGATTTCAATGCTGGTCTTTAATTACCTCCCATTTAGCACTTCCCTTCCTAAGATAGTTTCCAAATTAGGAGATGCTGCAAAATGTTGATGACCTTTTCTGACTGTGACTCCTTGTTTCTGGTCTGCTGGAAGTGAAGATGAAAAACGGGATTCAAAGGACATGCTTTCTACTCTGCTGTTTTCCCTGCTTCTTATGCCTCTGGGAATTACTTTCCTGGTTTGAAAGGAGGCCACTGATATGTTCACTGCACCACTTGCAAGACCTTTAGCTGTAAGGACAGAAAAAAGCATTAGAATCCAATACAACACATGAATTTTTCAAGTCTGAAATACAAATGGGTAGTCTAGGTCATTTAAATAATGCAGCACAATAGGAATGAATCCGTAGAAGCAGGTAGACACACTCAAGCTATAGTTCAAGGTGTTTACTTCAGACCAGCTTCAGACTGGTCTCGCAGACCAAATGTCCTCTCCAGGCATGTGCTTTGAAAGTGCCTGATGAAAGCAGTATCACAAACATTTTTTTTCTTATTTAAGCCTACCAGAGAGCCACTCTAGACATGACACACTGACATTTATCTGTATCATGTAGATAACAGTAGCATGTTGATGGTCCTGCCACCATTGCCATACAGGATGTCTTACTTACCTTCCTGCTTCTTTTATACTTATTTGTAATTGGCTCTACAATCTACTGGCTGCTCTGAGAATAGTCAGCAGACAGGGAAATATGCTACATGAGAGGAAGTATTATTCCCATTTTTTGGCAACCAGACTAGGATTACAACCTGAAGGAGCTGACTTAAACTTTTTCATGAGATCAAAGTGCCACTTAGTCCTCTAATTTCAGATTTAGATCTTATTAAGATTCCATTTTATGCAATGGATATGTCCGAACTGGTGCATACGTTATCATTGAATGACAACCATTATTCCCTTGTCCCACATATTCTGTCTGATGAAGAACTAGGAGATTTCTTCGTTCTTCTGGATGTAGAACTGTTTACGTTTCTCCAGAAAAAAACCCAAAACAAATCAAAGCAAAACAAAAAAGCCCCCAGGTGTGCATCTATTTTCCTTTAAATTGAGAAGACAGATTCCAACTGAAAAAAAACATAGAAAGGATGCCAGATGCAATTCTGAAAATCTTAGGTAGGAAACACTGAACTCATACTCAAGGGGTATTCTAGACCTTCCACTGAGGCAAGATCCTGAATCATGCACTACTGTGAAGTGAATGTGCCTGTACTGTCTTTTTCTAGCAAGCTCCACAAGAAGACAGAGGGGTTTTGATTAGTGGAAAGTTAAACATTAATAGAACACAAGCTTGAATAGTTCACTTTTAAAATTAGTGACAGGGTAGATGGAATAGAAACCTAAAAAGTTTATATACAGTTCTTCCTCACCTGCTGTATCTCTGCAGGCAGACACTGTTTCACTCAGTGACTTTCTCACCAGCAGTGTGTTTTTCATCACCAGCATGTGTTCTCAGGTCCTTTGCCATTTGTGTCCATCCCCTGTGAAAGCTGCCCCTGACTGCAGGCTCAATTTCTGCCCAGGGACTGCAGGCACCAGCTCCATGTGGTGCCCCTGTTCCAGCCAGGCTTTCTGGGCTTCAGAAGTGTCACCCTTCTGAGCCTTTCAACACTCCAGAGGAGGAATGATCTTTTCCAACATGAATCCAACTGACCACATTTGTAAAGTACGTAATAATATATCACAGATAACTGACAAAGACAGGAAACAAGAAAGAACTGATATATCCCCTGTTACAACCATCTAAAATTTCTTAGCTAGGTAGTTGATAGTTTCATATAAGTCCCCAAAAATGCTGCTTAAAGCTCTTGAATGGGCCACCAGTATAAAAGAAAGCATTATATGCTTGCTAAAAAGATCTTTCTTCCAAATTAACACAAACATATATTCACAGTAATCATAGCCATCATTTAAAAATCTGTGAAAGTCAAGTAATGTTATCCTCCTTTTACAGCACATAAAAAGCTTGATTTCAATACACAAACTAAGCTCTACCAGATAGTGATATTACCTTTGGAGCACACAGTACTAATTCCCCATCTCTCTTTAAAGATCAGAGAAAACTGGTAACAGTCCATGCTACTGAATTTACCTCGATGTTTCTAATGCATAAGTGATTACTTTGAAGCTCTATTTGTGTTTATTTGGCCAGAGACAAAAAACTCAAGTACCTTTTATCCTAATGTAAAATGCTCTATTGACACAGCAGTGATATACTTTTTAACAAGTCTGTTGTACAGACAGTCTCTTGTGAGGTATTTCTCAACCCATTAGGATACTACTTGACATTGCTATTTTATTATGAGAAACAGCTCTTTCTGGCTTCTGCTTTCTATTCATTTCAAAGGAAGTCATACTGATAATATATCAATAGGACCTAGGAGAGAAATCTCATATGGTTTGTATCTTCTTCCATACTTGTTTGAGTCATATTTTCTTAAGCATTTCTTTTTCTCTAAATCCTTTGGGCTTCAATTCCCAGCCTTTTCCACAGTCGGCACATGAAAATCTTCTGCAGTGAAAAAGCTAGCATTGGTGTTGCTCTCTAAACAACTGAATGAACTGGTAATGTGTCTGTGGAAGAACAATAGTGCCCCTATTTATGAGTAGTTAATATTTGAGACATTGTCATGACTTGCAGCTCAGAGATTTTACATTGATCTGAGTCAAACAGTGTGCACCTTACTTGGATACGTGCACCTTACTTACACTGGTGCCTGTGTTGTAGCTGGTGCAAAATGATTGAAATGTGCATGGAAATACACTCAGTAGGTAGGAGGGAGGTTTTCCTTCAAGAAATATCAATCAACAAGGAAGCCTACAAGGTTTAAATGATCTGTGAGAGGAGTCCAAGATAATAGTGCAATATAGGAGAAAGGATGCAGTCTAAGAGCCATGACTTGTTAATGAAAGTTGGGGTAAGATGCAACTAAACTGAATCTCTGACAAAGTAAAAGGGCAGCACTTCCAGACAGATATTTCAAAGTGTTTTTATTTAAAAACTCAATAACATTTTGTATCAAAACCAGATACTATTAATGATACTGTCCCATCTAGGTAACCAATATGTCTGTCAGTAATATTTGAAAGGAAAACATTCAGTTAACTGTGAATGACAGTTAATAAAGTTGGTATTATTAAAAGAAAGAGACTTTCCATACAAGAGGACAGATACTGACATTTTATTAATTTTCATTTTAGATGCATTTTAGAAAACCTTTTTTAGATAAGAGAGTGTTTCTCAGTTCATGACAAAACAAAATACCACTTTTGTGCTGAAACCAATAGTAAATATTCTAGTTTTGAGATTAATTGTGGCAACTGTCCTGCCAGGGCAGGTGGGCTGGGAGTTCATGGGGACAGTGGGCAGGGAGCACTGGGACAAGATGAGTAGGGCAGGGACAGTGGCAGTGACTGTGAGCAGCCACATCCCAGGGCAAATCCACAGAACATTCAGTGGGATGAGAACAGGACAAGGTCACCTTGGAGGGTGAGTCAGTGGTTGAGGATGAACAAATTTGGGCTGGGCACAGACATATCTACATCATAGCTCAAGTGTCAGGACATGGACCTGAGTTCACATGCAGCTCCTACAAAAGGCGGGGTCTGGCTAAAGCCCTGGTCAGACTTCTCACTGCTCTTCCCCATGCAGATCTGATCCAAGGCTAAGCAGCTGCACTGATTGCAGTATGGCCTTGAATACAAGCAGACAAAACTCTGGGACAGGGAGAGGGAAAATGCTTGCAGAATCATCTGTTGCCCTACAACAGACCAGTGTATTTTCATGTAGGCTATGGAGTGACCCAATAACAATTTTGTCTGTTGGCACCAAATCCAAGGACTGAAATTGTCACATCCATTTCAGTTGTTCTTCTCTTGTTTATTGCATTGTTCACCTGTGTTTACTTGCCTGCAGCCCTTTGCAACTCTGCTGTAGTAGAGGAATGTCAATTTCAGTGGGAATTGAGAATTTAGAGACTTGCCATGTTGTGTTCTCTTTTCATAGAGGCTGATGGGTTACCAAAAGTGCAGACCAGACTGTGTGGGTTTCCTCAAATCAGAAGGCCAAAAAAAAAAATTTAAAATCGGAATCTATTAAATGTAAAGATCAAATAGTAATGAACACAAGAAAGAATTTGCATAATTTGTCCCATCTGGATATGTTGAAAATTGTTTTTTTCATGGTACTTCAGTTTTCTTTGTTAGAGAAAGGAAAAAAAAAATACCTTATATTTTCTGAAATTCATGTGTTCCCTGTGGGCCTGTATGTCTTCATATCTTCTCTATACTAGATTTTTCTTTTTCTGGTTATTGGGTTCTTGCTTTTCAAGTGTCTTCTATTTAAGCATATCCTTTTTAAAATCAAATGCAGAAGTAAGTTTCCTAGGAGCCAGGCCTCCCAGGATCCTCCAGTATTTTGCAGTCTGCTGGACAGACTATTCTCAATCTAATGTTTAATGTAAGTGTGAATGACAATGAAAGAAGACATCACCATACTTTTGAAATAGAATAATTTCATCCTGAATTTGGATGACAGTAAATACCAGAATGTCAGGTTCAACAACAAAACTGAGCTCTTTCTTTCCATTATGATTTCTTTGTTACAGCAGTGACCTGAAAGGCTATGATTTCCACTGCCAATTACGTGATTTCTCTTGTCTTTCTTTTATGATTTAAGATAATGATTTCATTACATCATTTAAATATTGCAATTAATATTTTATACCCAACATCTGCAGCAGAAGACTATGAGTAAACTCTCATATTCATGTTGCAGTGTGCTTGCATCACTCCTCTCTGGCACTGCAGGAAGCCCAGATCAAGACCATGACATGCTGGTTTTCTGCATTTGAATGGACAGATTGACGAACACTGCTGCAGCTTTCAAATGCAGACTTTATTTTTTTCTCTGTTCTGAATTTAAATTGTATTTCAAATAAACTGTGAGAAATAAATTGGTTCAGGCAAGATATTAAGATCAGAATTCTCTCCTTTTAAAATTACTTTGTCACTCACTTCAAACTTAAGCTCGAAGCATTTTGTTTCTGTCACACTTCCATTGTTTCTTATAAAGTAGGAATGTATAATAGTAGGCAAAAGTGGGAGACTGGCTTTTACTATTCACAGTGACCCCTGCACAGTCAGGAGAACCTATGCAACACCCCTGGTTTGTAACCCTCTAAAGCTTCTTAACAATTTCCCAGTTCAGTGTATTATCAAGTTAGCAATAGTTACACTTCCATAGAAAGATGATATGCGCAGAATACTGTTGAAAATTGAGGTTATTGCATAATTTTTTTCTATCTCATTCTACTTCTATTTTTGCCACTATTGTAGATTATTCTAAAATTCATTAAAACAGTGTGACATAACAAACTGCACAGGTAGAGGCTTTACAGGTTATTATCTTTAATGGCTTTAATGACTGTCTTGAAAGTCTTCACTTGTGTCACTGAGAGGCAGTTGTGAAAGAGAAATTGCAGCTTTTACTTCCTGGCAGCAAAACAAAATTAAGAAAAATTAGATGCCAGGGGTATTTCTTAGTTTTTTATGAAAACAAGATTTATGACATTAGGTAGCTGTGTTTCTATATACATTCAAGTGGTGCACTTCTGTGTACATTATTCTGTCAGTTCCATTCCAATAATATCCAACTCAGTTGTCCAATCTCAGGCAACTTAACATACAGTGAACAATCTAAAACATGCTGAATTCCCATGAGTGCCATGAAAAATGTGAGCACGTAGAGAAAAGAGATTTTTTTAAACCTTCCCTAGGGAAGGAAAAAGGTAGTACAGGTTCAGCTGTTATAAAATAATATATAGCCTGGTAGAAAAGATAAATTAGGAATAATACAACCAAGACCATATATTTCATTTGCAGTATGATACAAGAAGATCCATTTCTCAGTCTAATTTCTTCCCCTTCTATGAAATCTGAGGTGAAAATCTGACATTTTTGGGCAGTAAGGATATTAATGTCTCTTTTACCCTTTTGTCTTCCTCCACTTATGGTTTCCCTTATGTCTCAAAAGAACTGAACTTCAGCTACAGTCTTGGTATACTCTGATGTAAAAGGCAAGCATCCATAAGAAAAAGATGCATCGAAAACTAAGTTCTATTACTGCTTGAACACAAAATTTTTTCATGTTGTATTAACCATTAAAGGACTGTTGATCAGATGGTAAGATAACTGACCAAAGAAAATAATACATGTAACTCCTGTTTTGAAATGTGTTTAATGAGTATCACCAGTAATTTTTGCTCATCCTTGTTTTTCAGATGAAGCAGATTGGTCACGATGGTTACAACCCCTCCTCTGTAGCTGAATGGCTGGATTCCATTGAACTGGGTGACTATACCAAATCCTTTCTAATTAATGGCTATACATCGATGGACCTTGTGAAAAAAATATGGGAGATTGAATTAATTAATGTAAGTTGATTAATTTATAGCAGTAGTTCCTCCCAAATTCATTATGTAGTATTTGTCCTTGTAGATCAAGGACAACGCAAAAGAGCAATTTGCACCACAAATACAGTCATCAAGTGCTGTTAGTGACTGCACCTTTCATGCCTGTAGCTGGGTTGACTGTACCCTTTGCTTCGATTTACTTTGCCATTGTCTTTAGCATGGTATTCAATCAACATGATGGTGTTTGCCTTCAGGATGCTGAATGACATCTAAAAATATATTTTGGGAGTTTATAGCTACAAAGCACACATCTTTGCTTTTAAAGTACCTAGAGAAGGTACTTCCTGTAGAGATATTTATAGTTTACTTTTTCTACGTGCTTCAGCTGAATTGGACAGAAAATAAGGAAACCTTATAGTTAGTAAGTTATTCAAAAATGACACAAATTTTTATTTAATTATCAGTTTTGCTTGAAACTTCATTTACATGACTCAGTTTTATTAGATGTCCACATAGGCAACCATAAGCTTTAATGTGGACTGCACTGCAGGGTCATTTGGAATGAGAGGAAGTTTGTGCTGTTATAGTGAAGTTTGTAATGTTACAGTGAAGACATTAACAGTACAGCTCTGCCAGTGGAATTTTCATGTGAGTTATGTGTCTGAAAGTCAGTTGTTTTCTCTTATAAAAGATTGATGATGGTACCTTTGCTGTGACTTCTGAAATTAACTGTAATGTCAGTTTATATGGACTTTTAGGGCAACTTCTACATGGAGAGAAGCCTGATATCATATGTTATTGATTCTTCACAGACCAAAGACTTTGCTCTTCCTTCAGGTACAGGAGATACTACATCTCTGCCTCTGATTAGTGCCTGAGTCCCAGAACAATCCAAGGGCTACCAATAACCATAGTTATTGGTATTATTAACAAGCATAAGATAAAGCAGCTGGTGTAGTTGTATACTAGAAAACAGTTCCCACTGTGTCCCAGGCTGGAGAAATGAAGAACATAACTGTGGTGCAAAGCCCTGTTACAACACCGTAACTGCTGCACGAGGCACAGGCAGGTGTATGCTGAGACCAGCATCTAAACAAAAGAAAGAAAAACATAAAAGGAGTTACTTCCTGTTACTTGGAAGACAAAACCATTGAATATTAGAATTTCTTTTCTTGCTGTCACAGTTGATGGTAATGAGCACAAAAATGTAGTGTAAGGGCCAAACTCTGCCTCATGTGTTTTGTCTCATTTAATATATCATGTAGGTACATAACTTAAGTCAGGATATGACTGATGCATTATAGATGTCTGCTACTAAGCTAGTTATAACTGGGATTCTTTTTTCTGTAAATGGCTGGAATTTTAATAAGAACTGGGGACCCTTTACGTCAGAAGCTAATATAGGTCATCAACCAGCACTGAGTTGAAAAAAGTAGAAGATTCTGGTTTTATCATTTTCTGTGATTTTGCATCCCATTTTGCTACAATCAATTTGGAAACAAATTACCCTTTAGCTCCCCCAAGTGGATCATTAAAACGTCATTAAAGGTTTGTGGTTTGATTCCAAACTTGCTTAAACTGATGAAAAGGGGAGTGCCTGCACTGAAGTTAACACTTCCGGGAATACGCTTCCGGGAAACTAGCACAGACCAAACCCCTATGACCCTCTAACTTTAAAGTTTAACATTATGTTCAGTTTGAAGATCTCTACTTCTTGGAAAAGCACCGCTTTTGCCATGAGTTGCAAAGAGGAAGCTGCTTACTAGTTGTCTAAGTACTTCTATAGATATAAGAATCTATAGAGATAAGTATTTTTTCCACCTGATATGTTTGAATTATATTGTTCAAGAATAGAGTTAATAAAACAGTTTTACTGTATAAGAATTACTGTATTAGTCCTACCATATTTGATTCCCCCCAGTCAGTAGGAGGTCAGTGTAATGATATTATGTTCACTGAGAAAATCTGTACCTTAGAAAGGTATTTACTAGTACTCTTTTCTTTCAGTTGAAGGGAATCTTTCAGAAATGGACAAGAAATTGGTTTGAAGCATTTTGCAGTCTGTCAGGATGAGATATTTAGCTCTGACCAGCAGGCCTGCTATCTGAAATTGATTTCAAGGGTCTCACTTCTTCAGCTGATGGCGAAGAAAAGCTTCTTGGAGAAAGTTTTTCATAAAAGAATGCATAAAGGTCAAAACCACTAACTCAGGAGCAGGACTCTTCACTTGAATAGGTCAAAATCCAGGTACTTGAAAAACAAGAGAAAAAACAGATTCAGAATGCTATAAACAATTCAGAGTACCCTTGGTTTGGTGGCTCTTGCTGCTTAAGTTGTAGATGGAAAAAGAAGTTTAAATTAAAGTTATGTCTAATATGCATACATCAAGAGTTACAGAAATTATAACTTCTTCATTTCAGCTTTTTAAACAGTTTCAGCCACCAAGTTTGACATTGAAGCGATACCTAATTTAGTTCAAGGAATCCCTTTGTTCCTGTTTGGTGCTTCTTTCCATTTAGCTATTGGGAAATCAACCATCCTGGAGGGGTAGAAACAGGGTTGATACTAGAGATAATATCTTCTGTTTGGATCCCTCACTAGAAGAAGGAGGTTGAGGCACTGGAGTGTATCCCAAAAGAGCAGCAAGGTTGGTAAAAGGTCTGGAGCATCCATCTGTGCAGGGTGGCTGAGGGAGCTGGGATTGTTCAGCCTGGAGAAAAGGAGGGTCAGGGGAGACCTTTTCACTCTATACCTACCTGAAAGGAGGCTGTAGCAAGGTGGAGATCAGTCTCTTCTCCCAAGTAAAAAGCAATAGGATAAGAAGAAATGGCCTCAAGGCTTGTATTGAATATTAGGAAAAAATCTTCACTGAAGGGGAAGAGTTGTCAAGCATTGGAACAGGCTGCCCAGGGAAGTCACCAGGGTTGAGTCACCATCCCTGGGGATGTTTCAAAGACGTGTAGGTGTGGCACTTAGAGATATGGTTTAGTGGGACCTGGCAGAGTTAGGTTTATGGCAGAACTCAATGAACCTAAAGGTCTTTTCCAACTTAAATGATTCTATGATTAAAGTTATCCTTCGTGATTTCTCCTTTATTCTCATAGGACACTGGAATGATCAGAACTTTGAATCTTCTTGTCTTCCTAAAAAGAACAGTTCTTGTTTTATTTTCAAGACGGTTTTATTATTCTTGTAAATTATCATCTAGGTAGTCACATTTAAGACCACTTTGAAGAGAGCACCAAACGTATGAGAGAGGGAGAATGTCTAAGGCACTGGTGGTAAAGGGCGTCTTCCCTCAGCTTTTCTGGTCCCCCAGCCAGCTCTCTGGCATGAAGAAACAAATTTAATATTCAGCTTCCTAAAATTTATTTCAAATTATTCTGGCAAGGTACTGTCATCTCTGACTTACGTGCTAGTTTCTTTCAAACTTCATGTGTACACAGAGCATGTGTTTCTTCAACTGCAATCAAGCAGCAATTTCTAAAAGTATTTGAATCAGAAGAGTAATTTTAAAAGTTATTCCCTTGTGTTTCTTGTAAGCTCCCACCAGCATTCTCAGTCCTTCTTCAACAAGTCAGACTTTGAAATTTAGATTTTGTTTCACTAATTAATTTTTCATTTAGATAATTTAGAATTTTCCCAGATCTATTTCCTTCTGTGACGTGCTTTCTAGGAAGCATTGCTCCAATTTTCTTATCCTGGGATTGTAAGTATTCAGAATGCCTTGTCCTTGATTAGGCTTTCCCAACACTATTGCTTTTGTCTCCCAGGTTTCTTGGCTCATTAGAGAGATCAGATTCTGTATCCAGATTCAGATGTAATTTATTCAATGCTGTAGCTATGAGGAACTTCTCTGAAATAGAGATCATCTACTGAAAAAAAGTCCAGTATGTTCTGTAATCCCCTAACCCACCTGTGCACATGTGTTTTGAAGTATAAATGCATTTCTATATGACTAATCATATTATTCTTGTCTGTTATTCTCGATTACTTACGTAACCCTCCCCGTGTGGGACTCACTCTCTTCAGGGAACTTTCACCATAGAGATTCTTCAGGCAAGATATAAACACCTTAAAAGCACAAAGCAGGTTATTTGTCTTGTAGCACACGATACATTGTAGGACTAATGAACTAGGCATTAAATCAACCCCCACTGAAATGAGTCACTCAGTATAATGGGCAAGTAGTCATCACTCAGGTGAGGGGAGAGCTGGCCTCTGGGGCTCACTGGAACAGGCTGATCTGTGGTAGTGCTGAGATGCTATCTTCTGATTTCCCTTCCTTTTTTCTCATTAGGATTTTATGCCTCTTCATGTGAATGTTGTTCCTTTAATCCTTCAGCTGCCAGTTTCTCCTCTCTCAACAATGTTACTTATGTCTGCAACTTTACCTTTCTTACTTCCAAGGCTTCCAGCCTGTGCACTCTCTCACAGCTCCATCTCATGCCCTAGCGATTTTCTCCGAAGGAAACTGAGAACAGTTGCACAGCTGCTCTGTACTGAAAGTAGGTCTGGAATCACAGATAGTTGAACTCCTGGGAGTAGGCTTACATGGAAGTGGCCTGGTTTACATTTCTTCTCAATTAGTTCATCTTCCACTCTGAGTTCTTTTCACATACATACTTCTTTCACTTGGATGATTCAGTCTTTGTCTTCTGTAAAATTAATCTTTATGATATGGTTCAATTACTGTCCAGATTTTGAACTTTTTGGGAAGTGTCATTGAAAATCTCTCCCAAACTGCACTCTTGGTTTCTCTTAGGATGTAATGGTTGCTGTTTGGGATCAGAGCAAAAATACCAGAGAGAGAAATTAGTTACCAATGGACTGCCTTCCATTAGTTTATAGCTAAATACTTTGGACCTTTTGCAAGATCACTGGTGAGTCCCACAATTTAATTGTACTACATACTGTGTGGAAAAGTGACTCTTCAGTTTTATTTAAAGTGGGTCCATGATTATTGAAGCCTGTGATATTTTTACTGTACAAATGAAAGAGCTGAACAGCAGCAATAGTGAAGCAGATCAGTGGGTCTACCTAACCCACTGCAGTGTCTATAAAAATCATCATAAACAGAGGACCAGGGAAGGCTACATAGCAAATATATTATGAACAAATGTATTATTAATTATTTGCATAGCATTCCTAAAATAATAATTTTGAGCTCAAGGACTTCTGGAATTAGGCCCAACTGGTCCTTGACTTTTTAATCTTGAATAAGTTCCTATCATCATCAAGTTTTGTGATCTTACTGCTAGTCGTCTTCCCTACAGAATGATTAAATATATTGAGCTGCTGAGGTTCATCCACAGGTCTCTTGAGAAATTCACTAGCAACCTTCTTTCACCTTGAAAATTGCAATTTCTCCTGCAGTTTCCTGGTTTAAACAGCTATTTTTCCATGAAAAAGCCTCTTCTTATGGCTTAATGTCATGACTGCTGTTTTGTGAGTTTTGGGTTTATTTTTTGTAAAGGCATTTTAAGAGTGGCTTTATCAAAAGACTTTAGAAGTTCAGGCAAACAAGCAAATCAAGCAAATCATTAACCTTCTCTACGTGGTTTTAAAGACTGCTTCAAGGAAAACCAGTAGGCTCCTGAGATATGAGGCATCCTTACATGCAGTCACTTTAACTCTTCTTGGTTGTCTTTATTCATGTGTGCGCTACTAGTATGCATTTTTAAATTCCTACTATTTCACCTGGGACAGTTGTAGGGGCCAGTATTACCACGGATCTTCCATGAAACTATTCTCAAAAACTGACATCAATTTTGTCAATTTCCAGTCCTCAGATAGCAAGTTTTTAAGGGAAGCTACACATTGTTCCTAGTAGCTTATAAAGTTCATGCTTAAATTCCTTCTTTAGTTATTTTTTCCGTGCTATGGTTCATTTTACACTCGTCTGTAATTTCTCCTGTCAATGATCTCATTTGAAAATCGAAGAGTCTTACATCACTTAGTAATTTCATATATCCAGAAATCCTTGTTCTGTATCTTTCTGGTCCTTCTCTTTATAGCTCCAATACAGTCACAGAGTGGCAGTGATACATATCTAATTTCAACATCAGAATTTCTTTTTACATATCTAGCTTGAGCCTACACGTCTAAGTTATAGAAGCCACTGTTTTGAACTTAGTGCTCAGAGCTTTCTTGAGGCCTTAGCTGTCTAATACACCTACAATATCTGTGCCACATATAGTCTGTGCTTAAAGAACTTAAACATACTGCACATATTGTGTTCAGATACCTCGATGAGGCTAGTGTCTCATTAGCAGCCTCTTCATCTATTCCAGCAAAGCAGATAGTAACTCCACACTCTGATTGGGTAGTACACACCAAATGGAGGGATTTTGTGCGGTGCTCACTTGACAGCTTAATTTCCCATGCTATCTAGCATGAAAAGATGTCTTTTTCTTAGGGCGGCTATCCTTCAGATTCTGTTTGAAAAATTACTTTGTAACTCTTCTTCTCTTGTTGTTACTTAATTTCCAAAGTGTGTCCCTCTGCACAGTTTTGGGAGAGGAACCAAAGGTACTCTGAGACATTTCAACTCCAGAATTACAATTCCTGTTCCTTTTCCTCTGTGCTTCAGACCTTCCTGCTAAGTTTCATGTCACTGAAAAAAGCTAAGAGTTTTTAGATCCATGGTCCTTTCTGATTTCTCAGAGACACTGCTGATTGATAAAGATGCCCATAACTCTTCCTGTAGTTGCCTTCTAAATGACACCAACAATTTTGCTGGTCAGAACAGCTTTCAAGACCGTGAGGCTGCACTAGCAATAGTGGGGCTGTGGGATCTCAAGTTATTAGGTATTTTGTTACTAAAAATATCTTCTAGAGTTGTGGAGTGTAGAAGGTTGTCTGTATGACTTTTTCTTTGTTCACTCTTTACAAATATCAGAAGCATATTACTAGGGTACTTGATTACATTCTTGAAGTTAATTTATGTGAGCCAATACTTCTTTAGATACAATCAAATTCTTGAGAATGTCTCAGACATCCTGCAAAAACAAATGTGCCTCTTTTACTAAGAAACATATATTTCTAAACTTTGAAATTTTAATGCAAATCTTTAAAATTCTCTACCAGGCAGATTGATCTTTGGGTCTTCTGACTCATTGTAGAGTGGTAACCTGTGTATAAAATGCATTAATACATTCAGGAAAACATTTTCTACTAAATTTATGGTGAGTTTTATATTAAATAACTACAATTTTAAAATGGGTAATGGACAACATATGTTTGAGGAAATATGAAGGAAACTTTCCATATCCACTCCAACTATTTGGCTTAATTTGCAAAGCTATCCTAATTAATATATATATGTAGGACCAAATATTAAGTGTTCTTTTGACAACAGAAGAGCTGTTTGTGTTTGTCATATCAAAAACTCTGAAGATGAGTATGGAACTGAATAGCTTTCATCAGGATGCATTATTTCTTCATGAGATAAGATGTATATGGATTTCTTCAGTTGCTCCTGCATTAGTAGGACAATGCTGTAGATTGGATTATATTCATATGTGTTAGCCACTGTGGTTGCAAATACGAAGGATGACACTCTAAATTACTCTATTTACCTTTGCCACTGGGTCAGTAGGTTCATTAAATGTACAAAACCCCCATGTGATATTATACAAATAGCATTTTTTTCCATATACTATACAGTAGTTGTGTAGATTTCCTTTATCCAAAGCACCCACAGAGGTCTTAATGTGATTTCATATCTGCATATGAAATGCATATCTGTTTCTTTTGTAATAATTAAATACATACCAATTGTGATCATGTATTAGATTTGTTGCTTTGGATCTTGCATTTGAAAATTATTCTTTCTGCAGTAAAACTCTTTCTGGTTTGAATGCTGATAGTACCTCCATCAGTTCCTAAATTACTGTGGATGTTAATTTAGAAACTGTTGTTTCTAAACAATTGTACAATTGCAGGGGCTGTCTCTAGAAATCTCGTTGGAACCTCTGTATCCTCAACAAATCCTTGTGCTGGTATTTTAACATCATAACTGTTTAACTTCATAATGTTTAACTCTTCTGTACAGTTTCTGCATTTAACATTTTGAATAGGTAGTGATCTTACAGTCTTGGAGTGATTTGATGTGCAAGCTTCCATCTGTTCCTCACGCTAAAGAAAATACTTTTTAAATACATCATTCTCTTTCCTCTATACTGTTACTTGTAAAAGATCATGAGATAACATAACCATGGCAATTCCTTTAAACATCTCGTGTTTACCTCTTTCCACTCCCACTTTGGATCATAGAAGTACTCAGACTCCAGAGAAGTGGGAGGAAAAACACTTCCTTTAGTTCAAATGCAGTGCAGGAAGGAAGGAAAGAAGGAGAGAGAAACATTTGCACTGTGAGCAATGTCACGACATTTAATTTTTTGGTAGTATAATGATTCTTTTCTAATCCACCTGATGTCATTTTGCTCTACAGGTTATTTAAATGAAAGACATGTTATAAATACTTCAAAGTTATTTCTCTGATTCTATTATTTCCTTACATTATGGCAATAACAAAAAAAATATTGTTTTCTGATTTAAAAGTGATGTTAAAACAACCATGTTTGATTCATAAATCTAGCCATTGAAATTTGCAGATAGCGATTGCTTTTCCCTCTTTTCTGAGGCAAATATTTGCTTTACAATTTTTAAAATCAGAATTTTCCCCTCCCTCTTTTTCTCTTTTATTTCTTTCCTTCTCTTCCCCCACACTCTCTTCAAAACAAATCATAATCAGGTGGTGATTGGCAGCCATTTTTAGCACTAATAATCAAAACTGAGTAATTTTAGCACCTATTGTGTTCCATCTGCAGGATCATTTTCTTGTCCTGTAACACACTAGGTAGCACAAATGATTGATTTATTGAAAAAATTATCTTGCATTGTAAAGCAACCAGCTCTACCTTCTGAAGCATCCTAACAAAATCTCTCTCCATTCAGGGAACAAATAAATTGCCTTATAATTTGATTTTCTGTCTAAAATCTTGGTGTTCTATCAGAACGTTTATATTTCAAGTGTCAGAATGTGATGTCCTTTCCAGGGAGTACAATAGACTTCTTACTTCCTTTAAAACCACTGGTAAATAACCTCTTCTGCCAGCCCACAGATGTAAATAACAAGTTCTCTACAAAAATAGATAAAATACAGTCACTAAATATTTTGTTGTCCTAGGCAACAACTTGTTCTGCTTTCAGTAGCTTAGAAGAGGCCTCAATAAAGAGTTATATTTTACTAGCTTAACCTTTTAAGTGTTGATGAGCCAGCAAGGAAATTGGATTTCCATTTTAAAATAATGTCCTTTTTCAGATCAAGCTGATATTAATTTAGAAAATTTACATACCCTATTTTGAATTTGACCTCTGAAATGTACAGGCTTAGGATAGTGTCCTTCATTACAACAAGAATTGTTGATTGTACTAGAAGATAGATGATCTAAATAATTTCATTATGGGTATTTTATTTTTATTTTGTAGACAAAAATTGTATTTGTGATACTTGAGCTGGAATAAATTGGTTTTTTTCAAATGCATGCATTTACTGCCCACAAAACCAACCTCTCATGATTTTAGCTTAAGGCATTTTAAAGCAGATTGTTGATTGAAGGTCAATACAAAATACTTGAAGGTGATGATACATAAAAGCAAACAAGAACATAATTGTGATAATGTTGTAAACTAATACTTCTGCCTTTGTTTTGAAGCAATTTGCAGTGATAAAAATTGTAAAGAAATATCCCCTTTTTTCGAAGAAATAAAGCTGCAGAATTTATTACATAATATTTTTAAGGACTGCAGCACTATTTTGGTGCTTTAAAAGAATACTATGTTCAGTAGTGTGCAAAGGAGAAATAATTCTTCTTTAAAATCTTCTTAAATCTTTTTTTTTTTCTGCTTCTGCATTGCTCTATAGGATATTGTGAGGAGTTGATATTTCCAGCTAAAATTCCCATCTCTTGGCTAGCATGATTTGTCTTCTGTTTGCAACTGATTTCAATAGTTGAAGGTAAAGAGGATTGAATGTCAAGAGTCATTTTTACTATAAAGAGGTTGGAAGATTAGAAAGATTTTAGAAATATTTTCCCTCTCTAACAGATTTTTTTAACATTCTCAGATGTGAGTGCCAATGCAGTGTTGTGCCATATAGACCTATCAGTGTGATTAATGTGCCAGAATTAGGACAGCAGCCTTACCGTGGGTCTTTTGCTTGGTTCTCCTGTCTCATATTGTTCAGAGCTACTTTGGATATCTCTGCAGCCCACTGCATTTGTATCGTACAGATACAGCCCTGTATTTCAAAGAAGACTGGAAAGTATTGTACCAAGATTATTACTAGAAATAAGGTCAAAATTTTTCTAAACACTAAAGTTGAGGGAAAAGGAGCTGCTTACTCAGCTGTAAAAGGTCCTGTTGCAGCCTACAGCCAACAGGGCTTGAGCCTTAAAATCCTTTTCAAGGATTTTTTTCTTCTTCACTCTTTTTAACTTTCAAAGGAATAAGGTTTCAGTCACTTTCCATAAAGAGCAATGCACAATTCTAATAGCTGTTGGTGCCAAGAAACCTGTCATATTCCGTCTGTATTATTTCAAAATTCATTACCATTATCTCCAGTTATAAATTTTCAATAGATGTAAATAACACACTGGCAGCTCAAATGTTTACATCCTTGAAATAGTTATTGGCAGGTACTTGCAATCCCTTTCACAATGATCAAGACCTTGCAAGGTTATGTACATTTAACTCCTGATTTAGATTTGTACTTTAGATCGTATTTTCTTACTCATTGCTTATTTTAAAGATTGTTCTTCATACCACGTAGAGATCTTGAAAATGCTGTATTCATCCAAAAGCAGTATGTGTGTGGACTTGAATGCACTTCTATAATATGAAAAACAATTTGAGAAAATGTAGTTAAACTTGTTTCTTTGTGCAATGATATTCAAAATATTATTCCGATAATGAATTACAACATAGCTGTTTCAAATCTGTGAGTCTGTTAATAGGAAATTAGAAATCTTTCTAGTTTTCTGTGGTTCAAAACACGAAATCAGTTTCAAAATCTATTAAAATGCTTTATCTGTGCTTTATTAATAGATGAACTAAGTACCTGATTCAGATGCACTAATGACAGAAGCTACTGGAAAAAATACAGTTAGACCTTGGTTATTCTTTACTTCCCATATTAAAAGCTGAATCAGAACCTGTCTGAGCTAATCAGGTTGTATGAACACATTCATCAGTGAAGGACATACATGAGTTTTCCAAATAGCATTTTTTATCACTCTTGAGGCATCAGCCAAGCACCTGGCAATCCTGATTTTCTCAGGGTCTGGACTTTATGCTACTCTTTAAAGTAATAGATGCAATAATAATTCTGTGTTTCTAGTGGTTGCAGATGAGCTGCCAATGACTGTCTTTCAGTCTCTGTCTCTAAGGATTTTTTCATCATCTCCTGTTCTACATGCATGATCTACTTGAAAACAGAAAACACAGTCATAATGACTTTTTATAAAATACTTTCTCCTCCAGTAAGCCACAAAGAAATGCATATGCACTCATGTGCACACTAAAGCACAAGAAGAATTATGCAGAGCTAAGTTTTTAAAACATTTGTGTTCCCACACACAATATGGTTCTACTGCGTTTTCAGTGAACATAACCAAATGCAAGGTATTTTGTGCTTCCTGCTTTATAAGTTAAATTTATGTAAGATTTATATAAGCAATAGATAGGCATCAAAGCCATAGCCAAAGAGGATGGATGGCAAAACACCATAAATTTATGTTGTTAAGGAGAACTGATAGATCTATGCTCCTTCTTTAGTTGAAGCTGAGCAACAATTTGCTAGCAGAAATAATTCTTCTCACCTGCTTTTGATAGCAAAATATAGAGTAGCACTAGTACATGACATCTACCAAAAAAAAGTTCATTGTTTTAGGTTATCTGCTCTGATCTGTGAACTTTTTTTGTTGTTAATTTGTGGCTGTCTGGGAATCAGAAGCGTAAGATGTGACAATGTGAGAGAAAAAAATGACAGAAGTTTAATATACCTCTGTGGGGAGACAAAAGGAGATGCTGCTGAAGGCAGTCTCCCTCCTGATATCTTACAGCTGTGTTAATTATCCTAGAGTAGAAACAGCCTTGCCCTCACAGCCATGGGCATGATAAAAGAGTGAGTTAACTAACAGGAGTCAGTTCATGTCAGTTGGAGTCTGCTCGCTGTGCTGTGCAGACCTAGGGACAGGAGGTCGTGCAAGGGCCAGAAAAGGTAAGATACTGTATGTAGGACAGACAGGGTTAGGCGGCCGTGCCAGGGTCAGGAAGGAGCGAGCCAGAACAGAAGGACAGACAGAGCCAGAGCTGTGTGGAGCTCCTCTGAGAAGATAGACAGAAGACACAGAGCAAAGGTACAGGGGAGACTTTCTGAATAACAAGATACTGATACTTTAAGCCTTCTGATGATTCTAAAGAAGCGCCTCGAGTGTGCAGTGCAGTGCAGTGTCCATGTCGAGTACCTCACATACATCGACTGTGACATACCTCTAAGTATATGGAGTGGTTGGCTTTGGAAATTCACAAATTTGGAACTGAAGCATGGGAAGGAGGAAGCTGAGAACTGTGGAGAGTTAGTAGTAAATGAGGTGTATGCAAGGATGAGATGTCAAGAGTCAAGTGCCATTAGAATTTAATGGGCTTAGCAAGACAATTAGAAATGTACTTTGAAGAAACAAACACAGAGTATCTAAATATCATATAAAAAAGAAAAAATATGTCAGTACTTATTTTATGTTGTTTTAAAATGAAAGCAAATGACTACACAGATACATAGAGAGTTTCAAATGTTCAAAATTTCTCACGTGATTAGGTTTTCTGTTTTTCTTTAGTCAAATCAGCTTGCTGTCCCTTGGCATCAGAGATTCACCCTCAAGGTTTGACAGTGAACTCCTACAACACTCTAAAATATGATAAGAAATTATACTTCCAGTATTTTTATGGTGTTGTTAATAAAAAATACTGTGGATATCAAAATTGTGATTTACAGAAAATGTGAAAGATGGCCACATGTCATATATTGTAGAAGAAATAAAACATTGGATAGTGTTTCAGGTAAGATTTGTGTCAAGAATGCTTTGATGTAAGAAAGAGTTTAGGAGTTTACAAAAGATTCTTTGGAGATATTTCATTCTAGGTGAGGTTCTTGGCAAAATATCTTCCTGTGGATTTTGATGTATACTTCAGCTTTTCACCATAAGATTTCTAATGGACACTGGAATTCAGGTAAAGCAGAGAAGCAATCTGACTGCCATCTTCTTTGCATTTCCCCAGGAATTTAACACAGATTATTCCAAAGTGTCAAGGATAAAACCTCCTCACTGTTTTGCAGAAGGTGCTGTTAAGCAAAATGGCTGAGATTTTGTGTTTATTGCTGACAATTTGTTATATTTCCATGAGCATCAGCATTTTAGCATCCCATTTGTTTGTGTTAACCTAAGTGGTTTTTTCCGTGTAAGTATGGAATTAGCTACTGCATTTTTCTACAAGGAATTAAGGAAGATACTGCTGATAATTAAACACAGACCTATGAATAGGAAAATGAAGATTTTTTTATTATTTTTTTTTTTATTTTTTTGGTCCTGAAACTCACTTATATTGTTTGACTGTGCATGTAGCAATTATCAAGAGACTAAATAGGCTCAGAAGTTCTGAAATATAAATTTGATGGGAAAATATCAAGGTAAGTTTAAACAAGTAGGAGGGTCAGAAACGTGTTTACTGATAAGCAGAAAACTGTAATCAGAATCACAACACACATAGTTATGAATATGTGAAATCTTGTATTTGGATTTAGTCTTTATCATGTCCTTCTGATATCTTGCAAGTAAAAAAACCTAAAAAACAAAAATAAGAAAAAAATCCCCAAACCTTTCCCAAGTATCTGTCAAAAGAGCTACCTCTTTATAACAAATTTTTTATTGAATTGTAAGAGAGATGAGTGTTAGTGACAATACCCACAGTCAGTTTTTACCCACAACTAGTAAAATAATAATAAGTAGTAGCATGTTTTATTTATTTTAGAAGCTAGCTGACACTTGGTTTTGAAAAATACTGCGGGAAATCCATTATTTTCATTATCCATTTCGTTTTCTGCTTCATCTTTCTTTATCTCAAGGGCAGTTTCCCATTAAAACATTTCAGAACTTCATTTGCTCTCACTGAGTTTCCCACCTGAGTTCCTAATCCAGTTTAGCTGACATGCTAAAGTAGGTAGCCTTGGTACAGATAGAACAAACACTTGTCAGTGCAAGGACATTCTGGGACATATCTGGAGGTCTTATACCTTTGGTGCTTTCACCAAAGTTGTCTTGCCAGCAGCTGAAAACTTGGAATTCTTCCATATCTCTTCATGAAACTTATTGATACTGTAGTAACCCAGCATTCTTGTTCAGTGCATTGCTTTGCCATGAGGCTCTTGGGAATGTTGAAAATGTGTGCACTCAAGTGTCTCTGGTTGTAGGATACCATGAGTTGTTCATGTGATATGTGAAGCTATATACAAAGCAATACTAAAAAAAATTTACACATTTAACAGGGTGATATAATTCAATGTATATTTACCGTGATCTGCTTCTTGTGTTATGTTTAATTTGCTTATGGCCTCCATCCCCTGGATTTTATTTTTTAAGACTTCTTTTTTGTCAGTCTTCATTTTATTATAGCATGAACAATAAAAAACAAGGCTAACAGTATTCTCAGAGAGCTTTAACTCAACCAGTTTCTCTCCTCATGGATAAGCAGAAGAACCCTCAGTTACATTATTGTTATTTTAGAATGCATCTTCTAATCAGCCATTACCAAAATTGTTTAAGTTCAAAAGGGTTTACAACACAACTTCACTAAATTATTCCAAATAAAGGGCAATGTTGGGCAAAATTCATAACTGTGTCTTTCATCTGCTCATTATATTAATTATTTTACATATTCCACTTATTAAGCAGGTGGAAGTGGAGCAAGACATGCACTATTAGAAAAATCTGTGTTTTCCTTATGCATGTGTTAATTTTTAAGTTCCTTTTGATGATTGATCCTACAGTATGCAATCATGGATATACTGGTAACTGCCCAGATTATTTTATTTTTACTAAAATAAATTGGCTTATGAAACAGACACTCTTCTTCATAACTGAGTCATAGCTATGAAAAGAAAATTTTGAAATTTAGTAAAAAATCAAAAATAAATTGCAATTGAAAATCTATGTAATTTTTAAATGTCTAAATGTTTTTTTAAATCATCTTGAAAGTTTATTTCATGTACATAGATGATCACTTGAAATTGGAATGAAATCACCAGTGTTTCCTTTGATCTGTATTGAAAATGCTAAATTGTGTTCTTCTTTAACAAAAGGAGGAACAATGGAAGGATAAAATTTCAGTTTCTGACTATATCAGTGAAATTCATATTCACTACTCAGTCTTAGGAGATATGTGTCTAGGGTCTTGCTATAATCATTGAAGATATGCAGCCTGATGAAGATATTTCTCTGATGTGATTCATCTAGTACTAAAGCAAATGCCTAAATTATATCAAATGAGTCATGCCTTAAAGGTGCCTATTTTTCTCTTTTAGTTAAAGGGACCTTTACGTGAATACTGAGATCTCTGTCATGGACATTTTGTCTGCCATAAAATGAATATTGCTCTGACTCTCTACTTGGCTTTGTACTTGAGAAAATAAAAGAGAAATTACTGACTTACAATTGCAATGTGTAGGAAAAATAATAGTTAAAAAATAGTCCCAGTATCAAAACTCCAGAGATGAAACCTGTTTCCCCTAGAAACTTGTTTCTTACTTGAGGAAATGTACTTGAAAGCCTCGGTATGTTCTGAGAAAGTAATTGTAGCACACCATCGTATACCAACACGTTTTATCATTAACAGCCACTGGATGTACCAGACTGCTAAATGCTGCCTACTCCTTAGGAACATCATGTATCATATGTCTGGGTTTTTTAAGTCCTGCAACTATGTCTTTCGTACTTTGATGGCATTTGTATCACAAAAGAGAACAACTTCTACCATGTCTTTTTAGATCCACACTCCTAGTTATGAATAGAAAGAACAAAGTAAATAACCTCATTTTTCTGACATGTCAGTATTCTGAAAAATCCAGAATAATCCCATATAAAGCAGATCTTCCAATTTCATTTTTAAATTCTGTGTTTTATCCTGTGTTTTTTTGGTTTGGGTTTTTTTGTTTGTTTTTTTTGGGTTTTTTTAATTAGGCAAGATAAATCCCATTCAAATAGGACAGACTTGATTTTGTAAGGGCTGTGCTCTTTACAGCTGTACCTACAAATTTTAACCCACTTGCACTTCCTAAGGACAAATTTTGTATATGATGATAATTTGTAAACTTCACAGCAAGATAATAAATGTTAATTCTTTGTTCAGTGATCAAACCAAGAAGTTGCTGGAAGTGTAGCTCAGTGTGTCTTGCAAGTTCTGCTAATATAGCTGCTTTACATTTGAGGCCTAGAAAACTTTATAAACATTTTTCTAGTGTTCTCTTAGAAAATAAGTATGTATATGGCAAAGAGGGAATGGAATCTGATTATGCTGTCCTATGTGCTGAAAACAGTCATAAATGCAGAATCAGCAACTCCTGCCCATATTCCTGAGAATAATTTAAGATACAAAATAGTTTGAATATGGTATTACGTTGCAAAAAGACACGTTATCAAAACATCTTTTAAGTGTCCTTGATATTTCTGTGCATCATCGTAGTACAGTTTTGCACATATCCCCAGAAAGATACTAATATGTGCTTTAGAGAATTGAGAGAAGAAAGAAAAATTTGTTAGAGAGTTTAAACTATATCAGTAACAGAATTTAATACTTACCAATTTAATTGTTACCAGTACTGCTGTGGAGTACTGAAGGAACATGACAGAATTTTAGAGGTTTGAAGTTTAAAACCAGATAGTTGTCAGAGTAATATATTCAATTGTTTAAAAAATAAGATTATACAGAAAAGATACATTTAATTTAGTTAGAGGAAAAAAAAATTCATGACATATGAAAGATTAGAAAATACTGTCTCCCTAAATGAGCAGCATTAACATCATCCTTTCATGAACTCAAGGTAGGTGAAAGCCAGCATAATAGTCCGGCATGACAGGAAGAAACCGAGCAGGAATCTCCCCAGCCCTAACTTGTGTGATTCAGTGACAACAACACATATTAGCTTTCCCACCAAGCAGCATATATTGTGAAATTGCTTACAAGATGGCATTTTATAGTCATTGTAATAAAGGAAAATTCCACTAGGTGGATCTGGTGCTCTTCTAACAGGGATCGAGAATGTTAGTCCACAACAATTCCGTGCTCTTACTTTTTTAATCTTGTTTTCTTAACTCTTCTGAGTATGTCAGAATCCAGACATTTAGTTATTTTTGGATGCTAGCACTAATATTATATTTCTTGATTAAGGATAAAATACCCGTGGTCAAATAAGACCAAGGTATGAGACTTTAATATTGTGTAATTCCTTTGCTAAGTAGTTAGTATTTATCTTACCGATAGTATTTATCTAAACTGCTAGAGCTGTGTTTTATTTCAGCCCACAAAATTACCTTGAATTTTTAAACTTGTAATGTAATCACAATGGACTTTGAATTACATTTTCTCTGGGAAGTATGATCAGTCTAAGCAGAATTTTAAATTGGTAAATTTATTACATTTAAAACATTTTTATCACCTAAAGTGGAATAACACAATGGAACATGAGCAACCAGAGGAACTTTCTTTTTGTATGGGCCATTTCTTAAGTGAGGATATTAATTTAAACATGTCTCTAGAGCTCTGCTATGGTCCAGTGCAGCCACTCATATTTTTATTTAAATTAATTTATACCTATCTTTTTCTCTCAGATGGCCTGAGATATGCAACTTCAGGCATGCAGCTTGAATATTCTCAACTTTTATGATTCTTTAAAAGCTGGAATTGCTATTTGAGACCCAAAGGCCTTATTGCCCAAACACCTGTATCTCCCAGATGTGTCAGTTTGGTCTACTAAAAGGTGGTTTTCATTACTACAAATCCTACCCTTTTGAGAATGTTAGAGAGGGTTGCTGGTTCTACAAAAAAAAATTTCTGTCTTTTTTCCCTTGTCATTTCTGGTGTTACACAGTTGGTTATTTTTGCAAACAAAGTTCATGTTATTAATGCCAGGTAACTACTCCAAATATTTCCACAAACTACAGAACTCGTTTTGTTTCAGCTGTGTTTTCATTTTCCTAATAGGCTAATGAATGAGTTTTGGAATATTATAAAGAATAATATAGAAAACAAAACATAACAGATATGATAAATTCCCAGTCTGCACACGAGAAAACCAATTGTGATAATGTTTCTTAAACTCATTCACTATATGTGGTCTTACTTCTGGTGACCATGTGGGTTCATATGCAGCAAATATAAGCCTATTGACAATAGTCCTGCTGAAACACTAGAAATTATTATCAAACTCACAGAGGTCCACAGTGCAACAGACTCAGGCCAGAAAGGAGAGCTTATATCATGTAGTACTGATAATTATGATTTATCTGGTGTCTGTTTTCTTTTTCTTTATCTCACTGTTAAGAAAGCTTTTAAAATCAGGCTGTGCAATTTCTATTAAATATAAAGAACATCTACTCATCAGCTATTTTCATCTAATGCCATACCACACAACGTATGCAGGGAACTGGATTGGTGCCCCACTTTACCAGAATAATCTTCTTACTTCTTTTCATGGTAGGTGTAGAATGGAGATCTACTTCCATCATTCAACAAGACTAGAAGTAGAAGTATTTCCCTGCATACAAGGATCTCAAAAGATTGCAACATCCGAAAAAAAATCATCAGAAAGAGTAAACTGGTCTGAAAAGTGCTATGGTGTGTTTTAAAAACCAGTTATTTGGCTGGCAGACATAGAAAGCTCCATTTTTCTATAATCAAAATAAAGTGGTACACTTTTTCTAAAGCTCATCCTCATTATTTCATCTTGTCATAGCCAACCCTCCATATCAGAAGTATTGCAAAGGTGTGATGTCAATGTCTTCTAAGCTCTAGGAAGCTTGCCTAAAAACACCAGTTAAATAGAAAATCAAATGTGCAATGGATTGTGATTCATGTGTTGAAATACCCTTGTGACCTCTGTTATTCTAGAAAAATTTAAGACCAACAAGAACTAGATGTTGCAATACAGAAATGTATCTGTGGAAAGAAATTAATTCTCTTTGTCCTCAATTGAAAATAAGCATGCATTAGCCAGTACTGGGTGCAGAAATGTGGGAATTTGCAAAATTTATTACTGCCAGAATTTCTTTATGAGGTTGAAGAAACTTCGAACTACAAAAAAACTTTGCAGTCTTTTTTGATGAAACTCTAGAATCTCATGAGTTAACAATTAGTAGAAGTTTGCTTTTCAATTCTTTTGACTTCTGGTGACCTAACCAGGAACTATAATTGTAACCAATACTAAGGCATTTGTGAGTGTGAAGAACTAGCAAGGAGTAATATTTTTAACTTTTGTTTCTAAGCAGTAGATAGCAACAATACTAGTACTGTGACAATACTCTGCTTCAGCTCTGCCCACAAGCCCTCCCTTACACAATGGAAGAGTACATACTTGGAGAGTTCCACTATTAATGATCTAGGCAATTTACATAGTTTTATGAAAACAAAATCTTCTGCCAACATTTGGGCATTTCAAATTTGCCGTACTGCTCAAAATAAAAAACACAGGGGTCAGTCATTTTGGCATGAAAAGCTTTTTCATATGGTTCATAATGTGCCGTGCCAGAACGGACCTTGAACTGAGAAGCCTGAAAGTATATTTCTTTTCTCTCAGTATTTCAAAAGAATATTTCTATTACGTCCTAAATTTTTTTTGGTCATTTTGAGCTTTATTTCTAGAGTAACCTCTTATGTAGGTTGTTTCTCAGTAGAACACATAAAATGCCACAGACTAGCCTGGCAGATTACAGATTGCCCTAGTGGTTCTTGACATACCAAGACAATTTTGGAAGATACTATAGACAGAAAACTTTGAAGAACAGTTTTGATTAGAATTCTGATTTCACACATATTTTTCCAAGCCATTATTGCATTCATTTCCATGTGGACCACCCAGGTACTACCTCTAATTCCTCAGAATCATCTGTTATTGCTGGTAAATTTGTACTTGCTGCAATAATAAACCAGCAGCAGACATAACCTCTCTGGCATATGGTACATTACCAAATCAGTTGTGACTTCAGAGCAATGAATTCCGTAACTATGTCTTTAGTAGTAAATTAAACATAGTTCAGGAAATGTGTCCAGGCACTAGAGCACACATTCAGAAGGACCTAGGTATCCTTTTGGCTTATACCTACTAGTACTGAAGAGATGCTTGGGAAAATGAAGATTGTTTTTTGTTTCTTCCTCTATTTTCTTGCTCATTGCATTGTATCCTAGTACTCTGGAAAAGGCAGGAGAATTTGTGACCTCAGCATGATTTTTACCCAGGTATCATAAAATATATACATGCATTAAAGTGAGATAAAAGTTTAAAAATATCTTGTTATCTGCAATGATAAATGTCTGTCTTTAACTCCCGGTCCTATTTGTCTTAGTTATACCAAAACCCGTCTTCATTTCTGTCTTGCTGTAACAACACTTTATATGAAATTCTAACGACTTGCATCTCAACAAGGAGTTTTAATTAGGGACGAAAGTTTTCCATTTCTGTCTTTCTCACAATACTGTCATACAAGTAGCAAATGAAAGGTTTAAATTTTAATGTGTACTCCAGCATAGTCCCTTGATTTGTGTTCTAAGCACTGTTTGGCAGCCTGCCCTTATTACTTGTGTTTTACTTTATTACTATACATAATTTTGAAAAATTGCATAAGAGTTGATACAAAGTATGCGTGAGAATAACCTAGGCATTTGCTGTTACATATTCCATTATTATCTTGTTTCCAACAATTTTGCTCTACTTCTCAGCTCTCTCACATTCTATGACACCCAGGTTTTTGGATTGCTTTCTAATTTTGACATCAGCTGTAAATTAAAGCCTGCTACTTCTTTCATTGCTCACTCTGTAGACATTACTACTTCAACTTTGTGAACTCCTCAGAGGAGAGATCATCATGTTATCTGCAGAGTGTTTGGCACAGTGACTTTCTAACTCATAATCAGTTTGTCTGTCCACTCTAGAAGAAAAATTAAAGTGATTTAAATTTTAGTTTCATTTGATCAGGTAAAAAGCAAGCAAAACACAGCCTTCCAGCTGTCGTGCATCAACAGGGTGGCTCTGCCTGCACTGCAGCGTGACTGTGTGATTTCAGAGGTCTCATACATCCTGGCTTACCCTGTGGAAGCTTGTTTATCCTTTAGAAATGAATTTTTCCATCTCGAATATTTATCTGAGGGAATAGTTGTTGAAACTTGTGGTACCACAGGTGCGGTGTTGTCAGTTGCTGCGGTACCCAGGTACATCAGCAGAGGCAGAAGCCACACATCTGGGCAGCTGTTCCCTTGGTGCTTACGTACATCTCAGCCTGTGACTTGCTTCTGCTGGGAATCTTTGTCTGTCTCACAGCAGGGCAGGCATGGCGCGGGGGAGCCTGGTGCTGCACTGACTGTGCCACAGCGCTTCAGCAATCAGTTCTGCCTGCCAGGTGGGGTGGTGTGGGCACAGAGCACCCTCCTGCCCACAGCCTCTTCCTTCTGACTGGCAGTGCCTGAGCCAGGAATGACTCAACTTTTCTGTAAGATACCGACGGAAGTCTCGAGCGCTGTTATTTAAAACTGTAGTATTTCCAAGGTGAACTAGGTGGATGTGTAACACATGTCGCAGAGCTCCATCGTCTGTTTGATGGAGTCGCTTTGCAGAACACTTAAAGTAATGTTTTACCATTGGTCTTGGAAAGGAATGGATTTTGAGAATAGACAGAGGAACAACAAGACTTAGGAAGGGTCCAGAAGCTACAGGGTCCAACAAGACTGAGGGGCTCCCCAGGGCAGCCCAGCCCTATCCCACCACCCCAGCCAGGAACAGGGCATCTGTGAGTGACCAGGGCAGCCCCAGGAATCAGGTACCTCCCTGGGAAAGGGAACAGGCTGCGCTGGGATGTCAGCCCTCAGCGGGGGTCAGGATCAGACAGGGTTTGTGGGGACTGGGGTCAGACATGGCCCCGGCGTTGTTGTGCAGGGCTTCCCCATGGCTGTGTCTGGGGGCCTCCGTGATGCCACGGACAGCAGAGGGGATTTGTTCTGGGCCTCACCAGAAGTGTAGCGGTAGCTGAATGCAACATGACCGTGTCATGAGCCTAGTGACTCCTTTTCTTCCTTCAGTTGTTAAAATCGTCCAGAATGTAACAACCTTGCTGTTTATGTAGTTTACAATATATCAGTACTTTTTATTGTAATTTGAGATTGTTTAGATCTTTTGGCATGTTCAGGGGTTTGGATGTAGTAGTCTACTTGCTTATATCATAGAATCACAGAATGTTAAGGGGTTGGAATGGACCTTAAAGATCATCTAGTCCCAATCCCTGCTGCCGTGGACAGGGACACCTTCCATTAGACCAAGCTGCTCAAAGGCTTATCTAACCTGCCTTGAACATGGCCAGGACTGGGGAATCCACAACCTCCCTGGATAACCTGCTCCAGTGTCTGACCACCCTCACAGTAATTTCTTCCTAATATTTAATCTAAATTTCCTCTCTTTCAATTTGTACCTATTATTCCTTATTCCTGATGAGGAGTTGCTCTCTAGCTTCCCTCTAGGCCCTGTTCAGGGTTCAAGGTTTCCATGGAAGCTTCTGTTCTTCTTTACCCTTTATGTCAAAATCTGGATATAACAGAGACCCCTTTATTGAAGATCACTACTGCATAGGTGTAGCAGCTTGCCTTTGGGGAAACTCTTCAGGATATAGGATACAGGAACATTTTAAATGTTTCTACTCAAGAATCATTTCTAGGATATCTGACTTTAGCTTGTCATTCCTTTGTGTATGACAATCCAGCTCTTTTAACTTAGTTGAATATGAAGCTTGATGATTTTGTTATCATTTAGTTTATCTCTACTTCTGTAAATTAAATTCAAACTTTCATAGGTTTCTAAAAATTGAGTTGATCAGACTGTGAAGACTGGTAGAAAGCTGACACTTTCCACAAAACATCACATTCTTGCCATTTAGCTCTTTTTCAGTTGCAAATACAAGAAAATAAGTTAAGTTGGATGAAATGTTGTACTTATTATGAACAAAGAAATATAGTGGTTATTGTTATGTTTAAGTTCACAAAAGTGTAGATAGATCATTTGATAATTTTATTCTATAAAATAAGCATATTAGTTAATTATCCTTGATACTTTGCAGGCATTCTCCAAGATCAGTGGAAGGAAATAGGTACCACTCGTGACCAATTATCACATGCTAAACTGTTGGTTTATTCTGAAATTGTGCTTTTGACCTCTGCTGTCCAACAGTGACTGTATGACGGGGAATAAAATTGTACTAATATCCAGATTCCATGTTACTGAGCTCTGTTTTGTTGGAAAATCTTCTCTTCATGTCTGGATAGTGATCTCTTCTGCAGTGGTTGGGGATGAGAGCAATGTTCGCATCATAGCAGTGACTGCATGTTGAGTAATATGCCAGAAAACTTCTGACTTTTATGAGTCACCAAATCTGAGTGGTATGATGAGCCTCTGGGCTGATTTGGAGGGTGGAGCAGGAAAAATTTCAGAATATTTCTGATCATTCTTGAAGTGATCCAGTAGCTTCTTGTTTCTGCTACACATCATATAAGTTGAGCAAAGAAATGTTCTGGCCCATTGACAGAAGCAGGCAACAGCTAGAGGAGTCAGAGTCTGTATGCTTTTTGAAGTTAAGCTTCATTTTTGGGGGTAATTGAAAAGGCAGGAAGTTTCACCTAAAAAGATTTTAAAGCAACTTATCTTATTTCTGTAGCAAAATACTTCAACTCAAGTAAAGGTCATATATCCCATAGTTGTGGAGAAATTCCTAAATGTTAAAATTGATACAGACTCCAAGAAATGTAGTACTGTTTGATATTTCTGCAACTTTCATGCTGGTTTGTGGAAATCCTCTGACTGACACTTTTAGTTATCATGTAGTATTTACAACCTCAAAACTTGAATTTTCTTCTTTTCTATTTTTAACTGCAGTAAGAGCACTGATAAACTAGCGGAGCATATGAGCTTTTTAAGGATTAAAGAAAAGCGGTTAAGTCCTGTGTATGAAGAAACAGTGCATAGGTTTTAGAAAGCCATCAAAGCCGTTCTCTGCTGATGTGTTTAGATAGAATAAGATAGGTTCTGATAAAGTTAGAAACTATTTAGAGAAGGATTTTTTGAGAGTAGTGACAGAGAGGCTGGGTTAGCTTACAAACTGAGCATGGTTAAGGAATGTTGGTGGGTTCTGAAATTATGTGGCATGAGCTGACTTATATCTATTCAGAAAAAATCTCAACTTTACTTCCAAAAAGCAGGTGATGTCTAAACTAGCTAGTGAGAATGGTCCCTGGAGCAGGTTGTCCTGAGAGCTATGCCACAGAGAGTGCAAATTTGCCATCCCAGGGTGAAGGCTATCAGTTAATTAATATGTATGATCAGCAGTGTGGTGCCTGGGTTCACTCCCTGGCTCCATTCCACTGAGCAGTTTAGCCATAAAAAACTATCCTTGCTGGAATGAGCAAGCTTCAGGCTTGCTAATGGGCATTGCTCATTGATTCAAAGTCAAGTTGTGATTTAGTCTTGTTCAGTGGGTTGCTGCTTTTCTTCTCATGCCTTGCTTTATAAATTGATGAAAGTCCTTCTGTTGGAGCACTGGCAGAACCTGGTGCCTGAAATGGAAGGAAAAGACCAGCTTATATCTCATTCTCTTTCATACAGTCTTACTGCAATTTTATTATGAGATAAAGGCAACTTGTGAGCAACCCAGCCAAGTAATCTGGTTTTGCGTGTACCACAAAAAATGCCTTGGCACACAGTCACAAGTCCCGTTCTACAGGAATTTAAAGAAAAAAAGTAATTTGAATATATATATATATATATATATATATATATATATATATATACACATACATACATACATACAGTAGCTAATCAAATCCAGGTCACTGATCTTTTACTCTTGGGTGCAATGGGTGAATTAGATTTGCAGCAGCCTGTATTTGTTTTTATGAGAACTATAATTCTTTCTTTCTCTACTGCACAAAAAGGACTATTTTCCCAGAAGAGCTTAGATAAAAACACCAGGAAAATATGAAGCTGCAGTTCCAGACTTCAGCTTTTGTTCATACTCCGACCCAATTCCCTCTCCTGTGCTATAGCAGTAGTTCCAGGAGGATATGGCTCTCCTTGCATCTGGATGGTTTTCAGCAGAGGTTGTTCCTGGGCCAGTAGGAGGCAAATGCTTACCTCTTGAGACTTAATGAATTAATTCTGATCACTTAAATGGGTTCTGCAACATGTATTATCAGTATTTCTAAGTGGTGTTGGTTCCTTTTGACCAATATGCCTATTTACATGTCAGTAATTAGTATATAAGCTGTTTTCTTCTGAAACCACAACCAAGCAGGAGATGCGCTGGCTCTTACATCTTGGAGGATCATCTCATCTTTATTATTCCAAACTTTCCAGGCATCATTCAGATGTTGGTCACAGCAACAATGAGTGATGGGACCAAATGCTAAGCCATGTCTTTCTAAGTTTGGAAAGCAAAAGAATCTCTGTGGTAGGCTGATACATCTGCTTCTTCCTAAATGATTTGGAATAGATTGTGAAGTTTTTTGCATTTGCAGAGCCTGCCATGTTATTGAACAGCACCAAAGAACTATCTCCTGTATCATGAGGGGAGGGCAGGTATTACAGAAAGCATTCAAAATGGTGATTAAGAGAAAGAGCACCCCTGGAAGGGAAAGCACCTCTCTGGACCTGCAGGAGAGCTTACTATAAGTGAAACAGAGAGCTGTCAAAAAGTGAAGCCACCAGACAAGGTATTTTGCTTTTTAATGTCATGGCTTTTATGGGTGTGTGTGTTTTGTGGGAATTGATGTAATAATTTATAATTTTAGCAGACAGCATCCAGGACTTGATGTGTTGTTTCATTAATGTCTCTACCAACACCTGCATATGTCAATCACAATAGCCTTTATAGACCATTTCTTAGTTTTACATTTCACTTTAAGAAGCTGATGGCTTTTAATACTCACTTCTCATGTAAGAACTATGCTAGCCCCCACAGTAAAGAAGGTATAGTTACTGTAAAAGATAAATGCCTTGCAGAATGGGCATTCCACAGAAGAAATAGCAAACATTAAATCAATTTACTAGAAAGCAAGTAGCCTACTTTGTAATTTGTGGTCTATCTACTAGTAATTAATTGATCAACATGTTTAGATGATGGCACTGGAATAGCTGCCTATTTAGTTTTCAGTCTGTAAATACTTAGGTGGCCACCTCACATTATCAAGATCTTCTTCCTGTGCTAGTTTATTAAGTTTGCCTTTTGTTTACTGAATTTACTAATACTGATAGCATAAGCCTGTGAGGCCAAGAGGTCTTCCATATCTTCTGTAACTGATGCTAGCCAGTGCAAGTAAGATCTTCTGGATTAGGATCAAACATGCAGGTTTCCATTATCTACTGCTGTATCCTGATTTGGTCTGCTAAGTAGGAGCATTTCCTTAAAGCTGATTTATCAATACTAAGGTTGAAGTCCCCAGAGGATCTGAATTAATGTTGCTTCAATGCCAATCTTTTACATGTTGCATGTCTAAAACTTGATGAGAAATGGAATATGCAATAGCACTGCTAACCTGCTCATACCTTTCTTTCTTTTTTTCTTTTTTTTTTTTTTTTTTCAAGTGAGAAGACATTACATATGGTCATACAACAACAGAGGCCAGGAGAGAGCTCAGCTGCATAGCAACTGAGGTTTCAGAAGAACAGAAGGCTGAGGCAGCATCCTCCTCCTTTTATGCAAGGAATCAAGAAGACAGGCTGAATTGCAAGAGCCCAGGAGGATAAGAAAGGGGAAAAGAGTAAACAAAGAGGATGTGAACCCCTTTGACTTTGAGTTTGTATCCTCAACATATCAAAACAGTACTGAAAAAAGGGGATTAGTAGCAACAAGAAAAAAAAATACTGCAGAAGAAAGTAAGATTGAAAGAAAATAAGCTCCTAAGATTGATTTTTTTAAGAAATTAAAACACTTAGCCAAATTGTCAGTGTCCCTGG
Source organism: Phylloscopus collybita (assembly GCA_027886175.1). NCBI lineage: Eukaryota > Metazoa > Chordata > Aves > Passeriformes > Phylloscopidae > Phylloscopus > Phylloscopus collybita. The sequence continues at coordinate 46,439,010 of JAJNNQ010000137.1, read as the reverse complement.
TCAAGTGCATTGTATATCAATGAAGTAACAGAGAAGCAAAATTCTTCTGTCCCCTGTAAAATTGGCAGGAAAAAGAAAAGAAAGCAAATGTAGAAAAATATTTTCTTTAAACATGAGTAATAGCAATTTTTTTTTCTGCTATGTGTGATATCCATGAGTATCCTCCTTGTGCTTTTTGAGACTAAAAAGCTCTGAGAACCTTCTGGAAGAATCTGTACCCTCCAGAAGGCAAATTCCTCCAAGCTCCTACAAAACTTAGAAATAAAAATACAAGCAACAAACTACTCCCTTCCTTCCTGCTGTCGTACAAACACAGGTGTCTGTATCTTATGGCATTAAAGATGCTGTAATATATTTATTTTTAGAGAATGATACCCAGGTTTGTGTCCACACTGCTTTTCTGACAACATGCCAGTCTGAAGTGGCATATGCCTGCCTGTTTACTACACATCCAGCATAGTGCGGCTGGCCTTTATTCAGGGGATAAAAGTAGGTCTTCCAAGATATCCTGAACCTTCAATTCTTGGTAGCCTCATTCTGCTATGACTATAGGGAAAGTAAGCACAGGTTCACTCTTTTTTGTCCGAGTTATGTCAGGACTGTTGCAAAGCATCAAGCGGGAATCACAGTTTTGCTGCTAGGGAGCAAAGACTAGTTTTTCTCTGAAACCTTTTCTTTATTTCTATAGACTCATTGCCCTTGATATTATCCTTCTGTCTTCTCTTGGAGAAAGAAGAGGGAATGAGAAGAAGTAACCTATTGGCAGCTTTTCATGTTATTGTTTATGTCCATTGTTGAATCATGAGAATGAATTACAGAACAACCCTGAATCTATAGAAGTAATTGGTTTTCACATTTTACAACAACTAACATCCATTTAAATAATTTAGTGCATATAAATCATCATCTTTGCAGTGCATTGCGCTTCCCTCTCTGTCTCTCTTTACCTTTTCTTTCAAAAAGATTCCACTTGTATGAGATACCTGATATCATGTCTCCTATTCTTCCTGCATTGCTGTATCTCTCAGGCCATCCTGAAAGTCATCTACTTGAAATACAAATGTGAATTTTAAAATTGCAGATGGTGTAGTAAAAATTACTCAAATAAATCCGTTTTATTTTATTTAGCTACTGATTCAGCTGTTCCAGTTTGCAACTGTTTGTGATTTGTGGACTTGAGGGAGAACAGTCTCCTCCCCACAGTTCCTTGGTTAGAGAAAGAAACCATTCAAAAGCCCTACTGTGGCCCATTATCCTCAAAGCTCAAATCGAAATCCTAACTTTTCAAACAACTTCCTTCCTTCCTGTGGAACACATCTTGAATAGATTTCTTCTGGGGGAATTTGCAGCTCCTTCTCAAAGCACCATCAAATTAGTAATTTGTTATTGATTAGGGAAATATTAGCATATCTCCAGTTTGAAGGTTGCTATTCTCACTCAGGTTGTTTTCTTTATCTCTAGCAACTACACAGCAATAGGAAGTCATTTTAGTGGGGGTGCAGTGAGCTCTGCAGTTCATTCATTGACTGTTGGTCTAAAGCCCTACTGTTGGGTTGATAGAGCATATCCACTTGGTCTTATGATTTAAGGTTTCATGCTAAATTAATAGTTTTAGGAGTTGTAAGTAATTTTTATGCACAGTATCAACTTGAACAAATGAAGATTTTATTTTGCTGTTTCATTTTCTCTTTGTGTAGAAGTCTGTGACCCTATGTTTACCCAAATACATAGAACATGTTGAATATATACAAATAATCAGTCTCTGGGGTTTTTTGATAAGAAATTGCCAGAAAGCCGAAGTAAAAACCTTCTTGGAATAAACTCATTGGCATAAAGTTAATTTTTTTCTGTTTGTACTGTAAGTCATCTAGCATGCTTCCAGGAGTTGTAGCAATACTGGGGTCTTTCAGAAACAATTTTAATAAAAATGAGAAACTAAGTAAAAATGACTGATTTTATTCTGTCAGAGCTGAAAACAAATGTAAATAATATCATCATGAGTAAGGGTGTGAATGTTGGCTACTGTCACAGAATCACAGAATGTGGCGAGTTGGAAGGGACTAATACTGTTCTTGCTTTAAAGCGCTATTACTCTTATTTCACAAGCTTGGTATCTGATATTGGCAAAACTAGAAGTTTCAAGTAATTCCTGGGAAATAGTTGATTTAATTAGCTTTATCTCTGTTTCTGCATGTGATTTTGTCATGAACATGTTGTAATTTTCTCAAATGTACTCATTAGAAAACTTCTCTGAGTAAGTTTTAGTGTATTTATTGTTCACAAATACTTGAAATTCAACATCTAAGCTGTTTTAAAGAGCTTCAATTGAAAATGCAAGTCATATAATATTTTTGTGTTCCAAGACTAGTTAAAAGAAACTTAAAAATTTTTATGACTAGTCACATTTCTAAGTTCAAAATTTTCTGTGTTCTTGTTCTGCCTTTTGTGAACTGTTCAGCTATTTCACTCATTTGCCTGAACAGGCACTCAAAAACTAGCCTCAAAATGAGTCTAAACACAGCCACAGTAGAGTCAGCATTTTTCCAAGTAAGTATTTCTCGAAATTCCACTCTAGGTTGATTATATACCTCATGAACTGGCCATTTCAAATGTGCTTCGACATACCTTTTTTGAAGTAACTTTGTCATGGGAGTATTTACATCTTGTAAACTGGGGGAGGAGGGAGGGAAGGAAAGGTAATTTGCAATTCTGAGGTATTTTCTGCTGTAGTTAAGGAAAGGGATACACTCGTATCCCTTAGTGTCCGAGTTCATATAATCAGCACTGAAAACCTGCCCAAAATATCTGGATGCAATTGCATTCATATGCTCTGATACCACTTAAAGGAACTAGCCCATAAACTAATACTTGACTCTAGGACAGGTTTAAGGAGGTAGATATATATATATATATGGCTGTTCCTCTAAATCCTATAACTAAATCAGAAGCATATTTCTGACGTGATTATTTTTGTGTAGTGATTAAAAATTAAAGCTCTGAGGCACTAATACCCCTAGGCAGCTGTTCAGTTTTGCTGATGCATCATGAATTAAGTTGGTCACTTTTGGCCTGATCACCTAATTCGCACACTTCGTAATGGAATGAAATACTTTGTTAAAATTTGATTGGCCTGTCCTTTACCTCTAATAATTTGTGGAAGAGACAGAAATGAACAAAATCTATTGATTACATACTCCACAGTTTTGTAGTGGTTAGTATAACTTAAAAAGGAAGTTATACATAAGAATATGTTCATTAGTATAGACTCACACTGCAGATACCATTAGGGTCATAATGACATTTAATGTCATATACTTTAACCATAACTGACTACATTCATTTAAAAATACTTCAGCAGGATTAATTCAAAACTCAGAATATGCTCTGTTGACTTGAAACCTGAAAGAATTTCAAATTTTATGTCATTTCCACTATGGCTCTTCCTGTCCTAAGGTAACTAAAATCAAGCATATGCTAGTCTAAAGAGAGGAAGTTACATATATTTTACAGCAAGCTCTAAGTGTGCCACAGAGTTCATTCAACATAATCCAAGATTCTGTAAATTTGCTACATCAGAAACATTCATTTCTAAGTCTTAATTGCCAGTGATCTCTTGCCACCCTTTTCAAATAGGATTTCTAGGGCTACTACTACCAGCAAGTAGTAGTAGCCCTAGAAATTAGTGCAGCAATTAGTGATGTGGCATCTTAAATCAGTTGTTATTTAACCTCCATTTTTGTTCACTCTGTAGTCTCAGGTAGAAATTAACACTTTGTTTCTGAACATATAGCAACTATTGCTTTCAGTCTTCTTGTTTCATAGTAACTACTATCAGACAACCTGTTTCCAAACTACAAAAAGAGATCTGAGGGCAGAGCAGGGCCAGAGTTTCCACAGACTCTTATTTCTCTCCTTGTATATCTTAATTGCCTGTTTTTTTTTTATTTCAAGTGGTTAGCAGATGCTCCAGACTCCTAAGGTCTGACAACCTTACACAAAACTGTGAAGCAGTTCCCAGTAAATAAATTATTGAATATCTAATAGACACAATTAAATGCATGTTATTTTTCCAGAGCTATCCCACCGCTTAGAACAGGTAATACTCTGACAACAAATGCTATCTTTAGAACAAGATGGACTTTTATATTTTGCCCTTTATGGAGATGTGCTTTAAAAATCAGCAACACTACCTAGCAGCCAAAAATGGTAATTATAGCTTTCTCTTTCTTAAATTATGTAAATTCATTTCTCAAAATAAACATGAGGATATCCCTTATGTTTTATCATGGCTTGTTCTTCTGCCTTTTTTTCACGCAGAGGGACAACCATACCTTACATAGGATCCCAGCAGGAAAAACCCTAGAAATTCCTGGAAGCCCTGCCATCTGTTGGAGCATAGCAGAATGGGAGCTCTCAAATATATAGGAAGTTTTGGTCCATCACTTCTACACTTTCTGTAAAGAACAGAAGATAACACACAGCCCTCCATTTGAATTTTGGGTAAGCCCCTTTAACATGATTCTCATAAGATATTGCTGGCTTACCTGAGGCCCTCTGAGATCACCAGTTTGGGATCAGCATTATTTTATTATATGACTAGTAAAGATGTAGCAAAAACTTTCATCAAATGAATGCAGGTTTTGCAATTTTTTTTTCCATATGACCTTCATATCCTGAGAGAATAGCTAAGGATCAGTGTTATTTATCAGTATACAAATTTGGTAGCACATAAGGAATATAAAGGTTATTTCCAAAGTGAGTTGCTTTGCAGTAATAGTATCCCACTGACAGTCCTTTAGTGAATAGAGCAGTTTTAGCCAATATTCCTGTTCTTCCACAGAAACCTCCTGTATCTGCTTCTTTTCTCCCTTTCTAAAAACAAAGGTAGAGCAGATAGAGGAAGCAGAATTAAATGACATAAAAGCATTTCCTGTGCAATCTCTTTCACTGTACTTCTTTAAATAGATTATCATATATATTGAGATAAACATTATTTTTCAGTCTGTATAAAGACAGCAATAAGACTTTTTTTTTTTTTATGAAGTAGCATGGGGATCAAAAGTAATGTTCTGGTAAACAGCACAGTGAAATAGACAGCATCTGGGTGGATTGTGACAAGAAAGAAATGGAGAAGAATGACTAGTCTTAGATTAAAGATTCTCAGAAGCATCTTACAGTAATCATCATTGCAAAGGTGATTAAAATAGTACGCTTAGTCATGTTGTCTCCACTAATCTGGAGCTAGAACATTATTATACAGCACTTATTCACGTATGTAGTACATGAAGGCAGAATTTTAAAATGGTACATCCCATTCGGCTTGTGAGTCAAACTCAGATTATGGAACACCCATTTAATTGCCTCCGTAATGCCACAGCTGCAGTATGTGTATTTCTGCATTCAAATACTAGAAGCTACTTTCCTAGCTGTTTTAGCTCATTTACCTTCATTCTCTTCCCTTCCCTGCTAAATCAGCTGCCCAAGACCTACACTGAAAAATGGCTTTCTGCAGTCTTCTAGGGGAAGGTGCCTCCTGCACCCAGCTGGTCAGCAGTAAATCTCCATTTCTTCTCAAAAGGGAAAAAGCTTCTGCATTCTGCCTGAAGAAGACATTGCTGGTATTTTTAACAGACCATCATACACCAATCTTCCTAAATTATTTTCAACAAATTTTACATAGAAGTTATGTTCTCTAATCTATCCAACCTTCTCTTAAAATTCATGGAACTAATTCCCTGATTCACAATCAGATACACGACCTGAAAATTCCTGTGTTCAGCCTGCATGCTGAGACTTTAGACTAACATGCTGTTACATTAGTTGTGGTTTATCTTTTTTCACATCAGTTTTAAAAAAAGATTCTTCATTTTTGATAGTTCCTGACCTGAGGGGATTCTAGCCTGTTCTCCCTGTAAAGGCAAGTGACCCTGAATATCCCACAGCCTCTGAAAAAACTAAGAAAATAATTAAGTATTAAAAGACATATTGTCTAAATGTCTCTAAAGTGGATAAATTATCCCACTTGCACCTTTTTTATCCACTTTATGCTCATATTATTTGTGTACATGGAGATTGATTAAGACAATGATATTTATTTTACTGAAAATACTATCATTGTGAGTAACTTACTCAGAATCTGAGCGTGAGAATGTAAAACATAGCAAGACTATCTTATCTTGGATACTTTTAATTTGTGAATTGAGAATTTAGGAGACTAGAAGAAAATAATTGGCATTATTATTGCAAAAACATCTATAAAGATTTAAAAACTAGAAGGGTATGTCAATCTTCAAAAATTCAATAGAATATGCTGTTTCTTGAATAATCAAGGTAATAGCTAAATACAGAAGACAACCTTAGACGGAGCTGAAGTCCCTGAGGAAGACGGTTCTGTGCAGCTCTAACCTCTAGGGTATTTGCAGGAGACAGTGGCAATTTACCTAGTAAGAAGTAATATAGCTGCATTATTGCACTCTGCTTGCTTTGATTTGTTCTGCCCAGAAGTTGTGTGTGTAGGACAAGGCATATCCCCTCTCTGGTGTGACTGCGATGCTGCAAGTCACCAATGTACTCTGTGCTGAATTGTGCTGTATCATCATAACTGGAAAGGTTTCTTCTCTGGAAAAAGTGTAAAGATAAGCAATTATAAAAGATTTTCTTTTTTCATACATTATTCTGAGTGGTTTTACCTGTTTTTCTTTTTAGTCTCCTTTTCTCCTTGCATAGAAGAAATTCTGGTGTAGTGCTGGCAAAGTGATTTGTCAGGTGTCATCACTCCCAAACCCCTTCTGATACCCAGATTTTTCAAGACTGTCTTGCATCATTTCATTAATAAGGACCAGATGCCTACAAAACACAGCTAAAATTTAGTTCTAAATTTAGATATATTTCTGATACATTTCAAGCTATCATTTAATTGCTCTAGTTTGGACTATGGATATTGATAAATTAAAAATTCATATAGTTACTGGGACTGATTCAAAAAGTTGTGTCCTTTCAACCAAAGAAATAAAACTATTACTGATATTTGCTAGCCCACTGTATGGAGCACTGCCAAACTGCTTTCCTCAACTGGTAGCATCCATGGTAAATAGGCAAGACCATTTTCTTCTTCCTTCCCTTCATCTGTGAAGTGTATTCAATGCAAACAAGAGATTGGCCTCTTCCCAGGGGATCCAGATCTTCATATCCCTAGAAACTAATGTTCCCTGCTCTGAAGCAGTAACATGAATATTATTCAAGAGTCAAGATACTGCCTGTTCTGCCAGAGAAAAGAAGGCTTTTGCCAGATTTTAATCATGAACCATATAACCTAATAGCATAATTTTAGAGACTTCTCTTCCAGATGGTGCACATTTCCTTTTCTCATCTTAGGAATTCTTCTACTCAGTTGCACTGTTAATGTTATTCCTTCCTGGTTTTCCCTCCATTTCTCTTCAAATAAGATTCAGAATCAGTCTATTCAGTTATGGTAAAAACTGAAAATCATTTTAAAAGTCTTTCATTTAGGTGGAGTATGCCTCAGGGTAAAAATAGGTATTTTTAGATAGTATAGTGCCATTTCTCCCAGATGATTCCAAAAATGTATCTGAAATTGTGTTGCAAGTACTCTGAATGATCTGTCATTTGCTTTTATTTGAGGTGGCAATAATTTTGATGGATTCACATTGCAAGGTTATATTTTAGTCTTCCTTGCACTAATAGAAAACAGCAAAGTTTTGAAAATGAGTTTGAAAGGCATTGTTCCATAGAGACTGGACCAGCAAGAAAAGAAATCATAAATCACTATTGTCTAATTGTAGGGGCAAGAAAAGAAACAAAGTTCAATAAAACTCCAAACTTACAAAAAAAAAATATGTTCATTAGAAAGGAAGACGTGACCATGAAAGCATTTTGTTTGTTTGTTGTGATGGCAGAAATCTTTCTTTCAGGGGTGTAGAATTTCACTGGGAAAAAAATAAAAAAAACCAAACCCAAAAACCCACACCCAAACAACTGAGAAGCAGGGAAATGAGAATAAATACTGCCAACTATACAGTGGGGCATACTTTTTTTCTCTTGGGTGAGATAAGCCACCTCAGACTTTTAAAGGTGCACTTGATTGCATGGTAACAATGTTGTGACTGATGAGAGCCTTCCTTTATTGCTGTCCAAAGGGAAAGTGCTGTTAACAGGAGCATAGCCCAGATAGCTTTACTTTTGCTGTTGTTCTAGAATATGTAAGAATGGTGGCACACTGAATGTCTGAGGAATAAGAGTGGAAAGTAGAAATAGATATAAAGATAAGGAATAAAGTTTTCAAAAGAGAGAGGAAAAGTGTCAGTAGGAATCAATATGAAATCCAACAAAAAATCCTTAGTAAAACCTCCATCTATTACATTGTTCAGGCATTGACTCTTTCTCCTTATAAATGAGTGTTGCTTAATATTAGAGTATTATTCCTGTTTCTATGCCCCTTTTTTAATGGTTAGGACTTGTAGCAAGATATTCTGATATGATATATAATTGTGGAAAATGTCTCATGAAGCACAGCTCAGTAGATAAGCATTAGTATCTTAGAAGAACATCATTGGAACATCAGTGGATTAGTAATGAACTGTATAATTTGATGCTGTCTTGATAAAGCTGGTAACAGGAATGGATCATGGTAGCCTTAAGTTATCATAGTTCTTTTAAATCTTTGGACAGAGAGTCACCAAGGATTCAAGGGCTATAGGCAGGATGTTTTTCTCTCTCTCACTCCTACTGTCCAACCAGTCTGATCTCAGTGGATTAAAATCATGGGGAAGCTATGATCTGTTCCAGCAGTTGGGAGGAGAAGGAGGGGCACTGCAGGCTGTGCAGAATGATATTTTTCAGGGATTGTACATCCACTTTGTAAGACAGATATCAGACAGACAGATATGTCCCCATCTTTGGTATATTAAGCGGTCAAGGGGGCAAAAGCAGATGTACGGTATTGGGCCAGGGAGTACTGTACAGAACCAAGAACAAGCTTCATGTTATGCTGACTGTCATGACTAATAACATGCCTAAAAATTCTGGTACGGTTTAGTATTGCATCCGTTTAAACCTCAGCATTGTTAGTTGTGTAGTGTGGGAATATATGATGATAGTATTTCTGATGAGAATATTGGTTTTTTGAATAGCAAGAAAGAGCGAACTTCTTTGAGTCATGCATACACACATTTTCTGCAGCTAGATAAGATAAGGAATTAGGAGCATCATACAGAGCATGCTCTTTCTTTTTGGATCTGAAATCCTTCAAAGCTGACACAAGCTGTTAATACCAAGTTGTTAATACTGCTGTTTGATGACTCTGGAGTGGACTACGTGTAATGTATTTCATGGCTGCCATTCTAGCTTCTATATTTGTTACAAATTGTCAGTGGCATTGGCTGTGTACTCAAAGGCAGACCATTTTGCATGGAGCTGATGCTTGCAAAATGGTTTGAAGTGCTGGCAGGGCTGTGGGGAAGTTTGCAATGGGGACTGATACACTTCTCCAGTGGGAGAATGGGAACTTGAAAGAAAGAACAAAATGATCAAAAAAGGTTTCATGAAATACATAGACAGTTGAAAGCAGTTAAGAGAAACCTGAGTTAAATGTGAACATGAAGAACAAAAAAGAAAATATTATAATAAACTGAATGATAATTACTGTTGGGAAAATTAGAAGGAGCAATTCACATGACAATGGATAATGAATAGGATCAAAAGGGAGAAATCTCAAGATTACTATATAATTAATTGCTATTTGCACCCCAGAGAGATTATTATTTTAAAATATCTTTTTTTTTTTTTTTTTTTTTTTTTTTTTTTTTTTTTTTTCTCTAAGTTATACTGGCAGGTACTGTATACCTAGATAGCTGGATCATCTTTTTTTGCATTTTTGTAGGGGATCAGGCAAAATACATTTCAAGTTATTTTAATTATTAAAGGTAGTTTTTTCACTTTCCACTTCCTATGTGACACCCAAAAATTATTAAGAAAAGGGTATCTTTTCTGGTCACAAAAGTCTGTTTACATTTTTTTAAGCTATTAATAAAGTGGTAATCATAAATGGATACCTGCTGATAAGGTCCCAGTATGGGACAGTACTTTTTCCATGATTAAAGATAGATCAAGTTTCCTGTTATAAAAAACAACTTCACATTTACATAAACTCACGGTTATGATCAGCGAAAGTTTCTTTAGGGAATATCCAGCAAGATTACTTTTTTAAATTTTGCCAAGTTTCAACTTTTGCAGGCATTTCTCTACCTTTCATTAGAAATTGGGATGTCAGGAAGCTGGTGTCTCTTGAGGAGTGCTTTTAAATTACATAATATTCTGAACAGATATTGACACATTAAGGAATCTTTTCACCATGATTGTTGAGATATCTACAGAACAAAATTCCTGAAGTTACAATCAAACTCAACCAATTCCTTCATTCTTCTGTCCCCAGCTAGCAGTATTTTCAAATTATTTCAAAACATTTCAAAACATTATCTCAACATTATGTTAAAGAGCAGGTGGGAACATCGGTGATTAACAGTGCGATTCACATGAATATGTTGCCCTGAATAGATGAGCAGTCATGATGACTGATGACTTTGGAAAGCATGGAAGATCATTAGTACCTTCATGCATCAAGAAGAGAAGGAGGTGGGACCAGGCACTACTTCTACAGGATATTCTTCTGCAATGGCTTCAGCTGGTGGGATAAGTCTATGTTTTTGGCACTCCAGAACACAGCAGGCTGAACACAGAACATAGGTGTGATGACATAAATGAAGCTGCAGTTTGAGCTGTAATCAGAGTGTACTTTGTATCTCTTACAAAGTATTTAGCCCCTGCCATCTGGAAAGCTACTTCTTTCCCAGTTGTATGTCTATAATCAGCCATTTTAATGTTGGTAAATCAACCACTGAAGATGTTTTAATAAGACATACACTTTGATAAGTCAATATATGCCTGCACTGGCCATAAAACTTGGCATAAAAAAGATTAATTATAGGTTTTAGTCCCAAATTCTAAAGTCAAGCAAGCATAAGCAGCCAAAGACATAACCACAAGACCCAACTGTAGTGCGTCATTTTGCAACCCCACTCCTGCTGGGATCCTGAGACCATCAAATACTTGTTTAAAGTGCTTGTATACCAATACATGCAGTATAGGGAACAAACAGGATGAACTACAGACCCCCAGGCAGTCACAGGGCTTTGACCTCGCTGTGATGATGGAGACACGGTGGGATAGCTCACATGACTGCAGTGCTGTCGTGCAGGGCTTCTCGCTGTTCGGGAGAGACAGACAAGGAAAGCGCAGTGGTGGAGTTGCCCACTGTGTAAGGCAACACTTGGAATGTATCGAGCTCTCTGGGTGGATGATGAGCAAGTCAAGAGCTTATGAGTCAGGATAAAAGGGCAGACTAGTAAAGGTGACATTATGGGGTGTGTCTGCTACAGGCTGGAAGGGAATACTGATTTTCAAAAAGGGTAAGAAGAGCACAGGGAACTACTGGCCAGTCAGCCTCACCTCAATCCCTGTTGAAAGATGATGGAGCACCCCTTTCTGGAGGCCATCTTTGTCCACATGGATGACAGAAATGTGATCAGGAGCAGTCAGCGTGAATTCACTAAAGGTAAATCATGCTTGACAAACATGATTGCCTTCTAAAATGAAACAACTACGTGGATGAACGAGTGGAGAACAGTGGATATTGCCTGCCTTGACTTTAGGAAGTCTTTTGGTACTGTCTCTTACAACATCCTCAGGAGGTGTGGACTGGATGAGTAGACAGCAAAGTGGATTGAGAACAGACTGAACGGAAGATGCCAGAGGGTTATGATAGTGGCACAGGGTCTGGTGGGAGGCCTGTCACTAGCGGTGTCCCTCAAGGTTCTATACTGAGCCCAGCATTGTTTAACTTATTCCTCAATGACTTGGATTTGGGGGCAGATGCTTCCTCAGCAAATTCACTGGTGACAGAAAGCTGGGAGAAGTGGCTGATACTCTAGAGTGCTGGGCAGCCCTTCAACATTGCCAGCAGGTTGAGGGAGATGATCCTACCCCTCCACTCAGCCCTGGTGCGGCCTCAGAGTGCTGTGCCCAGTTCTGGGCTCCTTAGTACGAGAGAGACATGGACCTCCTGGCGTGGGTCCAGAAAAGGGCAACAAAGATCATGAAGAGACTGGACCACTTCATATATGAGGAAAGGCTGAGGGAGCTGGGTCTGTCCAGCCTCAAGAAGAGAAGACTGAGAGGGGACCTCATCACTGTCTGTAAGTATCTGAAGGGGGTATGTCAAGAGGATGGACCAGACTCTTCTCAGTGGTGCCAACAATAGGACAAGTAGCAATGGGCAGAAACGGATGCAGAGAAGTTCCACCTGAGGAAGTTCCACCTGGGCATTGGAACAAATTGCCCAGAGAGGTTGTGGAGTCTTCCTTACTGGAGATACTCAAGAACCATCTGGACACAATCTGTGCAATGTGATCCAGAATGACCCTGTTTGAGCAGGAAGGTTGGATCAAATGACCCATCCCTTCCAACCTTGTCCATTCTGTGATTCTGTGAGTCATATATAGATAGTATTTGCCCTCTCACCACTGGGCAAAAAACACTGCAGGTATCAGTTGATTAGCTATGATTGATTCATTAACATCAATATAGGAGAAGTTCCCTTGTAGCATTATGTTTTGAAATTTCACCCTTCTCCAAACACTGAATAATGAAACTCTTGCCTGAAACAGATATTAGTGGTGCTATAATTCCAGATTTTGTTCTGAAAGTCCCAACTTGGCTCATGCTTCCCTGTTTCACAAAAATTATTGCTGTTTGTATGCTGAAAGATGTTACTTATATCCAAATTACAGAATGATACTCATTTCACGTGGTAGACGTTTGTAGTGACTGCACATCAGAGAGGTGTTTACACAGAGGTGATGGATCTAGAGAGTCTGTCAGAATGCTCTCAATAGGCTGTAATGCTTGTTCTTTAGATGTCCTCTTGAGCCTTGGGGTCATGACAAAGAAAACATTGTGCTTTATTTGTAAAATGGATTTTAGGTTTTGAGTGGTTAATATTGGGTAGGAAATTATTGCACACTATAGTACCTGCTTTGATTTTGTTAGAAAAATTCATTATTAAAGGGGATATGCAATTGAATGGCATTTTTCAGTGAAATGTACTTCCAGAGTAATAAAACTGTAGCTTTGAGGTATAACAGCATGGCAGACTGAAAAACTAAAGTAGCATACAAAAAGGCAATGTGCAGGATAAATGCATATTTGTCCAACCATGGATCATAGCTGTTCTTGTGTTTCTTTACAAGTGGAGGGCCTGTCTATCCCAAGTAAGTAGAACACTTTCAGTGGTCTTGTGTCCTCAGTATGTTTTAGGACAGAGTTAGAAAGGCCAATACACTTATGCATTGTCAATCACTGTCCTTCAGTGAGCTCAGCTCTACTGTTTCATATCCAGTATCTTTTCCTGGATGAAACTTTTTCTGTCCAGTCTTCCTTTTCTTTTCTTTTCCTGGAATTTTTCTAGTTCTTCTGCCTTGTTCTTCTCTTCTAATGTAACTCTTCCTTTCTGCTATTGTGCAGCTGCTAACTTGGAGGCATAGTTTGTTTTGTTAAAGCAACACAATTTTTTCCTTTTCATTCCCTTTCTCATCTCTTACAGATAAAGCAAGGTATTAACTACTGATACTAGGTTTTTTACCTCATGTTGTGCTGTACTCAGTACTAAAAAAGAAACATTTTTGATTCTCTTACTGAAGAGTATTTTCCAGGAAGAAGAATAAGATTTTAAAATGTTTCTTTTTTTTCCCCTAGTGTTTTCCCTGCAATGCAGTCTAACAGTAGCCTTTCAAAGACTACCACACATCTTCCTAAGCAGAGGCAAAGGATTTAAGAGTAGTAAGACCAGTAAGTTCATTTTAACCCTTCCAAGACAAGCTGTCCTTTCTTTGCAGATAGCATCAGCCAGAATTAAAGTATGCTATTAATCAAAAAAATGCCCCAGAACTGGAAAGATGCACTTAAAAATTCTTCAGCATCTTGAGACGAAGGGTTTAGCAAATGGCATAGAAATTGAGAGTGACCAGTAAGTGTTAAACAACGTTTCCTGCTTTTTGTAGGCAAGAATAATGGCATAGAGGATCAAGTCAGCAGGGAAGAACATGTATGCGTGAATTGGCTTAAAGAGATCTAGTTCAATGAGATATATTTAACCTTTCCATCAGCTGAAAACTGACAAAGATAAGCTACCATTATCAGATTCTTTTGAACTGGGGAAAAATACATTACACTGGAGAAATGCTCAAATGAAACAACATGTGATTGAGATATAACTTACAGTTTTATTAATTGATTCTCTGTGAGCAAGATAAAAAGTACATAAAGTTTTCTTCATTCCTTCAGGAGTGTTCTGCCAGTGATACCAAATGCAGTTCATAGAGAGGACAAGAAAATTTATCAACCACTCTTATTCAGGGGGTAAAGGATCTAAGTGTTCCTTGAATGGCCTTTCTCTGAGATGTAGAATGATCTGTTCCAGGAAGTTATTGTGAGAGCAAAATGTTTAAACTAGACCCTGACCATCATCTTGATCCCATGTGAGTGTCAGTAAAATGTGTTTTTTTCATATTTAGTCTATTTAAATGGTCTAGACAAATTTCTGTCAGCGTATCACTAAGCAGCTGTAGCACATTATATCCCTGCAGACAATCAATTTACTTTTGCACATGATACAGTTTAAAAATGTATGGAAGGTGCTGTTAATTTGTACTCTCCAGTGAAAGATTACGGTCTGTCATGGGAACTTAATTTGGCAAGGATATAGCATGTATCCCTTTGAAAACGTGGTGGATTCTTTTTTATTTTATGTATCCATTTTTCAACAGCTATTGTAAGTCTTATGGCATCTGCAAAGTTAGAGGAATTTGCTAGTTATACTGGCAACTGCTCTTTTTCAAAAATTTAACTGGCCCTAGAATCCTTTTGGTAAGGCAGTCTCTGACTATTAGTCTTAGGAATTTATTTATGATTTATATTTCTAAGACTGCCAATTCATAAATGTGAATATACACATTTCAGATTAATCAACAGTTAATTTGAAATATGAATAAGAAATCTCTAAACCTAGATTTCTATTTCTTGTAATTATGTTTTAACTCCTATTTTTATGCCAACTGTAGAAAGATATTATTTCTCAGTTGTTATATAGATGAATTAGTCAGTATATAGAAAAGAGGTATAGGATAGTACCAATTCTTCCTTCTCCAAGAATTTGGACTAAATTGATAACAGCAGAAGTGGACATATTGTTAGGAACTCTCTGACATATTCCTGTTCTTGGAGGATCTCTATTGGTACTATACTAAATAGTATTAATGAGATATGGTTTCTGGGTCAGCTGCTTAGTTTGGCAGGACAGCATTTCCATACCCATTAAACAGTGATTCAAATCTGCTCTGACTAGCAGTGCCTGGACAGGACACCAGAAGGAATGGGTGTTACATATTCATGCACTTTCAGGTTCCATTCACTTTATCCTTTTTGTGTGAGAAGGAAAGGGGTTCTGAGAATGTTAATAAGGTCAAAACAGGTGCACAAGTTGGCAGAGAAAAAAGAGCTGAGTCATTGGAAATACCACAGTGTTCCTTTAGTGGCCCGGCTTTCAAGATGTGCAGGAATGATTCAGAGAGGAGGACTAATAGGGCGCACAAGGCTGTTAAATGAAGTCCTGAAGTATAAAACGTTGTCCTGCCTCTTAACTGTGATTTAACACTGCAGAAACAACCTCCATTTTCACAAGATGGTGATGAAATAAGGGAAGGACTACCTACATAGCATGCAGCTAAGCCTCTGGGTTTCTTTGCTTGAACTTTTATGACCCCAATTCTAAAACAAAGTGAGGCAGCAGTATCTGTATCAATTAGTGATCATGATGTATATACACTTAAGGCACAAATTGAAGTGTTACTTACAAGTGAAAATTTACTGGAAAACAATTTCTAATTGTTATGTAACAATAGCTTATAGCATTTATATGCTTTCTAAAAGAAAGCTTAAAATAATTTAGCCTCACTGTTTAGTGCAGTTTTAATTTCATTTTATGTATAAGAAAACCTTATTATCTCTGAAAGTCTGGTATGGCACCAAATTTGTGACCTTATGTTAATTTTCTACTGTATTTCTTGGACTTTCTTTTCTTTTGTTGTAATATACAGCTATGGTAAGTTCAAGGGCATTAATATTTATTTTGTAGTGTGTTACATTGCCAAGTGGAAAAATGAGGATCAAAAGCAGTTGTAAAAGATGAAATGGTCAAACCAATCAGGAAAGATGGGAGAAGTCTCGTTTGATTTACAGATAAAGGATTAAAATGCGTAGTGGGGGAAAAAATGTCACTGATTTTACTGCTCTGTTTTCTTGCTTCAGTAATACTCTGCTATAGCATTACAAAAACACCTAAGCAGCTGGAGGACTGAAGGACATTGAAGTCTTGTCCTGTCATTACTTACTAAATATAGAGGTAGCACAGAATTTTTCAAATCCTATACAGCAAGCAGCAATGGGAGACTTGGTTATTTTAAAGCACTTTTTACCTCCTGGATTAGAGACTTTTGACAATATTGTTACTTACCGTTCTCATAGGCTATCTGATGGTGGGACTCTCACTGGATAGAAAACAGACTGAAGGCAGGTGACAGCAGATATTTCTCTTGGCTGCACTCTGATGGCTTTCATGGTCTCAGGGAAATGTTTGATGTATTGCAAATCAGACAAAAAATACTGAACACCCATCATGGTTCTGTGGTGATTGCCAGGTAAAAATCTGGTCTGGCTTCTCACACAGCATGTATGGAAATGTGCACTGAGAAAGGTTATTTTGACTTTGGGTTTTGGTAATTCACTCTGAGAACTTTGGCAAGGAACTTGCCCCCTGGAAATAGGATTAATTACAATAAATGTAATGTGCTAGGACATAAATGAGAGTTAAAATGTGCCTCATCTTAAAGGCATGAAACATCGGGATCTTGTGTCATGGCTGTTCAGAAGCACAGGATTTCTGCATGCAGCTGACTCATCATCAAAGGCCTTGTCATGTGCTGGAATTGCCAACTGACAGGTTTTGAATATGTCTAAAGTTAGATAAAATTAGATCAATGAATGGGGTGGGTCATAGGTTGAAAGGATCAAAGAATGGAAGAGAACAGAGTTCTCTGAGCAAAGCAGATGTGGAGCAATGCTGTCTGTGATAGTTGTGGAGAGAACTGCTTGAAGAGGTGATTGAAACAGTAATAACAATCTATCTCAGGATGAAATAGACCAGGGTAGGGCATAATTTTACACAGAGTTAAAATGATCACTTTTTAAATTAAAATCTCCAGCGTATAGAGAAGATCTGCATTTTGATAGAAAACACTCAATTTGCTGAAAGATTTAGTTTAATTTTTCTAGGAAAAAAAGCAAACCCAGACCTCTATTAATTTCCCATAATCCTATCTATACACTTAATTTCTGTGCATGTGCTGGTTATGGCTGGATTAGACTTAATCCCAACTGGGGTTAAATCACAATGCTGCATAACGGAGTCAGTTTTTGTTAAAATGTCACAATTCAATACAATCTTCCAGGAGAAGCCATCAAAAGCACTTTCACAACAACTTCAAAAGCCTCTCTTAAATCTGGAGGAACTGGCTATCAAAGACTGTCAGCCAAAGCACTAACATAATACCATCAATTCAAGTCGTGATCTAAGTAGAAAATAATGTTTCACTCTAGAACACTTTAAAATAGTTCCGTCTTCCTCACATTGTACTACCTGATTAGCAGAGAGCTGTGAACAGTACAGTTCTCTATTCTAGTAGTTAATCAAATAATATGAAAATTTTTCACAATAAGTGTCATTGTTGGGATTTTTTATAATCCAATGAGCATGATCCAAAGCACATGGCAAGAGGAAGGAAAAGCAACGATATCTTCTGGAACTCATCAGCTCATTATGGAATTAGTCTCCGTGGAGATGACATCTGAACTCCTTTCTACATAAATTTCTATTGCATGCATGAAGTGAGGCTGATAATAAGTATGGCTATTAAAGAAATCAGTGTGCTTTATGAAATGGAAGTTTGTTTACTTTTAATTAGAAAAAGTGTCCTGAGGAAAAAAGGTCTGTTCATTCTTTGCACTTCATCCAATTTTTTTGTAAATTAGTTGTTGTTAGGGTGCTCTGTGAAATTTACTAGCTAATTCTTCTCATGCTAGCAGCTGAATGTTTGTTTCCAAAGACATTGATTATTGCTGAAATTTCTGCAAGAAGGTATGGTAGTATATATTTCATTTTAAAGGCTGCCATGCGCAGGCCTTGAGTAAGAACTGAAACTGCTGAAGTCCTTTTTGGTGACATTCTGCCCCATACATGCCCTGGAACTATTTTTGGAATTAGAAAATAACCCACTGAAATAATACTGTTATAAAAACCACAGTTCTTGAGAATCAGAATTATATTGGGGGAAAAAAATCTGATTATGAACGGAACTAGAAGTCAGATGAACAAAAAAAAAAAGAATTCTTCTGAGTGCTTTTCTTTTCTTTTCTTTTCTTTTCTTTTCTTTTCTTTTCTTTTCTTTTCTTTTCTTTTCTTTTCTTTTCTTTTCTTTTCTTTTTTTAGGTTATTATTTTCCTGCTTCAGGACAGTCCTTCCCTCCCCTTAATGTGCCAGACTTAGTCATCTCTTTCCCTTTCTCTCCTCCTCCCAGTGACAGAACTTTTCATTCTTTGAGAAGGCTAAAGCAACATTTGTGCTCTCCTCATGATTTATCTGTAATCCCCTGAAGTTCAAGTTAAACTTGAGCAGAGAATTTTTGGAATATATGGTAATGAAATGTGCCTCAGAAGAGCTTCTAAAGTTCCCGAGTTAGGATTCTTTATTTTTTCCTTTTTGCTGCTGTGGACAAGACCATAAGTAATATTTTAATGTTGATCACTGATTCCTGATCTAGAAAAAAAAAAGGATTCTCTTGAGAACCTGTTAACACAGTGTAGTTACCCAGAAGAATTACTGCCAGGCAATATGGACAATCTCCTCACTTGTAGGGATTAAGGATTTGGCATCTTCAGGCCCATTCATCTTTAAATTGAGAAACTTAGGCAGGATGGTGGTGCTAAATCTTCATGAAAAGCAAGGAAAGTAATTATCAATGAGCCACAGAGCAACTGTCAACTTATTTCTTTTTTGTTGTTGTTTCTCTGATGGCATGTGCATTAGTTTCAGGTGAAACAAATAGTAGCTTGGAGATTTTCATTTGTCCAAAAATGTTACCAATCTAAAGCCATTGATCTTTTACTTTATGATGCTGCTGCTCAATTTAAGCTATTATAGAGAGGCTTTGATTTGGAATGTCCAATCCAAGTATGAACAAGTGTCATCCTGACTGCCCATCATGTCTGCCATCCGTTTAAAAGCAGTAAATTCATTAAACTAAGTTGATGAGAATTTGGTTCAAAGGAGTCATTGGCTTGTCCATGGACATCAAAGGGAGGTTGATCCCTTAAGCATTTAAATCTGTTTTCCCCCAAAATATTTCTCTTCTCCTTTGACTGTTACGTAAAAATAAACAATTCCTATGGTAAAGAGAGAGACTGTGGCATAAATTCATAATCCAGCTACCACAAAACCCAAAGGATCAAACCCAGACTGATTTTGGTGACGTATGCCATGTATCACTGTTGGCTGTGCGCAGGTCTCTGTAGGGATAGTGACCCATACTTCACTCTGTCAGAGTGCTTCCCTGGGAACTCTGTAGTGATTCCCATTCTGCAAAGTGATGAGCAAATTCCTAAGTACCTGTGGCTCCCACTGGCTTGCTTTGGGATGCCATTCAGAGGCATAAATCCAGAGAGAGATACTGGGGCCCTGCTGAAACTGGAATTCTAAAAGACAGATCATAAGAACAAGTGACTACTAAATGGAGTGTGGAGAGGAACTGATAATGCTTTCCACTGTAGTAAATTATCTGGTTTTCTCAATTTGTTTTATATTTAGTATGCATCCTGGTGCTTTGACTGCTTCCCTTTTATGGAACGTAGTAGGTTCTTAAAGCGCATTGGTTACTAGCAGGTGTTTCCAATTATACTTTGGTTATTATTGATTAAGTATCAAATAGTAATAATTTACATATAGTAGTTCAAAAAATAAAATAGTTGTGGCAGGCTACTGGATGCATCAGAAATAACTTCTAGCATTCTTTAAATTTACATTTCACATAACTGGTCTATTTGTGCCACCGGATGCATTAATTATTTTCAGATTAATTTTTAGGGTATTTATGGTCAATGGCTATATTTTTTCTTCTGAATGGCTCTTCATTTGCACCGCTCAAATTTTATTTCACACAAACCAGAAGATGTGTGAGAAATAAATAGAACAATGCTGCGAGTCTGTGTTTGCACAGAGTACTTCTAATCAGATCTCAATTTTAAGGTTTGAGAGTTCTGAATGACAGTTTACCTCAGTATTTAACTCTGTCAGCTGAAGAAAAAGAGAAGTGAAAGAGTACAATCTGAAGGTTACAGGTCTTGTCCTGAACAGTAGCTCATTGTTGGTATGTATATTTGAACTTAGGAGTTACTTCTGCTTTCTGTTGTCACTCAAAAAAAAATTAAGTCCAGCAAACCATCTGAGCGTTTTGGGGAAAAGATAGAACAGTGCTAATTTGTACATGACAATTTTCTTAAAGAGAAAATATATGAACACAACCTAGAAGTTTGTTCTGCTGAAAGCATCATATTATTGTTTCCCTGTGGATAGAAAATGGTAAAGTCAAAGTATTTTCCTCAAGTTTTTTTCCTGCTATGAAAGTATTTCAAATTACATACACTGGTAAAATTATCACAGTAAATTTTATACGAAATCTATACATTACTGAAATGAAAAAAGAGTAAGTTATCTATTAAGGTAGGGGCATTTGCATCTGCCTTTAATAATTTATTCTGACATATCCAGGACTTGGGTAAAGGTCACTGGCAAAGACAAATTCTGTGGATTCATGGGGGTTTTGTGTTGAATGCAGGGAGATTTTATTCTGTACCAGACGTGGACCCAGCCCCTGCCTACATCCAAATACCCTCCTGCTCTTTGGATGTGAGTCCTTGAGGCTTACTTGCCTTGCTGCCTCTGGTCTAACAATACATTCAGAAGAATTTTCACCAGATGCTGATTGGAAATGTGCTGTAGCCATTCTCAGAGTAGTTTATAGGGAAAGAACAACATCTTAATTGATTTTTATTAATTTCTGGTAATTATCATGCAATAACAATTTAATGTGGCAAATATTTTGTCATTTAACTAGTTGCTATTGCATATTACAGTTTTCTGGAGATTTTGAGATAGGCAAACCTTCACATGTTCATGAAAAAAATTATACATAAATATATTTATACACATAATATATATAATGCACATATCTAATTGCAGATTTTACAAGGAGTAGCAATTTGAGAATGACTACTAATTATCAAATCAGATGTTTCCGTGTTTGTTTTTTTTTTAAAGATTACTTTTTAACCTTTTTTTTTTCCTATTTTGAAAGGCTTTTCAAAGTTACTTTCTGCCTCTCTTGGTTGGGCACTCAGATTCTCTCTAAGTGGTAATGTCACTAAAATCTGAAGAAATTATCAGTGTCTGACCCCAAATAATTTACTTATTGAAGGACATTTTATAAATATGCCAGGATGAATTGGCCTGGTGGCACTCCATGAACTAATTTATATCCTGCTTAAAGAAGTTCCAGAGTCTGAGGGAGTCAGTGGGAAGGAACCTGAGTATATGGGGGCAGAATTCAGCCTGTATAAATTCATCATTCCAATACAGGCATTCTTCTAACTATCCTCTAAGAACACTGAAGCTAGAACACTAGCTAAACTAGCTAGTTTATTTTTTAAAGTATAATTAACAAAAAAATATCTTCAGGTCTCAGTTACTTTTACTTCCATGCTACCCTGTTTCTTTCGTAGGATCCCAAGTAATTTAAGGTGGAAGGGAACTCTAGAAGCCATCTGTGCCAGACAAGAGGACACAAAGGAAACAGGACTAGAAAAATATGTTTGCAAATGCTAGAGTCTTCAGATACTACTGAGAATATACATTAGAACCTAAGATTTTGTGTGTCACTGCACCATTTATATTCGATGGTATACCCCTTTTACCATAAACAAAAATTTCACATTAAAAGATATTATTACTCTCAAAAAGACAGAAAAGCCCCTTTTTAAATCTGGTATAAGGTTTCATAAATATATCACATTTGTCCTAGACATTTAAAAAGCACTGCATTACTATGCTGTCCATGCACTAGCATAAAGAGATATAATCTAATTTTCAAGTTAAAATTGAGCAGTTTGCATGCATAGTAAAACTCTTATCAGCAATGTCTTCTGCATCTGAACAGCTCTTCTCTCTGGTCAGAAATGTACAGGGTTTTACTGCAGGATACTGTTCCTGCTCACATTTATTTGGCTAGTTTTGAGGCACCTTAGAAGTCTGTGCTCACTGGTTAATTTTCTAGTTTCTGGCCCCCTGCAGTGGCCATACATACAGTACAGCAAGTGTAGTATTGCAACGAGTTCTTTGCCAATAATGCCTTTTTTTTTTTGTTTAGTCTTTCCAATTACTTGAACAAAGGCTTAAGGAATGTGTCCTTGTGCTTTTATTCTGCCCAGTGTCATATTAAGTCTCTCAAGAAAGAAATTAAGTTTTCAGTCCATATTTGTGCTAAAAAAAAACTAGGATGTTTTGTCTTACAATTCCCTCACAAGTCTAGATTATTACTTTTTTGGTAACTCCTTCCAGCACTTTGTCTTTCTGTATCATCTTCAATTCGGGGGAAATCCCAAGTGTTTTCTTCAATATGACAGACAGGTGAATATATTCCTTCCCTCCTGTAACAAGCATCAGTACTGAAGCGTCTTACTTTGATTATGCAAAGATATGGCAGAAGTAGAAGAACTTCTCAAAAAAAAAAAGCTACAAGAATTGCCAGAATCGGCCCCTTTAGTTTTATCAAAGAGCTTCTGCCTCTGCCAGAAGTTGCAGCAGGACTCCTCCCTGTTCTGTCAGGATATCAGCTGTGGGCAGTAATTAGGCATCACAAAGTAAGGAATTGCTGGGTCTGCACTTTGTTCCTCATTTGCCTTCCCTCAACCGTCCACTACATGTCAAAAAATAACTGTCACTTTTGGACTATCTATTAAACCTCATTATTATTGTCATCCAGCTAGATAATTTGTGCCAATCCTCTTCCCTCCCATTATTTTTTTCAGAACACTGAAAACAGTCAATTTGTCAAGGACATAAATTTTCTGTTTCACCCTTGGCGCAGCCAGAGTTCACCATGGGCAAACAGAACCTCTGGGCTTGCAGGGCAGGGGAAGGAGCACAGGGAAGAGAAAATGGCAATAGGATGGTTAAGGGGACACATAAATTAATATGGGGCTTTAAGTAAAAAAGCCATGAAAGGTTCCACACCCTTCTTTGTTCAAGAAACCCTCAACAAATAGCATGCAGTGTGATTTTATTGAAATGTGTGCTTTCCCTATCAGCAATTGATATGATCCTTGTGCATGCTTATTAGGGATTATTATCTACTCCTTTCTGCCTTCTCCAGATCTAACATACCTATTTGCATTGGAAGTATCTGTTTCTAATCACTTTCTAGCATATCTTCTTCTGTCACTTTGTCACTGTTAATTCTCAGTGGCTCTATTTTGGTAGGTGCTATGTTTTTTTGTTTCTTATGGTCCTGTATTTATTAGGAAATCTGATAAAACAGGAGTTTCACTAAGCTTTAGAAATGCTTTATTTAAAATTTAAAATTGAAAATTTTATTAGTAATTATATAAATCTAGGAAGTTCGATGTCTTATTTTGAACCATATCTGTAGAAATGGGCTGCAAAAATAACATTGAGCTTTTTTATGAGAATAACATTGTCAGGAAAAAAACAGGAAGTACAGTGGAGCAAATAAACCTTGGTCTTGAGAGACTAAACACAAATATTATAAAGCATTCAATAGATCTGGTTTGATTAGGGATATAGGCTTTTTGGAATATTAGTGTAACTTTTCCTACACAAGCAGTAACATAATAGTGTACAAATGACTGAAATATAAAGAAGAATAAATTTATTTACAAAAGAATAAATGCCAGCAAAGGCCATTAGTAAAAGTAAAGGAAGAAAATCAAACTTAAGAGTTCAGCATCAGTAACATAAAGTATCAGTGAGGTGCAGTGTAAAAGACTGTTGTGAAAATAGCCAAAACTTTCTCATTTGGGACCTTTTAATCTAGTCAGGGGAAAAAAAACCCTGGAAAATATAGGAAATATCCTTGTATTTGCAGACACTGATAAAGATCTTCTCCAACTCTAATGTCTTTGAATGAATTTTAGGCAAGATAGCCTGAAATATTGATGTTAAGTAGAAACTTAAAGTCACTGATGCAATATCTTGTTGTGGTTAGCGAAGTAAACAAATTACAGTGATATGTCAGCAAGGCACAAGAGCAAACACCAGGAGAAACCAGTAAACAGAGGTCTAGTAAGGCAACCCTAAAATACTTCGTTTGGCTAGTGGCACTATACTACGGATGGAAATTAGGTTTGTAAAAATGAGCAAGCCCTTACCTATGATGATATATTTTCATGCTGATGTTCCTTAGGAGTAAAAGAATCGTAAGATTCCCTGCTACAAGATTTTTATACTAGAAGTGGAAGTATGTTCAATTCCACTTTGAAATCTTTTTCTTTTAAATGTCTTAATTTAAAATTCTAGCTTCCATCTGGGCCATTCATTTATGGGCCTCAAATGTCTGCTGTTTGGGTTTTCAGGACTATTGCATCTTTAGGGTTTCTACCATGGGATTTAGGAGAAAGAATGACTGTATCTTGGATGCAGAATTATCTTGGCTTCCAGACTTTCTCCTTGTTACCAAGTGCCTTGGTTTTGAAAGACAGGTATCTGCCAGGGAAAGCTGGAGTTTCCCTTGGAATGGAGAATGTAAACCCCTCACCCCCTCCAAATTATAATTTTGCAACTAAGGGCTTTCAGGAAAAGATTTGGGAATAGGAATAACAGTTCTTTACTAGAAATATTAACAATACAAATGTAGTAGTAAAACAAACAAACAAACAAGCAACAATCCTAGAAACCCTGACAGTCAGAGCTACAACCTGACACCCTGTTGATCAGGCTGTTGTAAGCAGTCCAAATGTAAGTCCTCCTGGAGTGGCAGATGTGGTTCTGTTGGAGTAGAGATGATCCTGAGAGAAAAGGGTCCAGTGATCGTGAGAAGGGTCCGGTCTTCCTCTGGGAATCCAGTGGAACCAGATCACTTGTGTTCCTATGTCTCAGTTTTATCCAGGTAGGAATGGTTGGCTCCCCCCACTGGGTGGAGCATCTCACAATGGGATGATGGAATGTGTCATGTTATTGGTGAGCCCTAATGGCCCATTAGCAGAAGATATCCCCCGGAGGGAGGACAGGTGGTGAAAGAGATAAGAAACACTGCCCCACCTGGTTTTAACAGCTGGCCCATTATCAGAAGGCACCTGCCCCCCTCCCCCCAGAGTTACAAGAGATAAAGAAAAACATCTACCCAGCTGCTTTCAACAGATGAAATAAAATACACATTTTTGGTTCCATAACCCAAGACACCATGGCATCTTTTCACATTTCCAATTTATACCAAATCTTGCGAGACTGTTCCTAAGGTGATCTTACTCTTACTCTTGTTCATATTTACCATGATTGCTCTTTTTTTTTTCAGACTCCTCTTTTAATCTTTTATTTTTAATGTGTTTTATCTTGCTTCTTTCAGATGTTAAAAGGGTGTGTTTTAGTGTAGTTTTTGCTGTTTTCTATCATGTTTTTATAAACCTCCAGAAACTCTAGATTTATCAGGGGAGTTCTCATTTGGCAGTTAAATTATTTTTGTCATAAAGTGGATATTAAAAAACTCTTTGAGAGGAAGTATGAAACTGAAATAATGGGACAAAGATCAAAGCCAGCAGCTACACAGAGTTTCTTGAGTGGAATCTTTGACTGGCAAAAGGAAGCCAGCTGATGGCATTGTTTTGTACAACTAATGAAAATTTCTCAAGAGGTTAAGCCTTCTAATAGTTTGGAAGATTTAATAAAAACTCATTTCAGACTAATACAGAGTTCCCAGAAATATGTCATATATATGAAATTTGCCCTTTACAGCTGGTAATTTGTCACCACCTTAATCCTCTATCCTGCAGCAACACACAGGATCAGTCCTGTTTATTTCAGTGCTTATTCCCAGAAAAACTGTAAAATCTCATTGCTGCTGATCTTCCTCTAAGTTTTAAATATAGATGTTCTGATCATTTTAGCAGTACTTTTGTATTTTATCAGTACTGAAATTGAATCTCAAATCCTTTGTTTGACATGATAGAATATCTGCCTGTAAGTGTCTGTATTCCTTTAACAAAATGCTTCTATATATATATATAATAAATAAAATCCTAGTATATTAGTAGAATTGGTATAACATTAATACATTTTCTCCAAACTCCTTGATGTCTCACTAAAAACTTTTATAAATTCTGATTTGTAATTAAGATTATATTTCATTCAGTTATCTGGAATTTACTCACTTTATATATACTTTAACACCACTATAAACTTATTTTATTTAATTAAAATAGGGATTTTTTTAAAGAGTTTTAAGTAAAGATCAGAGAATGCAAAATGTGGAAAAGAAATGTGGAGAATAGGCAGGAACAGAAGGAGAAATAACAGGAAAAAAATAATGATAAAAGAGGAGTGATGTATCAAATGAAAAAAATATGAGATTTATAGAATTTAGGTAATTAACTGAATAAAATTAGGTAAATTATCCAAAATAAGAGCCAATCAGCAAGATTTATTTGTTTTCTGGGAAATTTTAGAAGTGTTTTTCCCCTTCCAACTGCAAGTAGCTAGGTATCATGTTTATATAATATGGTCTGTGGCTTGTGTACTACTTTGCTATTTACTCACGGGGAAAAGCACCATTCATTAAACAACTGGAAGCATTTTGTTCAGTGTTATGGGCTTTCCTTACACAAGATCCATCACAATAAAGACGACTGCAATTCCTAAGATCTGGCAGCTACACAGTCCAAATGGTAAATATAAAAGCTGTTTAACTACTGTTCTAGGAGACTGTAACCTTCAATAATCTCTAAAATTATAAAGCACTTCAACATTTTCATCTGGTATGGTCAGTTCTGAACACATGTGAATTTTCAGAAATTTTTAGAAGCCTATCAGGAAGATAAATATTACCCAGAAAGTGTCTGATACAAATCTCAATTTCTTACTTTTGTCAGTGTACTGCAAGGGATGTCTGCTCTATAAGGGAGAGCATAGAAGAGGGTCAAATATATATGTTAAAAATAAGGAAATTTTCGTTTGTAACTGTGAAATCCCCTTAATCGTGCTGCAGTAGGGTGTAGCTGTCAGTTTGAGCAGTCTCAACTCCCTTTCCCCTGATATCCGGAAAAAAAAGATGCTGTAAAAATCAGACACAAAGTCTGTTGTTTATGAAACTGGCATTAACTCTTTTCTAACTACCTCAATGCTCATGGATTTGGTGGGATTTCTGTGTCATTAAATATATGCTTTATAGCCCTAAGAAAATATGTGATGGGGCTTGGGATTGAGTCACCGTTTCCAGGACTAGCTATGTTCAGATACGTGCCAGCCAAGTGACATTTTCAGCACAGACAGGCAGAAGTGAACAGCTGACTGGGCTGTAAGTAAATGATTCTCAGTTAACACTCATTTAGATGAACTAGGGAGTCCCTCCTTGTTTGACACACATGAAATGTCTTATACTACAACTACACAAAATGTCTTTCTTGATTAAATAAAGTCACTACTGCTACACAAAATATCTTGCTGATCCAGTCTTTCCATCAGGATCAGGAATTTCTTTTTCAGGGAAACCTCTTACTTACAGTTCAGTGGAAGATTTTCTTCCTTTCTTATCCCAAACCTGGTTTTCACTGGAGAACCATAAGAGCAATTACTTAACTGATCTGAAGAATTTTTTCCTCAGCAGTCTTGCCTGGAGAAAAGAAACATCAGGTGTTTGCTGTGATTGCCTTTGTTTATCCAAACCTGATAAACCAAATATTTCTGTGAAACTGAACCATCCAGTTTCTCTTTAGGGATTATTTCCTTCCTGGAAAGTCAGTACTCTGGTTCACAAAGACCACCCCAGCCCCAGCCTGGACTTTTTGCTCTTGGCAAGTCTTTGCTCAGATCTTAGGGTCAGGCAATGTTACCAGCTCTTGCTGCTGCTTGTACTGCTTAAGAGCTAATTTAAAGTATTCCTTGCTGACCACAAATTTTTCATTAAGATAGAATCTTATCCTGATGCTGTCATCCTTTTCTTTATTTCTTTTTTTACTCAATAGATAGGTAGCAGCAAATATACTGGTATGTCACTGAAATACAAAAGGCTATTTTATTTGGTTACAGATTTGGGGTTTTTTTGCTTGCTTGGAAATAGCCTAACTAGAGAAATGCGTGAGGTCTGCCACTAGACAGTTTTGTAATATAGTTACCAAAGAATACAGGGAAAGGTGGAAAAGTAACTTAATTTTTCTCCTGGAATATGAAAAATGCAGAGTAGCAAATCAGTTTTTTCAAGTTTGAAAGATTACTGTGCTTCCATTCATCTAAAAGAAGTAAGGGAAGATACTTTATTTTCTATTTTTAAAACTTCAGCAAAAGGTTTCCATAAGAGAACTCTAATTCTGGAATTGAGCTATTATAGTTAGGTTTGAACATATTGGTGGCATAAGTTAACCTGATGTTTCACCCAATAATATCCATTATATTTCATTCCAATGACCACTGAATCACCTGCTACTAACACAAGGAAAATTCAGAGATGTTGATTTATGCAACTGCTGATTATGCAACACTGGATAACAAAAAATAATTACAGATAATGCAAGAGTTTGTGTTTTTATAGAATGGTATACAAAAATAGTAAAGCTGAATTAATTTCTACAGTCCCAAGAGAGCAGTAGCTTCTAAAGAAAAACAAAGAGGAAAATCAGTAGTTTTGTAGGAACAAGTTATTTTCACCGTAATTGTGTACCAAAACCAGATTGAGCATCTTTACAGAACCATTAGCATATTTTCCACTCTAATTTTATCCAGAAGACTCTGTTCCTCTCTAGGCTCAGACTTAAATGTTTGCTTTTGAATAATTTTATAGTTGTGGTAGGTTTCTCTGGTGGCATGCTCCACTTCCTTTAACACTATACTAGATTCCAGATTGGTAAGGAATAATTTTATTCTGTTCTGTAATTCCAGTATTCTTCATTTGCTGAGATCTGTAGTATTGTGCATGTGGAAAAAAAAAATGCAAGGTATCTTGAGAAAGAATGATAAAAAAAGTTTCATATTTGAAAGTAATGTCATTGAAATTTTCTATTTGAGCCCCCCCCCCATGTTTATTTAGCATTGCCTTTTGTTAGATTATTTTAGCTGAAGAAAATATATTATTAAAATTTAATTTGGCTTCTAAAATATGTAATTTATTTGATAGAGTGTGGTGCTTTATTTGAGTAAATATCCGTTGATATATCTGTTATTTAGATGTTACAAAATATAGGTTTATTTATCAACAACAAAACTGCCTGTATCAATAGTAAACTGCTTGATTTCTTGCACCAGATTGGAAAACAACTTGAAAATGCTGATTATCCTGAAGCTACCTTTTTCCACACCCTGAAAGCTCTCATTTCATTATCACCACCTGCCATTGCTTTATAGATTCATAGGTGAAGATGAAAATTGTAAAGAGTGAATCTTCCCATATTCTAATAAAAAAATAGCTATCAAAATTATGCACTACCAAAGGAAAAAAATTAATCAGGGTCTTTTTCTGGCCTGCCCAGGTTCTTCTGACTACAAAAAAACAGCAGTATCCATTCAGGAGCAGGCTCAGTCTTGTTGGTATTTTGCCATGTTTTGCTGAAACAACATGAAAGCAATAGAATGGATGAGAGAAACTTGTACAAAAAGCAGCTCAAACCTCTTTGACTGCTCTAGGTGAGGCTGTATTGAACCCCAAAGCTGTGGGTAGAGTTCAGGCTGTTGAACCAAAAATGTTTCAGGCTAAACTTTCAAGAAGCATGGATTACCAAAGAGTTACATTTTTCTGTGCTTGTACTTGGAGTTTATAGGTTGTTATGTATTGCTGTCATTAAAACAGATACTGTATTAAAACATTATATATATATATTTATATATATATATATATGTAATACTGACATTAAAAACTGTCATAAAACAGGTGAATCAAGCTAAGTCACACAGCCAGCTAAACTCTGATACTTTATCAACTGGAAGAATTTTGATAACAAAAATCTAAAACAAGCTGGTTGGGCTGCCTTGCTTATGTTTCCCTCAAGGCAGTCAATTGAATTTCCTAAACAATCCACCCTCCACTATACCTATTTGCCCTGTCACAAGTGAATGGATAGAGAATTATGTCACATCTTCATTTACTGACAGACTTTTGTCATTGAGACCCTTTCTACTTTCCTACTGATGTATATACCATGCATACATACAATGTAATGCTGGAAACATATGCATAAAAACTATCACATTCAGATTAATTAACAGCTAATTAACAGCCCTTCTGGCCTTTGCAGAATACCATGCTAAATTCAAGAAATAATTTGAATAGGTAATTATGAATGCTATTTTAAAATAATGAGTTGAAGCATCTACAAGATTTTACCTTGACAAAAATGTGATTGCTAAAATTGCCACTGACTACTACATAGTTGGGTGGAACAAACAGCATTTAGAAAGAAAAAAGTGTAGTGCCATTGTCCACAAAAGCTCGTTAGAAATAAAAAAAATTGGAGGATCTCCAAATGCAGGATTATGAAATGGAAGAGAGAAAAAAAGTAATTTCTTGGAAATACTTTTTAATGGATGAAAATATGCAACATCCAATATAATTTGCCAGGCACTGGACTTCGCACCATGCTGGCAGCGATCATCTCACCAAAATGCAAATTATAATACTGGGGACTAAGTAGTCACTGTCATGCACAATTCAATGTTATAACACTTTAGGTTTGATTTCTACAGTGGCCTTGAAACGTTGCTACTGACAAAACTAAATGTATTCTTTCATAGTCTGGCTTTTCAGTTTGCTTTTTATTCACTCATGCTTATAAATCACCACTTTCTGTTTATAAACCCACTGTTTATGACCCCACTAACATCCTTAATCTAACAGTATTTGAAGCAAACCATTTATGAAAATGAATGGTTTGCATACATAGTATGCAGATGTCTGAAATACCCAGAAGGTGGTTAAAATACAGTGTTATTGTATACAGTACAAAGGTATTCATCAGTTTCACGTTTTTGTTGCCTGTTAACAAAAGCCAGAGGAGATTGCAACTGGGAGTTGTTCAGTCTTGAGATGACCTCTAGGGGTCACCTGACACTTTCTTTTATAAAGACCAAAGATTATTTAATTATTTCTAAACAAATCCAAAGAAATTAAGACTTCTTGAAGGTTTTTTCACTTTAAGCTAGTGATGCACACTCTGGTTTGTTGTATGTGAATTCTTATTTGTTAAAATCTTATACAGTCTTTCCTAACGTGTAACCTAAATTTTCCCTCTGCATGTTAAATGAGTTCCTCAGTCTTCTTTGATTAATCAAAAAATATGGCCTACTTTATGACATGCCTTTAATTATTCGTAGACAGTTCTTGTTATGTCATTTTCCTCCAGACAGCAATTGCTTAGGTGTATAATTCCACATAGATCTTGTTCTCCAAACACCTCTGTTCAGCTCCAGTCTGCTCAGCTTGCTTGGCCAGAGCACATCCTTTTAAATACTGTGTCCCTCAACAATTCTCTGATCTTTAATCACTGTTGGGTACTGCATTGCCATCTTGCTCAGTGCTTGTGTTGTGCTTCTCCAAAGTGAATGAAAAATAACATCTGAGCCTAAAGGGAACCCTGCAAACAAGGAGGAGAAAGAGACAAATTTAAGAGGAAAATTAAGAGTGATGTTAAGAGGGGCAGCAGCCATGAGAGTCCTGAAATTGCCTCCAGTGGCTTACCCGGGTCAGTCAGGTGTGACTAAAGAACAGTGAGAGTTGATGTTGTTCTGGTGAGCCCAGGAGGAGTGTGTGTTATCTCCCTTCCTGCATACAAGTGTTCCTGGCATGCAGCTTCCTTAGATCCTCCTCCTAGCCATAAATTGTCTTAGAGTCTGACATTCCAGTGTCTTCATACAGAAAAATAACACATTTCTCTCTTTTGTAGCCATGTGAAATATTAATATTGGATGAATTTATATTTGATCCTGGGGAGAGAACCAAAGGTCATTGCACCTTTGCTTTGCATTTTTTATGTAGCAATACCTTCTGGCCATAGAAGATAGGAATTTTCTGAATCATTAATGTGGTTTTGTGTTTGATTAATGCCTAAAACTTTTTTTTTCTTAAAATAATAAATATAAAGGGTTTTTTTTATTCAGTGAATATTGTATAACTTTGAAATGTCTTTTAATTGATTCATGTCAAGAAACTGAAACCCAAAAATATTTAGTGGAGAAAGTATTCTGAAAATGTTTCCAGAACATAGTCCGGATGTGTAATATGGACATATACATTATGGTCATAGACATTTTTTTTGAATTCTCAGACAAAAAATAGGTGCATTGCAGTTTAAACTATTCCATTCCTTTTCATGTGAGATCAGTATTCATAGACACATTTTATAATAGTTTGTAGTCTATTGATTCCTCTGATTTACCATGGTATTTGTACCTTGTACTGTAGTAAAAGACTTTAAGGGATTCTTTTTCTTCTTGTAGGAAAACATAGAAATCTTACTTACAGATTCTGTAAGAAAGTAATTGATTTGGAAAAATAGAATTTTTTAATATGGAATATTTCATTTTGTTTTACTTATTCAAAACAGAATATTTGAGGAAGAATTAATTGACTAGACTTCCAAATGAAAATTCATTAATGATAATTCATGTTAATTATGAAGAAACTACAGTTATCAATAAAGTAAGCCAACTAGCAAAGAAACTGTATCTTTCGATTCTCTTCCAACTTTTTTCTGATCACTATAATCCATCTCTCAATCTGCTAGTAATATCTTGAGAAATTTTGCCCTGAAGAGTGTTAGAAATAGACTGTTTGTATCTAACATTTGAATAGTTCAAATATATTATGACCACCATTACAACAGTGATTATTTGCAGCATGGCCTTTGACACCAATAGCAATATTCAGTATTTAGATTTCTTCAAAACATTTATTTGCATCTTACAGTGACATTAAATATGCATTTGAAGCCATATATTTAGTGCTGGTATACAATCTGCATGCATGTGCATGTATTTCTAAAGTCAAATCAAGTTTTCTTTCTGTTACAAGCTGATAATCTCATGGTATTTTTGGACTAACTATACCATCCAGCTCAAAATTAGCTTCCTCAAGCAACCTTCTCTCTCTAACTCTCTGGAAAGCATTTATTCCTTCCTCTCTGACTTCCAAGCTTTAAAAATAGTACATTTTCAAGAAAAATAATAGAACAAAGCTACTTCTATGATTTTTATGCTTTCTTTTTCAACATAAACCCCACCAAGTGGCTGAGCCGAGTGTCTCCCTGCTTCACTTCAATATGCCATTATTGTTTCTCTTCTTCCAGTAAATACCAGCACATTAACATTCATATGTGTCCTGTTCATGGGTCCATGGTTAATTATTTGATTACCAGGAAACAAATATTCTGTCCTGTAATTCTGAGGTATTATTCCACTTTATGCGTTTCTTAATCAGGAT
Organism: Phylloscopus collybita; assembly: GCA_027886175.1. NCBI lineage: Eukaryota > Metazoa > Chordata > Aves > Passeriformes > Phylloscopidae > Phylloscopus > Phylloscopus collybita. Next base: position 46,405,087 of record JAJNNQ010000137.1, on the reverse strand, counting down.
TAAGAGCAGATTTTCACTCTTTTTCATTGCTTTGCTTTTCTGGTCACACATTAGATTATATCTATTCACTCAACTAGGTAGTCAAAGCTAGAATAACTATTGTGGTCACAAAAATAAAATTGATCCATTTACTTTTCCTAGATTTCTTTGTTTCTTTCCATTAACCTACTTGAAACCAGATTATACTTTATATTCATATCAATATTCCATATGGAAGACTAAAGACATTTCAAACTAGTTTTCTACAGTTTTCTACAGTTTTATAAGGGTTGTTTGTTTGTTTGTTTGTTTGCTTCCGTTCAGGTTGCAATATAGTTCTCTTAGGGAAATGTTTGAAAGAACTTGAAAGCATGAAGCCTGTACTATCTCAGGAGCTCCCTTTTGCCTGCCTTTTGTTCTCAGAGAAACTGACTTCACAAATATTCCATGTTTATAAGCACCACCAGCATCAGCAATTGACCAGATGATTTCTTGGCACTTTATTCAAAGACAGGTTAAGGAGATTTGTTGTTACTCCATGCCTTTGGCATCTAGATATTTGTTAGTTCTCAGCAAGCCAGAACCCAGATATTGTGGGAGTCTGTGTGGACAAGACTTCTCTGTACATTCAGTTGATCTTCATATATTAAATAAATCTTTGATTAATGCTTTATTTCTGTATAGACCTAGGAATAATCTGTGTTTGCCAGTAATAATTTCTCCTCAAACCCCAGCACACCATAGCACCAGCTCCTGCAGAGACTCCAGTGGTTCCAGAAGATAGCTCCAAATATCTCTTTGGGTCCTACAATAACTGCATGCCCACACAACTTTATTTGGAACTTAGTCTTTCCAAAGGGACTGTATAGCCCAAATTTATCAGCTTCTTTGAAATTCTCTCCCAACATTGGACAATTTGAAGAATAAAAATCAAAAATAAATTACTAATTATTTTGAAACATGGGCATTTCAGTTTCTTAGTCTGAGATTGGAATTAAAAGAAATGTATAGACAACTCTGGTTGTAGTATGATAGCTAAATTTCTTTCTAGTTCTTAACTTTTTTCTAGAATATTTAAGCTTTCATAAGTGTTTGTCCTATGCAGCAAGACCCCATCATCTGAGTGCTGACCCAGAGCTGAAAATAAAGCCAGCTTGCAGGACTGGCTTAAATTCCCCATAAGATTTCCCTGGTAAAAACATCATTCTGTTAGCTTTCTGTGTTAAAAAAAAATGACAACTTCCTTTTTCTTCCTTGTTGCCCTGTTTTTTGAGCCTTCTGATGTTTGTATATTTGCAATGGAGTTTTTCACGTAAATAATGATTGTTTTGCATTCCTTTATGGAGGAGGAGAGAATTGATGGACTTTGGGTTGACCAGTGTGGTTGGAGAGGACAATTTTCATCCTCCAATCCATGGTCACTGTTGGAATTCTATAAATGTCTGTAAATAGACTGCCCCTTTTTTTGCCTTGGACATCTCGGTGTGTGAGTGTAGATTCTTTGTGTCGTATTGCGACACTTCCTTACTTTGAACTTAAGTCCCTGAATCTTACCCGAGCCAACAGCTGTTCCATCTGTCTTCAGTAAGTGTGTTCCCTTTGTCCTGCTTTGCTGCAGCCCTGGTGCAAGTGTTACAGTCTCTGTTGAGTTATTTATCATGGGCATTATGTAAGTAGATTTTCCCAAGTGCAGAGAATTTCCTTATGCACTGGACTTCCAGGACTGTGCATAGTCACAGACTTCTGTGATTCTTCTTTGCAACTCTCTCCACATGTCCTTTCTCACCCATATATTCCCAGCTACAGGGATTTATATACACCAGCTATAGGGCTGTTTTGGCAAGTATAATTTGCTAGTAAAATTTTCAAATATGCTTTCTGTTTATCTCTTAGATTCACATGATGATTATGCTTTCTCAGTAAATATATGTAAACAATTACTTTATTCAATATCTGAATATTATTATGTTTTTGTGTACTTCTAATAGCCTATGGTATAAAGTCAATCTGTTCAGTCCCTATTCAGGAAACTCAAAATCAACATAGCTCTGAAAAAAGATTGTAAAATCAGCCCGGTTAAATATTTTCAATAATTTTATCTTGCTTTTTAATGAAGATCGCTTCTCTACCTGAAAACATGATTTAATTTTATCTAGCTTTAGCTCTCTAGACCCCTTGATAGACTATAAACCAGTAAGAGTATGGATATCAGCAAAGCAGTTCCAATTAGCAAATACTTATCTCTATAGAAAAAAGAATCAAGTTATTATAACACAGACCTTTGCAGCACTAGTGAAAAAAAATATAAGCACAAACCTTTGGAGAAGTTATTTGAAAAACCAGGATATAGTGCTTTTACATTTTACTGAGAGGCAGCTGTTTCAACTTATTTTCAGAAATAAATTTCATTGCTAAAGGACGTTAATTATCTATGACTAAAACTTCCAGTATGAATTAAGTGTTTATTAACAATGAATTTTAAGCAGAAAACAGATTTCCTCTCTATGTTTCAACAGATTTCACATATGTGAAAATATATGTAGCATTGTTTGTCAGTAGAAAAAATAACTTTTAGGGGCCACTGTTAAAAATCTAGGTCTGCTTTGACTCATTCATCAATGTGCAGTGTGGTGATACTCATGGATTAAAGCCTGAGAAATCTTGGATGTAAGTAACTCTATGCATGTGGTAACTGGTTTCTTTATTTAAAATGGTATTTTATGCTATAGGTTAGGGTTATCCTTTTCCAGAAATAATCCAAACCTCCCATTTTCTGCAATCTCATTTGTAGAAGAAATTTCTGCTGCTTTCACGTGGAGGTGACTCAGGTCTAAAATCTATGGAATGTTGCTGCCCACAGGTGGTTTCTACAACAATGAGGAATTCCCCACTGTGTATCTGATTTTAAGGCATATCAGGATACCAGATGAGTATAAGAAAGCACATCCTGTTCTAGCCATTCTCTAGGAATGGAGACTTTTTTGTTACAGTGCCCGACTGGTCAGATAAATTTCATCAAGACAATGACAATAATGGTAGTCTTTTGCTATGAGGCTGGTTAGCAAATTGTTCTCCTTGTCATTGCTGAAGACACCCAAGCTGAACGACTGCTGCTCAGCCTGGGAAACTCCCAGTGCAGGAGAATCACATGTTGTCTACTGTTCTCCAGCTTTTAACACTTTGGAGTTGCCCTCTACCACCACATCAGCTAAGAGAACCAGGTCCACAAATCAGTCACCACGGACGAAGCTTGCAGGAATGTGTAATGGCACCCAAAAATATTATGAAGCCATTCACAAAACCAAACAATTTGATAGGATTGTCCCATTGCTGTAAAGAAGAAAGCAAGCTGCCTAATTCCTTTCAAGAAGAATCGTGGCCACCATAGCAGCTCTTCATAGTGTTCCACAGATCTACAGATAAATGAAGTGTTGGACCAGGCTTTGATCACTGTGGTCAGCACATCACCATACTTTGCTGATCAGTTCAAGGAAAATCACAGGAAAATTCTAAGGAAAGAAAATTGTATTTATGGTCAGTTCCACTCATATAATCACTGACAAAATTTGGCCTCAACATACACATCTAAGATTTTGAAGCTTAAAAAAATATTTGCTAAAACTCATTAAATGGATCCCACTCTCTTCTACCTAGATTACTAAAATAAATTCTTATTCTGCCTTCATGTAAAGACACTTGTTGAAACGTAGAGTGGCCCACATGGCCCTCAAGCCAGGACTGCAGTCTGTCCACAGTCTCTGCTTCTCACACCCCATCTCAGTCCAGCCTGTAACCACCCACAAGAACACTAACTGAAGAAATGGCCTGCTCCTGCCTAGGAGAGAGATAATTTTTTTCTCCCTTTATAGTAACAGATCTCCCTTACAGAATACACTGAGAGGTATCCCTGCTAAGACAGGTCTCCCTATATTCCAGCTATGACAGAGATCCCTCACTTCTTTTATTTTTATCTTTACTTATCTGGCCCTGTCAGGATGCCCAGTAGCCAACCTTCTCTTCAGCTCCATTGCACAAGCAGGGTGAGATGCACCAGGTACAAGTGTCTGGGCTGATGGCAGCGTGCAGGTGCAGATCACTCACCAATGACACAGCCATGGCACCTGCTCAACTGTAGGTGGTCAGACCTTAAAGAAAGTGATGCTGGCTGGAAAGGAATCCAGGCAAAAAGAAGGTCAGAGTGGCTGAATGGGAGATGTTCCTAGTGGTGAAATCATGCAGATCTTTACTGTCAAAACATTGCAAAATCCAGGTTCGTGTTTGCCTCTTCACCAAGCTTCTAAATGTCTAAAAATGCCCTTTCTTTCGCCATCTTGCTAGAAACCTCATCCTTTCCTAGGACTCGCTGAGTGTCACACACTTTTTTCCTTCATGGAGAGCTGCTAAAACCTGGAATATGTTACAATCAATAGAAGTAATAAAGTTTATGCACATCCACTCTGCTCTATCATCAGATTGGCCTCATGCTGACAGCCTTAACTGGTTCTTCCTCTGGCTTAGCAATTCCATGTAATTATTGCTCCTGATTCAGACAGTTGTTAATGGATCACATCCCACCTAGTCTAAAGATCTGATTTCAATTTAAAAATGCAGATCACAAAATCTAGGACAAAGCAAGTTGGGACTGTCCTAAAAGTCTTGTTAGTTGCAGGGATAGAGGTGTGGAGACCCAAGGTATTGGAAAAGTATAGACAAATCCATAAACATCATTCAGCATTTTAAGGAAATGCTGCCAAAGCATCTGCTTTGAAAAGATCTGTTCATGTTAGAACAAAAGTGACACGTTTTGAAAAGATGAAAAAGAAATGTTTTGAAATGGACATTTTCATATTTACAGCTTCAGTTTTTTTGAATTCTGTTCAGGAAATGTTGCAAAATGTTTATGTTTTCTCCTGATTCAGGATGAAACTAAACTTTAGTATTCTGTTCCGTCCTTCTCCAGATGGGCTGCATCAAATCTATATAAACACCAGACTGTGTCTATAAGATTTTATTGAAACAATGGAGCTCTGCAAAGAAGCAGAGAGTATTCATTTAAAATCAAAATAGTTTTCCAAATCTCGTTCTAAAATATACTTTAGAGCTAATGTTTAGAGTTCCCCAACATTATTTTGGCAGGAGTAATTAGCTGAAATCAGTTATGATATAGAAAATTGTATCTCTAGTAGTTTTCATTACTACTTTAAGCATTCCTTTCAACTCTCAAATAATCAGCAGTTGATCTTCGTGATTCACAGGCAAACACTGCTGCCTTTACTCACACACATACCAGTGCATTCAAAGTCAGCACTATCTTGTGGTTGAGTCAGTCCACCCAACCTGCTACACGTTGCTGAGCTCGTGGCTATGTGCATGTTAGTAACACTCTTTGTAACCAAGAGAACCCAACAATTCATACGTGAATATGATCATTTACTTGTTGAAAGACTTGCTTTTGAAAAAACGCAGCGTAGCATTAGTTTGAGACCTAATTAATACTCTGAAGGACATACACTCAGAGCCTCAAATACAATTTATTTTGGTGCTCAAAGCCATCTATGCTTGAAGTTCTATATAAGCACATGTAGTTGAACATGCCAGATGAAAGGGCTAGTGAATTAGGTTTCTACACTTGATCAGTATGAGTTCTCTGAGAAGTCTGACTATGAACTTGTACGCCTGGAAAGTTTCCCGTGCTGGTGTGATGGATCTGCAGGTTACTAGATCACTTACCTCTGTTCTTCCTCTTGCAGAGGCTGAAAGTGATACTGAATTTCAGTACTGTGACTTGTCTGTGTAAAGCTGTGCTGCCCAGAAACACTTAATTTTTCTTCCCCTTGTTTATTAAGGATTTTATTTCACAGAAGACAGAAAGCCTCCAAAAGCAGGATTGGGGCCTGAGGCACCTGCCTGGCTGATGTCTGGGATAGATCTGCCTAGAGTGGGCTAGAGAAATACAGCGAGGGTTACTAACCACATCCTCCCCATCAATTCACCTGCTGTAACTGAATAAAATTTTTTGAGTTGGTAAAATGTTTCTTCCAGTCTCCACCAGCTGAGTTTGTCAGAAAATGTGCTCAGCCATCAAGTGTGTAACTTCCTCAGGGAAGCAGAGTAAGAGATAAGAGCTGCCATGGGAGACTGCAAGTGCAACTCTGTCCTCTGACATTTTGTAAAGTTAAATTATAGGGGCATTATCTTTTGTATTTTATTTCATTTATTAGGCAGCACGGGTGCTGCTTAATGGGATGCAGTCACTGAAGTAAACAATCCCCTGGGATGCTTATTTGTTCGTATTAACTCAGGAATTCGAGCTCGGAAGATATTTATTTAGACACTCGTGTAAAAAAAAAAAAAAAAAAAAAAAATAGTGGTTCTGCCGAAGGAGCAAGGGAAGGCGTTCGCCAGCCGGCAGCGGGGACGAAGCTTCGCCGGCGGCTTCCCCGGCCCCCGCGCCGCCCCGGCTCCGCTCGGCGGCCCCCGCCAGGCCCGGGGCAGCGGCGCCGCGCGGGAGCGCCCCGCCCGCGCGGTGTGCGCGGGGGCGCGCAGGGCCCATATCCATAGTAACGGCGGGGGCCGGGGGAGGCGCCGCGGCAGCTCCCGCCCGCCGCAGCCGGGACCGCACCGAGCCGCGGTGAGCGCGCGCGCGCCCCCGTCCCGCTCCGCCCCTCCCCCCCGCGGGCAGCGCGGCCCCGAGCGCGCGCGCGCGGTCCCGCGGAAAGCGGGAGGGGGGCTCGGGGGGCCGGCGGGAGCGCGCGCGCGGCGGCGGCCGGCCGGGGAGGGCGGCGGGGGCTCCGGTGTGCGCGGCTCCGCGGCGCTCTCCCTGCCTGACTCACCGCGGGGCGCGGGGAAGATGCTCAGCGCGGAGGGGTAGCGGCTGCGGAGCGGACGTCGGGGCCCCGCTCTCTCCCCTCCCTCCCCGCCCCCGCCGGGCTCGGCAGCTCAGCCCGCCGCCGCCGCCGCTCCTAGGTGAGACCGGGGGCCAGGGGAGGTGCTGGGCGAGCGCGGGGGGCCGGGCACGGGGCCACCGGGTACCGCCCCCGCCGCGCAGCCCGGAGCGGGTGTCGTCGTCTCCCCGGCCCCGGGCGCAGGGAAGCGCCGGGAGAGGACCCCGGGGGACGGGCGGGCGGGAGCCGGCGGCGCCTGCGGTTGCTGCGTTCGCAGGATTATGTCAACCCTCGCCTCGCCGGTGCCGGCGGGGCGAACGGCGGCGGCAGCTCCCTCCCGGCGGCGCTGCGGGGCGCCGCGCTCCGGGGCGGGCGGGGGTCGGCGGAGAGGCGGCCACGGGGCAGCGGTGGGCGGCGGGGCGGACGGAGTTTGAGCCGCCCGACGGAGCCGGTGCTCGCGGCTGGTGAGTTCTCACCGGGCCGGCGTGGCCGCGGGAACAGGGCGTCCCGGGCAGCCCCGCCCGCCCCGGTGCGCTCCCTCCGAGCCGTTCGGAGCCGTGATTAATCCAGGGGAGGGGGGAGGTGGGCACCCAGCTCTTGTGCCGCACGGGAGAGCGGCAGCGCGGCGCGCAGAGCCCGCAGCAGCGGCTGTCGGAGGATTGGTTTCTGTGTGCGCGCTGCAAAGCTCTGTTTGCTTGGGTCTGGTAACTTGGCCGGGGTGTGCCCTGGTCCGAAACTTCCTAAGCGAGGTCTCGCCTTCGCGGCACCGCTGGTTGTCCGCTCGGTATTTCAGGAACGCTAGCTGGGTGAAGTCTTACGGTTACAGGGAGAAAAAAAGAGAGGAAAAAAAAAAAAAAAAAGGATGAAAAGCAGAAGTGTGTAAAGATCAGAATGATGGTTTATGTTTCCGTGTCTCAGAAAAGGTTCATGTATGAAAAATACATAGTAACGCACAGGTATTGTACCGTATGGCGAGAAATCAATATTGGTGCTGGGAAACAACCGGTACCTGAGAATTTAATTTGCAATTTAGTTCGCTGCACACATGCAGTAACAGTTTTCCTGAGCATTTTTAGCATGTGGAGTGATGCATGTTGCCATGTGCCTTGCAAAATTCCTTTAGCTGTGCGAGCAGTGGCAATGCTTGCCAACGTGCACAAAACCAAGGTGTACTCCATAGCGTCGTTAAGAGCGGCGGTACTAACGAGGAATGCTACAGTGTCTATCTGTGACAGGATTACTGATAGAACTATCATATGGTTCCTTAAAGAACGTTTTAATTTATTCCTTTAAGGAGGCACAAAATACTGTTAGACCCTGGCACAATGGATAGTAACTTGTCATTTGAATGCACTTTAAGGACCAGTTTGTGTCTTCTGTATATGCCAAAATATAAATTATAGTCACCTGCTAGGAAAAAAAAAAAAAAACCCTCAGTGGAAGGTGGTTTGTATGCCTTTTTTTCCCCTGTATAAATGTGATCACATATTGTAAGCACTCATGTGAAATTGATACTAGTTTGCTCAATACAAAGCCTTGATCCTATGGTGTAAAATTAGGATAACAAAGCTCCGTTGTGGTAACATTCTAAAAATTTCAGTGGTGCTCTGAAAAAAAATGAAGAGTAAGTGATTTTAGCAGAAAATTTTGGTCTGTTGGCAGTTGCTCACTAAGAGATCTGTTCTTTTTGGTAAGTGATTATAATGCATACAAGCTGCAGTTGTGCTGTAGCTCCCACACCCTCTTAACTTTACACACCTGAGAAGTTCCGTTTCAAGAATTTGTGCAAATGGTTGACAGATGAGAACTGGAAGAGCTCTCTTATGTATTCAAAGTAAGCTCTGCTTTCTCTACATTGGTGAGCTCCTTTATAATTTTTTTTCCAGAGAAAGGAGATGTGATAGGAAGAGATACATTTATCCAGTAGGAAGGCAAATTAAAATGTACTACGCATATTCATTCCTCTTAGGAGGTACTGAAATGCAGTACCCCAAAATTAGTTCAGAAAGCTGAGGGTCTGCTGCATTTCCTCTTAGCATTTTTCTTGGGTAGGGAAGAATGACACCTCTGACTGGAACTGGTTACTGGAATGAAAAAGGGAGGGTAGAGGATGTGAAAATTTGGAACAGAACCGGCAATGAAGCCGCCATCAAAGGTGGCTGCAGTGAAGTAAGAACCTAAAGCGAAGTGGCTCTAGATAAAAGTTTTGCTGCTGAGGAACTTAAGAGGGAGCTGTGACCTGGGTCTGTCATGATTTCATTTACAGTCCAAGAACCAGACACTTTACTGTCGAAGGAATCAGAATTTCATGTCAGAAATGTCAATTTTCATTTGTTTTCATCACTCAGGAGGATCCAGGTTTTGCTTTGTTTCAACATTGAACAACTAGCATTTTGGTAAGGATCGTTGTATTTATTTGTTACATGTTAGTGATAGGCAAAGAGAATAACATTCTTCATAAATAGTAAACTCCCACCTTGCTTTGGGCAGACTGTGAAACTGTCAAGCCTTGGACTTTATCTCTTTTGGCTCTTGGTCCTGAGACGTGCTCTGCATGCAGACTGCAAGTTAAAGTAGAGGTAAGAATGAATGGCACCATTCTGGGTCCATTTGCCAAATACCAATCATGACTAGATTTTTTTCTGATGATCCTATTATCATAATGCCTTGCTTATTAAATGTTGAAAAATTATATTAGTCTTCCAAATCAACACTCGTTGTGATGAACTGGCCAGTTTTTACTCTGAGAAATGTGATTTGGTATTGCTTGTACATTAGGGAATATATTGGCTTATAGTAGTTCACATTTTCATTGTTGTCTTCACAGTTCTATGAGCTGCAAGCTTATTTTTAAGAAATCGCAGTCAAATTCTGGAGAATAATACCTTCAGAAAATTGTACCATACTGGCACTCTTGATGATCCAGTGCAATTTTTCCCTTTGTGTAGGCAATAACAGAGGGCTGCTTGTACTTGGTCTTTTAGTCCATGTGCCAACTATGCCAGCTTGTCGACAAGAGAGTGGTCATGGTTCCAAGTATCAAAGGGTTATGCTTCAGATAAATGTGGCTTTGACAAGGTAATTAGGCTAGGAAAGGTGTTTCGTTGTCTTAGTTTTCTTCCTGTCTCTATCCATAGTCTTTCTGTATTTTTTTTTTTTGCCTTTGAGGAGAAAAGATTCAAAAGGTGGTAAGTTCATTAGACATTTTCAGCATGTTAAGCTATTTTGGGCAGTGCAGTTCAAAGATGCAGGTCTTCACATACCTTATTCTCAACTGCTTAGCTCTATAATAGAGTATCAGTCTGCAACTATGTTTGACTTGCTCTTGGAGATTGTCTTGGTTTACAGATTACATGTAAACAGAGTGGGGCATTTTTGGGTCAGTTTCAGTGCTCATATTGCTTTTGGTATGGACTTAGATATTGCCAAGTACTCTGGGAGAAGAGGAGATACATGGTGTTAGGTTGAGGTTGTTTTCCTTCTTTTCTATTTACATACCCTGGAGGAGTAGAATTTTTCTAGAAGTCTTTCAGTCAGGTAGAAAACATTTCTTCCTCTCTCCAAACATTCTTCATTTTAAAAAAACTCTCAAATTTGGGCTGGATTCACTCTGACAAACTTGAGCATAGTGTTAAAGGATCTTGTTGACATTGTCAACAAGACAATGAATTTCTCTGAAGTGAAGTATCTTGCAACATTTCAGATGGCTTCATGTTAGCTGCAGATAGCAATTGTTATGTGTGGTCTGGCCTAAGGAAGTGATGATACTGGTGTTGACCAAACCTTAACCAAAGGGAAATCACCAGGCAGATAGCCTCTTTTCCTTGATAAAGGAATGGTGATTCTTGGTTGAGAAGTGCTGGTGCATCTCCTGGAGATTTTCTCTGTGCTCTGATCACAAGAGTCAAAGGTGATCTTAAGGTCATGAAAATGCTCAAGCATGGAGGAAATCCAGGACCACATCAGTTCTTCCACCATTCCTTCCTTATTGCCTTCAGCCTCTTCCTGGTGGGTTATTTCTAGCTCTGTTGACTGAGAAACCTCTTAGGGAGTTTTGTGATGCCTTTTGTTAGGGCAAATGATATTTGGTCCCTGCTCAGCCCATTCTTTGGGGTTGCATAGTATCTCTGTGGTATCTCAAGAGGAATAACAAGAACACAGAGGCTGCAGGGTTATCAGTGTTAACAATACCCAGCATTCATCTCTTTTTCGTTAGGACTCATATCCCAGTATATCTGTGCCCTGAGACCTGAGTTTGAGTTAAAGTCAAATGCCTGAAACACAGCTTGATCAAGAGAAGAGGTAATGAGCAATGACAGTGTATCTGAAGACCTTCTAAAATCTCTGGCTGTGCTATCACTTGAGGGCACTTGCTCAATGTTAGAAAGCAGTCTTCAGCACTGGAATGTACTTGCTTTGTGGATGATTAAGATTGTACTTTTTTTCCCTTGTGGATATTCATATCTTGGCTTGTTTCCAAGACTTGCATGATCCCTTGCTAAGATAAGAAGACTTTTCCTTTGGGAAAACCAACTGGAAAGTCCAGCTTGTCCAGAACTAAGTAATTGTAGCCACCCCGTTTTTTCTAAATGTACCACACATGCTGTAGGCTTATCGGCAGTGCCTGATATAAGTATCTGATGGGGTCTTGGGAAGCTTGAGATGAAAGTTTTTTCTCCCCAGCCTTTGTCTTTGGAGTTTGCTCTTCCTAGAAGCACGAAACTGGGATGTGTTAAGGAAAGATATGTCTCTTTCCTTACTTTTTCCAGCTTTTTGATGCAGGAAATCCATCGTGATTTATATGAAGTTTGTTACATGTAATTGGTTTGTTCTTCATTCTGTTCTTGTTTCCTGCAGTCATCAAACGTTGAGAGAGTTTTCTATTGTTTAGAATGTTTTAAGTTCTGAGGCTGTAAAAAGGCTAAATTTAATAATGGCTGCAATAATAGCAGATGAAGTCAGCAGGGAGTTTTGCCTGTTTGACAGATTTTAGACCATTGTTTAAAATTTGAAGTTCTTTTTTTCCAGAAAGTGCTTCTCTACAGCAGAGAATAAACATTTAGTTTTGCAGTACATTTAAACGAGGTGAAATGTGAAGGTGATAAACACTTGTTTTGCTTGTCCAACTGCAGATGATTGTCTAAACTCTTCAGTTAGTTGACTGGCCCTCCTGGTGCAGATTGGAGTCAGACCTTCAGTGCTTCTGGGTATTTGCATGTGAGCTGCCTTAGCTGTCTCTGTGTACTTTGAAGTAAAGCTTTTGCAGTGATACCAGTGAGAATATATGTCTCTTTTACCATGGGTGTACTGAAGATAATTTCTTTCTTCTTCATGTATCTGTTCACTGAAGAACACTATTACACACAATGTCTTTAAGTGTCTCAATACAATGATAGTACAAGCCACTAGTAAATTGCTGAGCCACAAAAATGTTTGGGTGCAATTGTTCCCAATATAGGAAAATGCAAAGTCAGTTACAATGTTCATCAAGAATTATTATATAATACTAAAATGTGTGTTTGTGTGTGTGTGTGTATGCATGTATAATAGGAATGATTTTAATTCTGGAAGTTTTACTGTTGTAATGCGTGATCATCTCACTGTTCTCAAGCTTCATCTTACCCCACTGAAATTCATATTAAAGCTTTCAATAATTGTGAAAAGAAACATAAAAAAATGCATGTAAAAATAATCTAGTAAATCCTTACTGTTTATACAATCTTAGATAATGTCACTTACAGCATAAATAAATATGCTGGTAAATGCCAGTTTGCAAATAGTTAAAACACTTAATTTTTAAGTTAACTGGAAACTGGCTAATTATTTCCTTCAGGATTCTGTAATCAAAGAGCTGTTATGCCACTGTTGTGCTTTGTTAGTGCTTTTGTTTTCCGGGAATGTTTTCAGATATAATTCTACAATCTTGGAAGAGTGTTACTTCGTTAATAGTGCAGCCACCTGGAAAGTACATTATTAATGAGTACCCAATTGCTCTGTGAAGCACCTGTGTTATTATTATATGATCAAAATACATAGAACTTCAATTTTCTGTACCAATATTAATAAACCACCACAGAGGTAAGTAGATATTAGAGTGAATAGTCACACAGAAAAATACTTCAGCAAAACCCAAGGGAAGTATTGTATGATTCATTGTATTTTTACTGAAGCCATTATAAATTGGATGCAAGTTATTATTTTTCTTTAAAATCTGAGTGTGGTAGGGATTCGGCTCTTAGCACTAGCAAGAAACAAGAATTCAAGGATTCCCATAGGCTTTTGTGAGTACTTCTCAATTCTAATCCATGTTATGCCCAGCCTGGGTATTTCAGAAGCAAAGATTGGCTCCACAGGAAGCATATTATAAAAAAACTTCCTACCCTCATCTTTGTTAAAAATTCACATAGAAGTGTTATGTTTAACAGGTGTTTGACAGGTTTAAAAACCTGTTGCACTAACCATTTCCTAGGAATTTCCCCATTGCTTATTAATTTAATTAATTAACTGTCCATGTCATTTTTCCATACTTGTGCAAAATGACAATAAATCTTTAATATTGTCTCTATACTGCAAAGTTGCACTTCTTTAAGCATTAAAACATAGAAATAACATGAAATATTAGAACTGTTATTTTCTGCATGAATTCTGTTGATCCTAATTTTTGTTGTTGGCAAGGTTAACTTGTGTGAAAGATTAACAGACCCTTAGCAAAGATACAGATTTTGGAATTATCATGTGGTGCTTCCAAACCACAGCCTGCACTGAAGCATCTCAGCACCCTTCCAGTCCATACTTGTCCTTTGAATACTTTGTGTATGTATTAGTCACAGCACATTAATAGCAAGTTTAATTGTTTAATGCTGTCCACATCATGTTCCATTCATAAGCATCCACCAACCAGTGCAGGATAATCCTTGGGCTTACCTGGATGAAATATACCCTTTATGCCTAATTACTTTAGCCAAGTAGTTCTTGGCTGTGCCCATTCCTTGCTGTTACCATTTTTGTTCCTTACAGAGCTGTCTGGGGCTAAGCAGCAGCTCTGCAGTGGTAGTATGCACAGGGAAGCTTAGGGCAGGGGAAGGAAGCATCACATACCCTGAGGGTTTGCACTCAGAGGTTTTGAACATGGTTCTCAGCTAGTGAAAATGGTCATAGCGCCGTTGATTCTGTTGACTGCACAGGCCGAAGAGCATGTCTCAGGTACCTTGTCAGAAGTAATCATCCTGGATACTGGGAAGAAGGAGAAGGAATAGAGTATGTTCAGTTGTCACTGTGGTGAAGAAGCACTTGGGCTGCTTCTGACGTACCTTTTGGAAGATGAGAATCTCCCTATTGCTATCACAGTCGTGAGAGCTCTGACACTGAGAGAAACCCTGTGGCGTCTTGCTAAAGATGCCATCTTTTAATGGGATTTTATTTACTTCTTGATTCATTTGCATTGACCAGTTAATTGGCTAAAACTTCAAAGAAAATGAAATGTCGAAGAGGAAACTCGATAACGTGGTTTTCAAAGGGGAAGGTGCCTTTAGAGGAAGTGTTAGTATAGTTGATATTCTCTGTAAATGCTCAGCTGTGGAAATAAGAAACTAACATTAGGTGGTCCTGATCTGAAAAGCTTGGCTGAAGAGTGTAAAGTTTCCCTTTGAAGTATATTTCAATAAATGTGTCATGTTCTACTGTATATACAAGCAAGTGATGTTCCTGGGTTGAATATTTTGTTGAAATCCTTTGGCCTTGATATTTAAGAGTAGTACTGCAGGCCTACACTTTTGTAATAAAAGTATTGTTAATGTTCATCAAAAATACATATGCTGTTTAAAACATAAGCTAGAGAGCAGGTCATAGCCCCCAAAATAGCATTTTCCCCCCATTTAAATAGTTGACTGCATTGAGATTTTAGTTTTTGGTTATTAGACAGACTGAAGACTACTGAAGTTAACAGAAAATTTGGAAGTTTCTTTCTTTTCTGAACAGTTTCCTAAGTACTTTCACAAGTAAAGCAAAGCTGCTGCTTGCTTCTGCTGACTCTCAGTGTGGTGCAGCATCTAATACACGTGGTGCCTGAGGACTTGGCAATGCCCCTAGGTGGTCAGATCACCGCAGCTGAGGACAGCAGCTTGGTCAGACTGGGAAGTGATTCCCCAGCTTCTTGCTCTTTGGTGTCTGAGATTGATAACCTATGCTGGGATCTTTGCAAGAGAAGGATCCTATTTCATCTGAAGAGCATAGCATAGAATTGGTTTTTTAAAATGTCTTTCTTAACTTACGGTAGACTTCATGTGAAAAAATTTCTTTTCCAAAAGCAGTTTAGAACGGTACTGTAAAATGAACAATCTGAGTTAGAAGCAGGGAATAAACACAAAACAGCAGTCATCTTTCCATGTTGTTTTTACATTGACATGCACTCTGCTTTGAGTTATGTAACTTAAGTAATAGGACTGTTCTTTGACCTTCATAATCTCTTTCTATACTGGAGGTACAAATACTTGTGTAAAGTAAAATTTCTTCTTTTCTAACCAATCTTCACTTTTAGTTATCCGTGTGTGGTGATGATTTTATATTTTAATGCAAAACTGTTGATTCATGGAAGTAATCCTGTGTTCATGCATTATACAAAAGCTATATGTGGTATTGTTGCTACTGCCAGGGGCTAATGTGTCACATTTTTATAAATCTTGTTTTTAGAATATCTTATTTCAGCCACCACAACCCAGTTCTTGTTGAAACCTTGTTATGTAGATCCTAATGCAGTGATGACATAAGTAAGAGTGAGGGGGCTTTTTAAAAACTAATAATATCCCTGAAGTATTACTTTAATTTATTAGGAATGTAGCAAATCCTTACCACTCAGGTGTTCCTAAAGAGGTTGATTTGAAGGTGTAAACTAAGTGCAGTTTAGCAGTTTTGGTTTATCTTTCTTTTTTTCTTCTATTTTCCCCCCTTTTTTTAGTCTAAGTTTATAGTTTTATATTATGGATCGTATACTTCATTATTCACATCTAGCATTTCCAAAAAACAAATCCTGACCTTTTGCCCTGATGCCTTTGTGCTGCTCTGTGGGCGAAGGAGAGGTGGTGCTGCTCTTGCAGAGTGTCTGTGGAGAATCCTCTTGGCTGATGGTCTCCAAGATGGTTCTCCCCATTCGGCTTCCTGTTGTTCCTCCTGTTCCTGACTTCCTGCCTCAGCACAAGGCCCCACTGATGAGACAAAGCTCTGAATCTCCCTGCCCGTGGGAGGAAGCAGGTGGTTGAAAGTTCATTCAATCTCGAGGCATCCTCATATCCTATGAGGATATGAAGATGAGATTCAAAATGAGGATTAGGGCATCATAGTATAACTCCATGTCACTCCTTGTCACACATTGCTGTGGTGAGCAGAGGGTCTAGTCCAGCAGTGTGGGAACTGACATAACTGAGTTTGGTTTAAAGGTTTTCATGTTGCTGAATTCACAGATAAAGCAGCTTGAATTTGGCTCAAACTTTAATGGTGTATGTGAGTGCATAATCAAATTTGAAGGCATTTACATAATTACTGATATATCGGAAGCATTAAGAAACCTGTCATGCATTATTATGCTATCAAACGTGATACCCTTTGTAGACTGTGACACATGGAGTGTTTTTGTTTATACTTTTGACATACTATAAAAGATTGTGTGATGCATTCAGAAATTACATTGACATTATAGCAGTCTCTGTCTCCCTTTTTCTACACAGCAGTTTTTCAAAAAGAAGAGTGTCAGTCATGGTTTTCTATAATCTGAAAAGGGATAAAAGTTGAGTTAGTTAATCATCATAAAAAATTGGACAAAGGATTTTTTCCTACTTCTTAAAGCTCTGATAAAGAGGACTTCTTCCTCACTGTACAGTACTCTGTATTTACAGTACTCTGTAGCCTGTGAAGGTTGAAATTTAAGGAACTTTTTAAATTGTGAACAGGAGTAGTTGAAAACAGCAATTTTAGTGTTTCGTGTTTGTAGTCTGAAAAACAGTGATGGCAGAATGGGATAGAAACTTCGGGTCTTCAGGATTGATTCTGGATACTGTAATAATTGGACCATAATCAAGGTTTAAATTAGTACAGTTTGTATTTGTATTCTGGTATCTTCTTCCACAGACAAGAATCCAGTAGTCATATTCTTGTTTAGATTTTGATAGGGCTGGTTTGAAAGACTGAAATATTGCCTACTAATGGAGTAGGGTTATTTTATTTTCTGGGATACAAGACTTACTGAGCTACATTTCTGAGGATTCTGTAAAGATATTTGTTGTTCTCTGTTATACTCCAGGTGCAGACTGGGAAGCTTGTGAGATCCCAGGACTCCATATGGAACTTGAGTCCACCCTCCGTAATGTATTGGGGAGATGTTTTGATAGTTATGTGTGGTTTTTTTAGGTATGTACATTACAGGGACTATGCAAATCAGAGCAAAGGTCATGTTAGTTTTTACAGAGTACATCTCAGACATCAATTGAAGATGCAATATTCCTATTATTTAACCTGATATCTAAAATGTGTGGAATTGGTGTATTCTGAATTGCATATGTGTCCATAGCATTGCAGTGCTTGGTCAGTGAGAACATTCTGGTAGGTGCCACTTGGAGAAAACTCTTGTGCCAAATATCATGAAGTGTGAGTGGCTGAAGGCAGGTAACAACAACAAAGGGGGCTTGTAAGAAGGCTGGAGAGAGACTTTGTAAGAAGGTCATAAGTGATAGGACAATGCGGAATGACCTTAAGGCGAAGGAGGGTAAGTTTAGGTTAGCTATTAGGAAGAAATTCTTTACTGTGAGGGTGATGAGGCACTGGAACAGATTGTCCAGAGAGGTTGTGGACTCCTTATCACTGGAGGTGTCCAAGATCAGGCTGGATGGGGCTCTGGGTAACCTGATTTAGTGGAAGGTTGCCTGCCCATGGCAGTAGGGTTGGAACTAGATGTTCATGAAGGTCCTTTCCAACCCAAAATATTCTATGATTCTGTCATAGCACATGTGGCTTATCAGTAGCTCTGTGTTGCCACAAAAGACATCACAAAGTCATTTTTTTGGTTTCTTGAGCAGTAAGGAGTGAGAGAGCAGTGTCTCTGAGGCATTGGCTCAACTAAAGCAAATGTTCCTTCATGAAATCACTCCAGTTACTCTTACTTCAAGCCTTCTGTAGAAGATTAGAAAAGATTGTGCTAGTCTGCTACAAATAGCTTCAGTGTTGGTCCATGACTTTTGATTTTGTTAGAGTAGTAGAAATACTTCTGTTCATTGTAGTGAATCATCTGCCTGAGGCAAGGGTGTTTTCTACCAACCAAACCAAGTTGATTGCTCCTCCTAAGTATAAATCCCACTGGAAAGCGAGAATACTTTCACCAGGAACACTTGGTCCATGATGAAGGTGGAAATGTTCTTCTGGATGAAGTAGATAAGAAATTGAGTGATGCTCATTTCATATGCTTTTATCCTAAACTACTGACCTCCTAAGTACTCCTGAATTTCTGTCAGCTCAGTAATACCCCTGGACTTTCATCTGTCTGTTTAGGATAATACTATGTGTGTGATTATTATACAGTTAGTTTTTGAGGGATTTATTCCCTGTGCTTGCTCTGCTGCCTGAACCATACCTATCCTAGGAGTTGATTGCAGTATTTATCAAAGCTGTGGAGCCCCCACTGGAGCCATCTGTAGGTAGTGGTTGTGCCATCTGTCACTGAAGACTGTGATCCAGAGGGAGAGGCAATATGCACAGACTTCGTCATGCAAAGCCTGTAGGGTACGATCTCTGAGGTTTGCTTTATCCTTCTAATATGTATAAGTTCCAGTGTTACACTAACTTCTAAAATCTTTATTGCAAGGGGCTTTTGAGCACCACAGTAGCTGATGCTTCATCCTTACCCCTCTGCATGCATTATGCATTTTACTGAACTCCACACATTCCTCTGAGAGGTGAACTATGATCCCTAGTTGTTAAAGACTGCAAGAGTAGTAAAAAATGGGCAACACCAAGCTGCAAAAAAATTCCAACTAGTGTATAAAGCTCAGAGATAATGGCAAGAACCACAACAACCTTTGGGTGCAAGCATTCGATTTTCTGAATATTTTTGCTATGAATTATCAAGGATTACAGCAGCAGCAGATGTTCGAGGCAGCATGATATAGATTGTGTATACCTTTGTGCTGTGATTAGCTGAGTCAATATCCTTGCATGCTAAGAGATAGGTGACTTCAAAAAGTTTCAACAGAACATTAACAGAATATTTCAGGAATGCTTTCCCTGTAGATGTTGCTACCAAGAGGAACATTCAAAATTTTTGTGTGGTGTTAAGTGATCTTCTAATTTGTGAGTAGCAGTAGTGGCATGTGATTAGCCACCAAATTTTAAGTGAAATTTGCATTGTCTTAAGATGTATCTTGTGTTGTATCTGGGGGCAGTGTGTTGACCTAGGCAATATTGGAGGTGAGAACCTGGTAATGAAACTGTAGGCCTTCAGGACAGCAATTTTCATGACTTCATATTCTCTCTATTGCACAAGCTTAACTGCAGTCCTTGTCATAGGGAAGGAGGTACCTTCATATTTTGCACTCATGGGGCCATGAATCCTTGTGCTGCTTCTTTAAGCTTTGAGTAGAGCATGGAGCAGGCACATGCTGGTAACCACAGAGGTCAGAGGCTGCTGTCAGATTTGCACATTGTCCAACTCTGTAGCTCATCCACACAAGTAGGACTCCTGAGCTACTCTTATTTGTTTTCTTCCACACAATGTTGGCAATCTGTCAGAAACAGACATGAAATATAAAGCAACAAAGTAGTGGGGCTTTTAGTACATTTTTTTAAATGCAAGACAAGGAACAATTTGTAGGAATGACAGCACCCTAAAAAGAGATATTGCATCAGTAAGAGGCGATACTATGCACTGCTATGTTAAATGGGAGAGGAACTGATTTAGCATAAGCAAATGAACTTTAAACAAGTCCTGTGATACCTATTCCTGTTTTGTTACAGATCAGATGTAGCATTAAGAGCCTGTCATGACTTATATGTGTTGTGGCTGGGTACTTATGTATGCATTAAAATATTCTAAGAAATACATAGCAAGAACATGATATTGTCAGTGAGAGGTTATGCATGTTTAGTCTAGACCGAACTTCTGAAAATACTCATGAAATGTGGACGATCAAACATTTTATTTAAATATTGAATTTGAGGGCATTTGAGTAGATTATTCTTTGTTCTTTATGGATGTTCTCTCAACATGAAATGAAGGGAATATATAAATATATATATTTCCTTTTCTATGTATTTTTTGCAGCATAGCAAGGACTTGGTTCGTTGCTAGGTAACAAGGTATTGCTTTATTTGCAGGAGCAGTAGCTGAGTTGATAGTGGAGGCAATGATTTATCTGAAATGTGTTAATATATACTGGAGCAGTAATAATGATTATTGAAATTGCCTATTTTTATGTGGTCCATGCCATGGAAAAAATATATAATCAGTTAATTAGAATATTTCCTTCTACTGTGTAGAATAAATGCTTAATTACTAAGAATGTCCAGTTACGTAGTAAAGCACCAGAATCTGTATTGTTTATTTAGTGTCTTAAAATGGGTTCTTTCAAATACAAAACAACTAGTAAAGCGGTACCAAAATAAGGGGATTTATAAGGTGTAGCTATAATTGTCCATTCATAGTTTTTTTGGCCTTTCACAGACAGGCTGGGTTTTTCAGCAGCAATACATTTTCCTCCAAGGATCAAGGCCAAACCTGCCAGTCACCAGGGCAGAAGCTGGCTCCTTTCCTGTGGCAGGCTGCCATCTCGGCTCTGCCTCCAAGAGGATCAGCAGGTGGTCTCCAGGCCACTCCACTGCCTCCTTTCTCACACAAGTCTGGAAATTCAGAATGGTCACAGTTGCCTTCAGGGTAAATGCTAGTGCCACCTGCTGCCACTGCTGGCACGGTGACTGACTAGGTGGTGCTGGATGCTGTATCCGTGACCAAAATGTCACTGCTGTTCATCTTGCTCTGTTTTGCTGCTGTTTGTGAGAGGGAAATATACACAGTCCTGGTGGAGTCCCCATCAACTTGAGGCTCGCTCCTCTTAAGTCAGGTTACTCTTAGCCAGGTAAGCACCATCCTCTCTGCTGTGTGAGATACCAGGTCTCACATAGTGAGACTCACTAGTGTTCTTGGATGCAGGAAGACTGAGTATGTGGAGGAGGATTTCTGTGGTCAGACTGAAGCAGAACCGTGAAGTTGCTCTTTCAAGGTGGTGGAAGCCATGTTGATTCAGAAGAAAGTTGTCTTCAGCATTAGCCATATTAGTGAATGGGGTATGGCTGAACGTTTTTTAGTGTGATTCATGGAACCCTAGAATATCCTCAGTAGGAAAGGACCCACACAGATCATAGAAGTCTAGCTCCTGACCCTGCACAGGACCATCCTCAAAAGTCACATCATGTGCCTGAGAGCAATGTCCAAATTCTTCTTGATCTCTGTCAGGCTGGTGCTGTGACCATTTCCCTGATGGTTCCAGTGCCCAAACACCCTCTGGATGAAAAACCTTTTCCTGATATCTGACCTGAACCTCTGCTGACTCAGCTTCAGGCCATTTCCTTGGATCCTGTCACTGGTCACCAGAGACAAAAGATCAGTGCCTGGCCCTGTCCTTCAATTTGAGTTATCCTTGCCTACATTTTTGACGCCTTTCATTCTTTTAGGGACTGAAGTTTAATAATAAATCACATGTGTAATACTGCTATTTTTAGAGTAAACATTGAGTTTTTCCTCATGTCAATCAATTTTTAGCAGCTGCAACTCTTTAACCTGCAAGATTACCTGTTAGACTTACAACTTTGGTTCCAGATACTCACATACTGCTCCAGAAAGCTGCAGTTCACCTCCACTCCACTCATAAAGATTTACTCACCCTGGTGATTTTACCTTTAAAAAAAGCTATTAATCTGTAGTCCTAATCATTCAGTTTCATTAATTTGTTTAGGTTCATTTTGCAAAGCGAGATCCTGCTTAATTTAAATAAAACGGGACATTTATCAGTCTGTAATGGAGAACATGGCTAGTGTACAATGGACAGTTGATGTGCAGGCAAAACCAGGATAGAGGACATAGCAAAGTTTATCTCAATGTGCCTTACCTGTGCTAAGAAGAATTTGCAGCTGTGGGTAATGTTGCAGCTTGTAGTTTCTGTATTGCATTACACTTGACATTTTCCCTTAGACCTCTAATGACTTCTAACACAGTCATCGGCACAATTATTTCATAAGTAAATAGCTGCAGGCTTGGACAGTGTCTTAGGACTAAAGTATCCCTGAACTTTTGGCTTCCATTTCAGCAAAAACAATGAGTAAATAAAACAAGGCAAAATGGCATTCTCACAGTATCTGGCTTTCCTGAAAAGTTGCAGGAAAGAAAGAAAAAAAGCCAAAGCACAAAAAAGTTTAAAAGAATAAAATTTAGAGAGCTGTTTCTATGTCTATAAATGTAGAAGTTCAAAAGAAAGAAAAGGAAAACAAAAAGGACAAATGAGAGAAAATGGATGCTGCAGTAAATAAAAAAAGAGCAGCAATTACGCTTCAGCATGAATCAAAACAACAAATAAGGATGGTTCTCTTCAGTAGATCTTCAAGAGGAGAAGGTATTTGGAGCCATTGCTGGATAAGACCTTCAGTATATACAATTCTGTTATCTTGCAGTTAGAAGAAATAATTTTTTTAAAGATTTTTGTGTCCTATCAAGTGAAAGTTATGCATTAAGGAAACATGCATCCAGGGTTGATCACTGCCTGTCTGAGCATCCTCACCTCACTTTCACCTCTTTTGACAGCACCTAGTGTGCAGTGTAGTATGAATCAGTATTGGTTTATGGTGGCACTGGGAGCATCTAGAGAACCCTTGGATCATCATCATCAGAGGCATACTAACATGGACAGTAGGACTTCCTGAACTCCTCAGACTTAGTGAGCTTTGTGTTTCATTTCACTGATGTTTAAAATTCCCCAGTAGTAAAAATGAGACTGACAGAGGATAACATTTGCCTGCCTGATGTTTTCTTTATTTGAGCAGCCAGCTTGGCAACCTGGTTCTTCACTGAATATGAGGTCACCTGTATGGCTATTTTGGTAAAAATGCTTTCCTTTATGGATAAATAATCAAAGAACTGGATTTTTTTCTGATTTCAAAATACTTTAATATGTTAGTGTAGATGTGTTATAAGCTCAGAAGTCAACCTTGATCCTTGCTCTTCCTAAGCATCACATCTCGCTTTCCAGTCTGTGTCAAAAGAATGCTGTGTATAAATTCTGGATGTGCATGCTCAGGTGAGAGGAATCACTGAAGACAGTTGCTTAATTAATCACTGTTCTGACAGGAGCATGGAATGACATTCACTCTCATGAACATCATGTCATTTAAGTAAACACAAATGCACAGCCCAGGTTTATTTTGCTGACTTATGTTTATCATTGCAGAAGGACAGAACTGAATCTAAATGTGGAATGCTTTAACTTCTCTGTTATAAGCAAAAGAATATTAAGAGGAGCATGATTCTTCTATTTGGTGAGGTGAACAGTAATTAAATAACTGCAGTTATGTGAAGTTACGTAAGAAACAAGATTTGATATTCTTGCTCTGAACTGTTTATTAGAAGTCATGTATTTTAGTTTTTTGGTCGCTGATTTACTCCATTAAAGTTTCCTTTTGGAAAATACTTAAATACTTTTTAACCTAAAGAATTATGGTCTCACAGTGGTTTCTGTTGATCATTCAAACTGATGGGTCATTTCAGCTGGAAGAATGGTTTCTTTCAGAGGTACTAAGTTACAGCTCTCATGGAAGTGAGTATATGGAACTGTTTTGATATCGTCATTGTGGCAGGGGTATTATGGCTTGCACTGTTGCGGGTAGGAAAAAGCATGGTTAAGTAGTAGAGCTGTGGTGGGAAGCTGAAAATAATACAGAAGAAAAGGTACAGAGAGAGGAGGAGTTCTACAATTGGCCAAAGGAAGGATTGTGGAGACATACATGAAAATCCATAGGAAAATGTCCTGTTATTTATGCTGCTGGTGGTACTGATCAATCACCAGTTGCCTTTTTAAAACAAGTCACTGTGTGATGAATGGTATATTGGTTTAAATAGAAGCTCTCAGTTACAGGTGACTTCTCATACTGCACTTCTCACTGCAGTAGTGCACCCTGACTGATGAGAGCCATCAGCACCTGGTACTCTTGTCTTCTGCCCAGGGAGAAAGCCACATAGGGGCTGTATTGAGCAGAATGCCACAGTTTGTGGAAAAGTTCCTTGGTACATGTGATGGGAAGGCAGAGGCAGATAAATATGCCTTCTGTCTGGGATGGAAGGCAGTGGATTTATGTGATAGATGGTGACATTAGAAATTCACTTTTGCTTTCTCACACATTTTTAATCAGATGTTTTATTTTTTTACTTCTAGGATTAATGTTTGCCAATCCTTGATTTAGTTTATATTTTTGATCAGAAAATGCAATGTCTATTATGTAGCTGTAATAATTTTTCACTCAAACTAGTAGTCCATGAGAAAGAGGGTTGTTATCTTCATAAATATTATCATTAGTTAACGAGAACAAAGACCACTATAAGAACATACTGTGGAACATCTAATTTTAGGCTTGGAGAGAGTGAAGATTGTGAATCACTTCTTACAGTGCCTGGCCAGACTGCATATGTGGTAGATGCTTATAATGATCTTATTTCACCCATTTTGATAGTGTGGATACAGAAAGTAAATCCAGGATGATTTTATGAATAAGGCATGGTGTTAGGATTTAGAAGATAAGGTTTTCATTCCTGTTAGTATGCCAAGTTTCACCTGCAGCCTCAATTTTTTCAGCTAATCCACATGTGCTTCAGGTTTGCATTTGTTCAAAAGAAAATAGGAAGGAGAAATCAAGTTAGTATTTTTTTCCCCTCTGCACTGATAGAAACATACTCCTGCATTATTCAAAGACTCAAGAGCCACACTCTCATCAACAATACGGAATCAAGTAGACCACATTGCAACAGGGAAGGTTGACTCTATATAAAATTAAAATCAATGCATTAAAAATGGGCTTATAGCCTGATGTTTGTACTATGATAAGACTCGTTAGAGTACAATAAAGCTTGATCATATGCAATGTAGGATAGTGGGCTTAATTTCTTTATTGCTAATAATAAGTAATCCTTATGTCTCCAGGGTATATAGAAGGTTGAAAAGCAGCCAAACCCACTGCCTTTTCATTGTGTCAGTCTCCTTGGCAGTTCTCTGTGGAAGCATGCTGATGGCCAGGAGGGAGGTTAGGAACAGCCTGTGGGTATGTATGGCATTGCTGTCAGGTTAATAAATTACATGGGTCCACTGCAAAGTGGGTGCATAGAAGCACATATTGTATATCCTTCTGTGACAGTCCAGCATGGCATTCTTCTGGCTCAGGGGATTCAGTTATTCATTGCTCTCTCCCTCTCTTAATTTAATTTGTGAGCTCATTTCACAGTAGTCTATTCTACATAACTTCCCAGAATACTAGAAGTGTATAAAAAGCAGTGAGAAGAGAATAGACCCTGAGCTTGGACTGTGTTTTTCACTGTGCTAAATTCGTGTTTTACCATTCATAAGCTCTCACTGTACAAAACCTGTGCTGCTGTTCTAAGATAAAATGTTTAGGTTTGGATTTCATTTTTCTAGGAAGCTGGATAATAGACATAAAAGTGACGCATACAGCCACATATCAGAGTAGTTCTGTGTTATATAGCTGTATTTGAAAGTAAAACTCAAAAAACAAGTCTTTTATTCTTCTTCACACATCTTTAATCATTTTTTAGCATGCTGTGAAATAAAACATACTGTGTCATATTTTTCTTCTCAAATCACCTTGCTCTATCCTATTCTTATTTATCTAGTAAAGCAGGAGGCCATGCTCAGGCACTTGTACTTTGCACCCTGCACTCCAGTTCTAAACTCATTTGATGTTCAGTTTACTGCCCTTCTACATTTCATCCTGTTGTCCTGTGTCTTCTCTTACACTTTACCATGGAGTGATAGAAGTCCTGGATGCCTGAGATGCAAGGACAAATCTTACCAAATGGGATGCGTCTAGTTCTTTTCATTTCACCAAGGGTATCATTCGTGAGACCCAAGATCCTTGCAAGCTTCCACTGTAATAAAACATGGGTGTGAACAAAGCAGTCTGGAAATGCTGAGAGTTGACAATATAGGATCAAGAGCAGCTATTAGTAAAAGTTGCTAGCATCTGCATCTTATCCTAGCATATCATTAAAGGTGTGACTGGGATGAGCTCTCCATGGCTCTTAGCACCAACAGGCTGGGCAAAGTTCCTGTGGAGAAGGGAGAAACACATCAGAACTGCAGGTTGTCACCAGCTTGTCTCAGATCTGCCTCGGTTTTACACACTGAAGCAATGGGCTGGCAGGAGGGGATTAGCACTAATAGCAATGTCCTTTACATCTGAGTCTCAACAGAGCCCTTTACAAAACATAGTCAGGGAGAGATATCGTCATACAGCTTCTCTCATCTTTGCATATGGTGTTGGGTTTTGTAGTTTGATTCCATTTGTGTCCAAACCTTTCTTTGCATCCCTCAGAGATTGTAAATTCCTTTTACTTCAGTGAGCTAGAATCAACAACCCAGTGTGGTGAAGCTGAAGCTTTGGGTAGGGTAACAAAGTGCCCTGTTCATTTTGTCTTATGAACCACAAGGAAAAAGTTGTCAAGTTTGGAAATAAGAGGTTTGTCTTAATTAAAATATGCGTGTTGCCTAAAAGTCTGATTTGGTCTTCTTTCTTTTCCCTTATATGGTAATAAGGTGGCAACTTACAGTAGGGTTGTTCCAGCTTGGGCAGACTGTTCCTGCATGTAGAATTTGAAAGTTCAGTTGTCCTTTAATTAGTGATTATTTTCATGATGATAAACTAGTTAACCTCAGGGCTTGAAATATTGTAGGAAAATAATGTCATAATTCAAAACTGTGTATGTAGTCATGGGACTTGTGCATTTGTCTTCCTAACAAAAGCTGAGATTCAAAAGTTTGTGATTTTGGGAAGAAAATAGACTTCATTGAGACTTGTGGTGAAATCACAAGAGTGAAAGACAATATACAGGCTCTGCTTACTCTCACCATAACTGTGCCATCTCTGAAACTGAAATAAAAAAGTAATCCTAGAGTGTTTTTCTAGCTCTGAGTATAAGCAGCTATGGGATTGAATATATTTTCAGGGTAGGTCTGCTGAATAAGAAAATACTATTTTTACACAGTCAGCTTTCATTCTTCCCTTTCATTTTAACTTTACCCATCCTTTTCAGTTCTGCAATGCAGTGTAATCTCTTATTTTATTGGAGTACAGCTTGTCCAAGCAAGACACTGGCTTCATTCCAGTCAATGGTATTTTGACATTGACATCAAGAAAACCAGGTTCTTATCCTTGTTACTAATACTTGTTGTTTGAAAGAGAATTTTTCACTGGCATTAGATCATTGCAGGCAGGTAATTTATGAACTTTTAGAAAATATTTTAAGTGCTTTCAAAGTTCTAGTGCATGTATGCTGTGTTATTAAACAGTGTCAAGCTGATATTCAGTGTACATTCAAAAATTCTTACAAAACAAAGATTCCTTTGGGAACAGGGTGCCTTAAACCAAGAACGTAAGTGTAAATCTAGACAAAAGATAAAGTGTTAGCTCCGATCTAAACATGAGCAGTATCTATAGCGTTTGTAGGTTGTGCAGCCCCAGATGTCCAGCACCCTGGTACTTCCAGCAAACTGAGGAGACTTTTCACTGGGTTCTCCTGCGCTGGAAAAAGTACATGGGTCCACAGGCAAGGGCAAAAATAACCAAAAAATAAAAGGCATTTTGATTCTGCTTGGAGTATTTTGTTGTTAATATTTGAGTTAATGAAATGCCTGACCTATTGAATTATTTTTATTTTCTTAACCATTTATCCAACTTTAAAATGCATGAAAAATTCAATGCCACTAACATAGCAAAAATTATTTAAATGTGTGTTCACTGAGTGCATAATAATCTGCCGTGTATAGATAACTTTTCAGGTTGCTGCACAGAGATTTAGCTGCTCAACTTTGAGCTAAGTTAAAATAATGATGTACATTTTCCCATTTAATTTTAGATCCTATTTTTCAGTATATAGGTCAGCTTCAAGTCAGTCTTGCGTTAGTCTTGTTACACAAAGCAGATTTAGAACTGCAATCAGGTCTTCCACATTTTTGTTTCTTTAAAATACTGAACTGTAAATGAGATGATTATATCTAGAAATACAGATGTGCCCAACAGTTCTTATCTTCTTGCAATTTGCACAACCAAAGTTATATTTACTCTCTGAAAGAAATTCTTTTTACTAGTGACTCTTCTGCTGATAAATCTCTGGAGTTTTTTTAACCTTTGAGGAATTAGAGATTTTAGAGAGAAAAGGTTTTTTCATCTCATCTTAATCTCAGTTGTAAATTTTATCAGGTTTTGCTATCGCACTTGTCCATGTACTTTCTCTGCTGTTGTGAGGAACATTTTAGCACAGTAGCTTATGTCTGCATTTTTGTTTAGGGTGGGGGAAGCTGCCTTGATTTTGAACTTAAAATAAATTGTGTGAGCCTCTGTGGGAACATCTGAATGAGTAATTCCTTAGTTGTGTACCCTAGAAAGATGAAGCTTACCTCCTAGTTTTTTCTGACCTGGAGGATATTGGTGCTACTCCAATCCAGGCTTTGGTAGTCTCTGTTTCTCAGGCTTGTTGCGGCTGGCTCTGCTGCAGTAGTATGAGGGATCTCTTGCACATTTTTCTTTCCTGCTTTCTAGCCACTGTGTGTGTACAAAGATGGTAACACACATCATGCATTTTTACTTAAGAGTGGGTGTATTTATTTAAACCCCACATACTTGCACACCAAGTGTTTGGAATCAACTCAATGAATCATGCCAATGCAAGATTCATTACGCTTTCCATTTTATGCCTTAAAACAATGCCTTTATGAGGAGAGTCGTCTGAGAGATTTGTCAATACAGGTTCACTGGAAGGTATCTCTGGGGGGTAACAGCCCAGGACTTGTCCATACAGTGCTCTGTATTTAGAGTTTTTGTACTCTTCATATATGGAAATTCTTCCTGCCTTGGATTTATTTTTGATGCAGGCTTTGTTAATGCATTTTTTTTCCTTATCACACACACAGAATAAAAATGTAGTTGAACTTTAAAGAATAAGTGACTGCCCTTGCACAAAGAGAAACATGCATATATATATATATATATTCAGTGTATACATCACCTGGCTTTAATCGTAACAGGTCATATGAGGTGGTGAGCTGTGATGGAAATACTGCCCTTTTCCCTTCCCTGATTTTAAGAGATATACGGGGGGGGGGGGGGGTGGAAAGGATGGCTAGGATAAGCTTTTGGCTTTTTATCACCTATTGAAAAATAATTCCATGCAAATCTTATGGTAGACACTCTTCATTGTGCTTGTCAATTGTTTCACAGCTTTACGGACTTGTTTTAAATGAGATAGCTGGACTACATTGCTTTAGCATTTAAATGAAGCCAAATTAGTATTCTGTCAGCAAGCAGAAGGAGTTTTTATACTAGAAAGGTGTAGGAGGGAGATGGATAATGGAGGATGAGGCTTGCTGATACAAACACATGCCATATTTTGTTAAAAATATTAAATTCTGAACCCCTGACGCTTGTAAATTATTAAAGATGACCCTAGATGATTTTTAACATACATGCCTATTCATGGGGGCTTATGAATTTTTTTTTAATCAAAATGATACAGTGATAATATACAAGAGGAAATTTTTATATTTTCTAAGTATTTCCTGTATCATGACACAGTAATAATTTTTGGTTTAGACAGTAAGAGAATATATCCTGGTAAGGTGATTTCATGGGATTTTAGATAACTAAAACTTAGATGCACAACTTTATATAAATAATAAATCATAGCAGGAGCTCGCATTCACAAAATCAGTTCTTTCTTCAAAATATTATTGAATAGCCAGCCCTTCTGCAAAATGCTTCCTATTGGTAAAACATTGTTTTCTCTCTCTGTTTTATCTCAATAAAGAATTAAGCTATCTTACTATGTGTGGTAGTAAACTCAGTCATCCTAGATCACAGCTGATGAGGGGAGGTGATTGCAGTTCTCCTTGCAGCACCACTTACACACAAGACTGCACAGACCATGAAAGAGTAGAAACATACGTGGGTGCTTGTTCTCTTCATTTCCACAGTATCCTAGAGTGTTGCAGCAGACCTCTCTTTAGGGGTACAAAGGAGCCAAGACACAGACTCTCATTTAACAGCATGAAAAGGGTCCTGGTTTGTTCTTCTTTACAGCTTAGCCATCCTGACTCTGACCACAGCAAGCTCCTACTATAGGATCCAACTACAGGCTCTGACTGCTGGTTATTTTCTGCTGGAATATGACTGTAAGTGTTGCCTTGCCGTCTCTGGCCGCAGGCTTTTACCTAGCTCAGCTATGACTGCAGGCTCCAGCACCATCTGACCCAGACTGACCTCATAGCAGATCTTTCAGAGCAGCAACCCATTTCCTTGTTTCGTTCTTTGCATTTCTCTGGGTTCCTTCTTCCTCAGGGCTCCTCTACCTCCTCTTTCTCCAGGTCCTCCCTTGGAGAACAGCCCACCCTTTTATCACACTTACCTTTATGAGTCACAGCTGTGACCCATTAATTGCAAGGCTCTTCCTCCTCTTTGGAAATTAGTACAACTGTGACTTATCAGGGGTGAGGTCACCTGTAATCCTTTCTTCTACACTTACACTAGAGTTGCAAAATAAGGACAAAGATTGCTGAAGAATGAGGCAGTCTTTTTCTGCAACCCTGAGTGGTGTATCTGTAAATAACTTATATACTAGATGTCAAACATACATTAAAAATGTTCATTGCTTATGGAGGAGAGCAGATGCTATTATTTCAAACCTGATTTTATTATTAATCCAACTGCTTCCTTTCCATTTTTCTATGGACTTCTTGCCTGATTCATTGATTGGCAGTTTTTGCTCATTCTTTTGCTGTCATTTCTCCCTGTCACCTCTGCAATGGTCAGCTGAATGTGGTGGGAATATGGTGGCAAGTGCAGATAAATTGCTGAGCTGGGTGCTGAGTGATGGGTGGTAAAGAAATGAAGGAGACTTAGTGGAAAGCTGCAAGGGAAAAGGAGTGTGGGGTTTCTTGAGTTGAAAATAAGATGTGAAGAGAGAGAGGGATAAGGTTGACAGAGAGGGAAGGAAGTTGAATTTGCAAAGAAGAAAATAGGAGTTACCTGAACAGCCAGAAGAGACAGATAAAATAATCTACTCTGGTTATCACAAATGTCTTCTGATGTCACCTGCTTATATCCTTCAAATAGTTGCTTTTTAATTTTATTGTAAAAATGCAAATTCTTCCATTAGCTATTTCTCATCTGATTACTATAATGACCTATTTTCTGGTCTTCCTATTCTTCTACCATATTATTCATCCTCTTAAAATTCCAGCACTCATTTTATCCCTTGTAGGTTCCAAGTTCTCATTTTGCTTTATTATTTCAGGAGCTTGCGTTGGTTGTAACTGTAGTTAAGGAGCAGATTAACAAAAGTTAACATTTGCATTTTAAGTTCTCAACAGGTATAATTCCTTGTACAGTTAGTACTTAATTGTAACTCATGGTGTCTCTCACCATCTTCTCATTTATGATTTGCACATGGTGTTTTGTCATTCGTTTGCTTTCCCTGAGCAGGGATGTGGAAGAATCCCTAGGCTATACAAGGTCTTATTTCC
The DNA here is from genome assembly GCA_027886175.1 of Phylloscopus collybita. Lineage (NCBI taxonomy): Eukaryota > Metazoa > Chordata > Aves > Passeriformes > Phylloscopidae > Phylloscopus > Phylloscopus collybita. The sequence continues at coordinate 46,373,403 of JAJNNQ010000137.1, read as the reverse complement.
CGTTGGTCTGTAAGACAAATGTAGATTGTTATGTTCCACAGTCCTAGCTCTCTCTGAAGATGAGAGCATTTGTTGATCCCTGAGATGGAGCCAGAGATGAAGCATGCAGCATTGCATTCAGCATGACCCTGTTGGCAGCAGTGGAGCTGCAGGATGGCAGTGAAGCAGCTCCAAGCAGAAAGGGCGCACTGGGCTCGTGGTAGGAAAATTTGTGCGCTGTAACATTCCACTGTGCTTCAAACTCCTCCATCCCTAAGCCTACCAGCATCCTGGTTTGGAGCTGGAGCTTCTGTGTCAGTCCCCAGAAGGCTCTGCCAGCAGATTGCTGTGTGGAAACAATCTTGAAATTTCAGGGAGCTAGTTAGTGTGCTGTGCTCTGCTCCCTGTTTTCCAAAGGGAAGTGCACATTTTCATATCCTGAGTGATTCTGAAGAACCAGTACATTCGGTGGTTTTTTTCACCCAGAGGGTGTTTGGACACTTGAACAGGCTCCTCAGGGAAGTGGTCACAGCAAGTTTGACAGAGTTCAAGAAGTGTTTGCATGCTGCTCTCACGCACATGGTGTGACTTGGAGACAACCCTGTGCAGGGCCAGGAGATGGACTCGATGACCCTGATGGGTCCATTCCAACTCAGCGTTTTCTATGATTCTATGATTTTAAAATATTTTGCTGATTTTATGTATAATTCTATTTCTTCAAGTGTGAAGAATGTGGATCATTTTCCCCAGTCCATCGATGCCATGCTTCGATGGCAAAAACCTGCCTGCAGCACACTTGTGCTGGTTCTTGTGCTCTGAAGCCAGGGAGGGCACCCGGCTCCCAGGGCTCAGAGGGAACATCAGCACTTGGTGGTTGGTGTTCATTCATAAAAGATCACTGGACCAAGTTTAGGGTGAAACACGGAAAAAGTTCCTGAAAATTAAGAAATTTCCCACTGTTAAGTAAGCCTGTGGTTTTTGAATTCAGAAATACAACATTTCAAAAGCATATTTTAAATTCAACACAGTCATTTCCTTCCGATTCTGTTCAGAAATTTGGTTTATTTATGCAGTTGAGTACCTCTGCAAATCTGTTTGAGAAGAAAATATGGACACAAAATATGAATGGAAAATATTTTGTGATTCAAAGGTTCTTGTTACAGCAGAAACAAGTAAGTTTAAATGTCAGGATTCTTACAATGAAAAAAGGCTTACACTTTTCTGGATCCAGATCTGGATCACAAATACAGGAAGAATTTTAAAACCCACATAAATGAGATGTATGCTTGAATAGTAGACTTTCTAAAACTGTACTTAAGGGTGACTAAATTTAGGCTTACTGACTCATTTGAAAAGCCAAAATGTTATTTAATTCTCTAGTACAACTCATTTTAAGTAAGTACAAATACATTTTAAGTAAGTCATGTGAAGATACCCCAGGTTGCTATATATTAGAACATAACAAATATGTAGATTCCTTTATCAACTAATTGTCCATAATAAGAGGTTTTTTCTCTTTGCTTGTTATTCATATAAATCTACTCTTCTGATTCATTATTAATCACAGTTCATGTGGTGATTTGGTGTAAAATGCTCATGACAGGATTTCTTATATTATAGTGAGTTAATGTGATCTGTACTGTAGTGCACGTTTGTGACAAGACCATATAGAAACTTAATTGACTTTACAATAATGCCTCTGGCTATTATGCCTAATATTATAAATTAAGAGATATAAATGTACGTGTAAACTAATCTCTTTTTTTGCTGTAGCAAAACTTGCCATCCCAAACAAATGTGGATTTTCATGGCATTATTTCTGATCTGAAATGTGATTATTTAACATTGTAGTAACATTTGTAAAATAGAATTAAAATAGAGTATGATCTTCATAATGCATAAATGAGCTGAATCAGTTATATAAGACTTAATTGAAGAAATCTGAAAGTGATTTATTTTGAAAGTACAGATCACATGAGACTATAATGAGCTCTGAGTATATCACTGAACAGAACTATGGGGGAATAATTTGGGCAGGAGGACTAGAGCTACTGAGTATTTGACTGATCATCAATCAACAACAGAACACAAAGAAAGGACAGTGATGTATTAATATTGTGCATAGTAGCAAGAGCAGTGTGTATAAAAACTTGTTGATTTCTGCCCTCTAGCATGGTTCCCTTTATATTTAATGTGTTTATACATTGTGTTCTTTATGTCCACTTAAACTAGGAAAAGAAAACAAATTTCTGTTCTTGGTAGGAGAGTTTTGAAAAATTGTATGTATGTTTCAATAAGTGACTTGCAGAAGTCAAACTGTTCATAATGATGAATTCTTTTCAGAAATCAGTGAGGACAGAAGAAGAGCTATAGAAGTGACCATTTAAGTTAAATATTAACAAAAATCATAATTCAAGAATCAGAGGGGTTAGATGTGATGTTATGTTATGTTGTTATGTTGTAATCATAGGATCATTTAGGTAGGAAAAGACCTCTAAGATGATTGAGCCCAACTGTTAAGCTAACAATGCTAAGTTTAAGCTAGCACTGCCAAGATATCTGCTGTATTACAATATTTAGAATTATTAAAAATATGACTAGAGACTGGGGAGATTCTTGACAACATTCACTGTGGTTTGGAAATCATTATAGACATGATTCAGGGCATCTGACTTCTTTCAGCATGTGACAACCATCCTGCAGTTAGCTGAGCCTACAGGTTTGATAGAGTGTTTTGGTTTCGTGGAGGTCTGAATATCCTCTCATGTAACACTCTGCAAAATAAGGACCTGCTGGTGTTACTGCTACTGATGGGAGAAGTGAGGAATGGAATCCTTGGAAAAAGAGGTCTTTCCTTCTTTTGACTTTATTGTATGGTTTGGATGGGGTTAAGATAAAGAACAAGAAAATCAAAGCCTGAGCCATGGAGATGAGGTTTGTTGTCCCTTTGAAGAGAACCTTCCTTTTTCAGGAAATTTGGTAAGGCTGAGGAGAAAAAGGAGAAAAAGTAGAGGTGTAGAAGACATGCTGCATTACCCTGTACAAGAAGTCAGTCCTGTACAGCCCTTCTCACTGAAAAAATTCAAAAAGAATTTGTAGCAAGAAAGCCTTTCCCATGACAACCCATTCACTGGTGGGTTTTGCCAGAATACTTTATTAATAATGGATATGCCCAAACTGTGGATTCAGAAACATACATCTATATTCTTTTTCTTTTATAAAATAACTTTAAGGACAAGAAGTTTGAGATGACCAAAACTTTGCCAGTTTTCACTGTTAATAAGAAGTTTTTTGTTTTTTTTTTTTAACTATAGTACAAAATCAGCCTCATGTTTGGAGAGCTCTTCAGTACAGCCTGCTTTGTTCTAATTTGGTTATGTACAAAAATGTTTCTTCCTTAAGCCAGACTAATGTTGAATGTTTAATGAAGGAATCTGCATAAGAAGATGTGTAAGATCTAAACTGCCTTGTGGTTTCAATCTCTCTCAAATCATGCAGGCAATAATCTTTTCTTCTGGAATTCGTTGTGTTGCTCAGAGCCAAATGGGAAGAATTTACTTGAGCTATTGACGAATGAATATTTTTGCCACTTTATTTGTATCCTTTTGTAACCCCACTTTTTGATGGTATTCCTTCCTGCTCTTACCTCAAAGCATGAAAGAAAAAATATATTTTGGGAAATGCTTTTGCTGTCCCCTTGCTGCCCCTGGCAGAGTTAATCCAGCCATCCTGCTGTGCTTATAGAGCCTGTTCTTTCCCACCCACAGTGCTTCCTCCTCACAGATTAAGAGTCAAAGTACAGGATGATGCTGGCTCTGCCTGTGATGTATGATTCTGCTCTGCCATGGTGGCCATTGCCTTTTTTAAGATAAGGGCTATCATTGATACCATTGTGACAGATAAGAACAAAGCCAAGATGTAAGGGAGAACTAATAGCTTTTTAAAGCCATGTCGTGTATTTGGAAAGTGTACAAGATTTGGGGTTAAGAATTTGGCAAGCAGCATCACAATCCAAACTGAATGTAGATTAGTCAAAATTTCTCTTAATTTATTTTAAGTAGGCTAATCAATCATACTACCTGAAAGAAAACAGTAGATTGCTTTAGCTGGAATTAAGATCAATTGGTAGATTTTATGTATGCAGTAGCTTCTTCCATTTGGTGTTAAAGGATGGGGTTGATGAAGGTGGATGGGAGTGTGAAACTTGGGAAGAGGGGCTGGCATTTAATTCAATAATTGTTTAATGAACAAAGATTACAAACCAAGATAGTAAAAGATGTCTGAAAAAGAATTAAATTGGATAATTATTTTTATGCTAAGGTTGTATGTCACAACATAATCTATACTGAGTTTATCAGTTACTCAAAGTTTATTCTTCTAGGGAGTGTCCTTGCTGAAAGAAAAGTGATGAAATTGGTCAGCTGGCTGTTGCTGCAGTGCAGGTAGAATGATAATTGAGGGTCCTCTTTACATCATGTCATATTTTGTTGGTGCATATTTCCTGGAAATTAATGAAATAAAAATCTTGATAGTGGTGACATTCCTCGATGACATAACATATAGAACCCATAAACAGAGTTAAAGCTTCCTATTACCAGCATGTCACAGAATGTGTTCTTTCTTCAGTGTGCCAAACACTGTCAACGACAGTGGTGTATGGCCAAGGGTAAGCAGCCACTCTGCAGTAGGGTGAGTCCACACTGACAACTGTTAAGACAAGAGCTGCTGAGTACTAAAATGCATGAGCTTATAGACCATGGTTTCTGTTAAAGCATTTGTTTTATGGCTCTTTACAGACTTTTTTTACCCTAGCTGCCCTCCTCTTCTGGGTGGTCCATTGTGAAAGTAGCTGCAGTTTCCCTGTGGTGGGTTCATCTCATGTTTGGCTCATGCTGCTGTAAGCACAAGCAACTGCTGAAAATGAGATTTCCACCCCTTCTTCTTTCTTCTATCTCTGCCTGTACTTTCCAGCCTGTTTACTTGTGCCAATGTTAGTGTTTCTGTGATCAAGGAACAAAGGAGATGAGGAGCTGGCCATACAGAGAGCTGCTCCCTGCCCACCTCCCAGGTCTGTATTTCTTTCTGCAGATCTTTCTTCTAAGGAAGCAGTTCCACGCAGTATTCATGAGATTTATAGAGCAATGCACCTGTATTTTGGCAGTGAATTGGGATGGGTTGTGGCCTCAGCATCATGCTGTCAGTTCATACTAGCAAAGTACTGACATTAGCAGTGATCGCTCTTTTATCAAGCCTACAAACACTTTTCAGATTTGATCATGATGATACTTTTACAACTTTTCTGCTTAAAAAGTGGGTAAATGTTAATGTTAGCAGTAGAACAATAATGCATTGTCATGTTTGTGACTCAGGGATATATACTGCTGTAAGGGATAAGTATATTTTGGATTGCTGTATGTCCTGTATGAACCACTCCATAGCATGCTGGACTATGTCCAGAGTAGGACAGTGGAACTGGGGAAGGAGCTGGAGCACAAGTCTGATGGGGAGTGGCTGAGGGAGCTGGGAGTGTTCAGTCTGGAGAAGAGGAGGCTTAGGAGGGTCATATTGCTGAAAGGAGGCTGTAACCAGGTGGGGGTCAGCCTCTTCTCCCAAGTTACAAGTGACAGGACAAAAGGAAGTCACCTCAAGATGCACCAGAGGACATTTAGTTTGGATATTAGGAAAAAATTTCTTCACCAAAACTGTTAAGCACTGGCACAGACTGCCCAGGGAAGTGATGGAGTCACCATTCCTGGAGATATTTAAAAGACCTGTAGATGTGGCATTTAGGGACATAGTTTAGTGTTGGACCTGGCAGTTTTAGTTCTACGGTTGGACTCAGTGACCTTAAGGACCTTTCCCAGCTTAAATTATTTCCATGTTTCTATGGCTCTGTGATAGCACAGCCAGAATAAAGCCATAGCCTCTGTGCATAGATCTGCCTTGAACTAGATATTCAAGAGTGGAATTGATGCTTTTATTGTGAATGTTTTACAATACAAAATAATATTTTTACAAAACTGAAATAATTGTGATGCAGAAGTAATTAGATCTTCATGCATATGTCTGGTAACTGGCAAATATACCAAGAAGCAAAGTCTGTTCTTAATAACATTTCTTGACATTAATTCAGGTCCTCAGTCCAGGTTCTTCTCTCCAGTGTTTGGGTTTTCCTTCTGTATGTTGATGACAGTCTTCCTGCACTCATTGTATATCGAAAGAATGTTGATGACTTTAAAAAAAAGGCAAAAAAACATAGAAGAACTTTCACTAAAGTCTAGTAGTAGAAGATATTTAACACCATCTTAGGTTTTTCACAAATTTTGCTGCAATTTTATCAGACTGTATAATTGCATGATATAGAAGTAAATGGTTTCCAATCCTAATATATTAACATCTTTATAATCAACTGATAATATTCACATATTGCAAAGCTTAACTTTTCATACAGCCTTGACTATGACTGTGAGCTAGAGTAATCTGCATTTTTTTTCTCCAAGAATTGAATAGCTGTTTGCTTCTTCTGATATTTTAAAAACTCTCATTACTCTCTGTTATTAGGTAGCTTAAAAAAAAAAAAAAAAGCCATTTACTTAGTAGACAAATGTCCCATTCTTTAAATGGGCTTGAATGTTTGGGGGTTTATTTCCTTTTGCTTGGAATTAAGTCTGCAATGAAACTGGGTCAAAATCAGAAAAAAAAAAAGGATCCGTTTCTATAGAGATTTTTATTTTATCTCTTATTTCTCATTACATGAGCTGTATTTCATGCTTGTGTACAGATTAATGTGCTTTGCTGATAATTGCCTATTAAAAATAGATAAATAAATTATTAGCTCATTATGAAGTGTGTTGTAATACCACACTTTAATTATAATTTATCTGCTGTGTAAGTAATCCCACAAAATATTGTGGGATAACATATTGGTATTGCAATTGCTCTCTTGTAGTGCTGCATGGTTAATACTGAAGACCTCAAGGAGTAAGTACTCTGGTCTCTGTGGCCACACATTGTTCAGACCTGATCTGAAGCAGTAACTCGACCTATCATTAGCTCAACACACAGGTGACAATGCAAGTCTTCAGTGGAGGGAACAATCAATCTTCTTGCACACAGTTTGGGAATGTATTCCACCTTTCAAATTTTCTAATATTTTTTCTACATACTTCCTGTGAAAATTGAATGTTTTTCTTTATGTATAGACCTGCTTAGTGCTTGCCATTTTTCGCATAAATAATATTTTCAGCCTTGTCTCTTAGAATAGGTAATCATTTTTGTAACAGTCTTGGTGTTTGTATGTGCGTGAGATCTTTAGGATTTCTGATTTATGGAGGTTTGAGACTACTGTGAGAAAAATGCACATGTGTAATGTACACATATGCATTACATCTGAGGCTCGTAAAGTGATTGAACTGTGACTTATTTCATAAGAGGCCATGTATTTAACTTTTTAATTTAAAAATTGCTCTTAAAAAACTGTCCAGCATGTAGCTTGAGACACGTCCTCAGGAGGAAAATTGGCCAGGTATCAATTTCGGCCAGGTCTTATTTCACTGAATTTTTCTGGTTTTTTTTTTTAAGGAAATATGAAATTGATTTTTTTTTTCACTGAAACATGAGTGTTTATTGATTACCAGCACAAATTTACAGTTACTATTTTTTGTCTTTAGTGGAGCCAAAATACTAGCACCTGGTATTTTCCATTAGCCAATTTGGAAAACACTTTACTGACAAAAATGGCTTGTCTGGCCAAGTCAGGACAAAGTCTGTCCTGAGAACCCCTTCAAAAAATAGTGAATTCTCACCTGCCTCAGTCTGACCTGGAGTGGCAATGGCAACTTTACTTGGAGAAGACTCTTGGCCTTTGCTTTCTCAATGCCCTTAAATGGAAATCTGCATCTCAATTGTATATTTGAGTGATAGGGGACCAAACAAACATCAGTTCCTCGTGATAACGTATAGGATGGGACTTACAAGACAGGCATTGGCCTTTGTGAAGTCCTGTCATCAAGACAACTGACACCTGTTTCCAGTTGGGTAGTTAATTCCAGAGGATTGTGACGTATATTTCATATCCTTATGACATTAAATCATATGAAATAGTAAGTCTCTTACTGGTGTCTTCCTAGGCATAATAAACCCTTGCTTCCCCTGCAGTCGTGAACACCAGAGAAGTTGCATCAAGCCTCTGACCAGCAGGATGCTTTGGTGCTTCTCTGTTGCCATGTGCTGAGAAAGAGCATAAAATATCCTGTGTGAAAAATGCATTGCTTTGACTGGATTTGGCTTTGTCTGGTATTGGTAAAGCCACTGGGCATACATAGAATCACAGAGTGGTTTGGGTTGGAGGGGACCTTGAGGAGCACCCAGTTCCAAGCCCCTTGCCATGGGGACTACCTGCCACTAGATCAGGTTGCTCAGAGCCCCGTCCAGCCTGGCATTGAGCACTCCTAGGGGTGGGACATCCACGACTTCTCTGGGCAACCTGTTCCAGTGCCTCACTATCCTTACTGTAAAGAATTTCTTTTTGATATCTAATCTATACCTGCCCTCTTTGAGTTTAAGTATCATAGCTGACTTGGGCCGGTTTAATTTTCAAAATATACCAATTATTACACCTTGGTCAGCATGCAGAATATGGATTTTTTGGACCTTTTTTGTTTGTTTAGTGGGTTTTCTTTGTTTGCTTGTTTTAACTGTTAACGCTGGCAGCAAGTCTGTGGATAGGAGCTGTAAAATTGGTGCTGAAAATTTATACAACAAGTATGTTTAATCCTTTTTCAAATTTTCAATTAAACCAGTCCCATTGGTCAGGTGAGCTGTGTGGTTGATCTGGGGTCACTTCCTGGGTGTTCTGAGCCCTGCCATATTTTAGGATTCTCCCTGTGGGGCAGTGTTTTGGCAGGAGAGGGGTAATAATCAAATGTATCCCTTCATCTGTACTTCCAGATAGCTTGGAGTTTATTCCAATATGACCAGCAGTAAAATGGTTAATAGTGTTGGTTTTAACAAGTGTTTTGAGCGGTTTACTTGCAGAAATAGGAAGATCACACTTTTTGGCTTGCATTTACCATTTTTTCTTGAATTCTGGTGTCTGATGCTGCTACCAGAGAATCACTAGCACAGTTCTGATCACTCTTTAATTTTATAATTTGTAGCTGGTTCCTAGTATCCAACTGCTGCTATACATTTAGTCCAGACCTCTTGTGCTATTATGATCCTGATTTTAGCCCATACAAAAAAAATTTGGATTATTTCAAAAGAAGGAGAATGTCTTGAATTTCAGTAATCTTTGTAATATTCTGGAAGATAATAATAAAAAAAAAAAAGTAGAATCATACAGTATTGTTATTTAATTAGAGAAAAGCTCAGGCAGAAGAATATTGCAGAAATAATGCTCATTTTTAGGTGGAAAAACTTGTTAATTCCAGCATTTGCGCATACACAGTCATCAGGGAGTTATTGGGCTACATGTGTCTTTTGAAACATCTGTCAACTAAGCCAGAAATCTAAATACAAAGTGTTACATTGGTTACATTTGTGGATTCCTTACATTTCCTAGTGGAATTTCATTTTGTATGCTAATCATTGCAGAGTACAGAAGTAAAAATAAGATTCAATTTTTGTGCATGTATCAGTGCTTTGGATGAATGATTTGCCCCATTCTCTTTTAATTGTATTGCAACATAAAATACATTAAATTGAGTAGTATCATTTTTGTCTCGCTTATCCTGCTGTCAATGTGGAAAGAAGCATGTCATGTGCATGCTTTCTTTTTTCCTTTAGTCCTAGTAATGAAATAACATGCTGTGGAGGGCCTTGAGCTGCTTTGAACAATTTGATGACATCTTGTTGCTGATTCCTGCAGCCACACTGCAAAATGCATTTCATTGTTGTATAGAAAGTGGGCTACAATCCATTTGACAAAATGCCTCACTGCATGACACCTAGGTGCACTCTATTGACTGTCCTTGTTCAGTGTTAGTTCAGTGTTGTGGTCTTCACTGTTACCTGGTTTATAGAAATTATATAGCAGGAAAGCTAACTTGTGGGCTATTTAAGTGCAAGACTTTCAACATTGACACATTTCTATGGTACTGCTTTAGGCAACTGTGCCATCCCACACTGTTTACCTATATTTGTGATATTTGACATTTTTGATAAATACAGTCAAGGATAATCTATCACAGGACGAGTTTCCAGAGTTTCAGGATCTTTGTTAAACTCTCACAACTCAAGTATAGAAATGCTTCAGAAAACAGTATTTTACATTTTTAAGTTGAGAAACAGGTTTTCCAAATAAGAAAATTGCTAGGGAGTAATTTCCAGAAGAATACAGCTGTCTTCAGTTGTGTGCTCCAGATGAGACTGGGATGCAGCTGCCTGTTGCCTGAGGACCATATGTTTCTGTAGGTTACATCGTTAACTCATTCGCATTCACATTTGGGGTGACCACCATTAAAACAGAAAAACAAAAATGTGGAGTAAGCTTAGCAGTGCCTGTGGTGTTTAAAGACCTGTATTACTTTCAAATTGAGAACAGTTTTTGAAATAATTTAGTCATTGAGACCCGTCTGCTGATCTCTTAGGTGTGCAGTGCCTCGAGACTCATGTCCTTTTCTCTCCCATTGTTCAACAGCTCTGTGAAGTCAAAGAGAATTGCTTTGTATGGTTTGATATAGCTGATAAGGCAGTCAGAGTGCTGAGGACCTTGAAACAACCCAAAGAACTTTAGCTTGGCTTAAAAATCTCTGGATAAGTGATCTTGTTGATGGGGAAGCATTATGAGAGAAGCAAGTTCACAGAAGTGCATTACTTGAGTAATGCTTAAAGCAGCTGTAGTTGATTCATGTGTTTCATATAGTTAAATACAGAGATAAACTGTGCACCCTTCTGTTTAACACTAAGCGTAAACTGAATACATAACCAAGTCTCCTGCATGCCTCAGGCATTTCTCTGTGTGCTGCATTATCTCAGCTTCACTCATGCTTCTCTAGATTTAGACTGAAAGGATAGAACATAGAAGGGTGGTTTGTGGGACTGCAGCTCGTGTCTGCTGCTGAACCGCAGGGTCTGCAACACCCCTGTACACTGCCTCTCAGAAGAAGGCCTCCATCTGTTTCATGTCATAGCCCATAGCTTTGGAGATGCAGGCAGAAAAGAGGCTATTGATGTTCAACAGTATCAGACAGCACAGAGACATCTAACAGAGGAAACGTGGATGGGTTTGTGTCTGCATGGATAGGCAGAATAATGGATGGATAGGCATGGATACCAGAATAATAACAGCATGTTGCTGTTCCATATTTTGAGATACTGGATCTAAGAGACATAGCAGGGGAGTTGCTGGGGTTTGGGTTTTATTTGTTCTCATGAATTGTAGCTCTTAGTGCTACCACTTAGACTGAGGTAGTTGTTCATTTAAGATGCAGCATTTCCAGTTTTTCTGGGGACTATTACTTTTTCTAGGTTGAGTGAGAGCTTCCTCTCAACTGAAGGGTGTTGACACACAGTGGTCCTAAATATAGTGGAAAGTACTGTTTTCTGAGAGGGAAAGGAGGCAGCTCTGGAGTATGAAACCACAAGTACAGTCTGGAGGAGTTATGTAAGGACACTGCTGTTTGCAGAGCAGGGGCTTTGCTGCTACAATTAGTGCTGCTATGCACTCTTTACGCTACAGCCTCTTTAGCTATTAAAGAATAGCATTGAAATATGTTATTTTTCCCACTAATACTTAAAATTTGCAACTTTCTGCTTCTGCTTTCCCGTTTTTTCCTGAGAGCAGTGGTGGTTTTGTGTATGTATCAAGGACACAGAGAAATACAAGTGAGGAGTAGTTGCTGTAAATTTGGGGCAACTTTTTGGCAGCATTCTCAGGGTTTGGACAAACACAAGATGTGTGAACGTATCCACTGATGGACACGTTTCTGTGCAACGGAGATTTTGCATCTGACAAAAAGAAAAGTAATACAATCCCAGGGTAAAGTTTGTCCACCCAGTGTTTCTTACGCAAGGATGATTCTACATAGTAATGCAAACTGTATGAGATATTTAGGGATTACCTGTATGTGAATCTGCACATACAGGTAACCAAGGGCAACCCTCAAACCACAGCTTAAATGTATAGGGTAGATTTATCTCATTACCTTGCTAACCACACCAGGTGACAGAGGGATGAGACATGGCTCCATTCTAGCTGGCAGGACGGGAGGGGAGGGCTCCTGCCTCTCTGTAACACAAGGCTTCCCCCATATCTGTGAGAGTGTGTTATCTCTCCACAGGACTTCCACTTCTCAAAAACAGGCAGAGGATGAACGACATTAGGCATAATAAATGGAGTTTTCCCACACCAACAATTTTAGCATTCCCAGCTGCAAGGTCACTTTGAGAGAAACTATTCGCTCCTCCTCTGCCAAATCTTGCGGTTTTAACCCTTTCCTAGCAACACCGTGAAAGGCATGGTGAATAGATATAAAAGTGGTAACATTTACTCATCATACAATTCTTTTTTTCATTCTTGCCTCCTCTAAGCATTCGCTGGCTGTTTCTCACTTTTGTCCTCATCCATCCCATGAATCACTTTAATCCTCATCACTCACTGTTTGCATGCACCTTCACATTTCTTTCTCCAGTCTTCTCATCCTCTTCCCTTTTTTTCCTTCCTGCTCTTCTGCCTTCTGTTCATTTCATTTTTGGTTCTTCTTTACTCATGTTTGAGTCTGGGTTTTTTTTCAGTTTTCCACACCTGTACATGCTCTAGTTTCTTTCTTCACTTTACACGGTTTTTCCTCTGATCTCACCTCTCATTTTCTCTGCTGATTGTTTGCCTCACACAGTTCCCTGTCTGCTCAACTGGTCTAGAGGACTAACTTGTTAAAAGGTTTAAAGAGAAAATGGCTTCAATCTGAATGGATCTTCTTGTAATGGTTGCCATGTGCTCTTTTAATGATGTGTTTTTTATATTATTTCAGGTCTTAAAAATTAGCTTGATTGGCCACCGAAAGCGTGTTCTGGCATCTTTGGGAGACAGGCTTCACGAAGATCCTCCTCAGAAACCACCTCGGTCAATAACCCTCAGGGTGAGTCCCCATGGAAATTTATTTGCATTTCTTGACAAGTCAGCAAGGGTTTTACAACATTCACATGAAAACAATGGCTACTTTGGGTGGGGTTGAACTTAACTCACTTTAGAGTTGTACATTATGGACATCTTAGGCTGACCTGCTCTGTCATACTTCCCCATATGGCCAGCAGACATATATTGACATTGTTACAGGGTGATCCATGTGACCTGTTTTAGTTGTCTGCCTTAGGATAAGTGTAAGTAGAATCTTAGAAGTACCGGTTTATCTTTGTTAAAGAAGCTAGCTCTGGACCAGGGATGTAAAAGATGCACGTCTTCATTTGCCTACAGGAATCCCAGCCCAGCCGATCAATATTTCAGGAGAGTTACCATTTTCCTTTCATGTTTTCTAATGTTTGCACTTACTTTTCAGACATATGCTTTAGGCTTTCTTTAAAGAGAACTGCTGGAAATTGTTGAGATAAAAATGCCATTAAGGTGTCTCTGTATATCAAAAGTTTCATCATGTTTTTAATTTTTGTTTGTATTCCCTCTTTCAGAAACCCTGTTGCAATGTCCCTGGGGTTTTTCCACACGTGGCCACATTTAATCTCCTCTCGTTACACCACCTTCACTTGGTTTCTCCAATCAGATGTTTTTGCTTACTTGTTGTCTGCTTCTCTTATCAAGTTGGGGTCTGATGGCCACCTCCTACTGCATTCTCTCCAACAGATTTCATGGCAATATTTTTATTTTGATATTTTAGGTCACACCTTTTGCATTTGATTGGATCTCATTATTTTCACAGGGCTGCATTTCTGACGGGAATCTTGTTTGGGATTAAATTTCAAAATGTCAGAGAGTGTCTGTGCTCCCAAGTTAAATTTCCTGGTGTAAAGAGAAATACAGAAAGACAGAATGAGGGCTTATTTTTAAGTGTACTTAAATATTCTGTGACCAGACTGTTTTCACCCTGCTTATTCTCAGATGCCCCATACAGACATTTTAGATTCCACCCCTTAATTCAACCTATTCCCAATGCCGTATTTAAAAAAGGTCTGACAAATCTGTAATATACTCTAAGGCATATTGCACAAACATGTGGATGTTTTTCTTGTATTTTATATTTTACGTATTTTGTGAATGATTCCTGATGCATGGCAGGTGTTAAAACACTCCAAGGAATGAGAAACAGATAAAAAGGCAGACCTTTTTGCTGATTGCCTTCAATACTCTGGACTGGATAATTAATTCCTCCTCAGCAAGTGGGAAAGTTTCCACAGTCCACATCCTTGGTCAGGACTGGATATTCTCTGTTTATATGGAAGAGAAAACTGGATGTCCTCCATCTGTAGAAAAATGATAAAAAGTAGTCTGCTGCTGCACAGCTAGAGCTACTGATGCGGGCCAGTGCTAAATGTCATTTATGATCTCTTAGAATTGGAGTCTTCACAGAGAATTCTAAAGAGGAGAACATGCATTTGGAATAAAGTTCTTCTTTCCCATCAACTGCTACTGTGCCATTTCACATGAGACAAAGACATACTGTTTAATTTGTAGTCTGCAATAATTTGTATCTTGAAAATTGGCTTAAATAAACTGTCTGCTGCTCCTGTAAGATTGATTTATATAGAATCCCTTTACAGTTTGGATTAGGAGGGACCTTAAAGATCATCAGATTTCAACCCTCTTTGTCATGGGCAGGAGCACTTTCCACTAGATCAGGCTGCTCTACATCAGTAGAAGAAAAGGTAGTTTGTAATTTAAAGTCTACTTTTAAGTTACCAAGCTTGAGCTAAGCAATGCTAATACCTCATCTTTTTTGACTTTTTTGACTGTTTTGTGTTAGCTTTTAAAGTAAAAGGTTAAATACTGAGGAAGGGCAAAAATTCTTTAAAATCTTAAAAATATACACAATGTATGTTATTCCCTGTTGTATGTTACTGTGTAACACTATTTTGATTTCAAATATACTGTGTTCAAATATATATATGTGTTATATATATATTGCATACATACACACACTATACAAATACACTTTTCTATACACAGAAGCATAGAAATTGCTGGATCTCAGGTTACCTATGCAGTCTTACTTTCTTTCCTTGAGTGCATGATAATCTTTAATTACAGGACCAGTTTCCATGTTCTTCATTGGAGCCCTTCCTCACCCAGTCAGCACTGGAGGCCAGAATTTGAACTGAAGGACCAACAATTTTGGCAGAAAATTTGGAGAAGTGTGGCAATAGTAATGATATTTTAACACAAGAATTAGTTCGCTGGAGAGAATTCCTGGTTTTAGGTTAGACAAACATCTGTGGGACATGAAGTGTGCCCAGGCAGCTTGAGGAAGGATATGTTAAGCTCCCTTCTAGCTCTGTGGTTCCAGGTGTGCATGAGCAGCAGGCCTGAGAGGGGATGAGGCAGATTTTGAGAGTGAAATGTGTGATCAGACATCCCTGCAGGTCATGTGTCCTTGTATTCACAGCTGGGTAGAAACATGATATGCGTGCCTGGTGACTAACAGTAGTGTCGTACTGAGGCCATGGTAGCACCTGCAAGGGTGTCTGTGCCTGGTCTGCAGGCTTGTTTAAGGAGATGAGAACGTGGGTATGGAGTGAGAAAGAGGAATGAAGGAAGAATGGGAGAGAGGCTCATAATTAAAGGAATAGCTGTACCTGTGAAACTACAGACTTACAATTATTGTTGCCACAAAACACTTGTATAAGTTGTAATAAGTTATTTAATTAATTGCCTCCTAAATAGTCACTAATTGTATGTTACTGATAATCTTCATATTTGACTGGAGTCTTGAATCTGATCTATGCAAGTGCTGTGTACACAGTGCTGAAAATTAGATTAACAGAAATGGAGTCTGGAACTCGAGCACTTGAGAAATCAAGCAATAGGTATTGTAATTGAGTGACTGGTACTTTCTAACCTTTGTCTGTATGTCTCAGGTCACCCACACTAAAGCAGTGATTATAAAATTCCAGATGTCACAGATGTGGTGAAAATTAATCGATTGACATTTGTAAAGCACTTATGAGCATCATGACTATGATGATATTAATCATCCTATCTTCAGAGCAGGATTTGAAAAGAGTTTAGGAGAGGTTTGGGGCCATGAAATGAGGCAAGAATAAAATACTGACTGCATGGTAACTAATGATAACACGGTGCTGAGTAGATGGCAACACGCTGCACAGTTGAGGATCCATCTGTGCTGTGAAAGACAACTTTGAGAAAATAGCATAAAATCATACAATGACATACTGTTCCATAATGCAGAGGCACAGTAATTCTTTTATTTCTTGAGCTGGTATTTCTTGTCTGTATTGCCTTGCCAGCAATCTTCCAATATAGATCTCGGAGTGAATTTCCTCCTCATATGCAGTTTGATAAAATATGAAAAGCTCGATGAGGGCTGGAATTTCTATGTTCTTCTGTCACTTCGATACACTGGCGGCCCTGTCAGCCTGCAACAGTGGGTGAATACTGATTCAGAGCAGAGAGAGATTACTCACCTGGCTGGAGCAGCAGGTAGCACTCACTAAGGAGGAGCTTGTTTGGTGCCCATGCACTCAGGTTGTTTTCAGAGCAGAAGTGTGTGCACCGTGTTGTTAGGACTAGGGAGACTGGATTTTAGAGATTATGCCTCACCAAACCTACTGAGCATGTGCAGACTACAGCTTTTTGGAAGCTTTTAACTGGGCCAAATGTAGGTGGATTTTTGTGAAGGAGGGAAAAGATTATTCCTAAGAGGAAAACACTCTTTTCTTTGCCCTGGGAAATGTCAAGTGCTTGTCTCAGATCATAGGAAAGATAGGGAATTAAAAAAAAAAAATCCCAGTTAATTACAAATTACTAAGGATCTGTATTTTCCTAACATTTTTCTTGTTGGCAACATGAAAAATACTAATCCATTACTGTGATTGCACAGAATAATGTCACATAGGCTCCTACAGTTCAAATATTGACATTGGGTATTACTATGACTTGAACTTTCCTTTTCATTTGGAAGAGATTACAACTCTCTGATTTCTTACACCCAATCTTGTTTCTTAACAGCATGGAGTAAAGTACCTCAATGCTTTTCAGAACTGGGCTTGCTTCAATGTAATAATGCATGAATCATCCACTTTCATTTTCTCTTTAAATAAAAAGGCAGAACACTGGAGCAGGTTTTTGCTAGTTCCACCATCTTCAGGTCCCCTCTTGTTGCTCAGTATTGAAACAAAGCATTACAGCAGCAGGTGGTTTAGAGAAGGTCTGCACTGAGCAAACATGCTCCTGGGTACCTTCTGCCCAGTAACCTACATCATGGGAGAGGAGCATTTCCCATTCAGTTGCTGTGGCGCTGTTTTCCTGCTCACTCCGGGCACGTATTCATGCAGAGTGGACAGTGCACTGCAGCTCCCCGCCCCTGCTGATGGAGCTCCAAGGGAGCGTGGAGCGGTGGAGCTGGGCACCAGCCTTTGTGGCTGGTGTTGGAACAAGTGATGTCATGTGCATGAGAACCAGTGTTTCCAAACGTGCACATAGTGTTTGGCTGTGGGCAGTGCGGTGGCAGATCCTGGTAAAATGTGTGCCAGGATGACCTGTTTGTTTATTAGGTAACATTTATGTATCAATTCTTTTGGTATTTGCACACTGACTGATACAAGGTTACAGTTCAATAGAAGTAACAAGAAAAGCCAGGTACAATATTTGTACTCCGATATTTTAATGTGTTCCAGGAATTGGTATTTAGCTTGTGTCTGATATATGGTGCACCGAGTAAAAATGGATGTTCTGCAAAACCTATAAAGATTGCAACAAAATGTCTGCACACTGTAAATGGACATGCATTTCTTTTTTCCAGCAAGAGGTGTTGCTAGTGTTCAAATCACTTTCACTGCTCAGAGCAGCTGCTCAGAAGTGGTGAGAATGTATTTCATCTTACAAATAGCTAATCCTAAATCATGGCTTTATTTGGGCCTTGACAAGGAGTAGCTCACTGTTTTATCTCTAGGAGAGAGTACATATTACACAAGGAGGTTTTGAGGAGGAAATTTGCCACTAGTTCATGTAATCAGTGAACTATTTTTCCTCCTACATGGGCTCAGCTAGCAAATCTCAAAAGTTCATCCACAATAACCTCTACTGCAGGAATTGTTCCAAAATTTTTTTAGTGTGAGCAATTCAAATGCACTTTTAAATGTGTGATTTGAAGTCAGCAGTATGCTGTTCTTCTTATGCTGCATTTTTCTTTCTCTGTCCAGGAACCCAGTGGTAACCACACTCCTCCTCAGTTGTCTCCATCACTTAGCCAAAGCACTTTCACTACTGGTGGCTCCCTGGACGTTCCCCACATTATCATGCAGGGTGATGCAAGGAGAAGAAGAAATGAAAACTATTTTGATGATATTCCCCGGTCAAAGCTGGAGAGGCAGATGGCACAGGTAGGACTAAAACCGGTGCCTTTAAAAGGCTGGGCCTTGCTGCTTTTGGTTACAGGACTAATCCTGACCAGATCAGTGGTTGTTATATGAAGGCTGAGTTGTAAACAACAACAATTTTTCTAAGCTGTCTGTTCCAGCTCTCTATATTTCAAATAGTGTAAATTGATGTGTTGGTGTATAATTTTTCCTCAGAGGTAGAGGTTTGAGGATGTTTAGATCCATGGAGGCTGAGATGAAGGTGGCTTCTACACACCAGAGTGTGCAGTCTTCCCCCAGCACCAACTCTGCCCCTCACTTTTTTAATAAGGTGCAGATTCCTGAAATTCTGATAAAAGTAGATAAATTCTACTATTCTATCTAAAAGTAGATAGATAAATTCTAGATAAAAGTAAGCTTGCATCTGCTGGAAACTCAGAGGACTTGAAGGATAATGATTGCTGCATATGAAGGGTCAGCATTCTGCAGAACTGTGATCTGGGGATATATTTTGATTATTTAAAAAATATTAAACTATGCAAAAAATGATTTGAACAGCACTAGACTCAACTGTATGTTAAATCAAACTGTTCATGAAAGAAAGCTTAAAGTAGTCTCCATCTCTAAATTTTTTTCACCTAACCACTGAAAGAGTACTGATAATTTTAAATTAAGCATACATTGAGTGATGCCACAGAACCGTAGAACCATGTAGGATGGAAAAGACCCTTAAGGTCTTCAACCCTTAATTCAGCACTGCCATGTTCACGACTAAACCATGTCCCAAAAAGCCACACCTGCATGTTTTTTGAACAATTCCAGGGATGATGATTGAGCCACTTCCCTGGATGGCTCACTCCAATGCCTGGCCACCCCTTCAGTGAGGAAGTTTTTCCTAATATTCAGTCTCAAGCACAGTAAATTATGCATGGAAAGTCTGTTGGTGAAAGTGCTTTAGAATGAGCTCAACTGGTTTTCAGGGATACCTATGATGATGAAAGACATCCAGGTCTTATGCTGCATGCTGGAAAGAGGACTTTGATTTGCCATCAGAAGCAGATGGGCAGCCAGGGCTGGAGTTCCTGGAGCAACTCATTCCACGAAGGAGCAGGTTGCTACATGCTTCCCTGCAGGAGGCTTCCCAGCAGTGTCCCTACCTGCCACAACACAAAACAGAGCCTCTGTCCAAAATTCAGCCTCAAAATGGAAACAGCTATGCAAATAACTGTATTATAATGAACAAAAGGCTGCAGTCTGTCAGCTAATTACATGAACAAGAAGTAATTAATTAAAAAAACCAAACAAGGTGCTGCCATTACCCAGGAACACAGAAACAAATTGAATTCTGTTTGTTCAGAGGACATTTCTAGGGAAGTGAAATTGCATTTGGTTGGGTGGGGCTGTAGCCTTTCCCTTTTTTAATGTAGTTTTCTGCTGTATAATCTTCTTGTATAGAATTATGGAGAAAGTTGCTGAGTGAATGAGCTTGTTTTCAAACCAAAGTCTTCTGGGCTTCTGTGGCAAGAATAACGTTGAGCTGAAGTCCAGCAAAGACAAGTTCTTAACATGAAAATGTTTCTTGAAGGTCATGAAATTTGGGTGTTTGAGCATAAAATACTTGCTTGTGGCTGAATGCACAACCATTCAGACTGGTTTGTCTAATTAATTCATTTTATCACTTTGTTCACAAATCCCTATACTCACTACCTCTTTTAGTCACTAGCATTGAAGACAAAAAATAAAATGAAACAAAACAAAAACCCTATGCTAACAGTTCTTTCTGAGTCCATTTCACTCCTTTCTTTTACTGATATTCCCAAGAGGTATGACATACTCTCATAAATGACACCTGCAGGTTGTCTTTGTGCTGTTGAACACTGCATTTCCAGAAGGACTGATATATTATATGTCCAAATAGAAAACTGAGCAGTTATTACTTACATCACTCCAAATTCCCGTAGAACCAATTAAGTGCTTAAGGGAATTTTTTTGTTGGGTTTTGGGGGGATTTTGGTTAGTTGGGTGAGTGGTTGGTTTTGGGGTTTGTTTGGGTATTTTTGCTTGTGTATTTGGGGTGGGGTTTTTGTGGGGTTTTTTTGTTGTTTTTGTGGGAATGTGTACCCACTGAATGGATGGCTTCAGTGCCTTCTCTCTGATTGTAACTATTGAATATAGCTGTCATCCTTTGGGACTCCAAAGGGGAAAATGGATTCGGATGAAATCCATAAAACCATGGTTTGTGTTTTTCCCTGAGCTCCAATCTGTTTGAAGTCTTTTTCAGCTCTACCCCCAAATTCTTCATTCCTGATGTATGTAAAATTCCCTCTGACTTTAATGGGAAGGTCAATGACTCCCTCTGGTGATCATTCTCAAAAAATTGGATTCACCCCATTAAGAGGCTAATCAGGGATTTCTTCAACCATTCTAGCCCAAAAATAGATTCTTATATTTATTTTGTGCAATGTGTGCTCTGCCAAAATGAGCTATATTTCCTTCAGTCTTTTCCCCCCTAAGCCCCTTTGAAATTAAAAGTAAAATAATTGTTTCTGCAAAGCAAGGAGTTCCAACTGATTCTTAACAGGAACCTTCTGCTCTGTGTGTTGTGGGGTTTTTGGTTTTTTCTTTTGTCTAGCAACTTTCTCCTTGCAGTTTGCTGGTTCTTTTGGCTTGTGTCAGATCAGCAGCAACTTCTGAACTGATACCAGTCCAGCTTCCCAGCTAGAATACTTCTCACATACAGAATGATCTGGAGGGATTATTTGAATTGCTTTGAGAATGTTCTTTTGTCTTAACCGTTTCTTTGCTAGGCTGTTTGCATGCTGCTGTATGAATCTGCATGTTTACTGGATGCTATAATACACAAATGTACATAAAGACATCTTGGATGCTGTGGTGTTTTGGAAGTGTTTTAGGTATGTTCTTGATGATGAGATTAATGGACATTTTTATGGCCTTGAAGAGAGAGGCCAACATGGTGTTGTGAACTAAATTATGGTATTGCTTTCATGAACTTGACTTTATTTTAAAAACGTTAGGATAAGACAATCTTATCCTTAATTTAAAATCTAAAATCTGAAGATATTTTGATGAAATTGGATGTTTCCATATTTACTATGGCCTGTGTTTTCCTAAACTGTTACAGGGAGTCATCAAGCATGTTGGTCTTTGCATCAATCAACCAGGATTTCTTAAGCAATGAGCACAGCAGCTTAAATCTGTTTTCCTTTGATGTGCTAGATGTGTTTAAACAGTTATCTAAACCATAATCAAATCTGCTTGTAAGTAATACAACTCTTTGTTTCCTGGAGGAGGCACTGATTTAAATTTACTTAATGTGGGTGGTTTTGTCTCAAGGCCAGCATGTACCTTCATTTACAGTTCCCTAGCAGACTGGTTGTGACCTAAGGGGAAAATCATAATATAAACAATGAGTTTAACCAATTTAGATTCCCCAATGGAATAGGTTTGGTCATCCAACCCCCAGGTTGATCATCCAGCTCTGAAAATCTGTGATGTCTGGCTGTATAAATCATAACTGGCAAAATGGTAATACAGAAGGTTGTGAGATGGCTTGTTTTCCAAAAAAAAAAAAAAAAAAAAAAAAAAAAAAAGGAGGAAAAAAAACTAGAAAGAAATGAGTAATCTGAGTCATCATTAGCTGTGGATGTTGAATCTTGAGCTTGCAAACTGTAGGTTAGTATGATCAAATTAACATAGTTTAAAATAGCTGAGGTTGTTCTTAAGATTGCCTGAACCTTTAAAATAGAACTGAAATCATGCAGGCAAATCTTGAGTACTTTGGAACCAGAATGGGTTGTGCCAGCCAGCGGCATATGGTGCTTTTAGCCACCGTGGTCCGTAACACCTCTTGCCGTGGTGCTCCGAGCTCTGCACCCTGCCCTGAGCCAGGGGTGGGGGCCAAAAACATCTTTCCCATGGCAGCATGCAGGAAGGTGCAGGAAGCACCTTGCATGGCACTCCTTGCAGAAGGAGAGCTGGGACAGGCTTCCCCCTGATGCTGTCACACCCCCTCCCCATGGTGCTGGGAGAGGTCTGCCCTTTTGGGAGGCAGCGGGCAGCAGCTTCTCTGGGGCTCTGGGGACGGCTCCAGCCTGTGTCTGCCTCTGGGAGGACAAACTGTTAGCGTGTCAGAGTAAGCTTTCTAGTAGGATAAACCTAGTCACAGCCCATTATGGGGGCACCCCAGAGAGCTGTGATGGGAAGAAGAGATCTTTTAGGATCTGAGAGAGTCAGAAAACTTATTCATGAGGGCTGACAGGAAAAGTTCTTTCCCAGAGTTGCTGAACTCAGACTTAATTTTGAAAGCCTTTCTGGGTGCTTCAGTCACATGGTTGGAGGGCTCTTGGTGTTTTGGGGTGTTTTTTTATTTGTTTTTATTTTGGTTTGGTTTTGGTTTTGGTGGTTTTTTTATTATTTTTTTCATAAAATGCAAGATAGCTTCAATGTAAGGTCGTTGTGATGACCACACAGTAAGTATGAAGTAAATCTGTCCTCATTGTTGGGATTCTGCCTTTTAACATTATTTTGGAAGATACAATAATTCATTCCTGGGTTAGGATTGATCTGCAGATGACAATCATTTAAATGGATTTAGTAAAACAGATCCTTTACCTACAGAAGAGGAGAAATGTTATAAAAAACGAAAAGCAGAATTAGCAAAGGCAAGTTTATATTAAAATTGTCAAATAATTTTGCTTCTTTCTGAAGTAATACCTTCAACTCAGCAATGTCTTCCAAATACTTCACAGATACTAATGCATTTATATTTTCAGGCACTCTGGGGCTGTGATTTGAAATCATATTTTCTATTTTCAACTAGGAAAGCTGATATACAGGGATGTTGCAGGTTGAGTAAGATGACACAGAAAGTTTGCAGGAGCCAAAAATAAGTCATCTTTAGTTTTGTAACTTTAAACCACAGTATAACATTTTCTACTTACTTGTTTCATGTTTGTTTTCTCCTCTGCTTTTGAAGGATTTAAAGATTACTGTGAATAAGGAAAATATATGCCCAAGAGAATACTGGTGTGTAAAATGAGATTATCTAAGAAGCAGTGAAGAAGGTTTTTTAATCAATGCTTGAAACTACTCATGAAATAACAAAATTCTTTACTAGTTGATTTATGAAGCAATAAATACAAAAATATGGTTGTCTAGATTCATTCTCTTGTTACTTCTCAGGCTACTTATTTCCATTTTTTATATGGATAAAATAGTTTATGTTGTGAGGATAAATAGACAGCTATCTAAAAAAAATGTCAAATCCAAACAAAATGCTCTAAGGTTCGTATTTTAGGTGCATTGTATTTTTAGTATGGAAAGATGACTGAACTGTGATGACCTTCAATTTAACATCAAAAGAAAAATGCTTAACTAAATCTATTGCTGGCAGTTGTATTTGTAGTTCACATAGATGCAAACACCAGAGATGGCTGTATCTTGATCTGTAAATTTCAGCTCATTTTCATCCCTCAATCCCTTGAGAATTGTATATTTCACAGAATCATAGAACCACCACTGGATTGGATAATCTAGTTCCAACCTCCTTGTTCTGAGCAGGGACACCTCCCACTAGAGCAGGTTTCTCAAAATCCCATCCAACATGGCCTTGAATTCTTCCAAGGATGGGGTATCCAACACTTCTCTGGGCAATTGCCAAGTAAACTGATAAAGACATTGCAAGAAATCTACTTAATTTCTGCCTGAATAGAAAGAGAGATAATTTTTTTCAAAAATGTTAAAGAAGCTAACATTTTAGAACTGAATTCATGTGAGGTGGATCATACCTACAAGCTGCTTCACCAAATGGAATTAAGGAAGCCACTTCTATATTCAGTATTAATGATCCAAACTTTAGCTGTAAATATGACACCAAGAAAAGGACGAATGTTCTTCATCAATTTACTGTTTTTACACTCAGTCTTGTGAATAAGAAGGTCTACATTGAAAAGATTGTATGAAAACTGAATGTTAATATCTAACACTTAGGTTTTTGATTGCTGGAAAAAAGCTGTGCTTAGAGTTTGAGATGCTTTTCTGACAGAGCTTTTTTGTGGTACAGGGGTATTTTTTTGCAGCAAGGTAGATACCTGTCTCATAATCTTCATTAGTGTTTGTCCAGAAGTTTGTATCCTCTCTGCAAGGCTGAGAGGTTGGGGTACACTGGAAGCTGACAGCACCAGCAGAAGGGATATTGTCAATGAGAAGGAGCTCACACCTATCACCCACTTCTTGCCTGAAAGAGAGCCAGTCCAAGGGGCCCAGTTTTTGTCTGGAAATTTTCATGGAAAGTATTTTCAGGGAAAATAATAAGAAGAGAGAATAAGGAGAAGCAGAAGAAATACACCAATGCAAAACATGTAATTCTTTTAATAAGAAGTGATACTTTGAGTTTCTGCTTCTCTAAAAGAAATACAAATTTCAAATTTCACTCTTCATCTCTGAAGATTTTTTTTTTAAAGGAGAATTTGCAGTTATTTCTGCTAGTAAGACGAGCACTCCCCAGAGCTTTGAGAACATTCAGGGCTGCAGCATCTACATTAAATACCTGAGGTTTTTTATATAGGAGAAGGAAATTCAGCAAAGGGCCACTGAGATGGTTGGGTGCTGAAGCAGTTGCCCTCCAAGGAGAGTCTGCACAACCAGGGCTGGCTGGAGAGGACGTGGCTTTGGGTGCTAAAACTGAAAGAGGGCCTCTGGATGCCACGAGGAACTTTCTCCCCACCTGGACAGGCAAGCAGGGGAACAGGTTGTTCACAGAGTATGTCCAGTCTCTGTCCTTGAGGCTTTCAAGACCTGACAGGATGAAGTCTTAAGCAATCTGGTCTCATCTCACAGCTGCTCCTGCTTTGAGCTAGAGTTGGAGTGGAACTTTCCTGAGCTTCCTTGCTGCATGAATTATCCTGTGAATTTTATCCTTATTCTTTTGAAAGACTACTCTATCTAATTCGAAGTATACTGAAACTTTCAGATCTTTTTTGACTCCTCCAGCCTAAATCACTTTGCTAACTTATTTGCTATTTTGTTTCTCTGTGTAATCCTACTAAATTTCATCTGACTGATCTGTAATTCATTATATATGTTTTCAGTTCTTAGCCCATTCTGAGAAGTCCCTGACTTCTGGACCCTCTTTAGAGAGCGCTGGCGCTCCTCCAAGCCACAGCATGGAGCAGGTCCCTGCAGATTGCCTCAACATGTTCTGTCCATTTGTGCTTAAATACCAATAATCATTCTCGAAACATGCTGCATCAGGAGTCACACAGTGTCCAAGTCTTGCTGTACTTCTCCTTGCTGCTGCTGATTTAATTGGCCAGTTTTCCAACACAGGAAGGAAATTTGATCTGAGATGATTCATACTGAAGAACCTCATTATGAACATCTTGGATTTTTCTTGGTACATAGAAACTGTCTTGGTAGCACATGGCAGGCAATATTACACTTTTTCTTCGTTATGCTCAATAATGTATGCATAGATATACATATACATGTGCATACAAATAATCCTGAGTGTTTATTTCAGATGGCCAGGAGCGATGTCAGAATGTCATGAGAACCAAGGGCTGGTGGGTGAATTTTTAAACATTTCTAGTCACTTACTGGTCCCTGCAGTAAGTTAGGCCGGCTGTAACTTTCTGAACCTTTCTTTTCTCCCCTCTGAAATACTCTTTTAGCCCTTCTTTGATCCTTTAGTATCTTCTATGATTTTTCAAGGACAGCTACTCCTAATTTACGTAAATCTTTAACATCTTCTAGCATGCCATTGAGTGAAACTCATTGAGCTGTAATGAATACATCTGGACTCCTTTCCACCTGGCTCATGCTGCTCCTGTGTGTGCTGTCCAGGTATTCTTTTCTGCCACTTTACTTAGAAAGCATACGATTTCTATGACCAGTCTTATACTTTTTTTTCTTCAGATAATGAGCTATGTTTTCTTAGTCTATGAGGAGGAAGCCTAAAGTTTTCCCTGGATAATTCTTTTCACCCTTCCTTTGCCCCTCCTGCCTGTCAGAGTTGTGTTCCACCGTGCCTAGACAGGGCATGGTGATGCATGGTTTATGCATGGGACACTGCAAAAAGAATATGATAGCAGAGTCTTGCTATGACATTACCTGTAAGCATTTATCTTCTGGGAAGTATTAAGAAAAGGGCTTTATGTTTGATACTAATCAGACAATAGATGATGTTTGTTAGCTATTGTTTTGCTCTTCTTTGCCATATTACATAGGAAAATGTTCTTCGTTAAACTCTTTCCCAGAACCTCTGTGTCAGTGGTGCCCAAGTATATTTGTGTTTATTGTGGTGGAAGTGTATGCACAGACTGAATTCTTTAGGGTTTTTTTGAGAGCATATGTTTTGGGAGCTGAAAATTATGGCTGTTTGAAGTCTAATCCCTGTTCTTCTTTCTACTGCCTATTTTTTTGGTCTCAGATAATCACTTAACCTTTTTCCTTGCCTTGGTTCCTTCCTCTCCACCACAGGGATATGCAACTTTAGGTGCTTCTCCTGGGCATTTCATAATTCATTAAAAATTTTAAGTACTTTGAAGATATAAAATATGTATATAGTAAATGCTAAATATTTCTACAATGGTGCAAGGAAAAGGTTGCTTTCTGAATTTGAATTCATTACCATCCATAATGTTAATGTTCCATCTGCACTGCATTTCAGTACCTTAGTCATTCAAACATTATTGAATGCAAAACTGAGTAATGAATTTTGCACTGCTGCCCTTCTGACTGGGCATTCATGGAGTTGTGGGAAATTCTCAGTTGGTCTTGATTTATTGTTGATTGTATTTAAAGATGGTTTCATTTAAGCCTAGATCCTTCAAATCTTCAATTCTGGAGGTAGATCTGTTTTTTGGGGGAAGTTCACTCAAACAGTGTTTGAAGCAGAGACTTGGACCCATAACTTACGTGCTTCCATTTGGGAGAAGATGGGCTGGGGAGGGAGGAGCGGGTTAAGAGAGGATTAATTCCCTGCCCTCTTTTTAAATAGAGCAAATTGAAGCCTGGGCACACACGTGCTGCAGGATTACCTGTCCCTGAATTAGCACCAGGGGAGCTGAAGGATGAACTGGCTGAGGCCCCATGCCAATTCCTAAGGGCAGGTCCTCAAGAGGGGCAGGATTTAAGGACACACTTTTGTCTCAAGAATATCATGATGCTGAGGAGTGGCTGCACAATGTGGCAGCATCATGGCAACCCCTTGCCAGTGCTGGGGAGAAATAAAACATCTGCCAGCATGCAGTATCCTGCTGCATCCCTTACTGCTTTCAGTACCTCAGTGTGTACAAATAGCAGTGCAGTCAGTTTTCTTGACTACCTTGATTATCAGATGCTTGGGCATGCTGCACCAGCATGGAAATGCCTTCTCTTTTCTCTTCTCTTGAAAATGTTCTGCCATGGATTCCTATTCAGGAATCTTCCCCTCCTCAGGTAAACAGATCCAGGAATCACAGCGATGGGTATGGCCAGAACATCCAGAAGTCAATTTGCTTGACATAAACAGAAAAAGCTCATTGGACCACTAGTGCAATGACCTAAGGATGGCACAGCAGAAGTAGCTGCAGCAGTGTTTTGCTGCTGGCCTTGCACTGAGACTGTGTGTTCACATGGAGGAATACTAGTTTGTAGCAAGTTGCAGGGGATGAGGTAGAAGACTGAACAAAAGTCTAAGTTTTAAATTAGCTAACACTATCGAAATGTAGAGCCCTGCACATCATGAAGAAGAAGCAAAGAACTTTGAAAACAAGATGAGGGAGGTGGAGTTAACCACCTATGTGAAAGTTTTAAAATTACCAAAACTGGAGGAAGTGTGCTCATGCATGTCAAATGATGAAGGAAATAAGGGACAATTAGCAAGAGTAAACAGCCACCAGTCTGTCTGGCAGCACACTGTAGTCAGTCCAGAGGATGCCAGGCTTCCCTGACAGTAACCAGAAGTGGTAACTTATTCTGTCACCCGCCAAACAGCCAGGGTGCAGGCTACAAAAGGTAAGAGCAAGAGTCATATTTTAAGAAGACTTGCACTTCTTTGGGTTGATTTCAGCATTAGTGCTAAACTCCTGCTGCTGCTGCTGCTGCCAAAAACCAGCAATGCACGTTCTTGGTGTTGTTAAATTACTGATATAATAATTGCTATCTCTTTTGGATGCAGTTGCATTTTTCATGTCTGTTTATTGCCTTTTGTTGCTGCCTGCTAAAGATAGCGTGGGCAGATCCTGTGTCTGATGCTTTGTTTTAGTTGCCTGGCTACTGTAAAATGTTATCTTAGCTTTTGCTGAGGTGCCACAGATGCTTTATTGATGATTGCCCAAACAAGGAAATGTATAAAAGATACTGGTGAATGTTGTGCTTGCCTGGTTCTGCTGCTTTTGCTAGAGATGCTACAATATGCTTACTTTTGCTAGAGATGCTACAATATGCTTACTTTGCTTCGTTACTACAGATTCTCTGTATTATAACATAGAGGGTAGGCTGAAACCTTTCCTTTACACTTTGGGGCCATGGTCAATGCCAAAGGTAATATTATCTGTATCTTATGCAGGGAACTGTTGTTCTGTTGTTGGAAGGAGATGGTCGGCAACTGCTTCACTAAATTGCAATGCATTCGTTTCTGGTAATTGTTATAAAGAAAAAAATGTATTTTTCCTGTTGTGGTTCCAGATTTTTCCCTTCCTTTCTTCCTGTGAATGCCTCCATCACAGAGAGATTTAAGTCTCAAAACTTACTTGGGATGTTGACTTCAAACTTCTTCCCTGCCAAAACCAGAAAGTAACCAATATTTCTTCAGCTCTAGGCAGTTTCTATTTATGCTTTCATAACTTTATCTCTTTACAACATGAACACTTGTGACTAAATTGTTTTCTTGTACTCACAGTCTGAAACCTCTTCTAAAGTCTCTGAATAAGCTGTGTTTCTTTTCAGTTGGTCCAAAAATATTTTGTCAGCAAATAAATAAAAGAATTACTTTTTACAACTGTTTTATTTTTTTCTTTAGTATTATTGCAAGCTTTTTCTTAACTATTCTTGCCTTTTGGCAGTTGCAGTGCATTAATATTTACAAGATGAGATGTAGTTTTCTGTTTATATTAGCAGTCTTCGGTCTGTGAGATCTGGACCAACCAGAATGCAGGATATCCTTTCTCATCGATTCATCAGGTTCATAATGTAAGATACAGTGATAAATGGCTATGTTGTCACTCTATGGATGTACAGTCTGTTGCCTTGGTGTTATCTGCGGGTGTCATGTCGCTGAAATGACGAAAGCAGTCTGTACCTTGTCCTCGCTGCGCGGGGACCGTGTGTGCACACATTCGTCCATCGTGCCGTGTGGTTGGCGTGTGTCGGCTCCGTGGTGTGCGTACCTACAGGACGGGGGCACCGCCAGCAGCCGCCTCGCTCAGGGGGAGCTTTCAATTCTGTTCCTCATGTTCTCGTTCGCTCCCTCTTCCCAAGCGGGAAACCGTGTAAACAGCCCGGTTTGCACAGTTTCGCCCCCGCGGTGTGTTGTGCTGCCCTCTCTGTGTTGGTCTATAAGCTTTGCCCAGCTGAGGTTACACACTGCCTTTGCAGAGGCGCTTTTGGGGGAGTTGGAGGTAACGCTGATGGTGCCCTGAGTTGTTGTCACTTCTGTGGCATTCGCAAGTTCTGTGCACGTGAGAGCAAACCTGGTGATCCATACTGCAGTGTGGCAAGGACAGCAGCCAGTTCTTCAGCAGAGTATTTGAGAGTAGCTGTAGATTTCTTCTAAATCTGTCATGCCTCCTTGGAACATTTCTGTCAGGGAGGGGTCATTTTGGCTACTGAGCTTCAGAGGTATTTTAAATCTGAAGTACACCATGGACCTGTTTCCATTATTTCAAAAGCCAAACATTTAAGGAGCTAAAAAAAATTGTCTTCCTCTAGGAATTAAAATACAAGCAAATAATGAAGATTTGACTGGTCTGTAGAACATTTAAAATTTTTACAGGGAAAAAATTATAAATTCTTCAGCCAGAACTGTTGTATCCATGTGTGCTCCAACTTGTTGTCATGGTGACTAATACACGTTTCCATAACTAGGCACGAGGCTTAACAGGTGAAGTTATAAGATGTGGTCCTTGTTAAAAATAACTACATTGAAACCACTCAAAACCAGGCCTTCTTGGTTTTTTCTTCATTTTACCATGGAAGCTTTTTCATTTGACATTTTTATGAAAAGACGAGGGACGTGTTAGATTTTTATAGAAGATTTATTGAGGTTACTTCTTATCTGCGACTATCTCTGCATCCAGGTGCCTTTAATATGATGCAATTCTCAGAGAATGGAATGAGATAGAAAAATGTGCAGTAGTTGTAGAAAAAATTGTAGAGAAAATAATAGTTGTAGTCTGCTTCTGTAGCTCATTTGACATCCAACCCCTTCTAGAGCACTGTAAAGTGCATATCTGCCCTTTTTTGGGGTTAGAAAGAGCACAAGGTATTGTTCTCTAAGGCTATTAGAAGTTGTCATCGCAAAAGGATTGAATCCTTACCACTCTGGCACCTGCCTTGAGACCATCTTCTGATTATAAATCATTTATCTGCAGAATGCAGAGCAAAAAAATCTTTTTCAATTTAGCTGAGGCTAAAGAGAGGAAAGGTGCTGGTTAAAGTCATAGGGAGGTTAGAATATTAAACCACAGGCAGCACAGCAAAAACCATGTGATAAATTGCACAGCTGTCTGATGAGCTTTAAAGTTAGATGAAGAAGAAATTATCTCTTGCCTTTCTACTTCATCAGAGAGATAAATATCTCCATCCATATATTGTGTCATAAAAAATACATAAGCTTAAATGTTTGATTATTTCTTATAATTGCAAATTAAATATTCAAGCCAGAAAATCCTTATCCTATCATATCTATTTTTAAAACTTAAATTAAACATTATAGTTGGTCTTGCACAGCAATTTATGAACGTTTCTGTACTGCTTGAAAAGTATATTAGGTGCTTATGAGGGACCTGAATCTCAATACATCACCCATAAATTGTTCCACATCAACTCCTCAGATATAGGACTGCTAGTAATTAATTTTTTTCCACCCCAACTTGAGCCTTGTGGTTTCAAGTCTTCTCTAGGTCAAAGATGGTCCTATTTTTTTATTTTACCTGATGTTAGCTGTCATCATCACATCCTAAATCTCAGAATTTCAGTAACTAGCGCCAGTCAGCTGAGAAGCTCCCTTTCTTCTTGGTGAGGTTTTCAGACATGGATTTATGAATGTATTTAGATGTCTAAATCTTGTTTAAAAGCTTTTCTTCCCTAGGAAGAAAAAAAAATGCATGGGGAATATGTAATAGGAATTACACTTCTAAACATCTTCATGGGTCTGGGATTTGGAGACTACCCTGTTACAACTCAGTCTAAAGAAGTTATGAATACTTACAGTAGTACTGTTTAAAAGTCTAAGGAGTTTGGTAAGAAACAAAAGGAAAGGAAACAAGGAGCCACTTCTGCTGAATATTTAGAAACACCTATGATACAGCTGTAAAAGAAAATTTTAACTATGTATAATGTCTTCTCCATCCATCATAATAATCTATGTGTTTAATTTTATGCACTTTTCTTAGTAGCTAGTCCCTCTACAAGACACACTGAAATACATGAAATGCCTCCGGGGCACTGGTCCGTCAGGAACAGCAGAAATCCTGTATGTCTGCATTCCCCTAACCTAGGCTCTATTGCATGTTTAGAGCATCCTAGAGATATATATAGCACTCTTGGCAATTCTGTTTTGTCTAATTTAAAAGGAGTAGGTAGTAGGATGATTATATTTGTAGAGCATTCAATGGATACCAACAGGGTCTCCACGCAGTCCCACAGTCTCATACACTAGTTTTATTAGCCTGGTTGAAGGTTATTTCTCATTTCTTTATAGAATTGAGCCAAAACAAGCAGTAATCATTGTGCCCCTTTTTCTGCCCTTTATTTACAGATGGAAACAATGCAGTTCTCTATACTTTTCATACTTAATGTGCAAAAGAAAAACAAACTGTAAAATTATGTACTCACTTTACTCCTTATGTACCTTGCTTAATTTGCCAGTGCTATCCCTTTCCTGCATGTGAGGAAAGCCACCTGCTGAACAGAAGGGTTTGGAGCACTACCCCTGGTCGCTTGTTCTTCCTGGTAGAAGTTCTGGTCCTGCCTCATGGCCATTCTTGTGCTTCCCTGGTAGAGAGACTGGTGGTCAAAAGATGTACTTTTGTAGCTTTTCTGTCCTGAATTTACTCCCTGTCCATGAAGGAGCCTTTCGCTAAATAGGCAGGATGTACCTCCTGAGCTCTGCTTCCTTACACAGAACATGCAGGAGTGTATCTTTATTGGGGGGGGGGGGGGCGGGGGGAAGAACTAAATCAGGTGCTCTGTTACCTGTTGGCCTTGAACAGTTCTTAAGAGACAGCTGAGCAGACTGTGAGAATTGGTGATGGGTGCAATCTTTCTTCTCTTGTTGTCAAAGACAGACTCCGCTAATAAGGATGCAGATCCTTGCCCCTTGCAATATGATGGAAATCTTATTTTATAAGAACTGCCTCGTAAAGAAATCAAATTTCCACCCCAGATTAAACAAGATAGAGAGGTTTTATGCATTAGTGGCCAGAAGGATTCACTTTTGTGGATGGAAACTGACAAAAATTGGAACAATTGCTCCAATTTGCTGCTTTTTCAAAATCTGATGCTGAGATCATATCCATGGCATATAGGCAACTTAACTAGGCAAAACAGAAATTACAGTACTGTATAATTGGTAGATTTGCTAATGGTGCCAACAGTAACTAGGTTTGACTTATGTTATGATGTTCTCTTGCTTGAAGTTGCCATATTGGCAGGGTAATGTTGATGTTTCCAGATTTATCTCTTGCTTTTCATTGCAGAGCTGTGCAAATGTGTGTCATTTCGTTATTTTGTGACACAAGAAAATGATGTACTTGTTCTGTTTACTCTGTCCTGACTTAATTAGTAAGATGTGATAGTTTGCCAGACTTTGAATGTCTTCAATAAGATTTTTTCATGTGTTTTTGATGCTTAACTTCTTTTTGCTATAAAAGTAAACTTCTAGCCATGTTCTGTGTGAAATGCTGATGACAATTCATTGTCAGTTTCAACACATATTTCAGCAATATGACATACATGGAAAATACACAGAGATAAGTGCAGGTAAAGAAAGAAGTAGTATAATCCAAACTGAAATAATCATATAGGAGAGAGTAAAATAGTTTGAGAGAGAATGGGCAGGAGAAGGAGGATCAGAAAGGACAAGTGTAATTGCAAAAAGACACAGTTGTGAGAAGAGGGGAATTGAGAGGCAGTCCAGACCAGACAGGATAGGAGAGAAGTGGGGGTGGTGTCAGAGGGAAGAGGGCTTAGGAAGAGGAGAAATCCATCCACGAGTCATCTTCAGTTGAAGTGAGCTGATGCACAGGCCTGCAAGGTAAAAGGAGCCCCTAAGGAGAGGTTCAGTTCAAGTCCTATGGAACCATGATCAAAAAATACACAATGGCAAGTGAGACCCAGACGAGCACTGCCAGGCTGAGGACATTCCTGTACTGATGCCTGCATTGGCTCTTTTGGAGGGAAGAAGAGTGTGCTGCAAAAGGATTTGGCAGCAAACTTCACTCCTACCTGTGTTCTCTGTAGGCTTTGAGGAAAGAGAGGAGATGACAGCTCAGAAAGGCAATCTCCTATATCAATGAGAATGATGAATGTGGAAGGGCAATGTTAGTACCTCCACAATGAGGCATCAAGACAAGGTGATCAAAGTAAATATTCCTAAAGAGATTAAAGAATGCCTCATGTGTTTGAAGAATGTATAATAAGTCTTCAGATCAAAGCACAGTCTCTGTTATTTAGCCATTTAGGAAAGGTAGTTATTGGTTATATGTGCCGGATAATGGGAGCCATATTAACTGTGCAGAAAAGCTTGTAAAACACATAGCAGGATTTGTGAAAGGCATTTTTGTGCATCTCATGATTTTTTTCAAGTGCTCTCATCCTCATATATGTATTGTAAACACTTATTTTTAAGGAACATTTCCAGTGTCTAATGATTTTATTCTCAAAGCAAAGAGATTTAATTAAAGCCTCATTAAACACTACAGAAGATGACTTTGGATTATAAATAAAATCATGAAAAATGTTGTAGGAGTTGTGTTCCCTTATTTTAGTAACATGACTCTATGTGTAGAAAATAAATCCTTGTTAATTGAGCACAACAGTGGAGGGCTACTTTATAGTGAACTTGCCTGCACATATTCTTACATCTTGAACAACTGTGATTTTCAGACAGGAGACTGGGGAGAGCCTTCAATTACCTTGCGACCTCCAAATGAAGCCACAGCATCAACGCCTGTACAATATTGGCAACATCATCCAGAGAAACTCATCTTCCAGTCATGTGATTATAAAGCATTTGTAAGTGTTGATAAATTTAGTGGTTTGATTTGGCGTAGATATATTAAATTTGGATTTTGATAGGTTGTTGTGTTTTACTTTCATTTATAATTTTTTTCAGTCACTTTTAGAGAGACAGGTCACTACTTCTGAAATACTGTAATTGTAATAAATGAGAAACAAGGATGCACAGTACTTTTTTGCTATGAATTATGTGATATATTGCAGTCCCTGTGGCATTGGTGTTAGAGAAAGGGCACTATGAGTAAGTGGCTAAGTGTTGTTGAAGTGACAGTGAGAGCAAGCACCCCTACTTTTCATCTCTTAGAAATCCCTGTCTGGTAGTTAAGAAAGAATAATAAAACATAATATGGGATCCTTATACCTACCTTAATGCTGTGTGCACAGCAATTAAGGGAAGTGTTACCTCACCTGAACTTTATACATGTGTTTTCAGGAAAGGAAATAGAGAAAAAGGAGATGAGGGTCCTGAGTGTTTTCCATTCATGGGACTAAGGCACATTCAGACCTCTCCCAACCTGATGGCTACTTGAAGTACCAGTAACAGTCAGTTCCATCAGGGCATTTTACCTCCATGTGATTGCAGGTGATTGCCACTTCCCATCCCTGAAGAAATGGAGCTTCCCTCTGCAACTAAAGACAGTTAGTCTTCTCTGGCTGTTACAAATGCTTGTGGAGGAGAGAAAGGTCTCCTGCGGTACAGAATGTCATTGGAAGGCGCTTTTTTTTTTTTTTTCCCTATGAAAAACAGTTACCTGAAATCTTGAGTTCCCTGTCAACAAGGTGGGGGAACTGGAGCTTCTGGGGAGCTGAAGCCCACTTTTTTAAATGCTTGCATTTCCCCTTCTGACTTTGCTGGAAAGGATTGTTGAAGTTGCTGAAGCGCACTGTGTGTCCTCTCTGGAGGTGGCCACCTTATGAAGGAATGCTGGGTCATGGTACAAAGGAAAGGGGCTCAGTAGTTGCAGTGACTTCAGGATAATAGCTGGGGGTTAACTACTGGTCCAGGATGTGGGATTGAGATCCTCTTCACTTGCAGGGGCTTGGATCTTTGGTGCTTTTTAGGATAATGTTCTGTTCACTAAATACTGCTGCATTTTGGGGAACAGTTGGAGGTTGCTGGACTGGATTTAAAGCATATCTGGGAAGTTAGGCATTAGAAACTAAATGTAGGTGAGACAGAGCCTGGCTCCCACTGAGGAGGGGCAGAAGAGGTGTTACAGACCTGTCTTTCTGGAACACATCTGTATCTTCCATCAGGCCCTCATGGGGTTAAAAATTGCCATGCAGTTTTTAACTGGACAGTAACTAGAACCTCTGCCTTCCTCAGCAAGTTACAGTCAAGGACCATCTCTCAGTCTTGTTCTCCTACTATTCAAAACCTCCTTCCTCACCTCAGGTTGAAAAGGAAGGTTAGCAGCTTCTAGTTCTTTAAATATTTTTCCTAGTTTTCAGTGAAGTGAACATGTTTATCTCGAGGGCCTTTTCTCTTTTTGCATGATCCAGCAGTAAATTCATAATCTAATGTAACCTTTGTAGTAAATTGGAATATAGATCATTAAAGAAATGAATTTGGAATGACCAGGAATATCCAAGTTAGCGGTGATTAAGGAAAGACCTTCCTTTCCTAAGGAGCATGTGCCACCACTTTGTTTCAGCTCCTTGAGCTGTATTGACCTCAGCCTTAATAGAGTAAAACCCTGGCTTGTAAGTTATAATTGGGGTAGCTTTCACTCTATGCCACATCAATCAGTTAAACTGCTGGATGTTCTCTGTATTGCTCCCACATGCCCTGGGTGTTTGAGAAGGAATGTTTCCAAAAGCACAGCAAGTCAAAAGGAAGCAAAATTTCTTCCTAGAGTTTCAGATTTTTCTGACAACTAAATTGGATGGTACTACTGTGATTTGTGTGCCTATTCCACAGTCCACCTTGGGAAGCATTCCTAAATGCCTTCAGCTGAGGCTTTTTGCTGTTGTGCAGATAGGACAGGAGCTGTCCTTCTCTTGTCTTTCTTCCTCTTCTGCCATAAGCAAAAAGCACTGCATTTTTACCCTGCTGCCTGACCAACTAGTAGCTTTCAAGGGAAAATCAATTTGTTTTACTGTAGTCTATAAGAACATGAAAAAAACCCCAAAGAAACCAAACAAAAAAAAAACAACCCCCAAGGCAAAACGAAAACCACCCACCATCCAAAAACACCAAAAAAATGTAAGACATTAATTGCAACCTGCCCAGAGAAGGCTAAGGATTCCAAATGTGTCAGAGAGCAGGATTCAGAGAAAAATACAGCTCAATTCAATATGGTTTTGTTTACTCTTCTAATTTCAGAGCTTGCTTTAAATTTGTTGTTTTTCTTCAAGGGCAATATCAAACTGTCCCATCAAATTAATGCCCAAAGCCCTATTCACGTCACCATCGGGCCCCCAGCTGGACTCACAGCTGCTCAGTTTATGAATCTTTCACATCTGCAGTCCTCTAGGAATGCCCTTCATTCATTCCTTTATGCTTGTGCTTATCTGGTAGTGTTGATGTTGCTCACTGGCCCATTTATAATGCCCTATAAAGTGCTTCTCACTAATTGCTGTGTTGGCTACTGTCTACATTGAAATATTAATGTATTTTCTTGCAGGTCAGAAACTCCTGCAGTACACAGTGTAAACTGAAGGGTTTATATCTCATTCTAGGTCAGGAGACCAGAGAACAGAACCAGTACACTCCCTGTCCAGTTCCAGCTTGCTTTTATTGTAACTGAAGTTCTTTTTGATAGGTTCTTGTCTAAGCTGAAGCTGGTTCACTATCTGTTTGGGTCAGCTTAGGCTGTTTCCGAGAGGAGTCAGTCTGGTAGAGTGAGACAGGTGAGCAGTGGTGGACTGCAGCATCCTCTGGAAAGAGGCTCCTGCCCACAGTGCCTTCTCTCCTCCTGCAGCCTACTTACCATATTCTCACAGTGGCATGTCTTACCTTTAGCTCCCATGTTGCTCACTTGGGACTGGAGACTTGAGAAGCCATGGTCTTATGCTGCAGTGAGAATACAGAGAGAGACTTCTCTGTGCCTGGGGAAGAGCAGGTGAGGGGTGCCTTGCTGTGCTCTCTGCTCAATTAAGCTAGACTTGCATGTGACATCATATAAAAATTCAGAAATGTCCCGTTTGCACAGAGCTCTAAGAACACATGCACCCCAACAGAAATGCATGCCTGTAGCATCTATAGGAGAAATGCAAAGCATGGTGTGGCTTTGGTGCAGCCCAGTTAGCTGTAACAAGACCCCTCACTGCTAGGTGGGAATGGCAGGGATGATGCAGCCAGCTCCATCCCTGGAGGAGCAGTGCCATTCAATCATGGTGTAGGGGGGTACTGAGACCTCAGAGGAGCCGAGGTTGCTGCTCAGGGTGCAGGAGGGCTCAGAAGTGACACAGTCAGGGAGAGGCCTGTAGCACAGGGGCTGTGTCACTGAGGCTCTGCCTGCCTTGTTACTCTTGGAGATGAGCAGGCTTCTCAGAGGGCATGGTGGTAGCCAGTGAGCTGAGCCAGAACACAGCACCTGCTGCCTCCTCTCACACAACCCTCCTCCAGATCACTGAAGGCTTCCAAATAATAGTTCAGGGTCAGCCTTTCCTTAGGAAGAAATAATGCTTTAAGCTAGTTTTAGTACAGATTTATTGTCTCTCTTTGCTGACATTAGGCTGTGCTATTTGTACATAAATTGGTTACAGATTGAGTACACTGAGGTTAAGATCACTGCTGGCCTTCTCATCCACGTGATTGCACACATAACAATAGGAGTTTGGCAGATGGCAGCTGAAAAAATCAAATTCTCCATTTTATAATCAAATGGCTTTTTTTTGTTCATTGTTTCAGTAACTAAAATGGTAAGCTAGACAACTTTCAGATATTGTTTCAAAGAACTCCAGCTGATTCAATACACTTGTTGCTGTGCATTCTTGTTTCATGGGTTGATTAACACATTGCTTTAAATGATTTGTCGAAGAACAGCAGCGTAAAAAAAAACCTAAAGCAATATGTTAAGAAATTGATTGCTACCACTAGGGTTTTTAAAGCATTTTCAGTGCATTTCTGCAGATGTTTGTCAGTTCTGAAATTTCAGTTAATTTAAGTTCTATGGATTTTTGTTCTAGTATTTAGGTTCTATGCTGGTAAAAGAGTTAAGAGGCACAGAGTCAACACAGGATGCGTGTGCAAAGATGAGGGTAAGTTTGTAAACCTACTCCTTTCTCTATTGTAATAGTATTAAATAGCATCAATCTGTGATTGCTTGTACTGTACCATTTTTGCTTTTATAATGTGCTGTTACCCATTTCCTTTCCTTGCTTTTGCATTGATACTCAATAGGAAATCCATTCTGTCTTATATCATAATTTGAAGTAATAATGTAAAGCAATTTAAAGAGAAATTTTTATTTTGCGTGTTGTATCTAACAAAACCCTTAAGTATGTTTCAAAGTACTGTCCACACAATTTAAGCATGTCCATATCCAATTGTTTTATAAACAGAGTTTATAGCTTTTATATGATAATCTAGATTGAATTTTCAATGTTAAATATGTAGTAGTAAATATATAACATGTTACCAAACACACTGGGTTTTTTATGTATGGTCTAATCCAACAGTCCTATGGATAAGTTTACTCACATGAGTATTTCCTTTAATTATGAGTTACTTATATGCTTTTTGATTAAAGGGTGAAATGGGGTCTAACTCAGTTCATCTGATGGTGGAAAAGCAGCTAGGTTTCCTTCAGACTGTTAAGAATATGTTTTCTTGTGGCTCTTTGGTCTGATACTGGTTTATAGAAAATTACAGTAGCCTATCTCCAGGAAATATTGCTGCTGGAAACTAAAAACAAGCCATAGCCTGATTTGTTCCCAACTGTAGTTGTAATAAGAACACACCTGTTCACAGCCGTGGTGAACGTATCATGGTCTGTCATGCTTAATCAATGAAGAATATAATTGTTTGCTAATCTACCAAATTGGTACAATTACCTAGATGAATGAGCAAAATGTTTTCTTCTGTGTGTCATACACCTCTCTCTTATGCAAGGCATCTTTGAGCACAAGACACAACATTCAGATCAGAAAGCTGGAAGATGTGTAAAATTCGTGCAGACAACCATGGTCTGTGTGCAGCACAGACTTTCATACAAGCTGTTTTAGTTAAGGGCTGGGCAGTAATTCACAATTACTAGATTGCCTGAAGATCTGAGGCTTTTCAGCTAATTACATGCTAATCTTCCCTTACCTGGACTTAAACTCCTCTGAAAAAAAGCCCAACAATTTGACACAGAGGGATCTAAAATCACGTACACGTGTTCTGGGGAATTAATTGAGGCTGCAAGCATACCACCTTCCAATCCAGTTTTGAAACTGTCAGGCTTAGCAGTTCAATTCTTTAGGAGTATGCCTGTGCAGAAATTAGGGCAGAATTTGGCACCATAGTAGCATATGACAACTTCAGTAAGTTTTCTGACTGAACTAGGAGGCTTAACATCAAAAAAAGGCACTTTGAATAATTTATAGGCATTTTTATATATATTTCTATAAGTAATAATTCTAGCCAATTAAAATTATACAACTGAAAAAACTAAGTGTTTGAAAACAGATTTAATTTAAAATACACGTTTCATATATAAATAGTGCAGTTGCACTAGTTTTCTATAGTACCAAACAGGACACTTATATAATACAGTGGTGGGGTTTATGTATGTTTCTTTTTTACACACTCTTTTGAAACAAACAGTTGTTCTGTGAGAGTGTTTGTTTTATGGGTTGATTTTTTTTTTTTTTTTTTTTTTTTGGTTGCAAAGATATTTGAATAAAACAGTTTGGGTTTTTTTTAATCAGGATTTCATCTATTCTTTCTATGTAGTCCTTTTAATCATGTTTCTATTCAAGTCAAAAGCAAAAACCTTTGACTTAATGGGAACAAATTATTATTTTAGCCTGTTTCCCAGTGAGAAAAATGTATTTTTTTCCAAAACTTTCTCCCTCTGGATGTCTCCTGAGAGTTGTTGTCAGTGAATTGGGAGTCCAGGTTGTCCAAAGTCATCCTGAAATTTTGCTATGATGTTCATTATTGTTTCTAAGTAAACTTGGGTTGTAATTGAAAAGCTGGTTTCTGTTATAGTTGCATTTTACTTTAAATGTATTGAAATGTACATTTCACTTACAAGAAAAAGAAGTGAAAAGCTAGATATATTATTTGTCTGGCTCTCAGCTACTGAATTCTTTACACTTGTCCAGTGTCTCTAGAGTTAGCAAGACCTTTACATAGGGTTGTACTACTGTGATAGAACAGTATTTTTTTATTCTAGTATTTTATTTGTTATTCCATGCACATATTGCAGAACTATAGCCTGCTGCAATCTGAAACATGTTGGGTATGGGGAGCGGTATGTCACATATAAACTTGTACCAAGTTGAGGTCACTCCCTCCCGCAATTTTTTTTAATCTTTCTGGTCTCAGCCACATAATGGTTTTATGGAGAATGTATGAAAATTAGGTACCTAATTTTTCTGCTGGTGTGGCTTTTGATTCTCTGTCTTTAACCTAATGCTGCTCTCAAAAGTGTTGACATTCACTGGATGTCTTTCAGTCAGCAGGTGCACAAGGATGAAAGAAGTGTATCAGTGAAAAAAAAAATCTTGATCTTCTTAATCATTTATAAATACAGAGAAACAACAGAAACGACATGTTTTCTGACTGCAGATCCCTCACTGTTAGTTGTAGATACTCGCAGGGCTTTCAATTATTGCAGTTGATGGTTTTGGATCTCAAGGGAAGTATCATGTGGATATCCCTTGTGTCTCTCTGCAGAGAGGCTTACAGCAACCTCCTTCTTATAGATTAAAAGTAAAACAAGATCCTAAATCTTCTATAATATAAAAAAACCACCAATGATAATAAATAAAAGAGAAACAAAGAAAAAAAACCAACCAACCAACCGACCAAAAAAACCTGGGAACCTTTGCCTTAATAACTCTTCTTGGCAATCCACTGTGCTTCTCAGCATTGTGCCAGCAATGCTCTAGCAGGGCAGATGATGGATTTGTTTGAGGAAAATCATGCAGATGCAATAGCTGGAGCTCAGCACTGGGGTCAAGGTTATACATACCTTTTTTTCCCCATCCAAACAGCAGATTCTTGCAGACACCCAAAATTGTGGATATTTGTCAAGGACTTCGCTTTTCTATTCATATATTTGCACTCCTTTATATTTTTATGGTTTCTTATTTGTTTACAGCTATTTTTTCTCACAAACTCCCTCTCTAGTGGACAGCACTGTCTCCTTATCTCCATCCCCACCTGCTGTAAACTGACCTTTCCTACTTGGAGATTAAATCTTGCTGTCCTGGCCAGACTAGATTTATTAATTATATTTGAGAGATGCCTTCAAGAAGTTAAGAGCTCTCATCTTTTTCCGTGTGAAATGGGAAATACTTCAAGTTGCGTTTTCAATCAGATTGCTGCCTTCATTGCAGTTTATCATAGGAGTGTGAAGGGAGAAAAAGATGTGTTTGCATCAAAATAAAGGCAAGAGTTAAAGTTAAATTTGAGTTAGAAAGATACTTGTTGTCTACAGAAGACTTAATTTGGCATTTACACATCGGAATTCCTTGACCAGGTGGGGAGGGGATTATTTTATACTAACTGGCATGAGTGCAGCAACAAGGCAGACTCTTTCTTTGCAGCAGTGTCAAATCACTGATGTTGCATACACCAACTGAACAGTCTAAACCAGTCAAGTAGCAGAAGGGAACTTAAATTTGGTTCTTGGATCCTGCCACCTTCCTGACTATTATAATTCTTTCTTAAATATTTTCTTGTTAGGAATATGCTCTTAAATTTCAGGTCAAAGTTCTGAGGAACCAGCAATGTAATTCTGTTCACAAAGCAGGTATTTAAATGTCTTGCTGACTTAAGACCTAAATGTCAAAATTGTAGTTGCTACAAAATCTGATTCTCTTATCTCTGGAGAGGAAGGTGAAGCAGAGTTGACTCACTGAAAAGAGGTAGCATCTGGGGCCTTTCTTCATCCTTTCATTTCTTCTTATGTATGGAAGGAACTGAATTTAGATGGCAATCTCCTTGTTTCTACTAAACCCTTTCTTACTTTTCAATCTCCATTTCATTTTTCCTCCAGAAGTAGAAGTGTAGAAATCTGCATATGCCTCCTGGTGAAACTCCCTAGTCAAATACCATGGCAGCATCAAACACTATTTTGGGATTTAGATTCTTCAGTCTCTGCTCTCTTGGGACTTGCAGCTCTACCTCTCTCTCTCTTGTGTGGCCACTGCTTTCAGAGGGTCTGCAGTGGAACAGGCACATGGATATTACTCAAAAGGAAAAAAGAAGTAGTGGTGGAAGACCTTATAGACATTCAATCTCTATGCACATCCACATCATGCTGTACCATGTGTTCAGAGGATTGTACGTCCTTGAATTCTGGCTGAAAGGCATCTAAAGGGCAGGAGGAATGCAGAGTAATGTTTAGAGATATTGCAAAAGACAAAACCAACTCTCAAATAGATGCATTACAGGTGCACCCCAAGTGCAAAGTTCATATTAATGATGTAGCTTGGAGGCATCCACTAATAGTAGAGCAGTAGAGTTTTGTACTACGAGGATTGTAGTACAAATGTAGATGTAGTTTTATTCCAAGAAGTGTTAAATTATGTCAGTAATGCATTTTTAAACATTTTGGACTGAGAGAACTTAGTATTTTTTAAAAGGTAGATTGTATAATTGTATGTAAATATTTGTTAAAAGGCAAATGGGCTTCAAAACTTACTGGTCAAATGTGGACTTAAACCTTTTATTTCAGTTTCATCTCATGCATAATCTTGTCAAAGTATTTCACTTGAACTGCTCTTCCCCAGCTGCTCAGGGGGGGTGATTGTCCCACTTTGCACTGGTGCAGCCTCACCTTGAGTCCTGGGTGTGGATTTGGGTGCCACAGGATGAGGAAGCAAAGCTGTTAGAGTGTCCAAAGGAGGGCTGTGAGGATGTTGAAGAGCCTTGAAGGGAAGCCTTATGGAGGAGCAGCTGAGGATACTTGATCTGTTCATGCTGGAGAAGAGAAAACTGAGGGGAGACCTCTTTGCAGTTACAACTTCCTCATGAGGGGAAGAGGAAGGGCAAACACTGATCTGTTCTCTGTGGTGACCAGTGACAGGATCCAAGGAAATGGCCTGCAGTTGTGTCAGGAGAGGTTTAGGTTGGATATTAGAAAAAGGATGTTTACCCAGAGGGTATTTGGGCACTGGCACAGGCTCCCCAGGGCAGTGGTCACAGCACCAGCCCGAGAGAGCGGAGGGAGCGTTTGTACAATGCTCTTGGGCACGTGGTGTGACTCTTGGAGATGGCCTTCTGTAGGGTCAGGAGTTGGATTCAATTATTCTTACGGTTCCCTTCCAACTGAGATTCCACTGATTCTGTGAACTATTTGGTGAAGTTTCATATGCCTGAAATAAATAGCAGACTTACAGGTATGATAGTAGGTGGTACCAACACACGTTTTGAAATG
The DNA here is from genome assembly GCA_027886175.1 of Phylloscopus collybita. Taxonomy (NCBI): domain Eukaryota; kingdom Metazoa; phylum Chordata; class Aves; order Passeriformes; family Phylloscopidae; genus Phylloscopus; species Phylloscopus collybita. Next base: position 46,328,938 of record JAJNNQ010000137.1, on the reverse strand, counting down.
TGCAGTCTGATGCCATATAGAATTAATGGTTGCTAGCAGTTTGGGAAAAAGTTCAGATTCTTGTAATTAAGTGGATTACAGCACATAATTGGATAGAAGAATTGCCAGCTACAGTGTTCACATAGATATTAAAAATGAATATAGGACTGAAGATTCACTTGTAAAGGTAGAAAGCCAAGATGAAGACTTAAGATTTTACAGGCTCATAAACTTTTAGTTGGAATTTATTTATGTATGGGGTTGTTAGTGACTTGTCACAGCTGAATAATGTTTCTTTACTGTGTATTTGCAATATCAAATATAATTACATATAAACCTAAGAGTGAACCTGTTTTCATTTTGACCACTGTGTGAAAGCTGAGTAATCTAGTTATAAATGCATGTTTAAGTACATGGAAGTGGTCAACATGGCAAAGTAGAAGTACCAGTGTATCCCATCTCCTCTTGGCAAGAATTAAATGAACGAGATGAAAGATTTTCAGAGGGGGCTGCATTACACCATGTGCTAGAGTATATCAAGGGAATTCATTGGTGTCTTACTTGGGCACCATTGTATGTGTGTTTCTGAATTTCTTATTCAGCTGCTTTGTGTGATTGTGTGCTCATGGTTTGTACTGAGCATTCAAAGGTGTTGAATTAGTGCTCTCAGTTCTGCATGGAGTAAGGTATTGAGGTACAATCCTGTCTTGAAAAGGTTAAAGGCCCTTCAGGGTTGCAGGTTTTTGCTTTTTAAAAATAAACCACTAGTTTATATTACTTAATTAAGTCCTCTGCCTCTTAAGCCATTGTTAATTACCTTGATTTGATAGGCATGCTGGCAGGGTGGATCTCAAATTAGTTGGATTATTATAAATAAATGTCTAGCAGTTCTGCACAGCCTTTAACTCAAAATCAGTATGCAAGTGGAAAGGCTTTATCTACTTAAGACAGTTTGTAGTACTACTGTAATATGAAAATGAGTTTAGACTCTGGATATGAGAGTGATTTTTTTTTCAGTGAAACTAAGGAGAATCCATGAACAAGATAAGCAAGATTGCACTCCCTCTCTTGCTCTCTCTGGCACCACTGCTCTCACATCTCCTTATGACCCATTTCAAAAGAAGACATTGGGAGCAGCACTATCCAAGCCAATGCAGGGTTTTGGCACTGTCCTACATAATTGCAGCAGTGCATTCAGATGCAGACTCAGATTAGTCTTAAGTTCAGACCTTTGTGTTAAAAGCAGTCACCGTAGTAACCAGGTAGTTATGCAGAAGGTACCTTCTACCTTCTTCCACGGGGCTGATCTGCATTTTGGGTGCCAAGGGGATGAAGCAGCTTCATTGCAGCAGCTGCCTCAAAATACAGACAAGACTGGTACTCCTGATGTTTCTTGTTCTGAAGAGAAAGATGCTCTGTGTCTTTTGAGAAGTCTGTGGAAGCTGCACATATGTCACATTAGATTTAGGATGGTGACACTTTCTTCTATCTTCCTGTGTATGCACACAAGCCTTTTTTATGGTTCTTGAATTATACATGGCCTGCTTTCACGTAGTCACCTACCTATCTGCAAGGATTTCAGAGGTGGGACCAAAGCTCAGTCTCTCTGATGGTGCAGACTGTGCAGTACAGAGACTGCTGCCTGCAGGAGCAGTGCACCCATGGAGACAGGGTATGCACATCTGTACTGATGTAGGTGACCAGCAACAGGCACTGGCAAGGAGCCTGGAATAGGCTTGCTGTTCACCCAGGTGATTCTCCTAAAGCAGTGTATTGAAATTAAGAGCCAGTTGCAATCAGAAACAATGGAGTTCATAGGAACTATGGCCAGTTCCGGGCTAGTGCACACTTGCCCAAAGAAAGTGTCCTTGTCACTATGAATGCTTCTTTGTGAGATGAAATCTAATCCTGCTACTATGGTATGAACATGCCTTGGAGCATGAGACCATATGTCAGCATGCACATGACATCCAATGCCAGCCTTCAGCTGTGGCTCCTATAACTTTGGCTCTAGTCCATATGTTTCCCATAGAGATACCAGATGGACAAGAATATTTTGTCATCTCATTGTGTCCTCGTGGAGTTGGTACAGTGGCTAGAACCTGAAAAGCCCGAGGAAAGGGAATGCTGACTCCTGTGTCCCACCTTCTTCTCAGATTCTGGGCACAGACATAGGCAGGGATGCCCACTTGGCCTGCACAGAGGTGTGAAATGTCTGACCAAGAAAGCTGTGGGACTTCATCTCAGCATCCTAGAATTCAGAGCCAAAGCACCTACAGTGCCTGAGCAAAAGGTATTCATACTGTATCTCTGAATTCACATGTCACACACTCTGGCAGACAATTCCTTTATTAAAAAGAAAGGAACAACAAGCAAATAGTGTGAGCTCACCATGACAACTCAAAACTGTTGAAGCCTGTAAACTGCTTGGAATTAATAATTATCTGGTGGACCTCAGTTACTGCATCACTAAGAGTTGAGCTAGGGAATAGAGCTGCGTGTTTTTCTTGATGGCACTGTCATAATAACAAAGGATGTTATTCCACTGCCCAGCTGTTTGTTTCAATGGGAGTACAAGTGCAGGATTGTTACCCCAGATTATAATTCTACACTGGACTGCAGTCTTCCAGAACAGCTTTGCACAAATCCTGGGGTTTGTAGGGTTTGTGAGCTGATGAGGAACATCCTGTGGTCCTTACCAGCCGAGATGGTTTGGCTTAATAAATTACAAATGTCCATCCATCTCTGATTCATTTCCTCATTTGCCAGCTGTAATTTAATAGCATCTTGATGAGCTGTTTCACTCAGAGAGTCTTCTGGAAGTTTGCAACCCTGATTAAATACTAGAGGTCAGGTCTGGTCAAGACAACCCAGGTGAATGTGGTGCAGATGATGATGATTAAATTACAAACTACAGGTCTAGAGGAAAGAGCTAGTTGGTACAATGTAGCCTGGCCAACAGGATGCTTTGCCTTTATGGCAAATACCAGATAGTGGGAATTATACTCAGAAACTAAAATATGTGAACTTAGTACCTGTGGAGAAAAGGAATTTTGCTGTTAAGGAGGCAAGGAAGGAGGTAATTAAAATAATCAAAATGGAAAAGAAAGCTCTCTTGTGTGTAGCTGTTGGACTAAAATGAAAGGACAAAAGTTGGATGGTTGCTGCCTTGCCAGATGATTAAAGCAATATTGTCATATTTGTGACTATCTTGTCTCGTATGGGCATATGCAGAATTTATTGCTTGTTATTCTGATAGACGTATGTACTGCAGCTTCTGTACAGTCACTCTCATGCTTTCTGTGCATTGAAATTGAATTTTATGAAAATATTCTTTTGAGATCTGTTATAATGACACACACGCATACACATAGGTAGCTGCTTGCTCTACTTTTGGCAGGGATACCATTTCTCTCTCCACTCAATTCAGAGGCATACAAACCAGATTAGTGTCTTTCTTCAGATTTGTTAAAATTCATCAGGATGTTTTACCATTTAAGCTTTTATTTCTTAAAAGTGGCAAGCATTCTGGGTGAGGTTTCTCCGGGATAAATTGATTGCTGTCTCCAGTGACACTTGATTGCTGTCTCAAGTCTCTCAACATTTGATACAGAGAGATCCAACAATCCTCTCTATTACATGGATGGGTGGGGACCTCCTTGAAACTTTAATTAGAGGTTTTAGCCTGCATGGCATGCACACTAATTACAGAACATAGCTGAATCTGTAGCTTTGAATTTTATGCTGACAAAAATGCAATCTTGTTTGATTCTGGGAGGATCAAGAACCAATAAGGAGACATGATTATAGGGCAGTTTTTTTGTTTTAAGTTTCTGTTTATTTTGCTCTCTAGTGTTAGCATTGCTTATTTTTTCAAATGTATTTTTTAGTTACAGTTTGTGTTTTCAAGTTTCTATCTCTGCTTCTTTGGGCTTTTTTTGAATAATACAAAGCCACCATTGCTACTTTTTTCCAGCTGCTTTAATGATCTTCCTATGTGTCTGTTTTAGACTTCAATGTGTTTATACTCTCCTTCTATGTGCTGATATTTCTTCATGTTTACCTGTAACTGTCAACAGTTCATTTCCTCTCAGGAAAATATTTGGTTGATCTCTGTGATTGTTTGCAGATAGATCCATAAATAAGCATTTTCTGAACGTTACGTTTTTATCTACAGAAGTTTTGTGTAGAATAGTCTAGTCCATCATTATCTTCCACCTTATAAGAATTCAAATCCATTATAAACTATTAGGCCACATTTGGGGGTTTTGTTTGGTTGGGTTTGGAGTTGTTCTAGAAAATTTAATCGGTAAACTAAAGAGCATTTTTTTTTTTTCTGCAGAGAACTTAATTCTGCCCCAAATATTTTCCCAATCTGTTCAGTGGGAAATATGTTTGCTGTATGCATCATACTGAAGGCACACAAAGTAGACTAGCATAAAAGAAAAAACAATCTTACAGAAGGGCATGAACTGTAGGAGAACCTGGCACAGAGAGAATGCAGAATAAGCCTCTGTGCTAATTCGTGTGTAAAGCAGCTTCTAGTAGCAGCTGCACTCAAAGTGCAGACGGTCGGAGTGACAAGATACAGTGCTGGGCTGATGGATTGACTGGCAGGCCTGGCGGGCTGCAAGAATACCTCATGTCACAAAATACAACTGCAAAGAAGGGAAAAACGGGGAAATATTTCTAAATAACAACTAACTACAGCAAAGAAATGGTACTACAAGAAGTACTGTACTGTTGATTGTTACAGATGGGAAGGGCAGGAGGAGGGGAGTGAGGCAGCAGTGGATGGGGCTAATCAGATGGATGTCCTAAACACACATGTTTTGGGAAACACTGTTGCATGACTGGTCTTTTTAAGCCTGGAAGAGTTACTTTATTCTCTTTCCATTGTGCTAGAAAAAAAGGAGAATTTTTACCATCCTTACAAAAAACTTAAAGCTGTTTTAGTTTTGTAACTACAAGAGAGCATAAACCCAGAGCACAGCCGGCTGAAGAAAAAGTAAAATATTTGTTTAACTTAGGTATTTAATCAGAAGAACACTGTTGTTGCAATACAACACAACTCTAATAATGTCTTCATTTTGATTTCAGAAGTCTACAGAACAGATGAAAAAAGTACCAACCATTGTCCTGTCTGTCTCTTACAAGGGAGTCAAATTTATTGATGCCACAAATAAGGTATGTGCAATTACTGAATGTTACCTTTTGTTTCTCACAACTAGGAGAAATAGTAATACCTATGAAGGCCAGGCCAGAAAGGGGACAGATTTGCATTTTGTGATTTCCTCTCCCTTTTTTCTCCTCCTTTGCCCAAAATGGATATAATGTAATTGTCATTCTCCAGAAACTCAGTCTGGAGGACAAGTGAAGCAGCTTTAATGGTTTGTTTGGAGAACATTGTGTCCAGCATTCTGCTATTAAATGCTAGCTTATCACAAAAGACATTCAGCAGGAAGCCTCTGTGGAATCCTTTACCATATTCTTCTCCATACAATTCCATAAATATGTAGAATATATGTATACGCTCATTAATATAATTTGAGGAAATTTAAAAAAGAGTCTCAATAAAGGATAAAGATGCAGCTTTATCCAGGGCCAGCCATTTTAAGAATAAGAAACACAAGCCTTGAATGTCCTTTCCAGATATTCAAATACCACAGCTTCTCTGAGCTGTTTTCTTGATGCTAGGCATTTAACTACCTGAACTGCAGCAGCTTAATAGTTGCTATTTTATTTTTTTTTTTCCATCTTCCTGTGTGGCAATGCTCCTGTGCTTTGTTTCTTACATTTCTAAATACATCCAAATCTCTAAAAAACCCCAACTAACCAAACAAAAGCAGAAATTAAGAGATCAGAGAACTCAGTGATGGATAGAACAATGGATTATTGCTTGGCCAAAGTAAAATGTACAAGCTCTGTAAAGAGAAGTAAAGTAATGCATTAATTTCTCTTCTTCGTATGTCTATAATGGCAAGGAAATACAATCCATCCTGATGCTTTTATATGAACAGAAAAGAAATTACCTTTTCTGTTATGTGACTAAAACTGACTAATCAATATAAAAAATAAATCTGACAGTCCAGCTACCTGACCAGGTTAATAATGTATACAGCAGCTTTGTGTTGCTGAACATTCAGACCACACAGTACACCTGACCCAGTATCCATCAAACTTGCCAAATCAGTTTTTAAGTTTAACTAGAACTGTGTTTTAAGTGACAGTGGAAGCAGATTTGTGAACTTCTGTTAGAGTTTGGAAGCCATATTTAGAGTTAGAAAATGGCATAAAAGAAAAACTGAGGTGAAATTACTGTTGTTTCAAGTCTGGCATATTTTCCAGAGCAGAGGGACTATGGATTCCTGTCCACTCCTTTTTCCTTCCATTGATTCAAAACTGAGCTTCTACAACCGTCATTCCTTTTATGTTCTCTGGTGTGTAGGGCATAAATCAGTACGTTATAATACTATTAACTACAACTTGGATAATGCTGTTTTCAGCTCTTAAATCTCCTCTGCAGCATAAAGGATGTAACTGTGGTGTCCTTAGGTTTACAAAAAACCCAGGAGAACAAAAGGAGCTTCTTGTGTCTCTTTGCAGAGTGCATAGAGCCTTATGTAAGATGGAAACCTGAAAGAAATTTGGCAGATAACATTAGAAGACTCTAGTTGAGTCCCACTGAAACCTAGTAGTGCAACAGATCTATTCCATGGAGTTAAATATGGCAGTCCAATGTTTTTTCTCAAGTGGTAGATTGCTTTCTCTCCAGTTCAAAATCTGCACTGCCTTTCCCTTCTGTAAAAACCAGGTAATAGCCTGCAACTCTCCCAGAAGTGTTGTTATCATCCTTGTCCACAGTGTGCTGTTCCCAGTTCCTTCAAGACCCAAAACAGATTAGCACAAAGGTGAGAGCCTATCCAGACTTGTACTGCTTCCACATGAGCTTATAGTTGATGGCGCTGGGCAGCGCTCAGCAATAAACGCGTAGTTTTAATTGACAAAACTAGCTAGCAGTTCAGTGCTTGAAAACTCAGCTCTCATGGCTGTTCATCCTTTTCCTTTATGCAACCAAGCTAAGAATTTGAATTCCTAGTCATAGCAGGCAAAGTTTCAGGTGACTGAAACTTGAAGGGGCCCTGACCTCATTCCACGACAGCTATTTCAGTGGCGCCTTGAAGCTTGGCATGACACCATTCCTTTGCAAGTGAGACCAGAAAGAAATTGCTGCTTAGGAAAAAGCAGACTCACAGAATTTTCCCGTGGCTCACAGCTCACCCTAACTTTTGGGTGATTTCTGCCAGAAGAGAGATTGACTGGCATGAGTTAGGCAAGCAGAAGGAAGGCTGCTTAGCAAAAACCTAGTCTCTCCAAGGTATTTCCTTGGCAGAACCAGAACTGACTTTCAGCTCCCCCACTTTTTGAGAAGCACTGGAGGTTTCTCTTGCCAAAATGAAAGACAATTTTTAGAACAGCTGTACAGTGTCAGTCAGTGCCTGAGGAGTCTACCCAGAACAGGAAGCCAGTTCATAGCCTTCAACTTCCTACAGAATAAAACTATGGTCTACTGAAATGTGACAGTTGGACACAGTACACTCATGCACTGAAAAATCTTTAATTTTGAAAGGAGATCACAGAGGTTATCTTAGAGCAGCTAGAAAAAAACTCAATTTCATTGCCAATTTCTACCCAGATTTAGTTTAGGTATACTTTATGTTATTCAAAAAAACCTTGATTTGTGTATGTTTCTAAAAGTCACTTGATTTAAAATTAAAACATTAAAATAATCTCCATGAATTTTGACTCAAGTGCAAATCCCTGTGTCAACACCAAGTCACCTAGAAAAAGTTTCAGCATAGCAGAGCTCTTCTTACATATGCTGCATAAATTCAGGTGATTATGTTGTGGCTCATGATTTGGCATAAATACTTCTCATGTGATTTTAACACCTTCCAAGCTTGAATTCTTTCTGCTTTCTGAACTACAGTGTTGCCAACACTACATCGATGACAGCGCATTACAGCTCCATCTGTGGATATCTAAATCCCTGGTCTTGGTATAATTCTAATTCTCATCAGAATCTTTATTGAGGGTAAAAGTTATCAATTTGAGAACAAAGAAAATAAAATTCTTCAAGTAACATAAAAAGCTAGCAATTGTTGAGCAGAGATTATATATGTCATTATAAATTGGCATATATTGAAAGACAAGTACTGGTTTTGTCATTTTTATGAATAATGCATTAAAAACAAATAATCAAGTATGTTGCAACAATTTAAGAGAATTATTTCTTTTCTTCAATAAGGTTTCCTTATCTCAGTTTTTCCATAATTTGAAATTTAGTATGCTTTTTATTAAGATTTTTCCTAAGTAATGATTTGTTCAATTAAATATGTTAATACTTCTTTTCAATGACTTGGCACCTACATGCAAGGGGGAAAGTTGCCACTTAGCAAATGAGAGAAGATACGGCAAAGCATCTGAAGTAATTTAGTTGCATGTATAAAAAAAAAAAATTTAAAAAGGAAGTGGAGGAAGCAAGGTGGGAAAGAAAAGAAAGGGGTGAGGGAAAACCAGATATGCTGAGAGATTGTTTTAACTTGGACAGATGCCACCATGGCAGCAGCAAGTGGTGGCTGTGTGAGGAACTACGACACTACAGGTGTCACCTGTTCCATGATGCAGTAGTGATGTCATGCTGCAGCAAGGTGTGTCACTGTGGGCTTTTGTGAAAATGCCAGAGCTACAGCCAGCAGGGCTACAATTCAAGAAAGCACATAAACTAGCCCCTAAGTAAATTCCTATTCAATGAATTGTTCTCTTTAAACAAACCATTTGAAACACGTATGTTGCTGAAGCAAGGCCTAATCATAAGCCACTCTGCTGTATCTTCTCTCTGGCTTCATGGTTCCTTTGGCCTGAACACAGTAACTACATATCAGCAGTTTATGTAATGAGTGTTCATAATTTTTTCTAAAGCTTTAAGACAGCTTTTTTTTTTTTTATTTATTCCATTGGACAGACATGCCCCACCTCTCTCCCAGTAGTGTGCTATAGCTTACATTGGCTGTTGCAAGTAGTGTGGCTTGGTGCATGAACGGTTTCATTTTCCTACATCTCTCTTACAGGATGCTGCTGTCAGTAAGTGGAGATAAGCTCCCAGATCCCCCTGTAGTTACCATTTGAGTAATCAGAATCCTTTAAATATCTCACGGTTTCAATTATAAGTGATGTTTGGTGGTTTTTTCCTCCTGAAGAAGTATAGCTAAAATTTGTCAAATAGCATGTGCAAAAACCTGGCTATTGAGCTTGCTGTATTTTACTAGATCCTGTGTGTCAGTAGACTGAAACAGTGTCCATTTTGATCATTAGACAAAAGCCCAGGGACTTCATAAGATGCTGGTATAGTGCTGGTATCTATAAATACAATGTCTCTTTCTCAAAGAAACCTAAATTAACTCCAAAGCACAAGTAGCCTCATCGGGAAGACTCTAGAACATAATGGTTTCCTACCAGATGATTGGCAATTGGAGCGGGACAAAATTCCAAATACCTGTGTAAGATCTCACATGGGGTGCATTAAATCTCTATTTATTAGGACACTTCTGAAATACTTTGGTACAGTAAATCAACGCAAATATGAATCTAAATCTACACCTTTTAAATTTAATTCTAAAAATGATTGAAAATATTTTTTTTAAACAGAATATTATTGCCGAACATGAAATCCGTAACATTTCCTGTGCTGCACAAGACCCCGAAGACCTTTCTACGTTTGCGTACATCACTAAAGACTTGAAGACTAATCACCACTACTGCCACGTATTCACTGCGTTTGATGTGGTCAGTTTATAGAAGATAGTTCATTTGATAGTTCATTCAATAGTTCTTTCCATTAGTAATAGTTACTTAGTTCTGTTAAAACATTTTCAGGATATATTAAAGGTGATTAATGAAAGGCATCATTAATTTACTCCAGGAAAAGATCACTGTGGGATAGCAAAAGGACATTTCTGTAGAAGAGCAAAGATTTTCTTTGATATCTCATTTTCCACCAGAAATAACTCACCTCTGTCACCTCAGCTGTTGACTGTAAACTGAGTAGCTTTTCGTACTGGTCTGGACATGTAATTCTTTTAACCTAAGCTATAAGCTGAAGCCTAAGCCGTCCAAAAGTTTGTAACAAGTATGTTTGGCCAGCCATTCTGAAATCTCAGCAAACACCAAAAGATTGCCTTTATTTTGAAAGTAGCAAATAATTATTAAATTCTTGTTTCCTTGTTCTGTAATTCTTGCCTACATATCTCAAACTGTTAATTCAGCAAAAGTCCTTGGAGCTCCTATTAGGTTGGTGGAAAATTAGTAATTTCTTCCTATGCTTACACTTCTCAGGTGGGGATGAATGAACTATTATAGTTTCAATTAACATGAGCACATACCAATTAAGCAGTCATGCAGTTTTCAGCTAAATTTGGTGAACTAAGTAGTGGCTAATGTTTTTAGAACTAAGATTTATAGTCCAAAACTTTCAACAAAAATTACTCTTTGAGTTGTGCACAAGAGAAATTTAAGGTGTTACTAAAACTTAAAATTTTTTTAAGACAAAATATTTTAATAGAGTGTAATGTGTATGAATTATTGAAACATGCTTACATGAATATAAATAAGTAAAATCAAAAGAACAGGGTACCTGAACTGCAGCTTTTTATTTGGAACTGTGGAAATAGTTAACATGCACAGCAATAGTGTGTGGGAGAATTTAAATAACAAGATGTACAGGTAGGTGAGAGGAATTCTAGCATTTTGGTTGAGTGCTTTTGTTATTCAAATTCTCTGCTGACATTTTAGTATCCACAGGGAATAGAAAAACTTTGAAATTGTTTTAAAAATAGACAATGATCAACAAGATGTTACATTATATAGGTTTTAGTGATGTGTGAACGACTGAAATTAGACTGAGTGAGGTTGTTATTTCTCCTGGTCCATTTAAATCCTACTTAATGTTTTTGAAGCATAGCAATTTCATTTATAGGTTTAGTAATCAAGCAGAAACATAGACTCCAGTTTTCATTGCAGATGAAATTCATCTCCTTTCTTGGCAAGGGAAGCAAAGTGATCCAGGAATAATTATATTTTGCCCACTTCCTGTACCTTAGGAGAAGCATTTAATATCCAAAGCACTTTTTAAGCTATTTTAAGCAATATGGACTCTTTTACTGTCTTAACTTAGTTTTCTCCTGCAACCTAATCCTCAGTTGGGTGTTACCTACTCAAATATCCTCTTTTTTGTTGTTTTATTTCTCAGGAACTAGAATTTTTGATGCAATTACAAGCTTTATAAAGACTACCTGGATGTTCAGAATACAAGCATACTGGGAATTAAATCTTCTATTCAAAGCCTAATGTTTATGTTAAACTGATCGTCCCATTTGCTAATAGAAACAATTCTACCCATTAGCCAATGGATAAAAGTACAATCATTTTATAAGAAAAAAAGAATATAAGAAAATTAAAGTTTAAAATGGTAGAAATCCACAATAAAGTGCAAGGCATTTTAAACCATATATACTTTGGTAATACAATATATGCAATGTTATGAAAAAAAATCACTCTCTTAGGTCCTTCAGTTTTTCAGGAAATGTGGGCAAGAAAAATTGATTTATAAATTTTAGTGTATGCAACCATAAGCATTAGAGATTATTTAGGAATAACTTTACATTTAACATTAACTCAGAGTTAAAATTCTACAATCAAAATTGCAAAAACATCAGACTTTGTTACAGAATATTGAAGGGGAAAAGGTTTGGGGGAAGAATAGGATTTATTTGCCAGTATTTGAAACCTACTTCACTTTCATTCTTTTACTAAGCAGCTTTAAATCTATGAGTGAAGGATTCCCTCTGGAGAAACAAACCATCAGCACAGCTCCTGTATCAATTTCTGGTTTGTGTACTGGAGATGCCCAAAGTAATTTCCATCAGATTCATTGCCCAATGCACCTATGAATAGAAGACAACAAAAAAGTCAGTTAAAATGTAAGGAAACAGCCATTGTAGTAGGCTGGCTGAGTTAAAGCTGAAGTCCTGAGTCAGACTTGGGCTGGAGCTCTGAATTGCCTGGCAAACAAGGTAGTTGACCTCATTCGTCACCTCCCAGAAATTGTTGCTTAAAGGCATCGGCTTATTCACTTTCCCTCTCTGCCTTACCAGGCAAGGAGCAGAATTCCAGCAGCCTGGGAGGCACCACAGGCCTTTCTCTGTCCTTTCTAAGGTGCTTGATGGGTTCTGTGAGAGTTCTGCAGTGTCTCCTACAGCAGCCAGGGGCTCTACAACTTCCCTGCTAAGCATCTGTCGGGGAAGGAGACTTGTATCCTTCCTTTTGTGCCACATGCTTTTGAACTTATTTGAACTTATTTGACCTTTTTAGTTCAGTACCACAGGTGGGAAATTCCTCAAACCAAGCTTATTTACTAATGGGGTTTTTTTTTCAGATGACTTTTAAAAATTTTACAAGGTACAGTTTTAAAGCCCTCCTTGCCTCCATTTGCAGACTTCCTTTTGCCAAGGCTCTACCACAGTCTACAATGTAGGAAATTTATGTACAATTTATGGTTCAGTTTACATTTCAAATATTGAACAGAACAGTGAATGTTCTGTTTTATTTGCCACATTTCAAATATTTATTAACCAGAGAAGAAGCTACACATTTCTTATGGTTTTCAGGTCCCAGGCAGGCCTGGGTTTTTTTTTCATTTTACAGACAACAAAGGAAAACAGATTATAATGGCTTTATACAAGATGCAGGATTTAAACTAAATTTATGGCTCAGTATGGCAAACTTTCAGTCTTTGCCTACTCCTATCTCCCAAATTGTCAGGCCTGTCTCAGTGATCTTTTTGTATGCCACGCTGAATGGTGTATTTTCTCAGTCCTACTAGTATTGCAGCCTGCATGCTCTCCAGTAAGCCATTCCTACACCTTGTCCTGCTGATATACTCCTTAGTAATATTAATAATATGCACTGCAGACAACCCCATAATGATATAGTACACTCTCCTACTGTCATGACAGCCATTTCTCTCTAGAATAATATTCATATCCCACTTAAAAGTACAGTCCATTTCAAATTATATTATTCTCTACATTTTTAACAACTATACTCTGTTGCTCTTAATTCCTTGGCCAGCATTCTGCTAAAAGGTAGAGCACTTTATAACAGACTCTTTTAGTTTTTCTTTTATTATTCCACTGGCAAACTGCATCCTCAGTGTTTTTCAGTTCTGGACAGTTTCCCTTGAAGTTAAAGGGGAGATAATTTGGAGACTACAGCTATCAAATCAGGCAGACATTTTTATTTGAGCAGCTATAAAATTTTGGATGGCTTGCTGTTGTGACTGTAGTCGTAAGACCAGAGAGCATGTCCCAGTGCAGGAGTATAATTGTTTTCTGATGGACCTAACACAGGGTAGAACTGGCACCTTTATAATAAGCTCATATAATGAGCAAAATATGCTGAATTTAGCCTGTATTGTATCAGTATACATGAGTGATAAAAAAGGAATGGAAATGCTTTAGGGAAAATAAAGTGTAGGGCATGAAATAAAATGCTTGTTCATTTATCTTTTTTTTAATGACTGAAGGGGCTGCAAATAGTGTACTTCCAAGTGCATTGCATTGCTTTCTCATTTACTGCAAACTTAACAGTTAAGACTTGACTAGTAAAAACATAATTAATTTGAAAAAGTATCAGAAATGTAGGAATTTCAAGGGATCACCTAGGTTGAAAGCAATGCAGAATTGCTTCCACCTATAGGCTATGGAGATTGAGGAAGGAGAGAGTAACATCAGAATCATATCAAAGAGTTATGAATCATTCTAAGAAGACTGTAGGACATCATATGGAGGCTAGCCAACAAGCTTGCCTTTGCTTTTCAAGGGTCTAAACATTATTGCAGAGTTAGTAGCCCAGAAATAGGCTCTAGTAGAAGCCTAAAAATAGGCTCCAGTAGGAGCCCGAAAATAAATATACAAAAACAAACCCACAAACCTGAAGAAAAATTACCATAGGAATCTACTTGCCATTTAGAGTAAGGTCAAATTTGAAACTCAGAGCTGCTTTTTCATTGATGTATAACTGTACTGAAAAGATATTTATATCATCCCCTCTGATACCTCATTCATGCTCTATAAATATTTCAACAGGCTTTTTTCCCCCCATAGTGGAAGAGGACTTTAAGTATGCCACCTAAAACACTGAATGGGTTTTAGGCATAATGGCCTGACTTTTTTGGTTATGCCCACTAACCTCCCTTCCCCTTGCTTACAAGAGTGTTGTTACACAACTGTTTGAGCTCAATTTTACTTCTAGAAAACAAACCCATGAGAGGGTTTCCCCAGGACTCGCAGCACGCACTTGAAGCAGCACACTGACCTGCATACACAGTGCAGCTGCACTGCATCTGTCAGTCAGAGTATGGACTTCCAGCACCCCTTTGTCCTTTTGAAAGCATTGCACCCATGCTGCAGCCTCTTCCTGTGCTGCTTGGTGAGCACAGAGCGTCCCAAGGCATGTGCCCAGGGAAGCAGCACGTCAGCCTGCTGGCTCTGGGGGAGGACAGGTCAGCACAGGATGTCTGAAATAGAGCGAGGCCGAACGTCACGTTGCAACAGTGCAAGAGGGGCTGGATCCTGAGAACAGCAGATATGGGATAAGGTGGGAAGGTTAATGTACTTGTTTTAAAAAGAAATGACAACACCCTCACCCACTCATGTTTTCATGTTTAGTAAGACATTTTCAAAGGGTTTAAAAGTAATTACTTTCAGTACAATAAATCACATTGAGATCGTTTTTAATCAATGAGAAATCAAATGACAGACATAAACATTACAGAGACTGAGGAGCCTATTACCAGCGTGATTTTAATTATTTACATCGCAAATCACTACCCCACTTCATGTATCTGACAATAATTCAACCTCACCTCAATTTTAACTGTTTCTGTTTTGTTCCAGAATTTAGCTTACGAAATCATTCTTACACTAGGACAAGCATTTGAGGTGGCCTATCAGCTTGCACTACAGGCACGAAAAGGGGGTCATTCTTCAACCCTCCCCGAAAGCTTTGAAAACAAACCCTCTAAACCTATTCCCAAACCACGTGTTAGTATTCGGAAGTCAGTGGTAAGTAGAAGGTAGTAATGCATGAAAAAAAAATCCAAAATTCAGCTATACAGTTAAGAGTTTCTATACTAGAAGCTGTACAAATAAAAATACCTCTTGAGTCAGAAATGCTCCATTGTGCCACTTTTGCTCATCAGCTGGCAGGGTTGTGTCACCGCAGCACTGGCAGCCATTTCAAACTGCTTATTTCAGATTTCTCCAGTTTCAGATGTTGCTTGGTTAGTTTTGTGTACATGTGTCTTAAAGTAATTACAGAGCTTTAATTAATTCAGTTTAATCAATGCATACCTCTCAAACTCTGAGGTTTCATGGATTTTCCTAATCTATCACCTAACTTGTTTGGTATATACCATCACAGCATATGTTTCCTAATCAAATTACAAATCCAAATCAATTTACAATTATTCTTTCAGACCAAGCAACTTCTTTTCTTTTCTTACCCTTTTCTTTTTTATTTTGTTTTTCTTTTCGATCTGGGATTCAACATACCTTTTCAGTATTAATCACAGACTCCTAAGAAACAAAGCTCATTGAAGCATATGTATTGATTGCATTTAAAGTGCCCTCCTGAAGTGCAGAGATGACAGAGAAATATTCTTTTACAGTAGACCTTTTAAAAAAATTATGAAAACTATTATATATTAAGTGAGAACACAGGCACAGGGTGATTTGGGAGGGAAAGAAGAAAAGTGATCACACACTGTATCATATTCACTGACTATAATGTGAGAACTGTAGTCTATGACAATTATTGGGTGAGGGGAAGTGGGGTGGGGGGGGAATGTGTGACTGTACACTTTGTCATCCATTGCCACAGAATCTTCCTCCATAAAACTTTAAGTAGAAACATTTCCTGATGCCATTGTCTGTCTCATTAGCGAACAGACTTCTCAGGATGAAGTGTGGCTTTAATGAACTATGATGCCCTATAGCTTGGGGGTAAACACAGCTCTGATCTCAACAGGAAGAAGAAGGCAGCCATGAGTACATGGGAGTGTAGACACCACCATACTTGCTGCTGTACGACTTTGTCAATTCGGGATTTGCCCTGTTAGTTTAAAGAAAAACCCTCTGCTCAAGCTGCCGTGCACGGAGATGGTAACCCGTCTGTATGTTTGCATTTGTCTTAAAGCAGATAGATCCATCCGAACAAAAGACTCTTGCGAATCTACCCTGGATTGTTGAACCTGGACAAGAGGCCAAAAGAGGCATTAATACCAAGTATGAAACTACAATTTTCTGATACAAAACTGTCCCCCTGTTCCTTGTTGTGCCTTGCACGCCAAGCAGTCACAGCACAGCCTTTCCTTTATGGCAACGTTTCAATCCAGCAGAGAGGAAGACTGCACTGTATGAGTGGCCTTGTAACTTACAAAAAAGGCTGACAGTCATTTCTGGTGATGTTCTTCTTCCTGCAGCACTGACTGAAGAATGACATTATATGAAGACTTTTAAAATTACAGTCCACAAGAGGAGTGAGAAACCTTATTTTTCATGCAGTTCTCCCTTGTGACGCTGCCACAGTGCTTTCTTTGATTTCTTATTTTAGAATTCTACTTTTTAAAGGAAAGAAAAAACCAACAAAACGTGTCTAAACTAATAGTAATGCTGCCTAGGAGTAGAGTATTTGATTGGGTTTTTTATTTAAATCTTGGCAGTTTTTAATTGAAATAGAACCAGAATTAATAAATAGATTATTTGTGAAACCACTGAATTCATTAATAATTACTGTGTTGAATAAAGAACTCATTAAAGTGACGAGAAATTAGGCACCTTGATTTCTGTGTGCGCTGATTTTATATGTAATCATTGATGTCCTTTGATCCTCTACAGAAAAAAGAACCTCTTGCATTGTAGCAAAGGATCAGAGTTTTATGAATGGTTAGAAAAAGGTATTAATAATGCACAGAAAACATTTATTAGATATTTTTTATGGAAGAGAAGTACTATAGGAAAAGATATGAATATTTATGGAAGGAAGCCAGATTCATTATGAGAAATATTGTTTATTTTAAAGTTAAGTAAATGACTGCTATAGCAGCATTATGAAAATTATAAGAGTTGTAGCATCAGTGCACTGGATGTTCTGTGTGATCAGTCTGGAATGAAAGTGGAATGGTCATTCTACTACACCTACATATAGTTTATGCAATTCAACATTGCTATAGCCATGAATTCTACTAGTATTTTTAAAAAATAATCTCAGTGGTTCTAAAAATGTCAAAACCATGGATTTTGCTATCAAGATTTCTGTCACAGAAAGCTTGTTTGAAAGAGTGTTGATAAAACTCTACTGCAAAACATTTTCTAAATAAAAACAGCAAGAAAAAGAAAAAAATTCCAAAGTAATAAAAAAGTTTTCATGAAACAAAATAATTAAGCATTTGCTTAATATTTGGTTAAATAAGATTTACTTTTCCTTTAAAGTGTTTTAATTTTTTTAATGTCTGTGGAGTATTTGTATAATGCCATGATGTATATTTATGTAGAACTGAAATTATAACAGTAAAAATATCATTATAGGAGAAAAATGACATTTTAACGTATATTGTTCTATCCAGTCAAATTGTGAATCATTTTGAAGTTCATTATAGAGATATTGATAAATTGTGTGGTTGTCTTAATGTTTTTTTAATTATTATTTCATATCCAGCTGAGGTTTTTCAGTTAGAATCATCAGTTGGTATATTCCAAAAAATGGATAATTGAACTTGGTTTAAAACTGATAATTGTATATGGTTTAGTTAAACCTAATCATAGCGCTGAGTGATGACATCCTTTTAATACAGTATTCAATTTACTTGAACAAAATAGTTCCTTGTACATATTTTTGCTTATTTACTGTTGATATGTACTTAGTCAACTGACAGTAAAAAAAAATAACACTAAAAATATGGTACCAAAAGGAAAATTGTATAGGAGAAAAGTAAATAGTAGCCTCACTGCAACAAATACTTATGTAAATATGCTTGGGCTTCCAGTTATAAATTTTGTAATTTTGTCATTTATTTATATCCTATAAAAGCACACAAAATAAAAGGAAGTTGTACAGTCCCAGCTTTGTGTATCATTTTATCATTGCTAAGGGAAATCAGGGGCATGATGCAAAGGATACTAAAACCAGTGAAATCCCTCTCCCATTTCACTGATTTCACTGGGCTTTGTGTCCTGTACAGAGGAAATCTAGGAATTGCTGTGGAGAGAGTTTTGGTTAGCAATACAGATTTTGTTTACCAATGGTAAAAATGTCACAGTTTAAAGTCCTTAATTAACTTGGTTCTTCCATGCTCTACTCAACTGCTGACTTCCCATATTTAATCACATCCTGTAAAGATTTGTGCTGGAGTTATGTTAAAACACATTCACTTCAGGCATGTAAAGTTCAAATGGGCCAGGTTTTCAGGGTATAAAACTGGGGCACCTCTTATGCAGTTGAATGACCCCTAAAATTAAAGGATGTGACAGGAGCTGCAGCAAAACTCTATGCAGATGTAAGTGAAAGGTGTGAAATGACAGGAACAGGTGCCAACTGGCACCTTGCAGGAAGAATTTGATCTAGGTTCATCAAAGAGATGTCAAGTAGGTAAGGTGATACAGTAAGCAGCTGAACTCATTTGGGAGAGATAACTGGGGCAAGAGAGACTGATGATAACTAGCAGGACTGATGAAAGATGAGACAGATGAAAGACTGGTAGGGCAGAGAATTGAGTGTGCAGGTTTTGGGATACAGTGAACCACTGGAGCCCCCCCAACAAATTTAAACTGGAAGGAAAGATAAGAATCAACACACATTAGGGACTTCTGTATTTGCAGAAACCTGGGATATTAGAAGGAAACATATCCATCTATTCACCAATACTAGTGTAAGCCAGTTGGAGAGAAGTCTATGGGGTCTCCTCTTGCATGAGACAGTGGTTCAGCAGTCCTTTCTGCAGATCCAAAGGGACTTCTACAAACTTGCACTAATCCAAAGGCATTACCACTTGATCTTTTGTCTTTTTTTGGTTGAGATGACTTTTCATTTAAGTTCCTGGTATGCTGAAAGTGCATAGGCAGTAAGGGGATAATGGTCAGTCTTAAGAGTGAAGGTAATGAAAAAGCCAGAGACCTCTATAAGGTCAGAAAATCAGGAAAATTGTTGTTCTTGACCTCTAGGGTAAAAGGGAAAGGAGGCAGGTCAAGGAGGGCATATGAAGAAACTGGAGCATTTGGGTGCTATAACCAAGAGTTAATTCCAACGACTGACTTGGAGTGGGAAGGTGGAGAATAGGCAAAAGAAGAGAGGTGAAACAGAAGTAGATTGCATTTGACATGACAAGTTAAGCAAATTGAAATCCAAATGAGATGTGGGTGACAAAGGATTTTGAGAATTATGTGAGTAGTGAGGTCTCTAATATGCTGTTGTGAATGGGTGTTTTAAGTCCCTCAAAGAATCGCTGGCAAAAGGTATCGGCTAATGCAGGTTTAATAAAAAAGTGAAAGCGTGATGAAGTTCATTGGCAAAGTTCACTTTACTGTTGAACTACATAGTTGAAGCACACAGAGAAAGATTGGACTAAAACCTAAAATGAATCAAACTAAAATCAGTCTAACATTATCTGTGTGGAGACTGAGGATGGGAAAAGGTTAAGGACGGAAAAGAATAAGGATAAAAGGGAATGAGGGGGACCCTCCTGTTGAGTCACAAAGTTCAGAGTAGACGCTTTTGCCAAACTTAGCTCCAGACTTGACCAATGGCTTAGGTCTCAAATTTTTAACAGCACTTAAACTTAAGAGCACTTCATTGACAGCCCAATTTAAACAAGTTAAGAAAAGATTCTGTAGAATTTACAATGAGCATGACAGTAACATGCAGGCCTAACATGTACAAATCTAATGTACTTGAATTACAGAGATCAATGCTCACAGTGATGTGTGTCCTGGTTTTGGCTAGGACAGAGTTCATTCTCTCACTGTTGCTGGGAGAGGCAGGGCCTAGAGACATGTGGGTGTGACTGAGTTGCTATTCTAAACCATCCAGTTCATTGTGGGGGGACATGGTTCCAGGTGGAAGACAAGGTGAGTGCACAGCAGAAATGGTACCATTTTGTTCCTTTTTTCTGGAGGAGCAAAGCAGTTGGGGTGGTGCAGATGTGGAGCAGGGCAGTCAGTGCAGGCAGACCAGTCAGTGCTGTGCAGATGATTCAGCTTGGAAGGTTTGTCCATCCTTGTTTCTCGTTGTCTTGGGCTTGGGGAAGGAGGACACCAGCTGTGGGAGCATCCACCATATTGTCCTTTGTCTCAAGAAGAGCCACATAGATGCTGGGCTGTGGTAACATCCACCATTTTGTCTTCGTCTTGGTGGCCCTGCAGAGCTGGGTGGGGGTGGTGAGCACATTTCTGTATGTAAGTCACCTCTTTTAGGCATTGTTGTTATGAGTACCATTTGCTGTTACTGTTTGTTTTCCTTCTCTCATTGCTTTTTCTCTTAATAAATTGTTATCTCAACCCATAATCTCCACTTTTTGGTCCCTTTCTCACTGGAGGGGATTGGGGAGAAGGGAAGCAGCTGTTTGGTTTTAAACCACAACGATTTGCAGTACTATATTCACACTTGGCAGACACATGCTAAAGGAGTGTGGACACATACCTGTGAAAAATTCCCCTCAGGATCAGTGAAGTACTCATGTTGGATGCCTTTGCATCATTTTGAAGGGTGAAGAGTTGAGCCTCGAGGAGTGGGGGTATCAGGCTCCATCGTTGGCTCTTGGCAGTGGTCCTACAAACAGAGCAAACTTGAGAATTTTCTTGCTCGGAGGAGTGTCCCACTCAGAGTGAATTGCTGGTTGCAGCCCTCTATGGTCCAGGAGAGCTCCGAGAGTCTCACTTAGGACTGCTCTTTATAGGGTTGCAAGAATGTTTTCTTTTGTCACAGCAATTTTCCATCCTGGCCACAATTCAGGTCAGTAACTTTCTATAAAGGTTCAATCACAAAAACGGTGTTACACTTGCATTCTTATGCAGGCAAGAAAAATAGGTTTCCAAGACTGTTCGCTAAAAAGCAGGAGCTCATTAGCCAAAATAAGTTCCTAGGAGCACAGAGTGTTTCTGGTAAGCTCCAGGAGCTTACCTGAGCTGTCATTCATCAAGGCCAAGGCCTAACAAGCATTTCTGAAATCACAGTGTGGGCCAGTGTGAGAGGGGGATGCACCACCACATATGCACAGTAAAAAATCTGGGACAAGGCTTAAAACTGCAGAAAGTCCTGACGAACAACAGTGAACTTCTGTGTTAGAGGGTTTCCTAAAGCAGATGTTGATGTTGCATTTGAGACTGGATACAGTGACTCCTCCAAATTGGCCTGGCATTTATTAAAAGCCAGAAGAGCCACTGCTCACAGCTGGCAGGAAGGAACACGCAGCATCTCTGGTTCTGGTATTCTGCCAGGAAGTTTGTGAGAAGCTGCTTCACCTGCAGAACCACAAGGTACACATGCCTTATGGTTTAAAGTCAACATCTCAGCATCAAAAACTGGCATGGCCATAAAATAGTTACCATTGGCAAGGAAATTGCCAGGTTGTGAAGATTTTGTCTGTCCTTTGGAAAAGAAGCAGCATGCTAGACAACTAATGCACATACAAGTTTGAAATAGTTTATCTCCCATTCTAGATTAAAACAGGCAGTTTGTGTCACATGCAGGACTCTAATTTTGCCCTAGATTTCTTTCAATCTGTGCAGTTCAGCTGGCCTACTTCACACTTCACTGGAAGACGGTGTCTAAAATGTCAACAAGACAACAGTCTAGAAAGAGCAACTTAACTATCTCCAAAGTACCAGCCCAAAGAACAATTGACTGTGAAGGAACTGCATAGCAGTGACAAGCACATAAGTGAGAGACATGACATAGGGATTAGAGACAAAATTTAGATGTGGGCACTAAGAAGAGGGATATTTGT
Source organism: Phylloscopus collybita (assembly GCA_027886175.1). NCBI lineage: Eukaryota > Metazoa > Chordata > Aves > Passeriformes > Phylloscopidae > Phylloscopus > Phylloscopus collybita. Next base: position 46,306,842 of record JAJNNQ010000137.1, on the reverse strand, counting down.
TATCGCATGCTAAAAGACCATCTGAAGAGAGTGGGAGAAAAAAGGGACTCTGGATGGAAATCCTGGAAGGATTTTCAGCCCACTGGAAAGCATAGGGGGTTAATTCTTAGGCTTTTACTAAACAGCTCTGCAATTGTTCAGTGTTCTTTTGATTCTTTAGGTGAACCAACTTCTTTGCTAAATCAGCAAACTGACTCTACTGCTATCAAGGCCACACTCATTCTGGATAACCATATGCTGGTTCTAGTTAACTTTCACACCTGATAACCTCAGCTAGACAGAGGTTGACCAGGCCAAGTTTCACTTGTGGCCAGAATTCACACTGGATGTAGATTTTGTGGAACTGTTGGATTATTTCATTCCTACTGACTAAAGAGTCACACTCATTACAAGCCTGAAGTGCATCCAGCCCAAACACTACTGTCCTGTTGAAGAGACAGAAGAGGGAAAGCAGAGAAATGGCCTATGGTTCTTGCCTTTCAGGAAGGCTGTGGTCCAAATGCATGAACGGGAAACAGCATCTCCAGCTGGCTCCTGCTTTTGTAAAGACAACAAGCAAATTTCTCTTTAATCCTACTTAACCTTTATAGAGTGCCACATTTTTTTTCTTTCTATGGAAGTCAGGTACCTAGATATATTCAAGAATATGGGTCTGGGTAAAATGGTAACAACTAGGCAGACAAAAATGCTATCAATGCTATCAGTATGTAAATGAAAGCAAATTCTCTCTCTCTCGTCTTCTCTTGCCGCTGAGCTTGCGATAGGAAAACTGCTTTTCCTATCAATCATAAAAGCTGAATTCAAAACACATTACAACAGCATAAGGAAAGATAAAGCTTACTGGAAGTATTCAAGGGCTCCCTGGATGCAGGCCTGTGTCACATGCTCTAGGATGACCCTGCTTGAGCAGGGAGGTTAGACCCACTGTGGTCCCTCCCAACCTTACCCATTCTGTGATTCATACAGTTTCTATGTGTAATGAAGAAGTCTATCACAGATGTAACTTCATAAGCTCACTTGACTGTAAGACATGTGCCTTTTTGTCTTTTTAAACATGGCATTTCCTACTTTCAAGAACTGCTCAAATTCTCCACACCCTTATGCAAAGCTAAATTCATTCTAATATTAAATCCTTCAGAAAAAAAAAAAAAAAGGAAAATAAAAATTCATGCTCAGTGTTAAGGATTGGCCAGTGCTTGAGAGAACATCTTCAAATATGAGGGCAGTATATTTGTTATCATATTTTCTAAACACATCATAGAAAATCAGAAAGCCAGTGAGACAAAGGAAATGGAAATATGCTCCAGTATAGAGAATACCCAATGAGAATTAACTTTATCCTATAGTGACACCATGAGGAAAAAAAAGAAATAGAGCACAGTAATTTAAAAAACGCATTAGATGCAGTGCAGTCTTCATTCTTCCACTTGTGATTATTGGATAGTTATAATTGTGAGGCTACAGAATGTCAGGCTTGGGCATTCCTAAGGAAAACTATCCTAATGTATATAGTTGAGGCTAGCATTACTCTTTTCTTGAGTTGGTGTTGCAAAAACTAATTTTAATTAGTCTTTAATTTACCTTCCAGACAGTATGTAAGTCTATAAAATATCAGTGATGGATTAAGTGAACACTTCTGCATTGGAATTGAGTGAATCTACTGAAACATACAAGTGTCTGTGGGAATGCTGTGCACGAGTGGAAGCTAATGTAAAATGGCCATCTCTCTGTCACAGCCATTACACTTACCTTAGTTATGCTTACATAAAACTTGAAGAGTCAACTAAGCTAAGTACCTCAAAAACCTGGAAAACTGAACTGATTGTTACAAGTAGTAGGGAAAAGAGACTATTAAGGTTTCAACATTATCCCCAGCCCCTGATGTGGCAGGAAAGCCTTTTAGAGAGATGAACCTAAGTAATTCCAGCTGGTGATGCATACAGCCTGCTCCATAAACAAAGTTGGGCAGAAATATTCCTGCCAATCTGACTTTGGGATACCAGTTTTCAGCCAGAAGTCTAGTCCTGGCATGATGCAATCTGCAAGGAATCAAAAATATAAGTATCTGTTGCACCTGAAAATACAAATCACCTGTGTTCAATATTGCACATCCTAAAACCAGTCTCATAGGAAGGTAAAAAGATTTAAAGCTCAAATTACACAGTATACAAATTAAATTCTTCCTGATCTGTAGATGACCAACAAAACCTCTGAATCCTAGTATTTCATTACAATCCCTTCTCTAGAGCAGACTTTTGCAGACCTGAGGCACAGAACGTTATCAGAGGGTCTCTGAAGCTCCTTTCTGTACCTATTTTTAGGTGAGACATGTAAAGCAAGGAAATAAAGATCTTAGCTTTATAATAACCCATAACATTTGAAACACACAGAACATCTGGAAGCATTTAAGCAGAAACAGAATGTTTTCCTGAGACGTTTGTTGAGACTCCATTTTGCATAGAGATGTAGGAATTAAGAGCTAATTTCTTTGTCGTATATGATTTTACAAGTTTGTCTTAGTTCAAAATACGGTGTGATAAATCAAATTCCTTTAAGAAATTCAAAGTTCATGTATTGACAATGATGTGCTAAAACCAAAAAAATCATAAGCAAAACAGTTAGAAAACAGTCAGTAACATTTGCCAAAACCAGTCTCTAAAAAAACCACAGCATCACTAATGCCTAGAAAAATCCCGTGGTGCTCAGAGTAGACTCTGCTTTTCCATATAACCTCAAATCTGCCATTCCACTGTTTCCCTCAGGACTGACTCCACCTCTTTAAAAACACCAGAACTGCAACGATTCACTTTTTAGAATTTCTCATTTTTTTTAAGTGTGATGAATTTTACCAGGTGTGATTCAAAGGACTCTTATCTGTTGCAGACAAATAGCTATTTATCATTTGGACTTAGTGATTTAAAATTCTTTTGTTTGAACAAATACATCCGTGCTACCTGTTCTGTTAAGATTATCATTTTCCAATGCCACATTTGCAACATTATGTTTCAAAACTGTGTCACTGTGATCAATGGAATGGAATAAGCTTTTTGTTAATTACATAGGTTTGATATTAATCTCTCATTTGTTTTCCTTATTGGTATTTCACTCCTTGCTTTAAAAACCCTTACCAATTGCACTTATACTTTGTAATTTGCACTCTATTATAAACATCATCTCTTAATATATTTGTGTTGCACTGCAGCTTCTACACCTTTTTTAAAGGGATGTTGTGTAAGATAACATCTCATTCAGCGGGTTTGGTGGTGTGGTGGCTTTTTTCACATCTGTGGAACTGTGACTTCTTGGACTCCTTTCAAAGCTTTCCAGCTTTTACACATCCTACATTACATCTGTGCTCCCAACCATGTCAAAATTTATTTACTGGAATGATTCCAAATCTGGAACTCCCTGACCAAGGTGATACCCTATTATACAAGGAATATACAAACACAGTACAATCAATGACACCAGGAAAACTGATAATTTTTTACACCTTGAAATTGGTTTCATTATAAAGATTCCATAAAGGTTTGCTTTTCAAGAATGTCTCTGCTGATCCAAAGCCAAATGTGTGGGTGTTTTTCATCTCGCTGTAGTTGATTTAACTTGTAAAAGGAGACTTAATTTCCTTTCTATAGTTCCTCTCAATTACATAAACATTCCTGTGAGCCAGTCAGTAAGAGTTTATGACAGATTTAGAGCTGCTTGGTGATAATATATGTTGGCCTGATTACTGAAATGTTTGCTATATGGCTTCATTTGTTTAGTGTCATAAGAATTTGTTGGGAAAAAAACAACTCTGAAAGGGAAGGATGGATTAGGGTACCCAATTTTCAAACTCTACTCAGTCCTTAAGGAATGCAAGAATTATTTGAACGTCCTGTTCAACACAGCCTCTAAAATCAGCTTAGAGAATGAAAAAGCAAAATCCACGAATCTGCAAGAGCAAGCCTTGTATTTCAAATGGTAAGTGAAAAGTGCTTAACTGCTAAAAAAAGTGCTGCTTCTGCCAGTCACCACAAAAACACCACCACTATAGTTACACCTTGAATGTGCCGCTGCTGCTGGATTATCTATGCTACTGATCTCTGACAGTGGTTGCTCAAAACTTGTCTTCCTGTGGGGAAGAATTTTTGCAGTCCTCCCCTTGGACTAAGTCCTTGGGTTACAATACCTAATTCAGCTGTTCTCAGTTTGGCATTCTGACTGGGTTTATGAACATTCCTTTTTTTTCCCTTCAAGGAATCTCAGCAGAGAGTCAATTTAGAAATATCAAAAAAAAAAAAAAAAATCTCATTTTCAATAGAAAAAACACATTTTGTTAGAACTCAAATGTTGCTAAAAACACATTCCAAACAGAAGACATGCAAGTTCCAAGCCCCTTGCTTCCTGTCATAGTTTGAATGTCTAAATTGGAATTAATACCTATGCTATATTCTTTCTCACAAAAGCAAAGTTAAGACCTCTTGTATTTGCTGCTAACTGCTCAAAGTATTCACTGTGATCAAATTCTCATTTTCCAAATAAGAAGCAAACAAACACATTGGCAGATACATAACAATCATAATGTAACTTCTAGCCCATCACAGAACTCAAAGAGTAAAATAAGTAAAGCAAAATGGAGGGAGAAATTACATGAGCTAGAAGCACTGTGGTTTAATTTTTGAAAATGAGGAGATGTAATTTGTATGCAAAATAAAAATAAATATAGAAAGGCTTATTATTTTCTGAGAACATGATCTTGATTTCCTAAATCCATATTTTAGCAAAAAGCCAGCTATATGATGTATAGCACATAAATGTAACAGCTTGTTAAAGATCGCCCCCTTTTTTTTTTTTTTTTTTTTTTTTTTGCTATTACATGCTGAAGAAACCAGAAAGATCCAGAACACAAACGGAGAAAATGTTCCATTCCACAGTGTCACTCTGTGATTAAAAAAACAAGAACAGTGAAGTCCAACCTTGCTGCAGTCTTCCCCTAACCAATACTAGAACCCTGAACAGTGGACCCCCTCGTTTGAAGGAAGGTTGACATAAGTAATTAAGGACTAAAAATGAGATGCAAGGAGTAGTACAGGAGCTTGAGGAACTGCAATGTGTGAAGAGCTCACAGCTAGGAGAAGCTTAAGAGGAGAAGTAGATCATAACTCAAGGAATAGATTTTTTTTTCTATAGCCACCAAAAATTTAACCCTTTCAACAAAGATATTTCTAGGAAAAGGAGATAAAACAGTCAAATTGGTAGACTTATCGCTTATTGCCACCTACTGTATTTAATATATTTTTAACCAAATTTAAATGGTCAATATATGCTATGAAGAAAATTCCAGGTCACATGAAGTTCAGCTGAATTGTATCTGTCTCTGGCAGGTATTCACTGATACAATCTCATAGTTAAAAACAATTCTTCCACAAGTTCAGCTTGGACCATCAACCTTTTCTTTGAATGAATGTGTACCAGTGCTCTAGACTACAAAAAACCAGCTGCTGACTCAAAACAACAATTTAAAAGCTGAATCCTTGATACTGCAGAAATATTTTTTAAAAAATAGTATCTGCTCTATAATTCTTGAAGTAGAAAAACTACAACCCTTTGGCTTTGATAAAATGAGAATGCAACATCTGCAAGACATGAAAAACATCTCTTTAAATATTTTGAAAACTCAGACACATTCAGGTGACCTTTTTGATGGTCAAAAAGGTCCATCTTTAAACATCTAGTTTAGACATACAGTCAAGAGGTAAAATTTAGGCAACATTTCTTCCATTCAAACTCTTTCTGAAAGAAATAGAAACTGTTTCTATTTCCTAGCTCTGAAATTTAAGTCACATATTGGTAAGACCACATATTTTTCTGCAATATCTCAGCTGGAAATATAAACCTTTAATTGGTATCCTGTAGTGAATATAAATAAACTCCACAGCACCTTTTAAGAAATCATGCAAATACACTGAAAAAATTAGGAGCTACCAGCTTCCTAAGTATATTTTACCTTACTGTGTAGATGTTGAGTGTTCAACCATCAAGACATGATTATTGGCTTCAGGTTGGATTCTTTAGATCAAAATATTTGATCTGCATTAAAAGACAGATTTCCATTGGCCTATGCCTATGTCTGTTCATTCATCTATTCTCTACTAAAAAAAGACTTGAGGCCTTTCCAAGTCTCAAATTGAAAATATGCTATTCCTCTCAGGTATTATTTTAGGGCTACTAAACCAAAGTACATTTTTCAGTCTTTCCTTTATCTTTTTGTTCCCCCTACACTACTTCTACCAAGGGGCTTATAAACAACAGGCAATACAGATCATAGTATTAGATGAAAGGAGGAATTTGTGGTTATAACTGGGAAGCACAAAAAGAAACATTGTCATTGTTACTCCAGGACAGTAACAATGCTCTCAATTTTGCTCTCAAAATGTGTCAAGACTAAGATTTCTTGGCACTGAAGTAAGAGTTTGAACCAGCAGGCTACAAAGACTTATCAACCTAAATACTGACTCTAATGAGGAAGAGTAATATCAACAGTTGTTACTATCTTTGGAGGATATGGCAGGCAAATAGTATGATTTTTAGAAATAAAAGAAAACACTGCTATCATGTTCCACAAAGTACTATTAAAAAGTGCTATAGAAATTATATTTTCTATACAATTACAGAAAATAATTAGAAGAGTCTAATGCTTTAGAAAAGTAAAAGGTATTTTAAATACCAAGCATACTTTGTGTGTGTTTATGAAATAGAAATAACACATGCTTTACCTAAGAAGCAACATGTTTACTTTTGAAGAGTTTGAGTGGGTAAATTTGTCTTTGCCTCATTTTGAGTAATTTTAAACATCATGATTTTCAAAACTCATCTGTGTTTGTATATTATTAGAGAAACCGAAAAAAGCTAAAAATAAATCAGAGACTCAAATAAATTAAAGGAAGCTAATACAGCAAGAAATTAAAAATACCACATAAACACATGGAATCTAATTGTGGCATCCAAAGTAGTTCTCAGAGGATGGCTCTTGAGTACAGAACAAGAATCCTCTCTAGCCTGAAGGACATGAGTCTAATCATTCTCAGAGCACTTCTCCTATGTACAACACATGGTTTGTTAAATGGCAACAAGCACAGGAAGCTAATTTGTTCTGTAAACAGCCAGGTCCCAAGAGGGAAACTGCGTATTGAAACACTTACAAGATACTTTACCTTTCTTATCCTCCTGAACAAACACACAGAGGCAGCTTAAATAGTTCTAGTCCAATTATCACCCAGTTCTGCTATATCCCTCAAGGGCAGCAACTATAGGAGATGATATAGGGAGTGACGAAGCTGTCAATGACACATGCAGACCAAAAAATCGTACTCTTTTATACTCTTTTAGGATGTCCACCAACAGTCTCAGCCTAGGCTTCTATTAAATCTAGTTGCAAGGTTTCTCACAAAAACCCCTCCTAGAAGAAAGCAGTGCAGTGAATTAATCTGGAAGAAAAGCCTCTTAAAACCCAAGAAACCTATCCATGCTCCAAACCCACTGGGTCCTGCCTCACAAAAAAAAAAAAAACCACAACAATACCAGCATAGACACGGATAGCAGAACACCCCATGGAAGCTTTGGAAGTGCTGAAAACTACAATCAATCTACTGTCAATCTATTGCAGAGTTCCAGCCATAAATAAGCCTGGTCTCAGCTTAACATCTTAGTGCGTACTGGCAGAGCCAGTGACTCTGCCCCATTCCTAGCTTGAAAGAACCAAGTGAAATTGAGCACAGAAAAAGAAAAAAAAAAAGACATTGTACTGGAAGTGTTCAGAGTATCTGGCACTCTCCCTGTCTGACAAACAGTAAAGGTCATTTGGCTTCTGCTTTTCTTGGAATCACGACAGAAATAAGGTGTCCCAAGTCCTCAGAGCTCTTGGGCATCATCATCACCAGCTCTGAACCCAAAAAAATTTGTGCCTCCATAGTAGACACAAGGAGGAGGAAAACACAAGGTGGACAAATACACCTGAGGGCTCAGGTGTCCTATCAGAGGGAAATACAGCCCCAAGGCTGACTTTTCCACTCCTGGGCATTGCCATACTTGCTATGAAGGAGAAAGGGCAATGAAACAGCTCAAAAGGAGACTATGTTCTACTAGCAATTGCAAAAACATACAAATGCAAAACATTCTCTGCCATTCTGGATTTAGTGGCTTCTTGAAGATGAGGGTAAGCAGCCTCCCTGCAGTGTTCTGTTCCAGGGGGGCAGAGGAAACCACCTGAGTCAGAGTCTCTCAGTCTGGCTTTTCCCTGGAAACCTGCAAGGGCATCAGCTTCTGCAAAACACCTGCAAAACAAAGTGATAAGGACACAGACTCTGTTGCTGCTATATACAATTTGGGGAACTGGGCCCCATACAGAGACTTCACTGAATTTAAAAATTGTAAAACCCCTCTCAAAATAGTGATTTGCACAGCATTCTGTAACAGGGAGTTTAACTGCATAGTTTTCAAAAGGAAGCAAAATAATTTTGGGGTGGTGGATAGTCCTCTACTGGCAACAAGTTACCAGTTCCAGTTCCACCCCCACATTCCAGCACTGCAAGAGATCAATACAGAAAAATCTCAGGCACTAAGTGCACAGTTCTATTTCAAACAACAGAGCAAGATAAGAGGGGGGAAGGAGAACACTGTAGTTGGAGGAATGGTGCACTTTAAGGCAATACAAAGCATCCTCTTGAGTGTATCACACACGGGTATGATTCTTAAGGAAAGAGAAAAAAGAGATACGTGAAGCAGCTGTAGTTAAGTTAAGACTCAAAACTTCTACAGAAACTGATAGGCATGGCTAATAGGAAGTATACCTAAAAATCATTTACACAAAAGCGTTATTATAATTTCAGTTTAAAGGACTAGATAAAATTGACAATGGTCATTAGTTAAATTTGAATGTAGACTGACTCATTTTGATCTGGTATTAAAAAAGATAACGGAAGCACTAATGTTCAATCCACATAAAAAATTGCTTTTAGCCAAGTTCTCTTTTGTTTCCTTTACAATACATGTAACATCAAAGAAAATAGCCAAATTTGATGATATAGCAAGACTTATTTTTTTATTACAATAAACTTTCTTAAATATTTTAAATTGAAGAAGTTGCTTTCCTGGCTCCTATTTTAATAATTTTTCACATGAAATTTTTCATACTTTGCCTGCAAATCAGATCTGTTCTCTGTCTCTTCAGACATTTTCATCACTATTCCTCTTCTCCCACTTCAGTTTCAAATACTTATAGCCAACTCCAAACTTCTACATATGTGAATGCAACCATCCCAATATCACCTTCTGTGAAGAACAGCTTCCTCAATTCCAGCAACAAGCACAATGCTTCTGTGCTGTCATTCTTCCAGAACACCCAAGAATGTAGTCTTTATCTCACATTCCCTCAAGTTTCTGTGCTACTTGCTTCCTAGTCACTTCAAAATTGCAATTGTCTCTGAACTCTGCTCATGCACCCAATGCTTTCTGCATTGAGCTGTGATCAGATTTTTTTGTTATCATCAGAATTTCATTAGTGTTCTCAGAGAAGAGAACTTTCTGCCCTGGTTCCTCATGGGAAATATTTTTCCTGTACCTTTTAATCTGGTTGTGTGTCTAAGTTCAGCCTGACAGGGTCCTAAGTAGTAAGGACAGCACAGTCTCTGGGACAGAGATACCAGCTAAGAGAAGCTTCCTGCTCCTTGGATCTTCAGCTACTCCAGGGGGTACTGATGAGCTCTCTACAAACTGGACAGTAGAAGCAACTCTGTCCTGAACATTGTGGACGTATTCCAAGACTTTCTTTTCCCTCTGTTTCCTCCTTCCTTCACAGCCATATTTTATACTGTTGCTCACACTGTGCTCACCTGTCAAAGCACTTTTGATGGAGTTTATAAAGCAGCATTATGTTTAGACTGAAAACAAAACCACAATAAAAGATGCAGCACTCCCCCTCCATCCCAGGTATGAAAAACTGACTCAGGAATTCAAATTCATTTAAAACTTTGGCAATATTGCCTGGATCATCTTTATTAAGTACTGTACATACTCGAAATACAAAGCATCATGGTCTTTTCTATTGAATTTCTTCTCTTTACATTTCTGCCAGGAGTACTTTGATTATACTGACCCGTATTCAACAGCACCTTAGAAAGAGTAGAATTTCAAGTTGAAAAAGAGGAAAAACTAGTGATTGTCAAAAACTAAGAAAATACTAATAATGCCTATTAAATTTTATGAAATGCACACAAAAAATACTAAAAGTAAAAATTTCATTATTCAGTACCAGTTGAGATAATTGCTACAGTACTTTTTACAATCAAGTAGTTTGACAGCATTCTACTGCCAGCTACAAAAACATGAAAATTATATTAATGCTTGTGCAGTTGCTCATAGCAGTTGAGAGGCAATTTAATAGAAAAAGGTTTACTAGGTACCAAATAAAACATTGCTACCCAATTATTCAGAAAGCATTTGTCAAGTACAATTAGTACAAAACATTGATATTTCCACCCTATTTTGAATCTATAAATAGATGTAAAAATTACAAAAAAAAAAAACCATATTAAAAAAACCCCATAAAATCACATATTACCAGGCAAGAGATCAACTGGGCACAGAATCCCATGTAAACAAGGCTGACAACAGTAAAGTGTCTCCATAGTATAAATTGAATGCTATTTCCAAAAGAAAAAAAAATCTAAAATATACGCCTTCTTATAATTCTCCATACATAACTTTTAAGCCATTTCCATTCTCATTTTAGCTGGCTAGCTGTACTTTGACTGGAAATGTGGCACAGTCTCTTCCATTTCAATTACAATATTGAATTTCAGATCTTGCCATGAAAAAAGAAGACTCAGGATGTTCCCTTTAATAGGAACAGCTCATACATGTTACAATGCACTTTATCTCCACAGGTTTGAAGCATGAAGGTTCTTACTGCAAATGGGAGGTACAGCTGCTGTAAACTGAACATTTACTCAATTTGGTTTGAACACCAAGCACCAACATGGCTGGTTTCATTCTTCAAATGAAGAATGCCCCTGTTTCTTCCCATTCTGTACTAAAGGAAAATCCTTGCATCGCACCAAAAAAAAAAAGTGTTTTGCATCTTACACAGTTGTGTTCATGGCTAAGGAGCATTTAGCCATCAGCCTTGACATAAAATATCATTTCAAAGTATTATACGCTTATTCTTTCTTCACTATTAATATTAATTTCAACTAATTTGAATACATCTTATTATAATTTCCTTACAAAACTGGAAGCAACATACTTAATATGCAAATCAAGATTTAAGGATTATAAAAATGCTTATTAAAAACAAGACTGAATGCAAGTTCATTTAAAAAAACGTGCATAAAAGTACACAAATATACATGAAAATATAATGAATGCAACAATTAAATATAATTCACAGCTTAATGACTGTCAGACAAGGCAGAATTTTCTTCCCAGCTTAAAAAGTTGGTTATCTTTGCAACATTCAGCCCATTAATCAGAATTTCTGTAATACATAAAGAATGCCAAGATTATCAACAGTCACATATACTTTGAAATTAGGGGACACATGTATTGACTTGAGGTTTGTTCCATTTGTGTAGAATGTTTGTAAGGATTCTCCAGTAGTAACATTCCACCACTATAAAAAATAATAAAAACACACTTTCAGTTAGGTGAAGGAAATTCAGAATAAAATCTATTAACAGGCTTAACATGGCTAGTCCAATTGATTGTTTTTACTAAAGAGGCAGAATTAAAAATAAAAACATCAAATCAATTAACATTAAAAATAAACAGTCTTTAAGTAGAATAAGTTTAGAACTAACTACTAAATATAAGGCTTTCAGATGAAAACAAAGTTCAGAAAGATCAAAGCTCTTAAATCTCAAGAAATCATACTAAATAAATTCAGGTACTGACCCTTACCCCATCACAAAATGCAATCAATAGACATAAGTGCAATATATCCAAACTTTTAAAAATTACGTAATTTCATATAATCAAATGAATACATAAGCACATTGCCAGATAACTGGATTATCTGAATTAAAAACACAAGAGGATCAATCATGTACATGTTTGAAACCATTCGCAGCTCTTTTAGTAGGACTGACTTCTTTTTCAGTGAGATTACAATTAATATCTTTTAGAATACACAGTAAGCACTAACAAAAAAGAAACCAAGAAACCTTCAACCATCAGTTTATTGTAGTCTGAAATTTCACATTTCTCAGAAAAACTGTAGACCAATGCAAACCTGGACCCAACACAATCCAGCACAAAGCTGTTATTCCATTGTGCCAGAAAGAGGTCTACTCTCTATTCCTGCAGCATTTGAGTGCAGCAGCAAAATATCACAACAGATTACCTTCTGCTTTGATCACATTGAAAAGCAATTAGTATTAGTACTTTTTAGCTTACTCATCTCATGAAATATATAACATTATGGTTGTGTGTATAATGAAGATTTGCAACTATACAGCTACAATGCTTTGATTAAAAACACTGTTCCTAAAGTGTCTTATTTGATGGAGACCCCCTCAAAAAAGAAAAAAAATTAAACAAACCAAGAATGATCTTAATAAGCTTTTGAACTTTTGTTCTGAATAAATGAGCAGGTGCTGTGCCAGTGGGTACCACTAACTCAGCAAGTTCAATAGAACACAGGTGGATGGATACACCTCATCTGTGGATACGATGACTCATTCATTTAAAGGTGTCAATCACATAACTCTACAGTCCAACTCAGTCCAGCTTTTAGGACTCCTGAAGTGTCCAGTCTTTTAGTCTAGACTCCTGAAGTGTTCTGGACTTTCCCTGACTAGTATCTCCCTGCAAAATGGCTGTGTGTGTGTGTGTTTTCATGCACATGGTACACATCTATCTTTAGATCCTAAAAGAGAAGCAGAAATACAATACTTTCAGAAGACATCGTGATTGAATATGGTCCCACAACTGGGAAAAGACAAATGCCATACTTTCACAGATAGCAAAAAAGGTACTGGGAACTACAGGTCAGCAATCTCCACTCCAGTGTCCAGGATTATTATGGAACAAGTTTTCTGGAAGTCATTTTGAGTCACACGAAAAACAAGGATGTCATCTTGAACAACTAGCAGAGATACACCTCAGGTAAATCATGCTGAACTACCCAAGTGACTTCTGCTGACAATAATGGTGTCTCTCCAAAAAGCATGGCAAGACCAGTGGATGTGAGCAACCTTGTCTTTAGCCAGGCCAACAGCATGGTCTCCCAGTCAAACTGGAGGGATAAGGACTGGCTGAGAAGAATACAAGGTAGGTAACAAACTGGGTGGGCTGTTAGTTCAGTCACTGTGTGTCAAGCCCTGCCCAAGTACAAGTAAAACACTGACAAACTGGAGCAAGTCCAGCACATGGTCATTGAGGTGGCTGAACACCTAGAACAGATGTCATAGAAGACAGAGCACTGCATTTGTTTAGGAGGCTGTCTTCAACTGTTAGTAAGACGGTTAGAGACAATAGAGTCCCTTCTTTCAGAACCCAGAGGCAACTCTGTTGGATTGGGGGGCAACATTTCATGGGGCAAGGCCCTAGACAATTTTACCTAACTCTGCAAACTACTTCTAACAGGGGGCCCGGACTAGATGAATTCCAGAAGTCCTTAACATCCTAAACCAGTCCATGCTCCAAGAAGCATCGTAACACCATACTGAGCAACCACAAGATAAAATGAGAAGGACGCTAGAAACACAAAGTATGTCTTGTTCTTTAATATAAAATGAACATCAGAAGGTGCTTTCAAAACTAACTTAAGAAATTCAACTCTTTGCTACATGGTTACTGACTTCAAAGAATTAGTCTGATAGCATGTCTAACAGCTAGACACTGACCAACAATCAGCTAAACTCCAACCCTCTGAGAACTTCGCCACCTGTCATTTCACACACACAGAGATAACACATAGCTTTCTAATAACAGGTGCTGGCTACCACAAATGGAAAAAAAACCCCAACATAAAATCTCATGAGTAATCTAAAATTACAAAGAACCCGTTCCCAGACTGGAAAAAAGGCCACCTCTTCCCCTTCCCAAAAAAACATATACCAAGAGATGCCTGAACCAATGAAAGACTGCTGAAAACACTGATTTCCTCCAAATATTACTTATAAAATGTCTTTCAAGGCAGAAAATTATCACCTACTATTTCTTCTGAACTTCTACTTATGACAAAATTTAAACCTCAAAAAAAAGCACCTCTCAAAAAAAGGCCTGATATATAGCATTTTTCTGCTCATTATAAAGAACACAATTGCTGCCAAAATTGAGTGGATATCAAGGCAGACAAAAATGACTGGGATCCTTAAAATTAAAGGTGTTAAGGAAGGACATTGCAAATGAAAATCTGAAGTCAATAAAAATGGAATGTATGTAATTTGAAAACAAACCTGAATTCTTAAAAGACTTTTTCAGGGGACTTGCAGATACAAGAAGAAGTGAAAAGTGCTAGACCTTAACACAAAGCTGCTTCACAAAAGTGAAGTAGCTTTGTGTTAAGTAAAATGTTTCAGGTTTGTTCATTAAATTAGTCTTAATTGTCAGAGTACTGTCCATTTAATAAGGTGTGACAGGTTATTTTATTATTTCAAGGCTTACCTTAAGATAGCCTCCAGATGACACAAGAATTTTACTGTCAGGAGAAAAGGAGAGGCCTGTTACCCAACCCCCATGTGTTGGTTCTCCTTCATCTACAGTAACTGGGGAGCAGAAGTGAAGTAATGCGCCTGTTAAAACATCCCAAATCTAAAAGAGAGCAAAGAGTATTTATAGAAGGAAACTTAACAGGCAAAAAAAAAAAAAAAAGCCTCAAATAAGGAAACCTGAAATGCATTTTTCTGCATTAGAGGAAAAAAAACCCCTTGCATTCTACTTGAAGTAACAAAATAATTTAAAAAATCTTGTCTTAGAACTGTATCTTAAATAGAGGATTTAATCACACATGCAATTCAAATTAGAATTATTATTAAATCATGTGAATTGGTGCCTAAGCATTCATGGAACATAAATCTATCAATATAGTTACAAATTATTGCCTCACGTGGAAAATGTTACTATTTTCATCCTAATGTTCACCACAATGCTAAGGAATTAGACAGGCAGAACACAGACCATAGGAACTCCTCCATCTGTAAACTGACAATCAACTGAATTATAAAATAGAATCAAGATTAGAGCAGTACCCTTATTTCTCCTTTGTCATCTCCAGTGGCCAATAATTTGTTATTAGGAGAGAAAGTACAGCACCGCACACAGGCTTCATGGTCTTTCAGTTCATGAAGAACAGATGAACTTCCAAAGCTCCATATCTAAATGGAAAGCATTACAGAGTAGTGAAAGACAAGCTCAAAACCAATTATGATTTCTTTCTAAAAGGCATTAGCATTAAACTGTACGTAAGACTTTTTATATATATGCATATCTGTATGTGAATTTATGTAAATTTATTATACTGCGGAGTCTGGTTTTCTATTACCTGAAACACACAAGAACGCACTTGCTACGAACTACGGAAGTGATTGTATATATCTTTCCTTGGAATATATGTTTTAATGAAACCTATATATTTACAAGAAAGTTTAAAACTCTTCGTAGAAATAGGATTCATCAATCACTTGAAAATTATATGTCTTGGGTTATGGAACCAAAAATGTGAATTCTATTTCATCTGTTGAAAGCAGTTGGGGAGATGTTTTCCTTTCTCTCTTGTAACTCCGGTGGGAGGGGATGGATGCCTTCTGATAATGGGCCAGCTGTTAAAACCAGGTGGGGCAGTGTTTCTTATCTCTTTCACCACCTGTCCTCCCTCCAGGGGGATATTTTTTGCTAATGGACCATTGAGGCTCACCAAGGACACAACACATTCCATCATCCCATTGTGAGATGCTCCACCCAGTGGGGGGAGCCAACCATTCCTACCTGGATAAAAACTGAGATGTAGGAACATGAGGTATCTGGTTCCACTGGATTCCCAGAGGAAGACCAGACCCTTCTTGCCATCACTGGGCCCTTTTCTCTCAGGATCATCTCTGCTCCAACAGAACCACATCTGCCATTCCAGGACGACTTACTTTTGGACTGCTTCCAACACCCTGACCAACAGGGTGTCAGGTTGTAGCTCTGACTCTGTCAGGGTTTCTAGGATTGTTGTTTGTTTGCTTGTTTGCTTTGGGTTTTTTTCCTACTAGATTTGTATTGTTAATATTCCTAGTAAAGAACTGTTATTCCTATTCCCAAATCTTTCCCTGAAAGCCCTTAATTGCAAAATTATAATTTGGAGGGGGTGAGGGGTTTACATTCTCCATTCCAAGGGAAACTCCAGCTTTCCCTGGTGGATACCTGTCTTTCAAAACCAAGACACTGTATTTTAGAAATCTAATGTAATGCTTTAGGAACATAACAGGACAGCCCAGTTCATTTTGTGCACCTGCCTTCTGAACCTATGAACAGATACTTCACTGGAAGTCTCCGAATTTTTTTTTTTAACTTTACAAATTAAGACTGTCAGGCCATCAACAAATCAGTACAGAGAAATAAACGAAGTGTTTGGCACAAAGCTGTGCATTAAACATGTATTTTATTTGTACAGAAGCCTTAAGTTCTATCCAAGATCAATTGCAAATGACTGCAACAGCTTTAGAAACATGTTGATGGATACAGGAAATTTAAAAGTAGAAATACAACTTATTCAAGGATAACTTGAATAAAAAACTAGTTACCTCAAAATAAAAAATATAGATTATTTTCAGAACAAATAGGGCATCACTTTTATCTCTGTACAGAAGGTAACCAACCTTTGCAGTTTTGTCAGCAGAAGCAGATGAAAATTTACTACCATCAGGTGAAACAGCACAGGAAAGAACAGCACCTCCATGACATGCAAAATCTTTTTCTGGGTTTCCACTATTGATATTCCAAACCTATCACATATACAGAAAAAAAAAATGGTTACTTTTTTAACACAGTAAAAAGGTTAAAACACTTGCATCTTACAAAACAATATATAGGGGATGAAACTCAGCTAGATAATTCTAATGTGGCCAACATTTTGTTATACTCAGTGGTATAGCTAAAATACAACAGTGTAGATCTTACTGAAAATAGAAAATCCAAAACTGTCTTAAAAGTCAGCTTACACTTTAAGACTGATTTAGTAAAATGTTTCCTACAGAACGTAGGAAATACCAAATGTTACAGGAGACATTCAAATGTGTTCAATGTGATTTTTCAGTTCACAGCGTTTCACTCACCTTCACGGTTCCATCGAACGACCAAGAGAGAATTTTTGAATTTTCCAGAAGTCTAAAATCCTTGATTGCTTCCTTGTGCCCTCTTAGAAACACACATTGGTTCAATTGCCAGTTACATACCTAATCATAAAAATCAAATCCATTTTTTAAAAAAAGTGAAAGAGCACACATAAAAAGCATGAACTAACTTTTTATTTTTAAGTAACAGGACTAATAGCAAGTTCATATAGTGGTGGTGATTAGTTAAAATGTTAGACATAGAAGTGATCCATAATGGAGACACTGAAGATTGAGGGTGTCATAGTATTTAATGGTCAACCTATGACAGTTTCCTGTAATACACATATAATCTTATTTGCAAAGTGAATTTGATACTTAAAACTCACTGCTAATTAAAAAAAAAAAAGGTCAACTGATAACTTTCAGGCACCTCAGTAGTTTAGGGTTTTAAACCTTTGATCATAATAACATGTAGACTTATTTCACCTGTCAGACCTCACGTTTTGCTTACTTAAGTTAGATTTCTTTTATATTTTAATGGGCATTTTTAATGAACTGCCATTTTGCTTTGCCTTTTTATAACAAAATGAAACTTCTGTTTTTAATTCGACTATTCACTGAAAAATGAGTTACACGTAATTTTTTTCTACAGAAGCTATTAAGCATCAATTTATTTTAAACAGCAATGATTTGATAGTTGTTAAAGGAATGGGTTTCCTGCAGCAGGTGCTGCCCACCAGAGGGAGCTGACAGCCAGCAGAAACGCTTCCCACGGCAGACCCAGGAGAAGGATCCCAAGGCTGAGGATCAGCACCCAGGAGTGCTTTGCAGGTTTTATTCAAACTCCAGGTTCGGCTTTGTGGGCTGAAGGCTCCTGAGCAGCTGGACCACGCGCGTAGGGATCCTGTCAGCACTTTGAAGTGCTCTGCTGGACAAACTAGGACTCAGCAAGCTCAAACTGAGACACGGATCTTTACTGCAGAACTGCACCCCTGAGGTGGATAATGTTAACACGGACACACCAGAATGCACCTCAGGAGCAAACCTACCTTGCTGAGAAGCAGAGGTTCCTAATTGGAGCCCACATTAGTGCAGCCACTCTATTTCTAGCTGGTTTTCAACACAGCATTGGACAGGGTGGGCACACCAGCCCGCTCAGACTTTTTACATCACTCCCCAAGACAGTGGAAGCAAGCACACCGACAGCATCCCAAACCCTCATTTCAGAACTGCTGAGTCACCTTGTTTGACAGCTAATGTTTCTTTTCTCAAAGCCTTTCTATCATCCACAGCAGTAAAAATAAATCTGTAACGTTCATTATCACATAAGGCATAAATAAAGGCTACACTTTCTACAGTCCCTTGCTCCTGGATAGAGCAATACAAAATACAGTAGTCATTTAATGAGTTTACATTATCTATAGTAAAAGCCCTTTATTTTAAACAGCATTATCTTTTTAAATCTTGCCCAAACCTGTATAACTGAATCATGAGCACTTGAGATGAGAGTCTGACAGTCGGGTGTGAATCGACAATGCTGCACGGGTGTCTTGTAGGCCTCCCACGACTTCAGAACCTTCCCATCTGACAACTGTAGTACCTTTACAATGAAGAATGTAATAATTGCATTTATTTGACACACTTGAGGAAAACAAGAACATGCCAATTCTTTTTTAAATGACATGAGATTGTAAATACGTGTTTTTACGTCACTGGATTGGAACAACCGAAAATTCCTATTAGCTTAGTCTGGGTAAAATGAAATTCAGAGCTAGATTATGAGCATTACCTTTAAGTAATTTTAATTTAGACATCACTCACAAATGTAAATTGAATTACTATACGGAAGAATATTATTGTATGAAGTCAACCAAACAACATTTATTTAAAAAGAAAAAGCATAAAGAAGAATGTTTTTCTACTAATTTTAAAATCAGATTTAGGATTTAATACCTTTATTGTTCCACTTTCCTGTCCAAAAGCTGCAAACTTAAGATCTTCACTTAAGCAACAGCAGGAAATGAGGGATTCTTGGGCTGCTGTCTGCATAATAACACTGTCTGTATTTCCATTGATAAGCTGTAAAATAGGAAGGTAATTGAGGGATTACAATATTTTAAAATTTAAACTTAAATAAATTACAATATAGAGTTGAGAATGCCAAAGGGAACAGTTACGAACTTTAAACTACGAGTTACTTCCATAAACCACTTTGGATGTCGGTGTACTTAGCACTTGATGTGGCAGGACCCACAGTGGTAAGAGTGTAGCCATTATTTCCTTCAGCACAAATCTGGGCTCACAGGTCTCACTGCCCGAATTGGAGAGGATTCCTTCAGCTGTTACACAAAACTTTGAAGCATTACATAATTTGCTTTTCCAGTCTAACACCTGGTCTATAGGTCCTGCACACATTACACATTGCTGTGCACATCTGAGCCACTTGGAAGGCCCACAGACCTCCCTCATGAAGGGATAAGTGTTTTGGTCCTCTGCATCCAGACTAAGCTTCAACATCAGTGTAGAAATCTCCCCTCAAACCCCATTTTTTCACTTACTAAACTAGGCACAGTGTCTAGATACAAAAAAATGTTATCATACATTGAGTCATCTGCTACGGATTCAACTCTTGAAAGCCAAGAACAAGAGGTTCTTTCAGTGCTTCCTCAGTTTTCTACTGAGATTTGCAGGTAACATTCAAATGTACTATAATATTGGTATATACATCTTACTTGTAAATTCTTATGATTGTAGATGGCTAAAATCATCACTTCACCATTGTGAAACACAACATCTAGGTCACTTTTCAGCACAGCATCAGAAGACTTGCACACTTTATTTGTTTCCCAGATCTGTTGAATAACACAGTATTTCATTAGCTTTATTAAAGAAAAAGACATAAAACTTGCTCAGTAACAGCACCTGTAAACTGAAGGCTTATAAACTTGCAAGTAACACTGACTTTTTAAAACAATAAAAATTATGCTTCTGCTGTTTTTGATACTAGGGAAAATTGTTCAATTACTATAGTGATTCCAACAGATGAAATAGACCTTTTTTCTTTCCAGGCTGACTACAAGACTCCCCTGTGATTAGAGTCATAGCTGTAACAGCTGAAGTTTTCTAATCCAAAGAGCACCATTAAAACTCAATTACAAAAGATATGAAATACAGATTTTGATATTTCAATTGCTTTCAAAATTTCAAGAATGCATGTGTTAACTTGGGAGAAAGGGAAAGGTTACCTTGGGAAGATATCATACTACTTTCACAGGTTTTAATGAGACATTACAATTACAGAAATCTATCCTAAATATTAACAGACAAATATATCTAAAAATGAAACATATCAAGTCTGCTAGAATCCTCAAAAACCTTCAAAATTCCCAATTCAGATAAAATGTAAAAAACCACAGAAGGTTATAATTACTCTTGAAGTGCCATCAGACTTAAAAAAATCATACAGATATAGAGAAAATTTAGATAAATAGTAAATAAAGCAAAAAAGCCAGCACATTTTACTGTATGTATATGTATATGTATATGTTTTAATGTATATACATATATTTTACATATGTATATACATTAAAATATATACATATATTTTAATGTATATGTAAATTATTTTATAACAAATATTTAAACTTATATTGACTATAAACTTACACACAAAATACATAAGTATATTTTTATATATTTTATATATGATTTCATGATAAACAATTTCTTAAATTAGTAACTTAATAACATCTATCTAAATTCAGATATTTCAAAAAAGATGTTGTCTCACACGTATTGTCTGGTCATCAGATGAAGTCAGAAATAAAGATCCATCTGGTGAAAATGTCACACAGTGAACCCAGCTCATGTGTCCTCTGCAATATGCCACTTTTGATAAAGACTTAATATTCCATAACTACAATAAAAATATGAAAGAAAAACTCAAATGGATTTAGACTGCATTTACAATGAATATAGTGCAAGTACACTAATTACTATGTCTTCTAGTATTTTCTTAATTCTTATTCTGAAATCAAATGTAACAAGAACTGTGCCTGGTTATCAGATTTCAATGGTCAGGGAAATTGAATCAGCAGTCTCTGTGACTGCCATGGTTTTAAAAGACACAGGAAAAAAAAATCACAGTAAAAAGAAAATAGAAGTTCTACTTGACTATACAACTGAAAAAGCAAAAGACCCCAAAACAACAACAAACCCAAACCAACCCCAACCCAAAACCTGATATTTTGTACAGACCTACTTTAGCCATGCTAGTTTCAAAGTTATTCTAGATGCTTCCTTCCTTCTTGTGTACCAGCACACAGAAAGAGAGAGGGTTTGGTCTGAGTTAAACAATACTCCTGAGAGTGACAAGAGTAGCTTCAGATAAACTTAGCAGACTAGTCTAGTTTTAGATAAATGTAGGTTCCATTGTCCAAAATGAACATGTAACTTGAAAACATTATTTCCCAGCTGGTATTTTAAATTCAAAAAGCAAATGGAAATTAAAAAGAATGGAACATACCAAAATAGCTGCATTTGTTTTATCTCTGCATACAAGAAATTATCAGGACAAATGTAGCATTTTAAATTGCAAGTAGTTTTCCATGGTATATTGCAGACACTTACCTCAACAGAACAGTGAGACAAAGCAACTGCTACTAACTCATCCCCAGGACAGAAGTCACAGTATTGGATTGTGCTGTGATGGCTGACAATGACTTGAGTTAACAAACCACATGTGTTGATATCAAAAAGCTGTGAACATATAATTATAATAGAAACCCTGTTTGAATGACTTCAGTATTGACAAATAGCTTATATGCTCAACACTGTACATTCTTGAATTCAGAAGGTATTTCTCTTAGTCAAAAGTTTGTTGGCCAGATATTTTTATTTACACATACTTGAAACCATGCACTTCTACCTGAAAGATCCTTAATGACCTGGAATTTTATCTGTAATCATAATTTCTACCTATATTGTAATACACTACCTCTAAAAGATTACTTAAGTGAGGTACTTACCAAAAGCTTATTTTTGGCTGCCACCAAAATCATGTTACCATTTCTGGACCAAGAGCAACATTTTACTAAAACCTCCACATCATCTGGTTGCTCATCTGCATTTCTGAAGAAATCTTTTATTTCAATACTTTTCAATTCATTTCCTGAGCGTGCTTCCCAAAGCTGAAATAAACAGGAAATAGACACAATTTCTTGGCTGATGTAGGTAGAGAATACAACAAGAGAGAGCTCCCAATTGCTTCTTAAGAAAAAAGGGCAGGGAATAAAATACAAAAGCTCCTCGTTACTTTCCTCAGTCAACAAATAGCATTAGAATATCCACAAGTCCAAATGATTTTTATATTAAAAAAGGATAAAAAAAATTAAGAAATAAAAACAAGAAACAAAGAGGATTATGCTGTAGCAGAATCCTCTCCTTGGGTTTTTCCCTCCTATTATTCCAGCTACGATGCTGCCTCAAGTTCTACTTAAAAAAAGAATAAAACAAAAAATAACACCTGCCCTGAAACTCTGTAAACAATCTACTCACCATGAGAAATCTGGTATACATCTAGCTTTGCACCTTAATTTCATTGAGGGACCTGCCAAAAATCTAGGGAACATTTCTGTCCCCTTCACCACATTTTTCCTTATGAACAACAGCTATGAACAACAAGCAATCCTTCTTTCCTGATTTAGCAACTACATAGAAACATAACAGGGTCATCAGAATTGCAATTCTGAAATAGCATCATTCTGTTGCAAATAAAGGCAATAACAATAATATTTACATTGTCAGAAAAACACAAACCTTTTTTTGAGGTTTGTCTATGAGCACAGTTTTCTAGTGCATACAAGAAAACGGCTCATAGAATTTGCTTGCAATTTTTTTGTCTCCTGATGGTTCATTTTCAGAGATGACAAAACTTCCAATTAACCTAAAAACTTACCACTACTTCTGGTTAAATAATTTTACTCCCCACTCAAGTTTTCTTAACAAAGTGCATTATGTGGCAAAAATATTCAAAATGAGGCTAGACAGAATTTATTTGCAACACAAGGAGTCAATATTTTTTCCCTGGTACTGGACATGCCATTTCAAAATCTTGCATTACAAATGAGACCAATAATCAACTGTTTCAGGATTTAATTCATTAAAGCTGATCATGCAGACAAAATTTTCTTACATATATTTTGCATTTGATGCAAAATCTGGCCATCCGTCATCAAAACAAAGGGCTGATTTAAAAATGTACTGTATACCTTCACTGTTCCATCTGTTGAGCAGCTAGCAACATATTCATCATTTGGTGAAAATCTGCAGTGGTTGACAGAATTTTCATGACCTATCATTGTATTTCTACAGTATTTTTCATTCAAATTCCAAATCTGTAAGAGAAATAAACATATAAATATTATCACATTCACGAATCAAAGACAGAACATTTATGCTTTTCTCAAAGTCACACACTGGCAACTAAAACACCTTTATTTTTTCTTACTTTTACCCACATGCTCATGGATTGGATGCTATGCCCCAGGCTACCCTACAATTTACTTCTAAGTTACATGAAAACTATTAACATCAGAATTACATAAATCTAGTTAAAACTTCCTACAGTGCAGTACAGTACAGTGCAGACAATGCCCCTGACCAGCACAAAATTACTGTAAGTTTCCTTAGACTGAGAAAAAAAGTTTTGTCTTGCCTCATTCCTTTTCAGCTTCCTAAATTGGAATGATGTAGCTTACACACTTTAACAAGAATGAAATCTCTCAAGTTAGTCTTGAACAGTCAGATTATCATCAGGCCAAAGCCCTCACCTTCATGCCCTACCAACAGAGGACTTGCCCCTTCTCCTTTGCTGAGTATAAACACTTTTTCTATTCTGCCTTGCTGAAATCTGATTACAGAGCTGTAGTCAATACTCTTGATCTGTTGCCATGTCTCTTCTAGCAGACTTAAGTGTTCAGATGTATTTACACATCAATTGTCAGGACACTAACAACAAACCAAGCTGCTTGTCTTGTGACCATCGGTGGTGACTCCAGTCATGTATGTGTCTCCAGCCTACAACCCGTAATGTTAAAATCAATAACTACCCTGTTATGACAAACACCATGAGAATAATCTCAGTCTTTTCCACTTACTTTGATGAAAGTATCATTTGAGCAGGTGGCTAGAAGGTACTGACCACTTTTGTTATTGAACTGGCAGCAATTGACCTGCTCGGAGTGTTCTTCGTATACACACCTACACTGGCCTGTTCGTGAATTCCAGACCTTAGCAGAATTGAAAGATGAAAAAGACTTTTAAATATATTTAGACTAATTGTTTTTAAAAATCTGGCAACTATGCCGAAATACAGATAAATTCCTAAAACATTTCTAATAATATTTCAAAAGTATTTTGAAGAGAGAGATTATATATTTAAAAAAAGAAGTAAAGTATTGTGAAGGGAAAGGCCATAATTCAGATTAGAATCTGATAAATTCTGGATTTCCAACAAGATTTTGCTACTATAATGAGGAATTAAAAATCCCAACTATTTCACAGGTAACAGAAAAAAAAACATTAAAAAAATGGATAGATTCACCTCATGTTATGAATAGGATTGGACTCACACATTATGTCCTAGTTAAAAAGAAAAGTCCGATAATACAAATGAAACAAGTGGTTAATTCTGCATGCATGATGTTAAGATTAAGTATCTTTTATTTTATTTAACAAGTTGGGCTTTTCTGTCTGTCAAGTATTAAATTATCCACATAATATTTAAGACAGTTTAAAACACCTTTAGTTTTAAGAATCTGTGCTGAGTTAGTTAAACAGAAATTCAAATTATGAGTTTGAAAAAAAAAAAATCATCTTTTCCTCATGCCCTTACCTTGACTTTTTTATCACTTGAACAAGTTGCTACAAATTCACCATCTGCAGAAAAAGTGCAACAGAGTATTTCATCATCGTGGGCATTTATCTCCAGGATTCTCTCTCCACTTTCTGCTTTAAACACCTAAACCAAGGAACAGCAAAACCTTACAACTTGCAGGCAATTTTAAAGCACATATATGTTTCTTTTCTATCATCTCAAACAGCTCTCTTTATGCAAGCTCTAAAAAAAAATGGGTTGATTTTTGAAAATATTCGTAATTTCAGGGACTACAACATAATTATAAAGTTCTGCAAGGGTGATAGAAATTATAAGAGAACTGTGAAAACTGATTTTAAAAAATATTTCTGTTATACCCTTACTCTTTAAGCCAAAAGCCATGCCCTTTCGTAGTATATTTTAATAGTAACTGTAAAACACAATCTATTAACTAAATCAAAGATATTCTTAAAACTACAAATTCCAAATTTTATATGTATGGGATACCCACACATCTAAGGTAAGAATTTCAACAGAATTGATGATTGGAGGAACAAAAAGCCAAAAGTAAGTAGAGAAAAACGGACAGGAAAATTGTCACACATTTCAGTCTAAAGTTAGATACAGGCAATGAAAGGACAGCTGGGGAAGAGTGCTACACGTTAATCAACTTCCACACATTCTGGGATTTAACTTTACAGTGTGGGGTGGGGAGGCACTGGAAATCAGGTCTCCCTTTCCATCTTAGGCTTCATATACTTAATTATTAAAACAAACCACACGGTGTTCTTTACAGCACTTTTCAGATTTTTTTTTTTTATTGAACAGAAATACCAATGACAGTTAAACAGCTGGTATTTGTTCAAATAGGAATATAAGTACTGAAGTAACAGGAAATCTACCTTCACAGTAAGTTCTGCAGAATACATGTTCCTATATC
This sequence comes from Phylloscopus collybita, assembly GCA_027886175.1. Taxonomy (NCBI): domain Eukaryota; kingdom Metazoa; phylum Chordata; class Aves; order Passeriformes; family Phylloscopidae; genus Phylloscopus; species Phylloscopus collybita. The sequence continues at coordinate 46,280,726 of JAJNNQ010000137.1, read as the reverse complement.
GAGCAATCATTTTTTTAAGTAGCCTTGAAAACTGAAAAGCTTAAATCGTAATTAGAAAAAACAAGAACAAGCTCAAAGTTAAAAAATGAATAAAAGATTATGGCTAATTTTCCTGTTGTTTCTTCAATGAAAGTTTAGTTTAAATGCAATTGCAATCCACAGATTTGGGTGTAAAATGAAGAAAAATAAGCAAACTGCAGTGTCAATAATGAAGCCATTAGTCGAGAAGCGCAGCACAGAAACTGCAGCACAGCATGAGTCCATCCACCAGGCATCTCCTATGCAGATGCCATGATCACAATACTGTACAGGCCAGCAAATAAAATAAGCAAATAAAAAACCCAGTAACAACACAGTATGTAGCCAAATAAACTGCAACTTAGTACTCAACTCCTCAAGCATCCAAAACAATACCAAAGGTTTTCAGCAAAGTTGTTCTTTTCCCTTACCTTTGGCTGTCTGGAATATGGGTACTTTACCCATACTGGCTGATTGCTAGTTTTCTTGAGAGCTGGCTGACTCCCCTCCAGGCAGACTGCTGGCAAATTTATATTAGTCACATTCCTCTCTGTCTCTTCTAATCTGCTCTCTAAGCACTTTAGGCCTGTTTCCAATTACACACCATCCTCAGCTTCAGGCATTTTCTCCGCAGACATATATCTTTTAATTAAACATAAAAGTGGCAAAATGTCCACTACCAACCCATATAAATAATAAAACCGTACCTAAAACATCTTACTGCTCCTCAGTACTGTAGAAGGTCTACTGTGACTGGAAATAATATTTTTTGCAAACAAATATTAAACAAGCTAGGGTGCATTGCTGGGCTGTGACCTTTCCCCTATCATGTTCACACATTAGGGCAGTGAAGGTAGAAACCCTAAAATCACACCATTCAACTCTTGAAGATAATGCTTACTATCCTGAACATGCAACTTGACATTTATGCAATAATACATCCTTTTCAATCATCAGTCTCCAATTATGATCTAGATCCAAATATTTCCACACAGCAACACAAGAAAAGTGACGGGAATGTTTAACAAATGTTTTCAAAATGGTACACACAGCATCTCTCTTGCTCATGCATAGGTGTCTTACCTGAAGTGTTTTATCAGCTCCACATGATGCTATTCTTTGTCTATCCTTAGAAAAGCAGGCATGGTAAACTGCATCTCTATGTGGACGAACAACCAGACGGTAGAGATTTTTCAAGGATTTTTTATTTCTACAGGGTAAGACAATTATTTACATGAGTGCCTTTGTATTCAAAACCATCTCTAAGAAGATTATCACTTTTCCACACATCTTGAGCAGCAAGCTTTATAAACAAATAAAACAATCAACTCACTACACCTTAACTCTCAGCCCTCATAGTGAACTAATAAAGGAAACACAAAAATTCCAACATTGACCCAGAAGTTTATATTGTGCTCCAAAAGTTACAGCTTAAAGACCAAGAAAGATAACATTTCTATGATCTGAAATGTGCTAAACTTTTTCCTGAGAATTCTTGTTCTCCTGCAGGAGAACTCTTCGTTTTCAAGCATATTAAAAAACATCTGTAAATTTGCTTAGATCCTCTCAAATTTCCTTAATTTTCATGACAATGGCTCCATTCTTATCTCTAGGTAGCTAAGTAAGACCCGTGACTATCACCTCTTTTCAGTCAGGTATTAGATACAGGATCTAACACACCTTAGATGACTCTTGCCTCACTTCACCAAAAACTTAAAGAGTTAGTAGCAGTCACGATCATCCTGTTCAGCCAGATCTTAACACAGAAAGCCGGCACTGTAATGAGGTGACTTGGTGATGAATGACCAAAACATCTTTCTCCTGAACTAAATGGATATAACTCTTCTGAACTGCGCAATTTCCAAGCACTTTTGCTAAATAAAATAACCAAATATTCAAAGAGGAGACTAATTTGCCTGGCTCTTACTATAATTGCTCGACTTGGAGTCCTCTGTTTCATAAGCACCAAGTACTACAAATATCAGAAGAAAAATGTCAAACAGAATCAGAGTTATATGGTCAACTGACTATTGGACAAAGCTGGGAAAATGTGTAGACCTGTGTACGTTTTCCTTAAAAAACTTCCAAAAATACAATAACAACAAAGAATTGTTTAAATAGGAGCAATTTCAAGATTGTGGAGAGAGAACAATTTCCCATCTCGCTACTTTATAAAACTTTGCAAATTAGCACAAATGCTCTCCTTTTTAAAATCATAGTTTACTTTAAAATCGAAAAACATACACTAACATACCCAATAAATTCTAACTTTAAAATAAAACTACTTAAAGAAGATTCAAAGTATCATCTTTGCATTGTTATTTAAAAGGAACAATAATTGAATACAGAACTAAACCTATTACTCAATTTGTTTTCATGTAATTATTACTAAGTTGATGCCTTACACATCCAGGGTTCCCCTTCTCCCACAAATTCTTGAAAATTATTACACTGTCTTTCCCCGGAAAAAAAAACCAAACAAACAGCAGTTCTTACAAAGATCCTTTTATTACCATACATGGTATTTAGTTGTACATTAAATGATTTCCTTGATCAAGGGATCAGCAGACAGACTGCAGCTACTTACATCCACTCCAAATAAAACGTTCCTGTTTCCCTTTGGGCATGTAGCTTGGCCTGTTGATACACCTCTGATGTCTCTGGCTGGCAAAGACCCAGCTGAATGATGTCAGGAAACGGCTGCCGTCCAAGAAGGTGCCCATTTAAAGACAGAAATTCCTGGAAATTCTCACGCACTGTGGTATCCTAAATACAGAGCAGACATTTGATAACATAGATTTATCTTAAGATTTATTTCCTTGCTTTTCAAAATTTCTATACAGCTAACATTCTCACAGAAGCCCTTAGCTCTAATTTTCTATTAAGCTATATTAGCAAACACATACAATAGATTGATATATTTCATTATGCTATTCAGAAAGCACAATATCTTCATTTTTCAAATGAAGAATACTAGCAATAGTGATTTATTCAATAAGCAGTGTGGAATATGAGAAAGACTATTCCAAGTGGTCAGCATAATTCTACACCTCCTAAAAAGCAGAGTATCCATCACTAGGTATTGATCACTATAGTTATTGAGTTCCATGGCCAACCACTTACACACTGAAATATAAACAGAAAACAGAGGTTTTTTCATTTTTATTTTCTCCAAGTTCAATTTAATACTGGTTTCATGCTTTGGTTTTTTTAAGCTTTCTATATACCTGCCGTATACATACATCCAACAAAATGCAATTACAAACCAGAAAACTATAGATGGAACAAGTGATCATTTACCTTCTGGAATCATACCTTTTGATCCAGGATTGAACCATATTCTACATATTCATGAATCAGATGAGCAGGCCCTACCAATTCTGTTTTAGCTTTAATCCAATCTAACGAAAACATAAGATCACAGAGTTCCTAAAAGAAATACAAATTTAAGTTCAGAGTGTAAGTTTCACAACAGAATCTACTTAGGGGAAAAAGAAAAACACAGGAAATACATTAGGTATTTAATACACTTTGGTACAACTGTCTCATGTTGAAAACTTAGGCAAGTTCTTGTTTCCTGCATCTTAATTGTTCAGTTATAAAAATTCTTTAGAATTTAGTTTAGAAGGCTAAGTTTGTTTAAATTTTAAACTGCTCTTTGATACAGCTAGTCAGACAGGAGATGGAGGTACAGAGAAATTCTTGACGTCTGCAGCACACAGGACCTGTTCTTTCAATTCTGAAAAAGTTTCTTTTAGTCCAGTCTAGCAAAGATCACTGCTAATAATGACTGTTGATCTTCCTAAGAGATGCTGAAACTCCTAAAGCCATTGGTAAATGATCAAGGGAGTCCTGCCATAACACCCTTTCACTCCTTCAGTGCTCTGGGTTGCATCATATCAGGCCCCATGGATGTAGGAACATTCATGTGATCCAGCCAGTCCCTTAAAATTTCACATTTGTCTCCACAAATGAAAAGTCCCAGTTTCCACACTCATGGTCCTCCAAACCAGGGGGCTGGGAATACAAGGTCTGTCAGTATTATTAAAGACTCAGGTAAATAAAAAAAAATTGAACTTTATCTTCTTTAGTTAGATGACCATCTTTAAGTATTGGTCCAATGTTTTCTTTAGATCTCCTCTAGAAAAACTGCTTAGCAACCACACTGCACAAATGTAAAGCACATTCCAATTTAAAATCAATAAATACCACAAGGATTAAAATATTATCATCATTAAATAAAGCAAAAGAATACCTCCTAGCTTTATTAGCTTTCCAACAAGTAGAAATCCTTTCTAAATAATGAAAAATAAGTGATACATAGAACAGAAACTCTAAGAAGCATATAGTCACAATGAGCCAGGCTAAAGACTTCTGAGAAGCTAATTCTACAAAATGTAGAAAGGCTTCTAATAAAAACATTTTCACTGTAACTAAAGATATTAAGATAATGAAATAAATATGATCCAAAACACCTTGTACAGACTTGTAGCTAACATGAATTATAAAGGCTCCTATAAAAGACAAATCCATGAAGTGTATTATACGATGAGTCGCATGCACCATCTTTAAAGAAGCTCAGATGAAAAGGTTTTGAGTACACATGAAATAAAGCAACTAACAACCTGGACCAAATGCTATTCAAGACATTTGAAGCTCAAATTCAAGTGAAACTACCAATTATTACTCTTTCCGCATGATTTGCATCTTATACTAGCCCAATAACTACAGAAGAGTAGTTGGCAAAAATGACAGCAATTTTTTAAGTGCCAAGACAATCCTGGAAACCAGAGACTTGCCCATCTATCGTTTGATGAGGGGTTTTTGCTATTGAAATCAGATAATGAATTTTTACACACAATCTATATAACAGGAAAAAGCTAACAAGATGTCTGAAGATAAAAAAGTAACTAACTGATAAAATGCCCTGATGAAGTCAATTTACTTGTACTATTGCACAATAAAGACAGCTTGTGTTTTCGAAAAGGTTTAGAGAAGACTTCTTATTAAAGCTTCTTAAAAAGGAAAAGAAAAACACAAGTCATTATGGTATAAAATAGGACATCTTCTCAAGAGCTTGTTGAAAAGACAAGATACAAAGGGTAGAAATAAAGTAGTTTTTGTAAGGGACAGTGATGATAAGAGGACCTCCTAAAGACTGTGTTGAGTGTTTACCCAGCTGGACTAAAGTCAAGGGGAAGAGAGGCTCAACTGGGAAAAGACCTGGAGGGAAAAGCAGAGGTAAGAGTGGGTGAAAAAGGGAAGCAAAAAATGCATTTCAGAACCCACCTGCTGCATTTTGGCACCTGCCATGTGATACGCTAGAAAGTTATACCAGTACATGCAATCCTCTTGAGACAGAACAGGTGTATTAAGCTTGTAGTATTTCTTGTACTGATTTACTATGTTTTTATGCAGCTCCTGCAAAGGGAAGAAAACCACACTTTTGGCATTGAGGAATTATAAGTATTATTATTACTATTGTTATTATTATTACTACATTGTAAATAGCATCAAGAAATAAAATTATTTCTCAATTGTAATACATTAACAAGTGAAATAAAAAAAGCTTACCTTCCAAAATTGTACACCTAACCTAATTTACTGCTAAAGACTTCTCCAGAAACATTCTCTGTATATTAAAAGACAGAAAAGTGAGCTGTTAATCCTCCTTCTCAGACTGAGATTAGCTACCAAATCTCTCTTCCTCTTGAATGTGGGTAGCCACAAAAAAAAAAAAAAAAGAATCCTTACATACGTAGATCTAAAGCAAAACAAAAAACTTGCCTTTTCTTCTTATCTGCTCTTTCTGCCTTGTCTTTCAGAACTGAAATTGAGCCCAACTTACAGGTCATCTTCCAAAAGTACTGCCTTAAACTGAAAAAAAGGGAGCAAAAAGCATTTCTCTGCATTAAAGAAGTTTCCTGTTCTGGTAGGGCCTTGATGTCCTTGGAATGAACAGTGGAACATTACATCTCCTGCTGGAAGCATCTGATAGAGAAATAATGGTATAGAGTTTTCTCTCAGTTTAGTTTCTTAGCTGCAGTAATTTGGACCTGTGCTATGAAGCTGCTCAGGGTACCATTTAACAAAGCAACATTTTCTGAAAAACGCCCAGCTGTGGAGAGTAAAGTTGAATGTAAGTATCAGTTGATACGCGACCTGTAGCTGGTTGCGATTCCTCTCTGTGAGAAAGTCAAGCTGGAGATCATGTAAATAATAGTGGAATGACTTCCCATTACGATCACAGAACAACAGTGATTTGTTAACAAATTCCTGCAGTATATCTTCAACTTCTTCAGTTTCCATATCCCAAAGAATACAGAGAACCTAAAAAAATATTTACACATTAATAAAGAAGAGAATCAGAACCAAGTCGTACTATGATTTGGATGAATATTACAAAAGGCTACCAATTAACTGTCAACAAAATGCATACTAACAAACATAGGCACGAAGGGTAATCAATTCAGTAAGTTACCAATTCCTTCATACTAAACCACAGGACAAGAAGGATAAGAAGTTAACCTATCTTTTGTCTATTTGTGCTGATTTATGGTGACCATAAAAGGAGACAAATTCTACACAACAGTTTTCAAGCTCTCAGTGAGCTCAATTACAATCTAATTAAAGAACAATATACAGAATGCAGATTAAACTTAAACAGTATGAAGAATATCTTTATTCAGTTAGGATTATTTTAGTTTCACTACCAACAATACAAGTCATGCTGCAATAATGGAATAAATCTACCCAATCCAGCAATTAATGTTAAGTTACATACCGTAGAAGTTATACATGACTATTACAAATTTTGAGAATTCTTTAAGGTTGTTGTTTGTATCACCAAAAATCACAAGATTTCTGCGCTGCTTTTATTACCTTAGTAGGTACTTTAACATCTTTTGGGAGGACAGAGAGATCTTTATAGTAGTCTTTGTAATTGTCATCCAGTTGGTCAACGCTTATGGACATTGCTTCATCAAGGGCTTCGTAATCATACGAGGAAGATTTTCTTATTCTTTTAAACTGCTTATTCTGCAGCTGCCTGAGATAGTATTCCCAGCGGCTAGGGAAGTCTCGTAGTAACGCACCTATCAAGGATATCACAAGAGGAGAACCTAAAGGAAAAGATAAAATCAAATATAGAGGTCATCAAGGAACACAATCCAACAGTTGATGGTCACATGACTGAAACAGGTAATATTCCCAATTCACTGATTAAATTCTTCAGGTATGGAGCAAAGACAAATAAAATATACACTCCATGTACACATTTGCAAACTCACCAAATTTAAGTGCAATTGTGGTGCAGAGACAAAATATACTGAAGAAAACTACCCAAAAATCAACATGAGACTTCTGCTAAGCTTAAAAACCAGCCCCAAAATATTTAACAACCTCTTGTATTTTACTGAACATATACAATATTAAAGGATATTCCCCTCTCTATTTTTAAATCAAAATATAGAAAGAAGAAAAAAAACTACACTCAGTGCTAAGTTGTACGATAAAGAGCAACTAGAATACCTTTGCATTCTCTTACAAGAGAGTTAGCTTGTTCTGGAAGTTCTGATATTTTCATATTTACAAATAGGGATAAAATCTCCAGTCCTTTCTCATGTGCTAGCCCACTTTCCACATGAACCTCATACTTATTGCCTAGAAACAGAAACACAGAAAACATGCTGACAAATGCAAAAAACCATATGGAAATTCAAAGTATTTTCCAAGTAAATTCTGGAGCAAAGGTTCATGAAATTTGCATACTATTTTATAGGACTAGGAAGAGTATAAATTTTACTTATCAGAATCAGTTTGCATTAGAGATACATACATAGGAAAAAAAAGACTACAAGCTGAAAACTACAAATACATTACTGGTGAATAGTGTAGAGATAATCAATCTAACAGCATCAGTGTCACAGAGGTCAATTTATTCTGTTTAGAATTACTGCACTAATCAATGTAAACACGTAACTTTTGGGCAAACATACAGCATTTATTTCACAAAGAGCATAAAGTGTTACAAAGCAGAATTCTAAAACCTTGCCATTTGTGCACAGATTGATAGACAGATTCTATCAGATCCTTTTGAAAGAACACGAACACACTGCAGACACAGACACATAAAATCTGTGATGAGGGAGAGGAAACTGTTCCTTACCAGCCACAGCATCTGTTACACTCCTGTCCCGGCTCGTGATGAGTACCTGACATTGATTATCAAATGCTTTTAACACCCAGGAATCCCAAATGTCATCCAGGACCAAAAGAGACCTAGTGCAAGAAAAAATACTTCAGATCAACTATTAATGTGAAAATAAAGTATTGCATTTTAATAAAGAAAAAACATTTTTAGGATTTACAAAGTATTACTGCATCTTTTTTTATATTAATATGTAGAATACCTTAATAGTATGTCCAGAGAAGAGCAACAAAAATGGTAAAGGGTCTAGAAAATGTCCTAAGAGGCATGGCTGAGGGAGCTGGGGTTATTTAGTTTTGAGAAAAGAAGGCTCAGGGGGGACCTGATCAATCTTTATGACCTGAAAGGAGGTTGTAGCCAGGTGGGAGTTGGTCTCTCTGCCATGTCTCAAGTGAAAGGATGAGAGGAAAAGGTCTTAAATTACACCAGGGCAGTTCAGATTAGATATTATAAAAAATAATTTTCCCTGAAAAAGTGGTTAAGCACTGGAATAAGTTGCCAAGGGAGGTGGTGGAGTCATTGTCTCTGGAAGCTTTCAAGAAGTATCTGGATGTGGCACTTAAGCGATATGGTTGAGGGGTGATTGTGGTAGTGCTGGATTGACGGTTGGACTTGATGATCTTGAAGGTCTCTTCCAACTTTGGTGATTCTGTGATTAAACACTGTGCAAGAAGCTGAATGCAGTTATCTCAAAAAGGTATTTACCATTTATTATTTCATAGCTACAACTGAAGTGTAGACAACATTTTGAGAAGCACTTCCATTAGTAGACACCAGGAAAACCAGAAATATTTACTGGTTTTAAGTCACTAGGTATCATAAATGAAGAAAAGAGTTGTATAAAACTAGATAACTGACACAGGCTAGTGATAAGCTTTGTGGGAAAGCATTTAAGTTACCTCTTGACTCAAGAGTTTTCAATTCTGTTATTGTATTTTTGGAAAGCTATATGAAACTAATCCTCTTAAAGCAATTGTCTTGAATGGCAAGGCTCTTCTTATAGAAATGACATTTCATAATGACTACATATTCCAATCCTTTGCCAGCCACATTTGTAGGTTCCTACATGGACTCTCAACAGAAGAATGTACCTACACCTGCCTATATAGGACAGAGAAGTTACTGAAAACTCTTTTTAAAAGATTAGGTTTAAAAGAGCAAGAAGTCAAAAAGACTAGCTGACAAGTAGATGTACAAAAAGAATTATCAGTTATTTGTATTCAGTGAGTTTTAGTTATTGACACCTACCTACAAATTGTTTACATTTACTATGCTTTTTTCTAAGACATGGAATATTCCACTCCAGTAGTTACTGGTTAAAGTGTCCAATTCTCACTGAAGCATGACTAAACTTCCGCATTTTTGTTCAGCTAAGTGGCACTTGTGCCATCAAAGCCTAAAACACATACACATCAGACCACATTCTCAAAGACACATTTAAGTCTTGGATATCCCTATCTCATTTTTATACAACTCTTCTATTAATAACCTTTTGATAAATCAGAGGGTTCACAAGAATACTATCATAGCCATAAAGGACTCATTTTGCAGCACTTTCACAATTGAAAATATGATGGGTGGCATGAATTACAGCCTCATTTTATGTTTTTAATTAATCTGAGCACTTCAAAGGCCTCCCATTCATTAGGCACCTGTGATTTTTCTCCTCCAATCACTACAAGAAATCTTAAATTCTAATTAGGATTATTAAAAAAAACCCCTTAAAACAAAAGACAAACTAAAACAAACAAAAACACACCCCAAAGCAACAAACAAAACCCTGTGATAACAATCACGGGAGATTAAATTCCCTAATTTTTTATTTTAAAGTATACCACAGTTTCAATTTTTTTCATTCGACTAATGATTTAAACCCAAGAAACACACTGGCTTCAAAACTGAATCCTTTGTCTAATACTTTACTCCCAAGAGATGTACTGGGTTGGCTGTCTGAATGCAGATATAGCCAAAGTGACTTCTTGTCACCAAAGAGAACTCCAGAGCAGAGCCAGCTCCTTCCCAAGCTGCAGCGAAGCTTTGTTTCCCATACATTTGCACCCTCTAGGAACCTTCCTCCCAGGCACATTCCCTTCTACTTCCTTCTATGCTCACTTCTGTACTGAAGAGTTTTGATTTCTTTTGTTTGTTAATAAACAAGAAATAACAACGGAAATGTGTCAATGGAGACAACCACTTCACATCCTTCAAGGGAAAGTGCACTTTCAGCTGACAGACATCCTCCTTTTGGAGGATCTGTCAATACTTTCCACATCTTTTTTTCACAAGAAAACACTCTTTTTTCCCCCTTTACAGAAATGCCAGTATTCCACACTGTTATCTACAAAGATCACAAGGCTGGAGTATGATTCCTAAGATAACTCACTGACAAGCAGGCTTGTTTAGTACAGATTTTCCCAGAGAATAATGAAATCCTCAACAAATAACAAAAACTATTGCTCAACGGTGTAAAAAGCTGTGCAATGACTGAGAAAGGCACTGGTTTCTTGGCAATAATTGACCACATCATGAAAACCTGCTTTCATTTTGGTATCTCTAGACTTTTTAAAGACACCAGCTGTTGTGGAAGAATTTTATGCAGTGATACACACCCCTTTTTCTGCTGTATGATCCTCACAGATCAGTAAAGCAGTCTACACACACAACGAGAACACTGGAAGTTAGAGAAACACTTATTTCCAATTGTTTGTTCCTATCTTTTACTATTCAGTCCCATCTTTCATTATTTCACTATTTGCTTTTCCAAGCAAATATGATTCCTGCACAGCTGGTTAACATATTTTGTTGACAGAACTTATATTAGGCTAAGTTAGGAAGTTGGTTAAAAAAAAACAAAATACACTCCACAGACACATGTAACCACAACACAGACACCTCAGATGATTAGACCAAAGTTACTCTGCAAAGTTTTATCAGTTAAAAGAATAGTATTTGATTTTACTGACAGCACCTGGGGTATTTGCGTAGCATGAGCAAACGAAGACGATCTTTAGCCTCCTCAATGTTAAGTGGTGGCCTTTGTGAAAGAGTGGAGTCATGTTCCAATCTACTACAGAGATTCTGAAGTTTTATGAGGAGCCCTGCTTTGTCCTGTTTCCCAACAGAGATCCAGTGAACTCCTCCTGGAAAGTAATCTAACAAGAAAAGCAATATTAATCATGCTATACTTTTAAAATAATTTTACATATTTAATAGCAACTTACAGTAATAAGGCAGCATTAATTAAAACACAAACCTGTGAAGTCTGTTGCAAGCCATCTCTGCAACACTACTATTAACACCAAGGGATGGTTCTACAAACCCCCTCCTTTTCAAAGGAACAGACTCTATAGGGCAAGCACCCACAGAAATTTCATCACTGATGCTGTGGTCCCTCCTTTCTACATGTCTTCCTTCCTGTCCCTCCACAGCCCCTTCTGCATCCATCTTTCTGTTAGTCTGACCTAATGGTAATTCACATTTTTAACTGTATTGTACTGCAGGAGTTTGGAGTCTGCGTTGAAAAAATAATCATGAAAACAGTGATCAAGAAGATATCTAGAAGAGTCAGCTGTAGCAGAGGATGCTATAGTATCTATCCCTACATCTCTTTGTACTTTAGTGCCAAGTCCTACTTTCTCCTCCTAGTGTCCTATGCATGGAAAAATAAATAAAATAGAAAAAATGCCATTAAATGTTTGTATCTATGATCTGCTTGAAGCTAAGTCAATACTAATCACCCACAAATTCCTGCCACTATTAAAATATATGCAAAAGTTAGAGCAAGATTTTTTTAAAACTCACATAGCAAGGAGAGGAGTCTGAGGACCTTATAAGCAATGCTCAGAAGGAATATAACTAGATATATTGTTTTGCACTAACAGGAATAACAATTTCAAGTTAATTAAGGATGCATCTACACTCATAAACCAAAGTAGATTCTAAGGTGAAAAGCTATTCAAAAAGTTTTTCTACTAATTAGTAAGATACTTAGTGGTCCTAGACCACTAAATGGTTATGAAAGTTGTATGTTGCAAGCAAGTATTTCAGAATCACCTAAGAAATTTAGAAATCCAAATCACTTTCAAGGTGACATATGATATTGCACCATACATGTCCAATACGTGTATACCTATAGTGATTTTTATAAAAATACAGATGTTTTTCTGAAAGTACCTTCCAAGAGCTGAGGATCCCTTAAAGCTTCTGCTGTTAAAACAGTCTTCCCACAGCCTGCCATTCCATAAACTGTGACCCAGCCTGGATCACTTCCCAAGCAGTACAGTTTCTTTTTAATAGCATCTACCAGTTTTGGTCGAGTGACAAACACAACTGGTCTCTGTGGTACGCCCCCTTCGCAGAGAATGGTCTTCACTAAAATTAAGAACAAGAAACATCAAAATAAAACATGAGTTCTAAATGTGATGCCTCTTCAAACCCAACCAAACAACTCTTCACCCACAATAACTGGTGGGCTCCCTCCCTACCTCATGTCCATAAAAATGCCCTAAAAACTGCTGTACTCAAAACACCAAATACTGAAAAAATACTGCTTTTTAGAAATAAATTACTTAGCACGTAACTAGCCCCCTATCTAAAACAGCGTTCACATTAATAACTGCATGCAGAAAGCTTGTTACGTTAATCCCTAGAAGTGAAAAGAGAATTAACATCTCCCATGGAAACTCTGGCGAACAGGAGAGTTACTCAACATTACTATACCTAACAATCAAGTCACTTTCTCAGCCAGAAGTCACCACACCTGGATACAGCAGAAAAGAAAGGATGCTGTGTAAGGCCTTTCCTCGGCAGTTCACAGCACAGCACTGGGGTCCAAGCAAGACTTCCCTTGATTTAAGCTGAGATAGCACGACTTGAAACAGGTAAAGCATAACAGGAAAGGAAACGTGCACTTCATCTGCCCACTCTGTGGCCATATGGAGTAACATAAATGATAAACTTAGATTATCTGAGATAAACTTGAACTCCACATGCCTTTGACACTTATTAAATGTAGAGTGCCAGTAAACATGGCAGTTAGTCATATGCAGTTCGAAAGTTCTGCGCATTAGAAATTTATTTCATGTCAGTCAAGACAATATTGATGACAATGCAGGTAAAAGTTATGGAACTTCTATAGGGTAACTAAAAGATCTGGTGGAAAGAATTAAGTAGGCAAATAATTAGATCAATTAATCAATGATCAACTAGACTAATGTAGGTTGAGAGACTCCAGATTACTCTTCAAGACAAATATCAGAATTTTGGAGTTCTTCTTTTAATACATACAAATGAGAGTCTTCCTTTCACTTACAACAAAAATGTTACAAATTAGAGAATCAGGTCTCCTGCCTTCTAAAATAAGCATTATTTAGTATAAACATTTTCAAGATGATCTATAAAACCTGTAACTGTTGTAACTCTCCTGCCATATTAAGAAGATGAAACAGAGACATAGTTACTACACTACCAAAACAAACAAATGCACCAACTGCTCCTTTTTCATTGGAAGAGGTATTACACATAGTCACTTTCTAAGGAAAAAAAGAGACAACTTGTGTTCACACTCAAGCATAGGCACTTCTGTAGTTACACTAACCATAGGAAGTCATTCCATCCATTGAACTCTTTCTGTTACCAGACGAGACAGCAGGGATGCCGTCCTGAAGAAGCGCAGCAAGGTCTCTGTACCCTTCATGGAGCAGTGCATTATAGAAGGATCTATATGAATTATTATCCTTTGTAAGAATAATGTTTATTAGCATAGCTGCTCGCTCCTTCTGTGTATTCTAGGAAAAAAAAAATTAGAAGAGGTATTATACAAAACTAAGAAAGGTCAGAAAGCATTTAATCTATCACTCTGTAAATGATAGACTATTTATAGTTACAGAAATAGCTTTTAACTTACCAAGCCCTTAACCTTAATAAGAGCAACAAAAACAGTGTGCTACGTACATACTTCAGAATTTGACAAATCTAGGAATTGGATAGTCAGAAATCACTATTTTTAAAAAGGATGGTAAAACATGTGAGTAGACTAGGAAGAGACATAGCAGTGACAGAGTAATTGTACCTGTTGCTTCACTCTCTCTTCTTCCTGTAATGTTAGTACTTCATCAGAAATCATATGATCCATAATATAAGAAGTCTTGATGTCATTTTCCAGTGCTTGACGATTCATAAGCAAATAATTTCTACTCTTGACATCCATATTTCTTCAGTGTGAAAAAGAGCGGGGAGTGGGGGAAATCAAGTCAGACTGGGAACGTAACTTACAAGTATGAGGCAAGAAGTTTTAAAAGAACTTATAAATACTGGTGTTAAAATGAGAAAGAATAGCAAAGCACCTGCTAATTCTGAAAATACAAGTCTTTCCCCCACTCCTATGAATTTATGTTTATGAACACTTTCAGAAATACAAAACCGAAGACTACAAGCTTCTCATATACCAGCAACTTGCTAAACGTCTCTATGAAAAGGTCTTCTCCCCACTCACTACATCCCTCAATTTTTTTTAAGTCCTTGGATCGTGTGATAGGGACAACAGGATGAGAAAGAGGACTGGTCTCACTGCACGGGATAAACGCACAAACATCTCCAAGTTCAAGACTCCATACAAGGAAACTTAGATCATGACATATGATGGAAGAGGGAGCACCCAACACTGCCACTGACTGCGCTATACCTCCCTTTATCAGCATTTGGACACGCAACTTTAAACTTGCATTCTTCCTCCATATCATCAAAAACCAAATGCCTGAAGAAAACAGAAGGTGAAAACTACTGACTACAGCGTAAAGGTTTCCCAGAACTGATCAGCGACTACGAGAGTCCCAATCGATCAAAATGCTCTCTCCGATCACACTCCTGCCGTGAAAGCTCCATGAACAAGTCCAAACTCCTCCACAGAGGAACTATGCAGGTGCCTGCAGAAGCGTTCACCTTTTCCGGCACTCTCTCCTCCGTGAGCTGGGTAGATGCAGAACAGCTGCCTTTGAATAAGCCCACGAGAGAGTACCTCTTCCGCCATGCTGACAGAATTTCCTATTTTCACTGAAAATTACGTAGCTAGGACAGCTTTCCACCCTGCCGCGGAGGAAAGGGGACGCTAAAGCTCCCCGGTGGAAAAACGGATAATAACAATAATAATAACACTGCCGCACACGAAGCAAATACAAAAGAAATCGCTCCACAAACCCCCAAAACAAAGGGTTAGCTTACGCCGTGCCGCTGTTGCCAGCCGCGAAGGTAAGAGCAGCCGAGGCGCTCAGACCGCCCGCCCGCCGCCGCTGACCCGTACGCCGCCCGGGCGGAGCCCCTCGCGGTGCGCTTCGGTCCCTGCCTGCGTGTCCGCCACGCCGCTCACCTGCCGGGCAGCGCGGAGCCCCGGCAGCCGCCGGCCCCGAGCCCCGAGGAGCGGCCGCTGCCCCGCGGCTCCCGGGAAAGCAGCGCCGGCAGCGCTTCCTCCTTCCGGGCCTGGGCGGGGAAGGGAAGGGCCGGCCCGGCCCGCTCGCCGCTCTCCGCCCGCCGCCGCCAAACAAAGCCCCGCGCTGCCTCCCGCGCCGGCGCGGAGGCGCCGAGCTCCGGCTCTGCGGGCCGGGATCGCTGGCTGGTTGCCTGCCTGCCTGCCTGCCTGCCTGCCCGCGGCGGGGGAGCCGCAGGCGGGCCCCGGACGTGGCGCACCGGGCGGCGATGCGCCGGCCACGACCAGGGGAGGGGCCCCGGGACCTGTAAACGTGGTGCCTGCGGGGCTGGGCGGCCCTGCCCGCCCCCCGCAGCTGAGGCCGGAGGAGCGCGGCGGGTACGGGGCAGCGGCTGCAGGGAGGGGGAGATGGAAGGCCGGGACTGCCAGGGCTGGGGACATCCTGCAGGGCTGGCCCGGGCGGCGGAGGGGATGTGGGTCACTTTGGGGGGAGCGGAGGGGATGTGGGTCACTTTGGGGGGAGCGGAGTGGGCAGTCGGTCACTTTGGGGGGAGCGGAGGGGATGTGGGTCACTTTGAGGGAGCGAACCCAGCGCGGCCGGCGGTCCGGAAGGGTCTCTGGGGAGCTGTGGGTCATCCCTCTGTACCGCACCGAGCAGCGCACTGAAGCCGTCCTTTTAAAATAGAGCTTTTCTCTGTTAAACTCTTTTCCTAACTACTATTCAGACCTCTTTTTTTTTTTCTTGCACTTTCACTTTATAATACGTGTTCTCGAACCCAAAGGTGTTTTAAAAGCTTCAAAATACAATTTTTCTGTTTCGGTGGCCTTTTTTCCCCCCCCCTTTTTTTTTTTCTTTTTTGTTCCCCTTCTTTTAGAAATTAAAAACGTTTTTTCCTCCATACTTTAATCTCCGAGCATGCTTCCTAGTACTGTGGCTCAAACAGCTCTAAACTACCTGCATGACAGATAAGATTTTAAACAATGCCTTTACCCCTGTATGTGACTATGTAAGTATCTCCAAATATTTATATTTTGATATGTGACTAAGTGGCAATGCTGCTAAGTGATGCGAAAAATCAGCACAACAGTTTTGGAGCTAAAACAACTCCACCAAAGTTCAGATCTATTTTGAGCAGGATGGTGGAAGATTTTAGGCTTAAAAACTATACTTTGTACTTCACTTGGTTGGTTAAAATATGAGCTGGAGATTCATATTGCTCTAATCTATTCTGACCTTAATTTTATCAGGAGGAAGTTATAGTTTTTCTTTTTTCTAGAGGCATGATTTCATTAATCTTCTGAATTTTTCTGTCATGACTTTTTGTTAACTGATGTTTGTGGTTTTACAGATGACATGAAATCATTGCAACAGAACTATTTCTAAATTAAAGCTTGATTTGCAATTTTATTTTTAAAATTGAAAAGTAACTTTCCCCTTTTAGTGTGGTGTTGGTAATTCTCTTAAATCTACAGGTAAAACACAAGTTCAGTGAAATTGCTGATGAATTTGTGACAGTCATCAGCTACAAAATATATATATATTTAATCCTTGCAGTTTTAAATACATATTTAAAATAGCTTATTCTACAGCAGACAAAATATTTCTGGAAAGGTGAAATTAGCTTAATCTTGGAAAGTCAGATCAGTTGAAGAAAATATGAAAGCAGTGCTCTGTAATATAGAAAGCAAATGAAAGTATTACGAGACTTTACAGAAGTTCACATAACTGGGAAGCATAGTGAACACCAAAACAAACATTTTTGGGGGTGATTTGAGTACTTAAAGTTTATTTCTGAGGATGTTCAAAAGTAAAAAGATGTAAAAACTAGTCCTTTCTGGGTTTTTTTCTAGCTCTCTCCTGTGCTTCTCTTTTTAAGACCACAACATGTCTGAAGTTAAGCCAAGGAGAAAAGGTATTTTTTCATCCAAGACCAGTGAAGGTTCACAGAAGGCTGAGAAGCACAGTAATTATGGGAAGCTGGCAAGTCCCAGGAGCAGCAATAATCACAGTTCCTCTTGGATGGACTCAAGGACAAGTCTGAGTATCGTTTCCCTTGCTCTTTGCCTGGTGGTGAGTTGGTAGGTGACTCTCTAAAGAGGATTTTAGTATTTTCTTTTGTATTCTGTGGGCTGTATGATTTACATGTTAACAGAGTGCTTGGGCTAAGCGTCTATAGAAACTTGTTAAAGCCAGAAGGATCAAGGAAAGAGTAGCAGTATTCACAAGCATGAAAACATTGGCCTGCAGTGAGTTACTATAGAAAATTCATCTGTTACATAATATTGAAGGTGCCTTGCTCATGAATTCTAAATATCTGCTTTGCAGTCTACATCTGCCTGGAGGGCAGCTTAGTCTGACAGTAAGTGCTTGTTTGGCAGGCAATAAATAATTGGACAGAAGAAGTGAAATAGAGCTTTCTGTAAATAATTTGCTCAGCAGTGTAATAAGCTGTTCATCAGGTAGAGTCTTGAAGTAATGGTCAAATACCTTTGTTAAAGGTCTTTTAAAATATCTTAGCAGCATCAGTGCCTTAGTTACCTTAGCATGCAGTGTAAAAGCAAAGACATCTATGGATGCTTCCTTGTTGTCATACCTCTTTTGGAAGATAACTCCAGTATCAAGACAGATCAATTTCATTAATTTTTTTTTCTGTCATGTATTGATCTAGAAAATTCTCTGAGCACAAATCCCTCCAGTAGCAAATTGCTGTGAATCAGGTCATGGAATACTAAATATATGCTAATTAAGAAGTTATGCTTTCTGTTTATTTACTTGAAATTTGCAGGTTTCTATTTCAGCAGTCAGGTCAATTTGCTGATCTGGAAAGAAAGTACAGTTTTTTATATCAAGAGGCTGAAAAAATCCTGGATGTTGGAAATAAAGTAAACTTTCTTTCTGAAAAGGTAATAATTAACACCTTCATCGGATAATCTTTGGTGAACATTTGTCACTGTTTACTTCATTGTTATTTTGTTAATTTAACTGACTGTTTTAAAATAAGTTTTCATAATGCGTTTTACTTGCCTGTGAATAGGCCTTTAGAGACTATTTCATGTGACAAAGCATGTCAATCCATGCCGTTGTTCCAGTATGTGAATACAGTGGTTGTATCTCATGATTATTTTTTAGAAACTAAACTATTTTTAAGAACTTACATATATGCACACGTTTCATTCTACCAGTCCTCTCTCATGTGTGATTCTAATTACATTGATTGGAAGAAAATTTACCGGCATTTTGATGTAGCAGACTTGTTCTAGTAATACGAAGGCATAATAAAGTGATAGGTAAGAAAAGACATTAATAATGAAAAAAATACTACCATGTGTGACATTATCAAGTAGAAAAGCTGTGCTGGCTGCTGAATTATCCCCCATACCTTACAGATAATGATGGTAGCACAGCATGGCTCATGCCAGTGATTTTGTTTCAGCACTGATCTCAGAATAATGTCATCTATGCGTGATGTAATTTGGATATTTATATACTATGCTTCAGATTGCAAAATGTTGCATGGAATTTACTGCCTGTTGGA
This sequence comes from Phylloscopus collybita, assembly GCA_027886175.1. Taxonomy (NCBI): domain Eukaryota; kingdom Metazoa; phylum Chordata; class Aves; order Passeriformes; family Phylloscopidae; genus Phylloscopus; species Phylloscopus collybita. The sequence continues at coordinate 46,261,543 of JAJNNQ010000137.1, read as the reverse complement.
CAAAAAAAAAAACAAAAACAAAAACAAAAAACCAAAAACCAAAACAAACAAACAAACAAAAACAACCAACCCCACCCAAAAAAACCCAAAAAAACAAACCCACCACCAAGCATGGAAAATTGCATATATCCTATAGAAGCTCAAGAACAGATACACCTTTTTTCCGTGACTTTTTCATGCTAGGTTAATCAACAATATTTTAAAGATGAAACATGAAATAAAGATGAAACACACCATGGAGGAGCTTTGTAACAAGTACAGTGGCTTTAAAGGGACTTTATTCTCTCTCAATAAATGGAAATGATTTTCTGTTCTTACTTTTGTTAAGTAGACACAGACATTGTTTTGTGTTGTAAATACAGCTTGAGTCTTCTGAAAGTATCCTGCGAGAAGCTGCCTCATCCATATCTGTGATGACTGAGTTTGGGCAGGAAGTATCTTCTCTTCATAACATCATAAATAATATTCAGAACAATGAACAGACACTCTCTCTAAAGATGCAGAGCATTAATGAGAAGTTCCAAAATGTTACAAATTCCTGGAGAAGAAGCCTGGATGAAGTTAACAGAAATGCTAGTGGTTTAAAATCTGAAGCTAAGTTCATACATACAGAAGTTACTTCCAAAATCAATGAAGTTGACCAAAGAATTAAATCCCTCTCAGAAAGAGTAAGAGATTTGGAAGACAGTACAGCCAGAAATATGAGAACACTAAAAAAGCAAGAAGATGATGAATTCTCTAGAGTTGAAGAACAGTTGAACTTGGATGCAAAGTCAGTTGAAAAGCTAGAAGAAGAACAGAATAGTCTGGCAGCCAAGGACACAGATCTGAATCAGAAACTTGCAAACTATGAACCTAAAATTGAGGAGTGCAAGACCTATTTGCCAGCAATTGAAAATGCTATTCACTCTATTCTTAGGTTGTCAAGTGACTTGCTTGGTATGGAGAAAAAGATAGAGGATTTGAAGACACAGCTGTACACTGTGGAAAATGACATGTTGAAAACTGTTTCTGATACAGTGACGATACAGAAGGCTCTTGAAGGCCTGCAGTCCAATGGCAGCTTGTTCGAAGTGCAGCATGAAATAGCTGTTCTAGAAACAGAGCCTGGCTTAACAGTATCTTCAAAAGCAAAAGAAGCAACTTTAGAAAGCTTTAATTTAGAAAATGACCAGAATGGGGATAAGTGAATTTGGACTTAGGTTTTTCATTGATCAAAACCCACTACTTTATAAATAATGTGATTTAAATGTATGTCAAGGATAGCTGAGGTATTGTCGTTGATCTAAAGAGACATCGGAACAGCCTGAAAGGTTGAGAAAGGGGCTGGAGAGCAAGAAAGTAATACTTTTTTAAAGAAGGAAAGGAATGTTTTCTTAAGTTAAGAATTATTTTCAGCTTATTTATTAAAAGTTCTTTTTTATTAAAAATAATTTGAAGCCAAGTATTTAGGTTTAAGGGGAAAACAGTTCATATTTTTAGTTTATATTTAGTTTTGACTACTTAGTTTCTTTTGTTGTTACTTTGTGTATTATTTTCCATAGACTTGTAACACCGTGAACAATTAATCACTTATTTCTTAGCAGAGATAGCTGTACCTTGCTTTTAATGTATTGTACACCATAATGGTTTTGTGCTGCAGGAAAGCACTGAGCACATTTTTTGTGATGTGCTCAGCTGATGTTTAGATGCAACAGCCTTAGAGAAAACACTAGTAAAGTACCCCCTACTGAGAACCTTGTCCTGGTATATATAAGCAGCTGGTATTTACATAGCCGCTGGTTTGGAGGTTTTTTTGGGGCGGTGGTTTGGTGCTTTAGAAATAAATTTTAACCTTTTGTTCTGTAGGATGTTCTTTGTTAGGCATTACATGATACATCTCATACTGCTTTGCATTCGAAAAGAAAAAAAAGCAATTTTCACAGTGTCACTGACATTGTTTCCTAAAGTTTGCTGAACCAAGAGCTGCAAAAGTAATTAATAAAATCAGTGGAGTTATGTCCTTGGGAGCAGGGAATATCCAGTTTATCCATAGACTGACTTACACATGATGTAGTACTACCTAGTAGGCCTGATAGCTGTTTATTGAAATTTGGATATCAGGGAGAACACAAATTGTCTGCAGGATTATTGTCCTGATAATTTTGTATTTCTCAGGAAAGGAGATTGTTTAGTAGAAACAGTATGAACCCACAACATTCATCACTTAATTAGACTTAAATTATTCTGGGTTTGTACATTGATTTCTCGAGAACTCCACTGAAATCTTCACTAATCAGGTAACACTGCCCATTCAAGAGACTATGAAACCAATGGTTCTCAATATTATAAAGCTGTGTTGGTTTCATACAATTATTGCTTATTTATAATTTTCTGTTTACAGTCATACTCAAAATAAAAATACATTGTAGTGAATTTCCTCATCCTGGTGCATAATCTAATTCAAAATAAACTGCTCCTCCAGAAACGGTATACAGAGTAAATACTTTGGCATTCCATGTCCTATTAGGGAAAAACTATTATATAAATAAATGTTTTTTAAATACTTTTCACAAGCATCTTCCAGTTCTAGTGTTTCTACTTCTTATCTTTTTGAGGCAGTGTGGTGACAGTGCCAGTGGTATGACCCCTAATCCAAAGTCTTTCATCAACCTCGACCCTATGGAAAGCTGAATTTATAAGAGATTCAACATGAAATCCTCATCCTTGGAGGGCATTAAGTAGGAAAAAAGCACAACTTTCCACAACCTAAATTTTGGTCTTTTGCTTTTGAGCAAACGGTTCTGAGTTATTGAGGAACAACCAGCACTACTGAAGAATTAAAAATATTTGTTTCTGTGATATTTTTACTATTAGTGTCTAGAAAAGCATTAATATGAAACTCATTCTAGCCTCTCAGAATGTGTTTCAGTTTGCCTGTTTGGTGTTTTTTTTTTTCTCTCCAAGTTCCACCCTGACTTACTGGGTATTGAACGGGATAGTATCACTCAGGTAATTTCCTTTCTTCCTCTCAAATTTGAAAACCAAACATCAATCATAAGAAAATTAAAAAGTAAACTAGTAAATCACAACAAAAATCCAGCAGTAGCATGAATTTTCTTTCACTAAAATAGCTTTTATGGAGACTTAAAATTTCTTATATATGGGAGAAGATTCCATTTGGTGACGTGTTTTCAGAGGTCACCTTGGAAAGTCATATAGCACCTTCCTGTAATTTTTTGTTGTAATAGAAGAAGTACTAACATTTGTTATGTATACTGACAAGAAAAAAAAATTTGGTTGTGTTGTAACAGAAGGTGATTTCCTAGAGACAGGATTTGCACTCGAATGTCAGAATAGTAAGATATTTGGTTAAAGTATAGCTTGAATTTTGATGTTGAGTTGGTAAGCTAGAAATATTTTTGTATCCCTCTAGTGTGAAAAGACTTGGAACTTAATGAAACAGCTGGAAGATCTTCAAATAATTTCTCACATTAAACATCTGCAGGAAGATATTTATACAATGAAAACATGGTCTAGCAGCATAATTAAAAAACAAGAAGAACTGGAGAAGAATTTAACAAGCCTTTTTCATGCAGTTTCAAGTGCTGAACAGAATGCAGCTTCTGTTGCAAAAAACGTAACATTGACAATTGTGACAGTAAAAACTGATATAAGGCGCATTTCAGGTCTGGTCTCGGAAATGACTGCACTGACAGATTCTTTGCAAATTCTAGAAGATAAAGTAGAAAAAGGTGAAAAGACAACAGTAAGAAATATAGGTGACCTCCTTACCAGTAGCATCGACCGAAGTACAAAAATACAAAGCCTGGCATCCGGTAACGCAAGAAAAATTGAGCAAATTAAGACAGCGCTGTCTGAGTTAAGAAGTAATTTTAACATGCATTCCAATAGACTTCTGAATCTTGAAGGTGACAGAGCAAAAGTTCTGAAGACAGTTACATTTGCAAATGATTTAAAACCTAAGATATACAAAGTTAAAAAGGAGTTTGCCATCTTGGAGCCCTTAATAAATGACCTAACACTGAGAATAGGAAGATTAGTGGAGGAGGTATTACAACGGGAGAAGGAAATAGCTTTACTGAACGAGAAATTGGCCAATCTAACAAGAGTTCAAACCAAAATCAAGGATGTGAAAGATGAAATAACCAAGATTCCAGACATTAATTGATCACTGAAAGGCCACTGTCTAAAGAATAATGTTGGAGGAGTGTTTACTCCCATCATGTGTAGTACTGAGAAGGCAGACAATATTTAAAGATTTCATTAAGAAGCACACCTAAATCTGAAATTTGTCCTATTCATTTGAACGGGACAGGAAAAAGTCATACTTATTTCATGGGAGAAATAATAATGTGAACAAAAAACCTATCTCTCTGCATGTATTTGTCTTTCTGAAGAATGACAGATGCTATATTTAATAAATTGCTTGTTTTGTACAATAAAGCAGTGTTAAAGCATAAAATTATGTTCTTAGCTTTAGAGCTTGCTTTCATGAAAAAAGCAGGGCAGTTTTCCAGTTTCGCTTTCCTGCTGCAAAGGAAGGAACAGAATTGTGGTTTGCAGCTAAACAAGAGGTAGTCAAATAGCAGTAGCGCTTTGTCTCTTTTGACTCTATGATTTTTGTAAACTAGTTTCTTTTTAAAATAATACTTAAGGTAAATGCAGTGAGGCAAGAAATGCTCAGAAATACTGCTGATGACTTCCAAAGCATTTGTCAAACATTTAGATGGAATAATTTGTATAAGGCTTTGTGTGAGGCTTTATAATTGTTATTTAAAATTATTATGCAGCACTGTTCTGTCTTTAAAACAGAATGCTCTTCAGTGACAATGCTCTGAAAGACCTACTAATGCTGCTGATGGCTTTATCCCAGCATCATAGTGTCTTCTCAGGAATCCTAACAGTGTTAGTCATTCATTATTTCTTAGTCTGTAAAATACTGTAGTGAGCAGCAGAATTAGCAAAGAGAATGTATTTATATCCCAAAAGGCTACTGCTGTGAAGTACTGGGACTATTTAGGTGCTGAAAGACAACAGATCTGAGCCATTTGAAAATGAAGTAGGCAGTACAAGACAGTGGAGTGGGAATGGTTTTAGAGGAAGGTGGGGGAGAGAAGTGCATTAAATAGGAATAAAAATTACTTATTTAAATTTATTATAAAAATAAAAGTATCAGTTAGAAACAATGTATCAACTCAGAAAATCCCTGTAAATTAAATTATATCAAGGAGTGTAAGTATATAGTAAGGCCTTTGTAACTTTTCAGTTGGCCATACCTGAACATCTTGCAACTGCTAGACCCTTGATTGTATGAAGATACAAGCATTCCTCTCCCTCACTATTTTCATCCTCATTCAGCATTCCATGTCTTTTCGCCAGCTTCATGTTGCTGGTCTTCTGTACCTTCTTTGCTTCATTTGCCCACAGTCAACCTCCAATACTTGGTTTAAAGTTTTCCTCTTTTTGGTACAGGTCCATTCCTATCTCTCCCTTTCTTCTACCCCTTTCAAGTCCACCTGACAGATGGCAAGAATAAACCTGTCTAGAGACAAATTTTCCTAGAACTATCCACAGATACTCTACTGACCCCATCCCTTTGTTCTTCCACAGAGTTCCTAAGTGAACTCCTGAAAATAACCAAATGGCATTTGAAGGAGGCAGCAAAATTAAAGAACAGCCATGGTAAAGTACGCATTGCATATTATACCTGAAACAATGTATGTACACATGCACATACACCTTAAGAGTTTGAGGGTTACATAATAAATACATTGTGGATTAAAGGCATTACAGGCTACAGTAATTTTATTCACATTGCTTTCAATTTTATGAATGCATCATTTGTGGTCAGTAGCCAGTAAGAATCTGGACAGGCACGACTGGAGAACTGGTAGAGCAACATCTACACAAGTGATGTGGAAAATACATTCCAGCTGCACAGTTAATCTAAGCAGCCTTTACACAGCGGAGGTCTGTCTGCATGAAAAGTCCACTCTCTCCTCGGAAAGTAACCAGAAAATAAGCCAGGATAAACAACTGTGGGTTTCACTTTCAACCTCCTGATTCTAGAACACATCTCCCAGTGAAAAGCTAAATGTACAAAAAGCTAAAGTCCTGAGCATTCCCCTTCCAAGGGAAGTTAAGCATGCAAAAAACATTACAGGACCACTCATTTCCTTTTCCTTTTGGATGTATGCAGACTTCCTACCCTTCCTTCCCAGGAAGTGCATGTCTAAAGCATTATAACCCTTTCAGAAACTTCTTGCTACAAGCTAGACAGGGAAAAAAAAAAAAAAGTCACATAAAGTTTACTTGGAAAAAATATTTTAGAATAATCTGATCTAAAGTTGTCACACCACCATACTGATCTCAGCAGTAAGGCGAGTGATCAGAAATTCTCCCCTAATGCACACAGGTATTACAAATCTCTGTTTGCCCTTCAGGCACACATCTCCACTGCACAAAAAAAAAAAAAAAAAAAAAGTAAGTTTTATAGTAGCTTTGTAATTAGACAGCTCTAAGCAGATAGAGGCAGGGAGCTCTTTCTACAGTGGAAAAGGTGAGCAGAGAGTGAGGTATTTTTTTAAAATTTAAAGCAGACTTGATAACCTTGCCTCCTTGTTTTAGTACTATCAGTGGTGGGGAGAGTATTGGCTCAGTGAAACTACAACCCCTTAGTTAATTTCTAGTGTCATGCTCTGCAATTTTATCAAATGACTGACAGGTTCAGGTAATGAAAACTACAGCTATGCTACTTAAAACATATCATCCCATTGAGCCCAACCTGTAGTGACATTCAGACCATTTTTGCTTTTAATTTAGCTTTCAGGTACAGAACTGGCCAATTAATATACTTGTCAGCAACTTGAAAAAAACCACCCAAAAGCCAGCAACAGCATTAAGTGACCAATAATGAAAAATTACATGAGCAAAGTAATCCCAAAACAAGAAAATCTGCTTTTAGACACCAGAACATCTGCTCAGCCAAGAATTTTCTGCTAGCAGTACCTTTCTCCCCAGCACTGAGTTACAAAAACTGTATTCTGTAAAAAGGCCGTGCAGCTATTAAGCTCATCTACCCAAGGTACTAATATTTGCTATAAAAAAGCAGAATGTTTATTATTTTCACTGTGAACTACATCATTTCTATGTAGAAATGTAAATGAGTTACAACTATTTGTATTATTACAGCCCATTTTAAAATATGCAACAGACATTTCCGCGAGCATCAGTGTCAGTACATTTCATCTGTAGTACAGTCTGATACAAACACCCTGTGCAAATGCAGTTGTTACTCCAAATTTATTTATATGGTATGCTTTAAACCAGAAAGCTCATCTCAGCTCCAAACCCAGCAAGATAGTATGTTTTCTCCTTCATAAAATATACACAAGCAGCTTATACATAATCCATGTTTTACAGAGCACTTTGGGGTTTAGTGATGGGTCTGGAGTTACCCGAGTTCAAAATGGGTTACCCCTTTTTGATACAAGACTTTCCTTGCAACGGAAGTGTAAATCCATCAAAAGCACCACTGCTCCATCTCAACCTTTGGAAAATGTACCAGGCATTATGCACAAAGCAGTTATCAATAACAAAGTTGACCTTTTAAGTGCATTTTAATACTACATTTTTCCCACTGAAGCTTATTTAAAATGCCAGCAGGCGACCCTTTAAACAACTCCCTTTCCTAATAAGCATCTGAACAATCCTATGGCTGAATGTCAATGAAGCTGGCAGCTGCAAGGCAATTCTCTCCCCCTCTTGGGTTTTCCACTGAAACACAACACTGCAAGGAGCATTAAGTGTATTTTCCCTTTCTCAGTTACAGAAGGGGAACTACTGGCTGCTCCTTGTAGTCATATCTCAGACCTACTCTGATAAAATTATCTGAGCATCTTTAAAAGATAGTTTCAGGTCTACCAGCGAGCAACGAGAAAATGGACTTAAGATTCTCTTATTATTGTACATAATTATAACAACTGTGCAACACTGACTTAATCCTAGAGAAAAATTGTGCGATTTTGCTCCACATATAGAATGAGTCTTGAGAAATTTAGCTCAGCACTAGATTGTTTGACAGACTGACTCACTACATGAGTCAAGCTTGTCTCACTCTTCTGCCAGCCTTAAAATTTGACAGTAGCGCTTCACTTTCCCCAGGATTAGAAGGAACTTTCAGCAAAGAAAAATCTACCGAGTTAAAACATGCCTCTAAAGAAACTGATATCCAGTACACAGAAGTGACAGTTTTGCCTAGCAAGCTGCACCATACACACAACTTCAACAGGTGATTTAACATCAAGTCTTGATACAAGATCAAGTCATAGTAAAGGCTTTTCTCCAAAGAAGCTCTTACAAGCATTTAATGACTCATTAATAATTTCAGAGCTTCCCATTCATGATGGGGAAATGAGATTTACGTACTTTCAGCATTAAATAATTTTAATTCAACAAAAAAGTACAAGTATTTTATTTAGACTTAGGGTATTTGATTTTGCTGCATAATGCAGGCAGATACCAGTCACTCCAAGAGTCCCCTTATTACTGACACAGTGACAGGGCAATACTGTGGTTTCAGCTTTTACTCCGCATTCTGAAAGGCAACAACTCAAAATAAGGCCCAGCTTTCTTGTTTAGCATAATCATTCAAAATGTTTGAAGTCAGAGTTTTCCCAGGGGGTGAGAAACTCAGTGCTACTGATACTGGCACATCAGACTCCAAGAAGATGCAGCAGTCAGTACATTTATGCTGTTCAATGGCACCTGCCTGATTTGTCCTTTTGGCTCCAAAGGAGCCAAGAGGAAGAAGCAGTATAACATAAGTGAGTGCCAAGCTAAGTTCAGTATCAACAGCTCACATACTGTAAGGCAGCCTATCCATAGTATTGCAAAAAAATCATGTCAGCTCCAGCTCTACTTTGTGAACAAAGTAGTACTGGGTAGGGTGTAGTGATTACTAACTGTGGGTTATTGAACAGGTGAAATGCAGAAGGCAGCAAGATCATCCTCCACTAAAAGATTTGACAAAAAAATTCAAAACTAAATACCTTATCATTGCCTTGTCTCCTCTTGTGTGCCAAGTAGCATGTATTTCTCCACATCAAGGTCCAAAACACCTGATATGGCTCCTTGTACTGCAGAAATACATGGTTCAGTCATAATTTAGTATTAGACTAAATTTGGAAATAACTGAAAAAACTAGTTGTAGCAAACATAGGGAAAACCTGTTAAGTTTGTTGAACTCTAGAATAAAAGACAAGCCATTTTTATTTTATTGTAAAGCTGAAGTATGCCACTAGTAGTCAAATATATTTGAAAATCTTTATTATCATCAGCTTTTCTCTAGTGAAGAGGTAGCAACTACTGTTTAATTCCACAGGATAATCAGAAGGACCAAGTTCTTTGGTGTGGTTCAAAGCCAACAGAAGCAGAAATTAGTCAAGTGAGCATAAGTTAAGTTGGGATGACCAGCCCAAGGCATAAACAGCTCTAGTATGCATAAGGTTCCTTCTATCTCTGTGGGGAACACCATTATCATGACTAGGATGCCTGATCAGACTCCAGTCTCATCTCGGCCATTCAGGAGTCCAGCTGTTCCACAGTAACAGCTTATTACAGGCAAATAATCAGTGGGATCAAAGTGCAAGGACAGGTTCTTGGCACTTCTCTGGAAAATTTATTTATTAAGTGGAAGAGTAAGATTTCTCTACTTTCCAAAGTGTGGAATGGGGTATTTAAAAATATGGGGGGGAGGGGGAAGCCAGGAGAGTATTTGAGGTATTTGCTACTATGAAATGAAGCTTACATATGCAGTAGTAAACAGACACTAAGCACTCTGTTTCTCATTTATTTCAGGCAATGACAGTGGTAAAATTTAAACCCTCATGTGAGATGAGGGCACAACCAATAATGACATTGTATAGACTTTGTTTTCTACATAGTCAAATATATAAAAGTTTCATGAAACTCATCACTGGGACAGTCAGCAGTCAGTCCATGAGTTGTCTATTCAGTTAGACCAAGCTTCTTCTTCAGAGATTCTGGCATTTCAGGTGGAGGTGGACGAGGAAGTCTGAAATAAACCTTGACAGAATCGTAGATGAACCACTGTAGTGCAGTCAGGGTACCAATCATAATGATACGAGCAAAGAGACCTTTCCATACACCTGGAGAGCAAACCATAAAGCATGAGCGGCATAAAATGGCACGGAAAAAAGAAATCCTCCCAAAACACCAGAAACACTTGATCCAAAATACATGAAAGTAAGAATGTACCTTTGAATCCAAGCCTCATAAGAACCTGTGAAGCTGAGCTGCCCTTTTCTTTGTTCAACACAGACACCACAGAGTCAGCAGGATGGGAAACAATTGCACAGAATACACCAGCTGAAAGAATAATTTGACATTAGTTCTGCGGTGTTTTAGCTATACCACTACTGTGTACACTAAGTACAACCAGCTGAAACTTCTGAACAGAAGAAAACAACCTGAAAAAAACTTCTTAATCTTTGGATACTGGAAATCCCCCTTGCATCCAAAGATACCCAAGACTGAAAAAGATGGAAGTTTAAAGATGCAACTTAAATCAGCTGCAGTTTTTAAATCTGGCCATCAATACTGGTAACATATAGGAGCAGTTAAAAGTAGTGTCCTATTACAGACTCATTTTCCCCTAATAGACTGATTAAAATGTGCAGGGGAAATAACTATAAAGTTGAAAGTAAGTCCTCCCATGTTAGTGCATCTGTTTAACACTCTGAAAAAGAACAGGTCTCTAGATCTGCAGTAATCCATTAATGAAGTGTAGGACTTAAAGATTCCTTACCAATATAGCCTGCAACAAATGTGACCACCAGCTGTTCTCCTTTTGTACATTCACTTCGTGGCTTGGGAACAACATACTTATAGAGTGCTTCAACAGTACGTTCAAAGCAGGCAAATTTCATCATTGTGTATGGAATCTGTCTCATCCACAGTGGAGCAACACCTTTATAGAAACTTAATCAGAGAAGAGAATCTCAGATTCATTTTCTTCGGTATTTAAAGTATATTTCTAACCTGAAATAAATTAGCTTATTTATTGCTGCTACACAACTTCTATACACTGACTTTGTAATGCTGTCAATGCCTACAGAAATTTGAGTAGTATTAATTCCTGAGTACCACCTTCAAACAGCAACACACACTGAAATTTTCCTGCTCCCCAGGCTGCACAACAGTTTCTTTAGTCACTTTTCAGATTACAATGCACTGCAGTAATATAGTACTGATATTACCAGTGCAGTAAGGATAATGTCTGCATACCAGCCAAGTCCTGATAGTGAGATATGACCTGTACATCTACAGCCACTTCTATCAGAACAGAAAGCTAACATGCAGTTATATTACTCTCACATGCCAATGACTCAAGCATCTTTGACTGTACAACCAGAAAGTTGCTGAATATCTCTGACTGGAACTGCTAGAAACTGAAGTTATCCAGCAGAACTCAGCACAAAGATACTCACAAAGATGGATCTAAGGAGCATGTGGAATTAACAGCCACTTAGCACATATTCCCTGAAATATGTTGTTATCTTGAAATACAAAGACAAAAACTATTACAAACCAAGGCCAGAATTAGTTATAGCACCAGTTGTTCATCAAGAAAAATGTACTAAAATCAAGACTGTCAATTAAAATGAAGGGATGCTTACGCCCAGATGCCTTCTTCCGCAAACATTTTGGGTAAAGCCTGCCGTAGAGTGTTCGCATATCCAGGCTGTGTCTGAATACGAACTTTAGCAGCTTCCATTGGAGCCAGAGCAATGTCAGCAAAAAACTCCGCACTGGCAGATGCAGCTAAATATAGCGAAGTACGCCACAAATAGGCATTTTCCTGAAAGGAGTTTAAACACACATTTTCATTCATAAATCATGCTTTTGTTATTACTCCTTATCACTATTATTATGCTGTTGACATATAGCTTTACATTAAACATTTAAGGCTTACCTCTCCCAGCATGTTGCCATACAGGATTTTGAAAACTTCATAGAACCCAAATTTACAAAGCCCTTGCATGGAATAGCCAATAAAGGTTGGAGCCCATCCCTTAGCCAAGCCCCGAACACCATCTTCATTGATTGTCACTGAAAATCCATTGAAGATGCTCTTGTATTTTTGTGGATCGACCTAAACAGAATAGACAGTTAAATGCTTGATATAGCTTACTATTTTCCTTCTCACACCCCCATCCAAAATTTTTATTTTTTCTGTTCCTCAGACAGCCAGCTTCCTATAATTCCCTGGACAGATGATGTACTCACCACAAAGTTACATTAATGTAACCATAATGGCTACTAGCTAGTTTCAAACCTGACTTATTTTAACAGCCAGCATGTTCCTAAATACTCAGAAAACATCAAATTGAGTTTTGTTTCACTTTAATTCTCCAAATTAACAATGTAACTGTAATGAAAAGATTTACTGCAATCACTGTTCTAACACTGGTGTACAACTATGTATAGATCAGATTTTTAAAAAAATTTAATGGGTCCTGTCAGCAATCTCATCTACTTTCAGGCTATGCCAGAAACCTAATGATTCACCTGATTACTTATCAGAGATTTTCCAGTGTCATCCCTCCACAAAATCAGACTAACAGAGCAAAGTGGACTAAAGAGTACTCAAAGACTTCTACACTTGTACTTACACTTGGCAATAAAGGCTACACACATATTGTTTTCTGCCAATAAATTCTGAATGGTTTTTTATTAACTTATCAGGAATTTAACACAGGCTGACTTGAATAATTTTGTTTCAGGTGAAAGGAAGTAATTTAGCAGAAACTTTTCAACAGGTAATTAAGTTACTGTTACTTTTCATATTTGACATCATCCAACAGTTCCTCAGAGGTTAAGACGGGCGATATCAAACTGGATGCCCATCAAAGCTTTCAGAAACAACTATGGGACATGCATGCTATCTTGCACTGACTGGTATTTTGTCTTGCAGTCTAGGAACAACATGCTTGAGGTCTAGTTCACTTAAACATGTCAATTTTAAAGAGAGACATAATTTTAGAAAATTGGATATTTAATTGGGCACTGTGAAATGAGACTATGTTCAAGTCAGAACCATGCTTAGTTATTAGGTGTGTTAACAGGTGTCCTGATTTCAGTTAAACCATGGTAAAGGTGACCTCTTCTTAAAAAGACATGAGAGGGTAGGTAACAGGTTTCTCCCTGGAGAACTTAGAAAGGATTAGTAACATGCTCTGTACAGGATCTGTAAAGATATAAATGCTGACAGGTTTTACAAGATCACACCTGGAATCCACATGGAATCCCCCCTCCTGAACCTCCCTCTAAGTGCTGGAGAGGGAAGGGGAAGTATCACTACCCTTACCATGTAATAAACTGGAACTGGTAGCCCACTGAGCATGTCTGATGTGTAAAAGATTTCCTAGTTTGAGACCAGACTTTCAGGTGCTCTCAAGAATGTGAAAGAGTCTCTCTGGTAAACGTTGTCAAATAAAGGCCATTTAGAAGAACACAGTTTTGTAAAACAGCACATGCATATTCCTAGTGTGACAAGTCTGACTAATTCATAGTTCCCTCCTAATTTCAGGAGTTCTATAATTACAAAATGGCCATTTTTACAATCAGTGTCAACCTATGCAACAGGGAAATAATTAACTACTATATTTCCAGAAATTTACAAGTGTGCTTTAATTTGCTTTATTCTTGCAGATTTGCCAGAATAAATCCATTAGTATGTTTTCATCCATGGCTGCTCATAAAATGATTTTAATGTGTCGTAAGCGCAATGCAACAATGCTCCTTTCAGTTTAATCAAAAACCACTTCAAGAAAAGCAGCTGCAATCATCTATGGCCTTCCTGATACCAAATCAAGTTTTAGCCACTCAGCTAAAAGTGGCATCATTAGAAAATATCCAATCCATAAACCATGCATTGATATCCACAGTGTTAATGGGTCAAACTATGCATGCATGTCACTCCAGGCTAAAATACACAGATCCAAAATATACTATTTCCTTATTCCAAAAGCACAGGAATGGTGCTGGACAGCCAACCAGCCAGCAAAGTAACATTGTGGTGAATGCCTTTTAACAAATATAATCAGTTAAACGTGCCTTAAATGCTGTCAAAAATAATGCATCAGATTATCCATAACACCTTTACTTCTTCTCTTGAAAGTGGTATTTAGCTAGTCTTACAGCAGTAGATTTGATAAAGCAGCATTTAAGTTTACTTGCTTCTTGTCAGCCACAAAAGACTGCATCCCTACTGCCAACTCTTAATATGCTGGCTAGATAGAAAACAGAAGTTCAAGAAATGTTTAAGTTTATACAAACCTGCATACGACATTTCACTAAATCCAGAGGTACAACACCAGTGTGTGTCAGGCCACAACTTAGGACCCCACCAACGCCACAGAGAGCATAAAACTTGAGCGAGCCATATTCACAACTGTATTCTGCAGCAAAAAATAAAGACACACCATGCTTTTATATAAACTCCATGCACAGTTGGACAGCGATGTCCAGGGTATAGTTTATGCCTCCAGTTCATTAGTAATTAAATATACCACACTAAACATGCTCTGTCATCACATACCAACATGCAGAACAAACCTGCATTCTGCATTTAACCAGGTCTAGAGGAACCAGTGCCGTATGTGTTGTTCCACAGCTAATAATCCCACCAAGGCCACAAAGCACAAAGAATCTGTTTGAGCCATAGGCACAGCTGTATTCTAGTTAATTGGAAAAAAATTACATATATATGATCAATCATAAATTATAACAATGATCAGAAAAGAAATAAAACTAAGCGCTACTTTCTCAAAAGTAAACTGAAATAATATCCCACGTTGTATTACTTGAATACAGTGTTATAATGAAAAGATAATTCTTTTGCTTTAAATAGAAACATTTTGGACTGACAAGATTTGATTCTAAGCCTTCCAAATTGAATTTGATCCTTTAAATAAACAAAGGAAGAAACAGTGAAGTTTTAGCTCACAGCACACTAAAAACGTAGCAATTAATCCCAGAAGTTACTAGCAGAAGCTATGACTCAAGGTTGCAATGTACAACAATTTCTTATATCCAGGAATTAAGGAAGAATAGTACTCCTCTAGTACTCAAAAGACAAAGCTTATTTTGTTAAATATTCATGACAGTTTAACTTCTGTATTTGGGTAAAAACTAAAAATCTACAATATTGGTGTTGGCAATATGCAGATATATTTTCAAGTATTTCTCATATTATTTACAAAGATTTTTTGTAAATTGTCTTTGAAATACAGAATCTCAAATGTATACAGCTTGTTTAATGAAACTGCAGATTGCTGTTTATCATCCCATTGAATGTCCATACATAAGGTTCATTAAAGAATCTTTCAGGTCATTTAATCAAGAGATACTTCATATGCACTGTTCTATACAGTATATATACTATGTATAAAACCATGCAATCTGAAAACAAATTATTAATTTTCACAAATTCCTATACAGAGAAGTTACTGGAGCTGGAAAAAAAGAATCCACTTTCCTCTTTCATTTTTGAAGAAGCTACAGAGACTGTGAGTGCAAACAAAAACAACTCAAACTTAAAATGAACAGTAAAAAATAAGCATAAGGTAGCAGCACAGTTCTGCTACCACGCTCAGTATTTTAAGAATAGAAGTAAAAGCAAAACCAGTATACTTAATAAGCATACAAAAATAATGTGTAAAAACATTCTCCAAAGTAGAAAGATAATATTTTGCTACTAAATCTACTGGTGTCACTTCAATATATAATGCAAAAGACATTAAAGTGTTACAACTTAATAAGAACTACCTCCAAGAAACTAATAAAAACTGAAAGAGAGAAAAAGCCTATCTTATGCAGAGCTTCTTTGCCATCTTTCTGGTTCTGAATTCCTTTATGGACATCAACAGAAACTGTTGTTTGTTGAACAATGATGTTGAAACTGTTGAACAATGATGTTCAACAGCAGCAGATAACACTAGCAGGCTTATCCAGCTCATAACTTTGCTGAGATAACTTTTAAAGGAACTCCTTCCCACAAATGTTCCAGGTTTTACATTATGTTTTATATTTACATTTACCTTGCTCTTAAAAAAATTACCCAAATAGTAAAGAATAAGATTTTCTTTATTTAAAACAATAAATACCAAATCACAGATGCCACAGTGAACCTAAAAAGCTAGAAATAAGTTATCAGAATAACTTAATTTTAATTGAGACAGTACTAAAGACTGTAAATATGCCAGTCTAGAACTTACATATAGCTCCAAAATACCTTGGCTAGGCTAGCAGATCTGCAGACAGCAGAAACAGTCTGTGTGCAGCCTTCCAGAATGGCTGGTTAAACACACACAGATCAGGCAGGTGTAATCAGAGAACATACTCTAGATCTGTTCGGGGCAGCTCTGTCTAGCTCTGTTGCTGGCCAACAGCATCACAGCCCTGCAGCAGCTACCATGCTGTCCACATCTCAGAACTGTTTGTTCATACTGCCCTTTTCATAGTAATTTAGAAGTCACAGTCCTCAAAGGTCAGGGACAGACCTTTATAGTAGCCACAGAAAAGTAGAGTTTTATGTATGTGCTGTATTACAGTGCTATTCAGACTGACCTGTCAGCCTGGTGTTCAAATTACTTTGTTAACAGTAATTAACAAAGCCAGTATGAATTAGGCTTGAGCTCTTTAGAGGTATCTAGGTTTGTAGTGGTACAGTAGTATTAGGAAAATAAAGCCACAGATAATCTTGGACTTTCTATTTCTGAAGTAGAGTCAAATTTTCTGAAAACCATAACTTGAGAAGAGAACATGCAGCACAGAGGACAAAAAAGTCATTCTAACATACCCAGGTACTGATTTAAGACAAACATCCTTAAGGTGCACAAATATAAACATATAAAGTATATATCTACTCTGTTGAGGCAACTACATTATAACTATTTCTTATCTCTGCTTCCAATCTGACATGTTAACAAGGACAAATTCCATGAGCTGGTCATAAAATACTTGGTCTCTGAGCTCCGTCGTGGTTGATGCCCTGAGCTGATCTCAGAAGGCCATGTGGTTTGTGCTGACTTTGTGTGACCTTGTGCAAGTTCAGATATCTTCTGCAACGTGTTATGTTCTCAACACAAAAGCCAGGGAACCAACTGTTACATGAAATAATGAACTCAGCAGAAAAGATTATAAAGACTGAAACCACCTCTGACCACAACTACCACCTTTGACCGTAACTGCCAACAAACAGGATGAAGATTAAGCATGCTTTAAAGAAGTAAGTACACCTACTGAATATATTTAGCGTACCGAAGAGTGATTTAGAGCTTTAGTTAGCTGGCAGCAGGATTACTACACTGAGAACCACAAATGATTTCTTGAAAACTTCATATAACCTAACCTCTTTCATGTATTACATGAATGTTCATGCAAGACCACTAAAATATTTCAATAATGACAGTACTTCAGAAGAGATAGCTAGCTGAAAGTAATTCTTACTTTTTTTTTAAGTCAAAATAGAGAGATGCTCTTAAATGATTGACAGTTTTAGAGAATTAGAATTTTAATGTCCATCTCTACTACTGTGCATACCTTTAGATGGACCTCAACAGGTTGGAGAGGCATGGAGAGAGAACTGAATTAAGTTCAACAAAGGCAAGTGTAAGGTCCTGTAGCTGGGGAGGAATAGCCCCATGGACCAGCACAGGCTGGGAGCCAACCTGCTGGAAAGCGGCTCTGCAGGGAAGGAGCTGGGGGTCCTGCTGAACAGCCAAGCTGTCCATGAGCCAGCAGTGTGTCCATGTGGGCAAGAAGGCCACTCCAACTGTATCCTGTAATGCATTAGGAAGAGCACTGCCAGCAGCTCAAGGGCAATCCTGTCCCTTTACTCAGCCCTAGTGAGGCTACATTTGGAGTGCCGTGCCCAGTTCTGGGCCCCTCAGTACAAGACAGACATGGAGCTACTGGAGCAGGTCCAGGGAGGGCTACAAAGATGATGAGGAGACTGGAACACCTCATTTATGAAGAAAGGCTGAAGGAGTTGGGTCTGTTCAGCCTCAAGAAAAGACAACTGAAAGAGCACCTTATCACTGTCTGTAAGTATTGATGGAAGGGTGTCAAGAGGATGGATCCAGGCTCTTCTCAGTGGTGCCAAGCAACAGGACAAGAGGAAATGGGCAGAAACTGATGCACAGGAAGTTCTATCTGAATGTAAGGAAGAACTTCATTACTGTGGTGACCATGCACTGGAACAGGCTGCCCAAAGAGGCTGTGGAGTCTCCCTCGCTGGAGACATTCAAGAATCTACACACAATCCTGTGGAATCTGCTCTAGGATGACCCTGCTTCAGCAGGGAAGTTGGACCTGTAACAATGATGACGATGACTCAGTGTGGTCCTTTTCATCCTTAGCCATTCTATGGTACTGCAAGTATCATCAAGGGCTGACATTCAGAAATCAACAAATTGACTGGGAAACATACGGGAAGCACTTGCACTTAACTCTTAAATGCATCCCTGTATCTTAAATATCAAGTTATCTGGTACACCCCACAACTGCTAAAAAGAAAAAAAAAAAAAGAACTAAAAAAGAACAGCAGCAATTACTCCTAATGTATCTAGATGTTCGGGTGCCCAGCTATGAATAAACTGGTAAAAAGTAAGAGAAAAAGGGAAAAAGGATGGGAGAGATAGTCTTTCGAATCCACAGATTCACTCACTGGTCTTCACCACCGATGAAAGAAGTACGGGCTTAAAATCTCAGTGCCCGACGCTGCAGGCTATGCAGAACCAGAAGAAGCGCTCTCCGCTCCCCAAAGCAGAATCTACGGCAGTTCTGTGATTACTCGGCACTAGAACCTTCCCGTGTCCTTTCCCGGCAACCCCAGATCCCTCCTGTTCCTCAGCACACACCGCCGGAGAGCGGAAGCACTGCCAGCGCCTCCCCCGCCCGTGCCCTTCCTCGTCCTCCAAGCAGGCTCGTAGGCCCAGCGCCGGCCCCTCCCGGCCCGGCCGAGCCCCGCTGAGCGCTGACATTCCCTGCGCCGCCCTGGCGGGCGGAGGCCCGCGTTGGGGAGGGCAGCGCAGGCATCGCCAGCCCCGCAGGCCTCGCTTCCGCGGCGGCCCCTCCGTCCCGCTCTCACCTTCGTCGGCAGACGCGGCGGCAAGACCCCGCCGCGTGGTGGAGGCCTCCGCGGGCTCCGCCGGGCGCTTTCTCACGCCGTCCTGCACCAGCTGGAAGTGCGGCGCGTAGAACGGGTTGTGCCGCGCGAGCGGCGCGATGGACGAGAACATGGCGACCTGAGGCGGGCGAGAAGAGCAGAGCGACGTGGGACCGGAAAACCCCGCCACGGCGCGGCCGCCGAGCCCCGGCCCCGCACCCGCGAGGCGGCCCTGCCGCCCCGAGGCTGAGCGCGGCTCCCGGTGGGCGGGCGGCCCGCGCCGCACCCGACTCACCTCGCAAGATGGAGCCGCTGCGGCAGAGGCTGAACGCGGGCCCCGCGCCGTCACCTTGTCCTTCGCTGCGCCGGGGGCGGGGACGCCGCGCAACGACCCGCGTCGCGATTGGCGGAGGCGCCACGCCAACCGCCGCGCACGCGTGGCCGCCGCCCTCCCCCCCCGCGGGGCCGCGCCCGCGCTCGCTCCGCCTCTCCGCGCCCCGGGAGCGCCGCGGCTGTGGCCGCTCCCCGCGCTTGCTCGCTGCGGCCTGCAGCTCGGGGGGTGTGAGCGCGCCCTACAGCGATAGGTCAGCCTCTGGTCCTTCCTTGTCGCCGCCCTGCTCGGGGAGCTTGCCAACTGCCCCACGTGCCACCCTGAGCCTTGCTCCGGGCAATGACAAACCAGAGGCAGGCCCGAACGCGAGTTCCCTGTGCTAGCCTTGACCCGTGCTCTGCAACGCTCACACCGAATCACGAAAAGATCAGGGTTGGACGGTATGTTTAAAATCAAGTCCAACCCCTACCATCGCACCAATTTTTTTTTTTTTTTTTTTTTTTTTTTTTTTTTTTTTTTTTTTTGAGATTAGTTTAAAGAAGTCCTTGGTATCACCCCACGTTCCACATTTGGTAATCGCGTCTAGTAATACCTTCTAAATACTGTCTGGTAAACATATAGGATGCAACTCCCTCAGCAGAAAGCTCAACCCCTTTCACCAGACTGGCTGTAGAACTCTGTCAACCCAAGCACCATCAGATCTAGCACCAAGTACTTACTATCTGCAGACTCCCTGGTTGCATTCCACCTTCGGAGGGTAAGCTTGCAGGGCATCGTGACATAGCCTATGCTACAACGGCTGCAGCTGCTCACAGAATTGTTTCTTACTGGTTTGTTAAAAGCAGAATATTATGTAACACAGGACCCATGCTTAGCCTTATCTAGCTTTAACTATGCCTTTTCCAATACTGGGTGATTTCACTCATTTCAGTGACTTACATAGTACAAGACTAGCACAGACAAGTTCAGCTCTCCAATTACCAAAGAGGCAATAACTCCACTTTTTCATTGTTTTGATCATATACTTTCAATTACATTGGTCTACAACAGCACGCACACAGAAGCCAGGAAAACAAGAGGTGTGCTGAACATCCCAGGTCTTTACTTCTGAGCAAATGACAGCACACCAGCAGCACCAGACTGAAGAGACACCCCAGCTTTGGTCAGCTCAGGGGCTCCTGTCAAATTTCCAAGGAAGCCCCTTAGGCCCTGGCTCTACTCACTCTATTTCACAACAGAGTTGTGAATCCAGGGAGACTGTCCTACACGGACAAAAGTGCCCAATAGCACTGTCACAGATATCAAGGTTGGTTAAGTGCCTCTCGAATAAACTACACTCCACCTGCTCAAGTAGGAAAAGGTCAAATGAAACTTGCACTCTTCAAATACTTTCGTTTAGAAACCAGCTGAGAGCCCAAAGTGCTGTTGAATTCGTTGCTCGTGGCAGCAGTGAAAACATACCAGAACTGTTGATTTTGCCATTACTTGTTCTGCTCTACTCACTTGCCTTGAAACAATTATTGGTAACAATGTTTTATTTAAAAGCCAAACACTTACTAATTTTCAATTAGATGGTAACCTCTAAACATGATTGCAATTTGAGCTCTTATTTTGAAACTGCATACAAATGATTACAATTTTTGCAGACTTTTCCAATTTTTAACATACAGAAAACCTCGTTCCTTCCAATTATAAAGGATGAGAAGATGGCTATTTATAGACGTCTAATAGCAATTTGTGTGCACAAATATACAGATGCTTATGAGTTACTCTGTAGAACTTTTCTGTAACAGACTGTGAGTTTGGTTTTTAAGTGACAATTAACTTTTAACATCTGTGCTATTAGTAAGAACTACTAAACAGCAGCCTAACGTAGCCCCTTGAAAATACAGGGATAGTATATGTTCTTACTGAATACATACAGTTTTACAAAGAAAATATCTACAACTTTTCCCAGATGTGAAGGAATAAAATAGCAATAACCTGTAATTCAAACCATCTAGATTAATTAATTTCTGAGAGACATTGCAGGTAGTAAGAGATGAAGACCTGAAAGATGTTACCTTCTAGTGTCAACCTCTATCCAATTCACAGTAAAAAGAATTACCGCAAATTAAATCCATCTTTTTAATCAGTAGGCCTTTAAGTTTCATGAGGTTAGGAAAATTTCAGTTTGCAACTCCGGAGTGCTCTTAAGTTCATCTATCCTTCTGTTGTAACACCCACCACATACCCACTTCCATTTCCCACCCCAATTTCACCTCAAACTGCATACAATCAAGAAAATGCAGACCACTTCCTGTCTTGCAGTAACTTTTCACAGTTCTAACATTTTGGTGAAGCCTGCAAGCAAAATCAAAGCTCTTATGAGCTTGTTTCCCAGGTTAATTTGTTTTCAGGAATATACGATACTGAAACAACCATCCACACCTTTGACAACCAGGTTAGCAGAGCAGCATCTGCTTGGTTTTAAACTTGTATTTTATATGCACTTTCCTTGTTTCAACACCAGAACTACTAGATTGTTGCATTGTGCAACAGCATGTCCCTGAGAGTGACCTGTGCTTTTGGGGCTGCTAAGAAAAGCTGATGATAAAGGTGAGGAGATGGGGTCTCTCACTTGGAAATCTGAGCGCTGATTATTTTGGCACATGCATGGGAGATAGTCTGGAATGCATTCCAGGGACCAGAGAGCTGGGATTGGGTCGAAGGTACAGGGTTAAATACAGGGAAGAAGGGGTAGATCTGAGGGATGTAGGGTCTACCACAGTGGTGCATAGGAGGGGCCAGGGATTAGGAAAACCAGTGGGATAACAGAACCTAAGGAATATAAACATATGGCTGTAAAGGTCCACAGGAGAGAGACTCCTCTCACCTTTACCTACAGGGGTGTTTTCCTCGTCTGCCTCAGCCCCTCCATTGTTCCCTCCAGGCACAATAACCTTGATGGCAGGCCCCTGGGCCTCCACAACAGACCATGGTTCTAGAGTCAGTAATGGATCAGGTTTTACAGCCCAAGGGAAACCGTAACTTGCAGCATTTCCCTCACCACAATCGAAGCTTCTAAGGTTGAACACGAGCAGTCACATGTTCTCAACACAGGAAGTAGTGAAACCTCTACTTGTATTAATTGCTGCCATGGATATCCTTGTCTGACACTATTTCTTTTTTTAAAAAAAATTCTCCTCCCACATTACATGGTTTATATCTATTAAGCATCACTTTTTTTTTTTTTCCTAAAGAATAAATAAATAAGACAGTGCAGTTACTAGGTTTCAGCCAGACTAATAGCCACAGTGCTAATAAAGAACTTCCAAGTGACATGGAACAGAAGACTTGTGGGATTTTTTTTTCCCCTTCATATCAGAATATACACACTACTTACTTATGCCACCCTGGGACTGCAAGTTCAATTAAGTTGGAGACCCTGTGCTGTCTGAAATATGCATGTATGTACCCATTGTAGTAACTTGCTTTTGTACTGGTGCACTTGCACTTGCACTGGTAAATTCCCTCACGAAAAAGAAAAGCAAGTCAAAGGATAGTTTTAGATAAAGATAGGCAGACTTGACAAACACACAATAAAAGCCATATTAACAGACAACAAAGGGTATGCTGAAACATCTGCCTTTGCAAATACAAAATCTAAAATTACACATGACAATGCACCCCTGTATCTATTCCACCCAATATGTTACTTAAGGCATATCAAAGTAAGCCAAATGTACCATGCACAAGATCTGCCACACGATTTTACCAGCTTCATTTGCAATTATGTAAGTTTTACTGCTGAATCTTCTTTAGGACCTGTATTGTTTAAAGGCATTCTTCTGGTACTCAGCTTTTCTGCTTTGACTCTGCATAAACTAGTTAACATATTTTTAAAAGATATCTTGTCCACAAAACTAGTAGAGAAGGTAATTAGAAGGAATTTTAATACCATAAAGAGTTTTCTAAGTTATGCCACAGGAAACAAAACAAAACACATCGACCAAGCCTAGGAAGGATCTGAAATCACTCTGCAGGGCAGTGCTGAGCATGCTGTTATCAAGTTAACTTGGAGTTCTTTCACGCTGTTTCTTATGCAAATACAAGGTCTCAAAACACACAGAGAAATTAAATTTAAGATCCTTCTTGAAAATTTATTGTCTTAGACACTACTGAAGCTCTCATGCTCTCACCATGGACCAGATGCTGTAAGATTAATCTCAAGACTGCAAGTGAAATCCTCTAGTGATCTACAGCCTGATACCAGGCTCCTGAAACTGGATGCATGATGAAGGATTAGCACAGAATTTAAAGGGAACAATACAAGCTGTGTGTTAGCTCCAATTCAGACAGGAAATCAAGACCTGCCAGGTTTTCAGCACAGCATTCTGAGCAGTATGACCAATGATGAAAAAACCCACCAAATGCAAAATAACATTGTCATGCCCATTAACTTCCATAGGCCTTTTCCACACTTGTAGCCCTTACCCTAAAAGGGACTTCTTACACAATACTTATTACATCAGAACTCCACTTATTTTTGCAACTGGATTTTGGATACTAGTCCATAAAATTGGTCTGTTTTGTCATTGGTTCTGAAAGTTCAAGCCGGCTCTGTCTAAAAAACAAGATGAACTAATGGAACGAAAGTGAGAATGGGTAAAAGGGAAAAAAAACCAAACATCAGTTCCTATTGCTTCAGCACTTTGATACAAAGACTACAGTACAATTATATACTTCAGCTTAACTTATACAGCACTAGTTGAAGGCTTTAAGCACATACAGCTAATAGCACTACTATATGTGCCACTCTTAGAATACCACGAAAAATTAATCGTGGGCCAGGGGAAAGATCCTAGTCTCGAGGCTACCTCACACCATTAAATGTCTGAAATACATAAAAAGCCCATTCCTTTATTGAAGATGTATTGTCTTCCAAGAACAACTGAACTAGATGTAAGTTACTTTGAGGACTTCTCTGGAAAACTCTTTACCATCTGTAAGGTAACACTGAAGTTGAGAACATTCTCCAAAACAGTGCAAAAATGAAAGAATTATGACATTTAATTGCAACAAGATTCAGTTTGCAGTTTGTTTTAATTGTGGCTAGTCTTTTTTTTTTTCTTTGATGATGCTAATAGTATCCCTGGAGGAGGTCAACTGAAAGTATTTCATGTAACTAGGAAAGAAAGATATATTTTACATTCAAACACAGCAAAGTGGTGCAAGAAATAATTTAAAGTGAAAAGGAAGTTCTTTTAGCATTGAAAATCAAATGAAAGCTATCTTCTCCCCCCATCCAAAGGCCTGACAGAGGCTAAAGGATTATGGTGCAAAACTGATACTGCAAATATGATGAATACTCCTCCCACCAAGTAACATGAACTGACCTGAGTTTATTATCAAATTTTTAAGTTTTTTTTCCAATATGGAAGGCTGTAGCAGCGCAAAATGACACCACTGATACATCACTTGTCTTGCTTTTGCTGCCTTTCAGCAATGCATTTATTTTGATAAGGAAAATCCACACACATTAAAATCACTTTTATTTTTCTCCATTTTTGACACCAAAAGTGAATGTCTTATGTTACAATTCTCTATAGGATGGACACAAGTTTAGCTATTTCGGTTACTCAAAAAAGCAGTTTAGAAGGAAAAGAACATTAAACAGGAAAAAAACCCCAAAACTATTGCTTTGCTACAAATTACCATGTTTGTCCCAAAGTTCACAGAAAGTAAAGCTTCCCCATAGCTATAGTCTACACAATAAATGTACCTAGAATAAAAAGATATTGACTATTAACTAATGTTCTCAGCTTTTTATAAGTAGCACTTTAAGAATAAGTAGTATGATTTATTGCAATTTTGTACCAAGCAATAAGACTGAACATCTGTATGCTGCAGATTTAAGCACACCAAAAATGTATACATTCACTTTAAAAAAATTTTTGCTTATCACTCTTCATTGGTAGTAGTGAAGTCAGCTGCCTGCTCAACCAAGTTACACAATAGAGAGTGTTTCAGCATGCTTCCACTGAGAAAAATAGTCAATGGCATGAAAGTAGTAAATCTCACCTTAAAAGATGAAACTGTAGCAGAAAATGCAGCAATGCCCTCTTCATATAAGAATAAAACTTCATATGGAATTTTCACACTTTGAGAATACTTCTCTACATGAATATTTAAAGATAATCACATAAAGCTGTGTTGGAAAGACCTCGCTTTTATAAAAAAAAAAAAAAAAGACCACTGCTAAGATTGGAATTTAGACCGCTTCAGATAAAAATCTTGACCCAAAAAAGTATTTTAGTAGCAAATTATTATGATGTAGTTTTTATTTCCCACGCATATTACTAATAAATAAGTTTCTCTAAGACATCTCTTGCCAATTAGATTTGTATTCAGCTCCTACAGCACTGTAAGCACTAAAATGAAGGGATACACTTAAATGAAGTTACACTTAAACGGAGTTACTAATATGATACTAAGACTTTTACAGAAATGCAAACAGGTTTACAGTTACATTTACTAGAAAGTTACAGTAATTACAGAAAAGGTTGCTGTTGTACTCCCTCTACATCCTAAGAGATCAAATGCAGTTATGTTGTTACTAAAAAATGCATGAAGAAATGCATTTCCCTTTATCCCATGTTAAAATCCTTCTCTGCTCTAGAGACAGAAGTACAACTTCTTTTCTGTACAAAGGAAAAGCTTTAAAGACACAGCTTCACATTTTACTACATTTTTGCCCTTCTCAGCTTCCAAGTTCTTGCAGAAACAAATATACATTTTCTCAAAAGTGAATTTAAAGGATGTCCACATTAAAAAAATAAAGCCTACAAAAAGTTCAAAGATTTAAAAAAATGTTACTTCCATGGCAGTGATCTCCTACTTGTCCAATGTCCAGAAAGTTACTGATGTCCATTTAATATTATCTTTCTTCATTTATCCAATTTATCAGGTTCCAATCACATTATTTGTAAGAAGTCCTTGAGCCGATGAGAGGGCAGAAGAGTTCTCTACAATTAAAAACGGGAGATCAAATTGGGTGTGCCTTTCAGAAAGATATTCATTTGGCACTGCCCTGAGTGACAAGATTCAGGTATCTAGTAAAAGGATTTCCTTGATTAGTTTCCATTGACTGATAAACCAAAAACATGAAGACTGAAACAACAACAAAGAGAAGAACTTTTATCCACAGGGGAACAGGGCGTTCTTTTTTTATTGGTGGTTTCTCCGACTTGATGTCAGTCGAGGTACCATATTTTTGTGCATACTTAGAGTAACTTTCCTCCAGTATGAAGTCACTGTGCTCTAGAGGCCGGCTTGCAGCTCCTTTGATTGGTCTACGGCAGCTAGCACTGTTAATTAAAAAAAATAATTGAAATACTGCATATTTAAAAGAGCAATCTAAAGTACATAGGGAAGCTTTAATATAATTTAAGAACTAAGAATTATTTCTGGTAAATACAGAACCTGTAATAGTATTTTTAAGCTTGACAGATAATGATGACATGTTAAAGTTAATAATTCAGTGTTCAAGCGAACACTCTTAAAAAAATCTTAAATGCTACTTCACCCTATTCACATAAAAAGGATCATAACTGGCAATCAAACTGTATAAAGTGTCTCCCTCTATTTGCTTTTTTAATGATTACTTACACAGCCCCGCTGGGATTTCTAATCTTAAGATTACCTCCAGCCAATAAAATATCAACTGATGGCTAAGCCAATACACAGAACCAGAAGACAAAGCAGTAAGAGTTAAAAAACCCATATACACTTATATTCTTATATACAAAGAGTACACATACATGATTTTTATTAAAAAAAAAATAGTGGTATGGATTTAACTAGACCTCAAAACAGGAGAGTAAGCTTGAGCGGTCAGCAGATGCACTACAGTAGTAGTGGTAACTGGTACTACATAGTCTCCTTACGGTTAAGGCTATGCAACTGCAGTTTAAATTGAAGCTATAATTAGCCTGCTGGAAACATAGGAGACGATTTCACATCTTAACATGGGGAACCTTTTCTCATATCCTCTAAACAGAGCAGTTCTTTTAATTGCCTAATTTTTAATTGCCTAATTAACCAGAGGGCTGCTTCAATTTTTCTTTAAATATAAAGAACCCCACCACCAAAAAAAAAACAAAACAAAAAAAAACCCAAAAAAACCCAAAAAAAACACCCCACAACAAACACACCACCAACCAAAAACAAAAACAGACAAACAAAAAACCAAAATAAAAACAAAAAAAACCCCAAAAAAATCACACCACACCAAAAAAAAAACCCCAAAAAACAAAACACAAAAAACCCACAAAAACCAAAAAACCCCAAAACTCACAAGTTATAGCCTTTCCTAGATGCTATCATTATTCACACTAGGAGTAATCAACGTGACGTAGCCAAAAACTTAAATATTGCAAGTCATTACCATAGAAAAGCCCTTTCCATTTAACTTTCATCATCCAGAAATTCCAGTAATAATTCCTACTATAGTACCACCCCGTTCTCCCTCCTCCAATTTAAATAAAGAGAGGGCTGTTTTGGTAGCAAATCTATGTATACAGAATGGAAGAATAGGTGGCTGTCAGAAATGTCATTGAGCCAGAGTACAAAAACTGTTCCTTAGAAATCTATCAATATAATCAAAAGTAAGTAAGTAGATTTACAAGAAATGAGAAAAAGAACCCCATAAACCTTAGAAATACCTAATTCCTGTAGGTGTTGATACTTCATAAGGGAACATTTCTTTAAGAATATCCCTTTCTACTCTTCTTTCTTCTGTAGTTCTCTCCAGCACCTAGGAAATCAAAAACAGTTAGAGGCCAAACAGACAGCAAAACAAAAAGCTTCTGCATAGCTATCTCAGTGACCACAACCATGTGCAATTTGTAAGAATGAATGAGTCACCCAGTGACATCCAAGAAGTTTATTTCTTGGGTTTTGGAAGTTTGTTAACCTTAATTATTGGCAGCCATCCAGTCACTTTTGGTGTCTTAAAGCATTTAGTGATCTCCTCAGTTTCCTTTAAGATAAAGAATAAGTTGTGTAAATCCTATACACCTGCCAGCTGATCATGTAGATGATCAAAAAAACTTAACCATCACCTCTAGCATGGCTGTGTTGAGCAGATCACAGGACTGGTTGTGACCAACATGATTTAAAAAGCACTGATGTAGGCAATCGGTCTCTTCTTGCTGTAATAAACCATGCCACAGTACAGTAAAATACTGACTGAAAAACCCCATCAGCAGTTTGGAATAGAACATCAAGTTTACCCACAATCTTCTGTTTGACAATTAAGTCTACATTGCAGTCATATTTAAATGAAGTGTTAATAGCAGCTCTATCTACAGCTACATGAACAGAGAGCATCTTGCAATGTAAAATTCCCCAACATTACAGTATACATTAATACAATTACATATACTTGTAGGTGCTTTAGACAGTTCTCCAAGAGATAATTTTTGGCAGCTTGAATAGGTTAACAGTAAAACAATTCTTTCTTGATAACTGAAAGGAATCTACAGATGTTTTTTTAATTCAGGCATTTGGTCTAAAGTAATTCTACTACTTGATTCCCTAAATAAAAGCACATTGCGTTTTTTCAGGATAGGCTGATTTACAAGCTCAAAGGGAGATAACCCAAATCTACTCTATTTTGAGCTATTCAAAGAATTTAAAAGAAAAAAAGTCTGTTTTGTTCAGAAAAATAGCAGTACCAGAAGAAATAATACATCAAAACGTTTATCTTAGGAAAAAGGGAAAAAATCAGATTTTCACACACACACACCCCCAAATCTGAAAGGGGAAGATAAAAATAGGTTTATATTCTCTTTTATGTCATGAGAAAACACTAGGGTTTTTTTGACTGGTGTCACCTGGGCAATGACATCCTCCACCCCCTCTGTACTAGAGAAGTAAGCACATTCACACAAGAATTTTGTTCACAGAGAATAAGCAAGAGCAATCTAAGTTTTAATTTATTTACTTCAGCTGTCATCAGTGGTTTCTTTGGTGTTCTTCTGGGCATGTCTGAGAGTTCACTGACTGACAGTGTAGGAGTTGCATGCTTGAAATTTCCAGGCACCCTATTGCCAACCTGCCGAGATTCAAAATTGTTCAAACTCAGAAACAACCAAAATACAAAATGAAAAGGGGCAAGGTGGCAGAACCTTGAATATATGCATTGAATATATGCATGTTAGAAGTTAGCTCAAGAAGGTTATCTAACAGATATTCCAAGATCAGCAAAGGAAACACACTGCTTATTATTCCAAGTAGTTTCTTTTAAGCAATTTAGAAACATAAAAGCTATTTAGTTCACAAGAAAAGCCAAACGTAAAAGCAAATATTCTGCCTGTATTTAAACAAATTATGAAAGTATGTAAGCTTTTAAAGTGATTCTTTTCAGCCCTCCCACCCCCAGACATTAGATGGGACCTAGGTGTTGACCTACTCCCATCTCAAAGTGAACAGCATTAGGTACTAAAACAGATACTGAACATGTGTTTTCAAAGACTACTGAATAGTCTTACTTTCCTTAAAACAGTCTTCTATTTGTCCAAAACTGAATGATTCTGTCAGTGAAGATACATTACAGAAGAATACCACATTTGATTAAACGTATTTACTAAGCATATTTACTAGGGTCTTGTTGCTTGCAGCCAATATAGTTTCATTTATAGGAGTACTCTCTGATATTACAGCATCATCTATAGGCAACTGTGCTGTAGCTTCCACCTGTTTGTTTAAAACAAACAAAAGACAACAATTGAATAAAAAAGCCGATGGGACTCTAGGAGTGAGAGAAAAAAAAAAAAAAAAAAAAGCAGCTTGTCTATTACAAAAGCCTCTCATCACCCTTTTTCTTGGTGTTCTTCTTGACACTCTTGTAGACTCCCTAGAAAATGCCTGCAGAGGTCCACTTTTTGAAGATCCACTTGTCCAGACAGTCTCAGTAACTCCATCTTGAGAATAGGTCTATTCAAGCATCAAACACATGATCATATACATGAAAACCAGCTCCAAACATTGGATACTCACAACCAAAAGCCAAAATAGCATGCACACTTCAAAAGCAACATGTCTACAATCAAAAAACTGTGGATCCTAATACATTCAGTAATAAATAGCTAGCTAGATTAGTAGCATTGACCGTAGTACTTACATTTGTGCACACTGCTGTGCAAATACAGAACTGAATAGGTAATGCCCAACAGTAAAACCTGCTAATTTGCTCACTGCCCTGGAATGAGCTAACACTATGAGGAGTTACATCAAGTCATGGACAACAGACTTGAATGGGCCTGTAATGAAGCTTTCAGGCCCATTACACACACACAAATAAATCTATGAGGATAAACAGAGTGCATCACTTTGTTCTCTGTACAGATAGGGCTCTATTCTCTCAAGCAGAGCTGGGCACAGTTTATGCACAGCCACCTAAGTTTCAACAGGAACTAATCTTCAGCCACAGAGGTCAGGGACAGAGACACTTAATGACCTCAAGAAGTTTCCACACAGAGGAGTGAAACTGACAATTTTCACAAGCCTGATACAGATCTCTCACAAATCAAAGTAACGCAGGAAGCACCAAACTCTTGCATAACAAACGCAGATCATTCCCTACGCTTTACTGCAAGTTTCATGTTCAGAGCAAATATCCCCCTCAAAACTTACTCCAACATGGAAAGGGAAATGGGAATCTGCTTCTTCTAGATTACATACAAGATTTTCTTTTTTATTTGGTCAAATTTAAAAATAAAAATTACTGCTTTTTTTAATATTTCCATCTTTGCACATTAACACCTCATACAGTGATATATTAACAAGTTTTTGGAAGTTACACTCATTGCTAAATAAAGTTACACACCACAACTATCAGTTATAGATTCAATAGTGGAAATTACTTCACTAGAACAGTATTAGCCCCAAAACAATGTATTAAAAGAACAGGCTGAAAAGTATTTATTAATTGAGAGGGGACAGTGAAACTAAAATCTTTATGGTTCTAGGACACATTCTGTATAATAGCTATTACATACCCAGCAGAGGGAGCACAAGTGTTTCATTTCATTCTGAAGTCACTAAAGTGCTTTATAAAACAAATGCACAGACTTCAGGTCCAAACAGATTAAGATTTGTTTTTAGAACTGTAAATTTCAGACTAATTCTCCAAAATTCTTTACAATTTTAACAGACTTTTGATGAAACATCTTCTAACCCCTTCTTAAATATTTACCAGACACTGCATTCTGTTCCTTCCTGCAACCTACAATCACAGTTCCCTACCTCAACCCCATACACTTTCTATTTGAGAGGTGTTCTTTAGAAGCTTAGAGAAAAAATATTCATTTCAGAGTGCTTCTCCTCCAACACAATCCACTTAGGAAAGCTGGAAGGAAAATTCACTCATACTAGTAACAAAGAGCTCCCCATCCCAGATTATTTGACTACAAATTACTTATCTTCTAATGAAAAGTTAGAAACACTCCACTAATAACTGCCTCTCTTCTTCAGATGTTTCAATCATATGTTTTAAGTACCAAGTTTCAATTTTTTTCTTGCATGAAGAGTCTAGGAAAAACCAGAACCTACTGCATAAAACCTATCCAGACTTCAGTAGAACACAGCCAACAGAAAAAAGAAATAAAAATTGTTGTCTACAGTTATAATTATCCTCACTGTGAATGGAGCAGGCCTCTAACCCTATCAAAATGTAACACTCCTGTTAGGTACACCAATACCCTGTACATAACCAGGGAAACTACAACAATGTGGTACACAAGCAGTGTTCAGCAAGTGCTTCTAACTGTCAAGTCATGAGCAGTGGAGCTACAGATGATGAGTTTACCTCAGCTATCACTTAACAATATACTATACAGGTAGTCAAAAAAAAAAGCATACACAGGCATAGCACATGCAGAATGTCACTGTACAAAGTGTCAGGAGAGAGACTAGTTCTAGATTGCTCCTTAACATTTACACTGTTTAGCCTGCCTATTTCTGTCCAATGCCATTTACTATGATGTGTAGGCTCAGTTTTGAACTCCTACTCGAGATTCACCTAATGGATTAGAAGAGGGTATTTAAATTAGGGTTTTCTGCCAACTCTTCACTGTGAGGAGCTGAGCTCAAGTTCATCCAGCCCTCCACTGCTGACTGATAAGACTCCATATGCCTGCTCAACCTCCCCACCCAGTTTCTTTTGCAGCAGTCTGCCTAGTAACTAGCTACCTATTTGCACTCTCTTCTTAAGAGAGCAGCTACATCCAGCCATGCCAAATGACAAACGCTCTTGTCAGCTATGTACGTCTGGTCTAAAACCAGTGCCGAACAGGACCCAGAAATAACTAGCAAGTCTGCTCACACCACACTGCCCACCAGCTCAGCCTCACCATGCTTCAGACACTCAATCTTTGAGCCAATGACACAAAGTGCATGACACTTGAAATAGTTCTGCAGAATGAGCAGTCCATTGACACATTAGCTGAAAATCTACTACATAATTCCACTGGAAGAAGGGGAGGAAAGAAGAAAATCATCTCCTCGTTCTGGCTTTATTCTCAGTAAAATACATGACTACACACATCTGGTAGCCAAAAGCATTAAGTTGTTCTTGGCATCAAGCAGCTGCAAAATTTTATGGGGGGATGGGTGGGGCTGTTTGCTTTGGGTTTTTTAGGTTGTTTTGTCTGTTTGTTCTGTTAAAAAAAAACAAAACATACAACAAGAAACAATGAGAAGTTCAAAGGTAAAAGGTTTAACAAACTAGAGTTTCTGAAGAATTTGACAACTTTGAAATTGGGTAATTTTTTGATTATTCCTTTGATTAACTCCTGGTAATTAAAATATGAAAGTTGCAAAATATTGCATCTATACTGTACATGTAAGATTGCAAGACAAAACAGTAATAACCTGATACTAATATAGTGAAACTGGATGACAAAAAACTGAGTGAACAAATCATCACTTAAAATGCCACAAAAACACCTCGCTAAATCTGTTTTATTCTGTGAGTTCCTGAAGACTGTAAGTTTTGTTTTTTCACAGCAGAATTAAATATCTTTATCACACTGAAGCTTGCAGGGATAACTTTTTTCAAAAAAGTAATTCTTAAAATACAAGAAGATTAAGATGCTCATTATAAAGACCATCACAAGAAGTTGCCTGAACAAACTAAAGAATACTTGGGGCATTGAACTATGTTTGTTCCAATTTTTTTGAAGTAAAATCTCTTCAGCTTGTACCCTAAAATTCCAATTTAAAAAAAGCAAATTAGTTATGGATCTCCATAACTGTGTTGTATGACTCATGGTCATATAGCAGCATTTCACCTGCTTTAAGAGACATCCATAGCTAAAGCATTTTTATACATATACACACACACTAAATAGGAAGCATCTGGCATTTAACAAAATACAGAGAAATACTGCGATCTGCTGAAATACACCAAGCAATTAACAAGTCAAATTCTGAGTCACTGAATGTTTCTTTACAAATCCTTTACTGCAGCATGACTCCACTACTTACTGGTCAGATGAACAACACTCTAAAGACTCTAAGTATCCTAAGCTGGAGAACAGGGTATTTAGTGACACTTTCACATCAGAATGACAGATCAGCCATCAACTACCAAACCCTGTATTCAGCAGTTTGAAAATCAGAGGTGCTTCTGTAAAATCCCTAATTTAGAACTAATAACTAGAACTAATATTTAGAAGTAAAAGACAGGTGGAACATACAGGGAGATCTACACTTGTTATTTATTCTTTTTCTTCATAGAAGTTTTTCAACAAATTCATGTCTACTCTAGTACTGTTGCTGCAAACATAGTTGAAGAAAAAATATTATACAGATATCTTGTGTATGTACACACATACCTACACCTATACATATAGGCATAGACCCAAATACATTATTGCACATATTACATTTAGATTAGTCATTAAACAGATGTATTTTAAATGAATACCTATATCTATAGTTATCTAACCATATATACATGTATTTAAAAACACTTCTCAAAAAAACCCACACACTCCTTTGTTTAACCATTTAGGGGTTTTTTGAGAAACCACTGCTTTTATTAAATCAAGTTGATTACAAGCATCCAACGGAAAGCCATCAGCCCATGTGACTTAAAAATCTGTCAGGTTTTCAAAACTAAACATTTTACTGTTGCCAACTATTCTTCTCTAGGAGGTGCTACAGCAACTGGCAAGTCAGACAAACAGCTTTTAGCAGACAATAACTTTGAACATTATCAGACATGCTAAAATCAGCCACTATAGTTAATTCACAAGATTTTCATGCTATATTAGAACAAGCTTTCTAAGAGAACTTTCAAAAAAGAGCATAGCTCACTTGGTCAAATGTGATGTTAAAAGTAGTAAGGTGTTTAGTGAGCACATCACCTGCAGTTAGTAGCTGTCCCACATGCTGCTATGATAAACATACCTGGTTGTGTTCAACAACTCTTTTTTGTTTGAGTGCTACTGGTGTCTTCGTCCGGGTTTTCAGGGGTTCTCTCTTCTCAAGCCTCAGCTCAGTCTTCGGATCTGCAACCAGTTTTAATATAATTAGCTTCTATAACAACTGGTTGTTGTTATAGAACATTGTTGTTTCTATAACAACTGGTTGTTGTACTAGTTGAAACCAAATGTATTTTAATAAAAAATAATTTTAAGAGGCAACTTAACTCTTCTGAGTTACCATTTCCTTAAAAAGCTGTGAAACAGGTACATTTCTCTACTAAATGTATAAGAACAAAGACGTTTGAAGAACAACCTTGAAACACTGACCTTTTAAAACACTGACCCACATATTTAGGTTTTGTGCTAAAAATCCTACATTTCAGATAAGCCTTGCCCAATCCAGCAGTTCCATTTAGACACTGGTATCAAATTGCAATTCCATTAACCGAAGTACCACTCTACTATTGATTGTAGTAAATCTACTGAAACTTGTCAATGCTGTTTGAAGTTGTTAAGTTAGTTTCTTCCACCATATGTCCTTTTACATAAAACCCCATTTTTGATGCAGTAGAGAGTGGTTAGCAATCATCTCACCAATAAGAGGATGCATTATTTCCACTGCTTTTCTAAAATTCTAATAGCATTACACCAACATATTTAAGATTTAATTATAATTTTTTTTTTAGTAAGGGAGAAGGGGAATAACTGGGTTTGAGTTTTTTTCCCCAGTGTGTCAACAGTTCAGTAATTATATGAAGCATATGTAATTATAAGAAGTTAGCTGTCAGTTGTGACTGGCCTCTTGGCTGTCCCAAACATTAATAAATCAATCTCTAACATCCCTTCCCCCTTAAAAGTGCAAGAGATAAAAGCTGAAAAGCCCAAATATGCAAGGGAGACCAATCCAACTACTAGCTGTATTTTAACCCTTTCTGTCCTATAACCAGGGAAATTCCTGTAAAAACAAAACAAAAAAAAAACCACTCCCAAAACCAAACCACACTAAATAAGCATCTTTTAACACTCCATTCAAGTAATTCTTTAAAACCTGTGCTGTTTTCATTTTTTCTAAACTGCACAATGGTGTGTTTTTGGTTGCACTTCCCCCACCACTATACTTTCTTGATACAAATCTGATATTAAAGCCACAAAAAACACACATCCAGGACCAACCAATCAACCCACCCCCAACTAAGTCCATAAAGAACAGAGCATAAAAGGGGTTGAATCATAAGTGCTAGACATTAAACAGAAAAGAAAAAAAGTTGAATAAATATTCATTCACTACTCCACAGTAAATAACTACTGTCATTTACTATGAGCATCATAAGACAAAACTGGACTGGTACTTAATTATGAAGAGCAAAGAACATTGAAACACCCAATAGGCAGTTCTCCTGTCTATTGGATGTACAGGCTTCAGTCTGGGGAAAATGGATAAAAGGGACCAGCAGTTCAGTAGCAAAAGGTTTCTTTCCCCAGAACAGGCACCTGAATCACTGTGCTGGTATTGCATGATCCAGCATAACTGATATGGCCTGCAGCAGTATCTACAGCTTCACTCAACAGCAAGATTGCAAGAGAACAGATTGTGGAAGATTAGCAGCTGCTGAGCTTCATCCCTCCCTAATGGGGTGCAGCTGTATAAGACAGGTGAACAGCACTGAAGAAGTGTGGAATGCTGATGTGTATTGACCAATCACAAAAGAGTAAAAGGGCACACAGGTATTATGCATGTGAGAAAGAAAGGTATAAAGAGGAGGAGAGAGAAGAGAGATTTTTGTTGGCCGTGCTGAAAGGACGAAGGGTTAGGTGGTTGTGTTAGGTACAAGAAGGAGTTAGCTGGTCCAGAAGAGGGAAGGAGAGAAGGAGTCAATGTTGCATGGAGCTGCCTGTGAGAAGGGCACGCACAGAGAAGGTAGAGAGTTTTTACTATGGGATAATATACTGACAGTGACAATCAGTTTGAGACCATCATCCAGTGATGCCAAGCACTGACTCCAACACAAGATCATACCCTCTTTAGGTTACTTCTACTGCAAGTATTACTCATGTATATTCTGAATCATTGCCATGCAAGTTCCACTCAAGTCTTACCTTCTTCATTGTCACTGTACTGGTCAGAATCATTGTTTCCGTTCTGTCTGGTGTTCTCAGTAGTTGAAATCGCTGGGAGAGGCAGAGCTGCCTTCAGGTCAGGACCTTGTTCCATTAGTTTCAAAAGCTTTTTCTCATAAAGTTTTCTAGTAGTAGCTGTAATACGGAAAGAAACATGCTAAAGAAACAGTTATAATCTTTCCTGACTTGACTGATAGAACTTGGCTGCTACATATTCTTTGGAAATTTCTGACTACAATGTTCTGTTTATTTTTAATCAGTTTGTATGGACCAGAGTGTTTATATATATATATCTATCTAGGCACACACCTGCCTCTAAGGCTTCTAACTTTTCAGTTTAAGAGAATACTTAGATAGACCCCTTTGTACATTGAAAGTTATAGAAAGGAAATGTATCAAAAGTGAATTTACCTGCTCCTTAGCTGTTTTGCTTCACATGCCACAATATACAAGTTGTTATTCCCTCACCAAAAAAAATTAGTGCGTTTGATATTGTTGATATTGATATTGCAAGGACAACTATTTCCATGCAAATTGCACTATTATGCTCCTAACTCCCTTACTCTGGAATTAATGCCTTTGCCTTGTTGTCAAACTCAGTCCAACAAGCATCAGAAGTGGTGCAAGCAAGCAGCAACAACAGAACTTTCTGCTTGCTACCAACTAGCCATCAGGTTGGCTTGCTTGATTTAAGAGGACAGCTGTTTAAAACATTGAAAGTCTAGCACATACTTCCACATCTGGACTTTGTTGGCAAAAATATGTAGAGATGACTGGTGCCTGAGCTGTTAGCTGCAGAAAAAAATTTCTAACTTCTGAAGTTTTCTGATAAGAGGAAACCACCATTAAAAAGAAATGCCAGCCTCTCAAGAAAGAGTCCATACTCTGTAAGAATTAAAGGCAATAAATTAGACCAAATGTAAATGCCTTTCCAGGGGGCTACGTAGGTTCTTGAGTTTTTCATACTTGAGTACTATCCAAGAGGTCCAGGATGAATGGCGAGGCATGCAGAATCAGCTAACTGAAAATAGTATAGATAAGACTTTGAATACACACAGGACTGCAGGCTCAGTCACAGACACTTCCATCCACCTAGGATTTTAAGAACATTCCACAGAAGGCTCTGCATACTACAAGCTTTTTTTGAAGAGTTGTGAAATCAGATTCCCTTGCCATTAGGCTACTGCAATCTGAAAAGCAAGGCACTTTGATCCCACATCACAGATGAGTGCCCAAGCAGGAGATTAGGCTGGGGTCAGGACTACTCCTGACATAGGGCACCACACATGACAGAATGCTAGGCTAGGAAAAAACATTAGCAAAGGAAAACATTACTGCACAATGCAGTGAGTAGGAAATGCTCTAGGGATAGGGAAGTTCCCTGTTCTCATTCTGCTCTCAATACTATTAGGTTATTATGTAAGATGTATTTCCTATTTAAGTGGGCCTAGATCTAAACCTCTGTATCAGAAAACCTAACTACCCCAGCACTGAACTTTAACTAATAGTTACACAGCTTCAGAATAGAAGTTGGAACATCTCCAGCTGGCCTAGAACACTAGACGCAAACTGCAGACTTGCCCACCTACAATGCTTCTCAATGTGAACAGTTCAATGAAAATATCCTGAGTGTGAAGTAGGATTGCAATAGTACTGTTACTAAAAAGTAACTGAATCAGGCAAACTTCACAAGTGAGGTTTAGTGAGAAATAAAAGAGTTTAGTATCTACTAGTTCAATTGACCTACCTACAATCGGGCCAGGATTTACTCCATACTTTGTAAGTTGCTCTTGAAGGTCTTCATTACTCATCTCCGTTATATCTAGGTCATCCTTCTCCTCTGGTCTGGGTTTGTCAGTTTTCTTTGTAGCTTTCTGAGAGCAGGAGGGAGAAATGAGAGACAGGGTGTTTCCAGTTAATATTGAACACCTCTTTTTCTTCTAAGGGAACAGAAGACGTAAGAGTATTAAACATATAAACCCAGGAAAAAAAAAATCTATTCTCCCCCATGATCACTGCTAAAGCTTATGTGAAACAGTACAAACATTTACACCTACTAAGAAAACAGGCACAAGTTTTCTACTTAGGAAGGAAATATCCATTACAGGTCTCCTCTAGAGCTAAAAAAACAAAACAAAACAAAACAACACCAAAAACCCACTCATTATTCTGGTCTTGTGTTTTAATTTGAAGTTCAAGTATACAGTGGGAGGGAATTGCTTTCCTGTGACTGGAGAAGTAAGGTTCTAGCTGTTTCACCATCACTACACAAAAGTACAAATATTTGTGTTACATTGGCATTTCTCCGCAATATTTTTCTACCTGGTAAGTCAGCATTTCTTCCTTAATGATATGGAACAAGTTCTTTAGTATCTCCATACTTTCAATCAAGTTTCTGAAACTCCTGTTTCTACTTGTCCTGTCATTCTCTGTGAGATTACATGACTATTACCAGGAAAGGTAACAATCAGAAACAGTCTCAAATTTTCAAAATCCTGCTTGTTTGCTTAGGCCTCTCTGCTACTTGTAGCGCTAACAAACTCTAAACCAAACTCTCACAACAGTACTTGAACACTTGGCAATGCACCATCACCACACACAGATGGCTATCAAAATAATCTGCTAAGAGATGTTACTCCTAAATTAGCAGTTTTTACTCAATCCAAACAGAGTGATCATAACATTTCTTCAACTTGGGACGCCTCTGTTACTACAACAGGCATTGTGAAAGTAAAGAGGTAAGACAGAAAAAAGCAGGCTAAGGATTTGCATGCTCTTTACTAAGAAAGACTTTGATACTGCTTTGAAATAAGTCATATTTGTATCTCAAAGTTGTATTACATAAACAGAAACAATTTCTGCACTCGTTTTCTCAACTCAGTTGTCCAGAGGACCTATCTGGATTTTTTTGGTACTAACAAAAGACTAAAATTCCAAATACAAATATGCTATAAACACTCGGTAACAATTACTGGTCTTTTTCTTGTTGAATTTTATAAGATAGCAACAAAACACTTTAAGATGATTTACATGAGCCTACAGTATCTATCAAGCTATTAATGTCAGTTCAATATTTGTTTGCGTGCAAGCTTGCTCTTGCCTCAAATATCTTGGTATTTTAAAGCTAAGCAGGGACTGTATGAGGGTTTCCCAAATACATCAGACTCCAAATTTTCCTCTGACTCCTGGATATTCCAGCACAATGAACTTAAAATCAGCTGCTGAAAAGCAACAGAATTTCCAAGAGATCATGCCTTTTCTTTATTCTGAGAAATAGACTCCAAACAGTCTGAAGAAAGTATAGGGTCATTAAAGTGGGGGATTTGACTAAAGACAGATTTACAAACTCACTTTATCAGCCACTCTACTCCTTACTAGTTTTTGAAACAATTGAGCCTCCTTACACAGTACACAAGAAACAATCAACCTGCAGCTGCACAAGACTTTTATTCACTTTTGAACATGTTGGTCATAACATTACATCAAGTTAAATATCACATTAACCTCAATTTCATATTCAATGTATTTTTTCTGGACTACTGAACTGTCCAAACAGAAAAAGTTCTGAAAAAAATGCTGGGTTTTCTTGTTGAGGTCTATTTAGACTAACGAGAGCTCTGGTGTTTGCCCACATCACCAAGCAGATTAACCAAGATGCTACTCCAAATTTCAGAAGAAAACTACCATGGTGCAGAAAATTTACATTCCAATGATACTTTAGAGAAACTGGAAACCTAATGTAATGTATCTTCTCTACATTTGTTCACTTAGAGACCACAAAAGATACTATAACAACATATGTACAAAAACTACTCAGCATTTTGGATGCTTTACAGAAATCTTAGCCAGCAGCAATCTAACTGCAACTAATAAGTACAGGGTACCCTAACACAAGTAAATTCACATATCTCATGGTTTCTTTGTGGCTTTTTTTTCCTTCAAAATACCATTTCACTTTTTCCTGCACTTCTGTCACAGACACAGATCATAAAAATAGCCAGTTTCAGCAAAGAAAAAGAGTAGGGAGGGGATGAAGAAAGTTAAAAGCAATCTGTGTTCTTCAGTAATTGGGCCAGATATGTTCATCTTCTGTTCTGCAAGGTCACAGCTTTTACTTTTGAACACCTATTCTCCTTAGAGCAGGAGCAAATTACTTCCCTCATACAAGTAGAAAGCTGCCATTCAATCATTTACTGGACCACAAGAGGAGTCCCTCGACGCACAAGGCAGGATAGAAGTATTTCTCATACCTCAGCTGTGGTATGACAGCATTAATGTCAGCAACAACACTAGCTTTAATTACCACCACTATTGTAGCGTAATGCACCACTATACTTCCTGTGCATCATGACAACTTATCCGATGGACTACATCATGAGACAGATCAAAAGAGCCAGCCTAAAGATTTAACACTGTAAATTAAAAACAAACAAACTAACCCTAAAATCCCACGCCTGTGTTTATCTGTTCTATGACCGGCAGTAAAATTTTTCTTACTGTAGTGCAGAGATGAAGTGCTTAAAATGAAATTGTGGCAATATCCAGGATTTGCCAAAGTAAAGTGGTGCAGCTGACCACTATGCCCATAATGTAAATATTTTGCAACAATACACCCAAATCTATGTAAATATTTTTGCAACAATATACCCAAATCAACAAATCCTTATCTGAAAATCTTCTAATCCCATTCAGAGCTTAAGGCATAAAAAAAAAAAATATTTCTAGTCATTTTTATTTTCTAAAAAACAGAAGATGGAAGACTATCTGCATACTTCACTTGAGACATCTGTTCACATCAGAGATAGCAAGTTTCTGATTGCCTAGGAACTAACTCATCAAACAAGTACTGAAGTGAATTATAAGCATGGGGCTGCCACACGGCATTCTCAGAACTAGGGCCACAGAAAAACAACAACATAAGAGAAGTTCATCTTCTCCAAGTATCATCTCTCAACAGCACAAAGCTTTCACATTCTTTTGTAGGAGGAAGAGCAGAAAATGCAAGCAACTAGAATTCAGACGTGGAAGCTACCTACCCCTTACCTTTGGCATTCCTGCTGAATAGAAACAGCCAGACACCAGCTTAATTAGGAAAACTTCATAAACACCTGTACTAGTCCTAGCACTGTCCCAAGGACAAGCATAAGAAACATGTTGAAGAAGCTGTTAAATAATAAAACCAATAACTATGGGGCATCACTAGAAAACTATTTTCAAATCCCAAGGTAAATGGCATCTACATTAGGATACCAATGATTTTAATCCCAAACAGCTTCATTGCTAGAAGGGTCATTGCAAAAAGGGTCAGCACTTATTTATGATTTCTCTGAATGAGGTTAAGATAGGCTAAAGAAAGCCCAAATCACACAACAGAATGCTGTTTAATTCTCCAGTTTGCAAAGTTCCCTCTGGTAACAAATAACTATTTCTCTTTG
The DNA here is from genome assembly GCA_027886175.1 of Phylloscopus collybita. Taxonomy (NCBI): domain Eukaryota; kingdom Metazoa; phylum Chordata; class Aves; order Passeriformes; family Phylloscopidae; genus Phylloscopus; species Phylloscopus collybita. Next base: position 46,218,985 of record JAJNNQ010000137.1, on the reverse strand, counting down.
GAGCGGTGAAGATAAGGAACTGGATATGCAAAGTCTTAATAATAGATTCATAGTGTGAAATAGACAGGTCTTTATTCTCCTTGTACTTTTTATTCTACCATACACAATCATTTCCTGCAGTAGAATTTCCTTTTTTAAGAATCAAATCCTACTGAAATTCTTAACCTTAAAGGCCTGGAAACAGTATTTACCAAAAGCTACAGGACAGACAAAATAAAAAAATGGAAAGGAAATTATGCAGCAGCAAATACTGATACACACAACTTAGAGAATTCACTAACTTTTAACCACAATTAGTGGTTAAAAGACTTAGACTTAGAATTTCCAAGTCTATGTACAGTAACAGTTATAAAATGTAAGATTATGGACCATTCAACCCTTCCACCCACTTCTCCTCCCAGACACTAATTTCCATGTTACTGGGTGAAGGAAATGTACCCACTCAAAGTCTGAAGGTGCAGAACAGCATGGCAGGACTTCTCACCGCAGTAGGAATTACTTTGGGCATCTCATCCCAGCTGCCCACAGCTTTCTCTCAGACAGCAGATGAGCGCCTTTTAAAAGGCCACAAAGGATTTAAACTGTAATTTGGGTGACACTTGTGCAGCATGTCATAATTAAGACATACAGCCACACAGGAAACACCAAATAGATTCTCTACCTTCACTGGGCACACATAGATGCTTTACACTGCCTCACCTATCCAGTACACTTTCCACACACATAATCTTCATAAACTACCAGTTTTACTATTACCTTCTCTTTTCCAATAGGGAAAGGGTTGAAGCTCTTGTTACTTCAGCTACAGATACCACAATCATACAGACACCACAACAGTTAGCATTTGAACTATGAAGAGCTGAAGCTGGCTCTTGATTTGCTTGGCTACTTGATTGGAACATAAAACATCAACAATCCAAACAACTCTCTCTCCCTCCCCCACCATCAAACCAAACATCTTTATCTGATAGGTCTCTAGTATGACCTTTCAAACAGACCCTTCAGGTTCAGATGTTCTCATCACACCTTCATTAACGGGAGACATTTGACTGATCTTTTTCATATCATCACTTTAAAGGTCAAAAATATCACTCAATATATGTTTTAGAACTGATTCTTCCAGGACATGAAATACACAATAAGCTCAGTCATCATAATCTACACATTCTAGGCTCCGAACAGTTTCTGTTTGACAAACAGCATCAAGACAATACTTTTGGTACATGCTATAAAATAATGGTCCTGGAGAGGCAAAAATGTAATTTCACAGTTACTTTTCCTGTAAGCTACCTGTGCTGATATTCAGGCCATAACTAGCCAGGACAAGGGGCACTCAGGTGCAGATGGTCCACCCTCAGATGCAGCAAAACAGTGTCTTGCATACCAAGTCACTATCCTCACATACCACTACGCTAAACAGGCTTAGGAGGAAAAAGAAAAAAAACGTTGCTCAAAAACATAAGTAGAACTGGAGAAGCAGGCTCCTCCAGACAATATTGTCAGACTGACACACAAATAGGCAAACAGGTATGATTTTAAAAGCTTTTCCTCTTCTGGTAAGCATATATAGCCAAAGTGAGCTATTCTTGGGCTGGATAGAGCTAAGCCAGAAGACTGATGGATTCAAAACACACAATTTGCAACAGAATTCAAACTATGGGATTTTGTCTCTGCACAGCTTTTATCAATAGAAAATAACCACCTAAATGCATTATCAAATGCAAAAACCCACTACAATGACAGTGTACGCAGTTCAAAACTACTAATGACTACAGCCACGTCAAAACACTAATACCAGTATTAAGAGATCCGGTGTAGTTTTCAGGTGGAGCATGGATATTCAGACCATCCCTTTGCACTTGTTGCTCATACCCATTTTAAGAAAAGCGATGCCTGCCCCCCTTCAGGACCCCTAAGCCAGCCGAGCGGTGCCGCGGGTGCCGCAGGAGGAGCCGCTCGGAGCGAGCGCCCCGCGGCACCCTGCGCTGTGAGGGCCCCGGCGCGCCCCCTGGCGCCCGGCCCCGCCGGCAGCCCTGCCCGCACCGCCGCGACCCCGCCCGCGCTGCCCCACCCTCCTACTCCTCCGCACACACGAGGACTGCAGGTTCAGAGAGGCTTGTAACTATTTACTCGTAATAAAGGAAGGGAGAGCAGGCCCAGACAGGGGTGGGGGAAGGCCCGTTCATTTATTTTATTCCTCCTTTCCATAAATCCTTGCAGTCCTCTCTTAATCTTATCAAGATATTTTGCTTCGGTTTTTCACCAGAATCCCAGTCCCCTGGGATGTCAGACTTCCCTCACTCTTCCTCTTTGCAACAGTTCTGGGGGAAAATCGCTCTAGAGACACGTGTGCTAATCTTTTTGAAGGAAAGCTGATCAGAGAAGCACCCTTATGCCAAAAGACATTAACAGGGACAACAGTTGGGCTACAAGCAGTTTCAGAACTACTCAAGTGGCACAAAGGAGGCAATGAGTACACATCATCCAAGCTTGTTATGCTTGGCAGGTATTGTTTGGGATTTTTCTCAGTGTTTTGGTTTGGGGTTGGTTGTTTGGGGCAGGGGAGCAAGGGGAAAGCAACACAACACAGGGCACAACAACACAATAGACCCAAATCTGAGCAACTCTCCCGACAGATTTGCTGAAGTTCTGGAACCTCTGATGATACTGTGCTCTGATACTAACACACAAGATAAGCATAAATAGCACAGAGCCTTCCAGATATTGTGAACAAAAGTGTAGGAGTACCACCCGTTCTGTAAACATCAAAAAAGTCACCCATTATTGTTTAAACTTAAGCACTGTGGAAAGAAAAACTCATATCTGGGATAGGAACTAGTAGTTCGGAGATGTTTCTCCACCAACAAGCATGAAGCAAGTCAGATTCAAGCTCATTTTACTCAAAAGCACCTTAAGAATGCTATCAGCAGACCACTCTAAGTAAGAGAAATGTGTTTCACTGTAACTGCATTCAGTGAATGCCAGCTAAGTGCCTGAAATAGACAGATGCTAAGGTAAATAATTTGGTTTTAGATATCTCTTCCACATAAAGTTGCAGTTTTCAATTTTTTAATTCAAGAAACATTCTCTTGGGCTTTTGAATGTTAAAGGTGGAAGACCTTCAAAGGACTCAATTTCTCGGCACTCTCTTAACTAACGACCTTTGAAACATAGTATCTAAATTGCAATTAAATAGTTGTATCACACACATTAGGACTCCGGAAGCTGATAATCATAATCCAAGTCTTTTCTCGAGACCAGACATCTTACAATTATCAATTACAAGACTGCTTTCTCAATATATTCAGATTTATAGTCCATTTACAAAAAAATTAAGAAGGAAATCACGTTTTCCCAAAGAGAAAAACTCCAAATGGCATCAGCTTCCCCTCTTTCCTTACATGTGCAAAGTCTAAGAAAACAAGCACAGTGGACGAACTGAATAGGCACCAGAGGCGCTTTGCTACAGAACATATCTTAGAGGTACGAGCAAGACATCTACATTACGCAGACCCTCTTTACACTAAACAGTCTACTTCATTAAGCGAAACAAAACAGCTGTTCCCTCACGGCTTCATTCTTTCATTCAGAAGCATTTACACCGAGTAGCATTGCTGCCGTACAGCAGCTCAGGTCTTTTCCTGAGCAAGTTGCAACCTCGTGCAGTTCTCTCGCTTCGTTCCTCCAACACCGAAGTAGTCTACTTAAGAAACCGCTCGCCAAGCTACAGTAAAGGTTTCCCAATTTACAGTCGGGGGGCTATCGAACTCTCCAGACGCGGTCGCGCTGCCCCTGCCCCCCCAAGCTAGCCGCTCGCTCCAAACGCGCTCAGGGCGGGACGCATCCCGGAGGAGCAGCCGGCGGCCCCCGGCACCCACCCGCCGTCCCAGCTCGTTCCCGACGCGGGGCGGCCGCCCGGCAGCGCCGCTGCTCTCTCCCCCAGGCGGCGGGACCGTCCCGGTGGGCCCGATCCCTCCCTCAGCCGAGCCAGAGACTCTCTCGACCCCGTGCGGGGACGCCGGCGCGTCGTGCCGCTCCCCGAGCCGCGGGCAGAGGCGGCCGGCCCCGTTCGGGCGGGAAAGCGGGCCCGAGGCTACCGGAAAGCCGAGGCGGCGCGGGCGGGAGGCAGCAGTACTCACCCGCCCGGCGGCAGCAGCACCGCGGCTCCGGGCGCCGAGAGGTGTGGGCTCCCGCTCCTCGTCGCTGGAAAAGTCGGGCTGCGCGAGGGCGGGCGGGTTGCGGGCGGTGAGATGCTGCAGGTAGAGCTGCACGTACACGTCCTTGCGCTGCTCGCCGCCCGGGAGGCTCACATTGTTAGCGATCAGCTCGCTCTTCAGCTTCTCCTTGGTCAGCACCGACGGATCCGCCAGGAACTCGGGCATCGCCGCCGGCCGCAGCCGCCGCCGCTCTCCCGGGAGAGGCACCAACAAAGCGCGGGGAGAAGGGGCGGGGGAGCGGGAGGAGGAGGAGGAAGACTCGCCTGCTCCGCGCCAGAGACCAGCTCCACAGCGGGCGGCCGCGCGCACCAAGTGCTTCTTCCCAGCCGGCAATAAACCACGTCCTGATTGGCGGGGAGGGCAACGAAGCGGCCTCGCTATTGGCTAGCGGGCGGAAAGGGGGCGGGGCGCGCGGGAGCAGCGGCGTTGGTGCTTTGCGCGAGGGACAGTAACGCAGTTTAAATTCGGCTCGGGCGGGAGAGGCGCGTGGGGCGGCGCTCGCGGGCGCTAGCGAGGGCGAGGACGCTGCCGGCGCCCCGTGGGTCCTGGTAACGCCGGGGCCCTTAGGGTGATAGGTGTGTCCCCGCCTCTGGGAGCGCCCCTCTCTATCGGGAGCAGCGGGGGAAGTGGTTAGCGCGATCCCAGTTACCTGCCGTGATCCCGGTGTCCTGCCGCGACACCTGCCGCCGCCTCTGCCCGCCCCGCAGGCACCTGCGGCCCTGGCGGAGCGCGCCGCGGGCGGCCGTCCCTCCCGCGCTCCGCACCGCGGGCCGGCGGGCACGGGAGTCCTCTCTGCTCCGGGATAACCGCCCTCGCCCAACCCCTTAGCTGTCGAGTTCCAGAAGAAGTCCAGCTGGGAAATCGGTAGCTAATCTGTTAGTGTGCCTGCCGCCGTTGCGGCGACTTAAACGCAAAAAAAATCCGAACTCGAATCTATAATACCGCAGAGTTTGAAAGACGCACAGTCGTTTTATTTATTTAGTTGTAAAGTCGACTTCCGAAATGTCACAAGTGTGTCCCTGCTGGGGAAGTTCGATTGAGTCCAAGACTGCAGTCTTACAGTCTTTGAACAAGCGGGTTAAATCCTTCTGTGTTTACACGCTGTTAGCTGGGAACACGTACTGCTTCTATTTTATGATGGTTTAGTGTTTAGATTTTACTATTTTAGCCCGTGCTTTTGAGAACTGCCTTGCAGTATCGGAGATAATAATGTAAATGTGGCTATTTTAATTTTCCCTTCAGTCATGAATCTGAAACAGGATTGTTGGTGTTTGCACCTACCCGCTTTTGTGTTGCAGAAAGAGTTCTAAATTGCTGTTGGGGAAAGGGACTTTCACTACTGTTGTATGCGCCATCATGGAGCTGTCCTGGTGCCTGTTGTTCCGATTTACCTTATTACAGCCTCAGTATCAGCTAGATGAAGGCGATGAGGGTTATTTTTTGTGGAAGGTAATTTCGAGACAGATCAAGGATCCACCCACAGGAAGTCTGACTCTTCCAACTGAAGAATTGGTGTGGTGTAACAAAGGAATTCAGACGAGGGAGAAGCTTAGCTTGGGGCATTTCATTTGCCTTGTTATGCCAGTAGCTCTGTGAGGTGGCAGTCGTCTGAAATTCGTTATAATTTATATCTGAAAGTGCTTAATTCTTGGTGTACATACTTAACCTGCTAAGTTTGTTTGGCAATAAGGGTGAACAGTGGGTAGAAACATCTTCATCCTTTAATACCACACACGTACACAGTAAAAAGTAATGTATCAATGTGGATTAACTACTATCACTTGCTTTTAAGCTTGAATAGAAAAAATTAGATGGTTCTTTCTATTTTTCAGCATATCTTACCCAAAATTTTACCAGGTACGTGGGTATTGTATGACAGGTGTTTTGGAAATGCTTAAAGGAAATTTAATTCCTCTTCAATTTTGATAGTACTAATTTAAAGCATTAGTATTTTTAAACTAATTTAAAACAGATAGTATTTTACACCTTGAAAAGCTTTTAAGTGGCTTGGAAAATAGTTTTTCCTCTACCTTTAAGAATCTGCTTTTTTTCAGACATGGAATGAGTTGCCCAGCGTACTTTAGAAAGATTCTTCAGCTATCATTTTTATTAATGTAAAAAATAACACCTTCAACTCACATCAAGTCTAAATGTTTTAAAGCAGTGTAAGGGGACACTGGTCTAGCCAAAATTAATAGTGAAAATACAATTTAAAAAGTTGATGCAGTCACCATCTAACATCCCCACAGATAATAATAGTACAATAGCCCTGAAGCTTGTTTTTTCACAGTACTTCTTAGAAGAGTACAGGCACCATTTGCAACTCACTGTACTGTTCAGATTCTGCAATACAGTTGGTGCTGGCTTTTCTTGTGAGTGACAATTCAGGAGTGGAAGAAAGTGCAACTGCTGAGCTGGAAGTCTAAGGTTGGTAGGCCTGGTTTTAATGCATTAAGTGTAGCATAAAAAAGCCCTACATGAATATGGTATGAAGTAGTAAATCCCTACAGTTACACTCTTTGGTCATAACAAATTGATGGGTTGACTTGCCTTATCTTGGCTCTGTGTTTTTCTGCTTTTGCTGTCAGATGAAACTGGCATAGAGCCATAAATGTAGCAGAAACTTATCATATGTTTTGGCTCTTTGTTCAAACTCCAGTACAGTTTTTGTGGAGCCACTGAGGTTGTGGCTCTGATTAACATAACTTAAAGTTCTTATTTACAGTCCATTTAAGTTGTGAAAATTATTTTCCCCAACTATGAAGAAAATAATGTATTCATTGTGAATTACTTTCTCTGCTACATTGTTACCCTGATCTAACTGCCTTGCACTGATGGGGAGCTCTTTTATTGGTTACCTTTGGTTGCTTCCAAAGCAGCCAAACCTAAAGAAGCACGATATAATACTTCAGTCACTCTTCTTCAGAGTAATAGACTCCTCTGGGAAGCCAAGTCCCTAAACATTCCTTTGCAAAAAACTGTCCTTTATTAGTTCTACACTTGTTACTGTCACACTTTGGGATCAACAAGCATCTTCCAGGCAAGGTAAAGACTGGGAAAGTAGTATAAGAAAGCACCTAAATGGGCACATACATGGTGATTAACACTAGAACCTGCAGGTTTCACCACAATTAGACCTTAATATAGTAGAGGATCTGCACCTTTATTGTTTGTTCTGTTTGAAGGAAAAAGGAAGTCATATTTTGTAGCATGAGGGAGCAAAGGGATGAAGGGAACAAGTTCATTATGAATGAGCTCAAAAGATCTTTCTAATGTTGTTACAGTGAGGGAAAGAAATCCCCACAGATATGAGGTCTCTGGTCCATATGCCTATTCAATAATTTGCTGTGTAAAAGTTGGAGCATGGAATGTTGTTTTATCCTGCCTTCTGTGAAGCTTTCCAGTACTTAAATGTTTATCCCTAACTGCAAGTTCTGGTTTTCAAAGACCAGAATACCTGCCTCTACCTGAGAAACAGGTAGCTACAGTTTATCTCTTGTCAGTGTAAATGCTGACAAAAGCAAAGTTTAGGGAAAAAACTGAAAATGTTGGGAGACTATGGCTATTTCCAATGGTTAAAAAACTGCTCTAAGCTTGCCTAAAAATGTGAAATATGCTGAAAGGAGAAGCCAAAAATCCTTTCATTGCAGGACCCTCCCAAATGTCTGGAATTTCTTAGCTTTCCTGAGCGTGAGAAAGAGATTTTTCAAGTATACATTCATCTTTGACAGGAAAACACTGAATGTCTTTTAAACTGCCTCAGATTTTGGGTTTGAGTTTCCCTAAGTTTATGATTTTTAACCTCTAATGCCACCCATAAAAAATGAGACAAATAGTTTATGTTGCAGTATGCTGAAAAATTTATTTATATATATATATATATATGCATTCAAAAAAGTATCCTAAATTAAGTGGAGGGTCTGGAAAACAACCTACAATGAAGTATAGATGTATAATTTGCATTCATGTGTAACATTTGCCTCACAATAGGTAACATTGTGAAGACTACAAATTCATAGCAAAGGCATTTAAGCAAGTGTTATGGACAGGCTCTTAGACTGAGCTGATAAAGAAGTGTAAAAAAGCTGTGTGAAGTATTAATTCAGTCTTGGGAGGTTTCACTATGAAAATGATATTCCCTTTGAGAAATGCAATAGAAAGGGAAAGGTTTACTAAAAATAAAATAAGCAGTTGCCTAATCATTATAGCACAGCATAACAGTACTTTCTAGAATCAATTATTTCTTTTCCACAACCTCGATTAATTTGGAAAAATTAGGTGGCTTTTTAATAACTCTAGTTTTCTCATTAGAAATGTCTGGTTTTGAAGTAGAAAGGGAAAAGTGATAAGAAAGCAAGCATGCCTTAGTATAATGGAGCATATTGCTTCCAGAGCAGTTGCAGAGCTGGCAGCCACCAGGAGCACTGCTCTGCTGGTGTCACCTGACAGTGAACAGACAGGCGAATAAAGGGATGCCCAGCACTATATGGCTGACCCAGACAAGGAAAGGAATTTGTACAACTGCTTTAAAACATCTTACTGCTGATCTTGCGATAGTTGAAGGCCTATACCAGCAAGGACTGAAAACAGACCTCTCAGCTCCTGCTTAAGTACACTGGCAGGAATGAAATTGACAGTTTTCAGGGTAGTTTCTTACACTGAATCATTTCCAAACCAGAATTATTTGGATATTTATTTCTGTCAGACAGAAGCTATATTTACCATATATAAGCTATTAATTCAGCTCCACTGTTTTTTGAAGCTTCAATGGATTTTTGTCTGTATTTAGCTAGTAACCATTTCATAAAACAAACAAACAAACAAAACCATCAGTGTTAAGAGATCAGTCAGGTTACAAAATGCAGAATTTAAAAGTCAGGGAGAGACAAAACGCACAGAAGCACATGGGCTGTTGAAATGCTGGTGAGAGATAAATACCCACTAGCATACTTGGATGCCTCAGAATGAATGGAGTCAACCTGACAAAACATCTGTAAGGTCAAAGAGAGGTATTATCCCTGCTTCCCCAATAGGAAATTGAGTGGGAGAGTTTGTACATAGCAAAGACACATTTAATTCTTTCATTTAGTTTTGAAACATCACTAGATGATTTTGATTTAGGGACAGTGACCTCTCCCCCCAAAAAACAGCTGACAAAATCTTAAATTGGACCGCTAATATTTGTGGTTGTTGCTGAAGGGGATGATCCTGCTCTCCATCCTGTCACAGGCCACACACTCTTTTTGCTTTTCCTGTGTTGGATCTAGTAGTTGTGCCATTAGATTGGCATGCTGAGCTGGCAGCTGCTGCAATGCCATTGCAAGATATGATCCAAGAGGAAGGAGGGAAATGCATAGGCAGGGACAGACAGGGCAAAGAGAGATGGACTGTTTTGTGACAACCTGCATGTCAGGTATACTAGTGTGAACCACACCCTGAAAACTTTGACTCCTATAAGCAGATATTAGCCTTACTGCAAACCAGAGATATTGTCTGGCAACAATCTGGAATGTTTAGAGCAGGGCACCTGCTTTGGCAGAGGTACAGGAATGCAAACAGATTGCTACCGCTTCTTACATCCAGTTCTCTGGTGGGTGGTGAGGCTGAGAGATGAGATACTGTGTGGGACCAGGGAAATACGTAACAGATTATGCATCCCATACAAAATACATCCATCTAACAGACTGTGCATTAAAAAAAAAAAAAAAAAAAAAAGGCTAACCACATTAAATGGAATTCCTGTCAGCATAGCATGTGAGGAATACTTGTCCATTCAGACCTGGTAAAATCTGAGTCAGCTGAAATAATGTGACCAGTTCTAGTGCTTAGAAATGCAGCTTGTTTGGAAAGGCTCCAAAGGCAAGTGATAAAATAATCAGAGGCCCGGCAAACAGAGTCTGTTATGCTGGAACATCTATAGAGAGACATAAATTTCAAGTATGTAAGAAGTACCTATAAAAAGGGAGGGAATAAACTGTTCTCCAGTGCAATGACATGAGGGCTAGATTTAAGTTGAGGCAAAAGAGACAGGGTTTAACTACATATACTAATTTTGTAATTGTAAGAATAGCAAAGTACTGAAACAGATCACTTAAGGGAGATGCAGAATTTCTGTATTTAAAAGGTTTAAAGAATACATAGAACAAACAACAGCCTGTAAAAGCCAAAATATTTGGCTTCGTAACCCCCACATAATTTGTTGACTCTGCTGAATCTAAGATATCTGTTTTCATTTTCTTCTATGGTTTACAACACTAATAATCAGTTCTTACAAAGTGAGAATTGTATCTCTGGCATTCTCTCTCAATTCAGGCCCTTGACAAACTATTGTTTTCTTCCCAATTAAATTTCATCAAATGTCAAATATTCCACTCCATCTAAATCACTGAAGTATTATTTCTAAGTCTTGCTATCTTCAGTCTAAATCGAAGATAAGTCCTCTCTGTGCCTTTCTGCCATGGGTACCTGTCAACCTCAGCATGCGGAAACAGCTGCTCGGAGAAAATTCTTCTGTTCTGCAGCCTAACTCCATCATCCTCAGAGGTTCCTCCCACTGGCACCCTGGTCCCCTCTCTCTCCCTATCAGGGTTTCATTCTTTAGGGTACTCAAGACAAGCATCTCTCTGAACTCTTGGCTCCATCAGACCACTTGCTGCCTTTACTTTTACTCCGTGTTATATGAAGTTCTGTACTGGAAGCATGGTATCTCTGCCATTTTTGGGGCCTCTGTCCCCCCAAATTTACTCTTTAAAACTTAAAATTACTCTTTCTATACAACTTTCTGACGTTTTGTCATAATTTCTACACAGTCGGTTGCCTTAATAAAGTAAACCTTTGACCCGTTCTTTCCTTTTGTGTTTAAGTGTGTAATCAGACAGTCCTATACACACAAAGATCATAAACAAAGACATGCCAATTTTATCCAAAGAGATCTTTATGATTACATTGCTGCAGCAGTAGTCCTGTGCCTTGACCCGCGTTGAGCCCTCTGTGTCGCGCTGCCCTCTCAGCCTCAAGCAAAAGAGGAGATCCTGAGTTGTAGGGAAAAATAAAAAAAACCCTCAATAATAACGATGCTCGGTTTCCTGCGCGAGGAAGGCGGTAAAAGCGACAAAGGAAGAGGAAAACTAAAAAAAAAAAAAAAAAAAAAAAGCCAATGACCCCGACGTGATTCGAACACGCAGCCTTCTGATCTGGAGTCAGACGCGCTACCGTTGCGCCACGAGGTCTTGCTGGACTACTCCGGACACACTGTTAGAATTCCGCTCCCGCAGGCCGCCGGTAGGACAGCTGCTCTACCCGGAGGGGCAAGGCGGGCGGCGGGTTGGGCCGGCGCGGCCGAGAACGCTGCCCGTCCGCTGCGGCAGCCGCACCCCTGCGCCGGCCTCTCTGCTCTGGCACTGTTCCGTTACCTCCTTCCCTCGCAAGAACGTTAACTCTCCCCACCCACACCCCCGCTAGTGGTCCGCAGCAGCAAGGGCTTTCCGCCACCGCTTCCTGGTAGTGCCGAGCTCGCCTCCGCGCCGTTGCCGTCTTAGGCAGACTCGCGGGTCCATGCTCGCGCTGCCGGAGGCCGCCCCTATTGTCCCTCCGCCCACAGCACAGCATACGGTTGTGCGGAATTGCTCACAAAAGCACTCCCGCGGACTCTCCCACAAGGCAGTTCCTCGTTAGTATAGTGGTGAGTATCCCCGCCTGTCACGCGGGAGACCGGGGTTCGATTCCCCGACGGGGAGGCTGTAAACTATAATTTTGGTGCCGGCGGGCAGCGTCTTTTGGCGGCATTAGAGGCTCGCGCGGCGCGGGGTTGGGCAATAAAAAACGCGCACTAACGCAGCTCTCCCCGTCGGGGAATCGAACCCCGGTCTCCCGCGTGACAGGCGGGGATACTCACCACTATACTAACGAGGAACCGCGAGCTCTACTCTCCTCGCCAGTCGTCCTGCCGCACTATCGGTTCCACGGCGCGTGCGTGGGTGAGTGTAGGTGGTCCCGGCCGGAGCTGGCGGGGGGAGCACAGCCGGGACAGGGACACGGGCAGGCCCCGCACCCACGGGCCCAGGGACACGGGCAGGCCTCGAACCCACAGGGACAGGGCACATGGGCAGGCCCCGCACCCACCGGGCACAGAGCACACGGACAGGCCCCGCACCCCCCCGCCCCACTGCGGCCCGCCGCGCAGCCGCAAGCGGATCTGAGGGCACGGATCCCTGGAAATTGCTGTGGCAGGGAACTGCCCCGCTGGAGGCGGGGGGATCGGAGCAGCGCCGGCAGCTCGGGTGTCTTTGCGTTTGTAGTTCTGCATCTCGTTCACGCAGGGTTTCTTTTTATAGGAACCTGAGAAGTGCTCGAGTCAGCAGTCACTGAGGTGAAGGAACCGGAGCACCTGCTCCTTACCTACCTTAAAAAGGAACGAGGGAAATGGAAACCAGCTACTTTGGGATTTGAGAATAAAAGGCAGAAGGACATGGGCTGACCATCTGTCTTGATGCTGACCCGGTCAGCAGAAACGTGGTTGTAAGTTTGTATCACAGTGACATTACACAAGAAACTATATTTAATTTGCTGACTTCTGAGAATAAGAATTAACACCATACAGTAAACAAGTGGTTGGAGCAAATGGTGTTCTCTTTTGATGGCCTCCACTACTGCTAGTATTTATTTTCATAAATGAACCCCAGCTTAGCTTTTTGAGATAATCATAGCTAAAGAACAAACAGCATTCATTTAAACATTTGAATGTGTTTCTCAGTGGATGCAACAGATCTAAATTTTGTCCTGAAAAGTGAAAAATAACAACCACATTGTCTCATAACAATTTCAAGACTTTACATGTAGTGCAATGAGTCATACTGTAGGGCTGTGATGTCATGATAGGCTTAAAACTTCCGAGAGCAGATTCAATGGTGTTGCCAGGCCGGTCTACACTTGCTGTGCATGTTCAAATTTTATTCAAAAGATGTTAATGGTTTGCTTGAAGCTGGGAGACTTTCTGGTGGATCAAATGTTGCCTGTTTGCATTTTATGGGACTACACACACTTAGTTTAGATCTTTTTGCCTGCAATTTCTCAGTTCCTTCTGTTCATAAACCCTTGTGGTCAGAGAGCTGAACTTTGAACATCTTTATGTAGCCTAAACAAGAAGATGACTTATCCAAAAATACCTAAGAAGGGGAGCAAGAAGAGACATGGAGGTGTGAGTCAGCACAGCAAAAGGGCTGTTTTGAAATGGATACATTATTATGAGGCTGCAGTGATTTGCAGTTATAGAGCAAATTCATTCCTTGTTGATTTGTCACAGAGACATGCAAATACAAAGCAGAACAAGTACTGGGAACTACTATCAATGCTCCAAGATATGTGGAGGCTCCATTTTCTCCTCAGGATCTAAATGCAGCTATTTTCTGTGCCCAGTTTTAACAGTCGTGTTGCGTGATTTCCTCATCATTGCATCAGCTCTGTGTTTAGCTTGTCCCTAGTGGCTGCTAAAACATGACTGGTAAAAGTCACCTGTAACAGGCCCATTACAGCCTCAGGCAGGAGCAGGGCTGGGATCTAGCACATCATTGTAGCTGGATGCTAGTTACTTCCCCTTCAGCTTGCTTAGCTGAATCTTATCTTGCAAAATGTCCAGATAAGTTTTGAATCTCTTCATGGATGGGAAATTCCACTAACTACCTCTTTGCCACAATAGCTTGTCCACCCTCACTGTGAAGAATTTCCATATATCCCCTCCTTGGAACTTGCCATGTTGCAACTTGATCATTTTGCTGTGCACCTCCAAGAAATGTCTGGCTCAATCTTCTTTATTCCCTCCCAACAGGTAGCTGAAGACATAAATTGATCATCCTGTAACCCTCTCTTCTCCAGGCTGAACAAAAGAACCTTTTTCAGTATCTTCTTGTTTGTCACATGCTCCAGCTGTCTATTTGTTAGGCAACCCTTCACTAGATTCATTGTACTTTGTTGGTGTCTTTCTTGTTTTACACTGCCCTGGACTGTGCACAGTTCTGCATAGGCAGCCTCACAAGTGTCAGAAGGAGATAGGGTAATCACTTCCCTTGATCCTCTAGCTAAACTGTTACTGATATTTCCCAGCGTTATCACTAATCTTCATTGCTGTAAGAGCAATTGCTCAAGCCTGCCCTTGTTGTTCACTGGGACCTTTTCTGTAAAGCTGCTCTTCACCCAGTCAGCTCCTGGCTGCTTGGGTTATTATATCCAAAGTGCAGGACTTAATTTTTTTCTTAATTGAATTGGAAGAAATTAATACTGGCCAACATCCCCAGCCTTTAAAAGTCCTGCTAAGGGAACTGGCCTTGAGGGAATCAGCTGCTTTCCTCAACTTGCTGTCATCCACCTGAATCATCTGCTGATACCTATTTGCCCTGGCAAGTAACATACATTGTTATTGGCTTGTTGAGGTTCATCACTGATCAATGATGGAGCCACCTGTAGCTGCAGAAATTAATTCTTCTAAATTAATGAAAAAACACAAATCCTAGATGAGGAGGGAAGCCCTTTACTGGGTGTAATGTTTAGGATGCCACAATCCTGAACAGCTGCTGCAACTTGAATATATTTGATTCTGATTAATCTTCATAGCTATTTTGTATGCTCTTATTCCTGCCCATTCACACATACCCAACACTTCATCTGCTCTTTGTGTTTTTCATTTTAATTTTTATCTGTACCTGCAGTCTGTGAAGTTCACAGCACAAGATTTAATGAGCTTTTCAGTAAGAACATATGAGTTATCAAATGGCATCTTAACTTACAGGTTTTCTTTCTCTATAGTTTTGGCCTAATACAACTTCTGCCCAGTGTAATGGGTTTGTGTGGCTCAGTGATCTCTTTCTGTGCTAATGTATTTTGATTTAGCTAAAATGAAATTTAAGAAGTTATTAGAAAAATCAATGTACATCTCTTAAGGGAAGGAGTGATCAGGCATCCCAAGTGAAATTAACAGCAGAAGAGCTGAAAAAATTCTGGGTAAAGAGGACAGTGACATTGTAGGTCAGTGCCTGGGGATTAGTGGGAGGAGGGATTTAAGGGGCTTTCCCCTATTAGCCTAGCATAGGTTATTCAGTACTAAATGCAGCCACACAGCTGGGCAGCTTCTCCTCCGTTTTGAGTCATGTGAACTGTCTAATAGATGGAGCCTTTTATAAACTTGTTGGAGAAATTTCAGGGCTTGAATAATAATGTCTTAAGAATTTGAAATTAAATAGACAAGAAATGCCCATTCTGAATTGCTTTTTCTGTTTAGGTAAAAAGTTGAACAGTTGAATCTGGCCATTTTTATTCCTATAGCATGGTTTACATCCAGTGGATCCTTCCAAGAAGAATAAACTCCTTCTCGGAGGGGATGTGCATTCTCCTCACTTGTCCTCAGAAGGGATTGCAAAACAAATGTACTAAAGAAATACCATAAAAATTGAAAAATGAAAGCTGGGAAAAGTAGAGGCTGGCTGGTTTTAATGAATTATTTCAACTTTACAATAGCAAAAACTGAGAGAAGTCTTGCTTAGAAATAGAAGGATAAGACTTGGTAATTAAAACAAAGAAGATTTAAGTTTGTGTGCAGAATAAACCTTACTCTTTTTATGAGATATATTTTTTCAGAGTAATCTCAAATGAGTGTTTATGCAGCAAAGTCTTTAGACATGTGTCAGGACACTCCAAAATCCAAATAGATTGTGTACTAATCTAAGTATTCCTGTGCAGTATAGGTCTGGATACCACAGTATGTCTACCAAATGACTACAAGTATAATCATAACTTTCTAGCTGTGATGAAAGACTCCAGTAGACCCAAAAATTTCACCATTGGTCTGACTTGGTTTGAAATATGGCATTTCTTAGAATCTTGATATTTTCAATGATTAGCTTCAAAATAGACCTGTCACATAATGCCTATGAAGGAAAATTCTAGGGACAAACGTGAAAAAAATCAAATCCTTTAATATACAGTTCTAACAATTGGGACTGACTCTCACATCATACCCATTCTAGAAGTAAACAAGTGTCATTACAATTAAAAAAAAAAAAAGGAATCCCGAATGTCATCATGGATTGTGATAATAAAGCTAAATGAAGTGTATAGACAATAAAAATATGGGATAGCCAAACCCACAGAAGGTAATACAGGAAAAAGCATCATCAGTTGAAGTTAGGTAACGCAACAAGGATGTCATGAGATAAAGGCACAGGCAAAGAAATTAGTTATACTGTGAAGAGCATGGGGAGACTTTTAAACATATTGGTTTTACAAAACTATAAATTAGTTTATATGCAATGAATTTAACTTGGAAAGCATCACACTTTCATGCATTCCAATAAAGACCTCATGGACAAGTGCAGGCCAGATTATTACAATGGGGAAACAGGGCAATGAAACCAAAGATGAGCATAGGAAGGAGGGAGGAGTTGCTGTTAAAACCAAAACCTTGGTGCTTGCTTAAGGTATGAAATAAAAAAATGTCCAAAAGACCCTGCAGAAGACATGAAAAAAACCCCAAACATTCTGCCACTTCAGAATGTACTAATGTTCTGGATCTTAAACAGTGCTTGCTGTTCTTTAACTTTGAAAGATTGCACTGCTGTAGTACTGAAAAATCAGAGGGTAAAGAAAAACCAAGGTACAAAGCCAAGAATGAGTAGAAATTAGCTTGGTTTTTATCTAGTAGTCAACGCAAAGTAAACTGAGCTCACCTTGAAAACACTGTCAGAATGTGTAGTGAAAGTATAAAGGGAAATTTCTGTATGTTTTGCTGCTTTTGTAAAGTTTTTGAGAAGTTCTAGCATGACAGAAAGATATGCATCACTGAAAAATATGTTAATGGATGCACAAAACTCAGAGTTTAGAAAACACTGGATCTGAGAGACAAAACAGGATTGTGAGCAGATACCAAAACATCACAGTGCATCATCAGGTACATTTTGTCTGTGGAAACATTGAACACAAAGTAGAAAGCATAACAAATGACAGTTGGGAATCTTCTACATGATATATGCGTTAATGGAACTTATATAAAGAGTATCATTTCTGTTCACAATCTTGTTCTAAGAGTTTGACTAGAGAAGACCTTTGGAATTTGATGAAAGTTTTTGGGGAAAAAAATTGTTAAAAAACCCAGAAGTGCTAAGAACAATCTCAGCAAAAGGCAAAGTTGACAACTTACTTATTTTAACAAGCAAACCAGATAAAAGCTACCAGCACTCTAGCAACAGTAGTGCAGGCTTCACTGTGCATTCCTGGTCCTTTTGCTACTTCATTGTATTGTGTCCAGGGACAGATAAAATAAAATAAAATAAAATAAAATAAAATAAAATAAAATAAAATAAAATAAAATAAAATAAAATAAAATAAAATAAAATACAAAAAAGCCATTAGATAAATCAATTGCCATTTCTGAAGTTAATAATGGCAGAGAAAACCATAGGGGGCTCAGGATATGATTGTTGCTTAACAAAAAATATGCAGAGATTGATCACATACCACTTCAAATTTGAAATAAGAGATGAACATTTTAAGTCAGTTGAATAGCCGAAACAAAAAATGAGGAACTGTTGAGAGTTGTGTGCTTAGAGCACAGCTACTTGAAATCGGATCTTACTCTACTGTGTATTTGCAATATATTGCCTGACAATCACCAAAATACTCCTTATTGTAGTAAAATCAAAGAAAAAGGTGTTAAAAGAAAAGATAAGAGATGCATTGCTAGGTAGAGTCACAGAACATTTTACAGCTTTGTCACAGCTGATGTGGGGGAGATGGCTATCTGCAACCACTGGTTTGGAGATGCCCATTTTAAGAGGTGGTAAAAAGGCTTTGGAATTGGTGTGGGGCAAAATATGAAGGGAAACATAGTCAAGGTGATAATAAACGATCAAAATAATGTGTTATTAAAGTGCAGTGTAAAGCCAAATGAGGCACTTCCCAGTGAAAAAATAAGCATGCTTGTTTTTAATTTATGTTATTGGTCTCCACTGTGTTATTTTGAATGTGAAGCATTTTGCTTCAAAAGGCACAAACATGATGCTTCTGAAGATCAGTCTTTATTTCTTTTCAGTGTGCGATTTTGCAGGCTAATGATCTCTACCTAAGTGGATTTTCTTGTTTGTTTGTTTGGGGGTTTGATTGTTTGTTTGTTTTGTGGCTGTTTTTTTGGGTTTGGTTTTGAGGTTTTTTTTGGGAACTTAGAATTTCAAGTTTTTAATCGCACTGGCTCCCTCTGGTGGAATTCTGAAGTGCTCTACTTCACAGTCCAATAAAATTACTGACTCACACTTCGTTTGATAGATGATACGTGAGGTTACTGTTTTTTACAATTGTTACATTAAATATAGGGAAAAAGGAGAATCATATCTCATAAATTAAATTCAGCTGCCACAAAATGAGCTCATAGGATGAAATTTAAAAATCTGAGTCAAAATGGCTGGAGGAAACATCTTTCATTTCCCCTCCCTCACATTCTCTTAATTGGAATAATGGATAGTATTTTGCTAGTATGTGTTTGGAAAGGAAAGGAGTTACAAAAATGTCATCAATATGGGACTGGCCTGTTTCACTTGGGAGCAAAAATCAGTCAGTCTCTTACTGAAAGTTTTCCTAGGAGAATTTCTGTTTTGAAATTAAGTCACTTGGCAGCAGTTGCCACTTGCATCCTGAGAGTTCTCACCAAAACTGAACCAGATGTGCAGTCCATTCGTCCATTTGTTACTAATAATGAATATAGAAAAGAGAGAAGAAAGGATAAAGAGGAACAGGAAATGGGGAAACTTTTAGATTATTTCCCATGTTTATACATGTGGGAAGGACTTACATTTTTGAGGACTTTGCAAAAATATGAAACTAAGCCTTTCACCTAGAGTTGGGTAACTGTGTGGTTGCCCTTTCTCAGTGTAGCAAGACTGACTGAGAGGAAAAAAAAATGTTTAAACTTGCATCCTCACTCCATCCCAGTCCCTTGTGTCTGCAGTATAAGTCCTCATTACTGGACATGGTAGGTTTCCCAAATGAATGTATATTTCTACCTCTTTAATAGTTACAAAGAGTTCAAGAACTCTTGCCTGGAGCCAGAGAAAGGGAGTACTTTTTGTCAATTTGACTCTGGTGTATAAGCAGATAATCAGGTTAAAACACTGATACATTTTTAATTATAGCACTTTAGAAACTTTGAAAAAAACAGAAGGTGTGAAAAAAGTCAATTTTTTCTGTAGATTAGATGTTCATATTGGAAAAATTATGTAGGCTCCTCTGTTCACATGGATGAGGGGGCCACAGTCTTATCTGACAAAGTTCAAGAAAGGTAAAAATGGAAATGCTAAAGATATTTTAGAACTATTGTTCTCTAAGTGGCATGGATACTGAGCTATTTGAAAGGACTTCAGTGCTAAATACCAATAATATTTTACATTTTTGACAAAATTCTTCTCAAGATAACATATTTTTGCTCAGTCTGACATGGGAAAAATCCTGACCCTAGATACTTCTCTGTTTAAGTAAAAGAATTTAAATAAACTAAGTAAAAGAATTTAAATAAACTTATTAGATAATTTTTTCTCTTAATGAACTTACTGGTCCACTGAGTCTGAAACTTAAGTTTTCAGAATTATTTCAGACAGGTTATTTCAGATTTTCACAAGAACTCCACAACCAACAGTATTATGAGTAAGAACTGTAAGAGCTGTAACTAGCATACATAATTCTGCACACCTCAAAGTTCTTGGAACATTTCTTTAACCTGTAAGACTCAGAACATCAGATAAGTAATATATTGCATGTGTCAACATGTTGCTCAAACATTTGATACAGGCTTTAGTAATGTTAAATCTTGTTTCTTCTTATGCAGAAGTCCTATATTGTTCAGCAAATTCTTTACCTGACATTTCCACAGTGAATGTTTGTTTTACATCTACAAACCTCACTAGTTTTGGACAATGCCTTTTTGTTTTTAAAATCGATGGAACCAGTCATAAGTTACCAATTTTTAAATAAATCTAGCTTCTGTGCCAAGAGAGCATATGTGAAATTTCAGCTGTGTTTAAAAGACAAAAGTTATCACAATTATGCATTAAGAATTGAAAGTCATTCATAACATTCATAACATGATTAAAAACTGAGTTTGACTATTTTCACTAGGCACTGTATTAATGTATGTATATATTAATCAGAGAACCTGATAGATACTGCACTCCTAGTTCAGGTGCATGTCAAAGAGACCTGTACAGTGCAAGAAAAGAGAAGAATGAAATATTTAGAAACCATAAGGCATGTCTAAATTGCTTAGATACACAAAATTGTAAAATTGCTGGCCAAAAGAGCTAAAATAGGTAAAATTGTCAGCTATTTGTAAAGCAACTCTGCCTCCTATAGAGACTTAAAAATGTAAATTCATAACACTTTAAAATTTTTTTCCAATGAATAATTATATTAGTATTTAAATAGTAGTTTATTACTAGTAATAAATAAACCCTCTCCCCAACAAATAAATAAGGATTAATATATTCAGAATGTGTCTTTTCCTGAAGGCATTTTTCAAACAAAGGAAAACAAATGCTTTGTATAGGGCTCAATTCCAGTACAACGCTGAATGCAAGCTTTTTCATTTTCTGTATTGATCTGGGCTATATTAAGGATAATTTCAGGACAAGTGGCAAACATGAAGGCAAGCACAAAGGTATTTAGCTCTTAGGGGTGTGTCAATCCCTAAACCTGAAATCACTTCTACAATATCAGTCAACTGGTATAACTCCATAGAGTACTTAAAAGTTTAAGGGATAGAGCTTTGTGAGATTATTTAGATCAGTCTGGGAATCTGAGCAAAAGATGTATATTCAGGGCAGAAGTTGTATTAGAAGACAGATCAATGGAGTCATTGAGCAATCTTCTGGTCTCTCCTATTCAGAAAAAAACCTTTGCATACAGGAGACAGGTCCTGAAATTTGACTATTTTGTTGAATAACATTGTATTTTCTTTGGATGAAAGATTAAAATATGAAATATGCAGGTTTGGGGGGTTTTTTAGGTAAATTAATTACGAACATTCTATTACAGCTTTCTTTCTTATCATATGCCACCTCCTGTAACTGCAGTGCAGCAATCTGTTTTCCCTACATTTGCAAGTGAAAAAACAACTCAAAAACAGGCACTACCAGGTCCGCAATATTTCTGTTCTCTTAAAAAGAGACATGCTTGTGCGTAAAGTTTCAATCTAGACCTGAGTTTCCTTACAATTTAGGGAGGGTCAGGAGAGCACTGCAGTTCTGCAGACCGGATGCAGAACTTCGGCTGAGATACTTGGGAGAAGGATGTTGTGGATAGATACGTATCTCTGATTCTAATACCTTTGTGTTTCAGGATGCATTCTGAATTGGGGTGTTGCCTTGTGCTAGTTCCATATTTAAACTTCCTCTGTGGTAAAACAATTACCTACTTTGAGATTTTGGTGAGTGAAATAAAAAGGATTCATGGGTTTTGAAAAGACAAGGTAGTGAAAGCTATAAAGAAGAAAATATACACAGAACTTGTGTGAAGAGCTTATGAAATTGGGAAGGCTGAAACTCTGGTTTCTGCAGCCCAAAAACTGTATTTCCTTCATGTGTTCAAATAATACAAAATAAATTATTGTTGTGCAGTGTGCTCTCTCCTTTTGACAGGTCACTTTCTGGAAGGGAAAACAGCATGAAGTTATGCATGAAGAATAGCAGTTTAATGGCTAGTCCTAAATGGATGGCTATGGAACAAAAAAAGGATGAGGATGTGTGATGGTACTGGGGCTGTCCAACAGCAGCAGGTGTGCCATACACACTGTCAGGAAGTCAGAGATCTCAGCAGGTGCTCGTGCCTGCAATCATCATCACTCTCTGCATGATAACGCGATGCCCACATTGTGACTGCTCCTCTCCTAGCTTCTAACTGCAGTCCTTAATGAGAACACTATGAACACTCCCCCTCCCTACAAGCACTTGCACTGGTTTTGCCTGGGGTGGAGTTAGTTTTCTCCATAGTAGCTCCTATGGTGATTTGCATTTGTGCTGGAAACAGTGTTGGTAACACAGAGATGTGTTTGTTATTGCTGAGCAGGGCTCACACAGAGCCAAGGTCTTTTCTGATTCTCTCCCCACCAGAGAGGAGGCCAAGGATGCACAAGGAGCTGGGAGGGGGCACAACTGGACAGCTGACCCCACTGACCAAAGGGGTATTCCAGACCACATGGCATCGTGCTCACATATACAGCTGGGGGAAGAAGGAGGAAGCAAGGGAAGCAATCATTTGGAGTGATGGTGTTTGTCGTCTCAAGGAAGCCTTGCACATGATGGAGCCGAGGCATGCTCTCCTGGACATTGCTGTACACCTGCCTGCCCATGGGAAGCAGTGAATGAATTCCTTGTTTGGCTTTATCTGTGTGTGTGTATTTTGCTTTATCTGTTAAAATGTCTCTCTTTTTCTTAACCCCTGAGTTTTCTCACTTTTTCCATTCTCTCCCCCCTGCCACTGTGAGGGATTGAGCACCACACAGCAGTGTGGTGCTTAGTTGCTGGCTGTGGTTAAACCACAACACTGCAGAGAGACAGAGGCAGCATTTCAGTGTGAGGCTAGCAGAGTGTTATTCTGGGCTGCCTTCAGTGTGCAAAGTCACATGGGATAAAGGAAAGCTTGTTGACAAGGAAATTGTTTCTTGTTTTGTGTCACCCTCCTTGTCCCAAGAAGTTAGCTTCTAAAATTTTTGGTTTCAGTGACACAGAAATATTATCTACCTTGACTTTTTTTCATTAAACTTGTCTGCAGGAAGATTGTCATACACAAAAACTTTAATTTATCTTCTTGATAAACCAACAGAGATGGTTACATTGAATGAAGATTGTTTTATATTGAAATGCTTTTCATTAGGTAATTTATTGATGCATTTGGTGCTACCACAAGGAACTCCCAAGAAAAGAGAATGTTTTAGCTTAATATACTATGTATGAACACTTTCCAAGGCTATATGGCAATTACTTATCCTTGTGTCTGAAGCAATGGTCTTTTGGCAGAAGCTTAATGGCTGCTATTGGGCAAGCTAAGGCTCTGTTATTCACTTAGAGAGTTATTGTCTTAATTCTTTGTGTCTGGATGATCACAGAGAATGTTATTAATAATAGATTGGAGATGAAAAATAAGAGGGTTTATTCATCAAAGACTATATCCAAAGGATGTAGGAACTCTGGCCAGCTGGACTGATTGTTTTATGCAATGATTGTGTCATTTGTACAGCAGATGCCTAATAGTAGCTGCTGAAGTCACCAAACTGCATTTTTCTCCAGAAGATGTAAGCATCTTATCAACTTCGCAAATTGCAAAGATACATTTTCATAGATGAGTCTGAGTTTCATAGAGACTGCTGTCAAGCAACTAAAAATGTCATATGACTTAATTTTGTTGTATGACTCTAATCCAAATGCAGAGAAACTGGAATAGAGAAAAAGTTTGTAGCAGAAGGCAGGATGAGAAGAAAGACTCAAAAAGGTTTTGCAAATATTTTTATTATGAAAAGTTCTTCTATCATGCATCCGGCCATGGTTCCTAGACTTATCTGAAGGGGATACACTTTCCATCATCTTTTGAAGAGCTTTAAAATAGCTGACCTTTTATATACCCAGTATTTGCTCTTCTACAGTCTGTGGTGGGAGAGGATTTTTTGTTGTTTTGCAAATAGCATCTTTTTTTCCTATACCCAGCCATGTACGATGGACTCACAGGAGGACTACATCTTAGAGGTGGAGGAGTTTGGGAAAGTGTAGGAGTCAGACAAGTCCTGTGCTGGAAGCAGCAGAAACCACAGGAAAAAAAAACATGGGGCAAAGTATTTTGGAACACGATTTGCAAAAAGTTATTGATGTGAGCAAGGACTGACAGACAGCCTAGATTAGTGTATGAATGTAATGGGACTTCATGCTCTACAAGATCAAAATAGCAAATGCCCTATTATGGCAATCATTAACTGGTAAAAGCACAATAGATGAAGCTGATAAAATACTTTTGTGTTCATTAGCATCGCTATGTGGCAAATGTGTTATAAGGCACCCTATGCTAATGCTTTACCTGACAAAGAGAAAATGTTAATGGAAATTCTAGAAAGAAAAATTATAAGGAAGTCAATCCATGTTCAGTCATTACAAATCCAACTAAATGTTCAGCCTACAAATACTTATTGGTGGGTCTCTGGTCAGCATACAAAATTCTTTCTTCTGATTCAAGTGTTGAGGAGATTTAGGTCAGGCAGCACCTTTCTTGCAACTTGGCTACTTGAACCCAAGACAGAACCATTTTGATTTTCAACTCAGACTAATTCATTTGGCTTTGAAGAATATTGGAAGGCAAATAAATGATCAAGCACTCTTCAGGGAAAAGCCATTTGTAATCAAGATTTGCAAAATGAAAGACACAAATAACTTGGAGTGAACTAAACTGCAGCTTTTTAACAAGAAAACATATTAATTTTACTTGTGTACATGTGGGTCCCTGCCTTCTATCATAAATACATCTTAAGGTTTCACATGTAAATATTTTACCTATATTATATTTTAATGTAACATTTTATTAAAGTAATTTATATTTGTTCTGCTCATGAAAAAGCCTTTAGCTCATCAGGTACCAGTAGATTCCGATATGTTTTTAGGAATGTCACCATTTCCCTTAGTGGCTGAGCCAGGATTTTAATATTCACTCAAAGGTCTGGGTAGAACAGAAGGCAGAGATTTTTACCAACACAGAATACATTCCCTCCATCATGGTACTAGTTAACAAGCTATAGAGAGGAAGGACTCTTTTCCAGATCTTTCTCAAATCCTTCCAGGCAAGTCCTTCCAAAGCTCTAAAGAGCCCTTCAGCACATACACTTAGAAGATCTAAGGGTTCTAATTACAACCAGCTCTTCACCACTGACACAGATGGTGATGATGAGACAATGAGATCTCAGTGTGTTCCTTCTGATTTTTATTAACCTACAGTGAGTGTTACAGACATAACTGGCTTCTATTCATTGCATATGCCACCATAGGATACTATGATACTCAGGATACCAGCAAAAAAATTAAACAAAAAGCTGATTGTGTAACTGATCTGATCTAAATTTGGTGCTCATTTCTAGTTTAAGGCCTCAGAACACAGATATACCTGTACAAACTCTTTGGAGTTACTACATTTACCTCAAGATTCAAGCCCATGTAATGCTGGTGCTCAGGAAAAATTAGATGGTAGCTGGAGAGGAATAAAAACTCAACAGGATAAAACAGCACAATAACAGGAAAAAAATGAAGATGTAAAAAGGGATGGGTTGATTTTGAGGCTAGTGGAATGGGGCTCTATGGCTAAAACCAGCTGGCCTGGATGAAAAGAAAAATAGGGTAAATAAAAAAATATGTAAATAAGAAGCATTGCCATGGTTTGGGCATGAGAGTAGAAATGTTTAATAAAAATGTAAGTGTTAACTGGCAGGGGCAAAGATATGTAAGCAGGGAGTTCTTAAATAACCAGCACATATATTTGGTATTCTCAGCAACGTATTTCTTCCAAGGAGAATTTCAAAACATAACACCATAATTCCAAAGGTTCTCCCATTCTCTGGACCAGATTTTCTTCCCTTTTTAAAATCTCTGCATGCTTTAATAGCTTCAAAAATGTTGCAGAGGGATAGTTAAATTGTTCTGTAGTTAATTCGTGCAGATAGAAGTTAGGAGAGATCTGGATGAAAGAAAAACAAATTTCTGAAAGAAAGAAAAAACAGTAATAGAGATCAAAGTATGCTTTGGGGCATGCTGTTCTTCATGACTGCTGCAGGTGCAGCAGGTGATGTAGCTTTGCTGTGCAATGAAGGTGAGGTACGTTACTGTGCACTGTCCTGAGGGGCTTTGGCATATGAGTGTCACCTAAGCAGCACATACTCCCTTGCCAGAGCTTGTAGGAATTGAAGAATATAGTCTTGTGATGAACTTAGGGATGATGATGCCTAAAGTTTTAGCTTTCTTGTTTTTCAGATTCTGTGCTGCCTAGGGGGTGTGATTCTGAGTCTCATATTAAGCACTAGTAAGCTCTCTTCACAGAGTAGGCAGACAAAACAAATCCTCTTTTTGCTGAGGACCAAGGACAACTTTCAGGCCAGAAAGCATAAACTACAGTGGACTGAAGGGAGGAACAAGAAGGATGAGACCTCACAACCAGAAGCTGTAATTGGACAATTAAACCCCAATATGCAACTAGACCAAAACTTATAAAAGTGTAAGACCTCGTGGCTGGTCAGCCGTTTTGTGACCATTCTTAGTCCATCCTGGGTGTAGCCCTGGTCAGGCTCCTGTCCTGGGTGGATCCTGGATGCCTTTCAATATATACCTACTTTATTCTCTAGCTCTGTCCAGTCTCTCTTTCAGGGCAGCCTTCCTAAGGCATCAGTTTCTTTTCTGGCAACTCTGCTGGGACTCCCAGGGTGGACTAAGAATGGTCACAAAACGGCTGACCAGCCACGAGGTCTTACACTTTTATAAGTTTTGGTCTAGTTGCATATTGGGGTTTAATTGTCCAATTACAGCTTCTGGTTGTGAGGTCTCATCCTTCTTGTTCCTCCCTTCAGTCCACTGTAGTTTATGCTTTCTGGCCTGAAAGTTGTCCTTGGTCCTCAGCAAAAAGAGGATTTGTTTTGTCTGCCTACTCTGTGAAGAGAGCTTACTAGCGCTTAATATGAGACTCAGAATCACACCCCCTAGGCAGCACAGAATCTGAAAAACAAGAAAGCTAAAACTTAAGGCATCAATGATAGGGGCCAGAGAGGTTTATCTAATTCCTTTGAGTTTTTTCTAAGTAAGTAATGTCACCAAAGCGACTATTCCAGCCTTTAGACCAACACAGCTCCTGTGGGTAGGCTGAACTACAGGACACTTTGGGACAGTGAATGTCTCCTGTTCTTTGCCTAGTGTTCAGATGGGAAATTGCTCATTAGTGAGTGCTAACACTGACTTAAGTTCACAAGCTTGTCATAATTCATACCCTCTGTCCAAATGGGACTTGAGAGCCTTGGGCAGTTCATGAGCCATTGAAGAAGTTTCTCTGCTGCTACTGTGTCACACAGTGTGTTATGGATGAGCAGTGGCACTGTGGTCTGACCCTCAGCCACCAGAGAGATGTGGTGGGACTGAAGGGCTACAGAAGGATTCAGCTGTCCATCTAAACCAGCCTCAGTGGGGAGGAGCCAGTGGATCTAGTATTAACCACCTGCCTGTGGACCAGTTCTGATGTCCCCTCTATTCAGATGTCAGGGGAGTTGCTTTTCATGATACAGAGATTTTGGTATGCTGCTCGAAGACTCTGAAATATTATGCACATTGAATAATATATGTAAGAGATATTGCATATGATTAATGTGATATTGCCAAATTAAATTTTAATTTCATTTATTTCGAAGCTAAAACCAATTTAAAACATCAAATGACTATGATACGCTTTGTAGAGTAGACTTTTACATATTATCCAAACAGCAAATCCAGCAATTAGACATGGAGCCAGAGAATTGCACAGCCACAATTATTGGATCAGAACAGTTCACAGAAATATTTTAGTTTTTAAATCTGTGTTCCAACCAGTGCCCTAGACCTCTATGTTCACATTCATAGTACCATCAATGTCTAACCTATGTGTTTGAGTCAAGATGAAGCCAGTGCATTTTGACATACTTCCAGATTTTGGTGTCTGTTGGAACCCAGGGTTGCAGTACCTTTGTGCTCCCTCTTCTGTGCAGGGCTGCACAGGGTTGCACATTCAGCTGCTTTTGATGCATTTCCCCTACTTTAAATTCATGTTAAGAATATAATCCGCATGGTGGCCAGCTGGCATGAACTTTAAATCTTCCAGGTGTTACTTTTAACTGTTTCTAAGAAAAATAGCGTGTCACTGCTTCCCTATAAAAAGGCATAAGCCTCCCCCCACCTCACCCTCAAACCAGATTAGTTAAAATATGAGAGAAACCTAGCTAATTTTACAGTTTATTTTTAGTGATCAGTAGAATGTAATAAAAGCATTTAGAACATAATTGGTGAAGTGAACCCAAACAGGACATTCTTAGTGAAACAAAACATAACATTGCCCTATCTTATTACTCAGGTCAGATTACAAAATGGTTTTAGTGTGACTGTAACAGATTCTGCCATTAGCAGATGCATATGCAGAGTACATACACTTTGACCTAGGAGGTAATTAACAGGAACAGAAAACAGCATGACCAAAAGCCTCTGATTCCTCTCTGCTGCATCATATCATCCCTTCTGAGTGTCACAGAATGCAGCGTTATCAGCCAGTATTAAGAAAGGGTTTAATCTCGAGCCTCAGGCTCTACCAGCTTCTGCATTGCTCTATAAATCATCCTTTCCTCTTAGCATAGCTTGGTTGGGTATTAAAGAGGTGTTTATATCCAAGCTTCAAAGTCAGCACTTGCTGATACAATTGACTAATCTACAGCTCTCAAAGCTGAAGCTACTTGTTTATTTTTAGGTAGAACTACTTTTCATCTAAAAGTGCTGATTTATCAAAATTGGAGTGTTTTGTGGGAAGATATTTTTAGCAAAAATTGAATAGAATTATCTGTTGAGGAGGCATGAGGACAATCTGCCAGCTTGATGGAGCAAGGGGAAATGGCAAGTTGAGAACCCATAGCTCTGGAGCCAGGCAGATGACTCTTAGCAAAATTGGTTCTTCTGTTCTCAGCTTTTACAAACCTCACCTCAGGACTGCCAGGAGCCAACAGTAGGGAAATCCTTAGTGTTCAGCCCTGAACTGTCCAGCCACCCCAAACACTGGTGTAGCAAGTCTTGGGGAACATGAGGGAACTTTGTGAAAAGGTAAAAACACAAAGAGATCTGTACTTTTGAAAACCATGGTTTTGACATTTCTTTGCTGTGACAATTTGAGCTTTTAGCCTGAAAGAGAAGAGGCTTTTTACATTCTCTCAGCAGAAAAATTCCTTTGACTAGACAATATCTGCAAATATATGTATACAGCATTAGCTTCTCTTTTCCTCAGCTGTCTGCACAGGGCTTCTTAAACCCTCCCTATTTCAGACATGAAAAGAGAGGTTGTGAGAAACACAGCAGTAGTCACCAAGGGAAAATGCTGACAAGCATTATGGTATGAACTAAACCAAAGAGAAATCCCACATTGCAGTTATACCATTTTTGGAAGGAATTTAAGAATGCATACATTAGAAGATGCTGTTCACAGGAGATTCTGGGTACATCACACCCCTGTTCTGCAATATCCATTTCTGGGTTGCTTAATTTAAGACTTGGAGTTTCACCTTGTATTTGCCTTTGGACAAAGCACAAGCAGAGCATCTTCTCTGTTCCTCTGAACAGTGACTCTAAAGATTAAGGGTCAGAAGCTGTAAAATAACTACTCTCAGTTCCCTGAATAAGCTTGCTATTGAACTGTCTCCTTTGTTCTTACCCAAGGAGAGTACTCATCTCTGTAATTTGCTTGGCAGCTGAACCACAACCTCCTACTATTCAAGGTATTTTGAAACTATAAAGCATTGTTTTAAATATTGTTTTATACTGAAGAGTTATATAAAATAAGATAGACACTTACAAAGGTAACTTAAATAATTCTCTACACAATCACACTACTATAATTGCACTGCTAAGGCAATATTTGTACAACTTACCCAGGATGAGCTGGTTTTTTTTTTTACCCCTGAAGCTTTAACTCTCTTTTCAAGTGACACAACGATGTAATTCTTGGCTAGGCTACAGTACTGTGTTTACTAGGACTCAAAACTTTCAGTATTTAGGTACTCTGATCAGTAAAGAATGAAAATTTGATTGCTACAGTATGGGTCAGTGGTCCCTTTCAGACTTGGCCTCCTGTCTCTTATAAGCACTTTCTATAGTGTGCAGTGCACTTTACTGTTTTGGTGTCTATATTCAAGATGCTTCAGGATCTGCCTCTGCTTATCTAAAACATCCTAAAAAGGACCAGGAGGAAGAGTGCAGTGAGTAAGCTCAGGAGAGGAGCAACAATTAGCAAAAGGAAGCTGCTCACTAACCTTGTGCTGCTTTCCCAGTAATCAGACTGAAAATCCTACTGTGATTATCAGACATTCCTTGAACTATGCTGGGCAATAACATAAGAGTTTTACTTCTTGATTGGCCAAAATATACCTATTTGTACAGTGGGAAATTGGAAAGGAATGTGAGAAAAGTGCACATGTAGAGTAGCAGTTCCTAATATATGTTCCTGTCTTCTGGTAACCCGAAATTTATGAATGTCTAAAGACAGAGTTGGTGTGATTCTAGTTTTTAAAATGAGAAGTATTCTTATCTTTTCACAAATTTAAGAGCCTGTTTGGAGAAGAGTACATAGGGGTTCCTCACTTTTGATCTAGATTTTGCTTCTGTCATTGGATGCAGAATTTCCATGGTCTGTGTCAGGCTGTGAAGTTCTTTTCTCAACCAGGAGTTTGGAAAGTACTTATTCAGAAAATTTCTTATGATCTTTAATGACTAATTATATGTGGAACTTAATACTGCCATACCAGGAACTAGAATGAATGCCTTTAGTGTTCAAAATTTTATAACTTCCCCTTCTATCTTTCTAGTATTTAAATAGCTCATTTTCATATTGTCTACAATACTCTTGCATTTGTTTAAGTGCTGCTACTACTGGTCTTTTATGGCTGAAATATTGAAAGTTGTATTCAAATTTTAGTTAAAATTTGGGATAATTAAACCACATTTTGGCATTTTTCTCGATAGTGAAGGATATTTGACTCCCAAATTATAAAACAGTTGGACATATTTTCCTATTTTAGTGCCACATATATTCCCTTGTCTATCCTTGAGTGCAAATAAGTTTTTTAAAGAAAGCCAATGCTGTGAATACCATGTAATGTCATGTGAACTTTGCACTGGAGATAAATAGAATGTAGTGACATTTCCATAGCTATGGGAGAATAATCTGGAAAGGTTAGGCAGGATTACCTTTTTTTGTTTGAATACATAAAATTGATCAGTTCACAGTCAGTGGAGGTCATCCCTTTTGGGCTTGGACTCACTGGACCATATCCAAACCCAACTGATGTACTTTCCTCTAGCCACTTGTATCTGCCTGTGGGGACAGAAAACTCTGGTTGCTGAATACAGAGGCCAAGCTGTGTTAGCTTCAAACTAGAATTTAAAACAGATGGTGCCCCATGCTGACACTGACCTTCAGCACACTCTCATGGCTTTTCTTGTCACCCTTGTGAGCTGGCTGTGATATGACCCCATGTACAGATCAGTTGCATTGCTTTGGTTTGTTCTGTTCTGTACCCTCTGCCTGTCACATGTTGCCTCTGGTTTTATACAGAAATTATTGTCTCTCTGGCTGAGGGCAGCATAAAGGAATTGGAAGGGTGCCTGCCAGCCTCATTGGCAAAATCTGGGCATGAATAGAAATCAGAGTCAATTAATAAATAATACTATTACTATTTTGCTAAATACACTATTTGCTCTCTGCCCTTTTACTGTTTCTAGTATTAAACCTTTCATTTATCTCATCGGATGTCCAAAGCCCAGCAGCACCACTCCAGAGGGAAACAACCCCTGTGGTGCTCCGGGGACTGCACAGACGCCGCTCCCGGTCCCAACCCGCCAGCCAGGGGCTGCCCGTGCTTCAGCACACGGACACCCGAGCTGGACCGCAGAGGGGAACAGAGATCACCGCCAGCATGAACCTGAGGAGTTCATGCAGCTCCGTGCCGGGCTTGTGCGGGCGCGGGGGGACACCTCGTGGGCAGCGCGGGAAGCTCGCCCGCTCCGGCCGCTGGCAGCCGCGCCTGCCGCGCTCCTCCCGGCACCCGCCGGACGTGCCCGGCATCGCTGGACAGAGAGGAGAGACCTCCCTGCTCCCAGCTGAGCTGGGCGAGCTGCGGGACTCCAGGGCTTATGAAAAAAAATCGCATTTCTGCAATGGATGTGCATTGACAGAGACTCAGTCTCTCTTTGACATGCATCTAGGAGCCACAGCCATCAGCCTCAACAAAGTTCAGGCACGAACTGAGTTAGGAGATACCTAGGCTGGATATCAGGAAAAGGACCCTCACCTAGAGGGTCGTTGGGCACTGGCACAGGCTCCCCAGGGAAGGGTAGTCACAGCACCAGCCTAACAGAGCTCAAGAAGCGTTTGGACAATGCTCTCAGGCACATGGTGTGACTCTTGAGATATCCTGTGCTGGGCCAGGAGTTGAACTCAATGATCCTGATAGGTCCCTTTCAATTCAGCATGTTCTATGATTTTGTGAAAGTTGCTCCATGTGGAGAGCTTGTGGACAGTGTGTAACTTGCCTCAGGACATAGGGATAAAAACCCGCCTTGGAAGTGTAACCCAAGGCAGGGAGCACAACAAAGCTTCTCAAGCTGGGTGCTATTGGCATTCAGTGATTTGAATGCTGCACCTCAAATACCATGCTCAGTTTTGGACCCCTCTTTACAAGACAAGAGCTTGAAGTTCTAGAGTGTGTCCAGACTAGGACGATGGAGCTGGTGAATTGGCTGGAGCACAAGTCTGATGAGGAACAGCTGAGGGAGCTGGGGTGGTTTAGCCTGGAGAAAAGGAGGCACAGGTGGGATCTTATTGCCCTCTACAACCACCTGAAAGAAGGTTGTATAAAGGTGCAGATGGGTCTCTTCTCCTAAATTACAGATGGTAGGACAAATAAAAATGGCCTCAAGTTCAACCAGGGCAGGTTTAGATTGGATATTAGGAAAAATTTCTTCACTGAGTAGTCAGACATTGAAAAAAATTGCCCAGGCAAGTGGTGGAACTACAATCCCTGGAAGTGTTCAATAAACATAAAAAGGTGGCACCTGGGGACATGGTTGAGTGGTGAACATGGCAGTGCTGGGTTAAGGGTTGGACTCAATGACCTTAAGGGTCTTTTCCAACATTAATAATTCCGTGATTCTGTGACTATGAACCAAGATTAGAGCCTGCAGTGTGGTCACACAGGCCTTACCCACGCTGGCCTTACATCCTTCGAGCTGAATGGGGTTAGGATGAAACGGGATCAGGCCAAAAAGGGATCAGGCTGAATGGGCCCCTTCACGTGCTGCAGGAGTAACCAGGGGCAGGGGGTAGCTGGGACACACTGGAAGCAGTACGGTGTGGTGGCCTGGCTAAAGAGGGATAAGCAGCAGGTCCTTGGGGCTGTCTACCCACAGAGGTTGATCAGAGTTGATGGTGTCACCTGTTGTCTGTCATGCTGTCCTCACACTGACATGCATGGGGCTCATTGCAGAATGAGGAATGGGAGCAAAAAAGCAATAATTTGTCAGGATCGACTGTCATGTGCCTGCCTGGGATGTTCTCGGCAGAGGGAGTCTGGCAAGAACTGTTTCTGCTCACGTCTGACACACTGAACCTGTGCTGCACGGATGGATGTCACACAGGGACTGGCACGGTACACTCACACTATGGGGAATCACTAAGATTCCTGTTCACAGCCTGTACAGTTCTGTCTACCCAGACACATGGAATCCCAAACACAGTAAGGTAAATGTGTCCAAGGGGAAAAGGAGAATCTGGGAAAACACACAGTGAAAAATGACTGTCATTTTAACCAAGGCTACAGAAGGATGGAGGAAAAGAGCAAAATAGAGGAACAGCAATGAAAAACATACTGGGCTTTTTTTGGGAGCTGGTAGTAGAAAGCCCTGCTCTGCACTTTAAAACATATTTACTAAACCTGCACTTAGCTTTCTGAGGGCTTTCTCCACATTCTTGCTATGCCCTTTTGGGTTAAGGAGTATCTACATTGTGTTTCTTCAAAGTCTACCTCAATAAGGCTGATTTTTCTCAGTTTTGTATCTCTTTTAAAAATACGTAAGTATTGTCAGCTGCCACATTTTGACACTAGTGTACAAAGGTGAGATTAGTCACAAGAAGGGCATGCTGACTGAACTTGGTAAAGTCTGCTTTTTATAGACCTGACAAAGACTAACATGGAAAATGTAGACTCTCGTGTTTTATCTCAGTTTAACTCTGTAGATGGGGTAAACAGATGTGCACCTTACTGTTTTAATCACTGAAATTAAACATTTGTTTTGATAGATCAGCTCACTATAATAGAAATATTTTGCTACAGTATTTCATTTGCTGTCCAAAGGTACAAAGGTATTTTGTTTAAACTTCTACATCACAATCCTGTTTTAAGGTCTTCACTGCAAATCCCAAGAGTGGGATGACACCCACTGTTCTGTGCACACCTTTTATATCAGTGAACACTACCACCTAACACATTTCTAGCACCCTATGCCACTGCCTCCATTAACATGATGTAAACACCTGACCATCTAATTTTCATATTCTTATACAATATTGAATGTAATGAGATCCTGAGGCTACAGGCACTACCACAGTAGGGCAAAAGTAATTACAGGAACACCAGTAACGCAATTAGTGGCCATGAATTTTGCTGATGTTATGTACCCTTAGCAGCATGTCCATCTCCTGTGGTATTGTGCAGATGAGAGTTGTTGACAGAAATTTTAAGATAGTTTCCTGATGGACATTGCTACTGCCTAAGAAACCACCTTGAAACCTTGATCCTT
Organism: Phylloscopus collybita; assembly: GCA_027886175.1. Taxonomy (NCBI): domain Eukaryota; kingdom Metazoa; phylum Chordata; class Aves; order Passeriformes; family Phylloscopidae; genus Phylloscopus; species Phylloscopus collybita. The sequence goes on along the minus strand of JAJNNQ010000137.1, from coordinate 46,184,154 downwards.
GCAGCTTAAAATAACTTGAACTTTTCTTCAGAGTTCTGTACAGATTTCAGCTATGCTGCTGAAGAAGTAGGAGCTGTTATTAATCTGTCCAGAAAAAAATTTATAGGGATACTAATGAAAAGAAATTGTGCTCAGTCTACTTCCATCTAGGATTTAGTTTCCCTATATAGGTTAAGAAAGATGAAAAACATTTGCCTCTGATACTGGTATGGATACAAGAACAGGGACAATTTTGTTTTATGATGTTTTATGAGCATTTTCTTCTCCTTCCTGTTACAGGTTATATATATATATATATATATATATATATATATATATATATATTCTTTTGCTACTACTAGAACTCTTCATATGACATTGAAATGTAATATTTTCTTGGTTTGTCTTTGATCTTTGAACATTAATTTTTGAGTTGAATTTTTAAAATTAGAATCTTTCAGTTTATTTTCCAGGTGGAAAGACTGTCCCACTAACAAGTTCTTGTTTATTGTCCTCTACATTTATTATTGAGTTGGCTCTCCCAAACCATCTGTGCTTTTCTCCATGATCAGTTTAAATTCTGGGACTTCTTTTACTTTCTTCTTCCAGTGACTGTGTTTTAATCTTTCAATCTGCAAAATTTGCTTCTACTGCAGGTTGTGTACATTTCTCTCCTCAGAAAGAGATATTGTATATTTCACAATGAGACAAAATAAGAGTAATCAGTAGGGGATTTTTTGCCAAGACAAAGAGGGCAACTGTAGAAGGAAAACAAACTGTAGTAGGAAAACAAATTTGAAATCAGGCCAAACTGCAATGAAACAAAAGTTCTTCCAGCTGCAGAGAATACTAGATCCTCTGCTAGTCTGTTATTGCCCGATTTATTAACATACAGACCCTATCTAACAATATCCACATATTTAAGGCATGTCTAATCACATTCGCAACAGAAAATAGACTTATTTTGCACAGTCATGGCCTAAATGTATCTTTAGGTTTATCTCTATCCCAGTACGTTTGGGAATGGCTTTGTGTCTCACACATTTACACTGAAAGGAATGCATGAAATTAGACAGTTCTGTCTCGGGTTTTGTGTAACAGATTCTGTGTGTTATGTAATGTATTTTAACCTGTGAATCAAAGCTAGACAGGATTCAAATATCTGCAGGGCACAGTTGTATGCAGTTTGAATCTGTGCTTCAACAGAAAAAGCAATGTCTCACACTGAACTGCTAGTAGGGAAATAACTACACTGGTTTAGCTCACCTTCAACCTGACCTCCATTCCATCCACCCTGTAGCCTTTGCTATCTCCTACCACCAAAATAGCACAGGAGTCTAAGGCATGAAGTCTTATCAGTGTCACAGCAGATGAAGCTGTTGCAGTGGTTCCAGAGGCGTTGCCTGGGGCTGTCTGCCTTGCCCATGTGATGCAGGAGCTGCTGTAGCCAGTGCACTGGCAGGCACAGTGTAGGTCAGGATTTGATATGTTGTGGCTTCCCAGCTGGTTTAAAGCCTGATACATTAGTTTGCACAGTTTGAGTTCGATGATAGTAGTTTAAGCTGCTGTACCAGAGTCTAAAGTGCAATGGCTGAGAGCCACTACACAGCTGCTGCTGTTGCCTCACCTGTGGGCAAGAATCTCCCAAAAGTTATAGCACAAATCTGTGAAAATGAAACTCCCCATGTACTGCAAATATACCTTTTGGTACATTTGAACCTGCAGGGTAATTTTTCAGATGTTTGCCATGGCTGCTGATCGCAGAGTACTGACTGAATGGGTACAGATGGCTGGAAAGGACCACTGACCTAACTCTTCTTGTCCAATGGTCATGTTAGCAACATGTCACCAGAACTGTGTGAGACTGTTTTGTAACAAGTCGCTGCATTTTAATACATTTGTTTTATTTCTGTGTATGAAAAATTGATTTTTGGAATCAAAACCGGCAGCCTATTCCCCCTTAATACAAATGAATCACTTTGGTATTCCTTTTTAGATTAATCCAGCAGTTGTGATAATGACATTTTTGAAAGTGGCTGCTGCCTAACGTTGTGTAATTTTTTTTAGTAACTATTGATCCATAAAATAGAATTCATACCATTCTTAATACACATTCTAACTAGAAGCAGTGATGGTGTGTGTGCAAAGCAGGCATATCAAGAAGTGTCTGAGTCCTTGTTTCATGGGGCATATTAAGACCCTGACTGCAGCAAAAGTAGATATTCTCCTTTGGCTGGACTGGAATTTCAGTTGTTATCAACTACAGAGAATTCAGTCTGTGATCCAAACAAGAGCCAGGCTCCAAAGCAAGCTACAGGAAATTAAAAGTAGAATGGTATTATGTGAATACTTTGCCGTCTGTTCATGGACAGTGAATGAAAAGAAGTCAAGAGAAATAGAGACATGTGGGGAATTCCCTGCCTATGCCTGGGGCATTCTCTGTAATAAAATAAAAGGCAGTTCTGGATAGTTTTTCACTTGTAGGGTCTTAGGACAGTGTAACACAGATTGAAAAAAAACTCAGTTGTGGCACAGTTTATAAGTGAAAAGAAACATATATGTAACTTTTTATTTACAAATTGTCTTTTTAAAATGAAGGCCCACTTGGTCAAACACACTTGGCTCAAGTTCTCCTATACAGGATATGCTTGAAGGTAGCTGTTATTAAAGAAACTGTAAGGAGGTTAGGTTGAGTCAGAAGAGAAAAAGGCTCCTCTTTAGTCTTGAGTGAATGTACTTCAAATGTACTTCAGTAAACAGTGTCTTTGTTTTTTGCTGGGGGGTGGAGAAACAGAACATTCTTTCAGCACTGTGAAATATCATGTCATCTGCTGTGATAAGAGTATCTGTGCAGGCATTTTACTAGCAGCACCACTTTGCCACTGGGACAGCAATTTAAACGGATTCCTGCCTATTACAGTAACATTATTCCATCTGTATCTTTTCAAGAAGTTCAAGAGTATCTTTTCTCTGTTATTGGTCCTTGATGGAAACTACATTCTCCTAGCATCGAAGGATCTGGTGAACACAGGCATTACTTTTAATTTTTGCATCTGCTGATTTAAACACTTCTAAAAGTCGTTCATTAGGTCTAATTTGGTTTCTACAGGTCTCAACAACAGTTGTGGTTTACAAGCAACCTGTTTTACTCGGTACAATTAAGTGTGCTGTCAAGAGCTGCAAGCTGTAGGTCCATCAAGCAACAAAGACTTTCCTGAACATTCTCTTCCATTAGCACATGAACTGCTTTCAGAAGGCTGCCAGTTAAAAGGGGCCAGTTCAGCTGTGACCTACTAAACGTGCAAGGGACCCAGTCCTTGGTTTGCAGGCTTATGTTAGTATCTGAAAGACTAAAGCACTTGAGGGACATTACCAGCAGAAGGACAAAGGTGGGACTTGGGTGGTTTTCCTATTTTTTTTTTCTTTTAGAGTTAAAATGAAAGAAAACAAATATAATCATAGAGAGTGTTACATCTCTAATATTACTGCTATTTCTCCTTTACATGCTCCTGAAGAACCTTCCTTAATGAGGGACCTCAGTCCTGAAGAGCCCAGCTCCAGCTTTGGTTCTGCTTTCTGGGACACTGGCTTAGCAGCAGAATCTCTACAGGTAAAAACAGTGCCTGCAACTGTAATTGTTGGCTTTGTAGCAAATGCAGAGCCAGCCTGGATGGAGAAACTGATGATTTCAAGTCAACAAACTGGAGTTTAGTAGAATTAAGTGTAGAAGATGATAATAAGATGAAATCAAGTACAAAATATCCAATGCCTGGCAAGGTAGCACAGCTGCAGAACAGGGTCTGATGCTTATCCTGGGTCACAAACTGAAAAAAAGCCAGTCAGTTAGATGCTGTAATATAGAAAATCCATCTCCCTCTGGGATGTATTAGCAAGAGTGTCACTGAACTGAGCAGAATTTGCTCTTGCAGTGCTGGTGTGACATTATTTGGAGAGGTCAAAGCACCAGACATTAAAAGGAAGACATGCCCGAAAAGCACAATGAGAATAGTCAGAGGCATTTTAAAAGTGTTACTTGCGAGAAATTAAGGAGGAAAGGATTTGTTAACTTTTGGAAGAGAAATAACTATGGGGAGAGGTAATGCTGATAACCTTTCAACTCAGTAAAATGTAAAAGATTATTATAAGGAAAGAGAACATTGATCAATTGTTCTCACTGCTCATCACCACAAACCAAGGAAAATGGGAGCTGAAGTTTCAGCAAACACTACTTAGGTTAAGTATCAGGAAAAAATCAAGGGTTTTCAGTCTACCAGGTCAGTTCCCATGATAAACAAAGCCCACAAAGAACTGTTTGCATTACATTCCACTTCTCTCTGAGACACAGCAATACTCCCCTGTATCCTCTTCCATAGGATCCAGACATGGACTTGTGGCATCTGAAACAAACCTGTAAAAACTGGAACTGCTAGTGAATGTAGCCATTGTTTTCCCAGTTTGTTTGTGTCTTGACTTCTTTTTGAAAGTCTCTTTTCCTACCTCCTGGACTGTGTCCGTAGTAAATAGAGTTGAAGGACTTAGTGTTGGCAGCCTGGAAAGCCAAGAATTCTGTGCCTGGGACTGTAACCAGGCAGCATAGTCAATATCAGCTTCAGTAAATCAGTAACACTCGCTGCTCTCAGCAAAAATCACTTCTTTCTCTAAAAGAGCACATTCTTGGGAATCTACACTCAAACTCCACTTCAAAACATTCCAGAGAATTAATTTGCATCTCTCTGGCCTTTAACTCCCTTCCCCCCACTCCAATAGGTTACAAAATTTTGGCTGCTCAAAAGACCACTGTAGCAACTGCAGGAGCAAAAGTCATTACTATAAATCTGTGCATAGTTCTTTTTGAATTAATAAACTAAATGGTGGGGTTTTTTGAGCTGGGGACAGAAGAATATGCCGTACTGTTTTTATGTGGTATAACATATATGAGAATAATCTGTATGTAGTGATAAACAGGCTCTCAAATCTGTTATTATTCCTGTTTCTTTGGCAGGCATAAAAGTGGGATGCTGTACAAACAAGGAAGATGTTCAGGTGTGTATTTTAAATGGTGTGTTGAAGTGCAGGAAAGTCTTAGTTTTGCCCAGGATCTGTGCAGGTGAAAGATGACTTTTTACAAGTAATTGTCCACACTTCTGCTGTCCCCTGGGGATCCCAGGGCAAGTAAACTCTATAATCTTTGACTGACTCTTTAGAAGATATCACTAGAAACTGAAACACACTATTTCATGCAAGAAAGGTTTCCTGCATTTTGGATTTAGAAAGTCTTGACTGCTGAAATGCTGCCTTCTTTTCTAAAAATTGGTTTCCCCCAAATGATCCCAAACTTTCTGAAATAACCTGACAAATCCTAATTCTTGCTGAACTTCTTTTCCTCATTTTTGGTGTTATCATTGGTAAACATACCTCTAGGCTGGTATTAAGTGGCAAACTTGATGTACTTCTAATAATTTTAACACCTGCTTTTTTTTCACGGCAGAGTAAATCCTGCTGAAATATATTTATAGGGATCATAATTTCAGATGCCTTTACAATAAGTCCAGAGGACTTAAGAAAAAGTGTTGATCTTTTCTGTAGGCCTCCATAAATGCAATGAGTCTGACTGCAGTAAGCCATGACTCTCAAAGGGACTTTGATTATATAGAGTCAAATGCAGAGAGAGTAAAGATAAGCCTAGGAGCTAAAAATCACCGAATGCAGCCTTAAAATTAACAAACACAAAAGCTGTGTCTATTTAGAGCTTTGATTTAACTAAGTCTCTCAGAGCACAGATCAATCGTAGGCATGGCATTGAAGCCAATCACCATGATGTCTAAGTGAGGATGGTTATCCCAGCCTTATTCTTCCCTGCATTAGCCTAGACACACAGTGGGATCAAACTCTCTTGTTAAATACTCAGCCATTCCTCCCTTTGCATTTACAAATGAGAGACAAGGGACAGAAACAGATATGTCTTGCAGTCCACAACAGCATATCAATATCCCAATCTGCATAGCACACAACAGGGGTCACCTTGCAGATGGATTAGTATGCCAGCTCCCTGTTGCAGCTAGGTAATACAATGAGTTACATTAAAGTTAATTAGCAAAGCAAAGAAAGCAGAGAGCCTGAAAGGCTCTGATGTTTTGTTTAAATACTATAATCCTCTGATGTTCTGCAGATTTACACAAGACTCATGGGTTCCTCTTCTTTATGGGAGGGGATGGGTTACTGCCTGGTGAATTTGACTCTTTAAATGCGTAGCTGAATAATCCATAAGGTATATTTATAAGACAGGGTAATGCTTCATGAATCAGTCCCAGAGCTACATGTCATTTAGTGTCCTTTTGATTTATTCTGTTAAGATAGTATTTAATAGGATTGTCAGATTGTTCCTAAGCTTGGCTAAACAAGGCCAGACTTCCAAAAGGAAAAGCTTGAAACAGTTTGGGAGTTCAGAACTATTTAAAAGATTCTAATTTTTGGTTTACTTGCCTGGGTATTGCAATCCTGTTGTTACTTTTATTTTTAACAAAGTCAATCACATTTTTGTACTAACCCTCTTATCTTTAGTAATTAGTGTAACCTTTAACTTAGCTGCCATATACAATCCAGCCTGGTATGACAGAGAAAGCAAAATGTTTATTCTCAAAGGTTTTGTATCCTTTTGTAGCAGCCAGTCTGAATGCTGCAACTCTATAGAGTTGAGGAACAAGCTCTAATCTTCTGCTACAAAGACTGCTTTTCAACTGGTGAGATGATGGTTGTACTTGTGGCATCAGCTTTCCTTAACGGGAATCAGGTCCTCATTGTCATGGGTTTCCAGGCATAGCAACAGGCCTAGGATGAGAAAACCGATCTACACAACCTGCTGGACAACAGATGAATGTAGTGATAAGAAAGTAGAACCAAGTAGTTTATGGATGTGGAATAGGAGCAGAACTTCTTAATTTCCACCTTGTGTGGGCCATGACTCAAATGAACTGAGTCACAGCAATGACTACTACAGCTACGCTCAATCTCGTTTCCTTCAGATTAGCACTCCCATTGCAAAAATGTGGCTGCTGCTGCAGATGATTTTATTGATAATCAGCAGTGTTCTCCACAGAAATTAAGCCCTTGGTTGAATTTCAGCAGCTGTGCCTTGCTCTGGCCATCTGAAAATCCCAGGGTAGCAGAGGGACAGAGGACTTAACAGAGATAAAGACCAAAATTGTTCCCATTAGATCAGTCTTGAGTGTGGGTAACAAGGTGGCAGAAGAGAAGTCACTATCAGTCATACTCTAGCTCTTTTTTGGTAAAGCAGAAGTTAGTTGCCTACAGCAGCATGTGCAGCTTTCATAAGTTTCAAACCCCTATAAGAAAAAAAAATCAGAGGTGGGTCTGTCAAGAAAGGAGGAAATGCCAGGACACCCAAGGCATAGATAGTATTGTGTTAAGTGTTGTGGCCAATATCATTCAGATAGAAAAACAAGATTTTCTTGTGATTTTAGGATCTGGGCTGCATGGCCTTTGACTTTTCACTCCTTTGGGCTTTTACCCCTTAGTTGCAAACTCCTCTTTTGATGGATACACTGTAGGTGTAGTAGTGATTTTTTTTTTTTCCTGAGACATAAATGTTGATACCATGCTTTGTTGCAAGAAACAATCGTTTACTTAAAATGAAAACTTCAGGAAAATTCAGTCCATCACTGTTTGAATTTTCTAGAATTTCCTAGAATTGTGATGTTAGTGCAGAGACTACTGTGATTTTGTAAAAGAGAAGAGGAATGACAAAATCTGCAATATCTTTCTCTTCTGCAAATGTTTTTGTGGCAGGTTGGAAATTGTACAAGCAGCCACTGGATGGAAATTGTACAAGCAGCCACTGGATGGCAATGTTTCACACACAATTTCAGTCTCAATGGTTTAATAAGACTTGGAGTGCAGGTGCTCATCTGATTAAAACTTTCATCCAAATCCTAGTCTAACACTTATTTCAATTCCATGTTTGTGTCGCTGACAGAAATTGAACTGACAGTTGTATTATGGAGAGGCTACTGGCTCTGCATTGCTAAGGTCGAAACTTGTTTTCCATTATAAACTCAATCTTGGCCTCAACTCTGAAATTCTCAGTAAAGACTATTCCTCTTTCACATATTGGGACCACAATGAGCAGCAAAGAGAGACGTTTTGTTCCCATTTCAGATAAGTTAACCAGGGTGTTTATTTGGTTCAGGTCTGTGGACTTTCTGGTGTTAAAATGTATAAAACTTTTTGCAGTGTCTCTTCTCTGAAACTTCCTATGAAATTCAAGACCCCAAGAACAATACAGGTTGGATCTGTAAGGCATATTGAGTAAAATGGGAAGTGAAGTTCCTCCAGCTGAATTCACTCCTCATTCCTTATATTTGCTTGCAGTGAAATTCACCTAACATTTCTGAACATTTTCAGAAAATGAAAATCTAGTGACAAGTAACACAGTGACAGGTGCAGGTGTTCTGAGGAAGCAATTTTTACACTCATCTGTCAGTATTCATGCTGAGAGCACTCACACCTGGATTCAACTAGGAAACAAGCACAGCACAAATTGGGTGACTTGGCTGGCAAATTAGAGCTGACCAACATGGCTCAAAAAGAAAATGCTGAATGCTTAGAGAATTAAGGTGGCATATCCATACACTTGGATTTTTTTTTTACTCCTTAAAAAAGTAACATTGGAAGGCAATATGAGATAAGAAAGTTGAAGAATACTGATTATTACAAGTATTCATTGTGAAAAATCAAAACACTAAAATCACTGATAATATTATTTACTTTGCTTCACTCACCATGTTGCAAAAGCCTCCTTTCTCTTCACGCACCTGCTCTTGTTATCTAGTGCTGACCAGCACATGTCTGACAGGTATGCCATATGCCAAGCCAGCAAACAGAAAATCACTGTGCAAAAGAAATTATCCACAAATCTTTGTTTCTTGTTTTGGCGCAGGTTTTAGTAGTAATTGTAGGAATCATGTTTACAGTACATTCCTCCCTGTCTGGTCAATTTAGTGTGATATTTACTGCTTCTGAGGAAATCAGCTCCTTTGGAAGACAATTGTCTCTTGAGATATTTCTTGATGCTGCAGTCATCCAGGAATGTATACACTTTCTATTCTGCTACTGGTTTTGAGCAACAAGCTATTTACACCCACCCTCAGAGAATTCAGAATAGCTCTAAATGGGAAAAATCCAATCTCATGCCTATATTGGCACAACCTTTGAATCCTTTGCTTTACTTCTACAGATCATAGAGAATGCTCCTAGAGCTTTTTGTGTAACAGATAAAAAAGTACACAGAGGGGGGGACTGAAAGCCTGGTATTGCTGGGGAAGAGAGCTAAGATTAGAACTACACCTGAAGATCATTTCCACTTTCAAGCATTCTCACTTTAGTCTTACAATGTGTACCCTAACACTGTAATGTCTCTCTTAAGAGATTTAAGTGCTCTTATATTTTACTTCTCTGATACTGACAGGCACTCTCACACTGTACACAAGCTTCTGTCTGGGAAGTACCACTTCTTTTTCTTTGCTGCTGTGTACAGCTAAATTCAGAAGGTGAATCTGTATTTGATCAAACTTTTTCAAACTTGGTGCTTCCACATTTTTGATCATAAAAGTGACATGCCAGAAAAGTATGTTGTAACACAAAACTGAGCTATGACCAGGCAGGAAGGCAGAAAATAAATTAGACTTACATTGCCTAGACCCTTCTGAGAAAATGATGTAACCTAATCCTAGTAGCAGCATAGTGATACCATTTGTGTCACTGAAATTCATTAATAAGGTCACCATTTCTCCAAGAAACTATTGCTTCTGGTGTTAGAAATCTGAGCGTGCATATTTGCTTTGACAGGACTTTCATCAGTTTGGATATATTTAAGTAAATTATATAAAAAGGGAAGTATTTTAAAATTATGAAAAAGCAGTGAAAGCAGATTGTTAAAAACCTTAACATTTTACCAAAATATGTTTTACAGGGTACATCATAAGGAGTTTTTGTTAACAAGTATCTACTGACAGCCTCAGAGCTCAGGTTCTTAGTTGATGCAGTAGGTCAGTCATACAGAAAGGATAAGTCTCCATAACACTCAACATCCATTACATATCTTGCTCAAAACACCCAGGGCCTGACTTCTTTAAGTTAATGATTTTATTGAAATGAGTGAGTTCAGGTCTAATATACAGCTGTAGTCATACATCCAAATCTGGCCCAAGGAATTTACATTACACATTTTGTATATGTGGAACAGGTAAATAGTAATCACCTATAAACATTTTAGTCTAAATGTCCTGCCCAAAATCAGATAGACCCCTTTGTCAGGGATAGAGGAATACTCTCTGGTACTCTAATAACAAAAGATTCAAATTTCTTTTTTTTTTTTTTTTTTTTTTTCTCTTTCAAAAACATCATGTTTGCATCTCTGGATAAAAATGGAATATTTTATTTTGAGGCCTTGACTCAGGACAGATTACATATTGACACATATCACAGTTACAGTTCTCCCAGCATACTCCTTCAGGTATTAAAGAGTTCCTGAATTAACTGGGCATGTATTTGAAACTAATCATGTAGGTTTAAGTCTTCAGCATCAAGCTTTTATGTCAAGTATGTTGTGGTGGGCTCAGGTTAAGAAAATACATAGAAAGGGTACTTTTAATTTAACATTTTAGCAAACCTCTTATGGAAGTCATCAGGACTTCTCCTGAATTAAAAGTGTAACATTGTCCCCGCTATTTGTGGTAAGTCAAATAAACTAGTAATTTTTTCCTTGTCATCAAAGGAGACAGTTCTAAAATACTCTCCCCACAGTCAGCTCTCAGCAGAAAATGAAATTAAGGAAAATCAGAAAACACTGAAGAACAATAATTCCACAAGTAAAACTTGGGGGTGACCTCAGGGCAGAAAGAAGGGGGACACTTAAAGCTTATCTTTTGAGAGGTTTTTGGATATGAGAACTGTATTTCCTGTGGAATTGCAAAAATTGAAGTGGCTTTGAGATATTAATGTCCCAGTATAAATATTCTAAGAGGCAGTAGAAGATTTTCTTAGAGGGAAACTCTCTGTAGCACATCATCACCAAATACAGACGTGATTCAGAGACACAGTGAAACAGTATGTAAAATGAGACTGGAATTTTTCAGTGTGGTAACTTTTGTGGTGCCATGAAGTCACCTTAATGTTAGAGAAATGGACTGACTTGAAAATGCAGCAAAATCGTCATATAAATTCTTCTTATTAACATTTTTTGCCAATATTAATTACATCAAAGTGACTTGAGAGATTTCATTTCTTTCTTATTGAATATGACAATATCCTGATACTTTCTCCACATCAGATTTGTGTGTGTACTGACTTCTGTTTAGGGAAAATAGTTGTCAAATCCAAGACTCATTAAATGATGGGAAAAAGCCAAAGAAGAACCAGGCTGCATGGGAGGACACATAAGATCTTGGATGCTATTAGTGATGTGTGCTTGTACAGCTGAGTGGACAGAAGGACTGCCAGGATGGAGATTCAGCTGTTCCAGGAGCTGATTGCTACTCCATGCCTGAGGCTTTGGGGGAAGCTTCAAGAAATGTGATAATCGGGGAACGATTGAACTTTCAGACAAATGTTTTCCTTTGCTTCACCAGCTCTTGGCTCATCAGCTCTGCAGAAAGAATGTGATTAGAAGACAGTTATCCTCTTTAATGCAGGAATAGTGTTTCCCCTCCGGGCTGCTTTAGGAAAATGGTGCTTCTTTCCTCAAAGTGTGACACCTCAGAGAGAAAGTTGACACTATCTTCTACAGAGCAGGGATGCATGAAAGGAAGGGTGACCAGTGAATGCCAGCCCAGCACTCTTGCTTTGAGGTTGAGCAAGGGTTGGAAGGTGTCAACAGGACGCCAGACCTGTGGTCCTTCAAAATTGGCCAGCAGGCTCCTGGCTACAGGCTCCCTGGCCTGCCTTGCACCTTCATCCCATGTGTGCCACAAGGCACTTAGTGCCACCCCTCACTCAGTGTCAGATGGATGCAGGCAGAGCAGCGTTCCTGTGGCTTTTCTTCTCTTTGACCACATAGGAGGCTGTGGGCAATGAGGGCATTTCAGAAATATGTCTTTTCCCTGCCTTTTGACAGTTGTGGGAGGAATAAGAACATCTCAAAAGCAGATAGGGAAGACAAAAATCCCTGTAAATAGAAGAGTAAAAGAGCTAGAATATGAAACCTGGCAACCACTGAGGTCAGAGGGAAGTTTCTCAGGAAATCTGAGAGACCAGTCCTTCTGTAACAAGATTGGAAGGCAGAAAGAGACAGAAGCTTGAAAATGTTCAAAAAGAAGCTGGCTTTCTGTTTTAGTTGCTCTGCAAATTAGATGTGGGAAATATCAAATACTTCATGCTTTGGCAGAAACTTGTTTTTCCCTATGGGAAACGAAATAGAGAAGAATTTGAAAACTTGTAAAATGGAGAGGATGTTTTAGGGTTTGTAAGCCAAAGACCAAATATCTTGAAGGCTGAAAAGGGAATATTTTTTGATTTTTTTTTATTTTGTCAGCAGCAACTATGTGTTTTAGTAGGCAACAAATGCCTACAACAGCTATTTTATGCACCTTCATTTCCTAGTAGAATGTTTTCATCCACTTCTTTCCCCCTTCTTGCCATAGTCCCCATTAAACTTTATTTTGCCATTTCCTCTTCTCATTATTTTGGTCTACACCAGAGCTTGCAAAGCGGACCTACAGATTTTTTTTTTCAGAGAAGCTCTGTCAGGCTTATAAAGAAAAGTTGGAAACAGTATTTGAAGTGTCAGAGAGTCAAATGCTAAATGGTTGTATCCCCTCTCTTGCTGCTGCTCTCCTGCCTATAGCTGTGATTTTGTATTCACATTCGGTTTTCAGAGTAGACAAGATTTCTGGTTGCATTTTGCAATGGGTATCTGTAGCTGTTATACCACTTAGCAGTTCATATTTTTTAAACAATCCTTTGAATCTGAATCCAATAAATAGCTTTTTGTAAACACCCTGTGCAATTGTATGGTTTCTTAGCTTTGTTTGGCAACATCTTGAAAAAACCATTAGCTGCAAATCTATAAAGAAGGCCTAATTTCCTCCCTAATTCCAGACACAAGAGAATAAATAGAAAACTGGAAAACTATATACCTGTTTACTGAAATCTGGGACAGACTTGAAGATGGTAACCATTGCAGAGATTGATTCTGCAGTCTCAGCAACTTTGATAGGAAATAGAAAGTTTAAAATCACCAGCTGCAGCATTTTCAGAATTGAAAAAATAGTGAAAGTGCAAAACATCTTTCAGGTTGGCGCTACAGAGAAGAGCATCTGTTACATTATGACTTATGAATAAGAGAAGAAAGAAAACCAAAGACATTTGTATATTTGGGAAGGCTTTATTTTGGATCAGAAGAACATATTTCTCATATGAAAGAAAGGAAAATTACTATATCACTTCCAAGAAATTTGATGTAACCTCCCTAATTATTTTCATAATAGAAGAGTCAGAGGTTTTTTTCCTTAAACAAAAGAGGATCAGTTCTTTGGAGAACCTAGTCTTAAACATACTTAGTGTATAGATTCAGAGCCTGGTTTTGGATGTCTAAGTGGCAACAGAAGTTGAATTAATGCCCTGGGAGAGCCAGAGGTTAGTACTCCACTGGTTTCCAAAAGATCTATCAGCTGGAGTCTGGATCTTTTGCTTATATTTTTCATTTTTGTGAGGTGCCATATGCCTGTCATGTTGCATAAACAAGCAAAACATCTCCACTCATCAGGACAGTGAGAAGTAAAAATGCATATTGATAACACTGAAATGTTAGAATGAGTTTTTTTCTGCAGTGCTAGTGTTAGCCTGTCTCAGCAGTGGCTGGAAGCAAAGCAATGAGAGGCAAACCTCTTGAAAAGTCCTACTCTCTGCAAGGAGTTTGCATCTTGGTTCTTGATAGCAATTCAAACTTTTTTGTACAAAATTATGCTAATGATGGATTTGTCAAGAGGTCTGTTGAAGACTCTGCCAATTGTCTGGATAATTCTAGGGAAGCTCTGGTAATCAGACTTGTGTAGTTATGGGACTGTGAGAGAAATATAATTAAGAAATATCATTTAAAGGTAAGATTATTTTGTGCAGGAAAAAAGACAATCTTGTTCAGTGAGTCCAGCCCTCTACTACATCTTGCTTTTCCTTTTCCTATGATTCTGACTTTTCCATTCAAATTATTGTTTATTGCCACCATTACTTTTACATTTGCTTAATTTGTTTGCTGGAATCTGAGAAGGGATCAGTGGGGCTGATTTCCCCATTGAAATGTTTATATCATCTTGTCTGGAGTTCAGTGGGTGTAGGGAATTTTGATCATCCCACATCTGCACTCCTTGTCAGCAGTTCTGTGAAAGTCTCACAGGAGACAGAAGAGGTTTTAAGGTTTTTCTCACAAGAAAGTTAACAGACCACTATGACTATGGTCACAGCTAAGATGCTGCAAAGACAGCTCACTCCTCAGATCAGCATGTGGTCCATGCTGGCTTTGCAGGACAATCCTTTGATGCCTGTAATTAATTAATAACTCCCTTTTCCCAGGAAAAGGTTGGAGTGACATTCGCCCATCAACTCTGGAGAGAGGATAGGTGAAAAGTTGTTCTACACCGCACCTTTTCCTTTCTGCAACTTATTGTTTTCATTCAAAGCTACTGACTGAAGTCCAGCTACACCCTCTGGAGCTTGTTGGATTCCTTTGCCAGGGGATGCTCTTGTTTGCATAATGGGATCAGCTGGTTATGGCAGGTTATGTGATGCTGGCAACTGCTTCTTTTCAGTTTTAGTCTCTGCCAGTTGCAAGGTTGAGACACAAAGTCCTTTGGGAGCTCAGTCTTTACTCAGCAACATAGAGAAACCCTGTTTTAAAAATTTGAAGCAAATCAGAAGGGTGATTAACAACTTTATGGCTATCTCTACCAGCATTTTTGCTAATTCAGAGAAAGATCAGTGAACAAAAGGGAATAAAGTGGATGTACTTTTCATATGTTTTAAATGGTTAAGTATTTTTTCCCAAATATGTTTTCACCACTGAAATAGCACAGAAAAAGGTTTCACAAACATTTACTACTTCCCAGCCGGGTGTTAATTATGTAAGTTGCGTGCATTGTTTCTGCTCTCTGGTTGAGCGACTTAGGTAACCATTCATTTCAATAAAAATTATAACAATCAACCTTAAATGTGGGGGTTTTTTGTTTGCTTTCTGAATAACTCAGAAATCAAAGGTGAAAATCAATGTTTTGAACATGAGTGGAAGGGAAGCTGAATATTTAATGACAGTTAAGATGTCAGATTGGCAAATCATATGACTCAAATTTGGGGTTGCTTGCTACTATTGTAAATAATAAGTGGCTGTGGGACAGTATTACTTAGTATTCTTTCAGTGTTCAAAATGTAGCAAAAGCATACAACTAAGAGAGTGTGAACTTCAAAGAAGTTACAGTGTAAGCATAAAACACAGGGGGCTTACTGGCTTTGGAACAAATGTTTGCTAAAGTTCCCCTCTTTTGCCTCTCTTTCTTATAAAAATACACCCTTTTCCCAATTATAAGAGATGCTATGAAAAAATGATTTAAAGTTATCATTGCATATTCCCCAAGATAGGGCTGAATAAAGCTTTTCATTTCTCTAACTTCTACAAGTGCTTCATCTTAGAGAGAAGAGAGGAATCAAACCGCACTGATCACATATCTGTGATGTCAAAAGATTCAGTTCTATTTCTGATGCACTTCTATAATTCCTTCTCCAGAGGCATCTGCTACAAAAAACTTCTTAGAGCCAGAATGGAAACCTATCAGTGGCTTGTGTACTTCATATAAGTAGGAGTGTTGGATAAATATCCCTAAAACTTCATGTGCATTTGCAAACTTAGTATTTAACTCTTTAGATCCTGTTTAAAATCTTCCAGCCATATTATTTATTCAACAAAATTGAAATTCTGGCAAATGAACTGTCTGGTAAGATTGCTTATTGAAATTAAATTATTGGATTTAAATTTAAAAAGGTAAGCACTTAAAGTAGAAATACTGGTCTAAAAGTTATAATATGTAATCAAGGCATAAAATAATGCATGGAAAACTATATACTTAGTTCAAAGGGTTAGAACATGACATTTCAAACACTGAATCCCTTCTATGGATTAAGCATAAAATGCAGATAGGAATTTATTTTTGAGGAAACCATCAACATAATGTTTAAAATAATGCATACGTTCAAGAAATCCATAGTCAACTAATAACAGGGTAAAAAAATCATCTATTTTTTTCCACTTGCAAGAACAGTTTGTCATTCAGAGGCAGAATCAGCCACAATTATCAGCAAGGTGAAAGAAAGCTTCAGCAGCCTTCAGTGGCTAGCAAAATGCACACTCCTAAATTATTGATGTGATTGCAGTACCCTGCGTGTAAGCCAGGGGTGCTTCTATCCGTTCAAGGATCAATTCAAATTTTATTTTATTTTATTTTATTTTATTTTATTTTATTTTATTTTATTTTATTTTATTTTATTTTATTTTATTTTATTTTACCAGGTAGTTGAAGACCCTCATAACAGAAGCATGCACTAACTGCAATGTTAGAAAAGAGTGAAGTTCATAACCCCTAGCAAGATTACAGTAATGCACCACATGAAATCAGAGTGAAAAGAGACAGATGATATAGAGCTTGGTCAAAAGTCAAAGGAAATCAATGGCAGATCACCTGCAGGCTTCAGTGGGGTGGGATTGAAACCAAAACATCTAATCTCAAGTCTGATCCTCACTCTGCCTGTAAATTTGGAAAAGGTATTTCTACTTTACAGCCTTCATTTCTTTCTGTAATGGTTGTGAGGCTTCAGTTAGTATTTCAGAAGAGTGCCAAAACCTGAAACAAAAATACAAACAGTTACGGAAACATGAACCATTGTCAACAAAACAAAAATAGGGGTTTTTTACCTTAATTGGAAACAAGGAGCAGCAAGATGAGGATACGTGTAAAGTGCACTTAAACTTCTGACTTACAAATTCAATTAGAGAGATATTGCAGGAGTATAGATGAAATATATAAGAGTACCGAAGAAAAGCAATAAAGCATCCAAAACAACCCGAATGTCAGTCACAGAAAAACTCACACCCCCCCCCCCCCCCCCCCACCGAAACCCTACAGTTACTGAATATATTGGAGAAACAAAGAGAGAAGTGTCTTTCAAAGCAAAAAAAAAAAAAAAAAAACACATTCAGGGAAACTTGATGAATAATAATATGACTACTTATCACTTATATAATGAAGGAAACATTTTTGCCAAGAGCTCAGTGCTAGTGCAATTTAGCAAAATTGTGGATGAAAAAACAGAGTATTGTCAACATGCATATCAAAATGTTATTTGATTTCATATTGGAATATTAAAAACTTCCCTTTCTGAGTCTGGATCACCCATATTTTGAGCTCAATGAGAGTGCTTTACTAAGAGCTAATTAATCCTTCAAATATGTATATATACATAACTGCACCTTTTTGCATAATTTTAGCCATACCATTTTTGCAAATTAGTAATCATTTACTCAGTTTTTGCCAAAAGGACATTTTAATTGAATTGGCATGATTCTTAGAGTTGTATTTTACAACTGTATTTTACAGTAGTACTGATCTTGGGAAAAGCACTCTCTGCACTTAGAGAAAATTCTGTGTTATTCAGAACTGACGTCATATCCTGAAAAGACAGTTTTCTATAAATTTTGCCGTGTTCCCGAACCATGTCTTTCAGGCAGGTTTTAGGTACTAAAGACAAAATATTCTTGGGCCAGTAAGTTTTTTCACGAGTGCATTTTTGCCAAGTATTTTCATGCATGCAAAAGTACAAATCCTTTTGCCCACTAACTGCAGTATTTTAAAAATTCAAAGCTATTTTTATACAATCAATTCTCCCTATATATTAATAATAGATATTTTAAAAATTAATTACAAAAGTTAACTTAAAAATATAGTTCTAATACATGTAATTAGGTATAATGTAACAGAAGTCTATAAAGCTACACTGATGTGAGCTAAAGTCACTGTGGAACTTTCCTAACATTCTCTGACAGCTATATAATAAAAAGCATGTATGACAATAGTATTTAATTTTTAAACAGGGTTAAATTCTCTCTGTGTTAATGAAATCCTGAAAAATGTGACTAATGTATTTCAATTTCACATGAAGAAGGGCTGGTTTATCCATGATAACATTGTAAAACTCAAAAGAATTCCATCCACAGCTGTTGAATACCATATGTAAAGGATGGGGTATGGGAGCCGTCAAGTGCATTATAACATATATCGATGTCCCTCTTTGGCAATTTTACCATAGAAATTAAGAATTAGTGTGCCTGAAAATAATTACCCTCTCCTCACTAGAGATAGTCCTTCTGTACTTGGATAATACTATGTGGACAATGGCTGTGGGACTGCTTTTGTCATGCTCCTCATGCAATCTGTATTTGACTGACAAACAAAGACTTTCAAGGGCAGAAGTTCAGGTTTTTACAAGTGCTAGTTGTAAACCCACAAGGTAAAATCCTCTTCTCATAAGTGTCAAGATCCTCTGTTCTCCCTCAGGTATGAGCCATCTCAGAAGGTGGGTAGCAGAGAATAATGACTACGAAAGTACTGATGTAGCTTTGAGATGAGACTTTTGCTGTGAGAACACTCAGTTCATTTAAGCAGAAAAGGACTCATTATCCTGCCTTCTGTGACAAAACTTTAAAGGCTAATTTTGTTTCAGTCCTTTTGTCTGCCTGTGGAAAACTACACCATTCCATATCCTGTTTGTGAACAAGGTAATCTCAGGATCTATGTTTCCTGATTTTAACAATAATTAGACCTTTGGGCATTGCTGAAGCAGTTTGGATTTTTACAGCCAAACCTCCATACTTCAAGGAGTGCAGAAGACTACAAAAATAAAAACTATCCATATCTTCCCCCATGTGGGGGATTGCTTAAGCTCACTGCTATTACAACATCCCCTGCCTTGATGCATATGTTCTAAGTCTGTTTTTTCTCATTCTGAAAGGGCAGGATGTGAGAGGGAGTTCTTAAGGAAAGTGTAGGACCCAAACCACAGTACAGGCCTGGAAGTTGCCTGCAGGCACATGCAACCTGGGCTCTTTGCCTCACCCGTGCTCCATAAACCCTCTCCAATGCTCTATAACAAAGTTCAGTAGAAAGAGCAGAAGGCTCAGAAGTTACTCTTTGCCCCAGGATGGGAGCAGGCACACCAGCACTGCCTCACACTTTTTCATTAGAGTTCATCAGTCAAGAAAGTCTCAATGGTTCTGAAAGAGGTCTGTTCCCAGAGGTACCAAGACAGGTAAAAAATAAAATATGTCATGTTTTATCTCTGTGCCAATTTGTCTCTCCCTGACTTCAGACTGACACACTCCCCAGATCTTTTCAAATGCTGAAATATTTTGGCAATCTCTTCCGGCTCCCAACAGACACAACAACTGCATGTCTTGGCATGCACACTTTGGGCTGAGTGACCAAAGATGTAGGACAGAGCTCTCACTGGGAAGAGGTGCAGTCATTGGAGCCAGTATTGTGCTCTTGCTGGGATGTGGGAAAGAAATCAGGTACAACTTATGTTAGCTTAGACTCTTTCAGGCCTCAAATCCTATTCATTTGGAAATTTTTTGAAAACTTTAGCACCGGTCACTAAGTTCTGTTTTTCAAACGTGGTTTCAGTTGAGCACTGAAATAAGCAGGTGGAGTTCAAAAAAGGTCAAACTCTTGGACTAAATTCTTCTGAAATTCTGGCTGCATTTGTGGGTAGAGTATTTACACGAGTATCTGAAGATCTTTCTCTAAGAGCCTTTGAAAAATGAGCGACTCTTGCAGTAGAATAAGAATTACAACTGAAAATCATTTTTGCACATATAGGGAACAGTACAGGCAGATACTGTCTGACACTTTTCCTTTCTCATCCTGTCAATGCCTTGACTCAAAACTAATATGGAAGTTGGTCTATCTGTGGCTTATTTCGTCCAATAAAGCAAGCTACATCTAAGATGGTCTGCTCAGATAGGATCTGTTAGCTCAAAGCATCTTAGGAACTTAAGAGACATTTTTATTCTGTTCTGTAAACACACACATGAGAAAACTCCTGGAGGAGTAACTTGTTAGATACCCATGAATCATCATTTTGGTCTTGTCTGGGTCAATAAAAAACTTCTGAGAGATCTGCTAATATGCTGCAAAACCTGTTAGTAGAAGATAGTAATTTTAGTGTCCCCTCTGGGTACTCTTCTCATTCTTTGAAAGAAGGGAATCATTCACACAGGAAGATATTAACAAAAAATGAGACACCAATAAATGCACCTGTCAGTGTTCAGCAACAGCTAAAATTAATTCACAAATCCAAACAATCTGTAGAAAACTGAACACAATTACACAAGAAATTAAGTTATACAGTTGCCATGACCTTTAATCAATCATTCCAGCTGTTAATGTTAATTTTGTGATCTGAAAATCATAGTTCTATTTGCATTTTAATGGCTGTTAAATGAGAGTCATCAGGAAGAAACAGTGACAGCTTGGCCTTTTGATACCAAGTTCTTCCTTCCTAATGTGATTTGGAAGACTTGGAATTCCTATTCAGAAGGGGTTTTGTTTCAAACCACAGCAGGCACATGGAGACAATTTTGCAGAGGGAAAACTGGCAATTCAAAGCTAAATACCTTTTTTAATCCATCTGTATCTATGAAAAGATCACAAAAAACAGGTGAAAAAGCTGCAATGGTGACTTCATTACCCTCAGACTAACAAAACCCCTATTGTCTTTTAAGGACTTTTTCACAGATATATGCCAGTTTAATATTTTTTCCATGAGTGGGGATGTTTGTACTTGAACAGATTTTTTTTGTCAAGTGGTGAATGAAGTAAAACCCAGAAAATTCAAGAAAACCACTGAATAACCATGAATTTTAGGATTAGTTCAATTAGTTTATTCTGCATTTACCTCACCAAAGTGTTGCATAAGGACTGCCTTACAACATGAATACCATTCATTGCCTTTTTTGCAGGTAATGATGTTAGTGGTATTGCATTAGATCAAAACTCTATTTAAATTCGATTTTCAATCTGGAGTAACTTCAACTTGTTGATTGCTTTAATTATTAATAAGATCTAAATGTCTGCCAACCTCTTGTGCTAGTATCTTCCATTTTATTATTAATACATTTTCTTATTAATAGGAAGACCTTCATTGTTACATGACAATTTATTTGTATGTGAAGTGCACAGTTCTGATTAAAATGTGATGTTCTTCTTAAATCTTCATCTAAATATCGTAGGAGACAGTCCCCAAGTAAATCTTCTTTGTTTAAAAAAGGAGGTCTTGGAACTACATGTTCAGAAAAGGAAGCAGTGAGCTGCAGACAGATTTCAGAAACTGGAAAGCAAAAAGTCAGTATTAACAGTGGGAGAAAATGGTTTAACTCTATCCAAAGTCCTTTTTATTTAAAATAATTAATTAAAATTGGAAGAGGAAGAGAGTTTCAGCGGATGTTTCCAGGCTGAGTCTCATAAAGGATTGAATAGCAATAGGGAAGAGGAACATGGATAAATGCCCTGCCTTTTATCACACAAGTAGGACTCCTGTCCATAAAGACAGTCTCATTTGCATGCAATGAACAGCATGCCCTCTTCTTTCCCCAAGCCCACAACCTATGCATTTTCTGCTTCCACATTACTTGTACAAATAAAACTTGTAAGGGTGGTATGCAGGCTAGTGGATCTGAACTCTGAAGTCAGAGCATCGACCGATGCAGGAAATTGCCACAGGGCAGAAGGACTCCCATGCTCATTGTGACAAGCCCTGCTCTTATGCAGACATACTGTTCTTATGCAGCAACACTGTTGCTATCCCAGCTTCCCATTTTAAAAACTAACCGGGAAAGAAGTCTTGGCTGAAATGCAAATCAGAAGTAACAGTGTCAGGATGCTGATATTCTGCTTCTCCCGGATTTCAGCAAGTTTGCTTCCTTAGAAATGTAAGGACTTTTCTCTCTGCCCAGTAATATTCCAGCCTGTAGTATGGCTTTGTACAATGTCAGTGCAGCCATGTGTGTGAGTGCATGCATGTGTGCACATGCATAAATGTAAGTAAGCAGCAGTATGCAGTGCAGGAATGGGAACAGATACCCCTAGTCTGAAATTCCTTCTCCGCAGAACTTGGTGAGAGCTTTGCCCCCACTTTTGCTGGAACCAGGCTGTCATCCTGCAGTCTGAAGTTCTTTAGTTATTTAGAATAAGAATGGGTGAAGTGCAGAGCCCTGAGGGCTTCTCTACACTGGACAGAGTTAAGAACATTTGGTGTGAAATATCTCTTCTTGTCATATTTAAGTAGGAAGAGAGAAATCTCCAAAGCTTTGGACACTGATTTGGCCAGATGTTTAGAAGGTCTATGGCTAATTCTATTGCTCTTCTCTGGGCCTCTTCAGTTAAGTCACCAGATCACAGACCTCCTGAGCACAAGCTCTTTTATAGCATTTCTAGTAATTTCAATTCTGATCAGGTTAGAAATAAGAACCATTTTTTCCCCCCAGGTACCTTAGAGTTTTTGTGCACATCATGTAAATGGATTTTAAATATTCTTCAAGAAGAATGGCATGTGAAAAGGACTCACCTAGATTCTTTGCTGGAGAATCAGGCTTCTCCTTTCTTCCCAGCCATACACATCTGTCCTGAATTTCCATTGCTGGATTAAAGGCATTAAAGAAATCCCAACAGAGCGATTACTCATTATTTTCCACCTGTTGATAATCCTTGGCATTTAAAATGTCACTATTTTATTTTTGAGACAGAGCTTTCTCAGGAAACCCTCTGTGTGGTGTTTATCATGCAATACCTATCATGTTCCTCAACAAACCTCAGGAATTGAGCCAGCAGATTAGCTCCAGGAGAACAGACTAATCTCAAAGGTAATCTTTATAGCTATACTGCAGGTCAGAAGCTCACTGCAAATGGGACCCATTTTGTTGCTCAGAAACAGCTGAATTGCAGGAAATGTATGTATTAAAATCCTAAACAAATACATTCTTCCTATTATTCTTGATCGTATCTTACTTGTCTTGCCCTTTTAAAATATAGATAATTTAGCATTAAGCTGAAATAGTTTCAACAAATCAGGCCCTAGGGTACTGTAGGGTTGGTTTTGGTTTGCCTTTTTTTTCAGGTAGTCAGGGCTTTAACCTTTTTTCTCTGATTTCACTTTTTTTTTTTTTTTTTTTTTTTTTTTTGTGATGATGTAGCCTGGGGACTAGGACATGATGCTAGCTGAAAAATCTTTGTGCAAAAAGTAAGCCAATTCAGAAAACTCTAACCAATCTTGTTGCATCTTATCTCAGGTTGAAAGACAGGCGTCTACCAGGGAAAGGCGGAGCCTGGGAACGGAGAATGCAAACCCCCTCCCTGTGAATTATTATAATTTTGAATTTAAGGGGTTCTCAGGCAAGGATATGAGAATAGGAATAACAGTTCTTTACTAGTATGTGTAACAAGGCAAACCAAACAACAACTACAGCATTAACAACAAAACAGAACCAGGAACCTCATGACGGCCGTCTCGGCCGAGATGGGAAGGGATGGAGGAGAGGCTTTGCTTCACAAACCCTGGGGCAGCCTCATCCCGCTGCCCCTGCAGGACTCTGAGGAGCACCAAGCTGGAAGGGCAGGAATGAGCAGAGATCCCGGGCTGCTGGATGAGATGTACCAGAAGCTCCGTGGTTGTAGCTGGAGCTGCGGGATGTCCCGGCGGGGCAGGGGCTGCGGGGCTGCGGCGCAGAAAGGCCGGAGCAGGGCCAAAGGAGCGGCGGGGGCGGGACAGCGGCTGCCGCGGGGCAGGAAAGAAAGCGAGCTCAGGATTCCTGGTCACACGAGCAGATGGTGCTTGATCCCTAGGACTGGGCTCCAGTGATGATCGCGAATTCTCCCCACAGTGAGCAACAGCTTGACCGTGCTCCTTCCGATGCCGAGAGCGAGAGAGCGCAGCTGCCCCCAGCCCCGTCCTTTACCTGCCCCCAAAACTCGTGGTATCTTCCCCCTCTGAGGGAAAATTCCCAGAGACAAAAGTGCTACACTCCTCTCCTCTGGCCACTTGCTGTGTTTTTTGTTTAAGTACCAGTAAGTACCCAGTAGTTAGTTTCCTAGGAACTTATGGGAAAAAATTCTATGAGTAAAAAAGAAACAAATCTAACCCCCAACACATCTGATCAGAGGTATTTTTTAGAAGTCTTACATCATTAAGAGGTGCTGATAGTAGATTTGAAAAAGGAGTGTTATTTCTGTCCTGTTACCCAGATTGTCGATAGTTATACTAAAATACACTTAAAGGCCATCTAGCCCATGGAAGACAGTTTTCATACAAATAGGTTTATGACAAAAGATTTATGAATACAAAGATGAGTGAGAAGACTGTTGAGACTGAAGGAAAAGACTCTTGGTAAAATACTGACTACTGGGGCTTTAATGTGACAGAACTGTGTTTGCTCATATCCCCTTTGGCAAGACAAGCTGATTGTAGTCTTGATTCCATGGTTGGAGAGAATATTTGGGGATGGGCAACTTCCTGGTCAGGTAAGACCTCGAGTGGGATGACGGCAAAGAGTGGACAGAGAGTCACTGGTGACTCAAAGAGTGGAAGAGTAGAATCATAGTCAAACCCTGAGGGCAGCATTGCTGAGACTGCTGACCCTACAGAAGTGAGAGACAAGAAATGTCCTTTTGGCTCTTGGGCAGCTGCCTCCAAAACTGCTTTGGCAAATCTCTGTTGAAGGCCTGCTGGATTCATTACTCCTCAGCCTCCCACCCTCCCAGCTTTTCCCAAGAGGTCCTCTTGGGCTCCCAATAGCTTTGTTATTTACAAAGTTAGTAGCATCATCTTTTGTGGTAACCATGAAAAAAGGGTAAATGTTAGATATTTAACCTGGACCATGCTACCACATCCCCCAAAGAGGAGGTAACCATTTCCTTAGCCACGTGGTGGAGGAATTTATCATGTCTTTTCAAGTGGTAAGTTTGGAAAAGTTTTTGGTGTCCTGGTTGAATGACTTTCCAGATAGTAGGATTTATTTGCCTTAGGAATTAATCTTTGAGGATGGGTCTGGAATTAAGTCTGGCTTTGCAGACTTAATGGTAGTAGAAAAAACTCCAAAAAATGTAATAGAGTGAACAGCAAAGTAAATGGCAGTCAAATAAGTGACATAAATCCTCAAAGAGAAAAGATGTCTCAGCAGAGAACCAAATTTAATGGAGGAAAGAAATTTATCAGGAATTTAAACAGAATCTGCAGGAAGGAAGGTTAAAGTCAACTAATCAATAAATGTTTAGAAAGTTGCCATTTCCCAAGTCTCCTAACACTCACAAAGTCTTAATCCCAGTTTCTTAAGCTGTATAGCAAAGCTGAGGTTGCAGGACAAAATAGTATATCTGGCCTGGTGCTGGCAGACTGAGACAAACTTCCCTATATTTTCTTCATCCCTAGGGCCCACAAGTAGGTTAAGCTGATTTACCAGGGCTGAACTTCTGACAGGATAGCCCTGGAGGCTATAAAACAAACAAGATTTGCATTGTTATTCAGAAAACTGCATTTAATAATTAAGAATGCAGATGATTTCAGCTAGAGTTATATTTTAAGTAACTTTCCTGCTCTTGGTTTTAGACTAATGGATAGGAGTGTGCCACAAAATAAATATAACTCTGCATTACATGTAGCACTATTAATAAGTTGCTACTAGTGACAATGTTATTACTCCGTATATGTGAGAACATACTGCAAGTGTCACAGGTAATTTCTTAAAGCAATGTTCAGAATATTTACTGATAAGCCTGACAGGGATTATTGTTTTGGATGGGAAAAATCAGAAATAGTCTCTCTTCTGAATTTTACATGACTGATAATAAAGAACAGAAATTCTCCATCACTGCAGAAGTATTTACAGGTGCAGTTTCAACGACGTGCAGTTTTACCAACACAAGAATAAGTAAAATCCATTTTAGACTAGGCTAACATACAGCACACTTGTGTGAACTTTCCTGGTTTGGAAACTTTTGCAATATGATTATGCTCCTCTTATACAACTTGAAACATAAATTGACAGCTTTAGGAGGAGCTTTTCATTCATTGGCATAATGGTTCAATGTGTTATGCAAATAACTTAGATTCATTTATATTCAAGGGCTTTGGAAGGACTTTTATCTAGAAAGGTGCTCAGATGCAAATTTTCAGCATATCTAAATTCACTTGACATATTTTTCTCTTAAAATGAATTATCAAACACTATGATAATATTATGGGGAAAAATGCATGTTTTAACCAGAAACAGTCATCTTATCATGGAGTGGTATTCACATATGTCCTATTACAGTGAAAATGTCAGATATTTTCTGTATTTATTTTGCATATATCCAAGAATGTGTGTGTATTTTGTTGTACATTCATTATTTAAAACTTCAGTCCTCCAGCAAGACAGTTACAAATAGCTCCAGACCTAAATCTGAGAGCAGCCCATTAACAGCCAACTTCTGAAAGTGATCTGAAATACAAGTGCAGACGTAGACAATCCTGAGAGCTGCTGCATCTTATGAGGATATGGGGCAGAATTTGGCATCCAAAGCAGAAGTCAGAAAAGACTGCTTCGCTGGAAGATGAGTGGATGCTAATTAACATGCTCTCTGAAGTGTCTTTATTATTGTCATTGTATGATGCCCAGAAGAGGATGGTGGCCAGCTACAAAAGTCACTTAGATCGAAAGATACAGACTCTTTTCAGCTGTAAAAATGAGTGGAATGTTGATTCCCTGTTTGACCCTTATGCTTCACTGTCATCAGGAAGCAGTGGAGCCCAGAGAAACTGCTCTCAGTCTCCATTGATACAAAGCCATGCTTTCATCCAGTCAGAAATCCTAGGAGATGATAATTGCTGTCCTCTTGAATCTTCCATGTCAGAGACCACAGAAAACATCTAAATAAACAAATCTACCTCTAGAGAAGTCTAGGGCCTTAATTTTTTTCTCTACTAAGTCTTAAGAAATATTGGCACATGTGTCTAGTGAAGATATTGCCTTTGCATAAGAACAAGCTTCTGGTCAGCCAACCCACTAAAACCATCATAGGATACAAAACAATTTGATGATAGGCCTTAAGACTTATCCCACCACTAATTATCATTCACTCATTCATCATGGCCTTGAATCCGTAGTCTGGATTATCCAAAAGTCTCTTGGAGATTTCTGAGGGCTTACTAATTGTTGATGTTTGTGTACGTTTACAGAAGATTCCAGTGAATCTGTGAAGCTAATTAAAGGTAAATGGGTTTCTATTTAAAGAAGTGAAAAATGTAAGTGTGAAGTTGGGGATCTGCTTCAGTCAAGTGAGCACAGAGAAGAAGGGAGGGAAACATAATAAGGCTCTGGAAATCCCACTGCAGAAGAGCTGACTTACAGCCAGGACAGGAGAAATGAATGAATTCTGAATTTCTCTCTCATGAATGCTTAAATATTTTCAGTGTGAGTCTAGAATAAACCTTTAAATGAAACTTAAACCACTGAGTAGTTCAAGGAAGTTACTGTGAATATAATAAAACCACAGCTAGAATCCAAAGACCACATTCAATCCAAGGGTCTGTGCTGCCACCACTGCAGCTCAAAGAGAAGTAATGTCCTACAGGCACTAGCTGTGTCTTGATCATAGTCTACCAGCTACCAAAAGCCAGCATGTAGGTGGCCAAAGAAACATATGTGGGCATCACTTTGAGGGATTGCCTTTTTGACAGCTCAATAGCCTACCCAAGAACCTCCAAAACACCATTTTCTGAGGATCTTATAATGACTCAGGTTCCTAGGAAGTCATATAGACCCTGTTTACCCCAGCAGCACAGAAGATGTGTGTAGAACCAACAAGTTCTCATTCACCTGCCTTGTTTATTCTTGCTCTGCTTGTGTTGTTCAGGCTAAATCACAGGCACACATGTCACAAATCCTCTGGGATTCACAAACTGCAAAATTTAAACACTGCAGGTTCAATGTGCCTTTGCTGAGGAGGCAGCCTTTCTGATCTCTTTTGTGCAGACAGCAGCAGAAGTGGAAAGATGTAAGGAAAGGAAAGCCTTTTTCTCCCAAAATTGGGTTGGTTGGCTGAATTCCACGGTCTTCCCCACAGGTCTGTCCTACCATCTTTTCCCTCTAATGATTAGTCCCTGATCCCTCTCTACTCAGCTGTCTTGAGGCTCCCTGCAAGCTCCCCCATTGCTTGCTTATGCAGGATGTAAGCTTTACTTTCCACTTTTACACTTTCCACAGTTTCCCAGGGGATGCTTCTAACCCCAAGTGGTTTATAGTTGAATGTGTATTTGCAAATTGATAATTTTGCATCATGCTGCTTAGCCCAGGGCAGTGCTGTATTAGGGACTAATTCCCCCATTGGCTCCTGAGCAGAAACTACAAAGACTGGAAGTAGAGCAGAGAGCTGGTGCTGGCAGCCTCAGAGGTAGCTGTTGGTAGCTCAGAGCAGCGGGGCGGACTCGGGGTCCTGGGACATGATGGGCAAGCTGCTGCAGCCAGCTGAGACATTCACTTTCTTCTCATTCACTGCTAATGAAAGGAAGAGTCTGACCTCTGGGACTGGAGCCTCTCCTGAGGAAACAGAGAGCCACACTGCACTCTCAGCTTTACTCTCAGTGGAATAGCCCAGCACAGCCAACTGTGTCATGCACAACATTCACCCTCAGCAGGAAAGCACATCTATAGGCATTGACCTGCACTGACATAGTACTCACCAGCTTTGCTGTCAGGATACCTCACAAAACTCTCAAGTGGGGACACAGGCAACTCTTCCCTGCCAGCTGTGGAGTTGCTCTCCCACAGCAGCTATCATGCCTCAGGGCTGCACTGCTCTCCCCTCCAGACAAGAAAACATAACAAGAGAGCGGAAAGGGGTAGTCTAAACAGGAGAGCAACTAGGAGGGAATGAAAGATGAAGGATATTAGGAAGCAAAATGTAGTTCAGTCGCATTTGTATTGAGCAGTGCTGGAGCTGGCTGGGAAGAAGAGCAAGTGAATAGTTCATGTGTAAATAATAGCTGGGTAGTTATTGTGCTAACGGACTCGGAAATTCTCACTGATGAGAGGAAGTCTGATGTAGCTGTCATTGCAGAGCAGTTACAGGGTGATTCATATGAATGGAATCTTTGAAATCAGTGTGTAGTTCTTGTAGGAAGGACTGAGGGGGGAGGGATGGCACCCTGCACTACCCCCCCTTTACAATGATCAGTAGTTGGAGGAGCGTGAAAACATGCAAATGATAAACTCCAGAAAGGATGTTGGGGGAGTGAGGAGTAATGAAGTGATGAGATCTGCTACAAAACACTAAATCAAACCAGAAAGTAGGATGAATTACTCCTAAAGCATCTCTCTGCACTGAAGGATAAAAGTTGCATTATTATAGAGAATTTAAGTTTGGAGGATCTCATACAAGTTTTAGAGATTGAATTTTTTTTCTTTCCATGAAAGGAGATTGCATGTGACAGCAATTCCTTTTTGGAGACTCATTAATACTAGGACTACAAGTTGTTGATCACCTAAGGCTTACGTGATCTGGTTACATTCATTATGAACAAAGGACAATTCTAACTAGCAATATTTATATTTGGAGCTTCACAGAACTGAACTTCTCATCCTTAATGAGTATTAAAGAGAATTTGACCAGAAGGAGGATAAAAGGCAGAAAAAAATGCCTGAAAATTAGGAGCTGTTTTAGAAGTTTGCTAGATGGACAAGAAGCCATGGCCTCAAGTCAAGAATAGAGACAACTTTGGCAGAAAGCTCAGGGTAGTTGAGAGAAGAAGCCCATGACAACAGATTACTTAAAGCACAAAGGGCAATAAAGGGACAGTGAACTGTTGCATAGAGACAACTACAGCATATGTCTTCTAGCACAGCACACGGATGTCATTGGATATTGGCAATTTTTCTACAGCTCATCAGGCCTTTCAGAGGGAACTGCTGCAGAAGTCCGTCCTCTAGGAGGATGATCCTGGCTGAATGACAAGGATAACCCATGCAGCAGCAGTGTTGGGCTGGCCTCAAAAAGTTAGCAGTTGCTTTTAGCCTGACCCACTGGGAAAAACAAGTATCTTTGGTGTCCCTTGAGAAACTACACTTTCCCCTTTGTGAATGACGAGCCTGTGTTTGAAACAAAGGAAATTTTAACTGGAGGAAAGGAACTTAAATTTAGGAAAAAAACCCCCCAACCCAACAGCAAGGGCAAATCAAGGAGTCCTCAGAGTTCAGCTGTATAAATAACATCTGAAACATCTGATTACAGGAGTAATCAGGAGTCTTTCGTCTGTCTCTCTTCTCATGTGCCTGACTGGTCAACAGATGACTGCCCTTTCACAGGATGAATTCCTCCCACCCTTTGGTTTTTTGAAGCCCCACTCCAGGTCTAGCATCATTAGCTGACAAAGTCCAGCACATGAACTCAGACAGGCCCTCCTTCAGCCCCTAGAGAAATGATGTGTTTCTGTGACGAGGCTCCTATGCAATTTGCCAAAACCAGTGACGGTTTTCCAGGTGACTCTAGAAGCTCCCTTCTGCCAGCCTCGCCCAGTCCTGCAGACCAAGTGCTCAGCACCCATCCACCGGCACCACCCGGCACGGACTGTGAGGGCTCAGCCACACGGCCCGAACCCGGCCCGAACCCGGCCCGAACCCGGCCCGAGCCCCGCCGGGCCCTGAGGGCGGCGCCGCCGCGGGGCCGCTCGGCCACCAGGGGGCGCTGCCGCCCAGGGGCCCCGGCGGGCCGCGCCCCGGCCGCACGTGCGCGGGGGCGGGGCGGCGGCGGCCGCGCGCGGCCACAGGAGCCGGTGGCGCACTGCGGCACCCGCGCGCTGGCCCGGAGCGCGCCCGCCCCGCCGCACCGCACCGCACCGCTCCACACCGCACCGCACCTCACCTCACCGCACCGCTCCACACCGCACCGCACCGCACCGCACCGCACCGCTCCATATTGCACCTCACCGCACCGCTCCATATTGCACCGTACCGCACTGCTCCACACCACACCGCTCCGCACCGCTCCATATTGCACCTCACCGCACTGCACCACACCGCTCCGCACCGCTCCACATCGCCCCCCGCCGCTCCACATCTCACTGCCCGCAGCGCAGCGCCACGGCCCGCCCCGCGCGGCCGGCCCGGCAGCGGAGCCGCAGGTGCCCTGACGCGCTGTGTGACCCTGCTCCGACTCTGGCACTTCAGCTGTGCTAAAGCGCCACAAACACGCGTGTTCGCGGTGCATCCAGACCAGAGGCAGAATTCCCTCACCCCTCCCGACGTAGCGCTGGATAGTGGTTTTAAGGTACAGGGAGTCCTGACACCCTACTCCCTGCCTCTGGGGTCAAAACTGTGGGGCGCTGATTTGTTTAAGCCTCTGTACACTCAGGAATAGTTATCCTAAAAATGCTCTTTCTTGGAGAGGAAATTGATCCCCCTATGGGAATTTTTTTGAGACATATCAAATCCCGTGTTCAGAAACGTTACAACTTATGAGTGTGTACAATGATGTGAATAAGTTTGGGCTTCTTTTTGGAGGTGAAAAATTAATCATACTCCATTAGAATTTGTTTCAGATGTACTTGCTCATTTTTTACAAATTTTCCTTGTTTGAATATGATACATGTTAGCTGGCAAGAATGACAGGTGAAAAACAAGTGACATTTTGAATGATTGCAAGAGAATTCTCATTGAAAGTAATTTTGGGATTAAAAAGCTTTAGAACTGGCATTGGAAAGCTCTATAAGAATGTCATCTAACCAGGGAACAGAAAACTATCATCTGATATGCACTATCAATCAATATTAACCAATACAGCTCAACAAAGAATGTTGAATGCCGCCATAAATTTCTCTGAACAAACTATAAATCAAGAATATATGCTTGAATTATATGACAAATAGATTCTAGAAGTGAATTGCATTGAGGTGAAAAAGATTTTGTACAGTTTGCCAACAATTCACAAAACAAGAGCTAAATTCATGTGGTCATTGTGAAAAACCCAGCTCTAATTTTTGTAACTAGTTTTGCAATTGCAATTATGCTTTCTGAAACATTTTTGTAGACAAGTAATTTTGATTTTATGAGACTCAAGCTAAAAGCCCTTTATTCTTTTAAAAATTATTGCTGTGTGCGTGGTGATGTTGCAGAGCTCAGGTAACTGCCTTGTTGAATGCAATTTGCATGAATATTAATCTGACAATATATACTGATGGTCATGTAGGTCTAGAAATAATCACCTCATACAGACAGGAAAAATGGAACACAAAAACATTATCCAGCATTCATAAAATGGACATAACATTGACAGGTTTTCAAAACCCTATAAGAAGTGCTTTTGGTGCCAAAAAGTATGCTTGAGGATCACAGCCTTATTCCTAGTCACCTTGCTGCATTCCCTACATCTGTGCTAGACTCCCTATCCAGCACATGAAAAGATGTGCCTGCCTCGAGGTGGAGTCTGAGGAGGCTCTGTGTCCCTCTTCCCTACTGTGTGAAGATAGGCAGCAGCTAACATTACCCTAACATTGGCCCTTGGAAGCCTTCAGGAAGGCTCCATGCATTCAGGAAGGCTCTTCCTTTCTGGAGATGAGCTAATGTGAAAAGCATATTCAAGGTTCTGAACAGTAGGATGCTCTGGGTACCTTGCTCCCAAACTCTTGGGTACTGACTACTAAATACTTCATAGATAACTGGGACCTCAAGACCACGTATTTTCTGTTTTCAAAGTAGAGCTGAATCATACAAAGAGAGCATCAAGTTTCACCTTTCCCTCTCCCATTTCCAACAAGTATGATTATTCTGCACAGAACACAACTTGCCCAGAGCAGAGTTAGTCCAAACCTGGCTTGGGAGACAGTCCAAACTGCCAGGGTTAGGGTGTCCTTGAGCCTGTCAGGCAGTGCAAGGGATTAATCCCTTCTGGTTCAGGTGAGTGATAGCAACAACTCAGTTGAATCCCTGGTAGAAATTCCCTGGGGTACCTCCACAGTAGCAAGCCCTGCAGAAGAGCACAGCTCCTAGTCGAGGGTCCCGACTGCTCCCTGTCTGAGTCAGGGTTGAGCCGCTCACTGAGGCTGGGAGAGGGGCTTCTCTGGATGAGTCAGAGTCAGAGTCAGATACTGGACCAGAAAAAGGTAATGTTTGAACTATAAAATACACACAGCCTGCTGGTGCTTTGGAGTACAAGGAGCAGGGCTTACAAATACCTGCATTTTGGAAGCAGAATTTCAGCACTAGTGTGGACTTAGCCCTCTGCTTTCTAGACAATAGAAGTACTTCTTGTTCAGACGTAGGGGTAACCTATAAATGGAAAGGTGACCTTGATCTTACAACTAAAAATAAAGGGAAGAAGAAAGGGTTTGATGGTTAGGAATTCCATTTATACCTAGGCCAATCCCCCTCAGGTTTTCCACAGATATTTCCAGACCTCAGGCAAGAGGAAAAGAGCACATAGAGAGCAGCCCAAACTCTTCTTATAGCCACTGAGTAGGTGAAAATATTTATCAGAGGGAGCAAATCTGAGTATGTAAAATTTCTTGCGCAGTCAAGGTGTCCTTGTTTTATTCCCACAGAAAAAGCCTACATATCAGTCAGAGATGACATGTCCTCCCCCACCTTAATTTGTCTGTGCTAAATTGCTTCAGGGTATATCAGTGCTGTTGTAGCTCTCCTGCAGGTACAGGTACTTGCCATTAATAAATACACTAATAAATACATGGGGCTCTAAGGTCTTCGTAGCTAGATGAAACAAACTTTTCACAGAGAAAAAAAACCCAACTTCTTGGAAGGTTTTTATCTCCATGGCACTAGAATGGAGCCTATTTAAAAGTTTTTCAAAAACATAACCAGTATTTTAAAAGCGGGTTTGAGATGCCATGTTGAATAATTTTTCTGCAAAAGTGCTCTAACGGACACATAAACAGTGATTGAATATTTTATACAACAGATTTTTGTTTTGCAATTCATGGAAATTTAGGCCTCAGCAATTGGAGAGAAAAAAAACTGTTGAAGAATATATTGAGTGCAGGTAGCTCAGGGTGCAGCTGCAGTTTGAGCTGCAGATGGAGCTCTGGGTGGCTGGAGTCCCAGGCAAGGGGCGGTAAACTGGTGCCAACCCTTTGCACAACAAAGGACACAAGGGAATTGTGGCCCAGCTGGGGGATCAAACACAGACATGGCAGGAGCAGAGGACTCAGCTGGAAGACCCAGACTCACTAACACTAACTGTAAGGGTAAAAAAGCCCAGGGATTCACATGTTCAGGATCCCTTCTCAGAGGCACCAGCTCAAGCTCATGCTGTTGTTGCACCATGACTGAATTATTTTAAGGATTGAGATGTCTGAGATACTGTTCTGGGAAACCTGGGGTCAAACTGATAAGGAATCCTGGTCTGACTGTGAGTGTAGTGAGTACAGGGAGTCAGGCAGGACACCTCTCAGGTCACTGGGGCCCTGAAGGGATCTCAGGCCTAGCTCAGGTGGCATGGGTGTGACTGCCGGCATCATGGAAGTTTCTGTAACAAAAATACAAAAGAAATTTTAGCTTACACTGAGAGAGAAATAGGCTCTGTCTTCCTCTGGTTGTGGGCCCCTCATATCAGGGTATCTGTTCCTCTGTGTGTTCCTCATGTCCTGGCTGGAGGCAGCAGGCAGGGCAGTTAGCTCATCTGAGCTCTGCACAGGGGCTGGGAAGAGAAGGGAATTCACTCCAGATTGTTGCAACATAGGGGCTATCCCTCCTGGTCTGGCACAGGGAATCCTCTTCACTGCTCCCAGGACTGGCCCAAAGTCTCTCTGCTTGAAGGAAAAGACAAAGAGGGGATCTGAGATTATTTGAATTACAACATAACCCATGGATATTCCACATATCTGAATAAGGACTTCAGTACTCTCAGAGGTAGAGTGAGGTGAATTCTCAGCCTACAGGCTTCAGAGAATTTGAATATATCAAAAATTACATAAATTATTTAAAATATAGATACAGCAGATAAAGTACAGCAGATAAAGTACAGCAGATAAAACTGAAACCATAGCTATCTGTCTGAGTCAGTCTGTTTTTCTGTACACACACATGCCAAATGCAGAGAAGACATTTGCTGTTAAGACAACACAGGAAAGCTCAGTTGCTAGACACTACAAAGATATTACAACAGTTTCAATTCTGAAGCAAAATTCTACCAATTTTAAGAGCTTTTAGGAATAAAAAAATGAGTGAAAGCCCTAACAGTGAGCACCTATTAGCTCCTGAGGTGAGGGCTTCAACGCTGGCATTTTATATTTGCAACTGTACACAACATTGACAAGTTCCAAATGTGTGTTGGTGTGCACATCTATTTCTCCTTGGCCTTCTCCACATCTACTAAGAGAAGAAGTTTTCAAGAGCCCACAGTCTACCACAATGTTTGAGTGAATCCAGACAGTGCTGATTGTTTTAGGCATGTCAGCTTTCCATGTGGGAGTCATCACTGCAGTCCTTTATGGCTCTTCTGTCATTAGATGCCATGATGGGGACGGGAAAGTCTCCTGCATGACTGCTGTTGGATTTGCATTAGACTTGTTAAACATACAGGTCTCCTGTGTGATTATTCAGATAAGCCATCAGGTGATCCTGATTTAAGCATCTTGATACAGAGCAGAGCATCCAGGCTATTGCTGATATTTGGATTTGTGGCTGCTTGTGATGGGCTTGCTCATTACTGCCTGTGCAGTGCCATTAGTGGTTAGAGTGTACTACTGACACAAAGGCACATTTGCCCTGAGGAGTCTGCAGTCAAAAGCAGACACTAGGGTAGTGAAGGCTACAAATATCCAAAAAGTGCAGGAATGAGAGAATGAGGGCTATAACAACTGAAAGATTATGAGATAGGCTTGTTATGTTCACCTTTCACTAGTGCCTTGTTTTTTCAGTCTGTGCTGACACCTAACCTGAACGATCTTACAAAAGAATCATGTTCTGAATTCATATAGCTTCTTGTGATAAGCTGTTGATGTGCTTCTGGTATTTTTAAGACACAGAGGAGACATGTCAGGGAAGCAGAAGCCCAATTGCACTGCAGATAGAATATTCTAATCAGCGAGCAGCTTATCAGCACACTTACTGGTAGCAAATGCTTCACAAATCCCAGAGAATGCCAGCTGAAAATCCCCATCATTACTGACAAACTTTCTCGATAAGCCTCCTCAACAATATGAGCTATTGTTTATACTGAGAAGCAGTGCTGAGGTTCAGTGGAAAGGTGTGCAGAGCATTTTCCCTCAAACAAATGAAGCGCTGGATTCATGGGTGAGAAACAGACCTGCTGGCATTCACTGCTCTTATTCTGTTCAATGGTCACAGCAAATTACACCCTTTCATTTTCCTTTCCTGCACTTCATAGTACAAAAGAAAAACTTAAGCCTAAACCAACTATTTTTATTTTTGATTAAATCTGTTCCCCCTCTCCAGATGGTACGTGCAGGAGCACAACATTAACCCGAAACAAAAATGAGCAACCAGAAGCAAGCGTGCCATTAGCTCAGCTCAGTGTCTGATGTGTTTATTTTCAGTGAATCTGTGAAGCAGGCTGACAAGCAGAATCTTTTGCTTCACATACCACTTACAGAGCTCCAGTACAGCAGGCACCATATGAAATAGTGAAAAAAGCTTCAGCAAGGCATGGCTATGTTGTTTCTTTTTTTCTTTTTTAGGCACAGATACAGTCAATCAAAACCTCTATCTATGAAAGAGACTCATCAGAGACAATATTAAGATAATTACATCGTAAATACAAATTGTCATAAGAGAGGTTTTATGACACAATTTAGCTGAATTTGATACTGTTGACCTCAGAGTGGTTTATCAAGGCAGGAGGAATAAATTAAGAGATACAAGTACTCAGAATGCAAATGGTGAGCTGTGTTTTCCAAATTCTTTGAGGTAAGGTGGGATACTTATATTCACAGTCACCAAAATGAAAAGTTCAGGTTTTTAAGCTACTGATATTATATGGTTTTGTCTATAGCGGAGAACCAGGCCGGGGTATGGATCTGCCTATATTAGCCTGGGATTATCTATACTGGAATTTACATTACAAGGTCTTTGACGTGGTTTTGACCTCTGTCAGTTATCATCCCTCCTAGGTTTCAGACACAGCCCAAGGGCTAGCACAGGCTAATGACCTGCCTGACTGCAGGTCAGATGTGACCCCCCATTTAGCAAAGAAATGTAGCCATACAAATGAGAGCGGTGCTGTGCCAGTGGATCTCAGGGCTGCAGAATGATTCCTATTTACTAATATGGATGCACTTTGTAATATCAGATAGAGAAGGAGCAACATCTGTCTTGTGGGCCAAAACCAACATTCCAGTAAATAGCATTGATAACTGAACTTTCTGGCTATGTTAGAGCACTCCACTCTGGTAAAGCCTCTCAGCAGGCATGGCGAATTATGAAATAATGCCTTCCTTTGGGGTAGTTCCTGAACTGGATGTGCAGAAGGATGTGTCAAGGATGTACACTTACCAGATATGAGCCAGCTTTTCCCAGAGGTGGTGTAGGTATGCCCTGGTGTTGCAGCTCATGGGAAGAGCCCTAGCCTGTAAACACTGACATCATCCCTGTGTGGAAGTTTTGGTGTGGGTTTCTGCTGGTGGAAATGACTATTTGGTGCAGCGCCCACCAGCACATTCTCTCCCAGGACTTATGTGTCAGCTTAACACATAAAGGGAGGTAACACTTCTTAGGCATTTGCACACTGAAGAGCACAAGGGTGAGAGGGGGCTGTTCAAAGACTTCAGCTACTATTGAAGTACAAGTATTAGATAACAGGAATCACTAACAATGAAAATTAAATGAGCATCATCAACATGAAAGTCCAACTCGCCTTGAGAAGCAATGCCTCAAACAAAGGCAAAACTGAAATGTCCTTTGCCACCTACAACTTCATTAAGGTGACATTTTCACAGTATGTACTTGGCAAACACAACTCAAGCCCTTACTGAGTTCTCTGCTGCTTTCAAAATGTGGCACCTCTTGGGACCTGGAATCTGCTGACACAGATGTTATAAAAGACTTTTTGTAGGATTGACGGCAAATAAAATATTCTGCTGCTTATTGCAAGCCTTTTGACGGCATAATTATGGGTATCCTTGCTCCAGGCTTTCTGACTGATTCCCACCTGACAGACAACCTCATAGATTTTATGCATTCAACAAATGCATTGGCACTTTCCCTCATATTTCAGCATAAATCCAGGAATGGAGCAGTCATCAGGTAAGTGTCTATTTTGAATCTGTTGTACAGGTTCCCACATTCTTGTCTTTACTGTGTTGTTACAGTAAGTCCTGCTCTTGTCTCGCAGCTTTCTGAAACAAAAGTAAAGGGCTATGCCACAAACATCAGAAATAAAAGACGAGAAGCATTGCTCAGCCAGGGTCCTGTGTGTGTACATTACTTTGAGCAATTCAACATTATTTTGTTAAAGGCAGCTTAAAAGGGAGTGGAGAGAAACTAGAAAACCAGAGCCTTCTCTTTACAGGTGTTGAGTTCCTTAAATCTTCCATTAGCTTTTTAAAGGTCTCCATTTCTTTTAGGTTCAAGGTGCTCTGTGAACAAAAAGCACTTAAGAGAAACATGCTGCTTTTTAAATGGTAGTGGCCAATGACAGACAATAACAATTTGTGGAAAGACAAGGAAAGCTTTTCTGTAAAAAGACAAGAGCACCTCTGAAAAAAACAGGACAACCTGATTTTTCTGTGCTTATTTTAGCAGAATTTTCCAGAGCAGATTTATTAAAAAGTCTCCACTAAATCTTATTTCCAAGAAGGAATTGTATAATTTCTGATCATGATCATGCACACCATCTTTAGCTTTCACTTGAAGAACACTAAGCTACTTTTCCCTTATCCTTTGTAACTTTAATTGTGCAGAAAAATATTCTTAGCTTCCTCATGTGGTACTATGCTAGCAGTCAGCTTCCTACTGTACAAGTCTCTTATCACATCTTCAGCTTTTCTTATCTTTCTATAGCTATTGAATCTTGATATCACTCTCATTTGTCATAACCTCTAGCCTAGATTTCAAAAATCCCTCTCTTTTCAGAATCCACTTCATACCTTGTTATCATGACTTCTCACAGGTTTCTTTCAGAGCAGCAAATTTCAGTGCTAACATGCAAAGCGCAACTCTTCGCTTCCTGTGACCTTGGTTGAGATCCAAGGAGGTTGTACCAGAGTCACACAGGTGAGTTCAGCTCATTATATTTGTGGTCCCAAAGACCTCCTTGCTATTTCTCTGAAGTGTGTATCCTCAGACATCTTTCTTGCTCCTACACACACGGAGCCCCAGGGAGGGATCCCTCTCCCATGGATGCTGTTTAAACTCAGCAACTGAGAACACAATGAAGAGTAGAGGCTTTTCCATTTCTGATTTTGTTCCCAGTACAACTCACACCTTTACATTTGTAGTTACTTTCTCCTGGGTAATGTAAAAGCCTGATAATGGACTCTGTGGTCCCAAGCCCTTCTAGTAGAGGGTTTCAAAAATAGTACCACTGCACCAATACTACTTTTAATGTAATTGGTGTACAAAAGACAAAATACTGTAATTTTGCACCTTGGCCTGCAGAGAGCAGGGCTAGATGCCCTTGAATCATGCCAAAATTTCTAATGTTGTTGTTAAGGGGGTGGAAACATTCAACTTTAATTTGGACCCTTCAGAAACCAATGGATAAACTAAAGAAATGTCTGAATATGGCCTGGAGGTGACAAGTAACATAGAATTCACAGTTCCAAGTTTATTTCTTTGCACTGTACTGTGAGGTGTTTGATAATGTAGCTGTCAACTCTCTTTCCATAAAAAACATTATTTAGGAGAGGTGTTGTCTAAGCATGGGCAGAAAGCCCTGAATTCATGCCTCTCTAAGGCTGTGGTAGAGGGCTCTACCCATGCCATTCCACCTATGTTTGGGCAAACAAGGGCTATGATAATCCCTCACCTTCATCCTGAATGAACATGTCACTCCATGAGGATGAAAAGGAAGGAACTATTATATGAGATTGCTTCTGTTATCCTTCATTTTCCGTGTTCTGATTTTACTTCACCTTTCTAATT
Source organism: Phylloscopus collybita (assembly GCA_027886175.1). Classification (NCBI taxonomy): domain Eukaryota; kingdom Metazoa; phylum Chordata; class Aves; order Passeriformes; family Phylloscopidae; genus Phylloscopus; species Phylloscopus collybita. The sequence goes on along the minus strand of JAJNNQ010000137.1, from coordinate 46,143,986 downwards.
GTTAGAAAAGATTTTTTTTTTTTTTGTAAAGAAAATAAATTCACAGGTACAGTAGGAGGATATCTAAGAGAATGAAAGACTTCCACTTGTCATTCTGCTAATGTAATTTTAATTTCCTATTTAGGGCTTGAGCATTACACTCCAGAGCTCTCAATGCCCAGGAATGAAACTTCGGAATCCAGCTGAGGTGGGGAAATACCTGAAAGAGAAGTATCATAATGACTCTAAGGGGGAAAAGATCATTGCAGTAAGCCCAAGCCCCTGGCAGTTGCTCCAGCAAAGAAGCACAACCACAAAACCGATCGACCAGTGGATGATGATGACCTAGGAGAAGGACCTTCACCAAAATCAGAAGCCAAAGCATCTGGCACAGGATCAGAGGCCAACATTGATTCCTTTTCCCTGAAGGACCCTCGAGGCCTAAGAAAGGATTACAGGCGACAACCTGGTGAATCTATAATTTGTTGGTTAGTCTGTCTTTGGGATGCTGCAGGTGAGGCTACAATTCTGGATGGCACTGAAGCGAGGCATTTGGGATCCCTGTCACTTGATCCAGTCATCAACCAAGAGATGATGAAAGAGGCTAATCCACGCAGTCTCTGGGTACGGGTGCTAGGAAGTGTGGCAAAAAGATACCTGGTGCTGATAACGCCAAGGTTGTGGGTTCGACCCCCGTACGGGCCACCAAAAAGTTGTGATGGTTTAAGGCCAGTCTGGGAGAACTCTGTGGGAAAACCTTCCCCCAACTCCCGTCTCCCAGCCGGTTCAGGAGAAAACTCGTCAGAGAGAGAAAGTGGAAAGAAACCTGTCTATTAAACCAGCAAAACACTCCCCCAGCACAACAGATTGAACAATACCAGATGATGAATTATGGAAAGTAAAGTCCCTCTTGTAGATGGTCTCTGCTCTCGGTTCTTTTCAGCAGTGGTGGATGTTGCTGAGAAGGATAGCTTCTAGTGGGTCAGGTGTCAGCTCCTCCGGCGCCCCCCGGGTCCTCCGTATGGGGGAGGTTTGAACCGTTCCAAAAAACAGGCGGAAAAAAGGGAAAAAAGAAAAAGGAGAAAAAAAAGAAAGAGAAAAAAAAATGCAAAGCTTTTCAGCCCTAACTAAGCTTAACTAGCTACAGGCAAAGCAAAGCGAAAGTGAGTGCTGCAAGGAAAAAAAAACTGCCTCTCGGTGCCAGTGACTCACGTTCTCAAGGCCAGTCTGCGAGTTTTTCTGAAAACAAACTGTGCACTTTCTCCACATTTAATCCCAGATCCAACATAAACCAAACAGATGATTGGGGATACATTGTAACATCAACCCAGGACACCTAATCACAGAGATCCCTGTGCACTGCAGTCACTGTGAGACCTTTGCGTTCCCAGAGCATGTACCTGATTTTGAAAGATCTGAAATGAAACCCACATTTACGCATTTTAAAGAAGACTGCAATACCCCCCTGGAAATGCATTGTCATGGAATAAGTAAAAGATGGGGTGAAAGGATAATATCTCTGCTCTAAGGCGCCAATATTTCTTTTGAGAGACACAGTGCATGAAGAATTTTATCCTGTGCAAGCATGTTAAACTGAGGAAGAACAATTCAGTATTGACTAAGGAACATGCTGGACTTTACAGTGAATGAAGGAAGGACCAAAAGAGCAGATTAAAAATTAGTCCTTAGATAACTAAGGTGCTTTACCAGGCTGTAGTTACCACCAGACTGGCACTGAGTAGGTAGGTCCAATAGGTAGAAGAAAGCAGTAACAGTTTTGCCAGTTTTAACTGCTTGATATAGCACAATGAAGAATGGCCACAAGCTGTCATTTGAGATGTGGTGCTGCTTCTTAAGACCAACAGTGATGTTTCTGTAGGGCATCAAAGTAAATTTGTGCAGAGGCGCTGTCAGAAGCAAGCTCCCTTGTAGAGGGAGCACCCTAGTGCTCTGGTGCGGAACCCAGAAACTAGTGATATTACTTTCTCCATGACAGTCCTAAGCCTGGAAATGTTTCTGTATGCAGGACCTCCAATTTGGTGTCTCAGTGCTGTTGGCTAACATGCCCAGCAGGTATTTGCCATGAACAGTGTGTGTGGGGGGGTCTCCTGGATGGAGAATGAGAATTAAAATGTATCTGCATCTAAAGCCTAACCGAAACATTGGCTTTTTCGAAACTGATGAGACAAGGAGGCAGCAGGGAAAAAACAGGTAAATGCAGTACATTTTGGAAGGAAGCAACAATGACCAGGACACACCTGAACTCTTTCATCAAAAGCAGAAAGACCCACTGAAGAGAAAAATCACGGATGTCCAACCCCATTAAGTGTGCTCACAGTAGGAGTAATTTTTAAAATGAAAAGCATGCCCGCTGTTCAGAGATACTAGCAGGAGAATGGCAGGGGAATCTACAAAAGGAGAAAGGTGATGAAGAGAGACAGCAGGAAATCAAGCTCCACTGAGAGCAGCAACCCACAAAGTTCCGGTGCAGTCCAGCCTGCAAAATAACAGATAAACTTTCCCTAAGATGAATGAACTGCTAAATGCACTGATCACAAAAGAATGAGTTGTAGCTACAGGTACCTCACAGCCCCTTTAAATGGTAACAGTTAGAAGTTCAGATGTGAATACAAGCCTCCTTTTCTTTCTCTAATTCACATTGTACATGCTTTTGTAACAGCAACATATGGAATAAGGAGTTTGGCAACTTGGAAAAATCATTATATTTCAAACAACCTATATGATCATTAGATTATTTTCATTTTCTTCTGATGTATTAATCCTTTGCTGAAGGGGGTGTCAATTAAAGACCCAAATAACTGTAAAAATATACCTTCATATTACATTTTCACATAGGTATAATAAGAGAAGCCAAAAACTAGTGTAATCTCTACCTTAATCAGAATTTTTCTGCTTGAGAATATATTCTTGATTTGCAGGTGTTGTCACTGCCCACTTTTATTACTCAGGTATAAAAATATTTTCATTATTTTAATATGGGATATGAGCTTTTCAAGAAAGAATCTTGCAATCAGTTGTCTATATTTTACCTTTGAAATATCTGTGGCTTTTATGTCAGGGGTGCCAAGATTTTTTCAGGCAGATGAAGTAAGGAGATTTATTTTTAGATTTTTTTTTTTAACTTTATTGCCCTCACCAATTTTAGATGTAGCTACTGAACTCTTTTTCGAAGTTTGAGAAAGCCTAAACTCGTTAGAGATGTGAGCTTTGACTGGTCAGGCATAGTACATGATTGTAAGGACCCAATTAGACATTTAAAGGTACTGCTCAAAACAAGCAAGTTGGGTTGATTTCATTACTATTGGCAGGCAAGTCATTGAGAAGTTCACCACGGGAAGAACGCATTTAGATAATAAATCCTCACTGGTGTTTACTAGGTAAGGTTTACTTCCTGTCCAAAAGAAAAGCTACCCCAATAATGAAAGTGGCTTTAGGATTTTACACAAACATATTGGATTATAGGTTTCACTGGAAAACTTTAGACAAACTACCTAGGCAGTAATTTGTACTAGTACAAGCACACTTGTCCAGCGCTGATGTGTCACTTGAGCTTCAAATGCTCAATGTTTCAGTGCTGGAGAGAACATCAGGAGTGCAAGACAGGAATGTGCTTGCTACAGGTATTTGTGAATTCTTCCTGACCCAAAGGCTTGGCTTGATTCAATAGTAGAAAACTGCATTTAACTTATTGCCTTCAGTTAATTTGTGCAAATTGCTTAGTAATCCTAAATGATTATAGTGTTTAGAGTAATGACTTTGAATTTTTATTATGGAACATTTTCATTAATGCCATTTCATTACTGGTTAATAAGATATTCTTACAAGAAAAAAAACTATGCTGAGATGGTATTTTCTTCAGTTCCCATAAGTGTGGTATTTTAGGTTGGTGTATGTCTGTAGGTGTCCTCTTCCACAAACACCCTGTGAGCAGTTGCTTCAGGATGTCCATGCAGTGTTTGGGGTGGTCACTAATGAGATACTTTGCAGCACGTTGGCCAGGATTCTGCAGAGTTGACAGAAGTGGGGTCAAGTCAAGAATAAATCTCTCCTCTGCATCTTGTGAAACCCAGAAAGGCCACTGTGGCAGTGACTGTGAACAGTGAATGCCTTGCTGATTTTTAGTCAGTGGAGCTATATATCTGAGGAGTCCTGCACTTGGACTCTTCCTTCAAACTGTTCCTTTTTGTGTTGCTGCTGCCTTAGCTACAAGAGCTGGCCATTTCTGATGCAGATGGCTAATCTGACACTGCCGCTCTGCAGCAAAACCAAGAGTTGAATGTCTCCTAAGACTGAATTTCTAAGTTGCTAAACTAAGCACCCCAATTTGGGGATACTTTAGGAGTGCTGCAAACACTAATCTTTTGAGATGGTTTCAAATGGCACAGAAAGAACTATCTCTGCAGCTGAGAGTGATTGCCCTGGTGTCTTCAGAATACGGAAATTAAAGATGTTTTAAACTTTGATATTACTGGCATCAACAACTGTGCACCTAAGGATATTCATGACAGTTGCACCAATTTAGAGTGTGATCAAGATTTTGAGATTGCTATGATAATCAGGTTGGTAAGTATATGTCCAGACACGTAATATGTCTGGCTTTGGAAGTAGGCTGAGCATGCAAATAAGCCCTCTTTTAAATCCCTTACTTTGTTTAAAGCACTGGAGATCACTAGATGTACTGTTCAATTTAATAGGTTGAGTAGAACTTCCTTCCTTCCTTCCATCCTTCCTTCCTTCCTTCCTTTCCTTCCTTTCCTTCCTTCCTTCCTTCCACTCCTCCCTCCCACAAGGTGTAGGCAATATTTTTTTCCAGAGCGAGGTGAAAGCCAAATGAGGGAACAAATTGTGAATTCATACATATATATACATATATCATGTTCAAAAATACACATTGAAAAGATATGATTGTTTACAAAAGTAAGCCCTTAGGAAATAACAGAATCAAGTTTTCCTGTGCATGTTTAATTGAGTTTTGTTCACATTATGATGAGTGCTTCATCATACAGCTACATGTTTTTTACCCACAGGTGGCTGGGATGGATTAGGATCACTTGCTGGGCAGCTTTTCAATATTCTGTTTTATCTTCATAGTTCAGCACATGGCCCATGTCTTGGGTATTGCACTCTATTCAAGCTGTGATTTGGATACATAATTATTAATTTCATCTTCAGTTTTTTGGTGGCAGGGACTGCTATTGTTTTCAGGTGACTCACAAATAGCATTGAACTCCTTTTTCCCTCTCTAAGATCAAAGGACATTGTTATCTTAATTTTTCAGATAGAAAAAAAAGAAGAAAGCTTGTGGTCCAGAGGTGCCACTAATTTCAGCCACCAAAGATCTCTGCTGACTACCCTTGTGGAAAGCTGATAGAGTTAGCCACGGCCTTTATGTGGTTCAGTGCTAGCAAAGCCTTGGCAGTAGCCATCACAGCACTTGTTGACAGGAAAAGTGCTGGAGCCCCAAAGCGCTGGAGCCCCAAGTGCCTCCCAAACTCTTTGAGATAAACACACCATAGACAGACCTGGCTCATGTGTCACCCTCTCTGATGTGGGTAGAGCTCCATGGCTCCTAGTTGTATGTTGAATGTTATGTTAATGGTTACTTTAAAAGTGTTAAAGACTCTTAATAATACACTGGATGTTCTGTTGATGTTATGCATATTGTTATCTTGAATAGTTTGTAGCCAGTTTGTAACCCAAGTCCCAGTTTTGTAAGCTCTTACTAGTTGCTGAGGGTTTTGCTGCTCCCTGCCTGCTCTGTCTGCCTCTTTTCCTGCTTCCTGCTCCCTGCCTGCCTTCCTGCTCCCTGCCGACCCCCTGCCTGCCGGTGAAGGTGAAACTGACGCCCATTATGGAAATTGCAGAGACCTCCATGAAGCCTTGCTTCATGTTTACTACAATTAACACAAAAAAACCCTAGCAACAACGAGCCAGCACATAACCCAGACCCATAAAGAATGCCACCGGGCTGGGAAGACATGAAGCTATCTGGCCAGCCATCTGTAAACCCTTCTCACCTGCTCACCATAACCTAAAGACACTCAGAAAGAAAGACACCCCTGGACTAAATTGAGCCCAATTGAGTTCCTGGGAGCTTGTGTAAGGCTGAGCTCCTGGCTTTGCAGTGTGAGCTGCAGAATCAACTCAGGCCTTCTGCTTGGCCGTGATTGAGGGAGCAGCAGCAGAGGTGTAGGCCATCCCTAGAGCTTTCCCCTTTTAATAAAGGCATTTAAGGAGTTAATAATCATCTCCTGCCCTGTTTATTTATAACTCTCTCCACAGCCAATGATCTGTGGGCAGCCCACCTTGGCTCTGGCTGAAGAGGGCAGTTTCATGACTGAGAGTGAGCCGAGCAGGGGCTCTGCTGCCAGCGCTGGTCACTGTCTCCAGCCAAGCAGCAGCAGCCTTGGACAGCAGCTGCGGGGCAATGCCAAGGCACCCCAGTGGGGCCCATGCACAGAAAGCAGAGACTCTTTTAGGAATTTGACTGCTTTCCTATGCTTGGATTGTGATCTCAGGAAGGCACGTAACATGGTCAGATTTGGGTTGATTTGCACAGGAGTAGCAAATGCGCTTTTAAGCTTTCAAGATGAGGCTAGGATATACATTTTGTCCTTAAACTTGTTCGTAGGAAAAGAAAAAAACCAACAGTCTGAAACTGGATATTTCCCTAAGTATACAGCCTGCAGGAAAATCTGCCTAGAATAATTCAGTCCAACAGGTTAAAGTCTATCAAAAATGTTAGCAGATGAAGCAGGGAAATCCTGGATGACTTTACTATTAAGTAGTTCCTGTAGTGGCCTTGCTGCTAATAAGAAGGCAGATACATGCACATATACACCCACCCACAGACTGTGTATGCATGCACAAGCACAATAATTATCAGGATGCTGGATGCCCTCTCGTTTATTTTACTTGTTCTTTTTTGTAGAGCTTAATCTTGCAGACAGTTTGCTTTAATCGTGAGCTGGTGGAAACGGCAGGAGTTTGTATAAAATTGGTGTAACTTTTCAGCTGCTGAGAGCAGAACCCATCAGAAGGCAATGCTGAATTAATCCAGAAGAACACCATGACATTAATTGTGCACCGTGCTGAGCATACCTACTGTGGCAGAAGGTGACTCCCACCCCAGTGATGGATGGCATCCTGAACAAACTAGGGCCTCCTCGTGTTTTACCAATGCACAGTTGCTTAAACCTGCATGCTGTAGCTTAATTCAAATTACTTGAATTTAAATGGTAAACACAGAATCATACAAAAAAATTAAGTACAAAGCAAAGGAAACTACTGCTGTCATTCCTCTTTTAAAATGCATTAACACCTTTGGAGGAAAAATCTTGAGACTTGGAGGAAAAATGAATAATTTGCTTATGAAAAAAGAAAGGTGTTAGGTCTTTTAAAAAGTGACCTGCCTGTTTTTTTAATATTAATTATATCCCACTTAATGCATAATGTAAATGGGGCTAATGTATGTATTATCAAGGGCTCAGATTTACAAGGACTGTGAAACAGTAATTTAATGCTCCTGAATTTTGTTGTCAGTGTTAGTCCCATGCTTTTTATACATGTGCAAAATTAAGTGGAAACCACCTTAACTGTTTTCCTTCTTATTAAACAGTCTTCCGAAAATCTATAATTCAGTGAGACATTAAGCAGTTGGCATTTGTTGTTATACAATCCAGTTCCACAAGTCCCACTGTGAATTCAGCGGGGCATTCAGCACTAGTCAGCTTCTGTTATAAGTAACTCTACATGAAAGAACTTGCATTTTCCTGCTAATGAAACAAACAGAAAAATAATAAAGTTCTTCAGTGTTTTAAAACTTTAGTTTGAATTTCAGCTCTGAGATTTCAGTACTGAGGACTGTTGAGATGCTCTCAAGTCCAAGAGTCTGTCACTTTTATCTCCTACAGATGAACATATACAAGTTATCACAACTGTTGGACATCAGTGAGATAACATCACTAAATTCTGATGGGGATCTCAAATATACTATGAGCTGTATCTGTATTAGGGAATTATGAATTGAAAAGATGAAGTAGACCCTTGGGTCTGAAGAGAGTGAGCAATACAGGCTTCATACAGAAGGTAGAAAGATCAGATGCATTCCTCCCCTTATCTTTCTTGTATGACCATTGCTTTTCAGGACTCATATTATTGAAGAATGGTAAGAGTTTTTGCCCCTTACAGAGTTTATTGACTAATAAGCCTGTCAGCAGCTCTCCAGTTGCAGGCACCGACCTCAAATTGTCTTTGGACTTAAGCTTCTTTTGGCCACCTGTGTGTTTGTGTGCTGCCTGCCACTGCCTCCCCTGTATGAACCCAGCTTGGCTTGAGGAGCCAGGATTTTTTCAGTGAAGTGGCTGGTGTTGCTCCTGAGATGACCCAAGTGTGGTGGATTGAAGATGCTCAGGGGGAGGTGTCTTGCCTGGGTTGAACATGGTGGCATGGGGCTGCAGCATGTGGGAGGTTCTGGTGTGATGGGGATTATATTGGGGTATCACTGGAGCATCCCTGGTAAGCCCCTCTGGCTTCTGGAAAGCACAAAATTAAGGTGATGAGTCAAAGCTATTTTATACTTGGTCTCTGGCTTGTGCTTAACTGTCCCGTGCTTCTCAGGCCATCCCTGTACTGTCACTGTGCCCAAGGCAGATCTCTCCATTCCCTTTTTTTGATTTCTGGTAACTTGCCTGGAAAACAGCTTATTTGCCTTCTATCATGGCTGGGAAACCACAGCCCTACCCCACTTCCTTGAATCTCGCTGTCTGTCTCCATCCCACTCTACAGAAGAAGGTATTAATCAGCATTATGGGAGCAATGTGATGTCTGTCATATTAAACTGGAGAAATTCTTTCAAATGGGAGAAATTTCAATTTAGAAGATAAAATATCATTTTGGGGAAGCACGTGCTCTGAGTCTGGACTTTGTCAGTGGAGGAGAGTCTATCAGTAATTGGGTGAGTTTGCACTGCTGACCCCAGGACAAGTTTTGCTGCTTATCTACAGACAGATAATTTATCTATCCAGAAAGTTGTGTTTTCCTGCACTTGTATTTTTCAGCTTTGTTTTGACCAGATTAATTATTTCTGAAATAATTGTCAGGAAACACATGCAAATATTTGCCTTTTACAGGAAAATACTCCATCTCCTTCCTTTCTACACCCATATGTTCTGATTCTACTCTACCTGCTCTGCTAGTTTGGAGACATCAAATCAGAGCTAGGAGCATAGTTTTGCAGGAGGAGGGAAGGACCAGGCAGAAAAGTTGTAGAAGCTGCTACAAGGGATTTGTATTGCCCAACACAACATTGTGATTGCAGAACGTTTACAGGATATGCAAAAATTTGCAAAATATTAATGATCCTGATTTCTAATGAATTTTTAAAAGAATTTGTGCTAGCAAAATCAGTATTTTCAACTGCTGAGCAATAGTACTTTTGTTCACGGTTAATTGTGGAAGTACAATGACAGACATGCAAATAGAAACTGTATTTAAACCAGCACATTCCATTTAAGTACATGGCTGATAACTACACAATTGGAGGCTGTAACAATGGTATTGTTACAGGAAAGATCAGACAGGTGTTTGAAGACATAGCGTGAAGGCAATTTTGTGCATTGAAATTCTGCACTCTCTGATGTCTGTGAGAAGAGCAGGATCTTTTCACTGCAAAAACCTAGACTGCGGGGGTAAATGGGAAGTAAGGAAAAAGGTCATGGACTTCTGACAGTGAGGATTGTAAGCCTCTAAGTATGCCAGAACAGCAAGGTCTCAGGGCCTCGATTTTGTTCCTTGGTCTACAAAAAGGGCTTGTTCCAGTTATGGAATACTGTGAGCATCAGCTCCTTTGTACAATAATTGCAACTTTGAACTATCCTGTTTGGGTAAGACTTCTTAGGAAGAAAGTTGTTAAAGTGTATGGATTGCTGAGGATAGAGAAGAGCATTGTCATTTAGGAGGTGTCAGTTCCCAAGTCACTTTCCAAGTTTCTGCTGCTGCAAAAGGGGACTCAGAAAACCCTTTGTGATTTCCTGATATTGAAAGTCAACCTTGACTTCCCTGGGTAGCAGAGTTTGAAGACCTTGTGCTAAGTCATTCACATATTTCCTAGCCAATGAGATAGAAGGAGTTTCCCAATTTTATTAGAAATCTCAGGGCAAAAATGGAAAGAGATATGTAGAGGAGGGGGATTGAGGAGTCCTTGGCCTGTCCAACCAGCCCATGATTCCTAGCAGTCAGTCTGAACATCAGAGGACACTTGGAAATACCCAAGATGGAGAAAACACTGGTCAAATCTCTCCTCATCTGTCTATGTATTCATCAGCATGTAGCCAACTGAACACACAGAAAACAGCTAGTTTATTAGTTCTTCAAAGAAATATCTATTTCTTGGCAAGGAAAATACAGGCTGAGACACAGTGTGGTACTCCACACCTGCAAAGGAACAGCAAGGAGATCGGCTTGGAGCAACATCCACATCCAGCAGTTAACATCTGTCCTAGCTGCTGGTGCTACAGGGATGATGCTAGGGGCTGCTTGTAAGCTTGGCACTGGGCAGGACTTCCTGCTGTCTGCTGCCTGTCCCCAGCCAGCACCTCAGGCAGCACAGTCCTGCTCCTGGTGTGCACAGACCTCCCAGTGCCAGGATGAGAGACTGTGAAGGGGTCTTGTCATCTGTAATCCTTTGAAACAGGGATTATTAGTGCCAGAGATGCATAGCAATTCTTCTGGACAGCTTTGCCATTCCCATTTTACTGCCCTTCTGGAGGAGGCTGCACACCCCTGACACAGTTGCTGGGCCGACTGCAGTTGTCTGACTTGCTCATTTTGCCAGGGGCTAGAGGGAGATCGATTGGGAAGAGTTAAGTCATTGTGCTGATGATACAGACTGGACGGAATGGTGTGAACAGAACAGAACAAAACAAAACAGAATATATTTTTAGAACTGATAGCTGCTTCACCACCCTATTCCCTGGCCTCGTGATCTTGAGGCTTGCTCATCTGCCGTGGCAGAAAGATCGAGAGAGGTTAACTGTGGAATTAACCACTCCTCATACAACCAGGACAGTTTCTGCAGTTTATGAGAGACATAAACAGCAAAATGTGCCATTTTCAAGGAAAGGTACTAGTGTGGATTCCTAGAGGAGTGGGAGAAATAAAGGGATTTTAGTGCCCTTAGACTATGGGCTACAGTTAAGTGCCTTTGGGACACTTAGCCTTTGCAAAAAGGAAGACTTCACACAGAGACAAATGTGGAAGGAAGGAATTATTATTAATCAGTAACTAATATTTAAATATCAGGATTACATGATATATAAACAGTTAATTTGTTGTTCAGAAAAAAGAAAAAAATTACAACCACCATGATTTTAAGAACATCCCCTGTCTCAGGTCATTAGCCAAAGGACCCTTTTCTTATGCAGCTTGAGAAAGCATCATGGAGACTTTTATCAAATAATTGCATAAACAACAATGGTATCACAATAGCCAGACTTCTACAGTGCCTTGAGGTCCTCCCCAAGGAGCCCACTACAGGACAGAGGGGCAGCAGCTGAGGAGACCTCGCCCATTCTTACAAAATTCTCTGTGGTTAAAATTTTTGCTGCTAAAGAAAAATAGACCAAGAGAGAACTAAACTTATTCAATATGCACAAGGCTATATAAGTCAGCTCTGTACTTGCTTTACCTTGCCTGTTCTTCCCTCTACACCTCTGTCATTCAAAGTATGCTCATAGGAAACTTCAAGAGAAGCTGCTAACAACATTATCAACATCAGGAGAGACAGACAAACCAATGACACAGGATGTAAGTGAAAGGATACCACTGAGAAAAGATACACAGATGGTTTTAGAGATTAAATAAGCTGGCATTTCTAAAGCTCAAGATGGTTAAAAACAGAGGCAGATAGAGGGGGAGAGGGGGAGAGGGAGGAGTAACTTACTTGTTCAATCCTTCTAGTTTGGTATTTCTGTAGGCCCCATCTGTACTTTGCAAGAATGGGCTTGTGCTTTTGATTGCACTCCCAGCTTATTCTTCTTGGTGTTTATGGACTATCCCAAATGTCAAGTTCTTTTTCACAAAGCAAGTTGGTAGCTCCTCGCAGCAAGAATTGTTCTGTTTTGGGACTGTGCCAAGGCATTTTGCATTTTTAAAGTGATTTCCAGCCCAGAGAAATCCTGAGTAATGGCTTTGCTGTTCCTAGGGCAGAGAAGCACTGGTTGTCTCTCTTGGCCTGACTGTCTTTTAGCTAGAAAAAATTCTTAGTTATAGTCTTTGCTCATTCATTCTCTCTTTGCCTAAAATCACTTCTTCTAGTATTTCCCAAACCACAATCTCTTGTACCACATCAAACAGTGCTTTCTTAGGGTGCTTTCCACTGCAGCCTTCAGGAAAGGAACATCATCTAAGAAATTTTGCTAGTGCAACATTTGAAAAAAAGTAGTATTGGAAAAACAAACATCTTTTTCAGAAGATTTATGGGATTAACAGCTGTGAGATTTCAAAAAGAAGATAAAAATGGTAGGAGGGACTCCACAAGCGTTCTAGAACTTTTGTTCAAAGTTATGTGGTTTCAAGAATTCTCACTGACATTAAATGGGTGTTACTTCTGGGCACCTCCTGGCACCATCTGTCCCCTGGGTCTCCAGCCCAGGTTCTGCACCCAAACATACCCCAACTTCCCTGTGCATACCTCACCTACAGTCCCAGCCAACAAGAAGGCAATAGAGATCCCGAAATATTTTCCTCTCTCCTAGTCCACTGGCTAGTTTGGCTTGTGCTGAAGTTTCACATTTCTACCTACATGACATTCATGAAAGGCACAAACTGTCCTTGGGTCACCTGCAGCATCTTGTATGAAAGAGAGGCTATACCAGGCAGCCATTCGTGGCCTACCATTTAATAACCCAAGCCAAAGTAATACTGCATTTCTGTCAGAGACTCTGTTTAAGTGTTTGAGGCTGTGAAAAGTGTTTGGTGCAAAAAACACTTTTAAGGGAAAAAAAATGTTATTTTCTCTCTGAGGACTGGAATGAAATGAGCTTCTGAGAAGTAAACAGACAGACAGAAATGTATAGACAGACAAATGGGCGGATGATAAAATTGGCCCTGTACTCTGTTTCTAACATATTTCAAAATAGCAGCTTTGGAAGATGGCACTTCCTTCTACAGTCCTTTTCAGAAATAATAAGTACAGTTTGCTGGAATTTTGGTCTCACCACATTACCTTTTAGCAAAGGTTTGCCTCCCATCATTGAGTAATTCATTCAAGGTAAAAAGTGGAATAAAACCAGGGGGGTGATATGGTAGTCTCAGATGCAAGCCTTATATTACAATAAAAACCAGTGTGGTTATATGTATTCCAGAGGATTTTTTGTGGTTTTTTTTGTTGTTCTGTTAAAGCTTGCAGAAAGCAGAGATTACAGAGATTATCTGATGATAAATATTAAACTAGTAAAATGTCAAGAAGAAAAAAAAAATGAAATCATACTAGATTTCAACACCAACAGAGAAAATCCCAGCATTTGTGAAATGACAGCAATGAAACTAGCAATTGTTATTTAGTTTTAAGTAATGAACCACATTAAAAATACAAAACTTGCTACATTGCCTCCCAAATGGAGCTTATTACACTGCTGCTTCAATGTTTGTACAATCTTTAATTTAAACATTTTCTCTTCAGGTCTTAATAATAGGCATGGGCTGTTGCAATTTACTCTCTCTTCAAAGGCAAAAAATGAAAGAGGAAAACAAAATACTTTAACTCACGTGTGAACAAATTGACTCATTCAGCTAGAGGAGGGGTTGAAAGACAGAAAATTTCACCCTCTGACTTATCTTACAGCCAGGTAAGGGCAGGATTAGCATGTGGGCACTCCAAAGCTGCTCCCCCAGCGAGAAGGAAGAGCCATTTATCACTGTTTACTGGGCTTTTGTTGTGCTGCAAACCCTTACAGAGAAGTATAAAGAGTAATTTGTGTTTCTCAAAAGGAGACCAACATGCAATCACATAGATGCTTCAAGGAGGTTTTTTTTTATTATTATATTTTAATATATGAGCAACTGAGAAAAGCATTTAGAGGTGAATGCTAATATATTCCATTCCTTGTGGCCCACAGGATTCTCAATTCTCTGTTCAGTTTTTTCATTTCATTTCTGGAATTACTGTGATAGTTTACCAGTTTGAAGGATTTTAGAATCATAAATAGCAGCAAATGTTAACCTTGAATCTTGAATGACAAAATAATCCTATTTGAAACAAAACTTGAGTGGCACAGGGAAGAGAAAGAGAGAAATAAATTAATTCAATTTTTTCCTGTACATGACTACTTCAAGCTCAAGCTGCTATTTAAATTTGGTCATCTGATAAAATACCAAATTTTAAAATGCCTGGCTCTTTTTGTGAAGGAGCAGAGATGTGCTGCAGTGTTTATTCCTGGTCTTGGGATCTGTGGATGCATGACTGTCTGTTTCCTCCCTTCCTTTAGGGCAACAGTGCTTACAACTTCACATGCAGAAATAATTTTGAAAAATTTGGGTTCAGATGCTCACCTGAAAGGTAAATATGGAAGTTTTTTCTCTTGGGCCTCATTTGATTTCTTTACATATTTTTGTTCTTTGAGTTCTGGTGTGCCTTTGCAGTGAAGCGTGGCTTTTTACTCAACCTACCACGCCAGAAGCAGGGCCTGAATGGAAAGGCTTTGCAGGGGTCACAGTCACCCTCTGGGCATCTGCGCAGCATCTGGGTAGGTGTGATGGCTGGGTCAAGCCTGAGAAGGAGTATTTTGGGATGCTGAAGGAGCAGGAGAACTCTCTTTTACATCTTGTGTCTTTGCTCAGACATGGCTATGGGGGTGTTTCTCTGGAAGCATCCCTCTCCTTGTCAGTCCTGGGTAGCTGTGAGACCTCAGCCACTTCTCTCATTGACCCACAACATGGTTTTCTGTGGAAAATGCAAAGCTATAGTCTATGAGATTTTTACACGCTACTGGAGTGCGTGTAATAGGCCACAACATACAGGACAGATTAGAGACCATTGTACAGAATTTAGTGTTAATTTTTATTGTGCTGTTAATCTTTATCCTTCCTTATGGGAAATTCTCTCTCCCAATGGTCCCATTGGTACTAAAAATTGAAAAAACAAAAATGTCCTTATCACAGTAAAACCAGACAGTAGAACATGATGCCATGAAAGAGAATGTTCAAACAATCAGGCTCTGCCTTTCTGCACCTCAGCAATGGGCAGAGAAGCCAGGTGCTGGCTCGTCCTTTTGCAAGGCAACAGAGGGCACACTGCTCAAATCTGATGTTGTGGGCTGAGATCCCACAACACACTCCTAAATATTAATAGCTGCATTAAGGGGTCCTCTGGAGCATGCCAGGGAAATCCCCATGCTTCAGACTTTGATATCCTTTTCCAGGTATGCATTAACCTTCTGGACAAGACACATTTCCAGCATATCTGTGACAGCTGATGGAGGAAACCAGGAGCAAGTGACAATGACATCTGGAAAATGCATTCTGAAGAGTTGTTGCAAAGAGCTGGGATTTGGCTTGCTTTTGCTAGGGAACTAGAGAAAGAATATGTGTTTAGTAAGGAGATACTATGCCAAGAAGTGTATTAGAGGTCTAGCACCTCTAATATGTAGTATTGTGAGGTAAGACAATATTGCTGAAATTTTGTCAGTACTTGCACTTAAACAGTGCTGTACATCCTTTAGGATCTGTTACGTAGACTCATACCACCACTGTGAAACATAATGAAATTACAATCTTTTCCTCCTAGGTTAGTCTAGGAAACAGCTGGGAACACCGTACTCATTTCTGTCTTCCTTATTTTTTGCATTGAGAATTTTTAACACATTCAAACTATTGGTCAGTCAGAAATCTGTAAGCTGGAAGACACTGGCCATAAGAAATTAAGATAGGAAATTATTTTCAAAATTTCACAATTTTTCCTCATTTACAGTTACATTAAAGGAAAAAAGAAGTTAGAAAGATATTACTTAAGCCTGAGTATATACAAGGCAAAGAGACAGTTCTTGCTGCCAACGAGGATCTATCAAATATTGAATGTTGAAGATAGAATCTTTAACATCTGCTACCAATTTTATGTCCAGAGCAAATACAATTTAAAAGACACTAGAGATTTCAATTATGTATAAAGATTTAAGAAATGCTACCAATTGTTTCGAGGACATTATTTATTGCTACTTATGCTGAGGGATGAAAATGTTGAGGAATTCATATCAGCTCTGTATGGCAAACTGGAGAAAGTACATCCTAAATCTAACTGGTTACCTAATGGAGTTCAGATGTATTATGATTGTAGATGGGCAAAAAAGTGCATTGTGATAAAACCAAACTTCAAGTGCTTACTGTTGTGAGGGAGAATCTAGCTGAGGGAAAACAATAACACATGCATACACTCATACATATCCACACATATCCTGTGTTTACAGGAAGCTTTAATGATAATCCATCATCAGCATTAATGGGGAAGCCTTCCAGCCACATCAACTAACCGAGAGTGTGTGGGCCACAGCTGGAGGTATGAAACCAGCCTGCAGTTCATCATAATTTTCCTTGCTTTGTTTTAATCAGGGGCCATTTTGTACCTTCATAAACCTGAGGACCGGATAGTGTTGTGCTGGTCTCCCAGGTCAATGCCAGTACACAAGCCAAGGACTTTCAGGCAGTACTTCCTGCATCTTGGGATACTTTGTTCTTGCCTTAGGGGTTAGCCTGGGGACCTTCAGGAAACTAAGCTGGCACCGAGCTATGCAATGATTTCACAATGATTTCTGAAGGTGTTAATACTTTCCCCAAAGGCAAAGTTAATCTATGTTATTACTAACTACATAAGCAAAAGGAAACAAAGTTAAGAGATATTCAGTATAACTGATAAAATAGAAGAGTTTTCTATCTTTTGGGGAGTGTTTTTGGAGTCAGGCTCAGATTAACTGTGATCAAAATACATTTCTATCCTTGGAAGGCAAAGAGAATGCTTTTGTCTCGGGCCTTTGCTCAATGACAAAGGTTAGGATTTTGCATCTGCAAATCTGACCTGAGGTGCAGAAGTGCTCAAACAGGAGAATGAGAAAAGCAAGGAGGAATTATCTGCAGCTAAAAGGCAAGCCTCCCATCACAGTTAAAGCTTTTTTGCTTTCAGCTGCTGTCTTGTCTCATGTTGTCTGATCTAGCATCTAGCTGATAGAAACTCCCTGCAAAATGAGGCATAACAAAGGCAGGAGAGAGAGGGAAATCACTTCATTCTACATCAATAGTTTATGCTCCATGCCAGTGAGGAGAGGAAGGTGTGGGTGTGCATTCCAAAGGCTTTGCCCCTTGCTAGGTCAAAAAAGAGGAGCTCATAGGTGGGAGCCTTGAGAAAAAACACCAGTATTTATAGAGACCATGAAACAGGGAGGAAAATTATATATCATAACAGAGAGGAATCTCTGTTTGAGCCAGGAGAAAGGCAGAAAATACTGAATGAAGGATTTTCTCAGAAGGAAAAAGCAGAAGAGGGCGATGTCCCTACTTGGAAGAGAAGACCAAAAGAAAAGACAGGGCAAGAACAGTTTCTCAGTTAGGGAGGGAAAAATAATCACACTAGGAGAAATGGTGTAGTTTGTATCATAAAAGCAAGCACTAAATACAGAAGGTGAATGAAACTCCCTGACAGAGTCAGGGAGACTTAGTACTTGTTACAGCTAATGCCAAACCATATTACTCTACCCCATCAGGTATTAGTGAATATTGATATTATGTCATTAGCAAGCTTTCAGTACCACTGGTAGTATGTTATGCCTTTTCTGGGGTGAAATAAAAGAACTCAGTTTCTAGCCCTCCTAATTTAATATCTTTTACAAGCAACACATTTTCTCCTAAAATACATCATGTAAAAGTAGTAATTTACAGCTAAAGCAACTATTTTTTGATGTTCTCATTAAGCCTTTTTTATGCACCTGTCTTCAATTCACTCTTTTGAAATTGTAAACCACAAATAAGTGTACTGGGAGTGAGTAATTAGCCGTAATTATTGTTTCTTTGTAATATTTTGGGATGTTGAGAAGATTTCTTGCATGAGGGTGTCCTTTGTGAGAAGGGAAATATTCATAATGATGCTGATGCTTATGACTTGAACTTACACATCAACAGCAGCCTGCAGTGAGGAGAGAAAAAAAAGAATTATAGCAGGGTGTCTGCAGCAGCAGATTTCACCAAGGACAAATCCCAGTATGGTTTAATCACTGCTTGGTTTTAAATATTTTCCATTAAATATTTGCATTTTTATGTCTGCTAAAGGATTTGATAGCTCCAAGCTCTTTTGTTTCCTAAATTTGCTATAAAGGTGTGTATGTTTAAATACATCTGTATGTATAATGATCTATAATGATCTGTAATGTCGCTGGTCCTCTGTGTAATGAATTAGACTTTTAACTGTTATAAATAGGACTAAATAAATAAACCACGCCAAAGAGTATTGATACATGGAATTGATGCCCCCTCAACACTTAATATTACATAAGATATGATTTTGCAGACTAAATATAAGCATTGGTATTTATTTTAAAATTAGATTTAATGTGAAATGTGTTTTTCACAAGGATTTTTAAAGAAATGAGTGGATTTTTCCATCTGTTTGCACATCTAAACTGTTCAATTCAAACAGTAACTGTGAAAGTGTGAAAAGCTGTTTTCAGGTCTGCAGCCATCTCTAGTTTCATAAAATTGTTTTTCAGTCTTTGTTATTTCTTGTTTCTTATGTATCTCCTGGGACAGCTTCTTGCTTGAAGAGAGAATGTTAATAGCTCATTCCTCCTCCAGGATGTTTCCTTGCAACAATGAGAATACTCCCCAAATTTAATCTAATTCCTTTGCCTCTTCTCTGTAAAATCAAGGAAAAAAATGGTCAAGAAACACAAACATAATCTGAGTAAGGCTGCTCTCTAACAGCAGCCTGGTTTTGCTTTGTTTGTGTAAAAGGATATTAAAATAGAGTATAACTTTCAAAAAACCATTAGTGAAATTCCAGTCCATTTTAGGTTGTAATTTCAGAATAGTGTAGCTGCTAAATGAAGTTCATCTGAGATGGGATTTATGCTTTGGTTTTTTTTTTTTTTAATTTCACTAACATATTTATCAAACTTGCAATTAAACTTGTGTACCTGTAGGTCAGTCTGCTGCAATATGTAAGAATTTGTTTTCATTTTCCTCTAACCATAAGATATTTCTTGGCCCGTGCAATATGATGATGCACCTCAGTGTTTGTAGTATTGTTTAAAAAAAAAAAAGGAAATATGAGCATGAATGCAGATAAGTATTTGTACTCTAGATGGATTCTAGAGAGAAATAAACTTGAATTAGGTAGAGACCATAAGTTTTCTTAGATATACTATATGGAGAAAGCATCTATTATCTATCTCTTTGTCTACAATTTATAAGAAAAGATAATTTTCTTTGTTTGGGGCATATCTACCAGGGGAAATTAGCCATGATAGCTATTCTGGATTAATTGTCCACACAGATCCTGGATTAGTATCAAAGAGAAAAAAGGCATTTTTATTCCAGAATTAAAGTGCTTATGTAAGGAAAAATAGTTTTACAACTTGCAAGCATTCTTTTCATGTCTGAATTAAGATTAATTTCCTTACAGTCATCCTGGAAAAAAAATACACTCCTTTAGTTTTTAGGAAAAGGATTTAGAACTTTGGAATAACTTGGGTCATTCCAGAAGGGATCATCTTGTTCCAACCCCCTGCCATGGGCAGGGACACCTCCCACTAGACAAGGTTGCTCTAAGCCCCATTGAATATTTCCAGGGATGGGGCATCCACAACTTCTCTGGGCAATGTGTTTCGGTGTTTTTCCATCCTCAGTAAATAATTTCTCCCTAATATCTTCAGTTTAAAGCCCTCTTTCACTGCCTTTTTAACTCTTGTGCACTTTCAGATTCCTTACGAGGTCAGAGAGCAGTTCTCTATTTTCCCAATCCCTGCCTTTGCCTTCTGCTCCTTGGCCACTGTGGCTGGAGCACTTGTAGGTGATGAATGCAAAAAAGTCATTGAGTACATCAGCCTTCTCCTTAGAAGTCTCCTGTTTCCTTCCAGAGAGGAACCATATTTCCCCTATCCTTCTTTTCATCACCGATGCACCTAGAGAACCTTTTCTTGTTGCCCTGGACAAATTTAATTCCATCAGGGCTTTGACTTTCCTAACCAGGTTCCTTGCTGTTCAGGCAATCTTTCTGTATTCCTCTCAGGCTACCTGTCCTCATTTCTTCCTTCTTCTTTCCTTTTAAAAAAAAGGTGGGTTTTCTGGTGGTTGGTTTTTTGTTTTTTTTTTTTTTTTTTTTTTTTTTTTTTTTTTTTTTTTTTTTTTTTTTTGTTGAGTTTGCCCAGGACCGCCTTACTTCTTCAAGCAGACTTCTTGGCATTTTTGCATGACTTCCTCTTTATTGGCATGTATTATTCCTAAGTCAGGAAAATCTGTTCTTGAATATTAACAAGCTTTCTTTGACCATACTCTGTCTAGAAGATCCCTGAAGAAGCAAAGTCTGCTCTCCTGAAATCCAGAGTAGTGGATTCCCATGTGCCCTCCTTGCTGCCTTAAAGAACTTGAAGTCCACTTGAAGTCCTTGGCCACTGCACTCAAGGCTACCCTTGTGTTTCACATCCCCCTTGTTGGTCCAGCGTAACACTTCTCCTTGCTGGATCCGCTATCACTTGGAGAAGGAAGTAATCATCAAGGCTGACCTGCTATCACTCTCCACACTCTGGGTATCTGTTCATATGAGCAGGATGGATTGAGATTCCCCTCCCTCAGCAATTTTATTTTACTTCCCTTTCACCATCTTCATAGAAATTCCCTAAAGATGGCTCTAAACGGTGAGAAAAGGAAAATTACCTGTGTAAAGATTTAAACTATTTCTGTGTATTTACTGCTTTAGTTCCTATCTGATTATACTTCTGGAGTTATTGAGCATTGGGATCCTTGGAGCTGCATACAACAGACAGAAGGTCTGCTCCGAACCTATCTGAAAAAAAACAAAAAGAAAACAAGAAAATATTGTTCCCTGGAATAGATCTATTAAACGAATAATATTAAATTCATACTTAAGTTTGGTGTGATAGTAAAACTGAGACTGTGACTTCTCTGTTGACATCTGTACATATCTGTAAAATTAGTGAAATTACTGCACCTTTTATTTTTCTAGACTCTTCTAGACTATTTTTTTCTTTGTTAACATAAGTGGTTACCTGGTAGGGGGACCAGCTTCTCATAATAGTTACTTGATTATTGTCTAGCACATTGCAGCTTAACCTAACTTTTCTTCCCCCTGTTCCCTCAAACAAAAAGCCTCTAAAAACCTATGGGAAATCAGGTGAGAAACTGTATTAGAGAAAATCAGTTCATATATATACAGACCAACAACCTTCTGACCTTTCTTGCCAGAATACACACGATAAGGGTAATTGCTAGCACTGTTATTTGTTCTCATTTTATTAAGTCTGTTTTTACATTAAGCATTTGAGATAAGTACTCTGATGGCTATTTCTCCAGATGTCTGGTATAAACGTACCATAAAACAGACTGGATGGTGTATCCCCTAATACCATATAGTGATGAGAATAGCAGATTAACATTAAACAATGTGTTAAAGGGGAAAATGTTTCTAAATTGCATTTGCTAGGGTTAGTTGCAGCCACTAGTAATAATTAAAACTGCAATAATTACAAAAATATTTCCTTCCATACACTGTTTACTTATCCCCTTTCTTCAGTTTTTAAATTCCAGGATGCTTTCAGAGTAAGGATATTCAGGTGTGGTGCTTCTGATGCTGTGCAATGGAGTGAGTGAGTTTGTGCTTCCAGAGCTGGGAAGGAATCACAGATGTTTTGTCTCTGCTCCTCATCCTCTCCCTCATTATGCACAGACACTCTCTGCCCTTGCATGGTGGATTATTTTGTATACAAGTGAGATGCACAGCGCCATGATGGGTGTACACAGTTGTTAAAAAATAAGAGCTTTTATGTTTTCAATATTCCTACTCCAAATTTTCACCTTTCAAAATCTCTTATGTATCCTAAACCTAAATGCTGGACCTACACTGCTGGGAAACAACCCAGACTTTTAGCTTTTGGAAAGAGTCAATAGTCTTTAAATCTAAGAACCCATATTGCTATTTATGAAACACTCTTTCATATATTTTTCAAAGCAGTCTCTCCCTTCTGCTCCCCCCAGAAAACATTGAACACTTCAGACTTTTTGTGTGCATTCCTTTGTTGCCATCACCACTACCCTGGTTATACATTTCAGCTTTGGTGTTCTGCTTTAATTTTTTCTGTAACTCCTAAACAATATTCTCTAGCTACTTATTACTTTTCTCTTTTTTAATTTTTTTTACCCCATTATTGGATAATTTTTTCCTTTCTATCTTTTCCACCAAGTATTTTTCAACAACGGTATTTGATTTCTATGATTTCCTTTCCTAGTAACTTGTGTAGAGAAAACATACTTTGACAGATACCTTGGGCAGATAATGAGTATTTTGGAGATGGGTGATCATGTGATACTTGAAATTGCTGCTGTAATGAGTAACAGCCTTTCCCTAACTGGATGTGTTCCATTTCGCTTTGTTTAAATATCTGTATCAGTTTTGCAGACTATAGAGTAGGACTGAGTTCTTCTGAAAGGTTTTCAATTAGCACGGTATTCCCAAACTATCAAAGCAGAAATGTATCAGAAAGAGGAAAAAAGAGAGCAAACAATGAACAATTTTATTTCAAAATCCTTAAACAACTTTGGTTGCTGAGCATAGCAAGAAACATAGTTTGAATGGAGCCTAATGGACTAATTTTGATAGTCCTGTGCTTGTCAAGTGTTGTTTTTTTTCCCTTTAAGTCAATACAGTACATTGCTTTGATTTCTAAGCAGAGAGCAGAAATAAGTGAAACATTTTAATTGAAAACTGAGCTTGTATATTCAACATAAGAAAAAAAAACCAACAATACGGGGAGAAGAAAATGTTTCCTTTGCATTAACAGATGATGGAAAGTTTTCTTCTCCTCTGTGACGAAACAATGATTTTCATTTCTCAGTACCGTTGTATTATGACCCCTCACAATGCTCCAGAAAATATTTTTCTTTGACTTTGGATGTCCACGATATTTTTAAACCTGAGAGCATGGGATGGTAGCACAACACCTGCCACACAGGAGATTGGCCCCTGAATTTAAACTATTTGATGAAGTGGAAGCTCCTGGCATGAGGAAGAAATTATATTGGTTGAAACACAGCCCTTTGAGACTGGATAACTGATGACTGCCTTCTGCAGTTTCTTGTCAGGTGGAAGCAGGAACAGGCATTACTTTACTGAGAGGAGAGATTCCAAGGGATTAATGTCCTGGAACCTATATGAAGAGATTTGGTAAAAAGCTCTCATCTTTTGAATTGGTTGATTTTTCTAGCTGTGTTTTATTACTTCTCATTGGAGTTTGAAACGCACAAGGCTGATGTCCAAATCAGCCAGCACCATTTTGCACCCACACCCTTCAGCAGAAATGCAGGGATTTAGTGGGTAAAAGAGGGTTTTTGAACTTTACAAAGATGATCTTTTTTCTATGATCCTTTTTTTTTGTCTTCTCTTACTTCATCCTGAACCTGGGTGTGGGATAGTGGCTGAATCTAGTTTTCCATGTGGAGTGGCCATTTGTCATCATCTGGAAAACTTCCCAGCAGACAGGAATTTGGAGAGATGATGTGAGTCTGACAATATTTCTTTCTTCCTTGACAGCTGATCAGTCTACCCCATAACATTTACAAGAAGTTTTCAGGACAGTGAAAAGCTATGGCATAAGATTTTCTTTAATGAATTTCACTGCTGGGACTTATTTTCACTTGTAATAGCCCAGGCATCTCCTGAAACTCCAATGTTTTCTTGTAGACTTGGATGTGAAGGCATTAAACTTTGGTGTCCTTTACTCCTGAGCAAGTGTGCTGGAGTCAGCTAAACTTTTCATCAAAGTGAACTGATTTAAAAACAGAGTTATGGGAGCTGACTCTTGGGTCTGAGATTTGGGGGAGGAAAGCAGGGGTTGTTATCCACTGGTTCTTAAAATCAATTTGCTGAAGTTGTTAATTCCTGTGCTTATGTTCTTCGGAGTACTTCAGCTTCCTTCAGTGTGTGGTGACTATTTGTGCCCTCAGTGTTGCACAGGTAACAAGCGACCAGTGAAGCCACAGAGGGCATGAGAGGAGCAGGAATACCTCAGGACCCATGGTTTTATAACGTGAGAGAAGGTGGGTGAATGAAGGTGCTGTCTGGTGAAGAGGAACAGGAAGAAGGGAAAAGAAAGAGATAATGAAGGAGTAGTTACGGTAACATGAAGGGGAGTGCATTAAATGATCATGCAAGAAAGTGGAAACTGGAGATAAAGCCAGAGTAGAGAATAGACAGGGAAATTTGGCAATCGCTCCATCCTCTGCTGGGACTGTCAAGAATACCACCGTGTCTACAATGACAGAGAAAGCTTCAGTTATACATACAAACTGTGTTTTGGGCACTGGAGGAGGAAGATGGTTTCTTGCTATAATCACCCATTTAATACAGAAGGAAAATTCATCCAGGATGAATTTTAGAGTATAATAATTTCACTCAACAACTTATATATATATAGATGTTTTTTGAAATGGTGTAAATTTTAGCTGATCACATGAATATAAAAACATAGTCTACAAAATTATGAATTTGATGCACTGAAAAACTATAGTAGCAAATTGCTTTGTGCAGAGTCATGAATATGATGAACCTCATTAAAAGCTGTTATGTTTATAATGCATGTCTTCAGTTTATTAGATCAAGTTATATGCTGTCAATTTTTTGCTAGTGAGAAGAGTTTTTAAGGATTTCATGTCTTTTTATTATTTCTCTGTGACTAGTACTTCTTACAAAGTTCTTGCTACTGTGCAAATAGAATTAATATAGGCATCTTGAAACAGGTATGTTCCCTCTTCTGCATGGCAAACAGTAGCAGGATCCAGTACTGGTGAACAAATATAGAAAACAGACCATTCTTGGATTTTTTAACACATAACTAAATAAATCTTTTCCATGTAAACCAATTCTGTAGAAGAAAGATTTCATGCTGCCACTTCACATACTAGTCATAGCTAGCTCTGTGTCTTGGAGACTCAGCACCTGATAGGTGTGTTGGTTTTGGCTGGGATTGAGTTACTTGTCTCTATGGTAGCTGGTATGGGCCTGTGTTTTGGATTTGTGGTGAGATGATATTGATAACACAGGGATGATTTAGCTGTTACTGGGCAGAGCTTACACAGAGCCAAGGCCTTTTCTGGTTCTCACACCTTCTCCCCCCACCCCACCAGCGAGGAGTCTGGGAGTGCACAAGGAGCTGGGAGGGAAAACAGCAGGGACAGCTGACCCTGGTGACCAAAGAGATATCTCCTACCTTATGGCATCGTGCTCAGCATATAGAACTGGGGGAAGAAGAAGGAAGGGGTGAGGGATGTTCACAATGATATTTGTCTTCCCAAGTCACCATTACATGTGATGAACTCCTGCTCTCCTGGAGATGGCTGAACACTTGCTGCTCATGGGGTGTGGTGAATGAATCCTTTCCTTTGCTTGTGAGCATGATTTTTGCCTTACTCATTAAACTGCCTTTGTCTCCACCCACGAATTTTCTCACTTTTACCCTTCCCATTCTCTCCCCCCGCTTCTGGGAGAATGACTGATTGGCTGTGTGGGGGCTAGTTGCTTGCTGGGTTTAAACCATAACGCAGGTTGACCTTGACTTTCAGCAATAAGCTTCTTTCAAATAAATATCACTTTCCCCAGGTACAAATGGATGTTCAGAAAACACAGACAAAAAGTCAAAACCTAAACGCGTGAACAGACAGAATTCTTGTGTAATTGTATTTCAGAAATGCCATGAGTGTGTTTTAGAAGTATATGACAGCATGCAGGTTTTGTCCTGGTTTGATAGTATTGAAAGCTCATAACGTGAACCAGGAAAGTTTTGAAGTACTGCCTCTAGACACAGCTTGTTATTGAAGCAACATATTGCTGCTCAACAAGAAATTCCTCTATTGAACTCCTCTGCTCTAAGTTCCCCAGACAAATAAGTAGCAGCTGGACCTGACATGGGTATCTCACATGCTGGAGAACATACCTACTTTAACCCAGCTAAGGCAGGAGCATTAATACTCTGCAGCAGCTGGGAAAACACTTGTGTGCTGCCAATTAGGAAACCTTTCAAAGTGAGGCTTTGCAGCTCATCTGTGCTCTGCAGACCTCCGCTTGGGAACCATTATTCTCCACTAATGGCACCTGTGGGCCAGGAGGTATGGGAAACTGGGTTTGAGGGAGCAGAGTCTATTAAATGCTATGGCAACAGGTAGCAAAATAGTGTTCTCCCTCTCTCCCTAATTAATAGCTGTTAGCATCTGGAGTTGACTGTTGGTAGATGTAATTTGCTGCACTCCATCATGTGATGGTGCAAGGATCAGTGAAGGATGATGCAAGGACCAGTCAAGAGGTAAAAGAAATATTAGGGATTAGCTTCTCTATACATACTTTGCAATACCATGTTTAAAATAAAATCATGCTTCTGGAGGCCTGCCAGTAATGTACTTAATGGTACAATGTTTTCTACCTTGTCTTAATTGTTTTGGTTATGTGCTTTGCATTCTTTTAGTAGAAAATACACACTGATCTTTTCACTTCTTTGAAATTTCCAGAAAATGAAATTGCCTGTTGAAAAGAAAATTCCCATGGTAGATCTGAGTAAAATCTTTCCACTTACATGAGTGATCCATATGGAGAGGATCCATTGGAAAGGAGAGGTTTAAGGAAAGCTCTGGTCTTGTGCATGCTGATAGAGGGTTGGGGAAGTAGTCCTAGGTATGGGGTGGCTCCTTCCATAGGGAGAAGATGATTTCATGCAATCAATAGAGTGAAGTCAATAGTGAGGCCTTTCTTCTTACCAAAGCTGAATGTTTACAGATCACCATCTTTCAATTAAATATAATTATTTTTAAATTAATTTGACCTTTAGGGTTCAAAATTGTTTAGGGAGAGAAAAAGAAGGAAATATATCTGATAAGGTAGTGTATTTGCAAATATATTTCCTAATTTCTGTAGGAAATCTAGATAAAAAGAAGAATTTAAGTCTTAAATATTGCATATATTTGGTATGTTTGAAGGCAGTAGTGACATTAGACCACTACGCTCAATCGCATCAATATTTTGTGCTTGATTGTATTAATCTCTTTCATTCAGTGCTTGGTTAGTACCAAAATCCATAATTTCCTCACTGACTGTCTGTAGAGGAAAAAGGAGCTGACACCAAGAGATGTCAAAGGAAAGATCTGTCAGCTGAAACTCTGCCCAGAACCATTTTCTGTACAAAATAAAATGGGGTGGTTGCTATTCATTAATGGTGTACCAGAGTTTGCCAGGTATGATCCTGACATGCTACAAAAATAGCAAATATAGTTGTGCATGTCTGGTGGTCCAAAGAATGTTCAGCCTCCTGCCTGCTTCAGTAGCCAAGGGACGGCAGTACAAGTTAGTTATGTAACTTCGGGAGACTTCACAAAAACCTATGCATTTTATATGATCCTAGTCTGCAAAAATTTATTCATAACTTTGTTTCTGTTGTTGTAAGAAATTCCAGTTATACATATACATATTTGCAGATTGCAGATGTCTCATGATATATGCCAAGTACAGACCTCCAAATTATATCAGCTCTGTCATCAGATGAACAATGTCTGGTGATTTAATAAGCACTGTTCTGATTATTCATGTACTTATGTTACCTTTTGTTGCTTTATGTGAGTTTGGATGAATGATGCAGGAGCTCTGCAGGAACTTACATATTATGAGAAACTGTAGGAAAATAGAAATTTTTTCTAAAACCAGAATTCACAGTTTATTTATTCAGCAAACAATATGGCTTAATAGAAGGAGGGCTTTTCCATTTTTAACAGTGCCTAAATAGAAATTCCAAATTTCAGATGTCATAAACTTTGCAAATAGATTTTCTCTCTTTGTTTTTAGTTTGTGTACCAACTTGACCCTGAAGGCCTGAAAGAAGAGTTAAAACTATCTTTTGAAAATGTAGACAAAACAATAAAAGCTATGAGAGCTAAGTGATTATGGGCATTTGAAAATCCCACTAGATGCCCATCTGTGTTTTTAGGCACCTAGAACAGAAATTCATCTTAAACTCTGCAAAACAATCAGCTGCTCATTGGACATTTGTGACAGCAGATTCAGGGATCTGCAGGTGCACTAATAAGAAATTAGCATGATCTGCAGCAGCACAAATAGCTATGTTATAAAGAAGCTGGAAACTAGGGAAGGCTGCGAGAATGACTCAAAGCAAAAGATTTGTGAAGCTTGAAGAACAGAAGCTCCTAAACGACCAAGAGAAATACTTTATTAGGGGAGTTTTGATTATCATTATTGTTTGGTGCATGTGTTTTACAAGATATTTTTTTCCCCAGGCCCAGATTCAGCAGTTCAGTGAATGGCAATGGATTAAAGCCTATTGACACATATGATAAAGCAATACTGAAGTAATTCCTTGGGATTCAAGCATTATCTGTGAGACATGCAGATGATAGAGGGGAGAAAAAATTTTATACAAACAACACAAAAATAATCTTAATCACTACACTGGCTTTTAGTCCCCAAATCTTTGAAAAGGAGAAGAATGGCAGACAAAGGGCAAATGAAATAAAGGTGAAATAACACAAAATTAATCCTTATGTTTTCCCTTATCTCCAAGTCCTGCCTGTCATTTTTCTACATTAAAAATGTATTTTTTAAGTAATAATTCATTCAACAGATACTTGATATATATATCAAAGGTAGCCTATGCTTTGCAGGACTAAGATATTCCCAGTTGCAGGATTTTCCTGGCTGAGATTATGGAAATGAATTTGTACTGCCTTTTTAGCTCAGTGGCCCACTTTTTTAGTCTGTAAGAACAATGACACTCATTTTATGAAAATGAGGTTGTGAATCACTTACATTTTTAGTTCAGTGTTTTCCCCCGGCATTCTTCTCTGATGGATCAGAGGGAGCTGGGCCTTGAGGATTCTACTTCACGTCTCAGTCCCTAAGAGTACTGCTGGCATGTTGTTAGTTTTTCTTTGGCTGAATGTTTGAGATAGTTCTTCTGAACATCCAATCGCTGTCACTGAGCAATGGTCTTTGAAATTCATTCAGAAAGCAATTATCTCTTGCCTGAAATGACATACAAGTTTGAAAAGCAGTTTTGGATTTCCTTCATTAATATATTCTGATGTGGATTTAAAAAACCCTATTTAAAAGGAAACCAAAATAGTGAAAGACAAATAAAAGATGTCAAAATCTGGCATGAATTTACATTATCTGTAAAAGGTTTGCTAAAAGATGTTTTATCAATATCCAAGATGTCAGTCATGCCAAACACTGAAAAGCAGAGAACAGCCCAAGGTAGAGAAAATTTGGTAATTGTACAACTATAAATAACAACATTTATTGTTATTTTAATTGAGAGGTACTTAGATTATTTTTTGCTTCTTTTGTGAAGGTAAATATACAGAATCTTAGCCAGGTTGTGCAGTGTGTTATTGCTTCTTATGTCTACAAATTCTTAACAGAAAGGATTATCCTACCTTCTAATTTGCTTGGTGTGTTATTTTAGAGATGGAAATGAACAATCTTCGTTTTAATTTAACCAGAAAGGCACAGCTGTCTACATAGGGACTGAACATATGATGAACTTTTAAGAGGAGTAGACATGTAGTCAGTGTGAGAGTGGTACTGGTCATTTACTACTGTTCTTTATTTACAAAACTGAGTACCATTTTGACATGTTCTGTGCCGCAGTTTGTTGGTAGATGAGCAATGACATGGTGAATTGTGATGCCCAAAGGCATGAGCATTTTAATAGAGAAGTATTGTGGTTGTTACAGTCTTAGTATATTTATTGAATACTAGAAAAGCAGGAATAGGAGAGCTGTAGCAAGCCTCAGTCAGTCTGGAAAATCAGATCCTGTCCTTTTGAAGAATTTTAATGGCACCACAGAAAAGTGGTGGAGTCACCCAAAATATCTAGACTGGGGATGGTACTTGGGGATGTGGTTTACTGGTGAACACAGTGGTGCAGGGTTAATGGCTGGGTTCTATGCCCTTAGAGGTATTTTCAAACCTTAATGATTCTCTCTTGAACTGCAGGGACTTTTTTTTTTTTGCATTTCATTTACTTGATCTTATTATTTATTCTTATTTTTAAACAGAAATGAGAACAAGCAGAAAAGTTGTTTCTTAGCATTATCATATGACTGTAAACATTAGTCTTCACTGAGGGTAGCTATGAGGGGTAGCTGAGGTGTCTTGACCAGAGCCTGAACATACTGCTGCATCAGCCAAAATAAAAGCTTGTGCCCTGTATGTATGGGGAGAGGAATTTGCTGCTGCTAGTGTCTCTTCATGAGAAGCAGAGGAATTAGAGAGAAGCAGGGAGAGCTGGAGAAGGATTGAGGAGAGAGAAGCAGAACCAAGTGGAGTGATCAAATTTTGAGTGTACAGCCTCCGTGGAGCTCTCAGAGAGAGCTTTATGGCTGAATGGGAACAGAGGTGGCTTCTAACATTTCCTGAAGAGCACCCCTCCAGGGAAGCAGTGCACAGGCTGGGCTTCTGCACCAACTGCTGTGCCAAAGGTGGATACAGCTGCAAGTGTAGTTGTACTCACCAAGGGAAGCAGGAGTGCCTAGACCACAGCTAATCTGCTGGGGCCTTCTTGAGGAGTAAGGCTGGGTTATTTCACAAGTGCAATGGACTTAATGTAGAGGTTTATTTCTCTTGACACATGATATTTTTAGTACACTTGGAAACTTTTGCTTAGGCTCTCAGGTAAGTCTGACTTAAAATGGAGGCACTGGCAAATTTTCAGCACCCTTGGGTATATGGTGATGATTTCAGTTGATGATCAACACAGCACAGCAGAGATGACCAACCATATTCTTCCTGCATGCCCTGCACTGCCCCCAAGGGCCCTCATGTATATTCATAAAATTATAGAAACTTTCATGTTGGAAAAGACCCTTAAGATCATTGAGTCCAACTGTTACCCAGCTTAACCAAGTCCACCACTGAATCATGCCTCTAAACACAACATCTTCACATTTTCTAAATACCTCCAGGGATGACAATTCTAGCACTTTCCTGGGCAGCCTCTTCCAATGCTTGACAACCCTTTCAGTGTAGAAATTTTTTCAAATATCCAATCTAAGCCTCCTCTGGTGTTACTTGAGGCCATATCCTTTTGTTTTGTCACTTGATACTTGGGAAGAGAGACCCATGTTGTTTCATTCACCTCACTGTTAAGAATCTCAGTGATTTTTCTACTTCCATCCTGCTGCAAGCCATCTGGGCTGACAAAAAGTCTTGATATCCATCCCAGAAGCACTTACCTTGTTGCTAGCAAGGACTTTCTTGCATTTGTCCTGTTGGTAAGTGGTCTGCAACATGCTCATCTGTAAGAGTATCATGCAGACTTTAATGAAAGGTCTTGGGGCTGAATGAGGTTTTCTGTGTCCACTCTGATCTCACCTGCAGTGCAGGTGAGCAGGCTGAGGCTTACAGGACCAAAAGTAGGTGAATGATGTGAGAAGCACAACAACCCATGGAGCTCACAGCAAGGGAGTGAATATGCCATTGCCAGAGTGAAGCAATTAGCTGATTTCAGGGACTTTTCAACTAATGTCGGCTACATTTTGTAGTTAATGGCTTGAAAACACTTTGAACACCCAGACTTGTAATGGTAAGACACTGAGGTGCTAATTTGCAGAATGCAAAATGGAGCCAGATGACTTCTGGTTGAGGAGATACTTTGCCTTCGTTTTTGGTTCCCATCAAGGTCTGTATCTCAGCATATATGCTCTCTGCAAGGTAGCCGTATTAGACAATTAAGGCACAACAGTTTGGCATCAACTAGGACCAGCATCATAGCAGAGGTCTGCAAACCCATATGCCATCTGCTCTGCTCTCTTCAAAGTTTTTGGCTTTGTTATAATTTTGGCAGTCAACTCAAAAAGGAAATGGTTATTAAAATCTGAACCTAAATTTCTTGCCAGCAGACCACTGCTTGCTTAACCTTGAAATATTCGAACAATCTCTACTCTGTTCCCAAGCAGTGTAGGTGTAATGGGGGTAAAATTACTTCGGTATAACATGAAGTGACAGTGAGTGGACATTTATTTGTACTTGCAGCACTTTTGTGATAGGATTAGGAAGATTCATGCAGCCCTCAAACTGGAGGAGGAGGTCAGTAGTAAAGAAAGGATATCACCAAGTCAAGAGAATGGAAAAGCAATGGAGGTAGAAATGTTGATGCAGAGTGAAATGAAATCCAGATGAATCTGTGAAACTTTTTCCTTTTCCATCTGTCTCAATACTCTCCATGTTGCTGTCTCAAGTAATCACATTATGCGTCTCTTTATATTATACTCCTATCAAAAGTGAAGGATGTTACTTACTCATCTGTAGCAAACATGGAAATTGAACAATTAATGACAGGTTAGAAGATTGGGTTTTTGCCCTCAGTCAGTCCTGGACATCTCTGGGTTTTTCCTTTATTTTTTTCCTGTTTCGCACATATATGTTTCATTTTGAAAATAATTTCCTTCCAATCAGGAGGACAGAAAACAGTAGAAGTAGAAACATTGATAGT
Organism: Phylloscopus collybita; assembly: GCA_027886175.1. Classification (NCBI taxonomy): domain Eukaryota; kingdom Metazoa; phylum Chordata; class Aves; order Passeriformes; family Phylloscopidae; genus Phylloscopus; species Phylloscopus collybita. Next base: position 46,111,230 of record JAJNNQ010000137.1, on the reverse strand, counting down.
GCAGACTGAAATTAAATCCAGTCTCTTGCTATATGAGGGGTCTCTGACCTGTATTACTGACATGGTCTACAAGATCCTCACCCAAGTCACAGGTTTCTCTTTTTGGCTGTTGGCTTTTATAGCCTGAGCTAAGTTTCCCTGACAGGTTTTCTTTAAAGCAGAAGAGACATTGAATTGTAAACTTTAAAAAAATCACAATACCCCTTCTGCCTTTCCCAAGAGAAGTTTACAAATTGCTCAAGAATGTGAAAAAAGTAGTTTACTTTAGACCAGAGAACCATTCTCACTTCTGTAAGACAAATCACACTTTTTCCTGTGCATGTGATGAGACACCTGTGAATTGCCTCAGGGACTGTTTTCACCATTTGTCAACCTGATCCTGAACAAAGGGCATGGGATGGCATCACAGAAGAACTGGGACTTGACTCCATTCTGCTTGTATTTAGCTGAAGATACAAACATGCTCATAACTGATTTTTCAGGTATTTGAAAATTTTTTATTCCTACTACTTAATTTGTAGGAGCTTCACTATGCAAAATCAAGTCTTGCATACAATGTCTTGAGTATTATTTTAGGTGTGAAACCAGATGTCTTCACAAGCCACTGAGACTCTAAACATAAAACTTATGTTTAAATATAAGGGAAAGAAAACTGCAAGGCAAATAAAAAACATCTCAGCAGACTTTTCAGAACCAACCTAAGTAAGAGATCTAGAATAGCTGTTTCTTCCACAACAAGTTTTTGAAGGTTTATAGAATGTGCTTTTCAATTTTGAATGTCTTAACTCGAAAACATTCTGAAGAGACTGACTTTTGACTCCTTGGTTGATTTTTAGTTCCATACTGCATCTTTTTGTAGAATGAGAATTTCTTTTAGTAGAGATCATTAATATTATTTTGATCAAATAAACTGAAAACAAAAAGAAAATTCTTAGAATAATTTTTTTCTTGCTTGATGCCTGAATTTATCAGATTTAGAAACCAAGAGAAAGATTTCTTCTGAACACAAGTCCTCTTTCACATTTTGTCTCTAGACTAGCAGCAAGTCAAGAAAATAAGGAGGCGAACAGCATGAATGAGCTGGAAACTCCTGATTAAGTGCAACAGATAAGGGTGTGGAAGGAAGAAACAGGAACATCTACTCAGGGGTAATAGGGAGATATTGCCTGAGCCTGCAGGGATGAAATTAAGAAAATTCAACTGGAGCTGAAACTAACAGGGGATGTGAAGGGCAGATAGATGTAAGTTGGTAGCAAAAAAAACCCCTAATAAATAAAAATGGGGGCCCCATGGCTCAGTGGAACAGGAAAGCTAGTGTCAAGGCATGGTAAAGACTAAGGTGCTAAATTCCCTTTTTTTTTTGTCCTCATTTTTTACTGGAAAGATTTACTGAAGCGACTTTGGTGAAAAAGACGTTGAACTTGATTCAGCAGTGAGCCCTCAAAGACCAGCCACATCCAGGCTGTACTAGCAAGAGTGCAGACAGCAGGACTAGAAAGGGAAGCTGTTGTCTCCCCACGCTTAGTACCAGTGAGACCATAGCTGCAGTCCTGGATCGAGTTTTACAGTCTCAAGTATGAGAAAGATACTGATAGGAAGAAGAGCATTGTGGAGAGAATACTAGGCACCAAGATCAGCTCATGCATTTTATCCTTAGCTCCGCAAACTTCGTCTTCAATAACAAACATTTCTTCAGACATTTTCACAGCTGGAAGAACAGTGTGCTCCCCAACATGCTGTAGGAGTCACCATGAAAAAGAGATTCTAAATAGCTACAAACAAATCTAAGAAAACTTCATCACCTGGATTGAAAACCTAGAATACCTATCGATTTCCTCCACAGCTTCATTAATCACTTTCTGTAAAACACTAATTTCCTGATCACAAGCAGGAACAGATAATAAATAAAGAACAGATGGAATACACACAAAACCAAGATCAGTGCAGCCACCTCTGCAATAATTTATCCACCAATCAATAATTTAAAACAAAGCAAAAATGTTGGGGTATACACTCAGAACCTGAAATGCCAGTGCATTGGCTTTGAGGAAATATTACATTTACCCAACCCATCCCCACTTCAGGGCTCCCAAAAAGGGATCATCACCTGTAAGGCAATTCTGTGAAAATGTATCCCATATGTAGCCAAACCAAAGTGTTTTCATCTAAAAATCAACTTGATTTTATGCAGCTACCTGTGTAACACCCCAGTCTTGAAGATAACTCTGAATTATCATCGATGCTTGAAGAAAGTTGGCATTTATTTCCTTTATTGGAAAACAAATTGGCAGCACATTCCCTCCCACCCTCTCCACCCCCTTCAGTCTCACTCAGTTCATTGCCCAAAGAAAATTTCCTGGAGTTTTAACATGCACCACTGGTTCAGGGCATTGTTCAGGAAGACTGAGAAATTTGGCAGGAGGTCCACTTGGCTAAGCAAGGAGCTTCTTAATGAACTAAAATGCAAAGCACATAAGAAGTGGAAACAACGGCAGAAAACAAAGGAAAAGTATAAAAGTACTGCTCAGACATGTTGGGACAAAACCAGAAAAACTAAAGCCCAGTTGGATTTAAAATTGGACAGGAACATAAAAGCTAACAAGATGTGATTTTACAAGTATATCAGAAGTGAAAAGAAACTCAGAGAAAATGTGAGTCCATTTCTGAATGGAAGAAAACCTAGTGATGGACAGTATGGAAAAGGCTATTCAATGACTTTTTGTCTCAGGAGAAACCTGCTCCCAGATGTCTGCACGTACCAATGCTGTATGGGAAGCCAAAAGTGTATTAAAGCCCATATGGCTGGATGAGACTCCTCAACAGGTGCTGAAAGATATGGCTGATATACTTGTGAGACTTGCCACAATTTTTGAAAAATCGTGGTGTTTTTTGGGGGATCCTGATGGCTGGGCTGATGTTACCCCCGGCTTTAAGAAAGACAAGAAGGGGGATCTTGATAACTGCAGGCTGATCAGCCTCACTTCAGTCCTTAGAAAAATAAAATATTACATCCATTTCTGGACACATGAAGGACAGGTAGCAGTGAGGAGGAGTCAACAGATTTATCAGAGCAAATCACAGTTATGGAGATGAACTTGGACTGAGTACTGGACTGCATTAAAAGATCACAGCTAGCAGGGTGCAGGTGGGCTGGTGATTAATTCCCTCCTTTTGACGCTCATGAGGCCACATCTGAAACACCAGTTTGACCACCCCTACATCCACAGTATAAAGAAAAAACTGACATATTAAAGTGAATCTTGGGGACGGTCTCCAGGATGACTGGGAGGAGCATGGCCCAGAGAAGAGAAGGCTACAGGGAAGTCTGTCATTTTCTACCACCTAACAGGTAAGTATAAAGAAGGCAAAGACTTCTTGAAAGGGCCTGGCAAAAGTACATGCTATAGAAATAGCAATTTTGGTCCCTGGAATAATAAGACGTATTCAAAGCTCAGCTGGGCAGGATCCTGAGCAATCTGATACCACTTTTGAAGTCAGCCTTGCCATGAGCAGGATCCTAGACAGTAAGATCTTGAGTTAACTTTCACCCAAAACCCTCCAATGTTTTTATGATTCTATCAACCTGATTCCTTTCTGTGGTGAAAGAACTGGTGATGTGATACTGAGTGTTGCATGCGGGCTTGTATCTTTCCTGTCTGGAAGCTGAAGAAGAATAGGCTGGACAAATGGACTCTTAATGAACTGAAGATTGTCTGGGCCACCAGGCTGAAAAGATAGTAATCAATGTCTCAAGGTCAAGACAGCAGCCAGAAGAGTGCTCAAATGGTTGATAATGAGGCTGATACTATCCAGTATCTTTACCAGCAAAATGGATGATAATGATGCAGAATGCACCTCCTAAAAGCTGTGGAAGGTTTAGTGGAGTGCACCATGACAGTCTTGAGCCTGGGGCACATGTGAGACCTGCCAACATATCTACATGTCCACGATGTTATATGCACCACTACAGGAGCATCAAAACCTCTGATTCCTGTACAAACATATCCCAGAACACACTATGCACTGTCCAGTGAGGCAGCTACCAGTCTGTTTCCATGGCAGTAAAAGTGCAATAACCACGCACTGGAAACACTCACAGAGATGAACAGTAAATGACGGAAACTTCCAGTCAGGAGAAGCTATAGGGTTTTTTTCTTCCTTTCACAAAATAGCAGTTTCATCTATGCCTGCTGAGGCCTAACCATCCAGGGAGATGTGCAAAGCACCTTCAGAACAGGAAGTAAAATAAACACCCCAGCTGGACACTGGGTGTCTAAAATTACAGACTAAATAGAAAGATTGGCTTTATAGCATATTGTAATTCCCCCCCTAAGCCCCTCTGTCTTTCAGGCAATGAATTACTTGTCTTCTTCTCTTTTTGCCCACTAGAAGCTAATGACCTTAATCAGCTTTTTCATTGGTCATACCACCCCTATGTTCCTCAGGTATCCTCCACTTTCTAGATAGTGTAACTGTTTAACATAGTCGACCTCAGACCGCTGTTGCCTTTAAGACTGAAGATGCTGCATTTATTTCAGCTTTGAAAAATGGCTCTCATAGCTGAAAGGCTGTCTGCTTTGTCCACCTATCTGCTGGCTCTAATAAAAGATATTATCTTCCCCTACAAACCTTTCACCAGTTACATCCATAGATTATCATGATTCAACAACAACGCCATTTTATGAATTAAATAATTTGTTTTCAATGGTTTCATGGTTTTTTGTTTTCATGTTTTCAAAAAAAAAAATAAATCATAATCCTCTCTTCCAATGCCACCCATTTCAATATGTGGAGGCACCTACCCAGCCTCTGCCTGTAAACTTCATTTTTCAATGGAGCCAGGTGATATAAAACAAAGTTTAATTTACTCCAATTTAGAATGCTGTAGGCCTTAATCGTGATATGGGTCAAAACTTACTTCTTACAACCTGCTGAAGGCTGATGTAAGTCAGTCTTTGGAAGTTACCTATTTGTCTTTATGAACTGCATCAGTCTCAGACTCTTCAGTCTAAACAGGACTATGTTGTAGCAGATTTCTGTGCTCTTGGAAATTGCAGATCTGAGCCATTTATACTAGTCAAATGGTCCTTCAAACCTGTATTCTTTAGGGCTTGTCGTCTTGATTGACAAGGAATATTTTTAAACATTTAATTTTTAATTTTTTACTGATTTTAAATCAGCCCATTAGCTAGTTGCTGGAAATGCAAGGGAGCTTCTGAGGCCAAAAAGGAATCATGGTCCTCTCTTGATGGACTCTATCCCATGTCATAGACATGTCATTTCAGTTCAAGATTAATTTAAGATGAAAATCTGAATATTGTGTTAAAAGAATTGAAGCAAATAATAGTTAAAATACACTGAATTCTGTGACTTTTATGCTTGTTTATAAACCAATTATAGTCTTGCCAGAAGCCAGCACCATCTTTGGAGCTGTTCTGGATTTTCACTTCCAACAGTTTCACTGTAGGTCAGGGTTCACTATAAGCTGCTCCACTGTATAATGAACCAAGCCAGAATGGTTGGCTTAGTAGTCTCAGTAGTCTTAGCAGTCTCTAACTTTGAAATATCCAGACACCCTGGAAACAAAGGTTTAAATTTCAACAGGGCTGACTCAACCCTTCTACCTTTTGAGGCAGATAAATTGTGTGCAGTGCACTAGTCTATCTATGGACCTCTCTGGTAAGGTGAGACCTGAAAAAGAGACGTGATCTACTCTGCACACATGAAAGGGCTTACTGCCTTTTTCTCAAGGACCAGTTTGTTTCAAATTTGTGTCCAAAAGTTTTTAGCTCCAAGAGCTATGCAGTTTAACCTGTATTGCTTTTCTGAGTGACTGTTACCCCCTGAGTTAGAGTGAGACTGACTGCACTTCAGCCTGATCCAAAGCCCATCAAAATTAAGGTGGTTCTTTTAACCCTTATATTGATTGGTTTTGGTGTGACACCTTCCATTAAACTCTAGGTGTCCCCCCCAACCCAAATATTATTAAAGGCAATCCCTGTGGTACACTATATCAGAAGTACAAATGCATATGTAATACCATATATTCATGACCTCTTAGATATGCAACTGTGCACACACCTAATATGAAAATGAAATCAAACAAATGTGATTCAGTCCTTCCAGACAGACACCTCAGCCCACTTGTCCCAGTTGTGTAGTATATTAGCATTCATCTCACAGCAATTTGCCTACAGAAATTTTTCAAGATGAAAGTTTGATGCATAAGAAGAATCTCAGGACAGAGCGGTTCCCTTAGCAACCTTGCAGCCAGCTCCAGCAGCCCTGACCCAGCTACAAAGCCCTTCACAAGCAGAGGAGACACACTTAATGACAGCTGGATGAAATTTGGGAGTACTGATAAACTGCCTTCTTATCTGGAAAACACCTTTGAGGAGTATTATCTTTATTGACTTGCTTTAAAAAAAAAAAGCCCACAAACTGCTGCTACAAATTAGTACACAATAATAAGCAGCAATACCAATTTATTAGTGTGCCCTCCCTCTCCACCAGTAAAGCACCTGGGGCACTGAATAACAGAGTAAAAATAAACACAGCATAATTAATTAACACTGATTACACTTCCTCCCCTCTAGACCTTCTCGAACATAGCTGTTTAGTCCTGTCTGTCTCACCCATGGCTCTGCCCATGCCACCTACACCAAGCAGCCCCCCTTGCCACATCCCCAGTTCTGCATTTCCTCTGCAAGCTCTGGCCTTGCCCCATCTTGAGTCTTGGAATCAGTGCACAACTTTGTCCTTATTTTTGTACCTGCCTTCCCTCCCCTGCCACCATTTTATGAAAAAAAACCCATTTTTTTTCTTTTGTTGGACAGGGAAATCAATTATGGGTGTGATTGAATTGGAGTAGCAAGGAAATATTTAGAGAATAACATGGGCAAATGTTGCTATGATTTCCCTGGCCTTTCTTTCTGCAGTGCTGAAAAATAGTATTATCAAATTTTGGCTTTTAATGACATATTCACATTGGATCTCTGGGCCAGGTCTGAGCCTCCTGGTTGACTTCTGTGTTGTCTAAATTAAGAAAACTAAAACATCTCATCTACAGAATCATTAATGACATTGACTTCTCTGTTCGGTTACAAGGTGCTACCTTCTAGCCAAGTTTCAACATGATTTTTGTAAATCTTCCCAACTTCACCCTAGGGCTGTCTCATGGACAAAGGCAAGCTTTATAGCGGGTAGGGATTGCAACAGAAAATTTTTGATGTGGTGGTGAATGTGCATGTGAAATACAAGGTAGGTTGAAGAGAGCTTTGTCTGACACAACACAAGGAAAGCCATTTTCTATAGGTCAAGGTAATCCCTTTCCATCATCAAGATAATACTAACAATTTAAGAATATTAAATTGTTATGTGTAAGAAGAAAAAAAGCCTTTAGCATCCTAACTTTCTCCAATGTTCTCCTTTTCATGCTTAGCCCCTGTCACCACATGCTAATCTCTGCAAGGATTAACTAGCAAAATCTCCACTGAAGACTACCATGCCAGTGCACAAACCCATGAGAAATCAGCAATGCCTTCCAGACTCTTAAAAATAAAAATAGGAAAGCAAAAATGTGGAAATTTTGTTATACATTATAATAGCTATTGCATGATGTAAACAGCTACATGTTGCAACAAATTTGAATGAAGCTTGTAGTTACCCCCATTGCATTATTCATATTATTATTAAGAGAGAATGATAATGAAAAAATCTTAGCAAGGTTTATAAAATTCTGGTGGGGATGGACCTCCTGTACTCCTGGATAAAAGTTACATATGTAAACAGATAATCTGCATGTCAAAGGGAAATACTCCCTTTCACAGCTTGTGCTAGGCAGGAAACTGTAGAAGTTGTGGCTGAAAAATGAGCACTGTGTACTCGTGCAAGACTGTGGCTGGAGATGTGACAGTGCATGTGACAGCAGCTTCAGCATTCCTTCACGCTGGGGTGAGCATGAACCTTCTTTCCACAAATTTGAAGGTGGAAATTTGTTTGTGGAAAGGTGAGTTTTTTAGGACAAATACGGTCAGCCTAAACCACCGCTCATTCTAAACCTCAATTCTGAGGTTCAGAAACAAATACTAGTAAGTTTAGATTACGTGCTGATAAATAGATCAAACTTGCTTCCACATCTCGTTATTTAAAATGATTTTCCCAGCTCACTTGATAGTCTCTAAAGCTAAAAGATATCCCTTATTGCATGTAGTTACACATACACAGTTTATAATTTCAAATCATCTCTTCACCTTCAGATCAGCTGGGCAAAGTTCAGGCACAGGCAGAGGAGGTGGCTGTAAAATCGTGATTGGCCCTGGCTGCCACAGCTTTGACAAAAGTGCCGGGTTTTGCCTGCCCTTTCTCCTGGAAGGGATGAAAATAGGCTGTGAGCCTCCTGAGCTACCCGCAGAGCAGACGTCTCCCTCCCTACACACCTGGATGTGCCACTGCCCTGTGGTTGGGGTCAGAGTGCTGGTGGAGATTTCACCCCCTCCTTCCCCATGCCGTTTGTGTGAAGACACAGATTCATGGGGAGAAGGGAGGACGAGACAGCAAACCTATACCACCACCTAACACCATCAAAAATCTTTCGGAGCCTCTGAAAACCACTGAAATTTTGCATGCCTCTGTTCCTGATGTCTCTGCCCCAGGCAACACATGCCTTTCCACACCATCCCTACACTGAACTTGGGTGGTGGTTTCACAGTGGGTTTGCCTGTGCACTTGACATAAATATTTCTGACCTCTGAGCAAAGTACTCCTACGCTGCCCTTCTGATGTCTTAGCTCTGACCATGCCCTGCCAGCCCAAGCTCTTGCTGAGAAGCCACAGGGAGGAATTTGGAGCTGACAGCTGTGCCCCAGCCCCACAGCACCACGATGCCAGTACTGAGGAGCTGACAAAGCTCTGGCCGTGAGAGCTGCTGCAAAAAAGAAGTCAACGGTCTCGGCAGACAGGTTGAGCAGAGGTTTGTGAGAAGGGAAACAGGAAAGCAGAGAGAAGAAAAATGACAGCCGAACACAGAGGACATCAGGAACATCTTCAGAGCTAGATGTGCTAAGATGGACCTGCATCTCAAAAAGGACAGGGTATGGCTAGGGGGCTATGACTCACAGAATGCAGGGCTGCAGGATTTTATGATAAACCACATGATCCTCAAAAATGTTGAATTTAACTCCCTAAACACATAGCTTAAATAAAAAATAATTTAGGATGTTACAGCCTGAATAAAACATTAAGACATATTAAATATTCGCAATGGTCTCCTCTGAGTTTATAAACCCTGACCGCTGAAAACTTTAGACAGGGTATGCTGGTTTTGCGTTGATTGACATTTGGTAGGAAAGAAGACACCCTTTTTTTCTAAAAAAAAGCTGTGATTACACCAATCAGTGGCTAGTTTTGGATACTCACACCTTGTTAGGCCACTAGAAAGTTGAATACACCTCTGGGAACACACGTTAAAAATCGGGAAGCCCCCAGTTCTCTTTCCTTCCTGCCTGGGAGGAGGTAACGGGGCACCAGTGGGGCTGGCCCCGCTCCACAGCGTGGCCCTGGCAGGGCCGGGCCCAGCGGCTGCCGGACAGGGGCAGGGGAGGAGAGAAGGCCCCGTCCTGGCTGGATCGGGCCCCGGCGGCTGTTAGCATCCAGCCGCTTCCCCCCACGCCACCCGCGGTTTCTGAAGACTCCTCTGCAGTAAACAGCTCCAGCCGCCGCTACCAAGTAGCCTTTCCGAGGGAGGGTCCCAGCCGTGCGAGAGATCATGCAGCTGAGAGCAGGGGCAGCTCTGCAGCCGTGCAGAGTGACACTGCAGCTGGAATTGAATGCAGCTAGAGACCCCGAGACCCTGGCACAGCCCCAGCGTGGCCTCTGTACTGGAAATAGCTTCAGCCACTGCTGACAAGTCATTTTATTGAGAGACTGTTCCAGTGCCGTGAGAGATGGTGGGCCAAAAGACCATCATGACCCTCTGCAGGCCTCAGGAGAAAGATCTTTCCTTGCACAGGTGAAACTTGCAAAACATTGAATCCCCTCTGAGTAAGAGAAAAGGACAGTGAAAACACATAGAGAGACAATATGAAGATGTTAAGGTCAGTGAAGGAGTCGTCAAGTCTTGGATGAGAGGAGAATGAGAAGATGCCTAGTCTTAGGCTGAAATTCTTGTGCAAGGCCATGGTGATGGACTGTAATATACGAGAATATCCCTTTAAGTTGTGGAAGATGTGTACAGGCTGATGAAGAGTTCAAATTGCAGATATGAGCAAAGGCATTTGTGTCAAAGCAAATAAATGTTGAAGTAGCTATGATCTTATGAGAAGCTTGATCAGAGAGAGATGAGATGAAGACCTGCCCCCAGGAAGGGAAAAAGACCTCTGTTCTTCCCAGATAAAAATGATTTTAGAGAGAGATGAAGAGAATCTTTGCTTTTGAACTGTTCATCCTTAAAATGGTACCCCATGAGTTTACATGACCCATAATGCTTCTGTGGGAAGAATGTGTGATATGGGAGGGACTTCACAAATGCAGATTTCCTGGGTGGCTGCTATTTGTGAGAATTGAAGCCATAAAAGAACAGTTTTCTTGTAGAGAAGTTTCCATTGGATGTCAAAAAGCGACTTCTCTCTCTAAAAGAACTGATGAAAGACTATTTTAGAAGTGGTAAACTGACCTGGGTTCCAAGTTTTATCTCTATACATTGTCAGTGAGAAGGGAAGGAAAGGTTGTGGGGGGAGGAGAGGTGTTTTGAAGGTTTTATTCTGATTCTTGTTGATTTTTTTGCTCTTATAGTTTTGTTAATAAAGCTTTCTTTATACCCTTTAAGTTTTGAGCCTACTTTGCTTTTTTTCCTAATCCTATCTCACAGCAGGAAAAGAGTAAATAATTCTAGTGGGCACTCAACCTACTACACAGGGATGTGTCACCTCTGAAGTAGGCCAAAATAGTTACAGCACGGATGGTGAAATATATATGGGATATGAGAAAAGGCATCCTTGCTAATACAGTGCTCTAAATTTAAATTGATTGAAGAATTTAAGAAAGATATTTGCAATTTTTTCATGGGATGGAAATTGAAAGAAAAAAATGTATCTTTCTCAGATATCCCAGTTTTGTATTGTTTTGCTGATTAGAAAGAGCCCAATTTGTTTTATGATACCATTTGTTACTGTACCACAAGGTCCCAATAAACATTTTAATAAACATCATAACCCAAGAACTCATCATCTCCGTTTATGTATCCATAAAAATTTATGACAGCATCATTCTGCCAGGGTTTCTGACTGAAGAACTTAACTTAGATGGTTATTTATGAATTTTACTGGGGGGCACATATTTGTAGAACAGTTGGATGCAGCTGGCTAATTATATCCTCCCCACACATCCATAGTGGAAGCCATCTAGACTTTTCTTTGGACATTTTGTGCCTTCTGCCTTCCACAGTGGCCTAGTGCAAAAGGGGATGAGCAGTGGAGTGGTTACAGGCCTGAGTCTGAACTGCAGCTCAGGCCTGTGGATAGGACACTGTCTGTACCTGGATGTTGCCCTGCTGGCTACAAGTGGTGCTGAGTGACTCCTTCTATTCCAGTCCAGGCCTGCTGCCTATTGCTTTAGATGTATCTAGAAGCTGCCTGACCTTTATGGTTTAAATACTGATGGGAAAATCCTTGAACTGACTTTGCCCCACAACCCAATTCTGTTCTTTCCTCCTAGTTCATAGCTTCAGCTGATAGTTTTGCACCAAGTCATGTTAAAGCAGTGGGATTACTTTCATGTATGCCTTTCAACAATACTTAATGCCATCAAAAACTTTGAAATAAGCTCTAGTATAAAGGCTTTCCCAGACTACAGAGGTGAAGGAGTAGTTCTTCCAACAGTGAAGTGGAGACTGGACCTGTCCATGGTTCTGGGCTTGGTGAGAACCAACAGAACCAACGGAGCAATTTATAAGGGGGGACAGAAAAACAATAAACAAGAAAGAAGGGGTCTTTCTGTCAACCGTGGTGAGGAGATTAGGCATAGTGAGAGCCCAGTCCCAGCGCTCTGGGCAGGTGCTGGGTGTCCTCAGGCTCCATTTCCAGTGGCGTGATGGGTGAGACTGGAAGCCTGCCTGAACACTACACTCCGTGCAGCAGCATCCATGGGAGCTGCTGCTCAGTCTCCTTTTAACTTCCATTTTTCTTCAATTTCAGTTGCAGCATGAAGAAGTAAAATAGGAGTAAGGGATTTGATGCACACAGAGATAGTTCAATTTAATAGCAGCAACAATCTGCCAAATTCCCAATATTAATTGGCCATGTTTGTCTCCTCAATTGAAAAGAGACTTTATCAGGAATGTGATTTATATAAAAGGTTGCTGTTTTTATACCTCTTTATACAAAGCAGGCAATCTTGGCATAAATCAGCATTAAAGCATTTAAACAATAAGTTGTTAACTCATAAAACAGTAAGTCAGCTTTCACACAAGCCAAAATCAGTCACTGTCAGGTTCTGATCACTTGGTAGGAGTCTCCAAGTAATTTCTCTCACATCTGAGCCTTAAAAATAGTTTTATCTCAATGCATGGGGGATTTAGCTCTGATTCTCATCGGGAGAGGGTCTATTTCCAGGCCATTTTTATAGAAAAGGCATAGTCACACACAGGTGTAGGTTTTTAATTGGGTTATTGGCATGACTTATTTTGGTTTTGGTTGTTTGTTTGTTTGTTTGTTTAAGGAAATGTCACTGTTTTATTTTTCATGAGTATTGCACCACAGAGACCAAAGTATATGTGCCTTCATTTGTAAGTTGTTCTGTGGCTCAGTACATGACTGTTCTTTACTATGTTGGCTTATGCAGCTTTTTCCTTTTCAATTTTCTTAGTATTACTTCCTACTGTACAGCTTAAGAGGAAAAATAAAGAATAAAATGACAATAAAGGCTCCCAGGGAAAAACAAAAGGGAGGAAACATGAAAAGGACTTGAGAAGAAAAGGGTATAAAAGCACAAAGTACAAAGGAACTTAGAGTTGAAAAGATTATAGAATTAAGGGGGGAAACGTGCTAATGTAATCTTAAAAAAAAAGGGAAATAATTCAGATGAAAAGCCATCAAAAGGAAGATAAAAAGGAGGAACATTAAAAAAAAAGAGAGATATTTTTAGACAGCCTGTTTAACCTGAGGGGACTACCCTCAGGAAAGCCAGATGTAGTTTACTGAAATTATTATCCTAATAAAATGTGTAACAGAACAGAGAGCACCATAAAAACAGTTTTAATGGAGAACACAAAACAATCTTCTCCTTCCTTGTTTGGTAACACCTTTGCTTTGAGCACAACTCTTGTAAATGGTACTGGCATTCCCAGCTTGTTAGTTCTCAGCCAAAACAATGCCTGTGCAGCTCATACATATTTTTCTACATCAAAAATTCACTTTTCCTACCTATAAAACATGGGTATTGTTTCTAGGCTTGTTTCTCCCTGGGAAGAACAGGTAATTAAGGGCCAATGGGGACCAGTCCTCAAGTCCTCTGCATGTGGAGAGAGTGATGGGGATGCAGCCCTGCAGAGTGAGAGCAGTTTCCCCAGCTCTGCCTGCCCACTGCCCATTCCCCAAGCTCATTCTCACAGGTACCTTTATTTATGTGATGCTCTTAGCAGGGTTAAAATGAAATGGCCACTCTGAGGGCAGAAAAGGACAATCAGTTCTGCTTAGTAAAACACAGTTATTAATTTTCTACGTTATCGTCTTTGATTGACAGTGCTATATTTAAAGATAAGAAGTCTTTTTTTTTCTTTTTTCATAGCCCCTATTTACAGAAATGTGTACATTTCCTGAAATACTATATTTATTTTGCAGGAAATCATTACGTTTCTCTTAATTTCAAAAAAGAACTGTAAAAAAAAGTGTAACAACTCCTTTTAAATGATATCAATATAAAAAGTAAGAGAGTGAGTAGTCTTATTAGTTAAAGCTGCATTTCCCATTTCTTTTTACTGAGACCATAGTATAAAGCAGTTGAAAGGGCAGTTAGCTAAATTAACAAAAGAAACATTCATTAAGGATTATTAACTACAAAGGTGCAAACTCAGTTTTTTGGCTTCAGGGCCCAGTAAGTTAAGTCACTAGGGCTCCTGAAAATTGAAATATCACATGGTTCTCCTTGACTTAATCTTGCTTTAGACAGGAGGAGATGGCTTAGATGCACCGTTGCATGCAGCCTGGCATTTTAATGTTTTAAAAGCAGAAGACAAAGAACTAAAAATACTTTTTTTAAAGTATTTGTCATGGGGATTTAATTGGCATGCATTGCATCAGCAGACACATGTTGTTGATGCTAAACACACCATTAAGGGTTGGGAGTATGAAGTGTATGTTTTGCACTGCCATACAGAGCTCTATCTAGTTAGAGAAGATCATCAGTGGAGCAACTTCTCATTAGGTTTGCACACGTGCAGGGAAAGGCATTGACAAGGAAGGTAGAAGGACACAGAAATATTCAGAAGTGATGAGTACAGTTCCCAGACAAGCTGGGCAGCTGTTTCTGATGTTCAAGAAAACTTTTACACCACAGATCACCCACAGCCAAATCCTTTCAGTGATCACCCCAGACCTAATTGTTGCTGGGGTGAGAATAAGGGAGGGGGAAGAAAGGCTGAAATCAGGGGACCCTAAGCAGCAAGGGAATTAAAGGTTAAAATAGACCACTGTCAAGCTATATTTGACAGTTCCCAAATGCAAACCCCTGGTAGTTTAGAGCACTCAGGAGCAGTAATAAAACCTCATTTCTACCCATGGTCTGATGTTGAAGTTGGGTTACATCTCTGACAAACCCAAGCCAAAAAGCCCTGGCAATGAGATTGCTAACATCTAGAGAAGGACCCAAACACCTCTGTCATGTGTAGCACCATGCAACCAAGATGTACAGCCAAACTAGAGAAACTACAATCATGCTCTGCCTACATTGTGGGCTGATGCATGTTTGAGTAAGATCACTTATCAAATCCACTAGAGAAAAATAAGAGGAATGGAGAAATACTCTGCTGGAGAAACTTACCACTGACTACAAGTGGATCTTTGGTGAACTATTTGGCAATATGCAGGTGGGACTGAAAGGCATGCAGCAGGCATTTTCTCCCAGAAGGAGGTGTTTTGGGAGCAGACAGTAGAGGATGACAGAGAGAAAGCAATCAGAAGCTATTGGCTGGTTTACCAGTTCAGGACCCCAAGCCTGGGATTCCTCCTGAGCATGTGAAACTATTAAGGTAGGACTGTGGCTCCCTGAGTTTAAAAAACGAAACAAAACAAACAGTTCTGTGTATTGGCATCACTATAATGATTCTGTGGAAATGAAAATACATGAAGCATTTCCCAAATGGTCATACATATGGTTATGCTTGACTTCAAAGCTGAGTGCATTTCTATGACCTCTTTCTCCACACTCTGCCTTTTTCCAAAGGAAGAAATTCTCCGATTCTTTTGCACCTTTCTTTATGTTCCCAATGTTAACACTATTCTTCTTTAGCAACATATTCTCTTTTCTTTAAGAAGTCTGAAAGCAAACTCCCTTGTGAAGAATGGTGTCAATATTCCCCTCCACAACCTCCTTGTCTTTAAACAGTAAAATTGTTGACACATGGCTCAGAATATGAATATTTGATCAAAATGAAGCTTCAGTGATTCCAGAAATTTCATGTCCCCAAGCATCTTTTTGGCAGATGGCCAGTAATCATCTACATTTTTTTCCATTTGGATCCACCTTGTTTCAGGTTTAATGCCCTTAGAATAGAACAACCATTATGGAAATTAGTTAGCAGCTGCTGTACATCAATGTTTAGAAAATTAATATTACCCACATTACACAGCACAGAAGCTGAATTTTAATGAAGCATGGAAACTATAAGCAAATTGGCCTTTCACCTCATCAGAGAAATAGTCAAACACTACTTTTTTTCTGAGAAAACTTATAATTTTCACCAGAATTCTCTGGACACGATAACAGAAATACAGTATTTTCATTATAACAGAAAGAATTAAATGCTTCAGCAAATTAAAGATGACAAGAGAATCTAAACTATTACATCTTCTTATTGCTAAACTTTAGAAATAGTCTCTTAGTCATATGACAGTGGAAATTACAATGCTTTATAATAACAGCTCGAACACATGAAGAGAAATGATCAGATAGATGCTGGGAAGAAAACTGATCTAAGCAGTCAGTTGAGGTTTGAGGTTTCCTCTGGCTTAGGAGCCATTACCAGCCCATACCAAGAAGGCAGCAGCACCAGTCCCTCACTGAGTTTTTGGTTGCTGGCTTCTTTGCTTTGCAGCTTTTCATCACCATTTTCTTCTTCTTACTGAACTCTCAAAAATGTTCAATTCTGACCTCTGTAATTTAAATCATGTATCTTCTTTTATATTCTAAGACAGTTATAACCAGATCACAGGAAAAACAGAAGGGGTGAATTTATTATTCTCAAGCAATGTATCATGGACATTTTAATTTCAGCTAGAAGCATTTGGTTAATTCATTTTTCTCTCTTTTTTAAAAAAAATTACAAAACTGACTTGAAAAATCTTGCAGGGTGTCTTTCTGCAAAGACTTTCTAAAAATAATTTTATAGCCTTTTTAAAAACAACATCCTAGCATGTGTTTCTGTGTATGTGCTTGTGTAGTGTTGGGCATTTTGTAAACATGCATCGAGACTGCCAGTATTTACCTTGAGGGTACGTTCATACTACAAATGGCAGTGAGTACAAGTCTTTTGATGGAAAATTACGCAGTTTCTAGCAGAACTATTTACTGGAGTACAGAGTTAGAGGAGCAGGTCTGAATGCTGTAGTAGCCAAATTTAGGTTTTACTCGCATTTAGTTGGTAATAAAAAAGGCCTGAAACTCTCAAAATTTAAAGAATGTGAAATATAAAAAGGCATGAGGAAGACATTACAAGGCTCAAATAACTGTACTATAAGCTGGCTCACCTGGATGCAGCAAGAATGCTTGGTGTGTAGGGATTCAAATTAACAGAACTATGGAGGAATAAGAAAGTCTGCTTATCATTTCCCTCAGACACAATGCTGATTAGAAGACTGCAGCAGAACCATAAAGTGCTATAAAATTACTTAAAGGTCATCGCATGTTGTAATAAACTGTAACCTAATTTATTTTTTCTTTAATGCTGACATGAATCTGCTGAAGCTAAAAAAGCAGGTAACTTTCTCAATGAATGTCAAAATGTTCCATTTTATTTTATAGGTTGTTTTACCCATTCTAAGTTGAAATGATGCTTTATTATGGCATAATTTTATGAGCCCAAAGAGACATTTTGACATTTAGCATAATATTCCAGAAAATCAGAAGAGAAGTGCTTACAAAAGGTGTACTGAAACAAAATGTAAGAAATATTGTATTATAAATAGGAATGGTGAATAAAGCATTGTTTTTCCCCACGTTCTATATGGGGGCTTTATTTCTCCCCACTTTCTCTATACTCTTCAGCACCGCCTTTGAAATAAAAGACAAGCAACTGCAAGAGAGACCTTTTAAAAGCAATAAAAATCCTTCTTCAGCCTTCATTTTTGTCTCGTTATTTTACCTGTAACCATTTGATGACAGTGTAGTACAGAGGTATTATGGATTTAAACTGCAATTTAAGGGCAGTCTCTGCTCCTTGCTGGGGCACTGTGGGTGAAGAGATGAGACATAAAGGGTTGAGTAGACTCATTTAAAGAGCATCTTTCTCATGGCCCTCTCTGTGACTGGGCACTCAAGCACCCCAATTCACGCCGCCACCACAATGCAAAAGCAGGAGGATGCTGGCAGCCCCTCTCCCTCCACTGGCCTTTGTCCCCTGCCTCTCTGCTGCTTTCTCACTCAGCTATAATCCATTGCCGTGGCTCATGGGCAGAAATGCAGAGCAGAGGTGACTGACATACTCTTTCACGGATGTGGCCACATGGTGCTCCCCTGCCAACCCCTTCCCTGGCTCCCAGCCATGGCTGCCAGTGTGCTGGCCACATGCCCTGCATGTCTCTGAAGCCAATTAAAGTTTTAATTTACTTTTGAGCCACCCCTTTAGGTCCCTGGAACAATTGTGGTTTACTCTATACATCTTCAGAAGACATTTCTCATTTTCCTGTGCCCACTAGACACCTAAGAGCTGGAAGTGGCACTGGGAAGATGCTTTCTTCTGGAGGTAGAGGTTGGAGGAGTAGATGGAAGGCAGTGACAGTGGTCTGGAAAGATCCCCAGGAATCAAGGTTAAGACCAGATGGGTCTCAGTGTCCTTGGATCTTCATCTCTCCTCACTGGCAAGAAAATGGGAGGTTGTACTTCATTAAGTATTAATCACTAAATGCTGACGTTATGTCAGGGATTTCTCTGTTTTAACAGCACCTGTTTCCAGGGACCCAGTAGCAGTTCATAGTTGCCTAAGACCAAAACAGTGGGTCCTGTCTGCCAATGGACATCAAATGTTTTAAGGCACAGGATGTGTGTGAAGCCAGCAGTCCAGAAGGGTGAGGGGAGAGGTGTAAGGAAAGGCCATTGTCAGTTCTGCCCCTGGGGACCATGAATATCTGCTCAGTGCCAGAGGTGCCCTGTGCTATGTCTGGGGTTGGAAGACATAGGGAAAGCAAGCCATGGAGGGCTGGACATTCAGGGGGACACTGTGAACACAAAATTCAACCTCTAAGCAGCTGACATGTAGTCTGGGATCCTCAAATAAACTGTATTGGGCAGTGTTAGAAAAGGGACCAAGACCTACAGTGGGCGTGGTGAGTGGCCAAGGACAACTTAGAAAGTCCACCATCAGGGAGAAAGTGTGGAGCTTACACCCAGAACAATGCCACTCTTTTCTTGCACTTGAAGGAGCAAGTGGAGATAATATCATCCCACTTCTGCACTCTGGAGATCTGGAGCTCAAGTCAGTCAGGCAGGGGAAAATGTCTCCACCATTCTCAGCACCACGGGAAGGGTGTTTGACTGCTGGGGGGTTGGAGAGGGATCACCATCATTTCCCCCTCCAGGTGCGTTATTCAGGGTTTGGTATGATGAGAACACCCAGTCCCTGCATGCTTGTCAAACTGCTGGCAGCAATTTTCTTTGGAAATTTAAACACTGCCAAATGATATAGCGGACAGGAAAACCATCATTTTGGACAAATAAACTTTCTGCTGAGTGAATTACCTTTGGTTCCTTTGTAAACCTCAGATATTTTCTACTCTGTTGGTGCTTACTGGAAGGCATGAGAATGCACTGATGGAACAAAAGGAGCGAAGGAAAAAAAAGAAAAGAGGAAAAAGGAGGAAGGCATAGATGTTGCACAGTAAAAGGCAAATATTAGAAGAGAGGGCATATAATTGAGATACAAAGCTGGAATCCCCATTGATCCAAGGAGCCTCACAAGCTGCTTTCTCACCATGTGTTAAATCACCAGATCCCTTCACCAGCACACCCTGTAATACAGAGCCATCCGGTTTTCATCCTGAATGGTACACTTGCAAAATCTCCAGTAGCCCTCATTAGCAGGGAGCTGCTAACATGTGCAGATGTGTTGCATTGAACTTGTATTTCACAGGCACATTTTTAATGTCCTTGCTATGACTGCAGCTGCAATTTCAAAAGATTATACCAACTCCAACTACTTTCTGTCTGCCCCAAGGGAGAGGACAGCAGTCACGTCAGACAGGGGATGGAGGATTTTTGTTTTTCTGTGTTAATAAGAAGGCAGTGTCTGAAGTACCGCTTTTGCAAAGAACCCTGTGTTCAGTTTTCCTCCAGCCCTGATGCTGAACTGATCAATACTAAATCTAAATTATAACGATGGCCCCTGTGAAGCTTGCAAATGTTATGTCAACATGTCTTAATAGCTTTGGCTTCCTGAGCAGCCTTATTAGCTGCAATCTTCTCTGCTTCTGCTATTCTCTTAACTACTTCCACCTATGGAGCCCCATCACTAACAATACTGACCACTTCTTCCATCCTTCTTGCTTTCTTCTTCTGCTGCTGGTGGTTCCTGTCATGTGAGAGCCCTCTGACAAGGACATGCAAGAAAAAGAGAAGAGGAGGGGAGAAAACAAAATTAATTCCCCTGCCTATTCTCCCCCTCCCTGCAACTGATGAACCAAAGAAGGAAATAATTGCTACTCTCTTTTAATAACACCACGTTTACAGAAATTTCCATAAAGATGATTTGGAAAGGAATGCATGGATTTCTTCTCTGTGGGGTGTCAAAAATGGTTTGCATTGTTCTGTAATGTAATGTTATTAGTGCTCCATCTAATTTATATTTGCATTTCCCTGTCTCCAGGGCAAATTTTTACAACTCACTTGCAAAGTACTAAATGAAGAAGTGCTGCAGTGCTAAAGAACATTTCCTAGCAAGCTTTCAAGCCATTCATTAATTGCCAAGGGGCCAAACCTGTAAGGTGTTGAAGGACTCCAAAGAAACCTTGAGTTTTCTCCATCCTCATGTGGAGTGCAGAGCACACAGCACTGCAGAAGTGTTTGATCATTGTGGTTGTAACATGGAAAGTTGAAATGAACAGACTCTGCGTGTGTAGCCAGAATTTGCTCTAAGTGGGAAGGGTTGCCTCCCCACTTACCACTGGAAAGGAAGTTGAAAGTGGAACAGAGGGAGGTGAAAGTTGAGTGACAGCTGGAAAATCACCATTTTTCTGAGGTGTCTCATTGCTGGGGCATGCGTCACATCCACATGTATGGCGGGATAATTTAGGCAAACAAGCTTTCATTAACTGAATACTTACAAACTCTAAACTGTACAAATACTAATTGTAGCAGAGTTTCTCCTGAGAGTTACTGTGTAGGCACAGGGTCTTTATCCCAATGGAACAATACAATACAGGGAAGATAGGAAATAATACTAATGTTATTAATGAATTATTCTGAAGTAGCTGTAAACTCACCTTTATGTGCACTGGGAAACAAATGCCAAGAGATGTAAATGTCTTGCTCAGAAGTCAGATGGGAAGTGAGTGGCAGTGAGGACATGAATCCCATGAATCTCAGTGACATTCTTTATGCTCAAACCATTTTCCACTTTTGAGATATCATCTATATAAAAAGTGTAAATATCTGTACATAAAAACCCCTACATAAATTAAACACCACCAAGTGGATTCTTAATTTTGAGACTAATACCAGGTGTATGGTATTTCAAGATTTTGCCCAGCAGCTCAGGTCAAGCTAATTTGGGTATAACAACAAAAGCTGCAGACACGCCTGAATAGTCACCAAGGGACAATGGTTACTTTCTTCTTCCTGAAAAGAGTTCAGGCTTCACAGCCTGTGGAAGAAAAAAATGTACTAAAAATCACCAGGGCTGGGAGAGAAAGAAACATAATGTGAGGTTTCTGCTGTAAATGCCTGATCAAAAGACAAGAAAAGAAGAAAGCAGCAGCTTCCTAACCTTTCTGGGCAGCAGAAAATCATGATGATTTCTGTGTCTGTGATGCCAAGGTGGCTGCTTTGCTTTCTAACAAGAGAGTATTATAGTCCAATTAAAACAGGATAAGCTTGTTCCACCTGTTCTTTAATGTCAATAACTCAAGGCTGCAGTTTACAGCAAACTCCATCCACATAATGGGGAAGCTGCACCTGCTTAAACATCAGGTCTTAATTTAGATAAAATTCTTTATGGATGCACCTCAGATTTTGTTTCATTAAGATGGCTCTGCATGCTTCACTGGGTGCTAACCTTTCAGACATATTTGCAAAGCAGAAAAATTGTAATATTTCAAGACTTAACCGTGTGTCTTACTTAGTAACTCAAGCTTTTTATTCCAATATTTTAACAAAACCTTTCATTAACTCAAGGTAAGGAATCAGAATCGTGCATTTTTTTTCTAATAGGGATTCAAAGAATCCATCCACCTGTTCAAAACAGAGGACAAGCTAAAATTTCATGTTGGAGTAACAATTACGTTTGTCAAAGAAACAACTTTTCCTCCACTTCCCCCCTTATTTGGCCCATCCTTGCTGTTCTGGACTGAAAATATAATCTGTAGAACCAGTCTTCAGGAAATCCAGCAAGTCATTTGCAAAAGTCACACTAAATTAAAAACAGAAACTAATTTCCACTTCAGCAGCTTGAAGTTTAGGTCAGAGGTGAAGCAATAGAGATGCTTGTGTATATAAATATTACTGAGCTCTAACACATAGTGGAAGCTGTATTTTAAAATTGAGATAAACACTGATCAAGGGATCACTGTTATGTAACTGTTTGGACTCCAAAAATTACGAGAATGGCTTTCACAATGGAAAATAACATCCATCTCAGGGCTGGCCTCTCCCTTTGTTTGCTCCTCCATAGAACCACCTCTTTCTGTTCCTCTGGCTTTGGTAGTCAGCAAGAAATTTTCTCTTTGGCAGGAGGGTTTCTGCATGCTGGTGACAAACATCTGGCCATTCACAACAGGGAGATTGCTCATAAGGAACTTTATAGAGCATCCTCATGAATGATGTTTCTATATACTGATGTCCTAAAGACAGTGGGATTGGCTGGAGACTATATGCAGCCTATAACATGTAGGACCAAGTCCCTGAGATAAGAATTTAGTAGCTGGGCCATGTTTTCAAGAGGAAGACCAGAAACTCACAGTAAAACATGGAAACTGAACTTCAGCTCAACATTTACAGCTTCTACAGGCTGCGTACCTGCAGGCTTTGATTATGACTTTCAGTAGATGCAAAGTCATAATGCAAAGACTTTCTGGCTCTGCGTGAAGAGTGCCTAAATGAATCCCTGAAGATCATGCATATGTGCCCTTTTTCTGGTTTACCTCCCTGGCTGCATATATGTGTCCCTATGTTCTTTGAGGGCTTTCTTCTCTTGAATAGTTGCTCCAGGTATAGTCCTGCAGTTCAGCCCCCAAAGACCCTCACCATGGTCTATAGATTTTGCTAAGCTGATCAAACAGACACCTCACAAAGAATTTTTTCTGGTTGAGTAATGTGCAGAGGTTTCCGTGCCTTTCCTCTGCCTCAATGCAGTATTTGCTGGCTTAGTTTGGACCAAATTAGTGGTACCTGGAGCTAATGCTTCACTCAGAGGGAGAAAAATGCACTGATGTGATGCTTTCAGCTGCACAGGAACAAGGAACTGGTGTCTGGCAGTAATACCCAATGCCTTCACAGACACTGTTTCAGTGGCTGACCAGGGCCATGGACATCTGGGACACAGTAGGTAGGTCAGAGCAGTATTTGTTACAGGCATTCTGCCTTTAAAATGCCCAAATTTTCACACAGGTTAGAAAGGGTGAGCAAACATTTGCAAATGAATTCCCTACAGACCCTAGTCTAGACAAAGCCAGTGAATGGGTGTTTAAGTTGGATTTGGAGGATTTGGCAACCAGCCAGGCCACTTCTTCCCTATTTGTAGCAAACTGTTAAAAATAGGATAAGGTTTAGAAGGCTCAGATCTGCCCTTCAAAAAAATCCATATAATTGAGGAGTTTCTCTCACTGACACGTTTCTATTTCTGTTGTCAAAAGGAAAGAAAAACTAATAATGTTGGGGTTTAATAACAGAATATCCCTGACATACAGAAGGTCTTTAGATTTTGATTGGGAGATTACAAGGTAGGCTGCTGTTACCTGTGCGTAGTAAACGCTGCACAGTGAAATCATAACTGAAGGGCTGAGGTGCAGGCCAGATATGCCACAAATAAAAAAAATAAAGGAGCGAGAGAACTGTAATATCTTTCATTTCTCCTTCACCCTGCAGGGATTTGGGAACAGTAATAAGTAAATAAGTTTACAGCTGTCCACAGCTGAGGGTTTTTTGATCACCAATATGGCTGTATTTTACAGACATGGTAAGTTTAGGACCAGGGTTTTTTAATGATCAGAACTGGTGCAAATTTCAGCCTTACTATCTCAATAAAAGCTCACAATTACTATCTAAAATATCAACAAGAATGAAAGTGGTACAATACCCATTATAGAACTTGATCTGCTGCTTTGCATCCTTATTATTGGTGGCAATCAAAAATAAATAAACAAAAGTACTCATCCTTAAATGGAAGCTTAGTGCTATAAATAACAATTCCCTGTGAGATTTCTGAAAGATATGCATTCAGTTTACTGAAAAGAACCTGTATTTTTCTTTCTATCACCAGCGTACAGACAATATAACTACACATGAACATACTGCATTCTGACTCAAACACTTCCCTGGAGAATATTCAGTTAAGTTTTTATTTTACAATTTTTATAGCCAGAGATCATACTTAAAGCATAGAAATAACACAGTTTAACTTGAACTTATCAGGCTAAATCTCCACTCTTGATCAAAAAATCTTGAATTGGCTTGAAAAATTACCGAATTCGTGTGGTATTTATAGTGCAGGAATATGTAGGGAGTGTTTGGATGTCATTTTTGTAAGGATACTTCTTATAGTAACTGAAGATGCTATAAGTTGAACTATGGAATATGAAAATCCTTAAGGTTTATGGCAGAGTTTTTGACTGCTGAAATTAAAACAAAGAACTTGAGATAACAGGAGTGTCAGCAGCACAGAGGCTAAGTATGATTAATTTTGTTGTAAAATTAAAATACAGTATTTTGTCCAAATATTTATGAATAAATACCGGTTTTCTATTAATTCATACTGGAAAACATACTTTGCCTCTTTGATGTTGAATAGACTATATTGCAATATAAAGTTTTAGGGATGTTATTTCTTTTACCACTAATACTTTTACAGTTTCACAGCTATTACACTGCCATGCTCCTTGGACTTGAAAATATGTTCTGTGCACTGATCCCACAGAATCTGTTTATGCATTTCACTCTCCTGAGTTTGTTCATTAGAGCAGTAATTACTTGCAGGAGCAGAGCTTGCCTTTTCAGGTCCTAAAGCATGCTACTCTACTCTAATTAGGTTCTTTGAAGCCACCACATCCTGTAAATAATTCAAACATATCTGATTTATGCAAACACATTCAAATGACCTGTAAATGTAATTTCATACGGAACAGCTATTGGGATACAAATTCCTAGATTTCTGCCTCTTCTGAAGTGCTGGGTATGCAACAGGGACTGCTGTTGTATTGGGATCTTTTGGGGTCAAGAAGTGTCCTGAAGCTTCAGCTTCAGCAGCAAGACAACAACTTGATATTCATAGAATCATAAAATCACACATGAGTTGGAAGTAATCCACATTGATGATTTAGTCCAACTCCTGGCCCTGCACAGGACCATCCCCAGGAATCACACCATGTGCCTGAGAGCATTGCCCAGACACTTGAGCTCTGTCACACCTGGTGCTGTGACCACTTCCAAGGGGAGCCCATTCCAGTACCCTTGCAGGAGAAGAAACTTTTTCTAATGTCCAACCTAAACTTCCCCTGACACAACTTCTGGCCATTCCCTCGAATCCTGTCATTCATCACCAGAGAGAACAGATCAGTGTCTGTCCACTTCCCTTCATGAAGAAGATGCAGACTGCCCTCAGTCTCCTCCTCTCCAGGTTGAACAGAACAAGTGAGCTCAGCTGCTCTTCATACGGCTTTCCCTCAATGCCCTTCACCATCCTAGTGGTCCTCCTTTGGGTGCTTATAAAACAGATTAGAGTCTGTTTTATATTGTGGCACCCAAATCTGCCCCCAGCATTCGAGGTGAGGCCGTCCAGTGCACAGCAGAGGGGACAATCCCCTCCCTTGCCTGGCTGGCCATGCTGTGCCTGATGACCCCCAGGACACAGGTGGCCCTCCTGGCTGCCAGGGCACTGCTGGCTTATGTTCAACTTGCTGCTGACCTTTTCCATGGCACTGCTTTCCAGCCTCTCATTCCCCAGTCTGTATGTACCATACCAACAGGGTTGCCCCATCCCAGGTGCAGAATCAGGCATTTTCCTTTGTTGAACTTCCTGTGGTTACTGATTGCCCCTCTCTCTAATTTGCTGAGGTCTGTCTGCAGGGCGCCTCTCACGTCAGGAGAGTCAATGGCTCCTCCCAGTTTTGTATTATCTATAAACTTGATTAGTATCCCTTCCAGTCCTGTGTCTAGTCATTTATTAGCATGGATGCATTTGTCAAGCAAGTTTAGCTGATGTTTTGCAAAAAGCTTTGAGATCTGTGGTGGACAAGGAAAGGAACAAAATTTGGGTGCTTGAAGAGGTGAGGTCAAGGCGAGTGTCACCTGAATGATAAATATGATGACTGATATTGCATTTAGTTACCACAGGAAGAGGTATTTACTTTTGAAATAAACTTGGAGACATACAATATTGGTGAACACCAGTGGAAATTCTGACTTCTCCCCCACCCCTGAACAAATGCATCAAAGGTAACAGTAAAATACAGCAAAAGTAGTAGCCGGGTCAGTATGCTGCCCACTGACCATGAAGCAACTTCAAAGCCATAAATGTTTCTCACTTCTATGGCCCTCCTAATCTCTGATCTCTCTATTTAAAAGGCGCTATTGAACTTTACAGTAGTGTTTTGTTATTGCTGTTGTGGGTTCTCTCTGTTCTCCTGCACCCCATCCCCCCACCCCCCTTCCCCCTTTTTTCTTTTCTTTTGTTCAAGCCAATTCTTGCACCAGTATAAAGCAAGCAATCCCATTTCTCACGTAGCCCTAAAATATTCACAAAAAACCAATTTGTTTTTAACATCAGCTTGGGCTACAGTTGAACACCCAAACATGGAACGCCACCTGCTTGTCTTTCATGTTAAGGGGACCATTCATGTGCTTACAGCTATACATTTTTAACAGTCTCAGTGGATCTGTTACACTGAAGTGGAAGATTTACCTTAAAGATCTTTAATCAAATATGTCCTTTCTATTTGCTTCTTTAAAGTTAAACAACAGTTCCTTGAAAAGGCAAGAAAGTCCCAACAGAGGTGATAAGTTCTAGATATTAAAAGTGAGTATAGAAAAGTATAAAAACATGCAGTGAAGCAGAAGTTACAGAAATTATGTTTTGTTGTTCATAATGACTAGAGAAATGTGATAGCTTAAGATACCTTATGAAAATGTTTAAGAAAATTGGATGGAATGCTTGCATTAAAATTACAACTTGAATTTTAATTCCATTGACACAGTTTCATTATTCAAACATTTCCAAGTCTTTACCTCAGAAATATTTGGGGTCATGTCTTCTGAAACAAAGCTGAAACCACACTGAAGCCATTGCCAGGCTGGTGCTGATACCTTTTAACTCAACAGTAGGGATCTAAACAGTAGTAGAGAGCATCTTCGGATATGCTTTACATAATCAAAGTTTAAAGAAGTACAATTGCACAAAACAACAGTAGAATTTTTCATTAGAAAGACAAACCTAACAAGACAAAAAAAAATATTTAGCTTAGATTTTGGAAAACAGAGAAAATGTTCTTGGTACATCCTATAAGGAACCTTCTGATTTTTTTTCTGTACCTCTTTTCAAGCTCTAGCCAAGTCACCATGTGACAATCTCTATGAGCTTGAGGACAGACAAAGTGCCCAGTATGAGCTACTTACCACTCAAATGCACAAGAGCTCTGAAATGCATTTATTGAATTTGTTTTTATAACTCAAAGCCAATCTACTTTGTTCATCTTCCCTATGAAAATGGCAGCTGAAGAACACAGCTATACGGGAAATTCTTACTGCTTTCCTCATCAACAAAATTACAGGACAGATGGGATTTTGTGACCTTCCAATTATATCCTAAAGCTCTTCTTTCACTCAGTCCAACCTGCATGCATGTACCCACATCTGTGACCTTGGGAATTTGAAACCGTGTGTGAGCTTTCACTTTTGCTGTGCTGTGGGGCTGGATGCTGCTGTGTGCACCAGACATACCCACCATAAGGAGGGGATGAGAAAGATTTTACAAAGGGTTATGAAGTTATTGTGGGGTTGGATCCCATAACCTTGAAGGTAAGACCTCTCCCTGCTCCATTACCAGAAAGACACTGGTTGGCACAACTAGTAATCTACAGAAAGGTTGTAGTAGAATTACACAGTCTAAATATAATATCTTAGAAACCCTGAAGCTGTCTGTTTAAAATCAGCTATATTTAAGGAATTGGTGAAATACAAATTTTTTTAAGATGAAGCTGACGTATAACTGCAGTATACCATTTTGCCATTTTCTCTTAAACAAATATAACCCCCAAGTACATAACTTTGTAAAATAGTGGGTATTTAGAGTCTGATGAATTATTAAAAAACAGTTAAACAGATAATGAAAAGCAATACATGAATAATCTACATTTCAAAAGCTAAAACACAGCCATGCTGTATTTCTTACAATTAGTTTTGCTGTCATGCTCATCCTGTGCAGAACTTAGGAGATCCACCATAACAGCCAACTTTCCAAGCACATATTCTACAAAAGGCCATCTCATTACGCAGCCAATTAAATGATTTGTTTGTTCATGATGGAATCTAATGTGGCGATTTGTTTTCTTCCAATAGATACCTTCTGCTAAGAAGCCAATTTGGCACACCTTTATAATTGTGCTAGTTCCTCTGGGAGCTACAAAGAAGTTTGTGAAGCTGATAATCCTTTAGTGCAAATGAATGAACAATAAAGACACTTATGATGTTTTCCACAGTGAAAATTCAGAAACATTGTAGCATCCAAAGAAAATGTTGGACATTAAAAACCCTAGGACTGTGTTATATTATCATCTTTATTGTATTAATTATGTTATAATGTTTATGATATTATATTAACATATATATTATATTATCAGCTTCATTGTTGGTGCATCAATGAAGTCTTTTTCTTGAGGATTTTAAGACCAACAAATGGATATTGCAAAACCTTGTTCTTTCCCAAGTGAGGTACCAAAGATACTGTAAAAGTTGTCACAGTGACAAAGTTCTGGACTCTGATTCTCAAATAAACACATTAACCATCAGAGCCAACCCGGGCATAAAAGTCAGTATCTTATATAAACGCATTTTACAATTGCAAAGAAAAACCTGAAGAGCCTTATAGACTTTGCTTGTAATGAATGTAAACAAAAATTTGCTATGAGGCACTCAGAGCAATATGCACACCACACAGCATAGCCTGTTCATCAAAACTACAGTATGTACAAACCCACAGATTAAAACATGAGGCAGGAAGGGAACAGGAGGAAATAGGCTGCAGTTTTCTAAAAATTAAGCTGAAACTGATCCAGGTACATTTTCTGAGGAAAAAATAAGGGTTTCTGTAGCTCACAGTGGAGTTGAGCTTGGCATAGAAGCTTAGCTGGTGTCATTGCTGCAATAGAAGCAGCAGCAATGAAACACAAACCACTCAGGTGTTGTTTTGGCTTCAAAGCTTGTTCTTCATTTTCCTAATTTGGGTGGGGAGAAAAGCAGTATAACGAGGACCATCAATATGGTCAGGGAGAGACCTGATCTCCCAAAGATGGTGGAGAGATTGATAGTCCTTGTTGCAGACCACATAAGTCCCAGAGGAAATGCTGAGAAAGCCTGACATGAAAAACTTATCATCCTTGTGGGCATGAGTGACTCTGCAGCAGTGGCAGCAGACTACATTATGGATGATTCTCAGGCTGCTATCAAAGTGGTGAGAAAAGATGGGTGCTGTTGGCAGTGATGGGGAGAGGGTGTGATGCCTGATGGTCCTTACCAGTTGTACTTATGGGCATCCAGAACCTCACACTCTTCTCTCCAGGACTATTAGTATGTCAGGACAGAAAAAAAATAAATACCAGTACAGAAATACTACAACTGGAAAAATAAATGCTAGTACTGTAAGTACTCCTTTTCATCACTTTTCCTTAGCCCTGGGAACCCAGCCCAAAAATGAGGAGAGTGAAGAAAGTCTCTTAAAGCTCTGGGGAAGAGCTGCTGCATACGTTGAAACTAAGGAGAATTCCTAGGGTGAGACACAGGTTTCATCACAAGTGATTCAGTGGCCCAGGCCTGAGGGTTTTATCCATACTGCAGTATTAATCAGAGAACCATGTTTCCTTTTCTTGGAGGCAAAAGTTTGGTTTATATCATTAGAAGATTAAAATTAGAAACTAAAATTGAGGTGTATGCTCATATACATCCAAAGGCAGGAATTTTCCTCAGGGTATTTAAACTGCCTCAAGCAGATCTCCTTTTATGGCCACAAGTGTGTGGAACTAGCATTTCCCTTACCTTGTGACTTTATAATCTTTCAAGTTAGTGCAAAGTAGCAGTCAAGTACCACAAACTCAGAAGTTTGTAACACTGCATTTTGGCTCTGTAACTCTCTGAGGTGCAGAGAAAGACAGTTTGTTATGGTATTTGAGCTATTTTCCTTTGGACAACAAATGCTGGTTTAAAACATCACTATTATTCTTATTGTGGATAAAATTAGGATTTAAACTTGTAAAATATATGGCAGAAGCTGATGATATAATAAAATGAACTTTTGGAGATGATGAATAGTTTATACTGTGGATGCTCAAACAAGATAAAGAATGGAGTTAATGCTGAAAAAATGAGCTGGGGACATCTCATTAAGGGCTTACTGCTGTATTTGCATTTTTGTTTAATACTCAAATCCTGAAACACTGCAAATGAGCTGTAACTTTGCAGTCTTTAAAAAATAAATAAAGATTAGATAAATGCAGATGCTATGCAAATAGTCAAGCAGCAGCAGGCTACTGGGCAGCCATTAATAAGTGCTAGGAAGTTACACAGGTGATCATGAAAGACCTTTCCAGGAAGACTAAATGTCACAGTGATGGGTTAAGTTCCTTCTGCTTCTTTCCTTTCCAAAATCAATCCATACAGGCTCCAGAGGTAACCTGGAGTTATGCCTTCTTAGGTGGGGAAAGTTGATGTATCGCTAGGTGGGGAAATACATGTAGCATTACAGCCACGTACACAAGAGAAAAATAATACAATTGCACAATGCCTGAATTATTTCAAAGGAAAAGAAACATTTTTTCTGTTATTTCTAGTTCTTCATTACCAAATAACATATGAGTATCTCCTGCATTCGCAATCGTACCCAGATCTTCTAAAAATGACTCATCCTCAATCAGATGAGACAGTTGCACATTTACACCCCAGATTACAAAAGTATTTTAAAAATCTTTCTTTCACTATCCATTTATTTGTCTTCCTTACACGTTCTTATTGGTTGCTCATTATGAAAGAGATTTATATTTTAAAACTCCATCTTATTTATCCCCTTCCTTTTAATGAGTAACTATAAAATAAGCATCATTTTCCTAATGTGCATTTTGAGTGTCAGAAATAGGCAATTTAAATGTGAAGCTTCAAAACGCTATTAATACTGCAATTTAGTGACAAAATATCTCTCAGTTTTCAGTGCCTCTTGCCACTCTTTCTTCATTTCAGTGATTTATTGTACTTTTTCTTTGCCTGTAATAGTTAGTGCCCTAAGTAGCCATGGTTTTTTTGTGTTTCTCTGCACATTAATACCCTTTGGTAATGGCTGGCTCTACCTTTGTTTGACAATCAGCCAAGAGGAATGTGACACAAGGTCCACATTGTGCCAGGCCCTTCGCAACACCTTTTTGAGATTGTCTCTCCATTCACTGACTGTGTATGACTCCTGAATACTAACTTGGAAAAGCTCAGCCTGACATGAATGGCTCTAGTCTTGCCAGAGAGCGACAACCACTGCTTTCTCCCTCTGATGACAAGGGGGAAAAGCTGTCACAATGACTAACATGAAAACCTAAGTAATGATAGAGATTAGAGGGTTTCTTGATGATTAGCTCAGCTTCATCTGTTCCAAAGCCTTTAGAGAGGATGAACTGTGTCTCAAGAAAGGCACTGTTGTTCAGTGAGTTTAGCAGCCTCTTTTCTCAAACATGCTACAAACACAAGTAAGTTCCTAGCACTCAGTGTGTGGCAGACAGTTTCAAGGTGTTGGATTTTATGCCTGCCTGTATGAGGCACAATGTAAATTATTCAGCATCCTGCTGCTATTTGAAGATATTGAAAGGTTTTTTTTCTTTCCATTTAAAATGTGCACTCAAATTCCACAGACTGTAATACCACCATGCCTGCATTAGATATACACTTGTGCTGAAAATGTTTTCAGACAGCTTAATATAAACAGGTCTTTTGTGAAAATATATTGTGGTTCTCTGAAAGCTGCAAAAAGACAAATTGTGCTTGTCAAAGTCCTTTCACAGTCTTCTCTCTTCTCCTCCCAGACTTCAAAGCCTATAAAACAGTATAGGTACCCTCATCATAAACAAGCTGTGTATGATGCAGGGATGGCTTAGTGTCAGTGTTGCCATTTCTGGCTGAGGAAATAAACCTCAGAGTTGTGAGGTACCTGTCATAGCGTTCTACAGCAGCTCTATTACAAAATTTCCTTGCTCTGTGCTCTAATCCAATACTGCTAATTGGCTGAACTAAATGGATTCCAGTGGTGGTGTCTCCCAACAGCAAAATCAAGTAAACAGCAACATATGCCACTGGAAAAAATATCTTTTGCCCCAAATTTAGTCCTGAATTTGACTCTTGTGTCCCAGCAGATCACAAGCCCACTTTTGCTGAGATTTTGTCCTGTAGCTGGAATGTTGGCAGAAATGTAGGATTCCAGTTCGGGGGGATAAGTACAGGGAAAGAATAGGCTCCTCCTCTGCCTGGGTGTTTAAAAAAACCTGGAGGGTTATTTCCTAGAAGAGGAAAAAGATGTTCACTAATTGTAAAATAAAAAAAAAAAAAAAAAAAGGCCTTATTGGGAAAATGAACAATATATTGTGATCAACACCTCATTTTGATGCCTGAAGAGCAAATTTCCTTACAGCTTTTTGGAAGGATAATGTCCTACTGATGTAGCAGAGATTGTAGTGGGCTTGTGTCTAGTGGGTGGTGATAGAAGTTGTTGCTGAACTAAGTTCCCTAAAGACAAAATCAATGCTGTTGCACCCAGAAAAAACATGTGCTACAATATTTATAAAATCTACCCATACTTATCAATTTAATTTCTACTTAGGTGTATGTTTGTACAGTATTTAGCATTGAAACACACTTTTTAAAAAAATTCTCAAACTACATTTCTTCCAGGAGTAGGAAGCCCCCCCACTTTAGCTGGACCATCCCCAAAGCCAAAATGCACTCTGAAGTTCAGGGGAGACTGGCTGGATAGGAAAATTGTTACTGTAGACTATGGATTGAGCAATACCATGGGATGAACCCTTATGTAAATCTCCCAAAACTTCAAGATCCTGTGCAAAATTTGGATCACCTGGCAGTTGAAATATATTTGCCCTTTGCCCACTTTTGAATTTTACAGGACCATATGTGCCTGAAATTCTGCCATTATGACTCCAGTTTATACTCACCTGCTCTTCAGTCTTACACTAGGTTTTACTGTGAGAAGACTTAAGTTTGCATAGAGCTGGAAACAATAGCTTGAAAAACATGTATTCTCCACCTGCAATAAAATAAAAAAAAATACTGAAAATTTGTAAGAGAAGTACAAAATGACACTTCACTGAATGGGTTCACCTGAAAGAACAGATCAACCAGAAAATTGTTCTCTACATGCACCTGAGTGCTCTTTGATTGCCACAGTCAGTCACCGACCATCACATTAGCCTTTGAAAGAGGAAACTGCAGACTGACTGTGGAGACTTGAGGACATTAGGCCAGCAGGACTTGTAGATACTCTGAAAGTTTCTCTCCTCTCTCATACGGTGATTCACTGCTGAGCATTTTGCAGTTTAACTGGCAACAGAGAAGGCTGTCAACTATTTCCAAGTGCTAATCATTCCACTTTTGTGGAGAATAAAAGAGGGACATAATAGTAATGAGCAGTGCCTTAGAACAAGAAGGTGAAGCTAGGCCATCTGAGAGCACCATTTCAGGCACACATACAAGACCCATGAACCCAGGCCTCCCAGTTCTTCAGGCTGGTCCTTCCACATGGCAGGATTATCTATTTGTTTCTCACATTAAACAGTTAACATTTATATGTTACTCATTTTATTTATCAGGTATATCAGTAACTTTCTTATTCTGGCATTTTAATTTTCTCTAAAGACACAGCTTTGTAAAGAAAAAGCTAGAAACATCATCCTCTTGTAACAGTGCCCCTCAAGAAGGGAGCGGTCTTTTTCCCTTTGAGTGAAGTTTGCACAATGTTCTGAGAAGAGAAAGATCTTAATAACTCTGCCCATTGTATTCAAAAGCCACGTGGACTGTATAAAAATATTTCATATTTTTTACCACATTTTCACCATATTTTTCAATAGAAAAGGAAAATCTACAAATAAATGTGGAATGATGTAGTTGAAGTTTATTAAGTCTATTTGACCCATATGTCATATAATGACATTTTAATTTTACTGCCTGACATTTAACAAATCCTTAGCAGTCCTGAAAAAGTTAATGATTAAAAAAGAAAAAAGAAATCTCTCTGTGGAGTTAACTAAAATACATGCAAACAAAATAAAATCTTTAGCAGCATCTTTTGTTTTATCATATAAAATTGTTCACTACCATGATTTTAATTGCATATTCAGCATGTATTTATCCACAATTCTTTGACTAACAGCTTGACCTATTTATTTAAATAGTGGTTATTTCTTTATATAGGCAATAAGGAGAGACCAATATAATAATAATAATAATAATAATAATAATAATAATAATAAATAGTAATTCATAATATTCCTCTCATGTATCAGGCTTTTTCTACCTTAACACTACCGACTTGGAGAGCTGCTACTACAGAAATGAAAATACTACATTGCCTTTGCATGTTTCCTACAATAGGATCATGTCCCTCCCAGCTATTTGCAAGAAGTCCTATAGGAACAATTATGAATACTCTCATTCATTTGGCACAATGGCATATGGAAATTTCCTGCAACACTAATTACTATGGTTGCAATCTTTAGCCAAAAATGTCAGTGTCTAGGATTTAATTAGGCTGCAGCAGGATTTTAAAACTGACCTTCTGGTTTAGTTAATTAATTTTCCAGTTATTTTCTTTTTTCTTTTATTTTTTTTCAGAGAATCCTGTCACATAAGTTTTTAAGAGATTTTAATTAAAAAGAAATCACTACTTCTAATACCTGCTGAATGTCTAAAAGCAGTTGTTAAAACATTTTTAGCAAATAAAGCAATTAGGTCAAGTCCCTATTGCTTCAGTGTGCCCTCCTAGCCATGGCCCACAAGTGTTAAGATTGCCACCCAGGTATTGGTAAAAGGCAGTTTGCAAAGTATAAAAGTGTAATGAAATTCTTCCCCAATTAACTATTCTTCCCTATGCTTGCATCAGCACTCTCTCCTTTACAGGAATCTTCTACAGTATTAATTAGAGATCGGTTTGAATCAAAATACAGAAACCAACACATTGAAAGTCCTGGAAAGCGTGGATTGTTCCAAAATCTCCAACAAGCATCTGAGGCTGGCTTCTTATTTGAACCATGAATCTTGATATAAATTCAGTTTCAAAGTTATAAAGACAGAACTGCAAGAAAGATTTTTTTGTTCAGTTTTATCTTGGCATGAGCCAAAATACGCCTTTTATTCTATAGTCTTTCTTTGTGACAGTTACTCTGCTGAGAAGTTACACATTACTCTTTCCTGTAGACAAAATTAAAAAGAAGCTATCTAGCAATCCCAGTTCTGCAGCCCATTCCAGCTGCTGAACTGTGTCATTCTGTTTTAAAAGAACTATAGTACATCCCCTGAAATGGAAGCAGCTGTGGCTTTTTAGGTGCTGAGGAATCAATAAAAGGATGAAAAAGTACAAGGACGTGCCTGAGACTGCTCTTGACAGACCCAGACACAATTACGAGCTTTAGGGTATTATAATGTGTAGGGGCTTTACAGCTAGGATTTAATCACCAGGAGCTTGCATGTTGCCAGCTAAACCATGCAAATGAACCTTGTGCTTATGAAAAATGGAAAACTTCATCTGGAGACATTTACTTCCTTCAAAAAACCAGAATGTATTACATTGGGTGAAACAGTTTAATAAAACAATGCAACTTCCAGTAATTCTCTTTGCCATTTTGTAGTGTTAACATACCTAGCAGGGAAGTATACTAGGTTTGTAATAAGCCTTTGAGTAGTAAATTGCATTTCTTCTCCATCAGTGGTGTCACCTGGAAGGATCATGTGCTCTACTGTCAGCCCTTTCTGTCCTGCTGGCATAGAGAGATGTGCCCTTTTGTCTCCCCCTTGACTGGTTTTATATTCAGATTAAATATTGATGTCTTCTTTCTTTTTCCATGGTAATACACCACCTTTCTGAGATATTTTATTTGGGGCTTTCAGACTATTATTTGTTACTTTTAAAAATTTTTTCCCCAGAAAAGAGAAGAAAGCAAGTACATTCATCTGAGTTATTGCGATACTCTGTGGAGATAGTTACCACAACCTGGACACTTTTCAAAGACCATTTCTGGCCTTCCTGTTAATCTCCAAATAAAAAGATTAAAAGCTCCATGTGAGATAAAGCCTTCTACCTGTGGACAGATAAGACTGACTTGGCTTTTCAGTAGTTCTTCAAATGCTGAAGGTTCCATGCTAAACCTTACTGCATGTCTTACCACATTTTGCTACATGACTTTGCTAGATGAGCTGAGATGTTCTCCTTTGTTCAATGGTTGCATGAGTGTGATGGGGTTGACTGAGTATCTTCCAAAAGGTCTCAAGAATCCAATGATACATTCTCAGAGAGTTTCACAGTCACTATTATTCAGCCATCAAACTAGAGAACACAACTAAAAACAGTTAACATCTAGGAACTGCCTTTTTGTAAAACTGTGGTTAACTTTAATCTCCATGGCAATACTTGTGATGGATTTCTAGTCATAGGTCCACCCTGTTTCCCCCATATCCTGGATGAGACAAAGGAATTAAAACACAAGTAGAAGAATGTGATCTTGTTATAGAGCCATCACCTTGTCAAAAAGTCACAGTGATACATAATCCCAGAGCTATCACCTGGGATAACTCATCAAGTCACTAGGAAGGGCAATAGTATATCCATGTATATCTGCAGCTCAGCCTGCCTGTATCTGTCATCTTTCCATTGCAGACAAATGCTTCCCCTGCAACTACAAAATGCTACTACACTTCAAAAGCAGAAGAAATGAAGCTCCATTCTTTAAAGGAGACCACGTTTTGGATAAATAAAGAGGAAAAAACAGAGTTCAAAAAGATACAAGATTTGAAAGACATAAGAAAAGAAAACATTAGAGAAAATAATTTCAGGGAATATTCCTCAGAAAAAATAACAAAACAACTGGAATCTCTCTCCTATTAAAAGGGTGAGAGTTGGGGTTGTTCAGCCCAGAGAAAAGTAAGTGCTGAGGACCTAGTTGCAGCCATTCTGCAAAAGTCAAAAAGACTTTTACCAAGGCCTGTAGGGACAGGACAAGAGATAATGGTTTTAAACTGCAAGAGACTAGATTTAGATTGGATATAAGGAAGAAATTCTTTACCATGGGGATAATGAGACATTGGAACAAGTTGTCCAGAAAAGCTGTGGATGCTACATCCCTGGAATTGTTCAAGACCAGGGTGGGATGGGGCTGTGAACAACCTTCTCTGGTGATAGTTGTCCCTTCCATAGCAGGAGGGTTGGACAAGTTGATATTCAAAGGTCACTTCTAACCCAAACCATTCTGTAATTCTCTGACCTGCCAGTGAGCAAGTCTGATGGTGAGCTGAGGGTCACCTCTCTTCAGTTTGTTTGCTCAGTAGATCATGGCTCATCAATGGTGAATGATGAATACCATGTCAACTCACTTTCTGTGCAAAATCTCTCTTGAATGTCATGAAACCTCCAAAATGCAGGAACCTCTATCAGGTGTTCCATAATTTCGAGGAATGTGCTTTTGATGTTGCTCCATTATTCATTCATCAGAGGCAGCTCTCTAGACCTTTACAAACTGCACATGCCTGTTCTCATTTCTCAGCGGTGAGCTTGCCAGAAGACACAAATTGTCATCAGATATATTTTTTCCTCCTGTTACTGGTCTCTTCCTGCATTATTGCATGATGCTAAGTTCTACTGCAAGGGCTACCAAAAATGAGATGAACTCTCTCTCCTATTTTAACTGGTTTAACTGTTGAACACATCCTCTTGAGAGAGCCAGAGAGGCTTTGTTTAACAGAGTGGCTGCATGGTTACAGTGTTTGTTGATTCTTCATCCTCAGCAGGGAGGGTATTTCATAGTTCACAGATTTCACTGAATATTTTTCAGGCAGCATCACTAAGTTAAAACCAAATAATTTCTTTACCTTTAAAAGAGGAACCATGGAGAAGTTGTGGCCTTTCAGTTGTGTGGTAACTGTTGACTATTTTACAGTTCAAAGCAAACTCCAAAAAACATCAAATATAGACTTTGCTTATTATTATACAATAAATGAATGGTTGACTGTTTCTGTCTCAGAAACCATGGAGAAGACTAGCAGTAATGACTTGTGAAATGAAATTAAGCTTACAGGGAGCTGGACTGAACACCTAATTTCTCCACTACCATTAGCAATTTTGACTTTCCATTGTACAATATATGTTCCAAAAGCCAAATTTAATTTACTTGAACATATTTTTGACTCATTGAGTTAAAAATCAAACAAGCAAAATAAAGAACCATCAGTGTATCTTTCATAACATTTTTACTGTTAGAAGGTCCAAGGCTTTGAGGATTTGTCTGAAATCATTAGCTGATTTTCTCATTACTTTCACAGCGTGGGAGGAAAGTTCCCTCTGTACCAGCTTTGACTGTCTACAACCTTATCATAAAGGATCCAGTAGACTTTCTGTACCCATAGTTGTATTGACTTTCATGTCCCTTCAATAGCTTGAGGTACTTTTCTGCCTTCAATAAAATCACTCCTTACCAATCAATAAAAAAATCCGGAGAATACGAATCTTTCAAAATCAATTATCACGTACAATAATCACGCAAGTACGCTAGTGACAGCTGGAGTGTCAAAGCAAATCCCAGGACCAATGATCTCAAAGCCTCCAGAAACTAGCAGAAAAGGATGTAGTTTTATTCACTTGTACTTTTGTGTGAGCCAGTGTCAAGGTTAGATGATGAGTGAGTGTATTAACTCGTCAGCCTGTTCCCTCAACTTTCACAAAACAAACTGCACTTAAATGTGAGGATTTTCAGTTTGATCAAAAACTTTCTACTGCTGGCTGCCAATTGAAATGGAAGAGTTCAGACAAGGTGCAAAAGACAAAACAGTGTATATGAGTGCTAACCTCTCACACTAGCTATTTATGTGGTGCAAGAGGATTCATGAGGCCACTTTACAGAAGTAAAAATTACAAGGCTGATTAGAAATGATTGCTACTATGCATGCTGAAAGCAACTTGGAAAGTCCACATTCAGCAGGAAGCCCCCTTGGGTGAAGGGCTGGGGTTTTCATCCTCTTCATAACATTTTTGGTCATGTTGGAAAGTTAGCTAGTGTGTGCTCTAGGGATGGCACTGATTCCTAAATAATACATTGATGTAATGTGATTTAAGAAACCTGCAGTCTTTGCGTTCCAAGGTATCAAATAATTGTAACTGTTCAACCTTTTCAAATGCAGACACTTTTCTGAATCTGAGATATTTGTAAGCTATGGCTGTATTTTTTAAGTCTTTCTTAGAGCTCATTCTGAGCACTACACTCATATACATTTGCTTTCCTGCAAAGAAAGTGCTAAGAAATTGACAGTAGGAAATAATGAGAGGTAAGGGTAACTGGCACAGAAGTGAGTGTTTTCACTTTTGCCCTCAGTGCAAGGGCCCTCAAGCCTAGCCTCAGTTTCTGGTGTTCTTGCTTTGCATTGGGTTGGTCCATAACACTCAAAGACCTTGCACAACCTTGATCTTTCTTGCTTTTGACCATTTCTTAAGTACAGCATAATTCAGGGGAAAACCTCAGCAGCCCCACGCTCCGTGTGTGAGGGCAGCATAATTTCAAATGGATTTCTAAACTGCATTGCCATTTCATCCCTCTAACTATGCTCAGATCCAGGAGTGTAACTAGCATCTTATAAACAAATTCTTCCACTCAACAGTCCTCTTCCCTCCACCCTTCCAACCCCGGTTTTTTCCCCTTTGTAATACAGATTTCTACTTACATTTTCACAGGGTCACAAAAATATATGGATTACATTTAGCTTTTTTAAACTGAACATACTACCCAGAAAGTATGCTGAAAAATCCTTTCTGGGGAAGGTGTAAGAAGATTTACATAAACAGGAGCAACTTCTTGGTTATTTATGTATGTCATTGCCCAAAACCATAATGGTATAGAAGCAAGGTCAGAAATGGAGTAAGAGAAAATTTTAAAAACGAAAAAAAAAAAAAAAAAGTAAAGAAAAAAAATTAAAAGTGTGTCTGTATTGATATTTCAAAGCACCACCATTAAAGCTCAGGTTTATCAGCAGGAAACTGATATCAAACAGCAGTTGTAGCCTGTCAGTCAAGTGTTTAGCCAAATCTTGTTTAGAAGCATGTGCAGTTCTTAGGAATCATTTGGTGATAAAGTGAGCTTAGATATAGCCCCCATTCCTTGTGTCCTTGGTCTCCAGGGAGGGTGATAAATGTGTATGAAAGAAAACTTTCCAGAGTTAAAAACATCTGCCCTCTGATCATTTCTCTAGACAATCAAGCCAGAGAAGCTATAAGTCAGATCAGTCAACAGAATAAATGTGGATGTAATCAAAACATAAGAGAAAGGGAAACAATTTGAAGAAGTGATAAAAGGAAATAAAACTTTAGCATGAAGACTACTTTCTTTTTAATCCATATATGGCTGTCTCTGCTATTTTCATTGCTCTTAGGTGTTACATCCTACATTATTAGCCTCCTGTTTGCATCTTCCCCATTTTTCCTTCTTGTTTTATGTTTTCCAGGTATTATTAAGGGCTCTTCCAGTCTTTACAGACAGGAAAGACTGGAAAACTACACTAGAGAAGCCAGAGATATAAGCCTTTAATCAGCAGGAGGGAAGGTTTTTCTTAAACACTACAAATTCAAATAACACAAAGCTTTTACTCAGTGTTGGCCATATGCAATTGTCTTATTACCTCAGGGCCTTATTCCTCTACCTGTGTTATTTTGTGCAGGGCCTGCACTACAAAACCAACCAAACAAACAAAACCTACAAAAACTACAAAAAACCCCACACCAAAACAAACAAAAAAACAAACAAAAACCCCAAAACCAAACAAACAAAAACAAACAACCCCCCCAAAAAACCCCACACAACCAAAACAAAAAAAAACACAAAAAACCCCACAAAAAACCACAAAAACACCACAAAAAAAAACCAAACAAAAACCCACCCACACACACACACAAAAAAAAAAAAAAAAAAAAAAAAAAAAAAAAAAAAAAAAAAAAAAAAAGGCCAGGCAAACAGAGTTGAGTGTGTCCACAGGGCTCTTATGATACAACCATGTTTGTCTCCCTATAATGCTGCAGCTCCTCTGTGAAAAGTGTCATTTCTTCAGTAGATTTCAGGACCAGAGATTTTCCTAATTAAAAGTTCCCAATTTCATACAAACACAATTCTTAGGAAATATAGATATATATGTATTGATTTGATGCATTTAATTTCTCCTTCAGAACTATGGAAGGAATAAACCTGAGCTAAAGATGCAGGCAGGTAAACCCTAAATATGAAAAAATATTGAGAGCCTTAAATCTGAGTACCAGTGCCTGTCAAAACAATACTAAAGACCTTTTTAGAAAAAAAAAAAAAAAAAAAAAAAAAAAAAAAAAAAAAAAAAAAAAAGATGCATGCAGAACTTCATTTGGCTCAGTTTGGTTTTTAGCTCACAGTTGCAGTTTACGGCCACATTACCATGCAGAGAGTGACAGACTATAGACTGGATAAATAAGATTTGCAATTAAGTCCTCATTGAAAAAAAAGCCAAGATTCACCAGAAGAATTTCATCCATTTTTTAACCAGTTCTAATACATGAGGTGACAGATGGCCCCAGATTCAATACAAAGTTGCACTGGCTCAGGGGGCTCTGCTTGTTCATGGGTAGCAGCTGAACTCCAGGACTGGGCTGCTCCTTGGGAGGCACCATTTGTTTTAATGGGCAAGGCTTCATATTTGTGTGTGTCCCTTTTTTTGTGCCACATCCACGCAATGGCTTGTAAATGATTCCTCGCTAGGTTTCCTTTTTGTACCAGTGGCAAAGACTTTGTCCTCCACCAGTTCTTAGGGGAAAAGGCTTGCACACCTTTTCCATAATGACCTTCTTATCTGTGCAGCCAGCAGCAACATTGGCAATGGGGGAGATTGGGTTTTATAATTAAACTAGTGCTCCCTCTGTTGGCTGGATGTCAGGGCCAGAAACAAGGACTTCCGTAGCCAGGGATTGCATTGATTGTGCAAGGAAAAGAAGAAGAAGGAAAAAAAAAAAAAAAAAAAAAAAAGAAGAAGAAGAAGAAGGGGAAAATAGTAGTATTCTGACTCTTTGCAAAATATGATTTCTCCTTTTTGAGTGTGCATGCCAAAACTCCTTTTATATTCACATCAGTCATAAATAATGTAGAGTCTGAAGTTTACCTGGAAAAGAGAA
This sequence comes from Phylloscopus collybita, assembly GCA_027886175.1. NCBI lineage: Eukaryota > Metazoa > Chordata > Aves > Passeriformes > Phylloscopidae > Phylloscopus > Phylloscopus collybita. The sequence goes on along the minus strand of JAJNNQ010000137.1, from coordinate 46,068,749 downwards.
ATAATTCAGACCATTTTGTCCTATATAGAATGAAGATTAAGAACTGAATTTTATGTAATTTTGGGCTGTGCTCAAATTCAGCTCAGGGAGGTTTCAGAGACAAAACTCAGCAACTAGCTGCAGTACTGTCTTCCAAGTAACTCCACAACTGCCAAAGGATGTGGATGAACAATACATACAAATAAGGCTAAACAGGAAAAAAAAAAAAAAAAAGCACCTCACTCAAGCTGTTTAAGACCTGCACATCAGGTCTTAAAAGCTGCATACCACTTTATGAAAAATTATCTACAGTCCACTTTGCTCATGTTTGAGGGTTCTCCTGTCTCAGTGGTTACCCTCCACCATCACAGAAAAAGAATGAACTTTTCACCAACAGCTAAATAACACACCCAGAAACTGATGGAGTGTTTTGGGTCCCTGTGTTTATCTCACTCATATTGATGGAAGGGGAGTCAAAAGAGTGTAATGAAGTTTTGCCCTCTGTGTTCCATTATGACACAGTGACAGAGAGCCTCATTATTACCTTGTTCTGTTTACAAGGATAGGACTAGTCTTTTGAAAAAGTGCAATCAACCAGGCTTTCCACAGAATGCTGAATATCTTTACTAAATTACAAATCTTACGTCTCAGAACTAATGCTGTTCTCCATTTCAAGAAAGCTGTATGTACCAGCTTTTTAATTAATTAGCAAACAATATTATCTTGTATGCAGCCCATTGGGTTGTCAAGCACTGCATACATTAAAAGAGTGTGTCTCTGCTTTTTTGGCACAGTGGAGCTTAGGATATTTTGAACTACATAAAATGGACGGGAGGCAAGAAAAACTAAAAAAAAAATGCCAAGATGTGTTTCAACTAAGCTCAGGAATTCTTTTAATCTTACCTCTTTGAAGGACATTGCCAACTACAGAGGTGTTTCTTGGCAGGGTTTTGGCACTGGCTGTTTTCCAGAGCCTCTGACCTTCCAATGTGTTGTAGTACCTCACTGGATCTTGCTGGACATGAGCTAAGTTCCCAAACAAATCCATTCTTAAAGCTTGTTCACCTAGCTGTCTCATAAAAGGATGATTTTCCTCTTTGCAGACTCTTAATTTTTTTCCCTACTCCATTTTTTCCTATTTCTCTCCTACTAAAGCTATTTATCATCTCCATTTCAATCTCAGATTGTTTTATACTTGCCCCCCTTGTAAAAACCACTTTCTTTATTTAATGATGAAGCCATACATGGCTGCCAGTCCCTACCCTTCCCCACCACCTTGTTTGGTGTCAATCTTTTTCTCCATTTCCCATTTCTGTTATCTCAAATCCTGCTGAAATCATTTTTTGTGTTTCAGGTGCCACAGGGAAGATCAATACCAATTAAGAGAACACATTATAATAGAGATGTATTAAAATTTTTCCTTTTTATAGGCCAATTTTATTCCCACTGAAGGATAAAATAAGACAACAATTTAGAGACAATTCCCTTTTTCTGAAAAGGGCTATATATCAAGTTAGCTGAGAACTTAACAGGAAATGCTGCATTTGCCTACAGTGAAAGTATTATTTCTTCCCATCAAAACTTGCCCTCTTAGTTACTTCTGGATATGGAACAGCACATTAAACAGACCTTGGTTATGACCTAAATGTAGGAAATAGCTCATACATGGCTTAAAAGCCTGAAAACAATTGAGAAATTATTTTAATGAATTCCTACGAGGGCTGTTTGTTACCTTTATTGGAAAAATTGTATAATCATAGTTCTGTTTTCTTACTTCTGCACAGATGTGGAAGTCATGTTCACTTCCTTGGGGTACAAATCCTTGACACAGATTTGGCTCGTATTTTTGTCAGTATGGTCAAAGGAAGATACTTGGTTGCTAAGCTTTTAAGCTTGGATAAGATTTCAGAAAAGAGTCAAATCTGCATCAAAATGCTCAGTCAGGTCCTGAGGAAAGGAGCTTGACAGGAAAGACACTTGTCCTCTTTTTCTTAGGGAAGGCATCTGTGGAGATTCCATCAAAAAAGAACAGGGAGACCTGTTTGTCTTCCACCACCAGGAGGGGCCATAGCTGCAACCAAGAACTTGTCCTTGTAGCACACCCTGCCTTCCTACATCAAAACCAAAAATGACTTAATTTTTCTTTCATGTCCTTGCCAAAACCTCAAACCCAATGAATTTGCCTGCTCTGCTACCACAAAATCTCTTTAATGGAGAACATAAAGCACACCATGCTATCCTTCTGCTATTAAGTGTGCCTTAGAAAGCAGAATAGAGTCATAGCACAGAATAAGGATGGGCGATGATGTTTACTGCAAAAGAAAGTGGGAGGCTGGGCTGGGGGGGCTGAGCTTTTCACAGCCTGGTATTAAAAGGTAACTCTTTGCATCTCTGCTGCTGTCAAGAAGAGCTATTCTCTAAAGCAAATGGATTCCTGACAGTGTTTATTCTGGCAGCTCGAATTTAAAATAATGATCTCAGACGTTAGTTAAGCATTTAACAAACAGCGAATTAAGATTTGCATTCTCAGAGAAATTACTGGAACAGGCCTAATTTCTGGTCTGCCAGTCAGACAGAGGAAAAACATTAAAGGAATAAATTGCTTTCTCCCATCCTCCTGCCTGTCTTCAGGAGAATGTGTTTCAGCCACGTGTGTCCTTCAAGGCACTGGAGTTTTCTGGGCACTGTTTCCCCAGTAAAGGCCATTCTTTTGTGACATGCAGTGCCAGTTGTAGGGAAAAGTCTGTACATACAGCCATGTTTGCACTAGCCCAGCTTCCCACTTTCCCTCTGGTCCTAACCTGGAGTTTACTCCTTCCTACAGAACTTTTCTTTGGTGCCTTTGCCATCATCACTGCCCATAGCTACACCAGATTAACAGAGTAGACACTTAGTCCTTTTTTAACCAAAAATTTGCAGCCTCCCTCTTGAAAATGAGTACTTGTCCCTTGCTTTTGTTTTGCTTGCTTCTTTTATTTAGTTTAAACAGCCCTGGCAGCAATTTAGTCAAGTCATTCTCTTTAGTCTCTTCTCAGAGCAACTCTTCCTTTTGTCTCCCCTTCTCTCTCTCCCTACACCCTACCACAGTAGCAGCAATGTAGCTCAAGTCATCAAAACATGTCCATGTCACCGATCTGAAACTCTGTTCTCCAAAATACTGCTGCTAAATTTCAAGTGAAAATGTACAGTGGGCAAGGAAAGAGTCTGGCCTGAAGTGTCAGAAGGCTTGAAAGACTCACCACAGTTTTGTTCCAGTTGTAAAACTAACACCCTGGGAGGGGAGGCTCAGAGGTGCTGGGATGAGGGCAGAAGTTGATGAAGTCTGAGTTATAGAAAAGTGCACTGTGACTGGTGCTAGACCAGTCCATCTGGTGGTTCAGCTTCTTTATGGCTTGCTGTGAGAGGATCGCACAGCTCTATTCACGCATGAAAAAAAGCAGAAGACAGAGAGTTGCTGCTGTGATCTGAAACGTGGTGCTGTCTGACAGTCTGATTGCCACTGCAACCTAACAGGCCTAAAGACAGAGAGCAGTGAGAGAGGGGCAGCAAAATCTGAGTGGGGGTGAGAGTTCAGTGTACTTTTCTTTGCTGAAACACAGGATTCCCAATTGCCAGTGTGAGTTGGACAATTTTTTTTCCCTTACAAATGACTATTAACAGTTGGTGAGAATTCTCAAATAAAATGAATATAAATGTTTATTCATGCTTCGGCTGTGCTTGACAACTCTATGTCTTCTGATTCCTTGTCAGGCTTCCTTTGCACAGGCTCCCTTTTGCCCTTTGCAGAGACAGGGGCACAGAGTGTGATTGCCATGCTCTCAGGACCACTACTTAAACCAAGACCTCACCATTGTACAAGACTTGCAGGCTCTTTGATTTGCCATCCAATTCTCCACAAATGTGCAATAATCAAGATATCCAACCAGACTTGCAGAGGTTTCTAACCACACTGCTCTGACACATAAAGATTGCACAAGGAATATATATGTGTAAAGTAACCCAACTCCTACCTGCTATACTCTGATTCAGTTTCCTTATCAATTTAAATCATCAGACTCTATTAAGGCATTCAGGAGACAGCTTCTCCTCTGTCCTTGGAGCTCTTTCTGTGTCCTTCTCTTTTTGGGCTGTAAAACAAACCTGTCCTTCACAGAATCATAGAATCACAGAATGGTTTGGGTTGGAAGGGATTTTAAAGATCATCTAGTCCCAACCCCCTTGCAGTGGGCAGGAACATCTTCCTCTAGCGCAGGTTGCACAAAGGCCCATCCAGGTTGGCTTTGAACACTTCCAGGGATAGGGCACCCACAATTTTTGTGGGAAACTGTTCCAGTGTCACACCACACTCATGGCTTCACTTTGTGCTCCTTTGTTCCTAGGAAGACCCGTTCAACTGGTCCACCAAGCTATGAGGCTGTAAGCAGTCAGGTTTTGTAAGCTGGCTGACAGTTTATCAAGAATGCTTCATTTCAAAAGTAAATTACCAAAGTGTAACCTTTTTCTACAGTTGGCCCCCTTCTTTGCCTCTGAAATTTTCCCAGCCTGAACATGAAAACACACTGGACAGTCCTGTTCAGTGAGTACTAGGACTAAATTATTGTGGCAGCATTGAAGGTATGATCTTTGCGTATCTCGGTTTTCTTTTTAAATGCTCATGCTGTTTTCCAAGAGCACTGATGTAATGAGTAGAAATAACTACACTCCCAAAATGTTAGACTAATACTTCTGAAACCATCACTTCAGAGACAATAATTTTGGACTTTACATGTAACTTTTAAGTGCTGGTCATTCTTCAGTGACCTCCAGGAGTCTGTGTTTCTTAAGTATAGAGGGATGGTAAGATATCAAGGAAAGTAACAAAAAGTGGTGCGTTCAATACATTAGAGAAACTGAAAAAAAATTGAAAGCAAGAGAAGAAGAGAGAGAAATGCAGCTAGAATCCTTTCCCAGTTTTGCAGTGATTGTGTGAGACCAAGGGGCCCTTTGGATGCTGCCTTTGAGGGGATGAAACAATCAGTAACTGCCTAGTAGCTATCTGAAGAATCGACCAAGACAGCACAAAAGGGGTCATCTTGCATCATGTAAGGAAGGATTTGTGTGTGACAAAGCCACTGAGAAGAGGGACAGAGGAAAAAACACATCTAAATCTCTTACAGACTATACAAGTTCTACTGTGATAGGCAGGGGTGGATGAGTACATTCTAACCTCCTGTAAATCTAAAATTAAGGAATCCACAGAGATGAGCCTGTTTCCATTACAGTTCTGTGTACACAGAGGTTTTGCAAGCTCAGTGGCAAGGTGCAAATCAAGAGAAAGAAAGGGATTTCTGATATGAATCTTGTCTCCCCGTTACTATCCTTTACACAGTTTGAACCAGCTTTCTCAGGGCAATTGCAATCAACAGAAGAATGGTCCACTCCCTTCCATTCCACACTTCTAAAATAGCACATTAGATGATGTGGGATTAAAACTCTAAAACATGATGTGTAAATATCCTCCAAAACCTAAAATCCAAGAAAAGACTGAAACATATTTTTCTTTTCCTATTTTTGTGGCAGTTTTCAAAATACAATATAAATAAATTTAACTTCATAATCTCTTTATAAGTATGACTGCAAGAAGAAATAATAAATTTTACATATTCAGAAGCTGCTGAAATATTTTATTGCTGTAGCAAGATTCATAGTACCTATTACATGGGGAGTAAGAGGAAAATGTTTTTCTTCTTCTTCTGTGTTCTACAGAGAACCCAAATCATTTGCAACAGTCCTTCTTCAGGTAGCTCAGCCTATTTTCTCTGTCCACATTGGGGATTGAACACTGAGTTCAGCCTGGAGAAGGTAGGGACAATTTCCAGGGACCAAATGTTGTTGGTTTCACATCTATGACTTCTCAGAACCACATGAGAGAAAGAAGTATGAAGTGCCAGATCTAAAATTGAAAAAGTGGGACTCATGAGGTTCATTTTTAAAAAAAACCCTAGACATTGAAAAGAAAGCAAGGGGTAAAATTGGCAGGGCAGAAACAGAGGAGCAATGGGTATAGGGGCAGGATGTGGAAGATGAAAAGTTTCAGAGAAGTCAGTCAATCTCCATCCAAGTTCTCCACATTTCATGACTTTTTTTTTTTGTTCACTAGCTGAACTAAAACCCCAAACCCCAGATGTGTACATCCTTGGGATTGCTTTGCTCCACAGCAACTTAACTCCTGTCTCCAGAGACATGCTTGAAGCCAAATTAAATAAGTTAGCTTGGGTAACACATTTAACTGGGACAGCACGAGCAGCAGAGACAACACAATGGCACAGACAACTGAGCATTGACACAGATTCTTAGGCAGGATTGCAGCTCATGCAAACCCCTGTGTTGCCATGAATGGCCTTCCAGTATCTTCAAGCTACTTCTCATGAGCCTCAGTGGGGGCAGCAGGAAGCCCACCCTCAGGTGGAGCCTCAGTCCACCCAGACACCAGGGCAGAGCAGCATTTGCCTGTCTCTTCTGAGTACAGTTGCACAGGTCTGCAACAAAAACTGTAATGCTCTGGACCTCTTGTCCTCACCAGCCATGGTTGGTGTGTTAAGATATTTTATCCCTTACTGATATGAACAGACTGCAGCTATCTGTGGGTTAGATTCTGCTGCAGTCTTCAAACAAAGCCACAGGATTCTTAAGGGATGGGCATGCAGGAGGAAAAGACAAGTCCTAATGAAATAAATGAAAGAAAACTCATTGATTAGATGAAAACTGTTATGATGGAAAGTCCCACATGATGGACTGCTTCCCTACTGTGTTCATATCTACATAAAAAGGCACAAACATCCACAGATCTATTTGATATATGTTATATTAACTACAATTACATATATATATGTGTGTGTGTGTGTGTACATGCATATGTGTGTATATAGGGAGAGAGAGAGAGAAAGAAAGGCATGAATATATACATACGTGCCTGTTTCTTTTTTCCTTAAAATGATTAGGAGCAAGTAGTGGACAGATGAACAGATGGTTCTTTCTTAAACAGGGATACCTGTGATATTTACAGGACAGGAAAATACTGCACAGGATGTGCCAGAATTCTGACCTTTGTGTTGTGTAATATCTCCTGGGTCTTATAGGATATGTGGGAAAGAAGTGTGTCAGGAAAGGCTTCTGTCATCTTTGTCTGGCTGCCATACCTTCATTTGCTCATCCCCAACAAGAGCTGCAGTTCATGTGTTTGCCTGCCCTAGGAGGGACCAGAGATTGTTACTCTGCCTGGAGGTGAACATGACTGTCTCAGACCGGTCAAGTCAAACAGCCCAGTAATTCAACCACCCATATGATCTACAAAGGACCCAATGAACACATCTCCTCTTCCTTTGTGAAATTCTTCCCTTACACATTCATTCCCACCAAGTTCAAAAGCCAATTCCGGTTTAATGAAACAACTTCCAAAATCAGGGGTGATCCATCTAAGAAACACATCAACTAAGTTTCTCACTCACCACTAAACTCCATCATGAAAAAGCCATAGTTTTAAAGTTATATGAATTGAGGACATAAGACTGTCTGCCAAACCATTGGCTGTAGGATCTGCTTCTGAAAGAAATCAGACTCAGCTGTATTGCATTTAAATTTAACATTTTTAATACAATTTTTTCAGGAACGGTGCCAGTAAATGGGGCAATCAAGGTTTATGTACAGGGAGGAAGACATATGAGAGAGAAAGCAAAACAAGGAGAGGTTCACACAACTGGGGTTTTTTTTGCTTGCATCAGGAAAAGGGGTTCTGTCATCATGGGAAAAGCTACCTACCTCACAGTAAGTATCTTAAGGCAGGATTTTTTCCTTTTAATTTCCACATGTCCCATGCATTTCTTCACTCCTATTACATTTCAGCTTTCTGTTTCATGTTCCTTATCTTGGCACTTCAGAGCCAGTTTACAACATATGGTTTATTAGGTGTAGACCTGCAACTGCTTACCTAACTTAAGGCTTGCTGGAGTACAAAGACCTTGGTGTACAACAGATGTACGAATGAACACACGGTTGAATGTGCTGTGGATACAAAAGGATAATGATACTGCTCAGAATCAGATTTATTCTGCTTCTCCTGTGGAGTACACCTGTCTTCTGCTGGTGATATGTGTGCCTCCAGCCAGCAAGGCTTCATCATCCAAAACTAAGCTTAGATCTTTTTCCTTCATTACTGCACTGTGATTCCCCCTCCTAAACCTCATTTGCACAGGGCATCTACATGTTCATCTAAGCATTTCATTAGTGTATTCTAGACAAACCCTCAGTAGGCTTGAAAGTGATACACACAGATGCAAACAAATAAACCTAGATGAGCAAACATAAGTATACCTGTGGGTTCATAACAGGTTTTAAACAAATTCCCAGAAAGGAGATAAAAAGTCATGACACCCTTAGCTGTAAGAAAATGAGTCATGTTTGTTAAATCCTCCTGGCCATTCACTATCCCCTTTAAAGACTGCTGTCTTACTTATGCCAATTACTTACCATGCCACCTAGCTTCCTCAAAGGAGCCTCAACTGTGATCTTCTGTCAGATGGAGGTTATTCCAGAGGTCAGATATTAAGTCCTGGCTCCTGCTCCTTCACCCTGTGTGAATAGTGCAAGGTGATGGAGCTACTCACATCCAGTTGGCAATTAACTGAGGAGTCATCACGTGGGATAATTTTGGTATAAGAGAGTTTACACCATCTGCTTTTCCTGCTGACACAGGTGTTTGGGAATGTTCAGGGTAGTCTGAGCTTGGTATATTTGACTCCAGCAGTTTGGAGGGCGATGGTTAGGCGTCTGAAACTTATAGAAAGACCAGTAGAGAAATGAAAATATGCCATGAAACAGAATATCCAGGCAAGTAGTTCCAAAGCTCTCTTGAATATTTATTAGAATAAAAAATTATTTGTTTCATAGACTGGAGAACCAAGGGACCTTTCACCCCTTCATCCAGCTCTACAGCTGCACGTTCCCTAACATGTTCCCCATAGTCCTGCCACCCCAAATACCCCACCACACAACATGTGGGCCCACTTCTGCACCACCTCCATCATCCCTCACTGGCATCACAAATTCTGTGTTTGGGGTACTTTGACATCTCTGAGACTGCAATCTCTGTGTCAAAACTGGTTCACAAATTCTCAGGGAGCAGGAGCTGTGGGATGATGAAAACGCAAGAGAGTGATTTCCTTGGGACTTCTTACCTGCATGAAATCAGAAACTTTTCTCCTTGTCTGCAGTTAGCTCGCAGATGAGTGTGACAGAAAGCAGCCTCTGAGGCAGTAGTGTGTCTTTTACTAGCATATCTTTCCTGTATAGCATCCTCAATGGCTTTGCCACCAACAGTTTAATCACCTTAGAAAGGCATGGTTCCCTCTGACAGTAAAGGATACTACCTAGAATTACCTCATCTGCTTCTTCCTGTGGCTATATTGTCAGACATTATCGGCAAATATTTGCTTGTTATAAACTGTCATTGGGGGAAAAACATGCCAGTCTTTCTGCCTCCCAGGTAACTAATGCTTTGTTGTTTTTATCCAGTGAAGACCATCTTGCTCGAATTGTTCTTTCTGTGTATATTGCTCATCCAGACAGGCTGACAAGTGACAAGGTGCACCCACAAGCACAAGTAATTTTGGATCTATAAAGGAGCAAAACCTTTGTGTTTCAAATGGCATGAGTTTGTTTTATCATTGTCCCCATCTGCTTCTTCCTAACCTCCATCTCGTGGCTTATACAGAGGGTAGGGGAGGATGAACATTTCTACAATGAAAAGCTTTTTTGCTCCTAAAAGGAAAGAAATTCTGCAGTATTTTTTTGGACCAGCAAAATTCCATGCATTCAATCACACTATCCCAAGTTCAGTATAAAATGGTAAAAAGGTTCTACATAATGTTTAGAACTTCAAGTGCAAATTCACTTTGAAAATATTAAGAAACCTTTTATAGTTTTGAGAAAACATCAGACTTGAAAACACCCACATTTCTCATTTTCTATTTCCTTACTCTTTTGTATTGCACTATAGAAAAGCTGAAGCCTTTATTTTATTTGATTTAGGGTAAAGAGAAAGGTAGGAGTTCCAATTGAAATGCAGACAGTACCTGTCAACTTTCATGCTTCTCTCCTGAAAAGCACAGAGGGATCACAATCTGAGACTGCCATGTAAAGTTGTAATACAATGTTAAACATGCATAACTAGAAAACAAGATTTTCAGTACAGTAATGTGTCTAATGAGAGGTTTAAGCATAATTGTGAACTAGAGCAATAATAAATCATGCAAGAAACACCAGTTCTTAATTAACAGCCCATTATTTTGGGTAAAGTGCAGCTGCTTTATACCTTAGGTGTATATAATTAGGTGTATCATAAACTATGGTTATATTTTTCTAAAAGCTGAGCTCTGTAAAGGCTAAGTGCTAGACTAGGTGTTATTTTACTTTTCCTGTTCCAATTTAGTTTTCTTTTTTAAAGCTGCAGATTAAGTAGGCTCACTCTTAAACAACAGATACTTATTTATATAAGACATAAACAAGGGAGCATTTGAAGTCTTTCTAACAACCAGTATTACCACAAATCATGCAGAAAAGTGCCTGCATCTATTACACACTCTTCTAAATGCTGGCTGTGCTTTAGAAAAGCATCTTCAGCTGCATTCCAACCTCAAAGTCATTTGCTGAAAGAAAAATTATTTTGTTTCAGTCCTTAACAACCAGGAACTAAAAATTTATTTGAAAGCCAAGTTTTGTGCTGGCTTAAATACTGATGATGTTTTTTAAAAACATGAAAATGCATGTTGTGCCTTTCTTCCTTATAGGCTTGGCTTTCTCATGCTGTAATTCACTGCAACATATAAGCCTTTATTCCTTTTCCTATACAGGGAGTCGTGTAACTGAAAGTGTTTTCCTGTTGTGACTGAGAAGATGAGGAATTATAAAAGACTAACACTACAATTTAACGCTTCAGAGAAACAGTGTATATCATTACTCCTCTGTAGCCAAGCACACTAATTAATATTTATTGCACCTGTCAAACCAGTAGCCATGGTCAATCTATTGCTGTAGCAGTTCAATGGGAGGCTGGGCACCATATTTCTCCTTGGCAGGCATGTTTAGGTCATCAACAAAGACAAAAGCCCTTTTCCCCAGTGGAGCACTGTAAACGCTCTTCTTTCTCCTGCAAAATTAAACCATTAATTTCATTCGTGTTAATTTTCACCTTACTTTGAAAAAGCAGAAAGAGAGAGCGAGAGAGATTGGAAGAAGAAAAGAAAAGAAGAAAAGAAAAGAAAAGAAAGCAGGAAAATCACACACTTTCTGGGGAGCCTGCCTGACATTATTATTAGAACCAGTTCTTTTGGAATCCATGACCTTTTATTTTTATCAGATGTGCTGTAAAGGTCACAGAAACATGGGGAGGACATAGTTATAAATCCACATGGAGTTTAATCAAAGGTGGCATGTTGTTCTGGAGTAAACAAGCTAATAAAACTATTCCAGTTTAAACAAAGAAAAAAAAAAGGAAAAGAAAAACCCTTTGTTAAAGACTGTCAACAGAACTATGATGAACTTGAATGTATCAATGGAATTAATTAAGCAGGAAGGATTATAGTGAATAAGTGAATTTTGGTTTTGTATCTACAGTAGCTTCTTTGGCATCCTGAGTAAAATGCTTTTGAGTCCTGCACCTCATTCCAAAGCATGTTGTGTGCTGCTGGGGAGATGTATTCACTCCACCTAATTACAAGACAGAGAAAACTTGAACTAAAGGCAAGACTGCTTCAGCTCTACCAGCCTGTATCCTGATTGCATCACAAATGCTTGGGACACTGTGAAGTAACAATGTAAATGGAAGAGAATTATGACACCTTGTATTTCTGCATGTAGTATGGCAACAAATTTTAATTATAGGCCTTGAAAAAATTCCCCCCTTTTTCTTTCCCCTCTCAAGAATATCAGGTTGGGATGTCAGAAAAAGGATGGTACTCCAGTGCAGGTACTATACAAGTTAAGGAGTCAAAAGTAAGGTATTGGTTCTACTTCTTCTCAAGATTAACTGGTTGTGCTGGTCCCTGGGAAATAACTAACATACAGGAGGGTCTAGGAATAGGACAGGAGGCAGAGTTGAAATACCAGCTACCAAGGGTGAAAGTGGCGAAACAACCTGAACTTACTGGCTAGAAGACGAGTAAAGAGTTTGCTTCTCTTGAAGAATATGTAGATCATCTTGGCAAAGCCCAATTCTGCATGAGTCCTTTTGAACACTGAATCAGATGCCAAGACTTATAGAATACACTATGGTCAGTGAATTGGTGTTTTAATGTTATAGATGCATATTAACAACATCATGCTTTTCCCTGCAAAAGAGTCTGGGCTGGGTTTTTCAGTACAATACTCAGAGAAATAGATAAACACTTTGAATATCTCACTGGCTGTCTAAATAAATCTTTGAAATAAAAGCTGGCTGTCAGACCTACTAAGGTACATTTGAAAATCACTTTAGCAGTTACATGACTCAACAGATGTCTAAATACCTTAGGAAATACAATCCTTTATGGTTAGATATACAAGGACAGATGTATACATATTTTGTCTCTTATACTAAGGCTTGTTACTCAGATGGGTCTGGATCCACTGGGAAAATTTAGGTCACACCACACACAGCTTTTAGGCACTTTGCTTTCTTAAGGAAACCACAGCTCAAAGCTAGGTGCTTGAGGCTTCTCCCTATAGTGAGAAAAACAGGTTCCAAGCCACCACCTGCAAAGATGTCATACACCAGAAGTCTTCAAGTATTAGAGCAAGGTAAAATCAGCTTTAGGAAAGTTAGGCACCCCTCCACTCTTGCGATAGCTGGTTGCTTAACCCAAGAAACAGGAACTGTGTCAACCCCAGAAAAATGCCCTGGTTAGGGCAGCTCTCCTGAGAAAGTCCCTGCCCAAGTGGACAGGTGGGCTGAACCTGGGTCCCCAGATCCCAGCAGGGAAGCAGGGGCAGCCAGGGAGCCAGAGTCAGAGCAGGGGCAGCAGGATGCAAACACTGCGGGCCATGGAAATGAGTGCTAAGTGTTAGCATCTGTTTTGTGAGCCTAACCTAGATTTCTTGGCTCTTTTATTACACGAGGCTGGTGAAATGTATCAAGAGTACACTGTGGTCTGACTGTGGAAAGAAGCCATTTTCCCCATGCATATAATTATAGAACTAATTCTAGGATTTTTTGTCAGCTGTCTTGCCTCTCCCTTAAATGCTGTTGGATGGTCGTAGAACCATAAAACCAGCTCAAAATAATACTTGAAATTAATACATTTTGATTTAGATGACCATTTATTTTATAGCCCTAGTTAAAATGTCAGGGACATTTAACAGAAGATAAACTTTGTATTTGCTAGAATAATTCTAGCAGCCCAAAGCCCTGTTTTGAGGGCCTAGTGTTAACAGTATTCCCATTTTCCTTGACAAATGGACTGTAAGTTAGCCATCAGTTAATTATTGAGAGATAGAGGCGATATATCAGATAATATCTGGTATCAGACAATCACAGGAATTAGATGCAGAAAAGACTTCTTATGCCTTTCATGTCCCTACTAATATGGAGCCTTTTTGTATTCTATATATCTATACGGTTCATTCTACACAACCTAAGAAATGCTGCTTTCATTGTTTTTCCTGGAGTCTATTCATTAACAGGAGCTTTTTTCTAATATGCAGCTTAAACATTCATTACTTTATTATGCTTCACAACGAACTGAACTCAGTGCTTTCAGCATATAGTCATAATTTTTACTTATCAGCTGGAAGTGTACTCTACTCTATGAAAACATCAGAATTATCATACAGCTACTGTCTGATAAAACATTACTCAAATCCTGTAATGTTTTCAAATCTCGAGCTATTAATAATTTAACATAATTAATTCAAAACACTTCACTCAACGTGAACCAGAGAGAGGTGATGGCGAAGTGATGCATATTCCATCTTTCAAGGGTGGAACTAAATACGGAAAACAAGGAAAAGATAAAGAGCTGCCAACACTTACTTGGAGTGTAATTCGCTTCTTTTGAACTTACTGTAAATTTCACGTTTCTAAGACTTTCAACTAACTTCACCAGCATAAATGAAAAAAACCCTTTCCTCTATCACAAGCAAACAATTTAACATGGTTAGAGCTGTTTGTCAGTTATTAGAAGAAAAGAAACAAATTAACAAATGGGTGAGATTTTGCTACAAAGGGGAGTAACAATTAAGCAAACAGTCTTACAGAAAATCCCTTAAAATGCCATACACGGATATTCCTTCCTCCTTTTGTTAAAGCTTATCAACAAAGAGTATTGTATTGCTAACACTTTTGCTTGATTAAACCTTCTTTAAGAGCATGTTGTTGTTGCTCTTTTCATGATATGGTTGTTTTTTAAAATTTTATTTATTTAAATCAAGGCTGGACTCAACCTTTGTTTTTCTGGCTGGAAATTCTTGCTGTTAGAAAGAACTGCAGGTGCTAAATTATGGCACAATACATCACAGCTGCAGAAGTGCACCTGGAAAAAATTAGACTAGTAATGAAAATTTCACCTGAGAAGTGCCAAATTGGAAGTCTCAGAGATTGAATGCTTCTATTAAGCCACCACTCAGGAACAAACCAAGTAATAAATATTGAAACTTTCTTCTTTACTTTGACCATGAAGACTTATTTCAGATGTGTTTTCCTCTCTACTTGGGGAAAGAAGGGAAGAACTCAGAGAGCATGTTCATCTCTCATCTCCATTAAATCCCTAGCCAACCTCTACTGCCAATAGAGGTACCAATTAGTACTAATTATAGTAGACACTAATAGTGTAGACACCTGTCACTATCTATTGAGCTGGGACTGTCAGTAAATTCACAAAGGCCACCAAAATACATCTGGAATAATAATGATCATCATTTTGGTACCGACCCACTCTGAAATTCAACTGTTGATTCTGAGGTAAAAAGCTGAGCAATGCTTTTTGAAGGTACCATAATTTAATAAAAGTAATGCACATATATATAGTTTTTTATTACAGAACCACACAAAAAATGATACAGAACCTGTTACCATAGCAACAGTGCTTTCTGCACTGCACGGACCAACGATCCTCACTATTTTGGAGCATTACAATGGATTCATGCTTTGTAAAACACCATCCCCCCTCTGGACAGCGGCAGGACCTGTGTGGGTAGAATGATGAACCCCAGTCTGCCCAGATCCTCTCCACAGCTGACACGTGCATCAGTCATGCCCACGTAGGGGCATGTTCGGGTTCTCCTATTTCACGTATAATAATGTGGTAATTTTGTATGTAATATGTCACAATGTGATGAAAGGCAGCCACCTTTCATTTTGACAAAACGCATGCCGAGTCTGTCAGCTTCAGTACAACAAGGGCAGCTCAAGGGCCGAGCCTGAGCATAGCTTCCAGGCCACCTACAGATTACATGATGTAAGTCATTCCAGTAAATGTTCCCTTCCCTCAAAGTGGTTATGGGAAGGACAAAAACTCCCATGTTGTGAATCACACTAAACCAGCCAGACACAGGACATGTGCTGCTTGGCCTGGGGATGGGACAAGCACTTCAGGCACACACTGCAAACACCACAAGTGATAACAAGCCCATAAAATCCTGAATGTTAGAGATCACATGAAAGCATGATAGAGAAAAATTAAATCCATTAAAAATCCCTGCCAAGCCATGATTAGCTATTATTATTTTTTAATTCATTGTAATATACACTGTGCATAAGAGAAAAGCTAACAAACATGAATGAGAAGGAAGTTAACAAACACATTAATTTTCATTTTAACTTAGGCCTTTTGCCTGAAATAAATGGAAGTGGTAATGGTTACTCATATAGATGAGTAAGACATGTTCTAAAATCTTCTGGATGAGGAGGCCCCACAGAAATACCAAGAGGATGCCATTTGTGAGTGGCTGCTCTCCAGCAATGAAGAGAACTGCCTGCAGTACTCAGAGCAGATCGTTCTTCCTCCATGTGGAACAGCTGGACAGCCATGGAGTCTCAAGCAGTTTCTTTGCATCAAAAGAAAAAGGAGGATTGAGAGTCCAGTGGATTCCTGTAAGCTGTGTTCTGCTTGAAGTTGAGCATCAAAGAAATCCACAGGAATATATATGGAGAAGTCTTTGGGAAAGCCTTTTCCCACAGACAGACATATTTCATTTTTCAGTTCACAGAGAACATTTTGAATTTCTGCAGGTTGGGAAATCCACCATGAAGCTTCTATGTTCATATCTCTCATAAGGTGGCATGTCAGGGCCAGCAACACAGGCCAGCTCTGGCAGTGCCTGATAGGCCCAGCTATACTCATAAGGATGGTCAGTTTTCTTTCTCTCTCTTGGAAGAAACACGGGAAAGGTTTGCCATTGATCACTAACTCTCCAGACAGGACTTGTATCTCGAGTTCCTTTACTCACCAGAGGGCTGTGCAGACAAGCCTGAAAAGGTGCTCGTTTGCTCCTTGCCTTTCAATACAGAATTTTACATTCCCCAAGCAGGCATGAAGTGATGCCTTTAACAGCGCAACCTGCCTGTATGCTCTGAGAGAAAATATTGCTACATGCACCTAAGTTTCCACTCAGGGGCCTGAGTGTACACCCCAAAAAAACCTGTCTGTGAGAGAAGCTTCTTGGAAAAGACATCCCTCTTCTTTTTAAGAATTAATTAAATTAGACACCAAGGGAGGGTAAAAGAGCTCAGCAAAGAACTTCAAAACAGAAGCTGTAATTAAACTAGGGAACATCACTCCACCCCTATTTCCTTCAGCAGGTGGGTAAATGCAGTCTGCTCTTGGAGAGAGGCAGCACAAGAAAAGCTCCACAGAAGGAGATGAACTTGTTTCTCCACCCCCTGAAGAGCATTCTTCCTCATCTTGTGTTCCAGGCCAGAGCATTTTGACTGACACAAAAGACAGTACACTGCAATCCTTGCCTTTCTGTCTCTGCCCTTCAGCAGAGAGGATTTGGACAAGTTAAGAACCAAGTAGACACAGACAAAGAAGTAGAGGGTATCTTTTCTCAGTTGTTGAAAGAGGGGAAAGCCAATCGTTGTCACTGTCTTGGTTTGGAAAGACAGGTATCTTCCAGGGAAAGCTGGGGTTTCCCTTAGAACGGAGAATGTAAACCCCTCACCCTGCCAAATTATAATTTTGCAATTAAGGGCTTTCAGGCAAAGATTTGGGAATAGGAATAACAGTTCTTTACTAGGAATATTAACAATACAAATGTAGTAGAAGACAAAACCACCCAACCAAACAAGCAAACAAACAAACAACAATTTTGGAGAACCCTGACAGAGTCAGAGCTACAACCTGACACCCTGTTGGCCAGGGTGTTGGAAGCAGTCCAAAAGTAAGTCCTCCTGGAGTGGCAGAGGTGGTTCTGTTGGAGTAGAGATGATCCTGCAGAACCAGGGTCCAGTGATGGTGAGAAGGGGTCCAGTCTTCCTCCAGGAAATGGGTGAAGCTAGATGCCTTCCTGTTCTTGTTCTTGACTTTATCCAGGTAGGAATGGTTGTCTCCCCCGCACTGGGTGGAGCATCTCACAATAGGATGATGGAATGTGGATGTGTTAGTTTGGGGAGGTGTTAATGGTCCATTAGCAGAAGATATCCCCCTGGAGGGAGGACAGGTGGTGAAGGAGATAAGAAACACTGCCCCACCTGGTTTTAACAGTTGGCCCATTATCAGAAGGCATCTACCCCCTCTTCTCCCAGAGTTACAAGAGATAAAGAAAAACATCTCCTCAACTGCTTTTAACAAATGAAATAGAATAGACACCCCTGACTCCACAACCCAAGATAGTCACGAGAGGTGAAAGAAAACTTTTTTGAGAGCACACTGTGCGCTGTCTGTTAGACTCCTTATTTATTTGACTGTTTAATTCAGTACCTGACTTCAGTCATGTAATCAGATGTCTGGTGTTAATTTTCAGTCAGTTGACAAACTGTCTGAAAGTTTGAGTCATTTGATCAAATACTTAATGAAATAATCACTGGCTGAACCACACTGACAGATCCAGGTTGGGTTCTCCTTTAGCTGATTTTTTTGTAGACTAGAAAGTTGCCTTGTGCTGAATGTAGCTAAAATGTCTCTTTGATCAGGAAGTTTGGCACTGTTTGCTATGCTGAAGGTGCCTTGTGCACCTCTGCCTGAAAAACCTTCTGCTGCCTCCACTCTACCTGAAAACCATGACCAACTCATTCCTCCTCCCTTCTCTGAGGCTACCACCTTCCTCCTCCCTGTTCTCAGCTGATGACTGTCCAGGTGGACTTGTATTCATTTGGCTTTCTTTATCTTACTCGTGTACTGTGCCCCAAGAGAGCTCTGCACCTTGTCCAGCCTTACCCTTGGTCCTCACTCATGAGTATCTGCACTGGAGGTGTTTTGTGGGGTGTTCCCTAGTGCCATGACCACCCACGGCCTTCTTTTACTAGTTAGGCTACATTTTTCAAACTGTTTCCACACATCTAACTTTCACAGCACCCACCTCAAGATGAGAGCCGCCTACAACCATGTGGGCCAAGTTGGGTGCTGTGTTACTCCATCATTGACATTTACAACACTAGACTGTGTTGATTACTACATAAAATACCACACCCTTGGTGCTGGACGTTCTTGCTTAGTAGCAGACATGTAGCAATTAAAACACTAATAAAATACAGTGACCTTTATTACAAAAATACTTCCTCTGTTCTTTGCTTTTACAAGTCTCTGTGATCAACTGGAAACCTTAAAATTAGGCGTGCAGCACCTACAATACAGTTTGATTTTGCTCCCAGGAATGCTTGTAGATGCATACGTTCAAGATTTGCTCATTCTGAGTAAATGTTTCTGCAATATTCACTATCTGCTTCAGTTGAGGAAGTTAAAGTAACTTGGGAAATGATCCTGGTCTCTAAGACATAGAGAGAAGAAATCTTCTCAAAGAAGATCTGAGTGATCTTGGCCAAGCATAATCAGAGAAGAAACATCATTTAGGCCATAAAACTATCTAAACTGTTGCTATTTTTCATTAAAAAAAAAAAAAGGCTATTTCTTTAATATCGTTTTGGAAGACCACCTTTCAAGTCCTCCAGCAGCTTTTAGCTCAGAAACAGATATGAAAAGAGCATGAAAGACACTTAAAAATATTTAACAGATTTTTCTAGGTGTATATTACATTTTTCAGAATCTGCATGATCTCATTCATTTCATAGCTAATCCACTGCTATCCATCAACTAAACACATGAACTTTTCAAATAATTGTTATGAAGTGGAAAATCAAAATTCTAGGAATCAAAAAATGACGATCCCTATGTTGCACTTCACATTTTACACTGTAGCACTTTGCTAGAATATGCTCTAGTCTTGTATATGCTCTTTGATTAATTGAAAAGAATCCCTTTCTGAGAATTCTTCTATTTTGAGAGAAAATTCCTATTTTAGTGTGGGCTAAAACAGTGCAGCTTCCTCAGAAAGTTTATGATGACCTTGTCAGGACTGGGACAGATATTTTTGAATGACTAGTTATTCCAAATCTTCTGCCTCGGCTACTTTAACATTTTGGGGTTTTATGACATATTTTGGAAACACGGCTTATAGAAAAATATAAATATAAACCAAAAATACATGGAGCAAGCAATTTTATCTTGACTACTTAGAGATTAAAATGATCATGACTTGTGAACCCCACAGCAAACACCGCTATAGCATTTTCTTGTCCTTTGTATTATTGACAGGATATATTTCTCCATTCACTAGAGCCTGCCAGTTGTCATAATAGCATTTATCAAACTCCAGTGTGCATAAAAATACATTCTTTATATACTTGAACTATTTATGTAAGAGCTGAGTCAAATTCTTAGTTTTGTTTACTCAGGGAAGCTACAATTATTACAGTAAGTTTTAGCACCAAAAATATAATTTCCTAAAGATTCATGCTTACATTTAGCATTTTCAGAATTTTCTTTCACTTTTAAAAAAAAAAAAAAAATTTTTTTTTTTTTGCATTGATTGAGGTGTGATACTGCCCACATATCTCATTTCTGGCGCTTGTGAATATGAAGTTCAAGGTTTTGTCGAGGCTGTTCGGCAAGCAAAGCTCTCCGTATTGAGGGGTGCAGAATATACTATGAGCTCCCTTTTATCATGCCAATTAACGTTTGACTGGTGTGCCTGCCATGTGATGAATTAAAAATGCATGATTTAGATGCTGGTGAGCTAGCCATTTTCTAGATATAATCCCCTGGATGCTGCCATTCTTCCAGCTGATCTTTTTGCCCTCTGTGGGTTGGCAAGTACCATATATAGCCTACTGCTCAGATCTTTCCCTAACAGATGGCTCTCTTTACTGGTTGGGACTCAATCTGGTGATTCCCTTTAATATGCTTTAGACTGAAGAATATCCAGGGACAGGGAGCTGATTCACACTCCTAAAGCAAAAACATCTAAAAAGATAAAGTTAAGCAGACATGCTTTCTGGACTATGTGCTGTTCTATATACGCCATAAATCAGAATTTTTGTCAACATCAATTAAAATGTAGTTTCCCCAGTAATAAACATTACATAGAGAAATAAATCAGCTTTAATTTATTCTGTCATAAATGGAAGAAGAGCATTTCATGTTATTTTGTGGATGATCTCTGTGGAGCAAACTGAGCACAATTACATATTTGATTTTAATTAAAACTCAGGGTACCCTTCGAGTTTTGTTAGGAAGATGTCCTGGGTATGATTAGCTGAGACCTGTGCTGAGAAGTTAATTTGACATACAACATATTTTTCATGAGGTAACTGTCGCAGGAAGTTGTTTGTAATAGCTATCTTTCCCAGGCCTGTGGGGGCAACAAAAAGTAATGGCTTATCCTGAAGCAGCAACTTCTCTAGTATGCAGCACATCTGCATAACAGTCCCAGTGGTGCTCACAGTAATGTCATTAAGCTGAGAGAAAAAAAGAAAGAACCAAAAGATGCAGATACTGATAAAAGTGTTTCATTACCCACTGTACACAGAATAACAGTAGAACTCAGTCATGAAATAGTTTCAGGTCACAATAAAATCAAAACCCACAGAAAATACCTGGGAATGACAAAGGAGTTACAGTTCATGAGCATCAGGCTGGGTGGAATTGCCAAGTTGGAGAGTTAAGTGCAAAAGAGCACTAAGAAATCCTATTTGGTACAAGGGAGGGAAGCTATTATATGCAAAGCTGGTAATGAGAATGCAGTGTCGTTAACTGTTTTCTTTTACAATATTTGACACCAGGATGGCTTAATGCTATGTTGTTTTCTCTTCGAGCTACAGTTTTCCTTCGCAAGAGTGTGAGAGTAGAATTCTAATGTAGGTATACACTGGGAAAAAAGGACCTCATTGCTCTGCTTTGTCTTTTTCAATCTCTTACACTTTAACTGGAAGGTCATTTCATTTATTACACACAGAAAAGGGCAGGAGCCAGGCTTAAAACTTGCTATGTACTCGTATATCAAACTGGCACTTATTTTGTTCTCCCCTATCTGTCTTAGCTTCCTACCCTCATCACTGCTATAGGTGCGTGGTCTGGCTAGAGAGAGGTGAAAATAACCTCGCTGCAGGCACTCCTCCTTCACACCCTTCCAAAGGAGTTAACTGAACTTGGGGTATGGGTGGCAGAATTGTTTGGTTGTTCCACAAGTCATCTTCTAACCTCAGCATCTATTCCTCTGCATGAGAAAGCTACAAAGAATGTGTGCTCCATGCAGCAAGTTCACAAAGCAATTTCATCTATTCACAGCTGCCTTATTAAGGGAATCTAGCAAATGACAGCATCATTGAAGCATTACGTTTTCTGCCCTTTTCCTTTTGAACATAGCTTTGAAAATGTAACCAATATAAGCTGATAGAAACCAGTTGCTGAGGTTGATAGGTTGTCACTTATATTTCTTGAAAACTAGAAGTTATTCAGTCCCCTCTACCAGGGTCCAAATTGTGCTTTCAGCAACAACAGCTGCAAGAATATTTTCCTTGCCTGTCCAGGGCTAAATGTAGTGCCATGTCTGCATTGCCTTCCCCAGTTTCTGGGCTGACAGCTCTCCTCTCAGTTCAACCTTGCCACAGCACAGCTACCACATTGCTGAGTAGCCTGTGGAAATATACTGTACCAGGCTCCAGTACAGTAGGGTCAAGGTATGGAAGTGCAGAAAAAAGAAGTGAAGTGAAGAAAAAAACACTCTTATGTAATGTTCTGTCTTTTTCATATGAACTCTCTTTGGCTGAGGTCAAACCACATAGGTCTCCTCCCTCACTCTCCTAGGTTATTACATTTGCTCCAGAGTGGGTGTATTGTGTGCAACAACATTTTGCTAGGCAGCACACAGACATACAGATAGAGCTAACTCACCTCCTGCAAGAGCCTGAGTTATGAACAGAGAAAGCAGCTAAAAGGTTGGAGGGAAAGGCAGAGATGTGGTACAGTGTCACAGGATCAAAATAGTAATTTTGGAACAAAATAGTTAACAGCATCCCTAGCTGGCTGTGACAGGGTCCCTTCCAGCAGGATACTGTGGTGAGCAGCACAGGTGGGTAAGACCCATTATCCTCTACCAAGGATGTCTGTTACAGAGAACCATGGCCAAATACACAAAATATGTCAGTGCATAGGCAGTTAACATCCTTTTCATTTTAACAAGAAGCCTTGAAGCATTTTAAAGCTACAGACTGAAGAGGAAGCAGTTGGTCAGTACTCGTGCAGTAGAGTATTCTACCCATTTTTATAAAAGAAGAATTAGTTGTGTTTGGAGCATGTCCTGAAGTACTAGCTCTCTAACTAGCCCTTTTCCTGACCAGAAGCTGTCTCTGGGCCTGGATGTACATTACTATTGGGCTGGAATTAGATGTTCTTGCAGATGGACACCCACTTTTAGTAGTGTCTCACCCCTGCACAAATCACATACTACAGGACCTTGTTTTGCTGCCATAAAAAGGGGGATAGAGAAGAATAAAATCTATTTAATTATCACAGAAATTTTGTGGCTCCAGAGATGTGCACTATACAAATGTGAGGATACACAATTAAGCTGTGAATTATGCACAGCTTGGCCTGTACAATATTGCTAGCTGTCTTACAGGTTGGAATCACTTCAGTCCAAATTCTCAGCCTAAAAGGTTAAATATATAATACTCCATATTGTCAGTAATCCATTTTTCCTGCTTTCAGCAGTCAGAAGAAGGTGAACATACAGCTAATTAAAATACATTTGTTGAAAAGGTCATGCAGAGCTACAGTTCAACTGAATAGAAGGATTATGATCCTATTCACCTGGTCTGGTGACAAACATACTGATGGAGCCTAAGATACAATTAATCTGTTTTGCTGTCACAGAAGGGAAAATGGCTCAAACTTAATTGTGTTCTGGTCCTGGAAAAATCCCAATCCTTAGTGATCCCAGCATCCTCTGGTACAATCATAATAAGGTATGACCATGATTTTCACAAAAGATTTAAGAATTCAGTTGCTCCAAGTCTATTCAAATGCAGTTAGAGCATCTCATTCATGTTGCTGTAAAAATACCAGTTTACTTTACTGAAGTAACTTGCACAGCGCAGCCACATATTAGCGGCTACTACCTCCTGGTAAATAATGAAGTAATTAAAATACATTCTCAGTTTGAAACCACTGATCATCCCCTTCATCCTGGGAGAAAACTTACAACAAACAAAGTTGTGTTTGCCTACATCTTCTGTGGAGTCTGATCTCAGTTCAGGAGTCTGATATTTGACTTCATCAAACACAGGAACTGTTTTATGTTTAGATTTCAACACCCACCAGAGGAACCTAAAGGTATCTCCTCTGCATGAATGCATAAAAAAAAGAAGTTGTGAACATGGCATTTTTCATGCTACTCACTGTTCTGAGTCAGACATCTCCATGAAGCCATAGACCGGAGCATATTTTTATGCCAAGAATAGTTGAACATTAAAGAGAAAAAGATTACATTCATCAGCCTCTCTCACTACCCAGAAGAGGTCTGAAAAGCCACATACTTGTGCTGCTTGTGATCATTATTAACCCTGGGGCTTTTTGTTGCCAGCTCTGATCCAAGTCAAAATTTATATGGGGACTCCTGCAGAAACTGAAGGAGCTCAGTGGTTCACCCAGCCTCTATACATGTGTGACCTATGAGGGGATGCTGTAGGACTGTATGACCCATACATTCCTGAATAGTCATCATGTACCAGGGAAAAAGATGCAGTTGTCATTCATACTGGAGTGAATCACTATGACCAGCAGAAACAGTAACGAAGCGAAAACATGGCACCTACTTTATTATGCTTAGAGTTAAAAATGCAAACAGGAAGGCAGCAAACAGCCATGGGTATTGTGATTGCTGAAAATAAAAGGCAACCCAAGGAAAAACGTCTATTTATAGATCTTCAGATTGAAGGAGGTTTGAATTTCTTATAAAACTACAAAGACTGACAGAATTATGGAGTCTAATTCATGAAAATACAGATGGTCAGTGACCAGCATTGAAAGTTAGGTTCAAAATACAATGGACCAAAAGGTGGATGCCACAGTGCTGACCTTTTAACTACCTTCTCCTTCTGAGATTCGAGATTTCTTATGCAACCTCAAAGGTTGCTGGTACAGGTGATCTTGTACATCATTTTGTGCAAAGCAATAAAACATGTTAAGTTTTGCCCAGCTATCTCAAAAATTTGAACCAGCCTTGAGAAAGAGGGTAAATTAGCATGAGCTACAGTGCTTCTGCTCTGCAGTTGTTAAGCAACAGATCCATTTCCAACATGGCATGGTAGAAACTCAGACAGCCATGAAGTGCCCTGTGCAACTGCACCCTACTGGCATGACACACAGCGCCATTTCCCCAGCTGACAATTGCATCCAGCCTGGTCTCCAACAGCACCACAGAACCATGTGTCACACATGCATTCTCATATGCAAAATGGGCTCACAAATAGCCAGCATGCTGGGCAGGAAGCTGCCTAGAGCTAATCGACACATGCAGCTAATGACAACAATAAGTCTTAAGTCCTGTCCCTCAGGCAGAAGTTGCCATCCAAACTCTCCCGTGAAGATTGACATCTGCACTTTCTTTCTTCCCAAGTCCTAAGCAGGATCTCAATTCCTCTGCTGAGGTACTTATTTCCGTCCTTATTCCTCAGACAAAGACAAAACCAGGAAGCATTAGGCTAGCATGGAAAAGGATGCTAAGCAGCTCCTATGTTGAAAGCCTGTAGCTATATAAAAATAATGCAAGACATGTACAGGAATCAGGAAAAAAGGGGTTGATGAAATATATTTGATTATATTATAAATCTCATAGCTTAAGGAAAAAATGTTCAGCTGTGAAAAAAGAGGCCTGTGTTTCAGTATGGTTTAATCCGCCAACCCAGAACAAGAATTCAAGTGGGCTGTTATCCCATGTGGGCCTCTGAACTATAATACAGACTAGCTTTATACTCGGTCTATTACACCATCTCTGAACTTG
This sequence comes from Phylloscopus collybita, assembly GCA_027886175.1. Taxonomy (NCBI): domain Eukaryota; kingdom Metazoa; phylum Chordata; class Aves; order Passeriformes; family Phylloscopidae; genus Phylloscopus; species Phylloscopus collybita. The sequence continues at coordinate 46,043,267 of JAJNNQ010000137.1, read as the reverse complement.
TTCAGTGCACATTAGCACAGCCCCAGAAGTACCTTTGTCCCTGCCTCAGAGCAATCCTGGCCTGAAAGTCAGAGGATTTCAGAGGGCCCTTCAGGCAAAGCAGAACTAAGCAGTGATCAGCGGACCACTTGGTAGATGAACACAGAAGCCACAAGCAAAGATTGTATGGTAAGAGGAGGAGGCAGCGGGTGCTCTCAGAGCTGTTCTGAAGGGGGACACAGCTGGACTGGCTTCCCCACGGAGACCAGTCTGGCTGTCCATGGCCTCCTGCTCAGGCTGGCCATGGACATGAGATGATTTCTCAGACGGAAAGTTTGCTCTGGGTTTGATCTCAGGTGGAGATGGGTTGTTCTTCTCTTTCAAAACAGAGGGAAGCTGATAGGGAACAAACCAAGTCTTTAGGCATTTTCAGAGTCATAAGAATAAAATTATTAACTAAACTAAAAATAGAGGAAAAGGAGAAATTATGTCAGCAATGTTACGAAAAGCTCTTTTCTTTTTGGATTATCTACTGTCTGACAAAATGTGAGTTCTGACTTGAGTTTTTTGAGACCACAGCTGAGATTTGTGATTCTCTTCTCTCTCATAGGGACTTCAGTGTCTAATAAGGATTAAGCTCATGCTGCAGGCTTTATCACAGTGGCCACCCTAATTACAGTCTTATTCCTCTACACAGCTGTTTATTTTCATCAAACTTATGGAATTTGATATATTTAAGACTATCTTTCCACTTTGAAATATGGTTGAAACTAAATAATAAGTTCAAAATGTACTCGAAGAGAATCTGTAGGTAAAACAAATTAATTCTGGATAATATTGGTGATACTTTCCTAAGAGACTAGGTAAGAATCTACAGTACCTAGTATCTACAGTACTTAGTGAAACTAAGGTACTTTCAAAGGTAAGGTGTAGGGAAGGGAAATCTTCAAAGGTATCTTTTGGAATCACATGCTCAAGTTTGATTAAGTCCCACTAGAAGATCTATATCTGGGAGATTTTTCTTCATTACAAAACAAAACTAACAAGCACTCCAGAGGAGAGGACTCATTTGTTTTCTTACCCTGTTGAACAGATATCCTCTTCTTTTGACCCACATGACCGTGCATAATGTTAGCTGTATTAATTGTAAACAAAAGTCACACTGTCAGAATAAAAGGGAGATGAATTAGCAACAATAGAGTTCATTAAAGCTTGTTAAGTATAGGCATGATATAACTGGAAGAAAGGCTAAGAGCTATGTGGACAAAATTCTTCAGGGGAATACATTTCACTTCAAATGACAAAATATAATTAAAAGTGAGCTGGTAAATCAACTATCAAAAGCCCAGTTATAGCTATCTTTCTTTTTCCTTTGCATTTTAAATATGATGATGCTCTTTAGCCAGCTTCCCCAGCCTGTCTGACCTACTGTGCTCTGCTCCAGCTTTAGCTGCAGGCTCCATCAGGATAGTTCTTATTGCTCCAAGGGAGAGTAGATACTCCCCCTGTGTATTTTTCACTCTTTTCCTCCTTAGTTTCCTACCCCATGTACTTAGCTACCAGGTCATCCTCATAACAACATCTGCTGCAGCTTTTCTTTTACTCACTGAACTCTCCTTCCACAGCAAACCTGATATTCCTTCTGACAGCCAGCCACAAAATCAGGTCTTTGCAAGTGACTCTCTCCTGCCTGTAAATCAAATATCCAGGGATCTGCAGACTTCTGCTTCAGTCCCTGAGAGATCCCTCTATGTCAAATGTCACAGCCTACCCTTCTGGACTCTTTCTATTTTAACTGCCACACAGTCCTTATCTCCTTCTCTGCAACTTTGTAGTCATAATATTTTATCAACTATCAGTTCTTCTTCATCTTCCCATTAGAGATGCCTGAACTTCTGCTAAAAGTGCTTTTGTGATTTTAACATCTTCTCTCTTCTGTTGGGCACAGTGGTCTCATGGTTATGGTTCAGGTTGTCTCAGCCAGAGCAGTGCTCTGTTCCCCGGGCAACCTCTACTATCACTGCAGCGCCAGGCATGTCCATCAGCCCATACAGAAGGAAACCTGGGAAGTATAAGCTTAAAACTACAACATCTGCACCCACAGCAGGCACTCACCAAGAGGATTTTGCTTGTCTCCCTTTGCATTATTGCATGCTATCTCATCTCTCAGTTTAATGCTGCTTCTGCTGGTACTGCCTATCTCAGCTAGAGAGTGAGCTCCTTGAATCACAAGCTTTTATGTGTAAGCTATCTAAGCAACACACATACACTCAAGGTGTCTCTTCCTTCAAACATAAGCATATTATATTGCTCTCACAGTCAAAATAGGTGCTTCCCAGGGAGGGAGGAGAGATGGGACTAAATAGCAGCATGAGGTAATTTCCTTGCCATATCATTACTTATAAGTGCTCTGTCATACTTCTGAGGTCTGGTTTGTAACTGCAGACTGGGTGCTTACAGACACATCTGCCTTTGTCTGAATGTGCACACAGAGAGCTGCCAGTGACTATTGCCAGGGCCCTGAGGGCATCCCCAGCACCCTCTGTCCTTGACTGAACCCCTGGGGTTCCCCCCACCTTGCTTACACCCCAGCACTCCATTTCAGCTGTCAGTCCCTGTCCCAGCAGGGCTGGTGACCCCTGTCTGCTCTGCTTCTAACTGGGGAGATGGGATGGGCCCTGGCTTTCTCATGGAGAGCTCTTGGCCCCCTCAGGGCCCCAGCAGTTGTACCCAAGGGTCCAGCATCTTCCACAGGTTTTCACAGACTAAATACTGGGGATAGTTGAATCTCTGCTGCAAGGGCTGCACCTGGGTCACCTCCATGTCTGTGACTACACCAAAATTACTGTAATCTGATAGAATTTCATGCAGTATGCAGAATTGTGGTGTTTATATTTGTGGAGGGCTTTTTTTATAGGGGGTTGGTGCAAAGAAACCACCCACCCTGTATCTTTCACCACCTTGTATTTGCCTGGTTTCCAGGCTTGCCACACTGTCTCCTGGTCATGGCTGCACCACCAGTCCATGCTCCTCAAGTGAAGGATTCTCCCCTCTTTACACCACTGTCACAGACAGCTGCAAATAGTAATCATGGAGGAGTCACTTGATAAGCAATGTATTGTGAAACTGCTGTTGTATTAAACCCCTGTTCCCACAGCTGTCAGTAAGCTAGTTTTTTTTTACAGGCGTCACCTATTACAAATCACCTTCAGGTCTATGGGCAGCATTTGAAGCATGAGCCATTGACCAGCAGCAAAAATATTGCCTCTGCAAGCAAAGCAAATGTCAGCCACTCCACTAGCATAGAGTTTCTGGGAAAGGCACAAGTGCAATTTTTCCTCATACCGAAGAAGCAAGCTTTTTATTCTCCTCTTGTCTTGGAGTAACCAGCTCCCACCTAAGCACTGGGAGCTGAGTACCTCAGGTCCTCGGCTCTGGAGCTGAGCATCAATACCTCTTTTGCCCGACACTGACCTTGCTTTACCTCCTCAGCTTGAAGGAACTGCTTGTCATGGACTTAGGCCTCCATCACACTGGCAGGGTTCACACGAGTGTCCATGCTAGAACTTGTGTGAGCCAGACACTGTGGTCAGCCCTCCACAAAGATGTACCTCCAGACTCTGCTGTGAGACCTGATGCTGGGAATGAGTGGTGGCGGTCGCAGATGCCCTAGGCATGGCCTTAGCCTCCAATACAACAATCTCAACCAGCTCAGCATCTCCCAATGACATCTGTTAAAAACTTCTTGTCCCATAGAACAACCCCAGTGCCTCAGAAGCACTCTAAAGAGCTGGGACCAGCACTGCACTGCTATGGTGTCTGCTGGCTGCTTTCACCAGAGCATGGGCACAGTTGGCTGTGAGGTTAGACAGGTAGGGAAAGTGACAGAATCCTGAAAAGGGCAAAAGAATCAACAACAAATATTTTAGCTATGAGTTTGTATGCTTGCATCCTGTCCCAGTCATCTCTTACTTATTAGTAACAACTCCTCGGTAACAACTCTTACTTTAGAAATGGGAAGTAGTCTGACTATGCGCATATTAAATGTCTAGCACCCTGAGCACGCTGTATATAAATAATTCATAATGTTCTTAATAATATGACAATACTATTCACAATTTTCACAATTGTCATTTTCATCCTAGCCAAATAGGCAGAGAGAAGCCTCATCCATACTAAACGAAAAACATATTAAAATATGTATATATATAAACAGAAGGTGAAAGGACCAAAAGTATCCTTCTTTCTAACACATCTGAATCCCTGACCCCTAAGCTGTAAACACATCAGTTTCAGGTTCAGGATTACAGTATGACATGAGTGGGACCAAAACTCTGCCTAAATACGAAGATCTAAGGTGTACCCAAAAGTTACTCATTCAATTTACAGGAGAAAAGTAGTGTGCCAGCTGAGGTAAATGTTTGTCTTGGGTTATAGAACCAAAAATGTGTATTCTATTTCATTTGTTGAAAGCAGTTGGGGAGATATTTTCCTTTATCTCTTGTAACTCTGGTGGGAGGGGGGCGGGTGCCTTCAGATAATGGGCCAGCTGTTAAAACCAGGTGGGGCAGTGTTTCTTATCTCTTTCACAGTGGGCCATTAACACTCCTCAAGCTGTTCTCCCCAAGCTTGTCACAAGTTGTCCCATTGCCAGATGCTCCAGCCAGTGGGGGGAGCCAACTATTCCCACCTAAATAAAAACTGAGATGCAAGAACATGAACATATCCGGCTTCACCCGATTCCCAGAGGAGGACCAGACCCCTCTCACCATCACTGGACCCTTTTCTACAGGATCATCTCTGCTCCAACAGAACCACACCTGCCACTCCAGGAGGACTTACTTTTGGACTGCTTTCAACACCCTGACCAACAGGGTGTCAGGTTTTAGCTCTGACTCTGTCAGGGTTTTTCCAGGATTGTTGTTTGTTTGTTTGCTGGTTTGTTTGGTTGGGTAGTTTTGTTTACTACTATATTTGTATTGTTAATATTCCTAGTAAAGAACTGTTATTCCTATTTCAAAATCTTTACTTGAAAGCCCTTAATTGCAAAATTATAATTTGGAGGGGGTGAAGGGTTTACATTCTCCATTCCAAGAAAAACTCCAGTTTTCCCTGGCAGATACCTGTCTTTCCAAACAAAGACAATGTTTTAGTTCAGTAATAGTAATAACAGAGATTATTACTGCAGGTTAATTGCATAACTACAAGGGTGTAAAAGTTGTTTAAATAACACTGCTGTGAACACAGATCTGCTTGCCTACTATCACCATATTTTAATATGGTTTCTTGTGGTGTGAATTATGATTAATGAATTTCTAGGTGAATGAAATACAATATTGTGATTAAATGCAATACATTGAAATGTCTCTACTGGCATCTCCGTTCTACAAGGAAATCAGGGTTATTCTTTAGTCTTTGCTTGTGCAAGGGATTCTAAAACATATTTTGGGAACAGCATATGTGATAACTTTTGAAAATAGGAAGGGATTTCTTCCAAATAAAACTTAACATTAAAAATAATTAGTAGGGAAGAGACTATGTTGTCTTTTTAGAGGTTCTTCACTGTGACCTTTGGCATGGGTGCATTCAATCTTTGGGGAATTAATACAGAATTTTTCCTTTGCTTTCTTTAAGTCAGACCTTGGTGTATTAAAACAAACCCATCCCATAACATCTGTCCAAGGAAATGCTTGAATACCATGTATCTCCTCTACTGTCATCTACATGGTAGAGTATAGGGTTAATTTTCTCACAAGAGCAAGGAGCTTATGATCATTTCTAGCTTACTGAAAAAATACCTCATGTTAAGAAGCTTATCATTAAGTCTAGCAACAAATCTGACTTAACTCAGTCACAATTAAACATGGAACTATTGACAATAAATAATATATAAGGTATTCAATTATTTTAAATGCCTAATATTTTTATTAAAAAGAGAGTTTAATTTTGAAGCCCTGTAATTTTCTTTGTACTGTTTTAATGAAAATATTATTGTTTATTTTCTGATTAGAAATATGAAAAAGAAGCATACGCATCCTGGTTTTTTTAAGGGTTTAGGTTTTTTGTGGGTGGTGTGGGGGGTTTTTTTGTTGTTGTTGTTTTTGGTTTTGGTTTTTTTTTTTTTTTGTTTGTTTGTTTTTTTTCTGTCTGATGGTAAGAACATGAATGGCATTTTCCCTCTGGCTTTTTATTTTGTTTTACTTTGGTAGACATAAGCCACTTAAAAAACAAAAAACTAAACAACTGTTGCACCCCAAGGATACAGAACACAGACTAACAAAAAATTATTCTGAAAGATTTATATTTCAAAGGATGATGTGCTATATTACAAGTATGGTTGATGCAGTATATTCTCCTTAAATATTGCATTTGAGTCCTAAAAGTCAAAAAGGTACAACCCTTCTGCAAGATATTGATGAAAAACTCCACTAAATTGTTTGTGCCACCTTCAATTCCCTGAACAGTGGCCCTTTAATATTTTTTTCTAATAGGAATCATAGACCCAAGCTGCAGCATACTAATGAGTCTAAGCCTACCAATTACATTTTGCTCTCCATTTCAGATTAAATGACTGTCTGTCTACACAGTCATGCATCCCACCCCCTCCCCACACCATGGTGTCCTGGTTTTCAAAAATAGAAATAATAACAATAATAATGTACTGTATCTTTCCAGTTAGCTACAACTCTATATGCTTTGTTAGGCTAATGATAAAGAAAATGCCTGAATCTCAGTGTTATGGTAGCTGCTTCATGAGGATAATCAACTTGCCATGCATCCCTGATGCTTTGCAAAGCAGAACAGAGAGATAGGCTTTGAGGAGTTAGAAACAGTAAAGTGCATAGAGAAAACAAAAATAACCCACAGATGAAAGAGTAGAAGAAAGTTGATGGGTAAAAACAGTAGAACTGCCTGGAATTTTCCACTTCACTCTTTTCCTCTGGAGGCCTTTTTTTCCCATGATGTGCCATTTCCCTTATCTTCCTTTAGAAGAAGGATCATTCCAGCTTTCTGGAAACAGTTTTCTCCATATTCCTAGATCAGGAAGCCTCTGGGATATCAGCTGTGTTCAGTGATATCTGAACTGTGTTCAGTCTAGATGCCAGAAAACCAGTGATTTGGGGTGCTCAGCTTCCAGCAATGCATGGAAGGTTGTTCTCAATCTCTCTGTTTGTCTGTCAGATGCAGTTGGACACCCAGATGTGTAAAAACATTACGCTCCCTTTGAACTGACACCCTGTACATCAACAAAACCAAGGATGCCAAACTATGCCTCTCATGATCTGTCCTCTACTCCTGTATGTCTGGTCCCATCTTAGACACCAACAATGTACTTGGTACTCCATTAGTTGTGCTGAGAACATAACCACCTGGGACCAACCAGCCTCAGACCTCTGAAATAACACAGGCTTGCTGTCAACAGAAAAGTGCTCCCCAGACTAAGGCTCAGCCTCTTGGGTTTTACATGAGATTGTGGCTACAAGGACAGGCTGCTTTTATTAGAGACAGAGACTGGGCTTACATAAAGTAGATGTAGGGAAAGTTTGACAAAGTCTTGTAAGACATGTTTATAAAATTCCAAAATTTGAAATTCACATCCAGGTTAGGACAGGACTGCAAATAGACAGGATCCATAAGATCAGAAGCAAACTAAAGCCTCTCAGTATGTCACACCCCTCTGCCTTCACATACATTCAGTCCCTGATCTGCAGGAGGTGGAAAGCAGGCCTTCAAGGGCTATTTCCCACAGCTTTTCCCCACAGGCAGTACCCTGGTTCTTTCCCTCCATACTGGGAGGATATTCTGTGCCAGGGGGATGTCTTGGTTTGGAAAGACAGGTGTCTGCCAAGAAAGATGGAGCTTCCCTTGGAAGGGAGAATGCAAGCCCCCTCCCTCTGAATGATTAAAGTTGTGGATATCACAGCAAGGGACAGGGATATTCCGTGGTATCCGTGCTGGGAAAGCACTTTTTTACCCGGGAGAGGGGGAGGGAGAAAGGGCAGTGAACCCACCAATCCAAGAGGGAGGGGAAAGGACCCAAGGGCAGAAGGGCAGCCTAAGGGTCAAATCCTCTTTGGGGAGGGGGAGGGGCTATTTCTGTCCTGGCCAATCCCTTTGATGGCCTCCCTAGAATTTTTCCAGGGGTAGCAAGGAGACTCCTTATATTAAAATCAAACCCCTTTGGACTGGCCGGGTAATTCTATCCTGGGAGAGAAAAAACCCAAAGGGAATCTACCCTGGAAACCTTAGGGTAATATTAAAGACACAATGGAACAAATTATTATAATTTTGAAATTAAGGGGCTTTCAGGCAAAGTTTCTTACTGGGAATATTAAAAAATGTAGTAGTACCAAAAAAAAGAAAACAAACAAACAAACAAAAGAAGAAGAAAATACTGACAGTCAGAATACTACCTGATACCCTGTTGGTCAGGGTGTTGGTAGCAGTCCAATAAAGTCCTCCTGGAGTGACAGATGTGGTTCTTTTGGAGCAGAGATGATCCTGTGGGAGGATGTCGTTTTCCTCTGAAGGTCCAGTGGTGGTGAGATGGGTTCGGTCTTCCTCTGGGAATCCAGTGGTAACAGGCTGTCCTGGTGTTCTGAATCTCAGGTTTTATCCTGGTAGGAATGCTTGGCTCCTCCCATGGGGTGGAGCATCTCACAATGGGATGATGTAATTGTATCGGTCATGCAGTGAGCCTGAATGGCCCATTACCAGAAGATATCCCCCGGAGGGAGGATGGAAGAGATAAGGAACACTGCCCCACCTGGTTTTAACAGCTGGCCCATTAACAGAAGGCACCTGCCCCCTCTCCCCCAGGGTTATGAGGAATGGGTTATACAAGAGATAAAGAAAACATCTCCCCAACCAGTTTCAACAGATGGCTATAGAATACATAATTTTGGTTACATTTTGCATTGCAACCCAAGACCGGGGAGTAAGTATTCAGTCCAATGGAATTGTAGCAGCCTTCCTGCTCTAGAATGTTAGATGAAATTAAACAGTCTGGAGAGATTCGGTGCACCCATCTTCATAGTGAAGACGGTAACAATTGCCCTCTGAAGCCTCCCAACACCCACTTAATATGGGGTTGCAGGAAAAAATAGTTTTAGATTGATATTCTCTCTCAACCACGGGTAATTGAGGTCTATGTTGACATTTTATTGACAAAGACCCTGTGCAGCTTGGGACCAGAGAAACACACTGAGCAAAGAAATACCCCTATTGCTTGGTAAGATGCTTATGTATTGCTGTGCACAGAAGGAGGACAGAGTTGGGGCTATCATGAAAACTTTTTCTTGTCTCTATGTGCCATGGCCTTGCATTGCACTTATCTCAGCTGCAAACCCCTGTTCATTGTTAATTAATTAATTTCTCCTGAGCATAACATGCATTTCCCTTCCTTTTTCCTCTGCCTCACCCCAGGTGGGCCCCTGTGCTGTGCCAAAGTCTTTTGTTCTGCTTCTAAAACTAGAAGAAAACCACCTCTCTCCAGCCTGATAGCTCATGTGTGAAGAGAAAAATGGGATCCTGACAACAGGTTGGCGTGACGCCTGAAGAGCAGATGCAGCAGCCCTCAAATTGGCTAAAATTAATGAAGGAGAATGGCTAACCTATACTTTAAAGCCATTCCTTGATTGCTTTGTGATGATGAAGAAAGGTAATAAACTTGCTGCCTAAACCATGTTTTTCTCACCTTGTCCTGAGCCTCTGAAACACTGAAAGACTGGATAGGAAGGATGATTCTCTTTGCCAGTTCTTTTCCAAGGCTAATAATATGTTCCCAAACTTCTTGCTGATGGTTGTACAAATGTGCCAGTTGGTCAGAAAGAGCCAGGTACCCAATTTCATCCTCATTTAATTCTCATGTGGCTGGTCCTTTTTGAGGATTCTTGAGCCATCTTCTGGAATTGATTTGCACAAAGACTTTGATTGCCTTCTCTGCACAGACTCCATAATGAGAGCAGAATTCATCCAACTGACACACAGGACAGTGCATGATTACTCCGCTGGAAGGAGTTGCAAAACTCCACAAGTGGGAGCCATGGATAAGTTTTGGAGAAATCACCCTTAGGTTACAAGTCACTAAATTACTCCCACTGGTTTTGAATCAAGTGCAAAGACTGCAAGAGAACTAACGGAGTTAACCTACTCTGCAGTTGTTAATTTTGCCTGGTAGGTAACACTGGAAAAAAAATCCCACTCCAAAAGATAAAATTTACAGGTGTTTTTTATGTCCCTCTGGAGTTCAACCATATAAACTACTGAACTGGTACAACTACAGGTGCAGAAAGACCTCGGAGGGGAAGGAAAGATATGGAGGCTTGGTGGTTTGAATTGGGAGTTTTCTAGGGCAGATCCATGGCTGCTGGAGGAATACTATTCCATTGGAGAAGAGACTACTTTTGACAGTTCTTCCTTTATCATGTTCATCTTCCCCTACCTCCTGGATGCCAAATGTCATATTATGCAGTTTCATACTTATACAGAGGCAGGATCATGGGACCTTCAAAAGAATACGCAAAAGAAAAAAAGGATTATTGTTTTCAAAAGTGATAATTGGAAGTGCCCATCCAACAGGCCTTATTTGGACATGACTGAACACCCTTGTTAAAAAGAGAATCCTCAGGGACAACTTCACTTGGTTTACAGGTGCAAAGAGATATCATGGCTAGTTGCAGTTTGTCTTTGACTTCAATAGGACTAGGATTTAATCCAGAAAGCCTATTTAATTAACATTTACCTTACTCAAATACTTTTTACCCTTTATTCTTTCAAATCTACTACTGTCAACTTCCAGTCAGTATAGAAGCAGCTGAAGCCTTCAACATGGTTAACTCTGCAGAAATAATTTTATTCTCAGATAAAGTCTTACTCAACTGCATCAGTAACCTATTTGGAAGAAGAGTCATTTGCTAAGAAAGCTTAATTGACAATCAGAGAGTCTGACTGATGTGGACAGGTACAAAACCTAAGTATGACAAGGTTTACCAAGTACCAAGTATTAGTATGAGGATACATGAACCACCCACAAGTACTAGAAACCCCTGAACCCCAAGGATGGAAAGGAGATGATTAAAGTTGTTTGATAGGTAAGAGCAGGAGCAGTAGTAGGATCATATTTTCAGAAATGACACATTCACAGCTAAACATAAAGCCAAGCTTTGATAATATATAGAATAACAGCCTTTCACAGTAAGCCATTAAGCCTAGACTTAAACCTAGACTCAGAAAGTACCTTAAAAGCCAGGGACAAAGTTGCCAAAGCTTCCAATATTGAAAAGATTACTTTTTTTGATCCATAATTTCTATAATTCCATGAGCTTTCATATTCAGAAAATAAAATTAATTTCTGTTCATTGAATGTTGCCACTGTCTTTTGCCTTGTGAAAGTAGAAACATCTCCCCAAAAAGTTTCAGCTGCCCTTTATTGTAGTCTTTAGTCACTTTCATATCTTCGTCTTCAGGCTATCTGCACTGCAAAAAAAAAAAAAAAATTGTTTAGGAACTAAGATTAATAACAGTTTTATTGAAAAGGGTGAAAATGCAGTAGGATGCATGATTTTTAACCTCTAGGTGTTAATGTGGCATCTTACACACACTGGCATTCTTTGTCTTTGGAAAACAGGAGTGCCATTTCTGCTGATACCGGAAATGTAGCATCTTCACAATACTGCTCTGAGAGGACAAGTAGTTGTTGACCAGTTGCTATTAATAAACAAAGAAACCCTGATTCAGAATACAGCAGTGCTTTCGAGAAGGCCTTTTTAATCTAACTTATCATCTTTTTTCCTGCTTTGTCAACTTACCTTTTTTTTTTTCCTCAGCACTCCTGAAATGGACTGTGTCATTTAAAAAATGAATTAAGGTTGTGCTGGGGGTTAGGTTTGTTCTTTCTTTTACTTAGAGAATTTTCCCCCATACGTTGCTAGGAGACTTAACTACGAAGTGCTTATGGGTGCTTGACCAAAACAAAGAGGGGGCCAAAAGTCGGGAGGGGGAGATAACGCAAGTTCTGGGGCAGGTAAAGGGCAGGGCTGGGGGCAGCTGCTCTCTCTTGCTTTCGGCATCGGTGAGAGGACGGAGAGGCTGCTGCTTGCTGCGGGAAGAGTTCACTGTCACCACCGGGTCGGGTCCTGAGAAAATCTACCCTCATCTGCTGGTGTGCCCCAGAACTCTGAGCTGCCTCCTCCTGCCCTGCTGGAGCTGGAGGCCCTGTCCCGCTGCCGCCGTTTCCTTTGGCACTGCTTGGAGGCTTTTTGCTGCTCTGTGGCCCTGCCCTGCCCTGCCAGGACACCCCCGACGTTCCAGCTGCCACGGGCAGACCTTCTGATCCCATCCACCAGCCTGGGATTTTTCCACCATTCCAGCTTGGTGCTCTGGAGAGATCAGGCTGCCCCGGGCTTTGTCAAACAAAGCCCCTCAAGGTTCCTGGTTCTGTTTTGTTGTTAATGCTGTAGTTGTTGTTGTTTGTTTGCCTTGTTATACGTACCAGTAAAGAACTGTTACTCCTATCCCCATACCTCTGCCTGAGAGCCCCTTTAATTTTCTAAACTATAATAATTTGGAGGGAGGGCATTTGAATTCTCCATTTCCTAGGGAGGCCCTGCCCCTCCTTAGCAGATACCTGTCTTTCAAACCAAGACAGGTTGAAATTAAGTAGAACACTAAAAGAAACAGTGGGAATGGAAAGGAATTTTAATGAAAACAGGAATCACAGAAGTTAGATATATTACGGTGGAAGAAAACTGCACTGACTGTAAGCAGTGACTAGCTCTTACTATGAACTCAGAGAAAAATCAGAATTTCAACAAGACTCAGTAGCGCCAGAAAGATGACACAAACGAAAGCTGAGCAACCAACTGTGAAGAAATTCCCTGAATATTTTCTTCTGCCCTCTCTTACCAGCTTAGAGACAACAAATATTTGTCCTACCTATTTACTTATTCTTGAGTATTGCGTGCCAAGTAGTTAGTCCAAATTCCATGGAATGAAATTTGTTCCACTGGGAAATAATTGCTCGGCTGGGGGTGAGGAAGGGGAATGTTTTATTACACACCTTGGAAAAAGAGATGTGTTTGGGTCATTAAGCCATTCTTTTCTGTCTGGATAAAATCAGATCAGAGGGCACTGGAAACATGAGAGCAACAGTAGCAAAGATAGATGAACGTGTACGGAGATAAGATGGATAGACAGATATGACAGATGCTGATAACAAGATGTTAATATATGGGGTAGAGAACATTGCAAAGACTACAATCTTTCTCTGGCCAGATGTGGTAACAATTTTATGGAATTTTACCTTTGCTGTTAAGAATTCCGTAAAAACATTAAAGAGATCTGATGTATATGATTTATAATAACTATAAAAAAAGCTACCAGCCTGTAAATGGAAAAATGGAAAGGCTCTGAGGAGCAGAAAATCACGGGACAACAAAAATAATTTGAAAAATAGTGTCCTCAAGTAACATAGACACTTTTTCACAGGTGTCTCCAGAGAAGAAACTTCTTACAGAAATACACAGCAATTTTGTATCTTGTCCCTGTAACTGATTACATCATTTGCTATATTTAGAATACCTCCAGAGTAACCATGGAAACTGCTTTTGCTTAAACTCACATTATTCCATTCAACATTAGTTGACAGTAGAGTAATACTTCTAGAAGCTCACAAAACAATGTGTCATTGTTATTATATGCCTATATATATAGCAATGTGTAAGCCTTTTGCACACCCAGAGATGTCAGATTTCTGACAAAGACAACAAAGACCAGATACATGGCAATGGAGTGCACATACTAGACTCCAGGAGAATTCATATTACATCTCTGTAATTTGCTTTAGGCCAGTTGCCTGTGGAAAGGGTTCATGCTGTAACACTACATGCACATCTGTGTGTGTGTCTTTGGCATGCAACCATTGAACCCAGTTTCAACCAAAGTAAACAAGGAGAAAAATAAAAAAAGGGAGGTTTTTAATCTCCCACGAGGTTTGCAAAAATAAGCAGCTACACAGAAGAAAGCCTTACCAGTGATGCCACTGAAAGGCTAATAAGAGCAATCTTTTTTGCACCTAGAAGAATTTACATAAAAAAGGCTCTGTGATTTTTGCAGGTCAGAGAACTAATATATTGATGATCAGATTAGAAAACAAATATAACTAAGTCTATGCACTGCACTGCAGAAATAAAAAAAATACTTTCTATTGCTTCTCTATGAAAATGACATTTTGTAGAAATTATCAAGAAATCCCAAACAGGCGCCAGAACTTCAAATACCAGAAATCCCAAAGAGCAATTAAAAAAAAGACCGCCACCGCCCCCCCCCAAAAAAACCCAACCAACCAAAAAAAACCCACCCCAAAACAAACAAACAAACAAACAAAAAACCAACCCACCAAAAAATCACAAAAACACAACCACAACAACAACACAAACAAACAACAACAACAAAAAAAACCAAACAAAAAAACCCCACCAACAAACCAGAAGCCCCAGACTCAGACTTTCAAACTGGACTCAAGGAGATATAATTAAATGGACATGTAAAGTTAGTATTAGGAAACAAAGTACTACAAGATAAGTACAAATGCCCATTTTTCACAGTGCAGGAATGTTACTATGAGGTTCCAGATGCATCTGTGCTCCTTGGTGTATTTAGAACTGAGCTGTAAATGGGAATGAGGCAACCACATCTGCAGACTACTGCTGACTGCAAATAATTTTAGAAGAATCTGCTACTATTATGTCTGAGTGATAAAATGGAAAATTACATTCTATGGTAATAAATACGAAGCAGAGTATGTGTGTGTAAAATAATCCAAACTATACATGTACAGGGATGAGCTCTAACTTAGCAGCTGTTACTCAGAAAGAAACACTGTTGAGGAGGTACCTCAACAAAATGATGAACAAGAAAGGTAAATCAGATATTCAGAGTTATCAGCAAAGTTACTGGAGCAACAGGGAAAAGACCTTATGTCACTTACACACATTTTTATGACTGCCTGTGATTTTAGTCACCTCAGAAGTGATGTGAGAGAACTGGCTAACACAAGGAAGAAGAAGAAAAGAGAGCCAGGGTATGGCATCCTTTCAAGAAGAGAAGAATATATGAGAATTCCTCAGCCTGGAAGAGAGTCAGCTAGAGGGTGGTAAGATTAAAGCCCACAGATACATGAATTGTATGGAGAAGATGAAGGGGAAGTGACCTCTTTTGTGCTGGGGAGAGGATGAAATAGGAAGAAGGGAAATGACCTTGACCTCAACTTTCACATCAGTTGAGAGTCCTGCCAGCTATACATCTTTTAACAGTCCCAAATTCCGTATCCTGTCTGTGAGTGATGCTAGCCAAGAATGCATCATCCCATAAAGAGACTATAGGAAAGCAAAGGAATTGCATTACAGAAACATGGAAGAGAATTTTCAAGCAACTACATATCAAAATGAGAATAACATTTACCAAATTGACCAAAAGATTTACCAAATTTACCAATTTACCAAAGACATTGCATTTAATCCAGGGCTTCTTGCTTTCTCTAGCAATATCCTAATTTTACAGTAGCATCATGGCAAGACCAGCTAAATACTTTGACTGAGTGGCATAGCACATGCTTTGGGAAGACCACAATTTTTCAGCATTTTCCTCCATTTTCTCAATAACTGTTGACAAAACTTGCTGTTGGCTAAAGCCGTAACTGCTAAATTCAGTCACAGGATCAGACCTGTATGTCGGATTGTCTTGGTTTGGAAAGACAGGTATCTGCCAGGGAAACTGAGGTTCCCCTAGGATGGAGAATACCAACCCCTCACACCCCGACGAATTATAATTTTGCAATCAAGGGCTCTCAGGCAAAGATGTTGGGAATAGGAATAACAGTTCTTTACTAGGAGGTATTAACAATACAAATATGATAGGAAACAAAACCACCCAACCAAACAAACAAATAAACAAATAAACAATAATTTTGGAAGAAAACCCTGACAGAGTCAGAGTTTCAATCTGACCCTGTGATTCAGGATGTTGAAAAAACAGTCCAAACGTAAACAGTCCAAACACTTCTGGAGTGGCAGACGTGATCCTGTTGGAGCAGAGATGATTCTGCGAAGAAAACCGGTTCAGGGACCGCGAGGAGGGAGGCAGGAATGGCGAGCACAGGAGACGAAGAAGATCTTGCCACACCGCAGGGAAGGAAGCGCCAAGCACCCAGCTCCTGCAGCAGGGCAGCACCGACGACTCCCGGCCACCCCCCCTCCCCCCCACCCCCCACCGCCAGGGCATGAGATGTATAGAAATGCAAATGCACCGCACAGGCTGGGGAAGGTAACAATGGCCTATCAAGGTGGGTCATCAGGCCCCAAAACAGATGTAAATAGAATATACAAAACCCAGCTCCACAACCCAGAACATTATCCACCCCTTATTCTATTACCGTCTGTATCATACCTAAATTAATAAACTCCACTATACAGAATGAACCCTCACACTCAGTTCTCACTTAGGATTAGGTTTTCCTGTGGTACACAACTGGTTTTCCCATCTTTCTGCATTACCCACCAAGTGTTACCAGGTCCTTGAGCAAAAACAATCCCACGGGTGGGTTCACCTTTGCCCAAGGTGGGGTTTACCCAAACAGTCTTTCCTAAGATACCTCTCATATGTACCACAGGGACTTAGTCTCCATCCACTGTGTGCAAAGGGGTAGACTGGGCAGGACCAGCTCGATTAATAGACCCTCGGGTGTTGACCATCCAGGTGGCCTTTGCTAAGTTCACTTCCCAATTTTTGAAGGTCCCCCCGCCAAGTGCTTTCAGGGTGGTCTTAAGCAGTCCATTGCACCGTTCAACTTTCCCGGCAGCTGGTGCATGATAAGGGATGTGATATATCCATTCAATGCCGTGTTCCTTAGCCCAGGTGTTTATGAGGCTGTTCTTGAAATGAGTCCCGTTGTCCGACTCAATTCTCTCAGGGGTGCCGTGTCTCCACAGGACTTGTTTTTCCAGGCCCAGGATGGTGTTCCGGGCAGTGGCATGAGGCACAGGATAGGTCTCCAGCCACCCAGTGGTGGCTTCCACCATGGTCAGCACGTAGCGCTTGCTGTGGTGGGTTTGGGGCAGGGTGATGTAGTCAATCTGCCAGGCCTCCCCATACTTGTACTTGGACCACCGTCCACCGTACCAGAGGGGCTTCACCCGCTTGGCCTGCTTGATGGCAGCACACGTCTCACAGTCGTGGATAACCTGTGAAATACTGTTCATGGTTAGATCCACCCCTCGGTCTCGTGCCCACTTATAGGTGGCATCTCTGCCCTGATGACCTGAAGCATCATGGGCCCACCGAGCTAGGAACAACTCTCCCTTGTGTTGCCAATCCAAGTCTACCTTGGATACCTTTATCCTCGCAGCTTGATCTACTTGCTCGTTGTTCCGGTGCTCCTCATTAGCCCGACTCTTGGGGACATGGGCATCCACATGGCGGACTTTCACAGGTAGTTTCCCTACCCTGATGGCAATGTCCTTCCACTCATCAGCAGCCCAGATTGGTTTTCCCCTACGCTGCCAGTTGGCTTTTTTCCACCTTTCCAGCCAGCCCCACAGAGCATTAGCCACCATCCACGAATCAGTGTAGAGGTAGAGCTTTGGCCACTTCTCTCGTTCAGCAAGGTCCAGGGCCAATTGAACAGCTTTGAGTTCAGCAAGCTGGCTTGACCCACCTTCTCCTTCAGTGGCGTGTGCAACCTGTCGTGTGGGGCTCCATACGGCTGCTTTCCACTTCCGGTTCATCCCTACGATGCGACAGGAAGCATCAGTGAAAAGAGCGTAGCGTGTTTCTTCTGCTGGAAGTTGTTATATGGTGGAGCTTCTTCAGCCCGGGTTACTTGCTCTTGTTCTTCTTCGTCAGTGAGACTGAAGTTCTCAGCTTCTGGCCAGTTGGTGATTACTTCCAAAATCCCAGGGCAATTCGGGTTACCAATACGGGCGCGCTGAGTGATGAGGGCGATCCATTTGCTCCATGTGGCATCGGTGGCATGGTGGGTGGAGGGAACCTTTCCTTTAAACATCCACCCCAGCACCGGTAGTCGGGGTGCCAGGAGGAGTTGTGCTTCAGTGCCAATCACCTCTGAGGCAGCTTGAACTCCTTCGTAGGCGGCCAAGATCTCCTTCTCTGTGGGAGTGTAATTGGCTTCAGACCCTCTGTAGCTTCGGCTCCAGAATCCCTGTGGCCGGCCTCGAGTCTCACCAGGCACCTTCTGCCACAGGCTCCAGGACAGACCATGGCTCCCGGCTGCAGAGTAGAGCACATTCTTTACCTCTGGTCCCGTCCTGACTGGGCCAAGGGCTACTGCATGTGCGATTTCCTGCTTGATCTGGGCAAAGGCGTGTTGCTGTTCTGGGCCCCAGTGGAAATCGTTCTTCTTGCGGGTAACCAGGTACAGAGGGCTCACAATCTGACTGTACTCAGGGATGTGCATCCTCCAAAAGCCAATGGCCCCTAGGAAAGCTTGTGTTTCCTTCTTGTTGGTCGGTGGGGACATGGCAGTGATCTTATTGATGACCTCAGTGGGAATCTGACGCCGTCCATCTTGCCACTTCACTCCCAGGAACTGGATCTCTTGGGCAGGTCCCTTGACTTTGCTCTTCTTGATGGCAAAACCGGCTTCCAGGAGAATTTGGATGATCTTCTCTCCTTTCTCAAAGACTTCCATTGCCGTGTTCCCCCACACAATGATGTCATCTATGTACTGTAGATGGTCCGGAGCCTCACCCTTTTCCAGTGCATCCTGGATCAGTCCATGGCAGATGGTGGGACTGTGCTTCCACCCCTGGGGCAGCCGATTCCAGGTGTACTGCACACCCCTCCAGGTGAAAGCAAACTGGGGTCTGCACTCTGCTGCCACAGGAATGGAGAAGAAGGCATTGGCAATGTCGATGGTCGCGTACCACTTTGCTGCCTTGGACTCCAGCTCATACTGCAACTCCAACATGTCTGGCACAGCAGCGCTCAGTGGTGGCGTGACCTCATTCAGACCACGATAATCTACAGTCAGTCTCCATTCCCCACTGGGCTTACGCACAGGCCAGATGGGGCTGTTAAAAGGTGAATGAGCCTTACTGACCACCCCTTGGCTCTCCAGTTTACGAATCATCTCATGGATCGGGGTCACAGAGTCTCTGTCAGTGCGGTATTGCCGACGGTGCACTGTTGCTGTGGCAATTGGTACCTGTTGTTCTTCAACTCTTAGCAGTCCCACAGCAGAAGGGTCATCTGAGAGACCAGGCAAGGTATTCAGTTGTTTGATCTCTTCCGTCTCTACAGCAGCTACTCCAAAAGCCCAACGATATCCTTTTGGGTCTTTGAAATATCCATTTCTGAGATAGTCTATGCCGAGGATGCACGGGGCCTCTGGGCCAGTCACAATGGGGTGTTTCTGCCACCCATTCCCAGTTAAACTCACTTCGGCTTCCACTACAGTCAGCTGCTGGGACCCTCCTGTCACCCCAGAAATAGAAATGGGTTCTGTTCCTACATACCCTGATGGCATCAGGGTACATTGGGCACCAGTGTCAACCAAAGCCGTGTATTTTTGTGGGTCAGATGTGCCAGGCCATCGGATCCACACAGTCCAATAGATCCGATTATCCCTTTCCTCTACCTGGCTAGAGGCAGGGCCCCTCTAGCACTGGTTATCCCCTTCCTGAGCATATATACTAGAGGTTCCTTCAAGGGGATTCAACACAGCATTGGCAGCTTGGTTATAGGAGGCTGAGGCTACTTTCATTTTTGTAGATCCCCCTTGGCGATTGTTCCTCTCCCTGAGCTCACGCACCCGTGCTGCCAGGACAGAAGTGGGTTTCCCATCCCACATTCCCATGTCTTCCCCATGGTCACACAGATAAAACCACAGGTCAGCTCTTGGGGTGTACCCTCTCTCTCGAGCTGGGGGTCATTGGGCTCTAACTCTGGGGCCTGTGACTCGCACTGGTGCCACATTGGAACTGTTTGTCCTCATCTCCTCCCTCACCCCCCTTATCTCTTCTTTGAGTTCTTTAACCACGGCAGAGATATGAGCCTGCATCGGGCCATTGATCATACTTTCATAATTCCTAAGCTTATTGGCAACAGACCCCACTGTCTCTCGATTGTCCTCAGCATTAATTGTTGCAATAAAGGTGGTGTACTGAGATGGCCCTAGATTTGCCAGATTCCACAACATCTGCCCTGTGCATTTAACCTTGTCAGGGTCATTATCATGCTGTCCACTCCTCCCAAAAAGTACCTCCAGCACCGCCACTTCCCTCAGCTGTTGGATCCCTTCCTCCAGAGTTTTCCAGCGCATTCTATGGTGGTGCTCCTGCATTCTTTCTTTGTGGATAAATCTCTCTCTCACACTCATTAAAAGCCGCTCCCAAAGGGAAAGGGGTCCTGGCTCTCTTACAAATACCTGATTTATACCTGAGTCCTGGGTCAAGGGTCCCAAATTCCTTGCCTCACCACTGTCCAATTGCACACCAGTACCCATGAGGTCCCAAACCCGAAGTAGCCAGGCTGTGTAAGCCTCACGCCCCCGCCGTACGATATCTTTTTGCAGGTTACGGAGACTTTCGTACGACAGGGACTCGGTGATGATCTGAACATGTGATTCCCCTGCAGGTTGTGAGGGCCCTCCTTTCTTATTGTCTGGGTTTGCTGTTTTCACCTTAGATTTCTTTGTTTCCACAGGGGCAACTGCCGCTGGCTGTGACTGCCCCTGTGGTTCAGCTGGGACCTGAGCAGTTGTAATCTCTGTGGGTTTCATTGCTGCACCATCAGACTCTCTTTTGTCAGGGCAGGGGAAGGATTTCCCACTAGCTGGGGAAATGTACTCCCTCAGCATCTGGCCCATCTTCTCCTGCATCTCCTTAATCAGAGCCCCCACCCAAACCGGGTG
This sequence comes from Phylloscopus collybita, assembly GCA_027886175.1. Taxonomy (NCBI): domain Eukaryota; kingdom Metazoa; phylum Chordata; class Aves; order Passeriformes; family Phylloscopidae; genus Phylloscopus; species Phylloscopus collybita. The sequence goes on along the minus strand of JAJNNQ010000137.1, from coordinate 46,022,359 downwards.
GTTTATCTCTGAGGCAGGCTGTGGGGCAGGAGCAGACTCTTGGGCTGCATTCTTATTCTCTGGGGTACTTATTAAGGTGCTTACCCAGGCCAATTTCCCCTTATCTCTGAATGCCAAACAGAACAGGCATACCAGCAACACCAGCCACTGTATGATATCATTAGCACTCAGAGATTTCAACCCTTCAAAAACTGGTGGGGTGGACCCAAAAAGCTGTGTGAAGGGCTGTGAGAAAATTTCCCCCGGTGCCATGTCCTTACAATAGGTACCATTGTTAAAGTAACCCCAGAAGCACAGAGTTAGCCTATGATAGCTATGAATCCATGTGCTTGCTTTCCAGAGGAAGTTAAAAATCCATGAATTTCTCACCTTATTAATCCACAAAATAAACTGGATGCCAGCCACAGTAGCCTTAGTCATAGGACCCGTATTTACATAAGGAGTAGCAAATGGCAGAAATACAGCCACCACCACGTGCCACCCAAACCAGGGAAAACTAGACCACATTATTCTGGCCAGTGGGCTTTTATCTAATATGCAAGAACTGTTATTCCTCTCTCTCAATGCCCTCGTGCCCCACGTTGGGCGCCAAAATCTGTCTTGGTTTGGAAAGACAGGTATCTGCCAGGGAAACTGAGGTTCCCCTAGGATGGAGAATACCAACCCCTCACACCCCGACGAATTATAATTTTGCAATCAAGGGCTCTCAGGCAAAGATGTTGGGAATAGGAATAACAGTTCTTTACTAGGAGATATTAACAATACAAATATGATAGGAAACAAAACCACCCAACCAAACAAACAAATAAACAAATAAACAATAATTTTGGAAGAAAACCCTGACAGAGTCAGAGTTTCAATCTGACCCTGTGATTCAGGATGTTGAAAAAACAGTCCAAACGTAAACAGTCCAAACACTTCTGGAGTGGCAGACGTGATCCTGTTGGAGCAGAGATGATTCTGCGAAGAAAACCGGTTCAGGGACCGCGAGGAGGGAGGCAGGAATGGCGAGCACAGGAGACGAAGAAGATCTTGCCACACCGCAGGGAAGGAAGCGCCAAGCACCCAGCTCCTGCAGCAGGGCAGCACCGACGACTCCCGGCCACCCCCCCTCCCCCCCACCCCCCACCGCCAGGGCATGAGATGTATAGAAATGCAAATGCACCGCACAGGCTGGGGAAGGTAACAATGGCCTATCAAGGTGGGTCATCAGGCCCCAAAACAGATGTAAATAGAATATACAAAACCCGGCTCCACAACCCAGGACACGGATTATATCCTTTTCTGACCCAGAGATGGGGCAAATGAAAGGCATTTTAAAACCTTTTATTCCATTTTCAGTCTCATGTGAAGGATGAGACAATACAGATGTTATAATTCATGCCATCACAATCAGAAGCCAAACTATTTCCTAATTACAATACATTATAAGCGTTTCCTTGCCTATCAGCTTTTGCCAGACAGTGTTGTTAATGCCCTAAAGCCAATCATCTAAAATCACCCCTCACACCCACAATGCACCTTTCATAGTCCTATTTCTCCAAAGTATCTAGTCTTATTTGTAAAGCTTATTTCTTGAAACTTGTTTCTAGTTCCATTTCTCTCAACAATGTCCTGGCATTTTCCATGGCATTTCTAAGTCAGCATTTCCTATCTCAAGGTTTGCATACAGATGCACATTATGTGAGCCTTCTGTCAGGCTTTAAGAATTCTCTACAAATCCATTTCCCACATTTTCCCCTCTCCCTTGCACAGAAAAGACTTCTTTGATGGCCTTGTTCATCATTCGCCATGCAAAATGAAGTACACAAGGCACTATCACTAATATTATCACTATGACAATCAATACATATTAACTATTTTGCAAAGCTTCTTTAGCCAAGGTGCAAAGCTCCATCCTTCAAACAAGTCATCCAACCATGATCCATCGTCTGCTTTAATTTGGTTTGCCAAATCTCTCAGTTTTTGAAGTTGCTTGTGGATGGATTCTGAATGGTCAGAGAAATTCATACAACACAATCCCTCAAATTCCTGACAACCTTGCCCACGTGCCAGCAAAAGAAAATTGATGGTGGCTCTGTTTTGTAAGGCTGCATGTCTGACAGCACTAACATCTGTCATCATCTCACTAATCGCAATGGAAGTAGCATTGACTTCTTTACTCAGCCAACACCTCACTCGAACTAATTGTTTCAATGCCATGCCTGGGGCAAGTTGAGGCAAAAATAAACCTGATGTAACTTGTTTTGCAGGACCCCAGGGTCTAAAATTGCCATTGCTCATAATGATGGGCAAATCTTTTTCTTCTATCTTTTCTCTTGATGGCTTTTTTTAACACTAGGTACTATTACAGTGAGCTGTCCGATGCTACATGGGCCACCTTCAATTTTTGAGGGAATGCCCTGCCAGGCTCTATCTCCACAAATGAGCCAAAATCCTTTTGGCAATTGCCATGGGAACTCATCTAGGTCAGCAATCTCACCCTTAGGGGGCATTGGGGTAGTACAATTGCACCATAAACTTGAGGTTTTGTACTTTGAGGATGATGGGGAGTAACATTTAATTGCAGATCTCCCTGGTACTGAAACTCAGCACAAAATTCCATTACTAAAGAACCAAGAATTTCCAATTCTTGAGGTTCTGAAGTGCTTTAAGAAGATCAGGGGCCCAATGATGCCAATTGACTATGGGATTTGTCTCATGGGCAGCCTCAAGCCAATAATTGTCACGATTGGGTATTGACCAGCCCCCTTAGCTGGCACTGGCACACCAACCAGACAGGTCGCAAAGGGTTTGTCTGGGCTCAGCTTGGTCAAACATATAGTGTCTGAGCCTGCTGACTTGGCTAAAGCAACCCAGACATTCGTTTTTTGTTGATCTACAAGCATATCTGCACTGCAAAGGCAAGAAAGCAAAACTAACAAGCGCAAATATATCATTTGATCAAACTTCATGTTCTCGTTCAGCTGCTTTTTGGCAAAACCTTTCCCATGTATTTCAATTTTCAAACACATCTTTTAGCACTTGTTCAGGGACTGGCCAATTATAAAACACTAAGCTGTCCCTCTAACATACAATAAATTTGGACATCTTAAGATTCTTTTGGACGTGATGGACACCACACTTTTGCCAAAAGAGCTCTATGATATTAACAATTTTCACAGCCCAAACATCAACATAAACCCCAAGATTTGTAATTTTGGCAGGCTGAACAGGGAACGTCTAGCATGAACCATAGTCTCTCTGTGTGGCTCATGTCTGTGTGCTCATTTTCCTGCTCATGGAATTGTCGATGCAAGCTTGTGTGTGGTTTCATGTTCTTCACTGGAACCCACTTAGGTCCTGCACAAGCATACCCTTTGTCCCAGGTTATTAGGGAAAATGGTCCTTCAATCTGTCCTGTCTCAGGGTTTTTAATTAAAACTGAAGGGAGTTTTAAACTCCTCTCCCACGGGGGGAGGCGGCAGGATTGCAGAAACTGCGCCAGGCGAGTAGGAGAGGAAGACATGCAAAGAAGTTACAGCATGCCACAAAACCAGCCAGGATCATGCTGCTTTGTGCTCTGCCACCCCACGTCCTGCCGGACCAATGGGGGCCCCTGAGACCACCTCCAGCCACTGTGAGACCATGCCCAGCAGCTGCGAGATGTCTGGTGATGCAAAGTCATGCTTGCTGCTCCATGCTTTGCTGTGCCTCACCTTGACATGTCTGCTGGGACCCTTGAGACCACACCCGACCACTCTGAGGGAGTGCCTAGCTCCTGTCAGGTGCTCAGCTTCTGTCACAGTCTGGCCACTTTTGCAGTGGAGCTGAGCTGTCCTCCTATAACAAGTGGGCATTCTGTTACCATGCCTAGATATATGGGGGGAGGTGGGGCCTGCACCATCCCATGGCAATGGAGGGCCCTACAGCTCCAATTGCGCCTGTGCAGCCACTGCATCAGCTTGCACTAGGACCACATGCACCCCCTGCTAGAATATGCGTGCCAAGACTGCCTCCTCCTGAGACTTAGTTGGCCAGCTCCAAGACCACACCTCTGTGGGGCATGGTTCCACCTCTGACCCAGCCTCTGTGGGGCATGGCTCTGCCTCCAGTCCAGCCTCCATGGGGCGTGGCTGCATCTCTGACCCAGCCTCTGGGGACATGTCCGGGAAATGAACCACCAGCAGTTCCTGGAGATGTAACACTCAGAAGTAACAGCGGACCTGGGGACCCCTGAATCACTGCTGCCACAAGTGCACCCTTGATACCAGAGCTGGAGCTGTCCCTGGAATGTACACCAGCAAGGGACGCGAGGGAGACCACCAGAGAGAGCCAGAGCCATCGTCCCCGTGTAGAACACGGCAATATCATTGCCATCACTGTACTGCCAACAGCCCTGCCCAATCCTGTGAATGTCTGGCAAAAAGTAAAACAGGCAGCTATCGCTAATGGAGACTATAAAGGGGCAGAACTCATTGATGTACCCATGCTGGGAGGCTGGGAGCCTAAGGACAGGACAGTTGCCATTTATCCAGTAATAAGAGGCAACGTAACTACTGACACTCCCTTCTAGTGGCCAGTTCTCTCTGAACTGCATCAGCTAGTAGCCAATCATGGTCTGGGTTCTACTGCTGTGGCTAATATGCTATAATTCCTAACCACCGAGGAGGTAACTCCTTTTGATATAAAGCAGATTGCCAAAATAATATTTACAACAGTCCAATATATGATGTTCAAAACTACGTGGAAGAGCAGTGCTGAAAAGCAGGAGTTAAAAAAACTGAAGGTTCCATGAGAAGACCCACATTATGAGGCAGGGGTCCCTCAACTTCTGGGATTACTACCAGTGGGGCAACCCCGACTCTAGGCTAGATTGCATCCCTTAATACTGGAACAGGTGAAAGATTTGGGATTGCAGGCACTGCTTAAGTTAATGAATATGGCGAACTCTACCCTAACATATCATAAATTAAATTATAAATCAGATAAGGAGTCAAAGAACCATATCTACAGTTTATTAGAGGGATTACAAGATGCTATGGAAAACCAAATTGTTAATGTTGAAATAAAAAATAATCTAATTTTGCAATTTGCAAAGGACAATGCCAATGAGGACTGCCGAAAGGTCATAGAACTGCTACCTGATAAAAATCTATCACTAAATGAATTGATAAATGCCTGTGCTAAGGTTGGATCTAATTCTCATAATGTGACCATGCTAGCAGATTCCATAGCAGCTGCTGTGAAGGTCATCTCAATGCTACAGGTGTGGACAGCATGGCCACCTGAGAGCAAACTGTCCCCACAAGCTGTCTTGGTTTGGAACGACAGGTTTCTGCCAGGGAAACTGGGGTTTCCCTTAGAATGGAGAATGTAAACCCCTCACCCCCCGCCAAATTATAATTTTGCAATCAAGGGCTCTCGGCAAAGAATTTGGGTATAGGGTCCTTTACTAAGAATATTAACAATGCAAATGTAATAGGAAACAAAACCACCCAACCAAACAAGCAAACAAACAAACAAACAACAATTTTGGAAAACTTTGACAGAGTCAGAGCTACAACCTGACACCCTGTGGGTCAGGGTGTTGAAAGCAGTCTAAAAGTAAGTCTTTCTGAAGTGGCAGATATGGTTCTGTTGAAGTAGGGATGGTCTTGTAGCAAGAGGGTCTAGGAATGGTGAGGAGAAGGTCTGGTGATGGTCAGATGGGATCTAGTGTTGGTGAGATGAGGTTTGGTCTTCTTCTCAGGAAATCAGGCAAAAAACAGCAGCTTTCTTGTCTCTGTGTCTGAGTTTATCCAGATAGCAGAACTGCCTGCCCCACCCCGTACTGCCAGGGGAATGTGATGCATCTCACAATAGGGGGATGGAAATGCAGATGCACCATTCTGGGCGGGGGAAACGTATAGGCTGGAGAGGTGCTAATGGCCCATTATCTGAAGGCGTCAGGCCTCTTCCCCCTTGAGTTACCAGAGATAAAGAAAAGCATCTCCCCAACTGCTTTTTAACAAATGAAAATAGAATATACAACCCCTGGCTTCACAACCCAGGACACAAGCCCACTGCAACAGGGACATGTCAAGGACAAAGGAATATGATCATTAATTGCAATTGATGTGGGAAACCTGGCCAAACAGCTAGGCAGTGCAAATACAAAGTCTATACTAATAAACAATGTTCTAAAGAATCATTTAAGAACCAACGGACCACCCAACTCAAGGGAGAGACACATGAAGATAAAAGTATGTCCTCAGCTTCCTACGCAAGCTTATGTGACTGGCTCACAGGAAGGACTCAAGGAGCAGCTGGAATGGATGTTTCCACCTCCATCTCAGTAACTATTACTACATGAAGTCCCTCTCAAGGCACAGAGGCCTATCAGGAGAGGACTGAGTGCACTGTTAATTGGAATATCTAATGCCACCTTGCAAGACATCTATGTGCACCCTGGTATTATAGATACAGACTTTACAGGACAAATACACACAATGTTTTCCACCCCTACCTCACTCCTGACTATCCCTGGAAAAAAAATAAAATTGCTGAGCTTATCCCTTTTAAGTCTTGTGTCCCAAATACAGATCCCAGAGTGTGAGGAGACCAAAGCTTCGGGTCAACGGGTGAACCTCAGGTATTTTGGACCCAGGTCGCGGGTGAGCAGATGCCAAACATGTTGTGCATTGTCATGATGCTTCAGGCAAGGCCCTCCCAAATAAAGGTCAGTGGTATGATTGATACAAGGCTAAGTGTCACCATCATCACTGCCCATCGTCACTTGGCCTCCATTGTGGCCCACCAAGCCTGAGGGATCCACTGTTGCTGGCCTTGGAAGAACCACACAGAGCTATTTGAGCAGCAAACTTGTTTCGGTAAAAAATACTGAGGGACAAACAGCTACCATTTGACCTTATATCATTGCAGCACCAGTTAACCTGTGGGGGAGGGATATTTTCTCTGCTTAGGGAGTCCAGGAAGGGATGGATTTTAATGGGGACCACTGTTTTAAGGGGCGTGAAATATCTCACACTACCCCTAAAAGGGCTTATCACTCAGCCAGTGTAGGTACCAAAGTGGGCCCTCTAGAAAGAGAAGTTACATGCCCTTAGGTCTTTGGTGAAGGAACAACTGGCTCAAGGGCACATAGAGCCATCCATGAGCCCTTGAAACACCCCTTCTGTTATAAAAAAAAGTCTGGTAAATGGAGGTTGCTCCACGACCTGAGAGAGATCAATTCAGCCATAGAGAGAGCATGGGCACTCTCCAGCCTGGTATGCCATCTCCTACAATGATTTGTGCCAGCTGGGATATTCTAATAGTGGACCTGAAAGATTGTTTCTTTACTATTCCACTGCATCCAGATGATATCCCAAAGTTTGCTTTTACCATGCCTTCTATTAATAGTACTGCATCAGTGGAGCGTTATCAACGGAAAGTACTTCCTCAAGGTATGAAGAACAACCCTACAATTTGTCAGTGGTATGTTGCTCCAGCACTCTCATCAGTGAGAGAACAATTTTCAGGGGCATACTGTTACCACTACATGGATAACATTTTGAGAGCATCCCAAACAAAAAGGGAACTCTCACAGATTTTAATGCTTGCAACAAGCCTGTTGCAAGCATTAAAAACATTTGGGCTGGAAGTACATCAGAAAATGTACAGCAGCAACCACCTTAGACTCAAAATTATGGATCACACCATACAGCCCCAGACAATTCAATTCTCGACAAAAATTAAAAATTTAAATTGACAACACACAATTACTTGGCCTACTAAAAACTTTGCAGCATACCATCCAAACAAGAAATGACCCATACTACATTCTACACATTAGGAACCACACAAATCTCCCAGGTTTTATTACAGAGGGTAACACACAAGCAGATCACCTTGCTAGCCCTGCATGGACAGCACCACCGCCAGACATGCTGGCACAAGCAAAAGCCTCACATGACTTCTTTCATCAAGGTGTTCGAGCTCTGCATAGGCAATTTCTGCTGTTGAACACAGAGGCTTGTAACATAGTCAATACTTGTGCTGACTGCCAAGGCCACACCACACCACCACTGATGGGAGTTAATTCCCATGGCTGAAAAGCCTTACAAATCTGGCAGACTAATGTCACCCAAATTACTGAATTTGGATGATTAAAATATGTGCATGTAACAATACTTTTTTCCTCTGCTGTATGGGCATCATCCCACTCAGGAGAAAAAGGTCAGGATGCCATCACATGTCTCAACCGACATAAAGAACTCACACCCACACCTTGCGATGTCCAAGGTGGAAAGAAGAAAAACTTTATTTACAGAACCAGCATTTATCGAATTCCAGCAGTGATCATGGATTAGAGGAAGAAAATCTTCTTCTCCAACCACACTGGACCATGCAGCAGTCCATCAACAGTCTCCTCCTTTATGAAAAGAATGTAAACATCTCTAGAGTTTACCATAACAAATGGTTTGTTTATATGAAAGTGTATCTGACTCCAGAGACACAGAAGGCTAAAAACAAGACTCTTACAAACTCCTTAAAGGAGACAGAGGAGAACGGCAAAAACCCAGACAACAATCACACATTGGCAATTAGCCTTTGCTGCTTTGGGTATCCTTCATAACATCAAAACAGATAATGGACCTGCATACACATCACAAAAACCTAGACAATTTCTATAGCCCTAGGGTGTGTCACCCCAAACTGGTGTATCCCATTTACCAACTGGACATGGCACTTTAAAATGCATCTTACATTAAAAAAAAGGGGGAATTGTGGGAACTAACAGTGGTCAGAAAATAGATTTTTTAGACTCCAGGCAGTGGCTTGAGGCCTGTGAGAAAGCTAAGCACACAATACTCTCATTCTGGACTGGAAATCATAAGGAGGAATCCAAAACAATCCCTGTGAACAATCCCTGTAGATAACCTCCTCCTGACACTTGGAGTTTTCCAACTTGTTTACTGGAAAAGATGTTTACTAAGAGATGTAGGCTCTAAACTACCAATCCTATTCATTGTACTGAAACACTGTATAAATGAATCTGTCTTTCAATAAACTTTGCTATATGTCTTCTGAGAAGATTGGAGTCTACATGTCGTTACTTGAGACATCTTGAAATGTAATGTTAAGGAATGTGTAATGAAACCCCACAGAGCAGAGTAGCAAAAGCTCTTTACACCTTGAATCACTTAACAGTACCCAAACAACCCCAAAACCCAGTAATCTTAAATAATTTCCTATCACTCCAATCATCTGGAGATACCCAGTCACCTAAACCTAAAGTAATGGTAAAAGACATTATCAAGAACAAGTGGGAAGGTCCATGGGACTTCATTACATGGGGACATGCGTATGCCTGTGTTTCCATGGACGCCGGAACACGATGGATATATGCCAGGTGTGTTTGTCCTGCTCTGCGTCTTGTTTGGGACCAGAGACATCTTCCTGACGAAGCTCCAGCAGACATCATGGAGCAGTGAGCTAAATGATGTGTACAATTGATACATAGTGATCTGGGACCTTTTTGAGATGACTAGTTTATTTAAGGCAAAAACCTGACCTGGACTAATTGTTTTCCCTGTTACTTGATTTTCCCATGGCAGTAAAGTTAAAATGTTTCTTGTTCATATAGCTAAGTTTTAAGTTTGCAACTTCCAAGTAATAAGCCTTTGGTGTGCCAATCTGAAAGCTTGTATTATTGGTAATCCTGTCTGACAGCTTCTGGGAATGGTTATAACATTTTCAATGGTATATGGGATGAAACCCACATACCACTGAAAATGTTACATCCTGGCTGGGAGAGACTAGGCTTGTCCAGTTAGGTAGAATCATGTGTCATCATGCTGTCCTGTCATCTTACCTGTGAAGGGCCCTTGCATGTAAGATAACTGAGAACACTTTGCATTTTTATTAAAATTGAAAGGGGAAACTGTGACAGATATAGCTGGACTATATCTGCACAGATGATTTGGCTTAACAGATACCAGCTCCACCAGCCTAGCTCAATGTAAACAAGTCCCCCCATAGGTCGCATTCAAACCCAGAGAGAGAACCTCAGCCAACCCCTTTGAAGCATGGATACATCCATATCATTGGCCAGTGGGCTAGGTGGATTTGAGACCCTTGACCAATCATGTCTGTAAGCACGGGAAATTTGAAAGCCCTATAAAAGGAACAGCCAGACAACAAACATGGACTGTTGCTGCATGATCTCAAAATGTTAATGTTGTGTCCCTGTCTCTGTCTCCACAGCAACACAAAAGGATCTGGAGTTCAGTTTGGGGAACTGTAGTTACTGCAGTTTAGTTCTAGTCAAGTACCACAGTCTGAAGGCAGCAAGCCTTCTGTTGCCCTCCTCGTGCTCTCAGGTGGTCAGACAGCCCTCCCAGCCCTGCTCCATATCTGTCCTGGCACCTTTCTTTGTGCAGTGAGGATGTAAAACAGATTGCTGAAATGATCTGAATTAAAAATAACCCAGCAGAAAATTTTATGCAAATAATGCTCTCCTGCAAATGATGGCCAACAGCTTTCCAGCTGCTGGGTGGGTTCAGTCCACATTATTTCTGTGGGAAAGCAGTCAAATCAATTTTCAGTGCAGTGGTTGAGCTAAGGAGGATAAAATAAAATGTGATAGTCAGTTCTTCCAGCAGCAGAATGTCCCTAAAATGGCCAGAAGATACCTAAAAGTCTATCCTGCCATGTTGAGTGTTGGGGTCCTTTACATATCATGGATGAATCCTTTCTGCAGCAAGGAATTCTTCATCCTTCGATGGTGGCAGAACACCAGTTACAATCTGCAAAAGTTTCCGTATTGAACACGTGAAAGCCGTACGTACTTCCTATTGAACAAAAACTATCACTCACTGGTAGTAGATTGATTTTTAAGGAAAATTACTCTTTCAACTTTTATGCTTTTAAAAAACTTCTCAAAGTACCAATTCCTTTTCAATCTTTAGATACTCAAAGATGTTAGCTTGAAAAACATAACCCTCCAAAATATTTTGCAAATGTTTCATGGTATGTCTGTCTGTACCAGTGGAATTCTTTAACAGAAAAATCAGATTGCTACGAGCATCCAGAAACTAATTAGGAGGGGAAAGTACATTTCAAACTGCAAATATTCCTTTTTATATTCCCAGTGCATTACAAATGGAATGAAAACTTGATTTCAACCCCTCACCCCCTCCTGCAATGTTAAGAATGTGACTGGAAAATAATATATCACTAACCTTGTTTTACAAATATAAATTGTAACCTAAGGGAATACTTTCAAACAGTTAAATGGAGAATCCTGAAGCTAGGGGCTGGAACGCCCTCTTGGAGTGGGGAGACACCCTGAACTAATGTATTGTCTGCTTGTTGGTGTTTTGTAGCTTCTTTTTCCATCTAATGGGGCAGAGATTATTTCAGATCTACATTCATTTGCTAAGCAAAATCATTAGGCTCCTTCAAGTCATTTGCATCTCACTTTAATCCTTCAGTGTAACATAGACTGTTCCACAGTCCCACATAATATGACCCAGCTGAATAGATTCCAATTTATCAAGAAAGTATAAATTGCAAAATATCAAGCTGAAATGGCAGTAAAAAATCCAGTGATCATTGTCCCATACATTTTTGATTGTTATTTAAGACCTCCTGGGAGATCAATTCTGTATAACCTATTTCTCAGGATTCCTGTCTGCTATATGAACTCCCTGTAATTGTTTTCACTAATATATTATGACTTGTTTACGATACTGAAGAATAAGTGGTGAGATCAACATGGTCACAGTGGAATGGGAAATTATGTGGAAATCATCAGGAAAAGGTATAATTTTTTTCCTGTCTCTGTATGCATATACTGAAGGATTATAATTAGCCTATTCCAGAGGCTTCCCATTTACATCCTTCACACATTGTGTCTGCACCTAGATGTACCCTCTTTGTGAGAAATATAGTGCCTGTAATACTCACCGATTCCTTAACAATAATCATAGAACTTAGACCCAAGATTTAACTTTAAATTTAGAAGTTCATAGTAGCTGTGTCAGCAGAACTTTAAATCTGTGGATTTTTTTCAGAGATTATGTGGCTGCCAGGCAAGCAACACCCAACTTGATGACAGCCAATGTAACAGCTGATTTTGACCTCTACTGCATTCCTGCCTGTTCCGGCTGATGTATGCAGCTTTCAGGAACTAGGAGACTGAATCCCTCCAGGAGAGATTTTCTGCTCAGCTGATGCAGAGGAGATGGTTCAAACGGGCTACTTTGGGGCAGTACCCACTGGGCAGGAGATTTGTGATTACACCTCCTCTACTTTCCCATGTGCTCATCATTCCCTTATTCCAGGGAATAAGCCAAACCTCACCAGGAAGGAGCTGGAAAGAGTAAGCAAAACATAAAGTCTGTGTTCTCCTCCTTTCTGTGGTAGCAGCTTCTGATAATGAGGCTTGGAAAGCAGTTGTGGTTAAAAACGTCAGGGAGGGCAGCCATGGGACCACGACTGCCAACATTTCATACCCCTTCTTGAAGCCAGGCTCCCTCACCCTGTGTCTCACTCCTTTATCTTATGTGTTCATATTCCTGTGCAATCTGCAAGGTTGCTGGCACCATGGAAGCACGTCTTTCTCTCTGACAGCAAAGGGAATCATGTCCCTGGGGAGGCTGCTGCATGCAAGCTGTTTTCAACATTATATCATGGATTTCCCAAAAGGCTTATGCTATTAGTACAATTACTCCCATTTTAGGGAGGACATAACTGCAGCCGAGACCTTACCTGTTTTCCCAGAGATTTCTCATGTGAATTATATTTTTAGCTCAGGAATACATTTAAGTTTATACTTAAGTCCTTTTACACCGCTCTCTAGGACTACACTATTAAAGACTTGTTTTAAGGCCTACTTTAAATCCAGTTGATTGAAGTCCATGCTTAGATGGCTTTTTCAGTTAGAAAACTTCACCAAATTTGGGTCTCGTGTATAAAATGGATGACTACAAATAAAATGCTGTTCACTGTAGGCACCCAACAGAGCAAAGAAATATATCAAGTGCTTTTATGATTGGTGTCAGGAATGGTCAGATTCATTTTGGGTCTGTCCTCTGAGCAGAGAAAGTACCAGCAGTCTGAAACTGTAACACATAAAATAAGAGAAATAAATACAACCATTTCACGTGATAATGAGAATGCAATGTATTTTCCTTTGTCTTCTGTTCCTATCCTTATTTGTTTTCCGCAAAGCACTAAAGAATAATAAAACCATTTGTCTAATAATGGAAAGATTCATTTCCATTGTTTGTAATGCCTTAGCATATTCTGCATCATTCCTACAAGGAAGTGAGTTTTGCAATCAATAAAGTCCTATAATGTGTCCTTCTGTGACAAGGTGTTTTAAAAGATTGTACTGTGCTACAATTTCTCATGCAACTCAGTTGCTCCCCTTTTCTTCCCTCCCTGTAGAACAATTTTCAGGGCACAGCCAAAATGAGTTATTTGTAAAGCCATCACTCCATTTCATCCACACTGAAACACAGATCTCTCACAGCAAAATATTGTACAGTGCATTGAAATAAAAGCCATAATGAGAGGAATTAAACTGTGGGATGTGTTGCTGTTGTTAAAAAGAAATTATTACATCCTTTCTATTTTCTATTCAAGTAACTACTGAATTATAAGAATTGGTTCCAAGTTCTGATTCTTAATCTAGTTACCTGTGTCACAATTTTAAAATGCTGTATTAAAGAACAGTGCTGCTTTGACCTAGTGGAGTGCTTATGAACCTGTAGTGGTTTCATGTTCGCCTATCTCTTTGACAAATTTAGTGTAGTGGTTTAAGTGTCTTTTCTGCTCTGCGATAGGACTAGTAGAAAAAAGGCAAGCCAGCCCAAACTTAAAGGTACAAAGATAGGGGAGGGTGGTTTATTAACACACACTAAAAGAAGAAAATAAGAATCAAAATGAAATTTTCAAAACACTCTTCCTCCCACCACAAGCGTACACTTTCCCACAAAAAACATAGAGACAAAACTCAGAACTCTAGGTCAGTACCACTTATAAAATAGTCTTTCATTTAGTCCTTTTAGAGAGAGAAGTCTCTCCTGAGTTTTTTTTGGTAACTTACCACAAGAAAGAAAAAACAGTCTGCTTGTGGCCTTTAACTCTTACAACAGCAGTCTGCCTGGGAACTTCTGCAGTTGTGGATCTCCCATATCGAGCAGCCTTTCCCATGACTACATATGGGCTGTGGACTCATGCATACTATGCATACTGGGGTGTAATTTTTAAAGATAAATAACTCTAAAGGCAAAGGATTCTTCATCTCAGGGAAAAGAGATGTCTTCTCATTTCTTCACTGGAGCAGAGGGCTTCTCATCTCTCTCTGTTCAAATATCTCATGGGATCACCAGATCACAAATTCTAATTCAATATTCACTCAGTAAATCACAGATACCTTTGCTCAAATCCACAAATCTGAATAATCATCTCCCCAGTCCATATTGTTCATGATTTAAAGGAATATTCTAGCATATTCATATTACAGTCTGTTACCATAGGAGATTTTCAGCCTAGGACCAAAGCAACTTGTCATCTCTTGCACCTACGGAGTTATTCTTCCTTCACTGACTTTGGTATCTTCATATTGTCCCTTTACACATTTCCAATTTGGCCTTTTCTCTCTATCTCTGAGAAGGGTTAGAGCTCTGGAAGCCTCATTGTCAGAAACGAGTTAAATCTTGCCCAGGTCCTCTCTCCCTAGGCTGTGGCTCATGGTGTCAAATTTCAAGGCCATGCTGTGGAGGGAGATCCTAAAGGTGGAAGCTCAGAGCAGACCGGAAGTCAGGAATCACAAATGCTTATAAATGCCTCCTGTCCACCCCTTGGTCTCATGGGGTCAGGGTCAGGGCTGCTTCGGGGGGGGGAGGGGGGGGCGGGGAGGGCTACTCCCAGGGTGGGGGGGAATCTCCTGGCCTGGCCAGCTGGGTGTAGGCTTTAAAATTCACTAGATGTTAAACTGCAGCCTCCCCCTCCCCCGCCGACAACTGATGTGCAGGGGGTGCCCAGAGGCTTGGCCAGGCCTGGGCTGCTCTCCCCCAGAAAGGGGGGAGCGGTGGGGGCCTGGCTGGCCTGGGTCACACCTCAGAGTGGCCCTGGCCCGGGGGACAGTGTTACCTCCTGGCGAGCCGAAAGGAAAAGGGCCAGCTTGAACGCAACCAGGACTTTATATGGGTATTCCCAAAGTCACCTTCAGCTTCCTCAGTGGTTAACCAATATGTCAGTATCTAAAAACTGGCCTCTGATAGGTGCCTGCCCTTTCCACAGAGAATTAACAGGTCCTTACAGGGCAGTATTCCTCTTTAACTAAAACCAAGCTGTGTTAACCCATGACAGAAACTTTGCCCAATATTAAGATTGTCTTGCTCACAGCACTTCATCATAGACATATGTACACCCAGATGTGCATACACATGTTGCCTAACTCAAACTGTGACAGAAATGCCCTGTCTGCTGATAAAACATGACCTGTAGAGGGTGAAAGCTTGCAACTATTTAATGGAATGCAGTCATGTAGATTAATGTGGGAGAATGGATTGTAAAAGAATAGAGATAGTGCTGCAGGCAGTATTGCCCCTGATAAGTTGCAGCTGTGTAGGACAGGCAAACAGCATTGAAGGAAAAAGAAGCAGGGTGTGTTGATATGTATTGACCAGCCCCAAAAGGGTAAAAGGGCACACAGATGTTATGCATGTGAGAAGGGTATAAAAGGGTATGTATACCGGGGAATAATAAAGTGCTGATGCTTGAAACCATTCTTGGTATCAGTTGTGAGTTCTCCCTCAGATGGTGACCCCAGTGGGGTTGGGGTAGAGAACTGCAGACCAGAGAACAGCCAGCAGAGGAGCCCGGTCTAGCAAAGCAGGTGGACCAGAGAACCTGAATGTCTGGATGACTTTCTGTTAAGAAAATAGAGACACTGGAGCCCTAAGTGAGCAACTGGGAAACACAGTAATGGTGGCACAAATATCAGCAGAAGAGGAATATGTTTTTGACATTCTGCTGAGAATTTTACAGAGGAAAGGTGTTAAGTGTGAAGAGCAGGCACTACGCACCTTGTTCATTTGGTGTAAAAAGAATGGCATGAGAGTGAATGCACAGACTGCTTTTTTTGTTCATACATGGTAAGAAGCAGGGCATGCATTGTGGGAGGCAGCTACAAGGGGAGATGTAATTACAACATGGCATTTAGTTTGGGACTCATTGCTACAGATGCAAGCCAATGGAGAAGTAGCAGCCACAGGCGCCACTGCTGCTGCTCTCCCAGTCCTGGGCACAGCCACTGTTCCAGCAGCCGACTCCTCTGCTGCAACCGTGTTCCCTTTGTCTCCTTCTCCCTCCGAGAGTGCTCCTTCTGTGAAGGGTCTGTTATAGATGATATGAATGATTTAGGTAATTTGTGTTAAATGTTATAGTTAATAATTAATACGTAGAAGATATTAAGCAATAACTGTAAGTTGCAGAAACTGCAGAAAACAGAAAAGCCACAGAGAGCCCGGTCTTGGTACAGGATACTTTGTATCATAAGATACGAAGAAAGGGAGAAAGTGGAAAATATGGTGAAACTTGTGACTACAGTGGAAAGTCCCCAGGGATGTGCTGCGAAGAAGAAGAGAGACTTCATCCATCGACCACTGTAAGAGGGCAGAAGACCCCAGACTCCCAGAATTAAAAGACTCTACTATGACCAAATATGGGAAAAACATGGACTGGGGAGGGACCAAGGGGTGTGTGTAAACCAAAAAGTTATAAAAATGGAAAACTACAGAGAAAATTCCAAAAGCTGTGTGTGGAGAACAAGTTGAGACTTGTGCTCTCTGGCTTTCCCAGTGCACTGCTTGCTTTGGCATCTCGCTTTAATAAAGGCTTATTTAATTGGCAATCAATTATTGGGTCCTTTATATTTATCAGGTCCTATCCTGCGGGTATCGCCCGAGAATTGCACCCTTCCCTCAGATGCCGATGATGACAATCCAAGGTCTCGGGAAGCGGTGCTGGCCTAGTCATGGCAGAGATGCTGTTATCCTACTGCCTGCTTGAGTCCAGCGGCCTGCAGAGGTTTGGGGTGGCAGCCGGGAGCCTTTGCAGGCTGCAGGCTGCTGAGGAAACTGAAGCTTCCCTTGGTGGGCAGCTGCCTCTGCAGGGGCAGTGCAGAGCTGACCAAGGGCTGTTCCTGAGCGCTGCCCCCGCAGAGTCTCCCGAGTCCCAGGGAGAGCTGGTGGGGCTGTGCTAGCATCATCAGCGCAGCCCCTGACTGCACTCTGCAGCTGACAGGGTGCTGTGGTGAGGCCTGGCTGGAGGTTGCTGACGAACAAGCGAGCTCCCCACAGGCAGAAGCCACTGGTGAATCTTGTCCACAACCTAAGTTTATTTTTGACACAGTATCACACAGAGCAGCTTGCGAGGCAGGTTGCAGCAATTATGCAGTTTTCCAAGAGTTGTTCTTGGTGTGGTCAAGGAGGGCATTTCAGGAGGGACTGTCCTGACCACCCTTCCGGCTCTTCAGTGCCAGGGAACAGCAGGCTGCACACTTTGCCTATTTGGTAGGAAAGAAATAGAGTGAGGCTACAGACTTCGCTTATTTGGTGTGAAGGAGATGGGGAAAAGCTGTGCAGTTTTCTTATTTGGTATGGAGGAGGTGGCTTGGGAACAAACATGCAGGATATCTTTTTTGTTAGTGTGGGAGAGTACCAGCCACACTTTTGGTCGTGCCGCTGCCTGCTGCTCTCTGCAGGAGCGGTGGAGCGAGTCCTGAGTCCCCCCACCAAGGTATGACCACAGCCCAGCAGGGTCCTGGGACAGTGCTGAGTTCCCCCTGAATGCCAGTGCACATGGTGGGACACAGAAGCAGCGCAGCTGGAGAGGAGGCTCCCAGAGAGTGCAAAAGAAGTTTGCTGAGTCTCTGCTGCATGAGCGCTGGAACAAAAACAATGTGAAGCTCTGAGAGGCGGAGTTGGAGCTGCACAGAAGGCATGTAAGAGAAGCTTGGAGGGACCAACTAGCACAGCAAAAAAAAGAAGAGATGACCAAACTCGAAGAGAAGAAACTGCATGAGGGAAGTGTTGAAAAGAACAAGACAAGAGGGAGAGAAGCAGTGAGCAGAGACATTGCTTCAGCAGATAGAGGAACTGAAATTGCAGAAGAAAAAAGCAACAAAAACTGAGAAAGGAGCAAGAGAATTTACCAAAGCAACAGTGGGAGCTGGAGACAGAGTAGTTCTATTATTCAGTACAATGTGTTTATTTGCTTGTGAAACATGTATTGTGATTTTGAATTGCAGTTATTAATCATTGTTAATATTAATAGGCATAGGTAAAAAGTTAATGTTCCATAGGCATAAGTGTAAAGGTTAATATTCAATAGATTTAAGTGTAAAGACTTTAATATATCCCATAAGTATAAGTGTAAAAACTTTGATGATAGCTGCTTTTACTGTGTTTGCTATCTTTTCTTTGCAAAGAGCCCTGCAGGGAGGATGGTAAGCATGGCATTTGCAATTTAATGAAAAACAGGTAATTGTAAGGGAATGATGTGCTGTACTGTTAAGAGCAAAACTAAACCAAAACAAACAAAAAGAGAGGGTTAACAATCAATAAGAGAGAATGCAGAATGAGTTGGAAAAGGTTGTTATGCTACTGTAAGCTTTCACTCTGAGTTTACATTTTGAATAACACAGATACCCCATCTGAAGGAGGGGGATATGGAGTACAGAATAGTTTCATATGTGAATAAAAACTTAAGTGGTGAAATAAGACTTTTGGTTCTGAAGAAAGGTGAACATCTAATTAATTTAAAAGAGCTCTATGATAACTAGCATCATGCAGAAAATAAACATGAAACAATTGTTTCTCACAGTGTAAATATAAGGACCTGCTGGAAGAAACATCATAAAGCAAAGCTTGAAAACCAGGATTGGAAGCATGTGTTCTTATTGTGACATGTTGCCTAAACATTTTTATAAATATTAGTCCTAAGTGAAATATGTGAATGTGTCATAATGTCAATTTACTTGAACATGTCTTTCTGGAGATGCTGCAACTTTGTAAGTAAAAGAAAACAGGGGAATTGTGGGAAAATAGATTGTGAGAAATTAGGAACGGATCCTTGCTGGCCTAGTCTCATCCCTAATAGGGTGCAGCTGTGTAAAACAGGTGAATATTGTTAAAGGAAAAGGAGGATGGAATGCTGAAGTGCATTGATCAATCGCAAGAGAGTAAAAGAGCACACAGGTGTTATGCATGTGAGAAGGGTGTAAAAGGTTGTACTGGGAATAATAAACTGCTGATGCTTGAAACCACTCATGGTGTCGGTTTTGTGTCCTCTGTCACATTGATTTGAAGAAGTTGTGGGCTTGGCTGTGAGGGAGTTGCAAGGAGCAAACCAGTCATAAACTGAGATTTGGTGAAGCCAGCAGGATTAAGAGTCAAAGGCTTAAAGACAAGGCTGCCTGCAGTGCACAAACGTGAGGAGACCTTGGCTTCATGGCCCAACTGAATCAGAGCATTTCCAGCAGCATAGTCTCTGCTGCCATCTGGACTTGGTACTGATGCAGCCTGGACCTACCAAAGGCCCAGCAACATTTCCTGAAGCTTGGGGGTATTTTTTGCTACATGCTTATGCAGAAAACACTAACAGCATTCACTGCACCTGAGCTAGCTCTGGATGGGCTCTATTGGAACAAGAAGCAGCCTACATGAACTCTGTTTTTCCTCTCCTGCCTTGCTGAGAGGAAAGAATGTGGTATTGATATAGGCTTCCCATCTAAGCAATGATTTACTTTCTCCTTGCTTAGCATATCGATTTAGACAGGATCAAAGTACAAGCTGACATGGCTGAAAACTAATCAACTTATAATTTGTACAGGATACCATGCCAGTATTGTACATCATTAATAAATATGACAAGCATCAGACAACTCTGCTTGCTGATCATTCATACTACATAGGAAATTGACTGAGAATGTCATTAAGAAACCCCTTTTATTTGCCCACAATCTAGAGTACTTTTTCCTGTTTTTCTTTGCAGAAATTGTCCAAGTCTTTAAAAACATAGCAGAAAGGTTGTTTTGGTTTTTTTTTAAATGTCTGCTATGCCGAAGTGGGTTTTCTCTAGGTTCTGAAAAGCATTGACAGGCTATCTCATTTGCAACTCTCAGAAAGTTTTGCAAATAATCTATTTTGTCTGATTTTAAGTCAATAAATATGAGACTATATGCAGAGGAAATGGGATGAACAGCAAATCAACTGAAAAGTCATCAAGTAAATAGCTTATTTTAAAATATCTACTAAATTAGAACAAAATTTTTGAGACAGTGGACGTGCTCTCTGCATCCTTTCAACAATAACAGGTATTTTGCGGAGGGCAGTCTGAAGAGCTTATCTTTCACCTCCAACTTTAGGTATCAGTGGCTTTGAAAGATATTAGCTGTGGACAAAAGGCCATCCTAGCAAACCTCTTGAGTTTTCTGGTGAAAACAGACAGTAATTTAAAACCTATGGAAAATATAGGATGTTTTCAAGGCATAACCCAAGGGCATAAACCAGGATGCTGGGTATCTGAGACTACTGTTTGGTGGCACCAGCCTTCTTTCTGTTGCCATCCCACCACAGTGGTCACTCATGGGCTGAGAGCAGGAGAAATCTCCTGCTATTCACTAAACCGCTTGCCCCTGTGCCATGCTGCCAAGTCCTGTGCCAGACTTGGCAATTCCTGTGCACAACTGTGTTTCCTTTGACTGCCAGCCAGGCCAATGCTGCTTTCTGCAGTACCTGGAGCTTTGTAGTGCATCTCTCCTGGCTAACTTGGTGTGATCAAAGGCAGGTGCTGACATGCTTGGCAGTTTCACTGCAGACATGGGGGTGTATTTCATAGTCAAAGTGAAATTTGGGGATTTCGATGACCATGTCTTTGTCATTAAATTAACAATTATCATCAAGGGGAAAACAACTCAGAGAAATGATAGGAGTTTTAAAAGCTAATATCACACATTATATTTTTTGAAAAAGTTTTGGCTTAGGCAGATCAATTAGCAAGAGAAATAGGCTAAATTAATCTCTAAGCAAAAACATCATGGAAAGGACTGCATGCTTGATAATTTCAGGCCATGACCAATAATAATTGAGAATAATGCTTGTCTCATAATAATAAGCATAATAATATTAAAGGATAACAATACCATTTTAGCTGTAAAAAGTGGAAGAAAAAAAGTTTAGCCTGCTTTGATATTAGGAATACAGTCTTTGACTTTGAGAAGATAAAGTTGAAGATGGAATGAATTATTCATATAAATGTTGCCATAGTAACAAGCCAGCAAATAAAATAATGAAAGCAGTTCCTTGGTTTTAAGGGGGAAATGACAGATTTCAGCCTCTGAAAATTCAACCAGTTGTACACTCCGAGGCTACTCTGACTGATGCCTACACCTGCAAAATCAGTTCTGGATGATCCTGAATCCTCACCATATAATCTTTTTTAGCATTCAGCCGAGTGCTGGAGCATTGTCTCCATGCTGCATGAGATGGGTGTTTCAGCGTCACCCAGAACTTAGTTCTGCAATGAGTGGAGAAGTCTTTCACTTTCCTTTTCCTTGATAGTGTTATTCAAAGTGCTATATTAAAAGGAAACTTGAGCCAAAAAACAGTCCACCAGATCAGGAAATATCAGCACAAAAATGATAGCAAGAAGATTTTCAAATAACATATTTTTTATGAAAATGGTTTCACATAGAGTGTCCAAGGCATTTAAATCAATTAGAGGAAACCAACAAAAGGAATAGAGTAGAGGTTTTGTATTACCTGATGAAAATCAGAGCTCTGTGCTTAAACCATGAGCTCCCATTTGGTTCCTGAGGTAAATTCAGCACCTAAAACTGTTCCAGCTGGCATGGTGAGACAGGATTGGCTCATTAAAGGCAGCAGACAAGAAGGGAGCAGCCCAAGCCTACCAGCATGGGGGATAACAAGATGTCAAAAGGGAGCAAGGGCCCCTGCCCCAGGCACCCAGCCAGGGAACACTCTGGTGAGGTAGCAGGCAATGCCTGACCCTGTCTGCTGGTGAGGGACACACATCACTGGGGGCTGAGCCATTGACTCACCTGATCAGCTGCGGCACTCGGGACACTCACCAGGGAATCCAATACTTCAGGGAGCACAGGCATAAATCAGAGCAGTGGTAAGCTGCCTGGTGGTGTTAGACATCCCTAATGGCTTTCAGAGCCCTCTCTGACCCCTTTTGCGAGGGAATGGATGTGCACACAACTTCTCACAGCTGTTGGTGCCTAAATACAGAAATAAACATAAACATTTTCTGCTCTATATTCAGTGTTTATAATGAAGTACATCTAGAGATGATCAATTCAGATGGCAAGTAGTTTGCCAGAGGGAATGCTTTCCAGTCAGAAGGGACAACCTGTGGGATGAGACTTGTTCTCCTCCAAACTGTTGTTTTAATCATAGGTGTTTTGGCTTATTTTGCAAGTCTGCTTCTTGGACTTCGGCTTTTTCTCATGTCATTAAAAATCAACTCAGCATCAGTATTTGGCTCTGTAAATAAACCTGAGGCTAGGCTAGGAGCGATACTAGCTTATACCATTGGAGAACCTGGCATATATTCTTTCATATTCTCCTCTTTTTTTTTTTTTTTTTTTTTTTAACTCCTTCTGATATTTTTTTTCTGGAAGGATTTCTTTATTTTAAGCAACTGTATGTAATATCAGAGAAGACAGAGTGCAGTGTGGTATCTTTGTAGCACATTGTTTAATGTCCCACATGTAATCAATTGAGACAATCTCTAGCACTGGAGAGCTTAAGGAAGGGTCAGATTCATGTCAGGAAAAATTTAAACACTCCTGCTTTCTAAAAAGTTTTTAAAAATATGTATAGTTTGGCAAAAAAAAATTGTTATAGAGAGATGCTTTCAAACAGTGTCAGAATATCCTCTGTGTGTGGTGTTTTTCTCTTCATTATCATGTAAGCTGGGCTTTATAGACTACCTTACATCAGATCATTTCAAAGCAACATCTGCTGATTTCAAGGTTAAGCTTGCTGTTACAATAAAGTACTGCTAAAATGTTAGCTCTCTGTAGAAATACCTTGGCTGAGTTTCACTTTATGCACAAATCATTGTCGCATAATACTGCATTGAAACTTGAACATATAAGCTAAATTACAAGGATATTTGTTTGCAGCAATCACTTTTGTTTACAACAGCTTCAGCTTGAGAGCAGGAAGACTCTGGCTTTACACTGTTTTGTGGATTGCAGGAGATCGGGACATCTGGACACACAATCAATATGATTGAGCAGAAGCTGTTTATTGTTTACATTAAGCTACAGTTATAGATTCTAAGACTACTGTTCATGCGTTCACACAGTTCTTGATTACTTCCTCCATCTTGTTCACACATCCAGCACGCACCCTCCAGGAAACCGGATTGGTCCCAGGTTATCGCTCTGTAGGCCTCCTTTATCTAGGTCTTGCATTCTTGGTATTCTGGGTATTTCTCAGGCTCTTCTTTCCTTATTTTAGCCCTGTTTTTCCCACTAACCTTAACAAATTCCAAAGAGCTGGTAACAATAACGAATACCTACAGGTGGTAGTTTGGCTGGAGCACTTTGTATTCCAAGTTATTCAGATACATTGCTACAGTGGATGTGTTCATGAAACACATGAAATGTGTTCATCTTCACATTCACACTTCCCCAGTCAAAATGCCAAGAGATCCATCCCCCGGAATGAGTGCCATTGCAAAGGATAGGCAGCGCTGGATGCAGTCAGGCCACAGCCATTGCTTGTAGGGGATCCCCATGCCTTTGCCTCTCTGAAAATGGTGTTGATGGATTATCATAGATCCATTCCAGGGACAAAACCTCAGCTGGGGCATGACTGACTCAGTGGATAAGTAAACAAATGTAGTTTTGTTGCATTTATGGTGGTTATTTTCTTTCTGCTAAGTTTAATAAACTAGAAACTGGGCAGACTCCCGGCAGTTTTTTCTTGTCACCAATGTACCTGGCTTTTTACACATAAAACTACCAATTATTGCACCTAAGCTGTTTATTAGATCAGCTTGTGTGGGTAGTGATGCTTGTGAATTAGGCAGCTACATAGGCATTTTCACTTCTAGATTGGGGTTTGGGTCGATAGACTGAGCCCCAACCTCTGAGTGGGGCAGATAAATGTTTGTACCAAATAGCTCGAGCAGGATCACCGGTCTCAAAAATTCTCCTTAGCAAACAGAAATTTCATTAGAGGTTAGGAATATAAATTGGTGAAGTGACAGATTCTATGATATGATGGAAGCTCAATTATAAGTGGATAACATAATATAACAAGTGCAGATAAAATCCTATTAAGGTCTGAAAATCCAATATCTCATCTTCCTGACTTTTAATTGATCTTTACACATATTGTCATTACAGTCAAATATTTGAAATTATTCCTGTACACATAAACAAATGTAAGCACATTAACTCTGTTAATAATTTTAACAAGTAATTTGTATTTCCCATTAGAGTATCTTACAATTTGCTTTACTATAATTAAAGATATCATCAGTGATAAGCTTTAATGTGTTATTTAAACTCTGCTTGTTTATAAGATTTGCTTTTATCATTAACTGCAGGTTGATAAGATCCACATCGTAATGAAGACACTCTCATTAAGAAATTAGATTTTATGTCTAAAGCAAATAGGATGTTCAGGTAGACAAGGACTGCTGATTTTTCATAAGTCCTAAATATGGACCTTTCTTCCTAAGGTAGATCCATGGTTAGTCATGCAAGTTCATTACACCATGGCTTTTAGTCTGTTTTAGTAGAGAAACAACACCTCTGGCAAACAGCATATCCTAAAATTACACATCTGTGGTGTCAGAGAACTGATGGGCAAAAGAAATTCTGCACATGAAGACAATTATGGGTATTTGCTGTGGAGCAAGGTCAGGACACACTGCTTTTGACTGGAATGAAAAGCCCTAAAGAATGGAAATGTTTTTGCCTGTGTTTCCCAAAACCCAGACAGCAGAGGCTTTCAGGGACCAAGCTAGAAAAAAAAAGAATGGGATATGTGCAATATGGGTCACTGATTAAATCCTTTGTAAATATTTTGCTTCTTATGCACTTTCAAATCAGGTATAAAACACCTGTCCTTTATTCTTGAATAACACAATGGGAATAAACAGACTATTTGTCTCTGCCCCTGCTCTGTCTTGTATAATCATTATGTCTCTCTTAACAGTGGTGCTCTAAAACTGCTGTTCAGAGACGATTTCTTTTACATTATTTGCCAAGAAGAGAAAGAGAAGTAATATGTATGTTTCCAGCTTGAGGTTTGAACTATTTGCTTGTGGTAAAAATGTGACTTCTGGGAGACTTTCTTTAGATATACCCAACACTGCCACTTGGTAAACAAAAACAACTTTTGTCACCAGCTATGACTAATCCATTGCTTTAGTTTAGTAGGTAGAATATATGTTCAAATCATAATCAAAGAGCTGAAATTATCCTGCAAGTCTGAAAAACAGACAGGTGGTTTAACTTTTTCTTTTTTTTCCTAAGGTGATAAGACTTTTAGATGGAGGTAAATAAATGTCCTCGTGAATAAACTGACAGAGTAGGTGGAGGTGAAAGTAATTTTCCTTAGTTTATTTTTCACTTGTGGTTTGTTTAGAGGGCTTTTTGTGTCCTTGGTTTTATTTTAAGGAATGAAGCACTTATTCCCTCAGAACCTGCTGCTTAGCTGTTCTTACTTTTGTGTAGAGAGGAGATGATTTGGATCTTAATTAAAATTAGAATTACTTCTTCCCATGGAGTGATATAAAATATTTTGCTAGTGAGAACTAGCACTTAGTAAATACTTTCTCTTGCTATTATTTTCATGAGACTTTCAAGATTCATCAAGGAGATGAAAAGGGTCTACAAAGACATAACTGGCAAGTAAGAGACTGATGCTCTTTCATTCCACACAGCAGTCAGAACACCAAAATCATCTGTATCCTCCTTCTCCTCTGTACCCTTTTTCCTCCTCTGTAACCTTTTTCCTCCTCTGTAACTTACATTTCCTAAATTTCGAGAGCTGAGTGGATTCAACTATAACATTAACTGAGAACTGTTTAACTATTTATGTTACTATAATTCTGTATTGATTTTATGTAAACTTTTAACCAAACAGATTGCATTGCTTAAAAAAGACTTTTGGGAGTTCCTAATAAATTGCCTTTCCGATCTTTAATGGAGCATTAGTAATTATTGGATACAATGTGATTTAAAGTCATTTAGAAACCACATCACAGTAGCTTGATACAGTACATTTCTGTTTCATTAACAAGTCATGTTAGATGCAATTTACATCTGACAAGAAATACTAGGAAAAACAATGGAAAAAAATATTTTGATTGTAAAATTCTGTATGATCTTCATGATATCTCATATGCTAGATAGTATTTTCATCACTAAAAATTGCTATAGTGATTTATGCATTTCTACAGGAAAAACAAACAGCAGAAGTAGCACAATAAAAGGTTGCAGGATTAACTTGCACCTAAATTCAAGAAAATCTTAGCCATGGAAAAACAACCAGGTCCAGAACAGGTAAGAAAATGAATGAATAAAAACATGCTCATGGCTTGCAGCAGTCAAATTGCAACAATTTGCCCACAGAAAGATGAAAATAGAGAGATAACTGATTATTCTTACAATAGAATTTCTGGTGATGACTAGATTTTTAGGCTTTCCTTTCAGTTGTTTGTTAACAGTCAAGAAACCCAAAGAACACACACCACTGGCTAAGAAGGATCTTTGGGTGACCAGAAGTTGCTATGATACAGCAACTGGACAAAATGCATTGTAGTAGGACAAATGAAGGGCCTGACAAGACTTCTGTGTACTTTCCAGATCTGATAATACCTCTGATACTTGCTTTAGACACAAAACACTGTGGAAATTTTTCCATAGTCCTCCTGTTGGTAATCTGACACAGCTTGTTTAAGTGGGCTGACTGTGCAGTGAATTGAGGATGTGCTGAGAAGAGAATTCACTTCTCTGCATTGCTATGGCTTTTTCTTTTGTTGTGAATAAAAAAATTTTGTTGTGTGTTGTCGCTTCAGCAGCTGGAACCTAAGGTAAGGACTTTTTATTGGGCACCCTATAGCCATGGCCAAAGGCCCCATGACATCAGAACTGCACACAGGCCTAAGAGAAAACGTTCCTTAGCATGCTAAAGATGCTATAGCTGTCAGTTTGTGCCTCTGTCCCTATCACAGCTCACTGTATCCATAGCCTGCTCACAATGTTCACTGTTCCTGTTCTTTCTTACTCCTTTCTTCAATGCTCATCTCCACACAGCCCTGAAGTCCCCAAATATGTCCCACCCAGATGCCGATCTGCCATGTCTCTGCCTCCCACTCCTGCCTTTTGGGCATCCAGTTCCCACCAGTACACATATTTCTCCATTCAGTATCTGAATCACTCCTTCAGTCTCCTTTCCCCGTTAGCTGCTTCCACTTTGGCTGTTACTGCCGTTCAATTCTCTTTCATATTTTCACTCTATCCACAGCAAACACTGCCCAGGTCTGCAATAAATTTCAGCTAACCCATTTCTTATTCTTTCCATCAATCTACCCTGATGCCTTTTATCAGTTTTGTCCCCAGGGAATTATTTGCCCTTTACTTGGCCCCTATAAAGCTGTTGAAGTAGCTGTATTCCTATCATGTCTACCCATCTATCTTCAGCATTTGTGTTCCTCGGGTCATTACAGAGCATGGGTACCACTACCTTTCCTGAGATCACCAATTACTGTTGGAGATACTTCTTTAAAACTCAACCCATTAATTAGATATTCTTGCTAGTAGTCTCAACCCTTTCTTACTAGCTCATATATACATATCAATACCTTTGCCAATCTATGAACAAAGAAAAAGCCCACAGGACTTCTATCTGTAGGTACTTTCTGCCAGGCAGAGCTGAAAAGGCTTCCATGAGTAACAATGCTCGCCTCAACACTTGCAAATTGCCAGAGGCTATGGCCTGGGGCCTGGCCCAGAAAAGTTCATCTGTTAATTTGAGTGGTCAACGAATAGGATCTGCTGCCTTATTTCTTTATTTGTAAGAGCAGATGAGCAACACAACTAAGCAAACATTTTTAAGACTTAGGAGAGGGATTTTTTTTGTCTCCTCATTTCATGGTGTACAATGACTTATGGAGGTCATGGTGTGACTCTAGAAAGCAGAAAGCCCACAAATATGCTGTACAGCACTCACTGGTAGAGAGAAATGCAAATGTTCACAGCTAGCAAGCAGCTAGCTTACCTCATCCATTACCTCATTTGGCGTATTCTCATGTGTACAGGAACCTCTGTAGGTAGATCTAAAATGAGACAGTGATTGATTATGGAAGAAACTGTTATGTAACTTAAACATTAGCTCCGTTTCCACAACCCTAATCACAAAGTTCCAAATGCATTCAAGTGACAAACCAATTTAAAAACAATTTGACTCCCAAGGCAATAACAACAGGGAAACACTTTAAACTGAGCAGGTATTACGATGCAATTAACACAATTAACCCTTTGTCACAGCAGCAAATCAAGAATTTTCACCTCTCGCTGTTTCTTTAAAATGTCTGCAATTGGAAAAGTGACTTCCGGCAGGGAGGAGTTAACACTATGGCAATCTCTCCCTTACAGATTTTTAACAGTCACCAGGTGGCAAAATCTATTTATACACCATATGTTTGTAATAGGATCTCAATTTGTAAGATCCAACATTAAATTTCTCGAATGAATATACTGAACAGAATAGCACGGCAACTGAAGCTGCAATAACATGATAAAACATATTAAAATCTGTGTTAATATAATAATCAGCTGTGTTTTGTTCCATATGGCAATTTATGTTAAGAGTTAAGCTAAACCCCATCTGCTTCTTCAAAAGCTGAATATAATAAAGGAAGAAAGGTCACGATCATGAACTTCTGCCTCCAAGTCACACTGTGTGTATTTAATAATGAATGTATATCTCAGTGGTTCTCTATATGATGTGTTTCATAGAAAAAGGCAAGGGGTTTTCCTCCACATTGAAAGTAGCTGTTTCCCAGAGAAACAAACTCCCTATTTCCTCACTTATTAAAAGAGCCTTATAGAAGTGCACAGATGGCAGCAGAATGGTCGGCAGCAGCGCAAAGAGTAGACCCAAATTTTTCCTGCATTGAAGACCCTGTCATCTCAAGGTATACCCGATTCTGCTGCTATGACAAGACAAATGGTATATTCTACACATCTAACAGGTGTGCTGTGCTACCGTTCTGCTTGTACTGAAATGCGCTGACAGTACAGCTATGGGGAACATTTGTCTTTATAACAACTGACAAGATGCATGATTACAACTGTAAGGGTATCAGGGATAAAAAAAAAGGCAGGCCCTTTCTATGAGCTTAGTTATTAGTCACGTGCTGAAATGCTGACCGAATCTAGGAGAGCAGGAATTATCCATAAAATTGCCCTCAAAGAATATTATCTTCCATCCTGCTTCCAATAAACAAATCAAACAGATCTGACCTGATCTAGATATTTATTCTTTTTTCATGAGAATTTCTGTCAGTTTGAACTTATCTGAGTTGAAACTATTAATGTCCTTCTGAAATTCATCATGTCTGTGGCTTTATTTTTTCCAACCCTTAAAAAAATCTATTACCATGATGATTTTTTTCAGCCCAAATAATTCAGAAGTGTTGCTACCTGTGAATTTGTCCAATGTGGGCAATGTATGCATACCGTATTCATTTTTGAAGGCAAACCTCTCCTGGTATACCTTTAAAGGAAATATAGTTATCAAGCCCCATGTTCAAACAGAGGATCCTCACCTGGGCTTCTACCTTACATCTTTTCTATCTTACAACTTTTACTGTATTGAGATATGTAAAGAAAGGGTCACACACCTGAGAAACAGCCTATCAAGCACTCCCTATATCAGCCTGTAAATAGTACAGAATTCCTGAATTCTGTACTAAAGTGTGTGCATTCCCAACTGCCTGGAAGTTAACCTGGAGCATAATTTTGATGAACACATAAATCTGTAAATATGATCCTGCCATTGATGAACAGATGTGTTGTCCTTTGCAACGTACAAAAAATTCACCATGTAGGGAGCTCTAGGTTTCCCATTTGGAGCCAGGAGTTGACATTTAGAAGGTGTCTTGGTTTTGAAAGACAGGTATCTGCCAGGGAAAGCTGGAGTTTCCCTTGGAACGGAGAATGTAAACCCCTCACCCCCTCCAAATTATAATTTTGCAATTAAGGGCTTTCAGGCAAAGATTTGGGAATAGGAATAACAGTTCTTTACCAGAAATAGTAACAATACAAATCTAGTAGGAAAAAACCAAACAAGCAAGCAAGCAAGCAAACAAACGAACAACAATTTTGGAGAACCCTGACAGAGTCAGAGCTACAACCTGACACCCTGTTGGTCAGGGTGTTGGAAGCAGTCCAAAAGTAAGTCCTCCTGGAGTGGCAGATGTGGTTCTGTTGGAGTAGAGATGATCCTGAGAGAAAAGGGCCCAGTGAAGGTGAGAAGGGTCCAATCTTCCTCTGGGAATCTGGTGGAACCAGATACCTTGTTTTCCTGCGTCTCAGTTTTTATCCAGGTAGGAAAGGTTGGCTCCCCGCACTGGGTGGAGCATCTCACAATGGGATGATGGAATGTGTCATGTTATTGGTGAGCCCTAATGGCCTATTAGCAGAAGATATGCCCCGGAGGGAGGACAGGTGGTGAAAGAGATAAGAAACACTGCCCCACCTGGTTTTAACAGCTGGCCCATTATCAGAAGGCATCTGCCCCCCTCCCCCCAGAGTTACAAGAGATAAAGAAAAACATCTCCCCAACTGCTTTCAACAGATGAAATAGAATACACATTTTTGGTTCCATAACCCAAGACAGAAGGTTAAGAGTTTGTGTAACCTTCAGAGAACAAAAATAAAGAGGATTAGAAACATAATTTATGCCTATCAACAATAATTTAAGCTTCATGAATTGCCTCCCAGGACACAGTAAAGGCAAGTGTGGGTTTTCGTCTACAAATGAAAGCATGGTTTTAGTTAAACCTTTTCCACCTGCGAGGAAATTACACATACAGCACCAATAGCTAGTGTAGATATAGGAGATCCTCTTGTTCCTCCAAGGATGTGGAGTATGAAAACATCAATGGTCATCTGCAAAATCTTACCCAAGACTCCCACCAAGTGAGTGAATGTCCTCTCTGGACAGTGAAAACAGTCACTGTGAACCAGTTCACCTGCCCTGACTTTATACAGCAGCAAACTGGACATAGGAGCACCAGCAGCCACAGTTCAAGGTAGAGAACAATGTGATATAGCATGGATGTTATTTTCAAGGGGTTTTCCTCCAGAAGGTGCTACAAAAAGGAATAACTGAAAAAGAATATTATCTCTTTGCAAAAGCTCTAAGTCTCAGCATCATTTAGAGCCAGACTCACACAGACATGCTGGGTCTTCCTACAAGCCTTGTTTTCTGTTACCTGTCCTATCTAGAAGCTTCTTGACCAGATATTTTGTCCTTGTATCTTCCTGTGAAAGCTATCAATAAATTGTTTAACCAGGCAAACATAAAACTAATAAATAATAGTCAATTTAGAAAGTAGGTCTTTAGACAAGTAATAGAGTCCTTTCTATTACAGGCAATTGTTACCTCCGGAGAGCTGCTGCGGCCTCTCTCCATATTCAGTCCTGCACTGTTCTGTTTTATTTATGATAAAGTAAAATAAAAATGAATTTAGAAGGAAATTATATCACTTCTATGCCATTAAAATTGAGATATAAACCACAGAAGCCAAGATATGCAAAGACACGACTGTCATTTTTCCTGACATCATGCAGTCTGACATAGTGTCAGACTTAACTTTGAATTTCCTGGCTTTGGTGGGTTCTTGTTCTAACCCCAAGATATCATTTAAATGCAGTTTGTCGTTTCTGAATATAACTGTAGCTCTTATATTATCAATAATAATAGGGTACCTTCTGCTCCTCAGGGGAAAACTCTCAAACAAATGGCTTGTGAATCAATAAGTATGTTGTGTGCTGCAGCTGAATTTATTTATTCATGAGATGCTTATCTCTCTGTAAATTCCTTAGGAAAAATCCTTAATCCCACCATACCGAATTGACTATTTATCAGTTTTAAATTGGACCTTATTAATTTTGTTCCATGCTGGAAAACGTCTCTCACAATCCATCTTTGGACAGAATTGAATTTCTTTCTCTCTCCCTTTTCTCTCTCAGGGACAAAACCCAGTGGTTAAGAATGGGAAATAACAGATGGCAGCAATCTCCCATATACAAATCTGCTCCATCTGAGCATCCTGCAAACTCTCTTTGCAATGTACTTGCAGAAGCCTGTATGCCATGGCATAAGCATAGTTACATTTGGCTTCTCACTTATCGATGACAGGCTGAGCTGTTTCTTCTTTTGTTTTATTGCTGGCTCATTGGCAGCTGCTGTAAGTAGAGATCAGTTCCATTACAACCAAGCACAATTATATTTATAGGCTACAGAGGTATTTGCAAACCCCTAAGCATACCATTGAATTCAGTGCTAAGGTTGTGATGTAGGTTTTACCTACTGACTGTGGCAGAAGTCTTCTCAAGATCTAGGAGCTAAAAAACCAATGTTCTGCTGTGGGTTCATTTGAATAAGCTCACCACTCATTAAATACAGCTGCAAGGCAAAGAATGACAGGGTTCAAAGGCAGAGCAGGGGAATATATTAGTAACAGAACTATTGTCAGAGCCTTTAGGTATGTTTCCCGATATTCCTCAATGTAATGCCATAAAGTACAATGGAAACAATTTTTGTCATTTGCAAACACTTGAAAAGGTTAGCTGAATATTCTGTGTTGATAGCCTTAGTAGTCTATTTTTAGAAACACTGTCACTAGAGAATTTCAAAATATTGTATATTTTGATTAAAGACCAAATGAGGGATTTGGTTTGGGCGTTCATGGACTATTTCACATTATGAGATTAGTGAGTGGGAGGCCCTAGACTGTTCTTTTCTAAAAATTGGTTGTTGATATGATTTAAAATACATTGCCTAATTCTAGAATCTTTTAGAGGCTGCAGACTGCAGGAAAAAGACAGCATTCAGAGATTCACACAAGGTTATGTTTTGCTTGTGTTTTCACGTATTATTATCATCCAGCTAATTTTCTGGCCAAATGGCATCCACTGGCTCATCAGAAATGTGCCATTCTCCGCCTTTTTGGCAAACATTCCCCAATACACCTGTTAGGACAGGCAGCGAACACAGCAATGGGGCAGTCTCTCTTTATTCAGCTCCTGTGATCAGAGGGTGCCAAAATGCTTCAGGGCTATCAAAGTGTTGACGTCTCCAGTGCAATTTTCATCTTTGCTAAATAAAATAAACTTTCCAATATGGCTCAGGAGATTGGAGTAGTGTCTTTTTTCTTCTCTGCAAATAAGAACTGCTGCCATCCTTTAATATTTATCAACCCGAATCCGGAGGGAAATATTCAGCTGCTCATTTTCCAGAATACGTGTTTTTTCTCACCCCCCAAAAAGCTCCTGGATTCTATGAGGCAAAGAAATTCAAATGCATTTGATTTGGGAGAAGGGGGATATTACAAGTGCTTGGAGGCCTTTGTGGCAAGTAGCCATATTTCAGATCTGCCACTGTAATCAGAAGCAGAGTGACTGGAAGGTGTTTTCCATGAAATACCTCTGTGGAACTAAATCCAGGGACTGGGGCATTGTTTGTGAAAACACTGTCATTTTTAAAGGAAATGTACTTGTTTACACATCATAAAAAATTTAATAGGTACTTCTCCTTTAGGGACAAGTGCAGATGACTACAGCTAAAGAAAGTTATTTTCTGGGTCCTTCAAGTGAGAGGGAGCAGTGAAAAGAAAAAGACTGTAAGTGTTGCTTATGGAGTGCTTCGCTTTTAACTTTTGTAAAACAGGTAAAGGAAATCCTTTGTATGGAAGAGATACAAGACCACCCAATTAGACCTTGGTTTGCGTAGCACTTGGGCACCCACTTATCTTTCAGCCTGTGAGTAGTAATGCTGACTCCCAAAGGACATGCTTACAGCTGAGCGTAGTCTTCAGCCTGGATGGAGAAGCTGGCACATTGGGAGCATACCATGCTGTGCCTTGTCGTGTCTTCTGTGCCCCTGACTCCCCTCCTTTTCTAGGCCAGAGAGCAAAGGACCTCTCCAGGCAGCAGGGATTATTCTACAGCAGAGATCAGTGGGCAACCTAATGAAGTTTGATTATACTTACTGTTGCTTTAAGTCTTGTTTTGATCCTGCAGATGCTTTGCTTAACCCTGCAAAAGTAATTTTCAGGCAAATTCACAGGTGAAAGTCCTTTGTTAACAGCAAGCCAACACCGGCTGCTTTTAGCCTTTCTGTGTAGGAACAAATGTCACAAAAAAGAAGGAAAGAGAATATGCTTTTATTTTTATTTCATAGGGAATTAAAAGCACTAAAAGCCATGAGCCTATCTCACTGCACAATTTAATTAGACTATTTTTCAGTGGTTTGTTTAGTTCTCTTATTCATATTTAATGTGGCTGCAAACAGCAAGCAAGGAGTTTGGTTCACCAGCATAATGATGCATTATGCTAGCCACTAAACTCCCGAGACTTTGTGATCCTGGCATTTATGGTCAGGTCAGCTCCTATTATTCAGTTTCTGGAGTCACATGTGAAGAATATTAGCATTTGTTCTTCCAGCAAGGGGAGGGAGAGCACACGACCAGCAGGATGCTGTTGCTAGGCAGGAGCCAGAGTCCCGCTGTAGGGTCACGCTCGCTCCCCCGCACTGTGGTACCTAGTGTCATCCCAAATTACTGGACATGGATTGAAGAAAGCAGAACCATATTCTCTGGAAGGACAGAGGAAAAAGAGTGGATGGAAGAAATATGGAGTTGTCATGAGTTTGGTTTCAGTTAGAACCTTTGAATTTCTTTGGAAAGGACAGACCTTTCAGGAGCCAGTTCTTAGCTATTGGCATGTGGTTTAATCACTGAGAAGACAGAATGAGACTTTTGGTAATACCCATATAAAGCTGAGAATGGGTGGGAGCCTCCCTCTTTTCTGTTGGGTGAGTAGCCAGGTAACATCGTGCGGCAGTCAGGCAGGCCAGGCCCCGCTGCCCCTGGGCAGCCCCATAGGGGAGCAGCCTGGCCAGGCCTGGGCCCGAGAACAGCAGGAGGGGAGGGGAGGGGAGGGGAGGGGAGGGGAGGGGAGGGGAGGGGAGGGGAGGGGAGGGGAGGGGAGGGGAGGGGAGGGGAGGGGAGGGGAGGGGAGGGAGCTAACCGTGTTTCCGGCTGGGGCTGGGGGTGATGCTCCCCCCGACCCCTTCCTCAGGCCTCAGGGAGCAGCTCTGAGCAGCCCACGCCATGAGATCGAGGGGTGGAAGAGAAGGCATCCAGCAGCCTCTGCACCCGCATGGCCTTGAGATCTTTGCAGCTCCCACCGGCAGGGACCACATGAACAAGCACCACAGGCCTGGGCAAGCTTTAACTCTCTCTGCCAGCAAATGAACTCCCAGAGCACCGGCCCTTCCCAGAGTGAGGACAGACAAAGTGATGGAACCATAAAGAGACACAGCATGAAACTGAAGTCAGTGAAGAGACAGTGAAAAGACTATTTGGGGCAAAGGAGGATTGGCTTAATTTGGCTGGACATTTCTGGTAAACTATGGAGACTGAACTGTTTTTTTCCTGTAACATATGAATGCTGTTTGGGGGGGCGGCGGGGATGTAAGGTTCTAGTTAAAGGTGATATGAAGCTCTTTGCTCCTAAGGAAAAGGAGATTTATGGGTCTTGAGATGAAGATGATTTTGGAAATAGAAGAAGAGGATCTTTGTGTTATACTAGAGGAGGCGTCCTTAAACAGTACCCCTAATAAGCAGATAAGGCCCATGTGCAGTGTTGGGAAAGCTGCTAAGGGGTAGGATTTCACAGTTTGCAGAGGTTCCTTTCAGGTCCTTGCAGATGTGTGGCATGGGAGCCACCAGAGGACTGTTCCTCTTGTGACGATGTCTATGGAACCCAAAGAGACTCCTTTCCTAAAGAACTGATGAAAGATTATTTTTAAATGGTAAAACTGACTGAAATTACAGGTTTTGTCTTTTTATGTTGGGTGTGGGAAAGTGAACACTTGTGGAGGGAGGGAGGAATGTTTTGAAAGTTTCTTTTTTTTTTCCTTCTTTTTCTTATTTTCATTCTTTTAGTGTGTGCAAATAAACTACCCTTGTAATTTTAAGGTAAGCCTGTTTTGCTCTTTATGTTCTCCTAGTCATATAAAATATAGCAAGTGATGAAACCATCACAGGAGTTAATAAAAAATCTTTGCCACTACTCAGCAGAAGGGGCCATGCTCATCCTTGGCTTTTAGCATGGCTTGTTCTGCTGAGTGGACAAATGACACAAAAGGACAGAGCTGGTTGTGCCAGCGGCTCTGAACTGCTTGTTATCCCCGTCAGCCACTTGGAGAAAATATTGAAACTGAAACATGCACCCAAATGTTCAGGTTTTCAATAAAAGAGAACTACAGGTGGTGAAATTTAGAAATCCTTGCCCTACTCATCCCACATCCCTATTAAACATGTCTGCTGCCCTGGAGTTTTTCTGGGCCCTGAGAGCTCTTCAGACACTGTGCTCTAGGGTAATAATTTCACTATCTGAGACAGAGAAAGCAGAGTTGCCTGGGGCATCTGCCAATAACACAGAAACATGACAAGCGGAATTTACATTTTGGTTTTTTGGGCCTTTCTTTTTAGTGACTTTTTTAAGTCAAGCTTTGATAATCGAGCAGTAGTACTGATTAACTTAATTTTCTCAAGTTGGCTACATATTGCAATTTCTAGAGTACATTTCTGTAAATATATGTAACAAATGTTGGATTTTATTTGACAGAAATGGATATTTTTCGGAATTTTTGAGGATGCATAACAAAAAGGCAAACTGACAATGCCATGGTACCTACCTTTGTCTGAGTTTTAGAAGTCTCAAATATTAATTCCCTCTTCTAGCTAATGTAAGAAATACATTTGGAATAGAATAATAATAAGAAAAATAACTACCCACATCTTATGCAGAAAAGTTTCAAAATCTCTGTCACAGGAAAAAGTAACTCCGAGAAAAAAAAAATTCTAATCAAGTCTGAGGTGTTATTGCAGTCATATTGTACAGCAATGGTATAATGGATTATGAATGATGAATGAAGACAAGAAAATTAGATAATCTAAACCAGCTCACCATACACAGGGCTTTCCAGCCAAAGCTGGTGTTGACATACTATACAGTCTTGACTGAAAAGAAGGCAAGCAGCTGAAGTCTACTGATGGTCTTGTGCTTTGAGAATATTTTGCATATCTGAAAAAGAACTATCCTGGCTTTGAAATCAGTACATAAAAATAGAATGGGGAAAAAAAAAATCCATGGAGGAAACTCAAATTGAACCTGAATGCTATTTTAAGCAGAGGAAGGCAAAAGTCTCTGTATGGAATACGGACAAAGCTTCTGAAGAGGGCTGATGAAAATCTTCCTGATGCTTAAGAGCAGAATACATAAAAGTCAGATGAAGTCAGTAATTCCATAAAATGACCATGAAGTACTTCAAAAACAGAGCTACAAAAACAAGCAAAGCATATAACAAGTTCTGGGGTTGGAATATATGTTGCTATCAATTGGTCGATGCTGGCCTAAGGTATCCTGGTGTGGGTTGCAGGCAAGGAAGCTGTAACCTCTGTTGGGTTTTGTTTCCTGCACTGCCTCCCCAAGAAAGAGTAGCGTTGAAAACACAGCCTTGCCCCAGTAGAAAAGAATAGAAAAGTGAAGGCCATTGACCATATAGAATTTTATCTTTTGATTAGACTGGTCAGTCAGACCTGGGAAAATGCACAACAGAAGTACTGGATATGAATGCACCGGGACTACATGACTTCATTAATGTTGGTACAGCTTGTCTGGAGAGGACCATCAAGCAGAAAAGAGAGCTTAATTCAGACCTTATGGCTGCTTTAATATGAAAGCAAAGAGAAAATTCTCAAGAGGTGCTCAGAAATTTGTAAGGACTCTGCCTGAGGGTCAGAAAAACAATCACAGTTATTCATCCCTTACTGTCTGTATGCAGACTTTTCAAAATACATGTTAGTGAAACATGATCTTGACATCTGTGTATATAGTCAGTTTCAAGTCCAGGGCAAAAGAGTGGCATTTCAGAGAGTTCCTTAGTCCATGCCATCATGAGCATACATTATAACAGTAATTATCACGAAAACAATGAAAAGAAATGCAGGTAATGCCAACAGACTATAACTTGCATACAGCATTTACATAAAGGATCACTTCATGGCTTTACAGTGGCTATGGAACAAGCCTTTGTAACTCTTTAGCAATATTAGCAGTGCTGAGTGAGACAATTAACATTACACAGCTGAAATGATGGAAGTTTAGCGATGTGGTCTACAGTAAGCCAGGCTGGACTGCTGCCAGGATACTCCATTAAGTAATACTACTAGAAGCTCTTGAAAAACAATCTTGGGATCTTTAATGACTGCAGAGGAGAAAGCTAACTGCTTTGCAACTCATCTGAAAAGCAGTTCATCACCATAGTGGAGGCATTCAGTCTTACAGCGAAGGCACTCTTGGGCATTTGGGAGATCTGGCTTTGACTCCCCACTCCGTGGAACTGGGAAGAAATAAATCCATCTGTCCAGAACTCCACTTCTGCAATGACACACATGGCTGCAACCAGCCTCCATTCCTTCCAGCCTTTGCCTGCCTTGTCAAAAAAGCAAAAATTGGATGTGATGAACTGTGTTTGTGCACATCTATCCCTATGTGACCCTTTAATCAGTGGGAGTTGTTCCTGCTCTGGGGAACCCCCTTCTCAGGATGGGGCAATGTGGTGGCACTTTGCATCATGTCCTGTGCATGTGTCAAAGAGTAGAAAGTGACAGGCACCTCAAGTGGTAATCACAGGGATGACCCTGACAAAGAAAGGGTCCTCCAGATGGATGCTGGTGGCCTGCACCGATGGCTGTTCCAAAAACGAGACCCCCGTGCCAAGCATGCTTGTGTAGTAGACCTGGACTCCACAGCCATTGCCGAGGCTCAAAAGCAGAAGAGAGGCTCAACACTTCAATGCAAACATAAGAGGGACAAATATCACTATGAAAGAGAGCAGGGCTGAGGCCAAAAACAAATGGCATTTGATGGGTCTGGTCTGGAAGCATGGGCAAAAACAACAGTTGCCAGATGGTAGAACTAGGGCTTATGAAGAATAAGTCAGAAATACTGAGGGACTTGCTAGACATATTAATCTGGAATTAAATAATGTTATGTATTTCAAAGGAGGCATAATAAAATCCCCAGATACATTACTATAAATCATCTAATTTTTAACCCCCTAAAATATTCATATTTCTAAAGTGGTCTGATAGTTAAGTCTAGAGATAGGGCATTCAAAGATTTAATTTAATTAGCTGTAGAATTATAGGCATTTAGTCTAAATCAAGAAAGACAGCTGTAGTGGTTTCCTAAGAATAATGTGTAAGACTTTAAGCTTATTCAGACTAAAATTTTCTAATCACAAACTGCCATTAAGCTTTTGAAAGAGGTGCTACTATATAAT
Organism: Phylloscopus collybita; assembly: GCA_027886175.1. Classification (NCBI taxonomy): domain Eukaryota; kingdom Metazoa; phylum Chordata; class Aves; order Passeriformes; family Phylloscopidae; genus Phylloscopus; species Phylloscopus collybita. The sequence goes on along the minus strand of JAJNNQ010000137.1, from coordinate 45,982,673 downwards.
CTGGGAAACAGAAGAAAATACTTCGGAATTAATCATATAAATAATAAACCCAGCAGATTAAGGAAAAGAAAATATAAAAAAGCAGACACTCTTAGGAAAATGAAAACCTTAAAGAGAGTGAACAAGGAGGATGAAGAAGCTGTCCCACACTAATTCTTTATCAGTAGAAATGCAGCCCATCAAACTGTTACAATAAATCTGGATTACTATGCTGAGATGAAACAAGCAGAGAAAATACATCTATCTGGGTTCTAGTAAATAACATCTTTAACAAAGAAAAACTGATTGGGTTAATTGTAACAACTGTTTGAAACCTTTGAATAAAGAAACTCTCAATCATCTACAGAAAACATATTCATAAGGTCAAATTGCCTGTAGTAGGCTGTTGGAATAATATGATGAACTAAATAAATTGTTATTTCTCCATTACAATAAGAATAGCTGACAAATACATCAATATTTCTCTCAATTTTTATGAACAGATGAAATATTTAAGCTAGACATGGGAATCTGTACCTTTTCATTTGTTAAAATGGTCAATTTGAAATAAAACAAGTCTATGCAAAAAACACAAGCTGAAGAAACCAAAAATGCAGCACAAAACCAAACACCAGAGTTTTGAACATAAACATTAAGTAATGAAAAGTGCATGTGTTCAGACAGCATTGTGTGACAAGTTGCCAGATGGGAACCCTTGAGGGCATAAAGGAAGTGTCTTGGGATCTCGCTTCTTCCTCTGTGCCCAGGTGTATGGATGTGAGCTGATAAGAGCAAATTCAGCCTTCAAAATCCCCATTAACATCCCTCTAGTAGTTTTCCTGGTTCTCCTGTGGTGGTTTGGCTGGGGTAGAGTTAATTTTCTTCATAGTAGCTGGTATGGAGCTGTTTTAGATTTGTGCTGAAGCCAGTGTTGATAATAGAGAGATGCCTTAGTTACTGCTGAGCAGCTCTTTCATGGAGCCAAGGTATTTTCTGCTTCTTGCAACACCCCAGAGAGGAGGCTGGAGCGTTCAAGAATTTGGGAGGGGGCACAGCTAGCACATTCGACCACACTGACTAAAGGGGTATCCAAGACCATATGCTGCCATGATCAGTACATAAATTCAGGAGACGAAGAAGGAAGGAAGGATGATGGTGTTGGTTAGAGCCTGGTGCTAATAACACCAAGGTTGTGGGTTTGGTCCCTGCATGGGCCATTCACTTAAAAGCTGGATTCTGTGATCTTTAAGAGTTCTTTCCAACTCAGAATATTCTATGATTCTGTCTTCCCAAGTGATGGAGCCCTACTTTCCTGGAGATGGCTGAACACCTGTCTGCCCATAGGAAGAGGCAAAACAATTTCTTGTTATGTTTTTCTTGCACATCCAGTTTTACTTTACTATTAACTTGTCTTTATCTCAATCCATGGTTTTTTTGCTACACCCTTCCTATTTTTTTCCTCATCTCACTGGAGTGGGGTTGGGGGTGAGTGGCTGTGTGGGGCACGGTTGAGGATGTGGTTAAACCATGACATTTCCTTGGAATTCTCCCTTTTGGTAAGCATTCAAAGGAAATTAATGTATAGCATCAGAAAAATGACAAAAAAAATGGAACCAATGGATGGAATCTGGAGCAAGAAATATTTCAGAAAACTGGTCTTGGAGCAAGAACTATTTCAGAAAACTGGTCTAGGAGAGAGGAGTTTAATTCTATGGAGCAGCACCTATGGAACTCTATGGGATACCTGATCTCTGGGCCAGGAGGTTGTAGGCATATTTCCTCATACATTTTGTACATAAAGTCAGGATAACTGTGGTCTCTAGTGGAAAGCTCACTGAAGCCAGTGCTTGTATGTCTAGAGTCCCTCTCAAGTCAATTGAGTGAATAAGCACTACAAGCGTAGCTTCTTTTTATCCTAATATAGGTGACTGGAAAATAGGTCAGATTATTCACACTTTAAAAACTGTGTATTTCTTTCATGTGGATGAAAGAGATCTGTCTGATACAGTCTATATGGACTTCCAAAAGCCATTCAGGCAAGGTTCTTCCACAAAATTTCCTGAAGTATATAAATGGGTGTGGGTGGGATAAAAAGTTGTTGCATGAATAAACAACTGATTAAATGATTGGAAGAAAGGGTAAGAGTAAATGGCCAATTTTCACAGTGGAGGGAGGTCACCAGTGGAGTCCTACAGGGACCATGCTGGAACTCCTGCTGTTTAACATATTCTTAAAATGCTGTGAAGCAGTGGCTGTGGAAATGTGGGCAGTGAAGTGGCAAAGTTTACTGAGAATGCTGAGTTGTTCAGGGTCAGAAAATTGAAGGCCAGCAGTTGAAAAAGGTATAAGGACCTCTTAAAGCTGAATGAATGGGCATCATAACTAAGTGTGGAGAAAGATACAAGGAAAAACTTTCTGGTACAAAACTGAGCAATTTTGTCCCTTTAGGACCTAGATCCTAGGCTTTTAGTGGATAAGTGGAGAATTTCTTGAAAATCTTAGCTAAGAGGAGTCATGATCAAAATACCAAAATGCCAGCATAAAGAACTACATGGAAAAGAACACAGATCAAACCAGAAAACAACATGATTCTTTGAAAAACAATGACTGAGGCAGAAGATGATGTAATTGTGAAGGGCAGGGTTAGACCAATTCAGAAAGACTTTTGCAGTCTGTTTCTGTACAAGAACAAGAAAACATCAGTAGACATTCAGGGATGATATGTTCATAAAAACAAAATTAAAGCAAGTTTTTCTTCACACAACTGTGGAATTTCCTGCTTCAGATTTCTGGGGGTTTACATAAGTGCTTACAGAGATTCAAAAAGCAACCTGTCCAATGAGGAGAATATATTTTTTCCCAGGTAATTAATTGCTAAAGAAATAAAACCATCCCAAAGTCCTGAATGTATTGGTTTATGAAACCACTGATCTGCAACTTCTAGACTTCTTGGAAAATATTTTAGTAGTATCATAGATAGCCAAGAGATTTTCAAACTCATCCTTTGGTATCTGCTGTCAGCCATTGGCAGGGATAAGACATTGGACGGGATAGATCTTTTTCTCAACTCAGTCTGGTTGCTCTTATATTACATAACGTGAATGAAAGGACATTCTTGACAAAACTTTGCTTTTGTGCCACCGTGACTTCCATGCTCAGTGTTAGAATTATAAAAGTTCACCTCAAATGTGAAATAGAAAACAGTAATTTCAAAGAAGGACAAAATGCAGAATGGTACAAAATGAAGAAAAAAGCCAAAGAAAAGTATTTGAAAGAACAAGCACACACACACACTGCTGTAATGATCACCAGATCGGCAAAACACAGGAGCTGGAAAGTGGAGAAACTCAGAGTGACAATGCAACAAGTCCTTTAAAAGAAATAATAAGCTCACACTGGGCTGCACAGAAACTAGTTCCCTTGACTACCAGAGACTTTTAGAATGGAAATAAACCCAGAGGTGACTGAGAGAAAGAGCAAGAGCAGAAAGAGGGGGAAACAGACACTCCAATTAAAACGAGCCAAGAGGCTGATAAGACTCATGAGGACACCTCAGATGACGTTATGGAAAAGACTTGGCAACAAGTGGAGTTCATTGGGCCAACATGAATGCACAGAGAGTAAAAATGGTCAAAAATCTTTGCCACTGTGCAAAGTACCAGAGACAGAAACACTGGGAGGCTGTGACCATTTGTGATACACCCAGCAAAACTTGACAGCAACTGGCAATTGATGTATTTGAACATGGAGGAAATCACCACCTGCTGATAATTGATTATTACAGTTGTTCTTTTGAAACTAACAAAAGTAAGCAACACATTATCAAGCACTCTAGTAAATCACGCTGAGGTAGTAATCATCAAACACTGCATTTGCGATGAGTTCATTTGAGAGAATGGATCACCATACACATTGGAGGAATTTTTAAGGTTTTTAAACTACCAGGGTTTCAGATGCAGCTGGTAGTTCTTATTACTGATAGTTTTATGGGCTGGTCAACATTATTAATAGCCAAAAAGATATCGATTCAGAGAAGATCTTCCTTGAGGTTTATTGACATGCCCCTGTGGAATCAAATGCTTTACTGGCTGAGATGCTAATAAGCTGAAAGCACTACTCATAAGTCCCATGGCATGCTCCTTCTACAGCCCAGACAACAGCCAAGTAGCACAGATGGGAGCAGAGTGGGGAAGGAGAGAGCAAGCCCACCATGATCATTCAAGGAACTACAACACAGTTCTAGGTGTCTCAGAGATAATGGCATGGCTGGTGGTCTTCGTGTGGAGACAGCATTTGTGGAAAAATTCACTTTATCTTCAATACAGGTAGAAACTGGTGAGAAACGAGATTAACTTCAGATGCGAGAAGATTGCCCTGACCATGCAACTACGCTTCTGCTCTGATAAAAATCTTATTCTTGCTCCTCAAACAGCATCTGAAAAAGTCAACAACTACAATCTTGCCATGGCTTTAAAGCCACCCACTAGACAGAAGGGAAATGACTTCATACCTGAGCATCAAGTGATACAAGTGAACTATACTATGCCACTCAAAAAGTTCAAGCTCAAAGATCTGACATTTTTATGTTGTGATTACACAGAAACATTGGTAAGAACATTTCCATTTTTATGTCGCTCTCATGCATCATTAGATAACTGGTGCAACATAATTTAGAGAAAAGCTCTTAAATTACTCCAGATTGTTTTCTGTTCACTCAATCAGCACGGGTGCTGAGTTCAGATGCTGAGAGCAAAGCATGTTTTTGAAAGCCTGAATTAAAAAAAACTGCTTAATTTTACATGTGTGGAGTGTCATTCAAGTGAGCAGTCCAAATAACACAAAATATAGGTCAAATAATAAACATGAAAATAAATATGAAAATTTACACAGCCGTGCCATGGAAGGGTTGGGGAAGATTTGTGTTGTTGAGCTGTATCTCTCCTATCTCACAGAGGGAGAGGAAGGCCTGTGATCCCAAAGCCATACTGTAGATTTTACCTCAGACATACATTTCCTCAACTAAGATTTCATTTAAATTAAGAGTATGAAATGTTACAAAGCAATGCATTCATATAGGAAGGTGATTACAGTATTCCGTAAAATGGTTTACTTGAAGAATAGGTTCCTTATATTGCAGAATCAGGTTCCTTTCCATACCCTTAACATTGTCTCTGGGAGCAATCTGGCTGATAAACCACCTGGTATATGAGCTGAATGGCTCTTTTGATTCCCCTATCTCAGCTATATATCCACTGAACACAGTAGAAGCTTAGATATCCAGAGGAGAGGAAGACACTCATGTAGCCACCTAAACTTAGGTATCTTAAAGTGTCATGCATTATGACTTTTTCTCTTCTCCTTTGTGGATGCTCTTACCCTCTTCCCTTTATTCAGCATAGTTAAAACTTTCCATTGTTTACATAGGAAAATTGTAATTAATTTAAATTAGTGAAAATCAACTACTCATTTCTTAGTTTGCACAATCTATTTCCAGTCCCCTTTCCTCTGTCTGACCAGGAAAGCTAGGGATAGTTTCTTTTCTGTTTGCCAGATTCTAGCATAATGGGAGCTGGGAAGCAACTGGCTTTTTGGACTGTATCACAGTAAAATTTTATATTATTGATCTTAAAGTACTGGTTACATATTAGATCCTATGTAATGTCAAAACAGCAGAACTTGCCTCTGCTTGTTTACGTGTATAATTGCAGTGTGACATTTTCACCTGACAAACATCAGACTGGAGAATATGAAGCTGATCATGTGTATGTACATATATACAAACACACACATATACATGCAAATGAAACAACTGTGACTGTGTTTATAAAATTTCTGTTCTTCTTAATTACAAATTTGTCATCTATGATTTGCATAAACAGCTGCACTTACATTAATTTTTTGAGGACAGTATGGTCAATTAATTTTAATTAGCAGAAATACGCTTTCCTGTTGTTATTATCTTTTCCTGTTGTTCTCAAAGCTTTCTTTAGCCCTCAGGAATTTCTTCAGTTTTCTATTCAAATATTGATGAAACTTAACCCTGGTTAGTTTTCACATCTGACAAGATCATAACTCGATGTGTACTGTTATCCATTAAAAATCACTTAAGGCAATTGCCGTTACCATTGTAACATGATAAACCTGACAATAGACTGTTAGTTCAAAAGAAAGAACCCAGTAATTTCATTTACTTTCTATTCCTCAAAACATCTGCAGTGACGTGAAAGAAATGTCAAGTTAAAAATAACAATTCATGGGTCATGGTATCAACTGTGATTTCATTACATCTCTGAGCAGACTAAAGCTGCTCTGACATTCAGACTTTAGGTGAGCTTGTAAATGAAGAAAAGCTTAATCTACTTCAGTTTAAGATTATCAATTATTAAAATACCTACAAAGATTCTTCATTTTCTCCACACTACTAAAATGAGAACACAATGTAGTCTGCTCGGTGGGAGGGCAGGTAAGTACTGGTGAGCTCTGTTTGCAGTCTGAGCCTGCAGCCTCTGCATTAAGCCAGGGTGGGATGCTGGGAGCCCATGGCTAATGTAGTGCTAAGGACGGGTCATCAGCCAGATGGGGAAGCTGGACATCAGCTCAGTATCAACATCATGCTGCGGTGGCTTGCTGCATTTTGTCTAGGAGCTGTGTTGCAACCTGCAGACAAGCCTTACCTGTGCTGGCCAGCATTCTCCTCAGATGGTGTGCCTCGGTTCTGGGAGAAATGCTGCTTGAAAGAAAGATCTTCCAGATCCCTTCTAAGCACCTTTCCTTCTATGCTGAAAGCCAATTATTACAAAGCATATTCTTACTTTTATAATATGCTATTATACTAAGTAATATACAATTATTACTTTATCACTTTAAAAAATCAATTTATGAATACAAATTGAAAGAGCTGGCAGTCTGACAAAAACTCAGCAGAGGAAAGTACATATAACACCTTACCCGTTCAATGCATTTATGGCAGTTACATTGCAGTATCTATGACTGACAGAACCTGGTAAGCTTACATTCTGTTCTGAGATACCTGCATCATGAAAGAAAGAGACGTTTTATCCTTATTTCAGAACTATGTTGCTTTAAATTAGCAAACTTTCAGGGCTGACCTTACTTCTAGGAGAAAAAAATTGCTAACTCCTAAGTGAGAGAGACAAAGATAAAATCTAGAAGAGCTAATATTTCAAGACATCCCTTACTTTAAGCTGTCTCCAAGAAAAATGAAGCTTAAATGCAAGAGTGATGTAGGCACTTTAGAAATCCTCATACAAAAAGGGGCAGATTCTCAGAGATATGGACAGTTACAGGCACCCATTTCAGAATGTATCCACCAAATATTGCTGCTCAGAATTTGGGAAAAATGGATTTCATGTTTAAGAATGACACAGATAATAAAAATTTAAAACATTCAGAAGCAGAAAAAATCCATAGACCAAGAAGAATTTCACCACGGTTTTCTTTCCTGAAAGCATCGTGTCTGCAGCTAGTGCTTGAGTGCATGCACAAATTAGGTTTACAGATTTCATAAAGCAATTTATTCTGCTTGAATGTAATAGCAGTAATTTTTCATGTAAGTCAGCAAAATACAATCCATAAAGGAAAAAGTACTGCCATTATTTTAAACTCTATTGTTCTTATTCAATCAAAATGTGAACTGAAGCTAAATAATTTACTGTGTAAATTTCATTTTTAATTTTATGCCATTGAAAAAGAAAAGAGAAAGTGAGAGAGAAGGGGAATCTTCAAAGCTCTAAATCCTTGTATACTAATGTCTCAACAGTAAAATAATCTAAGGAGCGTGCTTCAGCAAAAATGATTGCTAGAATCTATAATAGGATTGTTTTAACTCAATAGTGTTTTATAAATTTTGATTCACTCTGAGTTTTTGACAGCTTGCCAAGTTCTAGTTTTTATCTGATCATCTTTGCATTAATAATACATTACAATAAGTTTTGCTGAAAAGTGGCCACTTTTTTCTCACTTTACTTGAATACTTTACTTTTGCCAGCAAAATATTGACTTGAGTTTATAATCAATTCCTGTTTGGCTTGATCATGCTTAGCATGAAACTAAAATATTTGCTGCTAGACAGATGCCAATACAAATGTCATCATTGTCATTGTCGTACCCTGACAAATTCCATCAGTTGCTAAATGATCTGCCTTGCAGGTTGCAATATGTATCAGACTGAATCCCAGAGCTTCAGACACACCAGGAGGTGAGTAGTTGTACTTACTCAAAGCTCCCATTCCCATCCTTCAGAAACATTTTCTCCCAGCAACAGCATCTATTTCCATACAGACATCCTCTGAGTCACCTGTGGCTTGCTCACTGACTAGATTTAATCAAGGCAAAAATACTGAATAAAGAAAAAAATCCAAAAATTACTTTAGTCACCTTTTTCCATCTTTGGAGGCATGAATGAAAATTGGCATTCAAGAAAAAACTCCAAACCAACCACTAGAAAAGGAACTTACTTCTCGAGAGATTTTTCAGAAAAAAAAACTAAGCTTGTTGCGATTCACATATCTTTATCTTCCATCATAATTGTAATGTTTATATACAGATTAATTATACTTGATTAGTATCAGGAAACAGAATAGTCTGAGAAATACTACTGTTTAATCTAACTCAGTCAACTTACTTCATGAAGACAGAACACAAATTACCCCTTCCTTTGCATTTGCATGCCATTTGGAAAACCATATCCTGTTCTGGCACGTCAGTCCCAGACCCTGAGTTTGCCCTGCCAGAGGAACTGAGCCAGAAGTCTTGCAATTTTCTCTTTCTGCCTTCAACGTTGAAAGCACAGCTACTGGAAAGGTCCAGGACTGGCACTCAGCCAAAGTTCTGCACTATTGGCAAGAGACTGCTTTGCCACATGGCCCAACCAGAGAAGGCAAACATGCACACCTCTAGAAACTCCATGATATGATGATGATGGATAGCAGGAACTCTGAACAGGAGAAACTTTGCCACACTCTCAGCTACTCCCATTGTGAGTAATGGTAGTGACTTTTCTCAAGCCCCAAGCTGACAACAGTAGAGAGTGAGAACATACCTGGAGAATATAAATGTTGGAGCCTGTCCCAACACAAAGCTGTGCTGAGGTCCATCTGTCTGAAAGGCAAAACAAGCATGTGGAAGTGGCACAGGCACAGAGCCAATGGCAAACACCCTACCTGACCCTCACAACACTGTCTTTCCTGACATACATCTCTCTTTGACACGGCTGAATGCTCTGATACTTTGTCACCTTGTGGGGGTCTGCAATTGACATAATGTGTCGCTCATTTCGTGCCCAAGTTAGGTATTTGAAAGAAGTGAGGAAATTACCAACTGGCACACGCAGGCACAATTTTCTATGTGGAGACATGCCTTAGAATTTCGTAAAGTCACTCCTGATGTCCAGCCATTATTTGTAATTAACTACTACCTCCAGGCTGACCAGTTAAAAAAAAATTACATGAAAATATGAGTTTACATTTAAACACAATTACACATTATATTTATTGCTTAATATAGTAAATTTCTCCTCTCCCCCAGGCAACAGGCAATTGCTCTGAGAAATAAAATATATGTGAGCCACTAAATTATGCAGGGCCTTTTAAGCACTGCATGCATCCATAGTGTCCCAGTGGCAATGACACTGCAAATTTTAACATAGCAATATGGCCTTTGTGAAAGTCATTTTGCTACATCTGGTCATTACACAAGTACTTTCAGAAATAAGTTTCATTTTTTCCAAAACTTAAATTCCTTTCAGAAAAGCATGTGAATTTTTTTTCTATGAAAAAAGCCAGGGTTGGCAGTCCTGTGGAAAGTAAGAAAAAACAAATGCCTCAAGTCTCAGCTCTAGTGATCTCGTGTTGCGTTGTGTTTTTATTCATATTACTCGAAAGTTTCCAGGGTGGTTTTCCTTTGGGTTTCCCCTCCCAGCTTAGAACTACTCCGGCCAATCCCAAGGGACTTGATTTTAATATCAGGGGTCTCTCTCTGCCACCCCTGGAAAAATTCCAGGGAGGTCATCGAAGGGATTGGCCAGAACAGAAATAGCCCCCCCTCCCCAAAGGGGATTTGACCCTTAGGCTGCCTTTCTGCCCTCGGGTCACTGCCCCTCCCTCTCGGACTGGTGAGGTCTTTGCCCCTTCCCTTTCCCCCCCGTTAAAACCAGCCGGCGGCCGCGTGGCTGGGCTTCTGCCGTGGAGGTTGCCTTGTTCAGAAGTGCCTGCTGGGCTGAAATAAACCTCTGGATAAAACCCCCGTGCAGATCCGGTTTCTTTTCTTCACTGTTCGTCCTCCCTTTCTGAGAGGGTCACGCAGGATCAGCCAGTGCTGCCGCATCTCGGGTCCGACGGCGCCCGGAGCCTCGGGACAAGCCCAGACTTGTCTCTGAGTGGTCTGAGCCCGCCGCTTACAGTGCTCAGGAAAATATCTCTGTGGGACAAACCACGGGGCTGTTTCCCCGGCACGGCGGCAATCTCGGAGAATAAACTCCCTTTATATAGTTTCATCTCACTTGGGGCGAACAAGGGAGACAAAAATGTGCGTTTGCTGCAGCTGCCATCTCCTGCCTGAAAGTGACTGTCAATCAGCTTGAAAGGAAGGGAAGATGCATCCCTCTCATAGCATGGCACAAAGAATATAGTGGGAGCTCACTAAATCAAGATAGTGGAAAGCATAATTTGGAATTAAAATTGGAATCAGCTGGGCAATGACCTTCTTCCATGCCTGTGATTAATCAATACTTCTGTAATGAATCAATTAATGGTTAATAACTGCTATATCTATTATGAAGGTTGAACCGCAGAAACAAAATAAAATTGAAATAAATAAGCCTATGCATATACATCAGTGAAAAAATTGCTCTGGAATGCTGAAAAACAAGTGTTCATTATTTTTAATGTATGCTTTCCATTTACCAGAGTTGGCCTTCCCAGTCCTCAGGGCTGGGTGAAGATGGCAAATGGATGGTGCTGCAGAGAACACTGAATACGTGAGTGATACACGGGACTGACTTAAAAATTACCTTTTGTCTCACAAAACAATAAAAAGATGACATCGCTGTCTTTTTGCAAATCCACAGCAGTAACTCTGTCACTGATACAGAACACAACACTCTCCATTCCAACACAGGCAACAATAACCTACATGGCAGCAAAGGAAGTCTGGAAGCAAGAAATGCCATGTTGATTTCCCTTCCAACAGTATAATTTGTGTTTTTCAGATTTGAGGGAATCAGTAAATACACTGAGACTCTTTCCCATGGATGGGAAAGAAAAAATTAAACCTCTCAGTCATGTGCATACAAAATGAGTATTGTCAACCCAATGCAATCAAGCATATGGAAAACAATTTTATTGTTTATACAATAGATGCAAAAAAGATCATTTAGCCCTGGCTTTCCAACTCTGATTTGCTGTATTTTTTTTCCAATAGAAAAGAAATAGTTTGTTTTGGTTTTACTTCCTATTGAAGCATCAAAAGAGCTCACTGGTGTCCCTTTATCTGTGAACCCTCAGACTTGAGCTGAGCCAGAAGGTTGGTACTTTGCATGTTGTACCAAAAAGAAAACCTTCTGGTTTTTACACAGTGAAGAAAAATGACCAGAAGTAGCAAAAATGTGTCAGATATTAGCTGGAAATACATAATCAGGAATCTCTAATAAGAACAACACTGCTAATCATTTCATCACTTCATCAAAGGAGAAAGACATTTTCTGTTTTGAGGGTTGTTTTTATTTCACCCTTTTGAAACAATCATTTTTTCATTAATGTACACTGGTCATGACATCGTGGGTTTGTTTATGTGATTTCCTAACACTGCGTATCTCTCTGATGCTTTGTCCAAGCATCCTGACACCTCATTTTCTCTGACAGCAATCATTCCTATCACAAATGCCAGTGGAGAATGTTACAATGGAACAAAGAGAAATTTGGTGCTTTTCTAACCACGCATCATTGTTACAGTGATTGAAGGTCAAGCAACAGGACTACACAGGGTTTTGTATAGCTGCAGTAGCACTAACAGTGAGTGTTTGATGCCCAGGAAATCACCTTTTATTGTTTCCTTTTGTGTTACACAGATCCGTGCATTTTGCTGTACACTGACTTGACCTGTGGTGAAGTATGTGTCATCTGAAAATCAATATCATGGTCTTTTTGCCTTTCTCTGTCTCACAGGGCAAACAAAAGGAAGGTGTATTTGCTTGTCTTCTAAAAAAAAAAATTTGAGAACATTCATCTGAAATGATCCAGTGAGTAACGAAGAAACTCAAAAGGAAGCTGGTTTCATTAATAGGTAAAGTATGCAGAAACATAATGAGTTTTTCTTGTATTAAATGAGGAGCTGACTCACACAACAGAGGAGGGGATCAAAACCCAGGTACTTATAAGAATATCACAAGTTCTTCTCTTTTGGCCTGAGTCAACATGGGCATTTCATTACATCGGTGCATCTCATAGTGTTTTGTTTGAAACAATACTCTCAAATGCCAGGATGATCCCAACTTGGCTCTAAATCACGCCTCCTCCAGCTTCTGAGTCAGACAGCAGCCCCTGAGCACACAGAAGCAGCAGACAGAAACCAAAGTGGTTTTGAGCCACACAAATTTGTATCTTTTGTTGCAGATGTTAGGCAAAGTCTCTGTCTTCTAATTGAGCCAAACCAGTTTGTCTTCTCCTAGTGCCAAGCCACTCAAATATAGGTCCTTTGTTTTCTGCATTCACTGCATCTTGAGGAAAGAAGGATGTGAAATGTGTGATCCCTACTTTTGGTCAGAGGCGCAGGGAAACAGATGATTCTTCAGAAAAGTTGCAGAGGCTCTGTCCTTTTACGCTCTGTATTTCTTGTTTAACGTCCTTGTTCTCAGAGTTTCCTGCTGCTGGCACCAGCAGTTCAACTTTAAATGGAGCTTTAACATAGATATTCCACCCTGTCTGCCATTCTTCCTTGGACTAACATTTGCATGGCAGATGGTACAAATGGCCCAGCAAATATTTACTGGATCAGTGTTAGAAAGGCAAAGCAAAACAAAACAAAAACACCCCAGCTGCCAGACTGATGACTTTCTGGCACCGTATTATGTGCCACCAGTCAACGGATGGGGAAAACACCATAGGAAAATAATTGATGTTGAACTTACTGGATTTTTCAGAGTACTTTCTGATTTTTTTTGTTTGGAGCAACCCCAGAGGGCAAGTACAAGGACAAGAACTGTTCCCTTTCCTTCTCAGAGTGTGCCTTTTTCTTGTTGCTTAGGTGAAAAAAAAAAGTATTGTGACAGATTAATATAGTTCCCTTTCAAATAAAAACCAGTCATATCCGGTATCAGAACTGTATTAATTACAGAGAATAGATTGAGCTCCTTGCAAATGGAGTCTCTGAAACTCTCATGGCAAAGTCTGGGACAAATATCTTACAGATTTAAATAATGATAGAAGCAGAGGAAGGTGATCAATGTTAAGAATAACCCATTGCTTTTGGAGGCACTTACTTGCTGAAGCTTATCACAGGAAGAGCAGAGTAGTGAAGTACCTGTGCAGTGGGGTTGCTTTTTAATTTCCATATTCCTGTCAATCACTATCCCTTTATTTTGCTATTTCTTTGCTAGCTGAACTAACTGGGTGTGAATATCTTTGATGGTGAAGGACAATGAAATTCTAGGAAGTCTTATGGAGCAAAATCCTTTTTCTTCACCGCAGTGATTCTCTATAATATCATTAACAGCGCAGAAGTAGTTCAAATTGTATTACTATTCAAATGGATGGTTTTCTTCTAAGCAGGTTACATAACCCATAATTTAAAAACATTCTGTTAATATTCCAAGCAGAAAAGAAAGGAAAACTGAAAAAAAAACAGAAGCCAAAAACACATGGTCCACCATTCTGAAAACTATTTCAGCAGATGGTCAAAGGAAAACTTGTGTAGAATGGGGCACAACAGAAAGAGATGGAGCTCATCTAAAATTCTCATTCCAACTGGAAGTCTGAACCACTTGAAAATCAAATTACATTCATCCTACAGTTAATTTTTAATCAAAATTACTAAGTCTAAGAAAATTTCAGTAATGTTTTAGAATATATATTTGTTTAAAAGAAAACAAACTTTCCTTCTCCCATCAGTCCCTCAGGAAAGATTCAATTTCTCTTTAAGCCTAGGGGCAGGGCAGATAGAAGGATAATGTACACACAACAAATGCAAGTAAAGAGAAGAAAGAAAATTCTGTCTCCTGCAATTGTGTTTTGCCCATTTATCTTGCACTGTAAACTGTGAACTAAATGAGAATATGCCATGAACTGGAGAAGGGAAATACAATACAGTCCTGATTAATGTAGTTCAGCCAAAGTTCTCTTCTTGATCTTACGGCATTTCAGAAGACAGTGTTCATTAGTTACCAAAGCTAAAAAAATGTCACTGTATCCTCAGTGCCAAAAGAGAAGTCAAGAATTCTTCCACTGGAAAACCAAAACAACTACAAAATCCTTGCACAAGGGCTGCAGAGAGTAGGGCTGGTTTGGGGTCCTCTCTCCAGGATTTCTTTCATGACTTTTAAACAAATCTTGCTTTCCAAGCTCCTGTGTCTGAATGCTAAACCTGACAGTATCAGAGTTCACATCTGGACTCAAAGCAGCATCAGATATAGGCAGATTCATATAATCTAGAAGAAGAATATATTCTTATACAGGCTTTGAACCTCATGCCATGAACATCTACTATTTATTAAAAAAGGTGGTTTTTAGTAAGTGTCCTAGTTTAGGACGTTCAATGGTTCCCATCTTGCATTCCAGTAATTCTTCAGTTAATCCCAACTTGTCTGCTGAATTTATTCAGTTAAAGAAATTAACCAAACAAAAACCTATCCTGCTGGGTTTTTCATGTCTATATGTAAAAAAAATAAAACCACCAATGCTTAAGTAATTTATCAATGTTCCAATCATCTTCCAGCTGCACAACAAAGAGATTCTTTCTGCTATCATTTCTACCATTTTGTCTCAGTGATTCCTAGAGAGGCTAATCTCTCTGAAGCACCTGCAAAGTGCCACCTTGTTAAGCCAAAAAATCCACCAAAGGGTATTGGATATTGGGTTTCACTGGCCCAGGACAGACCACCACCAGGTTTTTATTTTAACTCTCCACTTTTATGTGGTAAACATGAGGTTAAGCAAGGACAGGGAAAGCTCAATTTTTGTGCCCATCTTCCTTTTCTTTCTAGAAAAAAGTGACTTAAAACTGCACTTTACTGGAAACTGATACAGTGGAGTTCAGGGCTTAAAATAAACATATTTTATAAGGTTTAGATTTTGTAAGCAAATCTGTTCATTATATAATTGAGGAAGAAGACATGAAGACACTGACCAGCTCCTCAGCTGGAGGAGCTGGACAAAGCTGTGGTGAAGCTGAGGGAAGAGCTGCTCAGGGGAGGTTTGAGCCTTTTTTTAAAGTTACAGCTTCTGTGACTGAAGTGGCACCTGTCACTCTTTTCCCATCTAGAGAGAGTGCTGTTGCTCTGTAGAAAGAGCTTATTGCTCTGTCAAAAGCACCAAAATTTTCCATCTGGGATTGCTACCTCAGATTGCACTGCTTTTTAAAATTTTCAGCCACAACATTCAGTAAATAAATTGTGGGAAATCATCTTGTAAAAGAAGGTTTCTCTTGAAAAGGGAGAAGAGAAAGCAATTCAAATGAATGTTAAAACCAAGGATAAGTGGAAATGTTGCAGGTCTCTACCTATAAATGAGGGTCAGTGGACCTTGCTCTTCCTAGGGTATTGTAAAGATTCATTAAAGTTTGTGTTCAGATAGAGTGAGAAGTGCAGAACAGTGAAGTAGGAAATGAATAATTCTGTCTTTAGAATCAAGCCTGAGCAGTGTGCAGTAAATAAGGCCTGAGGCCAAACGCCAAGCAATGAGGATAAAAGAACATATTGAATAGCTGCTCATTAAGTGAGCACCATCCATCCTGTGCCCTGCTGAAGCAGGTGTCCTGGGGAAAAGTAATAGTATGCAACCTTGTAATTAAAGCTCTATCATAATGCATATTCACCAGGAGGCGAATTTAAGGATGCCTTGAGAAATTCAGTCTGACATTGCCTAACTTTTGAACGCTTAACTTTTGAATGCTGGACTTTGCAACTTTTATATTCTTTTTGCCATATATGTGTGTGTGTGTATAATACATATATATATATATATTCTCCTGTTTTCTGTTTTCAGGAGGTGGAGATATATGATAAGAGATTGCAGAATATAGTCTTTCTGGCCACACATCCAAACAAGAATAAGAATGAATTTGAGCCAATGGACTGAAACTAAAGTCACTGCATGTGTCTGAAGAGCCTAGAACAATGCTGAGGGGAGGGGAGGGGTAGGTCTGACAATGTACAAATGAGGTAAAAAAATGTCTGAGAGCCAGGGATCATTAGCCTGTGGCCTGTATATAATAGGTACTGATGCAAATCAGAGATAGATCTTGGTACTTTTCTTGCTTGAAATCTGGTTATGTTTCATTATAAATTTTAAGTAATAATTTTTTTGTTAAATCAATTCCGTGTTCTTTGATAACTTGTTCTTGAACCTACTATTCATTCAACATCCTTCCCTTCCCTTCCCTTCCCTTCCCTTCCCTTCCCTTCCCTTCCCTTCCCTTCCCTTCCCTTCCCTTCCCTTCCCTTCCCTTCCCTTCCCTTCCCTTCCCTTCCCTTCCCTTCCCTTCCCTTCCCTTCCCTTCCCTTCCCTTCCCTTCCCTTCCCTTCCCTTCCCTTCCCTTCCCTTCCCTTCCCTTCCCTTTTTTCTTCCCTTTTCTTATCACATTCATACTTAACTTACCCCAAAGAAATTGTAAATGATTCTCCATGTTTATTCTCTGAGTCTTTTAACACCTTTTCTCATTTTCTACCCTAAGGTGACCTTATTCATTATCAGCACATTTTGCTTGATATATTGATAGTATCTCTATACATGTCCACATCTAGCATGTGAAAATGACTGTGCATATCCATTTACATTAACATATATATGCAAGTATTTCTAAGCACACCTGTTTTTTACAGGTATAAACTGTAAATTAAAAGAATTGTAATGTCACAAAATCAAGGTCACAACAGTAGATGAATCCATAAAGTTATTTGAACTTAAATAAACATAATTTCTTCCTCTGTGTTTGTATTTCCCTGTCACTGCAACTGCTTTTGCTGTTAAGGAAATGGAAGTTTGTTCCCTTGTTAACCTCCATATGTAGCAACACAGAGTGTTCCAGCACCTCTGTCCCCATGCACAAATGGGAGTGAAGTGCTCAGACAAGTTGTTTTCCTGGCCATGCTGGAAGAGAGGTGACCTGCTCACAAGACCTGTTTCTACCAGGAACATGGTCCTCATGCAACAACCACCCTGCAAGTATGAGAAGTATCAAGGAAGCAGATTTTTAACCAAGGACTAAATTCAGCATCCTTAGCCTTCACCCTATGGGTCTATGCTCTCTTTTCTGCACATACGACTTCACAGACAAAACTAATTACTTTCTCACTGCTCACAAGATTTGTCTGGGTGCTCAACTTAAAATGCAAATACTTGTAACTTGCTCAGCAAAGAGAGCTGCCTAGCAACTTCCTGGCAAAGCACAAAGTCAAATTTATCCTAAACTACCCTCAACCCACCTTGGGCTTGTTTCTGATTACTTTTCTAAGCTCAAGCCCTAGATAAGGAACCCTTATGTAGTAATATATTTCATATAAACCACATATTTTATAGATTACATGTTTCAGAAATACTTTGAATCATTGCTTTTTGAATTTTTCATCACTTATTCAAAAAGCAAGGGATGTTTTAACACTCTAAATGCTATTTTATAGGCCTTGAGAGAAAACTTTTTTATACATAATAATTCAACAAATTCAACTTCTAATATCTAATTCTGGTGTTCATTCAACCCCTTTGAGAGTCTCCCTTTTCCTTACAAAACATCGTTTGAGGTTAAATCTCAAGACCTTTTGACTTCCAGACTCTAAAACAGTTATAGTCTCTAACAAAATATTGTACAGGCTGAAGCTCAGGGCTAGCATTGTGCAAAGATAAAAACTTATGAGTTGGAAGAAAGAAGGATGGAAACATCGTTCTGCTTTTATTGCTTCAGAAAAATATCTATGAACAGCAGAATTAATGAACTTGACTTTCCAACATATTTGTTCTGGTTCACGGCTAAAAGGGTGCAAGCTGCAAGCAAAGCTTTGTGTGCAGCTGGGGAGGTCACAGATGCCCCTCCAGATATCTCAGTTCTCTCCTGCTCCTTCTTTTTGCATAAAACTTGAAGGATTTTAAGATCTTTTTTTCCTGTCTGCAGTGTGGAACACAGAGGGTCTTTATGGTCTCTGATGCAACTGCGTCCAACATCTGGGCTTGGAAATTAAATCTATACAGAAGGAGAAAGGGTGGAGTCCTGTTTCCATACAAAGATCACAGGTCAAGCTGTACCACACATAGGCAGGAAAGTGTGAATCTATCTGTGAATGTGTTGTCTGACCTCTTAGCCTCTATGGCAGGTCTGATTGACATTGACCTAGTGGTTCCCAAGCTTAGACACAAAAGCAAAAAGACAGCATTGCAGAAACCTTGTTTCTGAAGGGTCAAGATACCATTAGCCTAGATAACTGTTGGGACACATTTAAAGTATTGGGAAATAGATGGGTTTATGATCTAGATATAATTCACACAGTCAATGCCTCTCCCATGGTCTCCTCCCACGGTCAACTGCTGGTCACAGCAGCATCAAGAGATTTTAAGACTGAGATTAAGAAGCTGAAAGAAACCAATATGAAAGTGCAACACAACCTTTCCTGAGCCCTGTGGAGAGCACACATTTAACACAGGACAGAGGAGAACATGAGGGAAGCTTGAGCAGAGCAAACCCAAGACATAAAGGCAGAGAGGAATGACCAGCTGAGCAGCTCCCTGTGCCACTACACAGTGGAGGGATGAGCACATGCTTTACTGGCATCACTGAGGACCCAATTCACTGAGCAGTTGCTGCTGAAGGTCCAAAATGGGAAGAATCAGAGTCTGCAACTGAAGGATTTCCTTTCTTCTTCTCTGGCTTTATGAATCTTGCAGACAGAAAAGAAAGGTGCATCCTGATGAAGATGTCCCTATTCATTGCAGGACAGTTAGACTACCTGACCTTTAAAGGTCCCTGTCAACCCAAACTATTTTATGATTCTGTGAAAACAGTTGTTCAAACATGAGGGAGAAAAACAGTGCACAAGTATGTGGCTGGGTCCTTTGTTTGGCATCCCAACCTCTCCTGCCTCTGTTTAGGACAGTAAGAGGAACTCTTCAGCAAAGCTGTTACAAAGAACATTTTATTGCAGTTTGCTTCACTTGCTGCCAGGCATACAGTGGTGCTCTCCTCACACACCAGCCAAAATTGCTGCTAACAGCTCTGGAAAGCCACAGAAACAGCAATAAAAAATACAGTGGCGGGGTGGGGGTGAAGCAGCACAAATCACAAAACATTGTTGCATTTACCCAGAGAAAAGAACTCTAACTCAAAAGTGTAACAAGAGCCCAAAGGTCATGCTGGCTGTGCAGGTTCTCAGACATACCTGTGCTCAGAAGGTACCCACATTGCTTGTCTGCCGCATCCAGAGACCACAAGATGTGTTTAGCTATTTTTTGTTCATGGTTCAATATCATGGTAATTGTGTCACTTCTTTTCAATATAAAAAGAATTAAAGGACAGAGAGAGGATTGCGAAAGACCAGCTCAAAGTTCAGTTGCATGAACTTATTTGTTTCTTCTTCATGTGAAACCTTTCCATGAATGGCCATTTTGTGCAAAATATCTTTGTGCTTTTATAGCACCAAATTCCACTTCGAGCTTATTGAGGTTCCCGTGTAACACAGCTTTTATGTACCTGCTTAATGATGAGCATTAATTTAAATCACATCCTTAGTCAGCAAAATAGTCAAATCCCTTATGACCCTCAAGGACTTGAAATTGCTTTTCAAACTAAAGAATAATACATCAGTATAGGAAAAAGAGACCTTGAAAAACAGTAACGTGACAAATGGAATCAGAATCAAACCTGAAAGTTGCATTCTTAAATATCAACAACAACAACAAAAAAGTTATGTATAGTAAATGAAAATTGTCTCAGCACTGAATATTCAGTTATCATTATTCTTCCAACATTTTAACATCACCCTTGCCACCTGGGGAAAATATACTACAGCTCTCTATGTATCTTTTAACTTCAGGTAACTGGAGCATGTGGAACAGAAGCCTCAAGTGTGTTGTGGGTGCTATAGGCCAGATCGTTCCCACCAGGATTCTCATCTACATAGTCAGAAAATAGTTTCCCAAATGCAGACTTGGCATTTGCCACATGGCAATGGCAATTTACAGTTTGGTGCCAAAAAATGCAGCAAGTGCAGAATAGATCTTACAGACTTTATTAGCATTCTAAAGGTGTATCATTCACTCTCTTGAAAGACAAAAAGATGACTTGCACTGTTAGTGGAAGTATGCAGTCCATACTGTTACAGCATATGAAGTGAAGCTATTTATTTAGCATTGTGGCATTTTAGTTTAGGTATTGAGCACCTCATGGAAGCCTGTTATATTTTTCTTTATACAAATGTGGAGTTGTGGACTTCATAACATGAGAAGATTAAAAACAGAGCAACATCTGAATCAGATCTTAGGTTTTCTGGGTGTTTTAAGGAATAATTTATGTATTAAACGTGAATATTGGAAATAAATAAATTGCCAAAATTTCATAAAGATAGTTGCTAGCTGATGAACAGTTACTCTACCTCTCAGTTAATTTCTCTCTCTTACGTGAGAAATACATCAAATAAAAAAGAAAGCTTGTCCATCAATTTCTGCTTTGAAAACCTAAAAAGTTAAATCATAAGTCCTATATCAATAAAAATTGTTAAGAGAAATTTTAATGAAAATGGAAATGGCATAGACTTTGAACTCAATATCCTCAAAATATATGGCATCTGTCCCCCAGACTAAACAGCTTTTGGTACCATCTACAAATAAGATGCATGATTTTCACAGGCTCTCCTGAAGAGCAGAGTTATTATCATACATTAGATTTTGCTTCTTGATTAAAAAATCATATTAATTAAATGCAATTAGATTAAATTAAATTAAGAGTTGAAGAAGCAGCGATCCATTTATTATTATTTTCCCACAGTGTGGGCCACATTCTAATAGAGTGATCACCCTCTCTCCCAGCCTCCCAGTCACAATTACCCAACATCCCTGGAGCACCATGCAGAAGTATTAACATATTTTAATTCTCTTCTGTGAGATTTTTCTTTGCATGAAGAAAACTGGTTATGAGGCCTCCTTCTTTTTGGTTAATCACTTCCTTTTAATTGATTTTTTCTTTGTCCTGCTGTCTCTGAATTGTCTTTTCTTTGTCTCATTGTGTCATGTCTCCTTGCATGGTACTAGTCTACTTCACTGTATCATCTCAAGAATTCCTGGAAACCTTATTGTGAAGGACAGCCATCTGTGCTGCCAGTTACTCTTACAGTGTCTGTGTTGTATGTTCATTGAGATCATGCATCTCAAAGATCCTTGAGAAGAGAGAAGTGGAGAAGAGTGGAAGAAACTCCTGAAATTAGAGAAGAAATTAAATTTTCTTTGGTCTTGATGGCAGGATGTATCATCATTTGGGTGTCATATACTGATTCCCAAGCAAACTTTAAGCAAGTCGCTTAAATACTAGAGGAGTAGTTTATGCCCATTTGGGTAGTGGGGAGCTCCCATGCTGGCAGGGTAGTTGGCACTGAGGAACTGCAGCAGGCAGACTGCTCATGAACGAGTTTCTGTATCAGGTCTTTCTGCCCTACTCTACTTGTGTTGGCAGTAAGAAACACATGGGCTGTCTGTTAAATCAGAGCTGAACCAACACATTGGGTGCTGCATGAATCAACACACACAGGTGAGTGAGGGCGGCTAAAACACCACAGCTGCAATGCAAAGGGTAGATGTATTTCATTACCTCAGGCTGGAGGATCCTGAAAGAGTGCCAGGCTGCAGAGACACAGGCAATGGGGACACTGGCATCGCCAGGCTCTGTCCATCCCAGCAGCTGGCAGGGCTGCTCCTTGCGCCCATTTGTCAAAGGCCCACACAGACACAGTTTACCTTTGATCACCTGTGCTTTTTGTGATCTCTGCTTTGACCTCTGTCCCAAGACAAAGAGCTCAAGCATATCTGGGAGAGGACCTGCAAGACTCTGCAAACACCTGTGTTATCTCTACACAGAAATTCTACTTCTCTAAACAGAGAGAGCATAAGCAGCAGTAAGTATATAACATATACTTTCCCACACTGTTATTCTCCAGGCCTTGGCATTCCCAGCTGCAGGGTCACTAGAGCACATTTACCATCCTCCTCACCATTCTTCTGCTTTTAACCCTTTTCTCCCAACACATGCCCTGAACTATGACTCAAGAAAAGACAAGCCATTTTGCCCAGCAATATAGAAGTGGGTAATGAAGTCCCAGCTGGCTGAAGAAGTGAGAGCAGGTGAGGAGTCTGGGGCAGAAAAAAAGACCTGCACTAAACAATCCATTTCTTGCCAGTTAAGTCTCAGAGCAGTCCTGCTGGCAAACCTGTGACCTTGTTAAAATGAACACATTCTCCATGGAATTTTGTGTTCTTGAAAAGATTAGAAAAAATATTTGCTTATTTGCAGTTCTTTTTGAGCAGGCAGTCCTCATGTGGGAGAACTACTCAGATTCTGAGCAGCTGCCCCTACAAAACTAAAACCTGGATCTTCACAGATGACTGGCACAGACATGCCATAAATTATATGAGAGCCAGTTTTTTTAACAAGCATATAACAAACAGCATGTAGTATTATTCTCTGCTGTAGTGTTCTCCTTCCTTCCACTGAGTGAGCACTGCCATTCCCCCTTTTCTGAAGCTCCTGCTCCTCTCTGGAGCATTCACCCACCATCCTCCATGCTCCCACCATCTGCAAGAAACTTTGTCCTATATCATTCTCAACTGTTTTCTATCTCATTTCAATTCCCTGCTGGCAGGATATTCTTTCTCTTTCCCTCCTTAATGCCTTTTCTTTTCTCTCAGCAATATAATTTTATATGTTAATACTGTTATTTAATATTGTCTCAGCTTCTTGGGTCCAGCTTATACTGAAGAAGCTTATGCCACAGTATCTTTATATATTATGTTTTTATCTCATATGGCAGATTTGTTTCAAAGATGTTATGAAAACATGTCTGTTCATGATTATGTACTGATGATTCAAGACAGAGTGTTGTTTTCCTTTTGGAAAAGAAAAAGTGTTGGCTAAATATCTTCCTCTTTTGATATCTCTGGACAACTTCTGCATTGTGCTCCCTTATGAGAGTTTGTTTCAGAATCAGATTTAACTATACTGCAAAATAATCTCCTTGTAGTATCCAATTCACAGAAAATACTAACACGGACCCTTCTGAAAGGAAGATGCCTTCTGTGAAGAACATGAATCCATGAAAGTTTTGACTTCAATATTTATATAGTCAGGAATATGGGCCTAGAATTTATTCTTTTCCCCATAGCCAAATCCTGTTCAGATCTTCAACTCACTTAACTGAGGGGCACACCAGCCTGTAATTCAGAGCAGGAAACACCCAGAAAGGCCAGACCTCTGCTGGACAGACAGTGCACATGCACATGCATGCTTACAGTCATCCTGTCACCACAGAGACATTTCCTGGACTGAAGTGAACTGCCGACAGGCACTTCATCATAACAAGCTCCTCAGTCTTTTGTGGTTCACTTATTCACATTGAACACTGGTGCCTAGGGCTGGCCCTTAACTCATTATCACATTTAAAAATAGTTTTAAGTGTTTATTTGTAAGGTTGATTTGTAGCATATGTTCACACATGATGCAGAAAAAAAAAAAAAAAGCAGTAAGCTTGCCAGGCGTCCACCAGTACCCAAAGAAAAACCCTAAGCAAACTAACCTCCTGAGTCTGAGAAATCAAATTGTAAGCCTTTCAGGAAAATTGCACTATAAAAGAGGCCATGCTTGAAAATATAATTAAAGTGGTTAGTAGTTTTCACTACAGGAGCCATGTTCTGCTCTCTGCAACACCAGCCATCACTCCATTCATGTGAAATTGGATCAAATCTGCTATACAACTGCTCCACAGTGATAGTTCTGGGGCGTATGAAAACATCTTCTACTCTGTGGTTACCTATGAGAACTTTTCCTTCCTGCTGTTCAAGAATCTAGCAAGTATTTTCAAAGTAGAGGTTTTTAAACCTTAGAGGGCTTTCCACAACCTTAAAACCAGTCCAAACTAGCATTCATTCATCAGACAAGATAATGTTCACATTTATTTTTGGAGACAAAATGCTTAACCAGGTGATCATTCACTTTTCCGTGACAGAAGTTGCTACGCCTAGCTTAAATCCCCTCCCAAAAAGGTAAGACATTTATTATGTCCTTAAAGAAGTCTGTTTGTTTGTTTGCTTGTTATGTAATGGAGGATGACAGAAAGACAGGTAGTACACCTCTGAAGTGTGATAAATAAAGCTGATTCGATACATTATAAAATATTCAGAGGTAGCAATATAAAACTTTCCTAAATAAAGAGGGTGGGATATTAGGGAAGGAAGGCAAGAAGGTGGATTTTAAGGAAAGGTTATTTTTTTCTCATGATACCCCTTTTCCTTTGTTAAGTTTTGCCCTGGACTTCCATTTATCAGCTTGTTTAAACAGTGAGCATTCATAGTTCAAAACAATAATTGTTTAAATACATGAAAGATTATTTATGATTTCACTGGAATGTTTTTACGTTATTTTCTTAAACCAAAGAATTCTGCATTCACGTTTTAAAGCATTAAATAGAAACATGTCCTGGTTTGTATTATCTAACAAATGAACCAATGAACCAATGAACCAGCTGTAGATTCGTTTTCTGTATGATTTCCCTGATGGATACATTCAGGATGCTATGGTCAGGAGACAGTGAAACAACCTCTGTGAAGAGGTCAGAAATGATGCTGTCAGAGAACAGAATACTGTGGGACAAGCATAAAAAATTAAAAAAACCCACCAAAATAAACCAGATAAAGAACGTGCAGTTAGGGCCATAACTAACGTAATAATTATAGCTTCTTCTATTTAAATCTCCTTTAATCCTTCATCTACAATTAATAAGATTTGCTATTAAAAAAAGTAGTTCAGAGGGTTCCACACTTATTGCTAAAACATAAAAGTAAAATTTTGGCCTTTCATCATCTAAAATATATATATAAAACTTTGTGAATCAAAAATCTCTTTTAAACATCTCTGAGGATGACAAGTTAAAAACTGCCAAAAATGAACATTTTATTGTCAAAATCCCAGCACAGAGTAGTAAAGACATACTCAGTGGCACACTGAACTGTCATTAAAGAGAGTGAGCATTCCATCTACAAAAACAAATTTTCATTTAAAATAAAAGGTAGCTCATTAAAGATGCAGGGATTATCTTTCTCATTCTTAATAGTCTTCCAGTACATGGAAGAACAGAAACAATAAGCACAAGGAAATGACCCCAAATTAACGTTAAATGTGGACTTTCATAACAGCAATGGCAGCAACAGCAAGATAAAAAAAAGAAACTGTGCATACACATATTTTGTGTTCTTTTGGACCCAGATGACATATTTGCACAAGTGACTCAACAAAAAGGCTAAACAAAGTTCTGTTTGCTGTACAGAGATAAGCCTGATGTGGTGTGTAAGGCAGGAGAGCACCTGTGTGCGTCCTTTCATCAGTGTCACACAGCCCCATGCTGGGTTCAACCTGCACTGGGGCAATGCAGCCAGTCCCAGCTGCATGGAATCCTCTCCTCTCCTTCCACCCAAGCTGCCAGGTGAGGCAACACACCGTGGGACAAACCCTGTTGGGATCTCCCCAGCTACCCAAGGGCTCTGGCCAAGGAGCTGGTGCTGCTCTGCCTGGAGGTGGGAAGGCAGCAATGGGGAGAGTAGGGAGCATGTGGGCACAACCAGCCTCAGGGGCACAGGGCCCATCTTGCTCACCAGCCTACCAGGGAGACTGTCATGCTAAAGGGAAGCTGTGGGGAGACAGACGGAGATGCTGCTGAAGGCAGTCTTGCCCTTGATATGTTGCAGCTGTGTTAATTAGCCAAGAGTGGGAACAGCCTTGCCCTCACAGCCATGGGTGTGATAAAGAGTGAGTTAGCTGGTAGGGAGTTAGTTGGGGTTTGCTGGTTGTGCTGTGAGGAGGAAGGGACAGGAGGTGGTGCAAGGGACAGAAAAGGTAAGGTGCTGTACATAGGACAGACAGGATTAGGTGGCTGTGCTAGGGACAGGAAGGAGTGAGCCAGAGCTGTGTGGAGCTGCACATAGCAAGTACAGAGAAAAGGTATGGAAGACTTTTGAATAGCAAGGTGCTGATATCTGATATTTTTAATGAGGCACCTTGAGTGCAGTGTCTGTCTTGGCTACCACATATTGACTACAACAGGAAGCAGAGCAGGGAGGAGATAAAAAAGCCCTTCTGACCAAAGCCACAGACTAAAGAGAGGTCACTAGTGTCCTGCAACTGCAGAGCTACACTGCCATAGAAAAAGAGATCTTTTCCAGTCTTTCCTTTTTTATTTGCTTTGGATCAGATTGCTTCTTCATCTGTTGTATAGTCAGGACTATCCCTTCTACCTTTGCATGTCTTGTTGTGTAGTAAGGGTTCCTAGAGGAAATACTTAAAAAAATAAATCAAGACACAGAAGATTAATAACAGGTATAAAAGAGATCCTTTCCTGATTCCATTTCAGAACCAAGAAAGAACTTGTGCATCCAAAAGTGTGTCCTGTTTTTCCTTCTCATAGGTGATATTTCTTCTAGACTTGCTGCCATGAGAATGACTTACAGTATGAACAGTAGTGCTGCCTTGAGAGATTTAGGACATGACATCGTTTTAACATAAGAAGAGACAACATTACCCTTCATTTATAATTTTCTTCTTATGTAGAGGGACATATGTGTATGCACTCAGGAGAATAACTCAATCTACTCTGGATTAGGCCCCTTTGTCAAGCAGTTCTCTGTCTTCCTTCAACAGAGTGTTTGGAATCAAAGCAGGAAGTTTCTGCATTTTGGAGATGTTTTCTCCAATAGCTTTGAATGCAGATGATGCCCTATTTGGATCCAAACAGCCAACTGCTTCGGTGCTCCTTAGTTTCCAACCTCGCCCCTGCCAGTGTGCAGCATGAGAATGAGGCAGAGGCAGGGAGTGAGTAGATAAGTTCACTTCTGCTGACTACCACTTGCACAGAGGAGGACTCTGGCAGAGGTGCCCCCTGAGACCACTAAAAAATGTAAGGATACTTCAGTGATAATGTAGCCATGGAAGAGGGCTGATACCAGTGAGTTTGTGGTTTTCAGCAGGATATCTGAATGGGCACATCTCTTGTTTGTACCACTGCAATACAGGAGTACATGCTGCATACATTTTTTTAAATTATGTAGCCTATATTCTGTGATATACAATCAGAGAATCATAGAATGACTCAGGTTGGAAAGAACCTTAAAGGTCATCTAATTCCAGCCCCTCTGCTATGGACAGGGACACATCCCACTAGACTAGATTGCTCAGGGCCCCACTCAATTTGGCCTTCAAGAACCAAAGAGCAAAACATGGTGATGTGCATTGTATGCTGCATATGCATGCCAAAGATTCTCAAAAGTGAATTGTTTCTGATTGTCCAGCTTAAGAGCATTTGAATAGGCTGATTTAAACAGCTAGCTTTCTGAGATGTCCTACTTTGATCTACCCTCTTGAGCTAGCAGAGCTAGGCTTTTTTTCATGTACAAGTAGTTTGAAACAATGCTACTGTTTCCGATAAAATATGTAAAAATGATGTTATTCACATTTCTTAAGATCACAAATGTCACATTGTTTCAACACACAAAAATCTCTAAAATCCAAATTTCAAATGGTAAAAACCATCTTGTTTGTCAGTATGTTTTCAGTCCCATCAGAGATTAGGTTTCAATCATGCCCAAAAAAGAGTGGAAAAGTACTCTGCGATCAAATTGCAGATACATTGAACTCAATTGCTCACCGTGACATTTAAAACACTCTGGTTGCTGCAAGGCAGTATAAATACATCGAAGAGAGGTTTCATACCAATAAAAAAAGAGAAATTTATCACTCAATAAACATAATTCATATCAGCAGGAAGAATGACAACTTCCAGAATAAAAGCCTGTCAATCCCCTACCTCCTCCATACACATACAGATGTGAATCCAAGGGAAAATAACATCTCATAGCTTCCGTTATAATATATATTTAATAACTCTACAGAGCTGTAATGATGCTTTAAGGTTTTTCAAACAATAAAAACATTTCCAAACGCATTTCAAGGAGTAAAGGCTACTAGCAAATTCCCTGCCAAAACAATTTAAATTACCATGCCACTTTTCCATTCATGTTCAAAAGCAAAATGGAAATGAATATGAAACACTAAGATCTATTTTTCAAAGTGTTGTAGCCAACACATGAAAGAGGCATGTTTTTTAGTCTCTCTAACTATAGATCCAGTGCATTAATGAAAGACAACGACTCAAAGCTATACCAAAGCATTTAAAGGCTGAAAAACAAGCAATCTAGTTTTCTCAAGAAGAGTATAATAAATTATCTGTGGAAGAAACAAAAGTGTTCAGAATTCTGAGGCAACTAAAACAACTGCCTGTAAAACTGCAAGAGACACCTAAGTGCAAAATTTCAATTTATTTTTATATTTCTAATTTTAAAATGCCATTTCCTCTTAAGAATATGAAAAAAGGTACGTGCACAATAAGCTGAAAAATCTCAAGAAGATGCAGAGGCAGATGGAAATGTAAACAAGTTTGAAGGATCTCTGCCAAAAGTCTGCTCTAATCCAGAGTCCAATCATTAAAGAATAAACACCACACAAACCCCTTTGTTTTGAATGAATTACAACCTGGAATTACTTGGCAAATACACAATGCAGAACATTGTGGAAATAAAGAATTAGAATCTAGCATAGAGGAACATATTTGCAAGTCATCTCCTTCTGTGCAAGATCACAAAAAGTTTAAAAAAAATGTCTTTAGGACTCTGTTGGATAAAGCTATAAAAAACAAACTTTCCACTTTTTGCTCCACGGACCTGGCAGCAGCAGGTTACAGAAACTGCAAGCTGCAAGATCAATGGGAAGTTTGACTGCCTTACAAAAACTGCCCTGGAGCTGCTCTTGGAACTAGTTTTTCTCTGTCCAAGCAGGCATTGAGCTTCTAGGGAGGTTAGCACATCCTGTGGAAGCTAGTCTGATAGGCAGGCAGCACTCCAAAAAGGACACAAGGACCAGGTTGCTGTGGCTGTGGAAGCAGGGGGCATGAGGTTGCCCTTCTTGTGGCTGCACCTCAAATGTGGCATCTTCAGAAGGTATGTAATAGAGACTAACTTTAATTTCTCCCCAGACCTAGCCCCATGGTAGCTTAGTTGAACAAATCCCCTGTTCTAATTTACATCTTTCTCACAGTAAAACACTTCTTGTTTTAGAAAGAGAAAATATCCTTAGCAATTTCCTGTTCACTCCACTGTCTTGTGACAACATGCCTCTTAAACCAAGGGTTATCATTGGAGAAGGTGCCCAGCACTATCACACTTTACAAAAAGTAGCTATAGATGTCCACAGTGCAAAGAATCATGATTGCAGTGAGGCCATCAGTATTCTGTTCCTCTCTAGTTCTATGCTCTCAGCAGTCCCCTTCATTTGATGTTGTCAGCAGCACCTACCAGGAGCTGTCTGGCAAGACAGGAAAATGGACACATTGCTTTTAATTACATGACTCATTAGCTAATGAAATTAAGTTTGATCAGCAAAGATATTTTATGTTCTATTTGTCTCATAGATTAGTTTGACTAGATTTACAGAAATGAAACCATTTTGCTTTCAAATTACCAATATCTGCAACAATATCCCAGTCATTCTCTATCTACATTTTGAAGCAACTATGAAACAATGCGGGGTTTTTTGCTGACAGTAGGCACAGAAAAGGACAAGATGTCCCTCTCATTGATGCCAGCATAGATTGAAAGCAATTCTATTAAGGACGACATGGACCTGTCAGACATTGCAAATCCATATTTCACAGGGAGAGAAGAGAGCAGGAGCTAGAAGCAGGAGCTTAGCAGGACTTTAGTAGTCAACTGTTTTAGGAAAATTTGGCATGGTAAGATATAAATCTTTGATTATATTTTTATGTACGTACACATAGAAAATATATATATGAGAAAGAAAGCAAATTCTCTTACTCATCTGCTGGGGAAGTCTATTAAGGATGCATTAGTATAGACCTGCTTGTTTTGTCTAGATTTGTCCCAATTGTTTCCCCCTCTTTCAAGGAACTTCACCTCCAAATGAAGTAAATGTTAGATCCTCTTTCTGCAATTAGCTATATTTACTTTAATTTGAATATTTTGCTTTCTATTATGTGGCTAAGCCCAGACAAAATGGTTCCTTCCCTCTGATTCCCTGCTAGCCTTTTTTATCAACAAGGCATCTTTCTGTCTTAAATTTGTAAGATCTATTAGTTTTCCATACAGGAAACAGACAAAGACAAGTAAATTGTCCCTCTCCCAACACACTTATTCCAGAAGCAGCCACTGATGAAAGGATATGTCATATGGATGCCTTGCACAGCCTGCCACAGAACAAGGCAAGTCAGATCAGCTGTACAGTCCTAATCCACCACCTCACACTTCTCTTGCCAGCGTCCATCTCATGTCCCATCTCATGTCCTCTTGGAATGTCTTTCCCCTTCCATTCCTATTTCTGTAAAAGTAAAACTTTTACAGAGTTTTGGGTTTGTTCAGCACAATGTCTTTGCACATCATAATTGGGAAATGTGCTAATTCAGCTGTTAGCTTTAGTAATTGAAACACACTGTGTGAGGCCCACAGCATGTGGAGTCATCCTGCTGGGACTAACAGCAGCCTTGGAATTGGAAAGAGAAGCTGGGAAGAACCAGGAGACCAGGCAAGGAAGGTGCCTGGGAGGGAAGGGAACAGCTCATTGGGGGATTTGAAGAACCTGGCACAGGGAGCCCATCATGCCTGGTGTGGTGCAAAACGAAGTGCCTCCTCCCCAGATAGATGCAAATAGATAATTGTACCCTTTTGTTTTGCTGCAGCACTGATGAGTGGATTTCTAACAGCTTGGAGATTGTTTCACTACATGGTCCAGGTGATTAGTTGAGCCTCTTGGGCCTGCAAGACCAAAACTAAATCTCATGTAAACAAGCTTAATTGTGAGATGGTGAATGTTTCTACTCCTCCTTCTCAGGCAAGGCATAATTGTTTGACAAACTTATGTCGATTTGAAAAAAAACATAGAACTGAGTCCTTCAAGCCTGGGAAAGACTTGACTTCATTTTCACGTGCAGATGAGAGCTTGTAACAGGCCTGATTTCATCAGACACCTTTGGCATCGACACACAGACATAAGCACAGAACTCACTGAGCCTTACAGGCAGTCATTTGGGGTGGCAGTACTGTAGAACTTGGTATATATGTCCATGTATTAAGGAGAATTGATTTGCAGAATTTCTCTCTGTATGCTCAGCCAATTCAATCTAGTGTTTATCAACCCTCTCTCAAGTCCAGACACCCAATTTCATTGGCATTATCATAAATATTAGGATGAGATGATCCTCTTATTTGTTATGCAAGAAACAATCCTGATTTCTTAATTCTCAAGGCATTTAATCTACTTGAATTAGTTGTTTACCGTGACCCTGCACTTATTTTTATGAGTAAAATTTTTTGTGAATAAAAAATCTGTAGCACACTTATGTTTTCACTAGAATTACTGCCACACTGCCTTGTCTAATTAGCTGCATGTACTTCACACAAATGATCAACTCCTCCTTACTCCATGGTCTTCTGTACTCCTCCAAGTGTTCTTTACTGATTTTCATTGCTTAATACAACCTGTGAACATAAGCACCTTATATTTTTGACTGATTTTCAGCCTCAGATGCAGATGCTTCCAGTGTTCCTTAAGCCTTTCCAAATGGCATAGTTCTGCCTTTGGAATCTGCCAGAGTCTGCATTAGCACCTGGTTTATGTATGCAAGGAATTACTTCCACAACCTAGTAGGGAAGAATTACACAAAATTACCCCAGTTCTTAAGGGGTCACAGGTTTCACAGGCAGCAATGCTAAAATGCCTCTTTATGAGCCTCACCAATGAGGTCTTGCACACCAGTTGTTTCCCAGCATTTAACTGATGCACCCTGGGCCTGATGAAGAAAGGAAGCAGTGTGTCCCCTCCCTGTGGGCAGTGCTGCATGGCGCTGAGGCAGCCCTGAAACATGGGTTTGGTTGGATCTTACATTATCTTTGGCTGTAAGATGTCCATCTCTTACAGCATGTGTCATCATCTCTTACAGCATAGGGAATTTTCCCACCCCTTCATAAACCCCATCCCCTGGACTAGGCTGGGCTTGAGCCCTAGCAGGAGCAGGCAACACAGGCTATCCCAAGGAGAGCTCGTTTGTCCGTCCACTGACAAGGGAAAAGGCTTGATCAAAGCACAGGGTCCCCCACTTTGTGCAGAAATCACACAGTTAAGCCCAGGAATCCAAAGTGTATAAAGAAGCTCTTAACCTTGCAAAGTCAAAGAGCTTCTCTGACAGGTGAATTTGATTTTTAAGTTAAGACCAGAAGCTTTTTCCCAACTGGGGAGGTGACTTGTTGAATCCCATTAACTGTTCCTATCTCCTGGCTATCTGCAGGTACTATCAATACACCTTCCATCACCTCTCCTGGGATAGCTGAGACACTTGGCAATTAATCTGCAGGATCTGAAGCAGAAAATTGTCTCTCCGTAGAATGAGCAAACCCCGACTGGTCTCCATTTTAAGACAGATAATACAGAAATGGCTGCTATTCCCATAAAATCCTGAGCATGCATGCCCCTCTCCCACTTATCCCCTCTTACTCCTTGCAATTATATAGGTGATAAAGGACAGTGCTATTGTGCTAAAAAAAATCACAGCCTGAGTGCTGCCAGAACTGCACCCAAAACTGAGCAACAGCTCCTGTGGAGCCATCTGACTGTCACTGTCTGCATCTGTGTGAAAATGCTGGCTCCAGCTGGCTCTCTGGACCAGGCTCAAATAGCAGGGGACACAATAAGTATTTTCTTGTTAATTTTCATCAAGGAAAGCAGCATCTTTAACATATAAGAATTGAGAGCTGCATGTTGTGGATGAGACAGAATTTCTATTTTCTGCAACTTGGGAAAGCATTGAAGCGAATATGTTTTATTGATTATTTTGATTGTGGATCTGGAGAACACAATCTATTCCAAGTGACATCTGCCACTTAAAACTTTAGCAACATGCTGATTAAATAAAATTCAGTTAACTTTTGATCTATTTCTATCACTTTATTTTCCAGAGCCACCAAATTTTGTTCTATAGTACATAGTGCTCTCCTCAGAATTTAAAGTATAGTATATTAAGGGTCTTTGTAGATACTTGGAATTTTCTTGCAAAATTGGAAAGTGTTGCTATGAACATTCACTTTCAACACAACTATGCCTCTTACCATGCAAATCAAGAAAAATAAATAATTCTAACTGAGGGAAGGATTTTCTTTGGAGAAGCTTCAGGGGGATATAAAAATTTGTAACAAAATCGTGATATAAAAATTAAGTAAACAATTAATTTATATATATATATATATATACATATACAAATTGAAATGTTAAGTCCTACACTTTCTATTTAATAGTTACCTAAATTAAAATTCCTAGCTTTCAGCATCTAGCACAATCTGGTTTCTGTTATTATAAATTAGATAGCACCTATTCTAAGAAGATTTTTTTTGGCTGTGGGGTGGGAACTGAGTAAATTGATCAGGTATGAGAAGAAGAAAGAAGAGCAAGGTCAGTGCAAATCTGTTGGTACTGATTCATTTTTCCCACTTCTAGATGAGTTCGTTCACAGCAGCTCAGCAGCTTCAAACCTACACTCTTAATGAAAGTGTGAACATTTCTTTAAAGTTCCTGCAAAAGTGGTTAATTCATAGTCAGGGCATGAACAGTAAATTTCTCTCCTGTAACATTAAAGAAACATTAATTACTCAATATTAATTAAAGTAATGTTAATTATTTTACTAAAGGACTTTTATTCTTCCAAGCTGCCAATCAATTAAACCCTCATGCATACTTTGAACAAACAGACCTTAAAAATAAACAAAAAATAAATCCCAGAACCCCTGAAAGTACTCTCCTGTCTGGAAGTGTCCTGGCAAATTCTGTCTGTGTATTCATTTGCAATATTGATATTGCCTCCAATAGCAGGCTTCCTGAATACCTTTCTGTATTAAATATGTTTACTGTCCAGTCTCTCTGGTGCATTATCTTATGAGTCAGAGGGAAAAAAAGCCCAAAGTTTTCCTGACCTAATTTAACTTTTAAAGTTAGAAACACCCCAGGCTCATCCACTGAATAACCCTCTAGAAACATCCCAATCTCTACCTCTCCTGCCAGGACAGGGAAAAGTCATTGGCTCAAGCTTGAACATCTTAATCAGAGTCAGGTGAAATGAAGCCCGGCTCAAGTGATTTACCTAGAGTGCAACACTGGGAAAAAAAAAATGCTGTGGAGTCTCCTTCCCTGTAAAATACAAAAGCCACATGGGTATGATCCCATGCAGTGTCCTCCAGGTGAACTTGCTTTAGCAAGGGGAGTTGGACTTGACTGGTTGCAGAGGTCTCTTCCAGCCCCAGCTGTTCTGTGATTCTCTGACCTTTCAAACC
Organism: Phylloscopus collybita; assembly: GCA_027886175.1. Taxonomy (NCBI): domain Eukaryota; kingdom Metazoa; phylum Chordata; class Aves; order Passeriformes; family Phylloscopidae; genus Phylloscopus; species Phylloscopus collybita. Next base: position 45,947,850 of record JAJNNQ010000137.1, on the reverse strand, counting down.
CAAATAGCTGCTATACTTTCTCTTCCCTAGTTCAAAATGGAGCAACAGTCATTGTTTTTTACTTACACAGTTTGCAATTTTTAATGCTCTGAGACTGCTGTCTGGTTAATTAGGCAAAGATCTCTTTATATGGAAAAGTTAGTATCCAGCAGAAAAAACCACCTGATTTACTTTGTGGAGACATTGGGGGTTTTTTGTACACTGTCATCATTTACAGTTTTTGTAACACAAAATTTTCAATATTTTTCAAAATTAAAATTGTATTATTAATAATACATAGGTCATGTCATAATTCTACTACTGTCATAGAATTATTTAGGGTGAATTTCAGGAGGGCAGTCAGTGCATCCCATTTTTATACAGAAGTCAAAAGAGATTAACCAAGAGTTTAATGGTTTATTGTGCTTGATGCATAATCATCAAATGTCCACATGTTCAGTAGGCTGAAGAAAAAGGCAGCTATAGAGTACAAATGTTCACAAGGACATAAACCAGAATCAACATAACCTTTCAGGAGCTATGCTGTAAGATTCTGTTACACACTAAGTAAAAAAAAAAAAAAAAAAAAAAAATCCTTTAATCTCTTATAATCTACTTACAAATAGATTATAAATCTTTGCAAAGTCTTACTTTAAAAATCTAGAAGGATTTGAAGAGGCATCACAGAAAAAATGTCCTCTAGCTAATTAAGAATGTTGTACCTGGTGTCCCTGGCTCAAAGGATACAATTTTCAAAATCTGGCCCTACTAAAACAAAGTAGTAGCCATGAGTTGTAAATAAAATTAACAATAGATACCAAAAAGGCTGTATTTTACTCAGAATTCATCTACTTCTCATGTTAGAAACAAGAAATAAACACTCAGAAAAGAGATCCCTTAACCAGACACAGTTTAATATGCAGGTAAATCAAGGTTAGGGAGACCTGCAAGTAACAAAAATGCTTTGATAATGCCGTGATTCTTCCACAAACCACGTATCTGTCTTTCAGCCTGGATAGAACAACCAGTATCTATTTTCTAGTCTGCAGGTTAATGTGGTAGCTGTAGGCCTCTCACCAGCAACTTTTCAATAGCTTGAAAAGATGAACCTTTCAAGGTTTGTAAGTCTTCATAAATATGGTACAGCTGCAACTGCAAGAGACAATCTCTTTTCATTATGAATTTTACCTTTCACTTTCAGACTGCAAAACAAACTAAGCACATTAGCACTATTAAAAAATTAAATTCCTCATATTTAACAAATTGCTACTCATGTAGGATTACACTTTCAGAACACAGGTGCTAAAACCATATTGAATAGTGTTCACTTTTTTTAAAGCTGCAAGAAATGAATAAAATTTCTCCTGCTTTATTATTTACAGTATAAGGTGAATCTGAACTGGGGGTTTTGTGTGAGGAAAATGCTTGAGTGATTTTTGAATCAATGTCTTATTTTATCAATGTCTTTTTCAGATTTTTCACTAATTGACATTAGAAGTCAATCCTGATTGTTCAATTGCCTGGTAAGAAGAAAAAGAACACAGAGGGGTTTTTACAGACATTTATTTCTAGTTCTTATGAAAGGCTCCTGGTGTGTCATTACAAACTGGGGAAAACATGAACCAGAGATACTAACAGCTTTGTTCTCATTCTCTTGTCTTAAAAAAAGATAAGACAAAATGAACAGTATCCAGATGTGGTGTGAGCCTCATGAGTTTACATCCAAACTGGTGGTAAAAATAAATAAAACTTTGATGAGTTACGCTGTTTGTCTTGGATAGAACTGTCTTCCTGGACATTATTTTTTGTCAATTCCTGCATTCAGCTGTTTGTCAAACTTTTTTATCAGTAGCTGTGAAGGTAAGAAAACATAACATTTTATCAGGTATATAAGTGATAACACACAGTAAACAAGATATAAACTTTAAAAATCTTCCTTGGAGAGTTTCCAAGCCCTGCAATGAAGCCCTGAGTCCTTTATTTCCTTAGTTTAAAAGCCCATTTAGAATATATCACTTTTCATTTCTAGCAACAAATAGCTTCCTAAAATAATTTTGACTTTTTATTTAAAATAATTTTGATTCTTTTATTGCTAACCTTAATGGGCCATACTGAGTATGTCTGATAAAGTCTCCACTGAGATGTGATTTCTGATATGCAGAGATCATAACTTGTTTAAATACAGTGGAAATTCCAGTTCAGGTTTGACTCATGCAAGAAGTAATTGTTAGAGGTGACTTCCTAGGATGGTTCTCCTATTGGAAAGCCTTATGCAGTTTTTCCTAGAGTAAAACATCAAGAAACATATTCCTGATTGACCAAGAACAAAAGGGGGAAAACACCACTAGTAAAACAAAAAGATATGAGGATAAAGAAACCTTGTACAAATGGGTGGGCTGTAAGAAACTGCAGCATTGCACAGACATGCCCTGCTTAACATCCAAAAAACAGGTGAGTGGGTTCCTATCTACCCAGAGCAGCAGTAGCAGACAAAAGCTCTCACATGAACAAAGACCAAATTATGACAGCTTAATAATTTACTGGAGCACTCAAATCCCAACTTTCATTTGATAGAGCCTTCCTGTCATGGTTTAACTGCAGTCAGCAGCTCATCCCCACGCAGCTGCTCGCTTACTTCCCTTGATGAGATGGGGAACAGAATTGGAAGAGTAAAAGTGAGAAACCCCATGCATTGGGCTAAAGACAGTTTAACATGCAAAGCAAAAACCATGCATGAAAACAAAGCAAAACAAGGAATTTATTCACCCCTTCCATGGGCAAGTATGTGTTCAGCCATCCCCAGGAAAGCAGGGCTCTATCATATGTAGTGGTGACTTGGGAAGACAAATGCCATCATTCCAAATGTGCCCTCTTCCTTCTTCTTACCCCCAGGTTTTTAGCTGAGTGTGAGGCCATATGGAGGAGATAGGTCCGTGGGATCAGCTGTCCAGGCTGTGTCCCATCCCAGCTCCTTGCACACCCCCTGCCTCCTCTCTGGCAGGCTGGTGTGAGAACCAGAAAAGGCCTTGGCTCTGTAGAAATACTCCATAGCGATAACTAAAAAAACTCCTGAATTATCAACACTGTTTTCATCACAAATCAAAACCACAGCCCCATGAAGAAAATTAACTCCATCCCAGCCAACACCTGCACACTTCCTCAAAGGTGAGTCAAACAGTGTCTGAAAGTTCGTTCTAAGCGTGTTAGCTTCAGTCTATTTCATTGAGCTTTGGACTAACACACTTTACCTGCCAGCTTAGCCATGCTCAGCATGCACACTGGGGCACTTGGGCAGCCTTTCTGACACCTTCAGGTGGTTACAGGTTTCATTACCAGTGCCTCTGATTACACCTCTGACAATCACATACTAATCCCATTTCCAGCCAAATTTATTCTCTTTGACAGATTATTTTTACTGGGTGTGGTCTTCAGTCATCCTGACAAAACATGTTGCTTTTTGTTCAAAACCAAAATATCACACTAGTTTTTCAACAATGCTACTGCAGAAAATATAAATCGAGCATACTGTTAATATATATTTATAGGTAAAATTTTGTATTATGCTACATATTTGTATTCATTATTAATAGATATTATAACTTTTAGAAGCATACCCAATAGTCATGTGTTCTGCACCACATCTAATACCTGTCATTTTTGTTTTATTCCCTCTGTGCTCTTCCCTCCAGTGGAGGAGAGCAGGGAGTGCATTGAAGCACTCAGCTTTGTCAGGCGTTTGCTTTGGTTCTGGTGTTAAACGTGTGTTGCTTTGTGCTTGTGTCAGGCACTGAGAGGGCTCAGCAGCACTTCGCACCCTGGAGCAGCCACTGAGGAGGGCCTCTGGGCTCCTGCAGGAGGGTGTTGGCTCCCTGCCTCCCAGCCAAGTGCCCCAGAAACCCACAGCCCCCTGCACAGAGAAATTCTGTAAGTTAAATCTATGAATTCATGTGTGCGAAGGCACAAATTTACATTGTGCAATGCAAAAGCAGGATATAAACATTCAAGGAAACTTACTATTCAAGAGAAGTAGTTGATACCTCATAGTTTGAAACAGAAGTAGTTTCACAGGGGTATTTTTTCTGTAACGGTCAGGAGAGGTATTTTGACAGCAGGGAAGGAAGAAGTTGGCTCTGTCACTCCACCAGCTCCTCCTGAGAACTAGCAGACAAAGGGAAGATGGGAAAAAAATAGATGCCTCCAAAGAAAATGCCCTCTGCTACCATCAAGAAGAGTTAATTTTGGCAAGCTGACATCTCTGATTGTTTTTCTGAAAACCAACACTACCAATATCTGTAAATTAACTTTCAGATTTTCAGTGAAGACAATGACAAATTTTACCCTTGTCACCCATGGGTTGCAAAGACAGATCTTGTGACAAGAACTAAATCTGGAATTCATTTTAAAAGCATATTTGACACAACACTAGCCATTGGAATACATCCAATTTATAATTATAAGACTGGGAAACTTTAAATTAGGTCAAACTTCAGCTCCAAATTAAAATGAAAGCATTCAAGGACTTAATGTATATGAGCAAGACATGCAGTGCTGCGTTTCACACTGGCTACTTGAAGGCTAAAATTATATTAAAAGCAAGAGTGTTAAATAAGTGAATTTCTTTCTAATCAAGAGTTGCAGTTTTCTTTGCTCATCACTTTGTGCTAGAGGGCCATGAAACTATCTCAGCAAAACTGTCAGTGTTTGCAGCCTCTGCAGCCTGCTCCCCAATGAAGCTGAGCTACTTATTTAGCTGTAAAAATGTTTCCCTAGTTGGAGTTTATAAAATTACCTGCAGAAAAAGATTTGATAAATCTCTCCTGAATGTAATGGCAAATCTCAAGAAATTTACCTTTAAAAAATTTATTTACCAGAGAAAGATGAAATATTTGCTTTCCACAAGGCTTTATTTTTCCATAATTTACCAACAAGTTTGATTGGTAAAAAGAAAAGCTGATGAGCTACCACAAGATACGTAATGATATGGTGGTTTTGTTTTTCAGTGGATACTAGAGCTCTGCTGACTGCCACATTTTCAATCCTCAGTGTAGACCATCTTGAAATCCTACTGGAGGTTGGTAGGATCCCAGTAGGAGTCATATTAGGTCCTTTTTTTTCTTTTTTCTTTTTTTTTCAACCTGGAGTGCGGACAGTGTGTGTAGAGAAGTAGTGATATGTCTTGCACGCTATACTTCACTGCTGGACACAGCTCTGAAATAAGGCAGTAAGAACTAAACTAAACTAGTCAGAAAAATAGTTTAGTTAATGGAAAAATAACTTCTATTTGGATTACGCAAGAAATCTTCATGCTTTGAAGTGAAACAAAGCCTTCCCTAAGTGTAAAGAGCAAGCAGCTTCCATTCTTTTTTTTCTTTTAAAATTCCATTTTATGACAGCAAGACTAGCAAACTCTCTTCTGTGAACCCACCTCTCAAAGACATTTCATCAAAGTAACAAGGTTACCTACTGGAAATCTAGCATCAAAGATACGGAGCTGTCATACAGGGCAGGGGCAAAAAGTACAGGGAATGATGCATTGTTTCCAACTACTTAACTGCAGATAGTCAGGAGGAAGTTCAGTTATTATTTTTTACGGTTTTGGGGTTTCTTTCATATGTATTTGAAGGCAATTATACCAGGAAAAAAGAAAAACACCAAAAGACCCCACCAAAACCAACCAAAAAAAACCAAACAAAAAAACCCCACAAACAAACCCCAAACAAACAAAAAAACCCAAACAAACCCAAACCCCCAAACTGTGGCTTCTAATTCTGAAAAGATCCCCCTGTTATCATTTCACATCTTCACATAAATCACTACCTTTTTCCTTCACCCTTTTTTGAGAGCTGAATAGGCTGCAAATATTACACACTGTGTTTGGATAGTACAACAGAGAATTGCTTGAATTAATTAATGCAAACTTATTTTCCACACTGTCCAGGGATGCAAAACCTAACTGTAAGTAACAGATGGGCAAAATAATAAATATTCCATTTTATTTTGACTTTTAATCATTTTCCCCACATTGTATTAAAAGGAGCATAGATAAACAGCCCCTTTTAAATATAAGCATGCTAATTATAACCGATTCCTTAAAACCATAATAGGCAAAAATAAATTACTTAGCTGAAAAAAAGCTACCAGTTTATTTAAGCAGGGGGTAGCAGATAGAAAATTTAGTTAGTGGTTTGGTATTTTGTTGTGTTTATTTTTACATCATTGGCTATCTCGTTTACGAATGTGGTTAAAAAAAAAAAAAAAGAATTGAAAGAAGCAACAAAGAGAAAACAACCCTTAAAAAAAAAGGGAAAGAGGTAACTATTTAGGTTGAGCTGGGTGTATAGGTAATGTCTGCAGCCTCCAGAGCAGTGACACACTTCCTCCCGCTGCCTTCAGGATGTGATTCCTCTCCATGCTGCCATCGGCTGAAACACTCCACCCCACCAGGTCTCCACCCCTGGCACTTTGCTCTTTGAGATCTGCGTCCCACTCTGTACAACACCTGCTGCTGATGTCTTACCTTACGGCTGGTGCTTTCCTCCGTTTTAATTTTCAAGTGGTAGTTTAGTCAAAATGGTGCTTGTAAGTCTTTGATGGCATAAGGTAGGAAATCATCATGCCAAGAGTGTAACTCCAGCCTAAATTCTGCTTTTAACGCAAAACATCATTAGCTTCATCAAAAGAGATATTGTTTCTACTTGCGCATTAGAAACCCTTTATTTCCCTTTTGCCAAGAATTCCTTATGTTTGTTTCATCAACTGTTCTTCATAAGAGGAAAGAATAAAACTTTTTCTTTCAGAAGCAGACTGCCCAGACAAATCCTCCTTACCCTAAAAAGCCATATTTTGGGCCAAATTTATTTAGTGGTTACTTGATTAGGGACTTCCGGAAAAATCCATGGGTCTTTCAGGCTTTTTAATTCTGGTCCTGTGGAAGGTAAGGAAATATAAAATTCCAACAGAAGAATACACTTTTTCAGATGAACCCCTTTAAAACATTTGAGTTAACTAGAAGCCTGTTTATCCAGGAAAAAGGCAGTACACTTAAGTATAGCAGCCTAGGTCTTCTTTTTAAGCAAGTAAGAAAATAAACATTGGCTTTAGCCCCTAGTTTAAAAATAAAAGCCCCACAACCACTGTCTCAACATTAGCTGCGTGAGGAAATGAAATCTGACATTTATTTTCTTTGAGGAAAATATTGCGGCCTTTCACCAGGATGAAATATATACACAGACGTGGTCATCAGGTGGGAAAATTTATATACTTTAAATAAATAGCAACATAGTCAAACACAATGTTGAAATTCAAGTGAGCCTTCTACATGCTATAAACATATTGGTCCCTTTACCTGAGTGCAACTTTCACGTAAGTTAAATGAGAAATAATCAAAAACTTTGAAAATTAATATGGAGGTAAATTCAAAATGGCCAGGGTAATGGAGTCATCTGCTAAAATGTGCATTTGGGGCATTCAGAATATCTACTCCTTGCACATATGCAAAAACACAGCAAGGGAAGAACAGATTTTAGTGTATTTCTATGCAAACTTGGGAATATGTCCACAGAGGAAATTATACACTGACGTGTGAATTATTCACTTAAATATAGGATCACTATCCTAAGCAAAATATCAGTCCAATAAGATTCAATTTTTTATAGGACTTTAGGGAAAAGAAAAAAAATTAATACAAAAGCACAGACATCCTCTGTGTTTTGGAATATTCAGAGATTCAAGGCCCAGACAAGTAAACCAATTGCAGTAGTTCTTTTCATTAGTCACATGCCAACATGCATCACTAAATTAACAAGAGAACATATAATATCTTCAAAATTAATGGCCGCACTTTCTTCGACTGCTGTAAGGTTACGATTTCAAGTTGCTTTACTACGTACATGTTAAAAATTTTTGCTGAGACTGTTACTGCAGTGCTAGTGTAGAGCTTTGGAGGAATGATCTAAATCATCTTCTGCCTTCTGAATTGTTAAAAAAGGTGCTGGCAAGCATTCCCAGTGCACACTATTTGCAGTGCATTAAATTTTAAGGAGTAGAAAGAGGTCCAGATCCATCTTAAGATGTTAGATCTTTAGATGCGCTGTGTTCAGCCTTCTAAACTGAACACATTTGATATAAAAGACAGTGAGAGACACTTTGCCAGAGAATTTTAGGAGGGTATAGAGAAGGATTATTTTTACTCATACTACTTTTAAGGATAAAATACATTATTTCATATTTTAAAAAACCCACAAACTTACAAATAGCTGACATTGCATCCCTATAGTCATGACTATAAAGACAAAACATAAGAAAAAATGGGGTTTCAGCATTTAAACTAATTATCCATAGTTTTCTTGAAGTTTTCAAAGAAAGAGTATTGAAAATGTTAAAAAGAGAACAAATGAGCTTAAAAGTTTGCTTATGAAAATAAGTAAATAGCAGAACCTACCCAGAATAGTTTCAGTGGGTAGAAACCAGCTGAATTTATAGTGACATTTGGAAAATTAACAAGAAAAGTCAGCTATTTGTTTCATTTGTAAGGAAAAATTATGACAGCATGTTGTTTGCAAGGCTGCTGTGTAAACACATGGTCATTAAAAAAAACTAAACAAAGAAACAGTAAAGTGGTACCTTGTACAAGGGAATGTCACATACTAGTAAAGAAAATTGAACAGCCTTGTGAGCACCCATAAAGTAAAAAAATCACAAAATTAACATAAATAGGCAACTATCATTGATATACAGAGATATACACCAGAAAAATTTGATTGCTGGGCAAGCACATTTTTGAAAGAATTCATGCACAAAGTTTACAGAATCAGCACTGAGCAATATAAAGCTGTGGTGCAAGATTTCCTTACTCTACCTGCTCAACTCAGTGCCTTCAATTAACCATATCCTATACAGGAGGGTGTCACAGCTTTTCAGGATAGCAAAAAAGCTGGAGGTGGTACCAGAATCTATTTTACCACTATTTTGAATACCTAAAGAGCAATAGGCCAGAGTGGATTACAGGTGGAAGTACTGGTTACAGATGAGGAAATCACACTTGAAAGCAGGATGGCTCTTCCCTTGTCTCTGACACCGAGAAGGAAAAGATAAAAGTTCTTGGTGATTTTGGTCTGGAAGACAATGTCTGGAAATGATCACCTCACAGTAAACAGGATTCCTGTTTCTAAAATGTAATGTTTTTCTGAAGTGAGAGATGTCTTGCAATACAGAGGCCATTGCATACAACACAGGTCACTCCTGTGTGACAGTTTGAGTCACAGCCCTGTGAGAAGACAGCTGCCCTAGCATCACTGAGAAGAGATGGTCCATCAGGCAATATCTGGCCTTTCCTTGGACGTGGGAGGGAGCACAGTGAGTCATCTTTTGAGGACTTTCAAATTTAAAATGAACATTTTTGTCACTGTCCCAGGGCAGAGCATGTGATTATGAAGACAGTATTAAATTTGAACTGTGTGTATACTTCAGCTTCTACAAGATACTGTGGAGATATGGAACCCAAGCTGGACATTAATCAGTGGCAGAGATTGTACAGGTGAGGTTGAGAAGCTGGGAAGCTCAAGGAATACAAATATTGGCAATGAGAGAAAGTACATGTTGTGGTTCAAATCAAACAGGTGTAGGCAGACAAAAAACAGCGCCTTCCTGTTTTACTTGACGTTAATTGAAAGTAAAGCTCTACTTTAAGATCATTTCATCTTTTTCCCTTATTTATAAATGCCAATAGCAAAGCAGATATTAGCTCAAAACCAGCCACTAGCTCAATGGCAAGAAGTACTTGTATTCTTTCAGGCACTGAAAAACCACACAACAGAATGCAAAGGAGCAGACAAAACAAAACAAAACAAAACAAAACAAAACAAAACAAAACAAAACAAAACAAAACAAAACAAAAAGAGAAAATAGCTGAGGCTATTAATCCAAATACTTTATTATGAATATCAAATATTTTTGGTGTCAGAAAGCAAAAGGTTGGACTTCTCTCTTTTAGAATATTTCTTACAGAAATTAAATCAGTTTTCATCTCTAGTTTGGAGAATATACTTTCAGAAAAGATGAGTTCACTTCTTCTGCCATCTACCAGCCCAACATACTGTCCTATTTAATTTTCCTGTTAAAATAATACTTCTCTTGTTATTATAGTGGTGTAAAAGAGTACTTTCTTTAAGCATACATATGCATAACATCTTTCTGTGGAATGAGAGAAATTCTGTAGTTGTTTGAATTGTGTGATGTATTGTAATGTAATATCTGGCCTGATGAAGTGACATACTAGCTGGCTTTCTCCAGAGTCTGAAATTCTTGTAAATACTTGCCCCTTACACAGTTTCAGACTTTGTAACACACCAGTGAACTTATTGTCATCTAAATCTTAGTACTTGGAATTTTAAGGAAATATTTCATTTCCTATTTTTCCCATTTATTCTTTCCTTTAGTATGACACTAAGAAAATGTTCCAGTGCATGAGTTTAAAAATATTTAGAAATTTCAAATCCTCCACCATGTATTCTAAGTGTTCCTGTGTGTATACTTACACAAAATTAAGAGTGACAGTATCAGAGCTTTTGAAGAGCAATTAAAGATAATGAGACAAAATTTTGGATATACACACTTTAATGGCAAAATTCCCGGTAGAATTCCCAATGGTTCTCCCTACAGGACATTTACAGTCTCTGTGTTTTAATCCAGTCCATTTCAACACTTACAAAAAAATGAATAGTTTGTGAATTTCTAGATTCAGGAGTGGATGATAGCAGATGAGTCGAGCTTGTGCAGATGAGACATGTCACAGTACTGGACTGAAGGAAGAAACTGGACATATTATAAAGATGATTTTTTTTTAATTGAAATCTTCAGACTAGACGCTGTATTAGACCTGAGCTCTTTTTCAGACATGAAAAACCCTTATCAAACCCAAAGTCTTTCCTGACTCACAATTCTGATATTAGTGCTCCAACACTGACTGAACTGTTTTACTGCCAGGCACTTGCAGTGGTGGGATTGGCTGCAGGAATTGACCAAAAACATGAACCAGATACCCAAATACCCACTGACTTCTGTAGGATTTCCAGGCACTGATCTACATATGCTATAAGAAATTTTATCAGATCATTCAAATATATGTGTGGGCTCAACCAAAGTTATCCCTTAACATCGCACTCTGCCTGTGGGTGCCAGAGACTGAAACACTCCTTAATCAGAATATTGACCTTTGTTGAGATAAAATTCTTTGCCATTAGTATCATACTTTTTCCTTTGGAAATAAATTGCTTCAGCAATTTGAGGACTAGAAATGCCAGATAGATAATATTTAGATCTTCCAGCTGCAATACATGCAGTCTAGGTCTCAAAATTTAAACAAACAAACTAACAAACAAAAGTTTAAAAGACAAGTAAAATCAAGACTGGATAGCTTTAATCCTTCAGCTGATTCTAATCAAGCAGATATCATTATATCCAGTTTATGATAATGTATTAACATTAAATAATATTTCATTATGAATCGAAGAAGGGCTGAAAACCACAACACATTTAGGACTGCACATGTATGTAGTTTAACTTTAATTGCTCCTTAGCCCTACATTAATGTAAGAATCCAGGTTTTAGGTGACCTTACCTTAAAAGAATGAAAAAGGAATATCACTTTGCAAGCATGAAACCCTTTCAGAAATGCAACTATATGAGGTGAGCCAAAATAATTTTAACTAGAAGCAACAAACACTTTTCAGAAAAAGAACTTAGTTTTTAGAAATAAATAAATTTAGAGAATAAGTATTTTTCTGGTTGCTGATTAGTGGCATGCAGAAATTACAATGAATGGTGAGGATCCTAGTCATCCATTCTAATTAAAATTTAAATTGAAAACTGGGTTCTAATGAAGAGGAGCTTAGTGCTGGTCTTGAGGGATCTCCTGTCAGTGGGCAAATGAAAAAAGTGCACAAAGGCAAAAGAGATTTCACTCAGGCATTTACTTTGTGTATGCTACACTCTAATAGAAAAAGGGGTGCCTGCTGCCTCTTTATTGAAAAAGAACCAATGCAGGCACAGTTGCTCTCTGTGGTACTGCGATCTAGGGAGAAAATTTCTCTCTAAGTCTAGCTGAGAAGCAAAATAGCAATAAAGAAGAAATGATCCTATAATTTTGTCCACCGTAGCAAAGTGGTTATACTATTGCTCCTTTTGGATTGTTTGACAGCTCCACTCCTCCAGCTCAGCAAAACTATTGATAATAAACATAGCTGAAGGTGAGTACAGATATATCTGTCTATACCTACATTTGCTCAGGCCTGGTGTCTGAAGAGTCAAAGTTTGCTGAACAGATACAAAGATCATAGAAATGAAGCGCAAAGCAAGATTTTTGACACAATTTTAGTTTGAAAAAAAACTGTTTTTTTCTTTTTAAACTTCAAAATTATACTTTAATGTGCTACTAAGTCTAATAAAAACAAAATTCTATCACATCCTTAGGCTAATAAATTGCCCAATGCATTGAAAAATTCCCTATGCATCAAATAGGGATGACCTGCTAAATAAATGAAAATGCTAAAGCTATATCATCTTTCAGAAAGAGCTATGTATCTCTAATGGTCTAATACAAGATAATAGAAAATACAGCAAGCATATTGTGTTTTTAAAGCCAGTTTCTGTGCCACCTCAGAAGCAGAAATTTAAATGAATGGTTACAAACTACTTCAATGTCTATAACTTCTACTTAGGGTTATTTGTAGATGTGACTCCAAAAGAAAATAATATCAGAAAAATGTTGGAGCTATAAAAGACCAATCAGATCAGCTTATGCAAGAAAATAAGTTATGCAGTATCACCCAATATAGACAATTATGCTTTGTGTAAGTGCAATAAATTACTGTCTTAAACCCCAGAGCTCTCATTTGTTGCAGATCTCTTGTTGTAGGGCTGTTTTTTGGTTTTTGTTGCTCCTTCCTTCCCAACAAAGTAATAAATGTGGTATTAAAGCTGTCTCTCTCTGGCTGTGAGCTTTCTGAAGATGGAAGTTAACTCCTGTCTTTCAAAGCACTATGAGTGGCAGTTGCACAGCTGTGTGAAAGAGAAATCTCGCTGCTAATCTATCATGAACAAAATACAATGTCCCCACAAACCTCCCTCTGTCACTATGCTCAGAAGATTGCAACAGCAATATTTCTGTGCCATATTTCCAGTAAGAAATGCAGAAACCATTAAAAAATCACATGGAGATATTTGCCATAGACAACTGGTTGTATTTGATTAAATTGTACTAAAAATGTGTTTTTTCATTTAACAGTAAAACTCAGTCAGTGTTGTTTAATGTCAGTGCTGTTAATGAAGTTGTCAAGCTTGTCACTTTCATTGAATACCAACTTTGCTAAGAAACTGGTACTACAATTACCTCCAGCTCTATACGATTAAATTCATCAAAGCACACCAAGGCTCCAGATTGTGCCGGGCCTTTGAAGAATTTCCCCATGGCTTTGTAGTCTCGTCCATCCTAGCAGTTCAACACAATGCATTGAGCAAAGAAAAGAGCTTAAAAAGATCTTTTTTTGGTTATTTTAAATGTATAGGATTCAGCAACATTTACTGCCTGTAATTCAGCCTCCCGTGCTGTCATTCCCCAGCCCCAGAATTTACCCTTATTTATCCAATCTGGGTCTGTAATAAAAAGACAGCTCATGCAGCTCTTAACTAACTCAATCTTTCACAGTAGCATGGGAAATGCATTTACACACAATTTAAAAAATTAATCTCTAACAGCAGGAAAATAAAGTTTAAAGAGGAACAACAGCAGTTTCACGTCCACCCAACTTCTTCACTTAAATATGTTTCTCAGAATCCCTCATAAAAAATCAGTTATTTTAAAGAAAAGATAAAATGGGAGAATAACTGTTCCTGGATTTCTCTCCTCTCTTCTGACACAAGGAACCTCACCATGGTGAGGTGACTGGTATCACCAAGGGGCACTTGGGTAAGACCCAGCTTCCTCCTCCATCTCCACATCTTCCTCTCCCACCAAAACATCTGGTATTCTGAGAAGGACCAATTCCAGTACAGCCTAGGGGCAGGTATCTCACTGGGCACACACCAGGCTGAGCCCAGTGGACACTTCTCCTTCTCCCCAAGGCACACAGGCAGTATAGCAATCTGGGTGTTTCCCAAAGCAAGTCATTGTTTTTGCTCTATGTTCTTTATATCATCCTGGAAATGTATATGCATCATCTCCTGAAGAACAAGCACTAGAAATTACTTCCCACAGAGGTGGTTTTGTGGAAGCTAAAGTACCTATGCAACCATAGACAGTCTTAAGACTTGAATAATCTAAAAATAAACATGCTGATTTACATTGTGCTGGACACACACTTGTTCTGCTGCTGTAGCTGGGTGAAAGGATGCAGAAGGTAAAGAGGCAAATGCTGCATCACTGATGGCAAAGCTAATTTGGCAACACACATTGTAGACTAAAAATAATAAAATTGCTCATATTATACAAAAAAAAAAGAATTACAAGGAAAGTGAAATTCTGAACCTACATAACAAGCTCAAGAGAGGGATTTTCAATTACAAGCTCTTCCACTAGTAACCACTTGTTTTGGTTTGCTTCACAGGTAAAACAGATGGACACCTAATAAAGCTGTGGGTAAATTGTTCCTCCTGGCTTTATGCTTGCTGAACTTTCCTCCCTATACTGTGCATATAAATAAAAGACATCTAAAATGCTCAGGTTTATTCTTCAAGATAAATGTAGTAGCAAGACTTGGACAGATGGCTCACCTGTGGAGCCATCAGGCTCCAGCTCATACAGAGGTGGAAAACACCAAGTGGAGTCTCACCTGCCACTACCGGCACCTCAGCTCCAAAGTGTAGAGTGATATAGGAGACACAGATATGTAGGAGATGCAGGAACAACCCAAACAGGTCACACCAGTAGCCCTTCTAATCCACCAGAGGTCAATCTTTGCACATGAGCCTCTCAAGACTATATAAGCCATCCTGAGCACTGAAAGGGAAAGGTGACAAAGCAAGCAAGTCACCATGAATAATCATTAGCAGGAGTTATCTGGTCAAGCCAGAAACATTGGGAAGAGAATAATGTATCAAATTCAGTGATTATCTTTGACATCTATGTACTAAGTATGTGGAATAAGCATATAGTGGAATAAACAGGAGGACTGAAGTCTTCAAACATGATCAAAATTATTGCTTACATGGCATAGAGGCTCAATCCAACCACCTCCTCAGAACCAGCGCAGGAGGTAGTACAAAACTTCCTCAAGAAGTGCAGGTAGAGGAGAAGGGAAGAATCTGATCTTTCAAATATTAAGGACATATTTATTTGCCCTGATATCTCAGAAGAGGACTTTTGAGCAGCGGAAGAGCTCCTAAGTAATGAGAAATACATGTAGTGGGGAATTTATAATATTTCAGCCAAACAGTATGATCTGGTAGAAGATAATTTCATGACCAGAACCACTTAAATGAAGGGACTTAGTGGCACCCAAGCATTTCAGCTACATATGTAACTAATGGAAGTCAGATACAGTGGGATACAGGATTCCATTCTCCCTCAGATGCTTTGGCAACAACCACTAAATGCAGACGGCAGAGAAACCTCCAGGAAAAAAATATTTCTGTATTTCATTCTAATGACATGAGTAATTGGAAAACCTGAATATAGAAAACATCTCAAGGAAACATCATTATGGAGAAAGAACAGCAAAACAGAAACCAATGGACTGCAAGATATTGATAACCTCAAAAAATTGACTCCTCAGCTCTTCAGGAACTAAGTAGAAAGGGAAAAATATTGGAGGAGTGTCGCAATACGACACAAAAGAATGACAACCATGCACTGAGATGTCCAAGGCAAAAAAGGGAAAATTTATTTACAGACCTCAATATCTATAGAATTCCAACACTGACCATGGATTGAAGGAAGAAAATCTTCCTCTCCAATTACACTGGTCAAACCAACAGTCCATCAACAGTCTCCTCCTTATGAGAAAAATGTAACCATGAAAGAACAGTTACAATAACAATAGGTTGTTTATGTGAAAATCTGTGAGAAACTCCATTACAAAAAGTAAATCATCAGAAGGCTAAAAAGACAGGACAACAGAGGAGAAAGAGCAGTTCCCCGATGTGACTGTACTTAAGTGGACATAAATGCAAACTTTAAGAAGGAGAAAATAAGGGAGAAAGAAGTCCCCAAACAATAATCTTTTCACATAGCAAAAATACTGGAAGATATACAGGAGGCAAAAATTATATTTGCTTACAGACAGGTTTCCAGAAATAGCCAAAGATGACAGACTCACAAAAGCATGAAACAAGAGACAATAATGAAGCGACATGGTAAGTAACTAGAAATCATTTGAGAGTATTAGTTACACTAGAAGATGAAAAGAAACATTGGAACACAAATTGGAAAGGAAAAATCAGCAACAGGTAGTGATGAGAAGACCCAAGTTTACTGCTTCTTTGCATCTCTTTACTAGAGATGCCAGCCACAATATGGTAGCCAACAGCACCAATGTCAGTGGGATAATATCTCCAGTTAATGCAGGTAAGAGGTTAAAAAAATAAATTGTTCAGTTATTGTATTTTAATACCTGGCTGAAGCAAATTCAGAATCATTACCCACTGTCTTTGAGGATTCGTGGGTGACTAGTGAGACACTGGAAAACTGGCAAGGGCCAACAGAAAACTGGTATCTATACAGGAGAAAATGAAGAATTACTAGCCTAACTTCAAATCCCCTAAAAAGCACTGAAACAAGCAATTAAACAAAGGACTGTCCACAAGCCCTGAAAAGAAAACAAGATAAACAACAGTCTGGGTTGACTTGTTGGGAAAACTCACACAAAACAATCTGATTTCTTCCTATGACAGGAGACTGACGAGTAGATATGAAAGTTATAGTAGATGTCAAATGCCATCTCTTCAATAAGGCTTTTGACACCTTCTAGGAAAGCTAAGGAAAAAGTTTTGTGGAGGAATTTTTTTCAGGATTGTAAAACTGCTGGAAAAACATAGTTTAAATGTAGCTACCAGTGGTTGACTATCAAGCAGAGAACTATATCTAACATGGTTCTGCAGTGCATTCCATCTGAGTCTGCTGTTCTCTGATGTTTTCATTAGCCACCTAAATGACAGAACAGTGTAAAATTAAAAAGCATATATCTCACTTATGTGAATTAAGAAAGCACTGTTGTTTCAAAAATGCTGTGATGAGAGGTAAAAAGCACAGACATATGCTCAAAAATAATCAACCATCACTGGAAAATCTCCAGCTAAAATGGTGTGCTGAATTTTGAAGAAATGGAACAAAACTGTATGCCATTGGAGAACATCTTGAAAGAGAATTAAGAATGTTAAGAATGTTCTACAAGAAATCATTTCATAAGACTAAAAGAGACAATTAGAATCATTAAAAAAAAAAAATAAAAAAAAAAGGCTGTTTTTAAAACCAAAGAGGACAGTGACAGTGGCGAATGGGCAGAATGTGGAATGTCTATTCTTTGGTCTTAAAGACAGACGAAAGTATATGAGGGCACATGGCTTTTTTGGTCCAGCTCTGTTGAGGAGCAACAGACTAGGATGATCTTGAGCTCAGTCTATCTTTTCATGTTATTCTAAGATCAGAGAAGGGTGCAAGACACATGAGCTAATGTCTGACAAGAGAAGTTCCTAGCTTGAGTTGTCAGTTTTAAAGTAGCAGTGCCATGAAGACATAATGTCCTGGGTTGTGAAGCCAGGGGTTGTATATTCTATTTTCATTTGTTAAAAAGCAGTTGGGGAGATGCTTTTCTTTATCTCTGGTAACTCAAGGGGGAAGAGGCCTGATGCCTTCAGATAATGGGCCATTAACACCCCCTAGGCTATACCCCGCCCAGAGTAGTTCATTTGCATTTCCATCATCTTATTGTGAGATGCATCACATCCCCCCCTGGCAGTGGGGGCAGCGGGGGGCAGGCAGTTTCTACCTGGATAAAAAACTCAGACACGGGACAGGAAAGTCTCTAGCTTCACCCGATTCTCTGGGAGGAAGACTGGACCGCTTCTCGTCCACTGGATTCTCCCTTTTTCACCACTGGATCCCTTTTACCACCACTGGACCCTTCCCATCACCATCACTGGACCCGTTTTTCTACAGGATCATCTTTACCTCACCAGAACCACATCTGCCACTGAAGAAGGACTCACTTTGGGACTGCTTCCAACACCCTGACCCACAGGGTTGTAGCCCTGACTCTGTCAGGGTTCTCCAAAATTGTTGTTTGTTTGCTTGTTTTGTTTGCTTGTTTTGTTTCCTGCTACATTTGTATTGTTAATATTCCCAGTAAAGAACTGTTATTCCTATTCCCAAAGTCTTTGCCTGAAAGCCCTTGATTGCAAATTTATAACTTGGGGGGGGGTGGGGGGGGGGGTGGGGGATGGGGGTTTACATTCTCCATTCTAGGGGAACCCCAGTTTCCCTGGCAGATACTTGTCTTTCCAAACCAAGACACTTTCCCAAACTTTGACACAGAAATTCAAGTGCCAGGAGTCACAGAGAGTGTATCATCTCTTTCTCTGTTCATTCAATCATATCTGCACAGCACTCTTTTCTGCAATGGAGACATATACCTGGCAGTTAGTTTGTGCCTAGCAACTTCAATTTTTATAATCCAAAGAGTGTGGAAAAAAAGTATCCAGTCTGAAGATAGCATGGAGGCTTTCATTGCCCTTGCAAATGTTCAATTCTTGTTTCAACTCCCAGGAACTGGAAGTATCTTTATCAACTGGATAAATTGGCTACATTTTTTTATTTTATTTTTTTTTAAGTTTGTTGTTTTTCATCTTTGTCCTCCCACATACATTGTTAAGCAAAACGGGACGCAGGAGTAAAGTACCTCTGCTGGGCAATGCCCTGTGCACATATGGCTGTCCCAATACTTTTCAGCCTGTTCTCATTTCAAAATCATAAGCTCATAGAACATCTCATGCTGGAAGGGACCTCTAAGATCTTATGGTTGACCTGAAATCTCACTCTGTCTTAAAATGTGCCATAAATCTGTCATCTGAAGACCTTTCCTCTTGTAACTTCTTTCCTTCTTTCCTCACAGAATTGCTTTGGCTGAAAAATAGCATGGAGCTGAAGGGAGATGTGTGTCTTTCTGAATCATGGCAGAGGTGATATTTTCAGTATTATTCTGTATTCAGTTCCTTTAAAAACTGGGCTGCTTCTTAATCGACTGCTTCACATTTGCCTTTAAGCAGAGGTTTAGAGTGACCTGTCCACAATGATATCCTAGTCTTTTTACTTGGTGTATATATATATAACAGGTCATTTCAAAGCAGCAATGTGCATGAAAACTCAGATTATTTTCTCTGAAGTCCATTAGCCTGTATCCATCAGCAGAGTTTTCATTTGCCACTGTGCTGCCTGGTGCTTTCATTTTGGTCTGCCTGAATTTCATGCACTGCTCCACCAAATCATAAGGCTGGGGGCCAGTGGGTAATGGCAGAGGCACACAAATTTCCCAAGAGTGAGCTTCAAATAGTTGAAGGAAAGACCAGGACCTACTGTAGAAATGTACCTGGCTTTGTTCCCCTCTGTGGGTCTGATATGCACACATGCCCACTCTGATAAAGCCACTTCCAGATACCTACTAAATCAGTAGTTATACCAAGTGAAGAAGCTGGCCCAGCAAGTGTTCACAGCTGGTCTGAGATTTTCATATCCCTAGACTATCATTTCTTTACACTGCATTTTCTCTTTTGTTCATTTCCCTGCTTCCTTTTACTGTGTGAGAACAGAGGTCTGGGTAATCCATTTGTCATTTTTTCATTCTAGGTCTCAATTATTCTTTCTAACCTGCTTTTCTTATCTGTCAGCATTCCCTCTTGCCCCTAACCTTTTGTTTTCTTCCATCTCCTATCTGCCCAAGACTGATTTAAATAAATCCACAGGAAAGAAATGTGAATGGGACTTTTGCCTGCAAAATGAAAAGCAAGTGCTCTGCTGGCACTGCATTTCTATGCCTTATATGTGTGGCAGAAAGCTACATTCACATGGTCAGAAAGTGCATATATCTGGAGACAAGGAGGAAAGCTCACTGGAGCTTTGTGTCCCTCACAGAAGCAGCAGCTGGAACCATACCCATGAAAGGTGCTCAAATGACTCCTTGAAAATATCTCCATCAACTGGAGTATTTAATACTAAGCATCACATTCACATGACAAGTGAAATGGGAAATCCCATGTTTCAGTCTCCTAAACTTTCTAATTAAGTGTCTTTCTCTGCAATGTTCTTACGACTGCCTTTTCTGAACCTCCAATGCCTTTCCCAAACCTCTTTCACTGTATGTTTTGTCTCTCTTTCTAAGGCTTTGCTTCCCATATTGTGAACACTCCTCTGGCTTCTCAGCTTTTCCCTTTATCTAAAGTCTCCTTCGGCTTGGGAATACTGAAGAGTTGTACCATTGTGCGTTGCTCAACAATTGACATTCTGTAATGTGTTAACACTGCGCTGTTGTTGAACCAGGAGTGCTGGACAGAGGAAGGATGTCTGCCCCAAACTGGAACAGCAAGGTGCTGACCACAGGTTTCATGCTCTTTGGAAGTTGTTTTTAACTCTTAATTTTCAGCCATCAATCTGTGACTCTCCTTGCACTTCTCTGCGAAGTACAGTCTGAGGGCAAAAGGAGAGCAACACATACAAGTGGGGAGCTCCTTTCCATGTGAAGCTAGCACTTCTGAATGGATGAACAAGGACCTATAACAGGAATTCAGTAGGCAGCTTGGGACACTGCAGTGGTAGTTAGCCCAATAGCATTTTGTTCGATCAATAGATATAAAGTTGCTTTTCAAATTAAGCACACACTGATGAGTCAAAATTAGCTAGAAATTAGAAACCAACCATGGGATGTTTTGCTATTATATATATATCTCTATGCTGGGACCTGTTTCTTTTCATTTGCATATGTTTATGTGTTTAAAAGATATTCATAAACAAATCCTCTCTCTCCTACATGCTTATTTTCTAATGAAAATGTGCTGTAATTTTTTGCTTTAGAAACACTGGACTTTTATCTGTAACTTACAAGATTTTTTGATCATTTTCTTATTTCCTTGTTTCTGTACTTCCTTCTGCTTTCATTTTATTATTTAAGAAGATGAAAAACTATCAGCAAAAGATATCTAAGTGCCATCTGAATGGATTATTCAGGAAGCAAACCTGCAAGTCGCCTTACTATATATTCCCAGCAAATACTAATAACTGTATGCATAATAAAAATAGATATGTATAAAACATTGTATATAGAGCAATACAGCAATGAAAAATATCCCTCTGGGACTTGCACTGTTACTGTCTCAAAGAAATTCAGATCCTCTTTTCACCACTAATTTAGCAGCACAAAACCCCAGAATTCTTGCAGTCCCACACTGTGCCTCAGAAATGCCTGTGTACACAGACTGTATTTCTTTAATCAGTGTAAATTCACCCTGCAATTTTCTCTCCCCACTGCTGCCCCCTTGAGCAACAGCTTAATAAATAAATAAATGAATAAACGAACAAACAAACAAACACATAAAATCGGATTAGCTACTCCCCGAGTCAAGTGCAGCCAGACATCCTCTCCAGGTCTTTAGGTAGATGAGCAACTGTGCTGACTCCAGTGACTCACATACTTGTAATTACGTGCACACAGGGAATCTACATCCTTAATTTGTTTTCTGCCTCCTGTGGTGTTTAAATCATGAGTTGTAGGTTTGGGGGTTTTTTAACTTGCTTGTTGTTCTAGTCAGGTCTTGGCAAGTTTTCCTTTTCCCTCTTCTAGCTGGCTTTTTAGGTGCTCCAACAAAGTATAAGTTTCCCACCAGAGTTTTTTAAAGAAAGATTTCCAGGGTGAATATACTATATCAATAAATGAAACCCAACCTTTTAAAAATTACACTGTCAGAAAAACCCATTAGGCTTTAAAAGAGTGGAAGTAAACATTAGATTTTAATATCTACTGCTGCTTAGATTTTTCTGAACTGAAAATCCCCAGTGAGCACTTAAAACTTCATTACTACACTGAAAGGTTGTGAAAGGCTATTTAAAGGTTTTCAATTTTGCTGAAGTCTAGAGGTTATTACAGCTTGAAAGAATACAAACCCTAATATTACATGGAATGAAAGGAATCAAATTTATGTTCTCATCTCCCCTGTAGTTTAATCCAGTTCTATTAGATTCAATGGAGAAAATCAGGGCAGGTTGAAACTTTTTAGGGGCTGATGAAAAATAATATTTGGTCATTGTAGAAAATATTTCTATCTATTACTCACACTCTAAAGGATATTCCTATCTCTCAGTCCCCCAATCAGAACTTACAGTGTTATCATCCTCTTGCTCAGAAACCCATGGCCTGTGTCAGAGTTACACCAAAATTTCCACAATTCCAAAAGAAAATTGAGGACATCTGACTTCATCTCAAACTGAGGTTATCTATAACTTGATATGCAATCTTGTATAATAAATATTTTAAGCTTTCATAATATTTTTCTTCCTTCACTTAATTTGGGAGAAGCTATTGGGTGACTCAAACATTATGGGCCGTCATCATATTAGACAGCTATAATAGAAGCTGACCGAACAGTGCAGCAAAAATTAGAACAAAGAAGAACTTTTATACTCATCTACTGAGCAGTCCATCAGATTCCAGGTTTGGTCAGTACCCAAGTGCTAAATAAAGAAGCACATGTCCTGGTGTGCAGCTGTGGCTGTGTGAAGACCTGCTCATTTCCAGCCTACTAGGACTGCAGAGATCAGCTGTCCATTTCTTTATATTTTGGCATTCTAGATATCCCAGGGTCTCACAACTGAAAGAGAGAGGTCCCCAGCTACAGAGATTTATGCCAATTTATGTTATTTTAGCATAAAACAGTTAAAAGAACTTAGAGATCTGCTTGGTACAGCCCATACCTGTATGCCTTTATGCTGGCATTTCTACCTTGAACCCAATAATTTATTTTAAAAAATTTCTGAGTGCTAATTGCTTAAATGATTGTACATTTAAGTACAGTTATATTGGCATATATGCTAGAAGGTAAAAACCCCCAACTAAATAGCACTCTGCATTTAAAGAATGTTCTTAGTAGACACTTGGTCCCTGTAATAGGAAATAAAATTATTAGACTGTCTTTAAAAGGCTGAAGCATATCATCCTCTTTGACACAGCAGCCATGGCGCAGCTGAGAAGGGGAGAAAAAAAGAAATCTTGGTGATTTTTCTGCCTTCATTGGCACTCTACTTTGGGACACAGCAGGAAGATCAGCCCACAAGGTGGCTGTGTGATATGCTGGTTATCTCCCTCCTGGAAAGACTGCTCTTGGGAATATATGGTATCTATTGTTACTCTCTACTGCTGCTCCTCCACCAAGCTCTCAGTAACACCAGTCCAGAAGATGAGTACTTCCCACCAACAGCACTAACCTGAAGAGAGCTTCATAAACAACACTGTTCCTCTGAGATGTTCAGTTCAGGCACTAGAAGTTTTGACAGCCGTAACCCAAGGCAATCTGTGCCTTTGGCTTCTTCTCCCAACCCTTTGCATCACCTATTACCCCTTTAACGCCTTCAGAAATCACATGATTCACACAATTCACACAAGTGATGTGCATGACTCACCAAGTAAGCATTAAGTGGTTCAGGGACTTACAGAGCAAAGAAGCTGGAAGGGATCTCCAGAGGTCTTCTGGTGCAACTTCCTGCTCAAAGAGAGTCCATCAAAGGAAGGAGGCTCAAGATCTCTTCAGCTTGAGTATTGCATCTCTGGCATGGAGATAGGACTATCTCTGTAGGCCTTTGGGAGGAAAAGAAATACGGATTTTCATATAGGAGGATTTCCAGCTGTAAGGTCAGAGAAAGTCATACATTTCCAGCAATTATTTTCTGTCTTGAAACCCAGAAGGTGTATGAATAGGCAGAAAGATATTATCAACTGTTCCCAATGAGCAATAGTGGTTTTAAGACACAAATTACTCTTCAAATTCAAATCTTATTATCATCCACTTGGGAGAATCACAGTTTGTACTTAATACAAGAACCTTTTGTTGCCACTGGTTGCTACAAAAATCATTTCTTCAACACAGCATTTCAAAATATTCATCAACATTTCCGAATTATTGCATCTTCTACATCATTATAATATGTCTTTAAATTTTTATTAAGTAAGTAGATTTCTATCTACCCCTTGTTGGTAGGAGAGTTAATCTTCATATTTTGGCCATATAATAAGTGCCAGAGCACAGAATCTGCGTTTTCTGTTGTTTGTCTAGAGACAAGATATAAAAAGGCATTAATTTCTTAAATATTGGCATGTGTGCAGTTTTCACCATTCCTGTAAAGGTCAGTGAATGTGCTGTCAGTGGAGTAGAAGAAAATAAGTGCTCCTTTGCCCAGGAAGGCAGGTGTTATTTGAATCATTCTTGTTAGGCAATATTCATCTTCCCTTGAATTTATTACTTGTGTCAGCATCAGTGACAATAAATCAAGCACAAGTTTCTTGTCCGCATGGACAGTTCTGTTGTCTCATATCGTGGGAAGCTAACGAGGAGGAGGAAATGACACTTGTGTGGGTGATGCGGGTACACACGCTCCCCCGGGGAGGCTATGAGGACATTGCTTGTCCTGGCTCCCACCTACTCCAGGGCCAGAGGAACCAAATTGCTTTAGTCCCAAATTTAGGGACTTCTTTGCCCAGAAACTTCTCAGCTGCAGAGTCCAGGTGAAGTTAGTATAAATTAAGATTTTGAGAGATTCTAACTTATAACAGCACCTTGGGATCACAGTGGAATACGAATTTTATTTTAGCATATTTGGAATGCACGTCCTATAATAGCACACAAGGATCACATTACCTCAAAGGGACTCAGGTTGTTAGGGAAACCACAGCTTTGCACAGTCAGATCTGAGTCTAACCCAGTGCCATGCTGCTGTCAGTGGAACCTAACCAGCAGCAAGTGTTCTTTTAGCCTGGCACTGTTTCAGGTCTTTGTTCTTTCCTTAGAGCCCCAAGTGAGCATAAATCAAGTTATGAGGTCAATGACCTCTGAGAGGTTTTTTTGGGGGGAGGTCTTTAGTTGGGGTTTTTTTAATTGGTTTTAGTTTAATTTTAGGTTTGTTTTTCTTTATTCTTATGCCTACAGCAGGTTTACTTTCTTTTAAAAGAAGTAAAACAAGGAATGTCTCTGCTGACACCCTATTATAATTTATTATAATTTGCAAGTAAGAAACTTAGTATTTTATGCTTATATCTCCTGATTAAAGTGAATTGAGAGGTGCACAGTTTCAGGCTATTTTCCCTGTCAGTTATGGTGTTTCCAGAATATGGTCCCAAAGCACGCACTTCGGAATTAACAGGGGCTGAATGGTTAATAAATGCAAAAATGTATCCCAGTTTTAACCATGGACTGCATCAGATACCTCTGTAGCTTCCTCAGAGAAAAGTGGCACAACTTATAATGCTTTAAATATTTCTTCAACGAATTTTAAAATGGCATAATAATACACACACACACGCAAAAATGCAAATGCAAAAGCATTACTGGGGTGATTTTATAACACAAAAATCCATCAACATTAACTACATAAATATCCTTTTTACTGGAGAATCACCAGATTCTTAAACCCATCCAAATGCTTTAGAATGTTTTTCTCATGGATGTTACTTTAAGTAAGCACAGAGAGAGGACTGAGAATGCATCCAGGATGAGACTTGGGCTCCACAGCTGGTCTGGAGTACACGTTTTGTTGACTCAGGATACAGATTCTCTGTGTTATGCTGTCACACAGGTTCCAGGGTGGGACTTAGAGGGGCATGACTTCAACAGGTTAAACATATAATGACATACTGAAGTTTCTAATACTAATGTTTAAATAGAATTTAGTTGATTAATGAGGTCTTTCATTTGAAGTCACTTATTTTTTTTTCAATCTTACTTGCACAGTCTGCAGTACTTTCAAAGACAGCATCAGCTCATTATGAATAATCACACAGTGTCCATGAAAGAAGAGTACACTGAAAATGACAAAATACCCAAGTTATTAATGTGCAAATATTCAAAGTAAAGTGAAAATTATTTATAAAAAAACATTCTGAAGTGTTGTAATGTCATTTGTACAATTTCAGAGTGGAAAAAGATAGAAAGAGAGGATGCAATCTTACTTTTTATCTTTTTCTAATATTTGCAATGCCCAGGATTAACTTCAAGGAAAATGTATGTCTTTTTTTTAGATAGCTGCTACTTGGAGATTAAAAAATATTTAGAGAAGACAATTTATTTAAAAGACTAAGAATATAAACATTGCATAGTTGGCTGTTAATGATATTGTAAATCTGTTTCTTAAGAAACAGATTTCACTGCTGATTTTAGAACTAATCATTAGAGTTACATTAAAATATACTCCACTCACTCAATTTTTGTTCTAATGTTCTAAGCTTTTTTAAGTCCTTTTTCTCTGTAAATATCTTGATACAGAATCATTGCAATAACCTGGTTTTTAAAGTTTCTGTCTTTCAGGTATTAAAGCAAAAAAGAGAAAGCATGTGAATTTGAAAATACCAAATTTCACAAAATCAAGGGGTGCTCCTTTCCACATGATGAACATTTAACCTACAGAAGACTTGATAAATAAAAGGTATCTTGGGAGCAAAGAGTAGGTTTCAGCCTGCAGCTTTTGGTAGCAGGCAGGAGCCTTATTAAGGCACATGGAGTTACACCAAATGAAACAAGGATCTGGTCAGGGTTTGGCACAGTTGGAGTAATGGAAGTTGCAGCCTTGAGAGAGGGAAAAAAAAAGTATTTGAAGCCCACAAAAATGAAGTTTGCTGAATTTTACTGTCATGAAGATGTTTGCTGGCATTTGTTGGCTTACCCTGCAGTCAGATTTAATATTTGACAGTATTACTTGACATGCCCAGGTGTAGGGCTTAGATTCCTAGGTTTTTTTACTTCCCAAATGCAGTAAGTATGCACACTTTACCTTGATGAAGATTTCCACCTTTCCACCATGTTTCTTAGTGAGGCCAAAAGAAAAGAGAGGTATGAAGGGTTGTAATTTGGAAGTAATTTTATATGCTATAGGGTTACCGAGACCTTTGAAATATGTTCTGAGTTTCATGCAACACTGTTTCTTCAAAGCAATGAATAACTTAAATTTGTGTTCCTTGAGAACATTTCAGACCAATTTTTCTGTAAATTAATTTCTTGTACATTTTTAACTGGTTTTGGCTGGCAGTAATTTAATCAGAGTCTGTAATCTTCTATCAGTTATCATGCCAACCTGTAATGTTACTAGACTCTTCAATGGAGTTCCCAAGTATGTTTCCAGCCTATTGAGAGAACAGATTCTAGGTGCTGCTCGTCCTAAACTTAATGTTTAGTGAAAAAGCAGAGATAGTTGATATAAGTCAACACCAACTTCAAGTGTTCTATTTTTCTCACATGCATTGAGGATAACGTATTCTCACAGAATTATTAAGTTTTATATTCTATTGATAATTTTTTCATGTCTCAGCAGAGATTTTTCTGTGGAAAATATGGAGATTTACCTAAATAGAAACATATATGTCATCTGACAGTATGAAATAACTTAGGAAAAAAAATCCTGATTGTGCAGACCAGTTGCATCAAAATATTGTTTCCAGCTGTAATTTTTATTTGTTGTTTATGGCAATTTAAAATGGGCTTTTGCCACAAATCCTAGGTGGAATCTATCAATCTTTCTGTCATAAAATAAAACAATGCTTTGCCCCTTTTTTGTGACCCTGGTGCTATAATATTTTTCTAATTAATATCACCATAAAATTCATATTTCTTCTACTTCCTCCTCCATATCCCACTCCAAATTTTCTCTCAGAATAAGAAGGCTACTGTTTCTGTCTCCTACCAACATAAATCAATTCCTAGCAAATAGCTTAATATCTATTAACTTGTCACCAGGGATAAAATTTATTTAAAATTAAGAAGTGTTTTGCAATATAAAATTCTACCCAGTGCCGTAGTGAACAGTATACATTTCCTCAATAAAGGAAATTTCAGGCACCACTTTTTTCAGGCACCACTTCTAGAAATATAATCTCCTGATCCTGGAATACTGAATGAAATTCACAAACCATGAACATCTTTAGTGATTAGTGTCTCAAGAGTAACAGTCACTTTTCTGGACAGGTTGCCTTTCATTATATCTAAAAGATTTTCTGTTGTTTTGCTCTCCCTTCCTTTTCTCCTTGTTTTCCCAAACAAGCAAGTAGATCACACCTTTTGGATAGGGCTCTAAGAAAAATAAAGAGCATGTGAAGTGCAAATAATTTTCTGATAAAAATCAAGACATGAAATGACTAATTGCATTTTTCTTTACTCTAGGCTTTACAGTAATTTGATTTTCGTTGTACAAATATGAATGCATTTGTTAATCAACTCTGGCATGTCTAAAACTGTGTAAGAAATCTTTTCATATTTTCTAAGCTGATCTGAAAAACTCTTTTTTGGAGGAAATACCTCACTTCATAGGTGTACAGAATAATATAGGGTAAAATATGCATTACATAATTTGTTTTTCAAGTCACAGTGTTTGTATTTCTCTGTTTTTCTCAGTTTATTGATATCTGATAAGAAAGAAAAAAGGGGAAAAGATGCAGAAATCACAGGTAAAAGAAAACAAATGAAAATAAATCAGTATTTCAGCATATTACATGCAAAAATGGAAGAAAAGAGTTCATCTCCAAAGACATACATGAATCTTTTCAAAGATAACAAGCATAAAGAAAATAGTTGGCATTTCATGTTAGAGTTCACTTTAAAATCCCAACCATTTGTAAAAGAGAAAATATAATTGTATTTTTCCAGTTCCATGAACCACCCTGTGTTAACTTCTCCTCAGAGATATGTTGGATAGGTCATTTAGGAGTTTTGCATAAAATGAAATGTTTCAGATTTCCCTTATCTAAGTATGATTCATTTAGACACTAAAATTGCTATTGAAAACCATTTTGCATCGTTAGCCAGTATTACTAAATCGTTCAGCATGCTTGGAAAACACAACCCTGGGAAAACATATGTTCATGTGAAACACTTTTGATAAGCTGTTATAAAGAGAGTTCCAGTACATAAACCCATAACTCCTGCCTGTAAGATGAAATATGCAACAAGTAAGCCAAATCTTGATTATATCTCAGATATTAAAGCCACAATTTTGGTTGATTTTGCCATGTAGCAATTATGCCATCTGTGATGGAACTCTTTAAACTCCTCTGTAGCCTTCTGTATAAAGTGAGAAAGAGCCACTTTAATGGTTTGCTTTCATTTAATTTTTACCTTTTGGTTTAGATGGTGCCAGTTCATGATTTCTGGCCTGGCCTAGGAATAAGGAGTTCTCAGGTTTTCATCTCAGCCCCCAGACCTTTGGCCAGTAACAATTCTGCCGCTCTGGGATGAGCTCCCTAAGTCACTGTGGCAATCAGACCAGAAACCTGCCAGCAACTCCAAAGAATTTCCCAGTTAACAGAGGGTGGTGAATCCATATCTTCCTTTCTCATAATAGTCAAGCAAGGCAAGAACTACAATAAAACAATTTTACAAGCAATGAGTTGCCAGTTTCTTCGAAAACCCATATTGATTCTTTGCTGGAAAAAGACAAAGGAGATCCAAAGCTATGTGTACATGTCCCTTTGACTATATGACCAAAGGTCTTTAAAAAACAATAGGGCTCCTTTCCAGCAATCCAGTTAATTAATTGGCATAATTTATGCCTTGCAGATTTTTGCATATTAATCAAAGGATAGAGCATTTCCCTGACATCACAAGGATCGAAGTGGTTGGGCATTGACAAGCAGGTCTGCTCCAACCAGTTCCTGCCCCAGCCATCTGTCCTTTCCAATGGCTCGCTCCTGGACGTGAATCAGTATGTCCCTTCTGCTGCATTTGTGTTCATGTGGTCAGGTCGGCTGGAGGAACTTGACTCAGCTGAAGGATATCCTCTGGAAGAAAATAATCAAGAATATTTACTTCCCACCCTGCTTCACTTCTTTCCTGGTGTCTTGGTTTGGAAAGACAGGTATCTGCCAGGGAAATTGAGGTTCCCCTAGGATGGAGAATACCAACCCCTCGCACCCCGACGAATTATAATTTTGCAATCAAGGGCTCTCAGGCGAAGATGTTGGGAATAGGAATAACAGTTCTTTACTAGGAGGTTTAACAATACAAATATGATAGGAAACAAAACCACCCAACCAAACAAACAAATAAACAAATAAACAATAATTTTAGAAGAAAACCCTGACAAAGTCAGAGTTTCAATCTGACCCTGTGATTCAGGATGTTGATAACAGTCCAAACGTAAACAGTCCAAACACTTCTGGAGTGGCAGACGTGATCCTGTTGGAGCAGAGATGATTCTGCGAAGAAACCGGTTCAGGGACGGCCAGGAGGGAGACAGGATGACGAGCACAGGAGACGAAGAAGCTCTTCCCACACCGCCGCGAAGGAAGCGCCGCGCACCCCGCTCCTGCAACAGAGCAGCACCGACCCCACCCGGCCACCTCCCCTCCCCCCCACCCCCCACCGCCAGGGCATGAGATGTATAGAAATGCAAATGCACCGCACAGGCTGGGGAAAGTAACAATGGCCTATCAAGGTGGGTCATCAGGCCCCAAAACAGATGTAAATAGAATACACAAAACCCAGCTCCACAACCCAAGACAACGTTCCACCCCTTATTCTATTACCATCTGTATCATACCTAAATTAATAAACTCCACTATACAGAATGAACCCTCACACTCAGTTCTCACTCAGGATTAGGTTTTCCTGTGGTACACAACTGGTTTTCCCATCTTTCTGCATCACCCACCAAGTGTTACCAGGTCCTTGAGCAAAAACAATCCCACGGGTGGGTTCACCTTTGCCCAAGGTGGGGTTTACCCAAACAGTCTTTCCTAAGATACCTCTCATATGTACTACAGGGACTTTGTCTCCATCCACTGTGTGCAAAGGGGTAGACTGGGCAGGACCAGCTCGATTAATAGACCCTCGGGTGTTGACCATCCAGGTGGCCTTTGCTAAGTTCACTTCCCAATTTCTGAAGGTCCCCCCGCCAAGTGCTTTCAGGGTGGTCTTAAGCAGTCCATTGCACCGTTCAACTTTCCCGGCAGCTGGTGCATGATAAGGGATGTGATATATCCATTCAATGCCGTGTTCCTTAGCCCAGGTGTTTATGAGGCTGTTCTTGAAATGAGTCCCGTTGTCCGACTCAATTCTCTCAGGGGTGCCATGTCTCCACAGGACTTGTTTTTCCAGGCCCAGGATGGTGTTCCGGGCGGTGGCATGAGGCACAGGATAGGTCTCCAGCCACCCAGTGGTGGCTTCCACCATGGTCAGCACGTAGCGCTTGCCTTGGCGGGTTTGGGGCAGTGTGATGTAATCAATCTGCCAGGCCTCCCCATACTTGTACTTGGACCACCGTCCACCGTACCAGAGGGGCTTCACCCGCTTGGCCTGCTTGATGGCAGCACACGTCTCACAGTCGTGGATAACCTGTGAAATACTGTTCATGGTTAGATCCACCCCTCGGTCTCGTGCCCACTTATAGGTGGCATCTCTGCCCTGATGACCTGAAGCATCATGGGCCCACCGAGCTAGGAACAACTCTCCCTTGTGTTGCCAATCCAAGTCTACCTTGGATACCTTTATCCTCACAGCTTGATCTACTTGCTCGTTGTTCCGGTGCTCCTCATTAGCCCGACTCTTGGGGACATGGGCATCCACATGACGGACTTTCACAGGTAGTTTCCCTACCCTGATGGCAATGTCCTTCCACTCATCAGCAGCCCAGATTGGTTTTCCCCTACGCTGCCAGTTGGCTTTTTTCCACCTTTCCAGCCAGCCCCACAGAGCATTAGCCGCCATCCACGAATCAGTGTAGAGGTAGAGCTTCGGCCACTTCTCTCTTTCAGCAATGTCCAGGGCCAATTGAACAGCTTTGAGTTCAGCAAGCTGGCTTGACCCACCTTCTCCTTCAGTGGCGTGTGCAACTTGTCTTGTGGGGCTCCATACGGCTGCTTTCCACTTCCGGTTCATCCCTACAATGCGACAGGAACTGTCAGTGAAAAGAGCGTAGCGTGTTTCTTCTGCTGGCAGTTGGTTGTATGGTGGAGCTTCTTCAGCCCGGGTTACTTGTTCTTCTTCGTCAGTGAGACTGAAGTTCTCAGCTTCTGGCCAGTTGGTGATTACTTCCAAAATCCCAGGGCGATTCGGGTTACCAATACGGGCGCGCTGAGTGATGAGGGCGATCCATTTGCTCCATGTGGCATCGGTGGCATGGTGGGTGGAGGGAACCTTTCCTTTAAACATCCACCCCAGCACCGGTAGTCGGGGTGCCAGGAGGAGTTGTGCTTCAGTGCCAATCACCTCTGAGGCAGCTTGAACTCCTTCGTAGGCGGCCAAGATCTCCTTCTCTGTGGGAGTGTAGTTGGCTTCAGACCCTCTGTAGCTTCGGCTCCAGAATCCCAGTGGCCGGCCTCGAGTCTCACCTGGCACCTTCTGCCACAGGCTCCAGGACAGACCATGGCTCCCGGCTGCAGAATAGAGCACGTTCTTTACCTCTGGTCCCGTCCTGACTGGGCCAAGGGCTACCGCATGTGCGATTTCCTGCTTGATCTGGGCAAAGGCGTGTTGCTGTTCAGGGCCCCAGTGGAAATCGTTCTTCTTGCGGGTAACCAGGTAGAGAGGGCTCACAATCTGACTGTACTCAGGGATGTGCATCCTCCAAAAGCCAATGGCCCCTGGGAAAGCTTGTGTTTCCTTCTTGTTGGTTGGTGGGGACATGGCAGTGATCTTATTGATGACCTCAGTGGGAATCTGACACCGTCCATCTTGCCACTTCACTCCCAGGAACTGGATCTCTTGGGCAGGTCCCTTGACTTTGCTCTTCTTGATGGCAAAACCGGCTTCCAGGAGAATTTGGATGATCTTCTCTCCTTTCTCAAAGACTTCCATTGCCGTGTTCCCCCACACAATGATGTCATCTATGTACTGTAGATGGTCCGGAGCCTCACCCTTTTCCAGTGCATCCTGGATCAGTCCATGGCAGATGGTGGGACTGTGCTTCCACCCCTGGGGCAGCCGATTCCAGGTGTACTGCACACCCCTCCAGGTGAAAGCAAACTGGGGTCTGCACTCTGCTGCCACAGGAATGGAGAAGAAGGCATTGGCAATGTCAATGGTCGCGTACCACTTTGCTGCCTTGGACTCCAGCTCATACTGCAACTCCAACATGTCTGGCACAGCAGCGCTCAGTGGTGGCGTGACCTCATTCAGACCACGATAATCTACAGTCAGTCTCCATTCCCCACTGGGCTTACGCACAGGCCAGATGGGGCTGTTAAAAGGTGAATGAGCCTTACTGACCACCCCTTGGCTCTCCAGTTTACGAATCATCTCATGGATCGGGGTCACAGAGTCTCTGTCAGTGCGGTATTGCCGACGGTGCACTGTTGCTGTGGCAATTGGTACCTGTTGTTCTTCAACTCTTAGCAGTCCCACAGCAGAAGGGTCATCTGAGAGACCAGGCAAGGTATTCAGTTGTTTGATCTCTTCCGTCTCTACAGCAGCTACTCCAAAAGCCCAACGATATCCTTTTGGGTCTTTGAAATATCCATTTCTGAGATAGTCTATGCCGAGGATGCACGGGGCCTCTGGGCCAGTCACAATGGGGTGTTTCTGCCACCCATTCCCAGTTAAACTCACTTCGGCTTCCACTACAGTCAGCTGCTGGGACCCTCCTGTCACCCCAGAAATAGAAATGGGTTCTGTTCCTACATACCCTGATGGCATCAGGGTACATTGGGCACCAGTGTCAACCAAAGCCGTGTATTTTTGTGGGTCAGATGTGCCAGGCCATCGGATCCACACAGTCCAATAGATCCGATTATCCCTTTCCTCTACCTGGCTAGAGGCAGGGCCCCTCTAGCACTGGTTATCCCCTCCCTGAGCATACATACTAGAGGTTCCTTCAAGGGGATTCAACACAGCATTGGCAGCTTGGTTATAGGAGGCTGAGGCTACTTTCATTTTCGTAGATCCCCCTTGGTGATTGTTCCTCTCCTTGAGCTCACGCACCCGTGCTGCCAGGACAGAAGTGGGTTTCCCATCCCACATTCCCATGTCTTCCCCATGGTCACGCAGATAAAACCACAGGTCAGCTCTTGGGGTGTACCCTCTCTCTCGAGCTGGGGGTCGTTGGGCTCTAACTCTGGGGCCTGTGACTCGCACTGGTGCCACATTGGAACTGTTTGTCCTCATCTCCTCCCTCACCCCCCTTATCTCTTCTTTGAGTTCTTTAACCACGGCAGAGATATGAGCCTGCATCGGGCCATTGATCATACTTTCATAGTTCCTAAGCTTATTGGCAACAGACCCCACTGTCTCTCGATTGTCCTCAGCATTAATTGTTGCAATAAAGGTGGTGTACTGAGATGGCCCTAGATTTGCCAGATTCCACAACATCTGCCCTGTGCATTTAACCTTGTCAGGGTCATTATCATGCTGTCCACTCCTCCCAAAAAGTACCTCCAGCACCGCCACTTCCCTCAGCTGTTGGATCCCTTCCTCCAGAGTTTTCCAGCGCATTCTATGGTGGTGCTCCTGCATTCTTTCTTTGTGGATAAATCTCTCTCTCACACTCATTAAAAGCCGCTCCCAAAGGGAAAGGGGTCCTGGCTCTCTTACAAATACCTGATTTATACCTGAGTCCTGGGTCAAGGGTCCCAAATTCCTTGCCTCACCACTGTCCAATTGCACACCAGTACCCATGAGGTCCCAAACCCGAAGTAGCCAGGCTGTGTAAGCCTCACGCCCCCGCCGTACGATATCTTTTTGCAGGTTACGGAGACTTTCGTACGACAGGGACTCGGTGATGATCTGAACATGTGATTCCCCTGCAGGTTGTGAGGGCCCTCCTTTCTTATTGTCTGGGTTTGCTGTTTTCACCTTAGATTTCTTTGTTTCCACAGGGGCAACTGCCGCTGGCTGTGACTGCCCCTGTGGTTCAGCTGGGACCTGAGCAGTTGTAATCTCTGTGGGTTTCATTGCTGCACCATCAGACTCTCTTTTGTCAGGGCAGGGGGAGGATTTCCCACTAGCTGGGGAGATGTACTCCCTCAGCATCTGGCTCATCTTTTCTTGCATCTCCTTCATCAGAGCCCCCACCCAAACCGTGTGGTTTATCTCTGAGGCAGGCTGTGGGGCAGGAGCGGACTCTTGGGCTGCATTCTTATTCTCTGGGGTACTTATTAAGGTGCGTACCCAGGCCAATTTCCCCTTATCTCTGAATGCCAAACAGAACAGGCATACCAGCAACACCAGCCACTGTATGATATCATTAGCACTCAGAGATTTCAACCCTTCAAAAACTGGTGGGGTGGACCCAAAAAACTGTGTGAAGGGCTGGGAGAAAATTTCCCCCGGTGCCATTTCCTTACAATAGGTACCATTGTTAAAGTAACCCCAGAAGCACAGAGTTAGCCTATGATAGCTATGAATCCATGTGCTTGCTTTCCAGAGGAAGTTAAAAATCCATGAATTTCTCACCTTATTAATCCACAAAACAAACTGAATGCCCGCCACAGTAGCCTTAGTCATAGGACCCATATTAACATAAGGAGTAGCAAATGGCAGAAATACAGCCACCACCACGTGCCACCCAAACCAGGGAAAGCTAGACCACATTATTCTGGCCAGTGGGCTTTATCTAATACCCAAGAACTGTTATTCCTCTCTCTCAATGCCCTCGTGCCCCACGTTGGGCGCCAAAATCTGTCTTGGTTTGGAAAGACAGGTATCTGCCAGGGAAATTGAGGTTCCCCTAGGATGGAGAATACCAACCCCTCGCACCCCGACGAATTATAATTTTGCAATCAAGGGCTCTCAGGCGAAGATGTTGGGAATAGGAATAACAGTTCTTTACTAGGAGGTTTAACAATACAAATATGATAGGAAACAAAACCACCCAACCAAACAAACAAATAAACAAATAAACAATAATTTTAGAAGAAAACCCTGACAAAGTCAGAGTTTCAATCTGACCCTGTGATTCAGGATGTTGATAACAGTCCAAACGTAAACAGTCCAAACACTTCTGGAGTGGCAGACGTGATCCTGTTGGAGCAGAGATGATTCTGCGAAGAAACCGGTTCAGGGACGGCCAGGAGGGAGACAGGATGACGAGCACAGGAGACGAAGAAGCTCTTCCCACACCGCCGCGAAGGAAGCACCGCGCACCCCGCTCCTGCAACAGAGCAGCACCGACCCCACCCGGCCACCTCCCCTCCCCCCCACCCCCCACCGCCAGGGCATGAGATGTATAGAAATGCAAATGCACCGCACAGGCTGGGGAAGGTAACAATGGCCTATCAAGGTGGGTCATCAGGCCCCAAAACAGATGTAAATAGAATACACAAAACCCAGCTCCACAACCCAAGACACTGGAATAAAACAGCTGTGCCAGCATGGGACTACAGGATGACGAGATAGGCACAAAACACAGGGCCTGAGCCAGCAGCAAGGGCAACTGCTGCTTGTGCTGATGTGCCCACCAGGGAATTGTTCGACATGACACGCCCACAGCACCCTGCCTGTCACCTACTTGATTTTTATCCTCCTCTCTCTAAGTAAAGTTCTGTCTCTATCCTTTTGTTTCTCAACAAGCAACTACTTGTTGGCAAATCGCCACTTAGCACTAGCACCTCTATTGCAGAGTGTGTGCTCACACAAGTCACCAGAAGCAACCATCCTTCTGTCTGGTCAGTGGCATCAATGAGGTCATAGCTGCTGCCAAACACTTCTTCACTGCCTTGATCCACCAGCAAAACAAATCTCTCACAAAACCCATTTAAATACAGCAAACCCACCATTCATCTTCCTCTCTGAAAAATATCACAAGGACATTTTGAAATTAACTTCAATGGTCATTAAGAATCTTTCTGACACAGGGCAAAGATCAATCTTGTCAGCAGGTCACACATGTTGCCAATGAGGTGCCCTTGCAGAGGGAGCAGAAGGAAGATGTTGAAACCTTCATGAATGAAGCCCCCTTCCCAAAGCACTTTCCCTTGCATTACATGATTCCTCCATGGCAGAAGAGAGCTTGCATGACTTGGTCCCTTCAGCATGGGCAGGAAGGATCCCACCAGCAACACTTTGCAAGGCAAGTCACATGCACTAAGCAGTGCTCTAACAGGCAGCCATTCGTCACTTTAGAATTATCACCAGCACAGAGAGCTAATTTGAAATAGCCACAAGCAGTGAGAAAATGCTCAGAAATATCAGTGTCTCCACTGCCTAACTTTCAGACATGCTGTGGAGGTAAAGAAGAAGTGGGATACCTCAGGCCAAGAGCAAGTTGCTGCCAAAAAATTTTGAGGTCCAAAATGGCCCTTTTTGGTGTCTGATTGGTCCCCTGCAGCACCAAAGCGAGACAGAGACAACCGACAGCCAAAGAAAAGTGCAACACTCTTTCACCTAACCTGTGAGTCATCAAAACATTTTTATGCTCTGACTTCTGGTAAGAGTAACTCCTAGACAAAGCTGACAATGATAGGTATGCCATGTTTGCTGGAGACTATCACCTCTCAATATGGACACAAGAAAGATGAGGCTTTTTAAAACTCATGGAAATACCACCACTGAATGAACCTCTACAAAACAAACTGAAAGATTTTCTCCTTTCTGAGGGCACAGCAGGCTCACTTGCTACAGCTGCTTAGGCGCTATTTTTGTATCACATCACTCAAAACCATTGCGTCTCACTGCAGAGAGGGGTGTTGGGCAGTAGGATGAAAGGCTGGGATGCTGTGTCTAAGGAGTGGTTTTTAAAGCACCATGAATTTAGCGTAGCTGCACAGAGCAAGGGAGGGTTGCTGGCTGACGGGATGCTCTCTGCCATTAATTAAAGTCTGTTTACTTAAGGATCATGTGCCAATGCAAAGGAAGAGAATTATTTTTAGAGAGATTTCACCTTTATTGCCATTGAATGAAATTAACGTTAGCTGAATGGCTCACTTGGAAACATAAAAAGCAAAAGCATCTTAGAGAGCCAATTACAAGCATAAGGTCTGGAATGGCTCTCACCAGCAAGCAGTAGCTACTGGTCCTTGTGAAATGACTCCTCAATGCCCTCTCTCTCTCCCTTCCTGCTGCTGAATTTGCTGCTTGTGATTCTGCAAAATGGCTCATTTTACTGCAGACAGAGGCAAGGACAATTAACTCACTGTCCAAGCTGACTAAAGCTGTCCATGTTCATGGCAGAACGGCTACAACCCGAAACCTGCCCCTTTGAGTGAAATCATTATACATTATTTATTCTGAGTTGTTTGCCTGGTTTTAGAGTGTATGTTTTGATGAGCTGAAGAAGCACCTTTCTCTGATGAAACCAGGCAGTTCAGGGAGAGCTTTGATCTTAGCATGCCTTCCGTCCAGCAAAAGGATTTTGCAAATAGTAACCTTGAAGGAAGTTGGCTTTCAGCCATGAGCAGGAAAAAGTAAATATTACATGTCAGTTGAGAATTTAACAGATAATTTGGGGGTAAGACTTTTAATAGAAAGCAAATTTGTGAGAACTGGATTTTTCTGTCATGTTTCAATTTCTGATATGTAAAGTGAAAATGAAACAGATTGGCTTAGGTTGGATTGATCCATGCAGAACTAAATCAGTTTTCTAAATACAATTAAAATATCTTGTCTCAGGATGGTTCAACATTAATCTTTCCTCAAGCTGCCACAGTGATTCACAGGAGCTGCAGTTCATTCTCTTCTGAGACAGATACCTGACAGACCTCATACCTCACGGTCCAAGCTGTTTTCTAAATGAGATAAGGCAAAATAAAGCCATCACTTCACCAAATTTCATTTTGATATATTATCTTTGGTTAAACCTGAAAATGCAGGGAAAGTTGGGATGAGAATTTAGGAATCCACCTGCATGGTAAGAAAAAATCTCTTTGTACCAGGATCTGCAAAGTACAGCAGTAGATTTTATCGGGCCCTTCAAAGTGCAGAACGAGATGATATCTGGCCCTCCAGGCAGGTGTTAAACCACCTGGTTCTTTGGAAATGAATGCTTCTGTGGCTAAATTTGGAGAACCATGACACTGATGCATAAACAA
The DNA here is from genome assembly GCA_027886175.1 of Phylloscopus collybita. NCBI lineage: Eukaryota > Metazoa > Chordata > Aves > Passeriformes > Phylloscopidae > Phylloscopus > Phylloscopus collybita. The sequence goes on along the minus strand of JAJNNQ010000137.1, from coordinate 45,908,689 downwards.
CAGCCCAAATCCCTCAAGGTGGACCAGGTAAACAAGCTCAAGGTCCATTGCACATACTTTTACATTGCAAGACTTCAGTGCAGAAATCATTCTCCATGATTGCCAAAGGTGCGATTTTATTGCTCTAAAAGCACTCTGAATTGTGCCATTCAAGAATAAAGGCAGCAGCTCTCCCCTCCAAACAGCTTTGCACGGCTGGATACCTTACCATTGAATACTTTCCTCTGAGATTTTTTCCTTTCCAGCACAGTTTCAAAATTGATCCCTTTTCTTTCAATAAGCTCAGGATTTGAAGGGTTCAGCTGTAGATGTAACAACCAGTTTTCAACATTGAAAATGTAAGGGTGGAACAGTATACACTTAGAAGCAGAGCTTCAACATTTCATTTTCACAGAAAGGCTATTCCTTTCTAGGACACTAATGAGGAGAAGCTTGAATAGGGAAAAAAAAAAAAAGAAATAGAGGTGGTAAAGAAACTGCAGAGAGTTTCACCCCTTAGTGAAAGCATATTAATGCCAGCCTGCTGTTACTCTGGCTGCTGGCTGAGCTGAGGTGAATTTCTCTGACCACTCCCACTGGATCTCTGTCATGGGAGGACAGTTTGCAAAGGGCAGTCAGCTGAAAACTTCCAACTGATCTTTCAATTGATCTTCTATCATGGATGTATAAAAATATTTAGTGGTTTGGGGGTATGTGTTACAATTTTAGAAAAATCTCTGAATAAATGGTAGCTGCTCTATTCTAGTGCTAGCTTTCAATCTACGCATGCACACACACATGCTCCAGCACGTATTGTTCACAAGATAAGAAGCTCAGAGATAAACAATTGCCTTCTTTTCACTTCAACTATACCACAAGCAAAGACAAGTACATAATACAACAAATTCCTGAGCAGTGGGATTCTTGGAGGACAGTGATTGCACCAGCTGAAAACTTGGAGGGAAGCATTTGCTTTCTCTTTTCTTGAGGCAAAATATTCCTTGTTTCTTCCCTAGGATTCTTTTTTTCTTTAGGCTGTGTGGATCATTAGAAATGAGCCAATTGTAAGAAGGGCTTAAACACATTTTATAAAAAGAGATTACTTTTAGTGTAATCAATACCATATGAGAGGCTATACACTACACTAGATGTAGTTGTTAGGCATTATGCATAAAAAAAGAAATTGCCCTTGCCTAACACATCTACCTCCTAGCTTCTCACTGCAGGTAGCTTATCTAACATCCACAATACAGAAACTTTCTAAATTTTCATCATAGAGTCACAGAACAGCCTGTATTGAAAGGGACGTGAAAGATCACCTACTTTTCCAACCCCCATGGAAACTAGACATATAATTCCATCCCTCTTGCTGTATTTTATATTTCTAGGCCATAGAGAGGGACAACTTTTATTTTTAAAGTTTTACCTGATCACAGCTTAATGGTCTGTGCAAGTTCAGCTTCATCTGCACCTATTGATTCAAAGTGTTATGTAAAATGAACTTATTAATAAATGTTTTTCTGTCATTCTCACTTATTCATTGCAATCTCAAGAGAGAGTTAATTTTATCAGCAACAAAATTTTAAAAATATAGCAAGAAAAAATGACAAATCTCAAAGAGATCACTTTTAGAGATATAAACTTTAAATCATCATTATCCATTGATGAATGCATAGGTAATCTCTATTTTAAGTCCTACTATTTGTGGTCTTGTACTGTGCTTTAAATAGTGCCTCTCCAAAGGAGCATATTGGAACATGTCACAGTGCGTATGATTCTGATTTCTCTTGTGGAAATACTGTGATTGGCAGATGTGTGCTGATATTCTCTAACTCAAAAATTTATTTCACCATTTTCACTGCATTCGCCCTTGCTTCAAGTCTTCTTTAACTTGCCTTCTAATTATTTTTAATAGTATATAGGCTGGGGAAATGAGAACTCTTGCTCTTCCTGTATTGAGATTTTGTAGAAATCCCTTGAAATCACACAGGATCTAAAATAGTTACATTTGAGAGTAAATTTGAAATGTCTTACCCAGCAGAGATAGGGTGCTGTGCTGTGCTGCCCGTTGTCTCTACTTCCAGGAAAGGCAAAATAAAGCCTGGATGATCCTTGACTTTTTGGGTTAAGAGGAAATGTTAGAATTTTGTTTCAGCTTTGCTGAGACTGCAACTAAGAGAAGAAAAATATTGGAATAAAGAGTCTCAGAGGAATGGGAAAAAAGTGAAAGAAGGTATCTGAAACCTGCAGGGTCTCTGTTCTAGATCAGCCAGTGGAAGTGGGAAGTTTTCTATCTTTCTTTTGATTATCCAATATTCCCCGATAAGACATAACTATTACTTTTGTACATACATTTTGTACACTGCTTAAATAAAACAGCTGGAAATCAAATCTGTCAAGTAAGGTTACCAAGAAAACATTTACAATTCATCTTGCTAATTATAGACACAATGAGAAGTGAATGAGCTGCAGTGTGAAACATTTTACTTCTTTTTCATGCAAGAAATCAATGTCAGGTGCTGTGAAGGATCATAATGGGCTTGAGAAGAGAGAACAGCCTTCCAATATGGTTCTCCATATCCAGAGAAAGACAAGCAGCACGTAGAGTCAGCAAATTTTATCACTAACCAGCATCTTCAAATGACAATCTTATTTACTGAACTTACAGTTCTATGTTATCTCTTACAAGCAATGCAAAAGAGTAATATGCTTTGTATAGATTCATCCTCGTAATTCTACACTGCTTATTCACAGAGATAACTCTCACTCACTTTGTCTTCCCATTATCTAAACAGACATGCCTTTCCTTAAGTCATCAACAGAGGTCATCACACAAATGCCCTTGTGGAATATTCATTAATCAAACAACTAATTTGAAATGGATCTTCAAAGCATTATTCATTCCCCATCACTCTTCCTACATCAATTTAAATGCTCTATGTGTTAAATGATTAGGTTGATGTTTAATTAATTGTGAAAATGTGAATTAAAGCTAAATTACAAGACAAATTATTCCACAGTGCACAAAAAAATCTTGATTCTGTACTGTTAGGTTTTGAAATCTCATCAAGTTTTGATAAGCACCTTTTTCAGCTTTTTACTATGTGGTTGTAGCAGATCAGTTGGCTACACTGTTTTCAAAAGGTTATAGTCTCAGTGCCACTAATTTTACTTCTGCAAATGGCAGAAAAAGAAAAGGTTAATGCAAATACACATCACCTACTTGTAATTAAGAATAAATAGGATATTCACTATTTGAGAGGCAACTTAGAAGGCCCAGGACATGTAACAGAGATGTTCTACTTCAGCTTCAGAATTTATTTAATTTTATGAAGCCATTAGATCTAGTAATTAATTTGTCAGAGATCACCAAAAATAAACCACGAACTATAGAGTATGAAGAGGTGCAACAGTATGTGATATGTCTTAGACATGGCAAAAGCTAGATGGTTTTATGACAGAGTAGCGTCCAAATTGCAGCATGTGAGTTACATCTGTGCTATTTACAAACCAATGGCTCCACATTTCAACCAGATAAACCATTATTTATGTTACTTCCTGCAGGTTTTCACACATTGTTGCTCTTGCAGAATGGATATTGCTTCTAAATACCAGGAGGGCACTTCATAAATGGATGGCTGATCTCAGTACATTGCAGCCCAAAGTACATTGGTAAGCCTTCTGCTGAAATACATAAAATGACAACACTGATTGTATTGTAATAGTAACAAGCTTATTTACAAAAAGAACTTCTTCAATTTACAGGTGAAAAATAATCAAAAATTTTTATGTAACAAGAATTAGAACAACTTAAAAATTTCTATTTCAGTGTATATGAAATGCATATATATGAAGACTAGTAGAGAATATATATACACGTATATATGACCGAGAGGTCCAAGAGAATAATGCATGATTAAAAAATAGTTCTGGAAGGTAAGAATTCCATCTAGTTATTATCCAAAAAGTAAATACAACATCTAAACAGGTTTATTACCATCTGGTTATTTAATGGAGGTAGGACAAAAAAGGCAACTCAGATTGCTCACAAAATGAGTATGACAAAAAACTGTACAAAAGGCATCATACTGAATTCACCCAAAATCAGAATAGGGAATGCATTTTACAGGACAGTGTGACAGCAATTGGTCCCAGTGTGGCAAGACAGTAAGCACAGGCATTTGTTCTGAGCCTTACTTGTTTTGAGTTCACTTATACTCCAGCAACAAGATTTAAACCTACATTCTTTGGGCTTATCCATATGCAGTACTGTTGTATTGCACTAAGTAGTTCGTTCACTTTGTAATATTGCACTGGGTGTTTCTGTTACGTGTATTTACTCAAAGCATTTGCTGTACCTTCCCATGAGCCTATGCACTGCATTCCCTCTACCTGACACCACCTATGACTCACTTGCCCCAGGTCAGCCCCCACTGGCTGGTAGACCCCTCCCCCTCCTTGGCAGAGGGCATAAAACCACCCTCTGGAAGGGAGGGGATTGCTCTCTTAGTTCCTACAAGCTGCATGGAGTAATTAAGTAATTCTGCATTAAACTGTGGGACTGTGTTCCAGAAGGATTAAGAGCACCTTTTTGTCTTTAATCTTTGTCCTTGCCTCAGTTTCTCCCCCCCCGAGGATACTGCTAGCCAGAGCTAAACCTCAGAGGGGTGGGAATTGAGGCAGAGTGGCATCCCACCACCAGCTGCTGTGTTCCCCTGCTCTTTTCCAGCCTGGCTAGCAGCTGCAGAGGCTGAGGGCAACACACCTCCGGGTCCAGGAAGGAAGAGCAGGTACAAGAGCCTTACTGGAGCTTTTGGGGAGAAGTCTCTTGGTTGTGCAACAGCTAATGGCGGCATGCAGGCAGGCACGACACAACAAGGCTTCTGAGGGTGTTGATTAGATGGGGTTTATTTGGGGCTCCCACAGGAGAGAGCAAGAGGCAAGCATGCCAGAGAGCTTGACAACTCACCAGTAAGAGAGGGAGGGACAGAAAGAGGGAGGGAGAGAGAGAGAGTTTCCTGCCTTGTGTATCAACTTAAGAGAGTTCCAGCAAGGGGGCGGATGCAAGCTTGGACCAATGGGATACTGAAGGTAGGAGAGGTTGGGTAAACTAATAAGGCAATCAAGGAGGAGGTGATGGACAGGGGTTACAATGAATGACAACTTAGGGGAGGTTTACCGCTTACTGATGAACTACACATTTTGAGGGTGAACAGAACAATAATTTAAGAAAAATGGAACACCACACAGTACCATGCCAAATGAAAAATTAAGGTTCAATTAGATATATGCTTATATGTGTTGTATGATAAGGCTGCACTATTAAATGAATGATTCCTGAAGGAGAAGCAGTAAGACATGAACCAAGCTGCTCAGAATGAGGCAAATTTTTTGTTTGTTTGTTTTCTTTTCAAAAGCCTGCATGAGCCCGTATAAGTTGTCTTCCTTATTTGTAGGGTGCAAAAATGAGAAGTGCTGACCATCTACACCTCTCATTAATTCAGAATCAGATGTACATCCAGTAATAGACAAAGTCTCTTATACTTATTTTCTGTAAGCAATCAAGTAAAACCACCAACTTTTACAAAATACTCCTGTTTTATAAGCAAATCCTTGAGTGTACAGACCTGAGCCACCAAAGAAATATGAATACTAAGGATGTTGACTTTTGGTCAAGATGAAATTTCAGTTCAAATCAATGTCAAAATATAATGCAGAAAAAAAACATAGTCAAGCAACATTTCATTCCTTTTCCTGGGGAGAGTTCAGTTGAGGTTTTCAGATGAACCAAGAATCCTCAATCTGTTCAACTGTCTTAAATAATAAGTACCTTCCCACTACCCCCTTTTTTCCCTTCCTCCTCACCCCCATCTGTGATAACAGATTTATGGTCTACAAGCCACACATGTTAAGAAGCAGGGTCCAAATCCTGCTTCAGCACATCACATCCTTAGCAGGTGACAAAGCAATGTTAATAAACCTGGTCTCATCCTAGTCAAAGCAGATATCATTCAGAAAGATACAAAATACAGCAAGAGGGATGGAATTGTATGTCTAGTTTTCAGTGATTTATTTATGAAATTCCTAGGGGACATAGACATACAAAGGTCTCAAAGCCATCATCTGTGGTAAGTAGTATGTCATAATATATTTAACAAATGATAATTCAACTACAGAAAACTATAAAGAGAAATGTTTAGGAAATGTTTCTAGATGGGAAGTTACTGAACACTTGGTTTCAACAGTTTTATTATAGCTTAGGGGTACATTCACTGCTGATTGTACAAATAAATAATTTCCCCCCCTCTGTAGTAGAGGAGATTTTTGCTCACAGTAAGATTGTTCAAATCCTAGAAAATTTACAGGTCAAGATGTAGAAGCTTCCATGAAAATGGCCCTGTGGATTGTCAGACACTAATGAGGGAACAGTTTCATATATGGCGGTACGCTTTCAGAGATTCTTCAGAACCAATAACTATAACAATAAAATATGAGCAACAGAAAATTGATTCAGCATCAGAGAAAACCTCAGGTGGTATATCATCCCAGCTTTCAGAGTTAGTCATTGAAAAAAACAAAGAGAAATACTGTAGTGAATCCTGTACTCAATTCTATAGTGCAAAGTGTCTGTAACTAAGTGGCCATAGAACACTGATGCTATGCTTCTTATTAAAAGGTTATTCCCTCATCTGGTATTGCTACTAGAATCAACCTCTAAAAGAATCAGCCAGAATTTTCAGGCTCCCTATTCCGTAGCACTACCCCCCCTTATAATGCCACAAGCAATTGTTTTCTTCCCTTGATGCTCATATGTGTGGCGTACCATAAGGGAAGTATCCTTATCCAGCTTCATGGACATCTCTCATAGAACATCTCTTTTGTACTGCTGCCTGTTGCATTTCTCAGGAATTTAGCTACATCACCTTTTCACTGTCCTATGCTACAGTTTATAGGATATTTCTTTATAGAGTATATGTTTTCAGTGCTGTCTGCTTTTACTAAAAGAACTCCCCATGGTTTCCACTGGGTTTCCATTTTTGCAAAGTCCTGAATAATGTTAATAAGCTGGGAAAAAATTACAAGAATTTAGTTGGGTTCTGACATATCCTACTGCACTAGCTAAAATTTTAGTCTGGAATCTGTCATACTGTGCCTGTTTTCAGTCCAAATTCTCAGAAATAAATGATGTGTGTGAGGAAACCCTAAGCTCTGGATTTCTGTTACAGGAAACCTCTGTGAATCTGACTTTGCTTATTTCAAAAACCCAGTGTCAAAGTCCGCTATCAGATTGTCTCTCTTAAATAGTTTGGTTCTGACTTTATTTTCCTTGTTGCTCCTTTCTCTCTTCTGTTATTGCCACCAGCTCTTTCTGCAAAAAAAAAACCCCAAACCAACCAATGAACAAACACAAAACCGTGCAGTCTCATTAAGCCTGGATACAAAGTTCATCATTTGCAATGATGAGGATTGTGCAGAAATGTCATTCTTTTTGTGCAAGCAAGACACTTCAAAATCCCAGCCACATCTCTGCCTGGCTCCCAGGAGATCATCCTATAACTTGTCATACTCACATTAATTAATTCAGGGCTTATTTGTTTTGTCCTAGACTTTTTTCCCTTTTTTTTAAGGAAAGGCTACTGGATGGTAACAATGAAAAGGGTAAAAGTCACATATACAGTCTCTTCAGAAAGGTCAAGTCATTAAGAATTTGCTTACATCCTTCTTTGTGTCTGCACTTTTGGTACTGATATCAAAGTCCCAAAACTGAGCAGCAGAGTCAACTCTCCTGGTCCAGGAGGACACTGCATCAGCCTCCATTCATCTGCTCTGTGTAACTTGCCTCCACTCAAGGTTCTCACTGAAATTATCTCCAATGTTTAACATCACAGCCCTTCCACTCTGTATAAACAATTCAAAATACCAGAAGCCATTAGTACCCTGTTTAAAACATTCCATCCCTGAAATCCTTGACTACTGTGACAGAGTGAAGAAAAATGTAGATTTAACAATATATTATCAAAAACTTCACAATTATTACAGTGAAGTAGGGGTTATACTTGCCACCAATTATCCAGCCATGTTGACTGTCTGCTTTAAGACTCTTCTTTATTCTTTTTATTGATTTAAGAGTATAGTGTTTGAGAACATCTATATTCCTGTTACACACAAATGATTGTCAAGATAACCATCATCAAAGAAAAAGACTAATTTATTCTCATTTGCCCCTTGGACAATCCTGCTCAGTCAGGAGAAAAATCCTCTCAGGAAGAGAGGATGAAATAAAACTCTTTTGGAAGAAAACACTTTTGCCAACAAGAAAAATAGCCTATTGAGTTAGCTTTTACTGTTCAGTTCTGTTAAAGATGGTCTTGCCCACAGACTTCTATTTTCTCCTGGATCTCCAGAAAGATAATTCTGGCTGATGACTTGTGGAGCTTCCAATTTCCACCTTTTACTCTTTATCAGTCATTCAAGAGAAATGTCCTTAACAGCTTAAATCTTTAGTTCCCTTACTAGTATTATTACTTATCTTCAAATATGTTTTCCATCACCAATCCAACGTAATTTCCCAGTGTTGGTGCAATACAATAGAAAAGTCCATGGTTTACCAGTACATTTCAGATTCCTTGCATTAAAAATATTTGCTACATAAAAAACTGTCTCAAAAACACCCCATGAAAAAGATGTCATTACTCAACAAAGTAATTCACTTCAAGGACCTTTATTCTACAAAATAGTGGAAAGTGTTTCATTTTCTTGTCATTTTTTAAAGATAAAATTCAGAAGAAAGAAACACGTGAATCAGAATTCTGTGTTTTACTGTCATTTGTACTAAAGTCACTGAATTAAACTTGATTCACTCCATTTTTATTTTTTTTTAATGTGATGGCATTATTTAGTAGATTTCAATATCATCATGATAGTGGCTTTGGGGCACTTAAAATAACTTATCCAAGATAGCATGAATGTTGCTTTGGTACCCTCCTAAAGCCCAACACTTGCTGTTTTCCTTTCACAACACCCTTTACTGATTTTAGCTTTGATTTCTGCTACTCTGAAAACAGTGTCAGACATGAATGCTTTCCAGGCTAATCATGCAGCCTCCAAGATCTCTCATTTTGCTTTTGTGAGAAGGAATGTGTTTCTGGATCTTAAAGACATCTTAGGACAGTCCTGAGCGTGCTGACTTTCAGATCATTAAGCACAGTACCAAGCCAGCAGTGTCTCCAGGCTGTGAGCTGCGAACCAGAGGTGATGCAAACACCAGCTCTAGTGCAGCTGCTCTGTAGAAGGTCATAGAAACTTTAAACATAAGGGTTCCTGCGGTTCTGTCATGAGTTGTGGGGAATGGCAATGGTCTTTGATAGAACAGCAGCCCCAGGATATTTATCTCAGTGGTCTTTAAAACAGTTGCACTTCTAACACACTTGGACTGGTCATCTTTGGGGCATGGCATCAAATAAGAATCTTACCTTCTCCACCAGTCGGAGCTGACCAGTGTCTCAGCCTTAGCACTTGGCTCACCTTGAAAACAGCATCCCCAGGAGATATCACCCACCCCTTGTGCCAGTGCATGGGGCAGGCCTTTCCATCATATGTCGTTAATGCATTGTTCCAGCACTGTGAGGCAACCTGACAGTCATTTTCAGATAAAAGGATAAAGCCCTGACACATGCATGGTCTTAAATACTCTGGGGTCAAAACTGAACATGAACACAGGTGCACCCACAGAAGATGCTTTTATCAGCACAAGTTATTTGCTTTTATTTCCCACAGTGTAATAGACTGTACTGGTAGAATGCACTGTAATGTTGGTTTAATGGTGCCTGTGCTCAGAGTAACATTCTGTGAGAAAATATATCCCTCTCAAACAGAGTTACAGCAATTAAAATACTGCAGTCAAGTACAAGCCTAAAAATCCTTAAGCAATATACATGCACAAAAGCTGATGATGTTTTGCTTTTGTGGACCTCAGGCCAGCTGGGAATACACACAGGAGGATGACTGGTGCCAACACCCTGGAACAGACTCACGTCTCTCCTGGCCACCTCCCAACGTAATCACACATGCACATTTCAGCATTATCAGCACAGCTGCTTCTGCACCACACAGCAAACTAGCCTGGGGGTTAATTGGTTGCAAAATTAACCCAGAAGGTAAAGAGAAAGATAAAGCTGGGGGGTCTTTTGTCTCAACTCACAGAGCTGTCACATATAACCAGTGCTGCTGGACAGGAGGATGCTCGCTTTGTGGGGCATTATCCTGTTTGGTTAGCAAAGGTTTTACACCGTGATGTTACAAGCTTGATACTGCCTTGCCCCCATCAACATTTTAAGGCATTATACAGATGCATTGCTTGTCTCTCCAGCCAGGCATGGACCTTCTTCCATTTCCACACCTAGTGCACCACCCCCATCAAAACAGTGTGTGTATTTCAAGTTCTTTAGCACTGTAGAAACAGGCTTTCATCATCCCATTTCATTGCTCTCTATGTGTTTTGGAAATGGGACAAACTTTTAAACCCCTTTTTACACATATATGCTTTAGTTGACTAGGTAGAGCCTCAGGTACTTGGATGTATATCAGAGCGCTCTTAAAATACCAGCCAGCAAAACCCATGTATAATTTCAGATGATATCTATCCTTCTTCTCTTGCAGTGTAGCCACAGTTTCTCCTATCGAAATCACTTCTGCTACAGGAATACAAAACACCAGTAATATCCTTGATTTCTCCTGTTTTCTTCTTATGTGCTGCATAGGTTAAAAAGGTGGGCTTTATTATCTTGTTGGGGTGCTTTCCATTATTTTCAGTGCATTTCTGCCTTGGAGCAGGGTTTGGCTGAAAAGCTCTCTCCTTGCAGACTGCAGACATCATCTACAGATTGCTAAATATGGGAACATGGATATCTAGCATCAGAATTTACCTGGGTGGGATTTAGAAACCATTCAAACAGTGACAATGTTTGCAATGAAAAAACTGTAAGTCTTCCAGAGCAAGTGATATGGAAATGCAGAAAAACAGGCTGCTCTTAGCCACACTGGGAGTTCTTTCAGAGTCTCTGTTAAGAACAACCACTGAATCTGAATCTCAATCTTGGTCACCACAGCCATCAAGCCAAAGTTGTATCCTCCTACTCTGGACACCAGCTCAAATATCTACTAACAATTCAGTCAGAATAATCTTGGAATTCCTTTATGCACCACACCATTGTCCTAGTTCTGATATAACTTACTTGATTGGGAATTAAAGCAATAAACCTCTGAAATTCAGTGAAATATGAGACAGTACTTCATAAATAGGGCCAAAATTCCGCTTGAACAGTGCTCCCTACCTGCTGTGAGGAAGCCTCTAAATTCTACAGTTAAATTCTAGAGGCAAAAAGTTTAAAAAGTGATATAACCATCTGTTCTGCCTCCCATTCACCAGATAGCAAACTCTTGTCTATATAAGTTGAGTGGTCGTGGTTATGTGGCCAGGTCATACTTAAGACTAAGCCATAATTTTTATCTGTAAGTTAACATATTAAAGTCTTAAATAAACAAGAAGACAGCAGGCTACCCAAGTGTATTAGCTGACATTAATGGAAAGATAACATAAGCCTCTCTACCTCTTGGGTACCAGAAATTTCGTAGCTTAAAGTGCAGTTTTCTCATACCTTCCATAGACTTCAGTGAGAGTTGTGGGGTTTTAAAACTTCCTAATTTAGAGGCTTGAGTTAAAAGATTTCTCGAGCTGTAGTGCTGAAAATATCACCTCATACATGAAAGGCATAGGCAAAATATTGTATGGCTCAGTAGGCAACACATTCAAATGCTACTTGCCAAATGCGGATGATGTCTTCTTGCAACAGTCCATCAATATCTTCATTCCTTGGGCACCATCTGTGACAGAAAGGAACTCCACTGTAGGCTGAAGAATCTCACAGTCCAGAGACCACATTCTTGCTGGGTTCAGAAAAGCACTCTTATATTGGGACACTGTAGACACCCAAGGAGTTTTGTAGTGATCACAAGTGAAATTGGGAGTCACTGGGAAAAAAATCAGGTGCTGCTATCTTTCTTTTCCCTGAAGTTATGTCATAAGGATTAAGCTTTTCACCTTTGTGGAATGAGTCAGTATCAGTTCTGAAAAACTTGGTGAAGACCTCTCTCAGCCTTGCTTCTTCCTGCCATAAATTTTCACCCACTGAAAAAGATGAGCAATACTACAAAAACAGAACAAAACAAAACAAAACAAACCACCAAAAAAACCCCAAACCAACAACAACAACAAAAACAACTCCACAAAAACCCCCAAAAACCAACCAACCAAAAAGTCTCCAGAATAATTCCTTCTATTTCTCACTGTAGCTTGAAAGACCAGTCATATTGCAGGCCTTTTTTATTGAGCCTTAAGACATTTAAAGAAAGATGCAGGTGTCACCCTTTGAAAAGGATATTGGGCTCTGAAGAGCATGCAATTACAAGGCACATACCCACATGTTTACCCAAGTGTTTGTATTTGATACTTATGTAGGATATGACCTGGCTGGTTCCTATCTCATCCTGAGTAAACTGCACAAATGCCCAGTACAACAAAAATAACAAAAACAGCAAAACCAAACCAAAGTAAATCAAACCAAAGCAACAAAAAAGTGTTTACAATTTAGGTAGTCACTGAAAAATACTTGATAAAACCTGAAAACAGATCTTTTTCCTTTCATTCATTCTTTTTTTGTACTGTGGTGAAGAAATACTACATCTAAGTGTTCAACACAGACTAATTTGTTCATTTAAGTAAGAACTAGAATGTCTGCTTGGTGCAGTCAATGAATGTTTCAGCAGGAGGGAAGGAAATCTAGAAATATGTAATTTTCTATTTTGTAATACAACAATGGTTCAACAGGACATGAACCCAGAAGCTGAAAAATGTTAAAATCTCCCTTTCCTCCCAGCACAGAATTGTGCTGAGGTTTTGGGCTTTAGCTGGCTCCAGAGCAACTGCTGGAGTGGTGCTTGGAACATCCTGCCAAGGCAGTGCCACACAGCCAGGACTGTGGCGCTATCAGTAATGAGATAACTTTGGGCCATATTTCCCTTAAACGAAAAGGGATGCTGCCCCTCCTATTGGCAGCAGAGGACTGCCCTGGGTTGTGGAGCCAGGGGTTGTATATTCTATTTTCATCTGTTTTAAAGCAGTTGGGGAGAGGCTTTTCTTTATCTCTGGTAACTCAAGGGGGGAGAGGCCTGATGCCTTTGAGCAATAGGCCATTAGCACCTTCCCAGCCTGTACCTTCCCCCCCAGAGCAGTGCATCTGCATTTCTATCACCCTACTGTGAGATACATCACATCCCCTGGCAGCGGGAAGGGGCGGGAAGGGGCGGGAAGGGGGGTGGGGGTGGGGGGGGGCGGATTGGGGGCAGGAAGTTTTGCTGTCTGGATAAATGGAGACTCACAGACAGGAGAGCTGCTAGTTTTTCACCCAATTTCCTGGGAGGAAGACCAGACCTCATCTCACCAACACCAGACTCCATCTCACCATCCCCGGACCCCCTCCTCACCATCACCAGATCCCCTCCTCACCACCCCTGGACCCGCTTTTCTACAGGATCATCTTTGCTCCAACAGAATCACGTCTGCCACTTCAGAAGGACTTACTTTCGGACTGCTTTCAACACCCTGAATCACAGGGTGTCAGGTTGCTGTCAGGGTTTTCCAAAATTGTTGTTTATTTGTTTATTTGCTTGTTTGGTTGGGTGGTTTTGTTTCCTATTACATTTGTATTGTTAATATTCCTAGTAAAGAACTGTTATTCCTATCCCAAACATCTTTGCCTGAGAGCCCTTAATTGCAAAATTATAATTTGGCGGAGTGTGAGGGGTTTGCATTCTCCGTTCTAGGGTAACCCCAGTTTCCCTGGCAGTTCCTTTCCAAACCAAGACAAGGACCTGAACAATCACAATTTTAATTGTCCTCACTGTGCTTCTATTTAAAGACATAAAGAGACAAATTTCCAATCTGTCTTTGCTGACCCCAAGACCCTTCCTATTTCAGGTTCACTTTGGTGCTTCTGCCTTAGGTCAGATGACTACAGACATCTCTACCTCTCTGTGACCTAACTTCTCACACAATTTAATTTGTGGATTTGTACTGGCAGAATAAGAGGTCAGCTTCTGAAAACCCAGCCTTAATGTGTCCTGTTGACAGCTTCTCAGATATTGCCTATCTGCTGCCCATAAGACAGTGCCAGTATTCTCTCGTCATAACAGTAACAAACCTCCCTTCATTCTCCAACCTGTCATCTTTTTGTCCTGTGAATTTCCAATGACATCCTGAAAAAAACAGCAGAGGCTGAATGAAAGAGCTGAGAAAATACTGCAACCAATGCTCCTCTAAACCATGGCATATATTAATATAAATCTATAATGAGAGCAAATCCCTGGAACAAAACAGCACAGGTTTTCCCTTGTCTATTTGTTTGGGTTTCTCTTTGTCACTCCATGTATGTTAATATAAAAGACTGTAAGCAGAGGTACACGTCCAATGCATTACTCTCAGCTAATGCATGCCTATGAGGCATTCCAGCTGCTCCTTCAATCTGAGCTGTTTTGTAATGCCTGTGAACCTTGTTTGAGCTGGCATGATATACTATCTGGAAGAGCAATTTAACGCAATCTCTCATCTATTTCACTGATTGCAACCATTTAGTGCAATCTTAAAGAAAGATGATTAGAACTCTCTGGTTCTTAATGCTTAATTTATTTACATTCATGTCAGCTAGAGAGCCATTTCATTCATCTCCTAAATGATAGCATAAAATCATTGAAAAATGATGTGCAATAAACATTATTATTATACTGCTGTCCTCACTAGCAGATAACAACTGCTGTCATTCGTAACACTGATTGACCTATATGGCACCGGTCTTTAAATTCCAGCCATAATAAAACACATTACATGCATAACCATTCTGTATTGATGCCTGGCACAATAACAGGTTTTTAGTTTAAATAAAATCCAAGCACGACTGGCATTTCTCTGCAAGTAGGTTGAAATACAGCCACACTGTGAAAGAAAAAAAAGACGCAACACATAAATGTCATATTAGCTGAAAAGAAAGGGTGAATTTTTGGAACCAGGACTGCATCCTAATTGGCACTTCTGGTGTTGTTGCCTGGTGCAGAGGCATTCTTATTAGGCTGAACAAATGCCACATTTGCATTTCCGGTAAGTGATAATATTTTTTACATTTCTCATGCAATTCTCAGTTAAAAAAGCATACCTGAAAAGTTGTCTAAATTAGTCTGCCAAGAGAAATTACTATCTCATACTCATTGGCAGAAATGTGAATTTTTTTATAATAATAGCCTTTATTCAAGGTAAAGAACCCTGACAACAACATTTAGGGGGTTAAAATTAGAGCAATATCAAAGCTGAAGTGCCTGCAAAATACACCTTCTAACAAAGCACCAAACAGCTTGTGCCATCAAATACTAAGTATTTAACTAAGTTTCCAGTAAATGAAGATATTCATGAGTATATATTTTTTAATAACATAATACAACTATTTTGTGGTTGCAGTGCTATCAAGTGCTATTTCTTTCATTTGACAAAAATCAATATTTTTCATATTATTACTTCTTTCAAATGTACTGTACCATTAGGAAAGAAGGTATCCATTTTCCTCCATTTTCCATCAAAGCACTGAATAATTGAAAGATACTCTTCATTCCAGCTGTGCAGTATGGCTTCCAAGTTTCCAGTAAAAAAATTGGAAGTAAAAATAAGTTACTCCTGTATAACACATGGATATGTATAATAAATAAATAAATAGAAAATACATAAATAACTTAATTATAAATTTTTAATTATACTCCCTCCCAGACATAACATTGATTAGACCTATCAAGTTCCTCTAACAAAGAACCTGGCATCAAAAAACAGCTCCTCTTCAAGAAGAGACTGTGTGAAATGGGCACTTTCTACTTACACCAACTAAAAAAAAAAACAACTTGAAAGAGATAGAGATAGAGATAGAGATAGAGATAGAGATAGAGATAGGGATGGAGGGAGGGATGGATGGATGGATGGATGGATGGATGGATGGATGGATGGACGGACTGTTTTCTCCATATTACAGTACCTTGCCATCTGAATTCTAGCAAAATTCCAGCCTGTCACACATAAGCAAACTCTATTTTGCTAGTAAAACTGGTATTATCCAGAAAAAATGAGCCTAATTCCAACTATGGGCTGCACTTTCACAGATGAAAAGCAAAGGAGCAACCCATTTCATTTGATGAAATGGAGGCAGAAAATACTGAAAATGGAGGCTGAAAATACTGCACACAAAATTAGTCAAGAATAAATAATAATAATAATAAAAAACAACAACAATAAAACAACCAAAACCATAACCTACTTTACATTCTTTATCAGTGAGCAAGCTAATACTAGTATAATACGGATATTTGAAAATTCACAAAGAACTAACTGAATGAGGGTTAGTAAGTAGTTATTACCATTATTTTTCACTATTTCTGTATTTATTAATTTTATCTTTATGCTTGATGATATTATTTTTGTGTGCTCACAGACATACACACACTGCTGTAGCAGAAGGGGGTAAGGGAAGAGTTCGGAGGGAAAGCTGATGAGCTTGCAGATTGAGATGGTGGTGACATGAGCACAGCTATAAGGATCCCCCAGCACCAGTCACAGCTCTGTGGAGTGATGGCTTTCTGGCATACAAGGCTCAGTGACTGCCTAAGTGCTCACTCCCATGCAGGAGGAGGAATGATCTTACAAAGCTATACTTTCTGCTCTTCAGTAACCAGAATCCCATACTCTTTGTATAATGCCATTTCTGTGACATAACTCTTGAACAATCAGGATTGATAAATAGATAACCTCTTATACAACCTTAAAAAAAAAAAAAAAAAAAGCTCAAAACCACAAACAGCCTACCCCAGACAAGGGAGTTTCAGTCCAAACTCAAAGTTGTACAAATGGTATTGACTCTTCCCTTATAAATTTGATGGTGTCTCTTACCAAATGTAATGGCTTCCTCTTAAAATTCTAGGTCTTCTGTCCTCTAGGAAGCCCTTCTTGGGACTACTGGGATAGGAGTTTCAGAGCAAAGATGGTTCAGGATGTGGTGCACACCCTTCACTTTGCAAAGCACTAAAGCAAGCCTCATCTGATACCAACAGGGGCCTCTGGCACCTCTCAATATTCATGCCTGACTTTCATTGCATCAGCTGAAAAAAAACAAAAGAAGAAATGTTTCACTGTCCTCTCAGTGTACCTAACTTATATATGGTACCCTGAGTGTCTGAGAGCACCAGCTCTGGGGGTATCTTTGGGTTTTAGTTCTCCCAGTTATCTTTGAGTTTTAAGTCTCTCAGGATTCTTTAAAACCCAGAGAAGCTTGCTCAAAATATCCAGGCCTTCAACGAGCCTCTTTGTTGACTAGACCTTGTCCTGTCACTGCACAAGGACAACTTATTTTCTATTGAAAGTAGAGGTTCATCTGTTTCAAACAAATTTAGAACAACTTTCATTTCCTTGGCATTGGATTTAGAGTGGGTTCATCACTTTCCTCCATTTTACCATCAGAAAGGAGAGAGAACTTGTACTCCAGCTGTGCTGTCTCTCCAGCGTGGTGTACACATTGTCACCAAGAATAGCTTTCAACATCTGAATAACAGTCTTAAACTGGAGAAATTAAATTAGGGCTAGATGATATTTGATGTAAAAGAAAATCAATTTCCCTGGTTTCCAACGACAATTGCTGCCTTCATCCAGCTAGACTAAAATAGCCTAACAGCTCCAGTTGTGCTTTTTCCTACTTCATCATGCTTGCTCAGTGCAAGAGTGGATTCAAAAGCACTAGGACCAGCACTTTGCAGATCAGCAAGACTCTATTAATGCTTTGTGATCACTACTACACAATTGATTGCTACAGTTGTGAAGGGGGCTTTCTGATAAAAGCAGGTTTTGGTGCCAGGTTAATAAATTCAAATTATGTATGCAATGGAGTAGTTGGAGCAGGAGGGAGGAGTTGGAGTAAACCAAGTTGCTCTGAACTGGCAAAGTCCAGACCAGGGATGTACAACTGTGCAGCCAAGCAGGGAGTGTCTCTGCCTCCAGTCTCCTACAAGTGGCATTCATTCATTCATCCCTTTAGTTCATATCCCACCCCTCCTTACTACTTAGGCTATGGGCACATGAATATGTTGACTTTTGCAAGCTATCTCGATTTTAAAAAGCTGTAAATGACAACACAACTCTTAAAAGCATTGGAGGCTTACCTGAAGAGCAGCAGTGGATGAGTCGGGGCAAGTCATGTCACACTTCCAGTCACTTGCACAGTGTAATTTGCTGCAGGTTTATGACTTCAATGTCAGCTCCTTGCTCAGGGGTGCCTAGTCTTACAAAGTATGGGTTAGTCACAGAGCAAGATTTAATGCTGATAACTACCTCCCAAATCCTTGTTATGTGTGTGCTGTGGATAGCAAAGGATGGAGCAGGGAACAGGCAGCAACTACACTCTTAAGCTCCTTTTGAAGCTTCTGGTATTTCATGGCTATCCAAGTGCCAATTAGGACTCTGATTTAAAGTTTCAGCAGTCCCCAAAGACAATAGCAGCCACAGCAGAAAGCAAATACTTGAGTTTTCCTTTGCCTTACACTGATCAAGGGAACACTGATGCCAATACATTTTCTCATTTCTCTGTGACTATTATTTGCAACCAAAAAATAACCTCTAGAGAGAATCAGGCAGAATGGTGAATTGGTCCCAACGTGTTTCATTCTTAGGAAACAAATAAAATTATTATATTGTACCAACCAGAACAAGGCTGCAAGAGTCAACCTACACAGATAATTTCTTTTATTCTGTATAATAATTCCCCTTACACTGTACACATAAACAGAGCAGCCGCTCTTCTTACCAAATTGGCCCTTTTTTTTCTCCATGCTTTTTAAATTATTGAGAAGAGTAGGCAAATTATGGGCCTGGAAGTGTACATGGTTCTGTTTTGTACAAAGCATTGTGACCTTTTTCTACTCTCCAATAACTGAAAAGTGTCTTGCTTTTAAAAGTTCAAACTTGTCATGTTGTTAATCCAGGACGATGACAAACGCACATCATATATTTGAAAGATAATGGTTAGAAAATAAGAATTATATTAACATTCAAATTGATTAACCTTTGCAGGGTTGTTGTATTTGCAGGGATATTGTATCTGGTAGAAGATAGGCTGAATATAAACACTACTATTTCAGGTGTCTAGTTGAAGCTATCTGATTCATCACAGATCCATTTCTTCCCTCTGGCTCAGGGATAAAGTTGACCCCCTCATGTAAACTGCTGCCTCCTCCACTGTTTCCTTTACCATGCTTAAAGGCATGACACACTTTCAAACCACTATTATCCAAAAAATGGTGCCAAGGATGGAAGAGGAGGGCAGTAGAAATCTTTTGACAACCTCTGTAGGTGCTTTACAGTTTTCATTCCTGGCTGGCATTCATTGGAGCATCCTACAGGTATGGTCTCACCTCAGGTGAGGGTGCTGCTGCTCAGCCCAGAAACATGCCCAGTGCACCTTTGCTGTGACATCAGCCAGCACCGGGCACATATGTCAGGTGATGCTACTGGTTGTGGGAAGACAGATAGAGATAATGTTGAAAGCAGTCTTGCCCCTGATATTGCAGCTCTGTTAATTACCAAAGAGTGGGAACAGCCTTGCTCTCCCAGCTATAGGTGTGATGAAGAGTGAGTTAGCTGGTAAGGAATCAGTTGGAGTCTGCTGGCTGTGCTGAGGAAGGGACAGAAAGGGTAAGATGTCATACAAGGGTTAGGTGTCCATGCTGGGGACAGGAAGGAGTGAGCCAGAACTGCAGAAGGAAGGGAGAAGAAGGAGAGAAAGAGCCAGAGCTGTGTGGAGTTGCCCATAGGAGGCTGCATAGAAAAGGTATGAGGGACTTTTAAATAACAAGGTGCTGATGCTTGAAGCCTTCTTTGGTGTCACTTGTAACTCTGTCAACTGGTGACTGCTCCCTTTGGAACACCTGAATTTAGCTTTTTGAATGCTCCTTTGGTCCTTTAGTGCAAAATCATCAAGCTCAGCTTCAAGGCAATTGTGTCAGTCTCATCTCTCTATCAAGAAAGGAATCAACAAATCTGCTTGAAGCTATTCACCAGTCAGGTACAGAGTCCCACTGGAAGTAGCCAAGCCTTCTTTTTGCAGAACTAGAGGGTAAAAGTGGTCAAAATTGCTAGTGAAGATACTTGAAAAGGTTCTGAGATTTCTGAAATTCATCACAAAAAATAATACTGGTATTGTCATATCTGCCATTCAGTTTGGGCACCAGAATTTGGATTATGAGTTCTAATTATTTTCTTTTCTTTAAGAAAAATCTCTTTTTTTAGAGAGAACTCTATCTCCCTTCTTTTAAAAACAGCAGCCAGGAGTGCAAAGGGAAGAATGAGAAACCTCAGGTGCCTGAGAAAGACAATGAAGGCAGCTACACATATCAGCTTTTCCTCATTTCCTACTCTGAGTCCATGTTTAAGAGGAGGGTCACACTGCAGTAAGCAGCATTGTGAACCAAAGGAGCACATGGCAACAATGAACACATCTTGGAAAGTGAAACAGGAATTAGGGAGTGGGAGCTGTACTGGAGAAAAAGTGAAAACTGCACCAGCTTTATTGCTCTTTTTATGCCCTGAAAAGGGGACAATCCAGAATAGTTAGGTGGGCAATGATAGGGTACTTCATTTAATTGGAAAACAATCTACTTCTCACAGACTCCACAAAAAGACAATTTCTACTTACTTATATCCAAAAATGTTTTGCATCTAGTGCTGCTTACACTATCCTTGAAAAAATAGAAAAATTATAACCATTCTTTTCATTACCTAGAAAGAAGCAGTCAAGGAAATGAAGCCTTGACTAATAGGACTGCCTTAATAAAAGAAGAAAAAATAATAGGCAGGAGAAACCTGGCTAAACTTAAAAGGTATTCAGCTTCTTTTCCAACCTACAGACCAATTGCCTTTTCAGGCCATAACTTGTGGTAATGGGAACGACTAGAATCTGAGAGTGCTTTCACAATTACTACTTACTATTTGTGGAGCAGGTACATTTTCAAAGGTATTACCATTACATGTCTAACCCTGATTAAAAGATGAAACCTAAGACTTATATTTATAAGTAGTGTTAAATAATCACTGACTAATTTTTAATGTACAGAAAAGCTGTATTGGAATTTAGAAGTTGTATTGTTAAAGCTGCTATTAGCCAGACAGAGGTCCTTAAAAAACAATAATGAAACCACATACAAGGCACTAAAAATACATAGAGTTCAGATCCTGTTTCTATTTAAATGATTTTTTTTTTTCTTGCACCCAATTTCTAAAGACATAATTGAATCTGGAAACTCTGTAAGCAGAGACTTACCCGGTACAGGTCATCTTTATTTTCTGTATATTGTTCACTGCCGATCCCTGCCCCATGATACTAGTTTCAAACCTCTAATGGGCCCCAAAAATTTAACAGAAAGTTTAGGGTACAAAGATAATTTATTTCCTCACTGTGCTAAACACCTGGGTGAGAAAGGGAAAGCCTAAGTGTCTTGGGTTATGCAACCAGAAATGTGTATTTTATTTCATCTGTTGAAAGCAGTTGGGGAAATGTTTATCTCTTGTAACTCTGCGGGGAGGGGGGCAGATGCCTTCTGATAATGGGCCAGCTGTTAAAACCAGGTGGGGCAGTGTTTCTTATCTCTTTCACCACCTGTCCTCCCTCCCGGGGATATCTTCTGCTAATGGGCCATTAAGGCTCACCAATGACAGGACACATTCCATCATCCCATTGTGAGATGCTCCACCCAGTGGGGGGAGCCAGCCATTCCTACCTGGATAAAAACTGAGACGCAGGAACATGAGGTATCTGGTTCCACCCGATTCCCAGAGGAAGACCGGACCCTTCTCTCTATCACTGGACCCTTTGTCTCTCAGGATCACCTGTGCTCCAACAGAGCCACATCTGCCACTCCAGGAGGACTTACTTTTGGACTGCTCCCAGCACCCTGACCAACAGGGTGTCAGGTTGTAGCTCTGACTCTGTCAGGGTTTCTAGGATTGTTGTTTGTTTGTTTTACTACCACATTTGTATTGTTAATATTCCTAGTAAAGAACTGTTATTCCTGTCCCCAAATCTTTGCCTGAAAGACCTTAATTGCAAAATTATAATTTGAAGGGGGTGAGGGGTTTACATTCTCTGTTCCAAGAGAAACTCCAGCTTTCCCTGGCAGATACCTGTCTTTCCAAACCAAGACACTAAGGAACTCTATCCCCAGTCCACACAGCATTATCAGTTCATAGAATCATAGAACATGCTGAGTTGGAAGGACCATTAATTCAAACTTCTGATCCTGCACAGGACACCCCAAGAGTCACACCCTATCCCTGAGAGTGCTGAACAATTTCTTCTTGAACTCTGTCCGGCTTGCTGCTGTGACCATTTATAGTGCTCTGGGTGAAATTTTTTTTTCCAGGTGTTTAATCTAAATCTCCTCTGATTCAGCTTCGTGACATTTCCTCTAGATTTGTGAAAAGAGTCAAGGGATGAGTACTTTCCCCTCTTATTCTGCTTTTGGGGTACTGGACAACAAAAATCAGCTATTGAACCACAGCCAGCACTACACACCAGTTGCTAAACATATCATCTTGTTTTCATTTGATAGTTCTCAGGGTACCTCCATATTGTTAATTCTTCTCAAATTGCAATCATGGTATTTTTCTTCCATGGTATTAGCATGCCAGTGTATTTGGAATTCTTTAATAATTTAGGCACCATCTGACCGCCCATCTTCTGGGAAGGTCATCAGTATTTTTTTCATTTTATGAATATACAAAAGATTTACACCTGGGCTACCCTTTATTTTCTTGTACTTTTCTGCTTGTCCTAAATTCCTACTCTATTTTTCACCCCTGCCTTCTTCCCAATGATCACATGCAATGTCCCCTTATATTTATAAAAATTATACCCAGATATCCCATGGCAGTGCACTTTCATCTAACAGCAACTCTAAGGGGGCTAAGGGCCTGTGTATGAAAAGGAAACTGCACAATGCTGCACCTAAACATCCTGGTGACCTGGTGGTCTCTTTCCCTAAAGAAATGGAGAATAAGAAAAAAGTAGCATATTTACATCACTGTATTCCAGTGCCTCCAAAGACCTTCCTGTCTTTCATCACACAGCGAAAATTAAATGGCTGCTGATCTAAAACAAGTGGTGGAAGTTACCACATGCTTCACATTCATCATCATCAAGAACAGAAACTTTGCTATTGCAGCTATTTCTCTTGCTTCTCTTGCCATTTCTCTTCATTCTTCCTATTCCTTCTCATGCTTTCAGCAGGGCATCAAATTTCTTCTCCTTTTCTGTACCAGGACTGCAAAGTCCTATCCAACCCCCTAGCTGATACATTACCTGTTCACATTGAGGCCCCTGTTTCCATGTGTTGCTGAAATAATTACCAGGCATTTGGTAACCAAAGTACTTTTCTGCAATATGTGCTGCTTACTAAACAGCCCCAAAGAGTAGGAAACTGAGATCCATAATGTACTCTTGACATCTCAGCTTGTAACATTCAATGTGGAAACAGGTGGATTTCAGGTTTATTTCCTCCATGCAACTGCAAATTTGTCACTGAACATCCAACCCAGAACGGCTGTGAACTGCAGGACAGCAGTAGCTCTGCACTAGAGACAAGGCTGGGCAGAAATTTCTTGCTACTCCCTCTCCCTACTTCAGCTTACAAATAGTTGTCAACACAGAGCTGGCTTCTAGTACAAAATCATCTACTGTTCTTCTGAAAGCAAAAGCACTGGGAGTGAATTCCTGCCTTCTGTGCATTATGTAAAAATGCAGCATATTGTTAGTATTCCCCTGCAGATGGCTTGTTACAGAAAAATGTGGAGTGAGAGATGGGTATGTAAGGCCTCCCTTTCACACCTGTAAGGCCACAGACTTCACTGTAGCTTCTTGACCCAGTCAAAGGAGCAGTCACAGCACGTTCCCTGCCATGAAGGGCAGGCCTAGTACTCGCCAGAATGACAGTGTCTCTGTGATTTCCAAGGCATGAGGATCTACCTTCCTTTGTAAGTACTGGGCT
This sequence comes from Phylloscopus collybita, assembly GCA_027886175.1. NCBI lineage: Eukaryota > Metazoa > Chordata > Aves > Passeriformes > Phylloscopidae > Phylloscopus > Phylloscopus collybita. The sequence goes on along the minus strand of JAJNNQ010000137.1, from coordinate 45,884,542 downwards.
GCAAAGAGACAGTTCTTGTTTTCAGTGGGTGGGAAACAAAACCTCATTTCTGAGGCCTGTATTAATACTACATATAAAAATGTCCCTTCAGTGGACAGGATTTCTGGGGCTGTGTATCAGCAAGGTTGTGAATATATTTTCAAATTTTCTGACAAACTCCTTTCTAGAACATGAGCTACATAGCAGTTATTTTATAACTGTAGTGATTTCCTGAATATTTTTATTTATATAGTGATATATATGAAATTACTGATATTTCTATGTAGCGACAGACACAGCTCACATATTTCTAACAAATGAGACTGTGTTACTAGGTGTATACTGTGAATTGCCTGGAGATACTAGCACTGGACTGTGTATTTTATCATGCAAGATGAAAACTAAATTGTTTTGTTCCCTTGTTGACTGCAATACACAAAAAACTCTGTAAACTCCCGATTACAGCTGCCACACTTTTGCACATTCCCTAGTCAATTCAAAGAAATAAAATGGATTTTTGAAATCATTATAATCTGAAGCAACTGGAAAATATGTGGGTAGAAGTGGTGTAAAGGTGGAGGAAGAAAAATGTGCCAGGATGCATATAACAAAAACACATCTTCCTTGAAGTTTACTGCTTACACACCTTTTGATGGAGAGGGATGCAGCAGCTGAGATGAATGATACAGTGTAAATCTGAAATCAGTTATGTTTGGTGTGCTGTGCAATGCCAAGGTTTCAAATCGCCGTTAACAGCTCCTGCACATCAGTTTTGACACTAGCTGTTCAAAAGCCACAGAATCACTACTGCCCCAAATGTCAAAACATAGTCAAAATTACAAATGACAATTACAAGGCTGTCTTAAGAAACTAAATTATAAGGCTGAAGAGCTCAGCAATGTAGCCAGATTATCCAGCCTTTTCCCAGTCAAGAGTCTCCAGTCTCTTTGTCTGGGAAAGAGAAGGTATTCCACCACCTTTTGCAGCAGCTACCCAAAAGCAATATAAAATAAGACCAGTGTGGAGAATTTAAGGGTCAGTATTTGCAGTTATCATAATTTTTTCTACATTCCATTATAAAGGGCAAATTCCTTTTTCAGACAGCTGAATATATGAAGGAGGCATTTAAAGAAACTATGGGTGTCTCAGCTCCAAGCATTCTAAACACACACACGAATGCACGACCTTCAGGAGTCATAAATTCACCTTAAACATCTGAGATGAACACTTATTCTCAGAAAAGTAGATGGCAGATTTGATTTCAACTGAGTATGGATTCCACTCTGTCAGATTTCCTAAAAAGCTTCAGGCTGATTTTATTTGCAGGTCAGGTTTCTAAGCCTGCGAGGTGCATTCAAGTTACATTTTCTTTGGTTTTTTTCCTCCCTGTAGAAGAGCTAAGAAAAAATGACTTAGATTTTTGAAGAACTAAAATTCTCATTAAAAAAAAAAAATAAAGAGACACAGATCTGGAACTTTAACATATGCCCTGTTTGGAACACAAAATGAGGCAACACTTGTGTAGTTCAGGGTGTTAGAATCTACCTAGCTAATAAACTTTAGCAGTAAAGAATGCAATAGTATTGTCAACTCTGATAAAACTTGGGTTGGGTTTTGTTTCAGCTTTTGTTAGTTTTTCAATAATGGGTTCTAAAGTAGCCTGGTAATATAAAAAGCTGAAGTTTAATATTAAAACATCATTTTGGGATATGGTAAATGAGCCTTGCTCTTGACCTGGTATGCACCAAGGTCTGGAGTTTTTAAAAGTCAGCAACTCAATCTACTATTCATCTTACCAAGACAGGTAATTTTTTTTTTTTTTTTTTTTTTTTTTTTTTTTTTTTTTTTTTTTTTTTTTTTTTTTTTGCCAGCAACCACTATGAATAGAAGTCTTGCAGTGTTAAAAATAATAAACACGCATCTATTACATTTAAAAGTTATAAGAAATGGTACCCATTGGTATAGATTTTTCAAATTTAGAGAACACAGGAGTCAATAGACTCTAATATATTTTTGTTAGGAATGTAAATTCTATTTGGAAACACACAAGTTGAAGTCATTACAACCTACCAAATGGAGGTTTTCTAGGCTATTCAGAACCAAAAATACAGCTTGTCTTCAAAAACCTTTATAAAGAAAAAAAAAAAGAAAAAGGAAAATAATTTATTTGGTCCATCCAACACATTACTTGATTCAACAATTTAGAATTACCCAAGGACTACATGGGGGTAAACAAGGCCCCCTAAATGTGCTCACATTGGCTGTGAGATGCACTAGTAACTTGTAACCATGCTGAATTGCTTCTCTTATCTGTTTCTCAATTTCTGCTTTCCTATCTCTCAATAAATCTGATTAAATTTTGCTTGCTTAGTCAAGGGCAAAGGAAAGAGGAGATGGAACTGGCTAGGATTGAAAAACGAGGAAATGAAAAAGGCAAGAAATAGGAGTTAGGTTATTTTTTAAACCTTCTGTACAATGTGACACTTCACACCATGCAACTGAAAACAAGAAGCATTTTGGAAAATCTCAGAATGAATACTATAAAATAAGGGAAAAAGATCCACTTCAGATAAAATACTTTTCTCAGCCTTGTGGCCAGACCACATTGTAATAACATAAACAGAGGCAGGGGTTGATTTTTAAATTACCTGTTAGACCCCATTCTAACCAGCTGTATAACTGGCTTTTTTTTTTTTTTCCTTTGAAGCATTTTTTCACTTTGAAGAGTTACAGAGTTAGACACCGGTTCCTCATACTGTTGTATAAGCCTTTGTGTCATGACCACTGAAATGAATTTTCTGAATATGCATTAGACACAGGCATGGAAACACAATACAGAAAATAGGGGGGTTTTGTTTGTTTGTTTTAATTCCTTGTACAAGAAATCACAGCCTGAGAGGAGAGGTCAAACTCAATTTTCAAACCCTACATTCACTCAGGGCTCAGCATTACTGTCAATTGTGTCCATGGCTGGCCTGTAATGGAATTTATGAAGGATTTACTAAGTTTCATGTTAAAAAAAGCCAACAAAAACCCAAAACCAAAGCAAAACCCAAGACACTAAGAAAGAAAAATCCATGCCACTTGATCAGGTTCACCACCACACTTTTTAGATGACTACTCCATATGATCTTTTGTCTGTTTCCACTCCTCCCCGTCTGTTCAAATGGAACAGTGCCCACTCGCAAATTGGACAGTCCCTGTTGCAGAGATGGCAGATGCAGAATGAATACTTGAAAACAGAAAAAAAGTAGCTTACAGACTAATGCTGTGTGCCAGTGAGACACAGCTGCATTGCAGAAAGCACATTAAAAGAAAAAGCAACCTACACAAAACCCTCCAAGAAACAACTGTGGCTAACTTATAAAACGATGTAGCTGAATTACAGCTGCAAGCAGACAATTGCCTCCTCAGTCATGCGTGTGAGTGCACTGACAGGCCAGCAGGTACTGGCAGCACAAAGTTATTAAGAGGTAAGATTTGCTAGATGCATTAATCAAAGAATAAAAACTTTTTAGCAGGTCAAGAGGGTGCTTTATTTTCAGTGTGCATCTCAGCGCCTGAGGAGGTCCTGGCCAAGATTTCTTTATCCCTGCTAACATTCCTCCTGCCTTTGCTAGTCTGGTACTCTAGGTGGTACCTCCTGGTACCTCCTAGTCTGGTACTTAGGTGATAGGCTGCAAACACGACTAGATCTGAGAAGCAACATTTCCTATATTTTTTACTGCACCAAAGCCACAGGAAATGTCATTTGCCCACACACTTACTTCCTCAAATATTGAGATCAATAGTTTATTCGTCTATTCCATTTGCTTGTCAACAGTTGCAAAATAGTATATTCTATTGTACTATAGGAAAATGAGGGAAAATAACAGGGATATGAGGAGGAAATCAGGGCACTGCAAAGTGCACCCAGTAAAATGCCAGACATAGTGATGCTCCCCACTAACCCCACTCAAGAGTGTGCACCTGTAAAAAAAGTACATTTTCAGATTTCTTCCAGATGCTGTGAAAATGGACTCAGGGCAGTACAAAAAGCAGCCATTCAGATATATAACCAGGGTCAAGTCTTGACAGAAGTTCAGGGGAAGATGTCTGAAGAAGAGAGCAACTTCTGCTGATGGCTGAGGAGGTGGAAATGACCTATGGAATTGCTGCTCTGCCAGGATGGGAGGTAAACCTGGAGGCAGCATTTGACTGTTTTATGACCACACTATAACTTCATGTAAGTAGCTGAGATAGACACTGCTTAAATTTTAGGCCAGGTGGTAAAACTTTTAGGCTCAATCTAATGTCTGCACAGTCCCAACCAACTTCTGTGGCCTACTGGAAAACTCAGCAGCTGTCACTGCTTCCCTTCCACTACATCTTCAACTCTATGCCCTTTTGCCTTAAACTGCTATAAAAACAACTGGATGCAGAATACAGTTTTAAACAGGGAACAGTTATTAAATGTTAAATTTCTACCAGTATAAGTCATTTAGTATGAATAACTTCACTTCATAATTTACTTTGCATGACAATAATACCCAGATATCCTCATTCTGTGATAAGCAACAGGCTTCTCTACCCTGGAGATTATAAAATCAAAACAGACAAAAGAGAAAAAAAGAACAATATATGGAAAGATTAAGTGAATGTCCAAGGTCACAGAAACCATGTGCTAAAGGTGATGGAGCTGAACCTAAATATGTGGAGCCACACTGCAGCTGCGATTAATTTAGTATTCCTGAAGCAGCCCTAAGGCAGCACAGCAGAGGAAGGTGTATTATGGATTTAACTTCCGTCTAAGGATAAGCCAAATCAACCATCAGAGCAGGATCTGATTCATCTGCAATCTAGAAGGTGGTCCATCATCCATCACAGCTCCACAGTGAAGGGTGAAAGCAGTAACTGCCATCTTTGGTGGCATCATTTAATTTGATCTTTTAAACTGACTCTGTCATTAATGCTACTGAGAGAAAAAAGTAGATGAATGTCACAGCCATATTAACCTGGAGTGATCTTAATGTTTATTAACTTAAAAATGTTTGGGGAGCATTAAGGAATAAAAACCGCTGCAAAGTATTTTTTTCCTGCCAAAGCCATGTCTCACTTGATTGTTTGCCACCATGATTTTCACTTAAATCATTGTTCCTTTTTGTCATTGAATATCTAGGCATTTTAAATATCCAGTGCAATGAGGACACTCTTTACTTACTTGATGACAAAGAAAAGACAGGAACAGGTGGTGCTGTTTATCTGCTTTTTTTATTGTTGGAGTATTAGAAGGTTATCAGTATTTCTAAAACCTAGAGCAATTTGATTTTGAAATTGGTTTCATTGATGCCCTCTTCACCTCATTTCTCAGGAGATTTGGAGTCCCATTCTCCTTTGATTCGCTTCCTCTGATCCTAGGGAGATTGAAGAGATACTGAGGTTCAGGTGTAATGTTCACTAAAAATTCAAGAAAATCTCCAACACTTTCTCTGTCACAGCTTTGTTTTTATCAGTCTCCTGGCTTGTTTATCATCTACTCAACAAGCTACTCATACCTAAATGAGATAGTGATCTTTACTGTATTTACAGAACCATCCAAGAGCTGATTATTAAATTATGTGCTGCAATCATCTGCTACTGAATTCAATCACAAATGTAAATAGAAGTTGCAGACAACAAATTCAAACATGCTCTTTCTCAAATATAGTGAGCAACTGTACATTTTTTCTCTTTTATTGACTTAATCTTTAATACATACATACATATAACTTTGAGAACTGTGTCTTTTAGATCAGAATAATACTAATGATTTTCTGTGTTGCCTTTCACATTTGATCAGGCAGAACAGAAGATCACATCTGATCATCCAGATTTGAAAAAATTGTCTTAGAACACAGAAATACTAAAGTACTGTGTACTCCTTCTGCAAGGGACAAGGGCCGAGCCCCACCCTGAAGTACTCCAAGTAGGTGTGCCTGCAAAAGAAAGCTTAAAATCTATCCAGGGTTCATAAATCAGTCAAAAATCTTGGCTGATAATTCTGGGTTACCTACAGTACAAAAAATAAAATCATGCCCTTCATTTAAGCATAGTTTCTGATTGTGTCCCTGGTTTTTGGATAGAACTTTGAACAGTTTTCTTTGCTTGTGGAGGAGGTAATTGCTTGTAGAAAATGAGTAACTTTTCTGCAACCACAGGAAATCATTAATTCTGCTGAGCTCCATGTCCTTGTATTGAAGCTGTTTGCCTATTTCTTTTTTTCCCCAGAAACCCATATGCAAAAGAATCTCTGTACTACTGCAGAGAAACATCTCTAGAATGCATCTATTTTATTTCATCTTCACCATTTCACCACTTATTCATATCATCTCTCACTGTATTTCCACTATTGAAACAAATGTTTGACTCAAAACGGGTAGGAAAATGTTCTTCACCCAGAGGGTATTTGGGCACTGGCATAGGGTCCCCTGGGAAGTGGTCACAGCATCAGCCTGAACTGAGTTCAAGAAGTGTTTGGGCAATCTCTGAGGCACATGGTGTGACTCTTGGGGTGTCCTGCACGGGGCGAGGAGCTGGACACCATGATCTTTGTGAATCCCTTCCAACTCAGGATATTCTAGGATTCTAAAATCCTATGATCCTAAGAAAGCTTCTGCCATTAATGTCTTCACTTAACCAGCATCTTCTGAAACCTACCTTCAGATAGATTCCTAAAAGTTACAGCCAATCCTTTACTGATATTATTTTATATTACATAATTATGAATCATCTTAGGAAAAAAAACCCCAAAACTGAAAAAAACCCCAACATTTTTCTTCAGCCCACACAGGTATTTATAACAGAAAACATATTGACAGTAAGTACATTGGACTGACATATTCTTTTTATTTGGTAATAGATTACATTTAAATCTAAATCATTCACTCACATAAATAAATTATGAATAACAGATTAGGAAAAAATCTGATACTTTGCAAATGATAATCCCTGCTACTGTTATCACCAGGTCAGTCAGGAGCTAAGGCTTTTCAACTTGAATTGTCTGATCCGAGGTGAGTTTCCCTTTTTAATGATACTTTTACCAAAATTCTGCATATATATAGAAAGTTAATTCACTTCTTGAGAGATCAGTCATGTTATCATCTCAATCTAATAAGAGAAAATTGTCCTTAAAACAGTATTGATTTTGTACTAAAGCTTTCTGTTGTATTACCAGTAGGCAGCGTTTCCCTTATTTAACCTTGGTGACATAGAGTCAAATTCAACAACAACAACAACAACAAACTGTTAAAGAGCATAGTCAAAGCAATTTTGATTTTTAAAAGAGAAAATTAATTAAACTGTGCTAATTTCTCCATCAAATAAATACAATGCATTCTCTTATAAAGGGGGAAGTTGCATAATCTTTTTTTCCATTCATAATGTTTCAGAGCCATCAGAAAACATTTCTGCTGCATAGACAAGACATATTTAATCTTTACTGTACCTTCAGATTATGGTTTGGCTCCACTGTTAAATTTCATGATTGTTCTCAAAGGTAGGTGAAAACTAGTATTTATTCATCTGGTGTTATGTCCAATTAAGAATCTATTCTCTGTTTTCCTGAAGTGAAAACTTTCTTTTCCAGATGAAAAGGGTTCTTCTGAAAGATACAGGCTAAACCAGATTACCTTCCAGAAAAAAAAAAAAAAAAAAAAAAAAGCGCCCTTTCAATCAACCAGGGAACTTGAAATTTGGAAAATTAAAGATTAAAGTTTGGAATATTTATAAACAGAAGATCAAGTGCTTCTCCTGCAGTAGTTTGAGGCAATGAGAGAAGCTGTTTCAGTGCAACAGCAGAACTTCTGTGGGGCTATTCCCCCTTCCATCTTCAGAAGTGCCACAGACACTTGTCAATGAGAAAGTGAAGGCTGGCACTAAGCTGAGAGCAGTTATTAACTCCAGATTTCAGCCAAAGCATTGCAGGTAGCCAGTACAGATACTTGTCCACAATTGTAAATAAGCCTGGATTTGAAGCAATAGAGGGGAAAAAACGTTTGCTGGCCCACTAGCAGGTTCAGTATCAAATGGCCCTGGATGTGAATGCACTCCAAAAGTCGATGAACATTTTTACCAAGTGGTGTGTCATCTTTCACTAGCCCCAAGACAAGCATGAGGAAGCCACAAAAACCCCCTCCACAAGTTTCCAAAAGATCTTTGGAAAAAGGGATAGCAGTAAAAAGGGAATAATATTTGGCTTGACTCAAACTGCATATTTTAGCATTACTACAGAAACTAATACAGGAACAGTTTTCAGAAATGCATTTGCAAGATGTCCAATCTTGAGGCTGTTATGTACATTCAAAACATGTCTACACTTTCAACTACACTCATAATAGTAGACTATAATAGCTGCACTTTTGCTGGTAATGGGAAAATTCCAGTTATTTTGGTAATGTTGTTTTCAGTTCATCATGGTTACAATCCATATTTTCTTGCCAAAGCTTGTATGAATTATGGAGAAAGTTGACAATTTTGCATTTACTATCATTGTGGTTATTCTTTTCTTGGCAATATAGGAATGTACTGTAATAAAAGTAGCTAATATGTATTGGATGTTTTTGTTCAGTACAGTTTGGTGGACTTCTGGCTCCTCAGAAAGGATCTGGAAAGCTACACCTGGAAGAACAAGTATATAATACCACTCCTTGCTGATACTCAATTTTTTTTCATGTGTTAAAAAATATGTTATGAAGAGAATGGTTTTATAATTTTCCATCCCTGATCACTGCTGGAAGTTACGCAAAAAACATATCACTTGCCCAGGTGCCTCACCACAGCCACATTGCTGGAATAATTGCTCAGGACTAAGACAAAGGATGGCACTGCCAGCTCAGTGATGCTTGTGTGAGGATTTTAAGAGAGACAGGACCATTGGGAGACGTCTTGAAACATGATCTATTGCCTCAGTCTCAAGGAGTGAGAATGTCTTAACCATATACACCAAGAGTTCATGGTCAGTGGTCACAAGACCACAGGTTACACGTGGTTTAAAAGGTTTATTAGCCAAGAAACTACACATATTGTTTTAACTTTCACACCAATAGCTAATTAAACTGTATCACACGTCCTGCCGCAATGCAGGCTTTTTTTATCCAATCATATAGTGACACACAAACTACTTGCTACACCTCAAAACTTTTTACAATTTCTGTAACTACTTCTATATCCAAATTTTAAAGCTTTAAAACTTTCCCCTACCTAGCTTAATATGTCTCTATCTATATTACAAACCCACATTCTTGCTTATGGTCTCTAAACATGGAAGCCTTTTCCAAGGTCTCGAGTTGAACCCTTTATTCTCTTCTGTATTTGGGCCTGCATGCACAGGGTTTTGAGAATTTTCTGTACCTGGACTGCCCACAATGCTGCACCTGGAGACAGGGAGAGGAGTTATAATTTTCAAAGACACTCCAGTAAACTGGTGGCTGATTATAGTTACTACTCATCCTTAGTGGTCCCATTTCTTCCTCCATACACACGTAAGGACTTGGCTGAGATAAGACAATTTTTAACACCATTTATCCTCTGAAGCTTGCTTTCTCATCCATTAAAAAAAAATAAAAATCCAGAGGTACATTCCTCTTAATGAAATTCTTATCTGGAAACAGCAGTGGATTATGGCCCTGCTATTTAATTAGGATGGTTCATCATTGTTTTATATTTAAAGTAAAAAAATCCTGTAAAGTCCGAACACACTTATTCATGTTATTAACATCATATTATGCAATAAGTGGAAAGAAGTAGAAGTTCCTCTAAAGGCAGATCTGTTGCCTGGACCTCCATTTGTGTGTTTACCATCAATAGCACTTACACACTGAATGACTAGATGAGCCACCCAAGTTCCCCACTCTTGCAATACTAATTAACAACTAAAATTTTAAAAGCAAGCCCTTAAATGCTAAATCTATCCTAGGCAGTAACTTGTCCCATGCCCAGTATATTTTGCAGAGTTTACGTAACTTGTCAGCCATTGATTATAAGCAACTAGTCTAACTAAGTCCTATGAGTTTCTGCTAAATGGTCGCTGAGTCATCGCAAAAAAATCCAGAAGAACACAATAAATGGTCTGGATCCTCAGTGAGATATTTTTCCGTTTATTATTCCCAAAAGATAACCACGCAGGCTTAAGCAGGCAATCCTTTCTTGAGGAAAGGATTGTAGGAGGAAGACACCATCTGCAATATATTCAGACCAACTGCTGTTCTATGCCAAGTGACCCGTGGGACCACTGACCACTGCAGCCTCTAAGTCAAATTATCTCACTCTCCCACTTACCACTGTGCAGGCTGGGTGAGTACATGTCTCTGCAGCACAGACCAGGCTGAGACTGCTCATGCCTGTTAATTATTCTTGTGAAGCTAAAGGCATTTAGCTCTGGACTGGGTCCTCATCCCCACAACAAGGTATGCCAGCACCCTATGTGAGAAACCACCTATGGGTCCTAAAAATAAAATGCATGCATGTGGGAAATGAACTGGCCACTGAACTTGGATTGGGATATCCATGAAAAGTGATCTGAAGAAACATAAATTCCAAAATAATATGAAATGCATCAGCTTACAAACAACTAAAAATATTTTTAAAGCATCTTCAAAAGACTTCAGTGCAAACAAGTGAAGAGTGACCTGTGTCTCACTAAACAATAATGTGTGGAGGAAATAACATTGATTTCTAGATGCTATTTTATCATAGCATTTAAAGTTTGAATATACTGTACCACTTAGCTAGAATAACAGTCTCGTAGAACCAATAACCTTCCCTGCTGATGGATAGCAGATCAGACATAACAGGATTACATTAATTCTTTCAAGAGTCCCCCAACCTACTCAGTCCTTACTCCAATTTATCCACTGAAAATAATTGCGAATGTTCTAGTGCCAATACAGGTACCTTAAAATTGTCAAAAGAAAAAGAAAATTGTGCAGAAGTTGATTTCTAAAAAGATAGTTTAAAGTTCTGTGAAGTCATTCCTTTAGGGCTTCATGTCCTTATTTCTTGCCAAATCTTCTAAAATGTTTTGCAATAAAATATGAGAGGAATCCCTCAGATTCTAATACTTATGATTATTTTCATGCGTCTGTATTTCTAAGAAAGCTGTTGACTGATTAAACATGAAAAAATAAGAAACTTTTATTTCAGTTTTACCATCAGTCTTTTCCATTTCAGTGGCTGCTGCTGTTCTTTCTACCTTAAATATACTCCTGGGTGAATTTCTGAACCACTAGTTACTGGATACTGTTTTGAAAATGACTGAAGTACACTAAATCTCATTGACTTTCAGTTTTGCCCAACATGCCATGCCCTCTGAACAGTAAGTGACAGATGTGTCTATTGTCCACAGTAGGACTTAAAAGGCATCAGTGCTTTTTTGACAGGATTCATTTTCCCCACATAAAATGCTCTGTCAGACAGAAGTTGGTTGAATTGCTATAAAAATTCCTTCTTCTTGGATCATAACCATTAAAACAGAGCATTTAGAAAGGCATCTGGAGGGCTTCTGGACCTTCTGGGTGTGCTCTCCCACAGTCAAGAAAACTGATGCATCTTGCTTGATGATGGATTCAGGAAGAATCCAAAGCTTTGAACTCCTTCCTGTGAAAAAGAGAATTAACCTACTGTCAATTGTACTATGTTTTGCATGTGCAAATCCACTCTGCTTTTGGGGTTTTTCTCATGAAACTATTAAAATTTATTCTGAAATAATGGCTGATTCTAGAAAAAGCCCCATGCCTATTGTTCACATAGCAAAGGCCTTGGCCTTTTTCACCAATCAAGAACAAAAGGAATATGAGAAGTGATTTTTTAAATTTTCTTCAGCTGAAAAATGATTGGCCTCATTGTACAGGCACAGCAAAAGAGGCCAAAGGAAGCAGCCAGGTATGGTAGCTCCCCAAAATGTCCCAGGCAGAAGGCTGCAGCGGGGCTGCTCCTGTTTCTGATGCTGACAGCAGAGCAAAGCATACCTCATCAAAACCCCTGGTGCTCCCTGGTACAAGCAGTAACTTGTCATCATCACCAGCTTTATGTTGATACTGAGATCCTCCTAAAAGGAAATCTGCTCAGGAAGTATCTGGCCAGTTGAATGCTCCTTACGCATAGTAATCAATCCTAAGGGGTGAAGGTAATGAATTTAGGTTGAAGACATAAATGTGTGCAACCATGTAATTTTACATAGCAAGTCTCCTGCCTCTATTGCAACCCTTGAATCTTCTGCGCTAGCCTCTGTTTGTAAAAGAGCCAGATCTCCAAGGAAAACAGACCATCCTGTGCAAAGATTTTAACAGCTGAGGCACAAAAGAAAATAATGGTACCCGGCAACTGCTCTCTACATAAATGTCTTCTTTGAAGCTGGATCTGCTAGTAAAGCTCCCTTTTAAGTTTGATGAGCAAATGCTGATTGCACCATGGAGACAGTTTGTACAAGTAACCACAAAGTAGTGAGAAAGTAGAAAAAGTCCGTAATATTCAGGGAACGCCTCCCTCTGCTAATCAGAGAAAGCTGAAAGATCAAATGCTTGCTCAGTGGGCAGCTGTTACTGGGCTTGCTTTTTAGTTCAGTTCAATAAATTGACTTGCTCACTTGTTACTAAAGCAGATTATCGTTAATGGGCTTCTTGGTCAACAGCAACTCTTGATAACATTTTAATTAAAATGAATATGTGTCTCATTTACTTTTTGGGGTCTAATATGTGACACTTCAGAACACTGACAATGTCAGATGTCATTTTCTTCAATTGATTGGTGTGTAATTATTCTCAAACAGCTGGAAAGCATACAACTTTTTACTTTTGCCACATTTCCCACTTTGATACTCAGTCCACCAGTAGTGCCCATTAAAAAAGTCATGCCTTCCTTCTGAAAGGAGACACCAGGTTGAATTTGCAGATCAGACTTCTGTTGCTTACAATCATTCTCAACTCAGCATCAACACCTTTTCAGCTGGCTCTTCCAGGTAGTCCTGTGTGGCCCTGTCTCAAGAAGGTGAAGGGAAAATACCAGGAACCAAAGAACGCAACACTGCTCCTGGATTACCCCTGGAGGAGACTCCCAGCCCCAGAACAGGCAGAGAGACTTCTGGCCAAGGTTGTGCTGGCAAGTTGGGAATACCATTGCCACACTGTGCAGGATCAACGTGAACTTGTGAGAAAGAAAATAAATTAAAATATAGTGCAAAGCAAATGCAGCCAGGCTCACTAATCTTTTCTATCCTATGAGGGCTAACCTAACCTCTATCCTGTGAGGAGCTCTGTCTGCCTAGCTGGAGCTCCTGTCAGGGCCATCTCTTTGAGGCACTTGTACACAAACCTGCGTATACTTAACTCATGCAGCTGCATTAGGAACAGGAGTGATATCCTTCTTTTTCTTCTTCTTCTACATTTAGGAAACTAGAGCACAGGGACTTGTTCAAACACACACAAAAAGGCTCTTAGGGCAAAAGCAGCCAAAGGACATGGGACTCCCACATTTCTGGCTACCACATGAACCCCTGCATCAAGTGTCCCCAGCATTAATGCTAAGTAATCAGAATCACATTTACATTCTAGTAAATATAGACCTAATTCAAATCAATGATTGATTTTTCCCCTCTGGTTTCATCTTTAGAAAGGAGACTATTTTTTCCCTTTTGTACCAGTTCCACTATGCTAAGAAATAATGATTAAAAAAACATGGATATCATCCTGCTTCTTTAGTTCTGGCATCCCTATCATTATAAATGTTTTCCTACACTGTTACCATTACACCAGTTCTGTAATGAACTATTTGTTCATCAGGGAGCTAACTTGTAAGCTGTAAAGATCAGAGCTTTATTTCAAAGGGAGGGAAAACATTATAGCATTTCATCTTATGCACATTTGTTGTGGTTTAACTCCAGACAGCAGTGAAGTCGCTCACTTGCTCTCCCCCCCCTCCACAGGATAGGGAAGAGAATCTGTTTAATTGGAGTTTAATAGTTAAAGGAAAAACTGTGCATGCAAGCAAAGCAAAACAAGTAATTCATCCACCATGTCTCATGGACAGGCATGTGTTCTCAGGCACCTTCAGGACAGCAGGGCTCTGTCCTGAATCTTGCACAAGGATTACTTGAGGACAAAGTCAACAAATATCGTCATTCCAAGCACCCCCCCACTTTCTTCTTTCTCCAGCTGCTTATGCTGAGCTTGACACCACATGGTATAGAATATCTCTTTGATCAGTGTGGACAGCTGTCCTAGCTGTGTCCTCTCCAACCTCTTGTACAGCCTCAGCCCCCTCACTGGCAGGCTGGTATGAGAAGCGGGAAAGGCCTTGACTGTGTGAGCACTGTTCAGTAATCAGAGAATCATAGAATTGTTTAGATTGGAAAATACTTTTAAGATCATCATGTCCAACCAGATGATGCAATGCAGCACTGGAGGCAGTGCACCAAAAACTTTGGCCATATACCACAGCTGTGACCAGGCACAACCAGTAACTATCTCCCAAAACTTGACATTCAGCTAAGTCTTGTCACCATACAGTCAAACCCTTAAAGTCAGCTGCACTTGCCTGTCCAGGTCTTCAATTGCCTTGGAATAACATGAATGTGGCTAAGTAAGACCACTATCCAAGAGTAAAGACATCTGCTAACACTGTTTTCATCACAAGTACAAAACATCCTCCCATACTACTACCACTACTAAGAGAAAATTAACTCTATTCCAACCAAAACCAGGACAACATTTAGATGAATTTACAACATAGAGTAAAATCACAGAATAGAAAGATAAAATCATTATGGTTAGGAAATAGCTCTAAGATCATTGAGTCTAACTGTTAATCCAGCAGTACTGTGTTCAACCCTAAATTATTTCTCTGAGTGCCACATCCACATGTTTAACACTTCCAGAGATGATGTCCTTCCCTGGGGAGCCTGTTCCAATGCCTCATCAGCCCCTTTCAGTGAAGAAATATTTCCTAAACCTCCCCTGGTACAACCTGGGGCCATTTCCTCTTGTCCTGTCATTTTTTATTTGAGAGAAGAGACCAACCTTCAACCAGTTACAACGTTTCTACAGGTAGTTGTAGAGAGCAACTGAGCATCATCTGTTCCAGGTTAAACACCACCAGCTTCCTCAGCCTCTGCTCATCAGACTTGAGCTCCAGACCCTTCACCAGCTTCCTTGCCTAGTCCAAGTCTAGTGAAGACTAGACTTGCTCCAGCACCTCAGTGTCCTTCTTGTAGTGAGGTGCCCAGAAGTGAGCCCAGAAATCAAGGTAGGGCTGTACTGGTACCAAGTACATGGGGAAAATCACTACCCTGGTCATGCTGGCCACACTGTTGCTGACACAGGCCAGGATGTCATTGACCTTCTTGGTGACCAGGGCACAGCTGGCTCATGCTCAGCTGCTGTTGACCAGCGCTTCATGAAAGACGTTACAGAAATTTACTCACAGCACCAAAGGGGTTGAGCAGGATTTACACATTTTAGGTATTTCCAGAAAGACCTATGGACTCCATTTTGCAACACAATTTATCCAATTATCAGAGAAGTTAGTCTGTTTCCAGTGCCCATAACTCTCTTCTGCTTCAGCCCTCTTCTTGTGCGGGTGATGGTTTGTTTTTTTTTTTTCTGTGGTGGACACCTGTCCACTTGGAAACATCTAAGCCACAAAACAGCTGTCAGACACTAGCAAGTTTTGGTTACTCAGAACCAAGGCTGGATTCAACCCAAGGGTGACTGAGAAGTGAGAGATTTGGTATCGTCTTATCAATTTTCCGAGCCATCTGGTTAAAATTTGTGCAATTTAACAGTGAAATGTTACCACAAAGAATCTAGTATCATTTATGAAGTATAAGACTAGAATTAACCTCTGAAAGGAGAATCCTATCAACTTCAGCTTATTATATGTTAAAAATACACCTACCATTCACAGTGAAGCAAAGATACATATTTCCTAATGAATTTGGAAGCGTGGATGTCAGCCTGGGTGGACAGTCTTTACAGCCATTCAGAAGCTTTAATAAAGTTAGTTAGTAAGTTAGTACACATATAGGAAAAGGAGGGCTATGATCCCTACTACTGAAATTGTACTTCAATATTATTTAGGATTTTATTTTAACTTTTAGTTAAATATTAATTCCTATCCTGGTCCTAATATAAAATTCTTTATTATGTACTGGTAGTAATTTTCAGAATCTTGCAGTTTTAAAGTAGGCCAAATGTTAGGTCTAAATACCCTGAAAATGTATTTCTAGAAGATAATAATCAGTCAAACGCAAAATTGAGCTTGAAAGGTAAAGTCTGTATGGATCATTGCAATTTTGAAGACTAAATCATGTCTGATTAATTAGCCTAAGATAGTAGACTTTTTTCTCCACCTTAAATTTAATTTAATTGTTAAAAGCCATAATCTATACATTAACCAGCTCTCCACCTGAAATGTATGAGAGTGCTGCTTGCAGAGGTTTCTAAAACCAGACCCAAGATATCAGGCTGTGCAGTTCCTTGCAGCTAAGAAATATCACATTCCTGACATTGGCTTTTAAGAAAGGATTCAGTCCGAAAACCCCTTTGAAGGGAAACAGAAACTTCGAAAGCATCATCAGAACAAAATCATGTTATACTCTTCACATCTGCCTGTGCACTTGGCAGATGCCACACACCAATAATTTAAATTAAGGTATTTTTCGTTTTCAGGCATTGTGGTAATTCCAGGGCATTTCCTCCATCATATTTGTAACCTATTCATTACACCATTTTACTGCATAATGAAGACAAATGCTAACACTTTAACAACAGATTTGGGTAATGACAAGATGTACAATAACACAGAGTAATGTGACCAGGCCTGCAAGTTCTAATTGAATATTTTTCTCATCCTGCTTCCATTAATCTTTCCACCTGTTTCATTTTTCTAGCCATTTTACATGTCGCCTGACCCTTTTCCCCTTTCCCCCTCAAACCACTCTCTGAAAGCTTTTTGAGAAATAGATTCTGCCTCCATTGTGGGTTCAGGCTTTCTCCTTATCAATATACACGGCTCACTTGCCGATGAGCCATTGAGCTTCTGACGGAGGAGGCAGTGTGCATCCCAGGCATAGTACTTAATTGGTATGCTGGCCCATGCAAAGCTATCTGATTGCATTCAGTAACTGGCAGGGACAGAAAGCATTTCCAAGGGAAATAAAATCTAGCTGTGAATGTGGAATATGTGTGTAAGAACTGAACAGTAAACACCAGCCTTAATTTTAATATCTCACATTATGCAAAACTTAAAAAAGATGAGTGCTCCAATATTCAAGCAGACCCCTGCGGGATAGGAATGTTATCACAAGAATATTATAGAAACCAATGTAAAATATCCAGCTGCTGTGAGAATTTAAGGGGCATCAAACGATTTTGAATCACCATTTTCCTTCCACAAATGAAAGTATTTACCTATTAACAGCAGCAAAACTGTATTATTTTGCTGGGCAGTACGACCGCAAGCAACATTGCCTTTCAGTTTAAGCTCTGATATGTTAGTACTTAATGTCCCAAACAGCCCTTAAAAGCTCCAAGGTGAAAATGTAAAACCATAATCCAGTCCTAAATGGTCATTTAAAAAATGATCATCCCAAAGCTCAAGAGTGCCTTTATCTGTTTATGAGGCATTCCAGTTAAAATAGTTACACTAGGAATGCAGGGAGGATGATACCTATTTAATTTTATGGTGTTTTTCTCTCTCTCCAATGATAAAAGGTGGCTGGGACTGCAGCAAAAGCCAAATCCTGTTTTCTTTGTTCACACAACTTGTCACACTGACTACAGCGGGGCTGTGAAGGGATTTGGCCTCACCTCTTACTGTCTAAATTATCTTTCGTTATAAGCCCTTTTCTGTTTGAGTCCTACTCTAGTGAAACTGTTACTCATATGCTTCCACAGGGAATGTGGGACAGATAAGAACTAAGATGGGAAAACAGAAAAAAGAAACATCCATTAAGATCAGTAGTTCTGATTAAAAACAAAACCTTAACAAAACAAACAGTTTTGCAACACAATTTTTGGGGAGTTATTCAAGGAGGATTTGCACAGAACTGTTTAGATAATACCTGAACTCTTCATCCCTTAGGACTTATATCTTTCCCAGAAATGAGAAGGCAGAAAAGAATTTGTGATATTCAGAGAAAGTTTGTGTGCAATGTATACATCATAAAGATGTACTAATGTTCTCAAGTTGATTCTACTTTTTTTGTTTCTTTTTTTTTTCTTTTTTTTTTTTTTCCCCTGAAATAATGTGTGACAAAAAGAGAATTAAGTGCTGATCTTGCTGGGCAGTCATTTAAGCTAGGGCAGTAAGTAAACAACCTGGCAGCACCACACAGCTGTGTTTGAATCCTGCCCTGAGAGCAGCCCGATGAGCTCATGTTGATCGCTTTTCACACCTCAAAGTTAAATTTCAGCAGTCTGGGTCAGACACATCCAGAAGCATCTCAGGAACTGGTGCTGAAAGATAGTGGCTGCCCTGGTGTTGCTAGAACTGCTTACTGCTTGCTGCTATCCTTTGCCACTTCAAATGTATGTCCCCATTTTCTCAGCCTGGTTCCAGCTCTGCTTGTCAACTTTCTCCAGGGTTGTTCTTGAAAATAAAAATAAAAATAAAAATAAAAATAAAAATAAAAATAAAAATAATAAAAAAAATCAAATCTGTTTTCCGATGATGGAGAAAAGTCTATTCTTCTCACCCCTCTGGGTGAGGAGGAAGAACTGGAATTTCATGACCAGCTTTCCAGGCTCCCCTTGAACTCTCTGCTCTTGATGGATAAGAAAAGGGTTGCTCTGTAATTTTTTTTTTTTTTTGTTCTGCAAAACAGGTGGCAGAAGAAACCTCAGCAACTTGGGCAGCTAGCTCCTTGTAGAGCTCCAGCCCTGTGAGAGGAGGGCCTCTTGGCATCACTGTTCTCTGGGGTATGCCTCAGGACAGAGGAAGAAATTTCTTTGCAAGAGCCCAGACATTCATCCTGAGAGACTGAAAAGCATGGCATGGTACTGGAAGCCTGTACCTTTTTGCAAGCCTGGAAGAAGCACAGAAAGGCCTTGGGAAATAGCATACCTACTGAGCAGAAAAACTTGCTCTGCTTAAAATCAGGAATTTTAATATCGCAAACTCACCCCAATGAAAAAAATTCCTAGGAAAAAACCAGTATTATTTCCAGAGCATAAATGCAATATTTTAAACACCTACCATTACATTCCAGAAAAGATGTGGATCATGTATTTATTTGAGACCAAGACCAAATCATCTGCCATCCTTGAAGATCCCTTCCTTCTTGTAAAATAAGAGCAGGGAAAGGTGAAAACTTTAAAAAATATTCTGGCACTGGAGATAATACCAACAAATCTCCACAATGGCATAAACCCTCAATTTCCCATATTTAGGCATTCAGGTTCTTTTGATTAATGGACATCAGGGACAAAGATTTGATAAACCATTCATTGTGCCCTATTCTGGGTGTAAATGTCCTACCCTGCAGCAATTGGAGATGTTCAGTCTAGCTGTCAAGGCAAAAAAGTACAGAGAGAAATTGTTACCCCTTCTCACAGCTGTACTTACTGCAAGCTAAGCACAAACACTGTGTTTAGAGCCCTAACATTTGAATAGGTTACAATGCACCTCCAAATGAAAGTTTCCATAATAATAAAAAACCAACCAAACAAAAAAATCAAACAAACAAAAAAACCCCACCAGAATTTCTTTTCCTACTTGCATAACACTTTTCTAAAAGACAGAACTTGAGCGAGATTGGATTCACCTCAGCACGGCATGCTGCATAATGAATTGTCTGACGCTTCCTCAGTACATTTTGCCAATTTGATCACCAGTAGTAAATTGGGTGAACTTTTGGATTTCAATGCATGAGACTACTCATGCGTCAGGATAAGACAATCCTGTGACTTGGATGATTACTTATGAAGGCAAAAGGCCAAAGTTTTTTCCTTGAACTTTACATATGAATTGATCAGCTCAATGCCTTTACATAGTTTTAAGTACCTCCCAGCTTTGCCTAGCCACATCAAGGGAATACACTGGTAAAAAGCCATTTTTTTTCTACTTGCAGAACACATTAGCATTTGACAGGGAAAAATCTATAAAAGACCCTATAAAAATATTCAGAAAATGCATTAATCCCTGATATTTTGTCCATAATTCCTTGCAGAGCTATTGGAGTGTCTAGGTTATTGACCTGTAATCCATTAATAGGATTTTTAAGAGTTCTGTTATGGTTGCTCTTCATGAGTGAACAGATGAATAGGATAGTCACCCCCTTGCTATAACCTTTGCCTAACAAAGCTGATTAATTCAGTCTTTCTAGTTGATAAGGCATCAACTGTGGCCTTGTCTACAGATAATTAACTAAGATACAAGCCAGAGGAGTCAGAGGAGGTGAGAAGCAATGTGAACTCTCAAGGCTCAGTCCAAGAGATTGGGGTCTAGAAGCAGAGGTGAGGTAAATGATGCTGTAAAGTATATGTCAGTAACCACCACTGTGTCAGCCCAAGATTTTGTGAGAAGAGACAAGATAGAACCCAGCAGATGAGCAGGCAGTGAGTGATGTCAGGCACCACAAGCGCTTGCTGGAGCTCTGACAGGGTACCATACCTGCAGCCCAGCACCTCATTCACTGCTTACCTCATTCACTTACCTGCACAAAACCTTGAAGCCACCTGAAGATAGTCCACCTGCATTAGGCAGCACTGGAGGTGGCATAGAGCAACACCCAAGCCCTGCACAGGGACATTTCCAGAGCAGGCAGAGAGGCAGAGGGAACAGATGCCCTGCAAACCCGTGGAGACATGATTCTCTCCCTTCCTGCTTGCTTTTGTTTGGCTCCTTGGAGCGTTTCCACAGGCCTGTGCTGGACCAGAGGCTAGCAGTTCTCTGCCTTGCCTCATTAGACATGAGCGGTAGGGGTTGCAGCCATCTACCACGCTTAAGACATTCAAAAACACCCAGACACATAATTGACTCTTCAGCTCCTTTCAACCCCAAAGCAAGCTAGCTACAGTCAACAATGACAAATAAAGAAAGAATTCAGGCCTGGTAAATAACCTGAAGTAGAGCAGCTGCAATGAGAAGAGAAGCAGCCAAGTGAATTAAGCCTTCCATATTCCTTGCTTAGCCTTTCTTTTCTCTTTCTGACCTATAGCTGAATACAGCCTTTTACCACTGCTCCTTGTAGCTTGCAGCTGCAGCACTCTGGGGCTGTCAGTAGCCTTGTAACACTCCTCTGGTCAGTAGTAGGGAATTTGCAATACCAAGGCAAGTACACCATGGTGCTGCCCCTTTCACTTACTCCTCCTCTAAAGGCGCATCTGCCTTCCTTGGCATCCTCCCAGATCACCCCCGAGGCCACTCCAGCACACACCACTGACTTCATGCTTGCAAAGCAGGTGTCCTAATAAAGTACCTTAGGAGTCAGCCTCAGCCATCAGTTTGCAGCAAGGGGGTTGACATAGATACAGGTTAGCTGGTCCACTGCCTCACCTTGCAGTGGGAAACAGAAGGAACACACAATCCATACCTCGTTGGGAAAGTGGTGGACAAACTGTTTTTCACATCTTCAGTTTAGAACTAACATTTCCAAATGTTGCATCTTATGAGCAGCTGTGCAGAGGTTTTAATTCTGTTTCTGAATGGAAAATAATTAAATTCACTGTGCTGGAGCCCCAGCTTTTTTTTCCAAGAACACAGACTGAAATACTATCAGCACTGAAATAGAAAGTTGTGCAAAAGCTTTGGGAGATTTTCACACTTAGATGCCAGATTCTGATTTACTAACTGTTGGTCCAGCTGTGGAATAGTACCATAGCTTTCCAAACATCTGCTTTGGGATTGCAGAATTTGCATTGTGGAACTCCCAGAAATATCTAAGTGTTGCTATAACAATCCAGCTCTAACCCCATCTTGTGCTCATGTCTCATCAGAGGGCACAAATAGGCAGCCCTCTTCTTACAAGTTAATTACCAAATTGAAGGCTCCTCTGTGGTGGTGTCATGTTGAGGCTGGCTCACTGGAAACAATGAATTTTGTTTCAATTTCTGTCCCAAGATCTATTTAATGTACTTTATTCTCTTCCTATTTAAGGTAAGCTACATATGCAGCCCATAGCAGAGAACAGAAACCAAGACCAGATTTGCTTTGAGCCATGGTCAAACTGACACATTGCTCCCATAAGGATCTATGATTTACCCTATTTATTAGCCTGCTTTTTAGATCGTTTTCTTAGAAGCTGGAAGACTTTAGTGCCATACAGGCATAAAAGAAACTGAGCTCAGGTTTATCTTGTCCTAGATGAGCACTTTGAGCACCCAAATAATGTATTAAAATGCCACAGTGTACACTGGTACACGCACAATGTTTTACAGTAAGGTACAGATAGGAACAGAATCCTGTCTCAGCCAAATTTTAGAATTCTATACTCCTACATCCAAACTTACACTCAGGATTGTATAAAGACCAAATTTCAATAGATAGAATTGGAAGGAACATGCACAGTTAAGCATTTTAACCAATCATTTATGAATGTTTAATGCATTTCTGTCTAGCACGGGTGTATTTGCTCTCTTCACTCAAATGAGCAGTGCCACCAGAGAGGCTATTCATGTGAGCACAACAGCATGATTTAGCTCTGTCTGATTTCTAAAACTCGTAGTAATCAGGATACAAGCTTCAAAATCAGGGCTGACTTGGATATTTATTAGCACAATTATGCCTGCAACCCCTCCTAGACACAATTTTGGTAGTAATTTTCAAATCATTAGCACACTCTTTTAGTAATGTCTTATCTCAGCTATTAGACAGGCTGTACTTAAATTGAAGTCATTAGCAAACACTCCATTACCATATTGTTTTGCAGTATGCATTTAGTATATTGGATTATTTTGTAAAGTAAATATCCTCTGCATATGAAACAAATCAACATATATCTATAAAATATAATTATAAGGCTACTTAATTTTGCAATGTATCAAAAGTATTTTCAACTTTTATATGAAGTAGCTTCTAAATAATAGAATTCATGGTAAATGATTAATTATAGCAATCATCTATCTGTACTAAAATATGACAGTTTAATCTTCTAAATCGCATCAGGAATGAAACAATTCTGAATCCAAGATATCCCTTTATAGGT
The DNA here is from genome assembly GCA_027886175.1 of Phylloscopus collybita. NCBI lineage: Eukaryota > Metazoa > Chordata > Aves > Passeriformes > Phylloscopidae > Phylloscopus > Phylloscopus collybita. The sequence continues at coordinate 45,861,408 of JAJNNQ010000137.1, read as the reverse complement.
TCTAAGTACAGATCATAAATTACTGTGGCTTTTAAATCTCATCTATATTACTGCAGAGGACAGGCAAGACAATACTATGTTCAAGTCTGCAGTCTTCTTCAAATAAAATTCTTGTTCATTAAAATACTTTAGCGGTGTTTTTTTGATAACAATAGTGCCATATAGATAACTTCCTCTGGAAGAACAAAATCAGTGTTTGCTATAGTAGGTAATTTTTACCTTTGGGGATTTTTGAGAAAGAATGTCTTGGGTGGCAGCTTTGCTGCATAGCACAGGTGAAATCTCTGTTGAGAAAGCCCTGCGAGATAAACCTCAGGTGTTTAGTTCCTTCCTTTTTTTAGTAGCATTAAAAGCTTATATAAGAATCACAAGTCTCTTGCTTCGTAAATGGCCTGAACTGTGACTTTCTCTGTGGTTCACAGCTGCTTACAGCTGCCCTGATCCGAACTGGGGGAGCCCATGCTGTCACTGAGGTAGCTCTGCAGCTAAGTTCAGGAGTCCCCTGTCCCCGTGCATGGGACATTGTGTCAGGACGTGTTCTCTAAATCACCTGCGGGCCACTTCGGTCTTCAGTGGGAGTCAGGGAAGCTTGCTGAGAAGACTATCACTCAGCGAGCATAAGACAATAGAAACAAGCATAGAAATTTGGTTGCTTTCATTTGGAAAGAATAGTTAGCTCAAACCTACCCTACTAGAATGTAGATTCTACATCTAGTTTCAACACAATAGTGCTGAATAATGTCTGGATTAATTTAATCTGACAGCACAAGGCAGAGCATCGTCATTATGTAGCTGAGATGCATAGGACCAACCATGGTTCCATGTTAATAAAGACCTGGGGTTTCTCAGTAATTCATAGGCAAGAGAAGAAGAGACAAGAAGCTGTATCATTGTGTGCGCAACTCTTGGGCTTTTCTGTTCTACAAGGCTGGTGGCAGGGGAGCAAGTTCAGCACAGGTGGTTTTCCTGGGTGTCTATGCTCCCATTCATTAATGAATCTTTGCCAATGCTAACTGTTCCTGAGAAAAAGACTGGTTTAAAGGCAAGGCTGGAAAAGTTCAACCTATAGTAAATCTACTTTCCTTTTATTAGTTTTTCTGACGACTTGTATTCAATAATCAACAAAAGAGCCATGTTATTTCATAGTGGTAGGAGTAGCCAGGGGGAGAGGTTTCAGTAAAAAAGACAATAAGTGAAGTTACAAAACAAACAGCACAAAGAATAAAAATTATGGACAAGTTCTAACAACATTTACAAAAGGTATTTAACCAAATGAGCCATTGGCTTTTTTCTCAACCCTTACTATAAATATGTAATGCCATGGTGAAAAAAAAAAAAATCGTTGCATACGTATTTGGTTATGTTGGGGGTCAGATTTGTTTCTTTTTTACTCATAAATTTTTTTTCCCCATAAGTTCCTAGAAAACTAACTACTGGGTACTTATTGGTACTTAAGCAAAAAAACACAGCAAGTGGCCAGAGGAGAGGAGTGTAGCACTTTTGTCTCTGGGAGTTTTCCCTCAGAGGGGGAAGATACCACGAGTTTTGGGGGCAGGTAAAGGACGGGGCTGGGGGCAGCTGCGCTCTCTCGCTCTCGGCATCGGAAGGAGCACGGTCAAGCTGTTGCTCACTGTGGGGAGAATTCGCGATCATCACTGGAGCCCAGTCCTAGGGATCAAGCACCATCTGCTCGTGTGACCAGGAATCCTGAGCTCGCTTTCTTTCCTGCCCCGCGGCAGCCGCTGTCCCGCCCCCGCCGCTCCTTTGGCCCTGCTCCGGCCTTTCTGCGCTGCAGCCCCGCAGCCCCTGCCCCGCCGGGACATCCCGCAGCTCCAGCTACAACCACGGAGCTTCTGGTACATCTCATCCAGCAGCCCGGGATCTCTGCTCATTCCTGCCCTTCCAGCTTGGTGCTCCTCAGAGTCCTGCAGGGGCAGCGGGATGAGGCTGCCCCAGGGTTTGTGAAGCAAAGCCTCTCCTCCATCCCTTCCCATCTCGGCCGAGAAGGCCGTCATGAGGTTCCTGGTTCTGTTTTGTTGTTAATGCTGTAGTTGTTGTTTGGTTTGCCTTGTTACACATACTAGTAAAGAACTGTTATTCCTATCCTCATATCCTTGCCTGAGAACCCCTTAATTTCAAAATTATAATAATTCACAGGGAGGGGGTTTGCATTCTCCGTTCCAAGGGAGGCTCCGGCTTTCCCTGGCAGACACCTCAGGTTATAAAAGTGATCAAAAAATATATTGTTGCAGCAGAAATTCTTATCAGGGTGATGCAGAGGAAGTGCTCAGTAAAACCTTGTTTTACAGCTCCTGGAGCCCTAAGAGCACTACTGTGCCTCATGCAACGAGAAAAGGAATGACTCTGCAGCTGCCTTTCAGAAGAACATCTTTCTACCATCCCACTGATCCTTTTCCAAAATATTCTAATGCACGTGTCAGGCTCAGCAAGACACTTGACTGAAAGTTGTGATTAGATGCAAATTTTCACAATACAAATAAAATTAAGTTTCCTTTCAGTTTTCTAAGCTGAAATGGTGCTTAGATGTCATACATCTATTTCCAGTTCTCTTCTCCAAGGTCAGAAGAATTAGTAGCTTAGTGGGTAAATTGGCCAAGAAGCAAATCCTCTCCTGAGTTTTCAGCAGAAGTATTCCTCTTCTGTTTATCAGACTGCCTGAAAGTAATTTGCCAAACACAAGAGAAAAAGGGGATTTTTGTTTTATTCAAAAATGTTTTTTAAAGAAATCAGATTTTCCTTCCTGAGAGCCTTTCAATGAGAATAACATATTCAAAAACAACACTCACTTTAGAGTTTTCATTTGGCTGTGTACTTTTACTTCTTTCAGCAATCTCCTCCAAGTTGTCCCTGATTTGAAAGCAAATACAGGGGAAGAGGAGACTGTAAAATGTGGGAGAGACAAAGTGAGGCCTTGAGATGAAAAACAGCTACAAAAAGCTTTTATTTTCTTTTTTTTTTTTCAATCCAATTGCATTTTTATTGCCTAAGAACTTCATGAGAAAATAGCATAGTTAAGTAGTGCAATACATTGTTAGGCACCCAAACACATAATCCAGCATTGCTGCAAATATGGATATCTTCCAAGAAGGTGTTTGTTATTATGCATTCCAAGTTACTTTTAAGACTTTTTTTCCTCTGTACTCTTATATATCAGCTCTTTAATTAGTTTCATCTTTCATGTTGTTATCTGCTTTGACATAAGTTCATGGCAATCCTTATTTATTCCTCCTTTCAATGCTTTATATGCCCCTGTTGAGGGCACCTTCATGAACTCTCAACATCAGCAGGGGAAAAACGACTAGTGAACCACAGGGAAACATTATCTCGGAGCAGGTCATCCTCTGGACAACCTCCGCTTCTCACTCCCATGTTGGCAGCTCCCAGCATGTTCCCACAAGCAAGACCTTGTAGTTAAACATATTAAAAATTCCATTTTACTTCCTCACTCAGTTTTAGGAATAGCCTTTCTCAAAACAATTGAAAGTTGATGAGCTTGGTTCAGGAATTCAAACTCTGTGAATTAATACCAATAAATTTCTGCCCTATTTTTAGCAGCTCAAGCCAATGGATTTGGGAAATCCTGCAATAAGATCTGGATACCTGTCACAGCTTCCATCCGTTTGGGTATTTCCTGATTTTTCATTGCTGTTCCCACCTGTCATCATTTTGAGAGATCAATATTATTCTGCATGTTATAATGTCTGAACATTTATGCATGGGTAGAGAGGCTTCCTTTATATACTGTCCTAAAGATAAAATATAAGCTACCAGAGTTTTTCCTAGCTTAATCAGATATACATCTCTTTAGTGTATTGGATACTATAACAGCATGATAAATATCCACAATTTTTATGGATATTTATATATGGATAAACCATATGACTGATTTAATCATTAATGAGCCATCACATAAAAACTTAAGGATTTTTAATAACATCAGTACATTCTCAGTTTAGCACATTCTGAATACCAATGAATAGTGATCTATATATTTACTAAATAAATTACATACTCTACTCTATATTCCTCATGCTGCTACTCCATGGGACTTCATTTTTTTTGCTGCACTTTTCAAAATATCTTCTAATGTCACTATTTCCTCTGCTGTATCTGGAATCTCCTCATCTTTGCTACAGTATGTTAAATATTGCTTATAATTGTGTAAAAATTCAAAATCAGACATTTTAGAAATTATACAATATACATTGCTTTTAACTGCTTTTTTTTTTTTTTTTTTTTTTTTTTTTTATCGAGAGGATCTGGTATATCCACCAAAGTGAAACCTGGGACCAGACAATCCCATATTATGACCAGGGAAAAAGCATGTTCTCTCAAGTGGGTTGGATGCCTCTGGGCATTGATGTCTTTTGGATGATAGGTCTAAACATAGTGAAAGCAAAGAAAGTTTCTGTGTAATGGAAAGTAGACGCCTCCTCAAATGCACCTATTATCCTATCAATTTTAAGGTCAGGTGAGATTTCAGAGTAATCTGAACCATTTAAACAATAAATTGTTACCTATAACTTGGTCTAAAAAAGAAATCAATGGGATTTGCAGATAGGACAGGGCTGAAGTGGCAAACTCACCAGCAGGATTTCTGGTGTGCATGACTGCAGTTTCAATATCTATTACTAATAAATCATTCAATTTTCCATCCCTCTGCCTCCATTCAAACTTACACAGTTCACATGTGTGGAATAAGTCATGTCAGAATGTACTACTGTTGGTGGATGACTCCCCAGGGGAATTGTCTGAAACACAGGTTGCACAGATGATCCATAGCAACTGACAGAGTTTTGGTGTTATTCGGTTTCCTATTTACATGGAGTAGAATCACAACTGAGAACCTTAATTTGCACATGCTTCAAGACTTATCCCTGCTCAGTAACAACTCACCAGGAAGGCCCCAGTGTTGCCTCTGTCTTATCTGTGACAGCCAAACCTCCCCTCTCAGCTGCACAGAAAAGATCTGGGAGTTCTGATATCCTGGGGCGACAAGGGGCTCCCAGCTGCCTGGCATGAAGCTGGTACTCAAACCACCACATCAAAACAAGGATCATAACAGCTCCAGCACACTCAAACTGTCCAGACATGACAAATCTTCTTAACTGTGCCACCTCTTACCAGCCATCAGGAATGAGTCAGGTTTTCACAAAGTTCTGCCTTGCAGAGATTTTTCAAACCAGAACCAAAACAAACCCAAGAACACAAAGAAACCATGAAAAACAAACCACCAAAACAAAACCCCAAAAGAAACCAAAAAGTAAAAAACCACCAAACCTCTTCATTTACAAAAATGGAGGTTTTTGTCAGACAACAATAGTTCCAATGACACAGGGGTTGATGTTTCCACACCTGAGGATTAGATGCATGATATTACTCACAGAGAACAAGTGCTTGCAAGACCTTTGTGTTCAGCATTTGCAAAAGGTATCATTGAGGTATCAGAGGAAAAGATGCTGTCACAGACTAAAGCAGAGGTACATATTAGCATTATTGACTAACAACATTGAATGATCTGTTTTCTTTAATACCAGATTTATCTCCCCGGTGTCTACAACCACAAAAACCTGAAGATTAGCAATTTACAGGAACTGTCATATAGAAAGACAGGATGAAATGCTGTGGTGTGTTTCCATACCAAAATCAAATTCAAATTCAAAATCGACCAACCAAAAAAAAACAAAACCAACCCAAACCCACTTCAGTGGAGGGTGTTTTTTGTTTTGTTGGGGTTTTTTAATCTTTAATTGCCAATGTTGCATATTGGCTTGAGATTTGAAATGTTCTCTAGGTGCTATTCCAAAAAAAGCAGTGTCCCTGGAGAATTAATAGTGTATGATCCCTAGAATAACTCTTCACAAGTCCCTTGAGTCTCTGCATCTGCACTTAAAGGGAATAAAGTATCATTATACACAGCATAAATCATTTCAAATTACTGAATTATTTGTACAATTACCCAGATAATTATCTAAACTTTATTAATAAAAGGTTTCATTAGCTACCATTTACTCTGGATAGAATTAGCCCATCGAGCTTTTACTTCCAAATACATGAACAATGCAAAATACAACATAAATGTTATAGACTTAAAAAAAAAAAAAAACCCAGAACTTAATTATGTGCTGAACTGAGCTCATTTTGAGTTAATATTTTTGTTACATAGGGTGCTTTCCTAGACTGAGTTGATTAGAGGCAGATACTGAAAAACACAAAGCATAAGAAAGGGACTGAATATTTACCAAAACATAACCAGCCAAGGTGAATCTTAGGCTTAAGACACAGGGTTGAAATTGAGGAAAATTGACCTGTGACACATTCAAGCAAAATTTCATGCACCAGCTTGCCTATATGTAAAGGCAGAACCTTCCTTCAGCAAATTTAGAGTTTATCTAAGCTATTTACATGGTGGTAGACAGTTTGAGTCTAATACAGGGGTAAGATAACAAAGTGAGAAGTAAAATTGATGAGGAGGTGGCATTCCTGCAAGGACTAAGACCAGTGCTTCAGCAAGGTCTTCCTAAGCAACATGGCTGATCACACACATGCCACTGCTCTGAGGGCAATGAAACCTGAGTGTCTTGTTCTTTCTAGAACTGAGGCACACCAGATGCAGATATGTGACCCAAAGGGGGATGACTTTATCTCTAGAGCCATGGCTTAAACAGTCTTACACTAAATAAAATTTCCATATGATCTCATTATCAGTAAGATGTAAAACCTTTGGGGATTTTGCTTTCTTTCATTTTAAATCAAGTCAGTAATGACTTTGTCACTGTTATAACCTGCTGCACAGGCAGGATTCATGCATGCACTTGATATCCTGCTGTGGCTCCAGGTTCAGCCCCACAATCCAGTCGCCACAATCAGCTGAACTCCAGTAACTGCTGCCAGCCCTCAGCAAATGCAAATTGAAATGACTGAGGTACAAAGTCATATTTCCTTTAATTTGCAGCAGTCTAAAAGCATGTACATGGACAGCTATAATGCTATAAACACCCATTCTGCAGCTGCTCAGTCATAATTCAAGCACATGTCTAAAACCTTAACCATTATGGTACATGAAGAGACGTGTAATGTTTTATACACAGACTCCCTTGCTATTTAGAAGTTGCATAACCACATTTTTCCTCCCACAAATCTCACTTTTGATCACATGGTTTCCAAGGAATTAGGCACAGAAATACCTTTGTTGTCTGGCTCTGGGAACCTACGAATTCCTAAATTTCACATATTAACTGTTTCCTTCTGATACATCCCAACCTGAGCTGCACAAGTTGTAAATGTACTCTAGAGCTGTACTCTAAACCCTTCAACTTTTTAAAACACTCCATTCCAGATGTGATACTGGTGGTGTTCATACTTATCCAGCTGATGAGTTACTGGGATGCTTAAGGCTTAACCTGAAAGCTCTTGAACTTGTATCAGATATCTGAGTTGGGATATCTGGAATGGAAGTTCCTCACCCTTTCTGACTAAAGTTGTTCCACTTCAGCTGAAACCCTACCTATCTTTGTAGCCATGAAGAAGGTTAGGTCCCAAGTTTCCACTTTCCACTGGGTTTGCTATGCAGTGTGGGACCTACTATTAATATATAACTGAAGACTTTGTCAAAATGCATGTAAAAGATTGCTTCTCCCTTATTTTGAGATTTGTATGTGCATACACTCCTTAACAGAGAACTGGGAATCTTTTTGTTCTTTGATTTTGTGTATGTTGTTTCATAAGTTTTTATGTGATTTCATAAAGCTATCATGTGAACATAGATACTATTGAGGAACTAATGCAGTGACATAGTTGATTAATAGTGTTGGAAAGGCTATCTTAAGTGGATAGACCCTCACCTCAAACTATTACAGCAATGTTGGTACTTTTTTCCCTAAGTAGCTTGTGATTCCAGGGTTTGGGGTTACGTATTTTGGTAATCTGCTGAAGAAAACAGCAGGCATAGAAAATTTCAGCCTGATCAAGGTATTGACAATTCAAAGCAACATATTATAACAAAGCACTGCACAACTTTGACTTCATAAATCACTACTTTAGGTGAATAAAGTTATATATAGTCTTACACAGTGTCTTCCAACCTTAGATTTGAAACTGCCATATAGTAGAGAAATATTAGAAACACTAGTTTTCCCTCAGCCATGAAAATTGTTAAAGTCAGGACAGACTTGGCGACCATACAAATTCCAGTTCAAGATATAACCTCAGAAAAAGATTGCTAATTACTGGGATCCTGCTCCTACTCTCAGGATGGGGGGCATGGCAGGTATGAGCATCCCCTCTGAACCAGTTGTAATGACTGGAAACAAATGTGGATTCTTAGACACACAAATAGAACTTCATCTCTTGCAGACACATCAGTAAGTGCTTGGTGACTGGAGACTAACATTTCTTCTTCCCAAGGTATGGGAAAAGGAAAGAATCACACCTTAACTTTTGTGAGTTAATAACCCCAGTTCTCCATATTCAAATGTGTTTCTCTGTCTTGAAAGGCACAAGAGATGGAGATGGATTATAGAAAGTCATGGTTAACAAGAAGCTATGTGAATAACAAGCAGTGTGTAAAATTCTAACTGCTCATGAACCCATCACAGCTCAAAAGGCATGTCTGGAGCTCACAGAAAACCATTTAAATATTTTGCTGTACATTAGAAACTCCATTACTGATGCAGGTTCATGGAAGGAACTTTTTGGAACAGAAATTTTACCAGGGCAGTGGAATTCTTACAGCTATGTCCTCAGGATTGTGTAGCCCTGTTGTCCACAGCTGTGAGGGAGGACACACAGACCCCTCTGAGGGCAACTATCAAAGCAATTTGACTCAGCTGTAGCCACAGTATTAGAAAAGACACAGGCTTAAAACCAGGAGTGCCTCACTCAGTATGCCCAAGAATTTCTGCCATTAAAATGCATGAATACAAGACACTGAAGGTCTTAATTCATCCATGTGCTTGCTATCCAGCTCAACTTGTGGTTGAGAAGTGTAGTGCAGAACAGCCTATAAGCCTGTAGGTACCCTCATGAGCTGCTTTTCAGTAGAGAGAACTGTGCAGTTATGTTGAAATTAAGGGGTTTTTTTTTCTGACTGTTGCTCATCAGTGACATGAAGTGCAATTAGGCAGTGCATTTGCTCACTGGTATCAAGGTGACCATGGCAATTGGACTCCAACCTACCCGGTTGTCTCTGAACTGTACCCCAAAGTTGTTTCATGACCTTGTCTTCTTGCCCCTAGGTCAGCAGAAAGCTGAACATTGTCACAACCTGAACAAAAATACCCACCACTTCACCCAGATTCTCACACTCCAGAAAGTGCAGGTGGTGGAAGGGTTTAGAGCCTCTCTGATAACAGACTGGTCATGTTGAGTTCTTCAGTTCCACTGTTGTGAGGTATACAAAATTCTTCTTCAATATTACATATCTCCATGGTTATACTGTCATTATTAGGAACTGCATTTATACAGTAGGGAATTTAAGTTGGAAATGCGACACTCCTGGCAAAAATTTGAACTGGAACAAAAATTACCCAGGGAAGAAGCATCTTAAACCTTTCATTTCAAAGAATCTGTGCTAAGCCTGAAGAGAGCAAATAATAAGCAATGAAAAGAGTCTTTGTTTTGCCGTGATTTCAAAGCTCTGCCAAAATGTCAAATAATCCATTTAATCAATCAGAAAATTAAAGAATGTGGTAGATTCCCAAGGTAGCTTGACGTTTTAGGTCTGCCAAGTAATTCACCTACTGCATAAAGCTTATGTCACAATAGCAATTACTTAATAAGGCAGTTTTGTCTAACTGTGTTGATGTAAAAATACAGTTTAGTTTTCAAATTATTTGCAGCTGTGTTCCTACTTGGATCAAGTATGTAAAGATGTTTACATTTGTTGCTTCAAGCACTGATTAAATTCAATTTTATCACAATATATCCCTCAAAAGTTTGCTGTTATTTCAACACAAAAAGCAACTGATTTCTTAAAATAGGCGTTTCTGAGGTCACACAAGAAAAAGGAGACACTATCTGTTGTTTCACATACAAGACTCATTACACGCTTCAGACACCACTGGCAGAACTCCTGTGATTTCAAATACAGATTCTTTATGATGTTTACATTTCAAATTTGGTTATTTATTTCAGGACTAAGTTGAACAATCTTGGGAATCCTGGATTACCATGATTACCAATTCTGGGAATGTGAAACAGTTTACACTGAACATTTTTTATCTTGTAGGCCCTTTATCTTCTATTTCTCTCAAGGGACAAATTTGATAGACTTGTTAAAATGTAGATTTTTTTTCTTCTAGCAAGGCAAATAAAATTAAAGATCCATTTTGTTAATGTGAAATTAAAGTTTTATTAAGGTAAAAAGTTCAATGACCACTTAAATGTATTGTTAACTTTAGAAAACTTGAGTATACTCATATTGTCTGCCAAAACAATACTCCTCAATAAAAATGAAGTTCAGCTTAAATCTAATGTCTTAATTTTAAATCAAATTATTTGAGATATTGTTTTTATTATCGACTCTTGTGCATATTCCTGAAATTTCTTATGAGCTCTACCTTGTGTCAGTGGCAAGAAATACATCTACCTGTAACTATATGGACAATATCTGGTTTTCTTTTTTAATGTTTAAAATTTGAAGTCTGACATGAAAGAATCACAAACTCTGCCAAATATATACCTACACTTCAGTTTTTAAAGAGAAAAAGCACTCAGCACAGCAAAGCCTGACTGTGGTCATGACAGCAGGTGGTGAGTGTCTTTGTGATCCTGGAGCCTATTATATGATCTCCTTCAGTGGCCAGATGAATAGGGACCTTCCTTTCAGAGGCCACAGTGAGTTTCACAAAAGCTTCTCTGCAGAGGAGGGCTGGAATGAATCCAGTCAGGCAGCTTTCACTAACCCCCCTGATCCTTTCTTTGGCTCCCCAGCTCCACTGCCTACCTACCTCTCCCTGTCCCCCTACATTTTGTTTCCTGGTCTGGTCTTATTGCAATGGAAGAAAGACTACAATGAAGAGAGCAAAAATGTCCCACAGAAATGTACTGAAATGGACCATAAGTGGGGAGCTCCTCAGCATGACCAGATCTGCATTCACAGAAAATTCTGCAGAAAGTTCAAGAACTTTGACCAGAGAGCTCTGAGTCTCCAGATTTTATCAGACCAGGGCATCTGCACACTCACTCTTACAATTTTAAGATGTACAAGTTCTTCCAGGGCTGAAGTACTAAGGAGACACCTTCCCTATTTTATTTTCTTGTGAAAGTAAGAAAAATGACCATAAACACTAGGAAGCATAAGTGAAATAACAATAAAAAACCCTATTTGTCCCAAATAGTGGTCAAACTTTTTTTCTGTAATGATTCTTGGAATTTCCCTGCTTGCTGATGTTCTAAAGGTGATCAAGTTAACCCATTTAAAACAACACATAGGATTGGCCAAATCTATTGAAAACTTAGGTTGAGCCAAAGTGTTTAATTTCAAACTTGAAAAATAAATTCTCTCAAAACATTTAGCTGCCTAAGTAGATAGTTAGGAACAATTATAAAGGAACAAGGACTCTGAGTTCTACCCAGAAGTATGGGTAATAAAATAAAGAGAGTAAAATTTGTAAGGCTGCATAATACCTTTGAGTAAATCATATTGAGCTGGAAAAAGATGGGCAAAATTCTGGTCATAGGTGTCTTTTTCCATGGAAAGAAAGTACTAGTTTTATTTTAGCAATAACTGCCATAAATTAAAAAAAACAGAAACCAACTCATCTAATGTGTGCCAAAAGTTCTGGGTGATAGCTTGTAATTAAAAAGCATGTAAGGGAGAGGAATGAAAAATAACAAATTGTGTATAATATCTTCTTAACAAATCAAGAAATACTAAGAAAATTAGAAGAGACAATAATTTAAAAGGTTGACAAGGCCCCTTTTAAACTAACTCTAGAAATTCAAATAACACTGAGAAATTTGATCAGAAAACCTCCCCCCCTCCCCCCTCCACCCCATCTGTATAAATCTCACCACCCTCCAACTCCACAAAATGACATAGCTCCCCCAACTTTTGTCTCAAAATGCCATACCTGATTTTTTCAAAACCCACCATGAGGTTGTGGATGAACAGTGAACTGATGCTGACGTCAGCGTGACAATCATAGTGCTGGGAGAATAGGCAAGTGCCAGCCTCCACAAATAGCCTTTCCAATTTTATATTTTGCAAACCTCTCTTCTCCCTTCAGTGACACAGCCTGCCCAACAATTAACAAAGACTTTCTTACATCCAGACGAAATTGCTGTAATTTATTCTCCATGATGCTTCCCTTGAAGACTCCTTTAAAGCACTAACTCCAGCAGAAAACCATGGCTCTTGATTTTATAATCCAGGCCATGGAAGACACTTCACACTTGCTTTTAGAGACTTGACCCCTTTACAGGTGACACTCAAGCTGTTTGCATTATCCAGGAAAGACTTAGGAAATCCTGCTTGGATCTGAGATTACCAAGATGCTGCTTCTCCTGAGATTTGGTACGTCTACTACCTCAGACAGTATTTTGAAGGTATAAGTAGAACATTGTCTTGCTCTTGACTAAGGCTGTTAATTTATTAAGAACACACATAATATGGACACCTATAATATATTTAACAAAGAGGTAATTTTAACATTTCATCTTTGTGACAAGACCGTGCCTTTTTTCTGACAACTAACTACATTTTAAACATACATACTTCTTACTCAATTTGACACTGACAAGAAAAATACTCTTTTTGCCATCATGGCAAGGTGCCACTTAAAACCTGATTGTCAAGGTCTTACAATGCATAATTCAAAGAAGACATATTTCAGGATTTATAAGAAAGCATATTTCTTGCTCAGAAAAAACCCAAAACAAATAGATCAGGTAAACCCTGGCAGAAGTGGGAAAGGAAAATAATTAGGATATAAATACTAAATTTTTTTCAGAAAATAAGAGGGTAAAGGTTATCTGCAACATCTACAGATGAACTACCACTAGAAAGAAAAGATAATCCCTTGAAAAAAAAATTCTCTCAAAACATTTAGCTGCCCAAGTAGATAGTTAGGAACAATTATAAAGGAACAAGGACTCTGAGTTCTACCCAGAAGTATGGGTAATAAAATAAAGAGAGTAAACTCTTTATCCACATAAACTCTCCTCCACTAACACCTTAAGGTGTGACCACTCCAGGACGGGTCATTGATCATTAACTCCAGGGCTGAACACTCATGGCAACCTGGAGTTGCTTCTGAAGTAGTCAAAGGAGTTAGAGCTGCAAACATGCCATGAAGAGAGTTATTAAAGCACAGTTAGGCCTTTCTAATACCTAGTTTCCAAGGACAAACTCACCTATGGTGTTACTTCAGAGCTGTAACTTTTGACTCTTGAAATACTTTGGAAACAAAATACAGTACTGTAAATATACTCTACATGTGGGATTGTAGACTACTTTTCAAAGTAGTTTGCAGTAAAGACAAATTAAATTTATCAACAGAATAGTTTAATTGCAATTCATCATTAAACTGCTAGAAATGGAGAAAAAGAGTACAGGAACCCATGTTTAAAGGACTTTCTCTCAGGTCTCTGGAAAGTTACCACCAAAGTAGATATTGAAAAGATGAAGACAATTTTTATCTTAGCCAAATACAGAGTTGAAAAAACCCCACAGTTTATTCTCTTATACTATACATCCTGGATACTACTGGAAAAAAATTTGTTAATATGTAAGGAGGAAAATAGTTTTTCTTTTAATAAGAGTCTGAAGATAATGTGTTTTATAGTGGTTTATAATGTGGTTTTTATACTTTTCTTTCACATGGCGCCGTTGAAGCAAACCTGTGTCTACCCTTTTTAAGCCCAAGTAAGACTGAAACAATTGCCACACAATGTCTGGGAACTTAATCATGGCTAATTTCTCCATGTGCTCTTTGATTTAAAGACGAGATTAAAATGGGAAATATACATCTTGCCTAATTAGAGCTGGGGTTTTTTACCAGAAGATGACCTTAGTTACAATGAAGTCAGTATTTTTAGCAGAGAAAAAAAAATCACATCTAAGAGAAATAATACAGGAGTCAAAGTACCAAAAAATCAATAATATTTTATTAACACATGCTTCAGAGAAATATTAAAACAGAAAAATTGGAAATAATCGCATCAGAATAAATAACATTCCCCAAAACATTCCCAAAGGAAATTGGTACACAAAAGCAAAGGAGAGGGAGCAGTAAGGCAATATGTGGAATAGCAGCACTGCAAGGAATTTGTCAGAAATTATTTTCTGAGCCCAACACTGTCAGCCTTCATCTCTGTTCCAGAGAGGAAAAGAACAAGCACTTTCAGAAAGACATGCAACAGAGAAAAGAATTCTTTTTTAATCCCTGGATTACCTCTCATATTTGCTCTTAAACATGGAAATAAAGAATCTGGACCAGTTGCTAACAGGGTAGACCTTGCTTTGTTTCCTTCCTTATTTCCAAGCATTTAGAAATTCATTGGCATTTCTTTGTATTCGTTTTGGCATGTGTTTATTAGCTATATTAAATTCTTAGCTAAGGGTTTCATATACAGTGTTATCTTTGGCAGAAAATGAAAGATGTATGAATGATTTAAATATTGAACACTGATGTGAAGATGGATCATCTCATTACAAACTGATCTCCTCTCAGCAAACTACATGGGTGAAGGATGAAGAAACAAAATGCAGAAATATGGTAGTCAAAGTGATGACACACTAAACCATCTTCCAATCATTCTCAATACCTCTACAACTACAGCATGCTATCCTGATGGCCCCATCTGAGTTGATGATTTTTCACAATGTATTTCATGGCTTCCATCCCTACATGAGACTTTATTACTATCACATAGGAATAAAAAGCCATAAAACACTAGAGTGAATTTATCTTGATCAGATGCAATACTTATTTTCTTCACATGATTTCACCACCATTCCAAAACTAACCAATGATTTCATGCTACATTACTGAACATTTTAAACTACATTTCAATGACAAGAAAGACACTGAAATGGTGACATCACAAATCAACCTACCTATGAGAATCAAGAAACAATCACAAGACACAACCATTTAGTTCACTGATAAAAGACAGGACACCACAGAAAAATATCACTTCCACATATAGCTTTCAAGACATAAGGAAAGACAAGAGACACGAAAGAAACTGGTATAGATAAACGCTATAAAAGCACTACTACCAGTATCTTTTTCCTAATTTTCCTTAGTAACTTCCTGGCATGCATTATAAAAAAATCAGACTCCAGCACTAAGACATCTTTAAGACATCTGAGCTTAATTGCAGAAACAGAACAAGATTCCCTATGACACTGAAACAGCTACTGTCACAGAGCACCTGTCAAATATGACCCTCTTGTCCCTAAGACTTTTACCTTCTTGGCTATGACAAATTTACTATAGCTCCAAAGTCCATATTTCTCCTCATGAAAGATCAAATGAGACAAATTATAAAATATCCTTATTTTCTAACCCAGACTATAACACTGAGGTCCTGGTCTGAAAACAGTTATTTATTAGTGTAATTACTATTCATCTTCTTATTACTACTAATTGGCCAAGTAGAAACACAAGTCTCTAGGGTCATTGAAAAGTCAATACAGTAATTTAACTGCCATTTGAAAATAATTTTGCTTGCGCACTTGCAAGCAAACTAGGCTGCATCAGGAATGTCTCAAGCTAAAAGTCTGTGCTTTACCAAAAATATTTTACATCTTCCCAGCCATGTAAACCCACTGGCATGGCACCAATATTAATTCTGATCTAGTGTTGACACTAGAACTCAAAATTAACTTGGGCTTGATGTATATCCTGCTATCCTTTCTCACCTACCAAATCCTACTTGCATAATATAATGTTGATAGCATAGAAAAGAGCGAGAAATCATTAAATGAACGGAAGTGCATAAATAAATTCAATTATCATGCATAAAACATGCAAATGACTTAAAGACTGCATATGAAACTCTAGTTCATATTCATTAATCTGAGGTTGCACTTTTGAGGGAGAAAGAGACACTAATCGGATCCAGATTAATGCACTCCCAAACCTTCCCATTTGTTTTTAGGTGAGGGTTAAAATAGATGTATTAAAATAAACACTGCTGCTCACCTCCCTCAAGTCTGTTTCATTTGTGGAAGAAAGTGAAAACTAAAAATCATATCACAGGATCAAGAATCTGAGTTTTTCCTGAGCTCCTCAGGACTGCCACTTACCCACACTGTCACTGTTTGGGTTGTTGGGTTTTTTTTGGTTTTTTTTTAATGGAAGACAACTTTGTCTGTAAACTAGTGCAAAACCAAGCTAGTGGCTTGACAGGGAGAGCAGGGTGGGAAGTGTTTGGGCTTGCCTAAATCATCCGCTTCTCCTCCCTTCCTTATCCTGAATAATGATGCAGATGGATTATTTTAAACTGTGTGCAGTCACTGCCTAAAGGGGCTCCATCCAAAGCTGGCACATTGCTGCTTCATTGTGTGGGAAAAGAGGATTCACAAGTGGGCTTATGCAGTCCAGCTTTGCTCACCCTGCCAGTAGAAACACAATACAGAATAGGGCCAAACACCTTTAACCTGCCAGCTGCTCCATGTTTCACTGCCTGGGGATTCCCCCCCAGCCTCTGCCCAATTATCTGGCTATAAAAATAGCAGCCCCCAGCCTCCCCTCCCCTCTCCTGCTAGAGCTGGGTGCCTGTCCCTGCCACTTCCCCTTGCCTAGGGAGCACCCAGGGACAAGCCACTGAGGATGAGACCAGTACCCACAACAGTGAACAAAGGGGAAGAGGAACTCCTGGGGCTGATCCTGTCCCAGGAGAAAGATAAGCACATGGAAGAAAAATGCCCAGAAAGAAAAAGAATGGAAGGTCTCACTCCCATCCACTGGGAGAGGAAGGTTAAATAAAGCAAACAAAAAAGGTCACCAAACTAATTTCGGTCTGAAACCAATGAATTTAGATTAGAGGCCCAAAGGGGAAAGGTTAGGATGTTATCAGTGACATAATTTCTCTTCCCTTTTGTTAAAATGATTGGATATTAAACCCCTCCAACAAAATGGGACACACTTTCTGCAGAATGGAGGGAAGCCTTCAAAATCTTACATTTCTTTGATTATTTTTTACATATTATCCTTCTGAACTAAAGACATTACACCACGAAAGCACAAAAACACATACATGTAGACTCAAACATGTATTCACACATATGGTTTCAGACACAGACCAACTTCTGCTAACAGCCTGATTCAAGAGAGCTTTTTATTAGAATTAATTGCTGCATGTTTGCAGATGCTAAACTAGTTGCAATAAATAACAACAATAAGGCTGAAGTCTGTCAACATCCTGAAAAATATTCAGAGAGCTATTTAGTATACACTTACAATATTCATTTCTCCTAAAAGAGAAAATGATCATACAGTAACTGAACCCTAAGTAAGAGCTAAAGATATTCACCTCATGAAGCCATTTCTCAACTAGCCCCTTGGCACTTGCTGGAATTATTCACAGCACGAGCTCTACTTTTTCATTTTCTGCTGACTCCATGTGGGTAATTTCTCTCTTGTGATTAAAAACGAGCTTGTCGATCCCTTCAAAGCATTTCCTTAGGTGTGGTTGGAGGTGGAGTGGATCCTTTGCTCAAAAAAGGATTCCTAAGAGATCATTGCTGCATCTAGGGGAAAAACCTGAAAAATGATTAAAAAATGAACTTTAGAGGTATTTATATAAACATATTTTACACCAACACCAACAGCAGACAGATGAAATGGACTGTTTACCTTGGAAAGAATAGTCTTTTCTTCACCAGATAATCATTCAAGGCCTTCCTGAATGTCATCCAAAAGCGATTCCGCCTCCTTCAACTTATCCAGCATCTGGGGCTGCGAGATAACCCTCGTGGCATTGGTCTCCTTCACTGACTCCTTCGTTATTAGCCTCCTGGTGGGTGAGATAGAATACAGTGAATGTAATAACCATACTTCACACAACAGGCTCTCTCTCTCTTTTAAATTGAAAATCCCCTTATTACAAAACAAGGGGTGTTCTTTTTCTTCTACCTTTAAGTAGGACTGCCACATTCATTGCTTTTTACAAAAACGCAGCTGCTTTTTAAGCTACAGATAAATAGAATCTGCTAGGCAGTAATTCTGCTCAGTCTGAATGTATTATTTTCTAAGTCACTTTGGTGAGGCGCTTTTTATTATGAACTGAAATGAACAGGGAAAGTCCTTTTCTCGCCTAATTATGACTATGCTTTGTTCTATACTATTAACTTACAATGCCACATTGGTCAGCTTTTTTTTCTTCCTTCAACCAGTTCAACAAATTACCACGCTTTTTCTGGGAAATTAGAGAGCTAATTATTAAGACTTTATAGACTAATGATGAAAATATAAATAACACTGAACAACCCTGTATCAATAACATTCACACAATCCCTTTGATATGCACAATGCAATCTCCTATTTTAACACCACTGATGCATGGACAGGAGTTACTTTGACTCAATCTACAGTATTTTCTTCTCAAAAAGATTTGTTAAACTAGATATTTTCTAACTGAGGAAAAAGCAAAGCTGAAACATCATTTTTCATATACCTATGCCTGGCAATTGTATTCCCTATTTATGAAAATCAGGAAAGACAGAACAGAAAGGAAAGCTATATAGACATTAAACCAAGAAAACATCAGGGTATCTGTTGTTTCCCACTATAAGACATAATGTAGTATGTTTGATTTGAAAGACACTAGTGGTTTGTTTCTTTTATTTTAATTAGCTACTTTAAGGAATGGATTAGTTTGCAAAGGAGATTTCTATATTCCTCACTAACAACAAAAACTGGAATATTGTTCTGAGGTGTTGAGGCCTTCAGAAATTCGTAATGCCTGACTTTGACAAATTAAAACATAGTTAGATTCCAAGTGGAAAACAACACCTTTAGCTTAATGGTTGTCCACACAGACACTCCAAGAAATTAAATGAAAGCATTTAGATATCACAACACCAATCCTTCGATGTAATATATACTGTGCTGAATGGAATTCAAATAAATAACTATAAATAAATAAATAAATAAATAAATAAGAAAAATACTTTCTCCTTAAAATTAATTTTCAATACTTTTGAGCTGAGAAACATCATTATGGTAGAAAAACCTATCAGCAAAACTCCTGCTGCCCAGCATTTGGGTTTGCAAATTTGAAAGAATTCTGGAAATAAGAACTTCAGTGGAATAAAACTCACATCACCACCATCTTAATATCCCACTTGCCTTCAAAGTTATCCCATTCCTAAGTATTTCTGCCTTAAATATTGTGGGGGATAGTTACTGCATATTTTTCAAGCACCTACTGTAAAAATATAGATAGACAGACAAACAGACAGATAGATAGATAGCCAACAACAGTGACATTGCTTTGAGAAGCTAAAACTTGCTACTTCCATGAGGTATTTCTCAGACCTCTGATACTTGGTATGGACCCTTTTGGTTTGATTTTCTCCACATCTAGAGACCAACCTGAATGCAGGAGTATCAGGAGCAGCCTAATTCATGTACACTGAAAAACAGTCGGTTCTACTAAAAAAATAACTCTGTGTGTATCAGTGGAGCTTCCAAGATGTGAAAGTAAATTAAAACATCTACACAAACATTTATTTAATTTTATTTTAATACCAAGTTGGGTGTTTGTGTGCACTCTAATATGTCCCTCCATATTATCTCTGAAACAAGGACACAATCTAGCATATTGCAAATTTAGGTATGTTATCTTTTGCACTAAACTAATAAAATAATTTTGAAATGCTTACTCCTGCTTGATCCTGATTGGATATGTCAATTTAGCAACATTTCTTTTCAGGAAGTGACAATAAGGACACTAAAAAAATATACCCGTGAAAGCGAGAAGTCCTACCAATGTGGGGTATTGTTTTTCCTAAATTCTAGAATTAAAGATATCCTCAGTAATTTTGTTGAGAAGGCCATTCTTTCAGGCATGAGAGATTACTGATTATCCCACTTTCAACATGGCTAGTATCAATGGAGCACAATATATTTTGATTAAAAATGAACCTATTTCATTTTAGCTGAATCAATTAAATCCAGTGAAATAGTCAGATTCTACCCTGTGCTCATCCTCTGCTGAGCACTCCCTGAGAGCTTTTCACAATAGCCGGGGTTATGGTACAGTGATTGAGTGACTTGACAAACATTACAGCCCTAGCAGAGGTCCATTTACATACAGGGACACGTAGTGGGCGCCAATCTGCCTCGCTTCCCGCACCCCTGAGTATCCTGCCAGGCTAGCACTGAATCCTCAAAAGAGAAACTGAAGTGAAGACGAAAACAAAAGACAAAAAGTGCTCTTAATCTCAGGAACAGTCCCACAATTTAATACAGAACCTACACTTGGAGTCCTAAAAAAGTAAGAAGCCGAGCATGTGGCTCGGAGTGGTTTTGTGCCCTTTAAAAAAAAAGAAGAGGGAGGTGAGGGGTCAATTGGCCAATAAGAACTGACCCAAGGGGAAGTGAGACATAGGTGGTGTCAGGTGAGGGGCGTGCAGAAACTTCTGGGAAAGGTAGTGCTGTACAACATTTTGTGTAGATCCCTATATATACAACCCAAAACACCCAGTGCAAATATAATAAAACTACTTAGTGCAATACAACATATAAACTCCCAAATTTGTGCTTATACCCATCTGACCATTTTTCCCCTCACTTCAGAAGACACAATCAAAATGAAGAAGAATTCAAAAAAGAAAAAAAAAAAACAAAAAACAGCCAACCAACCAAAAAACCTAAAAAAAACCCAAACAAAAAAAAAAAAAATCCAAACCTCTTTACCAAACTGTTGTAGCTACTCCTTTCCCTTGCAACTGTATTAAGATAGCTACATATGTCTTCCAATGTGTTACTTGTATGAATAAAACCAAGAGTTTTACAGGTGCTTTTAGATATGCATGCATTTTGAATATTCTGCAGGTCATTCATTAGCAGACCAGATATATATCTAAACACACGCTTAGTATTGCAGCAAAGAAAAAGCAGCAAAGCCCAGTCTTCCCAAATTTAAAAATAAATTAAGAAATATTTTGCCAAGAATGTTCTTTACCTGTTTCCAGTTTTACTTCATACTTCATAGAATGAGAAACAAGACAGGCTGTTTCTCTATTGTTTCTGAGCTCATATAATAAAAACTGAATAGAAATCAATTTAGGACAATGAACTTTAAACTTTACTTTCCCCTCAGTATTCTAAAGTGGCACAGCTAAGTTGGAAAAGTTTTAAATAATGGAAGTCAGTGAAGCCTAAATCACACACAATGGTGAAAGCTGAGATGCGAGATGGAGATGAAATCTAAAAGCTAATTAAATTCAACAAGAGCCTCTCAACGGCAACATACCGGCTTAGCCTCCCATGCTAACATTCCGTTTTGAAGGGTGCAGTAAATGGAGGACCTTTCATGGCTGCAGATTTCACAATATGATCCACCAGCTAAACCTGAGAGGGGAGAGAAAAAAAGATTAGATGCATGGATTACTGTACTGAATAGATGCCAAGGCCAAGATAAAAAGAATAGATAAGTTAGGGCTTCTGAGGAGCTAAATTTGAAGCCAACCGGCAAAACGGATTGAACTTTATTACCTCTAGTCACTGAGAAATTCCCTAGACAGTTGGATGTAATTTGAAAAGGTCAGAAAAAAATTTCCTCCACAGTATTATTGCTCCATGCTTTAAGGGTGTACAATTGTGATATGCCAGCTCTAATCATTTTTATTGACTTGCTCTGGAGAGACAGACAGATGCACAGGGAGTCATGACAGACAGATAAGACATATCCTACCTTTGTTTCCAGTTTTAAAATATATAACACACTATTAAGTATGTTTTGATGTTAATAGTTTCATTTTATCCTTTGCCATATCTGAGAAGAATTTCACTGTTTCTCTAAGACAGCACAGAAGGGGGGAGGGAGGGAAACCCTGTGCATAACATCAGAAACTTGCTACAATTTTTCATATTTGATCTGAGCACTCATTGAATACTATGTGAATCTGGAATACATAACTGAAATTCAGTAACTGTAATAGGATTTTCTAGATATTTTTAGGTACACTCAGTTGATTTTTTTTTTTTCACCTAAAGTGGAGCAGTTCTTACTGAGTGGATTATAGGAATGATCTTCAGCATACTGGCAGTACAAGCTTTATTAAACAGTGTGGCTGTCTTGGGGGAAAAAAACACAATATACAAAAAACCTCATGAAGAAACAGAAAACAAACCTACCCCAATTAAAGTAATTCAATTCTTTGACTTAGCATTCACAGATGTTTGTAATCAAATATGAACATTTGCTAACATCACACTTGGAGTCAATTTTTTGTCATGCAATTAAAATCAAAAGAGATTTAAGAACACAAAAGAAGAATTATCCAATCCAACCCCTGGAAAATTTTAATTAACATTAGATTCTCTTTTGCTTAGAGGATCTTTTTCCTTCCATTCATAATACAAGCATATGTATTCCATGTATCCTGACCCTGAATGCACAGCAGAGGCAATTAATGGCCATTAAAGTACAGCTCTGTGGGCTCTGTTACTTTATTATGTATATGGACCCCTCCTGCAAGCTGACTAAACCTGTTTCCACTTGGATAAGAAAGCCATTTCCATATGGTCATATTCCTTCCCTTCAAGCCCTGTACATCAGAGGGTCACATGAAATTGCAGTAGAAAGATTGCATATATATTGCATATATATATATATATATATATATATATATATATATATTCACTCCTCCAAAACTTTATGCCTCTGAAAGGAATTCAGAAACAAACTGCTTAGCTGCAGCAAAGAACAAAAAGCATCAGGAATTTTTTCCACTAATGGCAGCAGATACTTTCAATTGAAATGGACTTTCCAACAGAAAAGATGCACAGAGGATTTAAATGTAAATTTAGGAAGCTCTTGAAAGCAGACAAGTGCATCTGTACACATGGACAAGGGGCTGGGGAGAAGTAATCACTTACTACATTTACAGCAATTGATTTAGACTCTACTACTCTTATTTTATATTTGTAAACCTATTTCCAGTCAGCTTCAGGATGATGCTGAAACTGAAACAGGAGTTTAGTTTTCTAAGATCACAGATGTGTAACTACAGAGGAACCCTCCAGCTTCTGTGGCAACATGACAACATTGTGATTTTCATTCCTGTTTTTTTCCAAACAGGAGTGACAGAGAAATTAGGTTCTGTTGTCCTCCTGATCTATGGTCAAAGACAAAATCATGTACCCTATCAACCTTTTTTTGCCAAAAAAAACCTTTATTCATCATGAAAAAATATTTGTTCAAGACACAAACATTTAATGTCGGAACTCAATTTTCCAAAAATATTCCCCCATGAACATATTTTGATGCCATTTTCAACACAATAACATGATGCCACATCATTCCATGTTTACAAGACCCTCACTACATTTGTTGGTATTCCTTTTTTTCCCCTGTCTCCTCAAGGGCAGCACATGTTAACAGACAAGTAACTTAAACTCTAATTCATTGTACCATATATGGAAGGGGTAGATCTTTAAAATGTGCCATATGACATCCTTCTCATTCTAAGACAAAAAAACTTGTGAGAAGCTGATCCTATCTAACCCTCACATACAGGTGACAACACTCTCCTTTTGGTAAAAATTTTTATGATACTGTTTTCCTCCCATATGATTATTAGCCATGGTGATGGTAAAATTGCACATAATTCAAAATAATGCTAACTTGCACTATAACAATAGGTTTAGTTTACCACCAAAACAGTGAAAGGTGAGAAATTTTCAGTTACTTCTAATAGGGATTTTATTTTAAACAGAACTCTCACAGTTTAACAAGTTGTTTGGTTAGGTGCAGGTATCACACTTCCTTCCTTTCCAGCCTTTAAGTCCAAAGTGTTGTGATCGAAGCGGAACACCGGTTGGTGTAACAGGATCCCACCAGTAGGATGTCTTACTTTCTGTTTTTCTGTGTGTGACCAGGAGACTGTGACATTTATATACATTCAATTTGAAAATTAAGACCTTGCAATTCTGTGTCCTAACAAAGAAAGGAATTGTAGGTGCCTTTGTCTTGTGAATACTAGATTACTGAAACTCATCCAGCATGTGATTTTAGCCAATTGAAACAAACATGAGTCCACACAATATTTTTTTCTGTTGGAAGCACATAACCATGATAGCTACAAGACAGGTATTCCCTGTACTTGAATGAATCCTGCCCCTCATTTCTGATGCAAAACCCCTCCTCCCCAAACAGCTGATAACAAAGGAAAATCTCATTTGTCTGTCCTGACCAACAGCCAGAGTCCTCACAGGACTTGAGGGAGGGCTGCATTCTCATATTTGTTTTACCAAGATTAGATGTCTGTTGCTCTCGTATTCTTCAGTTTTGTTCTGACCAGCTGACATGTCAAAGTTGTATCCCTCTTCTTAAGAGGAAAAAACCCAATCAAACAAAAAAACCCCCACAAAAACGAAAACAACAAAAATCTGGCTTCAGAGCACGCTCCAGACACAATCTTCGTTTTAGATGAGCTCCAGCATCACTTCAACCTGCAGCAGGCCATGTAGCTCACATACATAGCTCACGCAAAAGAATTAGGTAACTGTTTTACAGATGAGGAAGAAATGCTTGAGAGATGGATATAGATTAACTCCAACAAACAGTGTTAGGTGGTGGTTATCAGTTTTACTATTTCCAAGTCCTCCAACAGGTCTTCTTTCTGAATGGACTAGCCACTGGAAAAGGCTGGTGAGCTTGTTTGATTGTTTCTGTGCTTTTGGGTTTGCCTTTTTTTGTTATGCTCAATATAAGAAGTTTCTCGGTGAAGATATAGCAAACATTTCAGCATCTTCCATCATATTGGGGCAGTTAAAGCTGTTTTGCATCCTTCAGAATAGGTCACATATATTGATGGTCTGTCCTAGGGTGACTTTATGATGCTTGTATCCCCAATCTTCTGTTCTATATGTGCTGTATCTTGAGTTCTGTACCTTTAAAATGCTTCTGGGAGCCAAGGGGGAGAAAGAAGCAGCCGCAGTTTGTTTTGAGAAAACTGCCTGACTCCCACACGGCCTGGCTGCGGCGTTCGGCTGAGGCACGGACAGCGGTGGGACAGAGATCTCCTGTGCTCTTAGTTAGTTTTAGCTAGCTGAGGCAGAGAAGTTCCCTGGACTGTTTTATTTCCTTTTCCTTGGGACTGTTTAAATCTGCTCTGGACTGACAAACCCAGAGGAGCAGCGAGGGCTGGCACCTGCGGCCGCCGGGCCTGGCCCTGCGGAGGGAGTGGGGCTGGTGAGAGACTGAGGGAGCTGAGCTGCACCCACGGCAGGGACTGCCTCAGTTTGCCATCTCTCTGCGGAGCGGCCAGAGGTTTTATTGTTTCATAGTATTCATTCTTTGTGCTTGTGGGCACCTTGTTTGTGAAATAAATAGTTTTTTCCACTTTTCTCTGAGGAAGTTCTTTTCCTGGACAGGCTGGGGGGAGGGGCCGTTTGGGTTTGCTTTCCAGAGGAACTCCTTTGGAGGTTTCCTCCCAAATTTGCCCTAAGCCAGGACATGGTCTTAAAGGTATTTTCCAACTTAATAACTCTATGATTCTTTGTCAGTTAATCACTTAGTAAACATTTGCTTTCTCTTAAAAGCCACTCTATGATGTGTGTAATTTGAACCGGTCATTTTTTGCTATACAAAAGAAATATAGCACTCTCAAAAAAGCTGCAATACACTTACTAGATGTAATGTCTTTATGTCTTGAATGGCAAACATTCTTAAAATAAATCAGACCTTCTTCAAGACATAGGAAAAAAACCTCCACTTTTGGATTTACTATGCATAAGAGTAAATCTGGCCAAATTCTCTCATGTGAACACTGATTCAGCTCCCAGCTCTAGTATCATTAGACTTAACATGCAACAAATTATGTTTGAGAACAATGAATTGCAATTAAAATACCATGTGTACTGCAGCAGAGATAACATTTTATGTATGCTTAGTGGGAAGAAAGAGAAAATCCTTTCTTGTTATTAAAGTTATAATGAAGGGATCTCAAAAAATATACATAGGTACAGGAGGAAATTATAACTGATTTTTCCTCTCAGCATGTCAGCTAGCAATTCCGTGTTGGTTGACCACATGAATAGGAATCTAAACATTTGAATAAACAACAGTTGCTGTCACTTGAATTCTTCTGTACTTCCAAGAAGAAAGGTGAATATATATTTCCAATCAGCAGTTGTTTTAAATGGATTCTCTGATACACAGTCCTTAATGATTTGGGCGTTGCACATTGAACTTTAAGCCTTTCACCATTTTTCTCAAGTAAAATTTAAATCAACTGTCAGAAAGCATCATTATTCAGTGTATTGTTCAATCCTCTCCAAGTTGTACTCACTATAAATAATTATTTAATAAACCTGAATGTCAATTTTTGTACATTTTTTTTTCTTGGTATTAGAACTGGTTTTGGAACCCAGAACATATAGGTGAGTAAACTGTTTGGCTGTCCTACAAAAGTATAATGGAGATGTAGCCAAGGTTCTTCTCATGCTGTTTTGTCACGTTATCAAGAAAATTAGAGTTTTTATAATGCAATACAGAAACCACAGGTTTCTTTTTCAAATTTTGTATTGCTCATAGATGAATGTCTTATTTTTTCAGGCCTCAGATTTCACTTTCTGTGGGTTCTACTCCAAAAATTCATCTCTGAAATCATTTAAACCTAGTAGCTGTGGTTAGAGAAGCTCTTTTTAAGGGCAGACTTTCTTTAACATCTGCCATTAATTTAGCTATTCAATAATTTCTTTAAAAGAGTTTTGGAGGACTCTTTTTGGCTTTCTGTCCTGAGACAGAACTGACCCATCTCCAGCTACAGAAAAGCTAGAAAGCAGTAATATGCACTTACTTTTTGCTGAATTCCCTTGTTTGTCAAGTGAAATCAACCTTTCAATTACATAATACATACATATAAATATGTAAACATCTATAAATACATAATATATTACAAATAAAGCCATTGGTGAATGGTCAGGACCAAGAAGTTGTTTTGCTTTCGACTGCACAAGCTAGAATGGATGCACCTGTTGCCCTGAAGTCTTCCACTGAGTTAAAAAATATAGTGTTTTGATTATTTTGTAGCTGTCCACTGCAGCCTTGTAACATTTCAGTATTTGATAACTTACAGCATATTTGTCTTTGACAAACAAGCACAAGAGGTCAAATGGCACCATTCATATTTATGCCCCCCTTCTATGTCATGCTATTTATAAGAATTGGTTGGGTTTTTTTTCCTTTACTTGTATCAAAATACTACCTGAAATCCCCAGCTCCTTCCAGCACAAACTAAAACCCAACGAATTCCATACTTTCCTCCCTCACAGACCTTATAGCTGCAGTTTGAAATAAAAGAGAAACGAAGTGACTTGCCTAAAATCTTTCTTTTCTTTCTCCTTCACACATGCATGGACTTACAGGGTTGTTTGTTTTTTTTTCCTAAAGAGATGAAAGAGACCTCATACAGAAATACATGGTATAAGTAAGGAATCAAAGTTCATTATAATAATAAGGAAATGGGGAAAGAGTTAGTATGGTGCATAACATTTTAGAGCACACTGGCATTGTTAAAGGCAGACTCAAATTGTATAGGTACAAAAGGGAAAGGACAATCAAAGCAAAAACATTTAAAAATTACACAATCTAAAAAAAAACAACAACAAAAAGGCCAGGTGAAATAATATCAAGATTTGATTTTACACGTCTGAGAGCTCATGTGCTTGGAAAGAAGTATTTTGTTCCACTGGGAATTTGGCCAAGTTTTCTTCCTTTTTTCCAAAAGTAAAATTTTCACTCTCATATCCAGAGAGAAAATTAACATAAAAATAGTCTCTGATTTAAACATAGTCTGGTACTACTCTGGAGACTAATAAGCATACAGATAATTTTCATCTAAGAGAGAAAGGACTTTTTAGGCTGTTTGGAAAAAGACAATTGGCAATTGCTGGAGTATGTTCCAAATGCCCCAAAAATGGTCAACCAAAGTGGAATTTGGTTGTCAAGAAAAAGAAGAGAGTGATAGAGAGAGTTTTGATAATTTTTCTATGTGATCTTTACAGCCATTTTGATGGGCTCTGCCTTTGTACATGCATACATATGGATATGCCAATTATAGATAGAAACACACTTGCTATACTCTGCAACCACAACTTTGAGACAGGCCTTTTCAATACTTTAAATGCAATTAGTAATTTTTTTTTTAATCTGGTCTTGCAATTTTCCTCTTTCCAATTTTCCTGAGAATCAAAAGGCTTGGAAATGCCATTATTCAAAAATCATGTCTATTGTAGTAGATACTCTCCCAAATTAAATGCTCCATGTTTATGGCAGCATAAAAACACCACACACAGATTGGTTCATAACTGCTGTGGAAGCATCAGTCAGTGCATACATACACACTCAAGAAAGAATCAAACTAAATCAAACTAAGAATCAAACTAAACAAATACTCAATGTTTGTTTTACTTCTCACTTGGCACAGCTGACAATTGAAACTTGAATTAGTTCATTAATAGATATTCTAACATACTGTCTTATGTTGAGGCTTTATTGATTTTATGGCAGTTCTGTCTGAAACAGGAACTGGCCCAAAGTAGGAACCTCATAAGTCCATGCATGTGCACACACACAAACACACATATACAATATCTACCTGAAGAAAGTGTTGCAGCATCATTGTCATCAACGATGAGGAATGTAGATGGGGGAAACACAATAATACATGAGGGATAATTGAGGAGAGGTAGTAAGAGCGAAGCTATGTGAGGTTGAAAAGAAAACAAGAAATCTCTACTTAATGTCATTGACAAAGGAAGCTAATGGAATTATCTAAGAAAGTTTATATCTCACAGCTTGAGTCTTCCTTTCTGAGCATATTTCTGCACAGACATGGACAACACAACAAGCAGAGTATCTGTAATGTGGCAGAAAATGTGGCACTGATCCACTCTGCTTTTCTTTCTCTTACTATCTTGTGTCGTTTTAGGTAGTTGAAAGTATTTTAGATTAAAAGCAGATTGTTTCTAATTGTTTCTATCTTGTAAAAATACAAGAGAAACAATTTAGTCCACATTGAAGAATAGAGAAAAACTCAGGAAATTTAATTTAAAAGTAGAATTAAAAAGGACCAGTGATGTGAAAAAGAAATTTTTAGTTATCAGCCTTGATTTAATGGAATTTTGCAGATAACATACAGTTATTACACTTGCCCTTTTGACATACATATCACGGCTTGAAATATAGACGTATTAATGAATGAAAAAATTAAGGTTGAAGCTGAATCTGAGCATAAGAGGTGTAAAAACATTTAGCAGAGAAAAGCATATGGAAAAGTACAAAGTGAGTGTGATTCTGTGATAGCACAGAAATAGTTGATCAAGTACGAATTTGCAAGACTTTTTCAAATACATGCTGGCACAAGACACTTAGAAAAAAATATTCACCATTGGTGATAGCACCCCCAGATGTCTACAGTAGCCTATTGGAATAACAGACTTTGGTTTTGCCTTTCAAAGGTAAAATAACTTCTTTTTCAGGTGCATAGCATTTCTCACACGCTATTAGAAAGAATGAGCAATTGCATAATAAAGACCAAACTAAAACTCATGGTCAGCCTAAAGATCTTTAAGTAGATGAGAAATACAATCAACAAGAAAAATCAAAATAACCCAAGTTATGTACCAAGCACAAGGAGAAAGGGACAGACCTGAAAGAGGATCAGGGTAAATGATGAGGTGCGATACAGTGATAGTATAGAAACAGGCGAATCTAAAAGAGCAACTGTACTATAAGAGAAAAGGACCCTTGAGAAGGGGGACACAGAATCTGGAAGAGACTAGATGACTTCACTTCTGGCATGATCCTGAAGGCATTTTTAAATAGGGACCCTTCATACCAACGGATACTTTGAGAAGAAACATGAAAAAGAAAGGATATGTAATATGTGCTTCTCTTTTTTTTAAGGGCAATGTTAGTTGCTTAATGTTATGCAGTGAACTTCAAAAATAGAGAATATTTAATTGTGCAATAGATTCAGACTACAACTGACTTAAAAAAAGCTCAAGTGAGTAACTGAGGTGTAAGTTATTTTCTGCGTGAACTGCAAAGTGTTCTAGTAAACTTTTAACAAAAAGACTACTTCAGAATGCATCAGATCTCAAAAATTCAATGCTGGAAATTAGAATAGATATGAAAAATTTCAAAAATTATCCATAAAAGCAGAAGATACTTTTTGACTTGCACTCTATAAAAGATTCCTTAATGCAGCAACAGCAGTCTCCTTGTTTTGAGAAATACCTTAACAAGTCAAAGAGGTAGCCCACAGAGCCAAAACTGACACATTAATTGCTTGGAAGACCAGAAAATTGCCCTGATTTTGGAACCAAAAAATCCCTGGAATCCCCTGGAAATATCCAAACACCAGGGATGAATATATGTAGTCACTCAACTCATTCACAGAGCAGAAATCAAGATAAAACAGTATCTCATCTTTCCTTCCAAGTCAACCCTGTATGATAAGCACTACAATAATGTGGACTGCAAAACAAAAGCCCTAAATACCCTAAAGCATTTATGGAGGAGATGAAGAAAGAATTTCTGCATTAGCAACAGGTGGGTCTTTCTGTTGTAGGAAAAAAAGAGTGAAATTCAACATGGATGGTTAAGTAAGAAGCAAGACAGGTGAGTTCTCATCAAAGATACATATAAACAGTGGTAGAAACCATTTCCATTCCTA
Source organism: Phylloscopus collybita (assembly GCA_027886175.1). NCBI lineage: Eukaryota > Metazoa > Chordata > Aves > Passeriformes > Phylloscopidae > Phylloscopus > Phylloscopus collybita. The sequence continues at coordinate 45,830,516 of JAJNNQ010000137.1, read as the reverse complement.
GATGGGCTTGTCCCTGACCAGAGATGTAATGTCACTACATGATGTGGGAATGTAAAACCTGTAAAGGTGGTGCTGAGTGAGGAGGAGGAATCTCCTTTTGTATTGTTCTTCCTTGGTTCATGTCTGCTGTTCAGGTTAAGTACATTTCATAAGAACCAAGTCTCCTGGATACTTCAGATTTTTTACGAGGGTGCTTGTATTCATGGCTTTCACATGTGCTTTAAAACGTTTCAATTCCAGTAGACCAAAAGCGATGTCTTTTCCACAGGAATTTGATGACCACTCACTTTTATTGATGCAGAAATTTTTGAGAAATAAAAGCAAAACAGGCAATTAGTCAAGCCACTATGATATTTTTCCTGCATGATTTTTTGTTTCCCTCTTATATGATGGTTGACTGCAGAGCTCATAAATATTTATTTATTGTTATTTGGTTAATTTATGTCTAAACTAGCTAATTTTGGAACTAAAGAAAGATATAATCTTTAAAATGTTACTGTATCTCTTTACTAAGCAATTTTATACAAATTCTGTAGAATGCATAGTTCAGGCAGAGCAGGTGTCAGAAGATACCAAACACACCTTTACATTGTTGACTGGAAACAAGAACCTGTTGCAAGGTTAAATCAGCTTTTGCAGCTGTATCACATAGATGACCTGAGTAACAACTGACTTCTGCCACCAAGAACCTAGCCTGAACTTCTATTTTAAAGGCCAAAAGCAAATACTACAGACTTCTTTCACACTGATTTTGCTCTCAAACAATGGTTGACTAAAGGTCAAAGTTTGGAGAGATATTCTGCATCAAGTGTTGTCTTTAAACATTTATGTGGAAGTTGCTGCTTTATTTTCTATGGAAAAAAAAGCATTTTTATTATTATTATTTATTTATTTTTAAGGTAGGTTCTTTTAAGCTATGGTTAATCCATTCTTTTTTTCATCTTCCAGTTTATTTGAAGATCATCAACTGCCCAAAAGATCTTGTCTTTGAATCATTTATTCCAAAAATTTGCTAGTGAGAGCAATGTCTGGATTCAAATTTTCATGATTTTTTCAATCTCCATCTTAAAACTAATTTGGATTTGTGTGTCTCTTCTTTCCCTTTCTGTGCTCCTGAAGTTGATGCTTCTCTCTCTTTTTCTTTTTCAGCTACTCCTTGCATAAAGAAGTCAAGCTCTATTGAGGGTGGTGAAGTACTTGACATTAAATGGTCTAGTATAACATTTTATGACTCAGAGCTCCTGATGAATGTGATTTATTAGGGATAAAAGCTTTTTCCTAGGTCAGATGTCTGGACTGAAGAGACAGTTCATTATAGAGGATCACTCATATTTAGCAATGTAAAAGGAATGAAGCGATTTTTTTATCATATTGGTCCAAATCTGACTTGTACCACTACTGTTTTCCTCTTCAGCCAGAGTTAATTGTCAGCTGAACAATGAAGGTACCTGGAACTAATTTATTTAGGAATATGTTCCATCTGTAAAGCCTCCGTTAATGGAGTACAAGAGGCCATGACTAAAGGATTCAGGTACAACATTTAAGACCTTGGATAATAACTTGCAGAAAATATCATCAACTCTATGTGTCAACTTATACAAAAACAGAACTATAGAACCTTTTAAAAAGGAGTGTTGTGTTCACAAAGCTAAAGTAACCAGGACCATTTCTATTCACCATAATGGTGGAATAACAGAGTCAAAAGAGTTCTCTCTCATTGCAACACAGAGAAGAAAAGAGATTCCAACCAATTGAGATCAAAAGATCTGACTCTTTTTGTAACTATAACTGTAGCTACCTACGTTGAACCAGGACCACTAAAAATACCTTGAGAACATTTATGAAAGAACTGTCCAAATAAGAAAATTACAATTCTAATTATTATTTTGTTACAAATAGGTACAGTACTTACAAGCCTTGCTTTTCATTTTGTCAAGACATTGTGTGTAAAGCTTCTGATGGAATTACTGAATTTCACATGGGAGCTGACCCCTGAATATTTAAGCTCCGAAGCAAAAGAATAAATGGATTGAAAACTGGACATATGCCGTATGGTGCCTGATCTATATTAAGAACACTTATGCTCTAGATATTCTTTTGTACTACTTTAAGGCTTATTTACAGTTTTGCATCCAACTGAACTATGAAGAAGGATTAAGTGCAATAATGGAATATCTTAATCTGTGCTGCTCTAAATAAAATTAAGAAAATTAATTCTATTTATATTTTCCTGCATAGATTAATGGAGTTAAAAGCCTTTCCATGACAATCTGAAACATGTAGCCCAGTTGTCCTATTATATAAAAAACTGGACTTTTTTTATTCTTGCAGAAGGAGAAATTTCTGTTGTCACAAAAGTTCTTTTAATGACATCAGTTTAATCTTTCTGTTATTTGCTTTTATTCCATTTACTATCTAGCCTTATTAAATTTGCAAAATAGCTTGTTTATCTTCATTCTGAGAAAGTAGTGGCCTATAATTTGCAAATATGTCAGTCAAAAATAGACCAAGTTAGATGTTCCTGGCTGGCACATTGTCAAGGCACACAATAGGGGAGCCTCCCTGCTCTCTCTCTCTCACACACACTCACACACACCCTTTCTCTCTCACATACACACACTCAAAAATGTATCCAGTAAAGTAAAATATTCACATTAATACTGAAAGTGATGAAGAAGAAACCCGGTCGACATTCCATCTGTTCCCTTGAATTAAATTTAGAATTTGTATGTAATATAGACATTTCTGTCTGAATATCATAAAGCGCTGACACATTCAGGCTTTCATTAAAAAGCTCTGAGATGTGACTTGAATAATAATCTGTCTTAGCTAATTAGTATTTTCAGTTTAGCATATTCACTTTCAAACGTATTGCTGTTTGCACATGGTAATTTAGGTAAACAGAGCCCATCCACAGCTGCATCAATTAACACTGCTAATCAAAACTGAATTCAGGTAATTAGGCACATTTATGCAAAAAATGTGTAATTTGTGGGGAAAGCTAGATTCTTCAGTAATATTTCAATAAGTAGGAGTCCCTTTTTGCAAATAAGGCAAGAATATAATGGTAAATCAGCTCTAACATATACATGATACAGTCAGTCACAAATATCTAAATTAAATCTCACTAATTGGTCTGTATTTTCAGAAACTTGACAATACTTTTTTTCATATAAATGTTTTCCTCAGTGTTTCTACATGAAAGAGTGGATTCATTTCTGATGGAAGTTTTAGTGATTTTAGAAGTTAGTGTTTTCTCAAGCGGTTTTTGAACTGTTGAACACGATGGTCCAACTTGTTCTCATTTTCAGACATGAAAATTGTAACGAGAAAGCCCCCAGCTAAAGTAAAAGCTTAATTTCCTCAAAGAAGGCACATTTTGGTTTGCCTTAAATAAAGCTAGAAATTTCTACCATCATCCATTTCAAAAATGTAAAGTAGTAAACACCTCAAAAATGTCCTGCTTTGACCTAAAAAGTTTGACAAACTTTCCTTCCCTTTCTCTCACTTAATCCAAAATTTGAAACCCTCCAAAAACCAAAAAAAACCACCCAAACCCAAACATTTAAGCAGTGTAAGAAACTGCAAATTATAAGAGAATTTCAATTTTTATTCAAATGGAATGAAAGAATGGAATGTTTCATGGAAACATTATACTCTACGAGTTTTCACATGCAGCTATTCAAGTTATTCAAATTCAATTCTCTGTTATGCACACTTTCAGAAAGCTACATAGGTCTGATGAACAAGGAATGCAATTATCAACTTGCAGCTAATTTTCCATGATGAAAATAAATACCTAGGCAATTGCTGATTTTTAACAGAAGCCTAAAATTAATCTAGAATTTTTTTATCTGCTCCCTGATTTGAGGCTAACTCTGGGGGAAAATATGCGATACATTTTGTGCAGATTTGCAACATGGAATATATAGCTTCTGCTAAAAACATCATTGTGAAGAAGAAGAATTCTTTACAACTTTAAGGTCTAAGCCTAGGTAGCTATTGAAATTGCACTGTGTTTTCCAATCATACGTAATGCAGTGCATATCTCACTACTCAGAAACTTTTCTCTATATAGAAAACTACCATTTGTTCCATTATAAAAATATTTTTAAATGCCACATTTAAATATTTTTAAATGACCTTAAACCTCCAATTTTCATTTAGCTATTGGCTGAGTAACATCTTGAAAGAATATTTAAATGAGAGAGAAGAAGAAAATAAAGCCTTAGGCAGGAGAAAAAAATTGAGGTATTTTCTTTTCAAATAATCATAATGACTGCTGCTAATGTTAGAAATGCTGAACAAGATAAGATAATTTCTAAACAATTATCAGACCAACATAAAAGCATGGGAGCAATAGTGGGGGCTTTAAAAACCTAAAAAAAAGGTTTTAATTGCACCTTTTTTTCTGGTTTTTTTTCCAAGAGAGAAACAATCACCTATATGACATGCTAAACACTTCACCGATCTCTCACATGACTTGTTAACATTGACATACAGTGAAGATCATCAAAACAATCCTATGTGACCTGTCTCTGAAAGAACCTGCTTGATAAATGCTTTTTCAAAAGAGCAAAGCAAAAGGCACAATGACTAACAGTGTTTATTTTAGATGTTATAGTCTGTAGGAAGTGAGGACAGTGACAACATCCTTGCCTTCTCCCTCCTCCACCAGCCACATTGTTAGCATTTTTTTTTTTTTTTTTTTTTTTTGCCTAAAGAAGTCAGATATAATATTCCAACAAAATTCCTAGAAAAACTTTACTACACTGCCCTGTCTCTTCAGCCTGACTGCCTCACTAAATGTAAGTGGACACAGTTAGGAGAATGCCTTCACTGAACACATATATATTTAGTGTACATTATTACGTCAACATGAATTTCCCTGATGCACCACTCATTTGAAAATTTTATATCACGCCAGAGTATCATTATTTCATGCGATTTGGAGGGGTTTTTTTCCACAGGGGTTTAATAAATGTTTGGTAGTATTAGCTGATAACAGACAAGGAAATAATGCCTATCTCAAAAGAGAAAATGCTATACATGGAAGTTGGCTGGTAAATAGGTGTTTCTGACATAGGTAGCTCCTGTGTTAGAATTTTTTTCTCTTCCACATTGCTCTACTGTAAAATATGGAAAATAATTGAGGCACCTTTCTACTAAAAGAAAAATATAAAATTGGATTTTACATTCCTGTTACTGGTAATTAAAATATTATGGCTATTTTTGGCTGCAAAGAATCAATAAATACTGTTTTCCTCAATTTAAAGAAAAGTTTAATTTCCTCAAAGAAGGAAATTAATCCTATTACAAGCACTCAAGAGCATTCCAGAATTATAAGCAAAACAATAAATATTTGAAGTTATTTATTTTCTCCACAGAGCATGCAACTCATTATTCATAACATAAAAACTGTTGAAATGCTTCATGTTCCAGGTATTCATACAGTAAATTCAAAAACATGCAAAAATTTTTCGTTCGAGAAAAGCAAAAACAAGAGCCAAAAGCCAACAATTAGTACTCTACACTTTACATGAGGAAAAAAAAGCTCAATAATTTGCAAATGTTGAAGGAAGAGCTAGTTCCATAATTAAAAATCAGGCAGAGATCCTTTTGGCAAATGGATCTCTTTGTTAAACATCCCACTAATCCAAGCCTGAAGGTATAATTCAGTACCCTGGAGGATCCCCTCTATACTTTTGCCAGCTGTTCCATTTAGGTCACTTCACCACAAGTTTAGCTTTTATCTATTCCTCACTTTCTTCACTGGGTCCCAGAAGCAGCAACCCATCTCTCTGAAGGCTGTTTAAAGTGTAAATGAAAAGACGAGACAGAAGTGAGCTGCTACCTCAGGGTCCTTAATTTCTGAACTGCAATTCCTTGGACTTCCCTACCTTGACAGATGCAATATGAAATCTTCCTTGATGAAAAGTGAGGAAATAAACTGAATATGGAATGCAGATGGCACATTCATTATCATTTTAATGCCTTACAGCTGCATTAAAGAATAGGAAATTTTACTAGGCAGAAAGTCCACTCAAGACCAAACAGTTATAGCAGCCCTTCTGCCCTTCAGCCCAATTCCCAGCATTACTGCTGTTGGCATGCAAGCAAAAACCTTCAAAGAGCTATTTTATCTCTTCTCAAGCAGTCAGGGAGAGGTGGATTCAAGGAGAGAAAATAAAAAGGAAGTTAAAAAAAAAAAAAAAAAAAAAAAAAAAAAAAAAAAAAGAAAAAAATCCATCATAGTCTGATCCAGTACAGTGTATGCCAAAGACCATAAAGAGTCCTGGATGCAGACCTGACTCTCTTGCCTTCCTCTTCTAGACTGGCAGGTGAAGGAAGGAGACAGTAACCCATGAAGGACTTGTTCATGCAAGTTAAACCAACCTCAAATAACAAAATTACTTCTAATTTACCATTATTTTGGTACTTTTTAACAAAAACATAATTTCCCTAATGAAAATGACAAAAATATGTGAACTGGATCCATTTATAATGGCTGTAGTCAGTGCAAATTTCAGCCCTCAGAATCATTATAGTCCTCCAGAATGACTTTTAGACAGTATGCTGCTTTATAACAACATCCTGATTTCTTACTCTGCGAAAGTTAAGTTAAATTTATTATAAAACAAATCACTGCCCTGACATTCGTCTTCTAAATAAAAATAAAGAGTCAAGCAGATACTCCAGAAGGAATTCCTAAGTGTTCAACTTTTAATGAAAGATTTATAAAAAATGCAGCGAGCATACTACTGAGGTCTTTCCAATTTAATATCAAGTAATAAAATTTGCACACACAGATACAAACAGAAATGTGAAGCAGAATTATAAGAACTCTTGGAAAATAACTTTCAAGATTTTTTTAAATGCTGTTCAGTAGCATAGCCACAGCAACTCTGAAATTTGCACTGACTACAGCAACTCAAATTTGCACACACAGATACGAACTGAAATGTGAAGCAGAATTCTAAGATCTATTGGAAAATAACTTTCAAGATTTTTTTAAATGCTGTTCAGTAGCATAGCCACAGCAACTCTGACAACCACCTGCAAGACTTTACACATACAAGTAATCCCATAGGCTTTAGACAACTACTAAGATCACGTCCTGATCCTACCCATCCAGCAAGATGTACTGGCTACAGCCTAAGAAGCCACTTGTTCACACTTGTAGGAAGCACGGGAATCACAACCCTGAAGCAGCGCAGCAACTCACACACCTGCACTCAGCCCGCACTGGAGGAAGCGCTCTGTCAGTCAAAAAATACAGTTCTGCAAGCTCGTACATCTGACTTTTAAGGATCAGGGAGAAGGAAAAAGCAACTCAAAGAACAACATTGGATGCAACTTAATTTCTAATTGTGTAATGGCTTGCACAGGGGAGCAACCCATCTCCGACAAGCCGTCCTGTGAGGCTGGGCAGGGACCCTCACCTGTGTCCCACTGCCCCTGGACGCATCGGCTGGCTCGAGGTCTCTGCTAGCAGATAAAGCACATCCACGGTGATTTGCACTGCTTACCTCGCTGACGCTTCCACGCTCTCCTGCCAGCATTCCTGCACGTGAAGCTTCATTGCAGGCAGCTGCTCCCAAGTTCAGCGTCTCCGTGGCACGGCCGCTCCAGCGGGAGCCAGCAGAGCAAAGGCAGGTTGTCACACCAGTTCTACCACAGCCCAGCCGCGCGCTGTCTGCAATCACATCTCACTGAGTGCAAAACGAAAATTAAAACGGTTTTTTCTCTTACACTTAGAACAGTATGCTATATCATTCGTGTTTGCATTTAAATTGGACAGAATAATTTACTACTGGGTTTTAATTTCAGAAGGGTTAATCACCTCAGCAAAGGTCAATCAAACTTTAATCTCCAATAAAATTGCAGTAGCTTCAGTCACCTGCAGGACATTTATTATTTTCTTATTTGCATGCAAAAGGATGCATCACTGATCTTTTAATTCTTTACATTAGCACATTTGCCATTAACATTTTACTAAAATTATTAATTCCTCCAAAACTATTACAAGAGCTCATTTCTACACATCTCAGAAGATAATCCTGTTAAAAACCAGCCACATCTACTGTGACATTGCTTTAGTTGTCTGCTCTAATCCTCACAACCATTTGATACTCCAACCGAGTTCCAACAATGCACGGAGTCTCAATTACAGAAAATATTACAGGCTTTAGTTTAGAACAACAATATACTGTTTTAGTAACTTAATCTTCCCTATTGTCTGCAATCACAATACTAATGTATTTTGTCGCTGCTCACAGCATTTTCTATTCAAAGCAAAATATAGATTTTTAATATTGCTTAGCAGCTCTTGAAAAGCAATAGATTGACAAGAATAAGTTAAACCTAAAATCCATTACCAAGGATAAGAATAATAATGATGATAGGAATATGTTTCTGGCCTGCAGAGAAGTATTTCCTCACAAAACAGAAGTCCCTTTTGGGGTATAACCATTAAAAAATAAAGAAATTATAAAAAAGAGCAGCTTGTTCTTACAGTTTGGTCTATCAGTTAAGAACAATTTATCTACTATTAAACTGACTGAGAAATGCAAAGCCTCTGAAAAATTCACATCAGCGTTAGTTTTAAACTACCATTGCAATAATATCAGCTCAAATGAGAAAATTATTTAACTCTAAACAGATAATTGTCAAATATAAAAGAGCATATCCTGTCAAATACGTTGGTTTTAGATAAACATCAGCTATGCTAGCTACTAAACAATATATTGCTTCAAAAGTCTACAGTAACAATTCCATCTGAATGCTCAGAACTAGTTTACCTGTAAAAACACAAAGAGAAAAGCAACAGAAAACTCAGGGAGAGCTCGTTACAGAACCGAAACAAAATGCAAAAAATTAATTCCCCAAATTTTTAGAAGCTGGCACCAAAAAGTCCCAATTTATTGTGCAGAAGAATACTAATACCACCAAAATGCATGGGTCTCCCTTATTCTCCTACCATGGCCATATTAGCTCCTGCGAGAAAGAAAGCTTCTATCTATTTAAAATGGATTTTTTAGCCATAATAACATTTTGACATACCGTAATGTAAACAAACTGTTCTTTCCCATCCCAATATTTCCTTCTCTGTCTCTCTGTCTCTCTCTGTCTCCGTCTCTCTCCTCTTTTTGTTTTAATATATGGCACACAGACAGACACACGCCCCCGTCACTGTCAATATGCACACTCATTAGCAATATGTCAGGCTGGCATTTTCAACACACTCCAGAGCATAACTGAACTATCACACAGTGCACACACACACATGTGTGTGTTAAAATACAATTGCAGAGAAAAAGAGCTCAGTGGAACAATGTTTAACTTGGAAAACTAGGTAAACATACAAAAGGAGTAAGTGAGATTCTCAGGCAGTATTTTACAAAGGTGCTGTGAATTCCCAGCTATCATCAGTGCTCCTCTCTTTTTACACACACAAAAACGCAGACACAAATACACATATACAAAAGAGAGCATTTTAGCAAGACATTCTAATGCTGAATTATGGATGCAAGAACACAGGATTTTCCCTGGTTTTTTTAAAATTTTTATGCCTTTAAGTTACATTCTAACTTGAAGTAAGGTGTGAAAAGAAAAACTGCAAAACATAAACCCAAGCTGAACTATGAGTTCCTAGAACATATACTGTCAACAGCATTTCTCAGCTTCCAGCTGAGAAAATTAGCTACAAAACAACTGCATTTACATTTTTTGCCAAAAGCATCCAGCAAGACACTGAAGACCACTTAGAAAGGGTATCACTGAACTACAGTTTTGATTATTCACCTCTTGACACATTGATAAAAAATATTCTAGATTGCTATTGCAACTGCTTTAAAATATGACAGAATAGCTTCACATGGCATCCTGAAATGAAAGGCATCATCAAAGGACTATGTACTTTATTTTTCAAAAGAACTAACAGTGGAGAAATGTATAGGGAAAGAAACATACCTTTAGTTATCCCAGCGAACGACTTTGAAGCACATCTACATAGTCCTGCAGCTCCACCAGTACAAAAGTCAACACTGCTGCGTTTGTGATCTCTGTGACAATGGCATCATACTGCCGGCAATTTTTTCGATTAAACTTCTCAGCCATTGCTACCAGACATGGTAGCAACTTTGTTAATTATGATATTAGCCAGCTGGCGGGTACAATCAATCATCCACTGTAAGAAAGCCAGACAAAGAGACATCTAATCATTGCAACCAGAGCAGATAAATTTTGTTCCTTTCTTATACGTGTCACAGATTCTATGCCTCCTGACCCTCTACACAGCCATCGACTGTCAAATTTAGATTCAGCAAGCTCCCAGCTTTTCTTTATCCCTGCCTTAGATCTGAAACTCCTGGTTATCAGGAAGACAAGCGTCACCAGCTGTCTCAGAACAGGAAGGCAATCAGGTGAATAGTACTTATTATCTCTCATTGCCTTCTGAGGAGCAACAAGATTGATTTTGGATCAACAACACATCCAGATCTCAAGCACAGTTACTACAGTGTCAGGTCTAGAATGCAGTGCGTACATAAAGCTGACCTCAACCTTTATTAATACTGCAAACCAAAAGTTTGAGGGCTGCTCTTCTTTTAGTTTTGTTTTGAGTTTGTTAGGGGTTTGGGTTTGTTTTTTTTTTCCCCTAAGAAACTCTTTAAATTTTTTTCTCCAAAGCTGCGTTGGATATTTTCTTATTCCAGGCCTCCTTCCCCCCACCTCAGGAAACCCAGGCAAGCAGACCGCACTGTTACTCCGGGGACTCTGTTTCACAGTTGGATAGTCTTAATTGGGCCCACAGAAGCAGTTAGCTACCATTAAACGTTTCTCTGTATACATCTTCCTCTCAACTAGTCTGATTGTACATAAACCCCCACAAGTGAAGCCTATGCTTTGAGAAGGTTAAACATGCAAATATGTTATAAACCCAGAAAATAAAATCACCCTAACAGAATCTGAGCTGATGGCGAATTTCAGCATTGGTCTAGAAACAGGAATATATTTGGGCTTTTCATTTAGAGCAGCATAAAACAATCATGCACTCTTACTGTAAGACCTTTTTTTATAACCCAAATGCTCTGCAAAGTAGCAGAAGTTGGCTCATATGAAGTAGAAATAAAGGTTACAACACAACACAAGCTATCCGAATTATGCATTCTGGTACAAAAACCTCACCAACTAACTTGATACATTTCAAAATCCCTGCCGACAGTTCCATTTAACTAAACAGAGTATAATAATCAATGAACGCAAGTTTATAAGGACTTGCAAAAATTTTCAGGATCAGTTTTGAATTCTTGGTACATTGGCTGTCCTGGCATTTGGACTGAAGACTGCTTTTCCAAAACTGTATCTTTTCAGAAAAAGTGATCTTATGTCTACTTCACCTTAAGTGAAAGCCAGTTTAATATTAAAGGTGACATCCAGTAATACTGGCTCAATCATGAAGAATATTTTGTGGACTTTACAGCATGAAATTATCTCTGTTTTTAATAAATGTAATTTATTAAAATTTTTCACTAAAAAAATACTTTTTTTCTTGAAAGTTTTCACATGCAGTTCAGCTGAAATTTTCACGCTTCTTGAAATGCAAACAGAAAATATCAACAGTTAGAAAACAGCAGCTAGTGGGAGTAACAACTACAACCTGACCTTGCTCCCTTGAAATCAGTGTTGCAGAACCTTCTTTGCCTTTGGATAAGTTAAATTTGTCTCCTTTGTGGCTTTCTCATTTGGAAAATTTAGGAGGCTGAATACAGGAATAGTAATGGTGTTCATAATTCATTATTAAACACAGCTAATTGCTTTCTGATATTTGTTGGAAAGGATGAGGACAAGAAAATAAATTACATTCTCAAATGTGATGTCATTGTTTCATTTATTTTGGATGACTGAAGTATTCAACCATCTTCTCAGGCAGATATTGAAGGCCACATCAGTTGTGCGTTGCATCCTATGTCCAAAAAGTTAACAAACTGAGATCTAGTTCAAGTACCTCCATCAATGCAATGGCAGACACTGTTAGAAACTCCTGACTAATTCACTTTATTTAAATATCTACCACCAAGAGGATTTTACTCAGAAAGAAGACCTTCATGAATTATTTGCTCTCACTTCTATTGCTTTTCTCAAACCAGATTTTGCTTTGTTTAGGCAGCAGCTAAATATGAAGAAATAGTCCTGATTTTAGCACAGAGATGTAAGGCAAGAAGAAATAACTGAGCATAGCAAATGATCAAGGGACTTGAGAAGGACACAAAAACAGGAGGCTGCCGCAACTATCAATTCATTTTTTCTGGAAAGTTAACCAAAATCATTGGATACATAAGCCTATCCCTAGAAATATCTCAAGTCAGCCACCAGCATAGACCTGACTATGTTTCTAAGCTGTCAGAACAGATCTGAGCTGGCAAAAGTGGAAAACAAACCGGATGGTCTCTGACAGATACAGATTGACCTGACCAATTATTTTAAAGAAGCAGAAGTTAAAGATCAAACTTGGGACCCCAGCAGAACATGCTTTTGTTAATTTACAACAGTTCCATCAGGTTTTCCTTTTATTCACACTTTTTTTTTTTCCTTTTCATTACTTCAAAGATCACTGTGGGAAAATACGGAATTAACTTCCCGTACCCTCAGCTATAATAAAAAAGGCAACTGGACTTGTCACTATGCTCTCCTTTGTCATCACTAGGATGGACACACAACAGGATTCTGCTGAGAACGAATTATTATACCCATTTCCATACTTGGATACGGTGGAAGAACTTATACACTGGATGGATATACTAGCTCTCTCTATTAGCTCTTGTGGAGATAGCAAAACTGGTCTGAATTCAGTTTTAATTTAAAATTATGAGATGATCCAAATTACATGAATTAGAGATGTAATTTTTACAGGGCAAGGCACCTCCTCTGAGTAATCTGGCCCTCAATTTCTTAAGCCTTCTAAAAAATCAGCCATATTTACTTGGGGTTTATTTTTTTTCCCCTGTCCATTGAGACAAAAATATTAGAATTGCCAAATCCTCCATAACATACGTGATACAGGAAAAGGAAAATGAGTGCCAAAGGAGGAGTAAACTCAGGGTCAGGTAAAAGAAAAATTTCATTAGAAAGGAGGGAGATAAAGGCTAGGCCATGGTTAACTAAAAGTACATTCAGTTTAAAAAAAGAAAACATAAGACATGGCCATAATAATGGTGTTGCAGCCTCAAAAGAGAGGTTTATTTTGGTAAAGAGAGGATTACTCCAGGATTTCCACAGTATTTGCTACATTCTTAGAACACAGAATATTGGGGGAAAAAAACCAAACAAAACAAACACCAAAAGAAACAAAACACCCCCTAAAATCCCAAAGATCCACTGTAGAGAGAAGTATAGAAAAGAGTAGGATCCATTATCTAAAGAAAAAATCAAAATAAAACAACCTATTCACAAGCTTAACTTTAAAAATGTCCATCCAATAAACCTTCCATTTTACTCTCATAAATCCTGTAAATCTTCCATTCAGTACCTCATTAAAAAAAATTAAGTGGAATTAGGAATAATATATGTAAATTATACATTTAAAATAATGAACAATGTAATGAAAGGACCACTCTTCACATTGCAATCCAGTGGGTTTTTAAATTAACTTTTAATGCTCAGTGACTGTCAATTATAAAGGAACCTACATGTTTGACTCTGCTAGAAAACACAAACCAGGAGAAGGAAAAGTGTAACACGAGGGCACAAAGCCAGTACAAGAGGGTACCAACCAGTGCAGAGCTTTAAGGGAAAACAAGTAGCAGAGCCTGGGTCCAAGGACCCTGAAACCTGTCTGCAGCGAAGCTCTTCCTGAAAACAGGAGCTTTGAAGGCTTGGTGACACACTGACCCTCTCACTCACTGATTCCCCCCTCACTCCAAGAAAAAGCATAGCAACTCCAGACAGAGACCTTATGGTATGATTTCTCATTCTGGCATATCATATGCACCTGAAATAGCCATGGATATTTTTTCTTTTAAATTTTGTTTTAAGCAATTGGTCTGCAGTATAAACTGCACATAGATTCCACTGAAAAGAATGAGATAGTAAAGTCTCACAGTGCAGAACAATGTCTGCAAAGGTCACACGTAGCTTCTTGAGAGGGAAGCGCCATGAGGCAGATGTGAAGAGGCCACATGTTGTGTCAATCCTTAGCACAGAATGAGCAGAGGTGAAATATTAATGCATTGCAAGGAAAGCAACCTTGCCTATATTCTAGGAACTGACAAAGAAAAAAAAAAGGGGGGAAAGACCATTTCTCCACCTGCAGCATGATGAACAGGTCCAGTTTTATCTCACTTTGATATTGTCAGGATATGTGAACTAAAGGACTTTTGTTCTGTCCTGCTGTGGCCAGATGCCAACAAGACCAAAAGCTGCAAATATTTTTTCCTTGCCACCCCCTTTCACCAACGCTCTGCTGTTTTGCTACCTGCACTAGTAGTCAGACATACCTCTACTTAAACTGATCATTAAGAATAGAGACACTGCATATATATACACACCAGCATCCTGCCTTTGACAGGATCCAGTAGCAAGTGTCCAAGAAAAAAATGTAAGGGCAAGCAAGTAGCAATTTTCATTCCTGATGTATGTTCCCATTTCTACCCACTCATGGCATGGGAGTTAACTTAGCACAAAGCCAGGATGGCTTAATGCAACATATTTGACAAGAATTTCAGTTCTGTTACCTACATAGCAGAATGAACCAAAAAATCAGTACCAAGGGTGTGCAGTTAAATTACTGACAATACATCTGTAAAACAGAAATCCTTGTGAGAATAAGAAAGACTGAGCTGAAGTCTGCAAAAAATTAATCTGTCCAAAACTATTTGTTTGCCTATTTTTAAAAAAGACAAGATGTTCATTAACATTCAGACTAAAAATTCTGGATTTGAAGTGGGCTTGGGGGTTGTATCGTTCTGTAAAGAAGAGGCAATAAAATCTTGCATTGTCTTAATGGAACAACAGTGTATAAAAGCACCTTCCCAGAGAGCCTCTCGCTAGGTCACGTGCACCACAACTCCTGGAGCACCACAACTCCAGGAGCTAGTAATAGTTCTTCCCTAAAGGCAGTGTTTGCACTGCTTTACAGGAAATTCATTCCCAGTGTTGTGGTTAAAAAGCCTTTTCTACAGCCTGAAGGCGTCTCCTATGCAAAAGTTCTCACCTGCAGTAAACTGGAACCGGGATGGCAGACACACACACACAGAGAACACAAAATAACAACTGAATAGAAAAAATGCTCATTCCGGAGACAAGAAACACAAAATACATTGGAGAAAACATATTGCCATGATACAGCAACACAATCTCTTTAGATTATACGGTACTTATGTTTAATGTGTCATTTTATATTTTCCCCAAAATAAAAAATGCACTTACAGATGAAGTAGTCTCATAAAAAATATCCATTTTGTCTGAATAAAATTGAAACACGTAAGACACTAATAATGTGGCAGAAACAAACTCTGGTACATGACCCATTAGAAAGGTTGTAACTTCAATGATCCAATCAAAGTGACATAAGCCAAACACGCAACAGACAGAAAAAAGAAAAGTAAAATCCAACAACAAAAACCACCAAAATTGTCCGATTATAATTCATTCAAAATAAAGTATAGAGTTAATGTAGTTACATTTTGAGTCTGGATTCTATGAAGACAGGTCTCATATTTTGAAACTGCCCAACACAGGTATCCAGGATATTAATAATTTTCTAAATTCACTTCATTAGCTTCTTTCAATGCAAATAGTTAATTTCCTGACAGATAACACTCTACAAGTGATTAATTTCAGAGTACTAAAAAGCTCCACAGCTAAATTAAAAAAATAAAAAAAAGATAACAAGGAGGCCAAGTCAGTCATAATTTTTTTCCAGATTCTGAATTTCTTCCTTATATATTTTAAACTGGTTTTCACATCAATGTCAGTAATCTATTATTTTCAGTATTAGATGACAGAGAGCTCTTACAGAGACTTATGTCAAAAAGTACCTGAAAGAAGATGACTGAACAGCAAGAGAAACATAGTTTGGGGAAGGGGCCGGGGTGGGGGGGGGTGGGGGGCAAGTGTTTAATTTATTGCAGATGTCATTGTATTATATCAGATTCAGTTCTCTCTTTACCTCTTCATTACAGAAATTATCACTAGTAACAGTGTTATCTATCAACACCACAGTGAAATCAAGCCTAAAATAAGTAATTTTGTGAGGCTGTGGTTCCTTTTAAATAAAGCCTAACAAGTTCAAAAATAAAAATGCTGTTCTTTCCCAAAATATACTGTGTTATGGGGTTTTTTTCCTCATTTATAAAGATGGTATTTGCACAAGGATACTCAAAGATTCTCGTGTAATGTGACTGAACAGCTCATATGTCATTGACCAAAGAAGCACTGCAGGAGGATACATCTCCATTTTTAAATGTAGGTTGCCCCATCACGTAACAATCAATTGCCCCAGGTTTTGCCACACCAAACAGGGAAGTGGAAGCTCTGCATAAGGAGCCCTCTCCAGAGAAAGAGCATTAAAAAAAACACACAATACATTAAAAAAACACACACTTTAGTGTCCAAATGCTGGCTATTCCCAAAGGGACAAAATATGATGTGTATATGCAGCAAAATGGGGAATAACTCTGAGTATGCCATACATGTAAGATGCTAGACTGCAGTGAAATATACCAAAACCTCTTATGAGCAATGACTCAAGAATTTTGCTGCCTTAGACCTCTTTGCTCGTTTAAAAATGCTCTTTCCACTCTAGCATTATTGATCATGAGAAAAATTAAATTTCTACTCTCCCTTAAAGCTGAACACTGATTTAAATCTTTTCAAGAACAGAATTTAAACTCCATTGTATGAGCAGAGGAATCAATCATACCATTAGAAAATGCTCTGTTGATGGTGCTAGTTTCAACTGAAAAGTATAATGAAAATAATTAATTTGCTGGCTTCATTTGAAAAAGAGCAATCCCTTGCTGATTGTCATACTTAAAGTTAGGATTGGGCAGAGAGGGAAAGATAGCCCAAAATGTTACTGTAGCTCAGCATTTAACTGATTTAAAACATGGAATTTTCAATGTCTTTAAATCAAAACTGCTTGGAGTGGAATAAACCCACAGTTACAAAAAAGTATAATTTCTTAACAGTTCTTCAGGAGCTGGTTTAATTAACAGGTGTTTAGAAGGGATGACCTTAAATATATATGCCCATGTGTCAGGCTGTCAAGGTGATATACCTCAAGAAAGTTCTGTACTATACCAGCTCTGCCCACTACTGCTGAATGCCACTGCAGTTCAGGTGTCAATACTCAGTAGCAGGCTGCTCCAAATGTGTGTACTGTCACAACCTGTTTCTTTGGCATGTCCATTATTTATCACCAGCTGCAGTAATCTGTAAGTTTGTAAAAAACTACACTAATCCCTTTAAAGTATTCCAATCAAGGCTCTAAAATGCAAAGTGCCAACCCTGAAAACAACATGGCTCTCCCAGTCTTTGCCTGTGTTTTAAATACCCTTACCAACTTAATTATTATCATAATGTTAAAGCTGTGCAATCAAGGTCATTGAAAATAAAAAATCGTGCTAAAAGAACAAAATAAAATCGAAGTATTCAAGTGGAAAAAGGTAAAGTAAACAAAATAAAGCATTAGCTAGAAGTTAGGAAGATCATGCATTAAGATGAAAGATAAACCAGATGCAATACACAGCAAAGATCAAAGAGCTCCATCAATTCATTCTGAGAGTCAAAATCCAGCTGAGCATGGGAGCCCTGTCCGCATAATAAGAAAGGTTGACTAAAACATAAGGATTAAACAGATGAGCTGTCTCCAGTGAATGTATGGCACAGGAAGCCCTGCTGAGCCACTTGTAAAGACACTTTGGAATTGTACACCTGCTACTCTACAGTGAAACCTACAGGAAGCCAGTCTGCAAGGGGAAAGAAACCCATTAATGGACTAAATAGCTATCTTTAAGAGAGAAGAAAAAAAAAAAAAAAGAGTTGATACAAGAAAACAGCAGCAAACAGATTTGCTCTTTCCCCTCCATTTTATTTATTTACAAAATATTTCCACCACAAATGACTATAAAGACATTGTTACCACCACCCTCTCATTCCCTCAAAATAAAAGAAAAAAGTTTAGCGCGTAAACTATCAACATATAAACTATCCATACATAGCAGGATCAGCCTAGTATTCTCAATGAAACTGTCACAATATTACTGGTTTAGAAGCTCTTTTTGTACTCCAGCACTTGTGTTAACTGGCCAAATCTCCAACAACTTCAGTGCTGTGGGATTAATTTTAAGAGTCAGTAAAATCTATATTATTTCTAATACTGATGGCATTTAAAATAAGGTTATATAAGTCTTCCTTTTTCTCATTCACTTTATGGATAGAGATGGAGACATTTCAATCAAAATTTATAGCTGATGACTAGTTTCTCTTCTCTTATCATTGGTGACAAGAAACAAAACTAGAAAAAAATTAAAAGGTAAGAAACACTACTCAATTTCATTCATTCATTCATTAACTCTTATATTAAAGTAAAATCCCTATGACATGCATGTAGTCATAAACACAGCCCTCCCACCAAAAAAAGGAAAATGTAGGGCTAGCAGTTACTTCATGATTTAAAGAACCCAAATGGCAGGGGTTTCCAACACCTCTGACAGGATCAGTGTTATCCATTATACCTCGTTGCAAAGAATGGATCAGGGATGACCTCACCTCATAAGATGGCAAAACAGAACAATCAGGAAGCATAGCTTGCAAGTTTCTTAAGGCTTTGCTTTCTGACACATACACAATTAATATCCACTGCAGGCTACAGGTGGTTCCATATTTGTTTTTCAAATGACTGTTACTAACCCGCTTGTTCCACAAATGTTATTTACAATCACATCTTTTATTCTTGTTTTAGCTGACAGGACAATCTCCTCAAGGATCTGGGTAGAGCTGATGTATTTGATTTTCAGGTTATCTACTGCCTGCAGATACAAGCACTTTGATTGTTTACAATGGAGGAGTAATTGGTAACTGTTAAATAACTCCAGAGACTGATTTAAGAGTCCTTCACTTACTGCATGAAAGTAGGGCTTCAACCTACAGTCCCTAATCTGCTAAATACTTAAAGATTTAACTACAAAAACAGGATATTAAAAAAAAAAGCAAATGCAATGATAATTTAATCATCACATACAAGCATTATATTCCATTTTAATGATTTCAAATCAATTTATATTCCAAAGTGGAAATTAAAATAAGAAACAAGCATGTTCTCTCATTACACTTCCAAAATCAGTTACAAATATTAATTTGAGTGGCACAGTCTAAAGCAGAATTTCTAGTGCTGCCTTCAGTATCTCAAGCCAAAATGAGGACACTGAAACAAAATTCAGTCAGTATTCCTATGAGGAATTTCACATGTTTAATTGGTGATACATTACTTGTGATTGCATAGGTTCAAGTTGCTGACAATATTTAAAATAATTTTCAGAAGCATTTGCCTGGTCTTGCACAGTCAAATAGAATTACTTAGCCATAAATAAATCTGGCAAAAAGTCACAGAGGGCGTTTTAACTATTTTCTGACACCATTTAATTGTAACTGAACTTCCCTGCTTCACAAAATGGCGTGGAAGCACAGTACTGTTATAAGCACATTATTTGTTGGCAGAACTCCTCTGAACTTCGCATTTTGTACTGGAAAACAGCACTGAAATGCATCATTGAAGATATTAGACATTACCAGACAGCACCAACATGGATGTAGCCTAAATCAGATGCTAAAGCACACTGTGAGAGGCCATCCAGTAAGAACTACAGTGAGCTCACCATGCCCGTGTTTCACCACAGAGCCCACATTCACCATGCTTTGAGGAGCACGGTTGAAGTACACTGCAGGAGACAGGGGAATCTCTTGTCATTCCCTGCCCTTCTGGCTTCTCTGGGGAGTACAGCACCAAGACTTCTGCCCTGCTTCCATGCAAAAATAACGTGGGTGCTTAAGGGCTGATCAGCAGCGGCTTCCCACAAGAGCAGCTCCACCCGCTCGCGGACTGAAGGAGACACCTGTGAAGCACTATGGCTGACTAAAGGAGTCACAGGATCCTCTTCTGTTCCACATAAGTCTAACTGCAACCCCTCAATCTCATTGAGAAAGAGCTTTCTTTCCAAGCAGAAAATTTAAGGAAAACTGAGATTGTTCCTAAATCATTAACAATGTCAATTTCCTGGCTTCTTGGGGAATAAACATACTTGCTGGCTTGCTGTGAATTAATCAAGTGGAAGCCCAACATTTTACACTTTACAGCCAGCACCCCACAACTCCTGGACTCCTGCAAATCCCAGGCACACATCCTGCAAAAGTCACATAAGATATATAGCAGAGACTGAGCCATGTGCTCTTCCAAGTAACCTGGTGGATATACTATCACAAATTTTACCGCCCATGGGCAAACCACAGTATGTTCAGACCAAATCACAACTGATTTCACTGAGCCATTCAAACACTTTTCTACCAAGAAAGAACTGCCACTTTGAAAAATTTCAACCTGTTTACCCAGCTGTTTTGGTCCTACAGCTGTCATTTAAAAGGTCATAAACATTCCTTTTTATTATGAGGTAATGATTTTACCTTCTCCTTCTCAACAGTTTTCCATAAACTATTGAAATAATTTCTGTGTTGAAAGTTTACCATTGAAAATTTTAAAGCAATATTTGAAAAGTCCAGAAGGTCATGATAAGTCAAATACAAAAATTGTATCTATTGTTAATTTAACCACTAGGCTCCTATGCAAATTCCACAGTGGGATGTATGTACTCATTAATTTGTTCTGCTTTTACATTTGACTACTACATCTCCAGCTCTGTTGCTCTGCATTTTTTTTAAACATATATGTATATAGAATTAGTAGAAGGCAAGCAATACATTATCTCCCTCTTTGAAGTAAAAAAAAAAAAATCTGGCAAAATAATCCTTTATAAGTTTTATAGGCAATGTGGAACTGTAGGAAAACCCCCAAACATTTGGACATACTTGTAAGTATGCTAAATGAGGCAATAAGTATGCCCTTACACATAATTCTGAAACATTTCTTCTTCGTGTCTGCTTCAAACCCTGTTTGGTTCAACATTAAATAAGAACTATGATAATTTACAACTTTTTATATGGAGGCAGGAGTAAAATTTTCCAAGTTGTACTCACATGTTCACGTGTGCAAGGGACACAATTAATCAGTTTAGCATACTATGGCTTATCTCTGTAAGTCTACTTTTCTGAATTTCATTTCCTAGACTAAAATTGTAGTTCTTCATATTTCTTGATGGAGAAAATCAGAGAAAAAAACTAAATGTAATAGAAAGCATCATTTCAGGAACTAGAGTTATTTGTATAACTTTTTTTCTTCTCTGTCCTGTCTTCCTGTTTGTTTAAAAGTCTTTCATACACTGTACTACAACCTTGGCTTTTCAATTATACATCAATCAGAAAAATATATTCTGAAGAAAAAAAAAAAAAAAAAATTATACAAGGTTGCTGAACGTGAGGTGATTTTTACAGTCATATCACACACAGAAAACTCTGCCTTATATGAAAGTATCCATTAACAGGTTGGTTGTTTTGGTTTTTTTTGTTTAAATATAATACATAAAAATACATGTAAACAGTATATGTTGTTACATCCTGCATGAATTCTATTATACTTTACTTTGACATCATGTCACAAATAAACAAACTCCAGGTCAAATTTAAATATTCAAGTCTCATCTTGATCCCTCACTGTCTCTCGGTCCGGCTTCATTTAGAGTGGATAAGGTGTGAGGGAAAAAAAGCTCGACCCGCAGTTTTATATCTCCAGCAAAGGACAGAGTGTGAGATGAAAATGAAACGAATTAAAAAATAAACAAAACCAAAAGAAATTTATTTCCTTTTAGGTTTACAATAGATGCCCCTACAGAAAGCCCACCAATATTTCCTCGGTCTTCCAGGTTCAAATTCCCCTGATCAAGGTAACACAGCATGATCATGCATATGTCATCATGCATACGTACATGCAAAGGAAAAGCTATTAAAGTTTTATAGAGTTCATAGTCTGAGCCCTTCAAAATGGATTACCAGCATTTCTTCAAATGATTTCAGGCACCAAATGTTACAAACACATTTAAATCTGCCTCACTTCAGCAATGATCATGCATTAACTCTAGTTTTCTTTATATCAAAAATACTTCAGCTTCATCAGAAACAGATGAATTAATTATTTTTTTAATAATTAAAACAATCTTTTTTCCAATTTTTTATTATCCCCGAGGTTCTTTCAGCAATATTGGCTCTTTCTCTGTTCCATAAAATTGTAATCAATCTCTGTTATTGTCATGAAAATGGTATTTGTCACTTTGCTGAGAAAAAAATAATCAATACATCTTGCAGAGTAGAATAGGAGTTTAATGCAGTGAATTGATGTCTGTTAGAGAAATTTAGCTTGCCAGCAGTTTGGGACAAGCTAATAGAAAACCAGAAAATTCACTGAAGGTTGACAGATGAATACACAGACATGCCACAAAAATTAATATTTGGGCACTTTGTATAGCCTGTCATTTCATATGCTGGAGAGAAAATAGATGTAGACAAGCATATTCCTCAGGAAATCCTTTTGGTTTTTAAAAGGCAAAAGCCAAAAGCATATAAAAATGAGTTCTTCACTGTATTATTTTTATGTTTATATAAGTTTCTGAAAAATAGGTATTCTGAAACAATCTTCCATTTAAATATTTTGCGACAGATGTGATACAGAATACGAAAACACCGATGAGTGATAAAATAACACAAAGTTTCTGAGGCAATACTGAATTCCTGATCCTTCTGGATACATTTTATCCTTCCAGATACAATGCATTGCAAAACTAAATTAGAGCATTACTTCAAAAATTATTACAGAAACTGAACAATAGTACTGCTCACAAAATGTTCCAGATTGTGAAGAGAGGAAAAAAAAAGAAAAAAAGCTCAGGTAAAATTTTTATAACCAATACCTAGAAAGAGATGTAGTCATACATTGCATGACAAATACAATACCCTCAAAAGAGCTGCTAGAATTATTTGAGCCTTATTAAAAAAAGTTACATTTTAGGAACACAATCCTCCTTTCTGTCTATTGCCATCTGCAGAAGCTGTCAAAACACTCCACCTTCCAATTACATGCTTTCTGTCTTTCACTTGCTCTAACATAAGCCTATAATCTGTTTAATTCCCTTGTTTGGTTGGTTTAATAAACAATGCTTTTAAATTTATCAAGCAGGGCTTGATAAATCCAACATCCACAACAAGCAAGCTGCAGTTATCCCTCCCTCCAGGAGAGCATCAGCACCACTGACTGCAGAGACAACATGCTGATCACAGCAGGAAGCAGCACAGGGCACCCAGCTTTGGACTTCTGTTGCACCACTTTCTGAATTCCATTCTTACTATGAAATATGCTGATTCTACGTTGCATATAAAGAGGACACTTCAGCATCCTGAGTGTGGTTCCCAGAAAGCTCTGAAAGTATGAATTTTAAGACCTCAGGTACCCACCAGGTCAAAGAGAAGCAAACAGGCCTTTAAATACCTAAGAAGGCAACCAGCTGATTATTTGTGGTAAAACGTTCATGCTGTCATTCCAGAGACTTCAAGTAAGCTTAGCATATGAGCCCTGTTTCACTAACAGGAACAGCTTTTTATCATGTGTTTAGCATTCTTGGGCAAAAGGATGAGACATTAATGATGCCAGTAATTTTACATGGAAACACACATGTTTTCACATAAGACAACAGAAAAGACAAAATTTAATAGCTCCTTGATTGTAAAACTGAAATAAGACCAGACAAGAGGTCTACAACAAGATGGTCATTGAAGAAAGTCTGAGTCTCCTACTGCCTTCACCATTCTGACATGGATTTAAAAACCACCCATGTGAATTACAGGTGTCCCCTGCCACTGCTGCACTCCTTCCTGATAGCAATGCTGCTAACCCTCCTTTCTGATGGCATCAGAAATTTGATACAGGAGGTGAGAAAATATTAACATTACTGAGGTTCTTCAAAAATAGGGAAATTAATTTTGTCCTAATCTTTAACAGAATTTGACCTTCAACCTGATGAAAAATCAGGTTGAGTTTCCACCACCTCAAAACTTAAGTTAAAAGATAAAAGGAAAATTTCTACTGAGACTGTGCCAGTCACAGCTTTGCAAGCCTAACAGAAAGCAGTTACACTACTTGTAAGAAAGTTATGTATTCTTAAAAAAAAGATGTCATACTCCATAGGAATTTCACAACACTAATGTAGAAGGTCCCAAAAGCCAACTGTGTGGTCTTTATTTCACAACTGAGTTTCAGTTGCTTTTGTACATTATAGGATCACACAGCTGATGGTAATGACAAGAAATCAGTGTTGCATGTCACTGTCAACTTTTCGTAAGTGCAAACATCTGTGGTTTATCCTAGGAAAGGTAAAAGGTTATTACGGAAGGTGACAGTGTTAGCAGAGCTAGTTCAAAACAGGAAATGTTCTGTTATACATTGTCAAGTTTGATGCATCAGATTTGTATGTGTGGTGAGAAAATGAACACACATGTTATGCCCTGGGAGTTACATATGTATTTTTGTCAGAAGTGCAAAGCAGAGTTTGGTGTAAATGCAAGCTGTTACAAAATTTTTCAGAGCTGTAAGTGCTTGCAAAATCACTCGCTCCACGTGAATGTATACGTTGAATCTCTTTCATGATAAGTTGTGAAGACATAAGCATAAACTCTGTATTAAGCATGGATATTTCTTGTAATCAGTATGGTGGATCCTGAGGGAAATATTCCCATTGAATTTTCCTTGGGCTTTCTAAGATAATTTGTACAAGACTGATGATGAATTTGAATAGGTTTGAAAGCTCAGTCCCACTGAGGAAAAGGGTAATAGGTATTTCCCAATTAAACTCTTTCAGAATAGCTTACTGACAAAGGGACATAAATTTGAACCCACAGCATACATTAAAATTAGATGAGCCTCTACTGAAGATGATAAATCTTCAGATTTTTTTCTTAATTTCACAGATATTTTTCAGTCATTTCTGCAGGAACAGCCAGAAATTTTGCTGTACTCACAGAACAGACGAACAAGTAACAGCAATGGCTTGGAAACACCTTCCATTTTTAATATACTCCCCAGGCATCAAGTGAGAATTATACCATGTAAACCTTTCTAGCTCTTGTTATTAATGGAAATACAATCTATAGGAATCTGTTCTAATTTCAAGTCTTTTTCCTCATTCTCTAAACATAATCATAATGTAGTCTGTTTCCTCTGAAACATGAAGTATTTCCAGGATATATGTGAACACTTTTTCCAATAGGATGCAATAAAATTATGATGCAAGGTCATGATCCTCTGTCCACTGAAGTTAATGAAAGTGTACTCTGGTTTAAACAGTACAGAAAAAATGTGCACAAAAAAAAAAATTAAATATATATATATATATATATATATATATATAAAATGCAGCCAAAACAGTGGACTTTCTATCTAACATCTTGCCTAATTTACCACAAGTGTCAGTCATGAGCATTAGGTAAATACAAATCAAACATCCTACAAAATTCCTGCAGCTTCATTTCCCACACAACTCCAATGTTCATTAACATCAGCAAATATATTTTCCTCAGGTGGAAAAGAGTTTTTCAAAAATACCAAGTAGATATCATCTCGATTTCTCATTTTGCTATTGACCAAGCAATAACTGTTCACTGCTAACTACTGAATCACTACTAGTTGAATTTGGATCTGATTTCTTTTATGAACTAGAAGGCTTTTTACTATACAGATTTTCTTCTGAATAATCTCTTTCCCCTCACTTCATATTTGCAAATGAACTTAACTGATCAGCAGACAAGGGTTCATACAGTGTTGAAGAAAACATACGACAAATATAAATAAAATTCTAATTTCTTCTCAAAATCTTACCTTTATTTTCAAGAACAACCATCATAGGCACTTTGCACAACATGCCCTTTAAAAACTATATATAGTTTTAAGGGCAATCTTTGAATGGATCCTCATCCTGGTTTTTGTGAGGGGCATTACCTTAAACCTGTTTACAGAATAACAGCAAAGAAAGGTGGTCATATGTACCCACAGCTATAGCCAATTAAAGACAGCAGTGCTACCTTCTATCAAAGAATAAGTTGTCCTAGCTCTGTTTTGCTTCCCCTGTGAAGTGTGCTAACACTTCTCATTTGGTTAAGAGATTTGAAGTCAAAGGATCCCCAAACTTGTCTGTTTGCATATTCATTGATGTATACCAGAATGTTACCCATTTTGGTTTTTAAGGAAACTGCCTGCACCAACTGGTTAGAAATACATAAAGACATTTGACAGCAGACAAAATGGGCTAGACAGCACTCACACCTCCTCCCTAAGCTTCTCTTTTTGTCTTTACATAAAGGATGTTTGCTGCCTAGCCCAGTCCTGTCTTTCTGTGGTTCTCTCCTGCTCAAAGGTATGTCAAGGGAAGGGCCAGCCTCCACAGACACCAGCAGGAGGAACCATGACTGAGCAGAAGGGACAAACTTCATAGCATTCATCAGCTGCCTCCTTGTATCCATCCAGAGGGATCCATGACTTGGATCTCAGTTCCTCCCAGACAACAGGTGGGTGGAGGAGATGGCCACTGGTGCTCGGACATAATACCTTGCATTTCATCATGCCTTTCATTTTCCCAGGAAAGTGATTTCAGAACTTAACTTAAACAACTCCTTAAACACTAGGATACCAGATAAACCCACAACTTAGTAAATTTCTTTGACAGAACTTTTGCTTTGTATATTAATGAGAAAATGATGATGAAAATAATTTTGGTGCTGTACAGTACAAGCCATTAGAAGCCATTTAGTCAATGGAAATAGGTGAAAAATACAACATATCCTTGAATTGCAGATTAGAATTTATTTTAAAAATAGTTTGCGCAGGTCTAATTAATAATTAAAATGTTTTTAAATGGCTAATGTTTTAATCTAGCAGTCAAGATTAGATTTAATCCTGAGTGACCACAATTAAAATTCAATTGTCACACTTTAAACATTTTTTAACCTAAATATTTTGTGAATTTAAATTTGAAAAAGCTGAAATTAAACCAAGTTACCAATGAACTTCAATCTACATACTGGGAATTATTTTTAGGTATAGGAATGCATACACATACAAGATATATGAAGCCAGGTCAAAAAAAAGTAAATGAAACTTCTCTGTTGATGCTTTCTGCTGATTTTTTTGAGTCAATAGGATAAGGGAGAATGGATCCAAGAGTTAATATTAAAATTAATTGAGTATTTAGCCTGAAGGTCAACAACTTTGCTGGCCATCTGCCATATGGCTAATGGTTTTTGTCACATTGTGCAGCTGCATTGGTTTGAGTACCTACTGTGGACATCAAAGAAGCTGATGTACAAGGAAAACCCTTAATATGCAGAGACACTGATACTGATCTTGGTAAACATATCCCCCAACAAGTCAACTGCAGAACCTGCTGCAGCTGAAGGCTAGTTTATAGTACATTTGGACAATTGTGTCGCTCTAACAGCAGTGTCTGTCAACTGATATTAGCAATATTATCCTGCTGCAAATTAAAGTCTGAGTTAGCTTAACATGGAAAGTTATAGTTCACAAGATCTAATCATGGTATTTCAGTTCATTAGGAACATGTCATAGCAAAAAGCAACCTAATCCCAAAATGATCAAAATACCTTGTCATGGAATTAAGGCTGTCTTTATATCAGAAGTAAAGAATACATACATAGGTTTTAAATATACAGAATCACAGACTGAAGAAAAAAAGAAGCAAACAAAGAACTGTCAGCAGGTTAAACAGGGAAATACACAATAAAGATGCCCTAAAAGCTTTAGCTTTGCACCATATCTTCTTAAAACAAAGAAAATATGTGCAAAACCTCAATTTACTGTTCAATGCTGATTTTTTTCAAACACAATCATGTTATACTTACAGAGCATTTTGATTGGGTGGAATCAAGACAGGTTAGATGTTGTAGCTGTAAATTCCTGTATTCTGTTCAGTACACTTTTTAAAAGTAGAACTTCAAGCATGAACACATCAAATGTTGTGTTTAAATTCCCAACTTGAAATACACATTAAAAAGTTGACAGTTCTGCTCTATGATGGCATCAATTTATGAGTAAATGTTCAAATGATGTCAGGAAATGCCATGAATAGAAATCTTTTCAATGATTTTCAAATTGAATTAAAATTCTAGTGAAGAAGGTAAATACAATATTAAACCATTTTAAGCATTAACTTCCTTCACTTTTCTGGACACTGGTAAAGCTATCCATTTTTATATGGGCTTATTTAATTTGAAGAGCAGAAAGATGCTCGAAGTTTATATATAGTGTGTGAGAATGGAGTGTTGCATCAGTTCTTACATCTATTACTAAATGTGACATGCTATGATTACTTCTCCTGAAACGACGAAAGAAACAATGTATCAAAAACTTAGCAGTCTCTTTGGTGTTCTGAAAAAGCCACCTGATCTGCGCCTCAGACATCAGGGATACCTTTCTTTCCTAGCTGCAAAGTAGGGGAAAGATGTTTAATTCACAGTTTGACTCCTCACTACTTGCAGGAAGCCCACAGGAGGGCTTTTGCTTTTGTTTCGCTAATAACAGCACCAAAGAGGAGGTGGTTGTCAGAAGCTCAAGGAGAATGCATTCCTGTGGGCTGTTCTAGGTGAGACTCTACTCTGCTCCAACGGGGGGAGCGAGGGAAAGGAGATAAAGAGAGAGAAAATGGCAGAGACCAATTAGTCAAGCCTGTCAAGCAACCCAGCACTGAGAACCAGGAAGCTGCCTCATTGCACACCCAGCCACAGAGACTGCAGGCAGAAAAAAATGTATAATTGGTCAAAGTAAAGTAAAACCCAAATGACATTTCTCACAAAGAAAATAAGGTACGGAAACCATCTTTCTAATGTTGTTGGGGGAAAAAAAACCCACCAAACATATAAAAAGAGAAGCAATAACCACAAAGTTGGGATCTGATTAAGACCCTGAATCTGTGATGCTGACATTATGTGGAATATGAAACAAACAACTAAGAAAACAGAGTATTTGGAAAAGTATCAGTGCCAAGGACAGCAATGATCTATTTGTCTAACATTCCTGCATAGCAACCTTATCACTTTGCTCAATCTGCCAAAAAAAGCTGAAAAAGCAGTACTCTAAACGTGAAAAGTGGCTGCAGCAAAACCCGGCACAAAATGCCTTCTTACCGAAAACTACAATAGGGGAGAAAAACATTTAAACGTTGGGAAAATTATGGCAAGAGGTAGTGGTTGAGGAAAGAAGCTTAAAAAAATACCCCAAAACATAACAGTATGTGTGTGTCTATCACAGCAGCAGTTTTGGAAAGGAAAAGCCCAAATCCCCCTCTGAACCAATGCTCCAGAGAATCCCAATGAAGTAAGGTAAAGACATGGTCAGATATTTAAGGTCTGTGCAAGAGGAGACTTTACTTCTACGTGTAGCATTCATTCAGGCAAAATAAAAGAAGGCAAAATACACCTGATTTAATTTTCTTATTTAACCACTAAGGGCAGAAAAGACAAAACTAATTTGGGCTTGCCCATAGTACTTCCATTTAAGGAACTAACTTCCATGAAACAGTTCTTGGAAGAGGAGCAACTCATTTCAAAGAGAAAAAACTTTCCTCTTTTCTATGCCAGGTCAGATCCTTCCTTGATCTCTTTGCAAAATTGGTTACAATCCTGCTTTAACTGCATGAAGCTACAGTTCACTGTTGTAATGACAAGTCAGATAGTAATGACACATGGCTGAGAAGACAAAACACTGTTCTCCCTCTATTTGCCTAGTTCTGATTTGCAAAGTAACAATTAAAGTGTCACTGTGGATGGATGATAAATGCTGAAATTATGTTCATTTCTGAAGACATTAGAGTATAAACTTAGAAAAATCCATTATAAATAAAACCCTTTTTAATGCTCCCTCCATGTATTCCTCTGCCTATATATTCCCTATTCCCCATAGGGATATTCTCCATTTCCAATTCCACTCAATGGATATAATTTAAGTAGGGAGTGACTTTGAGTTCCTCCCTATTTAGAATAAGATAGTAAAACATTTTGACTCATTCAAGCATCAATAATATTTGCAGGTGATGGGTGAAGGAAAATTATGTCAAAGCTGGGAAAAAATTAACTTCAGAAGTTTGAAGCTGTTATTCAAGTTATGCTAAGTACAAAATGCGATAGTAAATATTTTTATACAGTTTCAAAGACTTGGCTTTATTTGGTATTTTGGTGATTAAAAAGTTGGCCTTTTAGGGGCCTAAATGGCTCAGAAAATATGCTATACTATTTCACACAATTCTGGACTGAGGCAGTAAAAGAAAAAGAGCATTTTACATCATGGCTGTCTCTAAAATTAATTTTAACATCAAATAGATGCAAAAAACCGTACACATACATATTTAAACTACTCTTTCGAAATATCAGTACATCTGTCTTGTAGGAGTTATTGCTCATGGTGAAAATACTTCACAGCAGAACAGGGGCTTCTGATTATTAGTTGAGTCAAAACAGGCCTACTTATTACAAACAATAAATTTAATAGAAACAAGATTATTTCTTACTTCTCCCTTCTATATTTTGATTTCTTTTTAATTTTTTTTTGTTCTTGAACCACAAGGCATTCCCATTGGGGTACCCTGAAAAGCTGAAATCTCTCCTGTGGCTTTAAATCATAATATCACAAGCACATTAACAATATTATTTCTGAGTCAAAATTCACCTGCATTAAGTATAGAACTCTAAAAGTGGTATCTCTCATGATTCCTATAAAACTAAAAGACTCAAGCAGGCTACATGCGTGCAACAGAAGTACTACTATACATGATTAATCTAGTAGAAATTAGTATTCTCACATGGTGCTTCATTGCGCACTTGCAAGAAATAATACCAAATAATTCAATAAAGCGGTAATTAAAAACCTGTCTCAATTCTCCTGGTACTGTGGCAATCATGCTCCCACAACCTCGCAGCTGAGCATGGAGCACTCAGCTGCCTGCACTGCAAAGAAACAATCCACCCACCACTGACTCCTGTTGTTTCATAGGGGATCCAATTACTGATATCGTTCTGACACTAGAGATTAGCTGATTGCCAGTTCAGTGTGCTTACAAAATCTTATGTGTCACAGGAGGCCCTTTACTTGTTTCTGTAAGACAAACAGTGGGTTTTTTTAAAATCTGTTAAAAGCCCGCTAGAATATATTCATTCTCATGTGTAGCACTTCAGCCCCATCCTGTTGGACTCAAAACAAATTCCTCCTTTAAAATTGTCATAGAACTAAAGTGTGGTGACAGTAGCAGCAAAAATACACTTTTAATTGTGCTTTTCAAAGAAGAGATTTAAGAGAGGCAGAAACTATATATGCCACTATTTTAGCACTCAGAAAGACCACAGATCTTTTTGAAGTCTAACATCACAATTAAATTTTTTTCTAATTAAAAAATGTTAATGGAACTTTGCACTGCTCTTTTTCCAAATCTAAGAGCACATTGGAACAAGCACTTGTGTGGAAAACGGTGGTTTGTTTTTTCTTAGAAAGTACTTTTCTAATCCCCAATGCTGTAAATAAAATTCATTAGGGCTGTATAATATCAGTGAGTTAAATTCTATTACCATTCAAATGAAATATATCAGTGGGGCTCCAATACAGTTTTCCTGTTCCAGCCCTTGAACTGAAACAAAAAGAAGAAATGGAAAGGCAAAATACAGGTCGGGAAAATTAATATTAAGGCAAGAAAGGTCAGATACTAAGGAAAAGTAAGGAAGAAAAACAGTGATGAGCAAAAAATACTTCTATTTTCTCACCACCAACACCAGTATTCTTACAGGCAGACATCATAATGACTCTGCTGGTTATTCAACTGCTTAGGCTGTATCTACATCAGAGAAACCAAGAATACCCTTTTTAATGCTCCAATGAACTTCACCATCCATTCTAGAAAGCAATGTCTTTATCAGCTGTGACAAGACACATTTTATTATTTTGATTACCATAGGATTTTACTGTAAATATACCATCTCTGGAGAACAGAAGCTTAAATTGTGGGAAATCATTAAATGCTACATAGATTTAGAACAAAAGGGACTTTCTCTATTTATGCTATGATATAAAAAAAAAAAAATCAGAAGGGCATTTTACAATCCCCAATTTAATTAATTTCCACAAAACTTCTTTAAATAAAAATGGAAGTTTACCCATACATTTCTGGGATTTAATTTTATGTAATGACAATATGCAAATTTTGTTTCAAATTATTAGAAAAATATTTCATTCACAACACACGAACAAAGACTACTGACAAATAACACAAAACTAGGCGTAACACAGTAGTAAACAGGCACGCTGCATCTTCTTTTAGTACCCCTCTTGGGAAAAGAAAGCTGTGGAAACTTGCTGGTCAAAAGTGTATTTAGGTTTTATCTTGTACCCGAAAAAGAGCAAAGAGACACAATCATAAAACAGATCTGGGTAAAGAAGCCACTGCAATTCAGAGGTTTTAACCTCACTGCCTCCCAAGCACAGTATAAACACAGAGCTGACCTAGACAGTGTGGGTAAGGATGCCATGAGCCATATTTGCCACCCCTTGGCTCACAACAAGGATCACTGACCTGCCTCTGACAGAAGCTTGCCTACCTCATTCCCAGAATCTTCAAGAGGGACGTTGCAGCATCTCTAATCCATCAGGTGCTATGCTTCACTAATTTTACACTTACAATGTCTAACTTAAATCTCCCTCGCTAGAACGTAAAAACATTATTATTCTTCTTCTGTTCCCCATAGACAAAAGCACAGTTTAGTACTTTCCTCTTTGCAACCACCTCTCATGTATCTGAATCTCAATCCAAAATCTCTGCTTCAATTGACTAACTCTTTCAAATTTTGGATTTGGGGAAAGTTTTCTAGAATGCTGACCATCCTGGTGATTGTCTTTGGACTTGCATGGAAGTCATAGATCAACTAAAGTATGATAAGGAACTACAAACATACGGTTAACTTCCACAGCACTGTCCTTTCCATTGCCAACATACACAAATGGTACAAGCCTACTGCACTTAGAACTTGCTGAGTGCTGCTGTTCTTCAACTAAAACTGTACCCCAGTACTTTTCACCAATAACACTGTTGAATGGGCAATAACGACAAACATATGGCTAACTTAAAATCAATTTCACTAAAAAACCTCAGACCCAGACCTCATTAATTTAAATTTTTCACTCTGTTTTGTGGCGTGACTTACCCTTGCCTCGCCATATCACCTAGCCAAGGCACATTGTTATTAAAGAGCATTATTCCATTAGGTTGACAGACATTTCACATACACCCATTGCAAGCTGCTCTGCAAAATCAGGGGGCACAAAAATAAACATCATGTGTTCATACACCTGAAGAATGTTAAATCAATTAAATAAGAAATATAAGGAAGTTCATTATCTTATGAGGATAACTAGTTGCTTTTGAAAGAACTGACAATGACAGTGAGCTATAAGCAACAGGAAAGTTCTAGATTGGAGGGAATCTCTTGCTCCTTAAAACTCGTATGGATTAGGTGTCATTGCTTCCCTGGCTCTTGTTAAACATTATCAGCTAAACTTGTTAGAGAGTGTCCCCAAGGCAGGGCTCCTGGAGCATTGAACCTAAACCATCAAAATAAAAGAGAAGTTATTACAAATTAACTATAGTTGAGTCCATACTAAATGTTAATTTTAAACTACATTATTGAATTACATCATCCATCATTAATGAAACACCCAGCCTCTGCTACATACCCTTCACCAATTCAATGTGTATGCGACTAGCAAGAGTGATTTTTTTTTTTTTGACTGAAGCAATAGGACTCTATCTTGATGCTTGCTCCAAGTATTTTATCATCCCAAATCACCATCATTGTGACTTTGGCAGAGTGTCCTTGCTTATCAAGGTTATCCAGGAACTCTGAGCAGATGTACTACAAAATAGAAATGTATGTATGAGATAACACATTCCAAGTAGGTTTGCCATTCTGTGGCACTAAGCATTTCCAACCACTTATCAACTGTAGAGTTGCTATTTGCATTTTGTACTCTACACATGAAAGCACTACAGCTGCCTGTGGCAACAAAGGAAATGCAAAACTTGCTGGAAGAAAATAAATAAAATAAACCATTTCCTGTGGGACGATTCAAAGTCTCACCTCATCATCCTGAGACATCAGGGATTCTGTGTTGCCTCTGTTTTATATTAATAATGCAGCAACAGTCTTTCAACCACTCTTTCATAAGAGGAGCTTTTCCTTTGGAGGTGATATGAGTCATGTGATTACCTCAGTCATCTGGAGTCAAAGGCTAAAAACTGATAGAGGTTCTCACTATCAACTAGCCTATAATTTGGCACCCAGAGAAGCAGTAATAAATGAGTGTTTATCTACTCAATGGGGAATTTCATTTCACTCTCTGCCCCCAAAGTCATTACCTGCACAATAGGAATGAGAAATGGAAATTCACAACATAATAAACTATTACAGGCTTACTGCTTCAACTGCATCTCAAAACCATTTTCTGGACCGGAAGCTATAAGCGAACTGTGCTCCACAACATAAGAGAAATTTGTTGATATGATGAAACAGAAGGTATTGGCATCTCCTAAGAAGAGAGAAGCATTTTATACTCCACATAAGCACCTTCTTCTGTTCTCAGTATTGTTTTCCTTGGTGAAGAGAAACATTAAATAGTCGTAATTTTCTTTTCTTAGAAATCATTATAATAAAATAGTGTTACTAAGCAATATTTGTATAAATCTTTTTGATCTAACTGAATGTTGGAAGATATTTTCTATCTTGTTGAAAAAAACTTATGTGATCAAGAGGATATGCAATAAGAAAATATTGTTCAATTAACTTGGTGTACCATTTACACTTAAGTATATTGCCAGTAAGTGAAAAACCAATGCGTTTAGCATAATATCCACTCAAAATCCTGCACAAAAACTTACTCTGAATAATATTTTTTTCTAAAATCGGCAGCTTAGGGAAGAAATAAAAATATTTTAAATATAGCAGCATTGAAAATGGTCAAAAGTTGTGTTTTTATTCAGTATTTTTCTGGAATGTACCGGGGTATCATTTTAAAACTAAGATATGAAAAGCTATCACAATTTCTAGCAATACCTCTCCACTGCCTTAATCTTAACAACCTAGTTTCTCATCAATTTTATATTTGTTCAAGCATGAAAAGCTTAATAATTTTCCCCTTTTTTCATGTTCTGTGGAGATATTTCAGTCTAGAAATCTCAGATTATCTAGTCCAGTACTGATACCATTGAAGTAACTGTGTAGTCATCCTGTGATCCCATGTGAGGAAACACAGCAAGAAAATTATGTAGTCATTAAGGGAGCAACAGAAACCACTTAAATAAATTACTGTACAGTAATTCAAAAGAATACGAAGAGAAAAGATGCTTGAGGCTTATGCTTCTTTATTCTGTAAACCTTGAATGTATTATCTGCCCAAATCTTGGGAAAGAGACGACCTGGAAACTCCTTTTTAAGCTTAAGTGAATAAATCAGTGTTTCTGTTTTTTCCAAAAAGAAATTTTTTTGAGCGGCTAATTTATCTACAGTTTCTTACTGAAGTGACTAAACTAAGTGACTCCTTTAATCTTAAAACAGGCAAACATCCTAGCTCACCCTTGGGATTTTTCTGTTTGTTTTCTTAAGTCACAGGGAAAATTGGAAGTGAGAATACCATCCTTTCTTTGACCAAAGGAAACTAATTTCTGCTAAGAACATATTTTTTAAATGAAAATATGTTTCCTTTCCTAAAGCCTACTGACATGATAACTTACTCATTTTAATTTTTCCCTGTCTATAAGAAATTAAAGACCACAGAAAGAAACAGACAGCTCCAGAAAATTTGCACTGAGAATCAAGTCCTGATCCCAGAAGGTACCAGCTATGTGCACAAGTCATACAGGTCCCACCAGTCTGGTAGATTTCAGTCACCATGGAAAACTTACACCCTGGACTTTTTCAGTCTTGCCTTCAGGTTCAGAATAGAAACAATCAAATTCTTTCACATTATTCAAATTATTTCTCAGGCAATAAAATAAGTCGATTAGAGGTTTTTCTCCATGCATCAGTGGATAGTGTTCTCCACCATGATGTTTACAGATGTCATTCTCAGCAGAGGAGAGCACAACCTCTCTGTGCAAATTTCAGGGTATTCCCATACCATCAGCCTTTGTACTCTGACAGTAGAGTGCGGAAATATTTTTTCCCTTTTTTGCGCACATTTTTTGACTAAAGGAAGAGTGGATTTCAGTTTCCAGCTATGAAGTGTGCACTTTTCACTGACAATAAAATTACAAAGGCTTCACGTTGCACCCAAATATAGTTGTAATAGCCTAGAAACTAGCATATTCAAGAAAAATATCAGAATTGCTTATGAGGCCTGGCTTCTGTTTTTCAGAACTTGACTCTTTTTTTATCAAAACTTGACTTTCGCCAATCACTGACTTGTGATTTATCAAAAAATATTTATTCTTAAAATCATCATTCTACTTCTGCACTCTCTGATACTGACTATCTGAAACAGGACTTTCGCTAAGAAGTCATCAGAAGGGCTGAGGGAGGTGCAGAAAGGTACAGCAGAGAACAGGAGAAAAGCAGGATGGATCAGACCTCAGCATTTATCTTTGTTGGTGAATCTGAACATTTAGTGTTGCTCAAAGTCACCAAAGAAGAGCAAAAAGAGCTGAAAAAAAATCCCCGATGTTGTTTTCTAAACAATGATTTCAGGACACACTAATCAATTTTTCTCCGCTAAGAAAGAGGAGTGGAGAACCTAAATTTCAAAATGTTCAAATTATCTATGTGAATCAGAAGGCTGCATGCATGAAGGGCAAACACTGACATTTATTTTGTATAATGGTGCATGTCTTGAGAGGAATTGTCACCGGAATATTATTCCCGCTCTGCATGTCAAACATTAATATAAAATCAATGTGGACCCACGTTCCCAACATTTTTCACACACCTGTGTTAGCCCCCCAGAGGGTTTTGCCACACTTGGCCTTTGGCTCCCCCCGGACACGGGAAGAAGTTCACTGCAATCTCCCTGCTCAGCGCAGCATCGCTGCCGAGGGTCGGCAATGGCTCAGCAATACCCCAGCATCTGTGGAGGAAAAGTGCAAGGTGAGACAAAGGTGGTTGGTGGTAAATTTGCTGCTCTGTCAGCAAGTCCTGAAAAACGGAAAGTAAAAAGGGTGTTTTCCACAATACAGATGACATCCTCAGTTGAAATTTTACAGTTGGAGTTGCTTTGTGACAAAGACACAAAGACATTTTCTGAAGACACTTTCTGTCTTAAGACATGACAGGAATAAATCCACAAGAACAGCTAACCTGCTAAATACACTTAGGCTCACATAAAAGCTTGACTTGATAGATCCCAATTTTTTCCCCCGAAAACATAACTTCCTTTTGAACTCATAATAAATTAGCCTTCATTTCACAGCTGAACTAGTTCTCAAACAGGCTCTACACTTCACTTTACCTCATGATCAGACATGGTCAAAAACATTAGTTAAACAAAAGCATCACAGTTTTGAGGAAAGAAAACCCCAGAAAACCACATCACACTATTTTTTTCTTCAAATTGAATGTAGCAGATCTCCCTCCCTGTTTACATTCTCCTGGAACACTGCTCAGGCAGCTGTTCTTGAGCTCAACATTCATAAACTGCCAGTCTCAGAGGAGCTTCATTTTCCTGAGCATCCCTGTGAATCATTGGCACCTTTCAAACCTGGATTTGAAAAGATTCCTTAAAAGATATTTAAGGATGCAGTTCTAACACATTTCTTCTGGATTAGGTATTGGTATGCCAACCTGCTTTAATGTATATAGTCAGGAAGTTGCAATAGTTTATTATCTTCAATTGAAATTACACCAGCTAAGGCCACTGCTTACTCCTCCTTGCTGATATCAAACCCGTGGTTTCAGATAATAAAAGAATTTCAAAAATCAGTGTTTAGACAAAATTGTCCCTCAAAGGTCAATTTGTGAAGGTAGAACATCCTGCTGAAACTTAAGCTTCCCTCACTACTTCTAAAAAAACAGATAGAGGATGAAGCAAAAATTACTGTATAATGAAAATGGAAAATTTATACAGATATATGCAACATTTAATTAAGTAAAATCATCACCACATATTTTATTAGTCAAATTTTCCAAGTACTCAAAGCTCCCAACCTAAACCCCACTTTTGAGCTGAGAAGCTAGCTGTTTCTTATTCCTAAGAGCCATGAGAATTCCTCTGCAATATATTGAAAATATTGTTTGTCTGTGTACAGATATCTACTTAACTAAAAGAAAGCTATTGAAAGAACCAATTCTGCAAGTGTTAATTTGATACAACTTTTTTTCATGCATGAAAAAAATTATTCTTCTACCTCAATAAAATAGAAATACAAACTGCAGGAAACAATTACATCAGTCCTCATGGAATAGGCATTAAAAGGTTCAACAAAAGTTATTATCTCAGACTGTATATTTATTATTAAATTATTGATGCTGCTTCTATTGTCATTTTTACTTCTGTTAGCAGAAATTAAAGCAAATACTAAATTTCTAAATACACCATGCCTAGGAAAAAAATTTGTGTTCATAGACACCAGGATTCTCTGCAGTCCCAAAGGGATTTTCGTAATCTCACAGGTGTCTTCAAGTCCTAGAATTTGCATTCTGCTTCTCAGCTTAGCTTGCAAATCTTTAAAAATACATGCAACAAGACAATTCACTATTGGCTACACATCTAAGAGGTTCCAGCATCTGAATTATTCTGCCTGAGGTCAACTACAATTTATGTGCCAAATTAGGTTGAAATCAAGCTAGGAAGAGCTATGAAATACTAAGATCTTTGGTGCCTGGGAACTTGAGGCTATTTCTGACCAATGTGCACCATCTCAGATCTTCTTCCAGGAAAAGAAGGCATTTTCAGGAATTAAATATGAAATACAAGCTTATCATTTATGAATCCATAGGCTCCAGTGGTTAAAATTTTGCTGTGCAAACAGATATAAAATGTGGATTAAAATAGCAAAATTTTGTAGGAGTGTTCCTTGGATTTTGGAATTTCCTTGGATTTTGGAATTCTTGAAAACAAAGGATGTGCATGCCATCATATGCATTTTCATGTCAACAAGATTTGCAATAAAGACAAAAAGACATGTTTCCCTGGGCTTTAACAGTCTATATTGCTATACTGTTTAATATAACCAGAAAATGTTTTCCAGGAACTCAGGTTCAAGGCTTCTAAGAGGTATACATCTAAGTGGTATAATTCCACCAAAATGTCATAGAGTATACATACAGTACTGATTTTATGCGCACACACACACACTCATATATATGTTTCAATGTAATTTAGTCAGTTACCAGAAGAATTAATGTACAGCCCATTATGTATGGGCTGGTTTTTTGCACAATTCAAAATTGTGAAATAGTAACTCAAGTAAATGTACTATTTTTACTCTAAAATAATTTCCCATAAATTTCTAAATGATGGAGGATATTTCATATATAACTGTCTCCTGAAACTTTTCAATACAATTAAGGTAGAGCTAAAGAGAACTCAAGTGATTCTCCTCCTCAGGGATTCATGTTTAAGTAAATTGCCAATTCCCAAAGTAAAAGCAATCTTTGCTTTCTATTTTCTTGGAACAGATAACACCATTATTAAAACTAGTCTTGGGAAGGGACAACTTGAAACAGAATTATCCATAAATGAAAATGCTAATTAAATTACTTTTTTTTTTTTTTTTTTTTTTTTTTTTTTTGCTAAATATACTGAACTTCAAAGTCCAAGAAGGAATTTTAAAATCTAAAGTAGCTATCAGCCTTCAGTACTGTTAATGTCTCTCCCACTCACCTAAGCCCATCCCCATCAGATTCCCAGTCTTAACTTCTTCCAGGAACAGAGAATAGAACAATGAAGAAACAGTGGGGAATAGACTGAGATGCCCTTGCAGATATTTGTTTTAAGACTGAAAACTCAACAGCATAATTCACTATGTGCCAGCCACATTTTTCAGAAATAATCATCACACTACTATAAACCTCAGTTCTAAGCCTCAAATATGCTTTAATGGGCTAATTCCAAAAATATTCAAGATTGCTGTTGATCAATAAGCTACAGAAAAAAAAAATTAAAAAAAATAGTATAACAAGTAATTTCTGGTATTTTTTTCTTCCCTAATTATAAAACTTTTAAAGAAAATCAAACTTTAAGTAGATTGTATTCAGCCAAAGCCCTCTTCCTGTACCAGTACAAAATTAAAAAGAAAAAAAAATCATCCTTATCAGGGAGAGAAAGAATTTATTAAATCTATCTTGTCTGACACAAAATTACAAGTGTGATGTAAAAATCTAGCTAGCCTGACACAAAATTGAGCTGTTCCTGGTATAACTTTAAAGAACGCAAACCATCTCAAATGCAATAGAGGAAACCACTGGATGCAGTTTCTAGAAGTGGGTCCAAGATCCCAGCTGAACTCATTCTGTAAGCGCAGAGTGCGATGATAACAAAGATAATGGTGTATGAATTCCTACAAGAGACTTAGAGCTGCACAAAGAGAAGACAACTCTGGTAAAAGACCCAAGTTGCCTGATCACTATGGGTTCCTAATGAACACCTGTGCATTGCCTCCTTATGCAAATCAGAGCAAAGGCTGGATACTATAATTTGAGAATTCATTTTCAGTGTAACCTTTAAAAAATACAGAACTATACACTGAAATAAGCATCTGATTTCTGGAGAAAAAAAAAATCCAAGCTCCCTGACCTGCAAGAATAGTCTTACTAGTACTGTGTATGCTTGTCCTTGACCATAGCTCAGAGCAGGCAGTCAAGGAGAATTATAAAACTAGGACATATTCCTCCCATTTTCTGGTTAAACTGGAGATTTAAACTTAACTTGAATGAACAGGGTACATCATGACAGTTACATTTTATAGCCACTGTGATGTCTACCCTCCAAGAACCTCACTAATTCCATTTTTAACTTACACCTTTGTCCTCCTTAATTTCCTCTGGCACTGAGTTCTACAACTCAGCTTCACACTGACAGGAATGGTTTTAAAACTTGTTCTTCCTGGGCAGGAGAAGAAACATTATCTGTCTCTGCTCTGGTCACTGTCTCCTCACAATGCCCTGGTGTAAGGAGAGCCAAATCTGCACTAACTGTATCATAGGACAGAGAGACTTCTGTCCCCCCCAAATTCTTGTTTCAACCCATTCATCCTGTGAACACAGCAGTAAATGCCTTTTCTATGAAACTCTCTCCTCCCAGCACACTCCAGCCAGGAAGTTCATGACTGCTCTAGCATTCAACCCTGCTATGTTATTTTGGTTGATGAGTCTTTCCTGAGCTGACTCTATTTAAATTAAATTTGTGCTTCTATTTAAATTAACCAGAGTATTTGTGAGCTTTAAAATCACCATGCAGGAAAGCCCTCTGACCTGCTAGCTGACTCCTTTACCTTAACAAATATTCAACCTGGCCAAAAGTGCCACTTTATATACAATCCCAAGAAAGCTAAAGACTCAGGGACCTGCTCAGAAGAGGTAAAAAAACTCCTTTGAGACACAGTACATTTATCCTGAGCCAACTAAAATGAATAAATTGGAGGGAAAGGAAATTGATGGAGAATGATTAAGTTTAAAAATAAGACACAATTTCTGTCATTTAGAGAGAACTGTAGATAACTGAACCAATGGCCACGGGAACACATTTGTCTGTATTTCACCAGATTCACTAAATCACTTAGTGGGACATGGAAGATATGATAGTCCTAATGAGATGGCATTAAGAAGGGAAAAAATAAGATTGAAAACACCATCGGTTAGTGAGATTTGTTAAACTAGGAAATGGTCCTCTCTGTCAATGCACTTGGCATTTCTGAGAATGTTTAAAGACAAAAGATGAGAAAAAAATTTAAAGAGGGAATTCCACATGGAGGGCAAAACCAAAAATTAAATAGATTTTCCAACAGGTTGATCTCCCTCTCTTCTAACAAAAACTGTACAAAATTGACCTCTGCCTGAAACACACTCTACAGAGTTGCAAATGCTGATGGATGGCTATTATATACTCACCAGGCAGACAGTCCTGTGGAGCACAGATAATTTGAGGGATGAATCAGATTAGCTCAAGTTTCTTCAAAGCCCCCTCCTCTCTATCTGATTCTCTCCCTCCAAGGGCACTATCATGAGTGTGACATTCCGGAACAATGAAATTGGTCAAGCAACAGAAGATAAACTCATAAGGATTGATTAAAAAAAACCAAAACACCTACACAGAAGCAGAACCAAGGCTTCAAAATTGCTTCCTAAAAATCTCTTCCAAAAGAAACATTCAGAGAAAAAGTTAACATTTGCTCCCCACACCCTGAAAGTGCCCTGCAGTAGTACTACCGTAAGTTAAATCTGTTCCATTCCTAGATATGTGTTAGGACCCATCACATGAGTATTTAAGTAAATGATATCAAAACCGTTATCTTTTTTTATTTTATTGTGACTCCTGCCAGCTGGACTAATCTAAATATTATTAAACATCATTAAATATATGAAGTTTAAGCTTAAATTGTGCCAGCAGGGGTAGTTAAGAAAAAGAACATAAAACCCAATATTTTAATTAATTATGTTCCCAGGCTGTGGTGATGGGTGCTATCCTCACTACTTATATACAGTCTCAACTATTTTCCACAAATGGATAGATCTGTCTACCAATCCTTCTGGCGGCACTTCCACTGCTGTCATGTGGCACAAAATTTAAAAGGCAATCCAGGAAAGTCTATTATGTGCCATAAAGATTAGGAAGTATTTAAGTGCCTAGATCACCTTCCCAGAGGACCTTCCACGCTTACCTGACTAAATTTCATTGACTGTCCCTGGAAAGTGACCTGCTTTCTGTACTGACAGCAGTACAACCCTACTTTTGTTCTGACATCTCTAAGCAATACTCAAAACAGCATTTACCAGCACAGTGCTATGGAAGACCAATTCTAGGATCAGAGGGATTATTTTAGAGCAGTAAAAATCTACTGAAAATTTCCTTTGCATATTATGGTACCTACGCCATTGAAACATTCATATTTTTATGAATATTCTAAACTTATACCTGTGTGTATATATATACGAATATATGTATATGTACAGCAAGCTATAGTAATTGATGGGTTTTTTTGGTTGGTTTTGTTGCTGTTTTTTATGAAATAATGATGTTTATAGTCTTAGAAGCTTTTGAACAGTGACAAACACAGTATTTTAAAAAGTTAAATTGTGTATTGCATGTCAAATCTAGCATGCCTCTGGGAGGACAAATCAGCATCTGTAACACTTTCAAGTCTGCAAGCACAATTGTTAAGTATATTACGATCAACAGGAGGAATGCAGAGTATGTCAAAGGGAAAAATAAAACTCCTGGTAGATAGTAACCATTTTTTTATTTTCTGTAAGAAATGCTAACATGCTGGAAATTGCTCATCCTTAAATCACTATTAATTAAAATAAGACTTAGCTACTCCTTCCTCAACACCTTACTCTTTTTCCTCTCTCTGCTTCCAAAACAAGACAGGAAAAAAAAGGAAATGTCTGTGTAATGGAAACCTACATAACCTCCAACAACTTGCATTTAGAGATAAATCAAATTTATTTGGTTTACACTATAATGGTGCTTCAGTTTTGGTAACTTTTTCTAAAGCTTGTTGAATTTTTGTATGACATTTTAGAAAAAAATTCTGTTAAATGCGCAGAGTTCAAATGTCTTCCTTGTGCATATGCCCTTTTCCAGCAAAATAACTTTTCTCGTTCAGGTTAACTAGACACTTTGTTCTCTGTTCCCACTTGTCCACACAAAGAGACTTTTTTTCTCTAAAATTTGAGAAGTGCCTCTCACTTGAAGTATGAAGTGCAGGAGTTTATTCCAACTGAACTTTACCTAAATCAACCAAAAGTGCTCCCAGTTCCCACAAACAGCTGATTTCTGATCTTTACCACCACTTTGTTTTTCTGGAGTTTTCTCAGCAGCATCACATAAGCCACATGTTCACAGACATGCTCGTCTGTGGCAGAAGTGGCCTTAGGGAGCAAATCAGACTCTGGGTACAACATGGAAAACAGGAACATTCTTGTGCACATGTGACAGGACAGAGAAGGCAGAGACCACACTACCTCTGTGCCAGGTTTTCCTGGATTCCTAAGGCATTGGTCAGAGGGACAGAACAGGACACCTCAGTCTGAGAAGAGGCACACAAATGCAAAAGGATATCAACTAGTTGGTTTCCTCATTCTGGTTTAGCAACAGCATAGATGAGAACTGACATACTATATCAAGTTGTGGGGTTCCCACCTCTTTTGAGTGTACTGTTTTTTCTTTATTTTTAATTTCTCAATAGATTTTTAAAAATTGATTAAGAAGCTGAGTCACAATCTCATCTGATTTCTGTATTCTAAAGGTTAATA
Organism: Phylloscopus collybita; assembly: GCA_027886175.1. Lineage (NCBI taxonomy): Eukaryota > Metazoa > Chordata > Aves > Passeriformes > Phylloscopidae > Phylloscopus > Phylloscopus collybita. The sequence goes on along the minus strand of JAJNNQ010000137.1, from coordinate 45,785,858 downwards.
CAAGCTTCCAAGCGTCACATTAACATACCAGCAGCAAAAATCAATCCAGCATGAGACTGAAAGCACTAAATTCATCCTTAATTCGAATTATGTCCTGTTGTATAAGTTTTAAATTTTATGTAATAAATTGATACAATCATAATTTCCCACCTCCTAAACCCTTTGAGGAGAAAAAAAAAAGTAAAACAGAGACGTGGCAAAGAATCCTTTTTTCACTGTTACATGATGACCTTCTTCTAAGATTTTTCTTGGAAAAAACTTCATACAATTTTTCTTGAAACATTCTAATGTCTACATTAGAAGTTGTCAGTGTAGGGACAACACCGTGAAGGATAAAGAGAAACAAAACAGATTAAAGTGAATAAAAACCTAGATCATGTTTTCTGTATGGGTAAAACATACCAAATTTTTTTTCGATGCAGTGAAATATACATCTATTTTGCCAGAGTTAATATCCAGTGCAAGTTCATGGCTTAGAAAGAGCCTTTGTGCCATCATTGAAGCTACTGCATTCAAAAGGATAAAAAACAGGAGTGGAAAAACATCTTTAAAATACATTTCACATTTTCTTCTAGTCCAAAATTACAATTACTACACACTTTATAAGCCTGTAGCCAGTTTTAGTAAACTGCTACTTGCAGGTCTCGCATGACAGCCAACAGATGAAAGTGGTGAGTGAGAGCTCTCATTCACTGCTGCTGGCAACCCACTGCCTTTCTGATTTCTTTTTACAGAAACAAAGATCGGGTGGGGGAAAATAAGGTAAAGGGTTATTTTTAAAAGTCCTTATTTTCAAATCACTATCCAGGAGCTGTCTTAGTTGGCCTCTTGTTAGTTGCCTCTCATCTTCCACTTCTGTCTCCATAGAAACCTTGCAGCAGCATCTCCTGCCTCACCAGCCTGAAGTCTTCAGATTTGGCTGGTGCAAAGCCTGGCTGGGCAAGCTGGGGGAGGATAATGGCAGCACCTCTCTGGTGCTGAGGTTCACGTTGCTGGCCCCCTGCCACATGGAGACCTTGTGTACAAAAGACAGAAATCACCTCTAACCCATTGCATTGACTGTGGCAGAAGGCTCATCCCAATCCCAACCCCAACTGCTTCCCTTTTCTCTATCACGCTTGCAGAGATGGATGCATGGATTGGGATGAAGGAAGCACCCCAGACCTCATAAACTAAAACCCTAAAAGCTGGGAAATAAGTGAAGGGGAGGGATACTGAGCTATGTAATCAGCACAGGGAAAGTCAGCTGGCTGCAAAGTGGGGTACTTTTCAAACTCTTGCCCCCCCTTTCCCTGCTTCTAGAAAAGTGCAGGGGACACTAACAGGAAATATATTTGGAAAAAAAAAATCAGTCTGAATATTCAGAGGTACATTGTAATACCACCTCTACTGTGGAAAAACATACTCAGAAAGTCCATTTTCCATGGTGTTTTTCTATATAAAGGGTTTATCTAGGGGAGAAAAAAAAAAAAAAAAAAAAAAAAAAAAAAAACAAAAAAAACTGAGAATTACCTTGGTTTTTGGTGTTTTGTTGTTGTTGTTGGGTTTCTAAATTTTTTTTATTATTTTTATTTATTTGAATGGCCTGCACACGCATAGAACAGTACTTTTTCTTTTTCCTTGCTTCAACTTTTCCATCACTATTATCCCAGCTGGAATACACCAAAAAGTGTCATTTTGAGATGACAGCTATGAGTCATCAAGTGGCCAAAACTGACTAGTCAAATGTAAAAGAAGTTACTACTCTCTCCAAATTGCCCAAGGGGACTACTAAAACCTCTGAAATGGGGAATTGCTCTCATCAAAAGGAGAGGGCAGGTTCAGGCAGACAGTCCCTCAGAATGGTTTTCTCTGCCAGCCCAGCTAATCTCATTTCAGTTTGAGTAAATTGTTCTTAAAATAAAAAATCTCTGCTTTCAGGCACACAACAGGAAGAAGTGGGTTAAGGAAACAAAAACACAATAATGACTTCTGGCAACTTACTAACAACAAGGGAGCCTACAAAACACTCAGCGCTAAGTAAGAGGTTACAAAATGTATCCCATGAAAATCCAGAGAAAGAAAGGGTCTCTTCTCCCATGTTTGAGAACTACTGCAACAGTATTTGAACACAATTTCTCCCCTTTGTAGCTATTAGGCCCTGCAGACAGTTTCTATTCAGGAGATGTGTGCACGCTGTGCCAGAACTCTGAACAATCTAGAAGAAACAGAACTGATTTTTTTTTTAATTATTATTTTTCCAATGTATTAAAGACTTAACTTCTATACGAAATACATACTTACTGAAAAATCAAACTATGCATTACAGAACAGATTCGGAGCTTTGGTATGTGTGGCAAGCCTAGAGGTTGCACAAAAAACTAATGTGAATATATATTAATATATGCACACAAAGAGCAAGTAGTAGATATTCCTTGTCTATTGTTTTCAATCAAATCCTAAAGCAAGTTGATGATCCAAACGTTCATTGTGGTGCAAAGAATGTATCTGCATACTGGTTTTTATTATATCTAGAGTTGGGAAGAATTTCTACATATAAAGAATGTGTAAGGACAAATATTAACTTTAAAGTCCATTTCATGGACATGAAAGATGGTGAACAGAAAGAAAAAAATGTCAGATTTGTGTAATAAGTTTAGACCAATGTGCTGAACGCAGATAGCAGTGATCACAAGTTACTTGCCAGGATGATGGTTATTTTCTACAATATCAGTACGCATTTACTCAGGCAAAATTTTTTGTCCAAACCGCTTAGTAGTTCCTTCTTCCAGAAAGCAATTTTCTGAAACCATGCACTTCAACCTACTAGCAAATAGTTTGTTTCCTAATAAAAATGTTCAAAGGTGTAATTTATGGGGAAATAATATTCAGTTTTATGCATTTTTCTTAGTGTCTGCTGCACTTTTCTGAGTGTTAGGTGTGAATTTGTTATTCGCACCATAGAAAGAAGAGCAGTCTGATCAAATCAAAACTCCCGGTACGGGACAGTACAGTTGTCATCTGTGTCAGTGAAACAACCCTGCCAAGACATGCCAAGCTCGTAGTTTAGTTTGACAGAGAATCTTACGGTGCCCCCATCATACTCACGCTCTTTCAATTTACCATACTTCAGCGGAAACCAAATGTTAAACAGCAAAATGAAGGCTGGTTCTGTTTCCAACAATGAGATAATTTTCAAATCTATGGTTTCCAGCTGATGGCCAAGTGAGGGTCTTGAATGCCTCTAGTTCTCCATTCTTAGATGGAAAGGCCCTGTCACAACAACAGGAATTCACATTTTTAAGATATTAAACAGTAATGAACATAAGATAGCTACCCTAGTTATTTGTAGAGATCATGTTGCTAGTATAGATATAGTATAGTTGTAGCAAAATTGAAAAGTTTAGTGTTGAAAGCTGAGAATAACACTACAAAAATTCATTTTTCCATTCAAGTCAATGCTGTCAGCAAGGAGTAGACTGCCACCATTTTCTGATGCCACTGGCCCAGAGGAAGACAGCAGCTGTTATTGAAGATAAAGATGATTTTTTAAAAGTGCTTGAGGATTTACTAGCAAGAAATGAAAGAGAAAACTTCTCCTACCTCTTTAAAGCAGAGGGCTGGAACCTGTGCAATCAATAAGAGTAGACTGAACAAAAGCAGGAGAAGCTAAAGGAAATACCCTGACAGACTAGAAAAAAAAACCTGCAGAGGTAAAAGACACCTCTGGAAAATGTAACCTATCAATTTTAGTAGTGGACCTGCAATTTAATCACAGCACGGCAAATTTAGAGCATTGAGAACTGAAACTAGAATTCAAGGGGGTCTACATTCCTATTCATGTTTAAGGGAATAATATCTTTGTCTAACAGATTGGCCTACAGACTGCTCCAAAAGCTTTTTTTGCAAGAAATGACACTAACAGTGTGGAGCAAGAAACACTGGATAAGACCCCTTTCAAGATGCAAGTGCAGAGAAGAGAAGCATCTCATTCACACATTATTTGACACTCAAAATCACCAAGGCAGGTGGCTTTTGCTCCAGAAAATGCAGGAGCAAGAAGGCAGGAGTGTAACAGAGCTGCCTATCCACAAACACTGCTTTAGCTCTGCTGGGGGCTCAGGATGGACCCGGCCCAAAGGGCTGACCTGCCCTCTCCAGCCTAGAGCTGCCTCTGCAGTGCAGGCACCAGGATGTGAGCAGCCATGCAGTCAGCTGGATCAGGTGATTGATCCATCTGAAAACTAACTCTACCCGAGAAAGAAAAGGAAGATTAGTTTTCAGTTGATCAGCAAAGCTTTACGAGTTCTTTCTACAACAAAGAGGAGACAGGACCAGCAGTTTCTCTGGCATAGCTGGCCCGGGTCAGCAAAGCTGCTGCAATGAAATACTCCTGCTCACTCCTCCATGCACACACAACCACAGTGCTGCTATCCAGGTGACCCTTCCTCAGGCGCTTCACATCACAAAAGAGCTTAGTTCAGTGGAGGACATCTTGGCTTGCAGTTCAGGCAGAGTTACAGAGCAGGTAGCCCAAAATATCTCCAGCTAAAGAGATGGTAACTACTTCTTTCTTGCATTCTAAAGAGAGAACAGCACATCATCCTGTACTTGAGGCCTGAAAATTTTTTATATGATTGGTCAATGGTGTCATCAAGATGATTGAAGATGATGAAATTGATAGAGAGAGACAAAGAAAAGTGCTCTCACTCAGCCAAGCTCTGGTAGAAGCTATTGACTTACAAAAAAAAAAATATTCAGACAATCTTGTGGGTATATTTTGGTTGCCACTTCATTTCAACAAAATGGATTCTATTCAAAGCCACAATTCTCACAAACTTTAAGTTAACCACACACACACTCTCTCTATGCAAAACACAGATATTAATATTAAAGATTATGACAGAGGGTACAGAATTAACAAACAAACAAAAAGAGAGGAACCAAAATTAAGATTAATGATGATATCAGAACTGGACCTCATTGAAACATTTAATTACACAACTATTGTTTTTCTGGTTTTGATAGGACCCCTATCTCATTAAATGCACAGGAAGACTTACTGAATATTGGATTATTTAATCCAAATTACTCTGTTCTCAAGAATCTTTGGTCTGCAGAGTGATATACACAAAATAGCCATGCTGAGAAGGAGAAGAGGGATGGCATGACTTGGATCAACCATCAGATGTTAAAGGGGTTTTGTGCTGTTAATCATCAAATTTAAAAATCCTTCTCTGTAGACAAATAACAACATGAGCCACCCAGACACTACTTCAATCCTCCACAAAACTTTAATCAATAAGATATCTCAAAAGAGGCAAGAACTGTGGAGAGTCAGACACTGAGCAGTGGCAAATTACACCAGGAAATTAATAAGGGTACATTAGTAGCTTAGATCAATTAAGTAAATACAAATGTATGTGTGACAATAAACGTTGACCATGATAGAAACAAATATGTGGTCCTTGCTTATGTGAGAACAAGATTATTTCCCCCAGCCTCAGGTGGGTGACACTGTTGTCCCAGTTGAAGGGAAGAGGAACCAAGGCTTTTAACAGTAAAGCAAATACTTTGCTCAATATTTATGGCCAGGGGCAAGAGCAGGCTGGGTAAGACAGGCCTTATCTGGACACCTCATTTGGTGTCCCCAGCCCGTGAACTGTGCCAAAGGAAAGGGAAAAAAACCCTAACACATTTAGTTTATAATTCCTCTGCACTATTTCACTAGTGCATGACCTAGTGTAGTAAGTGTAGAAAAAAACCTTAGTCAAAATTAAGTGTACCTTTGAGAAATTTATTCTTGCATACTTTTGGCTTCATCCAAAATTCTAAAAAATCATAGGAAATGGTTTTATATGTCACAGCTTCTTCATGTCTGGGTACATCTCTGGGTACATGTGAGAGAACATGTAATTCTCATGGAAAACATGAGAGAGAGAGAGAAAAAGAAACCAGCAACATTTATGATCGTGTACTTATTTATACGTAATATTATTATGTATCCCTTTATTTTTTTTACAAAGCAGACTATTACTTAACAGAGTTCATAGTAAACATACCCAAAATATGTACATCTTACTGGCAAAATTACATGCAAAATCATGCATTTAATAGAACAAAAATACTGGGGTTACCACTGTCTTACCTTTATTTCAAAACCTGGAATATAAATCAGCTAAAAAGGCAGCTGCTGACAAGAAATGATAATGACTTCATCCATATATGACCACTGATTAAAATTAGCTTATAAATTGTCTTGTTTTCTTGCAACAAACTGCAATTTGATGGATCTTATTTATATATTTTCATATGGAAAGCCTGCTACAAAATTAAAACTGTACTACCAGTAAAGGAAACTTGTTTCATAAACTGAAGGAAGTCCCATAAAACAGTAAGGATTTTTTCCTCTCACTTAGGTACTCCACCAAGGGAGTAGTGACATTCTTGCCAGTTAATCCGCACTCTTTTATTATTGTCTATTGGAATACAAGGACAGAATGCCTGCATTCTCTTCTTTTAAGCAGAATTCTGTAGCTTTGAAGAGAGTATTTAATAAATTTCATTTCAAGTTATTTCATAACTTGCATTTTAGATTACCAAATCGTAACAAGAATAAGGATATCCTGTGTGTCCTGATCCTACAAACCTTTATTCCAAAAGCAATTTCTGCCTAAGCATCCAGTTGACTTAAATACAAGTGTGCAAAAGACAAAAGATACAAACACTTCAATAAAGCTTCTTTAGTCACTGTCCTATTAAATGAAAAATTTTCACAAGATTAGCAAACTAGGTATTCTTTCCTTACATTTGCAGAAACAAATAATAAACACTGAAACACATTATAGTAACAACAACATACTCTTGATTTGTATTTTAATTTTTTTTTTCTAACACATTTCTCTTTTAAAAACATCATCTTTTTGTTTGGTTGTGCTTGTATTAAATCTCATAAATCTACTTCCAAGTGTGGAGGACTGATTTAAGAGTTTCTTATTGTATAAAGCAGTCAGTAGGTGAACATTGGACTATTACAAAGCACCTTTATAGAAAGAAAATCCAGGTTAGTTCTGTAACTAATACCCCAGACCATTTTTAGCAATAGCTGCTAATAACTCTTAAAAGCCCTGAAGCAGTAGCACTATTGTGAACTAACCCCAAGGAACTGCCTCTGCCAAATTCTGCTATCAATCTGATGCTGCAAAGCAGCTCAGTAGATCCAGAAGCCTTTGTAAATTCCATCTCTGAGAATTGATTTCAACAACTATCACCTACTGAGTATACAGAGAAAATCCGTTAGCACTGTAGATTCAAATGTAAAAAATCCACTTCAGGAGGACTAACAACTGCTCAATTAAAATACTAACCCTCACCATAGCCTACTGTTAAAAATAAGCTATGAAAAGAAATCAGGCTTCAGGAAACACTTTTTCCTCTAATACACTAATTTTAAAAGGCATACAACTGAAAAAACATTTTTTTCCAAAGCTATATTGAACTCTATTATATCCAGGTATTCTTTATATTTTTATAAAGGAATAGTCTGGTGGTTTTAAGCAATATATTTATAATACTGTCAAGTACTAAGATAAAAATTGATCTGACTTTTCCCTTTATGGACTAGTAAATCTACAGTAGCAAATTTTGCAGGAGCCATTTTTACATTCAGCTTTGTATAGTTTTATACATTTATTACTATTATATCTAGAAAAAAAAATAAGAAAAAGCTAGGTAATAACAATAATAATAATAATAATAATGACCAAAACCCCAGCAAAATATTTTGCTTATGCTACTGTGTGTTCCATATCACGTTTGTTCAGTGCATGTACAATTTGAATGGCTACAAGTAATTTCAATGGAAAAAAATTTACTACTCATATCATAAAAACCACTCTTTATTCTCAATTACCCCTTAGAGAGCTCCTACTGAAAGACGTTCTAATACAGATGAAAGACTAAGCACCACTAAGACCCGCACGAGTAGTACATGTCTGGAAGTTTCATATATCTGGTATTACTTGAAAACAAGAAAACTGGGAATTTCCTGCAGCTAGGACACTGTTTATTTGAATGCAATTACTTTTGCAGTTAGTAATACAACAGTGCCAGGCAAACAGCAAAAGACATCATACTCGTGACTTTTTAATATCTGTTCAGAATAAATAAATTCATAATTGATCAATTATATATTCAGGTGGGGAAACACAATGCTAGCCTTTCATTGTCCATGGACACTCAGTCTCATCACCAGAGAGCACAAATGAAATGCTAATGGCAGAGAAGATGAATGCCAATTTCCTTCACTTTGCTCCAACTTTCAGTGGCTCTCTACAATAAAAGATAGCTATTTGTGGAGACTGGCTTGTTCCATACCATTAACTCAGAACAAAACATATTTTTAGTGGGACAGCAGTGTTTACTTGTAAGAACTGATGAATTGTACACCACCATTTATCACTTGTAGACAAAGACATTCAGGCACAATTTTGGACATAAATCAAGGTACATGCTCCTAAATAAAAAAGGGATTGCTTAAGTCCCTAAAACTGCATAGATTGAGGTCAGATTGGCCATAGCAACCAAGAATGGTACTTAGGCCTTCAGTAAGACTTAGCAACCAATAAATGAGCTCAGATCTCTTTTCATCTCCACTGGTGTGAAAGCCAAAATTAAAAAGATTAGATCACGCTGCACCCATCACAATAGACTTCACAGTGAAAAAGTCATTTCTAGCCTTTGATTCACGTCCAATAAATAACATTCATCCCTTCCATAATGAACAACTTTCAAAGTAAATTGAATCTCCATAGTGCTGCTTTCCCTTGCTGCAATGTATTTACATAACAATATATCACAGGAAGCTCAGAGTGGGTCTTGCAAATGGAAGACATGTCTTTAGCACTGATTACACTATACTCAGCTTTAAAATGCTTGCCATTTGAACATAATGCACAGTAGATTATAATAAATAATAAACAACTCTTTAAATCTTGTGGTATGAAACTTTGACAATCTCAATACGGAAATTTCATAGTAAACAGCTCCCTCCCCCTTTCCTTTGAGTCCTTCCATTTGAGGATATTCAGCAAATTCTACTTTCTAGGAGCACTGATGATTCTATCTGTCTCATGTTTCCAGGAAAAGGAATAGTACATTATTTAATTTTTACTGCCTCTTTCAGGACTGTTCCTCTTCTCTTTTGCATGTCTTTTCAAGTACTTGAACAATTCTTTCTAATGCTCTAAACACATGAGTAACCTATTACTCCAGTCTCACACAAAGCACTAAGTATTGCTCGTTTTCCTCTCCCTAGAGCAGTAGTTATTTGTAAATAGGTGAAGCTGATCACGGCTGCGGGAATCAGCACAGATCACACATGAAATCAAAAAACGCATCCAGCAAATGTTTGTGTTGTATTGCCACTGTGTGCCCTGTATTTCTCATGCTCAGTTTGTCAATATTGTTATTCCCTTCCTACTGCAGGTTGCATAAATTGATGTTTAAAGGAGTGCTCTACAGAAATATATCGAAACAAAAATTCTACACCTAATTAAAAACATACAGGAATAATTTCAGCCCTCTGCACCAACAACTCATGTAGATTATACTATGTGAACTCAGCAGGGAATCTCATTAATTTTTAAAACTCTCTGACCTTAGTGCAGTTAAGGGTGTGAAAATAATTACAAATTAGGGTTGAGGGAGCACTGTTTTATTATTGCATGTGTGTTATCAGCTACACAGCATTTTATCAGATATGGATATTTATGACAGCTAAGCATAATCTTAACGCATCCAAAAAAATTTAAAAATGCAAATATTAGAGATCTTATATTTTCAAGAACATAACTATTATAGCCACCACTTCCACAAAAAAGAAAGCCTGTCTGCGCTCTGCAAACATTCGCGTAGCACAAAGCATGTCAATTACAGATTAAACGCTAGTAACAGCCTGGATACGGCAGTAAACTAAGACATTCCTATAACAAGGCATGTTTGCAATTTACCAATTTCTAACTTATTTAGAATGCTATAACATATTTGGCAGAGGGTATAAATAGTCTCTCTTACCTAAAACTTGTCAGAAGAAAGATCCTTCTTCATTGCTGTCACCTCCAGTGCCCCCTCTTGCCACCATGGAGATTGGCTCTGCTATGTTTATTGCTCTGTGCCTCAGTTACAGCCGTGACACTTATCTGCCTGCACAGCAAAGGGGTGTGTGTGGGTGTGCGGGTGTGTGTGCGTGTGAGAAAAGAGAGCCTGCTGACTTCAGGACTGGGAACCTAAACCTCAGGCCAAGTCAAGGCTGAATGAAAATGATCAAAGCTCTGTCCCTCATCAGCAGAGTAGACAAGATTTCTCTCCCCCCTCCCAATGAGAAGTAGGGCTGTCATTAGGGATTCCCACTAAAAAGCCTCTAACAGAGGCAGACCTTCTCCAGACTGCTAGTGCCTGCCCAGCAACCCGTGCAGAATACAGGTAGCTATTGTTCCTGAGACAGATATGTAGCCAGCCACTCAGACTCTGACAGATCTCAACAAACCACTGAGCCTGCCTTCAGTTTAACTCCTTATTTACTAGCCGTTCACTTTTTACAAAGATCTCCTTTTGCCCTGGAGAGGGAGGGACAGGGAAGGTAAAAAAAAAAAAAGAAAATCAGTAAATTGTTCTGGCTTTGTTAAGTAAAATACTTCACATACATAGGCAGTAATCCTATGCAAATTTAGGAGTATTGACGTTCATTTGAAATCTCATCTGGTCTGGTGCTGGACAACACAGCAATAGCACTCCTCAGCAGTAAAACAGGATTCCAGCCCTGTAAGGGAAATAAGTCCTGCTCTGCCTTCCTCTGAATTTTCATAATTCATAGGGAAATAAAACAATAGGAATAGAACACATGCATCCTTGCTCAAATAGACTAAGTATTAAGAAAAAGAGAAATTTAGTGCAAAAGCTTCAGCAGTTTTCTCAAAAAACATACATTGACTGAAAATGAAGTTAGCATCTCCAGCAGCAAATTGTGCTAGAGCAACTAGATAGTAATTAGCTGGCATAAAAAGCAGAGATACTCATTTCAGTCTCAGTTATATAGAAATGTATAACAGCACTTATATATTTCTATAAGGAGGTTTTATGTGCACAAAAAGTTCTGTGTTTTGGGTTTCCTTTGGTTTGTTGTTGTTGTTTTTTAATTTTAAATGATATGGAGCTCAATCATTTATTTGAAAAGGCATGGTCAATGAAGCTGTTGGAGGAAATATCCTGACATTTAACACTCTGTGCTTGACTTTTAGGAAGTAATGTATTTTTATATGAAAAGCTAATGATTCTTCATTCTGTATAACTATTGTATAAGTTCAAGCCAGGTGCAGACTTCAGCTCTAAAACACTTTTTCCGTTCTGTGTATGTCAGTCTTAATTTCATATCAGGCAGATTGTAGAAGGATGTGTATATGCATGGGTATACTTGCCTTAGGGTGGGTTGCTTGGATTGCTTTAAAACAAGTTTAAGGTGTAAAGGTTGAAGATTACCAGTAATATTTTCATGTGCCAATAAAATCGGATTTGTAAAATGCACAGTTTAAAAAAAAAAATAAAATCGAGACTGCTAACACAAGTGCAAATTAGAAACATGATGTCAAAAGCAGTATTTTACCCTGACACACCTATCAACTCAGAGAAGCCTTCCTACCCATTACAAATAAACAATCATTTTATCAGCAACTTCCAAATTACATGCTAAAAAAACTGCATGTGATTTAATTTGAAAGTTGCCAATGGTCACTTTGGAGTGTCTCAAAGCAACCTTTTCTGCACGTTTGAGAATTTAATTGCATTCCTATGAAAATGCCTAGCATTCAGAGCCATTCAAAATTCTTCCAGTGCAGCGAGGAAACAAACAGACAAACAGGAAAGCAAATCAGTGTTACTCAGTGTAACATGCCCTGTGTGGTAGAATACCTCCAGCCTACTCAACACATTTTAAAGAATCAGGACATTGCATTCAAATATCTTGTTGCTGTTTAATTCCAGAGTATCTCTCAGATCAATTGGAATATCAGTCGTTAATGATAGACTTATTCTTTGGACTGTACTTTTTGTCATCAGTTTACATAAATGCCTGGTGCTATGTAGGAAAATAGCTGTCAGTTATAAATGTGTTTGCAATTTAATAGTGTTCTTAGACAATAAGATTAATTTATTATGAATTCGGAAGCATTGTGCACCAGTTTCCCTTCTATTTGAGTGCACCAGTAACAAACTCCTGCCACTAAATGGAATTTAAAATTTGTAGAGAAATACATGCCAGGAAGATCATCTGCTGTTGGTGCACAGCATGGAAAAACTTGTGAGAACATGGCCATGGAGCTGCAACAACAGAAGCCTGTGGAGTACACATTACTGTCTGGAAACGCCTAGCCTGCCCAGCACATGCACACCACTGCCAAATGTAGACCACCAGTACCATGCCATGGAAAGCTTGTTTAGGAGCCCTGCTAAGGACCATGTGACAAGCTACTGAACATTGTCACACTTGATTTAAACTTCTGGAAAGGCCTTGCTAAGTGTAATAACCCTGGAGTATTTCACCCTGAGTCCAGGATCTTCCAGTGCTTTGTTATCCTGGTACACGCTCATCTGCTCCCGGCTCGGTATCTCATGAGCACACAGGAACATTCAAAAGCATTTGTAAATATTCCTTTACAAGAGGATGAAAATGAAAATTTTCTGAGGGGAGCTCATGTTGGAGCTGGGCACTTTGCAGGAAAACAGAGAAGTTGGGACTTCCTCCTCCTCATCAGAAACCCTCCCCACTTTTACTGGAGCAATCCCCAGGCTGCAATCATGAGGAAAACACCTTTCTTCAATTTTGGAAAGACATATTCTGCCCAAAGACATTCACAGTCTCTGGAGGTCACCTTTGACAGGGACAATGGCCACTCTTCCCAGTCAAGCCTACCCCAAGTGACCAGTAAAAGATGTCTTGCAATAAATACAGGATTTTTCTTGTGATAAATACAGGATTTATGTAAAGGATGATGTTTCTTTACACTGATTTGCCCCTAATTTTTTTTTCTCTTACTTTATTTTTTGGTGGGGTTTGTTTTTTTGTTTATTTTTTTAGGTTTTTTTGTGGTTGTTTTTTTTTTTTGGGGGGGGGGGGTGTTTAGTTTTTTTGGTTTGGTTTTTTTTTAGTTTTTGATAGCAAAACCCACACAGGCACTAAGTGGAAGGGGAAAAGGGGTGACTTAAGGCAAACATTATGGACACAACATTGGGTAACTAATCTCACGTACCATCAGATATTTGAACAGTCTGAATTGATTTCCCAAAAAGAGAACATGAAGAAAGCCAGGTATGTCTTGCATAACAATTCTGCATCTGAGAAATTTGCTTGAGAACAGATTGCCAGAGTCATTTCTTTCAGATAACCCACACAGCCCCACTTTGGCAAACAAAGGTACACACCAGTATCACATATCCATTTTCCTTTGGAGAATCCATTTTAATGATTCTGCAGTAAATACCTTTGTATTTAGAAATTATTCATACCAGATATGAAAAAAGCACAGTGTTTCAGTAACTATCTTACAGATGTGAAATGCACATAATATATTTAAATATGCAACCTCAATTAACCTTTTGCCTCACTTTGTGGACAAACCTATCTATAAAGAGTGAGTGCCCTCTATGATCAAGAGTCAGTTTTATGACTTCACATTGTTTGTGGCTACTTTCCTATATAAAAGAACATAACAGGAGGTGATCTTCATGAAGTGCAATTTAAATTTAACTCATTGTTATTCTTGATCTTCATTTTCTTAATCTAAAAGCTACTGTAAAACATCATATAAGAAAGCATTGATTTTTTAATCAAAATATGTTTATTTATTACGTGGTAACTATGTTATATGTGGTATTTCATTTATCTCAGAAAATACTCAAAAATACTCAAAGATAGCAAACATAAAGACATAAAGATATAAAAATATTTTGACAGAAGCCAGTACCTATTTTGCTTTGGATGTAGGCAAGTAAAGCATGTAGTTTAGGAAATAACTTATGATTAACGTACATTTAACTATGTTTGCATCGCGCAATATAAAACAACCTGGAATTAGAGTCAATAAAGAATCCTTAGCCTTCCCAAAATTTGGTATGTATATTATTAACAAAATTGGTTTTCTTTAAAATGCTCTTGTAAAGAGTGCAACTTTTTTTCCCCTCAACTCTTTCAAAGAAACATAATTAGAGTATTGCATTCTCCACTAGATGCTTTGTGAAAGCAAATGTCAGGGATTACGACTCAGCAAGATAATTACAAACATTCTACATAAAAGCATAGGAAACCAACATCAGAAGTAGATTTCACCCGTTCACATTCTTCCAACAGATTACATTTTTGATATGTGATCTGTTGGAGCAAATGAGTAGAAGGTGACAATATCTTTTTTTCTCCCACGATTACTTTAGAGCTAACATCAGCAAAGCACTATTCAAATAAATCCTTTTCTTTTTGTAAAGTTTCAGATTCTGAGCCCCAAATACATACTTTGTAAAGTCTCCCTCCATTCAACACTGAGCCCAAACATTTGCCTAGCTAACTACTAGTACATGAATTACAGCAAGGGCATATTCACACACGTAGTTTAAATTAAACCATCTCTTTTAAAAAAGTTTATTTTTTAAGTCAATCTTGTACCCAGTTCCATATCAAGACAAGAGATAAATAGAATAAATAGAACAAGATATTTTCTATATAAAATCCACAAACAAACAAAAAACCCACAAAACATAACCCCAAATCCCCTAAACAGTATCAACACCACCCCAAATATTCCTATTTCACACCACCCCAAATATTCCTATTTCATTAATAGCAATATTCCCCTTGCTTCCTTAAGACCAGTGATTTAAGTAGGCACACTACATTACAGATATTCCAGTTTGACAATTCACTTGTTAGCAGGAATTAATATTTATCACTTGCTTTCATCATTTTGGATGGATTTGGACCTACCGTTTTAAGCACGGATCCCTGGATGCTGCTGTTTTTTGAAGGGAAATTTTTTGAAGTAAAGTAGTTGGATGGGGAAAGGCAAGTCAGGACTGCCCCTGTGGCTTCAACCTGCCCTGGATAGTTTTCTTTCTTGGAATCTTTTGATAAAAGCCAGAACACAACCTGATTTATTAATGTAGCAAAGTCATTACAATTCAGAGCTAAAAATGTTATTGGACTTCCCTCCAGCTAGTGCTGTTTAAGCAAGCCTTTAAAAAGCAATTTAATTCCATTCCACAATGTCAAATTTCCTCCACAGATAATTGGTTTTCATTGTATGTATAAAAAGCTGCAATGAAGCCAATAAGTCAAACTATATATTTTCTTAGAGTAATATTTATTACTGAAAGACTGGCCTGCTTCTGACAGAACTGTATTGTCTTTGTTTTTCTACTATTAACCTGGAATCTTTCTGTTAATAACACAAGCACACTCTATAGTAGCATTCACCAATGTACTATGAAATCTGAATATAATCAAGAATTCTTCTGGCCTCTCACATTTATAGCCAAATAACTTCATGCTGTCAGCTGTCATAGATTAAATCTTCATATATAAACCTACTCAATAAAAGTTAAAGCATTCACACTGTTTTGAGAGCTTAAAACAGTCAGAAAATATTTGCCTGGTTTGGGTCATTATCAGTATATTTGAAAACTGCCATACCAAAACAAATATTAAAGCCTGGTTATACGTAGGTATATATAATATGTAATAATATGTATTACTCATGGGCATGTTTGTATTCCAAGAGCCTGGAACAACAATGCTCTTTTGAGCATCTTGAAACATCAGACTTGGAAAGCTTGCACATTAATAACAACACAACAGCAAAACAAAGAAATCCAAAAACTATTGAAGTTGGAGATGCAAAGATGGGCATGAAATTTCATATAACTAAAAAATTTCACAAAAGCCCCACACTCATTCAAACCTTGTTTATAGCAGATACTTCCATCTCAAGCAGCCAAATGCAATAAAATACTTACCAGATATCTTGCCTTGCTCTGAATTAATGTACGTATCTTTCTTTTTTTTTTTTTTTTTTTAAGAAGACAAGAAGATTCATATTTACAGCTGCATTAGTTACTGTCCTTCTGCTCCCGCGGCTCCTCAGTAGTAAGAACGGAGGAGCTTGGCTGGTATTGTTTTGAGATAAAGAGAATGGCCCGTGTGAGCCAAGATATTCTGTACTGTCTCATGATCTCTTCAGTGTTCTTAAACTCCTCCACCAAGACAGGTATTTTTTTGCTGTCTGTTGTCCAAGCAGGTTCATCAGAGTTCTTACAGCCACCTTCATTTTTCAGATGTGGAGGCCCTAAGTGCTGAGAGCAGAGAGGTTTCTTTCTCTCAGTATTTATTTGCTTTTGGATTGGAGGAAGAGGCTGAGAGATTTTCAATTTGAGATCAAAGACAAGCACATGCAATGGGACAAAACATAGTTTTCTCAATTGCGCTTAGAATAGTAGTCCCTGAGTTCCCACACTCAGTGTTCTCAACTCTATAAGCTTTGCAGGGTAAAAAAGATGGAGAGTTATATATATACACATGCACACAGACGCACGTAAACACACACACACATATTTTAAATATATTAGTTTTCCCCCTTGCAGCACTGCAGTCTCTCTATTGTCAAATAATAACTGTATCTGAAAAGAAAGCACTTAATAAGGCTAAGGTCAGACTGCTCAGACTTGGCATTTGCTGCGATAACAAATCAGAGATGATAGCATTGTACAGATTTATGAATTTTTTGCCCCCGCAGTCACAAACATCAGACGTTTACTTTATAAAGAAAGCTTTTAGATTCTTCCTGCAGTTTCCATAGTGATTTCATTTTTTCCCTTTTATCGCAGATTGGCTGAAGTACTGCTACCCTTTGTGCTTTAAAAGGCTTGTGCTACCAACTGTCGATATAAAGGCACTGTAGCTAAAGCACACATGCAACACAAACTGTCAAAAATAATTGAAATAGATAAATGCTGGCTGAAAAAGTTTGGGTTATTTTCTCTGCTTGTTCTGAACAGTACAGTAGAATAGTATTTCATTTGAATAAATGTAATTAACTTGAGCCAACCACACTTCTGTTCCATTTCCCATAGCCTATGAGCTATTCTATTTGAGTACTTGTACACAAAAAAATTACTTTCTTCACAAGAAGTTTTAATACAGCCTACATCAAGCGAAATGCCTATGTTTGTTAGATATAAATGAAAGCACATTCATTAATTTTTGGAATCTTCTAAAGACATTGCTTTGTCAATGATATTCTTCCTCTAAGAAGTTTATTCTTTCAGAGAACATGATGATTTAAGGAACACTTACACTGTTTCTGGCAAAGCAAACAATACTCTCTCTTGCTGGAAAGATAACCACCTTTCAAAGTAAGCCTGAAGGATTAGTTTCTGTTTAACTCCTCACTAAACAAATGAGACCATCATCTTCTCAACGAAACAGAACTCAGCTAAGTAAACACCTCTATTCTGTTATCATTCCTTTAAAATTCCTTTAAATTGCAGAATGCAAGCACAGTATTTCCCTACCCCTCTTTTAACCAGCTTAATAGAAACTGAGTGTGTGGTTAACCCCAGCCATTTCCTTCACTCTCACAAGTTTCTATACTTGTGAGTCAGAAATGGTCTAACTTATTCAAAATACTAAATTTCTATCATGCAAATATACTACAAAAACTTTTTGAGTTGGAAATTTTCCAGTTGGCTATAAGCAATGAGTTTCCTTACTTTTATACAATAATGGAAAAGTTAGTGCAAAATTCACATGGACAAATATCTTAAAACCCTACAGAAATCAGTAGAGTTAACAAGATATTTTAATTTAGAGGGAAAAAAAAGGCCAAAAAACAACAAACAAACAAACAAACAAACCAACCCCAAAAAATACCAAAAACTAAAAACCAACCAACCAACCAACCAACCAACCAAAAAACAAAACAAAACAAACAAAAAAAAATCAACAACAACAACAAAAAAAACCCCACCCCAGACAACTTCCTTTTGGATGCATTTATGGCAATTAATTATTTATTTCCGAACAGGTTATCTACTGAAAGCTACCAAGCTCCCTACTATTGTCATCTATTTCTACAGTGAATTTACAACTGACTTTTGCTTTTGGAGTACTAAAATCAATAGGGACTGATAGTCACTAAATAGGCACTGTGATCATAGAGTATGTTAGTACTTATGATAAAGTTTATTGGAAAAAAGAATTTGCAGCAAGGTGCAAGAGAAGGACTAAATGTAAACAAGAAGCTGAGAGTTACAAAGATTGTATTGATTACTGAAATACTCCACAAGTGGTCCTGGCCAGAGAGATGCAGCAGTTTTTGGAAATATGCAGAGGCAGCTGTTGCTGTCCTGAGACACGAAGACAGATGAGCTCCCTAAAGTCTTGTTACCCCTTGGCAAGCAGCCACTGCCCCTTGTAGCAAACCTGACAGAATCTGAACCTATACTTCATATCTATTTTCCCCTAGAATCCTCTCAAGGACCATTTAATGAAGGTATTAAGCACTGTGTTCAAGTAATCAACATAATCTGACTCACAATGATAAACACTGTCTTTGTGCAGATTTTTCATGCATTGGAAAAAAAAATAACCCATGCTAAATATTAGTGAGTAGAACCCTGACTTTCCAATAGGATTATGACTTTTCACACTCCCTATTTTAAACACTATAGTTATTTTAAAATCTTGTATGCACACATGCCTCAGCACAAACCTGAATCACCAAGGAGAATTTCTATGCAACAAGGGGGAAATGCAGATTCTTAAAAATAACTCATCAATAAAAAGAAATAGGAAAAGCTTTTTCTCTAAAGGGGTAAGGATAAGAAATTTGTCTTTTACAAAACAAAAATCTTTGAAGTCAGTTTCATCCTACCTAAAAAACACTAAATCATGTTCTCACAGTATTTTATTTCCAAACTTCACATATATAAGATATTCAAATCATTTCTGCAAGATTCACAAGGCAACTGACTTTCTGGGGATTGTATGAAATAGTTGAATTTATCCCCAGTCTTTCCCTAAGCCAAGTTACCCTCAGGAAATTACTTTTTAAAAGAAAAACACAAACTAAGTTGTTTTATTTTTAGCTGTTAGAGACTAAACAGGGCATTTGAAATGAAGAGTTGACTAACAGTCTACATTAAAAAAAGAATTTCATGTTCCTTTGCACACAGCTCTACATATTCTCTTTGGAGAAAACTCTTAAATACAGCATGAATGTGCTAACTAACATAAATAAATATTTGTTGCTATACTCTTTTAGTTAAATCTCTTTTAATATAAATGATTCTTCAGTCATACAGCTGACAGACATACAGGACATTCACTCATTCTCTTCATCAAATAAGGACAAGAGGTCAAGCTCAGAGTGTGACAATCCTTCCTCCTGTCACACTTCGCAGGTAGACCTCACGCAGACACTGTTTGTCTTTTAGCTTAGGCAGTAGAGGCCAACACTTTTATATCTCGCATTTCTTCATTAAAATTCATAGTAAAAAAAAATCTACAGAGAATTCCCCTCCCTCAGCAGTTCTTCAGCAATGAGACCCTTTTTCTCATCCTCTTGATTAGAGAGGGAAGGGGCAGGGGAGCAGAGTACATAGCTAAAGAAACAGGCTATATAATTATTGGTTTATCAGCCTGGAAACTACCCACAAAAGAAATTAAAAATACTTTTACTGGATATATAGAGAGGGCTCATCTTCTTCTTTAAAAGATAAAAGAAGCATCCTTTGTTTCACTCATATAGTGTTTTCTTAATTTTTCCTTCTGGGGAAAGCAATTTGCTACTTTCTCTGATTTTTCAAAACCATCCTCCACACCAAGTGTGCTTAATCAAATACTGAAAATCTGCAACCTACTGTTAGACATGAACTACAAAATGTTTTAAAGTTTACAGTCCTAGTTCAATCAGTCAAAAACCCTGCAGTCTTAAATCATAGAGTATCTGAATTTGGAATGGACCCATAAGGACCACCAAATTCAACTCGCTGCTCCTCAGAGGACTACCTAAAACTAAGTCATATGACTAAGAGCCTCATCCAAATGTTCCTTGAACTCTGTTAGACTTGGTGCTATGACAGCTTCCCAGGGAAGCCCATCCCAGAGATCAAACACCCTCTGGGCGCACCCTCTGGTGCACTCTTCCTAGGGCTAACTCTGAACTTCTGATTTTCATTCCATTTCCTCTGTCTAAATGAACTCCTGATTTATTTACCCACCAGCTGAGAAGGCAGTAGCATATTTTCTCTCTGTCAGAACCAATGTCAGTAGCATCAGGAATTCTTTGTGTTAAGGTATCCATCACTTCCCGAGAAAGACAATGAAAAATCCCCACCGAGATCTTTAAATATATATTTAGAAGGAAAAATAATGCAGCCCTTTAGAGTATCTTTAGGATCACAAAGATACTTCTCTTGTACAGTAAGTGGAATCTAAGAAGTCACTTGCTTTCTAACAAGAAAAGAAATACCAAAGTACAGGAGGTGCAGCATGAAGTATCAGACCAGTCATTCAGAGCCAGTTTAAAGCTCCTAAAGCTAAACACTTACTTCATTTGGGTCAGTGTTAGAGAATATAGAAGTGCTTTGCTGCTTTGTTTTCAGTGACATCTCTACTTGATAAATATGCAGATATAAAACCTTTTGCTGGAAATCTTCCTTAATGAATGAAAGCATCAGATGCATCCAGAAGAGTATCAGCTATAAATCAAGGACATAACTAACTGCTTATGACAGTTTAGCAGAAAATTTCCTTTTCTCCTTCAAATAGATGGAGAGACAGAACTGTGCTACACAGAAAATCCTTGAGCATACTTCATTCTTCATCATGAAAAGACATTGCAACTTTTTTGCTAGAACACAACTAACGTGAATGCCATTACTGTTGTACCTAAAACTGCGCCAGTGTACAAGGGTGCCTTCTTATCATTGGAAATCAACAACTAACCACCAAGAGATAAATCCTTTTTAAACCATGTCTACTTGAACATGTGTGAGCTTCTGCATGACCACTTCTGTACATCATCTGGCACAGCTGTGAATGCAGCTACCTAAAGTCACTTCAATGCATGCATTGAAAACAACAACCATCACCACAAATTTTGACACATCAGCAAGTACACATGAAATTGTTGTTTGAAGGATTAAAATGAAGGGAACTGTGATGGAGTTTATTTTACTGTTTTCTATATGCTGTTGTGTATTTAGACTGGCAAGTTTAAAAATGTTCCTAACTATGAAAAAAGACATTGAAACAAGATTTATTATGATTCTTAGCTTCTGAGAGATTCCCAGGGCCTTGACATGAACCCCAAGGATGAGATGATTTTTAAAACTAGCAAAGAAGCTTACATTGTAGAAAAAGAATTACACTTGCAATCACACTTTCATCCTGGAGTTTTAGGCAACTTTTAGATTGGAAGAATTCATGGGAGGAACTTTCTCAGAATCCCTGATTAAAATGAGATTAATTTTAATTAGATACCACAATAGCAAAAAGTGGCCTCAAGAAAGAGTGAAAGAAGAAAAAGGAAAATCACATTCAAAACACACACAGAACTAACTTCACAATACAGAAAGTTTCTCTAGAAAGCTCCTCTTACTGTTCTCTAAATTAAGCAGAACACCTTGTTCCTTGGGGTTCCGTTGCATATTTTAACTTTATTGATAGAATTTTCCAGAAATATCTCTGATATATATTTTTTTTAAAAATACAACCTCTTTGAGCAGGTTTAAAACAAGAAGAGAAAATTAAAAAAACGCAATGCTTATCTTCCAAGGAATGCTGAGAAAGGGATTAAACATGATAAGGCACAAGTCCAGGCACCCCAAAACTCCAGTATTTTACTCTTTGCTCTCCCAATTTGGTAAAACAAAACCCATTTCCACTGTGTAATTCGTTTTTACTTGTGAAATGTTGAAAGAATGCCACATGAATGTGATTTTTAAATTATGTTCTTTCTGTATACTGGAGTCTGAAGAAAATAATTTAAGAAAATATCTGAAGAAAAACATTTTACATATGGTAATACTATAACAACCACATATTCTTCAGCCGAGGAAGACCTGTACAACATTTGCATTTCAAAGACTGTCATTCAAGAAAACTCTGATAATGTGCACAGCTCTATGAGTTTTATGCAAGTACGAGTTAGCTTTTTATATAAGAAGAACCATAAGTGTTTTCAAGAGTTATATTGGTAAATCCCTTATTAAATTCAGGAGAGGCTTTGTGAAAATCTAAGGTAGTCAATACTAATACCCTAGCTCATAAAGCTGTGAAATAAGATCCAAACTTGATCATTTTAGAGAGCAATAGGTCTTTTAAAATAATACTTAGCATTTATTACCTACACTAATTAAGCTTCAACATGCCTGTGAGGTGGGCAAGTAAAACCTCATTTTACAGACAGGAACATTTACAGCAGACAGAAAGGTTATGTACATCGTCACTGATTAGAAAGAAAAAAATTCTGACCCATAGTTGAAATTCTTTGAGCAAATTGCGAGCACCCACCCACACTGTCAAGTTCCTCCTTCAACGACTTACACAGTTTGCATTAAACATGAAACAAGGACAAATGGACAAATACAGAAAAGCATACATATTCTCAAACCAGAAAACACTCCAGACAAGTAATATTAAAAATGGTCGACATCATCCTGTCTTACTTCCAATTCATCAAGTTTAAGGAAATACACAGGTGGAAGGAAAATCGAGAGAAATATATAAGTACTGACAATCACAAAAATGCTGAATGCTGTCTAGATCCAGTCAAGGATTTGATAATTTTCTTATTAGAACTCTGTGATTACCTATCAAGGGTCAGAGACAGTAGAGAAGAGCTCACAGAGGCAATGTCGGATTCTACTGAGTAGAAAAATACCCTTCAGGGAACTAGTTTTCTCTTTTCTGAAACAAAACAGAAAGCATTTGTTGTTCTCTTGTACAGAAAGAACAATCTATTTGTGATGCTTATTCCCATCTGAAAGAGTGACTTGATTACTAAGTCTTTCCCAAGTCAGCTGTGAGAGTTGCTCCTGTTGTTAACTTCATCGGGATGTGCCCTGTCTAGTGCACACATTATTGCAGAAGTGATGGGCAGGTGAATGTGCCACTTTCAATGACAGATGGCCTCTGAGTTGAAGGACCTGAAATACACTCCATTATGGCAATTTATGTAACACACCCACAGTGGCGCTGTGCCGGAAAGAGAAGATTTAAATGTTAGTATGACAACTCTGTTTAAATTATTTTATGTACAACCAGATCTCCAGTTGCATGCACAGCTAAACATGTATCTTTAAGATTAAATTCTTCAACAGGTTTTGAAGACATCATGTAGAAAGATTTCAAAAACTGGTGTTTATAAAGCATGGACAATCACCTCTATTTCTACCTGCAGCCCCTCCCATCTCGCAAAGAAGTCTTGTACTCAGTGTGGCAAAACAGTACTATAGAATTGGAAAAAAACAAACAAAAATATGCATGAGGCATCCCAGGCCCAACACGACCAACAGTGTGTATCCAAATATCCCAAAACAGTGCCTTGAAAATTGGTATTGCAGCACCTGAGAAGTGCAGAGACCTGACAAAGTCTAGGGTCTTCACAGAATGAGAGAGACTCAGCCTGCAAAGAATCTGTAGACATTCTGTTGGTCTCCTCAGCTAAAGTAAAGTGGTATTTGTGCCAATGTATTCACACATTCTTAGGATTTAGAAGTAAGAAGGAAATGTCTGGGGTTTTTTCTAAAGAAAATTGAATCTTTTAATAATGTACAACACTTTCTTCTGTTAAAGATACAGACTCATTTATTCCACAATCATGAAATGCGTCAAGCAAAGTAAAGAGGTGAAATGGCAAAGTTTTATGTGGACTAATAAAACTAAAAGTGGAGGCAGGCATTTCCATATTGATTTTGATTAGACCAAATCACAGAAAGCAAGTCTCATGCTAAAATATACTTGCCACCTCCTCGGGCCGTTGTCGGTGCACCTCTTGCCTCTGTCTCTAAATTTGTCAAGAGAGCAAAATAACCACAGAAGTGAATGTATAAACACAAAACTGAACCAAGAGAACTTGAAAGTTTATAATCAAAGCATGCTAAAAGGCAAACTAACATATTTAAGACTAAGACAATTTTACTTTTCTCATATGCTTGCTTGTTTCTTTAAATAACACCTGTTTCATTTCCTCAATGGGTGGAAGAACTTTCAAAGAATGCAGTAGTGTACCGAGAACATTATCATAGCCTTGAGCAAATTTGAAGTAACCTGTCTGCCTAGGCAACATGCATACATTTTGTAAAATAAACACCAAATAGTTTGTTGATATCAACAAGTAGAGAGTTCTTCATAGCTACAGAGAGGATGCTTCCTTAATTTGGTCAGAATTAATAGAGAGTAACTGTGAACCATACTGATCAAGTGAAGGAGTGAAGGAATGGCATGACACAAAGCCCAGTCCCTGTCTGAGTCATACAAAGACAGTACTCCCTTGATACAAGGAATATTTCTTTCAGCCTAGGCTTTGAGACATTTCAAGGCTGGGATTTGAAACAGGGTTCAAGGATAGCCTGAATCTGATAGATCCTGACTCTCAAATTGTGGCTTATGCCTCTAAGCCAGTAGAGAGTCAAAATCTTCTCTCAACACTATTTGAAGAAAGCCTAAATGAGATTACTGCTCCTCTGTGCTGATACTTGTGTATTCTGAAGAAGATTAATGTCTCAGCTTTATATTACATTTGCATTCTATGTACTCATTCCATGGAAATAATGCATTAAGTAGTTAGCATATAATTTGGGTGCATATCAGCCAAGCATGCATCCTACTCTCAACATTGGCTTCCCACATTAACATTATTGCTAGACACTGAAAAGATTAACTACGTAAGTGAAATATTCTCAGTAGCCTTAAAATGATCATAACAGATCTGCACCATATCTTCAAATTGCTTTTCAAAGCCTGGATTCTATTTTTATAATCAATTTCCTAACTAAACTACATTTGTCATTATGAAAACAAATCCAGTCATACACACATTTTTGTCTGCTTGTGACAGACATTGCTTGAGAAAGGAACAACTAGTTTCATCCTCCAGTAAACAGCTGGTATCCTTAGATAAGAAAATCTATGCACATGGCCAGGCTTCCAATATTGTGAAAAAATGATGCACTAAAAAGAAAAAGAAAACAGAAGTCCCAAGTGCTTACATGAGACAACATAATTTATAACCAGTATTCATAGCATAACTTAATTATCACCTTTTTTTTGTATTTTGTCACTAAACTGAAACCACAGCTTCCTTTAGCATCCTTGGATTTGTTCCTTGGAAAAAAAAAGGCATCACAACAGGAAATATTTTTCCTTGAGCAAATCAGAGAATGATTGAAGGATAAACTTGAGTAATAATTAAGCTTTGATGTGTGACAGTTCATCCTTCATGACTCAGTCATAAGATCTGCATGTTCTGAAAAGTCAGAGCCAAGTTCAATCCCACTACCAATTTAGCAAGTATCTCAGGGTAGAACTAGAGTGTCTGATTGTCATTTTAGCATAAATACTGTGAGAGTAACTCAAATTCCTTGCTTGGAAATCTTATTGGTGTATTGAATAATTTTACAGACATGCCTTCTATAAATCAATGATGCATTCAGATATCAAATTGGGCAAATATACAAAGGCAAATAAAAAGAAAAACTTGAATAGAGATAATAATTGTTCAAAGTCACATTCTGACTGATTTATAGGAATAGCGTATAAAAGGCCAAACCAGCTTGCAGTGACCACACATATGCTTCTTTCAAACTAAAATTAATGAGAAAAATATCACTTAAGTGATGAAAGAGTAGCAAGTAGGGGATTTCTTTGTAAATATAACCTCTTCCCCTTTTAGTATGGGGAAAAAGAGAGAGACACAGGATATGTTAAGTGAACCTAAAAAAAAAAAAAGTATTTTCCAAATCTTCTACCAAGGTAAAAGAAAAACTGAAGAACATTCTACATATACTTAAGCTAGACTAGGCCATCACAATCCTTCCTAAAAAAGGGACAGAGTACTATAATCTCTTTATTGGCTCCTCCTTTTACTTCAGGATGCTAGTTAAAAAGAAATCGCCAAAGAAGCTGTTGTCTCTTCTGTGCAGTGCACCATACTCTTTGCAAGCTAGGCAAAAAAACAAGCATGGTCCTCCTTCAATGAAGCACTCAGGGCAGACAAAGTGGTCTTCAGCTTCCATAATTAAAGAAGAAAAAGGCAATTGGCTCACAGGCCATTGCTGAAACTCTTGCTGAAAGAGTAGCTAAGATATGAAAGGAGCAGAAAGAACTAAAGACCCAGATAACAAAGCTTCTAAGTAAAAAAAAAAAAAAAAAAAAAAAAAGGAACAAAGAAAAATCATGCATATAGAGAGTTATCAAGAAGGGTATTTTAAACTCCCTTTTTTGTTTGTTTGTTTGTTTTGGTTTTCTTTTCTTTTTGTTTTTTGCTACTTTCCATCAAGTTTAATTCATTTGCATTTTTCAGGAAGCATAATCACTTTTCAGAGATTCTAGATAATTTTCTGGTTTAAAGTAAAAAAATTAAGCTTTTGAACTGTTCACATCAACAATAATGAGTTACACCTCTAATATGTTCGAGCAATGGAACTCAGCCATGGTTTTGGCTATACTGTGCCTCGTGTCATTCTGGAGGTGCTTTTTTATTGTTATGTATTGAAACATGATAGATGACAGTTCACAATAAATGGTTGCGTAATATGTTTTCCCCACTCTTCAGGAAAAGGTCATTGTTGTCAGGGTCTGCTTTTGGGATAGAAACTGGGATCTGGAACTTTATGAGTTTGACTATTGATAAATATCTTTCCACTAGGACTGTCCAGAAACATACACACACAAGGCAGCAGAAAAAAGAGTAGGTTTCTACTTCTCCCGATTCTGAAGAAAAAAACCACCAAACCATAATCTCCTTTTTTTTGGGTTACTTAGGAAATAAGGTGTTGATTTCACATATCCCTAAAGGACCAGATGTTGCACTGACTGGGTGAAAAAGGTCACAAGAATTCACAAGAAAAATATTTTTTAGGTGCCATGAGAAAATGGAAAGAATGAGAAAGATATTGAAGTCATAGAGTCATATTTGTTCTTTACCTATGTAGTAAGGAGAGATCTTTAAACAGAAGTTGCCTTTACAGACTCCTTACAATGATACACCAGTAGATTCCTTCGGTCTAACACTTCATCTGGAAAACACCAAAAGCTCACTACTACAAAAAGATTTAAAAGTTTTTATCAGACGAAAAAGCCAGCACAAAGAATTTATCCTCATCCAACCAGAAGCATCTGCTCACACTGTCTGCCAGTCTGTTCTGCAGACCTAGTAAAAATGTACAGCTGAAGAGACAGACTTAATTTCAAATGCATTAAATCATAGCCAGACTGCCATTTGGCATAATGAGAAAGACCTTCCCCACTCCTTTTCTGTTTATGTATAAAATGCATTTGTATTGCCTGTCATTATTTAGACTGACTGACCTTGAGGATTCGAGTATTTTTGTTTTGTTTCTGTTCCTTCTTAATGTGTATGCTGGATAAAAAAAATGCTGCACAAGGGAAGACGTGGATAGGATGAGTTCTCTGGTTGGGTAGAATAGCACATCATGGTTGTGCTGCTGTCCATGATGGGATGAACTTTTTCAGGCTGCTCCTTTTCAACATATGTAAAAAGGACTGATTAATTTCTTTCAGTTAATGACACTGACACATCCTGCTCATAAGCATTTTAACACACACTCCCCACAGTATTCATTTCTCTGGAAGTATTATATGACTGCTGTGGCACTGCAGCTGGAAGACTGAGCAAAGCTTCTTTCAGAATATTAGCCTTTTGAGAAACAGAAGCACATCACCTGTGAAGGCCATTTTCTGTCTGATATCTAACAGCAGCCAGTGTTACAGAAGTCCTTAGATTGAGATGAACACAACACATTCACAACACAGTTGAAACCAAAATGATAATGCCTGCGAGGACATTGGATTACTGTTCCTTAATGTTTAATGATGGTTATGAGTGATCACGGTCCCAGAAACCTCTTGTGTAGGAGAAAATCTGCACCACATGAATTAGGGTGGCCTGCACAGAGCGATTGTGTGTGTATGCACACACCAGCCATAGCCAGGACTGTACACACACATCTACACTATACAGAGATGTACAATCCTCGTGTTACAGCTTCTCAGAGTGTTTACAGCCAACAAAACAGACATATCCCGTTGTGATGACTTGCCTGTGTTTTCAGAGAGCTCCTCTTCTGAAAAAAAAAAACAACAAAACTCTTTAAGAATTCTTAAGAACACTAGCCAAAACAAAGGAAGCAAAGTTGCAGCAAAAGTGTTGTGTGCCATGAAGCCAAGAGACAGCTATGAGAAATTCAGTTTACAAGGGAGATGGAAACAAGCATCAGTTGCCAAAGACATGCAATTTGATGTAGAATGAAAAAAAACTGTGCAAGGGCATGTAAACAAAAGTTGTAAGTGTCTGCCTGGACTACTGATAGTTCTTCTTTCACCTTACTCATAGTTTGTGTGGTGGTGGATTGGCAAGGCTCTGAAAAGAATTTCTGAACTATATTGTATTACCTGCAAAATCTGTTGGGTAGAAAGCAGTCTGATTTGACTTTAAAGTCCGTGGAGATACGCATTTTAATTCAAGCCAAAGGTTATTCCCATGGCTTTAAAATCTTCTGTTGCTATATCTGAAAGGAGAAAGTTTTGACAACTGCAATTTAGATCTTTGAGAAAAGATTCACTTTGAGACAGTGAATAAATGTCTCTGAATATAACACCACAGGGGTCCTCCTCACAGACAGAAAGATACCCAAATAACAGTTCTAGACTTGTTCTTTTCTAATATTCTTTCTGCTATATTCCTATAAAAAGGAAAATTCACCATCTTTTATTCATTTTTAGGAAATAAAATGGATTATCTTATTAATATGGAGAAGAAGCAAAAGTTACCATTCCATGAGATGAACTGCAGGGACAAAAAGAGTCCTGAGGGCACATTTTTTAACTGTTTGACCTTCAATTAGCCATTCTTTGATGAACCTGTGGAATTAAAGCGTTTTAATATAACATCTTCTTTGACCAATATTAGTAATATTACATCACAGCCTATTTGCTATTCTTTTCCAGTGAAAACAAAGAAGAAAACCACTTTTATCTCCTTTCTTTCTCACATTTCTTAACAAAAATCAACAAATGCAAGTGTCCTCATTAGTAGCTAGTCCTGGTGTTCACATCTATTAAGGAGGGAATCGAGGTCTCTTAATTATTCACTTTTCATATGTTAAACAACTCAGCTTCCCAACTCCTACAGAAACAAAATGACAAAAGAAAGGTGAAATATTTAGGCTGCTATTGCAGTTCCTGAACCTTAACACAGGAGGGGAAATTTTGCAATTTCAGTGAGCAGCAGAAGTGTCAAAGACTGGATGGGAGCTTATTTTCTGAAATCCAAGCAGAAGTTCTGGAGTTGCCGTAGGTCTATTACAAGATTTGAGGATGTTAAAGCATTCTCAGAGTTGACTTTTCTCTAGCTCCATTTTCATTCACTTCTATTTTCCCACACAAGGCGTCACCTTCTCCCTCTCCCCTGACAGTATTAGTCACTAAGATCAGAATTGTCATCAGTTCTGCAATGTTCAGACCCACATTTTCTCTTCTGATGATGGTAAATCTCCACTGTATGCGTTTCAGAAGTGGCCAATAAGAGACAAACGCTACTTGGGATAATTTCCCACTGGTGCCAATTCCAAATGTCCTGGTTCCATTCTCTCACCATTTTTCAACAGGGAATCAAGAGACAGTAATTAAACTCTATTTACATTGATACATTCCCCTCTAGACAGAAAGGTTATGACAGAGCCTTACCTGATGCACAGAGGCATCCTGCAGCCTTTCTCCTGGCTCAACCTGGACTTCAGCTGCTCTCAGCCAGCTCCAGTTGCCCATCCTGGGCAACCCGGGATGGACTGCTGGGAAAAGTGCTGCTGCCGGTGCCCCTCAGCTTAGGAGCTGTATTTAAGCTCCAGCCCGTGGCCTGTTCCTCTGCTATGCTGTAGGCAGACCTGATCTTGCTTGTCCTCATCTCCATCAGCCCTGGTCCTGCAAAGCGTTTCCCAGCCCTCATGAGCAGAGGCTACAAGGAGCAGGGACGCAGCAGCAGAGGGCAGCACACTCAATGCTGAGGGCACCTCCTCCGTCCTCAGAAGTGCAGAAAAAAACCCGAGAACTTTAAATAGCCCTCCTACATGGTCTCGTTGTAGACCTTGCAGGGGTCAGCACGACTCATGAGCAGAAATATGCAGAGTGTAGTTGAACTACATGACAGTTTTAATTTATAAATTTCAGTTCTACAATTTCTATTCAGTGTGATGGCAAATAATAATTGTGGCTGATAACAAAATTGCTTGCATGAGGGGGGTAGTGATATGTGAGCTGTGTGTGATGAAAGGGAGGAAGATAAGGCTGCGTTGCAGAGTGAAGCACAGGATATCAAATTACTTAGCTGCTTATTTCTTTGCTGTTTGCTCTTGTGTCAGAGGGATACACAATCTAGCACATCTCACTCATGCCTGATGACATTTTCCTGGTGCATTGTTTTATATTTACATTTCAAAACCTATACACAGTTAAAATTAAGGTTACATCAATATCATCCCAAATCACGACTCAGGAAATTAAAATCCACTTCCACTAATTGAACTGTACATCTGATCCTTTATAATTGCTATTAGTACTGTTTAGCTATTGACAGTGTACAGGAAGGCAGTGTATACCTTGCAAGGAAGAGAATTTCTTCCATGAAGAGGAAAACAAATAGTAATATAATAAGCTTTAGAAATCTATGGGGGAAAAAAATCTATTTGTGCAAAGAGGTTGAGCTCGTGTTACCCTGAGAACATTCATTATTCCATTTCCTGACTTGAGTTTCAAAAAAAAAAAATTACTTTTATTATAAAAACTAACCCAAAAGTTAAGAGCCCTTTCAATTCTGTTTCCCTTACAAGATGCAGACAGACACCACCATAGATGAGACTGCTAATCTCCGACTTCTGGTTCAAACAACATACAAACCCAAATAGCTCCTCAGTTTTCTTAATCAATTAAGATGGAGATTGCAACCAGAGGGACATCTGCCTTTTTATATCTCTATAAGATGTGGGAGTCAAATCTTGTGTTCTTTCCAAAAGAATTTGAAAGAGAAAAGGAGGAGATTTTGTTCTTACTTTAGTTCCAGCTTCTACTGTATCACTAAAAGAAATAAATGTTTTAAAAACAAGCTTCAGTACCAGTTTCCAAGTTCCACCAGAATTATGCTCATTCATTACAAGAAATTATCTATTAATCACTCCAGTACAGCCAATCTGGGGCAAGAAAATGACTTAGTAAAAGGCAGCAGCGAAAACCAGCCTATTGACCTATTTATATCACATTTGTCATAATGCCATACATTTTCTTTGGAAATTACTGTGGTAATTTCTTTGGTAATTTACTGTGAGTGATTCCCACTTCCTATCCCACATGACAAGGAAGCAATAGAGGTTACGTTTAATTTTTATGGTTTTGTTGGGTTTTTTTTTACCCAGTTCCCTAGTTAAACAGGTTAATGAAGTCAATACTATCTGCCTTGTCAGCCTGCTTACCACCCTCATTAATCACATTCTGAACTGTTATTTCTGCTGAAATTAAACTTTGGGGTGGAGAGGTTAAACACACTGTTCCCACAGGTATTGTCAAAAGAGACTTCTGATGAAAGAGAGAGACCTCAAACACACACCCCTAAAGAGGGACAGGCTGTGGCCTGAATGTATGCACCAGAGAAGCCAACATGGGAAAGAGCTCAGGCACAAAACCTATGAAAAGCTTCAATCAATGTTTATGTCATTCCAAGGCTCCAAAGTAAAGTTAACCACAAGATAAATAAGTAGAAGAGATTTCATTAGTACCAGCAGAACTGGCACCAAGGAACTAATGGCTCTTACTATTTCATAGGGTGTATGAGGAAGAGAAATGGTCTTCTTACACAAGAAATACTGTGTTTATCACAGAGTGAAAAAAAAAGGAAATAAATGGCAAAATGGTGTTACTGTAAGCAACTTTGTATTTCTTTTGTATCTGCCGGAAGGAAGTAAATTCTGTCATACGGTTGATTTTTAACAGCATTTCATTAAATACCAAGAAAGGACATTGCCAGCCTATTCTCCCTCTTTCCAATATGTGTTTACCAACAAAAGGGAAGATTTAAAAAGCAAAGAGACTATTCTTGCCCTTACAACTTAATAAAAGCCTTCTATGCATTGAATGGGGACTGCTGCTTGCATTAGTATAGACAACTAAGAGGAATCCACAGCTAAATGAAAATAAAATTTTAAGAAGTTGCTGCCAAGTATGCAGCTAAAACTATTTTAAAAACATAAGAATCACATGTTCTACATAAGAACATATATTTTTATATTTATTATTTTAGTCCCTTATCTTTCTTAATAATTGTGTTAATTTCTAAAAGAAATGCTCTTTCTTCAACTCTCAGGTGGTAGCATGTGGATCATACAGATTTTTAAGGTTATCACAGAGGCAATGAAACAGTCAAGGTGGGATTTTTAAAGCTTAAGTCATAACTAAACTTCTACTATATTTTAAGAAATCTCATAGGAAACAAATCAAACTTTCAAAGGAAGACCGATATTGCCTATCAACAAAAACGGACTTGGCAAAATTTATAGATGCACAAAAAACTGCAGAAAACAGAGGATGGACATAAAGAAAAAACAATCTTTTAAGAAATTATTGCTAATTTCATTTGGTTAGACAGTTTAAAATGATTCTGTGAAACACTATTCTTTATTTAGCAGCTAGTATAATTTCTTTTTTAAGTCATTGATAGAAATTTGGTTAATGTGTGATCCAAATAGAATCATCCAGCATTGTTTTGCCCTCAGAAAGCAAGAGAATAAATGGAGCAGGCAGGCTCCAGAGCAGACACCATAATTCCTTCAAGCTTATTAAACCTTTGCAGTGAAGAACACCCCTAAAACACACAGCAGAGAATCTTACCAAGCATCTCTTCTGAGGTATGTTATTGCTTTGCAGAACTGTGAGTGTTCTCTATGACGTTCCACACCAGGCTGCTCCTGCTGCCCATGTCCAGCTCCTGCTTAGTGCTCACACCAAGAGTTCCTCAGTTAAGGTCCACTTGCTGTAAGACAGGGTGTCCTTACTGCTGCATGGTCACTAACCAATGGGATGCCTGGTGCATCACCTGCTGCAGGTGAGTCGCAACCCAGATACACACCATAAGCCCCTGAGAAAGGAACTTTTGGGACTGCTTTTTGAGTCATAAAAATGAGGGCATGGTCAGGAGGGATGAGGGCACAATGCACCAGAAGCAGGTTGGCATGCAGCTCCTTGACAGAAAAGGCAAAGAGAATGAAGAGGGAAAACCCCTACAGAATATATCTTGTTTCCTCAGAAGATTCCCTTTTTTTTCTTAAATTGTGTGCCTAAAAATTAAAATATTTATGTTTGCAGCAATCCTGCCATAATAGGCTGTTAAATACAAAATGAAATGCAGTTTCCTTCTCTCCACTTTCCCCTTTACTGGCTTGACTCATGAAGATTAATTTTCCCTACTCATATGACACTGCCATGTGCAAATCTTGTCTTCCCTGGGAAGGAAAACCAATGCCTCAACAATGTTACATTTCTACTGTGTGTTTTAATCACACAAAGGTGATTAAAAATACTGAGCAAAGCACCTCCATGCCACAGTCCTTCAAAACCCTACACCGTCACTTAACATTGTAGTACTTTCAGTTTTTCATTACAAAATAAACCAAAAAGGCATATCTGTCATAGTGGTCTAGAAAAACAGCGAGGAGGCTGCCAGACCTGTCCCTTACTGCGTCAGGCAGAGCCACACTATGGACAGTCAAGGACAAACCCTTAAATGCCTGGGAACAGCCATAACTTAACCTCAAAGGTTGCTGAGATGACAGTACAGAGAAAGGGAAGAAAAGTCACCCCAAAATGTACCTAGCTTTAACCTTTGGAAACAAAATCAAGACAATCCTCAAATTGTTTCAAGACTGACTCATCCACAACAGAAAGATGTAGTAGGAGTGCAATATGCTAACAGAGCATCCCTTTTATTTGTATGCAGATGCACAGAATTACAGGCATAAAGATGGTGGGATGTACCTGAAATAATATAGTTTCCCCCTATAAAATATTTATGACTAATCTAATCTTGCATTAAATGTTTCATAATAATGGCAAACATTTGAGGCATTATAATTGGTGAATTGCTAGGAAATGTCATGAAACTAAATGCTTAAAATGTAGAAATTACCTTTAAGTCATCTCATTTGAATGAAATTATAAAAAATTATGTTCTATTCACTATTTTATGTATGTTTCATTATAATAATATGGTTTAGTTTATGTAACAAAAGGATCCTAATTAGATCTTTCTTAAATAGATACAAGCTTATCAGTTAGCGTATCCTGGGTAAACCATTCCAACTAATGCAGCTTTTGCTGCTAATGCTGTGTTTTAATTCTTTCCAGTTGCCAGAGGAGTTATTTATACGCACAGCATGGAGGCTTATACTCATGCTTCTTTGACTGCACATGAAAATAAAGAACATTCACATAGAGAGAGAGGGTAGAAAATTAACAATTTTAAATCTCAAACCAACCCACATTTTCAATAAAGGAAAAGACAAATAGATGAACACACCATGATAAATAAAACATGTGCTTTGACATCTCCTGGATTTAGCAGACAAATTGATTTATATCTCTCAAGTAAGAGACAGCAAGGAATACTTGCTTTTTGAAAACTGGCACACTACTAAGAAACCAGAATGTTTTTGTTTAATTATGATAATTGTCTATTAGCATTCTAATACATGCTAAAACATTAGAAGCTCTTCTTTGCCTTTCTTCTCTCATCATGACAGATAAATTCATCCAAATTCCCTTCCTTCCAGCTCCTTTCCAGCAACACAGATAAAGTTAAAGAAAATCAGTGAGAAAAAGAAGAGGAGGAGAATAATTTTGTTTTAAAGTGTCATTGCCTATGTTATAAATTCATAAGTATCAAAATACATGAGGACAACTGATAAATTATATATGCTATTCACCTGCAATCAATCCTCACTCCCAGCCTAAAAAAATCTTCAGTTCTCTTTGGAAACACTAAATTCTAAACACATTTCTACAGTTCCTTCTTAAAAGCATCATATCTTTTTGTCTTAACACTTTGGCCTGATTTCTTAGGAAATTAGGTGTGATGAGGTCATGGGGTTTTTTCTAGGTACAGTGATTTTTTTAACTTGTTGACCAAATATAATCAAATCTGAAATTGGGATGGTGATCTCATAGTAGTATTAGAGGCAATTTATGATAACAATAGCATATAGTGGTAAGGTCAATACACTTTGGAATACCAACCAACATTTCCTCAAATGCACACGCCTTCTGAAATCCAAGAGTAAGCCTTGCCAAAAGAATCCCAAAGAGAAGGGTTTGGGTACTTTTATTTTCCCCTTTTTCTTACTTGTAATGACAGACCTTTCTTGACTTTGTAACAGTAACTAAAATGGTAAAATAGTAGCTTTTCCACAGGGATTTTAAGGACAAAGTGTCACTTGGTTATTCAGGAATTTCTGTTCAAGTTTTAGCACATTATTACCACAGATCATGATGTAAGCTTTATATTTCTCACTTACTCATGATATAAGTATTATACAAATCAGACTGTGCTTTACATATACGAGTATGTATATATACACACACATATTTGCACATCAATATGTGCCAGTTGAAACATTTCATCTTTACTTAACTAAAAGTTTTTTCTGTTTGTACTATAACATAACAGTTTAGAATTTCTAGAAAAAATCAGGAAGCTCTTCTATAGTACTTCTTACAAGCAGCCACATGGAAAAGACAAGATTTAATGGATACAGGTTACTCCTGGGGAGATTCTGATTGCTCCCATGAGGAAAAGTTTTCACAATAAGAACAATCAGGCATTGGAATAACTTCCCCAGAGAAGTGGTGATTTCCCCAACACTGGACACTTTGACTGGACATGGTGCTGGGCCATCTTGTTGAGACAGTGTTTTTGCTAAGAATGGTTGGACCAAGTGACCCTTGAGAACTCCTCCAACATTGTATTCTTTGACTCTCTGATTCAGAAAATGCTCTTCACTGAAAATGTGATTAGGAACTGAAACAAGCCCACCAGTGAAGTCATGGATTCAAGCATGTCAGTGTTCAAGAAGTGTTTGAACAACACTCTTAGACATTAGGGTTAACTTTTAGGTTGCCTCATGTGGAGTCAGGAGTTGATCTTTGAGTCCCTTCCAACTCAGGATAGTCTATGATACTATGATTCACTATCGTGGCAGTCAAAAACTTACACCAAATGGATTTTCCTGGTGAAAACACAGGTTCAAACACACAAAAAGCAGGAACTTGAATAGTTTGCAAAACAAAATATACACAAGGAAATTATATACAAGCCAAAGACCCAAATAAGGGGAGTAGTCCTATTCCTCATCGCACTGTGCCTTTAAATTGTCACTCACTGGTTTCAGAAGCAAGCTCTTCGTTCCACTTTAAGGAATAGTTGCTTTTCTGTATTGTCTTTAGATGTAACACAGTAGTGTTTATCTCTCTCAAGCTATTCGTTTGTTGACCACAGGTAGGCAACTCCCTTCCTTGCCTCTTGACATATTATAATCCCACTCTGTGTCCTCTCTATTTAACTGCAGTCTATATAAAAAAATGGAGTCTCCTAGATGTGGCAGCATATGAAAATCTAGGTATATTTTCCACCAATTTCAAGAAAAAAAAGGAAAAAAATAACTACACAATCTTAAGGAGCGGGATCAGAATTATCTTACATGAGTAATATAAAATGCAAATTTCTGTAGATTTAGGAAAGCAAAATGACTAACTTGAGATTCAGGGCCCATTTTTGAAGATACATGGTTTGTTATAAAATGGATAAAGAATAATAGAGAACATGCTAAAATTGAAGCATTTTCTCAGTGTATAATTTCCTCTTCAGCTTCCTCCTCCCTACAATTAGGTAGTGGAACATACTTAAATAATGATAGGAGATATTATCACTTTAACCAAGTTATAATTTAGCACCACTACTATTCTTCTGAAAGTTAAGAAATTTAATTCATAATACACCTAAATAAAAGATCTCTGCTTATGAAAATAACATTAGCAATCATAGTACCCATTAAGGAATCCTGGGTTGCACATTTTAAACAGATTCCAAGGAGTAGCAGTGTTATTTCACTAAGAAAGGATAAATTCAGAAAACTATAACATTCATTCTGTTAAAACAAAATGAATAGATGGCACGAGTACATTTACCCTCCCTTGGACAACCCATTTCTTCACATGGGCAAGTCTAAAGCACAAGTCTAAAGTCTTGATCCCTCTGTCTCTTTTAATCACTTTTTCCTAGACAGAAAAATAGCAGGAGTAATGAACCAAAAAAAAAATTACAGATCTCAAATTAAACAACAGAGACCTATTTAAAATTAAAAAAGTTATCCATTTATCACTACAAATTTGACACTACTGTGCCAATATGAACTAGAATTTCAAACCTTGTGGTCAATGAAGCATAAAATAGATTGTCAGAAATACTGTCTGAAATATGAATCCACTGAAGAAAAATGATTGAAAATACCTAAGATAATTTAAGAGAATCAAAATTGGCTGAATACACCTCCAAAAGGTCTCTACCTCCCTTTCTCAATTCATAAATGGTTTTCTCCTAGTAACTATTTCATACAAGTAGTAAAAATAAGCTTCTGATTCCTACATTTGAAAACGCTGTGCATTTCTGTGGTAAGCTAAATCACTTTTTATCTGGAAATTAATTACTCTGTAATAGAAACTAATAGCAAAATAATAAGCTTTCCCCTACACTGAAGTAATCTTCTTGGAAAATTCAGGAGGCTGTGTTATAAAGCCCATGGTATACTAACCACGATGTTGTATGAAGTAAGCATTACCACAAAACTGACAAATTAAGAGGCACATTGAAATTAATTTTTCTAGCTTTAACTCAGAACAGAAATTTGAAAAAAAACTTCATGAAAGAATCATAACTGTTATATGCCAGTTGGAAACAATCAACCCTCAACAAACATCTGAATTTTGGTCAGTCTGACTCCCACAGCACCACATTAAAGCTCATTAAGGATAAAGATGGTTACAGTAGGCTTCAGTGGTTCCCTTACCCAGTTGGTTGCCTTGGCTAGATATCCCTCCACAGGAATACTTCCATGGTACCTGGATTAAACCAGGGTAATGAAATGCTGTGTTCTCCTCTTAGGTCAATTTTTGGCCAAGGTGGTTTTGAATCTGCTGGTACTATTCTGCTGGGCTACTCTTCTGTTTTGATTGTCCTTTTGCTATTTAATGAGAATGCTCCAGAACTAAAGTAATCCAATCCTAAAATATGAGCAATTATGTTAAGAAGGCAAATGATAACAAATATACCTTTATATATTCCCTAATAAAAACAATAATTAAAACCAACAATTAAAAACAAAGAGTATTTAGCAAGCTTTGAGTTTTTCCTTATTCTTAGAGTTCAACAAAAATGATCACAAGCTAATTTGGGATATACTAAATAATGGAGGGGGAGGGGAGTCTGTATATTCAAACTATATTTTTCCCTGTAAGAATAAACAGATGGAATAGAAGATGAAAAAGAAATATTGAAACTTCCCTGGGATTATTTATAAATAAGCCAAAATTAATAAGGAATGAAACAGCAGCTGCAGTCATATTGAAAAAATTTGGAGTTATCTCAGAACACCCAACTGTGGCTTCATTCAAAACACTGACAGTCTCCAACACAGAATTCTTGAATTAGTAAGCAATCCCTCAAGTTTATTTCGGCCAGTGGACAACAGTGGCTGGTGAGGGAAGCATTCAAGACTGCAAAGAAATAAGACTCACTTCCTCCGAAAGATGGCAAGAACTCAGGGTTAAAACAACCCTGCTTCTTGATATCAGTACATGCAGAGATGTATTATTTGCAGCTGGAATTGGGGAATGTCTGACCACTGAGAGAAAAAGAGCTAATGGCCCAATAAAAGAAAGGGAAGGACATAACTGTCCTTTCATTGTGCAGATACTAGAAGGCACTCAAATGCTCCAGGTGTTTTTTAACATTTTCCCCTCCATCTCCCCCACTGCATTTAGTCCCTGTAATCACACAATATTAAGAACACTTTGGTCCAAAACATTTTCCAGATATGGAATCAGGAAAGGATGAGTCTGAGCTTTTCTTCCCTCACTGACCCCATCCAAAAGTTTGGAATCCTTTTGCAATATTTACAGTGATTTAGAAGTAGGGCTTTAAGAAGTACAATTAGCCTTGATTTGAAAACCTGAGAGGCAAGCTAGGAATGAGTATCCCACTGCACCTTTCAGCCTGCATTCAGAGGCAGAGACATCCAGTAATTCTCAGCAGTAAGCCCCAGGACTG
The DNA here is from genome assembly GCA_027886175.1 of Phylloscopus collybita. Classification (NCBI taxonomy): domain Eukaryota; kingdom Metazoa; phylum Chordata; class Aves; order Passeriformes; family Phylloscopidae; genus Phylloscopus; species Phylloscopus collybita. The sequence goes on along the minus strand of JAJNNQ010000137.1, from coordinate 45,746,181 downwards.
TAAATATAATGGCAATCTGAAATCTTCATGAGTTTCCATTTAGTATTCTTAAATTGTGAATAGGAACATGATATTTACCAGTGATTGATATCCAAGGAACATAATCTGTCTTATGCGAGGTTATTTATTTATGAAGAGTCCTGCAGCTGTGCCTGGAGACAGAGTGGATGTTCTGTGAAATGGAATGGATGTGTATATGCATGCCCTGTATTCGGTGCCAAACTGTGACATTTTATCTAAAATTCCTTGGGTGGTGCATCTTCATACAATCTCATGGCAATGGCTTAATGATGTTAGCAAAAGAGAGCAGCCAAGAACGCCTGTCTTGTCCTGCTAGTTCAGATTCCTTCATGGACGGGATTCTTCTTACACATAAAAACAACTGGCAGTATTTTAAATGTATCTTCTTGGTTTGCCTTTTGTATCTGGAAACAAATCAAGCAGTGAACTCAGGAAGATCACACACGAGCAGGCTGAGTCAACTCTTACTGTTTTGCTTGAACAAAAGACAAAAGGATATTTGCAGTAAAGTTCAAATTTCATTATTTCTATGAAAGGAAAGAGAGGGAAAGTAATGTACGGGTACGTGTAGCTAACAGCATTTCTAAGTTATCAGCTGTTTAGAGGGCAATTGGGTCCGTTCTGAATACTAAAACATGTTATTTAAAATGTTATGACCTTTAGATTAAGGGATAAATCCTCAGAAAATTCCTAAGTAAACTGCACTAGTGGCAAGGATTCATCTTCAATTTTTCATTCCTTTGATGAAATCACCCAACCTTACTCAAAACATTAAAGGACAATATCCAAAATTCAAAAAGTCACAAATCTGAAAGTCAGGTAAGTCGGTTGTTCTTGTATCACAATTATTCATACCTGTGAGGATCATAGGAATAATTTAAATAAATAAATAAATAGAAGGCTTTATCTTGAAATACCTTAGACCTCAGAAACATGCCATTTTACCTGAACTCACATTAATATATTTGGCACCTATGAAATTACCATCAAGGCATGTTACTCTATGGGGTATCTTTATATGCACATCTTCAGGCAAGGACTTGGTCTCCCTGTGATTGATTGATAGAGGCACTTACCACAACAGAGTCCTAATCAAGACACAGATCCTCTGGAGAAATAAGAACAAATAATGACGACAGTAATGCTTTAATAACCAACTAAGCAAGAATCATTTCTGCTTTCTTGAACTGAACATTTTTTCCCCCTATCATTTATATGCATGAAATGTTGGGGCTAACTGGTATCCCTACGAGCACACTCTGATTTTCCTGCAGAATACCAGAAAAAACTAAACAGCAGTGTGATGAAATAGCATACAGACTAGTAAGTCTGGAGCTTTTCATACAAATACTTTTGCAGTGAATTACTTGCCTACAGAGCAGAAGGGAGAAACTTGAAAAAGCAAAGGATTCCTTCAAAATCATTTCAATATCATTTCAAAAAACCAAGAGCCCCAGCATTTCAGACCATAACTGTATGTGCTTCCTGAAAATAGATGCACCTGTGAAATCTGGGGGGACAAGGGACTACAAGAACCCAAAAAGATTTTTATGTTTGCAGGTATATCAAATGTGTTGCTTTAGGCCAACGGGGAAAGAAGATGAAAAGCTAATGGAGAAAGGCTGGTAAGGGGCTGGATTTAGAATAACTATCCTACCAAATTTTTGAGACTATTTGTTGTCCCCCTTCTATGAAGTCCATAAGACATCAGCGTTCCCTGTTAACCCCGGCAAAAAAGCAGACAAGACAAAATGTTTGATACAGATAAACTCCATATTCTTCAAACTAAAAACACAACTAAAAAATAAATATTAGATGGAAGGAATATACCTATGATAAACAATTCTGTTGATGAAATGCTATTAGTAATCTTATTAGTTGATTCTGGCAAAACATGTTTGTTCAGAGTCTGCAATAAACAACCACATGTTCCTTCATCAGAAAGTGCAAATCAGCCAACTTAGTTAAGAACTATTCTAAGAACACTTAATAGCATCCAGGTTCAGTGACTGATTTTCTATTTTAAGCAGGAAGAGAGGTACAGCACAAACAATCTGGAGGATAAAAACCTGACAGCAAAATCTCCACATATACCAAAGAAAATAACGTGCCTATGACAGCTACAACAGCAGCAATTTTCAGCTTCTTACACTACTCATGCAAGGCACTTTGCAGTCATCCCTCTTGCATAAATCTGTACGTTATAATTTTGCGTTCCAATGGATCAGTTTGTGTGCTCCATATCTGCAAATGAGCCAGATAATAGGAGTGTGAGAAGTGATTTGTGCTATCAGTGACATCAGGAGTTTTGCAGCTGTAGTTATTAACAGATTTTTTTTTCATCCAGCAGCATTGACTAAAATCAATCACTCTGATAACCAGGCATGGCATGAGCTGTCCGCCCTGTCATTTCAATCTGATTAATCACACATACACAGACCTTTACCTTAAAGGAGCAATTGTTCACATTTAATCACAAAGATATATTCAAGCATACTATCATAGATTACTAAATTTAAGTGCAATTTATGTCTTATAGTTTGGCAAATACGTTTATGATAATATGGTTTTGGCATATAGATGTATTGTTTCGTTCATTTTACAAACATTAAAATCTAATCTAATGTGTTGCACTTTGAATCATTTATCACATCAGATTTGCAGCTTTTGAAGCTTCCATTATACGCATATCCTTATCTGCAGATTTATCCTAATAACCCAGGTACAAATAAGTTATTAGTTATTATGCCTTCTTCACACTGTGCTTGCTTGAAGGTAGACACCTTCTTCATCATGGATTAAATGACTTTATTTTACCTAAACAGCCTATATTCTATTAACTGGTCATTCTTTTGTTTCTATTTTCCTTTTTAACCTCAGAACAAAGCACAGCTCTTCCATTAAGAGTTATGCAAGACCTTCAGTCTCTTTCGTGTTTTGGGGCATATTTTTTTCTCTTTAAAAGGAAAGGCATACAAGAGAGTCTGTACACCATTATAACATTCTGCAAGTAAAAGGAGGCCACTCTGAAAAAACACACTGCTATGCTAAAAGATAAGTTAAATTCAAGATCAATTAAACCAGTAACATATTTGACTCTGAAACACCCTATACTCCATATATTTCTTGGTTAGGCCTAAGCACATAAAAGTATTCAAGTGGCCTGGGGTCTACCACCATTAAGGAATGTAAGTGGGCCTAAGTTTCACTTCCAATCCAGAAGCCAATGAAATATAAGAGTAAGCTGAAAATTTGAGTATAAAACTAAATGTTGTGCTGATAAAATTGCACAAAGCCATAATCTTTGGTTCTGTTGCTGAAGTCATATCCAGTGGAAAGGTTATTACTTGCTATGCATATTAACCAGGTGAGTCCTTAAGCTTTTAGCTTATTCGAAGTATCAATTCACCAACATTTCAGAATTGGGTGTATTTTCTGAAGAGCCAGATCCACATGCTAGGAATTAGTTTTTATTTACTGTTTCTAAACTAGATAATATTTTTTAAAAAAATAAATACTTTTTCAAAGACTGTTGTACTTAGATCTATATATATATATAGACTGAATTACATTTTTATGTTTCACATTTGAACAAATAATTCTTAAAATATTTTAATCAAATAAGGCAAAACCACTTTTGTTTAAAAATATAACATGATGAATATAAAGTGGACCTTTCTTTCATTTGTAGCACACTCTGTAGGAGGCTCCCAATATCAGGCTCCTGCTCTGACTGCTCCCCAACTGTATTCTCAGGAGATGACAAGTTGAATAGGTTGACAAGCAACTACCCTCCTGAAGGAGGAGAGAAAGCATTCTTCTGCCAAAGAATTTTAAAAGAAAAGCCAAAGTCTTGGAGGCAGAGATTTGCTTATGCTTAAATAAATGGCTGAGACACAGATTCATGAACAGACCACAAATAATTACTCAAAACAGCACAGTGCATGTGGACACCTCAGTCCAAAATTGGGACGCAGAAGGATACTGCTTTCCACCACATGTCAGGCACCAACAGTATATACATTATAAAGCACCCAGAGTTTCAATTGTCATTCTGTAATGCAATCAACAGGAGCCAGGCAGAACATAACTGGGGTATAATCACCACCAGAAGCTTAATACAAGTGCCCTTTATACAGGCTGACTTTTAAAAACATTCCTCCTCATCACATCCTAGAGGACTTTCCAGAGCAATAACAGCTGTTAACCTCATTGTGCCCACCCAGTTCAGCAAAACCCTACCACCTTTGCTGTTGTAATGCACCTTTATCAAGTAGAACACAGGCAATGAACCACACAGCAACCTGTACTTCATGGAGTGCTTTACAGGGATACACTACAGCAAGAGATTTTTGCATCTTTCTTAGGCTCCGGAAAAAGATTAATATAAAGAATATATTGTAAATATATTCATATTCAAATTAGAAATCTAGAAAAATGCAACTGCAGATCACAACATTAGTCCATCTAGTACACAGTCTGTCTGCACAGCTGCTATCATCAAGGAACATGCAAAATACCTGTCAGTAATAAATGAGGATAGTAGCTCACAAATCACAAGTTGTGTCCACCTATTGCCTTCAATATCTATTCATTAGCCAGCTCTCTCTTGTTTTTCCAGTCCCTTTTAAAATCAGTTTGTACTTAAGACCATCCAAAAGTAGTAAAGGTGCCTTCCACAGTTTAAATTCTGTGATACAGGGGAAAAAAAGGAATATTGTGGGTTAGGGTTTTTTTCCTCCCTCTGTCCAAGCCTACCAGCTCATAGCTCCATGCCTACCCCTCTGCAGCAATCTTTGTACTTACCTCTACCAGAGTACCTCCCACGTTTGTACCCCTTCTGTTTTTTAAAGTTCCAGTCTTCTCAGTCTGCCCTTGGGAACAAAGTCATTTAAGTACACTGACTTCATTTTTTTCTGAAGACCATTTGGTACAGAATTTGACAAATAGTCTGAAGTTCAACGTGAATTAGATTTAAAAGTCAAAGACCTGTTAACTCTTTATACCATACTGATTAACTTGGATTCTTTTTAGTACTGTGCTGCAGGAGCCTTCCGTAAGAACACTTTCAAACATTTGGAATTTACCACCTCACCTTCCTGTTTTACTGAATAATCTGCTATATATAAAAAAATGCTAACCATAACTACCAAATTCATCTATCTGATGATAAGAAATTCCAGCCATTTTTGCTTTTGCCTTTTAAAAATGTTTTTAATGCTCAGGTTTTTCTGCATTCTCTGCAACATTTTTGTATTGTTGATAAAATATTGCACTAAGCATTTTAAATGTAATTCCTACTGCTGATGTAGAAAGGCTATTAACACGTTTTCACTTCTTCATTTTCATTCCTTATGTCTTATACTCTATATATAAATTTTCACCCTGTAATTAGAAAAGTGACTTGCTCTGACTGATGAAAAAAAGGAAAGAATACAGGACAAAATATCATTCCCTCTGCCTGCTTGAGACCTCACAATTAGTTTGGAGTCTCTTAAGTTTGGGTGTTCATCTGCAAAAACAAATTAATAAATATGCACACAGTGTAGAGTAAAAATGAGTGGCTAATGCTTCTCACAACATAAAAATACAAATAAAAAGTAATTTTTGAATGTAGTTGTCTTGGGTTATGGAGCCAGGGGTGTCTATTCTATTTCATCTGTTAAAAGCAGTTGGGGAGATGTTTTTCTTTATCTCTTGTAACTCAAGGGCAGAGAGGGGCGGATGCCTTCTGATAATGGGCCAGCTGTTCAAACCAGGTGGGGCAGTGTTTCTTATCTCTTTCACCACCTGTCCTCCCTCCAGGGGGATATTTTTCTGCCAATGGGCCATCCACACCTCCCCAAACTAACACATTCCCAAACTATACCCTCCCCAAAGCAGTACATCCACATTCCATCATCCCATTGTGAGATGCTCCACCCAGTGGTGGGAGCCAACCATTCCTACCTGGATAAAACTGAGAAACAAGAACACGAAGGCATCCAGCTTCACTCGATTTCTGGGAGGAAGACTGGACCCCATCTCCCCATCACCACACCCCTTCTCACCATCACTGGACCCCTTCTCACCACCCCTGGACCCTTTAACTACAGGATCATCTCTGCTCCAACAGAACCACATCTGCCACTCCAGGAGGACTCACTTTTGGACTGCTTCCAACACCCTGACCAACACGGTGTCAGGTTATTCCCTCTGATTCCATCAGGGTTTTCCAAAATTGTTGTTTGTTTGTTTGCTGGTTTGGTTGGGTGGTTTTGTTTTCTACTACATTTGTATTATTCCTAGTAAAGAACTGTTATTCCTATTCCCAAATCTTTGCCTGAAAGCCCTTGATTGCAAAATTATAATTTGGCAGTGTGAGGGGTTTACATTCTCCATTCTAAGGGAAACCCCAGTTTTCCCTGGCAGATACCTGTCTTCCCAAACCAAGACAGTAGTAATGACTTTTCAACCTCTTGAAAAGAAATGCTTTTACTTTAAAAATTTAGTTCAAAGAGTTGAATGCCACAAGACATCACAAAAGCCATGTATTGCACTGGGCCTTTCCTTTTCCTCCCAGACCATCACAAGTATCTTTCAGGAGAGGACCCAAGTAGGTATCCATTAACAGGGTAGGAGGAATTTCTCTCAACTAATAGATTACTTTATTGTCATATACTTCTCCAAATGTGCCCAAAGTCAGAGATCTATCTTATCTGTAACCGTCATATTTAACTCATTTCCTAAATGGAAGGAATATTTATCAGAACTGAATATGATACATTGATATGGTGTAAATCATTATTTAAGGAATACTAAATAGTCTATTGCTACAATCCTACTCCAGTCTAATGCAGATTACATAGACAACATCCATTTCTAAGAGTGTAAAAATGGTTTTTTTCCTATTTAACATATATCAGGAAGTCAATATTGTATCCATCTTCTAAAAAAATCCTAAAGGAAGAGATGTCTATATTTTTTTTCAAATACTGATTTTCTCTAGAGTCTGTTAAAGATTTGTCACAAGAAAAACAATGAAGAAAGATGATTCACTGAAAACTCTCTCATCATGTCCTCACGTGCCAAGCCTCTAGACACAAAGACATTGGAAAGGAAAGTTTTTACTGATTGAATACAATGACTGGTTGGAGAAAAAAAAATAATATAGAATAGAAAAGTATTCTCAGAATCTATAAACAATGGGTGGAGGGGGCGGGCAGAACACATCCAAAATAGTATTTTAAAATAAGGTCACTAAGACAATTTTTGTGCATATTGTATAATTAATTGATGTAAATATAGACCAAGAAAACCTTTACTAATAATGAAATAATATTTTAAAAATTGCATGGTAAATTCTAACTGCCTTGAACCGTCAAGTGAGATGTCAATGGTGAGATGGGTCTGAAAGAGCATGTACAACCTTTCTTTTTTTTCTTTCTTTTTAAATACATTTGTAATTATGACATTACCTAAATTCAACTTCAATAACATAACTTAAATCAAGATATTGCTATATATCAGGAGCTGAGCTGGCCTTTCCTTTTAGTTACACAGTAGTCAAATGGTCATAATTGACATTTTTGTCACGTTGCTGTGTTATGTCCTGGTTTGTGCTGCATAAATGCACGAAAATTCAGCTGCATTACACTCCTCTCTTTACCCTACATACCATTTTACTTTTTGCTTTCTTCCTCTCTGTCTTTTCCTTCCAGTCTTTCATCATATGTGAGAATTATATGTTTTTTCCTCTGCTTGTTGACAGGGAAAAAGAGGCTATAATGTCCGCACACTACCTGGTCCTGAACAAAAATCAGCAAATCTGCAATCAACATCCAGAAAAGGTCCTCTAATTTCATACTGAATATGAGAGGGTAATTTAAATCACAACACCACTAATGCTGAAGTTAAAAATGAGCAACACACATGACTCAAAAAAAAAAAAAAAAAAAAAAAAAAAAAAAAAAAAAATCTAAACCAAAAAAAGCCCAGGATTTCTTAAGACATTACAGAATCAAAGATGATTTATGCTTTACACCTAATTCTCATTTTTATAGAATAAACTGAAGACAGGACACATCAACCATATTAATATTCAAGCCTATCCCTTTAAGTTTCACGCAGTCACTAATCAGAGCTGAAGGGAACTGAGCTTTTCTCACAGTTTTCATTCCCATTTTTAAACGACTTAATTTTGTACTATTTTATATTCAAAACACTTTTCTTTATCTGGCATGTAACCCCTACAGTTCAAGTAGCTAAACAAACAGCACCTAATTTGATATTCTGTAAAATTAATTTCAATAGAGAAGCTGATGAAAAAGAGAAAGGCTTTAGTATTTTATAGGTATTACTAAAGCTTGTCCCTCCAGAATTAAATCTTCACAGTTGTCACTTCATAAACAAGATTCAGGGGTTTTCAGGTGTTACTTAGGTATGCAGGAGAATATATGTCACAAAACACTTTGCTGTGCTATTGACATATAAACATATATGAAAGAATCTAAACTAACAGTTATTGAAAAGCAAAGATTTCATCAGAGGATTACAGAGCAATTGTGGTACCTGAGGCCAAACGGTGCTCCTGTCCCCACAGCATTCCCACGTGCTCTATATAGTGGCAACGTTCCCTTCACAGAGCTATCAGCTGTCAACCATCTGATACTATCAGCTAAGCTTTTGCTTTTATAAGACCTACTGAAGCTGTATCTACTGTTCGGTGATTTTGTTGGTTTTGGGGGTTTTTTTTAATCACCACCATTTAATGATTCCCTGTATTTTAGTCTTTGTTGTTGTTGTTTGATTTCTGATAATAAGATTCAGCTCATCTTGTCACATTTGAATTGTCCAAGATAACCCTTGCTTTCCCAGGCTAACATTGGTCAAAACCAGAATTATCGGAATGTAAAGAGGGATTTTTTTCTAAGTCCCACTTGAACATCTGGACTAACAGGATTTTTACTTTTGAAAACCACGTAGAAACTTAGAGCATCTAAGAAGAGAGACAAAACTTATTCTACCAACACAGAAAGAGACAAAAGCTATTTTTACCATTCAAAAAGCAATTATTAAGTCTTCTATGTGTACTGGGTCCAGCTTAAAGACACATCAGACAGCTTTTCAAAGTTCCCAGGAGTGGTATGAGTTCTTCCCTCTGCCTCAACCCCAGCAGCACTCTGAAAATATGGTTGCAGAAGTGTGTGAGAGAGAGCTCTCAGTCATCAGCACCCATTTGGTCACTCAGGGTGACTGAGCCATGCCCTGCTGCATTCAAAGCAGCATGAGGGCACAGAATTAGAGAAGCCTCGGCTGATGCTACCAGAGAACAGAGCCTCTGAGGATGGAGATGGCCGTGTCAACAGTTCAGAATGAACCTTTCCTCACTCCAGCAGTGCCTAAGCAAAATCCTTCCATTCATCCAGTTCAGAAAAAGTAACATAAACTCATTGTACTGATCTAGCAGAAGACTGATGGAAGTATGTTTACAGGCAATTAATACATACAGCACTTACACTAGGATCACTAAGAGACCCTCAGAGCAGGTACCAATGCACACAGAACCAGAACAACCAGCTTGCTTTTGAACTGCCCTTTCACACATATTGAAATCTAATTGAGTGCATCAGTCCCACCACAGCATATTTATTTCTGCTTCCACTTGCACAAAAAGACAAGGCGTCTTTTTGGCAGGAGACTCTCCCTCCCTGATTTTCCACATTGATTGTCAAATCACAGCAGGCTTCACCATGGCAGACAGAAATGGGCAGTGAGATCCTTCCAAATCTGGACAAGAAAAACAGACCCTTCTAGAACTTCCCAGTTTCTCAGTATGATCTACAACACTGGGATTTTGATATATCTCTGACATATACATCTTCTCTCTTGAAACCCTCACATTTCACCCACTTTCTCTCTCTTTTTACTGTGTCTGCTTGGCCAGAGAGCACAGCACTCCATGAAGCTCCTTACACCATAGGAGGACTGCAGCAACCACTGAATGTATTGCAGAGGTTAAATGAAACTTAAATAAATCTTTTCTCTGTGAGCTTTCAGAATAAGTAAGAATTCAGAAGGAAGGAAAACAGTGATATGAATAAGAACAGTTATTGGGTTTTGAGTATATCTTCTACCACATTTCCACCTTAGAGTAATCCAATTACTATTCTACTTTTCACTGAAGATATATAAACTTCTACTTTTCCCTGATCAAAGGTGTGTGCCTGCATGGATACATTGGCTGTACATTAGCTGTACTGAGTACACTGGGTGTACTCTCTTTGTGCCTTGAATTTGGAGAGCGGTACCTCTCCCTTCAAAAGCTTGCTGTCAGCACTGTGTAGAGCCTTCCTCGCAGCAATGGCAATAAATCATTTTAGGGGTTATAAACCATTTGATGGAGAAAGAGACTTTCCTAATAGCTCATAGTGATGCACAACTGCAGTACATTCCTTTGATTTTGCCCACCAAAACGTCCAACCACACTTTTTTTCTTCCACAGGGACACCCCCTCTCCTGTGGAGCAAACCTTGCTTTGTTAAGAAGCAGCATCTTCACCCTCCAGTTCCTCATGCCTTTGCTGCACCAACATTATCTCCTTATGAATGAGAAGTGTCTCCCTTAGAGTCCTTTTTTCTATGTCATTTTTAAAAATTGAATTGCCAGCTCAGTCACAGACAAACAACTCTGAGTAAAGATGTAATAACAAAGTCACTCCAGTGGCAGTGCTCTCTCTGTATGCATACCAGTGGAGTATATGTTGTGATCATAGAAATTGTTGGAGCTTTCTTGTTTATTTTCCACAGAATCTGGGAAAAGTTACACATCATTTAATACAAGAACAGAAGAAAGGATCCTCCAAAAACTGCTCCTTTACCTATTTCACCATTTACTTGTCTCTTACACTTATCAAGTTGGTCTAACCTTGTTTGTGCCACTGGGCTGGTGCCAGATACCTCAACAAGACACACAGAGGCACATCACAGCAACCTCCCCTCAAGTGCATACTGCACTGAGTAACAGGGATCAGTGCCCAAACATGCATGCATAAGAGTACTGAGAAGCATGTGACAGCTGTTAGATTTTGGAAAGTTTAGGTGACGATGCTTCCCACCCACCTTCCTCACCTGTGTGAGACCAGAGCAGTGAAGCGAGGCTGGCTGGTTAGACCACATTGACAAGATAAATGCATGCCCTTGAAAAAGCCCCAGTCCTATTGACGTCAAAAAGCAATGGATTGGGTCCCCTGTCAGACACAGAAAGCAGACATCTGCTTCGCTGCAAATGCAAAGAGGAATTCATTACGTCAAGCATAGTCTTATTCCAAAGCAAACACTATTAACATCTGAAGTGTTTAAAATTTTTAACTGATGTAGATTCTCTTCAATTCTCTTCTTGATTTCCTGTGTTAAATAATGATTAATGTTCAAATCAAGAATTTTATTATTTCTTATTCTTATATTGTTAAATTTTTTGAGGCTTTTTGATACTTTCCCTCTGCTGCCCCCCTCCTCATTCTATGCATTTCTCCCCCCTGCTGTGTGCATCTGCTGTGTCTCTCTCTCACTTGCTCTCTCCCTGCTGTGTACATCCACTATTTCTCCCCACCACTCCTCTGTGTATGTTTGCCATCTATCTCTCTCCCCCTCCTGCTGAGAGTATTCACTGCCTCTCCCCCTCCCCCCAGTACGTGCTTCCATCCTGCACCTTCCTCGGCTGCTGCAGCCTTTTCACATGAGCCTTTTCTCAGCAGCTCCTACTGGCACTCACACACACCTTTCTCTGCCTGCCTTCCCTCATGCCCTCTCCTCTATTTTTCATCCCCTCCTTCGTGCACCCCTTATTCCTGCTTATCTTTATACTATTCTCCCTTCCATCTTTTTGATACTCTGGTTCCTTCTGTCTCCTTATCTGCAGCACTCTTCTCTCAGTCTCCCCCTCATAACATTCCTCTCCAGTTCTCTCTGATCTGTTCTCACAAATTGATTCTACAGGAAAAATGTTCTTGTTTGCAGGGGTGTGCAAGCCTGCATTGCAAACCATTCAGCACTATGTCAAATTTGAGGTAGTCGCTTAATTTGCAGAAGAATCCTTGCTTCCTGCCATCATGCACACAGGGTAAAGTCTCCCAAAACACTTTCCTGTCCTTTTCTTCCCCTCATATGACCGCACTGCAAGGTTCATTTTTATGTAATGCAAAGTATTCAAGATATGCCTTTGCATACCCTTAAGGTTCTTATTGGCAAAAGAAAAGTATCTATTGTGACACTAATCCTAACTTGCAGTTTAGGTCACAAAAAACTAAACGTGTGCTTTAATTGGTATGAAATAGTGGGGCAGAATCAAATCCAAATGCATCCTATGATTTTCCATCTACCTTTCCAACTGATGTATAATAACAGTAACTTAAGTCATTCAGGTCTCTTCCTTCTCCTGAGAAAATTTCATCAGCTTGCTCTCATTTTCAGTGTCCAAGTAAGTCATTTGAAAAATTTAAGACTAATCACAAAACTCATGCTCCAATAGGATGCTCTAATAGGCATACCTACACAACCCTGTACTTTCTCATTCAACATTAACCAGTGCTGTCTTCCATTTAGCTAAATCCACTTATATTACTTATGCAGATCTCCAGTTTTCCACTTTTGACTATTAATATCCAGATATTAATTACCAGATATCCAGTACAGTCATCTAAACCAGACCTCCTTAGTCTAGAAATTCATTAATTTTAGCAAAGATAACCTCTCTGCCTGGCACAATGCTCCTTTAGTAAATCTTTCTAGCATCTATACAACTTTGAATTATTTTCAAGCCTTAAATATGTATATTTTCTCCAAAATGCATCCTGTTGTCTTACTAAGGCCTTGTTTAGATTTTTCTTTTTAGAACATACATAATATGCTATATGCTGAAATCTACCTATTTTATTTTATTTTATTTATGCTTCAACAACATACTAGTTCTTTTCCAAAGTCAAAGATGAAAATCATGCTATGTTTGGGGGAAAAAAGCAGATAATTTTCATTTTGCTTCTGCTAACTTTTACTTACATGTCTAATCTGCTGACTTCCACTTATTTAAGTGGAAGCCTAGTCTAGTCTCACCTCCTTTGTCACTTTTGTTCATCATTGTCACCTCCACAGGTACCTATTTTGTTTAGGATAAAAGTCCTATGCAGCTTCCTAAGTGTCCTAGGCCTCCTCTAGTGCATCTTCCATCCCCTGCAGATGGCTGCCTCCAGCTAGAGGGGCACCATGGCACAAGCAGAGTTACTGGGGCTCCTGAGCACTTGGTGCTTTCAGCCCCTGAAATATGACAGAATTGTTTCACAGACAAGGAAGCTGCTTGTTATTTCACAAGCAAAAGCTTGTGTTACTCCCACCTGTCTGTGATATGTCAAATTTAGAAGCACTAACAAAACCCTACCAGAGGCTGGCATTTGAGAAGGCATATACCCATGATCCTGTCATCCACACATCGAAGTCTTGCTCAGGTTTTCTAGATCATCAGCTGCCTTAAAACAGATGCTCTCACTGTTGCTTCTGACCCTGAACTTGACTAAATAGTTTCTGCTCCGATTTTTGTCAGTCTTTTATAACTGTGATACTTTGCTAGATGAATTGAAAATACTTCTACAGCAATTGACAAATTTTATTGAACAGTAAGCTGAAAAGATTTTCAGTACAATCCCTGGTATCAAATTTACTTTCATCACAGAGATCACTGCTAATCTTCTTTTCTAAAAAGGAAAAAAGAAATTAGGCTGAACTTCATATTCAAATGCATAAGCACACCTGCTTTACATTTTGTATTAAATAAGTAAATTTAGTTTTAAGAGTGACTTGTCAACATCATTGTAGATAGAGGAAATTTTGGCAGTTGCACAGGAAAAACAGATGAAGGATTTAGTGCTTCAAATATGACCTGGGCTTGAGAAATAGGCTCAGTTGGTGAGTACTTCTGTGAAAGTGATCAACACAAAAATGGATAACATTGCCACTGACATTTTTATCACACAGTTTGAGTGTTGACACTCCAAAGAGATAATAAGAATGGTCCAAAAGATCAAAGTTCCTGTCGCAGGCTTTCTGCACTTTCAAGGAAATGATGGTACATTCATTTATACATGTTTCAATGTTTGGAAATGTTCTTTTTCTTTCTTTATCCAAAGAACTTTAAGACTCATCTACATGACATTGTGCTAATGAATAGATTCTACAGAGAATAACAAAATAGGCAGGTCCATGCCTATACATGAAAGCTTAAAAAGAAAACTAGGATATTTCCAATAAAAAGCACCTTAGAAACATGAAAGATCAGTGGGAAAATATTACAGATATCCTTTTCCACATAAAAACTACTGCAATATTTTTGTTACCTTACTAAAGTTAAAAGCTCTATTTGTATTTTAGAGAATAAGTTGCCACCATATCCCAACTAGACTAAAAGTAATTTTTATCTTGGTCATCCAGAAACAGGTCAAACCGGTTTGAATTTCCTGTTTCTTTTGCCAAACAAACACTCTTCATTTGAGAATAAATTTCCATGCCCTGATGGAATAAGCAGCTCACAGGAGAGTGATCTAACAAAAATGACTGAGGCTCAGGATATGAATGTAAAACTGATTGCTTGACCTGCTCTGTAACATAGCTCGTATCATGCATATGCACCTGAGAAGCTATTATGATTTGCACATCTTCTGTCTGAATGACTGCCATTCTATCTGTAATAACTTTACCAGTTAAATCACCATCTGTTTCACAGGCTTTCTAATGTTTATATCTCCCTTTTCTGTCCTAGGAAAAGAACAAAATTGTTTTCCTCTACTGCATGAGAAGAAATATCCCTGCACTCAGCTGGGGAGCTAAGCTAACATATCTTAACTATCTCTATCAAACCAAGGCAGATTTTCGCTTTCAAATGAACCTGAATGAAAACCATGATCTGCTACCCCTATAGAGGGCAAGATAGAACAAGAAACACATTGCATGTTGTCCTTTGTCCTTCCATCCCATCTGGCAAACTTGCTTAAATGCTAATGTAACTGGTGATAATGAATGTACAAAAACCCTGACACATACCAATAGAAATGACACAGCATTTACAAGGATCCCAAACAGATCCCAGGTCAACATAACCAGAGAAAATTTGGATACTCTCAGATGAGTTATAAGCTTTGTAAACTCTAGGATCTGTTCTTCCCTGAATTAACTGGAGTTTAAAAACAGCTTCCATACTGCTACACAATTCTTCATCATTAAAACAAACCCAAACAATACAGCAAACCAGACATCTCTCCCAAATTCAAACACTAAACAAAACCAACCCCCAAAAAATCTAAATTCCAACAAAGCTACATTTGACTTAGGCTTGCCTGTAAAGCTCAAGGAAATATGTAACATGCCCTCCACCATTGGGGAAGTCCATAATCACATTTCTTACTTTTTTACTACACAATAATAAATGCAGACAATGCTGCCACCTGCTATAGGTATCTCAGAGATTATGACTGCGCAAGTCAGAGATTTACAGAAGTCTGGCAGGAGGGGGCTCTAAGAGAACTTTTGCAAAAGATGTATCAATATATATTTACAGAAGAATTCTGGAATAGTGAGAATTGCTATTCACATCTCAGGACCCCAGATTAAAAAGTCACAGTAGATATCATAGTGATTATATATAAATTCTTTCACATTGGGCAAGATTACGAGTAATCAGTTTGTCTCTCTTTATGCCTCTCCTGGACATCGACAGGATCTCTTGGGTTTTGTTAATGCTGAAAAAAGTGTTAATTAAAATAACACATGCACATTAGAAACCAACCACTCACAAAATTAGCTTCTGCTATGTTTCTCTATTACTCAATTTCACTGACACAAAGAAAAATTACTTTCCACTAGTTGTTTGTCATAGTCTGTTCCCTTCCCTCCCCATACAAGCAATTCAGAGAGTTAGCAATATGGTACCATCTATCAGAAAGCACAGAGGCAAAACACTTTTGAAACCACTTTCCTAATGCACATACATCCTTAGTGATCCCCTCCCTACAGGTCCCACACATGCTTCTTGTGTTGGTGAGATTTGAAATTTGCTGGGAACACCCCCATATACAGGATAGATAAAATTTTCAAATAAAACAAGAATTGAGCAACCAGCCCTTTCTCTCCACACAACAGTTCTACCCTCTTCAAACTGATAAAGAGCTGTCAGAGCATTCAGTTGAGAACTTAGAGATATAGGCTTAACACACATTTGTTGTAACATCGAATTATGCTGGCAGAAAAGACAACAGCCCAAGAATCCCCTTGCCTGGCCACAAGCAAGATGGGGCAAAACCACAGAATGGCACAACAAACACAAGGAGGAGCCCCAGGAGCGCACATGGTCCTTTTCTTGCCTTGAGGCACAGTTACCTACACCTGCCCTTTCCCCTTTTATCAAAAGCTCCCTGAAAGCAACATCCTCACACACATCCTGAAATAGTAACCTCAAGTCCGAGTCACCTTTACCACAGACATTAACCAAAAACACTTCCTAGCAGCCAAGCAAGAGTTAAAGCTTTCAAAAGTCTCACTGGTAGCAGCTGCAAAAGTTGACAGCACAAAAGGGAGGGAAGAAGATGGGAATTAGCTCACCACAGATTTTGACAAAATAATGGTTGAGAAAAGCAAATCTACGCAATAAATTAAAGACAAAGAAATCTCAGGGAAAATTAAGAGGGAAATTACTACAGCTCAGAACTTCCTTAACCTATTGCTATAAGGTAACAGGAGTTCTTGTGCTACTTAAAAGCCACAGAGCATTCTCAATGGAGAGTTTCCCGGGAATCCAAAAAAAAAGCGAAGCTCACACAATAGTATTCCAGGACCAAAAGCAGGGCTCTGCAAGCTTTGAGATGTTAACCTCTCTTTCTTTTCAAATTCTTTTTTAATTGCAAGGTTAGTAGTAGGGAGAGTATCTTGGGCATGAAGACATCCAAGGAAAAAAGTTCCAATTGTTCAAGAGGAAGATGGAAGCTGGGAATGCTACAGTGCCCTCTCATCTGCAAAAGGAAAGAATTCGTGTACAAAGTCTGTGTCTTCTCGCTATTAAATCACACAACAGCTGAAAAACTCAGCTGCGTGAAGCAACTCTACTACTCATCTTCCTTGTAACGTCACCTTCAAAAGTCACCTAAGATTTTGAAGAACAGGGCACTAAAACAAATGTTCAGTGTCTTTTAAAATGTCCAAAAATGAATGAGCTGCCAGACTCATCAATTTCTAGAAACCAAGGTGACAGAACTATCAAAGACCCAGAGAAGTAACCACTGCATTGTCTTGCCTGACCTTCTGTGATGATGTGCAGAGGAATGAAGGAGCCACAGGCCTTATTACAGGGAAAGTGTTCTTTGTTCCTCTAGCTTTCAAAACAAAGTACAATGATCTTTTCCACTGCAGCTGAAGCAATTCTATCATCAGTGTCATTTTTTCTGATGTCTGAGCTGCCTACTTCAGAAACACTTCTCTGCCTAAACACAAAGAGCCAGTGAAAAGACAGAACATGGGTAGCTGGGCTTTTGTTCACAAACCCAGTAGCAAACCTTGTTAAAGGAAAGATGCATAGTAAAAGTAATAGTGATGGTCTGCATATGGCCACGCTTACTTGCTGCCAGATGCAAGTACAGATAGGGAAGCAGCTAAGCATACACTCCAGGTCTCCTGCAAGGCTAAGAAGCCTGTTGCTTGGAATGAGACAATGGGATAAACACACACACAATCTGACTCCCTGAAATCTGGATACCACTTTTTTATTGGCACTCAGTTGCCCTGATTGTGAAAATGAGCTGGAATAGTCTCTTAAGACAAACTGTCAGAAGGCTGCTCTGCCCTTCTCACTGCATTTCTACCCACTCCCTTCACTGCAGTCCTGGCCTTCTTGCTCCTCCTTTGTTTGAGGTTTTCTTCCCCTCTCCTTTTGTTTCTCTGACATAAAAAGAGAGAAAGAAAGATGATGAGTGACCTGAGGAAAGGATCAGTCTAGGCACTCAGAGTAAAGAGGTCTGACATGGTTGTCAGTAGATGACACAAAGAGGATGATCTATAGTGCTTAGTGCCTAGATTACCTGTCCTGCAGCAAAAGAACATTTTAAAAATAATTATTCTTAGAGAACAAACTTAAAATGTGACATCCAAGCCAAATATACAGGGAATAATTCACATATAGGTTTTCTGATAGTAAATTCACCAGCTTTACCTATTTAAAAACAAATTGAGCTCCTAAATAAACCTTCTAATTTATATGAAAATTTTAGAAAATGTATAGCAATTCTTACAGTAGTCATGTCCAGCTACAACACCAAAATAATATAATGATTAATTTATGATCAGACTGTCTAGTGGTAAACTTTTGCTTTAAACATGAGAGAAAGCCTAATTTAAGCTACTTTAAATTTGAAACAAGAAACAGGTAGTCAGGGAATTATTATCAATATTTTTACTTCCTGAGATGAGTAAAATATCAGGAACATCTGGAAGGAAATTTTTTAAAAGATACTTTTTATGAAAAGAATTTTTTAGTAGACATATAAAGACAAGAAAGGAGTTCTTATGCTACTTAAAAAAAGCCACAGAGCATTCTCAACAGAGAATTTCCTGGGAATCTGAAACCAAAGCAAAGCTCCCACAAGAGTATTCCAGGACTAAAAGTATTTTACCTCTTAAAAGACATATCATTGGCACAAAAGAAGTTGAACTGCATTCTGTTCTCAATTGCCTGTCATAACTTGTCAATTCACAGTGAGATAAAATGTAATGGTATCCATAAGTGCTGAAATACTAGACCATTTATTAATCAGTCTGCACTTTGAGCACAGTTTTCTATTGATGTATTAGGAAATCTAATTTAGTTTTACATAGAGGAGCATGGGTAAAGTCAACAGCAAACACTGTAAGAGCAAAAACATTTAATGCTTTTATATGAAGCATAAACTGCTGTTGCAATTAAAGCAGCAGATGTACAGAGCAACAAAAGTAAAACAGTGCAAGGTATAAAAAAACCTAGGAAAAAATCTTACAGATTAATTACAAGATTCAACATATTGAACTCCAATGTTCTCTCTTGTATATACCTCATCATCTTTACCCTGTAATTCAAATCACAAACTTCCCAGATAATATTACACATATACTGTGCCTATTCCTCTTCACCTACACCTAGATTTGTATAGCTACAGCTCTCTCCATATTCATTTGCTACTGCTTTTGGATACTGACTTTTTTTTTTTTTATTATTTCATCCATTATAAAGTTGATTCTACTTTCTTGGCAAAGGGACAGAACTCTTAAGGAAGCACTGGAAGCAACACAGCTGTTACACAGAGTAAGGTGTGTGCTCAGTTGTGTTTGTCCCCTACCCCTGTACTGACAATCCCCTACTTCCCCCTTGGGTTTATTAGAATAAGCTAAGTCCCTTCCAGCTACTTATTGATACTATCCTGCTTTTGTATAGGTCATCTGGTAAAATGGGAGGCAATTAAGTGCTTTACAAGCTTACTCGCTCCGTTTCTTAAAGATCACTCACCTTTAGAGGATCCTGGGTTACATCTGGCTTTCCAAACTAGAAGTAAAGCATGACTGTAGGCTGTGCTGAAGTCAAGGACCTCACCGAATTCAGTTACCCAGTAGCCCTGTACAAATCTCTTTCCCTAAATATCATGACTCCCAGATCCCAGCTGTGAATGGACCCAGCTGTCAAAATTCCCCCTACGCCCTTTTACCAGCAGTGCTGCAGGCGGTTCCTCCCAGCCTGATGCACAGTGCTTGTGAGGTATCCAGGCAGCAACTTCAATTACATTTAATTTCAGCAGGAAAGACCTCTCAGGTGTAACAAAGAAGATATCACAATACCTAAACTTAATCCTTTTTACCAGATTACCCTACATTGCTTTGGGTCCATGACTTAGAGTAAGAGGTGACTGCATGCAATTTCCTGAGGATGAAAATGACTGATGTATACCTGTCAGATATCACTTTAAGTAAAAAGTGATAGTCCACCTTCACTTTGTTGAAACAAACAGCAATAATAACCTTTCCCTAAAAGGACAGAAATCCCTTTGGGCAGAAATCCTCTCACTTCACAATGCCTCCGGCACAGAGAGAATTTTTATTTCCTCCCTCTTCCCTTTGGGACTGCATTTTTCCTCGAGAGCAAACACCTCTTGCCACCACCTTCCTGTCAGGTGCACTTTGGCTGAAACATGGCAGACAGCACCCTCAGAGTGGAGATGCCACAGGATCCTGTCCTGGTGGATGCCATGGCTCAATAAAGCAGGCAATAGCAATGCCAATGCTCAAGGACTGTCTGCATCCCTCTTTTTTTTTTTTTTTTTTTTTTTCCCACAGAAGCCGTAAAGGCATTTTAAAGGAATGGCAATTAACAGCAGTCTGACTGCTATTAGGAACCCCGAAGAATTGATACCACGGTCATGGAGACAGATCCAGAGACATCACATGTCCCCAGTCACTGACAGTCTGGGGCTTTTCCAGAAATATCAGTGCTCGAAACATCTGAGAATCAGGAAAGAAAATGTAGAAACTCCTAACATATAAATAAAGGGAAGAAGCTTTCCTTTCATCCCTTTACAGCAGATAAATACCTGGGTGCATGGCACTCAGGTAACGTAGAAAATTACACTTTTATACCAGCCATTTCAAACATTATTTGATGCTTCTTTTAAACAAAAAAATGAAAAAAAAAAAAACCAACCTAAATTAATTTATATATCCTAAGTACAGCATTACTTACTGAGTTTCTTCAGTGTATATAAAGATGTACCTCAGCAGAATAAGTGTGATAAACTACAGAAGTATATTTAAAACAGTATTCACCACATGACTGTGATCTCATGGCTTATGATTAACATGCTTGTTTATATCGATTAATATTGGTTTTGTGATGGCAAGCTTAACCGTTTCAAACATCTGTTTGCGTGGGGTAAAATGACCCCAAAAAGCAAAAACAAAACCTGAACCATTCAGAAAGTATTGTTCCTTTTATTCTCAAATACGTAAATTAGACCTCATATTGTATTGCCTTTAGAATTGAATGTTCACTATAGATTCAATTTTTATATTCTTTCACTCTATCACAGAAAAACACGGGATCTATAATTCCTTTACATTCTCTTCCTGATATTAAATCTAACAGATCACAAAATCCCAGACCTCAAACTCTTCCATACTCCTTGCCCGTGGCTTTGCACTGCTTCTTAGGCAAGCCTTTGGATATACTGCTTTCTTCCTAGTCCCTAACTTCATCAAACAGTAAACCTAAATAATTCTATTGACTTCAGAGATCAATTTGGGGATTCAATACAGGGTCACGGAGAGGGGTGGGGCTACAAGGGGACCTGGGAACCACAGTACTCAATACAGTAATACTGCAAATACTGCATTATAAGGCACCATGACCCAGAATTATAAAGCTCTGAGGAGCTTTTTTGTACATGTGCAAGGTTTGTGCTTTAAATAAAGGAAAAGCTGAATGCCAAAATGCCTATAGAGCCAGAAAGGCTTTTTGTGAACTGCCAAACAGATCCAAGACACTGGAAGAAGAGTAAAATGCCAGTGTGGATCTTGCTGACAGTTACTAGGCAAAGAAATAATCCAACCTACACAGCAGAAAAGGCCTTGCTTCAAAATGGACATAGAAGCTCTGAATACATATGGATATCCATAGACAAACCATTTCTCAGCTTGTTAATGGAGGGTTATGTGTCCTGGTGGGTCTCTGGAGACTGTGCTGCACAGACTCAACATCTCTTCACAGCAGTTTCAGCTAACAGGCCTTTCTGCTTCCTAATTGCTCCAAATAGATCTTTTCTGATACAAGCATCTTCCTTTTAGCTGGTCGAAGCTTGGCAGGTGACCCATCTCCACAACATCAGTACAGGTTATTTGTATGTGCCCAGTTCGGGTAAACTGGTCAATACAAGCTTTCTTAAATCACAATAAGCCTGGCAAGAAGTCACATTAAACTACAGAAGTTCAATACCAAGCTACAGAACACACAGATGGATCCATTGATCATCTGAATGGCCCAACTCTCGGTGGCAATTACCAAGTTTGTTTGAGAAGACTTGGCATCCTTCAGACCCCATTCACCAATGACAAAGGAAACTAGAATTATTCTAAGCAACATTATTTCACAGTCTCTTCCATAAGCAAAAGGATAACCGCCATACACAACTAAAAAAAGCCCAAATAAATTCACTCATAATTAAAAAGGAAAATAAATGAAAAACCTAAACCCGATACCAAACCAGATCATTTATATATATTTCTCCATGAAAACGATTGGGAAAAAATTATACACTTTAACTAACTTATCCCCTAATAAATAATGGGAGCATAAGTATGTCTATGTTCACAATTAAAAAGCCCCAAGAAATACTTCTCTGCTGGCATTTTGGATAAAATTTTAGCAGAGTCTTCAGTCTGTCTAATTGCTATGATAGCGTACACAGCCTGCCTCAAAGCCCAGAACATATGGCATCCTCAAAGGATTTGATATCATTTTTTCTTTAAAACGTGCAAGTCAGTTGGTCATTGTTATCCCTCTGTGGAATTACTCAAACAGCTGCTACTTTCCAACTAATAGGTAAGAAAATCTTTGTCTTTTTTGTGGCTGCTAATTTCACTGACACACTTCTGTCATATAATGAGAGTGGGTAATATGCCTATAATGAATTTTAATGTTGCATATTTGATCCATGGTGTAAACAACGCTTTGTTGAAGACTGACAGATACAAAAGGATGCATTTCATGTTGCTTGCAAGGTAATCTGAATCATGAGGCACACATTAGAAATTGCACTTATAACGCATAAGATATACTGTCTTTAAAAATATTTTAAACTCTTTATCACCAAATAGATTATTTCTTTTAAAATTGTCATTTACCTGTCAAATATTGATTTGCTAAAATGTACTTCTAGGTTATGATTGGGCAATATGACACCTTATTTGTGCTACATGCAGCAGGGCTACAAATTCCATAGTTTTCTGAGTTCTTATCTTCCACGGTTCACAGATCCCATCTATCCTTGATCATCAGGCTATCTCCCCAAATCAAACCTTTTTTTTTTACTTTCTACTCTTTCAAACTGAAAAAAATTCCATTCTCTATCAGAAGACTAATGAAATAATAACTAAAATGAGAAATAAAACACAAGAACAAAAGATACATAATTAAAGGATTAAAAACCTAAATCTCACAAAGTAGAGAAAAAAATGGTGATGAGAAAAGGAGATAGTAAAATCATGATCATGCACCACATGACAACCATATATGAAACATCACATCCTCACGCATGTGATGGTCGGAAGGAGGATAGGAAAAATGAGCTGCCCACATTTTGAAATTAATTTGTATGGACATTCTTAAAGTAAACATCCTAAATCTAACAAGAAAATTGGCCAGGTTTTGTTTTCCCTACTTTTTCCTTGTTTTGAGTTTTAATTGTAAGGTCAGGTTTCTCCAATACACATATGTGCTTTTCTTCAGGTGGAACACTAATGAATAAAAGTAACAGTTAAAACTTCCCAGAACCAGCAGATGACAAGCATTATTTTTATAGCCTAAAGATGGCAGTTTTATTACAATTTACTAATAAATAATTTGTAGTATTACAGGAAAAGTGCAGAAAGTTCTTCCTAAAACCTCACAGGCTCACATTAATCCATATTTTCAAAATCTTTATGAATTCCAATGCACCTAATCAGAAGAACAAACTGTTCTGAAAAAATACTATCATTTTACTATGTGACAAGTACCAATAGTGCGTTCTTGGCCCTGTAACAGATATGAGCAAAGGGGCAATATATTAATTAGGAACACTGACTATGTAAATGATACAAAATTATACAATGAAGAAAGAATGCACAAAGCATCCCATCCACAATATACAACCAGTGGATATCTTTCCATTAACTTCAAAGACTTTTAGATAGCTGCTAACAGAGGCAGATCTGCAGCAGTTTTAGTTTAACATAATTGCCTGTCAGCTCCAGCTCCACCTCCTCTGCCCCGCCCTCCCCAGTTGCATGTGTAATGAGAGGGGCAGAGGACATACAAGACCAAAGTGTAACACGTTAAAACCTCAGCAAACACATCTTTTAACAGTTTCAAAAGTACCAATGAATCAAAGAATTTATTAGAATTAGAATGGTTAGATTCTGCTCAAAATGCACTAATACAAAACACTTAAAAAAAAAAAATTGTACTGTGACGCACCATTCTTCCTAGACTTCTATAGGGTTTTTTTGTTCCTGTAGCCTCACAGAAAGATATTTATTATGATTTTTATAGAAACCATCTTCTTTTTATCAGGGCTCCAACCCACAAAAAAAAAAAAAAAAAAAAAAAAAAATCTACTTTGTTTTTCTTTTATGAATGCAAGTATTCTTAAGAACATCAAAATCTTTTCCCTGGGACCTAAGTTAGAGACATACTTTTTTTGCAAAGATGTGAAACAGGTGTTTTTCAATTATTTCCAGTTTCAGGAGTTATAAGAGATAGCTGGATACATGCACATGATCATTTACTTTACATGAATCATATGGTAAGGATATATTCTGGTCTATAAAGTCCCTCATCAGCTTGAAAATAAAATTATTAGTGAGGTGACACTATCATTCTTTTATGGCACAGCCAAAAAGTTCCAGATAATTATCATCATTTGACAATTGTCACTGATGGAAATCAAGAGTTTCTATGGCAGAGAGAGAAAGATTTTTCTTGTCAAATCATTTGTAAGATCTATTTGAAAGAAGCTTTGGTACATATTTTTCCAAGCATTATTTGCACTGAAGCCCGATAGTGTAGGGAAACCAAAGAAAATTAAACAGTTATACTTCAGGGAGTTTGCCTGTTAATTAGACTGTGAGAGTTTAGTTTAAAAAAAATAAAAAGGAACCACAATGCATTTTTGCAGCTCCTGAAATTAAAGCTTTACAGCAAAGAAAGTTTACCATCATTTACTTAATGTGTTAGTGGCGAACATGAGCTCAAAACCAAAAAAAGTTATACGTAACACTTCATTACACCTCAAAGCCTGCACAAAGAACAAAGGGAAGAAATATGTAGACATGCACACAAATGACAGCCCCATCCCCTAAGTGTCCTCATGCTGCCCTATGTGAACACATTGGGCTTTGGTCTCTCTATTAGAAGCCACACTTTTCATTTTTCATCTGCTTCTAAGCAGAGGTAGGAACCCCTACTCAGAAATATGCTTTCTAAGAAACAAAACCAATCAAAAAAGTATTTTGACCACTCATCAAACAAAAAGTCAGAACTGAAACGTCACAAGCTCCTTAAGTAGTGTCAACCAGGCTGGGATGGGGTGAGAAGAATTTCAAGACTTCAGCACATAGCTTAATAAAGCTGAATCCCTTTTTCCTCAAGTGAATGATGGCCTTTCATTGCTGATGACACTGTAGTGGGCCTTCCACACCTTTGTGAACTTTCTTCATTAAGTGCCAGCAACCTGCTAAGCAAATGGATTATCTACTTAAGTGACTCTCAGAACAGGGACAGACATTTCTTTCAGCATGTTGCTGCATCTTCATCTCCTTCACCATCCTTCTCCCCCTCCCACCACCAAAATTCATTCCGTCTGCTGTACTGCCCTCTCAGTTAAAGAAAAATGACCTTTATTGCCATACATCCATATTTGTTATTTCATAAGACAAAAAGGAACTCTGAAGGATGTCTGGTTAGAGTCACCATTGCAGATTGACTCCTCAGCCACTTCTGCATCAATAAGTGAGCTTCATACAGTTAACATAACACTGTAGCTCAAAACATAGTTTAATGAATTTGTGAAAAAAAGCAACAAAACAACCCTAAACCACAAAACCACCCTTGAATGTATGAATGATTTTAAAATACATCCTTCAGCAAGGAAGAAAACAGTAGGACAGACTGTTAAGTAGCCACCTATAGGGCTGTGAGATTGCAGCACAGAACTTCAGCCTGCTCTGATCACATATGGATTGCAGACGGTACTTCTCACATGTATGCAAGACATCACCCGTAGCTTCCCAGGTTACGCAGAGAGAGGAGGGAAAAGCTAACACCTCCCTTTCTCACATATGGCAGTAGCATATGCTAAACAGACACCAGAATTATAGAGCTATAGATGGGGAAGTGAAAACCCCTGCTTTGATCCATGAAGGGAACAGGGTCAATTCCAGCAGTCTAATACCAGCAGTTTGTCAAAATATGGTAGACTATGCTCTTGTGGTAAAATGAAGTAAGGAGTTAAAGTGATGATCATCTGATTGACAACTTGCAGGTCACACTGTTAGTGCACTTACTGGTAGGATTACACAGAGGAGACAGATAGAAAGAATGCTGTTGTGAATTAAAGTAAAAAACATAAAATTCTTAAACCTAGATTATTATGCTGGAGTATGAGAAAACCAGGAAGTGTTTCGGATCTCTGCTTCTGGGAAACCAAATGACAAAATAGAGAGTTCTAGGCTGGATCATGGCAGTGATACCTAATATTAAAAGGTAAAATACTTTCAGTTATAATTTTTTTTTGGCTTAAATATTTCAACTCTTGGCTTCTTCTTTCCCCAGTAGGAGGAAGTAATTCACTGTTCACATAGTGACATGGCAAATGATGTTTTATTTTCATGTTACTGAATTCTGTATTTTTACCATGGTGGGGTGTTGTATTGCACTGGGAATTGAGTTAGCGGGGAGTAAAACCAGTTAAAAATATGCCTAGTGCAGTTTAGAATGCTGCCAGTTTTTATTTGCCATTCACAAAAACACACCATGTTTGCAACCAGAGTTTATTCTCACTATGCAAGGACAGCACGGAGTTCTTGGCTCCAACCCAGTGTGTGAGGAGATACTGATTTTGTGTGCTCAAATCATAGCTGTATGTCTGGTTACCCCCAATCAGAAAAAATCAAACAGGTAGAAAACTGCTGTAAGCACTGTGCCAAACCTAAGTGCCTAAAAGACATGGCATTGGCCATCTTAAGAATCTGCTGAGGAAGAGCAAGGTTTTACTATAGTGCTGATCAAGTAGTCACTGTCAGAGGTGATCCATGCTTCGTTGGAGCTCCTCAGCTCCCAGGAATACAGTCAGGATTTTTCCTTGGCCCAATTCTCTCAAGTAAGCTAGTCTAGATTTTTAAATCCTGAGGAGGAAATTCACTTCCTCCCCCTCACCTTTTTTTTCCCCATAGATTAATTTTCTAATAGTGCAGTGAACTGTTGTGATTCACCCAGTTCTCAGTAAGAAAGCAAGAAGGCAGCAGGCTCAGCAGCAGCAAACCATTAGATCAGTCTGGTTGCTTTGTGTAATCTCAGCCTACGTTCAAAAGGCCAGTGATTATGTTGTTAGCTACAGCCAGAGAAGTGGGGAAATGGCAAGGAAGACATCTACTAGAAGTCTTTAATCCAGTCTTTCACAGCAATCAGTGAAGTATTAATTCTGCCCATTCTTTTTGCATAGGCAGGCACAAAAGGAATTTTTTTTTATTGCTATAGACTAACACTTAAATTTAAAAGCACTACAGAGACACTTTAGTACAGAGCACTAATTTGACAACTATAGAAGAAGCAGCAAGTGGGTTCAGACGAGGAGAAAGATTTCAAGCTTTATTAGTAACTTGGCTGGGAAGCTAAAAAAAATTGAAAGCAAAAGTAGTCTGACAGATGCCAGACAAGCAATTGATCTGAGGAAAACTTGGAAGTCCATTCTAGTTGTACAGAAAGCTAAAAACTATTTTATCCCAATTCACTGTTATCCTGTTCACCCAGACAGAAGCAGAAAGTTTTGAAGCACCAAGTCAGGGAAACCAGGGGTCCAGCTACAGAGCAGCTTAAAAACCAAAAGGATTAAAGAAACTGACTGTACACCTTGCTTCAAAAACCGTAAGCTGTATGTTCCAGGCCTCACAAATATCATGGTCCTTATATTAGCACTGCAGCTTAGAGAAATCACTAGGCTGCCTAGTAAAATACTCAAGGCTTCGAGTAAAATAAATAAATAAATACCTTAGCTTTTAAAAACAAGGAGAACAATCACAATGTAAGATCTCAGAGCTGAGAAAACTGCCAAAGATCAGCTTTCAGGACTTAAACAACAGTTCAGGGAATACACACCTCTACTGATCTCTACAGGATGTGCAGCTTTGTTCATGGCACCGTGTCTTGAAGTGCACTTCCTGCATGAATTCTAAAAAAAAAATGGCACCAATGGTGGGATTCTGTGTTTATTGCCTCCTAAGGATCCATCATTTATAAATGAAAATACAGTATTTGCTAGAGAATGAGCACCAGATCCTTTAGCTCCTCTCAGGATCTTACACAGAATGTCAGTTCCTCCTTTACATCATTAATTAAAAGGAAACAAATTTCCAAAGATGACACTCTGGCACAGCTGTCTAGTAATTTCATCATATTCAAACTCCATTTCATCAGCACAAAAAGCTTCCAAAGATTTTGCAAAAGGATAATTACAGCTATGTATATAATGCCACTAAATGCTATACAAAAAATGGACTTTAGCTTGCTTTCTTTCAGTTACCCCTCATGCTTCTTAGCTTTTGACAGATAACAGCAGGACAAACTGATGTTTGTCTTTATAAAACATTTTCATTTTCTTTACTTTTTAAAATAAACTAAAGCATCCAGATTTCAAAATATGAACAAATTTAGGGGGAATAAAATACTTCAGGGAATTGCATATCAGCAGAGAATTGCAATTTTAAAATCAAAGTTACATGATGACCATTCTCTAGAAAAAATATACAGAACTATCCAGTAACTATGCTTCATCCAGCAGAAATGGAAAGCAACTCACTTTACTGTGCTCGGGTGATGTCAGATAACATGGATTAAAAAAACAGAGAAAAAGTGCATAAAAGGAATACTGGCAGAAAAGATGGCAGCAGAGAGAAAAGGAAAATTTACTAATTTAATTTACCCCTTCAATCCCAAATCTGTAGTACTAGGAATAAGGACAGATGCAACTGAGTCTATTTAGATACCTTAAATAATAATATACTAAATAATAAAATAGTAAATAAAACTTGTCATTTCAATATCAGAAAGTGAACTGAAACTGTGATAAAGTTAACAGTGATAACTTCAATATCAGCAGTCCACAGAAAAGTGTGTATATACACTGTGCATGCATCTCTTACTGTTTCCATCACTAAATCAATTTGTGCCCAGTTATACATACTTACTAGTCCCAGTTGCTGTTAAAAATCCACACATCATCAATCAAGCTCAGCTGCTCACACAGAATGTATTATTCGAAGGTCAGTGTAACACTGGACAGCCAAGGTAATGTTGATGAGAGCAAGATTATAAAGTTTGACATTTTTATGCTAAATCAATTCTGAGTGATGTGTGGATAAAAAAATTAATTTATCCCAAAGTGATAAATTACCACTGTTTCAATCATTGCACAAAACAGCCTGGGCAGTTACCCTCACACTTTCCACAACAAATCTGTGTCCTTCCATGGATCTACATTATCACCCATTCTGTGCAGAAAAGAACTTCTCATGCACTACACTTTGCAAGAGGAATAAATCTACCTCAACTTTAAGCTGATAACTGTTACATAAATTAAAAATGGATCACCACAGCATTTAGACAGTCATTACTGGCCTCCCTTTCAAAAAAAAGCAGCAATCCTACTACAAGACTTTTCAAATATAAAACCACTAAAATCTACAGAAGAAATGTATTAGCACTTTACTATACAAATAAAATGAGCTCCAAACAAGATACAAATATCTCTGTATGACTACCCAAATACTGACTTTACCTAAGCCTTCTCCATGGCAAACTCCTGCAATAGTCTTACGTTCACACTTGATTGTTTTGTGTACCATGGGTCCAGTACGACCTCTCATCTCAGCTGGAAGGTCTACAAACAGTTAAGAAATTATGAAGAGAAGCTTTTTTAGCCATCTTGCAGCACAAATAGGCCAGCATTTTTCAATCTAATTCAGAACCTGGACAGACACCCTAAGAGCCCAACTGTGGTTAGGGTTTGGTTTCCCTTGTCCTAATACAGACCACAGAAACTTCACGAGCAAGTGTTTCATCTCAGCTGGGATGGCACAGCTAAGAAACAAGCACTGGACATTGTGGCTACAGGACACATCGTGTATGTTCAATCAGGAGATCAGGTCCTTGGTCCATTACCTTTGTCTTACTGTCCTGCACCAGAGTAAGCACATACAGGGTCACTTCCAGGACTGTACAAGGCATGCCAGGGTCCAAGATCTCTGTACAAACACAGGCAAAGACTACTGACATCCCTTCTTTCATATACAGTTTACTGAATCAGTTTGCAGGTGCACTAGATTAGAGAGAAGAAAAAAAATTTGTGATTTTTTTTTTATGGCATATAGAAGATATGCTCTATCAATTTGTGGTCTGTCAAACGTGGTTGCAGTCACCCATGTACAACATGAAATAATTAAAAATCCCACAATGTAAGTAGTGCAATATCACAGAAACATAAAAATAACTGTCTGAGAGGAAAAAAATTACAAACATTTTAAACATATAATGTACAGAGACTAAGGGATGTCAACTTCAGCTACAGGAAAGGAAGGACTCCAGTGATGATCTGAAAGGTCTATAACTCACAGGATGACAAAAGTGGATTACTCAAACATACACTTATAGAACTGATCTTTATATGACATTCTCCAGGCAGGAGTACTGAAAGCAAATGAATAAAGCAGCATAAACAAACCAAAAACATACTAAAACCAGACAGACGTCTTGAGTAAAAGCATGAAATCATGCCAATCAAAACAGAGTTTCTGTCACTAGAAGTCAAATATTCTGAAAAATATATCTTCTCTAGTCAATTGAGTATTAGAAACATCTGAATTAAGAAAAAAAAAAAAATCACCCTGACTGCCAAGACAACCACACTACCTTGATTCCCATGAATGTAACTTGTTCTCCATGATGAGAAAGCATAACTGCACAGAACTTCTTAAAGCCTCTTGCTAAAAGTGGGATTCCAAGGCTTCTTAGGCTGCTTTCAGAGAGATGCAAAAGCTTCAAGAGACTGTAATTAAGACCAAGTGCTGATGGTCTTAAAGGTTCCTTCCAGCCCGAACCACCCTATGACTCTATGACTTTCAGGCATGGAGCAAAGTCAAGGAAGACCATAGTCCTCATGCACCTCACTGCAGCAATACACATGCTCTGGCAAAAGCCTGTGTAAACTTGAAACCTTTGCACTCTTCTGATCTAACATTTTCCAATTAAAAAAAAAAAAATTACTTCCTTCAGATTTCAGTAGAGTTTTAAAAGAATTACAAGGAACTGGATAGTTATGAATTCAAAGTCACTCAACTATTGAGTGGAAAGGCTCTGCAGTCCCTGTCATCTGTAGTTGTGGTCTCTTGCTACAAAATTCCTTCTCATAAAATTTCCACCTGCTGCTTTTCCCACCCTCCCCTAATTACTTAGCCTTCCATGAGGACCCAGGCAGCTGGGAAGCCGATCTTGTTGGGGTATAAGAAACTTTGTTTCATTTCAGCAGGTTGCTTTTCAGATGGATCAGTCCCTTAATTTGGCCACTGCACTGACTACACCACACTTCTGTCAGTAAAGCTGGTCAACTGTGGGAATGGACATCAGGGAGCAGCAACATCAATCTGCCAGAACGTTACAACATCAAACTAGTCTTTTCATTATATTAATTAACCTTGATTTGATTAACAGGTGAATTAAATCAGTCCTCTTTCAGAGATGAAAAGCCATGTTGTCAATAACACCCTAGACACACGACAAGCTCGGATCCTAATGTGCTACATCTGCTCTTGAGCAGACACTGTAGGCAAAGAGCATTATTTAAGAAGGTCAAAATAGGCAGTGTCATGTGGGCATCTGAAGCCCTCAGAATACCTGATATGAAGAAAAAAACCCTCATGTGCTACATCCTCCTGCTGTAGCTACACTACCTTTTAGGCCTGGAACCAAGTGATTACTGCCAGTTCAGGAGAGATCTGTACATGTTCTCTTGTACAGGGTGAACATGCAGTTATAGGACAACTGGTAACGGTTTATAACTGAAAGGAAGCAGGTTTAGATTAGATATTAGGAATAAATTCTTTATTACAAGAGTGGTGAGGCACAGGCACAGGTTGCCCACAGAAGTTGTGGATGCCACAACCCTGGAAGCTTTCAAGGCCAGGCTGTATCAGTTTTGGAGCAACCTGGTCTACTGGAAGGTGTTCCAGCCCATGGATGGGGGTTGGAAATAGATGAACATTAATGTCCCTTCAAACTGAAACCATTCTATGATTCTATAAAGTGCCACTGCTGTCCCCAACAATTCAAAAATGCTTTCCATAGTTATCCAAGAGGTAGAAGTATGGTTTGGAAATTTAACTTGTTTATTAATATAATCTTTTCTGAGAACAAAAATAGTACAATTACTCAGTGTTATACCTGGTAGGTTGCCTCAGGCAAGGGGAACCGTATATCCGTATATCAAGTCTGCAAATTCTCTTTACCATATTTTACATTTATCTTTTACATTATGATTCCCTTTTATTTCTTAAGAATTATTTGCTTGGGGAACATTATCATGCATCATCAACTATCTTTTACGCTTGTGCAAGTGCTCATATCCTCAGTCTTAATTCTTCATTAAGATGACTCTCAGCTGTTGTTTTGGACGATGGAGTTTTTAAACCAGAAATAAAAATGTATCAGAACGACCTCATGTTTTAAAACTAGAAGAATGGTGTAACTAAGGTAATCACTCCTCCAGTATTCTTCATTCAAAGCTATACAAAATCAATAGTGAGAAATATCACTAGACAAAATGATACAATGCTGATAGATTATGTGTTGATTTACATGAACATCAACATATTGGGAAACATTACAAACCATTTAATCTACCATCAGAGTAGAGAACACTTAGGAATGAAAAAAGACCAATAGTGCTTCATACACAATTTGGCTTTAGGGACCAGATGTGTTATAGCTTCCATATGTCTCAGCCTACTAAATGCATTTTTAATGGCAAGATCTTGCAGAGCAAAATCTGCACAGTTGCCTGAGTAGTCTGTCAAAAGGCAAAATTTGCCCTGAACTTTATTTCAATGATGTTTTTACATGTTCTGACAGCCCCACAAAGGTCACAGAAGGGATGGAAGCATCAGACTCAAACTATAATAAGCCTTTTTAGATATTCTACTAATTTCTAGGGCATTAAACATAGATTATTGTTCTTATGACTCAGTATTTCCAGCTCTACTGATTAAGGATTTTGAAACTTTCCCTAGATAGTGATAGATCAGTAGTACTGGAGGACTACCAGACCAAATCACATATTTGTTTATCAGAACAAAATTATGCCAAGAAATTGTCCCTCAATTAACAGCACTCTGGGTGATACAGGTCCTCAGGCCTTTCAAATTTCAGACACTTTTTCTTGTTCTCTACTGAGTCTAAAGGGCCTAAAGATCCTCACTGGAATGAAACCTAGCAGAGTCCTACATTTCATTGTACAAACAGAAACTCAGGACAGAAAGCACAGAATATTCTTATGTGAAAATGACTTTTTCCAAGCAGAATGAAGGGCAAAGCAAATGTCAATTGGTGCACCTAAATGTACCATTTGGCACATAGAGGTACTGGGATCTCTTCAGAGTTCCCTGACACGTATTGTTCATTAAGCCAACATTTTAAAAAAACCCTGTTTTGTATGGTAACTAATATTTCTTCCTTTCCAACAATGCTTCAATAGCATAAAGGTCAAACTTCTATTTTAGTAAAAGTTATCCAGACGTAAAGAATCTAAACTCTAATTGAAATCTAGTAGGACTTATAGTTAAGGAACACTGCCAAGGAGAACACCTGAATGGATTATCACCAGACAGGTGAGCCCTTATAAGCTTTTACAGGCACTTCACAGAATCAAAGAATAGAATTGGATGGGACCTCTGTAGATCATCTAGTCCAATGGCCCTGCCAAGGCATGATCACCTAGAGCAGGTTACATAGGATCCAGGTGGGTTTGGAATGTCTCCAGACAGGGAGACTCCACGACCTTCCTGGGAGGCTCTCAATGTAAGGATGGGATGTTCTTCCTCATGTTCAGGTGGAATTTCTTATGTTTTTGTTTACAGCTGTTACTCCTTATCTGGTCCCTGGACACCACTGAAGAAAGTCTGGCACCATCCTTTCAGATGAGATGTACTGATGAGACCCCCTTTGTCTTTTCTCAATTAAGCGGGCACAGCTCCTGCAGTCTCTCCTCATATGAGAGATGCTCCAGATCCCCCATCAGCCTGAATCCACTGGACCCTCTCCAGGAGCTCCTTGTTTTTCTTCAGCTGTGTAAACCAGAACTGAACACAGTGCTCCAGCTGTGGCTTCACTAGGGTTGGGGTAGAGCAAAAGGATGGCATCCTGTGACTTGCTGGCCACATTCCTGCCACAGCATCCAAGGACACTGTTGGCATCCCTAGCTGCAAGGGCACCGCTGGCTCATTGTCAGTTTGTCATCCACCAAGAATCCCAGGTTCCTTCTTTCAGCCTTCAGTCTGTACTGGTACTTGGGCTTATCACTCCCCACGTGCAGGACCCCACGCTTGGTCTTGTTGAACTTCTTTAGGTTTCTCTGTGCCCAATTCCCTGGCCTCTCAATGGATGGCAGCACAACCTTCAGGTATATGAGCCACTGCCTCAGTTTTGTATCATCAGCAAACTTGCCAAGGGTATGTTCTATCCCTTTATCCAGGTCATTGATAAACAAGGGTTTATCCAGTCTTGATTAAGTCTGGACTCAGCGTTGATCTCTGGGGAATGTCACTGGCTGCAGACCTCCAGCTGGATTCTACTCCGATGATCACAACCCTCTGAACCCTAGTTCTCAATCCACCTCACTGTCCATTCTTCTAACCCACATCTCCTGCACTTACCTATGAGAATGCTATGGCAGACAATGTCAAAAGCTTTGCTGAAGTCAAGGTAGACAATATTCACTGCTCTCCCCTCATTGACCCATCCTGCCATCATAGAAGGCCATCAGATTGGTCAAGCATGATTTTCCCTTGGTGAATCCATGCTGACTACTCCTGAAGAATAGCCTATACCTAGCCAAGTTTGTAGTGCAAAGGCAATTCGGTCAGACAAAGTACTCCAGATCTGCTGCATGTTACCAGGGTGTGCACAGGCTGTTCACTGCAGTGACTTTTAGCAACTTTAACTTGATTGCATACTTGATACAACAGACTAATATTTCTACATGTCTGAAAACATGGATTCAAGATGTAGCTTATTGATCAGTCATGTCAGAGCAACTTTAAATATGGACAAACATTAAGACAGAAGTTTCAGTGATCTTCTTTTGCTACCAGAAAAAAAACTAGAATACACAAAGCGGTAATTCTGTTGTAACTTCTCAAAACAAACATTTTTACAAAGATCTTTACAAACAAAGATCTTTAAACTCATTTTTTTGTACTCCCTAGTAAGGTTAATTGCATGGACAATTTTCAAGGCAACCTGAAGGTTCCAATCTGTAAAGACAGTTTCATGTAGGAAACAGATTTTCACCTTAAGACATTGTCATGGGTTAAAGTAGATCAAATTCCACTGAAGTCAAACAAAAATTTTACTACTTTTTGGATGTCAAAGATGTATTTTTCTTATCTACCACCTGCAATAAAACTCCATCTGAAGTACCTTAGAGAACATTCAGCCTCTAATTGTTATTTTACTGCTTTTAGAATCCTGTAGTGAGCAATCATTTAATTACTGTCAGTGATGGTAAGTTTTCAAACAAATACTCTCTTAAAAAAGCCCATATGAATATTTCACACTCAGAAAAATGCAAGTGTCTTCAAACTCATGAGGAAAGTAAAATAGTTTCAGATACAATATTCAAATCAACCAGTAGATTTACAAGACACCTCATACAGACTTACACTATTAAATGCAAGCTTCTTTGCAAGTGATTTGACATTACTATGATGCCTCCTTATTCTGCAGTTTGCTCTGTGCTGGAGAAACTTCACCATTTTGGACCTGCAAAGTTCTGTGTTTAAACAAGGATGTGCTTGCATAGGACCAGACTGAGTCATGGGGATGTCAGTTAGCCAACAATTAGTGAAAAAACCACAAACACGTACTTTAGCACAGTTGCCAATTATCCTGAAATTAAAATTCAACCCCCAATCACTCAGTCTAAAAAGTGTAAGGGACATACATGGAAAGAGAGATCAGTTTGAGGGGTTTGGTTGTTTGGTTTGTTTTTTTTCCTTGTTTGCTGCAATGGAGACATGTTCCTCTTTTTTATTGGCTTAAACAACAGAAGTTGTTATACACATTTTTTTTGGACAGGATAAAAATGGGGAAAACTCCCAGCATACCTTCTCCATTAGTCAGTGAAGGCCTCTCTAAAACGAATATTGCAAATTTCATGTTAAAGTCACATTACTATTCAGTTGTCCTCATATTAAACCTGAATTCCTGTTTCCTCTGACACGTATGTTTATTGGAAATTAGAAAATGTATAGATTTTGTCAAAGACAGACTTTGTACTTGGCACACTCTTCTAAAACATCACATCTATCAGACAGAGGTTACTCATTAAACCTAAATCTAACATCTTATCCCAGTAACTTAACAATTACCTTTCTCCCCTCCTGTGAATCCTAGCAGAATAGTCCATTTATTGTTAAAACCTTCACACATACCAGATCTCAAAACTCTAAATATGCTGAAGACCACTCTTCCAACATGTGTTCTGTTTCTTAAGGAAACTATGAACAGTGAGAAAATTTTGCAGTACCTTGAGCTTGCTTCAAGTGCTGAAACAGATCAGAGTGCCTGTAGCATAGTTACTATTAAATACTCCATAACAGTATCTTTTAAATTGGATGAAAGATGTTATTTTCGCTTAATATTACCTCAGTAGCATGACAGGCACATTACCTCAGTTGTTAAAGGCCAAGGCCCCGTGGATATATACGGCTTACATGTTATACTTAATTTTGCTATCTCTGAAACTAAATATACAGGTCTGCACCATCTACAGAAAACCCAAAAAATGTATGAAATGAGATACAACTTCTAGATAAGTAGTTAATATCAACAAAATTTCTTTAGAGTCATGGAAGAAGCAAACAGGTCATGTTTCTAGTGCTATGCATTTTCTAAACCATAAGAATATGTGAGGTTTTGTTCTGAAGCAGGCTTTTCTATTTCATTAAACAACACAAAAATAACCCCATTTAGAAGTAAGAATCAAAGAGGTCAGACTGAATTCAAATATGAATACCCCCATTCAAGAAGTTCTGTGAATTTAAGAGACTGTCAGTATTTAGTCTGAGCATTTTGAAAACCTTCTGTGAATTCCCCTCTATCTGCTTCAGTCTGGATAGGAGACAGTGACTTGACTTCTCAGCCTGAGACTTAAACCTGTGATATATGTGGTGTTATTTTCAGAATTCTGTATCCCTATACACTTCTATATTAAAAACTGATTATTGTGTTTTAAGTCATAGGGATTAGATTTGCTTGTTTATTCAGAAGATATGTTCCCTGTGAACAAATTAACTGAAGTGGAAGAAAATTGCTTTCTTGTTGACTTTCCTAGACAACCCTTCAGAATTTTATTGAATACATAACATTTTGTATTCATATAAATACCGTCATTAAATTACTTTACAGTCTTATAGAAAAGCTTGCACCATTTTGCTTATATAAACTGCAAGTGAACTAGTCTTGCCCTCAGCTTTACCCTTCAAACTGCTCCAGCCAACTTGAAAAGGAAGTGTGGTGCAGAGAGAACAATACAGACCTCTTTTTCAAGCAAGTAAATTCTAATTTTTCTCCCATTTAAAAACAATGTCTCTAAAGATAAGTTGTTCAGAGTATACCTGCAAAACAGGGACACTTATCTGAACTTCCCCAATAAGCTGATAACAGGACTGTTGTTAAAGCAGTCAAATGGATTTATAGTTCAAGAAAAGCTTAAACAAGAAGGATTAATTACTACTAAAGTGACTCCCAAACCATTAAATTTTATCAAATGCACTTCCTTTGATCAGATATACTTGACAGCTGTCAAAATATTAAGCTTTAAAAATATCACTAAGCTTAGAACTACCTCCAGAGGATTTTGATTTTCTTATTAACATCCCTGTAAGGATGGCACTATTAGCTTCAACTACTGATAATTTTCCCCATTCAACAAATTATTAGTCAATAAAGGTATAAGATATAATGCAATAATGAAAGAAAATTTGAATTAGAGTTCCAGAGTTAACAAAATTATCTGGCAAGCATTCAAATACAATTGATCAGATTATCACAGGTCTCACACAGTGCCCACAGCTTGTTCCTGCTGAGTAATGACAATGTCTGAAAGGTAACGGGGATACAACAGTTTGATAGTGTTACAGCATGATCACACTGCCAATGCTCCTGCGATTGCATTTTGCCCAGCTATTCAGTCATTCAGGTAGGGTGCTTAAGTAGACTGCTGACATGTGAAAACACTGCTTCTTTGAATATTCTAAGTGAAGCACTTATCTTGCAAATGTCATTCTTATTTTGATCACGGTGTTCACAAAACAGTGAAGGGCTAATGGATGCTCCAAGTGAACCCTATGCAATCCAAAACAAACAAAAAGAAAGTCTCTGAATTATTATTAGCTTTCTACTTCATTAGATTACAGAGTTGCAGCACAGCACGACATCCTGCACCTTACCCAAAGCCTTATGCAAAAATAACGAGTTACTCTGACTTTTCTCCAGTTTTACTCAGTACATGTTCTACTCCTACTAAAACACACAAAACTACCGTCTTGCAAGATTTTTTAGCAAGTCTGTCCGCATTTAAGGGAGAAACCAATTTTAAAGCATCTTCTCAAGAGAGAAATTTAGGAGGAAAGTTTACTATTAAAAACTGTATTCATACAAACCGTTTCATCTAATATAACATAGTTTTGTTCTTTATATGAGTATTTCATATTGATGCATATACACACTGATAAACCACATAAATTAAAATTAATTGTCCTGATGGTGCATCCTTAACTGGTTTATTCATACCTACCTTACTCATAATGTCGTTTTTTTGGGATTGGGGTGGTTTTTTGAGCATTTACAGGGAAATTTCTCCTAGGTTAAACCCCGCCAGAAACAACTTCATTTGTATTCCCACATCTTCATTAAATCCCGTTAGTCCAAGATGCAGAACCAGATAGATTTAATATACCAAAGAATATTAATTATTTAATCTACAACAAAAAGGAAAACTACATGCCACTGGAAAAGACAAATATCTGTCAGTGGAAAGGTAGAAGTCAAGGCCCATTGCTGAATTTGCTGGCTGTAGCATGAAGACTATTTGAAAATTATATTCTCTGACTATGAACAAAACACAGGATTTTTGTTGTAGTTTACAATGAGAACTATGAGTGTTTGCTTAGGATCTAAAATTAAAATCATGGAACAAGCTGAAAAAGATAATTTTTAGAAAGCTATTCTAAAATGGCTTGGGAAAAAATAAAAATTCTTCTTGCTGCCACTGGCATTTGCAAGAGCTGTAAGAGAGCTATTTTGTGATTTCATGCTTTAGGATCCCAAGTAGAAACCAGTGTCTCCCACTGAGATACCACAGAGTGTTGTCATTGCCCAATACCCTACCAGATCCACTGGCATAGGCTGGTCAGAGTCCCAGCCCCAGAGGAGTGAAAGTCTCCAAGTGCTGCCATAACCAAGGGCCCCTTCCAAAACCACCAGCTCAGTCCTCATCTTGACTCTTATGGAGACTGCAGAAAAACCCACGGGAAACATTGAAAATTATTAAGTAACAGCTTTGCCCACATTTAAGCCAGCAAACTCTCACTGGTGGAAATTTCACTGATAAAAAAAAACAACTTGTAACTTTAATTTCTTGAAGTGACCCAAGTAAGTATTAGAGACTTTTTGCTTGCTTTGCTTTAAAGATTTCCACTGAAACCCTGAATGAAGATAATTTTCAGGCAGCATTAATGCCTGGGTACACACCTTTACCATGCTGCCAACTGCTACCGGAGAGATGGGGGCGCATTTTGCCATAAGATTCCATTGGTGTTTTGTCAGTCAAGAAATCCATTGCACTCCTGAACAAAACCCCAAACCAATGCACTTTAGCCAACCAGCCATGAATTCTTCTTGTAAAAGAGAAGGGTGTTCACATCAGTAAAAGAGGGGTGGCAGAGTCTACAATTCAGATTAAGACATGACCAGATGCATGTGAAAATAAGCAGCTGAAAAGTAGAAGTAGATATAGCAAAAAACAATGCAGAAATAGACCATTAAAAGTCAATTAGGATCCCAAGGAGAAAAGACAGGCAATGAAGGAACAGATTGATAATTATAAACTGCAAAATGGAACATTAGGTTAGCAAGATGATAATACTGGATAGATGAAAAGGAAAACAGTTAAAAAACAGCAAGTCAACAACAAAAGAGAAAAACAAGGTAAGTTAAAAAGAAAACATTTGCAATATGTGAAAAATCTTCTGTGTTTGATTTAGCATTTACTTTCTTCATTTACACTTTTATATTTTCTCTAACTCACAGTATCACATAAATAGAATCTTTTGTTCCAGCAAAGAAGAAAGATAATGATTGCCCCTTGTACAACAATAATTACAGCTGAATTTTGGGTTTTATCCTGAGAAACCAGAGTGTTGATCTCACACCTTACACCTCCCTTCCCTGACACAGATACACCTATGCATGCAGCTTCACCGTTCAGCCAAGTGAGTCTGATGACCCCAGACAGCCATGGTGAGCTGTGCACTCAGCAGCAGCATATTTATCTCTTCATGGCACAGCAAACTAGGCAGTTTTTAAAAACCCCAAACAAAACCAAACTAACATCACCACTGCCATCCCTCACAAGTTTCACAAGTTTAACTACCTCAAACCGCTATATTAGACTATATCAGACAAGCTAAATGCTCATTTAGAATATGAGACCAGACAA
Source organism: Phylloscopus collybita (assembly GCA_027886175.1). Taxonomy (NCBI): domain Eukaryota; kingdom Metazoa; phylum Chordata; class Aves; order Passeriformes; family Phylloscopidae; genus Phylloscopus; species Phylloscopus collybita. The sequence continues at coordinate 45,705,116 of JAJNNQ010000137.1, read as the reverse complement.
CAAGATTAGAACAGCACTAACACACTGCCTCAGTGGCAGGTAATTAAGTTGGATGAGTTTAGCTGAGTCTTGAAGACACATTCGAAATTCCTGCACATTTTACTTTCCAGCTGAAGATGTGTCAATAGAGGAATCATAAGTAGGAAAACAATTAGAAATTGAGTAGCTTTCTGTAAGATCTTTGTCAAAATGCATCTCTCTGGCCTTATCCATTATCCATTTCTGTGTGATAAAAAGCACTGGACTAAGAACTACATGTATTCCTGATGAGTTTGTCACAAGTTAAATTGGGCTGTCTACATCTCATGTCTGACCTCATTTTCAGTACTAACAGCCTTCCTCAGTAAACCTGACCATCATCTGCTTCATCCTGTAGCCCAAGGTCACTAACACTCACCTGGAGCTTGACAGCTGGCAACTCAGGAAACAGTGGACCCTTAAAGGAGCTGAATTAGTACCTCTGGTCTTTAACAGTCTTCAAAAACTTTGTATCCAGCCTCCACCCACAGGAGCAGAATGAGATAATTACATTTAAAGTGGCCAACAGACTTCCCCTTGGCTGCTGTCTTCCCTGGCTAGGGGCTGTTGACAACAAAATCTCTTCCAAGCTTTGAAAGCACGTTTATCCTCAGGCTGCAGTAACATTATTACCAACAGAGTCATTGCGGAATCAGCTACTTGACAGACTCGTGCAACAAGCAAGTGTCCTTTGCTTCTTTTATAGCTTCCTTTACAGCTCTGGGCTGTAACTCTTCCCTGAGAACTTGGATAATGTCAGGTCTGCTGTCTACAGTGGGCTACAGGTGACAAACAGGATGTGGCAAAAATTTGTGTTCTCTCACATAGTAGCCCATCTAATGCCAAAACCTCAGGCATCCAATCTGCATCAGGCTGGGAAAGCAATGAAAATGGAAGAATCCAGGATCCTAAAGAGGCTTTTGACAGACAGTGTATTTTTGGCAAATGAACATCTGAAGAAAAGTACAAACATTTTGATACTATTCCAAAATAGCTCAAAGTCTGTCTTGAGAAGTATCAATAACAAAGAGCAAAAGCATCCAGAACATAAAAGCTATTGACAAAACTGTCAGTGCTGTGCAGATTTTGACAAGAAGTACAAGAGCCAACCTGGAGTTTAGAGGAGAGAAAATGAAATCTACCACCCAACCCACAATCACCCAACACTCACTCCCTTGACCTGGAATCAAGCCTGACTCTCACCATTGCCCTCCTCATGCACAGACAGTAAAATCCAGCAGACATATTACATAGACAAAACTGTCCTCATGACTAGACTTGGATATAAAACCTTAATAAAAGATTGAGCATTCATTTTATGCTAACAGTACCAGATGAAAAACAAAACCTAGTATCCTTTAAAGACAAAATACTTTTCCTTCTTGAATTTTAGACTGAAACACATGTAGAAAGAAACACAATAAAAGAACATACTTCTTTAAATACCATTTCAGGTTTGAATACACATTCATTTCAGAAACATAAAGGAAAACTTCATTTCATCTTTCTGGTCAATGACAAAGAAGAGAACTGACTAAACAAAACTATATTTGCATTACAACTGTTAACAGAAACTACTTTTTTGCCATTGTTAATAAGCAAAATGTCCCAATTCTTTCTTTGTAGGTCACTCTTTCTCTCTTTTTATTAGCAAAGTGAAAATAGATTGGAGTAGAAAACAAAAATAGGGAAACCAAAAATTAAATAGTGATTTTCAGCTATTATTATAAAATTATAAAGAATAGTTTGAAAAAAAAGCCTTTGTTGTTAAAGACCACTAGGAAATGAAAAATTGTGATCAATTGTATAATGATATCCACTAATCTCCTAAGATTCATAAATTAATTCAATACATTTATCCTCTCAGTATGAACCTATTCTGTTGCTGCTTCTTAATAACTACTGAAATAAACATAATAATTTTACTTAAAATTTCAGTTACAAGTCACACTCTACTATATCTTCATTTTACATTTCCAGGTTTGTAGAATATTCAAACTGTTTCATAGCATTTCTATATAATTATTTAATTTACCTCAAAAGTCCCACAAAATGAGAGATTTAGGTCAGGGGGCAAAACCCCTTTCACATTATTCTTCCAATTAAAGTTCTTAGTCATTTAGAGAGGGGTTTTTTGACTCCCCTAATACTTTCTTCTTTTTCCCCAATGAGGCTTACTAGAGATAAATCTCCTATTGCTCTGTTTGAAAATGGAATATATTGAAAAGCTGATTGAAAATCATTTCTGTGCTATAAGATGTGGTTTATTTTTAGGTGGTGATAGTTTAGCCCTAGCCTTTCATTCACATAGGGGTTTTTTCACTTGGATTTCTAAAACTGGGATTTATTTTGGTTTGTCATTAAAATGAAGTAGCGATCTTCCTTCTGTAGCCTAAATAACATATACTTGAGTCACAAAATGAGCTTCTGTTTGGCTTCTTAGTTGTAAGGAGTTTGGGGAGTCTAACAGTCTGTTTTGGTGAGGGAGAGAAGGAGGAAAATAAGAGGTTGGTTTTGTCATCATTCATACGACAGAACACACTCAAATAATTTCAAATTTTTCTGCACCTCTGATATTTGCAATATTATGGTTTACAACTTTGTTCTGTTCATCATCATACTAAAAGACCCAAAGTAATTGATTTTGTATAGAAAACTAACAGAAATACAGCCTTTTAAAACCACAAATTTTGATTTATTAATGTTCTGCAATGTTGATGTACGAAGGGCCATGAAGATTTTACCTGAGCAATAACGTTGACTCCATTAAACAAACAAGAATAATCTTTATCAAGAACTAAAATTTCAGGCAAGCTGTTGTCAAAATTCTGAGCAACTGAGAAGAAAGCTCTAGAGGAAAAACTTGCTGCAAACCTTTAAAGATATTTTAACATCCCTTATTTACTGATAGGGAAATTACACACAGATGTTATACCCAAGGAGGATTAGTACTTAACTGAGAATAAACATCCAGAATTAGCAAGCTCACCTCTGAATAGATATATTGCAAAGAAGCACTCAACGCACACCTGTGTAATTGCATCAAGCACATATCTTAGGTATCGGGCTTGTTGCTAGGATTCCTAGGGATCTCTCTCAATGCTCTCCTCACTCCTTCAAGCCAATGATTTGTCTTTGGATGCCTTCAGAGAGAACTTGCTTGCCATGTTTGAATTGAGATATTTTTAGCTCACAGGCACATTTAGAATGGACATTTTTTCCCCACATAAACACTTTCTATTTGTTTCTGCCAAACCAATGTTATGAGTCTGGTGCATAAATGCCTCCTGTTTTTGCTATTGCAGCTGATTGAGAGGTGACAATGGAGGACAATAGAGATGTTTGCCAGCATTTAATGCAGGCAGATTAGAGTTCGCTGGCAGTAGTAGCATTATGAAGACTGAAAAGGCAAAGCAAAACAGCTACTGCATGATTCAGGTGTTCAAAGATCTTGGGTTTACCAAAATTTGCAAGAAGATGGTTCTTGTGCATGGCTGGTGTGCTGGAATCACATTATTGTTCACAAAGAGCAACAGCATCATGTAAGAAATATTCCCACTCTTGGAACTGTGTGAGAAGCTTGCCATGACCCATGTTAACAGAGACACATAACACTTTTCACTGTTAATAAGTCATGTAAGGAGACCTTTGGTTTATTCTACAGACATGCCAAAGTTATTGGTTATGTGAATGCAATTATATTGGCTGCTAAGTGGCCTTTTGCACCTCTCTGAAGTCACCAGTTCCACAGGAATGCCTGCTGTACTCCAAAAACACAAAATAGTAACACTCAAACAGGACAATAAAGGAAGGGACACAAACATCAATGTGAGCCACACAAAGTTGGCCACATCATCTTACAGGGGAAACCTAGTATCTACTTGCTCTGTTATTTTTGTTTTATTAGATCATAATTAGGCCGTGTATCTGCCCAAACATTCAATGGGACCCTGCCTTGATATGTAAAAATGTACTCCAACATCCAACCACAATTGCTGTTCTCTTTGTGCATTCTGTATTAATAGTAAGCATCTGCCATTCTTCAGAGCTCTAGAGGTCTGTGAAAGGTACTGTGCGCACTGAATCCCTCCTTATTGCTCTTCCAGCAATTCCAAAAGGATAAAAGATATTTCTCTCTTTACACACTTTACTTCTTTTTGCATGTCAGTTCTTTCAGATCATCTAACATTTTAAGCATTAAGGAAGGATTTTTCAGTCTCTGTTCCCTAATCCTCTACGATATTAAGCAAAATCTGCTGTCCTAGATACAATTTTCTTTCTACATTAGTAATATACAGTGATCTCCAGGTTGCATGTTAACTCTAATTTATCATATCTAACAATATAGTTAATTTTCCAGAAGTACCCTCTCAAGCATCCTGAGAAAACTTTTTAGATGACAAATGCATGTGTAAAGGACATAAAAAGGATGATACTACAAGTTATTATTACTTGATTCCAAATTAGCTTTAATCACTGTTTATGTGAAAGATTTAATATGTAGGAAACAAATTTATTAGTCTAGGCTTTCACATTGCCCTGGATTAACAAGAGACTTTATCAACTCCCATTTTTTAATTTTGTGCTGTCGTTTCCTTTATATACTGCCTTACTGTGCCTTCTTTTCAGGCTGTATTTTTATCAATTTCCTATTTTATTGTGCTTTTAATCTGCTGTAAGAATGTCTTCAACATTTCTAATTTTGTCTTTTTCCATCTGGATCACATGATTTCCTGACTAGCCATCCTAACGGTATTCTGAGAGTGGAAGTTCCTTTTACCTCCATTAGATAAGTATGGAAAAATTCTGCTACTTATCTTCCAATGGTCTACATAGTAAGTACATAAGTGTTGTTTTATCTGTTTAAAATCCAAAGTCAATGTGAAAACTACATCAGAAGATGAGAGTAAGGCCAGTATATAATAACTTAACTTCCTCTCCTGGCAGCTTATTCTTTTGCTACCTAGAAAATAATTAACACAACACAATCACACATATTTTCTGTATAATAAACAAATCAGTTTCATAGGAGAAAATAAATTATATCATGAAACATTAGCCACTGCTTAATTACAGTTTTTATGTGATGAAGTGCTTTAGGAGGACCTCTGATTTGATAGTCCTTGTCTGAAGCAGGTTATATAAAAACCTGGGGCCACTCAAATTACTCATCTATGTTGCTGGAGTTTTGGGGTGGTTTTTGTATACACTTTTCAAATTATAACATTGGTAAATGATTATTTCAAAGAATTTTTTTCTCAGAAAGACATACAAAAGAATAAAACCCAGTTAGAAAAAATTAACTCACAGGTATTGTCTAGTTACTATGCTAAAAATTCAATGCACAGTATGAACTTAATACTTAAGTATTAAATACATATAAAACATCTGTAAAAGATACCTTACTTCAGGTAAATCAACACACCTCGTTTTCATGATGACCTTTTGCACATGTATTTTTGAAAACATTATGTCTACGAGCAACTTGAGTTCAAATAGGCCATCAAATACAGTGTCCTGAGTCCAAAACTAGTTTTTAAACAGACGCTTATTAAGTGGTTATCACTGAATGTTGAGACTGTGCCAAAAAGCACTGCAAATTTGACAGCAAAGCTCACAGCGAAATAGCCCGAGAATAAAACCTGATATTCCTCTTCACAGTTCCCTGCTAATAAAAGCATTAGCTTTAGAGCACATATGAAGGGAAGTGAGGACCTCCTGCTGCCTCTCTGATGCAATGTTGGTGGCAAATGGGCAATTTCCATACGTGTGGCAATTTACAAGTGTTACAACCCATACCCAAATGCCTTGAGGCACTGAAGTGCCAGTCAGGAGAGCAGGATCAGCTTTAACATATCATTATGAAAGAAGGAGCAAAAGGGAAAAGGAAAAAAAAAAACCTCTGAATGAATGCTTCAGTGAAAGTTTCTTTGTAGACATGTTTTTAGAGGCAGGATCTGAAATTTCATGCTCTCAGAGACACAATGCAATTCTCTCTTTTATGAAATATTAAGCCAAGGCAGGCTTAACTCTTCATTTCCCTATGACCATTCCTCTGAGTTTGCAAATAGCCAGATTCAGACAGAATTAAGCAAGCTGTAGCAAAAGTAAATAATCTTGTTATGAAAGGAGATGCATGTTTTAAAAGAAACCAAAAAAGTTTGCAAGAGAGGGGATTGGACTCAGTCAATAACATATAGGAGCTCATGAATAATTCAAAATATCCCGTGCTTCCCTTAATGAGGAAAATACCACAGAAAAGAGATCAGTTGTCCTCTCTGTTTATTTATCACATTGTAATGTCTGGGAACTGTTTACCTTTCTCTTTTTAATGCACAACTCCAGATGATAATAACAAGATCCCAAAATATCTATCCCACCTAAATACAGACTCTTGAATTCCAAGACACATTGTAAAGCGTAAATTCCCTTTGTTAAAAAATCTAGATCTTTTTATACATTGCTAACTAGTTGTGTTAAAAGCAGCATCAAATATTACTGCAGGTAAGAGGAGGCACAATGTTAAAACTTTTAGTTTATCTAGACTTTTCAGTTTGTCCACTTCATATAATTGATAACTTGACTATAAATAAATGGATTTTTTTTTCCTGTAAAAAACACCTAATCAAGTTCCAAAACTGCTCCCCACTCAAAAACTAATTGGGTGGGGGAAAACAAAACAAAACCACAAATAATGCTATATAAATTTCAAGTTCCTGAAACATTCCTTCTGCTCAGGAGTCAAGCAGACTATTTTACTTCTTGAAATGATGTTTCTGCCCCTTAAATTTCATACATTAATATACATTCCTTTGCATATGCTTTGAGTTTTATGGTTTCCTGGACTTTAATGACCAATTACATTATCTTCTAAATTGTTCATTCTAGGCCATATACCTCTCAAATATACTTTTTTCTTCATGAGACATGTCCCTGGAGTTGTGCTGTATGGTAGTCCAAGATACAGTCCTTGCCATTTCCTGAACAGATAACACCTTTCACTGGTTAACAATACTCCATCATGTTTTCCTACAACAGATACATCCACATACCCAATGGCTGATGGATCATTCAAAAAGTACATGTCTTTCCTCTGCAGTTTCTAAAGCAAATGTCAGGTGCCTTTCACTGCTGTATGATTCCTACTGGTTCAGCACACAAACCCAACTTCACATCTCATCCAATATTCCTATTGCTTCCTAAATACCAAGCCTCTTGGATGAAGGTGTGCTGAACAGAGCTGTAACACGCATGGGAACAGGTACACCCCAGTAAAAACACTAATTACCACCTGTTGTCTTGGTGCATTTTCAAGGGAGATCGGTTTTATGCTCAACATACAGAATATCCGGCCCTGTAACGTTTCCAAAATTTCCACATATATTTTTCATGTGCAAGAGCAGTATCTAGAAGGTCTAGGCTCCCTGCCACCTCTGCTACTTCCGACAGTGCAATTTTTGAGGAATGAGTTCTTATCCATTAAGCACTAGGACACAGAAAAAGCAAAAATTTGTGCTCTGAGGAATTTGGCAAATGAGCAGTAAATATTTACCAGCTGCTAAGATCAGCTGGCTGTTTTGAATTTAATCTAAGTATAATTAAACAAACAAACAATCAAAATACTGAGATTGGATTTAACAGTGTGGAATAAGACCATCCAAACATTCTTCCATTTTAAAATTATGCCAGCATTAATGATAATCAATGCAAATTCTTTCTTTTACTGCTAGACAAGTATTAATTTTTGGGTAACTAACAACACCACAATAGCTTCATAAACCATTGCCAGATATCTGTAAGGATGCCATCTGAGAAGCATTTAATTTTTAAAAGTTTGCTGTCATAACATTAAAATGGTTTGTCAAAACAACCTTGTCTCTAAAGAAATCATGGCTTTGTTTAAATGAACATCAATTCTTCATTAGAATTAAAATTTCCTAAATGAGAACTGTCAATTTTTGGCTTGCTTTCTTAAATTGGACTTTTGCCTAAAGCATTTTCTTTATTTATTTAGCAAAAACTCTTAGTTTTAGGGTTTTTTTCTGCTTCAAAAACATTTCTTAAGCATTTCAAATTTCAATCTCAAATCTCAATTTTAAGGTTTTCATACTGTAAGTCATACATTACTGGAAAGAGAGAGATTGAGCTTTTAACAAGTCACAACTTTTTTAAAATTTATGCAAGAGTTAAATGGATCCTAGTAAAAACAAAACACCATAAAGTACTCTAGTCCTTTCAAACCATTAAACTCCAGTAGTATTACAGGCTTCCTCTAGACATGAAATGCTTGTAAAACAAAGGCCAAACAAACAAACAAAAAACTCAACAAAAAATTTCTCAACCACCCTAGGTTAGTGTTATAAGAGATATAACCATTATATTTATGGAAATCTGAGTCTGATGAAATAATAATTGCTAAAATATCTTTTTCACAGCTGTGCAAGATCTAAAGTTTTCTTGCATATTTCTGAAGTAAAATTTGCCCTTATGTTATGGCTAGGATTACAACACTAAAATACTACAGTACAGGACAAGAAATGGCACTTAAATTCCATGGCAGCTAAATTCCCACCACAATAGACCATCCCTACAATCTCACTGTCTCACTGACTCACAGCCAGTGCCTGACTACTAAGGATTCTCCTCCACAAAGTTGAGGAAAGTTGCTTTTAACAAGGGAAATCCCAGCATGATCTTCTAGCTTCCATCATGCATTTCATCTCTCTTTTTTTTTTCTTAAGACTTTTATAATTTTAATCAGACTTTTCTTAAAACTTTTATAATTTTAATCAGATTTTCTGATTAAAATTATAAAAAACCCCAAGTTATTTAAGATCTTCCTCCCAAAAACATATGCATATCCATTCTCTTTCTATTTCCTGTTTTTATTTTTAAGCCAACAAATTCCTTATGTAATATTGGATGAATGCTGGAAAAGGAGACAAAAAAAGAAATATGTTCAAGTTTCCATGCTGAGAACCAGGGTCAGAGGCTTTTTGCTTAATTTTTGTCTGTTACTGGATAGTCATTTTGTTAAGTCTTCAAGAAAAAGATAATTCAAAGACACAAGTAGGATAAACATCAAGTTAGACAGCGAGATAAAGACACATTCTATCAATTTAGGAAGGTAAATCTTACAGGTCATCAACCACTCTACTCAAAGAAAGCATAGAGGTTAAAAGGTCGTGGAATGTAAGAGGGACAGCAACCAGAAATAAAATTACATGAGGAGCAGACTGCACACAGACAGAAAACAACCGTGATACAGCTCAAACAGAATCTGTTTTAAGAGAAAATTAATCAGATATTTCTTTTTAGTTTCTAAAGAATACAACTGAGAAACCAAAAATGCCTCTGACAGTGTGGTAACATAGTGTCCCAAGAATTAATCTTGAGTGTTATACAACACTCAAGATTAGTGCCATACTATAAAGTTGACATTTGATATCTTCTTGATCAAATTGGTTTCTAAGCTCAGCTAAGAAGAAAGAAGATGCACAAATAGCTCATTGCACAGAAAACCTCACATTAATGGTCTCTAACACAGAGTGGGAGGTGAAAAAGACTTAGACATCACATGCTTGAACCCCAACACTAAGAGAAGAAACTATAAAAAAAAATGGGCTGAAAGAAGGTACATTGCTGTGTACTGCACTTCTTGCCTGGCATTTCCAGCTGTGGTTAGGGGCTGGGGAATGTTGCTGTATACTGAATACAGAACACTACATGGATGCACCACTTAAAAGCATCTGGTTGCTGGAAGCGAGATAATTAGCTCCTGGGTACCAATGATTCAGGTTCCAATACAGCTTTTAATTTCATTGTATCTCCATCCTTGAAGACACCCAAAAGCCATCTGTATAAAGTCCTGGGCAGCTTGCTCTGGGTGGCTCTGCTTGAGCAGGGATACTGGACCTGATGACCTCCAGAGATCCCTTCCAACCTCAGCCCTTTCATGATCCTCTGATGAAGAAGTCACACTAATGAGAAGAAATTAAACCTGCGCCACTGTGAGGGCTCTGAACACATCTTTCTTGAGGGCTTTAAGCCAAGTCCAGCTTAGCAGCTGAATCCTAACTTATCAATGCTGCTGAGAAGCATCATCATGAAGAAAACAAGGGAGTTTCTTGCCCATCTACTTTTTGGCTGGGGCTGTACCACTGGCTCCCCTCACTGATGCACTGCAGTTGTATCTGTGCCTGCTCTCCCACCACCCTGGCCTTCTCCCTGGCCCAGAGAGGGAGAAGCTTCTGGCTCAGCTTCAGACATGCCCAACTCACCTTGGACTTGCTGGGAAATCATTGCTCAGGCTCTGACCCTGAGCACTGTCTCCAGGCCTAACCCTAGCCCTGACTCATCACTCAGCACCCTGGCTCCTTGTGATGGTCACCTGCCTTGTTACAATGTAGGGCTCCCAGCCAACCTTCATTGGTTGAGCAGTCAGATCTTCCTGCCCCACAGCAACACCAGCATAAAGACAAATTCATTTAATCAATAGGAAAAAATGAAGAAAAATTAGTGGTATATCAGTACTAAATGTCAAAAGTACAGGAATTGAGAGGACAAGCGAGCCAGTATTTCTATTATTTATGCTACAACAATTTGAGATAGTACAACCATATCTGCAAATACAGTAGAAATTCTCAGTGCATGGTAATAAGTAATAAGAATAATACAACTTGCAATATAATAAAACATAAATACACAGAGGACAGAAGAATGCCAGATTTATCTGGTAATGCTACAAGGAATGCAAGGTAAAAGCATATGATGTATTTAAAGAAATACTTTATTTGGAGTCTGAGTGAGTCTAAAATACTCCAAAGACTATAAACAAATCATAACAAAAGCATAGAACTGGCATTTGTTGGAATGGGTAGGTGCGGACAGCCCATGTCACTGTAAAGAGCAGGGGAGGAGAAAAAAAATATCTGATTAAAATATCAGGACAACTTCCTATTTTAACAAAAGGCTCCCTTTGATCCTTAGTGCCTCTGGAAAAAGAAGAATAAAAAAACAGGCAGCAAGTGTCTTTTCATTTGAGAAATAAAAAAGGGAAAGTTCTGAAGTTCTTCCAGAGTAAACCAGTTCTCAGTGAATTTAGCTCCTTGGGAAAATATATCAGGTTCACTCAGATGGAGCAGGTGGAGAAAAAAGGAAAAAGAGATATTCCTACAAGCTTCAAAAAGAAAATATTTCCTTTTACCTACATTGCCCTGAGATTTGCTCAAAATACAACAACCATGAGGAAAATGATGGTACTATTGAACTTCACACCAGCCTTTATTTTAATGCACTGTAAATTAAACAGAAAATCCAATTAAGAAAAATTATGAGCTCTTGCTTTTATTACAAACAGCTTTTGTTCCATTTTCTAAGAGTCTGAAAAATTTGGCGCTTGTCAAATTTCTAAGACACAACAACTTCTGTGAGTTTTATGCCCTCATATCCTGCTGTAGGCACGCACTCTTTACCCAGAATTAATACCTAGGAAAGTATTAGTGTGGTCCTGTCCCACACATCACCTAAATTTTTCATAGTAGTTTGATTTTATATGTTTTATTTTCAATATAGATGTTTAAAATCCAGTATTTAAGTACACGGTCAAGCTTCTGAACAACAAGAGAAGCAAATTTCACAGCTAATTGTAAATGACCATGCCCATGCCAAGCCAAGCTGGAGAGGGAAGGGGAGGACTATGTTCAGAAGGGGATCTGATATTTCCGTTGGCTACAATAAGACACATGAAAAGTGGTTCTCTCTTGGCCCATACCAAAGGGCCAAGAGAGAATCTCTCTTGTAACCATGAACTTGCCCAATGACCCGGGCCCTGGGCTGACCCCGTGCCACCCCCGCCAGCACACAAGTAGTTATCTTCATATTCTTCTCACATCAGGAGCATATTTCAGTAAAGGGGGAACCATTATTTATGTGCCATTTCTAGGTTTTGGCAGAAGGATTAGAGGATTTCTCTGAACTCATCAAAGCCCCAAACGAGATTTTTGTGAGTCAAGAAAAACAGTAAGAATGAGACAATGCTTCTTCCCCTGCAGCTGTTCCAGGTATTTTTCAACAGACCTTTAGTAAAACATTTCCCTGACACACTTTAAGTGGTGCATCACCTCCTGACATTTGACTAGATGTACTATAAAACCCTCTACTGGTGAAGGAAAGACGAATGCATAATGAGGAATGCAGAAAAAAATTAAGATGCCAACATGCAGAAAACAGAAGCATTAAAAAATACTTTTAAATATCTTCCAACTTCAAAGGTATCTTTTTAATTCACTTTTGAAAGCCTGAAATATCCTACAGTTGGTATGCAGAAGGCATATGCATTGCACATAAAAGAGATTCAACACCTTTATTTTTACAAAGTAAACAGACTTGTTCTTCCCTTTGTGGGGGAGCCTTCTTTCTACCCAATTCAAATAAGACTGCAGTGGGGAAAACAGGACAAGCAGAACTTGACATAGTCCCATTCAGAAGCTAAATACAACATGCCTAAGATGATAAAGAAGCTACTACAAGGCTTGAAGTTCTTGTGCTTGGGCCACCTCAACTTGTATCCTGATTAAGAATCAAACAATTAAGAACAAACAAACAAACACCAGCAGACTGCTAAAATCCCCCCTCTCAGTCTGAATACTAGTGGGGCTTATGCCAGAACTAAGGAAGTGTGGAAATGGAAGCTGCTGCCAGACATGCAGTTTTCTCTCTTCTCACTTGTAGACAGCCTTGTAGAAAAAGAAACAGCAAGTACACCAGCCACAGAGCAAATGGGATTGTGTGGGATTGTGGCTCTTTTGGAGTTGAAAGAGCTTGGCTGGTTTTTGGTTTTGTTGGGTGGGGTTTGGGGTGTTTGGAGGTGTTTCTAATTACTAAGCATCTATGTACGTGTTGCTTAAAGCTAGCAATTTAATCTTATGGAATCAAATGGGTATCATTGCATTTCCCACTCAAGACCCAAATTCACAGATTATTCTGAGCTACAAATATCCCAGAAACAAGGAGAGAAAAAAAAAAAAAAAACCAAAAACCACAAACAGGTCCAGCATAGTCTAGAACTGGCTGGCAATGTGCAACTGTGTGGAAATCAAAACATTTTGTTAATCTCAGCTTTTCTAAGGATTGCCAGCTGCCAGATGCTCTCCTGATCTGTAAAGTGTATCTTTTATATCACTGAAAAATAGAGATTTCCATTTTCTACCTGAATCGACTTGAAGATCTGCAAAGTTTCTGGGTAGAATAATGGCAAATTTTAAAAGGCCAGATTATTGCACCTCTTATCAGCCATTTGAATTTCCTAACTAACATGCAAGTAAAATCCACTCCACTACTTTACCAACATGATCCCATGGATCCTTCCCAACAGCACCTTGAAGACATGTAATTAATAACAATAGAGAATTTTCAAATGAGAGATACCCTTACATAATCCTTAAAATGTACATTATGTGACTTTCACTCATTTTTAGGTTGGATCACACTCGCATCACTGAAGACTAAATATGGCCTTTAGCTTTAAAAATAGTTATGGCTGGTAACTGCATCAAAGCTGAAAACTCGAGTGGGAAGGTTCTGCAAAGACACCTGCCTGAAAAAGTTATAACAGAAGTACAGAGTAAGCAGTGCTGAACAATAAAAATCTTCAAATACACATAAGTTTTATCCTTAAACACAAATCTCACATAGAGGATTACAAATAATCCCAAGAGACTGGCTAAAGCTTTATTCCAAGCTAATCCTAAGTATTTTCTTCTTATATGGATACAGCCCTGTAATGGTTTATATCCTTTAAAGAAAATTTTAGAGCATTTATCCCTAGTAAGGGTATCAAGACAGAAAAGCAGTGAGGATCTGGCTCAAATAGGAAAATGGAATAAGTGGCAAACAAATCTCTCGTGTACACCTACAGTACAATAAAGGCATGAGATACACTAATACTGTGCGTACATACTCTACAGCAGTGAAAATGGGGCTATCCACAGCTTTCCTCTGCCATCTGTGAATTTGAGCTTATGGAAATTAGTCCTGCTCTTAATCCTCTCCACCACAGTTTCTTCTCTCCATGTCACCCATGGGAAAGGGCATAAAAACAAAACAAAACAAAACAAAAACAAAACCCAAACACCCCCTCCCCACCCCCCCCCACCGCCCCCGCAAAAAACCCCACCAAAAACAAAACAATGCCACCAACAAAAAGAGCAATTTAGCCAAGAGAAATGGGCTGTTCTGGAAAAAATAATATTACTACAAACAACTCTCTGGAGAGAGAGAGAGAGAGAAACACTGTGAAGAGTCTTCCCAAAATGTTACCTGTTCAAGAGATTTTTTTTTTTCCCTGCACCTTCCTTGGTTACTCTGCTAAAGAAAAGTCACCTCCTCTAGACTTATTGTTCCAATTCATGCCAGATTTCCCAAGGTGATGCTGATAGGTGCTCGAAAAAAAAATCTGTGCTGAGTTAAAAGTTTTGGCAGATAAGATTTCTCAGTTTGTTTGGCAAAATGATACTAAAGAGTACAGAGTTTAATAAAAAGGAATGACTCTTCTGGAATCTCATTAGGATCTGTGACTTCTAAATTAGATGTAGAATGTGAAATACCTCTAAATAATACTTAATATGCCTGCATTTAAATTTACTATTAAATGGTCAATGAAAAAGACTGGCTTCATCTTCAGCTTGGTTAATGTATGATATTTTCCAGTTGTCATAATATAGAAGAAGCATTTATTCAGTTCTAAGCAGTGCTAATAAACAGAATTTCCTGCCATTTTCTAGCAAGACATGCTACCAGCTGTCACCTGGACAATGTAAACACATGCCTGCGACTTAGACATACAGGGATGGGAAAGGGAGCCTAATTTCTATAATTAGTATTGCTGTGGGTTTTAAAATATTTCTTGATTTAAAAAATAACTGTTCATTGCCTTGTTAAATATGTCCTCTGGGATGATCTTTAATTTTTAAACATTGACAAAAACCTAAGAATTTTCACAAAAAATATTCAGTCGAAATTTACTTTTCACTGCCCCCTTCTCAGCTCATAGAACTTGCTGTCTGCCCCATTCCCCCCCTCCCATAATTTCGTAAAATCCACTTAGTTATAGATTCCTTTATGGGATAATTATCCTTTAAAAGCTTAAACCAGATGCGTCTTCTATACTTCATTATTTCACATATACACAGAGATCAGCAGTGACCTTCAGGGTTGAATGCATGAGGAATGCACAGCCCCTAAAGCATATTACAAGTATACTAGCAGTGGTATCTCAGGCACACGTAACACACATATGCAGATTCTTACTAGAAGGAAAAGCTACCTTTAGGTAGATTTAGAAAATCTACCTTTAGGATTGAGTAGTGAAAAATTTTAAAGCATCTTATGTTTTCTGATCTTGTAGAATACAAGTAGTCAGTAGAACAACATATTAAAAACTGCCAATCAGAAAAATAGAGCAATAAATTACCAAAATATTTTATATAAAATCTAGTTCAATATTTTATTACTACTTAGGACTAAAAAGAAAGAATTCTTACATGATCACTTAATACTCCTGGAGATTTTTATTAGCCTTCCTGGTCCTTGGTCATAACAATTCACCTACCTGCAAGAGATTAAAAATTACTCCCAAAACATATGATATCCCACAGCATCATGCAGTGCTTAAAGATGTTTTCCTCCAGAAGTATTTCCGTGCATATTGCAGCTGCTTGCTATGATGCACAAACTTTTTTTAGGTTTCCCTCAAATTCTGACATCACTTTCTTCACCTAAGGTCCCATAGGCACAAAATAAAATTGCATTGAATCTACGTTTGAAAAAGAGAATTTATAGAATTAATGTCACATTTTTCTCAATATTCAGTATTTTTCTATCATTATGTGGAAAAGTATTCACAATATTTGTCATTGCTTTTTAACAAAAAGCATGCAAAAATATTAATATAGTTTGGAGTTAAACTGAGTAAAACCCACGCTGCTGAGGTGTGGTTTGCAAATAATTACTTATATTTTAAAGAGCAGCATTTTAAACTCCATTTAAAAATATAAATTCATGCATGTTACTAAATTAGAACATAGAAATAAATAAAGATAAGACATGAAAGGCCTCTTGCCTAGGGACTGACCTTTTCAGGCTTATTCCAGTACCTTACTTGCTCCTAGTTATTGTTCAATATTCCTTTCCTAAGAGTACGTTAATAATAATAAAAAAAGGCTAACAGCTTTGATAGCTGATTTAGAGGTTCAGATTCTTTACTGCAGCAATGAGATGGTTTTTAAAAAGGCAAAATGCCAGTCATGAGATTCTACCAGGCTATTGGTAAACTACTGACAGCAGCACTACAGCAAATCAATCAACAATACAAAAAGCTGACAAAGAAAGAAGAAAATAAAGGCTTGAACAACTTTGCAGTTTACAGGCTTTTGTTGACAAATTGTGCTGCCTAATGACATTTTATCTTGTATTACAGGAAAATTCCAGATTTTGGTGCTAGACCAGGTCAAGACAATCTAAATAAATTTCAAATTTAGGACTACACACAAAAATAAAATATTCTTTTCAGACACAAGAAAAAAGCATAAAGAGAACCATGTTTCAAAACAGAAATAACTATTAAAAGGGACTTTTAAAACAAAAGAATGTTGGTAATATTTTTCCCTCTTTTTTTCAGGCTGCTATTATTTGCATTAAACCTGAAATCTAGTTGGAAGCTAGAAATACCTCTGCTAGGGCTAATTGACTTTGCCTCACATGCATAAAGACTCACTAGATTAAATTACAAGCAATCGGTGGTATTTTTCATTTGAAACAGCCCTCAGTAAGCCTCATTTATAAACAAACAAGACACAGCATTATTAATTTATTAATGGACTCAGTGTAGTATATAATGGCATCATTAATACCAAAGTCACTTTTGTTCATGTAACTAATCAGAATTCCAGGAGGGGGAAAACTAATATGACAGATGTTTGGGAGAAAAAATGGAAACTGTATGTACTCAAAACAATTTTTTTAAGTGCCTGTTGAGCTCAGTGGCAGACAAAGTCCCAAGGAGGAATGGCTGCACGCAGCTGTCAAGAGGGAACAGCGGACCCGGCCTGCCCTTGGAACTGCCCCTGGATCACACCAGGATAAACCAACCGCCCAAAACACTGCCAATTATTAGCTTTAGAAAATATCAGTAGTAAGTAGGGTCGCTTATTTTTGTCAGGACCCTTGGGACTGTGACACAGGAGTGAGGGTGACTCTCAGCTCTCCATCCCTCGGGATCCACCAAATCCTGCTGCTCCCTGACCATTTTAACTGAAACAGACAAGAACATCAAAGTGGAAGACAGATGGTGGAGTACTGAAACAAAGAGTTTATGTTTAGAGAATAAACAGAATTTCCAGCTACATCTGCCTATGCACACATTTAAACAGTTTAGAATAGGATGCAGTTTTTTAAGCTGTACTGCTAGATTTTATTGTTTACTTGCATTAGTCATTTTACAAGGTTCTACAGAAACTTCACCGACCTCTTAAGTCCACAGTCAATGTCTTTAGC
Source organism: Phylloscopus collybita (assembly GCA_027886175.1). NCBI lineage: Eukaryota > Metazoa > Chordata > Aves > Passeriformes > Phylloscopidae > Phylloscopus > Phylloscopus collybita. The sequence goes on along the minus strand of JAJNNQ010000137.1, from coordinate 45,687,545 downwards.
ACCTTCATTTTAATTCATGCACTTTTTTAATATCTATTCATGCTGACTGTGTTAAAGTTATAACCAATTCCAATACATATTGCCTCATTTTTATCTCAAACTGCATGCTTGGGCAAGATAACATCTTCCTTTTCTGCTGCCCCTGCCAAACCCAATTGTCAGCCTTCAGGAGGAGACACCATAGCAATGCACCTCCTGCATCTCCTGCAGATGTGCCTCACTCTCCATGCAGCTTCTCAACGACTCTCAGAATTATTGGAATACCTCCTGAGCAGCTATTATTTTGGGACCAGCCATCCTGCAGGAGACTCTCCTGAGTTTTTGAGGGCCTGGCTGATGGCCAGTGTAGGTGCCCAGAAAATACACTCTGATTGGTAATGACCCTATGTAGCAGTGTGGAGAACAGCCTCCCCCAGACCTCTTTGATGTGCTACGTCTGATTCACCACTGGCTTTAGGAGAGCACTTGACAGCCAGAGACCCATTTCTCTTGGGCAGACATGAAACAGAAACACAGAATTTAAGATCTTGCTGTGGCAAAAAAGAACAAGTGAAAGAAACAAAGGTGTGCAAATTAAAGCAATAATTTATAAAATAAATGTGTTGTCTACCCAACAGCTTTCCAAGTTTCTATCTGTCTCCTGTTTTGACAGAACCCATGCAACAGAGGACCCAAGAGAGGATGCAGGGCAGGGAGAGAGAAGACAATGCAGAAGTTAGAAGAGGCTAGAATTAGATGGTGAAAGAAAATGCAAGAGAAACGAGGAGCAGAAGCCAAGCACTGAAGAGCTAACAGCACAGGTAAACAGAAGATGCTGTCCATATTGCAACAGCTTGATAAGATAGGCATTTTCAGCTATTAAAATTCAATTGACATCTCAGCCACATCCTCTGTCTCTGGTGCATTTAGAAAGGAAAATGTTCCCTCTCTCTCTTTCCCAGGAACATTCCCACTTTTACATGCAATTTCAGACTCCAGTTACTATTAATGTCTCTGTTACAGAAAGTGCAGCTCCACCAACCTCTGACTAAGGTCTGCCCACCCACACCATGTCACCCTCACACCTCTCCTTCAGCTGCCTCAATATGCCTGCCTCATTCAAACACCTACTACTGGTACATGTGCCTCTGTTAAGGCTGAGGCAGAAGAGATAAAGGCTTGTAAGCCCACTGCTCAACTTTTACAAAAAAATGCCTGTGAATACAGACTTCAGACTCTGCAAAATAAAATTTCTCATTTTATAGGAAATATTTCAAACTTGCAGCAATTCTGTACAAAGCTAAGGACAAGGCAGAAAAAGAAAAATGGGGACATGTACCAAGACAGCAAATGTCTAATGCCATATTTCAGATTCTTCATTTTTCTTAGAGCTGTGAAGAGTACCTTGTGCATTTATCTCCATTACTGAGGACACACATTTAGATCTTTCCCAATAAACACAGGTTGCTTCCCTCCATTAAACCAATTCTGCAAACTTTGAACCCACAGACATGTTCAGCCACTGTTGTCAGCTTTCTCAGAGGGAAGAAAATAAAAAAGGTAAAATACGGAAAATTTATCAAGGCAGCTGGGAATATATACACATATTTTACCCTGAAAGAAGGGCAGGAGCAGAGGAAAGAGAAATACCCTAGTCCAACCCCTTGATTTTTTAAAAGTCATTCTAAATTAATTTAGTCTATAAAGCTCAAACCTGTTTTCATACACTGGATTACTGTGAGGGTTTAGTATTGGGATACTAAAAGAATTGATTACCATTTATTCCTGTATAAATTATAACAGCAATTGATTCCTCATTCCCATCTGCAATTGATCTGAAAGAAGATGTGACAGAACCATTCCAGAAAAGCAGGATAAAGTAGTGTCCCTAAAACGAACAGAAAAGTCCCTGATCTAATCTAAATATGAATCAACCTAGGAATCAATCAATTAATGTTTCCTGCACATAGCCAGATAGCCTTCATATTTTGGAAGAAGGTGTGTAAGGAAATGCCAAAAACAAGAGCATGAGCTGTACTTGGTGTGCTTCCTGTAGGAAGAAAGAAGCTGAATTGACTTCTACATCACTACAAACTGAAAAGCATTTGGCATACAATATTCTATACATTTTTTTTAATTATACAATTTAAAAATTTACCTGCCTATGATAAAAATTAAGTCTAAAAACTCTATTCATTCAAGAAAGAAAAAAAAAACACTGAATAACAACCAAAAAGATTTTGCCTCTTATTTATTGTTGTGAGAACACACAGTCCATCTCTCAATACCTCAGAAGCTACTGACAAGAAAGAGAATTGTATTCAGGTTGTGTGATACTCTCTGCGACAAGGAAATATTTGCTGGTTAATTCCATAAGAATCATCCCTCTATTTGTGGCCTACGTGGTTGATGGAATCAGAGAATAATTTAGACTGGAAGGTCATTTGGTCCCAAATCCTCCTTCAAATTTGTTGTTGAACCTAACTTCAAAGCTAGATCATGTCATTAGAGATGAGCAATATTCAGTTAAGCTTTGAGCATTTCCAGTGATGGATATGCCCTTGCTGGGCACTTTCCTAGGGTTTAATCATTATCACATGTGAAAAATTATTTCCTTCTAATAACTAATCAGATTTCTCTTATGCCCATTGCTTCTCACACACTACTGCACAATCCTAACAGAGGTCATGTCTGTAACGTCCCACCAGATAACAGAAGACAGCACTAAGATCACTCCCAAACCTTCTCTTGGGCAGACTGAACAAATCCTCACATATTATTTCTCTAGCACTCACCTTGGTGACCCCATGCTGAAGTCCCTCTGAACATCTTCCTTGTGCTGGTAGCCCAAAGGTGCTACATGCAGCTACAGACTCACAGGTGACAACAAAATGCAGAAAAAAATATGTAACTTCAGCCTGCTCTCTACGTTCTTCCTATTACAACCCGGAATGTAACCTGTTTTCATGATACAGATACACTTGTGTGCAGCTTGTCCAACATAATGCCCAGGCCTTTTTTTTACAGAACTGTCTTCCAAACTGCTCCTACACACCCTGTGCCATTGCATGGAACGAGTCACTGGAACAGTAAAGCCACCACAACCTTACCAAAGGCTTTCACCCTGCCAAAGACCTGAAAGAGGAAGCCATCTGCTTCAGGATTAACTGACATGAAGTTTAAGATCTTTGCTAAGAAAGGTGGATGGATGCTCCACCCCAGCATCTGTCTTTTTTTTCACATGTCTATCCCTGTCCCTAACTAAACAACCTAAATCCAGAATCTGACTTGAAGTGTATCTAACCTTCTTTATTTAATTCTGCAGCAAGTTGTTCCATTTGAATGCAAAATACCAACAGAAGAGGATTTATCAGCTTTTGTCACTGTCAGATACTCATTCAACATTTCAAATTTTAAAACTGAGAACTGAAGGACTGAACACAAAACTTCATCTAACATATGGAATAAGGAAATATAAGAGGCCAAAGAAAATATTTATAATATGTGTATGCCATAGAACAAAGTGTCAGGATGGGAATCTGAAGATATAAAAGTGAGCCACACAATTTCTCCCTGTGAAATAGATGTGGTAATCAGGCTAAGGATAGGAACTTCACATTCCTTATGCCTACCTCCCTTCAAAGTGCAATACAAAGCAGAAGATATACATATTCAGTATGTATATTCAGAAAATTACATTTATCTCCCTCAAACATCTGATAATTGTAACAATACATTGTTTATTCATTTCTGATTCAATGGAGTATTTTACCTAGCAGCTACTATCATTTCAAAGTCCTCCCAACTTCTTGAGGCTTCACTATGATCATAATAGACTCTATTTTAAGTATTTTCAGATGATACAGCATTGCCCAGAGAATACATCCTTTACAATAAACACTAATGGATCCTGCTCTTTAAGCAGCATTTTCTTTTTGCATGATATTTATTATCAATTGTATCCTTTTGGCACAGCTGATTATCCTAATAATAACAAGCTTCTCCTTCGCCATGACAAAATTTAATGAGGTCCCACCCTTTTATGATAATGGATTAAACAGTGGAGTTGGGCTTGCCTTAAGGATGGCTAAAGTTATAGGCTCTCTAGAAAGCAGTGTAGACCCTGTCAATGCAAATGTATTCTTTAGCTGAGCAAGTAGAGCAGACTTTTAAAAATTCTGTTGCCAGCTAACAGATTGAGAACAGTCCAGCAAACACTTTATAGACAAAAAATATGATCTGTACAAAATGTTAACATGAAAGCTTAGCCATGCTTGTAGCATAACATATAAAATAGACAGATGAGTTACTAGCTATGACTCCTGAGCTTCCAAAAATTATATTTAAATACTTATATGTATTTTGCTGCTATATTTCTCAATGAATGGCATCCTTTAACTACTCTATATGAAAGAAGCATTTCTAAACACCTCAACGGTGCAGCTTTTCAGTATGCATAGAAATTTCTCTCAAGTCTATCTGAAAAGACAGTGTAGGAAAATGGGAATCAGAGAGGAAGTGCAACCAAAACTTTGCAATAAATGAAATGTTTGCAATAAAATGAAAATGGCACATAGGATAGGTGAGGTTGGAAGGGGTGCTGTCAGGTCCACCTAGTCCAACCCCTCAATTAAAGCAGAGCCAACTACAGCATGTTGACCATGACCATGTGCAATAGGGTTTTAAATGTCTTCATTGGTCTCTGGGTCAATGCCGTAAGGTCTCTGGGCAGACCCATCCAGTCTTTGACCACTCTTACAGTAGTAAAATTTCTTATGTTTAAATTGAATAGTCTGTATTTAAATTTCTGCTCTTTGCCTCTTGTCCTGTCTCTGGGCACCACTGAGAAGAGCATGTCTTAGTCTTTTTTACCCTAACCCCAACACACATGTGGGGCTGGGGGGAACCAGAGGATCTGTAAATTATAGTCACTATTTTTGAACCATAATTTTCCTGTCTGCATTAGACTCACACAAAGTATGGGCAACATGCAGACAAACGCCTTCTCCACATACTTGTGTTTAGATACCATTCCTCATTCTCCAGGAAAATATAATATATACGTATCTCTGCCCTAGGGTGACTATTTGATGATTGTATCCCCAGTTGTCTGTTTTGTTTATGCTGGATATGAAGTTCTGCACCTTTAAGACTGGTTCTAAGAGCGAATGGGGGAGAAGAAGCGCGCAGTTTGTTGGCAGAAACTGCACTTGCTCCTCGGCATCCTTCTCCTGGACTGTGCTGTCCGCAGCACAGGCAGCAGGAGAGAGCTCTCCTTTGCTTTTAGATAGGTTTTTTTTAGCTAGCTGAGGCAGAGAAGTTCCCTGGGCTGTGGCTTTTCTTTCTCTTGGAACTGATCAGCCCTGCTGGGCTGAAAACCCAGAAGAACACTGGGAGCTCACACCTGTGGCCCACTGGGGCTGGGATGCAGCATTTTCCAGCACTGGAGGGACTGATGAGAAACTGAGCGAGCCAAGCTACACCCCATGAAAAGGACTTTCTGAATCTGCCATCTCTTCAGAACAACGAGAGGTTCCATTGTTTAATATCATACTTTTATCATCTTTGTGAGTACTTTGCTTGTTAAATAAACAGGGTTTTCCCACTTTTCTCCAAGGAAATCTTCCCTGAACTAGGGGGGGAGGGAGGGAAGGGAGGGAAGGGACTGCCTGAATTTGCTTTCTAGAGGACCTCATTTGGAGGTTTCCTCCCAAATTTGCCCTAAACCAAGATAATCTATAAATATAATCATATTACATACACTATATAATATAAACAGAAAGCATATAGGCTTCCTAGGTAAAGGTAAAAGATGCCATGTGTATGACAGAAATAGGCAGTGCTCAATTACAGAATTTCACTCCTTACATGACAGGAAAGGATATTTCAATAATTAAAAACCTAGTTTAAGTAAAGCTAACTCTCATATTTTATTGAAAATCTCCTTTGATTCTACTCAAAAAATCATGTCAGTTTCCTTTTGACTCTTATTCTTTGTGTCTGCCAAGTAACTTTCATATTTATATTTTCCAGTTAAAAAAATTATCTTGAGAGTATATAATTACTGAAATTTACTGGTTTTCACCTATTCAAGTACTCCAAACACTGAACCAAGCATTTTTTCAACACTTCAGATCTTAGTGAGATTTTTCTTTGGTTTGCAGGGGGTTGTTTGTCTGTTCAGGAAATAAAGGAAGGGGCTGTTTTGGTTTTTAGATAGAAACTACTTCTAACCTAATGGTACTCCTTCATCCCATCACAGGAAGGTGCATCACTGAAATAAGCATGGCTCTACGCTCCTCACAGATATATCTCTCTCTGTGCCAGGGCATTTGTTTACCAACCTGTAAAGACTGAGGAGCCATGAAATTGTTCAGGTTAATTCATAAGTCACAGCTACATCCAGGTAAGACAGAGGACTGCACCCATAAGGCAAGAGACTATGGTGATAATTCATATTGCATATAGAGCAAAGGGAGCTGTACTCCATACTCTCAAATAACACTCTGTAGAAACTTAAACTACATTGACTTCTTGAAGTTCCTGAAATTTGAAAGGAATGTGGCTAGCCATAAAATCTGTTGGCTCTGTTTCATGAGAGGTTTTTTTTCAGTTCAGCTGTTAAAATAAAACAAAATTCCTTTAATAAAATCCTCCAGAGGTCAGTTTTTCTAGAAGTAAAACTCAGGCTTCCCATGCTTGCTTAGTAATTGTGTTCTTGATGCAAGTGTAAAATGTACCCACTGCTGCAAGCTGTTCTTTTCACTGAAGTAAATGAAACAATTTTCCCACTATTTGCAAGCTACAGATCATTAAAACTATGCCAAAAACTGACACCAGAAGCATCTACAGTTACAGTGTTTTCCTGATTCTGTTCTGCAAACTTCAATTACTCTTTTTAACTTTAGAATACAAAGACATTCTGTACACAAATTTTAGGTTACATAATAATGCTTAGAAAGGGCCAGAACACATTTCTTTAAAGTTCACCAACTCTTTAAAATTACACTGATACAATATTAGCCCCAAAAGTATCAAATATTTCTTTATTCCTTTTCTTGTAAACTCTGACTTCACACATTACCCTTCCCATAGATTTACTTCATCTTGTACAGGTTAAAAGAGGGGGGAAAAAGAAAATCTGTGAGGACCACCTGAAGTTTTCAAAAATGTAGGAAATCAATAAAATGTAACTTTTTGGCTTCAGACAGTTTTCATATGGAGAAAATGCATTAATGAAAACTCAAAATATAACTAGAAAGCTCTAACATGCAACAAAAAGACAAAATACCTGTTTCCTCAAAGACAAACACTGTGTTCACAAACTCTGTGGGTCTCAAATATCAGGCAGAGCCACAAGATGTCTGTAAAAGCTGAAACGGGAAAAAAAAAAAAAAAGTCCAATTTCAAATAGGGCTACAAAATATTTTGAAGTTGAACAATATCACCAAATTGTAAGGGAAGAGTTGAAACAATTCAACTAAGGTTCCAGTTACATAAAAGTCTTCCAGACAGTCTTTTTGACAAGTCTTTCAGGAAAAAAAGAACAAACAATGAGTATAGCAGCAGTCTCTACTCATTAGCACTGCCACTGCTGGATCTCAGCATCATCATCATCTATTTTTACACCAACAAGCGAAAGGCTTCCACATCCACATTTTTAAGAAATCGCCCAAACAAATTTATTTTAACTACCAAAAAGTCTCAAAAGCCAATAAGTTGTTTTTCAGAAGTATTCCAGTTTGAATTCCCCTATCTTCCACCAGCCTTTGTAATATCCCACTCCCTGTTGAAAGTAAACCAAGATGCTGTCATTTTAAATGCCCCAGAATTTCTCTGCTTTTTTGCCTTCTACAGGGCACACCCTCTCTTTGAGCAATCTTAATCCTCCCAGTTGCACATGCCATTGCTTTTCCCTCACTGTATTGAGAAGGGTCCAAAATCCCCATTACACATTTCCTCCTGTATTCAGTTCATACTAAGTTCATCCAGTCTTCCAACCAATCTGTCATGCCAGAAGCCTGGCCCCCTATTTCACCCTCTGTGGGCTTACGTACACCTGAATCATCTTCTCACAACGACAGATCATCCCTTTCTTGGACTGAGAAACTAATCATGAGTTAACATTTTAGAATGACGAAGGGGATGGTGATGCTTTTAAGATGAAAGATAACCATTCATTCAAGGTAACCAAGGTGACTGTTTTAGCTTCTACAGGCATAAAGAGACAGTGAAGTTGATGGTGCAACTATTCTACTCTTCCAGTCATCACCAAAGTGAAAAAAAAACTTCACTCAGAGATGCCTGAAAGAACTCGATAGAAAATTGATCAGTGCTTCTAGAGTTGGTATACCAGGGACTTACACAGAATTGTCACTCAAAGCAAACGAGCATTTCAATCAGGCAGAAAAAGGAAAAAACGCCCGAATGTCAAAATATTTCTGGTTTATAGTGCTGTCAATTCAAGCCTGAATATAAAATAATGATAACATGGGAAACTTCCACTCTAACAGTCATTGTTCAATAATTCTCTACAATTTAAAATCCCATGTTTAAGAATCACACGTGAGAATGAGCAATATTATACTAAAAGCACCAAATAAACATGAGTTAACATTACACAAATACACAATCAGTAATAATATTTTTTATTTAAATTTAAATAAGCAGCTTGAAAAATCTAGGACAAAAATACCTAACTATTCAATGAGAAATTAACAAAGCATACACAAATACATTTAAAGTTTCTTGCTCTCACCTTTATTGTAACTAATATATTAATCAAACTAAAAATGCAAAATAAATTGCGAAAAACTCTGTCTCAAAGAATTGATGACTCAATCATCAGAGTAGCATTTAAGGAAGATAAATATAAAATAAGTAAATAAACCCCTCAACTGCCTCCTTCCTTCTCTTCTGCTGGCAATACCATTCTGAAGCTATCAAATTATCAAATTCGTAGAAGGGAGGACAAAAAATTAAAAAACATTTTTGACTGTTTGTTCTGCTGATTTTTTCCATCAAAGTATCTGCTACACATCTCTCCTGGAGACGGGATATGACATAAACTTAAAAGCTGTATAGAAATTCTCACATCACTTTAGGGTGAAAGGATTTGCTCCTCTCTCTGAGACATCTTCCTTTTTGATGAGAACAGGAAAGAACAGAAAGGTAACAGTACACCAAATGAAAACTTGTTCGTAACTCGAAATCCTGCAACTCACTGCCCTCAGAAGCTCCCAGCAAAAGCTGACACCTATGCTGCCAGGACTGTCTTACTGACTGTTCATACTCCAGCTTATGGCAAAACAGGTGGATGCAGCCCTGCAGAACCTTGGACCCTCAGTTACCCTTTTATGCTACACAACTTCAGCACCAGCATTTACATCAACCGTGTTACCTTCATGAGCACTGTGCGAGAAGCTTGGATGAATGTGCCAGAACACATCTTCTCCTCACAGCTTTCCCAAAACAAAGTGTGATTTGCTGCACTGAAAATCTCTGCAGTGAGTTAAGTAATAAGAAAAGTATGTTTTTCCTAATTTTTCCTTCGATCATGGTAATATCACCTGTGGCTTTGTGGTAAAAAAAGAACAAACAAAAAAAACCAAACCCCCCCAAAACAAAACAAAACAAAACAAAACAAAACAAAAAAAACAAAAACAAAAAAACAAAAACAAACAAACAAACAACAACAAACAACAACAAAAAAAAAAAAAAAAAAAAAAAAAAAAAAACACCAAAAAAAAAACCACAGTATATTTTGCAAGGATTTTCCTTTTTAAAAAGTACCAAGAAAGTCAGGAAAATGAAAGAGATTATAAATTTGTATCGATATTTACCTGGGAGAAAAAAAAATAGCAATTCCTACAATGATGTTTTCATGCTGCCTACTTAATTGACAAGGCAAATATATTAATCTTCAGTGTTATATAAAAAATGAGTACTGATTTATAGCATACACCTACTTCTGTGTATATCTACATACACATAGCACAAATTCTTTGTTTTTAAAACCAAGCGTACCAAAAAATACAAACTAGAAATCCATCATAAGCCCAGAACAAAACATCATCCTGGATTTGACAACAGGTGGGAGTAACAGCATATCCATGTTTGTCTGGCTCTGCATATACAACAGCAAAATAAAATACACAGTCTGAGGAAAATTCATCCCTGGTTGTTAAAAAAAAAAAATATTCATATGACAAGTTAATTTTGATAGATAATATAAGATAATTATTTGGGCTCTTTGGAAATGTGTGTCTGAAGTGTTAAAGTCCATGACAGATTAATGGGCAAAATACAGGCAGGGCAGCTGGGAGTTAATGGTAAATGAAGTACATAACACATCTGACAATTTTACTATAGCATGTAGTACATATATACATATATGCTCATTTACAAAGTCCTAGTGGATGAATTAAATTAAACCATTTTCTAACTCCTAAATTGGCCAATCGTAAGAAGCTTGGCTGTCAGATCTATTTTAAAGAAAGGCTCATTAAGCAGTAGCCTCCATTTCTTTCTTTGCAAGACAGTGTGAGATGCAGTTAATGATTTGAACAAGAATCTGTAGGCTGAAACTAACGATCCATTTGGGTCAGAGTTTCTATTGCCCTTGTTTATTTCCATTTACGATGCTTGTATAAAATATGTTTACATTTCTTGGTGGATGTCCTTTCACCATATCCAATGACACTTGCATATCCCATAAAATATGTATATTGAGTGTTCTTATCAAAGACCTTGATAGTAAAATTTGTTTTGTGTATACAGTACAGTGTACAAATTGTGTATACACTGCAGTGCAATCTTTTCCAAGCTTCACTGCTTGGAAAGTACTTATAGGGAACAGATTTCTCCAAAGTTACTTTGTCTTTTGTATACACATGGGATAACTGTGGGAAGCCTGTTTAACTACCTAGTGGTTTTCAATATGTTAACTGCTTCTAGGCAGATTAATATACATCTGGTTACATATTAACCAAGGAAGAGCTTTATGATGAGGAGAAAAATGTTGATTAAACTGGCATAAGATTAAATTGCATAATCACAACAGAAACAGTTTCCTACAACTCTAGGTACAGACATCAAGGTGATCCTGAACTTGCTCAGGTGGAGAGGGGAAAAGTGAGGAGACCTGTAACAGAGCAAGTGATCAGATGAAGGGGAAGGGTTGGAATAACTTTCAACAAATAGGATGCAAAAGGTAAACTTTCCCACCCATTTCCAAAGCCAGGCAACTGTGGACATGCCTGTTCCGAGAAAAGGCTTTTGTTTTAAGAAGCCACTAAATTTGCTGTATCTAAACACCATCACAATGCTCATTATATCTAATATCACATTTTCATCAATCTTCTTAACTGGGGGCCTAGCTGGCAAGTCAACATTTAGTTCTGTCTCTCTATTCTTCAAAGATATCTGATGAAATAAGATATCAAAAAAATCAAGGTTTTATTACTCCTTCAGTCATTGATGTTGCCATCAGATGTCACATATATATATGCATACATATACAAACACACAGATAAGTGTGTGTATATATATACACACACTCATGATAAACCTCACTAATTTTGATGTCAACATTTCAACCCAAAGAACCCACAAACTTTGCTGCCACACTGCTAACCTTGTTTCCTTAATGAAACCAGAATGGGCAAAAGAAACAATTTTAAAAACAACAGGGATGAGTCTAGAAGCCATTTGTTAAAAGCCAGCATTTTTTTTTGATAGGTAGATTTCCTACCAGATTGCTATGAAAAAGCTTTCTGCAAATAGATATGTTTTTAGAGTACATAGTTCTATTATTACCATTAGCTCTCGCTTGCCAAAATACGATCTTCCAAATTTTCCAAGCTCCCCTCAGTTTGTTCTGCTCTAAAAAAATATGACACTCTAAAGAGAAGTTATTTACAGTATCAGATCAAATGCATATATGCATACTAAGGAATCCATAACAAGTAGGCAGATTTCATTCCTGGGGATGAAATAACTGATGTAGAAGAAGCAGTGATACTGGTAGAACCTCTTGTTTACTGAATAATCACAGTTGAGTTAAAGGATGCCAACTCTGTCAAACCACAATGGGACATCCTAACTAGAAAAAAAAATTAGATGGAAGTCGAATGTTTACTTTCCATTTTTCTTCATTTTGTTATATGTCAGCTGAAAAAAAAATTCTAGCTGTAACACAAGGACTCATTACCAGTTAGAATTACTATCTTCTTTTCCACATTTTTTTCATATTATCACCCTTTCAGTTTCTGATAAGTACAAAATACAGAGTTCTTTCAGAAAACAGACAGGTCAGACCACTCACAACTTCAATAAATTGAAGGAGTATGGACTCAGCTCCCGACAAAATTGTTGATTGCCCTCCTATTAAGATTCTCATCTGATATAAATGATCCTGAACTTTGTACCACAACTTTGATTGGATTTCAGCATACTTACTTTCTGCTTCCTCTTGTGGGAAGCTATTAACAATCATTACAAACAACTTCTCAAAAGGAACAAAACATATCCTAATACTCTGGAGCACTTTATCTGCATGTTCCAGGTACCTCTATTCTAAATTATCCTCCCACTCCACTATTACCTCACCTCCCACTCTCTGCAATAAAAACAAGATCTGCTTGATTTATAAAGGAAGTAAACATACCGTTTCTGTAATAAAATGGACTGAGTACCGTTCAAGGATACATCTGCACAACACTTGATCTATAATTTAACCACACTGTATTATTGCAGCTTTACACTTTAATTGGCTTTGAAAGAAAGGTAGAGAAACTGTATTTTTTATGCATTTTATGCAAGATAGGAGTCCTGATATTTTCTAACACACAAAATGATATTTGAAATAGTGAACAAAAGTTAAGACTCAGAGGACACCAAATAACTGAAGATTGCCATTATTCAGACTCAACAGGAATCTCATTCCCTTCTTTAGATTTGTATGAATAAATAAAGATCTCCAAGACTACCATTCACCTTGTATAAGTTGTTTTATTGCACATATAATAAAAAAAAATCAAAATATTACAAATTTCCCAGACCAGTTTGTTCCCAAGACATCCATGCTCTCACACACATTTACAATTCTGCCAAGGCTTTTTTTAATTATAAAAAAACCCAAAAACTTACTAAACCTCAGTCCATTAAAATAGATTTTTCAGCTAGATCAGTTCCTTTTTCTGTTCACAATGAAGCTACACAATGGTTGGTGCATTAACCAGGTAGGGGTATGGTATATCTACAGAGAAAAGCAGAAGAGCAGGAGAAAGAAATGGGGGAAGGGAGGAGAGGAGGGAGAGGGGGAGAGAAGGGGGAAAGGACATTGCTGTGATTTTGATGGCAGTGCCAGCTTACAACCATGAGGTGTTCACAGAATTAGTTCCTGGTAACTACTTATTTGTTGCCTTGCCTCACACAGTTCTTTAAACCAAGTTTTGGTGAAAAATTATGTTTCCAAGGAAATTATCCACTGGAACTGGATGTTCAGCATCTGCTAGTCCTTCCCTCCCAGACTTAGAATCACAACATAGACCTGTGGATGCCTCCTTGACCAAGTCCTCACTCAAAGCCAGGCCAACTTTTGCGCTGCATCAGGTCACTTAGGGCCATGTTCAGTCAAGTTTTGAATTCTCAAAAGGAGAACCAGAGACCGAGACTGGGCATCTGCAATTTAAGAGAATACCTGGTGCAGGCCAACTGCAGACTAGCCATTTGCACCAATCCTCCATTTTAATAGTTTTATTTATGTTCAGTTATTTAAATTAATCCAATTTCTGTTTCTTATCACATTGCTGGAGAGCCAAGAGGGATGAAAATGATAAAATCACAACTTCAGCTCTCAGTTTTATAAGGATTTGGGGTTTTAGCAGAGACAAAAAAAAAAGAAGTCCAATTATTTTAAGGGAAACAGAATGTTCTCACAGTCTTTTTCATCACTTCACCCTAGTTAAACAAAAAAGCAAACAAAGACAGTTCACATTCTAACTATGGAAAATGCCATAGCTTGACTGAAAATGCAAACTATAGGAGAAACAAATTATTATGCCCACTAAACACAACCCAGTTTTGAAGAAAGCTGGACAGCTGCTTCTCTGAAAAATGACTCAGTTATTTAAGCTGGATTTAAGCAGACACCTCTCACCAGTCTAAATAAATCTTAACACAGGGAATTTTAGGAAGCTGATGGGGTAGCTCCAGTGACAGTAGAGGAAAGATGAAGAGTGGTGGAACAAGGTTGCCTCTGCCTCATTCACTCCTGTTTCCTTCCAGCTCCTGTCTACAATGGCAAGTAAAAATGGAGCAGCGGTGACAGTGCCAACTCCAGAAGCAAGAAAAAAGAATTTGGCACCTGAGACCAAAAAAACCCCAGGTGCACTGCTGATACTGATTACTCTTCTCCTACTGCAGCCCACAAGAGTTTTAAGAAAAAAGTTTGATTTATTTATACTGCTGTGTTTGTTGAAAACACCTTTGTTGACTTGAGCTCAACATATTTATAGCTTATTAAGTAAATTGGATCATTCTAACAAAGAACAAGCCACTGAGACATATTCCAAGGAGAAAAAAAAATACATAAAAACAGATGCTTACAACCAATTTAGTTTGCTTTCAGAACTATATAGTAACTGCACATTTTATAGCAGTCCCCTTTTATTGATTTATTTCATCTAAAAGAAAAATTTCAGGGAAACTAAAGCATTTCACATGTTAGTGTGATAAACAGCTATTTCACCTATACCTTTAGGTATCCTATCCTTAGCCCACATTGCTAGGGACTAAAAGAGATTATCATCTGACATCTTTTCACTGACTTATGTGGTAGAGTACAGCATAGTCAATGCTGGTCAATGCTCAGATGTTCAACACAGGAAAATTACTACAATGGAGTCCAGAAATTCGTTCATTTTAATAACAAATAACCAGCATATTAATATGGCACATTCCTTTATGAAACAGTCTCTGCAAATACTTTCTAAAACAATTTTTTTCCTTAGATAAAGAACAAAAAGCCTGTACACTAGGGCAAATGGTACACTTGTGGAATTTATTAAGTTAAGCATAAATGCTAAGACTAAATGAGCTTCTTTAATTTCCATAATGAAATTGTTTTTGTAAAGTTAAAAATCCTGTAATGAGGCCAAAACGGTGTGTTTCAGAGACTCCCATGGTGAAACAAATGAGATTTTAGCTTCTCTAATTGGGCATACTGCAGGCTGGGCTTGATGCTGTCCTCAGCACAGGATGTTTGTTATCCCTAACAAAAAGAGGTCTACAGCTGTCAGCATAATATCATATAGCTTCTCTGAAGCCAAGCCATCAGAAGGAAGGCTGCTGCTCTCTGACTGGGACCACCCAAAGGGAGAGATCAAGTAGAGAACAGCTCTACTCTTCCCTGATTAAGAAGTTATTCGTAGAGGTAATTTGTTTACAGCTATCACAGAGAAGCTTTTGAAGCAAGGAATGAGTATTCCCAAAATCCGCCAAGAGAATCTTATTTGATTAAATAATGAATATGGATATTCTCTTACTCTTTCATTCCCACCTACCCCTTTTCCCCTTGCTTATTAGATCTCATTACCTGTCAACGCAGGCCTTTGGAGCTTGCCTGTTCCAGCAGGAAAAAGAAAAATGTTAGAGCATTGTGTTGCATCTCTAGTGCCAGAATCTGCTGGTTTCATGACATGTGCAACACCACAGTGACACCCTTCAAGCCTTTAACAACTTAAGACTCATTTTCAATAAAAACCATTTTTAGTTTTCCCCTGTACTGAAGTTCAAGTGTAAAGAATTGGGAAAAACACATAATCAACTTTAAAAAATTAACCAACTTAATAATCTGGCAGTAGTAAAAACAAGCCACTTAGTTCTTACACAACTAAACCACAATTTAATATTTGAAGCAAGAACAATAATTCTATAGAGAAAAAAAAAGTACTGTTTAGGGCTGAAACAGAATGTGACTATACATACTTTTAGATGCCCTATACAAGGATACTTGATTCCAATTAGTTACATGAAGAAGAACGACTTCTCTATAAATGCACACTGATGGAGACTTCTACTCCTTTGCTCTAGACCTAAGGCTTCATTGCAAGATCAAACTGTTTAGGCCATGCCAGAACGTTTTACTGGACTAAAAATGTCAAGTCATAATTTCAAAGTGACTTCCTTACTATTTTAAATTTTCTCTAATGATTCTATTAATTGTTTCATTGTAACATTTGGAATATTATTGTATCTTTAGTCACTCCTTTCCTGATATCCTGCTCTGCTTTCACTTCTCAAGATTTCAGTTGTCAACCTGCTACAAGCAAATAATGTGTTTTCTTTACAGAAAGGCTTTCAGAATCTTGATAGTTATCCCATGTTCTACAATTCACCCCTCTACTGACTCATAAAAAGATAAGGAATATAGGCTTTATAATGAGAGAAAAACACTTCAATGAACAATAAATAAAGTGAATAATTAAAGAGAGGTTTAAAAAAGTAGTACAAAAAAATGACAGCAGAGGAGAAACAATAGGCAAAATTTTAAACTATCAGAATTGATGCATTTTTGTGAATGCCTTTTGCTTCTTTGCTTAGGTTTTGGTGAGTGCAAAAGAGTGCAGAAAAACTGCACAGACAGAATGAGAAATATGATTCTCCAACAGCAAACAGAACTTTCCCAGAACTGTATAAACCATCCATTTAAAAATACAGCATAGCAGGTGAACTCTTAAAAACTCTTGTGAGATTGTGCTCTTCAACCTACTTCCAAGACCCCTGTGTACAGCATTAATGTTTTGTAAGGAAATGCAGAGAATTAGCAAAAGATAAGTGAATCACCAAGTTTTTCATTTTAATTCAAACCTGATTCATTAAAGCCTCCCAAAAAAACCTCTACAGTACATGAATCAGATTCAAATAATGAGCTATTTTAATTGATTTGAACTTGGAACTTTACTTTGGATCACAGAAATCTTCTTAGAGGATGCTCAGAAGACCAGCATGGGGTAAAAACAAAATATCACATTACTAGATGTTCAAAGAAAACCTATCTTGAGGACTTCCTACAAAGACAAGGATGATTCCAAGGAAAAATAAAGAATGGGAATATTCCTACAGGCTTTTTTACAACTGATTTCACATGCTCAAGAGTACCTTTGTGTCTACTATGATACAGTAGGCTAAATAAAAATTATATACATATTGCACACAGTTTATTGCTATGGGTAGTAAGTTACACAAAGTATATCCTTTCAGGTTTTGAAAGAGCAGAGAAAGTCTGGGCACTGTGTCCCTGCATACCTACATTACACCATGAAATGTTATCAAGTTATGCATCTGCATTAACTGAAACAAGGGTCAAGGTGATACAGCCTAAGGAACAAATTTAAAGATTAAAAAATAACAGCCTCCTGAAATAGGCATAAAACAGATTGTAACTGGCAATTGGTTGTCAGTTTCCAGGAACATCACCACTAAATGATGATTTATTGAAAGAAATTTAAATATGCATCATCTTAGTGTTAAAAATACCTACACAAAGAGGTTTTTTCTAGACTGTTTATGTCTTGCTATTTAATTTTGATCTAAAAATCAACTGATTTATTTTGGTTAGCCCTTTAAAAAATAGAATATGTTCTAAAAATCTTCCTGTTAGGCTTGGACTGTTAAAGGGGAAAATGTTTAAGGTGCGAAATATCTTTGTCCCACTGTTTTCCTTTTACATATTGTTACTATGATGAACAAATTACATTGTCCCATCAATCACCACATCTGAGCAACATTGCTTCTGACACAAAGCAAATAATAAATCTCTCCCTGTAATGAGTTCTGCTTTCTAATAAATTCACCCATTATTTTGGTCTAGAAGATTACCTGTTATAAAATCTACAAAATGAAGCACAAACAAAATATACACACAGACTTTGGGGTTAAACTACATTTCAGTATTCACATTATTTCACAAATAACATGTCACCTTTATTTAAGCTGATCAGGCCAGCATTTCCTTTCTATCAGCTGAAGCAGCTAATTTATTTCATTGACCATCCAGCAGTATAATGTACCACCTGCTTATTGTGACTCTCTCTGGCTAGACATTAAAAAAAACAAAACAAAAAAAAAAAAAACCAAAAAAACCCCAAACAAACAAACAAAACCACAAAAAACAACAACAACAACAAAAAACCACCAAACCAGCCTCTCTCTCCCCCATTCTGTAATTTAACTTTGTACAAATGTAATCTTAAATTCTTCAATTCTCTCGGGCATTTTGTGAGTAGAGATGCTGGGATTTTTACAGCACCGCATCTGTGCATGCACATTGTGATTAATACAAGAGAAATCCTTCAGGCATATTGCAATTGATGCAGCAAAGCTGAACTTAATTGAAGCACTGCAAAATTATCTGTTTCTTCAACTGTTAATTTATTTCTTCACAGCCAGACAGGTATAGAAGATTAAGCACTTCTTTTTTTCATTGCAGTATGAAAGTAGAAGATGCACATATGGTGGTAAAGGGGCAGAAAAGAGTGTTATAATCCATTCTAATATTTTGGAAAGAATTTGCTTTTCAGACCAGTTTACTATTTTAAACAACTTTGTACACTTTAGAAAATCTAAGTCATATTGCAATGAGGAATCCTATCTAGTCAAGTCTTCACCGCTATTTTTGTCACCAGCTAAGAAAATTTCTATTGGTCTGTAAACATTCACAACCCCACCAAATGCTAGTTCATAGTTATTGACAAAAATCAGAAAAGAAGCCAGAAACATGTTATGTTCAGTCTGCTACTTCATTTTGGCTTAAGAGACTACAGTTTTGACGGTAGGGCCATCTGCTGTTAACTTTCCTTATCATCATAATACCAGTCCAGTCAAAAGCAATTAAGCATGTTTTGCCATTATAATATGCAGATAATTATGATAAATTACAGTTTTTAAATTAGCCTCAAATTGTGCATATGGTAGGTATTTTCCTTGCAGTTACTGATGTAAAAAAAATATTTCTGCATTTTAAAAATATTTCAGCTACTTTATTGATGATGTTATTTCTGTAATGAGATATCTACAAGAAAATTTCTTGGGCACAGAGCCTGACAGCCATTAGAAATCTATTTATATCTCAGCAAGACATTTTGCCAAGTAGATAGAGTCATAACATTCTGCTCTGCCATTACACAAAATACTCAGAAAAATTGTCTACTCTATTGTGTCACAAAAAAATTTAGAACATATGCAAACACACAACTAAATAGCCAGAAGAATATTTTACTTTTTGCTGCAATGTGGAATGATTCAAGAGTTTAACATAGGCTAAAACACATGATAAAAAGGTCATTTTAAGGAACTGCACACTGCTGTTTTGTGTTGAGCTGTCTTTGTCACTGCTCAGGTGATTCCCAGGATTAGCCGGGCATAAATAAGCAACAATTCAAACTGGAGTCAATAAAAATTCATCCTCTACTCCAACACTGGATTTATCTTGAGGGTACTTTTTTATATGGGTGGGAGCATACTGTCATAATTCCTCTGGAGTTTAACTGAAAAATCACTACTGTTAATATTTTAACATTTTTTTATGTTTCCTCAGTATTTCTTTGCTAATGAATGGACTTCCTAAGAAATAATCAGGCCTTACAATGCGACAACATGCTCCTCATGGCCAGATCAGCATTGAGTGATGATCCAGGACACTTCATCCATCTAGTTCTTGCCAGGAATGTGAGACCCGCTATGAAAGATGGCTCATAAATCCTGGACACTAACAGCAACCAGTAGCACCTGAGCCATGGCAGGCCACAGAGGAACAATGAGGAAGAGAAGAAAGCAAAAGGAAAAATGACACAATAATGCCAGCAGCAGCAGAATTAAATCTGAGCTCTGCTAAACACACAGAGATGGTGTCTGCAAGGCAATGGCCTAATCACCTTCTCATCATTGTGGATGCACAGTGTTCAAATACAAGTCAGAGAAATAAAAGTTACCAAAATATATCAATTCAATTTCAAATTCAAAAATTTGCAGTCAAAGACATGAATGATACAAAATCATGTTTAAATCCTTTCCCTCAAACAATAAAGTTAAGCAATACTTCCATTTAGCAATGACGCAGAAGGAAAACTGTGGTGAATATCTGCTCTACATAAATGTCAGCAAGCTTGCTCTTCAGCTGTGCTTGCAACAACCACGTAGACCCAGTAACAGGAGATGCCAACAAAACAATAGCAGAATATCCCTTTCTCTGCCTTCTGGTTCTTAGCACTATGACACAGAAAAGGATAACATCTTTAGCTAAGGGGAATGGAGCCTTTATGTAATTCTGCTTTAGAAAAGATGTGTGTTCCCTCCATATCCCTCTGGTAGCTGCTGTTAACAGCTGCCAGTGCATTACCATACTTTTTTTTCTCCTTGGCAGGACAGGCAAATTTCTCCCCACAGATCAGATGCCAGTCAACATGGCAAAAGGAACTACGTTTAGCATAATTTCTCTTCCTGTAACACTAAATTGTTTTCAAAACGTTTGGTTTCCGTCAAAGCACTGCTTGGGGCAAGCTGTTGCTTCTAGATTTTTCTTTTAAGCATAACATTAGGTTGTACTCAGTTTCTATATTCAATTGAGAAAATGCAGTGGAGGTTTTTATTTCAGAAATGCTGCAAAATTTAAGAAACTATTCAACTGAAAAAGCTCTTGTTAAAAAACTGCTGAAAACTTAATGTTTAGCTAATTCATGTTTTCAAGATTAGCTTTGCACAGTATCACAAAAACTAAATTTTACTACTCAATATAATTCTCTGCAAGGTTTTTTCAGAAGAGGATATTTGGATTGCAAGTCCTCATGTCTAACACAACAACATACTGCAATTTTGAGTTGGTTGAGCTTCATGCAGCCTATAAACTACAGTGTTTAAATATACAAACGTATAAAATATTATCTGTATCTTGGCTGCTGATTCAAAATAAATTTCTTGCCCTTCATAAAAAAGTCCATTTTCTGAATAAAACCAAGAACTGGACCCTCTACTTGACTAATCAACTTGAATTCATGCACAAGCCAGTGCACTTTCAATATTCATGCAGGTGGCTGCTCAGAAGCATGCAGAATGACAAAAGCATTCACTGAGTCTTTTTGGAAGCAGCAATGCTGATTTATACCTTCTTAAAAATATATGTCAAAAGCCAGAAGAGATAAACAGAAATGAAAATCAAATTCAGCAGGAAAAGTGTTCCCTATAAGCAGAGAAGTTCTCAGCATAGTTGCTCTCAAAAAACAAAGCTTACAATGAAATATAATTTGTGCCATAGCTAGAATTAATAACGAGTTAAGAGAAACTGACTTAAAACAATCTAACAGACTTGGGGAGGCCATCTTAGTGGGGATATTTCTGTTTGGTTACAGTATTGTATGTGCATTTTAAGTGTAGCATGAATAATAATT
The DNA here is from genome assembly GCA_027886175.1 of Phylloscopus collybita. Taxonomy (NCBI): domain Eukaryota; kingdom Metazoa; phylum Chordata; class Aves; order Passeriformes; family Phylloscopidae; genus Phylloscopus; species Phylloscopus collybita. The sequence goes on along the minus strand of JAJNNQ010000137.1, from coordinate 45,666,120 downwards.
AGCATGTATTTGAACCAAGAAACACTAATCCCCAATTAAAGCTTATACAAGTCTGATGCCTCCAGTTTCCAAACAAAATTTTCCTTGTCTATCACTTGATATTCCAGTTGTGGGCAAAAAGGATGTCAAGGTAGGAAGCACATCCACAAGTGGGCACTTAGGTAATTTTCCAGTACAGATATAGGTCCCAACTCATACAGATCTGGGGAGAAAAGGTAAAAAAGTCCCAAATCAAATGAAAATTCTTTCACCATTCTCCTCTAAAACACATTTGAGAAGTGAATTTTTTTTTTCATAGAAAGCAATGCCTTGATGCTTTATGTCAGTAAAAAAGGAGTGTGTGTCTTTGTGAATGCATCAAGGTCACCTGGTTTCAGCAACCAATTTGGAAAGTGATATTTTTTGTAAGTTCAAAAGTTGATAGGCCACTTGAGTGCAACCATGTTTAGAATTAATCTCTTCTTAAATCTAAATAGTAAAATGCAAAGAAAGCGAAAAACTTGAATTCTTCCAGACTAAATTTGAGAGAGACCACTCTGCACCTTCTTCACCTGCATCAATGGTATATTCAAATTTTGTCAAAGTGCTATGAATCTCCCTTCCACAGCATTTTAAATATTTTCCACAAAGACCCACTGCAAGTTGTAAAGATCTACTACAAGTTTTAGCATTTAGTAATGACTGAAAGATCCCAATATTTTTTATTTAACAAACCAGCTTTCCAATTTTTTGCAACACTGAGGACTTCTATAAGAAATAATCTGTGGTACAACTCTCTACAAGCACTCAGAAGGAACTATTAATATTTAATAACTTTTCTTAAAAATCTCTTCTCTAACTGCTCCCTCTCTTTTGGTCCATTATCCCTAAAGAGTAGCTTCATCTACCTGAAAAAACCCTTCTGCCAGAAACCTGGCAGCCAAAGCCCCCGCAGAACTTTGAGGACATACAAAGCAGGCTGGAAAAATCTCTGGCGCAACCTTTCAAAAAGATACTGCATCAATCTCTTCAGAACTGTCAAAGAAACAGCTAACAGCAATGTCCAAACTCACCAAACGATGGTCGGGGGAAAAAATCTCCCTGAATTCACCTGTTCAGTTCACATAAAAAGGAGACAAACTCAACACCACGTAAATGCCATTGGATTTGCATTGTTTTCCTCCATTCTCACCCTCCACTGAACCAGCTTTCTGCATTCACAGGCAGGCACAAAGACCTTGAAAGCCCTCAGTACTATTAACAGTGCAGTCAGCACCACCCAGGTAGCAGTTCCCCTCTTTAGAGATGGGCATCTGTGATCAATGGAGCTAAAATACACAAAGCATGCTTGCTGAATTGCACACTTCGGCACAAGACCTGTAGGTTTTCCCTCGGAGCACTCCATATACCCAAAGTGCTTTGAGATAGAGCAGGAATCACTACATCCCCGTGAAAAATAACTGTAGCTGTGTTATTGTCCCAAATCTATCAACTAGGAGGATTTACAAAAGCAAAATTTACCTAGAAGCACAGAGTGTTCAGTATATCTCAGCATAGGCAACAGTGAAAGTAAAGAATCTACCTTTTTCTCTTTTCAAACCTGCCCAAGTAGCAGACAAAGGAAGGAAATAATCATCTTTGGACATACAGACATAGCTACAGCATCTCAAATATCTTCAAAATGCAAACACTTCCTGAGAATCCTTCTTCTGAAACAGAATTTCTGCTAGGAGAGGGTATCATCTTAACTTTCAGATGGCTGTCATCCAACATCAGAAAAGCCTAAGTCTTTAAGCAATGCAGGAATGCAGACTAATGGTTGGCAGCACTGTCCTTTAACTCAGATTCAACGTTAGCCCTGGCTGTGCCCACTTCCAGTACATGGTAATATATTAGCACAAGAGAAATGGAAATTCTTGGTATTCTTTTTACTATTTTTATAATATTGAATCAGATTCCTGGCAAAAGAAGAAGTAGCAGTAAAAGAAGGTATATTCATCCAGAGTATCTGAAAAGTAAAAATAAATTTCAAGATACCTCGTTCATGGTTTGAAATAAAAATCTGCTGACATCTGGTATGGATCAGCTGGCTGAATTGCTTTGATTACTAATCCAAAGCCAAGTTCTTTTTTATTTATTCATTTACTCATTTATTTCATGGTTATAAAAATGTGTTTCATAATAAATATGGAGAGTGACAACACAACGCTGATTAACAAATGTGATGTTCTCAATTCCTTTAACAGATTTCATTTTTAAAAGGAATTGTGTGTCTGCAAGATTGTCAGTCCTAAATTTTATCCATGCCTTTGCTGTCACAACTTGGCTTTGGCTTTCTTCGGATATGCTAAATTTATAGGTGTTGACATAGTACTAAGAACTACAAGAAGAAAATGGCTGTGTCAGTGCTTGTCAGACCACACCTGCAATACTGTGTTCAGTTGTGGCCCCCACTATTAAAAATAGACATGGGCAGGCTGAAGAGGGCCCACAGAAGGGCCACAAAGGTAACCAGATGACTGGGAAGCCTGCCATGAAGGGAAAGGCTGAAATGACAGGGTTTGCTCTCTTTGAGAAAAGAGGTCTTAGGGGAGGTGTTATCGCCATGTTCTGGTATTTAAAGGGTGGCTACAAAGAAGAGGGAGACCCCCTTTTTACAAGGAGTCACGTAGAAAAGACAAGGAATAATGGGAACAAGTTACTCCTGGGGAGATTCTGGTTGAAAGCAGGAATAAAGTTTTCCACAATGAAAACAACCAGTCGTTGGAATAGGGAAGTGGTGGATTCCCCAGTATTGGGCACATCTAAGATTCAGCTGGAGAGGGTGCTGGACCATCTAATCTTGAAACTAAATTCTCTATGAGCTCCTTTTAGACAATTGATGACAACAATTAGAGTTATGCCTCAATCCAACTCTCAGGTCTTTTGCTCCCTTTCTAGCTTGGTGTTCTGCAAAGCTGCTTTCTAGCCAGACAACTCTCACTGTGTAGTGTTGCATGCAGCTATTCCATTCTAACTGCAACAATTTGCATTTGCCTTTGCTGAAGGCAAGGTTCCTCCAAGCCCATGTCTTCAGCCTGTTGAGAGCACTGTGAAGAGCAGCCCTGCACTCCAGCAAATCACCCACTTCCCTCCAAAAGAGCAACACTGAACAAACTTACTGAAATTGCATGCAATAGAATCATATAAGTTGTTATGAAGGAGTTAAGCAGCCCAGGCTCCAGTGCTGAGCCCTATGGAGCTTCCAGCAACTGGTGATCAGCTGGAGTTCAGACCATACTGACCCTAAACCTTTAGGTCCAGCAGTCAAGCTTGTTTTCCAGCTACCTTAGTCTGCCTAATTAGTATCTCATCAGTTTAGCCACCAAGGTATTACTTGAACCCCTGAACTCCAGGGTTTTAATCTTGCTATTTACCTTTCTCACCACCACCTCACAGGTGTGCAGCTGGAGCTACCACTGACCTTCCCACGCTTCACCAGGTCCTCTTTACTCATGAGCAGTAGATCATCTTCTGTGACTGATGGGGCAGCACTTGTGTCAAAACACATTCTCAACATATTCAAAAAAATCTCCCTGACGGCATGTGCCACACCATGTTACACCATCCAGCAGATGTTGACAGGTCAGAGTTGCTCTCAAAGAAACAATGTTTTTAGTCAAGCTTCCTCCAGTCCTCTAAAGCAGGTTTCAGAAAACTCCCTTCTCCTCTCAGTCTGTAGCAGCTGTTCACTCAGAGGCATTCATGTTGGACTCTTCTTTGATCTTGACCAGCTTATTACTCCTTCCAAAGCAAATCTGGATCTGCAAATTCAAGCCATCATTGGAGCACAAGCCTTTCTTTCATCTTAGCAGCTGGTACTTCCAAAAGAGTCAGCACTCCTCACTACCATGCACTGTTCGTGTGAGCCATCCCATACCACATTTCTGTGCCCCTAGAGAGGTACTCAGATGCTACCCAGACTTTGTATTCCTTGTTGTTTCCTATGCACTGTGTGTTTCTGTACAGGGAGATGGGCCATCAGGGAAAGTATGAAAGATTTCTGTATAATTCTGCCATTTAAGTATTTCTCTGGCCTTCATTCCTCCCCTTCTCTCTGGGTATTCATTCCTGAAATGAATACTCTTTAAAAATGAAATTTCATTGAAAGTGGTGATATCCTAACTGAGGCTCAAACTCTTCTCCATAGGTAAACAAAAACACATGCATGTAAGAGAGCAATAACCCCACCACCTTCCAGCCAGGCTGCTTACTTTCCTTCACTCCTACAGTCAGAAAGAATACCTTGGACAATGTGAATCCAATGTGAATTGCACCCACGATGGTGCAATGCTACCTGAACCTGGAAATTACCTGAAAGGACAGTTCTAAAAACTACTCATGCAGCTTAATCAAAGCTTTTTAGACAGCTACTCAAACTTAGAATCATACGTGAAGCATTCCTCCCTTAGAATGATCCTCACATTGGAAGGGCATTAATTTATGTTCATATTTTTAAAGAACAGATCAGCAAAAAACACAGAACTCCAAAGGTGTACAAGATACATGACTGCTCTTGTAATGAATTACTGAAGTTATAGGAAGACAAATACAGGTGATTTCATTATGAAATGAGATAAGGATGTACATTACCCTTTTACCATATGCTCCGTTTTCTACTTCTTCATACCTCTGTGAAGCAGAATTTTCTGGAAAAGCTGTTGTTAAAAACAAGTACAGTAACCTGCTGAGTACTGAGAATGAGATACTTTTATGTCTGACACTTCCCACTGCTCCTAAACAGATTTGTGACTCCAAGCAGACTCATTTATCTCATTAACAAGAAGCACTATTAGGGAAAAACAGAAACCTTTGAATTTAATGAAAATTCAAGTACATTTTGTCTGAATGCACATTTTTATTTATGTCTTTACATACAACAGGAACAGCATTAAAGTTCTATCTATGCACTTGTTCACAGAGCAAGAATAATCAGCCAATATTTTGAGGGAGTGATATTCGAATAGCAGGAGAAAAAGTACCAACTACTAAAATTTGTCAGCTCCTGGTTATACCTTATCCTTGCATGCTATGGTCTACTCCAAAAGTTACTCAGTGGAAAAGGATGCATCTTGTTACCATAACTTCAAAGTGATAGTCAAATGTGTTATGCTGTAAATAAGAACAGTTGAGATGCAGAGGCACATGAAAATCCACTGACAAATTTTTGAATGGTTTGGGTTGGAAAGGACCTTTAAAAGTCATCTAGTCCAGCCTCCCCTTCTATGACCAGGGACATCTTCAACCAGATCAGGTAGCTCAGAACCCCACCTAATCTGGACTTGGATCCCAACTCCTGTTAACATTATCATGTGACTAGAAGAATGTACCTATTTGAAAGTCTTAATCATACATAGTTTTAAGTAATCTCTCAATTTTAGAGGACTACTCAGTTGGTTTTGATAACTGGTGATCTTTTTAGACTGTTTTCAAGATGAAACACAAAGCCTTACAAACACATAGCCTTACAAAGCCACACAAGCCACAAACACATCACCAGTGTAGGATTTCTTTTAATTACATGTTCAATGGGTATCACCAAACCTGTAATTCCATCTCAAAAGTAAAACTTCCAAAAACATATATTACCCAGAAAATACCCAGAGGAAAAGAGAAAAGTGTTGGGGAGAGAGAAGAGCAGAGGGAAATCTTAAAGAGTCCTCTAGTTACAGAAGACAAAGCAGAATAAATATAGGCCTAAAGCAGAATAGGTTTCAACTGTTCTTCATCTAAATTCCAAAGTATTTCTACTGATACCACTGAAAGCACACTTATCTTATTTTTCTTCCCCACAAAGTGAGTAAGGAGAGGGATTACCCAGAGAGGTGCACAGAACTCAAACGGCTAATAAAAAATTCTGTCCTCATGCTCACTGTTGTACATTCTGTTTCTCACAATAACTGACAAACATAACAAGATTCAAATAAATATCCACTGAATTATAGATGCTCTACCCCTAACAAAAAAAAAAAAAAAGGATACAAGTTGAAAACCAGTTTAAAAAGCAATCAAATAGAACCCAGAAATAACTACTTCAGTATCATAAGGGACCCTCTACTTCAGAAGAAAACCCATATGAGGAAGTCCATGCAGACAGTGGGTCTATCTCTACAGCCTGAGTATTACATAGTACACTTGAAGATGAGCATTTTGAACCAATTTCCTGAAGTAGAGTCTACTGACTTTTGCTACTTCTTTGATGAAACAATATCTGTCTTGCTCCTCCTTTGAATTCAATTTCTTCAAATAATTTCTCTGCTATCCAACCTCCAATGGGAGAAATTGCTGAGGGGACCCTGTGGTCATTCCTGCACACCTGAGGTGGAGCAATTGTGAATTCCAAGAGGCACAGTTACCTACCCCAAGACAGCTTCTGGACACACAGCTCCTGCAACCTGAGCACAGCCACTGGACAGCAATAAAGGTGACCCTAATTGAGGCTGAGAGAACATTTCTCCCTGACTCAGAACTTCATTCTTAGCAAGCAGAACAATAAAACTAATTTCATCTGAGCAAATTGGTACTATGACACAATGGAAAAGAAAGACAGGGTGATATGACCAGCCCCATGTCCAATGATGGATTCTGAACTAGATAACATACATATAATGGACTCACCCAGCCTCCCTCTGGAAGCATACACTGCCCAGTCAAAAGCACTCCATCAATTTACCCACCCAACACATGCAAAGTGACTTCAGTGCTAACAAGCTCCTGGACTGCAGTCACACTGTAGCTTGAAAATGGTGATATCCTAAAGTCAGACCAATGGGTCCCAGTGGCAGTACAGAACCGTGTTAAAGAGATCAATTCCCAGCTCAGAGGCCATACTCCAAGGGCACAAGATCAGAAGGGCTGGAAGCCCAGCCTCAAAGCAGGTTAGAGCCTGACTATATGTCCCTGTAATTTATCAGGGTCCTACTTTTGAGATCCAACATTCCAGATCAGGCTCTGTCAAGACAGCAGGTCCAGCATAAATTATGAACCTCTCAAACGTCATCCAATCAACTTTCTTTTCTGGGTCAGATCAAGAGGCCACCTATCTATACCAGCAGAAAAGAGGTCATACTTGGAGAGGAAACATAAGAAATAAGGCAAGTATGGAACAGTCAGTCATTCTCAAGCCTTACCTTCTGGCTTCCAGTGAAAATCTTGTCTTTCTTTTCACTGTAGGCAGTCTTTCCATTAAATTCTACTCCAACAGAGTGCATTGGAAGCTATAAATACCAAAGCAAAGCCACAGTGATCTTCTACCATTTCTATGACTAAACCCAGCTCATTTTTATAGGAGTAACAGCCTTCTAGCTCTTAAGGTACAATACTGACCATCCTTTGTGCTGACAACACCAATTCAGTACCACACTGCCATGAGCCATTGATTTGACCACTTACTGACTTTCACATATTCCACAGAGGTTGACATTAACCTGTGATACATAGCATTCCAGAAAGGACACCTTGTTTCTGGAAGTTCATGAGTCTTTTTTCTAATGAAGAATATTAGCATTAAAGTTTCTCTCTTAAACCGAAGTATTGTAGGCTAAGGAAAATACTATTCATTTTCAGAAGAAGCAAGATCCTGAAGAAAAGAAAAAAAAACCAAACTAAAAAGGACCAAAATTCAATATACAGCACACACAAACAAATACAGCAAAAAAAACCCCACCCCACATACAAGCACCTAACAATTTATACTGTTTAATTCACTTGGGAAGCAGAAGGAAAGAAAAAGTTGAAAAAGACCAAACTTCATGGAAACTTACTCTCTCAAGTCAGGGTCCCAGAAAACTGTTCAACTCCTGCTTGCAAGCATCAGAATTCAGAAACTTTGGGAGTTTTCCACTGCAGCAAAAGGCAGAGCTTTAAAAAACTACAAGACTTTAATTAGACATTAAGTAAGACAGCCTTTTCCCAGCTCCATCCCCTAGGATACTTTCAAAGAAAGTTGCATTTGAACAATTTTCAGGACTGGTAAACAGCAGTCTAGGGAAGGGGCATTAACTTTCAAGACTTTTTTCCTGCAGTCTGACAAAATCAGGCAAGTTGGAAAACTCTACCAACATATCTCTGAAATGCACCACAACATTTTGATAAAAACAGTTTTGTGCTTGTGTCTTTGATCAAGGATCAAAGTCATCACCCCAGATGAATCTGAATGAAGTATTCAGGTATTTCAAATGCTGAATGACAGACCAAGTGAGGATTAAAGGTCAGGCCAATAGCTTGAAATGTCGTAAAAACAGACAATGCTGAAGTACACTTAGATCTTCACGCAAATAGCCTTCAGGCTTGCTATGAGTTTAGTCAAAGCGAGACAGCATGATCTATTTAAGCTGTGCTCCAGGCTGGGTGCTGTAAGACAGGGTTGTGCTCATGACTATAGTATCAATTTGCTGCATGATCTATTCTTTTGGATTCAGCTGTATTTCACTATTGACAGAGTAGATGCATTCTGCAGCTTTACATGACTATCATGGGACTAAATCCCTATGGGACCTATATAATTTCATTTTGGGATTCTTGTTGTCTGTCCAGAATGTTTTTGCCTGCTGATTTTTCATACATCTGGAAACAAAGCTGAGGCTTCCTCAACAATCATGGTTCCTCAGGGCCCACATAGGAAATTGCTACTCGTCACATAATAAATTCCCTGAGTACAGGGAATTTAGCCAAGGAACACTCTTTCCAATGATTAATTTAGCTGCTGACTTTAAGTTTCCCTTCCATGTAACAGCTTTTCTGTTATTTAATCAGAGATAAACAAGTTTCTGAAATGTTCTTCCAGTTTAATACTGGGTTATCAGATAGTTAAAACACTAAAAATAATCCTTTAAGGATCATTCATGGTCTTACTCAATAGGTTTTGATTGAGATTTCAAAACACCACAGCTGTTATTACAGGTATGTTGGAGCAACTAAATCTAAACCGTAACTTTGCCAACATACTCAGAACCTCTCTTTTACAAAAGCTTTTTGTGTTAATTCCTGCCTGCAATAACTCATCTGCAATAAACCTCACTCAGCTACATGTATTAACCAGCTGTCAACAGTACAACATCACAGGAAATAATTAACAGTACTTCTACTCCTAATATCACTTAGTAGGACTATAGTAGGACGGTACTGATACTGCACAGATACTACTTCAAAACGTAAGCATATTAACAAAAATAGCCCAGATACATACACACACACAAAAATATATTATAACAAACCCATCTTGAAAAACAAATCCGAAGTTTTTGTAACAAAACCATCTTGAAAAGCAAAGTTTTTCTAGTTTCCAGAGGGGATGATATTCACATCACTGAAGCTAAGGTGCTTACATAAGCAGCTAGTATCCTGTGGCTCTTCAACGCTCAACAGAGAAAGGCTTCTCCAGGAACAAAATCAGAGCAGAGACACAGTATAAGCTCTTTGTAGAAACAATTTCTTCTAGAAGTGAAGAAAACATAAAAGAAGCACAAGAGAAACTATCTGACTGAGGCTTAGTGGTTCACACTGTAACACAGAGAAACAATAAAAATCCTCATTATATCATACTGTCTCTTCAGGCTGGCAGAGTTCAATGAAATCAGAATTCCAATATGACTGGATTACTGCCTTCTCATATTCTTTGAGGTGTCCTGGTCTCTGCAATTCTGAATGATGGCCACAGGAAATAGATTTCATGGATATTTTGATGAGAAGAGAAACAGAGGTCATATCCTCCCAGCGTAGAAACAATAATGTTTATCTAGTGTTTGGCTTCTGTGGTTATACAATTTAATTAACCTCAGCATGATCTGTGGTAGAATATAGGATGAGACTTCAGTTGTCTCACTGATTTCAATTTTGTTGTGAAGTTTCAAAGCAGTGATTTGGAAAGTTGAACAGAAAGAGTGCTATCATATTCTATGAGATTTCTGAACAATTCGAAGTCTTACTGTGAATTACCTTCAATATGCAAACTACTGATGAACTATATTATTTGTTATTATGCCAGTGCAAGTGATATCTTTTATTGTTACCAACATAGAGATCAGCATTGTGAAAAGGAAATAATGTAGGTTTATGTCACCCAAGAGTCAAGGGTTTCAAGGATTCAAGGATTCATGGATGCCCATCACCTGGGTAGCTAATAATCTTATTCACAGTTCTGTATTTGCTTAGAGAGCAGATATCTTCAAGATAAATGACTTGGGTCCTTGACTTCGTTTTATGTAAATCATGAGATCATAAGTATGAATTATGCATTTTGCAGGAGACATGCTTTTATGACAGTTTGCACTATGAAGAGCAACAGTAACACAATTCACCTTGAGAACACCTGCAAGCGAGTCAGAGCATATGGCAAGTAATTCACTGTAAGTGGAAGATAGAATGGAGATATTCCTGTGGAATGAAGATCAGATCTCCAGCCCTCTAGAGTTTCAGACCTTTCTCAAACAAAAGACTTGATGATTTTCTTGTATTATTCAGAAGGTATAACATTTTCTAGATGAGTTACATTTTTCAGGAATTTGTAAGAGTAGCATTCTGCCTTACTCCTTATCTTTTATTCTTAAAGGAAAAAAAAAGTAAACTCTTAATTAGAAGAAACAAAAATATAAACTTTGAAACTATTAGATTTTTTTTCAGTTAAGCCAGTTGATATGCTTTTGCTTAATCTTGGCCCAAAATACCTCTGCACCAGCTATAACACCTAAGATTCAGCTGGGTTGCAGACCGTGTAAGAGTCCTGGCTATAGCAATTAATCTCTCCAGACGTCAGTCACAGCCAGAATGGTTTCATGAAAGGAAAGTCTCACCTATAGAACCTGATTTCCTTTTATGACAAGGTAACCCACCCAGCTGATCTAGGAAAGCCAGCAAATATAATTCCTTTGGACTTCAGAAAAGCTTTGATACTGTCTCTCATAGTATCCTTCTGGACAAGATGTCCAGCTCACAGCTGGATAATCATGTCATGCTGTAGGGGAGCAACTGGCTCACAGGTCGAGCACAAACAGAGTGAATGGGGTAATGTCAGACAATTTTCAACAGCTACAAACTATAAAAGCTATATCAAACTTTCACAATGCATGAATCCTCCAAACACTTTCCTGGAAACTTGTGCAGTTTCTCCCTTGAGTAGGGACACCTGCCTCTCTGTTACTCCCAAAAAGTTAAGTGAAGAACTCTGTGTATATTATCATCACTCTCGTGTTAAGTTACATTCAACTCCTAATCAATACTATTTCTTCTGATAGCTTTAATATAGGAACCTTGATACAGTGTACTGTTCTATGTCATATTGTAATTTACTTGGAGTTCTTTAATGTTATACTGTGTAGTAAGTAATTCTGATTAAGATCTTTCATCTGTTAACTCTTGTCTGTTTAATACTCACTTTTACAAATAGATCTGGTTTGCCATCATTAGAACCTGCAGAGTGATTCCTTCATTTTAAATAAGTATTCATGTTCTGAGGCTAAAGCAGGGCCTGTCTGAAGCTTCCACTCATCCCATGAGAGGTGGTCAGTGAGATCAGATAAGCAATCTCCCTAATACCATGTGTTGGATACAGATAGTATGTGTTATGCCTCATTTCTTGTTTTAATTTTGTCCGTGGATTTGTAAGGCTGAACTTTTCTATGAGTGAAGTGATTGCAAATGTTTTCCTTAACCTTTCCTCTGCCCTCCTGGCCTCCAGGTGCTCTCTAATGCTTGCTATGGAAGAGCAACTGATGACTAACATTTCTTAAAGGAAAGAGTAAGAAAAAATGGTAAATGCAACCGCCTGGAACAATTTCAGAAGGGAAATGGAATGCAGGGCACAAAATTTTCTGTACAGTATTGCAGAAGTTTCTTCAGTTCACCCAAAGAATAATCAGAATATTATAAATAGTATTTTCAGATTAATTTGTAGTCCATGTCTGGTCACCTGTGACTGAATTTCAGTCAACAGGAGGAACAGTTTCAGGAACAGAAAAACAAGGACCTTAACTAACTGCTCTTTGGGCAGCTAAACTAATTAGCCTGCTGTCTCCCATGTCCCTCACAAACCCCAGTTTTCCTTTATATTCCTGATATCCGTCATTGTTACAGCCCATATTTGCCCAACTTGCCCAGAGCCATGCCAAGTCTGTATAGATTTCTTGTTTCAGACTAAGACAGTTGATATGCACCTGCTCAATTCTTGCCCAAAACACTCCTGCACATAGCACCATATACTCAAGTTTAATCCTAGACTCCTCAACAGAGGACTCTTGCTCCCTTTTCTCCTAGAGATGCATCAAGCCGCTTCTAACAACACATACTGAAAATAAATGTCATAAGAGCAGAAGTCTCCCTTCCTTCTTCACAATGGGGGCATAAACATGGGTTTTTACTCCATGTCAACACTAATTTTCATGCAATCTCTAAACCCTCAAAATCATTAAGCTCTTGCTTTAAATTGGCAAAAAGATCCATTAGCTATTAGAGCACAGATAGAGATGGAGTAAAGGCATATGCCTCATTTCCTTAGGCAACAGATTAAGTGAAAGGATGCATTTCTCAGAAAATGTTTATCACCCTGTGTGCCACCTAAAACTTTTGAATCTGTCACTGAAACTTATCACCTAATGTGCATTCATTTGAAAATGGCAGACAAAGGAAGAATGTGAATATAAAAAATGCTCAAAAATATTTTTGAGGCATAGTGGCACACATCCCAATATTATGAAGCTAGTTTAAATAAATAAATAAAATCTGTAATATTTAGCTAGATAACAGCAATAAAATTACTAGTGATATGCTTTGCTACCTTGACAGTAAATCAACATGAAAGACTTTTTTAAAATGTTTCCTGTCATGTAAATGAGCTAAAATGCTGCTTCCTGAATAATAAATATTTGGACCGTGCTATGTTACAGCAAGTCCCTATAAATAGAATATGGAGGTAACAAGAGAGATAACAGAAAAGCTGACACCTCAAGCACTTTTTAAATGTTGCATTGTTTTCCGAAAGACTACAGAAAACACTGTATGACACACTCAAGAGAAGTCCAAGGAAAGGACTTGGCATTTAAATTTCCCAAATGAATGACACTTTTGACATTTCCCTTAAGAAAGTTCATGATGTACAGTAGTTTTTGTTCTGCTTTCCACTAGGAAAAAAATGGTCAGAATAATGGTAGTAATTGGTAAACAGATGAGTAAGAAATCCCAGAAGCAATCTCATATTAAAAGGCCTCCCTACATATTACTGAGGAATACTGCTCTATAACAATTTCGGTTGAACCATAGATGGATTGTTGTGCTCTGGGATGTTTTAGGGGTTTTTTCCTTCAAATAAAACTTTGCAGAAAGCAAGGCAACACATTAAGAAGGTCTCAACAGGTCATAAAATCCCTGGTAAGGCAAATCACTTCTGCTAAAGACATCCACACAGCTTCGCTGACAGGGGTTTCCAGCAGCAGTGATCTCCACAACATTCCCCAGGTATTAGATGAGGTTACCTACCTCACTCACTTTCAAAAAAGTAATTTCCTAACATCTAGCCTGAATCTCTCTCAATGCAAATTAACTTCCCTTTTCTCCTGTTCTCAGTAGGCCCTGTAAGTGCTCTTTCTTCCGCTACTTTTCTTACCTTTTTGATTCTGCTGTTTATCCCATTTTTCTTTAAAGTCAGTGCCCCAAACATGATATATAAGTTCTGCTGATATCTTATTATATATAACATAATGTAATGCTATTTATAAATTATTTTTAATCAGCAGAACAGTATGGATTCACATTTAGTGTAGTATCCAATATAGTTACCATAAGCTTTTCTTCAGTATTTTCTAAGCAAGGGTTCCCTTCACCTTATGATTGTGCAGCTAATTATTCCAAAGTATAGCACACTGGAAAAGTCCTTAGTAAACTTCTCCCAACTTCTTGCAGACTGTTGTTCCAGCATGTTTATCCTAGTTTTGTCCTCCAAACTTCTTCCTGTTTCCTCCTCACGGCCACCTGCAAAGTAAAGAAGTATGCTGAGCAGACCCAAACGAAACCTCCAGAAACACATTCAGTCCCCTATTCAATAGCAGATGCTTCACACAATTAGTCTGCACAGTTTCCTACCTACTGGTTGATTCAGTTTGCACCTGTTTCATCAACCATGTATTTCTTTTCTTGCTTGAAAGTGCAGCATGCAAGAAAAAAAAAGTGTCCAGGTGTTAAAGGCAAGCTGCATCTACAGCCTCTCTGACTCTAAAAGGCCCGCAACTTTTCTAAAATTAAATTAGACTGGTTTGAAAAGGGTTACCCTCAGTCAAGATGCCTTGTATGGGTTGGTTTTACTCAGTTTTGTCAGATTGTAAGCTCCAGCATTTTACTTGAACTTAGGTTAGGTGAATTTTCTGCAATTCTCTGATCTTCCTCTTCCATTCTCTTACTTTTTCCATCTTTCTGAAAATTCACCATCTTCACTGAAAATTCTGTCAATGTTTCCTTGAACAGGAATATTTTACCCATTTCCCTAAGTGTGATGACATTCATCAGGATCAGCCAATACAACAGTAATCTCTTTCTTCCTCTTTCTACACCTACTCATTGACAGTAATCATGCTAGCTACATGAAAAGATCACAGTTAATTCCCTTTTCCACCTATAATGATTACCCATAGATTTCCACACTCAAATTAAGCAGCAGTCTGGACCTAAGAACATGTACAACCTTGACAAATCAATGTCACTCCTGTTAATAAGGCAATATAAATATTCAAGCCTCTGAATCACTTCACCAGATTTTTTTTTATAGCATGTATCTTTGACAGTTCTTCCTCTTTATTTCTTACATATCTTAAATGGCATTTAGAAATTTAGGATGGGCAGCAGACTGCTGCTTTTTTTTTCTCTCCTCTCCCACATTAGCCCAGCAACCATGAGGTAGATATCAATACATCCTGATGTTATCAAAGATACATACTTCAACATCATTATGCCATTTTTTACAACACTACACTGACTGCCATATCAAGTTCCCAAAAGAGATAAAAGCCACGTTCCCATCCCAACAACCACTAACTCAAAACATGCTAACCAGCACCATTCTGGCTTACCTATCAAACTAAATTTTAACAATAAGAACCCCAGAAACAAAAAGACCAGCTGGAAAACGCAAATGTAAATCTTGGCTGTAACAGCAGTGTCTCCCCACTCCAGTAGGACCTGCCTCTGATAAACCAAAGCAGTTTTTCATCTGCAAGAAAGGAGACACACAAACCATATCTGTGACACTTCCACCCTGTCCTTCCTCCCTGACATACAAGAACTCCACTTTTCAGGCTCCCAGGCAATAAACTACATGTGGTGCGCACTCTCAAACATAAGCAAGTAGAAATATTTCTCACTGAAATTGGAACAGATCAGCAGTAGTCACTTTGCAGAGAGAATTGTGGCCTCCAAAACTGAAAACATAATTCAAAATTAAATTTCTCTCAAGAATATATTCCATTGTATTTGGATTTTAATTCTTATGAAAGTATGTTAGAAAAACTAAATGATGAGTCTTCTATTCTTGTCAGAAAAAATAAAAGGAAAGAAAATTAGAGTTTGTTGTTTTGCTGTTTACTTTTTTTTAAAACCTTGACATTTCCAAGAAGCCAGATCCCAAGAAATTCTGTTCAAATAACTTTAATTTTGTTAAAAAAGAAAAGGGGGAAAAAAAAAAAAGGCAACACAGCCCTAAACTTCAGCTCTGCTATTGACTTTTAGAAACATGTAGAGCTTATTGAGACTGTAGCTAATTATGACTTAGTGGGGTTTTTTTCTCTACACTACTTCACACACTATATTTACTAAATAATTACAGTAAATTTCCCAAGGTCAGAAACCAATACAGTGACAAGAGCCTGTAAGCAGAGAGAGATACAACAAAAAAACTTTTTTAATAGAAAAAGCACATAAATGCTTTACAAGCATCCATAAACCCCACACTAACTAAACAGAGTACACACGTGTACACACAGAGATTCACATCTCATTTTCTTAGTAATGGACTAAATCTTTGGGAATTCGTAACAAAGATCACTGTTCTCTCCTGTAGGTGTTGGGTGTCGTCAGTGCATGTCCATTCTTTTGTAAACCTGTACTAGATCAAGGTCCAGCCTGGTGACTAGGAAAAAAGCCTCTGCACTAATTGCAGGATCCAGTCTCAGGGTATCACAAGCCGATTACTCAGCACATGGCCTAAGTTTATCTTACACCTTTATCTCAATTTCCAGTGGTGCTGTACTGAAAAAAAAAAATGCTTTAGTGGAATTCGGAGTGGCAAGTATAAGCAGCAGTGTTAAAAACAACAATCTTCAGGAGCCATATTAAATTTGAACATCCAGTACTGGCAGGGTTTAGAAGATTTGTGAACTGGTGAGCACAGGAAATTCTACAGAAAACCAAATTTCTTCTTGTTTTTCCCCTTCCCCAATAATAGATATTAAATCAAGTTTACATATAAAGATACTGCTGTTAACAGTTCTTTGGGAAGGGATGAAGAATTCCCCCTATTTCTCATTAAAACTATAATACTGTAACTTAGCGAAAAAGCCATAAGCGATTATATGACGGATAACAAGGCAATGGCAATAACTTTTAAGATTTACTAATAGGCAATTCTCTCTTGCCTGCAAAAGCACGAGCATATGAGATTTTTGTGGTTTTTTGATGTAGCACTATCTCAACCATATTCTTTTCCACGATTGCTTCACCCAACAAGGTGTAGCTGTCATCTCAACCATAAGACCAGCCAAAACTTAATCCCATAGGTGGAAAGCAACCTGAACTGATTGATCTGTTTATCAAGATGTGAAAAGCCATTGGATTGCCTTTAGCCCACCTGTAGTAATTAATTATACGAACATGCCCCATAGAAACCTTCCAAGGGAATTCTAACACCCACAGCCCCACAATCCATTCTCAAATGCTGTATTATGTTAACTCCACAAAATACACAAAACTTCATTGAAACTATTAATGAAAAATGCAATTGCTAATAAGTGCACTCTTAATAGTCTCTCCCTTTCCCTGAATCTCAAAGCCAGGTAAAAGATAATAAGCACTTTGCAGATTTCTACCCTTTCAGGTTTTTCCTTTTGTCACTGTCTTAGTATTGCTTCAACATAACTCCTGTATTTGGGGTTTTGTTTGGTTGGTTTTTTATAAACGATGTTTGGCAAAGTCCAATATCACTCACAATATACCAAAAGCATAAACATTAGAAACAAAAAATTAAATTATATGAAATACACTATAATATCAGCAAGGTTCTTTCTTCTTACTATGTAGAGCCTTTTATTAAAATCTAATACTAACACCAGATTAATGTGACAGCCATGAGTACACAAACCAAGTTACAAAGGAAATAAGCTTTTATTACTTTTTCAAAGATACAACTAGCTTAAAAGTAAGAGAGGGATGATGAAAATTGCTCAAAGCGGGGAAAAAAACCACACACCAAAAAACCAGAGTGTTTCTGGAAAAAAATATTCAAATCGTTGAGCAGTTAATTGGATTTCCACGCTTACATTTAATACAACAATTCTCCTTAGACAAAGTCTTTACTTAGGCTGTGTATTTCCCCATGCACAAGCCAAGTACAAGAGGATTTAAATAAAACTTTAACATTTGAAATGTTTCGGTTCTTATGATGAAGTTAAGCAGTAGTACACAATACCGATACAGGCAATAACCAGGGCCAGTAACAAAAAATAGAACTGGATTAGTCAGATGCCAAAAACATGCATAACAACACACCTCAAAAAAGGTTTTGTCCTACTGGAATTCTCCAGCAAATTGCTATGACTTCAAATGCAACAGTTGCAGAGCTCCAGCTGGAATCATCCCTCTCAAAACTCATCAGACACTGGGGTGAGTCACTATCATTCACATTAACGATAGCAAGTTTTAGTGCCATTAGTGAAGTCGAACATTAAACTTTTTCTAAACCATTGAACAGATGTTCCAGCCTTTATACTAACATGACTTTTTTCCTAATTGCCTGTGTTATATCCTACCAGAAACCTGTTGTTCTGGCAACTCTGCACAGGACTTGAACTTCATCCCAAACTTTTCTGATCTGCTTCCACCTCTGAAATTCCTTTTGCCAATTCCCTCGCAGAGGGCAGCAGCAGCTAACACCTGTGCTGCTAATGGAGCAAGGTCTCACAAGGAGATGGAGAGACAAGGCTACAAAAGTGATGGCAGCAGGGCGTACAAGGAACATTTTTCACAGGTGGGTCTGAGCACCAGGAAAGCACAGTGGTGGGGTGGGATGGAGCACTGAGCAAAAAGTGGCTGGACACAATGCCAACTATCCTGCTTACATTTCAGAAATCCGCTGTCATAGTTTAAGAACATATCTTCAGAATGAGCTGTAATTAAGCCTTTTCTCTCCTTTATTCCTCCTTACCCTTAAAGGCCATTTACTGCCTATCTTTCTTCCCCATTGGAGTCCCATGAGGCTGGGAATGAAAGTAACAGAGTTCTTTATTTTCAGAATACATAACTGCAAATGGCTTCCAGCTGAAATATTAGAAATCTTTTCAAGTAAAGTGACTTAATATGAGTCATTTGCTAATGTCATAAGCCTGTGGCACAAAACATCTTAAAAAGATAGTTTTGTCTAACTGCTTATTAAATAGAGTCAATTTTTATATTACTATCTTTTTGTTTTGCTTCTACATCCCAAATAATCTAATTTCTCAACAATTAAGCAGTTTGCTTTAATATACTCCTGCTGATTTAAAGAGGAAACAATAGAAGTAAAAGGGTATAATCTTTATTAGGTCAGTGATAGCTTCAATAGGTTGCAGTAAATTAAAAATATCATTATATGCAATTAAGCAACTTCATTAATATAATTGCCATTTCCCTCACTCTTTTGGCTTAGTATATGCCAATAATTATATTGAGACATACACTCATTCATGCACATACATATTTCCAATTTCCACCTACAACCTCCACGTTACTTGCAGGTAAAGATCAGTAATGTGCTTCTGAAAGCCAGTTAAGAAACCACACCTAAAAAATAACTTCTCATCCTGGACAACAGTGTAAGAATCACCCTTCGCTGTGTAAGTAACACACATGGGAGCATATATGTACTTAATCATTCTCTTAATAAATCAAGATCCTACTTGTTTTCCAGCTACAGAACCTGGACACAATTCAGAATCTGAAATGCCACGTCACAGTACAATGCTGCTCCAACACCTAATAGAATACTACCCTGCTCTAAAACTTCACGTTTCCAACTTTGTAGAAGATGGAGTTATGTTATTAAATTAGTAAAAAAAAAAGTCCAAAAATGTTATGATTGTCTATCTTGCAGAAGGGAAGCAATTTTCAGCCAAGTAATTGGTACATTTTCTTAGTGCATTATGTTTCTCAAAACATGTTACTGTAGGTGGGAATTAGCATCCCTTTTCTTGAAGAGGAAAATTACTTGTCTTCTATAGTGACTGGAGCTGTCATTCCAAGAGCTGACAAATGTTAACAATCTCTGTAGGTGTTCTTTACAAACATCTCAAAAATAAATAAATATATTCAGAAAAGGATCCAATGACCGAAGAAAGGTTATAAATAGAAGGAAAATACCACTGTTTGAATATTCAAACGCATCACATATCCATCATTTCCAACATAAGGAAAACTATTTTAAAATAGCTAAATTGGCACATTAACAACTAATACGGAACATTGCCAGAGAAAGAACACAAATATTATTTATTAACAACAAAATAAGTTAGCTGCATCTCCCATTTTGCAGATAACATCAAAGAGGAAATGAAAGTAGACAACAGTTCCATTCCAGCCATCCAATCTAGCAATCTGTGCAGACAGATTAGCAAAATCCTTACATCTGCAATTAAAAAACTGCACAGATATTTTTCTTTAAATCTTTTTGTTGTTCATCACATCCTCACTACAGTTTCTGGAAACTGTTTCCAGTGCTTGCAACAACAAAACATGAAGCTGCACCGCCTTATCCCACATGCTGAAAGCAGGTCCACGAAGTCCCAACTAATTTGCTCAAATCAATTTATTAAACCACAGTAACAACCATAATTTGTTTAAACTATGATGCCAATACTCTGTGACATTGTCTATATGTATAGCACACTTACACATGTAAAATTTCAATCATAAAACTCATCTTGGTTTAAAGAATTTATAGCAATATATTAATATACGCAACATGAAAGGACACATTTTTCCTTCTTATTTGCAAGAAATTATCAATCACAGAACAAGATGCTTTACTGAGATTTTGATTGAGAAACTCTCTTACTCTTTCAGTAATATTTCAGAATAGCAGCTACTCTTGGCCACATGACATGGCTCTTGAAGAGGGTCCTGTGCAGGGCCAGGAACTGTACTACATGATCCTTGTGGGGTCCCTTCCAACTCAGCTTACTCTGTGACTCTGTGATTAAAATCAGAACCAAGTGGAGAAGCTTCTTTTCCCAAATTGAGACTTTTGCTAGGAGACAAATACCAACATGTCGGAAAACCTTAGCTAAAATTACAGCTATACAGGATGTAGGACCACCCTCAGAGAGCTACAGCCTGAACAATAATCAAAATAATTGAAAAAAATTAGCAGTCAAAACAGCTCACTAATGCAATATTCAAAAAGAAGTAGGAAAAAAAGAACAGACTAAGATTCTCATTATACTTTCAAAACTTTTCATTTCTCAGTGTAACCAACGATTTAATTTTAATACAAAATTATCAAACGAATAACAGAAATATAAATAAATCAGCCTTGCAACTAGTTTAGCCCACGGTTATAAGTAACTCTTCTAAATGAACTAAGAAGCACACCACAGAATCCCCAATGCATTTAAAGAACCTCCTTCTCACAAGAGTTAGACCTTCTTCATCCTGATCAGAGTCAGATTTGAGCACATTACCTTCAAGCACACGATCATCACGTGATGGGGTCAATGGGATTTAGAAATAGTGGATATAAAATCTGCTGTGAGGAAGAGGGGATGGAAGATTTAAGACCTAATTACTTCAGTCTTACAGAAGAATTAGTATCTCAAATGATAAAGAAGACAAAGTAATATAGACTGAAGTCAAGCAAGCAGGCAATATTTTTTAGTTTCAGACTGTACCTGCTTTGTGCAGTAAACCAAGAAATGATAGCTTCAAATCAAGAACGGCAAAACACCCCACTAGCTACGAGGCAGAGCTTCATGTTTCTTTAGCCCTTCATCTTCCCCATTATGAGGTCTAATGCTCACCAGACACAGTGCCTGATTTCAGCATTTTCTTTCAGATACTGTGGAGACAGGTCTGGATTACATCCCCCATGTTCCACAGGTGGAAGGGACACAAGGCAGCCCACTATGGATGAACTTCACCTGCCCCAACTCAGAAGCATTTCTCATGTATCCTCCCACACATAGCCAATCACCTACATCCTGCAAAGTTTAAGAAGCAGAACTATTCAGCAGGATCAGATTTGTAGCAGAAAGGTAGACATCAAAATTTTCTTCTGATTAGATGTAAAGGAGAACAACTTAGAACATTTAAGCCTCTGAAAGGCTTAAGTGGAAGACTCCTTGTTATTTAGTCCTTTCAGTTTCTTACATGAAAGTTCATATAGTGGAGAAAGGAAGAAAACGGTGATACCTTATCACTGAAGGGCCATTATTTTAAAAGTAATTGATGAAAAGAATAGTAGGTATTGTAGAAAACAATTATGTAATAAAATATGCAGTATTATAGATCTAACACATTCTGCCAGTATACAGGTTATGAGGCTGAGAAAAATACTGTTTCTTCTAAAGATAGAACGTCATACCCATACAGTCAAACCTATTTGATACTTTTTATATCTTTAAGTAGGATTGGGATTATTCATTAGCTGACTGAAGCCTGCACTATGGTACGTACAACCTTGTGCAATGCTCGTTACTAGTGAGACTTTTGATCATACAGTTGCTTTGTTTGCAAATAAGAACAGCTTTTTGTCATCAGCCATGGTAAGATGCCAGTTTAACTCGTATTGGAACAGGGAAGATGTGGGAGTAAGCCAAAGTTAAACCTTTGTGATACTGAACAGCAGGTAGCCTGCTGTCTTCAGCATTAACATTTAAGTTCACTGCAGCTCAACTCATTTTGTACCAGAGGAGATGTATAGCAAGCTGTGGGAAGGCATGTCAGCTGCTGGTTCCATCTTACAGAATTATCATCAAGAACATGGATTATAAGAAGCAAAAAAATAAAAGCAAATTTAGGGGAATATTTCATGTACTACCAAAACTTGTAAAAGTTATCCTGGTGCCAGAATTAGTTTCTAAACATCTTGCTCTTTGAAATACTTCTTGAAAAGAAAGATTTTCTTTTCTAATCGAGGTGTATAGTGAATTGGATTTCTGTATAAAATGCAAGCTAGTATTAAACTACATCCTTTGCTTTGTCTTATGCCATTCTGAAGTAATATTTACTGTTCATTTGTCCTTTTGCTGCCTCCTTATGCTGAGATACCCAAAGGTGCAGTGCCAACTGCAAACATTCAAAAGGACACTTTGACCATAGTATTAGACTACTCAAATTGAGGATGGAACCTGGATAATTTACATCCTGAAAAAGAAAATGTGATTTTCTATCTGGGATACAACTGAAACCCCGAGTTTGCTATTTCCTCTCAGAATATTACTTCATTAATATTATATAATATTTATACTATCTTATGATATACTGTTTCCTAAGCAAAAGTATTTTCAATAACATTGAAATATTTGACTATGCAAATACAGACACATAATTAAAAAAAAAACCTCGAAGTTTCTCTTTTTCCAAATATTTAGCTGTGAACATGTTTTTTCAAACACAGTACAATTGCTTAAAATTTCACTGCATTAAGGCAGAATTTCTTTATTGGAAAATGTTTGATATCACCAAGTCAAAAAGAGCCCACATAGGAAAACCCATCCCTGTTCCACTGCCTTCCACTGCTGTTACATCAGTCCATTATTACCTGTGACAAATTAACTCTCCCCTGCAGCCAAGTGAATTTCTGTTAGTAACTTCTTATGGAGGAAAGTAAAAACAGGATAGTCAAGAGACCATCAGACAAAACCAGCTGTCATTCTGCTTAACTTCTACAACAAATGTCCTCAGACCCACAGGAGAGAAAAGAAACACCATTTGGCATTTAAACTTGAGGTGTCAGGATTCATTAAAGTGGAAAACAAGTCTGGATTGATAACTCCAATTTTAAAAGGTCATGAATTGCTAAGGTTTTTTTGTTTCTTTTAATGCATATTTAGTTGTTTTACCAGGCAATTGTTTTAAATTGTAAATTATAACCCCACATAATGGGTACTGCCTTAATTAGATTTTAACTATATGCTAATCTGAAAGGGGGGGAGATTGTTTCATGCTTTCTCAAGGTCTGCTAATAAAGACTGCATATCTCACAAAAATACTAATTGAGAATCAATATAACTAAATTTTATAACCGAGCATATCCGTGTGACTTAAAGGTGCAGAGCTCCCACAAATTATGGCCTTTTTGAAACATATAAATACAATTTGAAAGTACCATTTTTGCTTCCATTGCATGACCAGTGATTTATACCAACCATTTTCCAAGCAGTCATGGAGAGAAAAACAGTGCAGAGAAGAACATAACTACAGTAAAAATAAGTAGACCAACTCATAAAGGCTTCACCTGAGCTGGGTGCTTACAAGATACAGCACTAAAATCAAAGTCTAGCTTGGTCTCAAAATCAAACCAAAGACTTTCAAGAAACAGCAGCAAAAAACTTTTAAACCTTCAGCATTTCACTCAGACTTTGCACATGGACTCACACAAACTCATAACTGTCTTTTTTCCTTTTA
Source organism: Phylloscopus collybita (assembly GCA_027886175.1). NCBI lineage: Eukaryota > Metazoa > Chordata > Aves > Passeriformes > Phylloscopidae > Phylloscopus > Phylloscopus collybita. The sequence continues at coordinate 45,642,255 of JAJNNQ010000137.1, read as the reverse complement.
CAGATTGTACTGATCATTTCATTTTTAATCCTAACAAATTTAACACAGTGATGACCAAGGAAAAGATAGAAAGCTTATCAGGACAATCAGAAGTGAAATAGCAGCAGTGTTATTTTCATTCATGACCTCATCATTGAAAAAAATAATCTTTTTCAAAAGCATTTTTCCTTAAAGATAATAAACATTCTTCAGGTATTAATGTCAAATTTAAGTAACTGGAAATAGAGAAGAAATAAGGCCAGCACATCTAATGCATCCGTAAAATTAGGAGATTAATAACATCCAAACCAGCCTCACATTTGACTGTCAGATGTGGGGTGGCAGATCCCAGCACCAGAGGAGCATTCAATCAGAAGGGAGCAGAGGACAGCTGCACAGCTAATGGGATGTGCCATTCCAATACCCAGGCCAGTGCAGCAATCAGCTGATATACAGCCATCATTGAAGATTGCTCTAATTTGGTGGTTATCACATATCTTGGTAACAGGAAGAAACATAAATATGTGCTTAAATATGCTGCCCACATCACACAAAAGTTGAAGGCTAATCTTACTTCCCTTACATCAATTACTCCAACAGAAAATTGGTATGGAGGCAGTTCTGTTGAACCTGACCTTCGCACCTGCATCACTGTCTGCAACCACTGACCAAAATTACAGCATATACAGGCTATTCCACTCCTTCCCATATCTCAATTTTCCATGCACAGCCACCAAATTTCATCTTTGGAGTTTTGATTAATACAAGTATTATCACATGGATTAAAATGTATTTAAGGAAAGAAGTATAGACGTAACTGTTTCAGAGAGGCTCTGAGTTACAGCGTGGTTTAAAACTGCTTTAAAGGTAAAGCTGTCCCTGTACAGTGCATACAGAACCTGTGAATAATCACTAGTACCTCCTCATATCTCAAAAACAGCTGAAGACCAAAGATCTAGTAAGAGGCCAAAATAATATCCATACCCTTCCCCCCATTATGCATCATTTCAGAAGTTTGCTTCTGGAAAAAATTGCATCTTAAGATATTTATATGTTCACAAGTCCAGAAAGATCAAAATGCTCAAATAAGCACAATGTGCTTTAAAATCTGAGAAAAGGTGCACAGGAAAACCCAACAATGCAATGAGTTGCGGGAAGCAAATTAAAATTAAATTTGCTAAAGATGCCCTCCTGGAGCTGCCAGTCATTTCTACATGTACACAGGAACTTCAAAGAGCCCCACTGTGAAAAAATACATTCCTCTTAAAGATGCACACCCAACATCCACCTTAGAAAAAAACCTTATTTTCTGTACTGAGCAGCATTTCAGACCCATGACTTCTGGTTTGGATTTTGTTTTGTTGATTGGGGGTTTTTTGCTGTTTTTAGCTTGAAGGGCACTTTACCCTTACTAAAGCAAATCACTCCTTTCCATAGTGCACATAGTGTCAATGACAATCCTGCATACTAAAACAGTATTACGTCTTCACAATGAGATTTTCTGTTGGTGCCCAGAAACACATCTGCAAGAAAGGGTTTATTCAGAACTAGGTTTTTACACTAAAATAATAATGTTCATATTCCCTCTCCCTCACAGCTGCTGCTGATTATGGGTTCAAGATGAAACACTAGCAGAGGCTGGTTCTGAAATATAGACCTTAAATATTACCCTTTTTATTTAACTGTTTACCTTCTGGTCTGACTCTTGGCAGTTTATGATCAAAAAACATTTCTAAAAGCTTTCATGTTTAATTACAGATACAGGCAGAAATAGTTCAACAGAACATAGGGGAAAAAACCCTTTGTGCTCATCATGGGGCTTGCAGTGTCTGAAGCCCTGCCTTGCATACTTCACCCAGCAATAGGCAGAGCGCTGTTGGATGAGAATTTATTGTGTCCTCTGGTGATAATAACTAGGATTTCCCAAGGTTAGACAAACACCTGTGCCTGAAGTCACCCCACGCAACTCTGCCATGCTTTCTGCAAATGGCCGTGTGCCTGTGGAGCACTTCAGTGTGCTGGACAGACTAATTTCTGAAGCTCTCAATGAAGCAGCACATACTTAGCTTTTAGGAATGAAAGAACCCTAGAGTTTAAGTGCACCATCCACAATATGTTGGGGAAAAGCATTTGTTTCATGCATATGCTTGCCTTTAAACATGACTTCTGGACACCAGTGTTACATTAACAGGGTTCACCATCAGTCAGGATGAGAGAGTAAACAGAACCGATAAACAATTAGCAATTTCCTTCTGATTAATTTAACAAAAGCATTCATGTTGGAACGGGAACTCTGGAAGTCATCTGGTCCAACCCCTACTCAAAGGAGGGCCAACTACAGCAGGTTGCTCAGTGCTGCATCCAATCAGGTTTTGAATATCTCCAAGGATGGAGATGTCACAAACCCTCTGGGCAGCCTGGTCCAGTGGTCAGCCACCCTAAAAAGAAGAAATCTTTACTGCATTCAAACAGATTTTTCCTTGTTTCAGTGAGTGCCCATTGCCTCCCATCCTGTCACTGAGAAGAGCCTGGCTTCCTTTTCTTTACTCATCAGGCCATTACACACATGGATAACATCCTCCTGAGCTTCCTTTCTCCAGTCTGAATGCTCCCAGCTCTCTCAGCCTCTCCTTGTATGTCAGATGCTCCAAGACCCTTGATCCTCTCCATGATGCTTTGCTGGACACACTCTACTCTCTTGGAGTGGGATAGACAGCACTAGACACAACCCTCCTGCTGTGTCTCACTAGGGCTGAGCAGAGGGGAGCAGCATAAGTGAGCATGTAATTTTAACTAGATTCAGCGTTGCACACACTGTTCCCACACGGCTGAGAGGGAATAACCAGTCTAACAGAGAGAGCAATCCTTTCTCATAATTCTGAACTACAGAATCTGAATTTATACTTCAAAATGTTGTCAATTTATTAAGTTCACATTGCTGTGAAAATAAAATGACTTTCATCCTGAGGTGTAAATCTGAATTAGCAAAATCTCTGGCCTTCTTACACAACCTATAAAGTAAAACAATCACAATCATCCTTTCACTTGTCCAAGCTTATCATGCTGATGCCAAAAGTATGGCAAAGTATATTTCTACAGAGCATTACAAAACAAAACCAAATCATAATTCATACAAAACTATTATGACCTCCAGCCTTCAGAACTACTAATACAATAGCATTAAATTTACCCTTAGAAACTTTCACTAATAGTTAACCTAACAGTTAATAATAAGAGTAGCTAATGAGAAATATAGAGGACTCCATTTTTATATTGTATGTATATAAATTACACACATATCCATACACATGATTCTAAAAGGAGGCCCAGTTCATCTTAGATCAACTTCTGAGTAAGCACAGGAGTAAATATAGCTAATTTTTGAATCTCTTCCTGTGGTGATTCATTTGTTTTTGCCATGTGTCTTGTGCAGTGGGATCTATACATTAGGACAACGAAACAGCCTTCCTCTGTGTGGGCAGAACCTAGTGTGCTGTCAAGGCTACTGAAACATGAGCAGAAACAAAAAGATTAAAACCAGCTTTGGAATGCAAGATACTTTAACATTATTTAGAATAAAGACTTTCTGCCTTTTTTTTTTTTTTTTTTCTTTTTTGTTTTGGAAAAGGCTGAACTCCACCTTACCAGATCATGCAGTTCAACTCTGTGTACCACAAATGTATGTAAGACCCTGCATTATAAAACAGACCCTGCATTATAAAACAGATCCTGCATTATAAAAAAGGGCATTTTTAAAAGAGCACCAGGGTAGTTTTTAGAATAAACCCATTTGCACCTTAACACGAATACAGGTTCAAGCTGCCTTTTTTAAAAAAGCTGGACTTCTAACTCCATGTAACTTCTAATTTCCTAATCCTTAACATTTTAGAATACAACTGAAAAAAAAAAACAACAAAGGCAAAACACATCAAATTTTTATACTACAAGGAGAAATACCTCTAAAGAAATGTGGTCCCATTTTGTGATTCAGGACTGTGTATAACACCATACAAATGGATGCTTATAATATTCTCAACTACAAATGCTGGAGTGACATGCATTATCCTACCCAGGAGACAATATGCTAAATATGCATCCGGTTAATATCAAGTAGTTGTCCTTTTTGGGATTATAACTTTTTCTTTGTCATCTCTGACTATCCATGTGTCTGTATAGAGAGATATTTCTCAGCAAAGGATTACAACTACAGCAGCAGGCAAGTGCAAGCTCACTCTGTTCATGCATTGGGAAGACGTTTCTTAGCGGGACACCATCAGTGTGCACACAGCCTCATACATCATACATACACCAATCCCATACCCATTCTGGCTTATTTCTGGCTCCAACTGTGCACCAGGCACCCCTATGCAAAAAAAAAAAAAAAAAAAAAAATTGCTTTGGTACCCATTCTTACATTTTTTACATATTTTACTCACCTTTTTGCTTTCTTTAGATTTTTCCAGGTACAGTTATGAAATACTAGTTAGTCAAAAATCCCATTTTTCTAGCAGTTATTCATGAAGTTGGAGTTTAAAAATAAAAATGCCTGCATGAGCCTTTATGCCTTCTTTGCCAGCTCTTAAAATCCCAGTGTTGAGTTCTTCGTGTTCAGTAGAAGGTTGTAATTATAAAGCAAGCAGGAGAAATTATTTCAACTTAAGGTAAAACTCTGCCAATGAAGTTCAGCCAAAGCAGAGGGTATTTTCAGGTCCAATACTAACAGCATTTTATCTACCTGCCCCTTCTCCCCCCAGTCCCCAGCCACCCATTTAGGGTTCTCAGGTCTATGTACCTGAACAGAACTGATAGTTCAGCAGCAAACAGGAAGTGTTTTGAAAAGTGATTAATTCATTGACAGTTATTAAGTACCCCAAAGCAGTTACTCAACAGACAATAGACTCTCACTAGAATAACACTATTTTTAATATACATACTGCTGATATTCTTCTTTGTGTTATTGGATCTTTGGGTACAAATTTGAATTTGACTTCTCCCTGCTTTACAGAAAGAACACAAATGATGTCAAATCTCTTTTTGTTCCGGTGTAAAACTTGCTGCTAGAGACTAGCTGGAACACTGAAGTTTGAAGGCACAGTCTTATTAAATATTAACATTCTGCTGGATTTTTATATTCCATTTCAATATATTTGTGGCCAATAACCATTCATTTTCCCTCACTTGCAGAAGCCGAGCAGGTGTGCAGGTAGCTGGTTACCAAGACAACATACTGGCAAGGGATTAGAGCAGACACTTGTATGTGTATAACTCTGAATAATGCAAACACTGTTAAGTGATACATTTTTCATTATTTGAATGTCACATGATGTTTTATGCCATTTAATATTTTTTTGCCTGTTTAACATGCTCCTGTTAAGAACCCAATTCAAATCTTACAAGCAAATGTAATTATAGTTTCATTATAACAATGAAAATACCACTTTACACATTTCTTCCATGAGCTCAATAAGTAGTTACACAAACATCTGTTCCATTTCCTACATCTCACATTTAGAAGAACTAAGCACCAAGATACAGACATTTATAAAAACAAAAGTGCGATGAAGAAACATATCAGAACTCTATCAGATATATAATCACTTCACCAAGAAGGCTGAGTACTTTGACAAGGCATGTCTTTGCAGTAATTCTCGCCTCATTGCTCTAGAGACAGATACCAGTCTTAAATTCTATGTCTTAAATTCTGTTTTGTTAAACTGTGGAAAGCACTGCAGAAGATTTTAAAGTGTTATATCAACAAACTATGAATTACAATGTTAACTAACAACGTTTAATAAAAGAAATGAGCACAGGAAAACAGAAACCACATTTTAAAATGTCCTTTCTGCTCTTAGAGACAATTTGAAATGCACCTATTCAAAACAAAACCTTTACAGAGATTTGAATATATATCACCACATCCTGATTTTAATGCTTCATTTTTTTTTACATATACTGCCAGAGGACAGAAAACCTATGGCTTTCTCCATACTTCTCATAGTAATAGCACATTTCAGCTGCACCAAAATACGTCGAGAGAAGCACAAAATAATGAGAAATGGCTCTTTTTTGATCCACTACGTAGAAGATCAAACAGCTGCATTTTATAATTCAGCAAACCTCAACCTCCACTTTACCCACGACAATCATCCATAATAGGAGCGGGAGAAATGCTGAAGTTTCCTCATGCAGATGAAAAATATAAAGTGTTACTGTAATTCTGTTTTCTGCAACATGAAGGAGAAAGAGATACAAGAACGTGGTCCTTCCAACAGGTATCTCTAGGACTGAAAGGAGCAAAAGGTTCAAGAGCCATCACTTTGAATTTGTAGATTTCAAAACGAGGAAGATAAAACCTGATGTATTTTAATGGATATACCTGGGCTTTTCAAAGGCAAATAAGAACAGAACAGACAAGTTCATGTGCTTTTCATCCTCCTTCTATACTCTAAGTACTTCCTGTTATGAGCAAACTGCCCACCCTTGCCCAAAAGTGTAGCAACATTATTCTGCCTCAACAAACATTTTCAGGTACATTTCAGAATCAGATCTCCACAACATACTTAAAATTACTTGGGTTTTATCTAATTTTAAACTCTTCACAGAGTTCAGAAGATATAGAGGAACCTGGTGGGTATTACAAGCACTTCTAGTAATTGAAATTATCCTCATTTGAAATACCTAGTGGCACCTGTCCTGGTGCCTCTCAAAGCCCTGCAAAAAGTAAAGACGACTTTGAAAAAACCAAGGGCGGGAGGGAATTAAGGGTAGAACCTCAACAGCTGAGTATTTAAAAACAGACTTAAGCTGCTGAAGTTTGTGGGATGAAGAATGTGGTTATGTATTTCTCAGTATTGTGATTTTAGGGCTTTCACTATCACCAAGTCAACAAAAATTAGACTGAGCTTGAAGAACCTTGGTCTAGATCTTCACAGATGAAAAATGCAAACCCAGGAAACACTTCAGCACAGGTGACTGATCGCTGGAGAAATCCCATTCAGTTCAATGGAGAAACTTGCATGGCCACAATGATGCTTTTAATTAACTATTTCCATGATTCGCATTTTTAGTTTTGCTGCAGACTGCTCTGACAAGATGAGACACTCAACCTGTCAACTGCTTAATTAGACTGGGTTTCAATTCTCAGACTAGCTTCCTCCAAAGAAACAGCCATCTGTTTCATGTCGCAAACTCCCCTAATGTCTCTCCCGGCTTGATACTGAATTCAAGATAAATACTTTTTAAAATTAAAGATCCAACCACGCTCAGAGACTCTCATAGGGTTAATGCTTCCATAAACTCACTGAAGTCAGAGAGACTTTACAGTAGAATTATTTTTTTTCACCCCACAGCCCTTCCCTGCCTGGCCACTGGACTTACTACCCAGTAAGGAGAGAAGTTAAGAGACAATACAGATAACCAAAATTCCAGATAAAATAAAATGCATTGAAATTAAAAATTCTACAAGTCTATTTCATATTGTAATTTTTAAAGAATCAACTAGTTCTCTGCTCCTATTGCTTTTCACAGAAAACTTGTGTCTAAGAGCAAAACAGTGGTATAATACCCAACTAAAGTTTCTTGTCATTAGAAGGTAGACCAGTATGTACCTCCCGACCCACCACAAGCATAAAGTGCTGGAGAAAACTCAGCAAACAGCCAAATGCCCAGCTAGCTGCTTGCTCACTCCTCTTCAGCAGGAAAGGACTAGAAACAAGATGACAAAGCTCGTGGGTAGAGACAATGGCAGAGATATTGCTTACCAATTACCTTCACAGGCAAGACAGATTTGACAGATGAAAACTCCTGCAATTTATTGAAAAGAGAAACACAGGCAAACATTAAAGCAACATCCTTTCCCTTCCAGACTCAATTTCACTCACACTCCTCCACTGTCCAACCCCTGAGAAGCACAGTGGAAACAGGAGCATTACAGTCAGTATACAAGGGTTCCTCTCTACCAGTGAAGAGGGAAGCCACTTCACTCTCTTCCCTTGCTCCAGCCCTTCCCAAAGCATCTTCCCAAAGGCCGCTATTCTTAAGGAAAAAAAATTGTCTGCAGTGTGGGCTCCTCCTCAGGCTACAGTATCCACTAAGGTACCAGGAAGCATCTTTTTATCCCCCTCCTCCTTCTTCTCTGACTTCTGTTTCCCACTACAGCTTGTCACACTTTCCCCCCTCCTCCTTTTCCTGTCCAGCATTTTTTCCCCCCTTTTTAAATAGGTTTTTACAGGGATGCCACACCTGTGGCAGATGGGCTCTACTGTGCCCTGTGGTGACTCCACTGGAGCTGGCTATGTCCAGCTTGGGGCAGCCTCCCGGCCCTTCTCACAGAGACTACCACTGCAGCTCACCACCCTCAAAACTCTGCAGGAACACCCAGTGCAATGCCAAACACCTAGAAGTTCTTGGAAAGAGATAAGAGATTGAACAGTATATCAAAGTCTCAAATCTCAGCCAGAAATCAAACACTGTGATGTTACCCACAAGGAATTTCAGATTAGAGTGGGGCAAGAGAGGAAAACATGTAACATAGAGGTCTGAGGATGTTAAAGAACAGCAGAAGAGAATTACCTCTCTTGAAACAGGACCATATAGAAAGCCATTTCAATTTAGCTCTTGGGGATGAGGGAGAAAGTTTACTGAACTTAAAACCCACTCATCTTCACAATATCACTACAATTTCTCAACTGCATTTACAGCAGTAGCACTGCAAAAGGCTAAGCAGTGCTGACCTCCACAGCAGCACAGAACTGTTTGTGCTGGAGAGATCACAGGCCTGTGAATAATTACCCACTCTGCTCCAGCCACTTCAGAGACATTGCTTTATGAGATTTTGTGATTCTTAACCTTTATTTTATTGTGCTCATATCATGATCAATTATGTAGGTTTTAGGTTGGTGTACTTGCCCAAGTGTTTCTCATTTGACCTCTGCTGTTGTCCAACTTTGGTCTCTAAGATTTCTTCATTAAACAGCATACATTTGTATCAATATGCACTGTATTTGCCTACAGCATTTCCCTTGCTAAAGAGGGCTCTCTTACACGCCTTCAAAGAGGGGCTTTCAAAGATGTAACATAAACATGGCTCTGTTCAATTTAATTACAATGGAAAGAGATATTCCCCATGGTCTCTGGCAATCCAAACATTATAGAGGAGAGACTTCAACTAAGAGCTAATCTGATTTTAAAATCTTGTTGGCAAACACTTTTAGTTTAAGCTTCCATAAGACTACAATATGTTATATTTAATTTTCTTGAGGTTATGTATGTTATCTATTTAAGAATCTAATTCCTCATTTTTAATAATAAACCTAAAGCATTTAAACTAAGTTTTAAAACATTCAATACCATCAACAGCCACCCTATTACTCATTATCACACACACATAGCTGCTTGTACTGTGATGGCCTCCAGTAAACAAACTGGAAGAGAAATTAAATTTTCACACTAATATAAATACAGCTCAGCAACTTCTCTTTCATAAATGATATTGTTTATATATCAAAGTGATATTTTTCAGGCAAAAGAAATTATAATATCCAATAGTACCACTTTTCCATATGTTTCGGGTGGGTTTTTTGTTGTTTTTTTAATTCAAAGCACTGCTGTAATTTGATCTTCTAATTTATTTCCATTGCCTGAAACTTCTGAATTGCAAAACACTAAGTTCTGCATCCTGCTGTTGATTCCTCTTTAATGAAAGACAGCAAACATCGCTGTTCATCTTCTCTAGCCTTTCAAATACCTTTTACATAATCAACCTCATAGTTCTATTGAATCCTTCAGAGTTAAACTGCAGGATTTCTGATAAGGTTTTTTATCAAATCCAATGACACTCCAGAAACCGAGCATTAGCAGTTTTTACAAAACCACTCCACCATTTCCTCCCACCAGCAGGGGAAAAAAAATAAGCCAACCATAAAATCTAATTGTCTTCCACAGTTTCAGTGTCTGAAAATGGAAGAATTGCAGTTACTTCAAATGTCTTTCTTCGTGGCAAGACAGTTACAGAAACCTGTAAAGATAATATTTTCAACCAAGAGCTCTTACAGCTATTGTTTTTCCTGGACATCCATTTCTGTCAATGCACACACAAGGATGATGAGTGCCACAGCATCACAGTGAAAATTTTTCATCATGTTTCTCTAACATGTCTGACCTAATCATCTAGAGGGGCACCTAATTGATTTTATAGTTTTGGCTGAGAAGAGCAGCTAAAATTTAGTCCAGTTGAAACTGAGGCAGTATGGACAAAAAAAAAAAAAAACAAAAAAAACAAACAAAAAAAAACTTAGTAAGGATGTCAACTCATGCCTGAAGGGGTATGGTATGACTCCAGTGTGCATACATGCTGAAACTGTGTTCTGATACGCAAATGGGAAACAAGTAATTGCATTTTTTCTACATACCAAATCATCTACTCTTCATGCTCAGATTCAGCACAGACTTAAAACTTCCCAAAACCCTACAAAAATCTCCAATTTTATAGCAGAACAATGGAAGACACAAATCTGGTATGGAACAAAAAGAGTCAGGCATCAAGGACACTGTCAAACGGGTGTGGAGGGCCTGCAGTAGCAGGAAGCTAGTTAAATTTGCTTTCTGTGATGGTTCTCAAAATAGAAAGACATCTAGGATTGTATCTAGGGTGAAAAAACAGGCAAAATCTTATTTAGTCCTGCTGGCTCCCAGTAAGCAAGCAGCAGAATGCTTGAAGCCTACCTAGAATTTTTCATAATATCATCATGGTACAGAAACACATAATAAAACATTTATTCCTTTCCCAAATACTAAGTAAACAGATAGCTAAAAACATGTAGCTTAAGGCTCTGGCTATAGGCTCCCTGCTACCTGCCAGAACATACTGAATGTCATCTTAATAAAATGCCATCACAAACACATACACCAGCCTTGGTGTATGTGCTCTTACAGGTGAAACAGCCACCTCCTACAGATGTAGTTCCAGCTAATACAACCTACCTTTGTGTTATAGTGTCTGCAGCTTGTCCTAGGAATGTTGCTTTCCCCAGCTGGTTATTTTTTTAAATTAATTTTTTTTAAACTGAGATTATGGTTCCAGGGTACCAAACCTTCATAGAAAAAAGCTGTAGCTTTCTGTGCAAAACCACAAGGCACATGGAGTCAGCTCAGGTTCACAGGGTCTCCTGCCCACATTTAGTCCTAACAAGTTGGTTCTGATGCCTACAAGGACACCAGTGGATCTGCACTTTAGCACTCTAGTTCTAGGAGGACTGGCTAACTTGGCATTAGCATAGCATGAAAATCTGGATTAATTTCAAGGCTAGTGCTCCAACCTAATAAACACCCTCCAAAGCCAATCAGCTGTTTGTGGACACAGCCTGGCCCTATCAGGACCCACGTGGACAGGCAATGCTCAGAAGCAGCAGTACTACTAAGATGACTCCAGAAGGGCGTAGCTCAGTCTGAATCTCACAGTATTCACGCTACCAAACCCTGCCAGAACTGGGCAGGTTCTTCACAAGGCCAGCTCTGCTTATAGTCTTTTGTTGTCTGATCACACACTGACAGCTGGAACTCAGTGTATCCCTGCACCAGGACAAAAGATGTGGACATCTTCCCCCACCCCTCAGCACTACCTCCTAAGGTCACAAACTGCGTCAGCTTCCAGAGTGCTACAGTTTGTCAGGTGGATGGTTCACAGCAAGTGCATCTTAGACACGGCAGCAGACACGGATCTTTGAGTAAAGCTAGCAATGGCAGCACATCACATACAATTTTATCTGTGACCTTCTAAGCAAGGTGCCCTTATTTAATTTCTGTGCTTCCAGAGAAGCACTAGAAGAAAACTAAAAATACCTCCCTGCCACTTTGCAGTTTCAATTTTTTTCAGAAGGTAACAAACAGTCCATGAATTGTCCACACAATTAAATTGGTACAGTTTAGATTAATACAAAACTCACTGTACAGTAACATCCTTGGCATGGAGCAATTACAGCTGGGTAAGATTTTTCAAAACCCACACTGCTTCTCTACCCGCTCCAAGACTGGGTCTTTCTTTATTGTGTGAACTATCTTCAGAAAGAAAAAGCTGACACTGAAAGTCTGCAAAGCTCCTAATTGCTAGACTTCTGAAAGAAAACAGAAAGATAGATCAATTTAAATTCTTCCCAAAAAAAAAAAAAAAAAAACCAACAAAAAACCACCACTGTAAAACTCTGGGGTTTATTTTTATGATCTGTGCCACTGGCAATGGAATTACTCTGGAATACTTCAGAAATATTGAGCCTCTTCCTCAGTAGGGGACAAAAGGCCCAATACTAAAAGGTATCTAGCTTCAGATTAATTATATGCTGTACCTACAGTCCGCAGTACTTTTTACAGATACACATGCTTTTATTGTCTTCTCTTTATTATTTGAAAGACAATCTACATCATCCTTCTGCTCTCCCACAATCATTTCCTTTACTTCCACAGAGTCACTAAAAAAAGCAGAGATCCTCCAAGACATGTGCAGTGATGCTGAATTTCTTGAAGGAAGCAGTGACAGAGCTATTATACCAGCTTTTACCCCAAGGGAAGAAAGTCTGCTAAGAGAAGGGTCCAGCACAAGATAACTTCAAGGAGAAACAGTACAAAGAGATCTTACACAATGAAAAGGGTAACTGCTGAATGTGTTCTGCTGTCCTAAAACTCACAAGCACTTGTGTCCTCAGGGTTCATAAGACAGCTAACAGGTAACAGCAGTGTTGCTGAAAATGAACCAGACTAAGAGAATACAGAGAATGAAACAGACCTGCAGACACATTTTAAATACAAAAAGAAACAAATTTTTACAAAATTGCCAATAAAACAAAAACCCAAAACAGCAAAGAAATTACCACAGTAAGCACATGCAAGAATCATTAAGTTCTTGACTGGAGCAGGGCAGACTTCATGTTAAATGTACATATACCTCCCAAAAGAAATTACTACCGCCACTCATTTTCAAAAAAAACCCAAACTGATGCTGAACAGTGGAACAGGCACGACAGCTAATAATGAGTTCTCAGGGATAGAAATTACTGAGATAGAAGCAAAATCCAAAGAGCTTACTGCTGTCAAGTCTGGGGGAGCAGCACAATCTTAATCACAGAATGCCAAAAGAACTGGTACATGAAATTTTAAGTCTGATAGCACAGATATTAAATAAATCCATCAAATGAGGGAGTACCACATGACTGAAGAAAGCCAAATATGGTGCCTATACTTGGAAGGAAAGAGGGAAAAAAGTCATTTTGGTAGTACAGACACATCAGTCATCTACAGATAGCACACAGATCTTGACAAAAGGATGGGAAAAAAAATCAGATCAAATATATTACAGAAGACTGATCATGGCATACTAGTCCAAAACTTCTCTTTTCTATTTTATCCTCACAAAAAATGTGAGTGTAATTTTTTTGGATTTTAATAAATCATTTGGCCTACAATAGGCTAAACTGGAAAAAGTGGGAAAAGTCAGCAGAAGTATAGGATGTATAGATCAGACAAACTACTTAAAAGATAAACAAGAGCAAGGGGAAATTACCAGTCAGAAAGCTTATTATTAAGGAAGTTCCCTTCCAGTGGTCTTTCAGGACAGAGCTGAACATCAGAGGTGAAAAAAAGCATGTTAATGAACACAAAAGAAGATTTAGCAGTGCAAGATGCAGTGTCTGGAAGAACAGTGAGTGCAGGATGATTCCAAACTCTGTCACTGTGGTTCCACCCCGTAACCAGCAAAGTGAAGCTTTCAGAACTGTTTTGGAGAAGGGCCCAGACATTGGCCAGAGGCTTGAGGTGAATCTAAAGAATTCTAAAAAAGAATCTAAAAATTTGAAAGAAGACAAGTTTTCTGCAGCAGACAGGTCTTCAATCTCAAGAAATCTAGGTTCTATTAAAAAAATCCCAAAAGCTAGAATACTCAAATTGAATCTGGTCACCTGGTACTGACCTTTACACTGTGTTGCTAACAGTCTGTCAAAGATGAAGCTCAAAGGTACGTCAGGTTTGTCTACAGAGGAACACTTGCAGCAACAACTCTACTGTAGGCATGCTCATAAGGGAAAAGCCATGCCTTTTCATGTAAAAAGCACTGTGATTTGTCTAAGCCAAAATGAAAAACTCAAAACTGCCCTTCAAACCAGAGGACAACAAGGAATGCATGGCCATTTAATATGGGAACAAATTACTTTAAACTCAAAATGACAAGGATTTGACTGCTAAAGGATTCCTTTAGTAAAAGTAACCATAGGGAATTGTTTGACTGATGTGAGGATGATTTCCAAGCTGTTTCTGAGGAGAAGCTTCACCTGCAGAGGACTTTATGTTGCACCTGACAGTGTCAGCAGAGACTGAACCCGGCAATGGGGTAGCACCGCCCACCAACTTCAACACCAAACCAAACCACATCTGACCAAGCCATCCCAGTCTCACCTCTTCTTTTTCCTCTGCTTGAGTGTGTCACTTACCTGCTGTGTATGCTCCATTCAAATGGTAAACCCCCTAGGACTGTGACTTACTAGGTATACATATTGTCCTGACAGGAGCCCCAGTAAAGCCTCAAGGCTTTACCAGACATGGTTAGAAATGACGCAGCCATGGATAAAGCAGTGAGGCTTAGCAGATGAGCAGGATCCATGAGGACAGTCTGTGAAACTGATGTCTAACACAGCAGTTCAGGCAGAATTCAAAGCTGTTAGATCACACAATTTGTATTTGCTGCCTCCTGTATAGAGCTGATAAAATTCATACTACAAATTCAATCACATAAAATATTAATCAAAGAATTAATATTTGAAGATATAAGAAAAAAAACCTCAAGACAATTTGTATTTTTAATAACTCTCATCTTATTTAAATCATTTCTTAGGTTTACATCTACTAATAAAAACATATTTTCCCAAAACAGTGCAAGAATGGAGTAAATATATATAAAATCAAAGCTCAAATAAGGTATGTGTGAACATTTTACAAGACAAAAAGCATAAATCCCAGTGCCCACAGACACTACACTCTGCACGACAGAACTCAAAGTGCAAATGTGGTGGCAGTTCTTGTGATATGCAGACCAGCAGAAATCAACATGCAAAACCTGATAACCAGCCCCTGCTCCAAAGACAGACTTTAGGCTCTCACAGGGATCCTTTCCTCATGCTCATGTAGCTCTTTACAGAAACCAGGGAAGCATAAGGCTTGAGGACCTAAAAAAGAGATTCAAAGACATCTCCGAGCAGCCACAGCACCTTCTGGTAGAACTGCTATCTTCCAAGGCAACTTCCTGCTCTTTCCCATCCTGAATCACCAGGGCCCATGTCCAAATTCCTCCTGCTTCCTCCCTTCCTTCCTTCCCTCTTTCCACCTCCTGACACAGCCTGGCATGTATTTCATCTGTATTTAAATAACCTGCTGGTCACTAGGTACTTTGGAAACAGAAGCTCCTTTTCCATTTCAGGATGCAGTTTAACCTGAGCCTGCAGCAACAGGAACTGCTTAGGGAGATCTGCTCACACACACAACAACCATCGGCTGCAATATTCTTGCTTGCTCAGCAAGGATAGGACATCCGCCGCTTAATTGCACAGAGATGACAGGTAAGCTTTCAGAATTTTATTACTGACACATATTTTTCAGAGACTTCTAAACTTGGCAAAAATTAAATAAAAGCAGCAGAGCATTTTCCTCTAAAAATGCCGACTTCTGCCAAACCTACCCTGCAATGCCATGACAGAAGGGGCTTTTGCAAGTGACAAAACAATACATTTTTTTCCACGCATTCATTTTTAAAATAACCCTAAATATTTTGATGATGCATCAAAAAAAAAAGGCAGGTGGCATGAAAAATTTCAATACTAATATTTAAGAGTTTACTACAGCTTACCAGAAGGAAGCTCACAGGCCTGACAGAAGAAGAGTATTCCTGCCTTACAATTCAATAAGCCAAATGATTTTGATGCCCCGAGTCCCATATCAAACTCCAAAAAAAAACTGGCAACATTTTTGCTGGAACAAAAGGTGTTTTTAGCAGAAACATCACAGACCATTTCAAATTAAGAAAACTTCACAGAGAATGCCTTCTTTTTAATTCTGGAAAATATCCAGCAAACTCAAGGGTTATCTGGTACAGATGAAATCGGGATGAAATTTTAGGCCAGAAAAAAAAAAACTAAGCAGTACCAAGAACTACTTTCAACTCTATGGAAACCACAAACAGAAGGCTTAGAGAACAGAAATACCAGCTCAATCAGCTCCAGTGGGAGCCACAGGCAGCAATAATGCTAACTCCATTGTATTAAGTGGGGGAAAAAAAGAAAAAAAATAAGGGCACATTGACTAAGATGTAAACATTGCATTCAAAAACCCAATAGTATATGCCAGCCTGGTAACCAGCAGGCCAGTTCTTTCTGTGCACTTGAAATCACAGTAGCATGCTGAACACACTGCTTTGACCAAACTGCAGTACTGCAAAGCCTACACACTAGGGAAGAACCAAGGCTGGCCAATGCATATTATGCTGAAATTTCACTTATGAAGGGCCAAATTTCTCCCATTTGACCAGGGTTAGGCAGTGTAACAGTGTAACATTACAATGAGTAGCCTATGCAATGCTTCCAGTTTTGATGGCAAGGCTAGAGGTAAAGCAACACTAGAGGAAACAGCTTAATGACAGTAGCACCTGCATTGTACATAAGATGGAACCAGAAAAGTCTTTATTGCTGCTGGTGATTGCAAAGCCAGAAGATCCTGCCCACAATATACTGTTAGCCAAAACTAGCCTCCCTCCCAAACTCATGCCAGGTGGCTGAAAAACAGACTATGCAGTCTGACAGTTCTCCAGTAAATTCTGAGCCTAGCATGAGTTCAACTACCTACAGCACAGGGCCCAAAGACTTCAAGGAGGCAGAGCTGGAGTACTGCTCCATGACTTCAGGAGGCTGCAAGAAATGGTGAGCAGCCAGAGGAAAATGAGAGGTACTGAACTATAAGGGCAACTGGGGAGTGGTGGATGATGGGCATCAACTTCAGTGAATAGGTGGAGAAAACTCTGTAGGAAACCACACTTCATTGACTCAAATATTCACAAATTATTGTTTCTTCAGTTGCTGTGGTTATCCAAATCCAATCCAAACTTCCTGTTGTGAGGGGTGCAGAGAGAGGGGAAGAAATATAACATTTCTTCTGTATCCCACTCCAAATGCCTCTGCATCCAGCCTCTGCTTCTCATGCATGCAGCATTTTCCACCTTCACTTCTCTCCATGATGTAGTTTATGCAGTATTATATGGGTGTAAGAAAAACAAGGCTGTTGGAGCACACAGGTGGGACTCACATCTAATAACTTCTCAAATATTACTGCAAATCCCTTGCCATTCTCTCCAGAGACATCTTATTCCACTTATTATTTCATTTCCTGTTTATTTCATCATAAGTTTCCTTTTATTTCATTTCATGGGGCTTGGCAGAATAACATCAAGCAATTAAAATGAGGCACATATAACACTCACAAAAATGCTGCAGAAGTCTCCAATGTTCTCTACATTGTCTGAATTAATTCACATTTCACATATACCGGCCTATGATGCCTCTTTCACTCTGCACTTCACTCCCATTAGCAGACATTATAGTTATGTAATTGAATCATTATTCATCAGTAAAACATCTACTTACCCACCAGTTTTATACCTTCATGTCTCTCACAGTAGACTCAGCCCAGAGATGAGTCCCAAGGCAGGAGAGTCTCAGCAGCAGGAATGCAACCATTGATCTTCTCCCACAACCACACAGTAGGTTTTTGCTCACTGTAGAAATCAATGCAGAAATTGCTCCTTGAGTTTGGGACCTCACCACACAAAAACATAACCTTTAATTTGAAAACAAAACACATTCCTTGCTCTCAGAGTCATGAAATCACCAACATGGATCAAATGAAACCCAGCACAATATCATCTTCCCTACTCTGGAGACATCCTGAGCAAATCTGAAAAATTAAGAACACAGTTGTTCAGCTAATCAAGTTGATTCAAAAGCCTAAACAAGGAAGGGAGGGAGGCAGGGAGGGAGGGCAGTGGGTTGGTAGCAAGATGTTAATCAATTTTGTGTCCCTGATGAGCTGCTCAGGCACATCCAGTTAAAACTGTCAATCTAAATTCCAAATTGCTGAAGTGTTTACCATCCTTTACAAAGCTGTAAAAAGTCAAAACTCTTTCCAACTCCTCTTCCACTACTCAACAATGTACTAAAGCAGTGTCAATATAAAAGCATAGCATCTCGGCAATAGAGCATACAGAAAATTATGTGGAATGTAATTCAATTCATACATTTCAAGCCTCTGCACCCCTCTAAGTATCTGTCTTGCTTTTCCATTAGAAGTTGCAAAATGGTTTCTAGTTTACTGCAAAATTAGACCAGGGTATATGCCATACCTTCTATCACATCTTTGCAACCCTGTGCTGGTGAACCAAAAACTTCAGCACAGTAGCCTTCAAGGAAATTTCCACTGCAAGTCTAATTTGCCCAGCAATCATGTAATATAGAACAATTGCTCTGAACACTGTGTTTCAAACTATCGTGCACTTAATCACTCAGTCCTTACAGAAGCACAGCTAAAACACTCATGAGAGGTTTAATTTCTGAAGCCACTAGCAAATAGGATCATCCGTAACTTCAAATCCCAAGGGGGCACCACATGCACCGCACCATTTCATGCCAATTAGCACGTTGTTTGGGAATTAGCTCTTAAAACAACCAGTGCATTACATCATGAAAATAACAGTTTCCCAATTGTTCTAATGAATACAGAAGAGGAAACTGGAACAAATCCTCTGCTGGTATAGATCCATCTACTTCAGCTGAGCTCTGTTACAAATCATTTCAGCTTTATTACTTAGAATGTATGCAAGTAAAATAGCAATCCATTTGAAATGGAAAAATCCCTGGCACTTTCTGTGAACCACCACATGACTATTAAGATAATAAAATTAATCACTGGTTTTCTGTCTCAGTCTTGGAGGTTTTCATGGTTTCTACTGTTGTAGCAGTGAGACTATACTTAGTCTTTGTAAGCAAATGGTAAAACACTGTCTAGAAGTTAAAGCATTTTCCTGAGTCTTTCCATTATCACAGTTATTCCCAGACTATGAAACTCCTACGCTTTGTTATGTCTTGGCTCCTACCTCCTGCTTATGTCTTTCCCCTAATTTCAGGATAACACATAATGCAGTTTTATGATCTCACAGAGGAAAATCCAGCCATTCATCTTCAGCCAAGCCATCAAGGAACACAATGAACATCATAAGTTTCACTTTTAAAAGCTACTGTTCCTTAAAATGGGATAATGTTTGTTTCAAATTTATTTACAAGTTGTTTACCCAACACATGCAGCTCAATAAAATGAGAGGTTTATTACTCTGCCCTCCCTCAGCCACATGCTAGGTACTTTGTTTTCAGCTGAAACCACAGGTTCATCTCTGCTTGCTTTCCTAATACATTTCAAACCAAATAACCATCAACCTTCACATATGGTCTCAAGAATACTTTTGACTTTGTTTTTGTTTTCCTGTGCTTCAACACCTCCTCAGATTAATTCTCTCATAACAAACACTGATTACTATCCCATCTTGTTTTATTTAGTACCTCCTCCTGGGTTTCACCCACTCACATCTCCCTTATGGTTCTTCCAACCTGAAGCTGTCTGGTGCCAAGTGCACAGCGTTTGTTTTCCCTGTGCTACAAATTCATGCTACAAGCATCAGTGTGACTCAACTCCAAACAAGTACTAGAACAGTACTTGCATTAATTGTTGGTTATTTCTGGCAGCCTTGGAGAGTCTTCACATGAAGAAATGGTCTCTAGAAACCATTTTAAGCTTGATCCCCCATAACATGGCAACCAGAGGCCAAAATAAACAGAAAGAAGAGGGCACACATCTGAAATACACAATTAAAAACAAAACAAAACAAAAACGCACAGAAAACAAAGAAAGTGCCATTCTGCTCTGCTTTAACAGAAAATGCACGCAGTGAAAATATCATTAATTGAGAAAAAATTGTTTTAAGGAAAAACAAAACCACTGAACTCCAAATTAATTGTCATAAAACACCATGATCCTATAGACCACTGTTAAGATGAACAAGAGAAAGTAATTTACATTGAATGTGAAAAAATCCTCATTATGCTGTTTTAAAATAGAATTTTCTTTTTTCTTTTTTTTCTTTTTTTTTCTTTTTTTTTTTTTAAAGCAAGTCTTTACCCAACAGACCCAAGGAAAACCTTCCTTCTGGTCTGGCTATTCAATAATCACTCACCACACTATGTCTCACACTGACAAACTTTGGTTTTATGCAAATTTTTGACGTTGTTCTTTAATGCTTTATTTCAGCCCATTAGTCAGAAATATACTCCAAATAAACAGAATAGCTCTGTACTACATTTTCTAGAAAAAACCCCAGAAGCTCAACATCAGTACAGTCATAGATGACGAATAAATAAAAGC
The DNA here is from genome assembly GCA_027886175.1 of Phylloscopus collybita. Classification (NCBI taxonomy): domain Eukaryota; kingdom Metazoa; phylum Chordata; class Aves; order Passeriformes; family Phylloscopidae; genus Phylloscopus; species Phylloscopus collybita. Next base: position 45,621,786 of record JAJNNQ010000137.1, on the reverse strand, counting down.
CATCTCAAAGTAGCTAAAATGAAGAAAAATATTTTAAAAATAAATATTCACAATAGCTTATAAAGAACTATGCACAGCCACTTCTTTAACCAACATTATTAAAATCCAAACCCTGAACTGCTTTTGCTCCATGTCATATGAAATGTAGGCGTTCCCTTCTTTCTGATGTAAATGCCAATGGCCACTACCATTAGTAAACAAATGCAAGATAAAAACAGCCCACAGACTGTAGGGAAGAACAGGAAAAAGGGAAGAAAAGGTCTTTCAGTCACATGAAAATGACTCTTTCATGACTTCACAGGCCCCTTGCTCTTCCCATGCCCTCACTCCTTCAAGCACACTACCCAACAGCAATGTTCAGCACAGGCAGGAAGCCTGAAATGAACCTGGACATGCTTGCAAACAGATGAAGGGCAGAATGTACATGCACTACCCAACTTCGAGCTCTTAAATTATTGACCTCCAGTCATACCCTTAATGAAGAGAAGCATGTCTTCAGTGGATGGAGAGGGGTTCCTCTCTACCATGTTGCTGAGGGATGTTGCTCTCTGCTCCACCTCTCAGCTCTGCACTGAACACAACTTGTTGGAAGCATCTCTCTCAGTGAAAAACAGAGAAGCAAAGGCATCTGTAATATCTGTGACACTTACTGAGAATTTCTTACCCAAGGACCACAGCTACATGCTATCAAAACAGTCTACCCCAGAAGAAACCTGTACCCTTCATGGCATCCACAAAGCCATGTAACTCACTCTTGAGAAATGTGTAAATGACCACAGAGTCCACTGCTTTTAGAAATTATCAAAAAATTCCCTCTTCCTTCCTGAACGACAGCCGTTTCACACACAAATACAGTCTCAGAAGAACTCTTGTCAAATTGAAACAGCTACAAAAGAAGAAAAAGGTGATTTCTCTCTGAGGAACATGCTATGCTGCGCACTGAAGCCTAAAAGGGTAGCATCTAGTGAGTCAGAGGCTTTAAAACCTCATTGTTGCCTTTACTTCTTATTTCCACTCCTACTGACCAGAGGCTGATAAGAAATTTTATTCTTGTTTAAAGACACAAAAAAGATAGTCAAAATAATTCAGAATCCAATCGATACCTTATATTGTGGCCACAAACAACAATTCCCATCACAATTCCATATCCTGTTGAATTAGCTTGAAGGTCATCTGGCCCTAATCTTGGTATTTCTTTTCCAATCACATTACTACATCCTTTAACTTACAAAGAATAGCCTGACCTGAACTTCCTTCCAACTACTGAAAACAGGCACATGAATCCATGCAAAAACTCCAAGACCATTAAGTACTTAACTGCATCTAAGTATAAAAGGTAAGAGCTAAAGTTGCCACCTGGCTCCTGTAAGCACCAGGCAGACCCTCATTCTCTGCTGTGAGACACATGAAAAAAAAAAAAAAAAAAACCAACAAAACACTAAAATCTGACAACACTGAGTTATCTTATGACATGGTTTCTAGCCAAGCTTTGAAAGGCAATAAATAAGATTGTCCCATAAGAGGGGTCATTCACAGGACCAGAACTAACAGGAAAACTATATATATATGTGTGTGTGTGCGTACATATATATATACATTTGTATATATATGTACATATATATATATATGTGTATGTATGTGGTCCACTCAAAGGCCATCAAGAGACTGCTGATTCTGTAAGCAAGCCTCCTTTTGAAATCAAGAGTTGCTATCTCCAAATTCTTCCAAAACCCACAGTTCAAAGGGAATGGGAAGAGGAGACTGTACATTCTCGCTCTTTTAAAAGAAAGGACTGAGCTACAGAGAGCCTTAATTCTCCCACAGTTTGCACCTGCACACATGCTGATACAGCCCAGCCACCCTGGAGTCACGTCTAGCACTCTTTCAGGGTTATCTTGCACAGGCGTGGCATTAGCAAGGATTGCTGTTCTTCAACAGCTGTCAGACCCTGTGTTAAGGTGACTATTTCAAGACTTAAGATAACTTTCCTGGCAAATGAGAGTGAAATCAATGATGACTTAAAGCTTATGACGAAGATGATATGTTCATAGGCTATTTATCATAACAGAGAATTTTACCTCTAGTTCCTGCTCTATACCTGAACTGAAACAGAAAAAATTGACTAATCTTTCTCTTTGGCTGTCTTGATCTCCACTAGCAACGTTTTCTTGCAGGAAAGAGGTGAAGCAGAGCACCCCATAATGTGAAAGTCACTCAGACCTCTGACTATGGGGTCATGTGAAGTTTCACTCTCCTATTGGAGTTGCATAGTTACAAGAACACTGGGTTAGAGAAGGTTTCGTCCTCTAAGAGAGAGGTTATAAATACTCACTGAAATAGTTCAAAGTTCTTTTTCACTTGCTTTTAGCTTTAGGAAGTTTACTGTTTTCACAGTGGAAGGAAATGAGCCACCACAAAAGAGGTAATCTGATTGCATCCTATTCTTTCACTTCTTCCTTCTGCCCCTAGAATGTAATGTAGGTCCTAGTGAATATTTCATACATTAATTACCAAGAATAATTATCAATTAAAGAAATCATTGAAGTGATACTGCTTTCATGTAGCTCTAAAATGAAATTCAAATCGCTTTTCATTTCTTCACCGTAAACTGTTGGAATGAAAGTCTGTTTATCAGGCTTCTTCAAAACGGACCTATCCTGCTACGCCAGACCACTGCCGTGACGAGCCCACCTCAGGAGGATGGGCACGGGCACAAGGACGGCCGCGGTGCTCACGGCTCACGGCTGACGCCAGTGGGTCACTTACCGCTCGGCTGGGCACAGCCTGGGCTCGGCACAGCCTGGGCTCGGCCGCTCCGGCTGCCCGCAGTGAGGCCGGCACTCAGCCGGGCCCGGCGCGGGAGGGGGCGCGGCCCAGCCGCGGGCCGGCCCTGCCCTCTGCGGGGGCCCGGAGGTACTGCCGGCCTCCCGCCGCACCTGCGGCCGCGCCGAGCCTCCAGCGGGCCGGCTCCGGTACGAGGCACTGCCGCGGGCTACGGCGCGGCGCCGGGGACCTGCGGCCGCCTTCTTCCCCAGGCGCGGGCGGGATCGTCACGGAAGGGTGCCCGGCAGGCAGCACCTGCAGCTCCCGGCCCGCAACTGAGCGGCCCCAGCCCTCCGCCCCCGGACAGCGCAGGCGGTGGGCGGAGAGCGGCGGGAAGGCACCCGGTGCGCTGTGCCCGGGGCCGCCTCCCGCGCCCCCATCGCGGGCGGCACCGCCCGGTCAGCGCTCGTCAGCCCGTCCTCCCTCCTCCCTGCCCCGCCGTGCAGGGAACACGCTGTGCTCGGGCGGCCTGGCGAAAGGTGGGTGGCAGCACCTGAGAGCCAGGTCTGCTGCCACCTCCACGGCCGCGGCCTGAGTGTCTCACGCCCCCCAAAGCTGAGAGAGGCCCCACACATTGCCCCTTAGCTCCATCCTTCCCCCCACTTCTTCCATGTCAGTGTTCATTGCACAACCCCACAGATACAAATTTATTTTCTTGTTTTTAAAAAGAGCCCTCAGACGAGCCCTCTGAAGTCTTATTAAGCTATCCCGCCCTCAGGGATGTTAATTTGATCCCGGATGCTGAAACAGTACAAGGAGTAGCTGAACTGCTTTCTCCTTTAGAGCTTGCCGTGGCATTATCAGGAAAACCCAATATGTGGCCGAGACAAGTATATGGATAGAAAAGTTTGTTTACGCTTAGCCTTGCTGTGATGGAGTGGATGCTCATTGAAAGAAGCATTTCAAGGACCTGGAGGGCTCCTGTTATTGAATCCTCAGTGCTGTGACTCAGTGTGTGGCAAGGGCTGTAAATCCTCTGAGAGTTGTTTTCATTCTTCGATGCTCTTAACACAGAGCAACAGTGCAAGAAATGTCCCCATCTTTTCTGATGCAGCTGGACTGACTTCTATTAGCCAAGCCTTGTGGCCCCTACGTTAAGCTACTACCTACCACTTTACTAGGAGGAGCAGCTTCAGTGTAGAAAAATATGTAACAGTTGATCTGCTGTGTAATGGACGCATTAGTGGGAATTTTTTTTAAGCATCAACTGAGACGAGCAGTTGCACTAGTAGTTGGGGTTTTCTCTTCAATTGTAGATCAGCTTCAAGGTCCCCATCTTCAAGGGAGATTAGCGGGCAAATCAGGTTAATTGCTCAGTCATCATTAGGTCTGTTTCTCCCTCCTTCCTAAGCATGCTATGATCAACAAGCAGTCGGGTTTCTCAAGCCCAGTGTTATTCCTGGGAAAGGAGGACAAGATACAACACGGTAATTTGAAATGTGGACTCTCCCCGGTAGTCACACTCTGTCCAGAAAGGGCACTGCTGAACTGATTGACAGCATAGCAATCAACTCCCTCAGAAAGACAAATCCTCGTACTCTTCCTAAGGACTCTGGTACGATGTATGCAGAAACTGAACTGATGGAAGCAGGCAAAAGTCACGACCAGAATAAATAGTCGGGGAAATTTAAGGACTAGATACGAAATATTTTGGTTTCTTTACTATTGAGGAATACACTGAGTGCAGGTAGCTCGGTTTGCAAGCTCCGAGAGCCTCAGGCAAAGGGCCGTGAAGTGCCAGCCCTCTGCGTAACAAAGGGCCGGGGGACCCGTGGCGCCGGCCGGGGGACCGGACCCTCAGAGACGCGGTGGGAGCCGACGATCCCCTTACTTGACGCGCTAAGACTCTCAAGTGATAAAAAGACTCTTCTTTATTCGTGGTCCCTCCTGGGAGGCAACAGCTCGGCTGCTATACTCTTAGTTATTGCACCGAGATTAAATTATTTTAAAGATGGGGGCGTCTGAGACTCTGCTATAGGAAACCTGGGGAGGAGCCGGTAAGGAGGTAAGGAAACCTGGCCTGTGTTGAGTGTGGGGTGTGTAGTTGTGAAAGGGCTTCGGTCCCAGCTCAGGTGGCGCATGTGTGACTGCCAGGGCGCCTCCTGGATGGTCGGACAGGAGACTTTTCTTAACATTTACCTTACCCTGGGGAGACATCTTGATAAAGATGATGATGATGATGATTAGGTGGTGGTGGTGATGAGACTTGTATAAAAGCCTTGGTCATTGTTGAGATTGAAATACCGACAAGCTACCAATTCTCTCATTCAGTACAAGATTAGTCTATGGGTAAATATAGAAATCATAGTATCATTGGAGTATCATCATAGCATGATCGTCTGGCATAGCTGGGATTTCTGGCATTGCAGAATAGCACTCCAATACATGTGACTGAAGTGCCGTTACCTCCCTGTCTCCTCTTTTCCGTTCTGAAGCATCAAAGTTACCATGGAAACAAGCAGTGTCATTTATGTATATTTGTGAGCCTTACCCACAGTATGTGAAGTGAGTCTCAGTTAACAGTGTGACCTGCATATAGTGGAGCACATCACTGTGGAAGGACGCCCTGCAGTGGGATATAGGCACTGGCAGAATGAGACAGTGCTGAGCACCACGCTGGAGAGGGGCTCTAGAGGGGCTCCAAATGTCTCCCAGTGGAAGGAAACTTGTAATTCCTTCTGCTATTGCTGAGTGGTAGGGAGTCAGCAACTTTCTCAAAGCTGGAGGAGCTGATAAGAGATCGGACTCCAGGGACAAATGTCTTGGACACAGTGCAGTGACATTTTTTCTCCACACAGTGGGCATCATCAGGAGTGTGACCTCCAGCACCACATGCAAATTCTTTTAGGCAAAAATGTAATGGAAGTAATTTTGGGTATCATGGCATGAAGACATAGACTGTGTTTAATTTAAGCTTGCCTTAATTTGTTGACTTCTCAAAAGGATCTTTTTCAGTAAGAAAATTAATGAGGATAAATCTGCAGAGACTTGTGTAATGTTGGAAATTTAAAACTTGAGTGGATGGCAGTAAGTAGCAGACCAAAGTGCTTTGACTCTTTAAGGTTTAGATAGACCTTGCAAACTTCTGTTTATTCAGGTGGACTTGAATAAATTGCATTAGCTTCTGGACTCATAAAGAAGTCCAGTAATGAGAACTGGAACAGCAGAAACCCAGACTGCTTCAGTTTAGATGCTACAAAATTAGGGGAACAATTCCATCTACTTAGCCCAAAACTTTCAAAAATGATGAATCAGGTTTGTTTGCCCTAATTTTTGATTGGCCAGTCTAATAAGGCCTTATGAAAACATGAAGAATTGCTATTCAGAAAACACAGCTCACCCTCTGCATCCTGATAATTATAAAAAATATCCCCAGCTGGACACCTCTGGGTATTCAGGCATTCTGGTAAGTAGCATTACAGTAATGCAACCAAGCACTAGTATTTATTTATAGTACTATTTTTTTAAATTAATTCTAGAACACTTCTGCCCTATGTTAGTTAATGTGTATTTTTATAACCAGTAAAGGCACTTGTATGTAAATAACCTGTATAGGAAATTGTGTTCTTTTCTCATGTGTCCTTTTCTCTCTGTATTTTTTGTTTCTTCTCCATTACTCAGAGGACAAGTGGGGATGAAAAGAATAAATCAGAATTATCATTCTTGCAAAATAATAGGCTGAAAAGGCACTGTCTCTCAGTGATTTCCATAAAGAGACAGAACTTTGTGGTGTAAGAAATTTGAAAGGAACTGTAATAACTTTCCATTACATGAGCCTTGGTATTTTTAGCTAGAATGAGAAGACAAACGGAGAATTCAAGAGAGAGAGCCCAAGGCATGAGCATTTGTCCTGCAACTCACACAGGAAAGAACTAAGGGAGAAAAATATTCAGCTAGTAAGAGCAACAGAAGCTTCTACTACCAGAACACATCTCAGGTGATCCTCAGAGGTATAAAGACCATCCCTCCAAAATCATGTCTGCAGCTAGGTCAGTGGCTATATGAGACAACTGGTAATACAAGCTGGGCAGCTGTTCCAAAGAACTCCTGTTCTAGTACATAATGGAGAGTGGATGGCTTCCGACACTCATCAGCCAATTTTAGAGCCCCAAGCCAGACACTTAGAAAATTCTAACATGATTTAGCCCAAAAACAACTATTTGGGCATTACTGTTTATGCTGCAGCAGCATTTGGAGGCCTGAACTGGTTCAGCATAGGCACAGCCCAAAATAAATAGGGCAGTTGTTGGTCCACCAAACATCTTCAGTCATGATACAGTCTCTCCAGAAGAGGGAATGCTGCTTCCTACTTGAGTTCAGATCTGGATGTTTTAAGTACTAATGAGACAAAAGAATAAGTATCAGCAGTCTACACTTCTCTTTCCTTCATTTTTAATCAGCTGCTCTTTATATCCAGGTAAAGAGAGAATAACCTGCAAGTTTCTGCTGATTTAGTGGATTCTTGTTCTCAAAATCAAGTGCCTTCTGGACCAAGAATAGGTTTTTTTGGTCACACCCCCCCCCCCCCCCCCCCAATCTCAAAGATGCTCTTAATAATCCACAGTTTATTATATATGCACTGCCACAAAAGTTTATTTTGAAAATATTAGATATGCATTCTAGCTCTACGATAGCTTTCCATCAAATAATCTGCAACCAAATTTTTGTTCATAAAAAAAAATTAGAAACATCTCATATATGCCCTTAACTTTAGTATAAGTAGCTATGTAACAAAAAGTGTTATTAGCAACTGCACTGTAGACAGCATACTAGATATGACACTGTCCACATCTGAAGGATTGTGGCTCAGTCCCAAATATATTGTTTTGATTGCCAAAATCAGCTAAAAAGAGATGCACTTTCCATGACTTTTAAATAGTTACTGAGTATGATTCCACTGTTAAGCTTCCCTGTCCTACAGCTGTGCCAGACAATATGAAAATGTGAAGTGCACAGGTACTGTCTGTACTTCCTTGGCTAGAGAGAGATATCCAGAATCAGTTAATTTCACAGTTAATCCTGAAAACACCTCAGAATTTTTTACTCTTGTCCCTGTGGCCTTGCCTGGCACAGGATGCTTAAGGAAGAGTACAAGATTGTTTCCACAGCTGAGAATTTGTTCATCAGCATCGCCCAGATGTGAAGGCCTGAGATGATGTGAAAATGGCTGGACTCAGTCTGACCAGAAGGTGCAGCTCTTAACATGCACTAGTAATGACATACAGACACAAGTGCACTGCTGGGGAAACACAGACACATCACCTGTCAGCCTTAAGCACTCAGCAGTATCAGATCTGTTACCTTTATATACAAGTAATCTACAACCATTTTTAGTATTTAGGGTATCTGCTGGCAAGGAACTGTACAGTTTGGCAATGCAGTCTGTAAAGCATGTTCCTTCTTCTAGTATCCCATGCTCCTTGTGCAGGATGGGCAATATACAACTTCCAAATTCATCCTTTTACTTATGAAGTAAACTTATGGCATGTATATCAGGCACTGGTGGACTGCTGACAGGAAGTAAGAACATGCTGGCATTTTGCATTTTTATGAGAATAAATCAATTATCAAAATCAGTTTTCAAACCCCACACACCTTGAAACTGCAAATAAACTTCTCATCACAGAAAGTCTGTATTTGCATGAGAGAAGGGAACTAAAAAAATTAAACATCTTAAGTTTAACATGAAGAAGATGCAGGATGTCAGACTCACCAGGAGCTCAGGAAACCAGATTATTCCCCCTGCCCAAAACATCTGCTTGAACATAATTTTTAGCTATGAACATGATCTCTCTGGCATGACTATCACAGTTTTCAAGTTGGAAGGGGGAACTGCTCATCTGTCCTTTACTCCAAGCACATGAGATATTGTGAACATTTCTGTGGAAATGACTGGATGGTCTACATGAAGCCACAGAGGCTGAAGAGAGATTACTCCAAAATTTCAGGTAGATGGTGCCTGATGAGGCATAACAATTACAACACAGATTATTCTAATAAGGTCACCACAGGTTTTTTTCTCAAAAAGGTGAAAACAAGCTTTATTTTTAACATACAAACCAGATAGTGTACAAAGCAAGACATACGCTTATAGTGATAGGCAGAGTGGGTCTCCACACACCATGTGCAGCCACTCACGTTACAGTAATCCTGAGATATGGACAAAAGCCCTAAAAATCTTTTTAATCACTCTTGCTATAATCACCTCCATTTGGGAGTTAAAAACATTATACAGTTCAGAGTCAGGAAAACAAATTACCCATAAGCAAAATACCCAAGATAATGGTCTAATTCCCTGCTGTCATCCAGGTAGACCAGCAAGAGCACTTGAACACATCAAGAGATTTGGAAATATGCAACGTTACCTCATTAACACTGGAAAGCATACATAGAAGGATGCTAAGATATTTTTGCTACCTTCAACTACTACTGTCTTCATGAACTGTGCAGTCTATGTGTCAAGCTTAACACTTTTTAAGTTAGTAAAAGAACCCCAACTTTCTTTGCTTCCTTTCAATATGATGTTATATGTGATGCAGAAATATTTTTAAAAGCTTATAAAAGCAACAGAACTACAGACAGACATTTAAAGTAATTTCCCTCATATTAAAGGCTACTTGAACACCTTCATTTTACTACAAGACTGTTTTTCATTAAATGACATCAAAAAAAGAAAGTTTCTTTTTTAAAAAAAAGTTAAAGGTAAGGAAAAGTTATAGACATGTCTGGAGTTTTTCTTTAGTTTTGTAACATATAAAAATAAGTTACACTATATATTATGGCTTTCATTTATTTATCTACTCATTTAGTAGCAGAGTGTCATAGTGCGTTTAAGCACTAGATGTTGTAAATAATAACCTGCCTGTTCTTCAGACTTTCCTTGAGTTTTGAGTTTGTGAAAAGGAACAAGCAAATATTAGAGGGAAAATTAAGAAGCCTCCAGAAAAACTTAAATAGCAAGAAGCACCTGTAGCAGAAGTCTTTCAGAGAAAATTTTAACTTAATTCCAAATTTTCATTTGATTTCTGAAGTAGTTTCAAATTAATGTTTCAATTTCATCATCTTGGCAAAATGAAGGCCAAGCCAAGTATCTCATGCACTTCAATAGTCAGGACTTCCTACTAAACTTCATTTCAGAAATATTTCATACATACCAGTATGATACTGTTATGCTACTGAAGTAATGATCCCTCTTTAATGGTTGTTAACAATACAAGATAATAGATTTGGTATGCAGCTATCTGAAAAAGGCCACAGTAATGCTAAACCAACATGACTCAAAAACTGCAACACAACTGCTCAATATTAAGTGTTGTTCACTACCAATGGAAGAGGAGGTTGGGCACAAAAGGTGCTTGAGTCAGACTGAAAGACTTCAATTACACATTGCTACATTATTAATGGCTATATTATTAATATACTTACATTTTGAAGACTAAAGTTGCATTCAAATCGGACAAGCTATGACAACATTCAAATACATGAAAATAAAAAGAATTCTAGATTCACAGCCAAAGTATTAACAAAAAAAAATCTCATTGTAGCGGTTGATGTAGCATTTGCAACAACAAACTTATGAATTCAATAAGAAAGACTGTGGCACTGAATTTGGGAATATTTTCAAGCTCTAGTTTTATTCAGGACAGAAGAGTTGCCAGCTGAATAAACTTAACTGATTACTGTACTTTCCAGCTCTTTGTAAACAAGACTCCATGTTGTGCATAAGAGGAGCTTTTGCCCCCCTTTTTCTTCAAGGAAAGTATCTGAAAGGCAAGCTGTAGTGATTGTTTCTGACAGCAGTAGACTAGAGAAGCAGATAGAAAACTAGGTATATATAAAAAAGTTCTTACAGTAAAAGCATCTGTCCTGGTTTGATTTTGTTTATAAAAAGGCACTTTACCTATTGCTAGAACTCCCATACCGTACTTGTCCTTTGACTTTTTCTGTTAGAAGGCTGCGTTGCAAGGAGGTCAGCGTGAGGATGCAAATGTTCTTTATACAGTGCCTATCTGCTACAAATTTTATAATTAAGCATAGTATCTTACACCAGTTATTTAGAAGAATAGATTCATGTTCAAAATAGCAACAGGTCTTCCAACAATACTTCAGTGATGATCTGTCAGAGACAACACACCACCTGTAGCAAGTTCAGTAATAAAATTAACAATGTAAAAATCTTTCAGAAGTGAGTCCGCAGTCTTTTGTTTTCCTCTCGCAGTCTCTCAATTTCAGCTACTAAGCTTTCATTTACAGAGTATCTTTCAAGTAAAGCGTGCATTTCATTCTACAGAAAAGAAGAAAGTCCCAATCAGTAGTAATAAAAGTAATAATTCCAGTTTTATCCTATTGGCTTTCATATTTCTTTTAAAAATGAAATAACGTAGATAATTCTGGTTTTAAAAACTTTTGATAAGAAAAGTAAGATTTTCCCTTTTATGCTGACATACTGTATTTTGATCATTAATACATTAGTGAATATTTTATCAAAGGATATTTTGCAGTTCTTCAGGATGAGAATCTACTAATGCTGATTCCATTAAAATGCTCAGAACCGAGACAAGGTCTTTTTAATGCAGATCAAAAGAACAAAGATTCATAAAAGGTGAAGCTAAAGAATACAGAACAGCTCAGTATGCATACAGCATCTACAAGTGAAGTTTTCTGTTTGAATTCCATCTATCCTCTCCCTACCCCAGCCTTTGGCCCTTTCCAAAGGATAGCTGAATTCGTTTATATCTCCTGAAATATGGAATTCATACCTACTCAACTCCTAGGTTCACTTCATTAATCAAAGAAAAACCAATTTAATGGACTCCCATTCACACTCTCCATCTCCTTCACATGAAATCCTCCCTTTTTTGGTCTTAATAGAGTTTCACTTTTGAGAGAAGATGGCATGCCTTGGTATTACCAAAATTGAAAACTGAATACATTTCCCATCATGATCCTTGTACGTACCAACTGCATATGGAATTGCTTGATCATCTCCACTTGCAAATTCACAATATCTCGATGGCATGCATCTCTGGGGGAAGAATTGCAAAAGGACGATACTTAGACTTATTTAGGAAGCAGTCTCTCATACCCTCAGCATCCAAAACTCCACAATTCCTCACCTTCACTCTTATAAAAAGTCTAGAAATGCCTTAGACCATGAAAGATAATCCTCTACAGCTTATTTTGGAATATTTTGTTATGACATTGATTTTCCTAAGTACCACTTTTTTTCATCACATTAGACGTAGGACTTTTCAGTTTAGAAACACAAATATATACATGGTGATATCAAGATTCCTCTTCAGTTGCAAGCTATAAGCTCCTCTCATTTTTACCATTTAAAGCTAATTTTCGATCCCTCGATGACAAGTCCCACAGAGAGATACTTATCTGTACTTGAAGATACACTTTCCAGTACATGACTTTCAACACTCTTTTGTAAAAGGGCCAAAACATCAACTGTGGTAAGTGATAAGTTATTCTCAAACCCATGGAATAATCCATGTTAATCTACATAAAAAGCAGTGGCAGTATTGTCTGCAAAGTGGACGTGAATTTGTTACTTCATGGACCACCATTCCACACTACAAAAAACATGCTTGAAAATAGCCTCTGATCATGACATTAATCCAAGAGTTCCAAGAGCCGAGGAAGAACAAGGAGGACAGCTCACAGAAAAGCAGGCAAGCTCACAAGTTCTTCCTGAACACTGCAGCACAGTGCAGTTGTATGGGACTGAGTACTGTGCTATGGCTACCACTGGCCTGACAAAGTAAGGTGCTTCTTAAGTGGACACCCACAGATCATCATTTTCCTTTCCTCAAAGATACAGCAATCCCAAAGGAATTTTCACTTCCTTTTTCCCCAGATTATTGTGCTACACAACTCCTACCTGAAGCAACCTTCTTCGAATATATCAAGTGTATAGATGCCACCTAGCACCCTATAAATCCAAAGATGTAGGCTATCTCCCAAAGACAGGGTGATCAAGAAGCAAACATCTTTTTTGAACCAAATGAATTTTATACTATTCCTGGTCCTTTCCTGAAGGTCTGTGGCTTTTTCCCCCATTACTTGAAGAGGAATGAATTTCAGGCAAGGAAGATAAAAATCCTTTCCTCAGATTCCAGCAGCTGAAAGGTTGTTACATCAACAGGAAGCTTACAATAGTTCCCTTCCTTCTTACTGACCCCAGTGCTAGCAATCTTGTATGATGTTTAAACGTATCTGCAACTTACAAACGGGAAAAGAGCCAGCAGAGCCTTCCAGCCACTCCAAAAATATAGGTCAGAGAAAAAACACAATATTTAAGGCTCCAGATCTTGGGTACTGGAAGTAAAAGACTGGCAAGCATAACTTCTAACTCTGGGGTGCCGGAACACAGATTTTAAGGAAAACACATCAGCAATACATAGACTGCACTTTAAGTTACATCAATTACAGGTTTTCATCAGATGTACGTTTATTGCCAAAAAATCCCAGGGGAGTTTTACTGTACGATATTTATGTAAAGACATTAAATAACATTCAATGTATTTCTTCTATTGGTAGATACAGAACAGCCATAGTATACAGACCTACTAAGCTAATTTTGCTTTGCTTTTCGTCATCAAGACAGCAGCATTTCCCCTGCCCAGCAATTCCTCATCATCCCCACTCAACCTACTTCATCTTAAACATGGGTTGGGGAAGTGATCTCCTAGGTAAGAGTCTCTTAACTTCTTCACCTTCTTCAAACTCCACTCTAAATAGAGCCGTACTAATTTAACTTCTTTCAAGACAATGGGAATGTTGGTTAGATATCCACAAAGTAATCTGACACCGACCACTACTTACAGCACAGATGTTATTTCAATGCAAAGCTCCACCAGTAGAAATACACACACACTGTTTTACCTTACACACACCAAGTAACAACAATCAAAGCCAACGCAAGTCAACTGGCTATGTCAAACTCTCCTCACTGTCAATTTGAAATTTCTCCTGCTGGGATAAGGAAAAGAGTAGAAACCTCACCACACAGACTAAATTTACCAATGGAGAAATATTCACTCATTCTGGAAATGTCAGCAAAGTCATACACCAACAGCCCTCAGAGGCATCAGTCTAATTAGAACTATCAGTTCTATCAGTCTAATCAGAACTATCAGAGCTATTAAAAACTAAGTTTTATACCTAGTTTTTCAAAAATAGGGCTATAAATAGTATTATTTTCTAATGTGAAGAGAAATTTGTTTGAGCAGATGCTGATACATCTCATTAAGAAAACATGTCATTGAAAACAAAAACACTCTGCAGGAATACCAGTACCTGAAGTCATCCAATGCTTCTTGTATCATATTCTGAATGAAGTTTATTTGAATTGCTGTCAGAGGGACATTTGGTCTGCTACTCCCAATGGTTTCTGCTATTTTTTCTGACAACGAACTTGCAACTCCAGCAGAGACAGGTGATGTTATCTTTGAACCTTTACAATTGAAAATAAAATACTGAGAGCTCTCAAGACAAATAAAACCCCCTCACATACCACATTACACTGAAACTTTTAAAAGAACATTTAATTAATTAATTTCACCTCAAATATTACTTGGTAAAAAAAAACCAAAACAGATTTAGAATGAGTCCTTTCAAAGGCAACTAGAGACATTCTAGGAGGGATGGCTTGATTTAAAGAGATCAGATGTTCTTTTTTAATGCTAAGTCCATTTTATCAGATTTCACGTCAGCTTACAATCAACCACACTTAGAACTGGGTCAAAATTATCAACTTACTCATTGAGGTAGTACCATTTACTGGTAGATCATATGCAGGATGGGCCTGAATATTCTTCATTAGTTTCTCATTTGTATCAGGAGTAGATGATGGTGGAGAATTTAAAGTTATAGGTTCTATGCTTGATAAGCTTGATTTTGAAACCTGATGACAAAAATATTTTTTTTTTATTTTAAAGACAGAATCTACTTGTTAAAATTGTCTAATTGCACTTGAAGACGAAGTTTTCTGAAATGCACTTTCAAACATTTTTGCATTTAGGAATCTGCTCAGAAATACATGCTTTTCATTTCCTAGCAAGATATCTGAAAAACTGATTGCTAAAACATTCCAAATTGCCTCAAGTGGGCACACAGAAGCAAGTGGAAAAGGCGGGGGCCTCTAATTTTCACATCAAAAATGTTGTGACTATGTTGTATCTCTCCTAGCAAACTCAGACTCCTCAAGAGCAATATGAAAGTAGCTAAGCTCTGTGCAGAGGCATATCAAAGATATCTCAAGAAAAAGAGGGAGATGGAGAACAGGGAAAGAAGAGGGTGGAATTGACCAAACAAACAACAGTCAATCATAGTGGTACAACAATCTAGTGATTCTTCTTGATTTTCTAGAAAAATCGCTACCTGTTTTGTTTCATGGGAACTTACTGATCTTATTTAAGACAAACATACATTTATCTTCCATTGCTGAAGGCCAATTCACCTAAATCACACAAGGTTTTACAGATTGTCTTGATAGTGTGTGAACAGAGTTGCCAAATAACATCAGATGGGGGCATTATTCAGGATTTTTTTCTCCAAGCAGTAATATTCTGTGAAGATTCTAGGAAGACCACTCATAACAAGAATACCTGCTTTAAGACATCTATCGATTCTTGTTTTCCAAGACTTATTTTCTTAAAGTCAGTCTCTGGATGTTCCTCTTCTTCTTTAATTGGAGATCCCACAAGTGCATGTAATGGGCTAGACTGTGTCCCTTGTGCACTATTGCCCACTGGGTTTCGTTTTACTGGAAAGGCAACGGTCGGCTGTGGGAGAAAATCCAAACCAAATGGGTAAGACTGGAAATCCAGGCCTAAAATGAAAATGGAAAGATAAAACACACAGGTCAATAAACACACATACCAAATCTATCCCACAGTTAAAATGCCTGCACACTCATACAAAACTGACTGACAAAAGTAATCACCAAAAACGTACTCCACAAAAACTAAATCTTCCATCCAACTTAGGGTGCTCCCATCCTTAAAAAAGTAATAAAACATGAAAAGCCTCTGTATATCACTATAAATTGTTTAAACAAAAAAACCAAATCACTTCAGGACCATTCCTGTTACCATGCTGTGTCTCTCAATGTGTCAGACAATTTCCAGAGAAGTTTTTTCAGTCTATGCTTTGATCATTTGTTTGTTTTCAATGGTATGACAAAATCAGCCTGAAGAACTAACACAGACCTCCAAAGACCTATCACTGGCATATGCTTACCATTTCCTTGAGGATCTTCAGTCGCTTTATTTGCAATAATATCTACAAAATAGAAGAACACAGACAAATGAAGTGTTTATTTGTATCACTGCACTGAGTTCATAATCAAAGAAAAATTAAAATACCAAGTAGGTATAGCAGTCAATAAGGCACAAATTACATTTTACAAATCACACTACATGCAGACAAATGGTGCTTTACAAATTCCAGTATTAGTAACTTACCATCTCTGACTGGAGAAAACACATCTCCTAAACTACTTCGACCCAAATCATCAAAATTATTTAACTCAGCACTTTTCCCATGATCTGTTTCTTTAGATGGGATAACATCCAAGCTGGAACTATGGGGAAAACCTATAAAGGACAATATAATTCAGTTAGTAATTGATCTTCTCCAAAAATAACATACATTATGGCTAAGCAATCTCATACCAAGCATGAGACTTGGGAAGTCCAGTAAGCACTTCAGAACTGTCTGCAGATGCCAGTTAGGGGGTCATTTTAACTTCCTCATTTGGGCTGTCAACAAAGGTGACTACAACTAAAAGATCAGGAGGAGGGTTGTAAAACTGGGAGAACCCACCCATGTTCAGAGGAATCTACATGATGGGTGCAGCAATTTTATGCTGAATCAGGTGAAGTGAAAATTAGTGACTGCACCTTCTGCTAATAAGGTAACCACATTCAGAGGATAAAAATTTAAATTTGTTCTGCAAGAAGAAAAATTTGCTGTACTGTGCTTGCCATTAAGCATTCCAAGGGACATTAAAGGAAAACTTACCTAGTGTTAGTATTCTCTGCTTATGTCTAATATTAGAAAATCAATTTATATATTCTAATATTAGAAAATCAAATTGGAGTTACAATTGCAGACAAAAAAATACCCGAACAAACTTGTTCCTAGACCCTTCCTCACTTTACCCTCAAGCCCCATCCCTGACCCAATCCAGGGGGGAAAAGACGTTAGCTTCTATATACATGGTACCAAGGACAGTTGTCTGAAGAATGGAAGCGTATCTTAAGTCCAAAAAGATCCCCAGTAATTATTCAAACTATCGTTTTTAGAAAGTGAATTGAATTGCACAGACAACCACCAAAATAACTTCCATAATTTCACAAAATGTTCATAAAACCTGTAAGTACTTCTCTATGTGGGATTACTTATTGAAGTGATCCAAATATGACTGTGTGGGTGACAATTAATCATGTCCAAGTATTTACATTAAGTGGAACTTGAGTCATGTTTATAATTTCACATTTAAATGTATTAATATATTGCATTTTTTACTCCTTCAGATGCGTCAATTGTGACACAAACATAGGATTGCACTTGCTAGTTAAGGAAATACTTGGTATACCGAGTCCTATCAGGTCTGCAGCATCAACCTGTGTGTCAGAATTTAGAGGATCGGTGTGAAGAAAGCGTAACATAAAATTGGGCCAAAATATCTTGTGCACTTTTACCCATTCCCAGTAAGCTAAATGTACTACAGTACCTAAAGCAGAGAACAGTTGCTAAATGGGAGTTTATGGGAAGCCAGCTCAAAGAACATCCAAGTTTTTAATCACATTCTGACTTCATTTATACTTTTGTATCTTAAAAATACCTGTGAAAAAGTCTCAATTTTGTTTAAATATGCTATCAGATTACTTTACTGAATGTCCCTTATTTCTCCAAAGTTAAAGATTGTATCTTCTGGAGTACTCAGAGGTCTTTACTTTTAAAGTGAACACTCAGATTAAGGAAAACTGTTTTGCTTGGTAAGCCTTTACTTTCTTAAAACATTTAATTATTGGTCCTATTTAAGGGGTAACAGCTATTACATCTTCAAATAAAGATAACAAATTGTAGGTTTTAACCAAAATAAAATTTTCCACACCATTCAGTAATGGTGATTAGCAGCACTTCCTGCATACACAGGAAACATTCTACTTCATCTCATACTTCACTGCATACCCAAGGGAGGTCATTAATACACATCCTTATGGACTGCAGTAGCTTATTGTCTAATTACTGTTACTAAATGTATTTCTCCTTATTTTAAAAGGGAGGGGGGAAGTGCTGTTACATTAAAATGGATGAAGGATTTTTTTCAAGAATTAAACTAGTAGTGTTACTGATTTGATATTTTCAGAACTCTTGAATTAAATAAAGCTTTAAGAGTACATTTCATGCAGTGGCAGTTTTGGAATGCTCAGAATTCTTACAAAGAACTTGTTAATTTCAGAGGCATAGATAGCAAGTACAACTTGCTAGTACAACTATTCATATCTGCAACTATATCTGTATTAGTACAACTAATCATATCTGCAACTATATTTAACATCTTTCCTAGCATGTGATAGTGGAATCACGCCTCTCACAACAATACAGTTCAGTTGTCACTTGGGTTTTTGGACTAGGTTGCTTTTTTTTCCTGTGTTTTCCTTGGGTGGTTTCTTTTTTGTTTCTTTTTTGGTTTTTTTTTAATGAGATCCATTACTGCTATTTGTTAATAGAATTACAAATCTTCAGCCCTGTATTCTATGCAGACATTGCATCAGAAACTATGTTACGTACATAGACTGCAAAAAGCCAGAATGCAAGAGAGAGTTCCACAGTATCACCACAATTTTAAGACTTCATGTGTCTTAAGCTGATAGTAGGACCCAATTTACTTCCTACAGTCTCAGAGCATGTGTTACACAGTGGGGAGGGAAAAGAAGTATATGTATGTGCATGCACATACACACAGTACTTCCTAACAAATGCCCCTCCCTCAGTGAAATTTTCATACTGTAATGGTCAAAACACAAAACATTGCTTTCATCTTCCACATTATGCCAACTATTGTAAGAGTAGGAACACAACATTACCTGTTTTCTCCTGACAAATCTCTCCTCCCTTATTCTCATTTGTCAATGTAAGATGAGAGGAAACTGTTGCTGATGCTTGATAGGCAATATTTTTGATGCCAGTACTTTGAATTCCTCCACGATTACTACCAGCTTTGACTTCCACTCTTTTGGACACAGGTTTATTTGAAGAACCTGTGAGGTTAGACTGATTAAAAAACAGAACCAATTAAGAGAAGTTATTGTTCCTTCAGCCAGAAGTAAAAATACAAGACAATATACCTTGATTTTTAAAAACAGTAAAAAAATCCAGTTCAAGTTGCAAAGGTTGCCTAGGAGATATGCCTTTATACATATAAAAAAAAGGTATTTTCATGTAACTTCAAAGAGCATGGGAAACATCCATATTATCATAGAGGTACTGGGAGGACCTCCACAAGGATAGCAACAATTTAACAGCAGAGTGACCCTGCATGATCCCAGGTTTAGATATAGCAGAAAAAAGAGATTACATTATTAGGGACTCCAAATTTTACAGGAATGGTTAATCACTAGCAGCAAGCATGCTAGAGAAGGAAAGTCTCAGAGTGGTAAAGAATCCATTTCAAAGGTTCTCTCAGAGTCCACTACCTGGAAGCACAGGGTTTCTGGACATAGTAGAGCCTAATTAAGTCTTGGAAGAACCTCTTAAATCTTCTCCATTATTTAATTAACTTCTCCACTGTTTATATGTGCTAGCAAAAGTCCATATATAGGACTTACAAAATACTGTCAGATGAGCAGCCCTGTGTCTTCTCCTTAAGCAGAAGGGCCATTACAGACCTTTCTGCTACTGCCTACGAATAACCGG
The DNA here is from genome assembly GCA_027886175.1 of Phylloscopus collybita. Lineage (NCBI taxonomy): Eukaryota > Metazoa > Chordata > Aves > Passeriformes > Phylloscopidae > Phylloscopus > Phylloscopus collybita. The sequence continues at coordinate 45,602,025 of JAJNNQ010000137.1, read as the reverse complement.
AGGTGCCACAAATCGATCTCCAAAGGCAGCATATCCACACTAGAAAACCTAGAAGACTCTAAGTTCCACTTATTTCTACACTGAGGCCAGGAGTGGGGGGAATTCCACATTAACAATGCCTAAAACAGCAGTTGAGACAGCAGTTTTTAATTCCTGTGTTGGTATGATCCAATTTTGTCAGCATCTGTAATGCTTAGACAGTGAATATTAACTTCATTTAGAACTTAAATGTATGCTTTGCTTTCATTGATCTGCGTACTGAACAATAAAAATACCTTGGAAAAAGTGCTACTGAACTGGAGACGTATGCATTTCACACAGCCTTTGTGAGCAGTAACTGCTTTCACTGGTGACGTCAGCTGTCTTAAGTCATACTGGCAGATCTTCCCCCGGGAACATCCTATAGCCAAAGTAGTACCATCAGGCATGAAGTCTACTGTGGTCAGAGGAAAATCAGCTACAATTGTTGTTAGCAACCTTCAAACACAAGAAAGGACAAGATGAATCTTTCAGAATTCACAAGTCGGACTTTCCAACACAGAAAAAAAAAATATATATATATATATATAAACTTTCATAATTCAGCTATAGGTCAGCAGGTCAACTTCTCCAGTGCCAAGTAAATTCAGTGAACTATTTTAAGAAACAGTAAATTAGGCTTACATTAAGCATTCATGCTTAACAAAAAAAAAACTACATATGCCCCAAAAGACTTCATGGGAACAGTATCACATTGCCTTCTTAATAGCAAACACCAACATTATTTACTGGCATCATCACCTGCAGCAGCAATCATACTACATACATCCTCTCATCCTTAGCTTCCCAAGCCCATCAACTCTACCCCTTCCAACAGCTCTGGGAAAAACTTCAGGTCTTAGATTGCATCCTTTTACAACATCCTTCAAAAATGCAAACGGACTCCTGTTTTCATTCAGCTAGAGCAAAAGCACTACTCATAAAACCAATGTCCCACAAAATCACTTGTCATCCTATCCCCTTACTACCAAGTCCCATCACCCATGTCCCATCCTTCCTGCTTTTTCATCCAACTTTCTCCCGTATCTCAGCAGCTCTGTGCACCACAGCCACATCTTTTATCTTAACTAGAAAAGCAGGTAAGCTAAGCTCAGGTGGCTGAAGGTCCCCACAGGCTGTACTGCCCCTCACAGAAGTTAACTGCTCTCTATCAACAGGAAAAGCCCATACACAAGCACTGGAGAACATCACTCATAAACTGGACTTCAGTTAGGTCCCATATGCCTTGGGGGTTTTTTCTATTGCTTGTTTGTTAAAATGGACTATGGAACAGGTTCTCCAGCAGTAATATGCCAACCACTTCAACCATTCTGCATGGGAGATGAATTAAATAATTTATGTCATAATTAAGCATGTTTTTTCAGTTTATAAAACCCAAACAAGGAATCTTCTAAAATCCAAAGGTCTTTCATATACTCACTTTTTACTCAAAGTGTCATAGAGAATAATTCTTTTATCCAAACCTACAGTTACAAGCAGCAGCTTATTGACTGGAGAAAAGCAGATTTCTGAGGCTGGTGCTTTATGAGTATTTTCAAAATTATGATATGGGTTCTGGCTATTTACATCCCAGAGAGTTACATTTCCACTGTCAGAAACAGTACCCAGTAAGGATTTCTTAAAGGATGAATATTTCAAGTGTCGAATAGGCTGTAAAATAGACATAAAAATTAATTTTAATACTAACATTAAACATGGTATTAAATTATTTTTAAAGGTACAAACAGATTAGGAATACAAAGCTGAAGTTGCCTACAAAGGCTTCAACTCTGAAATATGAATGGTGAAACCAGAAAAAATAATTATGCATTACAATGCCATTTTTGCTATTGAGGGGGAGACTTTTTTTTTAACTATTATGGGGTACCATATGAGCTGACCAGCGAAATTATGGAGAAGAAAAATGACACTTCCAGAAAAGTTTCTCAAATTTTCAGCAAATATCATGGCTTCATAGAAAAAAAAACCCACATTACATCTAAAATTAACAGTGAAAAGGTACATTATTTCACCAACTAGTCTTCTGCCGAGAATGTTAAACTTAACTCCTCTTCACTAACTTGAGGTACTTGGGTATCAGCCAAGTTGATAAGACACACAGACTCCAGAGTTAAGCAAGTATGTAGGTTCTGCAGAACAGACTCCAACCTGTGGACTAAGACCATGGAAGAGGATAACACGTGTGGTTTATCAAACGCAGCCTTCCTATTGCAGAACTAGGTAATCCAGGAACTTAACTTGCCTTTTAGAAAAGATATTTTGTTTCCACCACATTGCTTTGGAGGATGTTTCAGAAGCTCACTTTCATAATATTACAGTACTCAATTTCCTGATTAATTTTACTTATGAACCATCTGCACCTATTTGCTCTTGTGACCATAATGCCCTTACACTCAAACAGTTTCCTAAGTCCGCAGTGCTGCTATTCCATTTTAAAGAACAGCAAGCTCACCTTCTTTCAGGCTTTATTTTGCTATTAAAAAAATCAGAGTACCCCAAAACTGTTTTTTCAGTACCATCAGTCTTTTTGCAACTCTCCCATTATGCATCTTTCTTGAATATGGAAAACTAAAATCTTATATGAGCCTCAAAATATTTTGCTACTGTCTTTCCAACACCAGTAACACTTCATCCATTTTATACTGTAAAACCCACCCCAACATATCTTAGATTGCATTTTCTTTTTTGAGTCTGTTTTGGTCATTGTCATTTTATATTAAGAAATCCAACTTCCTCTTTCCCTTGGGAATTTTGAAATCCTATTCTAAAAGAGCCTCAGCTGTCCCCTAAATCTGGTATCTTGATTTCTACTCTGTTACAGTTATTCCTGTATAGTTTCAACCATTCTTTGATACTGACACAATCATCTCTTATGGGCAAATACCTTCTCAGTGGGTTTCATCATAGCTCTACCTAGAATCACAGAATTGTTAAGGCTGGAAAAGATCTGAAAGATCATCAGTCCAAACTTTACCCCAGCACTGCCATGTTCACCACTCTAAACAACGTCTCTAAATGCCACACCTATGTGTTTTTTGAATGTTTTTAGGGATGATGATTCCATCACTTCCCTGGGCAGCCTATTTCAATGCCTCACTGCTCTTTCAGAGAATTTTGTGCTAATATCTAATCTAAACTGGTGCAACTTGAGGCCATTTTCTCTTCTCCTATTGCTTATTACCTGTGAGAAGAGACCAACCCCCACCTTGCTAGTACCTATTTTTCAGGTGGCTGTAGAGAGCAATAAGGTCTCCCCATGACTCCTTTTCTCCAGGCTGAACAACCCTCAGCAGCTTCTCACAAGGCCTGTGCTCCAGACCCTTCCCCAGTTTTGCTGACCTTACTTCTACTATCACAAGCACTACTGAAAATATTAAACAAGGCAGATAATGAAAGAAAATATTTGTTTGATTTATCACTATAATGAGTTTCTTACCCATCCTATCTAGAATTTTTTCCCAAAGCACTGAATCAAGCCAAGTCCAATGAGTACTCTTATTTTATTTGTTTGAAAAAGCTCTCAAAAAGCTATTGCTTTTTTCTGGCATAGACCACACCACAACACATTGTGTTATACTGGGCTTTATCCTATTTCCATCTTTAACTTCATTTTAATGGAAATATGTGTTGCTTCATATTCTTCCAGCATCATTTCCAGCACTTGTGTGTCTTGCTGGAAGCCAAATTCATTCAACCTGCTTTAAAGAGGTGGCACCTTCAACTGCACATTCAAATAGGAACGAGTACAACGCTTCATCATTAATACGGCTCTCTACTGGTCACAATTTTATCATAATTTTTCTGTTTGTTTACATTGAAAAAAAATACTGAGAGATTCAGGAGTAATAGCTTAACAGGATATACATGGGAAATATTCCTGACCCTCACACTTCTCTCAATTTTTCACCTCCAAATACCTCCTCTTTTAGTGCCCTGGCATCTACTCATGTTTCATTTTCTCACTCCTGTTCTTCTCCCCATCAAGATTACTCTCCTCTAGCTTTTCTCAAACCTCCCTTGCTATCCTTCCAAGTCAGCCATTTTCTTTTCTCCTTTATCACTTTAATCTCACAGGTCTGGGCAAGTTCTCTATTTTCTTTCATATGCCTACATTCCCCACATTACCACTGCTCCCCACTTACTGCTTTAAAAGCTGACAAACTTTTCACTATATGGAGTGGCCAGAATCCATCACACTCCTTTACATATCAGCCAGCTGTTCAAACAGCTAGACTAAATCTTGTTGCTAGGAGAATTGCACCAGGCAGTGAAGACTTGAACAAACATTGTATTTTGAAACAAATCTTAATTTATCCTCACAACAGCAAGCAGATAAGAATCTGGTAGTCTAAATGAATGCCAATAGCAAAGACAAATTATGGGATCTGCAAACAACTCTACAAGAACTCAATTCTAATAAAACACAAAGGTGTTCTAAATGAAAATCAATTAACAGAATATAGGCCAATGCTCCGATGAAAAGAATTTTGTTTAAAGTCGGAGAAAGCACTGCAACCCTGGGCTATTCTACTACTTGTAGAATCTATACAACATGAGAAATTAACTGGCACAGAAACTACATTCCATCATGCTGAATCAAGCAGAGACAAGCTAAACGTTATAAGGTTAGTTAGATTCACATTCCTCAGTTCTAAAAAACGTTACTATGGAATGGTGACCCTTCCCAAGTCAGAAAACTAGCGCCAGGATCAAGCAGTATAATACACTGTTGATCTGCTCAAGTTTACTCTTAAGGAAACCCGGCCTCTAAGCTATAAATCAAGTAAAGGCTTTTTAAATTTAACAGAATTACACAAGTCTTCGAATACTTGCTGCACTGCAGAATCAATTCTCCAATTAAAATCCAAAACAATAATAAAGCCATTTCTGCACATAAAAGTAAAGCACATTTTTAGGATCAAAGACAAGCTGGGAATACGGGACATTCAACTAGCGAACTCATTACAAAATCATAGCTCAATTCCATTTTAAATTAAAGCGATAATCAAATAACTGCCCTCCCTAAGAAAATGTTATAGACCCTTTAGAATGTGAACAGGAGCTCTTTGTTTGCAATTATTTAACATCAAATAGCTTTATCCATTCTAAAGGTCACTCAGCTTTGCAACTGACTTCTTGATTTCATCTGACAAAATAGTTATTCATAGCATATCTTTTACTCCTAATCACTTTCTGGTGGAAAGAATTGAATATATCAAACAAGTTCATGCAAATCATCCTCACATGAATTTCTTCATTTTCCAATTAACCAGCAGCATAGTCCCCACTCTGGATATTCACCTCAGCTGCATAATCTAGCCATGGACCTGATGCCTTAAGTTTCAGCTTTCATATTTTCTAGATTCTGTACTGCATTGGTATATAACTCTGAACTTCATAAAAAGTGTTAGCAAGTTCTCTTGACAGGGTAGTTAGACGTAACAATCCTTTTCCAGCCTAAGAACCAAGAACACCATTACAGCTTCAGGCCCAAAAAGAATAAATAACAGCAAATGGAGGGGAGCAAAGTGGGAGGATGGTACTTCCTAACCTGAAGCCATAATTGGACAATTAACCTCAATATGTAAATGGACCAAAACTTACAAAAGTGTGAAAACTCATGACCGGGTATTCATCTTGGGTAGAGCCACAACCAGGCTCCTGTACTGCCTGCCCAAGGTGTATCCTTTGAAGGCCTTTTTAATAAATACCTACTTTATTCCTTTAACACTGTCTAACCTCTCTTCCAGGTAGCCTCTCAAGGTATTAGACCTCCCTACAGCTCCTGCCTCACATCCACATTCTTCATAAGATCATAACAATCAAATCAGAAAAATGACCTGACTATATAGATGGATTTTTTAAGATCAAACCAAGTATGAAGTACAATTTTGCTTCAATATAAGTACGAGATTGGCGATGGATCAAAGACTCTGCAGCACCTAGGAGCAGAGATAGTTTGAATTTAGCAGAGATTTTTCATCAGAAAGTATACAATAATTCTCGAGATGCTATGAGATTGAAAGAGATTTTTTATTACGTTCTACTATTCATGTGAGACAGGAGAAGAATTTAACTTGACACCATCTGCAATCTAAGACTGAAAAAGCTGTTGCAGTAACAGAAAAGGAATAAGTCACAACCTCAGAATGCCTTGCAACATTAAAGGTCAGGTTCAGGACCAAAGCAACAGTTCTGCATCCCCTACCTCTGTAAAAATGATTCGGTAAAAAACGGAAGCATGCCTAGAACTCAGAGACATGGCTATGCATAAGACAAGACAATTCTCACTAAGAGCCCACATTGGAATTTCCAGTGGGACAACACAGCTCATTTACTACTTCAAATGCTCTTATATCAAGGTAATTCCCCTTTTGATACCCACTAATTTTTTAATACCTTTTGAGTCTGCAGAAAGGAATTGCAGTGGCAAACCCCACCAAGGTTCCTAAGTAGTACATATGCTTTGTGTTTGCCTTGTACACAATCGTCCTTCAAACTAGGTCTCCCAAATACTAACTAAACACCTAAGTAGGTAAGATAAAACCTCATTACTTTTCTCTTTGATCAGCTGTGCAATTTTAATCTCCAGATTAAATAAACCTATTTCCAAATGCAGGCTTGTATTCACCCCTACTGTACAGATAGCTTTGAATAAGTTAGAACCCAGGCTGCATGGTCTTTGCCCAATGCAACAATATACATCGAGTGAATTGAAAACCTGGTTTGTAAAGCCAACTGTGCTTTAATCACTCCTAAGATATCTAAAAGTTTGTTCTTGAGGAGCCAGTGTCTACCAAGTAAAATTTGCTGTAACCTGTATAGAAAAAAAGGCAGTTGAGAAATTTGTATTTTGATACTACCTAGTATTTAAGGCTATAATGCGCACAGTGGTCTGCTTTCTCCTCTCCTTAAGGGCACTCCTAAAAGTAAAATGAAAAAGACTACAAAAACTTAAAAGCTCTTGATAGGTACTATCAAGATAGGTACTTTATTTCTAAAGACTGCAAATTAAGCTTAGTACCTAAAAGGAACTTAACACAGATAGCCTACCTGTCTGCTGCCATAACCAAAGGGGCTACTTGATAAATTAGTGGTAACACTGTGTAGGATGATTTCACCGCTCAAAGATCCAGAAACAACATAGCCATCATTCCAATTATAAGCAACACAAGTGACTTCATCTTTATGCTCCTGTGGGAAAGGGATGTTAAAGGGAGAGTGTTAAAGACATTCTTCCTACTTTATGTTTTTGCAAAAAAAACTTCATCTTGACTTTTTCTGACCATCTGTAACATTTTAAAAGATTTAAGAGTTTTTATTGAGTATCACAGAAAACAGCAGCAAAGCATACCAAAGATCAATCATAACCACTCTCTGATTGTTTGCTTTAGGTGGTTTTAATTAGCAAAGATGATCACATAATTATATACAATATTTTAATAAGACAACCACAGAGATATTTACCACAGGTGTTATAAACAATATTTTTAAAGTAAAGTCTCCCAAAAACCAGTGATATTTGAATGTACTTTCTGTTAATCTGATGTACTACTGACAACTTCCCCTTTTGTCACTTTTAGCATTAACATATATATATATATTTACTAACCAGCTTTTCAGTACAGTCATTTTCAGTGATGATATTATGTGTAACGAACATATTATTTTTCCTCTATACTCCTATATAGGAGAAGACAAAATTGAGTACTTCTAACTCAAAAGTTAGAAATAGATATTTAAAGTATTGTATTGGCTACCTAGAGGTTTTGTTTCCAAATATAAGTATGAAAGTCTAAGAAAAAAAGGATAAATCAAAGCTGAAGTTTCATAGCCTCTTAAAACAGCGGTGCTAAATAAGGGCAAACCATCTACTGAAGGCATCTGGGAAAGATACTAAGCCATCCTACGTTTCAGGCATCATAAAAAAGTTTTAGAGAATTCATACTGGATCAGTTAGAAGACAACCATCTCCCAGTTTTGCACAATATTAGTTCTGCTACACTTTTCCACAAATACTGAAGTCTTTACAGAAACGAATGAATATATCATTCAACATACCAGAAACAGCAATTACCTGGAATGCAATTTCTGGAAAAAATTCCCATCAGACAACACCCATAAAAATTTGCAAAATAAGAAGTGTATTCTGAAAATTTAAACATGTATTATTATAGAATTGTACTCCGAAAACACCAAGTTACATGTGTTTGTTAAATTTGCTATTTACAGCACATAACACAAACTCAAACAAGATCCAGATGTGTGCTAGCTCCTATCTGTGACCTTGATCCTACAGACACTAGTCTTAAGAGAAAGTATATTTTTTACAGCTGGCAGCAAAACCTGGGAGGGGAAAGCTACAGCTTCTTCAGCCAAACTTACCTTTAGGCTGCAGTAAATCTTTCTGGACTTCAAATCCCAGATATTAACTGTACTATCAAGGCCTCCACTGACAAGATAGGAAGAACTAGAATTCAAGCTCACACATGTCTGTTTTGCCTAATGGAGAAAGAAGAAAAAAGTATGCTAAAGATAATTAAGGGATTTATTCAAATCTACTTCAAAGCATATTGATGTGTGCTTTCATTTTCATCAGCACAAACAGTCCCAGTATCTGTGGGAATAGACAGACCTACTCATACTTTACAGCCATTTCCTATCAAAAGGCATTTAAAATCAAGTCCGCTTTGGACATACATTTAAGATATTTCAAAATGTAGGTATATTAATTAATAAACCTTCAAGTACTCACATTTCCCCACTCCCATTTCAAATTTTTGGTACCTTTTCCTCCAATATGCATTTTTCCTTTAAATTATAGCTCCATAAAGTGCAATCAAAGTATTTTATTCAGGTACTGAGGTTTTTTAAAAAAAATCCTAACTTAAGGAAAAAATCTCTTTAGAAGAAAATCAAGAAGTTACATGCTTCACATTCCCTAAACATTACAGGGAATATTATAGCAGCAAACCTCATAATTCAGTTAAGTGATTCTTTTTAAAATAATCAATGAAGTACCAATTTTTGAAAAGAAAAAGTCAATCTTAATGATAGGCCTACATTGAGGACAAATTATTATTCAGTTCCATCACGTTGAAAATTCACTTTTAAGTTCTCAAGATTTGAGTGAAGAAAAAAACAAGTCCATCTAATTATTGATATGATAAAATTGCAAGGCATTGCATTAGTTATAGGTCAAATTTAGTGAAATCTTCAGGACAAACACTCCACCTTTGAAAGTGTTTGCTTCGGCATCCTAAAAGCAAGGTTTGAATAACTTTTCAGAAAATTTCCAGCCCAAGTTAACATTACAACAGCTATCCAAGGAGAATAATTAGAATTGTTTAGAACACTAACAAGCTATTTAAGTGACCATGTCATACATTTAAGTGACCACTCAAATAACTAAGTCCAGCTTTTGAAGTGTCACACTTCCATTTAACAGGAGAAAAAAAGCCTTGAACACAACACAAATTCTCATTTCTTGTAATTCCAGAAGCTGGCACATGTACACTCCAAGAACAACCTCTACACAGACTCTTACGTTTTCCAGGGTACAATTCATAGACATGCACAATACTGACAGCTCAAGTTGGAAAATGAAACTCAAATAAATACTAAAATTAAACTGATCCCAATATGCAGAACAGATGTAAGACACACAGGATACAAAGTGAACAGGGGAAAAAAATCAGGGAAAAGCATTACTCATACTTACTCCTTCAGCTATTTCAAAGAGTGGAACAGGTTTGCTTTTACAGCTTGAAACAACTATTTTATCACCAGCAGCAGAAGCAGTGGCCAGGTATCTATCTTTGTCACAAGTTAAGGAGCATAACTACAGGATACTGGTGATTAATAAAAGCAACGGTAAGTTTCCCTTATTGAACTCAAGACAGATTGGCTAAACAGTCTAAAGCACTGTACCTTGAAGGGACCTAGAAACAGAAACATAAGGCTATTTTCCAAGCTTTCATTAAGAAGTTCTCGAATTAGCTACAGCCCTTACTTGCCAATACAAGAGAGACAGCAATTTCTTTGATAGAAAAGATGAGAAATACCTGCCAGGTATTATTTAAGAGCTCTTTACCACCAAAGCAGCTTTCACAGTCTACAGTTCTGTTTCCCCACACGACCAAGTAAGAGCCCCATTTATCACTAGTTCAAAGGAATGTCTGTTGCTGTTAGCAGACTACGGATTTAAAGAATGGTCCTGGTCATGACAAATGTTAGACTACTTCACCATACAGCTTCTAGAGTACAAAGAGCAGTTGCCAATTTCTCCCACTCTGAGAAAAGAAAAACAAAGGCCCAAAAAGAACCTTTCATGAAACCAAGCAATAAGAACATTTATAAAACTACAGAGCAGGGAGACTGCATCTGCACCGCCAGCAAACAAATTGAATAATCACTCAGTCCTTAGGTCAATGCCCATTGTGATATTGTCTTTGCTCATTCAATAAGAACACAGGTTAATTGGCTGGATTAAACATAAGAGAACCACCAGGCAGAGTAGTGCTTGCCATTGCTCTCATTATTTTAAGGCAACTTCGTATAATTTTACAGAACTATGCAGAACCAGAACTAATGCTTTATCCCTAACAAGCTGACAAGTCTATAAAGCAAGGTACTTCACTGTTTCAGTTTTGGGAGATGAAGAGGAGACTAGGTAGAAGAAAGCATGTAAGACAGACTCTATGTAGATAAAGTTTACTGAACACATAAAAGTGTGTGTGCATATACATTATATCTGTGCCTCAAATTCTCTGCAAGCTCCACAGCTAAAACGTTCATTTGTGTTCCAATTGGCGTAACATTTTTGCTCATACATTAACGAGGGGAAAAAAATCTTTGATGACAATTTTCCTCATTACACTGTGTATAGAATTTTACTACACCAGCAATTGCTTTGCTCTAGCTTTTCAGCTAATTAAGCACTTTCCTGAAAGTGAGTATCATAATAAACTACTGAAGAAAACAAATGAGTAAACTTTACAGTTGGCAGGCAATTCAGGAATATTACAGCCATTAAAAAAGCACTGGCTCCTGAGATGAGCAACTTGATCAGAATTACTTACTTACCATCATCAACTGATTCTGTAAATCCCTTCAGTAAGGGAAACCACAAAACTTTGGTCAAAATACATACCGATAATTTTATACAAGACTTCAAAACACATCTGGCCTGTGTTTTACAAACACTTCAGTAAAACAAGGAAGGAAAAAAACCACTGGAATTTTGCAGAATGCCCACAGAAATATGGCTGAAACTGTAAAGGATACTATTGCTGGCCCAGCACAGTGAACTGACTGGATGTGAGGGCATATGTGGGTTGAACTGCTCCACCACAGTGAAAGATGAGGAATCCCATATTTTAATGTCATCTCCTGATGATGCAAAACGTATGCTTTCTTGCATGGCTGCGCCTGTTTTGGCAGAAATAAATAAGTGAAAATGTATAAAACAAAAAAATAAACCAGACAACCTAGCAATTCAAAATGGCAATTTTAAATGGTACAGCTGAACTTTTCTTGGTATGCGCCAATATTAACTGGGAGAGTTAAACAGTTAGTACTGTTCAGCTGCATATACGAGTGAAAACAGCAGACATTCCAAACTGTTGCTTACTTGAATTCTTGCAGGAAATGCATGGTTTCGTTCTCACAAAGCCACCCCCTCCAGGGCACCAAAAGACTAAAATGAACCTTTTATCTGCACAGTTCACAGCTGCCTACCAAGAAGCCCTAAGCATGTGAAGAACTCATTTCTCACCAGTAGATGGGGATACACAAACCAGAATCAAACTGTTGCAGGGGCAGGCTGGCAGTACAGACCTAAAGGACTCATTTCAGCGTTCACCTCACCACTCCGAAAGAGACATCCGAGAATCCTTTAAATTAAACCTCTGACAGTAGAATACAAGCGACAATGAGTCACCTTTCACCGGACCTTACAAAGCATTACAAAACAAAAAGGCCAAGAACAATGTACTGCTACGTATTTTGACTGATACCTTTTAAGACTTAAAGCCAGGTTAACTGGTGCCCGGGTTGAAACTCAGAGCTGACTCTCAGCTTTTTACTCTTGGTAATTTTAAAACTATCAAAAAACGAGGACTGTAAAGGAGAGCCTTCCCTTCAGCTGGAAACACAACCACGCCTTAGCCAAAGTTTGCGGGACGTTTAGACACAGCTTTAGGCCATTCATTTTTACTGCCGGGAGTGTTAACACAGAACTACACAAAAAAATTCAGGGTCCACGTACGCCTTCAGTCGGCATCAGCCCGCGGAGCCGCTTGTCTCCCGCCCCGCAATTCAGCCCTGGAGGCCGCGGGAGGAGCCGCTCGGAGCACCCCGCCCCCCGGCATCGGCACCAGCACCGCGCGGCCGCGGCCCCGCTCTCGGCCCCGCTCCCGCGCTCTCCCCGCAGCTCTGCGCACCTGGCCGGCCGGGCACCGGGCCAAGCCCCCGCTGCTCGCCCCGCCGGCCCGGCCCGGCCCAGCGCCGCCTGAGGGACCGGCCCGGCCGCCGCTCCGCCCGCCCCGTCTGGGCCCAACCGCGGCACGCAGCGCCGAGCGCGCGCTCGCGGCCGGACTTTCCGCGCCGCGCCCAAGTTCACATGCCCCGTCCCGGCAGCCCCCGCGCGCCGCTCCCGGCGCTACGGCGGCCCGGAGAGGCCCCGCGGAGGCTCCCACGCCGGGCAGGGCCGGGACGCGCCCGGAGCAGCACCGGGGCCAGCTTGGGGCGGCCGCTGCGGGACGGGTCCCTGACCCAGCACGGGCACGGAGCCGCTCCCTGGCAGCTGCCGAAGGAAGGTGGCGCTGGCCTGGCGATAAACCCGCCGTGAGTGAGTTCGAGGGGCACCACATCTACGGCGTGTTGAATTGGAAACGCAGATTCCAGTGCTGAGCAGAAGGCATTCAGCACAGCCGGCATCTGGGATGTCCGTACATCTGGGACACGGCGATATCATGGCGGCCGAGCGAAAAAAATGATAGCAGTTAATACAGTACTTCTAATAACACCATGTAATAGAGAATTGCTGCATCTGTTTCCTGATTTGAAATAGAATTGTTATCCTGGTTATGCTGAATTTTACAGAAGAAGGGACTTTTTGTTATTTTCATCTGGTAAAATAAAAGGTAGCACTTTCTTTAAGGTAATACGTGTTTGCACTCCTGCTTTCTACCCCGAAACACAAAATTATATACTAAATTTAAAGGTATACTAGACGTGGGACCTGTAGGAAAACTTTCTGCAGAGATCTGCCTTAGAGTGAGTTATCACTCTGTGCACCGTCAGGACCAGTCGAGCTGAAATGCCTGATTTACTTTCCTTTTCTGATGGAGTCCTGATTTTCCAACTTCATTTAATATCTAGTCTGTAAAAGTGAACTCAGAATCAGAAGAAAAGAAATCATGCCACTGTTTCACAAAATGCCATTATTTCCCTACAGCAATGAGAATCATGTCTTTATTGCATCTATTAATCCTCATTAACCAATCATTAGTCATAATTTATATCCTCACTCACCTGCCTTCTCAGCTGAGTGTTAAGGGATCCTCAGCATTCCTGCAAGTCTTCTACCCTCACTGAAGTGAGGGTACTTTATTTTGCAGTCTTAATTTGCTGTTAAACGTGTCATGTTTCACTCCTGAGGCCAGCGCTTGTTATCCCATTCTAGCTTCAGTACTGGAAGAATCTAAAGCCTTTTTTTTTACCACAACCATATCCCCTGACTTTTTTTTTCTTTATCTCCTCACTGTGGAGCGTAACTGTTTTAACAGACAAGCAAGCATCTGCCTGACAAGCCCTGAAGCCTTGAACGATTAAAAATTTGGGAGATTTAAAGTAAACATGATCCGTGTGTTTTGCTTTATTCTGTAATAGCCCCTCAATTAAATCAGGGGTTTTTTTGCTGGTAGGAGCTTTGCTGGCATATTTTTATGCCAATGCCTGTGCTGTGCTTGTTATTGGTATTGTAAGGAACCGTTGGGACACGTTGGTGTATCCTGTTTAGTGAAAGGACCGCAGCTAGAAGCCCAACCCTTAAAACCAAAGTGGTGTTGTTGCTGAAAGGCCACCTGTGCAAGATGGGGCATTTCCAGCAATTGTGCAAGACTGTAAAAGCAGTGGAAGTGTGAGCAATACACAGGTAAAGAGAAGCAAAAATTGTTTATATAATAATTTTAACTGTATTATTACTATTCTTATTAAAACTTTTTGCACATAGAAATATTCTTTCTTTTCCCGTAATAATTAGATCTGGTATTGGGGGTTGGGTTTTGTCTTGGGTTATGGAACCAAAAATGTGTATTCTATTTCATCTGTTGAAAGCAGCTGGGGAAATGTTTTTCTTTATCTCTTTTAACTCTGGGGGGAGGGGGGCAGATGCCTTTTGATAATTAGCCAGCTGTCAAAATCAGGTGGGGCAGTGTTTCTTATCTCTTTCTTGTCTTCACTTGTCCTCCCTCCGGGGGATATCTTCTGCTAATGGGCCATTAAGGCTCACCAATGACACAACACATTCCATCATCCCATTGTGAGATGCTCCACCCAGTGGGGGGAGCCAACCATTCCTACCTGGATAAAAACTGAGATGTAGGAACACAAGGTACCTGGCTCCACTGGATTCCCAGAGGAAGACCAGACCCTTCTCACCATCACTGGACCCTTTGTCTCTCAGGATCACCTGTGCTCCAACAGAACCACATCTGCTACTGCAGGAGGACTTACTTTTGGACTGCTCCCAGCACCCTGACCAACAGGGTGTCAGGTTGTAGCTCTGACTCTGTCAGGGTTTCTAGGATTGTTGTTTGCTTGCTTGTTAGTTTGTTTTTCTACTACATTTATATTGTTAATATTCCTAGTAAAGAACTGTCATTACTATTCCCAAATCTTTGCCTGAAAGCCCTTAACTGCAAAATTTTAACAATTTGGAGGAGGTGAGGGGTTTACATTCTCCATTCCAAGGGAAACTCCAGCTTTCCCTGGCAGATACCAAAACGAAGACAGATTTCTTTCTTTGTTTACTTAAAATTTTTTTGCCATAAGTTGCTAGGAAACTACTGAGAACTTATGGGTACTTAAGAAAAAACAAAAGAAGTTGCTAAGGTGGGGAAAGAAGTGTAGCACCTGGCTCTGCTTCTTTTGTCTCTGGGAATTTTCCCTCAGAGGGGGAAGATACCACGAGTTTTGGGGGCAGGTAAAGGACGGGGCTGGGGGCAGCTGCGCTCTCTCGCTCTTGGCATCGGAAGGAGCACGGTCAAGCTGTTGCTCACTGTGGGGAGAATTCGCGATCATCACTGGAGCCCAGTCCTAGGGATCAAGCACCATCTGCTCGTGTGACCAGGAATCCTGAGCTCGCTTTCTTTCCTGCCCCGCGGCAGCCGCTGTCCCGCCCCCGCCGCTCCTCTGGCCCTGCTCCGGCCTTTCTGCGCTGCAGCCCCGCAGCCCCTGCCCCGCCGGGACATCCCGCAGCTCCAGCTACAACCACGGAGCTTCTGGTACATCTCATCCAGCAGCCCGGGATCTCTGCTCATTCCTGCCCTTCCAGCTTGGTGCTCCTCAGAGTCCTGCAGGGGCAGCGGGATGAGGCTGCCCCAGGGTTTGTGAAGCAAAGCCTCTCCTCCATCCCTTCCCATCTCGGCCGAGAAGGCCGTCATGAGGTTCCTGGTTCTGTTTTGTTGTTAATGCTGTAGTTGTTGTTTGGTTTGCCTTGTTACACATACTAGTAAAGAACTATTATAGTTCTTTATATATAACTTATATATATATATATATATATAACTTTATATATAACTATATATATAACTTTATATATAACTTATATAGTTATTCCTATCCTCATATCCTTGCCTGAGAACCCCTTAATTTCAAAATTACAGTATTTTGGAGGGAGAAGTTTTGCATTCTCCATTCCAAGGGAGGCTCCTGCCCTCCCTAGCAGACATCTATCTTCCAAACCAAGACACCTGGATTAATAACAATTTTTGGATTAGGCTAAGATTTCAATTATGCTAATACATTTTTGCCTTTAAACATACATAGGTGTCCCTTTTGCCCTTAAACAAGGTTTTCATTGTAGGGGCAGTGGCATTAGGTTCTGAAGGATGAGCTACAGAGTTCCAGGGGAGTAAGATCAATCAGAACACTAGGGGGAAAAAAAGAGTGATTTTTTCTATAATTGTTTTCTAGAGCAATTTGGAAACCACTTTAAAGTTGGTATTATTCCATTTGGTGGTGGAATGACAGGAATGTAACAGAGCTAATTAATACACTGCACATTGTATGATGATAAAATATATACAGTAATTTCGTAAGACAGACACAATCTTGACTTTCACTGCTAGCTCTGCTGTATAGTACCTGTATGATGCCAGAATTTACAGGGAATGAAGCAAGCATCACTGCCAAGAAGCAAGGAGCTTTGCCTAGGGCATTGAAATTTTTTGGTGGCTGCTGAAATGTACTTTTCACTTCTCAATGTCTGGCCAGGAGCTAAACCAGCCCTGTAGGTGCTCTGTCTTTTCACACACTTTCAGCTTCCACACAGGACTATTGGGCTGGCTCAGTCAGCTCGTGATTATTCCTTAGGTAGCGTAGTCTGGTTCTACACTGAGAGTTTTGGTGCCATTTGCTTCTGCACAGTCTTTCTTTTTTTTCTTTGCACATTGAGTAGAATCCTAAATCATGCTGAGATGGTAGACAAATGAGAATAATTCTAATTATCTCTAGGGTTTCAAAGTGGAAAATTAAATTGCAGTGGTAAATATTTGACTTCAGCACTTGCCTCTGGACCCTTTTACCCACTCTGTTTTAAAGATTAACCTATGCTTCATATTTTCTCTTCTCTCGTTTAATGATGTTCTCAATATCTTTAACTCAAAGAAAACCTTTGGCAAGCATAAATGGATCTCTCTGCTGGCTTAATTAGTTCAGCATATTAGCCAACAATTAATTCTAACTCCATCATTATTCTTTTAAAGAATCTTCTTTCTTAGATATCACTGAAAATGGACTAGAAACAAATGACTGTTCCCTTTACAGTGTGTCTCAATTGAATAATAACATAAATAGCCTTCCTCTTTCATTCAAGGATCTGAAAATATTTTCCAAATGTTGATGCAGAAAACTTTAAATCCCTCAGTGTTGAGGGGATTACTGTTATCTTCAGATAAAGAAGCTGAGGCATAGTGAGGGTAATTACTAGGATTATTTTGTTAGATTGATGTCATCCAGAAAATGGATATTTACTTTGGACAACAAAAAATTATTGTGAATTGAAGCTGTAGTGGAATTTAAAAAACAGTCACATACAATTGGAAAAATCTGTGTGAAATTACTGATTTCCACATCATAAAATTAATTTAACCAGAAATAATTTCAAGTTACTATACATTTGTAGGCATGAGAAATCCTGTGAATGCCTTGAATATAGAACATCTTTCAAGGCACCAATATAACTTGAAACTATATTGAAACAGTATTTGAAAACTGAAATATTCTAAAATCCACTCAGACTTTTCACTGTTAAGATCCCT
The DNA here is from genome assembly GCA_027886175.1 of Phylloscopus collybita. NCBI lineage: Eukaryota > Metazoa > Chordata > Aves > Passeriformes > Phylloscopidae > Phylloscopus > Phylloscopus collybita. The sequence goes on along the minus strand of JAJNNQ010000137.1, from coordinate 45,584,440 downwards.
GTTCAAATTCAATTTGAGCTCTAGCATGTTCTTGATGATAGAATTTTTAATTAAAAAGGACCAGAAGCTGGTTTTGTTCTCAGCATTTTTGCTTCATTCAGTTCACGTAACAGAAAATACCGAAATATTTTAAAAAACCCAAACACTTCTTTTTACTGTTCTTTAGTTTTGCATAGATCTTTCTTGTCCATCACCCAAGGGGATGCACTGAAGATAAAATGTCATTCTTTTGAGAATCTTTCAATTTCTTCCCACAGTGTGCTCGCTCTTCCTCCCTCTCTCTGTCTCTCTCTCTCCCCTTGCCCTATCCCACGATTTATCAGATAGGGAAGCACTATCCATTCCTTCCACAGATGTAGAATGGAGAAATATTTTAGTTAGGATTTGAAAAGAATTGGTAAACATGCCAGGGGTTCAAAACTGTCAATATGGTAAGTAGCTCTTGGGCATTGTTGTATGGGGCAGATCACAGCGAAGAACTTCCCATAGCAGGAAAGTCTCCCTTTACATAGTGAAATCCTCCTTCCTCCTCTTCCTTTTTAATTTTGGAGACAGTGACACAGACAAGTATTCTATGCAAATCTAATTCAGCATGGTGCTGACACAAATCTGTTCTGGTTTCACATATTGAAGGCTTTATCTCCATTTACTGGTAAGGAAAAAACCCACCCAAGTACTGCAACACATAACCAAGAAACAATTTACTTTGCAATTACTTTTATACTTTTTTTCTGTGTGATTACTGGAGACATTCAGATATGAGCTTCCCTCCATACAAACAGATTTTAACTAAAGAGTTTAATTATATGCTAAAAGAAAAACATTTTCTCCAATGTTTCTTCTGAAACCTGCGTTGAATACTTTATCCTGTCTTTATGAGAATACAATCTGCTGCTATGGATACAGTGAGGTCAATGTTTTAATGTTATTATTTCACTGTGCTGTGTTAAAGAATAATATTTTTTTTCAAAAAATCTTAGAGAGTTTGTATTATAGCAAAGTAAGTATAGTAATGTATTTTAAATGAATAGGTAAAGGCTTTTATTTAATATTTCTCTTTTAAGTATAGGAAATATAAGAAGGTCTAGACAGGCGGGACTGTCTAGAAAAAGAACGTTGTCTGTAATAGAAATTCACTTCCATTTTCACCTGATGCTATAGCATGTTTTACAAATATTAATTAAGCTGCATAGAAGTCCTATGATAATCCTCAAGGTGACCCCAAGCAGAAAAAGATAGGGTTTTAGTTTTTACAAAGCACAACAAAAGACAGAACACCTTGTTTTGTTGTTGTCTTTTTTTAAAAAAAAGCTGCAATTTTGTACTTGTCCAAATGAGTAATGTCAATTTTTATCTTTCCTGCTTTTTGAACAACTGCAGAACAATAAATTCTTTTAATGAAAGAATAATGCTAAGGAGTGTCTCCTCCAAACTGGCTGTTAGGCAGTCAAATGAAATAATCATACTAACTCAGTTTTAAAATTGTCTTGACAAAATAACTGCCCTATCAATTACTCACTTTTTTTCCTTTCTTTGTATCATTGTATCATTATCCTTCTAATTTTCCTATTACCTACAGCATTCCAGAAAATTGTACACAAAATAAAAACAGCACAACTTTTAAACAGCTACACATAACACATATACATCCACCCTTCTTTCTTTTATAGGAATGAAGAAAAATAGGAGAAAACTTTATTCCCTTTCTTCCTGTACTATCACATTTAAGATATTCATTATTCAGAATCTTACCTCTCTCTCCCTCTTCCTCCCTAAAAGAAACTCAACCAGGAAACATTTTTCTGAAAAGCACAAGCCAAGGTAAATCTGCAGTTTCCAAATAGCTCAAAAAAGTTCATTGTTTTATCACTGGGCTATAGCGCAGGGAATGTCTGACTGAAGTGAAAGGTACTGGCATTTTTCCCAGGAAATGAACCCTGGTAACCATTAATGCTGAATTTTCCTGGAAATATAAATCCATAAGTAGTTATAGGACAAGCCTCACAGGATTCCTGCCAAAATGTCTGGGTTTTCTTGCTGTTTGTTGCAAACAAATAAACGTAAGTAGCAAAGGAGTGCCTGGCTTTGGGATGTGAGCAAAACAAAAGGGCCACGATCCCTCTCTGGTCCGCTAACTCACTTCTTCATGCCAAATTCTCCATCTCAATCACTGGAGCATTTTGAGATGCTCCACCCATTGAGATGGACAATATGCTCAAGCAAGTTGCCTCAGATGGCTGTTAGGACTCATTTGTGTTTCTTGAGCACTTTAAATAATATTTACAGCAACATTTGGAAAGGATCCCTTAGCTTTTTAGAATGATAAAAAAACTCTGTATTGTACCATTTTATTCTTTGTACTGCCTTGTTGGGGGGGAGTTGTTTATTTTTTTGTGGGGGCTTTGTTTGGTTTTTTAAAAAATGCTTTGAAATTATGAAGACATCTGAATTATTACTTGCACTCTCAGTAGCCTGAAATGCTAGTTTCCAAACAGATGAATAAAAGAACAAACTCAGTGATGATTCCTGTCCCCCCTCCAAAAAAAAAAATCTCAACTTCAAAAACAATACCAACTTTTGATAACTGCAAAAACAATTTAAAAATTGCTGATGAGAATGCAACTTCAGGGAAAAAAAGGAATATCTATTAGCTGGAGGTAGAAGGCTACAAACCTATTCAGCTTTTCTAAACAGTAAGAAATTACTGAAAAGCTAGAAAATCCTCCTATAAAGAAACTACCTATAAACATTAAATTCCTTTAAAATTATTTTAATTTTTAAAACTTATTAATACTCAAATAATTAGAAATAAGCTAAAAGTGAAAATTTTAAAACATAACAGGAGCCAAATCCTGGTGTGACTAATAAATGGTTACATTAACACTAGAACTCAAGTCTAAGTCTGTAGTATTCAGCTAATAACTGATTAAGTTATTGCAAAATAGCATTTAGTGAAGCAGAGAAATGATCCAATCGAAAAGACTTCCTTCAGTTATTACACATCCATTGGCAAGATCAAACATATCTTCCAAATCTGTTATTGATTGCAAAGTAACATCAAATGGGATCTGAAAAAAAAAAAAAAGAAAACAACACCCCCCCCAAATTAATAACTCTATTAAGCTTAGAGGTAGCAAAAAGCACTGTATACCAATATATATATAGATATATATACATATATACCAATATACATACACATATATACCAATATTTCCATATAAAGCCAGATTTCTGAGCTACAACCAATGAGTAAGTTAGAAATATTTATTGCCTTGGTATAAATTTGTGGTTAATGACATCTCTTGCAGGAAACTAGTAAAACAGGATTCTAGGGAGGAAGCCTTTCTGAACAGTCTTGCTCACAAAGTTTATCATGATCATCTGTAAGTAAAATGACGAGCAGCAAGAATGGTTAGTAATTTGGAAGGCTTTTCCTAGAATGAGAAATTGAAGAAATTGAGCTAATAGAAAAGGTGAAATAGAGGGCAATGATAAACTGGTTTGAGTGTCCATTGAACACAGAGAACTATTTAAATGATTTAAGTACCAACAAAAAACAATTTAAGGAAGAGATGCCTGGAACAAGCTACCTAGGGAGGTTAATTTTTAATGCAATTATTTTATTTATAAATTTACTTCTAACATTTAAGATTGGAGCTTCCAAACACTACAATTTGTTTCCCTCAAGGACATAGCTATTCATTAAATAGCATTAAAAACAAGTAGGCTAATTCTTTTTTATTCTTAAAACATGAAGCGTCAAGTAGTTTTAATGAATAATTCAATGAAAATGCACTTTTCCCATTTATAAATATAATTCAGGGCTGAATCAAAAGCACCGTAAGACACACAGAAAAAACAGAATCAAAGAAGAGAAAGTGGAAACATGATAGACGTGTTACAGCTCAGACAATGAGGAAACAAGAATCACAAATTAGAATTGACTGTCCAACTAATTCACCAGAAGATAAGCAACAGAAAAGCATTTGGTGGGGGAAAATGGTGAAAAACTACATATAAGAAATGTATCTGCTGCCTTCTTCTGCATGCTTGAAAACAAAGGAATGTACTATTCTATGGTGTACATAGTCCCTCCCTGAGCTTTCTGTCTCTGGCTGAGACAGGGCAATGCACACATACAACTTGTATGAAAGTCTGGAAATGCTACTTTGAAGTATGGTATACACAATGAAGAGCTAAGCACCCTACAAGTTCTGTTGGCTTCAAAGAAGAATGAAGATACTCAGCACTTGAAGGATTAGGCTTCACCTGCTCAGCCAAAACTACCATATCTCAAAGCATCTTAGTTTGAAGTTTGTATTTGAAACTTCATGATGAAAAACTTTATGATGTTCCACCTGTTGAAACGTTTTAGTTTGTTGTGGAATTTAGAGAGAATAAAACAGTGCAGTAAACTTCTATTCTTAATAGAAGAACACCACTTAATCTGCTCCCTCATTTCCATCATAGATCCACAAATAGAAGCAGGCAAAGTGGAAGGTGTCACACACGACACAAAGAAATGACACCCACATGTTGAGATGCCCAAGGCAGAAAAGAGGTAGTTTATTTACAAACTTCAACATTTATCGAATTCCAGCAGTGACCATGGATTGGAGGAAGAAAATCTTCCTCTTCAACCACACTGGGCAACCCAAGAGTCCATCAACAGTCTCCTCCTTATGAGAAGAATGTAAATGTGGTTAGATGGTTACAATAACAAGAAAAGATGTTTATGTAAAATCGTGTCTGACTCCATTGCAAAAGGTAAACACAGAAGGCTAAAATAGAAGTTTAGAAAAACTTCTTAAAGAGACCAAGGAGAACAGAAAAACCCAGACGACAGAAGGAATTCACAAGAATTTAAACAGCTCCAGAAAGTTTCCATGATTCTTTGAAAGTTTGTCTATACTTCCCCTGGGAATCTATTAAATCTTGCTACCATGGAAGATACTTCAGTGAGACTCTGAAAAGTACAGCTTTGCAGAAGGGATTGGGGCATACTCTGTTGCATTGATAAAGCCAGATGGAGTGATATGAAGGCCTGAGAGTAATTTGAGAGAGAACTTCGGGATGGATAAGGAGTGGAAAGAACGGTGCAATACATATAAAAGGGAAGCATGTACTCTCAGGTACCAGACTGCAGGACACACAGGACAGCACAATGGATTCTCTCTGCTATAATGGGCACTAGCCCAACTGTTCTCAGATAAAACTTGCATTCTGTTCTGGTAGGAAGAGCTCTCTGACTAGAAGAGTACAGTGGATGCCTTTTCCATTATAATTCCGTTGGGAACAATCAGTGGCAAGATATTTGAGGATTAGTTGAGGGAGTCATATGGTACAGTGAATTCCAGAATCTCCCATGGAGTCTCTTGAACCCTGGCAGCTGTGGTCCTTTCCTGATGTCCCCAAGGGGGCTGAGAATACTGAACAGTACTGCTCCCCACCATAGGCCAATTCCCAGAGTCTCCTCTGGGATACTGACTGCACTGGGTAACAGGATGAATAAGATGTTTTGTCCAACCGCATAGACAAAAAATGGCATACTATCTCTCAAAGCATGTCACGGGCAAGGCAGAGAAAGCTAAAGAAAATTGAAAAATCAAGCCTGAGTAACTGCAAAAATGCAAGAATGGAAAGAAATTACATTTGGTGATTGCATCATGGAAATTCACTGGAGTCTGTGTAAACAATGACCAGAGAGTGATGGATAATCTGTATCAACCATTGTGAGCAAAAATCCCCTTTTAATACATTTTTGCCTGTATGAAAAGTTGATTCTAATGAACAGTGATGATGTTCACAGTTTATAATCCTGCGCATTTGTATTTTATTTGTAAATATGATAAAACCAAAAGAGGAAGTCCAACAATGAGAGAAAAAAAAAAAAAGGGAAGATACTTAGTGGTAGAATCCATGTTTCAGTTTAATTGAACAACTGTTTTATTTTAGAAAACAGATTTTTAGTCATAATGAGAACAACATACCTCAGTTAATGGAGAGGACAGGGCTGGAACATCAGACAGCAGTGTTTTGACTTCAAATAAACACCTTTTAGCAATTTCCTAATGGTATAAAAGAAGAAAAAACTTGTATTATCTGTGTAGTACAAACATATGCTGTACTATCAGTCTCCTCCAATAAGCAAACAGATGGGTCAGCCTTACAAAATTTTTCAGAATATTCCAGTTTTAGCTTATTCTAATTGAATTCACAGCAAAATAAACCTTAGCTGATGAATATAAATGTTCCACAACACAAATAGTTGTGTTTCCTGTACAAACACAATGCCCAAATCTTGCCGTTGCTACTGAGGCAAAATTGCTCCTGGTTCAGGTTTTAAATTCAGTAACTGACCATACTTTTGCTATATGTTTACTGAAAATATGATAAACAAACACCCTGACAAGATGATGTTTATACATGTATAATGCATGGCATGTTAATCTTATTTGTATTCTAAACATTGTTTTACCAATTACTGACATATATTAATGAAAGTTTGAGCAAACACCTTCAGGTAACCAGAAACACCCACTAAAGGACAGCTCTATCTACCCTTCTGAAAACTGATTGGCCAAAATATCATTTGTTCTCCAAGCTGGTCAAAATACAGCCTCATAATAATGGCACAGTGCACAATTGTCACTGTTTCACAGCATCCATCAGACAAAACGACAGCCTCTACATCATTAATCATTTCACATAATAGATATAAAGAGAATCCTGTCATTTGATAAATGTCTCCCACTTTGAAAATAAACGTCTATTTTGCCTTGGCATTTATCAAGCAGCACTTATGCTGTGGCAACATTCTGTTCCAATGACATTATCTCAAATGGAGCACATGGTAAATTCTGAAATTATCTTTTGTGTGTGTGTATGTGGGAAAAGTTATTTGCTTGTGGACCATATTCAGCCTTGCTAATAAAAAGAAAAGAGGAAGATGGCATAGAGAAAATGAAAATAAATTCAGTGCCAATTTTAGTCAACTGTCATGAGTAGAAGGTTCTTATTTCAGAAACCATCACTGCCCATTTTACAGTGAAGATATGTAACTGATGTTTAAAAAGCATTTTCGGGTTGATCGCCATGCTAATTCAACACACTGCCAAGAATTTTCCGAGGTAGATTACTATAAATTAGGTATCAGTTTCTGAGTCTCTGTAACTAAAGAGGTAGCCTTTATTTTCAAGTAGAAGGTTGAAAATGCCTGGGGTTTTTTTCTGAAATGACAAGCAATATATAAGGAAAAGTTAAATATTAAATAGAGAGTGAAAGTATTTCAACTTTTCTTTAAAGAGGTGAGGGAAGCTTAACGTCTGCCTTTATGTCTGCCTTCCAAGTTGCCTGTCATTGATTTCCACAAAACAGGTATCTTAAATCAAGTCAAACATATATAAGAGCCGAATTGTTCTCACTTACTTCTGTTTTTTCATCAAGATGCATTTTTGCATCACTCATTTTGAGTTTACTTGAAGGTCTTATTTTCCAAGTTTCACTTTGCTTAAAAAAACTTGTAGGTACTGAAGTTGAAAAGCTCTTAGAACCTTGCATCATTATTTCAACTTGCTCCTTCAGATCAGACAATTTCTCCCTTAAAGAAATAATTCTAAAAGAAGACAAAGTTTTTCATTATTATAGAACAACAACATTTGTGGTTTCCAGGTTATAATTAAGCAGACATAACTTTTATTACATATTGACTAGGTTCTACATTTTCTTTCATTTCAGGACTGATCTCATAATTTTACAAAAATAAGTTTTCCATTTAATATAATGGAGATATAAAATGCATTAGCTTTTTACAATAAAAATGGGAGGTATTATTTTAGGAATGCCTCTCTAAGAAAAGGCTTTCTCATCCGACCAGCACAAGGGTGGCAGAGGCTACCCATTATTTCTTCCCTTCCACCCACTAAGCAGTTCCAAGAATTTTAAGAGTAGATGAATGACAAGGAAGAAATAATGAAAAATGCCATAGGATGTAAAACTAAGGTGCTGGTGCCACAACTGAGAAAAATTCTTGCATTCTCAGAGTTGTAATATGGAATGGAGAAAATGGAGGTGATCCACTGAGAGAATGGGAATAACTGCTGGGAGTGCTTCTTAGATCTGCTACATTGCTATGCCAGTGTAATATAGTTAGCATATGTTAGCTGGGTCTTTCAGAATCAAAACTAAAATGTTAATGAATGCATTGAAAAAGCAACTGTTTGGGTGGGTTTAACACTGTGTACGGCATCTTAAAGCTTTTACAGTCAAAAATCTTTGAAAAGCAAAAATGAATGCTTTTAAAGATTTACAGGTCTTTGATATTTTTACTTTATTTTCTCTCATCCTAAATGGCCGATTGATCTTTAATACAGCATGAAATAACGGGACAGAGTTAGTGATTATTTACCTAGCCAACGGAATCCACAAGTGGCCTGAAAATGCAGATGTTGAACTAAAAATTGTGATGTCGCTAGTCTTGACAGGGTTTATATTATAAGCATAAAGCAACAAAACCTATAAAAGAGATGGAATTGGTAAACTGTAATGCAATAGACCTGAGCTATTTCAATTACAATAAATATCTAATACAGTGTACTGATGAAGATAGCTACTTAGATACTTAGGTGTACTTAGATAACTGACCTTCAAAAAAGAGAGGAGTGTGACTTCATATAAATTTGTACTCCACTCAGTTTTCCTAGTTTTTAAATTAATTTAATTGGATATGATTACTATGGATTTGAAAATTAGGTATACCCCATGCTGCGACTATGAAAATCCCAGTGTTGTCCTGATGCCTGTCATCATGCTAGGTTTAAATCCATGAAATGTGCACAACTCACCAATCTAATAAAGCCATACCACTAGCAGAAAATTAAATAGAATGTTCTCATCTTTCACTGCAAGCATTTACTAGTGCAGCTTAATGGTAGCTGAATATTCTGACTATATGGAGAATGTCAAGAATATAGCATTCATGCATTATTTGGTTTTAAGAGTTGTCCCTGGTCCTCTACTGATCTGTATGGCCATGCTAAAGTAACCTGCAAAACCATATTAAAATATACATTATTTACATTAACTTCGCAGGGCTTCTATCAGTTTCCTGATAAAGGTAAATGGGTCTAATGGAACATTAGAAATCCATCTGCAATGCCAGAAAATTTGAGATCTTGGATTTTTATTGCTGTAGCAGAAATTTTACCTACACATTGTTCCCTTGTGTAAAGATAAAACAAATTCCATATCATAGTCTCTCACATTACTATAACCCTCTCATTTCTTTCATCTTTCATGTTCAGTCTGATCTTTCAGGAAAATGAGGCTTACAAAATCCCTTTTCCCCTGTATATGTGTATTTTGCTTTTCCAATAGTCCCCCACCAAACTAATATAATATAATAGTCAATTATACAATAGTCAATAATACAATAGTCAATAGTTCAAATATAATAGTCAGGTCTACCCAAACTTAGAGTGGAGGTCTTAAAGGCATCAGGGATTTATAACAAGCATGAATACAGTATGGCCTGGAAGCTCTAAATGGGCAAGAAAAGGTGCTTTTTTTGGCCTGCCAACAAAAAACTGTCAGGGCATTCTGTTTTTCTAAAGAGCAGGTTTTCAGCAGAGTAAATAAATTCTTCCTATCAGCAAAATTTGATTCAAAAGTTGATAACTCATAACACAAATGTTCATTGGAAATAAGACTTAATTTGCTCCACTACCTAAGGAACTGCTTTGCTCTAGTTATACCTTAGTTTCTGTATGGTTTGATAGCTTTGCCACAGAAGGAATGTACCACTGAATGTTAATTTCCTTATCCCAAGCACTTGTTGCCCTACTCTCTGTCCGCTCACATTCTTCTGTAATGACAGAAACTGGAGAAGCTATTCTCATATGTGACGCTTCTGATGCAATTTCAGTAAGATCAAGAGACATCTGAAACACAAAATAAAAGTTTAAATTTTATTTTCCACAGTGAATTACGAAATATCTATTATAATCTAGTGTCCACTGGAATTGGTATGACTTTCATTCCAGCATAGATATATGTTTATTTAGGTGAATGGGTAGTTTTTTAAAGTGTCCTTTTTACCAAGTTAAGACTTTTCAAAGCTCACAGGATGACACATTGCAAAAGGTAATTCAAAGGATCTGTAGGCTGACTTAGAGACACCCACAGTCACAATGATTGTTGACTTTGACTTAAAATCATTATGGCATTATGGGTTTGGCTCAAATCTGTTATTTGGCACACTGATGATATAAAACTTAGTGATGAAAAAGTAATTTGTCAAGTATACATATTGATAATTAAAATAGGATTCTGACTATTAGAATAATGCTTTGTTTATGTTTACCTATCTGTCTTCTCAGCTGTGCACCTAATAAAGGGTGACATCTGTTGAAAATCCAATAAGCTTGTGAGGATTTGTTGTATTTTCATAAAATACATATGGAACTTTAGCAGGGCATTCATCAAATAGCTACTGTTAGCTGTCATTCACCAGGGAATTAATGCACGAATATTGTCAGCCAACATTCATCTAAGAACAAAAAATTTTCTTAAAATTGTGAGATATTTGATTTAAAGGCTGAACAGTAACACACCATCTCTATTTTTTAAAGTATTACACAGATCTGCAAAGAACACTGGCCAAACAGTTGCATTTTCAGGGAATGTGGAAGCTATTTGAAAAGGTCCTAATGTCTCCATCATTGATTCCAAAATGTGGACACAGGAAACAGCTCCCCGGGGAGTTAGTGCTCTTCAAATTTTGCATGTTCATTGCTGAAAAACTGGAGAATTTTACCTACTTTCTCTACAGAAAATTCAGTGAATGACAACTCTAGGGCAGTAAATCCAAGTCAGCAGAAGATGGATTTTTCACAACAACCTAATCTTACGCCACTAAGACAGTTACCACCCCACATGAAACTTTAGTAGAAGTGAAGGTAACCATGAATCCAGTCTTGTGGAAGACAAATTCAAGCACATGGATGTGCCTTCAGTGGCCATAACCCATGGTAAGCCCTGGATGTGCATGGAGGACCCATCTACTACAGCTCTCTTCTGATTCAGTAATGAACCACCTACTATCCTGCTAGCATGGACTGTGAACAAAACTAGGAGAAAACATATATGGACATGGGAAGTTCATACCCCTGAGCTAGAACTCTTAAAATTCCATTTTATGCTATATAGTTCTTTCTTAAATGAGTGTTATGGGGTTTTTTTTCACTGAACTGCATCCTTTGAGTTCCTATTCATGTTGAATCTTTTTAAAGAAGGACATTACAATGGCTTTTGTCAAACTGGTGTGTTGCTGAATAACATACATAAATATTTGTCTATTCAACTTTCTCAAAGGCCTGAAAACAAACTTAGTTAAGTATTTCCAGTCCTACTTACGGAGCAGAACAAAAAACAAGCATGAAAAATGTAACAGGGCCCAGAATTTTAATTATAGACCTAATGTAATTTGGTTTCTTTGGTCAGCAGACCTGAAAAAACTTTCAAGAGTCAAAAAGAGAATACAGACATGGATGTAAGCAAAACAACTTCAAACATAAAAATCATTCTTTCAAAAAGTACATCTATTTGTACTGTTAAAACTCGCAGTAATAAATTATAGCTACCTTTTTAAAATAACACCTATAACCTTCTGGATAGTTAAAGCTTCTAAAAATGTGATAAAAATCAATGAATCTTAGAATTAAAAAAAGTAAGAGCTTTATGCTTGTTAGCTGTCGACAACAGTGACATTTAACACATGATTATGCAGCTTGCACCCGTCATGAACATGACAGTGAGCTCTGGAGCTTATTATTCTAGGACACTGTAATACTAATTACATCAAAAAAGAGCAGATAGAATAAAATAATTTTTGATATATGATGGCTGTTATAAATGTCACATACCATATATTTACAATTTATTCAATGGCACAATCAGCTCTTTGTTGGGAAATGAGTAATTATATGCTGTCCAACACTGCAGGAAGTCCACCAGCTCTAGACAGGCTCCTTTCACAGAAGAATTTTTATTCATTTTTATAACATACCAAGTTCTCCCTCCTCAAGGCTCCCCTGTCTCCATTTAATACTGAATATAATAACTAAAAAATAAGCCACAGAGAGTGATCTGTTGTCACAGCAGGCCTCGCATTAGATAGAAATGAGACGAGACACACGCTCGTGTTCATGCAATGTGAAAAGGTCCCAGTTTTTTCTTCCTCACAGCTCAGCCATGCTGACTCCAACTCCAGCAGACTCTGAACACAGCAAGCTCCCACTGTAGGCTTCCCTTGCAGACTGTGACTGCACGCTTTTACCTAGCTAGACTCCGACTGCAGGCTTCCAGCAGTAGGCTCAGACTGACCTCACAGCAGAAATTCTCTCTCCCATTTGGTCAGTCCCTGTTTGGTCCATCCTTCCTCTGGATCATACCTTAATTGGTCTGTCCTTCAGTTCCTCCCCTGACCAGCCAACCCACTCTTTCATCACACTCACTCTTATTAGATATAGCTGGGACTTATCAGGGGTGGGGCTGTTTTTGGTAATTAACACAATTGTGACTCATCAGAGATGAAGTTGCCTGTAATCCCTTCTACAATCTGCCATTTTAATTTTTAGTGTTAGGATAATTATTAATGTGAGAAGTGGAATTGAGAGACTTTGAAGACAATTATTTTTACAGTGGATCTTCAAAAACAAATTTCATTCAATGTTAAAAACATGCGCCAAGGTCAGTGTAGAGCCCAGAATTCTAATTCAAGATTTATCTGAGTAATGTATTCTGAGCTGCCTACATTTGAAAGCTCAAATAGGCTGCTCGTAACCCACAGATCTAAAAAGGTTTATTTTCTAACCAGCTTATAATCAGTGAAAAAAATTGGCATTTTCTCAAAACTTAAAAAAGCTTTGAGAAAATATAATGTACATATTTTTTGACAATCATGTTTTTATTATAGACTAAATTAACAATATAGAGACATGTACATACAAATTACAAAAACCAACATCAGGACAATTTTGGTATGAAAGATGAAGATTTACAAGATTTAAAACCTCAGCCCTTACTGAGTAACAGCCAGCCTTACTAACTAATAAAAACACCTTTTAAAATATCATTCTGCTTAATTTTCTAGGATCTAAATACACTGGCTATAGGATGGAGACTATTTTTGCAGGAAAGAATAACACAAGGATATTTGCATTTCTTAACTACATAATTCACTGCTTGCACAAGATTTTGGGTTTGTACTGATCCTCTGCATAACAATTTCATTCTTCTATAGTGTTCCCAGAAATACCACCATTGGAATTACCGAGAATCTGAATGAAATACCAGTATAATATTTTTGAAACATTAGAAAGAACATAAATACCTCTGAAGAATCAGTTGTACTGAGTGACATTTCTACATCATGTAGTTCTTTTGGAAAATTCTCAAGACAGCACATTGAATATTCAAACAAATTCTTTTCAAGAAAGGAATGCATTTCTGCTATACGCAGAACAATTCCTGTGTCAGAAATCAAACCAAGGTGTCCATCTCTTGCAGAAGGTGATCCAGATCCTGGGTCAGGGACAGTTTTTAAAAGAGATTTTTAAAATTACATCATTATTTGCCATTAAATTGTCAAGTTACTACAGCTACTCTATATTCATAAATTTTGAAAACATAATAAAATATGTAAATAGATTCAATATCAAATAAACACATATCCAACAATTATACTGATTGTCCTTAAATATTACTAGCTTATGCTATTTGTAGTTTTTCACCAGTGATCAGATAATGAAACACACCCTCTCCAGACATTATAAAGTAGCATCAAATGGGAAGTGTAATTTTGAGGTATAGGTACTTCAATTCAGAGTGCAAGCACCACTATGTTCACAAGATGCCTAAGCACCTACTAGAATAAATACATATTTATTTAATACAGTCAAAATAAACTTTAAGAGCTCTTAAGACCCCAGTTTAGACAGCTAGGAGCTGATCAGCTGAGTTTCCCCCTAGGCTCTCCAACAGGTAACTACAGCTGTGATTTACATGCACATTTTGACACCTACTTGTATACACCTTCCTATCCTTATAGTTCTGTGGTGAGCCAGAACACTTCCTTTTGGTGCTGCAAGGAGAAAACCCAGCCCTCTCTGGAACTGTAATTTTCAGAGTTGCTAGGTTTCTCTCTAAACAAAACCTATATCTACAATGTTATCACCTACTGGGTCATCATTTGTATATCCAAAAACTGTCCATCATATGTAGGTGCACAGTATTAAGGCCTTGCAACTAACAGATTCTTACTCTGTTTGAAAGATCCTATCTATTTACCATGTTTTGTTTACAGTGAAATAACCCAAGCATGCAACTCACATCTAGGGTCTAGTCAAAATACATTCAATAATGCCTATTTACCCTATACTCAGGTCTCCAAAACAGAACCTCAAACTGAACAGATTTATTTATGATGTGATTTAAGCTTGATTTTTCTAGAACTTCAGATGTAGTAATAACAGTTAAGTTTTGAGGGAAGCCTTCCTGGTATTGTTGAGGCTTATGAATAACTACGAAGAAAGGTAGTAGCATCTTCACTTGCAGCATTTGTTAACTGACATAAATCTGGATTTCCATGAAAATTTTTTTGCATTTATACAATTTAAAGGAACTCAAAATTAGGCTATTTCAGCTGATAGCCTTTAAATCTGACACAGTTGGCCCTCAAGAATAGTATCTCATCTACAGCAGTTTTCTAGAAGGAAATAAAAATACATACCAGATACATTTGTGTTATAAATTCTTTTTAAATGATTGTGGTAGCGAATCATGTGAATCCATGTTATTGTATCTTTCTTCTGGCTGGCCTTGGTGACAAGACTTTCTGTTCCTTCACTTTCACTCTGACTGTCTTCTGTGATTTGTTTGTTTTCAGTAGAAGATACTTCGGGAGTTTCAGAGACAACTTTGTATCCATCTACAACTCCAATTACAGTTCAAGAACACACATGAAGTGGTTGGAATTCAAAAGCTATTTCTGTGTTGTGTTTGAATTGACTAATCTGCAACTAGAAGTATAACTTGTAAAACTGCTCATATTTTTCATACAAGAAAAATTATTTCTATTTTGCTTTAATATGAGTTAAAATAGTAAAAAACTTTAAAATTAGTTGAAAATTGTTTCTCAGATCATGGGCAGGAACCTTAGTAATCCTTGCAAGAAATTCAAAAGGAGTAGAGAGGAAAGTGCATTTTCTCTCTCTGAATTTGAATATAAGACCATTATTTCTACATATTGTTCAATAGAAAATATTTACTAAATGGAAACAACACAAGGAGTCATCAATCATAACTGCGGCAGCTGAACTTCCCAGTTATGTTGACCCAAACTCAGAAGAGTTAGGTACTCTGAAGTATTCATTGTTAGTTCTAATCCTTCATCCCATTTTGATATTAAGCACATTTTCAATGAAATATACTCTTAACTCTGAAATAAAACAAAAGATAGTATTTTCTTTTGTGCTGCCTAAAAGTTGTACTTATGCAGAAAGGGGAAAAAATTATCAGAACAGATATCACTACATCACTGCTTATACTCAGTACTGGTTTTTACTGTATTAATACATGGCTCTTTCAAAAGCACAATTCTTGAGCTCTGTTTCTCACTCCAAATTGAACAAATGTTATGTTTTAGTGATTCCTAACAGTAAACTTTCAGAAAATAATTATGAGTGCACCTACAAAATTTGAATGCCTCTTTTATTCCTAACATTTCACTGTCAATGCCAAAAGTTTAAATGGCCATACTGTCTTGTGGATGAAAACCTAAATATGTGTTTCACTAAGAGTTTTACAGAAAATACTTACTGCACTATGCTGAGAATTTACATTTCAATTTATGTTTTTGTATTTTGGCCTACTATTGCTTTTCAACATTTTCTATTCTTCTGTATTGGCTAACAAAACTATCAGGAGAAACACCTGCTGCATTTGCTAAAGGAAAAAAATGATCTGTAATTATAAGCAAATGGAGCTAGTACAAAACAATCAGATGGAATGTCTTAGCATACAACATTTGTTTTCATAAACCAATCAAAACACATATGTTTAAACACTGTACAGTATGCAGATATGGCTCAGCTTTGCCAGCACCTATCAAGCAGAGCAATTCAGTCTTTGTCAGTCATTTGGGATAATTAAGTCACTGAACCAAAATTTTATCACTAAATTAATGGTCCCTAGTTTAAAAATAAACATGAATATTTTGCCTTACTGTTTATATAACATCTAGCAGTCATTATACCAGAATTCCTAGTTTCACTGCTTGGGGGTTTTTTTTAGATCAAAAATTTCTGTTTCATCAACTCCTTTAGATGAAAAATAAATGCAGAATTTAGAAATAAACCAGGCAAAGTTCTATCAAGCTAGTGGAAGCATATCTAAATAATAATCCATTGGATTGGAAAGAAAGTGAAAATTTTCTTATACTGACTTTGACTTTTAGAAAAAAAGTACTTTTAGTATGCAGGCAGAAAACTTTGCAAGAGTTTGGGCTTGTTAGTTTTGGTGGGTTTTGTTTTTTGTGGGTTTTTATTTCGTTGGTTGGGTTGGATTTTTTGGGGGATGATGCAGGGAGAGAAGCTATTCAACACCAACATCTCTTTGCAAAATCAAGAGTAAATCTGAAACTTTCCAAGGGAAAGCTAATATACCTAGGGCAAAAAATCAGTTATAAGTCAATGTTTGAAAGAAAAAAAAAAAGCAGTGGTAACTGATAGGGAGGGAGGGCAATATCTGCTTTATATGTCTGGGGAAGTAACAAAGGGCCATCTGCTTTTCCAAAATTATGGCAGTATGTGCACTCTGTCTTTCTGAGCCACAGTATGCAAACAATGAATTTTTCTTAACGTATTGAATTCATGCACAAGCTGATATTTAAAGACCCATAAGGTCTCTACTTAATATTTTGTATTGCTATACATGATGAGGTTTTTGCTTTTTCTTTCCAAAACTGATAAACAATTTTTTTATAAATTAAAATTACGTATTACACGTATTACTAGATTACATGGCATATATAGCTTATTATTTATTTAATTTTCTGATATTACTAGGTATAAAGGAATACCAGATATGAAATCTCTGTACGAAGAAAAAAGATCCATAGAAGCAAATTCTGGGATTTTTTGTTGCACTTCATCCTTCATGCTCTTTTCTTTAACACTCTTCATTCCAATTAACAGTTGAGAAGCAAGCATAGCTTCACTGACCTAAAAATAACATTTCTTTTATTTGAGACTTGTTCACTACAGAATTTATACAGATTTTAAAATCTTAGAGTAGCAAGATGTGGACAAAAAAAAATTAAATACTAAACATACTATATTTTTAAAAGGAAAATATTCTATTTCTTTCTGACATAAGGTACACATTATATCTAAATAAATCATTACTGCTGACAGCTTAATTACTACATAGTGATTTCAAACCAGATATCCTCATCTGAATGCCCTGATGTCTGCCCATGTGTCAAATACATGTGCACACATATCAGGTCACGTGCCATTTTATTTGCACTGAATCAAAGCTAAGGTAAACAGAGTCAGATCTGTCCAAGAGAGATTAAATGCATTATTCAGTTCCATTTTAATTTTATTAAACAAGACCCATGCCAGAAATTTCAGGAAACCTTAACACTCTTGTTTGCATTGCCTTATTTGCTCGGGTAAGTAGAATAAGATGAAGTGTAAAAAAAAAAAATTACCTCTTCAGAATATTGCACCAACCTGTGTAGCTGCTCTTATTGCAATCCAGGCTTGTACTTTGTAGACTTCTGATTTCATAGCCCCCACAGAAGACAGTTCTCCGGAAGAGGTCTAAAAATTATATACCAGTTCATAATCAGGATTCTAAATGTATTACTGTAAAATATATTCTAAACAAAGAAGAAAGTCCTCCAACTTGTAATTGTTTTATTTGTAAGTTGTAAAAATTGGCATTGACTGTAAATCTATGGATTAATTGCTAAAAATGAAAAAAAAAATTCCAGACGATATTAATTGGCTGCTCCTGGAAAAAGAGCAGCT
This sequence comes from Phylloscopus collybita, assembly GCA_027886175.1. Taxonomy (NCBI): domain Eukaryota; kingdom Metazoa; phylum Chordata; class Aves; order Passeriformes; family Phylloscopidae; genus Phylloscopus; species Phylloscopus collybita. The sequence goes on along the minus strand of JAJNNQ010000137.1, from coordinate 45,566,345 downwards.
TATACTATGGTCACTACTGTATACAGTGTTGCTATCATATTCCATTTTTTTAAATCTTAATTCTCTCTTTTCTCTAATGTTACACATTTTGCTTTCCATCTTGTAGGAACTTTATTGTGGCTAAAGACACTCATACTTCTCATGCTGTCATTCATACTTGTATAGAAAAATAGAAATCTGATAAAGTTAGCATTTAAAAAAAAACAGGTTTGAATGTTAAGTATATTTTGCACGGTACAAATTAATTGTATATAATCAGAAATGAAAACACTCTTGGTTCTGTGTCTTCCTATTTTATACAGAAAATATTTTAAATATTTCATTCCATTCAATGCAATAAATGTGAGAGAGAACATCAAACTAGATCAAATTCTATTATATGATTTCTTTGTGTGATTTTTCTAGGAGGACTGTCAGTATCAGTATGATGTGTAAGTCACTGCAAGTAATAATATGGCAAGGTCCACAATACATATTTCCTGTCTTGAATAGACCATAGCCCAAAAGATAGAAAACATACACTTGATTCGGAAGGCACCAACTTATCTGTCTCTGATACATCCTCATCACATTGTGCAGAATACAAATATGATAGTGCTATTTCAAGGTATGACCGTCTTATTAACCTGCAAGAAACAACACACAGAATAATCAGCTCTACTATCAAAGTAAGCATTACAGTGATAAAATCTGATTCCTGCATAAGACTAGCTAGACACCTCACCAAATAAATCATTCATCCAGTCCCCATCATCTACTTTAAGTGTAACTTCTTTCAGAAATCCTTGGGATCCTGTTTTAAAGTCATGTGAGTCTAAAACATCCCTATGGTATGCTTAACAAATTACACCTTGATTTAACAGTACATCAAATATAATTTGCATTATTTGAAACAAATATTCAATAAATAAATCATAAGATTTATTAATCAAATAAGACAATCCTAATTCTGCAAGAGTAGTGATCTTTCTGTACTGCTTGTCTTCCTTGCTTAAGTTAAGGCATTTATGCATTGCCCTGGTTTCCCTGAAACATAGGTAGCTGAATTTGGATATCAATCAAATTGGGTCCTCAATCAAACTCTCAAGAATCAGCAAAAATACCCACAGTGACTAAAACAGACTTTTAACAGAATCACTAGGTTGAAAGAGACCTCCAAGATCATTGAGTCCAACTCATGCCCTAACACCTCAACTAGACCATGGCATCAAGTGCCACATCCAGTCTTTTTTTAAACGCATCCAGGGATGGTGACTCCACCACCTCCCTGGGCAGACCATTTCAGTACTTGATCACTCTTTCTGTGAAAAACTTCTTCCTAATATCCAACCTGTATTTCCCCTGGCACAGCTTGAGGCTGTGTCCTCTCCTTCTGTCAGTTGCTGCCTGGAGAAAGAGACCAACCCCCACCTGACTACAGCCACCTTTCAGGGAGTTACAGAGAGTGATAAGGTCACCTCTGAGTCTCCTTTTCTCCAGGCTAAACAGCCCCAGCTCCCTCAGTCATTCCTCATAGGGTTTGTGTTCCAAGCCCCTCACCAGCCTTGTTGCCTCCTCTGGACGCGCTCAAGCTCCTCAACATCCTTCCTAAACTGAGGGACTCAGAACTGGACTCAGCACTCCAGGTGTGGCCTCACCAGTGCCAAGTACAGGGGAAGAATGACCTCCCTGCTCCTGCTGGCCACACTATTCCTGATACAGGCCAGGATGCCATCGGCCTTCTTGGCCACCAGGGCACACTGCTGGCTCATGTTCAGCTGCTGTCACCAGAACCCCCAGGTCCCTTTCCTCCTGGGCACTGTCCAGCCACACCATCCCCAGCCTATAGCGCTGCAGGGGGTTATTGTGGCCAAAATGCAGGACTTGGCACTTGAACTTATTAAACTTCATCTTACTGGACTCTGTCCATTCAATCATTCCAGGTCGTTCTGCAGAGCCCTCCTAACCCCCAATGCTCCCAGTTTAGTATCATCTGCAAATTTACTAATGAAAGACTCAATATCCTCATCCATGTAATCAATAAAAATATTGAACAGAACTGGCCCCAGCACAGACCCCTGAGGGACACCACTGGTGACTGGCCACCAGCTGGATGCAGTACCGTTCCCCACCACTCTTTGGGCCTGGCTATCGAGCCAGTTCTTAACCCAGCAAAGAGTGCTCCTGTCCAAGCCCCGGGCTGCCAGCTTGTCCAGGAGTGTGCTGTGGGAGACAGTGTTTTGTTTCCTAACTGGGCTCAGATGAGAAACCTTCTTAGCTTTGAGTTCTGTGCCAGAACGTTTCACATCTTCAGACAATGCTCACCTATTCCCACTCTCCTCCTATATTTCCTTCTCTTTTCAGTGATTTTTATAATAGTATTGTAAACTAAGCGAAAATTGTAGGGTTGGAAGGGGCCTTTAAAGGTCATCTAATCCCATTCTCCTGTAAGAAGCAGGGACATCTTCAACTGGATCAGGTTGCTCAGAGCCCTGTTCAACCTTATCTTGAATGTTTTGAGGTACAGGGCATTTACCATCTCTCTGAGCAACCTATTCCAGTGAATCACCATTTAAAAAAATTTCTTCATTTAGTCTGCAGCTGCCCTCTTTTGGTTTAAAACCATTAGCCATTGTCCTATCACTACATCACTTTTAAAAACTCTGTCACCATCCTATAAGCCCCCTTTAAGTATTAAAAGGCTGCCAAAACATCTCCCTGGAACCTTCTCTTTTCCAGGCTGAAAATTCCAGTTCTCTCAGCCTTTTCTCACAGGAGAGGTGTTCCAGCCTCGTAATTTTTGTGGCACTCTTCTGGATCCGCTCCAACAGGCTCATGTGTTTCCTGTGCTGAGAACTCCAGAGCTAGGTGTAGTACTCCAGGAGGAGTACTATACTACTACTATATAGTACCACTGTAACAGAGCAGAGGGGCAGAATTACACCCCTTAACCTGCTGAAAATCACTATACCTGGAGAATTTCTCCAACGTTTCCATTCCCTATAGGTTTCTAACAGTCTTTTTATGCAGATTCTTCCTGGCTCTTCAGATTTCTTCAGATCTCATTTATGAATTAACTTCCCCAAGCACAGCAATAAACTCCTGCTCACATGGTTACTATTCTGGACAGATTCATATTGCAGAGTTGGTTGTTTATATAGTACAATAAATTCCAGCTTTAGTACAATTTGTGTAAAGCAAAATACAAAAGTCAGAGTACTGTGCAGTTAAAGACTGAGCAAACTAACTGAGAAGATGGCAAATTCTACACTTGGATGGCAACAATTTAGTTAAAATTCTAGTCTTGCTAATAAAAAGCATGAGACATCAAGAAACAACTTCAATTAAACAATCCCACAGACTTCACAGGGGTTGTATATATGTGAGCAGGATGTTCTCTAAAACAAGAAAGCCATGGTCCATTGATATTGCTGTACATTCTTTCAGAAAGATGGTAACAAATTAAATAAGAGGGTAGCAAATTAAACTTGCAAAACATCACCACAGTCTATCTCTGCACCATCTTCCATCATGCTGGCTGCTTGTTGAGGTTTATTACTATGCTACTTCTTCTACATTCAGAGTTCTGGTTCATTAACTTAAGTAACAGAATACCCAAACAAGCAAGGTAAATTGCTGCCTTTACACTGTCTCTAACTAGACATGGCACATTATTCATTTAGACTGGTCAAGAAACAAAAAACCTAAAGTCCAATGTATCAGAGCTGCTTGACAGAATTCATTGGCTGTCTTGGCTCAGCTCTTCAGGCATCTTCTAGGCTGATAACTAATGCCAAAGTCAGTGTCCTGATATCTGTTACAAACACATTTCCTACACTCCTTCTGCCTCTGCTCTTCTGCATATTTCTGGCTGGTAACCTTTTCAAGCTGGATTTCTGTTATCTGGAAGGGGGCAGACCACAGCTCATCTTTTGAAATATGAATAAACCTCCTGTTTAATTGATAGCTTTGTTCCCAGTGTTGACAGATAGGGTACAAATTTGGAAGTAGAACAGAAAGCGGTAACTTTTCTGTAGTATTAAAAAATGCTTCTAAATGTTATCATTTGCTTTAAATTAGAAAATAAATATCCACTAACTCTTCTCTATCAAAATAAAACTGTCTAAAACATAAAAGATACTCCCTAATAGAAGTCCCAGACCAAATCTCAAAAAACTGTTTAAAAATTATATTCATGTATGATTTAAATTCTTTTCAAAGTTATATAGCTAGATTCTTACTCATATTTTTGATCATGTTGCTGGCTGAGCTTAATAGCTTCCAACAGGGTTTCAACAGCTTGAGGTGAGTTTCTCTTGCCTGTTTCACTTATCTGGCGTTCTACCTGACCTTAGAAAGAAATATAGGAAGTAGATTTTCAAGATGTTAACAATCTTTTTTCTGCAAGACCCACTCAATATGTTTTTTCCCTCCAGAAAAGTTAAACAACACAGTACATTTTCTGTTTTCCTCCTGATAAGCAAGGTCTTTTCCAGGTCTTTTGTTTAAAAGGTAATGCACAACACTTGTGTAACAACCCTCTTCATACAGCAGCCAAAATAGTCGAACTTGGGAATCCTAACGACCCCTAATATTTCCTGGTCCCAACTTGCAGAGCATTGTATATGAGGGGATAATGAGCAGGCACAGGCCTGTTCTGTGCTGTGCTGCACACACAGTGTGGCCCTCAGGCCTGTGTTGTGCTGGGCACATCCCACAGGACAAACACAGCCAGCTTGCTGTAAGAGAAGAGCCTGTTGGCAGCATCTTCCCAGCATTTTTCTGTAAAAGTGAAGCAAGAGGTTTTTATGTGAACATGCTTTTTGTTTGACAGTAGAAATGATGAATAGCATTGTTTTCTCTCAAGATTAGCTAAAAGACAAAAACGAGGCAACCTTTTCACAAACAGGATTTGCATATAGTGCTACACCCTGGTTGGAAGCAGGTTCAATACTGCACAACTTAGAGTTCTCAGCCTCTGCAGTAATAGGAGATTATTTACACTATCAAATTTTTCTTCTACAGTGTTAAGTCCAAAAAAATGGCATTCTATTCTAAGAGATACATTACAGAGTCTTCAATGTCTTTCAATGGCTGGGATCCTCACAAACCAACACCTGCAAAACATAATGTTCTTAATCTTGTTGGCCACACCCTCAGATCCCTGATAACATACAGATGAAAGTAGTTCTAATCCAGTTTTGAAATTATTTGTAGAATCCTGAACTCCTGTGGCGTGGTACTAAATACAGGAGAGTGATCTGCATCTAGACAGTGAGAAATGTCTGAACTTATTCTAGTTTTACAGTAAAATGTCTCCATTTTAAGATACCGTGCATAACATTGCCTAGGATGGCACTCAGGATATACAAAAAGGAGTTTATTTACCTATCTGAAAAAGAAGTTCAGCTTCCATATCCAATTTTTTTGTTGCAGATGCTCTGCAAAGATTCAATGCTGATTCTAAATGCCTGAGAGCATGTAGCCATTGCAAACGATCTCTTGCAGCTGTAGAAGCTACTTTTTCAGCTAGTGTGTGTCCTAAAGAAAAAAACCAAAACAATTCTTTGTAAATTATTTTGTTGACAACCAATTTATGCAAAAGTAAGCTAATTCCTTAGAAGAAATGTTGCTACATATTCACTTTTACAACCAATTCCCAAAAATTCAAATAACTGATGGATATAAATAAAACAAAACTATAATATTGTTCCACTATTGTATGAGGCCGTTGAGGCATCATACACCTAGGCCACTCAAAAGAAGCCCAAGCTACACCAATCGACCCACTCATAAAACATGAATGAAAATGAACTGAAACCTAAAAATAATAATGAGTTGTGTTCTTCTTACCAATTTTCATTTTGACTTGGGCTAGCAAGTTAATATGTGGCAGATAGACATTCTTAGCAGGTAAGACCAGGCAAGTCAACGTACTGTCTTCTGTATCCCATTCAATGGGTTCACCACAATCAAAAATCTATGAAAGAAGTATGCTCAGTAAAATCAAGTTGCAGTTGGCAAATTAAATAGCAGTTTGAAAAAGTAAGTTAGATATTGCAAAACTGAAGGGTCTTGAAAAGAGCACTAGAAAAGGATTCAATATTCCTGAATTCTTTTACTTTAGTGTGTAATTGTCTTGCGGAAGTGTCTTGTGATGCAAACAATTTTAATGAACTCTTGACTAAATTTAGTAACATTAGACTTTGGTTTTTAAAAGAAAACTCCCTAAAATCAGTCTTTAAGAAATAGATCTCACAAGTAACCAAAGCTCTGGAAAGAAACTGTCATTTTTACAAAGAAACCTGACATTCAGCAAAGGCCGGAAAAGAAAAAGAAATTAGCATGTAAGGGCCATCAAACCTTTCCTTCATGGAGATAAGACAATAGGGAAACACTGTACAGTGTCAAATCACTTGAAGGCTAGCAAGTCTCACAGCTGGAAGTTTGAGTCTGAAGTGATTCATATGATTCTTTATTACTTAGGGAAATAAATATTTCAATGGATTAAACCTCTGTTTTAGAAAACATGAGGAAGGAGTTTGATCCAAAAACTTTTTTCTATAACCTGTACCAAATTCAGATTAAAATGCCTATCTACTTTTGGATCCCAAATAGGTAGATTCAGTACTCTCAAGAAGTTCACGTCTTTAGATTTTTTTTTATTACATTTTAAAATTTTTACATGGAAATTATTTCTTCATACCAATTGTAACAATTCATCAACTTAAAATATCATGCTACTTTAAATAGATTGTCCTGATTCAAATTATTCTAAGACAGCTAAGTTCTTGGATGCTTAAGAGTTAGGAATTTAATGAGATCTACATTCTCCCTGAGGTGTTGAGTATGAACATGTCCCTCATTGCAAATGGGAAAAGTGAGTGCTCTGCACCTCTTTAAAAGTCAAACTATTTCTTTTTTTTCACATCTGGATGTGTATTTTGCAACTATTCAATATTTTTAAATTCTGTGAAAATACAAGACTACACATGTGAGCATGCATGATGAGCATGGGATAAAGGATTTGGTAAGATGAACTAGTTCTTTACACTCTTCTAATGTAGTTAAAACTGAAGTGATCAGTTACTAGGAATAGCCCTTCTTCATAACTGATAAAATAGCTTCCAGGATAGCTAATTAAGGCTGTTGGAAGGATTTGGAAATGCACTGAAACGCATGTACTCACTGCTTTAATGGTAAGCTCATGTGCCAAAACAAGCAAGTTTAATGGTTCCACTGCAGAAGAGCAATGTTCTGAATCCTCTACTATTTGCAGTGGCAGTATGTCTGCTAGCAGAAGCATACTTTTCACAAGAGTCAAAGAAGCTGGCACAGAAATACATTCATCCTCTTGGAGTAAACCGATGATATTCTGTTTGAACATAGACAACATAAACCAAAGCAGTTACTATCTTCCTATCTATTTATGAGCACAAATCACACAAAGTGAAAAAAAATCTCTTTTAGAGACACTATTTCAAGCTTATTTAATGCTGCCATCAGCTGTTCTGACTACACAAAAAATGCATCAAAGAAAAGCAAACAGTATTTCCTTTGTGTTCAAACCTGCAAAAGAAGTTTAATGTCCGCCACAGGACGTTTTTCTTGCAGGTCAAGAATAGCAGCTTGCACCATCATTTCAGCCTGAGTCTCAATATCACCAAAGGCTTCTGCCTCTAATATTACTTCTTTTATCACACTTCTGCGCTCAGTCACATCATTTCCTAAAAGAAGAGAATATATGAATAGTAAAAATACAATAGAAAATACTTTATTGTGTGTTCTACCATTCTTAAGTATTTCTACACTAAAAAGTTACAGAAAATATGACATTATAAATTCCACATTGCACATGCACCAATTAATCAATTTTGCATCAAATTTACTTTTAAAAGAAAGAAAAACCAATTCGTTTCTAGACTGCACTAGGTGTAAGTTCATCCAAATGCATGCTTTTTATGCATGCCACCAACATAAATATTAAGGTATTTTAGATCTGTTCTACTTATTAAAAAATCTGCTTTTAGTTAAAATTGCAAAATAGTAACAGCCTTCAGAGAAATTATTCAGAACTGACTAAGTAAGAGTTTGGCAACAGACTTTGGCTGACTTTCATACTGTGCTAGGATGACTTTATGATGCTTGTATCCCCAATCTTCTGTTCTATATGTGCTGTATCTTGAGTTCTGTACCTTTAAAATGGTTCTGGGAGCCAAGGGGGAGAAAGAAGCAGCCGCAGTTTGTTTTGAGAAAACTGCCTGACTCCCACACGGCCTGGCTGCGGCGTTCGGCTGAGGCACGGACAGCGGTGGGACAGAGATCTCCTGTGCTCTTAGTTAGTTTTAGCTAGCTGAGGCAGAGAAGTTCCCTGGACTGTTTTATTTCCTTTTCCTTGGGACTGTTTAAATCTGCTCTGGACTGACAAACCCAGAGGAGCAGCGAGGGCTGGCACCTGCGGCCGCCGGGCCTGGCCCTGCGGAGGGAGTGGGGCTGGTGAGAGACTGAGGGAGCTGAGCTGCACCCACGGCAGGGACTGCCTCAGTTTGCCAGCTCTCTGCGGAGCGGCCAGAGGTTTTATTGTTTCATAGTATTCATTCTTTGTGCTTGTGGGCACCTTGTTTGTTAAATAAATAGTTTTTTCCACTTTTCTCCGAGGAAGTTCTTTTCCTAGACTGGCTGGGGGGAGGGGCTGTTTGGGTTTGCTTTTCAGAGGAACCCTTTTGGAGGTTTCCTCCCAAATTTGCCCTAAACCAGGATGGATACTTAAGTGAGCATCAGAGTTGTTCATAGAACCAAGGAATGAAAAACACTTTTATTCATAACCAAACTTCAAAAAATGTATTTTGCAATATCTCTTTTAAATCTTTTAAAAAATAATCTGGAATATTTTTAGTACCTATGTTGGGATATTTCATTTATTGGAGATACAGAAAGTGAAAAAATTTTGAGACTTTTAAAACCAGAAGTACTCAGCAACAGCGCTTTTTAACCATACTTTCTTAATTACACTAGAACATTTGAAACTTTTTAGACACAATTATCAAAAGATAATGACCATTAAATGAAAATTAATATAATACTTTCTGTTTTCATGTTCTAGGAGAGAATGTGCTTATAAATATATTTTCCTTATTGGACTGGATGAATTTAGTACAAATAATTGTTCACTGATAATACAGCCCCAGACTTAAAGTTAGTATTTTTTAACTATGAATAAGAATTGTGTCTGCATAGACTCAGTTGCCCAATATAATCCCAAAATCTAAAGCAACGAAGTGTAGCACCTTTCATATCACCAACACCATGTATCTGTGTCATGAGTGCAGTCACTAACGTTGCCCGACACCTCAGCCACAAACGTTCATTCACGTGCCCTTGTGCTGTTACACAGGGAGGGAGTTCAACACCTTCAGTGGTGGAGTCCTAGTAAGTCCCAAAAGCAAGAAAAATGTTACTTTCTGAGTAACATACTTTACTACAAACAAGGCAACAGGGCAGCATCAGTCTAAAATAAATTAAATTAATACAAATATATTACAAATAACAGTAACATTCCAAACAGAAGTTTATTTGAAGGGTAGATACATATTTTTAATAACAGGAGGCCACTTATTATTTAAATTTTAATACATAAAAATAATTTTAAGCATTGACTATGAAACCACTTTTTATGTGAGACTCCATAAATATATCTATATACCATATTTGTTATGAAGAATACTTCTAAGAGTTTGGATTTTATTCAGGAACATTACACAAAATTCTAAGGCACATAACAGTCTAATTGTACAGAAGGATCAGTATCAATTTCTGGTACCTCAATAATAACTAGAAAAGAAAATTAGTTTTTGATTTCTAGTTTTTTGTGTTTCTGGTGTTTAGAAACAAATATTAGTGTAATGTAATTACTACAAGTGTTTGTGAGAATTCTCAGCTCAACTCCTTCTGCTATCTTCACATATTCTAGAAAGTCTTTCTATTACTAAAATTCTACAGTCCATGTTCTATTATTTGCTTCAGCAATCACTAGACAATGCACCACCTGCATTTTACTTATACAAAAATCATCATGATTTACGTCCATTGGTGCAAATGAGGAAACAAAATATCTGTAGCTCAGTTACTGGCTACAGGACCGTCCTAAGAAAACAGAGGAGCAAGTGCAGAGACAGAAGCCCCTGATATGCAGCACAGAAAATAATGACATTGCATGCAAGAAAGTCCAGCCTCAATAGACGTTACAAAATCTCACTGCTCAATTGCTCTGTCCATATGAGTCAGTTTGACTCACTGTGCACTCAAGAGTGATTGTGTGTGACCAACAGGCTTTCCAAAGGAGAGGTCAGAATCCCTATATGTTGGACAATAGAAGTCAGCTGAAATCTGTCTCCATGTGGAACACAGCAATGATGTGAAATGGTCCATCTGGCTCTTTGAAAGAGAATTCAGTTGTCGATCATAAAATTGAAAGTACCTTCACTGAATAATACAAGATTTTCAACTGAGAGTTGTTTTTTTTTCACTTCCATTTTGTTTGGGGGGTTTTAAACAAAAGAAGATTTTTTCAGTGCTGCCATTTGAGAGTAATAGAAATAAAACCTGTAATTCCTAACCTCATACAAATTATAATGATGATTACAAACAGATTGAACACACCTTAAGCAAGCAGGTATCCAAAGCATGTCAAAGATCATTTTTCCCCAGATTAATGGTAACCACATAATAAAAATGAATAATATTATGAAAATCACGTAACACTTAATACAAGAAAGATTTATATCCAAAGAGAGGTAAGTTTAAAACAAATATCCACACATACCAAACACTCCTTTTCATCCTTTTCTTCCTGAAAATGTGCCACGTCCATGCTAAGAACTTTAGCATCTTGGAGAAGTCGAATTGCAGAGAAAGCCAAAGCAACACTGTGGTATAGAGCAATATTATTTAAAAATACTAATTATATCTGCCACTTTATGATTTTATTAAAATAGACACTTCATTTTTTACTATGTCAGAGATGTAAATCACCAGATATCAATTTTTGCTTCAGGAAAACAAGGTTGCATTCAGGCTGTTTTCTGAATCTGTAGGCACTGCATTATGGAAGTGACAAAACAGCAGTAAAATTTTGCCAATAACAGACATAACTTGATAATATTGTTAGGGTGATCAGACATTGGAATATGTTGCCCAGGGGGGTGGTGGGGTCACCATGCCTGAGGAGTTAGAGAGGCACCTGAATCTGGGTGATACAATTTAGTGGTTTAGGGGTCACAGTGGTGATGCTGAGTTGGTGGTTGGACTTCATGAGCTTAAGGTCTCTTCCAATCCTGATGTTCTATTATTCTATCAATAGTATAGAAGCTAAAAAATATCATATTCTGTTGGAGCAATCAAAACAGAATTCCATTATAATTTCCAGTTACACACAGAATCATAGAATCATTTTGACTGGCAAAGACCTATAAGATTGTCAAGTTCAACTTACAGACCTAGTCAAATCACTAGATCAAGACCAAATATGGCATTTCTGTCTTCAGGGATAAGTTCTTAGAAATTAGAAGATGTAAAAATACTGAAAATTACAAGATATATTAGGTGACTTCTATACCACCCACAACTAAGGTTTCTCCTTAAAATTTTTCTGGGCTATGCATTAAATCCTTCTGTTAAATCCACATGGTCAAATACTCACAGGATCTTAGTAAATACCATCAAGGTGATGAGACAAAACCTCATCAGTAGGAAATCACATGACGTTGCACCTACTGTACTCCCCACCCCATATCCTAAATTGTTTTCTGGAGTTCCCTCTGTGTCTTGGTTTGAAAAGACAGGTATCTGACAGGAAAAGCTGGAGTTTCCCTTGGAATGGAGAATGTAAATCCCTCACCCCCGCCAAATTATAATTTTGCAATTAAGGGCTTTCAGGCAAAGATTTGGGAACAGGAGTAACAGTTCTTTACTAGGAATACTAACAATACAAATGTAGTAGAAAACAAAACCACCCAACCAAACCAGCAAACAAACAACAATTTTGGAAAACCCTGACAGAGTCAGAGCTACAACCTGACACTCTGTTAGTCAGGGTGTTGGAAGCAGTCCAAAAGTGAGTCCTCCTGGAGTGGCAGATGTGGTTCTGGTGGAGTAGAGATGATCCTGTTGAAAAGGGTCCAGTGGCGGTGAGAAGGGGTCCAGTCTTCCTCCGGGAATCGGGTGAAGCTGGATGCTTTCTGTGTTCCTGTGTCTCAGTTTTATCCAGGTAGGAATGGTTGGCTCCCCCCACTGGGTGGAGCATCTCACAATAGGATGATGGAATGTGGATAGTCCATTTTGGGGATTTGTGCTTTTAAGAGTGTCTTAATTGCCCATTAGCAGAAAATATTCCTCTGGAGGGAGGATGGGTGGTGAAAGAGATAAGAAACACTGCCCCACCTGGTTTTAATGGTTGGCCCATTATCAAAAGGCACCTGCCCCCCTCCTCCCAGAGTAAAGAACAATTCTCCAACTGCTTTCAGCAAATGAAATAAAATACACATTTTTGGTTCCATAAATAACCCAAGACACTCTGAACAGAACCTTTGAAAGATACAGACACCATTAGGACTGATGCAACACTCAACCCTATGTGTCAAAAAATGATGGGCTTAGATCTCAAAATATTGTCAGATTTTTAAAATATGAAGTATTAGGGTTTTTTTTCTTTTTTTCTGTCTTTATAAGCACTCAGATACACTCAAATGATGTTCCATTTTCATTACATGTACAGAAATGTGTATCTACAGCAGCAGACTGTGAATACAATTATTTCATGATATGAAGACATCTGCAAAGCCATCATAGACAGAAGACCTTTTTCATAACAGGAATGGTTGTCCAGAGAACACACTACTCAAAATATTCTGAGAATTGCCAAAATCAATGTCTCTTTATATTGGTTTCTCCCAAATGCACATTTTCGTCTATGTCTGTAAATCTTTACTTTCCTACATCTTCTCTAAAACATTTTTGAGTTTGGTTTTGGGGGTTGTTTGTTTGGGATTTGTTTTACAATTCTACATATTCTCTGCCCATGGAAATATTTTTATAATAATTCTAAGCTACCAGAGAATATGCCTAGCTCACCACTTGGAAGATTTTTTCAGCAGGTTAATTGTTAAAAATGTATAACTAAAGTTCTTATCTATGCTGGTTTTTTACACAGACTCTCTTTACATGGACACTGGCTGTTATGAAGCATATGAAAAAAAAATAGAAAAGAATAATTAATACTGGAAAGTCCCTTTTACACTGTCAGAACAATGCAAAGAGCTTTTAATGCAAAAGAGATTCAGGGTCTTTGTGAATTTACTGCTTTTGAGATGTTCTAGACTAATGGTTGCAAAGGCAAAGATCTTGCACAAAGAATTGTGGAGAGCTGAACTACTTCTAAATTACTCACATTATTCTGTCAACATGTGTATAACCACAGAACGGATAACCTCCTGTTAAGATAAGAGAGTAGTCGAAGCCTTCCTGTCATTTCTGATTCTGTCCTCCTTGCTGTTTTGTGATGCAGACCTGGATGGATTACACCAATTCAGAACAAATAGACCCCAAAGTAATAATGAGAACCAAAGCCGTTAATATCTTGCCTTTTACCTTTCAGAAATCAATTGTCATGAATCTCCTTCATCATCCCTTTTACCTCAGTTTATTCAACAAAATAAAACAGAATAAATCAATGCTGAATTTAATGATAAGTTTCTCTCTAACAACAGAGAAGGTGAAACAGAATTTGCTTATAAAAGCAAACAGAAAATAAGGATAATGCAATAATAAGGATAATGCTGTACCTCAACTGCTTTTCTTTTTTTAGTTGTTCTCCCCTGAAACCAGGCATCAAAGTTTAAATTTCAGCAAAATCTGACTTTTCTTAAAACATTGCTTGAGATGCTATGGTTCACATATCAAATACCTTGGAGAAAGTACAGCACCTAAGAGTCCATATAGGCTATCAACATAAAATTCTTCAGCATCACTGCCTCAAGTTAACTGCTCTTGTCAACATTTAGCAACACTGAAAATGAGGCTATTTTTACCTATGTGGTTACACATAGATTTCCTAAGTAAAATATAGACCACAAACCCAAAGATTCATGTATGCCTTGTTTTAAGTAACAATTTATTCACATAAGCAGACAAGAACATATTTGGGTAATTTAAAAAGCTCACATTTATAGGACAGGCACAATGTAAGTACTCTCCTTGAGATCAATGAGATTAGTCCTATACATACACTTATTCTGAAGCATACATTTTTTGCAAGACAGCAGCTTGTAATGCAGAAGCTTCCTTTGATGAAATTTTTGTGACCCTCTTCTGCTGTCAACAAGAGTGATATGTCTATATATTTCCCTTGACAAAATACACATCCTTTTATCAGCTGAATCAGAAAGTGACAAGATGATCAAAATAGGAAAGTACAGCTGACTGTAACAATTTCACCACTAGGTCATTTTGCCAAAGGAAAAAAAAAAAAAAAAAAAGATGAATTTCTGTAATATCATGCAAAGTTTGATTTCTAGGCTGGCAGGCAGGAAACATTCAGCTGTCTGAAGAAATGTTTCATTTGTATCTGAGGCAGACATATCAGCAGTTTCCATGGCAGTGCAATAAAACTGCAAAATAGGTTAAAAAAACCCAAACTCTTACTTTGTTTTGATGGTTTTTTTCCCTGCTACTGACCATTATCAATATATAAGACCCAATAAACAAACACCCATCAAAAATCTGAGAGTCACAAGATGTGATCTATCAAATGCTTGATACTCATTGAAATCCTCAATACTCTACAAAAATTTCTTCAATCCTAGACAAGTTATAAACCAACAGAGAAACTAGTCTCTAGGATATAAACTGCATGGCAAAATGAAGGGTCCTGCATTGAAATGTCTTTCTTACACTGGAACCAGTTCAGCAGGGTGAGAATGTCTGAGACAGGACTCTACTAATGCAGGTTTTACCAAGCCTAGTATCAAGCTAAGTTTACACACGATATTTCATAAGTGTGCTGTCTTGGGTTATGGAACCAAAAATGTGTATTCTATTTCATCTGCTGAAAGTAGTTGGGGAGATGTTCTTCTTTATCTCTTGTAACTCTGGTGGGAGGGGGGTGGGTGCCCTCTGATAATGGGCCAACTGTTAAAACCAGGTGGGGCAGTGTTTCTTATCTCTTTCACAATGGGCCATTGAGACTTCCCAAGCTACACCCTCCCCAAAGCAATACATCCACATTCCATTGTGAGATGCTCCACCCAGTGTGGGGAGCCAACCATTCCTACCTGGATAAAAACTGAGACATAAGAACAGAAAGTATCCAGCTTCACCTGATTCCTGGAGGAAGACTAGACCCTTCTCACCATCACTGGACCCTTCTCACCACCATTGCTGGACCCTTTTCGACAGGATCATCTCTACTTCAACAGAACCACATCTGCCACTCCAGGAGGACTCACTTTTGGACTGCTTCCAACACCCTGACCAGCAGGGTGTCAGGTTGTAGCTCTGACTCTGTCAGGGTTTTCCAAAATTGTTGTTTGTTTGTTTGCTGGTGTGGTTGGGTGGTTTTGTTTTCTACTACATTTGTATTGTTAATATTCTTAGTAAAGAACTGTTATTCCTATTCCCAAATCTTTGCCTGAAAGCCCTTAATTGCAAAATTATAATTTGGCGGGGGTGAGGGGTTTACATTCTCCATTCTAAGGGAAACTCCAGCTTTGCCTGGATGATACCTGTCTTTCCAAACCAAGACCTGTGCATACTGCTGCTTGGTTACTAGTATAGTGACTTTATAAAATACAGGCCACTCAAAAGTATGATGAGGTGACTGTCAGTGACTGGTGGATTTCCCCTTGACAAGTTATAGTAAATTAATCTAATTCAAAAAGCACTGAAATAGATTTATATTCCATGATGAGAAATGCCCACAAATACCCTACAAGTTCTTACTTTGCATCTTCACTAATGACCTTACTGCTAAATGACTACAGTCCTAATATCTGAATTTTTGGGAAACTGCTTTCTTTTAAAATAATATGCTTAAAACCTGGGAGAAAGAACACACTGCAGACTGTTACTGTTTTCAGTTCAGTAGTCTATACAGCACCATGAAGCTCCTGCTCTTGTTAATTATTTTTATTGCTGTGTCATAACAATGCAAAAGAAATTGTGCAATTTAAGAGGTATTGATTTGGAAAGTTCTTATTCAGCTAAGAGAGATGAGAGAAGGAAGGTGGCTTGTTTTGTCATAGAATAAACCAATTTTTTTTTAACTGGAGAAAAAAATCCCACAAAGACTGATTTATCTAATGGCCTGATGAGCCACCTACCACTTCATCAGCAATCTTCACCACTATTTCAACAATAAAGAAAAGGTCATTTTTTTTGTTTTTGATGCTTACTATGATATAAGATTTATTGTAGCAATTCTGGTGTGTTTAGTTAGATTAGACCTAACAAACATTACAAATACTGATTACATTGTACCAAATCTCAATCTAGTCTGGCAGAAGATGGTGCTATACCTGAGTATGCTTTGTCTGTAGTTAGCAATTTGTACACTCAAAGATTTATCCCTCTAATAAAATATTAGATAAAAAGAGCTTCACACTGATAAAATTATGCATTGTTAAACATCCTTCTTACACAAATTAATGTAAAATTACAGGTATGCTAAACAGATGAATCCTCCTAGGTAAAAGACCAAAACAATGCTTGGAATGCAACACCTAAAAGAGTTAAAATATTTCTGTATGTTCAGTATATTCCAAGAATATTAAAATTGTAACTTCATTAAATTCTCCAAAAGAAATCAGAATCGCAAAAAAAAGTCACAGAATTTGGGAATATTAATTTGGAGAAAATATCAGCCAGATAGGTACATAGAGATAATTCAGCCATGGAGATAATACAACAGTATTTTAGACACTATCACTAAGAATATAATTAATGCTGCTAAAATCTATTTGAATAGGTTAATGTTTACTTCAATGCTTTTTAATCACTGTAATCTAAAAAATAAAATTTTGACATTTTAATTTGAAACCAATAAGTACATCAAGAAGAAATGTTCCTTTAGGACAGAAACTTGGGGCATTCTAGAACAAAGTAGAATTTAGTAGTTCAGAGAAAACATTAGTGCTCTGTTATACACTTTAAAACTATAAGAACACACATGATCTAAACATATCCAGACTTTAACCAAAACAATGAAGATTGCAACTTTTTCCTTGTTTTTAAACAACACTGTATCACAAAAACACCTCACAGAGAAACTGTAACCAATTCTCTGGACCAACTGAATCTCTGGCCTCATAACCAATCATCTTTTAAAAAGCAAAATAAAGCAATAATAAAAAAATTAAATGCCTATGTATCTTACATTTGTAAATATACTAATGGAGTTGTTACAGATAACTACTAAGACTTACAATACTGATGTAGTAATAAAGAAATTATTGTTTAATCACTGGTGATCAAGGCTGTGCAAGATAAGCTTGTTCATGGTATTACTTACCTGCGAGCTCCTTGATGCCTTTGCTGAGAAATAGAAGCAAGTTCAAGTTTGGCCTCAATAAGAGCCTCTAAGTCTTCTACAGAATACCAAGATATGCCCTCACCACATTTTTCCTGTATGTCCTGTACAAGATAGCTAAGACTTTCTTCAGCTTCTGTCAATAAAATCCCCTAGAAAAGAACACAGAGTTGTACAACTTCAACAAGTAAAGAAATAAACATTTTCTTTAGAAATATTTTTTTCTTTATAGTCTGCTATCACTTCATCCTAATGTAAACCAACTTAAGTGCAATATGCCTTTTCTGTAAATGGGTGTAGGGTGGGTAATTCTGCTTTTCTCGGGTTTTTAGAATCACTGTGTTCAAATCAGCAACATCTTAACTGTGCCTGTACTATTGCCATGCATGCTTAACTACACATTTTAAGGTTTAGCAATGTTACTCACTAATTTCCCATTCTTTATCTAATAGCTATACTTGATCATTTCATACTATACTTCTCACTATGATTAGTAATTTTAAATAATAAATACAATAATAAAAACAACATTAAAGATGTTAAAATAAGTATTACATTCTTTATTAGTTATATTTTGACATCCTTGTGTGTAGTATATATCCTGAAAGTTCAACTATAATTTATAGTCTTTCAGATCAATAAATCTGTAGGAAGCTGTGAAAAACACATCTAAAAAGAAGCTAATTTTAAATTAAATATCACTTGTGGAGCTTTCAGCAGAATTAAAAATTAATTTAAATGTCTGTATCATCCAGTACATTGCTCTGATCAAAATTCAGAGCTCTACTTAAAAAAAGTCACCAAAAACCCAAACCATAAACCCCCTCCAAAATAATAGAGCAGTTAATAAAAAATCAAGAGTAAGAAATATATTATGCCTCTAAAATGACCCCTATTGAATTCAAATGAACATTTCTATTTTAATTATTTGCAAGTTGCTATTTTCAAGTCATACTAAAGCTTTCAAGTTTCTAATGTATGACCTATTGCTGTACAAAATCATCCTCCCTTCTCCAGATGTACTTTTTGCATTACTTTGCTTGTAACAATGGCCAGAAGTAGATACTTCCAAAGTGGAAGACCCCTCTGAATGAAGAATATGTCAGCCCTTAATTTTGGTCTTTTTGTGATGTGAAACTGCCAAGTATAAAGTTTACAATTAAACAAAACAAAATCCAACTGAACAAACCTCCTTCAAACAAAGAAGCTAATAAGCTGTGGTATGTTTTCTTTAAAATAAAGTACGAGAAATAGCAACATGGAAAATTTGAAATACTTCACATAGGAGAATGGTAGAGGTGTTTTGTTTTGTTTTGTTTTTTGTATAGCATATTGCCCCATCAAAGAGTCTCTAGTATGTTCTGCAGATGGTTCCCTCTGAAAGGAGATGATTTTATCTCGAAATCACATTCAGTCTTTACCCATTATGCTGAAATAGCTGTACTGAGATCTGATTGTGGAAATATTTCCCATCATTTGAAAAATGATGCACCAAAAATAAAAAATGATTGCACCATATAGTCAACACTTCATGCACAGCTAGTAAGACTATTGTCAAACTAGAAACAGAAATTTTTAGTCTTCCTTTTTACACCATCCCCCTCATAATTTCTGTTACATTGGAGGCATTAGCAATGTTTTTGGATCAATCTGCATTTTTTTAATCCTTTTCTCCCAAAAATCAAAATTACCTTCAGCATGGCCATATTTAATTCATCTTTACAGTCAAGAAGATGCACCATTCTGTCTCTTTGTTCCTGTTGTCTTGAATTCTGATCAGCATCAACTGTCAAATACATTGTGGATAAAATTTCAGATAACAGATGCAGAACCAAAGCATTCTCAGTAATTGGAAGAACATGGCCCTTTTCTGTCTACTTACAAATGGGACTTTCAACATCAAAATAAGTAATAATGAACAAACTAATAATAATATTAGGAGAAGAATAGTAGAAGAATAATAAAAGAACCTTAACAAGTCTTAATGTTTATTTCAATAATGACTGATTTATTCAGCAATATTTAAAATGAATATTGTTCATAATGTGACATATTAATTAATATGCAGTTTAAAGTGAAAAAAACATGCTTGAAACAATATAAATAAACTTTCCCACCATCCTTATAATTACCTTTTACATTTGATGCTGTAGTTTTGTTTGGCTCTTGCAAGCTGTTGTTGCCAACAGAATATACATTTTTTTCAACTTTTTCAGGTATATTATTTATTGTAGCAGAAAGACAAATGATGAGATGCATTTTGGCTAAGGTTAATTTATTCATAATTTGTGGGTTGCACAATGGCACCACTGTTAAAGACAGACTCCAATTAAATGTATCTTCCAGTACCTACAAGAATGTTAACAATTGGGATTACTTGAAATGACACATTTTACATTTTTCTTGTTCAAGACATATTCTGCTTCTGTTAATAATGATACAAATCAACAATTACCATGAATAATATTTAAATATTTTTGATATTAATATTCAATATTTATTATGAATTAGTTGTTCTTTTTGTTTTTTCCAAATTTCACCCCTTAGTAGCACTTGCTACAGCTTCAACAGATTGGTTTTACAGCAGAGGTGCATCTATGAAGTTATAGCTATTATCACTGCAAGTTCTAGTTTTCTACATAGTAGGTGAATCTGCAGTTCAAAAATCTCAACTCAGAGAAAAGCCTGTTGTTAAGAAAAGAAAAAAATTCTTGTATCACATAATTCTAGCCTATTTCATAGACTCTTTTTGTTATTCATTATAGCATCTTTGTTTTATCATTAGTTTGATTTATTTAGATGAATAAATTCAGATGTTGAAAGTCTACACAGATTTCCACAATCATGAGATCAGTAACAGCTCTACATACACTGTGAAGTGTTAAAATCAAAAGCTCAAGATAATGTGCAACTTCAAAATAAATCAGAAACTAGTGAGATCCAAAGTTGTCAAGATACACTTCTCATTTCCATTCTGTGATACCAACTGTTGCAGAAGGAACTCTGCTCCCTTGTAAACAAGAGAGAAAAGTGGAGGGAAAAAGGTAGGGGTTTTAATTTACCAATTTGTTTTAATGATACAACTTTTTCACATTCTGCTAGCATTTACCCCTACCAGCTCAGCGGATCTGTGAGAATGTTAATAAAAGGAAGTTATTAAAACTGAAAAACACCAAACAAATTATTGATGAATAGATGATTTAAAATAAAATGAGAAAACGACTCTTTAGACACTGGTTTATAGATTCACCATTTTAATTTTTTCCCCCCAGAAATGGACTTCAGACTCCATCTGAATTAGGACAAATCTATGAAGACAACTCTGATTGATAGAAATTATAACATTAAAAGCCTGATACTCTCAATATTTTAGCAGAATAAACACCCGATCTTCCATATGACAACAAAGCTCGAATAATTCCATTAGTGTGTTTTGCACAGAAAAAGCCACAGATTTGTATCTATTACATCTCCCATCTGAACAATTGTGGAAATGGTAGTTGCCCTTCCCTTGAGAGGTCAGACATAAAATTTAAAATTTAGGAATAGTAATCCATTGAGAAGAATATGTCTCCTATTCACTGGATATTTTAATAATAACAAAGGTATTTTCTGAACTATATAATTTCTATCTTAAGACAGAGAAATAAATATTCAGGTATAGCATAAAACATCTACCTCTTTCAGGTTGTTGTGGTTTTTTTTACCTGCAAATTTGTAGCAGTCATGAGAGATTTTGAGGAATCAAATTTCTCTAAGCCCTGTAAATTTGACAAAACCATGAGAAAGTAATGTGTTACAATACGAGTATAAAAGCAGTGAGTTAACAGAGGTGGGAGGAGGGAAGTTTCTCTTCAGATCAGCTCATTTAACTCAATTTGCTCTGCTTCACTGTCTGCAACACAGGGTAAAGGAAGCAGACATGAAGTTTGTCCAACACTTGACAATGGTTTTGGTGATGAAATTTTTCCTACTGTTCTTGCTGGATTTCACCTGGAGCTCTGTCCAGAAGTCTTTTGTCATGTCACCTACCCAAAAGCACCACTCAGATAAGGGAGACCTTGACTGCATTCATCCAGGATCAAATCATTAGGCTATTTTGGTATCTGCTTGGGAAACAAGGAAAGGATGGTTATGGGGGAGGCTTACCTGATAACCTGATCTGCCCACACAGGTCATGCTCACAGGTAAGACAAAAGTCCAGGCCAATTGTTAACAGCTTCCAACCCTTGCAGCACATTAGTGACCAGACAGCGGGAAAATCAAACTGACCTGGGGTGATGTGAGTGTCAAGGTTCTGTGGGCAGCAATAGCTCCTATGGCCCAGCATCCCCAGGGAGGGAGGCTGCTCCCACCCTCCCCAGAGCCCAAGACCCCATGTCAGCTTTATCCATACTTTTCATGCCTGCATATGAAATCACATGTTGTTTTTTCTACAGTGCTATCTGCAGTACTCAGTGTATAAAACACACGTTTCAAAAATTGATTCTTGTTCCTGCTGTTTAGTGAGAGATCTTAATGTCATTCAAAGCCTACTGTTTGATTCATCTATTGAAAGAAACCTAGGGATTTCTTAGGAATGTGTAACAACTTGCAGATATGGAGTATGAGCAGTTTCATGAAGAAAATGGATTGTTACAGTTTGATGTCATACTTTTCTGGTGTTTACCTGCATTTGTTCAGTATATCTGTATCCTGCTGGTATTTTCCATGGAATTCTCTCTCCCGAAATAAGCAAAGACAGTTCACGAAAGGCCTCCGTAAAAAATCCTATATCTGTAAGTACTTTTATCTATGTAAAATAACAAAGCCTTTGATTTGAACGTTATTCATTATTCTTTTTGCTCAAAATAAAATGTATTTAAAGGTAATTTTCAAATAGATTTGGCTATCAGAATAGTACATTAATGGAGAACGATCTTCAATGGAAAGAATACAGTGAATAATTTCAAAGATGAGTCTTCTCTTTTGAAAACAAATTCTTTAAAAACTTGCCCCTCACAAAGGGAAAGAACTTGCTTCATCTGGTAAGAGTTTTGACTGCCTGTCCAAGATCAGCCCCTTAACAAAATCTGTTTCATAGATTTTACTCATCTTAGTCTCATAGTACTCAGCTACTCTATCTAACCCATATCAGCATTTCCAGAAAATATCTAAGGCCAATATCACTTGGACTCTTAATACTCTTAATAACTCTTGATAGTTAGATGCCTTAAAAAAACCAAACCAAAACAAAACAAAAACCCTCACAAATTATTTAAACAACAACAAAAATACCAACAAAAGGTGAGTATTAGTGAAAAGACAAAAATCTCTTTCTAGATTTCATGGAACCTTGTTCTACCGTGATAGTAAGAACAAATCCAGAAGTGAACATCTGGGGAAAAAGTCGTCATTCATGTTTTGCGCTTAGGAAAACATTTGAAAGAAAATGGAATAAGATAAAAAAAGATAAAAGAAAGTGGAACAAGATAAAAAATACCAACTGAGAAGTCTGGACCAAAGAAGGAAAACCTCCTGTTCATTAAGTACAGACTAGAAAGAATTTATGGAAGTACTCAACAGCCTGTGTAGGAAATTAACAGTAAAACTGTGTCAATAACTCTGCATGGTACTAAAATTGAGAAGATAAATAATAATTGCATTTAGAAAGTACCCCTACCATCTGCTGTGCTAAGAAACCCAAAGCAATAGCTGAACTTTAAAGCATTACTTTTCATAGTAGGAATATATGAATATTAAATTGACTACATTTAACAAAGAATTGAAAAGCTTTCTTGAAGTATGATGGGGTTTGAGAAAGTTTACTTGATTACCTTGAGGATTCTTCCTTCAACACATTTAGCTGGGTCCTTACAAATCTCAGACACAATGTATTGGTATAATGTGAACAGAGGTAAAATCTGTAGCAAAATAGTAGGTCATGCATGTATAAACATACAATTATGGAAATATGCATGCAATTACATATCAAAAGAATATAGATAATATCAGATTACTACTTTGACCATCACACACCACCACTATTCTCTTATACTTTCTGAAAGATTAATGCGTTAAAAAGTTCTTCAGCTCGCTAAAGCTAACTATTACCTTACATGTGATTCACTATGTAGGAAGTGAAGTTTGTCCAAATTATTCCCTGTATTCAAGGTGTGGTCTTTCACTACATCATTACTGAGTAAACCTACCAGAAATAGGTTGATACAAGGGATTTCTAAAACCATCTGCATTTTGATGCCATATTTTTTTCAATATAACTAACAGAAGAAAAGAAATCTGTAACCTTTTTAAAATAAAAATAATGAAGTCCTGCAATGGTCCAAGTGAAATTATACCAGTTGTAAAATAAAGTGGATGGTGATGAGACTTACTGATAAATTTACTTACATTAATTTTAAATTGATTTTTTTTTTGCAGGGACAACTAACAAAAAAAAAAAAAAAAACCCAAACAAAAAACAAAACAAAACAAAAACCCACAAAAAAAACCCCACACCACAAAACACCACCACCGCACCCACCCCCCCCCGAGCTCTATTGAATTATAGAGACATTATATATCCTTCCAGTATCTAAAAGGTGTAAAAGGTGCCTACAGGGAAGATGGAGAGAGACTCTTCATCAGGAACTGTAGTGATAGGACAAGGAGTAATGGGTACAAAGTGAAAGAGGGGAAATTTAGGTTAGATAGTAGGAGGAAGTTCTTACTGTGAGGGTGGTGATACACTGGAGCAGTGAACTTGTGGATGCCCCAACCATGCAAGTGTTCAAGGCCAGGTTGGATGGGGTGTTGAGCAACCTGGTCTAGTGGGAGGCATCCCTGCCTTTGGCATGGGAGGTCATGACTACATGATGTTTAAATGTCCCTTCCAACACTAAACATTCTACGATTCTATGATCTGTCATTATACAATATTTCAAAAAAAGCAGATTCTTTCCTAACAGATTTATATGTTTATTGAAAATGAAACAACTTCCAAAATTTAATTACTGTTCAGCTTTTCACATTTTTCTTCACTTTAAAATGTCCCCAAGCTTAGAAAATGCTAACAGCATTGTTAGATTTTTGTCAAATTCACTTTAAGTTTTCCTAATGTAGCTTAATACTTCTGAATTTGGATTACAAATGCTTGAGGCAAGTGTTTTAATTGAACCCATACAGTTTCCTACTGATATTTGAAGTAGTTCAACAAAATCAGTCTTTGAAGTTTTATTTTGAATAAAACTTGAATCTTGATGTATTTTGATTTAAGTGTCAAATCAACTTTGCGCCCACCATCCAAAACATTCCCACACAATAAGCATTCGGGGGAAATGAAGCTCTCATTTAACTAAAACTGCAATTGCTTTGACCATGATCCATGACCTGGATCTATATTCCACTGGCAAAAGTGCAGAAAGAACCAAAAATGTGCATAGCCATGTGAAGCAAACAGTCAAATTAAGTGCCTCTTCCTCCAGGTAATTGTCTGCTCCTTGATTTTACTGGATCTCCCATAGTGAGGACAGTTACACAAAGCTAAATAACTAAGTGAACTCCAGTCACACAGGATGGGAAGAAGCAACAATGGGAGTTAGCCTGAAGTTCCAAAAGAAATCAATCCAACAAATGGCTTGCTGACAAAAAAGGTGTAACATTATTCTGCCTCCTCCTGTCTAACTCCTCTTTTATCTCTACCTCCTAACCTTTGTTCCTCCCTGCTGCCAGCTCTGTGATCTTTTCCCCTCCCTGGCACTGGCTCTGCCACTTGCAGGACCTTGCCATAAGTGGATTCAACTCATCAAAGCAGGAAAAAATCTATCTACTTTTTCAGATGGAGAGTTTTCTGTCATGCTTGATCTACAGAGGTATAAAATAATCACCTGGCAGGAAATTCTATGAGTGCATACAGGACCAAACTAGAAAAGAGATAGTATTGCACCCTTTTCAGTACTAGTAATCAATTCAATATATTTATTCTAATGTACAGCACTGCACCTTTGAAGGAAGCTGGATTAAAGTGGAAATGGTCAGACATTAAATAGAGGAAACGGAAATACGACCAGCATAGGCAGGAAGTTACAAAAGCACTTCATACAGAGGAATAAGAGAACATGAAAAGGAGAAAGGCAGAAGGGACTACTGTCTACTGGAAGTTAAAGTACTGAAAGCATTCTGGACATACTGCATTTAAAGTAATTTTTGTACGGTGTATTTTAGGTAGTATATAATAGAAAAATTAGGCCTCTAAAATGCCTAAGATAAACAAACCGGGTGTTGTCATCTTCCAGAGTAAAAAAAATTTCCTGTGTTTTCTAAAACTAGTGTGCAGCAAGCTATACCTTGTTTTAAGTGCCCCAGAACCTAGCCATAGGGGTA
Organism: Phylloscopus collybita; assembly: GCA_027886175.1. Classification (NCBI taxonomy): domain Eukaryota; kingdom Metazoa; phylum Chordata; class Aves; order Passeriformes; family Phylloscopidae; genus Phylloscopus; species Phylloscopus collybita. The sequence goes on along the minus strand of JAJNNQ010000137.1, from coordinate 45,540,427 downwards.
ATTTTGCTAGAGATTCTGAGGTATCTTGTAAGTACACCCACACAAAAAAGTAAAACTAGGTGTCTTAAAAATCATTTCCAGAGCATAAAAATAATACTTACTATTAGATTTTGTTTCGCACAATGTAGTTCAAACATAATGAAATTCAGACTTGCAACTGCAGTAGAGATATCAGCTCTGTAGCGATCAGAGAACAGGTCAATACCAGGAATAAGAACATTGGTTTCATATTGTGCAAAGTCATAGTCAGATGTTGGATGTAGAAGAGAAGCTCTAAACAGGGTCTGAAAGTAATAACAATGAATGACTTGTAGGAAGGTGTACAGGTAATAGTAAGACATTATAAACTCCAACTCATAAATGACTTCATAAACACAAATCCATCAATGCCTTAATTATTCAGCTGTATCCAGACAGAATATTGAAAAACACTTTTAGAGAAAATGTTTTATGTGTGGCATTAATGGAGAAATAAACAAGCTGTAAATAGTCCAAGGACAGTATGTCTCCCACTGTTTCTAGGAGAGTTGCTGATTTTAGGCCAGTTAAAAGCTAGTTCCACCCTAGTTCCACCTTTCCCTAGGTCAGCTAGTGCAGCTTATCAGCTAGTGCAGCTTAAATCATGTAACTAAAAACTAATATGAAATTTAATAATTTCTGGGAGAGCTGCTGACTTTAAAGACAGTTAAAAGCTTGCTTCACTCTAGTTCCACCTTTAACTAAGGTCGGCTAGCAAAGCTTATGTCATTCAACTAAAAACTAATTTGAAACTCAAGGAAATAATTTAAACGTTCTCTCTTAAAAAGGGAAGAATGCTAACATTGTATCTGATGTTGGATATTCCTTCCCAATTGTGTTTATCTTGGTGTAATTAGCAATGAACAATATGCTAGAGAAATTTGCATTTACACTCAGATCAGAGATATTACCAAGCCTAAAGCCTACACCAGAGGTGGAATTTAAACAAGGTTATAGAAGCTTTCCAATTCAAGGAACAAATTATGGCTTGAACTTCTTGCAGTACAGTGACAGTAATTGATTATATTTTTCAAGACAGTCACCCTGCAAGCTGCTTCTATCCCAATTAATATCAGACCCACTTCAGTCAAGTCACAATTATTTCTACTGTTACACAACTGGAACAAATGCTTGCTATCATTTCTGTTGAAAGGAGGAATCACCATTGTTCAGCTCTGTAATTGCTGAACAATTACAGAGCTAGAAGTCAAAATTCTCCTTTACCTTTGTTTCTTCAACTTGTTCTCCCTTTGGTGAATTTAACAAGCTTTCTAATGTGGCCTAGGACATGTCTCACAGTCACAACCATGACACAAGATACCAGCGTCATTGCTTGGTTTGGAAGAAGCCAGATAACTTCCTGAAGCTGCACTGGGATGATTAATCATTGATCCCAGTAGAGTAGAATACTTGTATTTCTTTATCCTGCACTACTTTTGCTACTGGCATCTTAACTTCCATTTAAAAGTAAACTGATTTTTTTTTTCTCTATAGGTCTTTTTTCTGAAAGTCTGCAACTTAATTTTAATGATCTTATTTACTTTGTGAGTGAAGCTGCATCATTTTTAATATCCTCTGGTTTTAGAGCAAGCTTATTAGAGAGCAGAGATTCTAGTATTACAAACTAATATTTTTCAGTGCTAAAAAAGATACAATTTTTTTTCTAAAGAATCTGTGCTTTTGGTCAAAAATTTAAGACAATCTGTGAAAACTCTACAGATCTAAAAGAGACCACTCTGCTGCTGTGGATGCCATCCAGCTCTTCCTGAGCAGAATACTTCAAGAGAAGAAAAATATATTTGACTATCAAATGTTTAAGTCATCTTCCCTTTTCAGTATTTTTTTCTCCGAGACACTCTAGCCTCCTACTGAAGTGATAATTTTTAGGCTACAATACAGAAATAATGTTAAAAAATAAAGAATAAAAAATCATATCTAATATGCATACATTGTCAGCTACCTCTGATCTCTGTTTTTCCTTTACAACCAAAACAAAAAGAGAATTATTTTAACAGAGGGTCATTTTAGAAGCAATTTGTTAACTTCATGAATTTGAACTGAAATTTCATTCTTACCTTAAAAAGTATCGCAGAAAAATAGCAGTATTTTGTTTTTAATTTCATCTGTGATGTTGTTATATACCTAAAGCACAACAGATAATAAGAAATACGAATGAAGCCATCAATATAAATTATTGAAATCCTTGGTTTTTTAGTCTAATGTGATATTAATACTAACACAATCTAGATGTTTTTCCTACTGGAAAACAACTGCTTGTTTTTAAATAGGTGCTCAGCCACACCATGCAAAGAAGCATTTGACCGACTGAAGACATACCTAGACAAAGGGAGTTGTCTAGATTATCTTCAGACTTAATGGAGAGACACAGGCAATCTAAGTGCAAACTCCATCTCATACAAAAATTAAAAAAAAAAAAAAAAGATAAAGCAGATTAAGCAATTCATACTTAAAGCACATTTCTTTCCAAAAAGAAAACCTAAGACAATTAGCACATGGACTTTAACATGACAGGTGTCTAGCTAAATTTAATGATTCCCACACAGTACCTCCTCAAAGCCTTAAACCATCCTGGCAGCAGGATACTCCTATGATCAACAGTCCTAGAAATCTTTACTTCAATATTAGACTCCTTTAATCTGCATTTTACAGCCTGTGACTCAGTTGCTGTAGGAAGAGCAACTCAAGAGAAAGATGTTTAACAGTCCAAGTCAGGTCTAAACACAAAAGAACTACCTGAGAGAGAAGCCAGGAGGACAGCTCTCTCCAAATCCTGCCAGGATTTGGAATGGACATATTAGCAGCAAAGGGATAGTATCAAGTGCAGCAAATCAGTGCCACAAACACCTGGAAAAGCAGCTAGGGGTTTGGTCTTGCCTAATTGGACCCGAGACTGAACCACAGCTCAGAATTAGAAGAGCTGTCATTTATAATCAAGTTAAACTGACTCCTTTTCCTCTAATTCTAAGTGTGGCAATGCCCCTTCATCCCGAACCCCATGCTAACACTTGCAAAGCTACCTTGGCTTACAGATATTTTACAGTGCTATTAGTATGACCTGCTTCACAGATAAAGCAATTTACTTGAATGAGGCTCTGCCCTTTCATAGTCTTAGCATTTCAAAGGTCATTTAATGCTGCCTTGGGTACTTCTAGATTTATATTTTGTACAATACACTGAGGAACAGCTCAGGATAGCATTCACAGTGTTTCCATTCAGCAGTCAAAGAGTACTGGATGGGAATATTTATTGATGGTAGATTTTTATACAGTAACTCAAGTTTCATTTAGTTCTAATTCACCAGAAAACTAGTACTTTAGGCAGTAAATCTGACATCCCTCAAGACACATTAACATTTAACATGTGCAATAACTTGGGAAATGTGATATTTTGATTGAAAATCAATATGACTCTAAAATTCTTGCTCTTATGACTTTTTATCATTTTGTTTTCTTTTAATGATCTCTCCATACAACATACTGCTGCATTTATGATCAAAGATGAGCACTCAAGAAAAGGGAAAAAAACAATATTCTCCAAAGAAGCAAATTTCTTCCTGAAAGGAAAAATTCCTCTGCTTTTGATGAGTACTTTTTATAACAACTCATCATTAGTTCTTAATTAATTTGAAGTTGCCTCATATCTTGGATGAGCAATTTGTTTAAAATATGATAGAAACACATATATGGATAAGATACTTACTGAGCTATCTTAGCCACTAGGACTGCTGCATGCAAACATCCCCAAGCTCCAGCCTGAGAAAGAAATTTCTGACTCATATCAGTTGATCTCGCAACTGCAGAGCAGTCTCTAGCATCTTTTGGAAAACTTAACTCTTTCCAGGTGTTAAGAGCATCAGCAACGTTGAGTGTTTCATCAAGGGCTTGACACCAATATTTAAAAGCAGCTCTGTAACATAAAAAAAACCCATCATATTGCTGACATTTTCCAAAGTGGAAGATAAGACCTGCTTCGCTTTTCCTTTATCGCCTGAGATTTAACTAATTCTAATTGGGTCAAAAACTGAAATACAGTTTCTACAATTCAAAAAAAAAAGATACCACTCCTGGTCAAGAGATTTATTTGGACTCAAATTAAATCATCAAACCACAGACTTCTTAAAAACACAAAAATGTGTCATTAATTTGCTTAATGGAAATTAGGTAGCTAAGAAAACTGACATCTAGGAAAAAGCTCTTTCAAAATATAGCTAATAGGAAGTTAGATGAAAGAAGTTACATGGACTAGTGGACAGCACAAGAACTTACAAGACAGTTAAGGGGTATAGGACTGACAATTAAAAAAATGAAAATGTGCTGCTTTTTTTTTTTAATCCAGTAACTATGTACCTTTTATTTCCAGCATAGAAGTGAAGATTTCCAAGTTCATGTAGAGCCTGTACCTTGAGGTCTCTCTGGTTACTCATTTCAAGGATTCCTGTAATTTATTTATTCAATTAAAAAAATATACTGTCATATCATTGAACTGGTTACTGAACCTTGAACAAACTTGGCATGAGTACACATGAATTCACATGTAATTCAATGCATTAATATTTTTTAAATTTATTGGTCTTGTATATTTTGTCTTCAAATGTACCATTTCTTATTTCAACTAACTCTGAAAGCAAAAATAAGATATATGGACCTGTCTCTCTAATCTTTTGTATTTTTGTTTTTACAGACCTCTCGAATTTCTTCTTGTTCACAAGATAAACTAGAAAGCAGGTCACTGGCCCTGCTAAGCAACTCTGCCTGCATACAGCATAGTAGCGATCTCACAGACTCATTTTTGGAACCCATGCTGCAAATAAAACCACTTAGAGCATCTGCTGATCTACTACACTTGACCTGTTTAGCCATACAGCAAAAACAGGTAGAAATGAGGAGCTGTGACTGTATGAGTAAAGCCATACCAGAATGTAAGATGAAAGCCAAGTAACTAGGTCACATATTGAAATGCACAGAATCTGAAAAGTATGGAATTAAAATGAAACTGCTAAACATTACATCAAATTCTGAATTGGGGAATAATCAGCATAACACCGCTGAAGTAATGATTTTTCATAAAATGAGATAATTGTAGAAATTATGAACCAACTAGTGGCTTATTTAGGATCTAATGCAGATTTCCTCAATCAAGAAGAAGAAGGTCGTATATTCTTGGAAACCAGTTTTCAGACAGTTACAGCTGTCTGAGAGAGGAAAATAACAATGGAATAAACATATATAAACACAGATAGGCAGAATGTTGTTACTTCTTAGCTGTAAGCAGAAATTTATGAAAAAAAATACCTATTGTTTGTTCATAGGAAGAGATAATTACTGAAAGCTGTGACTTTGGTATTGGTCTACTCTCAACCATACTGGAGAAATTATATTTTTCTTGAGAAAGGTCACATGGTGTCGGTAGAAATATCACCTCATCTGCCACGTTAAATTTCAGCTTTCTGCTTGAAGAGATATGACTGCTGATTGCTCTTCCAGCATTTTCTAGATTAGAAAAGTGATTTATATGATCAGTTTGGAAAAGTATTATACTATTTCTACCACCCCAAATATTTCCACCATGTTAATCAAACAAATATACAATTCCCGCGTCCCCTATATCCATTGGTTTGCTATGCTGTAATTCTGTGTGTCTCCTAATTAAACTCATGGGACATAATTCATTGGTCAGTGTAACCAAAGGATATGTGCTCTGTCAGTGAAAATAAACTTGGGAAGACCTTCCAGACAGAGGCATGGCTGCAGACAGACAGGTGACACAGCTGCATCAAAAAAAATTATCATCCAACTGTTAGACAAATCATAGGAAATAAGGCTTAGAGTTTGTGCTTAGAGAACTTCAAATTTAACTTCACGTTCCATATTTTTTCCACTTGTCATGTAACTTGTCATGTAACTAAAACTTGGATTTAGAAAAACCTGTTCCCTTCACTCTTCGCTATTTTAACTGCATATACACTTTACTAAGGGAGAAACATTTCAATGAATCACTCACGTTGTGTGTGTGCAAGAAATAATGAAAGTAGTTTTCTGCTGTGTCTCAGGGCTCTGCTTTGATGTTTAGATTTTTCCAGAGTTTCTCTAAAACATTTCAGTGTATCATTCACATCAAGAGGCACACAAACTAGGGCTTTTGCTTGATTGTGATCTAAAAGGAATTAATAATTAAGGAGAAAAAATTGTAATATAAAAATAAATATTTTTAGTAAATCCCTCTGTAAAACATATTTGAAGATTTTCACAACTTCAAAACTAAAGTGTATCAAAACTTTCCCCCTTTTTTCCTTTTGTGTTACGAATTAAAGCAAATTTTTAACCACCAAGAATATTAAGGAATATTAATTCTGTCAATAGAAGTGTTGATTCACACTAACTTCTGGGTATACTGCTGGATATCCTAAAATAAATAAATAAAACAGAAAACTAGACCAAGACCACCACCCTGCCTCACAGGCTGTAGCTCATCTGGCACCTGCTTTTCTCTGTTTTCAGACATAGTCTGAATAAATTTTGAAAGATCTTGAGAACATTACAATCTATCCAAGATATCATGAACAATAATTTGAAGACAAAGCTCAGTTTACAATAAAAGACATACTGTAGGAGAAGTGGAAGAATTATGATAAGGAGGGGAAACAAAATTAAAAAAAAAAAAATCCAGTATGAAACAAAGAAAAATCTTTGGGAGAAAAGAGAACATACAATACTGAATTGTGCTCTGACCTGTAGAATCATTATTTGTCTCAGGATTGAAAAAACATCCAGGAAAAACCCCTTCACTGGCAGAACGAGCAACAGGCAGTTGTAATTTGTACCCTATGTAGTTTCTGCAAGTCATCTGAAAAGCAGGATTTGTTTCATGATAACTGATTAATATTAAGAAAAATTAATGTTTGGGTGTTACAGCTAAATATCTGTATACTCAGTCCTATGACAAAATAAAAAGAAGACAAATTAAGAAAGACACCAATGGCCCATAACTAGTACTTTTGTCAGTAAGAGGTGAAACATTCACACCTAAATATTGGATATAAGTGTTTCAAAGTAACTGCACTAAATTTGTCTCTTATTTGGTATTTGCCGTAATCATTAGCCACTCCTTGATGTTCTGCAAATATTCCACCTTTTTTTCTCCGATGAAGGTATGCTTGCACAGAACCTGTCACCGTAAGCATGCCGAAAGGAAATTGTTGCCTGGGAAACACAATGGAATGCTACATAGGGAGATACAAAACAGCTCTAAGCAAGTAACAACAGCAGCCTAACTCTGGCAGAGAAGCAAACTTCCAGATTTACATAAAGGACTAATCCAACAGATTTTTTATTTGCTAATGTAGTTACACTACTTCAGAAACAGAAGGACCAACAGAATTAATTCTAGACTCTCTGAATGGCACTGATTTATGAAATGTAGCCATCAACTTCAAAATTTCTTACCTGAAATCCTTATTATTATTACCTAACACTAGCCTTTAATCTGTAAGCTGTCTTTCAAAACTATGATTACTTTTCCACAGCTCAGTTATCAGCACTATGAAGTGGTTTGCTATGGTGTCCTTTTATAGACAAAGGACCATGTTCTGAACAGCTGGGCCAGAGAGAGTGAGCAGGAAACAGAGAATACAGAGCACCTCAGCTGCCCTTGCAAGCCATGAGTGCCTTCAGAGTCCCTGCAAGCCCTGGGCACCAGTGTGCTGTCTCTAGGCGAGGCAGTGGATCCTGAACCCCATGTTCATGCTCATGTTCAGAACAACCTGTTTGGTACTACAGATCCCACTTCCCCCTCCTCTCCTTCAAGTCCTCTCTTTACGTTAGTAATAGAAACATCCTAAAAATATCCACAGTGGATATTCATCAAAATTCATCAAAACTTCTTAGAAATAAACCTTACATTAAAACAAAAATAGAAAATTCTAATTTCTAATAGCTAATCCAATGAATAATTTCCAAGTGGCACTGTTAAGTAAATATATAGAGCCATGGCTTTTAATGAGAGGAACTTAGGGGTTTTTTTGGTGGTGATCAAGTTTTTTAAAGTTTTTTATCGGCATCGTCAGTGTTTGGTTTAATTCAATTTTATTAACTTTTGGAGCAGTGTTCCAATGCAGAAACAAAACAATACCCAAATAAATGTTTGAAAGTTCAAAGAGTGGCATCAAGAAATAACATGAAATTAGATTTAGGCTTATAATATGGAATGGGTATGTTGTGCATAGAAGAAATTTCCTCTGGGTCACCTGCTGCTCTTGGAATCACGTCATACAAGCCTTTTCATGCACTTCAATCAGTTATGTTCATTAATTTGTTATGATTTACTATTTGGGAATACTATGAGAAAGCATATTAATATAATCAGTGAAAGTGCTTCTCCACGTTTAGTTCACATTAAGAGTCAGTGCCCCCGAAAGAGATCTGTGTTTCACCTTCTGTTCATCTTCAGACAGATATTTTGTCATACGAGATTCATGGCTGTCTGGCCCACAGAACTGCTGTATCCTTTCCAGCAGCTGCCTCTGAGCGTACACCAGCAGTGGGCTCACTTGTTCTGTGAACCTTTCACTGGAAAAAAAACAAAGTGTAGTAATTAAGCAAGATAATATATTAAACTATATAATGTTAACTTTTTAGTTTCTATTAGAGTTGGTATAACTTACTGTGTTAATATGTTAAATTGTACAGCTATGTGTACCAGTGCTTCCCACTTCTTCATTTGATATAACAATTCTATTGTTTTAAGAATCAGATTACATATCCATCTCAGGTCAACCACATTGACATCATCCAGGGGAGACTGGGGATGAAGATTAGAACCACCATTCTCATCCACAATACCTCCTAAACAACTGGGAATGCAAAAGTCTCCTTCAGGATCCACAATCTACAAGAGAAGAAACATTATTATACCTCTTATTTTCAGAAGCGTTTTTAGAACAAATCAATTACAGAGACTAGAAATTACTGTAATCACCTAAAAAGCTTACTACAGAGAATAACTTGGAGATACCAGAATATAATGCAAAAAAGAGAAAACTCTCTCTCTAGTGAAAATGCGCTAATAAAGAGTTGTCTTAATAAAAATAATTTTTACCTTAAGGGAACTGCTTGCTTGTAGGTCAATTATCATATCAATGATCATGTCTGATGCAAAATAAAATGGCAACCAGATGGTGTTCCAAAGCAAATCCCAGGTGATGGGAAATGCATCTGTATGGGAATGCGACTGGTTAGCAATCAATTGAAATTCTTGAGTATAATTCCAAAGTTCTCGACAAGCATTTTGAAGCAATGTCCAGTAGCCACCACGGTGAGCAAGAACCTGTGTATACCATTCATAATATAATTATACATTGGAAATGCATAAATTAATAGTTTCATTCTTTTATTGTAAAATTTAGGCATAAGTAATCTTGCAGAATTACAGTCTCGGCATTATAGAGCCTTAATTTTTACCTTTTCATAGAAGCACTAATTTAATTGAATTTAATTGTAGGTTTCGGTGTGAGAATGAGAAATCAAAGTTAATTCACACCACCTATATGTGTATTTTTACTTGGGTTTAGAAAGTTTTATGGGAAGAGTAGTTAGCCTGTATTTCCCTTCAATCACTGGTTCTCCTGTTTCTAGTGAGACATTCATCAAGACCTGTGAAGAGAAAAGTTAGTCTGCAAGTATTTTCAGAAAAAATTAACAAACATGAGAAGGAAAGTTACAAAGGTGGAATGAAGAATTGCTGATTTCAACAATTACATAAATTATTGCATTTTTGATAGAAATATGTATTATGATAGGTGATATGTCTGACATTTCATATATTGTACTTGAATATTTTTGAGAAGATGAGAAAACACTACTTTAAACCAGTGAAATTGTTTTGAGTTTTCTGAAGTGAGAGGTCTTTTCACGTAGAAAGTAGTAAGTACTGTAACACAATGCTTACTAATATATAGTTTAATAAGAAAATAACCACATCTTACCACTGCTCTTTTCAAATGCAAGAAGATGCTTGTAAAATGCTTCAGTAAAAGGGTATTTGATTGAAACTGTTCTTCATGGGTCTTTGTTATTTGACCTCGAGGAGTTCGACTCTGTTTATTTCTGTTCTTAGGAGATTTATTGGTAACTGAAAACAAAAAGTTCACTCATTAAAATAGAGTTGAATTTCTCAAAAAAAAAGAAAAAAGAAAAAAGAAAAAAAGTCAGCTAGGATTTTCCTGTGGCAGCTAAATACTTAAATGCTAGGAAATGTTAAGGTTAAGGCCAATGTTAAGGTTATCATGTTTGTAAGGTTATGATATTTAAAATATAAGATGCTTTTACTTTAGAATTGGGAGAAGCGGGGATGAAAACAAGTTTGAGCACAGTAATAATGGGTACCAAATAGTTTTCACCCTCAAAGACAATCTTAAGTTCTAGGAAGAAATCACTATGGCAGGAAATCTCTTTGCAGGCTTGCAAGAATCTTTCTTAAACAGCAGAAACCTCTTAAAGGAGATGTTAAAAAGAAAAGGATTTCTGACAAATTCTGGGCTATGTGTAGAATTCCTTCATTATTTTATTCCTTATCAAATGTTCCCCAAGGGGAAAGGCAAAGGTTCATGGTAGTGGGATATGGTAATTTCTGAACTATAGGTTTCAGGCAGAAGCTAATTCCAAGCTATACATTATTTGAACTCTATGGCAAACTACACATTTTATGTAATTCTTTTAATCAGAACTTTTGCAAAGACTAAGAGATAGTAAGCAGGGCTTTTATTAGGTTTCAGCCAATTTCAGTGGTTCTCAGTGACTGGCAAGCATCAAGGCAAAGGTGTTTATGTAAAAGTAGGCTGCTGCAAAAAGAACCAGTGAATTCAAGCACTAGTTTTTGTCATACCTCCTTGGAGAAGGCAGAGAGGACAGTTGATTTTACCTAAGGAAGTCCTACATGGAAAGACAGAAGAATTTTGATTTTTACTGCTGTGGCAAGAATGTGTCCCTGAATAGCTATTGACAAGACCAGGCCTGTGATTACTTTTTGAACTCCTGGTGCCTATGCAGAATTTATGTTTACTTGTACACTACCACTAATATCTGAGGAAATCGAAGTCCTGCATTTCACAATTACCAGAGACTTTTGGCTTCTGTTGAGACTTCATAGGACTAAAAATAGCTAGAATAATAAATATCAGATGTGAAAGACAGAGAAATTAAATAAATTGGTCCTGAGGTAGCTTCTGACACAGGGAAACATTGGGGAGAAAGTAAATTAACTCTAATTAACCTCATTGAAGTTAATTAATTAAAGAAAATAACTTCCTTTAATTTTAAGGAAAATTAAATTCTACTTAAAATTTGAAAGATAATAACAGACTTCAGTGTATAACTTTAAAAGCTACTTACAGAATGACACAGGAAAATTTTGACATGCTAGGAAATGTAAAGGAAACCACCAACCAATTACAAACCTCAGAAACTGAAAGAAATTATCAATGCATTCAGAATAATTCAGCATATTATCGATTTAAAATGTATAGGTAGTGTGGTATCTGCAAACCTAAAGCTAGTATCATTCTTTTTTTAAACTTACCAACTTGTAAATAAAGTATAGGATAAAGAATAACTAATTGATAAAATGTAACATATTTATTAATAGATTAGACAATGCTCAGAATTACTAGATATGCCACATCTCTTACTATGACTTCTGTTTTACTTGGTATGCCAAAAAAAAATAGAGGACAATTGAAACCTAGAAATGTCTTCTATTAACTTGGCATGACTGACTGTTTTTCCAAAGGTGATGTGGACAACTAATGATGGTGGTGAAGACAGACAGAAATCAAGAGAAACAAAAAGTTAGGCTGAAACTGATTTTCAGTTCTGCACCAATAAAAAATTCTTACAGGTTTGGGTTTCAGTCACTTCTGACTTTTCAAGGAGAGGAGTTGGTTTTTCTATGTTATCCTCTACAGCTTCTCTCGCCAGTACAGTGCCAGAATTGTTTAATGAGAATATCTCAGGATCTAAAATACTGTAACTGCAGTATGGGAGAAAGAGAAAAAAACACAAAAAAACCCCACATACAATAACAAAAAGAATTTTGATATACATACACAAAATTCAGTTTCTCAGAAGTGATTACTTTCCAGCAGCTTTAAGAATAAGAAATAATGAGTGATAGCTAAATGTTATAAGGAACCAGAAAATAGTATAGTATATTTCAAAGCTTTTATCTCACTAATTAAGTTAGCAACCAAAACTGCCTCAAGTCCACAGGGTGGAAAGCAGAACTTTTTACATAGTAAAAAGTACATAGTAACAAGTAATTTCTATTTGAAAGCTGAACTGTTCATATGAACATATTGTAATTCAGATCTGTCTGTATTTAACAGCAAGAACACAATAATCTATATTAACAGCAATCAATGATAATGCAGTTAAGATGTACCTGTCCAGATGCTGTGAACCACTAATTCTAATATTATATTGCTCTTCCAGCTTCTTTTTAAATAAGTGGTAGTGTGCAACTGCCACATAGATATTCATCTGAGACTTCCAGGGCATCTCTTCAAGACACATTTGACAAAAACGACTTCGGGTTACGTATTTACTCAGCAACATCACTAAGGTTTGTTGAGCTAATTTCTTCAACTTATCCTTGCCTTTCCTAAACCAAAACATAAGAAGTAGCAAAAAATGAAATTCTGTTTTCTTGAAGCTCTAGAAAAGAAAGTCCTGGTAAAGATACACAGAAGTATCCCGCTGCATATCCCCAGATTCATATGCATAAGCACATGAGCATATGACATATCTCTAATTAAAAGACTTTCACTTCAGTCAAGAAAAGCAACTGTGCTTTCTCTTTCTAAGTGCACTTAGCACACAATAAAACCTACTTTATATTTTACCAACTTCTGTAAGATATTTGTCTTCATACTTTAAGAAGCTCCGTTTGAAGTTATTTGTACCTGAATTGTACAGATTATTATAGCAAAAAAAAAAAAGTGCTTTAAAGTCTATGCAGAAGGGTCTTCTATTACACTATAAATCTGATAATATTTTTTTTTTTTTTACTGCTTTGCCTTGGTAGTTAAGTACCTCCAATGCGAAGAGAACATGGTATTTCAAATCTGGTTGCCTGTCTTTAATTTAGAGCCAAAGCTTTTTAAAGTTTCCCTGACATATGAAAAAATTCTGTATTACTTTACAAACATACAGTTCTTCATTCAAACCAAATCTCATTTTTACTTTTTTTTTTTTAATTAACTGTAAACTGATCCCTTTATTAATCTAAATTATTTTTCTGCCTGTTTTCCACCTCTAAAATGTGGGTAGAATAGTATACCACATATAATTTTGATTATATTATACAGCATTATTATTAGGTAAGACACAAAAGAGTAGCTGAAAGAAACCCCAAGATTAACATCCCCTCTTCTGCTGCAAGCTGTGAAAATCATTTTAAGTAAGGTAGGGTTTCCTCAGTCAAGGAGGAATAATAGCATTTTTGGATTGTTTAGGTGAGTATTTAGAAGATTATATGGAAACTTTTTTAGGTTATTTAAAACACTTCCAGAATCAGTTCCGTGATTGCTTATATGCAAATATTTATAGTTTCCTATTTGTTAATTGCTGAAAGCGTAAGTGACCAAAGGACCAAGTTATGAATACTACACATTTTTTTAGGTCAGAAAGTAATGTTATTGGCAAGTCAAACAAATATAAACAAATATCTGCCAGAAGAAGAGGTGAATGAATATCTTTTTTAAAAAAATCAAAAACCAGTTTTCTGTAAGCTATAGAACAGATAGTCCAAAAAGACTAGCACAAGGACCACAAAAATCATTCTGAAACTACCTGGACAATAGGAATTAATAAAATTTTTTGTTAGCTTTGTAACAGGTAAACTCCCCAACACAGTTTGAAAAGCATTATAATACACAGATTAGCAGAGCTTTTCCACCTTCGTGAATCAACATGCTCAAGCTCACACAACTGAAACACAGTCTCTGATTATCAATACAAATTAAGACTTGAAATCGTTAACAGCTATTTTCTTAAACAGAAATGCAACAGATTTTGTTTCCTTGAGTGGAAACCAATTGTATACTAAATGAAATCAGAAAAATGAGAGGACTGTGCGGAAATTAGTCTATGATATAAAACAAAAATTAAAACACACACTTAATTGTAAACTAAATTTCAGTCAAAATATTTTTTCTCTATATGAGCCTGAAAACTGTGTTCATTTACTTTTGTGTTTCTGGAGAATTCATTGCATCTGGATTTTTCATTAAATACTCTCTAAGAGGTCCTTTCTTAGGCATGGCTTTTTTTGTTGGTTTCTTTGAAGATGATGCCTTTGGATTCCTTGAAGGTGAGGTATCCTTTCCCTTTAAAAAAATAATCTTGCATCAAAATCTTAAATATACTTCAAATAATTTATATTTTTTAAATATATTAAAAATTAATTAACATTTATAAAAATATTTGATTTATTTAATTTTATAAAAATTATTAAATATGTATACCTACATGATCAATTACTTGAGGTATAAAACAGTTTGGCTTACGTAGGGACAGAACATTACAAAAAAATAAATCCTGGAAATGGTTGTCAAAATAAGACTGCAAAAGAAATACTTAAAAATTCCAGAAAACATCACATTTTTTTTTCTGGAAAGTACATGTCAAATGCCTGACACAAAGAAGCCAACCAGGTCCCTAAACATTTTCTTTCATATGCCAGTGTTTTCATCACAGAAATAATGATAGTTCTTTTCCTAATATTATAAACAGTAAAACTTCACAATGCAAAAACTGAGATAGAAAAACCCTTTTCCTCATCTATCTCAGATGCTAGCAGTATTACAACATTACTAGAGGATTACGAGGGAGAAGACTCTTCCTCCAAAATAATACCTCCAAAAAATCCATTAGATTATTTGTATCTTCCAGTAAAATTAAAAATTTATTTTAAATTAATTCTGAACAAAAAGCCTTTATTGTGCAATTAGAATATCTGCACAAGGAGTTAACCAAGAACAATTACTCACAAAAAAAGTGTAAGTGCATATTGTACAACAAGGCCTGAGATGATGTCCTTTTCTGAAGTGATGGTACCCAAGAAATTTCCTATTTCTACCATGTTATTTTAAAGGGAGTAAGGAAAGATAAGTTTCTTCTGATTTTGGGATGCCTTATTCTGACTCATCTCAAATGCCCACAATTGTTGGTCTTCCAATTGAATCCCATGCCAACTTTTCTTCCTGGATTTAGGAGTGCAGAGGTCAGCTGAGGACTAGAGTTTGTATGCCAAATTTTAGCAACTGTGGATGTCTCTAGATGAGGTTTTTATGAGACAATTTTTAAAAATATATTTTGTTCCTATTGTATTGCTACCCAGTAAAAACACACAAATCCTTAAAAACAAAACTCACTTTCTGAACTCCGGAAGCAGGTGCGCTTTCACTCAGAGTGAGAGATCTTACTTGTGTTGAAATCCCATCAGCACCGAGGAAGTTCTCATTCCTCCTGATAAAAAATATTTTTAAAATCATCATCATCATCACAATCATCATGTTAAACTCCTTTCATAGTAAAAGGTTATCTTTGGGAACATATAGAGCACTTCATGCAATTCCTATTTAATTTGCAGTTTTAAATTCAAGAGATTTTCTTTTCTTCATCTTTTTCAGAAAATAGGAAGTGTTAAATATCACAGTTTATTATAGAAATCTAAATTTGTGAGTAACAACTATATCACCTTCCTAATGCCTATTAAAACAAAACAGTTTTCTTCATTACCCAAATTATACTACAGAATTACGCAAAAAATTTCTTCACATACTATTGTTTTGGTCTCTTGTAACCACAATTCCTGCTCCCTAAAAAAATTATCTCATTTTCACTGATTATTTTCCTTTCATATTTTAGAAATACTGATGTGTTTTTTTTTAAAAATGGGATCTTCTCAGGTAATTTGAAATTGGCTCCACTTACCTTTTCCCCATAGAATTTTTTTTTTGACACTACAGTAGGCCCTGATCAGTTTGTTTTTGATTTAACTCGTCATACCCTCCCAAGCCATGCCACCACCCCATAATAATATGGGAAATCATCACAACATTATGTCTCCATGTAGAGTCAGGTCACAATACAGTATTTACTGTAGCTGTGTAATCTTCTGTGCTCATGGGACTTCTGCAGATTAGGAGTCATTGAAATTACTCCTGATGGGTCTTCTGACACATAAAACTTACCATTTCTTTTGTAACTATGACTCTCATGACCCTAAGCCGTAGTTTTTCACTACTGTAACAGAGATCTACCTTTTCAAGGAAACTTCCACACTGTCTGCCCACTCCAGAACACATTGAAACTTCTCTTCATTCAGGACTTTGAGCAAAAGTTGAACAAAGAACTCAAGGAAACGCGTTTGCCCTTTGAATTTAAGCACTGCAATAAATTAACAACACAGTGTTTATGCTTAACAGGATTCTGAATTCAGCTAGAATGACAGTTATGTATGTTTCAAAGCCCTTATTTCTGTCACATTGTATTCACAGTGACACCGAAATTAGGGATACACAATGGCAGTTGCTAAATGCTTGTTGTGATTTGGCATCCAGAATCACAAGCTCACTCCATTTAGTAGACTCCTAGAATTACAAACATTATAGAGATTTCTGTGAATTTCTCTTCCAGTAAAATAATGTGGATATAGGGTATCTCAATTTTAAAAGAACATTTCCTACAAAGAGAATCTTTGAAAACTTTGCATAATTTTTTTTTTCATTTACTTGTTTGTAAGGTTATTAGAAAACAAACATTATTCAATTTAAAATATTACTATTTTATATACTTAGCATCAACACCCCAAGTAATCGGTTGCATTCACTTCTCATTTTATAAATGCTCTCGTGTTTATATTGATAACTTTTTATAAGCTATGTTTCAATTAATCTTGTATATTTGAGAACCAAATGAGGATAACATTCCCAAGAGCTTATTGCAAGCAAGAATGAGATTGCTTTACTGGCAACTTTCTGAAGTAAAGGAGCCTTTATAATTAAAATAAACACCAACTATCCCTACCTTCTCGATAAGCACGCTCTGATGTCCAGCATGAAATTACAGGGTAGAGGAACACAGGACATTCCTTTCCTGTAAGCTGTGTTCTAGGACCTGCATCAATAACCAAAGGAAATCCATTTGAAAAAGCAGTGAGAATATGCAATAAATACTATAACTGACAATTTAAAATATCCTTTTCTAGCACAGAGTTTGCTTTTAAATCTCTCACTGTCATCCAGAGAGAAATTCAAATGCTTGTTCTTTTCTTCTAATGTAAGTAGCTGCACAACTTAAATAAGAGCTTACAGATGTGACTGATGAACTTACAGCTACTAGACTAATACGGAGGATGTCTGGAGCTCATCAAAGGTCTAACAAAGAGCAATGAAAATCATATGTGGAGAAGAATGTGCAAAAAGGACATGTCAAAAATGTATTTAAGGCTATACAGCAATATCACGTGATATTGCTATTGACTAATGCTTACATTCATGCTTGGCATATGGACAACATAAACAGGTATTCTTTTTTCTTAAGCTAAATATTTATATAAATATATGTACAGAAGTTCATTTATTTTCTATAAATAATATGTTTTATACAGAATTTATACAGAATACACAGACATAAATTGTATACAGAATATATAGGACAATGACTTGGATTCAAGCTTCTGGCAGTTGAACACAACTGCATCACCAGCTGATGAGCACCAAAACGATGTCAATGTCACATGTACCACTTGTTATTTTTCCTTAATAAAGAAACACAGTCTAAAAATTTTGTACTTAGACAAGTCCTATGGTTGAAAAACATCAATGCAGCAAATCCTTGAAAAAGGCAAGATTAAAAATGCACTTTGGAACTGGTTATAATTGTGGATCAATAGCTACAAACTCCAGTGAGAGCAGTCAGTTTAGGTCTGTTGAATGTAAATATCCAGTTAAGTGGGACAGCCAGCAGGAAAAGCAGACTTTTTAAAATTTTCTTTTGAGGACGCCCTTGCTTAGTACTCTCTCCCATTTGACAAGTTCAAAAATACGCTGCTCCAAATAAGCATTTTCACAAAGAAAAATATGTCCCAAAAACTTTTAATGGGAAAATATTTGAAATTTCAGAATTTAAATTGTACTCTGTGTGAAATATTTTGGTTTTCATCTCATTTGAAAGAAGCAGATTCAGCACTTTTCCATTTTTCTTGCATACTATCATCAGTGGAATGCTGTGTTGATCCAATTATAAGGATTTCCTATGACCAGGCTTTTACCAAAACATTTTCAAAAGCATGCCCTCCAGGTGTGCACATTGCCCTAAACCATTCATACAAATTTGTAAGGACAGCTGTAAGCTTTGCATGGCTGCACTAAAACGCTTCTTCTCAATTTGTGTCCTGAAACTATTGACAAATAGGCTATTTCAACAACAGAGCAGACTTTAGTGATCAATTATTTGCCAGCTACTGAAAATGTGATTTTTTCTGACTGATCAATCCATTAATTTAACTTTCTATTAAGCGATCAACATGATTATCAATTAACTTACAGAAATTTTTCCTTATGTGACTTGTTCTGCAGAAATGTAGGCATCAATGTGAGCAAAAATGAAGGATTATTGCACAGATGAATGAAATTTTTGCATCACCCCTTGTCTTGTTTTTCACAAGAATGCTTTCTCTTCCGAACAAATGCATATACAGAGATGATGGATGGTAACTAGAACATGAGGGGTGTGGTCTTGCAGCAAAGGTCAGTCACATGCTGGGCTATATTAGAAACAGCATGGCCAGCAAGTCAGGGGACATGACTATTGCCCTCTATTCAGCACTTGTGAGACCCCATCTAGGTTACTGTGCCTGGGTTTGGGCACTGTAGTACAAGACATAGTGGAGTAAGTCAAGTGAAGGACAGCCAAGATGATAAGGAGCTATAGTGCATGACAAAGCAAGAAGAGGCCGATGGACCTGGGTTTATTCAGCCTTAGAAGAGAAGGCTAAGAGGAATCTACACCTACCTAATATAGAATGTGAAAACAGACTGTCCTCACTGATAGCACAACAGGCAATTGAAACAAGCTGGAAATCAGAAAATTCCAAGCACATATAAAGAAAATCTCTCTAACCATAATAAGAGTGTTGAACTATTGGAACAGGTTGCCCGTAAAGGTTGTGAAATCTTTTTCTTCATAAAGATTCAAAACTTGATCGGACAAGGCTCAGAGCAACCTGATCTAATTGCATCCATTTTGAGAAGGGGTTGGAATAAATACCTTTCAGAAATGCCTTCCAACCTATGCTATTCTACAATTCCATCCAGGGTCCAAGGAGTACAAGATGCCATGTAAATATAATGGGAAAAAAATCAGTAGTGTCTCTGAGTTTAAGTTCTAACCAAATTTTCTTTATAATTCTTACTTGTTATTTCATCTAACTTTGGCAGGATTATAAGCCAGAAAATTCTTGTGCTTGATCCAGACTCTAAGATATTTTAAAATTTGTATATTCATTCCTGAGTTAAAAGGTAGTTAAATACTAGTATGCATGCAATTCCCTCACAAAAAGGATAATTTCTGTTAACTTTCTTCGGGGAGAGTTTTCTCCACTAAAATTTTCTGCAGTGGTCATTACTATTAACATTGTCAGAGTATTGAGACAAGCTATAAATGGACAGTGGTCTTTGCCACTGCATTTTCTGATTTAAGAAGATAAAGCAAGCCTAAATAACATGGAATCTAATTTAAAAAGATTGGGAGAACATAAAGACTTGCAGATTTGTTCACAAACTAATATTCCTTTGAAAGAAGAAATAAGTGTTCCAGCGGAAATTACAAAAAATATGAATACGCACATCACTACCAGGTGATCATTAACAAGATCATTATTGCTTTGGCTAAATCATCATGGAAGATATAAGAAATAAAATTATTTCTTCAGTAAATGTGTTTTTTTACAAACAGACCATAGCAAATTCCATAGACAAAGGCAAGAAGTGTTTCCACAGTACACCCACCTGGTTCTGTCAGTTTGAGGAGACTTGATTCAAGACTACTCAGATTTTCTGCTGCTTTTGCCATTGCAGCTAAATGGTATGCCCTTGAAGAACGGTTCTGAAATATTGAATACTTTGTTATGAAAGCTTAGCTTTAACTTAACTAAAACTAGTTTGTCAATAGTGGATTTAAGCTTAGATCCCAAGTCTTCTAAAACTATATCTTATAACTTCATCAATATTGTATTGTTTTTCTTTTCTGATGAAATAAAAATTATGTTCATGATTTTTTTAGCATAATATATTTTGTCAAGCATGGGGACTCTCCATCTCTGAAGGTGTTCAAGACTGGGCTGGATGGGGCATTGAGCAACCCAGTCTAGTGGAAGGTATCCCTGCCCAGAGCTGCGGGGTGGAGCTAGATGATCTTTAAGGTCCCTTCCAACCCAAACCATTCTATGATTCTAGAAAAAAAAAAATCTAGTCTTCAAATTAACAGAATACAGAATTTAGAGAAAAGAAAAAGTAAAAACCAGAGAAACTACTTTTACCTCTTTGCCAGTGTGTTTTTCTTCAGTTTTCACATCTCCTGACAGGCCAGGTGAAACTGCTGGTGAAATCAACAAATTTTTCCCATAGTTAATGATCATTACTGCAAGTTCATACTCCTTCCATGACTGTAGTACCTATAAAAGAATCATCTGTTATACATTTTTTTGGTTATATAATATGTAATATTTCATTACTGTCTACTTATAATTGTCAAAATGCATGAATATTATAAATAGAAATCAACTCAATATGCAAGTTTCTTTTAATAAAAAACCCAGGACTGCAGACATCTAAAATAATTCGAATTGCAGATATATTATCTATGAATTCTACTTCTGTTTAGCCTATCCGTCAGAGAACAGAAAGATTTACCTAGAAGTATCTATTGCTGTGATTGACACTCCCCCTGTTCTCAGGCAGTACTGCTATCAAAGAACATAAAGGGTAACTAAATGATCCTCATTTACCTCTCTCATATCAAGTGCACATTTTAAAATCCCAACTATATTAGTGAAAAGACTATTGAAACGTATTTTTAAATTACAAAATTTATAAATTAACAGTGTAACAAATGTTTTTAGATTACTTTATCTTCTTTAGATAGAGGTCTAAAGGCCCATGTGCTTCTCCTGTGTGCAAGCTAACTTCACATTAGGATCTTTGCCTTTGTGATCCTAAGTGTATAGATTACCTTAGGATAGAGTACATGGCCTGACTGTAAGTCAAAAGAAAAACATATACCATGCTTTAATGAGAAGCATTTGCAATTCACTCATTCTCTTTGCTATTCTGTATGCAATACTGTTGAAGCGCTATCTCTAAGGAAAAAAAAATCAGCAATGTAAGTGGTAGTCATTTAGCTGAGGAATCCAACAACAAACACTTAATCAAGGTTTCAAGGTTTCTCATAGGCTTTATTGGCCCTGACAGCATTCACCTGGGGCCAGGAGCTCCCTCAGCTCAAATCTCAGCCTACAGGCCCTGCTGGCTCCTACCTGGTCTCCAGCTTGGAGACCAAAGGAATTTTGGTCTCCAGCTTGGTCTAAGTCATGCCTGGGTGTAGCAATGAATCCACTAGACTAGGCACTTGGCCCACAGACCAACTTCTGAGCTTGACCTCAGACTGTTCCCATCCAGATGGACCAGCCTGATGGGCTCTGTCTGACCCTAGCCACCTCACCAGGCCTTATCCTGACCTGTGGACTGGCTTCCCAGCTTCAAATCTGACCTGCCCCATCATCACAAATTTACCTGATAATCTGGATTCCTGGCTGAACCTCAATACCAGGTGCTACTCTGCCAGCCATGGCACTGCCCTTGCCTCCTGGCCTCACAGCCATGTTGGCCGTGCAGAGCATTTTTAGGGTTATTTGATACTGATCTGGTCTTGTGAGTTGAGCATAGAGATTCAGCTCCTATAAAGACCAAGCTGAGGATTCACCAGCGCAGGGGAATGCCTCAAATCATTAGCCAGAGCTCATCTTCAGTATGAGCTCTTAGTTGAGGTGCACCCAAAGCTAGAGGAAAGCTGACTTTTTCAGTATCACACATCTATGATAGCAAGTAATTAACTGCAGCATGCCTCTATACACAAGGGAAAAAATCCAGTACTATGTTTCGCCCTATCTCACAAAACAGACTGAGTATCTGAATCATAAATGTCAACTACAGATATATATTATGGTTGAAAGTCAAGGCGTTTTTATTCCTGCTAGCATGCAAGACTAAACAGTATAAAGTCTTTTATATCTAATTAGCAACTAAAACAGATATGTTAATCTGATTAAAACTACAAACATGGCTTATTTGCAATAAATAACTTTTAAACTTATATATTACATATACGTCTTATTGAAATTAGTACTACCTTAAATGGAAAAAATATACACAATGATATAAAATGTAGATGATGACACAAATTAATAGTTACAGACTATTTTCTGAATAAATAGTAAAAAGTCCAAATGTCATTGTTATAAAAATGCACTGATTCAAAGATACTAATAAATATTGGTATGCCTTTACTATTTAAGATTGGTGATTCTCTATGATATTATTCTGAAGGCCAGCTTACTAAATCTCTTTTTTTCTCAAATGACAAGAGCTATATCTCAAATTAAACTCTAAGCACAAAAATACACACCATACCTTTGCTATATGATATGAAGTACATGCTATCATATGCTGAATACTCTCATAACATCCTTCCTGTCTCCTTTGCAAAGTAGCATTTGGAATTTCTTGGAGAACAGCCAAGCATTTAATGAGGATCTGTAAATACAAAGGTAAAAACAAAGTTTGGAGTATACTTACAAGCTTGTACCTCTGTACAGTCCATTGTATCTCATAGTGAACTTTGAAAATACTTTGAAGTCTAACGAATAGGATAAAAACATCAGCTATACAAATGGAAATAATAAAAATTCCATTTAATTGAACAATGTCAAGATTTCAACCTTTGGAATAAATTACATGTTCACATAAAATCCCAGATATTAATATATAGATACATGATGGAGATTTTTGCTGATTTAATTAACATGGGATCCAAGAAGGTTTAATTCAGTGAGATTACATAATCCTACTGGAGGACTGTTTAAAAATATATTGAGATGGCAAAAATTTCAAATTTAAAAAAAAATATTTCCAGTATGCTGTAGAAATAAAATACTTCTTTCCCCTAGCCACACGTTCTTTTCATTTTCAGAAATGAAAAGAACATGTAGCTAAATTATTTTTCACTTTAATTAGGAAATCTGAAACAGGAGCCATTTCCAGTGGCTAGCTATACCTTTAGCAGGACACCACAGCCAACAATGTCTCCAGCACGAAGCTATCCCTGTATTCAAACAGACGATTTTTTTTTTCCCGAAGCACTCCTGAAAACTTCTCAGGGCCCTAAGTAACCCAGCAGTCCTTCTGCAAGCATCCTCACTTGAGGCCTCCCCTCACACCCTCTGCCCAGGAGCCCAAGAGTGCCAATCAAGCTCAGGCACAAGCCTTTAGTCCCTGCTTGAGCTGTGCTACTACTGTGCTGGTCTTCAGTTCTTTCTCCTGGATGGACCATGGACCTGTGTTGTAGCCTTGTCTTCAGCTTCTGGCTTCAATTCCTGCATCTCCTGACTTTTCCTCCTGGATGGACACTGGGCCAGCCCAATAACCTCATGTTCTCTGGACTGTCTGTCAGTGGATCCTCTTACCAGCACCCTACCATATTCAGATGCTGCTGGTCTATGCCTCACCTGCAGTGAGTCACTTCATCCTTTCTCACAGAGCAAATATACTCTTATTGCTGCTACCTAAAAAGACCACCTAATTACAGGAAAAAGATTTGCATGTATGCTTGCTGAATCTAAAAACCACATCTGCTGCTTCATAAATGGCAGGGGAGGATTCAGGTACTCAGTTTTTAAAGAGGAGGTGCTTGCTTCTGGAAAGGAGCACATGCCTGAAAACTAAAGACTGCATTATCAAAACACTGAATAGCTTTCTTTTCTTTAAGAAGGAAACAAAACTGTATATGAAGCAAACATTCTGAATTGAAAAAAAAATTGAAAAAAAAAAATGCTGCTTTTCATTTCTCAAAATTTCCATCTGCAAATAACATTGTAGATTCTGTTACTGTTTAAACACTATCACCCCGAAGAAACAATCAATACTCTGCAGTTACTTCACCATATCTGAGAGCAGAATGCAGCTCACACCAAATTTATATGCTTTAGGGACATATAAAACTCTAAAAGTCTTTTCTTTCATCAGCTATTAAGAAAGCAAAACCTAGATATTTAGCTCTCCAACTGTACTGCCTATTACAAGTTTAATTTTAATCACTATAACTGCAGGACCTGACAGCTGCTTTGTCTTAAAATGCTCTCACCTGAACTACTGGCACTAAAAATATCTTGTGATAAATAAGGGGGGCGAGGAGGCCATAACATTGTACAACAGACTGCAGGGTGTAACTTGCATCATTCAACCAGTTGCTAAGTTCAATTGCCACAGTCATTCTTTCACATTCTGCTAATCTAGCAACCTGTAAAAGAAAAACACATTTTGATTTAAATATGCATTCTGTTGTTTAAATCATTTAAAAGTGGAAGAAGAAAGATGTTACTGCAGTTTAAAAAGCAGAATAAGCAGCAAGTAAGATTAAAGTTTAAAAATGAATTTACATTGACACCTGCTAGAAGTATATTAAAAAATACATTCTTCCTGATACTAAAGGAAACAATTGCTCTTGATCTAATTGTGCCTTCTGAGTTTGCCCATATTGTTTACAAATTGAGCCTGATTAGTAACCTCGAACTATGTGGAGTAGAAATTTCACATGCTAGCCTCTCAGAGTAGGTAAGGGAAGAATAATTCCTTCCTTTCCCTTCAAGTTATCTGTTGCAGTCCTTGCAAGTGAGAGTTGGTCTTGTAAAGTAACCAACTGCTTGTAAAGTAATCAAACTGAGTAATCAACTGCTCACATTTTTTACCAGTACTTCAGCAAAGAAAGGAATAGAACAGGAGTGCAATAAAACAGGAGGCAAAGCTTGACCATCCAAATAAAAAAGAAATAGTGTTTTTGTCATTAGCATGCCATTATACTATAAAAAACTCTGAAATAAAGTATTAGCATATTAAAACCCTTAAACCCTGTTAGAAGTCACATCTTAATTAAAATACATGTATTTTTAAATGTTTAAAATTAAAAATTCAAGGTAGATCTTAATAGGACAAAAATAGCAATTATTATACCTCTTTCTTATATTATAGTCTACCACCACTCAAAAATCCTTCCTCAGTAGGAACCAGTGGGCTTTGGATTAGACAATAACAAATTCAAAAACCATCATTCCAGCAGGATTCAAATAACCAACAGCTTCTGAAATACTTCAGAAAGAGAAACCATGTAACCCACAGAAAATGGAGTATCCTGCAAATAGGATTAGTTGATTGCCACATCTATCTTGCAATGATGAAATAAAGCTGATGAAAAAGTAAAATCAAATCCAATATATTATTTTAAACTACACATACTTGCTTCTTATAAAATATCTCATTGGAACAGATGGAATCACAGAAGAGTGCTCCTTCCATGACATTAATGTCAGAAACAGCAAATATATTCCTCAAAAAGAGGTGCAAGGTAATAGGAGAAATCTGAGATACAGTTTCAAAATGTAACCTACAAAATACAAAAGCAAAAGAATGGTAAAGCATGTTAATTATGGCTCAGATTTTGCATGTCTGACACTGCATTATAATAAAACGAACTCCTATGTTTTAAAATTATGGACAAAAAGATTGCTATAACTTCTTCTGGAAATAAGTTACATATAAAACTGAAAAAAATTGCTTAAAAATTCTAAATTAAAACCCAAATACATAAAAATACTACTTCTTTTGAAATTGCTATCCACTTATTCTGATCTAAGACAACTTTTCCTTATTTGCTAATTAATCTAATTACTCCAGTGAAACTAATTTTGAACTGTGTTTGAAAACTTCAGATGCTACAGCTTATTTATTTTCACTGTCTCATTTTACAGGTTGTTCTTCTGTACTCTGACAATGATACACACAGCTGTGAAGTCCATTACTAAGTATTACTAACAGCTTCCTTTTCAACACTTATGTCTTGTATTACAAGTCTCAAAAGAATCTCTTTCCTTTTGCCTGCTTTTCTGTCAAGATATTTTGGTGTTTTTTTGTTGTTTTTTTTCCTTTCCTGGGGACAGAGGGACATTTGTACTTGCTGTATTTTTTCAATATTTTTGTTACAGGAAAAATCTTATGGTTTTGAAGTACATGAAATATATTCCTTCTTCTCCTTGATTGTATTTCCTGAAAGAGACTGAAACTCGAGAAGGAAGGTCAAACAGACACATTCACACACTTGACTTTACCAAGATATCAGCAGCAGGGCTTCTGGCTGGAAACACAGGTTTCCTTTCCTTCAGGCTCCCTCTGCTGTCCCTTTAGCGAGTCCCATTTCTTATCTACTGCTCAGTAAAACTGAAACTGCCTGATACCGCAGCTGAGAAAATCTTCCATGTTAATTGAAAACAAAACAAAAACAACAAAAAAAACCGCTTGGCTCTAACCATGAGAAAAACAAAGTCCCTGAAACTGCTTTGCACAGCTGCTTAAAATTTTCCGTCTTCATCTGATTTATCTGAAAACAGACTCATTACAATGTTATCTCTAGGGCTGGATGTGTTAAAAAAACTGCTTATGAAAAAAATAGTAATGACTAAACAAATGCAGAAAAAAGCACAATGACTAATCCTGCTTTGTTGCCAAGGCCGGGGATAAATTAAAAAACCCGACATAGTCATGAAATAGGATATATAGTGATTATCTGCCAGCATCACTGCAGTCCACAGGCTGTGTGTAAATCCCAAGTGCTGCTATAGCTATGGCATTTAACATCAAAACCCTTGGTGCATTTATATGCCTGGTATCAGACACGTGGTGGCAGTGAAGTTGATTATTTATATTCAGTTATATTGGATGTCAATTTATTATCAACTCATAAGTAGCTGACTTACATATAAAACTATTTTTCTTATAATATTTCATGTCTATTATTTCATTAAAAAAATCTTTTATCTGGGAATAAATTCAGTTTTGATGTATTTCCAAATCTGGATCTATTGAATTTCAGTAAATGTAACCACAAAATTTCTAGCTGGGCTGTGAAAAACCTACATAATTATGATTGAACATTTGTAATTTTTTCATGAAAGAATTAATTTGACATATCTCTAAAGCCCTTTAGCATATGCAAAGATTATTGGCATATTATATAGCCACCCCAAAACAAAATTAGCAAGCATGTATCTATTTTGGTTGGTGTTCTTGACAAAATGTTCACAGTTTCTGAGATCTATTGCTCCCTTAATTGGAAAGTCAAGAACCCAGTGCATATGATACATTCTGCATGTGAAAATGCATCACACAAAACTATTACACACTTTAGAAATGTTTCACAATTATCTTAAGAAAACAGGCATTATAAAGAATTAGGTTTGCAAATGTTAGCAGTTCCATAAATAACAAAAATCCTCTGCTAATTATAAACCTTTTTTTCAGAACGTTTTTTATATCACAAGCCTGAACAAAATTCCACAACTTGGAACTCTTCTAAATAAAATGTGCACCTCTATAATAAGAAAGTAATTATAGACTAACTATTATTTTTATTTTGTTTCACCAATTACCTTTTTTCAGATATAGTCAAATTATTACTTGCAGAAATAATAGCTGCATTGGCAGGAAGTGGAGAACAATCTGAAACAAAGTAATCCCACATGGGTGAAAATGCTGCTCTGGTTAATCTAAAGTTGCCCGTCTGATAGGCTACCTACAAAACAAACAAATAGTGAGCTGACATGCTCATGAAATAACCAAGCCAGATAAAATTATAGGATAAATAAGGTTTCAAAACTCCCCACAACATGTAAATTTACAATTTCTCTAAGAATATTCCAGCATAGTTGAATAAAATACATGTAGCAACAATCAGATTCTACTAATATTAGTGCAGCTCAGATTTAGCATCACAGAAAGCAAAGGCGTTCCTTGACTGCTGACCAATGCTCTAACAGCCCTGTGTGGAAAACTTTACAGGCATTGCGTTAAGGTTTTTGAAGGCATATAAATTCATCTAGGTTCATTTGTCTTTTGCTGATACTGCAGAATGCCCTCCTGCTCTGAATAACGGGATGTAAACTAAGCCAAATAAGTAGGCATAAATTCATGTGGATACATATTACACTGGAATATTTAAGGAAAGCTTCTAACTGTTCCCCATGATCTACCTATAGGACTAGACAATTCGACTTCTCTCTATGTTACAATCTGTTTTCAATATCCTTTAGTAAGAACACAGAAAATTATAATGATCTGACAACCATTGTGGTCTTTCACAATATACTACAAAACTAATTTCAATATGAAAATGGTTAGTTTTGATACCTGCTAATTTCAATAGCATTTTTTATTCCATGACTAAAAACAAGATGATTTCTAGTACTTAGTCTCAACCACTAAAATGAAAAAAACAAATTACTAAAAAAAAAAAAAGTTAAATCTCTGTAAAACAGAGATGGGTAAAAATCTATCTGAGTCCTTTCCACTGAACCTGACATTCCTGAAAATTTTGAATTAAGAATCAACTTACTTAGATATACTATATTTACATTAAAATTGTGATTTGTGCTTACCAAGCTTTTGGCAAGAAGGTTTCAAGCTGTTACCAGATGCAGCTTTAAAACAACCACTGAAAACAAGTAATTACAACCAATGAAAGTAGGTGTCCATTACCATATTCTAACCCTACCTGAGTTAGATATGCTCGGACGGTAATAGCAGAAAGGGGTGGATAGGCAAGGATTGGTTTAGTCATTTGCCCAATGGCATCCCCAACAAGTTTTCCATCTGAAGAATATGCTGCGACAGCAAATACGTATTTCTCATTGGCATCTAACCCTTGTACTTCTAAGAGAATTTTCCCATCCGCTGGTATCTACCAATAAAAATATTTTTCTAGTTACTCACTGTACATACCAAAAACAAATCTCAAATTCTAAACTTTTATTATTAAACAAACTATTTAATGGTCTTGGATACAATCGAAGTACAATCCAGATTAACAGCATGTCATACATATACTAGATTCTTGTATTAAATTCTTGAAAATGATGAGAAAACAATGAAATGATAGGTGAAAAAAGCATCCATTTTCTCTGGAATACTGATGCGTACACAGAGCATATAACCTAAGAGAACAGTTAAGTACCAGGACCTGATGTTTTCTAAGATACTTGTGTCCATTTGAACATTCACACAGTCCATGCTTTCAGTCACTGAGCTGAAACACTCTGTCCCTGAGCTGTGCCTCCAGACAAAGACCATAACTGCTCTCCTTTATACTTGCCACCTTCTTGTATCAGATATAGGCAGAGATGTCCCTGGTCCTTTCAGCATCATTAACACCACTTTGGAGTCTGTGAAGCAAACAACATACTTTCAAGATCTTCATTTTTCCCTCAAGTAACTGTGCACCTGCTCTTTAACCATGGCTCACTCCTAAGAAGGCTTTCCACCATCCTCTCTGTGACCAAGATGACTCACACAAGGAAGATTTGAAGACCTCAAGGGTCTTGAAACAGTGCCATTGCCAGTGATGGAAAGATATCATGAGGATGCAGATCATCATAATGCAGCATCAACACAACGCTCTTACTCAAACAGTCTGTCCTTCACAAGGAGACCTCTGAACAACTGAAATCCCTTCAGATGCTGGGGCTGAATCCTGAACCAGCAGACCAGAAGTATGTGTGCAACAGTCTGCAACATCCCTTTAAGATTAGTTGATAGATCATTCGACCCCCAAGAACTCTAAACTTTTTTTTGGAGTCAGCAGATAGAGACTTTGTTTGCAGATCAGCATTTTGCAAAAGCACATCCTAAAGAAAACAGAAGTTCCATTGCAGAGGCATATGGTTAACCTCAGGTCTGTGTATCTCCAGTGCCTGACAGAGCTAAGATGGTCAGTGGCTTGGATGGACTGCAGCAAATTCACAGAAAAAAAAGCTGGCAGTGGGGTGAAAGTCACCTAGCAGACACTTAATTCACCTGATACAGGACAGGATTTGCTAAATATAATAATTTGTTAAACATCACAGGAAGCTTGGTTTTGTGGATTTGATGATCTGAGTATCGGGAATAACATCAAAGCCTCTACTGCCAGTACCTACACATGCCTTCTCTTTCCATACACTTTCCTTTAAGGAGAGGAGCCAGGGGAACAGGTGCAAAGGGGAAGATCCCTCTCCATCACCAAAAAAAAGTCTATCAGTGTTAGTACAGAGCTTGCTTACAAAGCCAGGAAAGCCTGAAACAATAGGCAAAAGAGGTTGAGATCATTCTTCTGTCAAAAAGCACAAGAGACCTGCCCTGCCAAGAACAGAACTCTTCATAAAGATTCCCAGATAAATCTGGGAATAAACGACCCCTGAGGTGATCAATGAGGTGTTAGATGATGGAAAAATCTGCTGAAGAAGACATGCTGAAGCTTTCTTGCTCCTTTCCTAAATCACAAAATTCACAGTATTTGGATGGTTCATTGCTGTCATACAGGAGGACAATGCAATAGCAGGCATGAGTGAATGAAAACCAGAACTTTTTCAGTCTGTGCAGAAACACCAGAATGTGGTGCAAAGGAAAAATCTAGCTAAAAATGCAACACCAAACCAACAAATAAATAAATTTTTTTAAAAAGTCAGATTGTAAAGAACAAATAACAAAATAACGTAGGAGAACCAAGACAGTCAACACGATCAGTCGTAAGTAATTGAAGACATGTAGGATGATTCACCATACCACATGTTCACAGAATGAAAGGGAAAGAGCATGAACCTAGAAATAAACTGTGTCTGAGTGTGAAGGTTACTGAAAAAGTTATTTTATCTTGCTGCCAGAATTAAGTAAGGCAAGGTCTTGTTTAGAAGAAATAGCTGATAGAAGCTACACAATTAAGAAGAATAATGAGTTTTTATCTGTTTATAATTTCTTTTTTTGAATTCCTGGAAAGGCTAGTGTCTGCAGCACACTGCAGAAATACTCCATATACTTTCTTTTACTTTTGCATTTCTTAGATACCACTCAAAAAAAGTTATAACAAAGTACAGACTTGTTTAACTTGAAGCTTTTGAGTAATTTTACTTCTTATTCAAAAAAGATTCCTGAAAGTTTATTGGTGTAAAGATAGAAGAGTTTGTCAAAGGTTTAACCAGTTACATGATTTTAAAAAATGTGTCAGATAAAAAGATTTAGAGTTGGGTTTTTTTCAAGGAAGATATAATTACCTAAACAAGTTTTACCTTTGTCTTACCTGTTCTCCTGTATTTTGAAGTTTATTGCTATTTAACCTTACTTTTGTAGTACTTCCTCCTGCTACAGTACCCAAAATACAGTACCATGAAACCTTTGAAGAAAATGAGAAGAAAATCAGTTGATGCACAGTATTATTTCCAATTTTTGCCTAATGTAGAATGTACAAATTTTGTGAAAACAGTCTCTGCAAAAAAACTCAGATTAGTTACAAAAGGTATAGTCTAATTGCACTAAAAACATCAATTAATTTATTTAGCTGGAAAACTAGATATACTACTAGTGGCAATAAAACCAGATGATTCTCCACTATCCTAACCCCACCCGGAGTTACCCTATTCCTCAAAGCTATCCCAAAGCACAAACTCAGCAGGCCATAGATTTAAAGTCACCTAGATCCATTATTTGATCCCTGCAACGGTATTCCTCTAAAGTTGGCTTTGGGTTCCAATTTAGCAAACTGCTTGAGGACAGCTCCTTAATATCAGGCAAAAGAAATGCAGGTATGACATCCTTTCCTTCTGTCGTGTCAGCTGCAGAGCTCAGCCTCCTGTCATCAAACCTGCTGAGGCTGCACTCGATCTGTCTGTCATCAATGAAGGTAGTGAAGAGCATCAGTCCCAAGAGTGAGCTCTGAGAGACCCCACTGATCACCATCCACGACCTGGACATAGAGCCATGGACCACAACTCTCTGGCTGCGTCCATGCAGCCAATTCCTTATGCACTGAATGGCTATTCATCCATCAAATCCATGTCTCTTCAGTCTGGAGATCAGCATGTCATGTGGGACCCTATCAAAGGCCTTACAGAAGTCTAAATGATGACATTTGTTGGTGTTTCCCTGTTGACTGTTTTTCACAAAGTGTTATTGAAATTGAGAATATTTTCAGCAAATGAGCCTTATGATCTGAAAATTTCACAGGTATTTTGACTCCTAGTATGTTGGAGTCCAGGGCATTCCTTTGGATACCCTGGACTGTCAGAAACGTGTACAGGGGGGTTTAAAACCTTTAGCGGGGGGTCTGGGATCTGTACGGGGGGGGTTGGAGACCCTGGCACAGAGCCCAGAAAGGCAAGGGCTTTGAGTTTAGTCCATGGGAGAGACTTACAACATTGGGAGAGGAATTACAAGACACAAAGTGTAATAAAGAGTAGTATAGTTTTCACATTTGGATTCCTAGAATAGGGATGAATGGGGACAAGATGGAGGAATCTGGGCAGTGCCCTGGGGTCATCATCTTCTTCTTCTTCTCCATCTTCTGCAGTGACGGTGGCACAAAGTAGCTTTAGAGGGATTGGGTTAGTGTAGAAGTAACCTGTTTAGTATAAAATGTAGATATTGGTCTGTAATTGTAAATAATAGATACGTAACTATCTGTATAAAAGATGACAAGCCTTCGTCAGAGCACGGAGTCATTGCCTGATGCCTGTGCTGGACAGACCTTGGCCGGGCACAGGGAAAAGGGGACAAGGTAAGATATAATAAACAAGAGAAAATCCTTGAAAAGAACATCTGAAGACTCCGTGTTGTTCCTGCATTCGGCTTGGGGCTTTTCAGAGGGCAAAGGACATCTAAACCACCCTAATCTCGGGGAAAGGGTGACCAGCCCCCAAACCCGAGACTAGTACAAGAACTATATATGGCTAATTTAATTCTAGGCATAAATTTATCCTAGGAAAGTAACTAAATCCTAAGTATTCAGTTCATAACTTCTACATTAAAAAAATACCTTTCCTGTCTGCTCAGCTATGAGTTAACTTCAGAAAAAATTTCTTCTAGACTATCTGGGCTCAAACTATAATAATAATAATAATAATAATAATAATAATAATAATAATCACACTTTGCCATCTAGTGGCCCAAGATGCTGCATACACTCTCCTATATCAAACGAAGTTGGAACATTGGGTTCAACTTCAAAACAAATTAACTACCAAATTTTAACGATTTTTTTTTAATCTTATTTTAGATTCAGTAAGGATAAAAATAATATTTTTTCCCTAATTAAACTATTTGAAATTTACTAATAAACCTGTAATAAATCCGCAGGTTATGAAACAACTGTTCACAGAAACATTCTTACTACTACTAAATAAGATTTGAGTTTCTACTGGATGTATACACATGACTATTTTGAAGAAGCTTGCAAAATTGCTATGAAAATTTCTCTCTCAAGAAAGCTGTAGCCAGTTTATTTTCCATCCTTCAGCCTGTTTGAATCCTTTCTGGATGAGGGAAGGATAATAAGGTGATTTAGAACAGTCAGAAGGGATTTACCAAGGGCAAATCAGGGCTGACCACCACGACTGGCCTCCGTGAAAAAATTCCTTGATTTAGAGAGGAAGGGAGAGATGCCATTTACTTTTCACATTAGTGCATGGTAGGAGAAGGGAAAACAATAGACATAAATTAAAGCAAGGGAGACTCCAACCATACATGAGAAAAAAAGTTTTCTATGAACATGTTACTCTGTTAGGAACACACTTTCCAGAGAAGCTCTATCCATTCTTGAACGTTTTCAGAAGTGACTGCATAAAGCTCTGAGCAAACTGGTTTAGTCTCACAGCCAACCCTACCTTGGGCAGCAGGTTGGACAAGAGACTTCTCCTAATACTTCTCCCTATGATCCGCAAGGTCCTGTGACTCTACATGTTCAACAGAAAGTGGATTATTTCCACATGAACTATGTCACTTCAACACTTCATTAACAGAGACTTTGGATGGTACTTTTTGCATCACATGATGCAACAGTCTTGCCTCTCTTCAGAGGATAACTAGGAGTATGTCAACTCCTAAGCAAGAAAATTAGCTTTTGATAAGTGGAATAAGAAACTATTAGACAGCAGAAGCACCAAGGGACAAGATGCATGAGATTAAGAAAGTCTCATGCAAATGTGAAGATCAAAACAGTGAGTCACAGAGGAAAACTGACTCACAGAGGAAGAAAAAAGGATACTTAATTAAGTCAGAATAACACAATCCTCTCAGGACCAAAGAAAAACGTTTTGGTATAGCACTGCCGAAACAACTTTTTCTCTTGTTTATGGTTTAGTTATTTCTCATGCAGTCATCATGAAAAACGTTACCTGAATATCTGAATCAAATGGGGCTGGTTTAAATGTCATGGAGCAATGTGATCTAGAAAGTAACAGAGGAGGAGGAGGAGTCCTGCTTTTTTTCTTGCTGCTCATAGCTTCTTTGAGACTGTGATACAATGCACTTTGCTCAGCTTCGACTTGCTCAATTAAAGTTAGTGCTTCCTTTGATTGAAATAAAAACAAAAGAGAAAACTATTAAAATATAACAGACAGATTTAAATTTTATTCATTATATTCAAAATGTCATAGAAAACTTCACTGCTATGTAGAAAACTTCCAGTAGCTTTCCATATTATCCTACATCCTAAATGAGGATGAACAGTTTACTTTGTGTAAACTTATATACACAGATCAATTTCAGAATTAGAGAATGCAGGGTTACCTATGAAAGAAGCATATAGAATTTTGGAAGAACCTGTAGGAAAAAAAGAGTGTTCAGATATAATGTTGGTAAACTATTAGTGCCAGCCAGTGGTTAATTCCAACAAGAAACAAAAAATATATCAACTCCTATTTAGGAGAGCTGGAAACCTAATCTGTGGAATTTCTAGAGGAGCCATAGAAGCAATCAGACTGAATTTTTTGTACTTCAGAAACTGAGGGAAAAAATAGTCTACAAATAAAGAAAAAGGAGCAGAATGTGGGTCCATAAAAATTAGGGCTAAGCCATTTTTCCCTTGGTTATCTGTAGACAGCTGAAAGCTGTCTGACAGTCAGCTGTCAAAGATGTGGGGACACCCTGCATACAGTGATTATGTGGCCATTTGGTTGGAGATCAAGGCTACACTTTTTTCTTACTTGACTGAATAGCAAATTGGTAGATTTCTTCACCTTTATTTCACTGCCAGTTCAGGATAAACTTAATGTGGAAATGTAATATTAAGAACTTTGTACTTCTGTACCTGTACTTGTGGCAGCTGTTCATACCAAAGACAAAAAGGCCAACTCACAGAGATGAACAAGGAATACATTTTGTGTAGAGACAAGAAATGACATATTCCTACAACTAGAAATTTTATTTGAAGACTTTTAGTACCCTACACTGGACCAAGGATTTAGGCTGAGCTAAGTCTGATAGATTAAAAAAAAAAAAAAATCCAAGTTATTGGTAATTCAGTGACAATCCTATAATTTTGCACCTTAACAGTTCCTTGTTTACGTCCTCATATGTTTAGAAGACTACACCACAGTGGGTGAGATCACAGACTGGGTAAGCCTGGAATCCCATGTCCAAAAATTATGAAAAGATTACAGGTTTATGGTGAAATGAGTGAAACAGGGAGCTAAGATTTAATAGAAACCTTTGAATAGCTAATCATTTTCACAGCCCTACCACTCCACCCCATTCCCTCACCCTTTAGATTAGGGTTGCATCCAACCTAGTGGGACACATTACAGGAAGGATGTAAGATAAAGAACATGACATGGAGTGACTCCTTCCATCACACAATCATTCAACTTCTGCAATCAATAGTTTGAAGCTTCATTGCTTTGTTAAAAACTATACTTCTCCAGAGTAAGCAGTCCTATGATACAATTTTTAATTAAAAAGTATCATGGACTCATTCTTCTCTGAGGATGTATTTCTGATTAGTGCAAGGGTGGAAATGCTCCCAGGTTAAATAACGATGGTGTTGTGACTGAGAGTGGTGTGAATGCATGACCTGTACTTCAGTAATTGTAGAATTTGTAAGATAATAGATGTGGCAAGTGTTGCAAGATGAGCAAGACTAATCTTGCAGTTGAGGAAGCCGAATGTGTCCATAAAAACCCCAGATGCTTGACCTGTGATAAAACACATTTTATCCCTGCCTCTTTCACAGCCTTGCACCATGGTATTA
Organism: Phylloscopus collybita; assembly: GCA_027886175.1. NCBI lineage: Eukaryota > Metazoa > Chordata > Aves > Passeriformes > Phylloscopidae > Phylloscopus > Phylloscopus collybita. The sequence goes on along the minus strand of JAJNNQ010000137.1, from coordinate 45,503,963 downwards.
ACTTAATCACATTAATTCAATTTTACAGCTGGCCAATGAGGACTATCAGTGTATCCTATTCTGCAAAAACTCGGATGTCCAACTAGACATATAGGACAGGAAGAAAGAGTTAAATAACTGTGAGAGAAATAATAGAAATGCACAACAGCTCGTTAAGCAGTTTGATGTAATTGAGTAAACACATATGACTCAGAAGCTTCCATATCTACGCAGTTGTTTGCTGCATGAGAAATGGTTATTTGTATGCTTCTCAAAATAAAATAAGCTGCTTCCTATTTTGCTACATAATAAAACCAAATTTGTAACATATTGTGCTGATTACAGGAGAAAAGACCAGAGGCTGCAAGTAATTCTATATAAAACTCTACCACAAAAAAAAGCAAAAGCATGAAAACAAAAGTATGGATTTGCTGTTTATTAAGTGAGCACCATCCACCTCAAGCAGGAAAATTAATTGAGCACATAATTAAATATTTCATCATAAAACATACATCAAAGAAGATCATGCTAAGTTTGTCCAGACAAAATGAATTCTGATACTTTCTGGCAACTACCAGCAGATATATTATATATTTTTATCCCAATCTTTCTTGCTGAAAAATGCACAGAAGCAAAATGTAGTGAAGGGCAGCGTAAGAGCTTGGTAAATGTTTGTTTCGGGTAACCAGATATGTCTTGGGAATTGCTTGTAGGTTTTCACTGGTGACTACAGTTAAAACTTTCATACCATATTACAACATCTGATATGATATTCATAAATAACATATATTTTACAAATATATGAGAGATATTTTTAATGTATGCATTTTCTGATCCATTTTTTGCATTCTTCTGATGTAATAAATATGTATATTACCTATCATGCTTCAAAATTTGTGGCACTTAAAAGAAAACCAATTTCTAGTAACTTCTTGTTTAAAATACCCTTTTATATATTATATAGTGAAAATTTCAGATCCTGTTATCTGTTGTACAGGCTATAAAGAAATTTCAAGTCCTGTTGATGAGCAGTCATTTTTCATGGACAGATGCTGACAAAAGTCAATGGAAATACTCTCATTGATTTTAAGAGAATGAAATGAATCCGGGAAGACTGCTTTTAGCTCCAACAGATTCCAAATCCCAATATCTGAATTGTTTTTTTTTTCAGAAAGAATGAAATAAAGTCCATGTCATCATCATCAGCTGAAGTATTCAAAGAAGACCTGGAGATCTTGGAAATAGAACAATGTTGAAGGTTACAGTAAGGAAAGCCAAATGACATTTTGGCAAGGTATAGGTTCTTAACTGAAAAGTCCAGGAAAATAAAATGTAGAAGGAAAGATCTTATCTTCTCTCATGTTTCCTGAAATTTCCATGTATGCACAAAACTTGGGGATGTGCTCTATCCTTGTTTTAAGGTCACTTTACTCTTTGAAATTTCTCAGGAAAAAAAATTACAATAGAAATTAAAAACACACAATCACCCTCAAGTTCCTTCCACTTTCCTTGTTTTTATAAGTAGTAGTACTATGTGTCTTAATTACAGAAAACATAAAAAGCTGTCCTAATGGTAAAGAATTTCTATCATAAGGTTTTTTTATTACCTCCAGTAGCTGCCTTTGGGAAGTGGTAGTTAACTCTTCAGGAAACTTCTGTGCAGCCTTTTGCATCAAAAAGATTGCTCTGGATAGCTTATTCCTTTTAATTTTTTTCATTATAAATTCCTCTATAAAACAGATATTTTTAGACATTTATAAAACAGTGGCAACAATTTATTATACTTCTAAAATCTTAAGTAATAAGTCTTACCTGACAAATATTGGAAATTTTCAATATCCTTCTCATGAGACTTACTAGACTTAAGACTTCTATTAACAGCTTGAGCACCTGTGTGGGAAGGTAATACTGAGTTATTTTGATAGTGCTATTGCAAAAAAAAAAATGAGTGAGAGCTTAATACGTAGTTTTATAGTAAAGCTCTGCTCCATCTCACATTCTTTTCTTTGGTTCAAGTAGAAATTCTTGTACAGATCATGCCACTAAAATATTCCACCCTCCTGCCTAACATCTTTAGTAGTTATATTAACACCACAGAAAAAGAGAGGTTTTGTTTGATCATAGGGAGCAGGGCACAATGTAGCTCTGCAGTGTCAAACTAATACTAGGTTTTAATTTAAAAAGACCAAAACAACACTAAGAATAAAAGAACAAGCTGAGTTTTTTCACAAGCCATTTGGCAAGAGTGGAGTATCTGCTGACTGGAAAGATACGGAGACAGCTTCACAGGAGAATTTCAAATTACCAAGAGTATTGAAAAAAATATTCAAGACATTCTCTAGAGAGAATATTAGCATTACAGAAAAAAAAATTGCAGAACATCCCCCAATTTTTCTTCAGTAGCATTGTAAAAGTTAATATTATAACTAAAATACAACAACCAACTGTCTAGGAATGAAATCCACTAGTTGCAGCAAAGTTTAACTCCCACTGGTTGAGCAGACATTGGAGACTAGTATCATGTGAATCGAAATTCTGCAAATTCAGTACATTATTTCAGTTTATATGTGGCATACAAACAGCCCAACATCAGCTACTGTCCAGAAAGCAGATACTCCTTTATGTCTTTGTAGTACAGAATATATTAGCAAAAAGACACTAATCAAGTTATGAAGATTATTTAACTTTACTGAAACCTACCTTGTGTAATTTTAAGAAGTTTCACAGCTACTCGATGTTGGGCCTGAATGAGCTCCAAGTGTAAATCTATTACAAAGCCATTATCTGTTCCTGTTTTATCATCACCACATCCCAAAACAGAATTCAAATTCTGATCATTTGAGTCCACCTAATAAATAGGAAGTGGCAATTAAGCAAATACAGACTTCCTCTACTTAGCTTACTGCATTTTTTTTGCTATCGATATTATTTCAGTAAACTGACAAACACTGAAATTTGTCACATGTGTGTAATATGCAGTCAATCAAGAAAGCATGGAAAGAAGGAGAGTGACCAGACAGAGAGAGCATGGATAACGGACAAAGAGAACTAGACAAGATCTGAGAATCAAAAGAAAACTGGATCAATAATAAAGACAAAACTGCAAAAACTATCTTTTACTGTGTTACTAATGCACAAAACAAATATCGTATAGATATAGAATGAAAATATTTAGAAAAATCTGAAATCAAGAACAAAAATCAATTTTAATAATAAACAGTTGCAAGCAATAAATATGAACAGGGTTTCTGCTCTTATTGTACACAAGAAATCTATATGTTATAATTATTTAAAAAGAAAATGTTAAAGAAAGCCTAGAGGCATTCATAGCTTATTATTGAAAAAGAAAAATGCTCTTTCAACTTGTGCTGGCTTTGGCTTAGGCAGAGTTAGTTTTCTCTGTAGTAGCTGGTATGGAGCAGTGGTTTGGATTTGTGCTGGAAATAGTGTTGATAATGTCAGGGATGTCTTCATTACTGATGAGCAGCGCTCACACAGCATCAAGGCTGTGCCAGCACTGCTCCTCACACCACCCTACCAGAGAGGAGGCTGAGGAGGCACAACAAGTTGGGAGGAGGAAGGGGCAGATGTACTAGTAATAGCATTTGTCTTCCCAAGTCACCCATGCTACATGCGATGGAGACTCCTGGAGCTGGCTGCACACCTGCCTGCCCGTGGGAAGTGGTGAATGAATTCCTTGTTTTGCTTTGCCTGTGTGCATAGCTGTTGCTTTCCCCATTAAACTGCCCTTATCTCAACCAACGAGTTTTCTGGCTTTTACCTTTCCCCAGGACACTCTGAGGGACTGGGTGAGCAGATGTATGGGCCTCAGTCGCCAGCTGGGGTTAAACCACAACATTAATACACAGAGATACATTTTTTCTATTCTCTTCTTACGTGGGCCAGGAAGATGAAGTACATTTGATAGTGCTAAGATTTCTAAGTATGAAGAAAATATGAGGTTTGTGTCATCAAAATAAAATACATTACTGATAGATTTTGTTGCAGAGTAGCTTTTTGTAAACTATACCTTTGTACAGCAGTTGTCAAATATCAACTTTCCATCTGGTAAAAGGGTCATTAAGCGAGATGTGTTCAAGTCATTAATTGCTTTTTCAAGAACTTCATAAGCAATTTGTAATTGTTCTGTAGGTGTTTTCTGAAATGAAAACCCACATTTCCTTAGATAACATAAAAATCTATAATTTTTATAGATAATAGACTATCAAAACTAATGTGTCTTTCTTTTAAACTGTTGAAGTTCAAAACTGTCAGATAATTTTTACATAGGTACTGCTCCCCATACTAATATACTAATATACTAATATACTAATATACTAATATACTAATATACTAATATACTAATATACTAATATACTAATATACTAATATCAATGGTTTAAATTTCAAGTAGGACTGATTTTCCCTCACCTCAAAAAAAAAAATTTCTCAGAGTTAGCTTACAGCAGAACGAAACCAAACTTAAAGAATTGAAAACATAGTATTTGCAGTTTTTCAATATTCCATTAAACAGTACTAAGAACACAGTTTTTCAGGAAACACCAACTTTCAGTAGACTGTCACTGAACTAAACCTTGTCCATATGTGTAAGCATTAAGACATATGACTGACAACACTCCTGAATCCTCAGGCTAATGCATATCACTCATCCTTAACATACTTTAGTAAGCCATTTGATTGGACAATTTTGGAAAGTGCTGAACAAAGCAAGGACACTCAGGATGTTTCATCTATTCCATGTGATCCTTACAAAAAGAAAGAAGCAAAAACACAATCCAAAATATTTTTTCTAAATTAAGCAAGGACTAAAATTTCTACCATCTTAATAAAATGTGCTATTACACCATTTCAGGCTGGCAATACAGATTGGCATAATACAAATAGAAATAGAAATAGAAATAGAAATACAAATACAAATACAAATACAAAATCGTACTAAAAGCTTCAAGCAGAAGTATTCTTATTCTATTCTAAATCTATGTATCAATGAAGATAAATTGGACGTTACCATCAGTATTTCAGGCATGTCAAAGGTTTCATCTTGCGAAAGAGAAGCACTTCCTCCTTTTTTACAGGAAGAAAAGCAGAAGTGAAAGTCAAATAAATCCAGAAAATTTTAGTACCATTTGATCAACTCTACTACTAATTTCGGACTCTGGCAATAATTCTCTTCTTTAGTGTTTGTCTATAAGAGGTAATGATATTGTTTCTTGAAGAACTTTCCAGGGCCTAGAAACACAGCGATGTATGTACAGTTGTACTAATACAGGATATTATTGGCCAATGATGTTGTATTTTAAAGGTACCATATATTTCATAGTCACATCATTTCCAAGCTAATGAAACAAGGACTCATTCTGTAGTTCTCATATTTTTGTAGCATTCATATCAATTCTCCATTTTGAAATCAATTCAAACCTATTATTATCTAATTCACAGTAAATTTCACTTATAGAAGGGTTTTTAAGGATAGGTCATATTATTATGATAGATACTATTTCATTTTAATATTTCTTGAATCAGTATTATCACCCTTTAAAAGATTGCTTTGATTGTTTAAATTACTTTCACTTACGAAGAATGCATCCAAACTTATTTTTCCCTCCTCAAAACAAGAGAAAACAATTTTTTAGTTTGTGGTTAAACCCTCTAATTGCATTTCTTTTCTGAAATAAAATTTTTTTTTGCCCTTTCAGAGGAACAATCTTCTGGTCACTCCTTGTGCCAGTTTTGCATGCTTGTTTTTTCTTGTTCATTGTCTCTTCCTCATAAAAAAGAAAATTTGTATTCACTCAATATTCATTCAGTAAACAGGTTCTTTTCAGCACCAGCATGTGCTTGACTGTCAACCTCTTTTGACCAATGGCTCCTATCTATTCAGCTTTTTTCCTCCAAAAAGACATATTTAAACTGAATGAAAAAGAAGGGGTGCTACAATGAGGACTCATTTAGTCTCCCTGAGAACATTATGATTTTCATAACATCACCAAAAACAATACCTAGTATATCTTTAAAAAATAGTGATTCCCCAAGATTTTTTTATTTCCAAAAGTGCAAAACTATTATCATATCTTTCTGTTTCTAGGTATTGTCTAATAAGATCCTTAACATTTACTGTTTAGTTACTGTAGGACATTTATGAGAATTACAATTCATATTCCAAAATATACAACAGAGAGCTTTTAAAGTATGTCTAAATATTCATATTTTACAGCATTAGTAAGGTTTTGGAAGGAAATTTGTTTAGTGTGATTGTGATAGCATATCCCAATAATGTCAGCCAAGTTCAACTATTCAAAAAAAGTTGAATAACTATACAAAATCAAGAATATGTAGAGGAGAAAGCCAAACTGATGACCCATTAAATGCAAAAGCTTCAGTATGACCTCAATATTTTCCCCTTTTGTTTAGCCTGCAACTAATCAACCAGCATTTGAAGGCTCCAAATGAGCCACAGCACGTACTGCCTTTTGTCCAGCCCATATTCAGATAACATGTCAGTGATCCGAGGCTACTCTTGAACGGGCTAAGAGGTGTGTAGAAGACCTGTGAGGAGAGTGAGTAATAAGAGATGTAATTCAAAATGGGGCTACCTCAGTAGAACTGGAAATGTAAGGAAAGAAATCATGAATTCTTGGAAAAACAGGTTTCATTAGCTCCAATAATGGGTGAAATTTTGTGTGAAAAACACTCTCCTATTCTCAACAATCTTTTTACAATATTTTTGAATATGCATGTTAGGTTTTAGCTCAAAAAATTCCAATCTTAAAAGTCCTTCTTGAAAGAAAACTCAATTTTTCTTGAAAGCTTTACCTTCTTTTTCTTTAGACTGTCTTGTAGAATCAGCTACATTTTCCAGTATTACAGCTAGACATAAGGTTATCTCTGCAAACATTACGTTAGTGTCTGCTATGCTGCTCTTCTCAATTATTTCATTCATTATCCAGAGTATATGAACCCACTAAAAATGAAGGAACAGGGAAGAAAAGAATCAAGACAGAGATAAATCAAATTTTTGGAAGACATTTATGTATTACAGAGGTAGACAGGGTTTTGCACTCAAAATTGTTTAAAAATATTCACAAACACGCACACAACTCCTTTCCCAGATCTGGCTTCTTGTTTTTTTTAAATGTCACCAGACTCAGATGCTGAATTTACACTGCTCTATAGCCCACTTCAGATAGCAAGACTTTTTTTATTTTACAACATTATTATTCTTGCCACTCCTTTTGGAAAGTTTTATGAATGTTCTACAGTCATAACTTTTACACCTTTGTCCTAGATTACAATGTAAGATGTGCCCAGAGTATGTATTCCATCACCATCTTCATGAGCTGTTGAAATCAGGTGGGGCAGTGTTTCCCTTGCCCCCTCCCTCCGGGCTATCTTCTGTTAATGGGCCATCAAAGCCTTGCCGCATGACTCACAGGTAACTCCCTCTGGGAGCTGTCTCTGTTTAATGGGCAATCAAGGACCCACTGCATGACTGGTGGAATGATATCAGCCCACTGTGAGATGCTCTGCCCAGGGGGAGGAGCCAAGCATTCCCACCTGGATATAATCTGGGACTTGGAACAGCACAGCAGTCTTTACCCGCTGGATTCCCAGAGGACAAGAGCTATCAGACCTTTCTACAGGATCACTGCTTCAACAAAACCACTTCATCTGGACTGCTACCACCACCCTAACCAACAGGGTGTCAGGTTGTATTATTGCTTTTATTTTATTTTACTTCTTTTTTTCTCTTTTCTCCTATTAAATTGTATTTCTGACTCGGAGTCTCAGTGGTTTTGTTTTCAAACCAGCACAACCTTGCTCCGGCGTAGTAAGCCCTCCAGTAGATTTGATTACATGCCTCTTATTTATCTCTGTGTCTTCCCACTTAAACTCAGAATAAAAGAGACCCAAATGCTACTATTGTACATACAGAGGAAAATAACCGTACCCTACCTTTTTGGGAACCTCTGAACAATTTTACTATATAGGGTCACAAAATCAACTCCTCCAGAAACTGGTTGGTTACCACCAACTGGCAGCCCATTTCACCAAGAACCTCTCCGCCACAGGATGAATTCAAGGTAAGGCTGTGACTCCATCCAGTGAGTTGAATACTATTCTACTATTGACTCCCATCTCCCTTGTTTTAAGTAGTAAGGTTTTTGCCACTTTGTTCAACTGACCTAGGGAGCTTTCTTGAAATACATTGATATTTTCTGCCACAACATCTCAAATTTTTCTTACATCCTGCCCAAATGTTTTCACTAATTTAGCTTCTTACCACCGTGGTCCACTGGCAGACAGTGGGTTACTTTACTTCAAAAGGACTGAGAATATTTTGCTACTAGGCGTATGTGAACACAGTGTGTTCAAAGTGTATATATAATTCATATTTCTGAAGATTTATCTGCATTTTACCATACGAAAAGGCACTTAGACTGGATACCAGTCAGTAAAGGCAGTATTTCACTGCCTTTAACAAACAGACTGCATTCACATTAAGAGAAATGCATTATACTGAAGGAGTACTTGGTAAGCTTGGTATTTGTGGATATATTCCAAGCAGTCACTTCCACTCATCTGGATTTGCTGAAGTTCTGTTTTACACCTCTGCCATAAACACATTATTACATCAACAAGTATTTCTTTGTCCGGATGGACATTCTGGAAAGAAAAAACAACATAACTGTGGAAATGGGTAGACATATAAACACACAAACAACCCAGTACATAAACAGTCCCAACATTTTTCAACACAAGTAAATAAAATATGTCACTTTCTTATAAGGGATGACAACATTTTGAAAGCTTTAGAAATACTTTTTAAAAATAATTTCTGGTGGACCACCCAAGCTTTTCTTCTCTCAACAATGTAAGTGGGCATTGAGGTTTGGAGAGGGTTTTTTTGTGGTGTTTTATTTTTGGGGGGTTTTTTTTGTGTGTGTGGGTTTTTCCTGGCTTTTTTTTGGGGGGGTGTTGTTTTGTTCTGGGGTTTTTTTGTGGTTTTTTTTTTCAATTGACAAGCTCTTAAAAGTAACACAGACAAGAAATCGGTGAGGTGAAAATTACATGAGAAAGCAAATTATCTATAATGCTGAAATGAATAGATTCTTGAGAAATTTTATTTTTATTGGAGTATTTAAATATTTGCAGAAGAAAATCCAAATTAATAGTTTCATTTTGCTTCACAGAGTACTTCCATGGGCTGTTGGTGCATCTGAGATGATGAAGCAGTGAAAAACAACTAGAAAAAATTTGGACTAAAATATTTAACAAGTGGAAGAAATGTAAAACTCTATCTGCATCTTACAAAGAGAATATAATTAGCAAATTCAAAACTCTAGTCAGTTTACCTCCTAATTACACATTTTAAAAGGCAATAGAGTCCATTTATGTGTTAAACACATTCTGAACAGAGAGGAAGGATCAATACTCCTCTTTATCACCAGTTACAGCAGATTTGAACTAGTATCTCAGGTGCAGTGAAACCTGATATATCCACACTATCTATATGCTCTCTATATATGTTTGAGCATAACATTTATGGGATACTGATAATGAAACCAAGAGAGAAAAAAAAATGGAAAAAACGTAAATCAAAATTATTTTTGCTACTGGTTTGGTGGCAGTAAGCTGCTAATTGCCTCAGGTATATATCATGTAAGTTCACCATCAGTGAATGCTGTTAATCAGGGGCAAATTTGTCTTTTCTCTCTGGACAGAAGATCAAGAACACTTACAGGAAAGTGTAGAAGAACCAGAAGAGTTTAAATCCAGGTAACTGCCTCCATACAGAGATCACATTAAAAACTGACAAATCATGCTATCTAAAGGTATTTGTGTGGTACCTCACAGGCAAGATAGTTTGACTAAATATACTACACCAAAGCTAAAAATGTGTATGTTCCAGTTATATCCAAATTGCAGCAATATTCAAATTATATTAAAAAAAAGAATTTGCAGTTAAGATATAAGCCATGTTATCAGAAAAGGTTTTTTCTAAGGAAAATTTTTCATTAGTCTTTTGGATCACGAACTATCTTCCCCTCTAAGTAGCATATTAAGGGGAAATCTCAGTTTGAGCAAGTAAAAGTTGTTACTCTGGGAATAAATCATCAGATACATAATGGGTTTAATTCCACAGTGGAGACTTCAGCACAGAATCACAATCTCATTGGTTTTGTTGCTGCTGTTGCTTGTTTTAGTATTTTGCAGTGAGAATTTATCTTAAATTGCAGACATAGTGCTGTTGAAAAGGCGTTACCATTCCTTAGGGTAACTGCACCCATTTATATAAATATTGCAAAAGTGCTTTCCACAGCTGAGCATATTTGCCCACCTAAATCTAATGTATGTAAAGAAATTTGATCTCTGCTTGATTAGCTGAAACATGCAATCAATCCTATGGTCTTCCAAATAGATTTAATGTTGAATAAACATTTTTAAAGTAACTGATTATGGAGCATTTAAAAAAAATTAAACAATTTTTTAAATCACAAACTGATACCATTCATAAATACATTTTTCACTTTTTATATTCTTGCAGTCTGATAGTCATGCAACTGATTCCTTTGATCTTCAATTATATGCCTTCATCACAGATTAAGTGATACATTGAGAAGAAATGTCTCAAATTCTGTTATTACCTGCTCAGATGTGGAGACACAGGAAAACGCTGTTGTTGCCAAAATCCTAAGATCATGAAAAGGATCTTCAGGCTTTAATGTCTCCTCTATATTCAATATTTATAAAAAAAAGGGGGGGAAAGAAAAGGCAAGATATTATATCTATTTAAAAACTAAGTTTGAAAATATCTGACTCAACAGAAATACTAATATAAGCCGGCAGGTAACACTGTCTAAGAAACAGTAAATTCAGAGTGGGACAGATAATTCCAAGGTTATTCACTTCTGTGAAAAGTGAGCATTTCTATTTTTAGGAAACAGAAAGTTTTAAGATATATTAAGGTTTTTGATTGTCATAGAATTAAACTGCAGTTGCTCTAACAAATTTTTCTTGCTTCTTTGTAAAAAAAATTTGCATAAATTAAGTACAAGAACTGACAAAAAAAAACCCTTGTCTAGATTATGGAATCAAAAATGTGTATTCTATTTCATCTGCTGAAAGCAGTTGGGGAGATGTTCTTCTTTCTCTCTTGTGGCTCTGGGAGGAGGGGGGTGGGTGCCTTTTGATAATGGGCCAGCTGTTAAAACCAAGTGGGGCAGTGTTTCTTATCTCTTTCACCACCCATCCTCCCTCCGGGGGAATATTTTTCTGTTAATGCACCATTAAGACACCCCTAAAAGCACACATCCCCAAAGTAGAACACCCACATTACATCATCCTATTGTGAGATGCTCCACCCAGTGGGGGGGGCCAACCATTCCTACCTGGATAAAACTGACACACAGGAACACAGAAAGTATCCAGCTTCACCCAATTCCTGGAGGAAGACTGGACCCCTTCTCACCATCACTGGACCCTTGTTCTACACGATCATCTCTACTCCACCAGAACCACATCTGCCACTCCAGGAGGACTCACTTTTGGACTGCTTCCAACACCCTGACCAACAGGGTGTCAGGTTGTAGCTCTGACTCTGTCAGGGTTTTTCAAAATTGTTGTTGTTTGCTGGTGTGGTTGGGTGGAGTTGTTTTTCTACTACATTTGTATTGTTAGTATTCCTAGTAAAGAACTGTTATTCCTATTCCCAAATCTTTGCCTGAAAGCCCTTAATTGCAAAATTATGATTAGGCAGGGGTGAGGGGTTTACATTCCCCCTTCTAAGGGAAACTCCAGCTTTTCCTGTCAGATACCTGTCTTTCCAAACCAAGACACCCCTCAAAGATCTGTTTCATTTTAACCCTGAAAATTTGTCTGAAAACATTCAATCATTCTGCATCTTTGCTTATAACTTGACACATGTTTAACATACATCATGCATTTCCCATTTAAAGGAAATCGCATAAAGTCATATTTTTTGACAAATGAAAACTGGAAAAAATAGGTGGCAATTTCTCAATTACTACTTTATGTCATAGACTACTGCATGAACTATATTACATAGTTTTTAAGTAGTCAACAAAACCCCTTCCTGCAAAATATTTGAAATTCAGATACAACTATAACTGAACACTCACTTCTAATTGTCTGTGTCTTTTCAGAACCTTGAAGTGTGCTGGCTTCTTTCCTATTACGATCAGTAATAGGAAAACCACGTTCAAATTTTCCTGGGAATACTAAAGGTTGCATCAATGTAAGAAGTTTAAGTTCTATTTCAGCTTTCTTCCATATTGGGTCATCTTGAGCCTAATTGAGAGGAAAAAAAAAAACTTTAAAATATGTTTTTTGAATACTCCTTACCCTCATAGGAAAAGACTAAATAAAGAACATCTCAATCACATCCAGTTTACCTGAAGAAAATTAACAACAAATTCAAGAGCAGAATAAAATACGTCCCACTCTTCATAGCTGAAAGCTAATTTTACAAATTTCACAGCAGCATCTCCGGACACCCCTTTTTCTCCTGCAGTGATGACAAAAATATTTTCTTTGTTTTATACATACATATTCAGAAGTTTATTGAAAGTTTAATTTAATTAATTTTCATAATTTGGGTATTGATAAATACAAGGATAAATGTCCACATGTTTTTGAACAGTCAGCAAAATCTTGAAGGATGTTTTAAAAACTTTACAAGAAACAACAGCTTTATCTTTTCAGTAATGTCTATGCTCACAGACTGCTTTAATGATGGATGTGAAACCATAGAATCATAAAGGTTTGAAAAGACATCCAAGGTCATCAAATCATCAAATCCAAACTTTTAACAAATACCACCATGCCCACTTAACTATATTACAGTGTCCTGTTACATTCAAAAGAGGCTCTAAAACTATTGATATTAACAAATCTGTGTAGAAAATACCAAGGATCTAGTCCTTGGTGTTGCAGGAAGAGCTTATCATCCTGTAAAAACCTTTGCTATCAAAAATTTGGTTTAAAAATTGCACAGAAATACATACAACTTCTTTCAAGACAGGGAAACATTTATTATTACTGTGTCAGAAAATGCTCATATACACACAGGGAGCTTATTTTCTCACTTTTCAAGTTTATCCAGACCACAGTGAAGCAGAAAATAGACTTCCTGGTCCTTTGAACTCTCAGAAAGTGTTTTAGCTAATATATGCAGCAGTGTTCTGCAGTCCCAACAATATGCCCCAGTCACTGTCATGAGTTGTCATGAGTTGGAAGGGACCCACAAGCTTGGTCACTGAAGTCCAGCTCCTGGCCCTTCACAGAATCACTCAAAGAGGACACTGTTTTGCAGACTCTTTATGTATAGAACTGTTACTAACATGAAAATTAATTCTGCCCACTGAGCATTTACATAACTGGGTAAAAAAATTCTTTGAAATTTAAAGCTACCTTACCTGTTAGCATCAACTGCAGAAGAGTAGATGATGGATTAATTATACCAAAATGATTGGTGCCATTGCTCTCTCCACCTTCAACATAGACAACTTATAAAATCAATTTATAATCTATTATATAATCCATCTATATAAAATCAATTTATGTTCTAATTAGCCAGCAATCATACCAAGAAAAATATCATTCTGAAGTGTACTCAGTCTTTCCACATCCTTTCACTGACAAAATACCTCTATACACAGGACTATATTCAGCCGAGAGCCCAGCAAAAATAAAGTATCGAAGGAACCATCAAGTCCAGTGTTTTTCTCAAGTTTTTACATCTAACTTCAAATGGATTAAAAAAAAAATAGAATACACCAAACACCATGGTATTTTGACCTTGCTTGGCTTCTCAACCCCCATCTAGCTGCTCTCTCACTCATGCCTCACAACATGACAGGGAGAAAAAATATGATGGAAAGCTCATGGTTCAGATAATCCCAATTAAATAAGAAAACAAAGCTGTGATGGAAACAAAGTAGAAAAGGGAACTTCTGGTAAGCAAGGCTTTAGGATATGTAGCAGTTGCTCAGGAAATCCCCCCATCCCCTCCCTTGGCCACATGTGTTGCTGCTGAACTGGATGGGATTTGGTGTGGATTACCTGTTTGGTGAGTTCAGGTCAGCTGTACCAGCTATGTCCTCTCCCAACCTCCTGCCCACCCCCAGCCTAGCGGCCTTTTGAAGAGGAGGGTTGGAGAGACAGCCTTGAGGCTGTGCAAAAACTGCTCAGCAGTAGTGAAAACACTGGTGTGTTAACAACACTGTTTTAGCCATAAATATATGGCACAGTAAAGACTGTATAGGCCGCTGCAAAGAAAGTGAACTCCAGTTTACTTAGAAAATAGATGCGTAAACTACTGCAGATTTTTACTGATTAGACCATGGAGATCAACCCAGATTTTTACCTGCTATTACGTGAAGATAAGACAGACTACATGCCTTTACAGGGGCTTTTGTTATAAATTAAATATAATTTATTTAATTAAAGTGCCCTTCAAGCACATTCTTTAAAAAAAAAAATAAAATGGAGGTTCTTGCTTCTTTAGGCTGTTACCTGAGAGGATTTCTAGGCCTGCAGAAAAAAGCTCAGAAGTGACATCACGAATTTCAGTTTCATCAGGAATAGGAGGATGAGGGGGCAATAGATTCCTGCTGCTATCAGACAGTGCTTCCAGGATGGCAAGGAACTGAGCTGCAGCACCATCAAACATTTCCACCAGCAGCCGCTCGGTAGTGGTGCGAGGCCATTGCACCTAAGTAAGAAAAGGTAATTTAAGCCTTGTGACATCTCAGCCAACTTGCAATAAAGCAAGATTTTATTTTTTTTTTCAAAATATTTCTCCATCAGAAAGTAAGTACATGTTCAAAACAGAAAATAACATACTGTAAAATATATTGCTGTTATTAATGTCACAATTCAAAGGCATAGCAAAGCCTCATGCTAAGCAGGTACAGTACTTAGGAAGACTAATCATTTCACAGCCACCAGACACACTGCTGCATGGTATTTTACTTCAAAAATAGTATAATGGAAATTATGAAGAAGAGTGTTAAGGCCATGTAGTTTAAAGCCATGCAGGTATCTCCTGATAATTTTCTAAAGTAATAATTAGTACAGCTTCCCTACTTTCAAGTTCATTCTGAGTTTTATTAATAAATTCTGTTACTTATGAAATTGAAAATATAAAACTTCCTGCTTGTGTATAGAACCATGTGTATTTAGAAGAATTATATCACGGTTTCATACATGATAATAGTAAAGGAAGAGAAGGATTACATGAAATACCAGATTTACATTTACTGCTTTTCTTGGGTTAACTTTTGGTTCAGGTCGAAAGCTGCTCAACTTTCTTCTGGATTCATATACTGCTCTCTTGAAAATCATTACTGACATCTGGCACAAAGAAAGAAGTAAGTCAATATCTATGTTATGTGTTCTATTCATAGAGATCATAACTACTCTTTTTATAATGACTTTAAGGATGATACCTTTAAAGTGGCCTCTCTAAAAATCTTTTCTGTCTCTGTATGTTCCAGAGAAGAACTGATATCTTCTAATTGCTTCAGTTCATCAATTTTAATCAAACCACGGCGAGCAAATATCTGTCCAAAGAATTACAAAAAAATATATATATACTCTGTGTTCATATCCTGTATGTTGATATCTAATTTTAGATATCATTCCTGAATTTATACAACTGCAAAGAGCTGGAAAGTCAGGTCCTGAACAATTGAAAAGGAAAACAAAACCTTTCCAAAATACCTTTTGTATATATGCATCGGATCTGGCCAGTGTTTAATGCTAGAATTCTGTGACTGTGATTATATTACAAAGTTCTATTGCATTTGAGTTGATTACATATTTACATGTGCAAACCCATCTCCAATTTGCAGTAAAATTTTGGAATATGAACAGAACTCTAAATACATATGATCTGATAATAAGTATAAATATTTAATTAAACATTTCCCATTTGATTGCATCTGAAATGCTACATAAGGTAAATCAGAATACCTCTCCATGAATGCCAGCTTGACAATCAAAATAACACTGAGAAACTGCTGTATATAGGGTGGCTCTCCATGTCAAATAATGCACAGATAAGAGTGGAATGGATGATTCCATACATATACTGGCCCACAGTATGTATTCCAGGACCTATATGGAAGAAATCTAATTTCAAAATGAATGCATTTTAACCTATATAAATATGCTTCCTATTACTAAACATTAGATATAAAGACTTATCTGGTGCAACAAATTGAAATGGGGGGAAAAAATCCACAGAAATTTTTATTATTTTTATTATTTTTATTATTTTTTAACATGGTTTATGACTAAAAAGCATTCCACCTGCATATTATTGGGTTTTTTCCATCTTAAACTGTGGTCAAGCACTATTTTAGCCTCCAAGCTACTTTAACCACTCCAGTTCACTATAGTCTTGCCACCAGGCAAAGAACCTGCCTTTCTCTATTATCTGCTCTTGTCCTGAGAGTTATCCCTCCCTTTTCTGGCAGCTCTAGTGATCAGTTTTCAACAGGATCAGCAAGCTTATCTGGGATGCAATGGAGTCTGTCTTTTGTGGTGAAAACCTGTGTTTAGATTAATTTATACCCACAGAACTCTTGGCTCCTAACTTGCAGGGCAACATAGTCATTGCAGAAGTCTAATTTTAATAATTAGTCCTTCTCAATTGAATGAACAGTATTTGTACCTTCCTCTTAGTATTTTCTTTGGATCAGCTGTTCCCTGAGGTACATAAAATGTGCATTTGTCAAAAACATTTGTCCTAAATTAAGCCAATATACAAATTTTCTTTTAGCCTGAATTTCAAGAATCGGAAATATCCACAACCAATTCCTCTATTTCCTTATTAGTGGAAACCTAAGTATGCTAAAGGAGATGCGAAATCACTTCTGGTTTTAATAGAAGATGTTCAAAGATAAAAAAATCTTTTCTGCTCATTGAAAGATTAATAAAACAACATATAAGAAAATATATGGTATTGAGTTTCAAATTCTGTTCACGTTTTAGGGGAAAAGAGTAAAGCTAAAACAAAAAGACTACATTCAGAAAAAAAAATAGTGGGGGAGAAGGCCAGGTTATTTTTTGCAAGTATTCACAACTAAAACCCTAACCACCAGGTGTCAGCACATTTCCACATTTTAAGAAACAAAAGACCAATTCTTGAACATATACAGATGTCCAAAACAAAGCACGTGGAATCCTCTGAAAGAGCATAGCATATGGCATCTCAATGTCCAGCAAGACATAACACTGGCTCCATTCTACAGCTGAGGAAGGAGCAGACTCAGGAAGGCATGAGGGCTTAGAAATCAACCACTTTGAAACACAGACATTTTATTTCCTTGTGACAAAGTACTATTACTACTACAATGCCAGTGAAATTGAAAAGTCAGGGTACGGTGATATGCAAAACACAGGTGCATTTTCTAAACTTCTGCAAATTTTACAACTCTTTCTATTTATCTTGCCATACCTTAGCAGACTGACCCATTGCCATCAAATGTCTGCATATGGTGTAAATATGGATAGTACCTGCAAAAATAAATTAAAATAAACAAACAGGTAAGTTCTATAATCCTACATGAAATTTTTTATGCTAAGCAACTCAGTCTTTTTCTTATTATCTGGGTTGTTATTTCCAGAGAAGAACAATTTAATGACTTTTAATTAAACAAATGAAAAAGTAATGATTTTTCTGTAACAACTTCTAATTTAGAGAATATGAAACCATTAAATTCTTCTGCAATATTAGTTTCAAAAATACCTACACAGTGAAGCAGTATAATCATGAGACTTCATGAGAATGAAATCTTAAAAATTTACCAAATCAAATTTCTATTCAGTAACTGCTAGAGAGACAAATCTTACTTTCATCCCCAAATGCCAGGCTCTTTAAAACAAAATACTACCTCTCCTCACAGACCTTACCTTACATGATTCTTTTAGTTCATCATAGCACTGTCCTGGCAGACACCACCACTATTATGTGATATTGAGTATGGTAAGTGACATGAAGAAAATAGAAAATGAGTAGAGTTTCCAAGAGCATCAAAATGACTTAGAAATAAAAACCTGTCAAAAATGTGCTTGACTTAAGCATTGTCATAAAATTTTCAAAAATCAGTCTTATAAGTATAAAAGACACTGCAGTTCTGGGAGACAAAAAAAAAAAGCGCCTATTCTTTTGTCTGTATGAATGTTCAGAAAGGAACACCTGTTGTAGCAGGAGGCATCACAATGCCAACTGTCATAGCTAGAAGGGTGTTATTATCACAATAAGCTCAAATGGAGCAAGTATTAGGAAGATTTCTTCTTATCAGTCAAATGTGTAATGAGGCACAAAATCTATTGTCTGAAATTGCAGAAAAATAGTCAGGAACTCAGAAAAATCTGTGTTACTGCCTCCTTCTAATTGGAGTAGATTATTGGCTAGGATTGGTAAAGAGACGTGTCCTACACAGAGGCAGTAGGATGTAAAAATGGCAGGTGAGTATATTTTAATTTAAATTCTTCTCCCATAGAAACATACAATCAAAAGACACACCTTAAAAGTAGGGACTGAGGGCAACACCAGTCTCAGCAAAACAAAAGGATAAGAATTTTGACCAATCATAGCTCAGAGAAAGTACATTTTTCAAAATGAAATTAAAAACATATTATCTCCTCAATTTATATTGCAACAATTGACCATAGTAGCTCAGTTGGTCAGAGCATGGTGCTAACAATGCCAAGGTTGTGGGTTCAATTCCTGTGTGGGCCATTCACTCAAAAGTTGGACTTGGTGATCCTTGTGCAGCCCAATTCAGAGTATTCTGTGATTCTGTGAAATTTATAATAGTCTGTTTATTTTTGACTAAATAACGTTGCCTTTCAAAGCAAAAATATACTGTTGTTGCTCCTGAAATTGAAAATCTTGATAAATCATTCTCTGTGTATCTAGTTTGCAGAAGTTCCATTCTTTCCTCAAATTTTCCCTAATACAAGCATTTATGAGCAGCACCCTAAAATATTACACATAGATCATAATTCTTAAGTGCCATATGGTATTTTTAGAATAGTTTTATTATCAACTCTTCCCTTCAAAGTACTTTCAAAAATACAAAGATGTAATGACAGACAATAATTTTCTGCTCTTAGACTGGCAATTCTCTTTTAAAAAAAAAAAAACAAAAAAAAAAAAAACAAAAACCAAAACCTAAAAACAAACAAGCAGAAAAACCTCCAAACCAAATCCAAAAAAAAAAAACAACACAAAAAACAAACAAACAAACAAACAAACAAACAAAAAATACCCAACCACCAACCAAAAAATCCAAGACAAAATTAATTCATCAAAACATTTATTGACAGAAAAACCTTGAGCGTTTTTTGTTCATCAGGATTTACTAAAAAAATGTCCTTACTTTTTGATTTTATCAGTATTCTTAAGGACAGTTATGATGAAAAAGTTGATGCTTTTACAACAGTCCACCTGAAGATGAACACTGTGGGAATCCTAATTTTAAAATCCCTTCTCTAAGAAAAACAAAAAATTACCAAAAAAACCCTACTGTGATTGAAGCCTAAGTAGAGATTTATTCATGACCCTTAGGTTGACCTTAAAGAGTATAAAGAGTATATAAGTTTCCCTTCACAGCTTTGCTTAGCAAAGAAATGTAAATGGAAAGCCTGAGGTACCATTGTAGATAAACCAACACAAGCTCTCCTGAGGCAGAGCCACTTGCATAGTGAGTCGTAATGAGGTCAAGACATTGAGACAAGTCTGCAGGGACTCTGGATCCTGAAGATTTCTGTCTCTGCTGCAAACCATCTGATAAATGCAAACATCTCTTGCTTGCAAAGCATGGAACTAAAACACACAGAAATATATATAAATATAATTAAAATATAAGCATATGTCAGTTCACATCAGCAAAGTACAACAAAATGGTGACTAAGACAAGACTAGGTCTAACAGCACAAAAAATCAGCATAACATTGAACTGAGCATTAGAATATGGAGGGTTGCTGTACCATTAACTCGATTCAGTTTCCACTGTGTCACTGTGTCACAGGATGAAAATGCACCTAGTGCACTAGGAGTGCTGGAAGGGGTGTAGGGAGAATGAGGCATTAAACTGCTATTCAAAGAATCTGGCTTTGACAGTTGGCTTCTCTATAGATGTCCTCCATAAACAAGGAGTTTATTGTTTATAATTGTTTATACAGAAAAGTTCTAACTTTTCTGTACTTCTCCACCTATATCACCAATATCTTATTTCTCCGTCTCATCTGTTACTTTTCTCTTCCACAGATGGATTGTTCCTTCTCTTTCTTCTAATACCTAACATAATGTGACCTCAGTCATGCCTGGACAACGGTATCAGCTGAACAAACAATGTGAAAAAATTTACTAAGTGGGACATGACCAGTCAGTACCTATCAATGTCTCAAACGCCTCCTAACCTGATAACATTTGAAATCCTATTATTTTGTTGCAGTTAATTCAGTGAAGCTGGAAGTTTCTAGCCCTGAAACACCATTTCTTAGTGTTACATTAAAAAAAAAAAAAAAAAAAAAGCTAACTGCAGAAAGAGGGCAAAAAAATTACATCTAAAGCCTTTAGATGTAATCATTTGACACATTATAATTTTCCATTTCTAATTGTAGGAATATTGCCAAACTAGATTCCACATCTGAAAATTTACGGACATCTCAGTCTGTAACGGCTAAGTTACAGAACAGGCATTTTAGTATAGACTTACAGTAGCATTTGCCAGTAGGATTGATTCAAGGTCTAAGCAGACATACAGAAAACAGAGGAGAGCATCTCTGCAACTTCAAATTTATTTACAAAACATTTTTTTAAATGTACTGACACAGTCTTTGATCATATTCTTTCTATGAAGCTGAAGCACATTTTAAAAACAAAAAAATAATACAAACCAAGTATCTCTTCTATCATGACATCTGCTTCTAGCTTTTAAGCAAACTGTCTACTTTCTTCTCTTCACTAAAACACCTATTTACACTCTGACTCGAGGATATGAATTTGATTAGCTCAATACACAGGAGCTGCCTACCATTTCTGTTTATTGTTCTTGATCACAGAGTAACTTGCATTA
Organism: Phylloscopus collybita; assembly: GCA_027886175.1. Classification (NCBI taxonomy): domain Eukaryota; kingdom Metazoa; phylum Chordata; class Aves; order Passeriformes; family Phylloscopidae; genus Phylloscopus; species Phylloscopus collybita. The sequence goes on along the minus strand of JAJNNQ010000137.1, from coordinate 45,482,847 downwards.
GTTAATTCGAAATACCCACTGTGTACGAAAGTAGAGCTTCTCAGCAAAGAACTGCTTAAAGTAAAATATAACATGTTTTTAGCATTCCCCCTATATCAACTGAAACACTTTCTTCCACAAATAACAAAAGGTATACTGCAAGTCCCTACCTTGATAAGCAACTAACACAAAAGGATTCCAATACATTCTAAAGGTCACTCAGCTTCCTAGAGCTTAAAGCACTTAGGAAATTATTCCACATTCTGCTCTTTTTGTTCATAATGAGCAAATAAGCTATAAAAAACATAACACTGCTTTTCTAACTCATGACCTTTTATTACAAGTAGTATTTTGCACACTTATGGTACAAAATACAGGAGAATGTTTTAATCGCCTTGCATTCTGCCTGGTTCTTGGATCATACAATACAGAAATTTCCAAAATTGCAGGACATTTATCAAATTTTGCCCACATCCTGACTCTGACAGTGGATAATAGCAACTATTTCAGAGCAAAAACTGCTGCAAGCAATTACAGAACAACACATACAGAGGAAACTGCTGTTTTAACACTAAGTTTATGGTGGTTGGCTTCTGTCACAAAAGCATTAGGCACTTATATCCTCTTAAAAATATACACTTACTCCAGATGTTCATATTACACATATGATCATTAAATCTCAATGAAATTTATATCAATAAACTATTAAAGATTAGTTAATGTTAATATATAACTGATGTGAAGTACATTTGTGGAGGATAAAATGGGCTACTTACTTTGAATCTGTGAATGTCTTTGACCAGAAAAAATTTTAAAACCCACAACCTACCGTTAGTGCTGCTCTTTTGTCTCTGACACCATTTGGAAAAAAGAGGGATTTAAAGCGGTGCACATCATCCATGACATCATCAAGGTTTACAGAAACGAACTGCTGAAAGTATCTTTCATAGCACTGTAGAAGTGCCAACTTATATTCCTGAAGAAAAAGCATATGTTCTTTTTATAGTTTGTATATTGCATTTCTATTTCAATAAAAGGTGGGGTTTTATTATCTTTATGAAAAAAGTATCAACGTGAAAGAACAACAGGAAGTAAAGCACTACAATTTCATACAAATATTCAGCAATGTAGTGTGAGCACTCAACATACGAAAGGTTGAAACACTTAAAAGAATGGCTTCTGCTTTGCAAATTTAATGAGTTTTGTTTAATCATAAATACAACATATCAGAGAATAACTATAAAGCAGGATCCTGGGCTATTGTAATAAACTTCAAGAGTTACTCTGCAGAGTAACTCCTTAAGTTTATTACAATAAGAGAATACTCTGCAGTTTTACAACAGTAATGACAATGATACTACACTTCAGAAAAAAGTACTTCATAACGTAGAACTTTATAAGCAATATATAGATATAATCACTTCTCCCTTGTTTCCATGTTGTCAAAGCTTTTTTTTTTTTTTTATAAAACAGATAGAAAGAGTAAGATGCATTAAAAAAGATTGAAACAAATGAAAAATGGAATTTATATATGGCCAAGAAATCAACATTAATAGACCAGAAATTGCCACTGGGTCTTTAAGAACTGTTAGCAAAGAGGATGTTGAGCTTTGTATCTCATTCCAAATAGAGCTCTCCAGCAGCATGTCAAACCACTCTAAAATCATGCTGATTCTATGGTTCAGCTCTGACTCAGATCTGGAAGTGATATTTATTGAATCATCACCACCACTTCCTTCAGCAAGGGTGACATTTAGGTTTCTCTACCAATTTCACTAATTCTAGCACACACTTTAAACAAATTTTTGAGGAAAAAGTAACTAATTTCTGCTGGTAAAAATGATCCTTTAATATATAACCACACAAAATTCTTATTTTCTTGCACTCCCTTCTTTTTTTCAATATAAATTCCTTCCACCACAGTGACACCTTAAATTTTTAATCATCTGAGGAGTCTAACTCACATGGCCCTATTGTCCTATTTGCTGTGTGAAAGCAGCAGCCATACGTAGAAACTTTGACTTTCCATGGACAGCTATGGGCAGTCAGTCACTTGTGTAATCTAATATGTACATTCAGGCTCTGATAACATCAGAATCCAAAGCCATTGATCAGAATACCATTAAGATAGTTACGGACACATAATAAAAAGGTAAATTCTCTCCTAAACAGTTTAAAATACATGTGTATGACCAAAGACAACAGGTAGATACAGGCAGAGTGAGAGGCAGGGAAAAAACAACTCAGTGTTGATCATATGATGACTAATGGACTAAGTAATTTCCAGATATATGACTTAACGAATTAAGGTGTGTCCTAAAAAACACATAGCAGATGTATTATAGGAAAGAACCTAAAGGCATTAAAAAATACAGCAGGAGGACAGAAAGCTAAGAGAGTGCCTACCCACGGACTACAGTCTTAAGGACTACACATCATTAAGCATTATAAAATGTGCAGGTTAAAATCAAAAATATTCAATACTAATTTTCAACTAGGAGTCAAGAGGGGTGCTTGTGGAATAGGCTTTACCCCACCTATCACAGACCTTGGTTTTACACCACATTCATTCTTCCTCTAATGCATTTGAAATTTGCAACATTCATCCCCTGTCGTTTCTATTGATTTCTTTTCAGAGAAAAAATTAGAATGAAAACTAGATTTTCATTTTAAAATTAAGTTAAAGAAATGCACTTAAAAGTAGGAGTTCCAAAAGGAAGTTGAAAGTATTAGGCTGGCCAGCAAAACAACTTCTTCAACAACACCAATAACTTTACTGTAGAAAAACACATTACACTAGAAGATTGAATTGCAAGCAGAAGTATTTATGCAGAAACATGGATTATTTTCAGGCAACCTAGGGTCAGGTCATTAAGCATCTTGAATGTAAGGACCAAACTATATTGGAGTGCTGCTTTGGGAAGCCATTGCAGACTACAGAGAATAGCATTTGATACTTTTGAAATAACCTTGCTGTTTACTCTGTGAGAGCAGCAATTTGCAAGCAGTAAAAGCTTCATGTAGTGTTTCAAGCAATTCCTAGGGCCCAGAAGCTATGAAAACTTTAGGAATACACAAACGTGAAGAAAACATGAACAGAATTGTCTAGGCAATGCTATTAACAACTGCTGCTATTCAAGCTTCCTTAAGAATTTCTGTATGTCTAAACCTAGACCGTGACCCTGCACCTTCAACTGCAATGGCTCCACAGTTATTGACTTTTCTGTATGCCTTTTTCAGCCTCCCAGTGAGCGCTGAGCGCTGCTGAAACTCAGCTTCACCTGGCTGTTCTTTATTCAGGAGCAGGCCACTTTAGTGGAATTATTCAGGGCACATGCAAAGAAGGATGTAGAAGACTTCATAACATCTGCATGATACTCCTGCCTTTGCTGTGGTCTGTGGAAAAGCTCAATGGGTAGCCACACATAAATACTCCATAAACAGCACAAAGAGCATCTCTCCTTGCATTCCGTAAGCAAAGGACATAAGAGCAAAAGAACAGTTTCACTGGATATGTGTCTCAAAAAGATGGCCCCTCAAACCACCTTGATACATTTCCAGTTATGTCCTTTTTATTTTCTTTTATTCCCATTATGTTAAAAAATTAAATAGAAGTTACAGAACTAGTACTATACATCTTTCTGAGTGTTGTTTAGTAACTACCCTTGAAAGCCCCAGATTTTATGACATGACCTTCTGACACAAATATCACTGAGCTTGTAAATGGCTCACCCTTGGATTTTTCTCACAGGAAACACAAAGGACAAAGAGTATATAAAAATATATTTGCCTTATTGAGTCAGATCAACAGTTACTAGTCTGGCATCCCATCTCCAACAGTAGTCAGCAACATATGACTAGGTAAAAAACATAGAGTTATCATATCTCTCATATGAAACATCCCTCAAACACTCTGTTTTCAGCACTGTAGCTCCTGGATCCCTTTTAGTTGTGATCTACCCTTTTTAAGGAGACAAAAGACAGAAATGCATATTCTGTAATTCATTCAATAATTCAAGATGCAGAAGCATCACTGATACATATAGTTAGTTGTACAATGTGCAATTGCACTCTGGTTCTTGTTCTCTTGCTCCTCTCCTGACAATTTTTTTTATTCACGTTTGGTTAACTGAGCATTGAGTCGAGTCAGTGGAACTGCTATATCATTGTCAATTTGTACTTTAACAGCATTAAAGGCACAGTCAGATATTGTACTCTACCATGCTAAAACATGAAACAAATATTAAAGAAAGATTTAGGGGTGTTTGAAAAGGCAATGGTTGCATAGACAATACACAGAAATTATGTTTAGAAATAAGGGCAATTTTACAATAAAAACACAAGAAATACAAACAACCAACTATCACTGGAATTATTTTGTAAAAGTTTTTGCTACTCTCAGTAAAATATGATTAAAAATTAAAGTAGCATAGAAACATAATGAAACAAAGGCTATGATTGAACCTTTTCTGATTTCAAATTACTTACTTTCATCTGAGCAAGGGTATCACCAGCTTTCACAAGTCTTTCATTGTAATACCACTCTGGTAGTCGTGGTTTATATTTGATCCAAATGTTAAACAAAGTATTTGCTCTAAAAAATATATATATAGATATAGATATAGTTATAGATATAGATATAGATATAGAGGAGAAAAGGTTTCAAATTAAACTGGCAGGAGACTTGTAACAAGTAAACAAATCAGGAAGACTTCAAATTGTGAAAACTCTTCGAAATCTATTTGAACTTCTATATATTTCAAATCAAGTCATCATTAAAACCAGATTTAACAGGCAGACAAGGACATTTCTGGGTTTCATTTCTGTCAGTTTTTATCATACATTTTAAATAGGACGGATTTTCTCCCACGTAAATTATTATTAAAATGTCCCAGTAATAATCCCCTGTGTTGTTCAAGCACAGCCTCAAGTGGAAAATCTATCCCACCTTTCAGCTAGTATTCGAGAAATTCTGTTTGAAGAAACAATTTGATATCTTAAACTCAATGAATTACTGTTCACAGCAATTACTGGACTGGAAACTACAAATGTTATGAGCAGGAAAAAAATCCCTAAATAACAATGTATGGTCGGTCAGGTAGCTGCAACCTTGGGAACTGGTAGCCATGGAATAAACCATAAAGCGATAGAGTACATAGAGCTATGGTATATACAGCTCATGGTATACAGAGCTACACCATGAGTCATGAAAGAAGAAATGTTCAGGAATTTTAAATTGTAATGGGTAGGATTCAGAGAGAAACAAATTACACACTCGCTAAAACAGAGAGGATTTTATAGCAGTGGTTGTGATGCTCTTCTGTTGCCTCTGGCTATTATTCTAGCCACAGTTATCCTCAAGGATGTCTTTGTGTAACAAATTGCCTGTTTTGCTGACCCAGCAAGCCTCCCACAAATGGTAACTGATTCTAAGCAGTTTCCCTCTGCTACAGACACTGACTACATCGTGCCAGTATTACAGTCCCTACCAACCATGGTTTGATGGCCTCGTGCCCCCATGTGTACAACTTCTCCAGACTATGCCTCTTTAAGAAAGCTACATTCTAGCTGGAAAACAGTAACTGATCAGTCAGACTGCCAATAAGCACTGGTAGTTTTTCATAAAAGAATCCCATTAGCAAATCATTGCCAGTATTGACAGTGTTCACAGTGCCAGGCATCTCTTACATTTATTCTCTTAACAAATCACTTGTACAGAAACAGTCAGCAGAGTGCCTTGTAATACTGCTACAGCCAAATTATTTATAGGTAGTAATTTATGAGGACAAGAAACAACTGAAGAAATATAAATTAACATTTAAAGAAATTAATAACTGAAAAATATCCTTCTAGCTGAACTGTCATGAAAAAACCATACGCTTACTGGTGTGAAGTGGCTGGAACTTTTCAACTTTTCTTAAGGCTGGGATGGTAGGTTAGAACGCAAGACACTTTGTTAAACTGTCCTCTGACATTCAAGCACTTGGAATACATTCTCACAGTCTCTCATATAATTCTCCATTTCAGCTTAAAAAAACACTCCCAATTAAAAAAAAAAAAAGCACAATAAATAACATTTTTTCCACACAGAAAGCTGTGAGCCACCTTCACATTTCAAGGTGAAACAGATGGCTTTATGAGAAATCTGTCAAAATGATCTTTACAACAAAGAAATGCAACAATCATAATCGTTTGTTTTTATTTTCTAAAAGAATCATCTCAGCACAATTGGTTCTCAGTTCTTGAAAGTAAGCAGCAAGGAAATAAGTAGGACATCCTAGAGGTGTATCCTAAAGGAAAAATGCAATAACAGCACAAACTAGGCCAAAAGCAACAATCAGAATAAAATGTTCTAAGTTACTTTTAAGGAGAATTTTTTTAAGGAAACCATAGCCCAGTAAAATTAAGGGCACTTTCCAAATGGATGGGAATGAGCCCCTCCTGGTCCATTCTTAACAATTACCAGCCTGGGTGGGTACTGAGTTCTTATACTGAGGAAAATATTCCACACCAGTGGAAAATTTTTGGAACCAAAGCAAAGGAATCTGTCAGGCAGCTGAGCAAAGCTCCCTTGAACTGTTAAAGGATGAATTTAGGAAAAGAGTTTCAGAGACCGAGATATTTGATGGATATTAGGGGGAGAGAGGAAAGAGGGGAAGAAAAGGGAAAAGAGACAGCAAGAATGACCCTGGATGAAGCTCTGGAATAGTAAGACTAGTACACTTCTTTGAGACTGATCAGATCAAAGTCCCCAGCAATGGCCATCTTCATTTTTTGTTTCGAATGTTCATGTTAACACATGAGATTCTCAGATAAAGTAAAAAAGTAACAAATCCGTAAAAAACCTGTAGTTTAGCAAAATACTGACGAACCTGACCAGACTTTCAGCTTCAGTGGGAAGATTAAGGTAAACTGATTCTGCTACAATGCCATGACTACTAGTGAGTTCATGTCAAAGGAATGTTTATTTGACACAGACAAAAGAGGAGAGTGAGACATTTCCCAAACAGCTCCTCAGCCTTTCCTTTAAACAGCCTGTAGAACACCAGAGTAACAAGTTCAGCAAGTGAATTCTTAAAAAAAATATTATTTCCATCCATACAGAAAAAAATTTCCCTAAGGTCAACCCATAATAGCGTGCACAGGATAAGGCTAAAATCTTTACTACAAGTATAAAGAATTCTCTGATACTGATCAAAAGCCATCCTATTAAATCAGGGTGGCTAAGCCCCACAACATGAGATAAAATGAATAGTTCAAAGTAAAGCTTTGATGGCCCTGCTGCTAAGAGAAATGGGGCAAAACAACTTCTTGTTTAGTTGAGGAAAAATTACTTTTGATTGCTATTTCCAAATGAGAAGATTTGTGATACAAGGACAAGTCCTCAGTAATTTTTGTTTCCTACATTAGAACATTTAAGTGCCTGAATTATGGCCTTTCTGTTGACCTGCAAACCCCAAATGTTGAAAGAGTTGGAGGAATGAAGCTGATAATTTTATTTTTCTAAATTGAACATATTTGGCACGTGGAAGCTGGTTTTCTTGTTGCTTGAAGAACAAGAACACTTTGATCTCAATCCATGCCACAAAGATAGTTTAAAAAACTACATGGCAAGAAGACTTTAGAGCATTTAGGAAAGCATCTGTAATAGCCATTACCTTCAGAAATTCTTAGGACCAACCAGACTACAGCTGGTTCTACAAGCAGCACGTGCTCCAATTTTGAATTATCAAACAACGAAGCAGTAGGGAGAAAAAACCCTGAAATTCCACAATCACAAATAAATAGTCTTGACTTTGCTAACTACCTGAACATATGCTAACAATCAGAATTTCAGTCTTCTACCTCTGTACTATACAAATGAAGAACACCTGAGGATGCAGAGCTACTGGGAGCTTCATGTTACTCAATATTCCTAATGCCCTGGAATTTTGGTAGGGATCATCACCACCAGAGACTCCTGGGATAGAGTCTTGATAGAGTCAGTTCTCATCTCCATGATGAACACTGCAGATTTCTTCAGATGTGAAAATGCTCTCACGCCAACCAAGGTGTGCATGGCCATGGGTCACACATGCAAAATACCAGTTTGATAAGACAGAATTTACTTAGGTTTGAGAGGTAAAGCAAAAAAAGGCTTGGAGACACTGTTCACAAAAGCCGGTAACTTAGCACTATATTGCAAACAGATTAGATTCAGCATGGCCACCTCCCAACCAGAAGATACAAAAAACACATAGAAGAATCACTGTTGGCAGTTTTGGTAGTGTCTGAAGCAGCCAGGTAGTGTTACTTCTTCTAAGTGGGCCTGGAGAGAATAGCTTTCAATATAATAACACCTATTAGCTAAAGCTGGGGGGGAAAAAAAAAGGTCTGAAACTGCAGAAAGGCTTCACAATAGCAAACCACTGAAACCAGCTGCTGAAACAACATAAAAAGCCAACATATTGAGATTCAAAATACTACAGGCAAAAACCTGGAAACTGACCTGCATGATACATCTAGGCCTAGCCCCAATGATGAACATGCCCCATAAACAAATTAGGAAGCCAAATAGCTTAGAATGGGAAAGATCTCCAGCTCAGACAAAGACCAGGCTGCAGAATCTGTGTACCTTCTGAAAATGTATACACCTACTTCAGAGTAATGTAATTTTCCTATTTCTAGGAAACTACTGAGTGGAATATGCAAGGTAGAAGCTGCACCTAAGTGATAAAGTAAGCACATCGTAACCTAACTCGTGTGCTGTTTTTGAAGGAACTTTTGATACTCTGAGAAACCTGTGGGGTTTATGTTAAAGACCTGTAAATTTAGAACAGACTGGTATTCGGATAAAAATAGTAGAAAATCAACTATTTACCTTAAAAGAAGTAGCTGAGCTCCTATATAGCCATGTGCCTAAATGCATCAGGGAGAGCTACATGAGAAATGCACAGTCTTTAAAAGACATATGCATGCACTATGAATATACCGATTCCAGTTGCTGTATCTTAACTGCATTACAAAACCTCGACTTATGCATACCCACAGATATGCATGTATGCGAGCAAACAAATATGCACTATTATACTTGCCATATGCTCTGCCTGCATCTATGTGTATAAAAATACACCAACGTAGACAGAGACATATGCACAAAAAAAAAAAGCTGCGTGGCGTTCTCCTCGTGTAGCCCTACTTCTGAAGGCCCGTACGTGCCCACGAGTGTTCACCCTCGCACGCAGCCGCACACGCTGCTGGGCGGCCAGTCCCTGCCAGCACTGGCAAGGGATTTTCCCACCAGGAAGCTCGGGGAGCTCTGACAAAACCAACAGTGGTGCTGTCAACTTCCACAGCCCCTCGTGCTTTTTCCCCAAGGCACTGACTTGTAGGAAGTACTGAGAAAAAAAGAGAAAAAAAAAAAAAAAAAAAAAAAGGAAAAAAAAAGAGAGAAAAAAAGCGCGGTGTTCAGATTTCTGAGGGGTTTTCGTTACAGTGGAAAAATAAAAAATAAAAAATAAAAATTTAAAAAAAAAAAATTAAAAAAAAAGGAAACGGATTGCCGGTGCTTTGGCACACTGCTTGGGAAGTTTGTTTGGCGAGAAAACTCCTGCCTATCTCCCAGCGCAGCGGGCGCGGGACTCACCACAGCCCGCGGCTGCGGCGTGAGGAGGGCGCCGAGCAGGGGCGGGCGGGGCGCCCAGGCGCTGCCCAGCGGGCCAGGAAGCGCAGCCCGGGAACGGCGGGGCGGCGGCGGGGAGAGCCTGCGGGGCTGCTGAAGGAACAGAGCGAAGGAGGAGGGGTGCGGCCGAGAAAGGAGCTGAGACAGGGGCAGAGGGGACGGCGAGCGGCTCCCGGAACGGGCGGCGACGCGGAAATCAGGGGCGGCGGCGCAGCCCTACCCGTGGCGGTGCAGGTCGTGCTGAGGCGGCTTGGCGTCCCTCGCACCTCGCAGCCGCTGCAGGGAGCTCAGGACGCGCCGCAGCTCGGCCTCGAAGCTGTCCACCACCGGGTTGCCCCGCGCCACGGGCCCGAAGAAAGCGGCGTGCGGGGCCTGCGGCCCGGCGGCGGGGGGCGGCGGCCCGGCGGGCTCCGCCATGCTCGGCGCGGCCGGGGCGCGGGCGCGTCGCTGTCTCCGGGCAACGGCCCCCGCGGGGCCGCCCCGGACCAGCCGGGAGGGACCGCATGGGACGGCTTTTCCTCGGCCTGTTTCACCGGGCATGGCACTTAGCGCTTACTGATTGTGTCGCTGTGCCTACTGCACGGCCATGCATAAAAGAAGACAGTGTGCTTATCCTCTGAATGGATAATGCAGTGTTTGTCCGTTAAAAAACAACAAAACAACAACAACAACAAAAAAAAAAAAAAAACAGCAAAAACCAACAGACAAGTAAACAAACAAGCAATAATGTGGTAAACTGGGACACTTCCAGCCCGTATTTATGTTATAGGAGGTGCCTGTAGCAACCTATGTGTTTTGAAGTTCTTTACAGACACTGTGGTAAAGAGGTTTGGGAGGGATGTGAAGGAAACTGTTGCCGTGTTCATCATCACGATGAGCATAAGGGACAGCTGAACTGAAAACATGAAAGTGAAAGAAATACAGTAAGTGAATAGAGTGTCCTGGCAACCAGGGCCTTTGGAGGCAATTTCTTGACAGTGAATGGCAAAGGATCAATAGAGATGGGTAAAGCACACTTGAAAAGTGCATCCAAGTAATTCATAGATGGCAACAAAATAACTATCCTTCCAACAATGCTGGAGACACACAGCATCAGCATGCTGAATTACTGGAATCAGAAAATACTGCATTAGCAAGGTCAAAGAAATGACATGGGAATCATCTAGATACTATTCATCCTTGGAAAACCGGGAAGATGCAAAAATATGATTAATTTATGACTAAGATGCCTGACTCATTTTACTCATTGATTTTGTATTGTTACCTGCTGGCAGCTGTGTGGATCCATTGTCCAACACATATTGTGAGAATATGGGAAGATCCAGTGACAATGGCTATGCATTTAGGTGGGAGCAAATGTAGACAAAGCACAAGAGGGAGTGGGTTCCTCAGATACCTGTGGAGGAGGTAGAAAATGAAGTCTGCAATGAAAAGAAAAGGCAAAAAGATTTTGATGCAGGGATTTAGAAATCACTGTGTTCAGAGACAAATTTTACAGAACAAATGAAATATGAGAACTTGGCTTGGAGAGCAGCTACTGCAACATTTAAAGATTTTGCCTGTGCTTTGCCGTGCTAACCAAAGAACTCCCTGTGATAGATACCAGATGACTAATAAAACACTGGCCTCTTGGGAAAAGTGGCCTGTGCCACTGTAAGTATGCTGGTAGCATCCGTTTCAAGTCCCTATGAAGTTCTGAGCTAGTTTGCCTCACTAGATGGTGCTGCATCCCAAAGGGCTGATACTCACATTCATGGAATGCAGAGAGTGCAGTTCTCAAACCAGCAGTGCCTAGAAGCTTCAAGGGGAGCTTGAGAGACTGGAAAGGAGACTGCTGAGTAAAACTTTACATATCTCTAATATTTGGGTAGCAGATAGTGGAAGGAATATAACATTTGCAATCTGGATTAGCTTTTCAGCCATAGAAACAAACTGAGTCAAGAAAAACAATAAGGGAAAGGGAGGATAGCCATTCCCCAGAGGGCAAGGTTGCAGAACTATGTAAAGATAAAGCTTTAACCACTGGGAGGTTAACCAGGGCGTAGTTTGTCAGCCAGCTCATGAAGAGTGCTTAGTCTAAAATTCCTGGGTCAGAGTTCAACAGGATCAAAGTATGTATTCCCTGCTAGGTGGATGTTTAATGTATGGAGGGCAGTTCTGCCCCACTTAGCACTCAGGGTGGACCACAGCAAGGAGCTACACCACCACAAACACTATGGTGTGTATGTTATTTCAATTTTGGATGCTTACAATATTAATTGCTATTATACTGTTCTTGGGAAGACTAGAGTTTAACCTTCAGACAGCCTCCATCTAACATTTAGTGCGTTGAACATTTAATTGGGTCCAAAAGTCAAAAAGACTTATAGATAAATGATTAGAACTTTTTAACTTCAGAAGGAGTGTAGGTTCTTCAAAAGCATTCAGCTCATATAACCTGATCTTTACAGAGAAAAACTTGGTAAGAGTGATGACTACTGAAGTTTTAACCATGATTGAATAATTTCCTCAAAAGATAGAGCATACCTTTATGACTTGGAAAGTTTATAGCAATTTTTTGAATTACATTACATTAGGGTCCCTATACCCTAAAAATATATGATCTTTGATTGGAAGGCTAATGATTTATTCATCATTGGTAGGTGAACATTTAGATAGTAATTTGAACTCCAGTAGGGAGTTAGGGAGAAAGTAGCATAGATTATGGAGAATTGTCATGGACAGGATCCGAAGAAGTGGAATTTAGGGAAATCCCCTGACCCAAACAGAGAGAGTATAGCAACCTATGCTTTAATACCACCAAGTCAGATAGAAGGAAGCTGCCTCAGAAATAGAAGCACCCACAAAGAGTTAATTCAGTAAAAACCCATAAAGGAAGTGTCTGCTCTCATGGCTGTGGGGCCAAGAGTATGCTTGAGCTGTAAAGGAGAAAAACCTTGCTGTTAACTCATCAAGCTGCCTGCTTACTTCTCATGTGTCTGTTCCCCTTGTGTGAACAGCAGTGCTCTTAGTAATAAGAGCAAACAAAGCAGGGAAACACTGCATGATCACAGCAGAGTTGGGCAGGAAGAGTGTGCAGTGATATCTGAGTACAGGGGCTGAGGTAATGTCTGCTGTGCCCTATCCAGTACATCAATCAAAGTTTGTTTACTACGGATAATTCTGAGATGCATGTTCAGATCCCTTTCTAGGATGCTTGTAGCAAATATACACCTAGATTATGATGCCTATAGACTTTGCTGTTTGATATTCAAAGACAAGAGGCAGTCACAGATGCTGTATTACCAGACTTCTGCAGGGTAACTTGACAGTACCTAGAGATTTGAAAGAGCTACATTTATGTCATCTCTTTCTTGATGCTTTCAGGAAGAATATTCTGAGCTTAAATGGTTCTGTGCCATCACTTAGTATCTCAGGCTGATAGGCTAACGAGGACACGAGAATTTAAAATACTTTACTCACTTATGTAGTACGTATTCAGAACCGGAATCTGAATTTACTTTACTTGCAGTATGCCACCCTGGTCCTAAGAGCCAGTGGGAATCCTCTTGGGGTAGGGTATTCCCCTTTGAGTAGGAGTGAATTGTTGGATTCAAAAAATAGAAGAAAATCTAGAGAAAGAAGCAATAGCAGGTGCATAGTGATTCTTACGGAGAAATTCACTTTGTGAGTCAGTCAAGCAAAACAAGGTCAAGAGAACACATCATCTTACATGACAGTACAGCATTTGCTATTCACATGTTATAGGGGAATCACATATAATACAAAGCAATAGCTCTAAGTTTTCTGATAATACTCCATAAAAAGCCATCAGACAGCTGGAAGAAGTGAAGTAAGCTGCTGAATGCCAGGAGTACTGGCACTTTATAAATAGGAAGAAGTTGTCCGATGGCAGGAGGGGAAATAAGAATTTGTGCTGAGCTTACAAGAGGCAAAACACGTGGTGGAATTAATGTACCTTCCAAATGACTAACTGTACAGGAAGCAGAGAGGTGCAGCACACCTGCAAGCTTCTTGCTATCACCTCCTGTGGCACTTGTCTATACCTACAGCTAATGAGATGCATATGGGAATCCTAGACCTTTATGGGCAGCTATGAGAGACTGTAGTCAGCATTCCTTCCCACCTCCTTGGTTCTGGGCTGGTTTTGGTAAAGCTGCTTGTGGCTTACTGAAAGTATCTTTAGACACAAGATGCCTTACTTAAATCTGCCTCTACATTCAATCAAAATTGGTGGATTCCAACCCTTATCTAAGGGCTACTTACTACCTTCCCATAGGAAAGTTATCAAGGAGATAAGAGATATGCTGTCCTGTTTTGACAGCTTTTGTATTTTTTTACCAAACCCTGAAGAGACATGTCCTGAACATGCCTGATTGCAAAGGTAGAGAAATGTGAAAAGATGGTGGGAATGGCTTACTTAGGACACCATACAGCTTTTCAGACAAAGCAGCAATTCAAGTCCTTTACTGAGACAGTAACACATATTTGTAAAATATTTCAGTACTCTTCCTGTCAGTGAGCAGTATAGCAAATTTGTCAGACAATGGCATGGCTTGTGAACTCTGGGACACAGATGAACAATAGCTGAGGAATGCATGTCTTTTGACAAGCAATTGATGATCTTTTAATATATAAGGAAAGCAGATGTGGTACAGTTTTAATGCAAATGAATACTAGGAGGAGGAAAATGCTGAGCTTTTACTTGAAAACTGTTCTTGGCTTCCCTTCTGATCTAGTTCGTCAGTGTTGTAAAAGGAAGCGAAAAGAGTGATCAACACAAGAAAGAACTGCAATGACTGAGAGCTATGCCAGTGCCAGGTTCTTACTGAGCTGCATTCAAGCTTGGAGTGACAGTTGTCTCTGTGTTTTCATTGTATTATATGAAAGGCTTCAGTGCCAGACTCTAAAGATTACATGAGAGCTTTCAAGGTTATAATATATGAAAATGTTTTGATTTGTTTTGTTTTGTTTTGTTTTTTCTTTTAAAACCTGAGTGTGAATGCTCACAAAAGGTTTTCTCAGTTTCCTTTTATCATTAGGAAAATTTTCTTAGGCATATAAATTAATCTCAGTTGACTTGCAGAAAATGGGAGAAATCTGGGAAAAGCGATCTTGTTCAGCTGATTTTTCCCTCCACTGCAAAGAAAGTGTAGGAGTGTGTAATATTTGTGTGAACAATCTGTGAGATTTGACTCACCCACTCAAGTTGTATCATTATGCACTGAGTGGGTTAAGAAGTCTTTAGGGAAGGAGATACAGCAGGGGTTTCATGTAGCTGCTTGAGTTTGTAAGAGGTTTAAATTGAAACATGACAGATTCTGAGATCTTCATTATGGACTTAAGTGCCAAAGGTAGCAGTTGGAAATATAAAAGTCTGTGAGCGACTTTCCAAAAATGGAAATATTGCTTTAAGGAGAGAGTTTGCTTACAGTTCATGTTACTCTCTTAATTTTTTAAAGATATACTTCATTCCAGTTTACAAGTAAATTCTACTCAAGTAGACATCAGCTGATAATTATTTTGCAAAGGCTTCTAGGAACCTGAAAATATTTCATCTGAGAATGTACTATTTTCAGTTCACTAGACAGACTGTGGAGGAAAATTCGTGTCTCACTTAAAGATCTTGTCTCAAATCTCAGGAAGCCATAGAGGTTCTTCTGATGAAGAAGCTACACCCCTAAGGCCAGTTTAGAGCAGCACTAAAAATGTCTTGCAAAAAAGCCCCTGTAAATCTCTTCCAATCATGAAAAAGTGAAGGTATGCACAAGAATTTTAGTGATCTACATGGAAGCTGCACCTTAGAAACATTCTAAAAAACGTGGAACACTTAGATGTATGTATGAAAAAGCTAGAGAGAGTCCTTAGCTAAAGACAACATCTAATTTATTGAGCAGAGATGGCCAAGGTAGTTTTTTTTGCCACGAAACATGAAGTAGCAGACACTGAGTGTGGAAATTATTTCTATTTTAGCTACATTCAGCTTAAGCTGATTGGTAAAAAAATGGTGGCATGTTTTGTTTAAAATACATTTTCTTCATTTCATAAATATTCTCATGACAAACATTAAATGAGAGAAAGTAGAGCCTATTCCAAGAAATAAATTAGTTCTGAAGATCTTCCCAAATTCTCCTGAAGCCAAGTATGACAGTGCATTTTTATTCATATTCTCTTGATGCACATTTGCTGTTTATAATTCTGAGCTGCTGCAAATGCTATAGATAGAAATGATCCTGGGGAAATTACACTATTGTTTGTGTATATAACTCCTGAGTAGCCAAATGCATCCTTATCATGACTCTTTCTCTGTTGTGCATTTGGTCTGGGAGTACTCACAGGATCAAAATAGACTCTTCTAGGAATTAACTATTGGCAACAAAAGGACACCTAAAATAACCTGGTGATGCCCTCCAATATTTTTAGATAAATACATTTCTGTTCAGGCCTTTTCTTACTGCATGACAATATGAATTTTGGAACTTTTTAACACCATTGCTTCCGTTTTCCATTCTTATTATAATGTTTCACACTTGCTTGCAAGAATCTTTTACTCCAAGGTCAAAGTATCTGCTGACTGAGTTTTTTTCAAGCAGCTGACAAAAATTGTTTTGGACAATATCCTGACCTTGAACTAGGAAATTTAGCAGCCTGGAGGTCAGCAAAAGAAAATGACACAATGTGGTAAAGTAGTTGGTTTTTTTTTTTTTAATTAAGCATTGCTTATTCAAGGAAGTAGAAAGAAAAAATCTTTGCTTTCACATAGTTATTTGGATTTTTCATGTTCTTCAATACTTTAAAAAATACTCTATATAATTATATTTTCTAGTTAATTTTTAATAATATAAACCATTCTGATCTTTTTATATGTATTATTTCTAATAACAATATATGTAATTATGTAATTGTGAACTTTTGTCTTCATACTTTAGAATTTTGAAAATCAGTGTTTAAGAACAAGTAATTGTTTTGCATATTACATACATGTGAAAAGAAAAATAAAACTGTAGTCTTTACTGTTTTCTCCGTCAGAATTTCAGATTAACAAAAGTGAACAATTGTCTTTTCTCTACATGATGACACCGTAGGAAATTGCTATTAGCACTTTACTGTGTTTAATTGATGCAATAACAAAAAACTGGTTCAATCTTGGCCTCACAAATATAGATGAAACCTTGATAGCAAGTTTTGAAAATTTTACTAAAATGCTTTCAGGTGGACATATGGTTCTTCATCTGTTAGATATGGATACATTAAAATAGCCATTTTTTCACTCAGTGGATCCACTTCATATACTCTGGCATATTTATTACATTTAGAGACAAATTCAAGGTATTTACCTTTGTAGAATCAAAGTAAATGGGTAGATTGTATTTCTTCTTCTGTATTGTTAGCATTAGACTTGCTTCATAAATTATCCTTAAAGAAGAAAATTTTGTTATGTTGTACCTGTATAATTCCATTATAAGGCTGACAGTTGGTTCCTTAAGGAAGGCAGACAGAACTCTGAAGTAAAGCATTATACATCCATCTGGATTAGCACAAAAAATAACTTACCTAAGATTTTGTCATCAGAAACATAATCACTAGATTTAAAACATGAATTAAAAAAAATCCATGATAATTTGGAAGTGCATCTACATTAGCAATTTGGTTGTGATCAAGAGCACACTTTTTAGTATCCCCAGTTCTGCACTTATTGTATGTTACAGAATGATCTTGAGTGCATGGGCTGGACTCCCTCTGAATGAACCTAAGCTGAAGAGTGCACTCCACAAGCACATCTGACATCCTCCATCTGATACCAAACATTCAGTCTCCAGGAACAGACTAGGTAAAATCCCCAAAATGTGCATTATGTGAATACCTGTGACTAGTTGTTTCATAGCACAGATCTGCTGATTGTACTGTTTTTCTTTTTAATATAGCCATAGACTACTTTTCTAATTGGGAAAAAAAATTCTTTTGAATGCAGCTATGCCATTTCTGTAGAGTTTTTTTTCTTAATATCTATACTTAAAGACACAGCCTAAGACACCACTGCTATCTGCGCTTTTCTTTGCAGACAGAGGAGAGGGAAATGTCTACAAACTTTAAGCCACAAGTTAAAGCTTTTTTCCTTGTTGCAGAACTACATCTTCTGTTTGTCTTCAAGAGGTGAAGATTTTGTGTCTCCTGAGTACCATTAACATGGAGGACAAAACTGCAGTGATTACTAATACCTAACAAAACATGCCAGTGCATTGTGGATGGTATCATATCAGTTTCCAGGTTAAAGTTTACAAATAGAGTCTATGCCACTGGTTTGTAGTTTCTCTCATGATTTAGGTAAGAAAAACATGACCATTAAGCTCTGCTATAAAAAGTGTTCTCCATCTCTGGAATAACAGCATCCTATTCCTTATATCTTCGGTTTATTTCTTCAGAGTGATAAACTTAATGGATCATGTACTTTCCTGGGAGCCTCCATGTTTTTTAGGCTGCCTTCCGTAGGCCATCTACGTGTAAAGGCTGTCCCTCAGCCAGAGACCACGGTGTCTGTGCAGCTGGGCTGGAAGGCAGCACATCAGTCACTGACTGTAGGACTCAGAGTGATGGCTCTGTACACACTGTTTCATTACAATAATTTTCAGGGGCTGAGAGAACAGAGACCCTGCCCTTACCATGCAGCAGATATGCATGGTCCCTCCAAAGAACCCATAATAATTTCCTTAAAACACATTCTAAGATGCATGTCTGAGAGTAATGTTTAACCTACTGTAACAGTGCTCCTTCTGCCTCCTATTTGTTCAGCTGTCCCAGCAATACCCACCTAGCCTTTTTCAGCATTTATATGATCTATAGTTTGTAGGAGCCTGACAATTCAGGGACAGTGAAAATTGATGTGTTTTCAGGAAAGCATGAGATGAAAAGGAAATGAGCTGATCAGTGCCATAATGCCAAATTCCCATTTCAATGAGAGGTCAGATGACTCTGTTGCCAGTTCGTATCTCACACCAGATGCAGCATCTGAGCCAGCTCTAATCAGGCTTAGCCTCTTGGCATAGCACTGATCAGTGTGGAAATACCAAAACAATGTAATTACAGCCGAAGGATGTACTAGAACAGTCTGTCTCCAGACTCAGGGATCATGGGATCATGCTGTGTATTTCTGATTGGGTGTTACTTGGTGTGGTGTGAGTGCACATTTAATGGCCAGTATTCACAGTACCACAGGTGCACAGAGTGAAGGATCTGGGAATGTACAGGCATGGAGATGTCAAGAGGGGAAAGACTATTGTTAATGGGATGCAGAAACCATGATTTGCCTTGGAAAGCTCAAGGGCTGTAAGATGTGGCATTTGGCATGCAGGGAAAAGGAAGTAAAGTAGATGATAGTACAACTTCTGTTGTAGTTGTACAGGATGGAAAAGAGCATGTGACTGGTATTCTCTCTTCAGGGCAGAAGAGGAGGGAGCTCAGACAATATAAATATTCACAGAAAGCACTGGACAAGAAGGCAAAGACAGAACAAAGGACTGAAGGGACATGAGAGGAAAGGAAAATGGTCTGCAACATCCTAAGTGCCTGTGATGCTTAAAAATCAAGTCTTCAGGAGGACAGTCTTCCCTTAAAAAATAATTTATATATCATGCCTTTGATAGAACTGATAGAAATAGGTCTCTCAAGTATATCTCCAGAGGTTGCTCAGGATAGTGAGAGGCAGTCCGGACAGAAGATGAAAATACATGAAAAATTAAAAATAGTACCTTATTCAGAATCCTTCCAAAAAGAGATGTTTTTACTTTCATATATGTTTGTTGTGGTCAAGGGTTTTGGGCAAAGAAAAGGATAAAGTTAGCTGTGGCAACTTCAGTCCCTTGCCTCCATTCCTCAGATCTAAAGCTGGACAAATTACCTTTGATCCTTACTAGTATCTAGCTCCAGCTCCATGCCCGATAGTGTTGCTGGCTGCCTTCAAACATTAAAAGGGGAGTTCCAGGCTCATTTTCTAGGGAAAAGAGCCTTAATTCTCAAGGTGGTTTTTTGGTGTTTGTGGGAGGAGGGGGAGCTGGGAGGAGGCTGGTTGGTTGGTTTGAGGACTTTTTTTTCCTTGTCTTCGGAAAAGCTTTTTAAAGCTTTTAAAAAATAAAAAATAAGAATTCTAGCAGAGGCAAGTGTGGTGGCTAATATTACTGCTTCTCCAGTTCCCATTATCTGAGATGTTCTTTGGAGCAGTAACTGAAATAGACAGCAGAGAGTGGGATTGCTGAATGGGAAGGTGAGGCGCTCTGGCAGATCTCTGCAGTGCAGGTGGAGCTTCCTCAAGCCTCTGACTTATATTTTCTGAGTCCAAGAATTCAGGGTTGATGGTAGCAATTATGTACACTGGGTACAACAGAGATTTGAGATAAAGAGATAATGGTCCTGCTTATAATCAAGAGAAAGGCAGCAGCTGAGAGCAATAGAAGAAAGCAAGAAGAAATGAAAAACATCAAGTGGGAGTAGGTCAAGGCATCTATTTTAGAAATGGTGCTGGAATTTCAGGCCTTTAAACTCCTTCAGCAGGTGATACTTCCTCCCTGGGACTCTGTAGCTATTAAAATGTAGAGAGACAGTCTGGCAATTCCTCCCTGAGAAGTTTGCAGATGGGGAGCTTGGGGAACTTCCTCAAGGAAAAGTGTTTTGCCATGAGGCTACAAGTGGTAAAGCATATTTTCAGGGTTGTTCCTAAGCAAAGAGACCCGGGGAGGTTCAGACCAAAATGATCTTCTCTCCATAAGTGAGCTGTAAGAGGTCCCAGTGTGTTTTGGAAGGCTTGAAGATGTTGCTATTTGTAAGTGTCATGGGATGACTTTTCAGGTTCACCTTGTTGGAGCCTGAATGATTTGATAACACACTACACTTCTCTTACAGCCTAGGGATGTCTCTGTACTTTATTAACTTTCTCAGTAAGACATTTGTTGCCCAGCTTTGTCCTGGTGACTGCATTTTGTGTTACTTTTTTTAAATTTTATTTTACTTTTCTACTTTTTTTCAGATTTTGCCATCTAATGTGAGGTGATTACTGCACTTAATTACCTGAAATTACTATAGCATTTTGGAAGTTGATCAGCAGTTAGGCTGAATCCAATTCCCTTTAAAAGACCAGTTACCCAAATGACACGTCACCTATGGAGTTAAAGAATATCAACAGTAGACTGAAGCTATTCAACACTGTAGTATTAGTGAGTAGATAAATTTGTTGGACTTCAATACTAATAGTTCCTCAGGCATTATTATATATTAATTTATTCCTTGTGTTTTTTTCTGTTCTGTGAATTTCTGTAGCACCTCTATTATAATAATTTGGTACATCTCTATCATTTACTTTGACTGTTATTTTTAAGAGGTAATACCTCAAAGGTAGACACAATTACATAACTGAATAATGCAAACCACAAGAGACATTTTTAGAGAGGAAAAAGAAAATACAAGCAAATGGCTAGCTCAACCTTCATTACATACAAAAGGTTAAATTATGGTAAGGTTTCCAAGTTCCTTAAGTGTCCTGTATTGCCTAAGGCCTTTTTTTTCAACCCTAGAGCTGTGCAGCCCCTGCATTTAATGTGCACAATAACTTTTCAGAGGAAAGGAGATTTTTGCATTTACAGGTGCATATACATTAGGTAAACAGCCCCCAGCAAGTGATGAGTAAAGTTCTCCAGATCATTTCTACCTCAGTAGGACCTGCAGGACTTAGAAATGCACTGATTTCTGAATGCCCTTGTAAAAGTCACTGGGATGTCAGAAAAATTTTTATTTTATCTCAACTCAATTTATCCTACTCAGCACCTCAGGCATCTTCTCTTTATCAGTTATTTGACATCCATCATTAGTGCACACTATCAGGATCTAGTGCAAAGCACTAAAAAGCAACATGGTAAATGATTGTATCACTCCAGAAGACATTATCACTATAATTTAAAAGAACTATTCACAGCCCCTGCCACATGAGTATGTCTTTACAGGATAAACTGAAGCAAAAGAAATGTCTTAATTTTACTTCTCTAGTTTCTGAGAAACAGGAAATACAAAAGGAAATTAAAACATCCAGCGCTCTTGGTAATAATTATCATAGGCATTTGAAAAACAGTCACACAGAAAAGGATATGTGCAGAGTCAGAGACTGCAGTGACCTCCCACACTGCCGAGTTCTTTAGAATTACTGAAATTATACACAAAGTAAAAGCTCTTCTTTCCCAAACAGCCGCCTCGATGTCACTTGTTTCCACATTCTGGCTTCTGTTGCTGCAGCCCACACTTTCTCTGTTGCTAAGTGCTTTAGGCTTCTGCAATATGTTCCAGCAGCTCCCTGTTTCTCTCATATCTCCAAATGTGCTATCATCTGAGAGCAGAATGTCTAGGTTTATCTGACATGGAAAGAGAAAAAAAATTAAACTATACAAATTACAGGTTCTTAAAAAACACTAAAATTTTCCATATGAAAAAATGTCTTTGCAATGTTGCATGTCGTTTAATAGTATTTTGTTAGAACATGATTTCAATTCACAGCAGGATATGTGAGGGATGAGGGCACATTGTGGCTCCTGGGAGCAGCTGTAACTAAATCTTGACTGTAAGCGACAATAGCAGCACAGAGCACTGGGTACTTGCAGACGCTTACATCGGTGCTGCCACCGAGCTATGCAAATAAGGAAGCTCAGAAATAAATGGAAATCACAGGAAAAGTGGAGGAAAAAAGAGATAATACAACAGTTAAAAATTTATATAATTTTGTAATTATATTGGTAAATGTAGACCGTTACATCTTTCATCTTTCTGGCTTAAACACTGGTTTCTTCTACCCTCATAGCAGGCACATAGTAGCTTCCATTCATGAGAGAATGACATTGTCACCATTTTTCACCCAGCTATGCCTGCCTTTTATTTTTGTTTTGTTTTGGTGAGTAGGAATCTTACTGAGTGCAGTTTTCAGCCTATGTGCCTTTACTCACCCTGGGGTACAATTCCACAGCTCTCCCTGTATCCTTGACTACAGTACCAGCATACCTATTGTGATTGCTGGCAGGTTTTGCTTTATGTCTTTCATTCAAGTTAAGATGAACAACATTAGCTCTTTAATAGTGATTAGAGAGCTATCTTTCATGAATAAAGAGCTAACATATATAATTAAATTGTGCGGGCATCCCCCTTACCACATACAAGAAACATTCTAGGTACATTTTAAGGTTAAATTTGGCATTTCCCAAAGCCAGCTCAAGGTACAGGAAAAAGTAAGCAGTATTTTCAGGAGAAAGTAATTCAGCACATAAGGACTGGATTGGTAGAATGAAATAGGTGATACTAAGGCACCTCATTTTTCCATGATTTGTGTTTTGGGGGTTTATTCTAGATTATATAGCCTGGTCACTGGAGCCAAACACCTCCGCTACACATGTATTTCAAAGCTTTCTCAGAAGAAGTGTTAGGTATGTGCTAGAGGACCTTGTGATGATGCAGCTCACAAGCTATTTTGGAACTTCTTGTCCCCATTACCACTAGGGTGCATGTGGAGCAAATTGGAAGCAGGGCTTCTGTTTTCATTTCCTCCTGAAGCAATTTGGTTTGTAGGCACCAGAACCACTTTGAGAACTGAAACACCACATGGTAAGTGGAGACAATGACAAGATTTTCCTCCAAACCACACTGTTGCTTTGAAGCTAATTGGTAATGTAGACACAGCCTTCTTTTATAGCTGATGAGGGAGCAATCTACAGGTTCTGCTAGGGCCTAGGAGAGATGATCAGCTGCTTTAGGCTGCATCTCTTCCCTCCATATAGACCACCTTTCAGTATCACTGCAGGCCTTCCTGCTCTTCTATCAGCACTCTGTGTTATTCTTCTTCCCACATCCATTCCCATGGAAAAGGTCTCTGGCCTGCCCCATTTTCATGAATGTGGAAGGTACAGGAAGTGACCTGTGGCTGCAGAAATTATACAGGCTGTAGAATGAGGACCAACAGCTGCCTGAGACATGAGCATGGAGATGCCATAGCCAGAGAAGTGAGAAGGATGTCCATAGGATTAAGTGAGCATACATAGGTTGGTAGAGAGGGGTGTCAAAGCCTCCATGACTTCCGAAGCTCTGCTGCTTTTTTTTTTTTTTTTTAAACACCTCGGCTTCCTAAAAAATCACTGGCACTTCACAGTACATTTCCCTGAAACAACAACAACAAAAAAAACCACCCCTCCCAATGTCCCCACTTTCTTATTCTGAAATAGCTTGCTTGCTACTGCTGCAAATTTAGATTAACCACACAAATACAAAATTTCTAAAACCATGTTTCAGCAAGATACTTTCCCTCTGCTTCATTCTCCCCACACAGAGGGTAAGAGAAATTCCTGTCAAATCCTTCTGGTTTCTCCAGGTTCCTGGGCCTCTTTTCTTGCCTCCAAACATGTTCTTTTAATAACTGTGTGCTGAGACAAGAGGTATCTTGCCTCTGCCTTCATTCAGTTAGTTGGTGCTGAGACCAAAGCTGATAACTACTCTTTTCCTTAATCAAAACCTGGGATAGGATGTTCTATTGCTTGACATCTTAAAAGCTTCTTGTGAAGGGCTGGGGTTAGGACACCCTCCACTCTACCCTAGTGTTAAATGGCCTGGTTTATCTTGAAGCAGGGAAGAATACCAGTCAAGGTAGGCAATATGCAGCAAATAACAACTACAAAGCAGTGTTAAGAATCATGCTTCATCCCTTTCTACTCAGACAAATTACTGGCACAGCCCCCACCAACCATGTAAGGAGTTACACACAGCCTCTTCATCACTCTACTTGCTGCTTCTTTTCCCCTGAAGTGCTAGTTAAACTAAGTAGATTTTACAATGTAGTCATATGCTCAACTTGCTAATAATCAGCTCAGTGTAAATATCAACACATTGCTGCAGAGAAGCTCAAATGTCATCATAACCGTTCCCTTGGATCACTTCAGCTTTGTGAGGGACAGAGAGAACAAAGGTGCCAGAGGACAAACAGGTGCCCTAAAGCAAGCATGAAAGAGCAGAAAGGAGAGAGGCAACACAGTGAGAGAACTGGCAAAGCTAGAGTCATCTGGACTGTAGTGCCCTACAGATCCACACAAAGTGATACCAGCAAAACAATTTTCAAAAATTTTTGATGTAGAAAGACCTGGGATGGAAAAAAAATCAAACAGGGGCAGTATTAAAAACAGTTTTGAATTTAGCTGACAAGGGCCAAAAGCAAGAAGCGTTCATGCTCTTCATCAAGTAGCATCCAATTAAAACAAAACCAAAAAAAGAAACCCCCAGCTGTAAGGGACAGCCATTTTTTAATTGGCACAGCTAGATCAGTCAGGCTTCTCTTTGCTGACATGCTCCTATGAAGGACAAGGAATAAGAGGTAAAAATGACCTGTATTTCAGGTGTAAGGAGATCAACCTAGGAAGCACCGAGATGTTGTATTGCAGTGCTGTGCTTGCTACAATTGCAGAAAGGAAACTCTCACCTTCCCTTATAACAACTACAAATGGCTCTTTAAGAGCAGTATATACAGATGCACTGTATTCCCTGAACTCTATTCTTCTCTATTCACACCAATACAGAATTTCAAGTACATAGTTACCTCCTCTTTTTTATTATTATTTTTTAAATTTCTAGTAGACATACTAAATTCTGTATGATCTATAAACTGACAAATTACTATCTGTCCTGCAAAATACTTAACTAATTCTAAAGCCATGCATGTAGTGGCTACAAACGCTCCAACTGAATTTTTGTTTGTTTTTAAAAGGTAAGTATAATTGTGCAGTAATTTACTGTAGAGTATAAGTATTTGCATGACCAGGAATATGCCATGTTGTGAAGTGAAGAAAAGAGCTTTGAAATGAAGAATGGTAAAGAAGGAGAGAACAAATAAGTATGTTAAATAAAGATCACTGTTTAATTTTAACATGCTTCTGTGTAACAGCTAGACTCTACAGATGACAACTAATAGATATGTGGGGGACTGTGGCATTCCTGCTTCTTTTTTGTTTATAGCTCTAATTATTTCATACTGTGCTGAAACAGAACTTGAAAAATGCTGTGCTTGACTTAGAGAATAGTTTAGTGGATCAATGAACGATTTGGCAAAGCAAGCAGCTACACAAAAAGAATTCGGTGAGGAATTCCACACTTACATCAATTGGAATTTATGAGTGACCTCTTCTCTTTATCTTTACATCTGCAGAAATTGTTACTCTCATGTGAAGATGCACTTTGGTATTTTCAGTGTCAGAAAAATTCTGTAGGTTACATATCAGTTTAATCAATGTCTTATTCAACCTTAAATGCACATGTAGCTATGTAAAACGTCTCCCTGGCACCTAAGCTGAAGCATTTCATTCAGTGAGGAGATAGGAGATGCCATCTATATTCTTCTGGTTTTATGCCACCCTTTTTTCTCTCTCACTTGGATGGAGTCTTCAATCTAGCACCAACATATAAATATACACATGGCTGCCTAAAGCAGGAGTCATAGGACAGCAAAAATTAGTTAAGAGAAGCCTGACTGATCTAGCTGTGCCAATTAAAAAAATTATTACAGACCTCAGCACTTTGTCCCTCCCATGTGCCAGAGGGTACCCTCCCTAGGAGGTGTGTCTGAAGAAACTACAGGCATCTGACTCACCTGCCTCTATGTCCTCACTGGTGGTTAAAGCTAATTGCCACACTATACAGGGAAATAGGTATGGGTTCCGTCTTCTCTCCCTCAGGGTGTAACAACTTTCTGCAGAAGGGTAGAGGAACTAGCTGGGGCAGTTAAAAAGTAACATCTTAATTCTACCTATCTCCCCTGCATAGTTAGTGGTGTTAAGATTACAAAACGGTAAAAGCTTTTGGCCTAGACTGATAGATAAAGCCCTACCTCTGCTAACTTCCTAATTTCCTGCATTCATTTTCCGTATCTTCTCTCTTTCATTCTCTTTCATCCGTCCCAGTTCTCCTCCTGTCCCCCTTCTCTATCTGTAGTGCTTATTTTGGAAAGGCTACCTCCTACTAACATCTCAAAAGCTGCCATTATAAATTTCAAAGCAGTCAGCCAACCAGCTGCCAGTGCACAAAAGCCTCCAAAATGCAGTTGATCTGAGCATGCACAGTGATCTCTAGAATATATAAGAAAGTCTCTGCACATGAACAATATATCATATACCCTTGACCTGTGGCATACAGAAAACAATGTGTGCAGTACTCAGTTCTTGCTGAGGTAGTCTATGTTTCCCTCAGCTCATTTCATTCCAAACCCAGATTTCCTGTGTCTCATTTTATTTCCAGTATTCACTATGCACACTGGTTCCATTTTCATGTGCCTTTTCTCATACTCATCATAGTCTCTACATTGGATTTTAGTTGTGCGCCCACTTCTTTTATTCCTGTGTCTCTCTATACCTTCCTGTCCAGCATTAAAAAGAGAAATTTGAGAATTATCTGGATTTATCTTCACTGGAACAGATACCATCTTTGCTAGAACAAACTTAAGTTTTATGTAACAGGATTACAGGAAAGTAACCAGCTGTCATGACTGAAAGCAATTTCATTTAAGTCCTGAAACACTCTGGACAGAGCAACCATTACAATAAGGAAAAACTAAGATGTTTGACACCTGTAGTCTTGTAACTAACTGCAGGAGGCTCTGTGTATTTTGTGCTTTAATTTCAAATCCACTAAGTAGTTTGAATTGGCAATGATACAAATGTTCTGAGACTCACTGATGGCATTTTGAATCAATTCAGTGAATAATGACTGCAAATTTCTATGAAACAATTTACTTGCCATGACAAAGAGAAAGAGATGCTTGCTATTATGTCTGAGACACTGAACCTGCATGAAAGAAACAGAGAGGAACAGGAGCCTTTTCCCCTGCCATCTCAGTTTCTGTTTCATAAAGGGAGAAGTGTATCCCTGAATGGTACCTGAAAGGGACAAGCAGAAGAGGTGTGCAGATACAGGTGGCCAATTCTCATTACCATGAGATCTTTGTTGTTTTGCTCAAAATCTTTTCACCACCTTTAGTCTCCAACACAAAATGTAAACAAAATATTAAAAAAAAAAAAAATTAAAAAATCTTTCTTTCACTAGGCTAGATTTTTATAGTGATGTATTGTCCAAGGCACAAAACTCATTTTTACACAATCTACAGAAAACACCTCACCATTTTCTCTCTGAGTATGGTAACTGAACTAGGCTTAATATCTTTTGTTTTGAAAAGCAGGATGTCCTGTCTTTCAGAGCAGTAGTAGAGAAATAAAGGAGTGTCTAATGTTTGTTTGCAAACCCAGGCAGAACTGTACAAAGAGTCTGTCTCCATGCTATTAACTTCCTTTTACAAGGACTAAGCTGACTCTTGCTGAAGTCAATGGAAAGACTTCATTTACATTAGCTGGAGGAATCTATACAGAAGAAAAAAAAAGTCAAGAAAAAACCAAGCAATGAAACTAGATTTTCTACTAAAACAGTGCTGCAGATTCAAAAAATATACACAACTGGTAGATACCTTGTATGTACAAATACCACAAATGCCAGATATAAATAAAAGCATCAATTCTGATATTGTAAAGATACTGAAATTATTATCTATATGATTGTTATATATTCTTCAGAATTTAGAGATGCAAGGTGTGCAGAGATGAGAAACAATATTTAAGTAGCATTGTGACAGGGTATTGTAATGTAACATATAGGAACTAAAAGGTTTAGCAATATAAAGGAAGAAAACAGTGACGATATGTCATATGTATATGTAATTTCATATATTACAAATATTAATATGCTATAGAATGATAATATAGAGATAGGAACTAAGCACAGGTTAGTCTTCCACTAATTTCTGCAGTAGTTAATCAGTCTCAAAACACCTGTATAACTACACAAATTAAAACCTCAAGTGTAGATAATGAATACCCCACTATTTTCACTTTGAGAACTCTTTCCTGCTTGTGTCTTGGTTTGGAAAGACAGGTATGTGCCAGGGAAAGCTGGGGTTTCTCTTAGAATGGGGAATGTAAACCCTCACCCCCCGCCAAATTATAGTTTTGCAATCAAGGGCTTTTGGGCAAAGATTTGGGAATAGGAATAACAGTTCTTTACTAAGAATATTAACAATACAAATGTAGTAGAAAACAAAACCACCCAACCAAACAAGCAAACAAACAAACAACAGAGTCAGGGCTACAACCTGACACCCTGTTGGCCAGGGTGTTGGAAGCAGTCCAAAAAGTGAGTCCTCCTGCAGTGGCAGATGTGGTTCTGGTGAAGTAGAGATGATCCTGTAGAAAACGGGTCCAGTGATGGTGAGAAGGGTCCAGTGGGTGAGAAGGGGTCCAGTCTTCCTCCCAGGGATCAGGCAAAGCTAGTAGCTTTTGTGTTCCTGTGTCTCAGTTTTATCCAGGTAGGAATGCCTGGGCCCCCTGCCACTGCCAGGGGGGATGTGATGCATCTCACCATAGGAGGATGGAATGCGGATGCAGTGCTCTGGGGAGGGTATAGTCTGGGGAGGTGTTAATGGCCCATTATCAGAAGGCATCCAGCCCTCTTCCCCCTTGAGTTATAAGAGATACAGAAAAAAAAAAAAAAAAAAAAAAAAAAAAAAAAAAAAAAAAAATCTCCCCAACTGCTTTTAACAAATGAAAATAGAATACACACCCCTGGCTCCACAACCCAAGACAGCTTGTCAAAAGCAAGGTTTACAAGAACAAATAGTAACTTTCCACAATGTGCCTATGTGAAATGTACACAGCTAAAGCAAAGTGCAACTAAAACAATGACCAGTTACAGAAACCATGGTAGAAATGGCTACAGCTCTTGTTAGCAGAATTATACCACTTTTTGCTTATTTCAAGGGATACCTCCTTCATGTTACTACTTCCTGCTTCCATTCATCAGAAAGGAAGGGGTTTGGTCGTCCAGTGAGGTCATAGAATTGTACTGTATTTAGCCTAGAGGCCTTGTATTAAATCCAAGTAACCTGGAAAACACTTCATATGAATATCAGCTTGGTGTAAGAAAGCAATGAACTGTCTTAATTTGATTATTTTAAATGGATTGGAGTTTTGCGTAGGTGGAAGACAATCCTTACAGAAAGGAGTGCTACATAGACTAATATATAAATAGCTCGTGCTGTGAGGAGAACAATAGCCCTCTTTCTTTTCTCAGAGCACAGATACCATTAGTTAGAGGATATTGCATTCTTCAGAAATTTTTGGCATCCAATAGAAAAAAACAATTGCATTTCAAAACAGAATATTGTATTTGGAAATCATTTCCTCTTTTAATAACCTGCCAAGGCTTTCAGTGTTTCCCCTGCAAACGAACATATCCCTTGTAGTTTAGCACAATGCTTTCCCACACTGCTGGCTGATCGTGAGGTTGCTGACTCCTGATGCAGTGACACAGAATACTGAGTTGCCTCTTGGCAGGGAGGTAACTGCTTTCCATGTACATTGTGTTAAAAATGCATAGGTTTCTGTAAGGTTTCCATCTACTGTTATGCGAACTCCACTGATTTGACCCCCATACTTTTAGTGTCACAGAATAACTACATACTTTTGTTGAAGAAATGTAGAGGTAGAGCCAAAATGTTCATTTTCAAAGCAGGAAATCTCAGTTCCCTGACAGCACTGTATTCCTACTGCTGGATTTATATTCTAATGGCTGATGTAGATTTCATCAGATTGTCCAGTGGCAATAATTCATTCCATGTAACCTGGGTGTATTCCATTCTCGCTGGATTAGAGAGAAGATCTATTGCACTCACCAGCCAATCCATTTTAAAACTAGTTTAAAATATTAATAATCACGGTTAGCTAGATGGAAATATGATTGATTGCTACATAACCCACTAAATAATAAAACAAATCAATAGCTATAGTTATAAAACTAGACCCATGGGATAAATCAATCAAAACTAGTGCCTACATTTCAAACTTGTCTGTCACTCTGTCTTCCTTCTGCGTTGTCTTTTGCCCAGATGTGAAAATCTTCATCTGAAGTCTTGAGGTAGTGACAGATACAAAGGCCAAACGGATATCAAGTGTTCCACTGTTACAAACTCTTCCCTCTTAACAATTCATTATTCTCCCCATTACCAGTGGAAAACCCTAAAATACTCTAATTACACCGCAGTCAGTGTTGATCCCTTATTTCTTGGGTGACTCATACTAACTGCTCATTTTTTTAGTTTCTTCCTTTATTTGCCGTAATTACTTTTCTTGTAATAACAGAGGTATCAACAGCAGACATGAATACGTTTCAAGTAAAACAAACGTATTTTACTGATATTTTTAATATATAAAAACACAGCTTCATAAACTTCCAACCCATCTTCTCTCTGTACTTCATAGGTGGAACAGCATTTACTTGGATGTGTTGCAATAAATGGGCGTGCTGCACTTGTTACTGTGCTGTCTCAAAAACTTGTTTTACAAATCATGCACATAACAAACTTGCATACTATCATTTCTAATGTTATTACATACCCAAAATAGCCTTCAAATTGAATGAGATAAAACAAAACATAAATCATCTAGTTAGCATTCAAAGATCAGAACTGGTAGGTCTAGCAAGAACTGGTAGGTCCTGAGCTTTAAAGGAGATTTGTAAGGGGTATCTTTGCATTACCAGAAAGTTCAAAGCTTGAGTGTCTGGTTGTCTGTGTTATTAAAAATCCCACAAGTTTTGCAAATGTAAGGTAGCTATCCTACATCTTGGAAACATGCAAAAATACCTTGGTAATCATGTTTAGTCTGTATAAACATAAAGTTTGTTTCTGAGTCATATTTACTTCTTTTTATCATAAACCAATTTCACTAGAAATTTACATTAGCATGAGCAAACTGAATTTCTGTGCATTTAAGTGGTTTCATGCTTGCACTCCTTTTTTAGGCAAGAGCAATTGACTTCTGTGTTTACTGGGAAAGATACCGGTTTGCTTGTGCTGTTGGAAGGGTCAACAGAGCTGGATGCAGGGGAATTTTCAGCTGGTACTGCTCCTCTGAAGGCTCTCCTGCTGTGGAGAAGGCCTGGCTCGAATAAGCTGCACACCGAGTTCCTCAAGATCAGGGGCTTGCTGCTGCAAATTAAAATGTACTTTAGTGTCCACCTAGATACAGCATAGTACAGACCTGCCTACAGAACAAAGCAGTTTTGGCCTCACTCAGCATCCACAGGAGTGTGGGGAAGCTAAGACCCATAACCCGGATCTGCATTAAGATGGGAAAAGGCCCCGTGACACTGAATTTGAACTGACAAAAGCAAGAGAGCAGGTAGGCAGCAAGGACCAGCAGATGTCCAAAAGGAAAAAAAAAAAACCCACCATTTTCCAAATTCTGGCCCAAGTGTACCTATGCCCTGGTACTTTAAGTTCAAAACAATGTCACTAATAATCAGTTCAGATTTGGCCTTCCTGGTAGATCTTCTTCTTTGTGTAATGGAAATATGAAAAAAAGATAATACAGAACAGCTGGCTCTCAAGACTAGCTTTCACCTTCTAGGTCTCGTCCAGTAACACTCAAAGCCTAAGAAATTTAGGGCGGAAAGGGCCGAGAAGCGAGGAAACACAGACTAGATCACTTCGAAGGGAAAAAGATTGTAAGCGCAGAGACGCAGCACCGTTGGCGCTGTCAGAGCGATCACGAGGAGGACGAGGGGGATGATACGGGGACCGTGAATGCAGGAGACAAAGGAAAGAAAATACCACGAGAATAAATACACAAAACATGAGTTAGAAATCGATCTAAAGAGACACCGGCTTCCCTTAACTTCGGTTATTAATGTGCCAGCCATAGGAAGGGGGAGCAGGAGAATGCCTCAGAGATGAGCTAAGTCGCCCTGCAAACCCAAGAGGAAATGCTGCCAAGGACCCGGTAAAAATGAAGCGAGCAAACGCCCTTTTCTACCCAGCCCTACACGAAACGGCTCAAGAAGACCCCTCGGATGGCCAGCAGCACGCAGGGCCCCGGAGCGGCTTCCCGGGAGCCTCTGCCGATGAGACCCACTTCCTCCGGCGGGAGGAGGCGGCCGCGCAGGGCCGCTGAGGCGCGGCGAACGGCAGCAGCGCCCCACTCGGCTCGGCGCGGCCGGGCTCCCCCGCAGCGGCGAGGGCGGCTCAGAAAAGCGCTGCGGCAGCCCCCGCTCCCCGCACCGTCTCCCGGGGCATTCCCCGCGCTCCGCCCTGACCCCCCCGCTCCCCGCGCAGCCGCCGGCTCAGCCGGGGCCGCCTCGGCCGCCAGGTGTCGCCGGCGCACGGCGTCCCCGCGGCCCCTCCTGCGCCCGGAGCCGGCGGGGCTGGCTCAGTGCGAGCGGGTGGAGGCGTCAGCCCGCAGCGGGGACGCGCAGCCCAGCCCGGCTCGCCCCTTCCTCGCACACCCCCGCGGCTCGGCTCGGCTCGGCTGACGCTCTCGGCACCGCCAGCGGCCGGCCGGGCGGCTCCCGAGCACGGCCTGCGGCCGCTCTCCGGTGGCGGCGGTGGGGAGCCGCGGCGAGGAGAAAGCTGCTGCTGCGGCGGCGGCGGCGGGGGGAGCAGCCATGTTGGAGCGGGGAATAAAGTGACTTTCCTCGGGGAGGGAGCGCGGCCGGCGGTCCAGCGGAGGCGAAGGCTCTCGGGCGCCGAGGGGAGGGGGGGGTTCGGCTCCCGGCGGCCGGATACCGCTCCTAGGCGGAGGAGAAGGGGAAGGAGAAGGGGCAAAGGAACCGCCCCCGGACCCGTGAAGCTCCGGCGCTGCTGGTGAGTTGTGGCTGTTCATTGTCTCCCGGCCCAGGGTGCGGGTCCGGCTCGCGGCGGGGTGTTGGCTCTCGGCCTGCGGTGCGTGGGACGTCGCGGCGGGTGAGGTGACAGCGCGGCCCCGGAGCAGGGGGGAAGTGATGGTGGTCGTGGAAGAGCGCCCCGCGAGAGTGCCGGGGGCTGCCCGGGGAGCCCCGAGCGCGGGGAGCGCCGTTCGGCGCCCCCGGGCAGGCTCGGGCCGGGCTGCGGGGGATTTCCGCTGCCCGGTGGCGGCTGGGAGCGGCTCCGCGGGGGCTAGGGGGCAGCTCCGTGAGGCTGAGCCCTCTGCGAAGGGAGCCGAGCGAGCGAAGCCGGGCCGGAGGGGTGAGTCGGGGATGGCAGCCCCTGGGCACTGCCGGATTTTTTGGTGATCCTGCGTTCGTCACCGTCCTTTCCCCACCGCCTCCTCCTCTTCAAGCGAGGCAGCGTTCTCCTGACAGCTCTTCTCCTCGCAGCCTCCGCACGTATGACACATCGCTCCTATTGCAGGTCTCCCCCCACACGCACACCCAAAATATGTAGGTTTCAGTTCGTGGCATAAGAGTTCTTCTGCTCTGAGCTTTGAGTTAGAAGGTGACAGGATACGTGAACATTGTCTGACCCTGAACTTCTGTGAACTCCTCCCTCCCCTTCCTCGCTCAGATATGTAATGGCTTGAGACTAGTGAGAGCAAAATGGTTCTCTTGAAAGGACGGGGGAAATCAGGTGGGATCATGTATATTTTATACTTCTTGCAAATTTATTACGCCCACCAGTGCCAATACCGTGTTCATATGAGTGGATTAGCTGTTGCGTTAGAGGAATGCTGACCTTGATCCCCTTTGTCTCTCCTGCAACAATTTTGGTAGCTGGCTCTAGTTGTTTTAAAGTCATTGCTGTCTTTGGCTCTTTACTAATGGTTGTTAACAATGTTATGGGTGTTATGAGCAAAACGGGGCTGATTTAAAGTCCTTTTTAAAAAATTTTGGTGAATAATTTCTGTTCTTTTGTAATTTAACAGAAGATCAGTGGCAACATTCTTGTAGGTATCATGGTATAGATAAAAAAGCAAGCCTGGTTTGACGTTCTCCCATTGCTTCTCTCTCTCCCCGCCCCCCCCCGCCCCCCCAGCTTTTTTATTGTATTAATTGAACTGGAAACTATATCACCAAATGTTAAATACTAGGAAGATGGGAGGCAGAAGAAGACATTTATGAAATTAGATTTAGTACCAAATTCAAATTTGTTTTTATTACTAGAATTGGGAAAAATGGAAGTAGGTGATCTGGTATTTTACGTGCTTAAGATGTTAAAGAAATTGCCATATTGCTTTGTTATAAGAATTCTGTATCTTCGCATACATCTCTTGTTATTTACATCTGCACTTCAGTAAGTGGCATGAGAGAGGCTTGTTTTGAATAATTAATGTCGAAGTAACAGATATGAAGACATAGAATCACATGTTTAAATACGTGGTGAAAATTTTCCTTTAAAATTGTTTGTGCTTGAAAGAACAAACTGAATTTAATTCTCCAATATAGATAAACCATTTTAATGTTGGCATTAAAAGGGCTACTTGAATTGGAAAGATGAAAGCATCTTTTTTTTCTTTTTTTTTTTTTTTTTTTTCCTGGCATTATTTAAATACTGCTTTGACAGTAATGAGTTTGACTTACAAAGATCTTTGGGAAGGAAGCACAGTGAGGTTCATACCTTGTATTTGCATATTGTACTGTGTAGCCATGTGTTTACCCAGGATGGAGCTCTACACAAATCATGAGGTGGGTTCTGCCTACATCCGTACTTAAGAGTTTGCAAATTAAAGCCCATGTTGTCTGAGGCAAATTATAGTTTGAATGTGGGGAGTCATTTATTTTAAGCTTGGCTAAGAATGTAGTGCATTAATTGATCTTTTT
Source organism: Phylloscopus collybita (assembly GCA_027886175.1). Taxonomy (NCBI): domain Eukaryota; kingdom Metazoa; phylum Chordata; class Aves; order Passeriformes; family Phylloscopidae; genus Phylloscopus; species Phylloscopus collybita. The sequence goes on along the minus strand of JAJNNQ010000137.1, from coordinate 45,447,539 downwards.
AATATGTAAAATGCCACTAGCGTGTAGTGAAATACCTGATTTATAATTGCAAATATAATTTAAATTGAGAAACAGATCATGGCTGTGTATTTCCCCTGAATGGCTCTGGCTTCAATTTCTGCCCAACACTGCAGTGTGTTAATGTGGTATAGCTTATGACAGGGATGTTAAGATGCTCAGTCTGCATGTGTTACTGTTAGGATGTGGAGTAAAGAATTCTGACAGTAAAACTATGCAGAATTTTTTGAGTGGCCTAGTAACATACAAATCTTGTAATTTCTTAAATGACTACCTGCTGCTAGGAAAAAAACCCAAATGTTTTATTCATTTTAACAAGTTTCTGTCCAGCAGTGTATTTGAGTAATTGTACCTAAAAAGTGTAGTTGAGAAAGGCTTTGTTGAAGTCTGGTTCAGTGAACAGTCTATATTAAAATCTTTCCGTCAGTTTGCTCTTGACCCTCTTTTCATGTTAAGTGGGAGCTGTTGATATTCCACGTACAAATGAGTTTCCATTTTTTGTCCAAGAAAGCTAATGAGCTGTATTTTAAAAAGCTGTATATAATAGTTGTGTATTTATTGAATGCATTATATGGTATGATGTGAAAATGGACAAGATCATGTCAAAAAATCAAACTCAATAATTACAAAGCTTTTCTAGCATAAACTCACTAAATGTTGCTTACAGTTCTTAAGTTTCGGATATCTTAACTTTTTAGCTGCATGTTTTCTAATGCTTACTCTTTTTTTATTTCTGCAGCAAGCCTTCTATAGCTATTGAGGCAGCAGGATACCACTGTAATAAAAAAGTGGCAGTTCAGATTTTTGTATAATACACTACAACTTTAGCATGTAAAAATGCTTTTAAAATGCCAAATGATTACTTGACAGTTATGGTTCACATCTAAAGAACAAACTAAACCAGTGTATTGTTAGCAATCACTGCCTTATTTTGCAATGCACATAATTATAGCAAATGGCTTTTGCCTTCTGAATGTAAGAACTGTGATTTGGGGGGGGTTGGTGCTTGTTCACATACTGATGTATCAACTTGAATGATAGAGGTAAAAGCATTTGATGTTTACGTATTTTAGTCACTAGACAATAATTTCCTTTTTAAAAGTAAGTCTAGGCCTAGTGTGTTTTTAAAACTTTCTAAATATTTTATATCCTGTAACTTATTCCTTTTGGGCCCTGGCAATGTTTTTCCCCATGAAACAAGGCTTTATCCAGGAACACCCACTTAGTGGTGTGGGATGGGTTTTTTTCCTGTGTGTTTTGTGAAGAGTCATGATGCCCTTTTGACAGCTTTTATCTGAAGAAAAATGAAAGTTAGTGCTTTTTTGGAAAAATGACTTTTTATAATTCTGTATTGAATACAAGTTCATAGATACTCATTCTTTACTAACTTGATGGATTGGCAATTCTTCCAGAGTTGTTGGTTTCTTGAACTTCTTTTGGTAGTGATGTCAAGTGTCAAGAGTTTAGTAGAACTGGCTAATTAGAATGTGTACAAACAACACATTAAACCACTGATAGTCTCAGGGAATAAACAAGACCTGTACTTGAGCTGATTTGCCAACTTGGAGCACAAGAACATTGGAAAACGGAAAAAAAAAGAGTTCTTTAGTTCTGTGATCCCATTATATTGATTACTATAATGGGTGCATAAATCAGGTAATTTGCATTGGACCAGCTTTTGATACATCAGTCCTTGGATAGTAAGGCTTTAGCCGCATCCTTGGAGATCATTATACCCTATACCTGATTGTGCTGTAGAATACCATAGACACATTGATACTGGGAATCACTGTAACAATGCTTTACTGGCATATTTGGGCTTTTATGGTATAATGCTTGCTTTTAAAGGATTAGAAATTTCATTTGCTAGGAAACATCAGTTTATCATGGGTGCTATGCCTAAGCACGAATGTTGGAAAAAACAGAAATGTGAGAGAGCAGCATTGTCAATGCAGCAGCAGAAGCAGCAGCTGTCAAATCACGTTTTAATTTTTTACATAGTAAGCCAGAATTAGGCAAAATGCTTTTAAAAAGACCAAAAACTACCAACTTTATAACGTTTTTTACTAAACACTGAAAGGCTTCTCCAAATTTCAGGTCAATTTTCTGCTTCCTTATTTCAGCAATATGTTGAAAATGCAGAAAGCTGAAGGACAGTTGTATTTTATGTTTTGATGGTGACCCTTTTGTTGTCTTTTTTTTTAATCTTCTCTGGAGCAACTAGTTTTGCATAAATTATGATGATCAGGGCTGTGTTATTATACCAGAAGAAAGAAATGATGTATCTTTCAGTTGCACTCCTAGCTACGGTTCTTGCCTATCTTTGATTTTAGGTTGAACTTCTTAGGTATTTTGCCCTGTGCCCTCTTAATCATATTTCATTTAATTATTATCTCTACCTTGTAATTGTACTCCCTTCTCTGACTGCTGTTTTTTAAGGTTTGGTAGAGTTTCATGACGGTCTGATTTTTAACATCAGCATTTTGTCAGCTTCACTAAGGATACTGGGATGCTTTCAATTTGTGTAAAAGTTGTCAGAATCATGACGTTCTCTTCTTTGCTTGGTGGATTAGAGCATTTTGCAGGTGTGTAGCTGTACTGAGACAGTAATATCATAGTCAACTGTCATAACCTGTATATTCTTTCAGAAATGTCTTTTCCCAAGTATTTCTGGCTTCCTGTTCTTATCTTACGATATGGAAGTATCTTTGTTTGGATGTTGTTCAGGTATGTGCAAGGTGTGTCTTTATATATAGTCATTAAAGTTAACATTTCGTGAGGTTTACAGTTAATTGGTGTTCTCTGAAGTAAGTATCTTTGCAAAATATGGATTACTAAGAATTATCGAAGAATATTAGTCATCAGCAAAAACATTGTCCTGTAATTGAGAGAAGATTGTTTCGATTAAAAAGTTACGGTCCATAGGTTAGTTTAAAAAAAAGAAGCCAGTTTACAAAAATGTGAAGAAATTGACACTGAGATGAATTAATAGAATTGATAAGAAGGGCCAAAGTCTGTGATGAGGAGAGCCCATGCTGTCACCAACTATTACAATTAGGTGTATTTTAGGATGAAATTGTATTCTAAGAAAGCCATTAGCCTGTACAAAAAGCTGAAGAAAACGTAAGCATTTGATGTTCTTAGAATAGATTGATGTTCATGAAATACTGCTGTATTCGTAGGTAAACCAGCTGATACTCATATGTGGTTCTCGGAGACATTTCCTAAGAGAACCTGAAGGTGTTAAACAGCTGTCACTGAAGTTGTGAGGTAAGAATTGTACAAATTGCTAGGGCACTTTCTGGAGTGGAAGTGCTGGTCATAGATCTCAGTATGTCTCAGAACTGAGAAATTATGTGATTTTAGCACAACTAAGGTTTCTTTCAGTGGTTTTAGATGTTAGTTATATGCATAGTAATGAATATTGACGGAGTGGGAGACTAAGCAAAGAAAACAACTGTTGCTCAGCATATATTTATAGAGGACCAATCTTGTGAAACTAACGTCTGGTTCTCTTGATAAGATTAAATACTTCGTGTGGTATGTTGTTGATACTGCAGACAGGCGTCACTGAAACTTTTTATTTGGTTCTTACGTGGCATTTTGATTATGGAACTAAATGATAGATCAAGTGACAGCATATGAAATGGTTTAAAACCCGCTGGATAATGTGAATCAAGTGGTTACCTATAAATAGTTGCTGTTACGTAACCACGTGTGATGAGGGCTCCTCATCATAAGTTTGTGAAGAAGCCCTGGGAAGCCTGCTCAGTGTCAGCTGTTGGGCATTGCTACTAATGCAGTGAAAGTCAGTGAAAATTGCCCATTCTTTCTGTAGCTCCAGTAAATCGGGAAAACAATAGATACTGAAGAATGGGTCATTAGTGCAGGGTGGATGCTTGGAAAAATGGCAGCTTCTTGTTTATTTACTTATATTTTATATCAGGCTTTAAAAGATTGAATACAGTGTATTAACTTTTAAAATAAATTAGTTATATTTGGTAACTAAATCAAATATATGCAGCTGTTAATATTAGCTTTTGGTTTAGGTATTTTTTTTCTGTAAAGGTTTGGAATAGTTTTTCATATGCAATGATACTAAGCATTGTTCTGCATTCAATATGTGGGGTTTAGGGTGTGCTTTTATTTTGAAAATATAGTAATCAATAATATAATTAGTAGCATATAGGAGGAGAAAAACCATTTATGAAATAATAGATTGCATTTTATATTTCCATCAGTTTTCTGTATGTCTTGAAATGAATTTGAGTTTCTCAGTGTAGAGTTCATAAATATTCTCTGTAGGCCAAAAAAGATGTGGCTGTATTTACATTTAACTGGGGAAAATTAAAAGGCATTTTTTCAGTCTGTCATTAGCTTATTGCCAGTGCATCTTCCTCTGTCCTTTCTCTTTGTTGGCATCTGGTTGTCATAAACAGCAATAGAATACCTATGTGTGCAGTGGGCTTGTTGCCTGCTTAGCCACTATTCAGTCTTAAAGCTGTGTCATAAATATTGTGCTAAAAGGTTCAAGCGTCTGCTTGTAAAGCATGAGTCTATTTCATAGTTCACCTTATTTATGCTTTGCTCTGAACCCCAAATATAAAACTAAAGACTTCCTATGTGACTATGAGAGACAAAGCTTGGGGTGCTGCTGCCTGGGGATAACTTAGTTGCTCCACAGAAGGGTTCAACCTGGCATACCTGGCACTATCACTCAAAGCTGCGTTCACTTTCCCCTTTGCTGGCTGCTGCTGTCATCCCCACGTTCCTCCTTTTGTACAGTAGGTGTCTTGTGGCTCTGTTAGGGAGCCAGTGCAGGTTACATTGTACGTTTGGGTTCAACTTTACTTCCATGTTTACAGGTAAATAATAGTCACTTTCTGCAGTATCCATGGAAAAATAGCAGTTTGTAATGACTTATTTTTTTAAGTATCCTGAGCAGATGGGAGGGGAAACTTCCTGTGTACAGAGAGGAAAGGAGGTGCTCAGCTGCTAAATATATCAATCATATATGCTGCATTAAAGTCTTTTAAAAATGATGTGTAAAACAGCAGCTCAGAAACTTACTTTGGTAGTGGCTAAGAAGGCACAGTGTGGAAATAATGACTGATATATCTTACAAAATATATTCTTAATTTTTAATATGGGCACATGTTTGAGGTGAAATGAAATAGGATTTTTGGTGTGGAAATTATTAGTGTTGGACAAAAGACATCTAAGGAAACTAAAAATTACTTTTTTTCTTGCAAATAAGATTTAAAAACTGAATGAAATAAGCTGAAAATGAACTACAGTAGGAGTTTGAAAATATTTGGAAAATGAAACAATAAAAAAATGGCAATTATAGTATTCATATTTTAAAATGGGCCTAGTAGTGGGGTTGTGCAGAGTTCTTGTTTTGTTTCTGAAGAATTGATCACCTCGGGGGAGAAGGTCATTGGCATCACTGGAGCCACAGTTTGAATCTAAATCACTGAAATGTACAGTGAAATTTACAGTCACAGTGGTCTTGAGAATAATGGCCTGTACAATACTCAGGTAAAGCAATTTCAGAAGCAATTCCAAAAATATAAGATTTTCCATAATATTTCATTACCTTTGTAAATGTGATTCAGTAGGTTATGGCAAAGAAGCAAAATATTTTGAAGCTTATGCTATTTACCTTCAGGATTAAACAAGATAAACAGCTTAACAGTGTTCCCGTTTGCACAAGTCACAGTATTTTTAAACCTGCTGTTCGTAATTCTGGGTTGTTTATCAGGGAATGCAGTTAACCTAAATGTCTTTTAGAGGCTTGTTTCTGATACATCTCAGTATAATTCTCAAAACCAAAAATGTTTGATCCATAAGCCAAAGAATAGCTTTAAAATGCATTTAGTCAGAAGGTGGCCTTTGGTTATTAAGCGTAGGGGTTTGCTTTTTGTTTCTTCCTTGTGGGCTGCACAGGAGAAACAACATAATGGTGTATGATAATTAGTTTTTTCAGTAGTTTTATGCCTTTCTAATTGAATTATGCAATTTTAGTATTTTAGAAGCCATACAAAGTAGATTATGAGTTCTGAAGATAGGGATTTGATATGCCTTGGTAGTCAGCATAGTTACTAATATTTAGTATTTTAAATGTATTTGAGCAGGATTTGTGTATAAAATATTAAGTGTTCAGTGCTGTTAATTAGGTGTTCTGAACCTGCTTTCTTTAAAAGGGACTTTTTCTTTTATTGTTCCTGGTGGCCTTACATAATAGGAGTTTTGGCCTCCTGACATTTGTGAATATTTCTGGTAGTGGAAGAGGTAGACATGAGTTGAAGGATTTAAGTCATTAGTTGTTTGTCACTGCTGAAAGTTAATTTGGGCATGAATGGATAGCTAGTAATCGTTTTCACCTGTAGCTGCATTGTAACAAAATACCTGTATTCTTAACTATCTGTTTCTAGCAGTGGGTAGAAAAAAATGATTTTTTTTTTCAATAAATAAGTTATTCATATCTAAAATATTAATTATGCCAGATTGATTTGCATTGTGTCTTTTTTTTTTTTTTTTTAATGCATGTCTCTGTAATAGGTAGAGAGAAATAGGTTCAGATGGTAATCCAAAGATTTTCATACAGAGCCACCTCTTTCCACATTTACCTTGGAGGGAGCCCATCGGAACCATTGTTTTTGTATTACAGCATTACAGTTTGAGTTGAATTAAGCGCTTATTTCCAAATCATTTCTGTTGCATCAGTAAACTGAGGAGGTTTCTCCACCTGTCTGCATTACAAAGTTGGTGGTGAAGAAGGAAGAGAGAGACTGACGGGGGATGGAGGCAGGCACTTTCTTACTGTTGGTGGGAAACTGAAGTGTCTCCAGCACTGGTGTGAAACTTTCTCTGAAGTGCCTCAGGTGCCTAAAGATGATGAGTGTCAATTCCCACCCCCTTCCACCTCCCCCACGTATGCATTTAGGTCTTTCAATAAGTAAGCAATAAAACATGCAGATTTTTCTTTATTCATCACTTCTGCTTGCAAGTGTTCAGCACTAGAATTTTAAAATTCTAGTCATGTGAGTAGTAGTGATAGTGTATTGTAATATTGAAATAGGTTCCTGAATGAACTGTGTTCATGTTATGTCTTCTGACAATTTCAGAAACTAGGATTGCAAGGACAAATAAAAATGATCTGGGCTTCTGTAGTAGGAGAACCTTGTTCTTTGAATATATACGCTCTGTGATTAAGTAAGACAAGTGAAGATTTGAGCATACCCGCAGTTGATGGTTGTTCTTGACTTTTTAATGATATTATACTGCATTAAGTTATTGGTAAATTTACATCTTTACCTGATTGGATTGTCATATCTGCTTTTGGTAACTGGAATTGTATCTTAGTTCTGTGCTTGTTGTTTGTTTTGTATTTTTACTTTAAAGGTAGGATGTGAAATCTTTCTTCTGCTTAAATTTTGAGAATGATTTCCTTGGATAGGTAGACATTATTTGCCAAGTTCTATGCTAGTTTAGATAACTTGTTGAAGATATTTTAAAACATAACTGCAACAGATTTTGTTGTAGGGGCATTTGTCAATTCTCATGAAAAGTAGTGCATCACTAGCTAAAAAAAAGTATGTAGGAATGGATTATGTCAATTTTTGGTTGTTTAATTTAAGGCTTCTTTAAGATACTGATCTTAAGGGTATAGGTGCTGAGAATGCTCTGAAAATCAGCCTTAGTGGAGTTGTCTGCAGAGACCTGTCAATAGAAATTATACCATGACAATGTCTGAAACAGGTTCTAGTAAATATTTCTAAGAAAAAACTGCAGAAGCAAGGACAGTGTGTCTATAAAATACTGGTAAGCCACCTTTATACTAACAGAATGGCCTAGCTTTTCCTGTTTCTATGGCTAGATGTTATCTTGCTCTCAGTCTGTTTATACCCATGTAAATGAATCTAACCTGGATTATTTAATCTACATTCATGCTTTATGTCTCTGTGTAGTTAATTGCACGAGGTCTCTTCCACACAATCTCATACAGAACTAACATAATATGTAACCTCACTGCTTCCAGCCAGATCTGAAACACAGACTTGGAAAACAGCCCCATTAACTGTCTTATATAGGGAATGCTTTCTCTTAACTACATTTGATATGCCAGGCTTCCAATAATAGGCTGTTAAAAAAAAACCCACAGAGGTCTTTGTCACTGAAGGAGGAAAAAAAGCCTGAACCGTCTGACAAAGCACAGGAAGCAAAATTGTTGACAGAGAAAATTCCTTTTCTGTATAGTCACTTTTATGAGAAGCGCCACTCCCCAAAGGTAATATATTTAACTGTTAGTGGATCCTCATGACATAATAGATTTTTTTCTCTTGTATTCAAAGGTTTGAAAGGACTAAAGAAAACTACATGGGTTAATATTCTTCCAAAGTTTTTTTGTGGTATTTTGCTGTGTTATTTGTACTGTGTTCTAGTTTATAAATGTTTGTTTCTCTGTGATCATAAGAGGCATTGGAAAAATAACATGTTCTGTTTTGTGCAGAAATCAGAGAAATGTGTGATGGTCTTTTGATCTCACTTAACTTCTCTCAAAGCTCCTTCCACAGTGTACATAAACCTTGCTTTTTCTGCTAGGTAGTAATATTCCAGCTGGATTGATTTACTGTGGCTCTTTATCAGAAAGTCTAGGAAGCTTTTTGATTAAGCAGTCTGAAATACAGAGAAGCTGCACTGTTTTGCAGCACAGAGATATATGTTTATTTTTAATAATGTCTGTTCGCCCTCTTTGGATGAGTAGTACTTTTGAGCCAAACCTTAGGGGTTAGCAGTGGTTTTGTTGGGTAGCAGAGGGGACAGAAGGTGTCAGAAATGGGAGGTGGAGTGCATAACTGGGACTAACAGAGAGCTTTTCAGATAGGGCACGGTGGTGTTCTGTGCACTCATCCAGGGTCAGATATTACTGGAGCGTGTTTGCCCAGGTTTTCCTAACTCCTTCAGGTTTTGCTACATATATTGTGCAGAAATTTATTTACCTAAATAATTCCATGAGATTAGCTGTATGAATTTGTACTGTTGTAATGAAGATGGAAACTTGAAGCTTCTGATCAGGGAAAGCTATGTGTGAAAACAGTACAAGATTGCCCTGTAGAATTACTTAATTCTGTGTCATTTTGAAGTGCTACTTGGGGACAGTCTATCTATTATGTTGAAGGGGGTTTTATCTTGAATTTTGTTTTTTAAATGGTGTGCTATCTAACTTTTAACTTCAAACAAGTTAAAGGAGGAAATATGACGTATGTTAAATGTTAACGAAATTAATAGAAAAGGGCAGATGGATAGAAAGACATTCTGACCTTGTAGAAAACGGAAGCTATTTACCATTACAGTAAGCATTAGTAGACCTTTATGTGTTTTACTTAAGGAGTCTGAAAGCAACTCCAATAAATGTGACCTATTTTTATGTCTTGGACTCTTGAAAATCCTATTTCTGATGTTTTTGGAAGTGTTCTTACTTGAAAGGTGCAGTGAAAGTTTCAGGTATTTCCTTAGTGAAACTTACATGTATATTGAGAGGAGGAGGTTTAAAATCGCGATTTTATGCCTGGGTGAAATTTGTTTATAGCAAATGAGATGTAAAGAAAGGCAACCACATATTCTTCACACATGCAAGAGCATGTTCTGTCAGCAGTTTCTGCAGTTACTTTTGTTGCGCACTTCATGATTAGTTAATGCGTGTTGGGCATGTTATAAATGCATGTCTGGCATATCAGAATATGATTTATACTGTGTAAATCATAAATACTTCATTCAGTATTTTCACTGCTCATTACCCAGAATTGTCTAGCAGCACTTGAGAGAGTAAATGAAGTCTCCTAAGACCTAAATGCTGTCATCAGCAATATCTCCATGTTTGCATTCTCGTCTGCATGGACCACTTTTTGAAATTACCTGCTGTGTGAATAAAGAATATTAAAGTCCTTGTCATGCTAAAGTAGAAGTTTAGTACAAGCACTAAATAAATTAAAAATACTGTTCTTTTCTGAAAGAAATTATGTCTCAAATTTAGGTATCCAGTCTCAAAACAGCAATATTAATCATCTAGTTAGGTTAAAGAGAAAGTTGCTTTTAAACAGCTTTTGGTCATTATTCAAAGTTAATTGTTTATTTTGAAGGGGAAAGTGAACTTTCTTTGTATGAAATAGTGAACAATGCTAAAATTAACCTGATCTGAAGTATGTGATGTACTGTTTAACAAAATGATGCACCTTAAATTAGGGTTGTTTAAGAAAATAGCAATGTCTTCTAGGTGTTTTTATAAATAACCTGAATTAAAACCAAAGTTTGAGTCTTTTTTACAAGAGGTCGTGCCACTCTAGGAGTACAGATACCTGGGAGTGACATTCCTGTCCTGGAGGGTATGAGACTGACGGAGTCAGGGCATGGTGGGGACTGGGCTCTTCATAGCCTGGCTGTGCCATGGAGAGTGATGTGGCCACCATGGCTTCCCTTCTGGTGCCTCTAGTGAGTGCATTCTCTAATGATAAAAATAGCTTGCTACTTTAAAGCTCAAAAAAGCATCTTAAATTTTTTCTTTAATCTTTTTCTTTCAACTAGTGACACCTGGTGAATTGTTGAGTTCTTGTTCCTGTCTGTATTCTCACTAACTTCATCATTTGGTCTTCCTAGCTGGCAGACATACACTCAGTTAAAACTTCATGTTGGTACCAGTGTAAAGAGATGTCTAAGAAAGAGAATAGTGTGAGCTACAGGAGAACGAACATTCATTTGGAGGGTATTCACCTGTTTGAGCTATACTTGTTTCAAGGATAAAAAAAAAGTTGTGGTTTAAGGGTAGAAAAGCTTTGAAGTAAATATGTGTTTGCTGTCACCTCCAAATGTCTTTACTGACTAAGTTATATACTGATATGAATGGAATCCCATTGTGATTAAAAACTTTCTTAGTTAACTCTACCTGTCAATATAAAAGATAGCAAATCTGTGTTATTCTGACTTCTGGGTTTAGTTCATAAAGCTGAAATGTGAGGCAAAACAAAAATGTTCCTGTGATACTATAAAAAGGGTTCTTGAATTGAGGATTTGTGCCTGATATTATCACCTGCTATTCTACAGATACAGCATAAAAACTGATTCTAAGCCTGTTCTTGTGGTACTGGTAAATGTCTTTATATATAAAATCTGGGGTGTGCATGTGTGTGTCTGTTTGTTAGTAGAAGCTGAACCAACTTGAGTAAATTTTTTCCCCTGCTGCACTCTGCATGAGGTTGAAAATAACTTGCTTTAGCCTTGTCCCCACACTGTGTTTTCCTTCAGTGTGATGGTCATAAGGGTAGAGTAGTGATGGCCTTTTCCATCACCTGATGGTCCAGGACAGCTTTCCTCCCCTGCAGACTTCAAAGGACAACCATGACAGGAGGATAACACACAGGGTGGTAAATACACTGTGGTTTTCTCTCTGATTGAGAGCTTAATTTAATGGCATTTAGAAGAGTTCATGTTTAGTCATCTCATTTTTTTACATGAGTTATTTGCTGCAAAGCTCTTCCCTGTATATGCTCATTGACCTCAGCACTAATATGTCAGACTGCCGTTCATCAGGCCTATACATTCCAAAAAATGGCACATTTTCAGTTTGTCCTCCAAGATGCTCTGCAAAGTGCATGTAGTGTACGGCAGAGCAAAGGGAGATCCTTAGGTCTTCTAGTTGACTTGATGATTAAATTATGCAATTCTTATAGAGAATACTTTGACTCTGGTCATAAATGAAGTAAAAACCTGTTCATTACAAGCCTTATTCATAAGAAACATTTTTTCTGTCCTTACACCTCATGCATAACCTTATCTTGTTTTAATAAATGTCAGCTAGTGTAATACATAATTAAACTGTTTTGAACAATTTCTCAATTATCCTAATAAACTGTGAAACAAACTATGTCAATCCTTTAAGTCATATCAAAACAAGCTGCTTTTTGTGCTAATTGTGCTGTCTTAAGGAAATACATTCAATGAGTACTTTTGCTGGTGGTTTGTAAAACATGAACTGCACAAGAAATTAAGCTTCAGAAGTTTATTGAGCTGTAGATAGAGTAATAATGTTCTGATAGTAGCAGACTGATCCCTATGCTTGCTTTTATTTTATTGTGAAGTGCAAGGGGTTCAGCATGGTATTTACAACTGGATTTGTTTGTTACACACGAGAATGGAAAGTTTAGCTTTAAGTGTCTTGCTAGGATGTATGACAGTGTCTTGTTTCAATTCTTTGCCAGCCCTTATTTTTTTAGATGTTCAATTTGCTCTGTATAACTGTGAAGAACATACAGTAACATTTATTTAAAAGGGTTGATACAACATATTTCAAGAGTTTATAAATCATCAGGTTTGGCTTACAAAATTTTCTTGATCTCTGCTTATACTAACTGCAGCAGGATGCTACATGTGTGTAGCTTAGTTTATTGATCTTTGGATTGGGGTTTTTTATGTCAAAAGTCTTCTACCAAGTGAAAGTTTACTACTGCATTTTGATATTTTACATCATCTTGCTGGGGTACTCCTGAGCCTTTAACAAGGTCGATTTTCTTTATATTGGAATTTTTAATCAACTAAAAGTATTTTCTGCTTGACTTTTGTACTTATTTATAACCCTGTCATATTTCAGTAGTAAGCAAGAGCTAATCTAGTGTGGGAAGAAGCAGGATACCTGGTTTGTGTAACCCTGTTGTAATAGATTTCCACAGAGTGCAGGCAGTATGTGTAGCAAGAATAGGCTTAAAAAGAATTGGTCTCAACTTTACTTTGTAAATCAGATTTGAATATTTAAAATGCAAATTTGATGATAAATATATATTTCAAAAGCAAATCAGTGGTAATTGTGTTAAGCCTATAGAGGGGAGATTCTTTGATAGAATTAGAGGTTTTTATTTTAAAGTCTTTGTTAGAGTGATAAAGAAGTGTCGAAGAAGTGGGGGAAAGAGCAGCTCTTACAGATCAGACTTGTCCTTATGGCATCCTGACTCTGTGTGTGTCACTGACATTCAGCATGTGGACTCAGCCATTTATTTTCCTCCAATGTTTAATTTGAGACAGGTAGCTGATTATTTTTTTTTAAGAATCCAAAGCTTAAAGCTTTTTCCAGCAGGTTATCAGGTAGTTGTATGTTTAGTTACTTCAGAAGTTAGCTACTATGTGATGTTGTTAATTGTTCCTTGTTGAAGGGGCAAGTTGCTCTTTAGGCATAGCTCTGTCAGCTGCAGTATAAATGTATCTGCATGAGTGCTGCCCTCTGTATGCATCTGAGATCTGCAAGCTGCATGTAGTTAGGTTACAGGTTCAGTATTTTTTTTTTCCTAGTCTCTCATTATTAATGAAGTTCTTCAAGCTTGTTACAGGTACAGATTAGTTCTTGGGAAGGTAATTGATCTGTACTTACAGAATTTATGTTGTATGTGGGAATCATACTATCTTTGTTATAAGATGATAAAAATGGAAGCATGTAATGGGGAACTGGGTATTGGGAAGAGGTCCCTCTATGCTTGGTTTGTTTCTGGTTTGCTTTGGTAATGTTTGCTTTTACGCTGTCAAAATCTCATCATTTGGATCTTTCCCAATGTTTTTATTCAAGTGATAGGAAACAGAAGGGAAGGAACTAATTGGGATGAGTCTGGGAAATATGCTCTGAATACACGTACGGCATTTGTGCTTTCTTATCCAGATTTCCAGCATGGGAGATGTGTGATGGCAGAGGCATCATTGATAATGTAGTTACAGCTCTTGGGGAGTCCAAAATGTGTTTTCATCTCTACTGCCACTAAAGCAAAGTGTGTGTATTTCTCCTTATTGAGGTTCTCTCAAATTCTTGCTTTATAAAGAGGAGCTTCTCTTGTTAGTTCATGAGTAATGGCTGCATCCTACTATCTCTTTTTTTTCAGCAGAGGGGGTAGGATTTCCTCCTACATGCAGGGAAAAAAAGAGAAAATTAGAAAGTGATAGAAGCTAAAATCAAAATAAATGTGAGAAGAAATACGCCAGATTAATCACCGATTCTCTGAGACAGCAGTTCTTTCTTTAGGTGAGAAAATTACTCTTGGTAGTGGTATCTTCAGGGGGCCAGGCAACACCTGTGTTGCCAGGCAGAGGGTACTTGCATGTATTGATGTTACACACTTGATTAAGACAGAATGGAAAACTACCTGACAATGAATAGCACCTGACACCTTGGTTGCTTCATTGCAAGAGGATAAGGCGCTTAAAACTCACTAAAATCCTAAACTGTGAAAGCTTATAATTCTATTTGTGCCTCAGCATTATTGTGAGGACAGTATAGGTGGCAACAATTTAAACAAAAGCATGAGGGGAAATAGTTTGTGGTGGATTATACATCTTTTTCATTGTCTTCTGTATATTGCAGTACTGCAGCAGTGATACCTGAGCTGGCTATAGAGTTTTTGGTATGCACATTATTACTGGCAGAAGCCTTTCGATGGAAGTGTTTGCAGAAAATGTTATAAATCTTTCTGTGAAGTCTTACCAGTCATCTCCCTCCATGACTTGAAGTTTTTTATTCCCTGTGGGTTAAAAACCTTTCACTTTTCAATGTTCCATTTAACTTCAATGTTTGGAGACTGGAGTCAATGCTTTTTTTCAACAATTAATCTGTTTCATGATCTATGACAGCAAGTGGTCAGTGAATGTTTATTTCCCCCTCACCCCAGCAATTGGTTACACGATTTGAAATAAAAATACAACATGTCATGCTGAAATTGAGATGTTTGCTGAGGCTGTGCAAAGCAAGAGCTTGTTTTAAAATTGTGTATTTTGTTGGGTTGTTATCACTTGCTATCATATTACAAGTTTTCAAGTCTAAAATGGAAGTATTCCACTGTCAGTCCTGAAATATGCAGTATCAAAATGTTACATGAGGAGTAATATTTGACAATCCTTTTGAAACACCTTTCTCTCCATTGTTGTTATGCCAGTAGGGTTTTTTTCTTGTGGAAGTGGACAGCTTAAAACATCCCTATTAGGGAAGTGTATTAGCTTAAGTGGTCACATTCTCCATTTGAATCATTGGTAAGAGTTATGTTAGAAAACAGGTAGTATGGCATTGCTGACACTTTATTCCACTGAATAAGAAACTTGTTTACAACTTCTTGCCTGTAAACCAAGCCTTTTTTTTTTTTTCCCACCCCAATCTGGAAAACCAGGTAATTGGTTTTCAGGAAGTCACTTTTGCCTTTTTCTTCTTCATTTATTTGTGAGCTTGGTTATTTTGTTTTTCTCTAGACAAGAGTGTCCGCAAGCATAATGACTTTGAGCTTTAGTCAACTTTCATATTGGCAAGATTTAGGTGTAAGTTTATATAGAAAAGACAAATAATACCAAAAATAGGGAAGAAAAAGTACTCTTTTTGGGGTTTTTTTGGTATTTATTTAGATTCAGAAAACACCTCATATTTTTAAGTTTAAGGTGAAATACTAACACATTTCTGTTGATTGTCCGGTCTATATGATATCTTGATTTTCCAGTCTATATATATCATATAGATTCATATGAAATCATATAGATTTTTGGGAATCAGTACTTGGGCTGAGTATTTTGATGGTGATAAATTGATTCAATATTTCAGATTTGTTAAGTTACAATTTGTTAGATTTGCAGGCTACAAATTTTTACTGGAAAAACTAAATCAAATGTTATCTTCATTTTTGAAAATAATTTGATTGTGTGTATCTTTTCTATGATCTCTTATTAATTTCTTCAGCTCTTCTTTACAATAACTTACTTGACTCAAGTTGGGAACTTCAGAAAAACGATATGATTTCTTACGTGTTTCCTACGTATCCTGAAAAGGGTAAGATTTCCTACGTAATTCGCTCAGCATCTCTCAACATTAAAAATAGATCTGTGAAATTCTTCCCATTTTTTGGCGGTTTTACATTTGTAATTGTGCTGTTTTGGTTACTTTTATTTCTAATAAAAAATTATAGCTGATAAATCTTATTATTTAAGCAAGCTAGGCCAGCATGAAAGTGGGAATTTCTAAAATCAAAGCTAAAAGAGTGAAAAATGCTAAAAATGTTTGTCAAGATTTAAGCATTAGAGAGAGAGTAGTTAATTTCTGATGCTTTCAGTAAGAGCCTCTTACAGATTAGCATTTTCTTCTTTTTATTTCAAATCTTCATTGTAGCTTTGCTTATTTGACTACATCTTTTTCTCTGTATTCAGCAGTTCAGGAGAACCTAATCCCTCGCCTATATAGTGCAATCAGAAATAAGCTTTGACACACAAGGAAGAGCAAGCTAAACAGCAGAAATGCATATTAAAGTACTCTTACATAAGGAGGGTATTTTTAAATGAGGCTGGCTTAGTGGTGTGGATTTTGTAAAGGCACTGGTGGTCTTGTAAACACATGCAGTTAAAAAACAAGACTATCTGAAGCATGAGAATTTTTCTGTAGAGATCATGGAGGGCTAAGAGACTAAATCCATTGTCAATGTTCTTTCTCATTTTACTTGAAAGGTTGGAGGGTTATTCGCTGGGGGTTTTTGTTGTAGTTTTTACTTCACAGCCAGATTCAACTGCACGCAATTTTCAAGAGCTTTCACAATCTCCTTTTTTGATGCATTTATTAAAATAAGAAAAAAAGGAGAGAAAAAAGACAAACACACAAAAACCCTTCACTATCTCTAAGGCATACTCAAGATTCTGAAAATGCTTTTCTGAGCAGTGTCCATCATAATGGAATCCGGATCAGACTAGGAGCACCTGTAAAATGCATTTACTTTCTTCTGTTATTATAAGTGCAAGATGTGAACTTCAGCTGTGTCCTGGGCTGCGTCCAAAGCAGTGTGGCCAGCAGGACCACAGGGGAAAGGAAAGGGGTTCTGCCTCTGCTGTGCTCTGGTGAGACCCCACCTGCAGGGCTGCATCCAGCTCTGGGATCCCCAGCACAGGAGGGACATGGACTTGCTGGAGAGAGTCCAGAGGAGGGACACCAAGGTGATCAGAGGGATGGAGCACCTCTGCTGTGAGGAAAAGCTGAGACAATTTGGATTGTTCAGCCTCGAAAAGAGGTTCTGAGACGACCTGATTGCAGCCTTCCAGTACCTGAAGGGAGACAACAAGAAAGAGAGATGTTTCCAAGGGCCTGTAGTGACAGATCAAGGGGGAATGGATTAAAATTGAAATTAGTTTTTAGATGAGATATTGGGATTAAATTCTTTGCTGTGAGGATGGTGAGGTACTGGAACAGGTTGCTCAGAGCAGCTGTGAATGCCCCATTCCTAGAAGTGTTCAAGGTCAGGTTGGATGGGGCTTAGAGCAACCTGGTCTAGTGAAAGGTACCCCTTTCCTGTGGCAGAGAAGTTGGAAATAGGTTATTTTTAAGGTCTCTTCCAGCCCAAACCATTCTGGGATTCATAGAATCATAGAATGGCCTGTTCTGTCATTCTAAATATGGCTTTAATATTTGTTGATGCTATTAAAAAAGATAAAATAATCATGGATTAGATAATGGGAGAAAAGATGGAAAAATGGATTCTAAAGGAACATTCATATTTTATGCTTTGATGTCAGGCTAGTAGCTGAATTTTTAGCTAGGTAAGCAATCCTGAAAATTATCAGGAAAAATGGGTGTGTTTTTTGTAGCATTGACTTATTGACCATTTTATACTGTTCTTCATTTGATTTTGATCCATGGCTATTCTGAACATGTTTCGTGTTGCAGTTCATTGAAAACTTTCATCCTAGCATTGAATCCCAGTTTGTCTACTGGATGACTTAAATGATCCCTACCAGGAACTGAGGATTGATGCATACATTTATCCAGAGCAAATCCTTCACTGAGGATTAATTTACAGATGCATTGTTTACATTATTTTCTTTCCAGAAGTACTGTTTTTCATGGCATACTTTTTAACAGTGGGCATGCAAGTACAGTGAAGTTAAAATCTTTTTCATATTAGTATTTCTCTTTTTGAATTTATCACTTTGTGGCAGAAATGGTGAGACTGTTCACTTCCAGCGATCTGTGTGTCTATACTGCTATATATTTTTTCCCTCTATTGTTTAGCCATACCTGCTCTTATGTATTTTGATCAAATACTGCAAATGTTTCAAGTAACTGTACCTTCAGTAGTAATGCATTTATTTCCAAGTAGTCTTGTTCCTTTGCTGAAGTTAAAATAGTTTTATAAAACGTGAACCATTGAGAAAATAAATAGAAAAATCATGGGTGATGGCCATACAGCCCTTCACTGTAGTTTGTTACTTTTCATAGTCAAGAAGAATCAATCTTGCTTCCAAGAAATCAATTCCAGTATGTATGGAATGTAATATGTATGCTTAAGCAGTGTGCTATTGTACAACTGTTAGTGTATTCATATGTATATCATATTTTATGGATTCAAACAAATATTCCATGCAGATTAGTAGCTTACTGTATCAGAAATTTTAGTTGTAGTTGCTTCAAAACCAGATATAAATATGCATTGTGACAATGCTGAAATTATGTAAAATATCAAATGTTCCTGTCAAATTGGCTGAGTCATATATTTCTTTCAACTTCTCTTTTTTGTTATTTCAAGTTTAAGTAACTTTTGCAGCATACAAGACAATTAGAAATAATAACACATATCAGTACTTTGAATCGTTTCTACTGCATGAAATTTAAGTTGGCTGTCTAAGATAAAGGACTGGACACAGATGGCAGAGTAATGGCTGGGTAGCCATCTACTTCACAGTTTAAAGGAGTACTTTAATTTTACAAGCAAGGAAGTCTAGTTTTAAAAACAGACTAGAAGAATTGATTTTTTTTAGAGCAACGAGTTTAAGAATAAAAAAAATACATGATATTAAAACTGAATAACTTTCAAGTGCTGTGCCTTTTCTTTAAAATATATCTGATTTACCAAAACCAGTAAATTTGCAGTACACATTGAAAATATTACCTAGACATTGTAAGTAAGAGGTTTGTATACTCCTGTGTTTCTTACTCTCTGTAAGAGTTGGCTTTTGTTTTTGTGCTGGCATCCTCATAAATCACAGCTGTCTTTTACTATTTCTGAAAAGGAAAGAAATTGTTGTTGGTTTACCTGTAGGGAATGAATTACTACAACTCTGTTAAAAAACCCTTTTGAATATTACCTTATTTCTGAACAAAACAAAATTCCTTTTTGGGTTTTGAAGACTTTTGATAAATCTTTCTAGACTTTATTCTTTACTTCAGTTTCTCATGGCCTGACTTCTTGTTTCATCACGCTTTTGGGCTTTCCACCATTTTTGAGGATGGAATAAATGAAGAGCGTACCAAACTGGAGTTTGCTTAATATATTTGTATCTCTGAGGAATGAGATTCATTTGTGTGGTATCTAGTCATCCCTAAATGTTCAAATGATTTTTCGAAGATAGTAACACTGCATTGAATTAAGGCTTCCTATGCACAGTAAAGGAAACCAGAGATCTTTGAAGTTTCAGAGATCTTGTGTGCCGTTCCCTTTTAAAGATTAAAATCTGACATAGGCACTTAAGGGTTCACAAATTAGATGAGGCAAATCATTAACATATTTTTAAATAGGTTGAAGATGTATTATCACTTTTATTCTTTCTTCTGTTATTTTTATAAGAAGACATCACAGCTACAGACTGGCCCACACTTTGTCCTTTAGTTTTTTGTGTCCTTCTTAAGAGTGATTTCTGAAGGAACAACCACTTGAGGCTAGACACTTCATAGACATCTGACTAATTTTGTAAAGTTAAATAAAAAGCAGAAACCATGACACTGAGTAAAGAGGAGAATGATAGCTTGACTGAACAATTCTTGTTCCAATGCAAGACCGAGGCTTAGTTTCAAGATGGTTTTGGTTGTTAAACTTTGAAATGGTTCTTGAACTTTTTTTTTCCTTGGAAACACTTGGGAAATGGGAAAGTGAAGATTTGGAAAACAGAAAATTTCATGTTTTACTCTAAAATTTCATGAGCTGATGGAAACTTTTGAAAAGTTCCATTTGCAATGAAATTTAAAGCAAGGCTTTTAGTTTGAGGTGTGTTAGGTTCGTCTAATGGTTCTTAGGGAAGTTGATGAGAGTTTAGCTATTTTCAGTAGGAGAGTAATTAAGACAACAATAGAAATAAAAAAGAAGAAAAAGTTTACTCAATGGTGGAAAGGGTTTTTTAAAACAAAATACAGAAAAAGAACATTAACCCATAAGTAGACTTCCTGCAAATCCTTGTTTCTTTGGTGGATGAAATAAGGCTGCCTAGGGAGCCGTAGGGTTTTGTGGTTGCTGTTTTACTCTGGGAAGCTGTCAATACAGCTCTCTCTTTGTGGGTTCCTGTACCTCAGCTCACAGCTGCACCTCCAGAAATAGCAGATTTGTTCATTACTCTCCCTGCAGGATCACCCATCGGTGCAAACTTAATCCAGATCAAGTGTAAGCAAGTAATAACACTTCTGTTGACTTGACCAGAACATGTAACAATGATGCTTTTCTGCTTTGTGGTGGCTGTGGTAGCACAGTCGATCCTCTGTTCAGTGTAGGTTTGAAACAGAATTACACTTACAGTACTTTGAACGAATTCATACAGAAAAGCTGGAAAACTCTGGTGCTATGCATCATGTGAATATGTGGGCTTTTGATCTAGTAATTAGGCTGCCTAATACCCAGTTTACTGTCTTGAAATGTAGATCAAATCTCTGTTGCTTTCCTTCTTTATTGGTGAGAGAACTTGTTGCATATGGACCAGACTAGTTCTTTCTCTCACTGTTTTCAATACTTTGTGAGTTTTCTCTCTAGTTCAGTTTCTCCTCACTTGTCAATTCAGTTTGCATCTGTCTGTCATTCATTGCCCATTGTAGTTACTTGCTCATGCTTCATTCTCCAGCTGCTTTATCATGGAAGCATAAATATATGCTTAGCTTTAGAACGTGTTTTATTGGAATTTTTTTTAATTGTAGATGCCAGAGTAACTTCCCTATCAAGAACAAATTAGCTTCACAGTCTTTTTAGTAAATGTTTAAATATTGGTATGACACTAAAAATGAAAACAGGTGATTCTTTTTCTTGTTTTCCCTAAGACTGCATAGTGATAGGACATAATTTCTTTTCAGTAGCTTATATGCTATAATGAAATTGAACACTGATAAGCTGAAGAGAGTTCAAGTAGGTTTTATACAAATTATAATGTGGACAGCAAAGTACAGGTTGAGCTGTTAAAGGTGAGATCAGAATGAGGCTAGGATTGTGTTTAGCTCATTTTAATCTGTGCAGTTCTTTTATGTTTACTTGATTGCTTGCCACCTTCAAAGACTTTTGTTTGAGATTTTGCTCAGTTTCTTTTTGGTTGGTTTCAGTAACAGTATACTAGGATAATATATACTTCTACTTGTTATCTCTCTGGAAATTGAATTTTTTTTTTTTAGCAAGCCATGTTTAATTTAGTAAATCTGGTCTTGATTCTTGGGAACCGTTGTCACTTTCATCAACTTGAGCAAAAGGTGATTATGCTTCTACTGCAATTCATCAGACAGAAGGAACTTCATGCCTGCCACATGTGCTGCCATCATCAAGCTTCTCCTGCTCTTTTTTAATAAAGCTAATGAATTCAGAAGGGGAATACTTTATAACCACATAACAATTTGTGTCTGTTGTTATCTTTATTCATGATATATGGTTTCATTTTGGTCTTTTTTTCCAACAACAGAGATAGCTAAGTTGTGAAGGTCCAAATTTCTCTTGATTCTGTAGGATCATAGAAGGGTTTGGGTTGGAAGGGATGTTAAGGATCATCTAGTTCCGTCTGCCATGAGCAGGAACACCTTGTACTACACCAGATTGCTCAAGGCCCCATCCTGCCTGGCCTTGAACACTTACAGAGGTGGTCCACAAGTTCTCTGCACAACTAGTTCCAGTGCCTCACCACCCTTTATAGTAAAGAATTTCTTTGGACTGTTTAATCTAAATCTACCCTCCTTCAGCTATAAGGCCATTCACCCTTGTCCCATCAATACATGCCACTGTTAAAAGTCCCTCTTCAGCTCTCTTATAGGCTCCTTTCAGGTACTGGAAGGTGTTAAATGGCCTCTCCAGAGCCTTGTCTCAGCCTTTCCTTGTGGGAGAGATGTTCCAGCCCTCTGGTCATCTTGGTGATCTTCTACTGGAAATGTGGACCATTTTCCAATAGGTCCACATCTTCGTTGTGGTAGAGGCCTCAAAGCTGGATGCAGCTCTCCAGGTGAGGTCTCACCAGAGCAGAAAGAAAAATCCCTTGCCTTGCCTTGCCTTGCTGGCCACATTGCTGTGGATACATCTCAGGGTACAGTTGGCTTTCTAGGTTGCAAGTGCATACTGACAAGACTCATTGAGCCCCCATTCACCCACACCCCCAAGTCCTTCTCCTCATGGCTGCTCTCAAAACAACTTTTCAGAATTTCTGGAAGGATTTTTGTAAGCATTCATTGTCTTACTGTATTATGACATTGTTCTAGTTCTGTGGTGAGTTCTGTTTCCAAATGAATTAAAAAACCTAAAAGTTGATATTTTACAACCTGTAGTCACCATAGCAGCATAGTGAAAGAAGAATCTGAACTGTAGAGATGATAACAATCATTTTGAAGAGCTAGGAACCCCCCCGTGATTATATCTAAAGCTTATCTAAATACGCTGGTAAAAATCCCTTCAAGAAGTGTTCCTTATAACCTGTGCTAGGGACATATTGGGTTCAGAGATGGATCTTGGAGAAACATTGTTGTAAGTTTCAGCAGTGGTGTGGAATAAAAGTTACAAATATCCCAAATACACTTAGATCACTGAGATTGTTCCAATTGTTGAAAATGACAAATAATGATAATTTTTAAAAAGAGCCCATGAGATAAATCCAATTGAAATCTGACTGTAGTATTTTAAAGTGAAATTACTAAATGCAATACTTTTGAAGTAACAGAATCTGGGAATAGAACCTCAGAGTTGTGCTCAATTCAAGTAAATTGGGTCAAAGGGTATGGTTTGTTCCAGTGAGTCATTCTGATGCAAGAAATGGTAATGCCTAGAGGATTACTGTTAGAGATAGTACCTATATGACATGAACCATGTTGGGAAGGAAAAGATGAGTTCATTTTGCTGTATAAATATACAATATATATTGTATATAGGTGGCATATTGGCTGGACTGCAATCCAACAGTTCATTTCATATGATTAAAATCAGAAATGGCAGAGAGTACGTGTGTCAACAATTCAACAGAAGGAAGCATGTACAGTTCAGTAGACAGAAAATTCAGTTTTTTATTTCCCTACTGCATGGTTGCTATGACCTTGCCTTCCTAAAAACCACTATTTCTTTGTAACTAGCAAGGTTTGCTTACTGTTACCAAACACAAGCATAAAATTTCCTAACTGTGCATGTATATCTTGTTTCTCTGTGAAGCAAACCTGTCGTTTACTTCAGTAAACAGTAATAGTGCTTCTACTAATGGAAGCCTCTGGTATTCTGGTTTACCATTCAGCTGATGAGTTTCATTCTCAAGTCTTGGTACAAAAGTATATTAAAAAGATTAGAGTCCAGGGAGATAAAAAAATTAAGGCTCACTTCATGACAACAGTCTGGCACATTTTTATTCTTAAACTTTCATCAGAACGTAGGAGTGAAATAATTGCATAACTAGAATCTTAAAAATTTGGGGGTTTTTAGTTAAGAAACCTTCTTTAAGAGCAAGTGCCGTTAGTTTTTCATAATAAAAACACTCAGCTTGTTTTATTTACTTCAAAGATAGATGTGGTTACCAGGTGTTGTGCTGAAACTGTATTCAAGATGCACAGCTTAAATTCTAATATGGTACTACCTGATTATTTTATGCTTTACTAACGAGACAGATGGCTGGTCCTTTTGAAGGGCTTTTATTGGGTTCCCTTTTATTAAATAGTAATGTAGATTAATTTTAAATAAAGTAAAGCTATAAATCTGAATTACATTTACTACAAGTGAAAACTAGAAGCTTCTTGGACTGTTTAATTTCAAGCTTATGGATCCTAGTTACCAAAAGGGAATAAACTGCAGTGGCAAGATTTCTGGTTACTCTTCAGCATGCTTTGGTATGTTGAAAGGCAGCATACCTGGGTGGTAACACAAATGCAAGCTTCCATTAGAATGCGTGTAATATTATTTTAAAGAATATTTTGGTGAAAGGATACTGTTTTCCAAGACTGTTGAATTGTGTAATTCAAGATCAGCTCAAATACTTGACATAGAAGCAGTAGTTTGGTGAAAGAGTATCAGGTTCTAAACTTTTAAAGAAACAGGCCTTCTGTTATATCAGTCAAAACATGATCTTTTACTCTATGAGATGACAGATGACATCAGTTGGACTTTGTATATTGAGGGTAAATACTGTATATTTAAGGGTTGAATACAGGGGGAAGAAAACCAACAAGGATGTTTCAAAGGAGGATAAGGAACAAAGAACCAAGTAGTTTTAAAAAAAATCAATTACTAAGGTAACATCTGTTGCTCTTAAACTTGGCTTATTGGTTTTGAATGTTAGTGCCACTTTATTGTGGATTGTCTTTGTGTCTCTTCATCCCAGCACATAGATTCCAGAAAGAATTATGGGAACTGAAGGAATGTAGTAGAGAGAGGGATGAAGGAACTGGTCATCTTTCTCATTGTAGAGGAATAGTGATCCAAATTGTCCTTGAGCCTGTTCTGATAAGACAATGAATAATGGTTTTAAACCAAAAGAAAGTAGATTCAGACTAGATAAAAGGAAGGAATTTTTTTATGCTGAGAGCGATTAAACACTGGAGCAGTTTGCCCAGGAGATGGTAGATGCTCCATCCCTGGTAATGCGTAGTCAGTTTGGTCACGGCTCTAAGCAGCTTGGTCTAGTTGAAGATGTCTCTGTTTATTGCAGGGATGTTATATTGGGTGACCTTGGAGGGTCTGTTCCAACCCAAGTCATTCTGTGATTCTCACTCAGCTGGACTGGTTTGAGAGTTGTGTCATCTGGTGACGTTATAATAACAGGGTTCTATTTTTCTCCCCTGGAATTTTACAGCAAAACTGCTTCAGTACTTCTCCAACTGAAAAATCTTACTTTCAATACTGCTCTTTATTGGAGTATAATATGTAATGCTGAAGTAAGACTCTGTAGAGAATTTGAGTCTATGTAGAAGCAAAAATTTAAATTTACCTTTTTATAAAACATTTTTGGTTGGTGAGACAAATCTTAGAGTTTGGAACTTTATCCAGATCACTGACAGTAATAGCAGTATCAGCCAATGCAACACAATTAACACCTAGAATGGAAAGTAGTTTGCTGTTCAAGGGTTTGGCTCACTGTTTGTCCATGTCAGGATGAGACTGTTGTAAGCATTAGGCTCTAACAGCAGAAGAATGGTACTGTTTATAGTTTGGAAGAAATTATTTTGAAGATAAATATAAAATTCCACTTCTTTCTTCTGCCTGAGAAACAAAAGAGGGCAAATGTGTCTCCTCATCATAGATATATATTTGGAAATATATGCATCCTGTACATCCTGTTTGATTCTTTAACTGTTTCTTTACAGAGATTTTGTAGTAAAATATGTATCTGTCTTTACTCTTGACTTTAAAATGTCGCTTGCAGGAGGATCCTACAGAAATTCTGCTTTTGTTGATAGTATCAGTGTTGCTTGCCTGGCATTTGTCACAGTTACTTTGCCTTTTTATAATTCTATTAAAAATAAATTTGAAGACTACATGTCCTTCAGGTTGTGTTTCCTAATTATTTGTGTCTGGTTTAATATTATTGACTGATTGTAATACTTGTTACTTTGCAAGGTTTCCTATATACTAACGCATTCTTAATGGCCTGGCATTTACTTGCAGATACAGTTTTCTTTTTTAGTGGTTGCTGTTTGTCTCCTCTACTGAGTCAAGACAAAGTATTGTCAGTGACTCAGCTCTATATAACCTTTTGTTGTTGTTTCTTAATCTTTCTCTGGCCTGTGTTCAAGGTCCAGAAAACTTGCTTAGGTACCTTCAGGTAGAGAGTTGTTTATACAAAAAGGAGGTAATGTGAAGTTTGACTAAGTGTCCTTTGATGTGCTAGACAGACTGTTTGCTCAGTCTGGAAGGGGCGTGGCCTCTTAAACTGATTAACTGGAGTCACCCAGATTACGTAGTGGTAATTTTATTGTTGTGCTTAGTTTCAGAATCTGGGAACCTTTTTCTGGACAGCCTCAGTTACTTAGAGGAAGAGCAATATGTAAGTTCATGTGTAAAAGATGTGCAGGGAAGACTGATCTGCTGAGGCCAAGAAAAGGAACATCAAGTGATACTGAAAGGTCTTTAGTCTTCATATCTGTTAGTCTCCATGGAAGGTTCTGGTTCTTGAGCCAACAATGACAGTTCTGAGAGCTTGTTGTAAGGCAGTTGCCTTGTTTTGTATGTTTAAATAAAGTTGTACCTTTTTTTTTTTTTCTTTTTCCCGGCTTCTTGAACACTGAAAAATACCTGTTGTGAGACTGTCACCTTTGAAGACTTAGTTTGTGAGCAGGATGTTGGTGTAGGAGTAAGACAGAAGAAGCAGCTGCATGTAGTCATTGTGGTGGAAATTGTAGTGGCCAGAACCTGTTGCAGTGGAAGAAGGCACTTGTGCTTTATTTCCTATCCATTTGTTATTTTCCCCTGTCATCTTCCCTTAACAGCACTTGCTGTTGTCTTTTATTTTGTTCATAGATTGCTTT
This sequence comes from Phylloscopus collybita, assembly GCA_027886175.1. NCBI lineage: Eukaryota > Metazoa > Chordata > Aves > Passeriformes > Phylloscopidae > Phylloscopus > Phylloscopus collybita. The sequence goes on along the minus strand of JAJNNQ010000137.1, from coordinate 45,420,814 downwards.
TATTTCAGATCCCAGGTTTTGTTTAGCTAAGCTAAATAGGCTTTTGGCAAAACTGCAGCTTTTCAGGCTGTTTTTCTGGTACACAAAAGTACTATCATAGTGCTCACTGTGAGGACAGCCTTACCTTGGTTTTGATGTGCACTAATGATTAGTACTCTACTTCTGTGGAGGGACTAAATTGGCTTAAGCAGCCCCATTCTTTCCTCTCTGCCTTGTAGGGCATACTGCCACCACCTTGTTGCCAGCACAGCTGTTTGCAAAGCTGCTTGGCAAAACATATGTTAAAACTCTTCTTTCTTTCCCAGGTTGTCAGCTAAAAAATCATTTGCATTAGGAATAGTGTCTTATGTGTTTAGTATCCTTGGCAGTGAATACTGAAATGATCCATGTGGGCATATTCGGTTGACCATTAAACGGCAGCATGAACACTTCAAACAGACGTAGCAACATTTGTCTGAATGCTGTAACAGAACAAATTGGTACCATGCTGGGACAATCTTGACTGCTATGTAAAAATTAATACAGCGGGAAAATACTGTAATGGACTTACTGTTCAGAGATTTTCTGTTAGTGAGGAATCCGTGAAGTTGTACGGATCACAGGATTGTAAAAGGGAAAAAAAGACAATAATTTGTAAGTTTTTAAAATGTCTCTGAATCAGAGACGTTTATAAGTTTAGGTAGAAGATGTTCACGAATTCAAACAAATTTTTGAACTGTAGTTCAAAGATTATTTATTGCAAGAATGAGTTTATTTACTGCTCCTTTGGAATTACCTTTGAAATACCTCAGTGGAGCTATTAAACTTACTCAGCTTGACTATAAGAAACTGTTTTAGGCTGTTGTTTCTGTCTGTGGTTGCTTTCTTAGTTGTTGCCAGGGTATTCCATCTCTCTGTTATTTCAGGAATAGTAGTTATACTGTAGACAGGATTATTATCATCAGAAAATAGAAAAACACAGAATATAGAAGAGACTGATAAATCTTAGACATTAAATGTTTCAAAAGTGTCAGTTTTATCATACCTTTTTTTGCTTAATGTCTTGTTTTATGTCTCTATGTAATGCCTTCAGTGTATGAGATCTTCTGTGTGGCATGTTATTTGTTAGAAAAATATGCATGTATGTCATCAGTACTGTAGAATGTGTTCTGTACCATGATACATATTGGTCTCTTAACTCACTAAGTGAAAACTCTTCCTGTATTGTTATATCATTCTTCCTTTAGAAAAAAAATCAAAACCAAACTGTCAATTACTCTTTCAGAGTTTGTTTTTCCTGGCTTGTGGGTTTTGTTTTGTTTTGGTTTTTTTTGTTGGTTTTTTTTTTTTTTTTTTTTGGTTGGTTGGGGTGGGTTCGTTGGTTGTGGGGTTTTTTTGTTTGTTTTTGGTGGGGTTTTTGTGTTTTTGTTTTTTGTGGGTTTGTGGGTTGTTTGGGTGTTTTTGTTTTGTTGGTTGGTTGGTTGGTTTTTGGTTTGGTGTTTTGTGGTGGTGGTGGTTTTTCGTCTTCTGGAGGTACATAGCAGTGTAAGAGGAAGGCATCCAAAACTGTACATTTTTAAACTGTTCATGGCTCTTTGATATTATTTTTAGGCACAAAGCTGTACATACAGTAGTTATGAAAGGGTTTGATTTTATATTTGCCTGATTTGCTTTATTGTCAGTACTTTCTGGGTTGCTTGATGGGGCTTTTTTTGTGTTCACACTATACAGAACATGTATAGAGATTCAACAAGTAATAAACCAAAAAATTGACATTTGGAGGAAAAATTGTGAGCTAGAAAACTATTTTTTATAACAGTCTTCATTTTGTGTGCACTCTTCTAACAATTACAGGGGTTTTTTTGTGGGATGAGTTCTCACTTGGTGGTTAATTTCCAGGCAGGCCATCATAAGGTTTCCCCAATACCTTCCCTAGTGCAATTAATTTCTGTTCTAAGAGGAAAAGGCCAAGCTGGTTTTTTATCTTGCTTAGAAACCTTGTAGCCTTGTTCTTTGTTCATCCAAACAGGCGTGTCTTTAGTTTTTATCTCAATTTATATTGCTCTGATGTCTTTATCTCTTAGTGCTTGATTCAAGAACATCAAAATAAGTTGAAAGCTTTTCATTGCCTTAGGTCTCCAGCTGTAAACAAAACATTTTTGTTAGTGCAATAAGAAGCAAATGTTGAAGGCTCCAGTGTGGGAGTTCAGATGCTTAGAGGACGACAGGTGGTTCTGGGCTGGACTTTGGGAGAAGGTTCTGTGGTATGAGATTGTTTGATTTGGTGCCTGAACTGATGGGGAAAAAAAAAAAAACCAACACCAAAAAACCAAAAAACAAAGCAGCCTGGAAAACTGTGCCTTTTATTGACAGAATTTCTCAGGCTCACAAAAGATTGCAGATGTTTTTCAGTCTTAGCACCAACATTGTCTTCTTGAACCTAGCAGGAATTTTCTACTCGGTGTTCTTCCAAAGACTTGCTTGTTTGCAAGACTGAGGTTGATTAGCTCAGAAGGGATGATGCAGCATTGTAAATTGCTAAAATAATCTGAGTATTAGGGAGCAGCAAGCTTTCTGCACAACTCTTTTAATTTTTTTTTTTCCTGAATGCTCTATTAAGGCTTTATGATTATTAATCAAAGCTCAAAAAATTACAGACACTGCTTTTGGTTTCCAGTGCTTATTGCATCTTTCAAAATCTGAAGTTCTGTGACTGTCTGGTAGTATTTATGCTACATCCATGTAACCTTTTAGTTTTTGCCTTCCCCTTCAATAGAAAAGAGGCTTTCAGTTTATGGGTCTGACAGCAAGTGTAGAAGCTTTGCCAGTCAGCTCATTTGTTTTCTTGGCTTAAATGTCAGCCAATTTAACCAGACTCATACTGTGTTTTTTCACTTAGCAGTTGAGAGAACAGAGCCTTTGATAATTAACATGGAATTATTAATCAGTACGACATATCTAATCCAGGGAGATCTATCAAATAGTACATCTTTGTTGATTTTGATGTTTGATATTGCTTGAATCTCTGTGGGAGCGAATACATGTCTACATTTTAAAGAATGTAAACTTGCTGTGGTTACCTAAGTAAAGCGTTTTGAGTCCAGAGAAAGAAAATAAGCATAGGATATGAAAAAAGGACAGCACAATTCGATCTTTTGGGCAGATTTGGTGTTTTTCAATATTTTAAATTCTGTACCAGTAGCATAGCTAAATATGCCTGCAGTAATGTTTAATATATATATTTGTACTTAAAATATGAATGTAAAAAAAACACCACAAACCCCTTGTACTAATTTATGTCCTTCATTATTCTTTAAAGGCAGAGGTATTGGAGGGGGCGGGGGGTGAAGATAAGGAAAAGTATTCATAGTCAAAATTAAATTAGGACAGGGTAATTTCCAGATATTTCCTCTCTTTGGAGTGGTTCTTCCAGTTGATGATCTAGATCAGGAGCTGAATATAGATGCTCTCATTCACTTAGGGAGGAGCCTATTTGCCTATATTAACTAGTAAAACTATCCTTAGATAAGAAGTTAATCTTTGTAAATACCTTTGTTCCCCCGATTTTGAGTAATTGTTGGCTGTGATTCTCTAAGTACATTAAAAAGGGCTTCACTGTGAAAATTTAGTTCCATCTTGAATATTTTTCATAACGAAAAAAGCTGTGAGGGTCTTTTTGCACTGGGGATGTCACACTAAGCTGAGGTATTTGACTTCACAGTTTTCTTTCATCAGTAACAAAGGCCTTGTTTGTCAGGTGTCGCTTATATCTGTGTAATGTCAGTTCTTTGACCCAATGCAGCATAAAGCTAGTAACTTTTAAGTAGCTGTGCTCCTGACAAGAGACTCTAGTTGACCGGTCTCATATTTCTTCCAAAGGCCAAGTGTGGAAAAATGCAATAGAATTTTTTTTTCACTGATGTGAACAAATGTGAGTTGAGACAAATACAAAGAACAGGTGCAAAGACTAAAATCCTGCATTTGTAATCCATTCTTGCAAAGCAGAATTATGATTGTGGGGAGGTGCATCCGTGCTGTATGTGAATTTTATGAGTGTTCAAACTTGTTGTTTTTTATCTTGGAGAAATTATCCATATATTTCCCATTAGTGTAATTAATAGTTTGCTCTGTATTGGATGTGCAACAATCTAATGTCACTGGTTGTGTTTATTTTTTAAATTCAGGTAGATTGAGAACAGTTTAACATAGTGGAAATCTGGTTTTCTTTTTAGAATAAGGGGTCAATATCCTTGACAGGTCTTTCCTATTTCTGTTTGTAATTAATACCACTTGCAGCACTGCCGTTTTTCAGGCCTTTCTTTCTGACACAAGGAGTTCATGTAGAGTGCTGTTACCTGTTTTCTTTGATGTCTTGTGCCTGGGCTTTAGCTAACCCATGCAAGGGCCATGCTGCATCCATGCTGTTGCTTATGCTGTTATGTAGGGTTTCTGATCTTCTCCTTTCCTCCCACTTCAGCTGTTGTCTTACAGGTAAGTTTTCCTGAACAAGGCGTAAGGAATGTTTGGAACCTTACTGCCTTGTAAAGCAGCCTGTAAAAACTGTCTGGTTGCAACTTCATTGTCTAAGTGGAAAAGTGATTTTAAAATGCTTAATCTTTATGTAGATGGACCTCAGTGCAATATAACTTAGGGAAACAGAAGTGTCAGCATTTAGACTGATCCAAAGCTTATTGAAGGACAGGTTCCCTTTGAATCCAAAGGGCTATGAATCAGCAAAATCTTAGTGAGATTTTGGTATTTTTGACCGTCGTGAAATAAACTGACTAAAATTTAAGCAGTTAGATAGCTTTATTGGTTTTGAAAATTTTAACTGAATTTGTTCAAACTTACAAGGATTAAGCACACATAAATAATTGTGTATGAAGATCGTAATGCCTTACTTTTTAAACTTCTATAAAACCAAGAGTCTGGGAAATTGAAGGAGGTGGAAGGGCTTTTGAGAATATTAGCCATTGGCAGTGTAAGGCCTCTGAATTTTGGTGAATACGTGAGTGCACAATCTGGCTGAGTTACTGTATTGGAATCAAAGTGCTTTCAAGTCTGTTTGCTGTACAGCCTGGGTGTTGTGCACATATATATGTGCTAAATGAGAAGTGCTGTCCTTTGGGCATCATGGGAAGGATCCGTGTGAGTCAGTGAACCAACATGTCTGTTTAAATCTAATTTTACCTGGATAATTTTAAAAAATGGAGTTTGTTTTCAGGACTGTATTATGAAGATCACTTTTAAAAGTCATTTGGGTTCAAGACGAGGGTTAAGACTAGTGAAGTGAACTGAGTTAATGACAGTGAATGTTGGAAAATAAAAAGGTGAATTTTAGCATTATTTTCAAGGATTAACTTACATTACTTTTAAGGCCAAAAAGACCAGTTTTTCAGTGTTGGACTGCAAATTGTTTGTAAGAAGCAGCAGTTCCTTTAATGTTGCTTCTTTTGTTTCGTGTCAGTATAAGGATTGAACAAATATGTCTCTGCCAGCTTTTGTAGGTTGTATCAGATAGTGTCATATCAGATTGCTTGTCCTCATTCTGTCTGCAGAAGACTAGAATTAGCATTAGTTGCATTCAAGTGTGTGCATCTATGTACTGTGACATCTGAAATACTTGATTTGGGTATGACTTACTCAGAGTAGAGAAATTTACAGAACAGAATAGTCAAGCCTGTGGGCTCTGTTCTAAAACTAAATGTAGAGATAACTGTATTCTTCTCACAGTCATTAAGAATTTTGGGAGACATTGCTCCTACATGTATGTTACTAATCAAGTAACTCCATTTTGTATTTAAACTAGATTTACTGTTAAAGGGAGATATGAAGTATGCATCTGCTATTAACTGGTGAAAATGAGTATCAATTTGGACTTTTCTGTGAAAGTGCTGGCATTTTAGAGAAGCACTGTTAGTTTTGGATTGTACATATCACATTTTCAAAGCTCTGTTCACTGATGTCCTGTCTTAAACTTCCAAAATTGAACAGTTTCTGCAACTTTGGCCATGAGAATAAAGAAGTCAAAAAGAGGACATTTGGAAGTGCCAGAAACTACTAGTCAATTCTTCCTTTTTTATTTTTTTACTTTTATTTATTTATTTATTTATTTATTTATTTATTTTTATTTTTCCTCCTTTACAATTCTGAACTAGCAAGAATACTGGTGCCTTAAGGGAGAAACATTTGGTTTCATACTACTGAGCATCTTTTCCTTTAAAAAGCTGACATATATTTCAGTAGAAGAAAACATTCTGTCACGTGTGTATTCCCATTCCTCGTTCTTTTTTACTGTTAAATTATTTGAAAATCAATCCATGAATTAATTCCAAATGTTAGCAAAAATGTACTTCATTACTCCATGAAACCCACCCATAACAGGAGAAATGTTGTAATTATAGTTAACAAAGTACTTTGGGTGTTTTTTATTAGCTTGAGATTTAGAATGTTTCCTAGATCTTCTAATCCATATATCTCTTAATTTATATGTAATATTCTTCAGCAGTAGACCTTCTTTTTGATTAAAAAATTGTGTAGGCTTAAATACTTGAAGGATCAAAAGCCAGGGTCAGCCGGTTTCTCTTTCAAGGCACCTATATTTTCAGTTATTGCCCAAGTGGAAAATTGGAAAGAAATTTTTGTGCTGTCAGGTAGATTTAGGGCATTACGTAGCTAAAAATTGCATGTATCCTTTTTTGAGAATAATACATGTAGGAAGATGTGTTATTCTCGATAAAACATCCTGGGAGAATTGAGTAAAACTACACATAAATGATGTGTCCTTCCAAATTTTTTACAAAACTGGCTTTTTTAGAGAAATATGGGCAGGTTTTTTCAGAAAAAAAATTGAAGGCAGAAATAAAATAGTTTCAAGTAAGATCTTTATAGCCTGGTCCTGAACAGGAAGAGTAAATGTTCCCTTTAGAATGCTCTCTGAATGCAGTTTCTTAACAATAAGAATATCCTGAGTGAGAGAGGATAAAATTTTTCATGCTAAGGTGTGGCTTCATTGCACATACAGCAGTGCATTAAAGGAGCAGTTTAGAAACTGCTGGCTTAGCTGTATCTACAGCAGTATGTTTTGTTTCCTGTGTATCTGTACCCAGTGCCTGACTAATTCTGCTTTATAGTAGCTATGATTGTCTAAGATGTTAGTTAGTCTATTTTGTAATCCATCTCTTTCCCCTTGGAAGCAGCTGTTGCTTTGCCAGTGATTTTACTATTCCTGTCAGACTTTGGAGCTCATATCCCAAAAGTCTTCTTTTATCCACCCGTAATGTGTTACTTACTTGCAGTCCTAAACAATCTAGCCTTGTGAAAGTTTAGCCTATGTATGCATTCTCCTACCACCAGTTTAGCCTATGTATGCATGCAGCCACTTTCGAAATTGTTCTACCAATTTGTTCTCCTTTTTATTATGAAGCAACTTAAAAAGGAGTAAGTTCCACAGTTGAAATGTGTATACTTAAAGAGTTTGTTATTTAAATGTGGATCTTTGGCATACTACTTCTTGCATTTCTCTGTTTAAATGAGAACATTGAGGAAAGTTTGATTTTGTATGTGAATTACAAATTTTGGAAGGCAAAGAAGCTGATGGGAGGAAATATTTATGAGTGTTTCAGGCTTCAGTATGCTGTGCTTGTATTGAGCACTGCATATGTGATTCTCGGAGGCTGTAAGCAGATGAATAAGTTATTGAGAAATAACATCAAGAGTGAACTATCCATATGGAGTAAGGAAAGACAACCGTGCTTCTTGGTGTGCAAGGGCATGCTTACGGCACACCACAAAGTTCACTTACCAGCTCAGACTTGTAGCCACATGTTTATTGACCTGGACCTTTGTTATTATGGTTTGTTTGCTTACAACTTTCCAGGAAGAAAGTGCCTTCTGCTTTGTTCCCAGTTCCATCCTGCTGCTTGACTCTTAAGAGAAACATCCATTCTAGCCATTGTTACCAGACCCCGGCTGTCCTATTTCCCTAGGTGGGATGGTGTTTGAGAACTGCTTTTGTGTTTAAGACTTTAAGGACTGTCCCCTTCTTCCATTTGTGAAAAGGGGAAAATATAGAGGAGTTGGGTACATTTTCATCATAAAAAATTGGACTGAAAAAGAGAAAAGGTTACAGTCTCGTTCTGCTTAGTGGGATCAGTGAAAGAGATTGTGGAGGAGGCCGCAGAGCACACACTCAGCAAGTTTTCAGATGACCATTTCCTTTATTATTGGATTGTAAAATTGATGATTAAGTTAGCTATTTTCCTAAAAAAACCACAAAGAAACAAACAAACAAACACCAAGGGGGTTTTTTCCAAATAGAAAAAAAAATTGCAAAATGTGTGTGCATCAACCTCTCAAAACATTCTTCTTCATTCCAGTAGAGTAATCTTGCTTTAAGGATATTGTTTTAGGCATAATTTTCATATTGCCCAAGTTTTCTAAGCCTTCCTGCATTTTTATGTCAATCAATTAAACTTTGTTTTCTGATTAACTAATTTTTTATCACCTTCTGTTGTTTATTTTTGTTTTCAGGCTTCCTTAAGCCAGACTCAATATCGATAGAATGAAAAAATTTAAGAGAAGACTTTCCTTAACCTTGCGAGGAAGCCAGACCATCGATGAATCACTGTCTGAGCTAGCAGAACAAATGACAATTGAAGAAAACAGCAGCAAAGATAATGGTAAGCATATCTTTCACTTTGTAGAAAATGTAAGAATTTTGTCAGGCCCTATTCAAGTGAGCATTGCTGGGATTTATTTCAGTTTTCACAGTTGCAGGGACTTTCTTGCTAACCTTTCTTTTTGTCTTATATTCCTCTACCCTAGTTCTTTCAACAGGTTGATATGTTATTACATACTGGTTTGGTTTGCTTTGGTATTGAACTGTTACACAGCTATTTATCAAAAGCTACCTAAATTTATCTTTTTATGTCATGTGCAGCAAGGCTTATAGATGCCCTTGCAATATATAAACCCATTGTATGGATTTAGTGGGTCTCACATCAGCTTCATATGGCTTCAAATTCAGTCTGTTTTCAAAATCATTATTTAGTAATATAATTGACTAATTGTGTAAGCATTCCATATAAAACTGTTTACCTTACATTGGTGATGCAGTGCAATAGTCTAAATTCTGTCGTTTCTTCATGTCTCTCAGTAGTACTTCACCAATATGAAGGTGACTAGAAACATTCAGGATAACCAGCTTGTCTCTGTATTCTTACATAAGTCTTTGGCTGATCCCATAAATGTGCCAGCTGCTGTAAAGTCCACTTTAGTGATGGTGCCGCTTTTGGATGCGATCTGCAGTAATAATGACTGGAAGAGATTTTGTTGCCTGTTCTGTTTCCTGGGCTGCAGCATTTAAGTCATATTTCATCTTCAGTGCTGATTAGTGTTGTTTTTTGCTTTGCTGATATCTAAGATATTTTCATTTATCAGGAGATCTGAATTTTATGTATCTCCCACTTCACAACAGTAAAGGATTCTGAATTTTCCCACTGAAAATTCACACAGGGCCAGGAAATTTGAGCAGAAGTAGAGACAATGGAATTTGCCCTGTAGATTTTTAAAACTCCATTCATGATATGTTGCATACCAAGATTTTGGAAGCAGAATTTACCTTTGGCACAACAAAGCTAATAATGTTTTTAATTTTTACCTTTAATCCCTGATATATTCATTGCTGTTGTCCTGTTTTTGCTATGTGCTATGCCCAGTATTTTGAGAGACAAGGTTTATTACAACTTTTTATATGTTGATACAACAGATCTACTCTGGAGCAACAATTGTGCACTGATACCTCTGAAGTCCTTTCTGAGACACTGAATTGTCCCATATGATTTCAGTTGTATTCACCTTTGTTACTGAGGCATGTTTTTTCAGACCTGTATACACTTCTGCAAGATTGATTTCATTATATAAATAAGTGCAAAGAATGTTACTTTCACACTGAGAAATGAGAGTGAAAAAATTGTTAACAGTATCAATGAATGTAGTGAACTGGGTTGCTGAATTGATTCATTGAAAACTGAATCCAGGACAAATAAAAGATTACAGGTTAAGCTGGACCATGTCCTGGGTGTCAGCCCGAGGGACAGAGAACTTGTTTACAGAAGCATGAGCTTATGCCATCTTAGACCATCTATAAAACTATTTGCAGCTTGTAATATTTATCTGAGAATAATCCCAAACAGTAATACTTGGATGTCTGCGTGCTTGTCGCCAAACGGTGACGAGCTTGTCAGTAGATATTTAATGTGTTAAAATAAGTAAAAAATACAATTCAAATCCTAATTTCAAATTACTTACCTAGCTTTTAGTGCTCTTTTTATTTTGCTTTCCATGGTAATTCATTGGCCAAAGGGAATCTTGCGTATTAAAATTGTGATAATAATATATGCTATGGTTATACATGCTTAACATTGTTGATGCCTTAGTACAGTCTTCTTGGATACACTCAAGGTATTGTCAGTGCTCTTGAAAGAAGACAAAGAATATAAACTCTACCTTGCGGTGCCTAATTTTTAACTCATCATTTCATGTCATTAAAAAAAGTTTTACTGACACTTGCTACTTTTTTCAGATTGTTCCAGAATGCCGTTATTAGTACTTATGCTTGATCTTGCAGAGGTGAACAGGATACTACGTTGTGGATTTTTGTTTTCTTTTGTTTTCCTTTCCAACCCTACTTTTCTTAGAAAAAGAAAAGTAGAGCTTTCTTAGAGCTAGCTGCTCTAGCTAGTCTTGCTTTTCTAAAAGATGCTCTAGCTTTCCCACAGATGAAGGTATTTTGGAAAGAGTATTTTTAAGACAGACCGCAGAGACTGGGCTTTGGGCAACAGCAATTGTTGGGAAAGCAGCCAAGAAATTATTTTTCTCTTTTGGTAAAAGACCAGTTTGGTAAAGAACATCGCCTGGAAAAAATCCTTCAGTGGGCTTTTAAAAAAATTGGCTTACAAAGGAGTGCTTAAATGAGAAAGGTTTGCCTTGGCGTCTTACAAAATCACAGTGCTAAAAGGCCTTCAGTAACTGAATATCCAGCTGAGACACAAGAGGATGCAGTCTCTTGAAGAATATTTTATAAAGTGATAGCTGCATTAAGATTTTGAAAGTGCATCCTTTACTGTGATGGTGATGATCTCAGGAGGCAGGAGTAACTGTCTCCTTAGTTCTGCTTTTAAAAATAAACAGCTCCTTTACCCTGTGGAACAGAGAAACAAATGTGCCCAGTTAACAGGCTTTGAATCTGTTACTAAAGAATCTTAAAAAACACTCTCTAGTAAATCAAAGGCATGCCAGTATATTAATCTACAGAAAATCAAATTCAGGGATACAAATAATCTTCAGGAAGTGGTTCTTCATATGTGCTTAATTTTCAAGCATTACATTGTGAGCTTGAGAAATAGGAGTTGAAGGGCACTGGAACAGCATTTCAGGTCAGAAGGCAAGACTAGATCCTGAACGCTGAAGGCCTTTGCAGCAGAATTTAATTCCATTGTTATTGTCCAATTCTTTAACTTTTTCTTCCTAGCAAACCGCTCATCTTGTCTCCTGTCATTCCATGCTGATGGCTGTGTTCTCTGAGGGTTATAATTTTATACATGCTAGTTTTTTTCCTTCCTGGGAAACAGCTGCGTTACTGGGTTATAGAGATTGTAGAGACTGTGTCCATACAAAACTGCATCTGTGCTGACCTAGAATCTAGACTTACCTCCATCTGATTTATATCCTGTGAAATACTTATATATATAAATATATATATATATATAAAAAAATGTATATATCTTGTAAAAATCTTTATTATAAGTTGCAGTTCAGCACTGCCATTCCAGATGTAGATCACTTGTGCATTGTGCTAGGGACCTTTCCCTATGGTCACATTCTTGCAATAACCTGCGGTGTTTAGCCCCCTGCCAAATGTCTCTTCTCCCACAATTGTCTGCGATTTCAAGTTAACTGCAGCTCCCATCCAGAGGCCCACCTTGTCATTAGCTCCAGCTTTGAGTGGGTTGTTTCAAGATTCAAAGAACAGTACTCCTAATGTGGAACAAATTGTCCCATTTGTAGTTCATGGACATAAAAATAGATCCATAACTTCTGATTTCTTTGCAGTGCATTGGTACCACTGAATCAGCTACCCTTTTGTATGCAGTCTCATTTAATACACAGCCTCCTTCATCGTGTGATGTCAGTACAATCTCAGTATGCATCACTCATCCATGAGCAGCAAAATGGGATTAGCAGGGATCAACCCATATTGTTCAATTGCAGTAGCACAGAGCTGTTGCACTGAATATAGAATAACTATTGAGTTTGGGTTTTTTGGAACAGCATCAAATTATTTAGTGACCAGAAACCTATATATAATTAAATCTTTCTTACAAATTATGTTCATCATAATTGGCTTCTGGGTGAGAAAGCGCTGCCCAATGAAGTCATAAACCATAAAAATAGAGGGACCAGTGAAATACCTAATAATATATCTGAAGCCTTATGAACTGTGGACTGCATGAAGTATACTTCGGGTTAGTCTTTTATCTAAGGACAAAAGCTTTTCATGGTCTCTGATGTTTCAACATATAAAACCAATTAGGTGGATTTGTTTTTTATTTTTAGTTTGTCATACTAACAATGTGCTGGCTTGCTTTTTTAATTCTGGATTTTACCTTAATGTATATATTTAGATTAATATTAACGATATTAAATGGTAATTTGTAGGAATTGACAACTAAATTTGCCCCTGAAATTTTTCTTTGACAATGACATACTAACAAAATTTGGGTAGGAGTAACATCCAAATCATGCATATTTAAAGCTTAATTAAGTGTAAGATTTATGCAAATACTTCAAATACATACTATCTCTAATGAAAGCAAAAAATGTGGCTGTGTTGTCTAATATTATGAAATGCATTATCACAAACTCCAAGCATGCTTTTAAGAATAATTGCAAGACGTATTCCAAAATACATTCACAGCTCTTGCATTAATTTATAAGTAACTTGGAAAGCATTCTGTCTTGTTGGGTTTTTTGGTACAGATAAATACACATGTACATAATAAACCAAAAAAGGTGATAGAAATGGCTACATGAATTTGTAAAATAATACTTATCTCCATTTGGTCTCTTTTAGCTCAGTGATGTGATCATAGGATCCAGTCTCATGAACACTTGCATAATTTTTTTGTAATTTTACAGGTGTGAGTAATAATGGAAGGATCAGCTACGGTAAAGTGCGTAAGTGTTTTTTAGGTTTAAGGCATTAATGACTAGTTAATACTCTGATAAGAGGGATGAATGTTTATAAAAATTAACACATTGCAATACTGTCTCAAAACATCCAAATGCCTTTGTAGTTTTAATCATTTCATGTCATCTTCAACAGAGCTGAGAAATTCCCATTCCATCTGCTATGTATAATTCCTTGAGTGTGGAAGGAAAACAGTGTGTTGCAACATATTTTCAAGACAGTGTTCTTGAATTGAAAATATGAGCACAGAAATGCTTACTGGTAATACAATTGGTAAAATTGCTCTGTTGATATTGGAGGAAGGTATTAGTATGAAGATGTGGGTGGGTAGAGGGAGAAGAAATCCCCAGAATTGCTAGAGCTCATTCTAGAGCTACAGATTACTGTAATTGGTAGTTATCACAGCTAAACACTGATCCTTGTACTGTCCCTTACACTGTACTGGCAATGTTGTTATTATAGTCTGTATGTACCCTTCTGTGCTGTGATCTGCATCCATTTTTGTTAGTACTGTTCGCTATGGTTTCTCCATCCCACGTACGCTGCACAACATAGTGTTCTTTCTTCCCTTTTAATTTGCTTCTTCCCACAAAACCTAGAGGCTCTGTTCATATGTGGAAGTGCTTATAAAGTGAAATGAGCATGAAAATTCAGTGCCTGAAAGCATGCTGCAGAGACCTATAGTCTTGGAGGGCTGTGTGGGGGCTTTGTCCATTCTTAGGTGTTTTCCTTAGAAGTAGAATACAAGTTTGGCAGAGAATGTAATGTTTACATGCAGAAGTGGACTCTCTAAATACACCAGATTTCTATTAGTGTAGACTCACTGATGAGTATGCAGAGATTTTTTTCTCAAATGGTATTCAGATGGAGTCATTAAGTACAGAAAAGTAAAATACACATAACACGTCAACACTGTTTCTGAAAGTAGGGCAAAAAGGAGTCAGATCCTCTGTTCTCTGGTTTGGTTGGCAGTGTGGTCTCACAGGTGTTTGCACTGGGAGTTGTGTGTGTGAATGCAAAGATAGAAACCAGGGATACTTGTATCTTGGCTGTGGTATTGAATTAAGTTGTAGCTGAAATATTTTTCTGAAGGATTTACAGTAGTGTGATGCCTTTTGCAGTTGCAGTTTTAAACTGATGGTGTGTTATGCTTATATGATTTGAGGTACAGAACTACCATGCCTGTGTTCCAGTACAGGTTCTGATGACCAAAAATATTATCAGAGCATTAACTTCTAAGCAGTATGAAATACATAAATCTTAAAGGTGAGGTTTTGAATATATTTCACTTGATTGTGATCTTTATTGTTTTGGTACCCAGACTGAAGGCAAAACCTCACTCTGCATGAAGTCAACTTTGAAAGGCTTTTTATAGTGTTTTCAGAAGTCTTCATCTCATTCTTTACCTTGTGTACTTGTAGTTTGGTTTTGTGCATTGTTTTTGTAGTTCAGACTGAAAAATTTCAGTCCTTTCTGTCCTATATTAAAAAAAAAAGGTTAATGGGACGTTACAGTGCCATTTTAATAATTAAGGTACTTCATTTCTCAGAGGAAGTTGACAACTGTGTTTCTTCAGGGTTATATTAGCATATTTTTTCAAATGTTCTACCAATATTTTTTGCCTTGTGTTTTTGCCTTCACCTTGTGCATGTGAAGAACATTTGCTCTGGAATGACTGCTGTACTCAAATGGATTAATCTGAGCAATGGGAGTAATCCTTTGAAGTTTTGCCAAGTTTTTAAAATCATAATAGTCAGTAGTTTGAAGATTTCCTTTTATTGTTTAATGAAAAATACTGGTTTAAATGGTATTGAGTGGTTGCTCTGTTTTTAGAGTGACTTAATGTTTTTCTGGGTGTCACATAACAGATTCCAGGGAAACAATCCCATAAAATAATTATAAATGTGTAGTATTCTGTAGTGTTCCTCATCCAGCTCCTGGAGAGTACATATATAGCAAGCATATTGCTACTTTTGATTATTTAAATGTATCTTCTGTGGAAGCTGTCACCTGCAATCAACTAATTTTACTAAGTGGGTCTGACTGCCTTACAGTCATACATATACAGAATTGGCATGCTGCATTGTATAATTAAATATTATACAGTGCAGCATGCCAATTCTATAATATCAGAAATTCACCTGCTTACATTCTAGATTTTCTGAAGAAATAAAGGGCTTCTTGACATCAGCTTCTTCAGCAGTTTGTTCAAAATATTTTATATTTCCAGTCAAAAAAAAATCAGGTTTTCTTACGTAAAAACTGAACAATCATTAGCAGGGCCTAGCATTCAGACAAGGTAAATGAACGTGTAGTAGATGATGCTGAAATATGAGGAAGTTATACAACAGTGGTGTTTGAGAAGCCTGCATAAATAATTTTAAAAGGTTGTGATGATGCATCACAAGCTTCATGAATGCCAAGCTGTTCAGAAAATGAATATTTAATTTCACAAATGTAGATTTTTGACACATTTCCATTCTCTATCAAATTGTAAATGATAAAAATCCTTGGAAGATTTCTATAGCAAGGAGGAGGTCAACGAGGTGGAAGAGTTTTTTGAGTCCTGTCCTGTGAAATACAGTAGTGGATTCTCGAGACATTTAGTGAGATCTTGTTACACTTGAGCCAGTCCAAAGTCAAGTTGCGGCTAAAAGTGTCAACTGAGGTTCTGCCTTCACCCTTCTGCCAGCAACTGTGCTCTGTATACCCCATAGTGATCTGGTTCAAAAACCTACATCAAAATTACATTTCTTTTTTTGTTGGGGGTGGCAGGAAGAACCTTGAGCCTCATTTTTGGTAGAAGTGATGAATTGTGGCAGGCAAAAAACATTCATCCTTACTTAGACTATGGAACATGCCTGGATTCAATTCCTATTATATACCCAAATCAGTAATCATAAATGCTAGGTCTCCAAAATCTCTTACTTTGATTAGAAAATCTCCACATGTGTATTTTACCGTATTTGTATGAATTTAAAATAATATTTATATGGTTTACATGTCCAGAATGGATAATTCTTGTGGAATCAAACATTTTTATGCAGACATACTCAGCTCTGTCAGAGATGTTTGATTTAAGGGAAAGTGTCACCTGGTTTGACTGGTGATTTAATTCTTTATTAAAGCTAGTTGAAGAAAATACCATTGCAAAATTTAGGAAGTGAAATCTGAAAAAATGCTTGGTCTTTTTGTCACATAATAGAGATACCCATGGGACATAAAAAAAAGAAGGAGTTGAGTATGTGATAATATATATTCATTAAAAGTGTTTTAAAATGCATTTACATTCATAATGAAAATACTTTCTTTCTTTAATCTACCAGCTGACTGACGTGTGACGGTATGTCAGTTGCTGAGGCTGTGCAAAGAAATGCCAGGCAATTCTGCAGGCTCTCTGGAGCTCAGCTTAAGTAAATCCAGTTAAGTAAATCCAGCACAGGAAAGAAAGTGGTAGTGTGAGTCTTTGTTATCATAGATTGGTGAGGAAAAGCAACATTGTGGATTAATTGAAAAATTGCTTAACTCAGGAGTAATTTCAGGTCAAGGTTTGTGGTTAATTTAAATTGCAGTTAAAGGAAGAAGTGGAGGCATTTTTATAAAATTGTTGGGTTTAGTTAATGCCTCGAACAGGTTTCTTGGTTATATACACTGCTACTTGACTCTACTTGACTCTGGCAGTTTTCATAATTATGAAGTACAAAAATGAGTTCCACTTATGTTCAGACATATATTTATGCCACTTCACAATTGAATTATTTCAGTGGTTCATTTGAGTTGTTTTCTGGTTTTGTATGTTTGTTAGCATTAGTGTTGGCATTATTTCAAACTTAGCAAAGCAGTGGTACCTTACTGGTACACTTACTGGGAACAGTGTTTTCTTAAAATGTGTGCGTGTATTCCAAAACATTTCATGATCTAGCAACTCTTAAACCATTATTAAGCCAGGCTGATTGTATTTTGAACAGTGTTTTCTTTGAATGGTGCTGTTGTATTTATTTTGGGTTATGCCAGTAGTAACAGAAGTTTGAATAACAGAATGTGAGAAGTACAAGAAAATTATCCAAGTTATATAAAGGGTTATCTCAGCAGCACTCACCAAACTTGAACATCGAGTAATACCGCAGTGCACAGTCACCATCCATTGCTCAATTTTAAACCTGTGCTGAAGGTGCACAAGAAAGCAAGATAACATGGACGTGGCATTTATAAAAAGGGTGTGCATTTTTATACATAGAAAACTATTGTGTGTTTGTAGATAGACTTTTTCAAAGGGTGTCCATTGCAAGAATTGTTCAGGGACAATGAAAAGAAAACTGTATAGTCATCCTGTACATCACTGTAATGTTTATAAATATTTTCATTGAGAATGTTTTTTAACTTCTTTTACACTTTAAGGCTAGTGTTACTAATGCTGCTAAGCATGATAGCTTAGTAGGCTACCTAAGAAATGAAAGGGTTGAAATGGCATTGCTTGAAACATGAGTCCAAGACTACATGATGTGGTAGCCAGAATAAGAGGATATAGTAACAACTGATGAAATACAATTTTAAAAGAACCACTGAGAAATCTCTCTTTCAGCTTGTTTTCCATGTCAGTTTCTTTTATCAGTTTGGAGCAACAGATTATAGAGTACAGTGAGGAAAGAGAGCTGGAGATAAATGGTTAATGAGACCCTTACTGGAATGGTTGTGCCAGCAACAGCCAACACAAGTGAAGTGCCCAGGTGCTGCAGAAGTCTTGTGCTGTAAGGACAGCTGGAGTTCTGCCTGTCTGTTCTCCAGTCTCTGAGGATGACATTTGAGGACAAGTCTAAGATTAGAGCCCAAAATACAGCATCACTTCCTCAGTGTACTGTATCAGTTTCTAGCTCAGAGACTTACTGAACTAGGCAAGGCTCTTTGTAGTTAGTAACCCTGAGCTGATTGCTCATTCAGTCTCTCCTTGAGTCTTACGAGTTTGGGTAGTTTTAGCATCCTGTGGCAGGGAGTTTCCACAGATGAATTATTTTGTGTGCAGTATGCAACCTGCCATGGCCGGCTTTTTCACTCTTGTGCTGAAGGAGGTAATGGATGCAGCAGATTCCCAGGTGCCCTCTTCAGCCCTCCACTGAGTCTGTGGGTTGTATCATGCTTCTGCTGTTGTAATCTAGGTGAGAGAGGAAGACCAGATTTGTGCATCATCTCAAAATGCAGTAGATCCACACACTTGCACAGTGAATTTTTTAGTGACTTTTTACTCGCTTCTTAATTTCCATCATTCATTTTGCCTGTAGCTGAATATTAAACCAACAGCAGCATGTAGTTACCAAGTACAGTGACACCAAAGTAAGGGGTGTTTGTGAGTTTTATGTAGGGGAAACATTTTTAAGGACAGATCAAACCTATAATCACAGAAATAAAATTGGAAAAAGCAGTTTTTATAGAGATATGTAGTAAAGGCATATAACTTCTACAGTTTAGATGCATTTTATTCAAGGCCAGACAGCTGACTAAACTCACATCTTATAACTGCAATGTACTTTAAATATAGTGATTCAAGCTATTAATAATTCTGGAAAAAATGAAGTAAATGAAATTGTAACTTCAAAAGAAGTACTTTTGGGTCTTGAGAGAGAGAGAGAGTTAAATAGTTTTTTTCAAAACACTTTATTTAACTCTTTTATCTCATAAATGCATGAAAACTGTAATAAATAGTCTTGTAAATTAATTTCCAGCAAGAGTCATACAGCAACGCACACTGCATTGTTTATAACAAATATACTTTCCAAAACATAAGCCTATGTGTTATATCATCATATGCCATACAATCCCTCCTTTTTGTAAATTAACATATATCAGGATTTTAAACCCCCATTTATAAATAAGTAGTATTAATACTTGTCTTAGTCAGAAATTG
This sequence comes from Phylloscopus collybita, assembly GCA_027886175.1. NCBI lineage: Eukaryota > Metazoa > Chordata > Aves > Passeriformes > Phylloscopidae > Phylloscopus > Phylloscopus collybita. The sequence continues at coordinate 45,401,684 of JAJNNQ010000137.1, read as the reverse complement.
AGTGTCATGTGAGTGTTTTTGCAACTTTCACTTCATTGTCTGCCAGTAGTTATGCCTATCCTACTACATGACCTAAATTTTTGTTGGAAAATTTTATAATAGGCTCCACAATTTAGTGCAGTACTTAGGGTAATGAAGGAAGGTAATAGTTGCCTATGATGACAAAAGTTATTTATGTATAATTGAATCTTATATTAATAATTTATCTTTCATTTTTATATAAATTTACTTCCTAATATGATCTGTATTTATCCTTATATTTGAGCTGAACTTTGCATATGTTAGGATATTTTAGGAATTTTGTTTTAAACTGTAAAATACATGCAAATTTACCAGTACCATGAGAAAAACAGATTTTTTTAATAATCATCTCAGTGCATCACACTGTCATGTTAGTAATGAACATAAAACTCAATCTTGGCATAGACATTCAATGTATTCGTAAATTCTGGCCTCTTTTACGTACTGCACAGTTCATGAAGGTAGATTGCTTTTAGCATGGGTAGAACAAAGCCATAACATACAAGGTACTGTTCATTTGTGCACACTGCATGTAAACTCAGTGTGAGGTATTTAGGCTAGAAACTTAATCAAATTCAAATCAAATTAGCAAGAAACCTGGAGAGCAAAAAGCAGACGTTAACTTAGCAAAAGCAATAGTTGTGCTGAATGTGAACCTATGTCCTGTGTTGTGGAAGTAATAATAGATTCTGTTAAAAATTGATGAGGAATTTGCTGCCTGCTGCCCTAGGATAAATCTGCTGTTAAAGGGATGCAACAATGAAGCTGGTACCACTCTTTCAGTCAAAAGGGTGAAGCAAACTATTAGAACAGAAATAAGCATTTGGGACAGAGATACGGAGAGGTTTGAAGACCCTGGTCGTACTTTATGAACACATACACAGATGTATGGTGTGTTTTTCCTCATGTTCACCCACTCTGACCCTGTGTTTATGAAGGTTCCTAATGAAAGGATGCAGGCAGGTTTGTAACAGTGTTGACATGTCCTTTCTGTTTTTGGCCTGCAGCACGTTTGTTTTTTTTTTCTCCAGGACTTTTATTTTTTTCCCTGCAGCAGCTGAGTTAATGTTTTTTGGGGTTTTTTTGGTCTCACTGTGTTATTCGTGCTTATATGCAAAAATTCCTTCTGTAATTATTTCTTAAGGTCATTGACCTGTCCTTGGGTAATTCTGTCTGTGTACTTCTGTCTCTGCTTCAGACTAATCATAGTAATGTATCTAGAAGGTTTTTGTGTATGTGGGATGGGAGGGTGTTCCCTTCAGGATCCTGTTTCCCTTCGATTACTAGGCATTTGTTGCTGTTCCTTTCCTTTACCACTGAAATTCTGCTTTCCATAAAATATGTTCTCCTAGATATATTTTTCTTACTCCTTTTTTTGGAAGGGAAAGCAAGATTCAGGGATCACTGCATGTGGGTATATAAGGTGGAGTGATGAAATAGCATCCCGGACTGCTCTCTGTCCCAGGATGCATGAGTGAAGCACACCCTGGGAGCAGTGGCTCCAGTGGGTGCTGCTCCATTCAGCAGCGCGCACACTGTGGTTGCTCAGTGCGTGGCTGCTGCCTTTTCTGTCTTCTGAATAATACCAAATATGAATCTGTAATGTTAATAAAAATCAAATCAAATAACGGAAAAATAAAATTACTTGAATCTCAACTGCTCTTTGGGCATAATTTCTGTTCTTTTTCCGAGTGTAGAGAGTGTGTTTGCATGTAGCTGCCAGATGACTCTGATCTCGTTTTCTGAAGTGAGAGTATTTCATCTTTATTTTCTTGTATGAATGACTTCATTGGTGGTTCTGCTAAGTGACAGTCAGTACAAGTGGACGTTTGTTCTGCTTCTTTTGGGGGTGAAAAAACCCCTCATGTTTTCAGTGTTAGCCTGCTTCTAGAACTGTTTATCCTTGAGGGCTAGTCCATGTTTGAGGAGTCAGGTTGCTGAAGGAACCTGAATACCCAAATTCTGCCCACACTTGTAAATAAGATTTAAAATTCTTACGTTTCATTCTTTTAGAAACTGCTTATCAATGGTAATAACTTCTAAAAAAATTAAGTCTCTTTTAACCATATGAAACACAATCCAGTAGAAAGCCAAAATAAAAAATTGAATGCTTAATTTTTCTGACACCCTCTAAGTTAATAACCTTAGTTATGACATAACAGCTCTGGGAGGTATTGACAGGTATGTTTGCTTCTAAAGATCTCTAATGGCAAGGTTTTGGTATTAGTGACCCACCATAATTTTGAGAGAGAGAATATTTTCAAAGGCTTGTAGTTGAATTTGCTTATCATAGTTGATCTAACAGCTGTCCTGTTTAAAAGTAAAGATGAGACCTTGTGCAGTAAAGACAGAAGAAAATAATTATAGTGTTCTGGTTTTATCGACATTCTAAGACTGTATATTCAGGGCATATACTCATCCAGCAGCAGAGTGACAGGATTTACTAAAACTAAATTTGGGTAGCACTTAATGCCATGTTTTGTACTTGTTTGTTGATAGAGAAATGGCCATAGTATGGTGGTCTGCTGTTAGCATGAAAGATAATTTTACTGGACTGGTGATTTCCTGTTCACTAACTCTTTTTTATCTTTCTTTTTTTTTCTTCTGGCATGTTCCTGACAATCCTCCTTGCTTGTGGCAATGAATATTTTGATCCTTGTGAACTGTAGAGCCTATTGTGAAGAATGGCAGGCCTCCAACGTCTCACAGCATGCACTCATTTCTCCACCAATACACGGGATCTTTCAAGAAGCCCCCTTTACGGAGACCACACAGCGTCATAGGGGGCAGCCTCGGCTCTTTCATGGCAATGCCCAGAAATGGGAGCAGATTAGGTAATTCCTACACTGTTTGTTTAAATTAAATTTTCTGTGAAAAATAATGTTGGTATTGATTTGTAGCAAGAGGTACAGATACCCTAATGCTTTAATAAATCTCTGAGTATGCAGTAATTTTTTCTGGAGTTCGAGAAATTTGTTCTTAAGGCACTGGAATGTCTCAAGATTTTCAGGAAGAAAGCAATTAGAAGAACACACAGAAATCACCCATAATTTTTTTTACAAGTTTAAAAGTTACAAAAGTAACAAAATATTCTTTCTTAGTACTTTGCAAGGAACCCATGTATCCATCTCAGTTAAACATTGGCAAGAAGTACAATAAATGCAATACAAAAAAACCAGAGAATAATCATCCTATATATGGAATTTTAAAAGGACTGCTGTATTACTTCTCATTATTATAGAGAAAAAGATGTTTTTTTCAGTGACAAATTAAGGCCACTCAGTTATAATTATCTTTTTGTTGTGGTCTTGAGCTATATTTGTGCTTCTCTGAAGCAAGTAAGTTAGGAAATATTTTTTCTTCTTCAAGTAATTTGTCGTTTTGTTGTCTTCAGTCACCAACAATGTTTTATCCTGCTTTTATGTAATTTTAAATTATGCTTAATTAATTGACACTAGAAAATGAGAGCAAGTCACAGCTTAATTAGAGTTTTATTAGTTTTTCAATCTCCTGCCCTCCTTTAGAAGTGTGATAAACTGATCTGCAAGATTAAGCTATGAATCGTCAAGGTAGTAGTCAAACCACTTATATCCCCCTCTGGTGTAATACCACTCATCATGTTCAAAAACATGCTTTTTTACTGCTTGAGTTACCATTCCAACTGAAAAAAAGACATATATCCCTTTGAATTTACTCTAGCAGCTGTTGCTATCACACAAGAAAACAGGTTTTAGTGTGCATGGTTTGACTACTATATCAATTTCTGATTTCATTCAAGTCCTGTATACAGTATTTGCTTTTTAATTTTTGCCAAGCCAAGCTTTAGTTAAGTTGCCAAGAATCTAACAGGAAGAGAGAGTTTAAAAAAAAATTGTGTAGAGAAATCTGTGTTTATCTGAATATGTAGTCTTTATGGATTGTTTGTCAAGCTTGATATATGTAAACTAAGTACAGGAGCAGCAAAGATGTTTTTGGGTATGGAGATGCCCGTACTCTCTTACTTATGTGTTGCCTTTAACAACCATTTGTAATTTTTCAAGTAGTATGGAATAGATATATGTACAGAGTGTGCCATGGAATCACAGAATGGTTTGCGTTGGAAGGGACCTCAAAGATCATCTAGTTACAGTCTCTCTGCCATGGGCAGGGACACCTTCCACTGGGCCTGGTTGCTCTATATGTCTATGTTAAACAACTCTTTTTTACTTTGGATACAGTAATGCCTTTTCTTCAATTCTTTATTTGATGGAAATACAAGCTACTTGTGCATTTTATCTAGTGTTAAAAAACAGGAGTACGAGTATGTGCAATCATAATTCCTCTTTCTGCTCTTTCTCCACGTCTTTCTTTCTTTTATTCCTGATATATGAGAATGGTTATTACTCATTAGGAAGCTGAGGTTTTCCCTGTCAGGATAGTGACATCAGAAACAAAATAGTCAAATATGCTGCACTGCATGAGACTTTGTTTTCTTCACCCACCCTCTTTTCTTTACAGTTTTTCCTCTGTTTCTTAGGTAGAAAAGTGGTATCAGAAAGGTATCCTTGAAATACCACAAAATCGTGGCAGGTAAAGGATGATTATTTCATTAAAGAAAACCAGATTGAGACCTGGCACAAGTGCATCTTCATGCTGCCTGTGTTTGAATGAGACTATCACTGTAAAAATTGATTGAGAAGCCCAGGCGGGTTTTGGAGTTTTGTTTGCTTTTTGAGCTTTGAACTTGAGTTTTTGCAGTTGTGATAATGTGTAAAATGCCCAAATACTTTAAAAATAATTTCTACTTGGAAATTCTCTGTTAGCTTTATGTTTTGTAAAATGCTGTGTTAGGGAAAATTTTTGAGCTGTACGTTATTTTAAAATTTCTTAACAATTTTTAAATTTAATATTTAGTTACCAGGATGATTTTAAATAACAGAGGCGATTCTCAGACCTGATTGTGAAACTACTGAATGAGGGTTTAGCTGATAGATATATGTTTTTTTTTAGTTGACTTGTATCTGTACAGTTTCTATAGTCTTGTACTGTGCAAACATTTAGCCACTGCCAGAGCTAATAAACCTTTTTTGGACCTGACCTGGCTGAATTCAGAACGAATCTGATTGTCCTTGTTCCATATTTATATTGTCCCTTCTGGAGAGGCTCCTGGAATGTGCAGAGCTAACTGAAGCTGGCCCTGCTGGTGAACTGCGGTAACAGCCAGGAGATAGTTAATCCTTGCTTTTGCCATTTGTGTTGATACAGTTATGGAGAAGTTTTGTTTCATTGTCATAAATGTGATTTGAAGGGAATGATGTTTCCACACATTTCATAGTTCAGTAATGGTAATGGCAAAGGCAGTTTCTCACTATGGCCATCTTCAATTTGAATTATATTATCACTGAAATTAATGGTACAGTGTATCCACTTCATAGAAAAGTAAGCTTTGGAAGGGCGCACCTTGGAAGAAACCATTATGCAAGTCACATGATTATTTTTGTAATAATTTGAAATAAGGTGGAAAAATCATGCAGTCTGACTCAGTATTAATTAGTGACTTTGATTAAGGCTCACTTGGAGGAGTTCTTATTTGCTGCACCATAGGTTCCCTGTATTAATTTCTTCTGTGGTGTGTTCCTCACAGCTGAAATGAGGACAGCCTTTTCCTTTAAAAATACTTCTGTAGTTTCCCTGTTACATTGTAGTCGTCTACATCTAGCTTTTCATTACATGGCCATTTTGGATATTTAATAAAATATGTAGAGTGCATTAAAATAGACAGCTGTGTAAGAGAATGGCTTGGTATTGCAGTAAAATATGCAGCAATTCAGTATATTATTGAATGATGAAAACTTCTGAAGACTATGCAGGCAAGCTTTCATGCAGGTAAACTTATCTATAGAAAAGTTTAGAGAAATTAGGGTAATATTTGCATGGGATTCATCATTGCTTATTTAAACATCATTGTGCACCTGTGTAAAAATGATTCGAGTGTCTGGGTTAATGCCTTAGTCTGGGGTTTATGCCATTAAAATAATGAACATAAGGCTCTACTAATGCCTTCTTAATTGAATCAGATAAAAGGATGCATTTATATCAGATGATAATACAGTCAAGTTATTTTTTAAAAGCTTAAAATTATATCTGTTTAAAAAAATAACTAAAACATCTGCAAACCCTTATAGATAGGAGCAGTTAGGTATTTAGCCTATTGGAAATGCATGTGCTTTGATGATACATTTTTGGATCCTCCAGCCAGTCTCCTGCAAAAGCCCTCTTGGTTCTGGGCATGTAGCGTATCCAGACTTACCAGAATTAACCATATGACAGTGGTATTCAAATTATCATCTTATATATGTCTGAAATTCTGCATTTTTATACTTGAATGGTACAGACCCTCTTTGTCTTCACATTCCTGATTTATAAAGAACAGAATCTCCCTGCAGCTACATTATCTGCCCCAAATAGATGGGTTTGTGTTACTAGTTTTTGAAACAGTGCTTAGTTGTGTTACATAGGTCATCTTCTTAGTAGAATTATTTTTGTCAACTAGGATACTCCATGTAGTTCTGAGTATTGCATTTCCAGTTGTCTTTTTTTTACTAGTAATTTCATAATACAAATGCTTCTGTGAATTAAATGTGAAAAACATGGCAGTATCAATCCCATAATTATTTAAAGTATCAGTCTCTCTAAAAAAGAAATTATGTAATTGCACCATGGCTTAAAATGCAGTACTACTTTAATTTTGTCAGTCTTTATTTTGTGAGATTGCTGAAATAACTCTCCCTTGCTTAGCTTCCATAAAGAAAATAGACTTTGGGTCCCAACTGATGGACTTGTTCTAACATGAGGATAAAGAGACTGGGGAACAACTGTCCATAGCTGCTACACTTCATTTTACTAACAGAATCTCAAGAGCTGTAATTGCTAAATAAGATTATGTGACCTCTCAGAAAAGTATTTTAAAAGAGAGCTTTTATTAAAGAACCAATATGGTGAATGGGCTATTACACCAGATATGACAGTGCTGGCATAGCAGCTTTGCTGCAACTAGTGTTTTCAATAATGCTTTTATATTACTAAAATTAATTTTCCACCATTTGTTAGAGATTTTTTAAAAGATAGCTGTCAAGTCACTACAGAGAATAAGACATTTCTTAGAGAGTTAGAAAAAGGGAGTCATATTTTTTCTGCTTAGCTTCAAAATGTAGGTTGATCTTTAGGAACTGCTTTCTGAAAACCTTTTCCAATGGTTCAAATTGCCCTGCCTTTAGAAGCCCTGACAAGTATTTAGCTTGTTTGAAATCAGAAGATTGCTTATTATATAAGGAGTGCAGGTTAATTTTTTTTTTTTTAATTTAGTCCAAATTGCAGGGAAAATTCTGATTCAGTGGGTATTTTTAATAGAAATCCAATCTAAATCTGCACCACTGCTGGAAAATTTGCCTTGTGCGTGAGATGCATGCTTTGCTTGTGTTTAATTACAGTATTTTGAGTTAAAATATGTGTTGCTAATAATCTTTCTTTTTATATCCATTCTGTTTTCCATAAAAGGAAATTGTTTGTACAGAGGAAGAATTTGTTCCTTTGAAGTGTGCATGATTCTATGTGAGCCGAGCTAGACAAATATTTTAGAAGATGTGCAGATAATGAAACATTGCCCTAATGTCTTTATTTTCCCTAGAAAAATCCAATTTTCTTGCTTGTTGATGGTGGTGAAACTTGCAGTTTCTCTTTTGGTTTTCAGGGGCTTTTTTAAGTTGCTTTGCAAATGTTAAATACTTTCAAGTGTGTTGGTGGTGAGGCTGCATTGATCACTGTGTGTTTTGCTAATATTAGTATTTTTTAGGGATAGAGTTCTGGGATTTTTACTCGTTCCTCAGATTCTCTTACACCTTGTAGAAAATAATGATTACTAACAAGGATCAGAAGACAGCAGAGAAACTGGTGTCTTTTGAAGCACCTACTTTATATGTATAGGTATTTAATTTCTGGAGTAATTTTGCAGTTCAGGTATTTTGAAGTTCGTGATGGAGCATTACTCATAGTGAATTTCTTGCATGACCAATTTCCTGTGTGTCATTTTCAAAATCATTGGCTTTTCATGCTATAATGACTCTGCCTTGATTTTCGTTTGTTCACTGCAGTGTTAGTCTCCAAAGTCTGAAAAATTCTTTGGTGCTTAAAAGCAAGGTATATATGTATGTTTATATATAATATACATGAGCTTTTATGTGCATGACTCTTAAGGACTATTTAAAAATTAACAGGTTCAGTTGACATGAAGATCCTGCATCACGTAACTCAAGCAGTTAGATAAGTTTCTCCATAAAGTCACAAATTTCACTTAATGGCTCATAAACGTAAAGTCTTGTACTGAATGCCCTTGTATGTTGTGGGCCTTGATTTAGATGGTTATATACATCCTCTGAATTTACACATGGATGCCAGGGGATTTTATATTAAAAGCGTCTGTATTTGTCATTTCTGAAAATACTACTATACCTCTTGGTAGGACTTTCATGCTTTCTGAATGTACATTTAGGTTACCAGCATCAGGTAGTCTGATTTGAAAATATTAATTTTTCTCTGTAATGTTGGATATCCAAGAGCAGCTAAAAGAGGAGTGGTACTGAGGGATTTTAGGAACTGAAGCTGAGAGGGGGACTTGGCTTTTGGGAACTGCAGTTAGGATTGGAATGTCTGTCTTTTGTTTTGGAAAACTGAGTTCTCCTGCAGTTTAAATAAGTTTGCATAGAATTCCTATAAACTAATCCTGTTCATTTTGTGGTTATTACTGAGCCATTAAAAGTATGTATCAAGACTGCCTTGGCTCTGATGACTCTTTGACTCTGCTCTGTAACTCAGTGCACAATAGTGATTGAATTCTTTTCCATCTGTACAGAAGAACTGTCTGATCATTGCTGTTTAACTATTTTCAATTCTTTGGATTACTTTAAAGATATTGTTCATGAAAATTTGAAAATGGGATCGGATGGGGAAAGTGACCAAGCTTCTGGAACATCATCTGATGAAGTTCAGTCTCCCACAGGAGTTTGTCTCAGAAACCGGATACACAGACGAATCTCAATGGAGGTAATTCACTTTTCATATAAGGGTCATTTAAATTGACAAGAGAGTTGGGGGTTGCTTTAATTGTTTGTTGTAACTGGTTGTCTTCTCGATTAACTGTAACCAACCATTCTGCCATATATTTCATGCAGAGAACATTATTTTAATACTATTTAAATTTGTCTCCATTTGTCACACAGAACGATGATTATCTTGCACTGTTTATGAGCTGTTAATTTTGAAAATCTAAATATGTTTCGAAACTTGAATTTTTGGGAGGAATTTCTCAAGTGTAGCATTTGAATAGCTTTCTGTCACATTGTGTGCAAGCCACTGAATGTATTCAAGAAGATACATGGTTTAGACATTTTTTACTTAACATTGTTTTCTAATCTTTGCAAAACTAATGCTACAGCAGCAGCGATGGTCCTGACTGCTTCAGCCTTTTCCTCTCTTCCTGTTTTTTTTTGTGAGCGGAACTTTACAGGATGGTAAACAAAAGGAGGAAAAGTACCTTATGAATAACTGTGCACATAATTTCCTTTATTTATGAGTCTCATTATGAAAACTAGCCACCCTTGTGCTTGCTTTGTTGTCATTTCCCTTGGTGAACTAAAACAGAACACTTCCCTTTTTCTAGAGTGTATAAAAGTTGCAGTTATAATGATGTCTTTGTTACAGAAGCATGTAGAATTTTGTAGTTGCTGCTTTGTAGTATACATAGCAATAAGTATAGCTTTAAGATTTTGAATCATTATTCAAGGCATCATATCAAATACTGGATTGGGAAACTGATTTGGATAAGTAGGGTGTACATGCCTTTTTTTTTTTTTTTTTCTGTGAGGCGTTCTGTTATGCTTGGAATTCCAAGGTTTAATAGTGCAGATATGATTTCAAAAATGTGTGAATTAGTTGTATTAATTATTTAGATAGTTTCTTGGACCTGGGAGGTTTTGTATTCAAATTCTTAAATTTCTTTGTTATTTGATCTAAGAACTTTGTTCTCCCAGTTTTGCTTGCTGATATTTACTTGGGAGAACAAAGGTGGGTTTATTGGTTTATGCAAAATACTTAAATTAGGGAAGAAAGTCATTGTGAAAACCTGCTAATCAGAATGTATGCTGGAGGAACTAAAAATCAAGGAAATTATTTAAAAGGATTATTTATTTTTGTTCATTGTCTTTTTCTTCTCCATTTTTGCAATGCCTATTTAGAACAGGCAAGAAACAAAGAAATTAATGATTCATAATGAAATTAACAGACTGAAATGGAAATCTATCAAGTCTTCCAGAGAGGGCTAAGAACCATTAAAGGGTTCTCTTTTGTATTGGAATTCAAGAACTCGAAAAGAAATTACTAAAGAACTCAGAAATAGTAAAGGTCAGAAATTCCTGTGTAAATTTTCAGAGGGTTTTTTTGCAAGTAAAGGCATCTTTCCATTTGCTTCTTTCTTTGTAGAACAATTCTAGTATTACTGTTCAAGAGGCTTTGGGAAGCTTTTAGGTTTTGTTTATGCAATGCTAGTTTTCTCACTCTCCTCCAAATTCCAAATGCATGCTTCTGACTGTTGAAATTAGCATTATTTCTTCATTGACTTGCTCAGTCAATGAGAGATAAAATGGGTTTTTGGTATCTATTCATGTATATTCTGTGAGAATTGTAATGTTTTCCTCAAATCACCATAGTATTGATACAGTGACTTTTCCTGTAAGATGCCATGCTGATGTGTGCAGACATCACAGTCTCAGTTCTGAATTTTAAGAATGAGAGATATTTTTGGTGGACTTAAGTTTGCTTTTTAGAAATACTTTGTAGCAGATTAGGTTGGATTTGCACCTGTTTGTGCATTCCAGAGGGAGGAAAACACAAAAAACCCTTTGCTTTGGTTAACATACCTTTCTAATGATAATCTTTTCAGTCAACTTTCTCATTTCCTAAGTGAAAAGCTTTAAGTGATTATATTGTCTGCCTGTCTTTTCCTACTTCTTCTTATCCCATGGGTCATTTTCTTTCAGTTTTGACAGATGGCTAGAAATCTCAGATTCTAATTCTCTGTTAATTTCTGTGAAAAAAGCTCTGCATAGGGAGACAGTGCTAATGTATCCACTGCTAGTTAAAAATCACAATATCCACATATGAGTTGAGTTGCGAGATGTAAGTCCACAGAAGACCCAGTTTTACTCCCTTTGCTCTTTGTGGAATGGGGTCACTTGTTTCTTTGACCTTTGCGGGAACTAAAGCAGGGGGTTTTTTTCCACTTGTAAAGAGTTGTGCCTGTATGCCTTATGAGATTTGTGCTATGGAGCTGGCTGATTCAGTAGTAGCAATGTGATTATATAAAGAGAAAGAAACAATCTATGTTGTGAACTAAGTTTCTATTATTTCAGTTTTATTTTGATGGCTGTTGGGGATCTATTGTCTCTAGACATTGGGTAGCCTGAGGATATACTCCCTTAATAACTGTTTAGGATGAGTTATAGCTGTGTGCTATCCATTACAGATTGGAGTAAATTAGTACACGTGTGAGAGAATGTTTTTGCTGTAGTCTGTTGAAGTCATTATCCCCAGCTGAAATCCATTGTAGAATGTATTTGATTAAACATACACAGTTGGATAGCATGATAAAGCAATATTTCTTGTTCCTCCTCACTAAGATGAATGTGCCTGTCACGCTATGGCTGTGTCCTTTCTTGTGTTTAGTTTGACCAATATTTGCTGGTTTTATAGTGGATTTTTTTCATAATTTCTTGGTTATGTGTGTTTGGTTCTTTGTGCTGAATTGACAGGAGCTTAATTAATTTTGAATATAACTAATCAGGTAAAGTTGAAACCTTGACAGGGTCCTTTACACTTATAGGAATTTTAGGTATATATAACCAAATTTTTTATGCTCAGTTTGAACTTCCTCTAGAATTCTGAAAATTAGCCACCCAACCAGATTTTATTAGATGCTTGCTAAAAAAAAAGGCATACTAAACTCAAAATGCTAAGGAGCAAAAAAAAAAAAGAAAAAAAAAGTATTATTATTCCTGAGATTTTGTCCATTAGAATACACATTCTGATTTTTAGTGCCCATCCTCACAGTTAAATAATGCATAACTACAAATGTTGTCAAAGAGCAGACATATTCTCTACTGCAGAATATGTGAAAGATTCTGTTGGGAAATAAAACTTAATCTTCTAAAATTTTCATATAGAGAAATACAAAATATACAGTGGAGAGAGAAATGAAAAATGTGTTTGTTATAGCAGAATCTCCATAGCAATAGAAAGCTGAAATTTCATAACCTTAAATTGTCCTGCTTTAGATAGAAAATCATCGTACTGCAATGTAAGCTAAATATGAAACATTCTAATTATGAAGTGGTGATAGTGCAATGAGAAAGAATCCTGCTCTGCAGTGAAAAGTCTGCTGGGGTGAAAACTTTCCATGCACAGTAGCAGCCATGGAAATACCAGCTTTCAGTCTGTCATACCCACCCCCCCGCATTTTCCCATCAGTTATAATTTAGGCCAGCGTGACAGGGAGATGATAATGTGGTTGATTCTGAATTTGACAACGCTGCAGTTGTGGTTCGAGATTGGGGGTTTTTTTAATGATTGTTCCTTGTTATCATGTGCTTAGAAGACAAAGAGAAAGTACTAGAGTCTCATTGTGTTGCCTAGATAAAGTTTATTTTGCTTGTAATCCACAGGCTACAAATTGTGGGTAAAGCAGTTGCTTTTTCTTTCTCCTTCCTTCCACTCTTTCAGGCAGGAACCATGCTGAGAGTAGGTGTGAGCATCTATTGTGTGAAGAGTTTGGCTTCAAACAGCTGTTAGGTTTTAATTAAAATGTCTTCTTCTTCTATTCTCTTGCTAATAATAATGATTATTTACTAAGTCAGTAAAATTGTTTATCAAACAAAACAGATGGATGGAATATTTTTTTCAAGTGTCAGCCATACAGCTTAAGAGCATCTACACATATATCTCTATTTTAAGTGCGGGTGCTTTCATCGTGCAATGAGAAACAATTCTCCAGATCATGGAACTATAGGTTAAAGCATTTTCGGTTTGATTTTGCTGGAAAGGAAGTAATGCATTAATATAGATAAAAAAGTAACGCATTAATATAAATTCATGTTACAAGCTGTAAGTGTTCACTGGGAGCCCTATGCTCATGCACTGGATAGTGAGTGCACAACTCATTAACAGTTGTGGATAAAAAATAAGGAGAAACAGTCTGTGCAAATTGAAACATCTGTTTCCCTTTCCCAGAAGTCCAAGGTCTCTTAGCTGTCTTAGCATGTGAACTGGCGGAGGGCCATAACCCACTGTTCACCAGCCTGTTTCCCAGGTATTTTATCCTGAGAAACAGTTCTTATCCATCTGACTGTCACATTAGTGACAGAAGTGTGCTCCAGATCAGACTGCTCCTACCACACCTGCTATAGGGTATAATTCTCCCCTGGGAGGATTAGCTGTAGGGTTAGTGCTTGTAGCTGAACAAAAGGAAATATGAAGGCTACGAATTGATGCTGTAGGCATGTGTGTTTTGTGATGGTCACTTTCCAAAAGTAAGAATGTAGATGCAAAGTAAGTTTTTTGTGAGCTTCAGTCTTTACTGGGATGTAACTGTAAGTAGGGGGTCTTGACACGCAGCCTGAGTAACTCAGCATGCTGTTGATCCATCTGGGCAAATGTACCTTCTCCTAAGAAAAATACATCAAAATTAATTGATGTTTCAGCTGATAAAAGTGTTAAGAATTTGTTCATAGGCTTCAGATTAGAATGTGGTTTGTAGGTCCCCCTTCTCATGTGCAAATAAGGCACTCTTAGCTCCATTCAATTGTTTAAATGCTTGAACAGAAGACTGGATGCAGTACTCACCCAGGCTTTTGGTCATGGGCAGTACAGTATATGCTTCTGCCATTAGTTTTGGGAGCAGGAAGCCACTTTATGCAGGATAGCCAGAGCATTCAGCCCTAGGTATCTTGCCCTCCAGGAGGCTTCCTTGTATACCAAGCAGGCATTACTACCTGGGGCCTCTTCTGAGCAAAGTTTCTTCCTTACCCCTTCCTTCTGTGCTTGGCAGCTATAGAATTCTCTCTGCCATATTTACTGGGTTTTGTCTAATGTGCTCCTCTCCAACTCCTGAGAAAGCAGTAGCTTTTTTTCTGATTGTCACTTCTATGATTCTAAGCACACAATCACCTACCAGAAGATTTCAGTACTAGACAGAAAAAAATTGAAGCTGAATACAATCAAGACTTCTTTTGATTTTCAGTGGTCACGCTTCTCTCATTTTTCTCAACTTTTTTCAAGGCTACGCTAGAAAATATGTTACCATTTTTGTGAACTCCCATCTTCACATTTCCATGACCCTTGGTGATTTCAAAAGCCCCCTTCTAAAAAACCCAGGTGTGTATTCTAAATTACTAGGATGGTTTTGATTAAGCTGATGGATCTCTTTTTCATCTATTTGATTGGCAGGCTCATTTCTTCTACAGATCACTGACACTGCAACAAGAAAAAGAATTTCAGCTTAGATAACAGATGACTTTAACATGCCTTTTACCAGACCTTTTAAAGGGTAACTACCTTTGTTATCAGCAATTAACTTTTTTTGCCTTTCTGTTGGAAACCCTTGTCATTCTGGTGCTAAAGTTCTTGCATTCCACTGGAAAAAGCTCCTTTAGACAAGTTACTGCACTAGGCAATGTTCTTTCTGTAAAGGTGGAATACATGCTTTTTTGGTTTTGTGTCTTGATGACTTGGATTTTCTTTAAGTTGCATTTAGGAGTAGTCTAGTATCACATTGGGTGTGTTCAGTCATCTATAAAACACGTCTCTCATAATCACAGAAATGCATCAGATGAGAAGTCAGTAATGGGATACAAGTTTCATACCTTGTACTCCAGCCACACTTTTGTCCAGGAAGGTCAGATTTCCCATTTTCATATTCATGTTGGTTTATTTTTAATTAGCCACTTTTTTTGTGGAACTTACCTTCTAGTGCTTAAAGCATTGTTGATGATGTAAATGCCAGCATTAGTAATTAGTATTACACAGAACTGTTTCAAAGGTACAAGTTTGTGTTTTTGCAGTGGTGTTCTGTTTCTCTTTTTCCTTCCTCTTGGCCTCCTTTGTCTTACAAGCTGGTAACCTACACTACATTTTTTCTTTCAGAGCAGTTTCTCTTGCTACTAGGAAAACATACAGAAATCCATGTTTAAAAATCAGGAAAGTGTAGTAGTAGGTGAGGCAGAGCTTGCTTTATTAGCTTCTGTTCCTGCCCGACACCTACCACTGAATCAAACCGCCATAGACCCTGAATTTCAGCAGGGTTTATATTGAGGGTAATGCTACAGAGTGGTATCGTGATAGGTGATAATTTCGCAGACAAACAAAATCAGACATGAAATTTTAATGATTATTATTATTCATATTCTTCTTTATATTCTCTTCAGTTTACTTCCTGACAAGGTTTCTGAGGCAATAAAATAGTAACAAAAATCAAAACCAAACAAAAGAACCCCCAAAACAAAAGCAAGAAACCAGTGAAAAAAACCCAGAAGAATTTTCAAGTGTGTCTGGGATAATCTGTCATGAATTCCCTGTGTATTTATATACTTGCTGAAAGTTAGTGTCTCATATTTGATTTGCATTTCCCCTTTCTCGTATTTTTCAAAACTGGTTTTATGACACATGTATTTGTTTTGGTTTGGTTTCATTGGTTGTGAATAGAAGCTCCTGGAATGCAGTTTGTGAACACTGTATTTGTGCTGAACAGTTTAAACTTTTCTCTTTAAAACTAATGGGAAAGATGAAGTAAATAAAATAACAGCCTGTGGTTTTTTTGAAAAATGTGTGAAAGAGCAGGTTTTTTTCAACTAGTTGGTAGCCTAAGCAGCATATCCATGAAATGAAAATTCTCACTAAAAGTATTTTGGAAAAGAAAGTGTTCAGAATTCATATCTTCTGCCTGCTTAAAGAAACCTATTGGCCTGTAATTCTAATTTTGTGCCTTCAAAAATACTAATTGCAAATACTGAAAAGATGCTTAGCACATTTTTTTCATGGTGCTAAAGTAAATAAAAACAAAGATATCTACTTGCAATGCTGGTTTCTGTGCTTTTAATTTTTATATTATTTATATTTATTTTACATTTTTGTTTGAGAGCCATAGCTACTGTAGATATTGACAATAACATTCTTGAGCTACTGGCTATAAAGTCCTGCTTTGTTAATTGATGATAACAGATGTGCTGGGAAAATGCGACACCTAGTCCCAAACCAGAGACTTGACCCTAGAATTTGTAATAATAATATTTCTGTAACTGATTACACTTGGCTCCTTGTCTTTGCCTGGCATGTCAAAATCCAATCTGACAAACTGTATTTATGTTGGGCAGGAGGAAGGGAACATGCATTGTCTGTGGTCAGTGGTACTTCTTCTGAGTCTGAAATGGCCTGTGGGCTCAATCTCATGATAAAATCCCTGAAAGTGCTTTCTGTACTCAATTAGCATATTTGGGGGGAAAAAAAACAACTTTCAAGTGATAAATAAATTCCACTGCATTTGGGTCAATTCTGTCCCAAAAGTAAAAAAGGTCCTTGATTCAGTACTCAAAATTGATGCTTTTTAAAATTGTGTTGCATTTCAACAGGCTGGCTGAAAATCAGCACAGATTTGTGGTGTGAGATGTAGCAGTGATCCTTTGTAGATGTATCTTAAGATTGTATTTTCATTATTGCTGCTAACAGAAGAGGTTCTTTGATGACCCTTTCCTCAAATTTAGCAGAATAGTAACTGAATAATTGTGATTTAATGATTTCAGTAAAATACTAACAATAACAACATTCAAGTATAAAGGAAAAATGTGATATTCAGATATAAATCATGCTGCTAAGGCAGAAAAGAAATGCACTTATGCATCATAATGAAATTACACAGCTAAACCTGTCAGCTGTGTGGGGGAATGATGATGGCTTTATATATATTTAAGGAAGACTGATATAGATAACTCATCCCAGCTGTTAAAAAAGTCTTTTTGGTTACAGTAATTGAAGCCTATTTAAAAAGGTATTAAAATAGTGTTCTGCAAGGATGCTGTAGGTTTCTTTTGGTGCATGTGTATGCTGGTGTTTCTCTTTGATATCTTGAAGGTCTACAGAGCTGTAACCAAATAACAGTTTTTTACAAATATGTTCTCTGTTTTGGGGTTGTTTTGGTTTTTTTGAAATTATATTTACTTTTGCCTTTAGCAGTCTTGTTATATGTCATAATTCTGTAGAGGATCCAGTTGGCTTCAGTTCTGTAGAGGATCCAGTGCTGTCGTTTGACAAAAGTGCACTGAAATTTGATAAGGCAACCTTCAGAAAAAACCTCTACATGGTATCTGATACTAAAATGATACAGTAAGTACATGCTTAAAAGTTGTGTATTAGAATGTTTAAATTCTCACTGGCACAAGCTAATATCTTAACATTAATTTGTTTGCTTTGTGTGTTATGAGGTAGCACTTAATACACATTCTTAGTTAAAATAGGCTAGGAAAGAATAGTGTAAAAATTTGGTTGGTTTTGGACCTTCTTTTACAGTAAGCACATAATGAAGTTGAATTGTGTTGCATAAAGAGTTATATGATGCAGTATTTTAGTTGTCATTAAGCATTCTCCAGTGAACAAAAGCACAATGACTTACTAGTGAACAGCCTGCCGTTGCAGCTGTCCCACTGGTGCTCATAAAGCTGATGAGAAGCTGATTAATGCCGGCCAATGCTTACACGAGAGCATTTACATTTGATCCATAGTGGATTGTTTGGGCGATCAGACTGGTATCTGTAGACTTAGAAGAACAATTCTTTTTTCTTTGTGAGGCTGTAACAAAATTTCATGGATGGAATTTAGCAGAATCAACTCTTAAAAGATAAACTAAGGTATAAGGGAGAGGTGACCAGCTAGTTGTCTATTGCCATATAGTAATAAATACATACCTTACGTAATGGTTGGTCTGGAGATGTATCTCACCAATGAACAGAAAGCCAAATAAGGATGACACAAACTGTACTGCCAAGCTACATCATTATACACCAATAAGGATTGGTGTATGATGATGTAGCTTGGCAGTACAGTTTGTGTCATCCACTGACAGAGATGGCTTCCTACTCCCCTTGGCTCCCAACCTTGTATCAGTGGATAATTAGTTCCTTTGTTTGGAAGGGGTAGTTAACAGACACCCAGCCTTTCTCCTCCAAAAGCAGTGGGAACATCTGGCCACAGGCAATGAAATACTGGCTTTGGAGATATTTGGCTGTTAGGTATGCTAAATGAAAAATTCAGTAAGAGTGAACTGAGGCTGATGTTTATCAGGTTTTCCCTTCAAGTTTTTTCTGACAAGAGGCACAAATCTTCCTTCTCCTTCTGCAGTTGCAGTTGTGAGTGTGGTAGCACTTAGTCTGAAATGACCTGTCAGTTTAAAGATTAGCAGCACTTGTAGTCCAGTAGATACAAGAGAGGCTTAGTGTTGGAGCAAGAGAGGAGCGCTTTACAAATTAGCACATTTGCTACAGATTAAAAATAATAGTAGTTTGGTTTTCGTTTTTGCTTTTTGTAGTGTAATTAAAATTGGACTTGAAAGACCTCAACAAGTCCTTCCCTGGGGCAGTTTGCTGGTTATGTATATTTTGTGTTTAATGGTGTTTTTTCTGTTTCATCATTAATATGAGTCTTTATTGTCTAAATGTGCTATATAAGTCAAAGACATAATGACTTGAGTTAACAGAAGATGGACTAAAAAATGTGAATGTTTCAAGTTGCTTCTTTTTAGAGCAGTTTTAACATGTAGAGTTCAAATATTGTCTGTTCTGAGCTAGAATCATCTTTATCAATTTCATTGAAATTAATTGAAGTGTGTAGGGCATCTTGACCAAAAAAAAAGTGAGTTAAGGAAATCCATTAGTTTTTTGTTATAATACCTTATCTAAAGTGGAAAATGTTAAGTGTTCTTTTCACAAATAAAAATAGGTGTATTCTGTAAAACAGTGTAGTTTTTTGACAGGGTTGAAGAGGAGTGAAAATTACCTCTTGGTCAGGAATGAGACTTCCTGAGAAGTGTCACAATGTGGCACTATGTAGTATTAAATGAGTCAAGTCAGGCAATTATAAAAGGGAATAGCTGGTAAGTTTGTATTGTGGAGATAGGAGATGAGAAAAGGATAGGTAGCCAAGGAAAAAGTTGACAGTCAGAGGAGAAAAATGGAATGTGGTAACAAAATTCTAGTATTAAAGTCTTGTGAATGGTTTCCTATGGGTGGCAAGTGAAGAAGCTGATGTTTATAGTACTATTTTAGGCCATCCAGAGGAGGACCAGAGGTAATGAAATATAAAAAGTTAGAATCTTAGGGGTTTACTTACATGTGTGAAAAACAGGCCAAGCGTGGGGACAAGGTAGCATTTTTTGTGTTTTTCATTTAGAAGACAGGTTTGTTTACATAAAATGTCAAATTCCTCAGCTCGCTGAACTTGCAGGATTTAAGCTGGCATTCCTGCCTCCTTTTCTTGTGCCCAAGTGTAAGTAGTCAGTGGTAGACGAAACTTCCACATGAAGTTACAACATCACAGTTGGATGTTAGGTCAATGAAAGAAAAGGCTGGACAAAGTGTAGTTCTTCTTAGAGCATTTGCTGTAGCTGGCATTAAAAATAGATGATAAAGGTAAATACAAGTTAGGATAGTTTATCTCCACAGAAAACAAAGTGATATTTGTGTCACAAGTGCTTACATGTTTATCTGCCATGAAGCAGAGTAGGACAAATGTGAAACTCATTTCAGACAAATTATAAAAATAGATTCATTTCTCTGCCAGTAATACCAGTAGTAAAGCAAAACTGAGAATAAGCATTGCATATGAGGATAGAAAGTATGTTCTTAAGTTGTAGAAGGAGGAGGAAAATGCCACAAGCATTCCAGTTCCCCTAACAAATCAAATGGTGGCTGAATATGTTCTCCAGAGTATAATCTGGAACTGGATCAAAAAATAGCTCATTAAATAACATACAGTTAACCATAGGCATTTGATCATTTAGAGTACCACATTTATTGAATACTGATACATTTCGTTGCAAGATGATCCTAAGGATAATTATAAAAGAATTCACTAAAAATGCTATGAATTGACAAAAGCTTTTTCATAAATTAGATATAATTTGGAAAAATAAATCTTAAGGGATATTCAAGAAAATAATACAGTTTCAGTTCTTTAAAAGATTGTTTGTTTTATCTGAAGTACTTTGTTGCCCCTAAAAGCTAGGGTTTTGCATTCCCATAAACCCTTGCTTCTTGAGAGTTATAAAGGAATGTACCCGGATATTCTCTCACGGTTGAGGGTCTGTGTACACCACTTACACACCTATTATATTTTAAAAAGGATATATAAAATAACAGAGGGAGTTGCTCTAGTTTACTGTCTTTAAAAATTTAGAAGATTTATAAAGGGATGCAAAATCAGTGTTAAAAAAAGGACATTTAGCTCTTAGTGTTGACAGTCTCAGAGAGCATAGGGAAAATTCAGTCTGGCCATTAATTTTACATGCTTCCTTATGACTTCTTTAAACAGCATTGTAGAAAGAGTTTTTATACCTTGGTTTAAGTTTTGTTGTTTTTTCTTTCCTATGGGAAATGAGAACAGGTCATTATATTCAGTAGGTCATTGAAATAAGTGTGAACAAAGTCCTCTGCCCAGAAAGTCTCTCATTGCTTCACAGAATTCCACAGAGATTTAAGACAATTAGAAATTATTAAAAATATGTTTCTTACTGTTGCTGGCCCTCCAGCCTGGTGTGCTGTACTAAAACAGCAGCAAGCCATGTGGTTTAGAAGAGCAGGTTTTGCCAGTGGTAAAGCAGCAATAGCAGGATTGCAGTGGGATGGCTGTATGAGCAGCAGAGGGAGTGGAGATGGTGTTTGCATCTAACAGGCAGGTCCAGGCTTCCTACCCCAAGGCCAGACTCGCCGTAAAAGCTGGTCAGCACCAGCAGGGAAACAGGTTGATTCCCCTGGGCTTGACAGCTGACCCAGCTGGCCAAAGGGCTCTTCTGTGCCATCTGGCTTAGCACTTGGCAATAAAAGCTGGAGCAGGAGGGAGGGAGGAGGACATTTGTGGCTATGGCATTTGTCTTCTACTTCTTGAGGCACCTGCATGCTGAAGGCCAGCTTTCTGGTAATCAGTTGGACACCTGTGTGCTGACAGGAAGTTGTGAATCAGTTCCTTTCCCCATTCTGCTGGGGCACGCAGCTTTTGCGTTCCCTGTTAAACTGCTGTTACCTACACCCTTGAGTCTCCTCGCCATCCTTCAGCCTTCTCTGCATTTTTTGGGAGCAGAGAGGGAGCGCTTCACTGGGTGAAGACTTGACTGTTCACCGGGGTCAGCCCACAGTGGGAGAGGAAGTTTCTTGCTGCCATCAGATGATCAGGCTGCCCAAGTGTCAGGAGACTGCCTGGTCTTGAACACTTAAGGCTCAAAATGGGTAGGTGTGTGGTAGGTTCTTGCTTTTAACGTTATCTCAGTTAAATTAACTGGGTTTTTCAACTGTGTCAGACTGATGTAATTTTAGTTTCCAGTTTTTCTATTTAGCCCCTAAGAAAGGTTGTGCTTATTCCTCTTTTGCACTAATGAATCCCCTTTCATGTTACTGTATAGCATTTAATTATAATTGCTTGCTTTTCCCAAGAGGTGGTTGCTTCAATTATTGCAAAAACTGGGAGGAATTAAGGTGGTACAGACAAATGCGAACAACATAATAATTTCCTTTTTTCAGGTATTTGGGATTGTAGTCTAAATTACTTTCTTCAATTTTGTCTGTTTTGGGGCGTTAGGTAAAGGACGTTTGTAATACAAAGAAGATCTCTTGCATATAATTCTATGATCTTTCAGGTATTGCTGTCATAAAAAGTTTCTGGCTGGTGTCAGAACGATTTAGGTAACAATTTTAATGTATGGGTTTAAAAAGGAAGTCTTGGCTTGGTCGACATTCTCAGATAGCCAAATAAGCATGAGTTTTGGAAGTATAGTAGTGTAAATCATTAGGAGGAAAAATCTATGAAGTACTAACTGCAGTTTCCATGAAATCATTATGGTTTTCTCACAGAAAAGAACCTTTCTTCAGCGCAAGAAATTTAAGGAGAATTGATACTGTTTTGATTTTGTTTATAATATTGGAAAAATTTAGGCTTTCAGCACTTGATTTTTTTTTTCCTGAGGGGAGAAAAAGCGATTGCTGTCAAGTGTTGTCTACTACATTACAAATGTAGGGAAAGAAATGTTACTAACATCAGGTATTCTAATTCTAAAAAAAAAAAGTCCATTTTGACATCCATTTCCCTTCAGGTTCTGGTGTGTTGATCAGGGTTTTTTAAAGAAAGACATTACAGGGGATGGAGATTAGAGTTGTTGTTTTATGTAAAAGTGGATTACTGTTTGGGGGGGGGGGGGGGGGGGGGTGACCCAGATTGGAACAGGTTTTGGCCTTTGCAGCAGTAAGTACTTACACTCAAACTATACTAGCTACTGTGAAGTACCAAATGTAAGTTTACAGCTTAAGGTCTTGGTTTAGGATTGAGGATGTTGCATGAATCTCTGAAGTAAAGCCATGAAGCCTGTTGCAAAAATGGCATAGGCAGAGGTTTTGAGAATGAAGGAATAAGAATTCTGTAATAGAATTATATCTACCTCCCATTAGCATATTTTCTGTGCCTAAAATATTTTTATCTTGTTTCTATGGGCTTCAAAGTAATGGATTCTTTGTACCTGTGTAGAATCTTAGACTTGCTTTGTTTCCCTTGCCCTCCCTGTGAGAAGGTGTCTGTTTACTGATGGCAGACACAATGCACACTTAATGGCATAGTTTTCAAATTGTCATTGCAGCCTGAAGGCTGCCTTTGCTTCCTTCTTATATACTATCAACTTTATATGCTTGGGAATGCTTTGTGGAGCGGGGTTTGAAGCACCACTTCAGCTGTGCTAACCGTGAGTGCCATGAGGGGAGGGAACATGCATATGGAGAGCTTTGGGGTACAATCACGTCAGTATTTCTTGAGCCCTTTGAGTTGAGGTCCATAACTTTAATATCCCTATAAACATCTTCTGTTAAAATCCCTATAAACACACTTGTTAAACAAGCACTATGGGACAGTGAGAGCAGTACTCAACAGGTTTCTGTGCTGCAAGAGTTAATGGGTAAGAGTAGGAAAAGGCTATTTTGCCACAGAGTTTATAGGATAGTGGTGGTATCTGTTGTGTTCACAAAGTTACATTGAAAAACTCAGCTCATTGATTTTTTTTTTTCGTCTTTTGGTATTTGTCAAATTGTTCTTGAGCCATCAGAAAGAGCAAAAAGCCAGTATATTGGCCCAGTGTTGATCTGGGATTACATTAGGAAAGTGAGGGAGGTAGAGACTGATGCTGATCTTTTTCCTGTCATCCCTGTCTTGTTCCAGCAGTTTTGTGGTTTTATTCTGCAGTGGGATGTCAAAGCTGCTTTAAGTCATCGTGATGTGTCTTCATTTGTGCTCAACTTTGTTGTGAACATCTACCAGAATTTTCTGAAGAATGCAGTAAATTATAGGATGAAATATTTTTTTTTCATAATCTGAAACCCTCTTCTAGGAGAGAGCCTGGTGAAAAAGAAGGAAAATACTGTGGTGGAAAACAGTTTTACTGTAGGGAATACTTATAGATCCTGTTACAATTTTTTGGTTCTACCACTCTCCCAAAAAACACACTGGCAGTTAACAATTGCCAATGTTGTAAAAATTTTAAATATGCAAGTTGAAAATGAATTAATAAACTAGAAAGTATGCCAGAATGGAGCCATACTTTCTATTTTCTCTTCATTTAGCTTCAAAATGTTGATCAAAGCTGCCATTTTGTAAACAGCGCCTTTTTTGTTTAAAGGCAATTAAAAAATTCTGTACTAAGTGAAAAATAGACACTGATTTTTCCAGTTGTGCAAAGAAGCTCATGTTGGGCAGCAAAGCATAAGCAAACAGACTTTGTGCTCTGTACCTAAGGAGGTGAGAGAAACAAAAGGAGAACAGGAGGATCAGCTGCCAGAAATTAGAGCTATGCTGGCCTCTCTCCAAAAATTTCTGCCTGTATTGGGTGGCCGTAGTGAATAGCTTATGTAAATCATCCAGGGGGATATATATTAGCACTTCAGTCCTACCTGAGATTCAACTAATTCCCAAATTACTTAGGTTTTTCAAAGTATATCACTTTAACTGGTATTTTTTGCTTAGCTTTTGCTCCAGGTATGTGTACAGGTCATACATATACATGGTTTAAATACATTCTCATCACTGAAGGCTTAGCAAGTTGTTCACCAAGATCTCAAGTCTTGAAAAGTCTGATGATCCAGTTCTTTGTCAGCCTAAGCCAATTTGGCTGCTGGCTTCCCAGGCTTGCCCTGCTGTGCCTCTCCTGCCCTGCGTTCAGGCTGTGAGCTTGTCTGACCTTACACTGAACTTGTTTGGAGCACAAAGCTGGCAGGAAGCTATGTACTTCGCCTGAGAGTTTCTTGATGATTTAGCATGCTGAAATAGTTCAAAGCTGCTGCAGACATGAGTAGAAGCACATGGTCAAGCCTGAGGGGAAGCGAACAGGGATGTAGCTGCCAACATTTGGGTTAGCTCAGGATGCTCAGCTGGAGGTGATAGGTAAGACAGAAAAGAGTACCTTCAGGAAGGGTTTACTGCCCTCAGGTCAGTATTGATTAAATCTTAGGTCTGTACCTCTACCAAAATATAGAGTTACCTGTTGTGCTGGAGAAGAGTGAGGAAACAGTGATGTTTCCAGAGAAATCCTTAACTTCAGTGTAGAACCTCTGGAGGAGACTTGTACACTTCAATGTTGAACATGACCTTCTTTACTTGGATAAACTACCTACACTGAAAAACAATTGCCACTGTTTCAGAAAGGACTTCCCATTTTTTGTGGGTCTGGGCTATGATGTCCTGTTATCTCGTGAGATGGTGACTGGCCATTTTAAGCCAATATTTAATATTTTTGTGCCTTGGCATTTTTGAGATTAAAGCCAAACTGAAAATAAAAACAGTAAGAATATGCAGTCTCCTGCCCCCAAAATCTTCTTTACCCCCCTCCCATTTGGTAAAAGATTAAGTGATTTTGTTTCCCTCTTGTCTTACAAATAATGTATGTTATTTTTGGAAAAAAGTTACTGGGGAAAAACAGAATCTGCAGAGAGAATGGCTTTCGTGTAATGACATTTTAATTTTCGAAAGATCCTGTAGTAAAGAGTTATAAATAAAAGAAATGTAATAATATTTGTAATAGTTGGCTCTAATAATGAAGTGATTCTGTTTTATGAGACTGGAAAAGATGGACTAAGTTTGTAACTTTTTGTAGTCAAAAGAAAGAGAGGGTGATATATTTTGAATTATGGAAATCTCTTCTAATACTAAAGTAACTGCTATATGAAAAGAAGTGCATCCACAAGTCTCTGAATTCTCAGTTTCTGGTATTACAGGTCTCTAAGTATTCGAGTAAACTCAACACACTTGTCCACAATATAGTTATTTGCGTTTTAATATTACATTCCTCTGGTCAGAGTAATACATTTGCACAGGTGTAATGTTTTAACCTGTTACATAAGCAAGTTGAGGTATTTTAAGAATAAAATATGCTTTTTAAACCGTTTTCTGTGATATTATTTTTCACTGTGTAAATATTTCTGGTTTATATAGTAACACTACAGATACTAAAAGATGTTTTAGGAAATTCTGAATTGTACTTCTCCCTTTTCTTTTTAACATTGTTTGCTGCAGGATTTGAACAAGCGCTTGTCCCTGCCTGCTGACATCAGGATACCTGATGGCTACTTGGAGAAGCTGCAGATTAACAGCCCGCCCTTTGACCAGCCAATGAGTCGGCGTTCTCGTCGAGCATCCCTAGTAAGTGTAATTCACCTGCCTTTCTAACCAACCTCTCAGGTCTTCAGAATCCATTTAATGCACGGACCTGTGTTCCAGAGGTATATTTCAGCTTCATTTCCATTTGGGCTTTTTATTCCTGAACATCAGCATGTACTTGTCAAAATCCAATGAAGAACTTCACATTTTCTTTCATTTTTCTTCTAACTTGGTGCTGTCATATCTCTCAGTGAAGGTCTTGATGTACAAGACTTCCGAAGTACATACTTAAATCCTTCTGCTTTTTAGAGCAGGGATGATCTGTTTGAACAAATAGGCCACACGCTCTTAGGTCAAGGCTGGGTCCCCATGTGATTTAGTAGGAAGGCCCTAAAGCAGCATAATATGAAGGCAGGTCCTCCTCCCTGCTCTTTTTGTATTTGATAACACTTCTTCTTCAGAATTACTGTGGAGACAATAGTGGGTGTTTTGTGGGAATTTTTTGTTTTCTTTTTTAAAGCACATGTGATTTCCTAAAAGAATGAAGGAATAAATTCACATATACCTTTTTGGATTATTGGGTTACTTTAAAAAATAAGTTTTTTCCTTAGAGATAGATGACAGTGAGGATTCCTATACTGTAATTAGAGTATAAGTGCTAGAAAACTTGGATATTTGTACATATAAATGATGCACATCCCTGGAATAATAAAAAAACAAACATTTTAAAAAAATTGTTATGTTTCAGTCATAGTTTCAGCTATCAGTATTCTTAAGTGTTGAGGTCTTAAAGAATTGCTAGACTGTTACTGACATCCTGAGTAAATTCATTGGTGAGAAATTTATCACAGGGAAAAACTGAATAGGTTTGTGAAGTGCACATTGTTGTTTTCCTGATTTAATTATTTATTTACTGAAACATAAATATGAAAGTACATACAGTGAAGTAGGTTTAGTAACTGTAAAATATCTTTATTCGTTATGAATAAGGTCTGTAACAATGCAGTGTTTACGTATTTTTACCCTGAAAGAAAAAAAAACTTGTGTGCTGGACTAATAAAGCTCTGATCTGCATGCCACCTTTTGCAAAAACAATATTTTAAAAAAAGAAAATATTTGAGTAAGGCTCTGAAAGTAAGGATAATGTGTCAGGCTTAAATTCTTGTGCCAGAAGTTTGTAGCTCATTCACCACTTAGTTGCTGCTGTAGCATGGAACTGTGGAACAGACTTCCCCAAAACTCTCTTCAGATGCTGGCAAAATACCTTTTCAGTAGAACCTTGCCAGTGGAGTTAAGTATTTGAGGGCTGGGGGAATTTTCCAGTAAATCTGAATTCCCTTGCTCATTTATCGATGACTCCTGAGAGCAGTTGAAGTTCTCTCCTCTTTACCTCTGCGAAGACTGATAGAAAAACAGTGCCCTCTAATGAATGTGGTGTGAGTCTGAAATCAGCTTCCTGTCACAAGGTTGTTTTGTTTCGCCTTTTAAAATACTTTCATTTTTAAGGAGCTTTAAAGTCCAGAATGAAACCTGCCAGCACTGCTGAGGTATGCAAACATGCATTTGCTATGATTTCAAACTAAGCTTTCACAAAAAGAAACCTGAGGACTCATTGTTCTTAAATTGTTATTGAAAGCCTGCTAGCAGACTTTTACTTACAATAGGAGAGTATTGTAGTCTGCTTCAGAGGCACGTCTCTTTTCGAGACTTAATAGGAATCAAAGGGAAAAGGCTATGAAAAGTACCAGGTGAGGACTTGTTATATTTCAGGTTTTGTGGTTTTCTCTGAAATACAAGAAAAAATCATTTTTTACAGTAATTGCATTTTTGTATGCATGTACAGTGTTGTATGCACAGTCACTAGAAGTAAAAGACTGTAAATACTGTGCATCAGTGTTTCTGTGTAAGACAAGATAGATGCATATTGCAGAAAAGGATGAAACAGTTCAAAAATTATTTTGAGCTGAAAATGAAACCAACCTTAGTTTGAGGAATTTAAAATTTATTTTTTCTTAGGAGTGATAAGGAACCAAGATGTGATCAAAAATTTAAACACATTGTAAAGCAGGTCTTGAGCAGTACCCATCTTCTCTGTGTAGGAAATAACATATGATTTTTTTATATTAAACAGACATTAAGTTAATGAGTCTTAATGAAAAACACTGAGGTTTCTTAAAAATAGGGCTTTTAAATTCTGGATAGTCTGGTGATAGCAAGACCAATGACTGAGTTTCTCTAATAAACTAAGCAGCCTCTCTTTTTAATTCTGATACCATCTAATACTCCCTTCAAGATATGTTTGTTTAACTAGGTCGAAATGCACTTTGGAAACATAATATTTGTTTTGCTAACATTGCACCTATATCAGTGGTATGTTTAAAATCTCACTGGAGCTACAAGGGTAGCAAATATCAACTTCATTTGTATTTTGAGATAAAGAGTTTTGTCTTCGACAGGCTTCTAAATGTGTGTGATGCTAACATCTCCTTATACAGCTAAAACATTTCAGTTCTAACACTAGTTTAGTAAAGCAGAATTTTCCTCTAGATATATCAAATATGTTTGCAGACAAGATCTTACCCTTAGTTCAGATGTATTTTCATACTTGTGTTCTGAAAACTAAGTATTAATCAAACTTTTCTTCCCTTCATATTGTTGTCAAATCTTAATGCAGTCAGCAGTGTTTATGTTACCCTGTGTTACCATGAAGTAGTAGAAAACTTAAAATCTATCAGATTTTAGGAGCAAATCAGCATGTGGCATGGATCCAGGTGCTGAAGAGACCTAGGGTCAAAGGATTGTTTCTTGGAAAGAAAAAGCCAGTGAAGAGCTATGTTTGGTAGTGAAAGGAGGGGGTAATGTTGGGGAGAGAACCTGGCTCTTCTGTTGCAGTGTGTGTTCTGTTGTCAGTAAAGCACAACCCCATGAAGCCTATAAACTTGGGGGTTTGATAGGGTAACAGGTTATATGCGTTTCATAAATTGCTTCAGGAGTTTGCATACTTACATGTTTACTTTCAGCATTATTTACACTGCAGGCACAATAGGAAGCTTTGGTGTAATTCACCAAAAGTCTGGTCTTAGGAGAAAATAATTATAAGAGATAACAGTGTTATATGAGAATAGCATTGGATTTGAACAGGAAAAGAGTGATGATCTTAGTGTTCAGAAGTAAATGTCTTACATAGGGTGGCACTCCCTTCTGGCTTGCACTGAAGATCTAAGTTGGTGACAAAAAAAGAGAAGGTGGATAAATAGACCCAAGTAAAATACAGAAAGATTTGGAGTTAAGAGGTATGAAATGAACTGCTGAGACAAAGCTGAAGCTTGCTGAGGAATGATGCTTGAGGATTTTCTTCATGAAGTTTTAGTCCAAAAGGCATTGAGAAGTCAGAATGGAAGAGAAAACTTGGAGCTAAGATCTTGAACATAGCAAACAAATAAGGTTACTTTGAAAAAAACAGCAGCATATGGTTGTGCTGAGCTAGGGAAAGGATGGACTAGTTTGAGATGATTTCCCTACTTAAGCTATTACAACCTCAGTAGTAGTAATCAGATCAGAAGAATGGAGAAGACCTTAGTAGGAGGCAGGTTAAAGTGAGGTTTTGGTCTAAGTGTAACTCAGCTCACAGTCCCTCCAGGATACACAGTAGACTGGCTAACAGGCTGAGCACTGGGCTTGGATTCTGGGATGCATTTGTGTCAAAATGTGCTAATTTGTTTTTAAAATACCAGAATTGTGCAGTGTTAGTTAAGTATTCTCAGGTAATTTTCTGAAATGAAGTTTAGCTTGTTCATTAAATGATGTACAAATGAAGTTTTTGGTTTTAGTGACCAATTTGCCATTTCTTTTCACTGCAGTCAGAAATTGGATTTGGAAAAATGGAAACCTATATCAAGTTAGAAAAGCTTGGAGAGGTATGTATAGCTTTCTCTTGGAATGATGACAATGTTGTATGTAAAATTTTGTGTAAGTTTAACTGAAATTTTCCATATCCTTCAAAATACCTGTTGAATTTACTTTCTCAGTAAACCAAACATATTCAACATGTGTAACAGTATCACAACCACACAAATGTTTATGCAAAACATTATATATAATAAGCAAAAGAAAAAAAGGCAGGAAAACTGTCATAGAGCTGGGGAAGAGCAAGACTCTGTTAGCAAATATGCTGTGACCTTCTATAGCCTGGCTTTTTTTTCAGATAGACAAAATCATTCTGTTGATTGCTAACACTATGTTTTTGATGACAACACTGAGTCTGGTGTCCTCTTGCCATGACTTAGGTGTTGGAACACTCATGATGGATTAGAGACCAGTGCTTGCAAGGTGCAGGCAATAGCTGTGCATGATGTGTTAAAGAGGCCCGCACACCTGAACTGGGTGTGCTGTACAAGTGAAGTACATAACACTTGGAGGGGGCAGCAGCTTTCCCCCCTTCAGTCAGCCTCTGACTTCCAGAGAAACAGTGGAACTCGGGAAGGGCCAAGTGTCATTCCTGTGCAGTTTGACTAAGGTTGACCAACGATGGAAAATGGACAAGGAGCACTGAAATAGGATGCAGTGAACATTACAGAAGGAAGCAGGGCTGGTCAGCATCTCTGCTGTGAGTTTTTACAGTCAGTCCTCCATTTAAAAATTTTAATTTCCTATTATCAAATCTAAGCCTGCCTGATGCAACTTGAAGCCTATTCCTGTTACCTGGGAGAAGAGGCTGCTGCCCCCTTAGCTACAACCTCCTTTCAGGCATCTATAGAGAGCAGTAAGGTCCCCCTGAACTTCCTTCTGTTCAGGCTAAACACCCCCGGCTCCCCCAATTTCTCCTTATAGAAGTTGTGCTCCAGACTTTTCACCAGCTCCATTACCCTTCCCTGAACATTGCAGCACCTCAATGTCCTTGCAGTGAGGGGCCAAGAACTGGGCACAGGATTCGTCTGAGGTATGGCCTCACAAGTTCTGAGTACAGAGGCAGTCACTTCCCTGGCCTGTTGCAGACAGGCCAGGGTGCCATTGGTCTTTCTGGCCACCAGGGCACACGCTGGCCCATGTTCAGCTGCTGTTAGCCAGCACCCCCAGGTCCTTTTCTTTGGATCATCTTCCCAGTCATCTTCCCTTCTTCCCCAAGCCCATAGCACTGCATGGGGTTGTTGTGACTCAAGCACAGAACCTGGTGCTCGGTCTTGTTGAATCTCATAAAATTGTCCTCAGCCTATGGATCCGGCCTGTTCAGATCCCTCCGCAGAGTGTAACAGTACTGTAGTGATCTAGGGCAGTTTCTGTACCTTCGTTGCTTTTTTGTGGCATTTGCAGGCATTAGTTTTGCCTGCTGTTTTGTCAGAAATTTTTGTCTTAATTTAATATGTCTCTAGAGTTTTGTATCTGTTACTGTCTAAAAATATATAATGAAGACAAGAAGCTATCCAAAGGAGTTACATATCTTCTTTGAGGTTGTGGAAGAGTATGTCTGCAGCCTTTGGAAACATAACTGCGGCATAGAGATACCTGAGCTAGGTATCCATAGTCAGAGAGAGACTTTGAGGAGTGTAAACGATCCCGACAGTGAACTTAGTGAACTTAATGCTACCTGATCTGACATCTTTGGTAGCTCTGTGGTATTTAGGTTTCCATGTAATTTTGAGCTGTTAGGCATATATATCCCTTGTGGCTTCTGTGAGTTCAGTTCTGTGCTTAAAGTGTCTGTACTTTTTACATATGTCAAAAGAATATAATGTAAATACTATTCATATCCAAAATGAAACCTATTCGATCCTCAGAAGTTAACATTTTCGTATTTAACTAATGTTTTGATCAAGGAAAAACTTGTAAAAATTCCCTTCTTTTTACATTTTATAGGGTACTTATGCCACAGTTTATAAGGGGAGAAGTAAATTAACAGAGAATCTGGTAGCTTTGAAAGAAATCCGCCTGGAACATGAAGAGGGAGCACCATGTACAGCCATAAGAGAAGGTGGTAACTTTTTTTTTTACTTCGTAGAATTTCAGATATTTCTGGATTTCTTTTTGACCAAAGCACCATCGGTACTTGGAAATACATAAACTACATTTGACATTAGCGAAATTGCTGTTAGTATTGATGAGGAAAATGATAGTCCAGATATATTCAGAGCTTTGTTTCTAATTTATTTATTTAAGGGAGGTGATTATGATCTCAAATGCAGTATTACAAGTGGATGATTAAATATTGAATTATACTGCTGTTAGTGAGTAACTTTCAGGGACTCAAAATACTTCTTACAGAATTACTTCTGTCTGAAATGCATAGTTGAGGAAATACAAGCTTGTTACTCAAATGTATGTTCGGTGTTTTGATTGAATATGTTTATTACTAACTTGATCTATATGAGTTTCATATTCCTAAAAATAGCTTTTTAATTTTAAAAAAACTAGATTGCTTACATGGATAATCTTAATTAGAAATCGTATTTACTCTTCCTGTATTTTGCCCTTACTTACTTTGTTCTTCCTGTTCTCTCTTGCAGTGTCATTGTTAAAAGACCTGAAACATGCAAATATTGTTACATTACATGATATTGTGCACACAGACAAGTCACTGACTCTTGTTTTTGAGTACCTGGTAAGTGCTTAAACAATTAGCGATCTTTACATTTGATTTATTGTTTCTAAAAACCAGAAACACAACAAAAATCTGTACTCTTTTGTAAAATACTGGGACTATTTGAGTTTTCTTCTGCATTTACAGTCATTCAGCTAAAAATGAGAAAAGTAAATTCAGTTCTTAAATTGCTGTAAATTAGTAAATACTGTTGTGATCATTTCAGAATTTCATTAATAGCAGATAGTGGTGGTCTGCCTGATCAAACAGTCTCCTTGTTCAAAATCATTACCTGTATAAAATGGTAATCATACTATCATTGCAATGATATTTTTCTGTTTTGACATAGCTGACTTTCAATGTAACTGGAGAAAATAATAATTCTATAAAATACTGTGCTTCACAAAGATGAAGGAGAACGCAATGGCAAATAATGTTGCCTGAGACAGTGTAGCTTTCTGAAAAAAAGGGAATTTCTATCCTCTGGCAAACCAAGGGTATTTTTGTCCAGGCTTTTTTGGGGGGTTTTCATCATTTAATATCTTTTGCAAAAATCTAAGTTTTTGATGAACCATTTCAGTTCCAACAATAGGTAGTATTCATGTAATTTGTTGCGTGCAATTTTACTGAACCATGATGTGATGGTGTTTTGATAGGACAAGGACCTGAAGCAGTACATGGATGACTGTGGTAACATCATGAGTATGCACAATGTAAAGGTGAGTGTTTTTAGTGACAGTGTCCACCTTCCAGCTTTGTCCTAAGAATTTCAGACAACTTAATAATCAGGAGCTATATGGTTTACTCTCTTTAAAAATCAAATAAAGCAACTTAACTTCTTTTTTGGCCTGACTTAGCTACATTTGACATCAGATGGTGTCTTTGTTTAAAGTGTTTAAAACATTGAGAAGAAGAGATTATATAATTTCATGTGTTTTCATTCTCTTTGAAGCTACATATCTAAAATCTAAAAATTCCTAAAAAATAATACGTTCATAACTCTTTTGAGTTCTTGTCCTTCCATTATTTTATACCCATTTACTTAGTCTGTAGTTAGATATATCCTCAAATTTATATATGGACACTGAGGAAGATGTAGCCTCAATCATGAATGTGTTTTTGGGTGCCACTGCCTGCCACACAAATAGGAAGTCAAAAATATGTATTTAAGAATGAGTGATTTTCATCTTGCCATTAATAAGAAAATGCAAATAAAATTTTCATTAGGGCCTAATTTGCTTTTTCTTTTAAGCTGTGGTTGTGGCCATGTCAAGTGACTCAGTTTCCAAACTGGCCTGCTGAAACTAAATCAGGGTTGGGTGTTATTTCTTTTGTAAAAAGGAGGCTTTTATTTGAAAAACTGACATAACTCTTAGTTTCCTTTAATACTTAGGGCTTTAGGAACAAGCTTCCTAGCAGAATACAGTACTGTCATGAAATGAGTGAAGTGACTTGGCACTCAGACTAGATATTGATTACATAGCTCACTGTTTGGTGAGCTTTCCCTTTTGTTCAGTTGTCACATTACTCTAAGTATCTCCAGGGAAAGACATCTGCCCATAACTTACTCTGTTACTTCCTCTGAGAGTCTTCAAAGGGAAATTCTTTCATTTGTTTCTGCTTCAGAGAGACAAACAAAAATCACAATTACGCTTGTGTTTTTAATTATCTGCAAGTTAATAAGCAGTGCTTTAAGCTTAAACAATATAGGAAAGCTGTAAGTGGGAACCTGACTCTTAAAATAAGTGCAGTTAGTGAACAAGCCAGAATCTGTTTGTGGTAATCTGAGCTAAGCAGAGGAATTGTTTTTCCTTGTTTGCCTATGGTTTAAGCTATGCTCAGAGAGCAAATTTATATGGTCAGTACCTTTGGCACTGGGAAACCAGAACAGCTGCTTAGCTGCAGTAGCTGTAGGTGCTTACCTTATGATAACTGTGGGGGTTTGAGTCATCATTTTCATTTGAGAGACCTCCCAGACATCACTTCCTCACATTCCTCAGCTAAATTTTGGGTTTTGTGTTTTGACAAAATGAAGATGCGTGTGATTGCTCCAGGTATTAGTTTTTTACCCAAAATTTTGAGCTAACACATGGCATCCTGTGCATTTCCAAAAGGATCCCTGTCAACTGTGGTGAAGCTTCACAATTTCAGTAATCTGCTTTGTGTTCTTGACTAATCCTGCAGTCCAGTGTACATTAGGGAGGGCCTTTCACTTCTATTGAAGTCCTGCTAATAAAGCTTGGGACTGACTAACCCTGTAGCACTATGGGCCTGAGTAGATAGAACAAGGCTTCACATTCTGCTCTTCAGAAAGGAAAGCAAAGAGAAAGAAATCAATCCCAATTCCTGTTTTTCTAGCACAGATGAATCCCATGTCAGCACAGTGAGAACAGATGGAGGTAACTACACCTGCTGCGTATTTGTCCGGTTTATGAAAAAGAATTTGGTGATGCCACTTGATACAAAAATAATGTATTAGATGTATTAGAATGTGGTTATATAAAGACATTCACAGAATCACTAGGTTGGAAGAGATCTTTGAGATCTTGAGTCCAAGACAGCCCTAACACCCCAGCTAAACCATGGCACCAAGTGCCACATCCAGTCTTTTTTTAAACACATCCAGGGATGGTGACTCCTCCACCTCCCTGGGAAGACCATTCCAGTACTTTATCACCGTTTCCTTGAAAAACTTTTTCCTAGTATCCAGCCTGTATTTCCCTTGGTGCAGTTTAAGACTGTGTCCTCCTGTCATTCTAGTGTTTTTCCTCAGAGGTCCTGTTGCATGATGAATTTGTCACACTGCTTTCTGTAATGCTTTGTATTTTTTCACTGTACATTTCATACCTATGCTGACTGAGTACTGTGTGCTAAATGCCAGCAATGCCTACCCAAAAGTCCCATGTTCGAGGTCAGACCCTCTATACATACAGAAACTGCAAAGTATTAGTTCTTAATGCAGTGATACATTAAACTTGCTTGGCTGCTCACTGCTAAACCTTTCTTTGCCCCATACTACTTTTATATCTGTATATGTGTAGCATTAGTATGCATGACTGAAGTTGTTTGTTTGGCTTGCTATTCCAGAAGATTAAAATAAACCTGTGTGTGTCAGGGTGAGGGGATGAATGTAAATACCAGAGGCAGTTGGGCTTCTTTAATAATCCTCATTTACCCATTTCTGCATCTTCCCTCAGCTTTTGAATCTACAGGTATTTTTCCAGTAGCATGCCAAGACGTTCTTTACATAGTTCAGCACAGTTGGATAGAAATATTGCTGAGCTGCATTTCCAGAAGGGACGCTGTGGCAGAAGGGAACTTGAGTATAGTCAGAGAGAGTTATCTTTAAAGACGTTAGTGTAGGGAAGAGCAGTGGTTAATGCTTACTTAAAAAATAAACAGCCCTGTGTTTCTCTTCAGTTAAACATAACAAATTTCTCTTAAAGTCTTTGTTGTAAAGTATGTTGTTAAAGCAGTGCATTAGCGTAGTTTTAAGTCTTTGAACAATAAACGATGATGTCCAGAATTTGCTCATAAGGAGAGTAACTCACTTTTTAGGGAAGTAATTTTGTCCTGCTTACAGTACTTAACTCTCCAGTGCCCAACTAATCATGCAATCTGTAGATTACCATTTTTTGTCTAATTTGTATAAATGTTCTCTTTTGTAGCTATTTTTATATCAGATTCTTCGTGGTTTGGCTTACTGTCATAGGAGAAAGGTGTTACATCGAGATTTGAAGCCGCAAAATCTACTAATTAATGAGAAAGGAGAACTGAAGCTTGCAGACTTTGGTATGGCCTGAAATTACTCTGTAACAAATATTTTTTTCTCTTGGCAAAGGAAAATCATTTTTCCTTAAAAGGAGAAATGAGTACATTTGGTCTGTATTTGGATCTTCTCAAATGGAAAATAAAAGTCAGCCTTTTACAGGGTATAGTAATCAGTCTAATATCTCTATAGGTAACACTGTCAGTCCATTTGAAAGTAGTCTTACAGCTTCCTGTGAAATTGATACTTAGTCAAATTCTTAAGGCAGAGCTCATGTTGCTTCTCCTAACACTCCACAGTCACTCTAAAGCTGGGTAGTATGACAGGAGTGAGAAAGGGTTTGTTCATCTGCTAAATTGTCAGGTGGTGCACTATCACTGATACACCAAATTACTTGGGATTTACAGTGGAATGGGGCATCCACATTTTCCTGTTACCTTCTGTGTCTGGAAGATCCTTTAAAAGTCGTGCTCTGTGCCTCTGGTTTAACCCCTTCTGTGTAAATGAAAGTTGCTCAGAAGATTGCATCTAACATCATATTCCTGAATTTTATTGAAGATATTGCTGACAAATTGACAATGTTGGGATGGAAAACCCTTGCTGATCCAACACTGGTTTGGTCTGTTTCCACCATTTAGTTGATTGTTTGTTGCCTTCTGCAATGTAATTTTCCAGAAACAGTGCAAGTTTTCGCAGCAGGGGAGGTGTCATATCAATCTAATATATCAATCTATATATCTAATGCTATACTGATTTAATGAAATTTGCAGGATTAGTCCAGGTTTTGATCTGTTTACCTTTCTTGTGTGCTTAAAAATGTGGACCGTGAGATTGCCATAAATACTAAAAGGTAATAGAAATCTCTTTAGTAGGGCCTTAAATAGCATTAAGAGATGGTATTTAGCAAGTATAATAAGGTCCTAAAAATAGTTTCTCAATTTCATACAAAAAGGATTTCAGCAAGCTGTACATGACTCTTCATTTCCCTTTTTGTCAAGGATTGGCAAGAGCGAAGTCCGTTCCTACAAAGACTTATTCCAATGAAGTTGTCACATTATGGTACAGACCACCTGATGTTCTCCTTGGATCTTCAGAGTATTCAACTCAAATTGACATGTGGTTTGTATAGCCTAATTCAAATTTTTGTTTTGAGTCAAGTTGAAAAAATGTCAACTTTGCTGT
The DNA here is from genome assembly GCA_027886175.1 of Phylloscopus collybita. Taxonomy (NCBI): domain Eukaryota; kingdom Metazoa; phylum Chordata; class Aves; order Passeriformes; family Phylloscopidae; genus Phylloscopus; species Phylloscopus collybita. Next base: position 45,364,173 of record JAJNNQ010000137.1, on the reverse strand, counting down.
TAAATAGTAACATACAAATATTCAACCTTTGAATTTTTGTAGGCTACAGCTGAGTTAGATTTTTTGGGAAAGGATTGGTAGACTGATTTCTTATTGAGAAATTCTGAGACTTATTTCTCTCTGAAAATGCAGAGTACTTTTTTATTGCTCAGAGTAAGCAAGCATTAGGCCCACAGCATTAGGGAAAACAACAAGCCACCTTCTCCTAATGATAGGGCAATATGGTATTTTACCATGAACTTTAATAAAATTGATTACCTCAGCGTCTGAAGGAAGAGGATCTAATGTAGCTATTACCCAGGTTTTGTTTAGTCTTTGACAGCTCTTCTGTTGCTACACATCTTTCTGAATATTGTAATAGTAGTGTGTGGCTAACAATCAATAATTTGTTTTAATTGAAGAGAAATCCCAGAAATCTTAGCGAGCTGAAATTACAGGATTATTTCTGCTTTATCTTTTTCTCTGTCTTTATAAAGGGGCGTCGGATGCATATTTTTTGAAATGGCATCAGGAAGGCCTCTTTTTCCTGGTTCGACTGTTGAAGATGAGCTGCACTTAATTTTCAGACTTCTCGGTAAATGGATACTTTTAGTAATGTTAATGTTAACACACCATATTTGTGTGAGAGCTGTGGATCTTTGTCTCGAAACAATATTACATATTGCATTGTAATCAAGGTCGTGAAAAATGATTCATCTGACTGTACAGCTGAGTTTGCACAACATAGGCATATTAAATGATTTTTTCCCTTTCCCATTTAAATTACAGGATTAAATGTTTTTATATGTCAAAGTTGTTTGTTTACATTTTTTAAGTTGAATTTGTTACTGCTTCTAAATGCAGGAACTCCATGTCAAGAAACATGGCCAGGCATTTCTTCCAGTGATGAATTTAGAAACTACAACTTTCCTAAGTATAAACCACAACCTCTCATCAACCATGCACCAAGGTACTTTGTGTTTTATTAATCGAAAATATGTATCCCTGTGGCTTTGCATATTCCTAAGTGGGAATGCATTTCCGAGTACAATCTGCCACTGAATGGTGTGAAACTGTTCATCAGTTGTGTTATTGTGGACAGATGATAATGCAAAGCAGAACCTGGTACTATGGGGTTACTTCCTCTAATATCATTCTAGGTACCCACAGCTCCTTAAAGACCTGCGGAACAATAAGCTCCGATTAATAATGTCTCCATAGCAGGAGAATTCACACAGCATTTCCTAAAGAACACAGATTCTCTTCTGGGATATGCTAGACCCAGGCCATTTGTTAAAACAGTCAGATTTCCTTGAGCAGTTTCTTGTGATCCTATATAAATATCATAAATACTATCATAAATAATACATAAAATTAATAACAAAGACATTTGTCTGCCTTGAAGATCTATCATTATATCCCTCTAATAAATGAGTAGTGTTAAGCTTAAAAGAAATAATTTAAAAGATTCAAATGATCCAGGTCAACCTAGTAAATGACAATCCAAATGAAGGATTTCTGTGTCCCAAGTGTTTTCCAAATAGTCTTGTCCTGAGATATTAACACTCATATGTATTCACAATAACGTGAATAAATGTTGCTTAGGTGAAAGCATTTCCATTGTTTAGATCTAATTTTCAGGTTTGATATAATTTAATTAAGTCAGTTCCTCTGCAGTTTTACTTTTGTAAATACAATTCAATAACTTTTAATTTTTAAAAATATTTTTATTTTTAGGCTAGACACGGAAGGAATTGAATTGATAGCGAAGTTCCTTCAAGTAAGATGTGTTTTATGGCTTTACTTTATAAAAGTGCAGGTTTTGAGTTTTAATATATTACGTACAAAATGTATTAGAAGCCAAAGTATTTAATTCTGTCTCAAAGTGGAATGTGTAGCTGAGTCTGTAGTGGATGACAGATGTGAGAAGAAACCCGTACAGTGTGAGAGTTAAAAAACTGATGCTTGCGGTTTTTTTCCCCCAGAACTGATTCCTTCTTTTACTACCTTCTGTAAAAATATAATTATTCTATCTTAGCCCTGAAAAAAGTAAATCTCTTGTGAAATACGGTATTAAACCAGAACTTTTAAATAAAAATGCTGAATTTCTTTAATGATAAACTGAGGTTAGTACTAGAGAAGGAGTTACTAAGGTGTAATACTACTCCTTGATGTTGCAACCACATTCAAAAGCTGAAGTGGTATGTACGTTTAGTCTTTGAATCTGTATTAAAAATGAGCTGGAAGCAAGAGGGAAGGCCAACTCCTGTATCCTTGCATCAATGCAGCATTGTAACTTATTTGTGTGCAGCTTTTTAAATATCTGCATCCTTGCCTAGAATTGCACAGATGTCAAGCAGGAGATACCTAATCATTGTACCATCTACAAATAAAGATTAGGTGGTGTAGTTTTGACCTGCATCCATTTGCAGAAGTAATTTTTGCTATTTTAGCAATCTTGTTACATGTTGGGAGTACTGATTTTGATAAAACATCAGATAGTCATATGTGAAATTAAAGTAATGAAAAAAATTGTCCTAGTGAATTATGGGAAATGTTGAGCAAATAGGGCTCTTGCTCCTTTTGATGAAATAACTTGCTGCAAAGAGATTTTTAATGGAAACAACACACTTGTATGCTTTTATTTTAATAGTATGAATCAAAGAAGAGAATTTCAGCAGAAGAGGCCATGAAACATGCATACTTCAGAAGTCTTGGAACAAGAATACACACTCTGCCTGAAAGTAAGAGGAGTTGCAAAGTAGCAGAGTACTGTTAAGATAGTGCATTAAAGCTAAGTACATTGTGTAAGGAAAAACTCTAATGTATTAAAAAAGTCTGATATCTAGTGGCTTAAATATTTGTGAATTGGAAACATTTTTAAAATTCAAACTATATAATTAAGAATATATTGGTCAATAAAACATAGTTTTACATTTGTATATTAATTAATTTCTTTGTTGAATTCCAGATGTTTCAATATTCAGTCTAAAAGAGATTCAATTGCAAAAAGACCCTGGCTTTCGAAATTCCACTTACCCAGAGACCGGTATGGAAAGCTTTATATTTTCTCATGCTTGCTAAAAGAATGCTGTGCCAGAGGCATTGAAAAATGCTTTGTTAAATTGGTTTGTGTGAATATACTGAAAAAAAAATCCAGAATTATTTACTGAGATTCCTGTAGAGACATACAAGCTAAGTGCACAGTAAGATGTGAGTTTTACTAGGGATGGGCAGGGATTGTGAGAACATTTTGGAGTTTCAAACCAGGACTGCATGAGGCTGAGTGGTGGCAGAGTGGAAAACAGTGAGTGCAGTTAAAAGAAAGATGCTGATGCTGATTGAAGCACAAGGGGTGCTGCCTTAAAGTAGGATGAAGATCTGGATCATAACTTGATACTCCGTGGTGCAAATGCTTCGGTTTCTTACCATGGTCCGTGTTGTGTTGCAGGACATGGGAAGAACAGAAGGCAGAGCATGCTTTTCTAAAGGGGGCAGTGCAGAGTCAAGCCCAAGCCTATCCTGTCGATCGAGGACTCGGATCTGAAGGCAGTGCTTTCTGTTGGTGGACTTGGAATCGCAGTTTGTCTACACTGTCCTCTTAACAGTGGAGTCTTTTTATTTCCAACCTGCAAATTATGTTTTTATATTTGTTGTCACAGTGTGACAATTTTTTGTACAGTTGGTTTTAAGGTCTCCTCTGCCACTAGAGCCAGTAGGTTACAGCTGTTGATGTAACTGTAGCTGCAATTTTTGTGCAGGACTGAGAAACACAGTGCATTATTTATTGCGGAATCATTGCTGCTAAATAACTACTGTCTGTATAGTTAACACAACAGTTCCATGCCTGAAGAAGTTGCAATGGCTTTATAATATGTGAATGCATCTGTTTCTCTTGATAAAATGTTCTACTGCTGCGGGGTTTTTTTTGTATTTCTTAAACTGCAGTGTTTCCTGGAATGTAAACATAGCTTTGCTTGGCTATAGGTGAGCCATCTTTAATGCTCTAAGTTCTTGGCACTTAATTCCTTATTTAACATTGGAAGTATGTGTTGAAATAGTTGAAAAATTATAATGCATATTATGTTCTTGAAAAGCACATGGTGTGAAGGTTGATTCAAACAAGTGAAAAGTAACTTTGATTTGCTCTCAGATCCTATGTTAGTTATTGATAAATCAGAGCATGGAGGCTGGACGTTTTGTCAGGCTTACTCCAGCATAACATATATGCACATTGTTGTGCATATGGGGCCTGCAGAAACAATAACTTTTTTATCTTGTTTTTAACTTAGAAATACAAATAGTAAAAAGATAATTCATATATGTTGGACCCTGGCTTACTTTTCATTACAGAGGAACAGGACAAGTAATTACACAAATGTGGGAATAATGCCACACTTTTCCCACCTTGTTGCTCTCCCATTCGTGCATTATTCACTTGAAATCAACTGGAAAGATGCAGGTTTGTACTTGGGAAGAACTCACTATGCTACAGAGCTTCTACAATGGGAACTTAGAGAGTGATCTTAGATGTTACCTGTTTTCCAGAGATAGTAAACATATTATTACTATGCTTATGCATCTCAGTGAGTATCATAAGTACACCTTTGGTGATGGTTGCAGTATTTTTAAGCATTTGTGTTCACCTTTATGAACCTATTTGTTTAGTGCATCTTAAAGAGACTGTAAATCTTTATTGGTATATTTTGAAATGGTCATGTAAATCTTTGGCTGGTATATCATGAAAATAGTCATAGGTAACTTAATTTTTCCTGACATTCACTGTAAAACGTTCAGGGGTCCTACCATTTCTGTTCAGGAAATCTTGTAGTTTATTGTTATTTAACAGTATTAAGTGAATTTTTGTATATTTCATTTTAACTTTATTTGTGAATAGTGATTGTGGCATGTTTGGGGGTGTTTTATTAATATTTCATTGATACTAGTAAATTTGAATTGGGATTTTTTTTTTTTAATTTTATTTTCTGGAAGAGAGAAATTCATGTGTAACGGTGACTATTGGACCACTACTGCTTTTCAGCATTTGTAAACTGGTTTTACGTTAAATCTTGTAGACCTAACAAACTGCTGTTATTTCTAACTGACCGACCTGTATTAATATTGTACTTTTGAAAGTATAAATATTACGTGGAATTCTTTGGTTTTGTTTTGCAATTTATAATAACAAAAGCCCTGTGTTGTTAAAAATACAGACAAAGTGAACTTGCGGTTCTTGGGGCATTGTTGGCAGCGCTTAGCAAGGTCCACGTGTTGTGGGAGCCCCCAGGGTCACCTTTGGCCGCTCCTTTAGTTCATTCAGTGCAGTGGCAGTGGCGGTGGCGGTGGCAGTGGCAGTGGCAGTGACGTGGCTCATCCGTGGCTGAGGCTGCTCAGGACCTTCTCAGTAGCGTGGTCGACTCTCACTGCTGGTGAGCCAGCCCTGTGTGTCACACGGCCTGGGAGCAGAACATGAGGCTGGGACAGGCGCGGGGCTCCCCTGACCCCAGCGCGAGCGCGAAGGGTGTGGCAGAGGCACAGCTGGCACTGATGAAAAACCTTGTCCTGAAATAGTTGTTATATATATTTTTATAGTTGCTATGGATCTGATCTAGATTTTATACCGATGGACTTTGTAGGAAATACATTGTAGACGTGACAGTGTTGAAGAAAGAAGTGTCAGAAAAACATCTTTCTTTACAGAAGTAGTGAAGATAGACTAAATGTTCACTGTGGATAAATATGGGGTTTAGCATTATAGAACAGTAATACTTTATAGGTCATAAAAGAACAAGTAATAATGTGACACTAATGAGTGGACTTTAAGGACTTAAAGTTTATCTGGTAAAATGAAGTGCATTAATAAACTTAGAAAGGGATCAGCCACAGCTAACAAAAGGATGTTGCATTTTAAGTAGGAATCCAGCTTTTTTTGTTACAAATGAAAAGATCTTCCGTAAAATTAAGGCAGTCTGTTTATAAAGAATTTTTTTCTAAAGACCTACAAGTGAATCTGTGTTCTTATTTAGGAGGTAGCTTTAAAAAACATATTTAAGAAACTTGGCATCTTTGTTGTCAAGCCAGTTTTGGGGCTTTTTAAACTTGTCTGTTATTGCAATTCCTGCATCAGCAGAGACAGTTCTCTGGCAGTTGCCTGTTTAGGGCAGTAGTCAGCAAGTCTGAAGTTGCTGGGCATCTCTGACATTCTTTCTGTGGAATTCTGTGCTATGCCTCCTGTCTGACAGTCAGGTTCTACAGACTTGGTTTCACTGTCCCCAAGAACTGTAAGAGTGTTGGCCTTTTTGGGAGAAAACCTCAACTCAAGTGTGTCAAAAAAAAAAGCAGAGAATCACTAAAAATGGATGACTTTCAGTGTTTGATATGACCACCTTTGCTTGACGATGGGTGATCAGTTAATGAGAAATGGCCTGCATGTCGTGGCTGATTTTAGGTAGCTATTTTTAGAAGATACCTGGTGTGTCCCACCTAGCCTAGGGTAGGGCTGGCAAAGTGTGGGTGTAGGTGTGTGTCAGAGTCAGGTGGGCTGGAAGCCAGGACATAGGCAGGTGCTGGTGATGTGGTTTTATTCACGTGCAGGTGAAGGTTGAAGGGTAGAGAGGGTGGTTGGAGGATGGGGATTGACAGGACAGGGTGGGAGATACAAGGGGCAAACTAACAGGTCAGCAATGCTCTAGTGGAACGTGCATCTCAACATGGCTGTGTTATTTTTGTGCTGCTTTACCACAGCATTAAGTAGCCAGAGTGTATCCCTGAATTGGGCAATAAAAGTTAAAATAAACAATGATTAAAGAATCAACTTACTTTGTATTTGCAAATTATTTGAAAAACTGCAAGGTAGTATTCTTTGGGCTGCTTGCTTGTTGTTTGTGCATGAGTTTTTCAATGTAATAAAGGTACGTTGTTTCTGTTCTGCAATGTTAAAATGGAATTAAGGTTAAGAATACAATCCATTATTGAGGACAAAATATTCGAAAGGTATGTTGTAAATATCGGCAGACTAAATCCAGGAAATACTTGGAATTAAGGTCAGACTTCAAGGAAATCCAAACAAGTCAGGGTATGGAAATACAGAGTTACAGCACATGATGACACTGAAGAGAAATCAGAACTTACCTTATCTATGACATGATCATTTTGTCTGGTTACTGATGAGCAGAGTTGAAATAATTCCTGCACTTTGTTAACACATTTCAGTACCTTATTTACCTTCAGAAATTTTGGCTTTAAAACAAATGTAACATCTCTATGAAATGCATTAATTTTGGGAAGGAACTTGAATGCTTACTTTATGCAGTTTGGGGGGTTTTGTTTTTTCAGAGATGGGCTGTTAAAGATGTAAAGCTTTCATTTGGCCTTTGTGACATCCGTGTGTGTCACCAGTATCAGTGTCATACCAATTTAGGAGACTGGCAAGGTAACAAGTACAGTTATGAAACATAAAGGAAGTATGTAGCAGTTGGAACATTGTTGGTAAGCTCTGACTGTACAGGTGGAATGATTGTGAAATTTTGGAATGTACAAGCTTTGGAATTTCTCCCATTCACCTTCCTCCATCTGTGGAATTCAGCTGCACAAAAATCAGTAGTCCCATTCTCAGCCGTAGTGGGAACCTATTTTCAGAAGTGGGATTAGAGTTCAGATGTTCTAGATTGTTTTTTTTTTAATCTCTTTTATGTGACTTTCACTGAGCAGTGCCTCTAACTAACTGAGTGAAATTGATGTCAGTGGAAAACGTGAACAATTTCCAAGTATTTTTGCATATTTTCTAAAATCCCTTAACTCATTTAAGTTCTGTAACTTTTGAGAAAACTTTAACTGAATGCACACATACACACATGCTACTGTGGTAAATAACTGCTTAATTTATTATGCTGGCTGCATCCTTCAAGCTCACTCAAGTAGCGGGCCTGCCTGAGGGCATCACTTCCATGGTCCTCCTTATGAAATAGGAGTCTTACTTGGCTCAGATGCCCTACCTTGAAATACATTTTTCCCCAGAGAGCTATGAAGTTCCTTCATTTGTTGCAGTGGGATCTTTCTGCTGATGGAATTACCATTGCTGTGGATTGCAAACCAGGGAAAATGTTCTTCCCTGTCTCTTCTCCAACGTGCTCCTGTAGAGCACCTCCCTCCAGGCCTTGCATGGTAGCCTCTGCGCTGTCACCTGCCCCTCCTCTTTCACACCCTGAACTTGTTTTTTCAAAGACTGTTTTTTTCCTTTTTTTTCACTGTCTTGTTATTTGATTTGCAGGAGGGAGTAGCTGGCCTGGAGCCAGGAATAATGTTAGGAATAATTAAGTTTACATTTATGCATTTGCACTTCTTGCAGAGCGAATGTGAACTGATGGAAATCTTTCACAAAAGAACTCCAGCATATCCTAGAATCCTCTCTTCTGGGATGCTTTCTTCAAATAACACCCCCTACCCAAGGCAGGCCGTGATGCTGATTGCTCCAGAGTCCTTGCCTGAGGTTCATTCTGTTTTTTATATTTTAATAAATTCATACTACTTCTCACTTGTGCTGTCAGTCTCTTTGCCCTCAAGAAACAGGTATGTACTCCGTCTGTGCAGAGCACTCACACATTAATTGGTAAGAGCAGTTACAGTTTGGGGCTAAAATGGATTTTAAAAGTTGTAGTTTTCTGATGACTTTGGAGGGTTATGCTTAAATCTGAGATTTGTTTATCCTACAGGATATACAGTCAGTCTGAAGATCAGAAGGGAATATCTGTGCACTTACATAAAAGACTACCTGTACTTACTGTGCCTTTTCTAAATTCATTTGGGTGTCATGATGGCTTTTGAAGATGTTTCCTGTAGGCACGAGATCACACAGCCTTTTAATGCAGAGGGTTTGTTCTTTTAAAATTAACCCTGTAGTCTCATTTGAAAGGACCACATCTCCTTTAAACAGAAACCTTATTGACAGTTCTTCTTTGGTAGGTATTTCCAGATGGGTGCGTGCCTGTTTTAATCAGAGGTAAGACCAGTTTTAATCAGACAAAACAAATCGTTCCTTCTTGATATCATGGATGTGTGTCAGGTCTTTTGCTATAGTTTATCAGCTATCACTGTTTTCCCCACCTTGGAAGTTTTCTTTAGAACTGAAGATGCTTACCTGTGCCAGGACCAAAGGTGTGCACAAGCTCTTGGCAAAGCTGTGGCCCTTCTGGGGGATATTTGCTTTCCTGAAGAAACAAGGTGCCGGTAAGACAAACATACCCTAATTGCGCACCCAGCCCCTATAGTGACTGGCAACTTCATGTGCATTGCTGAAGCATGAATAAAGTGCAAATCTTGTAATACATCCCCCAACTATGATCAAATTGCAATTACTACCAAAAATACTGATAAGAGACTCACATTTTGTTCCCCAAGATTGTTGGCTTGGAGCTCTCCTTGCCACAGAAATACTGACACTTCCACAGTATTTATTTAAAAACATTTATTTGATTTTTCTCTACAGTTAAAAAGATACCTGTTAATAAAATTCAGTAAACTACCAAGAGAATATTTTCTTCAAAGCATAAGGCATAACAGTCTAGTGTTTCATATAAGTGTTAGACTTGAGAGGCTAGACTTTATTTGTATAAATACTTCCTAATAGCAAACATTTTTGTTCCACATTATTGACTGATTTAGAAGGCAGATTTTGACAGCCTATTTTTTTCAACTGAAAAGTCAATTAGCAGAAGATGTGTTCTCTTGCTATTTTTATTCTCTCAAAAACAAGAAGACAGCACTTCTTCCCACTTTGTTTTCCACTGTTTTATTGGATTCTCTCAGATCCTTTCCAGTAATTTTTTCAAATAGGTTTTTGTCCCAGAGTTGTTGTTTTCTGCTATCTTTAAAAAATGTCCAAAATAATTTAAGGGCTGGAGAGTGGGAGGGAAATTGTAGGTGTGTTGAGCCTTTTGAGAAGAAAAAAACCTGCCCTATTAATAGTAAAATCTTGGAAGAAACAAAATCATGGGAATCCAGGTGCTTTTAAGTCTCTCTTCTCTGTCACACACCCCTCCTCTCATGGTCAACTGTTTTTTTAGACTGTAATATTCCATACTAGATTGTTTTCATCTTTAATTTAAACTTACAGTGAGAAGCATGGTCTCGATGCCAGGTTCTCCTGCTGGCTACAGTGGCACATACAAGACAAGGCTCTGTGCTGCTGTTCATGCCTTATAGGTGTAAGTAGGTATTCGTGGGTTTTTAAAAATGAGGCAGGAGTCAGCTCTCTTAGTGTGAAATAATTGCCTCTCTGTAACTTGCTGTAAAATATTCCATGTACTTGGGAGGAATGCATTGGAAGAGAAATGTTCAGTCTGCAGGCCCTGGTGATTTATCTCCACTAACCTTGTCAATCCCATCAGTTACACACTGCCCTTTCTTCCAACCTATTCTGATTTTACTTTGTATAAAATTTGTATTCACTCATAAATTTTGTGTAGGTTTATCTTCTCTTTCTGACTCTGTGGGGTGGCACATCTTGAGCTCTTGAAACACTGAGTCCAGCAAATGACGTCCCAAGTGCTTCATTCATTCTCCTCATGTCTGGCATTCAATTGCTGTCTTTATCAGCTGGTACTTACAAGGCTACAGCAGGTTTTTATCACTGCAAGTGGAACTCATGAGTAGTTTTTGGTTGTGCAACCCAGGAGCCTGAGGAAAATTCCTGCTGTCTTTTGTCAACCACCTCTGCCCAAAAATGGCTTTTCAACATCAGAACTGCATTAATAAAATGTTTATTTAGCACCTTTTAGGTTGAAGGATACAAAAGCACTTTACAAATAACTACACACATCATCACGGAAATGCATCCAAGCAGAAAATCAGCAGACAACTCACTGCATACATTTCAAAAGGAACAGACCACAGCCAGCTGCTCGGCCAGAAAGCAAAGTTGAGGTTTGAATGACCTATCACAAACAGGGATCAGATTTGGGGTTGGCTTTTAAGGTCTCATCTGGAAAACCGACACAGTAAAGCCAATTCAGCCACCTCAGGAAACTGAAGATTTGCATCAGCCCTGCCAGGATTAGAGTCTGTGGTGCCAGGGAGTCTGGCCTAATCCTAACCTGACATTTATATGACTAAACCATCCCCTCAAGGTAGAGGACATACCCAGTAAGTTCAAGTTGCAAGTATATAGTAACACAGTGCTGTTTTTTCATCCAGAACTCAGCTGTTTATACATAAACATTCCACATCTACAGTCTCTGCCTCTTTGCAAGCACCAGGCATCAATTTACAGACCAGTAACTTTTCCAGCTTAGGGGGAAGGGGAAATCTGACCTTCAGAGCTTGAGTAGCTACAATAGTCTTTCCAGGGAAGTAGTAGAAGGCACTTGGCACAGCTGAACAAAGCACCTGGAAATTACCGGGAATGATCCTCATTCCCTGGGAGGACAGAAATTACCTGCACTCTTTCCAGCTGTAATGTTGACAGTTAATAAGAAGTATAGGCCAAATAAATTCTAAGCAATGTCTCCTTTTCTACAGAAGTACTCTCAAATACTGGAAACATCTCATAAACATACACAGCCCAGTTCCTCCCAGTTGCAATTTGACAGAAGAACATGGGCATAAATGTGGGTTTGTTACTCTGAACTACATCTCCTGGCTGTAACATGGATTACATTTTCACTTCAGCAAAGAAAAATTAAAAGGCTATTTTTATACAATTTGAAAGCACTTAATACAAAGTTAAATCCATATACTGCATCATATGGCCTATCTGTGGAGAAAATACTGAAATACTACCATAGGGCTGTTCAATACTTGTTTTTTCCTTTCAACTTTTCATCTTAGTACAAGAAAATATATAAATCATTTACATGACTTAATGCAAAAGAAGGCACAGCTGGTTATAGTTTACACAAGCGCAATGCATAATATGCAGAAAAAGGGATTAAAAAGAAGCTTCACATCCCTGTTAGATACATTGTTGCAACCCATTAAGAAAAGTACTTCATCAACAACAGAAGTGTTCAACACTTGAGAGCTATGATATAAAAAAATTACAATTCATTTAATGCATAACAGATTTATACTTTTATATATAAACACTGTTGAAAAATGCTAACATAATAAAAGTAGATTATCCATGTAATGAAAAGTGCAAACCAAAGTAATAAAGGGTTTCACAATGTCCTTCTCATGACACAGGAAAAACTAGCCCATAGGAATGAAGTGCTAAATACACCAATACATCCTTGGTGTGATGAGGCATCATCAGGATTTCTGAGCATTTGGAGAAAGCAGTACTGGTGAAGAGGCTCTGTCCAGACTGGGGAGTGGCACTGGTATGTGACCATTTAGCAAAGTTGGAAACTGTAAGAGGCCAAAAGGTAAAAATTACTCTTTATCTCAAAAACATTAAACCCAAGAAGTACATGGATTTAGCATTAGCAACTGGCTCCAGATGGTTTCAAGAGTTGTGATGTCTATACAGTAAGACATCTACCAGATGCCTGCATCAGCCATTAGGAATGCAAGATAGAGGACAAAACCTGAATAATTTGTAAATGCACAAGGATATAAAAATCTGTTACTGGCTATTTTTTAAATAAAAGTTCACATAATACATTTATCATCACCCTGGAAAAGTGAACACTACAGAGGAATCTTTGCCATCCATTCTGCTTCCAAAAATATTTTTCAGTCACTATTAATTACAATACATCCTTTTTGCCTTTCTTTTAGGCAGGAAAGAGTTGGCAAAAGTGAAAGTTCAGATGTAGTTTTAGGGCAGAAAAAGTACAACTGGGGATACAAAGCACAGGGAAAATAACTCTCAAGTAATTAGAGTTTCTGTATTCACTCAGAAACTACAAACTAGCTACACCATTCAGCCTGCCAAGCAGAATGTATTGTCATTTATTGTCACCTGCTGCTTTAGAAGGACTGTGCAAAAAAACTTATCCAATAGAGAAGCCATGTATTCCTAGTTCATGACAGCATCATGACTGCACTCTGCCTGCAGTGGTGGGTATTGACTAGTTCTGAACATCTGACCTGAGAAAAAGCAAGTAGGTGGAATAAACTTGCTGCAGCATGAGGCAGGAATTATCCCAGTGTTAGATACTGATCTGGCCTCGAGGCCCAGCTCCATGAGCTGTGCTGGGTTTCTGTTGGCTTGAGGGAGACGGAGCTGAACAACTTCAAGCATCGGGTGTATTTTTATCCTGTATCAGATCAGTCCTTGGCAGCCAACTGTGGTGTAACCACACAGACATGCATATAATAAGGTGCTCATAACAAGTTTACTCTTCCACTCAGATGGTTGTTGGTGATGCCTGTCTTCCACCACTCTGTGTAAAGCCAGGCTGAGCAGTGCAGTGCTGCAGGGGGTCTGGCACCATCCTCCTGGTGTGGCCCAAACTGCTGATATACCTCTGCTTTAAACACACCAAACCTCTGGAAATGCTTCCATCACTTCTGCCAAGATTCATTAAAACACAGAACCTGATTAAAAGCTCTTCCCTGAGTATGCATGGAGTGTGGGCTGGCCTGTGCAGACAGCCTGAGGAGAGCTCTGCCCTGACACCTACACTGGCTGACCCATCAGTTCTCAGTGGGCTTGGGTGGCATTCAGCTGTGGTTTTCGTTTCCTATTTGCTGTTAAAATAAGGCTTTGTGCTCTACAACTTGTCATTGTGGCCTTTGCTTGAATCAAACGTATAAGGCCCTTTGGGTCTCTCAGAAGTGAAAGCCAAGGCCACTCCTCACTTTCAGTCCCCCTGGGAATGGCCAGCATGTGTCCATACAAGCTCATTCCAGGTCTTGATGCAGGCACTTCTCAGATGAAATGTCGGCTGTTTCTAACCATGTGTGCAAAACTAAGGCCCAGTAGGGATTAATGAGTTTATCTAAACCACAAATAAGGAGCTCCATGTGCAGCTGGAGGTAGAATGACTATCCCAGTGCAGACGGTACCTGAGCAACTACTTGAGCTAAAACTCAGCCCTAGATTTGGGCAGTAAGCCTCCCTGAAGATTCAGAGACTAACCCAAGGACCCTGTCTAGCAGCAGCTTTCTCCTCTGTTAGTGCTGGCCTCCGCAGCAGTTGGGGTGTTGGTTCCAGGGGTGTCCTTGCACCTTCAGTTGTGCAGATGGCCACTGGGTTCCTTGCCAATCAGCAGATAAACATAATTTCTTCTGTGACTTAATCATCTGTTTTGCAGCAGCTACAGCTGGAGCTGCAAATACCAACACCACCGTCTTCTTCCTGACCCTCAGGCAAGTGCTGCAGCCAAGTGCTGTGGCCATCGAGGATTATTTAATAACTTTTGTATTTACCACATCTCTGTAAAACTTTGAGAATTTTACTCTGCCAATACTCAGGAGAGAGTGGGCACAATGCTGCCTTTTTGCTGTTAAATACGGCAGAGTCATGCTCAGAAGTATGTTCTTGGTTGAGGACACATGGATAATTGGCAGAACTGGAAATGGAGCCTTTAGGTTCAAAGAGCCTTGTCTTTCTAAGTGAGAAGTAGCTCATTAGGACAAAAGGATAAACCTACACCCACCTCACTGGGGAGTTTGAGACCCAAACTGTCTTGGTTTTCCCAGAGCCCGTGTTCCAGCCCTCTCCTGGCTGGTCACTGAGTGGTCTGCACTCTCTTCCTGCAGCTCTGAGAGCTCTGTTACCTGCTCTCTCCTTCACACAATATGAGTGTGCTTTCTGCAGCAGACACTGTCCTGTACATTCTGACTGTCCTGCCAAGGATTGGAAGAGGGTACAAGTAAGTAGGCCTCTCTATAAAAGTGCCTGGTAATGCCTGTATTTTCTTGACCTGTTTGAAAAGCTCCAGATTGAGGTGGGGAGATGTTCCTGCAGTGTCTCTTCCATATGTGTGCATTTAGCAATGAAACCTGTGCATTGGGAAGACCTACCTGGAACAGAGTGTTTGGTCCCTGCAGCCTGGCAGGACTCAGAGGAGCAACAGGACTGAGGCTGCTCCAGAAGTGAATGCTGGACAGCAGCGGGCTGGGGGTCAGCAATAATCCATTGGGGGTCTGCAAGACAAAAAACAGGCAACGATGCACACACAGCTCACAGTTACAGCTCCATGCAGCACCCCTAAAGCCTTACTCAGCGTGTACTGGCTCTATTTTCCAGTGAATTCAGATACACATCATGGTCAGCAGCAGCTGCCCATCCAGTCCTGCATCCTGTCTCTGGATAACTGCACATTTGATATTCCTTCATATACAAATTGATTTAATTTCTGTTTCCTTCCCAAGATGCACAGTTATTGTTTATTTGAACCATGCTCATGCACCTGTGTAAGATACAGAGTAATACTATGTGTGCCCCAGTGCCTGCCAACACCACCTAGGCTCCTTCAAAATCAGTGTTTACCCTCTGAAGGGCAGCAATTCCTTGACCTGACTGCAGCTTTTGAAGCATTACTGCAATTGTGTGTGGAGCTGAAAGAGTCACTGCTGGCCTTTGACATTTACTCCCCTGACGGTGCCTCTTCATAAGGGAAGAGGGTTCAAGAAGCTGCCAAGGCATGGGCTGAGCAGGGAGAGACAGATGTATGGGCTGGGTGCCCAGGGGGACAGTAGAGAGTACAGCTAATTGTTTGAAAAGAACCAAAATGGCAAGAACTTAGAATCCAAGGCTTTTCCCAACTCAGAGGTGCCTCTTTCCAGTGCCACAATGCACAAGAACAAGAATGCACAGGATTGCCCTTAGCATTCTTAAAGTACAATTGGAGGGGAGGTAGAGTTAGGGGACATGCGAATCTTCATTCAAATAAAGAATTATGTGAATTATTCTGTATCCAGAATAACTTTTATCATGCCACAAAAGAACATGTGACACTTTTGAAAAAAGTATTTGGCACAATGGGTTAATCTCACCAGTAATCTTGATGCCAATTATCAAAATCAGTCCTATTTAGTAAAGCACTTAATGGAATTTGAGTACACACTTAGCAAGCAAGTATGTGCTTTGCTGTGTCAAACAACTGTCTCAGTGCTCTGCTGAACTGGGGCATCCTTTTGTCCAGAGTTTAAAATATGTGAGGAGAAGACAGAAAATAGAGAATACCTACATCTATCTCCCTGTAGTAACCAGCAGGTCATGTATTCTGGTGCTCACCACCAGGCCAGAAATACAAACTCCCACGTAGGGCAGTTGCAGCCGGGGGTCTCCCTCAGCAGCTGCTGACACCAGGGCCCATCACACCTGCTCTCTGCTGGACTCTGCAGTGAGCAGGCTCACACAGGCACTGCCACAGCTCATGTGCATTTCCAGTATCACAGATTCATCTGACAAGCAGTGCCTGAGGCATCGGCTGCGGTGTCTGGGGCTCTGTGCGGGCGCAAGGGAAGACAGCCCTGCTGTGACGTGCTTGCACTGCAGTTCACAAAAGGGTCAAACAGTTGGCATCAGCAGAAGGGATGGGAAAGACAAGGAGCAACAAACATTAAAGTTATCCTAGTGATTCTGAAAGGCTGTTTAATACAAAGACCTTGGCTGCTCTTGAATGGTTTTGCTAAGGAATCTCAGATGAAGTGGGGTTCTTGGAGAAATGTGCAGGGAAAGGACCCTGCCACTTTCCTTGTGCTGAAGAAGGTGGATCATAAACACCAAACCCCATGGAGGAAACCGTGTTTGTCCCAAGGAGTAATAAACCTGTGGTATCACTGGGAAAGCAAAAGGTGTTGATGCAGTAAATCAGCAGATCACAGGAGTACCGGTCAGGGTTGGGATGTATCTGCGTGCCAACAAAAGGGGCAAAGAATGGGTGGAAGCCTGGCAAGGAGAAGACCTCAGTCTTCCAATCTCATCAAGTGGTAGCTCTTGTCAAAAAGACCTGAACGCTTGACAAGTGGGCACTTGTCAAGAGTCCTTCACAAACTTCCCAGGACCGTGGTGCTTTCACGGGGAAGGAAATCAACGGCACCAGCAAGAGCCCCTTTCCTGTGCCGCATTTCAAGCTGATGCTCCATTGGCAGGCGGCTGCCGGTGGAGATTTATGAGACTGACAACACACTGAATTAGGTCAGGATAAATACTCAGATCTACTTACAGAAAAGCCTACTAACCTTAAAATCAAAGATGTAAGTAGCTAGACCCAACAGCTAAGCATACAGTACTGTGGCAACTGTACCAAGAACTCCAGTGAGCAGCCTCCATTCTTTATTTTTTCTCTAAGAAGCTGCAGTTATCCACAACTCACAGTGCAGTTCTTGAGGGGGGTCTTCCAAAAATAATGAGGAAAAACTTGGAGGTGTTTATTCCTACCTAGATGCAGCCAAAGCAAGTCTTCAGAGAGACCTGAAAAACTGAGTTGCCCTCTATTCATCTCTGGAAGCACACTAACATGCCTAAAACAGTGCTAAACAAAAGCTCATATCCTTTGATGAACAGAGCACTACTGTCAGCAAGTTCTGCCAGAACTAAGAGCTAGCCAAAGCAAGCCTCAAAATCTGTTTAATGCAAAAAGAGCATAGGGCCTCCCAGGCTTGTTCTCAGTATTGCCATTAGCCAACCATCAAAACCACCAGAGGAAACCTAAGTGTAAGCAACACCACAGGACAGGCTATCCCTAAATTACCTGCGAAACTGATGTGTCACTTCATTTTCTGCCCATACGCAGCCATACATCTTGTATTAGATGTGGAACCCATTGGGAAGTTCCTACTTTAAAAACATCATTGTAATCTAAGCACAGGAACAGTTTAAATAGAGTAATTCATTGCACAGAGACGATTATGTTAAGCAGTGATGCTCATGGCTCCTGACTTCTGTGACACTGTGTAAGTACAATCTTGTCACTTCTAGCTGTTAGAAAGCAGGTAAGTGCTGCCACTCATACGTTTCTGTTCTAAAACTGATTGTGTGTATCATGTGCCCTTTCACAGCATTCTACCTGAGGGTATTCCTCATGACCAGCAGGTACAGTGGAAGGCCACTTGAAATATCCTCTCAGGCAGCAGGACCTTCTCAGGACATACATCACTCCTGGAGCAGACATCCTGTTCTGCACCTG
Organism: Phylloscopus collybita; assembly: GCA_027886175.1. Classification (NCBI taxonomy): domain Eukaryota; kingdom Metazoa; phylum Chordata; class Aves; order Passeriformes; family Phylloscopidae; genus Phylloscopus; species Phylloscopus collybita. The sequence continues at coordinate 45,346,171 of JAJNNQ010000137.1, read as the reverse complement.
CCTCTGGCAGCAGGTGTGTCACACTGCAACTTGATAAATCTGAAAACGTTTGAGATAGGATGCATGTTCTTCCTTGGATAATGGGATGAATAGCGGATTTCCAGTCTAAATTATGGCTTTAGCTATTTTGCATTGTGATATTACAGTTCCCTGAATACAGCTGCTATGTAGTTTTCATTTTATATTCACTAGGACAAGTGTTTAGGATGCAGGGTTCTTCTTATCCACAGTAGAAAAAGAAGGCTAAAAGCTATGTTGCTGTATAAAGTTTAAATAATTAGACCTGGGAACTACCCTACACCATATGCCATATGCCTCTTCTGTGACAGGACAACCTGTAAAAAAGATTTGTGATGGCTTTAAGTTGGATAGCACTCATCACAGTCTTAGCTATCCCTCCTGCTAAAGCAGTGCCACAATCCTCAATACAATTCCCTTCTACATCTTTCAGGGCAGTAAGTACACTAGTTTATAGGTGCATGGGAAAGTTAAATATTCAAAGAAGTAATTACAAAATGAGGAAACAAATCTCTGTCCATCCTGTGGTTTGGGGCAGCAGCAGATGGGTTTGAAATAAGTCACACTGTCACTGTGTCTGGTTGGCATCTGATGTTGTCAGATTTACTCCCTACGAAAAAAATACTGTGGTTATACCACAGTTAGAGATTATAAGTTTGTCAATACATCTCAGTTTTGGTTTGCCACACTTCTGTTCTTCCGGCCAAACAGAACTTCACTTAAAGGCTTTATGATGTCAAAAATGACAGGTGTCAACCCACAAACTGCTCTTTCTTGGTGACACAACTTTGCATCTCGGTGGCTTACAGGTGTGCCTGAGCTGCAGAAACTTGCTCTGCAGCCTGACAAGCTCAGGAGAGCAAGTGCTGTCTGGCTGAGAGCGCTTGCCAACACTCACTTCTGCCAGGCCTTTGTGCCGTGCAGGCACACACTGCTGCCCACACCAAACACCTCCAACATATCAAACGGGCAAGAGGTGATGTGTCTTCTAGGCAGTCTGAGGTGAGGGCTTGTAACACACCTTTGTCCTTATTTATTTACTGTCTGGTTTGCTACATTCAGTGCTAGTATTTGCATCAGGTGTTAGTTCAGGGCTGGAGATCTTCGGGGATGTTCCACATTGGGATAATTTTATTCTTGGATTTTTTGTGTCTAATTTTGAGGTGGTGTTGGAAGACAAAACTCACTAATTAACATACTGAGTCATATCTGTATGATTTTCCTCTTTTGCTCTGAACTCCTAGGGTTTTTTTCATAGACTAGCTTGCAGATGAGAACTTGCTGTTGACATTACCACAAATATGTTATTAAAAAGTTCAAAATAACCTTTTGGTTATTCTGTAGGTCTGTGCTGAAGGGAAGTTCTGGCAAGTACTCTGTGAATTTGTACAACTTCAGAAATTGAAACTGACTTCCGAGCCTTAGAAACCACTTAATTTGCTCTGTATTCAGAAATTAACAAAAAGGTCACACAATTCGAATGGATACAACATCTAGTAGAGAAATCTAACCAAGCATCCCACAAGCTCAAGTTGTGACCTACAAAACCCCTGTGGTTTTCTTTTTGGCTTTTTCCTGTTTGTTTTGTAGATCTGGAGGCTGGTTTGAACTGATAAGCAATTCAGTAGTGGCTACCCATCTCCTTATTCTTTCAGGCAGTCTGTGAACTGTGATGGCTCTTCCCACACTCAATTAGGAACAAACCCCAGGAGAAACCTACTTTCCACCTCTGGTTCAGAGCACTGCTGTGTATCCCTCTTTCCCATATGTTGGGGGTTTTTTCCCATCAGATGGTAACAGACCCACTCTTGGCCCCATGGAGGGAATGCCTGGAGACAGGCAGGTCTTACCTGTGCAGTGAAGAAAGCTGGAGTCAGGGATCCCGAAGGAAGCGCGGGGCTGTTGAGGGCGATGGAACCAATGTCAGTGCTGGAGAGAATCATAGGTGGGGCAGAGATTTCCAAGCCTTTGGGTTTTTTAGCCTTTGGGGGAAGAGATGGGGATTTGGCCTTGGAGCCTGAGGAGAGGTTCAGAGGCTCAAGGGAATCTGGGTCATGGCAACTGGAGTCAAGGAAGAAGCTCTTGTGTTCTGTAAGGGAGGGTGAGGTGGGAGACAGAGATGGTGACCTGGAGGAAGATGATGATGGAGATGAAATGCTGGCACTGTTGGGTAGCATTAAGGAAGATATTTTAGCTGATACTGAAGAGTTGAGGAAAGCAGAGGCAGCTGCTGTTTCAGAAGTAGAAGGCAACGACACCATGGGCCTTGTAACTTGTTTGTCTGTTTTGTTTGTCACAAATCTGATAACAGTCCGGACTTCTTCAACTGGTGTGTTTCCTTCTGACTTCTCCAGTTTTTCTGTTTTGATTGTCTTGTAAGGGTCTGGCTGGTTCTGCAGAGAGTTGATAGTGAAAGAGGAGTACAGACCAGAGTGGATATATTCATTGCGGCTTGTGCTTTTCAGTGCTGACAAGCTGTGCTTGTGCTGATCCCTGCTCTCCAAAGGCATCTTACAGTCGCTGTCCTGCAGCAAAAGGCTCTCTCTGCTGATTTCCACAGCATGTGGATCCATTTTTAAAATCTCAGGAAATGAGACAAACTTGTATACAAATTTTTGTCCGATCACTTTCTTGATGATGTTCTGCAAATACAAAGAAGATGCTAGAAAGAAGAGCATTTCAGAGGTACACAGTACTGCACACATAAGGGCAGGGGGCACTGCTCCCTCGTCAAACTATGCAGGTCATTTCGTGGAGCTCCAAGTGCTGATCACCCTTGGCTTATTCCAAAACCTCTCTCTGCTCAGCCAGGGAGTGAACTCCTGGCTCCTCATAGTTTCCAACAAAACCACCATCACTTGGTGACAAAGACTTACTGGTGGCCTGTTTGACTTCTGCTTCCTCTGAAGCAGCTTGGGAATATTTTCTTTCCAGTAAAAGCAATTCTGCTGCCCTGTGGATTCGAGCCATGCCACCATTTGCATTCCACAATAAAGGCAAACTCCTTCATTCATGCCTCCTAAAACTGACACCAACTACCCTGAGGATGAAGTAGTCCCAGAATGTCTGCAAGGAACAAAACCACCTCAGCCTCCTGGCCCCAGTTATTTACCCTCTGTTCCTTACCACATAAGGGAAGGATTGAACTTAACTTACAGTGACTGTCTTTCTGTCAATGATCATGAATTTATGTCTGTGAAAAATCCAAGCCTTTGCATGGGCTGGAAAAGTACTTGTGTCCTGCGATATGCCCCCTGCACCATCTCCAGGCCTGCATTAGGCTCAGGATGTCACTGGTGCAGGCAGAAGTTTCTCATCTGTCTAAACTGACTATGAAAAATAATCATTGAAAAAGCCCCAAACCTCTCAAAGGTTTGTAGAACCATTTATTTTTTTTCTTTAAGTGTTCCCTTTATGTAAAGAACTGATTCCTTTTGAGACTTTTTATGAGCATCCTGTTTCTAGTCCTAGCGCTCCTGCAAACCCAGGTTGGCTGCCTGCTCTAACACAATTCCCAAGGATGTGTGTGCTCCTCCACAAAGGCACTTTGTGGCACAGGCCTGGCCTAGGGACTGAAACATTTACCACCCTAAGCCAAGTACTGCAGAACAAAAGAAGAAATATATCCTGAGATTTCCATGCTTATTTCTCTCTTCTTGAAACCCCTGGTAGAGAGTTTAAGTTGCCTCTGAAAAACCCCTTCCAAGAGACTTCCCTTTGGTTGAGCACATCTGCTGCACCTCCAACTGGTATTTTGCAGACATCTGCTTTGCTGTACATATGGGAATGTAAATATTTACAAATTTACTAAAAATCTAATTGTTTTTTTACTACAGCTTCTGACACCAATAGTGGAAACATTTGTTAAACTGACTGAAAATGAAAAAAAAAAAAAAGGAAAATGAAAAGAAACATCATCTCTCTCTATATACAGACAACATATAGTGCTGGGTGCTTGTAGTGCCTGCACTGCACCTTGTTCAGTCACAAAAGCAAGGATCATTTTGTGAAAGAAGAACCTGCACTTGGGTACCAGAACCTCTTCTGTCTTTCAGCTGAGCTACTGCACTCTGTAATTCATCTGCCTCAATGTCCCAGCATTTCATTCAGGCACCTTCTTGAATACAAAACTAACCCTACAAAGAACCCTGGGATGCAGTTTTGCATCACAGGTCAGGAGCTGTGGCACAAATAGAAAATGTTTCCCAAACTGATAGCAGGCATCTGTAGCAAAGAAAATAATTAAATTCAGCAAGTTCAGACTAAAGGCACAAACTGCCCTCTTCCATGCTGAATTGTACACACATCTACCCACCTGGCAGATGCTGCAGTGTCTTTTTTTGCGATCCAAAGGTTCAGGACACACAGTTAGCCCACAGAATCTCAATCTGCATGAGCTTTAATTCCCAAGGCTTTGGGCTTGGCCTAGATTTTTTTCACTGCTAATTAGGTGCAACATTGCGCCCTAGGATGATTGCACTTCTTCTGCACGCTCGATATTGCTTTTTTTTTTTTTTCCAAAGAGCAAAACCTCCAAAGTACTCACATATGAAAAAAAGACCATCCCAACTGGATTTTTGTTTTCTTTCTTCAATATATATTTTAATTTAAAATAATGCCTCCCCTCTGCTCCTGGCAACTTTGAATTATTGTTAAATCAAGAACTAGCAACTGAGATCCTCCTTGGAAAATGTAACTCCCAGAAGAACAAGATTAAATGTATTTAAGGATTGCACTTTTACACTGATGCAGGCTTGAAACGGGGGAACATTGCTATAAAAAGCAACTGAATGGACTGGTGAGTTTATACTTCCTTTGTTATTATTAAATACAGTTATATTTTAAGAACATTGCAGTGCTGCTCTTCCAACTCTGCCAGCCTGCAGCAAAGACCCACTTAAAAATGGCTGGAGATGAAAAGATTCAAGTGCAGATCCCTCAAGCACTTTGCAGGCTTCTCTTAAGTGTGTAGCCTGAGGAAATCACCAGCATGCAAGAGAAAATAAGGACACAAATTAATGAAGTGCCTCAGAAAGGCACTGACTTTTCCATTTTTTTTTTTACAAAAATTGAAGGTAAAAAGCAGTGTATTTTTACCATCACTTCGGTGATCTGTCAGAATCATTCTGAGCTATGATGGTTCAAACCACAGAAGACAGTGACAGGCACCACAACAAGCAGTTTAAAAGGGCAAAGAATTGTGCCTTTCTGCATCTGCAGGAAGACTAGACCACTTGCTTGGTAGCTGGACAGTAAGTGTATGTGAACATTTAGCCCTATCTTATTGTTGTTTCAATTTTCTGTGTAAATTCCCTCATAAACAGGCTTGGAATGAGTGCTAGGGCTGCTGGCCAAGGCTGCAGGGCAGGAATTCTGCATCCATGCAGCTGCTGCAGAGAAGAAATGAACAACCAGGACAAGAGCAAGGGCTCCAGTCCAACAGCTTAAAAAAAAAAAAATCTTATCAATAGACAGCATTCAGAGAGAGGGCAGGCAGCAGGGAATGCCACTCTTCTGTTGGCTTCTTAAACACTTTACACTTCCCCTCCTCTGCCCCCAGTGTACCAAACAGTGACTACAGCAAACATGCCCACCCCACCCTGGGTTGAGAAGTGCTTGGAAAGCTGCTGACAGGAGCTGGGCAGAGCAGTGCCTGCTGCCTGCTCCCTGCTCCAGCACATTGGCTGTGCTCAGGAGCTCTGGCCTATTCACACCCCAGCACTTCAGGAACTCGCTTTATGAGCTCTTCCAAAGCCAGCCTCACCCTGGAGGTCTGAATCAGCAGCTGCAGGGATGGGTCTCCTCTGCCCCTGTCCTCCACAGAGCAGCTGGCTGAGCTGGATGCCAAAGGCTTAAGCCGGACTCTATTGAGGAGGGGTTCTGTCAACTATGCATAGGCTCTGCTGAAATCGATCATGTTTGTCTCTTTTCCTGTATTTTATCAGACTCCTACTCTGTGTTTGAGCCATTGAGAGCAAATGTCTAACTATACTACCAGGGTGACTGAAGGATTTGAGTGGCTTGACCCAAACCTGTTAGCTAGCAAGTTTGCTGGCTGCAGGAGCCACCTGGGAGACTGAGCTGGGAAATGGAATCCACTTCCTAGTCAAACTTCAGACTAATAAGGGACCTCAGGAGCAGGAAGACCATTTTCCCTCTTTCCAGGAAGTGACCTATAATCAGAATTCCTGAGATCTCAAAATTTATGACAGAGTAGAATGAACAGACATTGAATTGTCTGTACTAAACATCCCTGGTCGGAAAAGAAGAAAGAGCAGAGCTGTAGCTGCTGCTCCTAAGTCCCACTTGGATGCATTGCAAGTTCCCTGGCTCTAAGAGTACTTAGGGGTGCAGCATGTGTAGGAACACAGGCTACAGATTCCCCTCAGAACTCTATCCAGGGTGCTTGCAGCTATTGGGACCCTTACCCAGACAGAGGGCTACTCACACTCCAGTGTCTGAAGGACATATGCTGGGAGGAGGTACCTGTGGCAGGATGGTTGGCTCTGAAAAATGGAGTGTGTCCACATCAGCATGTGCAGGCAGGCAGATTCTGCTAGGATGCAGGTCATACAGTTATGCTTATTACACTGTATGTGTAGAAGCCAGATTTTTAAACATTTTTGATGCAGGCACAGATGCTACTACAGTGTGCACCTGTACTGACCTTTGGAATATCAAGGCTGCCATTTAGCTGGATTTCAGTCTTTCTTCAATCGCCTCCATCTGGAAGATAAAGGCTGTTTCTCTGGCTGGTACCTATGACCAGGTTCTCTGCTCTCTCTACTGGACATCCCTTTCTTCTCACATCAAACATCAACTATTTTATGTGTCTTTTTGAGGCAGGTATTCTTGGGTTTTCTCCTCTACCTATCACCTCTTACCGAGTGTCAAATCCTTTACTCCCACCTTTCCATACGGATAGCACTATATAACCATTTATGCCATTTCAGCCAAGCACTTTCTTGACTTCCACAAATCACTCTTGGATGAAGCTCCTTCCAGTTTTCTATAAAGGTGCTTTCTAATGTCCCTTAAAGTATTTCCTCGTAACACCTCTTACCTGCACCACTACATAATGTGTAGTTGGCACTCCAGCACAATCACACTGCTATTGTTTCCTTGTAGGACTCTATTTCCCCTGAGATGTCTTACAAGAAGACCTTCTCAAAAGTAAAATAATAGTTTTCATTATCACTCTGAAGTGATCCTGAAGTTCAGTAAGCACCCAAGCAAGGGACCCTTGCCCAAAACAATTCTCCATGCTTCCACCCACATTTGGACACTAAAAATAAGAACTAGTAACCAGGTTACTGGGTTTGACCTGTTATGGGAAGGGAGTGAGTGCATTGGCACTTCTGAATCTTGAGAGCACCTGAGAAGCCCTGTCCCTGCACTGCAATAAGCACAAGGCAGCCTATATTATTTTAATACTATAAATCATACTGCCATGCTATCTAAACAAGTGGGCAGCCACTAACTGAAACTAAAACTGAAACAGACTGAATAGCACTCACTGAGTAAAGTCTCAGGCCACATACTGTTCAGAGAGGATGCAAAAATATTGAATAGCTGCTCATCACAACTGTATGTTATTGTGTAATTAAAGATGCAACATAACTCACGCAAATATTAGGGTTATCCAGGGAACTGTGATTCTTTTATTTCCTAACTTCAGAGGATTTGACTTCCATTACTGCTACATCCTATTAATGTTAGTATCAGCATGTAATTTCCTGGATTCACCCTCATTCCCTCAAAAAAAAAAAACTTGTAGGAAAACTCACTAGCTTCTCTCTTGTGGTGTCATCTTGAAATATTCATAGGGACTTTCAGTAGTCTTGAAACCCCTGGTGACTTCCAAAATATATGTGCCATTACAGCTACCATAAAAACAAAATAACTGGGTAACTTGAGGAAAAAAAAAAAAAAGAAATTTATTAATCCTACTTTTAAAGTAGGATTTTACTTCAAGCTAAAGTGTGGGAACTGATAGTGGTCAAAGAGGAATTTCTAGGCTTCAGGCAGCCTGTGAATTTAAGTCATATAGGCTTTCCCAGGTATCTGCTCTGGAGGAGCTGTGAGAAGACATTCTAAACAATTTCTAATCTTGCACCTGTTCTAACCACCTTGTTTACTTACAAAGACGTTTACTGAGAGGCGTTGGTCTGAAATGACCAATAACATTCACTGCACCAAAACACTGGACACAAGGATGTGCCTCTCAATAAACATTGCTTTCAAGCTACCAAGACGATTTGGAATTGTGTCGTTATCACCGCCGTTCGATACTAAAGTGCTCTGTGTGGCAAGAGTGCTGAAGCATTTCCTTGCCTGAAAGCATTACAAGAGATTTCTGACTGGCAGAAGTGTGTGACATGATGGACACAAGCTGTAGGTAGAGTACAGGATGCCTTTCCTTAGTGCTATCTGTCATCTGTGCTGCTGCTCTGTTGAGGCAATAGGGGAAATGCATTAAATAAAAATAAGAGTAGGTTGTGGGGGCAGGAATTCGGCAACAAACGAAAGAGGAAATGAAGTCTTCAAATGATCTACACACCTTTAGCAACTATAATCATGGCAGCAAATTACAATCAAGACAAGCCATACTCTATATTTCCTGGAGTGCTTTTTATGTGAATTTAACATAAATCTAGCCATCAGCCTCAACAGCATGTCATGCTTGCTTTTAAAGGCATAGGCTGGCTTTTAAAGCCAGGCTAAGGAACTTGTACTGGAATTAATTTACTTCTAAGTTCAGATGAATCAGCTGATGAATTTCAACAAGCCAGTGTTCCCCCCAAGCAACAGGCAGAGCTCATAAACCCCCATTTATCCAGCAATCAGGTTTTATTTCTCCATGGTGAATAGTTTCAAAGATAGATCATGAAACATTAGTTCAGTGTCAACCATATGCAGTAAGAGCAGAGGGCAGCCCAAGAAAGGAAGGTCCAGCCCATTTGCTACCGTAATTTCTAAAAAATCACTGACTCTTGTCTCAAATTCACATGCTGCCAGATCACTTAGGTTACAGGTAGAGAAATCCCTGTCAATAATTCCATAGTGCAAATGAAGTCTTGTCCAGAGTTCTGCCTTACCTTTCCTGCTGCCACTCCCCCATCTGCAGCTCAGTGTTCATCTCATTTGTTTAGTGTGCAACCAATTTGCTCCAGCAGCCCCAGATGCCAACACATCCATCACTGCACGCAAGTAGGGAGGGGACAAGGAATTCAGGAGGTTCCTTAAGGCTACCTCAGAGTCTAGACTGCTTTTGGGTTTATCTCAGAAATTGGTGAATGCTCTAAAGGAAAAGAGCATTAAAGTCTGAGAGAGTCTCTTTCACCTCCCCAATCGTTCCTACCCCTTTTGTTCTGCAGGGGGAAGGAAGAATGTCAAGGAGCCTTTCCTCCCTTTCTTGACTTCTTCCCTGCTGTGCTAGGCAGTATAGGCTGAACTGAAGGCAGAGGAAGCGTTTAGGATTGAACCCACTGCTGAGCACACCCTGCCACTCTACAAGGATTCACTATCTGCTGTCTTATGCCATTCTCTCTCAGACTTCAAAACCTGCAGCAAGTTGCTCTGGCCCTCTGCCCTCTCCCAATAATCCACCTTTCTCCACTGTCTGGGAACCTACAGGCCACAAAACACTATGCCCACAGAGAGAGAAGCTCCCACTGCTTTGTTCTAAAGGATCTAATCTTTCAATTTAAATAGAAATGGCCATAGGTATGGGTTGGGGTTCAAACCCTGACGGCAGTATACGGGGAAGAAAGAACTTATCCTTCTTTCCATCTAGGAGATGCGATCTCCACTGGACTGCAGAACGTCTGAAAAAATGGACAAAATCCTTGTGCTACACTTAGATAAGACCATCTCTACAAACAGCAAGCAGTTGCTTCAGCCAGAGCCCCGATGAAGAAACTGTACAGCCACTCTGGCAGATGCTGCTTGAACAGAGACAAAACAGATGACAAAGGTGTGTGTGTGTGCAGGGGGCAGGGAACTGAAGACAGAACAGGGGTTAAAAAAAAAGGTTAAGGGATAGAAGAAGCAAGAGAGTCTCAGGTAAGGAGCCATTATACTCCATTACTTCAAAGAGATCAGAGACATCTCAAAGGCTAAGTGCTACAAATAATCATGTTCCTTGTTTTTACGCAATGTCTGCTTGGTCACTAACAGCATATTTGGGCTCTGCCTGGCTATGCTGTTCATGCACCAGCAGGCACTCTGTCTCCATTGATCCCAGTCAAGTTTATAACCAGAGGGGTTGGAGTCATATAATGAGGCAAGCTTCCCCATGGTGAGCAGAAGCCTTTTTAGCACTTAGTGAAGGGGATTCACCACACCAGCTGCTGGAACAGCCACTGTACTGTCCTCACTGAATTCTTTTGTGCCTTCTCAGTCAGGCCATCTTTGAAACATATTAAGTGAGAAAATCTGACTTCCAGTGAACAAGACACTAACCCCTCTAAATCTGAAACTAAAAAAAAAAAAAATTCAGAAGGAGCCTCTGTGGGTCATGAAAAGTCTGATGATCTAATTGTTCATTATTAATTTGCAGTCAACATGTTTTTTGATTGCTGTGTTAGATTGACTGCATAGCACCGTGCCCTGCAAGAATTAGTGCACTACAAATAATACATGACAACAGCACTTTAAGGCCAGTCCAGAAACAGTATCTACTTTCCTCTGCCTTGTGCAGGCAGCAAACATACCCTAATTGTGCTGAAGACTGCCATTACTCACTGTATAATCTCCTCTCAACCCCTGTTCTGAAAATCAAGACGAAAACAGGCCACTTCACTAAACACGACTCTGAAGCTTTCCTTTTTAATATACAAAATCTGTAACAGTCTTTGTTATTAATCAAGAATATAGGAAATAGTAAATCCTAATAACTTGGAATTTATATATTGTATTGAAAAATATCTATTTAAGTAGAACTAATCCTGAGAAGATTTAATATCAGTAAAAACAATGTCATATTTATTAAAAAAAAAAGGGCAGGGAAACAGTTTGGAAACTCCTTGAATTTACTGGAGTCTAAAACTGAGAAATGTGAATACGCAAAATTTGTGTTCTACAATATTTGCATATTTGTGTTCTACAGTCTTTTCCTTCTAGTATCTTGACTAATTAGACAAACTTCTGAATAGTTCCCACAGAGAGGAGAAATATTAACTGGTAGCATTTTTATTTTCTTAGTCTGCATAAGAATAACAAAATTTACCTTGTCATAATAGTATCTGAGCGCCCGGCTCAGCTTGTCATAATTCATATTAGTTTTGTTTTTTCTGAGTCCCCACAGCTTAGCCACTTCTTCTGCCTTGAGTAGCTTGAATTCGCCATCATTAGACGTCCAGCAAATGAGGTGTTCATGTTTCTGGTCTAGCAGCAACTGCAAAAGGAACTGCCACAGTGTGATTGCACTCTCCATACCTACAAGGGACAAAGGAGAGCAACAGTGTGAGAAAGATTTGGGGGCAGGTGTTCCACCCAGCGCTCACTTCAGTAATAAGCTCTGTGCAGGACTCATCGTACATAACTGAGAAAAGGAAACTACCACATCATTCACAGCCAAACATCCACAAGACCTACAGGTCTTCCACTGCTTTTCCAGTATTTTTCCCACTGCTGTTCTCTGAAGGGACACATAAAATAGAGGCTGTATTTAGAAAAGCACTGCCCACAAAGTTCACATTATACAAGGTCACTGCCAGTTGGCTTCTTCCATTCATTGTACACAATCACTATTCAAAGGAACATATAAGGTGAGGAGAAAAGGACTTAATATGAGTATCCACTGAAATGATATTAAAAACCTGCTGTTGACTCTCAGTATACTGGACTTGTTTGGATATGTCACTGTGAAAAAGGGGGGAATGAGGGAAGACCAGAGCAATTGCCATTGATTACAGAACCAAAAGTTACATCCCTTCCCCATCCCACCACCAGACAGCCTTTGCCTATTTTGTTTTTTCCAGGGCCTGAAATTACTCTTGCTGCTTCTGTTTGCCAATTCAAATAGATCAAAAGATATTCATTTTTTAGAAAAACTGGAACAGTACACTTAAGCACAGTAAAGTAAGTGATGTTCACCCTGAACCTCTCTTTAACAGGGATCTTTTCTTTCATTATCGTATGTACTACTGAGAATTAGGAACATTTTTAACAGTGCCTGAGTCTCATATCTGAGGTTGTTTGAATATTTTTTTTTCTCTGCTAAAAGTTGTTTGAATCTCATTTTCCTTTGCTAACTGCCTGTGCTACTGAGCCCTCCCTAGAACAAACCTTTTGTTCAGGCACTGCAATAAAAGGATAAACTGAAGGTTGGCTATATTCCAACTCAGCACAGGTATATACACAACTTAAAAATTGGGGGCATCATCGCTGCTAACAACTTATCATTTTAATGAAGATGCAGCTAAATTTGACCTTTTAAACTACAAAATCATTAAATGAGATTTTCACCCACTTTCAAAAACATTCCCAGCCTTAGCATGTTAACACTGGATTATATAATTTTTTCTTGGCCTCTTCTGAGTCTTAACTTGGATATGTTAAATCACACAGATTTATTGCTGGTATTGATTCATTGACTGTGATGCTAATGGGGCTAATTGTTACCTGGCATGTAACAATGGGCATTTTATTTTTTGTCTCACGATTTTTAGCGCCCTCGTTCATTTCGTTTCCCAATACATTGTTGTTTGTGCCCTAGCAAATGACAGGGACAGGATGCCAGGCTTGCTGCCTGCCGCTTCCCTGGATGTGCGTACCACAAGAGGGCACAAGGCTTCCAGCTATCCCCGGCAGGGAACGGGACAGCGGGAGGCTGCGGGAGCAGCTGCCTCTTCAGGCTCTGCCCCAGCGTGAAGGAAATCACCGCGCATAAGGTTCACGAGTATAAAGAAAAATAAATTGCATGAGCTTCACTAGTGTAAAGCCAGTTAATGATACTAGAGAGCGTCGTCAACAGTTTTGTGGGAAAACAGGATTTGGAGGAATGTTTTGGTCCAAATAATTTCTAAGTACCCTGGGCAAACAAGGGTTGGCAGAATCAATGATGATGTTACTATTCTTCAAAATACTCATTTCTCTAATTAACTGAGAATACCGTCTGAATGACAAAGACAAAACCACTGATGCCCAGCTGAGTGGCACCATAACTACACAGCACTTTCAAAGGTCGATTTAGGCTGCTAGGACTGTTAGGGATCATGGAAACAGAACAGCCTGTATGGAAGGTTTGGCACTTTCAGACGTTTGCATTTGCTTCATTGCAATTTTATACAAATCCTTTTCCACACAGAATAAAGAAAAAAAAAAAAAACAGCTAGGATTAAATATACCAGACAGTTACATGCATTACAGCCTTTAAAATTAGTTTCTTTAAACTACACCCTCTTTGCAGATATTAGCATCTTTAACAGATTATTTATCTGTAACTTCATAGATAATAGTGTCCCTATTAATCTGGTATCATAAATATACAGATACACATCATATATGTATATACTTTCTAATACTTCTAAGTTTTGCAATTTACTTTGCTAAAAAGATATATTCATATACAATCATATTCCTCTTGAAAAATCCTATTTTCTGTACATCACATATTTTGCAGCCATACCCCACATAATTTCAACTTGCACCATACAACTCTTCCTAACAAGAAATCACAGACAGAATTTTTGTTGCTCTGGAAAATTGTAAGTAACATAAAATGTGTCCCATGCTACAAAGACCTGTCAAGCAGAACTTCAACTGAGAAAAGAGGGATGAGAATTAAAGAAGTACCAATACAAACTTCACCACCATACTGTCACCCAAAACAGTGTAATACCCTCAGAGACACAATTCTCTCATCTAGATCTTAAACAACAAGATCAGCAATTGTGGCTCTGAAGAGGGGTGAGGTGGAACTGAATGCAAAGTGAAGAACATTTTGCTGCAGCCTGCTCCATCCCCATTCACCTCTGCCCATGAAAATTCACAGGGTAATCTACAGTTAACTTTGTACTACACGTTCCATTATGAAGCTGTTTTCTGATGATTATCATCTGTAAAATGTAAACAGTTTTGGATTCCATTTTATCTACTGAGCGTGACTCAGCCATAGGCATAATGTAAAATGCATGAACATTTACTTGCCTAGGCAAGAGAATCCTACAGGAATACTCACTCCACAAACCATACATCCTGGTAAGCAAGAAGAGGTGACTCCCATTGGGTTATTACATAAAAGGTTACTGCCACCTTTTTGGAAGTGGCTCAGTTATTCCAGCTAAGATCCATGGATAAGCTCTGGAGGTTACTTCAGGTGCTGCACCCAGTGCAGATGGCTGTGGTGGGATTAGATTTAGGCAGCTCCTCACAACCCTGTCTTGCCTGACCATCAACTCTCCCAAGCCTGTGGCCCTGAACGGGCTTTATAAAGGACCTGTGTACCACAGACTTCAGCATCAATGTGCTCAGTTGGTACATGCTACTGGTATGACCCAAGGCTGCCCCTACAAAAATGAGATTAAAACAGCTCAATCCTGCATTGTGCTTCATCCCTCCATCTGCCACTGAGTTCCTGTATAAAGCTTCCCATACTGTTTGTACAGCAACTATAGGTATGATTCCTACATGAGGCAAATCACGCTAATTACATTTTCAGCTGATCATTAATTGTACAGTCCTACTCTTCCAGCCACCAAACTTGAGGTGTTCAGGTCTGAGTTGCACTGAATATTCACAGCTGTAACTACCTATAACAGAAGCCTTTTTCTAAGTATATATGGTGAAGTAAAATCTCAGATTTCTTGAATTTGGTAAACTGGTGTTAATCTCATTTCCATTCTGTAAAATGTGATTTGCAGGGGAATAATTGTAGCAGGATGCTCTGCCTGGACTCCTCTCTGAGAAGGAGTTTGGAAAGCAAAATGGTCCCTTCTGGACCCCATGACTCAGAGGGAAAGCTTCTCTAATAAATTTTGTTTGAAGCTACCGTTCTGCCCATGGCTAATTCCCATTCTGCCCACAACAGTAAAAATCTAAGATTATGCAGTGACAGGATTTTTTATCTGATACAAAATATTTCATTTCCAAACAGGTCAACAGATCTCCCCTTGGGAGGACAGAATGGCCACACAGGGCTTAACTTGTGCCTCATTTGAGTGGTCAAGCAAGAGAATCACAACAGATGTATTGGATTTACTAGGACATGTAATTCAACAAAAAATGTGGTACCTGTATTAAAAGTCATAATAAATTATGACTGTGAGGAGTTGGAGATCTTCAGAAAACATTATATTTCATTTAAGTATTTTCTAATTCTTTTGAATTTTTACTGACTGTAAGGGAATTCAGTGTCTTGCCTTACTCTGACAGAAAGTGTTGTTAGGATGTGGTCACTTCCTACAGTGACCACATTTCATTCAACTCTTTATTAATATTAAATAGTAAAAATAAATATTCCTTTTACTTCTGTGCTCAGTACAAGATTTGAATGCAGGGCAATAAATAATATGTGGAACCACATACTGAATTACATAAATTAGCAGAAAAAATTGTTTAAAAAAACACTCTTATTTAGATAGTGACACGTATCAATGGTACAGAATGGGAAACACAACCTATGTTAGAAACATATCCTGTGTCATGGAAAGCCTAATCAAAATTCATACAGACAAAAGAGTCAATTTTTTATTCCATTAACTCTGACATATGTGATTTTGCCATCTTACCATTTTTTAAATATTTATACAATGCATTTGACAGTCAAAGATGTTTTCTAAGCTATGAAACAAAATTTGCTAGTTTGACCTGACCTAGACAGCCTAGTAATTTCACTTTGTGATCATTTCCACTACCACTGATGCAAATAATCATGGGCATAGTTAGAAGGAATTATACTTGGAAATGCTGTATTAGACAGCAAAATGGTATTTCAGGACTGAGTTTTCTGAAAATTCATTTCTCTGGCAGCTGTGACAGAGAACCACACTGACACCATCTGCATTAGCAATTTACATTCCTTGCAATGTGCTTGCTCCCATACAAACCCTAGGAACTGCATGACCAGTGTGATAAAACATGCCCTCCACACACCAAATTTTAAGTTTAGGTCTGATGCCAGAAGGTGGCAAATCAGAGTATCTGTGCTGATAATTCTGCTCCTATTTCAGCCAAACTGAGGAACTAGCAGAAATGCCTAAACTTGGAGCAGCAGCAGAGTCAACACCATAAGCTCTCCCTGAAGAGGATAATGGAAATGGACAGAGACATCCATAGAGCAAAGTGTCCCACCTGAGAGATGATATTCCTGTAAAGGGTCTACCCAAATTCCTCACTTAGGCAAGGGGCCTACATGCCCAAAACTCTCTCTCCCTTTAGCATATGAAAACTGGCTTCAACCAGCATGAAAAAAGACACTATGAAAACGTTATGCAAGTTACACTAGAAATAGTTAAGATGTGATAATATATGTGCTGATGAGCTGCATAGGCTTTTTCTTTTTTTTAACAAGTCAATACATATGAAATTCCATGTAAAATGTCAGTCAGTAAGGTGGCATTAATATCCAAAAATCCAGTTATTAGCCTGCTGGGCAAAATAAAACAAATAAGCAAGGCATCTTAAGTCGAAGCGATAGAAAACCAGGAGGCTCAGAGACAAATCTAGCTAACTAAAATCTCAGTATTGGAAAGATGTATGACAAGAACTGTGAGATAAGCAAAGTAATCTTTGAAGCATTAAGTTCTGTAGGACTCTTGCATAGGAAAAGCCACATGTCAAAGGCAAAAAACTGGAAAGCAGCCCTGTAGCAATTCAGGACTTCTGCAGAGCTTCGACACAACTATGTCACAGCTATAACACAGCTCTGCTCTGCTCTCCCAAGTAGTCCAGGTTTCCTACTTGGATTTTTTATCCATGTTAACTCCTCTACAACCTTTCTAAAATAGAGTGAAACTGCTGATCCTGGACAATCAACACGAACAAGTTTTTAAGGCTAAAACTAGGAATCCCTCCAGGCGTTAGGATCAAAACCAGTCCCTTTTGCTTTAGAGGGTCTGCAAAGGAACATCTGGGAGCCTGAGCTATAAACCAGGTTGTAGGACTTGGGGCAGAGGAGGGACAGCTGAGTGGGACAGACTGGCTGGGGTGCCCAGAGGCTGAAAAAAACCAGCTGGTGGCCAATTAAATCAGGAAGACATAAAAAATGTTAGCCAGCATTATGCCATATAGGTAGTCACAGAAAGATGGTGATCAGACATGTACATGAAAAGGATTAAGAGGCTGAGTCAGGGCAGGGAAATTAATTTCCCTTGGCATATGAAGAAACTGCTGATTCCTTCTGTAGCCAAAGCAGCTGCAAAAGATCCAGCTCCTTTTTGTATGCCCCATCACAGCAGGCACACACCTCCACTTACATTTCCCTTACAGTCACATGTGTGCTTTTGCAAGCACACAGCATTTCTCAGTAACAGATGCCTCTTTTTACCATTTCAAACTACCCTGGAAAACGTGTGTACATTTTCTGTACATATATTTTCTGTTTTTGTATCCTAATTCTGTCCAGCATGTTTCTCTGAACAGCGTGACATGGGGCATTGTTAGTTTCTCATTCACGTTAGCATTTGGCTTCCTTTATTTCTGCAGGTTGCAGCCAGGAAACTGGAAAATGGGCCACAGGAAACCTGGCCTCCTACATCTGTCCCAGTTTGTAATAGCAGCTCTGGTTTTATTTTTCTAAGTGTCTCAGGTTCATTTTAACCCTTGAGATGACTGCTGCAATACGATGTGCAAGAATGTGACTGCTTTGCCATTATTGTTTAACCACCATTTCTCAATACTAGAAATTGATATTTTTTACTTAACTAAATTAATTTTGAAGTCTATTAATACTTAGAAAATAAACAGTTACATGAGTTTAAAAAAAAAAAACAAACTCTTGCTGGAAATTACCAAAACAATTCCATATAAAAATTCCATGCTATATAAAATATCAAAGAGTATACAGAGAGAAAAATATGGAATAAGGCAGTGTCTATATACATCCTAAACACAGTTCTAAAGTGAATGTCCAAATGAAATTTGAAGAGCTTATAAATCCTCTAGGACAATTTTTCTATTTTACATTTTATTTTCTATTAAAAAAAAAATTGAAGTACACTTGTTTTTAATTTAATGACAAAAGCAAGAGTGTCAATCAACAAAAGGAATTTTTCCAAAATAATTTAAAAATTAGTCAGCCATAACATTTTCACTGAAAATTCATCTGTGTAACTATGACTATATCATGAGAGTTTAAAGACGATTGCCAAATGTTTGCTCAGAACTATTTGAAAGAAAAAGCTGAGTCAGTCCTAACACTTTATTTCTCAACAGAGATGCTTCAAGGGTGATAAATAGGATGTGGTTGGTGAGCAGTTAGTGATTCTGCCAGAAAAGAGAAAAAACAAATATCACTTTGTTTACTCAGAAAGTTTTCAAATATTCATCAAAGGAGATCTTACCACTAACTTAATTTGGCTTGAAAAAATAAGCTCTGAACTAGGTGTGTAAATATACCTGCTTTCATTTGATGCAGAACTTTCTCTATTAAAGGTAATAAATCAAACTAGTGGTGCAATCCTTACCCAGGATACTTTAGGGAACCAATTATGTGTATGGTACAGAATGCTGATAATTTTTCCACATCCAGCAACCAGGACATTTCCTGTCAGAGCATCCTTCAAGTCCTTCCATTGTGTTGAAACTGCAAAAACTTTCTAAATCAGGACTTCCTCCTATTATATTTTAGAGGCGTCTTTCTGGGAAATGCAGATTCAAGTGAAAAAAAAAAAAAAAAAAAAAAAAAAAAAAAAAAAAAAAAAAGGAATTCCTGCAGCACCACCCAGTGGAAACATTAGAGAAAGCCACAGGGGTGCCCCAGCGCACAAGTTCCGATTTACTGCAAAACTACAGTAATATTGCCACACAAACACAGACTGGTTTAAGGATGTACCAAAAAAACACAGAGGGTTTTGCTGGACGATTCACTTAACAGAGTCATACGAGGTATGACTACTCTGCCACTCTGGCATAACAGACGTCTTTTTACTTTAAATTCTAATTTGAAAGATTATTTACAGTAAAAATTTACAAGCTCTCCTTCTCAAGCAAGGATACCCACTGTTATGGCCCAGCATGTTTAAAAAATAAACAGACTCCTGTGGTTAAGTACAACACAAAAGAGACAGCAGCAAAACCTCACAAAATATTAAGGGACAACATCGAGTTCCATCACAAAGAAGAAAGCAATCACACATATGCCCAGTAATGCTTCAAGTAGGTACATTTGGTAATACAATGTTTGCAGTTTTTAGTTTTTTTACCTAAGTCAAAGAAAAACGGAGGCAGATGTCCAAAGGAAGAAAGTTCTGCAATCTCCAAACTAATACAACAAAGGACTGGCTGCCTGCCAAGCAGAGGTGTGATGACACCATCTCTACAATGTGAGTGTTTTCACATTTTCTGTAAAGATGCAATTTAAGAAACAGTTTTAATCCCACTGGAGTAAAAGCCCTCAGCAGGAGAGAGAATGGCTAGTTGCTTCCCTCTGATGGCTTAAAAAATAACCTGCTCAATTATTTCTAAAGCTAGCCATAAACAAGACTACATAAATCTGTAATGGCTCTAACCCTTCACCTTGGGACAGACACAAAATGAGTGCAGACTCCTCACACTGCTTTCTGTCTGCTCATGTGGTGCACATCTGTGGCATGCTGGCAACATGCTACACTTCAATCTGAGGAACTCCTGCTTTCAAAACCAGCCTTATATGTTTATTTTTCCCATATGACGTCCTCTTATACTTTTGTCGGCATCAGTAGGACACAGATCATGATTGCTTGACCGTCCTACCTAAAATTTCTGATATTTCCAAAGCTGAAGAGGGCAGAGGTTCCAACCTCCAGGAACACTGGCTAGTCTGAAAGTTTACTTAATATATCAAGAGATGATTACTCCCTTCTTAAATGAAGTATTAAAATTTTCAATTTTGCAACAACAGATCAAATGCTTTGTAACTTGTGCAATGGCTCTAATATGTTAAATCATGTACTATTACTATGTGCTGTCTCAAATGCTGTTTTAATACATTTCATATTCACATGTTTAAACAAATCTTCCTCTTGCCACTGATTTTTGCTAGACTAAAACTTAGATAAAAAAGCAGGTCTTTTTCATACTGTGAGCAGAGAGGAACCTGGCCAAAAGGACAGGAAACAGTCCTTGGAATTCTGTTAAGGAAAACCAAGGTGGCTGGCAATTTTCATGAAACCTGAAGCACAGCAAGTCATCATAACTTAGACTGGTAGTCAGACTTGCCTTACCATGCAAACTGGATTTTCAGAATTTGCTGGATTAGCGAAATGAGTCATTGAACTACTAAATAATATTCAGGTTTACCTGCATATTGTCATGTTGCAAGGGGAGTCAGTTATAGCATTATACCAAGAATGGTGTAACACAATACAGCAGATGGTAACCTACAAATATGGAATCATTTAACTGGACAGTTTCTTCCAAAAACATTAGCTCTATTGCAGTAGTTTTTGGAGCACAAGCCATAAAAAAATGAGCAACAAGTCACAGTACTAGTCAAAGTCTGTATTTTCATTATCACATAGTAAAAACATAAATTAAGAACTATTCTTACACCTAGAAATCTCCAAGATCTACTATTCTTCTCAGTGTTAATCAAAGTTCTGATATGTGTGTTTATCATGCACTAGGCTAAACCAAAACCCAAGTAAAATATTTTAATCTTCTGACATTATTCATTTGCCTACTACACCAACTAGGACCTGCAAGTCACACCCACATGTTTCACCTAACTTCATTTATTAAACACTGGAATTACCCCACTGAATGTATCATAGAATACATGAGATCTCAGCCAGGAGAAGATCTGGTTCTCACTCCCCTGTACTGTGTCCTGTGTGCTTAAACTAATTCCCACAGCTGCTGCAAACTATGAATGACAGACAGATGAGACACTATTTCAGTGATTACAGCAAACTTTGCTGTATACTGGGTGCTCAGATTGCACATGTTTAGAAGTGATATCAATGCACCAACTGGTTTGTCAATGTCTCTGCTGCTCAGGATACGTAACAGCCACTGTTTTGACTTGTATCCTGAATTCTGCATAAAATTACACATTTAAATAAAATGCAAAGACTCTATTCCTTCTCCTCAACTTGGATGAGACTGCACAGTCAGCATTATTGTGCCCTGCTCCCAGGGAATCAAACTGCTCTGTTCTGTAAGGGTTTTATCACAGACAGAGCTTCAGCACTGTCTGAAGTGGCTGTACTGAAGGAGTGTTGCAGTCATACTTTCTATGCCAGCCCTATTCCACACTCGCTGTTTGCTAAACTGACCACACACGCCACTTGCTCTGAGTCTGCTCTGAGTCACCCGACTTCACAGAGGTCTATATCCAGAATCTAAACCCACACTGCCATCTCAGCTATGTTAGTGTAGCATGGAAGAAATTCTCTGAAAGTAGTCAACTTCCTCCAGAATCCACTAACTGAGCTGCAAAAGGAATTTGTTCTTATTTACTAAATGCTTTTTAAAGATTGTCTCTTCACATGAATTACTGTTAATTGCTGGGAAGAGATAATGGCAGTACTTTAGTCTATAAATTTTTTGTTTGTGCTGTATTGTGACTTGATACAGCAAAGGCCACTCAACACTACCACAATCTAAACATTTAAAAACAATAACAGACATTAGCATCCTTCTCAAAAAGCCTAAACTGAAACACATCTGATCAATTTTCATTAAAAACAAACAAACAACAAAAAAATGAAGACATATACAGCGACATAGTAAAGAGGTGCTGTCACCACATTAGCGGCAAATGGATGTGGAATAGAAATCTGTTTTCCAGATGAACTATCAGCTGTGTTGCAAAATAAGGAATGGAAACTTATAGGAGGACATTTGATTAAAAACATTTAGATCATTTAGATGAAGGATATAGTCCAAGTATACTCTTTAGTGTACAACTACAAAAGAATGTTTTTCACAAACATTTTTGCTTATTCACTAATGTTTTCAGAAAAAGACCCATCGTGTAAAATTTTATTAATGGGACTTAGGACTTAATACTTAGAGCCTAGAAAGCTTTTACCAATTTTGCATGATTGGTAATAATAATAAAAATTGCATATTATTCATTGCATAATTTAATAACAGTGAAAAATAAAAGACAATGTGTAAGACATGAGTTTTCCCCTCATAGTACTTCAAATGATCTTCAAGTTAGGAGCCACAAGATAAGAAAATTATATACTTTAAAGCTCAAAAAACTAAGACAGGATTGCTTGCACAAGAGCCAAAACACATTAACATGTAGTAAACTGGTATTTGCAAAGATAATCCAAGTTATACTCCGAATCTTTAAATACTGGGTAGTAAATTGGTAAGCAGAGACACAGATGTGACTGAAATGACTCTCTGAAATGGGTCTGGGAGAAGCCATGGAATGGGCAGTATCCTTCACACGCTCAGGACATCCTGACACTGCAAAATTTAGCTATGGAAGACTAGGAGGACCCTTCACAGACCAAACAAGAGTCACTGCAGTGCCTTAGTTACATTTAACATGCAGCTAGTCTCAGTGCATTAACAGAAGTGCTGACACACTCAAAAGTAAATACATGCCTAAGTGCTTTAAACTATCAAAACAAAATAAGTTTGTGGCTTCCTACAGAGACTCTTGTCCTGAAGATCCTGAGCTGTATCTAACTGCTCAGATGTAGACAGATCACATGCTATAATCTGCAAAAACCTTTCTTTACATAGTTGATTGATATTTATCTTAAAAGTCCATAGGTGTCATGTCTATGACTGTCAGCATACAGCTCAACAGTTTTCAACACTTGGCCCATGCATGGAGGAGTCAGTGGACCCTCCTCCTGACAGTGAGGCAGGAGCACTGCAGCACCACTGCTGTGGGCACAACTGCTCAGAAGTAATTACAGATCCACAGACACAAGAAGGACAAACCCCACTGCTATAGACAATCACAGCAATTCTACTTGAGCAAGCAGCCCAAAAGCAGACACGTAAACAAAACCCTACCATTTTCAGCTGAGTTGTACCTGCCTAAGGCATGGCAAAATTAGCCTTCTATATTCTTAGCTGCAATATAACTTTAAAATATTACTTAAATAATTTGTTTTCTGGTAGAATATGAGATACTGCCCAGGAGTTGCACATATTGAGCAGATTGACAGGTTCAGGGTACATTTTGATAGTGCAAAAAAACTACCACAGTATTCCTAAAAAAATAAAAATGCAGAACTGACTATACAGTTATTAACTGGCATTGAATTAGCTGGCAAGTAGTACCTTTGTGATATTTTTGTATCAATGGTAGGTATTGGCAGGTATTTCTTTAGTTCTTGCTTTTAGAAAAGTCTCCTTCAAAGAGCTTTTGAATTAAAATCCAAGCTTAACAACAAACCCTTAAAAACCTGAAATCTGATATAATTACTGGCATATAAAACCCCAATGCGTTAAAGAAAGTTTTAAGGACAAAGATGAATTTACTTTTGTGAAGTGCACAGGTAAGAGGCACTTTGTGCTTCATCTGCTTTGTTTCTGTCCATGCAGCCTTGTATTTTGTGGTGCAGTGAGCTGGACTTCCTGTGCCTACACCTTGACATTCTCCTCAATTCATGACTAAATCTTTAATCATTCATTATTCAACAAAATACTTCAACATGAGAACAGATACATTCCGTCTTTCAAGAGCTCTCAACAGCCTCCAGAATACTCATTGATTCATTTAACAAGCCACAGATGAAGTAAACATCTGTCTAATGATTCAAGACGATGAGATTCCCTATAGTGGGAAACACCGAGGAGAAAGCCATGGTGAATCAATCCAAGGACACACAGCACACACGACTTTCACAGGCCCGTCCATCACCGACAGCCTGTGGCATGAGCCATTGGGTGTGGTTACCAAGCACAGACAGCAGCTCAAAACCAACAGTGCTCCTTGAAAGTGGCCCAGGATAACTGTCCTATAATCAGTGTCATAGCTCCAAAATGGATTCCAGCAGCAGCATCCAGGCATGCCGTGCACTGGAACCACCTCCACCAGAAGCAAGCCACGGACTGATGAATCATCTCATTGCACAAAGGAGTCCAACCTGCCATAGCGTTATGGGAAGTACCAGCTAATTTATCAGCTCTTTACTATCTCACATTATTTAGCATTATGGCAGACAACCACTCAGAGAAATAACGGTAACTACATGAATTTACAAATTTTATATGATGTCACCAAAACACACTGGTTAAAATCCATGTTTTATAAATACATGCATCACAAGCAACTACGTGTTGGTGCTCCCACCCTTATCCCGCACTCCCTTATCTTTAGTAGCCAAATGTCTGTTTATTTTGGTACCTATTCCTTTCTTCTGAAGCAACATGTTGTCATGTGATTGTATTCCCAAGGCTAAGATTTGTATTTTCTGTACAGCTCAAGGACCTCCATGGCCATGTTGCATATAGCTACCTCCCTGCATGTAAACATATGAGCCTCAGAGCAAGCAACAAGCTCCATGCATCTTGGTGAACCTGAAAATTGACTCTCATTCTGTGCTAGGTCTTTCAGAACCAGTTTTTGATCAATGTTTGTGTTCACTTGACCAATTATAGCTGCCCCTAAGAATAAGTCGGTCATAAGAATACCTCCATCCCAAGAAGGGCATTACAACAAGAAGGCAAAGTTTACATAATTGGATTTTCTGCACAGCAAATGGGAAATATTTCAGTCTTTGGAGAGATATACTTGATTTCTTTCCATGGCTTAAGTTTAATGAAATAACATTAAGTAACAGGAGCAAAGAACCACTGTGAATCAGTAAGCACTGAGAGCCACTAACAAATAAAACAAAATACACTTTTGTTTCTACATATAAAAGTGTCTGTGTGAATGGTGTTATAAACAGTTACAAGGAAGGCTATAGCTGAGTTTCTCCCCTGAGACTGAGTTGCTTATTTCAGCTGTTGCATCTAGGTGGAATTGGTGATATCAGAAAGGATATATGCCTGTGGGTTTTTTCTTTTTAGGAAAAACTCACGGAGTTGATTTGGGAAAATCAAGATGTAAGCAATGACTGTAACACTTAGCAGACAATATATACTCCAAACACATTTTTAGACAGGTGAAGAATAAACTTGTATTTACAATAAGAGCACCTTTAATACTTTGTTATTATTTGAGTGGAAACTATCATGCATTACATGATATCTGGATTTTATTTTCCTATTTCAGACAGAAGTTCCAGAATTCCAGATGTATTTTTAACACATCTATGGATTACTCCTCATTCAGCCTTTCAGATTTACAGAACACACAACACAAAGTACACTACTACTACATCTGTTTTCCTGAGGACATCAAGATGTTTTACACTTATCTCAAATGAACACAACATACAAAATTTATATAGTGTGGATATATTACATATATATATGTATGTA
Source organism: Phylloscopus collybita (assembly GCA_027886175.1). Lineage (NCBI taxonomy): Eukaryota > Metazoa > Chordata > Aves > Passeriformes > Phylloscopidae > Phylloscopus > Phylloscopus collybita. The sequence continues at coordinate 45,320,602 of JAJNNQ010000137.1, read as the reverse complement.
TATATAAGAGTGTGTGTGCTTCATCTACTATGATTCAGTAGACAGCACACTGAAATTCCAGCAATACTTAAAGCAATAAGTGAACAATTTAATGTCCATTTTTCAGAGAGAGACAGTAAGAGCCAGGAAACACTCCTCAGTAAGTTTTGGTGTTGTATGCCACACTAACTCCTCCATAACATATTCAACAGGTTTTTGAACACTATGTCCAGTATTGCACTTCTTTCTCTAAAATTAAGAATTTTACAAAAGAAATAAACCTCCAAAACTGAAAAATAATCCCTTGCTTCCTGATGTCTGCATTTGATTGAGACAGAGATTAGGCATTGTCTGAATTGTACACTATTCTAAAAATTCTTCACTGCCCAGCTAGCAAATCAAAAGACATCTGTGTCTGGAGATTGTGTCACTAATCCACTAATAGAAGTCCTCTGTGAAGTGATGTTAATGATGAACTTTTCTGTGCCACTTGGACATAGGAAGTGCAGGAAACACTGCAGATCCTCGGAGGTAAACACGTGGTATTCTGCAAGCATTATTTTTTTTGCATAATATTTGCAAATGAGTTTAATGCTATCACAGGTAATTCAAGTAAGTAGGTAAGTGTTACTTCCTAATGCATACCATTTTATTCACATTTATTGACATTTCTTTTAGCTAAAATCCACTTGCAAGCAAGAATCCATTTTCTTTGTTTGCTCCAGACTTTTTTTTTTTCCACAAAAAGTTGTTACTTCTAATTTAAAGATTGCTGGGGCATGGCAAAAATCTTTGTAATTCTGAACATAGACTTCTTTCATGCCATTATGAAAGCAAATCACCACAAAATAATTACACACACCACTAAATCAAAACTGGTATGTACAAAATCACTTGAAAACTACGTGTAAAGCACCAATATAGGAAGGCTATGTGGGTGAATATATTTTTCAAATATGGCCATCACCTCAGTATTTTGGCTCAAAAGTCTTTTAACTTTGCAATTACATGCAATTGTCAGACATGCACAGAACATGTCTATCATAACACAGGCATCCTTCTACCCCATTTATGTTTCACCCTATGGAAGTATTTATGCATAAATTAATCTGAAATAATTGAAAAGTTTCTAAGAGCAAAATACGAGATGAATCACGACTTTCAGCTTGAAATAAAATGTAACGATGTACTTTTGGAGTCCTCATTGACTCTAAAAGATGCTACATTATATAAAATTGTCATAGCACTACACTCCTAAGTAAATAAAGATGTAACTTGTCTCCCTTTCAACTGCAACGTTAGAAAGGCTGACAGGGCTTCACAAAACCCTCCTGTGTTAGGGAACGGAAACTCCTAATGAGATTAGTTGGTGTGTGTGCAGACATTACTTAGCCATGACTAAATGGGCTCTCTTCCTGCAGCCAGTGGAAAATTCAGGGAACTTTTTCCCCCTGCAGCATCAGAGTCCCTCTAACCTTCAGCAAAGCCAGATCCAACAACAACTCTCCACTTTCTCTCCCTTTCTCCCTCTCTCTTTTTTTTTTTTTTCCCTTCCCTTACAAACATTTTTTGTGTTTTTCTTTTTTTTTTTTTTTTTTTTTTTTTTTTGTTTTTTGTTGGTGGTGGAAACTATCCACGTCGGCCAAAAGGGTCTGGGGGCAGGGGGTGGCTAAGAAAAGCGGGTGGGAGGAGATCCGGGGAGAAGGTAGAAGACTACAAAGGAAACTGTAAAAAGAGCAAATACATAAACCTGAGAGAGAGAAAACCACAGAGTTTCTTTGTGAGCTGCAGTGACTCATTTTCAAGATGTTGTCTGCTGCCAGTTTCAAACCGGAAGCGCATGGCAATTAGTCTTGCTGTTTCCAGACAAGCCAGAAACTCTCCCGACACTTTTTTTTTTCCTTTTTTTTTTTTTTTTTTTTTTCTTTTTCCTTTTTTAAAGCCCCTTCTTCAGTTTCTGCAGGAGCCTTCCCTTCCCTCCCCCCGCGCCCTCCCGGGCCCCGCTCGGCCTCGCAGCGCCGCCGGGGACCCCGCGGCGCCCCCGCCGCCCTGACAGGCACCGGGCGGCCCCCGCCGCCCCGAACGCCGTCACCGGGATGCCGCTGGGAGGGGGCAGCCCCACGGCACCGCCAGCCGCCACCGCCGGGGAGGGGCACACGGTACGACCCGGCACCGCCGAGGGGCTGCGGGCGGCGCGGGGTCCCGGGGTTCCCCGGGACCCCCGGCGCCTCCTTCCCGGCCCTGCCCCTCCTCACGCCCCGGCCCCTTCTCCCGCATCCCCCCCCGCCAACACAGTCCGTCCCCTCACCTAGACCCGCAGCTCCCGGAGGGCGGCAGGGCCCCCGGAGAAACCCTCCCCCGGTGCGGGGGGCCCCTGCGGCGGCTTGAGCCTCTTCGGGCATCCCGCCCCCGGGACCCCTGGGCTCCCCGGCCCCGTGCGGGGCTCCGAGCCCCCTCCCCGCGGTGCCCGGCAGCCTCACCTCCCTCCCGCGGGCTGTCCCCGCTGCCACCCCACCAGCGAGCGGAGCGCGGCTCCGCAGCCGCCGCCGGCCTCCCCTTCTTCTCCCCGCAGCCCCCGAAACTTTGCGGGAGCCGGGGCGGGCGCAGCAGCACTTGTACCTACCCAGCGGCTGAGGGACTTTTGCTCTCTCTCCTGGCAGTCTAGAGGGAGCTGAGTAAAATTCCCTGGTTCTCCATGCTGACAGTCTTCTGCAGGCTCTCTGTTGCTCTAGGAATGAGATCCTGATTTTGTTTTCCCTTTTTCCTTTTTCCTTTTTTTTTTTTTTTTTTTTTTTTCCCCTTGGGCCGGTGTGTGTGTGTGTGTGTGTGTGTGTGTGAGCGCCTGCCCGTGAGAGGGAGCGAGCAGGAAGCCGGGGCAGTCAGACAGCGGCCCGGCTCACTTCCTCTCCCGCACTATTCCCCGGGCGGTTTGCAGTCTGTGTAAACAGCCTTTTCCTCCCCGCGCCCCTCGCTCTGGCCGCCGATGTGCAGCATGGCTGTAACACAAGACACACGCATAGTACAGCGGGCAGCGGGGACTCCGCCGGCTCGCAGGGAGCTCCGCGACTCCCCCGACCGCCACCCCTTCCTGTGCTACACCCCCAGGGAGGAGCTTCCCGCCGGCCGCCCCAGCCGCTTGGGCCAAAATGTACCCGCGTTTCTCCGGGGGACACCGGAGGGATGCTAATGAACCCCTTACGAGCGGTGCTTCGCCATCCCGGAGGATGGTGACGGCCTTTGGCCCCTGGTGAGACGGCCGCCTTTGTCCCACCAGGCTGGGGCTGAGGTCACCGTGCAGCGGAGGTGTGGCACCTGTGGTTGGGCTCAGTGGGGTTGAGGGGCTGCTGCAGTGCAGTAGCTCGCTGGACGCTCGCTGGCCACCTTCCCAAGCTGAACCTCGCAGGGATAGCAAAGTACAAAAGCGGTGCAACAGGGTACAACAACTTAAATCGAGGGAAGTAACATGTTAAAAATCAAGGAGCACTCAAATCACAGAATCCTGGATTAACGGTTTGGTTTGGTTTGGTTTGGTTGGGACCTTTAAAGGTTGTCCTGTCCAATTCCCTTGCAATGAGCAGGGACAGCATCAACTTGATCAGGTTGTTCAGAGCTACTTCTCCAACCTAACCTTGAATGTTTCCACAAATGGAGCACCTCCACGTCCCTGGGCAACCTGTGCCAGTGCTTTACCACTGTTACTGTAAAAAAAGGTCTTCCTTATATCCAGTCTGAATCTATCCTCTTTTAGTTTAAAATTTTTACCCCTTTTCCTATTGCAAATCATCAAATACAAGCTGGATCTTGCAGCTCCACATCATATCTCAATCAGGCCAGTGGTAGTTAGCTGATTGAGTTTTGACCTTCAAGCTGTAGACCTCAGATCTAAGTTGTTGGTTTGGATTCATTAAAAGGGACACATTTCCACTGTTGGGAGTTTACATAAATTTTGTCTTTCTCGCGTCTTGTGTATCAGCATTTCTAACTTGAATTGGAAACTTTCAGTGTGAGTGATATTATCTCCTGTCTGCCTAGAACATCAGTGATGTTCAAGGCATAATGCTTCAAAACCAATACTACTGTTTCTTTTAATAGCAATGAGATTTCTCATTCCAGCACTGTAACTGCTGTTCAGAATGTTTTTGATGAGCACTGACATAGAAGCCATGGTTATTTTTATCACTCTATTGGTTTGTTGCTTGCAAGGTCATTGGGAACAAAGGTATATTTTGATGGAGTTAAAGAGATGGTCACAGTTGGCCACTTAGCATCAGTCACTAGCATCTGAACAGAGGTATAAAATCATATTCAGTTTCTTGAGGAAGTCCATCAGGTTTCTTCCTTCTTGTCTTCTAACATGCCATAGTGGAGCAAGAATAACTTCGTACCAGCACACCAAAAAATGGAACTTCGTTATTTTTCTTAAATCATTCCTTGCAGTGTATTCTTCTAAAAAGAAGTCATTCTGAATTTCAAAATAGAGATATGAGGCCTGATAAATCCTCATTTCGTGTTTCCCAAATAAAAAAGCATTAAAATGTTTAATTTCAGATAGTATATTTCCTAGAGTAAATGTACAGTGGATAAAGTCCTTGCTGTAAACACTGGTTTAAGTCATGAGAATGAAGGAATTAATCTTTATTTGGGAACTACTGCTGAAGACACAGTTTTGCAAACAAGGAAGTCTGAGAAGTTTTTATGGTATTGAAATGAAATGCTGGGAGTACCAGTATTCATCTTTTACATTTATCTTTTATTGTCTTTCTGACCAAGAGGTGAAGCAGATATACCACAGTGGCCTTGACCAGTTATTGGTGTGGAGATCTGAAAGAACAAACTCTCAAAACCAGTACAAGTTTTCTTCTTCTACAAATAACACTTATGTCCCCAAAAATATTTAAACCTTAATTTTTTTCTCCAATTTCCTATGCTGTACCTGTTTACAGCGGTAGAAAGCTAAATAAGGCTGCCATGCTGGAGTTCAGATGACTACTGGATGAGAGTTCTTCATAATTACGCTACAAAAGGTGGAGTAAAAAGTGCAGAACTCATTTAACAATGAAGACACCGGGATGTGTTGGAAACAAGCAATTCAGAAAGCTCTGCAGGAAGTGGAAGAAAATGGGAGCCTTTGGCCAGGGCTACTGATCGTAGTATTATGAATGTCATAGGAAAAGTATTTTTGGAAACTACATCTATGTATTGATAAAAACACTATGCTTTACAGAATGATTGCTGAAACTCACCTCTGCAATATCTGCCTGGCTCTATTAACCTACACTTAGAGTTAACCTTAAGGATTATCCAAATCAAAAATACAAGATGATTGTATGAGGAAAACAGTGTGTTTGTGTTGTGTAGGAGCTTTCTTAATGTGTTTTTCAGAAAACCTGTTGGTTGACATAGTTATAAAAATGGTTATATTTTTAGCAGTCACTAGTCAGCTTCTGTGTTTCATTTCACATCCATTCATCAGCACACGATATCATTACAATGGTTAACTGTGAAGCCTTAGCTCTGTCCTCAAGCTATGAAGATCTGAGGGTTTAACTTTGGAAATTGTTGTTCCTTGCTCAGAGTTGGTCCAGACAACAGCTGTTGTACTTGTAAAGGACTAAGTTTAAGTGAGGCAGCTCCCCTTCGACCAGTAAGGCAGGTTACTGCTGCTGAAAGTCCTAATCTGATGGGTTCAGGCAATCCTTGCACAAACATATGCACCCAGGATGTCTCTGTTTACCTAGAGACAGTGTGATTTGTAAAAGAGCCTTTATTTATAAACCATTCCTGCTGAAAAAATTGCCCCAAAGCATTCCTAAGAATAGTGACTATAATTCTGCCTCATTTTATTAGATTACATCAATTAAGAAACCAGGCTTTGTCTGTCTTTTCAGATTGTTTCTCCTGCATTTTTAAACTGTTCATAAATTTCATGTGCCACTGTAATTAAACAATCTGAGAAAGGAAAACAAAAAAGTAAAGGTAGATTTGCTGTCCTCTAGATCTCTGTTTAAAGCTCTCCAGGCTGAGACTCATAAAAGGGTTACTCTAGGCTTTAGTGTAATTTCACTCTGAACCTTGAGTCTCTCCGTAATTAAATTATTAAATTAAATTATATAATTGTAATGTCACTTTGTGGTATACAGTTTTCCTTAAGTGTATATAGATGCTTATAATTGCATGTAATTATCAAGAACAAAGTCGAAAGCAGTTGCAAATAATTGTTGTTTCATTTAATATTTTAAGTGCTAATATATTTAATGAATGTATACATTGTTTCATCTTCTCTAATAATTTTTTTCCTTTTTTCTAGATTACAGGCTCTGCAGTAAAGAGGCTTCAGATTTGTGTCTGCCTTTAGGACAGCAAACACAATAGTTCTGTGGGAGAAACACTCCTAACCATTCTTCGCTCTTATTTTCTAGCAATTCTAATTTGAATAACTACCTGACAGGTTGCAGGAGGATTTCCAGGGAATTTTGGAAACCGGGTAAATATAAACTAATTACCTGAGCTGAAATGACAGTCTAATTTGTGTAAGATTCTTGGTTACCCTTCACAATGTATTATTTAAATGTCTTGCAAATATTGCATCAATACTGATGAACCTTGCTCAAGGAGGTTTAGCTTTTCTCTTTCAGACTCTTCTGTAGCTGAACGAGCACAGGCTTTAGAGCCAACAACTTTATTATTGCAAAAAGCCCTGGAGGATCCATACTGTTCACAAAGTGGTCAGGTCCTTAGTTTTATCTCACAGGCAGCTTCACTGGCAAGAAAAGTGCTGTGTGCAATACCGTAGCTCCAGCATGTAACACTGACTCTAAACCCATGGAAACTCAAGAGACCAGGTTGCACAGTGTTTCCCACAAGCATTTCTTCCTGGTTTTTTTTGCTGAGCTATCTGGAGTAAAATTGTAAACTTTAGAAGAGGTGATGGCAGATATCAACAGAACTGTGTTTGTTCTTGAGAAACCTCTTGTTCAAATTAGTGGGAATTGGTTCAGATTAGTGGAAAAAAATTGCATGTTGCCATCAAAAGCTTCAAAACTTCACGTCACATTTTCTGAAACAAAGAAATCCTGTTTTAACCTAAAATATTTCCTGTCAGAAGCAGGAGAAGGGCTAAGTGCTTCTTCACACTGTGAAACAAGTATACTGTACAGACGGTAGGACTTTGGCAAGGAAGCAGGAGCCTCTTCTGTCTTCCCAGAGACTTCTTTTTCCCTTAGGGAGCATGTACTAGTCCCTCGTGACTGTCTGTGAATGAGATTTGTTGTTGGGTTGCAGTTAGAAATCTGCCTTCAGCCTTAAGATAATGATGTTTTAGAGACCCCAAGGTTTTCCTCTTCTCCCCTATCCACCCCCGGAAGGCTGTGGTGCTTGATCAGGAAGGAGTGTTTGAGGGAAATGACTGCTTTTACACTCCTCTTCCTGTGGTACATTTTGCTTTCCTTAATGTTTTGCTTTCCCTGTGTGCTGTGGAAGAAAGCACATGACCCAACATGTTTCAAGTAAAAGCATCATTGCGTGTACAATTTCATTAGGTTTGCCTTCTTAGTGAAAGATTTATAAGGAATTACATCCTGTGTGAAGTGTAATTGCCTATGATTTCTTTTTGTCATTAAAGGAATGTGGTGTCACTGTGTATTGAAGGAGCCTAGAGCATCTAATGAACAACCCATGAAAACAGGGAAAGAGGATTCCATGAATCTCTAACTAACCATGAAGTCTAATCTAACTGCAAAGATTAACTATTTCAGGCTTCTCTTAAATCTTTCAATCTGTTCTACAGCCATTTCTTTTCCAGGCTAATTAATTAAAGGTCTGAGCTAGAAATTTAGTTGCATTTTATTGGTCTTTCCCCCCACCCCTGCCCACCAATTTCCCATCTGTCCATTTTATCCTAACCTAATCTCTAAATATAACTGATCCAAGGTAATTCTACTGACAAATAACACCATAGCATCTGAAAATAATTAAACTGCTTTTACTGTTCTCAAATGCTTTTGGTCAAATGGAGCACAACTCATTGCCACTTCTGTTCAGCCCACACGAATCCTAAAATTTTTAAATGATTAATGGAATTGAACATATTTTACCTTCAACATGTGACCTTATAGTTTTTATGGTTCCCAATATGACACACACTTTGGGACACAGTTCTACATAAAATTTTTCAGATAGGTGAAAATGACAACTTTTTTTTCTCTTCTAATTACTGTGTATTTTATTATAATGTTCCAATTTATGTATTCTTGTTACAAAGTTAATTATGCATGTTCTTGGTGATGTGCATTTTCTAATAAAATAACTGATGTTTTCTTCAAGCCCCTCCTGTTCTCATACTCCATAGCCATAATTATAAACCTCATATAAAAGACACTTTGGAAAAGCAAAGTCTCCAAAATGTTTGGTTTTTAGAAGTCAAAACTAACCCTTTAACCAGTCATTGGTGCAGACCATAAAGTACCTAGATTATGTGTTTCTTATGAGAAATGACAGCTATTAGCATAATTGTAGCTCCATTCTGCTTGCTGGAAAATCCTTTTTCTAAGTCATGTTACACAAAAAGAGTTTAAAAATTAATGTGTCTTAGTACCTTTATTTTGCATGTTCATGTGCACTCCTTTTTCTTGAATAGTAGTGGAGGAAGATTTTGGAAAGTAATTCAAGGCATGTAAGTTAGGACCCTGGTATGAATGCTCCAGAGGTGCTTGCTTCTCCCTGCTGACCATGCAGGGGTCCTGGGGAGCTTCTCTAGATAACTCAGCCACCCTAACTACGTGCTTAGGGTTAGAAGACAGAGATATATCTTTGATTCATATCCTGCCTCCTGTACAGCTGAAATGTGGAATCACTTTTCAGCTGCTCATGAGGATATTTTATTTGCTATACATTTTAACTACAAGCATGAAAGGTTTTTAGACAAACTCACATCTAAGTAATTTACAAGTGACAGCATTTTGATCCTTCTAAAAACTCAAGTAACATAGGCTTGCAATGCAAACTTGGTCTCGTTCCTCAAAAGAATTCCCAATTTATACATCTTTCATATACTTGCTTGCTCTGTAATAGATAGAACATGACTACTGTCCTACCTGTACCTCAAATACACACACTGAAAAGCTGATGCCCATTATCCCAGCTGATACCCTATAATCACATGCTTGTTGGTAGTTGCAGTTCTAAGAGAATTGAGGATATGCAGCCAAATCTACAGCTGTATGAATATTGCTTTGGCTCTTGTTGGGCGCTCCTGACTGGGTGCTGTCAAAACATGCCACATTTATATGGAAAGCTCTTTTGATGCAAACTATAGGTTCCTTGATAGCCAGACTTAGCAAAAGGCCATAAACACAAGCTGAAGTCCATACTTACTAAACAAATTCTTAGGAGCTAATCATGTGCTCTATGTTCTGCTTAACACAAAATATGTTCAAGCAACAACATGTTGAGGAATGCATTTAATGCAGGTAGCTCAGGGTGCAGCTGCAGTTCGAGCTGCGGGTTGAGCTCTGGGTGGCTGGAGCCCCAGGCAAGGGGCTGGAAGTGCATAACAAAGGGCCCGGGGACCTGTGGGCCAGCCAGGGGGACCAGATGCTCAGAAAAGAGATGTGGCAGGAGCCTATGACCCATAGACTTCCCTGTGCTTCGGCTGTGAGGGGATAAAAGCAAAGGAGCTCCTTTTTTGGGCGTCCCTCCTCAGAGACACCAGCTTGAGTTGTTTTAATTAGTTATTGCACCAAGATATTTCAAGGATCGTCTGAGAGTCTGCTAAAGGAAACCTGGAGTCGGTCTGGTGTGCATGAGGAGGATGTGGCTGGGAAGGGGCTTCATTCTCAGCTCAGGTGGTACAAGCATGATTGCCAGGGTGGCTTCTGGATGGTCAGACTGGGGCATTTCCTGTACATACAAGCCTATGGGAACAGCTAATATGGATGTATCCCACCATTGGAACCATCCTGCCATGGCTGCTCCAGGTGATAGGACAGGTCTTTGGCTAAACCCTCTCATACATATTTCAGCTGCCTGCAACACTAGATTTAAGCATGCTTTTAAGTTTTGCCAAAGCAAGATCTTCCATCCTGTAAAAGGTGTTGAAGTTATGTTAGGTTGCTTTTGACTGTGGTGGATTCCAGTCAGAGGTCCGTTGAGGGAGCGGTCTTCAGAGAGACTTTGGTTAAATACCAAGTTTCTTCAAAGTTCTGCATAGACTGTAGTATAAACTTATTAGTCTGACACTGGCTCATTCTGTTAAAAGGACGATGCTATCCCAAACAGATTATTGCATACATTACTCTTATAAAACTTTCACAATTCATCTTAAAAATTACTTCATTATTGCAAGACAATTTGTAAAAATACTTACACATAGAAATATGTAGTAAACTATGCTGCAATGTAGCTGTCCTTAAACATTTAAAAAGGAAAAGGAAATGTTACAAATTGTTGGTAAATTTTTTGGATGCTGTTTATGTTTGAACTTTTCTCTGTTTTCCTGTAGAAACTTCCGTATCCTCTTCCTGTGTCCCTACAAAGTTTTGTACAATGTCGAACAAGAAATGCTACAGGGATTGTGCTCCACCTTTCTCCTTCCTGCTGGGATATCCTTTCTGTAGAGAAATGTAAAGTATGTAATATTCAAGTAAAAATTTTATGTTATTCTTTATCTCAGTAATTTTCTGTAATCTGCAACATATCAAGCTAAGTGGCAGAAGTGCACCGCTATTTTTACGTTTTTATGACATAGGAATTTGTCAGCCAAAGGTAGCTAAAATCTATTACAAAGTTTCTTGTTTTCCAGTCTTATCAAGGGTTCATGTCTAAGCCAAACAAGACAAGGGTGGGTTGGGTTTTTCTCTTCATTGTTTCGACTGAATTAACAGGAAGGGGGGAATGCTTTACCTGTCTGACACTGCAGCAATAGTGATTAGCTCCCACTTTTCACTTCTCTGTCTGTCCAGACTCTGTCTGCATCCTTGTGGGAATTGTAGGGGAATTTCCTAACTCCCAGTAATAACTTATGAAATTAGTAAAGGCCTCAAGTTCCAGTTTTAATTGATTCTAAAAGTTAATACTTACAATAAAATAAAGGAACAGGATGTGTAAAAAAGTGTAGGCAATGTTAATGGACGATGTTACTGAGCAGTCAACCATTGCTTTAAGGTTTAGGCTTTAACCACTGTACTGTTCCTCTGTATGTTGGAAGCCTGTTTTATAACACACATAAGTACATATGTATACATTTATGTTTCTCATCTGGATCCTTCAGCAGCTCTTTCCTACCCATAGCAATAAGGCATGATGCTGGGTATGATTACGAAGAGAATTATTCCATCATCTGGTAGACAGGGAAGATCAGAAAACAAACATTTTAACTGAAGTTCATGTATGTTAAATAATAAAAATTGCATGGGGCTGCCAAGCTAAAAACAATGTAAAAATGCATAAACTTTAAAAAATAGGTCGAGGTTTCAGACGATGTGTTGAAACACATAGCAAACAGTAAGTAGATGGTTTACAATTTACTTTTAAAATAATACAGAACAAAATTCCTACCTCTGCATGGATAAGATCTGCTGAGTTAAGTTCCCTATAGTTATCAGTCTTTTATTTTCCTTCCACCTTTTCTGATAATGTATATATTTTATTTGGGTGGTTATCTTTCTTTTTGTGCTAAATACAAAAAGCAAACAGAAAAAAGGGAAATGTTTTGACTTGCAGAAAATAATTAGCATGAAGACCAAAACAACAATATAACCAGAAAAATTCATGATTTCATGTTTGTGTCCTCATTGATTACCAAATGATTAAGAAGTATACATCAATTTAACCTTTATTTTATTTATCATACCTATTTATATGATAATAAGTTCTTGCCTGGTCTTTACTTCTATAAAAATTATGTCTTTAATAATAAGCAATTTAGCACCAGGATAGTATGTGGCAAGGAATGGTCCCTAAAAAACCTTTGTGTTTAAAACTGATACAATGACACTGTAAATAAGTGAGTGGGGGTTTTTCTAATCAAATCACAAGATCACAGCAGTGGGCAGTATAGTTTTGCATGTGGCTAATATTTATGATTGTGTTAGAGCATTCTGCTTCTGTGGTTAATGGATTTGATTCCAACTCCTGTTTTGCTCAGGCTCCCTCATGTCTAAATTAACAGAGCACTACTGAAATCATTGGTGTTACTCTGAATTTTCATTGGGATAAGTACGAACTATTTCAGAGTCCTGTTGATGTTTCAGAAATAAATAGTGGCTTCCCAACCCCAAAGAGACTGAAATAACTTAAACCCATTTTTTAGTAAATGGATCTTCTCTGAACACACACCGTGCAAGTCAGAGAACCAAAGTGTGCGTGACTGATTTGCGCACTTTGAGGAGTTTGCAGGGTGACTGTAAGTTCTCCCTGCTAGCAGGTAGCCCAGGCTTCCCATTTCAGCCAAATGGACCAACATTAGATTCATAGAACCATGGAATGTTTTGGGTTGGAAGGGACCTAAAGATCATGTAGTCCCAAGCCCCTGCCAAGGGCAGGGACACCTCACACTAGACCAGGTTGCTCAAAGCCCCATCCAACCTGGCTTGAACACTTCCAGGGATGGGGCATCCACAGCTTCTCTAGGCCAGTGCCTTACTGCCCTCACAGTAAAGTCTTAGTAAAGATTTTTTCCTAATATCTAATCTAAAGCTACTCTCAGTTTGAAGTCATTCCCCCTTGTCCTGTCACTACAGCTCCTGACAAAGATTTTCTCACCAGCTTCCCCACAGGCCCCCTTCAGATACTGGAAGATCTCCACTCAATCTTCTCTTTGCCAGACTTCACAGCCCCAACTTTCTCAGCCTCCCTTCATAGGTGTTCTGCTCCCCTTATCATCTTCATTCATTCCTCTGGACTTTCTCCAACAATTCTTATGTTAGGGGCACAGAGCTGTGTGCAGCACTCCAGGTGGGGTCTCACAAGAATGGAGAAGGGGGTCAAAATCATCTTCCTTGACCTGCTGGCCACACTCCATTTGATGCAGTCTAGGATTCCACTGGCTTTCTGGGCTGGAAGCTCCCAATGCCCAGTCATGCTGAGTTTTTTGGCAGCCATGACCCCTAAGTCTTTCTCTGCAAGGCTGCTCTCAATCATTTCTCCACTCAGCCTGCAGGTGTGCAGAGACAGACGGAGATGCTGCTGAAGGCAGTCTTGCCCTTGATATGTTGCAGCTGTGTTAATTAGCCAAGAGTGGGAACAGCCTTGCCCTCACAGCCATGGGTGTGATAAAGAGTGAGTTAGCTGGTAGGGAGTTAGTTGGGGTTTGCTGGTTGTGCTGTGAGGAGGAAGGGACAGGAGGTGGTGCAAGGGACAGAAAAGGTAAGGTGCTGTATGTAGGACAGACAGGGTTAGGTGGCTGTGCTAGGGACAGGAAGGAGTGAGCCAGAGCTGTGTGGAGCTGCACATAGCAAGTACAGAGAAAAGGTATGGAAGACTCTTTAATAACAAGGTGCCGATGCTTGGAGCCTTCTAATGTTTTTAATGAAGCACCTTCAGTGCAGTGTCCATCTCGACTACCACGTATTGACTACAACAAGCAGGTTTGTCTGGGATTGCCCCAACACAGGTTGGGCAGAGATGAACATTAGTTGAATCAAACAAACTCCATGAAAAATCAGCTCTTAGGAAGAAGACCCTGTTAATGCTACAATCAGGAGGAAGTGTAACTGAACAAGTCGTGGACACCAATAAGTCCACGTGATGATATGGTATAAATGCCTTATCATGTGATTAGAGTCAACTGGAGTTTGCACTTATTAGGCAACAAAAAACCCCAGTCAAAAAAGGTAAAGCCATATGAAGCCAGATGTCATTATCGCTTCCTTTCTGGAACAACTTGGTTTTTTTCACAGCTCCACAGATATATAAATTCCTCTCTTCTTGTCTAATTCACACAAGAGGCTACTAGGCAAGACCAGACTGTCCTCATTGTGTGTTATGCCAGTTAAACATATACAGTCTTTAACTATCTTCTTCTCTGGTCTTTCTGGTTGTCTCAATAATCTTGGTTTGTCTATCAGAGCCTCAGGAAACCACGTATCAGAAGGTTCAGATAACTTATTTCTGCTCTCTGGATTAACCCCAAAACCACTGCAAACTGTTCAATACTTTCCCCTAGAGGTTGCAGGAGTCATTTTTCCTTGAGAGCACCAGTGTAAAATCACACATGTGATTCTAACAAGAAAAAGTTTTATTAAAATAGGTGAAAACTAAAAGAAATGTGTGTTTTACCCTTATTTATTAGATGAGACAGGTAAGACCTGGGCTCCATGGAAGTAGAAAGGGGTTGCTCTAGTAAAAGATTCACTAAAGGTGAAGAACAGTGTCTTGAATGTTTAATAACTGTTTCAGAGCCTGCATTTTCAGATGTGTTTGTTTGTTTAAACCTCATTATAAGCAATTTCAAACAATTATTTCTTCACCCCTAAAAAGTTTTTTTAATTGTTTGAGTCAATTAAAAAAAAAAAAGTGTGTGTTCCTATGAGGAGTTTATTGAGGTAAAGACACAAAGAAAAGATGAGTGCTCTGTGTAATTCTGAAAACTGTGAAGTCAGATTCATGGCCTGTGTCTCGTGTGGGAGGTATCCACGTTGGGCATTTAGCATGATGCTGATAGAGTTTCCTTCCTCTTCCCTGTGCTTCCCCAATAAGCATGGTCAGCAAGACCTTCATGCACTCAAGTGCTACATCATTAAATCATGGCTCTAAGTCATATTTAGAGCAGGGCTGCATATGCCCCTTCAAGTTCCATAGTCTCCACTTCCATTTCTCTCCCAGCAAAAACTTTTCTTTGAGGCCTGATACTTTCCTACTTGAGCAGAACAGCTACCAAGGGAGTTTATGTTTGTGAAAAAAACAAAAATGAGTCACAGGCAGAAGATTAATTTAATAATCTAGAAACAGATGCCCTCAAGGATGTGTGGTATAGAAGAGGAAACAGCAACTTTTATGATGCCTGTCTTTCTCCGGCAAGTATCACCTCTGTCTTTCCTCATTGCAGTTTTGCCAGCTGCTTTTAAGGTAGGACTGCTAGCTTAGGGATGTCTTGGCACAAAGCAAATCTGGAATTGTGGCATTTTGGCCCTTCTTAATGAGTTTTTCTTCTCACAAGACTGCCTAATTTCCATGGAACTGTATGGAAATAGAGGTGATGTCTTTTTTCCAAGATGCTTGTTGTTTCATCACCTCTCTTCAAAGTTCTGCATAACATTCGAGTGGGTTGAAACAGAAAACTGAGATGTTCTGGGTCTCCTGGCAAGGGCTCCAGGAAGTGAGTTATTGATAATGGACCTTTGCTTCAGAAAGGGAGAACTTATTTAGCCGTTTTAAGATCTTTGCTGAATTGTGAGGGTATTTTATATCTTTCAGGGGATATTATCTTGCAGTGATTTGTATTGTCAGCTTTCTCAGGTCTGGAGGAAAAGGTAGGTCATCTGTTTGAAAAATACCTGTTTGAGAAGGTAGAGTTCCAGATGTTGAAGCCAAGGCTTCTGGCATTATCTGGGTTTTTTTTTTTCAGTGAAATTGCTTAGAAAGGGGTAGGCAAACTCAGCAGATAGGCTATCAATCACACTATCACTCTGTAGCAGGTATTTGCTATTTGAGTGACTTCAAGCAAGACTTACACTGAGTCATCTGTCTGGAGATGAGGATGGGATACCTTTCTTCCAGGGTATAGAAGAGCAAAAATAACAAAGATAGAAAGGAGACAAAAGACATTTCATTGAGCATCACCAGCTTCCTCAAATGCAGAATGAAAAATGTCTACTCCAGAAAGCTGTAAAGCAAACAGCATATTCTAGGGCAGAGGAAAAGAGAAGAGATTTAAACTGTGTTCAGTTATATCTAAGAGTTTACACTATGTCACAAATATCCTAATTTAGGAGTTATACTCTCAAACATTTGTGAGTTACACACTCAGAATAATCTATGTGTTCACTAACACTAATGCTAATGTACAGGGTTGCTCTGTACTGATTGTGCTATTGTATGAGATTACAGGGCATTACTGGATCCAACATTAGAGGCTGCAGAAAATTATTGGTCGGTGAGATAACTGAAGAAAATTTAGAAGTGTCTGCTTTAGGCTGTCATCATTGCTTAGGAAGTTTCATAAAGGCACTGCATTCATGTTCTAATTTAAAAAGCTTGGGTTTTTTTGTCAATGGCACTAATGAAATTTCTGCAAGTAAAATGATTACTGTTGTCATTTTTTTTTTCCATTTTTTTGGTAGTTGACATCTTGCATATTAGAAATCAAATGTATTTGAAGAATTACTTGTGCTGTACCTGTGTGCGCAACATCTTACATATCTTAAAATGATGAAGAAGAAAATCAACCAAACCTCTGTTTTCTGTCAGACACATACTTGGGATTTTTGAGTGAGCCTGTATTTTGAACATCAAAATTCACTCAGAATGAGGATTCATTTCCTAGAGGGAATAAGGATTGTAGCTGTTTGTGCTAAGTGTTCAACAGATGGAGGAAGCCTCTAGCCCCACAATTTTTCAGGTGTGGCTTTTAGTATTCTTCCTCAAAATAGTGAGAAAAAAAAACAGTTTGAGTTGTTATATTAAATTGATTAACTTATGGAATTGGCTGGGATAAATTTTCTCTTTAGGAGTTCAGTTGTGCATTATTCTAAACCTTTCAGCCTGGAAACAACCCACACACCGCAAGGGAGTGTATGTGGTGCTACTGTCTGGAAACTTCAAAGTAGCCTTGGTCTCTGATTTATAGAAAACAAACAAACATCCTTTTAAGTAGCATGCTGATCAGTTGCAGAAATTATTTACTACAGCCTGTTTAGGGTCAGAATTTAGGAAATTCCTGATGAAGATAACAGATAATCTTTTGAAGTGTCATCTCTCCAATTTTTTTTTCAGCTATGATGCACACTATATTTTCCTAGGGAGGATTATTTTATTTGCTCTCCTCAAGTCCTATCAGTATTTATTTGGCTTCTCCAAGCCCTCACCCATTTTGTTCTTTTCAGTGATTTTGGTTTTTTAGGCCTAGAATGCTGTGTTTTCACCTTATTTTTCACTTTTCCAGGTAAGTTGTTTCCGTATTTTAAGGATATGTATGAAAAAAACCTGGCTTTCTTTAAAAAAAACAAAAACAAAACAACAAAAAAAAAACCTGATCTGGATTTTATTTTATATTCACATTTAGGTTTTTTCACATCTGTTTCCTTTTTTGCAGGTATTCTGAGGGAACCATTTTTCTTGATTTTTTCTCCCATTATAAAAGACCTCCAATTCTGTTCCCATGGATTTTAAATATTTGCATGTTCAGTTATCTGCAAAATAAGACTAGTTTTTAACTCAATATTTTTTCAAAATAGAAACAACTATGGTTTTATGAGGCCGACAGGAAGTTATGCCCTTTTGACCCAAGGAACTAAGAGGAAGGTTGGGAGGAAGATGATAAAGAAAAAGCAAAGGAGAATACAATTTGTATTCTGTGGTCATGGATGTTAAAAGCTTTAAATTATCCCAGTAGGAGGTACTTAGGGAGCAATCCCAGGCAGGACGTGGAAACATGTTGCAGTGCACCACACTGTATTGACTTTTTCTCCTTGTTCCCTGGAATTGTAACTTGGATACAGCTATTCCCAGACATCTCACAGAAGACTGGGGGGTTTATGAGTGTTTATGAGGCCAAAATACTCCTGCACAGTATTGTCAATCTAGGAAGTACATATCACTGTGGAAGTGAGAGCCTCAGCTATGCAAATATTTGGGATCATGATTTCTTTTCTATGCCATTGGTTTTTTCTCTTTCTTATTTCATACTAACTTTTTCCCTTTGTGTTTTTTTTCCTGTGTATTCTTGCTTGCAGGTTTTTAGCTTTTGTTTTTAATCTGTTTTTCCTAAACTATTTACATTTATGCTTTTTTACATCCCCCAGCTGTCCACAAAATCTTTCAGTGCCTGTGGGAAAGGATGATGGGGCCAAGCTTATCTTTTTTCATTCTGCAGATAAAAATCCAGAGGTTGCACACAGATTGATTCAGAGAGGTAGAGGAAGGAGTGCTGTTACTACAGGAGCCTTCTTTGCTTCCTCTCCTCTCCTCTGCAAGAGCTTATCCTTAGTGAGTCCAGGGGACTCGAGACAGGAAAGGGCTCTGAAATTCTTGCCAGAAATAGAAAACAGGTAACTTGATCCTCCTTTTATCCCACAGAAACATGAGGATGAATGGGTGTGCCAAGTTAAGTGTGACGGCAAGGCAAGAAATTAGAAACAGTCCCATGGATAAGGAGGCTAAAAGAGAAGAATCGGCAGAGATGCCAGGACTGCAAATTCTATATCTCCTTGGCATGTTGAAAGGCAGGGAAAGGCAAAGAATTGCACTGAGCCCTGTTGCAACAGCTGAAATGTACAGCTGGATGGCGAGATAAATTACACCCACGACCAAGCAGACGAGTCTCACTGTCAGTGTGCCTCCGTGCTCCTCCTGGCCGGGGCAGCTGAATGCAGAGTCCTCCTGGGACCTTGGATCAGGCAGAAGGGTCTAGCTAGTAAAGGCAAGGTGGCAAATGTATGTGGACTTTTCTGGTAAACTTGGCAATATTTCAAACTCTCTCGTGACGCTTTACGCCTTGCCATAGATACGTGTCAAACACCTTGTACAAGCAAATCATTAGCTGCTGCAGAGTGCAAAACTTGTCTTTAATTAAAACGTATTCCACACATATTGGACATTTGAATTTGTGACTCTTACATTTATTAAAACAAATGTTCTTACATCTGTTGGGTTCGAATGTTATTGGAGCTTATATTTTCAGGCACACTAGGAAAATCTGAGCTTAATAAATCTCTGAAGACTAATGAAATTGTGATAGAGAAGAATTTGGTCCAATCTGTTCAAAATCAGGAGAACTATAGATGGGTGTAATAGCCCTACTTCATATTTGCATGGAGAGATGTACATGAGTTTCTCTTAAATTTAATTACCTCATTGAATTTATAATATTTGACAACTTTTACATACACTTGTCCTCTTAATATCTTTCCAGTACATCTAAAAATGAGTAAGATGTAAAGCTGCTGATAAGCTGAATTGCATGTTTCCACTTAAATCTGCATTCCTTGTTGGTTTTTTTTTTTTCTTTAAAAATGTCCCTATATTTTGCCAACTGCATTTCCAGTATACCTGTACTTAATGCTCTTTCATTTCCTTTGTCTAGCACAAGATGCTGTTATTCCACAAAGTCCCAGGGAGAGTAGGGAAAAAAAAAAAGAAAGAGAGAGTAACGTTAATTTAGGAAGAAAATCTGCTCAGTGCTTTATCCCAGCATCCTGTCCTCCTGCTGCTTTTCATATGACCTTTTTCATGACCTAATGCACAGAATTCATTATTCTATTGTCAAAACCACCAATGGTTATGTTTCTTTAAAAATGTCAAGAAATCCATTCCCTGTTTAAAGTAGATGGGATTCACAAATGACAAATCATGCTCTCTTTGAAATCCTTTTCATTCCACTAAACCAAAACACCACAGCAATAATGCTGTGCAGAAGGAAAGAAGTTATCATTATCACTCTTTTTTACCATTTCACTGCAGGACAGCACAGGAACCCAGCTCACAACTAGTGTCAGGTGCTGTACATAATAAATAGCAGTTCCTGCTTCAGGAAATGTGAAATTTGTGAATATATTTATAGCCAGGTTTGTGGCCCCCAGGTAACTCCTTTCATGGTTACCTGTACAAACACTAGTGTAGGAATCCAGAAATGTTTGCTGCAGGATACAAACACCTGTAGTTTTCTCCAGGCTGAAGCCCAGCGTAGTTTCACCTCCATGGAAGAGTAACAGGATCTTAGTGTAAACAGAGTGGAATAAAACCCAAGACACTTTGTGCTTTTGAAATTAAAGACGCTTTATACGTAGATATGTTTACTGAAAGGCCCTCCAAAGAGGCATAATTACATAAGCATCTTTGTAATATACCTGGGTCAATGCTAATGTTAGAAAGTACTTATTCTGTGGGTTAGCATTGCTGCTGTTTGCAGCCCTGACCTGTCAGTCTAATGAATCAATCTACAGAAGAACTAGACTAACCTGTATCTGTCTCAGCTTTCTTAATTGCAGACCACAAACACTGATAGAGCCTAAAATGTTTGCTTAGTCTAGACTGAGCAGAGAAATGAAGGAGCACATTGAATGTGCCCTTTGGGAGAACCTTCAGCTCCTTTCAAGGAGGCAAAGTCTACATGTGGCATCAGAAATTCAGACTGTATACAAAAGCAACAAGTGCTAATAAGTGGCTCCTTAAAAATAGTTTAAATTAATACAAAATAATCAGTTTTGTATGTGTTCAAGTTTGGGAGTGCATTTGGCATCTCTGGAAAGTGCTGGCTAGACTGTCCACCACAAATACAAGCAGCAGGTGAGACATTGCCACCTCCCTTGTCCCATCCTAGAGGGGACAGGTCCTTTGTTTGCTGAAATGACCCCAGAGCTGCAAAGGGCAGAATCAGAGACACACCAAGTCATCCTGTCCCCAGTGTCCCTTCCTGCACCTCCAGCTGCTGCCATCCCAGCTGACTGGCCAACAGAGGTGAACCTGAGACCTGAACCTGCAGCCTGGGATCACATCACTGCCACGAGGTCTCTTTGTGCAGACAGGCAGGAATGTGACCCCACTCCTCCAGAGAACAGGGCGAGCAGAGCCCTCTGGGCTGTGGTGGGACAGGACTGCTGCTTCTCTCTGCTGGGAAGCTGGGCACTCCATGTTACTGGAGCTACATTAAAAATGGCAGCCACGGCCAATATTTACATTCCAGGCAGTGGAAAGTGTGCTGCCTTGTTGGGGATGAGGCATGCCTGGAGCTAAGGTTGCTCATGATTTTGCCTGCCATCCAACTTGGGCACGTGTTTTAGGCATGGAGACACCTCTGGCCCCCTGTCCTTTTCCTGGAATTTCTACGTGGGGGACCTTGAAGGCCTTTCTAAGAGTCCTCAGAGGAGTTGTTTTAGGGCAGCACCAACAGCTGTGGGGAAGCACCTTGATGAGAGCATTCCACGCAGATCAGGGTACCTGGAACAAGGATCCTTGCAGTCCTGATGCTCCCATCCATGCCAGCCACCAGCAGTAGCCATTGTGGGGGCCCCTCATGCTGCAGTGAAGCTGAAAGCCAAAGGCAGGAATTCCTGACTTGGCTGTCCTGAATCCAGAAATCTGAGATTTAAAATGAAAAAATAATAAAAAAAGCAGTTAGGTCTTCTCAATTGAGTTAATAATTTATGCACTTTCCAGGCTTGTCTTGTCTGTCAGAGAACAGGAAGCAATGCCCCTGAAAAACTTCAATTTTCACATGTTACCTTGGCCCATGAGAGTCACAGAAATGGCCTTCCACCTGGGATAACCCAGGGCTGCTCATCCTCTGCAAGCACGAGCAGCCAACTCCCCTGTGTCCCTCTCCAGTGCCTGGGATCAATAGGCATCACTCTGGAGAAGGCTTTAAAGGGTTACCAGGCTGTGAGAGGGAAGGGTGGGGAGCGGAAGGAGCAGGAAGGCGTGGGGGAACCGCAGTTCTCTTACAATCATCAGATCAAGTCACAGGGTGGAGGAGGATTTTCCAGATCCTCTGACCTTAAGGTTGGGGAGTGAAAGGAAGAGGAAGCACATTTGCACAGATCCTCTGTCAGAGCTTCCTCAGGGAGGGGCTTGGCCTTTCTGGCCCTTCGCTACATGCAGGGCCATGCACACACATATGCACAGCTAAATAAACATGGGAATGAAGTTCAAAGTAGACCCACGAGAGAAAACATAATCTGTGGGAACCTGTAATTAACCCTTCTGTTTACCAGCCCCTCATATCTTAAACATTAAGTGTGTAACCAGACATAAAAGAAGATTTTTGCTGGGTGGGGGGAATATCTTGCAGTCCTATAGCACTGCCTAAGATCTTATAATCATGAGTCATTAAGCCTGATTATGCCTTTGGGCAGGAACTTTAGCGGACTCAGAAAAGTAGGGAAACTGAGGCATAAAGCATAAATTAACCGCTGCAGTCACTTGGAAATCCTGTGGTAGAGATGGGCAGATGGCAGAGACCCCATAGTTCCCCATCACCTACTTTGTGCCTGATTCAATGCCTATTGAAAACACCAGGAGATTTTTACTGATTTTAATATGTTTGGCTTAACCTGTTCTGCCACAAAGACATGATAATTTGTATTTTATTGGGCACCTGTCCTGCAGAACAGATATCTGAATCCTCAGCACGGGTTTCTGAGACAGTAAGACATACCAGAAATTGGCCTGAGAAAATCTTTTTTCTCAGAAAATGATCATCAAAAATAGCAATTCAAAGGTTTGTTAATAATACAAACAAATCTCTCCTATGTTTTTCTTCTTTTTCTCATCTTGGCCATGTTTTATTTTTTTCCCTTCTCATTTTGTTTTCAAGCTACAGAAAGTTTTAGTATGGACCATTTTAGATTAGACGCAGGATTCAGTGGGTGAGACCTTCCCTTCAGCAGATTTTGAAGAATGTTATGAAGAGGCACTCAGAGCTGCAAAACTGACCAGTAACATTTGTTTCCTAATCCTGAATAATTCTCCCCTGAAGAACATAGAAAATAATAACCTAGCATGCGAGCAATTCATCTTCTTACAGTGGCAGATGAGCTGCCCAAAAGTGTGAAATTCAGCTCTTTTCGACAAGTTTTGGGGTTTTTTTTCTGTTACACACATCATGTGTGTGTCTGCAGCAGCATGGTCTACTGATAAGTGAGCCAGCTGAAGGCAGCTGAAATGTTTTCTAAAGTCACTAAGCTAATTTGCCATGGGTAGCAGCCACTGATTCTGTGGCTGGGTTTTCATCTTAAGTGGGAAGGCAGTTCATTGTCCTTCACTGTTAGTCTGATCACTTCTCAGCATTTGCTCATGGGTTGTCAGTCTTCTTTTTTGACACCTCTAAGCCATTTTTTCCTATCCACCTGTACTCCTACATCTCTTATTGCTCCTATGATGGTGGTAGGAAGAAATAATAAAACTCTTCTAGTGACCACATTTTAATCTTTTAATCTAATTTTAATCTTTTGGCACTGGGTGATGTTTACACAACATTCTGTTCACCAAAACAAGGAAGAAACAGACTCTTTAAAAAGTGATTTACAAACCCTTCAATCTGTCATTTTTATATCCAAGAACCACTGGTTCTGACAAATGAGCCAACACATCTGAACATTGAACATGTACCATCTGAACATTGGTACAGTCTGTATTTTTGAGGCTTCTTTTCTTCCAATCATCAGCTTTGATTTAGACTATGTATTTTTTTCTCTTTCTTTTGAGTACTTTACTATTGTGAAATAGATAATGATATTTATTGACTATTACCTTCTGGAAGTCTAAATTTTATTCCTGCAAGCTAATGAAGATGGCAATAGACACTTGTGATTACATATCATCTCTTCCCATTAGAAAAAAAATGCTCCATTTGCACAGATAAAAGGACCTAAACAGTAGGAGAGCATTGAATGCTGTCTCATTCAGAAACAACTAAAATCTCTTGTCTTTCTGGTTTACAGCTGAAAGGCCTTTGCCATCAGGAGGTCTGCTGGTACTGAAACCCAGGTGCCAGCACACCCTGCTCACTGCTGGATTTCTGGGAGCCATGGTGTAGATGCAGCACTTGAAATGCTGGCGAGTGGCCTCTTCCAGGTCATCCCCATCCAGCCCCATCTTGCAGAAGGTCTCCAGGGTGTTCAGTACGGGTCGTCTTCAGGGTGCTCCAGAGTGAGGAAAAATGGCAGAAATTGGCTATCTTAGAGTGAACTCAATGCATGAATGGTGACATTCACACAATCTTTCTGGAATATGCAGCATAAAAATTAGGCATCATCTCCCAGTTCATGATAATGCCTGTCATCACTTGATGGCATCTTGATAAATGTACATATGACCTAAGTATCTATTATTGAGTGTTGACTTATTTTGACTACTGGGTGCTTCTGAATAACCCCGATATTCAAGACAGCTAAAACTTCATAGCTTCTGAGAAAATTACAACCCTGTACTATGCTGCCAGCTGAACTTCTGGACACAGTGTCAGAACATTTTTAGCACCAGCAATTCATCCAGTATCTGTGATTTGTTGTAGGTGTACCTGTACTTGTACACTGGTAAAAAAGCTCCTTCGGTCCTTCCTGACCAGGTCGTTCCTTTCTGTCTGTGACATCTCCTGGCTTTAATATTTGCATCCTCTTGGAGCACCAATGTTATTTCCAATAGGAGGAAAGAAGCAGGACTAGATTAAACCATACCCCTTACTACACCAGAGACAGGAACAACTGCAGGATTTGCAGGAGGAAACCAAAGGCAAATCTAATTTCTTTAACTCAGCATTCCTCTAGTGGCATTTTGGGCATATAACAGAATGGAATATCAAGCAGTAATACCTCATTGCATACTCCAAAGCTTAGTTCTATGGGTGAGGGGAGGAGGTCAGACAGCCTGTTTTTCTGGAGGCTGGTGTTCCTCCTGCCTTCTCTCGGGGAGGCTTTCCTGAACCTGGTGTCACAGCCCTTCCCATCAGCAGTCTCTGCAATGATGCTGGTGACAGCTTCCTCTCCCATCTCCAGACGCACCTGGTAGAGAGCACAGCTGGATGGGGTTCCCACAGGAGGACTTTGTGATGTAAACGATCAACTGTGAAAACCAAAAACCTGAATTTTTAAATGCAAAGCTGAAAAGAGCTTGGTGCTTTCTCTGCAAGGTCAGGAAGAAAAGCTTCCAACTTGTCAGTCACGGGTTTTTGCTCTGCCTTGTGTGAATGGAGTAGTCTTGATCTTGCCTCAAGGCTCCCAAGAGAGGCCAAAACTAAGTTACAACAGATTTTTACATTTCAGGAAGGGCATGTGGTCCGTCAAGGAAAAGAATAAACAGTGCTGCTGTTCACATCTTGAGCTGCCACTGGAGCAACACAGCAGTGTCTTTTCATAAACCAGCCTCTCTTTACTTCTAACTGGACCAGTGCTCTCACAGGAAACCAGACAGCTTGTGCATTGGGTTCTGTGAGGCTTGCACAACTACCCCATCTTGTCACCTGCAAAAAGCACTCCACTAGATTTGGTCATGGTTCCTCTGCATGGGGTCCTTTACTTTCTGCCATGTTCATGAGGCTTTTAATGCTATGCAGGCAGAGATTTGAGGCAAAATCCCATATCATGTTTTAGAAATTGTTTGTTTGCAACTCCAGGGTCAGACGTCTGCTGCTAGCTGAGCATTTTGAGATACAAAAAGTGGTGGACATGGCTTAGAGGCCTTGTGTTCTTAAGTAATTCGTAACAGAACTGTTATGGTATTGCGTTTTTTTTTGCAATGCTTTCTGCTTTGCATTTGATTCCCATAAGACCTATCTCAGAAGGGTAAAGAACAATCTTCTAATAGTGAGGTAAAGATCCAGTCGTATGGTCAAATTGTAGTAGTAGTCCAAGTTCTGTCATAGTGGTGTACAATAAATTACAGCTATCAATCTGGATATCTGAGATAAGCCTTAAAATTTATTTGGGCACGATTTCTGAGAGGAAAAGGGAAGTGTCTGGGGAAATCCATCAGTGTGATTCCTCATTACTCCTAAATTTTCTATTCTTCTTGGAAAAAAATACTGTGACCCAGACTTGGCTACAATTTTCATTTTCAAATTTCCATTCCTTGTAGAACACCTGGCTGGCTGTTTACTTCATTTTATTTTTTAGGAGTGGCTTGAAGCATTTAAAGCTGTTCCTGATGAAGTAGCAGTGCCTGGCACCCATGTCAGTGGGTAGAACTGGCTGGAGGGGTGCCAGCAGGAGTGCAGAGCAGGGACACAGGCCAGGGCCACTGCTTGGGCACGCTGCTGAGTGCACTTGAAGCGAGGCAGAAGGAGGGAGCAAGAGCTGCAAACTGGGAGTGTGCTGGCAGGCTGCCTTCCAGCCCAGCTGCTGGACAGGTGGAGATGATGAAGTGAACTGCCCTGCCTATTAAACCCACAGGTATAGCAATAGCAGCCTGAAGGTTAGCCTGAGTCACGACAGTGGGGCACTTGAATGTCATGGATTTGTTCACCTCGTCACAGGATGGAGGCGAGTGTTAAGACTTGATGTGTACTGGTCTCTACAAACATTACTGTTCTTTGCTTGTGATTCCATTAAACATATCTTTCATCCTCCTATTGCTGGGGGTTTTTTTGATCTGGGGTTTTTTAATAGATGGGAACACCTGTATACTGGCATTGGAAAGGAGAGGGAATTATCCTGTATCAGGAGCCAATAATGAATGAATTGATCAATTTTTCTTTTGGAGTGGAGGGAACAGAGGGTAGAGAGATGTGGGAGGAAGTGCCAAATGTTCAATTAATCAAATGAACCAGCAGGTTCAACTTTGAGGAGTGCTTTATATGATATATTACCATGCAATTAAATGGCAGTATGGTGTGTTTCGGGTTGCATCAAATTTAATTTAATTTCCTCTTAGCTTTCATGATGAAAATGAAGGTAAAAGCTGATTGTGTTATCTCTTTTGCTCTAATCTACTGGACAGCTCCTCAGTGGACAAATGACAGTTTTCCTTAGGATAGCTATATATGAACAACATCTAAACTTAAGCACTGTGAGGTAATGACTTGCTCGTGTAAATGGCTTCACTGCATGCCTTTGGGACATATTTAGGATGTCATCTGAGTGCATGCACAGTATGTATAGCTTACTATATGGTGCTAAATTTTTGTTGCTTTTTGTTTTTGCTCTTCTTTTCTTTCAGTATTCCCAAAATCAATGACGAAGACTAATATTTTTCCAAACGCAGAAGTCAGTCACTTTTTAAAGTGGTTGAAAACTAAATAAGGGGTGGGGGTGTGTGTGGGTGTGGATGTGTGAGAAATTAATACTTCAGGCTTAAACTGGTTCATTTTGCCACTTTGTATCTATGTTCACTCACTAGCACACCCTTCATCTAAGGACTGAATCTTTCAATCACATTCCCCTAAAGCATAAACAATTAATATGGTTGTGTGAATGAGGGGGCTTGAACTAACATAGGAATGCATTGCAAAGTAGGGATGTACCTAAGTATATTCTAAAAGGCTCATGGCTTTATTGAAATTCTTGGTTGTTGGCCAGTTACTACAGCACTGAAGTATTATTATCCCATATTCCTCTCATTATAAGAAACTCGAGTGGGTTCACTTGCCTTAAATGACACAAAGTGAGTAATTCTTCAGTTCTTGTAGCATCTGCAGTTTCTGTAGTGCACCACGCCTGTCAGTCTGGAAAGGAGCATAACCTGGAAAACAGAAGGAACATAGCAGGTCAGGGCTGAGCTGAGAAGAGCTAGGACAAAGACTACTCAAGATACACTGAGACTATGCTAGCTCCTACTTACTGATGTTAATTTGTAATTTGCATGAGTGCTATGATCAAATAAATCTACAAAAACATAATCCAGATTGCTGGGGCAGAGGAACACAGAACACAGGGCTGTTTAAACATCCTGTGTGTTATTGGCCCAGAGCCATTGCCAGCTGCAACATTTGTCTCTTAGAGAGATGAAATTGCTGCTCCTGAATGCACACAAATATTTAAACAACCAACACAATATAAAGCAATGGATATAAGGATGTAAAAGTATATCAGTCTTTTTGGCAATATATCTTGACAGGAGAGCAACAGCCTAGTAATCGCATCTAAATTTTGGCAGAGCCTTAGTCCTAATGCTGGTCTCTAAAAATACATTTGTGTATAGATTTGATAGCAATCCCAGCATCTTGGGTCTTGGTTTTCCTTTCACCAAGTTATTACTAGCACAGCACGTTTGACGTTACTGTTCCACTTCATCTGAGACCTGCAAAATAAATATTCTCTTTCATTTACATTGAGTAATAGCTATAAATAATTTGCATTTACAGTACCTTCTCTTGAAAACTGAAAGCACTTCATAAGTAGGAGGATCAGAGCCCTTTAATACTTCTGAGAGGCAGTGTATTATTTTCCTTATGCAAAACTACAGAAGCTATTGTAGAGAAAGTGTCACATTTGGTGTTACAGCTGAAAGAGGAAGGCAGAGCCTTGAGGAGACATCAAGCCCCTTGAGTGCTTTTGCCACAAAACCGCCCAGCAGTAAATGAGAAAACTGCTTGCACCATAAGAAGTGCAGTCACTCTGAATGAACTCAGTAACAGTGCCTCTGGAACACTAAGCCATTTTAGAGTCAAAGGATTTTTATGAACCCTGTTCATTTGAAGTACTTCTCATGAGGCATTTTGAGTCAGATTCAGCCTGCTAAATAGAGAGAATAAGTGCTAACTCACATTAAGGGA
The DNA here is from genome assembly GCA_027886175.1 of Phylloscopus collybita. NCBI lineage: Eukaryota > Metazoa > Chordata > Aves > Passeriformes > Phylloscopidae > Phylloscopus > Phylloscopus collybita. The sequence continues at coordinate 45,292,266 of JAJNNQ010000137.1, read as the reverse complement.
AAGGTCAAAACTGCACTGACTAGCAAATGTTGGAAATAACCAGGCTATCTACAGCTCAGCCCCAGGAATGCTGATAACTGGAGATCTCCCACTCCGTGTGCCTCAGCAGACTCCTGCTGACTCGATGCTCCTCACAGCGGCAAAGGTCTTCTCTCACCAAGGCACTTTCTGGGCCCTTGTCCCAAAGTGTCCACAAGGCTCCCTCTTCTGCATCTCGAGGGTGGAGGGAGCTGGGCTGATATGAAGCCGGGTTTGTGCCATCTCTGTGTCTTGTGACGGGAACTACAGCAGTATGTTGCCTAGTAATGATCTTTCCAGGGACTCAAAAGGCTTTATAAAATTTTAATGCTCCAATTTCGTTTTCTGATAGCGCTAATACAGGTTTTTGACTTCAGTCTGTGAAACAATAGCTGGCGCATGTTCCCAGTTATTAAGGCCCTACTTTTTTTTGTTTAATTTTCATTAGTGTCTCAATTTTGTGTGAAGTTGCTTTTTGAGCAAAAGACTTGGCATGTTTTATCAATCTCAGCTCACTGTTTTGTGCTGACCACAACACAGGGTGACTCAGGTCTCATGCAAATGAATTTTAGAATGGTTAAAATGGGTTTAACTTCTAAGCTCCCTGTGGAGTGGCTCATCCTTTACACCATGGTAAGTGCAGAATAAGGATCAGGCTATTGATATTTACAATTTATATTCCTTAGGAACCATGCACCAGAATCTATCTCTGTCATATGAGTAGTGAATATATCCATTCTGCTCCACTAACAGGCATTCATTACTTGTAATATAGTTTTAAAGATAGTTCAGTGAAAAGAGATTTTTTTCCTTTTCTTTTTGGTCTCTCTTAAAGCCCTATTACTACTTTTAGTTACTGTTATTTAATTTTTAAGGACAGAAGGCAGACTTGTTGAGCTGCTTAAGTCTCTCATTAGTCACTCCAAGTTAGCATGGTTTGTGTCAGCTGCAAGTCTAGTGCAGGAGAGGGCAGCAGAGGCAGGGACTGTGCATCTACCCACATGTGTCTCTGTGGCATACTTGTACGTGTTCTTCCCTGTTTTTTTTTTGTCATTTTAGTCCTGCTCCAATTGCATCATGGACACATTGGCACCATAAGGTCTGCAGAAGCAAGAGTCTTTGCCTCTGGCTGTGGTACGTCAAGACCTGAGGCCCTCACCATGACCAGCGTGGGTTCAGTGAGCAAAGTTAGATGGAGTGACAGAGAGCAAAGTACGTGGTGGGAGAAAAGGGCTTGTCTTCACCTGCCTGGCTGCAGCAAGCTTAAAGCAGGTAAGAACATTGGGAGAGCATTGGTGCTGCATGTCTGCAACACAGCAGGTTTGCCCCTGCCTCCTACACAAATCATGTGTGGTGACAGTTTGCCCTCTCCCACCAACAGCCTCTGGACCTCATGGATAAAAACTCCTGTTCTCCAAGGAGGAGCAGTTTGGATACTCTGCCGTGGGCAGTAAGATGCTCATGGAGATGGTTGATCTTCTGACTGAAGGGTGTAGATAGGGGTGCCCTTTCTGCAGCGTCCCCTTCCTTTACACCTCTTTCTTTACATTTCTTCCTTTCTCTGCTTAAAAAATTTTGCAGAGGAAAAAGTATGCATTAGACAAGTGCTCACTTCCTTCCAGTGCTTCTAGAAGAGCTCATGATTCCTCATTACTTATCTTGTTCGTGTAAATTAGAATGTGGCACTTGTGTTTAAATGGAGAGAACAAAATAAGTAATGGTATGATGCATCAGGCAGTTTTTCCTCTTGAAGACATAATGAGACTATTTACTGCTGGGTCATTGTTTCTTCCTGCAGGCTCTGTTGTAAAACCTTCTGCTGCCACCATCAGGACACTAAAATATAAAATACTCTTTTTTTCTTTTTTTTTTTACATTACTTTTTTTTTTAACATTTACAGCATCAAATAAGTCAGCAGAACCAATAAAAATGTCACTGAAACATAAATCTTTGAATGTACACAACAATATGTACTGGATTGTTGTCTCTCTCGGGAGACATCCATAAGGGAAAGTGTGTGTGTCTCAGAGATATGTTTATAATTTGTTCAATAGTCATGTGGTAAATAAAAATTTAATAAAAATAACTTGCATTGCACATATTCATGGACATGAATTAAAGGGACATTTAATTATAACATTGTAAAAGCATTAAGAATATTTTGCCTGTACTTCAGTACATGACATATGGCACATTGAATACTGTCTTCTTTCCATGTTGATGCCAACAGCATTTATGAATTCTCAGAGAGCTTTTGCATGTAACCTGGAAACCTAAATTCATAAGACATTCTGTCTGCTACTTTGCAAATTCACCATTTTCTATGAAATATTCAACTATCTGACACCAAATATAGCCAGCAAGTACCACATCTACATGATATCACACGTCTATCATCAGGAAGTGTTGGTGGAGGCTGGACTGTGCAGGATGTCAGGAGATGGAAAAGATCTCCTTCTAATGTGATGTATATTAACAGAGAATGTGGTATTCCCTGAATAGATTTGTGTAGTAGCTTTGTGTAGTCCAAACAAAGAACCACTAATACAACAATAAATAATAAAAGCTTTTCAGAATACATTGCAATGAAACACACCAGACAGCTTTTGCAGCCAAGCGTGTGGAAGAGCATGTGCTCTACTGCCCCATCTGCATTAATTTTTTGTTTACTCCTATTCACTAATAAATTATATCCCAATCCAGGTGAATATGGTTTGGATGTTTTCAATTAAAATTATATCAGCCTTAAATCAAACTGTCTTCCCTGAAGAAGTTTATCTACCCTGCTTCAATGTCAGTAGGTCTCTACCTACCATGCAGTTGCTCCAGTCCACTGCTGTGCTCTTGCTGCTGTGGCTAAGGACCCCAGGACCCCCATGGATGTGCAAGCAAAGCAAATACATAAAGAATTTGCAGGCACACTAAAGGTAAGTAGATATTTACTGTTGGCAATTATGTGCATGCCTTCATCCTCATTATCCGATGATAGCACAGGAGTTCTAAGGAAAGCCCTTGTGATTTCACTGCTTTAATGTGTGCAACCCAGCACTGAGAAATTTGTAGGAAGAACCTTTGCTTTCCTGAAAGAAGAGAGCCTAATCTTTGATAGCAATTTGTTTTGGGACAAGTTTGTTCTTTGATGGCTGTCTCAAAAAGAGCTTTCTGTAATTCCCAGTTACTCCATGAAAAGGAGAGCCACACCATAATGAAGGGCTCTTCACTCCCCTGGTACTCCTATTCCTACTGCTTTTCGCTTTAAGAAAGTAGAAAACAGTAGGAGCAGGAGTACCAGGGGAGTGAAGAGCCCTTCATTATGGTCATTTACAGAAACAGTTTTGAGAACACATAGGGGGTTCTCCACAGCTCAGAAAAGGGAAGCATTTGGCCCTGATGGACTTATAGAAGAGATCACAGGGAACTCCGTGGAGGAAGAGGCCGTAGGAATGAGGACAAGCAGCCTGCAGTCTTGCACCTCACAGCTGACAATCTCTTGTGGGATAGGTGGGGATTTCTTCTGGACCACATTTCCTGAAGTGCTAGGGAAATACTCTGGGTCATCAAGGAGGCTGGAGGAGCAGAAGAGTGATGCCTTTAGCTTTCATATTTTCAGATTCTGTGCTGCCTAGGGGTGTGGTTCCGAGCCTCATATTAAGTGCTAGTAAGCTCTCTTCACAGAGTAGGCAGACAAAACAAATCCTTTTTCTGCTGAAGACCAAGGACAACTTTCAGGCCAGAAAGCATAAACAACTGTGGACTGAAGGGAGGAACAAGAAGGATGAGACCTCACAACCTGAAGCTGTAATTGGACAATTAAACCCCAACAGGCAAATGGATCAAACTTTTATAAAGTGTAAGACCTTGTGACCAGTGACATTCTAAATCCACCTTGGGTGTAGCCCTGGTCAGGGTCTTGTTCTGCCGAAGGTGTATCCTGGAGGCCTTTCAATAAATACCTACTTTATTCTCTAGCTCTGGCCAGTCTCTGTTTCAGGTCAGCCTTCCTAAGGCATCAAGAGTACAGGCTACAGAAGAGCTGGCAGGTTTGAGGTCTAGGTCTGAAACTGGCAGAAAGTCTTACGAATGGGGCAGGAAGGTTCCTGGGTGAGGGACTCCTATAGCTGAATTTTAACTTTGGAAGAACGTTATACCAAAGGAGCACAAAGCACAACAGCAACTTCCCAGTCTGCTTAGGGCAGCTGATTCAAATGTGGAATCAGGGCATGGTATCAGCTAGGTATGTGCTACTGCAGTATAACGTTAAGGACAATCAGGCTGCTGGGAGGGTGGTGTTGTACAGCTGCAGTCATGCTGAAATTTATTCGTGTTCTGGATAAACATTTACAGACTTTCAGGAAAAATACTTCCAATTATCTGAGTTTCCATGGGGGTTCTGTGGAGAAAGACGTGGTCCTTCAAGACCAGCCTCTAACTATTTACCATCCATCCAGTTTTATACAGTGCTAACAGCTCAGATTACAGCCAGATGGAAATGGTGTGGCTGTGCCTTGAGCCAGTTATCCCTGCTGTGTAAACATACTCTGCTCATGCTCTGCTGCTGGAACAGGTGACTGGCTTTGCTGTATTGTCACTTACACTTGAACCTGACATGGTCTGTTCAGTAACTAAATGCAGGAGGAGTAGTTTTATGTGAGATGGAACATGGTACTGTCTCATGTTTGAATTATCTAAGGAGACATGAACTCTAGCAAATGATTTTCCTCCACTTGAGTAGAAATGGTTCATAATGTTTCTCCTCCATGATGCCTAAAGAGGCAAAATGTCAGGCTCTCTATTGAGAGCCTTGCCCTCAATAGAGGCACTAGTAGGATTTTTCTTCCCTTCCCATTTACTTACTTTCATTTAATCATACTAAGCATCATTTTTTCAATTCACAGTAGCTGGGCTAAGCATACTTGGTTGTTACTCTCCTGATTGTGATCAGTCTCAGACACACTGAGAGTGGTTTCATCTTGTAAGTTTTCACCTCCAAAACAAGCAAATAAATCTGTCTGCCTGCACCAGCATAGCATCTGCTAGCCTTCCAGTAAAAGAGCTAGAAGAAGTCAAAATTAGAAGAAAGCTGTATTCCTGATATAGCTGAGTAAGAAGAGCTGTAAGCAAGTGTTTGTGACCCTGTAAGGGTGTTCTTTGCCAGAAAGGGCAAGTAATCAGAATACTGGGAGTCCTACTCTCAGCTCTGGAGAACATGTTGGGGTTGTACAAACAAAATTTTAGTGGGAACAACCACTCTTGTTTTGTGCTTTCCAGAACCAGAGGCAAAAATGCCTCCTTCTTTTATTAATGCACTGGGTATGTGGATGGTTCCCTTTGCCCTCTTTCCACATTTCAGGTATGTTTGCATGTTTTATTACAATTAACTGCAAATAGATTTGATAGGGACGGATTCTAGCTCTGAATATTTAAATAGACTGGATTGATATATTTCTTTGTGCAAGTATGGGATTCTCTTTCCTTTCCATGCAAAGCCACAGGAAGGCGGCGGGGGGGAGGCAAAGGGGAATGAGGAAAAAGGCACCTGGAAAGGGCAAAGGGAAATGGAAAACGCTCCATACACAAACCTTCTTTGACTCATGAATTTAACATGTGTGTAATGTTTCTTATGAGAAGTCATGTGAGCAATTTAAACTAGCCCCTAGGCAAGTCTAATCTGAACAAGCTGCACTGAGACAACCTACAAATTGCAGGATTTAATAAAAAGGGTTAGCAGGACAGACAATAATGCAGGAGGGGAAAGGCTAGTATAATACCAGAACTAGAAATGAGGTCTCTATGAACAGATCCTAAAAATACATTACATTGAGGTAGCCAAGGCTGAGAAGGAGATACTGGATCGAAATTCTGCACAGTTTGGGGTGTAAATTGCATAAAGTATCCTGTAATTCCTGTCCAGGAAGAGTGATACAGTTCTTTCATCCCATTTTCATCCCTGCTGTGTCCTTGTCTTATATTGTGTCACTACCATTAGGTGTCACCACTCCACAGCAGCAGATTTCTGAGGAAGTAAACAAGAAACCCTGATCTAACATGACAGATGCACTCTTTCATTCTTAAGGGTTCCTCTACTCCTACAAAAAAGATACAAAAATATTTTCCTGGCTAATGAGCAGAGTTACAGCAGCAGGCCGCAAGAGTGGCACTGGATGAGTAGATTCTGAAAGTCCCTGGCATTATTAGAACAGGTTGGCTTCAGGCTCTTAATACTGAGGTTCAACTTCTGTGTAGGTTCAACCTCAACACTGCAAAGCAAAGCTCCCACCTAGCCTTCCCAATGCCTGGCTTGCCTTGCTTGGTACTCGTTTGGCTGGAATGAGATGGGTCACTCACCTTTGTCACTGCACCTGCATGTCGTGCATCTTGGCTTCACATCATTCATGCTTGTCCAACAGGCTAAGAGTCTGTGCGTTCACAGTAGCCGAAGTGGCAATGGGGCTAAGGTGGCTAATTGTGTTTCATGAGGAGAACACAGCTGGAAATATGTTCTTTCCTCTTTGCCTCATGTATCATAATGCTCTGCACCTACCCCAAGAGAAGAGATTGTAAAACAGGGGATTGAACACTGGTACTACACCACTCCTGGGACATACAAGTGTTATCTGCTTGACAAAACATGTTTTGGAAATATCAAAATTATTTGTTAACTGGTCACAATTACAGGGATGGCCAGCAAACCTCACTGAAGTTTTCGTGGAGTTAAACAACTCTTTAAGCAGAAGTTTTCAAAATAAACTGTTAAAAATGGCTGAAATGCCTAGTTCAGCCAGTTTAGGTATGTGCAAACTTGGCTTCCAAGCAAATCCTCAAGCAAAGACAGTAAGTTGCTGGCTCCTAGAGCTGATGCCTGACTCCACTCCTTGAAGAGTGGGAAGACTCCAGACCCCCGAGCACAGTGGCCACAGCAGGACATGAATTGCCAGACTGCAATCAGCAACATCTTGCTAATTAATTCGATACCTTTGAAAAACCAAGAATTTTTTTTTTAATTGAACGTTCAATTTTTCTCTTGTAACTGATAGTTCCTTAGCAACATAAACAAGTGACTGAATGAGAGAACATGAGTCACAATGTGAAATTAATACTATTTGTAATTTTTGCTGATAGGTGAGTGCTCTGTCACGCTGACTGCTGCCGCCAAGTTCATTTTGGCTGGACACTGTGCAGACCCATTTCTTGGATGTGACAACCTCTTCTGTACTATTGGGAGACTAACACCAACTGAGCCAAGTGTGAGGGCTCCATGGTAATATCTTCTCTTCCTGCCTTTCACCCTTCTCCCAGCAGGGGAGAAAGCTAGAGGGGTTTCTTTCCTTTCCATGCTCTTTTGCTCCTTTATTAAGTTGTATCCAAAAAGATTGCAGGGACCCTGTGATGCTAGGCCCTGCAACCATATGCCTTCCCCAAAAAAGCTTTGTAGTCAAAATCACAAGCGAGATGAAGGGGAAACTACTCTCATTTAGCAAAACTTTTGAAATGAGTCACACAAAGAGCCTGTGGCAGAGCCTGGATGAGCGTGATATGATATTCTCTGAAATCTCAGTCAGTGTCTGTGACAAGATCCATGCTGAGCAGACCCGTATCCTTCCAGTCAGACACTACACTCCTGAGCGGGATATATGGCTTGCCGGGGACAAAAATGTTATACCTATTTAGGAATACAATTGATTAAGAAAGTCCAGAAGCAGACTGAACCAAGGTACTCAGTGCCTTCATCATGTTTAAGAACAGCTTAAGATGTATGGAGCAATTTTTACCCCTGCTATAATCTCCCAGGTCATGGAAATCTGCACTTTATAGATTTCAGGAGCTGGAAGCTGTCTAGGTTTGAAAAGGCAGGTGTCTGTTAAGGAAGGGAGGAGCCTCCCTTGAAATGGAAAATGTAAACCCCCTCCTGCTGCAATATTGTAATTTTGAAACTGAGGGGCTCTCAGGCAAAGATATGGGAATAGGAATAACAGTTCTTTATTAGGAAAATTAAAATAAAAATGCAGTAGTACAAAAAAACCCCCCACATTGACAGAGTTAGAATATGACCTGACACCCTGTTGGTCAGGGTGTTGGTAGCAGTCCAATTAAATGGTGGCTGCAGTCCTCCTGGAGTGACAGGTGTGGTTCTGTTGAAGCAGTGATCCTGTAGAAGGATGTAGTTTTCTTCCAAAGGTCCAGTGGTGATGCAGAGGGTCCAGTCTTCCTCTGGGAATCCAGTGGAAAAAGGTTTCCTGTGGTGTTCCAAGTCTCAGATTATATCTGAGGTAGTAATTCTTGGCTTCTCCCTCTGGGTGGAGCATCTCGCAGTGGGATGATGTAATTTTATCAGTCATGCAGTGAGCCTTAATGGCCCATTAACAGAAGATATCCCCCGGCAGGAAGATGGATCATGGAAGAGATAAAGAGCACTGCTCCACCTGGCTTCAACAGATGGTGATAGAATACATACTTCTGGTTACATCTTGCATTGCAACCCAAGACAAAGCTGCATACACTCAGAAGTGTTTTAAAATACTGTTAGATCTAGACTTCACAATTGTTTAACTCTTTTGAATCTGTTTATAGTCCCAGTGTCCTGTGACATATCCTGTGACAATGAGTTTCATCATTTAAATGGCTGCATTTAACTTAACTGGATGGAAAAACCGCTTTCTTTTTCATACCTGCTTGCCAAATATTTCATTGTATGCCTCCTAGTTCTCCTTTTATGAGGAACAATAAATAAAAACATTCTCAGTTCACCTTCGTCAGACCACTTGTGATTTTATAGACATCTGTTTTAAAAAATGTTTAAAAATACATCAGAGCTTTCATCAGTGTCTTCACAGAAATATAAAACCTGTTTCATATTACTTGGGTTGAAGCTTGTTGTGGCTGTTGTCCAGCTACATATTTTAGCAACAAAAGTAAACATGTTCAGCTCAGCCTCTTGCATAATTTTGTGTATTTGTCTTGCAATATTGCTTCCTCCCTTTAAGGGTTGGGTGAGAAGTATATATTTAAAAGCAAGACTGGATGGATACTTCCTTCACTGGACTGTTTCAGACACTCAAGGGTACTCCAGGGATCAGCTGGAGGAAAATCAGGGGGACTGGGGGAATCCCACTGGATACTGGCAGTGGAAGAAGGGCAAGCACTGCACTTCCCATGAGCTGGACTGATGTTGGAAAAATATTACCTATCAGCTGGGACAAGTCCCCAAAGTATGATTTAGCTCCCAGCATCTCTTTGTGCGCATGGGAGTTCATCCTATGATTTGAGGTTTGCTGCCAGCTGGAAATAGGAATGGGGTACAGTTATACATTCAATGCAAGCAGAAGTGGGTGTAGCTGCTTACTTCTAATAAATTTTGGGAGAGAGGCTGGTCAATGTGAAAGGTCATACACAGGATTCCCTTCCCTTCCCCTTCCCCTTCCCCTTCCCCTTCCCCTTCCCCTTCCCCTTCCCCTTCCCCTTCCCCTTCCCCTTCCCCTTCCCCTTCCCCAGTTACTGCCCTAATGGAAAGGGAGACTGCCCAGCATGTCTGTGCTCACTTGTTTGTTCATTTCTTTGAGGTGCTTGGCACACTTTTAGCTTCCTTCTGGCAGCCCATACGCTGGTGTAAAATTTACGCTGCTAGGACATGCTGGTAAGCTAATGAGGGCAATCGGACCCAAAACAAAAGGATGTTTTTAAAAAGAAATACCCCATTACTGAAAAGAGAAATCTATTGATTCCTGGTCGAAATTGTGCTTTTCATGTTCTGTGAGTGGGATGATGTTGAGAAAGCTTTATGCTGGGCTTTGTGACAAGCAGGGGAGAAGGAGTGTTGAGAAGATTTAAGCTGCTATACCTCCACCAGCCTGCATGTGGGCTGTCTGCACTGCTTCTGAGAATCATCTCGGTGAGGATGGCCAAGACTCAGCGGGTCCATGGCCTCCTTGGAAAGTGGCTGGGTTATCCCATCAGCCTTGCACAGTGCTGCTTACAGCCCAGCCCTGGCTGTTGGGGGGGCAAGAGGGTAAAAGGTGTCAGTCTGGGAAGTTGGCATGCTGTATTCCTCACAAAATCACAAATCCTTCATCCATGACAGTTGGTTCTCCTGGTTCACAGAGGGCATGGTTAAAGGAAGATCTTACCACTGATCCTGGCAAATCCCAGGATGGGATGCAGCCCCCTTGGCCACTGCCGAGTGCCTGAAATCAGATCCCAGAGAGCTAAATGTGTTCCCTGGGACTTCAGCCAGAAATCTGCAGAGGTCAGGCCCTTGCAAAATAAATGGATTTGAACATGTCTTCTGCCAAAGTCTTTCAGACTTATTATTTCCCCTTAATGAGATTATTTGAGCCAAAATTACTTCAGCTAAAGAGAGGTATCTATGCTATTTCTTCGGTCCAGGCTGTGCAGTGCAAGGGCTGTGGGTGCTTTGCCCAAGCACCCTGGTGTGTGTTCAGGACAAGAGGATCCCATTCCTCTGAGGAGTCCCAACATTTACAGCAAGTATTTCTTGACATGCCTGAGGGACTGCCTGTATCTCAGTGCAATTCTTGTTCAGGCAGACTTTTCAGCTCTGGCCTCTTGGGCCTTCTTGAACTTTTTTCTTTGCTGAAGATGGCCTTGGACAAGTCAGCAAAGACTTCCCTTGTGATGACTAAAATGAAAAATCCACTCCTGGTTATCTGAACTCAAGCAGATTCAGGGAGTAAGAATGCAGCCCCAAGGTTTTCCCTTGTGCTGGGGATATCCCCCACCCATTTCAGTAGGAGAACCAAGGGGGACAAGTGGAAAGGTCTGCTGTAGAGGTGGTTTCTCCAGGAAAGGGAACCCTGGAACAATGCCTCGGGAAACCCCATTCAAAATGCCATAAACAAGAAGCTTATTCACATGTTCAAGCATGCAAATGTTACTAGAAAGTTCCTTGTTCTTCGTGTTACTGTAGGTTGATTTTTGTTGCAGAGATTTTAATATTCTTAATCGTCCTCCTCTGTTGGACCATTCCCTCAGATCCCACCTTAACTCCCCACCCACACCAGGGTGCACAAGTATCCCTGTCTGACCCTGACGTCACCTTTTGCCCCTTGTTACTGCTTTGGTCTGGTTCGTTTCCATATTGTAGAACGCCTTATTGTTTGTTATTTTCGTGTTATTAAATTGCTTTTCAGACAACTGGATCAAGGCTGTCTCTCTCTCCATCAAGTTGCCACAGGGCTGAGTCCCGAGGAAACTCAAAAGGGTCTGATTGTCTGGGCTCGGACCCCCGGGAGTTTCAGTCTGCACTTCGTGGCCCTGAATGAAACCTGCACAGGACCTTTCCTCTTGGTGTGAGGCCTTTCCCAAGAAGGTCCTGCTTCCCTGGAGCTCTCTGTGCACAGAAAGGGCAGGACTGCAGGCATTGTGCTGTAGCAATGCCACCTGGCTGAGGTTATGCACAGTGGGCTGAGAAGAGTAGATCAATGCCTCCACTGGGGGCACCACATGTGTGTAAACCTGGATCCATGGGATGTTTCACAGGTTTTTAGGGGAGAGACTTCCACCTGAATAGCATATTTATTCAGTTCATATATTATGTTCCATGTTATGCAATAAATTGTGGGAGAAGCAGGAAGACATTTCTGCCTTGTGAAATACCCATGGCAAAAAACCAGCTATACAAGAAGTATGGAAATTACTTCCTGTGTTCTGAAAAGCCAGCTGTGCCTGTGGTAAGGGTCTCCAGTTTTTCTCGGACTTGGAGGATCCCCATACAGACAAAGGGGGAAGTCTACCAGTACATCTATTTAGGGACACTTCACTTTATGGCCAGAACACTGTAGGCTTTGTGGGTATTTCTGCAAAGGAGCTGAGATAGCCAGAGCAAAGAAAAAGCAGAGACAACTAATGAAGAGTATTGCAGGGAGCAGCTCATGCAGAGTAAACAGTGGTACTTATTGACCAGCAACTGAAATGAGGATAAGGAAAGGCTTTCCTGGGTTTGAGAGATGGAAGACAACAAACTGTGAACAAGAAGTTGCTGTTCACACCCTTAGAGCACTCCACTGACAAGTGATAAAGATTCCCATTATCATTCAGTGATTTTGGAGAAAGCATTTGTCTTTGATTATTTTGATAATTCTTTTGCTTCCTTTCTCTTTTTTTTTTTTTTTTCTTCTCCTCTATAATATTGTCTGATTAAACTTCTTTCATTGCTTATTGTGAAAAAGCAGAGTTTGCTAAGTACTAGCATAAAATAACTCGATTTTTTCAGCTTTAACTCTACAAATTGAGGCCAATGCTGCTGCCAGACAAAAGTCACAGAGGGAAATTCAGGCTTAAAAATATGAAACTCTTATGCATATGACACAGAGCTTTTGAGATCTGGAGAGATTGACAACATCACATAGGGCTGCACGGTAATATAAACATTGCTCTAATGAGTAGTCTTCAGCTCACACTCAAAGTCTATGCATAAGAAGGGGCAGAAATATAATATCAAATGCTTTGCAAAAATTTCCATTGGTTGGTCCTGCAGCAACAGCAGAATGCTGCAGGTGGTGTGACTGTAGTAAACCAGGCAGAAGAAACAAGCAATGCCTCTGCAGCCTCAAAAGTTACAGAGACTATTGCCTGAACTGAAAAGAGGAAAGCACATGACTGAACTTTTCCTACAGAATTGTAAGAGAAGCTTTTGGGTTTTAGTACATATTTCCTCTCTGTTCCCGCTCTTGAATAAAGGTGTCTTTAATTGAGATGTATAAGACTTCTTTTTATTTTAAGTCTTTTAAGACTTTTTTATTAAGTCTTTGAGTAATAAAGTATTTTTTTTTCTGCACAATTCTTTTGTTTCTACTTGTGTTTTTGCTCTGATTTGCATTCCTGCTCTGAATACAGATATGAGGGACAAATATCCAGATTATTACTTGCACTGTTTCCTTGAAGAATCAAAAAAAAGGTTTCAGGAAGTCAATCTAAGGGCAAAAAAAATCAAGGCTAGTTAAGGGAAGTCCAAGATACTGATCTACCAAAGTAGACCTGACAATGAGCTCAAAAGCAGCCCAAATGCTGCATGTTACAGTGGCCAGATGGCATTGACTGGTGCAGACGCAGGAGGTGATGGATGCCTTTCTGTGCATCTGCTGGTGAAAGTCAGCACCAGATCTAGGTGCCATGCCATAGCACTCCTGTTAAATGAGGAGCCACTGCCTGAGCACTCTGACACCTTTCCAGGAGTTGCACACACCACCTGAGATTGTAACTCCTGGGACTGGAGTCCCATCACAGTGAGCAGCTCCATAAGTTATAAGCATAACTTCCAACCTGTTGCTCACACATCCCCTCACTCTCAGATGCACTTCCTCGTCCTTTGGGCTGGACCCTAGATTTCTCATGGAAGAGTACCAGCCATCAGAATTTATAAAACTAAACAATTCCATAGAGTGGTAGAGCAGCAGATCAGCCTGAACTGGATGCCTTTGGAGACCACCCCCATCCTGCCACCACCCCCCCTCCCCCCATGCTCATCACATGCCTTGTAATTTTTCCAATTATAATCCAATTGTAATTTTTGGTCTGGGGTCTTCTAACACTTTATTGGATTCTTCCTCTGTGTCTATGCAGGCAGGCCATTCACTGCGCTTAAATTGTCAAGTAGTGGCTTCTGCTGAGTGGTGTAGCTTCCCTATCTTCTGATTTACACTTGTGGGGCATCTGCTCACTGTCAGAGCATGAGAAACAAAAACATCCTACACTTAGGATAAACATTATTTGGCAACAACCAAAGTATCAGTGTATTATCAATATTCTTCTCATACTAAAGACAAAACACAGCACAGTACCAGCTACTAGCAAAATAACTAATAAAATTATCAACAGTTAGTATCTTTCAACACTCCTAACTCTAAAACAATACCACAAGTTTATCCAGAGACCAGTTTGTACTCATCTCCAGAGCAAGGGTCTCTCAAAGCTGAATCGTAAGTAAACAAGCATGAAATTGTGTCTTGGAAAGCTTTAGATATTAAACAACAGAAAAAAAAATCCTTTTTGTGATTGTTGAGTTTATTCTGCATGACGATGAGTATCTGCAAACTACTCAAGTGATCCTGCTTTCTGTGAAATGTACATACCATCTCTTTTGTTTCAGTGTTAGTTCTTGGATGCTTGAAAGTTAGTATAAGCTGGTTTGTTGGGTACTCATGGAACAGAAAGGACCCAATCACCCACAAGCAGAAGTTTTTAAAACTGATAACTGAGAAGATTGTGAAGATAGTAACAGCTATTGATCTATGTAAAACATAGATGATTTCTTCATGTACCACAATTTTGTCTGTATAAAACCTTTTGTATGCACTAGGGTTTTCAGATGAAGAAGGATGTTGTAACTCACTGCTGCTACATGCAAGTAACATGACCAGAAACAGGAAGTGTGGTTATCCATGGTATTTCAAAATATTTAACAGAGGAAAAATTTAGACAAAGCAAAATGCTGAATAGGCAAAATGGTGTAATAGACATTTAGCATCAAATTAGCTGAAGAGTTAAGTGTGCATCATCTAGATTTTTGGGTTTGGGGCAGGAATTATCCTTACTTGAGTCAGTCATGATGGCACCCTGAGGCTGCCAGATCTCCATGCAGTTAAATAGCATCCTCTGGAGAAAAAACCACACTGCACACCTTGAAGTGGTAAAACGGAATTGTGCCATAACTGTGTAGAAATATAAATATAGTCAGTTCAAGTAGCAATGTTAAAGTTAGTTACTTAATAGGTGTATTCCAAAGTTGTAGGTTAACGTTATCAAATGTGTATTGTGATTTTTGGATGCTTTCCTTTTGAAATAATATGAGTGAAACTGAACATCAGATCTCTCTAGTAGCTTAAACATATCCTAAAACATAACCTAAAAGCAGAGGTTAATTTTTCTGGTAGTGTAATCTGTGTGCATGTCAAGCAACATGGAAATTATATCTAACAGACCATCTGACAGATATAGAACTGTATGAAGTGCTTGTTCACTTCTACAAAGAAGACAGCACCGAGGAACTGTCTTGCTCAGGAAAAATAAAATATATAGAATAGACATTCTCAAGCAGTTTAAAAAATAAATAAATGGAGAATAAACTACTAAGATATTGCTTTAAAAGATTTTCCATCTGTATGTCCCAGGAAAGTGGATCCATTAATGGCTATTCATGTACAAAACAGAACAGTTCCTTGTCCATCATTATGCTCAAGTATTAAGTGCTCAAGATGTTAAGAGCTACTGGAGAAAAAGTGGACATCTAATTTACCCTTCTTATAAGTGAATGTGGAAGGATACCAGGTTGATCTGGATGAGCCATAAACCCACAATGCATAGAGGTAGAATGCCTGATGGTGGCCTGGGTATTTTTTAATTGACAGGTAGGTCAGTGTCCTATCTAGTTTATATTATTGTTGTTCCAGCGACCCAAATGGAGCTGCAGGAACATGCATCACCTTAATGCCCAGGCCTGTGTAAAGAAGATGGAAATTCCCAATGAAAGGACTCAATTGCCAGCTCCTTGGTAGCATTCTGTGTTCACAGACCCACATCCTGCTCTGTTAGTGTGCTAGGGAACTGCAGGAGTGGGCTGCTCCTTGGGGGCACTTGGGGCCATGCTGCCACCAGCAAGGACACAGTCCATAGCACCTGCACATGGTGAGTGGGGCAGGGATGGCAGCAGAGACTGGGGACAGCCATGGCCCAGCTGTCATCCTCACACAGCTCTTTTCCCAGGAGCTGATCCAAGGCTGGCACCATCACAGAGATGGCCAGGGCCACTTGCAGCCAGACTTCAGGGGAGAGAGAAGACTGCAGAGCAAATTGGGGTCCTTGGGGCCTAAGGTTTGGGGACGCTAATGATGACAAGCCAAAACTTCTCCAAAAAGCCAAATCTTAATGAAGATTAAATTCTTTTACTTTTAATTTCTTTTAATTTGTCTTATTTATATGACCCGCTGGT
The DNA here is from genome assembly GCA_027886175.1 of Phylloscopus collybita. Classification (NCBI taxonomy): domain Eukaryota; kingdom Metazoa; phylum Chordata; class Aves; order Passeriformes; family Phylloscopidae; genus Phylloscopus; species Phylloscopus collybita. The sequence continues at coordinate 45,276,307 of JAJNNQ010000137.1, read as the reverse complement.
TGACCCTGTGCAGGGATCGGAAGCAAACAGCAGCTACTGTTGCAAAGTGTTTCAGCACCTTCTGAGGGGCCAAGACTCCCCCTCTTTTCTTAGCAGCCAAAAGGTTTAGCACTGGGAGTCTCTGCAGGAGCACCAAGGAGGAGTAAAGGGCTTGTATCCTCCTAAATTGACAGTTCATAATGTTTACATTGGATGTTCTGACCTGCAAGAAAGTTTGTGAACAATTTGTCATTGTCTATTCCTGCTATTACCCCTTGATGAGCATTTATAGTGACATTTTCTAATCTGTTCTACCTCATCTCCCTACTTACCGATTAGTTTACTCCCAAGTGATAGGCAATTAACAAAAGTTGTTAAGTTTGAGAAGGGATCCTATCTTCTGTTTGTCCTTAATCATCAATACAAAACTTCCAAGATACTCGGTTCTCCTAAGTTTGCATTTCATCATTACTAACAACATAAAGTGTTTTTTTTTAACATTTGCAATCAATATTTTGCTTTTCAAAAGCACCTTGTCAAAGGTTAGTTGAAATATTTGGCAGAGTCAAAGGTACATAAAATGCACTTTATTAAATACATATATGAATACAACCCTTAGAGGACAGAATACTTGAAATTATACAGTCCCCAGGGCTTGAACACACTTAAAACAGATGCTTTAGCAGGATGCCATTAATATGCTTATGCTGACGCTCCAGCCCACACCTTCCCACAGTGTTGCTTTGCTACCAGCCTATGAATTCTGCAAGACTGGAACTGATAATTTACTCTCCAACCTGCTCTTGTCTTGCTGGTTTGGCCACAGATCAGCCACAATACAGGCTCTCCATAAGCTTATGATAAACTGAGGGTAATAAAACCCACACGTGATGGCAAGCTAAGTGGGAGGACTAGAAGCATCAAAAGACATGAAGGCTAAAGCTGTGTGTGGATAATTAGAGAGGCATTTGAAAAAGAAATCTGGGCAAGAATTCTCCTATCAATACTGAATTGTTTGCTCCTCCAGATTTCATTAGTGCTCAATCAAACTGAGCACTGTTCTGCAAACAACTGCGGAAATCTTCCAGCCAAGTGATCCCTCACCTTGTGCCTGCTGTGGACTTTGCCCATGAGGAAGCCATCCTGAACTGCACTAGAATTCTCAGGAAGGCCTGAAATGTGTGGGGAGCTGTGTCTGGCATTCCACACTGCCAGCTGGGGAACAACAGCACCGTGGGGGTGTGTGGGATGGATTTGGTAGCACGGGAAAAGGGAAAGAGGTTGAGCTGACCTGGATGACTTAGCTGAGAACAAAGTACCCTGCAGGTGGAAAGAGGCTGACCTTGTAAAACCCTGCACAGTGCCCTGAGCTCCTCGTTCTTCTTCCCTTCACCTTTGCCCATGCACCAATGAGAATGCCTTTCTGAGACTTTAGAAGCTGTATGTTTACAGCAAAACTTTGCCTCTTGGGTAGTGGCTTGAGCATTGTGAAAGCTAAATCTGAAAACAAGAACCACGACTAAGCAGGTATGAAGTTGCTTACAAGACACTTTTTTATGACTAGAACCACTGTCAGCAGAGTTCTGTTTTGAATTAATTGCTTTTCTTATCCCTTATTGTTTTATGACAGCTGAAATTGCCTGAGTGGATGCCAACACACATGAACTACTAAATGGTTCTTGCATCTTATTTTATGGTCTGACCTCTGTTTTAAAATAAACTGCCTACTAAACAAAATAAGTTCCCTTGATTTTCTGATGACATAAATATGTGGATTTTGAGAAAGGGAAGTGAGTGTGGCAGGAAATTCAGAAGTCACGAAAGGAAAAATGTTACGGTTATTTTTTTCTCCCTTCTATATACAGACCTACTGAAACTCCTTCCCTGTCCTGACCTAGTTGTCTGGGCATGTGGCTCTAGTCTAGGAGTTTATATAAAGCTCCATGGTGTCACTGTAGATGGTGCTCACATCCACTCTTCTTCATGTGCTTCTCATATTGCCATCTCAGATTCACATTTAGATGGGGCAGCTGGGGCAATGGGATGCTCTTGAGAGGCCCATGGGCTTTGCAATCAGCTGATGAACACATAGAAACCATCTCTTGGTCTTGCACAGTACATCAAGCCTAGCACTCCTCTGTGCCCTCAGCTCTCCATAGCTCTGGGTGTGCTGCTCCCATGGCTGTGCACACTTGGGCTGAAGGTGTGCTGCTTCTGAAACCATTTTCTGAGAGTGATGGGTTAGATTTGGCATTTGCCATTACATGTCCATGGTTTCCAGCAATGCTGTGTTAAGAGTAATTGCCCTTTGTTGCCAAACTTTTCTGTCAAGTTGCCTCTTAGCCCTTATTACACAGAGAAAAATGTCTCTTGTGTATATTCTCACTTGAGTGCTTCTGGTGGTTGGGTGGCTTATGTAAGGTTGCTCATGACACAGAGCTATTTGCTTTCAGCATGCAGTTCAGGGCATCAAATTAGTTCTACTGAAACTGAGAGCACAAAGCCAGGGCCAGAGTAGGGCTCGCCAGCTCTGAACACCAGGCACATGCATCCTGCGCTCCTCACAGCTGGGTGTCTTGGCCTTTTGCCTTGGGTCCTAACTCCTTACTCCTTTTATGTGCAATTGGCCATGGAGCTATTTCCTGACTAGGAAAAAAGAGAAATTTGGGTGATCATATTTACTGCTCAGCATCTGCTGACCTCCCATAAACAGGAGGAGATCTCTTTTAGCATCTTTGTGCTGAATAAGTAAATAAACAAATTTGTGGCAAAAAGATTAAAAAAGAGGGGGTGCCTAAAAAAGCATTTTCTGTGATACTAAGTAAAGGTAAGCAGGGATGCTGGAGTCTCACAGCTGTTCTGCAAGCCACTCTTAGCTAGTGCACATATGGCAGGATCCAGTGAAGCCTCGGGGCTTTCTGATCGCAGAAGTTCTCACTTCGAGGACAAAAATGCCAGGCTGTGTTACTGCAAGCCAGGACATGGCCTCTGGCCTTCCACCTTCCCTCTTCTCCCGTGCCTGTTTGACCTGTGCCCCTTCCCATTGCTTCTGACCCGGGTGAGGCTGGGTTACTATTTTTCCATCTCGGTTTAAGAAAAAGGGTGAACGTTTTTGAGAGGTTTAACCCCTTTGTTCAGCTGTTTGAGCCATAGAAGTATGAAAATACTTTCCTATGCCCGGTCTCAGTTCTGCAGCTGATCTTGAGAGACCCTGCAGCTCCCCCAGGCCTGAAGGAGGTAGGCCCCCACACTCGGACGGGTTTTGTTCTGTTCTTCCTGTTTCAGAGTCGCAACGCCTTTCCTACTGCTGTCTCGGAACAATTTTGATTCCCCCCAGAAATTATTTTGCCTGTGGGGCAGAGGCAAGCTAGGAAAGTAAGAAAATATCACATCTCCCCGTCGGGGAATCGAACCCCGGTCTCCCGCGTGACAGGCGGGGATACTTACCACTATACTAACGAGGAACTGTACAGTTCCGACTGCTTCAGCAGAGCTCAAATTCCATTTGGTCGCTCTCAATCTAGTCAGAATGAGGGCCAATCATGTTTCTAGGCTCACCCACTCCGCCTCTCTCGCAATGCACTATGGGTTTTGTGGTTCCAGCGCCTTTCCCCCGCCCTCTCCTCGCGGGAGGCGGCACTACACCTCCCAGGCCCCCCCGCCCTCTCCGTGGCAGGCTCTGTGCTGCCCGCGGTGGCACGGCCGGGCAGGGCGGGCAGACGGCGTGCGTGCGTGCGAGCGATGGCGGATCCGAGCTCGTTCGCGTCTCCCGCGTGCTGCCTCACGCGGCACCTCCACCTGCGCTGCCGCGCGGACTTCGGCGCGCGGGCGCTGCGGGGCACGGCCGCCCTCACCGTGCGCGCGGAGCGCGAGGCGCTGCGCTGCCTGGTAACTGCGGGCTGGGGGGAGCCAGGGCGGCGGGCGCGAGGGGACCGCGCGGACCGTGAGGGGCGAGCCCGCAGCGCGCGCCGGTGCCGCCCTCCCTTCTCCCACATCCTTCCCTCGGCCGTCGTCCCGGTCTTTCCTTCGTTCCCTGCCGCCGCTCGGCCCGCCCGGGACCCGCCGCTCCTGCCTGCTGCTCGGCTGGAGCCTGACAGCGCCTCGCAGCCCCCGGCTCCCGCTTAGCCGCCCAGAGCCGGCGCGCTGCGCAAGGGAAGGGCAAGGACTGTGTCTCTTCCTTTTAAAAGGCGAAGAGTATGCTGCCGAAAAGATGGGAATAAATCACTGGAAATCTAGATTTAGGGTTTTTTCACTGTCTGTTTCGTTATGTCAGCTTCTTTCCCTGTTGTCTCTGCGAATAAGCATAATACCTCTTAAGCTTTGCATTATATCCGAAGTTTGGGGGCTGTGGGCTTTTCTCATACTGACTCCATAAAATTCTTTCGTGGTTGGCGTTTATTTTGCTTTGGAGAAAAGCCCAGTCGTGTTAGTAATAAAGAGTATTATTCTCGTTTGTGCTAAAAATGAGTAAATGCGCTATTTAATTCATCTTTCATTGCATAAAGGTCTGGATTTGCTATGGTTTGTTCCAGGCTGGAAGTTTTAGCAGGGGCTTTTATTCCATTCTCCTCACTTCACAGCAGTACTGTGGAGTTGTTACCTTTGTAGTTTTCTTCATAAACTCACTTCTATGGTTAGAAGTTGGTTTTCTTCCTCTTTCCCCTCTAGCTTTCCCATTTCAGTGCTGCTCCCTTAAAATGCTGGTTCCTGGTGGTCAACACAGTTACTCAGCTTTTCTGGTTTTACTTAGAAAATACTTTTTTCCTTCAGAGAGATTTGTGTTTAAGATTTCATAGTGCTGCATTTATTATTACACTATTTAACTGGTATGTTCTTTATCACAGGTCCTGGATACAAGAGATGTACAGGTTTTTAAAGTGACTGTAAATGGACAGGATGCACAATTTGCTTTTGGAGAAAAGCACAGTTTCAAGGGGACCCCCCTAGAAATCACATTTCCAAATGAACTAAGAAGGTACACACTTTTGCCTGTTCCTTTAGGTGGTTTTCAAAATGCACTGCTTGTCTACCTGTAGGGTTGTTGAGTAAAGCTTGCAAAGAGACTTATAAATTAGAATTAGGGTAATTGCATTCGTTTGGTATAGTCTTGTAGATTAATGTCATTTTTGGCTTTCATTAGTCAAAACTTTGGGAGTGTTTGTACCTACCCCCAGACCTTGTATAATGTACAACATTACTTACTAAATTGAGTAGCAAAATTATATGTAATGTATCAATTCTTCCAGTGCTTCTCATCAGTAATACTGTTTCTGCTTTAGCTACCTGGTTCAGAACTGTTACAGTGTAGAGCACATGGAACTGCAGCCTATGTTGCATCTTCTTTTGTACAAGGGCGGATTCTGCATTTCTGTAGAACTTCAGGTTACCACTATGATTAGATAGAAGTATGTTTTCAAATAATCCAAGTTTTATTTTGTTGACTATGCTAAGTCCAAGTCCCTGAAAATTGGAACTTGAGTTTTGGCAGCATGATGGAGAGTGAACCAACCATGATCTATCTCTTAAAGTGCATGAATTAAAAAGCTGTTGCCAAATTACATTATGTTTTTTGGCAGTTTGCTTTGTATGCTGTAACTCAGTGGTATCTCAGTCCTCCATGGTGCCAAAGCTGAAAGCTGTGATTGCATAAGGAAGTTCCCTTGTTCGAATACAATTGAATACTAAGTTGCTTCTTAGAACTTGTTGCTGCCCCTGAAAACTCTCAGTTTAGTCTGGTTTCCAAGCTTTTTTTTTTTTTTTATGTTGTACTCTTAATTAGTGCAGTTAAACAACGCAAATAATGAGGAAGAGAAGGGAATGTTATAAAATTGCTGTCTCTTCTGGAGAAACACTTCTGGTCTGTTATGAAATTGAACAAATTAAATACTTGAGCAGGCAGGCCACATCAGAAATATAAGCCTGTTTCTTTTGTTTGACTTTCAGCTGCCTTTTTTTTTTTTTTTTTTTTAAGAGCTAAATTTCCTGGTAAGAAAAAAAAGAGGGAGGTATGAGTTGTGACCTAAGAATTCACAATCTTGTGTGAGACATAGTCCCCCATGTAACTATCAATAAAGTAGCGATAGAAAAGGCTGGGAGTTACAACTGAAAGTCTGATTGTTCAGAAAGCAATGTGCCTTATGGTAATACCAGTTGCTTTCTTTTTGCTTGTCTAATATGTACTTTGGAATGCTGGTTGTAAACCAGATGTGTACCCCTGGTCAACTTATCTAGTGTCCAACTCCTCTGATTAGATGAAATTTGTTCTGATTTATGGCTGGATTGTTTATTCCCATAGTTGCATGTATAATCTGGAACTTTCTGGGAACAGAAGGAAGTACTTCCATGTGCTTTTGCTGTTAAAGCAAAACATTTTTATTTATTAAAAATTGCTTAACCATCAATGATGGTTAAGATATTTTTAATAAATAAGAGTATGAATGTGTCAGGTTTATGTATGCTCTCTTTTTAGCAAACTGATACCTGTCTTACATGTAACTGCTAGTTTTTACTTGACACTAGTTCTGTAACTAGTGTCAAGTAAAAACTGAATAAAATTTGACCATTATTTATTTTTCTTGTTAGCCCCTACTGTTAATAGGAGTTTTCTATAATTACTGATAATTTTCAGGGTGTTTTTTTCTTCTTAAAGATAATACTTGCAGAACATTAACATCAGATGCAAAATCTAATTTTTTTCATCTACAGAATACTTATTCTTTGTTATTCAGTCATATGTCTTCTTATGTACAGTTTTGCATTATTTTGTTTGTGTATTGCAGAGGGGTTTTTACACTTACATGTACAAGGTTACTTAGCTGTGCCAAAACCATATACATGGGGCTGGCCCAAATAATTTAGAGAAAAGGTCTGTGCTCTCCTTAAAGAGAAAAGAGGAAAGTTTCTGATTAGTCAAAACAATAATAAAAGTGCTTTGGGATGTAAAAATTGAAATAAGCTAGCCATTTTAAAATATCATAATTGAAAGGGAATAATTGCTTTTAATATGATACTTGTTCTCATTTTTACTGCTTTTGAGACAGTGCTGCAGACCTATTTTCCAGACATTTTTGCAGAGGAATTTCAGCGTGATCAGGATTTGTGTCAAAATAGTCTCTGTTCTTTATTTTACAGGGGACAAGAAGCAATTGTTGAAATCTCTTTTGAAAGCTCTCCACAGTCTTCAGCTCTCCAGTGGTTTACTCCAGAGCAAACTTCTGGAAAGAAACACCCATTCCTCTTCAGCCAGTGCCAGGTGGAGTTCATTTTTTCCAAACTTGTTGCCATACCACTGTAATTTCCCTTGGCTTCTAAAAAACTGGAGAGGAAAGCTAGAAAGGGGAAGAACAGTAGCCTGTAACTTCCAGTTGTGTGTGTCAAAGGTCCTAAGTGATAACACTTAATGTCAGGGCATTCTTGAGATTTTTATTATATGTTCATAATTTGGTAGTTCTAGCTGTATAGACTTCCACTATAGTGTATTAGTTGATTTATTTCTAGTCCTCTGCATTAGAAAGACAGTTTTGTTTTATGTTTTTTCTTTTCCGTTCTCCCTCTCTAGGCTACCCACTGCAGAGCCATTTTTCCATGCCAAGACACACCTGCTGTGAAACTAACCTACTATGCAGAGGTAGATGAACCGAGTCATGTGTCTTAACTAAAGACAATTGCTATAATGGGTGAATTTATATTGGCCAGGATGTTTTGGTAGCTGTCAGCATGTGGACTAATATAAAAACAGAATATTGACTTCTAGCTTAATGTGAAAGAACTGTGGGTCTTCCCTGTGGCAGTTCTCTAACTTCACCATTTCCTTTCTGTATATATCAACTCTTTTGTCATTGATATGTATCTGTTTCCAAAAGGAATTAAAAATGCAGTAGTAAGAAAGAAGTATGCTGTAAAATCAGGAAAAGCTGACAGTAAGACAGCAAAGAATGCTGTAAAGTAAAAAATACTGAAATGGCTGCCATCTATGCCATAAGTAATATATTCTGGTATATAGTTAGGGGCTAATTGCAGTCCTGGAGTAAACAGTTTTAAAGAAGCAAAAAGCAAGATGTGCACTGTGACATTGCAGTTCAGTTGTATAAAGAAAGTGAGCCTTTTAATCTCTGTTGGAGGTACTCCTCTGATTAATTCAATATTGCCAGTCTTCAAGACAATATTTTCCGTACACCTTATGTTCTATTTGACACAGATGACCTAACTACAGAACAAATCTGGGCTACTCTTTGTTATCAACTGCTTGTAGTATGGAGTGTAATGCTGAGTGCCAGCTGCGTTGCTTATGGTTGGGTGCCCTTTCAGGTATCCGTCCCCAAGGAGCTGGTGGCTCTGATGAGCGCTAATCGCGACGGAGAGGCGCCCGACCCCGAGGACAGCGCTCACAAGATTTACCGCTTCAGCCAGAACGTAAGTGCTCCGGGCTAGGGAATGGCTGCACAAGTCTCCTGCCTGACCTCGGACCTGATTGCAGCTCACACTCGCCTCCGGTGTGATTTGGATGTCACCGGTAAATGTGACTCACGATGGGTCTTAGCCACTCTAGAAATAGGAGGTGTTATGGAACTCCAGCTCTGAGAAGACAACCAGTAAGTGCTAGTGGTGTTTACTGGTCTGTTTTGATATTGCCAGAAAGGCCAAATTCGAATTTTGGAAACATTTCAATACTCAAAACTAGTCCTGTCAAAACCCTTTCTGTCTGCACTGATTCTTGGAAAATAGTGCAGATGCAAATTATATGGGACCAAGTTTTGGAAAACAGACGGTGCAAATTTTAAGCTCACCAAGATCTAAGCGATGAAACCCAGCATCAGAACCAATTTTTAGCTTGAAGTTAGGCAAATTCTGACAACAGATTTTTAATTTTTTTTGGAATGTGAAAACTTTGATTTCTATGGGAAGTATCTCCAGCCAATTAAAGACTACTATTCTCTGGAAGCTTTAGTAAGTGGTACAGCTGGTCTAATGATTCCACTGTTCATAAAGCAGTGGTCTTGATTTACTCTTCTGGCATTTTTTTTCTTACAGACTTTTGGGTTACAGTTCTGGTGTTTATGGGCTCTTTTGGTGAGCCCAGTTCATTTTGCTGAACAAGCAGATAATTAGTGTGAGATCTGGGCTGTTGATACTGAATGACTGCTAAAAGGGATGGGATGATGTGATTGAAGGAGAGGAGGGGAACCTACTCTGAACTGCAGCAGCTGTCTGGTTTGATTTGATTGCTGCAGGAAATCTGAGAGAGGGGAAAAAACAGTTTCTTTATGTGTGAGCTCATCACTAAGCAGTGCTCTGCTATCTCTGTGGAGCCTAAACATTTACCCCTTTCAGTGTAGTATAGAAGATTTCTATGTGTCATCCAGAGCTGAATGTTATCTAGAAATACACTGTTGATAAGCATGGTGGACCTGGACTAGAAATAACATGTAGTGTAATTGAAGTTATAATACACTTTCTGATATAGAAAACTATTACTTTGTTTTAGAAAAGACATGTTTTTCTTTAAAAAATAATACATTAAACACAAAACACATAAATGAAAAAAGACAAAGGCATGAAAGAGAGCACACACATCATCTGATATACGGGACCATGACACTGATTTGTTAGAAGTGGTGGCTGTTTCCTTAGCTGAAAGAGGCAAATGCATCAAGCTCTTGGATATGTACGTGAGCTTACCTAAAACTACTTTTTTTGCTCCTGCATAGCCAGGCTGGAAAGAAGGTAGTGGAGAGCAACCTCTGTAAAAACGAGTTTACAATCCAACAGTCATTGACATTTGAATTTCAAAATGCCAGAATAGCAAATTGTACATCAAAATGTTGGGCTGTATTGATAGTCTTTTAATAATTCATCTATACCGCAAGTCAGTGGAGTTTGGTCTTTTCAGGAATGTGTTCTGTGGGTTAATAGGTAAAATTAAAACATATGATGATATGGGTATTTTAATAAACAATATTTAAATGGTTTGTGGATAATGGTGGAATAAAATTTTCTGAAATTTTATCTTCAACTAATTGTGATTTAAAGTCTTTCTTATTTAACATTGTTTAGTGTCAGATAAAGTGGAATTTTTACAGGGATGGCTTTTCTTTCTAGAGCACTAGGAGAAAGTACTTCTCTGTAAAGATACTTAAGTTAGGAGCTTTTTCATTAAAATAACAAGTATTTAGAGTTTTTTTTAATTCCAAACATGAAAATTAAATATATACATTTTTATTTTTCCTGAATCTTTTGTCTTTAATGTTTTTATATCCATAAATATCGTTTACTTCATTAAAGCTCTTCCTGCATCTTTCTGTGTGATAAAACTGCCCTTCATCCCTTAACTTCTCCTTCCATAAAATTTAATGGAACTGAAATGAATATGAAAAACTGACTTTCTTTTGAAGAGAAACCAAACCAGCAGGAAATTTGTATGCAGGTTTTTTTTCAGACAGAGATGATACATAAAATTTTGTGGGTTTTGCCTGAAACATCTGTGAAGCAAGTATATCCTGTAGATAAAGGAGTATCATCTGGGGAGAAACAACAATGTTCTTGAAAAAACAGTGCCTGCCTTTAAGGAAGGAAACTATGGAGGAAAGAGTCTTTATTTACATACCTTTGTTCTTCTCTGAGTCAGTAGTCTGATAACTGACATTACAAATAAGATTTCTTTATTTTTCTCATGTTCTCCACTAGGTTCCCATACCTTGCTACTTGTTTGCTTTAGTGATTGGAGCTTTGGAAAGTAGGTGAGTGAATCTGTACAATGTATAAATATTAGTAACCACAATAAATCTTCAGAGTTTTTTAAAAATTTGTTTCTTGGTCTTATTTCTAGATTTAAAGGGTCTTAAAGGTTCAATTAACCTGTTTATTTGTGTCAAACTGCATGTATCTTGACTTGCTCTTGAGTAATTTTTTCAATTTTGTAAATTAGAGAAACAGCATAAAGAGTTTGGACCTGGAAAAGCCCTTAGTGGTTACAATTTAGCACAGGGAATAGATCTTTCTTAGGTAACAGATAAGCCTTGTCATGTACAAAAGGCAGAAAAGTATTGCTTCAGCTTCATTTCTCATTGGCACAAGGTTGTGTTAATCTAGGCCACAATAATGCTTTTATATTAGGGCTTGATAGCATTTAAAAATCTGTAAGAGGTTTTCCTGTTCTTTTGTGCTGAACAATGCTTGCATGTTGTTTTGTTTTCTAAGGCTTTGCTTCAGCAATGGAAAGGAAGATTCTCTGACGAGTTTCCTCTGCACCGTGGGTTACTTAAGACCAGAGTTACAAATATGCTGTCTGTATTAGTTTCCCATAGAATTACTTCTGGTTCTGGTTCATACTGTCTTATTGGCATTTATTTTTTCTTTCAACAGAAAGATTGGCCCAAGGACACTTGTGTGGGCTGAAAAGGAATTAGTGGATAAATCAGCCTATGAATTTTCTGAGGTGAGTAATTAACAACAAAAACAATGTTGTAAGATAAGTATTTCACACAGTATTGGAAAAGAAACAGATTACAGTTCACTATTTAGTTCTCCTTTCTCTACCTCCTGTCCCATAAAATGCTGCTATTCTATTGCAGTACAAACTTAGTACTGAAAATACATATCGGTACAGTCCCGTACTAGTTTTACATGTGAGACTTGCTACGGTGAAAGAGAATGAAATATGGGATCAATAGCTTATTATTTATTCAGTGTTTGTAGTCAGAAATCATCTTAGAAACTGTGAATTCTTGTTTCAGGCTGAAGCTATGTTGAAAACAGCAGAAGATTTGGCAGGCCCTTATGTGTGGGGACAGTATGATTTATTAGTCTTACCACCTTCTTTTCCTTATGGTGGTATGGAGAATCCTTGTCTTACTTTTGTAACTCCAACACTACTGGTAAGTATAGCAGTGATAGAAGTCAGTTTTTCCTTGGGGCTGCTTATCAATAAGGTGATGGATATTAATGCACACATTGGTTTAGTCTACTTCTTAGAAAGACCTGTAAATGTTCCCGCCTCCGTTGGAGTTAGGGATCATACAAGAAACTGCATGAAGTGATCTGTTTTGAGGTTGACTTGAACCTAACAACTAACTTGTTTTTTGCCTTTTCTTTTTTAGGCAGGTGATCAATCTCTGTCAAATGTAAGTCAAAAATAGGTTCATCTCTTCAAGTAGAACACAACTTGAAGTTGTATCTGAATTCATGCATTTATAATAAATGCATGAAAACTTGTTCTCTTTTCATTGGGGAAATTAAAAGTTAAGGCAGTAACTCAAGAACTCTTACAGAAATGAGTGTTAGTTTTAAGTAAACTCTGTAAAACTGGAGACATGTATTTTGTATAATGGACAGATGGAAATAACATGGGTGCCTGTGTTCATAGGGAGCTGACTGAGGTTAGCTGCTCCGTAACTCTTTTCCTGTCTGTTAAACCACAACACCTTTGTATAGATATGGTTAAAAATCATAGCTGAATTGGCCTCATCAAAATTGTTAGGAGATAACTTCTTCCTCTGTGTGTCTGTGCATTAGAACTCATATTATATACAGATTACTTCCAAGTGGAAATAATGAGTACAATTTGAGTAAATCCTTTTTTGTTCTGCAAAGTTGAATACTCTGAATGCAATTTTATTGCCTATGTCTTTTTACTAGACTGATGTACTACTAAACTTAAAAAAGAAAAAAAAAAAAGATTGTCTTAAACCAAGAATACTGAAATGTTTGACATGAATACTTTTTATTGTATCATGCATCATTAGCTTTCCCACTGCAGAAGTTGCTTAGGTGGGAAAGCAGTACTAGTCCATCACTTGGTATTCTGTATTCTGAAATGAGATTTCATAAACAAATGAAAGCTACACCAAGCTGCCAGAGGAATTATTTTTGTTGATCAGTATGGCTCTATGGCTTGCAGGCTGGACATTGAAAATGGTTTCTGTCAGCTGCGGTAGTGCTGGTCCTCTGCTTAAAATTTGTATGGATAGGTCTACAGAGCTGTGAATGCTAACTGACTTTGTGAATGTAACATAGTAAATGAGATCCCATCAACACTTTATTCTTTCTGTTGGGATTTGGGTTTTTTTGTTTTTTTTGTTGTTTTTTTTTTCTCCAGAGGAGTCTAAATGGTGGATCTGTTTCTGTGTTTTAGGTTATTGCACATGAAATCTCTCATAGCTGGACAGGAAACTTGGTGACCAACAAAACATGGGAGCATTTTTGGTGGGTATGATGTTCAATGCAATGCAAATCATATTTTAAATTTAATCTGTAAAGAGACTGACTGAATTCATTTTGCCATCCTACCAGTGCTGACTTTGTCAATGTCTCTCCAGGCTGAATGAGGGTCATACTGTGTACCTGGAACGCAGGATTGGTGGTCGGCTCTTTGGTGAGCAGTTCAGGCACTTTCAGGCCCTAGGAGGTTGGCGAGAACTGCAGAATACGGTGAATAGTTTTAAAGTTACCATACCTATTTCCCACAAATAAAATTTGTCTAGTCAGCTTTCTTAATGCTTTCTTATTAGAGGATCAACAACTTTGATTCCAAGGTGTTTCATTGCTACCTAAGGTAATAGCCTAGTATTAGATAAAGCTTTTTGAATTGTTTTAAGCTTTTCTGTAAGGATGAACATTTTTACAGCTTCTTCTGGTTGTTCTGGGTATGGCTAAATTGCAGTATTACCTGTTAGCGTACTGGTAAACAGCTGAAAGTTTATCAAAATTATTTACAACCATTACAATCAGAATTTCCAGTGCCTCATGCAAGCAACTGATTTCTTACTGCCTAAGAGGGTTTGTGTTTTGGTAGCATAGTCAAACTTCAGTTTTCAGATTCCTAGTCTGTGATATCTTACTCATTCCCTGAGCACCCTGAAGTCTGTTTTGCTCATATCCATAGCTGAAGTTTTGCTGGCACTTCTTCTGTCCACAGAGGTTTTAAATTCAAAGGCTTAATGATGTAGTTCAAATAGTTTGTTAATAAGGGGATAAATACAGCCAGACTAATAGGTGCTCTCTTATGACAGACATGATAATAATTTACTGCTTAGAGGCAGCTGGAGCACAGAGTGGTTGATTCTAAATTTTAGTAATCTAAGGTTTGTGCAGATTCAGAACTTCAGGAAAAAGAAGGAGAATGCTTTGAAATGAAGCTGTCTCAGTTTTGGATGGTTTGTACCCTTTATAAATAGAATTAGTACAGATCTGTAGGAGTGCCAGTTTTCCTAGATTAATATGTGTTCTTGTGTCTTTGACTCAGATAAATACGCTTGGAGATAAAAATCCTGTAACTAACCTCGTCATTAATCTGGATGAAGTAGATCCTGATGTTGCCTACTCATCCGTGCCATATGAGAAAGGCTTTGCTTTGCTTTTTTACCTTGAACAGCTCCTTGGAGGACCAGGTAAGCATTACTCAGATTTTGTAAGTTTTCCGCCTTAATTTCAAACACTAAGACATTTTCTTTTTTGTTAGATGTCTTCATTGGCTTCTTGAAGGCTTATGTTCAGCAGTTTGCTTATAAGAGCATTGTAACAGAGGACTGGAAGAAGTTCTTGTATTCCTACTTCAAGGATAAGGTTGGGTAATATTTAAAACTGATTGCTTGAAACCTTTTAATTATGCAAAATAATGGCTTAGGTCACAACTTATTTAACGACCATTTCTTTATATTTCCTTTCTTTCAAGAACTTAATGTGTTGTAATCTGGCATCTTATGAAGATGGGTTTGCATTATGATGCCTTTAATTTTTTTTTCTCTTTTCATAGAGGGGAATGCTTTGTTTTAAAGTAATCTGTGTGGGATTCTTCAGGGTAGTTGATAACAGGAGGAATGTTATCAAATAAAACAAATAAATAGATTGAACAAATAAAAAGATTGAAACTAGATTTTGTTTTCTCAAAAAAAAATCCTAAAACCACATTTAAAATTTAATAAGGCTTTGTCTTGTTTTGTAGGTAGATATTCTTGATAAAGTTGACTGGAACTCTTGGTTTCATGCTCCAGGAATGCCACCAGTGAAGCCTACGTAAGCTGCACTCTTCTGTAGTTCATCTTTTCCTTCTCCAGATTTCATGTGATTTTCCTAACAGTCATGAAGCAATTCGTAAACAGGGTGAAAGTCTTATAAATGTTTTATTGGAAAATGCCCTAGTACTATGTAGATGGATGTAGCAGTAAAAATAGTCACTTTTAATGTTTTCCGTCTTTTATTCTGTGGTTATTTCAATATGTGAACCTTTGTTTTTAATATTTGACAGGTATGATATGACACTATCAAATGCTTGTGTTGCCTTGAGCCAAAGATGGATCCAGGTGAGTGGTTAAAGAATGCTGAAGTGTCTCTGTCTTGAAAAGCTGATTCTTTTTGTTTCACAAAGTGAGCCATTCTTTTCTGAAATCTCCCATTGATTGAGAGTGTGTGTATTTACAGCCACAGTATGGCTGCCAGGGATTTTGTGTTTCCCAGGCTAGACCTTCATCACAGAGTCAAGGGATTAGCTGTGACTACTACTGTCTGTGAAGTGCAGTCCATATTTCAAAAAGACACGGAGCACTTCTTGTTATACATATGTAGTAACCAAATGAAAAATACTCTTTTTGAAACCCTGATATTATGGCTTGATTTAAAAACAAATGCCAGGGTACCTCTACAGTATTGATGATATTGTATTAGCAGGAGCTCCTTTATGGTATACTGGAGTTAGTATGCATTTCCTGTCAAAAACTGGTACATGAGGTATATTAATTAATACCACATCATTTTCTCCTAGATTGAAGCATAAAAGTCATACAATGAATAGAGAATTCAGCATACCTTCTTTTTGTTACCTCTGTAGCTTTTCACTGTACTTGTATCCTATCTTTTAACTTTCTTCCTCTGAATGTAATTTTTTATTAAAAAAGTATTTGATTTTTCACTTGACTAAGAGAAAGATAATGGAGATAAAAAGATCAGTGAAGAGAAAATAAGTGAAGAATACAA
The DNA here is from genome assembly GCA_027886175.1 of Phylloscopus collybita. Classification (NCBI taxonomy): domain Eukaryota; kingdom Metazoa; phylum Chordata; class Aves; order Passeriformes; family Phylloscopidae; genus Phylloscopus; species Phylloscopus collybita. The sequence goes on along the minus strand of JAJNNQ010000137.1, from coordinate 45,260,362 downwards.
ACATCAGACAGCAGCTTAAGTCCCTCCCTTCCCCTTATTGTAACATCATGCACAGATACAAATCAGTAACTTCTTTAAGTGAAATGGCTCAACAGTAAGTGTGGATGTCAAAACAGAAAATTACACCTGATTGTATTTTGAATGCCTATTAAAATTAAGTAACTGTTCTCTTTTAGGCAAAAGAAAGTGATCTGGGCTCATTCAGTTCAGCAGACCTGAAGGAAATGTCATCTCATCAGTTAATTGAGTTCCTGGCACTATTGCTTCTGGAGGTAAATGCACACCTGGGATGACTTGATTCTGGTATCACAAAAGCAGGCATAGCAGCTCTACTGTACTTTGAAATAAAGTTCCTCTTTTTCTTTTAAGTTTTGCTAAATAAATCTGCTCTCACCATGCATAGTTACTGAAACCTTCAGCCTTGCCTCCCTTATTATGTCTGGCACTTCAGCTAGTGAACAACAAAGTATTTCGGATTGAAAGCTGAAAACAAAATTCCATGAGGAGCTTGAATCCATCTGTATTGTATGTTATAGAAAATAAGCTATAAATAAAATTGAACAAAAATACTTTGGTTTGAATGTGTCAATAGTACAGAATGTGGGAGTTAGGAGTATTTATTCCTTGTCCCTTTCCATAGCTGAAAAGATGAAAGGAACAAATAAAATATTTGCCATGGTAGGACTTCAGTTTCTTTGTAGCATCAATCTTCTTGAATTACTCTGTTTATTATTGAAATGTCTGTTTTGATGCCTTCTTCTGGCTTATTCTGACTGTGCAATTTCTTTTTCAGGCACCTCTTCCATTGTCACATGTCCAACGCATGCAGGAAGTATATGACTTCAATGCTATAAACAACTCTGAAATAAGATTCAGGTTTGTTCTAGTGTGGGCACTTCTAAAATCTTAGATGTTTCCATAAAACAAGGTGTCCTGCTTTGCTTGAGACATCCTGTTTTACAGAACTGGGGAAGGGCTTGGGTTTGGGGTTTTTGTTGTTGTGGTTTTGTAAATGTGTGTGCAGGCATCATGCTTCCCAGTGTGGTATCCTGTTATTCATGAATTGGGAAATACGGTCTAGTAGAAGAATTCAGTGGACAGCAGATAAGCTGTTCTTTATTTTAATCTGGCATGCTAGCAAAGGAGCCTGATGACCTGATAACAAAGTATTTTAAACATATTGTATGGTTTCTACTTCTTGTAACAAGATCCAAAATAAGTACATGCCAGTAGCTGGTGACATTTCATTTGGTTGGTTGGTTTATCCGTTGGTCAAATGGGACAAGTGTTGTATAATTCAGGTCTGAGTGATGCAACTGGACACTATTGTATTAAAAAAAAATACAAAATCCTGCATTTTGGAGGAACTTGGCTGCAATCTTCTGCAATTGTACAAAAAAGTTGTTGTTTGCAATGTGCTAGTCAAACACTAAATATTTTATGTTGAACTTATCTAGAATCTCATTCCCATGATGGCACAGCAGTGCTCAAAGCATTTATGGGAACAGAATTGTTAGATAACCAACCACCACACTACCACAGATGAAATTATAAGTGCAATTTTTTTCTTCAACATCCAGATGGCTGCGCCTCTGTATCAGGTCCAAGTGGGAAGAAGCTATTCCTCTGGCTTTAAAAATGGCAACAGATCAGGGCAGGATGAAGTTTACTCGACCATTGTTCAGGTAAAAGTAATCTCCAAATTGCAGGAGCTCATGCTGGTGGCATTTCTAATATAATGGAATGTATAATACTTGAAATGCATTTACTGTACATGTTGAAGTGGCATAATACAGAATTCTCTGTATACTGTGAACAAGCTTATCTTCAGAGGTGCTTTCCACTTGCTGATATTTTTTTTTTTTTTTGCATAGAAGAAAGCTTAGTCTCAGGATGCACCTTAAGGCAAGGCTTTTGAGGGAAAAACAAAATTTTTGGAAAATCCCCATTGTATTATTTTCCTGGATTTTTGTAATGGTGCCTCCCCCCACTCCTTTTACAGGGATCTTTACGGTTTTGACAAGAGTCGAGATCTGGCTGTCAAGACATTTCTGGAGCATAGAGCCTCTATGCACCCCGTCACTTCAATGCTTGTGGGCAAAGATTTGAAGCAGGACCAGTGACAGATGTACTGATCTCTTTGACATTTTTGTGTTGCTGGAAGAAGAGACTGATTGCCCAAACTATTGATATGCGTGCTTGATTATGCCATAAAATGCTCTGCTGCTTTGGTACTTACATAATTTTAAATTAATTTTCCAAATCAAGTTCAGTACTTTCTATTTTGCATTTCCAACTAAAGCAGCAAAATTGCTACGTCTCTGGAATTGAGAGAATGTTTTCTTTACAAGCAGTTTTTAGAATACACAAAAACTGTTCTGAGATGTGGTCATTTGTCAGTGATAGAATTGAAGAACTTGGAAAATTAATTGGTGGATGGTATGGCTCTTTGTGCATAGCATTCTTTTCCATAGCACAGTGGTTGAAACTTCAAGTACCTAAAGATTAAAGAATAAATCTTTCATTCCCTACTTGTCTGTCTTGTCTGTGTATTGATTTGTACAAAAAGTTTTAATTTAGTAGTTTTGTTTTATTTGTTCTTCTTTGTTGCGGGAGAAATTTTTATTATGAGTCCAAGAGGACAATGAAGACCAAAATGGTTTTCCAACCCACTATTTATTTTTAAAACTTATTATTGCAGGGAGGGCTAAAGCCTATGTCTTTTCCTTACCCAGTTTTATTCTTTTAATATTTGGATTTTTTAACTAGTTCCGGGCACTACCCCTCATGCTCATGTAACAACTGGAGATAAGTTCAAAAACAATGGGAGAGCTGGTTTTCCTGTATTTCTTACTGCAGTTCCAGGCAATGGTTTAGGTGATGCTGTGGTGAATGCTGCCATCTCTAGGCTGGGTCTTGCAGCGCGTTTGAAAAGAGCTGCTTTTCCTCGAGATGATCAGTTTACATGAATTAAATCTGTTGACATAGGGATAACCCATATCAAGGGGTGACAAACAAAACCAAAAAGTGCTGCCTTAGGGGAGGAGAATGGCAAGATAATTGTGGCAAAAGGCTTGGTTTAATTCTAGCACTTAGGATGAGAGGGGAGCCTGACAGCTGATTTACTTCTGAGTTTTGATCCATATAAGCTTTCAACTCGTGGTTTAAATCCAGACAGTAACTAACAGCCACTCGCTCTCTTCCCCCTGGGATGGGGTCAGGGAGAGAATTGGAAAAGTAAAAGTGAGGAAACTCACGTGTTGAGATAAAGAAAGTTTAACAGGGCAAAAGCTGCACACATAGGCAAAGCCAAACAAGGAATTCAATTCACGGCTTCTCATGGGCAGGCAAGTGTTCGGCTGTCTCCAGGAGAGAAGGGAGACAAATGTCATCGCTCCAAACGTCCCCTGCCTCCTTCTTTCCCCAGGTCTATATGTGAGCATGAGCTCTGGTCAGAGGAGGGAATATCTGATGTTAACAGGCTCTGGTTTGAGTTACCAGGTTGCAATGAAAACTGTCCTTTGTTTATAAATGCCTTATGTTGCTATTTTTGGGGTAACTTGCATTTTGTTGTAAAAGCCCACGTATCATATACAGTGCCTTGGCACAGTTCCTGCTGCCAGATAATCCTGGTTTCTTGCTGTCAGAGTCAGAAAAAACAAAATTGTCAGGCGTGGCTTTCTCTAGTATGGTCCTAGGTAGCTCTTCTGGGATAGTGTCTCCCACCAATGAATCCCAAGTTAACATTCCCTACAATAATTAAACCCTAGGTAGTCCCTTTGTTTAGGAACATTAGTGTGGGAAGCATGGACTATGAGTAGTGTTACCATTTTGCCTTTAAAACCAGAGGTATTTTTGATTCTGTGTGTACATGGTTATTGCTAAACTCTTTTTTGACACCATCTCAACAACTATCTCCTGTCTTGGGTTATGGAACCAAAAATGTGTATTCTATTTCATCTGTTGAAAGCATTTGGGGAGATGGTTTTTTTTCTTTATCTCTTGTAACTCTGGGAGAAGGTGGGGGGGGTGGATGCCTTCTGATAATGGGCCAGCTGTTAAAACCAGGTGGGGCAGTGTTTCTTATCTCTTGCCAGTCCTCCCTCCAGGGGGATATTTTTCTGCCAATGGGCCATTAACACCTCCCCAAACTAACACATTCCCAAACTATACCCTCCCCAAAGCAGTACGTCCACATTCCATCATCCCATTGTGAGATGCTCCACCCAGTGGTGGGAGCCAACCATTCCTACCTGGATAAAACTGAGACACAGGAACACAGAAAGTATCCAGCTTCACCCGATTCCCGGAGGAAGACTGGACCCCTTCTCACCGCCACTGGACCCTTTTCAACAGGATCATCTCTACTCCACCAGAACCACATCTGCCACTCCAGGAGGACTCACTTTTGGACTGCTTCCAACACCCTGACCAACAGGGTGTCAGGTAGTAGCTCTGACTCTGTCAGGGTTTTCCAGGATTGCTTGTTTGTTTGTTTCCTTGTTTGGTTGGGTGGTTTTGTTTTCTACTACATTTGTATTGTTAATATTCCTAGTAAAGAACTGTTATTCCTATTCCCAAATCTTTGCCTGAAAGCCCTTAATTGCAAAATTATAATTTGGCGGGGGGTGAGGGGTTTACATTCTCCATTCTAAGGGAAACTCCAGCTTTTTCTGGCAATACCTGTCTTGTCCAAACCATGACATCTCCATATCTTTTCCTCTTTGCATCTTCTGCCTGCAAAGGAAGCATGACACAGCAGCACCAGGCTTGATAACAGTGTTAACAGTTTGTGTGCAGCTGTGACCTAGTCTTTATTGATACCTGTTCTAGTAACATCTTCCAGAGCATAAGGGAAAAGTTGTAGAAATTAATTGATCTTTTTCTTATCTACAATAAACAATTGTGTTTTCAAATTTGAGCATGGGACCGATTCAAGCAGGCTTGTTGCTCTACTACCTGCTTTCATCCTGCTCTGGATAGAGCTGTAAAAGTATAATACAATCTTCTTTCAGTCCTAGCAGCCATGAGTAACCCATATTCCCAAGGTGCCTCTCTTGCAGCCCTGTCCCTTGTGGAGGTTTTTGTTAGTGTGATTTACTCCCAGGTAATAGCTGTTAATTCTTGTTAAACCCTTACATTTTTAGAACAATTGCACTGCATCTTAGTCTTATTTATCTGTTCCTGGTACATAAGCTTCAGGTCCTGTTTTTTCATTTCTATATTCCTGATGTGATCTTTGGAGTAAAATTCCTGTGGCAATAGCTGAGAGGGGGGGAGGGGGGATGCCTTTCTGTGAAAAGGGTGTGTTCCTGGAGTTTGGTTTGATTGGATGAAGTCAGCCAAACATGTTGATCTCATTTATTTACAAAGGTGAGGATTTTGAGGGTGGGTTTTTTCCTCTATCCAATTGCAATGCTGGGCTCTAGGTAGGCACAGCTCTTCAGGCCATCTTATGGTAACTGTGTGAGGCTGCTGCACACTGCAGCCCTTCTTGGTGAAGGAACATTTTTTGGAGAGAAATCATGCCAAGGTACACGGTGCACGTCCGAGGAGAATGGCTGGCAGTGCCGTGCCTGAGCTCCACGAACACCATTGAGTGGCTGGGAAAGGAAGCTGTGAGACGGTACATGAAAAACAAACCTGACAATGGGGGATTTGCTTCAGTGGAAGAAGTAAAGTTTTACATTCGAAGGTGCAAGGGACTTGGCTTGCTGGATCTTGATGATACCGTGGGGGATGCTCTAGAGGACAATGAATTTGTTGAAGTTGGTAAGCAAAGCCTTAACATTGCATTGTAGAGTGACTGTGTTGTCATCTGAGTCAGCAAACTGTGACTTTATCTAGATTCATCTACAATTGTACCAGAAAGATTGTCTACAGTTTTTATGGAAAAATGCCAAATAATTTAAGAATATTTAATTTTTAGGAATGGAACAACATAAAATTTAGAAGGTACAGGATTCTATATACATCTTCTGTATCTGCTGTTATATATAGTGTAAGCTATTCTGCCTTAGCCTTTGGAATACCTTAAATAAATACATACTTCCTTGTTATTTTCCCGCAAGCATGCAAGTATGTTCAGGGCTGATAGCTGGAAATTAGAATTCTATTGCTGTGAATTGTAATAAATAACAAATTAACTTACATGAAGAATGCAATTTAATCTTGTATGTGTTTATTCTGCATATTTCTTCTAGTTATAGAAGGAGATATAATGTCTCCAGATTTCATACCATCTCAGCCAGAAGGAGTTCATTTGTATCCTTTTTGAGTGCTTTGTGAAGTTTTTACAATTACAGACTTATAATTTCCTAGATTGCCTGCGTTTTTTAGAGCTCCTTCATTTTTAAAACACATTGCCAGTTATAATTAAGTGGTCACTGCCTATGAAATCCTGTCTGCCCTTTTTCCTTTACAAAGCTTTCAGATACAGCAAATACCGAGAACCAGAACAGGTAGGAATCACCAATGATTTTAAAACTCAGTAACAAATCCTGCTACTCAGCAGAAAATGCTGAGAGTTCAGCCAGTGCAACATTCACAAAAGCAGGGGCTGTTAGATTGGCTGGGTCTAGGAAGCTAAACTACAATGTGCTTGTTATGTTTTTATTAGCTGGGTTCCTGTCTTATGAGTAAGTATGAGGAAACTTCCTCTCATTGCTGAGTTTTGACTGCATTTTTTATTTATACTGATTATTAAGCAACTTTGTATGTATCCATATCCCAAACTAAAAGGTGGTTCTTTGGTGTAGTATATTTCTTTAGATGGCAACAGCTTGACAACGGAGGACTTGGTCAATTTAGGAAAGGGACTCTACAAGATAAAGGTAAAAATACTGAACAAATGCAGCTAAAATTACATGTCTATTTTTCTACAGCTAAATAATGACAAATAAGCTAATATTTAAACTGCTTACGTTTTAGCTCACACCCGAAGCTGAAGCTAAAGTCAAACAATCACGAGAAGTGATTGAAAGGATCGTAAAGGAACAAAAGGGTAAATATTTTTGCTTTCAACTATTAATTGTTTAGAAGACTTCATTGGGTTCACTCCTTAACCAGCAGTGTACATTTCTTGCAGTTGTTTATGGAATCACCACGGGTTTTGGAAAGTTTGCCAGGACTGTCATCCCAAACAGTAATCTGAGGTATGTTGTGTGTCTTCTCCGTCCTTTCTCTTCAGGAAAGGAAGAAGAGGGAGCAGTTTGACCCTGTATTTGGGGTTAAATGAGAGAACTGTTTCAGGAGTTCTTTTCGTTTTGTGTAAAATAAAACCTGATGAGACATTTTTTGAAGTTTAACATTTTTATTTTTTTTTCCCATAGGGAACTTCAAGTGAACTTGGTTCGTTCACATTCTGCAGGTAAGGAGAGATTGCTTGGTGTTACCATTTTCTGCCCCCGTTGGTAGTGGGAGAGTAACTGAGAAGGTTCCGTTACTGTTTCAGGTGTGGGGAAACCTTTGACCCCAGAGAGAACTCGCATGCTGTTGGCACTGAGAATCAATGTCCTGGCCAAAGGATACAGTGGAATATCCCTAGAAACCCTTGAGCAAGTTATTGAAGTGTTTAATGGTAAAAAGTTGCTTGAAGAAAATCTTCCTTTCCCTTTTTTTTTCCCCTTTTAACTCTTTTGTTAAAGGGTGTAACTCAATGGATCAAGATGCAGATGTTGATCTTTCAGCCTGGTAGTTGTGAGAGATCAGGGCTAGAGCTGCAACGAGAGTAGTCCTGTTGGTGCCATTGTCCATGACTGTAGGCTGTTACTGTGACCACACTTACAAGCTGACTTCTTTGTTTTTCAAGGAGTGTATCAAGGGAAAGCTCTAAAAGGAGTGATTTTTTTTCTTTCTAGCATCCTGCCTTCCTTATATCCCAGAGAAAGGGACAGTTGGAGCCAGCGGAGACTTGGCCCCTCTCTCTCATCTTGCTCTGGGATTAATTGGAGAGGGAAAGATGTGGTCCCCGAAGAGTGGCTGGGCTGATGCTAAATATGTAAGATCTGTGCAGCTGCTAGTTTATTTTTTTTCTGCTTGCTGACACATTTTTCAAATTGCATGTAGCTTTGAGAGAAAGAGAGCTTTCGCTCAGATTAATAACATGTAAAAGTCTTTGGATTTTCTCTACCAGTTTGAATTGGGATTAGGTTGCCTTTAGCTGCTCAGCCTCGAGTTTGAGGAAGGTGGATCCGTGTAGTATGCAAGAACTGACCCACATGTCACTGGAGCAGACATAAATAAGCAGTATGTTATTGAGCCCTAAAGAGATACCATGCCATAGTACATGCTATACAAGATACCACAGTGATATCATTTATGAACTGAGGAAAGGGACAGGATGTGATACCAACTATGAAAGAATTATTCCTGTTTTTTCAGCTCCATGAGCATCAATGCTTTTCTAAAAAAAAAAAAAAAAAAAAACAAACAAGATTACCTCTCAAATCACCTGGAGATTCACTGGAGGCAAGATCTTCACAGTAAAATTTCTCCTGATTTTATAGTGGCTTTAAGTAAATACACAAGTTTGGATATTTCATTTTTGATAAATTAACAAGGGTTACGAGGAGCCTATATATCATTCTCCTTCACAAGATGGAAATGTTACAATGGAATTAGTTTTTAATCCATTGTTATCCTGCCGCTGACACATCAACAGATTGATCTTGTGTTAAGTCTCTCCAAGTCCAGCCCCTCCAAAGTCTGTCATGGTAGTTTGTTCTGCTACACCTATAACTCCTATTCATGAATATTTGAATACCAGACTCGTTCATGGATTGATAGTGTACATCACTAGAGACTGGAGAAGGATTGAGAACTACGCAGGGAGAGGAGGAAGGAGGAAGCTGACCAGTGTGTCCTGGACCTTCAAGACCAGAAGTTATAGCTGTACACTTCTGAGATGCATTACCTCTTCTGTTGGACAGGGTGAGAGGATTAAATGAAAAACAGGTTGTGCTGTTTTTCCATTTCCCGCAAGAGTTATTGCCCTATAGAATAGACATGTACAGAATAAACTGGATTGGACTCCTCCTGTCACTAGAGATTTTCTATAGAAAGGATTCAGGATCATTTAAAAAGGAGTAATTTATGCCAAGCCAAAATGCTGAGAGGCAGGGTGTAGGCAGAACTGCCTTCCCAAGAGGTTTCCACCCATCATTCCTATTGCCCTCTCCCATCATCTAGAACACATTAGATGTTAATGGCCTAGGACAGTGACATATATCTTGCTTCAGTGCTCCTGCTACCTTCTTGTATTGGCATTGGCACTAGGAAATGAGGTGCTAGTTTGGAAGCCCTTTATTTAGCCCAGCAGAAAAAGGTATGTTATATGTTTGTGATATAAAGCTCTTTTTCTCTCATCACTTAAAAAATTTGTTAATATTTCTGATCATGAAATCTTTAAGTTTTAGTGACTTTGTTTTGTGACTTTAGTGACTGAAAAGTGTTTTTCATTAACTGCCTTGGCATTTAACTCCATCACAGGTCCTAGAAGCCCATGGACTGAAACCAATTACCTTGAAACCAAAAGAGGTAATAAAGTATAATGATGTCAGCTGATGAAAATGAGCATAGTCAATCACTATTTGCTTTATATGTACAATAAAAGCATTACATGAATTAATAATTATTTTAAATCATGCTTCAGAAGGATAATGATGAAGTGTTGTCAGGAGTAGGATTCACCACTCCTAGTGTTACCCTACTTGACTTGAAACGTCAGACCCAAGCTTGGTGTTCAGATTTTCTCTGTGGTCAGTGCAGACAGACAGGCCTGTTCAGAAAGTACTTTATACCATCTTGAAACAGCTAAGAGGTGCCTTCAAGGTACATTTCTGCTCTTCGGCCATAACAGGAGGTCAGATGACTGACTTGAAGCAGGTATCTGATTTGCTTGGAACTACTGGTGCTCCAAGGGTGTCTGCAGTGACTTAGGGTGGTCATGAGCATTGACACTGTATGTAGCAAAGATGCTCCGTCAAGCTGTGCATTTTATGATTTCAGAACGGCCCAAAAAGCTAGACAAAGATTTTAACTCCTTCATGTGAGAAGGAGAATTATCACAGATGTGTGGAATTGTCACCCCGTGGAATAGCTTCAATGAATTTGCTTAACATCTGCTCTCTCTTTGAAGGGTCTGGCCCTCATCAACGGGACCCAAATGATCACCTCGCTGGGATGTGAGGCGGTTGAAAGAGCCGGGGCTATAGCGAGGCAAGCTGACATCATCGCTGCCCTTACACTCGAAGTCCTGAAGGGTACAACGAGGGCCTTTGACACTGGTGGGTACTGGGCCCTCCCTGACTGTTTTCTTAACAGCTCCTGACAAGAGAGGCACAGCCTGACAGTCTAACTTGTCTTACTAGATATCCATGCAGTGCGCCCGCATCGAGGGCAGGCTGAAGTGGCCTTTCGATTCAGGTCCCTCCTAGATTCTGACCATCATCCATCAGAAATAGCAGGTGAACAACCTTAACCTTCACCCTCTCAGGTTGCCAGGACAGGCTGGGTCCTTCAACAGGACACAATGCTTTTGTGTAAGCAATATTTGGGTTTTGCCCTCCTTGTGTCTTCTAGAGAGCCATAGATTCTGTGACCGAGTTCAGGACGCGTACACAATGCGCTGCTGCCCTCAGGTAAATTCCATCACAATAGATAAATGATGGTGAAATTTCCACCTCAGTAATACAGTCAGTTATGAGCTGTCTGACATTTAGAGGGAGTGGCTTTATTTTGCTCCTTATTCGCTTCACAGTAGCATTAATGGAGACATATAATTTGTTGATCGCGTGCATGTACACATCAGGCATCTAACAAAGCTGTATTCAGATCTGGAAGAGGCTAGGGGATGGAAACAGAGGGAAAGTGATGGTTTCCATGCTTTCAGATTTTGTAGTCATTTTCTTCTGCATTGGTGTTAATAACACGAACTGGGTGTTCCCAAAAGCCAAGAGAGTGTGGTATCTCAGACATACTGGAAGAGATCAATCCTATGTGTTTTAACAAGAGCAAAGCTATTAAATCAGTGGAATTAATGGAAGTTAATAAATTAATAAGGGGTTTTGTTTTCTGTGAGTCTTTGTAAGGCTACTTCTTCCCCTATAACACTTCTGCCACTGAATAAATATGTTCAATTTAGGTAAACAAACCAAAATAAGTAAAAAATGCCCTATTCAGATTACTCTTTTGGCAAAACTGCCACAATAATAGTAAATACCATCTTTCAAGTGCCTAGGATTGGCAGTGGTGCTCCTGATGTTAAAAGCAAATCCAAGACCATCTTCCATGTGTGAAAGTTGACTGGGATGATGGGAAAGAGGGTCCTGCAGCTCAGTCAGCATCCTGAATTTGAACTAAGTGCAGATACTGAGCTCAGGCACTAATGTCTTTTGTTCTAGGTCCATGGAATTGTAAATGATACAATTGCTTTTGTGAAGGACATAATAACAACGGAAATCAACAGCGCCACGGACAACCCTGTATCTTTTGGATTACTGTATTTACTATATAAAATTCTGCTTGGCCTTTTTATTCTTTTATTCTGTATAATTACTCACACGGGGGGCAAAAAGTCATAACTGTCTTTGGTCAGTCATAACTCTCATTGTTTGCAACGGCAACCTCTCTTCCTTTCCTATGACTGCATTGAGGGATTACTGTCAGCACTGTCATGCAAGGCTGCATTTCTGTCAGCACTATAATGATGCTGCACATAGCATCCTATCAATTGCTGATAAGCATTATTGCTTCTAATCTGTCCAAAATTGTAAATGTCATGGAGAGAATCTATCAAGGAGCTGAAAAATCTATGCTAGGATCTGAACAAATGGGGATTTTTGGACCCTCTATGAAGGACCTCCCTTTATGCAGCTTATTTGGAAAAAAATACATGTCAAAATTATACCTACAAAGTTGAAGAACTGCGATTGTGTCTTCATTTCCTGAAAAGTCAAATGTGGATGCAATATAATGTGCTTGTGAATAAAACCCATTTGGCACAAACACTCCTTCAGTTAAGATATTCTAATTACTGGCAGATACCACTCATGTAAACTGTATTTCACTCATGTGGGCCTTAACTTCTCCTTAAAGATGGTGTTTGCTGAAAGAGGAGAGACCATTTCTGGAGGAAATTTTCATGGTGAATATCCTGCAAAGGTAATTTAGCATTTGAAGAAAGGAAAAGAATTTTTTTCTGGTTTGGTTTTTTTTCTTGTTTGTTTTTGTCATCTGATGTAATGAAATCTTCTTTTGTAGGCTCTGGACTATTTAGCAATTGGTGTGCATGAACTCGCTGCAATTAGTGAAAGAAGAATTGAGAGGCTCTGCAACCCCTCACTTAGTGAACTGCCTGCATTTTTAGTCACTGAGGGAGGTCTAAACTCGGGCTTCATGATTGCACACTGCACAGCAGCTGCCCTGGGTGAGTGCTTGAGCAATACCATGGAGAGAGCAAGCTAGAAAGACTGATTTTTTCAAGACAGATGTAATCTAATAGTGGACGCAAAGGTATCTGGCTCCTGTTTCCTGTCTCTTCTCCATGTGTTCTGTGCTGTCTCGTAAAGTAGGAGTGTTGGGTGCAGCTGCAATTATTTCAGTTCAAGCTTCCTTATTCTGCACTGAGCCTTGGGCATGTCTGGTGCTCTGAGCATGCAAACTTAGTGGACTTTGATGGGAGGGCTTGTCTCAAAGGTGGGCTGATGCCCTCAGTAGTGAGTGTCTCCATTTGACAGCCTGGTCTGCACATCAGTATCACACCCCACAGTCTCAGAAGACTGGAATTCGCAGGGCTGGCTATTGGGGGAGCACTGAAATTAAACATCAATTCAGGTTTTCCTATAGAACTCATGGATAAGGCAACAAGAAGCCTGCTGGCTGCTGGGATACTACAGTTCATAGGTTCAAGGAAGCATGAGCCAATATAAAGATAAACATGCTCTGAGAAGAGAGTAAATTTTAAAAGTTACAAACACAGTAACAGAGAATATCAGATAAATGTGTAGATAAACATTCTGCAGAAAAACAAGTGAATTAACTAAATCAGTGTGCTAAAGGAACCCTGCCTAGAGGCTGATTTGGGAAGTGGGTCTGGAAGAGAAGCTGAAATGCTCATCCCCTTGTTTAAGGGCTGGAACCTTTACCTTTTAGCTCGGGAGAGTTTACGATGGCTCCAGGCTTCAGCTGGTTGCATGGCTTCAGGTTTCACTGCACACTTCTGCAATCTGGAGACACATATTCTGGGGTGTTTGTGATTTCTGCTGTGGGAAATGTAAATTACAGCCCTGCTTCTGCTGACACTAGAAGCAGGGCTTCTAGTCAAAAATGGGTCAAAATCATCCCATCCTGATCAAAACAGCCAGGATTTTATCTGAATTAGAGTTCCTTTTATTTTTCTTAACTTTTTTTAATCACCAATGTTTTTCAAATCACTCTGCCAGTTTCTAGGTTATTTGTGTAAAAGCTAATGTTTTTCACTCCCAGGGTCAATAGATAGAAATGAAAAAAATTTGCATATATTTTGCAACACCACTGGATGTGTCTGTCTGCCCCTGCTCCAGCAGCTCTGTGCCTGCCAGACGGAGCTGTTTGCAGTGGTCACATGCAGCTTCTCTGGGACCTGCTGTCACCTTGCCTGAATGTGCCAGCTGGGCTCAGGTCCTAGACTGTCACTCCAGCCTATTTGCAATTGGTGTCACCACCTCTCTGTCACTCCTGTTGCTTTTCTGAAGCCACTAATTTGGCGAGGGCATTACACAGTATCCCACTGAGCTTCAGAAAGAAAAGGCTGAGTGCAGCCACAGTGCTGTGAATGCAGACTTCATTTTTTCTCTTTTAAAGAGCAATTCTCAACCTCAAATTGTCACAGAATGGTGCCTAAAGCCTCTCCTGCAGCCATATGCCTCTGTTGTTTGGATGCAGCATGAGAATTTACTCCAGACCTTGCATCTCACTTTCAAAGCTGGAGTGTGTCACCCTCCAGGACATGGGCAACCTTGTAGTGAGGTGAGGGAGGGAGAGGGCTTGTATTTCATTCCCCCGTCTTTCTAGAGGAAGTTCTGAAAGTGCCTCAGCTGCAATGAGCAGACTAGACGCTGATCTCTAGATGTATTCTTGAAAGCACAGGAGGGGTGATATTTGTGACCAAAACTAGAGGGGGCCAGTGCTCTCTCCAGATAGTTGCCCTAGAGCAACAGGTAGGACCAGGCTTCTGTTTCAGTTATGCTGTCTGCTCTTCTTCTTCAGTTTTCTCCAGGCCTTTGAGCCACAGCAACTCAAACTGGAGATGAGGAAGTGAAGAGTGAGCCATCATTACATATTTGGTTAATATTTGCATCTAAGGACTGGTGTTGGTTACTGTTTTCAGTGGCAGTGGTAGTTTTCAAGGTGGTTATTACAAATTACTCAGTCCAGGTAAAATATGATGCATCCTCGAAAGAGGAGCAGTAGTTAGACCCAATGTGCTCTGATCTCCATGTTGTCCATTGCTTCTGCTGTCTCATGCCTATTCTGTCCTACATTCATTGTGCTGGGTTTTTGCAGTGTCAGAGAACAAAGCCTTGTGCCACCCCTCTTCTGTGGATTCTCTCTCAACCAGTGCTGCTACAGAGGATCACGTGTCCATGGGAGGATGGGCAGCAAGAAAAGCTTTGAGAGTTATTGAACATGTGGAACAAGGTAAAATTAAAACTCTGATTTCCAGACAGATCATGAAAATGAGGAGCTAACACCAATAATGATCAGGTGTGAGGTAGGCAGGTACAATGCAAACTTCTTCAGATGGAAGACTCTCTTCCAAAGCATTGTCATTTTACTGGTGTTTTTTGTGTGGGCTCTGGCAAGCTTCAGAGGGAGAACTTCCATTGTTAGCTCAGGCTCCTATTTCCTCAGTGCTAAAAAAGTTTTCTGATTTATGATGGTCATTAATTTGAGTATTCAAGTTCCCCTGGAAGAGATTCCTAGGGACTTAAGACTCTGGTGACCAGGAGTTGCTGGTGCACTTGAAAGGTCTGTACAGCAGAGCACCCAAAATCTGCTTGCTGAAATGCTAGATACTGCTCCCAGCATCATCCACGAAATGATCCTGCCACTGGGCTGGCTCTCTGGGGGCTGTGGATCCACTGGTTTTTCACATTGCCTGAATCATGTCATATTAGTGAGAACAAAGGCCAGGGATAGCTTTACACAGGAAACCTCACCTTGAGCTGTACCTGCCAAAGATCCCTTTTGCTGTTCTGGTTTCCCAGTTCTGGCTATCGAGCTGCTCGCCGCCTGCCAGGGCATTGAATTCCTCCGCCCTCTGAGAACGACAACCCCATTGGAGAAGGTCTATGACCTTGTGCGCTCTGTGGTGAGGTAAGATCAGATAAACACTTCCCCAGAGGTTGCTTGCCTGGAGAGCAGCTGCTGGCAGTGGGGGTTGATGTTTGCCCAATGTCTCATCACAGGCCCTGGATAAAGGATCGCTTCATGGCCCCAGACATTGAAGCAGCTCACAAGCTGCTCGTGGAGCAGAAGGCAAGTGCTGACTTTTGGCTTGTGCGTAGGATTGTCTAGAACCCTTTCCCTTTGTCCGTGTCAGCTGCTGGTTTTGCTGCCCAATCCTCTTCATGGTCAGGTGGTTTTGTAGCAAGTGGCAATGACTGCACACAGAGCATTAGCCTGGTAACAAGACAAAGTATTTTTGCCTTGAATCCTTTCACCTTGTCCCCTTGGAGCTGTATCCTTTCCCATCTCTTGTCTATTCCTTCCACATGCTCTTCCCTAAACCTTGCCCTATCTGCCTCTCTGGTTCTGCTTCTCCCATACAGCATATCCCATCCCATAACTTTTCTTCAGGGTTGCCTGAACACATGCATTGATGTCTTAGCTGGCCTTTTCTTTGCTTCTGACTCTGCTGTTTCACGTTCTTGTTTTGCAGGTGTGGGAAGTGGCTCAACCTTACATTGAAAAGTACAGGAGGGAACACATCCCTGAATCAAGACCCATTTCACCTACAGCTTTCTCCCTGGGATCGCTGAGACTGAGTGCAGATGATAGTCATGACCACAGGGATCAGAATGAACTTTGAGTTGTGATCCTCTGGAAGAGAGCAGATCCTTTCCAGAACCTTACCTGAGCAGGGCCTTTCTACTCAAACTCCATGTGCTTTCTCCAGGTGACCTAGAGGACCTGACTGTCTAGCTCAGAAGCACAAATAGATAGTAAAGTTTCACTGCTTTCCTTATGTGTAAAAGATCAACTTTGTCATCACAGTGTGATTTTGACTGAATTTCATGAACTTCTGAATACAAATTGTTCAGACTCCTGCTGAAACCAGTATTTGTTTTGTCAACTTTTCATTTGTTTTCTCTTCATCTGTGCCAAACAACCTAAGTGATATTCTTACCTTTCTTCTCCCCCTTTGAGTAACTGCTGTGATCCCCCTCATTTTGCCACAAGCAAGATTATCTTTACACTTAATTCTTCTCTCTTTTGCAGATCATATGTGAGATACTGGCTCCTGTGTAACAGGAGCATTTTTAGAGCAGGTGCTTCACAAATCAGAAAAGCTGAGTGCATAGGAATGTGCTATGGAAATCATTACTCCAGAACAAATATATTACATTCTGGTGATGGACTACATTTAATGCAGCTTTCCAAGAGCTATGGGCTCACACCTGCAATCAATAAACTGAGGCTTCACATACAGCTGTAGCAATCTATTTTCCTGCCGTGTGTGATGATGAAAATGTAAAGCAAAAGCTAATTCAGAAGTAAGTAGGACAGGTGAGGCAGGGGCTAGAGGAGGTGTAGGACTAGTGAATGTGAACCAGTGTTGAGGCAATAGCACCAAGACCTACACTCCTATGGCTCACCAGGCCTGTCTGCCAAGGGCCCTGTCTGCCAAAGGCCCTGTCCCCATAGATAGGAACATGACTGAGTGTGCTCTGTGTCACAACACTGTCCTCTGGCAAAGGCTTTATTTTGCAAGGCAAGAGTCAGGACATGGATTTCACCTCATGGTGCAGTGATGACATGGCAGTACTGATCTGGCTGAGTGGCATTCAGCACAAGCTGAAAGCCTCCCCAGCCTATAGGCTATGCTGCAAGGGACAGCCAAAGCACCAGTGTGGAGCTGCCCTTGAGTGTCTGACACCTGCCCTGCTAAATGTGCCCTGAGGAGAGGGCTCATGCCTGCTGGCTACCTAGCAGGTTGCCAGATGCCTTGGGCATTCAGAGAAGATATTCTGAGCCTTGCTTCCCACTCACCTCTGCTTTTGGCTGCCTGGGACCAAGGGATCCCCAGCACACACTGCAGCACAGTGGACTTAGGTTTTGCACTATACCTGTGCAGAGCTGAGAGGCACCACTCTGCCTGCACCCTGCATTTAAGAAATACCTGTGCTCCTTCCCTGACAGCCTTCCAAAAATCCCTGTATAAACATTATTTATGAAGGCTGTCTTGGGCAGAATGGACTGTGCAATCACATGCTTGAGATGTTCTTTCAAGCTTTATAAAAACAAAGTTCCACACCCACATCTGCTTGCAATAAAACACGTCAGGTGGCAGGAATGGTATTACATTGTTTTAAAAACTGATGTAGTTGGCTAGCCTGGACCAAATAAAGTACGAAGAAAGATACTACAGGGGATGGCTTGCAGATTTTGGGTGTTAATATATGTGCCCAAGGCTCAGGGAGATCAGAAGGTCATAATAATGCTCATACGTACTTGTGATGACTTTCAAATATCTGTTAATCAGAAGGAGACCATTGTCCTTCCTCAAGGGTCTGGTTCACTAAAGCACTCTGCTCTGTCTCACAAGCTATGTCACTTGCTTATATCAATCATTATTTTTGATGTGAAGTTCTTCATGCTTGTAGGTGCAATTTTATGACTTCACCTTCAGAAAGTAAATCCCTTTTGCTTCTGCAGTCACCACCCATTTGAAAATTTGAAGAAAATACTTAGTCCATTGGTATTCAGAGACCCTCCTACCCCAGACCCTCTGCTTAAATACTGCAAAAGCTTAAATTCTCCAGAGCTGTATCATCCTTTTTTCTACATACTGTATTCCTAAACAATGTTTCAAGCTGTGGGAAAAAAAGCAGTAGTTGAAAGAAAAATGAAGGAGTGCTTTTAAAAAAATAGGCTCCTAAGTTTCAACATGGCTTTGAAGAAAAGTTATCATACTTACCAGAATCACATTCAAACTTCCACAAACAAATATGTCTCATGTTGTTTCAGATTCAGCCAAGAATAAATAAAATTAGGTCTTTTCTGGAACATCTGTATGACACTGCATGTGATCTTCTCCCAATATGGCCAAGGGCCATCCCAAATGTGCATGCCTGAGCCCCTGGCCCTCTGTCACAGGTTCTTAACATCACACTCCCCAGTAAATCTTACCTGGATCCAAACTCTGTTTATTCATTTTCAAATATAATAATATTATAGATTAATTGTATAGAACAACATTTTTGGAAACTGTTTTATTCAAGATGGATACAATTAGAAATTATTTTATTGTGCTGAAGAACAATGGACATAGAGATGCACCAAAAGGGTAATGCTTGGTAAGGTTTATTTGAATAAGAGTAAGGTGAGCAGGCAAACAATTTACTGGTAAATACAAATCTGATTTGTCTGTTGCTTTGAAATACTCCATGCTAATTTGACTTTAATAGCTTACTAAAATACTGCCTTCTCTCAGTAACTGCTCATTGTCTCACACCTCTCATTTTCATAGACGACTTTTCCTTTAACTATAACACAGTTGATCAATGCTTCATGTCCACCAAACTGGTAAATCAAGTGCTCCCACCTAAAAAGACAAGATGTTTAAGAATATATAAATTTGTGTAAGAGCAGGTCACATGCCTGGCATACCTGGCAATTTTATAAGATTTGCTTGAAAATGGAAAAACATTATTCTATGTCTACACAAAAATGTCTCTTGCTGCATGAATACAGTGAGTCTATCAGTAGAGAATTTATTCTGCAAAACAAACACATATAATCTCTAGGTAATTTGTAATTAGGCATGGATTACTTGTAATAACAGCCCCAAAAGTCTCAGGCTTTGTTTTCCACTGGAGTAATTAAGGAAAATGAAAGCAGGTCTAAAATGCTACAAGTGTCCCTTTATTCAGTGAAGATAACTAAGGCTAAAGCACATTTCAAATGCCAATGGAAGAACAAACCTTGATGAATTTATGATAAGAAGATCCCCCTGCTTGCCAACCTCCAAGGAGCCATGTGTGTCTGATTTGCCCAGAGCATAAGCTGCATTAATGGTGGCAGCTGCCAGTGCTTCATTCATTGACATCTTCATGTTTACACAGGCCAGATGCATCACCATAGGCTAGTAGGCAAGGAAGGGGACAAGGGGAGTTACCAGGAACACAAAGCTGTTTATGCTTCAAATCCCTAAGCACTCTCCTTCTTCCTTGCCCAACAGAAGTTGTTTGTACAACATAAATTTTGCCAAATCCAGAACAAGAACTGTAGTATCAGTAGCTTTGAGAGCATTTTGAATAGGCCTCTCAGTGCATATGAAGGATGGAACCCATTCTAGTTTCAAGAATTTCTGGTGAAAACTACCAATACACAAAAACAAACACAGGCATCTGTCTGCATGGAGCATGCAGCTCTCCTTGTGCACATGAAACCAGTTTGAAGTGTGCAAGACCTATACACAAGTTATACTAGTAAGAAATTTCATAATTCTATGGTTTTGGTATTAGGATTATCTTACCATTGAAAAACAGTATGCATTAGGATTAAAGTCACTGCCAAGAGCAACTATAACACCTTCTTCCAACATTTTTCTAGCTTGAGGTTGCTTCAGTCTAGTGGGAAAAATAAATTTATCAGTACAATTTGCTTAGTTATCATACAATGATATACAAGGGCAAAATCTCTCTGTTTAGCTACATTCATGCACTCAGTTACACTGATCCTTATGGAGATGAAAGCCCAAATTCTCCTCTTGCATCCCTACCTATCACACTGTGGACAACATAAATGGGAAGTGCGAGCTACAGCTTTTGCAGTAACAGCACGTGGCAGCAGCCAGTGTCAACCACCAGGCTCCCACTGAAATTCTGGTATTTATCCAGATGTCAGCCACTTCAGAATTTACAAGATTAAAATCTTCATTTCTGAAAAAAAACTTATTTTCTAGCTCTTACAGGCTTCTTCAAAGACAGGCTTCAAAATGTGAGCAGTGGCACATGCAATGCAGCAGTTTCTTCCCAATTTTTGAGTCTGTGAGTTTAGTCTGCATACATTAGAGATCTTTTCACTTAGCAATTAGAATGCAAAAGATGTTTTCAATAACTTCAATATCTGGAATAGCCACTTCAAAACTGTTCAGCCCCTGAATTAATCTGTGTAGATGTTTGCAGGGCAAACACTTGGAAATACACTCTCCTAGGAAGTTTTAGCCATAGCTGCTGTAAAGCCACTCTGAATCTACTGGGAGACTTCTCAGCAATCACACATTTTTGAGGATTTCCAGCAGAAATAAGGAGGGAGGCTCATTCAGTTCTCTGCACATGTGATTGCCTTCACTGACCCAGACTGATCCTTAAGGCACAGATACACGCCTACGCTTTTGGATTAAAAGACCCTCAAACCACACACATGGATATTTCAGTTACAAAAGTTTCACTTCAACCTAGTGGCCTTACCTTAGCATGTAGGCTGTTGTTGGCAGAAGCACAGCAGCACACTTAGCTCTTGCCATCGCCACAATACCTTCATCAGTAACTTCTTCCAGGTGGCTGATGGCCCGGGCTCCTAGTTCAGCTCCAAGCTAAGTAAATTTTCAAGCAAATTACTCACAATTCTCAATTAATTCAGTTTAAAAAGTTGTTTCTAAACAACTGGAAGAGACAATTCACTATTAATACAAGATATACCAGAAGATAAATAGTAAAGAATGCTTGAAAGAACAACCAGAATACAGAGACAAAATATTTGTTAATTTACTGCAGGAAAAGGCGATCACTTTATCCACCCACAGAGAAGACGCACACCTTCAGTGGTGTTTTTAACAGCCTAACACACAAACTGTGTGAGAGCCATGGACGAAAGCATTATCAGCTCCTGTTGATAAATGTTCAATCAGAAAATAGTTCACAAAACTGAATGCTGCCTTCAATGGGGAAGTCAAATAGGCTTTTACGATCAACCAAGTTTTTGGTTTGGTTTGGGTTTTTTTGGTTTTTTTTTTTTATATATACAGCTTGGGCAGACCTCAAAGAAAGGAAGCAATATTTAAATTATGGTGAAACATGGTGTCAAAGGGACTTTCTTTATCAAGATATTTGGGAAGCTAGTCCTGACTAAACCACCTCTCTGAGTGTGCTCAGATATACTGATATCTGAGTAACGAGACCACTGAGTGTGCTCACTGCAATTTGACTTGTTGCTTCTAAAAGGACATTTAATTAAAAAAAAAAAAAAATCAAGTTGTGTAGAAACCATGTTTTTGTCATCCTTGGGTGCATGGATATCCACCTTCCTGATCTGTATCCATGTGGAAGATAAGCAAAGTCAATGTTTGGTTAGCCAGTGCACGTTAGGCCCAGAGGTCAAGGCTTCCTCCCGTGTCCTCTAAAGCTGCACATGGACTGTTCTTCCTGGCATCTGTTTCTATCAGATGGTCTATTTCACAAAGTCTTAGAACAGACAACCTCCGTTTTGAAAAACTGCAAATCTTTCACGGATTGGGCTCTCACAGGAGCAAAAATGAAAGTTAAGAAAGATGTACCTCAGCAGATTTCATCGGATGCAGCTCATCACCATGGAAGTTAATCTGCAACCCTATATCTTTTCCAGCTTGAAGTATTCTCCTTGTAGACTCCAGATCAAAGACCCCCTTCTCACAGAACACATCTATATTGTTGACATCTATTTCACCACTAAGTTTGAGTTCTTTCAGTTTAGGAAGGTGGTTATTGATAATGTCGTCTGTGGCTTCAGTAGCAGTTTTCCCTCTAATGAAAAGAAAATGTTACAGAGCCGTATGAGTAACATCCTCAAAGTCTGGCACACACCCAAGCCATACATGCAATTACTGAATTACTTAGGAAATGATGTAAATATGAATCCCTCAAAAACACATCAAATTAAAAAATTAAGCCCCACTGTAATTCATGTGCTCTTCAATGTGAGTTATGTTCCATTCGAAGAATATTAGATTGTATTTCTGAATGTTTTCAATAAGGTTGGCATCTTGGATGCTAACAAAGATATCGGGTACTTTAAAAGAAATTTTCTGCTTTCCTATTCATATATTCTGATCTCTTTATACTGTATTCTAAAATACAACTATTTAATGAACATTTAAATATGTTAAATCATATTAATACAATATTTTTATGCAAGTATCAAAGGAGATATGCAGTATAAGTCTTTATTTTTAATTTACCTCTCCTCCTTTTTTATCATTCAGAGTGATGGACAGATAACTGTTTCTAATCAGAGGGGCTTCCCAAGATTTGATTTGCCAAAGTCAGAATCATTTATGAATCCTCTGTTACATAAAGATAACCCAGGAGAGATCAGTAAATGCCTTAGAACTAGCAAATAATCCCAAAATAAGCAGTTGAGTTAGCATTTTCCAATTTTAATATCTAAGGCCAAGGGACATACAGCAGCTAAATGCCTGAGAATCTCAATGCTCATTTCAGGCACTGTAAGGCATGCAGACACTGGCACTGGAGTACCACACATGGCTGAGTTGGGAGCCATGCAATGGCAATAAATTCAAGATGCCAAATTCCACCTGAATTTATAAACAAGGTTATAAAGCAGAGCTTTTCTTCCATTCCCTTCTCACTGAAACACTCACTGGGGTTGCTAACCCTCTGACTGCACCAAGGCTTCTCCCTTTTCTCTCTCTACTTAGCAGCCCTTGGGAGGAATTTGGGCTGAAAGATTAGGGCCAGAGCCAAGATAAAACAGAAGGAAACACTAAGAAATTGTTTCACTTTTTGAGGGATATAACGCCCCAGAAATGCAAAACAAAACTGCTGTTGTTTTAATGCAGAAGATTTCTGCTCAGGAAAACACTTTGAAAATTTCTTGATAAAGTTGAAAATAATCCCTTGCCAATAAAATATAATAATGATTTTTAAAAATCAGGCATTCCCCAAATCATGAGTTTGATTCAAAGTGATGACTAGAGGGACCAAGGAAGAACTGGAGAATTCCTCATGGTCAAAATGAAAATCCAAGCCAGAATCTGAGGGGTAGCATAAAATTCAAGCAAAATAGTCTAGACACAAACATTTGACTGAAAACAAAAGAGAGGATTTTAAAAGACCCAAACTGGAAAATACAAGTAACTCTGTACTTCTTTCAGGAAATTTCCTTAAATCCCCAACTACCTTTTCTCCTAACTTAAAAGTATCCTTACTACTACATTTTTTTACGCTTGATGTGCATCAGTGGGGAACTAAGTGTGCAGAGAATGAGAAGGCACACCTGTCTCTCTAACATGAAAGTTAGTACTTTTGAAAAACATTGGAATTTATTTCACTGGTTTACAGAAATGCTCACAGCATTTTTATGGGAAAGATTGTTTATTAGGATTTTGACTGAGATCCTACCAAGGCTTTTTAGGGGAGGGAGCAAGGAAGGACTTAGAAATATATATATAGTTTGGGGTGAAAGATCAATTTTATTTTACCATTAAGTCCTCTAAATTGTAGTTGCTGCCTTGTTGATTTTAGTTACTTTATTCTTAACCATCTTACAGTTACTGAAGATGATCCAGGATTCATTTTCCACAGTTAGATCGACAAAAGATGACAAAAGATAATACCATCCTGCTCCAAATACACAAGAATTAGATTGAAAAAATATTTTTTGGGTCATGTTTTCTTGAATGTTAGAAAAGGTTAGGGGTTTTTTTGGGAGTATACCTTTTTTTTTGTTTTAATGAACATCTCCTGAATATTGCCACATAATAAGCCTGCCTCCACCTCACATGCCTTGTCTTACAGCAGTCTACCACGAAGCATGTCAAAATATCTAGCCAAAACTCCTCATTAATTCCCTCATACACTAAAATCTGGTAACATGAAGATGCTATTTTCATTACAGTAAAATAAAAATCAGGAGTGAGAAAGGATTTTTATGATATGTCTGCTTGAGCCATCAGAATAATTGATTAAACACAGCGCAATCTTAATCTCATAGCTATAAGATGTATGCAAGTCTTCATTGCATGGAAGCATAATTAAACTTAGTTTATGGAGGTATATAAAGATTAAAGATGGCATTTTTTTTGTTGTTATTTGGCCAAAATAAAATCTCATGGCAGAGACCAAGCTTGAAAGATAGCAGCAGATGCAAGCAGATGAACTTTGTACAGGAAATCCTCTAATCTGTATTATGTTCAGTGTGACCATCAGCTGGAGGCAGGGGTTCTGTGCTAAGCCTATGCTGGCATTTAGGAGTCACTAAATAATGTTGCCCTGCCTTCCTTCAAATTAATATTTAGGAGAGCTTCCTATAAATATCGGCTGCTGTTTTTCAAGTAGATTGTATTTTAGGAGTGAGGCAGAAGAAACCAATTTTCAATGCAAAGCAGCAGTGCTTAACAAGAGAAAGGTCAAGTCCCATTACTTGGGCACAGCGTGAGCTCCGCAGTATGTTGAGGAAATGCCAATATCCATGGATTTCTTAGCACGTTCAATCACCCTGAGCATTTTGAGCTCGGTTTCCAAGTTTAAGCCGTATCCACTCTTGCACTCCACCAGCGTGGATCCTGCTCTGAGCATGCGCTCAAGGCGGTGCTGGAAGGAGCTGAACAGCTCATCCTCCGTGGCCTTCCGAGTGTGCTCCACTGTAAAATGGATTCCTCCCCCTGCCTGGTGGATCTCCATATAGGATGCACCTGCCAGCTTGGGTTAGAGAAGAGAAAACAAAAAACCACCCCCCATACGATTAGCTATGAACAGAGCATTTTCCACACAAGAGATACTGGAAAGTGCCTTGAGGTGTCTTTGCAGTGAGAGAGACAAAGGGAGGAGAAAAAAAAACCCCATTAATTCTTCCTCTCTCCCCCTTTTCTTCTCTCTCCCTTCCACTTAAGTGAAGAAATGTTTTAAGAAGTGGCATAAAGAGAATTACTCCAAAGATTTGCTTTCCCCTGAGTCCAAGCGGAACACCAATCTCCAGTTCAAAATTCATTTATGTGGAAAAGAAAAGGGATGGAAAAAATCATGACATAGATGGTAACAGAGGGTGGCACTCCTGTATTGCTTCAATTAATGCAAAAATATATCAAGGGTGGCTGCAAAGGATGCAGGTACACTCCTCTCTCAGCCTATCAGTATTCAAAAAACATCCCTTCTCCCTCAGGTAGATTATATGACAGAAATTATGTATTTTTCTATAAAAGAAAGATGAGAGTCACTAGGAAGTAGAAACAGTTATATATTAAAAAAAAAAAAAAAAAAAAAAAAAAAGGGGAGGAAGAAAAATCCATCTGTGTAATTTTATGCTGTTACCTTCATCGCAAACTCATGAACCCTATCTCCAGCCCACACTGGATGTGTATGTGCATCTACCAGGCCTAAAGAAAACAAAGCAAATGTACACTTGAGTTACTTCACTGTGTAAGAGAAAAGACTATGAACATGCAAGCAAATTAAATAGACAGCAGAAGCTCCCCTAAAAAGTTTCTATTGGTTAGAGAAATCTAAAATCCAACCAGCCAAATATCCTAGGATTTTCTTCAGAGGCTATTAATTTTCTTTCACTTTTTTTTTTTATTTTGGTCTGACATCTTATGCAAAATGTCTCCAGGTAAATGCATCAGTTGCTGAGTTTGTCATGTTATTTTGATAAAGTTTTCAAACTGTGGAAGAAAGGATAAATAACAAACTTTGAAAGAGCTCATCAGACTTTAAGCCTGTACTCTTTAAAAAAAGGCAAACTTCTTAGGCTGGGCTTAGCACACTAGATGTCCTCTAGCAACACTTACTACAGTGGGAGCCTTCTCCACAAGCTCTGAAACTGACACTGCTAAATGGCAAGGCCACTGTAAGAGAAACACAAGTCTGACAGCTCATGTACTAATACCACTTGGATAGTTTAACATGCAATAGACTTGCTCATCATTTGGGGATTTTTTATCAGGCAAAGTTGCAGAATATGTGCCTTAAAATCCCTCTAGCATGCAAACAGCTGTGGGCAGGATGGACAGACTGAGCTCTGTGGCTGAATGGCTGATGGGCTGAGAGAGTACAGAAAAGAGCAGTTAATCTGAGGAGTCACTCTATGGGTCAGCTACATTCCTGTTGTGATCTATGACAGGAGGAACAGATCCAAAGACAAAACAAGAGGAGACAGAGCTCCAGAAGAACCCTTGAATATTTCCAGCAAGGGAGAGTCCATTCTCTGGGCAGCCTGTTCCAGTGTTCAGTCATCTGCACAGTAAAGAAGTTCTTCCTTGTGTGCATCAGCTTCTGCCCATTGCCTCTTGTCCTATTGCTTGGCACCACTGAGAAGAGCCTGGATCTCCAGGCACCCCCCACTTCACATACTTACAGACATTGATGAAGTCCCCTTTCAGTCATCTCTTTTTGACGCCGAACAGACCAAACTCTCTCAGTCTCTCCTCATAACAGAGATGCTCCAAACCCTTCATAATCTTTGTAGCTCTCCACTGGACTCACTCCAGCAGCTCCATGTCTCTCTTGTACTGTGGAGCCCAGAAGGGCACACAGCACTCCAGATGTGGCCTCACCAGGGCTGAGCAGAGTAACAGGATCACGTCCCTTGACCTGTTGGCAGTGCTGTTCCTGTGTATCATAAAAAAACACCTACCTGGTAACACACACTTCCCAGAGCAGTCAATTATCCTTTCAAAGGTTGCTTCTGAAAACTGATTGCGGATAACATCTGCCTGGCCCACAGCTTTGATACAACCATCCCTGCAAAACACAATGAACAAAGAACGTGTGAGTCTATCTAAAAGTCAAGCACTCAACGACAGAGCTCCTGGAACAACAGGGGCAGGACCTTCAGCAGGACTGAAGCTGCACACGTGGAGCTGGTTCGCTCATTTTACAGATGCACAGCAAACACTGGGGTAATGCCGTACATTTCAAGCTGTTTGCCATAACGCTTGTCCTCTGCTTAGATCCCTCTGGATGACACCTTGGTACTGTCCCGCTCCAATTCCTGCTAGGCAACACTGTTTTCCTCCTGTGGATCAGCGAGCGTACAGCATGGCCCCAGCGGGTATCTATCCACCCACCCACCCACAGGGCACTCACCCCCTCACTCAAATCAAACCGCCAGCGCCTGGACCTGCACCGTGCCCCGGGAAGATACAGGGACCGGCCTCTTTAGCACTGTTCTCCCAGTGGAGTTTGAGGATGGTACCGGGAACCCCGGACTGCGCTTGAGGGATGCCTTCCACCCCTGCCCGGAGCTCCTGCCCGCCGAGCCCGGGGGCCGAAGCAGAGCCCGGTCCCGCCCCGGCGGCCCCGCACTCACAGCCCCACCACCAGGCTGCCGGCCCGCAGCACGCCCAGCCTGGCGGCGCCGTCCCGCCGCAGGTACGGCTCCCGCCGCCCGCAGACCAGCACCAGCTGCTCGGCGTTCTCCAGCAGCAGCCGGTGCCGCTGCCGGCCCGCCATGGCCGCCGGCACCCAGCCCCGAGGCCCCTCGGCTCAAAGTCCCCCGGGGCGGGGCGGCGCGGCCGAGCGCCCCTCCCGCCCCCCGCCCTGCCCCGCCGAGCCCGGCAGCGGCCCGGCCCGCTCTGCCCCGCCTTTGCTGCAGCCTGGGGCGCTGGGCTGCACTCGGTCCGGGATAAGGTGACAACATCCGTGCGTCGTGCTGGTTCATTACCACCTCCGAAACACGAGGTTTTCTAGTTGGGGCTCCCGGAGCTCTCAGTCCTCACAGCATCACCTGGAGATTTTCCTTTGCCAAGAAAACAGGAGCCTCTGATTTGGGAGCGTTTGTTTGCCCACGTGCCCCCTCCCCGGCGTCCATCACATCTCCAGCATCCATCATTTTGCCTGCGGGAACCACCTTGCCCGCATGGCAGCAACAACTCCCGAGGGACCATAGCACTTCCCACCGCGCCAGATGTTCGGGCAGACATTCGTTTATCCAGGCAGATATTAATTTATACGAGTCCAAAATCGAAACGTTTGTGCGATTCTGCTGCCCCCTACAGAACGAGCGATGGGAGAATCGGGGAGCAAGTATTTGCTTCCAACACGGAATTTTTTGTTTTCTTCTCTCCACATATTCATAGCGTCTACAGGACTCCAGTACTTCCCAGCTGGGAAAATGGAGTGTCTTTCTAAACAAGTGGTCTCTCAAACACTTCTCCCAGGGTGGCAACTTTAGACACCTTCTTTTCTTTTAGAAAGAGAATCGATTTAAAATGATGGTAACACATCTATGTGCATATACATATTTCCGTTCAGCAGAATCAGATAGATATGTTGGCTCTTTGAATGAGCCTTTCTGGTGAAGTCTTGTTTGCAAATGAGGCAAGATTTGCATCTAATGCTCAGTAATTTGTATTTAATATCAAACCTGAAAAGTGAGTAAAACTACAATGAAGTTGGGTGTTATCTTGTGATGCTTCTCCACTGGTGTAATGCTGCACCACGACATAACCCTTGTCTTCCTCCCAAACTCTCACTTAGGCATGCAGAAGATTGACAGGAGAGCTGGCAGAGGGTGTTTTACCGCTTCCAGGAGTTCCTGCTGCTGACTTTGGCACTCCCCAGCAGTATGTATATGTTTGAAAGCAGAAATCAGAGAGGAACCTGGCAACAGCATCATAACAAGCACAGAAGGATGTCCTATAGTGGGGGATGCTTAAGCAGTGGTGGTGGGCTGAGAGCTGTTGTGTCAGGAATGAAACACAGCATGTTGTAGTGGAGGGGGGAAAAAGGAAAGATCAACACACCTATGAGCTGAGTTGTTCCACTTTTAAAGAAAAAAATCAGTTTTGTGCTCTAGGCTTCTCTGAGAATCAAGGTCAGATCCTGACTTAAATCCTGAGAATCAGTGAGGATTTTATGCTTAGTAAGCTAGGAGTGTATTTTGTTCTAAGACTTATATTCTGTTTGCAGAAAACTTACGGATGTGCTCGTGTATTTCTATATGCCCTGGTTCTTTTCTGGTGAAGAATTTTCTCTGTACTAGATCAGTGTATGAAAAAAGGTCAATCCACTGTGGTCAGGACATGCCGTGCCTGATCTATTTTTAAGAATACTGCCCAGAAAAGTAAGTGCAGGGATGGTTTCTAGGTTGCATCCTCAGGAAATTCTGGAGCTTGCTTCAAAAAGTACCAATTCTAAATACTCGGCTGTATTTTCGAAATGCTGGCAGAATTCACTGGATGTAAACAGAGTAGGGTGCTAAAGGAACCCTGCCTAAATTTCTTAAATTTACAGCTTTTAATTCACCTTAAAGTTCCAGTGAATGTTCTTTTTGAAAATAATTTTTAAATGTGGCATTTCCAATGAGAGAAAAAATCCCAGGAAAAGTAGAGATAAAAAAAGCTTTTTTTATCAGTATCAGATTATTGATTTAAGGGATTTCATCTCTTCTTGCTGGTACTTTACATGAGAATATGATATGCTTATTCCTCAGGGACCTCTATTCAAATACTGTCAGAGCTACATTAGAATGTCTGTTCTTGTAAACAATTTGTAATTAAAAACAAAAAGCCCAAAGTTACAGATGAGTTTCAGATCAAATATTGGCTAAATTTTCCCTAAATCTCTAGATTAGTTTTTTTCATCTGCTAAACAGACCTTTCCAATAATACACATAGCATGATGAAATGTCCTAAAGAGCGACACTATGCATGCCTTAACACAAGTTAATTGCTGGTGAAATTCACTGAATGCTATTGCCCTGTTTACAAACGCAGCAGAGGTCAGTAAACCCACGTAACTAAACTGAGATTAGTTATCAAGTTATGCACCAAGGTATTATTATTCAGCTAAAGTGTTTGATGCCTGGTGCTCTGCAAAAGTAAAATGGTCTGAGTTTGCAAGTAACTGTCTAAAATGTAACTGTAATGGTCTAAGGAATGTAACAGTCAAAAAACCCAGGTATAACAAAACATCTCACAGAATGTGAAGCTATGTCAAAGGATCACACTTTTGTTGAGGATGAAAACTCAAGACTCTAAAGCAGCTTATTTGTCTGAAAGGGAGAGATAGATTACATGGGAAAAATATCTTTGCTTTCTTAGTTCTGAGTTCTTGCTTTTCCAAAATGTAAGTCCATTTGTCTTTCCTATTATTCGTCTTACCACAGATTTTCAGTTTGGGATTTGGTTTTTGATTTTTTTTTTTTTTTTTTTTTACTTTATTTTAGATAGTGGTTTCAGCTAGATATTCACCAGCTGTGTCTGTCTACTTTGATTCACTTCTCAACAGCCCCCTTCAAAAACAGATGTGACTGCTTTGCTGATGATGGGTTCAGGCTGTCTGTCCTGGAATATCAACAGCCCATTTTTAAGTTAGGAAG
The DNA here is from genome assembly GCA_027886175.1 of Phylloscopus collybita. NCBI lineage: Eukaryota > Metazoa > Chordata > Aves > Passeriformes > Phylloscopidae > Phylloscopus > Phylloscopus collybita. Next base: position 45,229,840 of record JAJNNQ010000137.1, on the reverse strand, counting down.
TATCTATAACATAAAGGATGTTATGCACAAAATGCTCCCTCGCTTTTGTGCGTTCGTTTGTTTTCTTTTAAAAAAGGTTTCTACTCATTTTAAACTGCTACAGGACTTTCCTTGTGTGAAGATTTTTTCCTAGCGCAAAAATCAGCATTTCACCAACAACCACCGGTGTTCTACATTGACAAATTCTCACCCTGTAGGAAGGGAGTCAGAGGAAGTGCTATGAATTACAGGAGGTAGCTCTCTCTGCAAGGCAAAAACCTTTTCTTTACCCTCAGGAAAGGAGTTAAGCACTCTGGCTGCACAGTACAGCTCCAGACATCCTTCTACAGATATGCCTGTTTAGCTGAGGAACAGTCACATTCATCTCTGCACAGAGAAGGGGTTCAGCATGATCTTGGTCTTCCCAGTTACTCTGAGAAGCTGAAGCTTGGTGAGCTGCCATAGCAATGGCCCTACCTGCACTCATCCAGTGCTCAGGTAACATGACAAACTCACCTCCAGTCCCATTTCCTCCTCATGAAGAAGAGCAGTTTTCAGATCAGCCAGCCCATTGCAGATAAGGAACTGATTGAGATACTAAGGTGACAGTCACAGCCTTTCTTCCTGCAATTCTGACAGCACTGTGACTACCTGTGGCAGCACGGGAGGGGCACTGCTCTGCATCACAAAGTCATTAACAGGATGTGCTGCATCACAAACACAGGTGAGATGCTTTTTTGCCTCTCATTCTTGCCACCACTAAGAACACATCTGGTTGTTGGCTCATTGCCAATTTTAAAGCACTCATTTATCTCAGTGATAGTACTGGTTTTAGCTTAAATAGCTCTTTTCCCTTTCCCAATGGCATTGTAGGGTACTTCAGCAGAGCTGCAAAGCCTCCACACTGCCAAAAAGAAGGGTCTGGTTTAAGCAATGAAACACCTGTGCAAGTACATCCAAAATGATTTTTCACTCTTTATGGAAGCTTACATATGTAAATATTAACAGAACACGTGGATAGCTCCAGGGATGACTTCCAACATGAGAGAGAAACAGGGAGGTACTTCTCTGCAGGGTCTATCCTGACCAGGCTGGTGTCCTTGCCCCAGTTCACATAACCAGTGTTCTATCCTAATGCAGCCCCCAGCACCCAGCACTAGCACTGCCCACTCCAGTTGTCTCTGAAAGGATGTGTGATCCCAGCCAGCAGGGCTGGAGATCTGCACTCCACATGCACCTACTGCAGCCACACCCTGTGCAGCTTTTAGACAGAGCATCATCTCTTCACAACGCACTGAGGAGGAGCACAGGATCCTTTCCATTCTTCAGCAGACGCACAAAGCACACTCCCATTCTGCAGTCTCTTGTCTCAACTCTATTAATGCCACTGAAGTCTGCAGATCTCCACAGCTGCCAGGAGGCCTTTGTCTGTGTGGCTGTTGGCTACTAAGCTGATACAAGTCTGTCATTCTTTAATGACCATAGAGCCACACTTCAAGCTTCCCGACTTAAAGGAGAGTATTTCTGAGAGAAATTGGGGTATAACAGATCTTCACACCTCACCTGCACTGAAATCTCCCCAGCTAATTCCAAATGTTTCATAAACAGGTTTAAAGATGAAATGTATTTAAACAGTCACTACATACATACTGTAAAATACAGAGACTGCCAAGTCTTCCTGTGTTTCAGATCAGATGGGAAGATAACTGGTATTTTTTTAAATACTCACTTTTCCTCTTAGTATTTTCAGCTTTAAATTTTAACAATCACCTGTTGTTCCTCCAGCATTGGTTTTTTGGACACCAATAAAATATTAGAGACCATTTAAAGCGTTCATTTTCACAGTACTAAAACACAATCAAAAAGAAGTAAACACTTTACTACAAAAGTATGAAAAACAAAACAAAACAAAAAAGTTTATTTCCAGAAATACAAAACACCTATTCTCTCATTTCTCCATCTTCTTCCTCTTCTTCCACACCTCTGATGTACAAAACATTATTGCACCTGTAAACAGAACCAAGAGTTCCCTTAGCTATGAACATTATCATTTTCCCACATAAAACATGCTTTAAACATTTTTCTGCTTGAATGTAGCCTGGCAACAGCCAAATTCTACAGAACGAAATGCTGTTGACCTTGTATACCTTTTCCACACACTATGTTAGATTTGCAACTTCATAAATGTAACAACTGTTTGACAATGCTGTACAAAAAAATTTTACTTTTGGGTGAACAGTTACAGTCATGTTTAACTTCCAAGCATACAAAATGGTTCCAGTTTACAATGCCAAAGGATTCCTAGATATACAGTAATGTGGAAAACAAAAGTATTTAGTGACCACAAAGGGGATAGTAAATACTTCTTTATATATATTCAAAAATTAATTTTTCCTCCTCTCAGAAGAGACTTTGATATAAAAGACACATTCATAGCCTTCCTGTAAGAACTATACTTGGCATCTTAATTAGACAAGAAACACAGCACCCACCAGTTTAAGATTTAATGCAAGTGGTGAGGCAATTAAGAGCCTTCCTCCACCATAAATAAATATCCCAATTACCTTATCAAAACTTCGCCCAGGTGTCCAGACAACGCACCGTCTATGTACTCCTCTGTGTTTGCAAGCTTGAAAGGAAAATGGAAAGAAAATCAGAACGGCAGCAATAAAAGAGGCTTCACAAAGCACATGTGGGTTCTGCCCCAGCCCAGGGCTCGGCTACAGCGACCGAGGGTGGCCGAGCGGCCCCGCTCGCACCCTGTGCCGCATCCCCACCGAGGCACCGCCCGCCACCGAGCAGGCGGGCATGGGCCGGAGAGCTCCTTACGCGTCCTCGCATTCCCACCCCGGCCATGGCCACGGACACCTTCCGCGAGATCAGGCTGCTCGGAGCCCCATCCAGCCTGGCCTTGAACACTCCCAGGGATGAGGCATCCACAACTTCTCCATCCACAACGCCGGCACCGCCCCGCCCCGGGAACCCCCCCGGTCCCTCACCTGCATGTTCATGTAGCCGTCCACGGAGACGAGGTAGCCCTTGTACTCCATCCCCCACTTCAGCTTCACCATCACCGGCTTCCCCGTCAGCCCGTTCAGGAACGGCTTGGGGTTGAGGGGCAGGCTCTGGCGGGGGAAGAACACGGTCAGCGCCGCCCGCCTCCCGCTCCGCCTCGCCCGGCCGCCTCGGGCCGGTAGCGGCCCGGCTCCCGCCCCTCCCGGCTCCCGCCGCCCTCCCGGCTCCCGCTCACCATGGCGGGAGAAGCGCAGGCCCACGCGGGAACCCTTCGTGCGCGCCGCGGGACAACGGGAGGCAATGGGAAGCAGCTCCGCTCCCGCTTCCACTTCCGGGGGCACCGCTCTCCCACCCCTGACCCCTCACCCGCGCCGCGCTCCCCATTGGCTGCCGGGCCCCGACGCGCCGAGACACAGGCGCGGCTGCCCATTGGCTCGCCGGTGCGGCGGGCCTCTCTCATTGGCCGGGCGGGTCTGTTCCCCCGCACCCGTCCCAACCAATCGCTGTTGCGCGCCGTGGTGGCGCGGCTGTGGGCAGTGCGGAGGTGGGAGGCCGTGCCCCCTGCGCGTGCCCGTGCTCCGCAGGTTTGCGCGTGCCCGGTGCGCGTACCCCGTGCCCGTGCCCGTGCCCGCGGGGCAGCGCTGCGCGGCCATGCGGCCGTGCCCGCCCCGCACACCGCCCGCGGCTCCCGCCGGCGCTGCAGCGGCCGGTCCCCGCCAGGTGGCAGCGCCTGACCGGCGCCGTGGCCGTGGCACCGGGCGGGAGGGCTCGGACGGCCTCTCCTGGTGCTGGCGGCCTCCATCCGTCTGCGAAAATAAATCTGCGGACCAGCACCTTTTCGTGGTTCCACACTTAAGGATAGAAAAATCTGAGTTTATAGGACACATATAGTGCGAATTCCCTGTCAGTGTCTTTTGACTCCAAAGCAAAGATGTTCCTGTGTTTAGAGAGAGTCCTGCGCTACCTGTAATTTATGTCTTAACCTTTGACAGGCAAATATGTTGAACCAACTTCTGTACCGTTTACCAATTTGTCGCATCCTCACTAATGTCTTCTCTATACACAAATTCATCGAGTGCTACAATGTGTATTTCTCTTCTTGCATACAGCATATTTCCTTGATCTTCAGTGTATTGGGTGCTGAATGTGGAAAACACACATTCAAAAAAAAAAAATTAACCTTTCAGAAACAGAACTATTACGGGGTTTATTCACTTAACCTTCCAAAGGTGAGTCTAGTAACCTAGTATTGAAAGCAAACCCATTATCGCCTCCTCAAATCTGCACGTTTAAAACTGTTGATGCAACAAGCCATCTTGAACAGATGTGTAGGAGTGAAACAGATGGAATTGTAATTCCTGTTCACTAGCATATATCAGAAGTGCAGTTACAGAATCACAGAATTGTTAGGGTTGGAAGGAACCTCTGAAGATCATCCAGTCAACCCTCCTCCCAAGGCAGGGTCACCAGGAGCAGGTGACACAGGAGCACGTCCAGCTGGGTGTGGAATGTCTCCAGAGAGCTCCCTGGGCAGCGTGTTCCAGTGCTCTGCCACCTTCAACATGAAGAACTTCTTATGTTGAGGCGAAGAAGATATCTTCTTGTGACGATATCTAGATGTGCATTTCCATGACCATTAGAAATAAGTGTGATTTTCTTTTAGGGTATAGTGGATGGGCAACAGAAACAACAACAAAATCATGCTAATTGTCTTTCTGGTAGCAGGACTTACTATGGCCAGCTGAAAGAGTAACTAACTTACAAGATTATTTTTTTTTTTTTGGTAAGGAAGTCTGTGTTTAGACTATGTAGGAAAAATAGGAACACAATGGGAAATGGTATATATATAAATTTTTTCATGCCATTTGCAGTATAGAATTGCTGATTTCACATGGTAACATGTATAATGTGGCAGAATACAATGAGCTTAGAGCGAGTGTCCTGAATGAAATCATACTGTAAGAGCAATTTTTGCACTGTTCTGACAAGGATCATCATGTATGTCTGTGAATAGCAACGTAACAGGTTTGGTATGTTATCTGTAAATAGCACTCATTATTTTTATATATGAAACCAATTTTGACCACAATGTTTCCTACTCATGTTGGGAAAACTTTTTGTGTACCAAGAAATAGGAGCATTTATATTCCTCTTCTAATACACTCTGTTCCTTGGGTGAGTAAATATTCCAGCCCTGTTGTCACAAAGACCAAGCATTTCCCAGCATCATCGATCTCAGTCTAGAAATCAGAGAGTGAGAGTGCTTGACTTCTAGTTTCATAATTGGTCCATGAATTCATACCTCAGTAATCTCATCTGCTGCAGATTGGGTCTGCAGCAACTTTGTGTGGTGGTAGGGTAGGAAGAGGTACTGACAGCACAGAATGTGTGACTACATCTGATGTAGTTAACTGAGTAAGTCAGTTAATCAGGAAATGAAATAGCTGTTGTTTTTCTTTCCCCCTTATGAGGAATTTGCTGTTTACCTTGTTGACTGAATCATTCTGACTCAGAGACAGTCTTCTTACGCTGATCTTTGGATCTTCTGCACAGGGGTGAAGTTCACCTTTTGTCCTCTTTGTATTTCCCATGTAATAGGGGAAGTAATAACTTGCATTCTTTTCTGCCTTTGGGTCATGGTATTTAAGCTGTTGCTCAACAGGAAATGAACAGGAAAGAGTTGTTGTAATAGATTAATCCAAACCTTAGCTCCTGGGTGGATGGACAGGAATTTCTCTTACAGCTCACGGGTGGGAATTTAACACGAATGCCTACACTCTGTTCCTAAGGAAATACATTAAGCAGCTGGACATTCAAGGGCAGCAGCATTTGTGGTGGAGGGACTGGTTAGATGGCATTGTCTATGTAAGTGCAAATGCTCACTCACTAATGCACTGTGTTGCTATAAAACCAGGCTGAGAGGGGCCCTGTACCATCATATTGCTGAGAGAAACTTTGGTGGCCCAGAACTCCTTCCTGATTCAGCTGAGTTTGCTGGGATGGAAACTCCCTGCAATAACCTGTTTCTGCCTGCCATAAACACATTATTGAGGTTTATGACATTATTCAGCTTTCAGAACTGCCCTGCGTTCCAGCTTCTCAGCTGTACATTTTAGTGCCCTTCCCATGCCTTTTTCTAGTGATATGCCAGTGTCAGTGGAGGTTTCCTCCACTGCATTCTTATTCTATATCTGGCAAACTACTTCTGTTATCACGCAGTCATGTCCACCAGAGCAGTAAGAGCATCAGCTTTGCAATCACACTGGTCACACCATGTCATGGGCACCAGTTGCAGTCAAAGAACTTAAAGCAGCCATGAACACACAGCCCTGAGTTACAAGTGGGCAGAGCTGAGTTAACAAAATGGAAGCTCCATCAGGAGACAGGACCTTCAAAGGACAGGTTTGCATCAAAAAGGATCCAGAGTAGCAGCTCAGAGTTAGCCCTGCTATGTGGCAAATGAACTTTTGCTTCTTTTGCATTCATAATTGACAAAGCCATGTAAGAACCTGTTGCTCTCTCCTGTCCCAGGTAAAAACATACCCCTCACCTTCCTCTCCCTTGCCAGACTCCAGGCCAAGTCTGGTCCTTGAAACTATTAGGTGATATCTTACCTCTGTCTAAGGTTGACAGTTGTTAAGTAGGCTTGTGCAAAGCAGGAGCTGATTCCTGACAAGCTCTGTTCTAACTTCTTGGGTATACACTGGTTATGACTCTTGTGGATCTAGGAAGATTTTGAAGTTCTGTGCACCCTTGGGGAGTTTTGCTGTTGTAGCAATGCTGTTAAAACATGAAGAGGACCTAGAACTCGGGCCAAGTATTGACATGAAGAACATCTGCCTTTCCTTCAGGAATAGGCATAATGGAAGATTGTCCAACAGCTATCATACTGAAATGGAAAATTAGATCTTGCCCACAATTTGTCTGTAGAGAGTATCTTGTCTAGAAATCTTTTTCAATAAGTAACACAAAATTTTCTCAATGTGCTGAAAATCTGTATCCTTTATCAGCTCTTGGTGACTTGAGAACTGCTGATGCAGTATTGTGTGGATTGTCAACAGCCTTCACATGAGGTATAGTCCTGACTTTATGGGGCTTTGCCAGAGTAAAACAGTTTTGCTTCAAGCACTATTTTTTCAGAAATGTCTGCCGGTCAAACACCTTTCCTCTCTGCTGATTGTCATTTAAATAACATAATTTTTGATCAAATCTCATGTGAGGCAACAACCATCCACCACAGACCTTCACCACAGATTGTGGCTGGGAGTCAGGAGATAGTGCCATCAGGCTTAAGAACAGGGGGCTGTAATTTCTCTCTGAGATTCTCATCAACCGAAGCAAAGCCACACTCTGCTACAGGGGTGGATGTACAGGATCTAAGTACTAGGAGGCACAAACTGGTTAGCCTCTTTCAGGCTTCATCCAAGAAACATGCCTTTTCCCACATGCTGGCAGACTTTCATCTCAGTGTAAGACTGTAACCCAGAATACATGCTCAGTCTTGCTGAACAACACTTGAAAACAACCGAAGGGAATTACACGGGGGAACCACAAAACCCAGGAGACTTTCCATTGGCCCACCATGCCTGGCAATGGCTAGCAACAGTAATGTGAGGGAATACAAACAAAATGCAGAAGTCTGTTTGGGACGGACTTGCCCAGTAAACAGGAGACCATGCTGTGAACAGCTCCCAGGGCAGGAGGCAGAGGTGAGCCTGGGAAGATATATATGAAGGGTTTCTTCTTGGGTAGAGGATTTATGTGCAGTTTCAGATCAGTACAATGTCTTTTTTCTGCAGCGATATCAGTATAAAATGAGACTGAGGGTGGAGGTGGGGGTCAGGTATGTGCTAACAAAAGCCCAGATCTTTTGTCTGCATCATCAATGATCTGCCAGAGTGGCTCTTCTGTGAATCTGTCGCAAGGCTGGGCTGTGCCAACAAGAAGGAGCATGGGATGGGTATTGTATAGAAGTTATGGGCACATTAAAGCCTCCTTTTATCCATATTGAAATCCTTTATTTTTCTTTCTAAATAGTGTTCATGCAAATTATGCAGCTACACTAAAGAGAGGCCCTTTAAGAATGTGTCTCTGAAAACAGTCTCCTTTGCCAAGAAATAATGGGACTTCCTTAATTATCAGCTGTTATCTTCTGGGTTTAGCAAACTTTTGTTGCTTTATGTGTGGTTGATTCTTTTATGCTTTTACATTAATGAATTGGAATCAAAATTATGTACTGAGGAAAACAAAGTGATCTGTACAAATAATGAAATGGCGTACTTGTGTGTATTAAAAAGAAGGAGATTAAGTATTGTGCAGAAAGAATTTGAAAACTGTGTTTTCACCCAAACATCTTAATATTAATAACTGGCTCCAAACCACAGAAGTTGTTTAAGAGTTGGTGTTTTGAGAAATCTGTCTGATCAGAGCTCAGAAAGTCTGGCTGATGTTGGAGGCTCCCTGTGTAAGGTGGCAAACTCTGCTGTAGCAGAGGACCTCATCTACTACCATTTTTAACAGTGAATCTTGTGGGGAGAGAGGAGAGAAAGGAGTTATTAGGCAACAGGCACGTAGGTCAACACAGTGTTGCTGGTCGAGAGAGACTAGGTGTTGTACAGATTCCCTCAGCATTTCGGAGAGAAGAAGGAAACTAGCTGGATAGGAGAAAGAGACATAAATGATCCTGGGTTAAAAGGAGCAGCTAAATCCAGGATTCCTGAATTTCTTAGCAAACTCTGTCTGAGCCCAAGCAATATTCTGGAGAGATGAGGCAGAGAAATAGGAGCCCAGGTCCCAAAAAAACCTGAGTCATCAAGGTTGACTGGCAGCTGCAGGGACAAATACGTCCGGACCTCCCTCCATTACACAGCGAGGCTTTAATGTGCTGTGCTTCTATTCATTTGGCCAGATACATCTGCTCTTCTGATAGCCAGAGGGAAGAGGGATTTGGGGTCGGAGCCTCTGCAAAGTCTACTAGGTTATTTGCACCCCTCCCAGGAAAGCCAGTGCTGGTCCTCAGGCAGTTGGGCCAAAGAGTCTCATTTCCAGGAAGGATCTGCAGACAGAAAAAATCCCCAGCCTCCTGTGCTCTGGAAACGTGCCAGAGGTGATGTCTGCCATTCATGTTTGCCTTGAACCTGAGCCCTAGGCCCAATCTTGTCTTGGAGGCAGCAGTCACTGCCCTGCATCTGAAACCAGTGGCTTCCAGTGGCTTCTGCCTCTCTGCTAACTGGTGTTCCTTTGTAAGGGCCTCTCTGGGTGAGGGACTGCCAAGGGTCCTCTGTTAAGGCAAATGTATGTGTACAACTCTCCCTGTGGAGCGGAGTGGAGGAGAAGCTTTTGTGAAGCCGGTTTGTGGTCAGCTATCAGAACCTTGGAGTATCTCATTGCCTGTCTGAAACAAGCAGGAGTCTGAGCTTGTGCAGGTGGACAGGCTTTTCTCAAACCCTGCAAACCCCAGAGGCTTAGCCTACCCAAGATAGGAAGGACTACAGGAATTAACTGTGGGGATGGTCAATTAATTAGGACCAAATGGCTAAGGCAGACAGCACAAAAGACTGCAGTATGCTCATAACTCAAAGTCCCATGGTTTAACACACATCATCTGTTACAAATCCAGGAGAGAGGTCATGGCTAGAGCTGTTTACACTGGTCATATGCCAACTGTCCCAGAATTACCGGTGCCCTGACTTTCATACTTCTTGGGGCAGTGCCCCGCTGTGTGTGCTGGGTGCTGTGTGGAATCACAGAAATGCCTTTTTTGAGAATTCTCTAAGAGCTCAATAAGTTGAAGTTTTGGCCAGTGAACTTTCCACTGCAGTTCCCGTTATGTCAATGACAGCTCACAGAGACCAGCTCTATCTGGTTCGTTTTTAGTCAGGAGTCCATTAACACGTGCTGGTGTTCCCTTGACACGACTGCTTCCTGTAAAGCACTTCGGCATTTCTGCTTTTGCTTTGCTGAGTATTCTGTTAGATCAATTACACAACTGTTAGGTTTTTTCCAAAGTTCACAGAGGATGGGAGCTGGCTTATATTTGCCCAGCAGGTGTATCTGAGGAGGCAGCTGATGTGCCCTGGGCTTCCCTGCTTGGGCCAAGAGCCTGGAGAGATAATGTGAGCAATTCCAGTGCACTGACTCCTTGCATGCCCCAGATGACCTGGCCCTACTGCCACACTGCTCCCTTTGGGTCCTTTTCTGTTCTTTGAGTCTTTTACAGCAGCCACTGTTACTGTCTGCACTTGGCATGAGTGGCCTCAGCATGGCATGGTCTCTTAGAGGCATTCACATCCATTTGGTGCCCTGCTTCTCCAGAGCAGTGTCTTCTCTGTGGCAATTTGCAGTGCAGGTAATGGGCAGGCCCAGCTGGTGAAGCAGTGTGTGTTCTTGTAGTAGGAGCCAGAGGTGATCACCAGGGGATCCACTCCTCTGCCCAGGAATGCAGGGACAATTGCACTGATAGGGACTGACCAGGCCAGCAAAGGGAAGATCATGCCCTGATTGCATTGTTTACTGCAGTGCAGGATGGGGACACTTGGCTAGTCTGGGTAATAAAAACAATTGAAAAAAAGCCTGCTTCTCTGCCAACAGACATATTGTGGTGTCTGAGCTGGCTCTCTCCAACCACTGCCTGCAAACTGGGATGATTTGGAGGATTAGGGTATGTTCCAGGGTTTGACTGTGGCCACATCTGGCAAGCGTAGTAAAAGGTGTACCCTTAACAAAGACCATTTGATGCAGCACTCAAGTCTGTGCTCCAAAACTCTTTTTTTCCAGAAGAAACTTCTGTTCATTTGGTTGTTTTTTTTTTTTTTTTTTAAGTAGAGGGAAAGGAACCTATGTTTTTCCCAAGCACCATTCTTGGAAATGACCTTCTGAAATTTTCTTGACACATATCAGCTTCGAGCAGATATTTCCTGCTTCCAGGAAAGCTTTTCTAGAGCTCTGCCCCCTGTAAATGTTTATACAAACAATTAAAGACTGCCAAAGTTATAAGTGGCAAAGACAGAGGAGCTTAGGATGGAAAACATTGAAACCTTACTAATAGCATTGCCAATTGCACTTAATAAACAGATGCATTTGATATGGATTTTGTATAATAAATGCTAGCTTAGACAATAAACTTCTGTACCCATTTTTTTTTGCTGCACAGCAAGCAAAAATGTAGCATAGCCTTACACAATGTTGAGTATTTTCTGGCTAATGTATTTTTAAAATGATTCTCAGGGTTGTTTGATTGGTAGTACGTTGCAATGGATGGATATTGATGTTCCTTTCCTATGACGTTTCACGTAGGGCAAGTGACTGCTTGTTTTGAGAGACTGTAATTATAAGGGGAATTCATTCCTGTGACACTTATACATACTTCTGTGCATTGGACATAAAACACATCAGCTCATCTATGGTTTTGTGGGGTGTTACTTTAAATGCTCAGGAAGAAGTTCTTGTTTTATCTCAGATAAAGGAGATCTAGAGGTGATGATGCAATTAAAGATTTATTTAGAAACTCAAAAAGTTCAATGCTAAACAGTCTTAAGCTTAATTCACAATACTGCCATGTTGAGACACCAAGAATTTTCATGGAGCTATGACTTTACATTAAGTGTTTGATAAGATAATTCTCAGTAGAGTGAAGTGGATGGCAGTTCCCATGCCCCCCTGAACTGGTGTGTCTGAGGCAAAGTGCAATGGTGGTGGTGGGTGACACTGCTCCTCTCCCAACATCCAGACACCAGCTCCCACTGGAAGATCCTGGCAGACACTTTACCCATCCATAAGATAAGAGTGTCTGGAAACCTGAATGCCATGGTGCTTTGTTACCATTTAATGATTATCTGAATTTAGGCCTGCGGAGGGCCTTTCCCACAGGCTATGTCAGCAAAGATCGTTATTATAAAGCTCTTTTGGTGGTGTTAGGAGGTCAGCATTCATCAGATTTAAGAACCTGTGTTTTGTGAGCTACCATTGAGGCTATACATAAAGAAACCCCATTCCTCAAATAGACTATTCCTACAATACGTGCTCTTTATGGGGCACATAAGAATTTCAAGGAGTTTATTTTGAAGATTGGCATGAAATTGGATTTTTTTCCCTGAGTAGGCAACATCAGTAAGCTAAGTATAGATGGAAAATACCGCAGACCAGTGGTTCTGGTGCTGAGCAAACATATGAATATATAATTGCTTATACAAATGAAAAATACAGCTTTTTGCTATTGCCAAGTTGACTCCGGCCTCAGATAATCGACTAAAAGGTGCAAGCTCAGCACATTGGTTGGAGCTGTAATGTCTTTAGCAAATGAGGGAAATTGAATACCCTTTACCTACATAACCTTTGCCTTCACTGGTTTTGTCTTATTCACATTTGGAAGTACACATCATCCTCTAGTGTGTTTAAATAGCAGCAGGATGGAAGTAATGATTGTGCTTTCAAGGGCAGAATGCTCCTGAGTTCCATGGGAGCTGGATGCTAAACGATACCAAACAGTCATAAAGCACACATGACTCAGACCTGAGTTGCACATCTAAAGTGTTGCTGTAATGAAAAGCATCACTTTTTTTTTCCTTTTTTAATAACACAGGCAAACGTATTTTATATATTTATAAAAATATGTTTTGCTTTCCGTATTTTGTCCGGTTAATACTCATATATGGATATATGTACATATATGTGACACCACAGAATGCGTGCAGGCAGTACCATGCATATTAATATTTGTTTACATGCTGGACATTACATGTGCATATACTCTATATTATTTACTAACAACCATTTTTATTTCAGACATCAGAAAAATGTGGGATTTCACTGTGTCTAAGAGCACTGATTACATTCACAATGGTGAACAGATTAACCGTTTAGTTGCAGGTATCAAGGTTGTCACTCAAACTGGCAGCACCTCAGAATAGCTAAAGCTTATCAAAAATTGTCTGGATTGGAAATGACAGCCATACATGCATGAATGCGTCTCTATGGCTGGAAGATTGTTGAAGTGTGAAGTGAAGAAGTTCACTTCGGTTTATTTTTTATCATAATTACTGTATTTCATGAAGGAACATTGACTTGCCACATGAGAAATACAAGGGGAAACAGAAAGAAACTTCATTCTCTTATCATCTTATTTCCCAAAGGTCACCACATTTGAACAAAGCGTATTTATTTATTCCTTATGCATTTATGTAGCCATTTACTGTACTCTGTATAAGTGAAGCAGAATAATTTTTTGCGAGACTAATTAAAAGTTGCATGGTAGAAAATGTTTTTGTGATCACACCACCGTAACGAAATTGAGCTGTCTTTACTGACGTGTGCTCCATTTACTGGGTTTTTTAAAACATATTTCCCACACTTCCAGTAGATCATTATTTTTTAAATGCAAAAACATAGTAAAGTTTTTCCTCCTAAGTAAATTAATATCCTTAATGAACATATTTAGAAAAATAAAGTGGCAGATTATCTCATCTTTTTTTATATATTGTGTGTCTTTATTCTGCTTCCCAGCTCTATAGCATCTTACAAAACTTCCATGTCAAATCAAGAACAACTAAATGACCTCTGAGTCAACAGGATTGATGTGTAAAGTTTGTTTCCAGCCTGGTGGTGTTACAATCTCCTTCAGTCCCAGCATGAATTACCAACCAGGCAATTTCACCATGTTCTACATTTTGGATCCCATGTGGAATAAGCCTTTAGTAAGTGGAAAAGGCCAGTAATTTAGTTACATGATTTCATCATATACTGTTAACAAAGTTGAAGATTGCACTGAGTAACTCTGGAAGTTTTACCATGACAAGTGGACAAACCCAAGCTTTTGTTTTATATATATGTTTGGTTGATTGGTTTTTTTTTAATCTCCCAAGTTAGCACAAGCCACTGTTAATTCTTCCCAAACACTGCCATAGCTGGGGACAGGACCTGGTTCTGTGGCTGATGCTTTTGAGGAGAAAATGGTCCACTGAAGGAAGGGGAAGATGCAATTTTAACTGGCACATCACTCCAAAGTACTCATTTGGCTTCCTCACAGAATATGGGAGGTTTTCCTCTTCAGGTGTTATATGCCAGATTAAATTGGAAGTGTTAATACTCTCTGCGTACACTCAAATACAACTGCTATATCTGAACGAGGCAGTGATAAAGTGTTGATAATAGCAGAAGTTTGTGTCACACTTTAAAAGACTAAAACACGTGACACCTTTGATGCACTTTATCATTATAGGCCTGGGGTCAGGGATCAGCCTTACCCCTACTACCAATCCAGGAAGTGGCCTTCGGCAAGTTGTGAAACTCCTGTTTGCAAAGCAGGGCCCTTATTATTCTGGCCCTTGAGGTTGTGATGGTACCCAGAAGACATGTGCACTATTGAGTCTCTGTGCTGCAGGGCAACTGACAGTCATAAAAGGGTGCCCTGCAGAGGTATCAAACCACGGAAAGGAAGCATCGTTTAAAAGACTTGGAGGATGAAGGTAAGAAAAATAACCCTTACTGCTCTACCTGCCATTAAGTAAGTGAAAAAGCCATTGCCAGGTCATATTCGTTTTTGTTGCAAATCTATGACTGCCTAAAGTAGAAACCCATACATACATTGTTTTCCCCTCCCGGTGGCTGACCACATGAGCGAAGCCGAAATGCCTCCCTTTCCAACTGTGTGCAAATGGCTCTGAGGTATGGAGAGATATGGGATTGTCAACTCCAATTAGTTGAAGAAATGACCTACTGTACTTCTCTTCTATAGGTATTACAAAAGCCGTTCCGCCCATGAATTAGACATCGGTGAGAAGCTGATTTTAAGCCCACTATTGTATGGGAATGTCCACTTCGCTTTGCCACACTAAAGACATTCAGGCAGGCAGAACACCCTCCGCTGACTCATTAGGGCATACATTAGAGGCAAACTCGCTGCGCTCGCCATGAACCCACAGTGCTCTCTTGAATGGTAGCCCTTGGTGGACGCTTGCAGGGCAGGCCGGTTCCCACAGCACCCCGCTGATCCCCTGTGAACAGATTCGCAGCTCCCCGCTGGCTGCAGAAATGGATTGCTTGCCCCATCCTCACCCGCCACTGACAGCCCTCATAATAATAACTTGCCCGGGAGGCGAGGCACGGGGACGGGTTTCTGACAACTCATTAGCCTGAGATACGGTCGGTTCCTGCCAGGGACCGTCACCACCTCTGCAGAGGGAGCAGGACAGTGCTGGGCAACACCAGTCGGGCCCTTTCGAGGCCATCCTTTCCCAGAAGACATTACTTTCATCCTCAGAAAGGAGTGCCTGCAGGAGGTGACACCTTGGAGATCCCCGAGGAGGGAAAAAACCAGAAAAATTGGAATGCCAGAAGTGCTGAGGAGAAAAATGAGGCCAGCAGGGGGTCGTATGATACTACAGTGAAACTACAGCTGCTCAGAGGGATGGGAGGCAGCCCTGGGCTCAGACATGCACGTATCGGCTGATTTGGAGGCAGCAGTTCAGCTCTGAGGTCCTGGGTCTGATTTCTCAAGTGCTCTCTCTTCTTCCTTTGGCTCCACCATGACATCTTGATCAAGGTATCAGCCTGGGAAAAGAAATCAAAAAAAGAACTGGGAATACTATTAAATATTGCTTTTAACTGTTCTCTGCAGTTCAGGTGGACTGAATTGTCATGTGACTTTTTTTTACTGTCGGGAACTACACATGAGATCCTGTCTACTCCCCCATGTCACTGGAGTGGTAGACAGGGAACCTCTGAGTCTGCTCTGGTTGTAACTCATCTGTGTGTGAAAATCAGCAACTTCCTCAGCCTTGTTGAGCAGGAGGTGTGTGGAGGGCTGTCCATGATGAGCTGTTTTTTCTGGCAGTCACGGAATGCCATTACCTTACCTCCAGCTGGAAGACTGATGCTTACAAAGCAGAGATCTTCCATCAAAGCCCCCAACAAGAGCAATGTTGAGTAGATTGTTTCTACAGGCAACAGATGCCCTTGCTTCTAAAGAGACAGGAACAAGACTTGCGGGATCTTATTTCATCTTTGCTGCATATATCTTGTGTGATATCTGAGAGAATTTTCTATGCAAACTGAAGCCCCGAACTGTGTCATCTAACTGATGTTTTCAGGTTTAATCATTTGACTCAAAAAGAGCAAAACCGTTTATTTGTCAGGTTTTTGACTGGCTACATACTGGTAGACAATGAAAATTTAATGAGACTTTTTGCAAATTTTAATGCAGAAACATGAAATGGTTTCATTAAGAGAAGAAATTTTTGGCGCTACTGCAGAGAAATGCCACCTATCAAGACTGGAAACAGTCACTCTAAAGCAAATGCCAGCAAGACCTAATTTGACAGGAAAGAAAGAAAAAAAACCAACTCAGACCATAAATAAGTAAATAAATAAAAAGAATCATCACAGTGTGCTCTTCCCATAGCTCAGCTGCTTTAGAAATAAGAAGACTTTCTGAACCACAGCTCTCTAAGTGCTTGAGTGTTGTGGTCAGGAAAAGCTCATTGCTATTGCTAAAGCATTGAGTATGTAAAATCACAGAAAAGAAACAACTTCTGTTTCAGAAGGGGGGAAATGACCATGGTCTAAAAATGAGTTATTTTATTGCTTCTATCTTCTAAGCAGTTTGTCTTGCAGGCAGAATTTGAACTGTGGAGACACAAAAAATTTCCAGGCACACTGGTGATGTTCCAGACCCACTAATAGCCCCCCTTAGTCATGAGAAGCAGCAACACATAGTAAGTCATGCTGAGGACCAACAAAAGGTTTCTAACAACTTTGTTAATGAGCTGGAGGTAAGAGCGTGTCATTGACACCAGCAGAAAATGTTAAATTTGGTTCTGATGCAGGCAGAAAAACTGCTCAAAGACAAATGTAGAGATTAAAATCATCTGGGCAGAATTGATAGTAAATCATTCAATTTCAGGAACTATAGCTGTTGAAAAGGTCAAATCTATTGCTCTGGGTTTCAGGTGCAGTCTGAACTCTGTGGTCTGTCTAGAGATCTTAACTTTTGTGAAAACAGAGGCCCAGCAGATGTATGTGATGGTGACGGTGACATCATCTGCTGGCAAGTGACAGCTGGTACTGTCCCAGTGGCCTAAAACAGAGCTATTGATGCCAAAAGGTGCGAAGAGAGAAAAAGAAACTAAATAAATCCAAATTTTAAGGCTGTCTGACCTGATCTAAGGCTGCAGTAAGATACTGCTAAGTAAACAAGGCATGTTTTTGTTCCCAAGCTTGAGAATTTTGAGAAAAAAATCCCTAGATGCAGAATTTCATGGGAGACTAAAACAACAGAGGAATGAAATGGGTATGGATGTAGATGTGTGCTTTGTCAAAAACAAGGAGAATCAGAGTCTGCTGTTGGCATAAACCACAGAAGTGTCTTGTCCTTCCACAAGGGAAGTTCTGTTGCTAGAGGAAGAAACCTTGACTTTATGAAGAAGGACTTATGAGCAGTGGTGTAGGTAGGAGTGTAGCTGGGGTTTTGTATGTAGCAAAACAGCCCTGGGAGGGAGGCAGCCACATATGGCTCTTCCTCTGGGAGATCCACCGGTGACACCAGTGCCCAGTTTTTTGAACCAGGTTCATATTCCTGAATTGCTTTAAGCACACAGTACAAAGCAGGGAACAAGGTTTTATTATCTATTATTAAGGAACCCTGGCCTACACCAAACTAATATTAAAGAAGCTTTCCTCAACTACAAAAAATCTGCTTCTGCAAAAAAAAAAAAAAAAAAAAAAAATTGCACGACTGCGAAAATGCACACTCTGTTTATTTTCTTCTAAGTTCGTTTTCTGCACTGAATTTGAATTGGACTCAGCAAGACTAAGTAAAAAGGAAGATGAATGTTGACTAGGCCAAAAGAAACATACTCCAAAGGAGCATCTCAGAGCAGCTAAAAGAGCTGTGTTGGTCATAGCCCCCAGTGACACACATCTTAAAATCTCAAATAAAGTATCTTCACCAACAGTCTCCTAAGTGTGGTCCAGACCACAGGTTTGCAAGTGAGATGAAATCCAATGTTTGAAGACAAAAGTGACTGGTGAAACACAGGAGTCTGGAAGGAGGTGAGTGAGGAGAAATTCAGAGAGGAGTGGAGGAACCCTTAGAGGGGACTAATGCTTAAGGGCCATCCCTCTGCAAATGGAACAAACAGCTGCTCATCTAATATTGGGGCAGAGGAAAGAGTTGATGTTACTTTTCCTAGTGTGAAGAGCTCTAGTTTCTGGGGATGTGTTCACTTGGAAATATTTAAGACAAGGAAAAAATGGTTTCAGAAGATGAGTTTTTCCACTTTATAATATGGAGGCTATATATAAATTATTTCATAATGTTTGGAATACCTTCACAGCAAGCCATTTTGATATGTTCCACTGAAACTACTCTTCAAGGGGAAAACAAATACATAAAGAAGAATAGAAGATGTTTTTCAAACTCTCCCGAAGATGTTTTTGGCTTTAGTACACTTCCTTCCAAGGCCACTAAATACACTTCCCAAAAGCCAAAGCACTTCTTTCGCTGCAGCAGGCTAAATGAGTCCAGAAAAGTGCCAGTCCTGAGTTCTCAGTGCCATTTCTGACCCCTCTTATAATATTTTAGATACCTCAGATATTTCTTCATCAAGCTCTCTGAAGGCAAGGACTATTAAATCACATCTGTAAACTGAAGCATGGAGAATTCTTTACACGTGTAAAATTCCTTCTCATTATATAGAGAGAAACAGTTTACAGACTGCTCTAAGTACAAGGCAAATAATTCACCAGAACAATAGGAGTAGTATATACAAGCCTCTTAGCCTTGATGATCTTGTTAGGCTACAAATGTCTGAATGGCTTGCCTGGTTTACTTGAAAGTGACTAAATTAAATGCTGTCTTTTGTTCATTAGCTGGGAGATTTTTTTCTAAGCACTTTGCTCCAATTCTGAAACATCTGCACATAAATGAGAAAAAGAAAAGAGGGCAAAATAGCACATAAAGGGGACTTAATTCTGTCAAACAGAAATGCAAATTAAGGAATTCTAGCTAGCCTGGGAGATCCCTGTTCAGGGATGCTGGATATTGGACGGGAACAATATGAACATACATTTCTCAGAGCATTCGTGTTACCCAAAGAGCTCCAAAACTGCGGTTCATCCATGATCATATTCACAAGACATGATAAATTATTGTTTAATACTTACATTGGGAAATGTCGAGAGATCAGACCAGAATCTGTATTTTAGTGTCCTAGACTGAATTTACACACATGAAGACATTTTTCTGGAAAATTACCATGCTCCCTAAAGCTTGAATTCCCCTCATGAAGCTATACTTCAGATATATGAAACATGCTGAGTTGCATACATCCATCAGTGCATGGGTTTCAGTGCCATCTGACATATTTTCAAACATATCAAGCTCCATGTATTCTTTGTGCACTCCTGCTGAGACTGCAAATCCCCGGATAAATGCCTGCACCACAACACTGAAGGGAAGACTTTCATATTTTATTTCCTTCAGTGCTCACTGTGTCAGCACTGTACTCTGGTTGGAGGCAGAGGTTGTCTGGTCTGTGATCTCTGAAGTTCAGCAATAGAAGATCTGGATCCAGAGAACAACCTAAGTGCTCTGTCACAACCGTGGAGTGAACCTTACAAGTTTCTTTTCCTGGAGAGTTTCTTTGTTTTCCACCTGGAAGTTTTGCTCAGGTCGCTTTTGCCAGCTCTCCATAAAGGCCATGGATGTCCTGATCTCCCTCTCAGCAGCGAGGCCGGATCATGATGCACCTTCCCAGGCTGTTCCATAGCACTGTCTGCTCCAGTCAGTGCAGATGTGCAGTGCCATCCCATGGGATGTACTTCCTGAACGGGACAGCCAGGCCTGTGCTCGGCAGGGCTGTAGGCAGACTCCCCTCCCCGCTGCTGCTGAGTGCCACTGCTTTCCCAGGAACAGCGTCCCACCTGCAAGTGCTGACACCCATCGCAGGACCCCAGGCATAGCATGCTCCTGCATGCTCAGAGACAGATGTTGAAAGGTGTGTTTTTAGAGTTGCTAGCCATTTCTGTCTGAAGCATCTGCTCTACTGTGTGCTTTCTTGCTGTCTCTTACTCCCTCAAACAAGGAAGAAGACAAGGTTTTGGGAGCCAAGTCTTATCCTGTTTACATGATGCTTTTAACTCCTATATTACTAGTTCAAAGCATGTGTCCAAATTTAGAAGCAAGACGAATACAACCTCAGGCTTAGCACTCATTAGATCTCACTAATTAAGCATGTTCAGGCCTGGTCAGTACCAGATTGAAAGTTGTCAAAAAATTATATTCCTTAGCTTGGAGTGGTGTCAGAGGCTGCAGGTGATGCACTTCTCTCAGTAATCGGCTACTGCCCCAGTCACACTTAGCTTGGCAGTCTGGAACATCCGGAACAAACTTTGATTTCAATACAGGCAGAGCACTTCACACCCATTTTTCCAGGAGGAGAGGGAAAACCAGCCTGATCTTGAAGACCAGCACAGGACTACTTGGCATTTAAATTCTGAAATTTCTATTCAGAGAACAGAGAAGTACTTTGATGCTGCAGAACACATGTGCTGGCCATCAGCATGGCACTATCTCTTAGTTCCATCCCATGAGTATATGTAATGAAAATGAGGATGGTTTGGTCTGGAGTCTGGCAGGTGCTCATTTACCATCAGTAAAATACTGAAATATTTTTTTTTGTGGAGATAGGACGTTGACTGAGTAACAAGTTCCTAAGAGGAGAACAAACCTCTTCTTTCCCTGCATTCTTTGTTCTGCTTATCTGTCTGATTCCTACACACATCTGGCCATGATACTGTTACACACTTTTCACATACAAGTGAAACTTGCCCTCAGTTTAAATGTCTAGAATGACACATCTGAATGACCTTTGTAGAACTTCAGTATGAACCAGATTTATCCTTGTATACATAAGAAATGAGTTTATCCCTAAAGAAGGCTTTGCAAAAGCCTAGGGATGGTCATTATGACACAAATGGTTGTAATAAACCACTTTACATAGAAGATACAATTTTGCCCGTGGCAAATGCTCTACAACTTGAGAGTTAGTAAATATACATGCAAAGCTTCACAGCAGGCTTTCTCCTACAAACTCCAACTCCATAGCTATATTGCAAAAACATAGCTTAGCCCATAAGGTGACAGAAGTGCCCACAAGGTCCATCATATTTACCACAAAACTCGTATGTGATCCAAAGCAAGCTGGGATCAACACTTTGAAGAAATGGTGTCTTTCTGATTTCACATGAATTGTCAAGAAGAGATAGAAGATAAAGGGGCAATTTACAGATTTAAACCTAAAGCAAATTCCTGCCTACAACCTGGTGCTATCTATTAACTCTTTGGAAACATTTTCACATTCATCATGGATTTTGAAAGTGTAAACCAGCCTGGCCTTTCAATAGTCAGTGAACAGCAAAAAATACAAAGTGAAAATCAAGGGTTTTGGCAAACGGTGTCTGATTCTGTTTGTACAATGCTGTCAGGTTTAGAAATATCACTGGTGCCCTTGCAGCCCATCTCTGTGGGGTGCCCCCAGCACCGTGGGATTCGCCCAGCTCCGTGGAGTGCCCCTGGCACCCTTTTGACCCACAGGAGGTGCACACATGGAAAGGTCCCTGCTCCCCAGTCCTTGCCCAATCCCCTCACCCCTCAGGTGGACTCCTCTGGCCTCTCAACCAGCCACACATGCTGTCTCCTTTTGTAGACCCGTCAGTCAGGATAACGTCCTTGACCGGGCAAATCGCAACCACTTTTCAGCTGGAAACAATGCTCGAGCCACAACACGGCATTGTGCTCAAAGCGGATTACACAAGCAGGGCTGTCTGCCTGGCATGATATTATTATATCAATAGGACTTTTCTTTCTCCCGGAAAACGTAAGCTCTGTTATCTTTTAACAAAGAAACCCAATGCCAACCTGCTGCCAGTCGCCACATTTAGCACAACACTGCTGCTTTTCTTGGAAAGCACTAACAGCTATGGCTTTTTGTGACAAAAAAGTTAGGGGCTCCAGTGGGGAGAGAGGAGAGAGCTTCGTCAGTGGTCCAGATTCTTCTTTTCAAATCTGGCAGTGAGCAAACCATAAAACAGAGATCAGACGAGTAAAACCCTGCCTTGATACAAAATCCTGCTCCAAGGCAAAGCTCCTGCGTACCGGTGGAAAGCCCCCAGCAAGTGGGTGCATGCAGTGGAGACAGCCCATGGATGGTGGGGTTTGTGTCCCTGTGGTATCAGTGGGGTGTGCATCTGGAGCTGATGGTGAGGCAGGAGGAAGAAGAGTAGCCAGTGGAGGTAGCAGTGGTAGAGAGTGGCTCTTGCCAAGAAAACTCTTTTGCTGTGTTTTTCACTGCTCCTGAATGATGTAGGAGCAGTCTATGAGGAGTCAGTGACAGCTGAAACATTCCCTCAGGTCAGCTGATTCCTCTCAGTCCTTGAATTTGTTACATTCAACAATTTCTGGATGCATTTTTCCCCTGAAGCAATTTTGCACCACCATTGCCTTACATTCTCTGTTATCTCTGGGTCCAGCTGGGCTATTTATTTCTCATTACATAATTCCAGTCAAGTTTCAGAGCCCTTGATTCCTGTAAAGCAGCATTAAAAGGCTGTTGCTGCTGTGCCCACTGATTATGGATAAAAACAAGCGCTATTCCATCTTGCTACGTCAGTCTATCCTGTTCACCCATCTGTGGTTTTGCCTGACAGTTAAATTAATTTATAATTGGAATAAATCCCTTTCAAAAAAAGGAAGAAGAAAAGCCAGGCCATGTGTTGGGTTGAGTTCAGTTTAATTTAGATGTCTGCTTGAGTATACCAAAGGAAATTTCTGAATAGCATTCCCAGTCCATGCTGGGAAATATGCCTGTCTTCACATATACTGAATGTGTCTGCTTGCAAGGAAGGGCTGGAAGACAAGCCAGATACATACCCAGCTATCAGAGGAACATTGTGCAAGGTATGGTTTGGTCATATTTGTCTCTGTGCATGTCAAAAGGAACCCTATGAAAGCAGTGCAGGGCTTTGGCATAAATCTAGTGTTAAAAGTAGAAGACACTGGTTTACTGGTGCCTGTCAGCATCTGTAAATACATATGTTTGCTGCATGGAATCCATGCTCTTTAGGATAGATTTTTCCCATCCTTCTCTGTTGTTCAGCTATGGGTTGTATTTCCAGAGAATAATCTTCTTTCCAGTTTGAAATTATCTAATCCTAAATCGTTCTGTCCCTGCTGGCCTGGCAGTCATTCCATCTCCTTCATCAATTTCGGTCTTCACTGCACTGCTTCTTGTACAAGATGAGACATTTCCTAATTTGAAATGTTCCTAATTTGATGATCGGTTTCCATCTTCCCAAAAGCATCTACTCTGACTGGGCCACTCTTTGTAGAGCTGCTTGTGTACCTTGCCTTGCAGATAGGAAGGGGCTTGGAGCCCTCACACAAGCTAAGTCCTGGTTGCTTTGAGATGGAGCGTGTGTGCAATGCAAATGAGCACCAGTACTCCAGTGGGTCCCCATTCTGCTGCAGTGCCTGTAGCATCCCTAGGCATGCACCACTTTCCTCACAGGAAAAGGTGACCCAGAACTGGGTCAGAGATGCTGGATGTACATTGGAATAAATCACTGAGCTCTGAACATGAATGAGCCAGTCAGCTGTGGTTCATTACCACCTTAGTCATTACTTTGCAAATATTTGGACTTCTGCCAGAATTCATCAACATATTTCTGGATTCCAGGAGTGTCAGGAATTCATACCAGCTGTTCATTAGTCACTACTCACTACTCAACTTACTCATGCTAGGGAATGTCGGTGTTTGCTTAGAGAATTAGAAACCATACTGGTTCATCCCAGGCACCCCAGTCACAAAGGTTCATTAGTGGAGCATGTTAGTCAACTTTTCACAGGACACCCATAGGCAGAAAATTATTTGCCCAGACAGTCAGCTAATGTTTAAAAAAAAATACCCCAAATGCTTCAGACTCATTTCCCAAAACTTCATGCTCCCTTGCTGCGTGACTGCCCTGAGTGGCTCTGACCAGGGGGCTGGTGGAAGGCTTCTGCCTGTCACTTAATTGCTACTCAAAGCCTTTTTGAGTGTCTACTTGTCATTTCAGGGGCACTTCAGGCCTGAAGTCCACATTGCACAAGGCCCTGGAGCAGAGCCCCCGAATCAGCTCCTGCCTCATTGCACTGCTGCATCCAGCTCTGTCTTATGAGGTGACCTGACAGCCTAATTCAGGTTCACTTGTCCCTCCTGAAGGTGAAGCTCATACACTGAGGTGGCGCTGAGGAGGATCCAGTTGCTTCTCCATGAGGACAGGCTCTCCAGGGAAGTGGTCACAGCACAAGTCTGACAGAGTTCAAGAAGCTTTTGGTCAATACTCTAAGGCACATGGTGTGACTCTCGGGGATCGTACTGCTTAGGGCTAGGGGTTGGAGTTGATGGTCCTTGTGGGTCCCTTCCAACTGAGCATATTCTGTGATTCTGTGGCTCCCATTGTATGTGAGCAGCCTCAAAGCTTACCATGATGCCTCACCACCTCAGTGATGAGGCCAGTGCTCTTTGAAAGGAGAAACGAGAAGAGGTGAAGCAAGATGATGAAAACAGGGTCCTCAATTCACCACAGAAATAAATCTAAGTCCCCAGTACGGGACTCTTATGTCTTTGCACAGACATATTTCTCAAAGACTTGCACACTCCTGCAAGGCTTCTTTTGGAACTGAAGAGGTTGAAGCAGCTGCTCCTTTCATGATTTGGTCTGAAACAAGTAAATGGCTATCTCGCTCTGTGCAGCTCTGTGCAGCTCTGTCTGTCTTGAATGACTGAAGGGTGGAAATGTCAGCTGGGACACAGCCCCTCCTGTCAGCTGGTCCTAGATGGGTTCCCTCATCAAAGACAGTCCTTTGCTGTCTTTGTTTAATGCCAGCATCTTCTTTAGTCTGTTCATTCCCCCAGCATTATGGATGAAAGTGCACAGCCCTGGCTTACAAATGAGCACTGCCCAGGGGAACAAACCTTTGAAAATGGGCATGTGGCCCAACTCAGCTTCCCTACCTTTGCTCTGGACATGCTGGTGCCAATGGAAGGGCATCTTCTGCCCTGGGTCTCCTAGGGATATGCAAGGAGTGTAACATCCAGGAGATCACTTTATGTTAGGAGCATCTGCTCCAACAGGCAGCATTACCAGGTTATGGTATTTGGGGCTGGATGATTGTGGGTGTTGCTCATTTACAGGAGATGGGTTTGGCTCTAAACCAAATGTTCCCAGCAAATAGAAGTCTTTCTCATAAGCTCACTTATGTCCATCTTTGCTAAAAGATCTCAAGTGGAAAATTACTGAGGAGAAGCTAAATGGTAAATGCGGAGTCCAGTGTACCAAATATTTGTGCAGATGAAAGGAAATTGCCTCTATTACGGGGAGATAAAGAAGGTACAAACACAGAATTTAACTAAATGGTTGATTTTCTACAGTTACTCCAAAGGAAAGCTCTAATTTCCCTAGAAAGGACAAAAGAAATAAAAAAAGCACAGCCCAAGGGAAGGGAGGGAAAAAAAAGACATTAAAAAGCATAAGACAGTATTTCCCATTATGAAAGGGGCTTTTTGGAGACATAATGCTCAGACCTACATTATTACAAGATTTCTTGCGATTTATGACAAATCTTATAGCTGACAGAAAATACTTGACATAATTCAGTTAATATTACAAAAGGTCTTTGGAACAAGCTAGCACAAGCTTTACACTTTCAACTTTGGATAAATTAAAATTCTTACACAAAGAGCCCATAAAGACTGCACGTGTCCCAGCAACACCTGAATGTTACAGTTGTTATGTGGACATAAGCAAAACAGTTGCTGGTTTGGGAGATTGTCCTTTAGTCTACTGTTTCAGAATAATCTTGAAAATTAACTGGGAGAAAGAAACCAAAACTCGTATGCATTCTTACTTTCAAAAACATAAGCAATCATGGCTGCTCACTGAACACTAAAATCTGCTGTCAAACAGTTCAGTGTCAATCCCACTGGGCATTGCTTTTCTCAAAATACAGAGCTTCTGTGCATAGGAGGCCACAAACAAACCCACACAATTACTCACCAAAAAAAAAGCATTGTCCCAAGACAGAAAATATAGATCACTGACCCTTCACAACTGTGATCTGAGTCACTGCTGGCTTTTCTCCAAGCTCTGTTTTGAACCTGTGCTTTTGGGTCAGTCTCTGTCTTCCTTGCAGGCTGGGACAGTTTGATTACTTTCATTATGTCTCTATTCCTGTTCAATAAATATATAAAAAATAATGCATTGCACATCTCCTTGTCTTTCAAAGAGTAGTGAAATTTGCTCAGATTTAGTGATGTGTTGCTGCAGCAATGAGGAGCATACTGTATGTTAAATAAAGCAGGAGATCAAAGTGAGTATTGCATTCTGCCGAACATTTTAGAACAAAATTTTTAGTGGGATGGCTTTTAAAAAGTGGTTTCATATTAGTATAAAATGTTTTTATTTAAGCCCTAATATAAAAATACCAAGCCACTTACATTTTTGCTTTTTTCTTTTCTCTGGTCTTTCTACACTAGAAAGGAGAAATGAAGACAACAGGGTAAGGGAGAAACTTCAGTTTAGATCAGCAAACACGAATGCAATATTGCTTTATACATTGGAGGATGAATAGAGAAAGAAAAATGACCCCTTTAATTAATTTTAAACCATATCAAATCCCAGAACTTGTTCTGTATCTGTCCAGTCTGGAAAGGGAATTCATGTCTTGAAATGTGCTTAGAAATCAGAAATTACTTTCTTAGTTAAGTAAGAGACATTTCAAACACATCAACAGGGTTCATGGAATGAAAAATCCTTTTTTAAATTGACCTCACTGTACACTAGTTCTCACATGGCAGACCTTTGCTAGATACATGTACTGAGCTGGTGGCTTTATGCTTTTTTCCATTCCCCCTTTCATCTCCTACTTCTGTCCTTTTTTCTTTGGTGACTTTCTGAATGGCAGCTTGCTTTTCTTGGCTGCCTCTCAAGAACACCAGTTGCCATTGGATCAATGGATCTCATCTTCTTTGAATTCAAACCAATTTAAACCCATTAAAAATTTGAGCCATTTGTCCTGCCTGTAGTGTTCCCACTCCTGCCTGGCCTCCAGAAGCTCGGATGTCTTATTTAGGCAAGGGCAGTGAGGTGCCAAAATACCTCCCAGTTTGTGGTCTGAGCTTTGTCCTGGCTGTCCCCTCTGTTGCAGGGCACAGTGCTGCAAGTGCTCTGATTACACAAGGCTGCTACAGTCCATGCCTGACCCTGGCATGAAAAAGGGACCTGGGGGCACTCCATGTCTGGGCCAGCCTTGTTAGAAACCCTCTCCCCAAGGCAGCATTTTTCTCTGGTGTATTGGATGTGGATGGGATTCAGACCACATATTTCAGATTTCAGTCTGTAACCTGCTGCAGACATTTCTGAGCCAGGGATCTGTAGGGGAGATTAGGATGTCAGAGGCCTACAGAAGCAGTAGAAGTTCATTCCCACCACCCAGATCTGCAGTGGTCTGTTCAGGACATAAGGAAAATTTTGTTACCTCCTTGAATCCCCTTGCACTTGGAAAATCCTCCCCTTGTCAATGATGGAGTGAAGCCCTGGTCTCCAGCCTGTCTGTCAGTCTGTTTCCTTGTTGAACTCCTGGGAGCTTACATCCATGGCCCTGCCCAAGTCTCACAGTCACTCCAGTTGTTAGAAATGTCTGAATTTATCTTGTATGAAATGGAGTAATTGGCTTTGTATCACTCGTATCTCTCCAGATGTTTGAGTATCTCATTTGTCAGGAATGTATTTAAAATTTTGTATAATGCCAAAATCGCAAAGCTATAAAAAATATTTTCACCCTTAGTAACTCCTGAATCTTTCTGAAATTTCCTCTTAAGCATTGCTTATCTCTCTTCATCCTTTCCCAGTGATTTCTTCTTTCAAACCAAGGAGAACATTATCTCAGTCATAATTCAGTCATTCAGTGTCCCATCTCTGAGAATGGCCAAGATCTGGTGAAGAGCCAAGTAAACTCAGAATGGAAAACTATGAAATTAAATGATTTGACCATAATTAGAGATATTCCCCAGAGTTTAGTGTCTGCTATGTGTCTTAAAAATGTTTTTGATCCTGTCTATTGCTACAGACTCTTCATTCATATGCAGCTATGTATGTGTTTATTTGCTTCTCTTAAAAATCTTAGCTCTGCAGGGCAGCACATTCTGTTTTCTGGCCTGTAAAGATATAGAAACTGGACATGGGAAAAGAAGTCTCTCATATGTCTCACTCTTACAGTGCTGTGATATCCTTGTATTCTCCATTATTATGTTTTAAATGGAGTTGGAAATCCCTTAAACTTCTTTAATTTGTTCTTTCATTCTATATTTCTTTTATTTTTTTCCTGGCATTCAGTTATGGTTTTCTTTTGTGTGCACAGCTGCACACTGTACTGCCTTGAACAACCATACCATCACTCATTTACTATCAGTGTTTCCCTCCAGTCCTTGTTCAGCCAGATCAGGCTTCATTGTCTGTGCTTCTAGCAGAGGTCTGTCCTCCCTCTTTGTTTCCTCCTGTTCTTGGATGAATCCCATCATCACATCAGCATCTTTACAACAGTGGAGTTCCCAAGTTGATGGACAGACCTCTAGGTCCTTTCTAAGGCATTTTTCTATTACAGAAGAGGTCTTAGGGCAAAGAGAACATGAATTCATTGCCTGGTTTATTGGAGGGCAGTCAGCCTAATCCCCCTTGCATTGTAAAACTCAAGCTAAAGGACTAGGGTCGACCACAGCTTAGCGGTGCCTAAATAAGTAGGAATGCAATTTCCACTGGGACTGGGGCCACAAGCAGGCAGAAGTTTTGCAAGTCAAAGTGCCCTGTCCTTTTTAGGCATCCTGCCACCTTCTTGTCCATATTTTCCTGAGTGAGCTGTCTGTGCTCACTGTAAGGAGATGGAGAAAGCTGGGTGCCCAGGAACACGACTACAGAGGTCAGGACATTGGAGATCCAGGACATCAGCAGGTAATTCATCATGCTAGATGGATCTCTATGGCAAGTCAGCATTTACCATATCTGCCCAAGGGGTTTTCTTTGGACTGTAATGTCCCTGTCAGGCTGATAGGACCCTAATGGCCTGACCTGAAGGACAGGTCATTCGTGTGATCCTGTACGTGCCCCTGGGTGCTGGAGTGCTGCTGATGCTCACCTGGAGCAGAGCTCCTGTTTAGTAGCCATTAAAGGACATCTTATTCTCATGTTCCAGAACCACTCTGCAAATCCAACCACTAAGCAATAAGTGGAGATTATCAGGGAATTTGTTTACAAACTGCACTGCTACTCCTACAAAGCCAAGACTACTCCCATGTTTGTCTGTCAGAGATTTTATGGTCATGATAGTGGAAACATGCCACTGCACTGCTGGACTTTGTTGCTTTCAGATACTAAGCACAACAGTCACTTTGTCACTGCAGTCAATGTGCATGCCCAGTGAAGGAGGAGTTTCAAGGCTCTCAATGGACACTTTCTAAGAAGTCTAGACTCATTTTATAAAGACAGGAAACACAAAGAGTGATTGTCTCACATTTTTTTGTTCTGCAGATGACTTGGCTTTTGGACTCATGCTTTATAGCACAAAAGGATATTATAATGACCCAGAAGAGTGAAGTCTGTCGTGCTTGAGCATTTCCTTTATTGTCTAGTATTCTTTAGGGATAATTTCTTACACGCAATCCTACACTAATTTTGTAAAAAAAAAAAGTATCAGCAGAAAGAGAATAAGAGAAGTGGGTGAGTATAAATGACAGATCAGGGAAGGGAAGACATATCCAGTGTAGGCTACAGGGGTAGGATTGGGTTTTTTAACAGGTGGGAATTAAAGGTTGTGATGGCAGGAAGTAAAGGATGGATCTAGACTGCAACATGAGAAGCAGAGCAAGCTTGAGACTCGAGAAGAACTTAGAGTAAGGAAGAAAACAAGAGAAGATCAAGAAAGAAGCAACAGAAATGAAATCTCATTTAATTTTATTTTCCAGCCCAAATAGAACATTTTTTTGTCCTTAAAGTGTACAGTTTATGTTTCAGATGAGTTCATAACAAGTTCAAAAAAAATGTCCCTGTCAAAGCTTTCATTGCACTGAGAGGTGCAGTTTGGAATAGCAGAAAATATTTTTGGGTTAAGGACATAGGTTTAGCTATAACAAGAAAAAATGATCTGGAAATGCTAAGATTAACCTTTTTATACTGTTCACAGCAATTTTTAGGACTCATTTGTGTTAGCAGCAAAAGTTTAAGTTCAAGCAGCAATGGTACCAACCCTGACTGCTGCTGGTGTCATCCCAGTTGAAATAGCAGTGCATCCAGAATGCATCAGTTCAAGCCTTTTCACTACCAGCAGATGTTTAGACCCCTGTCTGCTGCCACACTGTGTTGGGTTGTGGTGGGTGTTTTGGGACGTGCTGCTTTTCATTGCTTCTGCTGACACTGTACCTCTTTGCATATACATTCACTTTGCTCTTGTAAAGGTGGGCCATTCCTCCTAACGTGGTGCCCAAAGCTGCAGGTGATAAAGCCATCCTCTCATGCACAATCTCTGTGCAGCAGCAGCCTGTGAAATTTGCTGAAAAAACTGAAAAGAGCAAGAAAAAACACTGAGAATATTTCAGCCTACAATAGCTCTTTGATTAGGAGGTTTTCCCAAGAAGGAGGTTTAATTCTGCTCAGGACTCAAACCAATACTTTTCATTGGTGAGGCCCTTCTTTCACTGCTTTAGCTCCTTTGGGAGCCTGGCATTTCAGCATGCTGAACATGGCAGGAAGGAAAACTTTCAGGCACCATCGTCAATAACAACACCTAAGGATACAACGAAAAGTTGTTCAAATAATCAATGATGTTCAGAGTTTAATTTCAGGAATAAGAAAGGTATGATTGGTGTTGGTTTACTGAGAGGTCATCTGAGAAGAGAACAATCACATTTCTGATCAGATGATGAACTGAAAAAATAGCTACTGAATCAGTCCTCCGTAGTGGTTTTATTTTTCTTTAAAACTATGTTTCCACGGCCTACAAGTGCTACAGAGGCATCCCAGCTCTCAGGGGTTTCAGAGACCCACCACTGAGACAGCTTGGAAATCTGGGAAGATTTATTCCAGCTGGTTCTGGGGTCTGCAGTTTTGGGCCCAGGAGGCTAGAGCCACCCCAAAAGGCATCCTTAGAGACAGCTTCCTGGGAGTCAGAGCGCTCCTCAGCTGGCAGAGAGCGCCTCAGCACGGGGCAGAGCAGGGATTCTTCAGCTCAGTGGTTCCTCAGCTCTTGCCCTGCAAGGCTGCTTCTCTTTCAGCCGGCCCGGGAAAGAGAGAGAGGGTCCCGTTTGGCGATTCTGCATGAAGTAGCTTTATTGCAAGGTACCAGCGAAGGGAGCCGGGGACTAGGGGGACTCAGGGGGTTTTATGGGAAACTAGGGTGGGAGGGGAAAGGGTACAAAACCCATCGTTTACAACAGATCTACATAAAGTCTCCTGGAGGATTGTGGCTCCTTTAGTGGTCGCCGTGACTGCAAGCTTGCTTTCTTATCGTAGGGATCTGCAGGGAGGTTGTGCAATTCTCCTCAGCAAGCCTCCCTCCAGGGCAGGGCCACCGGGGCTTCGCTCACCCCCACAAGGATCGACGTGTAATGTGTGCCAGGGAACTTCAGCAGTCTCAGTCTCTAATGAAAAAACCGAATCTTCCCAATGAAAGCATCAAAAGCAATCAAACCTTAAGGAGCAGCTGCACCTGCTGACCCCAAGCAGAGATCCCATCTAAGGCTTAACAGCAAACCTGGGTGGGGAACCAGGTCAAGAGCAACAGCAAAAAGAGAACAAGTCTCTTCATTCTTTGCACATCCTAGTATAAGCATGCAAACTGCTCCAAAAATACTGTAAAAGAGTTCCAATTCCCCACTGAATTAGCATACTCTTATGAGCAAGATGGTCAGGGCTGTTGATAGAATGGTCTTATTCATACCATCTAAGCATCTGGCTCGTATCTGTCCCTTTTTGTGTGCTTTTTCTCCCCTTCCAAGCACAGTTGCAGCACTGACTCATGGCCCTTGAAGAAGTTGCCTGTTGCCCAGAAAAAGTGATTTTAAGCCACCATATACCAAAGTTGCATTTCAGGAGTTTAAAGCAATCACCTGAAGAAGCCTTGCCTGCTGAAATGTCTTCATAGGAGTCCACAGGCCTTTGCTAAAAGACCTAGGTGAACTAATCCATCTAGCTGCATGTAGCCCCTTCCCCTCCCCCACAGCTCCCAGTGCCCAAAGCTCGCCTGCAGAGCTGATTTGGGTGTTTGCCTCACAGCTCTACAGCAGCTGTATTTTCTGTTCTTCCTGTGAATTTACCAGATCAGCTGGTGAGAAGAGGCTCACTGAAGCTGCCTCAACTTCTTTTTCTTCTCTGAGAGCTCCTCCTAAACCTCATGGGCACAGGTACACAGCTAGCATGTCCTGGGGTAACAACCTGTCACTTTACTACTATGTACTGCAAAATGTCTCCAGATCCCCATGTTCCTGCTGCATGCTGTGGGATCAGAGGCATACACACCAGGGCCCGGAAATCTGAGCTGCTTTGAGGAGGATGGAGAATCCCCAGAGGACTCTCTCTGAGATGATCAGGCTTTGTTCTGACCATGCTGATATTTCATGTCTTCACTGCTGCCTGCAGCATGCTTAGAGGTACCAAAGCTGGCTGTAAGCAAGAGCTTAACACAGGCTAATTTAGCTTAATTGCTCTATTTTCAACCAGAGCAAAAGTCGTGAGGCCCCTGGCATCTTTAACATAGGAATAAGGCAGCTGGGAATAGTGCTACTTAGACTGGTTCCCTGGCCATCTCCCCACTCTGTACGTGTTCTACGTCCAGACCAGGGCTTGTTGTATTTAACCACCTATAAAAAATGATGTTTAAAAAACTTCCTAGTGATCCAAGCTTGAAAGCAACCAAAGGGTGACTGAAGTAAATGCACGAGTTACATGAATCCATAGCTCTGCTACACTACAGTGCTACAACAGTACAGACACAGCACATTCCACATTTATGGAGCTCTTTCTGTTTAAAGAGAGGAGTGCTCTTCCGTCTCTACTTCCGCTGAAGCTCATTCATTTGATTACATGATATACTCCAGATAATCTGCTGGGTGCATCTTAGACATACAGAGGTAATTCTCTTTTGAGGGTGTATTTTCCACCAGCCAGCACTCCATGAAGCTCACACCCAGTAACCTGCATCATGAAGTCTGACTGCAATAAAAGTATCTCAACTGGCATGAGTTCTTTCTACATTTGATCTTTCCCCTGCATCCCACAGTGCATGGCCAGTATTTTCCTCTGAGCCAGGGTTGTGGCTCCCTTGAATTATTCCTGATGTCCTAGATGCAGATATTTTATTTTCCAAAGAAAGGAGGGAAAATAGACCTTCTGCAACACACCTCTTTGTCAAGAGGAGAGCTTTCCCACCAGTACAGGACAGACTTCCTTTCTGTCATATTTTTGTGGAGTCTCTGCTACACAGAGGGGAAGGAGGAGGACAGCCAGTCATGTCCCTGGCCTCCCCAGCTGTGCTGTCACACTCAGGACTGTGGCTCCTTCCATCTTTGCCGCTGGCCCATCGGTACAAGGTCTCCATCACTTCTGCAGGGGGCTCTGCCTGCCTTTGGAGGCTGCACTGCACGTCCTGCAGCAAGCAGGGTGGGAGTCCTTGCACTGCTGCCCAGAGGGACTCAGGCTCAAGAGGGGACCAATGCTCACAGTACCTCTTAAGACCCTGGGAGGAATTTTTTATTCCAACAGCTCAATCAAGTGAAATCATTTAATCAATGTTTTTTCACATATTCTCTGACAGTCATTTCTGGGTTTTTGTTTTTTGTTTTTTTTTTACAACCGAGTCCAATGGGGTCATGAAACAGTAATGTGCTTTCTCTAAATGCTACCTTTATTGCTATGTTTGATAAATTGTCGTTATTTAAATTGGTCTGGAATGCCTGAAGGGGGTGATTTACAACTGCCTAACCCTCCCTAGGTTTGCCATGAAACCACTTCCAAATGCTTGTTTGAGCATTTCTAAACTGAGTTTGTCAGATTTTCATTGCTCATCCTGTAGATCGGGCAGACAGAGGCACATTTTTCCCTTCTTGCTTTCTACTAATACCATCTTTCCTCTGCATGAGTAGTGATTGTAACTGAAGGCTATTAAACCTCATTTAATCCAAATGTAGTGCAGTTCTTGAACAGTCCCACTGGGGAAGCAGGTTTGGCAACAAGTCACTGTCCTGGAGAAAACCCTGATCACCCAGTGTCTGCTCCTGGCTTGCTTAGTTAGATTTTAAGCCAGTTTTCTAAATTCATTCTGTCTTTGCATCTGAAAGACCCTCCAGCTGTCTCTGCTAAATTCCCTTTCTGTAAGGTGCAGTGCAATAGGCTTGTTTCCTGCATTTTGGTAGCAAATTCCCATTGATCAGGCCACCACGGAAGAGCTGGATGCTTTGAGAGTCCCCAGGATGCCTGGACTGCTCAGCACCATAGAGTTGTGGAGGATCACAAAAGGATGATGCTCATAGTTTGAACCAAAAAGTAAAGAGCAGATGGCCAAGAGGGTGGTGTGGCCTCAATGACACCTATATCCCATACATCCAAGGTCCCTCAAAAGAGTCCTTCTGACAGATGTCCTGGTTGAGAGGTGGGAGCAAACACAGCTGTGTTGCCCTCCTTTCCCACTGAAAAGCCACAGAGGGAAACACAGCATGATGGGTTCTGTGGCCACACACGTAATAACACCTGCTGGCAGAGGACCCCTCCCTCAGGCACCCTGAACCCCGGCTTTGGGGGTTTGGGTCACCTTACATCAGTGGTGACACAGAGCAATGCCAAGGGTCATTCCCCCATCAGGAGCTGAGAAACAGGCTGTGGTATTCCACGGCCAGCCAAGGGTTTCCTGGAGGTGAAAGATATGCCAACACTTACTCTTGATGGTTTTCCAGCACAAGGCAAACATCCAGACCAACTTGTGGCTTGGTGGGTAGTGGAGAGACAGCAGAATTCCTCAGCTAATCCTTTTCCCTCTGTATTCCCAGCCCACTCCTCCAGCTCCACATCCCACTGCTGTGGCTACTGCTGGCTGCTGGGCTTTCGTCTGGCACTCTGCTCTCGGCTTCAGGATTGGGTGCCAGGGCTGAAACAAAGCCAGTGTGAGGGCCTGGGAGGGCTGTGCCCAGTCTCGTCCCACCGCCAGCCCCATCGCTGCTGGCCATGGCCAGCTGTCTCACCATCCCAGCCACCTCTCGCCACCTCGGCTGCTCTCCCTGCCTGCCAGGAGTGTTTCTGCTGACTAGCTGCTGAAGTTGGCAGAGGTGGCATTCAGGAAGCAGCCAGCAGGTTAATCCTCCTAATAATTTGTAGCCTGAAGGACAGAGCAGAGAACTGACATAGAAAGCGTTGATGTTGTGGGTTTCTATGGCATTTAAATTTCATCCTGGTCTTGATATTTGCATATCAATTACCCAGGAAAGAAGGGGAGGAGGAAGGGCAGAGGTTATGTGGGAGCTAAGAAAACAGTGACAGCAATAGTCCAGCAAGCACAGGTCTTATTGCAAAAAATTATGCTGACTGCCTACCAACACTTGTCTTTCTTTAGCAAGTCCTCCCCATCGCTTTCTGTCTTATACTTTGCTTTTTTTCCTCCTGAATCCCCTGTAAATGGAGCTTGGGCAGATTAGCTGGTTCCCCTTCATTCCTGTTTGTCCAAAATGGACAGTAAAAAGAGAGTGAGAGAGAAAGGAAAAAAAAAAAAAAAAACACAAAAAACCCCAAAAAACCCAAAACAACAACAACAACAAAAAAAACCCCCACACAACAACAACAACAAACTCAAAATGCCTGGAGCCATGGCTTGTGGATAAAAAACAGCTGCACATGAAAAACAATTGATGTGGCATTTGAGCTATTATGGCTTGGAGAATGAAACACCAACTCACCCCTCCAGAAAGATGGCAAAACCTTTAGGAAGTATTATTGAAAATAGGGTTTGAGATTGGGTTTTTATAGCAATGGATGTAGAGAATTTAATGCACTTGGATCCAGCCTTGTGCACTGCCAGGCAATCGCCTGCAGCAGTGGACTTGGGACTGACCTTTCTTCCTAAAACAAATCCCTGTCAGAAGGCATTTTGGTGCTGCTAGTCAGAGAAGTGTAGCAGCTATTGGGCCTCCTGGATACCTGAAACAGCCTTAACCCTCTCATCCCTCCCATGAATCACAAGAGAGAACTGTAAGTAGAAGCAATACCTGCTTTCATGACGAGGTGATGAACACGTACTGGGACACTGGTGTGGGGAGACCCATTCCCACACTAAAAGGACCAATGCCATACACAGTGACAAGGATTCAAATCTTTACCAGATTACAATCAACTATAATAAACAGGTTTTTCTGTGATTAATGAAGGGGTTTAGCATAATGTGCCAGGTGCAGAGGTCTACCCAAGACACTGTCATGGTCTCAGTTTTGCCCTCATATAAAATATGAGGTGCAGTGAGTAACTCCAGGATTATTTCTTCTTCCTCTCTTTTTCAGGTTCCTGACTGACCCTTTGCATTTTTTCCTTGTGGTGGGTAGAAATAGTGTGTGTTCCATTCACATTACAGACTTCTGAAGAATAGCACTATCACTGTATATATAATCCTTCTGTGACTTGACTTCCAATTACATTGAATTCCATAAATCCCATGAAAGTGCTTCTTATATGCATGCTGGTCCAGCATGTGAAATACTTGGCTCTGAAAAGTAAATCGGTCACCTGGTAGAGGGCAAAGTAAGGGCCCTTTGGCTCCCTCATTTTCTCTAGTTGTTTGTAGGGTGTTCTCACGTATCATAATTCAGCTTTAACAGGAATTTGCATATCACAGAGCACTTGAACAGGTTGTCCAGAGAGGCTTTGGAGTCGCCCTCATTGGAGATATTCAAGAGCTGTCTGGACTCAATCCTGTGCAATCTGCTCTAGGATGACCCTGCTTGAGGAAGGGTGGATCAGATGAAGCACTGTGGTCCCTTCCAATCTTACCCAGTTTGTGATTCTGTGACACTGGGAATATGGAGCTTTAATCACTAATGATTGCTCTGGTTTTCCTTTGCTTTATTTTCATACAGAAAACTTAGGAATCAAGTTATTTCAAAATCTCGTGAGTCAGTGAAAGGTTTTTGTTGCTCATACAGTGATGGTTGGAAGATTTTCAGTGATTTGCAAAAAAAATTGGGAAGTACAAGAGTTAACAAGGTGTTTTAATAGAAAGGATTTAAAGATGTGATACCAAAACAGAGAGGAGAGAGATGACTTCAGACCACATTAAAAAAATCCACTTATCAGCTGTCAACTTCCATTTACTTCAGTAGGCTTTGAATCAAAACCATTTTTTTAAATTAAAACACATTTCTGTTCCTTTCTACAAAGCTCTTCTAACATGCTTAAATGTGTGCATGGTACATCAACCTCCATCCATGGCTAGAGGAGCTTATCATCTCCTGAAAATTGCAACAGCCACAAGAGCTGGGTGAGCCAAATTTTCTCTGAAATCAAAAGGACGGCTAATCCAGTAGATCCTTCATAAAAACAGCAACATCACCTTTTCCTACACAGTAAAGGACCAGTTCTACTGCTGAGCAGAGTGAGATACATCAGTCCTGCCCAGAGGACACTGAAAGGGTTCCTCAATGAAAAATAATTAAAATATTATAATATATTATAATATATATGTTATATATAATTATATATTTATATAATATATATTATCTATGTTATATAAATATATAATATATATTTTTATATAAATATATATTATAATTTATATATTATAAAAAATAAAAACTAAAAATAAGCATCTCTACAGCTAAAGCACATAGGTCATTGTTCACCTGGAATTGCTGCCCTGCAGTTATACTGCTTGGCAGAGACTGCTCCCATCCAGCCTCTCATTTCCTGCCAAACTGTGATGCTGTCTTTGGGTAGCACCTTCACTCCTTGCATAGCACTGAGCAGGCCATGCCCAGTCCATGAAGGAGCAGTGAATGAACTGGCAAGCTCAAGATAGCACACGTCACACCACTTAAAATAGTCAGGCATGTCTGAAGGACTGCCTCGACCCCAAGGGCCTCCTGTTAAACTGTAACAGGAATTCTGTAACATATGCTGAGAAAATGCTGATCTTTGAACAAACCTCTAGTTAAAAATAAGTTTGATCTTCTAAATTTTTGAGATTTTTTTAATGACAAAAGTCTAAACCTGGTGGCTCTAACTGGGTGAGGTTTTTCCTCCCCCCTCCCCCCTGTGGTCTGCTTCTAAATTTAGCTTCATACACAGACTTGAAAGTGTTACTCCCAGCTCTTCCTTACCCTTGCCAGGGTGTTTGGGGAGGAGATTCACTGAGGATCATCCCTCCTCACATGATTCAGGAGACAGGACTTTGCAGTGACAGATAAGGCCAAAAGGCTTCTGCTTCCACTCCCCAAGGATGGCACTATGCCTTTGGGGACCTTTACCAAGGCAGCAGGCTCCTTCCTCAGCATCTCTGTTATTAGAAAAAACGCTTGTAGTCCGGCGAGAGAAATGACCTGAAGATCAGGATCTCTGGAACACGTGCTTTGTTGGTCGTGGGAATGCAGCCTAACTGGGGAAGGGTCCAGGGATCCAGTGCAAAGTCCAAGAGGGTCCAAGGGAAGGCAGGCAAAGAGGGGGAACTCTATGTTACATTCTATTTTAACCCCTTCTATCGTGAATATGCTAATGAACATTAACCAATCACCTCTAGATACAAAACCTACAGAATCTACATACAGCCTATGGGAGCTACAACATTACAATACTACTCTACATACCAAAACCTGTGAAACCCACCTTATCTCTGATACCTGAGAAGGTGCAGCCCTTCATTCATCCTTTTGTCTTGGCAGGGGTGTCACTGACCCACCCAGCCAAGGCCTTTCAGCTGCTTAATCACCTTCTTCCTGTCCATGCTTACAGTTCAAACTTTGCTTTTAATTCTATTCCTCTTGTGGGTTTCATAGTTTTAGAATCTTTTACTATTAAATTATCTCTACAAGGCCTAGCTACTTCATCCTCCCCAACACTCTGTGAAGGCTGAGGCCATGCCCCCAGGCCTGTCATCCCTGATTGTCTCCTTCACACTTACTGGCACATGTCTGTTGAGGGAACATCATTACTCTTTAAAGATTTTTTAAGTATAATTGAGAAATGCATACACCAGACAGGTGATCTTCACATTCTGAGCCTTTCCATTTCTCTGTCTAGCTACAGCCACACTGCAAAAATCATGGAATCACAGAATGGTTTGCGTTGGAAGGGGCCAAATACCATCCAGCATCTACCCTCTGCCATGGGGAGGACATCTTCCACAAGCCCAGGTTGTTCAAAGCCCAACTAACCGGGCCTTGAACACTCCCAGGATGGGGCATCCACAACTTCTCTGAGCCATTCTGTTCCAGTGTCTCACCACCCTCACAGTGAAAAGTGATGATAAACTATAGAATGACAGTTGTAAACAACTTTGCTCTTCTTGAACGAGCAGTACAGTATGAACTCAAAAGCTTATGATCCTGAAGAAATTTGGTGAGAGGTGAACATTCGCCTCCTTGCAAATATGTGATTTTTCTTCCTCTGGCAACTCAAAAGGCAACACTGACAGACAAAGAAAATAAAACTTTGCTGAAACATCTCTGTGCCTTTCTCACCTTCTGGTGAACTCCCAGCAGCCCTGTGAAGCAGCACCTACCCTGGGAAGATGCCCACAGTTTGTAGCGATGCACAGTTCCCCAGGATGTATTCACCGAGCCAGTGGCTTGGGTGCACTCAGGGCTGCAGATGTGTGCAGGTCCCATGGAGCCTCCAGGAGTCAGGAAAGGGGTGCAGGAGGACACAAGTTCTCCATGGCCCGAGTTGCAGACTGTGAGACCTTCAACAAGTAAAACAAATTCCTCTAGGAAGAGCAGAGCTTCTAGGCAAGAAAGTGCAACTGAGTTGTTTGGCTTAAGTGGACTGAGGCACATGAGCCAATCAGCATCTCAAAGGAGTGGGATCATGCTATCAAGCTCTCACATGTGTGGATACCTTAGATGACTTCTGGATGTAATCTCTGACATTAACTGGAAATTGTCCTTTATTCCCTCCAGTTTTCTATTCCATTAATCTGTTTCAGCAATATCCAGCCTCCTGCCTCTGACAATGCTGTGAGTTAGTCCTGAGCACATGCTCTCTCCCTCTCCTATCCCCACAATTGCAGACCCACTGTGTAACCCTTCTCCTTATTTCCATTCACTGGGAGCTGCTCTTCCCTCTTCCAGTTTAAGCCTGAGCCTGGTTGCACTCTCTCTCTCCAGCTAGAGATAGCACCATTCATCTCCTTCAAAATTTTCATTCTGCAGTTTTTCAGTCCAGATCATCTCCTTCCCTCCTGCCTCCAGATTTCTCCAGAGTCATCCTCTGCTGCTGTCAGTCTTGTCTTCTGCCCCATCAAGAAAACTGCTCCTGTGGCTTTATGGACCTCAACGTGCTCTGTGCTCCTGATGCCAAATGGGTTGACACAGTAGTGTGAGCTCTTGCTCAGGTCCACCCAGACTTATCACCCTAGAGCGGGCTTATCACCTGGCGCTGTTGACGTAGAAGGAACTATGAGTTATGAGTTGCAATGGAGATAAATTTCCCACCTGTGGCTTGCAGTTTTCACTTCCCAGCCCTGCAGAACGTGACTGTTGCAACCTGTCTGTAACAACACAAACCCCTGTGTGATTCCTTGGCAATACATCACAGTTTTGAAAGATGCAAGAGAGAAAGCCTCTGGAACATCCCTTTCCTCTGTGGTCACTGCTATAAGGTGGCTCAGACATGTGGGAAAAGCCCACACCATGACAATCAGGCTGCAGGAAAAGCCCCTGAGTAGCTCACAAGTAGCCATGGGGACTCAACAGGTACCTGGGGACTAGAAGTCCCTGTCTAGATGCTCTCACCTGGAGGGCAGAGAAAACAACACCGGCAAGGCGAGCAAAATGCTTCCCTGTGACATGTAACTCAGCACCAAAAAGTTAGAAAGATGGCAAAGATCAACCTTCCTGTACCTTTCAAGGTAAAGGCATAGAGATAACACTGTCCAGTCAGATGATGGTGCACTAAATACCTTTGCGTGAGCATTTTGGTGATGATGTAGTCCTAGCAGCTCAAAATGTGCACTGCTTTTGAAATGCATTACAGAAGGCAGCATGGTAGTCTTGAGACACTACCATGATGCTTTTTAAAACAGAATTGTTCTTAAGTTGTCCAAGTTCAAAGTGCAGAGAATGACGTCTGCAACATTTTGTAGCTCTTGCAACACGCTCACCTCCCCGATTAGATTCAGGTAAGTAAAAAAAAAATGTCTACTCAGAAGTGCTCCACCCTTGCCCTCCTAATGGTTCTTCGCTGAGACCTAAAAAGGTTATGGTCTGGTGGTGAACAGTGGATGTAACTGTGACTTTTCCTATTTTCAGAGCTAAAAACTGCTGTTGCGATCTGGTGACCGGTGCTATCGAACCCATCAGACCACATGGGAGCTAAACCATAGATTGCCAATTCCCAGAAAAGAAGGGAAAACCTCTTACGTTTACGTGGCTCCATCGCTCAGTTCCCAGAAGAGCCGTTAAAAAAAGGATCGTCTTCAAAGTTTAGCGACCCGGGGTTACTTCTGGCAAATTAAGTCTCTCGTCTGAAACCGAGCCGGGCTGGAGGAAAGCTGCCTTTTGCAGCTTCACTTCCACCCTCTGTGCCGCGACAGCGCGCCCAGGCTCGGAAGCCGAAGCCTCCGGGGGCTGGCGAGGGGTAGCCTCCTACCCTGGCGGATCGCAGATCTCTGTCTGTCTCCGGGCACCAGCCCGCCCGCCTTGGACTGCGGCGGCGGAGCCGCTGGGGCTGGGGGTACGGGATGGGGTGTGTGTGTGTGGGTGGGTGTGTGGGTGTGTGTGTGTGTGGGTGTGGGTGTGGGTGTGTGTGTGTGGGTGTGTGGGTGTAGGTGTGTGTGTGTGTGTGTGTGTGTGGGTGGGTGGGTGTGTGTGTGTGGGTGTAGGTGTGTGTGTGTGGGTGGGTGTGTGGGTGTGTGTGTGTAGGGGCGCCCTTCGCTGCAGTACCGCGCCTGGCCGCGCACCGGCAACAGCCCCCCGCGGCGCGGCGGCCCCGGCGGGCGGGAGGCCGGGAGGGCAGGGCGGCGGCGGGCGGGGCGGGGCGCGGGGCGGTGCGCGGGCGCTGCGCGGCGGGCGGCGGGCGGCGCGGGGCGGCGCGGGGCGCGGCGGGCGGCGGTGCCGCGCGGGGCGCTGATGCCGCGCGGGGCCGGTCGCGCCGCGGGGCGGCGGGGCGCGCAGGGCGGGCGGCCACGGGGCGCTCGGCCATGGGGCGCGGGATGCGGCTGGCGCTGCTGCTGCTGGGCGCCGCCGCCGCTGCAGGTGGGTCGCGACCGGCCGCGCTCGGCGTTCTCCGCGGGCGTGCGAGGTAGATACGCGCCGCGTGCGCGGGTACGCGCGTGTGCCGGAGTGTCCGCGCCCGAGTGCGCGGGGGTGCGCGGGCGTGCGCACGCACGGGAACCGCACGGGCGTGCGCGCACCGGGCGCCCACGCGTCGGTCTCTGTACGCGTGTGTCCGCGCGTACTGACGCGTGTATGTGGGCACGGGCTGGGTGCGCGTGTGTCCGCACATGCGGTGCGTGTCGGCACGCGGGGTGCGCGGATGGATGTGGAAAGGCAGGGGCCGGGATGCGCTTCCCTTCCGCGCCCCGCGCCGCAGACAAAGAGGGGTCCGCCGCGCCGCACCGCCCGCCCCGAGGAGCCTCCGGCGGGGCGGCGGGGCCGGGTGGGCTCGGGCCGGGGCTTCGGGGGATGCCGCGGGAGCGGGGCCCGGCTGCGGAGCGCTGCGGGATCCGCAAGCGCTTTGGGCGGCGGTGCCCCGAGTCGTCGGGGTGCGGAGGAGAGTGGGCAGAGTTTTCAAAGCCCCTTTCCCGCAGCGTAAACGCTTTGCGCCCAGAGCTGCCCGCAGCGGGGTCCCGCGGCAGATACACTCGGGCATAAACAGTTTGCGTAACGCCTCCTCGGCCGGGTGCAAGCCGAGTGCCAAATTTCTTTTTTAAAAAGAAGAAAAAAATCTCTGATGGGAAACAAACATTTAATCAGGCACAAGATATAAACGAAACATCACAAAGCATGTGTTGCTAAAATGCTTAAACAGGAAGCATATGATTTTCCATGGATGTTTTCCCAGGTGAGTCATGGTATTTGCTGCATGCTCTTACTCATTACTGAAGATCTCAGTCCGGTGGCATGTACAATAGATAGAATGGGAAGATTAACTTGGGCAGATGGATTAAGTGCAATAAGGAAAAGCACCTTTTCCAGTGCTGTGGTAGAGCAGTTGCGAACTTGTGACTGCCAGCATAGAAATCTCTATGCTCTCAGTCTGTCCTTTTACTGAATTCCTGTGGCAGACAGTGTTACACTAGAAAGCTGTCACTTTTCATAACATGAAGTGCTCTGCATCGGTCATGCAACTCTTTTCCAATTCAAGTGAAAACAAACACCCTTTCAAAGGGAGTTTCCTCTCCCCCCTTTCTGCCCCTGGGACCCACGTCTATGTGCCAGCAGCATTTCTCAAATCCTGCTGAAACCAAGGTCCCTTGCCCTAGATCTGATCCCGGGTGAAGAAGGGACCCTCAATGCCTGGCCCGAAGACAACTGCAGTCAGTGACCGTGCATGACCAGGGCTGGAGCATACCCCAAGCTGGGAGCAATCAAATACTCTCAGCTCCCAGGGTCTGACATGGGATTTTGTAGCCAACTCCTTGGAGCTGGGCTCAGGCAGAACATTTTCCCTGCCCTGGGGCCATCTATGACCTAACACCAGCCCTACCACCAACTGCAGTCACGGGGAAACCTC
The DNA here is from genome assembly GCA_027886175.1 of Phylloscopus collybita. Taxonomy (NCBI): domain Eukaryota; kingdom Metazoa; phylum Chordata; class Aves; order Passeriformes; family Phylloscopidae; genus Phylloscopus; species Phylloscopus collybita. The sequence continues at coordinate 45,185,848 of JAJNNQ010000137.1, read as the reverse complement.
CCATTGACCAGGTCCTCCTCCACTGCATTCCTGGAGGCAGCGGTCTGGTGTGCGAAAAACAAAAGGACTTGATGAACACAAACAGTAATCTCAACCTGTCTGATGGTGCTGACTGAACCCTGCTCTTCCTACCACTTCCCAAATCTGCTTTGCAATCCCACAACTGAGGGAACGGCAGTAAATGTTCATCTATTTGTGTAGCGGCCAACTGCACTGTGTTACGTGTAGCCAAAGAATCCAGGAAAGCAGCCAAAGACATAAATTAGGCCAACTACTGGCTAGCCTAGCTGATAATATGATAATAGCACTTAACTTACCTACCCCTCAGGAGAGCTACGTAGTTAATGTTTATACGCTTTGAAAAGGATGTTCGGGAGTTTTAAGTGATATTACATTGACCTTACAGTTCAATTTGTTTACTTTTCTAGAGCAAACGTATTCTGCACCATTACTATAGGTCATCTCCAACACAGCTTTACCAGCACACTGTAGGAAGCTAACTTGACTGAGCATTTCTTGTTCATTAAAAATTTCCCAAGACTGCTTACCCAGTGAACTCCAGAGACTGGATTCAGAAGTGCCTTTTACTAGGTGCATAGCAAGCACCAGTCTACAGCTGTTCTGAGGAAACAATGTAGAAAACCTGTATAGAGCTTTGGTGGTAAAAATGGTTTTTATCCGTGGTGGTTCTTGAGGAGTGGGAGAAGTGGGGGATGCTGTCAGGCTTGGAAGGCTTAGTACAGCTAGTGCATAATATACCAACTAATTATTAGCAATTAAACAATTAATTGCAACTATGACACTGTAGGCAAAAGCTGAATAAGCCCCAGATAAAGGATTTATTGGATGCTAAACTGAAATGACCTTCAGACATAATAAAAATGCCAAGAAGAAGACATTAATTGGTGAACAAAGCTGACTGTGTATGACTGGCCTGGTCATAAAGAAGACATTATGCACCTCAGATGCACACATCCTGCACACATCCATTTGACCTGCACACATCCAAGTCAACAGTGATTTTTTTTTTAATGTTAAATAATTCACCAAATACCACTTTGACCTACTCTTGCATTTATTAATAAAACGTTGGAGAGCCCCTAATTAAGCATTTCTGCACCAAGAGTTACATTGATATGTGAGAGATACATGGTTTCACAGTAAAGCCCAGGGTGATCTTATTTTTCTTTGACTCTGTAACTGTGGATTTTAAAATTGACAGGACTTCCAGAAAAGCTTGAACAAAAACCACAGAGCCTCAGCTGTGCGGCAGCTTGCCAGCATAATTTCAACCAAAACTTTTTTTTTTTCCTTCCCTTTACACACACCAGGAGCAGCCTTTCCAAACTTAAGCGGTGTGACAATTAAACACCGGTGTCAGTAGCAGTTTCTGATTGTGGGAAGATTTGGGGTAGGGATGGAGTGGTGGGAAGGGTGGTGAGGACTTGAGGTCATTGCTGGCAGGTGACATTCCCGTGGGCCGGGTGGCAGCAGTGATGTCCCCCGTGGCAGTCTCCTGGCCCCGTGACAGCATGCTGCCTTGGCGGCAGCTTGCCTTTCTTCTGCTTTTCTCCACTTCCCCAGGACCACCTGGATCCCCTTGGAGGCCTCAGGGCATGGGTGTCGTGGCCCTGAAGCCCCAGCCCTGCTCTGGCTCCGCAGAGCAGGAGCGCAGGGTGTGCTCATCTCTCCCCCTGTCTGCTGCCTGCTCTGCATCTCTTGGTACATAGGGATTTTCCCAAGCGCGGGGAAACCCTGAAAGGTTTGGGGGTGGGTTGTTTTGGTTTTTTTTTGCTTTTATAGGCACACTGAGCTCCGCAGAGAGGAGAGCAGAGCAGCAGTGCCACACTGTGCCACGGCCCCTCCAGGGCTGGGTGGGTACCAGCGGCACACGGCTTCGGCGGGGATGCTGCCGCGGGACGTGTCAGTTCTGCCGGGGTGAGGTGGTCTCCCGTCAGGAGCCGCCTTCAGCCCCCGCTCTCTGCCCCGCAGGTCTGGGCGGCGCGGCGGCAGCGAGCAGTCCCTGCGAGAAGGCCTGCAACCCTCGGATGGGCAACCTGGCGCACGGGCGGGCGCTGCGCACCGACACCTCCTGCGGCCGCCACGCCGCCGAGCCCTTCTGCAGCTACAGCGAGGACGAGCAGCGGCGCTGCCGGCGGCCCCGGTGCGGCCGCTGCAGCGGGGCCCAGGCCGGGCTGGCGCATCCCCCCGCCGCCATGGCCGACTCCCCGTTCCGCCTGCCCCGCACCTGGTGGCAGGCGGCCCAGGATGCCCCCCGAGAGACCATCCGCCTGGACCTGGAAGCCGCCTTCTACTTCACTCACTTGATCATGGTCTTCAAGTCGCCCAGGCCGGCTGCCATGGTGCTGGAGCGCTCCCAGGACTTCGGCGAAACGTGGAAGCCTTACAAATACTTTGCTGCTAACTGTTCGGCCACCTTCGGGCTGGAAGATGATGTGAGGCAGAGAGGAGCCATTTGCACTTCCAGATATTCGAGCCCCTTCCCCTGCACTGGAGGAGAGGTAAGTCTGCTTGGGCTGGGACGAGAAAGCCCCTGCTCCAGCCCCCTTTCTCTCCGCAGTCTCTGCACCCGTGTTTGCGCTTCATATTTCACCACACCATCATCTCTTGTCATCGCACGTATTTCACAAGGCAGGTTAAAGTAATTCATTCCTAGCTGATGTAAGCACCGCCCTGTCTCTTGCTTTGCTGCGTTTGTAGTCCCTCTTTTCCAAAAAATTCCTTTCCTTTCGCCTGGTGACCTCCGCGACACAACTGCAACCTAGGCACGTGCTGCTAATTCCTCGGGAATGCCAAAGGTAACCTCACTCTAGACAGCTTCCGTGTGGTTTTAAGGTGATGCAAATCAGTCTCACCGAAATGCAACTCTGTTAAAATTAATAGTCACCAGATTGACTTTTAATTGTGACTGCCTTCACTGAGAAGTAGGCATGTAACCGGTCAAAGTAGCTACTCACCACACACACACTGAAGTACGGTTCCCATAAACCAAGTTAGACAGGTAATTTTAAAACTTACACCTTGTCTTATTTTTTCCCGTGCACACTTACGTGAAAAGTACTTGAAGAAAAGAAAGAAAACATATTTGCTAAGAAGAAAAATACACATGAAAGTCGGACAATTTTCAATATCAGAAACAGCAGATAAGAAGTGGTGCATTTGGAGGCGCTACCAATAATAATCTTCCCAGTGTGCAAGTCTGTCCCCCTGGGAGCTGTGGCCGTGGGGCCGCCCTCCTGTGTCCCCCCACTCGTGGGGACGCATCCCCGTGACCAGCTCTGGACTTTAAAGGCTGCTCCCTCTAGTGGCCTACTTAAATGCAATTGACTGAAAGCTTAGTCAAAATTTCCCTCTGGCCCAACACAGAGAAAGAATAAAATCTGGTTGGTGAATCAGGAGATCACTTATTGTCGCTTCTGCTGAGGACTGGTTTTGAAGTGAAAGTGCAATCCTTGGAGGCCACCATTCATGTTAAGAAAAATCATGTATCCAGACCCCTGTGCAATCATTTGTGGTCACCTCTAGCCATGCTCTGGCTGGGAAGCCACTGTCTGCAGAAATACTGAGAGCTATTTTTTTCACTAACGTGCATCTGTTAGTTGTCTCTCAGGAGGCAGCCAATGTCTTGTTCTAGGAGAAGCTGTTCCATGCTCTCATCAGCTGAGAAACAAGGATCTCCAGACCCATCAGGTAGATCCAGGGTGACTATTCCATTATATTTTAAATCAGATGGCTGGTGAGAAAAAGTGCTATCTCCAATTTTGCACCACCCTTTGCTTGTGCCCCCAAAAAGCTGCCTCTCAGGGTGCAATGTATAAAGGGGCTTATGAGAAAGATGGAAAAAGACTTTTCAACGTGGTCTTTTCTGACAGGACAAGGGGAAACAGTTTTATACTGACATTGATTTAGATTGGAAATAAGACATTCTTTGATTATAAGAGTCATGAGGCACTGAAACAGGTTGCCCAGAGAAGCTGTGGATGGCTCATCCCTGGAAGTGTTCAAGGCCAGGTTGGATGGGGCTTTGAGTAACTTGATCTATTGAAATATGTCCCTACCCATGGCAGGAATGTTGGAATCGATTATCTTTGAAGGTCTTTTCCCAGCCAAATAATTTTGTGGTTCTGAATCAGGGCTAACTCCAAGGTAAGGCCTACAAAAGGAAGGATGTATGTACCCCACTAGGAATTTCTCAGGCCCTCAATACTTGTGCTAGCCTCTGTGTCCAAACATCTGAATCATAAAGTTATGCCAGCCTGTGATGGAGGGCAGGGAGAAATCCACAGCTTTAGGCCAGCCAGTGGGACTTCTCTGGGGTGTATGACGTGCATGCTCCTTTTTTAGCTTTTCAGGGATTTTTTACTCAGGGATGAGAAAGCCAGGGCATCCTACAAAGCAGTATTTGCCTCACTGGTATTGGGTCCTGTGTTGCACCATCCTGGTGCAGTTTTCATTGTGGTCACTGAACACCAGGATGGTGCTGTCCCTGCACACAGGATGGTGGCTGTGCCTGAACAGAACCTGTACAAATCCCAGCCTCAGGCAAGCTCCTCTCTGGGCTGGTGCAATGTGGGAACAGTAGAATCAAGGTCTTATGTGTAGAAACCAATGCCTGTCTGGAGAAGAAAAGTAATTTGGTGGTGCTCAATGCATCTGCAGTGGCATGCTGCAAAGAAAGGCTAAATACCGAGCTTGCTCCTGTGGGAGCTCTTCTTTTGGCATCGCTTTAGTCTGTGTTATTGCAAAGAAGCTATAAAAGTAAAGAGCATTTAATTGTTCCAAGTTTTAAACAAATATTGCATCCAAGGAGCTGGAGCGTAGATTTTGCTCACATGGTACACTTCAGTTCCTGCACTTAAACACCACTTTTTACCTGCAAAGTAATAGCAGCAGCTCTCCAGATGGCAAGCCTGCATGCTTAGCAAATATCACATTTAATTTATTACAGTGTGCTGCATTCCAGCAATTACTAGTAGCTGCCAATAGCAACATGTATCTGACCTAAAGAAACATCAGTTTTGTGTTCTGTTTGGAGTTATGTTGTGCTTTACTCCCACTTCAGTAGCACCTAATTTCAGACATATGGAAACAGTAATTTCACTTGAAACAGTGGTTTCAAATATGCAGTCATCCAAAATGTCAGCGTCTGAAGGGTATTACTCATTACTCTGAAGGGTATTACTTGTTTTCTTTAAAGCACAGTTACAAATTCTGTGAGTGCCACTGGATTTCTTTCTTAACTTTTTAGATTTTTTTAAACTGTGATGTAACAACTGTAACCCCTGATCCAAACCATGTGTCACACTGTCTGTGTACTGCTTTCTCACACTTCAGACATTTCAACGCCACATGTGCATTTCTGGGCACAGCATTAAGGGCTTGCAGGATTTTGCAGGATGCTGGGGTCTCTCTGCATGCTGCTGGCAGCTCACTCACTGCTGTTTATCCCCTTGGATGAGTAGTTTGTCTCAGGTGAGGCCTCAGGTGAGAGGCCTCAAATATCCCCCCAAATATCACTGGAGTTTGGCACAGACCTGTGGCTTGTTGGGCTGGTGGTTTCTGGTTTTACCCTCTGTAAAGGACAGGTGGTGCTGATCCACCTGCATTTCTGCTGATTGTTACAGTGCCAGCAAGCCCTAGTTCAAGTCAGCAGTGTGCAGGAACCCCACAGTACTCAGGGGCTTAGGCCCTTTTTTCAATATATCACCTATCTTAATTTGGGTCAAAGGTGTATCTGCTTCACTTTTTATTAAAAAGGAATATCAGACTTTTTGCATCTGCCCTTATCATCATGAGTAATTCCTTAGATGCCTACTTCAACTCTTATGACAAAAATCCTTCCTCATCAGAATTTGCCATGTTGTTGTTCTTGAGGAGATTTATGATAGCGTAGAAAACAAGCTGACAAGCCTCTATGTTCATTTCGAAGACCTCAGAAATGCTGAAATGGCCCTGAGAGATGCCTTTCATCCTTCTGTAGCAGTGTGGCTCTGGGCTTGCCTTTGCAGTGCTGGGACTGAAGAGCACTGGGAGAGCGATACTTTCGGAAGGCAGCACTGTGCTGCAGTCACCTCAGCTGGGTGCCACCTCAGCAGTGGGAACCAGATGAGGTAATTATGTCACACACCATGTGTGGAACTTGGATGGTCTATTGATGGATAGAATCACCCCATCAGGGACTTGACAGGTCCCTCCTCTTCTTTGCTGCCTGTCCCTAATGCTGCATGTCCACCAGACATGGTTATGTCTGATGTGGATGTGGCTCCAGCCTGAGGCAGACAAGAGATGGAGGATCAACAACCCAGTGGTGAGATTAGGAAGGAAAGGACAAATCTGGGCAGAACTGCCAAGCAAAGGGCTTGAAAGCTGTACTGATGTCAGGAACGCTGCACTGAAATCCCTGGGTTTGGTCTAAATGGTTTTCTTGGTGGAAGTAAGCCTGAGTTCACAGGTCAGCATGTGCCCAGAGACCTCAGGGGCTCTGCTGAGCTGAGCCCCATACCAGTGCAGCCTGGCTCCAGTCTGACCTCATGCAAAGAAGAACCACTGTTTCAACAACCAGCAAAGTACTCAGTGATTTCTCTGCAGGTATACCAAAGCCAAACAAACCAACTGAGCCTCTCCTCAGTAGGGAACAGGAAAGGAGGCAGAAGGTGGGTGCCCACCTCCTGCCCTGGCATCCAAACCTTGGTACAGCCAGCCTGGGTTTCCAGCTAGCTTCAAGCATCTGCCTATTTGAGGAGCTGGATTTGCAACATTGTGAAGGGGACACATTCCCATGTCAGGGAGTAATTTTGGATCAGCTGCATGCAGAGAGGTCATTATTGACTTCCCCTATTCTTAATATAGTGAATTTATTGTTTCACAACAGCAGTTTGTTTAGCGTAGGCAGAAATCTCTAAATGTTAGCCTTGCATCACCAGGGTTTTAAGAGAAAGGCTATAGCCAAGTTTTAGCCTGAATCATACAAAAATGCTAAAAATGCTGAGTAATTTTGTTCTTCAGGGTGTTACCCTTCAGCCACATTATTGCAAGGGAAATCAGGACTGCATTCAGCAGCCAAACATGATCTGATCTAAGTAAACAAGATGCAGAAATAAACTCTTTCAGCTTCATGCTCAGACAGGAGTACTAAGTTTACTAGTATGCATAAAAGGCTATCTTCCCTCTCATAGTTCAGATCGTATTAATATTTCCTTTTCAACACACTAATCTTAAAATTATCCTTGGCTAGGGATCATTATTGAGGGCTCATCCACAAGGGGCCCTTAGCAGATGTTAATTCTTTAACTGTGAGTGAGAGTGACTGTCCACTCTGCAATGCAATTATCTCATTCACTTTACATTCCCATCTGTGGTCAATTCAGATTAGCTCGCCTGAGTGTCCCCATTTAGACAAGCTCCAGGATAAAAGGGCTTACTGAAGCAGAGTCTCCTTGACAAGATTTTAGTAAATTAGTAACTTATTTTAGTGTTCATCGATACAGAATACTGCTAATAAACCACTTGGAGACCTCAGCTATTGTTGCTGTTTGCTATTTATAGAAGAGGCATATTTGCAGTTTGACTATTTTCCAGCAACAAATTCTAACATGCTTTTAACTTTTGAAACATCACATTACCACTGTTTTGCTGTGGGATGTGTGTCTTACTGAGCATTTTATTGATCTTGTTCCTTCCGTAGCGGAAAAACCTTCATATGTTTTGCCTTTCTCTGCTACTGCGTGCAGCCTGCCTCTCTTCCATGAGGATTTGGACACCAGTCCTACTGGTTTTACCTGAAATGAGCTGCGTAGAGCAGAAGTAAATTGTGTATTTCTACTCAGAAGTCTGACCGTGACAGGCAGTGAGTGGTTGTAACTCTCGCTGCTGAAACAAATAGGAGTTAAAGGCAGTCAGTAACTTTTATTTTTGAGTCCTGATTTTGGGTTGTAGAAATTTCTGCCTGGTTGGGTTTTTTTACCTTTTAGGCCTGAATAAGCTTGGTTTTCAAGCTTATCATTGTTGTCCTTAACTAAAGCTACATTTCGATTGTGCTGAGGTCCTTCAAGGATCTTGTGGGTAACAGATTTGAGTTCTGTCACTTGCAGCACTTCACAAAGAACCTGGGCAAATATGCAAGAATAACCTCAAAACAGCCTGGGATGTCAACCCATTAGAGGGCTGCAAATATCTATTTAAATTGTCCTGTGCCACTGACGTCTGCACAGAGAGAAAACCAAGGCCCAAAGTGATGAGAAGGAAAGAGGGATCCTGGCAGGTGTTCAGCAGTGCTCAGGACGTCTGAGGACATACCTAGGGAAGTATGTTTTCAAGCCCCGTCTCTACACTTTGTAGGAAAAAGTCCTCTTTAATAGCACCTTCCTGATCATCCTATCTTTGGAAAACCACAAATTGTTGGGCTCTGTTCAGAAATGCCACGTGCAAAGGAGAGTCTGTTCGGCAGCTAGGGGTGGTTGGAGTGATGGCCTGTCCAGCTCTTTGCATTATATCACTAAATCTAGCAAGACTTGGGGACCCTTGTTTCATAAGCTCAAGAATAATGATTTCTAAGGGAATAGTTAATGAGATGAGGTAAATGAGGCCAGGCTGGGGTCAATACAATTATATAGGAGCTTAGAAATCCCAGGCTGTGACAGCTGGCAGTAGCAGCACACCAGCAGGACACCCGTCTCACACCAGCCACCTTGCTGATGGCGGTGGTGAAGTGCATCCCTTGGTTTGGTCCTCAAGCTTTCCTTCCTGCAGGGAAGCCCATCTTCCCAAGCACTGTGGGAGTGGGAAATTTCCAAGCCAGTGCAAATTTCCAACAGTGGAGGAGAATTTCCCTTTAAATAATGGGACAGCAAAAAGCTTATCAGGGCAAAAGGGAAAATTTAGCTTAGTTTTCACCTGTGCCTGTGAGGACAAGAGAGAAGGGCCATTCTGGGCACATGTGGAGATGAACCTTTGGTCTCTGACAAATTTTACCATGAAAGATGCATTAGAGTTCAGTTGCAACAGGGCTGGCAAGGCAACCAGCACCTTCCTTTTAAGTTTTCTCTATGTGGAGTACCAGGTTGTGGGCCAGGTTGTGACAAATCCCTCCCCTCCTCCCACGAGCCATCCTAGAGGAGTGACATGTCCCCTTATGAGGCCTCCTGGATGCTCAGCATCTCGGAAGGACAAGGGTATGTGAAAAGCAACCTGCCCCATGATCCTCTGCATGATTTCCCCCATTGCAACTAGCCCATAGGATCATCTCCTTCCTGGATTTCCCAGTGCTGTTGGCACTTGGGGTTGGCCCTCTGCTTGGCCAGTTCTTGAAATGCAGCCGCCTCTGGGATGGAGCATAGCCAGTGTTTAACAGTGCATATCGGCAGTCCCCTGTTTGGAACAGCAAGTTTCTAACAACTGCTTCTGGATCGACCTCCAATTACGGCTAAAACAAATTATTCTTTGGAGGGAGCTTGACCAGTTTGTGAAAGGGGGGATATTGTAGGCTGCCAACAGCAGGAGCAAATGGTCCCAGGGCTCCAGGAGACCCTTTCCAAACTTCTTATGTAGGATGTGAAGAGCACTGTACCCACATGAAAGAAGAGGAGTTTGGGTAGGCAGAATTTAATTCTCTAAATTGGCATCTGGCCTTGTTAACAGGACTATTGCTTCCCTTGAGAAAAGTGCCACGGGATTTTAATGGTGCCTCCGGAGCCTCTCTTCAGGCACTGCACCCCACTGCTTCATTTCACAGTTCATTTTTGGCGTGAAGAGAAGGCTAGCTCACTTATTCAGCTCCCGGTTCTCTGGCTGGAAAGTAGGACTGCCATGTTTCTCTTTAGGATTCCTGGATACAACTGGTTACATGGGAAGCATGTAACCTAAACCAGTGTATTGACATGTCTCAGAAGTTTTGGATCAAAAGCTCATTTGAGATTAATTGCCATGCAACAGTGGGTGTCGGTGTGAGATACCCAGTCTAACAACATTCAAAATCCTATACAAATGGCGAAGTTCTCAAATTGTCCATGGGTAACATTTTACAGGAAGAAAAGAAGTTAATGTCCAGAGCCCAGTTTACTAGATGCATATGCTATGAGTCTTTTACCACCAGTCTTTCTGCAGCATCCCTCATTCCAGTAATCAAAATCTATAGCTGTGAACCCATAGAAAAAGGGGTGCTGTTTCTTCTGACCTTTTTGACAGTGTGTAGTTACCTATAATTCTGACAGGTGTTTTTTTCCTAGAATTTAGTGTAGCTCATGGTAGCCGGGTGGTTCAAGCAGACAGTCCTAAAGACACAAAGCCTTTTCATTATAAACAAGAGCAATTGAAAAATATTCACGGAATGGTGTTACTGTTAGGCTGAAAGAAATCCCCTTGATCCTTAGTACCATTGCAGTTACTGAAACACTAACCTGCTGCCTTTCAGGCTTTTGCTGTGGCGTGTTGTGCTCAGAAGCTGTTAAAAAGGTTACTCTGCATCTCTGGGGAGTGAGCCAGCTTTTCTTACAGGCCGGCCGATGAAGAAGCAAGTCCAGTCCTTTGTTTGGCTCTTTGGAAGTAGCTCCAGGTTTTTTTGGGTCTTCCGTATGCACAACAGGTACTGCCGGCGGGCCAAGGCTGAGAACATAAATCTTTTATGGGGATAGGGAAAGGAGGGGAATTGCTGGAAGGAAGAGTACTTAAATATCATCTTTCTTGCTGATGGGTCAAAGGACTTCATATCATCAGCTGAGATGTGCTGGTTCAGTTTCCTGACTGGGCTAGCACAGCCTTGGAATGGGTGATTCTAAAGATGAGAAAAAGGCAATAATTGTTTTCCTTGATTGTTCATAGCCAATGATATCATGCATCTGGAGGGTTTTGTGAGCCAAGAAACTGAGTGTTTCTGTCTGTTTGATGAGCGAAAGTAGTGGTTAAGCAAAATGGAGCCATTGTAGAATAAATTTTCAACTATTGGAGAAGTACTATTAACCGGAGATGAAGAAATCCAAGAGGTTTGAGCTGTAGCGAGATTTTTCTGATAAAAAACATTACTTTTGTGATCATTGACTGCATGAAGACAGGAATGACCTAGCAGTGTTTCGTTTTCATCTAATGAAATTGTGCAGTTGAATGTTGAAGAAAAGCTGAGAAGATGGCTCTCATCTCGCTGATTGTTGCCAGAGATTTCAAGGATCTGGGAATAATCCCAAGATGTCCAAGCTCTTCCCTAGGTCTCCTTGCGCCTTTTCCAGCCCTTCACTGGTCAGCTGCTGCATGCAAGCTGGAGCTCTTCCTGTACAGCTCCTCACTTTTGAGAGTGCAGAAGAATGCCTTGAGTTTCCCAAAAGATAAAGGTTACCTTGGTATAAATTAATTTGTGAGGGCTGATTATTTGAAATAGTTGGATTTTCCTACTGAAGTCTTTGTAAGATTGCATAACTTTTGAATGGTGAGGCAAGGGATTATTTGGCTTGATTTATGTGCTGTAAAACACTGCAGAAGGGCTGGAAGCATGGGCCAAATGCTGTCTTAATGTCAAATTATATGAAGGAGAATTGTTAAGGCTGCTGCAGGACTGTCATTTCCCCAGTGTCTCAAGGAGCTCAGGGACTGCTGGTGGTGGTACACAGTGGGTTTCTGTCATGGTTGCTTGGGGATGTTGATCGAGCACCAAACAACTGTGGCCTGCAAGATTCCAATGTGATCTTACTGTCCCTGATGGTCTCCTCTCTGCAGTGGCAAGGCAGGTTTTCCAATTTCTATTGCTCTTTCACCTCATCCAGGTGATGCTGAAGTGTGCATCATGGGGGCAGTCAGAGCTCTCCACAAGAAAAAAAAGAGGCTCTTCTTCCTGCAGTCCACTTGGTCTGACAGGCAGAAAAACAAAGAAGTATTTTAGAGAAGCTGGTGGGTAATACCTGCCCAGCTTAGGCTGATGAATTTTCCACACCATGTGATTTATTTGCAGCATCTGCCAAAAGGAGATCTGTCTATTTTTAGCCTAGGGTCATTGCAATGAACATAGCACAGAGATGCACATTGATTTCTCTCCTAAAATCTTGTTGCTTGGTGTGGTAATGTATGAAATAAATCTGTTTTGTCACTAGAAAGTACCAGCATTGTGGCTTTATCAGCCCTCTTCACAGGGGTTAGTAGTTGAACAGGCTTGATTTTGTGAAGCAATGAGATTGTTTTCTTAAAACTTTCAGGAGCTTAATACCTTTAAGGTGTATATCCAAAAGGTGGTTGAAGTTAGACAGTGGTTTCAGAGGTTTTTGGAGTGAACTGATGAGCAGGGACATGGATACACATGCAGTGTAGTGGCACAGGACCCATTTCTGTAGGGAACTAACTGCAAGCAAAATATTCCTCTGCAGACACAGCTGTACTCTCCAGGAAAAGCCAAGGAGAGCCAGGCAGATTTCTACCACACTGATGCAGAAAATCCCAGACATTAAAATACTGACCAGGAGGGTAAATGCTAGCACCCTTGCTGAAAGTGGGAGACAAAAGAAGCTACCTGCAGCATATGTGTCTCTCTCAGAAGGCATATGAGGGCAGAGGACCTGCTGGCTCTTGCCAGCGCTGGGTCTGGTGTTTAGGTTGTGCGTCTGACAGTAGGTGTGCCTGAGTGCTCCTGCTGAGCCAGTTAAACCAGGCAGCTCCTGTGTCTGAGGCTTCCCACAGTAAAAAGAAAAAAGATCCCCAAAAGTGTCCCTGTCTGGGGAACAGGGACTGTCCCTGTTCCCCAAAGGTATCAAATCAGATTAATTGCTGCAGCTTGAGTCTTGCTGCATGCCACAGCAGACCTTGAAAGTCAAGACATCCTCATAGTAACAGTAAGACAGTCTCACCTCAGTCTTCCCTGCGCGTGTTGCGGTGCGAGGAGCTTGATTTCTCTTTTCTGGGAAGGCACAGGGGGACAAGCACAGAACAGTCTTAGCTCCAAGGTCCTCTGAAGATGACTGAGCAGGGGTGTGGAAAAGAGGTGTGAGAACACTCTCTTTGAAGGGGGGAGTACCTGACTGGCATTGCATTTCTGCAGTTAAATTTATGTCCAGTTCCATCAATCAGGCTTTTGTGGTGATGATGAGCTTATTGCTCCTAGTACATTTCTTGGGTGGAAGTTGAAAGCAGACACTGTGGCAGGTTGACACATATTGCATCATTATTAATATTTTCAGTTTCACATTTCTGCAAACCAGTCTTGTTGCTCCCTGGGAGCTTTCCATAATGTTTACCAAGAGAACTGACTACTTAAAACTTTTACATCTATGGAGCAGGAAAGCTTAATTGCCACAATAAAATTTCCCTAGTAAGCTTCTCTGAACAAGACCAGCCAAGGCTGAGAGCAGTTACCACCTTTGGGTAGTGCCTACAGGAAAGTTCCTGGGCTGGTGGACAGGCTGGGCTGGCTGTGGAGGGAGGTGCAGGGGGCCAGGTGAAGGCAGGCAGTGGCTGGGGGATGGCAGAGGCGTCCCATGCAGCCGATCTAGCATGGACTATCTCAGCTTCTGCCATTGTTTGAAGTGACAGCCAAGGCCTGTGAGCACAAGCAGATGTGAGGCAATGCTGGGCACATAGCTGGGAATCCCAGGCCCAGGATGTCAGAAACAAGGGCTCGCTTTCACCTCCGCCCCAGCACCAGGCAAGTAGTGCCTAACCTCAGCTGCTTGTTGTGCTCGAGCGAAATTTTTCAGGAGGCAAAGGGCTGACATCCTGGATGTGCTGGCAGAGCTCCACCACTGCATTTACTGCCTACATTTTCAGAGCCTTGTCCAGGCACTAAATAAATCAGATCACTTCCAGTGGCGTGGAGATTCCGCAGGGCCCCAGAATACAGGCCAACTAAGCACATTTATATAGTGCCTACATACCAAGAGTCACTGCAGATTCCTAATGCAAACCTTAACTTTTTTGTTAAACGCTTACTTAGACATCATACACCCTTTTGTGGTGTACATCCCTCATTGCTTTTGCTGTCTATCTGGATAAGACAACACACTTTGTATTCTTTTTATTCATACTGTTTTTTTCAGTTGTTCCTGTAAAATGCATTGAAAGGGACAAATCTACCAGCAAAAATCAAATAAACCAGTACTGAATTTATCAAATGCCCCTGAGCTAATTACATGAATCACTAATATGGATATGTCATTATTGTAGAGTACTTACAGATATATTTTCATGCATCCAGGTCAGACAATACAGGGTAGAGTTCATCAGCCTCTTTTGGAAAGAAACCACACATCACTTTGTGCAATGTTACCACCCCGGGATTCGTTTATAACCAAGTAAAAATGTGGTTATGTTTTTAGTATTTGTTTATTGCTTTTATTTCTGCCGTATTCCTGTTTGTTGGCTTGTTCCCATGTGTATATGATTCTTGAGTCTCCTATCCATTTGTTCTCTCTGTTTGTAATATATGGATGTTGCCATTTCATGAACCATCTCCTGCTGCCTTCCTGGCTGAGGCCAGGCTCCCAGTTGGAGGCTGAAGCATGGCAGCTCTGGCCAGATGCAGGGACCCAGGGAAGGGGCACATGCACAGCAGCTGCAAGACCCTGTGCAAAGCCTCTGTAATTGTGCCTGTTTCTGAAGGTCTCTGAGGAAGGAACTTTTTGTGGATCACCTATGTCTCTTCAATGCCACAGGCATTTGTATCCCAAAGGGTCCCACTCCATTGCTCTGGACATTTGCATCTTGACAGCTGCATTCAGTGGAGGTGGGTCCATGACTCATTGAGAAACCTTTGCTCCTGGCAAGTCTTTCATTGGTTCTGTTGACTTCCTCAGGCAACTCCGATTTCACAGCCCATTTTGTTACTGTCAGAATTGTTCATTAGCATTTTCCTTCCCACTGGGGATATAGATAAAGATGTCCTTTCATTGCCTCTCACGTGTAAACATATTAGGGTACTTCTTGCAAAGGGATTTTATGTATTTATATATCAAGGTCACTGTAGTGCAAGTGGTTACTTGAGTGCACCATGTCCATGGCTGCTGCTTTATTTTTATACAGGGCTACATTACTGCAGCTGTGTAATGGTGAGGAGCTCAGGCTTCTTCTGCCACTAGAACTTGTGAAATAATCAACAGAGCAAGAGTTGCTCATGACAACCCATAAGGAAATTGAAACCATGTGGAAATTTATTAGAGGCTGTCGATGTAGTGATGTGACCAGTGGTCTGGCTGAAGGGCAGAGTATTTTTACTCCATGGCACATGCAAGGTGCTGTGGGACAGCTTATCCACTCCTGCTCCCTTGGAGTGGATTGGGCTTCCCCTGGGAGTGGAGTGAGCTCCCTCCTGCCACCAACACGCATCACACTAAGAGGGTCAGGTGAACCCTCTTGAGGCATAGCACTGACCTTCTTCACTCAGAGACTGCAAACTACAGCTCCTATTTGGCTGTGTAGAGAGACCACCACCATGCCAAAAAAACCCAAACTCTGTGTAACTTTTAAATCACTCCTCAATTGATGTTGCTTCATGCAAAGGTTGCTTTTATAGCACATGGGATCCAACAGCATTATTTCACATGTCACAGAAGGAACATTACCCCAAGGACTAGATATTTTGTGTCTTAGTGGTTCTATTTGCCTCCTGGTTTGTGACATGTAACTTTAAATGGGAGCTGAGGTAAAGATTCAGTTCCTGGGACTGTATTTAAGAAAAATCCCAAATATCATAAGATTTTTGTGAACTAGCAACACTAGGAATGAAAACATCTTTTTGATAGGATATAATATGGATGCAAAACACAGAAATACAGGGGTGCTTCAATGTATTACTTATTACTTGTTTTACAAAATATAATATTTTAATTAGTGCATGCATTTCAGAACTGCTGATATAAAGATCAGGGCCTCCCACACTTTGCTATCATACATGGGGCTGACTACTGCATAGGTCACACCGTCTGCCTAACGTCATGATGCTGAGTTTTGATGTTTCATTAGACAGCCTCATACACAGAGACAGATTTGAGTGGGAAAGACAGAAGTCTGGTGACCCTGGGGTGCTTCCTGGTGAGGCTTGCTGCCTGCAAAGTGGCAGGGGACCACTGTGCAACACAGTACTGTCTGGACTGGCACCAGGGAGACAATGGGCTTGTAAAACCACACACATGTTGACAATGTGTTCTTTTCCAAATTTTCCTACCCCCTTTCCCTACACTGCTCAAACTAAATAATATTTTGGTTGAGGAGACCTCTGACTGCAGTAGCTGGGAATTGCCACCAGAACCAGAGGTGTGAAAACCCAGTCAGGTCTGCTGTACAAACCATGGTTCATTAGTAGAGAGGATGATGAAGCCCTGTGCCCATCCTTTTGGTGGGACAATTGCATGGAAAAGCTGAAGAAGAGGTAAAAGAAGGAGATCTGGCACTGGGTTTGTGTATACATGTGGCTGGGCTGCTGGAAAGCACAGGGGTGCAAACTCATGACAGCTGTGTAAGACCAGTGTGGCCCCAGTGATGTGCAGACTCCTCAGACCAGCTGGGATAAATCAGTGATGTTAGCAACTGAAGAGGAAAATCTTGCTGGGAAACACATCCTTATCCTTATTATGCAGTGTCTGAGGGCTTGTAGAATCCCAGGTGAATCTGCTGTGTCAGAGCAGAAGATTGCAATTTGTATGATACCCTACATCTTATAGTGACCAGTTAGTATTTTGTTAAAGCAGGGCTGCCGGGGTCTGGGGTGGAGGGACAGGGATGTTTACTGTCCTGGCAGCACTGAGACCAGGCTCACTCCCTTACATGGCTGCAGGGCACAGTGTAGCTCCCCAGGCCAGGGCTGCTGGGCACAGCCAGAGGGGAGCAGCTGAGAGCCCTCAGCCCCTGGGAATTACAGACAGAGCTCATGTTTAGCATCACTGTTTTCAAGTAGCCATAAAAAGAAATGTTTGTAGCATTTTAGGGTCTGAGCTGGAATACTGGCTCCATTGAAATCAGCAGCATAACTCCCCCTGAATTCCACACAGACAAGATTTAACTCTGTCAGTGCAGAGGCATTTGGGGTTATTGATTTCCTTGCTGCGATTTTCTTTACTAGAACCACAAACATCAGTCACATGCATTAAACAGGGATAGATAAACAAGGAAAACTGAAAACATGAGAGGAAAGTCTGCAGCTCCATCTAGTATAAATTGTTCCCATTTATATAGTTTTTTTCCTGCTCTCATCTGAATTGGGACAAAGAATTCTCTGAGATGCAATTAATGTAATATCAAGAAACCCAAAATGCTAGTTTTTACCAAAAATTCTTGACCCAGCATTTTCTATCAACTCCATTCAAAGGAAATCAATGTCTCCAGTTTGGATTTTTTCCAAGGAATTTTCTTTCCATATATGAAAGCATCTTGTGTTCACAAAACCACTAGCAAGTAAATATGGTCAGAATGGCATTGAACTAAATTTGGGTAAATAACAAGCCTTGGGTAGAGGTGCAGGACTTAATAGTTTGGGTTCGCTTGGGTTTCTGTTGATATCTGGTTTTCATTTATATTTTAGGGAAGAACAAAAAACTCTGTATATCCCTGAAAGAGAGGAGGGGAAAGACCTCTTTTGAAGTGTGCTACTGTTTATTAATACCCCTCATCGAATTCAGCACTTCTGCGAAAGGAGCATGCTCACCAGCCTTGTCTTCTTGACCACCCTTCCTAGTTAACCTTCTCCTTTATCCGTGTCTTGCTGGCAGAAGATGCTCAGATACCTTTGGGAGGGAGTGTTTGCAGGAGAGCAGTGCAGAACTGCAGCCATGATCTGTTTGCCAGCACGCAAGGCCCAGCTCCAGCACAGCTGAGCCCTGCTGTCCCCAGCATGCTGGTGGCAACTGTGCTTGGCAGGCCGGCGAGGCACGCAAAAGCATGCTGCCGCCATTCAGCTCCAAAACAAGGGCTAAAGCTCCTTCCAGGCCGACACAAAGCTTCCTCTGGCTGGATTCTGGCAGCTCTGGAGCAAAGCCAGGTCCCGGCCATGAGCAGTGCCAGCAGCGGTGGGGCTGATGGAGGCAGCAGCTGGTAGGCACAGCCTGCGGGCAGGCCAGCTGGCAGCACTGTGGTCATTATTCCCAGGATCTGTGGATCCTGGTCAAATAAAAGGGAAGCCTTCATCAGCTGAAGCGTATCAGCCGCTTTCTTTGGAGGGAGTGGATTTAGGGGTAGGAGGCTGTGATCCCTGATAGTGACTACAGCAAGTTGGTTCCCCGGGCAGGAAACAATGGTCACCTCCTTGCTGCCTGCAAGAGGCTGGCCGGCATTTTGGGTGGCTCAGTGGATGGTTTCAGTGGGATAGCACTGTAGTTTGAGGAGGTTTTTAAGTCACTGCTGGGAGTGACTGCATTGAGTCATTAGGCTGCATCACACCCTCAAGCACTCAAGTGATTTGATCAGATGTTGTTTATAATTATTGTAGTTCATCAAGCCATCAGTGACTGTTCAGTGAAAAACTACTTAACTATTCAGGAAGTGTCACTGTAAGTTGAATGTACTGGTAACTAATATGTGTCATAGTTGTTTTATGTCAATGGTAGTCATATAAAGTACTGTTTCTTATTTCTCATTGTAGGCAGTTAGACCAAAAACTTTAAAATAAGCCTTTTCAAGAAAATTGTTTATTTTTATCCAATGCTCTCAATATTCAGCTTGAGCCAATATTTACCTATTCAATCAGACTGAAGTTAAAATAAAGAATGAATTATAAGTATTTGTTTAAACTTTGGAAGCCCCCCCCTTTCCTTTCTTTCTTATCTCGGTTTTCTTGATTATCAGCTTGCTGTCACTAATTGCCACACCTAATTACTTTTCCACTAGGAAGCAGCCTGGGACTGATAGGAACCAAATATTTGGAAATATGAGCTATATTTGTTTAAAAATACACCCATCCTGGGACAGGGAATGTTAATGAAGAGTCCCCCACATGTGCATCACACAACAGAGTGCTGGTCCCTGCTGGGCCGCACCACATAGCAAGGGCACACACCTATGGTTTGAGTTGGTGGCAAAAAGTCACTTGACACCCATAAGGTCCTTACTTTTTGTGGAGAGGAATGTAAGGGATCATAGGGAGGGTCACCCTGTGTGCGCTGATTTGGAGGTGGATTTGCCGCTTCCAGCCCTTGTAGAGGGGGAGGAGCATCCCGAGAGCCTGGTGCATGCTCCTAGAGGATGCTGTCATTGCCATTCCCCGCCATGGCCCACCGGGGGGCTGGCCAACACCCTCCTTTCTGCTTCACCTGCTGTGTTTCTCTGCCCAGGTGATCTTCCGAGCCCTGTCACCGCCCTACGCCGCGGAGAACCCGTACAGCGCGGAGGCCCAGGCGCTGCTGAGGATCACCAACCTGCGGGTGCGGCTGCTGGAGCGGCAGGGCTGCCCCTGCCTCCCCAGCAGCCCGGCCCCGCAGCCGCCGCCCTCCCTGCACTACGCCATCTACGACTTCATCGTGAAGGGCAGCTGCTTCTGCAATGGCCATGCCGACCACTGCGTGCCTGTCGCTGGATTCAAGCCCGTCAAGGCGGCTGGTGTTTTCCATGTGGTATGTACGTGCACCCGGCAGTGTCTGCACTGTAGGAAAGCAGAATTTTAAAAACAGCAGATGACAGTACAGGGTATGGTGTAGGTCCAAGTATGTGATATTTGACGTGTGATGCCCTGGACTCCAAGAACAGTGAGCAGAAATGGTCTTTACAAAGGAAGTGGTCTCCATGTGGGGCTGAAGTGCTGAACTTCCTTTGTGTCTTGGGGTGGGACTCTCATCCTTTAAAGGTGCTCCACAGTAATTCATTTATTTCAGGTAAATCTTTAAAAATAATGAAACTGCTGACACCCTGCTTTCCCCAAATGCTAACTTGCAACAACACAATATCTAAAAGGGCATTTTGGTAACAAAGAAGAAGGAGGGCTTCTCTGAAGATACGAGGCATCATGTGACTACCATTGCTTCTGGAGGATCCAAGGATATTGGGTTGGGTCTTGAACCAAGAGGATAGAGATGGGTTTTGACTTTCACTCATGGGCTTTCTATTGCACTTTGCAATACCTTTCTCTGTATAAAAACCCTCTGCTCTGGCTTCAAGGGGTGTGCCATCTCAAGAGCTCTGAGCTCAAATTCCTAAGAACCCACCAAGACCTAAACTCCAGGGAAGCAAGAGCCACTAACCCATAGGGCAGGTGATGGGCATAGCAGCCCAGCATGTTGGATGCCTGTGGCATGGCATGCCTGCACCCAGCCAGTCCAGGGACACTTGCTGCCCCCAGCACATCTTAGCCTTTTTGCTCATCTAGGCTGGCTCTGGAAGCTCTGGCTTTGCTGACGGAGGAGCAGTAGGGTAAGACAGAGCAGCCAAACATAGTGCACTGGATAATGTTAAAAGGAGAAAGATCATAAAAAGAAAAAGAAGGCAATTAGTCAAGGTAAGGAGTCCAGCTCATTGGGGAGCTCTCATTTCACTTAAATTACAGCCTCAGACATGAAGCAGACAGGATGTTTCCCTTCCAATAGAGCTAGCCTTGCAACATCTTGAAAATATACCGGTTTGAAAACATGCAGCGCTGTGATTGATAAGAATGTTTCAAGTAGCACTGTTCTGCTTGCTGCAAATGTCCCCTGAGTGAAAGTCTTTAAAAAGAGCTGTTTGCTCAGGATTATTTTAGTGGGATACAATTGCATGGGAGCGTGCCCTGAAGCACCACTAAGAGTTTTAACAGAGCCTGCAGCCAAACAGGCTTCCAATACAACTACAGCCTGTGGCAACCATGGTGTGCAGGTAACAGGCAGTGCTGTGGGAAGGAAGCAAGTGCCAAAATCACACTGAAAACAGAGCAAGAAATAGCAACAAACCCCTGCGCTGGCCCCGAGGGGGAAATTCAACTCTGGTTATGAATGTTTATGTGGCAGGAGTCCCAAAGGTGACGTTTCTACAGTGAGGCTGACTTGTTTTGCTGTGTCATACTGTGTTTTACTTACACCTCATCCTGCATGTCCCGGGAGGGATGTGCCAGTACCCCATGTGCATGTGCCCCATGGTTTGCAGGGAGGGTCAAGGCAGGGTAAGAGCTTTCCTCTCCCAATACCACTTTTTCCATCATAGAGCTGGGGCAGTTTTGGCTGAGCCTAGTCCTGTAGCATGAGGCTACTGCTATTTGGGGACTGCAGTGGCACCCGCCTTGTGCAACCCAGCCTGGGGTTTGCCAGTGCATTGTGTCAAGACAGGAAGAGAGAATTATTTCTAAGGTGATAGGAAGAATTCATCACACATGTGAATGAACAGAAAAGGGACAAGAGATTGCAATGTCTATGGCTGCTTAGGTGGTAGAAGTCAGAAAACTTCTGAAAAGAGAGTAGGATTTCAGAGAGGGAGCATTTTTATACATTTCAGCTCAAAAAAAACCAAACCAAACCAAAACAAAAAAAAACCCCAAACCAAAAACACCACAGAAAATATAATTCTGAAGAATTATGATCAGTCATTCAAGAAGGAGATGGAGACTTCCATATAGTCTTTATGTAACTCTATCTACCAAGGGTTTTATCAGAACCATCAGTGTAAAACTGAGGACAACAAAAGCAGGGAAGCGCAATGTCATTTCACAATATGGTTATAAAATCTGGCTCTGTTTTTATGCTTATGTGGATAAGAGCACTCCTGAAGAATATGCTCTAAGTTAGAGAGTTAACATCCAAATTTAAGCATGTTTAAGATAATTTAATTAAAAAACCAAACAACTTTTTCCAAAAAATCTATATGCAAGTTTTCTTAACCCCCCACCTGTTCTCAGCCTACGGGCAAAATCCTGACTGGAGCCTTAGTCTCAGTCCCTGCTTGGCCAGCAGAAGATCCAGGTGTGATATATTTATTTTTCTCTTGGGCTGCTCTGGGCAGTAAGCTGGAGTATCCCAGCAGCACTGGGCACAGCTGCCAGGTCTCAGCCAGATCTCACAAAGTGACCAGAAGCATTTCAGCCACCTCACCCAGAGATGATCTGACCAAAGAGCATGGGTATGTGAGAATGCTGGGGGCTGCTGCTCTAGCAGGTTTTATGCAAGATCCTGGCCCAAGGGGCCTGGATGGTCAGCTTGGGACATGGGCCCAGCTTGCTGCCACAGGATTCCTCCCTGTGTATTTTTTTCTTGCGATCTCAGCAGATTGTGTGTTGAGAATGGGACAGTTTTGAAGGTAAATATTGTGAGTGGCTGGAGTGAGGCTACAAGTCCACTTGGCTATGAAATAATACATACCTGGGATACCCTCAGGGTATGGGGTTGGTATGCAAACAGGGTAGCTTCATGAACAGAGGGAGTCCCTCTGCCCTGGCAGAAGCAGCTCTAGCTTCATTTTCTGGGGTGGGGAAACCTCCATCTGCAATCTGTCTGAGTCAAAGTTCAATTCTACAGAGTCTGAGAAGAGATTTGTTTCTGTGCCCTCACCACCATCTACCTGCAGAACTCTCCATGATGCTCCTCTCCTCCTGGCAACTCCCATACCTACACTTTCTCCTAAAAGAGAATGGAATTTGTGTAGGAAAAATCTGGTTTTCTTTGAGTGTCAGAAATGCCATGTCAGCCTTTAGGTGAATTCTAAATATAGAACTTTTGCTCTAGTGGAAGGTATATTTCCATGAGCTCCCCAGAGAAGACCTGGCTGCCTGGGGTGGCAAGGGCTGCTCCTCATGGTAGTATGATCCTGACTGTCCCTTGTTGTACACTTGTGTGCAACAGACAACTGTTCAGGTTGATGCAGATACACCTTCTCTCTTTCCTATTCTCCCAAATTTATTCAAAGGGTCACTACTCAAATCTCATCAGCAACAGCCCAATGCATAGATATACACGTACAAACAGACTTCCTACCGTACCATGCTAAGCAGTTGATCACTTTGTGAGCTGCATTACATAGCAAACCAAAAATATGAGCAAACAAATGAATTCACATATATAGGAGATCCCTCCTGATCTTCAGTGGCCATGACAAAACTATTTTTTCCTCTGATCTGTGGCAGAGGAGCATCTCACCCTTTGCCAGTACCTCTGCACATGGAGCCATTGCACTGCACACTTGGCCTCTTTCCAGTAAAAGCATCCCCATGGCCTGCTTGCAGCTATGGCAAGTGGCATGCAAGAGGAGAGGCAAGTGTTGTGCAAGCCTGGAGATAAGTAGGATCTTGCAGTTTAGGACTCCAAAGTGGGGAAAGCAAACTCAGAGATACCTCACCTGGGCTGTGCAGTTCTGTCTCAAAGTAAGAGATAGAGTTCATCCATCTCAGAGACTCCTTGGCCCTCCCTGAATGCAGACTCCTGCAAGATAGCCAACTGATTCTCCAGGCTTCTTCCATAGTTATGAGGACTGGGATCCTGGGTGGACTAAGACACTCAGCTAAAGCACTTCTGTGTAGTTAGGCAGGGTGAATATTCCCCCCTGCTTCCCATGTGGCCAACTCAGTGGCAGATATAAATTGTTATCATGCTACTGACATCAAAAGATGTTCAAGGTCTTCCAGAGCAACGCTGACAGAAGCCTATTGTACAAGGAATTAAAAAAACCCCACCGCACAGCCCCCACCACCCTGGACAACAAGCTTTGTATTCTTTCACAAGAACGAGATAGGATATGAGAATTTTCTCATGCATAAATTTGGTTGTCTGGTGCTTTGGGAAAAGAATACCTCCCCATGTGCTGACAGCCGCCAGTAGGCATTGGTTCTAAAACTGGCACAGCAGTTCAAGCACAACGCAGTTTAAAAGCTATGGTCATAGACTCAGTGTGAATGCTGCCATTTTCCCTTAGGTTAGTATCATGCCCATTTTCCATGAAAGTAAAAAAAAAAAAAAAAAAAAAAAAAAGAGAGAGAGAGAAAAGAATACAGTTTTAGCAGTTCCAAAAAGGAAATTCTGTTAAAAGCAGTTGCCCCTCCCAGCTATTTAGACTGTTTACGCTATCAGGTCTTTGGGACACCGATTTTCTTTTAGAGTGCATTTGTGTTGGACTCCATATAGTGGATGAGTTCTTACAATAAAAATCAATTTTTAGGTGGCTGAAAGCATTTTTCCCCCAGTGCAGCATTCTTAATCACTGTCCAACATTTTGGAACATGATAAATATGGGGGAAAGGATTTTATAGGATTCAGCTAAAGAAAAAGCCCTATGTATTTGCAATCTGAAAGGAAGCGCTGGAAGGTTATAATTTGGCAACAAAAGGCTCTGGAAGGAAGCATGCCCTAGCAACTGTCTTTGTATAGAGAAATCAGTCGCTCGTTTATCTTACAGAAGACAACTTTTGTAACACTGTTTGCATTGTGCCTTCTAATGACTGACATTGCGACAGGGCTGTCAAGCTAAGAAGGGGAACAGTGTGAAAGTGAACTGGGATATAAAGACCCCATGACAAAATGAAAAATGTTATAAGAAGGCCTTGCTGCTTAAATGAGTCAGGAGCCATGTGAATGCTTAAAGGAGTGAGACATACTGGGAATTGTGTTTGTGTACTTAACGATGCTCCATAATGACCCTAGTGAGTACGCCTTACAGCTAACTATAAGTTGAGGAGAATGAAAAGGGAAGAAAATATGTGCTCTTTCCCCTGTCAATGCACAGGGATCACATTCTGCCTTCAGAAAGGTGCTGAGATACTGGAGAAATCCTGAAGGCCAGGTACATCATTTCCCCAGGCTACCTTGTGTCCCAGCAGAGCGCTGGGCTGGTTTCTCGGCCCCGTCTCCCAGCTGCTCTGTGGCATGACAGGATATTTGCATGGCAGACCAGTCTTGCAAGTGGCCCTCCTACAGCTCTTACAGACATTAATTTTGCCCAGTGTAGACGTCTGTTGGCGGTTTCTCACCTGCTGCCACTTCTCCTTGTATTACCCCTTCTTGTCCTATCTTTCTTATATTTCTGGCTCTCATAGTATTTCTTTATAACTTAGAAGATACGTACCCTATGGGCTGCAAGAAAGGGCTTGCTAGTATCCACATTTTTTGTTGTTTCCAATGCATAGAAATGTTTGCTGTCATGTTGGAATTATGTAAAAGAAAGAAGATATTTTCTTCAGTGGGGTAAAGCTAGGTTGGAGAAACATTTTAAAGAAGAGCTGTTTTGGGTGGTAGTCATTGTAATGCCATTCTAAGAGAACAATTATATCAGCCTGAGGCAAGGTTTTTGAATCACCTAGGTCTGACTTTTCATTAAACTTCCATGGAAAAGAAGGTACTAACTAAATGTTTGCACTTAGAAGCAAGAAGCTGTTAAAGACTCTGTTTCTCTCTGCTCCCTCGATTTGACTGCCCATTTACCTGCTTAGCTTCTTCCTAGTTGGTCTGCACCCCACACTCAGCCTGGCTGAGAGGGATTGGGGCCACCATGAGACCTGAGGGGACCTTGGAGAGGCCAAGTTTTCTCAGCCCATTTAAGTAGCAGTGCTGTAAATGCACAGCACCATCAGAATTGGGAAACTTGCTGCCTTATCCAAAGCTTACTCCCAAAGATTGGAGTCTGGGTAGCTGCTTCTGATACAGAAGCAGGGTCAACCAGGCCATTGCATCCCATGCCTCTGCAGGTGTTCACCCAAACATTAATCCCACTGAGGTTACAAGTCCCCAGCCCTGCAGGGAGCAGGGGCACACATGTTTGCAAAGTGTGCATTGCAGGCAGGGCTACAGAGCAGCCATGCTAGGCCCTGCCCAGAGGGCATGTGGGATCCAGAGTGAGATCTGCCCTTGGGAGGGAGCTGCTGATGGAGGCTGGTTGTGATAAACCCTAAGGAAAGGAAGCTGCAAAGCAACACCCTTATGATAAGAATGGGGAACAAGTTCCTCCTGGCCCAGCTGGGCAGCACCCACTGGGCCAGAGGGGAGCCCAAGCCTACAGGGCCTCTGTGCTGGTCCCGTGCTTGTCTTTACACAGACATCAGAATTGTGCTGTTATTTTTTTAAGCTTTTCAGCCAGACCATTTCCTTTCACCCAGGTGCATGGCACCTTTACATGCAAACAGTACCAGGAGTGTCATGCCATGCTCTGACTCTGAGTCTGTCCAGGTAAACACCAGCTGGCTTGATCTGCATCATCTCCAGTTTGGCTCTTTTGCAGGTCTCCTTGCCACAGCATGAGAGACCACAAGCCTTCCATTGCTGCAACAGTTTTTTAATTATATACAACCTCTTCCTTTAGAGTTCACATACAGATTAATATTAATATTCAGTGGTTTACTTATTAGCTCTGCATGCCAAATTAATGGTGGCACAGCAGATTCTTGGGATACCCATCCTGTTCTATTTTATTTTCACCCACCTTCCTTTATTCCAGCAATGCAGCATGCTCTATTATACAGTACTTGGGTTTTTAGAAAGCCCAAGCTCTTGCTCTTTCGAACCATGAATGCTCCTTGGTTGGGCATTTTGCTTTGCTCTCTGGTGATGTTTTGGGATGCTTAATTCTTTGAGGGTTTCTGAGGTGCTCCTGAGTTTCAGATGAGTTTTTGGATTATTAATGCTGAGTGCCTCTCGATGATTGATTGTGTTCCCACTGATTCTTTGTGTGGCTTTGGCAAGGAGCAAACTGAATTTGGAGGGTGAGGCTACAGACTGTAGGCACAGAAAGGGGGAGCACATATCCTTACAGTAATCCCAAGTGTCCCTATGTCTGAGACAATTTCTGTTTGCAATTCTTCTCCCATGTCCTTCCTTTCACCCAGGTGTATGGCACCTTAAGAAGCAAACAGTACCAGGAGTGTCATGCCATGCTCTGCCTCTCTTTGGCATCATGATTGCAAAAACACCAAAGGACCCCCTGGTTTTGACCATGGCACCTTCTGACTCTTTCTGGTCACCTTCTCTTCCAGATCATGTATATCCTGGGTCTGGTAGGTCCCTCTACTCCTACAGCTGGGACAGTCCTGTGAGGAAGGATTTCTGGAGGATGTCTCTGGCCACAGATGTGGTTCAGGCTAGTACAACATGTCTAGGCCTAACCACTCAATGGCCAAAGGGCTTGCAAGGAACTCCTACCAGAAGTGGCATCAAAGAGTTCGGACACCATCAAAACCACCAGAAGATGACCAGTACAGTTTTAGTCATCTTCTGTTTACATGCAGGTGTATATGCTTTTAAATGTGTGTGAAGAGATTCTATAACATTGGTTTGTGTGTGGACCTTACCTAAAAAATATGAGAGACAGAAATTTGTTGACAAGTGGTAATTTAGGAAAGGGAGGTATCTGGGAGTTTGAAGAACATTTTGTTAGTGGTTGCAAAAATGAAAATATGAAAACACAATACAAACTTTGAGAACTAAATATACCCTCTGCAAATTTGTTGTTTCTCTTCTATAATTACTTCTCATTCTTTTCAAACATTAGCACACATTTAAGCTTATATCATTATGGTAAGCCAGACAGACCCAGTAGTATCTGCAGTGAGACCAACTAATACCTGTGATGAGGCTAGATAGCACAGAAAACAATGTTAGCTTAGTATTTTTACTTTAGCTTAGATGCTTGTGCATTCTGACTCCATCTGTACCTATCCATTGCTTACAAAGCCCAGTTTCTGTTCTGTATCTTTTTATGATTTGACATTTTAGTAGGGCAGGAATGAATTCAAGAAGTTTTTGAAAGATCTTGCTATTTTAATTTCTGCTTAAAAGTCTTGGAAGGACTTTCCAGGTCAGTTTTGAAATTTTGTCTGTACTGGTTACATTTGACTCCTATGAGATAGCAGCTGAAATCTATTAATTACAAATTAATAAATCAGAAAGTCATCATTAGCCAGGAGTGTGTGGGGTGTGTGTGTGTGTGTGTGTGTGTGTGTGTGTGTGTGTGTGTGTGTGTACATCTCGGTAACAAGCAGGAGCTGTTTACAACATGTTCAAGGTCCTCTTCTGTTTTGTTTACACTTCAGGCTTTAAACAGGAACCTCTTTGTGGCAGCCTCGGCAGCAAGTCATGCAGTTAGGAACAGCACACTTGTAAAACCACAAGTTAAACTGTGTGGAAGGCAGCATTTTGCAGTAGCAGTTAAAGCCATGTCCCAGCTCCAGGATGGTTCACCAGGAACCCCAATCACCCCGTGTTCCTCTGCTGCCAAAAGCAGCCGGCAGCTGGTGCAGCTCCCTTGGTTTTATGGCCAGCTTATGGCAGGAGCACGGGGCCACACTGCCAGGGCAGACTGAGGCCTTGGCTCGATCATGAGCAGCAGGAGAAGCCAAACCATGTATTTAAAAGCAACATGTGGAGCAGAGTAAAGCTGCAAGCACAGGCACATATCAAAATAGCTACAGTAGGTAGCTACCTTCCACTCTCCATGGGAAAAGGCAGGGCCTTCAGTCTTGCCAGCAGAGCCATGCTGCTGCAGAGCTTGATCTTGCTGCATCCAGGCACTGCCGGGCTGCTCGTGCCCTCTGGCTACATCCTGTTTTCTTTGCATTTGCCAACAGGGTGAGTAATGCCAGCAACTGACAGGGCAGCTGGCACCAAGTGTGCTGTGCTGGCTTTTCATCTCTAATTACCCCCTTACACTGGGCTGTCTAGCTATTAAATTATCTGTCATGGGCATGTCCGAGTATAGTCAGTCACAGGCCTTGTGCTATCCTTGATTCTTCCTTTGTGGGGCAAAAATTCTGCCTGGGATGAGTAGATATTTATGTTTCAGGGGGTTGATTTTCTTTTCTCTTGTGCTTATTTGTGCTTGGAGATACCTGGGCACACAGAGCTGGGTGCTGAGATTGTAGGTGCTATTCCTGCAGTACTGCAAAGGTGTAGTCATGTTTATGAGAGAGAAAAAGAGACAAGTTTTACAGTGTTGCCCAAGGGTGCTTTGAATCCTGGCATTTTTTAATCTTTCCTGGAAATTCATGCTGCATCTGGAAAGTGCTAAAGACCCTTCTAGATCTAAAAAAAAAAAAAAGAAAAAAAAGATTATACAATACCATGACATGCAGATCTACACATACTAACCTAACTGAAAGTGTGACTACAGAACATTTGCCCTTGGCTAAACTGGGCATCATGGTATATCCCTCCTAGTCAATGCAATAGCATGTAGCTGGCATGCTATTTCCTGTATGTGGGCATTGCTTGTGCCCTGGAGACTCTGGCCTTTGCTGTGGGTGATCCTTGCTCTCTTTCCCCTACTAGGTGCATGGGAAATGCATGTGCAAGCACAACACCGCAGGGTCCCACTGCCAGCACTGCGCCCCACTCTACAATGACCAGCCTTGGCAGGCTGCCGACGGCAAAACCGGAGCCCCCAGGGAGTGTCAGTGTAAGTAGCCAGGCAGGAACTGTGTCTCCAGATCCTCTGCCACACTGAAATGCTTCCCCCATGTGTGCCTTTCTCCCATGTGTCCAGGAGGCAGCACATCCTGAGGTGGTGGGGAGGTGCTTTCCAAGCAGCTCAGTGAGTGAAGAACCACTGCCACATCCCTGCCCAGCACCCACCACATGTTTGTGTGGCAAGGACAGCCCTGTTTGCACAGCCCCTCACTTGGAAATTCTTAGGAGACCATGATGTCTGTTGATTCTCTGGGACCCAAGTGCATCTCCTGGGGATAAGGTCTGCTGCTGTGGGCAGACTGTAGCTTGCCAGGGTACCTTGGAGGTGACAAGGGGCCAGACTTGTCCTCTCCGTGGACACCACTGACAAACACATTTGCAGGAGATATGGCTCTGCTGCTGTATGTGGGCTCTGCTCACCCCTGGGCTCTGAGGGCAGAAGGAGCCATGGGCTCTGGAGGTTTGAAGATCGGTTCTGCAGTGCCAGGGAGGACACTTAGGGTGAGTGCTGGAAGCAGGGGAATGCAGAGGTTGTGGGGCCATCTGCTTCAGTAAGAGCAGCAGTCTAGCCAGAAGGGCACTGAGGACTAACCACACCACCCAGGAAGGTTTGCAGGCCTGCTGAGTGCCATCCTGCCCTGGCTACAATGCTATCCATATGTAAGCTACCATCAGCCTGCCTATGCGGGCTATGGTCATGCTCACTGCAGTATGGATGATCTCTGAGGGAATGACAGTGAATTCCTACTTTCACCAGCAGCATTTGATGAGCAGGCATTGGCACAGATCTCATGTGACCCCTGACTTCAGTTGTGTGGGCCTGCAGACTTCCTCCACATCCATCACAGAGTAAGGAGGATGCTTATCCTCTCTGACACACCGTTCCTCCACCTGCCTTTTCCCTCCATCAGCTGCAGGGAACATCCTGACAGCACCCTCATGGCAGATGTGTATAGGGCAGTACTGATTTCTAAAGCTGGGAGGGAAGGATCCTTCCTCAGCAGGACCAGCGAATGTGGGTCTCTGTTCTGGCCTGACCACCTGTGGCTGTTTTTGTACTGGAAAACCTGTATTGTAAATAAAGAGTTAAAGAAAATACTTTTTCTTAAATGTTATCTCCAGAGCTTGGGAAGTGTAGATGAAAATGTAGTGATACTTGATGCATTCAAATGAATAGCAGGTTCAGAGGTCAAGCCCCCATTCCAAAACATGGTTTGACTTTTTGTGTCTCTTTTCTATAAATCAGTATCTTTCACTGCCTTAATGAGTCTTTCTGTTCCCTTTGGCTTCACCTCAGCATGCAAGTGTAATGGGCATGCCGACACTTGTCATTTTGACATGGATGCGTGGCTGGCGTCGGGCAACCGCAGCGGCGGCGTCTGTGACAACTGTCAGCACAACACGGAGGGGCAGCACTGCCAGCGCTGCAAGCTGGGCTTCTACCGCGACCTCAGGAAGCCCTTCTCTGCCCCAGACGCCTGCAAACGTAAGTAGTGACCTTGTACTAGTGAAGGGCTTCTCAAGTGGGGAAGTGTCAAATGAAAGGTGAGACGACCTTGCCCCTCCTTGGAGCAATCTTCTTGCTTCAGTGAAGGACAGGGAGCTCTTTGAATCCTCTTTGTGATACTACTTGCAAAAAGCTGTGGTGATATTTGCGGGGTGAAAGTCTGCAGATGCTGTTGACAAATCTGTCCCAAGAATCCCTGTAGCCTGAGGGCAGGGGACGAGAGATGATTCATTCACTTTCTCCCATTGCTATTTTTGGAGAGGAAAAGCTGCGTCTTGTTTTCATGTTCTCCTTGTTTGGTGACTGTTGCAACCTCAGAGTCAGGTTCCTCAGCCAGCAGGGGGGAAGCTGATAAATAGCATCACCCACCAGTTCGTGTGCACAGCAGCAGCAGGTGGGTATGGAAGGACAGACAGGAACATCTGTTAAGCGATATTCCAGAAGGTGGAACACTGAGGAGGCAAAACTAAAAGCAATGATTCAGGCGCATGTGAAATCTTAGTTAAATCTTTCCCAAGCAAAAAAGCAATGCAAAACCACACTCCCCAGGGACCACTGTGAGGATGGTGACTCACCATGGGGGACTCCGGATCCCCAAATTACGCTGAGAACATTATACTGGTCAGCTAAATATGGGGTGCAGGCATGCCCTCCTCTCTGAGCCTACAGCCGCCCACTGGCTCCACCACATTTCTCCTCGCTGACTCACTTACTATGAGGGGGACCTTCACAAATGACAAAAAGAAATCCAACTGAGACCCTGCCTATGTCTCTTTTGAGGACTGAGCACCTCTCTCTCCTCTCAAGAAGTACCTGCATGTAAAGGAAGACAGAACCCTCCTGCGGTGGGGAACTGCACACCAGGCTGGGAGGGTGTGTGAGGTTTCAGTTTGTTCGTTGACGTCTGGTGGGGAACAGCTGCTTTTGTCCTGATCCCTTGTTGCATATTATCCTCATAAGATTCCCAGCAGCCCCACCAGTCTGTTGCAGAGGTCCTCCTCCTCTCCACCTTTCACTCATTGCAAGGAGGGGCAGCAACAGCTGAACTGCCTGTTTTACAACCCTAGTTCTCTTTATGGAAACAGAATTGACCACAGTTCTCTGTTGCTTGTGTAAATAATTACTTCACTGCTGTAGTATGTACACAATAATGTTTTTAAACAGTGAATTTAATCACTTAAAAAAGTTTCATTACCTACTTGTATACATCAAAGTTCTAAGTCTCCTCTGTAACATCAGATACTTTCCCTCCTTAATTTTTGCTAGAATTTAGGCAATGAACTTTTGTTTTGGAGTCTCATTAGAAAAAAACAGGTTTAAGTCTTGCATCCAAAGCACAGGCTATATGGTTTTTTTTCTAACTCATTGATTCATCCTTGCTGATTAAAAAAAGAATGAATAGTATTAATTGACTGCTGGTAGATAATGCAGGTCAGAAGACTGAAATAAATGCTGCATGGGACTCTCAAGCTCTGAAACATCAGTGTACTGTGGTTCTAGTACCTTTGCTAGGGTTGGAATTCCTGATATTCTTTACATACCAGCTCCCATCAGAGAAGAATATGCACTTTTCTGAGGCCACTGAAGACAAGTGAAGCTTTGGCACTGAGTTGAGTGTGGTTTTCTGGACACCTAAAAACCCCACCCTTCACCTTGGAAAAGTAGCCTGTATCTCCTTTGTCACCTCACTTCAGTCCGTTGAGGGGGTGGAGTTTCATGAGGGGCTCATTGTAGGTTTGTGCCAGAATGCCCAGTCGAAGAGGAAATCAAATGGCACCTCCTGGGCCAGCCAGCACAGAGGAGCCTCCTTCCTTGCAAAGCCAGATGGAAACAAGAGGTCTTAGGACATATTGCTGCAAAGCAGCCCCAGCTCGAAGGGAAGGCTGCCAACCCTGTGCACGTGCCTGTGTGCAAGTTAGACCATTGCTAATGAAGTCAGGCAGTACATCACATCATTAACCATGTGTTAGCCAAATTTCAGGGCTCTTGATTAAGAAGTTTCTCCCCACCTTTATGAGCCAGAGGAAGCTGTGGATATTGGATGATTAATTGGTATTTTTGTTGACATATGCCAGTGCTTGTTTCTCTTGGCTTTCTGCATTCGTCTCTGAATCACTGGCCCATGGCATTCCACTTTCCACATTCAAAAAAAAAAAAAGTGCCTCCACTCTTTAATGCAATAATCCAGCTTTATGGACCACTAGATATTCATGAGCTCTGGTATTTAAAAGCCAAAGATAACATATATTTAAAAGAACTGTAAGATACTCTTGAATATAGTGAGAAAAAGTTTACATTTATTCACCTTCTGCATTAAGTACATCCACTTCATCACTCTTTTTTTTTTTCCTGCATTTATGAATTGCAGAGCATGATACTCCCTCAATTTTTCCTAGCACAAACTGAATTCCACAAATATGGGGATTATCTGAATGCTTTCTTTTCAGAGACCCTGTTACTACAAACTCCCAGATGATTTCTCTCTGGGCTTTTCAAACTCTCACAAATACATTCCTCCCTAAGACCCCTTCACCTCTTCTCTTCTGGTCTCCTGCTGCTGGGAATGCTCTGTGCACCCAGGGACCCAGCACCTCAAGGGAGAGATGGCAGCTGCAGGGCCGTGGAAAATGACTAATGACTGTTAAATTAAATTATATAAGATCAATTACAGCCTATGCCTGGAACATTTCCAAAGACCATGCCATGGTCTGCAATAACAAGGGACATGCATGGAGGCTTGTTATTCTTTCTTGGGAAGGCCATGGCATTGCCTGCTTGTTTCTGGCTCAAGACACCATTATTGTTCAACCATTGAAAATTTTGAAATACCTAGGTCAAAGTAAATAAAGGAGTTGTTAAACCATAATCTTTAAGGATACTTTAAAGATTCTTGTATGCAAAGAGTGTATATAATATTTGCTCAGGAGTAGGCGTGTACCTGATAAAATGAAACATTCTGAAGTTTAAAGCACCAATCTGATGGCTCTTTCCCCCTCTCATACCTATGAGTCCTTTTCTTTCCATCCTCATGAGTTTTTAAGCCTCAGCTACAGTACAATTGCAGACAATAAAATCGTGTTTTATAATTGCCAAGTTTATTTTGCTTTTTGACTGTGGGATCTTGAGGGTAAATATTTGTCATTTCCAAAGGTTAGCTGGCGGCTGAGAAAACCACAACAGTATCACCAATCGAGGGCAGGGAAATCCAGTTCTGCTGGCATCCCACTCACTGATTTCCCCTTCTAGTCAGCACATGCAATTCCAGGACAGGCAGCTGTTAATTCCTATGTGAATGGAACTCACATGCAGAATACTGCTTTGTAGTACTGGCTGGTAAATTGGCATTTTTAGCAATGCTGCTTACAAATCAAAAAGCAAGCAAAAACCTTCCAGCTTGTGGAAGGTTTCTCTTGATCCTTGGCTGGGGCCCAGCCATTCCTTCTCTCACAGGAGCTCCCTTGGCTGTGGAGACTCCCAGCCTCTCTGGTGGAGTGGCCAGGGTGCATGAGACAGGCACTGTGGAGAAGCCTCACACTGAGAGTCTTACACGCTTCATCTGTGTATCCACAATGAAATACCATCCAGCACTGTCTGTAGCTGCTTTTTCTGCTGCTCAGCTGCTCCTCTCACCTTCCTGGATGGGGTCTCCTACTACCTGTGCTACAGTGAGGTGCAGATTCCGTGGAAGGAGGAAAATGGGGTCTAAAACCAACACAGCACAACTGCCCATAAGGGACCAATAGCTCCCACTTTCAAACATTGTATAATCAGTCCTGCAATCTTTTCCTTCCTGCCCTTGCCATAGTATCGAAGCACTCCATCCTTTTTCCATGCATTTCCTTCAAATGTGGTATAACGCTCACATTTGAGCTCTAGAGCCTCATTTCTGTTCTTGGTGCATAGCGATGGGCTTCACTTTATGTCTGCATTGCTCAGCACGTTCCCACTGCAGCCCATCACAAGCATTTACTGTGTTGAAAATTTGGCCCCCAAACCATTCAGATTAATGCCCTTTAGTGTCATCTTGAGCCTTCACCCAAGATCCAAGAACAAAAACATTCAATTTGCCAGCCACCACTGGAAAGGGGATTAAGACCTTGGTGGCTCACTGAGGAGCAGCCAGGAAGGAAGGGATTCCTGGAAGGCCTGTTAGAAATGACCAGTCTTTACAACACATCTCTTTGTGGCTTTTATTAAAAAGTATAGCCAACTGCATTTTCATTTTTAGTTGTCTTTTTAATTGCCTTTGAGATTGCTGCTCTTTTTCATAACAGCTTTTGTAAATTTAATATTCTTGCTTCACCGTAGTGTTGCCACTGAAGTTAAATTTTATATTAGAAAAAAAAAAAAAGTGTGTAAAAGAATTGTCTGAAACATAAAAGCTCCAACCCCAATGAGGTTGTATGTAAAATTCAGCTGAAACCTGACCAAAACAGGACCAAATCTCTGGCTGAGCAGTGGGTTTATCTCATTAACTGGAGGAGAATAGAAGAGCCTTAAGTGCCTGATATTTCCCCTGAAGGGCCTGAGGAATGCCAGAAATACCCTCCTCATCTAGTAGGAAAAGAGAGCATTTGGCTATATGTATCAGGTGTAAAACACTTCACAGACTTCAGGAGAAAGGTATGCAAGTCTCAGTGCATGCTGTTGAAAACTATGCTATTAAAGGTACCAGAGTTCACTGCCTGCAGCTACTTACACAGTTTATGGAGAGCCTTTCTAATCTTTTAATTTTATATAATTATATTTGTTTGTGAGTGGAAAATTTGGGGATTACTTTAGCAAAATTGTTGGAAACATAATCACCTCTAAGTTAACTGCCAATATTAATCTATCCTTTAATATTTTGAAACTATACTCCAGCTATGTCAGATTCCTGAAACCACAAAAATGTTGTCAGAGCAAAATTAAATGTATGCGTGCAGCAATAAGTATTTTAAGAGAAAGAAATACTTTGCCTGTAGTGGCTTCGTTGCAAAATAGAAAGATTGGTATTAACATTTAGTGAAAATATTCCCTAAATGCATCACTTTTTCAGGAAACTCAATTTTATGTAAATGAAGCTTTGAGCAAAGCTCTTTCAGCAGGGATTTTTTTCCATAATGTGCAAGGCTGACTGTACCATGTCCTGGTCAGAGAACCAAACCCTGAGGTGAGAAAAGCACAAGTTACCCAGTTACTGGTCCTGGGGACCACAGCATCGCCT
Organism: Phylloscopus collybita; assembly: GCA_027886175.1. Taxonomy (NCBI): domain Eukaryota; kingdom Metazoa; phylum Chordata; class Aves; order Passeriformes; family Phylloscopidae; genus Phylloscopus; species Phylloscopus collybita. The sequence continues at coordinate 45,149,889 of JAJNNQ010000137.1, read as the reverse complement.
GCCAACCTGGCCATGTGGTCAGAGGTTTGGCTCATAGTTTTTGATAACTGTGTTTCTGTTCTTTGAAAACATTAACATCTTTGGGGGAAAATAGCCTTGTAACAGACATAAATTATGTTTATGTAAAAAAACCCCAAGCCCGAAGGAGTAGGTAAGGAAAACTTCACACCACCTATTTTAGGGCATCCTTTCTGAGAACCCAGTATGTCCCAGCACACTTCTAGTGTTCTGATGCAAGGGGATGTGAGGGAGAAAAGAGAGCAGCTGGCACTTCTGATGAGCACTGCAAACCCATGTCCTGGAGAATATGCAAAAGCCCATCTCTGAGCAGTCAGTTTCCTCATTCTTTTTTCCTAATGTTTTTAATTGATGGTTTTAAAAATCAGACAGAGACAGAGGGGTACTTTTTGCTCAGCTTTCACTTTAATTAAAATTACAGTTCTGAGAGGGTTTTTAACCTCCTGGACGTGAGACAGCTGTTATTACTTTAAAAAGCAATTATGCTCTGATTCATTTTTTGCAATGAAGTACCCGCAGCTGCTTCAACATCACGGTGAGGCAGGCACATCCCTGGGTACTTGGCCAGATTAGAATCCAGATGCTGCAAGGAAAGTAATGAAGGCCTGTTTGGCAAAACATAGCATGACACCAGGGTAGGTTGACTAATTAAAAACTAGCTCACAAAAGTTAAAATTCTCCAGATTCCAAAGGGAGATTCTGCTCAGATTTGTATGGGTGAGGGATAAAAAAGCCCAGAAACCCCAGAGGTGTCCCCAGCTAGAAAGGTACCTGCGCCTTTGTGATGCAGAGGTTGTGCACTCGCAGGTGCTCTGTCCCTCACGGTGTCCCTCCCCTGCAGCTTGCTCCTGCCATCCTGTGGGATCAGCCGTGCTGCCCCTGGGCCCCCGCACCTTCTGTGACCCCAGCACCGGCGACTGCCCCTGCAAGCCCGGCGTGGCAGGGCCCCGCTGTGACCACTGCCTCCCTGGCTACTGGGGCTTCGGTGCCTACGGCTGCCGCCCCTGCCACTGCGCCCGCAGCTGCGACCCCCACACCGGGGACTGCCACAGCAGCAGGTGAGTTGGGGGGTCTCACCAGACCTCACCAGACCTCTGTCATCTCAGTTCCACGGAAGGCTCTATTTACATAGGGCAAGCAGGCTGAAAAGTATCCATTGTGTAAAATACTTGGTATGGCCAAGAAGTGGGGATACAGTGGGAGCTGAGGCTGTGGTTCCCTTGGGTACCTGGCACACCACGGCAGGGCACCAGTGATGTCAGAATTTTTTCTCTCAGTGCTGGTGTTAATATATTGGGAGTTTTCCATAACCTTCACAGTTGTTTCCTCTCCACAAGCAAAATGTGGGCCTCAGGGACATCTGAGTAAGAGGAGACTGAAGGCTTAATTTTGCTGTTGTAACTCAGCTTATGTTGACTGTGGCTTGGAGTCAAGCTCTGACTTATAAAAAACAGCACGTTTTAATAATACCCCACTCTCCAAATCTGACATGTTGGTTTTTTTACCAGGCCAAAGATATTTGTGGTATATAAATCCCTATAACCTATTTTAAACCCCAAATGGATCCATGATCCTCTCTGACAACACTTGACCTGTTCACCTTCCAAAACTGCCTCTTGCATTTACCATCATCAAGACATACAGTCACATTGTGTCTGGAGGATGGGCTGGTAGTGGCCCTGCTTTCCACTGGCTCCTGGAAGAAGGTTGATCATCTCCCTTTCCCCTCAACAGCTCAGATGTGACCTGGCACAATGAAGCACCTCCTTTCCAGGCAGTGCTCAATGAGAGTGAGCCCACCTGGGGCTGGGAGGACGAGCAGGGCTTCTCAGCACTCCGGCACTCTGGTAGGACTGCAGCTTTGCACGTGTTCCACCTGCCCAATCCCTCCCGCCAGCAGCCACTGCAGACCTAATCTTCTGCACTGACTTGTAGCTAGCACTCTGACAATTGCAGGGGGGAATGGACATTCCCTCACTAACATGTGGAGGAATGTCCTTGTGACCACTTCCTTCCCCTCCAAGAGCCAGAGGAGCCTTATGGCTCATCGCATCAGTGCAAGGATGTGCAAATCCATTAGGCAGATGCTCCATGCTGAATGCCTGTATCCAGCATTTAGATATTGTAAGGCAAGAATTTGCAGTCTCAGCTCTGAATTTCAAGGCTGAATGCCCGCATGTTTTACTTGACCATCATGTTTTAAAGGTATCCTTATATTCCCTAAAACTTGACAAACCAGCAACTTTATTCAAAGGGTGGGGTTTGCCACTCCACTGGCAGGCAGTTAGGGGATTTCTAACTCAGAATTTATTTCCCCTATACCCACAACAATTTTGGCATCACTTACAGCTTATGATGTGATTTGAGATGGTCTAGCATGCAGCTGGAAAAGCTATTTCCCTCCTGTGTTCCCAGCCTGGGGGAGGTGGGTGCTAAATGAAGGTTGGTGCAAGGCAGGCTGGCCCCCTGGGGCAGCATCAAGCTGTCCTCCCTTGCAGCTGCTGCATGCAAGCAGGCAAGCGTCATTTCCTTCATTTTCAGAGAGCGGCTTGATAACATCTTGAAGATACAATAATTGAGTTAATTGAGGGGAAAGCTCCATCATTTGTCTAGGCGATTTCATTTTAAATGTAAATAAGTATATCATGTTATTCTTTGTTCTGAGATCACGGAAGTCATTAATCTGCCTTAACCTCTGCAACATTTCCTTTTAAATTTTTGTCTGGTACATTACGGTGTGGAAAATACCACAGGGAAAGATACGCATGTTATTTGCATCCCAAGGCAAAATAATAAGGCCTTTGTTTTCCTTCTCTTCTAATTGTAAACAAGGAGTAATTGCCCCTGGACTAAGAGTCCATATTCACTCTCAGTCTGAAAACAGTAGCAAATTTCTTTTTTTTGCATGAGGCTTGTGGACCACTTGAAAAACCTCTGGTGGTTCCTGGGCTCTGCCTGCAAATGCTCCTGTCTTTCAAGCACAATTCACAGCCATTTGCTTCCTTGTTTTTCCCCAGGTAAATGTGAATGTAAAGAGCAAGTTTTAGGGAATCCCAAGGTCTTCTGTGGGATGAAGTACACCTATGGTGAGTTGTGGGTGAGGGGGCTGTAAAGGGAAGTGCTGCAAGGCAGTCAAAAGTGTATATAAAGTATGAGGGTGCTGTGTGTGCACCACTCCATCCTGGCAAACCCACGGGATACTTAGTCTGAAGGCAGATCTTCAACCAAAATGTATAGGTATCATGGTTCCAAGTCAAGGCAGGTGAAGCATCTTGTTCTGTTACCCATCTCTCTTGCTATCGGAACACCATTGTACAAAAATCATGGGAGGACAAGAGCTGAAAGTGTCCCTGGGAGGTTTTCTGGGTCCAAGACAGACTATAAACCACTGTTACCAAAAATGGGTCACTGAAATGCTGTCTGTAGACACGATGCCCTAATTGGAGTCTAGAAACTACTGTATCTGAATGACACTGAGTGTAAGGGAGGACCATGATCACCACTCCATGGATAAAACAATTCCAGCAGCTACTGGGAATTTCCCCCGTCAACAAAGTCCAGCTGTTGCAATGGGATGATGTATATTGTCTATGTGTCTCATGGATTTAAATGACTGAGAAGAGGCACTTTGTTTCCCAAAACCTCCCTGGGGTGTGCTACTGAACTGCCTCCTTCATACTGTGGCAGAGCAAGGAATGCTCTGTGCAGCACTCCCTTCCTTCACAAGGAATCTCTTGAAGGAGTCTCTTGCACCTGTTTTCTTTCACACTGAAGTTGAAAATGCACAGAGAGACAGCCCATACCTTTGCAGGCTGCAGAGGAGCTCACAAAGTGGGGTTCAAGGGGCTGCCAGTTGTTTAAATGTAGCCCTAACTTAGTGATACTAGGAAAAATTTTGATTCTGCTCTGTTTTGCTTCCCAGCCATGATAGTAACCATGTTTAATATTGCAAAAGATAAAAAACCTCACAAAACCTCCATAAATCTTATCTAAAATGTACTCAGGCTTCCCCCCCTTCCATCAGTCAACATGTGAAGGCGTCAGCTAAACTAGAAGAGAGAGATGAATTTCAGGGCTCATCATGAGCCCCAGGAGGCCACACTGTGAGAGGCTGCCCTGAGCTTCCCAACGTGAGGGCTGAATAAAGCACCACCATATGGGGATACCTACCAGTATAATTTGGGTGGAGGAACTGAGCCCTGAGCCTCCACCACGCAGGGGCTCAGCAGTGGAATGCCAAGTGGTAAAAATGTGCCTGTGGGTATGAGTGAAATACTCCCTGATTTGCCCTAGTCCCCACCAGTGTCTCAAGCTTCTCCACTGGGTTTGGCAGTTCTGCAAAGCAGCAGGACTGGCACCAGGGTGGGATGAGGCTGAGGCCAGAAAAGCCTCCTGGTCCATCCCTAAATCCAGTTGATTTCCAAAAGTGCTAAGGAACACAAAGGGTTTGCTGAGCACTGGGGGAGAATGGGACTTTATGCCCTCATGGCAGTTCCAGGGGCCAGGGCCAAAACAACTGGCAGCATTTCTACCCGTGGGTGTGGGGATGTATGTGCTCCCCAGCAGCTGCTGGGATCCTGGGCTCCCCAGCAAGAAGCACTGGGCTAACTCCACTGCAACAAAGCAATTGTCCTCACTGCTTCAGCCAGACACCAGCACTAGACCAGGATAAAAAAAAAAAGAGAGCCCTGTAAATAGTTTGTGTATTCCTGGTTTTGTATTCCTGTGATCCCAGTGATCAAGACGAAGATCTTGTCAGCTCATGACAAAGGCTCGCATGCAGAAGTCAGTGTGAAGATCAAGAAAGTCTTGAAATCTACAAAGCTGAAGATCCTCCGGGGCAAGAGGACACTCTACCCTGAATCCTGGACTAACAGAGGCTGCACTTGTCCCATCCTTAATCCTGGTAAGTTTTACTCCCTGAACATCCTCACCACATATACACGGATTTCATTGCCCACCCTCTATGCCCTCATACCAATGAGCTGAAATTGCAGCCCAGTGCTGATTAAAAATTAATGGCTGTTACATCACTTGGATTCCAACAGCAATCTCCATCAAATTGAAATTTTGTAGAGAAAAACTTGGTTCATCCTATGGACTTTGAAACATACAGTTCTCCTTATGCAGCACAGTAACATGCTTTCAGTTTTACCGGTCTCTGTTCCCAGAGGGAGGGAGGTGCACATCACACCACAATTGCATGATATATCCTTCAAAGCTAAAGCTAATTTGAATCCATAAAAACACATTTAAATCTAATTTGAGTCATGATACTGCACTAATCTAGTGCAGAAGTTCTGCACTAGAAATTAGAAGTTCTAATCTAAACTCCAGGGGAAGATTTCTCTTTGAAAGTAACACAAATTTACATCTACAAGATTTGGAGGAAATTTTGTTATGCAGTGAGGGGAGAGCTCCACAGTTTTTTCCCATCTTCTTTGACTGAGATGGAGTATAACCAGTGGTGGCTAGACAGTGCATGCAGTCTCCAGTATGGACAAGAACATGCAGATTCAGGGGTTTCTTCCACAGAGCAAAACTAAGCTCCAGCTGACACACCTCTCTTTACAACTCCAAGATAAATGAGCAGTTACTGACTAATTCACATGAAGGGCTTTCTTTCCACAAGGTGTATACACCACAGGGAAATTTGCAATAGAAGCATTGATGTGGGTGCTGAGACATCCATTTCATGTGCAGCACTAGGAACTAGGGGGTACAGAGCTGTCGATGAGACTGGGTGGTGCAGAAAGGTTATTCACTGATGAGGTGTTTGCAGTCTTCTTTCATGTGCACAGGAGTGTCTGTCTGGTTTTGAAGGCAAGCTGCTGTGATAGCACAGCTGTAGCTAGGAAGTCTTGTCAGGTGCAAAGGTCAGATGAATCAGCAGCATTAGGTAGGGCTCTACTGTTTAAGGGCAGTAAGACTTTGGATATTGCTGGAACACCATAAATCACTAATCAAATAGCTATAGCTGTTTTATTTTTCCATATGCAATGAAAACACAAGCAAGAAAGCCCAGATGCAGCTGCCTTAATATGAACCTGAAGGAATGCAATGGAAGCTGTCCAAAACTGAGCCTGCAGGGCAGCCCCACACCTGACACCCAGATTTGCCACTCGACTAACTTCAGAGGAGCTTTGCTGATTTTTCCCAGCAGATGAAAAGACAGCATTAATCACAGAAACAGCAGAGGTCTCTTAGACAACAGCAGAAAGGTGGAGATGCAAATGTCTTTAGTGACAGTCCAGGTGTCTGACACATCAGGTGTTACTCCCTTGTTACTTCCTTGCCAGCTCTCATGATTTACGCTGCAAAGCTTGGTATTGTTTTGAAATGCAGCTGCTGGTCCCATGAGTATAAATTAGTCTCAGCCTTCATGTTGAAAAGAAGTCGTGAAGTTTGTTGCTAATAGGAAACTTGAAAACATCCGTTGAGTGAATCTTAAAGATTCAATAATGTCAAAGAGGGAAAAAGGGATCCCAGATACCTTTTTTAAAATTCATTACTTTCTTTAGCTACCACATTCATTTCTGAGTGGCTTGCAATACAATATTAGCAGATTCAACCCTCTATCACAGTAAGAGCTTAAGGCCTACATGTGAATAAACCAAAACCAGCTGGATGAAAAGTCAAGCTGACATAAAACAATTTTCTGACATACAGCTATAATGGAAGTCACATCTTCAAAAACATAAAGGAGATCAAAGATAAACATAAAAGTAAGACAGATGTGTTTTTATACTATTTTACACAAGTAAAGGGATACTAAAAGGAGAGTAGGCTCTTAAAGGCTCTGACAAGGAAAAAAAAAACTCCAAGCATTTATCAAATCTCTGTGGGCTATTTTCAGATGAAAAACATCCTTAAGTTCCTACAAGGGGAACCCTTCCACCACCCTTGCACACCTTCTGCTCCACACACACACACACACACACAGAGGCAGATCCTGCTTCTGGGGGCACACTGAGCTGAAAGATTTAAAGGTCTCACTGTTTGCAAGGTAAGAGGAGCCCATCCCTTCCACAGCTCTGCCAAGCACAGTGACAGAAAGGCAGAGAGCAGCCTGCCAGGGCAAACTGCACAGCCTCAAGTGCTGGCTTGTGGCATCTCAGTCATTTGACTCATTTTAATTTTCCGTTCTGTAGCATCAGGTTGAAAATCTAGAAAGCCCTACACAGTCAGCAACCACAGTAATATTTGTTTGCTCTCTGATTGTGCATACCACATTTCTCTCTAGGGAAATAAATCTAGGAACCTTTGAAAAGTGATGTTTATAACAGCAAGACTGACTTGGCCAAAACTAATGCCTTGTGAAGGGCGATGCTGCCACACACATATCCTGTGTTTACTTGGCAGAAGAGAGGATGTGTGTGCCCAAAACCTCAGATAAAGGAGAAAGCAAATTGTGCTTGACCTTTAACTTGGGAGGCACCTTCCCTTTGTTCTGGAGTGCAAAATGAAAACCCAAGACAAGACAAGCTGCAGCCAGGACGAAGCGGGATGACTGAGAGCACCAGGGAAGGCCCATCTCCTGTGCCTGGTTTGCACCAGCACATTGTGCTTCCCAGACTGGTGCAAGAAGGAGTGGGTACAGGAGGGGCCTAATGCTAGCTGTACCCTAAATGTGCTGCAGCAGGATGCTGACCCTGGCAGGGAGCTCCTCCTGCCATGAAAGGGATTATCCTCCTTATTATCCCCATTTATGGCACATTTGTGGCCTATTCAGGCTGTTTGGATCTGTGGCAGTGTTTCTTTAGCTAATTCAAACCAAAGGCTTTGCTCTATCCCCCTGTTTAGCAGCTGTTACCTGGTTTCAAGCACTGTTTTGAGTCATGTCCTGAAAATCAAGCACAGACCTGGATGCCTGAGGAAAGACCTGCAGCAGGGGACTACAGGGACACGCTCCAGCCCTTTCTATCTCTTTCTGGACAGCCAGTTGAGGCTTTGTCAGACACTGCTGTCATGTCTCTAAAACATCCAGAAGAGGCAGAAATTAGCAGTTCTGTTCAGTGTGACAACTACTCCTTCAAGCCCTTCTTGGGTATTGGTGCCAGCACACTTAGTGTTGCCTCTCATTGGGGTCTGGCATGCCTTTGCCTCCAAGGGGCCACTGGCCACTCTGAGCAAGACACCAAGCACTGACCCATCCTGCACTCTTCCATTCCTTGAATTTACTGAACTGATTACCAGGCCCAGATTTATTCAGGGAGAAGTGAGTCAGGTGGAGCCAAATAAAGGTAATAGCAGTTCCCAAAAGAGGTATAAAAACTTGCAGTGCCGCCCCCAGAGTTCAGCTTTCATTTATATTTAGAAGCTGACAAAATCACATTTTGTGTACTGCATCTCACTGACAGGTAACCACAGGGGTCGTTTTGCCACAGATACAGATAGAGCTATAGATACACAGATATATGTGAGAGTCAATACATATAAATATTTCTTTGCCTAAGTGCTTATTTACATGGGACTAAATATCCAGGCTGACTTTGCAGCTCAATAGGCCTCTTGAGCACGGTACTGTGCAGTCCCTGACCTCTTTGCTGGTTTGCAGGTTTGGAGTATCTTGTGGCAGGACACGAGGACGTCCGAACGGGCAGACTCATTGTCAACATGAAAAGTTTTGTCCATCAGTGGAAGTCAGCTCTCGGAAGAAAGGTCCTGGAGATTTTGAAAAGAGACTGCAACTAGAGGTGTGCAGCTGCCTAGGGCATTTCTTGATGCACAAAATGCAACAGCTTCCACAGAGAGAAGACCTCTAGCATGAAAACTGGAATGTAAGAAAATAGTGCCAACACATGTAGTGAGGCATTCAGAGTTGTAGGCGCTGTCTAATTTAACCCTTTCTGGCCAATGTTCTTTCACTTGCCTATAGCTTCCTTGTCAGGGCCTCACCCCGAGCCCTGCTTATCATTATGTTGAGGGAAACAAAAGGAAGGGTGGTGGATGCTTGTTTCACTCCAGTGTAATGTTGGAGCAACTTCCATGAAGCCACTGATCACCCAAGACTAAACTGCCACTCTAGAAGAGCTCCTGCTGAGAGGCAAAACACTGCCAGTGCCACTAGTGTGGATCCTGAGTGACTTCCAGTGGCTCCCAGAGGATGCTGTGGGGGAGGCAATGGCCACAGCCGTGCGTAGGTGCTGGAACCAGCATGGCAATGAGAACCACTCTTTAGAAACACCCCCTTACAGGTTAGGACATGGCACCCATCAGAGACAATTGGGTGCCACTTGCTTTTAATCTGTTTGCCCTGCTGAAGGTTTCAGGGGCTAAATTCTCTGCTGATGCTGTTGAGGAGAGAGCTGCTGGAGTGAATTGAATCCATCTGCCTTGTCACAGGCGTGATGCAGGGCAGAGGCCAGCTCTTCACCCACTGCATGGCTGCAGAGAGCAGCCAGCTGCAGAGGGTGCAGCATCTCTGAGCTTTTGTCCTTGAAGTGTTAAAAAATGAACCTAGCCCTAGTGTAAATATTTCATTGTATAAAGCACTTTACTACCTGCCACTTCACGGTGTGGGAAGTCTAATTGTGTGGGGGAAAGAAGAATTTGAAGGTGGCACGTGGAAAAAAGCTCCCTGAAACAGAAGCACTCCTGAAGACCCCCCGCAGTTGGACAGCATTAACAGTATAAAGGGAATGGCCAGCCTGGCACTGGCCACTCAGAATATCTGAGGATGCAATCTGAAAGATAAAGTATTTGCACTGAAGTCCCAGCTTGAGACCAGCACTTGGACCCCAGGGGCAGGACTCCAGCAAGACTTTGCAAACAGAGTGAGGAGAAGAGACTTTGAGATAAAAATGCAATTGCCAGAAGAGAAAAAACTCCGACTGCAGGAAGAGGAGTGGATGCAGAGAATGGAAAGGACTTGCATTCACATATCACAACCCAGCAATTCATGGTGGGCCTGGAGTTTATTTTATTTTTATGTTAGTATTTAAAACTGAACATTTTATTTGTTTTCTTCTGTGTTATTGTTTGCAATCTATACAGCCACTGTACTTCCTCATTAACACCAATATGAAATATAGCACAGTTTACTGCAGTTTTCAGCACTAAAATACATCTTTTCTTAAAGCATCTTTAAACTACATTGCATAGAGTGTATTTTGTTCATGATTGTGAGGGGGAAGAAGACATACAACACCAGAAAAGTCACTAGTCTACCAATCCACTTTACATATGTATTCTTTCAAGGTCCTGTGGACTCACAAAAAAAAAAGATACTATTTTGGTAATTTGTTTTTGTATCTCATGTATATAATAAATATAATATGATTTCAACATCTTCTTCTCCTGTTACTGTTTAAGCCAACATCAGCAGGGTCTTAAGCCTACACTAAAGAGCACAAGCAAAGATTGCACTGGGTGAGGAGAAGCTACCATGAAGTGTATTTTCCTCTCTGGTTGGGAGACAAAATGCAACACGTGGTAGAAAGCGAGGTAGCATGGACGGCTCACAAAAATCCCATTTCACCACTTGTTTTGAGAGGTTTATAAGCTCTTCTCATAAGAAGGAGAATTGTAACTAAATATTTTCAAAGCTGGGCAGATCCTTGCCTCCACACAGGTTTGAAGGCTGAGCTGCAGAGCAGATACTTACAAGAAGCAAGTCGGGGATGACAGAAATAAGGTTTGTTCCCTACATTTGAAACTCCTAAGGGGAAACAAAAGGCTGTGGGAAGCAAGTGCTGCAGCAAAAGGTCTACAAAAACACTGCAGAGTGAAGTCAAGCATCAGAAATTAGTGGCCAGGGGGTCAAGACATAATCTGCAGTGTGGGCAGCAGCTCCCCAGGTGGGTGGTTAATCAGTGACTATGGCAGCACCCATCTCCCTGGTGGAGGAGAGTGCAGGGACAGGCTCTCCTATGGAGGCAGTCAAGAGATCAAGAGCCTCCAGTAGCTCTGTTTTGATTTAAAACTGTGTGTTTACCTGCTTAACATATTTTTAGCTTTATTTTATTTGAATTCCTCTAAAAATACATTTGTAATGGCTAGCTGATTCATGTGACCTTGTGAAAGTTGGAGGGTGTGATCCCACCATCCCAGCCAGCTCGAGCACTGTAGGAAACCAGGATGGCTTTGTTGGCAGTGCTGCTTATGGCATCTTGTCTGACTCCTGTCCTAGCCTTTGAGCTGGGCACTGATGGTTTTATGGAAGAAAGGGGTTAACTTCTGTGGCGCAAATCTGCCCATGAGAAATTTCTGACAGGGGATTTTGGATGGAAGAAGTGTCCCATTAACAGGAGCGGGTGAGCTGGGTATCAAAGAATCACAGAATCAGTCGGGTTGGAAAAGACCTCTGATACCATTGCATTCAAGTTTTGACCAATCACCACCTGATCAGCTAGACCACGCACTAAGTGCCATGTCCAGATGTTTCTTGAACACCTCCAGGGATGGTGACACCACCAGCTCCTTGGGCAGCCCATTACAGTGCTTAACCTCCTTCCGTGAAGGAATTCGTCCTGATGCCCAACCTGAACCTCCCCTGGCACAGCTTGAGACTATGTCCTCTTGTCTTGCCTCCTTTCAGGTGGTTGGACAGAGAGAGAAGGTCTCCCCTGAGCTTCCTTCTCTCCAGGCTGAACAATCTGAGTCCCCTCAGCCACTCCTCACAGGACTTACCCTCTAGACCTTTTCTATCTCTCTATTCATATGAGATCACAAGATGGCCAGCCAGGCCCTCCTTGCAGGAAAAGCTTCTTTGGGCACTAAGTCTTTGCAGCTCAGTGAGTTAATGGAAGCAGCCTGCCTGATAAGCTGTTTAATGCCTGGTTTATCTGTTTACTCCCCTCTGTTATGTGTATGAGAAGAGGATGTCTGTCTCTGCCCACCTGAAGAGTAGATGTATTGCTTGATGATTCCAGGAGTAGCAATGCCTTGACCAGTCCTTCTGTGTGACAAAAATCAGTGGCAGGATTCAGCCCAGTCATAATCAAAGTTGGCAACAGCACCCGCAGAAGGGTCTTTTCCTCCCGAATTGCCCCACTGATGCAGGCAAAGCTGGCAGTTGAGGCCAGGCTGCCCTTTCTGGATTGTGCTTCTCCTGTCAAGAGATGAGTGCCGGATTTTCAGGAACCAAAGATGGGAATTGCCACAGTTCTCCCTAGAGCATCCTCACGCTGTCCTTATGCCTGCACCTAAAGAGCAAGTACCTCCCTGCTGCTGAAGGAAGCATGGTGGAAGTCTTCCTCTTTCCAAGGCTGGAGGCCAGATGTAAGCAGTGGCCAGGGGTCAGTGATAGAGGCTGGGGCTGCCTGCCAGAGCCACCGTGCCCGTGGTTGTCTGTCAGCACTGCAGGAGTGAGTCATGTTGGAAACCTGTGCTTGGCTGGAGGAGGTAAGGCAGGTGTGCTGGAACCAGCTGCCACCACAACACTGACCCTGGCTATACACAGCAATACAGCCCTCCAGCACAGCAACATATGATCCAAACCTGGATTCCTCCAAGGCACTCACAGGACACCTCTTTCACTCTTTCTGGTGGACATGAGCACTCCACTCTCTGGCACATGAGCTCTTAGCAGATGCTTTGGCACAGAGAAGGGAACACTTGGCTCCAACTAATTTTCACTGTCTCCTTGCACTCTCCGAGGCAAATCTGTGCTCTAAGTATTGTCAAGAGCAGTCCCTAAGGCACTGTGGCTTTCTCCAGTGTCCTCTGCCACCACTGCTACCTGTGGAAGAAAGCAGAATAAGCCACACAGGTCTGTCGAATAGTTCTCACTAACCTGAAGCTGGGTTCTTGGAGGAGGCTGTACTCAGAGACATCCTCCTATATCCTCCCTCAGAGAGGTGGCCTTACACCAGTACCTGGAAGCAGGGTGAGTCTCCTCAGCTGTGCAGAGCCTTTGTGATGGGTACCTCTGCCCGGCCCATTCATCAAGAAGCAGGAAGTGATTAGGTGAAGCACCTGCTCTTACTCAGTTAAAGACCATTTTTCTCTTTGGATCACCCCAACAGACATTAACCATGCCTGTGGCTCTGAGTGTAAGCAGAGCCAGCAGAGAAGCCAGCTGCAGGCCAAGCCACATCCATCCCTGCAGCAGCAGCTGGCCGTGGATCCCCAGCAGCATGGCCCTCTCTCCTAGGAAGTGCTGGGAGCACTTGATGGGAGCCTCCTCAACACAGACCAAGCCCTCTTGGGCTACAGAAGTGCTGTGCCCTCCTGCCATGGTGAGAGGCTGGAGAGGACTCAGGGCTCTGCTGCCTGCATGTGCACAGGGCCTGTCCAATCAGCAATTGCTCGCCCCTGAGGAATGCAATCTTCCAGTTACAGTGGAAAATTACAGGCATGTTTAATATAGTTGCTCCAGCAGGCTGAATCTTATGGGATATGATCATGTTGCTGAAAATGACTGAACATCTGGGACTGCAGGCCTGCCTAAATGGAAATCTGGGCTGGTATGGGTAAACATAGCAATTCAGGAACAAATAGCTGCAGTATGATTTTTTTAATCTTTATTTTTAGTTATAGTATTGACTTCAATATCAACACAGGATAGAATAAACATCTCAAAAATGTCCAGTGGCTGCTGCCTTAGCATCCACAGGAGCTCTCTCTCTGATAAGGCTGGAGGGGATCAGCTGTCTGTGGGCCTTCTGGGCTGATGTGTTGATTTTTTGATGACGGTGTTTCCAAAGCATGCTCTTACCCAGGGGTCACAGCTTCTTGCCGCTCTTTTCCCACAGTTTAGCACAGAAACTCCATGAATGCCTTGTATTGCTCCAAGGCAAGGCAGTGATGCCTCAGCAAGGCTCAAAGGCTGGGAAATACACTATATATGGAAAACTTGTAGGCATATTGAAAATGTTAGCATGGCCAAGAGGCCAATGTGCTGCAGCAGGCATTGGGAGAGCCACTCTGTGTCTAGCTCATCTCCTACTTCCCCATCACTCTTAGGGGTTCTCTGGAGCAAAAATAATGTTGAACATGTGACGTATCACTGGTGTGATGCACTCATGGGTACACTTAAGCCCAACCAAGTCCTGTGGCCCACAAAAATGTTGTCATGACCAAGCTTTGTTGTAATGCCACATGCAGTTCTAGGTATCTCCAAGTACTACCTGAACACTTTCTCAGCTGTAGAAGGTATGTAAAAGAAGTTTTCCAGGCCACTGAATGGTCTAGGGGGTTGTGGGCATGGATGAAAGGGTGTGTGTATGTGGGTATGTGCATCCCCATGCTCACTTCTTCCTTTCCCAGATGGTGCTTTCTCTGCTCATGTCTCTGAGCTCCCCCTCACCAGGCAGGTTGCTCATACTGACTGCATTTCTCTCTGAGACCTCTTGTCTCAGACTTACACATAGACATTAAATCTAGTTATTTAGCACAGGACATGGCTTTTAAGCCATCTGGAAATGAGGGCTGGCAAAAGGCCCTCAAATCTGTACGAAAATTGCTGGGAAGAATAAAGTTGCTTCCTAAAGCAAACATTAGTGAAATTTGCCTGAACTGACCTGCTGTGAACATGGATATATGCCCCCCTTCTAGCAGGTGCAAAATGCAGCCCAGCTCCAGGCTCAGGACACATGCCAAGGTACACGAACAGGTGAAAAAATATCAAAACCAAATGGTTATCCATTAGGCTGGCATTAACCTGGAGGAAAGGGCATTCCTCACTGCATTTCCTGTGGCAGATTGACACACAATCTCTACCTGAAACAGTAGGAGATATTTCTCACATTATCACCTCAAGATGCATACATTTAAAAAATGTGTTTGCTCTCTCTCTCTGCTGTTCATCGGAGCTTTCCTTGATTTGCATCAGGAGCAACTTGCATCTGGACATCAAGCATTGGTGAAGCCTCTGCATGGCCAAATCTGCTGCATAATCTCTGCTTGGGCTTTCTGAGTAACACCTGTAGGAGATCAGAAAACATTATTTCAGATACATGAACAAGGAGGTGGTGGTGGCAGATGGTGGTTGGGACAGGATCCCCTGATCCCCCCAGGGTTGCAGGAGCACCCTGAGGGGTCATTACAGCTGCCCAAGTGCTCCACAGGGGCAGGTGAGGGGGCAGAAAGATGCACAGGTACTTCTGTAGCTTGAGGAGCATCAGCAAAATGCTCTTGGCACAGAAGCAGGGAATTAAACTGATGCTTAAGAGAAGTTAAACAGCGCAGAGTTCCAAGCAGGGATACTGTCACCTCTGCATCTGCGGGCACATAGGGTGGCAAGGGACCCCAGCCACAGCAGACAAGGAAGCCTCAGTGTTTGCCCCTTGCTGGGCGTGGCTGCCTGGACCTGATCAGCCTCTTTCCCTAGAGATCTACAAGAAGAAGCCATTCCTTGACCTGCAAAGCAGCTCCTTGGAAAGGCCCCCAGAGCTGCTGGTGTGACTGGAACAGGGAAGCTGATTCAAGGGAGTCTGAACCTGGTCATGGTGACACATGCAGCCTGCAGTTGCCTAAGGGGGTCGAAAATGCTCATGTGGAGCTGTGTGTGCAAAATAAACGTGCCCAGAGCCACTCTGCAATGCAAGTGGGGCACAACCCCCATCTGTGCCATAAACACCTCTGACACAGACATTTTGGGAGGGATGCTGTCCCTGGGCAGCCCTCAGGCCAGGGGGTCAGGAGGGGATGCAGTGGTGCAGGGCTGAGCCACGAACCAAGCCAACAACTCTGCGGTACAGATCCTCACCTCCCAGTGCCCAGAGAAGTTCCAGAAGACCGTGTCACTTATTCACATGTCTGCACCTCCGCAGAAGCAGCACATCCTGCCCCGTGACTTGGCCCTGGCCGCAGCCAACATCTACAAAGGCAGGAGGAAAAAAACAACAACAAGAAAACAGAAGCCAAGTTATGCAGCAGAGGGGGAATAAAAATATTTCCCTGGTCGCAGCGGGTGACCGGCAGAAACCCCGAAAGGCACTGTAAATACCATGTGCCGCGGCCGGGAGGCTCGCAGGAGCAGCCCCGGCGGCAGCGCTCCGGGGACCGGGGACAGCGGCGGTGCCGGTGGGACGGGCCGGCACTCCCAGTCCTGCTCGGGGACATAAACAGGACGCCCCACCTCTGGCTGATACCGATCAGCTGGACAGGGCAGAAGAGGGAAGAGGCCCGGTCACGGCTGCAATGCCGAGGCATTCCTGCAAAGGACAGAATACGAGCAGGGCTGCCAGGAGCGCCCGCACCGACGGGCAAGGGGAGGGCACGGCCCCTGGGAGTTCTGCCGCCGACTGCAGTGGGGCCTGCTCGCTTGCCTCTGCTCCATGCTGGCCACTAGTTAACACATTAAAAGCACCAACGACTGAACTCTTCTGAGCAAAAAAGCACTTATAATTGGATAATGGCCACTGAGCATCAGTAGGCGGGTTGCCTAAAGCCTGAAGAACACCATGAGGTTTTTTTTCCACCCACAGCACTATTATGAAGCTGACAAGGTCCTGCTCTCTGCAATTCCCATTAATTTTACTGCCTGACCTTCAAGATTTATGACAGCTTTGTCTGACATTCACGGGGCAGACAGGTATTGTTACATGCCGACGTAACCCAGGTAGCAGCCAGGGACTGTTCTCCACAAATGACTGCACTCCAGTCAGCTTTGGAAAACTCCTTGCTTTTGTACAGGGAAATACTAAATAAATGAGAATCACTTTAAATTCCAGCGTCCCTTTCCGCCCTCAGGGAAACACAACACATGCCAGAGAACAGAAGTCACTGCTCATCCTGTATTCAAACAACAGGCTAGCTTAAATCCTTAGAAATCCTTGAATACCCAGCAGATGATGACATACGGCTGAGGCCAAACCATACCTGTCATTTAAACCCTCTGTGACTTGAAAAAAAATCAAATACACTGCAGTTATCCTTGCCAGGGGCAAAGGAGGAGTGACCAGCTGGCATCCTCATTCTTTTCCTTCCAGGACTCTGATTTCTCTAGCTGGGTCTTTTTTTATCCTCTATGTAACATCCAAAATAGAGAGACATCAAAAAGAACTAAAATAGCAACAGTACGAGAAAAAACACCATCAGGAGTTCCTGTTCACAAGGCTATCCTGGCATTCATCTGGGGCTGTTGACATATTTAATAGTCATCCAGTCTCTGCCAGCTGGATGCCAGCTTCAAACTCTAACCCACAACTGTGGTAACTTCTTGCTTCATGCTACAATTCATGCACTGCTATTTTTCCTGCAGTGTGCTAGCAGTGCAGCTTATTCTGAGGAACAGGTTATCTGAAGGCATCCTGAAAAACAGACCTACATGGGTGATCTTCAAGCTTCCCTCACCTGCGGAAGCAAGGATTTTGCTTCCATGTTATATTAAGGAAGGGTTTCTTCTGAGTGACTTGTAGCAAAGAAAGCTTATTGCTTTGCTGGTGAAGGAATATGACTGTAACCATCATTTTAGTACAATTTCTGTAACATTATGGATGTTTCTTCATTAACCTGAAGAAACATTTTAATTTTAATTATCTGTAGTCCATGGAGATATGTCTTCTCAATTCCCCCTCTCATGTTGGTGCAGAATTGCACTCAGCTGGTGGATGCTGGTGCTGGGTTATATTAAGTGCTACCCATAGGAGTTTTCTCCCAAAAGACTGCAGTGTCTGAGGGCTCCAGGGAAACCAGAGTTTGGGGGAGAACTGTTGTCCCCTTTGTTCTTCTTTGGAAGATTTTGTTTTCCTTCCCTGGCATTATTTGGAAGCAGCGTGGAGCTGGGCCTTTCATGGCTGGCACTGCTCACATGGTAAGACCACCACACCTCCCACTTTCCACAGTCCCAACAGAGGCTTTGCCCATCCTCTCTACCAGCAGGCCACTGCCAAGCAGCAGGTGCCACAGGGTGGAGGCAGAACCCACTGTCTGGCTGCAGGAGCCCCCGTCCCTGGGAGCACGTGCTAGCTCACAGCCTGCTGGTGCCTGCTGGGAACAAGCCTGCTGGGAACCAGTAATGCACAGCACTTCAAACTCTCTGGTTTGAATCCACCCACCTTCCCATCCCTGGAAGTGTTCAAGGCCAGGTTGGATGGCACTGTGAGGAACCTGGTGTAGTGGGAAGTATCCCTGCTCATGGCAGGAGGGTTGCAACCAAATAATCTTTAAGGTCCCTTCTAACCCCAAACCATCGTGTGATTCTGTTTTCCAGCACACATGAAAGCTGTCACAAAACAAAGTGTGGCTTTGGAGTCCACCAAAGGCCATTTCTTGTAGGCTTGGGGCACAGGGAGATCCCTCAGTAAGCATGCAGATGTCTGAGAGGCAGTAAGGGTCACATTTTACAAACCAGAGGTGCTAGAGACCTCATTCACTGCAACCAAGTGGGTTTTCATCCTAACGACTTGCAAGCTACTAAAAGCACCACTTCCACTGCAATTTTCTCCCTGCCACTCACTGATAACACACTATTTTAATAATAAACCATAAAGATTACTGGCTCTTCCTTTCTCTTACTTTAAGTAAGTAAGTACTTCTCTTACTTCCTTTCCTTGTTAAGGAAATGGACAACTGGTCGATTATAATAAGCATCACAAAACTCAAAAAAGAAAAAGGAGATTCCTGTTAAGGAATCAATTGTTTTGCCCTTTATAAACTGAGAAACAACCTTCAGGTATCAGTTCCAAGCCAACACAATATTTGCATGTGTTATAATTAGATATTGGTTTTGTTGCTGCTCAAGGCTGCAGTTACAGTGCTTTCCACTGCAAACCCACTTGAGCTGTGGGACTTTGCCAATGATTCTCCAAACTTTTTCTTGTCAATGAAACACAAGTTATTTCTGAGAGAGCTGGTGCCTCCACATGCTTTTGTCCCCTTGATGCATCCATGATAACTTCATTAAGCAGAGAAGGAAATAACAAAAGTGACCTATTGTAGCATACACTGGGAAGGATTCTTTTTTTTTAATGCCACATTTACACAATAAAATCCATTTTGACTCTGTATCACATTGTGTGACGAGAATGAACAAACAGAGATAGCTACTGTTCTGAGCAAACAGACACAAAATAACACAGTTAATAAAACTTTTCCTTGACTTCGCCTCCCTCGCATTCACAGCCTTGGAGCCCTCCAGTATCTTTAGCTGCTGATAGGCTGGCTGCCGTGCTCGGTGAATTTCAGATCCCTGTGCTGTGCCTGTCCCTCCAACCCTCACTGCCCCGGGAAGGTCCTTCCTGGCCCTGGCTTCTGTCACATCCTTCCTGCAGAGCAGCTCAGGAGGCCCTTGGGGCTGCTTTTCTCCCACATCACGGCAGTTCAGCACACATTTTGGGGCACCCCTGCATGAGCAGCAGCTGTGCTGGGGGAACGTGCCTGCAGGCAGCACGGGCTGCTGGCTGCCACGGTTCTTGGGTGCAAGGGCAGTATTGCTGCTGAGGGTGAGCACAGGGGGCTTTTCTAAAAAAGTGACTGCACAGAACAGAGACAGGAAAGGAGACAAAGTGACAGTAATGTCCAAATGGAACTGAGATGGTTGCTGCAGGCAGGAATGTCCCCACTATGCATGAGTACCATGCATGGGCACTGTGAGCTTCTCAGAACAGAGCATCTAAAAATATCCTTTTACAAAGAGAAATGGCTAACATTAGTTGGTGGCAAGGAAGAATCCGTATGAAGACATCAAGTATGGCAAAAAAACTGGAAGTGGGAAAAAAAAGACAACCACTCAAAATAATAATAACCACCTCAAATAACCTAGCAAGAGCTGGTAGTCAAGGGCTTGAAAGAGATGAATATTTGTAAGTCTTGTTTTCTTTTCCAATACAAATCATCCAGGCACATTACAAAACACTGAGAGCTTGCAGTTCATGTTTAGTAAGTACTTTATTGGCAGGTATGGGGGTGCATGTTGGGGAGCCTCTGAGCAGCAGTCTCAGCATGGGTGCTCAAAGACTTGCCCTTTTTTCAGCTATACCTCTTGGTTTATTAAAAAGAGCCACTCCTTGATGAGAACCTTCTTCACCTCTTCCCTTAGACCACCACGGACACGAGGCTGACTCGATTGCACTCCAAACCTCAGCTCCCTAAAAGCAGAGATGATTTTGCCCCCAGGAGCAGCTGACCCCTCGGGTCTGGCTCCTGCCCACAGGCGCCAGGCGGGAGCAAGGTCTGCCTTGGGAATGGCTCCCGGCTGGCGCCGCCGGCCCTGCCCCGGGCAGCCGAGGGCAGAGCTCAGCTCCTCGCCCCGATTGCTGCGCCCAAGGTCTGCAGGGCAAATTGCACCACGCTACCTGGCACTCCGCAGGAGGCATGGATGGGCACCCATGGGCCTGCAATTTACATTTAAAGAATTAATAAAAATTCCAGGCTAGAGAGCTTCTGTGGAGTTTATAACCTTGACATTTTTTTATCACCCCCTGCCTTGTTTCTTTTCCCCTTTTTAACCAAACCAACCCGTACAAATTAGTATTTGAAAGTATGCAATTAGCAAGCTGCTCCCGCAGCTATGCAGTTCTCCTGCCACCCAGTTTCCCAATGGGGGGAAATCAACAATAAAGAACAAAGAAAAGAATTTGCTGCCTCATATTAATGACTGCTGTTTGAGGACAGCATTTGTATTTTAAATGAATAGCTTGCCGAGGACAAAAAGGTCAGAACTGCATTTTATGGTAGCGATAGAATAGCAGGAGGACAGAAGAAAGGCAAAAGCTGCGAGCAGAGAGGTGGAACAACGCGCTCCGCTTGCTGGAGAGGCTGGGATCAGCGCCCGGCCACGCCGGGGCCACGCGTTCAGCGGTCAGAATATGGGCACGGTCCTGCAGGGTGCTGAGGACAGCCCTGGGAGAGGAGAACACACATCCCAGCCAGCTCAGTGAGGTCTGAGGCATACAGCATGGTGCAGGCAGACTGCTCACCCCAGTGATCCCCCCCAAAACCCTTCCCTTCTGCAAAGCCATATGGATCCATCTCCTTGGAAATGGAATTTTTTCATGAACTCTGAGGCCCTGATTGTGTGTTGTACCTCAAGACACTGCCTATGGATACGGCAAGACTCTGCCAACATCCAGCAAGAAAACCTGTGCCTTTGTGTTGAGTGCAGCTACCTGGGAATGCGTCCTTCAGTACCTTAACATCTTCAAATTTTGTGAAGTTAAATCTAAATTGAGAAACCCAAATGAAACCTGATATTGATTCAAGTATACTGCAGAACTCTAGCTCATATCCATAGGTGTTGATCAGCACCTTCCTGAGAGCGAAGCCTGCAGGCTCTTTAAGGCTTCAGGAAAAGGTGAGCCAGTATGGGACAATTTTGACTAATAATATGCAATCAGAATGAACGAGTCATACCACAACTGATGACAAAGCTAGCCAGAAGGGAAACACAAAGTCACCCAGGGAACCCTGAGATGGACACTCCACTGGGGTATTACCTGAGCAGCCAACTTCTGTGAAGTTGTTGAGAGCAGAAAGAAGCTTCTCCAAGCACAAGGGCTTGTGCCACTAACCTTTCCTGATGTGAAGCAGCCCATGGTCCCACTGTGCCACAGGGACTGACTGGATCCCTGCAGGCTGTGTCTGGGATGTATGGCTCCTTGCCAGACCCCGGGGTGAGAGATGCCACACTTGGCATCCACAGGATATCTGCCCTTCTTTGCCTAGGAACATCCCCAGCCTCCTGAGCAGCCTCCTTGCTGCTTTGAACTGTGGCACTGTGATTCTGCAGCTCCAGCAAGGACCAAACAGCAAAAAAGTATTGCTGTTCGGTCATACACAGTCAGAGAGAGGGCAAAATCTCATGCCTTGCCTCCACCATCCCTTATTTCCAGTGGTTTTATTCCTGGCGCTCTACAGTGCCCTCTTCTCCTCCTTGGGGCCATTCCTGTTGCTGCCATCACCTCCTGCTCACTGCACATCTCCTGGCTGTGTTAGCAGGAGCCCACAGTGGCCAGTCTGGTCCTGGAGAGTTTGCACCCATTTAGGACCTTCCTCAAAGGAAAGATGGACCTCTTGCCTTGGCCTCACGGCAGCTCTGACTCCAGAGCAAAGCTTTTGAGGAAAATGTAGGGTGTGTTAAAGCTGAGTGACTGCTGAGCTCTCTTATTGACTATAATAGGACAGTGAATAAGTTCTCATTAAGTGCATGTTTCTAGCAGTGTAACAAGCTCTTACCTGCAATCGTGTGTGAAGCAGAAATGGCCTAAAGGCATCACACCTGAAGGAAAAATTCCAGGCCCCTCAATAATGTATTAACATTTTTAGCATACATTCAAAATGTTTAGTAGGAAAAGCAGTAGGAAAAGCATGTTCTGGTCTCTGGTGCCTTGGTAGTCCCTGAGAGACATGAAAGAAGGCTGCAGCTTTCCAGCAGTGACTTCCCAGCATGTATCCTTCTTTTAAATGTTCAAGCCAGGACAGAAATCAGAAAATGGGCTGGAAAGCAATGATGGCTGGGCAAAAAATGTGCTTTCTGAACCAGAGTAGTTCGGAATGTGTTTCTGGAAAGAACGACTGTAAATCTGTGAGCCAGATAAAACTGATCCTCTGCCACCCTGACTCCCCTACCCATGATTCTCCTACAGCAGCTCAGAGATGCCTGAGGATCACTCTTGGCCTTTCTCCAGGCACTTTGGCTAGGAAAAGAAACAGCTAAGAAAATATCTCTTTAAACAGGTGCTCCCATGATGCAGGTTAGTCCTTACGTTGATTAGAGCTCACAAAAAACACACTCCAGACAAGGAGGGGTGGGAAAAGGTGTTATTTCTGGAATCATCACCCAGTAGGATTGACAGGCTGTTAATTGAGTATTTTTGTCTGTTATGGAGCTGGAGAGAAAGAGGTGCTGGTGTTGGATAGGATGCAGAAGCAGCAAAGGCTTTACTGATCTGCCCTTCCACAATGCACCTGAGGCATTGTGTGGAGTCCTGGCTCAAGAATCCATAGGGACAGTGGGTGAGCATGACAGGGGCACGTTGCTCTGGGCTTCTGCACAGCACCAAATCCACCTGCAAGAGCTGCTAGGAGGTTGCCACAGCTTCATTGGAATTTGCTGAATGACCCGAGGTGCTGGGAGGGGCTGGTGAGAGCTGGCCGTGACCCTAGGGCAGGGTTTCCACAGTACTTCCAGCTGCTGGAGTGCCCCTGAGAACAGGTGGCACCCTGACATGCAGCACTCCTCCCCCAGTCCTGCCACAGGCTTCTGGAGGCAAAGAAGCTATTTTGGCATTGACTTTTAATTTTTCTTATCTTAAAAACCCAGTTTGTTTCTGGCTTACAGGTATCAATAGGACAAAGGTGCGTGGATACAGGAAAACAACTTCAGAGATGCATCTTCCAAAGATGATTTCTGTTTTTGTCATTTTTCAGTGCTTGTACCAAGGGTTCACCAACCTACAGTCCAAAAGTCTGCTTGGAAATATTCTCCATAAACTGTGCCAAAGTTCAGCCAAACAAATGTGCCTGGCATGAGCAAGAGACTGGGAGCAGAAATTCTTCAAAAATGCTAATAATGTCTCAAACTATTTTCCTCTTAGCTGGGAAATCATCCTGCTTGAAATAGAACAGGAAGGAAAAAGATGGAGAATTTTTATAGCAGTCCATGAGTCAAAGAACATGAGCAAATTTTGGTCTGTTTGGGATGGCTTAGCAAACATTTTCAGCCCTTTTGTGTAGATGAGTTTTCCATTTAGTGGAAAGGAAAATAGCAATATTACTGGCCTCTGTTTGCACTGTCAGCCTCTGCACTTTCATAGAGATGGGGACACAGAATTTGCATCCATTTTCCTTCACATTGCATTAATGTGAATGAAACACATTCGCAAAATGTAAATAGAGGACTTAGCACAGCAACCCTGCTTGCATGAATAAGTCTTTTAAGCTCCTCTGCCCTTTCTGCCCCATGGCTGCATTGATAAATAAAGAAAAGGCCTTATTTTATTTCTGGTGGATGAAAATAAAGATCTATGCTAAACAAAGTAAACTAAGCCTTCACACTTGTCCCCTATCACTTGTTTGCTGCTCCTTAAATCCCTTTGCTTAGGGATTTTATTAACTTGGTGGGAGAACACTACTCTGGGAGAGTGTTAAAGCTGGAGCTGCAGTTGTGTACTGACAATGGTGGGGTCGCTGCCAGATATGAAACCCAAAGGCACACAACTAATGTGCTGCATCCCCCATGTTCATATCAATAGAGAGTGCTTTATCCACATTATTTTTATAGTTCTTGAGATGCTGTTAAAAGGGAGAAAGAATCTTTAACAAATTTTCAGACTTGGAAGCCCATCTGGTTTTATATCCCAAATATAAATATATTATATTGGGACACAATTGTCTGGGTAATCTGGAAGAGGATGAACCAGCCACCCCTTGTCAATTATGTATCCAATCATTTATACAAGCATGCATCCATCCAGGTGATGGCTGACATGCTGTTTGGAAACAAGAGAAGAAAGGAGAGGGTTAAAAAAAGACTATTCCACCCCAACACTGAATCCCACATGCTGCAAAGCACAATTTTGTCCCTCACATGTGCCTCCATTCCCCTCAAGGTATCATCCCAGTCTTGTCCACAGCCAACTGGAGCACTGTGTTGCGCACCCCCACTTTTCCCAGAGCCCTCCCAAGCTCTGGCAGCCACATCAGAACTTTCCTTCTCTCCAGATGTCCCACTTCTCCTTCAGGTCCTGGCCATCACTCACCTTTCTCCTCCAAGCCTCTTTAGTCTTCCTGGCCTCTCTCCCAGTCCCCCCCAGGTGTTTGGGGAACATGGCTGTTGTCCCCTCACTCCTTTGTTGTCCCTAACACTGTTCCTGCCATAGCTGGTGGAGTCACCTGGTCTGTCCCTTGGTGGGTTCACAGATCCTATGTGTGAGTGGGTGAAATCCCAGGGTACGGCACCACACATCTTCCAGGCAGCTCCACAAGACCATGGTCCAAGCTAAGTGGAGTCAAAGTTTCTAGGGGATGGAGAACTGGAGCTGGGATGCTGAAAGTCCCAAATTGCTAACACTTACAGACATGCTAGACCTTTCCTATCACTTGCCCTGACCTCTCCACCTTACTTCTTACTCTGCCTTACTCCTTTGTGCTATGACAGTCCTCTCCTCAGGAAAGCACACTGCTTTCTTTCAAGGAGTGGGAGAAATTGCAGGGTCTGTACCTCCAACCCTGTGCCTTTAGTCACCTGTTAAAGGAGTAAAAATTAGAGGCTGAAGGTCATGACAAAAACAGTGCTGGGAATGGGTGGGATGAACATCTTCAGCATACCTCAGAAAACCTCTGAGAAACACGCAGCTTCCCTGGGATGCTTCAAATGTTACTCTGCAAAGAGAAACCTAACAACTAAAACAGGCTTTTGGCATTTTCTGCAGAAGGCAGGTGCTGCCCCTAGGTAGCAATCAGCATCTTTCTCTCCTTACTCCTGCTGCCTTTCGGTTTACTACCTACTCCCAGCAAATCCTCCCACCTGACAAACCTTTGGATTTGCAGACTCAGAGCAACTACCATTTACTGCTCTCACCTGGCTCATATTACACTCCTCCTCGCAGAAATAGCCCTGTAGCCACAAGCTTTGCTGTGTCTTCAAGGTGCTCAGGTTCCCATCAGACCAGGGTGTGCAACAAAAAGAAAATTCAGTCAATTTTTTATCATTCCAGTAATTCCTCAGGGAAAGAGAGCCATCTCAGTGTGTGGGCAGCCAAAGAGCCAGCACTAGGATTGGCTCAAAGGCTTCATCCTTTCCGCACTTGCTGTCCTTGCAGCAGAAATATTCCCGCTGCGCTAATGGGATTAAAATGATGGGCACTCAGACACTAAGAATTAAGAGAATTTGAGTTCAAAACACCACTGAGTTTTCTTTTGAAATGGCCATGTAAATTCACAAATGATTAGCATGTAGAGATCAAAACTTCCACATTAGTAAACACAAAAATGGACTTGGCACTTTTTCTTAAATGAAAATGTTATGAATGTAGTGGAGTTTATTTGTAGGCCAAGGCATTATGGTAGCAGAACATAGGCTTTTAGGGCAGACAGTTATCTGGCATAATAATTCTGTCTTTACTCATTAACAAACATCAGTAAATGCGTGCTGTAGACACCAATATAGGCAAGTGTTGGGTACAGTGGCTTCTTTGTGAATGAATCGTCTTTCTCTGAGAACTAGACCGCCGATAATTAATTATCTCAATGTCTTTGATCTATTTACTTTGCACATATTTCATCTGTTTTGGTTTGTTACTTGCATTTCAATGACCTCTCACATTACGGAGCAATTCCTTCTGTTGGGAAAATTGCCTTTCCCTTTCCCATGGGAGGAGAGCAGTGGACTAACTGCTGCTCAGAGATGACAGGTCCATTTTTTACTTCTGTGAGGATGACTGCGCTGATTTAAGGAATCTGCCCATATACAGTTGAGGAGTTCACTTTGCTCCTATGAAGCCTATGTGTGCATTTATACCAAACTGCAAACTCTCTTTGGACTGTAAAGCTGTTTGCCTGTTCCCTCAGTTTTAAAGTTTAAATGTGAACAGAAATAGCAAAGGATCACTTTCATTAAAGATCTATTTCCTGCTCACAAAAGGCAAGATCATCTCTATTTGTAACTACCAGTTAAACATTTAGTTGTATTTAACACAGTAATGACAGTGAGACGGGGTGTGTATTGATTTACCGTAGATTTTCCCAGGAGCAGTTTCATTACATATTACATGTTGCGAACCTGAGTTAAAAAAAAAGTATTTTCCTTCCTTCCTTCCTTCCTTCCTTCCTTCCTTCCTTCCTTCCTTCCTTCCTTCCTTCCTTCCTTCCTTCCTTCCTTCCTTCCTTCCTTCCTTCCCACATCCATGAAATCCGTGTGGGACTTTTTTTCAGATTATTGGGATTGGAACATCTAGGGGAATTTCCAATTCCTTCTTCCCACAGGCTGTTATTTCTGAGTATCTGGTGTTTTGCTTTTAACAATTTATGCTGTGCATTATATGTTACAGTAAAAGCAGACCTGAGGAAGGACTAGCAAATATTTTATATACTTTTGGTTTCCACTCTTGCAAAGCAACGTTGAAAAATGTACAGCAAACAACTTTAACTGGAACTACTGAAATCAAATCAGAGTTCATTTAGCATCTGAAAGCTATGGCCAAGTCCAGTTGTAGTTTGCTATAACCTTGCTCATTCCCATACAAAGCAGTACTTTATTTCAGACAAAATTAGTTCTAGGTTGATCTATACTGGACAGATTGAGCTCAAAACAAGAACGGTGTATTGTCAGAAAACAAGATATGTCACCTCATCACTGCAGGAGAGGGACAGCAGGAGTCTGCCAAGGACACTGGAGTGCAATTCACACCCTGTGTCTGAAGGCCAGGGATTCAACCTCCCACCCTTGAATGCTGCTGTGGTTTCAATGTAGCCTGCTTCTGTGCTCCAGCAACACATTGTCACCAGCCCTCTCTGGTGTTTGCCTCCCTTCATGGTTCTTCCTGCAGGAAGGGCCAAATTTGATTTGTTTTGCTTTGCAGGGTGATACTAGGGCATAAACAACATTTGCTCTCTTTTAGGTTTTTTATTGACTGAACAGCTGCCCTTGAGCTGCACCATGAAGCAAATTAATTTATCGGAGCTGATAAAGTGTAAAATGTACTGGAGAAAGAGAGCAGCAAAAGGATGTTTTAACAAAAGATGTTTTGTACTTGCTTTGAGCCACCATGATGCCCAGACAGAGGAAGGAAGAAGAGGTGGCATCCCACCAGCTCTCCCAGCTCGGGACCTGAGGTGCTTGCATCCAGACTTGGGGTTGTCCTATCTGCCACTGCCCCACTAGTCCCTCAGCAGTACCTTGAGGGGCAGCAGCCACTGCAGTTCTAATCCTCTTTTCCTCTACTTTCTGTGCCAGGGAGTGGCCAACAACAGCAACCAAGGGCTGGAATGCCAGTACATTATACATCTGACATGGAAGAGCAGTGCTGGCAGCATTTTAAGGCGCTCTGCAAGAGGCAGTCTTTGAACGACGCTGTGGGAAGCATCCTGCCTCCTTTCATCAGGGGCTTATGCTTAGGGGACACAAGTGCCTTGCCCAGAACCACAGAAAGATAAGTTGGGGCTTAAAGAGGATGAGATTTTGTCTTCCAGACCCCAGCAATCAGACTAGCAGCAGGCAACCTTTCGAAGTCCTGTACCATGCTGGCATTTTCAACATTAGAGACTATGTGCACTGGAAAAACTCAGCAGGAACTAGGAGGGTCATGGCTTTTGGCAAGACCTAGCCTTCTCAACAGCAAGACCTCAGAGCCCCTTATAAACACTTCTCTAAAGATGCCATAGTGCCCCATCCCTGTCTTGCAGTTACTCTGCTCTTTCACCATGAGCACATACTGCCATGATTTACTTCCCACATTAGACCATATAGTTTTTTCCACTGAAGGAACAATCCAAAATCTCTGTTCCTAGTAGGAAAATACAGCTGTGCAAAAGGAAAATCTCATCCCTCTGACTCTTGAGCTCAGAATTCAGACAACATTTTATGTCTCTTCCAAGAGAAATTTGGTTTACTGCAAATGCTTCCTTTTACACTCATTCTATGTCACCAGCTGCAAAAATCCCTTCTAAAGTTTAATAAAAGACTTTATCTTGAGACAAGTCATTACTTCATATCAGGGTTTTGGTGGTTGTTTGTTGGTTTGGTTTGGTTTTTTAAATGAAGAAAAACTCAGGTCCTTGCAAGGTAACTTGCTTATGTGGTTATGTCAGACTGCCCTCTTACGGCAAAAATTTTAACTGTAAGTTCTCTTAGGCTTTTCAAAGGTTTTGCAAGTTCGGTTACTGAGAAGTCTAGTCTTAAAAATTACTGACCAATGAGAGGGAAGAAACCATGGTTACCTGATTGATGTCTGTCCCACACAGGTCCTGTCACTGAGGCCTCCTACCAGTCCCAAGCACTGCCAATCCCCCAATCAGCAGCTTGGCCAACACCTGGTACCGCTGTGTTTGCCCATCCTTCCTCCTCTGGCAGAAGTATGCCCAGCTGGTTCGTGTGTTCAGGAAGTTTTCTAACACACTTGTGCATTACACACACATACACACTGCTCTTCACATACATCAGGGAAGGCTTGACTTCTTTCGTGCAGTATGAAGGCTCTCGGTGGTCTCCAAATCCCTACAAACTGGAGGATTTTTTCAAACCCAGGACCAGCTGTGACAAGGTTTTGCTGAAGCCATTGGTGAGCTGCATGCTGCAGGCAGCTCCAGAAAACCAGAACCGAATTACTGGCCACCAAAGTGACCCTAAAGGCCACCTCAGCTGGCTATGGACAAATGTGTGAATGTTGCAGAGCTCTTGCATGGAAATGAATGGAAATGAGCGAGGGCAGGGTGATCTGCAGCCTCCACCCCAGCTCTTTGATGCTGCTCTGACCACTTTGGTCCTGGCTGCTCCTCCGCAGGGAACTCCTCTTTCCCCATACACGGTGGCCTCTTCTGAGAGTGAAGAGAGACACATGCCAAGGAGCTTCTCGCCATTTTAGTGCAAGGGTGGGGAGGAATCGACCTAATCTGTTCATTCGTGTCTCTATTCAATGTACAAACGCCTTAAAAAACCAGCAGTCACTTCAAACATGCGGCGTACAGAAATGGTAGAGGGAGGACCGGAGAGCGCACTTTCAGTGCCCCCCGAGCCTTCCCGGTGCCCACGGCGGTGACTGCCCGGACAGTCGGAGCCTCGCTCGCTGCGTGGCACTCACCGCCGGCAGCCGGGATTCTTACCCGGTGCTTCCAGCAGGGCTGCGGTGTCTCAGCGTGCCCGAGCTCTTCCACATCCACCCGCTAGAGGACAGCAGGAGGGTGTCCCACAGCCGGCTGCTTGTCGCAGCCCGCGGCCACGGCGGATGCATCCACCCGGGGATAAACACGTCGAGCTTAGCAGAAAGTAGTCTGTACACATGGCAACAAGGAACTGATAGTTCAGGTCACATTTTGGTAGCAAGGTCTGGCTCAGGAAGGAAGCCAAAAGAAACCGCTCTGCTCCCAAATATTGTCAGCTTAAGCCACTACTACTTTCTTCTAGGTCAGTGCCCTGGGTCTTTTGTAGCTGTTTGACAAGCAAAAACACCAAGGATGTCACCTGCGGTGTAGAGGCCCTTGCCAATTGCTCGAATTCCTGGGTAGAGAAAGGAAATTATAGCGGAAGCATTGCTTGTTCTAAGAGTGACCTGGAGAAAAACTGTCCTTCATTTCCAGCCATGCAGAGCCAGAGATTATTTAATCCACAGACCTATTTACATTCCCCCTCCAGCACCACTGTGTCTGAGGCACAGCCCTCTCCTGATGGCAACAACTTACAGGCTGGGGAAGGGACATTTTTCACCTCTCTGACCATACAGTCCTCTGGAAGAAGTTATTTCCTCTTACAGCTGATTTATAGATAGCGAGGTAAATGGAGTACAGGAACAGATACTTGACTCATCAACAGTCAGTCCCATCTGGCTCCCGGGTCTTAGTGTATGTTACCTTGCCTGAAGTCATGAAGCCTTGATGTGACCTCTTTTATTTAGATATTCAATCTGGAAAATCAATACCCTGTGCTTTTGATTGCAAAACCAGGAGTCACACCTGGTTAATGCATTACAGTCCTGCACAGACTGAGAAGGAAGCCCATTTATAACCACAAAACACCAACTTCAAAACTTTTCTATGGATTTGACATGAGAAACAGTTATATTGCATGAATGTCAGCAAAATACATTCCCTCAAAATTAGATTATAAACAAGAAAGTACTGAGTTGCCAGAAGACCAAAATTCAACACACAAAACCAGTGAGGAAGCAGAATAAATAAAGGTCTAGTTCCTTCCTAATGAGCAAGTGCTCCTGCTGTGAAAACTCTTTTCCCCCGGGAGACACTCACTTACCTGCTAATTCAGCTTGGGAAATGGGGCTGCACTCCCTGTAGTGACTTATTCTAAGGCATTTCTCTCCCTCAGCCATCTGCTTCCCTGTGTGTTAAGCAGAGATGATCATCATTATGTTTACTGCCTTATCTATCTTGGATGATGGATTGCATGAGCCTGAGAACTTTTACAGGCTCCATTTCACTTGTACAGGGAACGTAACATTTGAGGCTCTACTTTCCAGGCTGCCAAACAAGAGTAGGTTTGAACATGACAGAGTAAAGGATGGTTGTGTTGGTGCCAAAAGACACTCTGCATAGTCCTGTGTGGTTCCCTTTCCAGCTGTTTCCTCCAGAGCCACTGTGAGTGGAGTTTGTTTCCTGATTCTTGTCCTCAGGCACCCTGAGATCCAGCAAACCCTGATGTTTGCACACAGGACCTAAACATATTTTTGCCCCAGTCCCTGAGCCAGGCACTCTTCCCAGTCCATGACTGCCTCAGTGAACCTTTAAAAAGCTCCCTAACTGCCCTTGGGATCTTGCAGGCTGAGGCACAGATTCTGTGTTTTCATTTTTCCCAGCTGTTTTCCCTCACATGTGGTTGCAGACAGGCAGCACGATGTATATCTTCCCTCATCCTTGACAGAGCAGCTTGGAGCCTCTGACAGCCCTCTGAGGAGCAGCATCCCATACCTCCTGCTGTTTCAGAGAGGGAGAGGAAGCTGTGCGTGAGGTGTCCTGGGTAAAGAAAGATTTAAAAGGAATCTTTAAATCATCCAAACTATTAAATAAGTGACAATTCCTTTGACTACATAATTCATTTACCTCCATTCTCTCCCAATAATAAAGTGAGTATGGTGCAAGCAGGGAAATCCCATGCAAAATTCTTACATTGAGGACCGGCCAATTCAATGCAGTGCAATTTTAGTGAGGATGAGGAGCTGCCTTTGCTCCAGATTAACCTCTCATCTAGACCAGCTAGATCCAAACCTGTCTTTGCCCAGCCTCACCCAGCAATGCTTTGGTTTATTCAACGTTCTCACACAGACTGACATCCAAGACATCTGAATCATGACATGTTGTGAGAGCTCCAAATGAAAACACACCAGAAAGACAGCATCCTCCCCCATGAGGTAAGAGGAAAATCTCTGCTTAAGCTGTCTCAGAGGAGCCTGTACATATCTGGCCCTGGAGCTTATGTACCAGGGAGTAGCAGAGGTATGTGCGGACCCTTAGAGGTTAGTTTATAACCAAATGAAAACAAAGTCTGGACTTCCTGAAAAATGTTGGTCAGTATTTAAGAAAATTGCAAGGAAAAAAGAATCTCAAGGGTTCTTTAGTTTTAAAAATAGCTCTGTTAACTGAAAACATTGGTAAAAATGGGCACTTTCTGCAGCCTCAGTGACTGCCTTGTTTTCCCTACAACAGTCTGGATGTCTTTGCAAATGCTCACAGACTCCTGCTGGTTTTACCTTTCGTTTCAAATGCCAGTTTGAAAGCTCTTCACTGTGGTTGCCATCCTTCTGACCACAAACTACCTACAGTGGTTACCACTGGAAAGCCCCAGTTCTTATCACCAGTGACCACAGTATTTAAGGCCTGGACATTGCAATTTGCTGCACAGCAGCAGTCTGGCAAGTCCATGTGATGCCCCTTATGTGATGCCCCTTGTGTCATGCCCAAGTCACCACAGGATCTATAATTAGAGCAGGACATGCCTGTGGCATTGTGGTGAACACTATCAACAACTTCCTTTCTGCTGCTGCTTGCAAGAGGTTGCTGCTGATATACCCAAGGACTTATGAGCCTGGCTGAGATGCAAGAGCAGTGTTATTTTCTCCATCTTCCTACTTCCCTGTCTGTACTGATGTTTATTTCCCTCGCTTCTGATTTGCTCTAAGTGCCTCAGTGAAGGGACCATCTTTTCATCCTGCTGTAGCAGCATCCGTGACTGAGGCCCCAGACCCTGCTGGACACAGTGGCAAGATAACAGTTCTGTGTCAGTGACAAGCATTCTGCCCATGAGTCTGGAGAACAAGCACTCTCCAACACAAAAAGATGTTTGAAATAGGGTTCATGAGGTGTACAGCAGGACCTAGTTCAGTGCTGTATTCTCAGGTCAGTGTATGCCCCAAGGAGAAGCCTACCAAAAAGATTAATTGTGGTGAAAAGCCTGGGAAGTCAGAAAGACAGCCTTGAAATCTAGTCGGTTTTAAAAAATTAAAGTGGTTCCTAAAGTCATGCCCGCCAAATGCACTTTGCAACAAGCAGTGATTTCACAATCTTGTTCTCCCATTTTATAGCATTATTTTTTCACCTTTACTTCATAAAAGGCTCACTTGTGTGACGGGGCACAAAAAAAAAACCCCAAGCCAGAGAAAGGATACAAGCAGTTAGTCCAAAAGGTTGCTGAAGGTTTGAAGTAAACAAACAGGAGTTTCCTTGAATTGCTTCAGGCTCTAGTACACTAAGGAGGTAGTTTTGCCCATATTAGGTGAATTTTTTTTCAGAACTGGGTTTTCTACTGTAGCTTCTTAAAGAGACAGCTTGAACTTCTCATTGCCCACAAAGAACGCAACTAAGTCTGCAGCGAGTCCTGGTTCCTGATTAATCTGGCAGTAGAACCACAAAAATTACATCATCTCCTCCTCTACGTAAACTAGTGTGACACATCTGTTTTGTAACTGCAGTTGCAGCTTTAATGAAACTTTGCCGCAGCATCACTGGGTGACTGTGCAGTAAACTGTGCTAAATGTCAGCATTAGATAACTACAAGTTGTCATAATCCTGGGTTAGGCTCAAAAGGCAGTGCTTTCTTTTTACATTTTTCCCTGTAAGCGACAAAAAGTAGAGGAAAGAGAAGCCTCCAAAAAGTTTACAAAAAGCAAAACATACACGTATTTTTCTATTGCCATTCTCATTAAAATAGCATCAGGCATCTCTTTCAAAAACAAACAAACAAAAAATTAGTTGTTACAGGAAGGAAGAAGTGTGCTTTTATGTACAGAACAGTGGGAGCAGGCATTATAGCCAGGGGCTACCCTAGGGGCTGAGGGAGCCCTGCTCCTGGACCTGGCCACTCTTCTCCTTCCCTCCTCTTTTTCACAGGCAAGGCTTGGGTGAGCTAAGAGGCTGATTTCTGAGCTCCTTCCATGGGGAAGTCCAGCCTTCACTCTGCTTTCCTGGCCCCTCCCTGTCATCTGGGGAGGGAACTTCCACCCTCTGAGAAAACATCAATAATTTTCCACCATGTTTCCAGGGGTTCATTATTTTTCTTTCTTCTTTACGTAAGGGCTTTCTGAAAGGCACCTCAAGATTTGGCAAGCCAGCTGTCACCCAGAAGAACTTACTGGTGCTTAACCCCATGCAGGTGACAAATATAGCAAATTAATATGATACACTTCCTCTCCTATCCCCCGTATCCATTTAAATGCAGTCTCTTCACTGTAGGAACTTCCTCTTGCTGTGCATTTTTACCATGCCAAAAGGAGCAGGATGCTGCCGTCAGTCTGTCATCTCGTGAGACAAACACGTACGTGGGCATGCACTGATCTCCCATCCAAACCTATGAATGTTTCCAAATACAAAAATACTAAGGGAAAATAAATATATGGAGCATAAATCATTCTTCAGGACCAGGTTTGTAGTTCTTGCAGATCCTCAAGCTCCCACTGGAGTCAAGGGAAATATTGTAAGCACAAAGAGTACTTGCTGCATTCTTTGCTGTGTGATGGGCTCATGTGAGGCAGCTGTTGGCTCTCCGCCCCCAGTGTTTCAGCAGTTCAGAAGCGAAACAAAACAAAATGTGGTCTAAGCCCTGAAAATGCTCAAGTAGATATAAAAAGCTGGGGTGGAAGAAATAAGGGGTTTTTTTCTGTGCCTCTGCAAGGTTTTATGGTCTTCATTTCTCCCACAGAGGGACTTCTAGGTAAGAGTTATCTCAGCCATGACACATTTGAATTATTTGAAAGTCTGGTGACTTTTTTTACAAAACTGTTTAATTGTTGCAACTCAGAAGCTGAAACTTTCCTGGGGTTTCTCTTTTTTCTTTTTTTTTCTTTTTTCATTTTTTTCCTTTTTTTTCTTTTTTCATTTTTTCTTTTTTCCTTTTTTTTTTTTTTTTTTTCTTTCTTCTACTGCAACTGCTTTTTCCTGCCCCAAAACCCTCATTTAAACATGCATGAGGAGCAATGTCTGGCAGAGAATTAACTGATCACACTGAAAACATGTCATCAGGTTTCTTTTGGTTTATTTGGGGGGACTATTTTTTGGGTGACTGTGTCAATAGCAAATCTCTTGCTGTCTCTTATGGGCAGGGTTCTTGTCTGACTGTGAGAAGGGACCAGGGGAACCAGAGGGCCCCCATTAACACCCTAATCCACCCCGATGGCAAATTCTTATTTCCTGGTCTCCCCTCATTGCCATCATCCTCTTCATATGCTTGTCTCACCATCACTGAATTGTGCATAACTGAAAGCAACCATTTAAACTGCTGTTCTACAGGCAGGAAAATGACACCAAATTTTGGGTTTACAGGTAGTTATCAAAAAGCAACTGTTTCTACAGCAAAACTGCCCTTATTTTATGTGCCACTTTCGCATTCTGGTTTTGTTTCCTCTCTGTAATTTTGTCAGCAGGGGAGAGACATATATATTTCCTGTGCATGCTGCCAGAAGTTTTTGTCCTCGAAAGCTCAGATCAGCAGGTAGCAAGATGGGGCTACAGCGAGAGCGGCAAAATCAGGGCCGGGGTCTGTAGGAAGCAATGAAATAGTACTAACTTGGTAGAGGTGTGATTTAGGAAATCTCTCGTTGTCACATACCTTAGAAGACAACAACCATAAGACCCACCAAAAAAAAAAAAAAAAAAAAAGTGATAACAGCAATAGTGTTAATTTACATTTCAAGTTTTAAAAAAATTAAAAAGCTCAAAACAATCTTTCATTGTTTTGCAGGACTGGTCTCTTGCAAGTTGAAATAAAGTACTGGAGCAATATAGGTTCTCTAGGGGTTAATGTTACATTAATCAGAACTGACAAGCATGAAAATCATTCTTTGTTGTCTTTAAATTGCTAATTTAAGATTGAAATCTAAAACGCTTGAGCACTGATCGTTAACACTGACGCTCAAACAAAACCCAAGTAAAATCTTCTCTCCTATGGGCCACTAAACAATTGTTTTACATTTGGTTGAGAAAGCAAATGCAAAGTCTGTAACTAAATCCTAATGTATCGTTTAAGTGTTTCAATTCACAGGCTTTCTTTGGCTAAACTTCAACGAATTGTACTACAGTTTAATTGAAAAGCAGCATTTGCACAGGCATTTACATCTGAAGGCAGAAATAGTGGCATTATACCATGCGGTGCAGTGGCAGCAAGAATTTCCCCCAGTCCAGTTTTTTTACAGGTATTTTTTTTCCAGTTGCAGAGGTATTGCAAAGAGCTGATTCTCAATTGAGATTCTGAGCAAAATCTCAGATACTTAGTAACAAGAAGGTTGTTTAATAAGCTCATTAAAGTTTTGAAAATCAGTCCTATGGAGACGGACACCAGATAAAATCCAGGGGAATAAACACACCATCAACTCTGCAGCTACAAAACTAACCAAAAAAGCATGTAGCAACACAAATAGACAAGCATGTTCTTCTTCTGCTTCTTTAATGGAATTACAGGCTATGTTAGGGTCCAAATCAGGTCCAGTTTCTTTTGCCAGTTTGAATATTTGTAGGTTCAGATCTATTTGCAGACACAGCTCCCACCGAAGTCCTTGGACATACACATTCGCCGCTGAAATAAGCTGAAGCTGAATCTCCAGATTGGTTGAAGAAAATTCTATGGCCTAAATCCATTTAAGCCCAAACCCGTAAGTGCATCTGTGTTGACCTGCTCCCTTGTGATGAGGAGGGCGGAATAAAGACATCCGTGATAGTCACTCTCTGTGTGACTGTAGGGATGCTCCAGTGGGAGGATGAGAGTAGAAGGGCTGGGGGGAAAAGCAAGCTGTGGCCTCAGTCTCTCTGAGGAGCCAGTGAGCTACAGTAGCTGCGATAGCCAGCATCCAGAGTGAGGAATGTCACATTTATCACATCTGAGCACTTTGTCTTTCTTTGCAATTACAGTAAAGCAGGGTTGAGCTATGCAGACATACTTCCCACACCCATTGACCTCGATGGGAGATCCATAGCAAATCTTAGGGCAGAACTTGCTACACAAAAGACGTGTTAAAGACAGAAGCACTGTCATGCAGAACAAGCTCTTAGAGTAGAAGAAAAGGACTCAGCATTTGGCCAAGGAGAGGGGTCATGCACTGAGGGTGCTTTGTATTCTGGGAAGGACGTGGGACGGTGACTCTCCAGGCTCATGGGGAGCAAAGGCAGAGCAATATAGGATTTAGGGAAAGCGAAAATGCAAGAGATTCTGAACACTCGCACATCTGGCAGCCAAATCCACAATATGAAGGTTTCCACAGAGGAGAGCACTTATCTTTCCTTCTGGTTGATAGGAGTGTAACATTGTCCTTGAATTAAGAATTAATCGGAGCAACATTCCTTTGTTAGTTAACCCCAACATCACTAAGAAATCTCCTTCTGCTGTCGAGACTCAAAGTCAGTTCAAATCTAAGTATAACCAAATCAGGTATCCATCATGTGGCATGCCCCTAGAGCAGGACTCAGTGGAGCAGGTGAAGAAAATATTGACAAAGGTGTGTTCACTGGTATATTTTGGATTAGTAGTCATAAGTGATAACTCCTGAGTCTAAAGTTTAAAAACGTTTTACCCTGTACACTTGTTTTTACAAGAAGCAGTGGGAAGATTTGATTTGTGTAATTGTTGCATTTAATTCTACCTCTTGACACTTCCAATGCATTTTTAGCTGTTTTCTACAAAAGAATGGCAGAAACAGGACCTGTCTGATTACTTTTAGTAACAATATTTGTGTTAGAGTTGGAACTCAGAAGCTCACCAGCAGCACAAGAACAAGCCAAATAGTTAATGATAAAAAGGAACCTTAGAGTGTCAGACCTTTCAATTAAAATCAACAGCAGATGGCTAAACAACTGTTTGTTAAACGTTCATTTCTATTTCAAGCTCTTTAAAAATGAGAAATAATAAGCACAAAACCCCTTACCCTAAAAAGTCATTAAGTATTTTCATGTATTTAACATTGTTAATAGGCCTTCAAAGCCCGGGGTACAAATACTTCTATACTGTTTAACCATTTTACCCGTGGAGATAGGTTTGACTGTATTTGTCTGGCAAAACAAATATGAAGAAGTAAAGGGAAATCAAATGGGAGGAAGATGGGTGAAATAAGCATGGCATTAACCTTGACAATTACAATTTTCACTCAAATCCGTATTAAAGTTAGTACTTTCTGTTTTCTTTATTCTCATGAAGGAAAGTATGGAAAGTCTCGGAAAATTTTCTAGTGATTCGTAATGTCATATGTACACTTCACAATTTTTGTTTTGCTTTTAAATTTGAAGATTATTTGAAAATTCAGGAATCATCACAAACTTTCACTCCGTTTTTGAAAATAGCATATTTGCAAAATACATTTGTGTTTGAACCCAGTTGAAATTTGACAAAATAAGTAGGGGTGGGATCCAGTACACATCAGACACCCAAACACAAGTATCCCCACACAGGCTAAGTGCAGGATTCAATTGCCTAAGGCATCTGTCACCCCTGAGGCATCTGGGCTGGGGAGAGACACCCAGGCCCACAAGCAGCTCCAGGAAGATATGGTTCTTCTCAGACTCTCCCTCATGCCAGTTAACCTCCAAGGATGCCTTTGGTGCCCAGGGGCATCTAAAGAGCCTCTGGCTCATAGTTGCCTAAGCAACTAAGCACAGTCTGCATTCCTGCTACAGGCAATGGAGATACAAGGCTTTATTCAGATGATGGCATCTAAAGCAGAGTGAGAACCCCTAAGGCTCTGAGACACCTGCCCAGAGCCAGCAGATGTGGTACAGGGCATATGGGAACTGATACATTTCCAGAAGGATACTCACAGACCAGGAAGGACATCCCACAGCCTCTCAAGTGGCACTTGATGTTCACAGAACTAACTGAGCTCTTAGGGAGTGGATTCAAATGAGATTGAATTCTAGAGAGTCAGCCATCAGAACCAGCCATCAGCTGTCTGCTTAGGGTCAGCCTAAGCAGAGCTGCAGTTCAGCACCCAGTACCATTTGAGAAGTCACAACTAGCCTCCAGCTGCTGCTCCAGAAGGGCATTACAATCCTGCAGGTTACATCCCAGGTGGGTTAACCCTGTTTGAACATCACACCACAAAGTACCCCAGGTATAGTTTACACAAGTTCCCCCAGCCCCCACCCCCAGCCGCACTGAGAATTGAAATACTTAGTTCATATGTAGACACCAGTATGTACAAGTCTTCATCTTGAACTGAACTGCAGCCCAAAAGCTTCACAGGTGCTGGAGAAAATCCTGTTATTTTCAGGGTTACAGGCAGAATTTCTCCCTGAGCCCTGACTCTGTTTATAGATAAACTGAAGTAATTTTTTTGTACCAATAAACATGACAAGACAACGAATTCCCACTGCAGATGTTGCATGAAGGTAAGCATGCATGAAGGTTCCCCAACCAGGCAAATACTGGTGCATATGTGTATTGAGCTTTTAGATATGCTTTCCAAGCTTCACCTTCATTTGCATTGTTTTAAATGCTCCCACTGTTTCAGAAAAAAAAGTTTTCAATTTATCATCTAGGGCTGAACTAGAAAGCACCAAGCTGCTCTTATTAATATATGTAAATTTGTGATGTATTATCACTCCCCTCATGTCATCTGTTGTCTGTGCCTCAGATGTGCAATTAACTCCATGTAGTCAGGCCCATCTGCCAACATCTACACAGGACATGACTGTACTTTTGTAAGAGCAACAGAACAAATTTCCTGATCACCAATATTGCCTTGTGCTTCAGCGAAGCCAGCTGGCTCTACAGGAGGAGAAATTCCATATGGGAGCAGTTGGACCTCAGGACAGTTCCTGGTGCAAGCAGTGTGGGTACAGGCAGAGTAAAACCAGAGCAGTGACCTCTCCTCCGAGCACTGTGGCTGCCAGGATGACATCATACCCTGCCAGCACGGGGACACAGATGAGCACCACTCCTAACTGGGGAGCTGCAAACGAGTAAAAATGTTCACACCAGCAAGAGC
Organism: Phylloscopus collybita; assembly: GCA_027886175.1. Taxonomy (NCBI): domain Eukaryota; kingdom Metazoa; phylum Chordata; class Aves; order Passeriformes; family Phylloscopidae; genus Phylloscopus; species Phylloscopus collybita. The sequence goes on along the minus strand of JAJNNQ010000137.1, from coordinate 45,109,921 downwards.
AAAAGATGACTCTGTGTTTGTTTAACGCTTGCTCTCCTTTCTTGGTTCCACACCTCATAGGAGGTTACTAATTGCTTAGAGGAATTCATTACATTTGCTTGCTTCTTGACAATATATTCTGTATCTGTCATCCATTTTTATAAATGTCCAATGAATTTTAAATTAAACTACATTTGGGAAATCAATTTCTGTCTGTCTTAATAAATCACAACTTTCTAGCTGTAATGTCTGGATGGTGGGAATTACTTGAGTCTTACTATGTGTCCCTAGGGCTCAGGAATCCTCTTATCAACCTTGAATGTGTTTAAGGTGGATGTGACTTAGAAGAATAAATACATGACTCAGAGAAAGGTTAAAGGGAGGTGAAAAATTTTAAGCAGGATGTCACTAAAGGCACACATGAAGCAGGGCAGATATGGTAAGAGCAGTACATAGCAATTCAGTGATTTACTTGTTATGCCAAAGTCAAATCCCAGCTACAAATCAATGTTCTGCAATGGATTAGCCAACATGGCTAAGGAACAGAGATTGAAGTCTGCCTTAACCCAGTAAGGGTACGAAATGTGATTAGTGAATATCAGCTGAAATGTTGTCCATTAACAGAGGGAAAATGCACAAAAACATGAAAAAAACACAAACCTAACTAACTTTACTCTGCATTAAATCAGATACTTGCAGAGACAGCAGAGACATGGCACTGGAACAGGGTTTGGACATATAGGCACTGTTCGATGAAGGAGAAAGGGGTATTAGAGAGATGATAAGACTACAAAATTTAAAACTGGCAAAAATAAAAATGAACTTTTGAGAATCATAATCACTTTGAGAATAGCTGCTTAAAGTGGCCATTTAGGATATAAAGGGAGCTGGTGACAAGGCCTTAGGCTGTGTCTGAGTGAGCCACTGGCTGGGACTGGGGGTAAGTATGTGCATGGCTGAGAGCCACCATTTCCCGTTTGCATTGCTGGCCTCAGCCCTCCTGTGAGCAGCCTAGATCAAAGTCTCCTCAGGATGCTTTGGAAAAACAGGAATTGGGATTGCCTGGCTGGCAAATACCCTGAGCCTCACCTATACTTCATTCACCCAGACTAGAGCCTCCAGGGTGTGCCGAGGCATCAGGAGCTTGGACTCCCTCTCTAGAGGCCCCCGGAGCTGAGGAGCTCGGCTGAAAGCAGCCTGCAAAGGCAGCTGAAGAGGCCGCAGTAGGGATGGAGAGTCAGTCTGGTCTTGAGAGCAGATCCAACATCCACTTAACTGATGCACAGACACACAAATGCACTGAGATCCTGAGTGTGAGAACAGTGTAATAGGATTCCAGCAAGAAAAAGCATGGAAGGGTTAGTTTCCCAGCCATGACTCAAGAAGAAACTGCCACTGTTAAAGATAGGAGATAGGAACTTGACAAAATAGTTATTTGGAAATCGTTGAAGTTACCTTAAAACACCTAACAGGGGTATGCAAATACGTGGAATCATTAAGCATGAACAATTCCCATAAATATTTTGATTAGGCAACAGTATTTCTCACTTTAAAGTTAGAAGTCTGAAACAGATTTGAAGCCTGGTGATCTTATCTGTATACATTTTTTGAGCTTCTGAAAGCACCATGATAAAGTGACCCTGCAGACAAATGGAATTGTGCCTCTTGGCCACATCCTGCTAATACCATCTCAGCAGCCTCATCAGAAACAGAAAGAATGGGAATGCACCACTGGGGCATTGAGGCAACCAGGGCCTATAGATTTAAACATTTAAACTGAAACACATTTTCTATGATGACACAACTAGAAACACAGAAACAGATGTGCAAGATTTTGATGCCGTCATGAAAACATCCTAATGCATAACGGATCCAAAACATGAGGGGAGATCTGAAATGCTCACACTCTGCATCAGACCACTATTTATTTATTGTGACTAAGCAGCAACACACACATCACAGTCATGTTCTGCAACGGCCAGCAGCACCACGCACTGACTTTCTGAGCAGGTTCACATAAAATACAAGTCAGCCCGCTTCAGCATTGATGCAGAAAGTGATGCTGCCCAGTCAGGAGGGGGTTTTCACCAGATTCCTCCTGTCCCAAACACAGCCTGCCCGTACACAGAGCAGAGCAGAAGTCATGCACAAGTGGAAATTAATTCAGCTCTGGCAGAACTGGAAAGCAGCTAAGAACAGCTGGCTGCACTTCAGAAACTTTAGTTCTAAAAGTATCAGGGTAAAGAGGCATCAAATTTAAAATCCAGGACATCTGCAGGACGTGAGTTTACAAATCTTTTGCCTATTTAAGTTTCTGTAATGAAACCTGAGACTGAAAAACTACTCAATAGATGGCTAAGAGGGCCCTGATAAGAGATTGGGGTATTTTATCACGTAAGCTGCCTTGCAGAAGTTTCCACAAACAGCATGCACAGAGATATGATATGAAGGAGTTTCATGGGCTGAGATCCCCAATATGGTGTGTGACTGTCACGTCCAGACAGCGCCCAGGCCAGAGACAGCTCCTGGCAGCACCTGCGAGCCACTGGGCGAGGCCTGGGGCGCAGGGCGCCACCGATGACAAATCACGGGTGAAAATGTAGGAAGGAAATCTGGACACCTACTCCTGGGGGGGGGGCCAAGACTCCGCTTCTTCCTGGCCGGGTACAGACCCACCTCAGGGCAAACAGGTGCCCCGCGAACACAGGCCGGGGCAGCGGCAGCTCCTCAGCGCCTCGGGAGCTGGCTCCCGACGGCCGCGCTCCCCACCAGCCTTCCCGCGTCCGGCACCCCGGGACCGGCCCGCTCGGCCCGGCGGGCGGGGGAGGCCGGGGGAGGTGGGAGGAGACGTGGGAAGGACTTCGGTTGCCACTACAAATCTGGTGACAGACCCGCCGCCGGCACATGGCGGTGGGCAGGTGGGTGCGGGGCGGCGGCAGGGCCCAGGGCGACCGCGGGGATGCGGGTGCTGGGCGAGTGCGGGGCCGTTGGCGGCGCTCCCCCGCCACCGCCGCGCGTTTCCCCGCGGGCCCCGGCCGCCGCCCGCTGCGCTCCCCGCGCGGGCGGGGGTGTGGGGCGGGCGGGGGCGGCCCGCGCGGCACTGACGTCGCGGAGGGGCCGCTCCGCGGCGGCGGCGGCTCGGGGCGCCCAAGATGGCGGCGGGTGAAGGGTGCGTGCGGGACCGGCGGGCGGGAGCGGGAGCGGCAGTGGCGCGGCGGCGCTGCCAGCCCGCCCGGGGCCGGCCTGCGGGGAGCAGGTGCCTGGCGGAGGGGAGCGTGGGGCGGGAGACACCTGCGCCTTTTCCCCGGGGAGGGACGGTAGCGGCGGCGCGGTGCCTGCGGAGGGGCACCTGAGGAGGGGGCGCTCGTTGTCGCGGGGGCGAGCCGGGCACGGCACGGCGTGGGGTCGGAGGAGCGGGACCCTGGGACCGCCCTGGGCAGCTGGGGTTCTACCGCCTTCCCGCCGCGCTCCGTATGTGGCGGGGAACCCCTGCATGGGGCCCGCTCCCTTACGCGTCCCTCAGGGGCCGGGAGGACGTTGAGGTGAGGGAGAGCGCCGGTGGTGAGGAGCGGAGCGGAGGCGGCGGTGAGCAGCAAGGCCCGCGGCTCTCGGCTCCTGCCTGTTAGGGCCAGAGGCGAGGTCGCGCCATGTCGCGATGTGCCGGGAAGCTCTGGACCTTCTGCGGGAACGGCACCGCGGCACCGAGCCCTGGGCCAGCCTAGGCAGCTGTACGTGCAGGGGCTGTCAGAACAGGAGCTGTCAGAGCAGTCAGAGATGCTCGTTTTTCTAAATGGGAAGAACTGTCAAGTGTAACTTCAGATCACTAAGAAGTGCCGTGTTTTTCGTGCTTGTGTGAAGGTGCTTCAATCTGTATTTGTTTGTCGTGAAGTCTCCACTGCAGGAAACGTGCGGTTATTTGCAGTAGTAGACATCGAATGTAAAACTGTACCGCTGTCTGTGGTATCCTCGCGTAAATGGCCACTTCTGGGCAGCACACTGAATGTACGTTCTTTAGCTAGTAAAAGGAAAAAAAAAATAGAGCAAAAAAAGTTAAATGGCGATTTGCACGGCTCCAGAGAAGGGAGACTGGGAGGTTTCTTGTCAAAGGCTGTTCTGTTGGAAATCGGAAATAATTCACAAAATTTCTTTTTGAAGTGCTGCTTTGATTTCAAGTCTAAATTGTTACGCCTGCAGGACTGTACTGCAGCTGGAAGTTACGCACATAAATGTGTCGTTGAACTGTTTTCTTGAAGAAAACTCGTTTAAAAAAGCAAGAAAGCAGTACATCTGCCTTCTAGTTAGTGTATTTGTTATCTAAAACTTTTAAGTACCCATGATTCCTGTGTTTTCAGATATTCAACAGGTATTCTGAACCTGATGAAAATCAGTTGGGAAATGGTCATCTGATTTAAAAGCCAGAATATAAATGGGGCACAAGAGTACACACACTGTATATATAATTGTAAAATTCTGTACTACCTTTCTACTCTAATATTTGAGACTTCTCATTTATGTGTCAGGCAATTAATTACACTGGTAGTGACTAAAATACATCCCTTTGTTTACATTTATAGTTACGTTTTATAAATTTATCAGCTGTGAAAATGACCCTTAAATTGTTAAAATACTGCAATTTTTTTTACATAGAACAGAAATGAAGAAAGCAATCAATTTTCATGACTTCTAAGTTGGTTTTGGCATCAAGTACTTTTTCAGGTCATGAATTACCCAAAAAATGTACATTTTGCCAGCCATTCTTGAGCAGAACAAAAGGAATAAGCATGTCAGTAAGGTTGAAATATGGTACAATAAAAAAAGTCCTTTTCTATATATCTTTGTTTCTAGCTTGTGAAACTTTGGTGCAAGAAAAAACTTCTGTGTATCTCTCTGTTTCCAGACAACTTAATGCTTTCAATAGTACTATTCTATATGCTAGTAGTTGTTATTTTGCTTACTACTTCAGCTCAGGTCGTTGGTAAGAACACAGAGGGGGGCTTGATCTCTGAAGTGCTGGTCAACTAATTCAAAGTTTCTTTGTGTGTGTGCACAGAACTGAACCTCAGGAGAGAAGAATGCAGAAACTAGGGCTGAATAACTTCCTTTAGGGAATTTAACAGCAGAGCATTAGATTGCACTATTTTATTCCAGCTGCAGTTTTCAGGTGTGGGAATGAGTATGCGGCATTTTTCCCATTTCTTCCATCATTATTTGTCACGTCACTCCTGTTTCTACTCTCAGATCTTTTCCCAAGTTTTAGTTCCAAGGTACAGTTTTTAAATGTTGTGGGTTGATGCAGTCAGTCTCAGTACTTCAAACATTCATGATGTCAGTGTGCTGCTTGACATTCATCTGAAGTTTTCTTCGTCTCACTTTTGTACTCTTAAGCTTTTTTGCAGCGTTTTCAGATATTGCTGTCGTTTTGACCAAACTGCATTTTGATTTCTTCACTTTTTCAAAAAAAGACTTCTCCCATGCTAAGATGTTTCCTCCCCCCTCCCCCTTCCACCGTCTCTTTTCTCCACACATCGACTTGGGTGGGAGAATGTCATGCTGGCTTGGTTGGTAGTGGGGGAGCTGGGGCTTTAGGTTTTTCCCTTCGAGGTGCTGATCTTGCGCTTTCGTAGAATTGTGCTGCTTTTGCATGAAGAGCTTGAGTGTGCAGTCCTGATTTACACCGTGGCTGTCCACTGAGGACCACTTTTGTCCTCTGTCCAATATCTGCTTACACTGAGGCATGTAAACAGTTTTAGTCTTGAGAATGTTTTTAAAAGTGTGAAAAAATAATCTGATCATATAGTATTAAAAGGAAGGAAAAATAAGGCACAGGGTTTACACAGTGACTTTAACAAATCCAGAAGGAGTTGTGACCTGTCAGATTCCTCTGACTGACGGAATTGCTGTGTGTGACAGCCCTGTGGGAAGGCAGGGTTTAGTTTACTTTTCTGGTCTGCTGGAAAGAACTGTTTCTAATGCAGTCTGCAGTAGAATCTATGTGTGTTGGCCAACACAAAGATGAGTCTTGTCCCTTAAAATTCGCTATGCCGTATTTAATTATTGCAGCACACTTTACTTACATATTACTATCCTGAGTTTCATCAGTGTTACAAAAGTTCCACATCGTTGTGGAAAAGAGGTTGTCAGACTAGAAGACACGAGATAATGCTGATTGTCTTTATAAATAAGACAATATAAAAAGCAAACTTACTGTGCACAAATATTTGTGAAGGAATCTAATTGGCAGCCTGCAGATAAGATTGCCTTTTAGAAGGAATGAATGTTACGGGTGCAAGCAAGATGAAAAAGTTAAGCAAGCCATTACTTTTGTGATCTGTTGACCATAGCACACAAGAGATCTCGACCTCCCCTAATGCACTATGGCTGGTGCTTGATCTGGCAGCGGCTGAATGGCTCCCCAGAGGTCGTGGTGCCTGAAATTCTTTGGTGCCAGTCAGTATGGACTGGAAATAACTCATAGCCAGAATGAATGAGAGATTAATATGGGCATGTAAAACTTCTACAGTTTTTTAGTTCCTCTACAGCTGGTTCAAGCTTTTCTTCATTAACAGCACAAATTCTATGTAATACATGCAATGCTGGGTATGATTATGTGCCTAGAGAGTTATTACAGCTCTTGTGTTGGTATCTGTATTGTAACATTTTAAAAAGCACTAGCCATGGGCCAGTTAACCCAACAAAGCCATTTTTGGTTGAATCTTTTTAACTACAGTTTTTATCAAACTACCAGATGAAAATTAAAGCTTATTTTCTAGCCATCTGTAGCTTTTTACCTGTTTCCCTTCCTTAGTGGTGTCATGTCGTTGTACATTAGAATTCTCTTTATCTAATGCTTATTTTACACTAAACATCTGTTCTGTATAGAGTAACCTATTCTTGTGTGCTTCAGAACTGTAGAAATTGATAAATATTAGTGTATTTAGGGCTAATGGCTGGAATATAGTTTTTTTGGTTCTATTCAGAGTTGTGTAAATCATCAGTGCTCTTGTAGTATGGTTTATGTACCCGTAAAACATAGTATCCAGGACCTTGATGCTGTACAGCCTAGGCCAGATCCAGAGCATGTAGTTGTAATGGCAAACTCATCTCACTTGGCATATGTTGAATGTTTGACAAAGTCTTGAACTCTTAGGTGAATTAATCATTTTATCTGGCAAGCACTGTGCATAATGATACTGGTGCTGTGTGCCCTTTGGCCCTTCTGGTCAGTGGTGTGGTGGGCACAAATGTCCCAGATCAAATGTAATCGCTTCCTGATGCATCATAGCACCATTATAATTTATCTCTAGATGTTATATCTAAACGAGGTAGTCAAAGAAAATGGTAAAAACAAGAATGAATCACTGTCTCTTTAATTTTTTGCTAATCAGAAACTGCTTTGGGTAAATGCACCTTATTAGGAGGAAGCAAAAACAGCAGCTGTGAACAAATAAATGAAAGCATACAAACTTAAAGAAGGATGTAAGCCAGTGCTAGCCAGATTTTAAATGATCTTTTGAAGACCTGGATTAGAAAGTTTTTATAAAGTTTGTGGTAACTGATGTAGATACCTCCTGGTATTTCTGTCTTAAGAAATGAAGTTCTGCTTTGCCAAGTTACTCTTTCAGAGGTGTTAGAATGGCATCGTAAAATGTAGATATTTAAGATACGTTATTATGGAAATGGTATAATGGACTTGACTGAGTACAGAGGGTCAGTGAGTTAATTAAAGGTACGGATTAATTAAGGGTTTGAGTTGTATAAAGCTTCATTCTGTCTGAACTGTTGGCACTGTGTAAACATAATAAATTCAAGTGAACTTTGCACTTCTGCACTTCTGTGCTTAGGGGTTGAATTAATAGAAGAATTCTGGAATCACAGAATGGTTTGAGTTGCAAGGGACCATAAAGATCCTGTAGTCCAATCCTCTGCTGTGGCCAGAGACATGTCCAATTAGACCCAGTTGTTTAAAGTCCAGTCCCACCTGGCCCTTAGCAGTTCTAGGGATGGGGGCATCCACAGCTTCTCTGAGGAGCAGCCTTTCTCACTGTGTTTGTATCTGAACTCTGTAACAGCATCTTTTAATGAAATCAGTACCCCTTAATAAAAAAAAAAACCAAACCAGGCCTAAAGTGTAGCTGGTATGCTTCTGTCCTGAGCCACAAAGCACTGGGAGTATAAACAGTGGTATGCAGGCAATTTAGTGTGAACGTGGAACTGTTGAAGGTGTTGAGTGTGTGTGTGGCTCCACATGACTGATTTCTTTCATGTGTTTGGTGGGACTCAGCTGGATGATGATAGGGGTCTTCATCTCAATATGAATTTGGTATACTGACTCCTGTAAAAGGGATACAGTTCAATATTTATGAACTATAACTTTCTTTTTTTTTAGTTGCAGATTGAAATATCATGGGCAGAAAATAGTTTGGATGATGTGTTTTGCCAGCATATCTCTGCAATTTCAGTTTTAACAATGGATAAGTGTAAGCACGTAGGACGTCTGCGACTGGCCCAAGATCACTCCATTCTCAATCCTCAGAAATGGCATTGCATGGACTGCAATACTACGGAGTCTGTGTGGGCGTGCCTCAGCTGCTCACATGTGGCCTGTGGAAGATACATCAAAGAACATGCACTAAAGCACTTTCAGGAGAGCAGCCACCCAGTGGCATTGGAAGTAAATGAGCTGTATGTTTTCTGTTATCTCTGCGACGATTATGTTCTCAACGACAACGCAACCGGTGATTTGAAACTCTTGCGGAGTACATTAAGTGCCATCAAGAGTCAAAACTATGAGTGCACTACTCGAAGTGGGAGGACTTTGCGTTCTATGGGTACAAGCGATGATTCCTACCTTGCACACGGTGGTGCCCAAGCCATGCTTCGGAACGAAGATAGGATGTTCACAGCTCTCTGGCACCGACGCCGTGCAGTCCTTGGCAAAGTATTCAGATCGTGGCTTGAGTTGACACCTACTGGAAAGAGGATTTTGGAAGAAGAAAGACGTCAAGAGGAAGCAGAGCTAAAAAGGGACAAAGCTAGGAAGAGACGGCAAGAACGAAAGCGCGAGTTAAAAGCAGAGATGGAAAAAATGCCTCCAAGAAAGAGCAGTCGTTTACAAAATCAGATTAGAATGTCCTCAAAACCAGAACCCTGCCCTCAAAAAACCTCACAGAATGTGGAATTTTTGGCAGAGTTGAAAGAAACATATACCTCAGAAGAACTGAGATTGAAAAAAGTAAGTGACTCTCCAATTAAACGAAGGCCTACAGTAACTCCTGGAGTAACAGGACTGAGAAACCTGGGAAACACTTGCTATATGAATTCTGTCCTGCAGGTATTAAGTCATTTACTTATTTTTCGAGAATGCTTTTTAAAGCTTGATCTCAACCAAACTCAGGAACTGCTGGCAACAGCAACCAATGGTAAAACAAGATCTTCATCTAAACACCTGTCAATAGCTGCCTCAACATTACACATGAATGAGAACCAAGAGACAGTAAAGGGATCATACTCTGTGAGGCGGCCTAGTTTATCCTCTGGATTAAGTGGAGGAGCATCAAAAAGTATGGAACTTATTCAGCCCAGGGAGCCCAGTTCAAAGCATATTTCTCTCTGTCATGAGTTACATACTCTATTCCAGGTTATGTGGTCTGGCAAATGGGCACTGGTGTCTCCTTTTGCCATGCTTCATTCTGTGTGGAGACTAATTCCAGCCTTCAGAGGGTATGCCCAACAAGATGCTCAGGAATTTCTCTGTGAACTTTTGGATAAAGTACAGCAGGAACTGGAGACTACAGGGACCAGATACCCAGCTCTCATCCCTGCTTCTCAAAGAAAACTTATAAAGCAGGTTTTGAATGTGATTAACAACATTTTTCATGGACAGCTATTAAGTCAGGTATGTTTTATGATTACTTTTTTAAGGTGTTTGATGATTTATAGTTCTAGATTTACTCTAGTCAGTCAAGGATGGACATACTTCAAAGGTTTATACATTTATAACTATTGAGGCAGGATGGTGAGGATATATTACACAGTTTCAGAAGAAATATTACAGTTTCAGTAGAAGCCACCCTGGCGCCCTCCCACTACCAAAACCCAAGCCATTCATACTCAATACACCGGTTAATCGTAAAGGTCTTAAATTTGTTATTTTAAAACGCACCTTTCCACCTACTGAGAAATGCTTGTATTTGCTGTTAAGCACCAACTCATTTGGAGGAATAAAGAATTTACACTTTTAAGTATCTGTCTTATTACTGTAGTGCTACTAGATAGCAGGTGTTAAGGAAGGTGTTAATCTCGTGTAAGTAGAAACTGATTAGGTAATGGATGTCAAACAGGATTTTATTTCACTAAACAGCTTGAATTTGACATTGATTACCAATGAGTAATTTCATGTCATGATTTTATGTACAGAAATACTAATACTTGCTTTTCTATTACAACACAAAGATATGGAAGGCTCTGTCAACACAGGAAGCAAATTTGTGGGGTGGAGGCAATGGTGGTTTTCCTTCTTTCTGCATGACTACTTTTTTTTTTTTTTTTTTTTTTTTTTTTTTTTTTTTTTTGTACTTCTCAGCTCCCTCTTAAGTATTTCAGTGTGTCCACTGCTATTATGCATATCCCAACTGTTTGTGTGTACAAATGTCTGAATACTGACTGAACAAACAAATGCTTGTTTCTGTTGAATTAATCTGAAAACTAACCACACTGAAGCAGGAACAGAAGTTGGGAAATTCCTGGCTCCTGGAATGGATCTGTAGTATACATGAATGTGTTACTGAGGGATTGCAGAAGCATTTGATGAATATTGTGTGTAAAGAAAAGGTTTAACACAAAAATGTCTGGTTTTGGTATTATGACTATTTGATTGATGGCTTCATGTTTTAATATGTAAAACTGGAAATCTAAGTGTTTTTTGTCTAAGGTAGGATTGTTTACTGCTACAATATGTGTGAACTTCATAGGAAGGTAACAGGATTGCTTGCAGCATATGTCAGTCCTCAGTCATTTTAGGTTTTGTGAAACTACTGGAAACTGTTAGATCTATCAGTAAAATTGGATCACCAGCTACCTTCTGTCTGGCCCAGTGTATGAGCACTTCTGTGGCATACATCCTTCCCTTGGGTAGTATATATCTTGTATCAGTGTAGCACAACTGGAAGCGTTTAGTATATTATGTCATTAAAGAGTTTTTTGTTAGAAAATTCCAATCCTCTCCAAAATAGCAATTTTGTCAGCAAAATAAAGTAGTTTTTTAGGAATATTGACATGATTTGCTTGCATTGCCAACCTCCTTACAGGATTCATTGCTTTGATAAGAATTTTCAAGGGTCTAAAGACACAGCATCATTTCAGTAATAACTACTTTCACATATTTTTTAGCGTTATGTGAACAGGTATCCCGTGGTTTCTGTGACTACGTACAACTCTTACTGCAGCTGCTCCGTGTCTGTGTGCAGAATACAGCCTTGATGCACTCAAGATTGCTTGAAGTGAGAGGAACAAGGAAAAGAGTATTGAGGCTGTTATCTAGTAATTTCTCCTTGGCTCATTAGGCATTCCCACAAACTGTTCAACACTTTACCCCTCCCAGTGTTCCCTTTGTCTTCTGCCACTCCTTCTTTTTAGTTTAGTCTTCACATGTGGTTTTGAACATGATAAATATTATAAGGAGTGTTGCAATACGACACGAATGAGCGACACATGCTGAGGTGTCCAAGGCAAAAAAAAAGAGCAAGTTTATTTACAGACCTCAATATTTATAGAATTCCAACAGTGACCATGGATTGGATGAAATTGTCCTCTCCAACCACAGTGGTCAAACCAACAATCCATCAATTCTCTCCTCCTCCAGAAAGGAATGCAAAACAATCATTATTTACATGAAAAGTGCGTGAAAAACTCCATTACAAAAAGTAAACATGAGAATCCTTAAAAGAACTTTAGAAGAGCAGGGTGATAAAGGAGAAAGTAAGCCCTGAAGACAGTTTCCTTGTAAAATAGATTCAGGTCATCTTAATGATTTAATCCCTGGTGTTTGCACATGGAAAGATGAACTTTAAAAACTCTGATAGGCAATTATTTTCCTTTCCTCAGTAAGATCCTGCATCACGATTTCACTAGGCCTTTGTCAGAACTGCTTTAATGAAGTTAACAAAAAAGGCACGAAAACACCCATGCAGGGCTGAAAAAAAACCCCAAACTTCTTGCAATGTCATTGCCTCTTGGACTGTGTTAGCTCTTAAAAGCAAGGAGTGTATGTTTAGTCCTTACAGGCTTCACTTTATCTCCCTAAAGATAAAGTAATACTGTGATAAATATAGTAATAAAAATAAAATAATATGTAATACCATGACAGTATTACAGTTTCTCTCTAGAAGGTAGTTGGAGCTGTTCCCAGCTGCCCTTATTGAGACAGGATTTTAGTCTAGTGTGTTAAGTTACATCCTACTGCATTGAAAAAGGGGAATTGGGAACCATGTTTCTGTGCGCAGTTGCCTTCCATTTCAGAACCCCTAAAATGTTACCATACTTACTGCCCCTATGTACAGAAAATGTAAGTTCAAGATACTTGATTCTGTGAGATACTCAAGTGCCATGAAGTTAATCTCCCTGACCTTCAAACCTCAGGAATACTGTGAACTACTCTTGATAAAAGTACACAGAGGATCCCTTACACTGCTGATAAGCTGTGTGTTTACTTTTGTATCACATTACTTTCACATGTGCAGCTACCTTTTCCCCCCTTCTTTTAGTTCTAATTTAACTTGAAGGGAAGTCATAATCCTGAGTTTGTCATCAGTCTCTTGCCATTTAAGTGCTGCCTGATTCAGCACTAACTGAACTTAGAATGTAAGATTAAGAAAGCAGAGAATTGAGTGTTTGAGAATCTTATGCAGATTACTTTTTGATAACTAGAAAAAGTTTTGGGTAATGTCAAAACAATTGAATGTTTTATATAAGGTAGTGTGTTTTGTTTGCAATATTCTCAGCTGATTTAATGTAAGTTTTCTTCATCTGCTGCTTGAAATACTTTACTATTTTATGGAGTACTAGGCTAGGTAATGGGTAACTTCAGGAGCAGCATGAGCAAATTGCCTCTATTTTATATTTTATATTTATTTTAATACCTGTTTTAGGATTTCAGCTTTTTACTTTGTGGTACTGTGAAACTGCAATACCTGGTACATCTAAGAGAAGTAAAGATCTACAATGTAGGTGCAAAACCCTTCCCCTATGTTCTGTCTTTTCACATGCTGGCCTTCCTGCAGCAATTGTCTGGAGAAAGTGGCTCATATCTTTCAAACCCATTGGGACTCTGAGGAGATCTCAATGTCTGTTAAAATTCTAGTTGCTTTCAATCCTTCAGTGCTTGTACTCTTGTGGAAGGTACTTACTGTCTCCTGTCCTCAGTCCTTCAGTGGGAAAGGAGAAATTACTGTGCTATGAACTCATTTGACAGTGGTAAACTGACCCACACTGGCTCACAGATCTTTAAAGTACACTTCAAGAGCTCAAGTATGTTTGGTGTTGTCTCAAGAGTTTTTTGGCTTGTGTTTTTTTAAATGGTACCAACCAAATAGTACAGTGTGCAACAATTTTTAAAGTACCTTTATTTCAACTGTGTCCATATTAAGCAAGGAAGGGGACAGATGTCTTTCTAAAAATCCAGAAATTGAAAGAGCAGATTTTATGGTGTGCCACATATACTCAGAAATCATTTAAGCAGAAATTCTCGTACAAGTATAAAATCCACCTTAGCTTCCTTCTCTGTACTGAACAGTCCCAGCTCTCTCAGGCTTTCCTCATAGGTCAGGTATGTCCAAGACCTTTCATCATCTTCCTGGCCCTTTGGTGGACTCAGTCCAGCACATCCATGTCTCCCTTTTTTCTGAGCACTGGGCCCAGCACTTCAGCTGTGTGGGAGCTGAGGAGAGGGCAGGGATTACCTGCCTGGACCTGATGGTGATGCTCTGCCAAATGCAGCTCCAGAGGCTGTTGGCCTCCTTTGCCATAAGGGCACATTACTAGCTCATGGACAGCTTGTTCCCCAGGTCATTCCCTTCCCTGCAGCCTGTACTGGTGCCTGGCTGATTCCTGACCAGGAGCAGGATGTGGTGTTTCCTTTTGTAGAGCTGCACAAGGTTCCTCTTGTCCCATTTCCCGGCCCTGTCCCGGTCCCACTGGGTGACAGTGCCCCCAAGCCAGCCTACCAGCCACTCCTCCTGCTTTGTGTCATCTGCAGACTTCTCAGAGTTTTCAGAGTTCGGAAAAAAAAATGCTCCAATGTTTTTTATAGCAATGCTTGGTGGGATCTAGCTTTTGATACTTTTAGGCATGCTTAAAACTTCCTAAGCAGTTTGATTACTTTCTGATTATTTTTAAGATGGCATCTGAGCAAAATGCTTCCCCCTGCTCCTGCTTGGCACAGCAGAATAACAGCATGCAGTGATCCGAGAAACGAGTATGCCAAGTCTCAAAGAGGTGAAGCAGGTTCTAACCAGGGTAGTAGGTAAACTACTCTTAAAACATATGTCAGGACAGACTGTCTGAGAAAAGGGAAAATGTGATTTTGGGGTTGTTTGAAAGCCTTCAATTTTGGGTCATATGCTGTGAGTTAGAGTTTGGGGGAGAATGCTGAGGGTGATCTGTGTATTGCTGGGTATTAAGTCTGCCATCCAATAGGCTTTTTAAAAGACAAGAACTTCAGACAGGTAATGGGGGGATTTGCACTTAGACCAGTTGATGTCATGTATACTGATTTCTATATTCTGGTGTTAGTCTTTGTGCTTTTATACTTACCCTGAGCTACAAAATGATTGTTGTTTTCCAACTAGATGAAAGTAACATTTTGAATTAATCTATAAGAGGCCATTGAATCCACAGACCACAGTTAGTTGTGGTTATGTTTTATCTTATTCTGCTAAATAGATAAAGATAATTTTGATTATGCTGTATGCTTATCACTACAAAGTTCAGTTGGGGTTTTTTTATGCTGACTGTCATATGAATTCTGCATTGTAGCTGTGTTTCAGAGATCCCCTTCAAATTCAGTTACTTTCCTGTGCAAAAATTGAGAAACTAACCATTATATATATGTCTTATCTAGTGAAAGCACAAAAATAGGACTGGCTATTTTACTCTTCCTAAAAAACAACAAAGGAAAAAAAGAGTTGGGGCAGAGGTGGTTAAGAGTTTTCTTTCTTCCATGCAAGTGCAGGGAACAGAGGCAAAACAGTTGATGGAGTTGGCTTTTTCTGCAGCAATATGTTAACTATTTTCTTTGGCTGCATTTACACTGAATGCCATCCAGGGCAGTGGCCGTCCATCACGTTATTGTGGCCACAATGATGCTTGTCTGAGTAGTCTCCGTGCTTAGCTTCAATCAAGCAATTTGATCCAGCTCTTTTCAGTCTGGCCTTTGGCCCATGATTGAATACTAAGCTTTAACCAAACAATTGTATTTAGTACCCGTGTTTCAAGGCATGGGAGGGTGATCAGGGCAGAACATAAGGTAGAGATTTCAGACTAGTTAAAATCTGTCACTTACTTCGCTCTAGTATGAACTTCTCATTTGCTTTGCTATAAATGATAGCATTAAAGCTTCTTATAATAGCAATTCTGAATTATAATGGGAATTCTGAATTATAATATGAAATCAAACTCTGAATTTATATAGTATAATCATAAAGATAGACATCACTAACAAGATTGCTAGAGTAGACTCCCTCCCCTGTTACTGTTGTGAATACTTATACTGTACTGGACAAATGCATAGAGTTTTTGCTCTTTGAGTTCATGTTTCGGGTTCTTTTTGTTTTGTGTTTTATAAAATCTCATCTCATCTCACTCAACCAGCTTTTGAACAGTTTTTACAATTTCTGCCCCTCTCATGGAAAAAAAAAACCTGGGTTGCACTGTGTGAATGACAATGGAGTGTGAAATAAAGGAGTCCCGTTTAGGCCAGAAAGAAGAGTGAGTGGGAATGTTGTGAAGCCAATGCCAATGGATAGGCCAGTGTAGATGGATTCCACAGAAGGCTGGGAATCCTCCTGCTTTTTGAGTAATCCAGTTGGTAAGCACAGACCTGGCTAAGAAAAAGACTTCCACCCTTGTTGCAGCCGTGCTTGGCTGTCCTTTCCCACCATGTCCAGGAGGAGCAAGGAGCGCACAGGGGCTGATGAGGTTGGGCACGCTTGCCTGGGTGTGTCGGGTTACCAGGCTGTTGGCAACTACGTAAATCCCAGAGTTTAACTCTGCTGCAGTGAGGACTGGCTCGGATTTGAGGAAATAAGTGCAGCTGCATAGCAATATATCAGGGTTTTGTCCTCACAAATCAGCTTCACTCACAGTTGCATGACAAGATGAGAAGCAGATTTATTGCATCTATTTGTGTTCTTCAGGGGTTTTGAGTGGCAAATTGGAAGCTGGGTCTATTATTCATTTCTTTTTCTGTGGGATAGTACTCACTAGCTAGTTGGGAAATACGATCTTAATCTAGATTATTATTGTAATACACTAAATTTAAAACCTCTGAATGTGTTAAAATTATCTGTACTGAGGTCATGTGTGTTCTACATCCCGAGCTCCTTAATCTTAAGTGTGCATTCATGCGCAGCAAATTCTGAAGTAACTCATCAATTAAATATACTTTTGGCCCAACAAAATTACCCATTTGTACAGCAGAAATTTATCAGTCATTCTGGGTTCAAGCTGGAGTGTGGTTGAACTGTGGCCAAACATACCATTTTATCTCCCATGTCTAGATTTCAGCTCTGAATTACTAATAATTTGTGGCTTTGAAACATTGCCAGATGTTAGCACTTACAAAAGATGCTCCTGACGGTGTAGGTTAAAACAGAAGAGTCTCCTCTCTTCTGCTGTGTAAGTCTGAAGTTTTGTTTTCTAAGAACAAGGCAGTGGCATTTTCATCTCAAAGCAGTTAACAGCTTTCCTAACTGCACTACTGAATGTTCATGCTGGGACACAAATCCACATGTGCTCTAGGTGGCTAATGCAGAGATGGAGTATAAGCTGTTGCAGCTACTGAGTGCAGTTACCAGAACATCTAGGAGGAAGGTACCATGAGGTGACAGATAGGTCCTTATATAAATGATCATGAAATAACAAAGCGGGGTGAATAATTACCTAACAGCAAACCTTCAGAGGAAAACAGAGGAGTGTCTGAACACAACTGTGTGTGCTTTCACACTTGTGTAGGCTTACTAACCAAACTGAAGGGAACTACACTGAATTTATGTAGAACAGCAGCAGTATAAAGGGGGTCCCTGTGAAATAACAGTCTTTGGATGTCCCATGACTTTTCATTCCTTTATTACTATGTCTTTGTGTTAGTTGTTTCAAACAACTTGGGGTATTTTCCTAAATAGGAAGCATACAACACCTAATATGTTGTCTTTCCAGCTTAGAAGAACTTCTGCTTTTAATTTACTTTCCGAAGTATCGAATGTTGTAATAAATTATTGTCTCCTGCTGTAGTATCTGCATTTTCCAGGTTGACTCACTTCACTTTTTTTACATTTTATTTATGTTGTCTTACTGCTTGTCCTTTCCCTAGTGTGACGATGGATCCACTTACTGAAAGAAGAAATAAATTATTTTTACCTGTTAATTTTTCTTTGAAGAAGTGTGCTTCCTAATCCAGGCTTCCCTGGAAGACTTACAAAGTAAGAAGGATATGACTTTAAAATCCCCAGCTGTTCCTTTTGTTTTGTTTTTCTTTATTTGTGTGTGTGCACTTTTGATTTATTTTTATTTATTTTTAAATTAACCTATATTATAATTTCTCATGTAAATTTTCCTTTTGGAGAAAAGACTCCTGAGACTTCACCAGCTGCTTTCTTTTGGACAATCCCAGACAGAACATTTTGACACTGTTTCTGTTTCTCAGTAAAACATAAGAACACTTACTTGTTTGTGATAACAGTTTTGGACATGCTGCTTCAGAGAAAAGAAATAAGGTGTATCATCTCTGTCGTTAAATGATTTGTCTTGTCTTTGGTTACCCTTGGTTATCTCTAGGATAAAGAATCTCTTTTTAGAGCTATGTTATGGTACATGTTTAGCAAGGTACATTTTTGTGTGTAAGCAGCTGGTGAAATATCTTTTTTACAGGTTACATGTCTTGCCTGTGACAATAAATCAAATACCATAGAACCTTTCTGGGACCTGTCCCTGGAGTTTCCTGAGAGGTATCACAGCAATGGCAAGGAGATGTCGTCTCAGTATCCGTGTCTGCTGACAGAAATGCTGGCCAAGTTTACAGAAACTGAAGCTTTGGAAGGAAAGATATATGCATGTGATCAGTGCAACAGTGAGTAAAGGCAGTATGTACTCATGCATATGTTCTCTGTGTAAAATATGAACTGACAGTGCAAGTATAGAAGTCTTAAAAGTATATTGCAAACAAAGACATTCTTATGTCCTGGTGTGGTCACTTGGCAGCTGTTACTTGCCCCCTAGAAGATTAACTTGTTCAAAAGATGTTTTGAAGTGTGATGCTTCATTTAGGTACAGTCTCATGACACACTACTGGGGTTTCTAGTACTCCCAGCTGAAGAAGCCATCACCTTTTTAAATTAAGGCAACTAATGTAAGTGACCACAAGTATTTTTTTACTTGCATCATAAAATAATCCTTGCAAAACAGCTCTCAGAGCGTATCCTTTTTAAGGAGGCATGTACCACAGATATTTAGGTCCACACAAGTTCTGTGGATAAAACTTAGACTGAAATACAAGGCTGTTACCAAGATTTGTATTGTGTAACTGTGTGTTTGACCTCAGAAAAACGAAGGAAGTTTTCTTCTAAACCAGTTATACTCACAGAAGCTCAGAAGCAGCTTATGGTGTGTCGACTACCTCAGGTTCTCAGATTACACCTTAAACGGTTTAGGTAAGTAGTACACAACAAAAAGTGTTGCAAACTTGACAGATTCAGTTTTGCTTTACCATTGCTTAGGGTCAATGTTGTTCAGCATCAGTTTCATTTCCCTTTACTAGTATGGTGAGAAATAGTTACTAGAAACTTCCTTATCTTGTTCACTTGAAACATCGGCAAGATATAAGTAGGTAATCCACTTTTTGGATTTCAGATACTTGCTACTTTAGTACCAAAATTATTTTATCCTTGTTTTTGGTCAAAGCCTGCTAACCTTGCTCTGATCTCTATGGGTAAAAATTAATCTTGTGATATCTTGAGGTAGAGTAGGATGCTCATAATCACTAATGCATAAACCTGGACAATATTCAGTGAGGGTCTCAGATAACCTTCCTATGTCTAAATACATAAATACTTTTAGCCTCGAAGTAGGGAAGTGGACACTGCATCTCTGTGAACTCATAGCCCAGCATCAAAGATGTACAAAGAAAACTGAAAATGAGATAGAATAAATGAGAAGTACCAAAGAAATATAACAGGTGGGAAATACTTCCTACTCACCACTGCACAGATCTTAAGATGGATGTTTCAGAAGATGAGAACAGTAGGGACCATAGACACATTTAAAAGGCCTTGAATAAAGTGAAAGAGGAAGCCTAGGGGGAAAAGAACAAAAACAACACCCTAGCATTTATTTTGTGCACTGAATAATAGTGAAAATTTTATGTTCTGTTCAAACATAATTCAGAATGCTGTGCTCTTTCTTTAAAACGTAAGCTTTCATTTAACTTTCCAGGTGGTCAGGACGCAATCACCGTGAGAAGATTGGTGTACATGTTAGTTTTGATCAAATGCTAAACATGGAGCCTTATTGCTGCAGGGAATCCCTCAAGTCTCTCTTGCCTGACTGCTTCATCTATGACTTGTCTGCTGTGGTAATGCATCACGGGAAGGGATTTGGCTCAGGGCACTACACTGCCTACTGCTACAATTCTGAAGGAGGTAGGAACCAGCTGAGAAATGAGCAGTGAGGGAGAAAGGGGTGTTCCTAATGCTAAACTGATACAATTACTGTCTTTTCTCAAAAGCAAAGGGGAATCAATTGTAGCTGATCTGTCTGGAATGAGAAGTGCATCTCTGTAGACCAACAGTTCAGTTTTTGTATTGCCTTGTTCAGTGTGTTCTAGCTATGAACTCCTGTAAATATGAGGAAGCTATGCTGGGCTTCTAAAACATGGAGGCAAATAAACCAGATCAACTGAAACAGTTTACTGTTTGTCCACAACTCATTAAATGGGACCAAACGCCAATCAATTATTAAATATAATGCAATTACTTAAAATCAGTGTCCTGATGACTCTTTTTTTTTTTTCTGGTGTATTTCTTCATTGTAGGATTTTGGGTACACTGCAATGATTCGAAACTCAACATGTGCACTATGGAAGAAGTATGCAAGGCTCAAGCCTACATTTTGTTTTACAGCCAGCGACTTACTCAGGCAAATGGACGTGGTAGAGTCCCCTGTCCTAGCACAGCTGAAAGTCAGCAGCACACAGAATTAGCTGGCTGTTCCATGGACAACAGTAGCAGCTAATCCAAAGCCAGTTAACTGTGTGTATGGTAAAGGTTTAAATTGTCATAACTATGTATTTTTAAAAGGAAGTACAGTATTGTACTTTTTCAATGTTTATATAGTTTTGTATTAGTTGAAGTACTCTTTACAATGGTTAGCAAAAGTTTTTATTGACAATAAGTAACTTCCTAAGTACCTAGAATTTCAATACAGCTATTTTTTTAAGGAAGAGATTGCTATGTGCATTTAACTTTACCTCAGGCTATTTTTTTAAGCTGTTTTTGTATTTTGATAATATTTTTGGATTGGTTTAGAAAATTTACTTCAATGGGCAACTGATATTTTTCTGGTTAATTTTCTGTATATGCTTGTGTACATTTTATAGTATAGTTCTAATGATACCGTGATTCTTACTGTCTTGCAGGAATTGCTACTAG
Organism: Phylloscopus collybita; assembly: GCA_027886175.1. Taxonomy (NCBI): domain Eukaryota; kingdom Metazoa; phylum Chordata; class Aves; order Passeriformes; family Phylloscopidae; genus Phylloscopus; species Phylloscopus collybita. Next base: position 45,089,027 of record JAJNNQ010000137.1, on the reverse strand, counting down.
GTCTTAGGATATTGACATTCACCAGCAAGGAATGTTAAAACATGTCAGATAGTAACTGAATTTTTTGTAGGCAACTTTCTGTGAAATTACTTTGCAAGCTTGAATGGCTATACTAAAGATACACTGATAGAACTTCTTAAAATCTGAACTTGAGGAAATAGAGCATGAAGTTATTTTCATATAAGTATTGTAAGAGGAGTGTTTAATAACACAAGAATGTATCTTTACCAAGACTTGCATGTTATAGCCTTAACAAACCTGACAACTTAAAACTCAAGTGCCAAATTCAAAGTAATTTAGCAACCTGGGGCTTTTTCATTCCAAAAAGTTTTAAAGTTTTATTAAACAAACAAGTAAAAAACTCCGTAAACCCCCAACAATAAAACTACACTGTCATTGCTACAAGAACATTAGCATCCCTTTTCTTGAATTGGACCAGCTTACTTTAAGCTGTAGCAAGCATTGTCTGTCTCACTCATCCTTGAACAAACAGCTGATGAAAAGCAGCTGCAGTGTTTGCATTAAAGTATTCTCAATCTGGTTTCATTACCCACAACTGCTGTACCTTATACTACATGGTCCTACCACTAGCATTAACAGAACTGTGCAGTGAGGAGAATTTAACAAGCAGGAATTATCAATCCTCCACATACAGTAGTTAATGCCAATTAAATTTTAATTGTGAAGTTAGTTATTTTGCGTAAGTCCTATGCAAATTGTTACCTCATCTTCTGCAAAGTTTATACCTCAATAAAATGCCTTGATACGGACAGAAAAGTGTGTGTGTACTGTAATCAATTCCTGTATTTTCATTGCATTTTTGAAAATTATTTTTAGATTTTGTCTAACAGGTTAAGGCATTAACTATTCAACTGCTTTGGCTAACTGTCAGTGATTTAACACTGGTTTTATTAATGACTTTTGCTATAATTTCTGTTTCTGAAAGATACTATATTACATAGCAAGAACATAGCCTCATCTCAAATTTCTTGGTCTTGTGCTCATCCTAATTAAGTGTGCAAAACAGTTCATATGTTGGCTTGGGGGATTTTTTGATTGGTTGGGTTCTTTGTGGTTCTGGTGGGTTTTTTTTTTTTTTTTTTTTTTGTGTGTGTGGTTTTTTTTGTTTTGTTTTGTTTTGTTTTTTGTGTGTGTTTTTGTTTTGGTTTTTGTTTGTTTGGGTTTTTTTTTTTGTTTTGTTTTGTTTTTGTTGGTTTGGTTTGGTTTGGTTTTTTTTTCTTTTTTTAGCCAAAAGCCACGTGCTGAAGTGAGTGATCTGACAAATATACTTGTTATGGCTGTTCAGTCTTTCAAATACTTTCTCTGCCGTCCTTGCTGGTGAGGAAATGAATGTAATTTAAACACTTTTTTCTACTTACAGGTAGTTCAGGAAATTTGCCTGTCAGGCTTCTGGTACTTTTTCTTCTTCCAAGCACATCTCTTAGGAGATCCATAGGGGTCTTCAGAGACTCAAGCATTAACAGAAGTCTGTCTTTGGATGTGTAGAGAGCAACTTGGGTGTGAGAGTTCATTAGTCTCAATCATAACTATTAAGCACATATTCAAGTCCCTTAGAAAGAATCTTACCCTGCCGTCTTTACTAGAAAGATTGCCTAGGCAGACTTCCAGCTATTCCTCTGCATTGCAGCAAAGATTGCTAAGTCTCAGGGCTTTGTCTGAAAGACAAAATCATCAGCTCTGCAAAAGCAAATCCAGCTTTCTTCCCATTGCTGCACTTGGGTAGAACAAGAGAAGGGGAGTTCTAGTCCTCCTAATCAAGGCAGTTGGGGGAAGCAGAGATGATTAGTGCAGTCCACCACAAGGATGAGCTAATTCAGGTACTCTTCTCCACAGCTTCTGCTTCACTTCTTAATACTTAGCTAGTTCAGGTAGTACTCTGCACCCTCTGACCAGATTAAGGTTGTTGGCCTCCTTTGCCATAAGGGCGCGACTGGCTCATGGACAGCTTCTACCGCAGGCCCTTCTCTGGGCAGCTGCTTCCCTCCCAGCCTGTGCCTCCTGCCTAGGAGCAGAAGTGGTCACTCCCTTTGTAGAACTGCACGAGGTTCCTCTCCTCTCATTTCCTGGGCCTCTCCTGCTCTCCTTGTGTGGCAGTGTCCCCAGCTGGCCTACCAGCCACTCCTGCTTTGTGTCATCTGCAAACTTGCTGAGCGATCACAGGGATCTGGCACGCAGGCCAAAGTAGCCTCGCCTTAAATTGAAGTAGTAACAGTTCCCAGTCCCAGGTGGTGATTGATGTGTGCATCCTGACAGCACAAGCATTCACTTTTCTCTAGTATTAGAAAAGGCTTCTATAGGGCCCTCTCCCATTTAAGGGATTCAGAGATTCAGCCTTACTGAAAGGAAAAAAAAAAAGTAGTTTCAAAAACTGGGGATGCAGGCATTTCCAAAACAACTGTGTAAAAAAATTACTGTTCATCTGAACTGCTGACTAGCCTACGCAGCTGTTTTGTTTTGTTTTTACTAGAGCTCTGTACCTTTGTAAAACAAGAGAGATGTAAGCAGCAGTAGAAATGCAAAGCAAAGCTAAAATAAATATGGCTTTTGAGTTATATGAGTTGGGTGCCTGTCATGGCAAAAATACAAGTCAAAAATGGTAACAGTCACAGAGGAGTTGTCTGGTTTTTCTTTTACTTTAAAAATACAGAAACATTCAGAATTATAAAAACAGAAAAGCCTCTTAAATCTTTGTAGAAAAAAGTAACTGCTTCAAAGCATGCCATGCTTTTCTCAAGCTACGTGGTCTTTATCTCTAAACACACCTTTGTGAGTGTCGGGACTGAGGAGAATGTGCTGCCCACCTTCCATTCTCAACAGCTGACTGATGTTCCACAGAAGGCCAAGAACCAACAGTGCATAGTCCTGGGAAATGAATAACAATGAAAAGCCTTACCCTCCTTTTTTTTTTTTTTTTCTGAAGAAAGGATTTGGCAAAATTCCTTTATCTCCACAAACACCAGCTGTAAAAATCCAATTAACTAATTCCAGTTATGTTTACACATCCCATCATTAAGTTTCCATACCAGCTTACTGTGTTTTTGTGCTGTTCCGAAATCCAAGTAGTATTTTGATACGCTGAAGTGAACAGGACACAACCACGTAGAAAGACACGCGGCCGCCTTCTTGCCAGCACAGGAACTCCACTTGCCTGCCCACCTGCCCTATTTCAGCCTCCTCTCTGAAATGTAGTTATGCTCACCCGGCTGCGTTTGTTGTACCCACCAGCCCTGTCTTACCCACATCCAAGAGAAGCATGGAAATTAGGAAAGTCTTAGGCCATGCCTTCATCAAAAGGACACATCACTCAGGGTCAAGCTGTACGTGCTCTAAATGATGTGTCAACAAGGTCTGTGTGAAAGAAAAACCCTGCCAAGTAGCTTCTGAACTCTGGCTTCTAATAATTTCTACAAAAACTATCACTGTTTCTGGTGGTGCATGTAAAAGAAACAAGATGACCCCATTTTCTGGGTATTTGAAAACAGACTTCAACATCTGGCTCAAAAGTCTTTTGGTAAACTTTTGTCCAGTGAGAAGAGAGCATGGTTCACTTACCACACAACACAGCCACAGGACTTTTACCACTTAGAGCAACAGGAAAAGGCAGTCCGAAGAGCATGAAAGCAGTAGGAAATTAATTTATTTTAAGGACATAGAAATAGGGCTTGCCTCTTACACTGCTGGACAGGAGGGCCAGCAGCACAGGACATCTGTATTCAGATACACCCAGTTAAATGTATGGGCAATAATCATCATGCTCGGCAAGTATTTTTCTGAGTCATTTCCACTGCAACTTGTTATACATGATTATCTGCCTCCGCATGTGAACTAACAAACAGCCAGCAAGTTAAAAAGTTGAGGCCATAGTCCAAACTAGCTCAGCTAGTCTGGGTCTATTATATTCAGATTAAAAAAAAAAAAAGGGTGGGGGAAGAAAGAAAACATCATCAATCTGTAAAACTAAATGGTTTCAAAGTAACCATTAGCGAAGTTAAGGAAGCCTTAAGCTGCAGAAACAATACTAAGTCCCACTGAGCTACTACTACACAGGCACCATCTACAGAGAAAAGTCTGGAAATTGCTGCTAAGCAGGCAAGAACTGAAACAGATTGTCTTGCTTGCTTCTAGCAGCCTTTATACAAAAACAGGTGAGCTGGAAGCCAGCCAGACTACAAGAACCTGCTCATATCACGGGTGCAGAGGAGCATGGTCGTGTTAGCATAAATGAAAAGCTCAGCAGCAACACAGCCGGCAGCCCCACACCAGAGATTCCTCCAAGTGCCAGCTTTCACTTTGCAATGCACAACCTACACTAGGCACTGTTTCTCGGGAAGCTGAGACTCACATAACCACACAGCTGCAGAAATTAAAATCCATTGCTGGGATGCCAAGAATCTCAAACAGCAACAGCAGAAATACACATTTCAGCATCCGATTTCATCCATTTCTGCACATTTAAACTGAGTTTAAACAATACTTGTAATTGGGGAAAAAACCCCACCCGTGTCTATTATTTTTAAACTGGAGGCAGTACATGACACTGTTTCCCTGTAAACTGCAGCTCACATAATCAGGTTTGAAAGGACAAAAATGCAGCTTTTACCCAAAGACAGAGAAAAGAACCGATATTTCTGAGTTAATATGAACTCTTCTATAGAGACAGGGTGTGACTGTAAAGGAGCAGGGGAAGTGTCTGTTTCCTAAGGGCTTTGTTAAAGGCACTGTTACTGACCTGTTGTTAACAGAGCTGTCATTTTTACCACCAGTAACTACAGAACATTTTAATATGCAAGTAATGAGGTAAAAATACAGCACTGGAAGACATATTGGTCTAGGCCTGCAGAGCCATGGTATTTAGTTTACCTTTACAAATGAGATTCAACAGTCAGATTTCACTGCAGCAGGAAGACAATGACTTTTTATGCCAAAACATCTAATGCTCCAGATTATTTTGCCTGCATGAAGAAACTTTTAACACTCAAAGATAGTTTTCCTTTTCCCCACCACTTGTGCAATCAAATGTGAACTTTAAAAAGACAGGAAATCACACGAAATTTGTGCAAGAGGACGTGCCAATGGCAAAGATTATGTAGGCAAATATACTAAAGTTGAATTGACTTCAGCCTCAAGCTGCATGCTGATGCCACCAGAAGCAGAGACCACCAGCTGCATTTGACATGTTCTAATACAGCTGAAGTCTAAACTAAAGACTGGCAAACTCAAAACCTTTACCACACACCTTTACTGTAGTTGTCACATTTTGTCCATTTTGTTTTGTAAAGTGTTGATGACTTCTTGCCCTGTATCCCAGCACTGACGAGACCATTTAAACAAGCACGAAATGCCAAATTTCATAGGAAGGGTAAGACAAGGTCCAGCTTCAAGACAAGAAATGGCAAATCAAGTTTGTAAAATATTTAATAGAGCAGTTCCCCAGTGGACTCCTGACCAGAATCATAACCAGACTTCTAAAAAGTATATATATATTTTCAGATTTGAAAATTTTATCTTTATTTTTTACAAAATGGATTCCAGGAAGTTTAAAAGGCAGTATCATAGAGGACTGGGGCGCAGAAATCAGGTGTAGTCATTCAAAGCATTCAAGTAGGAATATGATCATATAAATATTTGAAAAGCATCTTTTATCATAAATGTTCAGAACAAAATGTATAACTCATTCCAAACTAAAAACTGAGCTTTATAGCACGTATTTCCCTGAACAGAAAAAAATAAGTAACTTTTGAAGTATTTCTAAAGGCCTGAAAGCTTTTTCCATGGTTAGTTACAATTAGAAGACTTGCCTTAGATTAAATTCCTTCCTTTCCAAATATGGAAAGTATTAACATCAGTCCACTGTTAAAACGGACAAGGTGTTGCAAATTAATTCTGGTATAGTATGTTCCAAGAAAGCCTAGAGTATAAAGGTGCTGAGGTGGCTCTGAGTTAGTAGTCATCTCCCCTGCTGACGACCTCCTTGCAGGTGGGGCGCAGCAGGATGGTGTGCTCGAACTGCGCCGTGTAGGAGCCCTTGATGTCGCACAGGGGCGGGTACGGATCCACGATGCCCAGGTCGCACAGGTTCTTCAGCGCCATCAGGTATTTGCTCTCCCCCAGGCGATCCAGCCACCGGCGGCAGAAGGCAAGAGTACCAAAGTTTTCATTGATAACATTTAGCAAGTGCTTTGCTCTTGGAAGCCTTGAAGAAAAAAAACCAAACAAGAACGTGTTGGAGAAGAAAGAGGTATCACCAGCATGCAGAAATATTTCACTACAGAAATAAGACACACAATTAAGAATAAGGTGAGATTGCAAGGTCTTTTCAGACTGCCTAGACTTGGGATGTCTTTCTACATCAGTCACATGTTCTCTTTAGAAAATAAAAGTGCTCTCTCCTTCTGCAAATATATATCCTTCAAAACAGATTGTGAACCTATCTGCAAGCTAAACTAAACATAGGGACAGGAGTCTTCCTCTTAAAAATTAAAAGGACGTTTCATTTTATAAAGAAAAACAGAATTCTTCCTGATCCAGTGGTCAGTAATCCGAACTAATTTTGGCAGAAGCTTGGTGGTTTAAAATGCTAAATTTTCACTTCTGAAGTCAAATACTCAGTAAGCTTTTTATTCATACTTCTTACAATATACAGGCATTTAAAATATATGTATTTATAGATCTACTAAGAACTAAGCTTATTTGCAGTCAAGCAGTTCCTTTGCAATCTTTAGTCTAATTCTTCCCATCTCTCAGATTCCTAGTTTGTGCTGAAAAGCATGCCTGCCTGCTATGTTTCTGACCAGAGTAGCCTTTTTTTCAGAAAATAGGCACTGCTAGAAATGGCAAAAGGCAAACCCAGTGAAACTAAAAATAAGTAATTTCTTCATTTTGCAGCAACACACTAAAGCAAATACTCAAAACTCTCAAGATGTCCATAAAATAAAACAGACGGCACAAATAGCTTAATAGATTCTGGGAACAGCAGTAAGAAAGATTGTGGCACACGACCAGAGTACAGATATTGACTAAAAAAACCCACTATACATTTAATACACAGATGAATACACAAGTATAATCTATATATTAGTAATCATGAAAAAAATAATGGTAGGAAGATTGTTAAAAATCAATACAAAATTCTGAAAACATATGTTCTCCATTTTCAGTTCCTTGGAAATAATTCCATATTGTTCCACATTAACAATCAGTGTATTTTGTAACACTGTTGCTAGTGCTGCCCTTTGAGTCCTCTGACAGCCTATTAATTAGTGAAGAACATGCACTGTATCAAGTTTGAATGCCAAGGGGGTGATAGCTCTATCAAAATACACCAAAAAAATCCAACCTTATTGGCACATGCCCGACATCAAAGTTCTTCATGTAATGAGAACACTCCATATCATCATGAACAACGCCTTTTCCTGTGCTACCGAAGGTTTCTATAGCATACACCTCACCTTCCTAAGGAGAGAAAAACAGAACATGTTGCAACATGAAGATGTGACACCGTGTCATTCTGACACAACACCTCAGTATTACCACTTCTGAATACAAGTAATTCAATGTGAATAGATTCAATTGCCAAATCAATGTAGAAAAAAATTCAGCATGGAGATTTCACACATTAGAGTTACAGGTATGTCCAAATCATCAACTATTTACATTAGTACCATTTCATTTCAAGCCAGAAGCATCAGCATGTTTCTAGACACAATTTCTCAAAGTCCTTGCAGTTAAAAACATTGTCAAGGCATGTATCTAACAAAGCTATCAAACTACATTTGCTAACTGGAAGTACTTCTGCACTATTCAGATATAAGTCCTAGGAAAGGTATAGTTTAGACATAGCAAATAGATGTTAATTACAGACACTTACTGCACTGATGAACTTTCTGCCCAATTTCAACAAGAATTTTCTGGTAACAGGTGCAAGTGTATACCCTTAACCTGCTCATTTCCACTCCACAAGATGAATTTCAAGAAATGCAGGTGATATATATCTGAAGGGGCATTATCAAGATTCTAGCCAAGAGCATACTGAAATGCCATTATACAAACTCATTTCTGCCAAGTGCACTCACACATCCTTAACAGCAGGACTGTGACAGGGACTTAAGAAGCCAGGGCATCAAACACTGACAGACAGTATGAGTTGCACTGTTTATTTTATTAAGCTACTTTTAAAGTCACAAGCCCCAAATAAGAAGCCATATGAAAAGCAGTAACACAGGCTTCAAATTCAAGACAAACTTTTGAAGATCTCCCTGAATATTCAACTGACTCTTTAAAAAAATGCAAACCCTCAAAAACCCCCACACAATGCTGCCATAAGATTCACTTAACACCCACTTTTTCTGAATAAGGATCATCAGAGGCTCTATTAGTCACAAAACTCATTGGATTGCAGTTTGATACTATAATTAGTGCAGTACAGTAAGACCTTGGCTATGCTTCAATTCTTCACTGCCAAACTCACTGTGTTTAAAAATGTAGGATTATGTCCTAAGTAACCTATAGAAGCTGAAGAAATTAAAAAACGTCTTCTCCCCAAAAACAAACCATTAATAAAGTCAAACTAAGAAGAACACACAAGTTTTTCTATCTTCCTTTTCCAATATTCTTAATCCCTTTGCACAGTCTTACAGATAAGGTGATAGCTAAAACTTTGTCTTTTTGTGCACATCATAGGTTAACAACTATGATACAAGTTTTGGTTGATGAGAGTGAGCCTACCTTAAAAAACAATCCTGTCCAGACCACAGGCTGCGCCTATTCAGCTCTTACAAACCTTATCTATCCTTACAGACAGACTTACTGGTGATCTTAGTGATGAAGCTTAGAATGAAATTAAAAGCTTCTTGTCTTGACCATCTTTTAAATCTTATCTCATTAGAACGAGAGCTTCAGTGAAAACGATGGCTAAATCTCAGGTTCCATTTTTGAAAACTACCTTCCCAGCCTGTACTTTGTCACATCATGAACAGCCATTGCCCTTCCCCTGCTCCAGAACACTATCCAACCAACATCTTTCAACTAGCCTCTCACATTAACTACATTCAATTATTTTGTATCTGTAGAGAAAAACTGCACTAGAAGCTTTTCAAGAAAAATACTATCTAACAGTACTCACAAAAAGTCATCCAAAACTATACTACAGATGTATTTATCAAGAACTACCTGAGTGAGAGAAGAAACGAACAAGGAGTATGAAGGTCCTGAATGACCTGCAAGTCATTCAGGAAAACGCTGATTTCCTGAATTCCAGTTCATCCCTAAATACAAACTTCTGTCCTTTCCCATGCTCCTAAATGCAACATTCCAACACTCCATTTAGTAATGTATACACACTGAGAAATAAATATGCAGGAGTTTCAGTAAGTATTGGTATGGCATTCAGATTTTAACAGTGGAGGGTTTATTTTGGTTTTTGGTTTTGGTTTTTTTTGTTTTTTTTTTTTCCTTTGGTAGTTTGCTTTTTAAATAGCAGGGTTCCAAGGTTCCAACTCCAGAAAGTATTAGATACCTGAACACTCCAGGGCTAAAATGAAGAATCCACTGAGACAAAACTACTCTTGTACAGGAGCATTATACAGTACAGCACTTATCCCACTGCAATTATTCACCAGGATCACAAAAACTACAAATTGAAACTGCACAGGAAATACTATTCTTGCAATGATACTGGGGAAGTTTAACAGAAAGAATAAAGAACTCAACTGACCTCCATTCTTGTGGCTTCTCCTCCTTTCACAATGGGTACTGTTTTTCCTGCATGTATCCTATACGGCCCGATGGAGTGTCCATTCAAATTGCGAATTGGCTTCACTTTGGAAGAAAACATTAACGTGACAGGCAATTTCCTAACAAACGGGAAACCCTTTAAGGGCAATTTAGTTTGTTACCCCGTATTGAAAGTACAATAGTGGGTCATCATATTGCAGAGGAACCAAACGCAGAACCATCCACACATCTTGTACAAACATCAGCCAAGGCACAAGTTAGTTTTGTATGCTTTAGCAAGGTGTCATTATTAAAGAGCAGCAACTCCAACATTAATAAAAGCTTATTAATAAAGCCAAACAGCAAGTATCAAATTATCTGTACAGTTCAAAATTGTTGTTTAGCATTCATCTTATCGGTACCTTATCTGTTAAAGATACAATACTTGGAAGGATAAGCCAAGAACATTTCTCCAAAGGAAAGGCAAGCCAGCCATAAACATGTATTTATGCAAGCCTCATATCTTACTTCTAGCAGAAAAGTCTTTTCAATCCTACATCAAAATCAATCTTTGTACAAATTGATATACAGATACACACTTCTAAACAACGAGCCTTATATAAAGAAAAGAACTTGCCTTGGTACGTTTTGCCATCAATTTCAACTTCATAAGACTCCATAACTTCTTGTATGGCCTCTCCCACATCACAGAGACGTACATCTATTCCAGCACACTGAAAATAAAGTGCAAATATAAATGGAAAATAATCACAACATTTACTGAAAAAGACTTTGTAAATTACTTATATAATAATCATACCTTTATTCCAGTATTTGTGGCATCCTTTACAGCTTGTAATAGTCTGTCATATTTTGGATTGAATGTGACTGTAAAAGCACAATCAATAATACGACCTGAAATCAGCAAAAGTTAGTTAGCTTCATAGTATTTGCGTTGAAAAGTGCTCTCAAAGTTGTAATCAATAAAGGAAAACTAACCACTAATATGTGTTCCAAAATCTATTTTGCAAATATCATTGTACTGCAGGACTGTCGGATCTCCAGCATTGGGAGTGTAGTGGGCAGCGCAGTTATTCAGAGAACACCCCGTAGGAAATGCAAGACCTGCATTTAAACCGTTCTCCTTTATCAGCTTACGTGAGCAGTCTTCTAGTTTTTCACTAAAAGGCAGAGGGGAGGGAGAAGAAAATACAGTTGTCATTAGTATTTCTTATGATGACTTCAAATAAATCAATGCAAGAACAAAACCTCAGAAAAATATTCAAGCAAATGTTTTTATGTCAAATCAAACTATTTGTATGCTAAGCAGACAGACAACCCTAGGCTAAAAAACACAGGCACAACACAAGAATCTTCAGTTATCTGTGTTGTTTCCTCTACCCTTTCTTGGGCAAAATGAGTCCTTCTCTACTGGTTTTATTCTAAGTTTAAAATATTTATCCTTACAAGTATATTTAACTCATTCTTCCTGAGCAGCAGAGGTTAGACAACCAAAGTTGAGGCAAATTAAATGTATTCTTTACAATTACTGTGATTTATCTTTACAATTACTGTGATTTAAAAGGAGTAAATCACAGTAAAAAAGGAGGGAAAGGAGCTTCTTAATTATTAAAAAAACTTGGATTATAAAAGGACTTTTTAAAAAAAAATTAGTGATAACTATGATTAAATAAAACCTTGTGAGACTAGCATTTGTTTTTTGGTTTTGTTTAGTCTCAAGATGCTAGCTACTGCAAATCCACAAATACATGTCCACCGGTGCATTCTCCTTCAGTGTCAGTGAACAAGGTAAACTGCAGCTCACTGCAGTGCACCAAACTCTGATTTTAAGAAAGCCAGGGAAATATAAAAAAGGAGAGCGTATTTTAATCAGGAAGGCCCCATAGCCTGAGGTACTGGTGGAAGAATAGTCATGTTTTGAGAAAATGACTGCTTAGAACAGTCAAACTGTGTAATTCACTATGACAGATTTGTTTCACCCATATGAAACAAAGACTAGTGAGCTGCCTTTCTTCTACTTTCCCTCATGGTATATTATGTCCTTCTGTTACCCTAGCACAGTTACCTTGGGGATCAGCTCTCATTAGCTTTCTTACTATCCTACTCTTGTCAGCACAGTCCTCAGTCACACCAGGCTGAAAGCACCTGATTTTGGAAGCTAAACTGTTCTGGATCAGTGCAGTACTTGGACAGTAGACACTCAATCTAGATAAACTGAAGGACAGAAAAAGTAATAGTTGGAAGAGTCACAAAAATCATTCCAGGCTAATTATTTCTTTAAACTTAATCAACTTCATGTTCATCTGAATCAATTTCCTCAGTTATTTCTTGCTAACTGAGAATAATAAAAACCCCACTGTGTTTCCACCAGAAACATCAGTCAGTCAATGAAGACTAAACATAGTCCAAACCTTCCTGCCCTGGAGGACTGAATACACAGCCGAGCTGGTTTTATGCCTCTCTGCCCAGTCCCAGGCACAGACTGCACCTGCACTGTCCACACGGCATTTCATGACAATTCTGGCAAGCGGCAGCAGTGCTTACTGCTATTGCTGCTTCTCCCAGCACTGCTGCAGAGCAGCAGAGGCACTGAAATCTAAATGAAGCATATAATCGAAGTAAGTGAACATCATGGAAAGCTTGATTTAAAATTCAGTATAATCCCAGGCCCTGCAAAGCTGCATAAGCTAAAAATACAAGAGGAAACTTAAAGGAAATAATTGGCAACACTGGTTGTGTATTCAAACACAAATCTCCCCAACACTCATTACACAGTGAATTAAGCACACAAAACAGAGACTAAATCTCTCCCCCTCTGGAAAATGAAGGAAAATCTACAGCAGAGGCCTTCCAGAAGGTGTGTGTCCTCACCAGATTTCTATCATTGTCATTCCAGGTTTTATCCAGCTCATAACGTATTTCCTCACTTGTCTGTGTGCCTCTGCAGCCTCCCGAAAATCATTCCAGATTTCCTCACTGGCTTGGTCTAGTGCTTTCTTTTCTTCACTAGTTGTTCGCCACGCAGCTGTTCGCCTTGAAAATAAAGGAAATGTTTCAAACAAGTTAGTGTAATCTCAGCAGTCATTACAACTTCTGTCTAAAGCCTGCAAAGTGTTTATTAACCAGTCAGGTCTACATTCCCCTGTGCAACAGAAACGATTCTGATTTATACAATTTTCAGAATAAAGGAAGCCTATTAAAAAAAAAAAGGCAGTAGCATCCTACCAAAGGCCCAGACAAGCAGGGCGCTTGAAGAATGCCCTGCTTGATGAAGTTTTCAAAGAGACAGAACAGGCATGCACAATTCATATTAATGCCTGCAATTCCACCTTAAGTTTATCAGGGCGAAAAAAACTGCAGCAGGCTCTACTCATGCAAAAAGTTTCTTTTTTTCACAATCTTGTTCATTCAGACAGCATTGTTCCTGTATAGAGATGAACCTCAGCACTGTAGTGTGGCTGGTTGGCCCAGAAACTGTTGCTGACACAGACAATAAGCATCTTCAAAATTTAAGAGCTTGCAGTTCCAGTATTATTTTCATTCATGCTCAGAATATTTAGGTAATAACACCTGACACAGTGCATGGTAACTATGACACATGCCAGAACGTTACTTTCTAAATAGGCTGGATGGTGAATTAACATTTGTTATGGGAGAGCACCACTCATTTCGGCTCTTTGGTAGGTTCTTGGAGCAAATACACAAACATTTTTAACGCAGGACTAAGTATAAGATTAGCTTTGAATATATTTTGCATTACGCAAAAATCCAATGCAACTAAGGTTCCATGAAAGCAAACAAACAAAAACGTAATTTAAGTACTCCAACAATGGTCAGAACTTAGCTAGAAGACTACGCTAACTACAGAGTTGAGATAATCCTTCTAATGGTGAAGCTGCAGCCACGTAACAGTGCAAAAAACCCTAGCGATGACTCCAAGAACTCCGTACATGCTATGCACAACAAAAACTACTAAGAACAATACACAGATACACACATGCTGGCGGGTGGATCTTTAAAAAAAAAAAGGGTGGAGGACAAGATGGACCAAAGATGCTGAAATACACTGGTTTTCAAATTTCAAAATCATTGCAAGTAAGTTGATTCTAAGCAAACAACTGAGCACACAGAACGTAAAGGATTAATTTTTGAAATCCAAAAGTGTAGCTTTTTACCTGTTTCATAGACATGTAACTCAGCTTACAGCTGAGTTTACAGCCAAAAAACAGGTACAAGTGAACCAAGAGACTATGGCCTGCAGTTTCGCTGCATTTTGAAATAAGAACATATATGTAAATTTGTAAGTATATATATTTATAGTGTTTCAAATGAGATGAAAAGATAAAGGAGGATTACAGGCTATTTCCAAAAATCTTCCTCAAGATGATCAGAGAATGCAAAATATTTTGAGACCCCTTCGCTTGTTTCCACTGAACTATCTGCTCCTTTTCAGATAAAAGTGCAAAGGAGAAATCCCACATTTGAGCAGTACCTTTCTGAGCAGTTTTCTTGCTCCAATAGCAAGTATCACACATACTACTCTTAAAATTTGCCTCAACCTGGCACATTCTACCAGAAAAAGAAAGCAATGGGCTGCAAAACCTAGAAAACTGGACTTCAGCCAGCACAGTAGTCATTGAAGATGGAAAAGGTGCACTGCAGAAAAACACTGGGGACGGAGACTCAAGGATCCTTTCAGACTGTTCTGGATTCCAGCAGCGAACACCCCTTGGTAGCAAGAACTGCTGACAGAGCCTGGGCAGCTGCTCTGCCATCTGTCACAGGCTTGACTGCAAACTCCAGCAAACTGGCAGGAAGCCATCCTCACTCTGTCTTACCGTATTTCAGCATATAGTCACCTCATGCAAGTCAACTGGGGGACAGAACAGCCTCTACATGTAAAAACACTGTATCAGACCCAAAGCGTTTTGCTGACAAAGCTGCACTCCTGGGAGCTCAGGAAGAGAGGCAACAAGAATTTCTGCTAGGGCCTAAGCGCTTCAGGACACGTCTGAAGTCAGTTTGTCACATGAAGGCCTCACACCAAACATCAAGTCCCCCAACAGGTACATGAGCTAACAAGCTTTTGGCAGTTTCCTAATGTGCTATCTGCCACATGTCAGCTAAAGAAATTCAACTCTTGCTCCAAGCCATTTGGTCCAGCTTTTCACTCTTGTTCACAGCCTACAGTTTTCACTAGTACAAATCTTTACAGGATCACACGGTAAACTAGATTCTAGTGATCACGGAATTCCAGAAAATAATTTCCCCAGATTATCTTCACCCTGATAATCCAGTCATGTTGGAGGGAAGGGATGCCATACAGGGGGACCATTACAGGCTTGAGAGGTGGGCCTGTGTGAACCTCATGAAGCTCAACAAGGCCAAGTGCAGGGCTCTGCACTTGGGTCTGGACAATCCCTCCACAAATACAGGTGGGTGAGGAATGGATTGAGATCAGCTCTGAGGAGAAGGATTTGGTCAAGCTCCACATGACCCAGCAATGTGCAGTCACAGCACAGAAAGCCAAATCACACACTGGGCTGCATCACAAGCAGTGTGACCAGCAGGTCAAGAAAGGTGATTCTGCCCCCAGTCTTCACTCTTGTGGGACCCCACCTGGAGTACTACAGTCAGCTCCGGGGCCTCCAGCGTAAGAAAGGGTGGAGCTGTTTCAGTGAGTGCAAAGGAAGTCCATGAAGATAATCATGGCTGTAGCACCATTCGTATGAAGACAGGCTGAGAAGAGTTGGGGCCATTCAACCTGGAGGAGATAAGGCTCTGGGAACACCTTGTAGCACCTTTAAGGTTCTGGAAGGGAGAGCTTTTTGCCAAGGTCGTGTAGTGACAAAACAAGGGGTAATGGCTATAAACTGAAAGATGATAAGTTCAGATTAGAAGCTAGAGAAAAATCCTTTACTGTGAGGGTGTTGAGGCACTGGAACAGGTTGCCCAGAGAAGTTGTGGAAGATGTCCCTGCCAATGGAAGGGAGTTTGGAACTAGCTGATCTTCAAGATACCTTCCAAAGCAAAGCAGTCTGTGACTCTGTAACAGCACAGAGGCAGAAACAAGTGGGCAGGGTCAAGAATTCCTTAATTCTACTTTAACAAAATTGGTGTATCATGAAATATTGCTTATTTATTTTCTGCTCTTCCAGTTGTATCATTTCAAATTCCCATGTCCTCAAGAAAAAGCACAAGCTTCCAAAAAAATACTGGAGATATAAAAATGTTAAGCCTGTTAGTCTGTTGTCTATGGAAGTACTGATTACCTGGTTTTTTTTTTTGCTGAAATTTGAATGACATCCACATCTAGTTGAACTTCTCACACAAAATACACAATTGTAGGCTGATGAGAGGTAGGTAACTTTAGAAAGCATATGACATCAACAGTTAAGAATAGAAGTGCAACTCTTAAAAAAATCAAAGACAAAACCCTACTGACCTCAGCATGAATAAGACATGGAACCAAAATGCTCTACTAATATATAAAATGAAGCTATTACTCAGAATATGAAATACCCTGGCATTAATGTCAGCTAATAATTTAAGTAGTTGCTTATATTAGGAAATACTAAAGTAGCATAGCAAGATTTAAATATTTAAATTAGGAAGAAAAGTAAAGCACATATTTGCTTAAGAACATTAAATGAGGAAACTATTTTAGGTTCCTTAGAAGTGTATATTCTTCCTCCATAGCAGAACATCATGGAACAGAAAAGATGCCCCACTTAAATCCTGTTATGAAAGGTTTGTTTTTATGGCTTTTGTCTTTTTTCTTTTCAATTAAATAGTAGTTAAACCAGAGCAAATAATTTAATCTTCAATAGCTGAATATGAATTCGAGGTGTAAAAATAGTGCATTGTTTGTTAATAAACTATGTACATGCTTAAGTTATTTATTATCTAATTTCCTGGTTTACTTAAATCATATTCTTATGAACATGGCACATCCTAAATACTTAACTCTCAAACATTAAAGAATCACTCCTGGATCAGCCTGTCAGAATTGTCTTGACCAAGCTCTTTATTAGCATGCTGATCTTGTGCATGCAAATAAGGAAGTCATAAATAAATAGGAGTACATCTTGTGTTCAAATGGAAGTAATGAAAAAGAAGAAAAAGCTTCCTTAAAAGCAAATTTTCATCTCATAAAAATGAAACCAATTTATAGGGGGCACTGGACTCTTACTTATTTTACTTACATTCTACAAGAAACAGGCATTGACTTTAAACAACCAATAAAAAACCCAAAACATTTCAAAGTAATTTCATTCTGAAGAAAAAGTCATTGAAAACTAGACAATGCTTTCAGACACAAATATTTACCTACTCTCCCCCTTTGTTTAAACTATTTTTTCAGAGCTTTGATTCAATGTTTCCTGGAAAGTTTCAAAGTTTTAAGTAATACTTGGTCATTTTATTCAAGTTTGCATACAATTCAAGCTAATTCTATGCCATGCATCCTGTGTCTCTCTCAGGTAAAATGTGACCTTCCACAACACTTCACAAAGGGAAAAAAAATCAGGAAAACTCATTCAAGTTGGTATGCCCTAGTCCTAACAATGCATAAAGAAATAGTAGTCTCCTGTAAAATCATAAGGGTGCAGATCTCTTTTGCAGCGAACCATTGGAAGCTGTTGCTTGTTTAGTGGAATTGCACATTATTCCCACATCACTATGAGGTACAAGAACAGGTGAGGTTACAATAACTATATTCATTCCAAGAGAGAGAAGCAAAGTACAGAATGTAACATGTAGGCTTTTAAATTAAATGAAGAGATCAACAAGTCTCTACCAAAAAATAAGTAAGAAAAAAAGTTGGCATCTCAATGGTCACAAAACTGCTGCATAATAGTGTCTCATCTCCCTGAATTTTAAACCTTCACTCACTTCTAATTCAGACAATGTTTTTCTCACAGGCTCCCTACTGAAAGTCTGTTAGTACCGTGGGTCTCAAGGGCCCCCTGTCTCATGGCAATGCTGCTCATACTGGCTACACCTTAATTAAAAGGATAGAGAAAGACAAACATTTCTGGCTTCAAGACTTGTATTCAGTGAGTTCCTGGATAATCCAGTAAAAGGAAAAAAGGGCAAACCCCAAAGTATATTGCTCATTTTGTCCATTTAGTTGTACATTAAAATTTTTTTCACCACATCCAAATGAAGGCACTTATTTATTAAGCTTAAAACACTCACCCATCTTGAGTTGGTGGATATTCACATTCTTCTCCCTTTGGAAATATATTGCTGGGAAATAGATCACATATTGGAATAGAAGGTGGATCTGTCTGGACCTTAGCTGTTGAGTATAATTTAAGACAGTGTTACACATGGGATTCTGGAAATACTAAAACCATCTTATTTCAACCATAAAAGTTATACAACAGAAGTTACTTAAGTCCCCTTAACTAGAATCTGGGCTTCTACCAGGACAACATTTTATCACAATGCCCTCATATGATTTTATTTAGCCAATGCATGCCCTCAATGGCATTCAGGGATACCAGAAAAAAGACAACTTGGCCAGACTCAGCCTACAAATACAAACTGCACCCCTAAATTTGTTTCAGCTGCAAGAACAGCACTTGTACACACTTAATACCAAATAAGCACACAGTCTGTATTTTTGTGGTTGATACCTACGTCCTTTCTTCTTTTTCTTCTTCTTCTTCTTTTTCCCAGTTGCTCCATC
The DNA here is from genome assembly GCA_027886175.1 of Phylloscopus collybita. Taxonomy (NCBI): domain Eukaryota; kingdom Metazoa; phylum Chordata; class Aves; order Passeriformes; family Phylloscopidae; genus Phylloscopus; species Phylloscopus collybita. The sequence continues at coordinate 45,070,579 of JAJNNQ010000137.1, read as the reverse complement.
TCCTTCACCCTCTCCATCTATAGGAAAGACAGTGCTCAGCTGAACATAAAATAGTCTCAAAAGAACCAAAGAAGTTTGAATAAACACAAAACATCTGGACTATCTGGAAACACTTCTCTCACAGAAGAATTTAATGGATTAAAAGACAACATCCAGAAGCTGCCACCAAACCATCAGCATTTTCAGTCCCTATACCAAACACAGACCTAAGAAAATAGTTTTGAAAGTTAACAACAAATGTATCACCAGAGGGAAAAAGAGAGCTCAGGTAAAGTGTTTTCAGAAAGTCCTACCTCATATTCCTCTGTTTTCAGGCAAATAGATGCCTGGAATTGTTGAAGGACATGAGAGAGAACTGTATTAGACACAACAGCTAACAAAAAGCTAAAAACTACTGCTTCCATCCCATCTTCTGACACTTCAGCTAAAAAAACTTACTGCATCTAGAAAGATAAAGACACCAAAGAAGTAAAGACAACAGTACTCTAGGCTAGGCTAAGTTTAATCTTGAGATAACAGGGAAGGTCACAACCAACACTCAGCAAAACCATCGAATGTGGGAGATACGAGGGTGGTCAAACACCAGAACAGGTTTCCCAGAGGGGTGGAAGATGCCCCATCCCTGGAAATAGTGAGCGTCAGGCCGAACGGAGCAATGTGCAATTTGAGCAATGTGATCTAGCTGAAGATGTCCCAGCTCACTGCAGAGGCTTGGACCAGATGACCTTTAAAGGTCCCTTCCAACCCAAAACATTCCATGAATCTATACTAGTGGGAGGTTTCCAGGGAGCACAGCAAGTAACCAAGAATCCACCACAGCATTTACAGTCACACCTGGAGGTAGTAAACAACCCTGCAGACTTCACGTTTGGCTACGTCTAATGCCCACTTACTTCACACGCAGTATCTCAGGTGCTATCAGTTACCTAAACCTGCTGGTCCTAAACACAAATTCTTTTCAAAGTAGACATGTAATAGTCATCCTACACACACAACATTTTCAACTACAGCAAGAAGTAAAATTAAAAGAACTTCTAGAGTCAAGTCAAAGAATTATATTTTGATTTATACAGAAGCTCGTATTTAAAAACAAAACCAAACCAAAATACTGACCAGCTGTTCCAGCCACTAGATTTCAAGCCTCTCATGATGGTCAATATCATTGGCAGTTTCATGCCATGATGAGTACTGTAATCCTGCAGCTGAGGCAAATTTCATAATGTCACTCCTGCCCCTCCCCATCTCAGTTTGACATTATAAGTATCTTAATTTAAGTTTCCGTAAAAAATTGCAAATACAAATACTTTGTATCTGTAACACAGTCCCAACCTACCAGGTTCTTCATCAATCTGTATTTCATAGGCAACCAAAAATCCTTACCAGTGCATATAAATTTCTTTAAAATGTGGTAACTTTGTCACCTTTGTCTTGACCTTGAGCAGTGCCCAAATCATTCATAAAGAAATTAATTAGACATACTCCAGTTCATTCACCAAGTGATTTTTGAATTTTTTTTAAAGGCTAGGCCTAAACTGAAGGGAAAAAGAAACCCCAGCATTTCTTAAATATTGTTGCTGTTGCTATCTGCATATTGTAGTTTTTCATACATCACTGCACGTGAAACTGCCAACTGCAAGCCAAACTAACCCTGTCTATGCTTTCATGTCCTTGAAGACTGCTGCAGACTAACTGTGCTGCCAGAAACATAACTACTGCATCTGACCGGTACTCTGTCTCCAGGTTATTTGGCTGCTAAGGAAAAAACTGTCACCAGAAAAGCAATTTCAGATCTTTGCAAAGCAGAAGTCCAGCCGTGTATCACTTTGGTACAGCCATTTAATAGCTTAGCACAGTATCATGCAAAAATGTTACAGACCAGCACATTTTAACATGGCAAGGGAAATCCAAAGAGCACTTCCTAATCTCTCCTGGAGTTGAAACGCCATAGAGCCTCATTTTTGAGGCCACTCAGTTACAGGTTTATCAAGAGGAAAAAAAAAAAAAAAAAAAAAAAAAAGGAAGCAGGTATTTTATTAATTTTAATCTAACGCAGCATGTCTTAAAGAAACAATTCTGAAACTACACAATTAAGATGGAAAATAGTAAGAACCAGAACAGGCAAGAACACAGCTGTCTTCAAAAAACTTTAATTAGTTTTAATTTTTCTGTAAAAGTATCAGAAAGTAGAAAACCGATTTCTACAAAGTTATTCATTACTAAAAACACATCCAAGTCTAATATGTGGAAAAAAAAAGATTACTAATTCGGTCATAGCATCGCTTCATTTTTTATGCCTTCAAATACTGTAATACAATTGCTAATACTGTAAAAAGGATAAGAGAACACAGCATTTGATCTGCAACTATCACTGTTATTTATCCTGAAATAGAACTCTAACTATTCTAATAATTTCAAAGATTTCATTGTATACAGTTTTTTCACTACCCTCCTCAATACTTCTTCCTCAAGTTGCAATGATGGCAAAGCACATATTACATTAATTTCAACGCCATAATCTGAAAGATACCACAAAACAAACCACCAGAATATGTTTCTATGTGAAGTACCTGCATTAAACTTGATCCCACAGATTGGTAATGGTTAAAGATAAATTTGTTACTTAATATGTCTCAGCAGTCTGATTTAATTTTTCTAGACTTCCACACTCAATTCATTAAAATGAAATTCTGGAAGGACAAATTCCAGCAAGTGAACTAAGAATATTTCTAAGCAGACTGCTCAAAGTGCTGAGCCAACTTTATATGCTAATTCAGAAAAATGAAACTAAATTACTAATTTAAGAAATGTATTTTTTTGAAAACCATTTCTGTTGAGAACTATTCATCAAATCGAAGGAAATACAGCACCTTTACCTGATATTCTGTCCTGGGTTGATGCTACACTGTATCCCCAATCAACCCAGGACATATTCCTACAGAAAAATGGACCCAGTCTGGAATCAGACACTTTCCAGGTTCTTGCTTAGAAAATCAGCTACATAGCACAAGCAACACACAAAGAGTGTGTCTTGCTTATATATTAATCTCCTCCCAATTCAATTTTAATGAAAATTTGTAAGTACAGATGAGCAGGTTTCAAGTCACTGGTAAAGACTCTAAAACCTATTAATTAAAATGTTCCCTTTAAATTTTCTCTGTATGTTTTGTTTTAAGCCAAGAATAAGAGACATAAATTGGAACATATATGTCTACTGACCACGGTAATGCAAGTGAGAATGATTTATAGCTTACCTCATCTCAAACTAAACATTTCCCTTCAGTAGTAGATCCTTGAAGACACAAGCCTTTAAAAAAGCCTGTATTCTTGTTATTTTTTATATGTATGTTTGTGTGACAGCAAAATCGTTGACAAAAAGTAGAAAGTATAGATAGTTGCATCTCACCTCTCCAAAAAGAAACCCAACCAAAATCAAACCAAGTAAGACACCTGTAAACAGTCTCTTAAAAGGGAGTCTTGGAAGAAGCTGAAACTGGAAACATTATGAGAAAATATAAGTTATACTTGCCATCATCATCATCATCTTTTTCTTTCTCCTCCAGTGCTTGCTTGTCCAATTGTCTTGCTACATCATCAAGAGCACTTTCCATTTCTTTATCAGTTTCTTGTCCTGTTTGTAAAGTTAAAGTATGCCTTACAGTAAAACATTAGCTCCACGTTAGTAACCAAAAGCCCCCAAAACTTTATAAAAACATTATGTTGTACTCATCCTACAGACACCTGAGCACCTAATGCTTTTTTCTGTCTTAAGGCAGCCTCAAAGTGTAAGGCTGTAGGACGGTACAGTGACAGGTGCTGTTAATGAAATCTTCATATAAAGGTAGATTACCCTGACACTTCTGATTACTTTTTTCTGCCAGGGTAACTAATTTTTCTTCCCATAGCGGCAGCCTGCTCTTGTGAGATAATATGGGCGTGAAGCAGATAATTATAAACGCACAGCACGATCATCGCTAACTGATGGCCTGCTATAACAACCCCAAACCATCGCGCCTTTACGCTATTTGCCCAGACTTGCTCCAGCTCTCTCCGAGAACTTGGGAGGGGTGCAGAACCTCCATCAGGCGGGATGACTTTTACGGCAGCAGTCTTACACCTTTCTCCCCTCGGGGCACAGGAGAGGGCGAGGGAAGCGGTGGCTTCTCTTGCGCACACCGGAGCAAGGAGGACATCCCCAGCCCCAACCGAACAGCCGCAGCATCCTCCGGGCATCGCGAGCATCCCCCTTAGCCCGCACCGCTGCCACGGGCCGGGACAGCGGCCTCGGCGGCGCCCCGCACCCGCACGCCGGGACCCTGGAGCCACCCACGTCCGCCCACCGCCGTGCCCGCTCCCGGTGTGCCGGCCCGCGGCCCCTCACGCCGCCCAGCCCGTCAGCGGAGGGTCGCGGCGCGGCCCGGCCCCTACCCGCGGGGCCCGCTCTGCCCTTCTTCTTCTTCTTGCGCTTCTTCTTGGCGCCATCCTCGGCGCCGAGCCCGGCCGCGCCGTCCCTGTCCTCGGGCTCGGGGGGCAGCTCGCCGTTCAGGTGCTGCTCCCGCTCCTCCGCCCGCCCCACGCCCGCCATGTCGCCGCGGCCGCGCCGCCTCGCGCGCACGGAGCGAGCCGAGGAGAGCGGCGGGGCCGGCGCCACGCTCTGTGGTACGCGCGGGGCACGCCGGGACGGCGGAGGACTCCGCCGGGAGGGCGGGAGGGGGCGGACGCTCAGCCGCGCACGCGCGCCGCCGCCGGCCTGCGCGCGCGGGCCCGTGAGGGGGCAGTGTGGGCGGGGCCGGGGCAGCTCCCGGCTGCGCGGCGCGATAAAAAGCCAAACTAAGAAATCTTACTAAAACAGCTCTTTCCCTCGGAAGGAACAGCTGTTACGTTCCCTTACGGCATGTAAGATTGTTAGGGTTTTACCATTTGAGGGCACTGAGGAAATGTGACTTACGCGAGAGATAGCTGGTGTAGAGAAGGAAAATAATACAAGGGGAAAAAAAAATCACTTGTTCCAAGTCACATAGAGCAAAAAAGAGAAGATTCTAATACATGATAAAAGACACTGCCTTATCCCATTTCTACTACTACGCAGAAACCCAAGGCAAAATGCCAATATTACCAGCATCCACTAATGAAGTATTACATCAGCCTAATCCTTAAAATTTATTTACTGAGCTTATACTTTTCACAGGTTTTCTACTATGCTGGCTGAGAAATACTTTTCCTCCTTGGTATAGTTAAATGTAAAACGGTATAATATAGAGCCATTATAACTTAGAACATATAAAGGTTCAAAACGGGCCTGGTGTTGCACAGGTATGTTTTAAAATGCTTCTGCAGGCCAGTCTTTGCTTGGGAAAACTGGTAACGCCTTGTTCCTCACTGAAGTACAAATTCTGCCCCCTTGGCCCCACGCAGGCCGGCTGGTTCCATCTGCCCCTTCCCTGGCTCACACCAATGGGCATCTTCTCACTCGTGACCTGATACAATTCCCAGCAAGAACAGAACTCAGAAAGACTAAACTAATGCTTTAGTACTGATCAAAGTCCATCCTGCTCCAGGTAAGTGTCACAGCACCATGACATCCCCTGCTCTCACTCTGAGAATGGATGACGCAAAAGCATGTGCACTAACGCCGCCTAGAACACTCTGGATTTATTGCTTTCTATTCTAGTTTTCTAATTAGGTATGTTATAAATGCATATTTTGGAGTTGGCTTTTCGCATATAACAAGCAGATTGCTTTATGTATAATATGGGAAAGTTATATTGCATGGGTTTTTTTTATTAATAGAATTTAAGAAAATTGTGATAGATAAATATTCTTAAATTGTAACAAAGTAGAGATGGGATTGTTGTTTTTTTTTTTTTTAATTCCTCAAAGAGGTAGAAGACAGGAGGGCCAGCTGGAATTCCTGAAGATAAAGAACAACTGAGCCTTGTTGAAGAAGAAATATTTACTACCTCTGTCTAGACTTAGCAAGGCCACATAGAAAAACTGTAACTAAGGGAAGTCTTGAAACCAAAAATGAATATTTGAATCATGTATTAGCTCATTTAAATATGTAACACAGAAGTTCTTAAAACAAAGGATCTGAGAAGAGACGGTGTGCTGATCTTGTTAGTATCAGCACCTCGGCCGAAAAGAGCTTTGTTTTTTTTTTTTCTCCTTTATTGGCTATTTTTATTCTATTTTTATTTTATTTTTATTAAACTTATAAATTAATATAAAAAGGTGAAACGTTGTTTTTCATAGGTAGAAGCAGAATCTACAGAGCTGATTTGGCTTCAGGTTTTACTGTGGATGGTGGCAGGAGGAAGGGGGAGCATCAATGGTCAGATTCCCTGAATTCTCCATTTTGAGTCATCTTACATCTTCCTGTTGTGCATTTATTGCAGTTGGGCACTGTAATGTTCCCAGGATATCTGACAGCAGTGATTTGCGGTTTGCTTTAATCCATTAGTCTCTCATACATCAGACTGCTTTACCCCTTGCTCTAACCCCTCTAGTGCCTTTGACAGCTTGAAAAAGAGTGCTTGTGCTCCTGTTTCATTTGATCTGGCGTGTGACAAAACAGACAAGTTGCCAGACCATGGATTTTGTTGACTCTAGAAGTGAAGTTACAGATAAAGGGGTCCATAAAGTCTACAGAAGCCCAAGGAAGACAGAAGCAGAGATATTGGCCTGAGATAGATAAAATAAGAATACATCTCGTGCAGAAGCTGCAAATATGAGATCTGGAAACGCATCAGAGGAAAAAAAATTCACAAGCAGAATAAATGTTTCTGTGATCAGCTGAACTAACTAAGGGAGTTTTCTGAGCATTGTTTCTTTCCTCCCCAGAATGACTGTGGCGCCTTTCATAGTCACTGTGATACTCCAACAGAGAGGGAGAGATGCCTTGTGCCACACAGTTCAGCAGTTTGGCCTGTCTCTGTTTAGTTGGGGACATTTCTTTGAGCTGCTATTGTCTACGCAGCGGATGATTTTTAGAAAGTGTGTCCAAGTGTCATTATGTTTGGGTGTGTTATTCCACCAATTTTGTCTGAAAGTGAACCTTCGCATAAACCTCCTTTCTTTAAAAAAGTAGGCTGAAAATAAACTATAGGCTGGTGTCACACTTAACACAGAATATAATGAAACCCATCAGAGTGAGAGCAAACTGTGAGTGAGCTAGAAGAAGCAGAATTAACCCAGTGTCTCTGTAGTTTGAGATGGTGTTACTGGACCGAGGCTGTGTTCATCAAGCTCTCAGGGAAAAGAGTGCATTGGAAAAAGCCAAGTTAAGTAGTTTCCAGGTTATGCTACTTCCAGACCCAGAATTAGCACCATATAGAAGAGAATATGGATAACAAAGAGGGGAATAGCATGATAACCAATGTGCAAAAATAGGAATGTTCTATTAAAAAAATTGCAAAGTGGGAGTAAGAAGTTGGCCTGACTGCATTGACAAAGCAAACTTTAACATGAACAGGCCAACAACTGGTTCCACATTCCCCATCTGGCTGCTTTTAAGAGGATTGAAGCTCAGGGATGCAGAGAGAGTGAGACACATCTTGTAGAATGCCCTTACCAGCTCAGAGGGATTTTTTGTCCTTCTATTATTGCCAGTCAGCTGTTCCTAGCATTTAATGTTTAACACATTATATTAATGGATGCTATTTTTCCCAATTGCATGCTACGCTAGACAGCATGATAAGGTGGAAGTATCAGCCAGGCCATAGGCCAGGAGAGACCTGTAAGTACCATTTTTAGCTGGAGGTTTTTGTTTTCTCACTTCTTCGTTTTTCTTAACCATCCTCCCGGACAAAGGCAGACAGTGGCTCGAGAATTAAGGGAAGGGCTGAATGAAGTCCAAAACACTCAGCAGCATTTGAAACACTTTCCTGAAAGACAACACAGAGAGTCACTTTCTCTTGTTTTTCTTCTGAGGAGACTGCTCCAATTGCACTATTTCCCAAGCAAAGACTCTTTTTACTATATTTGCACTATCTTCAGAGAAAGACTTTTTTTTCAGGCTATGTTATGTTTTCTTTCGTGTTTTGTTTTCAAATCGTATCTTAGTGTCAAGAAATGGCATGGAATGGAGTGGGAGAGCTGTCTCTGACAGCTGTGGTTTAATCCTGGAAAGAGGGTGAGCAAGGACAACTAGGGCATAAGTGGCCTATATCAGCCCCCAGAAGAGTTGAACAGTGGGATGTTATATTTTTTTCTGTTTGTATTTCTGGGACTGATGCCATTATTTATGTGTTTATGACACTCATTTTCTTAGCTTAGGGCCAAAACTTACAGTCCTTACTCAGCTGTAAAAAGTCCCTGAAGTCAATGGGAAAATTTTATGACTAGAGGTTTGAAGTTAGGCCTAAATGCTGGAAGTAGACAAAAATGTTTCCTGCATGAGAGCAAATATGTCTTATGGACTCATGAAGGAAAGATATTCCCTGTCACCCATTGCTGAGAACAAAGGATTCTTGTACTTCCTTAGCCATGTCTAAAATTTTCTTATAACCTAGATGAAATAGAGAGATCAAAGGGGCAAAACCAGACCAAAAATTCACATTTAACTCTGTTTACTGTGGCCTTCTTTCCACATTCCTTAGTGATGCCTCTTCTTTTTTTTTTTTTTTTTTTTTTTTTTTTTTTTTTTTTTTTTTTTTTCCCCTGCCAAACACGTTAGATTATAGCCTGTCAGCCTTAATCCAAGCATGCTGCCTTGCCTCAGTTGGTGTCCCAACATCTGTGTCCCTTGGAGGACAGGTTTCAAGAGATGTATGAGTGCTTCTGAAAAGAAGCAAATTTCATCTCTCTGCGTGGTGAAAGTCACTGGGAGAAGCACAGACTGCTGTGTGTGTACTCAGACTGGGACAAGGCAAATGTTTCTCAGTTTGCATCAGTAGATGCATGCTGTGAAATATAAAAGTAATTCAGCTTATGGCCTTCTTTAGAACTTACCTTTCAGATTGCTTTTAAACTACAAGATTCACATGAACAAAACAAGTCAGTGCCTCAGGAAGACTCCTTATATTTCTGTGACAAAGAGCTATTGCATTAGGCAGGTATGCAGAAACATACATTAGGACATGCTGCAGTGAGCGCCTCCCTGGCAGCACGTCTCTGTGCCTGTGCCTAGTCTTGCTAAGGGATGAAAGGCTACAGAGAGCAAAGGGTCCCTAGACTGATGTTTTTAAATATTTTTTTTGTATTTATGATAGAACCATAAAAATTATTTTTATAATAAAAGCATCTTTCTTGATGTACTCACTGAGCCATAACTGCGTATGGAAGTAGTCTTCTTTTTCAGACAACAAACTGAGACACTGTGTATCCTCAGAAATAATTGTAGGTTATATCTCCTGAAAACCGTAGTTTAGAGTGGTATGAACCTAAACTATCACGAAGTTATATTTTGAATTTGAGATTTCTAATCAATTTTGTATCATTTAATACACTGATTTGTAATGTATTCCCATTCACACAGTGAAGGTTCTTTTCTTATCTGAAGAAAGTTTTCAAGACCTTACACAGAAAGTAATTTCTCAGCTTCATTGTTAGCATGAAAAACACTAACAATTTCCTTTCCACAGCCTGCTGACATAGCAACTGTCCTCTGTGTTGCTCTACCCCTTCTTCATTCTGGGGAATAATGGAAGTAATGTTTACAACTGCAGTGCTGAAGGCAGTACCTGTATATTTCTCTCACCGGGTATTTTCTTTTATATCCAGGATAGTCTTCTATTTTACCTTCACACCTCCTCCAGTCTTAAGCTGGAAATGTTCATTTTGCTGTAGATAAAAACTAGAATGCAAGAGAAAGGCAAGAAACCAGAACTGTTCTTGTATTTCACTATAAATCTTCTCCCTGGCTTTACTACCAGGTAATGGTGTGACACCATTAGTGGTGGAAGCAAAGAAGTTTCTGTCAACTACTTTTTCAAGGAAGGCACAAAAATTACCCCCAAGGTAGATGTGGCCAGGACAGAGCAGGAGTGACAAGGGAAGGTCCAGAACTGGCACTCTGCCATGCAGTGTGAGCAGAGAGAGAAGAGTGGGAAGGTGACAGTGTCCTACATCTAATCCTACCTCCCTGAGCAGTGATACCTAATGTTCATTTCTGCTGTCAGCATTTCAAGAGTTTAATATATTGAACTTAAAAACCTTAAACAGTTAGTTATATAATGCCACATAATAGCTTTGTTCTATTGTTTTGGCTTGGACTGAACAGTAGCACATTGCTGGGTGCAGAGCTCTGTGGATTTCATGAAATTCATGTCTGCTGACTAATGTACTGGGAGCCAGTGTTCACAGCATTCCTCTGGGCTGTGACTCCCCAGGATAACTGGGTTTTAAGTTCAGATCTCATCACATTTGCTTTAAACTGGTATTTTTGTTTCAAGGACAAACCTTGTTTTGCTGAACTTGCTTTGGAATTTCAGAAATTTTCTCCAGATTGTTTCAGTTTATGAATTTATTTGTGTGCATTCAGACAGTGAAAGAAGCTACCGTAGAAACTGGAAAGGGTAACCATGTGGTTACAGTTAAGCTTGTTTGCGTTTAGAGGCTTGAAGACTAAGACTTTTCTTGGTAAACTTTCTTTGTACTTCAGATTTTAAAACTCAAAACAATTGTTAAGAAATTTTCCACATTGGCAGGCCTCTAATTGTAATAAATATGACCCTCTCAAAACCATGGAAAATCACAGTTTCCAGACTGGGGGTGGGGAGAGGGTGGAGGAAAGCCCAACAGAAAATGGTATAGATGGAATCAGTAGCTCCTGGAAAAGACTTTTTAAACACTCAAAGTTTTATTACATTGAAAAGTTTTTTGCATATGACATCTAAGAAAGGAAAATTTTGAATTTATTTGATGACCATTCTCTGGGGCAAGAGAAAATTATTTTACATAGGAGAGGAGAAATCAATAACCATGTTAAATTAAATTGTGTTGTACTTCAGCAGGTGTAGTCCAAAGCATATGCTGTCAATGGAAGGATCCTGGTTTAGCACTGGCTGCACTAAATCTCCTCATGCTGCTCTGCACAGGTGTTTTTAAGCTTGATCTAGGAGTGTCTTCCTTGGGAGGAAATGTGGCTCAGTCTCAGCTGTGTAAGGGCGTGCTGCCAGCCTGTTTGCATATGATTGTGGCACCAAAGATAACCAGTCTGTTTTTTGGGGCTTTTAACACATCTCACTGAATAATGCAGCTTTTTTTTCTCCTCAGCCCAATTCAAGGCAGGAGTGTTATCTGTACAAAGGATCATACAGAAAGGCATGAAGATGCCTTAAGATCACTTAAAGAGTGATACAAGAAAAGAAAAATATCAAGTTTTATGATGTGTCCCTGTGTAAAACCACTATGGAGGGCTCAAACCCAAGGATCTGCCCAACATCTTTGATCCCACAGGCAGATGAGAGCTCACCACTGAACATACTGAATACATCTGTGGCTGCCAGCATGTTGCAGGAACTTGGAGAGAAGTTGCAGGTCCTTGCTGGGTATGAGACTGCTAACATGCTAACCTGTAGCTGGAGAGAACTCAGTGAGGGGATTGATTACCATAATTAGCCCCAGAAGTCAGTAGTGTACAAAAGTGTGGGAACCAGATGAAGCCAAGTCTCAGAGGATATTGAAAGTGGTGCTCTTGAATCCAAATGTATAGAGTGTGAAACCACTGCCATCGGAAGAGAACAATGCAAGAAAAGCTTTGCTTTACCAGCCTGCACTACGAAGGATAAAAGAAAACATGAGACAGCACCAAACACATCTCCCGGAAGTAAAGGTAAGGCCATGCTGTGTAAATGTGCTGTGTTGTAATGTTTGGCCTCCAAAGGGTAGAAAGCACTTTCTGTTAAGTCTACACTCTCAGCTGGCTGATTAGGCCAACATGCTCCACTTTTTAGCTTGTTATACTGCAGTTCTCTGCATAGCAGTGTTTTAGGACATGATGAAATAACTTTGCAGCTGAAGCAAGAGGTACAAACACTTAAAAGAACAAAGCCAGTGAAACTGGGCAGTGTTTCAAACCATTTATCAAAGCATTTTTAGCCTCCTCTTTCAAGGTGAGCGATAGAGTCATAACATATTGCGCCAGCAAAAATATTTGCATCCAGAGCATTTCATTCAGCAAGTGTAAGTAATCCTCAGTGCAGAACCATAGGTCGGGGTCAAGCCCATTCTAGCTGTCTAGGTGCTACTGCAGGCTTCCTCTTAAAAAAAAAAAAAAATCCACCAAAACAAAACAAAGAAAACTCCCCAAACCAAAAAACCCTTTGGGTTTATGATTGTCTGAAAACAGACTCACCCTTCAGTGTATGATCCTAAGCACTGCAATCTCTTCCCATCTAGCTCCTGCTGTGCAAATTGATGCCAGTCAGGCACCCATCATAATTGGCTTCTCACTCTCATCCAACATCTGTGAACAAAGAGGTAAGAGTTATATGGCTCTCAGCAAAGGTGGTTAGAATTATGCAATACTGAACAGCTATTCTGAATGTCTGATGTATGGATTAGCATAAGGGAGAAATTGTCAAACAATAACTCTCCTTGATTTTTGGATGTAATCTTTTTTAAAATATCCAGTCTTTCTCTGATTATCTCTGATCATCTGCCAACAAGGTTTTCTACAGATCTGCAGATCCTACTACTCTTTGCTAGTAGAATCCAGGGTGACTAACTGTTTTCAGATATTATATTAAGCCTTTTCCTACTGGAAACCATCTGATCACATATATTTGACATAATTCCACTTTTGCTTTGAATGGGAGAATTAATGGACTAACTGAAAAGTTCTTTACAAGGCATTGCATCAGTTCTGCCTAAAACATGGACAGATTAGATGCTCTGAAGGGAAGAATTGCTTGCTCTGTGGTGATCTTTTGATTTCTTTAAGGACATTGCCATGTTAAAAAAAAAAAAAAAAAAAAAGATAAAAAAATAAGCATTTGTTTCTTTTCTTCTTAATGCTGGCCTGAAGTTGGTCAGGTGCCACTGGGGCTGCAGAACTGAAATTCCTTGGCTGGTGAAGGTTAAAAGTGCTGCAGAGACATCCAGCATCCTAGCATGGAGGACCAGCTCCATAACCAAATAAATGGGCACTGAACAAAATGATACCATCTCTTCTGTTGTTTTCTGAAAATGTGGCCTCCACTTCCTTCTGGCTGTAACAAATCATTTCTAAAATGCTCTGGTGTAGAGTTGCATGCTTTTGGTGTCACTGAGCTATTAACTTTGCATGAGTATTGATTCCACCCTTAGCTCTTGTGCTCACAGGCAGCCTCTTACTCTTCTGTGTCAGCGATCTCAAGATTGTGCACACTTCCTTTCAGCACTCTGCCAGTGCATCTGCCAGTGCACTGTATAGTCTTGCAGCTGTTGGAGTTTTCCTAATCACAGTTGAACACCTAAAGGTCAAGACAACCAGCTTCCACTAACCTGTCCATACCCTTTCCTCTCTCTTTTGCTTGGTCTGTCACCACAGGTTTATTTTCTTAATTTGGTAAAGGGAATGCCCAGAAGCAGGTCACAGAATTCTAGTGTCTACAAGTCTTACCCACTAAGTTCTTGTTTCTGAGTAATTTACTAAGGAAAATATACCTGCCATAGTGCAGCTGCAACCACAGTTGTCTTACAGGACAGGCTCTAGACTTCTTCATGCTGCTTATATTTAAGCCTTTTATCATAGTACAAGATAGTCTTACAGCCTGGAGGATCCCCATACAGAACTGGCCAAGTATTTATGGTAGCTTCCAAACCAATTTAAATAGTATCAAGGAATGGAGGAGGTATCAGGATAGTTAAGATTTACACTGCCTGATGAATTCTACAAGTAAGAAACATTGACATTTATAAAGCAGGCTACATTTAAATGAAAAAAAAGAAATCTTTGCCGATAAGTAATTGTAAGTGTTAATTACTTACAAGTTATTGAAGTTAACTTGTATAATTTTGTATCTGCAGCACAGTTTCTGAATTTCTCTGTTATATCTTGCTATTTAACTGACAGTTCCTGTACACTGGCAAAATTATAAGCATATTCAGATTTAATCTTACGTGGAAAATCATCATTCATAATAATAGGTTTAGTAGTAAGTGGCTGTATAAAATCAAGCAGTTTTCCATGTGTGAAGTCTACATGCTACAATGTGTTGTATAGTATAGTACACTGGCATATTATTCCTCATGGAATGGGTTATTATCACTGCTTGACTGCTCGGGGAACTGAGTAGCCCAAAGTCCAAATGAGTTGATGCTGCAGCAAAACATGGAGTTTGCATTTTTTGGCTGGCCTCTGTATGTCACCTTCCAATTCCTATGCGATGTGTTTGCAAAGCCAAGAAAAAGAAGAACAACAAAAAAGCTTATTGTTTGGGGCTTACACAGGAAACATCATATTTTCTGATAATTTAAATGAGTGCTGTTGTCTTCCCACCTATGAGACATATCATGTCTTAGAATTACCTGTTTTAGAGAACTCTCTGAAATGTATCTCTCATTTACCCTCATGGATTCAGGATCCTGGCCTGCAGCTGTTACAAGAAGAGAGAGACTTTCTGTGGTGCAACTGCTCTGGGGTCTTCCATATTACCATGTTCCCCAAAGCTCTGAAATCAGCTGATTTAATCAGCTAGTTGAAGATAACTTTTATGTTATCATATGTAGATCATGAGATCTCCCTACAAGCAAAGTGTTCCCTTTCACAGGACCTGAGCATGTTTGCAAAGATTTGCAGACCCTGTTGGCCCATCAGGTTGGAAGTAAAATGCTGCTTCTGATACTGCTATATGCCAATGCTGTCACCAGATTCCTGTGTTAGTGCCTTGAGAGTTGGCTTAGTGTTCTTAAGTATTTATGCTTAGCCTGGTCAGCAAAAAGTTTATACTGAGCAATATTTTATGGCAAAATTGGAACAGCAAGAAAGGTTGGCTTGAAGAAATAACATTACTTTGATTTTTATCAGCTGATGTTTTACCTAATTAGCTTACCTCAAAATTGACCAGCTTCTGTGCTCATTTTTTCCTTTAATGGTTTTGTTTCCGTAATGCTACTGTGATGACCTGCACATTTTTATAACTGCTTCAGGAATAATAGATAAAAGTACTGGAGGCATGTGCTCATATATACATGTAGAACAGTGCACAGAGGGTCTGATTGAAAAGGATGTTAGCCAAAGGCAGGACTAAATAAATGCCTCCTAGGTTTGGATTAGTTGAGCCAGCCTCAAACTCTCTCTGCTTCCTTCTCAAGATCAGTCATGGTACTGAAATAGATATAAATTTGACTGTTAGATAAAGAAATTTAAAAACATTTAAATTGCTGTTCTTTCTCAGAAGGATGAAGTAAGCAATGGCAACGAAGAGCTGCACAACAGGTATATGGAATACAAGATGGTGAAGGTGAAGTAAAAAAAATCAGATAGACTTTCAAAATTGACTGCTCCTTACAGTCAAAGGATCTCTGCTATGTACATGTGTAGGTCGGTGTAGTCATTTCTGGTGCCAGCTTAACCACAGGCAACTTACATGATCTTCGACATCTTACTAGATCCCTTTCTGTCTGAGACTAATGTATTTAATAATATTTACCATCCATGTTTAAAAAGCTCCTCAGGATTCTCATGTGAAACACAATTTAAAAGATTGCAAAATCATATAATTCCCTCTAGAGAGGTCTTAAGGGCAGGTCATTGATGAAACAAAACAGAAATCTGCCACTTAAGGCTGATGCTATTGGGGGGGATTTGGGAGATCAGCAGGTTGTGCTTAATCAAGTGGGTGGATTTTGTACTGAGAGCTGTGCTCATCTTCCATTCCTCCCAACCTGCTTGTTCAAGGAAGGACACGACTGGCTTAGTGGCTTCACTTATCCATATGTACCTGGACCCAATACCCAGGATACAGAGCTGATAGAGTGTGTTAATTTCTGTGTTCTATGCAGAGGCATGTAACAGAAGTCATAAAACTAGAGAATAATAACTCCTTGACTCACTTTAGCTGTTCTCTGAGCATCTTGCTGTTTGCCAAGGCTCTGCAAACTTCCAAGGGGTGGTTTCTATACTAGTGTATTTACCCCTTATCCAGGTCTCATTATAATTGGAATTTGCACCCCTTTTGGACATGGCAAAAGCATTTGTCCTCCTAGCAGGCAGGGAGGTGCACTATGAGCACTTCCTTGAAGCTGCAAATTAGTGCAGAGAGCATGAATCTATACAAGGATATGAACAATGTGAACAATAATGGACATGAGAGAGGTGATCTGTTGTGCAACCTAACTTTTTCTTTCTGCAGCCTGGAGTCATATGTCATTTGGGTGTCCAACAATGGGCTGGGTTTATTTTTGATTTTATTTTGATTTTCTTCATTTACTCTCTTCACTCAAAAACATGAAACTGGGCACAGTCTTTGATGGCCAGAATTTTGCTCAGACAGATGAATAGTCCATGGAGAGTTTGGCATTGGAGGATATTGACTAGGCAAGAAGAAAAACATGACTTCTATCTTGTGTGCAAGTCAGGTGGAGGTGAAGAAACATGGACGTGAAGGTCCTTGTCCTCTTTATAAGTCCCTTCTAGGAGTCAAATGCCACCCTTTTTTCAAGCAGCCCCAAAGCACTATGTTATCTAAATTTCTAAGCTAGATGACAATTGAACTTTCCGTTTGTTGTGAGGACAGAATGCACTCTGGCTTACTAGAAAATTTAAATATACAAAGGAGACCTGCAGGCAATTGGGAGCTAGCCTTCTGGGTGCCTGGAATACATGGCATGAGCTGCAGATGGATATTTCATGGAGACAAATCGCAGGCACGCTCTTGTCTCCTTCACCGTTTCTTAGTGCCTCACAATGCAGTGAGGCACAATGCATCATATAGGTCATAAAAAGAGCTGATTAAATGCTCTTTGTTCTATGTATTGTTCAATCATAATTATGATTTTTCTTATTAAAAATAATTGGCATAACTTTATGGAGAAAGTGGGCCTACTGACCTAACCCTGAAAAGTTTACATACAACAAGGAACTGAGATATTTGTGGGTCACCACCACCAAATACCTGCAGTTGTCTCCTATAATGAAACGCATTTGACTTCTATAAGTCTCTTCCAGCTCCTTTTTCAAGTCTGTTTTTAATAAGGATAGAAATTAAGGCTATAATAGTCTTTTTGAGATCTTCGTAGATGCCTGTTTTAAGAAGAGTAATTTAAGAAGTGTTGCTCATGGTTTTATATTTTCATCTTTGTTCTGTTTCTTTCGTTCTCCCAGGTTTGTGTTACGCCATTTTGTTAAAACAATTGCAAGGAATTGTTTGGATGCTTCCATACAGCTTTCTTCATTTTGAGGGTGGGTCTCCTAGCTAAAGGGATCCATTGTTAAACTGCAAGAAGAACACTGGTATTTTCTATAGCCTCTGTGTCCATTTCAAATGCAGCTGTAAAAACAGACCCTTTCTTGTGGGAAAGCAAGCACACAGGTGATTTCCTCTGAAGATTCAGGCATACCAGACCTTGTAAATTTAACATCAGCATTTTTTCTTCTGGATAATGTTATCAGCATCCATGTTATTCTTAATAAATATTAAATATAGAGACATGAAAAAATGTTCCCAAAACAGCCAACTGAGAACTTATACATGCATGACATCTACATGCTATTTGACCTTATTTTTTCTTCCTTTCAATTTTACAACAGATTTTGAAGTGTTTTAGAACTCCTAGAATTTTACTAGTAATTGGAAATGTCATTAATATCACAGCATTTAACACCAGTTTATTTTTAATTTGAAACCAAGAATTTAACCCAACTCTAGTCTGTATTACAGGGATAAAAATTTATACCTGCCTCACAGGCCCTGTACCATGAGGAAAGTCAGATGAAGGAGCAGATTTGCAAAGCAGCTCTTTAATTAAGGACTCATAGATCAAAGAGAGCTTCTTGGATTGTGTTGGCTTCACTGAAATACACCAGGAAAAACAGGTTTTGTATGCTTGTTTACAGCAACAGTGTAACAGTGATGCTTAATCAGGAAGGAGGTCTGGTGACTAATAAAAATGAATGGTCAGAGAATGGAAATGGCCTTGGGATGGCAGGCATGCCCAGCCAGGTATAGCAGAGGTAATATTTATTGCTTTATTTTTCTTGCTGTTGTTCCTAAATATTTTTTTTTTCAATTTCACAGCTTCTGTTTTCTCTGAGGTGTCTTAATTGCAGGGAACATGATGCTTGTATTCCTTTAGCATATCATAGAATCAGAGACTTGTTTGGGTCAGAGGAAACCTTAAAAATCATTGAGTTCCAACCCTCCTGCCATGGGTAGGGACACCTTCCACTAGACCAGGTTACTCAGGGCCCCATCCAGCCTGGTCTTGGACACTTCCAGGAAAAGGACATCCACAACTTCTCTTGTCATTCTGTTCTTTACAAAGAACATCTCTCCAAACAGCACCTACATGAGTGGGTATCTTTACCTCTGTTTTACTCAAGTAGTATCTTGACGAGAAGAGGGAAAAGCAAATTGCCTGGAACTGTTTTAATTCAGGATTTCAGCAGAGGTCCATCCTCCCAGCTGAAAGTGTCTTGTAAATGTGTTTTCCGAGCTTGGCAAAATGAATGAGCTATTCCTCGTTTTGCTTTTGGGCATATTCACTAGCAGGCAGTTGTTTGCCTTACTTCAGGCCTCATCCATTTTCCACCAAAGTCCGTGAAAAGGCTCTCACTGCTTTTTAGTTATCAGAGCTGGTCCTAACATGCTGCAAAAATTCCAGAAACAGAGGTAGAACATTTGTGACCCTGGTCAGTAAGCATGCCTTCAGGTATGGAGTTTGTAAACGAACCCATTATTTACAGGGGTTGGATCAGTGATTTTTTAAATTCCTGCTACCCACTACAGAGCTACTGGCACCATGCCTACCCTACTATTTTATACCAGGCCTACATAAGGCCTTGACAGAATGACAGGTATCCAAACCCATACCCAATTCTTTACTTGGCTCATACTACCAGGCTGGCAGCTGATATAAAGGAATAACTTCAAACAAATGGCAATAAAATTCTGAACAGCTACCATGACTGTTTCATATAGGCAAATATTCTTACCTGGACTTGTTTTTTGGGTTTTTTTCTGTAAACTGACTTTTGTTTATTCTGTAAAATTGGCAGGCATATTCAAATCTTAATGATATTTGGAAATATGCTGCATCTACAGTTTTGGTTTTTACTAAGTCTGCAAAAGTGAAGGCATATAATTATTGAAAGAGTTTGTGTTATCAAACAGAGATTACAGAATGTTACAGATCATAGAATTTAACAAATATATAAAATTAATTTGAAGTTTTCAGGAGCCTTATAAAAATGTTAATGAGTCTAGCAAAGCTGTTAGTTTTTGAATGTAATATTTGAATGGGTAGGAGTGCCAGAGGCTGGAAAAGGCTGGTGCAAACTGACTTTTGGATTAAATAGCAACAGTTCCAAGATCCCTGCTTGCTGTCTTGGTGCCCTTGCCTGTAGGGCATTCTTCATGGTCCATGTGCACAGACAATGCTAAGGGCTTTAGTGACCACAATTTCAAGGAAGAACTTTGTATGCACTAAAATGTTACTTTTTACTGGGGTCTAAACACTGTCCAAATCCTGCCCACTGTAGTTAAAGGGAAAGCAAGGATTGGATCTTCCCAAGTCTGTCCATGTCTGACTCCACAGCCTCTACCTCAGAAGTACACCTGGCTTGAGAGGGAGGAGAGGTCAGGTCGTCCTGCTATACAACACCACCTTCCAAAACATGCACTATCTCAGTACATTTACTTCAGGCAGAAGTCATCAGACAAATGATGTCTGTCTTCGTCCACAGTTCTTAAGCTGCAAGCTAACTTTGCAGGATTTAAATGAGAATGACAGCACTAAAACTTGTTTGTAGACTTTAAAGCCTAGACTAATTGATAATTTTCTCACATATCATCAACAGTCTTGGATCACCCTTTGAGACTTCATTCCGCTTCTTCCATCCAAACATGAATATGAAAGCTTGTTGGAGTTACTAAATCTCTTTTTGACCTTTAAAGGTAGCGAATTCGTCACAGTGAGGATTGCAGGGTGCTTTGCAATTAGCTTCTTCTACAAGTAACAACATGAAGGTGTGTGCTTGTCTTTGGCACCGCTGCAGCTCTTCCCCAGTTTGAAGGGTTGGTGTGTTGTAACTGCTACAGGATTGCATTTTGTGGAGGCCACTTAAAATTATTTTCTATGCAAACTCTGGAATTGATGAGCTTTCCCATAAAAAACACCTATAAAAGGAAAAGTTTATTTCCTTTTAAATGTGCTAACTGCCTTGGCACTGACTAATGAAGTTAAGAGCTAGAGATTAAATATAAACTCCTGTGGATTTATGCTAATGCCCACCTACTATAGGTCTGGCCCAAAGGGACAGTTATTTCTATGTAGTTAGGTTCCTATTCCTGCCTCTTTTTTCAGTCTAGTTTCCTTAATTATTTAACTATTCACAATTTTTTATTAAGTCTCTACCACCTGTCTTAGTTTGAAAGACAGGTGTCTGCTGGGGAGGGCAGGGCTTCCCTTGGAATGGAGAATTCAAACCCCCTCCCTCTGGATCATTATAATTTTGAAAATTAAGTGGTCTCTCAGGCAAAGCTGTGGGGATAGGAGTAACATTTCTTCACTGCTATGTCTAACCAGGCAAAGAAACAACACCAACTACAGCATTAACAGCAAAACAAAACCAGGAACCCAGGAGCAGCTTCCCTGACCGCAGGCACGTTCCCTTTGGTGCAGTTCCGGTCACAGCCGGCAGGGGCGCTGGTGGCTGCCGGCGGGCAGGGCAGGTGCGCTCATCCCCACTCGGCTGCAGGGGGCGCTGTGGCGCGGGGAGCACGCGGTCATGGCGGCTCGGCCCAGACGGGCAGGGATGGGGGAGATGGATCAGAAACTGCGGAGCTGTGGCTGAAGGCACGGGAGGTCTCGGCAGGCAGGGGGTGCGGGCCACGGAGCAGCAAAAAAGATTCAGAGCAGTGCGGAAGAAGCAGCAGGGGAGCAGGGGGTGGGACAACAGCGACCCCGGTCCCAGCACGGCGGCAGGCTCCTCTTCAGCGAGGCAGCAGATAACAAGGTCCCAGTTCAGAGGCTGCTCCCAGGAGCAGAGGCTCACCCCACACCAGAGAAACAGGACCGAGCTGGACTTCTGTAGCAGGAGTGAATTCTTTTCCCCAGGCAGCAGCCTGGCCATCCTCTCTCCGAAAAGCCGGGAGCAGAGCGAGCAGCTGCCCCCAGCCCGAGAAACTCCCCGAGACAGCCAAAGAAGAAGTGTCGCCAGGTGCTAGAGCTCCTCCTCCCCTTTGGCCCCTTTGTTCTGCTTAGGGACCTGAAGTACCCAGGAAATTTCCTAGCAGCTTATGGGGGAAAATTCTGTAAGTAAAAAAAAGAAGCAAATGTAACCGCCAACACCACCCTACATCCATTGTATTTAGGTGCAGCCAGAACACAAATAAATAATCTTTTTTCCTCTGAAAGGATGGTTAAATATTATCTGTAGTTTATCTAGAATTCTGTGATCTGGCAGAGAAAATACTAAGTGTACTGACTACCCATTCAGACGTAGCTCTGTGATGTAGGAGGTGGGTGCTGAATGAAGCCCCAAGAAATCCTGATTGATATCTTCCTTTTCATGCAGTATGCTGTCTGTCCATTTAGGTTAACTATCCAGCCAAAACTGTACATCTTTATGACAAAGGCTCTGTTATAGTTAGGTTAAAATGTTCTTTGGTGAAATGGATTTTTGAGTGATTTGCCAGTCGGGAAAAATGTATTTATAAAACAGTTGGAAGAGCAGAAAAAAAAAATCTATGAACCAAGTAAAATAAAAATAGAATTCTGTTTGTTTAGATTTTATTTCCATCTTCCTATTATGTATGAAACCATTTAGTCTAGAAAAGGTAAAAGCGTGCATTGCATATAGGAAGCATGTACACATCTTATTAATTTTGAGGAATTTTGAGTTACTCCTGAACTTCTGGGAAATTAAATTTTTCAGTTATTAAATGACCCCTTGGAAGATATCCACAATGTGTAGCTCACAGGCTTAGATATTAGAACACAATCCATGAAACTACTACTACTAACACCACTGTATTTAGCAAAAAAACTCCCAACTTCTCATTTTCACAGCTTTCTGCTTAAATGGGCGAGGAAAAAGTCTAAATGAGGGAAGATAAACTAGTAAATGAACATATTCAAAATCTAACCTATCCTTTATTTGTTTGTAAACAGAAACTCAAACTTTATTTCATAAGCTAAACTTTAGTTTTTGAAAATGGATAGGGAAGGTGATATTTGCTTACATCATAATATCATCTGTAGTTACTGGCATTTTAAATACTTGTAACTATTATTTCATTATAGATTAGCTGGAAACACCAAAAATGGTCTAAACTTTGTGATAAATCAGAATTTGTGTTTGTTCTCTGCCCTTTGTTTCTTATAAATGATCTTTTGTCTGAATCTCAAACAGTGGTTCTTACTTACAGTCAGAAAGAATCTCTCAATTAATATTCTTCTCTTCCAAAAATCAAATAATCTTTTTTTTTATATAGCAATAAAATAGCTCTATTTTTTTTCCAGTTGTCAGCAATCCAAATAGTTAAAGATAGTACACAGCAAAACTTCATAAACCACCAAATATTTCATTGTCTTAAAATGAAATCAGTGAGTAATCATAACAGGAGTGATAAAATACTCTCTTTAAATTAAGCATTGCTGGTGATTGTCTTTCTTCCAGAAGTGAATTCTAAATTTAGTACCATTGTTTTTGGAGTCCTGTTAGTGTCTGCTTTCATATCTGTCTATGAAGGTTCTGCACCCTGAGAACTCTCCCACACTAGACATGGTCATCATTATGAGGAGCTGGGCAGTAGGCAGCATAATTCATATCCTGCTCTGGGCTACACCTTTACATACCAGCTAATCCTTTCAGTTCTCTCTGCCCTAAGTAAGCATAGCATGACCGAGATCATTAAAACCAGATATATTGCCATTACCTGTCATTTAGTAGTTCTTTGCATCCATATTTTCTACTAGCATAAAATACTTTCCTTCAAAACAGCTATTATTTGGACAAATTATTGGAAAAAATTGAAATTTAGAGGAGATTAGAGTTCATTATGAGAAAATTCTTCTGGTTCTTGGCTATGTAACCCTCAAGTATGTTTAGCCACAGAATCTCTGTATTAATTTGTTCTGAAAGGACTTATATAAGATGTAATTCACAGATGCAAATCTGAAAAAGTATTTGCAGGATTTAAATTACTAGTCACACTGTCACATGGTAGAATCGCTAACATTTTAAAGAATACAGAATGTTGGCATGCAAACCAAGATTTTGTTAAAAAGAAATTAAAAAATAGTTATAATTTCAGTACTTCTGTAATTGTGTGATTAACTTTCACTATTAGCTCTCCATTTTGTATTTTGAAGTAGATGAGTTACATATATAAGTGCAAAAACACTCTCAGTTCCCAAATCAAGGCCTATTTTGTCACTGATTTCAGCAGTGATGGTGTATTTTGGGAATTGACTGCATACACCTTCAGAAAATGTCTGACCTTCCTCTGCAGCCTTTAAGGAAGGGCATAATTCAGACTGCAGATGCTTTCTCAATTACCTCAGGTATGCAGAGATCACAAGGGAAGAGGAATGAGAACAGCCAAGCTCCCAAGTAAGAACTTCTCTCTCTGTATATCTGATGTTCCTCCTCACAGCATGTAGCAGGAACCATACTCTTACCCTTTCAGGTGAATGAGGGGGACAAGGAGAAGAGATAAAATGACTACTTTTCCCCCTGGTCACTAACTGGTTCTTTTCTGACTGCTTACTTATGGCACACAGTAAGATTTACACTCTTTTTTCATGAGGTGTTTTTATCAGTATCTCAGAGCCTTTGTATAACATTCTAAAAGCAACAACAACAATAAAGCTGCAGTTGTGAAGGTTTGGAAAAATGCCCATATTAGGTCTTTAAATACTATTTTAGAACATAAGATTAATTTTTTTTTTTTTTGTATTATCAGCCACATTTGTGATAGTAGCCTCCAAAAAACTCTATTTGGGAGCAATGCTTCTCTAAACCAGCATTTATGAAGACAAAAGCCCTGTGTGTCTTATGCTTGATTGATGCCTCTGCCCTTTCAAGTGCCACCACCTGACAAGTGTAATATATAGAAAATCTAAGCTTCAAACCTGCTTTCCCAGAGTTTGTTTGGAGTCATAGTCATACTACTTTGTTTGCCTTCTCAAAAACGTGTAAGGGCAGTCAGAAAAACAGAGGGAATATTGTTTACAGCATCTTTCCTGAGTCCTTTCCT
The DNA here is from genome assembly GCA_027886175.1 of Phylloscopus collybita. Lineage (NCBI taxonomy): Eukaryota > Metazoa > Chordata > Aves > Passeriformes > Phylloscopidae > Phylloscopus > Phylloscopus collybita. Next base: position 45,046,235 of record JAJNNQ010000137.1, on the reverse strand, counting down.
TTTCAAGTACAAGATGATCTCTCTTTGATTTTAAATAATCTGCTAGTCTCAGATGAATGTCTTTTCCTTCAATCCATTAAAGCAAAGAGGTTTGCAATACCCTTGGCAATCCTCTGAAACCTGACTTCACCCAGACATGGCCCATCTTGCTAATGCAAGTTGCTCATTTGTTTCTTTTTGCCATTGAACCTTCCCTTGTTTACTGTTATTTTCTCTTGCAGGGCTTCTGTTTTACTGAATAATAATATCAAATCAGAGAAGCTGCCTATGGCTGGGCTCTATGTAAATAAGAGAAAGAACGTACTGTATGCTGTTAATTCACCATAAGGAGTCTGAACTAAGGTTGGACAATGATGGCTCCCATGCAGACACTGCTGGTAAGAGTTTACTAGCATAGTTTTCTGCATATAGTTAAGCAGTTCACCTGTTCTTCCAAGCCATTACACCATTGCATGGGATGAATTGTGTGAAGGTAAGAATAGTAGTGGCTTTTCAAACTTAAATAATCCTCAGCTGTCCTTTATGCTGTGTCTGCAGTTTCTCATAACAGGACAAGGTGACATGATTTCTCACTGCATCTTTGGTGGGTCAGGGTTCCCGTGTGTCTTTGAGGCAGGCCTGCTTTTATTGATACTTTTCCTATGGGTGCATAGCAACAGTGGTTTTTTTACAAACTCCACCATGTCTAAAAATTAAAAATTAAAGGAACAAGAGGGGAGTGAACAAGAACAGAGTGGCAGGTGTTTATCGATGACATGATGTCTTAATTAGAGGTGTAAAAATAATGCTCTGGGTCTTGACATTCCTGCTGCCTGCTTTACAGGATCAGACAACCTACAGAATCCCCCCAATTTACAAAGGACTTCTTCAACAAATTAGTCTTCCACCACACTTGTAAAAGACAAATAATGCCAACACACATAACACATTCACATGAATATAAAATGAGTATACTACAATCAACTGCCTGATAAGAGTTGCCTATGAGACCTTCAAATAATTAGGGAGTAAACTTTGAAGTCTGCTCTTGGCTGCTACTAAGACCCGCCTGGTTAGCTCATCTAGTTAAAGCACATCCTTCTTTCTCCTGTTGGCTGGATTTCAGAGGCTGTTTTGGCAGAAGCCAGGAGATCTGCAGCACTCCTCATTGCATCAGGCCTTAAGAAACACCTGAAATGCTGAGATGACTGCACGCCTTAGATAATAGGGGATGACTGGGCCTAGGCCTCTCATTTATAGAGACGATTTTATGCTACTCTTCAATCCGTACTTGATTTATTTGTTAATCTAAATTGGTAACACTCTCCCTGATACTTAATCTTTCTCATGGCAGGGACTACCTGTGGGTGACATCCCAGCCTGCTTAACCTACTGGGCTTTGCAGAATTATGGGAGAGGAAGGAAAGGTGAGAAGCTGAAGTAATCATCAGATTCCCTATCTGCCACACCTGCAGTTTGATCACCTCACTGACAGTCAAGTGTTCATTAAGGAGCAGATGAAAATAGTCTGTCTCATCTTCAAAAACAAACAAGGACACTTGTGAAGACAAAACTAAGCAGCTGTATAAAGAAGAGGAACAAGAACAGAAGTATGCCTTTGTGCTTAGGTGGGTTTTACCAGATGATAGTCTTCCAACACATTTAAAAATTTTGAATAGGCTTTCTAAAAAATAATTTTATGTTTATCTGGTTGCTAAACTCTTGAAAAAGTTGTCTCACTAGAAATGTCTAACTGGCACCAATTCCAAATATGTGTTCTACAGGAAATTAGGAAATTAATACTAAAAAATATATTTCCAGAGGAGAACAAAAGTCTAGAAATACTAGAACTTCCTACAAAAAAAAATCTGTTTCTGAAAAGTAATTATTACTTGAATCCATATCTTTGAAGATGGAGTAAATTGCCATTCCTAGCTTAGATGAATTCTTCACATAATTCTTTTTTCTGAAACAGCTGAGGGAGTAACCCCAAACAATCCCTTAATGTAAAGCAGGGCCCTAAAACCTGAAAACCTGAGAACTCTGTGGCAGAGTACCAGGAAACTCTGTGGTATGTGTGTGACTTCTGTGGCATTTGGGACCCAAAGATTAGTAACCACAAGAAGCTTCTGCTTCAGTTGAGCAGAAATCTGTCATTTGGTAGCAGTGTGACAGAGTATCTTTTTGTTGTTGTTTTGGTTTCCAGGAATCAGCCTTTTCTAATAAAAATGAGTGAAAAAACATTCCACACAGCATATTCCTAGAAAATTTTAAACCAGATCATTTTCCTTACAGTAAAAACTTAATGAGTAGTGATTTAATAAAAGACACTGTCTTCTCTTCACATGTTCAGGTACTAAGGAAATACATAGCACTGAGTATATTTTTGTAAGTCTGTGTGTAGAAGGACTGGAAATGCGAGTAAGTTAAAGGTTGGAAAGGCAAAAAGGCAAAAGATAAGTAATATGGGGAACACTTTAAAACAAGGAATGGGATTTTTTTTTTTTTTTTGTGTCAATATTCCCCGAATTTTGTCTGTTACCTGAAAATTTCTCAATAGAGTTAACATTGGAAGTGGTAGTAGAGGCTGAACAGGCATTTTTGTCATCTTGGCATAGAGGGCATGACAGTAATCATCAGTGACTTCTGTATTCAAAATATTCCACCTGTCACTAGATATGAGTGGAGCTGCACCGAAATTTAAATGTTAAGAGGATTTGAGTTTGCATACATGCAGCTTCAGTACCAATTAAGGCATTCAAGTTACTTCTTTCCTTATGTCTTATTTTTCCAGGTCTTGAGAAACTGGTCACACAGAAACTATAATTTCTGATTTGCATTTTAAAAGGTAGCATAGAAGAAGTGACGTTCTGGCCTTCATGAAGTCTTTGAGAAATTCCCTGCATTTCAACACTAACAGGATTTTTAACCCAAGAATCAAGGGCTGAATTAAATATGTAACTTTAAGAGGAAGAAGGTAAGGATGTTTTCAGGCCTAAATGTTCATATTTTTCTTTTCTCCTGGAAGCCTGACCCAAAAACCTATTTGGGGATTAAGTGGAAAAAAAGGTTTGTGTATTGCCTCCTCAACTCACAGTGCTGGTCCTGTTGGTCCAGTTGGCCTCTGTCTACTAACATTAGATTTTGAAGGCCTGGATTCCAGAAGGTTATGACAAATCCATAAGAAAGTTGCCCAGGGGTAGCTACCTCCCCTGTGCTCACAACTATGAAGTCCAGCCTCATAAATCAGAGGAGCTGTTAATTCTAGAAAGAGTTAAATAGATTTGCAAAGAGAAATTGAGACAATTAGAAGCCCCTGTCATCAAACTTGTAGTGTAAATAACCATTGCTATCTGATCTGAAAGAGAAATTTGAGTTCATAAGGGCTTATTTAGAAGGAATGTTGCTAGCTTAATTGGTCAAGCAAAATTTACCTCCTACTTAATTATATAATTGTACTTCCCTTATTGCTTCTGGGTTGTCCCACTTGCCTTCCCTCCCTCACACACAGTATCAGTTCTGCAGACACATTTTCAGATCGTAAGGGTTCCTTATTAAAAAAGAGACCTAACATAGCTCCTGGTAGGTTTTTGGGATGTTAAAACTATTACAGTCATTATTTAACTATCAGTGCCACTTCTGTGATCTGGTTACAAATGAGTGACTGTGTTTTAAGAACATTTGAGCCACCAGGAGAGCAGGATGCTAATCTTTCCTCTTCGGGAGTACTGACTGTTCAGGGTCCCAGCAGCCCTGACTCTTCTCTATCTATTAGCACTTCAGGAATTTCAATGCATCAGGTCATTCTCATTCCACCTGCAAGGGGCAAGAGGCACATCCCAGTTGCCACAGCATTAGAAAAGGAATATGAGTTATATGAACTAGCCATCTGTGTGCACTTAAGCCCATTTCTGCTTCATCTCTGGCAAAAAGTCCTGTTGTACATCACTCAAAAGCATGTTTTAGTCTTTTAAAAAATAAGAAACCTTCCATTTTCCAACATTGAGAAATACACTTTGCAAATCAGGAAAAAGTGTAAGGTGGAATATGTACTGATGTTAGTTTCAAGTACTTAGATAGTTTTCATATGTAATCTGGAAACACCAGAATTTTTTTGTAAGAGATTAATTTATAGGTGATTTATTCCATTGAAGTTTTGCATGCAAGGCATACACTGCATGTTTTGAAATACATTACTGTTGTAACACTGTGAAGAGAGGATTCTCTAGATCTTGTTCACCCCTGTTGACAAGCTGTTTACCTCTGTTGCAAGCTGTTATTAGGCTACAAAAATGCAATCATGTTTTGCATTGCACAGAATTGCATTAAATTGGATTTTGATAATCCCCATACCTTTCCATAAACACTAACACAAACACTGTTTTGCTTGGTTATTTTAGTTACTTTCTCCCAGCTGGAGAGAGTTATTCTTTGCTCAATTCTTACTAACAGTGAGGTGCACTGCTTCCTGTCTTTACTCTGTACATTTTAGTACCGGCCATGGCAATAGAACAGAGGTACTTTTAAACGTTCTGTCATCTTCACTAGAGCAAAATTAAGGCTGCTTTTGTCACTTAGGAACAAGCTATTCCTGCAAAAAGAAAAATTTCTCTACATGACACTTATCTGTGATCAACCTCTCTGTCCACTGGGTGACACCAGCAGCCTATCTGACATTGTTAGCTGTGCATAGCACCACAGAACACACACTGAGAAGATTTACCCACAGAGCTTCTTTTATCCTGGTAACACTAGAAACATTCTTTCCTCTCTGGTGGAAAAGTGAGATAAATCAATAGGAAAACGAAAATGCAGGAAAAAAACCTAAAACATCTTCCAAATCTACTACATGTAATTTACAAGGCTGAAGGAGACAAAGTGAGAAAATACTCCATAAAATACACAATGAACTGAGGGACTGTTGTACAAACTCATTAAGAGGACATGCTTTAATATGAATGACCCACAGCTGATGAAAATGATTGTGAACAGTTCTGAGTTATCTCAGGTAACAAATTACTGAGATGCAGTTTGACTTTGTTCCATGTTACCTTTTTCGCATTCCCCTATGGAAATAATTTATCAGTTTTGAAAGAAAGATCATGATAACATGCTATTTTTCTGACTGATAAACTGGTTAATCCTTAGAACAACTTACAAACTACTTTTTAAAATAATTTAAAGACATTCTCATATATGGGCAACATTTTAGTTTATTTTTGCTGTTGATTTTGTAATTTTTACTTTTACCTGTAATTCACTGCTATAAAGATTAACCACCTGTACATGCTCTATTTTAGTCCTCCTCTGATACAAACAAAAGATGCATGAGTAAAACCTAAAACCTAATAGCCTGTCAGCAGGGTCTTAATTACTTGTTTTAAAAGCTGAATGGTAAAGACAAGGTGGCTGGTTCTTTTGCTTCAACGAGAAGCTGTTTAAAGAAGAATGGAGTTTGTTTTTAGAAGGAATGTGTTAATAGTCCTTCCTATCAACAATCTCAATGTCTCTCAGATGGTAAATAATCAGCCTATGAGCCTATTTCACCTGGTTACGACTCCTATGGCCTTTCAGATGATAGAGTGAACATCCCATACAAATGGAGTTCTCTATGCTGTTTCCAAGAGGGCATTCAACCCATCTCCAAACAATTCCAGACAGACTTACCCAGCTGTTCCTATGCTCAGCTGGAACAGCTTTAACCTACCAAGAGTGGTAGCAGTTCAGAACAGTTTCCCAGGACGGGCTTGTTACACTTGACCAAGGTTGTACTGCAGGATACTGACATTCTCTGAGGATAGAGGGGCACTTAAGGAAACCTGCCTGAAGTAGCAGCTCCAGCTCTCCTTGTGTTATTGCATACAGTAGTGACTTGCAAATACCAGAAGAAAGAAAAGAAGCTGTCAAATGCAATTCTGACAGAAGTCACAAATTGGAAAGGGTCATAGTCATTTCCAGAGTAGCTCAAAAGCAAAGTAATAAATAATATTCAGAAGTTCTGGATTGTAAAATAGGCTATGGTACTTTTCTGTTGGACAACAGCAACAGAAAACAGAAAAGATCTTCCAGCAACAGATCTTCAGTTTCCTCTGCTGAAGATCTGGGACTGGCCCAATTGCAGTTTAAAAGTAATAATCATAAAGAATGAAGTCACTACATTTAGGGTCGACTACAACTCCCCGTTTCTGTATTTCTGAAAAATTTGTCATGTGCCAGAGATGACAAAATTTCAGGTCACACTTGATTGTCTGGAATGTTCAAAGCTTGTTACAGACAGCTCCAGAAGTATTGTGTAATACTCACTAATTGATAATCAGTTGGCGTATGAGATTAGTAGTCTGCTAGTCACTAAGTGCAGAGTAATTTATATGGGGGAAAAGAATCAGAATTATTCATAAAGATGCAAAATTAAACAATAGCTGAAGTAAGAGATCTAAGACGCATTCATTGACAAATCCCTAAAAACTTTTGATCATTTGTAATGCAAACACAATGTTAGTCAAAGGGTAAATAAAACATTCTTGAGATTCTTGTACACAGCATGTGACTGTCTTCACCACATCTCCGTTAGGGATATAAATATAGAATGGCTGTTCATATAAAGAAGGACTAAATAAGCTTACAAAAGAGGCTAAGATGAGGTAAGAGAGAACTTTATAAAGTAAAAATCGTGTGGCAAAGGAATAAGAAATAATTATTGATTGTTTCTGAACACGCAGACTGATCAGACACATCAAGAAATGATGCACAGCAGATTTCCAAACAAAAGGATGTTCTTTTTCTTACAGCACGTCATTAAATTGTGGAACTCTTTGCCACAGGATGTTGCAAAAAGTGTAAGTGTGTTCAAAATGGAATTAGATACATTCCTGAGGGCTGGCTCTGTTGGCAGCTGTGAAAAGTGATGGCCCAGACACAGATTTTGGTTGAGGAAATCCCTCAATTGTTAATCCCCTGGTAATTGAATTCCCCTGAATCGTTAACTACTTATGGCTGATATGGATCACAAAAAGAAGGACTTTTAAAAAAAATGTTCCATTTCTCCCCCTGTTCCCAGCCACTCACAGGGACAGGGTAGTGGACAAGTTAAATGAGCTTTTAGTATAATCCTGCACATCTGTTTTTATACCAGTATGTGCAAGGTTATTGCTTTAATTGGGGTAAGATTTTAGGATTAGGGAGGAGAATGCACAGAGTTAATGAGAAGAAGGTTCTTTACCTCTGAAGTCATCCTTGGCAACATATATCAAACAATTTTGTATATATTTTAATTTGTAAAGCCTCAATGAAGCAAAACTAATGCTTCTAGGAGGGGAAGGTCTCTATCAAACTGTGTAAAAGATGAAAAACCTACTTGATTTTACATACTTTCTTCTAGAGGCAGATAACTAATTTCCTCTGATCCTTGGAATTTCCTCAGATGATCAGGAAAAAAAACCCTTCAAGATGAAACACAATTGTCTCTGTGTCTAATGATTTACCCTTAGTACACATAGGACAGAGTCCATCCTTAATTTCCTACTAAAATTATTGTTCAGCTAAATAAATACAAGTGAGTTTAAGAGAAGGAATTCATGGCCTCCAAAAACAAACCAAAAAAGAGAGTTAAGTTCAAGTTTTAATGAACGTATTAGCCAAGAAAGAAATGCTGTATGATATTAAACATTTGCCTTCAGACAGCTTCCTATATAGTCTCTTAGATGCCTCAAGGAAATTGTTTTACAGAAGCATCACAGTAACGTAGTTGCTCCCAGGGGCAATTGTTTCTCCTGATTGTGGCATGTACTTCCTGCCATATGGACAATCCCACTCTCTCCCCTTGCCCCCCATCTAAAGATCTTCAGCCAGGAGTTAATTCCCGTGCTTTCAAAATATTAGGGAGCTGTGTGTTTGAGCGGCAGGAGGGAGAAGGGAACCAACATTTATTGCAAGAAGTGGCTTTTCAAAAGCATTGTTTGTGCTGAGTTAAAATAACCACCAAACGCCAAACATTCCGACACTTTTCTTTCCCATAGGATTTTCGTTCCTCTTTTTTCCAAAGTAGAAGCCTTTTTTGTGTAGTTTGCAATTTGATAATCATGCACTATTTGTGAAGAAATGACATATGAACCCTACAGTAATAAAACACAGTGTGCTTACATGCATACGCATATGCAAAACACAGTGTTTTAGAAGTTTAAGAATGAACTTCAGCCTAGATACCTCTTTCCCCCACTGGTGCCATGTGGGGCACTGGCATTAAATGATTACATTTCTAGATGTGTATCACCTCTGGATGTGACTGACTCACCTCTAGCAACACAATTCTCAACAACTGCATTTTCCAGTTTCTGGAGCATGTCAAACTGACACCATGATGTGATGGAGAGGGGAAAGCAACTTGAAGTCTAACCCATATCCATGGGTCTGGACATGAGTTCCTGTGCTTGAAGAGAGCAACAAGGGCTGTGAAACTTACTGGCACTTACGTAGCATAAGCACAGATGGATTTGGTCCATTAGTCCAGATTCTCCATTTATCTCAAACAATGACAGAGGCCTCTCCAGAAAGCAGCAGAGTGCCTGGTTTGTGCCACTGGCAATCTGCTAAGTGTGAAAACCAGCCACAAGCTCACCAAATGTGTGAGGAAGCTAGAAAAGGAAAAATGAAAAGGAAACAAAGCAGGAAGAGGAGAAAGAGGAGAAAGCTTGCCCCTTGCCATTAGTGGTGAAATCCATACATACCTATAAATAGACATCTGTGGGGAAATCAGCTGTCCAAGCATAGATGCAAAGCCTGGGGTGAAGAGTAGGAGAATCCATGTCTGTTGTTCCCCAAGGTATGAATATGTACCAGCCTCCCATAAAAGGTTAGGTGAAACCAGTGGGACCTTAACCAGTCCCACACTTCCCCATCCCCAGACAGTGTTGTAGCATGCAGGTTTGAGATGGGAAACATAACAAAGATTTCATTAAATCCACTAGTAACTTTTTGTTGCTGTTCCTACATGAGTCAAGGTTGAAAATACAGAGACAGCACAGTGATAAGGTGCAGTTCACATTTATAACTGGTTGTACCAGCCAAGCTAATTTATCAGCCTGAGGAACTTTACAGGTGAGGTTTTCATGACACTTTTCCCTTGAAAAATAGAGTACTACCCTAAAAGGTGAGGGAAAACTACACCAGTTCATTTCATTTCAGCTGATTCTCAGGATCCAAAACTCTTTAAAAGAAGGCTTGGTTCCATAATTGCATTTGCCTTCCAGCCTTGCCAGCTTCTTAAGTGTACTCATTGCGAGACAGACTGAACGCTTTAGCTGATTCGGCAGCTTATCAGTAGCATGAAGGAATTTGTGCCAGTGAATTTGGACTTTGCTGGATGGAAGAGTTGAATGGAATTCTTCTGAGAATATAATTCAAAATAGTTTCTGCCATTTTTTGCTGCAGATAATCAAGATGACAGTGATTTTAGTAATTTTTCTCCAGTAAAAGTACTGCTTAAAAAATAAGCCCAGGATGTGGAATCCTCTGTTTATACAGAGAACCTAATAATACACACATCAACTGTTTGTACAGTTTTATGCTTCACAAAAGGTATTTTGAAAAGGCCAGTCAGGAACTTAGAGGGAAATCTATGCTGCTTCTACTCTTGGTTTCTCTGATTAAGAATGGCATTTTGTATATTTTGTGGTGATTGTGTACTTGTTTGCTTATAAACCATTACATTATTCACTATCTCATTCCAAATTATTCAGCCAAGCAGCCATTAATCAATAACAAATTTTTGTTACTGTCATTCTTCTGAACAGGTGATTTGGTTTTCAGTTAGGCCTTTAGTTTGGGCAAACTTGTAATGGCAGTTCTTGACTTTCTTCATAGTCTAGAAATAGCCTGAAGACATCATCAAGCCTTGCCATTTTTACCAGTACACAATCAGCTATGTCAGTGGCATTACAGAGACAGGAGATGGGACAGTCCTGACAGAGCTGTAGACATCTACAAAACAGACCTTTACATTTGAATTGATTTTCTAGAGTTTTTCACAGCCCCTGAAGAAAAATAGGCACTTCCACAGTGGAATTTATCTCCTTCCAATGTACAGTGGGAGTGGGTCAAATGAATCACATGCTGGAAATGCCTGCTTCTCTCCTGTGGGATTCAGCCTCAGGTGAGTTGAAATCCACTCTTGCTGGTTAAGCTGTTTGTAAAGACTCAGTGATAGAGAAGCCACAATATCTTTACAAAAATACATCTGAACGCTTTATATCTTACTGCTTGGCAGTTTTTCCTATCTAGTTTTAGTTCCTATAGATAAAACCTGTTCTTTCTTGCTCTGTTTACATAGTCATGGAGAACAGACTGTTCTCTCTCTTTCTGCGATAGGTCATATTTTTATGCCCTTTTCTGTCTCCTATAACTGTATTCCTGTACTCAGTGTTCATGTCTGTATGCTACTAAACAAGCCCAGGTTATGCAACCCTTCTTTACTGGTCATATCTTCTGGAGCTCTGGCCATTCCCCTAGCTTTCCTGCAGATTCATGCTGATTGATATGCATTTGGCCACTCCAGCATTGCTGAACTCACAAGTTATACTTTGTATTTCACAGGTTATATTACTATTTGCACACCTCACAATGATTAAAAGTTGTATGTCACCATCACCAGCACAGATAATCTATAATGTGAAAAGGACAGCTCAACTATCTTGTTTGTACATTACCAGCCCAAGAAGGGTGGTACTACAAAACCCAAAGAGATAACAAAGTTTTCATTAAATGTATTTCAGCAATAGTGATTAAATTTAAATAAACTTCAGCATGAGCAAATCTTTTTTAATTGAACATCTGAATGTGCATGCACATACACATATGAATTTGTCCAGTTGCCTCTCCAAGGGGCAGTTTAAATCAACAGAATTGTTTTTTATGATAAGAGCATGTGAAGTTTGGTAATCCACATGGAATATTCCTCGACAGAAGGAAGAAGGAAATTAACCTCAAGAATGACCGTCTCGGTCAAAAAACGCTAGGGAAAGAGAACTTGTGATAACTTGAAGACAGCTCTAATTGACTCCTTTAGTCAGCTGGAATGATGCAGAAGGGCACATAAGAGGAAAAGAATGGGCTGGGCTGAACTCACAAAACCCCTACTGTGCATTGCTTAATGTCTGCATTTAATATCTCAAAGTTCCCATTCTCCCAAAGGTTAAAAGAAATCAAGATGGAGATATATATGCTTATAAAACCAACCTACTGTTGCCAACAATAAAACACTTTTTGTTTTGACCTTTTTTTTTTTAATGTTCTGACATATTTCTGCACAGAAGTTCAGAATTTCATTAGTATTAAAGTTCATCTTTGACCTTTCACCTTTTTATGTGGAAGAATTAGTCAGGGAGGAAAAAAACATTCCTCTTTGCCCTGGCTTGCTTATTATGACTCTCTCAAGAATTTCAGTCTGGGGCTATTTGCCAGAACTATGTTTAACTCTGAGAGGAGAAAAAAATCTCCCACCCTCCCTCTCCAAAATGCCACCATCCAAATTTATCTCTCAGCTTTTACTTAAGACCTGAGGTTTTAAACCCTCTAGATTAAATTTATCCCAGTAGGAGTAAAAGCTTTGCTATGCCAGTTGATACTTACTGAGAAAAGTTGACCTTGAGAGCTGCTTGCTAATGAACCTTCTTATTTTATAACTTCCTGGTGTTTTAGAGATGAAGGAAGCCAGAAAGGTATCCTGTGGAAGGTAAAGTTTTTGTTTGTGCCATAAAATGTGAGCCTGTGATAGCCATGTGTTACAGAAGGCTGTAATAAGAGTGACAGGAACTTGAAAAACACTGGAAAACTTTGACTGATAACATTTACGTACCGTGCGAGCAAAGCAAAGCTTCAAGCATACTTGAATTTTATGCTTGAAGGCACAAATTGGTTGCTTGTGGTGGAAAGAATAATGAAATTCCTGCATGTCATAACATCACAGAATCAACCAGGTGAATTGTAATGGAAAGGGCTACATTCTGCTGACACTGATTGTAATTGCCAGAGGCAGCCTCCTAATTTATATTCACTTAGAAAAGTTTCAGTGCAGTGTGCATTCATGCATCAGATCATTTTTGTGATAGAAGTACCTATCCCTTCTGTTTTGTATATTTATGGACCACACATGTCAGAGAACAGCAGTGCTGTTTGCAAAGCACTCTGTAGGCAATCCCACAGTGGCAGAAGGTTCCTTCCCTATCTGCTTCTTATCATTTCCATTGTTAGCCACACTGAAACGCTGCCAGAGCTCCAAATGAAACAATACAACCAGTGTGCACCCCACCATTTTTTAGCAGTAGGATAATGCCTATGCTTACAAAGCCAACATGGGAGCAGTGTTGGGGCTTCCTCATCCATGTGGCAGTGAAAGGCTCAGTTGGGTAACACTACACGTGAGGGCCGAGTCAAAGCGCAAATCCCTGGGGTATGGAGCAGAGGCAGTAAGCTGGGCTGGAAGTGGCTGGGAGTTTCTTCTCACATTCTCTGTGCTCCACCATAGGCAAGGAAAAAGCACGTAGAACTGAGGGAGAATTACAAGAGAAATAGAGAAGAGACTAAATGATCTGTGTAATGAAAAACATGATAGGGAAGAGTAAATTATGGGAAGCAGGATGAGGCATTATCAAAAAGAAAAAAAGCAGAGAGAGAAATATAGTACAAGATACGAGGAAGAGAATGAAATAAGGAGAATCCAGAAAAAGGAAAGTTAGAATAAATGAGCAAGAATTTACCTCAAAGGAAAAAACACAGATTTGAAAGGGTCCATGTAGCCAGAGAATCAGTAGCTGAAGCCAAGTGCTAGTGTCATTTCCACTTGCTGACGTACACTGAAAACTGTGCCCCAAGGAGAGCTTGTAGGATTCCCTTCCTATGTTATGATGCTGACACAGCTCCCAGCAGTGAATTTAAACAAGAGGACAGAGAAACGAGGACCTCTACCATAATGTGACATATATTATGTTGATGTAACTGTTCATCACTTCCATACCTGCGCTGCTCTGAGTGCTCCTCTCACACAGGTAAATAAAACTCTTCATAGTAGTGAGACTAATGCTACTCAACTGAAAGAAAAATGTTTCCGAGTAAAACAATGCTATAATAATTTTTGCCTACAAAACTGAAAAATGCATGATATGTTTTTTTCCCCTCTCAGCTACCCATAAGTAAAAGCAGTGTTCTATGTTACATTCATTACTGGTTATATGACAGATTAACACATACTGGTATGAGTGTAAGATGAAGGCAATTCAGTGGTCCTCTAGATTTCCTTCTAGTGAATAATACATCCATTGTTGCTGGAATATGCATTACCCTGAAGTATTCATGGAGTCTTGCATGCTGAGAGCTTCTGTGAAGTAAGCCAGAGATTTCCAACTGTTTAACACCAAGAACATCCCACAACAGAAGCAGCTTTGGATAGCACATGAGCTTCAATGATTCTTACCATTTCAAATTCAGCCAAATTTCTCTGAAACAAAGACTTCTTTACGCTGCCAGAACAATGATATGGGCTTCTGTGTCACCACGGATCTGGCCAAATTACATCACTGACCAAGAAAAAGCTCTCACCTTCCTTCTTGTGTTTAGTATTTCAGCAGGCTTCTCCTCAAGCCCTAAGTCTGACATCATCCATATGTTATATCTGTGTGGAACAGTCTTTGCAATATGTTGGAAAATTGTTTCTCTTATTTGAACTTGCTCTGGTAATTCTGAATCTGAGGTCATAAGATTAGTGTCACACAATCACACAGACTGTGTGATACTGTGACTAAACCCCAAAGTGAATAGAAACACTAAAAATCCAGAAGGCTGACTCGTTTCATTTGTTGACATCTTACTACAAAATGCATCATAAACCCAACTTATTTAAGAATTCTAGGACAAAACAGAATTTGGCTTTTAACTCATCTGCTTTGTTGAGAATGTCAGGGTGTGATAGAAATCTAGAAATGCCAACTTTGGGAAACATTCAAATGGTTGAGACATCATGAAATTCACTTCAGAATCAAAATCAAGTTCAAAACTGTGGAAATAAGAGTTGGGAAATGTTTCTGGATCTTCCTGAACAGCTCTGAATTAGCTTTAGTTCTGTGGTTCACTTTCCTAGGGAGAAAAAAATTGCTTAAGTTTCAGATTTTGCCCACATTTTGAAAACCTGGCTTTGAATTTCAAGCCTAGTTAATTCCTGTAATTCCTAAATCACTTGTCAAAATAACCTTGGTCACCTTTCTTCTCTAGAAAAGTTTCCTAAGAAATTAAACAGCATTTAAACAGGAAAGTTCATTGCTACTTAAAAAAGTTTAGAAGCAGGTATCCTACTTTACTTCTTCTTGTTAAAAACACAAAACAACAACAACAAAACCGCCCATTTTGTTAACATATGAAGAAAAACCCCAAACAAACAGTTGTTTTTCCCTATGTCTAACGTACTCTCCTGTGTTCATCTTCAACTATGTCGTATTATGACACACCTAAACTGAAATGCTACCAGGATGGATGGTGGGTTTTGAAAGTCCATGAAGCAGCATGCAAAATGTTGTTTTGTACGCTCCCGTATGCTCTTTGGAAATCTTGGAAAGACTGGAAAAATCTTAGTTTTATGTTTTAATTCTTAAATAAAATCTCTTATACAAAAAAAGTTGTGAAAAGTGAAAGCTGAAGGCTGTAATAAAGTTGTAAGTCAGGCTACCTAATAACCCTCTTGGTTTTTCAATCTATCATCTTCACTTAGAATAAGAGGTTGCTCCTGTCAATTCAGCATCTTTTTTGTTCTCTTCTTTGGCAGATGTGCATCCAAGGAAAGCTGCTCTTTGCCAACTCTGTTATCAATGGGTACAGCCAGTCTACTAAAGACCTTAAAAATAGCTAAGACAAAGAGTGATTATCACATGGGTTACTTCCAAGTGATTTCACATTCAGGTATTTTACTTTCCATCAGCATTGGTTTTAATCATTTCATTCTGAGACCTTTGGCTTCTTTGTTTATTTTCTTAAATATAAAGCACTGTGACTCAGAGCAGCAAGGCCAGCAGTCTCCATATCAAAGTACTTGGACATTTTTGGTACGTTGACAAGTTCTCCATCTTGTATATTCCTTCCTGTTCCATTCAACAGTTTGGGCTGTCTAAACCCAGCTGCTGAGCCACAGAAGCTTTACTGGTAGTTACCGTCATGGAGGAAACAAGAAAAGAAAAGGTCCTGGACTCATCCTGTTTCTTTGTGCATGTCTGACCAAGACTTACTTGTTTTATGGGCTGTTATATTTACATTTTGGCACAAGTCATAAAAAATTAATTGCAATTAAAGGAGCAATTCCTTTAGCCAGCTGTCTTCTACCAGTTAGTTTCTTTAATTTCATTAATACTTGCAGAGAAGCTTTAGAAACATAACCTAGAGAAATAGCAGGAGATGGTCAAATACCTCACATCCTCATACTGAGCATACAGCTCCTGGAGGGAGCATTTCCAGGAGCTAAAGCATGTGCTGCAACAGTTGGGTCTCTCATAGAAGTTTTCAAAGCAGAAATAAAGACAGGCAGGAAAAGGAAATAATTGCAACTTCTGCAATTCATTTACTACATGGCTTTTGGGAACCATATAATTATTTTCAATTTAAAGCTGATGCAAGCCAGTAATCAAACTGAAACTTCAGAGTGCCTGGAATGAATGCAAAGGTCACTGTTTTCCACTCTTGATTTAACCAACACATCATGCAGGTAATGATGAAGATGATCTATTAATCTACTGTTAATAGCTATGAAGCAGATGATAACAGTGACAAGAAAGAAGAACACAGAATATAGGCCAAAATGAATTGTGCAGTATTTTGCTGAGTTGCTCTCAGCTAGTTTAGACAAGTCATGGAAAGTCTCTTTCTTTGACTTCTTTTTAACTTAACAAAACAATGTATTTCATTTATATTGAACAATGGCACATATTATACTTGCAATCCATTCATCTCTGAAGGAAGCTTGTCACTTCATATGCACACAAAAATACTGGAGTGGTAGAGAAGTCAGGGATTAAATACAATGGTTAATTAACAGTAGCATTTTCAAACACGTTAATGACAGGCCTACCATGCTTTCTCTCCAAGTCATGTTCCTCGTTGAAGTCTGGACAGATCAGATTTAGGCTGGGTGGTTTTGCAAACACTTCTGTGAGTGACTGAAAAGGCTACACTGGCCTATGGAATTCCCTGTGCTAGTTCTTCTCTACACTAGAATTTTCCTTAATATTTTCCACTGTGGCATCACCCCTAAATGCAACTTGAGAAGCAAATAGCAAATGTGTGCAGTTGCATAGACAGGCATTGCCCTAATCTAAACCTACATATAACCCACGTCAGGTGTGGTCAGAACCAGCATGGTCATTCTACATGTGTGTTTCTGCTTCTTGCTACCACAACAACATGACAAGAAATCCTTAAGTGGACTGGGACATTCCATGGGGTTCTTTCATACATAGATGCAACTGTGGCACAGGAATAGTTTTAATGAAGGAGAGGGTGACGAAGGCTGTGTGAAAACAAAGGTTAGGTGACACAGCTATTTCCACATACTCTATCATAATTAAAAGATGGTGCTGAAGATGAGATTTAACTTCATCCTTAAGTTTCCAAAAGCAGAAGCTTCTGGTATTTTCCCATCTTGCCAGCTGATCTCCTAGCCTCAGAAATTGCCGGATACTCAACACACAGGTGCATGTGCATGTTCTGTTCACTTCCTTTCTTTCAATACCTAGGGCCCATTTTACAGGACCTTTGAACTCTTTCTTCCTACATATCATTCTGTGGGGAAGAGATCCTATTGAGAGCTCCAGGTTAGGGAAGATACTGAACAGCTAAAAAGGAATTAGCATCAGTGAAACACTGAAAATCTTGCTTTTCACTGCCAGGATAAAAAAAGCACTATCATTTCTCTATCTGTTCATGGAGTGATTTCTTGTGAAACAGCATTTTCTTGTTTGTAAATCCAGCTGTTTCTTTAATGGAAGTAAGCAAACAGGTCCTAATCAGCACTCATTTTCCCCTCTTCATTTACCTGTAAGATAAATTAAGCATGGAGATGGCATAGATAACTGACTGACTTAAGTCGATAGCCATACTTCTAGGAGAAAAATAGCCCTTGGAATCCTCTTCCAAATCTCTTCTCAAAATTTGGTTCCCTCACGAAGTCCACCACTATCTTAGCAAATGTAAGCAGAAACAACCATCCATAAGGCTTATGGGCTTCATCATTCAGTACATTTTTTGTATCTTGTCCATTTGTTTATACCTTGAGAGCCCCATTCCAGGTTTCTTCTTTACTATATTACGAAAGTACAGACTACGCTGCATAATCAAGCTTAATACAATAAATCTGATTGCATGTTGGGATCAGTGGAACAATATAACAGAAGTCTGAATGACTGACTTTTTAGGACTGGTCCGGATCCACCTCAGGCTGACCCACTACACTAGATCAGGTTACTTAATCTGGTGTGAGTATATGAATATGAAGCAGCACAGTAGAAGAATGAGAAGAACAGGTTTTAATGAAAGAAAGAAGAAATACAGCAATACAACTGATACAAAAAGTACACAATATAACACAAGAGTCTGATAAATTAGCAGAAAACTTGAGAAACAGGAAGAAAGTTTCAGATGGTTGAAGAAAGAGGCTTGCTCAAAAAGATACAATCTTGAGTCTTCATAATATAGATACATTCTTGGCAGTATAGGAAACATACAATTCTAACATAGAAAATACTGACTGAAGTGGTAGTATCAATTCCCGAAGAATATTTGCATATGGTACATTATGAAGTATACACAACAGGCAATTTAGCATTCAAGAAGTCTCCAAGTAAAGGAAAACATTATGGATTCCTTTTTGGTAGACAGACATCTCCTTCTAACAGCAGCAATTGGATCTGTTCAGTATTCAATATCAAAACAGACACACAAACCTGGAAACAGCAAACAGTAAGCAAGACCTTTTGCACAATGAATTATGTACCAATTTGGCAGCAAGATTCAAAAGATAAGAAAAAATACTCCTCCCTCACCTCTTGCCTTTCATGACCAAATTATTTCCTTTCTTCCCAGTAACCTTTTAAGCCTGCCTTCCTGGGGATGTGAATTAGGTGAGAGTGGGTCATACCTAAGTGAGAAGAGTGGTCAATAGCTGTTAACCCTACAACCAGATCAGAGAATGTTTACAGGAAGAGGTGCACATCAGCCACAGCTCCTAACAGTAGCAGAACACACCCTTTGATAAGTTCTGATACAAAAGTCTAAGCATTTACGAGGGAACCAAACAGCTCCAGATAAAAGGAGCCACTCTGTCTTGTTGCTGCTCTTCTGGCACTTTCAAAGCCTACAAAGGAAGTCTGTCTCTTAGGAGTCACACACAAATAGAATATATCTCCTGCAGAGCACCTAAGACCCGTTCCTGGATTAAAGATCTACCTGCTACCAGTGTCCTCAACTGACACATTATTTTCTTCCTAAACCACCATCTACACAGGCATTTAGGTGATGCTAAAAGGGGTTTTGCCAACAGCTGCCACAGCACAGAGGTCTCTGAAGGATGATGGGAAGGTACAACAGAAAGCATATGACACACAGAAAAAACATTCTTTCTTCAGTCATCACTTATTCAGAAAAGAGTAACCAGTGCTCATTACTAAAGTGCTTGTACCAAGGAGTCAGCAAAAAATACTGCAGAAACTATTGCCAGGATTGCTTAAAATTAATTTAATCTTCAGGATGAAAGTGGAATTATAAATAAAATTCTCTGTAAAAAATCAAGCAAAGTGCTCATCAGCATTTCTGCATCCCTGTATAAGCATTCTCTATTCCATTCAATCATTACTAACGGCAGGATGGATAAGCCACATCCATTCCACCCAGGCAACCGTCAGGGATAGAGGATAAAGAGAAAAAGCTATACAGGCATTAGTGAGGCAGAATTTTATTACAGATGCTGAAGAAATAATAGCAACTAGAAGGACTTTAAAAGTGGTTAGCATTACAGTTGAGAAAACTACTTCTGAAACTGGGGAAGCCCAGGCACAAATTTTAAAATGGCTTAAAAATAATCCTGGTGATGTACACAATTAAATATGTAAAAAAGACTTTAGGTCCTGATTCATATCCATGGGAAAAACAATGGAGGTAAATGAAAGTACAAAAAAAAGAAACAAAGTAATTTGGGAAAATGTCATAGGCAGGAAACCCTATCACAACAAAAGGTCAGCATCCAGGAATGTCTTTCTGCTACTGCCTACATCCAACCCAGAACTTGAGTTCTTGGAGCTCTAGCACCGCCAGCCCCCAGGCTTCATACCTGCTTTAAGGACCTGCTGATCTAAACCTCCTTGAGGCTGATCGAATGAGCTGTGTTTAAAGCAGCATCAGCAACTGGCAGGGCAGGTGCAGGGGAGACTCCACAGAGCCGAAGCACACGGGTTTGCAGTGCAGTGGAAGGAAGGAGACTTCACACAGAGCTTTAAGGAAGAGATGCAGAGATTGATTACACACAGCTTGAGACAGCAGCACCAAGTCTTTCTGTGGAAATGAAACGTAGATAAAATAAAGGTATTTTTTTTAAAGCTGCTGAAGACTACCAGTCTGGTGAGTGTTTCCTGTCTCCACAGGGACAAGAAATTGTGGATTCTTCCCTGTGTCTGCAAACTTCAGAATGTATCATGTGATTTCCTCTGTAGCCCTGCCAGAAGTCTCTTGCTGCAGTTTGTTCTTTTGAACATTTCCTCTTGTATTTTAGCTCTCATTTATTAGCCAAATAAGCAGCAGCTTATCAAGATTGTTTTCTTTCCCTTCCCTGTGGTTCCTTGGCAATCTATGCTGCCTTTAGGCCCTGGTTTGGGAAATACTACGACTTAGCAGGCAGGAGATGTTGAGGAACATGTATTACATGTTTAAGATAGGGCAAATGGGCATACAGGTGCTCAGGCAGCTGTGGAGCAGCTCAGGTGCAAAGCCTTGATAAGTGAAAACAAAGTGAAGCAGCTCTTCCAATAAAAGATGTAAAATCAGGTTTGAAATACTTCCACACAGTCTGCTTGGTAGAATACAATTCTTTTGCCTTTGGATAGCAAGAATCAAGTTTTTGTTTACCTTTTACATAAGAAACTGAATAGTTTGATTTGAAAAAAACACAATCTCTCTGCTAGACAGGCCTTGCAGTGGGATACCTGGCAATACACATTTACATCATAAAGGGGTGTGTGTGTGTATATGTATGTATGTATATACACACATATGTATTTATAAAGCTTATTCAAACCCCTGAAATTAAGAAATAATTTGTTTATGCTTCTCAATAAAAATTCAAAATGTTCAATTCAGGGCGATTTAGTAATGCTTGTATTCTGAAAACACATGTTCTTTACCTGTGGGAAAGGTTTAAGCACAACTGCTAGATCCCAGTGCTTCCTGAGCTCAAGATCAGGCAGCTGTGGAGCCAAAGCACATTGGCATAGCAGCTGGAGAGTACATGGTCAGCCCTTACTGCTGAAAGCAGCAAGCTTGTTTAGGGGAAGGCAGACTTGGCCATGACTGTGCCACCCTCCTGAGGGAAAGAGCAAGTAAGGCTCATGTAATGAGGAACATGTGTTCAAGTGTCAGTCTTGCTGAGGAGGCATTACCATCTCATAATCATTAAGGAGGGAGGGAAATTCCTGGGAGTGAATGTTCTGAAGTCCAGGAAGAAATAGGAGGCCAGGTTAAAATGTAAGGTCAAAGCTTCCTGGAAGGAATTGCACTAGCCCTAAGAACCCTTCTGTTTATAAGTTTATGACTGAGAATGCACAGCAGCACCTTGGCGTGGATTCCTTCTGGCCTATCATTTCATAAAGTTTAGACAAAGGCCTCAGAACTGAAGGAAAAAAGTGGCCGAATTCCTCAGTAGTTAGCAAGAGAATACTGGAGAAGAGCTGAAGAGAGCTCTTAAGAGAGAAGAGAAAGACAATCAGAGAAAAGGACAGACCTAGTAAAAACTGGAGCGTTTAAAGACACCTGCACAGTCATCACACCTAGCTCAGCACTGCCGTGGTCACCCACCTCAGGAGAACCCTTGGCAGAAATGGTCAAACCAGAAGAGCTTCTCCAGCCCAGGCCCCATCTTTTGCAGTTTGGCCATTAATGTTTAAGTTTCTGTTGGGGATAACTTACCTGGTGCATCACAGATAGTCCCTAAGTTGAGAAACGAACTATAAAACCCTCCCCAACTGGTTTGTGTGGCCTATGAAAAGGAAAGGTGGGAAGGAAAAAGTTCACGAGTGGGATTGCATATGGCATGGATGCTGCAATAGAGGAAGACAGACAATAAACCCAAAATGCTTGTGAAGCATCTTGTTCCTATTTAGGTTTCACTCAGGACTGTTCTGTGATCATTGCAAGCTTTGCAGACCTCAAGCACACAGGTGCCTGCAGACCACCCGTGAACACCCACGCCGGGACACGAAAAACTTGGACTGCGTCATACTTAGCAGCGCAGCAACAGCCAACACGAACTTGTTTAAATTTCACCAGCTGTGCCTTTGGATGAAAGATCTACAGGACAGTTTGTAGATTTCTGGCTTTTATCCCAAAATACAGTTAAAGCCTATTATTATTATGAATGAAATACACATATCAAACATTATAAACAGCCTGCATTTATGGTGCTTCTATTGAGATCAAATGCATGATTCTGTCAGTAATGGCAACTGAAGATATTAAGCACTGACGTTTCTCTTTTTGTTTGTTTAGGAATCAACCTTTATTTAATAGCACAAAGTAGCAGAAAGGATTGGCCACTCTCTCTTTTGGAAATCTGAGATTCTTTTCAGTTCTCATCCATGCAGCTGGAGAAGGTCAGGAAGCAATCTTTAAATATTAAGATTTGAGCACAAATCAAGCCAACTAATGACACTTATTTTGGAACCTTGTACTAGAGTTGCTGTTATTTTTAAAATGCAACTTGAAAATGTTTTCCAGTAAGTCACAATTACTTATAAGAGCCAATATACACCAAGAGTGTGGTATAAATTTGAGCTGCTATACATTATTACTTCTGTTTTGACTATCCCCATTATGGTGCCCACCTTCTGTTTCAGTTCTCAAGTGAGAAAGTCAGTACACAACTCTAGATATAGTTATTCCTATTACAAATACATGTAAAAAGAATTTGTGTGTTATTTTAAAATGTGAACCTCTTAAGAGTGGTCATAAAGGGAGAGGACCATGGGTGTTCAGAGGGTCCAGAAGGGTGAAATGAGTAAGTAGAAAAAAAACATGCACAAAAATTTCAGTTTTACTGGCAGTATCATAAACAGTTCCTAGAAACTTTGGGGAATAAGACACAAATAGTCTTGGGCAGCCTAGGCCTGAAGAACAACAACAACAATAACAACAACAATAATCAAAGTGAGCGAGGAAAACAATGAGTGGCATCATCCTCATTAGGATAGAGGAAGCCAGCTGCAAGTTAAAGCACTGATGCACTTCCAGTCCTATCCATATCCTAAATCACTGAGTGGTTACAAAAGCCAGCTTACATGAGGGACTGGGATTTCATGGCCATGAAGTGATTTAAGCTGTCATAGAACTGCATCCCCCAAAGCAAACTGTCCATGAGGCCTTTAAGATTTAAAGCTGAGAAGGTACAAGGGTCAAAATATGCTGATCACATGAAAGTATTCAAGTTTTGGTCGCATTCAACCCTTTTACAAAAGCTGCTTTGTAACAAACTTTTTCCTTGTCTACTGAATTGTAGTCACTTTTTCAGAATACTGTGTTCAACTCAGAAAGTGTAACATGGGCTAACAGTGCACTCACCCTGGTGAGTCAGGTTGTGTTCTGATAAGCTGCCAATAACCTGAGCCATGGCAGTTACTGTGAAAGGGGAGGCAGCACATCAGGAAGTTTCATATCCAGCTGTAGTTCAAGCCAGATTGCTTTATCCATCTACAAAGCAAAATTAATGGGAGGTAGATTTCACCCCTAGCTATGACTGTGTCTTATCACACTTGCGCTACCATTACCTCTTATCTGATTCTGCACAAATTTCCAAGTTGAATAAATCAAATGTATTTTTTAGCATTTAAAATCCAAGGTGGCAAAATAAACACATATACAGGAAGGAATTGAGTATTATAAGAAAATGAGTAAAGCACACCATCAAGCATTTTAAAAATTAGCCACAGAGGCCTTCGGTTTGATCTCTGATATCCATATATCCATTGCTATGTTTCTTGTCTGATAATGCATTTTGCAATACATGCTTATTCATCAGAGACAAAAAAAGCTCTGAAAAGTCAAGCTGAAATTTAAACAAGTGTTGTTTGGCATCTTTAGTTTGTGTTAGACCAGGTGGCAGCTGTTGGGAGATCATACTGTTTTAACAACTTTTTGTTTTGTTAGCAAAGAAAAACATTGTCCAGCCAAATTCCGCTGACAGTGAATAAATATTTTCTCCTCCATCAGACCAAATATTTTCATTTGCCATCCTAATAGCTAGGGCTAAAAGATCTGAAACTATTTTTCTTTCTATATGGACTCAAATGATATTTGAATGGTTTGGTGTTTTATGGGAGGTAATTATTACTCTGTACTCTGCACTACTGAGGTTAGTCTGGAGTACTGCACCACACTTTGGTCATTTTACATCCAAAACTGGAGAGATTTCTATGGAAAGCAAACAAAAGGCAGAAAACGTAACCTCTGCAGAAGGACTGATGAAAGTGGAAAATCAAAGAAGTTTACTGACAGATCTTCTCGTGTGTACAAGACGGTAATGATGATGTAAAGATGACCACGTAGTGGCACTGGAACTAGGAATAATTGACCAAACATGAGGCTGAGCAAATCTATGGAGAAGGTTTCCATCAGAACCTGTTAAGCTGACATCCACCATCACTGGATCAAGAAGTCCCTGAGCCACAGATTGTTGAGGAATAGCCTGGAGAAGTATCACTACACATAGTTTTCCCATAGCATCTGCTTAGTCCCTGCCACGGACAAGATCCCAGAGCAGCCTGGCCCTTTACACTGACCAAGTGCCATTCTCACTCT
Source organism: Phylloscopus collybita (assembly GCA_027886175.1). NCBI lineage: Eukaryota > Metazoa > Chordata > Aves > Passeriformes > Phylloscopidae > Phylloscopus > Phylloscopus collybita. The sequence goes on along the minus strand of JAJNNQ010000137.1, from coordinate 45,022,178 downwards.
CTGCTTGCTTTTTCAGATGAGATAGTAAGAAACCTGTTAATTCTAAAAAGCGATTAGCCCTGAGAACAAGCCACTTGTGGAACAACAGCTGCCCTTCACAAAATAGTTTAAAGGACAAGGGCAGTTTAGTGTACTTGTGCTCTTGTTTGAGGAAAAAAAAAAAAAAAAAAAAGGAAAAATGGAAGAAAGGAATAACTTACAAGATCACAAAATTCAGTGTGGGCAAACAACTCCACACAGTCCACTATATAACTGGGTTTTTATTACCAAACAAATTAATGAGAAAGTTGCAAATTTTGCACTTCTGATAAATGTAAGATTTCCAATATTGTAACAAACAGTCACACAGAGACAGCTGTGCTTGGGACAAAGTCTGAAATCTCAGTAAAACTGTCTACTCTACCAGATTCCATCTTGCATTTAGAAACTTAAGTGCAAGATTCAGTGATGTCCAGCAATCCTCTGCGGGGAGTAAAACTGTCTCATTTCTATTACTGATGGCAGAATCCTTCACATTTGCAGATCTTGCCTGTAGTTGACAGAGGCACATTTAATTGCATTTGAGAGATGCTCTATTATCTGTAACTCTTTACATTTGCCTCCGTGACACAACCATTTAATTTCTGTCGTGAATACAGACAGTCAATGAAAGGGACAAGTTACCTTCCTATCACAGATCTTTGCCTAGATTTAAGCCTTTTCCTAGATCTTTAGCTGTGAAGTGAAGCAATATAAAAAGATGTAGTGTTAGACTGCAATCCAATCCAAGAAGCAAATATTGTCTTTGGAGTGCTTTCCAGGTAGGACAGAAGGAGAAGAAATTATTTAACCCTATATAATTACTTGCTTCTTTACTTCACAGAACTACTAATTGGAAATGGGATAGGGAAAATGCATTTATTGTTAGCTCTGTTCTTCACAAAGGATTTTGGCTGCTGATTTTTTTCGTCATAGCCCATGATTTAGTATGGACTTCCTGCTAAATGTTTCAAAAAGTTACAAAGCTCTAAGAAGCAAATGATCTGTTTTCACAAAAATCTCTATCTCAGGTAACGAGCCAAAGAACACAGAAAAGCACTGACCTTGACACGCTCAATATATTAAGACAACTCATTAGAGCTAATGCACACTTTGGTGTGTTCATAAACATTATTTTAAAGGCAGTGATAAATTATGCTGAAAAATCTGTCAGGTTCATGAAGGAATCTACAGCATGTATATGCAGTCATTTCAAGTGACATAATTATGAGGAAATCTGGATCATAACAGAGTGTATGACATACATAGATGGAACCTGGTTATCAAACCAAGAGAAGTCAGGCTTTGTGCACTGTAAACTGTTAGCAATATTTTTCTTCAGGGAGAATATTAAATAGATCAAAATAAATGACCGGATGGCTGTTTTATACAGAGGTGATGAGAGGCCGAGAAAACGAGTCCAGGTGTTCATATGGGCAACTTCTAAGACTGCATTTAATAAGACCATGGAAATCAGCTAAATTGCTTGTAGAAAATCTGTTTGTTCAGAGTAGGATCAGGATTTCCTCCAGGAAGTCATTGTTTGATCATAGCTGTGTCTAATGTCAAGGCTGTAATTTCACACTACACCATCTTTGCCAATAGTGTAAATGTGGGTAATCCTGAGTCTCAAGTCAGCAACACAGTACGTGCTGATACAGCTATTTGGAGGTAATTGCTGTTACTGCATTGCTGCAGTAAGAATGGTGAAAAGCAAAAAAGCCTAAAAAGGGTGAATTTTTTACCCAGGTAGGCTCATGAACTGGTTTATAACATGTCCACAAAACCCCGTGTTGACACATCTGCTGGATGAAAATGAAAAACTCATGATGGATGGGGTTTTTAAGGCCAGCTTCATTACCAAGACCAACATGTAATAAAACTAGGCCCCAGATGAGCCACCAAAGTAATTCTCCAGGATTTTTACTAAGGACTGCAGCAAAAGAACAGAAAGATAGCAGCTTTTATAGATGTGAGATCTGTCACCGATTTCAGTACCAATGCAACTCAGGCTACTACTGACTTCATCTGAAACTTGTAAGCACAGTGATAATTCATGTCCTAAATCTGATCATATTTCCAGGTTAGTATCATAGCCATACACTAAACTATGATTTGGATCCCACAGAAAAAGGTCAGGAGTACCGTTTCTGGGATACACAACATCAGATCATGAGATGATGGTGGATGAGTTCATGGAAAAATATTAATGGAAGATACGTTTAGGCTGTCAGAACAATTAGCTAGAACGAAAAATATCTGGGCACTTTGTGAACTTGAGGATCTCAAGTCAAGAATGAGGAAGACTTCTTCAGAAGCATGGACAATGCTTCAAACACAATCTATTCAAAGCAGTTGTTCTAGACTTGGTAAAAAAAATTGCTTACCACAGAGAAAATAAAAGCGTTTCATCATCTTAGCCTAATCTTTACTTACAGAATATACTCTACCCCTAAGAGGAGGCTTATCTTCTGAATACACTATGAAAAGCATCTGATTTTTTTCCTACAACCTCCTCAAGACATCAACCACTCAGCTTCCAGTCAGTGACACAAAATAAAGGGCACAGAACACAGTGTTACTGGTCAATGAAAAATGGAAAAACTCATCCCAAAACCTGTGTGTGAAGGCATTATACAGTGAAAGAACACTGTAAGTAATACTCCCTATGTCAGCTGGTATTTCCCTCTTTACCATCTGTGAAAAGGTCCACATATTTTCACAGTGTTCATGCACAATCACTAATACAGGCCAGGGAGGTGAAAGAAAACACTTGTTTTCTGACATATCATCAAGAGTTCCACCCTAATCTGCTGACCTGCCTTACCTTCCCTACCTTCTATGACACCATCCTAGGAAAGATATTGCTCTGCACCACCATCATCTAAAAAACCCTTTACTCTATAGAATGTGCAAAACCTAACAAATACTCTAAGTAACTGATATGGTGTTTTGTCCTGGAAGTGTATCTGGGTCCAAGTAGTCCACAAAGAAGTGGTGCTCTCACCATTAGAGACATGTGAGCTTTGCTTCGTTTTGTGTCAGAGAGCAAAAGGAAGAGAGGACAACCATTAACCAGCTCCTCTGTGAGGTGAGCATCAGTTTCCTGCCCCTTGCAACACCACCACAGAGAAAAAAGCAACTTGCAGAACTTCATACCAAACATCCAGACTTCATCATCAGTTAATTAAGTTACAAGAAACAAAACACACAACTGTAGTTCTCTCATGGATTCTTAATCCCACAGGTTAAAGTTGTGATCTAAGGAAAAGTGAAAGAACATTAGTGAAAAGCAAGTATGGTGTTCAAACAAAATACTGCATGTTGGTAAGCTCTCAGATAATTTCCTTTAAGAAAATTACTTCAGGACAAAGTCGATCATTATATCAAACCAAACAATTACATTAAGGTTCAGTTTACAAAAGGTTAACAAACAATTAATAGCTGGCTTAATAAATAGGTGTTTACTTCTCATCTCTGTCAATCCAACAGATAGCTTCTAGTTTTCTATAGTACTTTCTACCGGTGTGCTTATAACCTTCCCTATAATTTACTTGCAACACAGTTCTCTAACATGAATTACAACTTATAGGAATCATTTATTAACCCTTCATAAAATTCTAAATAAACCTTAATATGAAGCATGACTAACTTTATACTATTTCAGCCCCATCCCCAGGACACATCAAATACTAGCTCTTTCAAGTTTTTATTTAAAATTCTATATTTTAGGTGGGTGCCACATCACTAGTTGCAGAATCACAAACGCCTACTGTGGCTTAGCCAACACACTGCAGACAGAAGAAGTGAAACAGGAGTGGTGGGGGAAGATCACAGGGAACAGTTCAGGTTCGTCCAAAAGAAATATCCTGGCTTTTTTTGTTGGAACAAACACTGATACCATGACAAAAGAATCAGAGAGAAAAAAACGGAGTCTGTTGTAAATCAAAACATTGTTTTTTCCTTCTTTTTTAGAAACAAAAAACTACAATATGTCATAATATAAATAAATTAAAAAAGGAAATAAAAGAAAACACAAAGGTAAATTCCAACCCCCATTATTAGGATCTTAAAAAGGGAACAGCCATCTATTTCTTGGATGCAGCCTAAACTTCTCTTACCTGCAAATTTTCAATATACTTAGAAGTCCTATTTAGTATATCAGTCTTAGGGAACATGATGTATTATATTTAGGTCTCCTTTTTTTCCATCCAGTATTTCCATTCCAGCTTCAACCCCCCACCTTAGTTTTTTTCATCAAACTGCCTGCTGTTGGTTTAATAAAGTTCAGCTCAGACTTTTACTTTTCCTTCACTTTCAGAGCCTCTCTTCATTTTCACAGTTCTCCACAAGGTCTTCATTCTCCCGTGTCTTTTCTTCCTCCTCCTCTTCCTCCTCTCCATCATCTCCAAAAGTCTCTTCCTGCATTGTAGTAAAAGTGAAAGACCTGGCAGCAACTTGTGCAGCCAGACCAGATGTGAAGTTAAAATCTGTTGATATGTGGAGCTGGGCCAGCCTATCCTTGATTTGTGAATGTAATGCATCCTTCGAGGGAGGCTGTGAAGCCTCTACTCCATTCACACTGCTTGGCTTGAGTTCTTCAGCATCCCCTTCACACTGATAATACATTCTTTCTTCAGCCCCTGTAGAAACATCTTTATCTGCAGTACTGTCTTTGTTTTTCTCCATCTCAGGATCTTCATACAAGTATTCTGTTCTGCTTTTGTCAGCAGCATTCACTTCTGGATTAGAGTCTTTTTCTTCAGATTTATCACAACTTTGGCTGCAGTCCAGCTTTTCTGTATCTGAATTCATATGTGATTCCACATTATTTAGTAGCTTCAATGGTTCTACAGGAGACAAGGGTTTCACTGCAGCTTAAAAAGGGGGAAAAATTAAATGATAACTAAAAGCAAGCTGCTATATATAAATAATTTATTTGCCTGAAAAGATGCAAGATTATATGAGTTAGAATTACTTAAAAAAATCCCAAAGCAACAGAAACACAACCCACACCAAAACGTAAAATAAGTGTTTTCTAATCACAAAACTGAAGTGAAATGTGACGGCTACTTGTAACTATTGCTTAAAATCTGTGACATGAAGAGACAGCACAAAAATGATGGTGTTTCAAGCGAGCATCAAACACAGAGGATGTATTCACTGTTAAAGCAAAACCCAAGTAAAACTACTCTAGTGCACACAGATTTAACTGTCTTCTTGTGAACAACAGTTTACCTAATCCACTAAAGACAGCTGGTATGTGAAAAAGCCCTTACAGGCAATATCTGATCTCACACCAGAACATACAAATACAACACATATCCACACAGTCAGGTCAGGTGTCCTCACAAATAAAGTGTGGTTTAATTAAGCCTCTCGTGAAGTTAGTAGCAGCAGTGAGTCCCATTGTCTGCAACGGGATGCTTGCCAGGAAGTCTCTCCTCCCAGTGTTAAGGGTTAGTGTAACTCGGTACAATCACTCCTTGAAGAACAGACGTCTTTCATTTTAAGAAAACGATATAATGTCCATTTCCAAGTAACAGATTCCCTAAACTGCAGCAGCTCCATTATAGTAGCAGCACGAATATAAATGAGAGTGGCAACAGCAGATTCCCAAGTTGCATTTCCCTTTCTAATTCCATTCTGACTTTACTCCTGTAAGCAGAGATGAAAATAACTCTGGGAAATACACAAACTTATCATGGGAAACAAAATTTACGGTATTAGGATTTTTCAACCGCATCCTATTTCAGTAATATTCACTTTAGATAGCTGAAGGCAGGCACATCATTATGGTTGTCATATTGATAATTATTGTCATTAGCACACTGAAAGACCGTGGCACTGAATGTGTATGCACCAGACTCGTCTCAGTTGTTTATGGGGTAGTTCTTTCCCTGTCTCATAAAAAAATATGCTGCTACTTATTTCTGCCCATTTGCTTGAAGAGACAGGAATATGCACAGTAATCTTATCATTTGGGAGCAAACTTCTTGCATACTTCGTCCAAAGAACACTTTGAAAGGCAAAATTTCTCAAAATATAAACAGATACTTGAGATTGGTAGCTGGCCAATTTGTGGAGTTGACAAATTAATAAACAGGGTGAAATTCATCAGGTTTTCCAAATCTGACAAATAGCTATATAACAACTTTTGTATGGACAAGGGGAAACAACTGCATACAACACAACCACTGACAGAAGGAACTTTTTTTGCAGGGGAGAGGTTAGGGAAAGGCTAGAAGTGATTTTGCAGAGGAAGAAAGTTGTTTTATAGTGTTACACAAATGGAAATGGAAATGAATGGAAATGCTAAAAACTTAGCACACCTTTTCAAAAGCACTTCCATGTAGTGGCTCATCAGGAGGCCAAATGACCAGAAACACAAGCTTACCTACACTCCCATAAACTACTTACTACCCAGACTGTAAGAAGTATTACCATGGTACTGGGCCTTGGAAAACTTGCTTTAATCTAGTGCTCTGCTAAGATGACATTTTTTCCTTCTGGAATCCAGCCTATCATCTCCAATTGACTTCATGTTGTGCTCTTAAGACATATCAACTTGTGTGGAGCTGACCTCTTATGTGGAAACCCTCTCCAGCCCCTCCTTAAACAAACCAAAAACGCTCATGTCCTCGTCAGGACAAGTCAGAATGGCTAGCTGGGTGCCTTGCCTAACAGATTCAAGCCTTTGAATATTTCAGGATCTTTTGCCATAGTAATCACAAGTTAGGAAGACACAGGATTTCTGGAATTTGGTTGTCCTGTAAAAGCAAAATTCAAGAGGACTATAGAAAAGTGCTATCATGGCCATCCATTGGCTTGGGCCAATGGGACAAGAATATAAACCTTTCTGGGCTTAAATTTTCAAGATAAGGCAAGTCAGAAATGTGGAAAGTGCAGATCACATAAATGTCTCTTTAAGAACTGACCTGTGTAGGGATAAACTGAATCATAATATGACAGGGTCCACAATATTATATTTACTGAGTTGTGTTTCTTTTGAAGAAATATTAAAAGATTTCCTTAAAAACCAGTAGAAGATGTTATATCTGGTATCAGTCTGGCAGATTACACACATACAATCTGAGCCAAAAGGAGAAAATATTAATTACTTTCATAAACTGCCCTCATGTTTTCCAGGTTTGTACAGGATGGAAATAATCAATGATTAGTCCTATGCAGCTGGAGGAAATCATACTTTATTCCCTCCTCACCCTTTTATCTCTAATCCTAAACCAATGTAGTATCTGTACACGGAAAGGAAAAGGAACCAAGATGAGGCTTTCTGGTGAGCAGTTAACTGCAAACTACAAGAGTCAGCTGACTCTTTCCAGCTATGGCCTGAGGATATGCTGATATCAGCTGAGGTATCAGCTGCTTCAGTAAGGAAATATCCTAGGCAAGTCCTCCTGAAAAAAAACTTTCTGCAAGAGCTTCACTAGGTCTGTCAAGACTTGAACTGGAGGAAGGATCTCTTCTTCCTCCAACAGTTAGGAAAGGAAGACTTGAAGAAATTTATGTGAAGAGTTCTGTGGTGTCATATCTAACACAAGAGGGATAATACTCCTGAGCAAACTCTGGTGCAATTTGATGTCTCGGGTTTTTAGCACAACTAGAAGAGAAATCAGTACCAACGGTCAAGTGACCTCTTTTACTAGTTGTACCTTAATGGATATAAAGAAGAAAATTATTAAGAAAAGATATTTTTGATGGTTTGATGTCAAAAGAGACAGTCTCATAAATAAGTATGGTCTGTTACTTTGTGTTCCTAGTAAATTATTGAAAAATTGCTATCCATGGTCATTTTTCTGGTAGACCTTGACAGAGGCAGAATCTTTGGATACGGTGCCAGACTTGAGGGTTGTTTTTCATAACATAGAACATGAAACTTTTTAAAAAGCTTTTCCTAACCTTTAGACCTGTCCTAAGCTTTAACCTCCTGTCTTTAGAAGGAAGAAATGAAAATAAGGAAAAGACAAACTCCTGCCAATTTTAAAGACAAAATCAAATAAAATCAAATAGCTTAAGCAGTGAGAGGAATCAAGTTGTAACAGACAAACTGTCTTGTTGAGGGAAGAGAAATTTCCATATTCCTGCTTTCAAATGCAAGTAGATGGAGCTGCCCAGCAGTTCTCAGAGCTGGTAAATGCTAGTTTGAAAGAGCATTTGGTGGTTTGTGATTTTTTTTTTTTTTTTTTTTTTTTTTGTGAACCGATTCTGTATTTACTCTCTCATGGAAATCAAAGTTGGTTTTATTATTTTATTTCTCTAATATTTTAAAGTCTAGCTCTTCACTTTAACTTACATTCTTTTGTATGTCTGGGATAATTTCTGCAGGTTTATTTAAATTCTGAAAAGTGATTTATTTATGCATCCTGATAAAAATTCATATTTACTGGAAAGCCATGAAAGAAAGTCAGTTCAATCTGCATGGTTTATATCCTGACAGCTTTCTTTATGCTGTCTTAATATTTTTCTGTGTTTAATATTTTAGCTCAGTGTTTTGTTTAAAGCCAAATTCCCACTTCTATGAGTTCATTTCAATATATAATAAAATGATTGCTAAAATATAGAGATGGAAAGGCAACTAAGACCACACAGCTCTATCAAAGACACTACTACAGCTAAGCACTGTCTGAATTCTAACAGTCAGAAATTCATGACAAACAGACACCTATGTTTTCTAAGGAAGGAATTAATTTTCAAAAAAAATACTTACCATGTTCACTGAATAGTAGTTGTTTCCACTTCTGTCTTTCAATTTCTGAAGCTTTGAATCCCAGTACAGATTTCAATTCTTGTAACACTCTCTTAGATTCCTGTCTCTCTCGCTCCTGCCTCTCTCTTTCTTCTTGGGAAAAGCAGTAAAAATCTTCCCTTTTGTATTCATTATCTATATCTGAATAATCAACATATGCTTCCAGTTCCTAAAGAAAGAAAGAAAGGAAGAAACTCTTGACCTTCACTGTCAGGAAGGACTCAATCCTACAATCTGAGTGACAATCAAGTGATGCCAACACAAGCCAACCACAGTAATAGGATGAGCCCTATTTGAGCAGAGCCAGTGGACCTGACACTGCTCTTGGTGATATCTGTATGCTTTTGGAGCAAGTCCACTCATTAATGAGATTTACCTTCATACACAAATAGGATCAAGTGATATACATTGAAAACAGGAGACCATTTCTCCATAACTACAGGTGGAAATAAGCAGTGCTGATGTGGGTTAATTTTTTTTTTTTTAATTTACACTGTAACCAAATCTTGGTTAGTCAGGCATCTTGTTAATTTAACTTATATAAATCCTTTTTAAGAGGATATAGAGAACAGCAAACTTCTCTTCCAATTTTAAATATATTGGATTACAACCATAAACAACCAGAGCTGTATTTATGTTATAACAAATTTTCAATAAAGTAATTAGCCACAGCTTTTTGATATCGAAAAACATCTAGAGAGAATACATGTAGGGGGGAAGCAAGGGAAGGACAGAGCAGAGCATGGGTGTTCACTGTGCTTTCAGAATGCATCTACCACTCAGTTCTGTGATGGAGAAGGCCCACCTCTCTTCAAGACAGCCCAAACATCACCCAGGAGTTCCTCAAACAACACAAAATTGTTCAGTGTTACAGTAAAAAGATATACAAAAATGCAGAGACTAAGCAAATTGAAGGCAGGATGGTTTGTGCTCGAGCTTGTCACTTTTGTACCTGTGTCAGATTTTCCAGCAAAAGTAGGACTATTTCATATACTGCCTTTTAGCAATTCTCACTTTTTATTACGCTGACTTGTGTTGCTGCTCTCCTTTGGTCACTCATTTCTAACGATATATATGAGAAGTGAATACTAGTGCTCTTTTTTCCAGGATGGGGAATACCTCTCCATGGCACAGCAAAAGGAATGTACACAATTTTTTCCTACAAGTCTAATTTTGAGGTGGCACTGGCCACTTACTTGTCTGTCTCAGCAAGACAACAAGGTCACTGCACAAGCAACTGTAAAAAAGAATGGATACAGCAAATAATCCCCAATTATTATTTTAAATGTATTTTAAATGATCCTTTTTTTTTTTTTTTTTTTTTACCTGCTCTTCAGGGATTGGATCTTTGTTTTCTATGTATATGGCAGGCTGTGTTAAAGGTACTGTAGTATGCTGTAGGTTGTCACAGGAAACTTCAATTTTGCCTTTAGGGGAAAGAAGAAAAGGGATTTAAAAAAATAAAATTGAGTACTGAATGATGTTTCTGACTCACTCAGGCAGGGTCCAGGTATTTTCATAAGCAGGACTTGCACACATGAAAAAAAACCGGCAAGAAGGCTGGTTAGGTTACACTGAAACACTGTTAGAGAGCACTTAAGTAACCTGGCTGTTTTGATAGAAGCTGGGTCCAATAGAACTTGTGCTGAAACACTTCAACTAACAAATCTCAGAAATTTTATAGATTTTGAAAATCTGCAGATGGCAATGAAAAATCAGTAAAACCAGAGAAGAGACTTTCTTCGGAAGTTTAAAAAAATAGGTGAAACAGCTTCAAATAACTGGAAAATATTGGAAGAAATAATTAAGGAAGGTTTACAGGAAGATATTTGTGAGGTAGCAAGGAGACAGGTAACAGCCAGTGTGGCAGATTTGTTGAAAATAGAAGATGTTAATTTTTCAATGCAGTAACAGGTCTTGTCTATAGAAAGAACAAAGACAATCCTGCATTTTGTTTTCAGTAAGACTTCTGAGATGGTGTCATGACATCCTTATAAGCAAAATGTAAAGGCCAGGAAAAGTTGCTATGAGGTGCACAGAACAGCCTCTTGGATCATCACAGCATGGTTACCATTTTCAGACCAGAATATGTTGAGTGAGGATTTGTCTCAAGTCCAATACTCTCCAATATTTCCAATGGGTGAAAGAAAAGTGTTATATCTCATTAAATCTGCTGATTTGGGGATAATCTGCAAGAACACTGAAGGGCACCACTAGAATAAAAAATAATATTGGAAAATCAGAGGCACAACCCAGGTGGAAATGGATTTCAGACCCAGCAGTTTGGTGACAGAAAACTTTTGTGCTTTGGAATAGCCAAGTGCACAAATACATCACAACTGACTGGGGAGCACCACTGAGAAAGAGGTGAGGAGCCTCATAGTCAACTCTACCCCACTGCAAGCAAAAAGCCAAACTGCAAACTAGTACATGCAAGCAACAGCACTGATTGTTAGACACATGAAATAATATTTCTACTCTGGCACTGATTGGGCTGTGGATAGAACATAGTGCCCAGTCTGGGGCCCCTTCATTCAGTAACACAGTGGGCCAACTAGAGGGAATATAGAGGAAAACATTGGAAATGATAAAGTACAGTCATCAGGGAAGAGCTGAAGCATAGGGAGTCATGCAGAGAAGACAGAAAGAAATGTAATAATCGTCTTTGAGAATGTAAGAGCCATCAAGAGAAAATGGATTTCAATTGTGGGTGGATCAGAAGTACTGCTTTTAAATTGCAATAAGAGGTACTTCTATTCAGTAATAACGTTCTACTGGTAATGGAATTAAATGCTGGAATAGATGCCTGGAAATACAGTAAAATGTCTCTAAAGAGAGTTTTTTAGGAACAGACAAACAACATTTACTCACAAATACTAATTTACCCTTGAGAAGGGAAATGAATGGGTTAAATGACCTTGCCAAGCCCCACCTAACCCTATTGTCCATTTCTGATCTATCCACTGAACACTTAAGGGATGGTGAGATTGCAGCAGAGTACCACAGCCTTGATCTTAAAAAAATCTAAAAGAGTTGTGTACATTTGCAAAGATAGAGACAGTTTAAAAGGAAAAAGGATGGAATTTAAATAGTTTGAGGGCCATTGTTTCAAAGATCATTAGTACAGTGCTGTAACTAGCCATAAAGAGTACTCCATTCTGTAATATTAGCAATAGATTACTACAAGCTTAAATTGTTGAAGCTTTAACTGGTAAATTTTATCAGTGATGAAAAAATGTGAAAGAATAAAGAGAAGAAGCTGAAAGTTCTAGGAAATGAGCAGAGATGTAGGTGTAGATGAATGATATATAGGTCCATCACTGCCCAAGGAATTTAAAGAGAGGTGAATTCCCTTCAATGTGCTAAAGCCCCACTTGTTCTGAGGCTCTGCTCTTTACCTGACAGGATCAGTGAGTAAAGGCACTAATTCTAGAAATACACCAAATCATGTAAAGGAAGAAGCCAAACTGCATTCCCTGAAGGAACCATATGCTAAAATATAAGATACGTGCTGGTGTCACCACCACCGACTGGCTGACCAGGAGGGTGTGAGTGCTCAATCTATTACCCTGAAAGGCTTTGCTTTGGCTGTTTCATGTACCTGTAAGAAACCAGCTCTGACATAAAATGATTCAGGGCAAAAAGCATGTATGTACTGCTTGTTGAAGGGGACTCACCTCTTTATACAGAGGCTCTACTGGCTGAACTAGTTAGTTGAACTACACATCTATTGCAGCAAAAGTGCTCAGCATCCACTTAGACACAACGCTCTAAGCCCATGGGGTTCTTGAAACAGGTCTTGTCAAAAGATTGATTTAGTTTTGGATAATAATGCATAAACATAAAAGCTGTGCTGAGCTGCTATATTAATTCAACAGGAAGGTATCTTCTCCCAAAGAGTTTTCAGAAAGTATTTAAAAAAAAGAGACAATTTATTGAAGTAATTTACATGACTGACAGACCAGCTGTTAAAATCTGTAGGAAGACAGCAAAAGAATTGAACTTGATTTCATGTACAGCTTGAGAAGTTCAACTCACAAAAGTTGTATGGCTTAGAAATATATCAAATCTTGTCAGATAAAAATAGTGTTCAATGACCAAAATAATTTATAGTAGCTCCTGTGGAGCAGTTCAGTAAACTTGTTGCAAAATAGAGGCTCAATCTCAGCACATTTCCAGGAAAACCAGTGGGCAAAAGTGGAAGGTTATTTTATTTTTTATTTCCCACGCAATCCCTTCCTTCTAGATCATACACAAGGTTATTTTTGTACTGAACTTCAAAAGGAAGCAAGTTTTGCTGTGAAATTTATACACAAAGTAAAAATAAAACTAAAATAACTAAAAATACTATGGTGTGTAGTCTAGAAAGAACTTTTAAGGAAAGGGATGGAACTGCAAGTTGTGGAGGGCATCAACAAAACACAACAGGTCAGCACAAGCAAATGTATTAGGCTACATCTAATATCCTCACAGGCTGTTTTATGCAGCACTGAGAGGGAAGCTGGAAGACTGCACTATCAGGTGAAGTACAGGAGTTTGTTTATACCATGTCTGGACCTGCACAGAGCCTGCAAAAAGCCTCCCAGTGCTCCCAGTTCTGATGTAAGCAGGAACAAGGTCGGCCTGCCTGCCTCTAGGCACACAGCAATATTTATCCACCTACTGGATATTCCACCCATACATCATTAAGAGCACAATGCACTTCAGACTTGGATTTCTGTAGCTAACTTGCTGGAACTCCAAGCTCCCTCCCAATTTTCCTAGTGCAGTCTCTATTACCAGCATTTTTCAGATGCTGGGCTGTGCCTTCCTAGGCACAGTAAAAATGCTCCTGGAAAAAAGAAAGATTATAAATTACAGGTTCAATGCCATGTCAGGAGAGCCTAAGTTCACTTCAGTTATTTAAGCTGGTTATGCTTCACAGGAACAGCATGGACAGTACAGATCCCTAAGGAGAGGGACAACAAACAAAATGCTGGGATATGCTGCTCACTAAGACTTTTAAGAAGACCAAAGATTAGCTCACTCTCTTTGAAAGAGGAAGTAAACAGGTATTATATGCTCAACATGTCCTCCATGATTTAAAATGTTCCAGGAAATGTGATTGTCAAAAAATTTTCATGACAATGCCATTATCATTTCAATTAATGGAATAATTTTAATGCAGTAAATAAATGAAGATCTTGAGGGTGATTCACTAAAATCCTACCCCTTCACAGGTGATTCACCAATCAAAGGCAAAAGGCACGATGAGTCTACACCTGAAAAAGTCACCATTGGAATCCACAGGTCTAACAGACTGAGTCAAAATGTTTGCATTTTTTGCTGAAACAAAAGCTTCAAGGCCATCACAGTGAAAAAGTCGATATAAGGACAGAGCTTTACAAAGTGTATGGTTTTAACACCTTCTTCAGCTAAAATTCTGATACACAGGCTGAACACTGTCACTGATCCATTTGACCATTTCATCTCTGAAGTGTATCCCATTAGCTGCTCAATCTCTCACATTTACCTTTTTTATTTGGGTTTCTTCCACTCATTTTTTCCACCTGAGAAATGGCTTCTTCCCAGCAGCTGTTGCTTGCCTGGATATGAGGCTGAATAAACTTTAGTTTTTGTTCCAGAACCTGATGGGCTTCTGTTGTCAACTCAGGTGTCTCCTTAGTGCTAACAAGCTTTTCAAGTTCATCCTCAAGAATTATTACCCTAAGTGATGAGGAGACAAAGAGCAGTAAGTAATAATAAATATTTGACTTCACCATTCTTTCAAATATTTAATGTAATACAATGTTATTTTCTTCAAGTTTTAAGAACTTAACTCACTCAATTCCTCAAAGATGCCGCAAGATTTTAAAATAAAAATATTTTTCTACATCAAGATACATTGCTTACTTGCACTTGCTATAGTAATTCTTATATGTAAGATTAAAGGAGTAGGACAGTCTCAACTGTTTCATCATGGCAGTGACAAATCTTTAAGGATATTTGCCAGGTAGTTACTATGAGCTCAGTGTTCTTATAAAGCATTTGATATATGAAAAATCAATGGAAGATAATTATGTTCTCTTATTTTTTATAAGGGAATGACAAAAGCAAGGAAAAATCCGCACTGCTTATCTTTAAGTTTTCACCAGATACTCAAAGAACACCCAGCAAAAATATCAGATTCCACAGGAAACCAAGGATCTTTGAGCCCATACTGCGCAAAGATACGGCTACGATTGCAAAGACTGTATATATCTGCCTTTTTTGCTTCTAGTTGGGGATACAAGCTGACAACCCAAAGATCTTCAAGTCCAAAGCCTTCTGCATACTCTGTTAATTCATGTGCAAACTTACTCATTGAGCAGTGCCTTGAGATGAAGCTGCAAGCTGCGTACCGCTGTCTGGAGACTGTTCAGCTCTCTGGACTCCTGCTTGGTCCTGGCTGGCCATTCCAAGCCCGACTGATGCTGAGTTTCGAAGTAGCGATAGAACTCGTAGCTCCTCTTGAGCTCCTCCAGGCAGGCGGCGTGGGTGCGAGGGAGGCCCTGGGTCACATCGCACAGGATGTGGTGAGGCAGCCGCTCCGGGGACACCAAGGCCTTGGGGGATGCGTTGGCTGGGGAGAGCAGCAGCGCCAGCCTCCTGAAAAACTCTGAACTCTGCCCTACCCAGAGCTGAAAGAGGACCTGCAAAACAGGGGAGGGTTAGCTCCGTGCACCTGGGAAGGCAGTCAGCTTCCAAAGTAAATGTACAGATACACCACGGGACCACATTCCTTGGCCAGCAACAGGAACTTTGAAAAACTGCAAAAATCCGCTGACTGTTTTTGAAGGGTATTCCAGAGCATGTGAGGTTCAGATCTTGTGCACCTTAGGTGACTGTTAATTCCTTGATGAAGGATATTAAATGCAATTATGCTCAGAAAGTTGTCAGGGTCCAAAACTTCATGTTCCCTTTGGCCAGTTTCATTATTTGCTATAATCTGCACATACCCTACAGCTCATAAAGGGCTGCCAAAATTCCAGTGGCAGCAAAGACATTTTTCCCTTTATAAGGCCAAGCTGTCATTTCTACAATCTAATAACTACTGCACTGCCCCTCACCCAACCTTGAAACATGAGCCTAATTGTACTGTACTTCAACAAAAAAATATTCTACATCTGAAGAAAGTAGAGCTGCTAACTTACTTCTTTTTTCAGCCAAAGTAAGAAATTGCACCAATACCACTAAGGAAGGAAAGGCTTTTAAGAAATGGATGGATTCCCAATGTTACATATGATACTAAAGAGGCCAGTCCATCTGGGAGCAAGGAAGCCCAAAATTTCAATTTCTTGAGAATTCTACTTCCAATGAAATGAAAAGAACTGTTTTCTTAGTTTAGAGAACTTTGCACAGTAGACCATGACAGTACAGCAGCAGCTTTTATGTCTAAAATGAAAAGGAAAGGTTATGATACTTTTCTCTGCAGCAATGGCCCTTACTAAAAGGGATCAGCTATAGGTGATTATGAGGTGCAGACAGAAACTTGTTTGCAAGCACTCCAGACCAAGGAAGACAAAACATTTACTCATCATGTCAAAAATACTTGGATGCAAACTGATAAAGTATTCCAAAAGAAAAAAGAAATCTCAATTTACAAAGGATGCTCATGAGAAAAAAGAATACATGAATGACATGAAATTAATTTGGGGCACACATGCAAGACTGATTTGGCTGGGTGCAAAAATACAAAGCAAACAAATGGGCAGCTATCACTCACCCTGAACGCGTGGTGCCCTAGATAAAAATCAAAAGCTCATGCTGTAATAAGCACAAAAAAAGACCAATCCCTTCTACCAGACATAAATCACAGGCAGTAAAAACGTAGCACATAGAAATAGTGGACTTCAGGAACTGATAATAATAATCAAAAACCTACCTGAAAAAAGGCATAATAACAAGAGAGAAGGAAATTCCAGATGTATTTACGGTTGCAAGCAGCTTGCTCTGCTAATAACTACTGATGATCTTTGCTGACACATAAAATATCCAACTGGTCTCCTCAACTTAAACTGGTATTTTTTTCTTGAGTGAAAAATTTTCACTCTTTACATTGCTTTACTTCAAGGACAAGGTAACCAAAAGACACAAGCTACATTTGTCATATGGCTTAGCATGACCTGCATTTTAATATAAAGACAAATTCTCCCAAAGTGAAAAAAACCCCAAACAACTGAAGAGGACTGCACATACATCCTCACAAGGCTCACCACACAAACAGTCCCAAGGGTATCAAAGTATGTTATACCTACACAGGAATGTGCTTAGTACTGATGTATATTGAGATTTACTGGTTGTTGTGATCTTAACAGTATCCAGAAAGTATCCTAACCAGCTTAACTAAAACAGAGATCAGTTAAATTACTGCAAATTGCAGATAAACAAAGGCTTAGCTTACAAGCTTGGGCATCTCTGACTGGCTTCTTGTGCTTAAAAAGAAGTGGGTAAATTAGCAGACTTACATGATTGCAAATAGAACTTCAGCTAATGAAATGCAAGGAAGAAATCCCAAAAGCTTCTATTTATTGTAGCTCTTAGCTTACAACTAACTAGGCAGAGCCTCAAAGCTTAGTAATCACTATTGCTGGTAGCATTTACTGTCAGAGCAGAAGAAGTCGATTTCTATAAATTAAGAGGAAAAAATGCAACAAAAGCCAACCTGATAGAAACACAGAAGTCATATAATAATGGAATTTTCCATGAAAAAGACAATGCTAAAGGGGAACGGCCGTGGCAGAGGACCATTAGAGTACACAAGGCTTGCATTCAAATTAGTTCCTCCTTCCAATTGACTCAGGCAAATAAAAAATACCTAACATCTCAAAACAAAATAGATAAAAAGGACATTATATGGTTGTCACTCTGCTCAGTTAAAAGTTTTTCAAAGGTTGAAGAACCATACTGGCCCTATGGCATCAGGGGTCCAAGCTTATGATTTCTACTCCTCAGTGTGACTAAATGCAGCTACTCCCTTTGGCATTTACAACTAATTTGTGATTTCTGATGTCTCTCTTTTTATTCATGTCAAGAGATTAGATAAAAAAAAAAAAATTAAGTATAAATCCAGAAATTATTTTATTCAGCTGGGATCAGGTGAAATCAAGATAGCAAAAAATCATGTTTAAGGGGATTGATTAAGCTGATTATAGAACACTGACTTGAACTTCCATGATTTGCAGAAAAAAATCTTAATGTTGTTTAGAGTAACTTCTCTTTCTCTACATGCACAAAGAAATCACATGAATGCTGATAAATCCAGAAACCCATGAAAAGAGCCTGATTGATTACACCTTACCCTCAATTCAGTGTCTTGCTACAGGCTAGGATGTACAAGCCACAGGACTTCATGACAACAGGAGCCTACATGGATCATTAAGCCCTTCTAGGAGAGCTTACCTTGAGTGCAGGCAAGCTGAAGCCATCAGTCAAATTGTGTGCTTCCTCTTCGGAGACCTGCTCTTCACTCAGTCCCAAGCCCAGCTCCTTAAAGGGGACCACACAGATGTAGCTGGTCACGTTGTCACTCTCCGAGTTCAGAGGGTAAGTTTAGATGGAGTTAAGGTGGTAAACAAAGCCACTTTTGCATTAAACACACAGAAAAGGAAAGAAATACTTAATAAGGTTTCTTATCCCAGGCAATTTTTATACTTTCATCTCAAATCCACCTGAATCCTGTTTAATTGAAAGTTTTGCAATCCTTATTTAAGCACAACTTTTAAAGGCTCTTAGAAAGATGAGAGATAAGATACTGACAAAACACCTATGTCAAAATACAAACACATAAAAAGCAACAAAGTAGACTGATGAAAAATCCCTGCATCCCTTTTGAATGAGTGAAACAGCTTACTTTTAAATGTTGAGTTTCCAAGAGATAGTTCACGTCAATCTTAAATCAGAAATTAACAGAGAAAAGAGAACAATTGTGCAATTTTAATTTTTAAAGGTAGCCTGTGTTACAGACTAAACTCAGGATGTGAATTCTGAGAGGTCTGTCAGCGGATGGACTGCTCAGAGGTCTTTACAGTAAAAGGTCTGACATTTCAGAGAGCTCTATGAAAAACAGGAGCTCCCTGACTGTTATACCATTAACTTTATTGATTAAACTGTATTTACATAACTGTAAAGACATTATGATCTTGGCAGGATGAGTGGCAAACTGATATCTACCAACACCACTCAGCACATTTAAAATCTCAGTAGGAAAATGTACTCTTCTAGTCTTTAAAAATGCTTAAAAAGTAGGAAGCAACCCAAATATGACTGATACCAGAAGGCAGATAAAATAATTCATAGACTAGGCAGCATTTATTTTAAAATAGCACTAATTTTAGGCTAACCTCAGGTTGGGAAGGAATAGTTCAAGATTTTTGCATGTTTTCTGATCATTATGCAGTAAAGCAAAACAGTAAAATTCATTTTAAAACAGATACGTAAACTTATGGCCATAAGTACAAAATCGCATTTGTTCTACAGAAATATATATATATTTGTAAAGCATTAATGAAAATATGGTCTTCATTTAAAATATTTTTTTTTCATTTATAGTTTGATCTACAAACTGAATGCTCTCATCTCTTGCACATAAAGCCAATTAGAAGCACTTGTCTCTTGTCCAACTAATGTGTTTTCTGGGGGAAGCTACAAGTTCCGTCTGCTTTCACACCCAAATTTTCCACGTGCTAAATTCTCAAAGGATTGAACTTGCAAAAGTGATTCACTCAAGAAACGTTTACCAGTTAAGCAGAAGAACATTGCATGAAAAAGTAATATTCTGTGTCCCAGGAAACAGTAAAGCAAAGTGTCCAGGATCTAAAAAACCACATTTCTCCCTCCTTTATCCCTAATGTCCGGAAAGGAAGAAGCCTATTAAGTGTTCAGACAAAACCCTGCAATGTAAATTAATTAGGATCAGAATATTACTGCTGTCACCAGCAGCTGCCTCACATAAATGGTGTCTAGTCTAAATTAACCTGACAGCATGCCCAGCAGAGGGAGCACATAGGATGAGGATGGTAATTCCATCAGAAATTGAAAAGTCAGGTGAAAACCCTTCAGGACCACTTATCTTAGAGACTACTTGTACTCCTTGTTAGCCTTTTCCTGCAACGTGGCATTTCCAACAGTATGAACGCCCCAAAAAAGCAGTTTGGATACAAGTGGATTCCCAAGTCATGCTAAAAATAAATTCCAGTCAACATCTCAAATGTGAGGTTTGACCATACTGTGTCTCAGCTAGGGATTCTGCACCTCCTGCCTTGCCCTCCTCTATTGCAGCCCTTCCTCTTTCATTTCTACCTGAAGGATGAAAGCAGAGAACTGATCCAATGCCCCCATCAGTTTCCTAAGGATCAAACATTTAGAAAGTTTAAACATATACACACCATTATATACAGGAACACACTTCCTTAGTGCACTTTGATCTAGTAGTATTTTTAGCCCTAATGCCTTCTGTGAAAGCCAAAATACTGAAGCTTAACTATCTTAGATTAGTTAAATTTTTCTATGTCTCTGTGAAAATATTTCATTTATCTGTTTAACTTACACGCCTTATTAGCTTGAAAGTAGAGAAGGCAATGCTACTTAATAATGAACTTTCAAATCCAGAATAAAATACCTGTACAGTTAATGTCTAACCTCTAGCAGGTTAGACACTCTTATTTTCCTAGAGAAAAACAAGAATGCTAATGTATGTAACAATTTAACATTCATACTTTAGATGGGAATGTGCTTTTGAAGACTAAAGACCTAACAGGAGGGCCTCACAGGATCCCTGGGAAATCCAAGCTGCTCTTCTACAAAATTCTCGTCTGCTCAACAGGAGTGAGCTAAGCATGTGATGAACTGGCTGGTCAAGGAAGAAACATTGCACTAAAAAATGCCCAAGTGTCTACTCAGATCTTTCAGCATGACAATTTAGGCTCCTATAGTCTCAAGAGGGTCCTAGTTTTTAGGCAGGTTTAGCTTAGGTTTAGCTTACTAGTTTTCTTGTAGGAACTTTCCCTCTCCCTAGTTAAAGGTATGGGTTTTTCTAACAGCTCATGATGCAATAACTAAACATATACAGAGGAGAAGTAACAAGTTTTTGCTACATTTACTACAGGAAATTTGCAAATTTCCCTATGCTCAGTGCATCTTGAAGACATAGAATGCATTTTATATGCATTCCATTCTAATGGGGTAAGATACCACTCCATTTAAAATATTACTATCCAGTGTCTGGGTTTATCACTAGTAAAAAAATAACAAATATGCCTTGACTCTGGGGTTTTTTATTTCCCCAGATTGGGGTGGTTGAGAGTCTTTTGCCCTCTGAAAGGCCCCAAGCCAGATGCAAGAACAAAGTGGAGTCCTCAGATCCTTGTTTTCCAAGGTTTCTTGCTCTGTTTATTATTTCTTACCTCTCCACTCGCTCTGTGCCCAGCCAGGGTCTCTGCAGCTTGTGCATCAGGCGACTCCTCCTCCGATGGAGTCTCGTCACCTCTTACAGCAATTATTACGTATCTATTATTTACAATTGCACACCAATATCTATCATCTATACTAAACAGGTCATCTCTACCCTGACCCAATCTCCTTAAAGCTACTTTGTGCCACCGTCACAGCAGAAGATGGAGATGAAGGAGAAGAACAACTCAGGGCACCGCCCAGAATCCTCCATCTTGTCCCCATTCACCTCTATTCTAAAAATGCAAACCTACAAAATTTTCCCCCCTGTGATAAACTACTGTCTTTCACACCTTTGTGACTTGCAATTCCTCTCTCAGTGTTAGAAGCTTTTCCCATGTCAAATTCCCAAATCAAAGCCAGTGTCTTCCTGAGCTCTGTGCCAGGGTGTGCAAATCCCCTGTACAGATGCCAGACTCCCCTGTACAGATCCCAAACCCCCCTGGTACAGGTATCAAACTCTCTTGCTCTGGTCCCAGACATTTCTGCCAAGGACCCTGACTCCAACACTTGACAGCAAAGAACATTACCTCACATCAAAATCCAAGCTTTTTAAGTTTATGTGGTCCAATGCCCAGGTCCTATCTATCAAAATAGTTCAAGGGAGATGGAGTATCAGACTATTCTGCATCAGCTGAGGATGAGATTATTAACATCAGCCAGTATCAATAAGCTACAAGATTTCCTCCATCCAGCTTGTATACAATTACATCAGATTCCCACGATGCAGAACCCACAAGGCTCTTAAGAATAAAAGTATTAAGCAGCTAGCATGCCGAAGGAAGCACTGCCTGAGTTACCACACAATTCAGTGGAGGACAGTGCAGAAAGCTTTTGAACTGGTCTGCATCACATCCCGTAAATACTTAACCCAAAGTGCCTAATTTCTAGTTCAGGCTTTCAGTCATTGCATCCTGCTATAACCTTAGATTCTGAATTAAAAGAGAAATACACTTTTCTATGGCATTCTGTTCTGTGATTTTGAACAATACCCTCTTGCTGACATGAACAAATCAGAGCAAGAATGGTGTAAGAAAATGCTAAGTTGTTTCGCTAGTACCCAACTGCCCCTCCACATGGAAGCAATATAAGCAATATGACTTTCCCTCTCATTAAATTACTGGTTGACCAAGTTTGACACATCTGCCTGGTATAAGGCTAAAATATGACTGCGTATTTTCTCTTCTACATGGAAACAAATTTTAATTATGGCAAAATTATTTAACTGTACTCACTGAAGGCAGCTATCTAATTAAAAGAAGGTACACTAGCCACAAGCATATATTGCTGAACTTCTAGTTCTACTGAATAGAAGTGAGAACAGTAACATATCAAGTTTATGGAATTTGTATCACCATGAATAAAGCTGTGACCTAAAATTTTTAATTCTCTGTTGTAAGTTCATCAGACTGATCTTCTAACATATTTGATATATACATTAACATAAAGACTTAATTTGCTGCAGTTAATTTTGGTAGAAGAAAACCAACTTACCTTTGAACACAAGGATGTTGAGTGAAAGGCCATATCAATCAGAGGATTTTTTTGTGCAACGGATATTTTGGGCTAAGACGAATTATAAAACAAAATCTTGAAGGGCTCTGAAACATATCATCAGCACACCCAAAGCACGGATGTCAATAATGATACCATGTTTTCAGTGCACTGAACCTTATCTCACACTGCACAGCACACAAAAAGTGCAATTTTAAGCATGTTCCAAACCAAACACAAGCCCCAATTTACTAAGCTACCTTTTCTTTCCCTTGTTTAGATAGGTAATTAGATACTGTATGTTTCTAGGCATCCTGACTCTAAACATTGGCTCATCTGCAGGCAGGCAACATGGCCTCCCAGAACTGGTGGGTTTTACAGAAAGGATATTTTTTCAGCATGTATAGAGTGGCCAGTCTTGCAGCTCGGAAGTTGGCTCTGACGGATCGATACACGGCTTTCCGGAGGCCAATCAGGTGCTGACTGGGATGCTGTCCAGCTTTATTAAATGGGCAAGCGGCACTGACCCTGTCAAGCAAACTTGAAAAGTAAAATGTGATACAACTGTACAGATGTCCTAAAGTATTTTTAAAGAACAGTACATCAGTTTTCCTATTTCATTAATTAGAAAGCTTTTCCAAATCACTCAGTAACTATGAGATTATAAAAAACCTGATCACATCAATGATATATTTAATCAAAATTTCAGACAGAAGCCAGGATTCCTGAGTAAATAGCCTTAATCTATTCTCATCTGAGCCATGGCAAAACTCCTGAGCACATTTATTGTCTCTAAAATTTCCAAAATGGTTCATTAATGGTAGATATATCATAACATTATCTCAATCAGGATACAAAACTATTACAAACCCACTGTCAGCTTTGGTTTTAATAAATATGTATTTAACATACATGTTAAATTTATTTTTTCAATAATTTTTGCAGAAAAAGTGTGCCAATACATAGCTTTTCATGCAAAATACTATATTCTTTTAACCTTCTTGATGCAGGAAGTCTTCTAGATGAAGAGAAATATTATTTGAGAGGTGACATAGATTTTGTCATCATGCAATGAATGGCAGCTGTATTTTTGAGAGTCTTGACAGGTAAACACATGAAATGTATACACCACACAAACATACTGGAAAATACATTTGGTTTCTGGCTATTCAGGTGAATATACCATTTAAAATAAATGATGCCATTTGCCTATTAAAATATAACTCAGATTGGCTTTAGCACTGTAAGAAATCACCTCATCTGGAAATAAAATGAATTTTGAACTGGGTGAACTGAATAGATCTGTGGAACTTTAAGCTCCAGCTGTATCTCTTCATATACAATCTCATGTCCAACCTGTGACTGAGACTCTGGAAGCAGCCTAGGCGCACTCTGCTTGCTGGGACTGTTTTTACTAGAATCAACTCAGGAATGAACATAGTCTGGACAACAGGACAATCAGTTGGGATTGTTTGGGTACTGGAAGCCTGCTTCTGCTCTTACCTTTCCCAGGGCACAGTGAAGAGGTGATTTCATGTGCAGCCACTTAAAAGGGAAAGCATACAGGGTTCCTGGTAAGCCTGAGGTGGACTGCTGCATTGGTAACCATTTCTGTAGTCCATCTGACTAAAGAGCTAATCAAGTCAGCAGACTGACACTGCTGAAAATGTCAGCCCTACTCCATGTGCTTAGCTGGACCGTGCTGCACATTGACTGGGAGGGGAAATAACTTGTGGCCTTCACAATCAAATATGAAAACCAGAGCAGCCCACCCAGTGAGCAATGCTGGAACCATATATCAGTATGTTTAACACCATTAACACAAGCAGATTTATGCCAAATATTGCCATATATTGAATATGCTAGCTGAAATACAATATAAAATATCTGCATACCATTCTAAATTATGTGTTATTAAAATGGTTTATATAACATTTCATAAACTACTTTAAAATCTGAAAAAATAAAAACAAACTGTGTTCATTTCCATTTCTATACGTAAATTTAAAATGCTAGCCTTGCTGATTCTTTCACTAGGGAACACAGCATGTAATGCAGTACATGCTACTCCCTAACCTTTCCCTAGCTTTTGAAAGTAACAACTGGAAGTGTTTATGTATAAACTCTCCCATCAGTTTGTAGACCCAAGCCCATGTGAATTGTCAGAAGCAAGCTCAAGGAAAAGGAGCAGAATTCTTCTACCATAAAAAAGAGACAAATATCTATGTTCTATTACAGTGATGCAGACTTTTCCAACTCCTATAGAGAACAAATAAAGCATAACTCATGCATAGCACGTACTGTGAGTATTCAGCAAAACAATCTGCTTTCCTTCTGGAATGGATTTGTTCAGTGCTTTTTATAAAAAAATCCCCCTTATTCTTACTAATTAAGATTAGTAGAATTCAACTATATGTTTTTTTGTCAGACATGACATATCCCTAAATTCCTAGTGTTTCATTTATCTTCACAGAATCACAGAATGGTTTGGGTTGGAAGGGAACATGAAGATGCTCTAATTCCAAACCCCCTGCCATGGGCAAGGACACCTTCCACCAGGCTCCTCAAAGCCCCATCCAGCCTGGCCATGAACACTTCCAGGGATGGGTAAGCCACCCATCTCTGAAAAATCTGTTCCTGTATCCCACGACCCTCAGAGTCAAGAACTTTTGTCCTAATATCTAATCTAAACCTCCCCTATTTCAGTTTAAAGCCATTCCCCCTTGCCATATCACACACACATCCTTGTAAAAAGTCTCTCTCTTATCCTCTATGTATTCTAATTGGACTTACACGTTATCAAAATGTTATCAGCTTTGCATATCAGCCGCAAGAAGCAAAGAAAGTTTAAGGGTGAATTTCCCCTTTCCCATAACTCCAAACCCATTTTACTGTATAGAACAACAAAATATTTCTTCATTAATTTTACAAGCCAAATTTTTAATTTGCTTTCAACTCTTAACAAGTTTATATAAACACATTAATAAAAATCTATTACTGCAGTTCTATAAGGATGCTAATATGCATCCATATGTATTAAGGTCACACAGTTAATTCTACTTTAAAATACAGTAAAAAGAAGTTAATTATTTGGGAGACAAGCAAGGGAATAAACACTTGCTGCTTACTGCTGCAGCCGTTCACTAAGTATTCCTTCAGTTCTTGTTTTAGGATGTGCAAGCCAATGGGCACACTTTCATTACCCTCCAGAAATTCCAGGCTGCAACCTGTGATCAAGCTGCATTTGGCTAATTGCAAATGAAGCAATTAGACAGAAATACTACCCTTCTGCCTGAGTAGAGCACTGCCCTACCTTTGCTCCACAATTTCTGCAATCCAAGCTACCCAGGTGAGGTCTTGGCCATCTCTGCATCACAGAGCTGGTACCATGCAGACACACCTGAAATTCCAACAGAGCATTAAACACCTCCAAAAGCCATGCTGGAATCAGAATATCAAGCTGTCTTTGAAAGCAGCTAATGTAAGAGAAGTCTGACAGGATTACAGAATCACACAATAGTTAAGACTGGAAGGGACCACTGGAGGCCATCTAATTCAAGCTCCCTGCTCAAGTTCTTAGCTCCTGATCCCTGTTGCTGCAGTCAGGTTTACTGGGTGGGAGGGGAATGAAGGCAAAAGGATGTTTGACTATTTGAGTATAGCAGTCACTACCACACAGTAGTAAACCACTTAACCTATAGAGAACTCACCAAAACTCATCAGTAATAATCTACCATTTACAGAGACAGTCCAGTATCAATTAATAAGGGGCAAATAGGCTAGAAGAAAGCAAAGCCATAGATATTTCAATGGATGTATAAACTAGCCTATGAGAATAGCAATGGATGGTGTCATGGGGAGGAAAACCAGCAGCGGAGCACCAGGAACTTCAGGCCAAAGCTGCAGACGTAGACTTGCCCTGTCAGAGTTTATCGAAGTACAACCAGTCAAAGGCTGAACTTAGTACTATTTAAATGACAGCTTCAGTTCCTTTCCACTCACAGTATGGTCAATGCACAGGCCAAACTATGCTGAGTTAGCAGTACCTTAAAACAGCTGCACATGTAGCACTGACCAGGATGCTGTACTTGATGGAAATCTCATTCCTTCAAGGATGTAAAATAACACAAGAGGATACTCAGTAACTTTTGAAATGCAACCATTTCAACTGCCACGAGACTCTTTCTGAGTAAGCACTAAGATTTTGATACCCTTACTACAGGAGAACATAATAAAATTTGCTCTGCTGAGGTTTACTGTAGAAAATTCTAGGAAAAAAAAAAAAAAAAAAAAAAGGGAAAACTAGCATTTTGGATCATACCCAAAGCAAAGAATTTCACACTGCCCTGTGCAGCAGCACCTCGTGCATATGTGGATGTAGAAAAGGACACTCTGGAATTAGAACTTCCTTTAGGCGAAACCAACCCAAAATGTGTACAGCACCGACTTCTTTATACTGTACAGTTATTCCAGTGAGGATGCTGGCACAGTCAGACTTCTCCCACTCCATCCATATACCAAAGTCTTTTGAAAAGCTTGCCAAAGTTTCAAGTAAATAAGCTATTAGATCAAGCATCAGCTTAAAGACCAGTCTGGTTTTTGTTCATCTGTTATCTAAGATAAGTAGTAAAAGAACAAGGCAGCAGCAACTTAGACATTGACCATGAGTTCATTTGCTTAAACTTAGGCAAAAATCCAAATGTTTTTCTAATCTGTAATTTGGACAAGCCTGAACAATAATTTCTTTTAAGAACCCGTTTGCAAAGATAAGACTGCCTATTGCTCAAGTATATGCTTCTTCAGCAAAAATCCAGACCAAAACAAAAACGACGTAGCTAGGCACACTGAAGACATGCTTATGCATTCCAAAGGGAGAATGAAACATTTTCTTCAGTGAAATACACTGAAGGTATCTCTAGCTAAAACAATAATCCAGAATTTTAAGTCTAAAGTTGCACACTTGCATGTAAGAACATGTGTCTGAATGCTGACTAGTTGGTCTGGCACAGATAAGCACCTTGTTGCCCACAAGGGAACTTTTGGTGGTTTTTTTGAAAGAAGTTGATTGTATTTTAGGTGTTGGTTTTTCCCACCTCCTTTGGCCTTAAGCGGAATTGGCACACACATGGATCCATCGTAGGTGGTTACAATGCAAAAGCATCCACAGCCATGAGAGTGCACAGAAACAGGCCTGTTGGCTTTGGAATCACCACATACACTGAACACGTTCTGATGTCCTTTCACATAGCAAATCAGCAAAACTTATCAAATAATAAAAAGAGCTAAATAATCAGAATAAATCATGTAAATCATGTAAAAAATCCAATAAATGTTGTTTATCAAATAAACAAGAGCAACATAATCAGAAACACTCTTGCATCCCTTAAGCGAAGAGAGGCAAATTCAACAGTAAATAATTTATGAATCTACACGTTTCAACAATTGTATGCAAGAAAAAAAGACTAATGTTAACTTCACTTGAGGTGAGAAATGATGTCTGATGGTTTTTGCTGATTACTGTGGTCTCAATACTTCAGACATTATTGTTATATAGAAATAGAATGGTTTACATGTCATCCTGTTTTCTAAAATAAGAGCGATTACTTGCAGATCGGTTTATTTACATCAGTTTGGTAACATAAGATAAAAAAACTCTCTGACTCTCCAAAATAGTTCACTTAGTTTGAAGTCCATTTGTTCATATATTTCATTGCTAGCAGGACATTTCAAAGTCATATGAATTTTGTGAGACTTAATTCACCTTTAAGATGCAGGGTTTTAACCCTGAGTTGTTAGAATTCATACTCTTAGTATGAATAGTAATTATACTATTTAATGTAAATTAAAACCTTGAAGCATTATGTTTTTCAGTAATTCCACCTGTTACGGGAGACAGCGTAACAAGACAGTTTTAGACGACAGCTGGTTTGAATGGATCTGAGTATTAAATAAAGTGAAATACAGACTCACAGGGTAAATCCTCTGGAAATCACTTCAGTCTCTTGAATGAGCCGTAGAGCTTTCCTGACGAGGTTAGTAAAGGCTCGGCTGTTGGCCACTGTTTCTTCCAGCTGGATACAGTATTTTCGCAGGGACATTTGCAGCTTGGCTGTCCTCCAGGTGCCCCACGCTCTAAAGGCCGCATAGAGGAGCAGCGCGGGTCCGCACAGCAGCCATGACGATTCCTTCCACCACGAAGGAAACATAAGCAGCGCACTTACAAAGGCAAGGAGCAGCGAGACATCCCTGCAAACACAGACAGTACCGCCAGCCACACGTTACTGAGGGCCAACAAGTGGGAAAATTACCAAGTTTTCAGTTACAGTTGAGATTACAACATCTTATTGTAGAGCTTTTATGTGGTCCTGAAGGGAGCTGCAAACACTGAAAACTCCTTGTGACAAGTTTAGATGAATACATACATAATATTACTTGGCTGGTACACTCAAAGAAAATATTTCTTCAGCTTTTTTACAGCATGAGTAGGAGAGTTATGCACCACTTTGAAAGGTCAGTTTCTCTCACACATATGACTTAAAAAAATAGAAAAGAAAATTTAAAAAAAAGAAAAAAAAAAAAAAAAGAAAAAAGAAAAAAAGAAAAAACCTGACAACTCAGCATTTTAAGCCAGGGCGTGTAGAAACCGTAGTATCTGTACTTCCAGGTTCAAGAGTACAGTAGGGAAGGGCATGTTTCTTTTGGTAGTAAATCCCTCAATTACTGCCAGCTGTATTTTTTCTAGACTCTGACTCATTTAACTTGGACACCAATGCACCACTAGTTTCTAACACAATTTATAAAGATGGCTTGCATAATCACTTAAAATAATTTGGCACCTTTTGAAAAATCCTTAAAGAATAGAGTTCCTAGTATTTCAGTTATTTCTCAAAGACATTTAAAAAGCTTATAAAGTTGTTACTTTGTTCTGTAAAAATTCAACATAAACAACTGCTAGAAAATACACTGCATTTACATACATCATTACACAGTTTCGTAAAATAATCACAATCTTCAGAGAGATGGATTGGATACCAGCTTCAAGGTGCATTACAACTATACTTTTCCAGAATGTTTTCAATGAAAAACATTTTTTCCTTCATCCCTTAAAGCTGTGTATCCTGCATTTAGGTTTGGAAGTATCCACACGGAGTATTTTTCCATTTCTAAAATAAGGCACAATCTCTGGGTTTCTATTTCCTGGGCAGCTTTATGGTCAAATTTCAACCAGCTTTACAAGTGTTAACTCTTTAGGGCTACTGACTACTGATAGGTTTCAGTAAAGGTCCATTAAAATATTCCAAGTATGTAACTACCTCTAAAAGAGACAGACACACAATCTCTAACTTCCTTGGTACATTAAAAAATAAAGTCCCAGAAATAAAATAAATCACAACAATAAAAGACTAGAAGGGATTTAACAGCTCACTTTGTTCATTTTAAGCTCCTGGTTGGTTAACCCAGATAATCATGGACAGACCAAAGATGAAAATGGAGACTCCACAACCCATTCCATTGCTATTCCAACTCCTAAGTATCCTTAGAGTTCAAAAGATTTCCTCCAAATCCCAATTTGAATCACTGGCAGATTAATTGCATTATTCTTCCTCATATCCTTCCCTTTTCCGAACTGAACAAATGATGACTGATCACCACCTTCTACATATCATAACACTATTCCATCCCAGAGGTATGCAGATCCTTTCCTGGAGCAGTACTGCATACCCAATTATTCACCACTTGGTATTAACTTGACTTTTCCTTCCCAAGTGTAGCATCAAACTTTTGTCTTTAATGAATTTTCTATAGTTTTCAAGGCATTTCTCCAAGCTACTGTTCAACTCTGGTCTATGAAACCACAAACTTAGTGTCATATGGAAGGTGAACAACATTCACAAATTTTGTAAGTGTACTTTATCAGCTGAAAGTTAAAGAAACTGAATAATGCTAGGACTAGAAAAATCTGGTTCAAAAGTTCTCTTGTTTGACAGAGAGCATCAATAATGACATAACTTAAACAGTTGAGGTGTGACTCTATAATAATTTTAGTGTATATATGAGAAAATAGCACTGGCCCATATTATGTGATTTTTTTTCCTACTGATTACTGCATTTCAAGCAAGGCAGTGTCAGAACAACCACTGCAGTTGTTATTTTTTCAATACAGGTGGTAGCTGTTCAGATACTGCTGCAGTCAGCTCCTTCAGTATTCTTGAGTAAATTCCACAAGACTCTGCTGACTTCAATGTATCTTATTGAAATATTCTGTCGTTTATTCTTCTGATATTCTACTTTTGAAAATTAACGGCATATCCCACCTCACCTCCCACCACCCACAACATATTTTACAAAGAAAAATAAACCAAAACCATACCAAAAAAAGCACTTTTCAATCCAGTCTTCACTATCATGTCTCCTCATCAAAATCACCTCTATATAGCTTCAGAAATTAATGAATTAATCAACTATGCTAGTTCTTCCTTATAGAATATATTAGTTAGGGAGTATTAATTTTATGTTCAGGTAGTTACCTCAGATTAAATTTCACTTTTTCAATAAAACACCCAATGAAAAAAACATGCTTATACAAAAATCTGGGGACCAGTAGAATAAAGACCCAAGGACATGAGAAAAAATATAGTTACTTTAATGTTGCATTTTATACCACGAATGCACAATATATATTTTGCTTGTTTCTCAGTGACTATAATGGTAGATATCCTCAATACAGTACCAAATATTAGGAGTTGCTAGGGAGCGTAGCGTTGGAAGCTGTCTGTTTTCCTGTTGCTTACACTGCCCTGCAGACAGGATACTGGGGTCAAGGAATTCAATCAGTTCCACATCCTCCTGCAGCAGAACTTCCTGTTGCAGGATGGTACGGAGCGTGTCAAATCGAAATCCAACATCCTTACCACATACAAAAACAGGCATTAGTAAAGAATATGCAAATTCTTAAAATTAAGTTAGCAGAACAAGGAAAACACCCACACACTCTACACTTTACTGACAACAATCTGTTCCCAGAGCACAGGAATGTTTCAGATAGATCACAAGTAACTACTTTTTTTATTAAACTTGTTTAACTTTAAAAGCTCACACACTACCTAACAGTTCAGGCTTGCAGGATGCATCACACTGACTTTGTGATCTGACCTAGATAGTGACAATAACTGGAAACAGGCCACAGAGTATGCCAATATATTTGCATAAGAATAAGAGAGGTGCTGAATTTATTAGAAGATCATTATAAAAACAGAAAATATTTTTTAAAATGTCATGATACCATTTATATCATTAAAAAAACCAAACAAAACTTAGAGAAAGAGATATATTGCTAATTAGTCGACAAAAAGTCACTTGTGGACATGCAATAACAGTAGGGTCAGTGCACTGGATCGAAGCCCCAAGCCAAGGCAGTGGAGTACCCTCCTGCAGGATTCTGTACCTTTCCCAAGGGAACTCAATCCAAACGTGAAACAGCATGGGACTCCAAAGATCTCACATCTGCTAAACCTCAGGCAAACTTCAGGGAGTTACTTAGTTGAGAATTTGATGCCATAAGCATTTGCTACATTTTCCCCAACTAGAGCTCTTCAAGACAAATATGCAGCTCATGAAGACAAATACAACCATCAGAGAAGCCCCTTGAAATTTTCATTTGCATACTGCACCAAACCATAATTACTTCAATTTAAGAATGTCATAACAAAACCCAACAAACACTGAACATGTGCATCCCTGCATCTAGCTAATTACAGAAGATAAAAGAGAATATTTCTGAAAAGTCTCTAATAGAAGCTTTTAACACAAGTGTGACATTTCACAGTACAAAATCTGTTTCATTCTGTCACTGAACAGAATGAGATTCTTTATGAAACCATAAGATAGTTAGTTTAGAAATTTAATTCCATGTGCAGATGTCACCTCAGATAACTTTCATTCTACTTCAATAGTGACTTCAATGGAAAACATTTGTTTCAGGACTGTGTGCAAGAGGAAACTCTACCCTCCTCTGACACACCCTGTGTCACTTCAGTACTCTGCTGTAGCATGCAGCAGGACAAACATGTTTTCCATGTTCTTCAGTTATGTCTCCATCCCAAGAAAGTAAGGCTAAAAATTGCTGTTAAGATAATACCCTCAATTCATAAGAGAAGAGGGAGGAAGAAAAAAGTCAATCAAAGATCACTAATGAGAGATTTTCAGAGGAAATTTTGTTCTCCTGAGATAAAGCAGAACTCTGTGAGAAACAGAAAATTCTAACTTCTCATGTTGCTCAACATTTTCTTTTGAAGCTCCATTTGAAGACATCATCCCTACATCATAGTAGAAAAAATAAATCAAAATTCTAGATTCTGGAACAGTCTGACTAAAGTAACATTTGCAAGCCATAATAGGAGCGTGAAGGAGCTGGGTACAAGTTAAAGCAGATCTGAGACAAGCCCAGACTAGAAAGCAGTGCTGCAGAGAAAGAGCAAACAAAGGTTGCAGAGAGCAGTGTCGAAACAAAGAAGCCAGGATGGCTCCAGGGCCAGTACAGCTGCACTGTGGTGGTGCTCTGTCTGAGCTAAAAAGCTGAAATGGAGGCTGAAGCAATACTCAGCTGAAGCTCTAGAACCTTCTGTGTTAGGTGGTCTTTACAAGGCACTTGGCTACCACACGTGGACTTTCTGAGTCAGCATCTCCCCACTGCCTCCCACCAAAGGGGTACTGTTGTCTGGGTTTTTGCTGTTCTCCTCTGTCTCTTTAAGAATTCTTTCTGAAGTTCTATTTCAGCCTTCTGTGTTTACCTTTTGCAATGGAGTCTCTCACTATTTTACATAAACAACTTTCTTGTTATGGTAACTGTCTACCCATGTTTACATTCTTCTCATAAGGAGGAGACTGTTGATGGACTGTTGGGTTGACCAGTGTGGTTGAAGAGGAAGATTTTCTTCCTCCAATCCATGGTCATCGCTGGAATTCTACAAATGTTGAAGTCTGTAAATAAACTTTCCCTTTTTTTGCCTTGGACATCTCAGTGTGTGTGTCATTTCTTTGTGTCTTGTTGCAGCAGGGTACCTACACTGCAATTAAACTCATTTCAGCTGTCAAGAATTTCTTTATTTCTTTATTAAGATATTTTATTATCTTACAAATTTTGAACATCTTCAATCTGGCTACTGGTACTGCTCCTGTCCTTTTGTGCCTACTTTGTCACAGTAATTGAAAACCAGAATTAGTATTATCTAAAGAATAAATAATAGTCTTAGAGCCAAAACCAACAATACAGACCAAAGATGTTGTTCAGAGGATGAGATATGGAAGAGAGGAAGACCTGTGGATTAGGAAAGGAAATGGAAAAATAAAAAAAGTGATCACTTACCAGTCGGTGAAGTATGTCATTGTTTTTCTTACATTGTGGAAAAGGAAACCAGCTTCTAAAAAATTCAACTAGTTTTGACAGGATGCCTTGCTGAAAGGAACAGAAATTACTCCAATTAAAAAAAAACAAAAACACAACAACAAAACCAAAGCCAAAATTAAATAAATAACAGCAGACAAAGCCTTTATTTCTGCATTCGATTTTCTTGTTAACTCAGCCCCAAGTACCTGTAAGGAAGTTTCACTTACTGTGTCTGGCCTAACTTCAGAGTACACTAAGAGAACATCTGCTTCCCGTCAGTTTGCTTGTGAACAAGAGAATAAAATAAAGCCTTCAGTAACCCCACTATTTGGAGCATAATAGATTGTTATGTTGTTCTGTTAAAAATAACTACAGCTAAGATTAGATTGATCTCAAGCTGGCAGCTACTGCATTGATATGAAAGCCTTTCTCTCTCCTGGGGGATAAAACCCCAAAAGTTAAATGATTGATAGGCTTTAGAAAAGTGAAAGGCCAGAGCAGGGACAACCTCTCCTAGCAGCCCACTGCAGCTTGAGCACAAGACTCCAGCATTGTTGTAAACAGAGACAGGGAGAGTAATGATCAGAAGAAATGCCCCAGAAACTCCCTGTCCACGCCACTGTGTGTGCCACCCGGTACTTTGTCTCTATGCTGTTTACCTAAATACACACTTTTGTCTGAGCTGCAAACATAACTTCAGATGCCACTAATAGAGGGCCTCCCCCTCAGTCATCACACATTCTACACACATATCTTCCTAAAACAAGATGCATGACAGATTATAATTGAATAGATGTGTGGTTTTGCTTCAGTCTGCAGCCATTCAATGAACAAAAAACACTGCAGCTTTTGTCACGCCATTCTATCTATTTTCTTCAGACTGAACTGACAGGAAGTATTTTTCAAAATATTTACTTATATATATTTCATGAATTCTGAGGCCCTGTTTCCATCTTCAGACTGCTGACATGTAAATAATCAAATAAAATGTATGCCAAAAAAGAATTAATTGTGAAGTGCTTACATTTTGTGGCATACTATTTCAAAATAATAAAACAAAACCCCATACAGATTGTAATAACTCAATGTATAAACGGTTGACAGCTTCTGTTTCTCCCTCCTGTTTGGGTTATTTTTCATTTTTTATTCCCCTACGTCACTAACTGCAGCACTAGATTATCCCTCAAGTTTCTTGTGGAGTGGTGCAAAAGGAAATAAATTCTTCTAATTATAATTTGTAGAAAATTGAAATTAAATGAACAAAGGTCTTGCTCTGCATTTGAATTTCAGACAGGTATGTCACTGAAAAGTACTTTTCCCTGTATATTGAAAGCAGGATACAGAAGGAGTCATCCATTTAATTTAAGAATATGCCTCTTGAATCCTATCATTTTCAACTGCTTAGCCTTTGTAAGTCTTTGGATTTTTATAATGAACATTTAAAGCTACATCAAGGACAGTTTTAAACTGCTATCAGCTTACTAAACTAGACTGTGGAGTTACTGAAATAAAAACCCTAGTGTGCTACATAAGCAATCTTTTCATTTATTCTCCATGGTTTAGTTTAAAAATAAAGACCTGGGCTTGCATAAACACTCAACAGCCACGTCAGTGCTTGAAAATACAAAACAAGACAACCCACTGTCTTGGGCTGTGACCCAACAGAGTACAGCAACACACTGAATTATTCACATCCTTGGAATAGGGTCTCACAGTTTGCATTCCCATTGGGAGTGTTACTGACAAGTAAAACTACTTTCCCCAACACAAAGTCAGGTCATGGTGTCAATGCTTCTGGAGTATTCTTACAGCTTTAGAATAACACTTGGTCAAACTCTCTGTAAACTAAATAACAAAGATGCATAACTCCTAAGATTTTTAAAAAATATTAGCACAATACATGCACATTTTAGGTGTGTTAGATCAAATTAATTTGATCTAAAAAAGAATTCTAAGGACTATTTCTCTTTTGTAGAGAAATTCTTCAGAAGAAGATAATGCTATCCATTGAATACCTTGCATTAAGCGGGTGGGAGCCCTAGACAAAGGCAAAGGACTGGTCCCTCTGCCATCCCACATCAGGGCACCTGCACAGCTACTGAGGGCAAGCCCCAGCACAATGCTCAGCAGCTGCCTCCAGCACCAGCTCTGTTCTAATGACAAAATACCACCATATCTAAGGTGGGACAAGGTGTGACAGTATAATCAGTTTAAGCATTCAGATATGCAGAACAGTCTGGAAAAATGGCTGAGAAAGGAAAGATGTAAATGAGAAGTGATAAATTCTGTACAGATCAAGCAGAATTACCCAAATGGGATTTAATTCCAGAAAACAAGTCTAGGCGCTCTTACTAGCAGTGCTTTTGAGCATCAAGTGATCATGAGACTAGGACTTTAACTTTCTCCCCAGATTGGCACAGCCAGGAACACGGCATCTACAATTACTGTGCTAAATCACATCTCCATAATCCCTCAGATGGGAGCTTAGCATTTCATCAGCCCCCAGAGCACAACCTTGTTACAGCTTTTAAGCTCAATGTTCATTAAGACCATATTCCAATCAAAAACAAGGCCAAAAAAACCACCATCAAAACCACACATCCTGAGAAGCATTCTGCCTCTGTCCCTCCTTATGCCTGAACCACGCACTCTGCTTGGCAGGACAGCTAGACACAACAGAAATATTCGTATCAGTCCCTAGGAACCTCTTTTTCTTCACAGGTTTTTTTTTTCAGTCCCTGAAGATCCCAAAGTAGATCTTTGCCGTGCAAAATTCTTGCTGCATGTCACCTGCTTTCAGCTGCACAGGGTTCCCACTTGACTGAACACAAGAGGAGGAAACAGTCTCAACTCAAAGAAAAAGCAATACTCCAGCTTTTATATTTTTATTTCAATGAAGTGTTTAAGGCATTTGGAAACTTGATTTTCAGAACAGAAGGAAAGTGATATACACATACTGGGAATCACTCAGTGCGGAACAGCATCTGCTCCCTGTAATCATAGCTACATCAAGCCTCAAGGAAGATCATTTTATATTAGGACTGTGGGTAGGTAAATATTTAGAAGTCAGAAACCATTCATTTTCCAGACATTTTATCATTTCAGTAGACTAGGCCAGTGAAGGCCAAGAGAAGGGAAATGGTAACAGTCTCATGCAAAACTGAGGAAATGACTGGATAGGAATGCAAATTCTTTGTCTGTATGTCATAAAAAAGTTGCAACAAAGCCTCAGATTCTCCTAAATCCAGTCTGTTTTTCTAAATGTGTGCCCAGTTGCCTCTCCCTCATTTTGTTTCCTATTGAGACACCCTACCAAAATGGGACACAGAAATCAAATGACAAAACCAGTTTTTCTGACACCAGATTATAAAAGTATTAACTCTTCCAAATAGTACTGGAATTGCAGCAGGAAGAACCTATGACAATTTATCACTAAAAATTATACACAGGTTTCTTCCTCATTTCCGCTGTGTATCCTTGTCTAGACAGAGATGGGACAATGTGAACATCACCTAGTGTTTGTAAGAAATGGACAGCCTGATTTCACACACACACTCCCTCCAAGATGCAAGGCAAACCATGAAGAATTACTTCCACATCTGACACAATATTGGAGAAATTGCTGCCAACACAAAAAATGCTTGAGGGGAAGGGAGGGGAAAAAACCAGAATATCTGAGGTTTTTAAAAGCGGTATATCATCATACTTTTGAGATTCTTAACCCCACAGCACTCTGGTATAAAATTCAGTGGAAAGTATATACACAAACACAGTATCATACTGATTTTCTGACTGCCACAAAAGTAACTATGCAAAATAACGTAGTAACAGTCTATGCATTACTTCATAGCAACCAAGAGAGTATCAACCAATGAAATGTCATCCTACTTTGAAGAAATGTTAACATTTAATAAGTAAATAAATACTTAATCAAAGTCTTCCTACACTAAGTCAGAATAGGTATCTTCAGTGTAAACACACCACAAAACAGCTACTAGCTTTAAAGAGAAAGCACATTTTCAGCTGGTTTCGTGAGGGTTATGGTGAGTGCCAGCTGACAATTCAGAAAAGCAAAAGTGGTAGACCTAATATTTCCATGAATACTTTTAAAGGTAGCTCAAATTAAAAATATTGTGAGCTAAATCCTGATTTAAATTCTGCCTTGCTTTGTGACCAGTGATAGAAGTAATCATTATTAGAAATGCAATAGCTACCCACATCAAATACCTTGTTAAGAATGATCACAGCATTTCTACTTCCCAGAAATCCTCTTTCTTAATATGTTTTGTCACAGACAAGGCTATACTTAGCAACTGAATGCCTGGGAAGGGCTGGAAACTATAAATATTCTGTTCTAGAAAATTACAGGTTCTATTCCCAAAATGTCATGCTAAGCTAACATAATAAGATCCACTATATAAGATAATTTTCAACACTTAAAAAATTATTTATCAAAGCTTCTTGTTCCCTAGCTTACATAAGTGCAAAGAAACACTCCAAACCATACTGATTAACCATGACTTCAAGATACGATAACGGGCTGAGGTTCATTGTCTGGGGGTTTTTGCCTTTGTACTTTTTAAACACAGGAAGTGATTTCTCTCTGTTCTGATTCCTCCTATTCGTGAAGCAATGCAGTTTTCTTGAGAGAAGATAAATACTGAGCAACAGGAGAGTGCTCACCTTCTGGGCAGCATGCACAGTCTGCTCCCTTTGGCTTTCTGCTGCTGCACATTGCTCTGCCTTCTGTGACACCGAGGAACATACTTCAAAATCTGTGTGTCCCAAATCCTGCAGATATTGGTACAGTGGAGAATTCTGAAAGAGAGTTATAGAAAGAAAAAGGAGAAAAAAAAAGTTAAAAATCATTCCGTGTTTCCCACAAAATGCCACTGTGAATTCAGCAACCACACAACCAGCAATGAATGGATAGAGAAATGGGGAAAAAAATTAGAAAAAGGCTTCTGCTCTCTGCAAGGATGGTACTAGTATTCTGGCTTAAAAAAAAATAATCCCACAGCACACAAATGAAAAAAGTAACTCAACTTGTTTAAATTGCTGGCAAAACAAATGATTTACAAATAGTCCTTAATAGAACAGAAAAATCTGATCACCAGAGAAAAGTGATATTTAGAATGATTAGATATTTATCTATATAGATCTGTGAAACTTCTTCTTGTCATCTGCACCAGGTATCTAGATTTACTTTACTCTTATTTTTCAGTTTACAACTTCATACATGCCAGTATCTAGGACATATTTGATGAAAACAATACCTAGGATAACTCCAGTTCTACTCAGGACACGTAAAGACTTCATTTTCAAGAGAAACTCTCAGCAATCAGGTCTGATACAGCCTAGTTACTCAAGGATTAATTCTGACCCCTAAAAAATTTTATTAACTAGAGTATGCAAACTCTAGCCAACTGCATAGAAAAAACGCCAACATCTTAATTGCACATACTATCAACCAAATACTGTATATAAAAAGTAAAAACTTTACAGTAAATGATGCACAGTTGTGGAGGTCTGCAGAAATAACCACCAACAGAACACCTACCACAATGTGTTGCACCGACTATCATTAACTTGCAAGTGTGAAGGGGCCCCCTAACTCTGACTATGTGTCCTGGTTTAGGGCAAAATGTATGTGTATGTATCAACACAGCTGATTCTCAAATGACTGCCTGCCATGAAATAAAACCTGGAAGCCATCATTCATACCAGCTGAACAAATTAACTTGTTACCTTTAGGAATTTTGTTAATCCTATCACCAAAGTGCTATTTTAATCCCTCTATAATCTATTTAAAGAATGCAAAATCATACTTGTGTTTACTCTGTTTCAGTTACTCACAACAGATTCAGCATCCAGTCATTACCTGAAACTTAAATATTCCTACCAACTCACAGGTACAGACAATCCCACTCACCCACAATGACAATGATTGTGCAAAACACTAGGATAGGTTAATGACTCATTTCCTTGTGAGAATATTGCCATTGTGTGACGACACAATCCTGTGTTTTTTCCAAGGACCCTTCTTCCATGGTTGAGTACTTTTTCAAAATGCATCCAATTCTAATTAAACTGTGCTGTTCTGGACTGGCCATTTCTCTCTAAGTAGAACATGGTATTTTACTGGAATTCCTTAATTAAAAGAGATGAGAAAACGTAATAGACTAGCACACTTGTTCTATTTCAGACACTGTTAAATTCACCTAATAACTTCAGGACAAAACTGAATATGCATGGAGATGCATAACCTTGTCTTCTTGAAACAGCTTTCATACAGAGCCAGGCTGTGCACTACCAACACACCTGGAACAACCTGAAACCTCCACACCAGAACTTTTGGGGTAGCATGGAATTTTCCCCATTTAGATGAAGACACAGACAAAGCAATGGGTGAACAGAAATGTTTTCTTCAAAAATCACAGTTATAAGGCTCACTCCAGGCAGAACTTCAAGGAAATCATATCTAGGCTCTTGGCAAACCTGACCATCATCTTGACCATACTTGCCACAAGCAAGGGCAGTCATCATACGACACATTGACACTATCCTTGTACTTCACTGGCACTCGCCAACATACAGACACCTGGAAAAATAACCCAAAAATACGAAGGAGCTTTTCTACTATTTTCTCAGGGTCCACCTTTCTTTGGGGTCCATGATGAGATAATTGTTTAAAAGTTGATCAAGAAAACTTGTCTACTGCTGTTTAGATTAGTTCCATTTCCTTACAAAAATGGGCGAAGGAAGGTGGAATGAGAGGTAGAGACAGAAAACACTATCCACTGAAAACTGAATTATCTAAAATCCTGAAAGCTATCACTGGTATGTGAAATATGGCATAGATGTAAGAACGTCCAATTCTTCCCTTTTACTAGCTACCTAGTTACATCACAACCTTCCATCTAACTGTAATTAGTAGATCTTCTACTCTACAGAAATAGTAAAAAATACACCATCTCTCCAAATGTTGATGAAATTTCAGCCCCTAACTAGGAATTTTATTTGTTCTTGTAACTGAGGTAGAATATTGGCACCTTACTAGTCACCCTTCTGACTAGCTCTTAGAAGACTTTTACACGGTCTCGAAATGGATAAATTTACACTTTTTAGTCCCTGCTCAGAACTGGAAATCAGTTTTCTGACTATTATCTTAGGAGATGAAAATTAATTAAAATTTAATGTGAATGTTATTCCTTTAAGTAGATAATGGGTTTTCCCTTTCAGTTTCTCAGAAAGTACTCAGGCTACAAAGTCTTCCTCTAACAGATTTCTTTCCCCCCCCCCACCTCCATGCTTTGACTAGCCTATTCTCTCTAAAATATTATTAGCAGAAATTACTTGCATATTGGAAAAATCCTGTATTTTTATAAACTTCAATGACCAAGAACTATGCTGTGACTAGAATTCCTTATGTATTAGAAATACAGAAATTATAAATACAGAAATTTCCTATTAGAAATACCACAGATGGCATACATACATCAGTCTATGCTAACATAAATCCACACTATTTATTTATTTATTGTACTTCATTTCCTACTGCCTAACAGGCCTGTCACTTGCAAAGCTGTGTGGTCTGTATAACTCATGGTTGCCTATAATCAAAAGAGGAAAAAATGGAGGATGTCTCCACCAATCTATAGATAATATGTCCCATGACATGTTAGTAATGTCTAGAAATCCATTAAAGCAATTTTTAAAAGTCGAAGGGTAGATTTTATGTGTGGACATTCATACAGAATTTCCAGTATTATCACGGAATGAGAAAATCATTAATTATGCAACTAGAGAATTGTAATGTGATGCCATTAAAATATCCTATTTTGTATACTGTGTTTCAGTATGAGACAGAAGAACTACACTTAATGCTTACAAAGCATGTTTCATCCTCACATGCTCTTAAAGCAATAAAAGCAATAATTAAATCTCATAATGTATCTTACGTATCACGAATTATAGCTCTGAGTTTTTAGCCTGAATCCTTACCCAAACCTCTCCTAAAAGCCTTCTTTCCCATAAAAAAGATCACAGACATGCACATATTCTTGAACATGCACTTCTAACTGTGAGAAAACTTCCTTGGTTTCAACTCACGCTGTTGTTCATCAGCACTGCTAGGCTCAGCTGCTTTCACCTGCAAATATCATCATAGTAGTAAAAAACTATAGTTCTTTTTGGGGAAAATAGGAGGCCTCTGCCTTGTTTCCTCCCATTTTTTTTCCCCAGAATTCATACATTCCTTTTTACAAGTCCAACATTAAAAAGGAAAGGAAAAAAAAAAAAAAAAGCACAACAGCTTTTACATTTCTGCATGTGATATAAATGCTACACTTTTATTTCAAGAAATTCAGGATACACTAGAAAGTTTATCCTTGGAAGCAGTAATAGGTGGTTATCAAAAAAAAAATTAGACTTGTGAAAAAGCTTTTCTATTAGAATGTGAGGTAAAGGGACAGCAAGTTTATTTCAATGGATGGCACAAAGAGGGAATTTTTGTTCATTTATTCCTATTTGTCTCTAGTAGAATGACATGGAATGAAATGTACAAAGTAGAGAGGAAATTTTAAAAAATAAGTAAGCTTTTTTTTATGTTACTATCATACTATCAGTTACTGATAGGAATTATTATCTAAAGTAAGTGATACCAAAACAAGGTTTTTCAGCAATATGCTGTGTTTATTTCTAAAGTTTCCTCCAAATTGCTGCTGCTTCTTATGAGTCACTTTCTGAGACACAGGAGACAGTGATTACATTTACAGCCAAGGCATTTTTAAAAATTATATAAATTGTCCAAAATGAGTGCTAGAAATGAAACAGTTCCAGAACAGACAGAAGACTAAAAGCCATTTTTCTTGGGTGTACTTTATACAGGTTATATATGAAAAAACTTGTTAACAAGTGAAGCGAGATAGTCAGAAACAGCTGATGTACTTAGTAGGAACATGGTTTTTGAAAGCTTGAACAATCATAGTTTTCTATGGACTCAGCAAAGACCAACAAAAAACCCACTTTTTTATGACTTTTCTAATTTGCTACAGTAATACTGCAAAGTCATTCGATTGTAACCATTTACAGTGCAGTATAGGTTTATCTAAGCTCCTGTTAAGAGAATCAAGAAAGAATATCCTTTTCCCCTCATTTACAACATTTATTTTAGATCCATACTGCTAAAAATCATTTCACTCACACATACATATTTAATTACAATTTTTCTTTATTCATTGCTGAAAGTGGTTGAGACTCATTCTAAACCCAAGATATTTTTTGCAGGAATAAAGAACAGTCCATTGAATTACTGTGAGTCTTTAACACTTTCCCAATGCTTATTTTTATAGAGCACTGACTTGGGTTAGGAAAAATCATCATCTAAACTGAAGACTAAGCATTGTGTTTGCAATTATAAGGCAGTAAAAATAAAAAAAAAAATCAAAATCAAGGCAAACACTAAAGGATAATCGAACAGAATACTGCCTACTACTATGTGATAGAAAGGCTGGCTGTATTAGCAGAGACTTCCCTAGCCTCAGAAAAGAGTTTGCTTTTGATACATAAATACTCAGATACTTACATCTATTACAGCCTTGCAAGCACTTTAATATTTGAGGCATTTTGCGAGTATTCTGAGAAAAACCTAAGCAAGCACAAATCCGACTAAGACACTGTTAGCTTCAGTAGCCTTGTTACAAC
This sequence comes from Phylloscopus collybita, assembly GCA_027886175.1. Taxonomy (NCBI): domain Eukaryota; kingdom Metazoa; phylum Chordata; class Aves; order Passeriformes; family Phylloscopidae; genus Phylloscopus; species Phylloscopus collybita. Next base: position 44,978,340 of record JAJNNQ010000137.1, on the reverse strand, counting down.
AGCAGCTGAATCACAAAACCACACCCAATTATTTTTGCTGACGCATCATAAAGTAAATGACTCACCATTTCCCCAGTAAAGACAGGGGCTTCCCTCACCCATGTTCTTTACTATCATACGATTTGCCACTGAGTAGCTAATGAAAAAGATTAACCTTGGAAGTAGTATTTAATGGCATTGGACAAAATAAGAGGCTTAAAGATCTTCTCTTGAAATATGGACGTTGTTCAAAGCTGAGGCTTCCAATATGTCAAAAATACTGTGCGAACTTAAGCCATCTCCAAAATAACTACATATTATGAATTATCAGTTTAAAATTCCAAAAGATCAAACATTTCTACCAGAATGCCAGCAAAGGCTAAGGTACGCTGAACAGGTGGCTGAACTCAGAACAAATTACCAGTATTGAAATCTTTCCCACTCTCAAAACAGACCTGAAAAAGTTGAGCTAACACTCACAGACAGTGCGATCTTTGTCTCCTGGAAGAGAGTATTCCATTTTTCTCTTTGGTACTGCTCCCATGCACCTGACAGAATCTCGCCCACCTCCCCGTTTCTTTCTGCTTGTCCCTCCAGGATGATCCGAGATGAGGATGAGAAGAAGCCGTCAGTGTAACTGCACCTGTGTCCCTGCACAGTGGCATTTTCCTCACAGCATCAGCGGATGCAGTTTGAAACTTCCCAGGATCATGCGATCTCTCCTGACTAATGTGGCTTTCTAACTGGGAGGAGGGAAACGAGGATGACAGATTGCTAAAGGCTTTTAAAAAGACGCTGCTTGAAAGAATTATTGCACATCGATCTCATATTCAGCCATTAATAAGACTTCCCAAGCAACAGTATTTAAAAGCCTTGGTCATATTCTCCTGGCTGGTAACCACCTCCTCCTGAGTGCCTACTGACAAAGAGCCAGGCGCTGCTGACCGGGCTAATATTAGACAATGACTTCAAGGCAGCCAAGGAGTCATTTAGATTTCCTATTCTGCTTTCACTGCCACAGCAACACAGACCTTGGTTTCTCCAGCACTACTGTATCATCTGATTTACATGTAGGTTCTGAGAACTACTTTAAAGCCATTAATCTGTTACAGTTCCCAGATATTTTTTGATGCACAATATCTTGGCCAGTGGCAGGACTTGGCATAGGGGGTGGCATGGGGCTGGGTCAGGGGAGGTTTGGGTTGGATATCAGGAGAGAATTTTTCACCTCGGGGTGGCTGAGTACTGGAGGAAGCTCCTCAGGGAAGTGGCCATGGCATCAGGCCTGTCTGAGTTCAGGGAGCATTTGGAAAATGCTCTCAGGACGGTGATGTGATTATTGGGATGTCCTGCATGGGGCCTGGAGTTGGGCTCGATGACCCAGCTGGGTCTCTTCCAACTCAGTATATTCTGTGATTCTATATGTATCTATTTTGCATGGACTCATGTGTCCTCAAGAGGTTGGGAAGTTTCACAGCCTGTGTGTATTTCTGTATCACTGTATCTCTGACATGGGAATGCTCTTTCCTTTGCACTGCACAGCAGGTGGTTGCACATTACTACCATCATGGAAAAGCAGTAGAAAAAAATATTGCATACTAGACAAAGCACTGAAATACCCTGAGAGCTCCGCATTGTTTACCCATTCAAAAGTGAATCTGCAAATGCAGATGAAAACTGACCAGTTCCTTTCTGACAGAGATGAAAAATACTGGAAAAACTGCAAGTAAAAGCAGTAAACATTACTTTCCTTGAAGGATAAGGCAACAAGCCAGCCGACTCTGTACCTGGAGTTTTGGGTGGGAAGTCACTCATCATGCCAGTTATCAGATTACACTGGTGATACAGCAAGCCTGGTTTGCTTTATACCAGTCACTAACTCACAGATTTACTCCTTCATTTACATTCAAAACTCAGTTAATCCAATTAATACATCTGACTGGTAAACTAGTGAAATATTTCTGATACATTTTTGAAACCTCTTTAAAACATTAGCTCCAAATAAACAACTTACCTACTACAGATCAGGTCCATTCTTACTCCTAATGACAACACACTGTGCAAACATCTTTGCTGAAGAGAAAGGCATTCAAGAAACAAAAGGCAGTCACATTATGAAGATTAAAAGAAAACTATACCAAGTCTTTCTATTCCAGCATCTCAAGGAAGTTGATTCATGACTTGAAGTTGTAAGAGAATTACTGCAGTATTAACCCTCTGTAAATTACTCCAGAGCAACTAATACAGAGGGGGATTAAAAAACAGACCTCAAAATTTACTCTGAATCATCATGTACTTTCATCTTAAAATTTTCTATTAAAAATAGTAACAGCAACATAGATTTACACACTATATGGTCCATATAATACTTTTATCTATCTGTTCTGATATCCAGACATGCTTGATGAGTTGCCTTGGCCTCTACAACCAGACTGTTCTTCACACAGTTTCAAGCTTGCAGTTGATTTTATTTTCTCTCTAGTATCACCCATGCTCCCAGTCATGTGGTGAAAAGGAGCAAAGTCTGTCCTCCCCTTTAACTCAGCAAACCACTGAGAAGCAAAATATCTGAAACAGTCCATCCATCACCAGTCCAAGTGCCTGCACAGTACACTGCAGTCCTCAGCAGAGCCATCTCCCCGGGCTGCATTCACACGGTCAGTTTAACCTGTGGGGTTAAACCAATTACCAGTGGGGGCAGCTGAAAGCTGCAGTACCCCTTTAGAACACCGACAGAAGTATTTATGCAGTCAACTGGTGAGACAGAATAAGGAAACAATCTGATAGAAAAAAACGAAGATGGAATATTTTTTTTTCACATTCTTAGCCAAGTTAGTTTATCTAATCAGTCTCCTGAGCCAGCGTGCAGCATCATCCACAAATCCAGGTGCCAGCATTAGGAAGAGGATAAAGAGGAGTGAAGCCTAAACACCTCTTCGGCCAATAGTCCACACTTCACGCAGACTAAGCACAGTCCCAAAACCAGCTAATTAGAATGACAAGTGAACTGTGGCTTTGACAGAGCTGTGTATTTATGACTGGCTTTATTTCATGCATACATAAAAAATAAGAGTATTACATCTTTAGTTCACCCAATATTCAATGAGAAAAATCCTGCTAATGGAGCATTACTGACAGTACTGTTGAAGGTGTGTGAATGCTGGTTTTCAGCTTCTTTTTCCTAATGTGTATCTGGGACATTATTTTTTAGACTACAAGATTACAAGTCTGATGCTTGACAGAAATAACATTATTTTGCAAGTCCTAAAGTTTTCAGGTTTTTGAATGACAATGACTTAAAATTCTCATCACAACAAGAAGTTTCTGAGGTTAAATTCTCCGGGGTTTTCATTTGTTTTTGTTCAGCTTTTTAAACAAAATTATTTTAAAACAGTTTATTTAGGCAAAAAAAATTGTGAAAACACATGACTGAGTGTTTTGATAAAAGCTCAACCCCTTAAATATATGGTTTACAAGGGTTCAGATAAGGATTTGAGCATTTAATGATGCACCAATATTTTAAGAAATACCGTACTTTAGACATGTTTTACTATTGTAGGCATGTAGAGAACACATCAGCTAACGGCTGTTCTGTATACTGTGTATCATGCTGGGAAATGTGGTGCTTCTTCCTAGAATCTCTTTCAAATCTTACAGAAATCTGTGGATCAGAACATTGCATGCAGGCATCCTCCACGCCCCTCAGCACCAAGCAGCATCTTGGTTTGATGCCTAAATAAGGAGAGAGAGCTGTCTTTCTGAACCTGACATTGGAATGCAGTAAGACGTTGCCCACTACCTCCCTTTTGTGCCCCATCCCCCTAAGCAGACTCTGCCATTCCTACCTCCTGCCCACACAGGCCTGACCCAGTGCCACACAGCTGCTGGCTTTGCTGGACCCTGGCCCTTCCTCCCTCTCTTCAGATGGCATGCCCTTTGGAAACTACTTCCCCATTACTTTCAGGGCCCAATTCTCACAGTAGCTTCTCCCACTACGGCAAGAAGAAAAAGAGCAAAGAACATGTCTCTTTAAACTCTGGGAAGGATAGCTCCATTTCTATGAGTATGTTGCTACAGTGATGGGAAGATTGCTTGAACAAAGGCTGGTTGTGACAGAGTAACCTGTTACATGTTCAAAATCTTTGTTCTGAGTTTGTGCGTTCAGTAGAGCTGTGTTCAATATTTTACACAGATACAAACTTCGGAATTTGGACATGAGGTTTTGATGCTCTTTGTCTTCAACTCCAGTTTGTTTTCTTTTTAATATATAGATTAGCATAGATCCTGCAATTTGAGGCAGATAGGTGAACCAAAGAAAGCCTCATTTTGTTAACTTGGTATTATTATCCCACTTGCACAAAAGGGAATCTGAAGTCGTGAAAGAACACATACACAATTTATATGGTATTGTTCAGTCAGGGATTTCACCTGGGCCAAACAATCCCAAATTTTAAAGTCTGGAATTACAGTAATCATCAGATCTAGAATAAAATATTAGATTCCACAGTGATACAACCATCATGACACACAGCCAGCTATTCTTGAACACATATTTCTACTACTACTGAAATAACTAATGAATAGCAATACTAAAAAATAATATGGACATAACTGGTTGTAGGAAAGCACAAGACTCATGAATGAATTAAAACAATGTCTCAAGTGAGAAAATACTTATTTCCTAATTAAAAATTTTAAAAACGGAGATTTTATGCCAATGAAATTAATTCAGTATCACACAATTCTACATGTACATAATTCTACATGTAAAGTCTTGTATTTCAAACATTGCATATGCAAAAGCCCTTAAAAATCTGAAGTTGTGGCAGTTTGATATGGTGTGTGTCAAAATCATGTATTTGTGCAGTCTGAGAAACTTTCTTCTGAATACACAGAATTAAACCAGAAAATAACAGAAGTCACCTACAACCCCCTTACCAGAACTGCTCTGACACAGTAAGGATCACTTTCTGGGATCTCAGCAATGGTCTGGGTGAAACTGAAGGAAGGAGCATCTCACACATGGGGAGAGGCTGAGAGAGCTGGGACTGGTGAGCCTGAAGAAACCTCAGGGTTGGTCTCATACCCAAAGAAAGAGTGCAAAGAGTAGAGAAATGGGCATTTTTCCATGGTGCCCAGTAACAGAACCAGAGGCAATGGGCACAAAGTGAAACACATGAGGTTGCCTTTGAACATCAAGAAATTTTTTCTGGTGTGAGAGTGACTGAGTATTGGCACTGGTTGCCTAGAGAGATTGTGAGATCTCTCTCCATTCTTGAAGACACCCAAAAGCCATCTGGACACTGCCCTGGGCCACTGATTCTACATGACTCTACTTGAGCAGGGTGGTAGACCAGATGACTTCCAGAGGTCCCTTTTAATCCCAAACTTCTGTGGTTCTGTGAGCACAGCTTGAATAGCTATCCAAAGGTTAAAAAAAAAAAAGCTTGCACAAACTCATTAAAATATAGGACAAATTACACAGCTGAAAGCAGAAATTGGAAGCTGAAAATGCAGTATTTGGATCACCTTCATCCCAGTGTTCTGAAAGAATGGGCACAGGAGATGAAAGATGCAGCAGAAAGGATTTTTAATAAATCTATAAACTCAAAAGCAGAAAAAATCCAAGCACAGTGCCTATATTCAAAAGGAGAAAAAGCAATCAAGAGTATGTCAGGTTTATGAATTTGATCAAAAGCCAGCATGCTACTGAGAATAATCACTCTTTCCTGAAAAATTCAAAGACGAAGAAGAAAACAAATGATCATCAAAGAAGATATCACATGGGTTCACCAGAGGTAGACTGTGCCAAACTTACTTGACATCTTTCTTTGACAAGACAGCTAATTTTTATAGATAAAGGAAATGTGAGAAGTTTATATGGACTTTTTACATTATGCTGTATGGGTATAGACTTTTGATACCATGCCATATCAGTTAAGATAAAAAAGATGGGAAAGGAACCAAGTGTGTTGATGGCAGAGATAACAGTGGTCTACACTGAATGGAAAGCTATTGGATCAGAAGGTTACTAATGGAGTTCATAAAAAATGAGTCTTTGGTCAAAGCCATTGCATTTTTAAAAGCTTTGATATTTGCCATAATTAAACTTATACCAAAAATCTTGCTAATGACATTTTCTGATAACACCAAGTAGCATCATATATGCAGAAAAGTATTCAAACATAACAGAAAAAGAACTGGAGGACCTTAAGTAGGTATTGATAATGGCATGCAATTTAACAGCAGAGAACAGCAAGGCCTTACACAGAGGGACTAATAAAAACAAACTCTCCAATAATGTGGAAGCTGTTGATAAAATCAACATACGAGAGGTTACCCTATCACATTATATCTGAGTCAAACAGTATGAAGACTTGACAACATTGTTTGTTGGCCTCACATGCAAGAAACAAAGTATTCCCAGAAGCAAAAAGTGAAAATAGTTGAATGCCGAGTTCCATGCTACAAGATGTGGTAAAGAAACATAAACTGAAAAGATGTGGAAACCCCAACAAACCAAACTAAAAATGGTGAACAGAAAAATCTGTTTCATGAAAGGTATAAGATATACTGGTTTACCCAGCCTAACATAATGCTTAGCCAGAACAAGTTTGCTCTCTATGAACACATTAGAAGAGGTAAATTCTTCCCCTGTACTTGGCAGTGGTGAGGCCATCTCTTGAGTACTGCATCCAGTTCTGGGCCCCTCACAATAAGAAAGACTTTCAAGGGCTGGAGCGTGTCCAGAGAAGGGCAGTGAAGCTGGGGAAGGGTCTGGAACACAAGGAGTAAGGAGTGGCTGAGGAAGCTGGGGGTGTTTAGCCTGGAGTAAAGGAGGCTCAGAGGTGACCTCATCACTCTCCACAATGACCTGAAAGGAGGCTGTAGCCAGGTAGGGCTCAGTCTCTACTCCAGCACAACCAGCTGGAGGGCAAGACAGGACAAGAGGGCATACCCTCAAGCTGCACCAGGGGAGGGTTCAGGTTGGACATCAGGAGAAATTCCTTAACAGAAAGAATACGTAAACACTACTGCCCAGGTAGGTGGTGGAATCACTATCCCTGAAGGTGTTCAATTAACAACTGGACCGCGGCCCTAGTTTTGATAAGGAGATGATCAGTCAAAGATTGGACTTGATCTCAGAGGTCTTTTCCAGCCCAAATGTTTCTATGATTCTGTAAATTCTAGAGATGGATAAGAACTACATAAGAAAACAGAAAATATTAGCTGATGTGCAAGTAGGTATGAAGTGGCCATGAATAAATTTCCAGTGAGAAATTAGATGGCAGTTATAAATCATCAGAGTTCTGACACAGTCCCTCCACTGGCATAATGATGCAGAAATTTAGCTAGTTTGAACAAGAAGCTTCTTTAATTTATACATTAAAAAAATAAAAATAAAACAAGAAGGAGATCACACTGTCCACACAACAATAAAAAACCTAACACAATTCCAGTCTCATACAAATACACAAAACGCCAAAAATTTCCAGAGGATTCCAAGGTACACTGTAACTGCAGCATGATGGTCTTCCAGGTTTTGTACAAAAAACTCATCTTAAGCAATTGATCTCCCCTACTAAATTCAGACAGACACTGATAAAGAACTCCATTGTTTAGTACAATCTGCTCTACACTGCCACAATTTTTAATTTGTCACACTGCTGGGTAGACAAGCCCAGGCCCAACATATCAGAGGCATTTCTGTGTTTCTTGAGTTCTGTTCCTCCCCACTGTGTTTGTAGTATTTTAATTAGAAGAGTAACTGCTTGTAAGAAATGCAAGAACTGAAGTGCTGTGACTATTCAGTCAGTGAATAAATATTGCTGGCTGCTGCAGGAATTAATTTATAAATTGGATAGAATATGGCAGCATTTAATCGACAGAGTAACTGCCCATCATTCACTATTGCTCAATCATGATGATCTGCAGTGGCATTTGGAATTGATGGAAAACACTGCTTTCCCAAAGCAGAAATGCAGTGTTTGTGCTCCCTTGATTTCAAAGATAAATTAACGTAAAAGATACTTGGATAGTGAGAAAAAGGATTGGTCCTTGGAAGCTCAGAAATATTTATCAGCAGGCCATCATCTGTTTGATGCTACAAAATTATTAATGTGAACATCTATTATTGATGTCTTCAGAGCCAGCTGGACAGAGGTATGACTCAAAAAAAACCATGCAAAAAATAACCTGGGCATAACCATCATATGGAACACGACATATTTCCTATTTGCTTCTCTCTCCTACCCATGCCTTTGAGTATGAGACACATGAAAGAACACTTCTTTCCTGATTATGCATCTGTTAGCACACCACCACTCCTTATAACATTGATTGATATCTTGCTGAAGGGAGCTCCAAAAGCACCAAGAAAACAGCTATTCACAGCAATTGAGGTCTAAATGCTAAAGGCCCTCTTGCAACAGAGATTGCTGAAGAATGCGGGAAGTGACCTAATGAGGTGCTCAAGAAAATGTACTTGCTTACCAGAAACAACAAATAGTTAAGGGGGAGAGTTTGGGGCCCAAGAAAACAAAAAAATAAAAATACAAATATGTTGTAGCATTAACTACGCCAATACTTTTTGGCTCCTTGCCAATTCCCATTTCTGGCTTACGTGTGTGAAGTATGCTCATAATTCTCTGTGGAGCTTTCATTTCAGAAAAGCATGAATCCTACTGAGTCCTCCTGAAGATAATTTTGGTGTGTGTATTTCAGAGTACCCATTTTTATGGGTGGAAGCCCACCCAGTCTTGTAGTCCAACCAATCAGCCAACCTGTCTTGGGCTGCAATGCAAGATGTAACCAAAGTATGTATTCTATTACCATCTGTTAAAGCCAGTTGAAGAAGTGTTCTTTATCTTTTCCATGACCCATCCTCCCTTCAGGGGGACAACTTCTGTTAACGGGTCATTAAGGCTCACTACATGACTGATAAAATTACATCATCCCACTGTGAGATGCTTCACCCAAGGGGAGCAGCCAAGCACTCCTATCTGGATAAAAATCTGAGAGTCAGAACACCAGGACAGCCACTCTTCCACTGGATTCCCAGAGGAGGACTGGACCCATCTACACCACAACTGAACCTTCAGAGGAAGACTTCACCCTTCTACAGGATCGCTGCTTCAACAGAACCACATCTGTCACTCCAGGAGGACTGCAGCCACAATTCTAACTAGACTGCTACCAAACACCCTGATCAACAGGGTGTCAGGTTGTATTCTTACTGTCAGTGGGGTTTTTTTGTACTACTGCATTTTTATTTTAATTTTCCTAGTAAAGAACTGTTACTCCTATTCCCATATCTTTGCCGGAGAGCCTCTTAATTTCAAAACTATAATAATGCAGCAGGAGGGAGCTTACATCTTTAAGGGAAGCTCCTGCCTTCCTTAGCAGATACATGTCTTCCCAAATCAAGACACAATTCAAACAGCCTGTATTTGTCCTATAGCTGCTTTTTTGGTTTTATTATGTCAGATATAACGGATCTGCCATATATTATGGTATAATAATATATGACAGGTCTGTTACTGTGTCACTCAGTATACCTCTAAGTGTGTATGCATATATACACTTGGTATAGGAAATGTATCCAAGAGCCGTTATTAGGGATGAGAGTCCGTTCCCAAAACACAAGGATAATAGTGAAGAGTATATGCAAGGAGATCTTTTACTCTCTACGCAGCAGAACTTTTTCAATCAAAATGGTAGTTGCTGCAGGAACTGAAGAACTGTGAAACTGTAAAACAAGTACCACTTTTACTGAAGATAGAAATGCAGAGAGCAGGCATTATACCTGTGAAATAAATTCTCACCACAGATTTACTGTATGAAAGGAAGCAATTAAACATAGCAGCAACATAAACGACAAATCTTATTGTTAGGATCTAAGGTTGGTTGTGGATGAACACAAAACTTTGTGGTACGGGCCAAAGACTAAAGACCTACTACTTACACTGCTGAGAAAAAAAAATTAATTGCTTATGTAAGGAGTGTTTTGCATCCTGGTTGAAGGAGAAGCCTTATTGCTATCATAGTAATTATTAATTTTAAAGACAGCACTTTGTACACCTGCAAACCCAGGTGTGCCCTCCGTTATGATAGTTACGCTTACCTGCTGCAAACAGACTCGATTTTGTTACCAAACCGCAACAGCTGATATATTTAGCCACTGTTATTTAAACAAGGCCAAGATGATATTGTAGCTCTAACAAGACGTGATATAACTAGACACGGTTTATGCAAATCCAATAATAACACAAATAGTGCAGAAATTAACCCGTTTCGGCGCTCGCTGCACCGACTCGGAAGCAAGATTTTTTAGCTATTTACCCCCTCTGCCCTGACCCCGCAGGTCAGCCCGGCTGAGCGGGCGGCGCTCAGGGAACCCCCGCCGTCACGGGCCTCGCCACACCTCCCACCGCGGCCGCCCGACAGCGGGGCCGGGCAGCGCGGCACCGCCGCACAAAGGATCGCCCGGCCCCGCCGAGCCGTCCCGCCCTCGGCCTGCGCGGAGGGCGCGCCGCTGGCCCCGGGCTGCTCCGGGGCGCGGGACACGCCGAGCACCGCCCCGACCCGCCGCTCTCGCCGGTCCCGCCCGACGCCGCCCGCCCGCGGCAGGCGCCGTGCTGGGCCGGGCACCGCGCCCGCCTCGCGCCCCGCATCCACCCGGACCCGCCCGCTGTACGCCGCCCCCCGGGGACCGCGGCGCAACGAGGGGCGAAGACACCTGGCCCCAGCCCGCGCCGGGTCGCCCCGCGCCCACCTCAAACACCACTTCTTCGTCGAACTCCGGTGTCATCCTTGCCCGCCATGCCACCCCCTTCCCGCGGGCACGCTGGGAAACTGAGTCCGCCGTGCCGCCGACGGCCTGGCCCCGCCCCGCCGGGCCGTGCCTGGCGCCGGGCAGAACCACAGCTCCCAGGAAGCATAGCGAGCGCCCGCCGTGCCGACGGGGCGGGGGCGGGGCGGGGCGGCAGCGGGGGCGAGGCGAGGCAAGAGCCCGGCGGGGAGCGGGCCAGTAGGGGGCGCCGGCGGGCGGCTCTGAGGGCGCTCCGGCGCTGCCGCGGGGTGGGATGCGGCGGTGGCGGGCGGGGGGAGCTGCTCCTGCTCCGGCTGCTCCTCCGGCTGGGTGGCGGCGCGGGGGAACAATGGGCTCCTTCTCCTCGGCCCTTAGAGGGGCCGTGGCGTAAGGGACGAGGGGAAGCCCGGCTCCGCGCCTGGGGAGCACCATGAGCTCCGCCGGTGAGTGCCCGGGGAAACTTTGGGGAGCGGCGGTTTCCGCCCAGCCGGCGACAGGCGGGGAGTCCGCGTGCCCCCGCGGCCGGACAGCCTCGCCTGGCTCGCCCCGCCGTGGCGGGGACGCGGGGATGAGGGCACTTGCGGCCGGAGGGGAGCTGGAGCCGCCGGCGCGCTCCCTGTCCCGGCAGCGCCGTGCGCTGCGCCCTCGGCTCGCTGCGGGGCAGCGCGGGGAGGCGGGCGGGGAGCGGTCGGAGCGGTGAGGGGCGCACCCGGCTCGGGGGACAGCCCCCCCCGGGACGCAGCCCTTCCCGGGGTCCGCTACCGGCTCTCCGCACCCCTCGGCACATTTGGCCGCGGGGCCATGAGGGCACGTCCTGTCCGGGCTGAGTCAAGCTCTCCGCTCACCGCCCAGCGGGTCCCTGGGCTGAGTTCACGGCGGGGGAAACCTGCTGGGGGCAGGTTTCTGTCAGGAGAGCCAGCACCGGGGCTGGGGGGACTGTCGCTCCGCCTGACTCCGCGGAGCTGCGAGAGTTTGTCAGCTGCGGCTTTGCTTCGGGGATGTACCTGCCTTGGCCGGGATCTTGCAAGCAGGAGCTCCACGGGGGTGCTGGAAAGCGTTCGCTTCTGGCCTTTCCAGCGGTGGGTTGGAACTGACCTACTTCAGTGCTTTCCTTACCTTTCCTTCCCCGTTTCTTGACCGCTGCCAATTTAATGACTAAAAGAGCTCCAAGGCAAATTCTTCGTTCAGAACAAGAGCACCCCGTGTTTAAGGGAATTGCTCGTATTTATATTTGCCTGCACGGTGGTGTGCTAACTTAGCACTTTTGTTCAGACATCTGTTAGATCAGTAGATTCCTTTCTTCTCTGCCTAAAGACGCGAACGGGAGAAGTTCCTGCATTGAAAACATGTCGTGTGAATTAGGATGTATTGGATGGAAACGTAGCTAATTGTGGGGTTAAACGGGAAGCAGCAAAGTACTTCCTGTAAGAATTGGGGTGGTGGGTGTTCTAAAGAAAAGGCAATACAGTCACCAAGCAGAAATATCAACCCAGTTCTCAGTGTTTGCCTTTCAAGTATGTCAACTTGTTACTGACTCCAGCGTTAATTAAGTTATCCGAGCTCTCATAGCTAATCAGAATTTACTGGGAAATGAAAGGCGATTTAATACATCTTTCTGCTTCATTTATAACATTTCCATTTTAATACGTTTGATAACTGATTTTGTGTAGATTTTGAAAAGCATCTAATAAAGCAGGTTATCTCTCTTTAACCAGCTGCATTGTATGTTCCCGTTTTTAGTAGTGCCCGCCGATTGTGCAGTTCACCCCTGATCTTTTAAGAGTTAAACAGCTGTGCAAATAAGTGTTAGGGGGTGCTCAAGAGCTGGGCTATTAAAATTTGATACGGTACTAAGTTTCAGAAAGTTGGGTAGAATTTCAGTACTCAGCAGTGATTTCAGGACTTTAGATCTTAGGTGGTGTGGCTAAATCAGTTTTAAGTGTACGTTGTGGTGGTGTTTATGGGGAAGGTGAGGACGAAGGGGTTCTGGTGAACAAAGTAAGCAGAAGCGAAAAAGGGATGCCGAGGAGTATCTGAACAGAAACTGGGGCAGTTTCGTGGCAAATCTAAATTTTAGCAAGCTTTTTCAAGAGGAAGGCATAAAGAGTACTGAGGCAGAAAGAGGGAAGATGAGGGGTATTTAAGAGGGGATGCAGAGTATTTTGTGTGTGATGTATTATATGAAGATTAAAAAAAAAATGGGTAACAGGTGAAACAAGATTAGAAATTCATGATCCTGCTGACAGCATCACGACAGCTTTTGACATTTCAGTTAAGGAGCTCCTAGGCAGGGTATGAAAAGGCTGAAGACTGCCAGAAGACAATTCTCTCTTGTTATTGCTGCAGAACTTAGTGCCTCTAATATATAGGCATTCTTTATAAAGCTATTGCTCACATAAAATCAACTCCTGTATTTGAATTTCAGTCCTGTGATCTATAGAATCTATTTTCTACATTGAAATTATTTAATTGTGAATTCAGTTCTTACTCTAGTTTGCGCTATGTAACCCAGTTTTCTGACATCTGGTTGGTAATAATAGCATTTCAGTAAATATGTTATTGTCTGTGAAGGCTTCAGGTGGAACTTGAAATACTAGAAATCTTTCCTTCAGTTTGGCTTGAAGAGCCTAAGCGCCTCTCTTGTGTCTTCTTTTAATGTACCTTTAGGACAAAGCAGCATGGTACACCATCATCTGTATTTAATATTTTTTTAAGTAGCATTTGCAGGTGTATGCTTGATATGCAGGGCTTTCTCTAAGAGAGATACTGCGCTATTTGAGGGGACTGTGGCATGGGGAGAAATGCCAAACATGGCTTCTCCCAAAAGACAGAAGTTTGCAAAAGATCTGAGCTTGATAACCCAGCCTGAACCTTGCTCCAGCTTACCTTCTGCCTTTCTAAATAGTGCAGTGCATATTCACTGTCTTGCTGCATATCTTTTCTATTTCCTCTACAAAATTGTTTCAGTTACATCTCAGTCCAGAGCTGAATGTAATTCCGTGATGGAGTTCTGCTGCAGCTGTTGCTTACATGTTTTAAAATATATGTGTAAGTCTGGAATTATTGGAACTAAAGAGCTATAGCACTTTTTAAAAACACTTTTGTAATTTGAAGGTTATCTTGTTGTAGTGATCAACCCATTGTTGGTTTCAATCTTTACTTACAGCTATACTCCTGCCATTGCTTTCTCATGCACTGCACAGTATATATATATGATGCCAGTGAATGTCCATTTACTCTTTTTCTGCCTGAAAGTATTATGCTGGCTTCAAGTATGTGCTTTGCCTTTAAAAGGAAAAAACAAAAGCTCAGAGTTATGAGTTTGACATTTATTATTTCTTGCTGAAGAAACAGTCCTTATATGTGAATCTATAGAGCTTATTTAATGTGGGCAGAATGTATAGCTTAGGCTTGAAATTGGATTTGACAACAACAATGAGAAAAATGTATTTTAATGTCAGAAATGTAGTTCAAATGGAAAAAACATAGCGGGAACACAATAAACAAAATCAACATGACTTTTCCAATCAAACTTCATTGCTTTCAAGGACTGAAAAAAAATGAGGCCTGCAGGGTTTAATGTCCCTTTAACCCTCAAATGTGTCAAGTCTCATTAGAGTTACTCAGCTCTGTCTCTGCATCTTAAAAGGTTGTGTTTATTCATCTCCTATCCTTACTCTTAAGTTGTCCCTAACTTTCCTGTTTTATTTCAATAAGTCAGTGAACAATCTAAGAGTTTGAAATTGGTGTTTTCCTTTTGCAGTTTAATTAGGATGTTTTCTAAAACTCGTGGCTTGGAAACCACAGTTTTCCCTTGTAGTTTAAAAACTTCGTGTGTTATCTTCCGGGATGTTATGACTCATTCCTTTTTTTTTCTTTTGAGCATTGTGGCACCTGAGAAAATCAGAGCCTCTCCATAATGAGAAAATAAATAAACATTTGCAGGAAATAAATTAATGATCTCACAATACTTTTTTGAGGTATTTACCTAATGAAGCTTTCTTTTTGTAACTGAAAACAAAGTAATTGACCTGAGAGGCCTTGTAATGAGTCTTTAAAATTTAGGCTGCAGGAGAATAGGAGTTTTAAAATACTTCATCTGTTTCTCTCTGCAGTGTATTGAGTGCCAGTGCAATAATCTCTCAGTGTATCCCATAGCAGTAATTATCTTTCTCCCTAAATGTTCTTTAAAAGCCATATTGGCTTTCTTGTTTTGAGACTGTGAGTTGTAGTGTTTTGTGCCAGAAATAGTCTCAGGAACAGCATATTGGCTGTTGGAGCAAGCTCTTCCTTCATGTGAGAAAAAACCAGCACATTGATCTCTTGGTAAGATACCCTCCAGGCATTGCATCATTTTCATCTATAGCCTACAGACGTGATTTGCTATATCTGAGAACACAGTGTGCATATGTAAGCAAGGTGCCACAAGAAAGCCAATGCATATGTTTGCTCTAGGCCAGCTGCTGCGTGGTAACCGAAGCCCTTTTCTGTTCCTACTGTGTGTGAAATAGATTTGTGAAGTAGTATGTGAAATATATGTAACCTTATGGGTGAAAAGGAATAAACTACCGAATATATTGTGTAGTAAGATAAGAGTATTCATATGACCAGCTTCTCTGAAGTAGCTGATTGATTAAATTCATGCCTTTGCTTACCACACAGTAATTTGATTGTGTACCCTTATCTTAAGCTTAGGCTGAACTGCTGTCAAAATCTGATGCCACACTGATTTATTGTTTTACCTTCTTCCTACTTCCTGTTTTGTGGTTCAGAAGGGACATTGCTTTAGGGTAGGCTGCAGTATCCTGCCCAGGGTACCTCTTGGATGACTTGAGATATACCAGGAGGGGAGGCTCTGTTCATGTGAAGCATTGTAAGGAAAGGAATATCAAGTTATGTCAGCTTGACAGTGTCTAGAACCATTTGTCACCTTTTCATGGACAGATGCAAGTCAAGATGACTTGTTCCTGTTCTTTTGTTGTTCCTAAATATGGAAATTGTAAATGTGATCTCAAAAGTACTAGCATAAAAATTACCTGGGGAAGGCATTCCTTTAGCAACAGTAGGGTTTATTGCAGAAGGGGTAGTGCTATTTGATTTTTTGCCTCAGTTCAGCTTCACATATCATTGTTTCTTCTGGTTCCTCTGTAGGTCAGGGAAGAGAAGAAGAGGTAAAAAACTGAGAAGGATTTAAAGCTGTGTAATAATAATGCTTAAGATTGCAATATCTTACTGGCTTTTCCGTTCATTCTCATAACAGTGCATAGGAGAAGACACACAAGTGTTTTTAAGTGAGGTCCTCAGTTGTCAAATTCTATCATTTGAAGAACAGAAATGGGCAGCACTTTAGGGTCAAAGGATTGAGAGTAGAAGTTGCTTCAGGATGTTCTCATCCTCCTCTGAAACAAATCAAAGGAAGAACAGGAGCACTTACCAGTCAAGCAATAAAAAGTGTTGATCACAGAGGAGATCAGCAGGGTGAGAACAGGTGGTGCTTTTTCCACAGCATGCTGAAGGACATAATTCACCAGAGAGATAAATTTCTGTTTTCTGTGCTGTGACCTGAAGTCAGACAAAGAGCAAGTGCATCGATCTGCATAGGTGGTGCTAATGGCAATTTGTTGTTAGAAAAATAATGCCCTTTAAAATTCACTTTTTCTAAGGGGGCTAGGTCTTGGTATTTTTAAGCATCTTTTTCTTTTTTCCTTCAGCAACTGAGCATGGTATTGGCTGTTCCTACATAAGCAGCAGATTTCCTGTTGGTGATGTTGGTGACATTGCTAGTCACTTTATTTATGGATTTCTTCCTTTGCATAGTCAAACAGGTTGGAGGATATCTCTCTGACAGTTTTTCTGGCTCCCAAACATTTAATCTGTTTATGCAAATAAAATTTTATATTTCTACTCTTATATTTGCACTTATACTGGAATTCCTGGATGCAGGGATTCTCTTTGAGAAATGGGTTAAGGTTGGAGATGGGAGTGGGGAAAATCATAGTGATTCTCTAATTTCCTGAGTAAGACAGGCTAGAGAATCCAATGTCCAAAGTTTCCTCTGAAAATTCGACACGTGTCAGAAAGTGAGTTTAAGTTACCTGTGAGTGCTTATGGCTCCCCCACAGCACTAGACGAGATGTTTCTGTAGTTAATAATCCTTCAAGTTTCATAAGAATTTTAGAGCTTTGTTTCTAGTTTGAACTTGTCAAACCTCTGTGGTCAGCTAATGAATCTCATCAGGGGTTAAGTTTGTTTTGGTTTTGGGGTATTTTTTGTGATTCAAGAGCCACCTTATCAAAAACCTTTCAGATGCATGCAAGTATATATTCTATTACCATCTTAGTTTTTAAATTCTTGGTTAAATTAACCAGGATGAGCTTCCTTGGGATTTGAAGCATTATTTTTAGACCTTGGATGATTCTGTAGTTATTTCTGAGATTGCTGGAAGGTGACATTGCATTTCACTAACAGTCATGGCACAGCAGGTGCTATGTACAGAAATATTTTCAACTCTGTTCATCTTTTATACTTATCAGATTATTTACTGCTTAGCTTCAGACCTGCATGGAGCTCTCATAAAATGACTATGTGCAATGATTTCCAAATTCTCTTCAATTTTTATGCTCCTAAGCATAACCAACCATCTCTGTCCTAAGGTGAACAATTAGTTCCATATGGCACCAGGAAAAAGCCCACTGTCCAAACAACTAACTATCCCATGCATTTGCTCTATAATATTTCCTTGTTTATATTTATTGTTTTTCAGCTTGCTTATGCTTGCTATTTAACAAAAAGTCATTCTCATATGACTTCCAGTCATTCCTTACACCTTTAAACAAACAGTTGCCTCCTACTTAGTTTTCTTTCTATTCTGGATGGGAAAATGTCCTTTTTAGAGCACAAAAGTAAGTAGAACTGTGTTTTTCATCCAACAGTGAATTGAATTAGTTTATAAGCAACTGAACTATAATTCTTGATTTCTAATGTAAATCTACCATACTTATCAGCTGCTGTGATTTTTTTCTAAGTAGTTTGTTGCTTGTATTCTTCAGAAACTTAAAGATATTTTGTTGAGGAAAACTACTGGTATGCATTCCCTCCTTGGAGTCTTTCCTCTCACGTCACATTTATGTTTGAAAGGGCTCTTCATCACATTCCTTTCTGATGGAGCGGTTGGCTGCAGATCTGCATTGATACCGAGACTATAATGTGCCTGTTAATACATTGACCCATATCTTCTCTAGATGTAATGTGCAATCAATTTAAAGCAGACAGTGGTGTCTTTATTATCCCACACAATTTGCTGGTCTCTTCTGTCTGTCTCAATGCTTTTTAACATTGAAGTAATTTGAAAAATTCTAGTAGGCTTCAGAAATCACATTGAATTGCACTTACTATCAGAAGTTAATTTTTCTGCTCTGTTCATTATCCAGGTTTCCACCACTTGCTTACAAACAACTGGTCTGTTTGCTTTTCTTTTCTTTACATTTTGTTAGTTTAGTTTTAATAAAACCATGGGATTTTTTGATAGTTTATATTCAGGTATATGGTGTCACATCATAACTTCTGAGTGTGCTCCCTAATAAATACCAGTTAAAAGCCTTGCAGAGTAATCTAGTTTGGTGGTATCCAAAATGTTAGGCACTCCCACTATAGTGAAGAAACTTCCAAGGTTTATGGACTTCAGTTTGTGCGTGAGAAAAATAATCCACAGGATATTGCTTACCTAGCCAGCGTTTAATCTCCTGTGTCTTTTTCAATCTGTTTCTCTCACTTGGGCATCAGGAAGGATTCCAAAGCAGCCTGTCTCTCTCCTGTTTCCAGGGAACTTTAACGACTTAGTAACTATTACTGAACGTGGCCCAGGTCTACTACTGTGTTATGTTCTGTGACAAGCTGGGCATCCCTTCTTTGATTTTTTTACTGTGGAACACAGGCTCCTTTATTGCCATCGCCTCATATTCCAATTGAATAAGCAGTTGATTTATCTGAAAGTGAGTGAACAGCTCTCTCCTCTGCTGTACAGGATCAGTAGTTGCCCACCTAAAGAGTTAATTTTATTTTTTCCTAGCAAATCATTGATTCATCTCTGTATGGGAAACCTGCATTTAGATGGGATGCAGAAGGTGGGATAGCCTTGGCAGTAAGTGGTAGTGGGATCACTGTTGTCAGTAGCTATAGGGAGCTGTACCTTTGGAAAGAAATTCTGGATTCCCTCTTGCAAAATTTCTTAAAAATGGTCTCTGCCATCAAAGACTCTGTCATCAGAGGTTTCTCTCTTCACTAATATAATGGCAGCAAGGGCAGCCGTTCTGACAGTGACTCATGTCCAAGAAAAACATTGTTTTACTGTTTCTGTCTCTTTGCTTAGAGCAGTGGCTTGCTGTTTAGGAAATAGTTGCAACTGAGGGCATCTTTTTTTTTTTTTTTTTTTTTTTTTTTCTTTTTTTTTTTTTTTTCTTTTTTTACCCCATCTAGATTTCCTTCAAACAAACAAATTCCCACAAAACAAACCTAAACTTTGAAACTTCATTCTTGCATTTCTAGGCTAGAGATTAAGATATAGTGTATATCTATGGTAATAATGGTGGTAAAACAAAATCAAACATCAAACCCACATTTCAAAGGGAATAATAAATCAATGGCCTACCCTATGTATTTGCATGTGAAACATTAACTAATGTGTTTTCTTGAGGGTGTTATTTAACATGATTTACTGAAAGTGTACCAAAATATTGATCAAAACAAAGGTGGTAAATACAGATGTAATACATAAACAGTGAAAAACTTGTTTACTTTACAAATTTGCACATTAAAAACATTGAAAGCACTTAGAAATCTGAAAATATTCTAGCATGTGGAAACAAACTGGTCATAAATAATCTCCTGAAATACTCAAATGTTTCAGACATACTTTAAAAAAAAGCAACCACAAAACAAGCAAACAAAAAACCCCAAAACCAAAAAACCTCAAAGCCACTCAAACAACAGGATCAAAACTCCACAATCTCAAAGTTCCTCATGAGCTCCTTTTCCTGAGTGCTGTACCCTTTCCCCGGGGTTTGTCATCTTCTTATGCCGAGTGGGTCATAATTCATAATAGTGGTGACTGTTACTAGGTCAGACATGTTGGGAAGAGTAATTTTGTATGAGGCACAGAAATAGTGTTTTACAATAGCAAGGTACTGCCTTGCTACAAATTACTGCGTTAAGTTCATACCACAGACTAACTGAACTGTTGGTAGTGATGTGCCAGTTTTGCAACTGGTACAGTAATTCATCTCAGTATTGTTTGAAGAGGAGAGGAAGGGAACAAGGAATTTTAGGTTGCACATTTCTCAAGGTGGTGGAGGAAGGGACTGAACTACCCTGGTCACTATTCTGCCTGTCCCACTATCTTCGTGGCTTATTATATGTGTGACACTTAACATACTTGCAACATTTTGAAATGGTATTACAGTTAAAACTGCAAAACCAGGCCAATCTCCTCTGCTTTTCTTGGCATCAGACTTTAGTATCTGAGGGCGTACATGTACTAATATTATGTTAAACTGTTTATGAAAAGACTTTGAGAACTTTCCTGACACTCCTTGATGTGCCTATTGAAACAAAGAAAGGCAACTAGTAAAGAAGTGGTGTTAGGGAAGGAAGGCGTGCTTCTAAGAGAAAAATGCATCCATACACAAATTGAGATCTTGTAGATCACAAGTGAAATGTTACAGAACTTCTAATACTGCTGCATTGCAGGTGAAGTTGTTCTGTGGGCAATGGTGACTAAACTCTTTGTTTTCCATCCTTCCTAGAAATTAAGAAGCCACCAGTGGCCCCCAAACCAAAATTTGTCCTAGGACACAAGGCAGCTCCTCCACCTGTTGCACCAAAGCCTGATATTGTACTTTCTGGTGGGATACAAGCAGCAAGGAAAACCAAGCCAGCAATTGCACCAAAACCAAAGGTTCTCAAGAGCTCTTCCATCCCGGAAGTTAAACCTCCGTCATCTACACGAAAAAGCACAAAAAGCTTTGAGGAGCACAGGGAAGATTCTTCCCAAACTCTAGACCATTTGAACTATAAAAATGAAACCTCAGAAGGGAGTACTGGAAACACAGCATATATTCTACCTGTGTCACCTTGCAAATTGGAATGCCTTCATAAACTTGGAAATGGAGAGAACACCTGTAAAACTCAGATCATTCTTGAGCACTTTGACACCTTAGAGAACATCAAGCTTGGTGAAAAGAATGCACTGTCTCTGGGGGATAGTCACAATGCAAAACTGGCAAGTAGAAGTCAGGTGGTTTTGAAAGCCAGCATTTTGGAAGAGAAACTTAAGGATGTCCTAACTCATGGTGTATTTCCTAACAGCAGTCCTGTGAGGCACAGGTATGCAGACAAATTTGACAAAGGAGATGGCAGCAGTTCCAAGAATGATGTTAAAATGGAGTTTATGGAACTTGTACAGTCTTCGTCATCTTCTGAGGTAGCTAAAGGGAAGCAACAAAATGCTGATGGTAAGATTACTGCTGATGGGTTTCAGATGTCTGAAATTTGTCCTAGTTTGACTGAAAATTGCAATTGTTCTTCCCCATTGGACAAGGAAACTCTAAAGAACGAACATTTAAGTAGCAATAGGATGTTTTTGGGTGAAGTAGGGATGAAAGCAGATGCCGATAAAGCCTCCCCTGAAACATCTTCAGTCCTGAGCTCCAAAGTGCTTCCTGTCCCTAAGCCAAGAAAGCCACGTGCTGCATGTCTAGTCCGTCAGGATGGCATAGATAGCATGGGAGAAGGAACAAAGGAACCATCTATTTCAGAGAAAGATTCTTATGGTGTGGTGGACCAAAGCTTAAAAAAACCAGCAAGAATTAATGTCCTTGGTCAAAGTGTTTGTTATAACAATAATGCAGAAGTGTTTCATCCTGATAAATGTGAGATAAGCAATGCCGAAAAAATGCCTCAGGAAAAGGAGCCTGCTGTGAAAGAGTCAGCTTCACAAAACCTTTTGCCTCAGTTTTCACACGGGAGTCCTGTTTTGGTGAGACATGTTGAATCTTCTTTAAATGCAGACCATAACTCCATGGATGAGATAACAGATGACACCAGTATGCCGGATGCCGCGAACAAAAGGACTGACTTTGTCAGGTGTGATACCCTGTCCATGAGTTTGCCAAAGCAGCTCAAATTGGCAAGCAGTCAGCACTCATATAGTTCCAACAGCCTCCATGTTTCCCCACAAAACTTGGAAAATAAAGAAGTTAAAAGAAAGGAGGAGAGTTCCCCAAAAGTTATTCCTAAGAAGCCACAGAGGCATGGCCTCCCAGCTGCTGGTCTGCTGAAAAAAGCTGCATCAGCCGAGCTTGTGGACAAAAGTTCTTATACCTCCAGTGAGGACAAATCGAACAGCCTTCTAGAAGGATCTCACTTTGCACATCCACAACCCAAGGAGCAGGATGCACTTTCATCCTGTGACATCCCCAAACGTTCTTCTGAAAAACCTGTCTGGAAGTTACCTCATCCTATTCTTCCGTTTTCAGGAAATTCTGAATCATTAAAAACTGCTACCAGCTTCAGCCATTTGACTGTTGTGACGAAGCCTAGGGCCAAGTCTCTGTCTGCTGTAGACATGGACAGGACAGACAAGCCCTGCAAAGACCATCACAAGAAAAACAGCTTGAAAAAGCTTCTGAACATGAAACTGTCAGTTTGCTTAAAGAAAAGTGACTTCCAAAAATTTCTCTCCAAAGGCAGCCAGTCAGTGGAGAGTGCTATTGCCAACTTTTCCAATGGGGATGGGTATGGAAATAACAACAGGAATATTGGGTCTGTAGGCAGTGAAAGGAAGGCTAAATCTGCCAAGGTGCATTGCGTAGAAATAAATAGTCTGGCATTACAGAAGAAGAGGCAGAGAAACAGAAGTCAGCCTGAGATGCGAAATAACCAAAGGCTGGAGTCTTTAGAAAGACATGGACTTTTGGGAGAGAATTTGTCCCAAATGCCTTTGAATTCTGTAACCAGCATTTGTGATCCAGAGTATGAGAATGTGCGTCACTATGAGGAAATACCTGAGTATGAGAACTTGCCTTTTGCTATGGGTGCTAGGAGAAATCTCTGCTCTGAATGGCAGAACTCCAGCAGCCTGGAAGACCAGAGCACTGACTTCTATGAAGTTGAGGAGCCTTGTGAAGCTACAAGTAGGCGTTGGAGACTTGACAGGTAAAATAAAGAGAAAGGGAAGTTAAAAAGCTGCATTGTAACTCTGTTGGTTGTAAATATGTTTAAATGATGGCTTGAGAGGCTGTACCCCTTTTGTTACATGTCAGCAGGACAGTTGTTCCTTTGTATCTTTCTGTAGGCTTTTGTTGTTTTGGAAACTGCTTGCACTTGGCAGTGAGTCAAGAGGAAAAGTAAGCTCGTTATTCCTCATATATTCCTCAAAATTTGGGATATTTTTCCAGGTTTAATTAAAGCAAATCAGATACAGTTGTGTATTTGTATCCAAGAATACTTCAATGGGGAGGAATGAACCTTACCAGTCTCACAATGAAGTGGAATAACTATCCAAAGGGTGCATAGCTGCTGGGTTTGTAGGGGGAATGAATATATTTTTAGATCAGTTGATAGAGCTGGGAAAAGCAGACAAGCTTTTGGTTATGCAAATTCTTCATCAGGTCTGGAAAGCTTTTTTGGG
Source organism: Phylloscopus collybita (assembly GCA_027886175.1). Lineage (NCBI taxonomy): Eukaryota > Metazoa > Chordata > Aves > Passeriformes > Phylloscopidae > Phylloscopus > Phylloscopus collybita. The sequence continues at coordinate 44,954,866 of JAJNNQ010000137.1, read as the reverse complement.
TATAACAGAAGCTACTGCCTCTTTCTAAAGAGAGGGAGTCCTCTGTATCTGCCTGTGCTCTCAGGAAAGGTGATAGTGGTGCACAATTTCTGTGTGACTCATAGAATATTAGTGTGATGGGGTTTGGTAACTCTGCAGGTCGCTGCTGTGTTTCTTTAGCTCAGGAGGTAGTGGAGATAGATTAATATCAGTAGATTCAAGAAGGGATTGGACAGGTTCATAGATCTGTGGAAGCAGCCTCCATTTGCCCCAGGGAGGTTTAGATTTGATATTAGGAAAAATTTATTCACTGAAAGGGTGGGCAGTCAGGCACCGAATAGGCTACCGAGGGAAGTGGTGAAATCATTGTCCCTGAAAGTGTTCAAGAGATGTCTGCCTGTGGCACCTGGAGACATGGTTTAGTGATGAACAAGGCAGTGCTGGTTCAACAGTTGGACTAAATGATCCTTGAGGTATTTTCCAGCCTTAATGATTCTGTGATTCTATGTCCAAAATGGTTGCTAAATGGAATAGGCAGGAATAGATCTTTTAATATTTGTATTGCTCTGATGGATGCTGAGAAGAGAAATGGGCTGCAGAAAGTGGCTAGACTCGTGCTCTCCCTAAACAGCATCACTTAGTGTGTCTGTCAGTGTGGTAAAAGGTAAGCCATTGCTTTGTCCCAATATGGTATGATGCAATTTCTTTAATTTAGCTGATCAGTTTGTCTTACAGATAGATCCTAAAGATTTATCTCAAACCTGCAGCAAGGATTTGAATGAAATATGCAGCCTGTATATTTCAAAGTCCCCAGCAAACTTCTTCACACTATTGAGAACATACGCATAAAGACAAGAATAAATGAATTAGCTTCTAGATAGTCACATTTAATTTCATTTTTTACTGAGAGTTACTAAGCTTTGTTTCATTTTGGATGTGTGTATAGCAAACACATGCTTTAAAGAATCTGTGTTCTCTTACATAGGAAGAGACAAATATTTTAAGGGGCGTCCTATGTTAATTGTTTTATAGCTAATATTATTGACATTAATAATATTGATTTGTTTGGGTCTGTTTGTTGGAAAGCATGAAACCTTATCATGCAAAGTAGGATTTCTAGTTATGGGCTAGCTACTGGTACATTTATTCAAGTAGTTATTGAGTATATTTATAGTTTACAGCAGGGTGTTTCTTAGTTTTGTCTTTGGTATACTTCAAGTTCCTGGCAGAGTGTATGCTTTTTGCTTAAGTCTAATCTTTGAGCATCTTTCAGGGATTTTGACCACGCTCTCCCTGAATTTAGTGTACCTAAGAAGGGTGAGACCAAACTTGGATGCATTTCATGTGTTTATATGAGCCATTTTGGTTTGTGTTGCTTTGTTCTGAATACAGGTGAATATCTGTCTGCTTTAGGAAGAGGATGGTTTTGCTGTATGAAGCATGGTAGATGTGAGATTGCAGTTGCTCCTGAAGTGAAATTCTCTAGTTTTATTATCTGGCTAAATATCTGAGATTTATTGTTATTCCCTCTCCAGACAAACCTTCCCCAGTATTAATGGTGATAAAAGGGTTTAAGTGGTCTCTCTGGCACACCTACACCTCAAGCTGCTCCCTAAGTTGGATGTCCTTGGCACAGCTGGGTTTGTGTTGTTTTTCTTTAAAAGGCACGCATAGAAAACCAGAACTAGAGCCATTCATGTGTTTATTTTAAATTGAATGAAATAGTTGGAAACTACCTTATGAAACAAGCTTGTAGTTACTTCAATAGATTTCGCGGACTAAAGAAATCCCTAGGAGAAGAAAACAGGGACACAGTAGTCTCTTGACCTGGATCAGTGCTGCTGGGAGAGCAGGGATGAATATTTGTTTTGGCTCTGCCTTGGGAGGTGTAAGGGTCCTCGCCCAGAGGGACCAGGCAGGCAGCTTCTCCAGTTTTCCCGTCCAGTATTATCTCAAATCCTTTGAAGCTTCCTTATCAATGTTGTCTTACGCTTTCTGCATAGTTCTGTAAGAGCTTTTTATCATTTCCTGAGCCAGGCTGTATTATAAAACCAGTAAGAGAAACAGTGCTGCTGTTGTTATTGAAATAATTGCCTCTTGCGTTTTCCCCAGCCTGTCAGAACATGCACTCAGCTCTTTTCCATAGATTGTGGCACACAAATTCCTGTAATGAACTGCTAATGGGAATCTCAAAGCAAATTATGTTATGATTAAAGCCGATGTACAGATGAGATTGTTCTTCTGAGAAATTCAGACCAATTGCCCACACTTCTAGTCATAATAGCACATTCAGTATATTAAGTCTGAATACCAGTCTTGCCATTACCAGAAGAGTTCAATGATATCTTTAGCTCATGCTACATTTCTTTCTGGAGGAAGAAATAAAATTTTGATAATGTTTTGCTCAGTCCTTTGGTGGTTACAGAGGGATTTCCTCACAATCCTATCTGGTGAAACCAGGATGCCTTAATGGAGAATGGTAATAGCTTTTGACACTTTTATCTGAACTTCATATGTCACGTTAATTCAGCTATGTTTTATTTGCTTGAACCTTCCCACAGAAAATTAAATGCAAATGGCAGGCCTGCGTAATTAATGGTAGGTATCAGTTGTCAGGACTTCATGTCTGAGATATTTGATGTCAGCCTCCTTTCTACTGAAAAGAGAAGGCTTGGCTTTGAAAGGAAGAGAGGCAGGATCCTGATCTGGTGTATGAACCACTGAGGTGGAACAGGTGCTGCTCATGGGAGTCAGAATGGATTTGCTTTTTTTAAGTAATTCAGGGGAGTATTCTCAATAAAGTAAGTAATGGCAGTAGCTTGGGAGCAGATAGATAGTCTGTGTTTTGTTTCTACTATACAAAAAAGAAGTCTTTGAAAATGATGTTTAAGGATTGTTTATTTTGGTCTAGCCTACCTGTTTGACTGCCAATTTAAAATGGCTAATTTAGATTAATGTGTTTTTATGAGGACTCTATAAACAAAGTGAGTGAAGACTAAATGCTGTGAGATAGAAAATATGCTGTTAAGTGTAAAAGAAGTTTAAAATATCATTATCCAGTCAGAATACAACAGGAAATGTAGCTCTCTGAGTTTGCTGGGTTTTGTGGGGGTTTTTTTGAATGTTTGGGGTTTTGGTTTGTTTGTTTTTGGGTTTTGTTTTGTTTGTTGGGTTTTTGGGGGTTTTGGGATTTTTTTTTTGAGAAAACGATGGTTCAGGCCTGAAAAGTGAGATGAAAAGTCAGTTGTGCTGGTACCACAATTCATTTAGTGTTGTCAGAATCCAGTAGTAGTAATGGTTGTTTCAAAGTAACAACATTCTTTTAAAAATTCCAAATGAAAGAGAAATATTTATGCATTAGTTATCATATTTTTAGTGTCAAATCTTTATTCTGAGGAGAACAGCAAAATCTTCCTTAGGTAACATTGAGTGTACATTTGTCCAGTGAACTAAAGATGCAAAGAAAGAATGAATGTGCCTTGGAACATCTGTCGTGCTGCAGAAAATAAAAACTTAAACTTGTTTGAATCTTTTGGACCTTCCTTTTAGTATTACATTTTTCTAGGCAAGACAGTTGTATTTTAGGTTGAGTGAGTCTACTCCTTCAGCCTTCTGGGAATAGCATACTGTATTTACTGGCTACTTTTGGCAGTGTTCCTTGAAGATGTTGCAAATGTACATGACTGCTAATTTATTTATGACTGTGTCATTGTGTTTCCAGCTAGCATTTTTCTTTGGAAAGGCCTGTGGTTGGGGAAGTATCATGTGACCAACAACCCTTTTTGATTTCAATGTTGGTTTGAAACACTGAACATACTGAAAATATGTTTCCATCAAATATTACTTTGTATTTTACCCACACCTGCTGATTTAGAATAATCCATTGGTTTTCCATAAATGAGCATGTCAATGCAACATATAAGTTTAGTTTTCTGTACTAAATTCTGCTCTGGGGACTGAGTCTCCAGAGGTCAATTAGGTGTCCCTGAAAACCTTCATGGAATATTGAATTTCGTATTGAAATCTGTGTGGTTAAGCAGGTTAAGCACTTTGGTACATACTCCTCTTTGATGTTGCAGTGGGGTTTTTTTGTGTGTTTTGTGGAGGTTTTGTGTGGTTTTGCTTTGGTTTTGTTTTGTTTTTTTTTCTATTGTGGAATTCCCTTTCAGAAACAGTAAATTAATAAAAGACTGCAAGATCTAAATAGCATTTAGAATACTGCAACTTCAAACCCTTATGCTGAGATTTGGATGCATAAAATACATTTTAGATATTGGACGTGTTATACCTTTGTCTTCTTTTTATTGATTTTTTTTGGAAGGATATAACTTCCTGATAAGTAGAGGCCAAGTATGTAGGGTTTTGGTTTGTTTGTTTGTTTGTTTGTTTGTTTTCATTTCATCTCATCTGTTTCTCAAAGATTAAGTTCTGATCTGAGAAGGTTATTTTCTCCTTCTGCATCAGCTCTGCAGATTTGCCTTGTCTTCCAATCTTCCCTATGTGTTTAGCTGGCTTCTGCCACCCTTAGTTGTACATAAAATTCTTTCTCTGCAATTGTCCATCAGGTTTTAATGGAATAGCTTTGATAACAGGCTGTTCAGGTTTCCTATCAGGCTTCATTATCCTTGGTCATGTGTTATCACTGGTTTTCTTTTTGTGTTGTGCTTCCTTATCCCTGCCTTTCTTTTCCCCTCGCTCCTTTTCTCAGTCCTGGTGCAGCAGGCAGGCCTCTGCCAGCTCTGAGGGTTTGTCAGTAGGGAGTGAGTCAGAGCGCTCAGATCTGCGCTCCCAGGCCCTGGCAAGGCTGACTGCAGAGCCCCTCTGGCAGTCCCAGCCCCAGAGCTGGGAATGGACAGGAATGGACAAAGCAATTCTTGCCTATCAGATGGAGGGAATAAGCCATTTGCTGACTTGCCACTTTTTGCTCTTACATACCATGAAGAAACACATTCTGTAATTGTTAGGCATGTCTAATCAGAGTTCAATTAGGGAGGCATGGAAGTGTTGGTGAGAAGTGGTAATAGTACAGTTGCTTGGGAATGTTGATGTTTGACATAAGGACTTTGGGGATGATGCAAGCGCTGGGAACCTTGGGTCTGGAATTCCTCTGTTTTGCAGTGTTAATCAATTTGTACCACTGGGGTAGCACTTGAAACTACATGGAAGACTTGCAGTTAATTTTTTTTTTTTTTTTTTTTTTTTTACTCACTAGAGCATATGGACTGTTTTGGGTTTTCTTTTCTTTCTTTCCAAGAAACTTTATGTGAGTCAATGTCTCCATGGTCTGCTTTTCCAGTAAGAGAAGTTTTCCTTAGCATTGGAGTGTCTTTCAGTTGTACAGCTTTACAGTTTAGTCTGCTGCACAACCTGAACTAAAATGCATACACTGTAAGAAGAATATAGGCACTCTGGAAAAATGCTCTAATCTTCTAGAGCAAACTGGTAGAACTATGCTGATATTCTCCCCTGATGCCTCTCTCTCTTTTAAAGATTTTTTTTTAAATCAGAATAAATAGGAACTTTTTTAGAATCTTGAAATGTTCTCATGCAAATATGTTTTTGAGATGTGCTGATTTAATCTGTTTTGACAAGTGGGAGTGATTCTGAGGTCTGATTGTCTCCATTTTCAATGAGGGAGAGAAAGAAGTTGAAGAGCTACATTTTTCCAATGCTGTTATTCTGGTGTGCTGTCCAGGCATGAAAAGATTTAAAATGTCTTATGACATGCAAATAATTGTGAAGATCCCCAAGATGGTAACGAAAAAGAATTTTTGTCCTTGATATTTGTTTGATCCCTCTTTTCAAGGGCTCCTTCTTGATTTTGGTAAAAGAAAGAGGTAGGTGAAGAAGGCTGGCATGGCCAGGGAAACTTCTGACAGGAGGTGCAATAATGAAAGTCTTGAAAGTTATCAGGTGGTGTTACAAGTGCTACATAAAAACAGATATGGTTTCAATTCTTGGTGTTATCTTTTCATTTTATATAGTTAGGGCTGGGTGTGCTTGTGAGTACAAGAGGCAGTAAGGTGGTGGCAGAGGTGATGAGGCAGGTGTGGCTGTGAGCAGTGCCCAGCTGCTGGGTGAATCTGCTCTCCTAAAGGTTTGGTGGCTACTTCGGTCACAGTCTTGTGCAGTCTAGAAGATGACATTATATTAACCTCGATGCACGTGCAATCTATATGCATTAAAAGAGCCATTTTGAGGGTAAACTCTGCTATCCGTTGTTTCCCACTGAAGAAATGCTCACCACAGAGAGCAAAAATGTCCCAACTCCTGTTGCCATTGCTCCCCCGGTACAATACAAGGATGTCCTTGTCCTTCCGGTGACGCTGCCCTCAGCTCAGTGCGCTGGCTCTTGGCTTCAGCTGGAGGTGGCTCAGTGTGCCGTGGGGGAGCCCAAAGGAAGCAGGGCCGAGCACAAAGCCGCTGCCTCCCTTAGGCTCCTTCCTAACCCCCCTGGTCGTGGGTAACAGGAACTCAAGTGTCACGCGCTTTCGTAAATCATCTGCAATGCTTTATCTTTTTCTTTCCTCTTTTATTCCGCGTTTGTGGCTTTCCTGATTTTGGCATTCTTCATATGTATTTCCTTTCCTTAAAGGCGGAGGAAGCCAAGTTAACACTGCATATTTGTCAGCGCTGTTGGCCTTTCTCCTCCGCCTCCAACGTGTGTGCTCGGTCTCCTTTTGCCAACCATGATATAAATTAGCAAAATGTACCTCTAGAGAATGCATCAGATGCAGAGTGGAGAGTCAAATGTGATATGAGAGTTGATGAAAGACCCATTTATATGCTTAAGAGCAGCTTTTTCCTGTGGGTTATTTTGAGCATCAGCTCAGGAAATGTGCTTGCAGAGCACTGTGGCACAGTGATATTCCAACTGCATTCTAATGTAATAGTATGTGTAAAACCAGTAGGATTTTTGGGTTGCACAAAGTAAATGTGTAAAGAAAGTAATCAAACTGTAAACTTAATTTTTTATTTAAATGCCAACAGTGATATTAATATGCCACATTTACCCAACTTTTCTATTTGACCTAGTTAAAGATGTTTTAATGAGTAGATTTATGAAAGTGTACAACTATGTTGGTTCAATGGACTAGACAAATTTTAGTTAAAGGAATGCTGGTTTTATTTTAAATGTTAGAATCTAATGAGTTTCATTTAGAAACGTAAGGTTTATACAAGTTTTAATTTTTCTTTAAAGTATCTTTGTGCTTATGAAAAACTGTTCTATTCAAGCAGAAGACTAAAGAAATTTTTATTGTGCATAGAAATAAAAAAGGTAGTTTTTACCAAACCTGCCATTTTGAAAGCTTCAACCTGAGCCTTATGGCTCAGTGATTTTGACTTCTCAGAGGTTCACTTGCATTTTTTGTTGGCTTTTTCCCCCCTGGTGTTTGTGGGAGTGGGCTGTTCTGTACAGGTTTTTAGATGAGCTGAAAAGTTTATAAAGAGTGTCTAAATCCCATTCTTCTTCTAACTTGTGCAAAAGATTAGAGGAAGACGTAGCAGAAGTCTTATCTTGCAAGCAGCTCAGTTATTCTTTACTCTGAGTCTGTGTTGCTCTTGACCAAACTATTTCATCCTCTCTTTCCTGACATACTGTCCAGGAAGCTGCATCAGCTCCCGTGCATGCACAAAGTTGTGTGTTTAGGAACTAAGCCACTCCATTTTTATTTCAGATCTAGGTCACTACTACCTTTTGAGTAATCTGTTACTCACCTTTCTTTTGTCATCTTCCTGATAATCTGGTATGTAAAAAAACACGAGTGCAATAGGATGTGCATTATTTTTAAAGTGAGTGAGCAACTAAAGAGAGATATTGGAGCCCTGATTCAGGAATAGTCATGCAAAAATCATAAAGCTAATGCTGAGTCAATACAGAAGTCTATTTAGTGTGTGCTAGAGTTCTGTTGTGGTTTCTTTTTTTTTTTTGTGTGTGTGACTGGAAAATGAAGTGTTGTTTTTCTTCTGATCTTGCACTCCTTTCCCAATATACTTCATCCCTCTAGGGTCTGTTTTGTGAATTGAGAGAAGTTAGAATAAGATGTCCTGATTGTGAATGGGTGCCATATTTTTCTGGTCCTTTTTTTCTATTGCTTTTGCCAGGAGCTGCTTCCAAAGGTCTTGCCCATGAGCACTGCAGCTCTCCCTATGAAATAAGAATTAATGATAGGGGAAGGCAAAAAGCTCTAACTTCTGCTGTAAGTCTCTGTAAGGAGATAATTTGAGAGCTGTTTGCACCTTTTTTAAACTGTGCTTTCTAAAGTCCTGCTGCAAAGTATGCTCATGACTGTAAATTCTCTTTACTTACCCTGGGAGACTGGTGAGACTGGTGATCCCTCACAGCTTTTGGTGGTGACAGAAAGCACCAACGCAGTGACCCCTTTCCCTTTACATGCTTCCAGCCAAGGGTTTAAATCCCTAGGTTTTGCCACAGTATTTTGCTTTCCAGTACCAGTGCTCCAGACTGTCTTACTGTATCCTCCTGGATCATATTCTACTATATTGGCATCATGGCCTTTTGGCACTTTTGCTGGGATGGGTAAGATAAGTAAGACTCCTGGCCTAGGCTGCATTTCACACTCATTTTTTGCTTCATGGTCCAGTATACCCAAAAGAGAATGGAAAAGCAAGGGGACAAGAAGACGACAATGAGGGAGGGGATTTTTTAGCTCTTAATGGTAGACAGTCACTGTTGCTCAGAATTCCTGAAGTTCAGGTGACAGTTTTGAATTTATGATGGGTTCGGCTCCAGGTGCATCTGGACATATGGAGTTCATCTTTATGCTTTCTAGACTAGCTTGTGAACGGATACGTGCTGGTGTTGACTTCTCCAGGCTGATTGTGGAGGGAAGGTATTGCAGCAAAATATAACTCATTCAAAAAACTGCAGTAATCAATGCCTTTACTAATCTTGCTGATCACTAATCTCTTTGTATATTTTCTTAAACATTCCATAGAAACCCACTTGTGATCTTGGTTAGTATTCATGATTATTTGTCAATCTGAGTATCTGCCCTGCTTGTCACAATGTCAGCTTTGCTACGCTGTTCAGGAGTTGAGCTGTCCCACTGTGGGCACCAGTTTTCTTGCAGACTTTTAAATGGAGAGTTCTCTCTTTCTTATCCCTCTTTTTTCTTTTTCTTTTTCTTTTTTTTTTTTTCTTTTTTTTTTTTTTTTAATGAGGCTTTGCTGTGGTGAGTGTAGAAACATCTGAAGCATGCATGTGTGTTTATGTTGAACTTGCCAAGGAACTGAGGAATTGTCAACAAACGGTGTCACTGAAGATGACTTCGGTGAGCATGGGAAGCTGCCTGTGGTGAGCCATCCTTGGGTGCCTCTGGCCTCAGAAGCTCATGTTTGCAAATCACAGCTAAATAAGGAGATAATTTGAGATCTGTTTGCACCTTTTTTTAAACTGTGCTTTTTAAGATTGTGCCATGGAAATATGGGCATGACTGTATTGATCGTAATGTGCTTGAAGTAGGGTGACTGACAGAATGGACTACTTAATAAATTTTGTACCTTCTTTTTAATGTGAAGCACATATGACAAATGAGCTTGCTGCCTTTTTTTTTTTTTTTTTTCTTAGAATGTGAGTCAGCTGTATTTTTCTTTCATCTGCTTGAGAAAAGTAGTGTGTGTTGTCTTCACCTGAGGATAACAAATGCTAAACTGAATGCTGCTGGCTGCAAACGCTGGGATAACTTGGTTCAAGCAAGTCAGGTGCAGAAGTTTGCAACACGCTCAGCCAGGTATAGAAGGAGCTGCCAGTGGCATGATCTAACAGGCTAAATGTGGTGGCAGCTCTTGCAGTGTTTGTGATATCCTCCTTGCCCAGAAGTCCCAGGTGTAACCAGTGAGTGCCAGAGGTAAGGACTGGGACAAATAGGGTAGTTCTTGGTGTTTCTCCTGGCAAGAGCAAACCCCTGGCATTCCCACATGGCCTCTCTCAGCAGCCAGCCCATTGCCCAGGAGGCAGCTGACAGCTTTCAAAGTGCAAGTGGCTCTGAACAAAAATCCATTTCAAATAGATTGTACTGAGCTTTTCTTTTGATAGTGTATTTCTGTCATCAAGGATTCTGGCTTTCTGTGAAAAACGTAGACACTAATAAGTGCCTACAGTACATATGATATTGTTTAAAATAATTCTATTTCAATTCTCGAAGTCTTTAAATTGAAATTTGAAAAAAGGAACCTGGAGTGCACAAAATATTTCAGTTGTAGTTGCTCAGCTGGATGCTAGTTGTTTCTGTTTTCTAGCTGTGATTTCTTAAGGAGTGTTCATATTTGTAATTGAATTCTTAAAATTCCCTAACCAGCCTGGAGAGAGTATAGCACAGCAGTTCTAAGCAATACAAATAGTCATGGATTCATTGGTTTATTTTGTTTGCCCCTTGTTTTGTGGTGCTTTTTATTTTAAAAACCATTGTAGAGGTCTGTTTTATTCCTTGCCATGCTGCCTGTGGAAGGATCACTTGCAGAAGGAACTAACGGATCTCACAGATCTTTATATCTAAAAGATATAAAGAAAAAGAAGATCAAAATCTTGTTCCTTGAGATCACACCAATAAAAAGTCATGTCTGATGTCTGGTTGCCTTTTTTCTTGTTACTAGTCGTAATAATAATAATAACTTATTAATATAATTGACTTCTTACGACGGAAGAACAAATGGCATAACGTTAGTGCTATTGTGTAAAATCATATTTGAGAGGGCACCTTGCTATCTTGCTCTCTTGCTGTGAAAAGGCACCATTTTTGGCAGAGAAGTTGAAGCCCAAGCAGCTTGGCTGCAATAAGGCAACCAGTCTCCAGTGCTGGCAGCCACATCAGCACTGCGAGGGATGCAGCAGCATCCACCAGCCTTTCTCACACTGTCCACCAGACCTAGAGAAGAGAGATGTGATCTCAGCTTCAGCTTTTCTCATCTGTGAGTCTGTCATTAAACCAGAGAGGTGACTGATGCTGTAGAAATATTTCAGAGAAGTAATCCCCCTGGCCTGGGTTGCATTTCATTTTCATTTGCTGCTTCATGGTCCAGTGTGCCTGAAGGAGAAATGAAAAGCAGGGGAACATGAAGACAACAACAAGGGATGGGATATTTTTAGCTCTAATGGTAAACAGCTATTGTTGTTCAGAGAATCTGAAGTTCAAATGCATATTAAGCTTCAGTTAAGCTCCAGGTGCATCTAGAGTGATATGAAATTCATCTTTATGCTTTCTAGACTGGTTTGTGAAAGGAAATGTGATGGTGTTGACGTCATCAGGCGGGTTGTGGAGGGGAAGGTATTGCAGCAAAATGTAACTCATCCAAAAAGTGCAGTAATCGATGCCTTTACTAATCTTGCTGATCACTAATCTCTACATATTTCCTTAAACCTTCCATAGGAGCTCACTTATGATCTTGGTTGGCATCCTTTATTATCTTAGTGCTTTGTCAAGTGTGCTTGCTTTCTAGAACTGATTTTCTTTTTCCAAAAACATGTAGTAATTAAAGAATAAAGACACTGGGCTGTTTTTAAAAGGAAGCATTAAAATAAAGCAGAAGAAATCCACTAAACAAACAAAAGGGTTATTAATTAAGCATTAATTTCACTTTTGCTTTGACTTCCCGGGAGCATCTTCTGTTGTTTGAGCACCCAAATCAGGGAATTACTTCCTAAATTGTTTTGGGAAATAAATATTTATTCGAGTTCTACATTTACACTCCTTCCTCAAAAGAGATTCTGAATTTAGATAGGATCAAACAGAGAAGATTCCATAGAATATTTTCTTTCTTTAGGTCTTTTACTATTGCATTTTCCCAGAGTATACAACTAGGGTTCATGGAGGGAACGTACTGCTATTGGGAATATGAGGAGCTGTCAAAAAAATAACAATGTTATCAGCTACTGCCTTCACAGAGAACCAGTGTCCTTTAAGGTCATAAAAACCAGCAGCTGAATGTGCCTTAATTACTAAAATTGATTGCGGAGAATGGTGATGTTAAAAACTGAAAATGGATGAGCACTAATAATAGTTGCTTGCTCTCTGGGGAAAAATGAGATTCAAGCAGCTGTGAAAAGATTGTGAAATGCTATAATGATATGAAAAGGGTTTGAGATTAAATATTATAATAAGGCATGTTTAGTTGCTCTCTGAAGTTGTGATGTGTATTTTTTTAGTTGAGTAGGAGCTTCAGTTTGTGTGATTTTGCCTGCATGTTTGAAAGCTTGCTTTAAAAATAAACAAACAAACATAAACACCCACAAAACCCACAAAATAAAATACTGGAGAAAGAGACAGAAGGGTAAAGCAGAGTATACCGGAGACTCCTTTTAAAACAACAAAAGGATGAGAAATGAACAGTTTAGCAGTGTTGTGTGCAAGGCTCTGTTCATTCAGCATTCCTACGTATTTTTATTACTTTCGGAAAATAGGAAAAAGATCTAAAAATAATGGAAATCACAAGGAAATGCATGTAAAGCAGTAGCGTGGATGAATCTTTTTTAGCAAATTCTTTGGAGCTGTGGAAACTTGCTTTTTAGTAGTTATGGTGATGCTAACACTTGAAGTCATTCCAATATACTATAAAATGCCCAATGTTGGAGCATTCCATGGCAGCGAATCTCTCTGAATGATTTCAATCAACCTTAAAATACTATTTGCCTTCTAAAGGGGTTGGAAACTGAGACTGAAATGTTAATTGTGACTTCAGGCTATAGTGCCCGATGCAGGGTCCAAATCACCACTTATGTCTGAAAGTGAAGCCACAGGTGTATTTGAAGCTTCTATAATAAGACAAACTAGTCTGAACTAGTCTTGGTCATCTCTTGAAGACATAAGTGGTTTCTATGCTGATTCCCAGTGGTAATAGTCTGAGGCAATTTTTAAGTTTTGACAGTTTGTCTTGCTAGGACCAGCATGTTTATTTCATTAGTATTTTACTACTGCAGTAGGAAAATTCAGCACAATATATATGCATCATCCCATAAGCTGCTCATTCCAAGGCAAAGCAATGATTCCTTCATTTTATGTGTCTAATAAAAAAGCCCCACATCTATATTTAGATAACTTGCTCACGAGATATGGCAAGATGTTCTTACTCAGTGCACAGCATAGTGAGTTGGCAGGGCTGGTGTTTCACATGACTGATAATGCAGAAGTTTCTATTGGTATTGCTGTGGGTAGGACAAAGAATCGTGATGAAGAGGGAACAAGATAGAGACAGTTCACAGCATCCCCAAAATACCTATCAGAAGAGCCACTTAAAATAAGCCTTACTGCATGTTTGTGGTATTTTGGAAGAGGGGAATTAATATGCGTTAGAAAAGACTGTTTATTAAAAGATTTACTACTATTTCCAAAGATAGTTAAAGTGCAAGGAATTTTACTTTATCCAGAGATAACATACATACACTTATCTTATAGATGACTTCAGAGGTAAAAGCACAGAAAAGCGTAATCAGTAAATGTAAATCTGCTTTCTGTTTTGCCAGAAAAGGTGTAGCATTTACCTTGCAAGGTTAAGGTGTAATGTGTGAGGAGAACTGCGTGTTCTTCAGCAAGTGGCTGATAAAACACAAATGAACACAGTAACTCTGTCCCCATTTTCTATGAAGAAGAGGACACAGCTGCAGATACCATCAGGAAGGTATCTACCCCTGGCTCCAGCATTGCATCCTATCCTTGAACTGATGGCTTGTTTGATTCTGGAGCATGGCTGAGTGTGAACTGACTCTTGATCATTAATAATCTAATCATCCAATGTGTTTTTTCTTTAAAAAGCAAAGAAAATAAAATATTAAAAAGAAAATATTAAAAATACCACTAAAAAAGTCCTCAACAAGGTGTATCATGTGGAAGAACTGGTGGGCTGTGAAATGAGCAAATACAGGATAGAAGTGCAGTAGGTACTGTATGTAGGATTTTATACATGGTTCTCTCAGCTGTCATAGCTTTCTTTACGTGAATAGTAGGTGCATAAGCACCACAAGGCCAGAAAAGGAGCTTACTGCTTAAACACTGATTTATAGGAAGAAAAAAAACCTTAGACAGTGAGTGGCTGTCGTTTGTGGACACTTACTACACATCCTAAATTATCACTAGTTAATTATTACAATTTTTAAGAATTTGGGGGTTTGGGGTGTGGGGTTTTTTTGTTTCTTGGTTTGGTTTTTTGTTTGGTTTTTTGTGGTGTTTGTTTTGCTTTTTGTTTGTTTGTTTTTAATGAAACTTTCTGTTAGATAAGCAGATTAATCTTACATTTAGAAAATGCTTCACACAACACAGGCCAGATAGTTTGTTCTTCATCCTTCAGTGGCAAGGGGATTGTGTTTATGCAAGTAAAATACAGCTTCACCTGAAAGTAATCTTGTTTGTGACATCCAAAATGGTGGATTTTCTAAACATTGTAAGTTTTGGCACAGCTGCCCTGAAAAGTTTAAATGGGAAATGACAACGAAGTCTGGGAGTGGGCATCCAGTAGAATATGCTGAGGCAAAAGAACAGTGATGTCACAGGTGTGAAAACAATGTTTTCTTGATGAGAAGGAATCTCAGCTAAAGGAAATTAAAACAGCAATTAAAACAAATATTAAGGCTAGGAAAAAGGGCAATAAAATGTCTAGTAACAAAAATAGACATTAATGAATAATGGACTAAAAAGTGTATTCCAGTGTGGTCAGAAATAAAGCACTTAATATATTTTGCAGTGGGGAAAAATACCCTTGATCAGAGATAGATTACAGTGGATGGTAAAGCTGAGTAATTTAGTGAAGGAAGGAACAGCAGTAATTTCTGTTGCAGGTTTTGACTAAAGCTGGGACATATATCTACCTCATGTCATGCTACTGATGTAATAAAGATGTTTGTCATGATAAAAGAATATGAAATGGCATGTGCTAAAATAAATATTCTCAGCTGACTGTGACTTCTATAAACTAGACAAGGAGTTTTCTGAATTGCTGAAGTTAATGATTAACTGCAGAAATCTTAGTTTCCTGCTAGCATGATTCCAGGGAAAGCTCCAGTAAAAAGCTGCTTTTTTGCCTTCCTGAAACTCCTAGAGACTCTATGGGAACTGTCCCTGGCATACACCATATGCTGTTGTCATCAGCACTCTCTCTGGGTGGCTGCTGTCTTCCTGCATGAAGCTGATAATTTCCAAACCCAAATAAAGGGGTGTCTCTCTGTACCCAGGGTGTTGCAGTCTTGGCTCAGGACCTTGTTGAACTCAGTGATGACCTTACAGTCGCCTTCCTTCCCGCCCCCCCCACGCCCCCAGTTCAGTTCTGGGAGACAGTAATTGCTTGGGAGTTTCCCAAGTCCTTCCTGTCATAATAGAACCAAGTTATTTTAATCTTCTCTATGTCTTCATGGCTGACCAAGGCCTGTCCGCAGGCCAGCTAATCATTATCTCCAAATATATTTCTATTTGTGATCAGCATTTTTGTATAGGTTTGTTTGGTTTTAACTCTA
The DNA here is from genome assembly GCA_027886175.1 of Phylloscopus collybita. Taxonomy (NCBI): domain Eukaryota; kingdom Metazoa; phylum Chordata; class Aves; order Passeriformes; family Phylloscopidae; genus Phylloscopus; species Phylloscopus collybita. The sequence continues at coordinate 44,939,427 of JAJNNQ010000137.1, read as the reverse complement.
TCTTGAGCATTGAGTAATAAACACTTTGCTGTAGCAGAATCCCCTTCCTTGACCTGCTGAGCATCCCCTTCCTGATCCTCTTGCTGAGGGTGCCCTCCATCCCACTGGCCATGTCGCTGACAAAGCTGTTTAACAGCACCAGTCCCAGTACTGAACCCCAGCCCAGAGGAACACTTCTGCTTTTCAGATTGCTGGCAGACACCTGCTGTGGGATCCATGGTGACAGGTTTTCTTTCTGGTAGCTATCACAGATAGAGGTGGCAAGTCTGAATAGTTACCCTCCATCCCTGCTTTCCTCTGATTCAAAGCAAAAAAAAAAGCAGTTTTAACTATGTCTTGCCTTGGGAGGCAGAGGGCCAGGTGAAGTGCGTAGCCCTGGCAGTTGTCGCAAAATTAGGTGTTGGTCAGCCCAGTGAGATCTGGGCTGGCTGCAGCAGCGCGTGGACAAGGGTTCGTGGATTTGCTTTTTGTTTTGCAGGATAGGTAATCAGTTTGACTCATGTCAAAGTAAATCTGTGGCATCTCAGCATCTTTTTGCAGATCTTGAACACAGATTATGTGATTTTTAGATAGCTTTAGTGTAATTGAAATTATTAGATATTTTTAAGGATTAAAAGTAGGAACCCAGAGATTTGCTGTGTTTCCATGTAACCTTAAGGCTGTTTTCTCTAGTCTGTTTTCCTATCTATCTTTCCCTACCAACCTTTTTGTTTTCTTCTAGAATTGCGTTTCTTAAATCTCTTCTGAAGTTGTCAAGGCTAGTTAGAGGAAGGAGATTGTGGGCCTGTCTTATACAATTCCTGTATTGAAAATACAGCTGAAGCTAATAAAAAGAGACCTCTATAATGATTGTATAGCAGCAGAACAAGTTTATGTTTTATAGCTTTGACAGCTATCCAAAAGGTGTCTGTTTCTGGGGGATGGGTGTTCTTAACTGCAAAAGATTCTGTTTTCTTGCTTTTAAGAAGAATTGTTGGACAGAATGGTTATGATATTGCCGTCACTGATGCACTTGTTTAGCATATGCATTGAGAAACAGGCCTGTATGTATACATGCATCTAGAATTTCACACAAAAAACTCCAGTGTGAGTACCATATCTGGAACAAGACCTGCTGCTGTGAGATAGAGGATAGCAAAATGGCTATGATCTTTCTTTATCCTGGCACACAGTACAAATGTTGCTCTATACATGTGCATAGCAATAAGGGAATAGGTTTTTCAGACTTTAGGTAAGTCTGATGGACATGAATAATATAAACACTCCAAAGGTACTGTGGCTTTTGCTTGCTGTCAGTGAGCATTGTATTAATACTAGCATAAAAAAATGTTGCAGAGTTATGAGTCCACTGTGGAAAGGCCTCCAACTGTTATAATCTTCAGACTACCCACTATTGTTTTCACGGTCTCTGATACCAAGTAGATAATTTAGTGTGGGGTGAAACAGAAAGCTCTTTACATAAATGAAGTATGATATATATATATTTTTTAATATTAGGTCCTTAGAAGAACACCATGATCATCCCAACGTGGTAATGGGAGATCTTCAGTCAGATGAAGAAGATATCATGAACAGTTCTGATGAAGATGATGACACAAATTCTGATTCCAGCAAAGGGGAAACTGATCCTCAAGAAGATAAACAGGTATCTTTTTATCTTCTGAAACTATTCCTCAGTCTCACAGTATTTCGTAAGTTGTAACCTGTTGGGATATTTTCAAATGTAAACCGCCTGTTGATGTCTGACCTTCTGTTACCTTCTGTGAGTGCCAGCTTGGAGTGTTTTTTCTTATTTTAATCTTATTTCTTCTTCAAATGAGGAGCAGGAAGATAGTGTTAACTACTCCGAAAGAAATGAAGTTATGAGGGTCCTGTCCCTCCCTTTGGGGGTACACATGTTCTTACTTCTTAGTCCTGGACACTCTGAAACCAGCCTGCTCGTATACCAGTGCCTCTCCTCAGCACCAGTCCCAGCAGCTGTTTCCTTTGATAGTAGTTATATCTGCTTCCTTTCTTCAAAAATAATTAATAACCAAAACAAAACAAAAACAAAGCCCCAACAAGAGAAGCAGAAAAACCCAATGAAGCTTTTTAGTGCTGGAAGAGAAGACTTTGCATGTTGGGCCTGAATGTTGTTAAACCAAATGAGAGGACTAAATTGGGAAAGGGAAAAGAGTCAAGTGAAAAGCTTGTTCCTGTGAAACTAAACAAGACTTTACCTGTATAGAAGCTGATTTACCTTGTGTGCCTCTAGAAATGCCCTCAGCCTTTCACACAGAGTTTTACAGGGAAGTGTCCCCATTAGGAGGATTCTCAGGCAGGTTTTATGGAGTAATTCAGTGCTTGCTGTGAGGCATCTGCTGTCGCTGGCTTCAGCTGCCTGTGGCACGTGCAGCCGGCAGCTGGGAATTAACAACCAACTTCCTCACAGCGAGAGCAGCTGCAGGGGAGACTGAAGCAGTCTCTGCATTGGTCATCAGCTCGGCTTGTTTTATTTTTCCTTACCACAAGCATCTGGCTGTTTTGATGCTTTATATCTGTTAGGGGACTTACAGGGCTTCTTTCCAGTGTTGTGCCGGAGAGCATTATTTGTATCCCTTTGGTTCTGCCATTAGAGACTCTCAGAGCCAGAGTATCTTTGGCTGAGCAAATGCAAAGTGGCCCTCTCAGCGCCAGCTGGTATGTGAAAAGTCTTTCAAATGGGGTTGAAAACAGGCTGTGATATTTCATTTTGTAATTGTTTAGTGGTAGCATCTTGTTCTCAAAATACTAATTTTCATCTCATTTGCAACTGACACATCTACAGTGATGGCAGATACCTTGCTTTGCATAACTGACTTACTTGTGAATTCAGTCTTGCAGGGAGCGTGTCAGCTGTGCTTTCTATATAGCCACAGAGGCCTGAGAATAGGTGTTAGAATCTCGCCTTAATGCGACAGACCCACACTGGATAGATCTCAGTGTTCTTTGGAAATAAGTTTAATTTCATAAGTAAAATCCCAGATTTGTGTGCAGGTGTCTATCTATATAGCGTATAAAATAAATAAGGTATTTTGCACATATGCCGTGTTATACAAAATTATTTAATTTAGAAATTAATTTTAATTCAGTAATTAGGTGCTGTATCATTTAAATTCCAATGAAAAAATTATTTTAGATTTCTTTTTTATTTTGAATACAACAATAGCATTAAAACCAACCTATGAGTATTATCTCTTCCATGGTTTATTTTCCAGCACTTGAGACTAATTTATAGGTGTTGAGAAGAAGTAAATCTTCAGAGAAATCTTGCAACATTAGTGCTTATGAACCAAAGGTTTGTGGATAAAATGCCACTGATACCTGATTTTCTAGATAGACTAGTTCAGTGCCCATATTATACTATCATAGTCAATACAGCCTTCCCAGAACTTCCATCTCATTTGAGTTGTATATCCTGTGATGTTTTAGGGCTCCTCATCCTCTCTTTCTTTGCAGCTCATTAAAATGAAAGCCTGAATGTGCAATAGATGTGGTGACAGCTGGCAGCAGAGAAACATATGGCAAACCATGAGAACTGTTTCAGAGAAAGGTGTTCCATCTGAGGGAGATCATACATGGAAGTTACACTGTGTAGCACACACTTTTGTATCCCGATGCCTGCCCCGTTTGCTTTGTTATACCTATTCCCTCTATCTGATGTTGGACAGTGCCACTGGTTTTTTGGAAGCCGAATGTGCATGTGAAACCCGAAATCATCTCCACAGTGTTTCAGGTGGATGACAAGGCTGACATATCTGCATCTTTGGAGTACAGTTGTTATATATTCCAGCAGCTCCGTTAGACTGTCAGAAACTGGCTTTTCTCTTCTGTGGGATTTTTTTTTTTTCTTCTGTCATCTTATTTTTCAGTAAAGGAAACGTATCTGTCTTTTAAGATGTTCCTGAAACACATTTGAGTTCACTGCAAATATTACTGTTGGTGTAGTAATCAGAAAAAGAGAACCAAATAAGATAGAAATACTACCTGTACTTCAGTACTTTTGCTAAACCAGTAATTGTTGTTTGCTAGGACTTCATTCATTTTGAGCTTCAGTGCTTCCTGTAAAAATTAAAAGAAAAGGCTAGCAGTGTTGTAAAAACTGCTCCTAGCTAATATTGTTTCCAGATACAAGCTAAATTGATTTTCTCACCGATCCTGAAGAACCAGAAGGTGTCAAAGCCAAGAGATTTCAAAGCCGTATGAAGTGTTTTTCTTAGAAGTAACTATCAAGTAATTCCATTGAATTTAAGGAACTAATAGCTGGAAATTATCTTTATGACAGTTTTAGTAGGTGCGTAGTGTAACATGTAATCTTATTTGCAGGGTAAGGCAGCTGGAAAGAAAACAAAGGTATACCATATTGCCAAGGAGATCATGAGCTCAGAGAAAGTGTAAGTGTCAATGCCACACTTAATAACTACTCAGTTTATTTTAATTGGGCAATTAAAATGTAACTGTTTGCTTTTTCTTGCTTTTCTGATAGGTTTGTGGATGTGCTAAAGCTGTTACACATTGTAAGTACAGAAAAAAAAAAAAGCAGTTTCCTCTTCTATTCATTTAATCTATTAAAGTTTTATGTTTAACCTTTATGGTAGTGACTGTGCCTTTTTTCTGCTGCATCTACATATTCAAAATATAAAAATTGATCTAATTAGGCTGAACTTTAAAGTTTCACATTTTACATAATGGATGAATATTTTGGTGGTTCCTTCTGTATCTCCTTAATAATTTATGCAGTTTGCAGTTCTGTGAGGGTATTGAATACTGAAAATATATCAATTTATGTTAATCAGAATCATATTTATAAGCTAGCTTGTACTGGCTTATAAATATGTACATAGCAACAAAAAGTTTTTGGTTAGAATAAATCCTTAAATGGTGGGGGGAGGCAGGAACAATTTGTTTTAGAAATGGTACATTAAGATGCACATTCTTGAAGTAATCCAGTTAATAGCTAATAGCTCTAATGGTGCACCCATCACCATGGCAGTGTATTTTTTTGAGGCTGCAGTTCCTTGACAGATGTTTGCTTTTTGATAATATCTGTGATTATAGAACCTGCAATGAGTTGTACACAGCAAGGGTTAAGTATTTCATCCGTGATTGTGCAGATCAGTCATCTGTAAAACATGCTCTGTTGAAGGTGATAATAGGAAACTAATGAAGATTTTTTCTTTCTCTAGCTCTATTTTGTGTGTTTTCTGCCAAGTTTGAAACGATATGTGTTTGTACCATTTTGTCACTCTATTAAGTGCAAACATAGTGGTTGTTTTTTGTTTTTTTTTTTCCTTGGGCAGTAGAAGTGGTTATATTGCAAACACATGCATTGGTCTGTCTCAGTCTCTTGAGAAGTGTATTCTGTAAAACTGGGAATAAAGGCTCTTATAGATGATTGTATACAGCCCTGTAATACAGAGATTTTTTTTTTTTCAGGGAACAAAAAACTCACCACATCTTTTGGTGACTCCTCTTTTGCTTTCCTCCTAGTAGCTGATTTTCTGATTCTCTTCAAGCTTGGTTTTTAAGAGCTGGCTCAGCTAATATATATTTATATTCAACATAGTTTCTAATACAGAACTCAAATACTGGTAAAAGAAAGAGAGTTGTCCTAGGCAAGTTTTAAGCTATGCAAAATTTTTAAATTATCATATTTTTCAGACATTTAACTTTTTTTTAAAGGTATCTTTTTTTTAGGTAATATGTGCAGTACTGGAAGAAAGACTATTGATAAGGAGGATGCAGGCAAGCAGAAGAACAGTGTGAAAAAGGGAAGAGTAGAGAGCTTAGGAAGTTTCTAGGATGAACATAAAGCTGTCTCCACAGTGTTGATGTGCAGTAGTGTAGGATGTGTTTTGCTTTTCCTTTAATGGGTAACTTGCAACTCTATTCATGAGAGTCTGCTATTTTCTAGCTGCCAAATAAAAACTATTAGAAAGGTTTTTCTTGGCTAGCAGTAACAATCAACATGTATTCAGCCTGGTCTAACAGGGAGAATGCTAGGCTAGGAGTTTATGAAATACTTTGTCCTTAACTTGTCAGTTGGCCTGCAGCAGGAACCTTGGTGAGTGTCCTTGTCAGAGAGGGCACTGGTTTTGAGGTGCTCTGTGTGTGTGCATTCTTCATTAAATAAACCTTCAGCTGAGAAAGGTTGCAGACACCAAGTTTTTTATTTCCACAGAGTGGTATGCCTGAGGATTTGTGTGTTTTTCACACACATTATTAAATCAGTCGATTTAATCATATATTTCTTAAGGATAATATTTTAATGTTGATAAAGCTATCCTTTTGATTTCATGTGCACTGACCACTTTAGCTTACTACCTACTAGTCAAGCAACCTCTGACGAATTTCTGAATTAGAACTTAGATTCTCCCCAGACATAGTAAAGATTTGGCTTATCAGAGGATGCTCCATTGCACCTTCTGAGCCATCTATTAGTGGTTTTCCACTTGAAATTTAGTGACTAATTGCATTAGCAGTGATCTGAAATGAATAATACTCTCCTCAGTGTATTTTACCAATGTCAGCTAAATGCATCACATGGCACCAAGGAAGAGGACTGTTGATGTAAGAAAAAGCTTTTTAATTTGCTTCATCTTACATCCTTTGAAGTGGAATCTAAAGCAGTTGAGGAGGTAGGAATGTGACTGCAAACTGGTTATAAGTACCACTGAATTTTTTTAGCATTTTTTTCTTTCCTGTTGCAAAGTCAAGTTAGGTGGAACAACTCTTCCAAGATACCAGAGTGCTAGCCTGTGTGGACCTGTTGCACACTATAAGTACCTCTGACTACTTCTGTTGAAGACACGCTGCAAAATTATAAACACTTGGTGATATAACACTTCTATGGATACTACACAAGCTGGTCGTAACAGAGATAAGGGACTCACCTGGCTTTGCACACAGCACACATAATCTCAAACAGACTCAGCAAATGGGATTACTTGAGGATGTAATCAAACATTAGATGTAATCTTGAATTCTCTGTATTTCTGTTACTGTGTTAGTGCTCTTTTAGGGCAAGATTCCAGTAAATGCTTTTAGAAACGCCTGGAAACAAAGGAGCTTAAATCAAACTAGCTCTTCTTGTGAGATGGTTCATACATTGCCTCCTGAGAGTGAACAAGGGTTGAGAATATGGGAGAAGTACTATTTTTTCCTAAGGACACTTGCAGAAAAAAGAAACAGTGAACTGGGTGTAAAACACAAGTGACATAAGAGAAACAAGCTTATTGCTTCTCTCTGAGTTGCCCTGTGCCTAAAACACACCCAGTCTTCCTGGAAAAAGGAACAAGGCAGGATTGGTGTCCTTTGCACTTTTGTTGTGGGATTCTTTGGAGATGGTTTGCTTTGCATGAGTGAGAGGACCTCCTCAGCAGCACCCCGGCACTGTGGGGGTAAGCAACCTGGTTTATTTGTTGTAATTATTTTGTACGTTTTTCTTCAGAATTTTGCTCTCCTGCCAAAACCCTCTGCTCTTTTTGCTTTTCCACTCTTTTTGATTCTGTTTCCTCTCTGCTGCTGTGGTATAAGCAGCAAGGCTTCTGGTCCAGCAGAGAAATTTGGTTTTTTGAGATTACTCCTTCCACTGCAAGGCTTAGTGTGTAACTTTTTGCTCTGTGAAAAGAAAAGCTTAGGTCTGTGGGCTTTTGCCTGAGCCTTTAAATCTGTGCTTGTGACTTAGACTCCTGTTCTGTCCATATTTGGACTCTGAGACCAAGTAAGCAGGAGCTTGTCAGCAGGCACCTCTTAGCATTTCTGCAGCCACAAGATGAACCTCTTATTGCAGAAGGCAGGTAAGAGGTCAAGCATCGTTTTCTGTTGTGTGTCCTTCCAGAGACACAAGAGCGAAACATTCTGGTTTGATGTTTCCATTTTTTGGAAGGAAATGGAAAAATTCTGTATATAAAAACTATTTACAATTTTATGTACTTATAAACTGATGTCTATTGTAGCCAATTACTATGAAAAATAATTCATAGTAGGTTTGGAAAAAGAATGTAATGAAAAAAAATTAGCTATGGCCTTTGGAGCCAAGTTCTGACCTCTGATCCTGGCTTACAACTGACCTACTGTTTGACTGTAAAAATTCCCTCAACATCCAACTCCTTTTTTTTTCCATCTGCAATATTTCAATATTTGACCAGTCTGAGATGAATATGTTGATAAATTTTTGCTCTCTGAAGTACTTTAGAATGCTGAGACATTTGACAATAAGTTGCAACTGTAGTTCTCTTACTAAGAAGACTAACAAAATAGTTTCAGTTTAGAAGGAAGTATTGTTCTACTACCCAGCTTATTGCCTGAAATAATATTCTGGGAACATGCCACAGTCAAATCATTGATTATTGTAAAAAAAACAACTACATTATTTTGTTAAAGACTTTTATATATAAAATATATAAATATAAAATATTTATTAAAGATATTTATTAAATATAATAAACATATTTATTAAATATATTTATTAAATATAATAAATATATTGTTTATTGCCTGAGAAAAAAGGTGTGGAACTGCTTGGGAGCTTTTCAAAAGTAATGGCATATATTTGAAAAATGTCATGATCCACACTTAGTCATAGTCTTGAGTAACTATAGGTGCTGTAGTTTCCCTTAGCAGTTTATGGCTAATAGTCTGACTCTAGCTAGGAGTGCCTATTTATATTTTAAATAATCTATTTGTGCAGTCTTCTGTAGCTGTATTGCTAAGCAGGCATGTTTACAGTTTGTCACATCTAACAGACTGGCTGTTGTGAAACTTCCTCCTCTTCCCTCCTCCTTCCCCAGAAGGATGCCTGTATGTCTGTGTATTTCTTGAAAAGCATCCAAGTGCAAACATACTTTTTTTCCTTAAATTAAACTGATACTTTAGCTATCTGCAGGTGTATTTAGCTGGGGGAGTTGTTCCTTGGTGGAAGGGATTATTAGTTTTTTGGTTTGGTTTTTTTTTTTTGCTGATGGTATGTTCTGGGAGAACAGATCCAAGATGATATTGGTTGAAGCTTTAGGAATAAAATACATGACTATGTTTAGATTATGTAGTACTTTGTCTTCCTGTTAAATTGCCAAGAAGTTTTGATTTCACCTGTTTGAAATTGTCTTCATTCAATTATTAGGTACCTGAAGGTGCACTTGACCCAGTCAGCAGCTGAGCAAGGTTTTAGTCTGCTCAGTACCTCTTTTGTTTTACGACTAAAATTGTCCTTTGCTCCTTAGACTGCCATGGGCAGATCACTGCAGGCTGGGAATCCTCTGGTGGGAAGAACTGAGGGATGGTGAGTCAGGGCCTTTGCAGAGGGGAAGTGTATGGGCTGATTGCAGATGATTCAGAACAGGGTCAGAATTATTTCAGATATCACAGCCTTTTTGCTTATTTAGGAAGTTGCATTTAAGGAGTGGTGTGAGGAAACAAAAGCAGTGATGATGGTAACCTCCTCGATTATTGTCTTAAAACTGCACAGCTATAAGGGGAGGATATACCAACAGGATAAATAGAATTTCCTACACATTTTCAAGTTGGAAGTGTTTTATCAGGCAGTAATTCTGCAACAGTATGTACTCAGAAGCCTTTAATATGCCTAGACTAGATTTTCATATGGAGAAGTACCCAGTGGGAGGCTATCTCAGCCCAGCATAAACTAAAACTGTTTCTGGTTTGTAAAGAACGTTCTTTCCAGGGATGGCGATGTGTGCTGTCCTCTTGAAGTAGCTGTGTGAAAACAATTACCTTACCTAATTAGTAAAAAGTGATACCAGATTATTATTATTGGATCAGAATATAACGTAAAACTAGAAACTGTAAACAAACATTTCAAAAAATGTACAATAGCCTCCCCACTTACCAGGAAAAAAAAAAAATCCTGGTAAGAAGCTGGGATGATTCAGTATAACTAGCATAATATTTTGCGTTTTGTCATGCAGCATATGAAACATGTCTAGAGTTGCAAATGTTTTTCAGTGAAATGAGCACATTAATTCCAAAGTGTGGCAAGTTGGTTTTTTAATTTTTCTTTTTTGTTTGGTTGGGGTTTTTTTGGGGGGGAGGGAGGGGGGTTGATGAGTAAGATTTCAGTATTTGAAAGACCCATTTTTAATTAGAAAATCTGTCTTTAAAATTCACTTGTAATGGATTGCTCCATTGCTTCAAACAGAATAATTTCTAGGACAACCTAGGTGATTGCCTTTGAACAGGCTGATGAAAGCAGTACTCTTCAGCAGTTTTAAATAGGACAGTGTGCTATATATGTTTGTAATATAAATCACATCATGCAGGCATGTATAGCTATCAGAGCAATATATATTATTTGCAAGAGCAATTTCCTTTTATTTAGCAGTGAACTGATTTAGGTTTAGAAGGAGCTAGGTCCTGGTACTTTATTTTTACAGCAGTTTCTAATTTCTAAGTCATTCACCTACTTGCAATTAAAAGTTGCCATCTGAATACTTTCCACCCCTTGGGGTGAAATTTCAGGGTTTAGTTTGTAAATTAGCATATTTTATATCTGGTAATTAAAACAGACGTGATCTATGTTTTGTCCCTTTCAATATGAAATTACTTTCTCAGAAGGCCAGTACCTTCAAGTGTAAACACTGTTAATTCCAACCTTGTTACATTTGTTTTTCTTTTCCCACCCCCAATCCACAGGCATGTGCTCTCTGCATTCAACTCTTGAGTTTATCTCAAGATGAACTTGGCATGACAGTTACTTCACACCCACTGCCAGGTTAAAAATAAATCTTAATATGATTACAGTGACAAATGCATAGTCAGTAGTGAAGATAATTTAAAAAAAAGGCATGGAAATTTAGCTCTTGTTGTTTCGCAGGCTTTCAAAATTTGAAAGGTTCACATTATCTTTCTTCCCTGTATTTCCTCTCTGCAGCACTTCTCAGTTTACTCAGTTGTGGAAGGGACATAGGGAGTGATGAAGTAAAGTTTTGGTTGGCTGTTTTAATGCTAGAGCCTTTCATGGCATAATCTATAAATCATAATGAAACTGATGGACTTTGGGTCAAGCTAGTTGAAAAACCAAATCCATATTTGGAAAACACCCTGCAGACTCTTTGAATGCTGTATCTAGAAGTTAAAAAAATGCTCTTAACTACAGCTGACGTTCCTGTGTTATCTAGTGGTGCTTAAACCTGGCTCCCTGCTCTCCTTTTGTTGTTTGATCAGGGGAAAGCCTGGGTTGTTGATTATGGTACCGACAAAACCGCTTTGCTTTTCATCATTCAAGTCACCTTACGACATTCAAAGAAAATTCTTGTCTCACCCTATGGCAAAATACATACAGTATATTGTGTGTGCAGATAATTGGGGGTGGGGGAAGAATATTGTCATAATATGATGATGCATTGTGCATGAAGCTCTCCAGAATGCCTCATTTGAGCTTTTGCCATTGTAATTCCATGTATCATTTCAGTGTTAAGCAATGCCCCAGGGTCAGAAAAACCCATAAGATGCAGCTGGTAGTTAACCTATGTGTCACTAGTCTGCACAGAGGATGTAAACCAGAACATTTCCATATGAATAATGCCATCTGTTTTTTAACTCCCTTGCATTTAGCTCTCAGCCTTCCCTGTTACAGCCAGTGCCCTGTATCTCCTTTCAGTTTCTTGTCAGAACTGCCCAGTCACAGCCTTTGTGACCTATAGGGTCACAAAGCAAGAAAGCGTGTCTGGAGCTCACGTTGCCCAGAGCTGATGTAATGAGGAGGGAGAGAGCAGGGGAAAATTGAGGCTTCAGTTTGAGAGGCCCTAAATAGTGCCAGATGCTGGACTGATGGGATAGCTAGTAAGAGCTGTAGTAGTAGACCTGGGGAGGGGGAAAAGGGGGGATTATTTTTTTTCCTCAACCTGAGGACCCCAAAGGCTTCCAAAGACAGGCATGGACCCCATGCATATTTAAAATAAAACTTGTTACTGTACTTAGAACATTTTGTTGGTCACTTTTTTCAAGATACCTACAGATCGTGCATGTGATATTAAGTTTCATTAACCACAAATTCCAAAAGAGCTGTTTTGGATTAATTCTCTTTTTGCCCAAATGTAAGTGAGACACGGTAATATGTAACACTATGTAATTTATATTTTCTTTTTTGTCAGTTAAGACAGTGTTGTTTTTCAAACGAAATGCAAGATTGCTAAACTTCTTGAAAGATTTGTTTGCTTGTGAATAGGGAAAACACCCTGTATAATGGATACTGAGTTTCAATCTTGGCCATGCTGATTTGTGTGGGATCAAGATTTTAATTTTGCATAGTTTAATGAGGACCAGTGAGCCTCAGCTCTGTCCTGTTGGGAGCTGGTTATAGCATAAAAATGCTATAACATCCTTGAAGAGTAAGTAGGGTGCTCCTCCTCCCTTGTATATGTTTCCAATGTACCAGTCAGTGTTGGCTTTGATCATTGCTAACATTTGAAATCTTGTCATTCCCATGTTGGTATGGTATCTTTTTGTTAGAGGTTAATTTTTGTATTTTATACAGAAGAGTAATTTTTATAAAATTTCATAATTTTATATAGAAGAGCTACATTTACTAATTTTTTGACCTACTTTTTGCCCTCCAAAATGGCATTTGTAGATTAGTTTTGAACACTAGGATGATTTTTAAGTAAGATACTATGATTGTGTTAGCTGATTTAAAAGTTTTGCTCTTTGACTCTTCTGTTTGCAAGAAGACACTCAAGCCTGCCAATAACCTTGCAGACACAAGCCTTGTTTAGCTCACCTCAGTTTCCTCATAAGTAATACTAACACATTTCTTAAGGGCATATTGTAAAAATAATGAACAACTTCTATATTATGCATACACGACCAAGACAGTAAAGCTCCAGTGTCAAACCAAAAGGATTAAGGCAGTCCCAAGGGAGTAAATTGAAGCTGCAGAAAAACATAACCCAGATGATACCTGCCTTGCCATTGGTAATAGGGAGCAGTGCCTGGAATGTCTGTGATGAGAACTCCGTTGTGCTGTGTTGGTGCTTTGAAGGCTGTTCACTCATGGCAAGGGGGGTTTCTCTCCTCTTTGTACTCTGGCAGGATTTCCGGGATGCTGTGGCACATGCCTCTAGGCAACTTGGAAAGCCAGTGATTGAGGACAGAATCCTGAATCAGATCCTCTACTACCTACCTCAGCTCTACGAACTCAATCGGGACCTCCTGAGGGAACTGGAAGAGCGATTATCTCACTGGTGACTATCAATAAAAGGGATTCCACTCCTTTGATGTCGAAATTTATCTGGGGGGCTTACGTAACTTCATGTGATCATGGTTTTGATTCTTGTTTGTGTTTCAGGTACCTTCCTAAAGGTCAGAATTTACTTTGAAAGTACAGGAGATTATTTTTCAATTAGATGTGATTTTGTGCCATTTAGATACATCCTAAAAGGTCCAGAAGGCAATACGTTTTTTGTAGCAATCACAGTTTTTATTTGAAATTTCATTTTTAATTGAAAGTTCTGGTCCCTGCATGAACAGGATAAGTGCACTGATTTCTTTGGGGAAAAAGGAGGCTGTTCTGAAGACTGGTTTGCATTTTAGAGGTAGTTTAGATCTACTGATCAGGCACAGCGCTGATTGACAGCCACAGTCCCCTTGAAGACCATTCTCAGTTACCACTGGTGGGTGAAGCTATACAAAACCTACTGACAAAGGCACAGCAATGGGTAAAGACTATTCTCACCTTGAACTTAAGTGTTCAAACAGTTCAAGGCCATTTTTAAAAGACTGTATATTAAGTGATTGTCATCTAATACTAGAGTGCTGATATGTGCCTAATAAGGTTTTGCAGAATAGCAACTGAGATGGGTGCCCATCTGCTGTAAGCTTTTTGTTCAGAACATAAGCTAGCGCATCTTACTCTGAAAAAGAGAGATGTTTTGCTGTAGGGTTAAGATGTATGCTATTTTTAGCGCTAATTGCATCTTTTTTGTTGTTGTTTCTAGGCTTGAGCATCAAAGAATTGCTGATATATTTGTTAAAAAGGGTCCCTACCTAAAGATGTATTCAACTTACATCAAAGAATTCGATAAAAATGTTGCATTATTAGATGAACAGTGTAAGAAGAATGCAGGATTTGCATCAGTAGTCAAAGACTTCGAGGTATTGTATTCTTTTTTTAAGACATATCCTGTTTTGTGACTTCTTAGCAGTTGTGATCCTCCACTGGGTGTTAGAAACTGTTCTTAATTTGTTTGTATTTTGATGGTGGGGGTTTTTTTCTGCAGTCTTGGCTTAAGACAGGAAGAAGACGAGGCCTTTTGAAGGACTCGATGTTTCAGATGCAGATTATTTTGAAGATAATTAGCATTTTAGAAGCATGGATCTTTTAATTCTGTGTTGTTATTAGAGGTGTGGATTAATTTAAACTTCTGCAGTGAGTACTCCTGTGCTCCTGTCTTCTCTGCCTTTTTGCCTAATGGACACTGCCAGTGATCACAAGGGAGCATGTTGCCCTTGCTGTCCTGTTTCCTTTATTTCTGGGAGGCTTTACCTCTCTTCTTCCTAGGTCAAAGCACCTGTTTTGAATCTACAGAATATGAGTGCTTACTCTGTCTTTCACGCATGGATAATTTTGCATGCAGTCTTCCACACGGAAATGCTTGCTCTGTAGTGTGGTACTTAACACTGTGGCAGTAGCTCTTTTCAAAGATAAAAAGCTTATCCAGTATAAACAGTAGTTGTTTGTAGGCATGTTTTCTTTTGCTGGAACCTTTGACTGCTGTGGAATAGTTATTTATTTTGGGTGTTTCTTTCAGATGAGCCCCCGCTGTGCTAGTCTGGCCCTCAAGCACTATCTGCTCAAGCCAGTTCAGAGGATTCCCCAATACAGGCTCCTGTTGACAGGTACAGTCAAGTTTTTTGTAGGCTTAAGAAGCCAGTCTTCACATGCCCCAGGACACCTGTCTTCAGACAGCTGTATCCATCTGTAAAGTGTGTTTATATGACTTAAGATATGTGAGGCTTTTTTTAAACATGTCACAATATGTGAAGCTCTTTTTAAAACATGGCATAGGTTTAAGGCTTTTCTTGCAAATATTGATTGTGGTAGGATACACAAGCAAGGTCCTAAGTGTTTCCAGCACTGTGGTGTGTTCTGATGGTAGATTCAACGGTGCATAGCGAACATGAAACCTGTGATCGTTTTTACTTGAATCTGTGGTAACAGCAGCCTGTAATTTCCTCAAAGGGTTGGAATGCTCCTGTTCTGCTTTGAGTTTTTCTTTTTTGATTTTTTGGGGGAATGGGTGTTGTAACGAATAAAAAAGGCGGTACGGAAAATTGCAGCAAGGAGAAGAAAGATATCTGTGCAACTGTGAACTTCTTTGAGTGGCTTCTCCATTTCTCCCCCACCCAGGTGTTTTGTCTGTAAAATCCATTCTCTTTTAAAGGCAAAACACATGTTTTTAGTGCACACGAGTAAGTGGTTAAGACTTGCTACCAGAGCCAGCTGAGGAGCTGATTTGGAGCTAGGAAATCTGGCTCTGTACCCTGCTCTGGCACTGGCGTGTTTGGGTGGCCTTGAGCAAGTCATCTCCACGATGCAGTGGGGTTTTTTGTCTGTAAAGGGAGGGCAGTGACAGAGGCCTCCTTTGTGAAGTATTTTGAGTTGTGTTTGTTGTAAGAGGGGGATGGCTCCTGTAAGGATTTGGAAATACTTAAGGCATTGTTTCTGAGAGCCATTGCTTCTTGATGAGCAATATAAAAATAGCCTCTGTTTATGTAGTAACTGCAAAATAAAATGCTCTGTGACCTTTTTTTTTTGGCTCTGTAGCAGCTCATTGGCATTTCCCCAGCGTGTACTTAGACTAGTGATTGTGAGAAACAACGCTCACTTTTAGAAATTTCAAAGGTTTATTAAACCTTAACAAAATACAACAAAGGACTGAATAAGGAAAAATTACAGCGTGGAGAGCATGGAACTAAACCGCCACGTGCTCACCCACAAAATGGCTGCTCCGCCTCTGCTACCTTTGGTGTTGCATCAGGGAACCCTGGCCCCTCCCAAAGTCTGCCAACCAACTCTTCGTCGCCGTCCATTGGTGGGGATCGCTTCCTTGCAGCTTCACTGGAGGTCAGGTGTTGCCGTGCCGCAGCCCCAGTAACAACCTGCCCTCCCCCAAATGCCCCATGCAAGGAGCACAGGTACATGCCCTCCCTCCACATGTCCTGACTACCAAGGCTGTCCCTTGGCAACCATACGGGGGGAAAGGGGACTATGGAGAGAGCAGAGGACATCCAAACAACAAATCACAATAACGTAACTATACAGCAATAGAACTTCCTTTAACATACACACAATATTCATTCCTTAATTGCGAGAGCCACCCATCGCATTACCCGTCTATAACATGATGCTGTGGCAGATTCAGACTTAAGTGTTATAGAGCAGTTACTGAGGTATTAACATTGACTTTTTCTTTTTTATCATCTCATTGAACTCAACGTATTGAAAAAATGGGGATAACTCTTATTAAATGGAATACTCTGTAGGAGAGAATCTTAATGACACTTAACTGATGCCATAGAAAGGCATTTGGGGACTTGCTTTATTTTAAAAAGTAACTCACTTAGGGCGTGGTATACTTTGTTGTATACTTCAAAATCAGTGGAGCCTTGGGTAAGTTCAGAGGTTTTAATTGAAACAGTTTAGTTGAATAGAGGATCAGGATGAAGCAAATGCCATTGTCAATATACACAGCAGAGCAAGAGATGTCAGGGATGCATGGCACAGAAACAAAACTCAGATGTTAAAGGGGAATTCCTTGTGATGATTATCTGTCACTGTAACTGGGAGAGACTGTTTTAGACCTGAAAAAAGCCTCATCCTGTGCTGATGTGGGTTATTGTGAGTGTCCCCAGTCTGCAGACCTTACTGTGGCTGCCCAGCTTTAAATACACCTGCAAATGCTGCTGAAAGGAGTGGGATTGCCATGCTGGTGGCAAATTTAGAAATGTAATTTTCTCTTGTTCTATGTGAATAGTAAAAAAAGATCAGGACGAGAATTTAATTATGCTGGAGCTGGAGAGTGATGTTTTGGATCTGTTTCATTTTCAGCCTGTTCAGTCTTTCATGCATGTATGTTGCCCTTGAGTGCTGACTCTTCCATGTCTCTGTGAATGACCCATCTGCTTAGTTACCTTCCAACAGCTCTGTTTAATACTGAGCAATGCCTCTATAAACTTGTGCTATATGAACATCTGGAGGACACGCAAAGCATTTGTTTCTTTTGTTGCAGTGGGTGAGATGTAGCAATGGAGCAGCAGCTGCCTAGGCCAAAGATGGGGGGGAGGGGGTGGGGATCGGTGGGGAGGAGGGCGAGAGCAGCAGAATGAAAATAGTCTGGGAGACTAAGCTGTGAGGCCTGAGTCAGCAGGGATTTCTTCCTATTTAGATGTTCTGTGTCAGTGGGACAGCTTTGTAATGGTAACCTGCTGCTACTTGGTCACATCACAAGATTGTTGCAGTGCTTTGAAGTGGAATGACATTTGTGCTAACAAAGGCATGAGCAGGTGGATTCCTAAATCAGCCAAGGAGACACACAGTTCAGCACTGTTTCTGTTTAGTTTTATACAGCTTCTCCAGTTCAGTAAGTGGACTTCTTCACATACTGGCCCTGAGCGCTGTAAATATTAGATACCTTATGGGGGAGGTTAATCAGAGGCCTCTGATTTCTGAGAGAAATGAGGGAGAGGTGATTCTCTTCCCCCAAAACCCTCTAATTTGAGTAGATGACTTGAGACTGTGCAATATGAACAGGCTCTTGATTGTCATAGGATAAGCCTCTCTCCTCTTTTTCACAGCACAAGGTTGGCAGAAAGTGTCTTTTATTATCCTTAGCTGGGTTATAGTGAGGAGAGGCTGAGTGGGATGAAAAACTAGCCTTTTTTGCACTCTGCGGCTTTGCAGGTTGGAAACAGAGTTGACAGACTCAAGGTCAATTACATGTTTTGGAACAATTGCTTTGAGTTTAAATTAATTACATTAGACAACCCAAGACAAAAAGTAGTTAATGACACAGAAGATAATTTTAAGCAGAAGTGATAGCCACTGCCCCCAGCAAGTGGGAAGAGAGAATTGGGGGCTGCTGTCAGGTAGAACTAAACATACAGAAATTTTCATCACAAAAACAGTACTAGCACGCTTCTGTGATTATTTTTGTTGTGCTTCTGGCTATCCAACAGAATTAAGAATTTTTGAAGGTATGATTAAGGTCTTTCTAGTCTGAACAATGAAAGCTCATTTCAGAGGGGATTTTTTTTTTTTGCAGACATTAGATGCCATTTCACTTTAATATCTGACTTCTGCATTTATTTCATCTAGCAATACTTTTACAAAAATTTTACTGCAACATTTTTCATGTCTGTGAAATCAGCTTGTCTTTATAGTTTATGCCAATACCTCCAGAAAGCTGTTGTAAGCACAGAATTTCCAGTATGTATTCACAGGAGAGACTAAAAATATCTGTTCTGATGCTTCTCTGAAGATGAGTTTTAACTGTGAACTGAGATCCACTTACCAGATAAAGAAAGTACTAAGATGAAAATTACCTATTTATCACTTCCAGGATTTTACAGTTGTTTTATTGGCTGCTGCAGTTTTGTAAGACAAAGGCTGCCTTCTATTTTAAATACATATTTTTAAATCAATGCAGTTACATTAAAATCTTGATTTTTTTCCCTCTTCTATTCTCTGATTATATAATTTAAAATGCTAGAAAATACCCATCCAAAAATGGGTTTGAGTGGTGGTGTTTTGGGAAACATGTTATAAAGCAAGAATATGCCAAGAAATAATTAGATCCCATTTTGGGTCTCTGGTTTTACATTTCCACTGCAATTACTTTGGATGTTAAATTGGATGTCTTCATGTACCAGGGGCAGTGTCTTAGAGTGCCAGCTGTACATTTGCAGATGAGGAAATTATACCCACCTTACCTCTTGTTCCCAGCCTGTAAGAGGTGAGTGTGTGGTTTGGGAGCCTTATTTCTGTATGAGCTGTAGGGACTCATTTTTTGTACTGGGAGATTCCCATTGGGGTCTTTTGTGCTGGCCTCAATGAAGATCAAATTGCAATTGTAAAGCTTTAATTTGTTGGCTTAATGGTGGAGTCCAAAGAGTGCTCTGCCTCATCAACATGGCACAGCTCCAATGTGAGAGATCACCTATCCACAGGCAGGGCACGGGAGGGCAACTGGTGTGTTATCTGTGACAGGTTCCTCCAGGTTAAACCAAATTAAACATAGTGTGAACTCTTCTCAGTTCCTTTCAAAATACCTCCTGTTAATTTTTTTCCCCCTCATACAAGCCTCTTACCAGAATAACCCAAGGTGAAGCAAAATTAACTTTTTTTTTTTTTTTTTTTTTAATGGAATATATGGCTACCTAAATATTGCATTGGAATGGCTGGTAGCTACTACAGCATGAGATTTTGAGGGACATGAAGGATGTAATATTAATGTAGTACAGCAGAAGTTTTGGTGCCAGGTCAGACTCGTCTTAAAAGATCACGTGTTTACCAAAGCCTGCTAATGATCAGGCAGAACTCTTGAGGAGAGCAGAAAGCTGTGAGTGTTCCCATGGCCCAGCCAGTCCTGCTTCCCAGAGCTCCCTCCCTGCCTCCCAGCCGGTTCCTCTTCCTGCACCCCAACCTGCTCTTCATGCTTCTCCCTTGGATCCTCCCTTAGGTCTCTGCCAAACAATAAAATGTCAGTGCCAAGTATTTCTCTTCCTGTAGTTCTGTTTTTCTCAAAGCTTTAATTAACTGTGACAAGTTCTCTCACTCTTCACAGCAGTTCTAATGCAGAAACATGTTTCATAATTCCCTTTTAATTTTGTGCATAAGGAAAAGATTACAATGCACTAAATGCTCTCTGAGGGGCACACATGAAGCAAGACATTTTACAAAGGCAGGAACAATTGGCTCCTGATCCTTTTTGAATGAAAGAATGAATTTGGGTAGGGCAAGCATATGGGAGTTGAATTATTTCACTCCTACATAAAGCTTGTACAACTGAGAAGCTAAAATTGAATGTTTGCTCCATTACATGTAATTAGTTTTCATTAGATCTGCCAGAATATTAATGCTTCATTTAAAAGGTAATTATAAATCAGTATTTGTTGCTTTTATCAGCCTAATGTATATCTCTTGGAATATTTCTGTTTTGGTTTCTTTTCATTTTAAGGAGGTCAAAGCTTATAGAGAGTAGATGGTTGAAGTTTTACTGAGGATATATAATAATCTTTGACAGGGTATTGCACTTCTTGATGAACTACACACTCAACCAGGGAATGGGAACTCGAGGGGGATGTTTTCTTGTATAGTCATACATTTGGAGTTAATTTTAGCGAAGTAAAATAGATTTTAAAGCCACCAAGACTTGAATGGATCCAGGGTGCCATCTCGTGGTTGAATGACGTGTCATTGAAAACAGAAAATGCCTATTTTAACATTGAGGGAAGTCTATTGTTTTTATTACTGAAAAATATTAATAATGATCAGATCTTCTATACTGGACTACTTTTTTATTAGCTCCTATAGACCAGTTTAGGTGTTCACACAAATATCTATAATCTTCAAAAGTTCTTGTGTCAGCTTAAATGTAAATGATTGCAAGTAATCTACTAATTTTTCACTTAATTGGTGTTTTTCTGGAATAATGTATACAATATATCACTTTTCACTGGAGAAGACCACTGTTTCAGTAACCTATCTCTTTGCTGATGTACTTTCATTATGAAAATGCTAGTTTTCATTTTGTTATTACCTTGAGAGATTTAAAAGATGAAGTAGTAGATCTTTGTTGATTAAGTAGTAGATCTGAACAGCTGATTTCCAGGGAAAAGATGGGGTTTACTACTTTCTAGTGTTGTTTATTTATTTAACAAAACTATCTCTATATTATTTTTTTCTTTATACAGATTATTTAAAGAATCTTTTAGAAGAATCTGCAGACTATAGGGATACTCAAGGTAAATGTCCCTTTTTAAGAAATAATAGTTTATATATCAATGTTTCCAGATTTTAAATGCAGAATGCTAAGTCAGTAATGGAAATGTTTTCTATTTAGTTCTAAGTTTCTCAGCAGAGATACTAAAACATGGCAAGCTGGTGTTTCAAAAAGAGTTTGGAGCTGACAGTCGTATCAGCTCACACTTGAGTTGAAACCAAGAGATAAGAATGAAGTTCCACAGGCAGTTTAAACTTTTATTTTAGGCACTGCCATGGAAAGAGACGGTCCCTTGCATCTGTAGACCTTTAATAGGCAGCCTGCTCTCTCCAGCTATGAGCCTTTCTGGCCCCCTCCTCTCTCTTTGTGCCAGGACAAGCATCTGTGTGACAGAAGTGAGCAAGATCAAGGAGCTGCCATGGGTAATATTTAACCTGAGGAGTTCTCCAGTTTGACTTATCAGAAGCTGTACAAACACAAGTTACTCAAAGAGGCTTGCCTGCATGTGGGGGGAAAGGAGATCAGAGGAAATGAGAAGTAGTTGGTGATGGAGAGGACAGGACCACGCATTTGATAGTAGTTCAGGATTAAGGTGGTTTTACTTGAGCAGCTTATCAATGCAATGCACATTCAGGCTGTTTCCTTCTTCAGAGTGTGCCTCAGCTGTGCAAAGAATGCTCCCAGTCCATGTTTCCATTTCATTTGCCTGAGATCCTGTCACATTTGTGCAGTTCCCTTACCTTTAGAAGGCTTGTGCAGATGTAGTTGATTGGACTTTAATAAATTAATACCTTCAATCTAGTGAGCCAAGTTTGGTTTGTCTGTTGGTACAATATGGTGAAATATGTGAGTAAATACATTTCTTAGGACATTTAGATATATCTGAATATGTTGAAGATACAAGCCAACATTTTTTTAACTGATGGCTTTTCAAGAGATAGAAAAGTATATCTTGCACTTCTTTTGGCTGTGAACAGAATAATACTTGCACTGCATATTAAATAGTTGACCATTTGAAAAGAGAGCAACCTAAATATATGCTTCACTTTTTTGTGGTTGCTCCAGCTTCTCTGTTTTTTGTAGTTATATCTTTCACAGTGTTTTTCTCTCCCTTCTTATATCAAAGATAGAAGCTGAAGCGAAGTTATAACAACAATTAAGTGTTAATTTGCCATTTGATATATTTGGTAGTCCATCTTAGAACGTGCGTAAGAAAAGAAAATCTAATCTTTAGTCACGAAGATCTTTCTTGTAATAATTAAGCTTGACTTACTTCTTAAGCTTAGTTGTTTAATTCCACTGCAGGGCCTGGGAGTGAAGGGGAGGAGTGGAGAGTGAGACTAGGTTTGGTTGTGATTAATACTCTTGGAAAAAAACCCAAACAGCACAATTCTTCTTGCTGACCTTCATTTGAATACATTACTACAGCTAAGTGGTATAAGTGGAATGCTCTTCCTTGCCAAAAAGCATTTTGTTTATGGACTTTGACCCTATAGATTATTTTATATTGTTGTTTAGATTCATTTAGTCTTGGCTGTATAAATAGTCCTGAGATCCTGGAACTTTCCCTTCAATAGCTAGCAAATTTTGTAATTTTCTCTAAAATTCTTCAATCTTTCTTGAAGTCAGTGAATACAGTTTTAAGGTTTTAATATATATAGTAACTGAGAGGGGTTCAGGAAAATATAACAGAGATAATCAGGTACTCATTCCTGTCTTCCTACATTTCCCTTCATCTTTTTTCATGTAGGTGGGAGCTGGGGAGGGTTTTGCCTGAAGCAACTCCAACATTTCCTAGAAAGAGACCACCACCTACATTTCAGCAGACTTGCTTGATACCATGACATATATATCTAAACTGAAATTTTGGTCAAATTTAAAATACATAGCTTGATATGTGCTATGTATTTTAGCTGTTTGATTCTGTGCTTGCATTGCCTTGGCTCATGACAATATTTTACAAAAAATCTCCTTTGATTGGCTTAGGAGGAGGAGGTTTTTGTTCATGTCTGTTTAGTTTCTTACATGCTTCATGACCTTCTGAACCCTTCAGTGCAGAAAGCTCTGTCTTTTAACATACTTCCTTTCCAAATATGAGTCAATAATAAGGGAAGTATAAGCATTCTACAGTACTAATACTCTAATGATTATCTAGAAAAAACCCCAAGGCCTTGGTTTTACCTGGTTTGGTAGGCTTCTCTGTGGACTTTTAACCAATTTTATTCCTTTCTTTGAAGTGCTTGACTGTAATTCAGTTACTCAGAAGGTGCTAAATGCTTTCAAGACTACATTTCATCAGAACAGTTGTTCTAGCTTTCTGTTAAGTGTCTTTTTTCTGCTTAAGTAAATTGGCGGTTTTTGGATAAAATCCTTCTATGGGGTGGATCCTTGGACTGAACACTCACCATGTTCACATAATCATTTTATGTAACTGTTTTTTACACTTACACCTTAGGATATTTTACAGTTGAGTTGCATGTTATTAAATATCAATACTTAATAAAATTGCTTATATTTGGTAACTTTTTTTAGAGATTTATTTTTCTTTTGGTATTACAAGTTCAAAATTTAGAAATTTGAGCTTTACTGTTATTTTGAGGGGCAGCAAAACTACAGACAGAAATGGCGAAGAGGTATATAATTTTTTTACGTACTCTTCCATGATGAATGGCAGTGATGGCATTTAGGTAAAATGGCAAAAACTTAGTCCCTACAGAGTCTCTGTTAAAATGTTGTTAACTTTTCCACTGTAAGTATAGTAAGTAATTTGTTGTGTGAGAAACTGGAATTTAACTTGGCCTGTGGACTGTTTTGAGTAGCTGTAAGAAATAATTGACACTGTTGGTTGAAGCAATGACTTGCTAGGGTATACTTATTAAACCATGATCCAGAGACTCTGGGATTTTTGGGAAGCACTCCTGAACGTACAGTAAGATCATTCCATCTTGGAATGATGTGGAAATGCAGTATGGTATCTGTGTTTTACATTATACCAATGCTAACTGGTCTGTATAACCAAAACATCATTTCTTCACCTTTCAGATGCCTTAGCTGTTGTCATAGAAGTTGCAAACCATGCCAATGACATCATGAAGCAGGGAGTAAGTATTTTGCCTTATGAAACTGGTTGATTAAAGCTTTCTCGCTTTCTCTCTCTCTCTCTGTGTCTCTCTCTCTTTCTCCCTTTTTTTTGTTCCTTAAAAAGAAACAAGAATGCAAGGGCAAGTACTTACCTTCTGCCTTTTTTCCCTCATAGGATAACTTTCAGAAACTCATGCAGATTCAATACAGTTTAAATGGACACCATGAGATTGTACAGCCAGGAAGGGTAAGTGCCCCACATGGCATTCAGCAGATTGCAGTGAAAGTGCAGTGAAAGTGAAGATGATATGCAAGTAGAGACTAACACTGGAATATACCAAGAAGAAAATTGGTCCATTACTTCATTATTAGGTTCTAACAGTCGAACGAATACTGCCGCTCCATACGTGTGGCGTTTTTTTAAAAGTTCATCTGACAGAAACTTAGAGTTTTTAGAATATATGATTCCTTGCCAGATCTTGTAAGCAGGTCTTTTTGTCCACAAGCTAACCCTGTATTTCTCATGGTTTCATGTGCAGCGTGGAAAACTAATGCAGTCATCCACACTCACTTTTAGAGAAACCTAAGGATAAACAGCTTTTCTCAGAAAGGGAATTCTGAATCCCAAAACTTGTGTGGCACTTCTAGTGTAGTAATAATCATCATCATCATCATCATGATCATGATAATATTTATTTAAAAGTCAGCTCATTTTCATGGCTTGTGCCCTAAAAAGCTAAGTTTTGCATATCTTGTTTTAATTTACTAGGTCTTTTTGAAAGAGGGAACACTGATGAAGCTATCACGGAAGGTCATGCAGCCAAGAATGTTTTTTCTGGTAAGATGTTATGTATGTTGCTATGTGCCTTATCCTACTGTAGTTTTCAGTGGTTAAAACATTACACTGCAAATATAACTAATGACTGCAGAAAAAATTACTCATCGTTGCTATTCTATTCTGTCAGCTCTAATATGGAGATATTACCTGTGGCATATGCACTGATTTTAATGGAAAACCATTTCTCACTAAAATGTACTATTTTGAACAATGCTCATTTAAAATCTGAGATCTTTCCTGAGAAGACATTATCTGTGGTACTGTGGAAGGCAGCACAGTTACTGCATCCCTCTTACCAGATCTTCAAACTCAGAACTCTTGTCGCTGCTACTGCACCCTTCCCTCCCTCCTTTCCTTCCTCCCGTCTCCCTCCTCCTCTCTCCTTCCCCTTGCAGGAGCCCATGTGCATCCTGAGCAGAGCACTGGCTGGAAGTTAAGTACTGGGTTCTCTTCCTGTCTCTGCTACTGCTTTGTTTTGAAACTTCTGTGCATCTCTGAAGTTTCTGGTTCCACGTGAACCTTTTGTTTATCTTTTCTATTTAGACAGTAAAGCAGCTGTTATCCTGTAATTTATGGCATTATTGGTCCACAGTCCTGGCTAAATTCTGTCTTGTAATATGAAGAAATACCTCCCTAGGCAGTCCTGGAGTGTGTATTATACCAGTTATGGAAATACTCTCAAAAATGTGGTGCTATCTCAAGCTTCACAAAACAGATATTGCTAATTTCAGTGTCTCTGTCTTGGATGTTCTCTGTTTTGTTTTATCAGGCAAGGTGTTTATTTGGTTTGGGTTTTTCTTAGATAGAAATGGTACAGGGTAGCATTCATACCATTAGACACAGTGATTTTTCCATTTATCATGTTGTGAAAATTTAGTAATAATTTGAACCATATGGTTAGTTTGCGAAGAATCATAAATCAAAAACTTATGAGACACTTCAGGTTTTGGTATTTGTTTATGTGTTGTAAATGAAGTTTGGATCCATGTGTTGAACAGCACAGAAAATAAAAAAATCTTAGTTACTGTTCAGTAAGTGCACTGAACAAATCCAAGTCTGGTTGAACCGTAAATAAACAGTAGATGCACTTTAAACTGGTAAAAATCACAAGGTATGGTTAAGTTTGTCCTTAAAAATTGCTAATCTATTCTGCTATCTCCTAGTTTCTGGATTGCTTTTATTTGTTTGAATGGTTAATTCTAATATCCTTTTAAAGTAGTTTGCTATATTATATACCTGTGTATAATAATAATAATAACAACAATAATAATAACAACAACAACAAAACAACAACAGAAACATTTTTGTCCCTTTTGTCAGCCTGTTCTTTGACATCCGTGCACTGTTTACTCATATGCCAAATGTATATTTACACAAGGAGGATATAAATAGATACCTATTGTTATCTAAATTCATACATGAAGATGTTTCTTGGATCCTAAGTGGAATAATAGGAAGTAGAGGATACCCTTCTGGACAGTTATCTCAGTGCTGAAGGAGTTCTGTGCTTCCAGTAAAATGCATCTGAAATTATCTGTCTTTTAACAAACTTTAGTCAGTAAAAAGCATTCTGTATTACAGTTCAATGATGCCCTGTTGTATACTACTCCAGTTCAGTCAGGGATGTATAAACTCAACAACATGCTGTCATTGGCTGGAATGAAGGTGAGTCCCTTGTTAAAGTGAGCTTTTCTCCAAATCTACCAAAACTCGGGCCTTCAAATTTTGAAAACGCAACTGTGTTTACTGTTGGCAAGAGATATTAAATATGCTTATGTTCCAGAGCAATCCTACAGGCTTAACTTCTTTTGCCTAATGTGGCCTGTGGAATTGCTATCTAGGTTTCCCTAAATATTCTGTTGCCTCAGGATTGTCTTGGCTGCATTTCACCCAGTGTTGTCCTACTCTAGAACAGTATGCCGACTTATTTTTTGTACTGTATTTTGTTTAGACTGCATCACTTTTGCCCTTTAACTGCTTTCTTTGCTGACACCCGGAGATTAGGCATCTTTGCCTGATAAGATCCTGGTGGATCAGTTCTCTGTGGCTTATAAAGATTTGCTAACTGTGAGGGAAGATATGGATTTTCTTCCTGAGCCCTTGTGGAAAGCATCAAAGTTAAGCCTTGAGCTCCGCTGGGTAATGATAAGGCACGCGCATGCCATATAATGACTCAGTCACTGACATGACAGTTAATGGGAACAACAAATCATTGCCTTGGGAATCGTCTCCAGTCTTGTCAGAAAAAATCACCAAGTCCAGTTGTCGTGCAGATCTGGCACTCAGGTCCAAAGTTTTGCAAGTAGAGCTACAAAATCTCTTTTGCCAGCAGATGTCTTGTGGCAGCTCAGACCCACTCTTGACTTTTAAGCCCCCTTATGTTTGAAATTGGGTAGCTCAGAAGGATCAACAGGGTAGTGCAGCCCTTGCCTACTCTGGGTTACATGAGTGGGCTACATCTCATCCTGCAGCAGCAGCACCTTTTTTATTGTCCAGTTGCAGGAGATGCTGACAGGGCAACATGACTGGGCCTGTATGGAAGGTGTCTGACAGCTCTTGAGCTTCATTCCCCTGTACATCTCCAGTGTTTGTATGAGGGCCAGTGAAATAAAAGGATGGACTGCATATAATCTTAGTGTAGCTGGGCCCTTTGGTATATGATTTCCTGTTTCTCAGTATGTTCTCTCCAGTGTTCCCCTTCAGCAATAAAAATGTAAGAGATTTTACAAGAATTAAAATTAGAGCAATGACAAAAGCACCATTTCAGTCTGAATGTAAAGTTTTCTCTCTTGGCTGAAGGTCAAAAAGCCAACCCAGGAAGCATATCAGAATGAACTGAACATTGAAAGTGTAGAGAGATCCTTCATTCTTTCAGCAAGGTAAGTCCTTCAAATAAACAGTGATTTTAAAACTATGTGTTTTCAAAAGGGCCACACAAGATTTTTAGAGCTTGTTTTGCGCTTAATGTAATGAAAAGTTACTCTTGGCTTGAGTGATTATAGAATAGAGAGAATCAGTAAATCAGAGTGAATAAAACCAGTGTTTGGTTCCTCTATTTCGCCTTAGCTACACCTTCAGAAACTTCAAGTAAATTGAAATACTACCCTTGCACTGCCTTTCCTTGAAAGGGTTTCAACTTAATTCATTTTAGTCTTTTCCAGTGTTTTTTTGTTCTTCTGAAGTTACTGATACACTTTGTGTTACAGTAACTGTAAAACAAAGTAAATTCTCTAAGTAACAGCAAAAGGATATACGGTCACTAAGCTCAGGCAGCTATGGTCACCTTCATTGAGATGCCTTTAGCAAAGATCTGTTTTTGTGGATTGTTGTTTTTACAGTGCTTGAGTTCAAGTTTTATGTGTTCTGACATCTGTGACAGTGCTGATACCAATGAAGAAAGACATGCTTTCTCTTTTTTTTTTAGCAAAGCTGAGCAAGAGCAGACTGCTGCTTTTTGTGTGACTTTGTAAATACTGACATGAGAATGCACAAAGATAGCAGTATCTGTAGCTGATGGGTAGACCAAGGTTAACATTGTCAAAGAGGCCAAAGGAAGTAGCTCAGTTGTCAGAGCAGTAGTTATTTATAACAAGGCACTTGAAATGGGTAATTCTGTATTTTTTCAACAAATTTAATTGTGTCTTATAGATCACAGTTTAGGGTATGGTTCTGCTCCAATGTAATATGAACAGCTGTGTGCTACTTAAGTGCACAGAGATATGACTGGATGTCACACAGACACATAAAGCCTTTCAGGGGATGGCAGCAGGCAATGAGGATTTATCTCTGCTTGACTTGAAACAGTGTTTCACTTTGAATTCAGTTGTTTTAAAAAATTGTAAAAGAATAATTGGAACTCCTGAAAATGTTACCATCTTAACGTACAAGCTACCTATTTTCCACAAAACAGGAAAGACTAGTCTTTTTGATGAACTGATTAAGTGGTAGATTAAAAGCAACTCCTGGGAAAGGCGTGCTGGTCCATAAGGGAAAAGCCCTATATATATAACATACATACAAATTTGGTATGGTTTGTGATACGCTTTTGTCTTAACCTTGAAATTGCTGGAATTAACCTCATATTACCAACTGAGGCTGCTACAATTTGCTTTTTTGTTTTAGTGTTTTTGATGTTGCATCTTTGGGGAGCATTCAGCTCTGTTACTTTTATACTTGCTGGGAGCCATGCATGTGCAAGAGCCCGAAGTTACACAGCAGAGACAGGCAGAGGTTGCATTTGCATGGCAGGAAGGAGGTGCTGGAGGCTCCACATGTAAATGATTTAAGATTATTTTCTCTCTGTCATCAGAACTGGGCCTGTTGTGGTATAGGAGGGAAGCAATTGAAAAACACTACCAGCAATGGGTGCTTGCATATATTTTTCCCAATCAACTTTGTTATTCCTATTGGTAAATATTCTAAATGTGTAGAGAATTCATACCTTGTCAACCCAGGCTGCATCTTCCTTTAAATGATGCCTCATTCTTACAGCTTATCATGTAAGTAATATAGGGTAAAAAAAAGCACCTTAATTTCAGAACTGTTCAAATTAGTCTTAAAGACACTGGGGACAAATTTCACTTCCATGGGTTTTTTCCTATAATAAGCATTATGTGTAGTGTACACCAGAAATTATGAAATGATCCTGGGAGCAGAGACAGGGAAGTGAAAAATTAAGCTGGTGAAAAATTGCTAGTAGTAGAAAGCAGGCCAGTTAATAACAAATAAAAATTAATGCCTAGACAAGAGTCTTTGTCACTTCAGGTTTAATTTTACTGACTGCATTAGTATTCTGATTTATCTAGTCTGGGTTGAGGTTTCAATTTTCATGGGATATCTGTAGGAATGTGAATTGTTTTCTATAGTACAATGCAGTATTGTTTTAGAAATCTCTTCATCAGAAAAACAAGTTAGTGCATCTGCATGATACAGCACTGTACAGAAGTAAAGCTTTGGTCCTGGCAACAACAGTCATGCCAGCCTGACGTGGTCTGGCCCCTCAATAAAGCTGATGAAGAGCTACCCCAGGCAGATAGAGCTGTATCTCTTCCTATTCTACCTAAGGATGGTCAGGCAAGACTGGCTCAGCTGGGAGAGGTACCCTAAGGCTCTGATCCTGGAAACAAGAGGGACATGCTTCCCCAGTGCCCTCCTGGGGCCACTGAGCCCTTTACCTCCAGTGAGCAGCTGGATGTGTGCCCCTAGCACATGCATTTGCCAGTAGTAGCCATTGCTGGGGTTCTCTGTAATCCATTTGAGGCTTTCTATTGTGATGTTAAATCTTAAATAAATAAATAAAAATAATAATGTTTTTAAGACCCAAGAAACTCCTGCAGTTTTAGTAAACAAAATCGCTTTTGGAAGGACGCAACAAATCCTGGACCTGCAGTAGGGCTGGGCAGCTGTGGGGAAGGGCTGGAGTGACAGCAGAAGAAACTGCCAATTTTGCTGCAGCAAACCACTACATCAATTCCATTGCCAGTGGCACCACTTTTACTCCTACATTCTGAAGGACTGTAAACAATCCTAAAGGTTACCACTAGCAAACTTACCAAGCACGAGGTTCCTGGTGAAATGTTAGGGTGTAAGCCTGTAGCTTATTGTGCAAGCCACTGCATACGGAGCAGTCCCCATATGATGGGGGTGGTGGTGGTGCATAATCTCCAAAACCTCCTATGACAACTTTCAATTTGATTAACTAGTACAGTTACAAGAATCTAATTAAATGTAACCAGATTTTGAAAATGCCAGAGTTGATTAGAATTATAAATATTACGTAGTTAATGCAAACCAGTTGTTCTTTCCCGATGAGGAACCAAAGGTAAATAGACAGAGCAAGATGTTCCCCTCAGAATGTGAGATGTTGGGACAGACACTAATGCATTGCTTTGCCCTTGCATGTATCTTATTTCCTCTCCTTTTGTTCTGATTTTATTGCTGTGTGTGCTAGATATTTATTTTTTTTTTTAGCTTGTGCCTCACAGGCTTCCTGTGTGTTTACTTTAGCAGATTTGTCCTCTCTGATTCTGCATAATACTCGGTTTCATCCCATTCAAACCCCCCATTCAAAATATTTTCCTTAAAGGTCCAAAGATGATAAAAGCTTCCAAATTCACCTACACAACCATTAAATAATAATTGGCATTAGACACCTCATTTGTGTAAGTTATTGCTCACCTCTTCCCTAATTTTCCTTTCTATATATTTGTGTTCAATTCCTTGGTTTAAACAAATTTATCTGATACTAATTAAAAAGTGGGGAATGGAAAAAATCTTGGGAGTAGATTCTTGGTTAAATTTTAGAAGCCCTTTTTAAGTTGGCATGGCATCTTAAACAGTCTGGCTGTTCCTCTGCTGCAAAACTGCTTCATCCTTCGTCAGAGCCTTCTCTATGTTGCTGGCACAAGTCGTTGTTCAGCTGTGTGATGAACCTAGTCTGTCAATTGATCCAGAGGAAGGGCCAGTTGATGGCTTGCTTTAGTGTGGATTTGTTTCCCAATCCAGCCTGCTGCATAACTGTGTGTGTTCTGGCACAAGAGTGAAAATAAGGTCTAGTGGCTGAGAGAAGGGATAGTAGGCTGCCCTTTGCAGCAGGAAGAGCACATATTTATGAAGATGGTGTTGTGCCCATGAACAGAGGAGGTGCTTTGGCACTGCACATAACCCAGTATAGCTGCAGGGTCCTTCTGCACCAGGTACTCCTTGTGCTCCTTGTGCTGTGCCACTTCAGCCTGATGCTCTCCTTGCCCTTGATTAGCGATCCGCCAGCTGTGGAATAAAGAGATGGACAAAGCTTACCTGTCTCTCTGAGTTAGCTCATCCAATGGAAATGTTTTGGGGAAAAAAATATTATTTGAAAGTAGCATGACCTGGTAGGAGCAAATAGGAGCACAAGGCAGGAGAAGAGTCACTGTGTTTTATCTGACAGAACCTTGGAGTTTCACAGGGTTGGTTATAACAAACTGCACTCTGAGAGAGAAGGAAGTGGGGAGAAAAAAAGCTTGTTGAAATTTTAGGTTGTCTTCAAGATGGAAGGCCCATGCCTTTGTTCTGGGAGCATCATTTAAACAAGTATTATTCAGGCTATTCAAGGGTCTGGGGAGGAGGGGGAAGTGATGATGGACAAGCCTTGAAAGAATCACAGGGCTTTTGGAAGAAGGGAAGGGAAGAAGGGAATCCACGTGACAACAATAGACAGAGAAGTCTTTTTTAATATTAGTCAGCATAAATAAATAACACCATACCAAAGGTTAAAAAATGATGCCAATTATAGTAGGAGTTGTAGACGTTTAATAAACTGAAATTGCAAAGGAGTTCCTCCAATGTACAGTAATGCTAGTGGAATTCTAATCAACACTTGCTTCTTAAAATGTTAATAAATTGGTTTTGTGGGTCTTTACTCCAACAGTTCTGCTACAGAAAGAGATGAGTGGTTAGAAGCTATCTCCAAGTCGATTGAAGAATATACAAAAAAGAGAATCACATTTAATCCAAGCAAAAGTCTTGAAGAGGTATATCCTACCATTATTGTTGGTTTGTTCCCTTTTTGAATATAAAGTTTCCTGTCAAGTGCTTAGAGAAACAAGAGGTATTCCATGACAAATAATAAAGCAGGATGGTAAATAATTGAACAGATGGTAGAACAGAATATTTCACAGTGTTATCTGCTTCATAAATTTAAAATTATTTTCTTCAAAAAAAAAGCCAAATCAGGTTTCTCAGTTCTCTCTGTAGCCTTGTGCACAGAAAGATGAAATCAAAGGGCTTTAAAGCAGCTGTTGATCCAAGCAGGCTGGTAAAGCTTGAAGTCATTAAATGCATCTCTTTTGTCAGGCTTGCATTATAATGATCAGTGATGAAAGAGTAGATAACATTTAAGACCATGACAATTTATCAGAGACGGTTTTCCAACACCATTAGCACTTTGCTATAATCACTGATGAATATTAGTGTTACTTCTCACTGAATGTAATGATATTTGTGCCTATGTTCTCTCAGGCAGATCCAGAGAAACAGGAAGAAGATAGTCCTCTGGGATCAAAGGCTCCCATCTGGATCCCTGACACGAGAGCCACGATGTGCATGATCTGTACGAGTGAATTCACGCTGACGTGGAGAAGGCACCACTGCAGGGCGTGCGGGAAGGTTGGGTGATTTTGTGGTTACCTTTTCAGTTGGTCATTCAAGTTCCCTGTGTGACATTCAGGTGGAGCCTTATCACTCCAGCTGCTCTTCTACCCTATACTATGACACAGTTATGTGGGTTAGAAGCAACACGTTTGGGTTGGTGGTCTGGGGGCTGGGGTTTGGGTTTTTTGGACAGGTGTTAGGACAGACCAGTATTCAGCCTTCAACATGCTACATGTTAGTTGCTTTGCATTCTGGAGTGCTATTTATGGTTATTTTGCAATTACATAATACCCACAAATGTTAGCTGAAATGAAGAAGTACCTTCCTCACAAATTTTCGTAAGATAAATAATGATTTTTGATTTTACGTTAGTACCAACCTTCTTTTATATTTTACACTTATGAAAGCTCTATCTGATGAACTTTTTCTTTCTTGTTTTAATCCAGTGGGAATACAAAATTAGAATGCAATGCAGTTGAGACATCTGTGTTGTAAAAAAATCAAGAGAGCAATAGCTTTTTAGCTATTTCAAAAAATTTATGATTGGAACAGTTCAGTAGCACAGTGGGCTTATTCTGATTTTAATGGATCATTATCGTTGGTTTATGACTCCTAATTCACTGATTTTTTTTTTTAATATTTAAATTTTTATCATTTAGAGGAGGAAAGCATGTTAAGCATAAAGGTATGGGAAAAAGCCAAGCTCTTAAAACATTTGCACTGTAAAATAGTGCCTATTTCAGGTTCTTGTGGGCTTTAAAGTGCTGAAGTGAATGTCTTTGGGTATTTGGTGATTTACAGGTGCACATCATGTACAATAATGTTTCTACCTGTTTCTATCTGTTTCCAGATTGTCTGTCAAGCTTGTTCATCAAACAAACATGGCTTAGACTATATGAAAAACCAGCCAGCTAGAGTATGTGATCATTGCTTCAGGGAGCTACAAAAGCAGGGTAAATAAAACCTTCACAAATTGTCTGTCTTACTTTTGTGCCTTTATAACATGATACATGTGTGCCTTATCTTTACTGCTGGGTTCAAACACTGAATTCTACTTGTGCCTGAAAAATGATTGGCACCTCAGATTCTAAGCCAAACAAGCTTCTGTGGAGCAAGCTAGGAAATTAATTTGCAATACATTGGCTCTTCCTTCCAGGAACATGTGTGCCTATGGTAACAATACGTAGCTTATGCTGCTTTCCTTTTGAGATAACACGTGTTGCATTGCTTTTCACAGGGTACAAGTGTACATTAGAGTCCTTGCAGTTTATCCTGACCTCCCAGGGGGTTCATGTGTATGGTTGCACTCTGTAACTTGTATGTCTATAGACTTCATTTTTGCCAGCTAAGCTGCTGAGATGGCTAAAGTTCTGGGGCTCTAGGCCTAGAGACATGGGCCTTAATCTTTTTGGAGCCGAGTCTCTTCAGGTCTATAAACTGGCCTCAAGCCACTCTCAAGCCTCAGCTCAGATGGAATTCAAGGATTTGGCATATCTGTACCTCAGTTCTGAAAGAAAACTCCTAACCATTGCCTACTGAACACTGGCAATATGGGATTCAACATAAAACACCACAGCTGGAGCAGTTTTCATTGAAATGCTTTTGGAGAATGTGGTACCTAGTGGAAAGCAATGGCTGGATAGCCTAATGGTAATAACATTTGCTTAGAAGGGGGGTCCAGGGTTAGTGTCCTCATCCTGAGAAAATTCCAGTACATCTCTTTGAAGAAGCTTCATATCATTCTGCAGAAACAAGTGTAAAATCAATGGAAGTACCTCCCAGTGAGGTGGGAATCCAGTCCCATCTCACAAGACTTGATGTGAATTGAGTTGAAATACTCGAGTGTAAAGTACACGAATGAGCTGTAAAGAGACTGAAGGAGCTTTCTGCCCTTCCTGTGGCAGAGGCTCCAGTGCAACACGAACTCTCCAGGGTGTTGGGAAATCTGTGGTGCCCAGTGAAATAATAAAGCTGGCATCCCAGCATGCTGGGGGTGACATTTCTCTCGGGGATGCAGAAGGCAGCATGGATAACCCTGGAAATGACAGTGGGAGCCTGCGGTGATGGGAGGGCCAGTGCTTGAACCACCTGCAGGTGTCTGCGCTGGGCACTAGAGGCTGCTGTGCTGCAGGCATCTGCAGCTGCCTGAAGCTGGGAGAAGGGCTGGGGAGCAGGTGCAGTACAGCTGGCAATCACATTGCTCTCCTGCTCTTCTTATTATTTCAAAGCCTCACCAAGTTCAGGGCAAACTCTAGAAGTAGACTTTATGAAACCACTCATTCCAAGTGCAGCTGTAACAAAAAATGGTGGGTGTTGCTAGAAAAAGGGGTTTTGAAGAGGTGAAGTATTGCAGAAGTGTTCCAAGAGAGATGAAGTAACTGCCTGTGGCAGTGGAGAAAGCACATGCTGGGAGATGGGGATGTCCAGAAGTATGTGTGTGCTGGCAGAGGAGCCTCCCTACTGAATAAGGTTGAGAAGTTACCAGATGTAGAGAATTGAAAGATAAAGTACAGGCAACATAGAGGACAGCTGTAAAAATTTGCTGTGATTTTTAAGACTTAATTATCACCCTCTTCATGAGAAAAGCAGTTCAACACCCAGAAAAAAATACTTTGAAAACAAACAAGACCAATATGTTTGGTTTTAAACTTCTTGTGGTTTTTCTTAGTATGATTGTGATTTGGGAGATTCTAACTCATGGTATTGATGATAACATTGAAAAGTTAATTCAGTGCTGAATTTAACATGATTAGGTGTTACTATTGTAACCCTGTAATCTGAATAAAAATGCCAGCTGTTTTTAAGAAAAGAAGTCCAAGAGAAGAGAAGTCCTATGTTTGGTCATCTGTGAAATTAAATCAGTATATTCGTCTTGCGCATTTTAGATAACCAGTGCACTCCTAAGAGCGGATCTCCAGTCAACCATAAATCTCCATCAAGTGCCTTGTCTACAGTATTACAAAGTATTCCCTCTGGAAGAAAGCAGAAAAAAATTCCAGCAGCCCTCAAAGAAGTAAGTGTTTTATTGGTCAAAAGCGGTGTCTTGTTGCTATTATATCATCAATATTAAGAGTAGGAAAAAAGTCCTTATTTTAACCATCTTATCTAGAATCAAATATCAAAATGTGTCTCTGATGTTTGGGCCTTAGTTTTAAATAGGCAGGGACATGAACTGTGAAGCACTGTGTAAACTGCATAAACACCTGTGAGACTGTGATTCAGAGCTTTAGTTAAAATGGTAGTTTCTTTCTTGCTTCCCTGTGTTTCCCTGAATTGTGATTTATCACTGTACCAACAGTCAATGACAAGACTCCTACACCAGCTCAGCCCTTGGTTTATGATTAGGAAAGGTAGAGTGAAACCATACTCACTGTAGTTCTTGGGAATGGGAGGAAGTGATTTTTCACTTCAGCAGGTTTGCTGAGGACACCAAGCTGTGTGTTACAATCCACACATCAGAGGGAAGGGATGCCATCCAAAGAGACCTGGATGGGCATGAGAGATGGACACAAAATTCACAAGGTCCTGCATGTTTGTCAGGGAAATCCCAAGCATAAATACAGGCTGAGTGGAGAATGGATTGATGCCAGCCCTGAGGAGAAAAAATTGGGCCTGGTTCTGGATGAAAAGATCAACATAAATTGGTAATGTGCACTTGCAGCCCAGAAAACCACCTGTGTCCTGGGCTGCATCCAAAGCAGCATGGCCAGCAGGGTGAGAGGCAGGATTCTGTCCCTCTGCTCTGCTCTGATGAGACCCCACCTGCAGTACAGCTCTGGGGTCCTCAACATAATAAGGACATGTACCTGCTGGAATAAGTCTAGAGGAGGCTACTAAGTTAAGGGAGGACTGGAGCACCTCTCCTGATAAAACAGGCTGAGAGACTCAGGATTGTTCAGTCTGGAGAAGAGAAGGCTCCAGGGAGATTTTGGAGCAGCCTTCCAGTACCAGAAGAGAGGCCTACAAGAAAGCTGGAGAGAGATTTTTTACAATGGCATGTAGTGATAGGACAAGGGAGACCCTTCATAAGTTGAGGCTAGGTTTAGATTAGATACTGAGAAGAAGTTCTTTACTATAAGGGTGGTGAGGACTTGGAACAGGTTACCCAAAGACGTTGTGGACTCTCCATCCCTGGAAGTGTTCATGACCAGACTACATGGAGCTTTGAGCCATCCAGGCTCTTGGGGAAGCTGTCCCTGCCCGTGACAGGGGAGTTGGAACAAGACGATCTTTAAGGTCCCTTCCAAGCCAAACCACTCTGTGATTCTATGGTTCTTATATAGGAATGTGTGTTCTCCAGCTGTATGTTTTCCTCAGTGTTTTGGCTCTCTCTTGTGCTGTTGTATCCAACTTAAGTTCCAAGCTTCATTTACTGGACACCTCTCTTCCAGACCAGATAGATGGTAGCAGGTAAAGTAATTTGTCTTTCATCCACCTGAGTTAGTTAGCAACATTAACCTGAGATCAGGTAAGAATTTCAGTCTCTGACAGGCAGGACTCTGGAAATCTGTTTAAAAAAAAAAAAAAAAAAAAAGCCGTACTGTGAAATAT
Source organism: Phylloscopus collybita (assembly GCA_027886175.1). Taxonomy (NCBI): domain Eukaryota; kingdom Metazoa; phylum Chordata; class Aves; order Passeriformes; family Phylloscopidae; genus Phylloscopus; species Phylloscopus collybita. Next base: position 44,901,852 of record JAJNNQ010000137.1, on the reverse strand, counting down.
TATTATAGTTTGTTGATTCATTTTGTTTTTCCTCTTCAGGTTTCAGCAAATACGGAAGACTCTACAATGAGTGGCTACCTACACAGATCTAAGGGCAGTAAAAAACCATGGAAACACCTGTGGTTTGTTATAAAAAATAAGGTGCTATACACATATGCTGCTAGTGAGGTAAGAGGCCACATATTAGAAATTAAATATCCAGTGATAATACTGTCTTTGTAACAAAGTTGTTTATTCTTATGATCTAGAAAAAAAGTATAAAATTAGATCACCTTACAGTATTTGATCTGATTGCGATGCAGTATTTTGAAAAGGCCCAGTGAGCTCGATACCATAATACATCGATACAGCTACACTGTTTCTGATTCCAGATGTAGCTTTGAGTACCTCTGCACTGCACATCATTGCTCAGTTGTAGGTATGTTCTCAGTCAGTTGAATACATGGGGGATCTGTTTGCATGTGTCACAGTGTACTAGTGGCAAAGGCAACATTATAAATGCATCTTGAACTATCTTGTTCTGCAGTTCCATAAGGTGTTTTGACTGCTTCCAAAAGGAGTAAACTAAAACTCTTTACTTCTCCTCAAACTGTTGTCTTCAGCCTGGAGTTGTTATTTGATGTAAAAGAAATGCATCTTATGTAATGGCATTTGTTTTTTATTTAGAATGTGTAGTCCTACTGCAGTGTGGAATAATCTCTAACATATACATATATATATGTATATATGGTATCCCAATATGTGCTGAGAATGTAGTTTTATTGCATCCTAGAATGTTCTTAGAATATTTTGTAACATATATGGATGTATTGATCTTGGGTTATTGTATTGTGTGTTTTCGTTTACTACTCGCTTTCAAGAGCAAAATATCCAAAGCATCTGTTTTAAGGTATTGCTATCCCTCACTCTCTTTCAAAATGTAAGGCCCAACCTATCCTGGCCATGTAAAAAAATTATCCTTCTTCACTCCACACCACCCCCACTCTAGTTATTTCCTGGTTTATGCTTAGATTGTTCCTAGGTTGTTCCTGCCAACCTTTATTTTAGAACTTCTGAATTATGTCCAAAACCTGTGATGTTATTTCCACTACAGCATTGGCAATACTAAAAAAAAAAAACAAGTAGTTCTAAAAATAGCTTGAATAATTATGTAGAAAACAATTACTTTTACATCAATCAGAAAATCATTTCAGAGCATTGTGTCTCTTCTGCCCTTTGCAAAGGAAACTTTGGCAGAGGTAAAAAAAGAGCAAAATCTGTGACAGTCACCTCAAATTTTCTTTTGCTTCACTTTCTCTGACATATCAGCCTTACAGTGTAGCTTCAGTTTGCAGTTCACAATCAGAAAATTAATTACTTCCTATCTTCTTAAACTGAGGAACATCTGTCCTTAGTATTCAACTTGGTGAGCCATTGCAGGGGACATTATTTAGATAGTCTAAAGGGAAAGTGCAGTGTTGCCTTGGCCACTTAAGCTACTAATATTTTTTCCAAGTGGTAGAAAGATCAATGGTAAAGAAGTCACCTGTTAGTGGTATGAAGACCTGAGACAGTAAAACAGATTGCTCAGCCTTACATGACTCTTTTCCAATATCAAGAACTTCTGCTGTCACAGGACACTTTTGTTTCACTGTAGAGGCAATTACCAAAGTCTTCACTTGATATGTCAACGTTCATGTCAATTTGGGAGGGTTTAGCAATTTTTTTTCTTCTGTTCATAAGCATTGCAGGACCTTGCCTAGTTACAAAACGCTGTTTTGAAAATTGCACAGGATAAAAATACTTTTTTTCCCCCCCTTTCCAAAAATGCTGTGTATTGTATTCATTAAAAAAAAAAAAGACAAGAGTATTTAAAAAAAAAGTAACTGAGCTAAATGAGGAAGGGTCTTTTCTAGTCAACTGTGAACACTCAGCAACCTTGTTTTCCCCTATCCTGTTAATTTCCAGCAAAAGAAAGTGAGATAAGTTTAACCATTTAAAGATCTGGAAATTACTTCAGTGCTTGAGAACACAGGTTGCCTCTGTAGCTCCTCCTTTTAGCATACTCAGTGCAGTTAGTAGCATCCCACTTCACTTCTGAGCTTGCTGGGGAAGCACTGGGCTTGATGGGCCTCTGGGCTGCTGCCAGGTGGTGGCTGATCTGTTGATACAAGAAATCCTTGCCAGGCAGAATGATGAGACCATGCAGTGAAAGCCAAGGTAGATGCTATCAGGGAAATGAAAAGAGGATCAGTGATGTTGCAGTCTGCGAGGTTTTATTTTCTGCCCCCTGACTGATGCATGGAGGATATGAAAAGTGGCATTCTGTGTGTGCCTATTTATAACCATTTGTTGCATTGTCTGCTGCAGTGGCGTGGTGTATGAAGCCTAAATGCATGCCTTAGGATGTCTTACAAGCTCTAATTTTGTATTTTTTTCCTTTTTTTTCCCTGTTACATAGGATGTGGCAGCATTAGAGAGCCAGCCTTTACTTGGATTCACAGTCAGTGAAGTAAAAGATGAAAACTCAGAATCTAGAGTGTTCCATTTACTGCACAAAAACACTTTATTTTACATATTCAAGGCAGATGATCCCCATTCAGCTCAAAAGTAAGAAACTATTTCAATTAATTTCTGTGCCATATTTCTAGAAGATTCAGAAGTGGTGAATGTTAATATTCACACATTGAGCATATGTATAAAAGATCCATATTATATCATAAGTAAATGAAAGTTGTAAATTACTTAAACACAAGGTTCTGGTTTCATTAGGGCTTCTGAACTGAAGGAAGCAGACTCACCTCTGCTAAGGACTGAATGTAGAATGAGAAAGTCAAAGATAAAATAAGAAATCTTTCTTTTTTTCCTTGCCCATTCCTCTCACCCTGGTCTGCTCAAGTGAAAATTGAATATTACCTTTGGACAAATCCAGAAAATGTTTTTAAGAATGAACTGATACACTCCTTTTTTAATTTCACCTGTTCATATTAGCTATTTTAATCAATATATGGCAGTGAAAAATGAAGCAAACACTAAAACTTGGGGGCCAAGGTTTTAAGTGTGTGAGCCCATGAGCCCTTGGCATGCACTCAGACCAAAAGCTTGCATTCAAAGAACATTTACACAAACTGTTTCGTTTCAAGTCCTGTCTGAATTCGCAGTCATCTTTATCAAGCTATGTATTGTGTCTGTTTCATATAAAATAATCTGGGAGCTTGATCATTAATCAGTGGAGGACATTCATTTCATGATTCATGAAGTAAACTAGAAATGAGCATAGAAGGAATCTATGTAAGCTATCTTATACGCCTGTCTTATCTGATTGGTTTCACTGCAGTTTCCCCAAATGAATTTTACATTACTAAATAGATTTGATGCATTTACACGTCCATTATTGCTACTTAAACATTCAAATGGATGCAGGTTTAGTTTTCTGCAAATAGAAACATTCTAAAAACAAAGTATCCAGTACAACAGGAAATTTTGAACAGCTGAGAGCGTGCTTAATGACACTTCTCTACAGGAAAAAATCTGGAAGTCTTTATTTGATTTTTGGGAGCATTTTGTGCAGATGTGCATAAATGTTTCTTTGTTAATTAAAATACTATCCTGTTGTTTCCCCTGTGTCCTTATTTGTACTATATAAAACAAACTAAAATACCCCCAGGCATTCAATAGGTTTATTTTTCTACTCAGACAGTGGCTCTTCTCATCGGAAGAAAACTTGAAATTGGACATAGTGTATTTTACTGAGGTTAGGAATAACATTAAGTACTTTGAATTTCAAGCTTTCTCCAAGTATTTAATATCCTTAGGAAATTTATGCAGAACCTTCAGAATAAATACTGCTTTTACAGCCTTAAAAGAAAAAAAACCCAACAACATGCTGTTGGCCTGTTTGCATCAGTGGACACTATTTTTTCCTGACAGGACTAAAGAAATATCTGATGTATTTGTCTAAGTGCAGTAATAAATTTTAACAGATGGTTACTTTTCAATGTGGTTTTAAATTCCAGTGTTATGTTCAACGCTTAAGCTGCTTATGATTTTTTTTTGCAGATGTATTCCACTTTAGTTGTTTTTAATGTATACATGGCAGTGGAAAATACAAAAAATATTACTAAAAAGTCAGGTAGATGTTTGAGTTGTGTGTACAGACATGTGTGAGCACTAATACGTGATTAATATGTTCATGCCAAAAGCTTGAATTCAAAGAACATGCACACAGTCACAAAATTAATGCTCAGGGCAAGGAAGAGCCAACATCTGTGACTAATGTTTAGATACCCTGTGAATACCAAAACAGTTTGAATTTCCATGATAAAGATAATTACAGTCTTTGTCTCATTCAGTTCTTCCAAGATTTCCACTCAGGAAAAAAAATCCTTATTTTGTGGGCCTCTTTCCTTTATATAGACAGCTCAGCCCTCACTGCAAAAACAGAATTATTTGTTCCGTAGCATTGGAGTGCTTCAGGAACATTACTTTTTGCCTCCTGGAGAACCTGAGGATGTTTATTACCCTCTTTACCAAGTAGGAAAAGAAGCCACAGCTATAGGGAGTAAAAGTGTCTGAGTATTAACTTTGAATTTCCAGTCTGAGAAACCTTGGATCAGCTGTTTGGGACTTCCTGCTGTGCCTTCTTTCCCTTCCCTGCCTTTCCATGTGCCACGTGACCTCCTCCCTCAGCCCCACCAGTCCTGGCTTTTACCTGCTGCAGAAGCAGAGAGCGAGGGTTGTGCAGATGGCTGCCTCAGTTCCAGCAGTGTCCTGATTCCTCCCAGGTCAAGTTTGCATTGAAAAAGAGAAAGGAGTATTGGGGAGTTTTAAAGGTGTGCAGAACCTTGGCATAGCCTACTTTTTGAGCATTTGATTTCCCAGCATCATCAGTTCTTCATGCATGTAACTTCAGTGTGGGAGAGGTCCAGAAAAGAGCTGCTATCAGATAGCCTTGTACCAGGCAGCTTTTATGTTTGGACTCATTGGATAGTTTTTGGTGTTTGCACTCACAGATCAACTGGTAGTGGAAGTATGATGTTACTTCTTGTGTGAATCTGTAGCTAGTGACAGCAATGAGATTTATTCTTTTATCAGCTACTTCCTAACAGTGTTTAATTTTCTAACAGGTGGATAGAAGCTTTTCAAGAAGGGACTGTATTATAGCAGTGTCAGCATCATGTCTGTGAGTTTAAAGGAAAATATCCAAGGATGGTCATAAAACAGACTACAGCAACGGTTCAAAGAAACAGAATCCTGCTGTTGCAACCTACACAGAATTGTATATTTGTCAGGATTAGGAGTTGTTGCATTTTTAGTGTAAAGTAATATTTTTCTAAAGAATTGTATGTATTTCTGTGTTATTTATTAAATTCCAATGTTTACTTAAATGGGCAGAATTACTTGTGCATTGAAGTCCAAAGTGTCCTCAGAATGGCAGATTGTTGGTCAACAGATTCATAAACTTTATGCTTTAAAAAAAACCCCAAAAACACAAAACAGATGTGTTGCAGTTGTACATTTCCTCGTGATTTGTGTATAGGTTCTTGAGCTGCTGATGTTCACTTTGCAATTTAGCAAGAACAGATTGGTATAGGAATTTCACAGATTTGGGATCTTTGTTGACTATGTAAGTTCCTTTATGAGAAGTTGTTTGATATTGATGCTCCTTTCCTTGAATGGCAGTTGAAATCTTGCATACCAGTACATTAAAACAGTACAACAAATTCTGTATCACAAAAACAAAATACGGTTCAATTACTAAAAAAACAGAAAAGGGAAAATATTTTAAAAACCAGTTTGCAATTACGGGGATAAGGCACTAGAGCTGTTACAGTACTACAGATGCCAGAGAGTAAATTAATTTAATTATCTTCCAGCAATTGCAGGATGTATTATCTTTTTATGTTTCCAGTAATAATTCAAAGTAGAGTAAAAATACATTCTTGGTAATCAAAGACAAAATATCTTATTTGTTTCAAAACTTCCATGTCAAATGAGTTCTGTACACAATACGAAACACTGTATAAACTATTGTTCAAAGAACAGTAAACAAATATGTGCACCCTCCCCTCTGAAATTTCTAAAACTATTGTATATTTAAATACTATGTTTCAACTGGAATTGCCATACCAGGACAACAGAGCTTTTTTAGTGCAAAAGGTATTGAAAATGCATACCATTCTTTGAAATACCTTTTGTTGGCAATATGATTGGTTCTGTTTGACACTTTGAAACAGAATTCAGCTTTAGGTGTTTGGGGTTTGGGGTTTTTTCTTAAAGAAAATCATCGGTATACCTCATTAGGAAATACTTACTGATGATTCTGGTGCATTTATTCTATTTAACTTTTAAAAAATGTTAACACTGTAATAGCGTATATGGAACTAGAACTATGAAACCCACATGAAAGGAAGCCATTTTTATGTCAAATGCAATGCATATGTAGTCAGTTAATTTTACTGTATGAAACACTTGTCATAGTCCCCTGAATCAAGCGAGTCGTGGTAACAAAATTAAGAGCTATTAACTTTTAATTGATAGTTTGAGTTCCACGTTAATAGCTATTCTGTGGCCTCACAGCAGAAAGAGATGATAGAACAGTTAAGATTCATCACAAAACCACCAAGAATGAAAAAGCAAACCAAAATTCTCTTATTCCCTTAATATACCTCAAGGTCAGGTCCAAGATACTAACAGAACTCTGAAGAAGCCTAATTTCCAAGAGCTTCTCTAAAGTTGGTAGTGGGCTTGGAAGTCGAGTTCTTAATATTAACGATACAAGAAATTTCATTGACTTCCATCATTTCAGTAGAGTACCTTATCAATCAGGGACTTAAGGCTGTAGATCTGACTTCCCTCAGGAACGCTAGAGATTTGACCAGATAGTGTTGCAAATGCAGTAGGAGTCTGATCAAAGCCTTTATTCTCTTTTATTGTAATACAGATGTGCTAAATGAATACTTTCCTCTTGTTTTATACAAAGGGCTTTTACTTAATTTTCAAAAACAATTGCTGACTGAAGCTAAGTAAATTATTACCATGTCTCTTCAGGGTGATTTCTGACATGGTTTTTACTGTATCCAAAACAAAACTGATATCAAATATAACATAGATGTGATTTATCTCTTCCAGTTATCAAAGGGAAGAGCTTCTTTATATTTTTATAGGGACTGCGCACCAATGAAGATGGCAAGTCCTGAAGCAGCAAATGCATCAGTAATTTGACCAGGAGCAAGCTAATTTAATTTCAGTTTATGTTTTGATCTTTTCCCTGCTGCAAAACAGAGCAATAAAAGTCAAAACACACTGAATAAGGTGCCCAAGTTCTGCTTCATGTGGTGTCAGACTACCTCTAGAGGATTTGGTGCAGAGGGAGAAAGTAGTTTAAAGTGTTCTGTGGAAATCAGAGGACTTCTTCCAGGAATGGTTGATCAATCAAAAACTTTGTGACAGAAATAGATTGGAACAGAGCCTTATAAACAGTACTTTACATATTGCAGTCACATTCTGTGTGAAATAATCTTTATAAAAGTGTTTGAATATTTATCTTCCTCTCTCCTGCATTAGTGCTTTGTGTCATATGAAGAACCCACAACACAAGCATTTTCATAACATTTTCAGATGGTTGCTTTTCAGGCTTGCCCTATTTCTCCAGTTTGCCTCCCAATTTGATTCATTACCATCAAAAGTAAAATATTCACATCTTGATTTGGCTAAACACTAAAACAAGATCAGAAGCTTTTAGACACCTGGCTACCTCTTCTTACAAGAATTTATAGTTCATAATCAAATTAAGATTGGTTAGTAGAGTATGAGACAAACATTAACATTGAATATTAGTTCTAACATTTTTATTCACAGGTAAATTAAAGCTTCTAGGATCTTGAATTCTCTTTATCTTAAAACTGTGCTCAAAGAACTTAAAACAAACTGAGCAGCTGTGGAACACAGTTTACTAGATATTTTGTGCATGGAAACTCAATTACTCAACTATGTTTATTACATCATAATGTAAAGAGATGTCTGGAAAGACACATTCAGTGCATTTGTTTGCTGTAACTGCTGTCCCCTATTTACCATCTAAATAGACATTTATTTGGAACAGTCCTAAATCATACTGTCTAAATGGAAGAATAGAATTTTTATTTTGTAGCTGAAAACAGTTTAAAGTTGTAAATATTCCTGTGGATGTTCATCATTTTTGTATAAATAAATTCACATTATATGAGCCTGCGTCTTTTAATATTTTCAGGTTTTATGTCTTATGTAATTTGTGTATTCAGTGATTTTCAAACAGCAGAATTTATTGCCATTACATCCACATCAGTCTTACTTTAAAAATCATTCAAAAGAATTAAGGGGGTTAATGTCTATGCAAAGGTCAAATAAAGGGTTTTACATTAATAAATCCTTTTGCAAAATTTACTTCTACTGTATCAGTCAAAGTATGCCTGAATCACAGCTTCTGTTGACGTTGGGTCCTGCACATGAGTCAGAACAACCCCAGCAGGCTTGGGGCAGGCAGAGTGTCTGGAAAAGGACCTGGGGGTACTGAGTAACAGCAGCTGAGCATGAGCCAGTTGTGCCCAGGTGGCCAAGACGGCCAATGACATCCTGGCCTGTGTCAGCAACAGGGTGGCCAGCAGGACCAGGGCAGTGATTGTCCCCATGTACTTGGTACTGGTGAGGCCACACCTCAAATGCCCTGCCCAGTTCTGGGCTCCTCACTGCAAGAAAGACTCTGAGGTGCTGGAGCACGTCCAGAGAGGGGCAACGGAGCTGGGAAAGGGGCTGGAGCACAAGTCTGATGAGGAGTGGTTGAGGGAGCTGGGGTTGTTTAGTCTGGAGACAAGGAGGCTCAGGGGAGACCCTACTGACCTCTTCAAGCACCTGAAGGGAGGTTGTAGCCACATGCTCAGCTTCTTCTCTCAAATAACAAGGAACAGGACAAGAGGAAATGGCTTCAAGTTGCAAAAGGGGAGGTTTAGATTAGATATTAGGAAAAACTGTTCACCTGAAGGGTTGCCAAGCACTGGCTCAGACTGCCCTGGGAAGTGGAGAACTCACCATCCCTGGAGGTATTTAAAAGATGTGCAAATGTGGCACTTGGGGACATGGTTTAAGTGGTGGACTTAGCAGTTGCTGGGCTAAAAGTTGGACTCGATCTCAGAGGTCTTTTCCAACCTACATGATACTTTAATTCTCTAAGTATTTTAGCAGGGCATGTAAGGGAGAGATTTTTTTGTCATGTTAGTTATGCTGCTTCCTTCAATATGTTTGAAAGCAGTTTTTTGAAAACTTGTAGTAATAGCAGAAATGGTTTTGCTTCTCTGTATGTTTTTGATAGGGATGTGTCTCTTGTAATCCTGGCTGACACAGCTACAGAGGCATGCCTTCATATACAGATCAAGTATGAAATGGGTCACTTGCTAAGAAAAAAACAAAGTATGTTTTACTGGTTACAGTGACATTTCTGCTGTACTGAGGATATCAGAATACTTGTGGCTTAAATAAGATTTGGGGCAAATTACTTGGCATTTGTGACATTTAACTATTCTAAGCTCCATCCTTTAGAAGGTGGATGTGCAGCTCAAGCTAGTTTGGGAAGTGACAAGTACTATAGATTGGGAGTGCTGGAACATTTGACACTTAAAGGAATTGCTTAGAGAGTTAATTTTTCTGACTTAAAAATTCTTCACTGAGCTCATTTGCATTTGCTGTTTAAGAACATCTTTGATCAAAAAGCAAAATAAGATGCTTCCAAGTACTGACTGAACTAGTGATCTTGAGCTAGGGTTGATAGATCCAAGTGCAGCTGTGGAACTGGGAGTGGGAAGAAAAGAGTAAAGGAATTGACAAGAGCGTGCATAATTTCATTAATGTTAACACATAAATTTACTTGTATTCTTTGGGGTTTTTTTTTTCCTATCACTGCTGCTCAGATGTTGATGCTTATGTCATCTGATTCAGCAGAGATTGCATTAAATGGTCTAAATGATTTTCACATCATGAAACTGCACATACAGCTAGACCATCTTCACTGAACAGATGAAAGAGGAAGAAAGGAAAGGCTGTATTTAAAGTATAAAACTCTTACTTAAAAATCAAGATAATTTAAAATAATTAGCATAAACTAAGTAAGTGGCTAACACAACTTTGGTCCAAACAAATGTTGAGACAGAGCCAGAACAGCAGCAAGTTGTTCCTGTGGCACTACCCCAGCAGGAACAGGCACTCATTGGCAGCCAGGCCATTGCCTTCCCAAGAGCTGTCCAGGGCACTGTTGACATTTAAGGACGGAACTTGCCTCTGCCCTGCAGGCGAAGCACAGCTCTTTCAGACTCAGCTGGCTGAACAGCCACAGTGACTGTGCAAGGCGCTGGATCTCCATCAAGCTGCACCTTTCAAACCCAATCTGCCAGGCTGTGGATCTGCCTCAGCCAGGAGAGCCCACCAAGCTCCCCAAAGCCCAAATGCTGCGCTGTGCACCTGTGATGTTCATTGCCATTTCTCTGCAGGGAACTGCTGTGGGGGTTTGGAGACTTGTGTTCTCACTTGAGGGGCAGAACACCCGAGAACTATGTTCCATTTTGGATCCCTCACTCTAAAAAGAAACATCCAGAGAAGGTCAACAAGGCTCATGAAGGGTCTCGGAAATATGCTCTATAAGGAAGGCCTGAGGGAGCTGAGTTTGTTTAATCTCAAAAAGAGGAGGCTTAGGGGGGCCCTCATGGCTCTCCCACAACTACCTGCAAGAAGGATGTAGTGAGGTGAGGAACTGCTCTCTTCTACCGTCTCTGCAGTGGGAGAACTAAAGAAGTGGCTTTAAGTAGTACCAGGAAAGATTTCCAGATTAGAAAAAAAATCTTTTTTTCTGTTAGAATGGTCGGGTACTGGAATAGGCTGCGTCAGGGACGTGGAGTCAGCAGGCCTGGAGAGGTTTAAAAGGCATCTGGATCTGGCGGTGAGTGGTGTGGTTTAGGTGTTACAGTGGCAGCAGTGCTGGCTGAAGGACTAGACGGGGCGATCTTCAAGGTCTGTTCCAACCGCGATGAGTCCGTGGTCCCGCGGCCCGGCCCGCTCCCGTTAGCAGCCGCTGCCCAGGGCCCCGCCCTCACGCCGCGCGCCCGGCCGCGAGTCTCGAACGCGGGCGCAGGCGCAGAGCCCGCGGCGGGGCGGGGCCGAGCGGCGGCGGAGGCGGGGTCGCGAACTCTGACCCCCGGGAACCGGAGCCGCGCCGCCGCTAAAGACACCCGCCGGACCGGCCACCGGGCCCGCCAGGTAAGAGGGGGACCCCCGGCAGCCGAGAGATGCCCCCCCGCAGGGAGCGCGGCCCGGCGTCTGGGCGCACGGGCAGCGGGGGCGGCCGTGCTGTAACGGTGCGGGCCCGCGCGGCTCCCGGCCGCCACCGCTGCGGAACGTGGAGCGGAGCGCGCCCGCCCCGCCCCGGGGCCCGGCCCGGCCCCGGGCGGCCCTGCGCCCCTCGACCTTTCACCTACAGGAACCGCTTGCGTGTCCCGCCGCCCCGCATCCGGGCGGCGCCGGCTGCCGCTTCCCGCGGGGGCCGGGCAGAGGAGCCGCAGGGGGAGACGGCGGCGGGCGATGGGCAGTGCCCCCTTGTGCTGGGCCCCGGCCCCGTGCAGCCATTTTGTGCGGAGCGCCGCGGCGGGGGCAGGCACGGCGCCGGCTCCGCGCCCCCGCCTCGCCGCCCCGTGAAGCCCCGGGCGGGGGAGATGTGAGGGCAGCGAGCCGGGGCGGTGCGGAGGGCTGGGGGCGGAGGGGCCCCGGCGTTGCGCGATAGCTGGGCCTCGGCGCATCTCTCTTCCCCCCTCCCGAGCGCTGCGCCTCAGCATTCCCGGGGGGTGACCGTGCGCTTCCCCGAACCCCCCAGCCACTCTCTGCCTGCTGACGGCATCACCCCGCCGGTGTGCTCTTTTTGTATATCCCTGGCGGCTATCAGGGTTTATTTGGGTTAAGACAGTCCTGAGCAACACCCAGTATTATTTTTATTGGGTCAGATGACCCTGTTACTGTTCCTTATTTTGTCTGCTTGGGTGAGGTGTTTCTGCGGAGTTTGCGGAGTCTATTTTTTATTTGTTGCCATATATTGCTTTAAGTGTAAAAAGCACGACCGCATGTCCCAGGATGCGCTTACCTTTGCAGGTTGTGGAGGGAGTAGACGAGATGCCATGAGTTGTGCGAGTGAACTTACGCAACAGAAAAGGAGAAAAAACAGCCTTGATACTGGTTTTACTGAAAGACAAATGTGTGGACGTGATTCTTGATTAACCAAGTTAGGCATTCATTCTTACGTGAAATCTCTGCTTTGAAGCTACTAATGTCAGCAGAGTGGACTTGGGAAAGTGGTGCAGCAGGAAGAGCTGCATCCACACTTGTCATGGAAAAATAAGATGGGAAAAGATTCAAATAGTTTTCTGTAGGACACCTTCCTGGGTTTGAAATCAGCCTTATGCAAGTAGAAATAGAAGTATCTGGTTGGTGGGAAAACATCACAATTTCTGTGCCAGTTCAGACAGTGTTCATCTGGTGACTCTTTGTAATTTTGTAGGACTTTTTCTGTAAGTTATTTTTCTGAAAAAAATTCTGTGACTATTTTCCCCACTCCCTTTAGTCCATGGTTGGGGAGTTGTGACATGAGATGTCCAACAGAGTATTTAGCCCATGGCTTGCTCCTTATTGTACAGCTTTACTCAGGGGCATTTGTTTGAGTGAAGTCTTCAGGTCTGTGAAATGTTTGCCTGCTCCTCTCTGTAGCTCTTTCTCCAGAGATATTGCTGAACCTCTCTTATCACAGGACTAAGTATTTTCATGTGATGGTGGTCAGCTGTATGTGTGTGCATGTGTGATAATACAAGGAAGGTAACTGAGGTCATCCGGAGGGGGCTGCAGCCCTCTGCGCTTCCTGTGCCCTGCTCTGGAAGGGTGGACACCACTTGCTAAGTCTGCTGCATTCTGTAACAAACCAACATGCTTGCAAATCAGGAGCAGCAGTGATAGGAAAAAAACAAATCAAGATGCTTATTACAGAAAGAAGCTCACAGTAGATAAATTAATTTAGCTTTAACTTTTCTCCTCAATTCTTATCAATATTTCTGGTTTTCTTACTGGTTGTATTTTCTTGTGAAACATACTCTTGAAGGGAACAAATTTCATGGGAGTTCTGATGTCTTTAAGAATAGTCATATCCCAGGCTAGATTGTGGGATAGGAGAGGTTTTTTGCTTGGGATTTTCATGGTTTTGATGCTTTTTTAAAGTCTGCCCTAATTTTTCAGTTTAAGGTTCCTAGCTTGTGAAGAGAAGTCCTAAGCAACATGTGTAACTCTGAAGCTGACTTTTTGGGGAGGAAAAGGGGTTGAACCAGATGACCTGCAGAAGTACCTTTCAGCATGACTTATTTAATGATTGTATTGTTATTAAAGGTCGGGGAGAGCAGACAGGTGTGCACGCAGCCAAAACCAGACAAAACCCCACTGATACTGTAGCATGCAGTTAAATAGCTCACCTGTGAAATACAGCTACAGAATACTTATATCTAATGTGGTAGTCCAGGGAAAACTGACTTTGATCCAAAATGTGAAATCTCATATTTACAGTAGTAACATTAGTTTGTTCCCTATGCTTATACTCAATTTTTGCTTTAATTTATTGTGTGCTTATTGTATTGTGTAATTGAAGTGTGTGCAGCCAGTGAATTGGCTGGGGTTTTCCTGGAGTTTGTGAAGGAAAGCACACTCCCTAAAGAAAGTAATTTGTTTCTAATGTCTGGGCCGAAAGACTCTGAAAAAAAGCAGTACCTCGTGCTTAAATAAGGAGTTTAGCTGTGTGTAAGAAGTAGAGCAGTGTCGCATCTTAACTTGTCCACGGTGGACAAAGTGTGGCGCTCAGCTGGCAAGTGCTGCAGCTGGTACAGGTGTGTGTGTCCGTCCCGCTTCAGCAGCCATCCTGGCTTGAGCACTTTTAGTAGTGACCTTTGCTAACCTGGGTTATTTTGGCAGATAGAGGTCAGGGAGCCCTGAGGCCTGTGGTGGGTTTAACATCCCCTGTGAAGAAGCAGTAACCTGCTGGGGAAGGTTACCCACATGCTCTGGCTGGGACAGCTCTCTGCTTTTTGTCACACACAGGCTAGTGTGCAACCAGCAGTGACCATCAGGGGAAACTAAACTCTACCTGGGTTACTTTCTGGTAAAGTTTTTACTTTTTTTTTTTTTTTTTTTTTTTCCCTCAGTGGTGTTTCAGGCTGCTTTTAGCACTTTAAACTTGTGCCTGTCCATTACTGGGATAAAGCAACCTGCTGCAAAACAGAATTATATCAGTAGAATTTTATGGCTAAAACTGTGAAGGTACAGTTAATTAAATTATTACTCTTGTGTATGCAGACCTGTCCATATTTTTACCCTTCAGTCATCAGCTTTGAATTCCAGAGATAACTTCATTACTGGCCAAAATCTTAAATCAGCAAAGGAATTTTTTTTTTTAAAACCAAACTCTTTAAAATTCTATTTCTCTAAGACTGGAAGATGGCTTGTGCTGAGTCCTGTGTATCTGATTATGCAGTGCTGCAGATTTTGTAAGGAAATACAATCCTTCCTGAAAATCATGGTCTGAGAACTGCCTTTCTATATCAATATTTAAATGAATTTTTTTTTTTTTTTTTTTACTTTGCCAGGCCTTTTCTAAAAGGCCGTTTACATTTGTTTAGCCTAAATTACTTTTGTTCAACTAGGTAGTAAGCCAGGCTGGACTTAGCTCAGTATTTGAATGCCTTTGTCAGAAGTTAAAGTGGAAACTTGAAGAATATAAACCACGAAAAAACTAAAGCCAAAGCCTCTACCATTGTCATATTGGCTCTCATAAATGATTATTTAATTCCAAATAAGTTGAGGTTGATGTATATAATTTAGCAGTAACTTTGTGGTGTGAGAACTACCTCATTTAGTGTGGTAGTGCGTTTCCTTTGAAGTATTAGCTGGACAGTGTGTCAACATGACTCTTAATTGGACTTAGTATGAAGATTTTTTCAGAGTGCTTTTCACATGTTTATAGGAATTTAAAAAATCCCAAACTCAACAAAAAAAATTCACAAATACACATCCACAGCCCCTTAACAAAATCTAATCCTGTGTAGTTGATAAAAAAGGAAAAAAACAGGGAATCACAAAATAACTTGGGTTGAAAGGAAACATAAAGATCATCTAGTTCCAACAACCCTGCCATAGGCAGTGATGCCATGGTCTACATTAGTTTGCTCAGAGCCCCATCAAACCTGGCCTTGAATGTTTGCAGGTATGGGGCATCCATAGATTCTCTGGGCAACCTGTTCCCTGTTTTAGGGCCTCACCAGCCTCACAGTAAAGAATTTCATAATATCTAATCTAAACCTGCTCTCTTTCAGTTTGAAGCCATTCCTCCTTGTCCTGTCACTACATATCCTTGTAAAAAGTCCCTCTCCATCTTTCTTGTAGGCTCCCTTCAGGTACTGGGAGGCTGCAGTTAGGTCACTCTAAGCCTTCTCTTTTCCAAGCTGAACAAGCCCAATTCTCTCAGCTTTTCCTCACAGAGAGGTGCTCCATCTGTCTGATCATCTTGGTGGCCTCCTCTGGACTCTGTCCAGCAGGTCCATGTCCTTCCTGTGCTGGGTCCCCAGAGCTGGGTGCAGCCCTGCAGGTGGGGTCTCACAGGAGCAGAGCAGAGGGGCAGAATCCCCTCCCTCCTCTGCTGCCCACGCTGCTTTGGATGCAGCCCAGGACACGTTTGGCTTTCTGGGCTGAGAGTGCACACTGCTGGGTCATGTCCAGCCTCTCACCCACCTGCCCCCCCAAGTCCTTGGCAGGGCTGCTTTTGATCAGTTCATGCCTCAGAATATTTGAATATTTTACATGGGACAGTGTCAACAGTGATTTACTGGAAGGATGTGTGAGAAACTCAGTTTTGTTGTATGGGGGTTTTGCTTTTTTGTTTGGGTTTTTTGTTTTGTTTTTCATTTTTATCTGAATGAAACTTCCATGGATATGCAGATATGCAAGTTTGTAAGAGTTGTCTTATTAGTAGTACTGTTGAAGAGGTGTGCTGATTTCTGTAGATCTTCATGTATCAGCTACCTCATCTGTGCCTGTAGTTCAGTGAATTCTCCGAATGGTCATCTTGCAAAACATCTGAATGGGCAATTTGGCGTTATAGATAAGCTGGTGTAACACTGTGGGCCATTTTTCTAAAAAAGAAGTGGTCTTGATTCTGCTTCTACTTGCTTTTCCTGTATTGTGTGTAACAATTGTTAGGTGCAGGGTGAATAATGTCAGAAGATGAGTTTACAGCTATACAACCATGAAGGCAAATGTAGAGTGGAACAAAGCCAGCAGTGGGGCTGCCTCATGAAATACTGTAATTGTACCATAGAGGGTGTACTGCCTCCAAGTGTTCAGATAGAAGCATTTGCCCTTGCTGTACTGTGTTAGGGTGATCTTTCTGTGCCAGCTGGAATGGACCTGGCTGAACCTAATCCAGTGAATGGGGAAGTCTTCAGTCAGATGAGCTTCCTGGTACTGGTTCATGGTGCAGCTTCAGCTCTGGTGCAAGGAATCAGTTTGGGGTTTTCTTCTTATTCTTTCCTTTTGCAGGCTTCGTGTGGAGATGCAAGCTATGGCTGACAGTACATAGGGCAGGTTGACCTGCTTAAGTGGCTGTTTCCTTTCCTAGCTCTGGCATGTAGCCAGTGCTCCTGTGAGTAGACTCCACTTGCAGACAGCCCCCTTACCTTTCCTCTTCCTTCTTTTCCCAGTTGGTTTTGGGACTAGTGAGCTAAGTCAGCTCACCTGTAGCTGACAGGACAGGTTCTAGAGATACCAGACAGAAGAAGCAGGAGCCAAGACCTAAAAGTGGGACTATCCCTTTGGGGGCCCAAACTGTAGAAATGGTTTGTCAGTCATTTGAAAATTTATCCTAGTGGTTCTGTTTTCTCATGTTTCCTCCCACTGTAGAACTTGCTTACAAGAAAAGGTAGTGAGAGCACTGATTTTAAATTAATTGCACAGGCATGCCTACAAATGCACCTCTTTCTGTATTGCTCTGTGCCTTTTAATAACTCCTTTATGCTTTTGCAATCGTCTCATTTTCTCTTGCTTGCCTGCAGGTCCAGCTGCTTCAGTCTCGTGTTGTTACTTGTCCCTTATATATGCACTGTCTAAATCTTGGATCTCATGTGAATTTAAAAAACAGTATCTGACTGGGTGTCAAGGGCCACATAAATATTCCTTAGTTCATTGATAAAGACAGTCTTACTCCTTTAAATATGCCAACTGTTCTACCCTCTTGAACAGTGTGGTTTGTAGAACAATAATCCAAGAAAAGCTTGCCATGTTCATTGAGCTTTTCCTATATGAGGCACTGAGCACAGTAGCATCATTTGTTTCACAAATGTGTTTGAATTCCTTGGCTTAATTTATTATCTATAAAACATTGCAGAAAACTGCTCTAACACATAGAGAAATCTTAGGGGGGATTCTTTCATTTATTTAAGCACTAACTTGTAGTCACTGCTTGTCATGTTTGGGTTTTCTCAAGTTCTTTCCCAGGGACCTAAACTGGTAAACAAGATCACACTTTGTAAACTATCTTGTTTTTCACATTTCTCTCCTAAGGAGGGACTTAGCTTGTTGACCCTTGGTATGACCAATGGTTCAGAAGATCCCACCTCTTAGGTGGGCACGTTGTAAAAAGGTATAAAAATAGCTTTTGAGAATAAACCAGCCCCTTTTCGGAGCATCAGCCTTCTGAATTCACGAGTCCGTGTCTTTCCTTCGTGTCCAAAAGCGACACTAACTCAGGCACATTTAGTCATAGAGGGATCATTAAGTGCATTCTCTTTTATGTGTAGGAGTTTATTAAACAACTTTGGCACAGATTATGCTGAATTCTTAATTAGTATATGATTAGTTTGATAATGGAAGTGAGGACTAGTTTCCATTTTAAGGTACAGAGTAAGCCCAGTGTGATGACCTGAGCTGAAATCCTTAGTTGACTTTGAGGTGTATTGAAATCTTTAAGTACTGAAGCAGTATGACTACAGGGAGAGATTGTTTCCTGTTCTTGTGCAGTTAGTTTTCTGTTACATTAACATTTTGAGCTTTCCTTAAAAGTCATGTTGACCTTCCTGTATTTGTCTTTACTGTGTGTCATGGTTTAACCCCAGGCAGCCACTTGCTTGCTCCCCTACCAGTGGGACTGGGGAGAGAATTGGAAGGGTAAAAGCTGAGAAACTCATTGATTGAGATAAAGACAGTTCAGTAGGGAAAGCAAAAGCCACAATAGACAAGCGAAGTCAAACAAGAAATAATTCACTGCATCCAGTTGAGAGGCAGGTGTTCAGCCATCTCCAGGGCAGGTTGCTGGTTGAATATCTGATGTGATGGCAGGGCCCTATCATGCGTAATGGTTACTTGGGAAGACAAATCCCATTGCTCTTATCTCCTTCTTCCTCTTTCCATTTTTATATACTGAGCATGATGTCTTATAGTATAGGGTATACCTTAGGTCACCTGCCCTGGCTGTATCTGCTACCCATTCTCCCATGTACCTCCAACTTCCTCACCAGTGTGGCAGCACAAAAAGCAGAAGAGGTCTTGGCTGTGTGTGAGCACTGCTCAGACATAACAAAAACATCTCTGTATTATCAGCCCTGTGTTCATGACAAATCCAAACACAGCCCCATACCAGCTACTGCGAAGAAAATTAACTTTCCCCCAGCCCAAACCAGCACGCTGATAAAAGAACAGAAAGTAAAGCTCACAGTAACTTTTGCAGTTATAACTAGTTAATGTACCTGTTCCTCTAAAGTATCTAGAACATACTTGTGTAACTTCATTAGTTTAACAGGTTGATTTCATGTAGGAAAGACCCCAGCATTAAGACACATTCCATACATAGTAATTAGAAGAATCATTATTCATTCCATACATAAAGAATCAAACTGGTTTAACAGTGCCAGCAGGGTAAGTTAAACTACTAAAATTTTACAAACATTGTTTTTGTACTAGTAAAACTGGTTAGGAGTATGGCAGTTTATTTACTTTATTTACTTTTTTCCAAATTAAACTCAAGATCTTTGGAATGGACAGAATTTTCTCATGTTGTGTCTTCATGCTGATGTGGTTTGTTCTTACTCATTTAAAGGCTATTACATGAGAATCAAGGCACTTGATAGTGGGGCAACTATACCAACAGTGTAATATAATAAAATGAGAGATGTTGTTATTTATATCAAATTGAGCATTGAAACGTGAAGAAATATGAATATGCTTCCTGCTACTACTTTTAAAGTCCTTAGTCTACACTGGTATGTATTTAAAAATACTATAAATAGCAACCTCCTACTAGGACAATTAAAAGTTGTATAACTTTTCTCCCTGGAGAAGGGTAAGTTTAAACAGTGATATCTGCTGGGATAATTTAAATGTACTAGTGGAGAGGTTAGTGCTCCTGACTACCAACCTTCAAAATTGCTGTCTGCTCTCCTGGGAATGTTTCCTGACCCATTTCAGTTGAATTAGGCCTGAAATACTTTAAAAAAGTATTTCATAAGTTATTTTGACTAAAATGTTGAGAAACTTCTGGCACATAAAAGCTGAGGAAGAAGTAGAGAGGAGGGGTTTAATTGGTGCAAGTTAGTGTAAGTTTTCCACTGCTGTGGTGGCCTACAGAGTGCTTATCTAAAGTAGCAGTGCAACACCATTGGACTTGATGCCAGATTCGCCACCACCCAGTTTATACTAACTGATGATAGTGATGCATTTAAAAATAATTCTGAGTCTTGACGAGAAGGCTCACTAACTCATTTACTAGGGACGCGAACTAACAATATGTAATGTACAGACAAAAATATTTTGGTGCCATTTTGAGTCTAAAGACTGAGCAGAAAAGCAAAACGTGTGTTTTAATGCATTTAAGAGGAAGTCTAATGCCTGCCTTCTGTCAAAATGCTTGCTTTTAGATGCTGCTTCTAGTGGATGGGGGAATTGAGCTTTTGTAAGGAAAAGAGTTTGCTATATAATTCTGATTATTTTTTTCAAATGTTTTTCAAATGGCTTTTCTTATTTAATTACTTTGCAAGTAATGCTGTCAAACACTTAAGGAATAGACTTGAGAACAGTGCAGTGATGATCCTTGTAAAGCAGGCCTAATCAGTGTAAGTACAGATGCTGATATTTGGAGAGCAACAGAAGCAAAAAAATCTGTGCTGTGTATCTTCTGAGAAGGGGATGTTTCCCTGTTCCCAGAAATAAGAAAATAGGCAAAGGTTTTATCACAGACTAAGAGAATACAAGGCTGCCAAGCTAGAACATATTGTACGTTTGCAGGGGCAGCGGTCTTAATGTTGTTAATTTGGCATAGCTGTTAGCAACACATCTTTTTAAAGGAAAATTTTAGAAAGGTTGTATTTGTTCTGTAGTTTTACAGTGTGTTAGATCTTAATGGTAGATCTGCAGAAGGTTGTAGAAGGAAGTAAGAGCTTAAGCTGTGTCATTGGCTAAATGGCCATGGGACAAAACACTTCTTCCCACTTCATTTTTCAGAAATTTTGTGGTAAAAGTAAAGGCAAGGGTCTTAGTCTGATGTGAAAAAGGGAAACCAGAGCAATTGAGCAATACTTCTTATAGGCAGCTATAGGCTTGCTGGTTGAAACAGCAGCAGTTGAAAACAAGTTTTGCAGGAGTATTCAAAGTGAGATGTAAATGAGGCAAAAATTACTTGGGCAATGTTTGTGAACAGCATAATTGTTGTTACAATTATCCTGCTTGTGTGTTGGCAGGAGCCGTGGCTCTCCTTTATTCCTTGTAGTCATAATATAACTAATATTACAATTCTTTTGACTGTTGGACCTTATAAAGCAGATCCTAAAAGTATGTGCAGCTTTTTTATGTTGTGGTCTCTGGTTTTGTAGAATTCCAGGTTTCCTCATTTCAGTGTTTTGGATAACTTTAGAAGGGAAATAAAAATGTGATAAGTGGTCTTAAGTATCTAAATAAAGTTTGGTTTATCATTATTTGTCTCATTCATATTGAAAGAAGAAGAGTATTCTAAGGAAAAATCTGTCAATTAATTGACTCCATCTACTTCTTTCCTATAATTAGCAATAAATATTTCTTGTTTATGGGCTTACGTGTGTGGCATGGCTTTGACAAGCATGGAAAAGAGCATTTCTGAAATCAGGAAGCTTCACATTAGATGAGAACACCTTGAAGATCACTTCTGGTTATTGAAGATCAGAACTCAGACTGATGATACTTAGGATCATTAAGGTTGAAAAAACATTAAGTCCAGCTGTTAACCCAGCACCCCCGTGGTTGCCATTAAGCCTGGTGCTACACACACACGTGCATTTTGAACTCTTCCAAGGATGGCAATTCCATCACTTCCCTGGGCAGTCTGTACCAATGCCTGACTACCCTTTCAGTGAAGAAATTTTTCCTAGTATCTAATTTAAACAGCTCCTTTCAGGTGCTTGTAGAGAGCAGTAAGTTTCTGCTGTGCCTCATTTTCTCCAGGCCGAACACCCCCACCTCCCTCAGCCGCTCCTCAGCTGACGCTCCAGAGCCTGCACCAGCTCTGCTGCCCTTCTCTGGGCTGCCTCCAGCACCTCGGTGTCTTTTCTTGCAGTGAGGGGCCCACAACTGGACACGGGCGTTGGAGATGTGGCCTTACTAGTACTGAGTGCAGGGGGACAGTCACTTCCCTGGTCCTGCTGGCCACACTGTTGCTGATCCAGGCCAGGATGCCATTGGCCTCCTTGGCCACCTGGGCACAGCTGGCTTGTGTTTGGCCACTGTTGACCAGCACCCCCAGGCCTCAGCCCATTGATCCAGCCTGTCCAAATCCCTCTGCAGAGCTGTCCAACCTTCTAGCAGGTCAGCACTCCTGCCCAGCTTAGCCTCATCTGCAGACTTAGCAAGGCTACCCTCAATTCCCTCATCCAGATCACTGATAAAGATACTAGATGGGGCTGATCCCATACTGAGCCCTGGGGAGCGCCACTGGTGGTTGACTACCAGCTGGATGTAGCCCCATTTACCACCACTCCGGGCCCAGCCAGGCAGCCAATTTTCTACCCAGGGAACAGCACCCCTGTTCAAGCCATGAGCTGTCAGTTTGTCCAGGAGAATGCCGGGGGAGATGGCTGTGCTAAACTCTGGGCAGACAACATCCATAGCCTTTCCTTCATCCCCCAAGTAATTTTCTTTGTTGGGAAACGAAAGTTATAAGGTGTTAAGGGAACATTTCTCCGTTTCAGGTAGCTTTGAATTTGGAATATATTTATCATTTCATGTGAAACAACTCAGCCACTGAGAATGTTGGCTGGAGTAACTCAGGAAAAGAAGCTTTTACAAACATGAAAAATGTGCTAAATATTAAAATCCACAGAATAGAAGAAGTGGGTTTTTTTTCCTCCTTAATTCCTTGCAGGGATGTCTAAAGAGTGATACCTGGTGTGAAGTCTAACACAGGTACCCTAGGTAAGCAAAATGTGAACTACAAAACCTTTTACAACTGTCCCAAAGTTAGAGAATTAATTTGTAGATAGTTCTCCTTGACCTGTGCTGCTCCCCTGTCCCCAGAGCAAGATGCACAGCTTAACACATAGCTGCTCCTCAGAGAGGTGACCTTGCTTCTTCACTTAAGTGCCTGTGGGCTTGTCTCACTACAGAGTGAGCTGCATCAGGAAGCTGGCTGGGCCAAAAGCAATGGGTACAGTTTCATGGTGCAGTTCAACTGAATTATCAGCTTCTTACCAATAACAATGGAATGGAGATTTGCCTCTTCCTTAAATCTTCTTTCTTTTCCTCCCTCTCTTGACTTATAACAACATATTCTCCCTTTTGTCTGTGATAGAATGAATCTGACTGCAAAAGAAATCAGTTCAGTGTGCTTACTTAGAGGATGTTTGCTGCATTTCTGCCAGCTGAGTTTTCTCTCCTTTTAGTGAGTTGAATTTTCCTACTGTGTGGTCAAGACCACTGCAGCCTGGTCAGGACGAGCAGGAGGTCCTGGGAGTGAGCTGTAAATTCTGTTCAAACTGCTTTTGAAATTTCCTTGTCTCTGCAAGTAAGAAAGAAGTTCTTACATACACATACATTATGTGTGTGCCAGTGCATGAAGAGATGGAATCATAAACCAAAAATGGAAAATGGGATAGGAATGCCTCTTTCAGCTCTGTAGTTGATCTGTGACTTGAAATGCTGTCTAAAAGTTTATATTTGAAATACTGAAGGTGATTTTTTCACTATTATACATGCTCTTCAAAGCAAAGTTGCATGATTTATTGGAGGTGATTTCAATTAAGATATTTTAGTACAGAGCACTGGTGTTACAAATACTGGTTTTGTCAGTGCCCTTTGGTTTAGGGATCACTGAGTTAAATAAAGCAACAACACACAAAATAACCTACTTCTGAATGTTTATGCAAATTGAAAATGTGTCAAAATATAAAGCACCATGTGATTAATATGTAAGTTCTTGTCAGTAATAGTAAGTACATTCCTTTTCAATTGTGTGCCTGCCTCACATGCTCAAACTCAGATGATTTGTGTAGCTTTGACAACTGGTTCTGCATCTATAAGTTGAATCTCCTTGTGCTTGTTCCAGACAGCATGAAGAGGTGGGACAGGTTCAACCTTTTCTCCGGGTTCCTCTTTGTTGTAAGAGTTCAGTCTTGTTTGTGCACTTGATGTCCTATGTTCATGCAACTGTAGTTCAAATGAGTCTCTTCTGGATAGGTTTCAGAAATTCACTTCTAATGGTTTATGCGTCTCTGAGAGCCAGTTTCCCTAAGACTGGTGCATCATAGTTGAATACATATGTATTCCTTCACTGCTTTACTCCAAGGTGAAACACGTCAGTTTAAATCACTTTCAGTTTTCAAGCGAAGTTGCTTTCCTAATACTTCTTAACTGTGAGGGTAGTCACATCTGATTTAGGAAAACTAACTAGCTGGTGCAAATTAATACCTCAATATAGAGTGATTTTTTTTTTTTGTTATGTTGTAATGAGGTGGCCCTCATTTCTGGCACTCTATATGTAAACAGTACAATATTTTGTTGTTAGTATTTTATTTAAAAGAAGAAAGCATTGATAAGACACATTCCCTACCTTGAAAATTCCAAGTGCTCTTTGAAAGTGATTGTACTGCAGCTCACTGGATGCTGAAGTGGGCTAATAGAGTGCTCCTGCAAGGATGCTGACACCTAGATGTTTCTAGGAGATAATGCTTTTCAGCATAAGCTTCAGTGTCATCTCTCTATATGCATGCCTGCTATCTTTTGTGCTAATGTAACTAATAATGCAGCTGCTAGTGAGTGTTTAAGAATGGTCTACAGTGCCCAAATATTTCTGTATTTCCCTTTTCACATTAATTCATTAACTAGGCTTTAGTATACCATTGGGTACACTTCCAAGGCCTGCAGTTCTTGCTCTAGTCAAAAAAGATTTCTCTTTCCGATTTTAAGAGCAGAATCAGCTTGACTCAAATTTGAGTTAAAAGGAAGTTAAAATTTTTACTTGCATGGCTCATTGGGGAGGTTTTGAGATTCACTGAGGAGGAGGTAATTCCTAGGAGTTCCAGAAAAGTTAATGGAAACCAGTATTAGTGTAGGAGTACTGCCTTTGTTAATACAAGAAGTAGGCATTGCAGTGGTTTTAATTGACTTTTCTCAGTAAAATTGTTGATACAGGGTTTTATAATTTGGGAATGTTCTTTTAAGTACTGCCTAGTGAATATTGTTGCAGCAACCCTCTTGTTAGAGGGTAGAAGTGAGCTGAGACACAGACTTCTTGTTTATCACAGCATGGAAAGGGTCCTGGTTTATTCCTCTCTACAGCTGAGCCGTCCTGACTCCCAACTATTCACTGACTCTGGCTGCAGCAAGCTCCTACTGTAGGTTTCCCTTGCAGCCTCTGACTGCTCATTATTTCCTGCTAACTCTGACTGCAGGGATCAATTTGCAGACTCTAAAAGCAGGCTTTTACCTAGCTAGACTGTGACTGCAGGTTCCAACAACAGGCTCTAACTGCAGACCCAGACTGATCTCAGAGCAGTGATTCTCTCTCCCCCACCAGCTAGCCCACTCCCTTTTATCACACTTATCTTTGTTGGATATAGCTGTGACTCATCAGGGATGAGGCTGTATTGGATAATTAACACAGCTGTTACTTACCAGGGGCAAGGTCACCTGTATTCCCTTCTACAAGTATTTGTATATCAGTAATATATGCCTTGCCAAATAAACAAGGCAAGCATCTGAATCCTTTGTACTGCATTAATGTAGCAATGTCTGTTAAACCCCACAAAATTCTTCTTATGAATATTTGGGCTCGTGCTATAGCTACAGTATTGATAATGAAACAGCATCTTTTTTTTTAAGCACTTATCTTCCATATCCCAAGTACTGCCTTCTGTTAGTTAGAAAATTGACCTTCAAGCACTAAAAAATCTATATGAGTTCTGAAGAAGTTAGATTTGCCCCTCTTGATTTGCATTAACGAAACTGTGCTCCAGTTTTCTAAGATGTTAAATATGTAACTGCTGATGTCACGGTCAGTAATAGACTTCTGTTCTTACTGTGATTTTACTATATTGTTCCTTGTTAGAAAAGCAGAAGAGGAAAAATAGAAAGTCTCTGTGAGGTATTTGAACAAAACAATTCAAAATTTTCAAATAGCAAATTATTTATTTTATAGTATAATCAAACTTTAAATTCTGCAGGGATGTCATCTTCATAAAACTGTGAACACACTCTACGTGAACTATATTTTTCCCAGGATATTTTTACTTTTGAAGCTACAGATGTTAAGCATCTTCTTTCCTTTCTTTGACAGGAAATTCTGGTGATTAAAGATCATGGCAACCATAGAGGAACTGGCCCATCAAATTTTTGAACAGCAAATGGGAGAGGTACATGAATTTTGAGTCCTGTTTAAGAGCAATTAAATAATAAAATGCACAGACTGATATGTAAAAACCAAAATCACAAGAGAAAATTTTTGGCACAGACAAGGCTTCTAGTCACTTTCCTCAGAAGTCAGAAGAACCTAGTACATCCATTTTAAAGTTGTGCTGCAAAGCCTTTTTTGCTAAAGTTATTGGCCTCACAGAAATTAAGAACAATCTAGCAGTGTTTCCACTAAGTCACTAGCTTTTCAGCTTGCTGTCTGAGCCTGTAGTGGTTTTCAGAGAGCCATCTGGTTGTGTAATTGCTTTTCAACTTCTAGTTGAAAAAGTCAGGACACAGTTTTTACTTCACAACTATGCAATTACTTCATTTGTCATTTTTGTTTTCATTAGTGAAGTTTTGCCATGTTCTTCACTTTCAGATATATGTGCTTGCTATGTGTCAAAAGAAAGACTGAGCTCCTGTTTTTGCAGATTTCTAGTTTTGGTTCTCTGTGACCTGTGTGCAGAATCTGTGTACTGCAGCCAGAGAACTGCCAGAGATGCACAGATAGTTTGAGAGTGTGGATATGAGTATACATAGTTATCTAGAATGTTTCAGCATAGCATAGACTATTTGAAATTAGCACCACTTTAAATAAGATAGAGGCCGTAATTTATCTATCTTAAATAAATGTTACTTTTTAGCTTGAAATATCCACTCTTGGATTTTTGTTTAGACATAGACTTACTTCTGAAGTAATTTTATTTCCTCTCAGCCTTGATTTCAGATGGAAAGGTTGGAGTAGGGGATGGGATGGTTCATTCTACTCCGAATAAATTCTTACAACTTTTATTTTTGTAGCATCTGAGTGTTGCTAAGGCTATTTCAAATGGACAGAAGTGGTTTATGGGATGTATGATGTTTTCTTTTTATTACTTGTCTTCATTAGGTGAGAACGCGTGTTTAATGCAGTTTTGTTTTGGAGCTATAATTCTTTGTTGTGGTCTAAATAGGACTGTATTTCCTATTTAAATTTGTTTCTTTTTCACAGTACAAGGCTAGTCAAAACTAGCTGAAGTGTACATTTCACTCAGAATGGTGTGATGATGGTCTTTAGCCTCTGTGAGGGTTGTTTCTCTATTTCATAATGTGATTCCAGGAGACACTGAGCTGACTTAGTACCATAAGAGAGAGGGTCCTTTTTCTGTTTCTTATTAATTTCCCCACCAACAGCAAGCTAATAACCCAGCCAAAACAAGTGGAAGGTTTCCTGCTGGGTTAGCATAGAGAAGGGTCTGAGAAGGCTCCAATGACTACCAGAGTCAGCACAAAGAGGATGGCTGATAGCCAAAGGAAGGCAGGGGAGAAAACAGGCATAGAGTGAAGGTGCAGTGCTGCGGAGAGCTGTAGCTGTTCCTGTTCGTGGTGAAATCACAGCTCTACAGTTTTCATGGCTGTTGTTTTGTCAGCAGTGTAGGTTAGAATTTGTCCTTTAGCAAGGTTTTACTGTGTCTGAGATGGTCACACCGTATTTGGCAGCAGTGCAGCTTAACCATTCCCCAGTCCTCACTTAGCCACTTATTCTCACACTATGTTAGTCTTGCTTTTGTAAGCTCTGTGTGTCATCATCCAGTGGACAAAACCAGGAAAAAAATTAATCACAGCATAGTGGAGGAAGGTCATCTCCCTGTTGGTTGTGATCAGTGTCCTTATTTCAAACAAGGTGCAGCCCAACCATTCACATGGTTGGAAGGACTGAAAAGCATTCCTGAGGGCAATGCAAGCTGGGACTCCTTAAGCCAAAATTATTGTCAAAGGTGCATGCCATGCATGAAGGTGCTGCCTGAAAGTTGGAATCAGCAAGACAAGCAGTCTCACAATAATGCAATAATTTATATTCCTGCCTACCTACAGGCCGTAATTGCTTGGTGGCATTTCTAATCAGTGTAAGCACTGAAAAATCATAGTTTAGGATCTAGAGAACTTCAGCAGTATTTTTGCTAGCATTTTTAATTCTCTTGAGTGTTGAAGTAGTTTTAATTGAATTTACAAGAAAAATTTACATGAGTAGAACCTGAAAGGAAAAAGATCTGAAAGGGAAAGGTGTTCCAGTATTAAGGAAAATGGAAACACTTCTGTGTCTCATTGAAATAATGGCCAGAAGTGTTTCGTACATAGATTTTGATTTTTAAATAGTACTGTTTTTCATGAAGCATTTTAAATCACAAAATTACCACAACGATTTTACAATGGTGTTCACAAACATGCTTTGGTTTATTTAGGACTTTTTGCATGAAAGCAAAACATTGAAGCAAAATATAACCCTGTCTGTATGGGACATTGTACAGTGATTGTCATTGCTCAGATTCTGCCATCTGCTAGTTATCTTTTATTCAGTGTGAGATAATTCCTATTTCTCCATCAAGACCACATTTCTTGATTCATGTAGGTAAGCTTACCTGCCAAGAGCCTGCAGATTCAGGCTCTTGAATTCAGATTTTAATTCAGAAAAGAATTAAAGATTCTTTTCTTTAATCTGTGGCTGGGTACACTAAGTATATGGTAGTTCATTTCCCCAGTCCTGCCAGTTTACTGTATCAGAGGAAAGCTACATAGCTGTTGAAACTGTCTGTCACACACATAATAAGTACAGTTCAGAAAAAATTTCGCAGTTACTCATATTAGTATTAACTGCAATAAAAAACTTGTATTCTGCATAGAAGTAAAACTGTCAGGCTGGTATTTTGTGGAGTTAAAAAGCCCTTTTACCTTACACAATGCGTGGATCATGACATTTTAAGGGAGAAAATGTAAAGCAGTTCTATAATATATAGCATATTTTGTAAACCAAAGGTAAATACACATAAGACTTTAATCGCTTCTGAATCACCATGTGCACTTGTTGATTTGAGTGGCTGATGCAGAACTTCAGTGCTTGAAAGTACCTCTCTTGAACTGAAAATGCTGCTGGGTAATGAGCAGTTTTTTGTCCTCTACTTAAGCAAAGAAGTGGATGAATTGTTTAAAAGTACTTGTACTCAGAAAAAATTGGGTATTTTTAGGAAGCAGTGTTCAGAAATGATTAGAGCAGTAGTTTGACAAGCATTTCTTTTGGTGGTGCTGGCAGCTTAAGCAATCTTCCCAGCAGCTTAGCCTTACTCATTTGCTCTGCTGCATCTGCTTCTGAGCATTGTGGAGACTGGATTGAAGGTTTGATCTGTGCTAAGAATAGCCTTTGTTTGCTGGGCTACTTCTCAGCCTGCATCAGTGTCCTGTTCCAGATCGTGGAATGACTAACCAGCCAGTTTTACCTGCCAGACTGAGGGGAGAGGAGCAAGTAGATTATGAGACTGCTACCAAAAGTAGCACCATTTTGGGCAAAAATTTCAAAATAAACATAGGCTAATGGGAACTTGTATTTCTGCTGTAAGGGGAAGTCTTACCCTCCACCCTGTCCCCCTCTCATGCTGACCTCCAGCTGCATGTTCTGGCCTGCTCTTTTCTGCTGGTACTACCATTTAGATGATGGTATGGTTGCAAAGTCGTGAAGCTGATCCGGGAGGAACAAAAAGCCCTCACAAACTGTTACAAAACAGTACCTTTACTGCAACATACATATATTTTCCCTATATTAACTAGGAGGGGTAGAGGAGTATTTGTATAATGGTGTAGATACTGGGAATTATTGGTAATACGGATTTGTAGGATGTTGCAGTCAGTTTTGTGAACAGCAAAAAGGTTTTGAAGTTACCCAAAATTTAAATAAAAATTTCAGTTTGAAGGTGTGTGTAAACTCTGTGAAGACCAATTCTTTTTGTACTGCAAAAGTCTGGCCTTTCTGATCAAGCCTCTAAAAAATAGCAGATGTCCTTAATTTTTATTGACAAATAACGTAATGATTAATACTTTCCCCCATTTGCCATTGGCTGTAGGATGTGAAGAATTTTTAAAATATTGATATTTGTTAAATCACTTCCATGAATTGTGTCTGAGAGCATTCACGCAGAGATTTTAATATGAGATACACCATTTGCAAACTTCATGCAATTTATTAGTTTTCCCTACCTTTGTTAATAGTTCCCCAGTATAGGATTCTTTAAGAGAAAAACAGAATTGAAACTGACAATTGCTGTGTTCCCATACAAAACCCCTTCTGTCACTTCAGGTGAGCCATTAAAGTACATTTATTGCAAACATAGCACAGCTATGGTGATAGGTATTGTGTCTCATGAGCATCAACAGTAGTAAATACTCAGTTTGGTTGGCATACATGGACTTGTCAACAATTAATTGCTTTACTTCAAGTGTTTTTAAATTTCACATTGGAAGGTATTTCAAAATGGGTTTAAATCAGAATTTTCTAATTAAAAAAATTAAGGTGTTGAATTAGATTACAAGCATTCGCATTTTTTGTAGAATAAGTGTCAGACTTTCCATGGCCTTGTTCACAGCAGTTAGAAGTTGATGAAATCTTAAGGTTTAATCCATTAAGATAGTGGATCCAGTAAGATAGTACATCTGTTGTCAGTCCATTACATTTGTTTCTTCTTTCTAGGTTACACATTCCCAGGAAGGTGGTACACAAACACTAATGGATGGGACACCACAACGAATACAGATTGTCCCTGCAGATTCGGGCCTCTCTTTATCACAGCGTATACAGGTATGCTTCATCTGATGCATTTTAAAAGCAGAGATTTGCTTCTGCCAGTTTTCACATGCAGTTCTTTTTTGTTTTCATCATGTTATTTGCTTTAATGTAAATATTCAGCCCCTGATGGCAGAGATCCTTTCTATATAAAAAGGAATAAAACATCATTCCAGTCTTTCCTCTCTTTTTTCCTTTTTTTTTTTTTCCCTTGAAGGAATTTTAACATTACAAAAATCCTAAATCACTTCACTTCTTGCAAGTGAAGCTATTCCTTGAAAGTTGAATATTTTGTCCATTTGGTATTTCAACTAAGCTGGAGGATTTCTACATTTTGGAGCAGAAGTGGGGAGGGAAATACTGCATTTTATCTTTGAAGTCATGAAAAAGTGCAGGGAAACTTCGTGTCTGAGAAGAATACTGGTTTTTAGTTGTCCCAACTCATGTTGTATGTTTTGGTGTTATAATCCATAGCCTGGACAAGTAATAACCTCCAGTTGAAGAGAGGGTAGTGAAGTTTTTGGCAGTGTAGATACTTAAATCAACATAAACATGTGTATATGGAGATTAGAAAGATTTGTGGAATTAAATTTTATATTTTATGCCTTAGAAGTCAGTGCAAGTCAGTTTTATTTTTAATTTTCATTGTAGAGAAAAGTATCAACTGCAGAATAAATGTAGAAATATTCTCAGATATATGTTGTTCATACAGAAGCACACATTTAAGCGAGCCAGCTGCTAGTATAATCTTAGCTGCTTTTTCTTTTACCAGCTTCATTCTAAAACATTGTCCTCTGATTTTTTCCTTTCTGGTGCATTATGTTCAAGCTGTCAACCTTCCAAGGCTCTTCACAACCACCCCATCATACATAATGGGGTTTTTTTAGATTTATTGCCCCCCACCTGTGCTGTAGTCATGGTAATCTGTCTTACCAATTCAGTAGGTCTTCATTCTTTTAGCTACCTCCACTGCGTTTCTACACTTTGTGTACAGCTGTACTTTTTATTAATTAATTTGTGCTCATCAATTAACCACCATTCTGTCTTCAAAAAGGATGATAAGCACTTTGGTTGTTGTCTCTTGATATGTGTGGAACAGCACTCAGTCAAAACACTCGTACTGCAGGAGACATCTACAAACGTATCACTTGTATCAAACCTAATAATAAAAACTTTGCTCAGAGAAGAGTTTATGTGAAGAGAAAAGTAGTTTGTAGGAATAAATGTATCTCAGGGAAATGTCCACCACAAATGTTACATTGAGTAATTTTAAGTATATATTTTCAGTCATTTTTTTCCTTTATTATTATTAAATGCGCCTGATTATCTGAAATATTGAAATAGAAAATCCTCAGTAAAAGGTTCTTTAAAACCTGTTTCATTAGTCACTCTTCTTAGGGAATGCTAGCATTTCTTCTGGGAGAAAAGCTGAATGCTACGTTTGTTCAACAGGCATTTCTGCACAAAATTGGCTGTTATAAACAGGTGTATTAGTTGTGTTTAGACATTTTCTTTTTTTTGTAAAATAGGAACACACAGTTACTGAGGTGCTTAGTTTACTGAAATGATGTTCAAATGGAAATCAAAACTTGTTAACAGACAAGGCTTAAAAGCAACAAAGGAGAATAATATCTTCTGTTATCATCAGGGTGCTTAAGTGAAATACATAAGGGTAGTGTATTTTTTTATGCAGTCAATCCTGAATTGATATATTTCTGTTTTATGGTATTATTGCTTTAGCAATATTGAGTTTCAGATTATTAAGAAATATAATATGTTGTCACTGATTCGTGGTGGATTCGTGGTCAGAAGATAAATGTTTTTCCTCTTCCCTCTGATTATTTTTTTATCTTACCTTGACATTTAGGTATTGCAAGTTGCAGTACTGTGGTGAACTGCTCCACTTTTCAGTGTCCCCATTACAATGTAGGTGGAGGTTTTGCAGGTGTATGGCCATAAGAGGTCAGCTGCAGACAGAACACTCTTCGTTGTTTAAACTGCTTTCTCTTATGCCTCTGTCAGTTGTCAAGTGCCTGTCAGCTGCAGAAATCACTTGTGCGGGTTGAATAGCTTTGTAAGGATTTCAATGTAGCACTGTACCTACTGTATCATGTAGTGAAACATACCTGGGCATCCTCCTAGAACTGCAGGAACTGATTTGAAGACTGGAACTCTTATTTGTTAAATTGAAGGTGGAGTGAATTGGATGAAGTAGCAGTGGTTCTTCTGCCTACTGTCCTGCCACATTTATCTACAAGTACATATATCTTTTAATTACACAGCTGGGCTACAATAGGTAAAAAGATAACTTAGTATATATGTCCCAAGAATAATTTCAGCTATAGTTCAAGTTTGTGTCTTTACTGTTTTGGGACATGCTGGGTTTTGAGTATACATTGTATAAACCTAACTAGATGGAGTATATTCCTTTTTTGGGGTACATACAGTTGTGCTTTTAAGATTTGATAGAGAGACAGATTTTAGCTAAGAGCATCTTTCAAAGAGCAGGTCTGGAAGTTCAAAAAACAACACAGTGTTCTTCTGTTTGGCTTTTGTATATCTATGGACCCTGTTGGGCATAACATACATTGGATTTCTCCTAATCCCAATAAAATAGTTGTTTGGAAAGAAGGGGCATAGAATATTAGCTACTTTGAAAATTTTGCAGCCAAAAATTACGCAGGAGAAATAAAGATTGTAAATGAAGGAAAACAGAACAAGGAAAAGGAAATTAAGGAATGAAGGAAATGAAAAGGGCAAGGAAGTTTGCCTTCTGAAGAATATAAAACCAACATAAAGGAATTTAAAGAAGAAGTAAGGGTCTGCTGTAGCCATTTGTGGTCCCAGACATGGATACATGAAAAAACTGAACAGAAAATTCATCCTATTGATAATTATTGTCATTCTTTAGCATTATCTTCTCACCCTACACCCCAAATCCTATGATAATTTTTGTTCTTTAGCATTTAGAATTTTATAATTTTACCTGCACTTTTCTCTTAGATGTGTTTTTAATAATATTTTGTAGAGAAAAAGAAATATGAACTATGATCCATTAAAATACTAAGAGCACAAGGTCACCTGACGGAAGCACATTCATTTTCTGTATTGAAACTCACGATTTCTGAATATTTTAAAGTGTCAATATTGCGTTATAACTGCTGAAATTGAATACTCATCACTGCTTATCTTTTTAACCTGTAAAATATACACAGGTATTGAGCATTTAGAGAAAGTAATAAGCCTGTTGTGAAGGTGCAATGGCAAAGGTGATTAACAACTCGTGTGAAATTATGCCTCGTTCAGTTTCTTTGTGCCATGGTTCTCCACTTTTGATGGCATTTTGATGGAGAAATGAAGTGACTAAAAGTGAGATTTATAATGGAATATATATGTATAGAATCTTGATTATTTTGTCTGAGGACTATAATCTTTTGACAAAGTTGGCAAAAAAAGTGGAGGATTGTTTAATAAAATTCTACTGAATTTGTGCTTTAAAATAGGGATAAAATGGAGGAAAAAAAACCCCTGTAGATCAGTTCTTGATTATAAAACAAAAATCAGTTTTTCCTTAAAAAAAAAGAAAAAAAGTCAGGGAAAGAGATTCTGTTTCATTTATTTTATTTAGAAATGTATGTGTAAAAAAAGGTCCCCATAAAATGAAGTCTAAAATGTATATACAGGTGCAACAATATAGCTGCTTTTCCTGCTGTTTGCTGCTTGCTTTTTTCACTTAGACATCTATGTTTGTGATTTTAAGAAGTTTTTTGTTAAGTAACTAAACCTTGAAGGTGCTGCAAACACTTTGTGTAGAATGCAGTGAATTCAAGATTTAAGATTCCTTATAAACTGATGGGTCCTAGGTCTCAGCTACACACATGCCTTGAGTTCTGGATGTTAAAATTGTGAAGAGTTTCAGTAGTGTTGTAAAAGCATGCACCAGTTGTAAAAATTGAGTACAAACTCAGGTTTTGACTTCAAACACCCTTGATTGAAATGTGTTTCGAATACAGTCAAAGTCCAAGTTTTCGCCTGAGTTTAATTTGCTCTTGTGTGACGGAGGGGAAGATGATCCTGCTTCTCAAATGTGAAAGGCAAAGTTCCCATTTTCTTCAAGTGCCCGGATTGGGTCCAGAAAGTTAACTTAAATCACCATAACAATTTGAGATAAATGTATTATTAGATTGTCACAGATCAGCAGACGGGCCAGAAGATTCAGATTGTTACAGCACTTGATCAGAGCTCAGCAGGCAAGCAGTTCATCTTAACAAATCATGATGGCTCTACCCCAAGCAAGGTGATCCTTGCCAGACAAGATTCCACTCCAGGAAAAGTTATCCTAGCAACTCCAGATGCTGCAGGTGTCAACCAACTGTTTTTTGCATCCCCTGACATATCTGCACAGCACATCCAGGTAGATAATCCACTTTATTTCATATTTTTCATTCAAATGGGATAAGAAAAGATGTTTTATTTCCAGATAAGTCTGTCTGGGTTCTCCTTTTTCATTTTTTTTTAAGTATAATTTTCAATGCACTACGACTCATTGTGGATACTTAAAAATTATGAAAAATCTTTTTTTAGTAAATTTCTTGCTTTTAAAGTGTATATGTTGGCTCATGACATTAGGAAGAATACAGTTATTGTTATTTCCAGATTCTGCCATGCCAACAGTCCTTTATTTCTGCTCATTAACTTCCCATCTGTTTTCATGTATTGTTGAAAAACATTCACTTTTCTCCATTGTCCTTCTTGTTTAACATTTCCTTTTGCTCGTTTTCCTTTTTGTACGCTGTTGCAACTGCTGTTCAGCTGTGTGAATTGTAGTCCACAGCAGTACTCAGACTATTTAGTAGGGAAATACATTACTCCATGGGGGTGTGAAAATAACCCTAATGATTTTGGGTTTACTAATATGATACTGTAACTAGCCAGGGTTGTAACCCCCTAAACTGGTCTCCAGTGCAGCTTATTCCCATGCACATTTTATGTGCCACTTCTTTAGTTGCCACCCTCCAACTTCCAAGCTTTCTGTCCCACATCCTCAGCCTGGCAGGGATGGGATGGCAGTGATGGGAAGAATGTCAAAAACATGCAAGAGGTGGGAGATGTGACCTCCTTCATCATGAAGTAGGAGGTTACTGCACTCCAGCTAAAGTACAGTTACTGCATATAATTGACCCACCCGCATTTGTGCTGCTGTTACAACATTCAGATAACTGCAGTCCATTAGTCCCGTATCAAACACTTCAACATTATGAACATAAACAGCTGCTTAAGGAAAAATATTAAAAGATGGCCAAGTAAATAATGATCTTTCTGAGCATATCCTTTTATTTCCATTAGCTGATGATACAGAGCAACCTGCTGATTTGGAGACATCATATTTGATAGCTGCTATTAAACAACCTTTTTTGTTATTTATATAGACCATGTAATCTTCAGTCTGTATAATATCCTATAGTATGGTATGTTGTGCAAAAAATACGTTAGATGATTTGACCATCTGAGAGAAGTGTTTAATTAGGTGTCTCTTGCATTATAAGATACTATTAAGGATTTGTTTGGGGGTTTATAAATGACTATGAAATCCTCTTTCAAGCAATCTTTTTTCAGCTGCAAACCCTTAAACTGTTTAGTTTGTGCTCTTCTGTGAACCAGTCCACTGATTCACTAGCCACATGTTGTGTAAGCCTGAAAGAATCTCTGTATTATATAATACTTCTGTTTTTGAAACTCACAGTTCTTTGCAAATGGACATCCTAGGTCCTTGCTCCAAAGAATTTGTTACTGTGAATAGGGGACCAGGAGCAAAAGCCAATCCCATTGAGAGGCATTGAAGCATGCTTAGTGTTACCGTACACGTTGTATTTTAGGTAAGCAACAAAAATATAAACCTGTGGGATGTGAGTAGTCCACATAAAAATTATTTTCAAAGGCAGCTTAAGAGATGAGAAGTGTGCCACACTGGTTTAAAAGGCAGAATTCAGGGAAAGAGGAAGTATGTACAAGAAATGGAAAGATGTAGTATCACTTGGGCAAAATAGCTCAGTTTGAGAGGCAACAGAGTATTCTGTCACTCCAGTTTAATTGTTCTGTTGTCTGCTGATATGTGTGGGTAGAGATTTCCTTTGTCCATTTAAAAGTTCATGAAATACAGAGTACCATTCATTTGTCGTTCACCTGCATCCCTTTTGGATCTTTTGTATTTTCTCTTTCAAATGATCTTTCCATCTGCAATTTCACCTGTTTTCTTCTTCTTCTGTAGCCTTCACTAGAAATGCCCATTTGTTTGTTCTGCCAAAAAACTCTCTGTTGTTGCATCTTATCTTTACATTGACTCATTTGGCAAGACCCTTTCTCCCATCATCTATTTTAACTTCAGTGGCTCTTCTTCATATTAATAACCAATTTTTATTCTTCATGTTCTTCAGTTAACAAGTTATCTGAGTCTGGGGTTTTTATCTCCTCATGGGCCAATTCTGTAGTCCTTCCTTATGTGGAACTTCCCATTTCAGTGCAGTTTTAATTTGTGGAAGGATTTGGAATTTATTTATGTATATTTTATATAATATCATGAAAGTGCATAATGTTAATACTGGAAATTTGGAAGGATCAAAAGGTTAA
The DNA here is from genome assembly GCA_027886175.1 of Phylloscopus collybita. Taxonomy (NCBI): domain Eukaryota; kingdom Metazoa; phylum Chordata; class Aves; order Passeriformes; family Phylloscopidae; genus Phylloscopus; species Phylloscopus collybita. Next base: position 44,864,660 of record JAJNNQ010000137.1, on the reverse strand, counting down.
TATTGTCTTAACTCATTGACTTGTTTTTCTTAAAAAGTTGGTGTTTTTTTAAAGAAAATTTAAGAGATGAATCTCAGAGCCAGTATTGCTAAAAAGACTAACTAGAAAAGTAGGCTTGTTAAACTTTCCTACATATATCATCTGTATTGTGTTCCAAACTCTGAAAAGCAAATTTTCAAATTTTCTCTGTGGAAGAGACAGTACTTTCTATTTAGGTTACTTCCTTTTTTATCAGAGGTCCTGTTCTGAATATGCAAAGCACTGAGTTTGAGGAGTCTGGCTTCCCTTTAAGGCACAATAGAAGTTAAAAACTCTTCAAGCTTCTAAACTATATTCTCTTCTTTATGAGAAGAATATTTTTTTCTTTTTATGTCAAGAAGATGTTTGGTTGTTACTTGCGATTTGTGTGTTCCTTTTTTAAATGGAGTTTTTGCTGTGCTTTATTTATGTTGTGGTGGGATAGTTTTCAAACGTTAAGTGAAATGTTCTAGTGCCTGCCCTGTAGTACTGGGATTTTAAAATTATGTGCTTAACAAAGCTTTACCAGAGATAATTGAATGAGACAAGGCAAGAATATTTTAATAATGTCAAACTGTGACTGAAAGTCAAGCTGTATACCAGTTGAAAGTTAATGGTAGTGTCCAGAGTACATTTTCTTAGGTCCATATTTATGTGTATTATAAAAAAAGGAGTTCATAAACCTCTGTGTAGATCTAGTAGCCTTTACAAGGGATTTTTTGTTCCATGTTCAGTGCTTCCATCTCTTTTGTGCTATGGATGACCCATTAGTATATAAATATAAAATTGAACAAAAGGCAGAGTATGCAGATGCCAAATGTTTGTCAAAATGTCACTCCATTTTGAAGAAGTAGTATTTAGAAAAATGAAATCTTGAATTCTTCTCAAAAGCATTACAGGTAAATCTCTTGTTCCCTCCTGAAAGGGAGTGGCATGGGAGGTAGTGGCTTTGTGTCTCTGAAGACTATTAGATGTAATCAAGAAAACATGATACCTTGTTGATTTAGTCCACTATCTTAGACTAAAACCACAATCATGAGATATATTTTACTATTTCTAGATGGTAAGGAAAATAAAAATTAAATTGTTTCACACTTTTTTTCAGATTTTAACAGACAACTCCCCCAATGAACAAGGCCTAAATAAAGTGTTTGATCTGTGTGTTGTATGTGGAGACAAAGCATCAGGTATTTATTTATTTTTTTCTTTCTTTTTTTAAGGTGGTACAATTTCATAAAAGCAGTTTAAAATTCTTCTGAAGCTGTGTAACAGATTGCATGTATATACACGCATAAATTTCTATATATGCAGTGCAGAATTTCACTAAATGGTATTCTAGTATCCATGAATAGGATTCACTGTTGTTTTACATAGAATCATAGAATATCCTGAGTTGGAAGGGACCCACAAGGATCACTGAAGTTCAACTCCTGGCCCTGCACAGGACACCCTAAGAGTCACACCATGTGCCTGAGAGCATTGTCCAAATGCTTCTTGAGCTCTGTCAGGCTGATGCTGTGACCACTCCCCTGGGGAGCCTGTGCCAGTGCCCAACCACCCTGTGGGTAAAGAACCTTTTTCCTAATATCCTATCTAAAATCTCCCTGACCAGCTTCATGCCATTCCCTTGGGTTTGGGCACCAGAGGGAGTAGGTCAGTGCCTGCTCATCCATTTCCCTTGTGAGGAACCTGCAGACCACTATGAGGTCTCCCCCTTCAGCAGGGAGCAAACTTGCTAGAAAGTAAAATGTATTGTTTTTTGGGGTTTTTTTGTGGTGTTTTTTTTTGTTTGTTTGTTTGTTTTCTTTTCTTTTTTTTTTAATTGGCGAAGTTTAACATAAAAAATACAGTTGCTAGAGCTCTAAATACTTGTCAGACCTCATCCATCTCAAGGAAATTTCAGTCAAACTTAAGACAAAGATCTGATTTCTGTGTTCTAATTGTTAAAACTTCTCTGACTCCCCAGAGGAGAGCTGGAGTCTCCCTTGAGGGGCTAGAGATCCAAGGAGGTTTTCCTCTTGTGCTGGCCTTGGAATATTGGGCAGTGGTAATGACTCTGGGGAGAGTGCCATGTTCCTCTGAGAGGCTGCAGCTTTTGGGGAGCTTCCCATGTGACAAGCACTGTTAGGAAAAACTGATTTGCAGACACTTCCAAACTGGAATCCAAGAAGCTACATCAAAAGAGTAGGTGAAGAAGCAGCCCTGGCACTTTGCAGAATGAATATTCATAATCCAACTGCCACTAAAATGTTTCAGACATTAATCTTTTAATATATATGATGCTTTTAAAATTTCACATTTTAGTAGTGGTAAAAAGGTTGTGATAAAGGAGTCTAGAAGAATTTCAAGAAACTTCAGGAAAGAATCTAAAAGTGTTTTTTCCTAAATTGGGTCGTATTTATGATTTGCTTTGTAATGTGCCATAGGCATTTCAAGGATTCATAAACTAAAATTTTTGTAACTGCCAAGCATGCCTTCATCAGTCCTTTACAGTAGTGTTTATACATTATGCAAAATCAAAATAATTTACATCTAAAAATAATTTTAAACTTACTTTTTGTAGTATATCTTAGAAATTTTTATATTATACAGAAAACTTGTAGAAATGGTCTTAAAAAAAAACAAGTTGTAGCTATTCTAGATTTTTCTTTCACTGATGTTTTACTGCAAGAATTACGGCCATACCATTATCCTGTCAGGAAAATGAAAGGTGAAAGTAAAGCTTTGAAGTGATTGCCTCATGCTGCCAAATGCCATATGTGCACTTCCCATAGTTCCATTGGATTTAATGCATACAATTTCAATAGCTGAACTTGTAATGAGAAATCACGGGGCTTGTCTGTAGGGAGAATTACTAGAGAAATCTATAAATTAAAACTTTTTTTGCTGTGTTCTTACTTACCTGTTTTTTTAGCCTTTTTTAACACTACTGTCAAGGTAAGGAAATAATTTAATAAGCAACTTGCCTGTTTGTAAAATCCTGTTTAAGTGCTTTGAACTAGAAAAATGGTTCACTTGCTTTTTTATGTTGTTTTATAGCCCCAATATATTTTAAGATCTGCAACCCATGGAGAAAAACAAGTGTTCCTTTTCTGAGTAAAATAGCTAATACTTTGTTTTTAATTATTGTGAAGTCTAAAAAGTAATATTATACTGTAAAATTAATGTCACGTTTTCTGTTATTTTGTAACTAGGGCGTCATTATGGAGCAGTAACCTGTGAGGGATGCAAAGGATTCTTTAAAAGGAGTATACGGAAGAATTTAGTTTATTCCTGCCGAGGAACAAAAGACTGTGTCATTAACAAACACCACCGGAACCGCTGTCAGTATTGCAGGCTGCAGAGATGCATCGCCTTTGGGATGAAGCAGGATTGTAAGTCTGAATATGAGCAAACTACTTTACCTGGCAGCTACTTTGTGCTACAAAAGATATGCTTTGTGTAGATACAAATTGTTATCTTAGTTACATATTTTTAAATCACTGTATCTTTTTCTTTTAAAGTTTCGTGTATCAGAAATACTAAGTGCTTTCAGGTATTTGCATTAAAAGCCTAATAAGCCCCAATCCATGTGAAATATCAAACATGTCTGCTTTTTTTTTTTTTTTTTTTTTTTTTTTTTTTTTTTTTTTTTGGTGCAGTTCAGCTTTTTTATGTGTAAGTTAAGCTAGTGAACTCTTTGAACTCTCCTTTCAGTTTTTCCACAGCTGAGATTACTGGCAATTGCTGTTCACTTTTGGCAAAGCTCTGCACTCTGCAGAGACAGTTATTCACAAGGCAGAGATCTATAGTGATCTAAAGTTCAGTTCTTACCGATTCCTGCAGATTCCAAATTCCTTTTTAGCTTTCCATACATTAAATGTAGGGGTATTGCAATATCACAGCAGTATCAGAATACTAAATACACAGAAAAATCACACAAAACAGAAATTCTTCAGACCTAATACTGTGACACTGTTTCAGTACATGCAGTATTGGTCTTGTTCTCTGCTCTCTTGTCATCCTGTACTTATTTTACTGACCCTCTTGAACCTCTGTGGACATTTTCCTCCTTACAGCCCTGTTTCTGTCAGCAGAAATCAGTAACAGAGGAAATTAATTCAGAAGGGGAGGAAAAGCTGGGGCAGTGAAAGTGGATCTTTACCCTCTAGTTCAGCTGGCAGTAAGTAAGAAAAGGCCCCTCCACAGAAGACTTTTTAAGCAGAACAAAATCACTGAGCTTAGGGATCAGAAGACAGGAAAATAATCTCAGGGTCATGAGGAATACTGAGTGGGGGAGAGGATTGTGTGGTGATAAGAAATCTCATTCCTCAATGAGGTAGGGAAAGGAAAGAAAACTTAGCATGGTCTTGGACTGTAGCTCCCTCAGTGAGGGTTATTTGCCCCTTGGAGAAGCTTTGGCCTTTTCTCAGCAAAGTGAGACCCTGCTATTGTGCACAGCATTTGCAAAGGAAGATTAATACTTGCCTCCATCTCCCACCCTTTAAAGCACTATTTGTGGGTTGCAGGCTGACTTCAATAGCATTGTCAATACTTAATATTATAAGATTTGGGGTTTAAGAGACTGATCAGTGTAAAAATTGGAATAGCATCACAGTCTAGTGCTGTCTTGAAAAGTTTATAATTTTTTTATCTGAAGTTACACATTTTTTTCACATTTCCACATATTCCCCATAAGGAAAATGTTCAGAGGAAGGTGAGATATCTGTAGGCTAAAGCCCGGACTAATTCCACTTTGTTTCACTGAGTCATTCAAATTAAAAATACAGTTCTTCTCTGAAGTCCGTGACTGGGTCAGGGTGTTGCCCAGATTGATCTTAAATGGTCTGAACTGAACTTTGTGAATGTACCTTTCCCTCTGTATTGTCTGGGGTCCTTGAGAAGGTTCTTTAAGTGAATGAAGTTACATGGGTTCAACACAGACCCACAGTCCTTACGAAAAGATACCACGAGTCCTTTGCAAAGGAAGTGGGAGTGTGAGATAGTGAAACTGATAGAATGAGAGACTTTAAGCTTCCACTTTGATTCAAATTAAACATGAGGGGATGTCTCCCTTAATTGTAACTTAAAAATGTTATATATGTTTGATCTCAGATTTTGACTAATACATCATTCACTTAGAACTCATCAAAGTTGGTGTGCTGGTTTTTATCCAACTTGTTTGCCTGTTGGTTATGGGGTATATTTTATATATATTTTAGTTATTTTCAGAATTATAATTAAAATCAAGTATTAAATAGAGAAAAAAGTATTATTTCTTATTCTGTAATTCAGGGTGTCATTTAATAGTTGAGTATTATTTCTGTAGCTGTACAGTGTGAGAGGAAACCTATTGAAGTGTCAAGAGAAAAATCTTCAAACTGTGCAGCTTCTACAGAAAAGATTTACATTCGGAAAGATCTTCGTAGTCCATTAGCTGCAACCCCAACTTTTGTAACAGACAATGAAACAGCAAGGTATGTAAATTGTATTCAGAAGTGGCAATCTCTGTCTTCTGAAAAAGGAAAATTCAGTTTTAAAATTAATGAAAATTGAAACTTGTACTCTTTTTCTGTCAGATCAACGGGTTTACTGGAATCGGGAATGTTTGTTAACATTCATCCATCTGCAATAAAAAGTGAGCCTGCTGTGCTGATGACTCCAGATAAGGTATGTGATGATATGACTGTATAATAAATAGAGCTAATTGCTGTAATTGTATATGTAAGGAGAGAAGGGTGTTCTGTTTGGTTAGATTAATTTTTAAAACAATCCTTTACAACTGTAAACAACACATTCACCAGTGTTACAAATATCCTGTGATACAAATATTACAAGAATTCTCTTAGCCTCTTCACACAATAAAAATGCTAAAAAAATGACAAAGTAAATGCCCTTCACATTTTTAGAGAGCCTTAAGGGCTGAGTTATTTTAGTTTTTGTGTTGAGATAATCCTGACACTTGGCTCGCTCCTTTGTACAAATAAAGTGAAATGTTCACAAAACTTTTAATGTGTAAATATGGTTGGATTTTTTTTCTCCATTATCACTATTTTTTTGGCAAAGCTGATAAGACCTCTGTCATCAACAATTTTATTTCTGAGCTGCTTTTCCTCTGTTTCTATTTTCTTGCACTTGCCGATCCACTAAAGCCATGTGGTAGCTTCCTCACATATGCACAGCAGGAAGCATTTGTGTTTTTCTAGCTGATATCAAATTACCTCATACTGTTTTCATGCATTTTGCTTTGCTTTGTCTGTCTGGTGTTAGCAGCAGCATACTTGTCTGTAATGATGTACTTTTTTTTTGTTGGGGCTTTTTTTGTTTGTTTGCTTGTTTGTTGGGGTTTTTTTGGTTTTTTGCTGGGACAGAGTGACACACATCTTACTGCCTCTCTGTGTTTGCTAGCCAGTACTGAATCACTTTTTTCCTTTGCAGTTAAACAAAGACATAAACATCATAAAGGCTACAGCAGAATTCTTTTTCTGCTTTGATTATAAAGGTGACTTTTCATGCATTCCTTCTTCTCAAACATTCTCCTACCCTACTACTACTGACTCATTTACTTGGGAAAGGGAGACGCTAAAAATACAGTCCAGAGCAGTCTTACATCCTGGTGACAGACGAGCGCGTACAGATGTGAAATCTTCTTTCTGCACTTGCTTACCATCAGCAGTATTCTTTCTGAAAGAAATAGATAGGTATTTTACAAGTAAATGTCAAAATATTCCGTATTTTAGATGCAGTGCAGTGTCTAATTGCTGTATTGTGGTTACCCATATACTGAAAACAGTTTTCTTACAGGTATATCTTTGCATATGCTCTGTTCTTCATTTACGTGAAAGTTAATGTGAAAGGCTCTTCTCTTGCAGGTTAACAGCTGCCACTTAACTGAGAATTAAAAGCTGTTTTTTTTCCTTTAGGTAGAAGCATGTCAAGGAGATTTAAGTACACTGGCAAATGTTGTGACTTCATTAGCAAATCTCAGTAAATGCAAAGACGTTTCACAAAGCAGTACAGAATTATCTGTGATCGAGAGTTTGAGTAATGGAGGTGCATCATTATCTGAACTCAAGCAAGAAGAACAAGCTAGTAGTGATGTTACAAGGTAAAGCATGTCACACTTACAAATACTGCCGTTTTCAAGAGAAAGTCTCTGTCAATTCAGACCAGTCAGTTAGTTGAATCATCACAATGTAGGAAATTTTTCAGCTTTAGAAGTAATAGTAATATCAGCGTGAGCTCATGTAGAAGATAAATATTGTAAGATTCTTCCAAGTGAAATCAAAAGGAAGTTTCATTAGAGAAACAAATCATTTTAGTTGTTTGTACTTGAAATTAATTTCAGTATAAATGTTACAGCTCATGTTAGGTCTACAGGTATGTTAGGTCTTTTACTGTAGTCTGAGTATTTTGCATCATCCTGGAAAACTTATTCTTAAGAGATCTCATCTGTGTGATAGTTAAGTGCCTGTAACTATTAATCACCTTGAAAGCTTGAAAAGCATTTTTCTTCTACACAGGAGAAAGTAACAGAATTCTCACTACCAATATTAATACATTCACTGAGAGTCTTACCAACTTGTGTCTTTCATTGGTTTTAACTGAGCCACTGTGGTGAGCATATGTGTAAGATATATATACAGAACTATACAGAACATCCACAGTTATTCCTTCAGTCACAACCATGTTCTTCCTTGGTTGTCATCTCATGCAAGTTTCTGACTGCTATTCCAGCAATACTCTTTCACATAGGATCCACATTTTATATGCTGTTGTGAAGGTGTGTGGAGTAAATCCATTAAGGGGGTGGCCGTATGGTGGCTGAAATAGCTGATTTCCCCTGTGCTCTGTACTGCTTTATATAACTGCAAGCAGATTACATTTTTTCTGCTCCTTTTGTTTATATACTGCTTAGAAAGTCAGTCTGACTTTTTATAGATGTTGATTTGGGCCTTTGCTGTGTCCCTTCTTGGTAAAGAATGTTAGAATACGCCATGTAAGTAGTATTGTTACATGTGCTGATAGACATCAATACTATTGCTGTCCAAAGAGATGTAGTAATCTTTCATTTGCAGGCACTTCTATATGCTTATTTTTACCAACTTCAGAATTTCTGTTCCGTTTTAAAAGCCTGTCTATGAAAAGGCATCAGGTTCTCTCAGCCAGAGAGCTTGAAAGAGCTCTGATTTGACGTACTCTTGTCAAGTAAGTTACCTAATAGCTGTACAGTGGGGAGGTTCAAGTTAAATATTGCTGTGAAAGGGAAGTTGTTACTCCAACAGAAACTAAAATTTTTCTCTAAATTATTTATTTCCCTGTGCCAGCATGATCTAACAGATAAAGATGTTTTTTGAGGAAGTAGAGTTTAAGGGACTTCATACATTTCATCCAGCCATGCTTTTCATGTAATTTTATTATATTCATTGCTTGCAGTAGTTATGATTTCACTTTTGTTGATATAGAGTACAACTTTTGCTTCAAGAACCCCACTGCTTTTATATTGTAATTTTACATGCCTTGTCCTCTAATGCTTCATCATATTCTTTCTTTACAGTTTATCTGCAGTCCTATATATCTGTTAATGACTGAGCCTGACTAAAAGAGAACCAAAATTGTTTGTAGCAAAGGATATCAATGCCATGTATTTTAATGTTGATTATGCCTTGCTTTCCCATTTTGTGGGATAGTTTTTTATAGCTCCCAGGGAGGCTTTGTTCTAGATTCTCTTTTCCATGGTGTTTTACCTTACAGACATTGCTTGTGTTGGGGCTTTGTGTAGGAAAGGACTCACATTACTGAGCCATGAAGAAGCAAAACTGCTACTGACTTCTGCTGACTTACTACTGGCAGATGGGATAGGAGGGAGAAGATTTCTTTGAAAACAGCACTGAGGAATGAGTTGGGAAAAAAGGTGTCATGGGCAGACATGGTTTAACAGGTGTACATGCCCAAACTATTTAAAAATTACTCCTCAGCCTGTGCTAGAATAAATACAGGATAGTGACAGATGCATGTATTGACCTTCTGGGGAAAGGGGAAGTCTTATTCCTCTCTTAAATTTCTGTCCCTGCCACATGAAGAGCCCTGCAGAGATCCTGTTGTTTCTTAAAAAGTAGCTGTCACTGAGCTGCTGTGTTTGCCTGTTCTACCTTAGACTGTGAGGAGTGAATTGTGGAAAACCGTAAACTCAGATCTTCTAGCAGGAGTCCATAGTATAGTTTCTAGAGCTGAGCCATGAATGCCTTCTCTTTGTGCCAAGTTTGCACAGAGACAGAAGATGGCCCAGCTATGTCTGTGTAGTCCACTTGTGTATGCCCCAGTCAGCCTCATGTGTACACATCAAGGTACACAGGCCAGTGAGGACCAAAAAGTAGTTCACTTACTATCCCAAGCCTTCAGGCAGTGTCAGCAGCTCTTTCACTGTGATATTTCATTTGGTTGTGCATAATTATGTCAAACAGCTCAATTTTTTTAGTGTTAGTGAATTTATATAGCTAGGGTGTGGGGGTAGAGAAGGTGGCCAAGTTCTATCCCAGATTTTGGCATTAAATCAGTGATTTTAGACTCTGTGGTAATAAAAATGTCTGTAAATTGAGAATGAGCTCTACATGCAAGCTGATAATTGGCTTTTGTAAGGTTTTCAGGCCTCATTGCATAAGTTTTTCATGCAACACTATATGTTGCTGTTCCCAAGATATGTCATCTGTCTGTAGGCAGTGATCCAGTCTGTATTTTTGAAGGTGTGTCAGTTGTGGTTCTCAGGTGTATTTATGAACAGAAAAACAACACGTTATCAAGCAACAAAATATTAAGGAATATATCTGTGCTTGTCCTGACATCTGCCCTCTAGCATTTGTGCTTGTGAAAGCCAAGAGTCCCTGCCACACAGCAGAGGGTTACTAACAATTGTATTGAAAGCATGGGAGTGCTTTCTCTTACATATTTTGAAGAAGTCTTTTCAAATTAAGTTGAAAAATCTAACCACAACTCATTACTTTAAAAAAAAATCATACTCTGTTTGTACTTCATAGCAGTAAAAGCCTGTAAAATTTATACATGCACTAAGTGACTGTATCAACAGTCTGGTGATCATGTCCTCAAAATGCTCATACCAGCACTCTCAGTGAGCATCAAGAAAGAGATCTTGAAAAGCAAACTGTGATTCAGCAGCACAGCCAATATGTCAAAACTGTGAATTTGTTGGCAACTAGTGTAAATAGGATCTGCTACTAATTTTTGTTTGAGTTCAGTGAAATGTCAGGAAAAGCATACTACTGGTGTTTATTTTCCAGATCTCACTCATTGAAACAGACTTCTACAAAGAGGTTTCAGACTTGTGCAGGTTCCTCTTAAATTGAAACTGTTTTCAAAACCAAAAGAAATTTTCTTTTTGTTTGTTTGTGATCTTACAGGGCATTTGATACTCTTGCAAAAGCATTAAATCCAGGAGAGAGCGCAGCATGCCAGAACTCTGAAAGTATTGATGCCAATGCACAGCTGCTTGCTGGAGAAACAAGCATGAACATTGTTGAAATAGAGGGGCCACTACTCAGTGATGCTCATGTAGCATTCAGGGTACTGAATACTTTCTTGCTGTTTACTGTTTATTGTGATTTTGACATAGTGATGTACAATAATGATCTAAGTTTTACTTTTAATTTCTTAGAGGTGTATTTGTTCAGGTATTAGCATTTGTTTCCAATTAATGAACTGCTTTTGTTCACTGGTTAATTCTTTGTTTGGCAGAAAGTACTGAGCTCTGAAGTGGTTAAGCTGCCAGGTTATTTTATAGTTTCTTACCTTAAAAGTACTGGATAATCTGTACAAAAGGATTTACACAGACAGAGTATTTGCATGAAGCAGAGTCAGCATCCACATTTTCTCTCACTTGTTAACTGGTGGCCTTGATGCAATCTGCAACTGGATTTTGAGACTTTTAAGTGTATTTATCAGTTTCTTCTTTGTGTAGATACCCTATTTTAGCATGGTAGTAGTTAACTTAAATACAGTTTCTGGGTTAGTTAGCCATATATTTTCTGGATTTATTTCTCATTTTACAAACTTGCAGAAATTACCTTTATCTATTTTTTTATTATCTTATTTTTCATGGACAAATCAAAAAGATTGGTCATCTGAAAACTTAGTAACAGGCATTTGGTTAAACTTTACCCCTCTAATCAGCATCTGTTTTGATCATTCAAGTGTACATCTCTAATGCAAGTGTCAGGGTTTTTTTATAAATTGCATTAGCCAGAACATTGTATTAAAAACTATTAATTTCTGTAGACAGAATTACAAGTTCTAAGCTATTTGGGGTCAAATCTCTTTCTTCACATATGCAAGTAACATCACTAATTTTACTTACTAAGGGTGCTTGCAAAGGGTCCTTCCTGATGTATGTTGGGTATATTTTTTGGACTTGGGAGCAGCTGTGTATTAGGTATTTTACTCAAACACCAAAAGATTTCTCATGTATTTATTTGTAAAATATTAAGTAAAAAAAACATATTTTGTAAAATAAAATTATCTTACATACACACACATATTCTCTCTCTCTCTCTCTCTCTCTCTCTCTCTCTCCCCCTCTCTCTCTCTCTCTCTCTTCAGGAGTTGTAACTGCTGTAATGTAAGCAACTCATTCCAGTTACAATGATTCTTCTCTCTTAGTTTTTGAGAATGTCTCAGAAGTTGAGTTTTGAGATTTTCCATCTCCAGTTGTCCCAGACATGAATCTTTATCTACAAATTAAACTTTTTGTCTTTTTTTGTTGCTTTGTAGTTACATAACATACAGTGTGTAAAGCTGTGGCGAATAATGCAAAAGGCAATCATTCAGTTTTGTGTTGGGATTGTACCTTTCTTATTTAAAGAAGAATTTTATTTTTTCATTTAAAAGAAACTCAAAAGACTGATTTCTTCCTAAACATATCATGAAGAAAGTAAAATAACTGTCTTACACTTCCTTTATTTTTTTTTTTTTTTTTTTTTTTTTTTTTTTTTTTTTTTTTTTTTTGTGCAGCTCACCATGCCTTCTCCAATGCCTGATTATCTTAATGTTCACTATATCTGCGAGTCTGCCTCCAGGTTGCTTTTCTTGTCCATGCACTGGGCACGTTCCATTCCATCCTTCCAAGTTTTGGGGTAAGTGTTCAGTTACTCTATTCACTTACATTGTGGATATGTGCTTTTGCATTTTTGGTTTTTGCTGTCTTCTTCAGGGACTTCTAAAAATAAAAAACTACTAATTAAAACTATTATAAATCTTAATTATAAAGTAAATTTTCTGAATCAAAACAACTCCCAATTTGAGTCCAAATTCAGGACTTTGATTGGGTTTTGTAAGAAAAAGGAGTAGATTTAAAACAATCAAATGCCCTCACACTGCTGCTTCTTAAATATATTTTGAGAAAATAGGAATTTCTATCAGCTTTTTAGTAGCTACAGCTCCAAGCTACATCCTGATGCTTATCAGGCAATCACCAGGAAGAAGCTCCTGTCTGAATCCCTCAAATTTTTATCCTTACAAGGTGAATTACTAGTAATAATTTTGCCTTTAATAACCTACATGAAGAAAATTGTTCGCTAGATACAGCGAACACTCAGAATGAAGTTGTCTAATTTCAGAAGATTTGCCAAAAATAAATGGTTCCTGTAGCCAAAAGGTAACTCTAACTGTTCTTTTTACAGTTTGTATAACATTCTGCTTCTCCATCATAATTCAGTTTATCACTTAAAATTCTTAAGTTCAGTTTTGTAGTCCATTGCTGATCATTGTGAAAAACATGTCCAAATTGCATGGGAAAAACTGATTTATGTTGTATTCAGAAGTAATTTTATGAAGATATATCAAACAAATGAACATACTGTATCAGCTCTGACGCAAATGGTGAATAAATCATGTTAGTTTGTTGTCATCTGCAGTGTTTCTGTTTAATTCAATATCAAAATAGCCTGTGACTGTGGCAGCAAAGACAATTCATTTTTAAAATGAGGGATTGTCCCCTTTTCCAGGAAAGCTGTCAAAAGCAGAATGATCTGTGATTACCATTTGTGTTTACTCAGATGCTTCAGCCAAATGATTCTACAGTTTATAAGGAAGGAACCTGTATTGTGTGTAATTAAGCCTGTGTTTTGGGGAAGGAGAAAGGAATAGTCTATAATAGTAAGGGTAAAAAAATAGGTAAATACGATGTTTTATTTTGGTAGAAATTGTTGACCTGCAGAATTACAAATAGCATAGCAAATAAACATAATACATTATGTCATTCTAAGTTTTGAAAAGGTTTTTGTTACAGATAGACACTGCAAATTAGTACAAATTGGTATTCTAACAACAAATGAGAATTGCTTATTAAAAATAAAATGTAGTACAGAAGACCTCTCTTTCCAAAAAGATTTAACAAGAAAAACCTGCACATGCTCTTTTTACCTGTTATTTTACAATATATTTTTCTGCTTATAAGATATGGAGGAGTAGGATGCCATAATATTGTTAATATTCACCTGTAATAGCATTTATAGACACAGTCAAGATCGTGGGCAACAATATATAAATAACATAAATTCATTTTCCTTTGAAGCACTTAAACTGCAAACTATTTTCAAGTGGAGATTTATTTGAAATTAATGCCCTTATAGTTGGAACACATTATATCCTATAATTTTGACTTTCAGAAGGGTGACTCATTTCACTTTTAAACTGAAGAGAAATTCATGGAGCATGATGACTAATGGTTTTGTAAGGAAGATGGATAATTGTACCTAGGTTGTTTCCTCCACAGGCAACATTCTCCTTTAGTCACAGCAGGATAGTTGCCTTTGACCTAACGATGTAGTTAATGATGCCAGATACTGATTAGTTCATCTTCCTGCATGGGCATCTTTGTTCACAGGAGTTTCCTACTGAAACATTCACCAAGCTGGTTACAGCCTCTTAGTTTTGTGAGGCTGCTTAAGCAAACTTAAGAACTGGTTCTGGTGTAATTTGATTAGCCATACAGATGCTGTAGAGGATACTTTTATCCACAGACATGTATCAGAGGAGTAGCCACACTCTGTTTTCAGGGGTGCTCAGCATAGTCCCTTTGATTATGTTAAAGGAGGTGAACAAAGATGTGACAAATACATGCAGAAGCTGCATGTACAGCTGCATGTACATGTCTACCATAACAAGAACTTGATCATAATGAAAAATATTGCCCTTGGTAAGTTCTCTGTAATCCAGTTAAGGACAAATCTGTGTTCACCTGTCATTTGGCATCTTAGTATTCCACTAAATCATCAGAACTGTTCTTGAAGATTACATCAACATTCTTGCAAAAATCCATTCCAGTGTATTTTTGTAGTTGAAATCCTAGTTTTAATATGCTTTTCTTCTTTGATAGCTCTTGTACTTTTAAATTTCCATTATTTGTATTCACTGGCTAAAACTGTGAAATGTGGTACCTGAATTTGACTCATCTCTGGTGGGATTTGCTTTCTAAGGTACTGAGCTCTTGTTAAACTATGTGAGTGAGAGATGCTTGGCATTACTGAAAGTTAGGTTACTAATATGGAAGTGGCTGTATATGAATTGATATGTTTAATTTTAAGCTACAGCAAAGAAATCCTTATGACTGGTATTTATACTTTGAAGTCCGTATTTCAAACCTTATTTCACACTTGAAAGGGATGCAGAAAGTAGCAGTCAGAAAGCTCAGAAGTTTGTTCACACATATTCCATTTCACCTGTATCTTTAACTAAAAAATTATACCAACCTGTCAGTTTTCAAGAAAAAAAAGACCCCTGAGTCTGTTCTATGTCCACAATACAGGAACAGTGCAATCTTTTTTTGTCCAGACATATAAATGTTGTCCCAAATCTTAAGAAAACTAGCATGATGGAGTACACTCTGACGGTTGTCATTTACTGTAACTTTGTTTTTGTGATAGAAATCTACCACCTTTTAGGTCATTTAAACAAAAATTTATTGCTTTACAAAAGTCACTCTAAACCAGGTACTTTAATTTAACATGCAAAGAAAAATGATGCAAAATATCATTTTGGTGTTGGTTGTAATGATTGATTTAATGTTTTATGAATTGTTCTTCAAATTTAAAAAAATGTGTGAATGCAAAGAGTTGGTTTTATTAAATTATTGTGCTTTTTAATAGACAGGATAACAGCATATCATTAGTAAAAGCCTGCTGGAATGAACTTTTTACGCTTGGTCTAGCACAATGCTCACAAGTTATGAATGTGGCAACGATCTTAGCTGCTTTTGTTAATCACCTTCAAGGCAGTTTACAACAAGGTAAGGTGTGTAAGATGCCAGTCTTGGGGAATTACTTGATGTTTTTTAAGTTTGGAGGTGCACAGAAGCTATTTATCCTTCAGTTGTTATTGTAAATGTACTGTTTAAAGAATTTCATACTAATATTGAACCAAAATGCTACTAGCAATTAGAGTCCACAAGATAGTAGCAATTTTGCGAAAATCAGCTATGCTAATACTTACCTCCAAACAAAAAAAACCACCCCATATTATTTTTATTTTTGTGTGTTGTAATGTCTAATAGTGTTCTGCTATCTGTTAATACCATCAGCCCAAATTAGGAATATTTTGGGCAGTATCAACGTTAAGAAGACAAGAATACTGTGAATATGATTCCTCTGAAGGATATGTATGAAGGATACAAAGTAAAGAATGATCCACCTTGTCCTTGCTCTTCATAGCTATGACACTAAGTAACTGAATGCCAACTTGGTGATACAATTCCTTTACGTAACTTGGCTTGTTGACTTCCATGTATTAATTTTAGTCTGCGTGGAAGTCTTCAACAGATCTCCACTAAGTACACTTTGTTCCTTGTTAATCCTGTGTCCTGCATCTTTGGCATATTTTTCATTCAGGTGAAAGACATGTCAGTTGGCCTCTTTAATTCTGTTCTTCTGAGTAGGAGGGGAGTCTTTTAGCTAAGCTTTGTGTGCTTGTAAATACTCACAAGGTTGTCAGCATTAAAAGCTAACCAGTCAATAATAGTATAGTCTTTATCTGTTCATAGTCATAACACATTACTCATAAGATAGATGCACATACAAAAATCTAAGCATTTTCAGATTTAACTAAATTTTTGGGTTGTTTGCTGTTAGGGGTATGAAAATTCATTGTTGCTGATGCTATGCAATGCAGATTGGTAAACTGGAAAAAACAGCCTACTAGACTATAGATTTTTCATCTTCTTTTATGATAAGGTAATTAAAGAATTATTTCCAAGGGGTTTTTGTGATTTAAAAACATCCACAAGGTCCTCCTATAAACAATGATAGGTTAAAACAAACTGATGAAATCACGAGATGTACTGGATCAGCTAAAGATACTAACAAATCTGTGATTGTCTCTAGGGCAGATACAAATGGAATTTGGAAATTTTGGTCTATTTAATATTTAAAGTATGTTTACCAGAAAAGGTATTGTAGTAATTAGTCATGTTTTTATCATTATTACAAATACATGTTTCTACCATTTAAATTGCGAATTCAGGTTGACTGCAAGAACCAGTTGTGCAGTATGCCAGCTGCAGTGTTTCCAAGAGATACCAAGTTTGTGGAGTCTAGAGACTCTTGTTTGATGGGTTATGGAGGGAATGGCGTTTTCAGGTTGCTTTGCTATTGCTGACTCAAGAGGAACAACTCTGCATCTACCACATTCCCCTTAGTGCAGATCAGGGGAGGTGTACAGCACACCTTTCCCAGCAGTGGCATGGTCTCTGACTGAAATAACCCATGAACACTATCCTACCATGTGGCACCTGATCCTTAGACACAGAGCACAGGTCAGCAGTAGCAATGTATGCTTTACTTATAAGTCATCTCTTCCTTAATCATTTCAAGCTCTAATTCATACCTGATTACTGGAAGCATTAGTGGCAGGAAGAGCCCTAATTGGAAGAGGTGGAAAAAAGAGTGTTAATACTCCATAATTGTTGGTGTCAAGATTATTCAGTCCTAATAGGAATTTATAGATGGCATATATTTCCCATTGTTTGAATCTAATAAAATAATTATTTTTAAAAGTCCAGTGTGACCACGTTTTTTTGCATGTGTGTTAACTTGGGACTTTTTTAAATGTGTGTTTTGATTTAGATAAGCTGCCAACAGACAGAGGAAGACTAGTAATGGAGCATGTCTTCAAATTACAAGAGTTTTGTAACAGCATGGTTAAACTGTGTCTAGATGGATATGAATATGCATATTTGAAAGCAATTGTCCTCTTCAGTCCTGGTATGTAATTATTCCAAATGTAAAATTTTAAACTGTGCTGTTTGTTGCCGTAGAACTGTTATATGCAGTTACTGCCTCATATGTTGAGGAATCTTGGAGGGTGTGTAAGGACTGTAGGAAGAGGAGGATTAATCTTCTAATGTGAACAACTGAATGTTGCTTTGAGGACTTTTTTTGCCTGGGGAGACTTTGATTCTTTTTGTTTGTAGATTTTTACTCTTGGCTGTGCCACTCATGCTTTTTGTTGTTTTGGGTTTGCATTTTTGGTAGTTTTGGGATTTTTTTTCTTTTCATTTATTTATTTATTGCTTTTAATTCTGTGCCTCCTTTCCGGGATACATTTTCTGAAGACTTGCAGTTTAATTTTCTGTAGTGTTGCTCTTGCACATCCAGATGAGATGGATTGAAGTTGGGATTTGACGGATTGAAGATGAAAGACTATCTGGGCATCAGTTCTCACATTCAGAATTACAGAAACATCTCCTCCCTCCACACAGACAATGCATACAGCATTTCTGGTGAATGAACACCACAAACATTCACTTATGTTATTATTTCTGTCTTTTAAACAGTATTTACTTAATGTACTCTCAGTAGCATTACTAGACATACATCAGATAGTGAAGGTAACTTCACTTTATTTCCCTTCTGGGTGATTAGTTTAGTGATGAATATGGAGGAAAGAGTCCTCTGGTAGATAAGTACTGGGTACTTATACTGTGTAACCCATATGCCTGGACTGTAGAAAGTTACAAAATAAATTTTCTTTATTTGAAAGTTGTAGAATTAACTTTTCACAAAAGGCTTTCAGGTATTGTATCAGTATCCTGATACATCCTGAAGGCCTTAGATTCATCATTCAGAATTGGGATTTAATGCAAAGACAAAACCAAATCTTTTGATTAAAGAAAAATGTACAAATCTCAAGTATTTCCTCTGTCTCCAAGAATTTTTCACTCTCACATTTAGAAAGTAAGTCTTCAGTTACTCCATTTTGCATTAGAAGGTTTTAAAAGCACCAGCAGCTCTTTAATCCTTGTTGCTCTGCCTTTTGTAGATGTTAATGTTCTGTAGAAAAGATTGGAGCAGATGTTAAAATGCTCACAGAATCTTAGTGACCTCTGTCAGTAGTGTAGGACATGGAGGAGATCTGGGTATTTGGTTCTTGTCGGTTCTGTAGACTTACTAGATCCAAGAACTTTCTTTTTGCATTCAGTTGCAGTTCAGCCTTACACAGAAAAATTAGTTGAGGTGAGAAAAACTTTTAGAACTTGGACACTTCCAAAATGTAAATTTTAAGCAGGTTTTCTAATATATGGAATTCATATATTGTGAGGTTCTTGCTTTGCAGTTTCCCTCAGGTGTACATGATCTTTTCTATATGTAGCATCTACCAGTAAAAGTGGCAGCATGAGTAGGAATTCATCTGCTCAATGGTATTCATCTAAGTGCACAAACAAAACCCTGCATATCTTCCATTGCTATCTGTCTGTCTGTTTATCTATATATTGCAGTAATGGAAGACTTCTGAGATGAAAGACATTCATACAAATAAAAGGCAGTATAAGTAGAGTCAGAACCCTTCAGGAAAGATGATAAATTTACAGAGGTTATTCCTATTGTGGTATTTTTCTATTGTAGATCACTAAGGAAAATCAGATCCTGGGTGTTTTACTATAAAACGGAATCCTGCCATCAGTCCTTATGACTACGAGAATCTTGCATGGTTTTATGTGTTTGCTTGTACAGTTCATTGTATCACTGAACCAGTTTCAGTTTCCTGACAAGCAGGACTCACCATTAAGCCCACTAAGTTTAAACACAATATTAAGCATGCTTGAAAATCTTTGCAGTTTTCCTTTTCTGCTGAGGACTGAACAGTTGCAAATACACCATTATTATAGAAGAGACTTTCTCTAAGTGGATGGTCAGAGGGTGTTT
Organism: Phylloscopus collybita; assembly: GCA_027886175.1. Classification (NCBI taxonomy): domain Eukaryota; kingdom Metazoa; phylum Chordata; class Aves; order Passeriformes; family Phylloscopidae; genus Phylloscopus; species Phylloscopus collybita. The sequence continues at coordinate 44,845,458 of JAJNNQ010000137.1, read as the reverse complement.
GTTGGCTTAATTTTAATAAATAATACTTGCAGGAGATGTAATTCTCCTGCAAGTGTTCCTTACCCCAAAACAATCCTTTTCATGGCATTCTTATACTAAGAACTGGTACAGGTTACTCGAGGAAAGAAACAATTATGGGCAAATACCTCAACTCCATTTTTTAGACTGGTGTCAACTAGGATTTATGATAGAATCCTCCAGCCTGTGTGGAAAAATCAGTCCTGTTAGACACCAAAAAATAATTCTTGAGGAACCTTGCACTTGCAAAGTAGTATTTACCTATTTGTTTAGTCTGAAGTTTATTTGTCTCCTTCCAATTATATTTGACAACACAAAAGGTAGAAGGAAAAATGCCTTGGGAAAAGATTTGTCCAGTGATATGACTGAGAGAAATTTTCTTTAGCTGATATTTTCAAATTCATGTTACTAATGAGTAGTTGCTTTAATGGTAATGCGTTGTCAGGACTCTTGATCCTTGAGCCATAGAACAAAATCTTCATACACATGAAAGTCATATTTGGTACCTTGAACAGAAGGGATGTCCTGTCAATGACTCACAGGCCAGAAATTACAATTGCAGGGATTTCACTGCTCTGCTGCAGGATGGGGCTGGGCTGTGCATGCAGCAGAGCCTTAAGGTAAGACACCTCTGCTTTAGTAGGCCCTGGTGATTCAGCTGTGCCAAGCCAGCTGTTTGATTGCCACAAGACAGCCTTGGGCAAAGAGATTAGTGTAAAGGGTGTGCCAAGAAGACTTGACATCTTTGTAAAGGGCTGCAAGTGTACAAGCAGTGGTCTTCAAACTACTGTTTCCAGAAGTTGCCTTCTCGCTGTGTTCCCGACATAGCTCTAAAAGCAGCAGCATGAAGTGGTGCATTTTATACATCAACTCTTCATCTACATAATTTGTCATGCTAGTATGACAGTAAAATTTTTACATGAAGATAGATAGATAATAGAATGACAGACCATATAGAGAGTTCAGAATTACTGGATAATAATTTCCAAGAGTGACTTGGCAGTTAGGTTGATGTCCTTTTGTTTTAGCAACATCTGTATTTCAAGTAAGTTCAAATCACTGCTAAAAATTATGATTAGCACATTTGAAATTTTTGCACCAAATAGTTAAGAAAGAACAGTCTGCTACATACAAGCCTGTCTGAATTCAAAAAGCATTTGGACAATGCTCTCAGGCACATGGTGTGATTCTTGGGCTGTCCTGTGCAGGCCCAGGAGTTGGAATGGATGATACTGATTTGCCCCTTCTAACTCAGCATATTCTAAGATTCAGTGCTGTTTTCTACATGTCTTAGGAAACAGACAGTTCACAGTTTTTTATTCTGCTTCTTCCACGGATCCTAATTTTACCCTTCACTTTTCACCTAAATATTATTTGTGATCCAGTGTTCCAGAAAACGTCAGTGTGTTGAAACAATCCTGTTTTACTGCTACAGAGAACAGAGTTGTATCATCAAGATTAACATAAACATTGCAAGCACTGAATTTATTTGAACCCTTTGAAATGTCTGATTTTATTTATGGAAAGTTAAGTAAAATAATAATGTAAAGAAAGAGAAATACAAGGGGGTAAAGTAGTGTCTACCACTAAAACTGAAGTTGCTGCAGCTACCATATAATTATGTCAGTATGTTGACAACTGGATAGTCTGTATGGATTTTAGTTCCTTTTCTGTAGAACATGTATAACAAAGAAGAGGGCTTTTTTTCAGATCACCCAGGTCTAGAAAATGTGGTACAGATTGAGAAATTTCAAGAAAAAGCTTACATGGAGTTCCAAGACTATGTAACAAAGGCGTATCCGGATGATACTTACAGGTCTGTAAACTTAGATGCTTACTTGATTGATTCTCTTTTCAGAGTCACTGATTTGTACAGTTTTTCATGGAATAGGTATATAAACTTTCTTCTTACCTCCTTAAAGTTAAGAGATTACCTTTAGAACACTTCAGATATTATGCTTGTGGTTGTATATATTATGAGTGGTATTTTTCATCTCATTATTTTCTAAAATTAAATATCAAAAATAAATATTAGTAACATTCAATTTGAATTGCATCTATCTGGAATATTTCCTCATTTAGTCTTAAATCCAAATGTACATAGCATGTAGTTGACAGGTATTCACACATTTTCCGTACTGTTCAAGACATGACTAACCATAAATTTAATGCTGTACTGATTTATATATTTAAGCCTTTCATGAACTAGATGTAACAAACTTTGACCAGTAGTGTCCCTTGTCAGTTTTTTCTCTTCTTTTGCTAATAACATCATGGAGAACAACACCAAAATCTGTGATCTGCTAAGTAACGCTTTTCAACAAACTTATTTTTCAGACTATCTAGACTTCTTCTCCGATTGCCTGCTCTTAGGCTGATGAGTGCTGCCATCACTGAAGAGCTGTTCTTCGCAGGACTAATTGGAAATGTTCAGATTGACAGCATCATCCCGTACATTTTGCGAATGGAGACAGCAGACTACAACTCTCAGATCATAGGTCATGGTGTGTAAAAGTAGCAGTCCAGGATTCTGTACCATGGCAATCATGGTGATGTAAATGCATACCCTGTCTCCAAGAGATGGTCATAAGCCTTCCAACGCACCTTTCCAAAGAAGGCTCATATTCCTCCTTTCCAGTACACTTGGGAAACATGGTGGAGTGTATTAGGATATAGGATCACTTCCTGTTCTTCATCTGTCTTCAAGGACTTGTAAATTAATTTGATATCTGAAGAAAGTCAAGAATCTGATCTACCTATTTTTGTAGGTAGACAGACTTGGAATATTTATGAAGTTCAGGCTCATGAGGAAAATGAAGAAGCTTTGACTGAACTAAGGTATCTCAACTTAGTTTGATGTTTTAGACAAATAAATTACTTTCCTCTCTGAGTTTTGTTTTTGGTGTTTTGCTACTAGTTCTTTTTCACGTATCAAATTGAAAATACATAATCAAACATCCTGAAAAGACCAGTTTCCATGCAGACAAGACCCAACTTAGTTTTGGCTGTTTTTTGAAGAGAGATTTGTTTCTTGTTGAATTAAACCCTAAATACCATTACAAGTGCAGGGAAAGTAGAGGACGTTCACATTTTAAAATATTCTGATGTTAACATTGATGCAATTGATCAAGAAAAACAGCAAAGAGTCAGTAGTGACTGTTGTGCAGATGCAACAGAATACTGTATTGTAGCAATAACATGGTAGACACCAGCTGTTTTATACTACAAAGAACTAACAAAGTGTATACTGCAGGCATTCAAAGAGAGCATACTCCTGCTTTTTATGGTCTCAGAGCTTTTTCACCCTACCCCTTCCTCTTTCATACTCAGTGCTCAGTGAGGGAGACATTCTAGATGCCTCTTAACTTTTGTCTTTATTTTTTATTATGGCTAGCCCTTGAGTAAGCAATTCTCTTTTCCAACCAGTCCTGCATGATTACTTTTCAAATCTGAGTTTGTCAAATCCAGTGTATCCTTCTGTATGGGAGCATAGCCTCTGCTGCTTTTCTTTTCCTCATTAGAAATGGGTCTAGATACTCTATACTTGTTGCCTGAATCATACTCCATAGCTTCAAGGATGAGTTTAAATGTTCTTCTGTCTTGAGGATGTGACTCACTTGGCAAGTAACACTGACATGTGCTTGCTTCTTGCTTCCTTTTGCAACAGGAAGTTACACACCCCTGGCATGTTAATTTCCTGTTAGTTAAAATGAGAGAAGTATCCTAGTGAAAGTGATGGTCTTCAGACATTAGCATTTAGGATTTTCTGAATCTTGGGTCAAGGCTGAGTTCTATTTAGCATGACCCCTTTCTTTCTCTGGCAAAACTGAGTGAGGAAGAACCTCAACTAATCAAGAAACATGTGGTTGCACCAGAAATTGCTTAGCCAGAAGATCAGATCAAATGGAGGCTTTTGCCCACTCTGCAGTGGCAGTTCCAAGGCCACCCTAACACCATGACACTACTAGATGAGGCTTGGGTTCTAAAGTTTTTGAGTTCTGTAGTTTTTCTCTGCACCTGACGATTGCTACCAGACAAAAAAGCGCCTCTGACACTGAATTTTTGTGTTCTTCTCAGTTCCACTAACAGCTGCTTGGATCTTACTCTACCAAAGCTCCATAATGGGAGACTGTATCATAGAATCACAGAAACAGATAATGGTTGGGGTTGAAAGAGGCCTTAAAGATCATCTAGTTCTAGCCACCTGTATGGACAGGGACATCTTCCACTAGACCAGGTTGCTCAGAGCTCCATCAAACCTGGCCTTGAATGTTTGCAGGTATGGGGCATCCATAGATTCTCTGGGCAACCTGTTCTAGGGCCTCACCAGCCTCACAGTAAAGAATTTCATAATATCTAATCTAAACCTGCTCTTTCAGTTTGAAGCCATTCCTCCTTGTCTTGTCACTACATATCCTTGTAAAAAGTCCCTCTCCATCTTTCTTGTAGGCTCCCTTCAGGTACTGGGAGGCTGCAATTAGGTCACTCTAAGCCTTCTCTTTTCCAAGCTGAACAAGCCCAATTCTCTCAGCTTTTCCTCACAGAGAGGTGCTCCATCTGTCTGATCATCTTGGTGGCCTCCTCTGGACTCTGTCCAGCAGGTCCATGTCCTTCCTGTGCTGGGTCCCCAGAGCTGGGTGCAGCCCTGCAGGTGGGGTCTCACAGGAGCAGAGCAGAGGGGCAGAATCCCCTCCCTCCTCTGCTGCCCACGCTGCTTTGGATGCAGCCCAGGACACGTTTGGCTTTCTGGGCTGAGATGCACACTGCTGGGTCATGTCCAGCCTCTCACCCACCTGCCCCCCCAAGTCCTTGGCAGGGCTGCTCTCCATCTGTTCATCCCCCAGCCTGAACTGAGAGCAGGGGTTGCCCTGACCCAGGTGCAGCACCTTGCACTTGGTTTTGTTAGACCTCATGAGATTCCCGTGGACCCATTTCTCGAGCTCCAGGTCCCTCTGGATGGCATCCCATCCTTCAGGTGTGTCAAAGGCACCTCTCAGCTTGGTGTCATCAGCAAATCTGCTGAGGATGCACTCAGTCTCTTCATATATGTCATAAACAAAGATAATAAATAACACTGGCCTTGATAAGGACCCCACATATCACTGATGTCCCCTGGGATTCTGAGCCATTGAACACTACCCTGTGGTTGCAACCATCTTGCAACCATGGTTGCAAATGAATACTTTCTTATTCAATTAACAGTCCATCCATCAAATCCATCTCTCCAGTTCAGAAAGAAGAATGTTGTGGAGGATCGTACTACACAACTGGTCATATCCAGTCCCACAGATCAAAGCACTTAGTGCTGAGGACAGCTGATGGCATGGAACAGTGTATGCCTTTGCTGTGCCTTGGTGCTTACTGACTTGCTGGAAGACAGCTTTCCATGTTGGAATTGGCCATGGCAGCTGAGCTCTTGTCGTGTTACATCTTTTGAAGGTTGTAGGGTTCAAGTTCTTTATCTGTGTTTCCTGGAGAGCTGTATGAAGATGACTATCCTGTGCCTCAGGAGGTGTGCATCTCATCAGCGGAGTTTATGGACGTATGAAGGACTGTTGCTGTCAACCTGCTGTGCTTGATCTCTCTGAATGAGTTAAGAGGCCCACTTTTAATCTGTAGGACCAAGTTGCCAATGGGAAGTTGATCATTCTCCAGTTCAGCTCTCCTCAGAAATTCTGACCCTGCTTTCTAGTCCCTTGCTATCCCTGACTCATTTCTGGCCCTAGTAGGTACAGGAGATTTACAGTCCTCTAGATTAAAAGTTTAAAGGAAACTGTCAACATATTACTCCTGAATATATTTGAGGTAGTTTTCCAGGTATTCCACTACTCTTGGAAGAGTTTTACTCTAATATTCTCCAGGTTTATGAAACCCAGGTAATAGTAAGATGGAAATAAAAACCTGCTTTCCTTTGTAATGCAGTACACTGTGCAAGTCTCTCTCACATCCTTGAAGAAATTCTTCACTCCATAGCTTGAGCCTCGGGTGTGATATGCAGTTCTTTGTTTACAGCTGACCAAAAGGTTCAGCTGATGTTGCCTCTCATGTGGTACTGTCCAGCTTTGGAAGCTGTGTATCTACAGATGTAAATTCTTAGCAATTGAATCCCTCAGTTCAGCCATCTTTATTGCTTGAAGGGACCTTGAAAGATCTTTCATTCCAGCCTTTCATGGGAACAGGACCCCAGAAGAGACTATTTAGTACCCTGTCCAATCGCATCTTGTGGTGATTGAGAAATGTCTGTTATATAAAGATCATCCAGACTTCTTAAAGAGAGTGGCTCTGCACCAATGTCAGCCACTTCCCTTAATATTCTAGGGTGGATTTCTTAGCCCATGGATTTCTGCAGGTTGAGCCCTTGCAAGAGGCTGCAGACCAGCTGTTCACCTACTGGTGGGTTGACACATGCACTGTTGTAGCTACTTGATCTGGTGCTCTGCGGTCCAGCTATGCTGGTAAAGGTGGAAGTAAAGAAGATCCTGAGAACCTCTGCCTTAGCAGCATGACTAGTGAGTACTTTCCCAGCCTAGTTAGGCAATGGCTCTGTATCTTCCCTGTGCTTTTGCTTACTACTCACATATCTGTAGAAACCTTTCTTGTTATTCTTGACATCTTTGGCCAATTTTAGTTCTATCTGATCCTTAGCATTCCTGACCGCATCTCTGTGTGCTCTAGCAAGGTTTTTGCCTCCTTGATGGGTATTTAGCTGCCTTTCCATAGCTAGTATGTGTCTCTTTTTTATTTCTTTTTTTATTTCTTTTTTTTTTTTATTGGAGCACTGTTTTGGAGGGGATGTCCTCAGAACCTGATTTTCTCTGGATTCCTGTCCTTGTTTCGTCTTTGTGCCCTAGTCTGTTTAAATGCAAGTTAAATTCAGTTACACATGGACTGCAACTACTATGGACTGCTGGGTCAAGACTACGTGCTTAGGATGTGTTAACTCATAAGCACAGAAACCATGGTCATGTTTCACATCAGGTTGTTAAAATTCAGGTGTTTGTATATTGTGAGGGCCAAAAAACCCTGCATTTTATCATCTTGGATACCTCTGACATTTGGACCTCTAAAGAGCCAAAGTGCATACATACCACACATAGCAAACAGCTCTGGCTCCTGGTAAGTGACCTTCTCCCCTCAAAGGTTTACATTTTTATGATAATAAATTTTCAAGATAGATGTAAATGTGGAGTGCAGCTGATCTATGCTGCCTGCCAAGTAATCTGTTTTGCATTTATGATGATCTAAGAGATGCATCCCATACAGGAGGTTGTTGTTTCAGTGTTACTCACTTTGCTCAGCAAAATCTTGGTTAATTATTTCAAATCATTTCATTAATCATTCTTAAACTATAAATTCATCCTTTTGATAAGGAATGGGGCATAATGGGTTTTTCTCAGGAATAGCAGCTTTAAAACAGGTAAACACAGGAATCAGCATGGTTTTTCCTTACTCATCCACGTTAACCATTACAGTCATCTAAGAACAATGCAACAGCTCATGGAAAAACTGAACCATGAAGTTCTGGTTTTGTTGTTTTGGTTACTTCAGATAACTGCTTCTAAGTTAAATGAAAGTTACCTTCAACTGAGACCCTTAATGTTTCTAACAGTTATTTTTTATGATTACGTGATCTCATATTACCACCTGTGTGATTTATTGCCATTTATAGTCTTGTGAATGAATATTCCTTGGTACTGAATGGCAGACTGGCTAATACTACTGGGTTCTGTCAGTACCACTGTCAATACAATAACAAAAATGTGAGTACTGAAACTTAGTCCACCATGGGTGTTAAAACATTTCATTGTTTCTGTGATTTCTTTTCAACTTTAAATTACTTGTCAACTTTTTGATCTTTACAAGTCTTGACAGTTTTCAGAGTTATCCAGGATTTAACCAAATCGTGGCATTTACCAACCAAAAACTCTTTGTCAGTGAAAGGAAAAGTATGGTTTGGTTTCAACAGCTTTAAAATTTTCAATGTTGAAAGCAAGAAAAATCATTTTAACATGAATCACATGAAAGGAAAAACAACTTTATACATTTTAGAGTCCTATAATTTAAAGATGATAGTACTGTTACATAATAAGCTTACTAGTTCAAATATTTTTCATGAAACTATGTTGCACACGTGTGTATGTGGGTTTAGGTTGCTTGTTTCATACTGCTAAAGTTCCTAGTGCAAATAATTGTTATACTTCAAACTTTTTTCAAGAGTACCTTCATTGCAATACCTTCCATAGTTACAAACCTGTCTGTCCATACATTTATTCTTGTCCTGTGATCTTCAGGGTCAGTGAAAGTCAGTCTGTTGTTTTTGAAACTGGTCCTGTTCATTTTGTTCAGCCTTTGTGGTTTGCTAGTACATCAGTTTCAGTGTAAGCAATAGTGTCACTGTAGTTGTCTTGCTGTTGTATAAAAAAAATCACTTTAAATGTCTTGAAACCTGGCTAAATTGGAAAACTCTATTTTGGATGTATTTTTAAAAATAAATTGTAACTTTCTATTATAGAAAACAATTGCAATATCCTATTACTTCATTAGTGTTTTATACAGATTGTCGTATGAACCTAGAACACTGTATATGATTACAAGTAGTTTGTGGATCTTTCACATTTTTATTACACAGTGTAGTATTCTGGGATTCTGTCTCTGGGATTTGTGGTAGCTGCAATATCTTGCTGTTTGCTAATCTTTGTTGCAATTAACCCTTTGTTTCCATGCTTACTACTTTCTGGCCTATGCATTTGGCAATTAATAATTTATTGTAAAATTTAATTTACCAGTGTTTTGGTTTTTTAAATGCTGTATGGAAATATGTATTGTAGTGAACCTCAATCATGGATCTTCATGTCATATAATGCAATAATGGATATTGGGAAACTAGTATTTGATTTGTTATGGATCAGTTTTAGGTTGAAAGTTACAGTATGGTTGAACAAAGCAATTTTTCTTTTGAAAGAAACAGACTTCAAATATTCAAGTAAACTTATCTCAATTTTAAATACTACTGGATAAATAATGAATTTATTAATGTTTAAAATTGTGAAATCAGCACAAGTTTTGGTCTATTTCAGAACTGATTTCTCAATGATCATTTTAAAAACATAAGGTTTTTAATTGTCATCTTCTATTATGAATGAATGTGACATTTACGTGGACATGCAGATAACCCAGAATGTTATCCCAATTGAGAAACTAATTGCCATTCCTTCCATGTTTAAATTCTGAAATGTTTTTATTGTGAAGTAAATTAATTACCCACTGACACACTGCAGAGAAAATGAAAGGCGCATTGGTAAAAGATAAAGTCTGGATAATGCAATGAGTTTACTACTTATGAGAGCTGGAAATAAGCATTTAGAGTCTTTTTCCCAGGAAATTTTACTCCAAGCTCTATCTTGCCTCTGTTTTGAAGACTTAAACTTTCTTGGTACTTAGAATCACAGAATGGTTTGGGTTGGAAGGAATCTTTAAATATCATGTAGATGCAACCCCTGCCATGGGCAGGGACACCTCCGACTAGACGAGATTGCTCAAAGCCCCATCCAACCTGGCCTTGAACACTTCCAGGGATGGGGCATCCACAGCTTCTCTGGGCAACATGTTCCAGTGCCCATTACCCTGATCACATAGAATTTCATAGAATCATTAAGGTTGGAAAAGACCTCTAGGATCATTGAGTCCAACTGTTTCATCCTTGTGCCCAATCTAAATCTGCCCTCCTGCAGTTTCAAACCATTGCCCCTTGTCCTGTCACTACAGGCCCTGATGTCTTTCTCCATCTTTCCTGTAGGCCTCCTTTAATTATTAAAAGGCCACTAGAAGCGCTCCCCAGAGCCTGCTCTAGGCTGAACAACCCAACCCTGTCTTCATAAGAGAGGGGCTTAAGCCTTCTGACCATTTTTGTGGCCCTTCTCTGGATCAACTGACTTCTACAGGGCTCTGTTCCCCTGTAGCCCAGTCAGTCTGCTAATGAAGTGCTCTTTATTCTGCCTGTAACTTTCCACAGCCTTTTGGTCACCACTGCAGCATTTGTCTTTTTCTGTCAACAAACATCCCTAGCACCCAGTCTTGCCTTACCTAATACCTCTGTCAAATAACTCCAAAGAATATTTCTATTTCATCGTAGGTATCCATCTATGATCAGCTGCTTTTTCTTCCCATGTGTACCAAGTCTTATGTTAGTACATGCTGTGGATAGCCCTACCCTCACTCTGATACACAACGGCTAGCACAAAATACAATTTTCTCTTAGGTGAATCTTTATGAGAAGAAGTCAGGGTTGTGCATTTAGCTTGAATGTAATTGTGCCCTCAGAGGCATTGTGTTGCAGGGGAAAGCAAGTCATTTGGACCACTAGAATATCACCATCTTCAAGTATCAACATCTGGATGCTTAAGGTTTTTTGTCGCTTTTTGATACTGGTTGAACTAATGCATTTCCTGATTATTTTTTTAATAACTGGATTTGTAGTAATGCTTGCCCAAATATATTTTCAAGTTAACTCTGCTTGGATTAAGGGGAGGTGGTGGGGTGCTGATAAGGAGACAGGAGTATTTGTGTTCTGTGTGAAACGGTGGGGAAAAGGAACAGCACAGAAGTGATGTTATGGGAATGCTTTTCACTAAACTTCTGTGGTGTATTTGCCTGTGACAGCAGAGAAACCAGATGCAACTCCTTCCACCATGGGTTCTTCTGAATTAATACAGTGTATTTCACTCAGCAGAACTGTCTGCTGGACATCCAGAGAACCAAACTGCCACGCTCTGAACCTCCTGGCAATACCAGCTCCCCAAACAAGGAAGTTGGTTGGCATGAGATATGTGAGCAGCCAACCCTGTGGCTTTGGTCCTTTGCAGACCTGCAGTCTAATCCCTTCCAATAAGCTGTTCGTGAGGTGTCTGAGCTCCTTTATGATGACTTCAGTTCTTCATCCTAGGGAGCAAACTGAACAGCCATGTAGTTTGGCTAATGAAGGCTACCTGAGGAAAAAATCCAAATTCCAAAAGGAATTTTTCTTTCACTCTGTAACCAGGAGAATTTTGCCATTGGAAAATCAAAGATGAAGGTATAGTTACTGCTGGAGAAATAACCCAGACACTTCCCACAAAGTGGCAGGTGTTTTCTGAAAGTGTCAGTAAATTTATTATTCTAGGGGTTTTGAGGCCTAAACTGTTCTTACAGTTTACATCCTCAAATGTTTTTGAAAATGATGAAGTATGTATTTTTTTGGTAACATTTCACTTAGTTCCAGGCTATGAAGTTATCTTCTGACTTTTTCCATCAATAAAACCCAAGTGACAAAAACTTCCACTGTGTTTTTGGGAAATATATATGGATGATAGGACTAAAAAAATGTTTTAGTGAAAGCATTAAATATATCACTGTTTAGACTAAAGTGAGAGACACTATGATTAGAAACTGGATTAGATTATTATTGGACACTGAATTGTGGAGATCTGTGTTGTGGATTGGACTTTGCTTCTGGAATTTTGCAGTTTTCGAAGGATGGGCCAGGAATAAGAGCATAGTATACTCTTACTTGTTAGTCTTTCTTCTGTTGGATTTTTTCTTAGTTTAAGTAAGAAAAGGATTTCCATTTATTGTTGCAAATGTATATTCCACCGTTGTGAACCACTGCAGAGTAAATTTACACGACTTTCCATACTAAGAACAGAGGAAATGGCAGTGGAATAGGCAAAGGTAGTAAAAAGAGTTCTTCTAAGGTAAAATGTAAACACTAAATTATTCTGTAGATCAGCTGAGTTTTGCACTTTCTGAAAATATATGAACTTAAGTTTTTCAAGATCAATTGTACCACTGAATAAAGCTCTTTAAAGAAAAAACTAAATCTTGTAGGATTCAATGAGATGGTTGTGTGCTAACAAAATGAAGTTAGGAGTCCTCCTTTGAGTCATTCAGGAAATGGATTTGTTTATTTTCGAAAAATATGTTGTTTGTTATGCTTTATTAGGAAAGAAGCCAGTTACTTGTGTTCAGACTTGAGAGGGGTTTTTTTAGGCTTGAAAAAGAGTTCTGGCACTAATTTTGTGACATGTACTTGAATTAGAGGAGAAAAACAAGGAAGCATTAAATATATTTAGCAAGAGTTTTTGAGGCAATGAGGTTCAGTGTGCTAATTTTGGGGTAAAAAAAGCAACATCTAACAAGAACCTTAAATTTAAAAACTCTGGGAATTAATTTCATATGGATGCGTGAGTTTGACAGGCACCTTGAGTGACAAGACAGTATTTCAATGCTGTCTCCCAAAGACATTCCAGTAAATCCTTAGGAAGGCATACTTGTATTTGCATTCCACTGTATTCAACTGTGACATTTGCAATGAGCTCAGGGAGAAATTTTGAACACAGTAGTTAGATTCTCTTTTTCATGCACAGTGACACATTATCAGAAGCAATTTAAGGGGATGTGATGGGACTTCAGCAATTACGAGGTAATGAAATTCTTAGTGGAGATCTCACTTGACTAAAGTAATGAAGAAAGTAGTACAAAAATATTTAAAATGTAATTTGAAGAAGATGCTGTAAAATGTTCCTGCTACAAAGAGAGTATTCCCCACAAAATCTTCTGTAGCATCAAAGTCACATTAAGAAGTTTTTCCATTCTTCCAGCTTTGTGTCACAATGCTGTGTCCTCCACAGTGCCCTACGACAAAGAACTATGGTGCCACATGGATCAGTGAAGTGATCCAGATAATTTTAACCCTTGGGGGGAAAAACAACAAACAACTATATTATTTCACTGCCAGCAGAGAAAATGTTCGTGGAATTATACTCACACTCAGTAAAAATTATCCCAGTTATATTGATCAGGAATAGGCTTAGAAAGTGGCATAAACATTGAACCTATACAATGTTTCCAAAGTTGGCTTCCTAATTTAAACTACACTTCTTTCATATTTTACACTCCATCATCAGTAGTTTATATCAAAATAATAGTTTCTGTGGATGAAGTTAAAGACAATGAATTAATTCTAACTGTAAATGTTTCTCCCTGTTTTTATGCCTGCTAATGTACACTTACCTGACCAAATTTTAATATACTTAATAAATTTTCTAAGACTTTGGACTGTGAAAATGCAAATAACCTGCCATGAGTATACGGAAGCCTAAGATTTGTTGAAAAAGACATGGTGTTGTTTGAGCACAGAATTAGCAGAGCCTATTGTCCTGGTTTAGGGCAAATTTGGGAGGAAACTTCCAAAGGGGTTCCTCTGGAAAGCAAACCCAAACGGCCCCTCTCCCCAGCCTGTCCGGGAAAAAACTTCCTCAGAGAAAAGTGGAAAAAACTATTTATTTCACAAACAAGATGCCCACAAGCACAAAGAATGAATACTATGAAACAATAAAACCTCTGGCCGCTCCGCAGAGAGATGGCAAACTGAGGCAGTCCCTGCCGTGGGTGCAGCTCAGCTCCCTCAGTCTCTCACCAGCCCCACTCCCTCCGCAGGGCCAGGCCCGGCGGCCGCAGGTGCCAGCCCTCGCTGCTCCTCTGGGTTTGTCAGTCCAGAGCAGATTGAAACAGTCCCAAGGAAAAGGAAATAAAACAGTCCAGGGAACTTCTCTGCCTCAGCTAGCTAAAACTAACTAAGAGCACAGGAGATCTCTGTCCCACCGCTGTCCGTGCCTCAGACGAACGCCGTCAGGAGAAGAGAATGTGCAAGAGTCAGGCAGTTTTCTAAAAACAAATTTTGTGCTTCTTCTTTCCCTGTTTCGCTCTCAGAATCAGTCTTAGAGGTACAGAACTTAATATACAGCACAAACAGAACAGACGATTGGGGATACAAGCATCATAAAGCTACCCCTTATGTTTTGTGTTTGAAAACAAAACCACTTGTGTTAAAACTAAAAAATTTTGAGTGGAAACTCAGACCACTAGACTTCACATTGAAATGGATGTATTTCCACACTGTGAACTTGGCTGACATAGGTTTTTCCTAGTCTCATTTTCATTTCAGTTTTTGCACTACCTACTTAATTTTTCACTCCAACTCCTGTTTTGTCCTTTCCCAAACCCCAGTTCCGACAGTGACAATGTCTAGCAGCTTAGCCTTTCCCTGTGTTACAGATGGTCTCTGCTCATCAGCTAGCAATGGCTGCAGCACTGTTACTGTGTTTATCACGTGCTTTTCCAAGTCCTATCTGCTCTGACAAAGTAAAATGGATCTATTTTTGCTTGGCCTGTGTGGCAGTAGCCTTGTGAAGGTCAGGGAAATAATTTCTGCACCTTGCCTGCTCAGTCTTGTAGCAACAGTAGTAAAGTCCTGCCAACACCCACAGCAGAGCAATCAAAAGTCTTCCCTCCTGCTGGTGCAGAACCAGGACAAGACACTGGGACAAGACGGAGAGGCGGAGTGGACACGGGTGAGACAAGAGATGCACATTCCTTGGCCTGCCAGGCTTGGGAAACACAAGACTGCCAAGTTCTCCTCTGACCATCACCCGCAGTCACATGCCCTGCTCCCGGATTCTTGATCCGGGTAGTCCCGGACTCCTCACTGCCAAGTCTTAGTAACTTTTCTCACTACAGATCTTGTGATCTGTGTGAAATAAGGGATTGCCAGTAGACATTTCTATTATAAAGAGGCTTTTCTCCCTATCCTGAAGTTTTTTGTATCTTGCTGACCTTCATGTGTAAGCAGCAGGCAATTGTTCTACGAATCTAGACTGCGCAGACCGGCAGGCAAATGGCAGCGTCCCCATCAGCAGATACACTTCAGCGGCACTAGGCAAGGTCCCAAGGAGGAGCTCGCTGCCGGTTCCGCTTCCGGGCGGTCGCTGTCACCGCGGGCGGCGGGGCGGGAGGCGGCGGCCCGCCCCAAGATGGCCGAGTACGTGCAGGTGCTGAGGCGGGCGCTGAAGCACATCGGCGGCCACGGCGGCGTCCGCGGCGCCATCCTGCAGCTGCTCAGGTAACACGGGCCCGGCGCAGGTGGCGGGACCTCCCCGCTGCGCCACCGCCGCCCCGCGGGGTCACCTTGAAGGGGCGGCCGGGCAGGGGAGGTCGCTGGGGGCGAGGGGACGCCGCGGGGCGGGCGGCGGGCGCTGCCCCAGGCGGGCGCTGCGCGGGGCCGGGCAGGCCTCGGGAGGAGCCCGCTCCGCTCCGCCCCGCCCGCCGTGCGCTCCGCCGAGGGCAGGAGCGACCGCCGGCCGGCAGTGGCTGCCGTGCTCAGAGCGGTCCCCAGGCCAGCCCGCGGCTGTTTTCTCTTCTCGAGGCACCTTGGAGCGTTCCCGGATGCTGAGCTGTCGGTGTTGCCCGGGCCGGTTGTCCTGGTGTCCAGCCCCAGTCCGTAGTCCTGTTGCCAGAGCCGTGTCTCTGCTGTAGCTGCACTCAGTGCTTCTGTGTACACCATCGTACTCTTCGCTCTGGGTCACCTCCGTCTGGCAGTGGCTTTCTTGAACTGTACAAATCTGAAAGCCGTGCATCTGCTGAAATCCCGTGGTGGAAAGCAAGGGAATTACTTCATCTGCCTTACTGGCTCTATTTCCTCTAATTCACTTCAAACTGCAGATCACAACTGCTCTTTGGCAATGGACTCTCACTGCTGACCTATGCTCAGCTTTGGATGCCCTCCAGCCCCAGTGGCATTTAGTGCAAAATAAGTTGCAGCCTTTGTTTCCATTCATGTCTGAGTACTTTCTTCCCCAACTACAGAACCTTGCACTTGTCCACATTAAAGTTTCTCCTGTTTTTTTCCCCTCACTCACATCTCATATTTTTCTCGTGACAAGTATTTTGAATTGTGATACAGCATGCTTGAAGCTGCTCCCAAGAGGAGCTGCAGGTTTACGAAGGTACTCTTCTTTCATTCAGATCCTTGATGAAATGTAGGATGCAAGTCTTAATAGTATATGATCCAAATTCAGCGGTGTCAGTAACCTGTGCTATCTTTATTGTTAGTCCTGGAAAAATATTAGGATGTATCCAGTAAATGTTTTAGGCCTGACCACATGCTAAAAAGCCTTTTTAAATCAATATTGGGAAGTCAGGAATATGGGATAGGGGTGATTGGCAAATATAAAATTCTGTACAATATATTAAGGGCTTTCATATCTTGGAACAAACAAGCCAAGCTTTCTGAGCCATCTTGAAGGCTTTCCCCCTGCACATACACATCATAATGGCCCTTCTTCTGTTATTTCTTGTGGCTTAAATTGATCTGTTTTGAAGAGTTAAACATAACATTTACACAGTTGCTGATCAGGCCTCATCAGTATTTTCATATAGTGGCTTTAGTCCCTGTTGAGCAGTAAGACGATCCATGGGTTCCCTGGCTAGTGCTTTACTGCAATTATAATTATTATTTTCTGTCAGACACCTACACCCCTTCCCTCCCCCAGGTTGTTTCCTCCACTTCATTTTCCTTATCAGGCTGTAGCTATTCCTCTGACAGCTCTCAAGAAGAATTAGAGCTGGGGAAATGAAAGTGTGGAAGAGTTTGAGTGTTAGGTGTCATCAGAGTGCCTCTTCCTAAGCACAGCTTAATGAATGTCTCCTCAGAGATCTTTTGTGAGTCTAAGATCGCAGGCTGTGTTGACACCTTTCTACCACACAGAAGAAGAGGGAAGGCAAGACTGGAGGTGGTGCTGTCCTTTTTTTCCTTCAGAAGACAGAAGTTAGGTGTACTAGGTGGGGAATCACACCTGATCCTCATAACCACACCAACCACAAAAAACTGCTGCCTCCTGCTGCCTCCTGCTCACTTTTCAAGCCATTAAATCATCCATTCCAGCTCAAGGAATAGGCTTGGTGTTTAAAGGAAGAGTTATCAAGGTGTTCTTTCTTGCAACAGTTGAGTTTAAGAAGTAATCACTGGTAACTGGAAAAAAAATATTTACCCAGTCAAGAGACTCTTTTTCTGAATTTCTTTGCTTTTCTCTATATATTTTCCATTGAGGCAGCTGCAGAAGGTGTATAGGCTATAAAGTCAAATTATTAAGAGCCTTTGTGGCTGGAAACATTCTCCTTACTTAAAATTAAGTGAAATTGGTTGGAAAATATTCTTGAGAAGCCATAAATAACTCTTAGTGCCTGATATTGGTATTCAGGGCATGAAGTCATGACAAAGGCATAAGAACACTTATAAGAAAGGGAGGGGGAAAAGGAAGGGAGAGCAGCAGTGGAATCGCTCTTCTTTTTCTGAAGCTGGGAACTCAGGCTTGTGCAGTTGAGCCAGAGATCTTTGAATGTTTCTTTGACAGAGGAGAGATGTGTCAGAGAATCTCTCTGCCTGCCCCCACAGAGGTTTAAAATGAGTCCCTGCTGGAATGATTGTCACTTTCACGCACCTCGGGAGAAAAGACAACAAAAAAACTTCATCTGAGCACATTCCTCCTCTCACTTGGGATTGAGTGAGAGTGTGCATAAACTACAAACAACTAAAACCTTTGAAAGGAAACTTTTCCCTATCTAATTCTGCCTGGGATGAATGTCAGTAAAAAGAAAAGCAAAATTGCAGATATAGAGGGAGAAAAGCACTTTGGTTAATTTTAAGGTTTTATCACTAGAATGTAAATCATGGGCTCAGTTTAATTATTGATTTCTACAATAGCGTTAAAGTATGTTCTGTATAAAGAGTTGAAGTTCATATATACCTTACCTGGGTCAGTGTAAGTCTCACAGAGTTGCAGGGTGAACACATGGATCTTTCACAGTTATACAAGCAAGAAAGGGTTTAGCATGTGTTTCCTTGGCAAGCAGCTGCAGTGGCCTAAGATACTACTGTTCCTTTCTTGTTCCCACACAGACGTGAGGTCTCTTGTGCTGCTTCAGTGCTGACCACTTCCAGTGGCGATTCAGGCTGGAATAGTAGCTACTGATAGTTGAGAAGGATGGTAACATTAACTACTAACTGGATTAACTTGTGCCTCTGGGACTCCCTCAGTATTTAAGGTTTTGTGGGTGTTAACTTGTTACATTTTAGAGTTGCTTTATCTTCTTCTATAATGAGCTTTTAAATAAGTAAGAGCCCCGGAAAGCCTTCTTGTATGGCTCCTATCATCCTGTCAGTGGGGTGCACATTAGTTGCAGGTGATTGTTTTGCAATCCATTAGCTTGAATAGCTTTTTTTAAAATATCTTTGCATACATGTATACAGATTTTTACTAACCCTTAAGACACCTCTGTCCCAATTTCATTCTGAGAGGACACCAACTGAAACTGTTGTTTTGATAATTCACAGGGTCAATGATTTGAAGACTGGTAATCTGATAGGAATTGACAAATATGGAAATAAATACTATGAAGACAAAAGAAACTTCTTTGGTACGTGTGCTAATGTGAACACCTCCCAACCAACTGTGCAGCTCCCACATAACTTGTGTGCTTTCTGCTAGTGAAATACAACTTGTTACCTGCCTGACTTCCCTGCACTTGTCTTGTGTGAATCTTAGACTTATAGAAATGCTTTGACAGTTTCTGTTTCTCTGTTGCATCCCTCAATTCATTTGCAAACACAGTCAATCTGAAACAATGAATATGGGATAAATATAAGCCAGTCATATGGTCTCTGTGTAGGGAAAGCTATATGATAATGTGATTGAGAGTTGAATTTGGTTCTTGACCTAAAGGCTGGTAGTTTAACTGGTGGGGAAAGAAGGAGAACTTCATTTAGAACTGCCTCACAGCTTTACTCACTTATATGATCACTTCAGGGCAAAGAGCACAGATTGGCTTAAACTTACTATTACCTTAAGTAGTGGGATTTTAAATCAAGCTTCTAGAATACTGGAAAAGGCAGCACCTAAAGCAACACAGGTGACACATAAGCAATTGACTCACTGGTCAGGCCAAGCTAACTGCTGACTGTTGCTTAACTTGGAGTGTAACCAGAGAAAGCACTTGCTGGTTAAAATTGCTTGGTAGTTTTGTGTAGCTAACATTTAGTTTAGTCTTAGTTTGTAAGTGGCAATGTCCTTTTGGAAAAGATCCTCATAATGGAGGAAAAATACCCCAAACCTGTTTCTCTGCCTGAAAATTTTATAAGTTCCTATTTCCCATTATTTATACAATAGCCAATATTTGCTGCCTTGTGAGAGTGTTAGATTCAGTCATCTAAAACTACAGTAACAGTGTAAATACAGAAGACTGGGAAAAATAAAAGCTGTGCTGGCTTAAAAATAAGTGCCCATTATGGTAGATACTACCACTCAGAATGTTTTTCCTTGGTTTTCCTGAACTCTCTCCTTTATAAGAAAATATTTATTTTTTTGAGCTAATATGATATTTCTGTTTGTTTACTTAAGGTCGGCACAGATGGGTTGTATATACTGAAGAAATGAATGGCAAAAATACCTTTTGGGAAGTTGATGGAAGCATGGTACCCCCCGAATGGTAAACTATTTAGCTTAATGGTGTGGATGGATACCAATCGTGTAATTGCTTTATATTTTCTTGTATTACAAAGCAGAATATTAAAAAAGTTCTTGTGGCCGTAGCTGTCTTGTCCATGACAGATTTCAGATTTCAGACTCGTCCCTTCTAATGTTGAACTGCATTCATGTTTATTGCTCACTGTCCTGGCAGAGGCACTCACTGCTTTTTGGATTGAGAAAAGCATTTTTCCTGCCAGATTGAGCAGGTCAAGACAGTCTTCTAATTTTCTTTATTGTTTGTGATTCCCTGTTAATGGTTTGGCAAAGCCTTGGGCCACCAGAAGTAAAATATTTGTTACTGCCATTGTAAGCAAGAACCTAAGGAACATACAGCAATGGTGGAACAACATTCCTTAACCCGCAACCACTAACAGCATAATTGTTTCAAGTTATATACACTGATGTGGTAGGAAACACTGACATGCCAGGATGCTCTATATCTTGACTGCTACTTGACTATAATTTTTATTGAGATTTTATTTTCTGCTCATGCATCAATAATAATTCTGTACAGCCTTGAGTTCCAGGTCTCTGGCCACTGCTGTTGACCCTTTTTTTGTTTTCCCAGAAAACTCACACCATGTAAAGTAACAGTGTGTCCTGGTACAAACAATGCAATTCTTAAGGAACAGGAATAGCACTTCAGCCACAAAGCAGCAAAAGGTGACATCAAGAGAGAAGTGTTGGGGTAGACTGAGAAAATGCTGGTTTTTATTACTCCTATGACAAATGCTCTGTGCCAATGCTGGGATTGATTATAAAGTCTCCTAAGTTGGGCTCTCATTGGAACATTTGAGGAATGTGTGGGTAGACTCTCTAGGTGGTCAATTTTGTTTCAAGCTCTCCCAGCCTTACATTATGTTTAATGCAAGGTTGCTGCTTTTTTCTGTCTTACTTGGTAAGAACTGAATGGCATTGTTTTTGGAAGTGACATTAGAATCTCCAACACCAGGATGTTCATGCCTTGCTCTTTGGATAAGTGTTGTTTGGTTCTGGTTGTTATCCACTGTTAGACTGTGCTGGGTTTTAAGAATTTCTTTATTTTGAGGCACAGGTTTTGTTTCACACAGGTTTTGGTTTTTATTTTGTTTTTTCCCTTGCTTGTGTTTGTGGGATATTTGTTGCCTCTTTACAAACCTCAGTAAAGGATTTCTTCCTGAGAATCAAAGTGATGTTTCAAGGGTTAAATAGCTTGTTTACTTCACAAAAATTAATGAGGTATAAAAACTTGTTTTCCTATCAATGTGGGAAAAAAATCCTTTAAAAGAAGCAGTAAAGATTTCGTTATTTTCAAGACTGGTGAGTGTAATGAGGCACAAAAGGGTGAACAGTCTTGTGTTCTAAGGTATATTTTTGTCAGGAAACTTAGTTGTGCAGTACTGGCCAGGTTTTTGGATTTTGGGGGGACGAGATAAGGTGGGGAATGGAGTTTCTTGCTGATAAATTTGTATGGCCCTTGATAGCATGTTGGTTCTTATATAGGAATGCTAGCCTTGTGACACATCTAAATTGTTGCCATGCTCGTGCCTGCATGTTTTGGTTTTGGGAATTCATTCCCAGGCACGGTCTTGATGCACAAGGCCATGTTCTGTAAACTACCGAAGTTCCCACATCTGTTCCCAGAGGAGGGGCTTCGGTGCTGGTCTCTGGAAAACGACCAGTGGTTCCCAAGGGTCCCACCTCTGGGGTGGGCACCTCTGTAAATGTACAAAAAGAGTCAGGAAAATAAAGGAGGGGTCTCTTGCTTGCAAGAGCTCCACGCAGCCTCTTTGATGCACTCCCTGCCTCGTTCCTGTGCGTCCCCCACAGCGATACTAAATCACTGATGTGTATTTCCATACAGCTTAGAGACCTCTTTAAAAATAGAAATACTTTGACTGGGAATAAATGCTTTTAAGACTTTTTAAACTTTTTATTTAAGGCTATATTGCATTAAATTTTTAACATGGAATAGGCTTTTGAATTGAGACTGACAGTATTTTGTACAAGCTGCTGTCAGTGCAATGCTGGAGTTGTGCAACAAGTAATGAGTGGTTATTTTGGACCCAAAAATTTGTTGAAAGTAAGCTGTGTGAAATTACTTATTTTAACAAAGAGAGTAATTAATCCATAGTATAATAGTATGATGCAAGTTTGTCATGCTTGGGTCAACTGGGAAGTATTTAAAGTAATGCTGTTAGAGGTGGGTGTGATCTGAATGCTTCTTCTAAACACTGATGTTTTTACTCTGGAATTCAGTTAATTTAGCTCAGCTCAGTGAAGTTTTGTGGGTATGTTGTTGTATCCTCTTGCAGTAAGTTGTGTGCCTTCAGGATTGTAGAATGTGAATGATTGTTCAAGTACAATCAATTGAAGCTGGAAGAAATCATTTTGGTATGTTGAAAAGTTCTGGAAACAACTAAAAAAATGCTACCTTTTACCTTCTCACTGATACCAGAGGAAAAGAAAAAACAACAAGAAAAAATGCCTTACATGTAATAACATATTGTAATACCAGTTTAGGAGCTACTGAGTGTTTTCAGTATTCTGAAATAATCGATGTCATGTCTTTTGACAACGGATGTACTGAAATTGTACAATCTAAAGGAAATGAGAGTGTTGTTTTGACATATGTCTACTCTCCAGGGAATCGAGACTGTTGCTTTTTAAAAATGTTTCCATGCTAGAGTATGTAGGCTTGTGGTTTATTCTGATTTAGTTGTTATTTGACTTCTTTTTTGCTCTGGGTTTTCTTTTTTTTCGTTTTGTCTCCAAGATCCAGATGTTGGTATCTACTTTGCTGGAGACAAATTAGATTTTTTAAAGAGTTCTTTAATACTTGCCTTGGGAGTGACAAATATTAATCTTCTTCTAATGCTTTACCAGATATTTGGCACTTTTTTTTCTCTACACAGATTCATCTTTTTCACTTTTAGACAGTGATAAGAAACCAAATACTCAGTTTTTTTCCTACCAGTCAGTGTTGTTTGCAGGAGCTCAGTGCTTCCGTTTTTGAGCACACTGATCGAGTGTGCCCTGTGAACGTATAAACAGTAGAAGTTAAATCCATTTATAGCAATGCCTGTGGGGACTCTGTTTAGTGCTTTCATGGATGTCTCCATTGCAGCATCACTAATCCTCAGCCTGTGTGTTTAAGCTATTTGTTTAGTGTATTTCTGGTGTAATGTACTTTGGTTTGCATTTTGGCCAAATCCTTTGGACAAACAAATTGACAATTAGTGTAAGTGTACACACTAGGTAAAAATAAATTGTTCTTTCAGTGTCATCCCGTGGGGAAAGAAGAACTGTAATTTGAGAATAGTTTTTCCTTTCATAGGGACACTTCATTTTGCCAGCCGTGTCCTGTGTATTTGTGGTGTCTGTCCTGTATTTTGAGGTTTATTTCCTTATGGTGCAAATCTGACATCTTTGGAAGGAGCTCCAGGAATGTTTATTTCGTATAGTGAAGTATTGCAAATTTACTTTCAGTTTAATAGTCTGCATCTTCTTTAGTTGATCTGACAGGAAAGAATGCAGCGCCTCAGACTGAAAGTGCCAACACACTAGGAAATGTAAGGAAATGTGCAATTCCCCTGTAAAAATGCTGTTTTTCCAAGTTTGCGTTCAACAGAAAGATTGAACAGAAAAGGAGGGGGATTGGGAAAATTTCCATCCTTCTAGTAGCTTCACAATACATTTGTGGAGTTTTATAACTCAATTAAATGCTAATTTGGTGTTTTCCATCTCATTGCTATGGTGTAGTAGCTTGCATGAGAAATTAAAGTTCTCTCCTATGTGTAAACAAATAAACACATTTGTTGTCCCTTTTTACTTCTCTGCCCTATGACCTGAACCCACATCTTCGTTTCTCTTGTCTCATTGCAGCATGGTTTACTTGTGGCAAAAAGTGGATGTTAACAAGTTGGCAAACACCGTGAGCTGACGCAGGCTGTGCCTGAACCTTGCAGATGCACATATGGTGGAGGCTGCTGAGTTTGTGTCGCATCAGTTCTTGTTTGACAGCTTGTACATCATATAATTGGCTCCAGTCCCTTCTAGCTTCAGTTTAAAATCTACTCGCTTTTAAATATTTGTTAAAACTTTGGAAAAAATTCTATATAGTCTTGAGAGCTTTTGAAGATACTTTTAAAAGTCTCTTTTATCCATCTATGCAAGGAAAAGTGCAAAGGCTTTGCTGGCCTCAGTCTGCTTCCTTGTGACTGCTCACTGATTCAGGAAGCTGCTTCAGCCTCTTCAGAGGTGCTTGCATCCTCCTGATTTTTCTGTGCTCTGTGCAAGTTGACTGCTTGTTTGTAGTTTTTTTGGTCATTAATTGCTTTTGAATCCTTTTTTTCCGGGATGGATTTATAGGCAGAGTTTGTATGGAAATCTGGCCATCTGCAGGATGTCATATCTCTTTATTCATGCTGTTCAATCTAGTGCATGAAAAGCTTTTCTTGAGCATCTGGGGGTAGAGTCTGAGATATCAGAGCTTCAAATGATTCTTTGAGGCAGGTGTCAAGGGGAAAGTCTTCCCAAAATAAAATTTTCAAGACTTAAGTGGAAAGTGGGCGCTTTTGTTTGAGAGAACAGACTCGGCAAACGAAAATGCTTTTGTAAGTCACGTGTTGTACTTCTAAGGGGAATCTTTTGTGACCAGGTTAAGCCCTGAAACTCCTAAGTATAAGCATAATTCATAGTGGATTTATTGTCTAAACAAACTTTTGGAATCTCTTCATGTTTTTCAATACCTGTGACTGTACTGGCATGTCTTGTCAGTGAGCAATTTTATTTTTACTTTCCAGTGAGAAAATGTGGTTCAGGGATTGGTTTTGCTGATCTATTTAAATTTGAGCCTGGTTTCATGCTGATGTTACAGAAATCCAGAAAGTCTTAAACCCAAAGATATTAAATACTCAGAAATGCTGGGTTTTAAAAGATTTTATGGATTTAGTCTTAAAAAACTGCAAAGCAATAGTTTAAATGACAGGTAAAGCTACTCTGTTAAATGATAGCATGAAACTTTTTTGATGTTTCAAGGAATGAATGTATGACAAGTACACTTCTAATGACAGAAGTGCCAGACATCACACAAGCTTGAAATACAGTTGATTTTAGCTGAGCTAAAATTAATAAATTTTATTTATTAATAGCTGTATTAATAAATACAGTTCTAGTGCTGTGCTTGCTCCAGCCTGTCTTTCAGGGCCTTTGTAACTGGATTTCTGTCTGACAAGTTTTTGTCCGTCCTGGTGGTGTGCGTGAATCTTGGGCAGCATGAGGATGGTGAGGTGTGATGACAGGTGCCTAAATAGGTTTTTGTGTGCAGGATCCTTATCCACTGGTACCAGAAGCTGCTCTAGGTGTGTGTGTTCTAAGTTGCCTGTGTCATGGTTTAAGTCCAGGCAGCCACCAAGGCTCAGGCAGCCACTTGTTCACTCTACCTCCAGTGGGACTGGGGTGAGAACTAGAGGGGAAGATGCTGGACAAGCACATTTCAATAGGAAAAGCAGAAGCTGCACACAGGCAAAGCAAAACAAGAATTCATTCACTGCTTCCCATGGGCAGGTGGGTGTTCAGCCATCTCCAGGAGAGCAGGGCTCCATCAGGCATAATGGTGACTTGGGAAGTTAAATATCACCAGTCCAAACATCCCCTTCTATCTCCTTCTTCCCCCTACTTTATATCCTGAACATGATGCCATGTGGTACAGAGTATCCCTTTGGTCAGATGGGGTCACCTGTCCTGGCTGTGTCTCCTCCCAACGTCCCATACACCTGTAGTCTCCCTGACAGCATGGCAGCACAAAAAGCAGAAAAGGCCTTGGCTCTGTGTGAGCCCTGCTCAGCAATAACAAAAACATCTCTGTATTATCAACCCTGTGTTCAGCACAAATCCAAAACACAACCCCATACCAGCCAACTGTGAGGAAAATTAACTCTACTCCAGCCCAAAGCAGCACAGTCACATAAGAGTTCAATTCACTTTATTAATATCCCTTGCACATTGCAATGAGAGCCTTAGTTTTTGTTTTTAAAAAACAAATTAACTCTACCCTGGCCAAAGCCAGCATAAAATGTTACAGTAAGCAGTTTTGAAAAGCTGGGGCTCCTCTGGAGTGATACTGCAAAGCATTTCGAAATGCAGTCCTTGAGTCAGTATTAGCAATGGAGACTCTTCTTTTGCCACAAACTCTGTGTTTCTGTGTCAGCAATGGAGAGCTTGTTGGCTGTGGGCACAGGATCCCTCCTCTGTCAAGTTAGCATTTTTGCAGCGTTTCTGCCAACCTTGATGCAGGCTGTAACAGGACAGGTGATGCCTGAGGTGATGTGAAGCACAGTAGCACACAGAATCCTTCTGACAGGTGTGAATTGGGCAAGAGAGGTCACCCGAGGTGAGAGCTTTGTGTGGCGTGGCCAGGGCATTTCAGAGGCTGGTTTAAATCACCAGGGATAAAATTGAGCAAGTCTTGGTCCTGTATCATCAGACCACATCGTGATTAGTAGTGCTATGGGGCTACCTTTTTCCAGACAGAAATCATTAGCCATTTTTATATATATATATATATATTTTTATTTTTTTTTTTTTTTTAATAAAAGCAGTGCAAAATGTGCACTTTGAATGAGACCAGATTTGCTAAGGAGAGCAGAGACAGGAAGAGCATTATACACGTGTATAATTTTTAAACTCCAAAGTGGATCATTTTTCCCACAGGAAGCTGTTCTTTGCCTCTAAACACAGATTTTTCTTCTTAGTTTTAAATGATCTTATGGTTGCATCTGATTTTATATTCAAGCCAGTTTCCTGGCAGCCTCTAGTCCTACAATGTGTGGCTTTAGTTTGGGGGGCTTGTTTGGTTTTTACTTATAGAAAAAGAACTTTAGGCTGATACTTTTTTTAAAGTGACATTTTTGTACTAAAGCTATAGCCAAAGTTGTGATCTTTTTTCTTTTTTTTTTCCTTTCTTTTTTTTTTTTTTTTTATACATATCAAGAAGTAATTTGAAAAGATTACCAGCCTTCTGTAGAGCTCTTTGGATTTAGAATATACCTGTCAGTCTATTTCTCACCACTTTTATCATGGTTTTGTTTTGCTGTATAAATGAAGTGTGCTGGATTTGTTGCTAAGGGCTGAAGATGCAATTTTTAGGTTTTCTAATAGAACTAGAAAAGAGGGCTTCATATTTTTAGGTCAAGTCCTTGCAAAAGCTGATTAGCAGAAGTCTCCTTAATTCTACCTCAGTAAAAAAAATACATAAGCTTGCAAAAAGTGTTGTAACCTCACATTTGTCATAACTACACACAGTATGACGTACATGTAAACTGATAGATAATTAAAATGGAATTCATATTTGAAAGTTACGTCAGGCACTGAAATAGGAAAGGGATGAAATCAATTCAGTTGGTCCCTGCTGCAGTGTCTCAGTAAATTGTTGGGAGAATGCTTTGCTTGATCATTAATGTTGCTTGCACAGAGAAAAATTGACATTTAGTTCATAGGTAAAGGCTAATCATTGGAATTACTTGGTAATTACCCTATTTCCGATTGGTATTAATCATTGTGTTTGCAGTCAGTAAATATTTATGTGCTTGTTTTAGGTGTACTTACATCATTAATCTGTATCCCAAGTGGCAGCCTCATGTATGCTTTGAGAATGGCATTGAAATTGTTGTGCAGCGTAGTCCTCTGGTAATTAAAACCAAAACAAATCTCCATAACCTAACAAAGAAAAAGCCCAGGCAACAAAACCAGACCTCGTGGTTTTGTCATTTGTAGTGCCTGCCTTAACCTGGCTGCCTGGTGAAGGCTGTACAAACAAGTGACAACGTACTCTGCCCAAATGCTGAGCGTACAAAGGAACAGGAAATTGGAACTTAGGTGGGATTTCAATTGTGTGGAGACAGAACTGTTACATACCAGTTATGCTTGTGAAACTAATTAAAATCAATATGCTGTAGTCTCAAAGTCACACTAGATTAATTTTTTTTCCCTTCTCAAAATAAATACTTAGTGTCTCTTCAGAAGAGGACCCTTGGGAGTCAGGAGATAGGCTTGGTAGACATCATGTGATGTTCCTTAATAACAATATGTCTTCTTCCTCTTAAGGCATCGCTGGCTGCACTCAATGACAGATGACCCTCCAACTACTCATCCGCCAGTTGCTCGTAAATTTATCTGGGAGAAGCATAAATTCAATGTGAGTGGCACTCCTGAGCAGTACGTGCCTTACTCTACTACTCGCAAGAAGATACACGAGTGGATCCCACCTAAAACAGCCAGCGAATAGCAACGGCAACAACATGACTTGTCTCAGCTTGGGCTTTCAGTGTAAATTGTATTTTCACTGGTTTTGTTCAGAATAAAAGCCTCCTATAGCAATTGTAGTTCAGTTTATTGAATTGGGGGCAGGGAAACAAGTGAGAAAATTTTGGGAGTGACAAGTCTTGATCTCATCAAGATACTGTGCTTTTTCTCATGTTGTCAGTGTCCTGTCTTCACATAAGCAGCTCTCAAACTCTTTCAGCACAATAACCATACCTGTGGTACTTACTCCTCATATTTGTGTCATTCAGCAGAATACAGATACACATTTGAAATACAGGTTTCTCATGTTTAACATTGTCCTTTTACTGTCTCTGCATGGCAGATGTACACTCTTCATGTACTGTTTTGGGAGGCCATCTCTTTTAATTTTTATAACACAAGTTAGAATAGTTCAACCAGTCAGGATTATAGTTTTCATTCATAAAGTGTTCATAAGTATATGCATGAGTATGCAAAAAGCATTGCTCTGTCCCAGTATGGGATGAAACAGAACATAAAACTTGTAAGGCTACATTAATCAAATGACATCTTGCCCATAAGGGAACTCAGCCATAAGAAGAGGGCCCTCTGTCACAAAAAATCTCTTTTGCTGTGCAGGTTCATTACAAGATGTTCTCATAAGCGTTTGAGATGGACTGCTTGCTCTCTTGTGGCAAGATTTTTAAAGGCCTTTGGAAGTTCGATATTGCACACCTTCTTAGGGGGTAGAGAAGTAAAATGTGCCAGAATCCAGTTTCAAAAATGTGAAGCTGGCAAGTTCGCATCTGAAAGAGAGTTGGTTGGCGCTGTGGCTTTTTTCTGTATCTTGCTAATGATGATTGGCTTTTATTCCAGTCTGCTTATGTGTTTTAGCAAAGCTTGCCCTTTCCACAAGGCTTCCTGTACCTGATGCCCTACTCTGTGGAAAACTGATGGGGGGTGTGCCCACCCAGCCTCTCATTCACCCCAGTATCTCAGCCGGTTGGGGAAGAAAAGAGGAACTTCGTAGGCTGAGAAAGATGGGAAGAGTGCTTGCCAGTTATCATCAAGAGCAAAAGAGACTTTAATTTATTGCCAATTAAAATTGCATAGTGAGAAATAAAGTCAAAAACTAAAACACCACCCTCCCTTCCCACTACTTTACACCTTCTCTCCTGACTCCTCTGCCTCCTCCTCAGGGCATGGTGGTCAGTCCATAAGAGCTGTTGTGGGCTCTGCTGTTCCTGCCCCCTGCTTCAGCCTGGGTCCTCTTCATGAGCTGCAGTCCTTTTGGATAAACCCAGTATGAGTGAGTTTTCCACAGGCTCAGGTTCCTGTTGGGAAATGCCTGCTTGCTGGTGTGGATTCCTCCTGGGGCTGCCAGGAATCTCAGCGCTGCAGCACCTCCTCACCCTCCTCCTTTCAGTTTGGTGTTCAGGTGACTGGTGCCCACTTCTTCCCCCCTCATCCTCTGCCTGTGCAATATTTTTTGCCCCACCTCAGATCCTCTTTTCCAGAGGTGTCCCCGTTTGGCAGCTGGACTGAGCCGTGCCCTGTGGTTCATTGGCTGCAGCCAGCACAGGGCGGCCCTGGCCTCTCCCAAACAAGGCTCCTGCAGACCCCACTGCCAGCACCTTGGCAATTACACTGAGTGTAATGACTGACAGAAATAGTTGTTGAAGATGACTGAGAAGGGGGTGGATGTATTACATGCTTGCAATTGCCTGTCAAATAACCTTTGATCCCCAATGACCCCCAGAGTGGTTGCACCACTGACTCTACACTGGCTGATGTTGCTTTGCATGCCCACCTGACTGGATTACTTAACCCTCAGTTGCTTCCTTCCTTATTAAACCAAAATCTGGATTAATTCATTGTTTGAAGGTGGGGAGTTTAGCTTTAATTTCTTAAAATTAGTTCTAGTCTTTAAATTAGTAGGAAGTAGCACCAATATCTCCTAACCTATCTAATTAAAAAAGGATAATGTTTAATTTACTTTAAGTCAGCAAAAGCACTGGGCACAGCTGAAAAGCAATTTGAGCCATACTGAGCAGCATAAGTGAAAAGGACTTGTTTAGCATTTTTATCCTGATAGATTATTTCACCTTAAGAACAAAGTTTGCCCCAGCACCAATGGAGAGCTTCATCACTAACACTCATCTATACAAGCCCTGTGGGCTCAAACACAGGTAGAGCAATTAACTCTTAATTTTTTTTCCCTGTATTTCTCTTTAATGAGTTTCCTACCAATTTAATTCCTCTTCTTTCTTTGTCCTCTGGATTTTTGGACTGCATCCTAAACACACATGAGGAGGTACCTTTGGGAATGAGATTCTGTACTTAGGGGATAGGCAGTAACTCTTCCTACATGTGCCATGCCGAAAGAAGAGATCTCAGCTTGCTTGCCCTTTTGCTGTCATCTGAAACAGAAACACTGAGGTAGTAAACGGTTTTGAACAACTCTGTGTTCTACACAGAAAGAGAGAAAAATGGGCATGTCTTCCTGGCCTGCTGGGCTGAAGCAAGTCTGGGATTTGGTAGCTTGGCTTAGAAAACATCATCAATCCCATTTCTGGAGAGGACAGAAACCTACTCATCCCGCTTTAACCAGCAGAGACCACAAATGCTGGATTTTAAATGCAAAATTTCAGTTCCATCTCTTATAGCATTGCTCCTCCAAGGTAGATTACACAAGGCACATACAGGAAACAAAGCATATACAGAAGAATCAGTGGTCTTCCATTGGGCTTTCTGCAAACGCTTCTGCAATTCAGTCTTTTTTATCAGCAACCTCATTCAGTTGTGGAACTTCACCTTTGCCCATGATATCATGACAGATGTCATGAGCAAGTCAATTGCTTTCTGGTCTAAATGACATTTTAAATGCCAAGCTGGCCAAGTGTCGCAGCAATGTCTTCAACCAAGTGCAATTGAAGCACTGATAGAAATATTCCCCTCGCGCTAAACGTGAGTTTTAAAAGAAACAAATTTCTGATATGGAAACAGGCTCATTACGAAGACAGGTACCTCTTCCAGGAGCAGCAGAATGCTGAAACCCACTTTTGTTTTGAAACACTGTCTGTACCAGTGGCTTTCCACATCCCCTGGGTCCTGAGCAGCCCTTTGCTGTAGCTGCCTGCAGGCTTTTGCTGTGCTCCCAGCACGCTCAGCTCAGCCCCATGCATTGGCACGGCGCCCTTCCCTCCATGGGGCACTGCATCCCACCTCGCTGCTGCCCACGGCTGCACCTCTCTGCCCTCTCAGCTGAAACTGCACAGAACATGTTGGAGCAGAAAACAATGGTGGAAGGAGCTTCAGGAGACCGTCTCATAACCATTCCAGCTACAGTAAGAAAAGAAATGTTTGACAGGCAGGGACATCCTAGAGCATTTAAGTATGCTGAAAGGAGAGGGCAGGAGGCCTTGTCACTTCCTGCCCAACTTGTGCTGTACTACTGACTCCTGCACACTGTCCCCACCTGGCTCTTTGAGGGCACACTGATAATATTCAGATATTCACCAACTCATATTTCTATGTCATCTAACCTCAGGTTTCAGGTTTTGGGATGTTTCCTGCTGAAGTTGGTGTTGGGAAGAAGTCTCGATTGGGAATTACAGAGGCAATTATTTTGGATAGAGCTGGAAGTCACCAGCCCTGAAAACTGAAGTATATGTTTTCCACAGCTATAATTCTGTGGGGCCTATTATTCTGATGGCAGCTGGTGGGGAGAGAGAGAACAGATCCTTGCTTTGCTTGGAGGTTAAAAAACATGCAAATCTAAAGGCTCTACCTTCACGTGGTGCTTACAAGGAGTGCACAAAAGCAGTACTTCAAGGTGTGGGCGAAAGTGGCAGCCTTTCAGTGGCACTCCAGGTTCCTCAGGCAAATCCCACAGTAATGCTGGATTGCACCAAGGGGAAGCCTATCTCAGTGGAAGATATCAGAGCAGCCCATGTCAGTGGGGAAGGGCCCAGCAGGAATTTTGTCCTGGGGACCTGCAGGGCTTTGAACACCACCCTCTGGTTGCCAGGAAGAGCAAGGCTCTCGTGCCACAGCTGAGGGTGACTTATCTCCAGCACAGAGCCAGGAAGGGGAGTGCTTTGCTGTGTGCACCATACCCAGCTGCCAGCAGGACCGTGCTCAGTCTGCAGAGGAAATCAGAGCTGCCAGAGACTTCCCTTTGCTGAAGGGCCAAAACCAAGTCTGGCTATTTCCTTATGGTTTTGAATCATGAATCTTGAACCCATGCAATGTCACATCATGTGCTGATGAGTTTTACAGGTGGTCTTAGCTTTGTTCACAAGCAACAAACATAAAGGGCAGAATTGAACCAGGATCCTGAGGACAAAACCATTGTTTTCAATATATATACTTAATAATCATCTATGGGAGGGTTTGTTTTTTTGAAAAAGCACTTTAAGGCTTAGACTTATACATCTCCTCTCTGCATTTTACTTAGAGGTTCTGATTAATGATTTCTTTGGTTTTAAATATTATCAGAGTAAAAAAAAGAAACAAATATAGGTACTCCAAGCAAGATCTGTATACACAAATGTGCACGGATACATAGGTAGGAAAAAAAATACCACGTTTAGCATCAAGATTATATTTAGGTGGAAATTTGCATTACAAAGTTTCCAACAAACAATGCTAAACTTTCTTCAAATTATAAAGATGTATAATGCAAGTTAAAAGCTCCTATTCAAATCAAAATTTCTCGCTTGTTAATTAAAATCATGAATTTCTTCATTTAAACTGGTTTATCCTGCACTATAAACCAGAAAAGGCAGAACAGATTAAGCAAGAATTTTTGTTTGTGTGCACGAGTGAAAATGAAAGTTACTGGCTAATTTCTACCTGGGGATTCAGAGCAGGAGCAATGATCACTGGACAGCTTCACAAATTGCTTCTAAAATCAAAATTGTTCTGGAATTTGTTCCCATTAAGAAGGATATGCAGAGAACTGAAATTTTAGGAGCCTAGCTTTTTCTTTATGTAAATTACCCCGAAACTACATTATTATCTTAGTGTAATTTAATCTCTGTAACAACAACAGAGTTACAAAATCTATTTAAATGATCTGTAGTATTCTTAGCATCACTTAAATCACAGCTCAAAAGAGTTTTGTTTTGCATTGGTTTATACTGCTAGAATTTATATCTATTTCATTCTCTTTGTCTATGATGCAATTCCTTTCCCATTCCTCTAATGGACTACTCAATTTTTCCCTGTGATATTTAAATGTTAGTTCTAGGGCAAGTGGTTGTAGGACTATTTTATATCCTTCCTAGCCCAAGGGATTTTTAGTTAATGGAATAACAATCTATCAAAACACAGCCTGAATGTAACAGATGAGTGGTTGAGCATTCAGACACAGGCCTATTAATAGTTTGTTTTTTGAGGGTAACCATCCATAAAAATCCAGTGAGACAAAAACAAATTCAGAAATATGTGTGTGGCACTTTCCTTGTGTCTAGTAGTGTCCAGAGAAATCAAGAAAACCATAGAATGTTTTCATTTGAGACAGCTGTGTTAAAAAAAAAAAAAAAAATTAAGGATTTATTTACCTTGGATGTTGGGGAATTCATGGATCTGCTTTACTTTCCAAACAAAAAAGATAAATGCATGAGCTTCAGATACAGCTCACTAGCCTGCAACACAGCAGCAAGATCACTGTTGGCACAAGGGGGACATTTTTTGTTATTTGGCATATTTTCACGTAACCTTGAACATCTTCAGTCTGACCTTCACATCTCTCTAGTACCCAGCCTAAAAGTGGTTTGGTCCACTCTGCACAAAGCCACCCTGAGAAAGAGATGTCTCTGCCTCTGACAGGGGATATCGCCTCTGAATCTCAAACGGAGCCTCATCACCCTCGGGAGTCTAAATCAGATGCTGACTCTTGGCAGTGCTCTTGGCCTCCTGGGTATAGCTAAGCTTAATTTCTGGATGTCTGTGCCCCAGAAAACCCATTAATAATGTGAATCTAAAGCAGAAGAGTTAGTCGGGAAATAGAGGCCAACAAGGGATTTGCACTACCTTTCTTCTGTTTCATGGCAAGATGCTGGTGGTACAAAGTTCTCTGCCCAGCACCTGGAAGTCATGGTGACTATC
Source organism: Phylloscopus collybita (assembly GCA_027886175.1). NCBI lineage: Eukaryota > Metazoa > Chordata > Aves > Passeriformes > Phylloscopidae > Phylloscopus > Phylloscopus collybita. The sequence continues at coordinate 44,811,667 of JAJNNQ010000137.1, read as the reverse complement.
TACCACCGACATCTACCTGGCTTTCCTTTAACTCCTGCCACTTAAATTGCATTCCTCTCCAGTGGAATCTGGTTTCATTTTTATAAATAATATTTTTCAGTCTGTGTCCTGGAGTGTTGTTGCAGTAAATACTGACAGCAAAAGTTAAATTGTGTTGTATCAACTTGAAATTCTTTCCAATAGACTTCAAATGATAGACTTCAAATAATTTCTGATTGATTTTTTTCTGACTGATTTTTTCTTCAAAAAAATTCTTTACACATCTGTTAGTCTTTGAGTTTTTAAAGCTTGAATTAGCCATTGAAGTTCAGGTTTTGAAAAGCAGCAACAGAAGCTGGTATTTCCAGGATCACTTCAAACTGCAGCAAATAGCACCATGTCTTTTGACACATTTTAAAGCATAGAACTTGAGAGGGCAAAAATTAATTCAGCATCTATCCCTTGCTGTAACCAATTGTCAGAGATTTTTGTTTGCACTCATGGAAGTGGGTTGCAAAACTTTCAGTCTCAGGTGCATGCGAGGGTGCTGTGGGCTGGGGCCCGGCGCTGGCCCATTGGAGCTGGATCTGTGTGTGCTGTCTGTCCCTGCTGTCTGTCCCTGCTGTGGCTCACACAAATCCACAGCAGCCGCCCCCCACAAAGCAGAGAGTTAGGAAGTAGATACCTGGCTCTGTTTACCTTTCATCCCCAACAAATCTGCACTCCTGGCAAGGTGCCAGCCCCTCCCTTGGTTCCAAACATCTATCAGCTCTGTGCTGGTAACAGCCTTCCTCCTCAGAGGAAGCTCACCTTAGAGCTACAGGGGCCTGGCAGTAGCCCTGCCACCTACTCACCCGTGCTATGGCTGCAGGCTTGCTGCTGGCAGCTGAAGAAAAGCACAAACTGTTTTTCAAAAAGCAAAATCGAAAACAGTGAATGTGTCCATCATGGCAAAGCACTGACTGGATGCTCCAAACCCAGCCAGTGAGGGCAGTGCAGATACATATCCGCAAAAGAAAAGCAATGAGCAGCAATTAATCTGTGTTGTAGGGCTTGTCTAACTACATTTAGTAAACTTTGTTTCTTTTAAAGCCCAAGCGGGTTCTTATCTGTACTTGTGGCTCCTATTAATCAGGATTGTAATTGTTGGTACTCAGCTCAGCAACAGGGAAATGCAAGCCATGATTGACCATCCACTTGACCAACCATTTGTCTAACTCCACGCTGGGCAAAATCAACACCCACGTCACAACCCCTGATTCCACAGTATAATTACCTTCATGCTCTGCAATTAACAAAACAGCATCTTGTTACAGAAGGATATTAAGGAAATAAACCACTTCTATCACCCATTGTAAGCTGCCTAAAATCAAGTGTTTAAAAGCTGCAGTAGACTAGCACTTGTGTGTTCTAATTCATATAGGGCTTTCAGAGAAGACATCAGCAGGCAATTAGATAATTTCTGAGCTTGTCAGTATTAACAAGGAGCCATGAGTGAACATGTAGGACTGTCTTGTCCTCCTTTCTGTCCATCCCCTCTGCCTCAGTTAAAAGGACATTTAAATAAGAATTATCAATTAAACTCATCTAAGAAAGGCAGTAACCTCCCAAATAGGGTTAATAAACACATGTTCATTTATCTAGGCATGTTATGCAGGAATATTTGTGCTTATCACATGAGTTTCCTTAAGCCTGTAATTGTCTTTTGGTAGCTATTTAGCTTTTATATATCTTAAGTCTACAGGGGATCCATTCTCACCTCCAGCATTGCCTGAAATTCCCTTCTCTTATTTTAATCCCCAAAAGCCATGCCACAATAGGTCAAGAAGGCCCAAGCCCATGGGTTGCATAAATGTTTTGTCTCTGCATTTTAGTGAAGCTTCTGAGAGCACTGAAAAGCTTTCCACTCGCTATGCTGGATTGTTCAATTTTTGCTGGGAAGCCCCATGGTGTTGAGAGCACTGTAGCAATAGCTGGTGAGATCCAGGAGCAAACTTTTCCATGCAGCTTGGTTTCTTCACAGCAGGACATACTGCTTTTACAGCGATGACTGTAGCAGGCAGTGGGAGGCCAGTATGTAAACAGATTTTGTAGCTGAGGGCAAAGTAGGGGGAAGCTCTCTGCAGGTAATAGTTTTGCTTCTCTTGAACAGTCAATGAGCTTGTGTTATTACTCAGAGGTGCATCTGCACATCCTTCCTGTTTCCCTTCAATTTCCTGCACACTATTGGCCACCTTCCATCCTGTGTTGCCTTGTTCCAGGGGCTGTCACATGCAGCTCTGTATGCTGTCTCCTGTCCATCTCCCCTCAGCCACAGCCAAGTGGTTTTGTGCTGTCCCTGACTTCCTGCATCAGGATCTGCTGTCCCTTCTCACACCACCAGCCTTCTGCCTCTCCCCTTTCATCTGATCCTGGAGGTTGATGATGCTATGCTCATCACCAATGCAGCTGAGCGCTTAATGCAAATGCATCAATACAATGGCCAATATAATTAAAGATGGTCTTTTATTTTCTTCCCCCAGACATTCTAACAGGAAGGTTCCATGGTTACTTAGCAGTATGAAGGAGCAAGAGATATAAGATTTCCATTTTGTCCTCCTAGCACGTGGTCCTTGGCCATTTCCCTCTCAGCTATCTGTGACTCTTCTGTTAGGAAAAGAGACTGGAAATGTCTCCCCTTGTTCTTCTAGTCTGACAGACGTCCATGAATTAAGCAAAGTAGACCTAAGAGACTGATTTGAGGGTTTTTAAAGTTGTCATTTGACAGTATAATCCCTCCTCTTAGAAATCACTAACTTGCATTTATTATATTCAAAGTTGAGTGAAATGTCTCATTTGGCTCAAGCCTATCTCTCAAAAAGCACCCTGTCTTGCTCTGTGGAGCAGTCTCTCCCTGTTCATGTGTTTACTAAGCAGGCATCTTTACAAAGCCAGGCCTAATTTCTAATTGAATTTGGCTGGCTCCAGCTTTCAGCCACTGGATCCTGCTGTTGTCCTTCTCTCAAGCTGTGAGAAGTGATGACTGCCCAGTATTTTCTGCCTAGGAAAGCACTTACACACTGTAAGCAAGTCACTTCTCACTTTTCTTGTTGACAAGCTAAACAGATGGAACCCTCCATCTCTTCATGAGAAGCGCTTTGCCCTTGTCATTTTTTTTTTTTTTTGTGGTTCTCTACCTTCTCTATTTTTTCATCAGTCTTTTCAGAATGAGGACTACCTATCATACCAATCCTGTATAAAAAGTGTAAAATGCACCCTTTTCCTCATGCTTGTTTTATTCCCTTCAAGCCTCCAGCAAGTAATTAAGGACGTACTAGATTTTTTTGTTTGTTTATTTGCTGCAGGATTGCACAGAGAACTCAGATTGCTCTGAAGGCAGTGGGTGAACAGGTCCATCCAAGAAGCTCGGCTGTGGTCTCCTCTCCTCTGCAGCCCTGGTCTCCTCTAGTTCCAGTGCTGAGTACTGCTCACCATGTGCTCCAGACTTACCTTGTACATTCCCATTCATCCATATCCTGCTGGTTGCAGCACCGGCTCCACTCTCAGACACTTTCCTCTAGCTAAGAGCTCCTGAATTATGTCAGCAAACACTGAGAGGGAGGACAACATGGAGCATATACTTGAAATATAGAAAGAAGAGCTAAATAAAACTATACTCCTGGGAACTTGTTTCTAAACCACTTAGCAAGGGCTTTTCTGACATGGTATATTGCTAACTTTTCATTAGGTTTTACACAGTACAAAATTAACCCCCTTGCAATCACCTGGGTGTGTTACATGTCCACAGGTACCTCTACAAACATGTAATCTGCAATGATAAAACACGATTTCCTTGGCAAGTCTCAGAAAAATCACCACAATTAACATTCTGTGCCTATTGTTCATCCTTGGAGTATTGTCACTCTTTGTTGTCTCTAACAGTGTGTTTTTTCTACACTCCCTGTCACTGCTAGAGAATGTTTATCTTACTCAAGTCACTTCAGCACTTTATGTACTAGGACAGCATAAATATTCTTTCAGTCTCTTGGAATTCCCCCAGTGCCTTCAAAATCAAGGTCAGTGAAAAAGAATCCTCAGCCAACTATTCTATTACTCCTGAGATTCGTGGGCATCTAAACATGCCAGATTATCCTACATGTTCATCCTACACATCTTCCTCAGTTCCCAAAGATCAAAGAGCAAAATCTCTCTAATTTATATGAATTATAGGAATCCTATATTTTTCCAAATAAAAAAATAAAAATAATACGCTGTTCTGTATTATTAGCACTTCCACCACTCAGTTCTGAACCAGCCACTGTCTCAAGATGTTTGGCTCTCTATGTACTTCTGTACTGACCTTAGCCTCACAGCTGGCATGCAAACCTCCTGAGTAGGATCTGCCTGACCTGTAGAGGCAATGGTGAGAAGGATAAGTGCTTGCACACCTCATTTTTCCACTCGGGAACCTGTGAACTAGGGAATCTATTCTCTTAGAGGTGCAATAAGGCTGGTAACTTCTATGGGGAAGAACAGGCCATGGAGCAGCAATTGTTCCCTAGCCCTCTCTGATGACTGTTAATCATTTCAGTTCATAACCTGCTCACAAACTAATACAGGTTTTAAAATGATTGATGACTCATATGCAAGTACTTTTTATTGGGGTAGGTATAGTCAGGGGACTGTCAAGGAAAGATGGAAACTCCTACTCTGCTCTTAGTCTCTTGCTGTTCTCAGTTTTCTCCATTTCTACAGGCTGAAGAGCAATTCTGGGACTGCATTCCCTGATCATCAGTGATACTGTATGTCACACTGGTCACCATCAGTTTAAAATCATATAGAAAAATGGGAAATCAGAATTAAAATAAAATCAAAGCCAGGTATCTCACTAGATTCCACTTTCTGTGACCTTGTCCTGGTTTAGGGCAAATTTGGGAGGAAACCTCCGAAGGGGTTCCTCTGAAAAGCAAACCCAAACAGCCCCTCCCCCCAGCCGGTCTAGGAAAAGAACTTCCTCGGAAAAAAGTGGAAAAAACTATTTATTTCACAAACAAGATGCCCACAAGCACAAAGAATGAATACTATGAAACAATAAAACCTCTGGCCGCTCCGCAGAGCGATGGCAAACTGAGGCAGTCCCTGCCGTGGGTGCAGCTCAGCTCCCTCAGTCTCTCACCAGCCCCACTCCCTCCGCAGGGCCAGGCCCGGCGGCCGCAGGTGCCAGCCCCCGCTGCTCCTCTGGGTTTGTCAGTCCAGAGCAGATTTAAACAGTCCCAAGGAAAAGGAAATAAAACAGTCCAGGGAACTTCTCTGCCTCAGCTAGCTAAAACTAACTAAGAGCACAGGAGATCTCTGTCCCACCGCTGTCCGTGCCTCAGCCGAACGCCGCAGCCAGGCCGTGTGGGAGTCAGGCAGTTTTCTCAAAACAAACTGCGGCTGCTTCTTTCTCCCCCTTGGCTCCCAGAACCATTTTAAAGGTACAGAACTTAATATACAGCACATAACAGAACAGACGATTCATACAAGCATCATAGAGTCACCCTAGGACAGACTTTCTTGTGCTGTTAGGTGTCCCAGCTGGTCAGCCAGCATGGGGTGTGAGCCAGCAGGGCAGCAGGCAGCGAGCACTGCTCGGGGAAGCAGGGGGAATCCAGGGTGTGCAGAGGCAACAGGGCATGTGAGCAGTTCATGGGAGAAAAAAGCTGGAGCTATTTTGATGGGTGCATAAAGCCATGTGGGTTTCCCTAGTTCCAGTTCTTGTGCAACAGTGTTTTTATTTACCTGCATTTAACAGCTAACCTTTTGAAAACAATAAACCAAACCATGAGGCAAAAGGTTGCCTCATCGTTATGAGTTCTTCATGCTGGCCAAGATCCCACCTGTTTTTTCTAACCAGAAAGTAATGGCTTTCTAGGGCTTGACTGAATGTCACTGCAATAGGCACATGGCCTTTCTCTGCCCTTCTCCTGCCAGACTACCAGAGCTGAATCAGTTTAATGCATGCTGCCACAGACTATTTATATTTTGCATTTGTTCAAAACAAGAAGTCGTAGTTGTGTAGAGTAACTGCTAAAAACAAAAATAAAAAATTCTATATTAAGACACATTATATATTGAGCTTAAGCTTCCACCATTCGATTTACAATTCAACAGCCAAAATATATAACAACAACCTCTGTGATGGGAATTGATTTCCATATGATGGAGGAGTAAACATTACACTACTCGGGTAACTCAACACAGCCATCCATGGCATTCCCTTTTGCTCCGTACAGCCCATATACTGCTCACAGCATATCATGTTAACAGATAAGAAAATGCCAGCTAAATAAAAGTCATCTTTTCAGTGTCTCACTTTTGTGTGTTCTAGTGTTTGCAGTCTTCAGTCTGGTCACAGTTTACATTGTTGAACTTTAAATGGAGATTATCTTGACAAAAACCTTTTTAAGTCTGAGGGTTTCCATTTTTGTGTTGAAATACCAGATGTCACCCTCAGACTTCATATATTCTTTCATTCCAATCGATGGCAGACAAACTTTGATTGAACACTGGGCACTGAAGTTACATTTTCTCTGTGCTGTATGCTAAAGATCATTTTGAAAAACTGTCAGTAAATGCCTGACAGCTTTATTGTCTTGTTTTCCAAATGGCTCTGGAAAAAATTACACCTGTTTTGCCAAATGAATGCCTTATTATTCCTGGTGTTTAAAATAGTCTTTGTTCTGTAAGAAGGGAACCAGCTCCAGTTATTGGGTGGGGGAGGAGTATTGAGTTAAGCGGATATTCCTCTACTTATTTTAACTAAATTTACTTCATTTTTCATGAAAGGAGCCTGCCTGTAGGCAAGGTAGAGGTAAACACCTTTCCAACAGTTGAGCTAGGCAATAAGCATCTCATGTGTGAATACTCACCAGAAGGTACCAACTGGGAAAGGCAGAACAATATTTCTCTGAATTGCAATATTTTTTCTGAATTGCCATGTTCTCAAATCCTTGCTGCTATAAGAAGTAGTGAACCGTGGTGCTTTCAATGCCCTGTGTTATGTGCTATTTACAGTTTGGTGTGAATTTACTGTGGGGCTGTTGAGAGCTGTGCCTTGTATGGTAAGCTGAGAGAGGATCTGCTCCTCAAAATACCCTTCACATGGAGAAGATACTGCTAGTGGATTGGGAAGGAATATAGTGAATGATACTTCCAAATTGCATTTCTTCTACAAGAGGCAGTGGAAAGCAGTGCTAGGAAAGACCAAAACTCACTTCAGAACAGTCTTGCCCTCTATGGAGTCAGTGCAAGAAAGCATTTCAACACACAGTAAATTGTAAGCACTTTAAGAAAGTGATGAAGGATATTATTTAATGCTGTCCTGAGTCAGGACTAATATTTGCTTATTTAAGTAAAATCAAAAATTCTGTAAGCTCAGAGAGAATGCAAAAGTGAAGACAAAACCCAGTTTGATAAAAGATCTGCAGCCCAGGCAGCCTCCCAGAGGGCAGGCATTCTCAAATGTCACTGCAGTTAAGAGATGGAAAATATTTCCTGGGTGCACCAGCGGTGTATCTGAGTTAGCCAACTCTGGGAAAAGCTGGGCTTATTTTTGCAGCTGGAGGGAGAATAACTATATCTATGGAGCAGGTAAACTCAAATTCAAATGTATTTTTGTTTTTTTAGAAAATTTACAGACTTGAACTAGAATAGCAGTTACTGAAATTGCTACAAAAGCAGCTCAGTGTGCTGAGTTCAGTGAAATTACATACAGCTAATCTTGTAAGTAGCAGGGTAGCTACCTGCCATCATTCCATGAAAATGTTGGAGGGGAGCATAAGGTCTGGCTTAGCTTGTTTCTTTAGCAACAGGATAATGTATTTCTATTAACTCTGCTGTGCTCTACCTGTCTGCGATATTTTATTCTTTTCAATATGTTTTTGCTTCTTAAGCTTACTCATGTGCTTCAAAATATATGCTTATCTGGTTCTCTTGGTCTATATTTGCTTTACTAATAAGTGCTGGATACTGGTACTAATGCCATCACTGAAATAAGTTTGGTCTCGTGAGTACTGGATGATGTTGTAATAGTGATACTGATTGAATACATGTTTGCTACTATTGTCTTTTCTGGGAAAAAATATCTATTATCAACTTTCGTATATCTCAGTTGAGTTCTTTTACTAAGGTCTATCTGTCTAGTTCTTTCTATCTGTTGTTTAAAATATATCAGAATAACAACACCATAGCCAATGAATAAGCTACAATCTTTTCAATTTGTTTTTCCTACCAATAGTCTTGAAGTACACGTTTTATTTGCAATGTGCAACTTGTTTAACAAAGCCAAACTGTGTTCAGATAAAAATACCCCCATGTAAAATTTTCAGCTCCCCTGCAACAGCCTATGGAGGCAGAAAAGGCAGTTTCATAATCTTTGCTGGCCTGAAGCACTTGATTCCTGACTACTAGGCAATTTGTTCACTCTTCTAATTCAAATACGCAGAAGGGTGAGTAAGCAATAAACCATTTCAAATCAATCCATCTGGCAGTAGGTAAAATAGCTATAATGAACAGCATGTTTACAGAGCACATTTCCTACTCAGTCTAGTCACTTGCAGGATTCAGGCCATGGATGTCACAGGTTATCTGAGAAGCATTAGATGCAAGGAGATGACTGGATGTGAAAGGGGACTTTGAGGATAATTTATGATGATGGCTGTTTGCTGTTCACACACACTTCATTAGCTAAGTCAGTCCAGCTGGCGCTGCTGGGACTCCTCTGCTTTCCCTGCTGCTGCTGGCCATTTGCTCTGAGTTCATAGGTGAGTGAACACAAACATATGCTTCCAAATGTATGGTTTGTTTAATGATGATGTTGTGGTTTAATCCCAGCCAGCAACTGAGCCCTCACTCGCTCACCTCTGGTGAGATCAGGGGGAGGATCAGAAGGTAACAGCTTGAAAGACAGTTTAATAGGGAAAGCAAAAACCACACATGAGCAAAGCAAAAAAGGAATTAATTCACTGCTTCCTGTGGGCTGGCAGGTGTTCAGTTTTACAGAAGAGCAGGGCTCCATCACACATAACAACAACTTGGAAGATGAATGTCGTTGTTCTCTATATCCCCTGCTTCCTCCTTCTTTCCCCAGATTGATATACTGAGCATGATGCCATATGGTGTGGAAAATCCCTGTGTTCAGCTGGGGTCAGCTGCCCCAGCTGTGTTCCCTCCCAACTCCTTGTGCATCCCTAGCCCTCTCTCTGGTGGAGTGGGGTGAGAAGCAGAAAAGGCCTTGATACAGTGTGATCATTGATCAACAATAGCTACAACATCCCTGTGTTATCAGCACTGAGAAAATTAACTCTATTCCAGCCAAAAGCAGCAGAGATGACTGAGGAAGGCATGAGGCATCTCTGATGGAGCTCTTAGAACTTCCCATTCTCTATAGAGGCTGAAAGGGATATATTGTAGTATTTCCCTCCTCTGCAGGCACAGCAAACACACAATCTGTGGAGTTTCTGTTTTAAATAAGGCAATTTTATTTTGGCTCGAGATACTCTGGGATCTAACAAGATCCTGAATTCACCCCCAACATGAGAAGTTTTGTATTTGTCTCAGCCAATGCTATCAGCATAATGTCTTGATATTATGAATCTGCATTGCCCTCAATGGAAACACAAGTCTTATTAAATAACAGCAGGATTTGGCTTTATGTATGAAAAGTTACTAGGTGAATCAGTAGCAGCAGCAAAAGCAACAGAATAGCTGTCTGAAAAGTGAAGACATGAAGTGCTTTTCAATGATCCTGAATACAACAGCTAAAAATCACACTAAGGTAACAGTTGTACTACAATTATGGTAGCACACTGCTTAGCAAGGATGAGCCAATTCTTTTGCTTTGTGAACAATGAATAACACCAGATTTTTACAGTTACAGTCATATTCCTTGAGTAAATATAGGTGGAAATGTTCATACAGGCAGGAAAAACATCATGTACCTCCCAGATTTTTAATGACAAAGGACAGATAATTTTCCTACATTTAGTATGGAGAAAGCAACTGGGTTGATGCTCACATTTTATTTTATACTTGTGCATATAGTGTTGTTTTATTTTTATTATGGTCCCTGTGAGCAGACAGCTATTTCCTTTCTTCTGTGAGCTGTCTCATAGCTTTAAATTGACAGCTTCTGGAGGAGAGAGAGACAGCATGTGATGTGTACAGACTCCAAGATTGATAAAGATATGCTTTTATTCATTTTAATAACTAAGAAGGAGTGAAGATTGACAGTTCAATCACTCATTAATAAAGACTGACTTTATTCCCATTCATGAAATGGCTAGTCAGATTTTAAAACAACATTATTATTATTATTATTATTATTATTATTATTATTATTATAATTATATAGTACTTTCCCCTCATATGAAAGGTTAAAAAAATCACTGTCAACAAACAGACTTTGAATTAGTATGCAAACTACCCCAAAATTACTGATCTGTTTCAGTTGTTGGGATTTTTTTGGAAATATCTTTTCTGCTTACAGACAGACTGACAAGAGACAGGACTTAAATAAATGCTCACTATAGTTAAACATGTTGCTAAACCTTAGCAGAGCCACAGGGCTAACACACCATTGCAGGCAAGAGAGGATCAAACTAGATTATGTTACTTTTAATTGCCGCGGATGGAGGTCTCTGGCTCACCGTGACTGAATGAAAACATTAATGAAGAGATTAATGCTTGAGTCCACTGTGAAGGACTTGACAGAGCAGACCCAAGCCTTGTCCCATTGGCCACTGAGGGAGATCAATGCCGACAGTGACGTTTGCAGGCTACAAGGCTGTAGCTTGTGTGGAGAACACCCTGGACACTCCTGTGGTGGGATAGGCAGGACCAGCTTATGGAAGAGAAAATCACCACACAAACCCAGCCTCAACATGCATACAGGGTAAAGGCAGCAATCACACAATCCTCTTTGGATTCTTTTCCTCTGTTAGCACTATTTCTCTTTCAATTCCTTTGAAGACCTGTTCAAGCTTTCCCTCCCAAAGCAAGGTTTAGTTAGATTTGAACAGTTTCACACCCATTTCTTTCCTTGATTGCACTGTCAAATGAGATCAATTTGTCAGTTTGTCTTATTCTCTGTTCATGTTCTACAATAAGATGTCAGTCTCCCAGACCGAAGAAGCTCATAAGGTTTTTTTGACAGTGAGTCACATTTCCAATGGTTTGGCTGTGAAAAATCATTGTTCTCATTCTTGTGTTGACTGATTAGGTGAAGGGCAGATAAAGACAATCTCGTTGTTTAAAAAAAAAAACCCCACCTCTTGCTTCAGCTGATTGGGTGGAGAGATGGTTTTGTTCCCATAGCAACATTTTGCATCCAAACCTGCAGAAATGAGGCTGGCTACAGGCATTTCAAACATGCTGCCTTTAAAGAGCAGGTTGCACTCTACAATGTGTTTTCATTTTTACATCTGACAGAATTATTCAGTAAACACCAGAGAAAAGAAAAAGAAGAATCTTCACATCCACATATGTGAAACTGGAGCCTGGTGATACTAGGCATGCTCCAGGGCACCCCTTGGACTGCTCTTGTAGAATGCTCTGTACTGTCAGTTTTCTGGACACCAGAACTTTCAGTGAAAAACAGTCCACCCAAAGCTCAGATGTCACTTTTGTAAGAGTTCTTTTACTTTCAATGGACTCAACACCACTGAGCAAGATGTTTGGAGGGAACTGGCTAATGGGCTGAGGAAAAGTAAAACCCATGTGGGAGCTTGTACATCAGAGAGGTGGGGCAGTACTAGGGGATGAGCTGTTGGATTCTTGCAAAAGTGACAGATAGGATGAAGGAAGTCTTTCCCAATACAAGGAGCTGCTGAAGGACAACACCATTGGACAAACACTAGAGGATAAAAGTAATTTATGTTCTGGGTTTTTTCACCCGTAAACGTTGATCATACAGTAGCAGGGGTAATTTTTGTGGGAATTGGACTTCAATGACAGAGGGACAAGACAAGAAACACACTTTTGGTGTGTTTGTGAAAGAAACAGGACTTTTGGTTCGTTTGTGAAAAACTGGAAAATAAGGACAGGGCAGAAGAAATTTGTAGTAGTCTTTAGGGAAGATGATAAAAACTGGCCCTGTCTCTTGGGCTGCCATCCAGCTGTGTTTCTCTAAACAGACCCTCTCAATCAGCACAAGCCTTATTCAGGCAGAACTGGCAGATTCCATGTATTTATCCAGGATTTCACTTTGGCAGATAAACAGCTCAGTGGGACAGTCAGTACATGTCAGAAGCACAGTGGTCCAGGAAAAAATGATTAATTCTTCCAGAAGGACAAAACTGCCAACAAAATGTACACATAGAAGCATTGTTAGAGTATTTTAAGAATTGTATATTATATTAGTATACAGTGATATTTTGTGGGAAATTGCATCACCTTTTCTTCATGTTTGGCTTTGGGCACTGTTAAGCAAAGTATGACACAGTAAGAATAACAAAAAGTTGATGTTATTGGCAAATTCCTTAGTGGGAACAACTTGAGAGGACTATAGCGTAGCACCATTCAGCTGGTAATGTAAAGTTGTAAAATTAACCAAATATGAGAAGGCAGCAAACTGTTACCTAAAGCTTCCCTTTTTTAAAGGGAAGGAAATACAGACATATTGATTTGACAAGTTTTGTGAAAGGGAGACACAAAAAAATATGAGTAAAAGTCAGAGGAAATAAGAAGCAGGCATGTTCATACTGAATGCTGGTTGCTCTCCAGTTATCCAGACTTCATCTGAGCTGTCCAGCATGGGGTGGAATTCCCACCTGTCATATTCTGATTAAGTGGCATTATTGCATGTGGCTAAAACTCTTTGAAGATGAGCAAACTAACGTGGCTTTGTTAAAACAAGCTTGAAAATAATTGTACAATTCTCGTTGGTCATAATTTATATTAGAGGGTTTTTGGAGGGGGGGTATGTTTTTGTACAGGGTCTCTTCCTGTAGACAGTGGATCAATTCCACCAAATCATGCACTTCTTTGTGTTCAGGCTTCCTCTGAAGATGTCTGGTATTGAACAAGCATGATAAGTGGGCTAAAACCGTAAGAGAAAAGGGGCATGTGGACTGATGTAAGAGCAAGCATATTGAGGAGGAACATAAAGTTACAGCAGCACAGGGGCAGGTGCACCTTGGTGGGTGCCAAGGGCTATGTACAGCCATAATAACTGATAAAAACCAGCAAAAAACACCACAAAAAACAAAAAACACAGTGATGGGATGAAAGACTGGAAACATAAGCAGTCTGAGGCCCTGAAATTATGCTATCTCAGACAAGACAAGACAAGACAAGTCAGTAAATTTAATTATTTGCTGCTGTTTGGCCAGATGGCCTGGAGTTGTATCAAAAATCCTTACCCACCACATTTCTTGATAGGTCTGGATTCCAAACTTTTCATCTATCTTAAAATGCTTATGTTTTCAAAATAAAGTGATGTACTTAAACTTTTACAGTTCCAGAAAAAATATGCAGAGGTCAGCAGTGCAAGAAGGATACAGAGCTTTTACAAGAAAGTCATTTAAAAACATGCACTGAGGTGAGTTATCTAACAGAGCTTTGGACATCAGGATCCATCTCCAGGGCAAATGGCTCAGCCCTGAATTGAGAAGACAGAAGCTCTGGCCTTGAGATGAGACCCAGACTGCCATAATCTGTTGTTAGGTATCCCAAGGAGGTTATTCTCTGAAAAATCTCTTTCAATTGGGTACCTTGGATAGTTTCTGGCTTATCAGGAGATGAAACCTGTTCCAAAGTATTGAACTCTACTAATGGATAAAAAGCCAAGGTACCAACCACTGATGTTTGGAGGACTCTTAAGAACCCCGTACATGTAATTTTAGCATTGCAACACTTAAATCTCAGGATTTCAACTCTTTTAATCACACCCTGAGATTTTTTTTCAGAAAAGAACTGATTTCAGAGCACATATATTATCAAGAGTGTAACTACAGAGAAAGCAAGCTAAATACCCAGGGAAGATTCCCCTGCGTCTATGGTCTAGGATTACTGCTCCTATGATGTTCTTATTCTTTGTTACTATTCCATTTCACTTATTGGTAAACTAGTAGTTGTATCAAACTTACACAGTCAAACCTCATGCAAGCAAGATGTGCAATTCAGTGAGAAAGGTCTAGAAGAAATCTGTTTGAGAGTCTGTCACAACTGGGGTGACAGCAGGTACATGAAGAGGGATGTGTCTCAGCATTTTACACTGGGTAGTGGCCAAGAAGAGTTAATGATTCTAGCAGGCAGCATTCTTGGAAACACCACTGGTTTCTGTGCATAGTCATCTACAGTGACTCTGAAAACATCCCATTGTACCTGTAATATGGACATTTTGACAAAACTCAGGGTTTTTCATTTTGGGGAGACACCAGCAGGGGAAGAGGCAACCTGAGCAAGTGAATAGGAGCGCTACTGAAGTCTGTACAATCAGACTTGATTGTAGAGCAGAGGGAGAGCAAAAGCTGGATGGCAGAAGAGAGAGCAGAAGTACCTAACAACCAGCATCAGGGACACAAATCTACATGCTAAAAGTAGTACAGCAAATCTTAGCCCAACAGCTGACACTGACCATAACCAGCATAACAAACCACTAGTCACCTACATTCCACTCAAGCAACAACCCCACCATTTTGGCACCTTAAGGCAACATCGTGCTGAGTGACACCATATCCCACAAGATCAAAAGCAGCAATGTTTGACTCAGCATCACAAACATGATGGCCGAAATTTGATTGCCAGGTACTCTTGGCTTGCTGCTCTCCATGACACAATGTTACAAACTTAATACTAATCTGCCAGTGAATATTCTCTTGCTTCAGCTAAACTGCTCCTGTCAAACTAAGTTCAAGTGTAAATGTGATGACAGTTTGCCCTAACTAGTCTGCTTTTTATTTGTTAACTAACTTGCTAGAAATTAATTTCCGTGGGTCGCTATATGCTCACAGGACTGAAGTTTCATGGAAAGTTACTTGAAGAATGTACTAGGACACAGAGAAAACTTGAAATAATGGGTCACCCTAAGATAAGTCACATCTTTCAGAATCTGAAATGTGTAGCCCTGTACTCCCGAGACGCAGCACAAGCTGCTGCTCCCTGTTTGGCTGCTCGGCGCACAGGCTTGTGTGTGGAGATGCAACATGCCACGATTCACCTCCACACACCTGACAGCGGGAGCCCTGGATTCTTGCATTTAACATTTTTTCAGAAAGTGTGTAATAATTAACAATAAATACTTTCCGAGATCGGATTTTATTTTAACTTCAGAACAGCTTATAAATCTGGTAGTGTACTACAGCTTGTACTACGCTGGAATGCGTGTAATTTGCTGCGGGTGAGACTTGTTCCGCTACGAGAAGCTGGAGCACCGTGGGGTTCGAGCACCAAAAGCAGCGTGGTCCAAGTAGCTTCCCACGGTCGAACCTGGCTGGGACGATGCAGCCATCCAGCACCTCGGACCATCCAGCCATCCAGCCCGACATCTCCTCGCACCTCAGAGGGAGCAGCCCCAGCCCTGCCCTGCTCTGACCCGGACCGGCCAACGCGGCGCGGCTGAGAGGCGAGCGCGCCGCTTTCCGCGGGGGCCTCTCCACAGTGCTCCGGGCGCCCACGCGGCGTGACAAGGAGCCGGCCGGAGCCCGGCGACCCCTCCGCGCTTCTTCCCGGCCGCGGCTGCCCCAGCCCCGGGCAGCGGGGGCGGGCGGGGGCCGCGGCCGGGGAAGGGGCCGGGCGGCGGGGGTGGGTGGGCCCGGCCCCCCCCGCGGCCGCGCTGCCTCGTGCCGGGCGCAGCCGTTGCGCCGCCGCTCAGTGCGGGCAGGCGGGCGGCGCGCGCGGAGGGGCCGCCGCGCCGTGAGGGGCGGGAGAGCGCGGCGCCGCGGCGGGGAGCCCCCGGCGCTGCCCGCCCAGCATGCTGCGCAAGGTAAGCACCGCGCTCGCCGGAGAGGCGCGCTGAGCGCGGAGCCGCCGTCCAGCTCCGGGCGCCGACCCGAGCGAGTCCGGGCGGGGACGGGAGCTGGGGCAGCGGCGAGTGCGCCGGGGCCCCGCCAGGTGGCGCCTTGGCGCCGGGCGGCCCCCGCGGGGCAGTTGTGCCAGCGAGGGCGGGCGGGGCGCGGAGCCGCGGGCGCGGTCCGAGGGGCGCGGTCCCAGGTGCGGGCAAACTTTGCCTCCCCGGGCGGGCCGTGCTCTGGCCGGAGTTGCCGTGGATGCCGGCGGCGGCGGAGAGCCGGGGCGCGGGGTCTGCCCGCAGGCCGCTGTCGCTGGCCGCGAAGGCGGCTGCGGCGGCGCGAGGCGAGCGGCGAGCGCCCGGAGCCGCCCGGGACTGCGGGCGGGAGCGACGGCGGGGCGGGCGGCCGGGGGCTCACCCCGCCGCTATTGTTCCCTGCACGGCCGCAGACGATCCCTTGGCTGCGCGATCTCGGGCACGGATACCCTTGGGCGAAGGGAACCGCTCTCCATCCACACTAGGCAGCGGCTGGTGGTGCTGTGTGCAGGCGAGCGCAAGGCTCTCATGACTGCCGAAGGCACTGCTGAAAGGTGTAGAAAAATAACGCGAAGCTCGTAGCCGAGGAGAGCATGGTAGCCAACCAGACCCCGCTTTGGAACTGCAACCAAAGGCTATTAAAGTCGGTAGGGATCCTTTCCCTGACATCCAGCTCCAATCACAATTTTCACTGCTCCTTCCGAAAAGGGAAGCTCCGCTTCTAGGTAGACTTGGGCTGCGTTCTGAAACAGGCTGTAACAGGATAGTGCCAGTGTAGAAGGCACGTTATCAAAAGAGTGAGTCACATAACTGCTCAGGCTTCTTGTTACGTTGTTGTTCCTGTCTCGCTCCCATTTTGTGTGAGCTTTCCAAATTTTTGTTGTTACATCCTTAGGCCCATTACCTTAAGTGTGCACTAGCTCACACCACTGGAGTAGTAAGACAGCTCTCAAAATTCGTGTTAAAAGACATGGGAAATCCCTTCCATCACTTCCTGGTGAATGAGATGGTTGGAGCCTGGGATTCTCTTCAGCTGTTCTGAGCCACAGATCCAGGTTACGAAGGCTGTGCTTGGTTTGGCAGAGCCCGGGGAACACGGAACAAACAAGATGATTTCTCTTTGTTTTGGGAGGAACTGTCTGCTTAGTTCCTAAACCTGATGTTGCTAATCTCTTTTACAAATAGCAGTATTTTACACTTGATGTTAATTATTGTGTGTTTGTTATATGGTTTGGACAAGCTGCTTAAGAGAAAGCGGATTAATTCTGTTTGTTCTCTCTTAGTGAATAATGTGGAATAAATGTTTTTTTTGAATTTTATCTTCTTCCACTGCCTGACGTAGTCCTTTGCTGCAAGGAGGGGAAATGCAGGTGTGGTCAAGATTTGAAGTTAAGGGTTTATTAACGGGCGAAATTACCTTGGGGATTGTGGATACGAAGTATTTGAGCCTTGTTTCTTTTTCATACCTAATTCTATGGCTGGTCAAGGGCTGAATTGGGCTTTGAGGGTTGGTTTATGCTGTCAGCCTGTTTTGTACTGCCTGTTTATGAGATGTCCATTGCAGACTGACCCCCACGTGAATTATGGGCCACCTGTGCTAAATTTCTCTGCTGTACACAACTAGAGCACTGCCAAGAGATGTTAAACTAAGCTAACTTTAGCTTAAAGCAATAAAATTTGTAATTCCTAATTTTTAGGCAACACTGTAGCGCTAATGAAGGCTGCATAACAAATCATCTGAGAAAGAAAGTCTCCTTTTAGACAAATGGAGCAAGAAATCAAAAGAAATTGCAGCTCTGACTTTAAATTGGGAGTGCTCCGGTTCTACTTTAGGCATCCCACTGGACAACCTTTCTCATTAAGTTCATAGTCCTTAGCATGTCTTGGAAAAACAGTAATCATGTGTGGAACCAACAGTAAAATTAATTTCATTAATTAAGATGGAGTATGAAACTTCAGTGTTCATTGCTTTGTCTCCACTTTATTCTCTGCTGTTTCAGAGGATTTTCTACCATTTCCATCTTAACATCCCCTTTTTTTTGCTTTTATATCTGTCAGAAAGGGAACATAAAACACAGAGAAACCCCTGTTTTTCTATTGTTCCCTCATCATGTGATTTTATGGCCATCAAGAGGAAGCCTAACATTTGAGATCTCTCTGATTTGCTCTCCTTAAATGCTGTTTATGTTTCAGTGATTGCTTCAAAAGTAAGTAAGTAAATAAATAAAAGCTGGGCCACTGAGTTGGAAAGCTCAAGCTCTTGCACAGGATTTAGTATGGGTCAAAAACTTTGTGTTAAATCTGCACTTTCCATTTGGTTCATGTTTTCCAATGCCGTGCATGCTCATAAAGGAGCAATAAGTAAAAGAGTTGTTTTGGTGCCTCATTAACATAACAAAGACCTGGGGTTTGTGGCTGGAGACCAGAGGTAATGTCCTTGCCCTTTCTGTTTGGGGTGTACCGAATTTCAAGAGTAAGGCAGAGAAAATGTATCTGTGAAGATGGGTGGAATCAGTGAAATGTTGGTGCCTCAGGGGAGCTGCTCTTGAGTTGTGTGGATGGGGTGGGCTTTCCCTAAGCTGAGTCCTTGGCTCCCCAGGTGAGCTGATCTCCCTGAGGAGCCTGCCTGCTCTCTGCGCTTCAGCCACTGAAGTGGGATGAAGTCCTTCAGGTGCTGGTGACCTGAGGCCAGCAGGGGTATGCAGAGCCTGGCAGTCCTGGGGCTTCAAGAGTGACACAGTGATGCTCTGTACAGCCCCTTCTGCACTTTTGATGCCGGGTCCAGAAGCACATCTGAGGTAGACAACCCTCCATGTGTTCCTCAGGTCCCTGTGGAGTCTGTGGAGGAAAGCAGAGCAGTCCAGGCTAAGTGAGATCTGGCATGGTTTGTACTGGGGCTGTGCAGCGTGGCACAGAGAGCACCATGAAAGGGAAGGATGGGCAGTAGCAATGCTCTGCTAGCCTGCTGCTTTCAAAATTCTCTGCTGGTCCTGGAGCTTAGCTCAACAGGTCTTACCGAATGCCTGCCTCTGCTCACCACCCCTTCTGGCTCCTCCAGCTACTTGTATCCAACCCATTCTTCACAAAGGGAGCACTTTCTAAAATCCTTGGAGTACTACTGAGGTCATTGATTAGTAATTATCCTGACACCATATTTGAGATGCTTTATCTCAAATAAAGAGATGGGGTTTTGAGATGGGAGTTTGATCTTTCCAGACTAAGTCCCCCTCCCTTTCCTTGTCTCTACACACTCTTTTCAGATTTCAGAAATGTGATAGCTCTGTGAACATATCTTCCTGGCCACCACTGCTTCTCTTGCTCTTCAAGCTGCTCAAAATAGTGAGAGATGACATAGATAGCATAGACATGTCCAAGTGCTTTCTTGCTTGTATGAACCCTGTTGTGTAATATGTGGGTGCTGCGGCTGGATGCGTAACTTATGTCAGCTGAGGCTGGTCCACTTGATTTCATTCCACATGAAAGATCTGATTCTTTTTCTTCTTTCCCTCTACTCACTTAGTTATTTATTAGTAAAATACTAATGCATATATAAGCAGGAGGAAAATCCCTGATGTTGTTTTCCTGGTTTTGCATACCTCCTCCTTCCTGGTCATTCAAGTACAGTAGACTGGCATTGTAGTTAATGGAGACAAGCTGTCCATTAGATATTGTAGGAATGCGGTAACAGAGAGGACAGACTACATTTCCAGGTAACAGATGGAAAGCCAGTTCTCCAAACCTCAACAGTCTTGTCTCTTTGGATTTGTTCCTCTCAGTTTCTCTTGCCAGATGACCTACCTGTCCTAATTGACCGTATTAGGAGTTAATTTATTCAGTCTCAGCAATCTCTCACCAGATCACTGAAGTGATCATATTAGAGATAAATTCTCACTTATGTCTGCTTATATTATCTCTCTGAATATCAGCTCTGTGCACCTTGTTCATTTTCACTAGAGTAAACAAATTCACATGTCAAATACTGCCAGTGTTATTTCTTCAGGCAAGGTGCACCTACACTTGGAAATTAGTCAAATTCAAATACGTCAACAAGAAATTAGTATTTAGGAACAACAAAAAGAAGAAATTAGTATGAGCAGAATATACTGAAAATCCAGGCTGGGCTAAACAAAATCTGTAATGAAGATGAAATTTTGTGCTACTTCTGTTTTTATTATGTATCATTTAATACTCTTAGATGGGTTTGGGCTCTGATACTCAATAATCAGTAACTACTCTTGCAAGTACTTATGGAGAGGGAAAGGAAACAGTCTGGCTTATTAAGGTTCTGTTTAATTGATAAGGTAGTGAGGAGGGACAAATATACCAGGTACAGAACAGCGCTTGCTATAGAATTTATTCATCAGGTGTTTGAGCAGAATGAAAGCTTCATTTTTACCAAGTTGTCATTGTCTGGTCTTTACAACTTGTTGGGAAAAAACTGGGACAATTTGTGCTAATGGGAGAGAGAGAGTGGCACTGTGGCTCTGCTGGGGAAGAAACGTGCCCTTTTGTAACATTTATCTGCTCAGATATTGCCTTCTAATAGTATATAATACTGTCAGTCAAAGACTAAATTTCAGGGTTGAGGTAATACAGAGATTTTCCTTTTCAGCTATTTTAGAGGCTCTACTATTTTGACTACCCTCAGGGAATATGAAATGTGTTAGCAGTTAAATCCATGACAACAGATAACTTACTTAAGCATTAGATTTAGCCGAGTTAACATGCAGTCAATTTAACTGGCTAAGACAGGCCACCCTGGCACGAGGAAGCACTGAATAAATCCTGGCTCCAGACACAGCAGTGGCAGTTCAAACAGGGCTCTTGCCTTCAGGAGAACAGGACAAACAGACAGCCAGAGATTTCTTCTGCAGTTGGGCATGCTGTGACAGGCGTGAATTTAATTTTAGTTTGGATTTTAGTGAATGTGCAGTGAATTTAGGTGCCTGAAGGTGTTTAAGTGCCTAAAAGAGCTCATGATGTGCATGAGGATTTCAGTGGGACATCAGCATTGGTTTTGAAGGACTAGAGAGGATTTCCCACCTTTACCTCGAGCGCTCCTCTTTGCTACGGAGTTCATCTTTCCCATCATTGCTTCTGCTGTGGTTTTTTTGAATTGTGATTTAACTGATTAGCAGCAGGATTCATCTCTTCCAACAGTGTGTTTGATGCAAAACCAGATCAAAATGGGGTAAAAATTTTCCAGTGCTTGAAGGCTTGAAACTGGCAAGGATATAAAGGGGACCAAGGCAATGAGGCTGAGACTTCAGGCTCAGCAGTGGTGTGTACCATGGCAGACAATAGATGATGGAAGGATATTTCATTCTGCTCATCAAGGTAAAATAGGATGTTTAAAAGGTAGGATGAATTTTCTGCAGTTTTTGAGATCTTAAGTTGGAAGTGTCATTGTGGTATAAAGAAATGTCAATGGGATATCTCATATATATCTACCATCTACTTAAAATCTGTCATAAGATTTATTTTCTTAAGATTCTAGAGTAAATTTGTTTAAGGGTGGGCAATAAGGAATCAAAATGTAATGAAAAATCGATGGGGTTTATGTATCAAAGTCCCTGGGTTCACTTTCTAAAATGGCATGTAAATGACTGATGTCATTTACATGCCATTTTAGAAAGTCATCTCTCTTTCTTACTGGTCATATTTTTATCTGCCACCTCTGTTGATAAGCAGAGAGGAGAGCAAGGCATAAGTGACTTGGGGAGGAAGAATTAGAAAGTGACTTATTGTTCAGTCTCTGTCAGCAAAAGAACTGGAGCCATCAAATGAAACCATCAGGTCCCTCAAGTTCAGAGCAGAGGAATGGGCTCTGCATTTAGCTGAGATTCCTGCCCACTGGGTGTTGGGGGGAGCACGAGTTTCTGTGGGTTCAAATTCACATAGAATATGTCCCTGAAGATAAAATGAACACTGCTGGCTCAAAAATCCCTTGACCTGCAGATCTCCAGCAGCTGGGAAGTATTCTGGGGACAGCATTACATGGTTATTCTAGTCATGGGAGTCTTCCCAAGACATCCACTGTTGGCCACTGTTCCAGCCAAGATACAGGCATGGATTTAATATGAACCACTATGTTCCTTGCCATCTAGCAACACAGAACTGAGCTTTATTATCTGCTGTCATACCCTTGATTAAGCATGTTAGCTGAGAAAAGTTTTATGAGTCTATGTTGTCTCAGAAAACACGTGCATAATTTGAGACTGAAATAGTGAGAAAAGAAATAGAGGAAGGCTAAGATGTCTTGTTGACTTCACTGAACTAAACCCAGAAAGATTTGATGAAAGTAATTTCTTTTGTTCAAGATTGCCATTCAGGGCAGGGGTAGCTCAGAATGGCTGGTTGCAGGTTTGTCAAAAGCTTGCCTGTGCCAGGATGAACATTTCCATTTCCTCTTGTTCTGAGGAGACAAAGCACTTTCTAGCACAAAAGACACAGAGAAGGGCCAGTTAACATCTTTTCCTCTATATATTCTCCATTGCTGGAATGTTATCCTACTGACAAGACAATTAAATCTTAACTTTAGGAAACATATATGAAAAAAATAGGCATGGGAAAAAAAGGGAGAGATGAGTAAGAGGGAGATTGAAGAGTAAATAAAACTTCCAAAAGCCTTTGATAGTCTCCAGTTACAAGGAAAAAAATGGCTAAAGCTCCCCTTTTCTGCCTTGTTACAACATCTGTGCATATCTTGACAGATCTCATGAGGCTTCAGGACCTTTAAAATCATGACAATGGCTCTTTGGTTGGTCACTGTTTTCCTTCTTCTGACAATTCATCTTAAGCCATTGTATTTAATGTAGTTAAACCTGATCTTGAATGCCAGAAACCATAATAAAAGGAAATGCTTCACTAAATTCCTATCAAAGCTGTTTTAAATAGAAAATTAAGTCTTTATTAAAAAAAACCCAACAAGCAAAAACCAGAAAATGTATTTCTGAGAAAAATATTATTATTTCAATGAAAAAGTAACCTCTATTTGAAAAAAAAAAAAAAAAAAAAGGCTTAAATTTCTCTATTCTCTATGGGAAATCAGAATCTTTTCCAGGAGAAAAAGAAATAATTTTTCCCCTGCAGCAATACAGTATTAATGCTTGATAGTTTGATTCAGATATTCTACTTTTTGTCTTTTTTTTTTTTTTGTAAATTAGTTAGTTTTCTGGTTGGGTTTTTCTTTTTTTGGTGGTTGTTTGTTTGTTTGTTAATCTTGGGCATTTGCTAGCATATAATTCATACCAGTAGTCAAATTTGCAAGTCTCCTAGTAGTTCTCCATTCTTTTCAGGTATTCTAAAAACTGTTTTGTTACATGTTCTCTTTGTCTTTTCCAGCTTATCTCTGGACAGATGAATAAACACACTTTTTAATGCATTTCAATTATCTTACTTTTTGTCAAGATATACTTTCAGGTAAGACAATTAATTAAAACTCCATTAACTGTTGAAAAAGGACATATCCCCTGGTGGCAAACCTTTAGTACTGGCCTACTTGAGTTAATGAGTGTAAATGGATGTATGGTAAATATTGACTTGCCCAAAAATAAAGGGGATTTTTTTTTTTTTTGCTTTTTTCTGTTTCAGCCTGAAGAGATTGCTTTTTTACCACATAGAATTCAATTTATTTGGATCTTCCTGCGAGTTAGAGCCTGTTTCACAAATATTGTGGCCAGCAGCACTTGGGGAGTGATTGTCCCTCTGTACTGGGCATTGGTGAGGGCACACCTCAATTCCTGTGTCCAGTTCTGGGCCCCTCATTGCAAGGAATACACTGAGGTGCTGAAGTGCCCAGAGAAGGCAACAGAGCTGGTGAAAGGTCAGGAGAGTGAGTCGTATGAGGAGTGGCTGAGGGAGCTGGGGGTGTTTGACCTGGAGAAAAGGAGGCTCAAGAGGGAACCTCATCATTCTCTACAACCATCTAAAAGAGGCTGTAGCTAGGTGGGGGTTAGCCTCTTCTCCCAGGCAACCAGCAATAGGACAAAAAGACAGGGCCTCAAGCTGCACCAGAGGAGTTTCAGGTTGGACATCACGAAGAATTTCTTCATTGAAAATGTTTTCAAATATTGGGATGGACTGCCCAGGGAAGTGGTGGAGTCACCATCCCTGGAGGTATTCAACTGGACGTGGCAGTAACGATATAGTTAAGTTGGCATGGAGGTGTTTAGTAAAAGGTTGGAGTCAATGATTTTTTCTTTTTTCTGTTCCCTTCTCTGATGTTGAAAGCAGGCTGGTTGTCGAGGCTTTCAATGCCACTCGCTGCTGCCAGGTCAACTGCTTGTCTGGGCAAACTGTGCTTCTGTGGCTTGCAGAACACCTGCACAAGAGGGGAGCTGAGCATGAGACTAACTGAATGAGGGAAAGAAGCAGGGAAAAGGTCCTTCTGTAACTGAATGAGGGAAAGAAGCAGGGAAAAGGTCCTTCTGAAGGGTGATAAGTGTTATATTACATGAATAAATTTCTATTTTTTTAATTACTGGGGAAAAGTGCAGCAAGAGAGCTTTCTAGGCTGCAGTCCTGAGTGCTGTTATTGCAAAAACTGTGTAGAATGAGTTGAGGGTGTGAAGAATAAAATATCCCTAGCCTTGGGTGATAATAGAAGCCTCAGTTTTCTGATAGTTATTTTTTATTCGTTCTTTTAATGTGTGATTCAAGAGGGATTTTTTTAATCCAAGTTTTTAACTTAGTCCTACAACAGGTGACTTGTTTCAACTGCTGTTTTCAGATACTAAAAAGTAGCAAGATTTAGCAAGCAAGAATGTGTACCTACATATATAATACTCAGGTAATTCATGCATGTTGAGACAAAAATAACAGATTTATATCCTAATACATACCAGTTCTAGGGGTGGGACTGAGTAGTCAGACTTTTGTACTTGGCACCTCTGCTGCCAGACTACAGAAATTGAATAACTGAAGAAAAAGGTGAAAATACTTTTATTCAGTACTCTCTTAAGGAAATACAGCATTGGTGGAGAAAAAAGGAATCTGAAGTCTCTGGTAATGGATAGTAATCTAATGTAAATCCCCAGGCAAGTTAAGTTAATGTATTCTCAGCATGGTGCCTGGAGTAGGATGGGGGGGAGGAATGGGAAGGGATGAATCAGCTCTGATGTTTTGCAAGATCCTGCCTTCTAGTTCAATATTGTCTTGTTTTCTTTGCCTAAATTTATTCCTGACAGGTGGTGACAGAATGTTTTCATTAAAGAAAAGTTTCCTAGAATTGCAGAAATCATATAAAGTCTCCTGCGGCAAACTAGCATTCAGACTTACAAGTGGCAATATTCTCTTTGCCAGCTCTTAAAAGCTTTTCCTCATTGCTGCCTAAAATCCTTTCTTTCCCTGGGCCCCATTATCCAGCAGTGCAAGGCAAAGAGCACAGAAGTGCAACTCCTGCTGCTGACCCATGCACGGAGGGAGAGCAGCTGCCTGCAGGAGTCCTGGGAGCTGCTGTTCAGGTTGAACCTTGTCCCTGACACTGCAGTCACCCTGACCCCAGGTGGGCTCGGGGCAGTGCCAGCGCCAGCATGTGTCCTGACCTGCTTTTGCACTGCTTGATGTTGAATTATGGATCCCCTATGATATCCTTTCACTAGAGCCTCTCAGCTATGGGTATAGATTTTTAGAACTGCTGTCAAGAGAGGGCAATCTGGTGCTTTGACAAGCTGGGCGTAGGAAACAGTGCTATAAGAACGCTGCTCTAAGAATAACTTGCAAAGGGTGCTTGTGCCTCCTTTGTGCACAGCTGGTGGAGCCAGAGTAGATCCCCATGCTCAGGGGACAAACCCACAACTGTTTGGGTGGGGGGAGCTGTGCCTCACTTCTTATGTCCTCGAGAGCCAGTGGCTCAAGTTTATTGGAACCTGCCCTTCCTGCTCTGGTTTCCCAGTTGTGGTTCATCAGTGAATTTGGATGACAATGTGGGATCACTGTTAGACTGTGGCACTGCAGGGACAGATGAAAAAGGACTATGTGTACCTGAGAAGTCAACCAGAGAGCTCCTGTTTCCAGCTCTAGGTCCAGGGACTGTATGTGGACCAGGTTTCCATGGGTGAGGTGGGACGGGAGAGAGGAAGAGGAGCTGCCTGATGAACCAGCTGCTGGTGTCATTATTCTCAGCAATGCTGAGCACACTCGAGGTAGTTTGTGAATGCTGGTTCTGGTGTGCTGATGGGCCACCTCCAGAATAGGCGCCTGTAACAAGTGCTCAAGTGTTCAGGCTGGGTTTTCTGTTCTCTGTGGTAACTATATTTAGACAGAATACAATTTAGAAATGGAAGACACAAATCACTGAATCAGAAGGAATCATGGCATTGAATCAAATGAAGAAAAAGCAATACCTTCCCCAGTCAGTTTACTCGTTTCTTGCTTCTGGGGTCCATTTTGATTTCATAAGCACATTTTCTTCCCTGGCACTGCTTTTGTAGGAATTTTTAAAGTATGTGTGTGTGTTCTTAGTATTTTTGCTGTGCTTGAGACTTGAACCATTTGAATGGTTCAGTCCCCTGGGCCTATACAGCAGCCCTGCTGCTCCACAGTACAGATTTTGGCAAACAGCTTTAGAGATGCTAGCGAGGGCCGTGGAAGAGGAGAGATGCTCACCACATGGCTGAGTGTGCTTGCCTTGGTATAACCTACTGCTTGTAGGGCTTCCCATTTTAGAGTGCTTATAAGCATTAATTAATCCTCATGACACCACCATAAAGTGATGTAAATATGTATTATCACTACAGTACATGGGAGGGCAAGAGAGAAAATTTCCTTTTGCAAAGATTGCCAGAGAAGCCAAGGGGAAAACGTATAGTTTTAAATTACTGTAGTTGACTTGAATAATGTCTTATCCAAGACAACTAGAAAATGCCTTTCTAGGTTGCTGTGTTGTAAAAGCATACACTTGTGTAGGCACATGCATCAGTGCTCTCCTGAACAAAGAAATGTTCCTTAACTAGTGCTTGGGAAACCAGTGCAGCTTTGAAATAGCTGAATGACTCTGCAGGGAAAAGCTGTGAAATTTTTATATTTATCACTGAGCTTACTAAGGCGTTTTTTAATAGCTTGTTTAGCAATTTCAGACTTCTCTTATGTGAGTTCTCCTTCCCCATAACTCAGTTGGAAAGGGAGGATGGAGGAGATGGAAAGGGAAGCATCTTCAGAACATGTGAGGAGTGGGCCTTGGGTCTCTGGGCAGTAGTTGGGAGGAGAGAGTAGCTGAAGGGCGGAGGTTTGGAGCTGAGGATGCCTGACAGAGTTGTGATGTGAAAATTCAGCCACTGAGGAGGAAGCATTGCTGGGACCCTCAGGGACTCTTCTGCTAGTTCTGCTGGAGCATCTTTTCCTGGTCACTGGTCCTGGTCTTTGTCCTCTCCTACTGCTTGTTATTGTCACACTTTGCAGCCAATGCCATTTCAGTGTAATTCTACCCTTGCTGCATCCACCTCCTCCCGTCTGTATTTGTTCTCTGCTCCTAGCAGCTCCTTGGCAACCTGCCACATGAGATACAATCTGCAGCCTCACGTAGAGAATTACTGTACTCTGACCTCTGATGTATTGCAAACTACTTCTGCTTCATAGGACTTAATCCTGCAAAGAGCTAAACTTAACTTCAACCAGGCACCCCTATGGAAACTGCCCTCCCACAGGTGGATTTATGGTTTAGAGCAACGCATGTGTGGAAGTACATTGATCACTAAAGGGTAGAAATCAGGATGATGAATTAAGATTTTCAAGTGAAGTCTGTAAACTAATTCTAGCTGTATAAAATAACTTTCTTTTTGGAGGGGAGGATTTTCTGTCATGAATGAAAAGCTAAGGTAAAAATGAAAACCTAGTCAGGATTACTAATACAAACACCATAAGCTATTTCTTTTACTGGTAGCACTAATGTTTTCTGAACAGCTTTCACTGAACATAATTCAAGATTTTATATATGTATTTATATAGCATAAATCTAGAGATTCATGTGGAGTAATATCTTGTAAGACAAATACTTAGGTATACTGAAGAACTAGAACACAGATAATTACATTTCTGATCAAATTAAATATTTGCATATTGGAGTATCCATATGAAACAACCTTTCTGAGGCATTTTAAATAGCATAAAACTCAGTAGCTGTATCACTGCTGATTCTGATGTACTCTGATTCCTACTCAACTTCTCTGAATTCTACAGCCTCACACATCAGTTTGTTCGAAGGCTGATCAGGTTAATTTCCTCACAGTGACATTGTTTCAGAAGCTACAAAGGCCATTTTTCCTGTACCTTAGGCAGCTCCATGATAACTATTTCTGTGGGCATTTCCCTTTCTGCTCTACTTCCAAAGGAGGTGCTCCCACAAATGCTGCCTCCCACCTTCAGTCATGCTGCTGTCCTCTTGGGGTGCATCCACCAGTGCTGCATCCTTTCAGAATTACCTTCAGGCTGTGTAACAGGCTCCTGTAGCTCTGGTCCTCCTCTCCTGCTGTGTGACGTTTGTGTAGTTCTTCGCAATTCCTTCCTGGCTTACTCTCTGGTCCCCTTCTCTGGCTTTCACTGCTGCTCCATGTTGTCTGCAGTCAATGGGCTTAGGCATTCTTCCCCTACTCTTTCATTGCACCCCACTTTCCCACTTCTTTCCTGAAAGGCCCCTCAGAGCCATCACCTCTGCATGGCACTGCCTTGTGAATAGGACTTTGGGTACAGGTCTCTCTCAGCTATCTTATATTGCTAGGATGCTCTTCAGATAATGAGGTGTGAAAGAGGGACAAAAATTACACCAAGTGCAGGATTAGATTAATGTATCTCCTGTCTTGCTGAAAACAAAGGGGCAAATGATGTCCCAGTTTTCATAAATGCTATATTTGAGAATTTTCTGCTAGCCAGGGGTACATGCTGCTACCCAGGAACAAGACTCCTGATGCTTTGGCAGTTGTGAATGTTCCTATGGTCTCTGTGGGTGCTTCCCAAGAAGATGATCTGGTCAATGAGTAAAATGTTTGGTTTTCCCTCAGACTCTGGTTGTGTGTCTTACAGTGAGTCTGTTGCCTCACAAGTACTGTTGTGTACTTCTGTGCTTGGGGTAAACATATGGGATTGAATTCATATTGAGAACTTCTGTGTAGTCCTCAGCAGTATCTAGAAAAGGAGGTATGTGAACTTGCATGCTGAACTTACTCTTTTTAAGTATCCTGCATTGCTACAACAGGCTAAGAATTAGCATCTGAGTGTCACATTTTTGTAGTATTAGTTTAAACCAATTGAGCTGTATAAGATTTGCCTTCTGGACTTTCCCTCTTGCTGAAAGCAAGTGATGATTGGTGCCCGGTGTAAGTTAGACATGAGTAAAACGTTGTTCAGCTAAACAGCTTGAATAACCTAACAAAACGGTGCCATTTTGCACGCCTATTTGGAGCACAGAAAATCAATCTGCTTCCAAAGCTGGTACCTTACCACTGGATTTGTGGGTTTCTAGAAGTATAGTTAACCATAATCATGTTATTCAGCCATGAGCATGTAAACTGCACAGATTATGTTCAGGAATGACATTATGAAAAAACAGACAGGTCTGTTTAATGAGGTACAAAACCTGTTTTGCATGAAATGGATAAGCTTCAATTATCCATGAGACACAAAGGACAAAGGATAATTTTGATAATCAGGCTTTCTGAATATGGCAGGAATATTCAATATGATGAGCATTAAGAATCATGACCTCATCTGGAATGACACAAAGCTTGTATAATTGAAGTGCTTTGTATTGGATTCAAAGGATTTAACAGTATTTAATGTTTGGGCTCCAGTTTGGTAACTGCTTTTAATATCCAACTCAAAAAGAACTGTAAAAGTCAAGTAGGTCCAAAAGCCTCTCGCTGCCACTGGTAGTCTTCAGTTAGCTATGACTGGGGACAGAAAAGGAGAATTTGGTAGCCTACTTCTTAAAGAAGGCCAGTATGCCATCTTTCCACAGTGTACTTACAGACTTAAAAAAAGAAAAAAAAAGTCTTGCTTTCTCTAGAAGTTGTATTTTAAAGTTTCAGAGAGAAATACTTCTCTTTTTTGTTAAGGTTTGAAGCTCAAAATGTTTTGGAATATTTCCCCTGCTCATTTGGAGAAAATCCCGCTTCGTTTGAATAAATTACTGCTCCTATGGTGATATTTGAAATAAAGACTATCTTGGATGATCAAAGTAGGAAAAAAAAAAAGACTAAAACTCATCATTATGAACCTTTCTGGTAGAATCTTATTAACTCTGAATGCTGATATTCACAAGTTCATCCATCCTCCTGTCTCCCACTATTGCTGTCCTCTGGTTTTTAAATGCATGGAAGGTTTTACAGCCAATTGCAGTTGAAATAAGCTTCCCATTACCTTGCCAGAATGGTAGGGATCAGCTCAAAATCATCTGAGTCACTATACTCTGATGGGATCTGTGTTTACATTCTTGGTATGAAGTAGCCTATCCTCTCATTTGAAATGTAAATAAGGTGATAGTAAATGAGAACATCCTCTTGTAGATATGCGTGGACAGTTGTGGTGTCTCTCCCCCTGTTTCACTTAACTGCTTTGCATTGTGCCAGACTGTGTATTGAGTGTGCCTTCTGCTCCCTGGGCAGAATGAACAGATGAATCCAAAGAGATGCATCAATGAATAGATGTTGTTTGTCTGTCAACACGCAGCCTGGGTCAGTTCACTGGCAGTTGCATGTCCTGAAGTCAGCTGTAGTCTGACAGTGGTTCATACTTCTACCATGCAGTTAACTTGGAAAGGGGTCTGTGTCCATCACCTCACTGTCTTTTTGAACACTTTGGTCCATTGGTTGAAAGGGTGCTAGTGCAAGGTTACTACTGGGATGTAAAACTAGATCAAAAGTACCTGTAAGAAAGAAAATATCTAAAGCTGAACTCAGGTGATTCTGCTATCTCTCCCTAATATGTTCTTCTGCATAGCATGTGGTACTGATGGTGGGTGAGCCACGCTTTGTGATGGAGACTGCAGAAATAACAGTGGTTTAAAGACCTTCCACTGTTCATAGTAAAGGACTGCCTGAAAGCTGAGGACTCCTTTGCAGGGCAGGAGACTGGCTGGATACAGAAGATCAAGGGGGACCTGAACTCATGGCCTTGTTATTTTCAGATCAGTTAGCCTCTTACACGACAACCCAACAGAAGGTTCTGCAGTTGGCGAGCATTTATTTTCTGACCCATTTCTTTTTCTTGTGCTATATAAAAGCTTGTGCTATGTACTGTACCCTGACACAAAACCAGCAGCTGGTTTTTGCACCAATGGTATCTGGAGATTCAGTAGAGTCCTGATCTTTGTGTTCAGGAAGTTGGTTAAGAATCACACTCTTCTGCTATTCTCTCTCATAAGACTGACATAATCTCCTTTTTATAGGTGGCTTTATGTCCCTTTCACCATTCATTAAAATGGTGGCCGGTCTAACATAACAGCAAATCAATAGACACAAGGTATCTCTGTAGTTCATTTTACCATAATCACTAGGAACTTCCTGCGACTCCCCTTGCAAAGACCGTTTTTGTCTGGCAGCTTATCCTGCACATTAGATGTGAACTAGAAAATTACTTGTTAGAGGCGTCTTTGTTGGCTGTTGCTATGCACAGGGAAACAGCACAATCCTTATGGTCTTTCTCTTGGTTTGAAAGACAGGTATCTGCTAAGGAGGGGCAGGGCCTCCCTAGGAAATGGAGAATTCAAATGCCCTCCCTCCAAATTATTATAGTTTAGAAAATTAAAGGGGCTCTCAGGCAGAGGTATGGGGATAGGAGTAACAGTTCTTTACTGGTACGTATAACAAGGCAAACAAACAACAACAACTACAGCATTAACAACAAAACAGAACCAGGAACCTCGAGGGGCTTTGTTTGACAAAGCCCGGGGCAGCCTGATCTCTCGGGAGCACCAAGCTGGAATGGTGGAAAAATCCCAGGCTGGTGGATGGGATCAGAAGGTCTGCCCGTGGCAGCTGGAACGTCGGGGATGTCCTGGCAGGGCAGGGCAGGGCCACAGAGCAGCAAAAAGCCTCCAAGAAGTGCCAAAGGAAACGGCGGCAGCGGGACAGGGCCTCCAGCTCCAGCAGGGCAGGAGGAGGCAGCTCAGAGTTCTGGGGCACACCAGCAGATGAGAGTAGATTTTCTCAGGACCCGACCCGGTGGTGACAGTGAACTCCTCCCGCAGCAAGCAGCAGCCTCTCCGTCCTCTCACCGATGCCGAAAGCAAGAGAGAGCAGCTGCCCCCAGCCCTGCCCTTTACCTGCCCCAGAACTTGCGTGATCTCCCCCTCCCGACTTTTGGCCTCCCCCTTGTTCTGGTAAAGCACCCAGGACTTAGTCTCTCAGCAACTTACGGGGGAAAAATTCTCTAAGTAAAAAACAAAACAAAAACAAAACAACAACAACAAAAACATAACAACAACAACAAAACAACCAAAAACCCACCCCAAACCTAACCCCCAATAGTCTTACATGCCAGAGGTTGTATAAAGAGAAGATGTGTCTGGCTGTTACACACACAAACAAATTTTGAAATGGATGTTGCAGTGCTTGAACAAAAGTATCTGAGACATTTTGGTTTTCAGAACAAAACTTAGCAATTTCTGAGAAAATATTATGTGTGAAAGTACATATGCCAATGATGTGCACTCTCACTGTATTACTGAGGTTTCTGTAGGATGACTTGATTCACTTAAATTAAAAGTGTGAACTCTGGAGTTTTGTAGAGCATAGAAAATGTCAGGGAAAATCTTTTCAGGTAATGTTTTAAAGCAGTGCCACCTTATGGTTCATTTCAGATTAGGGATATTTGGCGTCCCACCCTTGCAAAACACTGCGTGCATCTGGCTGGGCTCTCTAACTTTCTTAAGTGGTCACTGTCTGTGCTTCTGATCAGGGGGATAGTTGACTATACCTTTCAGGACTAATTACAGAGAAAAAATGCAATTATTAGCTTGCTTTTCAAAGGAGAGCTGTTCCCTCTTTACAATTACCTATCACATTGCTTTCACAAGCAAAAAATTGTGCTCCAAGCCCATTCCTCCCAGATTCCTTGTATGACTGCCTGAGGCTCCTGTTTGTGCTGAGATGTTGCGTTCCAGCCCCATGGCACAATCTATCATCTTGGTAGCTGCAGCCCATATTCATCATACCTAGTCCTGCAGTCCTGTCAGTAATGCCAGGATAAATAATTGCTGACTGGCCAATAGCTTTGAAATTCTGCCATTACTGTTGCTCACCTAAACTGAGGATCCCTAAGCAGGGTGGATTTCATGGATCTGATGTGACCGTGCATCCAGGAAAGATGATCTTAGAAAAAATCCTTGTAAAAAAAACCTGGTCCTCTCAGTCTCTTCCTGCTCTTGCTCCAGCTTGTGCCAGGAGTAGCTGCTGTCTGGATGCCAAAAGCTTGTCAGAGCTACTTGGTTGTGTGACTGCTCTGAATTCCCTGAGAAGTCAATTATGTATTGACATACGCTCCTGTGTTAATTACAGCCACTGCTGCAGCTTGGTGACCTCTTTTGTCTGCAGTAGCCATAACAGTTTGCAAATAATTCTGGTTAGCCTGTGAGAGAAGTGTCACTAAATTACAGGAGGAACAATCTTGGAGATACTTTAATTAAATTTTAGGTTTAAAAGTAGCAGTTTCTTCCAACAACTGCAATGCAGAAGTCCCAGAAGTGGTATTAAGAGATACGGGTTTATTTGCTGCCCTGCTGAAAGCAGAGAAATCCATTTCTTGTGGAAATTACTATTTGAGCTGGAATGAGAAGTGACGCAGGGATGGATGTGTTAGGAGCAGCTGGGACTGATGTTCAGCTGTTACTGCTCTGCTGCTCAGTCCAGTTCACACAACCATCACCACCGCCATCCCCAGTGATAGGCAACCACTGATTGCAATGGGGTTAAATTCAACCAGGAGCCATTAGTTTCTTTTAGGTTTTGGCTCTCTCTGTTGGACTAGTTTATACATATACAGACTTCTTTATTTTAGGCACGTAGACACTACACAGCATCTTTACTGAGCATTGTGCAGAGATGGCCAGCCCAGCATGGCTGTTAAATTCCCTCTGATTCCAGCAGCAATCTCGTTTATTATAGAAGACAATAAAGCTTACTAATGAAAATTACATCATTAGTATTAGCTTAAATATAGCTGTTGCTATAAATTTATCTTGTTCACAATGATAAATTGTGTATGTATCACAAAGGTACTTGTGTATGTCAAGTCCTGTGGCTACAGAGAAAACTCCGTTTCCTATGGTCTTGAGCCTTTTCATTCATAGGCTTTCAAAAACTAAATTAAACTACTATTTTCTGGTTTTACTATGTATCCTATACAGTTCCCGTACTTTTTCTTACAGCCTTTGTTCTGTCAAATATTTTGACAGCTACATCCAAGCTGCCTCATTCAACTTAATTGGCCAACAATATCAAAACCTTGGCATCCTTCACTCTGGTTTTACAAAATACACAGAGAGCTCATAATATTTTAGATCTCCAGTATCTGTCTGATTGGCCTGAAATCAGCATTAGAGGTTTATTACATACATATAAACAGACTGATCCTGGACATCTGATTTTTGTAGGGAGCTAGGTTAACTAAATCAAGTCAGAAGTATGGAAATTACAGCAATGTAAGATAACAAACATGAAAACTGTAAGAATATGGTGATAGAAGAAAGGAGTCCAAAAATGCAGGTGATGCTACACAAGCTGCCGTGGAAGATGGTGTGAAACCCTTCCCATCACTGCCTTCCATGATTCAAGCAATAGTGCAGCGTTAACTTCTGAATGGCTGAACTCACAGACTTGTGTCAGGTTCTTCTTGGGAACAGACGGTTACAGCTTTCCTGGGGACAGGTTCAATGCCAACACCATGCTGAACGCCAGCTGAGGGTGAGCACATTTTGGAACAAATTTATAATGTACCTTCAATTGTCTATTTTCATAACACTTGAAAAAACTGTGCTGCTCTGCCTCAGGGCATCCATAACAACTTTAATACATGATATTGGTTTGTCAGACATGCTGTGATTTACACTTCTGCTTGACATTATTTCTGTTTACTTGATATTTCCCTTTCATTGTAATAAAGCTTTTTTTTCATGAAACAGTGACTGTATGTGTTATACAAAAATGAGAGAACTCACTGACATGGAACTTAATCATGTTTCTCTGTGCCCTTTATACAACCTTTCAACAGCATCAACTGTTTCGATGCTGTATTCTCATGATGGGTTTATTGGTGTGGCACAAACTAGTAGATACCAAAATTATATATATTTGGGAAATAAAGTAACTATGACATTTGGAGCAGTTCCTGGTCAGTAATTTCAGTCCAGATTGAGGTGACTTTAGACACATATGGTAGGTCATAAAAAACTTCTGAAATATCTAAACATGTCTAACCTGCCGTGACAAGCTGGTGTGCTGATTGCATGGGCTAGGTCCCAGAGCTCCCTGCTCCCTGTTTGCAAGGGCTGGATGCCAGAGCTCTCTGCTCAACTGGGATACCATACTCAGCTAAATGTGTCTCTCAGGTGTATAGTGCTGATCATACTCAGCAGCACATTTGCATTTATGCACTCTCACACTTCATTATAAGATGTTTTTACTTGTCCAGTTCTTTGAAAGAAAGGGGTTTAAGTTTTAGGAAAAAAAGTTGACTTCCAAAAATGAGTATATTCTCATTAATAGTCCATTAAAGGTCTTTGGAGTAATTATGTAATTATGGCTTTGTTTTGAAGTCTCATTTGACTCATAATTTTAAGCGTGTAAGTTTGTTTTATGTATTTATGAGACAGCATTATATATAACATTTTATATGGAGACAGAAGGTTAGCTTTATAAAGTATTTCTTATCTTTAGCATTGTGTTGCTGAATTTGAGAGACAAAGAAGCTTTTCGAGATTCTACCAGATTCTTCAGTGACAGGTTTTCTTATATGAAAGGAAACATTTAGGAGGTGTTCAGGATAATACAAGCAGAGAAAGTGGTTTTTGGATTGCTGCTGAAGAGACACTTCCTGTGTCTGCAACCTCCTAAGTTCAAGAGGGCTTACAGCTGTAACAAGACTTGTATTGCTGGCAAGGCACCACATTCCACAGGATCTTCTAGTGGTTTTCTTCCATCTTTTTTCTCTCTTCCTGTTTTTTCTTATGTCAGAAAGAGGAGCCTTTTATCACAGTTGTTTGTTTTAACGTTCCCTGGCATCTAAGTATGGTCTCAGGTATAAAGCAGCAACACAGTAGTTTTCCAGCCCTCTTGTTGGTGTTCATGGCCAGATATAAAGATGAGCTGACCTTTACTTTCCTCCAACATGTCCAATTGTCGGCCTTGAAAGTTTGCTTACACATGCATACAAGATCTCACCACTGTATGTGTATCTGAGTGTTGGTACATTAGAAAATTTCTCAGCTTTGTGTGAGGCGAGGAGACTGAAAACCATGCGATGTCTTGCTAGGGCCTTGAACGTTTGCCAAAGCATTGTAGTGTGTGACATGCAGACTGATCCGTTTCTAATTGCACCAGCAGTAAATAACTTGGCTTATTTTTATGCTGCTTACTTTTTAACGTATTTGCAGCCTTTGTGTTATTTTCACATTTTTTTTTACCAGAGGATTGGGTTTTGGAAAATTGTATCTTTATCATAAAAAATATTGTTTATTTTCCCATACTTTTTACCTCAAAGGCACACAAATGTATGAGAATTTGCACAAAGTGATTAAAACATGCAACACAGAGAGCGATGTGCTATATATGCTTCTCATGTGAGGGCATTTTGTTTCAGTTACACCTCTTGGTGCATCCACTGGAAAATTATTGTGGATGCTACAAGCTGTAGATTGTGGATGCTACAGCTGTAGCTGTAGCTGGGAAAAGAGGTTCTGCTAATGGGCGTGGGTAATTAATGTTACATCAGCTTTCATTCTTGTATGGATCCTGCCACAGGATCAATGTGTGAATCTGGGTGAGGTGGAAGTGGCGTAGGTCTAAAATGTAATATAATGCGTTGTCTTGCAGTTTGTTGTTCAGGGCTCTGCAGTAAGTTCTACCACTTGAATGCTTGTCACCTGGTTTTGTCTTTCTTCAAAGCCCTGCTATGCCTGACAGGAGTGCAGTACGATGGAGAGCTTTGGATAATCAAGCTTTCAGCCTTCTGCTCTGTTGCATCCTTCCAACATGTGCTGCAAGAGAAAAAGAAAAATAATTGTTTATGAGGGAGCTGTGCTCCCTGCAAGGAGTGGATTAGCTCCATCTCCTTTCAGAAACCAAGCCTATCATGTCCTGTACCCTAGATTCTCTGAGTACAAGTAGACTAAGGTGCCATAAGCTCTGCATCTGCAGTTGTGATCAGTCCCATTTGTTCTTGTACATTCAGTTTTCTCAGTTTAGGTTTTGAACAGCTTTTGCACTCTGAATCCAAAGGTTCCAGAAAGCCGTGAGGTACCTGATTATTTCAGGGGGGTCTAGAGCTGCTCTGAAATCCTATCTTCACTGCCTCAAAATGATTAGATGAATTTACTTGGAAATGGATAAATCAGCAAGATCTCCATGCAAGGTACAACATATGAGTCCTTCTACTTTACATGTTCTGGGAGTTACTGCCTCCCCTCAGGTTAAGGAATGCTGTTTTATTCGAAAGTCAGTCTGTGATGTAACACTGTAATACAATATTCTACTTTGTATAGTTCTATAGAGTACTCACTGTGTAGATATGTAACTACAGCAAGACCTTGGCTACTCAAAGACCCACAGAAGTCAAACAGAGTAGTTTGTTCTGCCATCTCTAATGTGGTTTCAGATTAGGCCCTTGTGAGGGACAAGGGCTCCTGGTGCTCTTACAGGCAATTTCCTTGTGGACCTTCAGGACACAGGCTGTCTGCATCATCTTTTCTGTGAACACTGCAGCTGGCAGACAGGTAGACCCATGCTTTAGGTTTAACATGCTTAAAGGGAGAAATAAAGTGCAGCTCTTGTGTGTATGCTGCCAGAAGACACCAGCGCCTTCAGCTGGCCGGGA
This sequence comes from Phylloscopus collybita, assembly GCA_027886175.1. NCBI lineage: Eukaryota > Metazoa > Chordata > Aves > Passeriformes > Phylloscopidae > Phylloscopus > Phylloscopus collybita. The sequence continues at coordinate 44,773,665 of JAJNNQ010000137.1, read as the reverse complement.
GTGTTTTCTAAGACTTTGGGGCTTTGAAATGAAGCTGGAATACTGGGAAACTCATGGAGCAGGGAGTTTTACCTGTATCAGCTGCAGTCAGTTCAGGCAGGTGCTGCATTTTGACTTTCAGAAAAATTCACTTCTTCAAGCTCTTGCCAAGTGAATTGGAATTCCTCCAGTGCCTGCCCAGCTTGGTCTTTCAGCATGGGCCATCCCTGTGCCACAGTGCATGTGGCAAATTAATTTGCAATAGGCTTCTCCACTTGTGGATGCAAGAAGACACTAAAGTATGCCTTTGGGAGGTATAACAAGCCTTATCTTGCCCTCACCAGGGCTCACCATGTTGCTTACAGGCACTTGCTAGACCTGTTTTTAAGGACAGATGACAAAATTCAGAGATGTGAATATAGATTTTAATTTGAAATTGCTATGAGCTTGTAAATTCATGCTTTTTTAAACTTTGTGAAAATTATAAAATCACATTTATTGACACAACAGTAAGGATGCACAGATTGAGAAACCTGCGTGTTGTATTTATAAAAAGAGAACAAAAACTAACCTGTTTCTCTGTAACCATGCCCTTTACAGAAGAGTTAGAGCATGAGTGAACTGTAACTGTATTGCTTTGCCCTAAAAACTGAAAAGATTGGTAAATATTTGTTTTATTCTTTTTCAAAATCTTATCCAGTAGCACAGAATAAAACAGAAGTTCTTATAGGGAAATGCAGTGCCATTTTCTAGATTTAGCAGTACCTTGGGCCTCTTCAGACCCATGTTGAGACCTCCAATATCAAGGCTGTGTGAATAAGGAATTCAGATCCATCTCTTTAACCAGCAGCAAGAGGTGATAAGTGTGGAGCCCAATTCTGTGTTTCTTCCAGTGATTAGTGGAAGTCCAGGCCCTGGTTTTTGTCTGATACTCAGATCTCAGTTACCGAAGACCATACCCAGGCTCTGCCACCTGCTGAGCCTGCGTTGCTCAGCCAGTTATGGAGAAAGTTGAGCTGTGTGGGTGTTTGTGCTGATGCCATGGCCCTGGGCACAGAGTGCCATGCACCCACCATGCCTGCCATGTGCCTCCAGTGCCTGCCCAACTGCCCAGCTTGGGCCTTCAGCGTGGCCCATCCCTGTGCCACAGTGCATGTGGCAAATTAATTTCCAATGGGCTTCTCCATTCTCATACTCTGCCACCTCCGTGTCCAGGAGGAAGGTGCTTGGGGGAACATCAGCTGCCTGAGGCAGCCAGAGGATGCCAGTGTGGATGCAAGAAGACTCCAAAGTATGCCTTTGGGACGTATAACAAGCCTTATCTTGCATGCAGTCTCACCAGCCACAAGTCTGCTTCATCAAAAGAAACACACTTCTCAGGTCTTGTTGTCATATCCCAAAGAGAGGCTGGTGGTCTGCAATCACCCAGCCCCCAGTCAAAAAAGAATGCCACTTAATGAACTCTGCAAGATATTTTGGCACATTTTAATGCAAAACAGTCTGCAGAAATAGAATAAGATCTGTTTACATTTACTAAGGCTAAAACGGGGTATTTCAGGTTCACTTTGATGATGCAAAATTACTGGACTGCAGGTATGACAGAATTAATCTCCAAAGATCATCCAGTTCAAAGATATATTATATACTGAACAGTTTACATCTTGTGAAAGATTTGTTGCTTATGATTGTTTCTGAACTGGTCTCTCCAAGCTGTAGATTTAATCTCAATTTAAGGGCATAGGGGTAAATAATTCTTTTCACCTACTCTTGCAGTTCAAGAGAGGATGCTTCACAGTTGCTCTTTGATCTGATTTTAATGTCTGCCACAATGAAGAATTATTTTTTCCTACCTCTGCTGAGGACTCATGGGAGTTTTTTTTCAGCTATTGTTGCTTCATTTGAACAAAATAACAACACAACCTTGAGGTCCAGCATTCTTTTCTGAAAACTGTTCAAGTCCATTAAGTTATTAAATAAATCAGCACCTAGCAACAGACTGCTAAGGATATGTATGGATGCAATATGATTCAGTAATGAACAACTTGGCAACATTGCCAGATGTTTTTTTCCTGTGCTACAGGACAGCGGGGCCAACCTAACATCTGAGACTTTTGATTTAGTTACAGGTGGACAGTGATTTTAATTTTCTATAGTTCGCGATGTTTCCACATGATCTGGAAAGAGGAGGATCCTGCTGAGTCATGTTCCTATTGTGCCGTAACATTACATATATAGTGTCATAACATTGGCAAGTCATAAGAAAAACTTATGTGATGGTGCACCCCTTTGGGTGCTGGTAGTTACTTGCCAGCTGCCTAGAAGTGGAGGGATTGATGTCTCCTTGTTTACCATTGATAATCAAGTGTTTAAGATCTTCAGAAGGTAAAGGAGCTAGAAAAGGGCAAAAAGGGGTTTGAAGATTTGTCCCTTTCCCCCCAGTTTTCATTTGGCTGAAGAATTTCACTATTGGCAGCAGCAGTGGCCAGTCTGTCCAGGAAGAAGTGGTTGCTGGGCTTGGTTCATGAGGTGGCTCTAAAGCTGTGAGCACCATGAGCTGAGCTCAGCTGTACCCCAAACTGTCTCTGCGATCCACAAGACACTCATGTAGTTTCATTGTCTCTCTTCCCCCACAGCAGGAGGAAGAAAAAACAGCCACTGTCCTTGGAGGAGGGCTGGGAGGCTGCCCTCATTAGTGTTGGGAAAGACCCATTTGACCCAAGTCAAAATACCTTTTGTTGTCTTTCACATTAGAATAACTCACAGTCAGAACTTCCTTCTAAAGAGGACAGCAGTTTATTTAAAGATGTGGTTCATAGTGATGTTCTTAGCGTGGTTTTAAAAGGACTTGTTTGTTCCCGTTGTGATATTTCTCAGAGTGATTTGGTGAACAAGAAGGAGGAAGCTCTGAAAGCAGCTGTATAAAAATTGCCATCAAAGGCACAAAATAATTTGAAAACCAGACAGACTCTGCTACTCTTGTACTCCAGTAAAGCTAGTTGCTACAACTGTGGCAAGTAAAACCATGATACTTTTGTGGCATCTGAGAGGAGATGAAGCATTTTATTTCTCCATACTATACGACTTAAATAGCCCTTTTTAATAGCAAAAGCGATAGCTTCCATTCATGAGCTTATCTGGGGACTGTTTATTTGGTTTGTTATATCAAATGATCTAGAAGTAACAGCTCAAACCCCTGAAGATACAGCACAGTATTCAACACAAAAATACAGGAAGAAAATAAGGTTGTAGTATGTACCTCAGCATGGTTTTTTATACTAGATGAAATATTATTTCCATTTACAAGCACAAGAACTAGTTTTGCAAAATATGCAGCATTATCAGTCCACAACAACGTGCCACATTCAAACATAAGATTGGGGGAAAGAGAAGGGAAGGGGGATGTTGGAGTGGACTAGCATCCTTCCTCATATCACCAGGAGTGCACATCAGCTCAAGTTATTTCTGAGGGTTGGTGCTGCCTCTGATTATCTGCTGCCAGTTTACTTTCATTTAATTCCTTCATGGAATAAAACATAGAGTTAAGTTAATCAAATCTTTAAAGATATAATGTGGAACAGATTTTCTTCCAAGAGATAAAGCAGATTTGGTGGCCCTATCACATTCCATATGAATGAGAAATTAGTCAGATTTTTTGGTCCGAAAATCCAAGGTGTAATTGCTTTTCTAGTCAACTTACTTTGTTTTATTTTAGTTAAAGTTTTAAACAATAATGTATGATTTTGTTGAGAATACTTTGAATTTTTTGTTTTGCTAGGAATTTAGAAAATGTTTGTTTTCACTTTGTAAATTCTCTTGGGGGGTGGGAGAAAAGAAAAATATCAATCAATTTTTCACTTACCAAGGCCATCAAGTGCTACGGCAGTGATTATTCTTCTTCTTATGTTGCTCAAAAGCAAAAGCTGATACAGGAACAAATTTTAAAGAATTCTGTGACAGGTGAAGTCTCTCAGTTTCTTTCAGTATCAGTGGTCAGAGCTGGATGTTTTGAAAATCATCCCTGAAGAGGTTTCTGAAGAGCCTTTGCATGACAGTATTAGGCAGAAACCATCTAAGAAAATCAAGATGCACCATGTCCCTGAGATAAGTGTGTTAGCTGCATCACCTTGTTTTCAGGTCTCTTTGTGTCAGTGGTTTCACTTCCTTTTGGTGAGCACTTCTGAGAAGTCTTTGTTATGCAAGTGAATCGATTAAATCTAGTTTAAATGAGCATCCAAAATGACATTTCATCTTCAAAGATAGAGCTCTGGTCTTCCATCAGTGCTCTAACCACAGGCCTGAAGCTTTGGAGCAGCTCCTCCCTTTCCTGCAGAAATCAAGGGAATAAGGTTTCCTTTAGAAAAATGTCATATCAAAATGTTCCTGGTTACTGCAGTCTTGTGTTGTACTGTGTGTACGCTGATAGGAGAGTTAATAAATAGCTTTTGTGGTATTGTACATCTTAGTGTGGCCAAATATGCTGCAGTGGAAAACGCTGTAATAGCAGAGGGGAAGGAAAGAATATTGCCTTATCTGGTGTGCAACGCAGGCAGGCAAGCCCTTAGCTGGTTTTCCCTTGCAATTTACATATCTCCTGAGTGTTAAGAGTCACACAATTTCAGTCTTCAATTCTAATTATGGTGAAGGAAAGAAAGGACGGAATGCACATCACCATCAAGTCTCTGAGCAATGGACTGTGTGACATAAGGCAACATTTTCTTGCTGACAGCCAGAAAATAGAAGATATCAGGAAAGGTCTGAACAGAACATATTGTCATATTAAGTAAATTCTCTAAGCATTTTAAATTATTGAAGCTAAAAAAATTAGTTCACCTGTAGCCTATCTTTTTTTTTTCTAAAACCTTTTCTAACAACTTACTTTTGAACTGTATCATTCTGTTTTACGAGAACAGAGCTTTCAAACCATTAGTGCTTAGATATATTTCCTGATGTCATATTGTCTTGTCTTCTGTTTCCTTACAAAACATCTGGAACCCTATCCTAAGGCACAGAAACAAGGTTGTTTGATTTAAATTTCATGTTCTTTAACCAGTTAGTTTGCCCTCTTGCTTTGTCTGCCTTATGGTAATTGCTTCCAGATTCTTGGTATAAACTCTACAACTACCTCAGGAAATAATAAGAAAAGCCCAGCCTGTACCTTGGAGAGGACCACTGTGAGAGACTGACCATGATACAGGGCAGTGACAATTACAGGAGTGTTTCTGTATCACTGGAGATTAAGCTATATGACTATATATTTTTAAGCCACTTTAATCCAGGGTTATGTGGGTAAAAATACAGCTCTTAAAACTGGCTATTTTAAGCTGAACCCATTAAACTTGTATATGTGTATAAGCCCCAAGACATGCACAGAGGATATTCTGAACAGGCAGATATGTCAACAGACCACATTCACCTTAAGGATTGAATTCCTCATTCCTTTGCCTCTTACAAGTTGAGTTTTTTTCATGTCTACATGTAGTAAATGACAGTGTTTCATACTGAATTTACCCAGAGCAACACAGTCCAGATTTTGAGAAAGTCCTTAGGCTGACTTAGGCAGTCTAGACGTATTATCCTGCTTGTTGTGGAACATTGTTTCTGATTTAGACAAGCATGTGTTGCTCTAGACAAACCAGAACCCATCAAATTAAATGCATATACATTTGTACCATAGGAGTTGAAAGGGGGAAAGTGGTTTTTTTTTCAGTGCATCCAAGTTGAATTGTCATGTCCTGCAGAACTCCCAGACTGTACTGATAAATAGCCAGCACCTTCATCACCCTTCATCTCCTCTGCAACAACAAAGACAGCAACACTTTTCTGGGTGCCACGTAAGGTTGCTGTGAATGAAGCTGAAGGAGTAAACAGTGTTCGCTGTCATCTCTCTAAACTACAACAAGGTGGCAGCGTGCCTCAGGACATTGCTGATGCAGCTGGCCATTAGCTGGCCATTAGCTGTCTGTTCTCGAGGACATTGTGGGGATATGTGTATTCTACATCTGCTGCTGAAAAAGCACCCCTAGGCACTCAGGAGTCATGAGAAGAGATTATTGATTATCTGTCTGTGGTAGAACATATACCAGGACATGCTGTAAGTCTCTTGTGGCAATCAGTATCAGATACTAGAACCCAAATTTAAGCATCAGTCTGCACAGGTTTGTATATACAGGTACAGTTATAGGTGCATATGGAAAGGGTCACTGCTGCTATAGCCCTCATCAGTGTTGTTAGGAGAGTGTCCTGAGCCAAAATCTACATCCAAGCTGCCATTCTTACTTGCTATTGATTCCACAGCCTCCATAAGGTTTCCATATTTTAGCCCCTTTATACTTTCGTCCTCCAGGCCATCACTGCCAACAAGTACCACAGATAAACTGTGCCACCCAACAGTGCTTTTAACCACAGGCAGCTGGGGCAGTTGTTAGAGGCAATAGATCAAAGTGGATGGTGGAGAAAAGTTTGTTTATTTGGGTGCTAAAGCTGTTGTTCTGTCGTCACTAAATTAGACCATCAGGAATCCTAATGTTGCGTGTTCCCTTGCTGCTGGGAAGAACTGATTTAAATGCCACTGAGGGGCCCTCACACAGATCTCAGTGTCTGAGATCTCAGAGCATCTCAGTGTCATGTCACATTTATTCCTCTCGTCCGTTGCTCACTTTTCCCACTTGTTTACCTCTGCTCATAGAGGAGCTTTTTCCATATCCTCAGCTGAAGTCCTGTGTGTTGCTCTGCACATACCAGCAAGGACGCACCAAGCATGGGAACTTCTGCCTCTGTGTGGAAAGATCTCAGGGCAGGAATGAGCGTGTTTGTACCTGTGTGTGTGCAGACCATGAGCAGTGCCCAGTACTCCATGGGAAAGGAGAGAAGGAGATCATCGTGTTGCTTTCTTAACACCACATGTTGTCTCACGTGCGTGTTGCTCTGGCATCCCAGCTGCCTCAAGACACAGCCACCAGTGTAGCACAATATTCCTCAAGAACTGTTTTGCTTCATAGTGGGAGCAGATTACTGGGGTGAGATATCCCATAGACTTCAGAGAAAAAAGGATTCTCATCACAGCCCCCAAAAGGGCTTCTTGCTTCTTTCACAACTTCCTTGCACCTCAGGGTTGTCTTCCCTGGCTCCTGAAAACTCATTTCTTTTCAGTGGAGTGCCTGAGGCATCTGCTCCACTGCCCTTCACATGGAGTTGCACTCGGCAGTGCTGACTGCAAGTGAGAAGCTTAGAGCTGGCTCTTTATTAAAGTGTCTTGTACATACTGTGACAGATGAAGGTCATAGTATGTGCAAGTCAAAGCAACCGGAGGCTGACATCAAGGTGTGTAAGCACTAGAGAGGTGAGCAGTACAGAAATGTCTGCACCCTTCCTGAAGAGATGTCTTCACCTTTTTTTTCAGAGACTAAAGTTCTTGGCTGTTTTTTCTGCTCAGATTGACTTTGCTTCCTTACAAGTAGGCCCAGAGACGTAGCTCTTGAGAAGACTGGGGAAAAATAATAATTTGAAAACAAGATAACAAGGGGAAAATAGGTGTGTTTTCAGGAATTGTAAATTGGACTGCAAATATGCTTTTCATCTTTTAGAGATGATACCATTTTCATAGTCTTTTGGAATACATTTTGGTTGGTTTTGGGCATTTGTTTGTTTTTGTTTGCTGGTATATGGGCTTTTTGATTTCTATTGCATCTGTGGGATCCTGATTTACAGCTGTGTGGGAAAGTAGCAGTGACTCTTAGTTAAAGCAAGATTCCTATCTGAGGTGTTTTTGTCTTCAGACTTCTTCTCAGGGTCAAAACATCTTTCCATTGGAACTACATTCTTGTGTTAGTTTCCAGCCTAGTTCTGTCCTTGGGATGAATTTGGCTATTCTTTTGCAGTCAATACAAAAACTTATTTCTTCTATTTCTTCTGCTATTTTTGTTGGGATTACTGTATTTGTTTTTCCCCTAGGACAGCACATGGACAGACACAAACTTCTCGAAAGCACCTTTGGAACGAAACAAGCTTAAACTGATGACTCAGTCACACAGCTTTTTCTGATATTTTTAAAGGTCTTTCTGCTTTGGTAGGGGTCCTGTGGCTTCAGAAGTAATGATCGCAGAATTGGATTCAGTCTTGAATTCCTTGCAAGGTTATAAAGGGATTATTAACAGCTGCTTCTGCTAGTTGTAAATTGCTAGAGTTATCTCGGGGAGACAGCCCTGGCTGGGAAAGAGGTGAGGTGGCAGCAAAGGCCGGATTTATGGTTACCTGAGTACTTCAGTAGTTTTCTGTAAAGGGATGCAAACCAGAATTAAAGCTGTCCCTCACTCCTCTGGAAGGTTGGATGGCAAATATGCTGCCTAACCGTTCTCAAGAGAGGTGTTTGGTTGGTGAGTATTGATTCACTATGGAGTGTTTGTCTTGAATTTTGATTTGTATCTGGCCCACAGACTAGGAAAAAGAATTGGCTGTGGTAGATGATAAGAATATGTAGTCCTTGACTGAAACAAATATCTGTGACCTGTTTGGGAAGATGGAGAAATCAATCACTAGGTGACAAGTCCTAGGTGTTTGGTAGCCCCAGAATGTATTTCACTGCTTGAAACTGCTTGCCTAACAGCAGGGAGCAGACTCCAGCTCTGAGGTTTAAAGTGTTTACTCTGTGAAAATCCTCTGAGTTCAATTTTCTTCAGATATTTATGATCCAGTTAAAATTAAATTGTGGTAGAAGGTTTATGAAGCATGAACATATACATAAGAGAATGTACACTGTTGGATATTCACATCTGCACATTTTCCATTAAAATCCTGACTGCCTACCTGGGGAAAAAATAATTGGCTCCGAATTACACAACTGAGTTTAGTTACTTGAAGTAATTAGGATAGTGTATGTGGCTTGTGAAGGGGCCACGAGGGTGACTTTTTGTATAGAATCATAGCTTCTAGCTTATTAAAAGATGAAGTATGTAAAATGCCTCCCTTGCTTTAATGATCTGCTGAGACTAGGGACTAAAGCAACTTGTGGAACTGGGACTACATCTGCTTTGCAGTATCACAGTGGTTCAAAAAGAACTTTAGAAAAAATATTTTGAGTCTGTCAGCTTACCAGCTACTTTGGAGATTGTGTACAGCTGTGAAAGAGGGGGCACACTGCTCTGAAGTGACTTGCATAGAGTAGGGTATGAAGGGGCTAAGAACATATAGTTCTATTTTCAGTAGTGTTTGTGTACTTTTTTCACAGAGAGAAAATAATTTAATCCTTTGTGGCAATAAGTCCTTTTGGAAATACATAAGTTTAGCATTAAGATCTTATGCTAGATCTACCTTCTGTCCTTTTCCGCTTGTGGGGTAATGTGTGGTGGTTATCTGTAGTAACATCTGGGAATGTTGCACTCTAGAAAGATTTACTTTTACCAATTTTTATTAAATGTTTGTTGGGTGGGTTTTTTTCTGGGTTATTGTTATTGTTGTTGTTTTTAATACTGTGTGAAAGATGTTGTGTATACAGTACATAGAATGGTAGCAGAAGATGAACTGACCTGGATTAAAGAAACCTCCAGTCTTGGGAGACACAGAAATGCTAATTTTGGGCTAAATTGCTAGCATATACTTTGTAGTAGACAAAAATTGTAGAGAAGTAGTTTCCTGGCATCCAAACATATATCTGAAACACCTCTTATTATAATTACAGCTTTATGTTCCAAGGGAACAGTACTCAATAAATATTGCATTTTGTTCTCATTTTCTGTATACAGACTTCAGTTTCAACTTATATAAACCATATGCTATGGATTGTTTTTCTGCTTCCTCTGCTTGTTGTTCTGTATATTTCCATATACATGGCAACACCTTGCATAGCTTTGCTATCTCTCTGAGACATACTGGATGAGGGGATGTATTCCCCAGATTTATTCTCCCAATGTCAATTGTTTTACTCTATAAAGAAATGCAGCAAGCCTAAAGCTGGTTATTATGTTTCACATTAAAGATTATGACAGTCAGGTGACTTGTCAAATATATAGAGTCTGTTTGTTCTGTGCTTGCTGATATTTGTGTTGCCCTACTTTTCTAGATTGTGTGTCTTTGGTCAAAAAATCAAAATATCATAAAAGTTTGTTCAGCCCTTTCTATGCTTCTGAATGCCTTGATCTAGCAATCTAGATCAAGTAGTGTAGTGCTGTGACAGGCTGGGAGCCTGAAGTTAGAGCATGTCTTGATTTGCATACGGTACAGATGGATAAAAATATTTACAAGTTGGTACTGCTGCATTTCCCCCTTTTCCTGCTATTTCTGGTTGTTTGTGAATTGTGCTTTCCTACTGTTTCAACTAATCCTTAGTAATGCAAATATTAATAGGTTTAATAGCAACCAAATAAGAGATGATTTTAAAACTGAATTTTAGTTTCTACATTCACATCATAATTTTGAAATTGTGACAGGGAGGAATAAAATACTGATTTGTTAGCTGTGTGAAAAATGAACTTTTGTTTATTTTATGTTGTAAAATGGGCATAATTAAATCATTGCTAACCAAGAAAACAAATTATAAGTGCTTTCACTAAAATATATAATTTGCAGTGTTCATTTGCAAAAACCCAGGGGATAATGGGGATTGATCCTGTGATGGGTGCTTAATTTGATGCTTCTGGTGCGTGCAGTGCTCTAATCCTAATGACTTTCAAATGATGGAAGAAATGAGTTGTATTCATCTGCCATCGCCTGAGAATCTTGCTTGCATGTATCAAATGCTGCAATCAGTTGAGAGGACTGATGGAAACTGACAGCACATAATCTCATTCCAGTGAATCTGTGTGCTCCCAGCAGGTTATTACTGGGTTCCTTTCAACACCTGTAGATTTTGCACTTTGATTTTCCTGGTTTGTAGCCTTTCAAACTCTCCTTCCCAAACCCATATCTCTTATGCAGACACAGACTGGTCTGTGCTTGATGTCTTGCTGTTTCGAGAGGGAGATTTCTTTTGTTGGTGAGTTGCAGAATGGCTCTCACAGACAGAGAAAAGATCCAAAATGGAGGGAGATTCTTTGGTCATGTAGCTACCATACCGTAAATGCCACATGACTGGGCATGATTTGATTAATGGGGAGGAGAGCTAGGGAGAAAAGGAGTGAGCAGCCTTGTGGTCTCCCCCGTTCTCCTGTGCCCTATGGAGCAAATATTCAGCCTGTAGACATAAAGTCAGAAATAAATTCATTTTGTCAAGTTGATCAGAAATTTACTGCTGACAACTACATATTAAATATGCTGGTTTGTGATGGAGATTGAAACCCTTTTTTTTGGCCTCCACAGCAAGCTGAAGAAGAGATGGTTTGTCCTCCAGGCCAAGCCTGCTGATAACTAAGGACTTGGAGATGAGGATGCCTTTGTAAGCACAGTCCATTCTCAAGGCTAAAATGATTGTGCTTCTCTTATCGGGCAGCAGTATCTGAAGCAAACAAAAAAGGGCTCCTGAGCCAGGAGATATCTTGTATGACATGTATTCAGACAGAAATTGCCGTGACCTCTGGGTTACCTTTGCTTATGTAAGACAGGGGATGGCAGAGCAGGAGGAAGGAGACTGCTGCCAGCCCCAGGGAGCAGTGTGGGCAGGGCATACTCTGCCAGCCTCCTAAATTAAAAAACTTCCTGACACAGTTAACTTCCTACTGGCATTGACATAACATCATATCTGTCTGGTCAGAAACAAACTTATCTTCTCCAGACACTTCGATAGCATTCCCTCAGCCTGAGGAACTGAGGTTCCTGAACCAACACTCTTGACTCATTTCCTCTGAAGATATAGTGTTTCCAAGCACTTAGTGAGCTGAAACCATTGATATATGGAGTATCACACAGTAGGGAAATATTATGGTTATTTGATGAGTCTTCTAAGTTTTTGACTTGAGTCCAACAAGCATGGGCCCCTGTGAATTTCCATGCTGCTTCAAGATATCTGTTGCTTTTAATTTTTTTGGGGGGGTTGTATGTTTGATTCATATTAACACAAAAGGAAAAGGCATGCTTTTATTTTTGTTGGAGCTCTTTTGGGTGCTAGAGCTGCCCATTAGCACATTTTGACTCCAGGACTCTCAGGTGCAGGGAGTTCTTCAATTAGCAGGGACTCTCTCCTGCCACTGTCTTTTTTTACTCTGTCTCTGTAGGTATGCCACTCTTGCCTCTCCTTTTCTCTCTTAACTGGTTTTTTTTTTCTCCCTGTCACTTTACAGTAGAAGTTGTAATGTTACTGAACCATTGCTGTGCCTCTCTGTCCTTTCGGTATCAATCAAGTCATGTGGGACAGAGAGAAAGCCTTGAAGGTCCAAGCCTCCCCTTTGTTCTGCCTATACATTGAAATAAAGGTTGCAGGCAAAAAGGAAACTAGCTGTGCTTTTAGTAGGGTGATCTGAGCTCTGCACCCCAGTTCTAGTTCTGATGCTGGCTGTCCCATTTATAACTTGCATTTTCCCATAAGAGCAGTGCTATGTGGTTGTTAAAGGAACTGGGGTTTCTATAAAACAAAATTTCCCATGCTGCAATATGGAAAATCTCATCTGACCCATCTGTAATGCAGGATGAGTAATGTGAATGGAAATCATGTGGAAGATGTAACATAGTGAGGGATCCTAAGCAGTGGCAGAGAACTGAAGCATAAAAATCCTGAATCCTAAACACAACAACTTGTTATTTCTCTCATTAAATTTAATTGTCAGGTTCTTTTTTGTTCACCCTGCTGTAGTGTTTTTAGAGAAGTGTAGTGCCCAGGCTTGCTGCAATACTCTTGCTGATGCATCAATGTCTACAGGTGAAACAAATGTCTATAGATTCCAAGGTGAAGTTTGTTTTAGAGTCATTGCTTGACAGTAATTTGTTTTTCTAACAGCATGACACAGACATGTATTTGTGATGCTATCCAATATCCACATCTGCCCATTTTCCGTGTTGAATTTGTGCAACTGATACGTTGCACATATGGTATGTTCATACGTTCATCTTATTTCAAGCCCATTCCAGTCAATTTAAACTTCCAAGTCTGTCCTCCCATGTACTTGCAGTCCCTTCCAGAGGCTGTCTGTGCATAGAAAATACATATTCTCTGTCTCACTGTCTCAGTCGAGCCCTAAGTTTGTATCACACAATACAGCCTTTCTTTTTGGCAGCAAACCCCTGAGAAGGACATTCTGGTTTTCTGTTGTGAAAGAGCATAAAAAAGCTGTGTATTGATTGAAGATGTAGAGCAGCTCCTACTTCTGTCTTACACAAAGGCCTTTAATCCTGTTATAGGAGGGAGAGTGGCACGATCTGTCTCTGATAAATCCACATTAGTTCTTTCCTAACACTCTGTAACCTTCTGGGTGTTTGCAAAGAGAGAGTTCATTTCCTCTCCTGTTTCCTGTGAACTAAAGTTCAACAGGGCCAGGCAATCTCTGATCAGTCAGTATTATTTGTTGCTCTCACAAAGACAGAAAATTTTCCACTGAATGCAAGTTCCCAAACAGTGTCTGTCTCTTCTGTGGAGGTAACTATCATCTATTTCATTTCTATTTTCACAGCATTTTTACAGACACTGTGTTGTCTATCTGTACTTTTGATGGAAAATTTCTGTCAAACTTCCTTTCAATAATCACTGCTGAATATACTGTCCTTTATTTAGAGAATTACTATGGCAGTGGAAATTGTGACAGTCTACTTTCTGAAATAGCGAGAGTTAGAGCAGAGTCCTATCTCTGACGCAAAAGCATTGATCTGCCTTAGCTGTTACTGCTGGGAGATTGAGATACATCAGCCCAAATTCACTCCAAAGATTTAAATGACAACTCCTCTTTGCCCAGAATACAGTGAGTGTCTGGGATAGCTATTTAGGTGCCACAGATAAAGAAAACAAGTCAGCTGGATGAACTTGGGCAACAAGGGAGCAAGTAAATGCACTTTGAATTCAATGATTTACTGCATGAATTGATGCAGTCACTTAACCTCCTGCAAAAAAGATGGGGACATCACTAAAAGTGGAATGGCTGAGAAGGACTCCTGGTTACAATTGTGATATCCAAATTGCTGATATTAAAAGACAGGTTGATCAGACAACTAATTTAGGTTGTGATCCAAACTGCACTAAAACTAATGCATGGACTGCAACTTCAAGAGAGGTGAACTGAGCTCTAATAGATAAAAGTCAGAGACTATCTTGAATTGGAAGGGACCCCCAAGGATCATCATGTCAGCTCCTGGCCCTACACAGGACCATCCCCAAGAGTCACACTATGTGACTGAGAGTATTGTCCAAACTCTTCTTCAAGTCTGTCAGGCTGGTGCTGTGACCACTTCCCTGGGGAGCCTGTTCCAGTGCCCAACCACCCTCTGGGTGAAAAACCTTTTTCTAATATCCAACCTATACCTCTCCTGACACAACTTCAGGCCATTATCTCAGATCCTGTCACTGATCATCACAGAGAAAAGACCAGTGCCTGCTCCTCCTGTTCACTTCACAAGGAAGCTGCAGACTGCAATGAGATCTCCCTTTAGTCTCCTCCAGGCTGAAGAGACCAAGTGACCTCAGCTACTTCTCATACGGCTTCCCCTCAAGGCCCATCACCATCTTCATTGCCCTCCTTTGAATGTTCTCTATTAGTTTAATTACAAGACAGTTCAGAATATTTTTCTTGCTATTTAAAAGTTTTATTTAATTTAAGAATTTCAAGCCGTTTTCTTAAATAAATATCTGCCTATGGTGAACTGCAAATGGCTGGTTTGATTGCAGCAGAGCAGGAATTAATGAAACCTTTGTTCTTATCTTCCCTCAAAATTTTCAGTTTAAGATTTTTTTCTATAGTGTAACATTTTTTGACTTTTACCTTCAGTATTTTTCACATTAATATCTTGCTCAATTTCAGTTTGCTAGTTTTGGAGGAAAGACGAGTCACAGAATCAGGTGGGCTGATGCCTCTGTTTCCCCCTCTGCTCAAAGCAGGTCTTATTAGAGCAGGTGCCTTGGGTAGGCCAATGTTGGGTTTTGAGTATCTCTAAGGATGGGGTTCCATGGCCTTTCTGGGTATCCTGTCCCATTGCCTGGCCAAAACATCTCTGGAAGCACTGTCATGATGGACAAGTGGGTGGGTGGACAAGTATCCTAGGTTTCCTCTAGGAACAAGCAGGCATTCATAATTTCAGAGAGACCTTATGTGCAATAGATACTCCATCCTACCTAGGGCTTTTTTGATAGCCTCAGGGTTTAACTGGTATTGCATACAATGTTGGAATTTTTCAAAAAGGGAGAAAACCTAGTCTCAGCTTGACCACTGTATCTCCCATTCAGTTTTTCTAGCTAGATTTCTTTGTTGGTTGCTACAGAGCTTGCTATTAAGGGCTGGTCATTTGGATCAGTAAAGAAGATTCCACCAGGTCTTTTGGTGGGCATGGAGCTGTCTGAGCTGACTGCTGAGTTCTTTACCTTGATCCAGTCACAGTGTCACTTCTGTGAGTGTGTTTGATACTGATTTGGTAGAAAGCCAGTCTGTGTGCAGGCAAGAGAGGGAACATCACCTCCTGCAGCCTTCCAGCAAATATTTGGGACTGAAGCCTGCCAGGGTACTGGCCTCCATCCCTGCTGAGCTACAAAAATCAGTTTGAGGAGACCAGAAAAGCCCAGAGGAAGAGTAAAGTCTAGGACTAGAATTAAAGGTGACTCTCTTTTTTGCCCACCCCCTAGGGTTTGCTTCTTACAAGATTTGCTCTCCTTGTTTCTTGAGGCTGGGTCCACTTTGCAGAGATGGGATGCCAGGTAGCTGCCTCCTCCCCTCCCTGCTAGGATCTGGCAGTACTGCAGCTCACACTTGGAGGGATGGAAGTTGCTTTTTTCCCTCTTACATCTTCCTGGAGATATGTCAGTAAACCATCTGCATTGTGTTATGGGAAATATTAAATGCAGCAACTTTCTTAAAATACTGAATTTTTTTCCCTTGGTAAACATTATATGAATATTAAATAAAATATAAGCTCAACAAGTTGCATGTATTACTAGCAGCATGCACTCACAGGGATGCTCATTACACTCTGCTGGTTTTAAAGGGTCTTGTTTTTGAAAGGCTAACAGTTGCTTCTTGTATTTAAATACCATTTTTAGTTTCTCAGTCTCTGGGATAATATTAGTATTGAGACCCATAAACCAGAGGAAAAATAATATTTAAAAGCATACAATTTAACATCTCCTGGTTGTTTTCTTAAAGCAAGGTCTTGAGTCCTGGGGATTCTTAGTTTTTAAAAATACTGAAATTCTGCTTTGACTAGCCTTGTTCTGCAGCCTTGTACTTTCTATAGCCATTAAAATCAGGCTTGGTTTTGGTCTCAAAACTTGAATTTTAGTACTGCTAATTAACTTTTGGCATGGTAAAATGGCAAGAGTATTTTTTAGTTTTGTGTCCCTGTGTTTACTGATTGGATTGTTTGGATGTCATTAGGCTACTTATTTATAGCAAGAGTATGAGCAATGCACTATAAGCAGGGGAAGTAATTCCTGGCTGCTTAGCTAGAAGATCAAATGTTAATTTTTGTTAGTTTTTAAATTGAGTGAAAGCATCATTTTGTTCAGTTCTTCAGTATTTCAAAGAAAGCAATTACACAAGTGCAATTTAGGCAACAACCTTAATCTCTTCTTTTATTGTACAAGCTGACAGTACCAGTATTAGCCTGAAGTCTTCCTGACTTGTTTATGAATGTTGTACATTGCTTTGCAGTCACTTAATAATATTAAATTTCCTGAACTGGAGAGAAACTGTTCAATTATTTTTAGAATAAGAGCTCAGATATCCGCAGCATGGAGATAATAGTTATATTTTATAAAAAAATATTCTCAGCTGAAGGATATATTTTGCAAAGATGCCCTAACGGAGATAGTGTTTAATCTTTCTGTTGTCTCTGGATTTTACATACATGACTGAGTTCATGATTCAACACACACGCACCATTACCACCCTTGCCCTGTTAACCAGCCCATGCATTAAAAACCCAATACTTCCTGACAGGAAAAAAAATTAGGAGCAATCCTTCCCTCCTAGCAGAGATCTTTCTTATGGACTGATGTTCTTCCTGCACCAGAACTCAATAAAGGAACTTTTTTTTTTTTTTTTTTTTTTTTTTTTTTTTTTTAAGTCTAGCTCAAGAACTTGACCATTTGTATTGATTTTTACCTTGAGAACTGTGTGTAAAACTTGGGACCAGCTAGGGAATTTGTTCTGTTGGGTCATTCTGTGATGATTTAATAGCTGTGGAGCTCTTCGAGACTCTGTGAATGGAGCCTGCAAAATCTCCAGGGCCTTTATACAGTCTTCATGACTGTGGTGTTTATTAGAAATGGTATTTGGCTGCTCAACAGCCTACAACTGAGATAAGAGCAGAGTATCAGCCCCTGTAGTATCATTTTGGTTTTGCATCTCCTATTTCTACCCTAGCAGCAAGTGCAATGCTCATGCCTGGAACTTTTCTAGTCCTTGCAGTTTTCAGCCCTTCCAGGTTCAAAGTATATTTTGGGTCTGGCTTAAAGTCCAGTGGGTCTAAGACTTATCAGTGACTGAAGGAGGACATTGATTTAATGATTCTGGTTTGCTAGATATATGGGGATATTGCTGCATGTTAGAAGTTAAACAGGTTTTAAGTTTGGATGGGTTTTTTTTGAGTTACATTCCTTAAGGTTGCCTACTGGTAATAGGTGGATGTGCAGATGTAGGTTCTATATGAGTAAACTGAAGAAGACTGATGCTATCATTTGGTATTAACTGGCAGTTGTCTTAAATGTTTAAGAGAGAGAGTGTTCTGCAATGTTAATATGCACCTGAGAGAAAACAGTGTAGAGAATGAATTTACAGGAAAAACAGCTAAAATTATTTCTAAAAAGGAAAATTCATTAAAATGGAAAACAGATTGAAAGTACTGGTGATCTAAGCACTACTGCTATGTTTTAGCTGTTCCTCAAATTTTCCTCTTTGTGGGGGCTATATGGTTTGGTGCAGGTTTGGGGTTGGAATACCAAGCAATGACCTCAGAAAGATCAAAAATCTATAAATCTGCTTTTAAAGCATGAAGAGAAAGGCACAACAAAATCATCCTCCTTTGCTGTATCTGTAGCTAGTAATAAAACTGGAATGGTGCAGGATGATAAAAGGACCAAATGAATGTGCTTAATGAATGCCTGTGTATAGAGTTCCAAATAATTTGGTGGAAACAGAAAAGTTCTGAGCTTTACTTTGGTTGCTATTTTGCAGTTCAGACTGGCTGTTGAATATAATAGTCTTGCTGGCCTTAATATTAATATATTCAAATCATGTCAGTCATTATCTCTTTTTACTCTTCTTTTATTAGAGGAGGTGCTCATGTATTTGATCAGTTCTTAATGAGGTAGCTCTGTTTGATTTCTCAGTGTAATTGCAGCTTGTGCACATCCACAAGTAGCGATTTTGAGTTTTGCTTTTTATTGTTTCTTGTTTCAGTAAATCAGTCACAGAAGAAACTGTGGAGTCATCTGAGGGGAAGATCTAAGTAGCCTGCTGGGCTATCTTCAAATCAGGTATCTAGCAGACTGGCCTGGAAAGAACAACACCATCTGGATATGGAAAGAACCCTTAAGATGTTTTTGCATCACAGAAGGTTATTGACAGCGTAAATCTGCAGCAGTAAAAACCTGCCAGAAATCTGTGAGCTGGTCCATGTGCTTTCCAGCAGCAGTGGGTGTTAAAACTTCCTGGACTAACAGCCTGCAGCTGTAGATTCATTAGCTCTCTGTGAATTGCAGCTCTCACTGAAGTTCAGTTCCTAGATGTTAGGACTACAAGGGGAAAAAAACCCCTCGTTCGATTTATTGTTTTTCGTTCCCTGGTAGGAGTCTGTCTCAAAAGTTTTTCATTGTCAATAGGTGAGCCATAGTGTTTTATCCAATCTAAACTAGTGATAGCATTCAAAGTACGTGTTTAGCTATCTAAAAAATCAGCTATTTTAAGTAAAACTGTTCTTAAAGCCTAAAGACTAAAATTTATGCTCATGACAGTTACCAGACTTTTCCCTAGGAGATGTTAAAACCTCTTGCAAGGAATAAGCCTTTGGAGAATTGCATTACACTGCTAACCTACTAGAAGCTCAGATGATGCTTTAGGTTAGCATGGCAAGGGCAGTGGGCATTTAGCCTGATTACTTGTTCAGTATGGATAGCCATTACTTACATGAAGATGTTTTGGAACAGGCTTTGGAGCAATGGGCAACTGGAATAATGTCTGCTTTTAGCTAGAATGAGCTGCCTCATCAAGTCCACTCCTGTGATCAGTGCTTGTTACTCATTTTATGGTCTAAATGAGTATTTTAGCCCCAGTACAGTTAGTGGGACTGTTTTTTCAGAAGCTCTCTCTCCAGGCCTTGAAGAACAAAATAATCTCATCCCTCTGATTTGAGGAAAAATTATATTGCATCCTGCTATTCACCTGCACTCTCTCGGCACACTTCAACAACTGTCTTGGATTTGGGGAGCTGTAAAGGATGCTTTCAGTGTGTTCTGTTAAGCAGAACCCTTTCCAGGAGCTAACCCAATCCAAATCAAAATGTGGTGAAGTTGAAAGAAAAATGGCTTAAAAGCCAGCCTGTGCTGTAATCACCCCGTGAACCTTTCCCCTCTCATTTGAGTTCATTATCCTAACCTGGGGAAGCTTAAAATCAGACTGAGTGCAGATGTTATCAAATACGACTCTGCTCTGTATTCAGAGCTCTGTGCCGCCTCCTGACTCTGCTCCATTTTTAGCTTTGGAATAATGTAGCACTCGCATGATTTATTACACAAAACATTCTGGCAGTAGAAAGGATCAAGAGTAGGTGGGGCCATTATAGCTGTTATCTAATTCCTTTTGAATGTTAGAGAGTATTAAACTAAAAAAAAAAAAAAAAAGTTTTTTTAATGTGTGCTCCAGGGTTTCCATTTTATGTTGAAAAAGGAGTGGGTTATCTAATAGCTAGTTGACCCTCCCTAAACTAGGTAAGATCCAAATGCTGGAAATCAAAAGCAAGAATTCCCAGTAATCTCAGGATGGGCAGGGAGTTTAACTCCCTTAAGTGTGACTACAAAACAGACCTCCTTCTCCCCACTCTCTGGCGGGTAGCCTGGACATCTCCCTTCCCAGCCTGTGCTTTGTGAGAGCAGAGGTGGTGCTGGAGGAAAACAGGCACTCCCTCCTGCATCTCCTCCTGGTGTATGACTCCCACAGCCGACTCCCCCAGATCTCCCAGGATCATGGCGTGAGGAAGGAGGAGGTAGGTGGGGACAAATTCCTTCCCTTTTAAGAAGCCTCTGCAGGCTGCAGTGAATAAAGGACAGCTAGACATGGGAGCATGGGAAATACTGTCAGCTGTCAAAAACCTCATCTTCAAGCACAGCACTGTTTTTTCCCAGTTGAGAGACAACTCATGTTGGATGATGCAATGGGCCACTTGTCATGAGAATGAGGAACAGTCACAGCCCTAAACCACATCTGTGGGTTAGGTAGTGGGACCTAGGAGAGGGAAGTGTCACCATCTGAAATACCCTCAGCAAGGAGATAGCTCTGCAGCCACTCTCCTGCTTCATGTCCTCTTGTGTTGGATTTGGTGGCTTGAGGAGACCATGTATTACACCAATGAGCTGTGTACAGACAAGTGCCAAACATGGCAGAGGGACTTGGCAAAAGAGGGCTGTGAGGTAAGAGGCAGCATGAGCCTTGCACTCAGTGTGGTGAGCAAGTGCTGTGTCCTCATGGTTCAGCTTGTGCAACCCACAGCACCTCTTGGATGCAGCTAATGCAGAGAGCAGGAATGAACTGGCTGTGAATAATAGATCTAGAATATTTTGGAAAACTAGCGCTATTAAAAATCAAAAAAGATGAGCTTGTGGTTGCACTTCAGTAAAGCTTGCTCTGCAGTGCAGAAGCAATGTAGATTGTTTTACTCTTTTGTTTGATCAAAAAGTGCTTTAATAAAATGATTTGGTTTCTTCTTTCACTCATTCTGCTAGCCTGAGAACAAGGCATGGGAGAGCTTTAGGCATCTCCAATCTGCAAGCACTTGTCAGTTCAACTTTAGGCTTGATTGTGTGTGACTGTGGAGGGAGGAAGAACAAAGGCTTTAGATTTCTTTTGTTTGCCTTAGTAAGCTTGCAATGAGAAGTCAAACCAGTTTACATATTTCTATAGGATTTTAATGTCATTTATAAAGAAAAAGTATATAATTGGAAAAAGTGCAAGCCTAGGTCCTCCTTGCAGTTTCTGCTTCCTGCAGAGTCTCCAGTCTGTTCAGTAATATTCAGCTATTAAAATTCATCCTAGGAACATTGCCCACATGTCTTTGGTCAGAAAAAGCAGTCTTCAGAAACACTGTAAGCACCTCAAGCCCTCCTGCACCTTCTGCCCATCCTAGACAGGTGGGGTGAAGTGCATGCTCATGCAGTGCAAGAGGCTTTGCATTCATGCAAGAGAAGGAGTAATCATCTAGTTTTGAGGAAGGCTCTCAGGCTATCTTTAGCAGATGGACAACTGCTGGGTTGCACTTAGAGAAATAGAAACAACCTTCTAGTCAGACTTCAGTGTTGTTGAGGTCCTTGCTGCTCAGCTCACGCTTCTGTTTCTCTCCTACAGCTGCTACAGGAAGGCAGAAACATCTGCCTCTCCATGTTAATGGTACCTACTTAACCCTTCTCACCTTGTTGGGAGAAATTTGTCATTCTGGGTTGCTTAGAGAACACTGTTGGCTTTTTGAGTACAACTTAGCTGTATTTGGATAGTGCTGTTATTTGCTTTTCCAGCCAGGACTAGGTGGTCAGCTATGGTTGCCGTCTATGAGTAAAGACGTCCTCCAGATGCTCAAGCACTGTAGTTTGAATTATGTCTTCTGCCCTCTTCACTTCCACAACAGCAAGCTGTGCTGTGCATAGGCTGAACAAGTAGTAGTCAGCTGGTAGAGGTGATTGTTAACGTAGGATGAAGTATTTGTATCCTAAATGTCAAGAGTTTGGCAGTAATAACTACCAGTGATTAGTTAGATGGCATGAGCTCTATGTGATAATATCAGTATTTACTGGAGTTGTATTTTTGACGTTTATGAAAGATCAGAAAATAGATGAATCAGTATTTTTGTATCTTTTTGCAGCTCTTACTGTAATCACCATTGTAGTCATGTTGTTTAGTGTTAAGTAGTCATGCAAAGAGAGGGAGTTGGACTTGATCCTTTCTATGGTCTCTTCTAACTGTGATTCTACATAACTTAAAATTATCCTTCATTTAGGAAAAACAGGGAAAGACTTGCATTTGCAGTGTTCCATATATATTTGTCATGTTCCTCACTCATCTCTTGTTTTGTAGGGACTAGTTTTAGTTTTCATTGGTCAAGTTAGCAGCTGGTTGAGCTTATGACTTTAGTATCATATGCTTGTGAAAAGTTGGCCAGGAGATCACTTTCACTGTTGCTGACTCAAATGCCCACATACAGAATTCAGTGGTATATATAAGTCATATAAATTTATGAACAGTGTTTGCCTGTTTTAGCAAGTATTGCCTGTTTTAGCAAGTATTAGTTCTTAAAGCAAATTAAATCACTAAAAGTTGTCATCTTCCTTTATTTAAAAGTCATGTGGTTTTCCTTTCTGATAATAGCCAGGATACTCTATATTCTATTCTTATTGTATTGACTGCAAGAGAAGGCAACAGAAGATTTCTTCAAAATAAGAACTTTCTTCTGGATTTAGTGACTCTTTAGATTATGAATAGCAGTTGAGAATGCAATAACCTGCCATTTCAATGGTGCAGTTCTTTTGCGGAATAGAAGACATGATCTGAAAGTGGAACAAGTTTTATGTCTCATAATTATCCTCTGACTGTGTGGTCATCTGTAAAAAATATAGTTTGTGGCTAGGGGAAGGCTTGTTTTTTGTAAAGCAAACTTAAATAGGAATAGGAAGAGTTTATGTGAGCAGCAGATGCATAGAGAGGATAGAAAAGAGCTGACATTATGTGTGTAAGAGCTGGGAAAATTGAATTGGGATCAAAACCAGAAGTAGAAAACAGAAAAGCACAATACATTTTTAAAAATGTATTTTAGGTTATGGCTTTTGTGGTGTTGTTGCTTGTTGTTTTGGTTTTGGGTTTTGTTTGTTTGTTTGTTTTTGTTTTTTTCCTTGATTTTTTTTTTTTTTTTTTTTTTAACTGTGCTAAGCAGCACGATGATGGGAGTTGGGCAACCCAGTGGGAATTCCTGCTTTATTTTGGTGTATTTTGGGACTGACTGCCTGGCCCAGCATACTCCTTGCCTAACTACAAGTATTTGAATCTTAAACAGGGACAGCCCAGGTCAACCACCTAATAGCCAGTGGCAATCAAAGGATTTTAAATATACAAAAGCCACCATGTAGTGATGAAAATAAGACAATTTACAGCCTGTTTAAAAGAATATGATTTATAGCCTTTAAATTGTGTAGAAAAACACACACAAGATAGCTCAAATGATGAGGTAAAGGGGATGTGTATGACTGGTTTTCTTCTGGGACTGCAGGATATTTTTCTTGTTATTGGTGTCTAAGCATCGGGCTCCAGCTCAAACCTCAGGCACCTCAGGGGTACTTTGAAAGAAGGTCTCCTGCTAATGCTTTAACTATGCCCTCTCTTCTCTGCTCCATGATGGGATCCCCAGGGAACATTTCCTCCCTGTTAGATGTTGCTGTCATTAATCTGTGTTGATAATGTTAGCAAAATAGATGTTGCCTTGACAGTCTGGGGCTGTGCAGTGTCTCTACAGTTTGGAGTCTGGTAGGATCTGTCCCTGCAATACAGTGCAATGCTGTACTTGGGAGCACACAGGTAGAGAGACCCAAAGACAGATCCTAGACAAACTAATTTTTTTTGGTTCATCTGTCCTCTTTAATAAACTGGGGTATTTAATGACTTGTGTTTGTTGAGCACACTATGGTGGTATTTTGCACTTTTCCCTACACTTTTATTTCTTCAAATGCAGTTCTCTTATGGTGTCACACAGGACAGTGTCCTGGCAGGACCAGGTGATGCTGTCAGAAGACTGCAGAAAGCTTAGGTTCCACAAAAAGATACATCATCATGCCCTTGTTTAAAGATAGCTACTCAGGGATTAAATGCATGGGCTTTGGTATCTTAGAGCCAGCTCCATTCATATTCAGTGTATGAGGTAGGAATAACCTGGGATATCAGTTCCAGAAGATGGCTGTATGATCTGGTTTAGTAGTTTTTTTCTCTATGTGTGCCTGTGGGCTGGAACACAGTGAGACTTGGGCTTGCACTCCATGTTTCATCTCCTCATGTATATGTAGCTCCCCATCTGTATAAGGATCAAGAGAAAATTGCCTCAAGTGATGCAACTTGTAGTTCAAGCACTGGCCCTGTTGTCAAGCACAGTTGTCAAGCACTGGCACAGGCTGCCCAGGGAAGTGGTTGACTCACCATCCCTGAAGGTATTTAAACAGATGTGTACATATGGCTCTTAGGGACATGATTCAGTGATGGACTTGGGTAATGGTTGGACTTGATAATCTTGGAGGTCTTCTCCAACCAAAATGATTTTATGACTCCAAGAGTAGAGGTAGCACACCTCTGTATCAGTGAGCAGTTGTTCTTGGCTTCTCTGACTTAACATGATTACTCTTGAGAACACTGAGACTTGTAACATTTACTTCCAGTCCAGTTTTGTCAGTCACTCCATCTGAAAGACAGCAGCTCCTATCTGGCTTTGCAGCCATCTCTTCATACCTCTGTGGGAAGTAGAGGTTAGCTGGGTAATTCTCTAGCCTTCTACTAGTCAAAATTGAGATTCATGTAATGATTTAAGCCACAAATAGCAGCACACTGGAAATTTTACCTTCTTCTTGCACTTATGCTCCTTGGAGAATCTGTGTTGAAGAGTGAATTACATTTAAGGGAGTAAGAGATTGGGACACAAAGCATGAGCTGCCTGCCCAGGAAGGATGGGACTTGATTCTTCCATCTTCAGTCTATCCTAGTGGGGTAAAAAAAATCCTGATTGGAGGCCAGTCTTAGTGCAAATCATAACCAGCCTGGGATTTGCTTCTTCTATAAACTCCTGAGGTCAGTGTTTGATCATGAGGCTCAGAAGTCATCTTTCCACTGCAGGGATTCCTGAGTGACTTCTGTGTCCCATATGGTGCAGGAGATCAGAGCTGCATATTGTGGTGTTTGCTGGCCTAAAATGTTTGTGCTTCAGTGAATGGAAAACACCAAAAAATTGAGCGTTGTTTGTCAGAAAGGCCAATGGACTGCCTCAGTAGTTTAACACAAACCCTTGTTGTGTTAATTAGGTGTTATTTTGAGTTTAACATAGGATGCATTATTAACCAGACTTTTGTTGTGCTGTTATTTCTTTATGCAGCTAATATGACACCAAAACCCACAACACAGTTCACTCCATTATTAATGGCTTCACTAAACTATTTTTACCCTGGTCAGAAAATACTTCAGAAAAAGAAAGGAATCCACTGGCAGATAAATGTGAATGCTTAAACAGGGCTTTCACCACAGCAGTTTCTTACTGCCTTCATTGTTGGCTACTTTAAGTATGTGTGGGGAAATAGCTCTGCATGACTGTGTCCTAGGTGGTGGTGTCTTCCTGTGAGAGAGAATTGCATGAGATGATCTGGCACTACTGAGGAAGAATGCTCTTTTTTTTTTTTTTTTTTTTCTGTTAGGACAAGAAAAAAGTAGTTAAGACTGAAATGATAAAGTTTCTTCCTTTGCTACCCACTTGCATATGTAGCTGTCTTCTAGAAAATGAAAAACCTAATGGTGCCAACCACTTAGGCCTTGTGAATTTACACCAGTCCTAAGCTGTAAAAAACACTGCTTTCTTCTTGTTTTCTAGTTTCAGGCTTCAGGCAGTGTTGCATGTAGCTTAGATGACTTGGCCAACTGAGTGTAGCACTTGTTAAACCAGGAGGCAGAAAGGGAGAAGTTTGTAAGAGGATGGAGTCCGCCTTTTGGAGAAGCAGGATTTTGTTGATGTTGCTTATAATGGTGATTTTTCGAATACCTTGTCCCTGAAAAAATTTTCTCTGCAGTTTTCATTATTGGACAGAATGGAAACAGAAAAGTATAGAGGGATCACTTGTGATCCTTCCAGACCACCTGCCCTCACAGTCCTTTGATCCTTTTGTGTCTTCTAGATAAACAATTTCTAGAAGGTAGTGGTAACTGTATGCACTTAAAATTTATCAATACGACCGGTGCCAGCAAAAATGTTCAGACTTCATTCAAAATCTCCAGTTTCTAAAATAGTCTGTTATTATGGGTTTTTTTGTTTAATTTAGCTTTTTTTAATCTGTGGTAACACATGAAGGTGCCCAAAACCCTTGAAGAAATTTGATTGGATCTTTTTCTTTTAAATACCAAAGTATGTAAAGTTACTTCCTGTTTTTTCTCAGTTTTATGACTATTGCTTTTAGAGGTAGGTGTGTCTCTCTGTATCATTACTACCAAAACCAAACCCCTGCTACACACCCTTGCTTTCACGCACTGCTAAGCTGAAGGTTACACACAAGTACTTGACATAGACAATAACAGCATACATGGCCTGAGGAAAAAAAGAATAATATTTTTTCAAAATTTGGATCTAAGATTAAAGCATTTTGGTTACTTGCTTATGTCTTTTCTAGACTGGATTCCATTTAATGATCCTTTTGCCTTTACAAAATGGTAGATTTTAGGTTAGAGATGTTAAGAGATAGAGAAAGCCTGCTGAATTGTATCCTTCATCACTGTGAGTTCATTGTGAATTTTTCTACGGTATTTGTGATTCTTTTCACATTGCTTCAGCAAAGAAGCCTTCATCAGCTGCCTAAGGAAAGCAGCCTTTTTGGTAGAGCTTTCTTCCCCAAGGCTCATGCTCCCTCTCTCAGTTGGAACCCTCACTCTTAGTTACATCCTGTGCTGACAGATTGTACTACATCTCATTTGAAAAACCTGAGGTGACCTTTGAAGACATGATATTGTTGCTTCTCCATGCAGTTTTTTCCTAGCTTTTATCCCCTTCCCTTTCTCAGGCTAGCACAGGTCAGGGTCTGCCCTTGCTGTTTAAAAAAAGCAGTTGCCTTGTGCATTGGAGAGAGGGTGAGTTCTGCTTTGGTTTTTCAGCAGTACTTGCCAGAAGTGAAAACCTGTGCACCAGCTATGATGCTTTCCTCTTGTGTTTCCATCTTCTGGGCAGGGTGAACTCTTAGCAGCACAGAGGGAAGAAGAAGGGATCGCACTCCCAGACTAAATGCATTCCTTCTGACAGTAGAGATAACTGCTGCTGTTACCACTGCTAATTTTAATATAAATATAACTTTAACTTGCATGTATTAAAGAGAAGCAGTAGGATCAGGCATTAGGCCACAGCTCTGCAAAGAAAGCCACTGGATTATGTTTTGTGTTCAATGCATTGTGCCAGGCAGAGTGTCTTGCCCTAGACTGGAAATGCCACTTTGTTGTAACTAGTAAGATCTAACCATAATTGTTTCATTACTTTAAGAGTCAGACCCTTTACTGGGGTGTTTGCTATGACAAACACGTTGTTCAGCTCTGCAGTTCCATTAAGAAGTCTGCACCAGGCTTCTCTGTGTCTTTTTTTGAGATAAATACTTGATGTTATTAAGCATCATAATTAAAAAAAAAAAAAAATTAGACAAATAAATTGGACTTCTGAGCTTAATACTTTGTTTAAGGATTCTCTCCACTGCTGCAAGCAAGGTAATGAGGGATTTGCCATGCTGGACATAGCCTGTGTCTCTAGGTGACTGAAGAGGCACAAGGCAAAGGCAGGGTGGAACAGGGATCAGCAAAGGTTGGCTTTGACTTGACAGTCCTTGCAAGCTGCCCTGAGTGTGTTGGTACTCTCTGCCCTGGCCACCTGAGACCACGTTGCTTGTGCCAGGGGCATGCTCCAGAGCACTGAGAAGTTGGTTTTGAACTAACTTAAACACAGCTGTAATACTCTGAAAACGGAAAATCCCTTCCTGGTCCTTACGCATATTTCTGGTGATAAATGATGTCTGGGGCAAGTTGTTTCTCTCCCAGTTTCTAAGGAACTATGGAAATACTAATTTTCCACCATCTTTCTATGTTTCATAGAATCACCGAGTGGTTTCCACTAGACCACATTGCTCAGAGCCTCATGCAGTCAGGCCTTGAGCACTTTCAGGGAATGGGCAGGGATGTGTTTTCCTCCCACAGATGTTCTTTCAGGGAATTCAGAACAATTCCACATTTTACTGGGTATAATATTTGCTTCACCTTTTCAAAATGACACATAATCCACACCAATGTCCTCTCATGAAGCTGTAAGACCTGTCAACCCTTCAGTAATGCTCTTCTCAAGAGTTTCCCTCGTGAGTAAGAGGGCAATGAGCCTGGCTGAATTGCTAGGCCTGTATATGGATCTTGCTGTATTAATTTCTGGTTCCAGAAATGATTTTGAATAGATTGGGGTTTTTTTTTCCTATTTTATTAATAAATTCCCCCTTTGACAGAGAAACATCACTTTTCTACATGATGTTTTTCCATTCAGTTTATATCTCCCATTCTGACCTCAGGTTTGTATCTCTTTACATTTATTAATTGGAGTAAGTGAACGCTGATTTGATGGGTTAGTCTCTGCTATTAGTGTAACCTGACTCTCCAACAGTAAACTGGATAGCATAGAATATTTTTTTTCACCTAGGAGACATGAAGTGGAAAGAATTGAGAGTAAATGGTGCCTTGGGGTGTTCGTATTCCATGAATCACATTTCTTACTCTACTAGTTATGAGTCCCCTCATGTGCTGAGAGATGATTTCTGCAGACAGTTTTGAATGTGATTTGAGGGCAGGCTGTGGCCCAAGTCCTGATCACAGCTGAGGGAACACCACACTCTCTTCTAACACTAGTCTTGACATACAAGAAAAAATCACAACATTCATGTTTTTTCCTGTTTCAGCGGTAGATAGGACCACATAAATAATTTCTGCTTATGAGAATTGCTGCACTAAATTAATGCAAACAAAGTCTCAAGATGCAATAATGTTTGCAGGACAGTGCTCAAAAGGAAAATGGCTCTGGCTCCACTTTGTAAAAAAAAAAAAAAAAAAAAAAGCTTTAATTGAAGCATGACTTTCACTGGCAAGTTCTGGTTTTGTTTTCAATATGTGCCATTCTGCTCAATGAGGGGAGAAAATTTTCCATGAGCAGAATTCAAATGTATTCTTTTAAATTCATGTAATGGAAAAAAGGCCTATTAAATATAATACAGAAAGGACCACTAGGCATATTGCAAATTTTAGTGGGCACAGGAAGGGGGGTAAGGTTAGCATTTCTACATTATTTTACTTTTTCATATTTATGACTAGCTCCAATTGTACTCTATTTCCTTACTAATTTTTTAGTGCAGGTGTAGTTACATTCTGTACAAGTGATATTTTGAGGCAAATAGCAGAATTGCTGATGTCAATTGTTTGAAAACTGATACTGATCCAAAGAAAACAGCTTTCCTCATTCATCTTATATTGATTCTTGAGCTGTTGGATGTACTGAGCTCCATTTCACAATTTATGTAGGACAGCTAAAAACTTTCAAGTTTGGCATTGTTATTCTTCCACTGACAGCTGATATGTTCATCTGATGACATTGATCTGGGTACTGGGCCAGAAGTTATAAGAGCTGGAATAGTGTGTTGGAAGGATATATAATAGTAAGTTTGCAACCCTTTAAATGTCTGAGTGGAGATGGTAATTCTGAATATCTGACTTGAGCTGAATTGTTTGTCTAAAATTTGAGGGGGGGGAAGGGTTAATCTGGTTTGAGGACAAGATTAAAGCAAATAGTTTGGTCCTCTCTGCTGGACTTTGACAATAGGCTGGTGAGCAGCTAGATTCTGGTCTCTTTTGAGGAAAAAGAATAAAGCTTTTTGTAATACATGACAAAAATAGTTTTTGTTCTTGAAAGGAATGAAGGATGTGGCATGTGACTGTGATTGTTTTGCCTCCTATCTGACAGGCTTGGGGAAGGGATTTGACTCCCAAATTTGCCTTCAGACTCCCCTCTGCTCTAAAAAATGAATCCAGAAACACAAATTTCCATTCACCCCTTGTCCTTTGCTGGCCTATGTGTTAAGAAATGACCCATGTAGTGCTGGTGAGTCTCTGTTCCTATGGGGACAGCTAGGCATGAGATGCTGGCTACCGGGAGACACTAGCATGCTGTGCTAGTGTGCCTAGCCTGGAAAGGGGAGAGCAAAGATGCCTTTTCTTTGGGCATGCAGGTACCTCTAGACCAGGTTTGAATGCAAAAGGTGGATGAGTGGGAGCCTTAATTCTGGGAAAAGCTTAAGCATAAAAAAAAAAAAGTTTGAACAACTGAGGTCAGAGGTGACAATCACCAAGAGTTCCCAAATATAAGACATGGGAATTCAGTAGACCAGACTGCTCCCGCTTTCCAGAGAACTTTCTGTCTCCTTAGAAAATCTGTGTAGAACTGAGTGATCCAGCTAGAAAACCTATTGATTAAAGATGCATTTTGAATGTATCCAGTGCCATGAAAGTATGAAGTTCTGTGCAAAATGAAACCAAAATTGGTGGATATTATGGCACTGTAATTTGTGTATCTTTTTTTTCCTCCTCTAAAACTCTGCAATTTTCTAATGCATTTGTGATAACTTTAGAAAAGCTTGAGAACTGTGGGATTCTGATGATCCCACAGTAATGCCCTTGCAGAAATGCAGGGTACAGGAGCTGGAAAATGACATTATAAAATAAGAAAAACACAGCTGGAATGTTAGATGGATAGTAATGGCAAATGCCATTTTATTCATTCAGGTAAATGCAATAATTTTTTTTTTTAACTGCTGTCCTTTTTTTCCATATCCTTTGGTATTTACCAAAAATCCTGCTTTGGTGGTATCCTCTGACCAAGTTCCGTGCAAGAGTAATCCGAAGTCCAGGACATGTATTTTTGTTGTGGGAAGCATGGCAGAGCATGGCAGGTCCTGCTCACTTAGGCAAAAGCAAGTGCCCTTGCAAGACAGATTTTATCTTGCTGCTCCTGACAGTGAGGATGGCCGGGAGAAGTGCGGACAGCCAGAAAAAAATGTGTATTCCAGGATGTGCTTCTTTGAGCATTGTAGAAGCTTCCTTGTTTCAGGAGGTGATTTCTTGCTTCCTTTGCACCCTTTGATTTTCCTCTTGTTCCTCCTCTGAGATGGCTGACCATTCTCTTGTGTTTCAGGGGCATCTCTTTCCCTGATTTCCTGATAAATGCACTTTGCCATTCTCTCCACCTTTGATTGACCTTCAAGGTCTATTCAAGCCTCCCTTTTCATTCCAACTCCTCCCTTGCAGGGTATCTGCCTGCCCATGGTACTCCCAGCTCTGCTCCCTTCATCTCCAGTGCAAAGAGTGCTAAAGGGCACTTTTAAGCCTTTCCTCTCTGTGCATGCTGTGTCACCGTGATTCAGTGCATGGTGATGCAGCTTTGTTGTAATCACAGAGCACTCTGACCTGAGCTTGCTGGAGCTCTGTTAGTAGTTAATGAGCACCTCTGGGAAGGTGATCCCTGATGTGGCAGGTGAATCTGTACTATGAGTTATTAACTGTGCTTTTGTTTTAGCCTGCTTGATCCTGTAAATGGAGGTCTAGCATTGTGAAGCCCAGTATTGGCCCCTGAAAATTACTGAGTAGTCTTAATTTATAAGTACTTTGGTACTGGTGTTTATAGCAAGGACTATTAAAAATAAATACTGCAAAATAATTGGTATTGCAGCTTTGCTATTGGTTTAAGAGGTTCTCCTTGCATCTCAGTATGAGGCTGATCTGATGCAGCTATCTTCTTGATAGTATCCAAGTGTTTTGTCTTTCTGAGTACATCTTGTTCTGGCTCATTTCAGAAATCTGCTCTTAGCTCCAAGGACTGCAATTGGTCTGCAATCTGTTGGCCTGTAATTAGTACCAATATTACAGTGCTATTACTGCACTGGTCTGAACTGCTGGCTATTTTTAGATATGATATTGTTCTGGGTTTTGTTGCATGGCTTATTTCTCTCATCATCAGTCAGCAGGATGCTGAGCATAAAATAATGCTGTTTTTTTAGAACAGTTAGGGCAGACTTACAGAGATACCAGTTAGCCAGTATTTACACAAACTTATCTTTAGGTAGAGACTGTGGTCCAGTCCCAGGCTGAAGGGATCTGGTCAGTATCTCCTTCTGGTAGCTTGAAATGCTGAGTTCCTGCCTTGCCTGTAGGCCAGGGAGTGGATTTACACTTAATCTGCAACAAAATCAGACACTCAGCATGCAAACAAGTCATGTAGGTAACATTTGCCATAACACAAACCGTGAACTCTTTGTCAATAACGAAATACTGTTCAAGTATTATTAAGAAAGAGCCAAGCTTAGGCCTTAGGAGGACCAACAACAGGAAGCTTGATTTAATGAAAATTTGAGTAGAAACTAGGACATGTGCTGTGTCTAAACCTTACAGGTAATGTCTGAGTTCTCTTGTCCTATATCTTCTCTTTGAATCATACAACTTTAGCCCTCTGGTGGCAGTAGTATCATTGAGTCACAGTTGATATTAATCACAGATTGTGCAGCCTTTGTAAGCAAGTGACAGCTTTGTATTCAAAGATCTTCTTTGAATGCCATTAAGTTGTTTGGGGTTTTTTTTTTCAGAAATGAAACTGTCTGTCTTTTTCTTTCTCAGCACTATCATTAAAGAGAACTTGCTTTCTTTTACACCTCTAGATGTAAAAATTCACTGAGCCTGGTGAAGAAAAACCATGTAGCTAGATACAGTTCTTGATTCTGAAGGAGAAACTTTTAGTACTTGTCTTGGTTTGGAAAGACAGGTATCTGCCAGGGAAAGCTGGAGTTTCCCTTAGAATAGAGAATGTAAACCCCTCACCCCTGCCAAATTATAATTTTGCAATCAAGGGCTTTCAGGCAAAGATTTGGGAATAGGAATAACAGTTCTTTACTAGGAATACTAACAATACAAATGTAGTAGAAAACAAAACCATCCAACCAAACCAGCAAACAAACAACAATTTTGGAAAACTCTGACAGAGTCAGAGCTACAACCTGACACCCTGTTAGTCAGGGTGTTGGAAGCAGTCCAAAAGTGAGTCCTCCTGGAGTGGCAGATGTGGTTCTGGTGGAGTAGAGATGATCCCGTAGAACAAGGGTCCAGTGGCGGTGAGAAGGGGTCCAGTCTTCCTCCGGGAATCGGGTGAAGCTGGATACTTTCTGTGTTCCTGTGTCTCAGTTTTATCCAGGTAGGAATGGTTGGCTCCCCCCACTGGGTGGAGCATCTCACAATAGGATGATGGAATGTGGATGTTCTACTTATGGATGTGTGCTTTTAGGGGTATCTTAATGGCCCATTAGCAGAAGATATTCCCCTGGAGGGAGGACAGGTGGTGAAAGAGATAAGAAACACTGCCCCACTTGGTTTTAACAGCTGGCCCATTATCAAAAGGCACCCACCCCCCTCCTCCCAGAGTTACAAGAGATAAAGAAGAACATTTCCCCAACTGTTTTCAGCAGATGAAATAGAATACACATTTTTGGTTCCACAGTCCCAAGACAGTACTTTAAAATCCCAGAGAGTAGACTGGCCTACAAATAGATGCAGGTTGAATGAGAGGTAATTAAATCTAAATTAGAAACTTTGGCAGTTTTCATCTGCGATTTTAGAATCTTGGAAAATACTTACATAAGAAAGAAAAGGACCAGGGAACAGAACTAGAAAAACCTAGAAGTCAGGAGGTTACCTACAATAGGGACATTCGCTGACTATGCGTACTAAGCAAGTCATCACAAAGTAGGATAGAAATGGGATCAGAAAACAAATGAGAATTCACCCTAAAATAAAGATAGGTCTGGGGAGAAATTTTCATAGAATGAGAAATGCTTGAAATGTATAATTTTGAAAAAACCCTGGGAGTCTGAGCATGGTGTTAACCAGTTATGATGTTGCAATTAATTCTAATTATTTTTAATATTTGATAGCATTCAGAAGTGTCAACAATGAATGGAGGAGTTTTCTATGAAATGTGTTATTGTTTTAGCTATGCTTGCTGGCTAATTTTTGCTTAAATCTCAGGAGTATTGTGAAGCTTAATTCATTCATGAGAAAAGCTGTTTTTTCGAACAGATAGTGCAGATTTATGGAGATACCAGTTAGCTAGTATTTATGGCTGAACATTGTGATGTTCACTCATAAAAGCCAAATGTGTTTTAAGAGATGTGGTGAAAATGCAGGCAGGACACTCCTGATCCTGAGCACTTCCAGTTATAGTGATCACAGGGTGGGCATGAGCCTCCTCCATGGGTAAATGAGAGACATTTATACCACTGTTAAAAGTGTCCTGTGGGTACTCATGCAGAGGCTTGAAATACTGATGTGGTTGTTAATCAGAATGAAAAATTTTCTTTCTTCAACAGAGAACGGCAGCTAATAGAACAGAAACCCTTATGAGGTCAGTTTTCCACTCTGATTACTGAGCTCTCTGCCCTCCACAGGAAAGCAGAATAGAAACCCTCCTGCAAAACTTGGCTAATAACTAAATTGAGGCGTAGGGGCTTTTTTGAATTAGTTTTGGAAATATCTCTTCTCTTTAGGGAAATAAATAACTAATTATTAACCTTGTTAGGAAATACTGCTGCAGATCATCATCTCTTTTTAGTGTTTCATTTCTAAATTGTATAAACGTGAAATTTCTAGGCCTCAGTGAGATGTCTCAGTAATTAATATAACTTCTCATTTCCCCTGCTGCACAGCCTGCATACCTTATGTGTGCTGAATCTACCAGCTTCTTTCCAAATTCCTGGAAGCTGTGTACACAAGTAGGGTATTTGTATATGTATGTACACAATATATATGTACCCCAGCTGTCAGATATTTCCATTCCTCATGCTACCTTATCCCCATCTTGAATTGCAGCTGATTAGAGTTTGTATCAGCAGTAGTGTGGCCAGCAGGACCAGGGCACCGATCCTCCCTTGTACTCGGCACTGGTGAGGCCATACCTCAAATCCTATGTCTAGTTCTGGGCTCCTCACTGCAAGGACATTGAGGTGCTGGGCATGTCCAGAGAAAGACAGTGGAGCTGGTGAAGTCTGGAGCACAAATACCATGTGGAGTGGCTGAGGGAGCTGGGATTGTTTAGTCTGGAGAAAAGGAGGCTCAGGGGAGACCGTATCGCTCCCTAAGACTACCTGAAAGGAGGGTGTAACCAGGTGGGGGACTGACCTCTTCAAAGTAAGAAGCAATAGGTTGAGAGGAAACAACCTCAAGTTGTGCCAGAGGAGGTTTAGATTGGATATTACAAAAAATTTCTTCAATGAAAGAGTTGTCAAACACTGGAACAACCTGCTCAGGGAAATTGAGTTGCCATCCCTGGAGGTATTTAGAAGACAGGTAGGACATGGGCTAGTGGTGCACTTGCAGTTTTAGTTCGATGGTTGGACTTTATGGTGTTAAAGGTATTTTCTAATCCTAATAACTCTATGATTCTGTGACACAGGGAGTGCTTTTGTTCCCTTTAATTTCCTTGTGTGTGTGCTTGGAAAGGCAGAAGGACAAGGAGGACTTCATGGGTATCACATGTGCATCCTGTCCCTCCTCTCACTGCCCCATGTCCTCTGCTTCCATCTGTATGAGAAGGTGCACAGGGCAGACACCTCTCCTACCACATTCTTGCTGTGTTTTGAGCATTCAAAGTAATTTTATGCCAGATTTTGGGGTCTTGGCTTTCTTGGACATTCTTGGACACCATGAGAAGGAGCTGTGTATGAGAAAACCAAGCCCCTGCTGGAGTGTTTTAGAAAATGAAAGGCTGTTGACTCCTGTTGGGGTCGTCTAATATCCAGAATTGAGTACTGGGTACGGCAAGTCAGTGTACTTTTGTTTGGTGACAAAATACAATTTGGGGATTAATATTGTGCAGGAAGACAGCTCCAGCTGCTTCTAATTCCCTTACTAGGAGCCCATCTGTCTAGCTGCCAGGATGTGATACAGTTGTATTACTAGTTGCATTGATTCATATTCTCTTTTTCTAATGATGCATAGAGATCTATTACCCATATGTTCTTTCCAGTGAGTGTATCTGCCTTTCATACAGTCTCTCCTGAGGGATTATTGGGAAATGGATAGGACTCCTGCAAGTAGACTACTAATCTGTGAAGAGATCCTGAGGAGGGAGCTGGGAAATTGTTTCCCTTCCCCATGGTCTCGTGTGATATCTGTACATTTGAGTTCTCTCTAAATGGGCTTTCACTTCTTTTTTTATTTTTTCATTAAAATATGTGTCACACATATCTTCTTCCCATTTCTTATGGCTAATGTGCAGCTTAGCAAGTTCTTCAGTATCATGTCATGACTAGAAAATAGTGTGTTGGCTAATTCTCAGTGCAGATAAAAAAAGGCTTGGGAAAAATATATTGAATATGCTTGTCCCATTTACATGAAAGCAGTGGCTGCACTCATGGGCCACTGGGGCCTCAGTTAAACTCTGAATTACAGCAAAGAATCACCATCTGTTCGTTTATGTATTTATATAATTTGAGTTCATTAGCTACCATTTGCTGTTACTTCCATATTAGAGATGTTTGCAATGAATTGTATTCTGATTTGCTCCTTAGTTGTTCCACCAAGGACTAAGCAATGTACAACACTGTCAAATGGAGCACCTCACTTCAGTCATATTATACCATGTTTTTCTTTCTTACTGAAGGATCTTGACTCTTCATTAGGTTTTTAAAATACTGATGTTAACTCTAAGTGGACTAGGATCCAAATGGTGAGAGAGAAATCCTCTCTCAGGCCATACTGCCACAGACAAAACATAAATGTCCTCAAGCTCATTGTTTTTATTGTTCAAGAGAACAACTGGCTGGATCTGCTGGACCATTTGCTTGCAGTGGGAAGAGCAGGATGGTGTGTGATTGGATCCAGATACGGTGTTTATCAGTGAGGCTGCTCACCACTGTCACACAGCCTTATGTCTTCTGGCTTCAATAACCTGCTGATTGCTAGATTAGAAAAATGCTTCATAACACTTGTGACTCTTATTATGCTTGTTTTAACTGGGCATATTGGCACAATAGCAAGTAGCAGGACTTTCTGTACAGACATGGGAAGTTAACATTCTTTATCTTAGTTCCCCTTGGCTAAGGCATAACCATGACACAGAACTTACCTCTTACAATACTTGGGCTTTGAGTATTTATTAATGCTTATCTAAATGAAACTTCTATATGTGAATTTGTTCTCCCTTATTCTAAGCAAATTTTTTAAAATGCTTAATTCTTCCCTGATTTCATTTTTCCAGAGTTATTACTATGATAGCATCAAAGAATAAATTTCACTGGCAGTGTTGCAACTCTCCTTATGCTTATATGTGGTTTCCAGCCATGAAGAGATGACATGACACTTACTTAGTATGCTGGTTGGTCTGTTTTAAAAGAACTGAATTACTGTCTGAGGCACACACAGCATATCAATAAACAACATTGCTGTCTGCAGATATTTCTGGGGTTTGGTTTACTTGCTCTTAGTTGGTTTTGATTTGTTTGGGTTTGGATTGAGGTGGGTTTTTTCTTTGTTTATTTTTTGGTTTTTTCTGCATTATTACTTGTATTTAACGAAGGAAGCAGACTATTGAAAGGCACATAGGAGTTACCAATTTGGATTACACTGGTAGTTCACTAACTCTAGTTATGATCACAGCTAAGAGTGTCAGAGAAAATATAGTAATGTATACAGCATAGAGTGTACTTCATAACTTCTCTCCACAGAAATAAGCTTCTTAATCTTTTCTGTTGGCTCCTCTTCCCCCCTCCAATGCTGAGGATGTGCATTTTAATATTACTTTCAAATTTTATGTTTATAAGCTGTTATTGTTCCTGGGTTGTGCTCATACAGAATCATTTGTGTCCTGCTCATTCCCCTGTATGAAGCCATTTCCTAATCCTGCAGGTTAGGTCCTGACTGTCTGGGCAGGCTTCAGGTGGCAGGTAATCCCCAGGGAACTGTGACAAATATAGGATGTCCAAGAAATATCTTTGAAGGGAAGGGGAAATGTCCTTAGGACAGAACAACCCTCTGCAAGAAACCTCAGAATAAATAGAATCAACATAGCATAGCAAAGATACCAAATAACAAATTGGGCAGGATGGAAACATCCTTTGTGAGTTTTATACTCCAAGAATATAATTCTGTCAAATGACAGAATGTCTCAGGCTGAGTGGAAATGCCTTTGCCGCCTGTTATTCTGTGGGAAATCTAACCTCTGGTGAGTATTTTCTTGCCAGCTCATGTTCACCCCTCCTTGCTGCACTACCTGTGAGTCAGGAGTTCACAGTGCAATGTCAGCATTTCACATCATCCAAGTGAACTTAACAGGCTTTAAGGTGCTTCATCTTATCCACACCATTCAACAGCTGAACATAAGAGGTCATGAGCTTCATTTTCTAAATGCATCAGGTCTCTCTTTACACAGATGTCAACAGATACCAGCAACGCATCATGTGCCATGCAGGCAGACATCTCTGCAAGAGATGAGCCTGGCTGCACTGTGGAGGCTGTGCACATCAACTAGTTCAGCTAGTGGAAAAAAAATGCAATGGAAAGGTGGCTTTGTAGATTATTGCAAATAAACAGAATTGTATCAGTCAGGCAGTAACCCTGGGCAGTGTCCTTGTTCACATCCCCAAAACTCTGGGTGACTCCTCAATGCTTCCTCTAAGAGCTGCTTCTGTCACCTCCTGCTGCACTTGTTCAGCTGTGCTCAAGGTTTCTCGATGCATGGCTGGAGAGGTGCAAGCCACCCTCCAGAATTCCATGCTGAGCTGTCCCTCATACAAACGTTTCTGACCAAAGCATTTCTCTACAGAGCTTTTCCATTCAAGGTTCAACAGTGTGGGAAATGGATTTGTTGAGAATTCTCCAAGTCTGACAGAAGGCCCACACAGTTATGTGCATCTGTATGCAAGCTTTGAGATAAAGTATGCTTAGGCCATGGAATAGGACAGACATTGTTGAGAGAGAAATTGAACTAGAAACAAGTTTCAAATTATGACTTTGCAAATAGATTAGATATTTTGGAGAAATAGACCTATGAAAGATGTATTGTAGCAGGACCCATGTGGGGTATTTTAATAGATGATTGGCTTAGAAGCATTAGCAGCATTGTGTGGCAAAAGCTGATAGGCCAAAAAACGTTTATAATGTATTAGGAAATAGTTTGGCTTCTGATTATGATGGCGTGATGTATAACATCTATACCATCTCACCCTACTCATAAGACTGAATATGGAATAAAAGTCTTTAAAACGCCTCTCAGGAGCCCTGTCTCTGGGTCAGAAAAAGGGTTTTTCTAGCACAACAGCCTTTGGCCTTCCCCAGTCTGGGATGGGAGGAGGGATGAATACATACATCTCTGTCAACAAACATCTGTCAAGCTTGCTGGTTCCCGGGGGAGCACTGTGTCACTTTAGCTCCTTCATGGTTTTTTACATTGATGTGAATTTTGGATTTTCTGGGTTTTCTTTTAATCCTTTTGGGAGACTAAGTAATTATTTGCTCATAAAGGGAAGTGATACTACTATCCTCCCACTGGTTTTGTGAAAGGTGTAGAAGTTCCTTCTGAATTTCTCTGGAAGATTGAACACTTCCAGCTATAAATACTTTAAGCTAATTGCTTTACAAACACCTGATTTTTTAAAATTCAATAAAAACCTTTCAGATTATAAATTGATAAAAAAAAGATTAATTTTATCTATTTTTCATCACTGTTATGGAGACACTACTCTGGGAACATGATAAGTATGTGCATCTGTCGGAATTCTGGTTTTATTAGAAAGGTTGAGTTTTATCTGTTAAAACAGGAGATTTGTGAAGTGGACATTCATTAGAAACTCAGGAACATTTACTGAAAGGTTAAATAAACTGGAGCACACTGTGTGTTTCCCTTTCCCCCCTGCTCTCTCCTGACTGGTGGAAGAGATGGATGTTATTTCCCAGACAGATGTATCTTGTTCATGAATCTTTTTAGAAATATTTTAGAATAGAACTGTGGCTTACAGTGTCTTAAATAACTATTTTTCATAAATATACAAGAGTCTGCTTCTGTCTTTGCTGAAGATGTTTTCTAGTGCCTGTTATGATGTTGCTAAAAGCTATTTAAAGCTATTTAAAGCTATTTAAATGGCCTTAAATTAAGCAGTTTGTATAATGACCGGACAGCAAGAAAACCAAAACAATGTGCCATTAATACATACCCCAGACACATACATATAATCTAAAGATATTTCAAGTATCTAGTTAGATTTGGTATCTTTTAATTAGAAGCTTAACATTCATCTGTATTCATGCCAGAATTAACTTGGACTGCTACTAATGAATTCTCTAAATAAATTTTTGTGCAAATTGTTTCTACCCAACGGCTGGGAGCAGGGGAGCACTGGGAGTTGCAATAATAATGTCTGGGACTCATTGCCTCTTGGGGTTTGACTTTGTCAATTGCTTTGTTTTCATCAGCTTCATTGATTTTCTTCTTTTTTTTTTTTTTTTTTTTTTTTTTTTTTTTTTTTTACCAGAATTAGAGCCAGAAAATATGTAAGCAATCAAGTAGGTTTTCTTTTGAAAAGCATCATCTATTGATCATCTTCAGCCTGTGCTGAGGCAGTGGTATCTTTGGGCTGCTGTACAGAGAGTCCAGTTCCTGCCATAGTGGAACTTAGGATTTGAGTGAGTTGTTTCTAAAAAGACACTCCACAATATTAATTAATTCTTAGCTGCAAAGTTTGGGGGACAGGATGTACAACTTCTTCGATGCAGCATTTAGCTGTATTACATCTTCTCTGCCAATTTTTGTACGTAGCCACGAATCACACCTCCTTAAGTAATGAGATTAAAACAGTGGCTTTTTTCTCTTTGCTCTCTGTTTTATGAGGTGTCATCTGACATTTATGACAGTTTTTAGCTTTGTAACTGCCAATTTACACTAATAAAGATATGGAAGCTGAGAATCACTTGGTTTTATCATTGCAGGACTGGGAGCTTTGAAAAACACTAAATGTCAAGAAATTTGGCTAAAATCATGATAGTTGTTAGGGATCTGCAGTGGGACAGTAGAGCCCTCCCTTGGTTCTACATGCAGGCCTGCAGGAAGGCTTACACACCTTTCCCAGTGACATATCAAGGGATCAAAGTCTGTTAAGTGATTGAGGCCTGCTGACAAAAACCAGAAGTGACAGACAAGTAAATGACACTAAGGAAACACACACTGTGGGCGTGGTCCCCTTGGAAAGGCTGTGTGGGATCCCAGCCACTGCTTACTCTTATCTCTCTACTACCTAGCTGTTGATGGATGGGGAGTTGAGGAAGCTACCTACTCAGCTGTACACAAGTGTCTTGGGTTATGGACACTTACTATGGAACCAAAAATTTTATTTTATTTCATCTGTTGAAAGCAGTTGGAGAGATGTTCTTCTTTATCTCTTGTAACTCTGGGGAGAGGGGAGCGGATGCCTTCTGATAATGGGCCAACTGTTAAAATCAGGTGGGGCAGTGTTTCTTATCTCTTTCACCACCTGTCCTCCCTCCAGGGGAATATCTTCTGCTAATGGGCCATTAAGGCTCACCAAGGACAGGACACATTCCATCATCCCATTGTGAGATGCTCCACCCAGTGGGGGGAGCCAACCATTCCTACCTGGATAAAAACTGAGACATAGGAACATGAGGTATCTGGTTCCACCAGATTCCCAGAGGAAGACCGGACCCTTCTCACCATCACTGGACCCTTTTCTCTCAGGATCATCTCTGCTCCACCAGAACCACATCTGCTACTGCAGGAGGACTTCCTGGGGACTGCTTCCAACACCCTGACCAACAGGGTGTCAGGTTGTAGCTCTGACTCTGTCAGGGTTTCTAGGATTGTTGTTTGTTTGCTTGTTTGTTTGTTTGGTTGGTTTTTTCCTACTACATTTGTATTGTTAATATTCCTAGTAAAGAACTGTTATTCCTATTCCCAAATCTTTGCCTGCAAGCTCTTAATTGCAAAATTATAATAATTTGGAGGGGGTGAGGGTTTACATTCTCCATTCCAAGGGAAACTCCAGCTTTTCCTGGCAGATCCCTGTTGTTCCAAACCAAGACAACAATCCCTGCCAAAAATTGATGACTTAGCCCATGTGCAGCTGCACTGTAAAGACAGCTAGTGCCATGAGCATTCTAGTCTAGGGAATGTCATGGTCTGACCTAATCTTTCTCTGGACAGAAATGCAGTGTTTGTCTGCCCTTCAAGAAAACAGAAGAAAGTAGTATCTGAATGTTCTCTCTGGTAGTGAGCATGGGGATTTACTTGTTCTTCATGGAAAAATGTGCAACATTAGAAAAACAGTATTTACAAGAGAGAGCTCCTGGTGGCATTCGGAGAGTTCTCACCTTCTTGTTGAAGTGACTGCAGTCAGAATTACGGGGGCACAAGAATAAAACCTAAAATTAGTAGTAGTTGTTTGTAGTTCACATTCTGTCCACTCAAGATTTCATAGCTGCCTACAATAAGGAATTAAAACCAAAGGGATGCTGTTAACATTGTATTATTATGCAATGGCCAAATAGTAGAATGATTGATTGATTGATTGATTAGACAAAATGTCAAGAGCAAAATTACTCTTGCATTCCAGAAATAAAGTAGAAGGTTGTTGTCTTTCTAATTTCTGTGTTTGCATCACATTTGAAATTGGTAATTCCTAACAAGGCTTAAATAGGCTGTGAATATGTGATTTAAAAAAACTGATTATTTTATCCCAAGAAAGAAGTGTGCATCATTTGAATGACATGTTTCAGGAGCTTCCTGTGTTCTGCTGAACACAGGAAGACTAAGGATGAAAAACAGCATATGTTAGAAACTCATGCACTCTCTCTACTCTAGCATTGTAAGTATATGCAAGAACTCTGACACAGCCTTTGGTGCTGAACTTCAGTCTAGATCCAGTTCTTGAGGATCCTGACAGTTTCATGTTAAGAGTTACTCAGCCTGACACATTGGTGAGCCTCTTCTCTGTAGTTTAATGCTGTACAGGGTGCTCCTCCCCTGGGAGAGATGTGAAGGCAGTTGCCTAAAGAGCATGTGTGTGATAAAACCATTTCCTTTATTGGTGTTGCAGTCTCACTTCCTTCATTTAGATGCATATGAGTGGAAAATGTCATCATTGTGTGCAGAACTCAAATGTGCTCTCTTAATCAACCAAGCTAAGACTTAGTGACATGCACTAAAAAACACAGCCCCCAACAACCAGGTATCTGTCAGTTTAGGCGTTTTGGTTATGATGTGCTCTTTGGTCTGTCAGGAATGTGGAGTCCACAAGCTGCGTTCTGGAATTAGGAGAAGTTGAGAAATGAGCATTTAGAGTCAGATGTGTTGACTCTTCAGAAAGTTTGATTTCCCCACCCCCAATGACACTTTAGCTACGTACCAGCTCTCTCACTTAGGCACAAGGCATGTGCTGTTCCTACAACTCTCCATCCACGCTCTGTGGG
The DNA here is from genome assembly GCA_027886175.1 of Phylloscopus collybita. Classification (NCBI taxonomy): domain Eukaryota; kingdom Metazoa; phylum Chordata; class Aves; order Passeriformes; family Phylloscopidae; genus Phylloscopus; species Phylloscopus collybita. Next base: position 44,730,121 of record JAJNNQ010000137.1, on the reverse strand, counting down.
CCAACAGCCAACTACCACGTGGTGCTTGTGGAAGGGCGTTGCTTAGAGGGAAGGATGTCAAAGAGAAGAGGCACAAACTGCACTTGACATGCAAAAAGGGCTTGAAAGGAAGAGGCTGATCGTCTTCTGCTTCTGTGCTGTCAGATGTGCCTGCTTATGTGTTACTTTTTTTTTTTTTTTTTTTTCCCCAAAGCTACTAGATGGGTAGAGTGATGAAAGCTTTAATATTACCAAGAAACTGAGAAGATCTGGGCCTCTGCTGAGATTTGCAGGAGGTATCATATTTAGCATATGCCTGGAAAATATTTTTGTGGTGAATTGTCTGTTTTTCATATTGGATCCAGTAGGAATGCTTGGAGAAGACAGTTGAACCTGAGAAGATTAAAGGAAGTCAAAGGGAAAGGGGAGAATTGGACAAAATAATGGGAGATTTATCAGTCTGAATGAAGCTGGCTTTTTCTCAAAAAATTAGGTATCTTCAGGTAGAACAAGGAATCCCATACCAAATGTGTTACAGGTAACTGTTTATTTTTGATGTGTTATCTGACATGGGTTGTTTTAAAAGAGTCTAGCAAAGTTGTTTCTGTATTATATAAGTTTTGCTCAAAAATAGGTAAAGCCAATGACATTCATATAAACTGTTTCTTTGTTTCCCTTGAAAAAAATGGGAAAATACTTAGGCATTTCTCTTTGTGGATTTGATTTGTTCATGTTGGGTGCAAGCCAACCCTCCTTGAGGCTGATTATTTTGCTAGAAGGGCAAATACTCATCTCTGGCTTTCAGCAGATGAAGATACTGGGAATAACTGGGATACTGCAGTCAGGTGAAGGATGCTGGTTGTCTCTGTATCCATGCCTGTTTTAAAGACTCAGGCAATTGGTAAGCTGACAAGAGACATTTCAGCAATGCAGGTCCCAGTTATGACTAGAATAATTCATGTCTAAGTGTGACATGGTGATCTACATCAGAGAGGTGCTTTGTGTATGTGTCAGTCTTGTTAACAAGTGACACTGGGCTTCTCTGGTGTTAAACTTTCCTCTTGTAGTAGCAATCCCCAGCATGTGGCACAAAAGTAGCTAGAGATGGCCAGCGGATTTGAGATCCCTGAGGAAACAATTGAGAAGAGGCTGAAGGCAAGTTTAGCTGCTGTGGAACCCCTTGTAGCAGCCATTTGGCTGCTTCTGAAGGATGGATCAGATTTTTTATTTTTTGGTGGCAGTTCAGGCAAAGGAAATCCCTTTGGTATGTAAGAGTTTTGACATCTGAGTGAGGAGCCTTACAAATGCTCTGTGTGCAGAGGACTGCTTTGTAGACTCCAGCCTTCTGTAGATCAGCTGAAATTTCAGTCTGTTTTCCTACATATTTCTGCCTTTCCTCTTGGCTGGGAGGGAGTTTTTACTAGATAAGAACCCAAGTCACAGACTCAAAGACTTGCAGCTGAATTTTGTCATTGACTCATTACATGCCTATTGATAATCCATCTGCAAATAAGATAATTGCCTGTAATTTGGGGTGTCTCATCTAAAGACCTTATTTTTCAGTGCTAAAAAATGAGACTAATGCAGATAACACAAGGATATTGAGTAGAAATACTCACTGTATCTAAATATTGAAGAGCTGTTTGCAGGTATAGTGTGCTTTTTAATGGCTAAATAGTGTTATTTAACAATGCTTCCAGCCCTAAAAATTCCACTGTCCCAAATCAAACTTTTATTCCAACTTCTACCTAGAGAATAGTTTTCCAGTTATGACTGTGTGTAACTTGTCACGGGTTCTCATCTGACCTAACTCTTGACAGTGAACTGAGTTTAATCTCATCTGTCTCAGTAGCTCAGATGTTCCTAGACTTTATCCTGAAAACCATTGCACAGTTAATGTAGTAAATCCCCACTTTACCAGAGCGATTGTCCATATCAAGCAGTTGAGGGCTGAGAGCCCTACTCAGTAAGCAGGGGTGGAAGTTTAAAAAACAGTATATGCCATACTCAGCAGGAAGCTTTCTCAACTGGTGGAAAAAGGACTTGATTGATTGACTGACTGCTCAGGCAATGGGTCACCCTTTGCAGGTATCAGAGATGCAGAGAGCCTTTCTCCAAAGAAAGTACCTTCTTTGTCAGTTCAGATATACCCCATAATGGCATGTGTTTCATCTCTGCATCTATCAAGACACAGTGAACTAGAGTAACACGGGATTTTCCTTATTCTTGGTTTCACCGGCTGGAGAAAATTCCTCATTCATTTACTTAGAACAAGTGACAGAACAGTCTGTGGAAAGTAGCACAAAAATGCTGATGAACATCTGTAATTTTCCTGTGCCATTTATTACTGTTTCATAGAAGTGATTTCCTTTGTGAAAAGGAAATTTCATGCCTTGCTAATTCCTAATGTATTTTGCTTCATCTTCAAATGTACAATTTTGGCAGAGATTTCTACAAAATCCTTCTCAGTTCCCAAATTTTAAAATATTCAATATACTCCAGTATGAATGTCATTAGGCTTTTGAATCTATCAATCTAGTGTGTTGCCTTTTAAATTTAATTTTCTAGAAATAGTCAGTTCCCTATACCCAACACATGATTGATGATACTTCTGCAGCCTGTCAGAATCCAATTACTTGCTTTAGCAAAACTTCACTTTTCGAGGGGGGGTCACGCTGGTAGCATGTACTGTCAGAAGGAATTTGGGGCATTGATATCTGCCATGGGATGTGTGCTTTGGCGTAAACCAGATTTGTTCATATTTCTCCAGGATAAATTACCTGTAAAAAAATAATCATTCTTTGAAAAAGCTAATTGCACTTAGTCTAAAACACATCAGTTAGCATGCTCATTTCAGAGCTGGAGACGTGTCTGAGCCCCTTGCTCTTCTCACATGTCAAAGGCTGTTCCTAGTGAGTGCCTCTGGAAAAGCATATCTGTGTGTTCAGATTTGATAATAATCAAATTTCTTAGTAGTTCTGAATGATGGTGACTGAAAAGCTAGAACCCCATGAACCTAAATATCCTTGTATCATGAGTAGTGCTGCTTGATTAACTTAATATCCTTAACTCCAAAAAGAGAATTTCTTTGTTCACAGATGAAAACAATCCTCTCACGCCTTCCTGCCTACCTGCCCACCTTGAACTTCTAAGTAGGAGGAATCAGGAGAGACACTGTGTTGGATTTACAGTAAATCTTGGCCATGCACGTATGATGTCAGGCCAGACAATAGCTGTATGATGTCACCCAGATTAAAAAATGGATTGCCGTATCAATAAGCTACTGCCTATCGTGATGTCAGTCTGCACAATGCCAGTGATTTGGCAGACTTTTAACTTGAAGAGTTATAACTGCTTTCCTCTTGATCACTTTATTAAATCCAGATTGATCTTTCATCCAAAATGTCAAGGAATCTGTCAGCAGCTTAGCAATTAATGAGAATAATGACCTGCTGTAAAACAAACAGCTGTTAATTAAAAGTACAAGTCATGTCTGCATTTGCCAACAAGATAGCTTTTTTTCACCTGTTCTTAATGCTCCTCTTTTAAAAAAGACTAAAGAGAATCTGTTGATTGCATTTGAACTCAGGTTCCTTTTCAGTGCTCAAAATTTTGGCTCATAAATAGGGACAGCTTATGTTAAGTCTGCTGTAGTAATTCTGGCCCTAAGCTTTTTACTGCATTCTTTGAAGATTTCTGCCCCTGCTTCTAGGATTGCTTGACTAATCATAGATCAGTTGCAGATCTGCTTAAATCATAGCTGGGAAGACCACATCATTGCTAGAAAAGACCAGAACTGATGCCAGTTTGCATCAATAGGCCACAGTGATACAGTATCATCTTCCCTAGAAGCTGACCCAGTCTTGTAGGGAGGGAGACAGGCATTTAAATGGGCAGATTGTCTGAACAGAAAATTATTTTAAGCTTTTTTAAGCTCATCTATATCTACTAATGAGTCAGAGCTTTAATTCCCAATGAATTAAAGAGATAATCTGAGAGTTTTATACTTAAGCAGTTAAGGACTAAATTCTTGAAAATACTCAAGTTATTTTGATGGTAGAACTGTAGCCCCTGAATCAGACTTTGCAGTGTTGGACTCAAACCACTGTACTTCTGTTAAAAATTTGATAAAACTCAGACACCCTCTGTAAAAAATGTTCAGTCAAAAAATGTGCATACTCTAAGTGAATGTACTGTTTCCACTTCACATTATAATCAAAAGGACTTTGAAGGTTAAACACTTTACATTTTTGGACAAACACGGAAGTGAAACTTTTACCATTTTACATTACTTCTACTTTCCTTTCATGTTGGCACAGGCCACAGGTCAGATTTTATCTGCATAGTAGATAAGAAAGATCCCCGTTGCCATACCAGGGAAAATGAGTAAAAGTGTAATTTAAGTCAGAGGCAAAACTCTTGCTTAATTAAGTGAAACCGGACTTTTCCTAGTGTGTTTAAGAATATATTAGTTCTTTGCAAAATAATTCTTGTTCTTTCCCTTAGGATAAAATGCCAGAAAATCTCCCTCATATGTGAGGAAAAAGAGGCACTTGTAGCATAAGCCTGTAAACACCACTGGAAACCTTATTGCTCGAACAGCGTGCATTTATTGCCTTGGGTTATTCAACATCTGAAGATACACTCGTTGTTTCTCTTACGTGTATTAATATCAAAGCCAAATTTAATACATCTTAGATCCTATGGGGAAGAGCCTTGGAGCTCCTTGCATACAAGCTGCAGCTTCTTGCTTGTTCTCCAAGAGGGCACATTAAAAGGCCTTTTTCACTTGTTTTTGAAGTGCTGCACCTTTCCTGTGCTATCACCTCTGACCTTCCAGCTGGTGGCACTGTCAGCATAACCCTTGGCTCCCAGCTGTTTTCCCCAACCCTCACTCCTATTGCGTGGCCTCTCTCATGTGGTGCAGAGAACAGAAGCTGTGACTCTTTTAACAAACAGTTTCTTGGTCAGTGCCTTCATACCAATTCAGAAAGATTACAGAAGGGTTTGGATTGGAAGGGATCTGGAAAATCATCAGATGGATGGTTCCATCCAACCCTCCTGCCATGGGCAGGGACATCTTCTATTAGACCAGGTTTCTCAGAGCCTCATCCAGCCTGGTTTCTTCCAGGGATGAGGAGTCCACAACTTTCTCTGTGCAACCTGTTCCAGTGTCCCACCACCCACATTGTAAAGAATTTCTTCGTAGCATCTTATCTAAACCTGCCATCTTTAAGTCTAAGAAGAAGTTAGGAAGGTGTTATTTTCTAGGGATGTAATGGTCAATAGCTGTTTTGGCTGTAATGCTGGCTCACTTTAGCTGGTGTGCTATCCCAGCTGTGAGATTTACAGGGGTTTGTAAGCATCTTGGGATTTCTGATGGTGCCTTTCATGCTACTTGTATCTGTTAAAATGCTGTATGTTTTGTGCTCTGAGACATTTCCTGACTACTCAATAGAAATATCTGATTAATTAGATATCATTAGGTTAAATATAGTTAAATAAAGAAACACAGGTAATTGCTTCAAGGATGATGCTTGCATAAATAATTTTTTCCTGTTGCTTTTCTTTCCCCCTAGTTCAGCTGTGGAAATACAACCTGTTCTTTGTTTTGCTGTGGAAAGGCCCCATACAACAAGGAGATGTAGCTAGAAATCAGTCGTGCACAAATGTAGTCAAGTAAAAGTGTGAGAAAATGAGGAAAAGAAAATAGTTTTTTCACCATCTTTTTGAAATCTAGTAAAGGGTCCTGAGCCTGGTAAAGTTCAAATTTGGCCATTTACCATAGAAATAGAACACTGAAAGAAAGGTACTTCTAGCAAGGAATTTCTGTGATTTCTCTTTGTGTAATGTGAACCTGCTTTGCCTGAATAGATAGGATTTTGGAGATGTCCAGTAGTAATTTATGCCTAGTACCTTATTGCATGGAGCTTCACATCCACTTGGGTTTATCTGGTATGTTGTATTTAAGTTGTGCCCGTGTTTCATTTATCAACTCATAATTTTTTATGCACATAAGCAGGGTGAAAGGCATACCAAAAGAACTATCTACATTTGGATTGAAATGATCTATTAATATGACAGACCAAAATATATCAACATCATTTGTATTCCTGCACATGCTAAATAATTGTGTTTTCAGAGTGGGTATATTATGACTTCCAGATTCTGAAATAATTAAAAGGCTCAGCTATAGCTGAATTATTAGTTGCAGCGATTTAGCTCTGCCAGAAACGTTGTGATTATATAGACTGTTAACGTGGTGTGGGGCAGCAGTGAAGATAAATATGTGATTGTGCTGATTATTCACCTTTCCAGACAGCAACATTCATCTTTTTGTCAGTATTTGGACCCATCCACCTGAGTAAAACTGGGAAACACTATTAAAATCAGATTTTTGTTTTGAGTAGTTTTTTTTAATTAAACCATTATATTATTTAGTTTTCTGAGATCTTGTGTGCCACACCCATGCTTATACACCCTGATGTCCTAATGCTTTTAGTGCTATTCAGTAGTGTGCTTGGTAGAACTAAAATGTGCCAAAAGCAGTTTGTTTCATTATTCTCATTATTCTGACTATTTTGCTAACAATTTGGTTTCTTTGTTTTTTCTCAAAATGGTTAGCACTTACAGCTTTTTTTTTTTTTTTTTTCTGAAAATTGTAGTGCAAGTAAAATAGGAATTTGAATAAGCTTGAGTACTTCATTTGGAAACATTTGCAATTGATTAATGCATAGGTGATAATCTGAGCAACAAGTGTTGTAGTCACCACCAAAAACTATGATAAAATTACTTTTTTTTTTTTTAAGAAAAAGAAGTATGTTTCCAAATGAAGATAAAAACCTTCCAAGTTTAGAGAGGTTGCTCAGAAGTCACTTCTCACTGTTCCTTGGAGGAATGAAGGCCGTTGTTCCCTGTCCTAAGCAAGGGATAGCAAAGACAGACAACCATGTCCTCGCACTTTGTGTTCTCAGCTGCAGCATGGGGTCACCCAACCCACTAACCTGCCATTCAGTAAAGGCCTGAGCTAGCTTTGGCTACAGGATTTTTGCTGCCCCAGACAAACCTGAGCACTGGCATGCTTTATTGCCTGGGCTGTACCATTCAGCGTGTCCTCTACAGCTTTTTACCTTCTACAGAAAATATCTAAAATAGTGTCAGATCATATAGGACAAGTCCTTTTTTTCTTCTTTTTCCTTAACTAAGCAGAATTTATATCTTTACCCTTTCTACCTCCAAAGTTATTTTTTCTTCATTAAAGTGAGTAGATGTTCAGCTGTAGCTTTTACCCAGAGAACTGATGTTAATCATCAGTGAATTACATGGTAGTGATTGAATTTATCAGAGTACAATGCCAGGACAGCATGTTTCATAGCTTTTTTTTTCCTTTCAGTTTTCTGTAATGAAGGATAAGAGAAATATCTGTAGGTGGCAATAGTACTGAAGCTGTAGCCATATACCATTTGAGGGTTTTAATGGGTAGGTTACCATCAAGTTAATTTTCAAGTCAGCTTTCTGCAATTCTGATTCAATAAATTGCTTTATTGATGTTGTAGACTGGGGCGTTGTGGTCCCTAATGTCTGACTGCAAATCTGAGTGCCAGAGTCTCCTCACCACGGCAGTGATTACCTTAGGCAAAAAGTCATGAATGGCTTTCAAAGTTTCAGTGTTTGTCTATGTAACTATTGATTGATTTTGAATCACTGAGTGCAGACATGTATTTCTAATGACAGCACTGTGACATTTGTACCATTAGCATGATGTTAATGTGCAGTACAAGAAACTATAATAATAGTCACAAATCACAGATTTTTTCAATGAATTTGAAGGATAAAATGTGGTGTGTACCCAAACTAAAAACCATCAACCATATGAAGCCCAAGTTCCAGCCTGCACTTGCTTTTCTGAGATGAACTGATGGTGCTGACAGGTAACAGCAGTATCTGGAGAGTGTAATGGTTCCTGTGCAGCTTTGAGGGCAGGCAAGGGAGAAGGGGTGCTGTGAGCATGAGCAGTAGCACGAGGCACCCTGTTGGGGTTAGCTGTTTCTGGGCTCATGCACTGTGAGTTTCAGGTATGCTCAGGACAGACCTTAGGCATCTTATATATGGGCTGCTGAAATGTGGAATTTCTGGAAAATACTCTTGGAGGTGCAGCTGGGTCCATGGCTAACGGATTTGGAGCAGCATGCCAGGTGTTTACGTGGCATCCAGTGGGTTGCACAATGCCTTTTGCAATTCTCTCCTAGAGAAGGAGCACAGCTAAAGTGTCAGAAGTAGCTACTTCATTTGGTCATTGCACTATGATACACTGTATTTCCTATTGCAGTGGATAAAGGCCAGCTAGGATTACAGAAACATTGCAAACAACTGCACAAAATCATAAAGAGTTCTTAATTTGCAGTCTATAACAAATTTTCTTCTGCTCCATTATTACTTGGGTTATTGGCCCACTGAAAATTAAATAAGGTCTTTCTTTGACACAAGTAGTTTGCCTAAGAGGAGGCAATGCTAACTGAATAGAAAAACCTAAGTTCTATTTATGCTCTATTACCTGTGGTGGCATTTTTTATTAAATTCCACAAAATGGGAAAACAATAAATCATTCAAAATTCTAGATGCCACTAGATTACCTTTTTGTCTAGAATATTATTTCTTGAGGCAGTCTAATTTATGCATTCCAACTACTTTGCTGACTACTAGTAGTTCAAAATAAAGAACATTTTGGCAGAAATTTAATCATTACATTTGGTTGTGAATGCCCATTGCTCAGAAAATTGTCCCTGTAATTGTGCTCCCATTTTAACTGGCATTTTAATTATAGCTTTTCTGCTTATCAGGGTAAATCCAGGGACCATTTGTTGTGCACCTGAATCCGCTGACTAAAATGTTGGAAAAATAAACTCTATGTAAAATATAAGAGTTATTTGAAATAATGAAATGGTTCCAAGTGCCAAACTAACACGTGAAATCAAAGCAAAAGAGAGTCAGCCTGTTGTGACTCTGGGAGCAGCAGGTGAGGTGGGGACTCTGTGACCTAGTTTGCTGCTCTGATCTATTGGTATTAGTCATCCCAGTGGCCAAACCCCAAAATTCCGCATCTGTTGGTATTGTTAAGGTGATTTTACTATCAGGTGATACTAAAAGAAAGTCCATTTCAAGCACATCTGTGATTCACTATACTTGTCTAGACTTGTTCTGTGAGGTTAACATGTTGTTGTCCTTCACATATTTCATCCCTGTTTTTTCAAATTGTTTTTGTTCTGCAGCTTCAAATAGTCCAGGCCTTTAAAAAAAACTCTTATGGTAATGGAATTCATTAGTCATGTAAGGAAAATTCTAGTAAAGACTAAACTTGTTTAGAACTAAAGACTTAGTTCAACCTTGTGAAGGAACCATGTTATTGCCTCCAAAGGTTAGGGAAAATGAGCAGCCAACACACATAAGAGGAATTTTATAACAGTAGTGGTGGGTGGAAATGAGGTTAAAAATCTTGCTGTGAACCAAAGATCAGACACCAGTTTCTGTTGTCAGGGTTCAAACTCAGTTATAGAATTATGACCTCAGCTGTCCTCAATTACCTTGTTGCACAATGATCATAAAAAAGGGAGAGTCTTAAAAACACTGCCTTTGCTGTCATTGCCATGCAAGAAATTACTGCATTGTTTAGAAGCTGAGGCTGACTTCTGTGTGTATGTGCGTGCTTCAGAGCTGTGCTATTGTTTGTGGGGTTTTTAATATGATGACTTAAAAAAGATCATGAGATAGCATAAAATCTTGACTGAATTACACGGATTACTCAGCTGCTGAGGAACCTGGGTCCCCCCCAACCCATGCAAATTGTGCTGCACAATGTAGATAAATGGTTTACAGGCTAGCAGTAGTGTTCTCAAAACTTGTGCTCCCTCATATGTGGGTGGATCATGCACATAAGCTACAGGGTTCATAGGGGACATCAGAACATCTTTCAGCAAGTTACAGGCTTCTGTGATTGCTGCTGCCACATTCCAACTTGCTGTCCTGCAACTCTTGGAGAGATGGTCCTTCTTGGGCCATGGTGGGCACTGGGTCCAGGACAAGCACACTAGGAGGTGTTACCTCAGGCTTTCTCCATGACAAGCATCTGTCTTTTGCCATGCTCCAGGTTATCTAAGGGAAGGCTCAGGAGATTATATTACAGCTGTCGGGAAGGATGGCACAGTCCCCTGGCAGAGCTAACCAGGCTGTGTCAGGGCTGCTCTTGTTACAGGAGTCACACTGGCTGCTGCTGCGCGCCCCACACTGCGGGTGCCACGGGCTGCTGCCCTGTCTCATGGGCTCCTCTCAGCAGCCAGGGAGCTCAGATCAGGAGCTCCACCTCAGGGAGCTGAAAACAACCATGGCTGTGTATAAAACAGTGCGCTTTTTGCTCTGAGAAATGCAAGCATAGAGCCACTGCTCCTTCTCTATTTTCTTGCTCTTCCCATACTGCTGCTGCCTCCCTTGTGCTATTCCATGTCCTGTCACTTTCTACTCCCTGTACTTCCAGATTGTACAAGTCACGGGTTAAAAATAAAGTCTTCCGGAGGAAAAGCATGTTTGCAACAATAGAAGCTAATGTAAACAAAACCCAGTAGAATGGTTTTCTGGTTCATGGTTTTATTAATGTCTTTAGCTTTAAAGGGATTTGAGATTTTTATGAGGTAAATGACCTGTTTCAGGCTACACAGACATTTCAAGTTAAATAAAAAATTTAAGGCATAATACAGTGTTCTTGCATACTCCTGTTGCTTGGGATTGGAAAGGTTACTGAAGATTTCCTTTCCTGTTGCTATGCATTTTTTCATTGTTGGGAAGCGTAGATGAAGGTGAAGGTAGCAGCTATTTCAGGAGGCTGCCTGTGAAGCAGAAAAGTGTTTTAGATATCTTCCATTCTTGTTCCCCCGTGCACAAAAAGCAGATGCCAAGTACCACATGCTCCCCTATTTTGTCTGTCAGGTGCTTACGTAGGATACATCTCTGCTTTTGTGTAAAGGCTTCCAAGGAAGTCTCAGATGCTGAGCTGAGCTGGTTCCTCTGTTGCCATTTTGTCAAAATGCACCTGAAGAAGCATCATCAAATTGTATGCACCCAGGTAGTTTTCTGTGACAGTCCCTGGGGTCATGTAATGTGAAAATGTTTGAAAAACATAGCAACAGTAAGGCGGAGCTACCTGTGGTGCACCTCTTTTCTCCCTGAGCTGAACTGGTGTGAAGCAGTTCTTGCTGGGCGTATATCCAGGGCAGCTGGTGTTCAAAAATAAGTCTGCAGGCACATTTAAACAGAAAAAACTCCTTAAAAATTTATCATATCAGTGGGGCAACAATGTCTCTCAGCAGAGTTTTCACCCACTCCATGAGTGGACAAAGCAGGATGTACACCTGCAGGTCAAATCCCTGAGTAAGTGGTAGGTGACATCTGCCACCCCATCCCCCTCATCTCCACTCTTGCTGGCAGAAAGATAAAATGTATAATCTGGAGCAAATGAAGCCATATCAAACTGAAAGTTTGCTGTCCCTCACCTGGGATAAAAAAGCACTGGGTTTTTTACCAGTGCTGCAGCCAAAATGTGCACTGTACACTGGTTTTAATTTTTTTGGCTCCCAGTGATTGATATACATAGAGAAATAAATTTTCACAAATATAAGCAGATTGTTTACATTGAGTCTTTTCATCTCAGAGCAAATTTAAAACATGGCACCTTTACATTACAGCATGCCAACAGCTGGGGTCGATTATTTCAGGCAAGCTTTTATGTGTCTTGCAGTATCACCTATACAGCAGATTGCTTAGCTTTCTTCCCATGTTTAGCATCAGTTATAACTTTCTCAATGCCCACATGTTTTTAAGTTCCCTTGAAAACTCGCTGCTGCCACAAAATAACCCCATTTAAATGACATAGCATGGCCAAACCCAATCTGGGCTGACAAGAATTTCCATCAGTACACAGCTGAGGCATCAGCCTTCAGCAGAAGACTGCAGTTAACAAGGCCTATCTTTCTTGCAATTTATTTCAAATTCGGCTGTCTCAGGCATCCATCCTCTGTCTTACATCTTTTAGAGAAGTTGACAGAAATGAGATTAGTTGTAAATTGTCTGAGGAGGGAAATTCATCCTGTTCTGACAGTGCAAAAACACATGACAATACACCTGATAGTGGTATGGAGCCCAGGACAGTCCTCAAGAGTTTCTGCTCTGAGGAGGATATGATTGCAGATATGCTTAGCAGTATCGCTTAGATGTATTTGTTTAGGTTATACTAAAAAGCAACTGCTTCAAAGAATATATATATATATATATATATATATATATATATATATATAAAATAAAAATACCCTTCAGGCTTTGTTTGAAAGATCCCTATATGTACCAAATCTTTCAAGTAAACCACAAAATCCAAAAAATCCAATGGTGTAGAAAGATTGAGGTTTAATGTTAGTGAAAGGTTGCAGCAGGAGGTATGTTGGAACTCTGGAGGCTGAAAATTTCAGGCTTTCTGTTCTAAAAGGTGCTTTCAAGCAAGTACCACATTTGACTTAAGGCCATGGAACAGACTTCCAAAGTTGAGTGATAGCACTGGGGTTGTGGGTGTGTAGTTTGAATAGTATTGTGTGATTTCACAGGGTGAAAAATTTAGATTTGGGATTTTAGTATATAGTAATATACGGAGCAAGATGGAGGATTTGAGGCATTATCTAAGTCCTTCTTCTTCCTCCTTCTTCGTGGGTTTGGGTGATTTTCTGTAATTGGTTAATAAAGTCTGCATTGTGGACTTCAAGTAGTTAGTTATTGGGTTTAAAGTAAAAATAATTTAGGTGGCGTTTCACAATTGGACAGATTGTCCTTGAAAAGACCTTGTAAAGACAGAGAAGTACTCCGTTTTCTAACTTGCTAGTTAGAGCTCATGGCCTGTGAGACTGTAATAGAGATAAGAATTAATAAACAATGAATCCCAACACAAAACTGTGATTTAAAACTGTGTATTAATCCCAGCTCTAATACGAAGAGGAAAAGAATATAGAAAACCAGCAGAGGCAGGCCTTTCAAACTCCCTGTTTATTGTGTTACTACTAGGACCATGTCTGAAAGTTAATTCTGGTGGGTTTTTTCTGTTGTTTTGCTAGTGCCTCACCTGATACTCTCCAGATCTCTCTTGAGGAAAGACTGATTAAAAATGAAGTAAAAAGACTAAGTAGATTATCCTGGAAAAGTTAAGTTTTAACAAATCGTGCTTGTACTACAGCCCTGAGTGATGGATAATTTAGTAAAATATCAGTGTGCCTTTGAAATAACCTTATGGAAGAGCCACTGGCCATAAATTAAGTCAATGGCCTGTATGTGCATATTCCTAAATTCTCTAAAATAGTTTCTGTGTTCTACCCATGTGTCACATGATCTGAGAAGGTCATCAGACTCTTCAGTGTGTAAGTGGCTGAAGGGAGGGTGTCAAGAGGATGAAACCAGACTTTTCTTGGTGGTGCCAAACAATAGGACAAGAGGCAATGGGCAGAAACTGATGCACAGGAAATCCCACCTGAACATGAGGAAGAACTTCTTCACTGTGCATGTGACTCAGGACTGCAACAGGCTGCCCAGAGAGGCTGTGGAGTCTTCTTCTATGGCGATATTCAGAAGCCATTTCAACACAATCATGAGTAATGTGCTCTAGTGGACCCTGGTTGAGCAGGGAGGATAGACTGGATGACTTCCAGTGGTCCCATCAAATCTTACCATTCTGTAATTCAATACTTGCATAAATACATCGGTGTCTTTGCAAATCTACATTAAATTTGAAGTCCAAAAAATTAGTCCTGAGTATCCACTGCAGCAGGTATCTCACTTATGTGGTAAGTTCTGCCTTAGCTGCTTCAGAGACTGATGCTGACCACTACTGACAGCATGATCTAAAAGATCCAACTAAATTGTGATGTGTCAGAGGTAGAAATCCTTGTTTGTCAAAGCAGCAGCACTATATCAAATGATCAAATCCTAGATGATCAAAGTCCATTTAATGACTGTTGTTAAATTTGAATCAGGAAGATAACATACATACAGAAACCTAGAAACATTTATGAAATTTCTTACAGGGAATAAACTGTCGTCATGGATATAAACCTTAGGTAGATTTTCTGCACTTATTCAATTAAATCCTACTAAATGGAATTAGGAAAAGCCAGCTAGAACAAATTATGTATTTCTTCCCTCCTCCTGAGACACTGTTCTAATAGAAGTGCTCCTGCTAGCTTGCAGCACAGCTAGTAATATGAAAACATAGCATCTGCTCAGTCTTAAAACTGTAAGACTTCATATTTCCAATTCAATAACTGTGAATTAGAATGAATAAGAAATCAGTAAGAAATGCTATTGCATATTCTTTATTTTGTATGTAGCTATCTATATATATATTGGTGTGCATAAATTATGTGCACATTCATAATTTGTCTATAAATTCTAGCTTGATACACACAAGTAAGTGTAACTGAGAGCTCTATATCTAACATTCAGAGGTATCCAAGTGCCACAGAACATGCAGTGAAAAGCATTTCAAATTTACTAGTGGCTGAAAACAGGATTTAATGCACATCTGCAGCAGGTCTGTAGTAAACTAGAGACACCAGTGCTGTGACTCTTTGAATGGTTCTGCAGAGCATGAGAAGCACTTGCTTATTCCAATTACCAGACTGTTTTTCCCTTGCTTTAATGCCTGCACAGAATTTATAGAATTTGAACCCCTTGGCCATACCAGAAGTGATTTGAAAGGGTCTTTAGCTGTTGAAAATTGATAACTTTCACAAAAATCTAAAGGTTTATCACAACTTCATGACATTTTAAAAATCTTTTGCAAGAATCGATTACTAAAAATCAGCTCAGATACCTCTCCAATCAGCCTGTAACAAGCAGAGCAAGGCCACTTATTTTTTCCTTTTTGGGGTAGAAATGTACCAAGATTGGTCCGTCCTTTTTGAAAGGAACTCTTCACTTTCTTCCCACTGCCCTGTTTTGCTGTCCATCCAATAGAGTGCCCAGCCAACAACTGCTCAGCCTTTTGGAAGACTGAAGTCAGGGCTACATGATGTAGGTGTTGCCCCTGCCCACCGTGCAGTGCCACATGTAAACTGCTCACTCTGCCTATGAAATGCTGAAAACACCAGGGAGGCATAAATTAATAATGTGTGTTGATATGTATGCATGTCTGTAGAATATCTAATGAACAAAGAGAAGGGAGCTTGAACAGTATATTTTTAACCTCAAAGTTTTCTGTCTAGTGTTATTCTTTCTGAATAACTCTTGCCCTGAGTTTGCAGGGCAATATGAGGATGTTGATGATAGGCATGAAGGGATTTGTTTGCTGAGGTGTCGTTCGCAACTGCTGAGGAATATTGGGCAGATAGGATAGGGAAATGCTCAGGTACTTGTATTTGCCAACACACATTTGTATCCGTACAGGTCTAGAAGTTACAAAAGGAAACAAAATCACAGAGTGTTCTGAGTTGGAAGGGATCCACGAGGCTCATGGAGTCCAGCTCTTAAGCGGATGGCCTATATGGGGATCACACCTGTGACCTTGTCATTATTACCATACACTCTGACAGCTGAGCTAATCTCAGGGTCAGGAGGGAATCAGGTCAAAAAAGGTTTGTCACAATGCAAACAAGCTGCAGCAAGTTCAGCTCTGCATGCAAAGAGAAAATAAAAAGCTGTCTGTAAATACAGAGCACACCTTGTGGGGAGAAAACCTGATGATGTGGGGCCAATCTCTTCTGGTTTTAAATTGCTGTATGATTTTGATAGATGGTTGAAGATGTCATGCTGAGAGTTACTGAACATTTGTTTGTTTTTATTCTCATTTTAAGAAGATGATTCACTTCAAGCTATTTGAACGCTTAGGGACATTGTTTAACTTAGTGTTAAAATAAGTGTTTATTTGCTGCTGTCTCCATTCACTACAGAGGGATAGAAGAATTCCCTGCTGATTTAGTTGAACTTATCTGCTTCTTTTCTCCAAAAGTGAAGCTGAGTTGTGTATACATGCACCCTCATTTCAGAGTATTTGATGCCTTAGAAAAATAAATACATTATAGTTTTGGAGATTGACCATGTGAAGTCCAGATAACTAAAGGAAATTTATCAGTAGCAAAATTACCAGTATCAGAGTGGAAAGTTTGTAGAGTTTCAGTGAAGCATCTCCTAGAGATGACTCATTCTTAGAGAAGATGAGCATATTTCTGCTGGGTCAGCTATTTAGCTACATAGAAAGGTTTTTTCTCTTTTCTTGAAAACCAGATAATTGTTTATGTGTGATGCTTTATCTCCACAGATGTTCTAATGCCACATTTGCATTTTTGGTCCTTCAAGCAGTTCTGCTCGTTTTCATCTTTCCCTCATCTTAGTTTCAGCAGCTGGTATTGTGATATTCAGATATAACCGCTGATCTCAGCTCTACCAGAAAATTCACGCTGAAGCTTCCTGCTAGGTTTTTGCTTGGATGAAGCTGTTTGTTATTTTTCCAAAGCCTAACCGAATCAAGCTGTTATTGAATTCTATTAGAAAAAAAAAAAAATGAGGAAAATAGTTAATTTTAAACGTTTAATAGTTCATCTTAGGATGTCCACAATTTTACAAATTTTCATAAGTAATAGATGACTTAACATTTGACTCCATGTCTTTTGGATGAAGAGTCTGTGGATACACATGTACCCTATGTGCTATGTCACAATTAAATCTTTGTCAGCTAAGAATGTAATTGCATGCTCAGCTTTAGATTTTACTTCTACATCTGCTAAGTTCTGTCTTCTGCCCTCAGGCATGATTCCCTGCCCACTCTCCTGAGTCAACACCACAGCTTGAGTAGATGTGCCAGTAAAAGATGAGGGAGCTAATAAAACTCCGATGTATGTATTTTCACAATGTAATAATTTACTTTGTTTTGCCAGAAATAGCTCTCACCTGGGCCAGCTCTCAGAGCAGTTTACCATTGTTGAATCTAAATTACAAGTCAGCTTTAAAGGATAAGATTCTAGACTAAACACAGGCACTAAAGGTACGTCTCTCTGCCCTGATAATACTTACACATGCAGCATTACAGGCTACCAGCCATTGGTTCTACATACTAACTCTGGAGCTGTGTCAACCAAGCAAGCAGTGGTTTTTGTTGCAGCTTAAGTACATAGTCTGAATACTCCTGTGCACAAGTTACTGCCTGTGGGCAGCTTGCTTCCACACTGATATCACCAAGCAGCCATTTCTTTTTATGGCCCTGAGGCCTCGGATACCTTCCCATGCCCATAAATTCAAGGACGCTGATGTCAGCTGGTGACTGTGCTGGGCAGGCCCCACCTGTAGCTGGGATCATTCTTCGTGTAGGAAAGGGGTGTTTGTGGGGAGTGCCCTTCTGCAGCTGCTGGCTGGTGCTGGCTGCGCACTCAGCAGGGCTACAGGCCTGTGACCAGCGCGGCTTTGCTCACCAGCTAAGGCAGAAAGAGCTTCAGGCTTTCAGCTCAAGCAAGTCCTCAAGCCATGTCTAGAGGTTCAGTGTAACAAAACAGAACTGCTGAGAAATGGTAGGTTATTTTTGTGAAAACTTGTGGCAGAAATGAAAAATAATTTTTAGTAACATTTTCCTGTTAAGTTTTCAAACTGGGTAAGGTTTATTATATGATATCTCAAAGGACAGAAAATGTGAGAAAATATACTCTTTGGAAAAAGACAATCTTTCGTTGTAAGAAATGCCAGATTTTGGTGAGTGTAAATGAATATGCTCTGTTGTTTTTTAGTTGTATCGGAATTCTGTGATTGAAATGCTGAAAATTATTGGAATTGGTGAGGGTCAGACTTGCAAAGTAGGACCTGTCAGGTCCCATGTGTTCGGGATACCACTTTTTTCTGAAAGGTTTGTCTTAATTTATGTAATAGGATTTCTTCTTGGCTATGTTAGCTTGTTGTAACTTTTGCATGCCTGCACCCCAGGACTCTTAATTACTATTGATATATGCATTGTTGCTTTTATGGTCTTTATACTGCTATTAGTTTGTATATTGCACCAATACTTCCTACTCAGACTCTTAAATTACAAGTGTTTCAAAATCTACATAAAATAATCTGTATTAGTGGAATGAACAAGCTGGAACATTAAATTTTTCCCCTTACAAAATTGTTGATAAGGCTGTGTTTATGTGTGAGATACACACACACAAACACAAACAAATTTAAGGGAACCTTGTAAAAGAACACTGGTAGGCCTATACAATAACAGTTTTTTCCTCTCTATGATATGTAAGTGTTTGTCTGTGAGATTCTTGTTGATAGCATCATGCCTTTATTCTGTCTGGGCTTGAAAATTCTGTTATCTGTAAAATTGTTAATCTGAGGTGATTACAAAACAGAAGTGGAGCACTACTTGTAGCTCAAGCAGAGGCAACAACTTTGCAAGCCTCCATATCAGACCAACCCAAACCCTCCTGCTAATATCGTGGTGGTTGTTTGTTTTGGGTTTTTTTTGTTTGTTCTTGTTGTTGTTGTTTTTGTTTTGTTTTGGTTTTTGTTTTTGTTTTTTTGCTTAAGGCAAGAAGAGGGGCAGCTTCATTTTTCAGTGACACTTGAGGCCAATTGGTAGTGACTGCATTGGTGGGCACTGAAAGGGAAGAGGGTTTCAGTTTACCCCAGCCCCAGAGCAGCCTGTCTGCTGCAGGCTGTCTTCTCCTGTCATGCCAGGTGTCTGTGGACACTGAGGTTCTTTTTGCTTTGGTTGCCTTAGGATTGTTTTATGTATAAATGCTTCACCCACACAGCTGTATTGGTAAAGAATAAATCCTAGCCTTCATACGTATAATCCTAGTAAGAAAAGATTGGTTACAGTTATACTGGGGATAAAGGCATTAATTTTGTTCCAGAAAATTGCATTGCTATATAGCAGAATAGGAATTTTTATTTGGAAATGTTGTGTCTTCGCTGTTCTGTTTTCTCGTGATTTCATACAAATATAACATTTTCGGGTAATGGAAGTTCAGGGGAAATTCCCCCTAAAATACTAGGACTCTACTGTGTTGATACAGCTTCCAAAAATACTGCAAAATAAGTTGTTGCTTATTTAGCTGCTGCTAAACTCAGGTCCCAAGGATAAGAAAATGGTACTGTGTGATATCTCATAAAATTCATTGGTTGTATAAGAATGAAGCAGAAGACTTCAGTCTGTCAAAAACTGTCCCCCAAATTTTGTAATGAATAATACCTTACTAAATAATGGTTTTAAAAGCCTCAAAGAATCGTTATGAACATTGTTTAAAAAAAACATTTATTTGTTTTTGTCTGCTTACATCTCTTATAGACTATTCTGAAGCATCTAATAGCACCCAGAGAGTTAAAAATTACAATCAGGTTATATCTTATGGCTTGCCTCCACGGTCAAATAGCTTCATGTCTAAATTCACTAAATCTAAATTCCAATCTAAAACATGATTCTAATACTCAAAGTTGTATATTCAAGTGCAGGAACATGTGCATATAGGTGTTGCAGTTCTAATATTGTTCAGAATGAATATTAACATACAGGAAGTTTTGAAGCTCTGTTCCTGTCTTTGGCACAGAGGTAGTGAGTGGATCTGCTGTGGAATATACAGATATATATGTTATAAAGGCCTTGCATATTGAAGCTATTGGCAAGACTGATCAAGTGACCTCTATTTTTGCCATAAAAACATTATAGTATGATGGTAAAATGTAGTATCTGTTAGCAATAAAAAAGGAAGCAAATACAGCAAATAGTTTATTCTTTGAAAACTATCCTGTAAAAGTATGTAGTAATAACCCAGAAGTGACTTTTTGACATATTACTATATTTAGATGTGTAAAGGGAGTGTGTTGCTGCATACTTATTAAAAAATGGTTGATGCCCATGTACTTAGCATAATAGCAATATCTATGCTATGCTCTGAGGTTTTTGTTTGCAATTTCTTGTCTTTAAAATATTTGTTGTTAAAATCAGGCACTTGGAAAATTTCCACAGTTAGATGAGTTGTAGGTGATTATCTTTGACATTAGTGAGGGAATTTGAGCTTCATGTCCCTGTAAGTTGCATCTCTATAGCTAGAGTCACTGTAATAAAACTCAGAGGGCTATGTTGCAACAACTCTCACCAGGACAAGGTGTAGGATTACTTGTATAATCATTAATTTTTCTGTCCTCTTATAACCCATCTGTGTTTTCTGGTTGACTGGCAAGTGAGTTCTAATTCTGCATTTGACATTGTCAATTCATATGGAAATAATTTATGTCGAACGTTTAGCATGACATAACTTATACAGAGCCACCACCATGCAATGTACTTCATAGATAAATAAAAATTGACAGGTTCCTATCCAGCACCGTCTGCTATCTCTGTGTGCAGCCCTCAGCCACAAACTGAGCTGGGATTCTGTGCAGCTATGGCCATACAGCAGTAGGGTGAAAGCTGTAGTGTATTAACTTACAGAGCCTTTAGGAGCTCAGATGTCAGCTACCCAGCTACATGCCACCTCAGAGGGACTGCAGGCACTGCTGCTCGCAGAGTAGGTTAGGGTGGCACATTACAAGAGCAATTCTTGTGCTCATGGGCTATGTTTAGTGTGCTTGTTTTAATTTGAGATAAAAGGTTGCCCTGATGTAACCACCAGAACATGAAGTAATAGCAGATTCAGGCTGGTTGTCTTCTGGCAACAGCCTGAATGGTTTGGATGCAGTTCATATTTGTGTTTTGGAAGGGGGTACACCTTTATGTGCCAGCAGGCTGCAGCTGTTGGTCCTGCATGCCTTGTGACAATGTCAAAGTGGTTGATTTGGGACAAAGAGGCTGCATAGATTCATTCTCAGGCAGCCACAAATCACATACTATGAGGCAGAAGAAAAGTTGTAAGCTGATGAGCAGCAACCATTCATGTTGCTAGAGGGAGAAGTCTGTACTTGCCTCTGCAACATGGACCATCTTTAATGTAAATAGCTGGGCTCCAGGCGAGTTCTTGGGTATACAGAACAGTTGGCATTTCAGTCTGCTACAAAGGTGGCTTTTATTCACAGCATTTGAAATGCAAAACACTGCCACCATCCTGTAGGTACTGTTTGCACTATTGCTGTCACTCAGCAGCAGCAGTGAGGAATTATGTAGCTGAATTTCCCTAGGTTGTATGAGAATGAGGAAAGGCCTTGAAAGTGCCTCTTATCACAAGCAAGGGACACACAATAGCATGCAGGGGAAAGGAAAAAGAAGAACTTCTGTTACCCTGAACTGGAATTTTTCACTTTTTGCTCTCTACTTCACTCTCTCTAAGTGCATCTCACTAATACATGAAAATTAGTCTTTGTTTTGCAGTTTTTTACTGTGTGGAAAATGCATACTCTCACAGTGTCCAGAGCTATTGTATTGTGAAAGCACATAAAACATGTCTTAACCAAAGGAGGGCAGGGGAGGAGAGGGATTGATTTAAAATTCTAGTTTGATATCTGAATGTTTATCAACATCTCAATGCTTGTCACAGCTTGGCAATACAATCTGCAAGGCTTAGTGTGATCCCATGGTAGTTTGTGCTGGGTACAAACAAGCAGAGTATCTCCTTTGCTGTGGGTGTGAAAGGCTCATGCTTTGGCAGAGGAACTGAGAACTGTGACAGTGCACTCAGGGCTAACTCCAAGACCAATCCCACTCAGCACTATCCCACTTGCCCTCAGACTTGGAAATTACTAACAGTCTCTTTTCACCTGGAGGCTGGTTGATGAAAGCTTTTGGAAAAAGATTTGGAGGACAATGTTAAAAAGTCTCTCAAAAGAAGCCCCAGTATCCTGTTTAGAGTACAGATGTTACCATTGTGGGAAAAGGGCCCTTCGTCTTCTTCCTGACTGTACCTTTGCCAACATACCTTTGACATCAGAAAAATTTCTCCCCATGAACATCAGAACACAACATTTAATAATATCACTTTTAATTCTGGAGGAGCTCAAGGTTCTCCACATGAGAAAGATGTGCCATCTCCTTTTACAGATTGGGTAGTGAAAGTCTAAAGAAGTAAAGTAAATTTCCAGATCCAGATTCATGATAAAACTGGGAAGAGAATGGGACGAAACCTTGGGCCAACCTCCAAATGAGTTTCCATGTTTTCCACCTCTATAAACATTTGAGGGTTTTTTGTAACTTCCCAGTGTGTGTGCATGACACCATCTAGGGGATTGCATTGCGTGGGAGTTGGGTTTAGTTAGGCGATCCCACAAATGCACTGGCATTTCTCCCTCCATGGCCTATATGTAAGTCAATATGGATAATTTATGACTTGCAGGTGGGAGTGCTGTGTCTGCTGCACAAGTGTTGCACATGGTCATGGGGAAAAAATGGATGGCAAAGATGCAGTTCCTGAAGGGAAGAGTGAAACAGGAATCATCTCTAGAAAGCTCAGGCTCCAGCTGACAGGCCTCCTTTGGACAGTGCCTCTGCTGCACCTTCAGAGATTTGATTTTCCTGACACATGGCAATACAGGCAAATGCAGTGTTGATGTCTGTCCCTCTGAAAACCAAATACAGTGGTAAATACTCTTGTACAGTGATCTTAAGTTTAACTAGACCTTCTGTTCCTAATAGATAGAACTTTCTGTTGAAGGGTCATTTAAAAAAGGTAGGCAAAATAATGTAAATACCAAGAGTTAAGCATTGTGGATCATGCCAGCATGCTGAAGTGAGGGAAAGGACTGGAAAAGAATGGGCACTGATAGCTGGGCATTAAGTGAGGCATTTTGATGTATTTGAACTTGGCAGAATTTAAAATTGACAGAATGGATGGTCAGAATGATTTAACATTTTATCATTAATTTAAGCCATAGAAATTAATTTTTAAAATACTTTCTGAGAAGAACAAAGGATGAGAGAGTGAATCTATGGACTACCATTTCTGTCTGTGTCACTGTGAGTCCAGTCTCATGCTCCTGCTGCTATGTGGAAGAATATGCTTTAGGGAGTTAAGGTTCAGTTGAGAGCAGGTGCAGTGTGTGGGAAGAACATTTATATAAACTCTGTGGGCTTTTGAAAATAAGTGAGAGAAGTCAAAGTGAAGCTCTCAGTAGTACTGTGCTGTGCAGTATTCTGACGCATTCGGGGTGTCACGTCTCTGTTTGGGAGTGAGGAAGGAGGGCTGTACAAACCAGCTGTATGTGTGTGCAAGAGGAGGGCAGGTGATCTTTGTTCAGCCAAGCCAAATGAAATGCATTCTGCAAATGTGCCGTAGGATAAGAACATGCTCCAGCTCAGGAAGGACCTAGTGGCACATGTGGAAGAAGAAAGGATAAAGGGGGAAAAGAGCAGCCTTTGGTTAGAGACTTGCATTGCACCACAGTTTGACATAAATTCTGAAGATGCAGATGATTTAAGTCCAACATATGAAAAAACCATTTCTTCAGATGTGGCACTTGAAGATACTGTCAAAATTACAATGGTTCCTAATTCAGCTTGTGTGGAAGGACTCTCCTGACCTGTGGGACAGATGCCTCCGCCCAAGCAGCTGTTTTTCCTCCACTGTAACTTGCTGCTGTGTGCAGCAGTTGTTCCTAATTGACTGGCCTGCTGTCCTGTGGTCACAGCTTCTCCAGGAACCGCCCAGTGCCAGGGCTTTCACTGCTGGCGCAGGAGGCAGGAGCTGTTGTTTCTGGTGTGCACCACTGAGAGCGGTGCCTGAGCAACAGATCCACAGGCTTGGTTGGAAGGTGTGACTAATGCAACACTGGGGTCTTATGAGAACAGCTATATTATGTTCTCAGAGGCTACATTAGGACAGAGCTTTCTTTGTAAATATAGTAGTATGTATGTTGATACTACCTCTAAATATATATTGCATATTCCTGCCTCTTTTTATCTTGAAGAGAAGTTTCGCCATTTTGTGGCTAGTCTGCTGGTACTATTTAAATAAGGCTGATATGTAAATAAAACTTTTAAAGTTTTGAATAAAATATGATTTATAATAAGCCTTCTACTACTAAAACATCAAGCAGTTGCAGTGTTTTTTGTGTCCCTATTCCAACTGCTTACCCTTTCTATGCTTTGATCAACTACATCTGGCAAGTCTTTAAAAAAACCTTGAAAGTTTCTGAGGAAATAAGGGTGTTTCGTCCTAGGTGCTGAAAACCACACATTCCTCTTTGGAAATGTGCAATTATTACTTTAGTGAAAACCCCAAGCCCCACAGAATTTGCCTATTTAACTTTTTTACTCACCTTTACCTCCAGAGTTCCTCACTCTCTGGCACATGAATTAATGTTCATGTCTCAGCTGAAGGACTGAAAAAAAGTTTCCTTTTCTGGTGGGATTTTTGGTGGTGGTAGTGGTGTTTTGTGTTTTGGTTTTTTTGTTTTTGTTGTTGTTGTTGTGTTTTTTGTTTTGTTGTTGGTGTGGGGTTTTTTTTGGTTTTGTTTGTTTGTTTTTGGGGGTTTTTTTTTTTTTGGTTGGTTGTTGTTGTTGTTTTTTCCCCAGCAGCCTTTTAACTTCAGCTAATTCATTCAGCTTCATAAGAAGAATAGGAAGGGTGGCAAGTCACCACCCATGTACAGTATCTAGTGTTAGTTTGGTACTTTGAATACTGCTTTAGGAAAATAGTGCTTCCTTTAGTAAACCCACTCACTGTTTACTTTGGGACAACTTTGTTAGAGTTGAAGAAGAAACACCTGCCAAAAAGGTGAGGTGTAGTATTTATTTTTATTTTAGAATTCCAGGTCTTTCATTTATGAAGACCTCATTCGTTGAAAACACCAACAAGGACCTCCTGTCAGATAATTAACCTCCCACAGGACTTGGAACACATGATTTCAATTAAAAAAAACAAATAGTGACAGGGTAATATTTTTTAAAGCTGCAAGGTCCTCCTAGGATTGTTAGCTGTGTTGGTATTTAAGTGTGTTTATATACCCACATGCCTTGGGACTGTTGCTGTCTCCAATTAGAGAAGAAAAGCAGTGTGACTTGTGCATGAGCATGATAACAACTGTACTTAAAAGGTGAAGTCCTGCTACTCTTGCAAG
This sequence comes from Phylloscopus collybita, assembly GCA_027886175.1. NCBI lineage: Eukaryota > Metazoa > Chordata > Aves > Passeriformes > Phylloscopidae > Phylloscopus > Phylloscopus collybita. The sequence goes on along the minus strand of JAJNNQ010000137.1, from coordinate 44,705,104 downwards.
AGAGTTGGCTGGAAGGAACTCCAGATTTGCTTGTGTAATAATTAGAGGTGGTAACTCAATTAGTCTGTTTATTTCAGAAAGGAAAATAAGTACATTTTCTCTACAACTTATTGATTATAAAACAGTATTTTACTTGCACTTTTCAGTGGGTTAAAATATGTTAAGTGTCACTTAAATGCACTCCTCAGCCTAGAAAGTCTGAAGATGAATGTGAAAATCAGTCAGAAACTCCACTCAGCTCTTAAGAGTTTAAGTACATTGGCATATGCCTACCCTGGAAAACCAGTTTTCCTTGAGTGTTCAGAGGTATCATTTGAAGCTCCCCTCTGCAGGATATTGAAGGATTTATCTCACATCTGTAATGTGCAGAAAATGTGGCTGAATTGGTTGCTGTGCTACACTGACCACTTTGAAAAATGCGAGCCCTAGTTACTTAGTTGGTTTGACAAAATGTTTATACCATTTTATTGTGAAAACCTCTAGGTTATCAAGGGCTTTCAAGCAGAAGTGCTCAGTTGTGTCCCAGGTACCTCAGGCTACTGAAGTCAAAACCTTACAAGTGAGTGTGCCCAAAACTGACAACACAATACTTCTGGTTTCTTCCTTCTTTCCCTTTTGGACTTCTGAATCTTTAGGATATGCTGTGCTTTGTGAGGTTTCACTGTAGCCACCGGGTTTAGGTTTGTTTTAAGGGAAGTCGAGATTGCTTGATGGTAACTCCCTCTAAGACCTGGATCGGACCCAAACCTGCGGCGGTCAGCAGGAGGAACTGTCATCCCTCGGTCCAGCCATTCCTCTGGGAGATCATCGCGTCCCAGCTCCTGCTGTCCCCTCGGACACGACGGCCTTGAAAATTAAACAAACGAAGGAACTTCTGGCCCAGTCCCTCTGGCTAAGCTCTCTCCCACCTTCATCCCCTCTCAGGCGTCCTTCCTTTTTGGAAGGGGGACACGCCAGCCGCGGCCCGCTCGGGACGCGTGCGGCGGGAGCCGGGGCGCCGAGGCGCCGATCCGGGTGTGCGCGGGCCGGGGAGCGGCCGCGGGGCGGGCGGGGCGTGCGGGGCGGGCGGGGCGTGCCCGGCGCTCCCGGGTGGCGGCGGCCCCGATCCCGCTCCGATCCCGCTCCCGCTCTCGATCCCGCTCCCGATCCCGATCCCGCTCAGTCCTGCGGCCGCGGGGCTGGTGCTCGGGCGGCCCTGGGCGGCACCGCGCCCGGCGCGGGGCAGCGGCAGGAGCAGCAGCAGCAGCAGCAGCAGCATAAGCATGCCGGGCAGCGACACGGCGCTGGCCGTGGACAGGACGTACTCGGACCCGGAGAGGCACCGGCGCCGCAAGACGAGGGTAAGGCGTGTGAGAGCAGGCGGCCCGGGGAGGCGGCGGCGCTGGGGCTGCCTGCGGGGTTTGGGTGCCGAGCTCTGACAGGCAGCCGCCAACCTGCAGCACGTTCCCCGTGAGGTCTCCACGTTTGCTAGGCTGGCAATCTAAAGGGACAGTTCGTTCCTACGTGATTCTTTCATGTTCATACTCTGAACACGTTTCGGTATAGGAAAATTAAATGAAACTGGCTATTGATTTCCTAGAAACCAATGTTCGAGGTATCCCCCTCAATCGAAACTAGAGGGATTCAAGTGTAATAGAGAACTTACTCACCAGTCAACAGCGCCGATGATTTAATGCCATGACTCCGTCTCGATCACAGTGGTAAACACTAGGGTTTGGTTCTGTTTCTCAAGGTTTGTTTAATAAACTCTGGAGCAGGTGATTGTATCTGACTGCGGAGTATTATTATGGTTCCTTTTATGAAGTTAGAAGAGGGCTGTGGCAGGAATAGAAGTTGACAGAAAAATTGCACCTGTGTGTTCTAGGGATAAAGTGAAAATATACTATATATCCATGATGTATTGCTTTATGGAATAGTTTTTCTTACAGTCTCCTGGCAAGATCATCTTCCTTTATTTTTATGTTTCGTTCATATGATATATAAAAACATAAACACGTATAGGCAAAGCTTGTGATCCTTTCATGTATTTAGTGGCTTTTATGGTAAGTGTTCTGTTGATGAAGGCACTTGGCTTTTTAATTTAAAATTCTTACCTAAATACTCAACTCAAAGACTTGTAAAAAACTGGCCCCTTCTTCCCATGCAGTGAGGAAAGGATAAACGAGGTTGCTCTAGCTGACTTGGGATATTGACAGAAATTCTGTTTTCTGTGCTGAGATCTTGGGTCTGACAACAAGTGAACTTTATGGTTTGCAGTATAAGGATCAACTATTTGTGAGGGAAGATTTTTTCTAGGGGGTGACTGAGGTAAAGGTTTTGGGTTTGGGGAGTTTTATTTTCCTGTACTGTGCATTAGCAGTATTCTCCATCCCTCCAGCCCATTAATTGACAGTGATAAAAAGGAGATAGTGTGATTCAGATTGCTTCAGAATAATGCAATGTTTTAAAAATAGGTAAGCCTATTGGCTTACTGTGGCATTGCTACTGGAATCTACAATGCTGTTCACACTGTAAGGTGGATGCACATGCTAGTCATATTGGAGTTAGCAATGTTATGCGTTTCCTTTGTTCTTCCCTGTTGAAAGTTGAACTGTTTAGTTTCTCCTTCATTGATCTTGCTGTAAGAATAGTGTACTACCTACCTAAGTGTGGCCATGGAAAAAAGTTGCATACCTTCATAATTTTTGACATATTTAAAGGTTAAACTCTACTCCATATTCCAGTTGATTTGCTTAAAAGTATAAAGCATCATGGCTAATGCTGTGTTACTTATTGTACTTGTGTATTGACATTTATTATAAAAAATCTAATGTTTAAGGCAATTTTATAAAAGTACTGGTCTTCTGTCTGATTTTGGATTTCTTTTAATTAGAATTAGTGTCATCTTCCCTTCCTAGGACCATGAGGACTGGAAATACAACTCTATACAGGTTTAGAGTTGCATGTAATTGTGATGCTCCAGGGTTTGGGCTTTACAAGTTGTGTCAGGTATCAAAGAACTTGTAATACAATTGCTAGGTATGATAGCAGCATGTTGTATGTTCTAGATGATGGTAAGACCTTGTATTAAATTTATTTGTTCTTAGTCCAGAGAAATTGGAATTTCTCCTGGGTAAATTGCCTGGATAACTTCAACATTTCTCTTACTGCCTTAGCTGTGGGGGTAGAAATGGTCATGCACTGTAGCAGCAAGAGCTGGCAGTATTATATAGAAAAAAGCAAGAAATTAGAATGCTGGGTTTTTTTTTTTATTTAGAGACTGAATAAAAATCATCAGTTAAAGTTCATTAAGTTAAAGCTGCCATTCCCAAACATGGATGGAGAAGAACAATGCAGTGCATGAACACAACAATACAGAGCTGCTGGGGAGGTTCTCAAGAGCCTGAGCAGACCAGGGAGACTTGCTGTGTGAAGAATGCCTTGGAGCTGGATTTGATAGCAGGATAGGACATGTTGTAAGTAAGGTGACATCCATTTAATGAAGACTGGGGAAAGACAAGTGTCAAAGTAGAAGCTGGTTCTCCTATAACATAGGCTACTGAGTCCAGTTTTTAGGCAGGTGGGTTTTAAAGAAATTCTCCAGCCCATAGTTTACTGCATTTTCCTTGTGAGAAAGTGACAGACTATTGTCCTTTTCTCTGGACAATAACAGTTCCAAAATTGCTGCTGTATATACTATAGGAAGGTGTCATTAAATTCAGTTTGCAGAAGTGCTGGAACAATTTAGTGTGAATATAGCCTTCAGAGTTTGTAAATGGTAGAGTCTGAGGGGATTTAAACATTTTTGCTGCAGCCAAAAAGCATCTTCAGTGTATAGCAACAGGTCTGTTCAATGCTTTCTCCTTTGAGGCCATTTGAAGTATAGGATATTGTGGGTTCTGCTGATAATTCTCTGTATGTTACGTTTGTGACAGTGGCTGAAAGAGAGAAAATACTTTACTCAAGTATAGTTGGATCATTCTTAACCTAGAAAAGTCACTGCTAATGCTGAAGGCCAAATATTTTGAAGGAGTGGCCATTCTCTCTTCTTGGATGTTCTCTTCCTTGGATGAATCACAAGAGACTCCAGCTATGCTGTGCATGGCAGTATTGAGTGGGGCATAAAACCACTATTACGTGAAGTGTAATGGAATTAGTGCCCTACAGTTGTGCTTTTATGTGGTGGGTTTAGATTTATAGCCATGTGGTTGCCTTAGTTCTGGAAAATCATCGTTCTCCACATTTAAGAAGGGTGTCCTTCCAGGAGACTTTGCCTGTCTCTCCTTGCCAGTAGTACCTGGTCGCTATAATCGGGATTACTGCAGATCGCTTTGGTGGTGGAGGTGAAATCCAGGGACAATACAGCCATGCAAAATGTTTCTGGTCTTCTCTGCTAATGCCAGTTGCTGCAGCTGCACTGTGCTTAACACCCTCTACTAGCTGATTCCTGCAACACTTAAAATACAAATCTTTGAAAAACATTCAAAATCGGGACCTAAGACATGAAGTAGGACAAATAGGGAACAGGAATTGCATTTTTAGTTGTCATGAACAAAGTACTGCTCTTGCTGGAATGTAACTAGCAGGATAGTTAAAAAAGTGTCATAGTGCTTTCTTAAGGGACTTGATTTTGCAGTAAGCATTGTGGAAGACTAGGGTGTTCAGATTCTGGCTACACTGTATTTCTTGATCAGTAATTAACATACCTGACGCTCAAACTAGCCTGGGAGCACTGTGTCAGGACTGCCTTTCAAGGCTCTATAAGGGTCTATTAAAGCTATCTTTCTTTTTTTCTTTTTTTCTTTTTTTTTCTTTCTTTCTTTTTTTCTGGATTTTTTTTTTTTTTTAATCTGCTGATCAGGACATTGCTCTTCAATCTTAATGTCTTACCCATTACCAAACAAGAACCCTCCACATTTTATCAGGACTGTAAATTTATATGTACGGCTCTGAAGGAGAAAAATCCTTTTCCAGTACAACTAAAGCACATAAATTCCTTTACTGCATCCCATCAGAAGTCTATGTAGAAGTCTACTTGCTTTTAGCAAGTACCAGATGTGTTTTGAGAGAGACACAGGAGATCTCTTGATTTTTTGCACATTGGAGCCTATTCAGAATTTTCTTTTTATTAGTGGAAAACAGAATTGTAAGAATCCTTCCTTTATTTGAAACAAACACAAAAACCTTACCAGGAACAGGTGTAGTTTTTTTGTTAATGAATAGAGAAGCTGGCTTCAAGCTTCTTGTAGTAATGAATAGAGAAGCTAATTTCAAGCAGAATCAATGATTTTTTGGATGATTTAATTCTTACATGATCATACATATAAAAAGCTTACACTAAAAAAAAAAAAACAAAAAACCAACAGAATTCGCTTACTTTCTGCTGATGAAAAAGCATTATGTGGAATGTCTCTTCTCATTTTCTGTGTCTCTCTTATGATTCCTCCAATTCATCTTGTCTATAGGCAAGGCAGACTTTAATAATCACTCCTCATATGTGTGTCTTCCTAAGCCCCTAATCACTTTCATCATCTGTCCTTGAATTCCCTTTATTTCTTAAAATCTTCAGTAGGTTTAGAGGAAGTGACATAAAGGAACCTAAAAGGATTAAAAACATACAAACAAAAACCCCAAACAGAATACCCCACCAAAGCAAACAAAGCAAACAACAAATCCCACCAAGTCTAACAAAAACAAAAAACCACTCCACCCACAGTTTTAGGAGACAGGGAGATTTAATCTCCTGGTGTTCTTTTTAAATACAAAGATCACTGTGGAAGACATGCCTGTTCTGGGCTCTTGTAACTTGTAACCAAACCTCCCAATATTTTGTGCTCTAAGACCTTACACACACTTTCCCCCATAGTTCCTTTAGGTTTGGACATAAGACAAAAATAATTTGGTAAGACAATTTTGCTAGGACCTCCAAGCTTTGGTTTTAAATCCACAGTTTAATTAGAAATGTGTGAAACATGTCAAAGGGTAGCCTGCATGATCCAAGGGTATTGGAAATAAGAGAGAGAAGCCATAGTTATAATATGAACCCAAAAAGACTTGACTGGTTTATTAGAACTGAAGAAAAGCCTGGTTTGTTCATTTAAAACAGTAAACTATTGATTATTTTGTCTGTTTAGAACTGTTTTAAAAGCTTCTTACTTTTTTATTCCATAGTGCCAGAAAGGAATATTAGGAAAAGGGGAAGTTGTTTCTGTATAGCTTAGTTTAGCATTGCTGTGCTCCCCTGATCCTGCAAGGTGAACCACTTTGGTAGACTTGTAGGCTATAAAGGTTGTGTTCTCACCAATTCATCTTTTCCCTAATCCACGACAACCATTTTACACAATAAGTAGAATGGGGGATGCATCTTCTTTTTAAGGTTTAAACTGATTTTAAATTTGGAATCTTTATACTTAGACCCTTCATAATTTTTGGTTTCCACCAGGAAAATTCACATGCCTGAAGACTATAGAGTTGTCTTTCCTTTGCTGTGCCATTGATCCATCCTTATTGCAGTGGATAGTATTGCTTACAGGACTGGGGAAATCTTATCACCTTTTAAATGTTAGGTATATGTATTGAAAAAAGTCACTGGGGGAAAATTGCCAGCCTTCTGATTTGCTTTCCTTTTGAAGGACATGTAATTTTTCTTCTGTCAGGTTGCCAGCAGTGATGCTGGGGGATGGCAAGAGCTCTAGATCCCTGCCTTGTTTATTGTCATCATCTCCATAGGTTAGGCTTTCACTATGCACCAGCTGGTGCAGGGTCTGCTCAGAGGCTGAGCCTTCAAGGTTTTGGTGGATTTGACATCTAATCTTGTCCAAGCCAAAAAGATTCCCACCACACATTGTCCCATTCTGGTTCTTTTGGGAACATTAACAAGTGTGCAGCTTTCATCTTCACCCCCACAGTAAGTATGATTTTGGGAAAGACTTGGGTGGGAGATAAATTTCTATGTTGTGCTGGGGAATGGTGGAACATAATTCTCCCTTTTCACTTATGTACCCAGGTGGAAAAACTTTACAAAAGACACTGCAGTATTTACTACTGAAAGTTTTCTGTTCTTCCCTTCATCTGAAAGAGGGAGGATTAATATGCAAAGCCAAAAATTAACCTGCTGATAAAGCCTCCACATATGGAACCAAGTGTGTACTGGAATGTCTTGAACCTTACCAGACACTCTGCAAGTGAGAACTCCTCTAAAGCATTTTTTAATATCATCATACATAATCTAAGCTTTAATTTAGGGACAAGAGGGAGAGTAGAGGGATGTCTCTACTGGATGAGATATAAAGAATACCTAAAGAAAGATGAAATGAGGCTTTTTGTTTGAAAAAAAGTTACAGAAAAGCTTAATATTGAGAGCTTGCTCACTTCATTATTGTTCTGTTTAAGGGTTGCAACTGGATAAAATTCAGAGGGCAGAAGTTTTGGAAACCACTGGTACTAGTATTTTCTTACTTACCTCTGTATTGGACGGTTTATTTCAATGGACCTTTCATACAAAGTATTTAGCATCAATTCTTGATAATTCTCAGGTAACGTTTACTATAGTAGGCATCTTCTCCTTGGCTTTTCCTATTTGTGTACAATTTAGGTAACATTTGTCTTTTTTTGTGAATATTTGTTTTAGTAGCTCTGGATGAAGAAGTTATGCTGGGGATGCAAGCAGTGCTATTGAATTAAAATGAAAACATGATTCAGGTAGTCTGAATTAATTGGAAACTTTTGATTAACATCAGTGGCCTATGGAACCAATCTGAGATGAATTAGAGCAGACTTATGGAAACTTTTCTATATATTAAGTGTTCTTTACAGGATGGGAGATGCTGCCTGCAGTTGATATTACAGTCTCCTTTAGCTTAAACCAGGGTGGTGTAGGTGGGTTTTAACTTTGTTTTTGCTTTGTAAATAAATGTTCTTGCAGTGGGTTTGGTTAAAAATGCATGGAAACCTGTTTAGTTTCCTGGCAAAGATTGTGATAAAAAGAGCAGCCACAGTGTGTGCATCTAAGAACTGCAGTAATTAAACACTCTAATTATCTATATCATGTGATTCTTATTTTTCTTTTTGGTTAAAGTTAATAGAAGTATGGCTTTCGAAAAGACTGCAACATGATTGGCTTCTCAAGCACTAAATAAGATTTTTTTTTTAATTGACTTGCTCCTCCTGTTTAAAGCAAGTCTTTTCAGTAGTTGAAGATGAAGCATTATGATGAAAGTTGGTGTTTTAAAGATGGCAATGCTCTGAAGTTAGTTTATGTATACAAGAGGTGTTGATTTATAAGGTTAGAAAAAGCATTAAGTAGAGCTAATGGAAGTATAAGACTTCTATTCTTAATGAACAAACCAAACCTGATATTGCCTACTGCCACCTAAAAAGCAAGTAACACAGCTTACAGGAAATGTAAGGAGTCAGGGTTTTGGGATTATTAAATCTAAGGGAATTTCTAAGTTGGCTTTAAGTGCAGGACTACAAGAATTACTGTTGCAAGAAGAGAAGCCTTATTAGCGTAAGTAGATGTAGCAGGTTTCTCTGGTTTTACAGCATTCACCCCCTTTATTCCAAGTTACTCCAGTACATATAATACAGAAATTAGAATTCACCTAGTGCTCATTGTTCAAATGCAAATGATATAAATATGCAGAAAATGTGCTGCTTTATATCAGCATGTCTGTACAGGTGAGTGATGTGCAAAGATCAAACTGACAGACCAATTACAACTGACACTTTAAATTTTTCTAATTCAGGGCAGTACAGCTTAGTGGCATACTGTGCTTTAAGTGTGCTGAGGACTGGCTAAGATTCACTGCTTCACCCTCACTTCCTAAGAAGTTAATTCATATGAAATGGGAGCTGGCTGTGGGACTCCAGTGGCCATTGACTGTGTTTTGGATTATTGTAGACAAGAAGATTTGGTTGAAGGTTGCAAGGACAGGTGGAAGCTTTGGAACCTAGTAAACCCGGGATCAAACCCAGTACTAGTCTGAAAGAGACATTCAGTGTTAGAAGAATTAAATTAAGAGATCTTGTTGGTAAGAGTTGCCTGGGTCAGGTGTGAGGACCTTTCTTACCCAAGAAAGGCCAAAGGCTCGACCGTTCACTTATTCATGGCTGCTTCTTCATTCTGCAGCACTGCAGGGTGCTATCTTCACCCTGATGGCTTTTCTCAAGCTGCCCAGAGCTGTCTTGTACCAAGTCCTTTAGGGGCCTCCAGCCTGGGGCTCCTTCCCCGTTCCCGTGGTTGTACTGTGCTTACAGATGCTGCACCCAGCCCAGTGCCATGCCCCCTCACACCCTGCACTGGGCTGAGGGGCAGGGAAAGTGTGCGTGTGAAGCTGCTGGGCAGCTCTCAGCAGCTTGGGACACATTCAGGGCAATAGCAAGGAATGGAAAAGGTATCAGGGAACCATGATGAAGAGAGGAACAGAGGTAGGATTTTATGTGCTTAGCCTAAAATGAATTCACTGCCCAGAACAGAGCCCCCTCTGACAGTCAGGTGTAGTTTTCTTTTTCCCCTTCTTTAGCCCACACAGATGACTTGAAAACAAAATGTTTCAGTATTGGACATTACTCCAGCTATTGATACGTGTGCATAATATGGGATTATGTGGTGCTTACTATGTTAGGGATCTTTGTTTTACTAGAGGTTTTGGCAGGAGTAACATAATCCTGTGTCATGGTTGTCCCTAGTAAGTTTTGTCAGAACAGAAAAGTGTCTCTTTGCTTTATCAGGTTTCTAATTTATTTTTTCTTCCATTCCTGCCATGTCCAGGGAAAGAGGTTATCTTTTTTTCATTCCCCTCTCCTGCCATACCTTAAGGAAGAAATCTGGCTATGTCTTGTCACCTGTATCCAGTCCTTTTTTCGGAGCAAATTACAAACTTTCACCTTGATGAGAAAAAGAAGAATTACAGCCCTCTCCTAAAACAAGAGTTAAAGGGATATTCTTAGTCATCTCTTTTAAAACCAGATAGTAAACGTCAGCAGGCTGATTCAAGCTGCCAGGCTTCTGGTCTGCTAGAATGGGTCCACAGAAGGCTTACAGCGAGTTTACCAGGCTCTTATCTTGTTGTCCTGATCAGCTTTTTGTGCAGGTCTCTGCAGTGGAACCCTTTCTTCACATGTGAATTGATGCAATGGGTGACTGAGGCCCTTCTGATACACAGCATCATCACAAGCAGGTGTTGCTGGTTCTGGTGAGGGCCTAGGATCTGTACAAGAGTTATGCTCCTTCTGTCATGTGCGAGTGGTTTGGATTTAGTGGGCTTTTGTACCAGAGGCATGGGAAGGCTGGGGATGAGAGAGAGAGCAAAAGCATTTATAAACAAGACCTGAGGAAGATTTAGGAAAAGGGTAATAGAGAATACAATGAAAAGTTTGATGATCAGTGAGAGCTCTTCTGGTTGCCAATAGTTATACAAAGAAATTCTGGGACTGTCCTTGTTGGCTCTTGAATATTTTGTTCCCATAAACTGTGTGGATGTGGTCATGAGTAATTTGTCAACAAGCATTACTGCCTGTAAGAACTGGATGCTTATTGCTACTCGTAAAAGGAAGTGTGCCATTGTCAGGTTATTCCTTTGTATCTTTCCTGTGTTAACTCCTACAGTATCCTCTCTCTAATCAAAGACAGATCCTATTGAGCAAATCTTCTGTTGCTTATATTTTAAAAACTGCTTTCAATGCATTTCTAGCTGAGGGACATCATTGCATCTTGCAGAATAAACTTAATGTAGAAAAATGTGCACCTGTAGTTTTTATGAGCCTTTTTTTTGCCTTCAAGAAACTCTATTTGTCTTTTTTTATGAAGTAACTGGAAGGGCCTGAATCGCACCTGAGTTCGGGAGGATGAATAAGACATGACCTAACAAAGCTCAATCTGAAAGTGATAAAGGGAAGTCTCTGGTGACCTTTGTAAAACTTGTTGTCAAGCTTTGGTTTGTGGTTGTTGATGCCAGAAGCTATGATATTTTTGGGTGGTTTGGAAGCTGGACTTGGAGTGGAGGAGCTTACAAATTGTTCTTTCAAGAGATGTTTTGACCTATGTGGCCACTTTTCACGCGTACTTTAGGTGGGATTTCTTGGTTTTTAGTGACTATGTATATTACGTTGTAGCCTATGTGCAAACTGCTCTTTAATTTTGAAGAATTTAGCTTGCAATGAATATACACCCACTTGTGGTTTTGGAACAAATAGCCCAGGCCTTGTTTGAGTTACTCCTTTTGGATCTGAGAGAGTCAGCTAGAATAATCTTTGTGCGTACTGTGCCATTATGCAGTGTGGCACTTAATGTCAAAAAAAGCTGAAGTTCAGTGATTTCCTTGAAGAGAATCTATGTTTTGAAATGAAGTCTAGAGCAGTGGTGACAACTGTAGCCTAAGGCTCTGGTGACATGGGCTCAGGCTACTTGTGTAATGGTGGAAGTCATTTAACCTCTCTGAAGAGAGTGTGGTTTCTCCCAGCATGCACAGGGGAGAGGATAAACACTGTGAAAGATACATATTTCAGGATCATTAGCCATCCAAGTGGATACTTCAAGGAAAAACTACCTCTTACTATTTTTGGGCTTCTAAAAATATACAGTGGATGCATGTTCCAGCTTTCCGCATCAGGCAGCTTTTAAGACTATCTGCCATAGGTGCTTCTTCCCCCCAAATTGTGTGTCTTGTGTAACTGTTTGAAATTGGACATTATCTCTTAAGGCAGTTGTGCACCCTTTGTAGTTGAGAGTGGGAAAGCACATGCAGTGATCTGTCTAATCTCTGTTGATTTTAAAGAAGCTCATTCTACATCACTTAAAGCTGCATACCTGAAGCTGGGTGAGAATAAATCTAGTCTAAATAGCTGTGACAGTGAATATTGCAAACACTATGTTAAAGATGCAAGTTTCACTATTTTTCATGCATTATAGAGCTAGATGTATGTACTGAGCATCTAGACATCTGTGCCAAATTACTCTTGAGTGGGATTTGAAGTTTCTTTTATTGGGCAGAAAAGCAAAAGAATTTTCTGGCTCTCCCTCTTACATAGTGCATTTTTAATATTACTGATTCTTCATTTCACTTACACGCAATTGTTTTAGGAAAACTTTTAAAAAACCAACACTGTCTTTTTGCCAGCTTTGCCATTATGCAAAAAATCATTGGTCTCTGATTGTTCAGAAATTTGGCAGTACAGGATGTTACCTTTCCTCTCCTATTGCTTTTTTATATATAAAGGAAGAAAGGTGAGAAAATACCAATATGTGACTTGGAAAGAAGGAGAGGACTCTTAAATTTACCTTATTGTTACTGCAAGGATGCCTGATTTTAGGAAAAGAAAAACCTAGGATTATTTTGTAGACTCCCTGATAAGATGGCTTTAAAATGTCTCTGTTGTGTTTTACACCCAGGCAGCCACCAAGCCCCAGGCAGCCACTTGTTCACTCCCCCTCCAGTGGGACTGGGGAGAGAACTGGAAGGGTAAAAGCTGGAAAACTTGTGGGTTGAGATAAGCACAGTTCAATAGGGAAAGGAAAAGCTGCACACAGGCAAAGCAAAACAAAAAATTAATTCACTGCTTCCAATTGACAGATAGGTGTTCAACCATCTTCAGGAGAGCAGAGCCCCACCAGTTACTTAGGAAGACAAATGCCATTGCTCTGAATGTCTCCCCTCTTCCTCCTTCTTCCCTCCTTTTATATAGCGAGGATGTTGCCATGTGGAATGGAATATCCCTGTGGTCAGCTGGGGACAGCTGTCCTTGCTGTGTCTCCTTCCAACTTCTCGTGCAACCCCAGCCTCGTTGCCAGTACAAAAAGCAGAAAAGGCCTTGGCTCTGTGTAAGCCCTGCTCAGCAATAACAAAAACCTCTCTATATTATCAACCCTGTGTTCAGCACAGATCCAAAACACAGCCCCATACCAGCCAACTGTGATGAAAATTAACTCTACCACAGCCAAAACCAGTGCAGTCACATAGAGTTAAATTCACTTTATTTTTATCCCTTTGCACATTGCAATAAGTGCCCTAATTTCTATTTTTATGAGGAATTTTTTCTCTCTGATTTCATCCAGTATAATTTGCTAATTTTAGGGGTGTGAACTCCTCATGGTTTAGTGAGACAAGATTTTAATAGCTGTCTCTTAATTCTTATTTAAAATTTATGACTGTGTGTTTCTATGTAGGGCCAAATACGCTGTTTATGATGTGGCTGTTTTGGTGACTAACAGTCTGATGGACTGATAAACACATACTTTAATGAAGGTAGAGTTAGTGAATTGGAAATGGAAAGAAATCCTCCTTCCAGTATGATTTTGATCAATCTCATGTCATAATATACTGAACCATTGTATCAGTGTGGTTTAAGGTTGCAGAGCAGCTTGGAAATTTATTTGAACTGAGCTTCAGAAATTCCAATGTAAGGAGTAGTGAACTTTCCATATATTTTACTAGCCAACACATGAAGCAATGTCTTTAATTACTGTAATAATTACTCTTTGCTGAATTTGGGGAAGCTTTGATTTTAGAGTGTAATGCCTTGTACCGTTCACTGCTGTTATTAACATATCATCAAGATCCAGTTCTGAGGCTTCTGTGATGAACTTGCATCATTCTCTAAATGTTTCTTCTTCTTGGAGCAGACAGGTCTATCTGTTGTCATTATCTTTGCAACAGCACTACAGTTTAGGAGACTGTCGTGTTAACAAATGTACAAAGTGTGTCCACTCAACAGCTCATTTCCAAATGCAAAAATCCCTTGGCATTTTCACAACAGATGTGCTTGGTTTTTTTGAATGGTGGCTGCTCAGAAGTATTCCTTAGGCTAACACTGTGCTCACCTTTCTTCTGTCAGCATTCAAGCACCATAGACAATTCAATTTAGGAGACTTCTGGCTAAAATCATGGTGTTACCTGCAAGAGTAGAATCCATTTAGCCACTGAGATACTAACATTTTGAATAAAAATAATTAATGTTACTAATGTACATGTCACTATTGTAATTCACACTGGCCATTAAACCCCAAAAGAGGATATGTCCTGAGCCAGTATCAATGAGTTAGTTCACAGATGAACAATTATTAACAGTGACTTCCTAATCTTCATAGCCCTTACCTCTGTTCTGCCAATTTTGTCCTTTCATAATGATGTTAATAAACTACAATATCTGTACAAATTTCCCCAGAGATGGAAAACTGCAGGGGCTGGTATGAAATGTAGGTCCCAGAGAAAAAGAAAAATAATAAGTGTTTGACATGGTGAAATTTGGCAATATTTTTTCCCCACAAACAAAACATTGGAGGAAAAGATTAGTCAGATTTTCTAAGATAAATACAGTATTCATCCTTCCGTTCTGTTGGTGCTCATTTTTGTAAAAAGAAAAGAAATGTTGCATACAAATAAAATATGGAAAGGGTAGAAATATTTTAAATGCTTGTAATGTATGTCACCCATGTGCCAATAACAAGGAGGAGCAGTTGGGTGTAGAAGGGAAAGATCTAACTGCAGGTAAAGAGAGTAAATCAAGGTATAATTTTTATTCGTGGTAGTTTTCAAATTACTTTCTAAACTTCAGGAACAGCAAAAATACATTACTCCTTTGGAAAGGAAGACTATTAAGTTTATGAATGTTTGTTATAAATTCAATGTTAGGAGCAAGAAATTTCCTTTAAGTCCTTTGTTTCTTTCCTGGAAATTATTTTACATGTTTCCTGAGGCTTTTTTATCATTCATATTTGTTTAAGTGAATTATATTCTGCCTAGTGAATACGACAGGAGAGTAGAGGCTTCAAAGGTAATGAGCTCAGACGTGTTGTGAAATTATTTTCACGTATCTTCACCAGGCACCTATCCATTCCATAGGGAGTGGAAGTCAGAGACAATTTTCCTGTTACCCACTGTCTGGCATGCCAGTCCATCAGCAGGCAGACAGTTTAAGATTATCCAGAGAATATGCTTTCTTGCCGATTTGTTGGGCCAGTAAGGTTTCACAAGGAACACTATTGAAGTTGAAGCCATTTTAAAGGACAATTGAGGACACTGTAGCAAGCAGAAAATACTCTGTAGCATTTTGGTGGCATAAAAGAATCTGAGGGGTGGGGTGAGGAGATCTGAGAAGATGCTGCTGGTGTTGTTGCTTTAGGAAATAAATCTAAGGTCCCTATGTTACCACATTCCGGCTTTTTTTCTGAACTAACGTTTCTGCGGGGTTGTGAGGGATTATACAGCAGACTGTCTCTGCCTCTTCTTCTCTAGCAATGTGTCCAAGGGAATACAGCAATTGTTCTATTCTGCTGTTCAAGCTGAGCTAAGGCTCAGATCTCTATGTGGTGCCTATTCAGCTGCTGATCATGTGTAACGTGTGCCCTCTGATCACAGAATCACAGACTGGCTTGGTTTGCTAGGGACCTTGAAGATCACCTACTTCCAACCCTCCTGCCATGGGCAGGGAACCTCTCACTAGCCCAGGTTGCTCAACGCCCTGTGCAGCCTGGCCATGAAGTGCTTGATAAGGTCTCTGTGCCGTGGAGCTCTGCCACAAAAAGCAGCTTTATACTCTAATCTAATGAAGCTTCCTTATCATCAGGTTCGTGATGAATTGACAAAAGTGTATTAATAGTGAAAACTCAATTAATGATCTTCCCAAAGTGCGTAGGTGAAGGTGTTTTAGCATCTTCAGTGTCTCATGTTGGAGTGTAGAAAGAAAGAGCATTCCTTGGGAACACTGGGAAGGCAATTTTGATATAATATCCCAGCCAACTCTTGTGCTTTTACCAGCAAACAAGTGGCCAGAGAAAGCACTGTGGAGGGAGCACTGTAGGTGCCTTTAGAATGAGATGGTTATGCCTTTGGGAAGGCATAACATGTCAAGTGAAGAAGCAAGTATTGACAGTAAAGCACTTTGTTCTGGTGTTACTCAAAGTGCTTCCTGCCACAGTTGACGTGCAGCATTAATCCTGTATCCACTCCATTTTGATGTGCCTCTTTTCTTACCAAATCATTGCTCTCTTCATTGAGAGCAAGAACTGTAGGAAGTGCTTGTGTGGATACATGTAGACCGCATCTTTGAAATTTTAGCTGGATTAGTTCCTTGTGGGTTTTTTTATGTTTGTTTGTTTTGTTTTTTGGTTTTTTGTTGTTGTTGTTGTTGTTTTTAGGGGTTTTTTTGTTTTGTTTTGGTTTGGTTTTGGTTTTGGTTTTGTGTTTTTTTGGTGGTTTGTTTTTTGGTTGGTTTGTTTGGTTTTTTTTGTGGGTTTGTGTTTTTTGTTGTTGTTTTTTGTCTGTTTGTTTGTTTTTGTTAGGGTTTTTTTTTGTGTGTGTGTGTGTTTTTTTTCTTTTTGACCATTTCCATGGTTGCATTTTTTACTTGAAACTAAATCCTTAGTCTTTAGTTTTAAACAATTGTTGCTCTTGAGTTTTTCCATCCATGTTTCATGAGCTATTTTAAAATTCATAGAAGACTAGTGTTTGCTAAATTTGGGCCTATATTTCGTCTTGTAGGGGTATAAATGGAAAAAAATTGTCAATCTATATTTTAAATTCTCTCTCCAAGAATACATTGTATTCTGTGCTGTCTAGTGATTTGCTTGATTTGGGCTTTTTTCTGGCAGTAGATGCACTTGATTCTGTTTGACAGTGTTTCAGTGTCTTCAGGTGCATAAAACAGTGATGTTCCTGATAATTTTTTTTAAAATCTGGGTTCATCCATGCTTGTGAACACAAATAGCAATTGATGTTGGTCAAATATTTGAAATGCCTTTCTGCACTGCTTAGCTGCCACACAGTGTGGAAGAATGGCTTTTACTGAAGTAGTTCTGGTTGCTGTTTATGAAACTCTTGATTTAGGGGTCTTGACAGAGCTCTGGAGTTTTCAGTATGCTTCATTCCTGTGCATGACATTAGTACTTCATGACCACAGAAGCAAGAAAATCATGACTTTCATAAAAAATTAAAAATTTTGCTCTTTTTTTTTTGAATGGATTGTTGTGTGGTATCTTACCAAATATTAAGTGTTTTAACAGCTTGCCTATACTTCATGCATTTTCATTAAATAATAAAATACAACTTAATACATGTTGGACTTTGCTGCATACAAGGCTGGATACTACAGGTAATTTTTTAGCTCTGGTTCAGTTTTTGCTTGCCAAACTTTAGACATCCATATTAAAAGATGGATAACTGAAAGAACTGAAGCTTCAGGTGAATAAAGAACATTTTTAAAAATTTTTCCTATTAACTTTTCCAATATAGAGCAGGTTTTTCCAATAAGACGTTCCAAAGGATATACCTGTTTTGTGCAGTTACTTGCTGTGCCCTGTCTGGTTGATGAAAATCTCTTTCATGAGTATATTTAACAGAAAAACTTAAAATCAGTAGAGTTATAAAAGAAAGTGAAGTGTTGAACCAGAACAATTAAATTTGTAACCAACAGGTCAAGTTCTTAAATGTGTAAAAATACAGAGAGGATCTCAGGAGTTACAGGCTCTCATGGTTTGATTTCATACTAGAGTGCCATCACCTCCCTTCAGTGCTAAATTATTCAGGTATATAAGCCAGTTCAGTGTACCATGATTTTAGAGGTAACTAGGCAGCATTCATTCTGTTGTGTGTTTGCTGAAGAGGTAAAAACAATGTATGGAAAGCAGCTTGTGCCTGCAGTCTATTTAAATACTCTAGCTTGCATGCAGAACTGTTTTCCAGGTTATTGTTGTCAATATTAAGTAGTTATGGATGTTTTTGGATAAACTCCATTCAGGTCATGGCTGGTGAAGCATTACAGCATAGTTGCACTTCTAATGGGAGAGATGTGTGCCTTGGACACTGCTAATTAATAAAGGTACTGAAAAAATGGTCCAAAATAATTTTTTTACAGGAATGGGACAAAAATTAGACTTAACATGTGTTGTGGAAGTGCTGCAGCATAACTAAGCTGCTGCTGAACTAAAGGAAGGAGTCTGTTGGAGACCTTGAGTATTCCCTACAATCTTATTTGCTGAGCTCCATGGGAACCTGCATTTCTGAAGTGTGGAAACTGACTGATGCCTCTGTGCCTCCTGAGGCTGGTTGGCTGCAGCACAGTATGAGATCAGGGCAGCAAGTTGGCTGCTGAAGAATAAAAAAAGCAAGTCCAAGAATGCAAGGCAACACACTAGTGTGCCCTCTTGCCTTTCTTCAAAATACATCTGTGGCGTGAGAACAACTTTCCCCTTCCTGAGGCATGTCCTCACTGTCTTACTATCTTTTGTAATCTCTCCACAAATCTTGGGGTCCAGGGGCCCTAATTCTTCTGGAGAGGCAGAGGAATGTCTTTGTCTTAGCTGTCAGTTTTGTGGTTGGGATGTCTGCCTTGAAGCTGAGAGCTTGGACATGTCTTAAACTGAAGAGAGCCTAGAGTTCAAGTGTTCATTTCTTGATGGACAATCTTGGGATAAGCAAACCTACTTCCCCCATGCCTTTTGCTTGGGCATATATGACTGAACATGTAATTAATTTGTGACTAAGTATTTCTTCTCCACTGATTTCTGCAGTGAAGTCATGGTACATTTTGCATCTGAATTGATTCACCTGGCAAGAGATTGTGATACCAGTGCCCTCATTAGTGGACTGTTATGGAGTCATTACAAAGGAATCCCTGGAGGAAAGGAACAAATTATTCACATTTTAAAATATGCGAAATAAAGGAAAAAGAAAACAGGAAATTACTAAATGCATCTCACTTGGCAAAGTGACATTTAGTTTAGTACAAAGTCCTCAGACTACCTGCAGTAGTTCTCTTGTAGGTCATTTAGTCATGACTCTGTTCCAAATCAGCTAAAAATGCTTTTGAACTGTTACTTACCATCTTTCCAATCTTAAAGAGAGAGACAAAAAAAAATGTTGGTAGTTTTTTTTCATTATGTAGGTGTCACAGTTCTTTAATTTATTCTATTAACTTCTGTAAACTTAAAAAAAAACCTTTGAAGTTTGTCAAAAAGAAAGGGAAGTATATTTTATAGTACAATTGCAATAATGTCCCTGTCCTGCAGTATCTATAGCGTGGTGCAGTGGTAACTCAAAGCGGATGTTGTTTTTGCTTGACAGGCAAGTGGCAGCCTGGATAGCCTCAAAAGTAGATTGTGTCTGATAATAACTTAGCACTTAAGCTTTTGGTACTGGCCTGTGTTTGTTTGGGGGTTTTTTTTGTTTTGGTTTTATATATGATCCCTTTCATACTTCTTTGTGTTTCTGAGAAGCAAAGGCACATACACAAGAGCTTAGAGAGGAAAGTTTCTTCCAGGCTAGTGAGGATTGTTGGGTGGCAGACCTTGTTACACAGCTTTTGGAGGTGCTTGTTCTGTTTTTGCATTGGCTCATTTTCCTGCAGCTGCGTTGCATTACTGCAGTTAAGTTACTGTTCAACTCCTAGAGCTGCTGTTCCTTTCCTTGTAAAGTTGTGTAACCTAAATAGTACCTTTACATTTGATAAGGCAACTTTTGAGAGACTAAGAATGACGTACTAGAAAGATTGTGCTTGGATAGGGAGATTATTTTCTTCAAATTTCCCAATGTCAATGGATACTGATATGATTTATAGGAAGTTGTACCAATAGTGAGAAATTACATGGTTCTGTTAGAACATTAGATCCTTGCTTCAAAACCCCTTGTCTCTGAGGTGAGAAAAATCTAAATTGAGTCAATAATTTTTGGGGGTAGGTAGATTGTACAGAAGTTCTGGGTGAGGGGAAGGTACTCATCTATTACAAGGTATGTTAATAGAAAAGTGGGAGGGAAGCAGTTACAGAGAAAGAACTGAGAACTGAAGAGTTCACAAAAATTAGAGAGATAGAAGAAGGGGGGGGAAAGGTAAGGGGAAAGCCTGAGCTCATGTGAGGCAAAAACTCACATGAGCTTCTGCTCACATGAATAAAATTCAAAACCTTTTGTTTAGCTAATAAGGTGCAATTTGAAGCACAGTCCCTGTATGTGGCATCCTCTCATCATTCAAGAAGGAGCAAAACAGGTCCTGCAGTGTCCTCCTTGATCTTAACACTTAGAAAAATCCCAGGCCTTCCTGCTTCACCCAGAATAGTGACTAGTTCAGCTTTCATCTATCGACGTGGCCACCATCATCACTCATGGATGCCAGCCATGTCATGCATAAGATACAGTGAAGACATAAGAGCCTAGGTTATGATTTTTAGGTAGCAGAATCACTATGTGCAAGGTGTTAGATTCCTGTAGTATCAGACTGGGGATGAAATTTCACCTGAAGTGGCTGCAGGAGCTATGTGGCATCTAAATGTAAGCACAGATTAAGTATCTGTGGTTGTCAAAGACACACTTTATTTATTTATGGCCCATCATGAGTCCTTAGATGCTTCAGCATGGAAGAAATTGTGGAACTTGCTCTTCTGTAGACAGGTGATCACAAAGTCCTCTTAAAATTTTATGCTGAATTGGACTCTCTCCCCACCCCCAAAGCACTTCAGGAGGAAACATTGACCAAAAAGGAAATAAGTAAATCACATTTTAATACTTAGAACTCCTAATTGGTCTGAAGTAACAATGTGATAATTAGATTTTGTTATTTTCATCTCTAACTCCTATTGCCTGTCAGTGTGTCTACATGCTTTGGGGGTGGGGGAGAGTCAAATTCCTGTGGAACAGGTCATCGAATGCACCTGGCATGACTATCTCAATGCAGGCTGAGAGATACAGTTTGTCACTGGACCTTCTCTTGCAACTAGTAGTTTAGGATTTGCCTTTTTGTAGATCAGAAGTACAGCTCAAATCATTGTGGCAGGTTGTTTCAGAGACAGGTATCTAGAGCTACCAGTTATAACTTTTAAATTCCACTGGGAACAACGTTAACTCTTCAAAAGGAGATCATAGACTAAAAATACCCCAACTCTGAAAATATTTTGACCTTGCTAGACTTGTTCACTGGCAGGCTGCCAAGTCTGTAGGAGTGATTTTATGTACATTCATATGTAGTAGTCTCTTAGACCAGTCTGTTAGTGAATCTATTGAATAGGACAATCTCTTACATTATCTTTGAATCACACTGAGATTTTGTCTGACAGCAAGCTAACTGCTTGTAGTTGGGTCTCAGCATTGAAGGCAGTAACATAATTTCCCTGGTTGTTGCTATGTGCAAGGAAACAATGCTCTTTCCAATAAGTAGTTCCGGGATAATTCCTTTCCCTACAGATAACAGTAAAACTTTATGAAACTTGTGATCAGTTCTGACATGAGTTTCATACATTAGATAGTCAAATATCACAATATTGTGATATTTTAAACATGGGAAGAACTTCTATTATCTGTTACCTTATGTGACCCAGAAGCCATCTAGAGAGCTTGAAAAAGCAGTGTTAAAATGGTACAAACTTTTTATTATACCACATTATAAGTGTTTTCAGTTATTTACATGCTACTAACCCCCACCCCAGCTCTGCACACATTTTGCATGAATCTTTTAAGACCTGTATTGGGAAGTTAATATCAGAAACTAAACATCACTTTTATCACACTAAAGGAACCTAAACC
Source organism: Phylloscopus collybita (assembly GCA_027886175.1). Classification (NCBI taxonomy): domain Eukaryota; kingdom Metazoa; phylum Chordata; class Aves; order Passeriformes; family Phylloscopidae; genus Phylloscopus; species Phylloscopus collybita. The sequence continues at coordinate 44,683,619 of JAJNNQ010000137.1, read as the reverse complement.
AGGCTCAGTGAACCTAAACTCTTCAGTGAAGAGCTGAATAAATGACAAATCATTGGTTTTACTAGTCTTTTTTTAGTCTATTTTACTAGTCTATTTTTAATTACTGTTAGTAGTATTTTTTAATTTTGTGCTTATGTGCTTTTACATAGGTACACTGTCCTATAGTGATCCCAGTACCTGTGGCTAAAAATGTTTGAAAGTATATCTGGATTTATTTTGGTGAATCTTTGGCTTTCAGCTAGCAAACAGCCCTAACAGGCTTTTTCAATATCTTATATCATAAAGCTTTCAGACTATATGATTATTGTCTAAATATTGTTAAATTATGCAGAGGAACATAACACCTGGTGGATTTATTTCTGTACTGACCTTTATTTTTATAACACTCTTGTTAAAGCAGTAAATGAACAAGAAAGATAATAAAAAGCATGTAAAAAGCCTACAGACCAAATGGGATGAATAATGAAGTACGTCAGTGTATTCCATAAAGTTAAAATGTTGCAGTGTTTCCTGGTTAGTACCAGAAGCATGTGTAGGGACAGACTTAAAATCTAAATTTGGAGAGCAGAGCAGTAAAAGCTGTGATTTGCTTTTTCCATTGTGAGAGGTCAGAGTTCCATACAGTCACGTTTGCATGGAAGGTTTTTGTCCAGTGCAAATCACTGCAATCCATTAAAGTTTCCTAGAGCATTTAATGAATGTGTGCATATCTAAAGACTTCCTCTCTAGCTGAAACAGAATAAAAGACATTCAGGCCATTTTGAGTAGCTTAAAAGTTAGGTAATTTTGGTTTTCATTTACCACCTGCTTTTTCCTCCCCCCCCCCCCCCCCCCCCCCAATTTTTGTTTTGTTTTAAGTAACATTAAGTCTGCAGGAGCTAACTTTGAACATCAATTTCACCCCTAATTTATGTGTTTCGTCCACTTGCTTATCTGCAGGCAGATTGCTTTGATTGTAACACAAGTACCAAGAACTAGAAGACTTTAGCTAAAGTAGCTGTCTTTGCAGTTTGCATTATGATTTCTTGAAGTGATCTGTGTGTTTCTCCAACCTGTCAAGTAACTGGTGACAGAAAGTGAGAGTATTTGTCAGTCTATTTCTTTAGGAAAGGAGTCTGGAAAATTATTTTTCAACATGTAACACTGTTTAGAATACTAACTTGCTGTGTGTAATTAGGCTAACATTATTTGGCATAATCTCACAAAGGGCATGTTTTTGAGGGTTTAGTAATGGATATAGATCTTCATCTGTCTGTTGAGACTCTAAAAATCTGGTTTATTAATGATACTTTATTTAGGTTAAAATTATTCAAAGCATATGACCAAGAGAGATAAATGGAAAAAATATTTAGACAATTTTCTAATGCCTTGATCAAAATGAGCACTGTGGTTTGGGTTTTGCTTTGCTTTTCCACTGTCATGGAATGAGATGTCTTATATCGAATGTCAGGCTGTTTCCAACAGGATTCTGGAGCCTGTAGCCAAGCACAGCTCCCTGCCCAGGTACAGAGCTCAGTAACCATGGTTGGACTCCAAGGACAGCATGACTCTTATCTGCTTCCTTTCCCGCTGAACTCTGCTTTGTTCCTTTTTATCTGTGCTGTTGCTATGACTGAATATGGTAATGTGTTTATAAGTCTTTTACACCAAACCATGTGATAAGGCATATCCTCTTGACTGCCTGAATAGGAACTTAAGAGAGGAAAAAAAAAAGAATCCATTTAGAAAGTTCAAAGGAGAGGGAGGGAGACAGGCAGGCAGACTAGGAGCAGAATATTGATTTCAGTTTCATTCTAATCAAATCATATTGGTGAATAGGCCTCTAACATCCTCACAACTCTAAAATTAGAAAAATCTAATATGAGTTTAATATGTAGGAACTGGCATTAAGAGAAAATTGGCAACTAGCATTTATGTCTGTGCTTCTGAGGAAACCCTGTACATTTAGCTTGAGTGTAAGACCAACACATGCCATTTTCTGTTGATAATTTTTTTTAAAACACTGTGAATTAAGATTACAAGCTGCTTTAAAAAGACCATCAGGTTTATTGTTGTAATTATTGTAATATTGTTGTATTACGGTGTAATAAAATTACGTGGGGAACTTCTGTATCCTGATTTAAATAGTTCTGTTGTACTGTAATGGCCAAAAAACGTGGGGAATAAACTTAGTTAGTTTGGGCAGCCTGTTGCTTCATATGAAAAATTTAGAAGGAAATAAGAGCAACAGTTTGACCATCACTTGATAGAGGCTCTCTCAATTCCCTGTGGTTAGGTAAAAGAGGCAATGGCTTTCAACAAGCTCAAAATAACTCTTAAAAATTCTCTGAAACATTTGCTATTGTTTTCATACACTTGGCACGGAAGTTGATGGGTGAGCTCTGTGACTCAGTTTGTGGGACATGTATCACATGTATGGTGAGCGTGTGACAACTTGACCAAGCAGAAAAGCTACAGCCTGAGCTCCTGTTTCAGAAATGCTGCCCTGGTATAGCTATTATGGAATACAGCTGTATAAGAACCTGAAGTACCTATGTGCTTAATGAAGTTTTTGTTAGATATGATATGAACTATTTCCGTTACCATCTCTACTTAGACCATATAAGTTGCTTTATATTTCTTCATAGCACATGAAGCTTGCCAGCAGTGCTGAAAAAGATTCTTGAGTAAAACAGAGGTGTGCATTAATACCTAACTTGAAGATGGTGGGGTTTTTCTTATGTGTTTATAGTAGTTGGCTTACCCATCATTATGGATTTAATAAGGGATGTTACTGAAGATGTAGCAGTTCTATTTTAAGATAGTATTTCAATAATTAAGTAATATCAGTTGGTGTGTCAAGTATCCATGTTAATTGAAATGTTTGGATTTCATAAAATCGTGTGCTTTAGACTTCACAGTATCCAGACAAAACATTCATTGTTTGTGTCATGTAATACAAATTATCACTACTATTTAAAAAGAAAAGTTGTTCTAGGATAATCTTAAGAGTCTTATAGAAGGGGATACATTAAATTAAGCTGTATTAATGCACAGATTAGCAATTTCTGTAACTCTTGGGAAGCATTCTACCAGGTAAAATATATTCCAGATAAAAAAAAGTGATCAAACGTGATTTAAGATGAAAAGATACAGCTACTACTGTTAGCTAAGCAAAAGCACAAAGAGGAAAAAAATACAAGAAAGAAAAAAGTAAAAAACTAAGAGTATGAATGCGTAGAGAATTGTTAATGTAGATACTATTTCTGCAGCAAGTTATACCTGTTTTTATTTATGTGAAGTTAACTGTACTACAATATTCTGATGACAATATTAAGGTTTCCTCTTCCAAAAAAATCTTAGTGGTTCTCAATGAGAAGGATTGACAAGTTTTGTCTTTAGAGTCTAAATTGTGGCATCTGGCCGTATAAATGTCTTGGTCAAGTAAACCACTCTGAACTTTAATCATGTTTTTACAAACGTTGTTTGAAGAGTAATTTTATAATTTCCTGAGAAAAAATATCACCATGAAACATTTTTAGTATTGCCTTATTCAACTGAATAAATAATCCCTGTGACACCATCACATCCTTTTTAGTGCTAGAGTGAAACACCTAAGATAATGATGTTGCGCTCCAAATTAAATTGTGACTCTAAAAGCATTATAAAGGTTTTAATCCCCTCTGTCCTCCTAGAGAGAGTTTGAACAAAATCAAAAAACCTAAGAGCCTTGAATATGAAGGATATGAGTCTAAAACACTCACCTGAAGGCAAGGAAATGCAATAGGAGCAATACAGGCTGCAGAGCCATCTTTGCTTGCCACTTGCTTGTGTGAGTCTTACCGTTGCTGGTGCATTGTTGGTGTTGCCTCTTCAGCCCTGCTGTCTCCTGAGATAGGTCTTTACTACATCTGTGCCAAACTGAATTAAATTTTGCATAAACATATTAATGAAGCAAAGAAATTACATGAAGTTGGTCTATAATATTTTATATATCCTCTCAATTACAACAGATAGCAGGTAAGATAAGCAGGTTTAATTTTCCTGCATTAAATTACTTTTATATTAGCAACATGGTTTTAACAGATTAAGAAATATTAAACTGAAATTATTTTTCCTACTGAATCTATTCTGTTTTAAGCAATTTAATGTACTGTGCAACTATACAGTTTCTGAGCACTTTCCATTAGCCTGCCAAACAGAGTCATTACTGTTTCTTGCCTGTGCTTCTCATCTTGCAGTCCTGGCTTTGAGAATGGTTTTTGTGTTGGATGACAGAGAGAAAGGAGTGGGGGTTTTGTTTGGCTTTGGATTGCTTTGTTTATTTATTAAGTTTATAAGCACTGAGTTTATGACTAAAATTTTATGCATAATACACATTCTTCTGTATACTTATACTACATGAGGCACATCACCAAATGTGCCCTGTAGTTGAGAGTAGAGGGCAGCGAGCTTTCTAATGAGCTTTTAGAATCAGCAGGACTTCCTTCTGCAGGAGTTCACTCTAACTTTGAAATTTTAGTTCTGGTAAAACTGAAATAAATGTATTTTCAGTTTGCAAACGTCTCTTAGGGGAAAAGTCTTCTTTCACTTGCTAGTACTACCATGGCAAAACATAATGGTTGTTACACAGGCATCTTCAAAATGACATCAGAGGATTTGTACTGTAGAGTAAAAATGTAGTGAAACCTCATTAAAGGCAGTTGTTTAAAAATAGGTTTTTTTCTTTCTCCATAACACTTTTTAAAACTGATTTAACACTCATTACAAGTAATATGGTGACATAAGACTAATAATTTAACCTAGTTTATCTTCCAAAATCGTCTGAATTCATTTCTCTAAGTAACTCAGTTTAATAAAACTCAGTAATTGGGGAAGTGTGTTCTCAGAATAGGAATATTTTTAAGACTAGATAAAAATATTACTGTAGGGTTTTATTTCTCACTAATTGGGTGAATCTCACTGATGTTCTTTTCAGTTGGACAAGTCTTTTGAATTTTGGGTTTTTGATTAACAGATGTTATGTTACAGAACTTCTCTACAACAGAGTTTCTTTTATGGGTTGAGATATTTATGTGATGTGTATTAGTATTTGAAGTGTACAGTGTACACAAAAAAATGAAAGGAAAAATGGAGTATAAAGATGACTCATGACTATGTACAAGTAGAGGATTAATTCTATAAAATCGATACAAGTCTTAGCTGAATTTTGTTCAGAGAGAATAGACTGACAGAAAAGTTTCTTATATTTTTTGAAAGACATACCTCCAACCTCTTATGGGAGTGATTCATGCTAGTAACAGTCCTAAACATTTAAAAAGATTATATGAGAAACTTCAGCATCGTGTGCACAAGAGGACCTGTTTCTAGAGGGTGCACAAAGCACTGCTTGAAATACTACTTTGATGCATTGTTATAATGTGCATGTGAAGCCTCTTGAAAGAAGAGAAATCAGGGACATCTGCTAGTAGAGGCACACTCATCTTCATAAAGTCTTCTATTTAGTTTTGGTTTTTTTACTGGAAAAGTTATCTTTTTTTTTTCTGTAAATTCAGATTTGATTGTAACTGTTTGAATTGATTGTTAGGGTGTAACCTTAAGATACCATGCCAAGAGCAGGTTCTCCAGAAGGTGCATAGCAGCTGAAACACTGTATGGATATGAGATTTTCTGTAGGCTAGTACTCACTTATAATAACAATAATTTTATGGATATTTTACAAATTGTTTTTAAAAATGCATCTTTACATGTATATATATAAAAACAAGATAGTAAACATACAAATAATATTTTAATACTTTCTCCACAAGGACAACTGTAGATCTATTAATAAATGGAAAGCATCACTTGTGACCCACTTTAATGGCATAGTCACAGCATAGTTTCTGCTTTTCAAAACAATATTATTTATATTAACTCTTTTTTTTTTTCAGGAGGACATAGGCAAAGAGCAGGAAACTGTGGTTCTATTGCCTAATGTTTTATATTGCCCCTTCAGTGAAAAAAAAGGAAATTTTTGCTATTTTAAAAATAAATTTAAATAACAAAATGCTTTAAAGGTGTGTTGTTGTGATCCACAAGAGGTTAAATCCATTGACTCCGTGGAGAATTTTGGTTCTTAATGCACTGCAGTTAGGATGTTTTCCCCAGAGTTAAGTCAAAGCAGTGTTAATTAGTTGTGTGTAGTGGCTTAAAATACCCTTATTGCAGCAGGGGTATTGAATAACAAATAACCTGCATAATATGCATCTGTGTGATTCAAATTTTAATTGTCTTTATTTTGCCCAATGAAATAAGGGTTTTTTTAAAGTAGTCTTTTAAATAAAACTTTTCCTCTCTCTTTTCTTTCTTTTCTGGGCTCTCTTTTTTTTTTTTTTTTTTTTTTTGTAGATCATGAAGTATAGCCAAAGTTTTTGATTTTTGGTGGCGCAGTCTTCACGCTGTTCTCTGCCTTTGGGGTTATTTGTACAAATTGGGGTTTGTGTACAAATACAAGCCTTGGATACCAGGTGTGGAGCCAAAACATGCACTCATATATGTAATGTGGCAAATAGTGAAAGTGTGCTTGTGTATATAAGTAATGAAGGTTTGATAAAATAAAGTTGCTTTGTCAAGAGATGTACTAGTTATTGTGGAGAGGTAAAAAAACTGCTTAGTCATGTCATGTAGTAAAGCAGACCCTATCTTTTCATTAAACCTTTTCTATAAAAAATTAACTAAAACTCCTGGGTATAGGCAGAACTGCCGATGCAACTGCTATGTATTTTTGAGATTTGAGAGATGCAGGGCAGGGGGGAAAGGAAGAAGCAGGCAGGCTCTTTTAAGTAGGCACCTCAGTTCATGTACAGGACAAGATGTGATTGTTTATATGCTCAGGATGTGCTGCTGCCGCACTAACGCAAATGAAAAGATCCTATGCCTGATGGAGCTATTGTTCTCTTGTTTATAAACGGAAGTTTTGTGATGGTTTAAACAAACAAAATTCCTGAGTCTCAAGTCTTTTGCCTGTGATGGCCAGTCTATATGGATTTGGAGTGTTGTGTCTCTCAGTGGTAATACTTTCAAAGTTCCCTGCTACTGTAAAGCCTTAATGTTCCTGTTACAAAATATGTTTTATGGAATGTTGCCAGCTCAAAGCAATAAATGTAATGAATTAGACTAAAATCAGCGTTGAGCTGTGGGGTTCATTTTGTAGATATTTAAATTACATATTTAAGATTTCCTTAAAGTTTTCTTTGTTTTGGGGCATGGTGGACTTGGTTGCTTGTTGACTATGAAGTTAGATGTGAGAGTTATTTCTATGTAACTGAAGGCAAGAAACTTCATAGTATTTCATGGAATTCTCTTGTATGATTGTACAGTTCAAGGAGCTCAGATTTCAGAAAAAACTTACACTGTCTGAATAGCAATGAAATTAAGAGTTGCCTGTGAAACAGAAAGAACCAGGTGGAGGAAGAAGGTGACCTGCTGCAACTTTACCAGTATGAAATAGTTTGTGATGAGAAGTTAGACAATGCAGTGATACGAAGGAAAGCACACTCTGAATAACAAGTGGTGAGAGATGAGCAGCATATGCTGTAACTATGAGGCATGATTAGTCATAGCAGGTATGTAGCTGGCTTTTTATCATACTCTCATTCATGGAAAAGAATTTAGTAATTGAAAATGTGTAGCAGGCTGACTTTTCACAGAATGTTTCACAGTAGTATGGAAAATTTCATTATTGCCATCTATTCAGAATCTTTAGAAAAAGAAACCTTATTACTGAATGGGAGGGGAAGAAAAATCCTTAAAAGCTGGGAAGGGGGAAGGGAGAACACTTATTAGAAACACTAAAAGTAAGTTGAACAATTAATCTAGAAGGAATACAAAAAATGTCTGGCATCACTCTTCAAAACTATGTCACCCCCACACTGTTTCATAGTGGAAATGCTTTGAGGGATTTGTGTCACAGGAAAGGCACTCTCCTTCACGGGGAGTAGGAGTGCAGGCTTCCTATTAGCACTGCTTGATGACACCACCCATTTAGCACCTGGAGCTCCCTAGCAATTCTTTATGTTGCTGTGTAAACCTGAGATAGAAGGAACATGCCTGTGAGTTACATTTATTTTGATGTGAGTTAGGAGAAGCTATTTTATTGGCTTGTTTTTAATTAATGGTGCTTATCTAAAGAGGAGGACTGAACTGAAGCAAAATAGTTAACCAAGGGGTGTGGAATCTACCTTTTGCATGCTTAAGAAACTTAAATTTAGTAAATGCGAGTATTGGCTCATCACTGTATTTTTTCTTTAGCCAGAACAGTGATTTTTGTTCTTTTTTTTCTTCACATGACTCCTGGACAGTAAATGGAAAGTAACACGCCCACTTTTATGGAGGCATGTTGTTTTCAGTTTTCAGGGTCTAGGCACAGCAGTTGTTTTTGTATTGGAAACAGTTTGCTTATGTCAGCTTTGTGCAGCCAAAAAACTTGGAACTGGACTGAGTGTGAGTTATGACACTGGAGACTTTTCAGTGGAAGTTCTTGGGTTCTGAAGGAGCTGGTGTTACCAGTGAAGGAGAAAACTGCCTCTTCCCGCCATTGTTCTCGTCTTCCATTGCTCTAATTTGAAATAGTACTATATCTAAATATTATTTACACACAAGCTCTGACCTAGAAAATTTGGCTTTAGTTCAGTCCTTTAAATAGAAATTAGAGAAAAGGTTCTTTCTGGGATATTTCTGGTTTGCACTGAGCATGCCTGTAGGATTTGAGGCAAACCAACTTTGGTGTGAGGTTGACAAGGTAATAGAGGAATTGTTGATGAGGAAAGACCTTTGGTTATTTGACTCCATCAGCATTTGCCAGGTGATCTCAGACAAATCACCCAGGATTTTCCATTACCCCAGTAAAAAGTAGAAAGAAGTTTTGCTGTCTCCCTCCATTCCCATATACTCTCAACCCTCTGCATGATTATGAGCATGGTATCCTGAGTGTTGGTACTTCTAGATATTACTATTAATTAGCTCTGTAAAAAAAACATAAGCAGAAGGTGTTTTACTGTTACATACTGTACAAAAATGGGGGCTGATTTTACATAACTTTAAATGTTTTATGATGATTTAGCTCTGACTAAATGAAGGAAAAGACTTCCATGAAGGATTCTCTTGTGGATTTTAGAAGGAAGAGTGAACTTGAGAGAGATGGTAAGAGTCTCTCCCCAAATGCATTTCTGCTTTGGAATATACTGAAGACTTATTAAAAGCCCCTCTGCATGTTCTTTTACCCATTGGAACTCCTGTGCTTCTGACATATACATATTTCTGGAAAAAGAGAATTGTTCCTGAGGATTTTGTTGCTATTACCAAATTCTAAGAGCTTTAAAACTGCCTTAATCCTGTTTTGTATGCTCCTTATGGGATTTCTGTATCTCATCAGAAACTCTTTCAAGATTGACTTAAATTGTCATCGTAAGCTTTTGTTTAGCTTGCACAGCTATGACTGGTGATAGTATTAAGGTTGTTTGGAGAAAGAAAAAGAAGGAAACATCTGTAAACTGAGCCTATTTAAATAAGTAGATCGTTTTATGTCTTCATTGTTTCTGTTAGTGAGGCAACCCAAAGGTATAGGCTTTCTGGAGCCTGATGCCTATATGCAGCTGTCTTGTAAATGCTTTCTTTTTCTCAATCCTTTTTAAAGGCACTTTTTCAAAGAGCGTAAAAGAAATCTCTGACCTAAAGAGTAGAGTTCAGTTTGATACCTTAAACACAGGGGGTTTATCTCTCACTTGTCAGCGGAGAGCCATTGGCACAGTCAGTGGAACACAGGCTGTGATTCATCTGAGCAGCCATGGGATGTGGGTTGCACTAGGGTGGGCTGCATGCCCTTTGTGCTCTAGTCACTATGGATTTTTTCTCCCAGATGGATCCCACCCAGAATCTTTGGGGAAGAAATAAGGTCTTGTAAGTCTGCTTTGTGTTTTCCGATAGTAGGATACAATAACCAATCTCTACAGGCCGTTAAACATGATCCCAGGCCCTGGAAGATGCTGAGGACCCAGGACTCACAGAAGGAACAATGGCATGGATGGCATTCCTCATTTCTTCCCACAGCAGAGCTGGAAGAGCACTCACACAGTTGGAAGATGTGCGTTCAGTCTCCTGCACTGGGAGGATTTCAGCCTGCATCCCAGGAGAGGGCACTAGTCTCTGCAGGGATGAGGAAGCATCTCAGACTCTTACTTGCAGTCTTGTGCTTGGTATAAAGAATGAGGCATTCAATACAGCAGGAAGTGAAGCTAATTCTTCTCATCACAGGATGAGACTTGCAGCAAGAAGGATTTGGGGTAGGATTTGAAGATGGAAATCTGATGTCTTGGCATAGCGTTAGTGCTGAGCTATAAAACAATCACAAATGGATCATCAAGGCAGAAGAAAGGTGAAAGGCCACTTGTCTAGACATACCCAACTCCACTGCCTGTTTGCTTCTGATTTAAAATAACTAAGCCAAAAATCCCAAAAAACCATAAACCTCACAAAACCCAACCAACCAGCCCCTCACCTAAAAAAGAAATAACTCCACCCCACACTACACATCCCCTCCCAACAAAAAGGTGTATTACATCAGCAGAGGATTTCAAGAACCTCTGTTGCTTGACCCAGCCTTGCAACATAATGGCAGAGAACACCTGCCATTTTGTTCAAATACAGTCAGACAGAAAAAGATGTTGGATATGACTTTTTTGTACTCTTAGTGAGCTCTCAATCTAAAAGTAAGTAAAAAACCCTACTGCTAGCAGTGCTTTGGGAATTTAAACACAATTCTTTCATAAACTTAACTGAATTTGAACTGACCCTATGATTGATTTTATTCAGGAGCAGATCTGCCCCATGCTAACAGATTTTCTCATGTCCAAAAGCACGGCAGCATTCAGCAGATGCATTCCTTCAATGCTATTGTTCTTTTTATCTGTATTGCTTTTGTGGCCTTGAAGTTTCAGGAAGACAGAGAAGGCTGACCAATAGAGAGCCCAGTGAGAGAGAGGACATAAGGGAGAAGGGATCTGGTTTGGGCTCATATCCAATTATTACAATACATTTCTAGACTATTTTTTACTGAGGAAGTAAACACTTAGTGCTGTGTAAAGGTTAGATATGGACCCACCCATTCCTGGAAGTTATGTACAGCTTGTCCTGAATGACATCAGTGATGGATCTGTTTTGTGTGGGTATAAAATTCTGTGACTAATGACAGTATCATTTTGTGCCAAAGCTTATTAAAAAAAGGTCTTAGGTTGTTTCCAGAAATTCTTGTTTTATACTGAGCATTTGGATCAATACCAATTGTTTTTAACAAACTGGTAAAGTGTAGATCTATTAGGCCACAGCACTGGTTTAATCCCTGGGATAGAGTCTGAGTCTTAAAGGGCATCATTAACCAATATTCTCCAAAATAAATTGTCGACTCAAGAACTCAGTCAGTATGCACTTTCAAGTGCCTTTTTTTTAGGTATTGGTGAAAGTGAATTTTTATGTTACATGATTTGTGTCTTGGGTGGTGCAGTAGCAAAGGAAAAATCAAGAAAAATCCCCACTGTAATCCTTGGTAATCTATAAGGAAAATCATATAGAGTAGTAGAGATGATCTTGTCTCAGATCTTGGTCAGATCCAGATTTATAGGTGCATCACCCCCTCTGTGTTTGTACCCCAGTGCAGCAGAGACAGAGTAGTTCTGATCAAGCTGTGCAAGGTGCATGGTATTAACAGTAGGATGCTTTATCTGCTTACTGAGCTTGTATTTTAAGGACAATACAAGAATCCTTGAGTGAATTTCCAGGAAATCTGCCAAAACTGTACAAGGATGGGAAAACAAACCTTACAACAATACTTAATGTTGGGCTTATGTTTTTTTACTCAAGAAAAAGACTGAATGGTGATCACTGGACATGTACACATAGGTCTGGCTGCATGATCTTCAGTATTATACATAATAATAAATACTGTATTTGGAAATCAAACTTTTAACATAGTATCTCAGACATTTGGAAGGAAAGAGTAGTTAAAGCATTTCACAAATGCCTCTTTAAGAGATACTTTAATATAGCTTCTGCCTTGTCTCTGCAGTGGTCTTGCCTGAGGAATGATATTTGTTCCCTCTGGTATTAAAGCTCTGAAAACCCATAATGACTAGAGCATTTCTTAACAGTCTCTACAGACATGACACTGTGGCAGCTGCAATGAAATGCACTTTGTTTGTCACACAGGCAGAACCAAGATGATAATAGGGATGAAAGTATTTTGTTTAGATCATTCTTCTCATACCTCCCCCATAGCTACTTTTTTATATAAGGAAACACCTTTAATGTTCTGTATCAGACTATCTTGCCTTTCTGTTGAGAAAGATAAAATTGTCTGTTGTGGTCACTGTTGTGACTTGGTTTTTTTTTTCCAGAGTTGCCTACTTGTTTTTGTTGAGCTTCCAGAGAGCATTTAAGGTGTACACATCCTTGACTGCATGGGTACATATACTTGACTGAATGCAGTTTTCTTTCCTGAGTTTCTTTCTGTAAATCAGTGAATCTCCTATTAAAACAGAATTAGCACAGCAGATCAAGTTGTTGAGCACCTTCATCAAGCTGGAAAGTCAAATACAGGTCAAATTTTTCTCTGCGCCCTGTGCTTTAAAAAACAGCTGTTGCTTCCAGCTTGCAGCATACACTAAATTTTCAAGAGCTTTCTTTCAGCTAGTTTTGTGACAACTTTGAATTGTGGGAGGAATTTGAATGGGATGTATCAAAAAAGGCATTAAACCTGGATAAATATACTGAACAGTATAGCACTGCTGTAGAGGGAAAAACCTGGTTATATCTCCATTGATGTTTGACCACTTCTAAGAAAAAAAATGGAGTGATTATCAGCCATGGTGTCTTTGAAACTCTTAATAATAAACAATGTATTAAGGAATATTTTCTAACTAGGTGTTATTCTCATTTTGTGTAAAACTGTAAGTGATTCTGAAAAGCTTATAGTGATTCTGTAAGCTATTCTGATTAATTTTCTCTCTAATTCATCTTTAAGAGAGACAAGCAGTTCTTTGGACTGTTTATTAACTTGTAGAAGTCAAGAAAAATACTGCTTAATTTCAAAGAAAAGTTTATTATGCTTTGCTAATATAAACTACTTTATACTGTGTACTTGATATAATTATATGAGGAAAAGTAAACTGAATGTTTGATTAAAAAAAAAAACAAAACAACCAAGCTCCATTTCTCTCTTTCTCTTTTCTCTCAGGTGGAAAGACATGACATGAATACCCTGAGTTTACCACTTAACATCCGCCGTGGAGGTTCTGATACCAACCTGAACTTTGATGTACCAGATGGGGTCCTAGAATTTCACAAAGTCAAACTCAATGCAGATAGCTTGAAACAGAAAATCCTCAAGGTTACAGAGCAAATCAAGGTTGAACAAACAGCTCGAGATGGAAATGTGGCTGAGTATTTGAAACTGGTAAACAGTGCAGACAAGCAACAGGCTGGGCGAATTAAGCAAGTCTTTGAGAAAAAGAACCAAAAATCTGCCCACTCCATTGCCCAGCTGCAGAAGAAATTGGAACAGTATCACAAAAAGCTCAAGGATATTGAACAAAATGGATCTTCCAAAGCTACCAAGGATACTTCCAAAGATAACTTGAAAGATACTCAACATGGAAAGTCTCGTAGCACTGGGCACGGAACAGAGAGCAGCAAGTCGGGTGTGCCAGGTGTATCTTTGACACCACCTGTCTTTGTTTTCAGCAAGTCTAGAGAGTTTGCCAACCTGATCCGAAACAAATTTGGTAGTGCAGACAATATTGCTCATCTCAAAAATACCTTGGATGAATTTCGGCCAGAAACAAGCTCTAGAACCTATGGGGGCAGTGCCACCATTGTTGCCAAACCAAAATATGTTAGTGATGATGAATGCTCAAGTGGGACCTCTGGATCAGCAGATAGCAATGGGAATGCTTCCTTTAGTCCTGCTGTGGCAAGTACCCTGGACAGCCAAGGAAAGCTTTCCATGATTTTGGAGGAGCTAAGGGAAATCAAGGAGACACAGTCCCAATTAGCTGATGATATTGAGAATTTAAAAACCCAATTTAAAAGAGACTATGGCTTTATTTCTCAGATGCTACAAGAGGAAAGATATAGGTATTTTTTTTTTTAACTGTTCTCTTGAAATGACTTTTAAATGGGTATAGAAACTATTTGAGAAAGTGTGTGCATGAGAGAGAGAGAGATTTCAGAAGCAAGAGGAAAAAATAATTGCAATCAATATCTGGTACCAACCTGTTTCATTCCTTCCAACAACTGAAAATACACGTAGAATATTTATACTCCTTATGAAATGGTGTAGTGCTCTTTGCCTTTTGTCAAAGGCTGATCAGAAAACTCTCTCCTGTCATAGTTTTCATGTGAATAATGTGAGTACTGTGCATAGGAGATGCCAATGGTTTTGTAGCTGGTGGAAGGATCCTCATCTAATGTGATCAAAAATGCTAATCAGTCTGTGGTGTAGCAGAACTGACTGACAGCTGATAAGTATGGCCTTGACTCCTGAGTACCTTGTCCAAATACTTCTCATGCACATTGCTATCTTGTGGATGCAATGTCACCTTGTACCCTGGTGTAACACATAGCTGGGAGATGTAGTTTTAAGTGCTGTAGCAGAACTTTGTCTTACATTTGTTTCTTGACAATTAATTCCTTCATCATCCTCTGTGAGAAGTGGATGATAGTTCTAAAGAGAGCTTTTACGTGCTGTACCTATATCCCATTTTTCCTATGGTTTGTTAGTGACAGTCAATTCTTGATGTCTTTGCTACTCCAGTGGGCAAAATCCCAGGATGAAGAGCAATATTTCATGTTTCCCTTGCTTATAGTTCTCAAAATACAACTAAAGGCTTGATATCATATGGTAATATAGGGAGGAAAGAACAATGAAAGTGGCCTACTGAACTCATGACTTGGTTTCAGGAGAAGGCAGAGTGGCCTTTTCTGACAGCTCTCTGCCAATAAAATCTCAAGTCTCCTGCTACCCATTTCTAGACAATTTTGCCTCCCGCATTTTTGTGCTGACTGCAGTGTTTACCTGTTTGTGTGTTAAATCAAGTTACAAACTCACAAAAAAATTTCTAGTTTGCTGGTGATTTACTTGAACTGGTTTACCATGTAGAAGCATGCCAGAACAGACTGTACAAAAATGGCAAAACCCTGCAGTTGTGTATGAGACAGAATATGTTTTTCCTGTCATTACTGGCGAGCTATTAACTGGCTCAAAGTTACTTATGAAACCATATCTTCTTGGCTAAATGAAGAGTGAAAAATGTGAGCTGGATATCCTTAGGCACTGTTTATATTTGATATAGTTTACCAATGATGTACAAATGTTTGCTTTTTAGCACCTACCAGCAAGAAACACTCAAAAAAGGCTTTCAGATTGCTGAATAACTGTTTATGGAAAGTTTGCAAAGTTTTTACTGATTTCTGTATGTGCTTTGTCGTGCCAGTCAGATGAATTCATGGTATGCTGAGAAATTACCTTTTAAAATGTGCAATTGTTTTCATGATTTGGCATTACTTGAATAGAAGGCACTAAATTTAGAACTCTTTTCCTAATAAGATACGAAAGATTGGAAGACCAGTTAAATGACCTCACTGACCTTCATCAACATGAGACAGCAAACTTGAAACAAGAGCTAGCCAGCATAGAGGAGAAGGTGGCGTATCAGGCCTATGAGAGATCACGAGATGTTCAGGTACTTATTTTCCTTATCATAATCTTCTAATGCTTTGTGGAAATCTTGTACCATGAAACACTTGCATTTTTCTACATCTTTTTAAATAAGGAATACGGGGAAAGATTTAAGCCCATGTTTTCTCTTTTTTAAGGTGAAAACCCAGCACACTGAATCAGTGTGAGTCTCCATTTGTTCCTGGATTCAGGACTTTTTCTGCTGGAACTGATGATATGGCCTAGGCAGACTTGTGGTTGAAGAATGGCTCGTTTTAATTTCTTTCACAGAGGAGGAAGGAATTGAATCTCCTTGTATTGTGTGACAGAACACTTCTGACAATGTTTTGACACAAACCTCTTGCTCAGACTTTTTCCAATATGTAGTTTTCATCACTGGCAAGGTTTATTATAAATTGAGCTTAGGGTAAAAAGTAAGAGAGCTAATTTATAAATAGACTTGTAGATTAGCCAGTTATAATTAAAGAGTTTTAAGCCATGGTCACAACAACATCTATAATCAAAGCTGTGGTGTGTGTTCACCTTAGTGATGTCATGTCTGACTTCAATCAACAGCCAGTAATAATGCCTACAAGTATGTCCTGACAGCATGTAGTTACATATGTACTTAAGTATTTATATACAATACAAGCACTTATATAATGCATAATATTTCCACTCAAAGTCTGAGGAAGTGGTGAAAAATGGTGAAAACACATTATGCCTTACCTCTTCATGAATAACTGAGGAATGCTCAAAGACTGTCTTGGCTCAGATGGTAAAAGAACCTGAAAGCTGACCTGTACACACCTGTGCCCACATTTCTAAACAGAGAGAGTGCAGGCAGCAGGATGATCAGTTTCCTAAATGTGAGTTAAGAAGCTCCTGGAAAGAGAGTGGGAAAGGGATGGCACCGAATCCAAGCATGTTATAGGTTTTGTTGTAGGTTTAAACAAGAGAAGCCTCTCACAGATTTAAGGAAAAGAGGACTCCTTTCTGTGAAGGCATCTTGAGGATGTAAAAACATAATGAAACCTAAATTGTCCAACAGAGGGGCTGTGTAGTATTTCCTAACTCATTAGCAGAATCCTGGAGGGGTGTCAGAGACTTTTAAAAGACTCCTGGAGGTGTGTCAGTGACTCCTAATTGAAGTGCTATGTTGATACAACCTTGTTTCTTTTATCTCTGTACAGCTGGGCCCATTTCAACTTATCAATTTGGGGCTTTGGAAAAATAGCTAAAATAGAGTAAAAGGATTTAAGCTTTGGATATTTTGAGTAACAGGCTCTCTTTGTCACTAAAGGATGTGCAGATATTTTTAAAGATGTGTTCAGCCTCTCAATGCAGAGCTGCAGATATCAGACTTTTGCAGCTGGACTTTCTCTAAAGCAGCACAAGACAATTTGAAGATAACTTACAGTCAGAGTGAAAGAAAGACCAGGGAAGTTCATTAGTGTGTAGTGGAGAACATGCCTGAACCAAAACAGACTTTGTGCCACCCATTAAGAGCTGTCTTCTATATTGTTACTAATTCCTAGAGCAGTGAAAAGAAGCAATCTTGTGTGAGGCACTGTGCCACACTCTCTGTGGTGACCTTGGTGCCTGGCCAGTTGCTTGGTAAGCCAGTTCAGCTTGTCAAACAATGCAGAACCGACCCAGTAAGAGAAAGCTGATAACTCTCTGGATGTTTATACACAGAGGTTTGGTTTGAAACAGCTTACTGTGTGATCAGGTGAACAACTTTGTTAGTGCAAAGAAAATACCTGGAGTTTGAGAGTGGGGAAGAAATTAGGGATGCTGGAGCATTGGTTTTCTTCGTCACACAGTGGTAAAAGGTTATGTCAAGGTGATCAATCTCATGAAATTATAGCTTTGCCCCATGTTACGCAGTGGTGCCCAAATCCCAACTCCAGCAAAAAGCTGGCATTTTGGTGAGTAAGTGAAGCAGTTGGAAGTTTTTCTGTGTTTTGCTTTGGGAAGGCTTAAGCATGGGGGTAGTGTCATTACAAAGCATTTTACTCAAAGACCACTTTTAGTCCATCCTCAAACAGAAGAGAAAGGTCTGCTTTCTTTAGAACAAATTTTGAAGCAGAATAGATCATGTAAGAGAGAATCCCATAAAACATCTCCACAGGTTATTCCACTGTCTTCACACTGAGAGAAGGAGAAGGCCAGATCTCACAGAGGACTCAAGCCCAACATTGTAGGATGAGTGGTTTTGAGACCAAAATTAATGTACACCACAGAGGCAGTGTAACCCAAGTGCTACATGTTGCAAAGTAGATTTAATTAGAATCACAGCAAGCCCACCCTAATGTTTTCTATAGAATATACAAATAAACTAATTTTCTTGCTGTTTTGATGCAGTGATAGTTGCTGTGGCAACAGCTTTACTAGTACTTTATGTCAACAGTATATATAGGAAACAACTGTCATGAACATTAAAGTTATGATACTTTTTCTCAAGCATGAAAAAAGAACAAACCTACATTTTGGACGGTGTTGTTAGACTTGATTATGCCTGAGCAAACAGTGACACACTCATTCAGACATATATATGCATTTATTTTTTAAAAAATTGGTGGCTCATTGAGATTTTAGCAGTCTATAATAAATTACACTTCTCATCTAGCTGATGGATGGCTCTGCAGCTAAAACATGAAGAAATGTTGAATGGAAATACAGCTGCCCTAACTCTTGTTTTCTGTCTCCAGGAAGCCTTGGAATCATGCCAGACCCGGGTTTCCAAACTGGAGCTCCATCAGCAAGAACAGCAAGCACAGCAGTCTGAAACAGTTAATGCCAAAGTGCTCCTGGGGAAGTGTATAAATGTTATCCTGGCCTTCATGACTGTCATCTTAGTGTGTGTTTCTACTATTGCAAAGTTCATTGCTCCTATGATGAAGAGCCGTTTTCATATCATCTGCACTTTTTTTGCAGTGACACTGCTGGCAATATTTTGTAAAAACTGGGATCATATCATTTGTGCTATAGAAAAGATGATTATACCAAGATGAAGCTGTTGGACTGGCTGTTTCTTTCTTTTTTTCTTTTTTTTTTTCTTTTTTTTTCTCCCCTCTTTTCTTCCCTTCCCTGTTTTTTAAGCACTGTGTGTATACAAATTCTGGTGTAAATATATAAAAGTATACTTGGTGGCAGTCAGTTGCCTGTTCAATCTGATTTTGTCTAACTGGCTGTATCTGTGATGAACTGCTCACTTAAGTCAGTCTTCTGCCTTAATCCAAAAGGTTTTCCACTTTCCAAACCCATACCCACAAAAGATGGTATGATGGTCTGGGAGAGATCCCAGCACCTGCAGGTGTCAGATGTGCATTTTACTAGGCTGGAGTGCAAAGAGTGTGGTCAGGAGGGAGTGCCATAATGTGTATCAGCTCTGTTAGACTGATAGTTAATTTTCTCTCTGAATCCAACTAGAGTGATAAGCCAAACTATGCAGTCATGTGTATTGATAGTTCTAGATTCTAAATTAGTGGGTATTATTATGTGGGATTTTGAGTTTTCAAGACTAACAAAACTTGATGCTTCTGGTAGTAACTTTTTGCGCAGTTTATTGCTTGTAAATGAGACCAGTGATGACTATTGAACAGCTAGGAGTTGTTCTGGCACTGTTCACTGTTATCACATTTGGGAAACATATACATGTGGCATATACTTCCAAAGATGGACTGAATTGAATTTTAAGATCCCCAGGCAACTTTGTAAAGGAGTTAAGAAGCAAGTAACTGGTAGGTAAGTTGTCATCCACACCAAAGCACTCACTTGTTCGAGCCCTGCAACCTGCAAGGGGAAAGAAGTACACGGAAGGGCAACGTTGAGGTTAGCCTTTGTTAGCACTGAGTTGTTGGGGTGTTCTAACTGAATGCAAAGCATACAGGTGGTGGGGCCCTGGGTACAGTGGATTTTTTTCTTCTGTCAGATTAAAGAATATGGCAGAAACATGAGGGAACAGATTCTTAGGGGGAGCAGGGAGTTAAACTTCTGTAAATATAGGAACTGTAGACACTCTCAACAAACATTCCTGAAAATAATGTATTAACATGCAGTACCGCTACTAAGAGACAGGGTTGGGTTTGTTTTCCCACTGGAATTTATTTTGCTTGGTTTAAGAACTGCGAAAAAATTTCCCTGAAATCAGATTGGCTTTCAGCCATGTTGTAAAACAAGATCTTTATTAAAATAAACAAACAAACAAACCCGCCACAAAACAAACCACCACAACCAGAGTTCTTTTCCACTCTCCATTAAGTGAAAAAACAGTGTCTCCAATTATTTGATGTTCAGTGTTAGTAACTATGAAAATAATTGTCATGACATATTTTCTTTTCAGTTGCAGTGTTTTTTATGCTGGTATTATGGGAGTGAGGAAGTGCATAATTTGATGTGTATATTCCTTTTTAATCAAGTGCAATAGTTAGTATAGAAGTTGTGAAGAGCTTATTCTGAGTAAAGGGAGTGGGTGAGTGGAAGGCAGGAAAGAACTTTAACATTTTACTACAGTCAGATAAACAGTGAATAGTTACTATTTGTGGCTTCAGGAACTGAAGAAATGACAGAATTAACTTAATAAATAATGATATAACTCAGCATTTAGAAAGTTCAATTAAAATACATATAAATATTTAAAGAATTCTTTATATGTGCTAAGCCTTTGAACAGAGAATCAGGAAGGACTGTGCTGGTTTGTAGTCACTGGAAATGGATCAGATCAGCACACCTATGTTATCCTAACCCAGCCCTGCCTCATCTCAAGAGGGAAGTGGAGTGGAAACCAAAACCAAACAAAGAAGAGCCCAACCAAGACCACAAATTGGTTCTGATCCTTAGAATGCTGTGACTCTTCCTGGTGTTTTCTTGTCATTTCTATTATCATCTCCATTCTTCTCTTCAGCTTGCATAGCCAACTTCTGCATTGGCCTCTTGAGAAAATAGTTTAGCATTTTGTTAAATGGGTTCAGAAGGGTAGATGTGCAGGAAAGGAATACCATGTGTTAATATTGTTTACATAAGAAAAGCTCCTTTACCTATTGCATGATTATACATATATGTGTAATAGAAAGGATTACATAAATATAATCCTTCCACCGCTGTTTTATGTAGTTGAAATGTTACATCGGGTAGCCTCAAGGACAGGCAGGAAAAAGGTTAGTATTCTTCTTATAACAAAGGATGTTGGTGTGGTACAACCTGGGAATGTGAAGGCTTCTGCTCCAAGGGCATCCTATTAAAATTCTGGAAGATGACCTCAGTGCAAAATCAGGGCAGAATCTAAAATCAATGGCTCTACAAAAAATTGCTCACTGTCTTGATAGAATCTTACTGGGCCTAAATTCTAAATTGGAAACAGGAAGGTCTTGCATTGGCTTTACATCTGGCAGAGGACACAGAAAAAGCTATACAGGCTGCATTATGTTAGTTATGTAAATTAAAACAACCTAATTGGTGAATGAGCACATCGCTTCTCTAGGTTTTTTTTCTCTGCTGGGTTTAAATAACTGGAGGATGTGACACACATCAAGAAAATAGTAAAAAATGTAAAGTGAAGGGCAAAAGCCTGCTTTTGAATGAAACTGTTGTAGTTTTGCACAGAGTGAGACTGCAGTGCCAGGAGCTCTGCCATGTGGAAAGCCACCCAAGGAGGAAGGTCTCCCATCCTGCCTTCACCCTCCCATTTCCTACCTTGTGCTAACACTGGTATGTGGTGAAGTCTTCCATATGCCATGTTAGCTCACTAGACTGGAAGAAAAACGTGGTGAAAGAGGTAGATGGTTCTCCTCATCTAGAGACTTAAAGGGCTGGTAAAAAGGTGTCATGAGTATGAAGCTGTGATTTTAAGGGAGATAAGCCTTTTTCTTCTCATTGCAGTGAATCATTAGCTGTCCCTAAAACTGGGCTCCAGGCAGACTTGTTGGGGCAGCTTCAGTGTAGAAAAGTTCTTCCTAGCATTTTCCTACAGGGAACAGATACAAACAGCCCCAACAAGTGGTGGGACAGGCTAGCCAGATGTGTCTATACTTGGGATCAAGAGAAGGCTGGTGCCTGACCTAGCCAGGGCTGATGCCTCTGCCATTAGCTTCAGTATGGGCATCACTTCCTCCCTTTAGGCTGGGATTATGTATTTTACATATTAGTGTGTGTATCTGGCCTGCAGTCTGAGCTCTGCTTCCTGTGAAAGTATGCCTAGGCCAACCCAAAGAATTGCAGTTCTCCTAATGAGAACTCTATTCAGCTTCTCAGTCAACCGTGTTCTCTCAGGATACAATTTGCTTTTATATTCTCAAACACATCAAACATTCTTACGATACTCCTTACACGATACTCCTTACACCTACTCATCATGAGCCTCTAAAACACTCCCACTCAACAAAAAGTTGCCAGACAGTGTCTTTTCTGCTTGGTGCTGCCTGGTAGGCAAGTATTTCATTTCACTTTGGTAGTTGTTCTCTGATGGAAAAGCCCTTCAATAAGTTGTTAATACTTTTGCATAGGTTTTGGCAGCTTTATGTTCAGAGATTTCTGGAGACTTAGTTTCTTATGACAGTTAGCATAATTTTCCTGATTTCTCCTATTTCAGCATTCAGGACTAAATGAGGTTTTCTCTAAAAGATTGTCTAACGGATCTCTCTGCTAGCTTTCAACAATTATTGTTGAAAGTCCAATTAGTGATTGGCAGGACTGATCCAGTTTAAATTCCTCTTTCTTTCTGCTTTACTTTATATGCATTCATGCAGCTTCTCATTTTATTGCACTCCTGTGATGTCTATTTGCTCTGTATTCTTAGGCACTAAAAAAATTCACTTTAGTTTAATGTCAAAATGTTTGCATTATGTAGTGCATCTACTGCAGGACATCTATCAATATAGATCTGATGTCTGCACTCCAGGAAGGATATTTAAAAGCCAATGGTTTCCTTTGAACAAATCATGACCACTTATCTGGGGAATAGCAATGCGAAAGGTGAAGACAATTTGCTTTAGGAAAGATACATACATCATCCAGTCGCCAGAAGTTGAAGCTAGACAAATCCATTGTAAGCATAAGGTTCAGTTTTGCAATCATAAGGGTTGCCAGCTAATTATTAGCTGCTGAATGACATAACAAACAAGGACTCCAACATTTGAAGCTGAATTAGTTCAGATATTATGTCTTATGTTTGATACAAAGTTAACTGCATAATAACAACTAGTGCTTTCTGAAATCAAAGTCATTGAACAAGAAATTCAGGAAAGAAACAAGAAAACACAGAAGT
The DNA here is from genome assembly GCA_027886175.1 of Phylloscopus collybita. Lineage (NCBI taxonomy): Eukaryota > Metazoa > Chordata > Aves > Passeriformes > Phylloscopidae > Phylloscopus > Phylloscopus collybita. The sequence continues at coordinate 44,660,625 of JAJNNQ010000137.1, read as the reverse complement.
CTGTAGTTCATTTAGAAGGTACAAGAGCCAATTTTCTTGTTTGGTTGTTTTTGTTTTGGGTAACCAAGTCCCTTTCCACTGTGATAGAGACATTTTACTGCTGGATTCAATGACTCAACAGAAGATAAACAGAGATTAATGTAATTAAACACTTAATTTCAATAGCAGAATTTAATCCCTTCTGAAAGTCCATCTAGAACTAGAAATCAGGCAAATTTATTCTCCACTATTTTTAATCAACCAAATATATATTTGCTTTCTTCACTGACCATGATGCAGAACATGGCCTTTAAGTACAGGAGATTATAAAGGGCTTGTTTTCAGATGAAGTTGGAATTCTCTCTCTGATGCTAATCCTGCACAAAGTATCAGACAATTTTACATTGCAACAGTGAAAGACTAAGAAAAGTTTTATTTTAGTCAATGAAATGGCTTATTTTCCCTGAAAAAGCCAACTGGGATAATGCTGTATATAAGGACTGCATGAGGCCAAGTCAAACTGTCTTGTACGGTTGATTTGCTGTAGGTTTAGTATATTAAGTTGTACTGTTGTTGGAAAGTTTTGCACAAAGCCACCTTTCCTTTTTACCCAGGGAACCTGGGTCTGGTAGTATCAAGGTGTACCAAAAATTGTCTGCTTTTATTGACTAAAGCTAATTGTCTTGGTGTGTGTGACCTGCAATGTTTCTCATACTATTTCCATTTTGTGCAACACTGTGGAAAGATTCAACTCTGAAAATGTAATTTTTGTATATTTGGTTGTGTAGTCATGACTGCCTCTAAGGTGCCATTAATATTTTTTAAAATAAAAATATTTACACTTATTTGATGATTAATATTGTCTCTTAAACTCTGTCTGATCTCTCAAACCCCTATCAGTTTTCCTTTCTCAGTAACAAATAATTAAATTGACCCAGTGATAAAATTAACCCATTGAGCACAAGGCCCAGTTTTAATATCCTGACAAATTTGAGCATTCTGCTCTGCTGCAATTTTGACCAAAACCTGTTGAGTTTCACTTAGAGTTGTGACATGGTAAAACTGCAAACATCAAACTAGGTATCATTATTGCTTTTATCCAAAGCTTGTGTGAAATTTGCTATGCAAATGTTATGCTATTGTGCCAAGCAGCTGGACTCACTTTGGATTATTTTTTAACTTAGAATTAGAAACTCAAGAAGTATTTTTATGTTACTGTTAGAAACATAGGTCACGTGCAGAAAAAATAATATGGCTGACATAAAGCAAAATGTTTGCATTTATTTTTCATACAGCAGAGGTCTTGTCAGCTGGCACTGGCAGTCATTGGGCATGATGTTATTTTTATTCCAAAAACAGAGCAGAAACAGTGCCAGAACAGATTGCTTTGCAATCACACAGTACTTCCTATTTTCTCCTATTTTATGAAATGGCACAGGGGCTGCTGTGTCACCTGCAGACTTTCCAAGGACTTGTCATGCTGAGTTTCACATGGATTCCTGGAACTTTTTCTGTATAAAGACTAATTTCATTCACTAACAGCAGCTTCTCTCACAACCACTAATGATTTTGCCCATTTCTGGCATGGCCTGAATAATCTCTGCTAACCAGGCAAACCAGACATTAAAAAAAATGCACCTCACTCATCATCAGTTTTCTCAGTTGCTCAAAACTCTGGCTTTGGAGAGTGCATAGCACACCCTGGTAACTGCTTTAACAACCAAAATTAGAAAAGCAGAGAGTAAAATACAACAGTTCTGCTTAACAGCACAGAAAGAGAAGTGTCACTTGTTGCCAAGAAGCGGCTGCTGTGCAGTGGTAGCAATCACTGGATGAAACAAATAACCCTTACTAGCACTGTACTCTGAAAATATTTCATGTTGGTGCCCCAAATAACTCCAAGAACCAAAGTGTGACTGCGCCAGAAACCAGCTGAAGGCACCCAAGACTTCATCTGCTGTTACACTGCAACTCATTTTCCAACACCCAGAACTGCTCTGAACTAGCTGTTTGAGGCAGTGCTAGCAGAGCAGTTTATACACTTAGTGACAAATTCCTCATGAACGTGTGTGCTTATTTCTCTGCTTGTGCTGCTGCAGAGGGTGCAGCAGTCAAACAGCAGGTTCTGCCTCCCCTAGCAACTGGCACTGCATTGATGTAATTAAAAGGAGAGATTTCCACACTCTATCCTCCTCAATTCCTGTTTGGATTGTGACTTAGGTGACAACTCATTTGTTTTGTGAAGTTGCCTAGTGGATTGATGCTGTCACCTTTTATGTGTAGCCTACCAGATTCAGACAGAAGTGGAGAGACTGAACTACTGGACAGGCTGGTGCTAGTCACTTGTGGGGTTCTGCAGGACTCCAGCCCCCACCCCGTTCTCTTCAACCTAATTAACAACTTGGATGCAGGACTCAAAGGAGTACCAAATACGTTGGCCAATGACACTAAATTGGGAGGAGCTGTCAACTCCTCAAGGGCAGAGAGGCCCTGCAGAGAGATTGCTCCAAATTAGAGATGGGAGATCACCAATCAAATGAAGCTTAACAAGGGAAAGTGCCAGATTGTGCACCTGGGACAGGGCAATCCTGGTTATGAGTATAGAATGGGGAATGAGGCAGCACTACATAAAGTGACCTGGGGCTCCTGGCTCAGGTTGAATATGAGCCAGCAGTGCCCCCAGGAGGGAAACCTGGGGTGTCCTGGGGGGCATCAGGCACAGCATCGTCAGTGGGCAAGGGAGGGAATTGTCCCCTCTGCTCTGCACTGGGACAGCCTCACCTCAAGTGCTTTTTTGCAGTTTTGGGTGCCACAATATAAAACAGACAATAAACTATTAGGGAGCAACCAAAGGACCACTAGGATGGTGAAGGAGCTCAAGGGCAACCTTATGAAGATTGGCTGAGGACAACTGGTCTGTTCAGCCTGGAGGAGACTGAGGAGAGACCTCATCACAGTCTGCAATTTCCTTGTGAAGGGAAGTGGAGGGGGAGACACTGATGTCTTCACTCTCATGACCAGTGATGGGACTTGACGAAATGGCATGGAACAGTCAGGGCAGGTTTAAGGTGGGTATCAAGAAAACATTTTTTTTACTCAAAGGGTGATTGGGGACTGGAAGGGGCTCTTCAGGGAACTGGTCACAGCACCAAGCCTGGCAGAGGCCAAGAAGGGTTTGGATAACACTCTTGGACACATGCTGTGACTCTTAGGTTGTCCTGTGCAGGGCCAGGAGTATGACTCAATGACCTGATGAGTGTCTTCAGAGTCAGCATAGCCTATGATTCTATGATACCCTACACTTTAGGACAAGCTTGAAGTTGGCCAGTGCTGAGTTTCTGAAAGAAGCACAGACATGCTTTTGACAGAAACTTTAGGAATTGAGCTTGTATTTGATGTTCAGCTGGTGAGTGTGTCATTCTACCCACCTGTGTGTGTAAATTTGGAAAAAAATCTATAGTAATTGTGGCTACAATGGAATCAATCTAATGGAAATGAAAGCAACAGTCAGGACTGAAGTCTGTAATATATGAAAACAATATACATAGGAAAAACCCCTTGTACCCTAAAAATTTCCCATTATATTTTGCTGTTGAATACCATTTTAATGAGCTGGTACTGGTCAGGAGAACATCCTTTTCCTCTGTAGTCATAGACAGTGATAAAGACAGATGATCAGCAAAAGATACTGTACACCCAGGCTGAACAGAAAAGCAGAGAACAAAATGCTGGTGTGGTCAGCAGTTCCATACAACTCATCTGTCTGAGTAATAGTTTAATAAACTGCCTTAGGCTTTAGTCCTCTATGCTAAAAATTGTACTCTGGTCCTACTGAGCTTAATGGTAAAAACCCCTCTGAGTTAACTGAGCAAGACTTACCATAGCACTATGACACTTAAAAGCAATTCTGTCTTCTGACTTTCTAATGCCAAAAATACTCATTTTCTCAAGCAATCTACCCACCACAATGTATGGTTTTAAGTCTCTACCACAACTAGCACACTACTTAGTCACAGACATCTCTGCCACAATTGTATGGGACGGTGAAACTATAGATGCTTTCAGGATCTGCTGACTCAGATGCTGAACAGAGCTTGTACTCCCAACACTAATTCCCCACTTGGCCTCTAACCTGCTGGGCTGGATTCAGGTCAAGGTGACATAGACTAAGCATGGATTAAACTACAGGTGCGACCAGCAGCATGTGTACATAACAACAAAACCTTCTCTAAAGATATGCCACTGGGCTACAGGAGCTTGAGGATTTATCTAATCTAGCAACTATTTTCAGCTTGCTCAACTAAGGCAGCAAAGAGGTCAAAATGAGCTTTCAAACTCAAGACTTTTTCTGACCATACTTATTTAGTATACTCTTCCAAAGACTGTATCTGCAAAATTAATTGAAATATTTTCCTGGGCTTCTCTACATATTCTACTGCTCTTTGTACATCACTCTTTTTTTGTGTGATGATAAACCTTGCTGTTCTGTGAAATGTTAATCTACCCAGAACTAATATAATATGACATTTAAAGAGTCACAATCTCTAATATAATTGATCAAAAACTGTAAGATCTCTAAATGAAATCTCTCTACCTTTACTCAAGCCACAGTGAACTGCAAGTGTCCCTTAAAGAGACTTTTTAAAAAAAAATAAACTACTGAGCATAATAATAAACTAGCTGCATAAGTTACTATTTTTACAAAAAAAAACCCTGCCTGTGTTGTGGGAGATGTTTCAAAAAGGGGAAACTGTTTATGCCACTGTTGGAATAATCCTTTTTTGTATAAAGGTGTTATATATGTTTGCTTTACATATTGAGTTAGAAGAGAAATCAAACAAACCAACCCTGGTATGTGGTTTCCCTCTCTCCCCAACAGGATGGCTTCATTTTTTTCCCCCCATATTTGCCTAGTAATATTTAAAGTCTTAATTTTCTAGCTGTTTCTGCCTCTTCCTCTCCAGATCTATCTCTTGATTGACCCTCTCTTCTCTTTTTGCTGTGTGCATTAACCTCACTTCTACTCCTAAAGCTCTGCTTTCTATTCCTCCTTCCTTCAGCCAGTTAGTTCCTCCTTTTGCCCTTGAACACCATCTCGATTCTTATTTTTTGTCTCTTTCCTGGTACTCTGCAGGATTCCCATCTGAGTCACTACAGCAGCACTCCTTTTAAATCGAGCAGAGGTAGGACGGTCACTGAGACAAAGAAGAGTCCCATTACCACCCACACCTCAGAACCGCTGGCCATCAGTGAGGAACTGGAATTATCTGACCCAGCAGGTCTCAGAAGGGAACAAGTACCCTTCTCTGATCAATGTGAGAAACATGGAGGCAAAAATAAAGTAACACAATTTCCAACACAATTTTCTTGAGTTATCCTCTTAGAAAAAGATTACACATTGGAAATACACAATAATTATTCCCTAAACTAGCTGGCAAGAGACACCCAACCCTGTCTGTTGATTTTAGTTAGCTAAATAATTTTAGATTTTTTTTTTTTTTTTTTTTTTTTTTTTTTTTTTTTTTTTTTTTTTTTTTTTTTTTTTGCTATGTCCCTATGTCCCCTGCAGAGCTCGCACTGAGTGATCTAGATTCTTGGTGTTATGTTTCTCGTGTAAATGAATTATTTTCCAATAGACTGTAGCTATGTGATCCTGCTATGAACAGACACTAACAGAACCAAAGAAAGAATCTGTGCCATTCTACCATTCCTGTCAGTGCAGCTGTAAAAGGGAAAAAGACTTCTGTTTGGTCCTAGTTAATATCTGTTGAGCTGATAGTGAAAAAAAGAGCAAATTTGATACACAAAATGAGAGCGCAACTCCATTACACTTTCTATAAAGATTTCGTTGCAGTGTAAAACTGTTTAGATCTATAGCTTTTAATGTTCATATTTTTCATCAAAATTTGTTTTGAATAAAAATTAGTTTTTAATTCATTGCAGAATCTTGTGGTGTCATTTATTTCCCTATAGGTGTACATTGGTATAGATGGAATACTGTTGGTACTTCTAACATTGCAACAAGTGCAACATGCGAGTAAACCTGCCCAGTGAGATCGGTCTGCACAGTCAGGCTGGCAGGGAAGCGCTAAACTCCCTCCCTTGTAGCTCTGGAAATCACGGATTTAGAGACTTAATTAGCCTGCAGCCACCTCTGGGGAGTGACTGCAGCTGTCATCTCCAGCTGCTAGCAAATGTGACATTTGGCTTGGGCGAGGTTTTTTTGTCACTTTTTCTTTCGATACGTGTGTGTGTGTCATCACCAATACCCACCTTCTAATTGAAAACATTTTTAATCCTTACTAAAGCGCTGTTAGCTTTATTAGAGGGATGCCAATACCGATCGGGACGTTCAATCTCTTGCTTCGCTCAAGGAGACTTTAGAGGGGAAATGAGGATGTTTAGGCGAAGATGGTGTTTACAGTATTTCAGCCTCTCCTAGCAGCCGATCTCTGTGCGACACCAGCTCTCCCTGGCCGCACCCCTGAGGGCTCGCCCGCCATTGCGAGCCCCGCCCGTCTCCGCGGCAACGCTCCCAGGGTGCCCCGCGCGCCGCGGGCCCGGCGGGCGGCGCCGCCGGCGGGAGGTGAGAGGCGCCATTTTTAAATCGCTCGGGCCGGCGGCAGCCACGCCTGGCTGGTCTGTGGGCGGGGGTTCCGCTGTGCCGGGGGGAGCCAGGGTCTGCGGAGGACCGGGCTGTGAGCGGGGCCGGACCGTGATGGGGCCTGGGCTGACATGGGGGCTGGGCTGACCGCGGTCCTTCGGCCTGCGTAGGCTGCACCTCTTGGCGAACGGGCGGGGAGGCCCCTTGGCCTCTGCTCGGGCCCAGCGTGCTCTCCCCCCGGCCCAGGCCGCTGTTCACCGCGCAGCCGGGACAGGAGAGCCCAGCGCTCCTCTGTGCCCGCTGCTCCGCCTCCGGGAACAGCCTGCTGCGGCGTTTGTGGCCTGCTGCCTTCGGGATCGCCTGGCACAGTTCAGGGGCAGGAGGAGCCCGCTCGCTGCAGGCTTTCAAGTGTTTACGCTTGTCTGCTTTGCTTTCCAGCAGCGGTCTTCAGCCACTGTTCGCTGTGAGGAAAATTATTTTCTGTGCTTCTGGATATGTGTCAGCCGTGTTAGTGTTGTTTGTCTGACCGAGCTCCTACGTCCATAAGTCAAAAAAATTAACAGTCAAAAGGTGACTTAAGCGGCTTGCTTGGCCTCTCGAACTTTGGCCACGTACTGTAGAGTGTATATAAAATCACCTTTCTGCCTACAGGAGGTGTGGGATACGTATGCCAGTGTGAAACCTATGCCCTCCCTGAACATTGCCATTTTTGAGTCTACATGAAAGGGAAGTGATTTTTCAGAAGAGTTTTGGTTGTGGACTATAGCTGGATTTGCAAAAAGCAGCCATTTGTATGCCCAAATAGAACTTCGAATGAGATTTTAGTGAGCGAAAAATTGTGTGTATTTGAAGGTTTCTTGCCATGAAAAAACAGTGGAAAACATGCATGGCCTGTGTAGACTGGCTGCTCTTGAGTGCAGCTCAATTTACCAGCTGTGGCTCCCGTTCAAAATTCAAATTAGTCAGTAACTGCTGTCAATTTGACGTGGTTAATATATGGTTAATTGTTGAAGCTTTTACCTTGAACAGTGTTGTGGAGGGAGTGATAGTAGCTTGCATGAGTTGATGCCTTCTGTAATGCAGCTGTCATACAGATATTCTCCAGTATTTCTGCACTTGGGTGCACTATAGTGTTAAGTGTTTGTTTTCACTGGATTCTCTGCAGTAACATCTGAGCAATGTCTAGGTTAGCGAACTTTCTATAACAAAGGCTTTCCTGTTTCTCTTTGGTTTTGTTTTCCTAGATTTTTTAATGTGATTGCTTTGGCTGTTGCAAGTTGCTGATGAGAGATGGGTAGAATATGGACTGTCAAAGTAAAATGCAGTGTACTGTCACATTTCTCAAATCATATAGAAGGGGGTTGGGTTATTTTTTGTTACACACTTGATGTTCATGGGAAGTCTGATCTCTTGTGAGTGTGTTGCATAGTTGTTTAAGATAGGGTTTGTTTCACGGAATGGTGACTGTCTGAAATCTGGGTATCTAGTCCAAGGCTGTGATTTTGTGGACATCTGAGCTCTGTGCTGTGCCAGCTCTCTGCTCCTGAAAAGAGAAAGGCTTGCTCCTCCTCCTGTCTGTTTACTTGGCTCTTTGTTCCTTTCCCCTAGTTCGTACCAGCTGCCCACTTTCACTGGTGATGTCGCTTGCTGGATTTTTCCATGAGCTCGTGTGACTCACTGACCTCACAGAAAAACTATTGAGTGTCTTCTGCTTGTTTGAGTGTGTTGGCTTCTTGAGTTAAAACAGTTCCTGAAGGGGTTTGATGAATGACCAACACAGGAATGGGGATAAAGAATGAGGAGTGGAACCCTCCCGTTCCTGGTGGCAGTGAGCTCTTGTGTTGGATTACATTTCTGCATTAGTTCATTATCTGATCTTACTGTAGACTCTTGAGCAGGGATGAGAGGGGGGTGGTGTTTGAAGACTTGCTTTCATGAGGCTGTGCTTTCCTTGAGTTTTTCACTTTTTCAGGCAAATAGTTTATTGTTTCAGAAGATCTTGGCCAATTCGATTAGAAAAAAAGAAAGAGCAGATAAAGAGGTCTGGAGTTGTGACAGAAGCAGACAGAGGAATTAGACCATGAATTGTATGAAGAAGCTCTTTGACTTCCAGAGATCTTACTGAGAATTTTACTGCTTGAGCAAAACCTGCAAAAGGCTAAATACTTTCAGTTTTTTGCAAAATTCTCATTGTTATTTGCAAAATTATATTCATTGTATCATCTAGCTGTTTAAAATCGTGTTCAAACATGACAAATTTAAATGTTTTAAGTGTGGCTGTGGTATGGAGAAGAGAGCAATGAGTGAGTTATGTATGGCACTCAGAGGAATTACCAATACATGGTGCAGTCATGTCATTTGATTATGCCAGGTGAACAAGAATATAGCCTTGCTGTTGTAAATAAAATGCCATAAAAATTCATATAAAGTAAAAATTATATTCATGTATCATATTTTTCACTAAAAGCTCTAAATGCACTTTTGAGAGCTTGTAACAAAGAAAAAGTTAAAATAATATAGGTGAAAAATGATGTGCAGCTATGAAGAGCAGAGATGTACAGTAAGTCATTCAGCAGTGTTTCTCTCTTTAGGAGGAGGAATAATTGGAGAAGAAAGGCAAAACAAAGGTGATTGTTGGAAATGTAATTGATTTATTTCACTTAGCAATTCTACAGTAAGTGTTGCCATTTTACCTATAGAGTGTGCATTTCTAGGTTTCAGGACTCTGCACCAATGCCTTTATATTTGTATCTGTGGGAAATGATGTTAAAGTTTCATAGTATGGATTTGGGGTGACTGATACAAGTTTGCAGTTTGGTAGCGTGATAAAATTTGGCAAATAAGTGGGTGGAGAATTAGGTTTAGATATGATGGTGGTTTTAGTTTCCTAAAAGTATGTTTTATTCTTCTCCACTTCTTGAACACGTCTCCAAGAGAGGAAGAACCTAGTGTTCTTTTAAAGTGTCTCTCAAAAATTATGAGTGTAGTCTTTATGTAATTCTGAAGATTATTTAAAGCCTGTTCACTGACTGTGAGCAACTCCTGTTAGCCTTTAGCACAGAAGAGCTTCTGGTTGGTAATAAAGTATTTTGCCAGAAATCATTTTGTGATGTGGGGAAAAAAACCTCAGAACAACAAAAACTTTTTTTGCGTGTGCTTAGGTTAAATATTACAAATTGTTCTTTGTGTTTTTGAGGAAAGAGCTCTCACGAGGTAATGAAATCTGTTGTCTGTTTCAGTTGTCACCGGGAATGCAAATCATGACAGTTGCCGCTAGATGTCCCTGCAAGCCAAAAGAGATTTGTTTCCTGAAATACAACTTACGCTTTTGCAGTCTGGAGCATTGTTTTGTCAGCTGCAATTATCTCCCTCTCTTTTCTCCTTTTATCTTTTTCATTAAATATTCATGCATATGAATACATGGCCAGGTGTGTGTCTTGCTTTGTAATTTGTGCACTTTTTGATAGTAGCAAAAGCTGTGAGGAGAGAGAATATACTTCTCACCTGCAGCAGCTTGGAATAGAGAGTAGCAAAGGCTGTGTTTCCGCTTATCTTTTGGCTGACGTGCTCTCAGAAAACGTAGTGTTTTCTTGGTGTCTTTGACTTTATCTCCATTAGGCCACTTCAGAAATACTGCTTACTTAAGTAAGCAGCAGGATCCAGACACGACTTTAAATGCTGTGTTCCTAATTCTGAGCTTTGGCTTACAGTTTGATAGTTATGTTTAGTATCTATAGCATATGAAAGCAAAGTACTATTGCCGGGTTGTTGGGGTTTTTTTTGTTGTTTTGGTTTGTTGTTTTGGTTTGTGTGGGGTTTTTGATTGTTTTTCATAGTGATCATGTTAACCCTGTTGATATGCTTAGAAATTCTTAGGGACATGCTGCCTTGAATTTTCTCTGTATACCAGAGCTTTCTCTCTTCTCACATGATTTATTGTCTTTAGCATCACTGACCTGTTCTCCTCATCCAGATGTTGGTTTAACAATTGAAAATGTCTTTATATTGAGTTTGAAAATTGCTGTTGTCCTTTGTTTCTCAACAGCCAACAAAATTCAGGGATGAAAAAGAGATTGTATTGATTAGAAGGGCTTCTGGAACCTATGTCATTAGTGTTTGAAATTGGTTGTGCATTTAGGACAGTCACAGAGGAGAATGTTCTTTATTCTGATTTCTTCCTCTTCATTCTCTCAGCAAATTTGGGTAGAGCAGAATACAAACTCGCTGTTGTTGCTTTGCCTAGACTAATGTTATGAGTTGCAAATTTTTCTCTGACCTTTTCTCATTTTAGCCATGGAGGAAGAAAAAAATGGGGAAGAATGTCTTACATTTACGTTTTCCTGACATTATCATGTCTTAGTGGAATGGATGTTTTCTTCCTATATGGAGGACAGATTTTCATCTTGCTTATAGGTCAGGGATTTATAGAGTCAAATTATAAGTGTTTAAGGCACATCCATGAAAAAGTGCGGTGGTAGAAAACATACGTGCAACTATGCATGTGAAGAGGTATTTGTAGTGATGGTAGAGATTTATCATTGTTTCTGTGTGAATTTGACTTTGTACAAAGATACACTTTGCACACTCCAGACTGCTAAAATGGCAGAGTAGTTGCTTTCAAAGTTTTGTAACTTCCCTAAAATTGTCACAGTCCTCCCTCCTCCAGATCTTGTAGAAGTGTCAGTAGTGATCAGGTTAATACTTATTGCTTCAAATATCAAAAAGCACCAATGAGGCATAATAGAATACTTCCTTATTTCACAGGAACTCTTGATTTGCAGCTTTCCTCACACCAATCTGATATTATCACATTTTACAAAAGTCATTCTGGAAAGGTCACAAGAAACCGCAAGATAAGCTTTGAAAATAACAAAGTAACATATTTCAGGACTGAACTGTGTGCAGGTGTCTTCCAGGCTGTCCCTGACACCTTAACTCTTCTCCAGAGAGGGCTTGATAGGAATTCAATAGAGAATTATCTTTTTCTTCCAGCTGAAATACTGGTGTATTGATTAATACAACCTGTTAGGATAGTGTGACAGACTTTGACTTTAATAAGCAATAAGAAAAGCTGTGTGTCTGCTGTCTGTGACCTCTGCTTGAGCTTTGATTAAAAAGGCATAATTAGGGCATCATAGTTGGAGTCTCAGTGTATAGCATAAGTCAAAGTAAAATTTTGTGTCATCTGTCAGATAGTAGTGCTTGTTCTTGTTTTGTATTGACTCAAATGACCTTCACATATTGTATGCCCCTGGAAAGGCTGTTACTTCTCAGGGCAGGTTGTATGAACAGAGAGGAGTTGTACTTCCAGTAAAGATTTCTAACCTGTGTTACAGCAGAACCAGGATTCTTCTGTACTGAAAGCAAAAGCAGTGTGTCAAACCTTTGAACTGTGAATGTACTTGAATGCTAATTACATGTTCTTGTATTTCTTCAGGTGTCTTGATCTTCTGAGATGTCAGTGGAAGGAGTGGATGGTCTTGTAGATTAGTTATACATTTATCTTGTCTTCTCCATACCCATCGTGAACAGTCATCACAAAATGGATGGTTTGGGCAACCTCCTTCCTCCTGTGGGTGAAAATGGTGATGCAGCTAATTCACAAGAAGTACTAAAGCTTCTGATGGATGAAAAAATGCGAAGTGAACACCATAAAGCAAATTATCAAACTCTAAGGGCAGAACATCTAAGGTACATAAATTTAAACAAATTTCTTTCTTTGAATTGTTAAAAGGTGAAGCTAAACATTGGAAAGGATTTATTTGTATGTGTGAGATGTATGTTAGCTATTTCTGTGTGTAAGGACAGATTTGAGTGTTGTTCATATGAGAAACTAAACAATTCAAAGTACCTTAAGACATTGCAGATGACGTTTCTGCAGTACTTTTTATGCTTGTAAGTATGGGATAACTTTTCATGTGTTACAGGAAGAGGATATTAATAGCTTAGTTCTTATTTGGTGTTTGTATGTTTGCTTCTGTGCATCTTTTGAGCTTTAAGTTCTAATTTTAAAAGGTGAATATAAAGTAAATATGTAACTTACCTTTCAGATTACAAGAGGATTATACCAAATCACAAGATGAACTGAAACGGTTGTTAGTTGAAAAACAGACTGTACATGACAAATTTCAGCAGCTTCTTGCTGACTTTCAAGATCAGTTGCTGGCTAAAACACAAGAGCTGGAAGAAGTGAAGCTGCAGGTGAGATAATTTACTGGAAGGACTTGGTATGTATTTTTATCCTGTAGTAGGGCCATTCATATTTTTCTGTTAATGCAGCATGCATATACCCAGCTTGGATATATTTCAGGTGTCTTGAAATTCACGCAATCCAAGTAATGACTCTCCTCTAGAGTGACTATGGGTTGAAATTACTGTTTCCTTGTTTAACTGAGTCACCCAAATCATGTTGTTAGGTGCTGTATAAGACTCTCAGTCTCTGTCTGTGCTTGCTCTGCTGTTAATGGGAGAATCATCTGCCTTGGAGGGTAACTTAGGTGCCTAAACCCGTTAGGATAAGTGACTAGAAAAATAGGTATTTGTTTCTCTTGGTGATGACAGCTTTCTTCTTTCTTTTTCTTAAAAGATCCCAAACCGAAGTCAAACAAAAAAACTCCTCAACATTTAAGATAACTTGGGTGACAGTCTATGGAACTGCTTGCTTCCTTAAAGTAATGCAGGACGTGTTCTTAGGAAACAAATATAATCTCTAACCAAAGGATCCCAGACTCTGAATGGAGGAGATGCACCTCAGTACTATAACTAGAACTAGTTTCCAGGGACTTTAGGGTACAGATAAGTGATAGAAAAGTAGAATAGTTAAGAATATGTCACAGTTGTGGATGAAATTTTTTGTTTTAAACTCTGTATCTTGGTAGATAGTTTGCTGTGTGAACCGTACCAAGAAATTTTAACAAAATACCATACAGAATGGAGCTTAAGGCAAGGAGTTTTTCCTGATGGGTTTTTTTTCATTCAAACTGATACCCATGTATCTGTTGGAGCACACACGTCTAACATGTTTTGCAAATAATTGTGTTTGATCTTTTTGGATTGGTTCACTTATAAGTTAGACACTAATTCTTTATCTTTTATGTGAGACTGCTTTTCCTTCCCTCATCCCTCACAAAAGAGATAAATCTCTTGGCAATTCAGCCTGAAATTTGTGCTGATTCTACCGATAAATGCTGGCATTCCGAATGCTTCTGTTATCTTCCCAGAATATTTTTAGTTCACTAATACATTTTTTTGCTTCTGTAACTACTATTAAAATTTCTTTAGAAAAACATAAAAAACTAAGTAGAATTCCTAGAAATAGATTTGAAATACTTTACTCCTGGTTATGTGACCTATCACAGTAAATAACTGAATATAACTATTTCTGATACTTTTCTGTTTTAAGGTGCTAACTCCTCAAAAATTAGAACAGCTGAAAGCAAAAATGTATGAGGAATTGGAGTCTCCTATGAGAGAGCATTACCAGAAGCTAGAAAATGTAAGTTCTAAGTATTGAAATTTTAGTGATCACTGCTTTATAGTTGTTCCTAAAACCTTAGGGGATATTAAAACTGAAAGGGGAGCAAAGTATGGCGTTATTTTTCTGGTACTGTTGTCCCAGGCTGGGAAGGTTGAAATCGTGGAAGAGGGAGGAGGCAGCATTCAGTTCATCAAAGATAACTTGTGAAACAATAGGAACATTGCATGGACATTTAAAGGAAATAAATAAATAATAAATAAATGGCAACTTCTAATTGATTTTTTTTTTTGTCTGACCTAGGAAGTAGAAAAATACAGAACACTATATAACAAACTTCGTTATGACCATACCTTTCTGAAATCAGAATTTGACCATCAAAAGGAAGAACATGCACATATTTTAGAAGAGAAGAAAATAAAATATGAGGCTGAGGTAGGTGGAATATTGTGGTATAGCTTAGGAAGTATCTCTGACAAAGCTGCTTGAACATTGTGGAACCATTATTACTTGAAGGGTTGTCAGTTTCGCTCCATTTCATGTTTGTTTCTATTCTTTGAAATCTCGAAGCACTTCTGTGACTTAGCCTAAGGCTGCCTCTGTAGATTTTTTCAGTGATGGGTTGCAGTATTATTTGTGCTATTAAAAGCAAGAATAACTTGCTTTCTGGTAAATTACTGCCAGTACATTTGCTTAATGCTGTTTTTAATCACATTTGTGATGGAATTTGTGATGTGATGCTAATTTGAAACTAATCAATTATTTGAGTAACCAATGTAAGTTTAGACTTTAAATTACTTTTGTGGCAACTTATCAAGGAAGATATTGTTAATAGCAGATAAGGGTATATTTTGCAATGTACCTGTCATGATCTTAGTTTGGATCAAGATGGTGATAATCAAAAGAGTACTGAAAACTTTGGTAACCTTATTTCAATTGTATTAGCTCTGGATGAAACCATTCATTAATTTCTTTGGACTTTCAAAAGTGTATGTAGCTAAATAAATTGCCAGCTTGATTATGTTTTAAATATATACAGCATGGTAAATGAGCTGCAGATGTCATTTGCATATCCATTTAAGTATTTGTCTGGAAGCATATATTCTAAGATGCCAGATTTAAATGTATTACTCCAAACATCAGACACAAATCAAGGCAATCATCACTTCAAAATCAATCCAAGTTTGCAAATGCAGTGCATTAAAAACAGAACAGTTGTCCTTCCTGGAGCTAAACCCACATGCTGCTTTACAGCCTGCCTTTCTCATGGGCTTGTTGAGTCTGTGCTAGTCCTGCAGCTAATTAGCACACTTACACACAATGAAACTACCTTGAGCCCAGGGCACAGTGGGATCTGGTCTCCCTCAAAGGCTTTTTAACATTCCATGTCATTTTTGCACAAGGAGGCTATAAAAACATCCTAATTCTTAAATGATGGCTTGGGCATATCACGCAATTGAATTTCCTCATAAAATCTGGGAGGCTTTTGCTGCAGAAATCAGGTTTGTTCATAGAGAGTGCTGGTGAAACTTTTAAAAGGACTGCTGCAGAGTTTGGACTAGTCTCCAAATACAGAGCAAATTCTTACGTGCCTTTCTTTCTTACTTTTTTGCCCCCACTATTATATTCAGTCCATGTAACTTATTTTGAAATATAGCAATCTATATATTTATGTGTTTGTTAATTACAGTCTCCAGATTGGTTTGTACCTTTTGTACTACCTTGTAAGAGAGAGTTGGGGTGGTTTTTTTGTTGTTGTTAGTGGGGTTTTTTGTTTGGTTGTGTTTTTTTCTGGTTTGGTTTTTTTGGGGGGGCGGGAGGGGGGGCTGTTTTTTTTTGTGTTTGTTTTTGTTTTGTTTGCTGTCTGTTGGGGCCCAGTCATGCTGGCTGTCTGGAGTTACTAGCAGGTTTGAGTTCTGTTCTAATTATAATATAGTGGAATCATAAGGTGAGTTGGAAGAGACTCTTTCTAGTCCAAAATCCTGCTTAAAATATTGAAATGTAATGAGATCAAGTTGCTCAGGTCCTTGTCAAGCCAAGTCTTGAATATCTGCAAGGATGGGGATTCCATAATTTTTCTGGCCAGACTCTTTCAGTATTTAATCATCTTCATGGTAAACTTTTTTCATAATATATAATTGGAACTTCACATGGTCCAAATTGTGCCTGTTGCCTCTCTTTCCATCAGTGTGCATCTTCTTCTCTTCTCCAAGCTGAGGCTTAGTTCTCTTGGCTTGTCCTTATATGTCATGTTCCCCAACCTTCTGAACCATGGTGGCCATCTGGCCTTGACACAAGCTCCAGATGCAGCTTTACCAGTACTGGAAGGAGGACAAAGGATCATTTCCCTGCTAGTTATCCTCCTTCCAATCTGCCAGGACTGAATTGGGTGCTCTGCTGACTGTTTAGCTTGTTGCTCATTAGGACCCCCGGATCCTTTTCCATGGAGATGCTTCCTAGACAGTTGCTATGGGCCTGTACTGTTGCACTGGATTGCTCCATCCCAGATACATGACTTGCTCTTCTTGTTGAAGAGGACCCAGTTCTGTCCATTCCTTCAGCTTCTGGATAGCAGTTCTGTCTTCCTACAGATTGACCATTTCCCTGCAGTTTGGTGTCACACTCAAGCTTGCTGAATGTGACTCCATGCCATCATCCAGCTTGCTAATGAGGACATCAATCACTATTGCACTCTGTAGTATTCTCAGGAAGACCACACTGATTGCAGGCATTCAGATGTTCTTGCTTTGAATTTCTTGCTCTAAGCAAATGAACGTTTATATGTCCACTGCTCTCTTTTCTGAATTGTTAACTGCTGTAATTATTGCTGCCTGACACCTAACCAATGTAAGAACTTTTTACTTTTCTGATTATCAACTGTCAGATTGCACGACTGGATAAAGACAAGGAAGAACTCCATAATCAGCTGCTTAGCATTGATCCCACAAGGGACAGTAAACGTGTGGAGGCACTTTGTAGAGAAAAGGCACAACTGTGTCAGAAATTAAAAGCCTTAGAAGCAGAAGTAGAAGAACTAAGAGCAGAAAGACACAGCTGTGTTGTACAAGCAGAAAATGTTCAAAGAGTTCAAGCACGACAGTTAGGTGAGATGCAGACCATGATGCGGTCTCTAGAGGTAAGACTCTTTTATTATTTTGCCTCCCTGTAGAGTGTAGTAAGAATAACACTTGGCCTGACAGAACTGTCACTGAAATCACTGATAATTTTGACATTGACTCCACAATTTGAATTTGTACATTTCAGATTTAAAATCAAATTATAGTTGACTGGGACTCATGCACTGCCAGTTCAACTTTGGGAAGTCTCTCAGCTGAGAGATTCTGCTGAATGATCTCCTTTCCAAACAAGCGAGCCAAATCCATATTTGTAGTCAGTAAGGTGATGTCAGCACTTATGTATTATGAAAAAGCACTTTCTAAGTTAGAAAGTTATTATAACTTCCTAACTTAGCCGGAGTTAGAAACCAATACATTAATAATCTGCTACAGTAAATTCTTTATTCCTTTCAAAAATGTCACATGATAGTCCTCTCTTTAGTCCTTTTCTCATCTGTCATTTTTTTGGCTTATCCATGCCTCTTCTTTCTCCAACACGTTACTGCAGTTGTTTAGTACTTGGCTGTTGCTCTCCCCCTTGCTCTCTTTGGTATTTGTGGCCTGTTGCATTTTTCCTGGGACTCCATGGTATGCCTCATCTGTGGTCCTCAGACCTTCTGTAGTCTGAGGCTCACTTCTCTAGGTAGTGAGCCTTTTCATCTAGGTCCTTTGTAGTTGCAGCATGCAGATAGATGCTTTATTTTCTTTTTTACTGTTATCACTGCTGTATACCTTAGTTACAAAATGCTCTGATCTCAACTTAAAAAGTGCTGTAGTCTTATACAGCTTTAAAGAGAGCCCTGCCGAAAACAGAAGTGTTCAGAAAAAGGAAGGTGACATTATCTATTAGATTACCTTTCTGATATTCAGTAAAGATCAAGGTATTGTTTTGTAAAGATGAGAGTCTGTAGTACAGTAATTGTGTTTTATTTCCTCTCCAGGATGTTAATTCTTCAGTCAGTATAACTGTATAGGCCAGCACATTACACCTTTTTGAGCACCATTTGTAGTTACGCTGTTTACAGCCCTGTAATTTAGTGGTAAGCACACCTTCTGCCTCCTACCCAAGTCAGATTACCACCACCCCTTATCAAGGAGGACTGAAAATGGAGTGATTCTGTGTAGGACATGTTAGTAAAAACAGTTGTGACTTTTGAGTAAAATTCAAGACCATTGTTGTATTGGAATATATGATTGAGCAAAGAGGAATATTTTTATATCATATTATATATTATAATGAATCAATAATATCTGAAAGCCCAGATCAGTCAGACATTCTCAATGAGTCACAAGAGGCAACCCAGCTCCAAAACTCTTAAAAATACTTCTTTCATTCAAGGCAGAAAAGAAGTCTGCTGAACTACAGGTTGATCGAATTGAGAAAGAACTGCAGACAAGTCATGAGCAAAACATTCTCTTAACTAGCAAACTTCACAAATCTGAACGAGAAGTCAATTCCCTAGCTGCTCAAGTAAGTACTTTTATGGTATCTGAAATATATTTTTCACATCCTGTTACATTTTTCTGCTTATATTTTACACTAAGAATAAAGTAAAAATGTATTCTGCTCTTACTTTAAGTATGGAATTTTCCCCTCAGTTTTAGTTGAAAGACAAAGAATATGTGACTTTACAGAAGAAATGTCATACCTAAAAGCATCTCTGAGATTGAGGTTATGTTCTTATTATTCCATCTTCTAGGTCTTTTTCCTGAACAGAACAAGATTTGAAGTGGTATCTTTATATTCATGTTTTTAACGTTCATGAAAACAGCCAGCCTTTAGAGCTTTAAACTGATCTTTCTTCTCTCTCTCTCTCTCTCTCTCTTTTTTTTCTTTTTTTTTTTTTTTCTGTAATGGTGCTATGGCTTCTGGAGATTGTAAAAAGTATCCTTCGAATAGGCTGTGTGTTAGCTTCAGGAAGCAAGCTGCATTGGAATTGCTTGTGAAGATTTAGGTGATACTAGGAGCAGGGTAGTCACATTAGCATAGCCTTTTTCTTGGGCTACTGCCAGCATAGCTGGTACAGAATTGCATCACAGAATTTTAAGTTGACCGTTGTCTTAAAACATATTTGAGTAACTTTGTTGGGTTGGCACCAGATCTTAGAGGTTTTGTTCTGTTTGTATGCTTTTTTTTTTCTTGAGATCTTTTTACAGTGCATATTTATGAGTGTTAAGTATTTGATTTTGGT
The DNA here is from genome assembly GCA_027886175.1 of Phylloscopus collybita. Taxonomy (NCBI): domain Eukaryota; kingdom Metazoa; phylum Chordata; class Aves; order Passeriformes; family Phylloscopidae; genus Phylloscopus; species Phylloscopus collybita. The sequence goes on along the minus strand of JAJNNQ010000137.1, from coordinate 44,641,260 downwards.
CATTCATTAAAAAAAGTTCTAATTTACCATAGGATTAAGACATAAGCTATACCACTATTTAAAGCCTCTTTATGTAATGTGCTGTACTTGGCCTCCATGAATGCTAAATAGGAGGGGAAAATTTCTGTTAAATATTTTTCAGTGGACTCCCAAAATATACAGAAGATTGTTAAAGTCTTTATTTTTTGTATCAGTTGGGCATCTCTGCTCCACTCTAGAAGCAGGACAAAATAAAATGTTCCAATGATGTTTCTCAAAGGGAGGAAAATAGAATGTTTACTACACTAATCTCCACCTACCTGCTTCTGCTCCCACTCAAACCTATTCCTGAGCACAGGGGCATGTGTTTGTCATCTGGATTTTCTGCCTTAAAAAAGCCACCTTAAGTCTTTTCACGTTGCCCTGAAATGTTATCAACTTAATATATAAGCAACTAAATCTTCCGTGTAGTTACTTAATAGGCTACTGTGTCATTCTTAACCTTTTGCCACTTGTATATGCTAGCAGGTTGTAATTACATTTGTCATTGGCAATGGGTTTTCATTATAAGTGCTTTCCTGCAGATATTTAATTCGCATTGACCGTGTAATTACTGCGTTCAAATGCCTAAACTATAGAAAGTTTCCCTGCAAGCGGTAATTTTCTTTGATGTGATGTTCTTAAAGCTCCTACTTTTATGAGGCCATTTGATGTATCTGTAGAACAATATTTATTTTAAAATGCATTTTAAAACTATGAAGACCTGGATTTTGAGAAACTAATGTAGCACTCTAGGAGGCCACAGGGCCTGTAAGTAGTTACCAAATTGAAATTACTTGGGGAAATAGTTGATATTCTGGCTTTGGATATCACTGTTTTAATTTACTTATAGAGATTAAAATTAATTTTATTTTAGCTTGACTCAGGTATCTTTAGTCAGAAGTGAAGTAAATATATATAAATTTATTATAGTTAATTTGATGTTGTTTATTACTAATTCATAGGTAAAAGAACTTAAACATTCACATAAGTTGGAAGTAACAAATATCAAACTGGAGGCAGCGAGAGCAAAGAGTGAAGTAGAAAGAGAGAGAAACAAGATTCAAACTGAAATGGATGGTAAAGTATGAAATTATTTTGTAGTTATTTTATCTGTTTACTTCTGGTTAGAATAACACAATTATTTTTTTCTCTGAACTCCCCCAGCAGCCTTCGCCTCCTACTTCTGGTCTAGGTCCTAAATCTGACAATTCATTTGGTATTTGAACTAATCATGTTGTTTCACTCGCTCCACTAGGCAAAGAACAATTGAGAGCAGTTTTTCATTTATGGAAATTAGTGCATTTGTGACACAACTTGAGACTAATCTGTTTCAAATTATATGCTTCATATGGTTATTTTTTCTATTATTGCTAAATTCTCAAGTCTTTCAAAATCTGCTTGAAACCTTATTGTGCCACAGAGCTTCAGTGGTTGGGTTTTTTTGATTCTGTGCCTGTGGAATTGATAACCAATTCTATAAGGCTGCCATGTGAAACAAAATACAGTACCTAGGTCATTCTTTGAAGGAAATAGGCATTGCTCTAAGATACCTGATGCAGCTGAGTACGTAGGCACTTGAAGTAGCTTTCTAGAGTGAAAAGGTCAAAACTTTCTAGTACTAGTTGTACTAAACCAGTACTCAGCTTAAAAGAGACCTGTCCTCACTGATTTACCATAGCCCCAAATAGTACCTTTGTCTTCCTGAAATATTTGTTTCTGTTCACTTGCTTTAATATTAACTTTGCTAAGATCAATGAAAAAGTGGTGTTTTCTGTATTGATAATACACTTACAGTGTATTGCAAACTAAAAATGTTGGGCCCTATGAAATATGACACTGAATACAGACAAGATTTAGGTTAACCTGATCTTACATTGGAATGCTATTTGCATCACTGACTTAGCTAAATAACCAGGAGTCACTGTTAGAGCATGTTGGCTGATTGGCCAGTGAACACAGGTGTCAGTCACAAGATTTTAGTTTGTACCTTTATCCCTGCCTATAGAGTCACAGTTTTAGAAATGCCTCATTTGGTAATATAGGTATATTAAAATGTGAGATTTCTTGTGGCCCAGTTACTGGTTTCATTGATAACCAGTTACTATTCACTGTGAACTTTCCAAGAAAATGAAAATTTGCATAGCTATTGTGGAACACTTTTTAAAATTTTTAAATCCAGACACAAATTTTTTGTAGAAATTGCTCTCGAGTTCAAATCTGTAAAAATATCAACTATTTAATTACTTTTGTTTATTAAAGGAAGAAACTCTTGTAGACCATGATTCCAGTGTAATGGTTACTTTTGAAAAGTTTTGGAAATACAACTGTTATACTAAGAAAGGTCTCTTCTGGTTTTCTTGTGTTTGGTTTTTTTTTTCCCTTCCCCCATTCATTCTGTCATTTGAATTGAGATTTTTTTAGTTCCCTTTTATGAATTTATGAGCTATTTGAATGCAGGATTTTAGCAGATTCTTATCAATAATGACATGTTTAACTTTTTTTGATGTGTAATGCAGGATTGCTGTCCGACAAGGAAATTCTTACTGCAGCTGTTGAACGTCATAAAGTGCTTTTAGTAGAAAAGGATCGGGAGCTAATTCGTAAAGTGCAAGCTGCCAAAGAGGAAGTTTTTGACAAGATTGCAGACTTACAGAATGAAAAGTATGTCTATTGATTTCCTTCTCAGCTTCTAAAAGAGGACTGTTTTGTGTTACTTTTAAAAATGTCACTCTTAAGTAAACATTTCTGGCATTTTGTAATGATTCTTGTGTGCATGTTGAATACTATCTTAGGTTAGAACTCGAGAACAGACTAGCTGATCTAGAGAAGATGAAACTGGAACAAGATTCTTGGAGACAATCTGAAAAGGATCAGTATGAAGAGAAACTCCGTGCTGTGCAGATGGCAGAAGAATCTAGCAAAAAGGAACTTCAGCGTTTGCGGTAGTGTGGGCTTTCTAATCTTAGCACACATTTCTCATTTTCTGCCTGTAATGTCTTTACAGTAGACAGTATAAAAGCTTACTGTTCATAGATACAGAAATCTTCATTATGAAATGTTTGTTGTAGTAGATGAAACAAAATTATCTTTTGCACTATGTAAAAAAGAGTGCAGAATTAAAAATGAACTGTTTGAAAAGATAACACTTTTTGTCAAAACCTTTAAGTATTATTTTCAATGACCATTTTGAAGTAATAATTTGGCAATACACATTTGTTAAAACTGGTTTAGTGCTGGCTGCTGGCATAACCCCAGTGTTAGAGTAAACCATTTCTCTTTCCCCCATGGCACCATATTGCAATTGGCAAGCTGAGACCCTACTGTGATGTCTCTGGGTGGGTTATTATGGTTGGGAGTTTACTTGGCTTACTATAGGCTTTGTATGTAGGTCAGCATGATAAAATGAATCATACTCCAAAAGTCTTATTCCTATGTGAATTCTAAGAATGAATAGAAATAGATTTTAAATACTTTTTAAGTTAAATATTTATCAACCTTTCAAATAATGCTATTTATTTGTCAGGCTGATTTGTCCTTATTTATAGCAACTGTATTTTGATTAGATAAAAATAAGGATGTCTTGCACCATTTTAGATTTAAAATTCAACAGCAAGCTATGCAGACAGAAGAACTGGAAGAAAAGAAATGTGAAAATGCTAATCTGAAACAGGTAAGGTTTTATTGCACTGTAATGTTTTATGGAGAAATACATTCTTTCCTGTAGTTACCATGTCCTGTGTTTGAAAATTAGATTGAATTTTTAAGGCTTTTTTTTTTTTTCCCTGAGGGATGAAATGTGTACTTCAGATATTTAAAGGAGAAGTGTTCAGAAATCAATTATGCTTTCCTGGACCTCTATAAATGGATTACAGCTTTTTACTTCATGTGTTTTGTGGGTACCAGGAATTTCAAAGCTGAATGTTTATAGACTGGTATATTGAATATGGTTATGCACTATTTAACTGGAGATTCAGTTGCCATGGAGACTTATAAATTGTTTCTAGGTAATGCTTTGCATTTACACTGCATCTCTCATCTGAGGTTCTTCAAGTGTTTAACAGATGTTTCATAAATGAACAAACTAGTATAAAGAGGTATATTTCTATTGCAGAGTCAATTGATGGCAGTGTTGAAAATCAAATGTAGTTTTTTTAACTCCTGCTTGCCTGTGGTGTTACTTAGTAGGTAATAACAATAGCCGTGCATCAAAGTCCTCTACAAGCTGTGTGCACTTGAAGGTCAAGACAATTATTTTTTTTCCTCCAGAAATCAGAAATTGAGGGATCTAAGTGTCCATGTAGGGGGAGGAAAAGGAAAGGGAAATGATAATTTCTTATATGCTGCAGAGGTTGGACTTTTCAGTGCTTCCTTGTTTTGTGAACTGATTGGTACAGTCACTGGTGGCTCTAACACACTGTGTATTATGAGACAGAGGAGCCTGGATAGTTCCACAGCTCTGCTACTAAGTATTTCATGGTCCTCTGGGGCTGAAGCATTGGATTTCTGAAGTTCTGGGGGACACTTCAGTGACAGAAGAGCTCTGCCTACCTTTCTCATTTTAACTACAATAGAAACCTTTTGTCTCGAATTACTGTAAAGCTTCTGGAGAAACTGTTGAGTAAAGAGAAAAGAAACAAGTAAAAAAGGCTAATGAAAAGCTAAAGCTAGTTGGTGTCTCCATTTTGCATTGTCTCAGTATCTCAAAATCAATTGCTGGTTATTTTCATACCTTCTGAAATGGAAAAAATCTTTTTTGTTTTGGTAGCAAGTAAATGATATCCAACTCCAGCTTGCCGCACTTTCTCAATCAGAAAATGATTTGCTGGAATCTAATCAGAAGTTGAAGGAAATAATAGAGAGACTGAAACAAGAATGTCAACATGCAAGGGCTCAAGCGGAGAAAGCTCAGCTGGAAACAGAGAAGTAATTTTTTTCTTTTGGTTTTACTTTTCATGCTGCTTGTGTTCTTCTCATGTGATTTACTTAACTGTGGATTGTAGATTCTGAATAAAGTCAAAGTTAAAACAGGAAATAGGAACAGGAAATATTGGACAGTTGTAAAAAATGACTGAACATTCTGTGGCAAAGCTTTCCTCATGTCAGCTTTAAAAACAGGAGTTTTTTAACGTATCTGTTAAAATTAATTATTGATTAGTGAGATACACTGCTTGCATAAAGTGAAATTCTCCTTACACTGAAGTGTCAAACTTCTATAGGTATAAATGGATATAGAGTTTCAGACAGTTCTTTTAAGAGTGTTTAAGCTGTATGGGTGAAAAGAGCATTCACTGTATTACACATGATAAGGTTCCAGGGTCCCAGCCAATATATGTGAATACTTCTTTCCCTTTCCCACTAGCTACTTTTAGCTGATATGAGGGAAGTAAAAGCTTATAGAGTAACTGTCTTCTAGTTCCTCTCATCAAAATTAAAAATCATCACTTTCCTTTTTTTGCACAAGCTTTACCACATACCATCAAAGTATGATAATAAATGATGAAGGAAGCCAGATTTTATTCAGATTCCATGTAGAAAAGCACACTTTCCTGGAATTTAAAGATTAATTTGTCAGTCTGAAGTGGCTTTTCAGAATTTCCTAGTTTAGTAACAAAATATGTGTCTAACTTGTATTGGATTATTGTGTGGTGGGTGTTTTAAAAAAGTCAATGTCCCAGATTGAATATAAAACTTCCAAAGTTATAATGTAACTTCTTTTTGTTTTAACATCTCTTTTGCTACTAATTGGTACTGCAATTGCTATGTTGTCATTAGTTTAAATAGTGCTTTTCAGTTTTACATTTGAAGATATTATTGCATTTGGACTGCAGAGTATGTTAGCACATTAAATACTTTGGATATTTGCTTTAGGGAGGTGTACTCGAATGTTGAGTGAGATCGTTGCTGTTACTTGAATGAGACTGTTATTGTCATTTACATATTAATGGATCACAAAACAGTCAGGACCGGGTTTTCCTGGGAAGGCAGTGGAAGGAATTTGTCAGTACTCAGAGATCATTGTACAAGTATGTAGGTACTGAGAGATGCACCGAGGCTGATACTGCAGCAATGAAACAGCTGCATGTAAGTCCTGCAGGTCTGTGCCGTTGCAATCCTGGGAGCCTTGGGTCATTGTTTTGTATGAATGTGTGAGTGATAGAACATCCTTCCTCCGTTCAGTAAATTGTTATGAGCTTGAACACCAAAGAGTTAAGTTGCCCCAAAGCAAGAGGAAGTGAAATAGGGACCAAAAGATGAGAAAGCATAAGATAAAAACTTTCAGATAAATAAAGCAGTGCCAACTGAGCATAAGTAGGCAAAGCAGCTGCATATCTGACTGTGTCAATCTTAAGCTTGGAAATGAAAATGTGAAAGGAGAAAAAGAGCTGAAGGCAAACTATGAGACTGGTACAGATCAGAGATGAGCTCAAACAGGTACTTGTTTAGCAATTTGGGAACAATGTTAGTGGCATTTAAACCAACCAACCAACAACAAAAACAGAATACCTCAAGAAACCCTCACACCCCACTCAAGCATTTTTAACCATTGCCTCAGCTGAAATCCTTTTACTGCTAAGCAGTGCTTGTCCAAAGCTTTGGTTCCTGGGTACTAGTAGCTATGTACAGTCAAGAGGGAGGTACAAGCCACGCTGTGTCAACTAAACGAGCCATGACAGGTGGCACATGGGCCAGGACTCTGTTTCCCAAATGAAAGTGGATGATGCCCAATACTTCTGCTGCGGGGAAGGGAGAGGCAGTTTGGTGAGGCATTTATGGAGATGCATTCAGAGTCTCTGTAGGGAAACTGCATCTGCCCAGGACTGGAGTAGTGTGGGTGCACTAATACCAAGCCTTGGTCTTCTTAAAATCTGCTTCACAGAATCTCACCATTTGATTTTAATTTTTAACAGGAATGGAATTAAGTATGCCATTAGTTCTTGTCTGCTTTGACTCACAGTGCAGGTAGCCCAAACAAACAAGACAGCATGGCAAAACTGGCTTCTTCCCTATACACTGCTTGAGAGCACAGCCTAATTTTAGTGTGTTGTAACCATGCAAAAGTCTAAACAGATAACAGATATGCCATTGGTGGTGTGTGTTCAGCTGGAATGTTGTCTAGAAACCATATTAGTGGGAGCTTCCTGTTGAGCTGGCATTTGTTCTGGTTGGGAGCACATCCTGAGCGAGTCTGTAACAAAGACATAGTAGACCCCAAAGGGGCAGCACGCTGCTCTCCCAAACAGAGAAGGTAAGGTAGTTGTCAACTCCTCTGACAACTGATATTTGGAAATAGGCATCTGCTCTTGTGTTTCAGTTTGATAGTTTGACTTGAATTGAGGAATTTTCTCTGGGTGGTTTGGCAGCATGCCAGTCCAACAAGGCACCAACAATTAGCTTCTTAGAATTGGTTTTCAAAATTTGCCTCATGATTGAAGAAATGCTAGGATAATGCACAGGTTCAAATGTCGTAGTCACAATTAGATTGTTAACATAATCAAATTTATGTCAGATGATTTAAGTATATAAAAGTAGGAGATGTGAAAAGATGCATTTATTTTAAGAGCCTTAAGGCATTAACTGAAAGCACTGCTTTGTTTGTATAACCTCTTAATCTTTTAACCTGGTTTTTCCAAAGGACTTCAGAATACCAACGTATGGAGTGGCTGCAGGAGAAGCATATGCTTACTCAGCACATCACAGAGTATGAAGAGAAATACAAGCAAATGAAGAACAAGCTGTGTCGAGCTGCTGTTGCTCAGAAAAAGGCATGTTGTCTCTTTTTGAATGATCCAGCTTGTGTAAAGTTCAGCTTTATGTTGGTCAGCTAGAATTGTTTCAATGTTAAGAGTTTATTTGCAGCTTACTGTATGTAGTTACATACAGTAATATTGAGTTTTTCAAGGTTAGCATAGAAAGAGGTTGAAGTGACATGCAAAAGAATATTACAGCTGACAACTTTGTTATAATGCCATCAAAGATTTTGTGAGGCTTTCTTTGCACATGCGTGTAGATTGATGGTTATTTAAGAGGTGGACCTTTTGATGAGGGAGGATGATGTTTCAGATACTACACAACTGATGTCCTACTCTTCCTTGAAGGAATATTAAAATTTTATTTCTTCTCCTAATCTTACTTTTTATGAAATAATTTGAAAGGAAAGGCCAGTTGTTCGTAAAATCTCAAGATTAATTAGCGGTGTTATACATTGAACATAGGTTATGAAACCTACCAGTATTTTTTAGGTTATGAAAAGTTAAGATCAATATGGTGGGGTGGAAAGAAAAGGCATACTTTTTTGGTTATGCTTATACTCATTTATACATGGTCATTTGAAGGATGACTGTTGTGACTCTCAGATACCATTAATGTTTGTTACTGACTGTTGGTTAGTGACCAACGAGTGACTGGCAGCTGTGCATCGTTCATTCACAGCTATGGATCATTTCCCATCTCTTCTGCTTCCCAGTATGGCAATCTAAGCACCTTCAAACAACACAACATCTCTTCTTAGGGAAGGAAAATCCTGTAAAGTGTCCCAGCTTGAAACCGCATATAGTATAGATTACATTTTTACAGGATTGAATCTATGAAGGTACTACTTAGCTGTTTGAAACGTCTGTTTGACAGAGAAAGACTCTCAATGACAATAAACAGAGGAGGATGCGTGAGAAAATAGAACTTTTGGAAGCCAAGATGGAAGAACTAGAAAAAGAAAATCAAGTGTTAAATAGGTAATGAACTTTGCTTTTTCTTAGCTTGAAAAAATTACTTATGCTCAAGGTATGACTTACTGAAAATAAAAAAATACTTCATTAAAATATGAAGTATTTTTAAAGATACAGGTTACCTAGATTAGTAACCAGAGTCCAGTCTAATGGCCTTTACAGCACTAGAATTCTTTGAATAGATTCTGTTTAGGTAGGGCAGCTGAGAGCTTACGAGACAACTGCGGGGCTGTCTCTTCAAGAACAAAAAGAGAAAAAATACCTGATAGGCGCAGTTGCAGGAATCCCTTTTAAGGAAGGAAGTGAACAAGATTTCAGAATTGCAAGCAAAACAGGCAGCACATCTTTGAGAGATGAAGTCCTGGTTTTTCTCTCTTCATTGAGCCCCTATGGAGGGCTTGATTTAAATAATTAATTTAATGTGGCTTCTCTGACTCACTACTGTGGATGGTATTAAAAGCTTAATTCATTTTATGTAAACTCTAATCTATAATAGACCAGATAGCTAAATATGTAGAGGGACATTTAGACAGACATGTGAGCAAAAGAATATACACAGATCTTGTACCTTCCAGTGCTTCTGTGTAAGGAGAGGTAGAAACTGGGGGTGTTAAATAGCAGAGAGCTGTGCTGCTGTGTTGGGATAACAAAGATCTTGAGCAGTAAGAAATCTGTTATTTTCTAGACAGAACGTTTCCTCTGAAGAATATGCTCGCCTCCAGAAGAGGCTAAAGGACTTGCAACGTCGGCACAATGAATTCCGGAGTATAATTCTGAGTCCTGACATACCGTCCCTGAACCCAGCTGGCACAATGCCATCGTCTGCCTTGCCTCCTGGGCCTGCACTGTCCTTCTCCTTTCTTCAGGTGGTGATATATTACAAGTTGTGAGAGTAACACAGCAAAAGGGGGTACTGAAACAGTTCTTTTTTTACTGACCTTAGTCTTAAGGAAGGCATATTTCATCTGTGAACTGAAGTAAGAAATTTTGGGTTATCTAGAGGTGTTCCCTTCCTCACCGTAGGAAGGAGTACTTGAAAGACAAAGGATATGTTACAGAATGTAACAACTGGGTAGTTTTAAGCCAGTTCTCCATACTTTGTCCTTCCTGTCAGAGGCTTTAAATGGTCCTCCTGAGCAAGAAATGCTAGTGTTGTTCTCACACATGGTTTCATTATTACAAAGCAGTATTGCTGCTCTTGATTTCTTCTGTGGTTAAAAGCATGTTAGGCTGAGCTGCTGAGGGTGAAAATTTCTCTCTGGCTGAGGTTGACCAGGCTGACTTTCTACAGATTCATGGTTACTGAGACCTCAGGTTTGTGTGCTCCTTCATCTGAGAGGAGGAACAGCTGCAAATGTATTTCTTCCCAATGCTGTTCATCAAGAATTGTCAAAAAAATACCCACAAAACACTGACGAGTAAAATTTAACAAATAAGGATGTTTTGGACTTTACAGTTTTTATTTTCCTTAAAGAGATTTAATGTATTACTCATTTTGGTCCCTTGTAAGTGTGGAAAATGTAACAGAGCCACTTTTTTTTTTTCCTTTTTCTTTCAAGGAGGAGCAGCATCAAAGGGAGCTTGCCCTGCTTGGCAAGCGGTTGGAAGAACTCGAAACCAGACAAAGAAAACAGCTGGAAGATCTTGGACCGTCTAGAGAGCGAGTAATGGTGGGGTACAGGGACTTGGCAAGAAATAAGATCACTGGAGAAGATGAAGCACAAAGCGAGGACTGCAAATAAAATCTGCACACTCTCAATGCTGTTAGCTTTCAATAACTTACCCTTTGTACATGCTTTTCATATTTTGCCAAAAACATGGTTGTATGTTCCTGAATAGCATAAAATATATTCTGCACAGTTCCCCCTTTGTGGCTCAGCTTGTTTAACTGCTGGGTCTAAGAACAAAAGTACCTTTTCTCACTGGGAATCATAAAAAGGATATGCAGGGTTGCCATTCATGAGGGGGCTGCACCCTGAATTTGTGTTACCAGTTCAGTGATACTTAGCATAGCAGCAGTTACGGGCTCAATATTGGGATTCAATTGCAGGCAGTTTGTTTCTGGTCCACTAGACTTCCCACTTCTCTCAAGTGCCCTCTCCTCTGGGCATATGTGGGGAAAGTGAAGTAAGTCCCTTCCACTATAAACCAAGAGCAGGTTTGGGATGATTTGATGAAGCTGAATAGCCACAAGTCTGTGGAACCTGCTGATGTGCATCTCAAGGTCCTGAGGGAACTGGCTGAGGTTGTTGCTGTGTTTGGAAGTCATTGCAATCAGGTGATGTCTTCACTGACTGGGAAAAGGGAAAGATTGCTCCCACTTTTAAAAGGGGGAGAAAGGATGAACCATGAAACACCACACAGACCAGTGTGCCTCACCTCTGGGTCTGGGATGATCATGGCACAGATCCTTCTAGCAGATGTGCTGAGGCAAGTGAAAGACAAGGAGGGCAGCCAAGGCAGCCATCACGGCTTTACTGTGGGCAAATCGTGCCTGAGCCGTATGGCTTTCTATGATGGAGTGACAGCAATGGTTGACAGGGGACACCAACAAATGCCATCATTTAGACTTCTGTAAGGCCTTTGATAGGGTCCCACATGACATGCTGATCTCCAGACTGAAGAGACATGGATTTGATGGATGAATAGCCATTCAGTGCATAAGGAATTGGCTGCATGGACGCAGCCAGAGAGTTGTTTGTGGTCCATGGCTCTATGTCCAGGTCGTGGATGGTGATCAGTGGGGTCTCTCAGAGCTCACTCTTGGGACTGATGCTCTTCAGTACCTTCATTGATGACAGACAGATCAAGTGCAGCCTCAGCAGGTTTGATGACAGGAGGCTGAGCTCTGCAGCTGACACAACAGCAGGAAAGGATGTCACCCAGAAGTGGGCCCATGGGGACGTTATGTAGTTCAGCAAGTCCAAGTGCAAGGTGCTGCATCTGAGTAGGGAAAATCCCAAATATGAGTACAGAGTGGGAAAAGAAGCCACTGAGAGCAGCCCTGCAGAGAAGGAGGAGTTATGGATGAAGAGCTGGTCAGAGCCAGCTGGGTGCATTTGCAGCCCTGAAGGCCAATCACATCCTGGGCTGCAGCAAAAGCAGCAACGCCAGCAGGGCAAGGGAGGCTTCAGGGAGACACTATTCTTCCAGCACCTAAAAGGGGTTATAAAAGGGAGAGGGACCTTTTTATATGTCCAGAGAGTGTCAGGACAATGGTTTTAAACTGAAAAAGGGCAGGTTTAGCTATTACGAAGAAATCCTTTACTGTGGGGTGGTGAAGCACTGGAACAAGTTGGCCAGAGAAGTTGTGGATGCCCCATTCCTGGAAATGTTCAAGGCCAGGTTGGATGGGGCTCTGAACAACCTGTACTAGTGGAAGGTGTGCCTGCCCGTAGCAGGGGGATTGGAACCAGATGATCTTTGGTCCCTTCCAACACAAACCATTCTGTGATTTTGTGAACCATTGCCAAGACTACTCCGCAATAAAGCTTTTTTTCAGTATTTTTCCATAAAGTCAAAACATTAAATAATACAAGAAACAATTGAAAATTGTTTTTCAAGGTTTGGGTTGTTTAAAATAAAACTGACATTTAATATAAAAATTTAAAACAAATTTTTATAAATGCTTTGACACTTACTTGATAATATCCTCTTACTCCTTCAATGTGAAAGTTAATGTGTGTTGCAGTTGTGATCACTAACAATGCTGTAATCCACATCTAGGTTGGTATTTTGATGCAGTTAAAAAGGATAAAATGAAATTTTTGAAGCTCTGAAAACTTCGATTTGCTACCCTTGACAATGTGCCTCTTGTATTTCAATAATGTGAATAGGCAATAATTGTTTTTTTCAATATTATATAACAGAAATAAGTATAACAAATTGCCTTCACATTATGTAAATGTAAGTCTGTATTTGTTCCTACTCAAATTAGTTAACTACAACAAAAATATTTATTCTAGGTTGAATAGATTAATTTAATTTTTTTTTCAGTTCATTATCAGTCCAGTAAAAGAATTTTGTGAAGGATCAATTATTTATCTAATTTTTTTCCCTGATAATCCAATAATGATGACTTTCCTGGAATTGTAGGAATTTTTTAACTGGGTTTTGTTTGTTTGTATTTGGTTTATTGTTGTTACTGTTTTCAAAATACTACAACAAAAATACAGGACAGTGAGAATACACTGTGCAATCTTTTGTTTTAGGTTATTGAGTATTGCTGTGAGACTGTAGAATAGCAAAAGAATGACACTGGCATTGACTCAACTCTTCTCTCCAGAGGCTGCATTTTTCATTTTCCATAGTGTGTAAGAATGATTTGTCTTGGTTCCAGTCAGCACAGGGTTAATTTTTGCAGTAGCCAGGGGGCCATGGCTGGGAGCTGGGCTTATTGTATTGTCATTTTCCGGGGTCAGGAGAAGGGAATCCTTCTGGGTCATGTAGCTGCCAGGCTCCATGTAGTGAGCAACCACGTGTGAATCTGCTTCCCTTTTACCCTCTGTCATTAGCATTGCTGCTGTTACTGATCATTTTCTTATCTCATTGCTGTTTCCAGTAAGCTGTTCATTTCTCAACCCATGATCTTTACTTTTTCTGCCTCCAATTCTCCTCTCCATCCTGCACCATTCCTAAACCAGGGCTGCTCATTCTTGGGGAATTTGTTGAACTTCTCTGAGGAAAATAGCATAGCTAGTAAAATTAACAGAAGCTATTTCTGCTGCCTTCTGCAGTATGAACTTGTACAAAGTAACTTTCTATGTCTGAGCCAGCTTTGACATATAGGATGGTCACCAGCATTTACCAGCATGGAATGGTTGGGAAGAGCAGCTGTCAGCAGCTTTGTCTGTCCCCAGCTACGGCTGTGTCAGCAAGGCACTCTCTGGTGTCAGAGCACAGAGGAGAGTTCTACAAACCAGGTAAGACCTGGAGGCCAGAAAAAGGGGAATAGCAGAAGGAAGAATGATGGTCAGCACCGGATCTGTGGGCTGCCTTTTTCAGTTGGTCTCAGGCTCTTTGTGTGAAAGCTTATTTCCTGTCCCTTAAGCACCTTCTCCTGAAAGAAGGATTATTGGGTTATCATCCTTTTTAACATTTTTAGCTTTTAAAAAATATTGTCACTCTCAGAGCCTTTAAGCAGCGCGGTTGAAGTGCAAATCCTGAAGGCTGTGAGGAGGCCTGGCAGGCACTGCACAATCAGCCTGTGCTTGGCCTGTTGCTCCTTCCCACAGGTGGGAAGGCAGCTGGGAATCCTCCAGCCCAGGGAATCCCCCTCCATTCAGACTCTGCAGGAGGTCACTGCTCAGCAGCTGCCGGAGTTTAGGCCAGTGCCTCCCCTGCCCGGCACCATCAGATGTTGTATTGGACCTTCCTGTTCCTCTTCTTCCCAATTTCAGTGTGATGGAAGTGTGCTGTGCTGACCTGCACGGCTCTGTCCTGGAGTCTTGCAGGGCTGGAGCTGCAGCACTACCTGATGCCCTTCCATGTCTTACACTCCATTCCTTGCATGACCTTGAATTGTTACTGTGGGTATAGAGCTAGAGAGCTGAACTGGTATTACTGTTCAGCTCATGACAGGAGTGAATTTGCCAGGCCTCAAGCCTTGGCAAAGGGAAGCGGGATTTTGAGACAGGAATGCAGGAGATAACGGTGTACCTGGTACAGGAGACGCTTTGCTAGCAGATTCTAGGCATACCCGGGTTAATTGGTACGAGGCATATATTGAGCAATATTATTTGGCAATATATCTTGTTATATAATGGAAGAGTATATAAACCAGCTAGGCGAACAATCAAATCGGCTTCATATGAGCTATCAATGGAGTCCACATCTCTTTGTCAATCACCATTAGTTACCAGCTGTCTTTGCTTTCTTGTAACCATTTTAAAGTACACAATCAAATTAACCTCCAAATGCTTTTATTCTAGATAAACCCATACAAACACCAACATGTATTTGTCATTTGCACTTTTTTTAACCATTCATTTTAAACAACAGATTAACTTCTGTACAACAGGAATTACTTTACACATTAGTAAGATTTGACTTCAAACTAGATGACTGCAAAATAATGCTCTGTAAGCTAGTGTTAGAAACACACTGTTCGCCATAGCAGTTTGCCTGTAAACATGGGAAAGTAAGTTGAGAGAAGTTTGTTTTTCGTTTCTGAGGATGTGATTAGAACTGTTGTGTTGCCATAATACCCATAATAGTCAGAGGTGGTTATTTTTCTCTGTGTAACAGTAATGGCAGATTGCAGATACGGAAGGTGTGCCGATGTTTTGTGTGCTGACCCAAACCTACCAAAAGAGCCACAATCACTTAATTATACTTCACATCACTTCGTGAGATCCACTTGATGGGTTACAAAGTCCCAGTATGACTTGAAAATGGTTTACTAACAGAGTGACGCTGTTCAGGAGGCTTGAATAAAAGGCAATAATCCTATTCCAGGCTGTAGGTAAAGCTACAGGGCCTGCTTCAACACATACTTAATCTCTAGAAATCATTAAAGCTATTGTAGCAAACAAGCAGTAGTACAAATACAGAATAGGACTGATTTTCATTTCCTCATCAATATAAACACATAGAGTGAAGTTCACAGGATCAGACCCACGCAAACAGATTATATTTTACAGCTTTTCAAGCAGAAATGTTGGAGTTGTTTTTTCTGACTGTACAGAAGGTTACTGTTGAACAAAACTATCACAGTTCATTTGAATGCATTGACAGCAAACACCTGAAGTAGAAGAGAACTAACTGGAAAGTGTAATCTGCTCCTGCCTCTCCTTCAGTATCAATTACTGTGCTTTTTCTATTTATTTGATGCTGCTTTAAAAGGTTAGATTAAGAACGATAAAAATCAAGCCCTTACGTGCCGGTATTCCAAGCTTAAGTGCTAATCAAACCATGGTCCACGCCTTTAGGACAGAGGGCAAAATAGGTTAGAGGTGGATGGGGTTTTTTCCAATTAAAATTGAATTTATCAAAAAACATTGTGCCAGGCAGAGAACTGCTGAAAGTACTGCAACACTGTAGTGCAGTGTCCTGAACAAAGCCATACATTCCATCAAGTAGAAAGTGTAAACTTAATAGCAAGTGTAAGACTTGAATTACAAAAAACCCAACAAAGCCATCACAGTACGGGTTGGTTGGTGGCTGCCCTCTCCGGTATGCAAGAGGAACAACTCGTGCAATCCCATGGTAAGGAGGGGTCAGAGCAGCAGGACCGTGTTTTTGTGTTTGCTTTTCTCCACAGCCCACCTTGCTCCTGCCACAGGTGCTGGGTGTGTGCTGGCACTGGCTGGCCATGGGATTGTGCCTGGGGCCAGCTGCCTTTGTGACCAGAGCAGGCAGCATTAGCACCAATGCCTGAGCTCTGGGGCTCCTCCGACACAGCACTGTGTGACCCTCCGCAGCCTGAGTGCCCTGCACAGCCGGCTCTGCCTGCTCACAGCCCCAGCACTGGCTTTCTGTACCAAACCTGGGCCATCTGTGCCATTTGCAGCCCATGGCACCTCTCCCACGGCCAAGGCAGGTGACAGCTCTTCCCTCTCCCATGGGCCACTGTGCTACACCACTCACCTTCAATGGTGGATCCCTCCAGAAATGTATGGCAATGTATCTCCTTGTCATGAATGCCTTACCTCAAGTCTAAGGGCACGTGACAGCCTCAGAATGTGCCTCCTGTGACTGAAGCAGAGTCCATGGTGACAAACCATTTCAGCTCTGTAGCAGAGGGTAGGGCTGTGCTGGTACTATAGCACAGCTGGAGCCACAGCTACTCCTCTGTGGCTTTGCTCAATAGCCACTGCACCAGCCTCATCCCAGCAGCACAGCCATGCCCTTGTTTTCTAGCTGGGCCCACTTTAGCCACCAATGCAAATGTAATGGGCACCTTCCTTCCAAAATGGCCAAGCCTTAAAAAATTCCAGCTGGACTAAGGCAGACAGTTACCCCTCCCCACCCCAATCCCAGCACGTTTGTATCAGTGTCCTAAACGCAGTCAGAGATTACACCAGTCTTCCTGTTCTTAAATACTATTAAACCAACCTTTCACCTGACCCCCACATGTTGGCTTTAGGTCTGTGAGGCCCTTGTGGATGGCAAGGCTGGCCAGGACTGTCAGTATTGATGCATAGGCTGATCATGCACCTGAGTACAAATCTGTGCACCAAGGTGCAGCCATCGTCAGCTGCTTCATCAAATCACAAGAGTGTCCTGAAGCAGTGCAGTTTCAGCTGTGAAGCTACTCACAAGTGTTTCACAGCTTATTTAAGGATGGAAAGGTCAAAAATGTAAACAGACTGATGGTGGCTGAATGCCCTTCTCCAAAAGCTTCCACTCACCTCTTCCCCTCAATGGTTCACTTCACTTTGGACTTTCTAACCTAACAAAGGTAAGTCCTGTTATGTGGCATTTGGCCTTCCAACCTCAGACCCACTGTTTCTGCTAAACACACTTATCCTAAGTGGCACTTCGTTGCCAGGTTGTTGTTGGGTTTTTTGATGTGTTTGGGTGTGTGGGGGGGTTGTGGTTTTTTTGTTTTGTTTTTCTGAACAGGAACTAGCAAACATTTGACTGGAAGGAAGGAAACTGCAGCTGACCCGTATTCTGAAGCCAGAGCTCACCCTCACAGTTTGCCAAGCTGCTGAAAGGATGTGGCGAAACATCAGCCTTTTCTCTTAAAAAAAAAGAGGTAAGCAACTTGCAAGTTCACGGGGGCAACTCTGAACTTACAGTGTATTTTGCACATCTCCTTATTTTAAAGTAAGCAAAAAGCTTACTAGACAGTATTTTTGAACCAAAGGGTTATGTGTGTTCAAGTACCTAAAAATGCTGACCCTGCCAACATTAGGTCACTTTCACATGCCCCTGTGTGAATATGTAACCCTGCCCATATTTCATTCCCAACTGTGGATTACTTGGAATGGTCAGAGTAGAGAAGAGTGTCCAAACGTTTCAAACCCTGTACATATAGTCAGTCAAAACAGTTTTGGGAGCAGTAGCGCCAATATCAAATCCCCCACAGTGATGCTGGGAGTCGGTGCTCTGCTCAATGCCATTTGCATTTTTTCTTTTCATCAAATAAGGCTTTTACTTGCTGGAGCTGTTTCTGGACTTCTTCAAACCCCCGTTCTCGCTCGAGTTTGCTGACAATCTGTTAACAATTAGCAAAAGAGAGAATAATATTTTTAATGCTTATTTTACTTGCTATTTTTTAAAGCCTGCTTTTTTGTACTCTAACAACTACTGACAGAAAAATCCATTGAGTGCCTGCCTATCTGTAAACATTTTTTTCCAACTTTAACACTTTATTTTGGTGGTTTTCCTTTCAAGTCATTCTGATCACAGGATTTGCAACACTTCCACAAAAAAAATGACTGAGCCAAACCAAAACAAAAACCAAAACAAATTCAACACATGCTCATCTCTCAGAGCGTGAGGCAAGGCCAGTGCTCCAGTTTTTACCCTAGAGAAGATTTGCAAATGATATTTCTCTCTTCCTCTGTCCTACAAGCTGAGGGCAATAAACTGCCTCTTTAACTCACCTACTTGGCTCTGGCCCAGGTGATAGGAGCACTACTGCTGTCTGAAATCTCTGCTGGCAACGCTACGCAGGGACAGCTCTCAGTAAACAATGAAAGAAACTTAGCTGCTCCCAGTCAAAAGCCAGACTGGGAAGAGCAGAGGGAAGATTTCCTTCTAAGGATGGGCTAAGTTAACCAGTACTAGCTTCAAAAAAGCAAAAATGGGCACTAAGACTAGAAAGTACACAGAATTCTCCTGTATCAATCATTTAAATGAGCTTAATAAAGGGTGCTACCATTTTGAGTATCATCCCAAGCTTGTTTCCAGAGGCAAAGATTTGATGCCAAATCCAGATAATTTGAGGTGTTAGAGACCTGAAGTGAGACCTGAAGCTAACAGGTGACTGAGAGCTGGACGACTATAGCAAGTGCTGGTGCTGTGCTGCTGAGGATGAAAGAGAGAAAGGCCTGGTTGCTGGGAAACTCAGACAACCTGCTGGAAGCATAAGGAGGCCTTCAGGCAACACACCCCAGCTGCCTCTTATCTGAGTCCCTGCACGGGCACACACAGCCTCTGTTAAGGATGCAGAGCAAAACGGAGTGGAGAATCCTATCATGCAAAGTGGAGGACAGGGATTTTCTTAGAAAGCAGCTTAGAGGTAGCCTGTGACTAAGTACTTTCAGCTAAGAAAAGATTTCTTTTGTTAGTAATAGCAGGGACTGGAAACTATAGCTGCTTCTTTTTAAGAGAAAGACTATTAGAGCAGAGCATTAAGAGGGCTATGATTGAAAAGGAGCAGACACCTCTTGCTGTAAGGCTCTGTGCTCCACTGAGAAGTCTGCACTGACTGTTAAATTGAGAACCCTGGTGCTACAGTCTAATCTGATTTCTGAACCTCCAGGGAAATGGAGCACGTGCACAGGAGTTGTGACAGGCATTTGCAGAGACTCTGCAAACACAGTAAAACACAAAGCCTCAACTTCAAAGGAAGTTCCTCAAAACTGCAGGGATAAAGTTATTGCTGTTGTCTCTGCAATACAGCAGTGACAGTGAAGGTGCACTGACAAACCTCTGGCCTGTGCCCCCTCGGAGGGGCGGGGGCTCCAGCTGCCCTGGGGGCTGCGCTCTTCTGGCCCCTCACAGATCAGCAGGAGGAGCAGCCTGGGCTGCATGAAGGAGGGGCTGCCTCTGGAATGGTACCCAGCAGGTCGCCAGAGCAGCCCAGCCCTTGGTTACCCTACATTAAGGATTAAGAAGAAATTGCAAATGTGCTTACCTCATCATAGTATTTCACTATGTATTTGTAGATTTCAAACAAGGCCACTTTCTCATTAAATTCATTTTCATGTTTCTAAAAGAGAAAACAGTTCTGGTCAGATACTTCTCCTTTAAAAAACCCCAAAATTTAACATGAAAGCAAATGAAATCGCTGCTTCTCAACCATACCTTAGATTCCTGAGCTAGAAATTCTTCAACCTCTGCAGTGGTCAATGGAGGCAGATCCCTGATGGCTTTGTAGTATGCTTTCACCTCCTTCTTGTAGAGTGGAATGTCCTTAGCATAGAGAAGTTTATTTGTTGGTGCTTCCTTAAACGAAAAAAATTGAAGCCTTGTAACTTTTCACAGCACAGATTTCCTAAGGTTCCACCTCCACACAGTTAATTGCATCTAATTGTGTCTGTGTGACTCATTTTTCTTTGCTGTGGTTATATGCAAGGAACCAAGGTTATGAAACAAAGATGTAAACCAGGGGCAGGACCTCACAAAGAGTGTATTGTGTATCAAGACAGTTTCCATGTAATTATTTCTATTGACATAAGGAGTGATGACCATCTGTCCCTCAGACATATTTTTCTTTCTTGCTTCCTCCTTAGAGGTCCCTAGACCTGAAAGATTGTGAAAGCTGAACCAAAGAGCCCGAGGCTGATACCCTATTTACATAGAGGATTCAGCAGTGCTGCTGAAAGGGAAGTTCCCCAGCAGTGACACACCAGTCCTGTAAGATGCTGTCCTGGCAGAGGTTCCCCTAAATCGCTTTGGTCCCTGCTACTCCTTTCCCTGATGGGTTTGAGAGCATGGAGAGCTGAATTCCAGACATGCACAGCCAAAGGGATTTTTTTTCACCCCACAAGTTCAACAATCCAGGTCAGCACTGACCTACCCAGCAGCTTTAGGCTCATTCAAGGAAGTAAGTGCTGATGCTTGTGACAGGAGCCACAGCCCCGCCTGGAAAACTGATTTTCAGAATGTAAAAGTGGGGGCTGGTAGTTTCCTGTTTAAGTTCTGGGCAATAAATGACACAACTATGTGATAGCTTGTCATCACTGTTTCCAATGTGTGATGAAGTAATTTAAATGTTTGTTTGCTAAATGGCTAAAAGATGTTTCAAGATAAAAGCCTAAAAATCATGGAAGTAAATATGTTTTAATACTAAAAGGTCACAAGATGTTTACTGCAATGCAAACCTTTATCAGGTCTCAGCACCCCTTTTCCAATAGCTAACGAGCTGTTGTTTCAACAATGCTGCACAATGGATTTTAAGCACAGAAACCTAACAACTGCTCATTTGCAGTTTTTCCATCAAGGAAGTGATGTGATTAGCTTTAATTTATGATACTTCACTCCTAAAGTAAGATAAATAAGCACATTATTTGCTATTTACCTTTAACAGATGAGCAGTTGGATTAGATCACATAGGATTTTAGTCCATTTTTACATAAAATCTTTTAGGCTAAAAAGTCTCTAGCCTGTTTTTCTTGGTAGTATGCGCCTGAACAAAAGCTTTCTGCTTTGGTCCAAAAAAAAGGAAAATAGCCTGGGGAAATATAAAATATTTCTGATTCCCAGAGTTCTGGACACTATACTGAAGAGTTTTTGAATGTAAGATTCCTGAACTTGTTGCCCCAGCAAATAATTTTGCATATAAAAAGGGAGCAGCTAATATACGTGAAAGAAACTGTTTCAAACTTAAGAGGTCTTTCAGCATTCTTACAAGCTTCCACTGGCTTATTGTGTGAGTTTTCTGCACACTGGTGTGTGGCAAACAAAATTTGGACTACTTAACAAATAATGTTAATACTTTTAAGACCTTCATTTAAAACTACATTAAAACTTCATGAAAACCTTAGAACTTCCACCTTCTGCCACCTATTGTGCAGAACTGAACTGCAGAGAAAACAAGCAGCAGCTAGCTATAAATAAGGCATTCTCATAGCTGTATGTCTACTGGCGAATTCTTCAAAATCTCAGGAGACAGAGCAATGAGGAATGGAAGTCTAGCCTAATTAGGCCCCTGACAATTCTGCCCCCAGTATCAGCAGACCCAGGATTTCATCATCTTAATCATTATACAGTGAAGACTGAAGGGGCAGCATTACCTTCCCCAGTGTCTGTTCTGCGAGAGAAAAGGCATCCATGAAAGCTTGTGCGATTACAGACAAACAGCCATCTATGTGTGAAGTCTTCTTAATATCAAAGACAAACTGGGGATTCTTCAGTATGTTCACCCAGAAGCGAAGAGGAAGACTAGTCAGGAGAAAGAACAAACCTCTTTAAAATCAACCACTCAAGTAGCACAACTGCTTTAAAATGGTCCTTAATTGCAACTGCACTCATGGAAGAAAGCACATTCCTGGATGCTTCTTCACACTAACAAAAGGGGTCAGGGAACAAAGGCTACAGAGCAAACACATCTGTCAGGCACCCAGCTTCAAATAATGCTCTCAATCTGCAGCTACTTCTTTCAGAGTGTGAAGTCAGTGTGCAGACTGCACAGACCTGGAAGCTCTGGTGGTTTCTGTTGTATTAAATCAATACACTAAAGTTACTGTTATCGACAAAGCCAAACCACTCCCTGACATGCCAAAATCTTATTCTTCTGATCACACGTGACACGTTCCGTTTTTGCAACTACGTTTTCAGAAAGCACACACCCCCTGTGTGTATCCCACGGGCATACCTGTTGGTTTTCCATATGTGCACCACATCAGGATCAGTAATTTTTTTGCTCTCAGCCTGGGCATCCAAAAAGTCAAAAAAGTACTTGATGGCAACAGGTGCTTTATTGTTGGGTAAACTCCAAATGCTCCTGAAGAGCTTTTCAACAACTGAATGAATTGCCACCTGAAAAGCAACAAAGTTAATATTTTGTCATTATTACACAAGAATAGGATATTTTACTTCAGAGAGCTGTGTGTGCCCAGAGGCAACCACAGACAGAAATTACAATATGCTTGTGGCAAACAAGACAGTAACAAAAATGAAACTACAATACACCACAACAAATTCCTTCCATATGTCACATGTCCTCTTGCTCTGTTTAGAGGAGAACTCTGTGATAAAACATAGATGGGAAGAACCACTTGGGCTAATAAGGACAACATCAACTCTTGGGAGACTGTTGTCACTATTGCTGAAAGCATCTGGAATTTGTGACTGGAATTAAGAGGGAGGTGAGAAAAAGCAGTTAGCCAGTTTCCTAGGGCACTGGTCTTCCAGGTGCCATCTGTGACACACGCTCAACACTTCACAGTCAAGTGGCTCTGGCACTTGATCTAATTCTAGGACAACAGCTTTGGGTGCTATAAGACACTATAAGACATTAGAGAGAAGAACTGAAAACTGGGTACTTCTGATACAAAAGTGAAGACATTTGGCTCACTAAAGGAAGGGTTGGATTGCTGCTAGACTCATAATCATAGGAGTATTCCTAAGTATGCCTAAGAGGCAAACAAAGTAAAACACTGTTTTGTGCTTTTTTTCTTCACATCTGTTCTGTTCAGCCCAATCTTCTCTCAGCAAGAAGGATTTAAGCATATCCCAGGGCCCTGATGAATACTGGCCAGTTCATTTCATGTGGTAAACTCTGCAATTGTGTTTGTGTGCATGTATGGGAGAGAGGGGCGCAGAGAGAGAGATGCAATTTCCTTTAATGCACAGCCTATCCTGAAAGGAATTTCAGAGCGAAGGTATCACAGCTCTGTTGTTCAGGGCAACATCCTACTTTGGAGAAGGAGATGATTAATTTAAAGCTTTTTAAAAGGACTGTTTCTAAAAAGCCTGATCTTTTCTTCTGTATCTCAGTCTTCCACTGTAAGACATCACTGGTTTACTCCAGCATTTCCTGAGGGCTCATGTTAGTTTTCACAGGTAATGAGAAATGACCAGTCTTCACTCTCACTTTGGGGACTGTCCCAGATTACTTCAGATGCTATCAACAACCTAATTAAATAATGACTGATAGATTTTTAAAAGCAAGAAGGCTATAATCATCATCCCTTTAGGCCTCTTGCAGGCCTCAGTGTTGTGCATCCATTAATATTTTATACAATATGCTGTTGCAAAGTTTTCTAACCGTTTTGAAGAAGTCAGAAACAAGATGACATTAACAGAGGGAGTGAGCAGGACTTATTCCTAAGCAATGTACATTCTACAAATTAGGCAGTTGTATTATAAATGCTAAGGACCTTGCTTTTAAAATTAATCTAGTTATTTTGAATGCCTAATCTGAAACCCCAACAGATTATTTCATTTCGTGGGCAGTATCTTGTGAAAATCAGGCTTCAGAAGTTGTCTCTAGGCTGGGCAAACTCTAGAGCAGCGTGAGGAGATTGTTGACTGAAAGCTGTCATTCCAGAGGGGCTCATTCTCACTTAATGGAACTCTGTGGTAAAACTCACTTTCCATAAGCGAAATAACAACCATTTTCTTCAGCCTGAGATAAAGGTTGTCCTTACTGAGAAAATACTACGTGTAATTAGACAACTTTAGAACTCTAGTATTAGAAAACCTGAAATGTGTCTGTCTTTGCAGATGGTCATACCCCATAGTCAGCACAGTGTTTTTTACGCTACCTTTTCATTTAACGTTTTGTTTACACACAGGAAGTCTGCACAATTCTGGTTTATGTTTCTGTTATGCCAAACTAGCCAAGCCAACATCAGCCCTCCTCCAAAACAAAGCCTTTACAGTTTACCTTGGTTGACAGGAGTTTTGTGAGATACATTTCTTTCACTTTGAATTTTTGCTTTCCTTTGTGACCTGCTCCCTTCACATCTTTGTTTGCTTCTGAGTCTGGTAAAATCTGTCATGAAGAGATTAGAGAGATTACACAGATACAAATACAGTTCAGTATTAAATCTACCACTTAGCAGTGTAATGATTCAACTCACCAAATGACAGTGTTCATCTGAGTAGTCCACATCTAAACAACAAAAGCAGAGAGCAAAGAGCCATTAATGAAACACACAGCTGCAAGCTTGTGAGTTCTGCTGGGCTCTGGGCCATGCAGCAGGGTGCATCCAGGATGCCAAGCAAGCAGTGTCAACCTTTCCAGCCTGCAGTGTGGGGAAAACCTCTGAGAAATGCACAGACCCTGTGCACCTCCCTAGTGCTGACCTGTAGCTCAGACTACTAAGCTACTATCCTACTTACCTATAGGCATCCTATCTGCTGCTGGGGTAAGCTGGCAGCAATCAAGCTTTCAGCTCCTCTGAAAGGAGGACAAGATGAGATGATTGCAGTGGTTTAAGTCTCTAAGAGTGCTGAGTGCAGGTGGGCTGAGGCCAGGCTTGAACACAATGGCTGGGAACAGACAACCTCAGTTTTGCTGAGGGAGAGGCCACCTCAGTGAGATGCACATGTCTCTCCTAACTTTGATGATAAGGAAACACATGTTAGGAGTGTGGTTCTTCACAGGGGCTACAGAAAGCTCTCCCCTCATCAACCAGCTGGGTGGGAGCAACCTGTGCTAAAGGGCTAGGTGAGATGAACTGGCTCCCTGTAAGCACCCTTTATCTCCTGACATGCTCTTGAGACAGCCAAGTCAAAGCTTTCAGAAACACAGTCAAGAGACTAAAGAAAACTACCCAGTGGGGTTTTTATCATTCGTGTCTCTGGACAGTGCAGCAATATGTCTGTGATGCACAGTTCTGGGCACCAGGGAGAGAGAGGCATGTTCCCTCTTTGTGTCACCTGGGCTTCCCTGTCCTGCTTTCCTGCCTATGAGCCTGTATCTCTAAGCAATCATTTGCTGGAGACTGCAAGTCCTTCTGTCCTTCTTTCTTTTTCCTTCTTTCCTCCTTTTAGGCCCACTGTGCCTGCCAGAGGCCCAGAGCCAGGGCTCTTCATTTGGCTCAACTACAACAAAGTACCAATTTCTCTGACCTCCTATTGGCCAAGATACAATCTGTCACAGCTCAGTTCTCTGCATTCCCAACCATTATGCACAGAAGTTTAAATCACAGTCCCCTTGTTACCTGATCGGGTATTTGCCTTCTTTTTGAAGACTTTTATGGTTGCTCCATTTGAAATCTGAAAGGAAAAACAAATATATCATCCTGAAACAAAATTCACCAAAGCCTCAGTTTCACTTCCTGTGTCCCTCAGCCCTGGCGGTGTAGGACAGCCCAGCCCACTTTGTTCTCAGCACAGCGTGCACGGCCTTCAGCAGGCAGCCAGGGTGGGCTTTCAGGCAGGGAGAGTGGCTGAACCTTGTCAGCACTACCCAGCCAGGTGGGAAGGCACCTCTTCCAGTGGATCAGCCTTGAAGACCTTTCCCTTCCTTCAATTTTTCTGGTTCAGCCCATATATGGACATTTCCATTTTCATGTACCGCTCTGTGCTGCTTCTTGCATCCATTTTTCTACAGACTGCTCAGGTTAAATTCCCTGTGTCCAGTGCAATAGGATGTTATAGGAAGGTGAGGCAGGGAGGTGCACACAAAGGTGAATTCTCTTCTGGTCCCCTTTCTTTCAGCTCAGTCTGTTCCACCCATGTCCTGTGGAGGGGCCATTTTGAGGGTTTAGCCCGGTGCTCCCAAGAACTATTTTCAAACTGAGCAAAATATTTATACACCATAAAATCAAGATCCCTATCTTACCATCCTGTGATTTCTAGGAAAAATCTACCTCCTCCTTCCCTGAATTTATAGTGTTGCCAGGATGTTACACATTATCTTTAAAACAAACTGGCAAGCCATGCTTTTATTGTCAAAGAGTAACTAAAAAATGGCTCCCACTGAGAACTACACCACTGCTCTGCTATCAAATGTTGAGTCTTGCCAAGTGCTAGTGTACTTGCCTCTATAATTACAAAAACAACCGGCCAGTTCTAGGAAGGGATCTCTGCCAAAATAATTTAAGTGTTTTTTAAACCTTGGCAGCCAGCCTGGTGTGAGAAACCAGTTTAAACATTAAGATACTCTATCAAAAGCTGTGTCTTCTGCCAAAAAAATCTGCACTTACATTTGCTCCTGGAAAGTAAATGCAATCTATTTTATGGTTTTTTTGCAGAGATTCCATCTATCATACAGACTTTCAGAACTATTTTAGATAGCACAGAACACTTGAAAACCACACTACAAATAGGAATATGCTCTAAGGCTAGCTTGTGAGGGGATACAAACCCCCAGACAGCCCTCCTACTTGGCCCTGAAGGCAGATAAACAAGAACAGTGCTACCCAGCAGCTTACCCCCTCCTGAAGCAATGTGGGCAACATGCTGCCTCCATTCCCTCCCCAAGAAGTAGGAGGGCAGCTCCGTGTTGATTTCTGTCCTGAGGGAGATGGGCAGAGCTCAGAGGGAGAACTGTGCTTCCCTCCAGAATCAGAGGCGTTGCTGCAGAGCAGCCATGACCAAAGCCTGCGCTCTAGGTTTTATTTTTGGGACAAATTATGCTTTTAGCAGCGAGTAGACTATGCTTTCCCTTCTATATCATTACTGCAGCAGCCATACTTGCTGTTACTTTCAGTGAGATCCAATTAAAAAATAAAACCACAACACAAAAATAAAACCATTTAAAAAATCCTTTCATTTTGCATCTTGCTGTCTAAATCACTTTTTTTGGTGGGCTACTCCCATGGATACCTCAAAATATCTTTGCTTGGTCAGGTGCACTATTGAGAGGGACAAACAAGGAGAAGAGAGATCTCTTCCAATCCAGACAACACGGAATACAGCTACTTTGCAAAACAGAAGACATGGTAGTGTGGCTCTTGTTCCCCAGGTCTCCTGTCCTCCCTGTAATCCAGTCCTTGCCAGTGAGCTCCCAGGATCACATTCAATTTTGCTCGATGGGGCTCTGCCTGCTTCTGGAATGTGTGATACTCATATCAGTTGAGAAACTGGAGATCTGTGTCTGGACAGCAGATCTGAAAATGACTGTCTAGCTCCCTTCTTGTGTAGGGAATAGGATGTCAAGATAATTAGCAACTTTCTTGTCATGGCTTGTGGTTATTCTCATGGAAGTGATAGCACAGACCTCATAAATAAACACACTGATAAACCTCCTAGGAGCCAAAAAATTAAGAGCAAAAGTAGCACACAGACCAGAGGCACAAGAGAGTCTAACAGTACAGTAGATTTTTTTCTCTTCACAAACACTACAAAAAATTCAAATGTCCCATTCTTGCATATTTTAAAAAGCAGTGTAGAAACTAAGTCTAGTTTTTCAAGACTGATTGGTGACTCTGGGACCTTCACAACACAACCCTCATGCTCCAGTGTCTTAAAAAGATTTGATGGTACTTCCCAATTTCAAACATCTGCTTACTTTCTAGCATTTAAGGCTGGCAAACAAAAAGAAAAATTCAGGCTTGCCACAAAACTTAAGGCATTGTTTAAATGTAAGTTGGAATTTCTCAGGCAATGTTACTGCCTTCATAGACTGTATGCAATGTTTTTTTTTCTCGCTATCTAGACACTTCTATTTTTTTTTTTTGCATCAATATGCATACAAAAAAATAAACTCGATATGATAATGGCTAATTCTTGCCACTAAGCCACTGCCTAAAATGCCACTGAGCTTTTGCCTAAAATGTACATTATTTTGTCAGTGCCAGAAAATGTGAACTAAAATATCGAAGAGACATGCAGTACAATTTCCATAAGGCAGCTGCTAAGCTATAATTAGTGTAGTTACAGCTTTGCAAAAACAACCGAGCCTCCTACCTAACTTGCATCTGCAAGAAACCCTTGCTTGCAGAAACCTCAGACAGAACAAGGGCTGGGACAAAGATACTCAGGGATGACAGAGACCAATGGAGCAGACTTATTTGCCATGAGGTCTGACACCCATGAGCCACAGCATGCCATGAGCTCCAGAGGTGCCAAAGGCTGCTTTTGCAGGGAAAATCAGGGAGCACCTGCAATAGCTGCCAGTGGTAAAGAGGGCAGGTACTGCCACATTAGGCAGAAGTTCAAACACCTAATCTAATTCAAATCTACACTGACCTTTGCTACACAGGCTCAAACTGCAACACTGCAATGTCCTAATTTGCACAAAATCTCTACAAGTGGACTGGAGGAGGTCACACGTTCATCTATAGACAAGATTCAAGACAGGCACAGGAAAAGCCACTGGATGGGGACTCAGGACATCTGAGTTCACTGCTGACCCCTGTGAGGTAAGGAGAACAAGAAATGCCTACAGAAATCTGTAAAATGACTCCAAATGAGCTTGCTTCACATCTAAGCAGCCTTGTCCTCTGTTCAGGATACAAAGTCTTGCTAAAAATCCTTGCTTCTCTATGGATGGCTCAGTATTTGCTCATGCAGACAGCAACATGTTCCGTTTTGGCTCAGGTTCCTCAGCACTACACTGTGCTGCACAGCACAGACTTACGGCAGCAAAACTTCTAAATAAATAGAAATTTATGAACATGTTGAGAGCCAGACTTTCAAACTCAATGAGGCATGAGGAAAGATCTGTAAAAGCACTCAGCTATCTGTAAGCATCACATGTGAACTTCCATATCACCTGAGGCCAGTCACCTCTGCACATTTTCCTCCAGCTCTATTCACTCTCTGTTTTGATTGGTGTCATGGAAAACTCCTTAGAGAAGTAATACTGCTTGCTAAGCTTTCACAGTGTCCTACACTCAGGAGGGCTCTGCCACCAGTTGCAGTTTTGTATGTTGTTGCAATGATGGACAGATTATTGCAGCATTGCAAACAACTGCTTTACAGGTGCAACTGGAAGCAAAGGGTACTTGTACTTATGGTACAAGTGTAACAGCAGATGGAAGCAGAAACAGAGAGAGTAAAAGGCAAGGAGACTGACACAGGAGGTATCAAGAAAAGAGGGAGAAAAGCCACCAATCCTTTTTGTTCTGACTCGCAGTGAAATTTCACAAGTATCAATACTGTCTGTTCAGGTAATCAAAATACGAGGTGGGACAGGTGGGATGAAGTAAACAGTTGCTCATGGTGCAACAAAAACTCAACAGCAGAGATTCAAAAAGGCCCAAGGCAATGTTCACAGCTGGAAATCAGATTCTGTTTTAAATTACATGCTTCACAGAAGTAACAGTTTACACTGTATGTTTGAACCAAGCAACCCTGCAACAAGGAAACCTCTGAAAAGTAACAGAAAACATGACTCATTGGTAAGAACGTTGTGTGCCACACAATTCTTTCCTTCTGTTGATGAAGCTCAGCTATGACTTCAGGCTGTGCAGATCACATTTGAGAGCTGTGGAGAAACATCTTCTCAACTCATTGGTCTGGCTTCTGTGCTTACCTCGTAATGACCGATGGTATTTAGCTTCCTTATCCCATCCTCCATCACCTCTGAGGAACCATCAATATCTAACAATTCTCTTTGCTGCTCCTCAGACACAAGTTCTGCAGTATGATAGCAACAGAAAACAATTACACCCCAATGGCATTCTCACTGTACAGATATTTTAAAGAAAAACAACACCTGTTTTTTGGACCAGTGACTCTCAGCTGAGCTGCTTCTTTCTATACTTGTGCTAGGTCACATGAAAGTGGTTTTGCACTCCCACACTTCTGATTCCTTTTCTGGGGTGACAGCTTTGTGTCTTCCCTTTCAGCAGGCTTTGGTGCTTCTCTTTGTGTTGGCTAAGGCAGAGTTTTTGGAGGTGCTCTCACCTAATCACTATTCTGCTGCACAAGCGTGCCCTGCTGTTAAGGTTACATTGGTTCTACAAGCCACTTCTAAGAAATCACTAAAACGAGCTGTACAAGACTGACATAGTACTTGTGAAGGGTGGCCAGGCACTTGTAAAGGATATAGACATCAAGACATCAAGACATCAGATATGAAAGTAAATTAAGAGCACTTGCCAACACATTCTGAGAAGATGAGGAAGTATTGACATTTTAGGGAGCAAGTCCAGAAGGAGACAAATGCCAACAATATAGAGTTTGTTAGGTTTCCTACTAGGGTACATGGGAAGTGGTGTGGTGGTAGCTACAGACCTTGGGCTCTTGAAAACCCAACAAGGAAAGGTTTGACTCATCTACTGGAACAGCCTTATTTACATCTGTAGATATTGTAGATGACTTTATGAGTCACAGGCGAACATTATATAAACCTAATCTGACTATAAATAAGATTTATTTGAAGGCTCTTCTGATCAAGGGCAATGTAGGCCTGTAGGAAGGAAGGAAGGGAGGTAGGAGGAATAGTAGATAAGGACTAAAATACTTGATAATCATGGTAGGTCATATTATCCACTGACAAAATGTAACAACTGGCTGTACTTAGGTAGACAGGCCAGCCACCTTACTTACCCCAGAAAAGGAATAGAGAAATTATATATGCATAATAAATAACATTTGTTTGTTAATTGCAATGCTGAAGTCCTTACAGAAGTGAAGCACACAGAGCTCCAGAGTTCTAACTGGTAACTTAAATGATCTAGTTTTTGCCTCGAAATTCCTACATTCTGTGAACTCTGAAAAGAATCAAAGCCAAAAGTAGGCATTCCTAATAAGAAAAATCCACAACAGACCAGTTAACTCCATGAAAATACAACATAGTGACATTCTCTTACCAAGACCAATTTCATCCAGCTGAAGACCATAGAGAAAGCCATTCTTATTAAAGAAAGCCTGAAGGCTCTTCTCCTTGGCTTGGCCTATGGTGTCACAGTCCAGAACATTAACTTGAATAGTTTGACAGGCATCTCCACTCTCGTTTTCTGGGATTTTTTCAAAGATAATATTCACCGTCTGGGGAAAGAAACACGTTATTCTGACTTACAGGGAACACCTGGCATAGGAAACCTACAAACTCCTGACAGATTTTCAGTACCCGAGAGATTTTCAGCATATTTATTATTAAAGTTGTTTCAAATAAAGATTACTTGAAGGAATTACACAAAGAAGCATTCAGAATTCTTCCTGTTCAAAAAAAGAAAAATAGGTATATATAGCTATGTATTTCCAAGAGTGTATTTTGTCTTCTGCTTTTGTGCAAATTCATTTCAGTGAATTACCAAAAAACAAGAGACAAGGAAGAATTACAATGCATGTTCTAGAAAAAGCAGACCTTTTATGTAAAATGAATGCCTTAACGGCACAACTCCAAGACGAGATCTGATAAGGTTGCTGAGTAAGTAGTCACAGTAAGCATGATTGATTCTGAGTGGATAGAATGCAGTGTTAAAATGCATATTTACACCAGCAGATTATGCTGAGTGCCTTATATCACACAGAAAGTACACCTCCCCTGGAGGTGTCAGCATCTGTCTGCACAGAGCCCTGTCTCTGGAGGCAGCACAGACACCGCTGCCAGAGAAGCAGTGAAGAGAGAGAGCATGTTGCAGCAGATAGAATCCAAAGTGGTACAGATCTGCACAGAAAAGTGCATTGTGTTCTATTTGTTGTTATTTCAGGTCAAACACCCATGTCTGGTTACAGTATCCCTGCCCTTTAGCTCACAGCTACTCTTGGCTGGGATACAACTCCTCTGCCAGGCTGCACACGAGCTGAGTAGAGGCTGGAGGGCAGTGCCAGTGACACTGAGAGACCATCTGCAGGGAATTGGTTTTTTTGTCAGGTCATATTTCTGATCAGGTCAGGCAGATTAACTGCTACAGGGCAGGGAATAAGGGATGAGCACAGAATTGCTAGGGCCAAGCAATAACATCAAAGATTTCCAGTGCCACAGCCTGCTCTGTGGAATGAAATCACTGTCCTGCTACATGGATACAGATGATCTGCTGGAGATGTCTTGGGACAGAATTAAAACAAGTGGTTTAGGTGCCAGCACTTGACTGCAAGCAGCATAGGAAAATAAATGTACTCAAACCATTCTGGCTGCTGAATGGTTCTGGTATAACATTTATCTTCTGACTGAAATGAGAGGACTGCAGGTGTGACTCTGTGAAGGACTGAGCACTAAACCAGGAAGCAAGTAAACCATTTTTTTCCTCTGCTGTCATGTGAAGGAAAGAACTTCTCTCCAGGTTGTTGCAGGGACAACTTTTTTATCTTCTTAGAAAAATGGGTAGTTATTAATAGTTGTAAAATAGCATTTTCTGCTTATTACCCAGCAAGAGCAAAAATTACAACAAGTTGCTGGTGAAAGAAAGTAGTCCAACACAACAAAAAATAACTTTCCTGTCTCTACAGAAGCAAAGGGAGTATTAAAAATAGGGTTGCAAAACTATGAAGATCATGATTTAAGAAAAACTAGGATGTAACTGAAGTAACAAGGAAAAACTTAATCAGGACACTGAGATGTTTAATTGTGAGGAAAATGAGTCCACGGAAAGGACAGACGGAACGAGAGACAAGGATATATGGGAATTGCAGAAGGAGAAGCAGACTGGACACCATGCCTCAGGTTGGGATTTCATGCAGAAAATTAGAAAAAATATAGTGGCACAGCAACGAGGGAGTCATGCTTGGTTAGGCCACAGACCAACTGAACAGACAGCAATCCTGTCCTTGACTCTGACTGCCCTGAGGTCATGGTCTTGTAGGATTAAAATGTGGATGGGGACTAGCTGTATTTTGTCCTTGGAAAACTCATTTTAATCAGTCCTTGCCCCTTCTAGTCTCTGAACTGATCTTTCTGAAGTAGCTCCTTGCACTTTAACGGATGTGGATTTGGCTTTACACCCTTGGAAGCATTCCTTCCTTCAGCTGATCCTTTCCCTCTAATATTATTCCTACACTGCAATATTCATGTTCCTACTCCTGCTTCATTTTCCACTCCTTTCAGACCATCAAGAGGAACTGTCTATTTCTCTTCCTCCTTTCCTTTTCAGCACATACTCTCTGCACATTCCTGTGCAGCCCCTTCAGTCATTAGCACATGAGAGCCCTCCCATTCCCGCTCCACTAGCTGTAGGATGACAGGACTGTAAAAAGAGAGTAGTCATCCTTCATGTAGGTGGAATACAAGTCATGTATGGACTCCTTAAGTGAAAGTATCCACAGTGTGAGGATAATAGGAAAGTTTTATAACTCAAGGAAGTGGCCAGATGGGAAGGAATATTTAAACACTTAAAAGTCTCTAAGCCATGAGAGTGAGACGGTTCTGCTGATATCATTTCCTGCAGAAGTTAATCTTAAGTGATGAAGCAATTGATGGGGAGCTAGGAAGGACAATTATTATTAAGTTGTCCCTCCACAGCTGAAGTTTTCATAAATCAGGTTCAACCTGTCTGACAGCACAATCCCTGGCTTTAGAAACCATTAATCAGAACCTGACAGTCACAATCACTATATTTAGACACATAGTGTAGAACTAGAAAAAGAAACAGAAGTTATTGTAAAACTATGAAAGCCCTTTTATGATCAGCTCTGGAGGTCAGAAAATATGTGAGAAATCACAGGAGGACATGAAAATCACAAGGTAATATCATCAAGCCTTTTTCTAAGCTCTTTCACTTTGCAGAGGAAATAAATACACTATTAACTTAGGGGAAGATTCAGGAGAAAAATTATAGGACCTGGT
Organism: Phylloscopus collybita; assembly: GCA_027886175.1. Taxonomy (NCBI): domain Eukaryota; kingdom Metazoa; phylum Chordata; class Aves; order Passeriformes; family Phylloscopidae; genus Phylloscopus; species Phylloscopus collybita. The sequence continues at coordinate 44,607,267 of JAJNNQ010000137.1, read as the reverse complement.
TCGAGCTAATAATATCTAGAGATGAGACTTCATGCACTAGAAATTATGACAGCAAGACAAAGTCACAGTACTCTTCAGAAAAGCTTTAACATAGGTTGCAAGAATTGTTAAAGGCTACTTAAGGAGAAGGTGGCACCTGCAACTACTTGTATAGGAACTAGCTTGGAACCTAGCTACAAGACAGGAACAAACTTAAAAAAATGCATTTTCACCCATGCAGTCACAGAAATAATGACATTTGAAGACAGTGTTTGCAGATGGCTTTTCAGATTTGTAGTTTCCTTGAAAATTAATTTCACACAATGAATTACTTAGCAGAGCTATTTATAACCATAGCAGATAATAAATGAGATGTGGTTTAATAAAGCAATGTGATAATATCATATTTTCTTAGAAATGAACAACAATCTGGGCTATTCAAGGACTCTTATTCATTACCCTATGCATCTGAACAGCCATGCATCTGAACAAATCATATTTCCATTTATCAGACAGATGGAAAAAACCCAAAGAAATCCCCTTCTGATTGGTGAAAGTTAGACAATTTATGTAAAGAGTCAGTACCAGGGTGTACCACATAACAAAACTGCCTTAGAACTACTCCCCGTCTCCCAGACTATGAAATTCAATCAACAAGAAAAATCAGGTTGATTGCATGATCCTTCTGCAGGAGCCAGAACAGTCACCTGTGAAGAGGTTACAGAGCAATTATAGAAGAGTTAGCCAATTGGCACAGAAAAAGGTGCAAGAGTTAAATTCAGGCTAGATGGGCACTCCACAAAGGATGGGTTGTGCTGTTAATGCTGCAGTATATGACACTCAATCTGTTTCTAATCCAGAGGACTCTCCTGTAGCCAACACCTGCACTGCTCACTTTGTGGTGAGGGTTGCTGTGTTCTTTTTGCTGACAAAAATCCCCATATGCCACATGCTTTTAATAGCTTCCTTATCTCTCACAAAGTGTGACTAATAATACCACAATGATGATGTCTTATTAGGAAATTGGTTTCCTTGTCTCTGCTTTACTCCCTTACAGCCCACCCACTTTTTTTTTAACACCCCTCTTTTAACTCATAAAGCAGTTGAACACTTGAAACAACCTTCCACTACATGGCTTTGATTCACTTTTAATAAAAGGCAGTTGGCTGAACAGGTGAATTAGATCATTTCTTCCCAACTAAAAATGCAAGCACATTTCAGCAAAGCATTCAACAGCCCAAAATGCATTTTTAAAATAAGCAGTGACTACTCAAATGAATTCCAGAGCACCAAGTCCACTGATGTCTTAGATTTCAGCTTTCATAGTTTCAGATTCTGTGCCACCTAAGGATGTAGTTTTGAACCTCATATTAAGTGCCAGTAAGCTCTCTTCACAAAACAAGCAGACAAAGCAAATCTTTTCCTGCTGAAGACCAAGGACAACTTTCAGGCCCAAAAGCATAAACAACGGTGGACTGAAGGGAGGAACAAGAAGGATGGGACTTCACAACCTGAAGCTGTAATTGGACAATTAAACCCCAATAGGCAAATGGATCAAACCTTATAAAAGTGTAAAATCTCGTGATCGAGCAGACATTTTGTGTGGCATTCTCTGACCCACCCAGGGTGCAGCCTTGGTCAGGCTCCTGCAATGCCCAGGGTGGGTCCTGGAAGTCTTTTAATAAATATCTACTTTATTCTCTAGCTCTGTCCAGCCTCTGTTTCAGGTCAGCCTTCCTAAGGCAACACCACGACAAGAAGTCTCCCCTGGTTTCCCACAAGGATATACCACTGAGAACGTCTCCCATTCCAGGCTGGCATTTTCTATTCAAAATCAAACTCTTCAGGAAATGCTAACACTCAGCTGTGGAGTGCACTTCTTCATCAGCCATTGAGCAAATTATCTGCCGAGGGGTGCAGCTGCTTGTCTGCCTGTGAGAAAGCAGGCTTGCTTCCTCAGCCTGAGAAAAGGACCCATGACACATCCAAGTCTCTTTCAAGGCAGCTTTATTTCTCAGTACTCAAATATAAGCACAGCATTAAAGAGCACAGCTTCTCAGCCTGTACTTGACCAATGCTTTTAGAAGCATCTTTCCTTCAATTCCTTCACTTGAGTATGTACTTCAGCAGCCTATCTCTGCTCAATGCCTGACCATTTCTAGCAGACAGGGTTAACAGTAGGGCACTGGGTGATCCAAGGTCAGTGGCCGTTTTAAAAAAGGCATGGGGCCTTGCCAGGGAACAGCTCTAATGCAATTCAAACACTACATGTTTCTAGGTTCTCTTTTTTTCCTGGTTACAAATGGCCTGAATTTTAAAAAACCTCTCCTGATCTGTGGAACTCACCCTGATTTTTAGGAGCCTATCTGTATCCTGCTTTTACTAGTTTGGAACTAAATTCCCAGTCTGGAAAGGAGAGATTCTCATGCAGAGCACCTACACCCTTGTTTGCACCCTGTAACTGATTTGAGATTTGAACTCCCTACCAGATGTATCCCTGTATCTTCAAGTGCCTATAGAGCTTAAAAAAAATCTGGACACCAAATGTCTGCATATTTGCTTCACCATCTCTGTATCACCCTCTTTTTGGCTGTACTTTTATGCTTTGATCTGGAGAGGTAGATTTTAATGTACTGCTATTGTAGGGATGGGGAAAGGGGCAAACCAAAATACCAACAAAAGACTCAGAAAGTAACTGCAGTGAGCAACTGTACGAATGCACTTGAAAACTCAGATCAGAATTTATTCCATTTAGAAAACAAAACCTGGAATCCTTTAGGCAGAAATGTTCTTCCACAGTCAGGAGGAAACACTTGGTTCCCAGTCTGTAAGCTCACAGTCCTGCATGTCAATGCAGTGCATCTGAAGTGCTGTTAGTGAGAGAAGAAAACTCACTACTTTCTCTTTAGCCTCCTGTTAAACGCTATTTTGAAGGGAAAATGTGCACATCTGGCTTGATTCCCCAGCCCAGAAAGCCTCACCACTCCACCTAAGTCTCTTTCACAGCACAGTTTTAGCTTCCAGCATAAATCTCAGATAAACCACCAAACAAAACAGTTTCCCAGTCCAGCCAGAACTACAGTCCTTGAACTTAATCTCTGGAATTTTATTGCAGGATTCCTCTCTCCTTTTTCAATGGTTTTAAAGGGAACATTCAGCACTTCTCAGCTAAGCCCAAGGAATGCTGCATCTAAATGGGGAAAACTGATCTATATTAACCCTATAGCTGTATCATTATCTCCTATTCAAAAGCAGGAATACGAAGTACAAAGACAGGAAACAAGATTCAAGAAGGGCTGTGGGCTCTCACTTCCTCATCCATCTGCAGACGGTGTTCCCCAGTGATAGCAAGTCCTTCAGACCTTTTTGTCTCTTCACTGCAGTCTGACCACAAGACCCTATCAGTGACTGCATGCATAGAAGTAGCTCTAGAAAAAGTATTCAAGGTTCTTCAGCAATTTCAGAGTCAGCTATCCCCCCCAAGGGGCTCTCAATTTGAATGTGTGCTATAAATAAGAAAGTCAATTAATTCCACAGAAGCAGATGTTTCTGTGCAGTCTACTAGTAACAGGCATATTGAACTTGATGAAAATTATTGCTCTGCATTGCTATTGCATTTTGCATCCTATGGATACATACAGCAATATATTTAAATTTACTCTGGATCTCAAACACATGCCAGAATGCAGAACGTAAACAAGGAAACCAAAGATCTTGGATTATGTATGCCATTTTTAGTCAGTCACAAACTTCCTTTCCAAACGCACACTCTGGTAACTTAGCTTGAAGTACCTTCAAAAATGCAGCCTCCAACAATAGCTTTGTGAGAAGAATTGAGAAGAATATTTGACTTTATCAGTTTGAAGCTTTCAGTAGAAAATGACAATTCAGAAATGATTTCCAGAAATGCTGCCATTTCAGCAAGTTTCCTACATGGCCCAGTGAGGTAAGTCCAATGGATTGCTGACCAGCCACATTTTCCAGGGTCATGTAGTCTCCTTCAGTATACAGCATCTTAGCATCTCTCTTGCTTCTAAACAGAAGACAAGCAGACCTGGAAACTTCAGCCCTGCCAGAAACTTAGCACATGGGCTCTGAAAAGGATTGAATTCCCCTACAAAGCCACCAGCACTTGAACTGTCCTTGCCATGGCCATTTCTGCCTGCCAATTTCTCCTCCCAGGGTGTGAAGCCCACTATTCCGTAGCACTTCTCATACTCCTCATTATGTCAGGTAACTCTGACTGGAAGCCAGGAGTTAAGAAGCAAGAAATCTACAAAAATGACTGGAAATACATATTTTAAAGTTCTCAGACCTAAAATCACTTGGAAATTTTGCAGCAGAAAAGTACTCTGGTTATTCTGAAAAGCCTTTTCAGACCTCCTACTCAAAAAAAAAATCACAATTTTTACATGCTCCAAAGTGCAATAATCCTGCTATCCCTTTTCATCTCATATCACAATGACAATCAGTAAGGGAACTCCAGCTTTCAAAGATATTTGGGTGCAACTGGAAAACAGGAAGTAGGTGCTTTAAGAAAGGCAAAAAAATCTATGGTAAAGTCCAGAAGTTTAGCTAGACTTCCCAGATACCTTGTTTTTAGCCAAGCAACTAAGTAAAATCCAACCAAATGCCGTAACCTTGCTAATTTGAAGCTGATTTGGTGCTAATAGTATGGAAACCCACAGCAAATCAGTGCCTGAAGATTAGCCACAAGTAAACACAATAGAAAAATAAAACCTCTGCACTCCATTCTTTATTCATTCGTAAAGTGCAGTTTAGTTTAAATTCTAAGCATGTTTATATTTTTGTAGTATACTTTAAAATAAGAAGGACTTTTTAATACCCTGAGACTTCATTAAACCTACTCTCTGGTGATTAATGCATGCTGTGAAGTGAGGAGTAAGTGGCATTTGTGAAATGTATATCAGTGAAACACCAGCTAGTTAAACTCTTAGCATGTTTGGAAACTTTGTTAGCAATAACGATTTTACTATCTGGGTACTTAACCACTACCTTAGTGTCTTAAGAGCCTTATTTCAGCTTCTTAGAAAGAGAGAAAACATTACAGCTGTCCCTGCCTGGAGAGAACACAAGCTGACAAACATACCACTGTTTTGAATTCAGACACTTGCCACAGCAGCCAGTCTTCATTAAGAGTGTACAGGGCTTTGCAAGTTATTGCATCAACAGGTCCTTTGTTTATCCTCTGATTGAGGGTTGTCACCAGCAAATAGAAAGGTTCACCAATTGTCTCCTAGAACAGGAAAAAGTGCAAGAAACATTTATTTTTGTAATCATTAAATGAGCATGAATAAGGAGAAAAAAACCAAGTGTAACAAATGGTGTTATTTCCTTTTAAGTAACTCATTATCTTGCAATTAGAAAAGAAAATCCCTCCAAGCAGATTTATCTAGCTATTTGTTTAACCTCCATCTTTTGCTTTTCAGTGTGAAACTCTCATGCAAATAGCAAGGGACATCTGGAGTGAGTGGCAAGATAGCTCACAGCCCCTTGCTGTGCACAAGCACACTACAGACAAGCTGCTCCTACTCCACCTGGCAGACACTTCCTAGCTCCACCAAAGAGTGGGTGGGGGGTGAGACATGCACATGTTCACATGCATACTTCAGCTACTTCTTCCATTTTCAGTCTTGTGAGAAAACAAGCTAAGAACTAGTTTCCTTTTGAATTGGCGTCTCCCCTTTTTGTCTCTGAAAAATGTCTTGGGAGCAAGCTGGTGGGACTTAGCCTGCTGTATCAGCAAAAGAAGAAATGTAACTGGGGCTTCGATCTCCTTCCTAAACCCCAGGGCTCAGGGAAGCACCTGAGAAAGAAAGGATGTATCTCTATTTCCCTGTGACACCATTCCTGCAGCCCAGCTAAGGCAACTCACTAGCACAGCTCTGTAAAAATGTCTGGTGTATTGAGAATATATCTCTGACAGTTCCTTGGCACTCTCCACAGTTCCAGGAAACTGCTGGGAGCTGCTGAGCCCCAAAAATGCTGCTGCTGTATTAATGCAAGCACTGATGAGAGAGATACCAACAGTGTGATAGCATTGCATTGATAAGAGAGACAGGAAGAGCAACCAAGCACTGAAACCAAGAACAAAGTTCAACGAAGTTACTAAAATAAACAAACATTAAAATGAAACTAAATGCTTATTTTCTTTTTTATTTGAAGTAATTTACATCTTGAAATGTGGAATACTGCTTGGAGATTGAAATGTTTGGAAAGAAGTTAAGTTTTCCAAAGGAGGGTATTCCTTAAATCTCCATTTCTTGGTGGCTTTCCAACAACTTGCATAGATGGGTACTGCTGCATTTTCACAAGCATATCAGTCTTTTTATATGATCACAATACATCTCATGGGCTGAACTGTCTGGTATGAGAAAAGGATATGCTGGAATTCTAGAATTACCCAAATCTTGGCCAAATAGATGACACGACCACTGCTTGGAGATGTGCTCTTTTCCTGCATTCCACTCATGACTGCCAGGTAAGTCACCTAAACTAGAAGAGTGCACACTCATAATGTTAAATGCTAGACTGAATGCTTTAAACTAATCCCTGTAACAGGTCCCATAGAAAAAATCAATTAAAGAAATTCTCTGCATATCTTAAATAGTGAAAAGATGTACACATACCCGGAGAAATCCAGAAAGGCAGACAGACATCCAGTTTGTCAGCAATTTTTCCACCACAGATTCAGTTCGTCTGAGCAGGAGCTTAGGCTGTACATTGCTCGATTGTTCCATCAAGTCCCTTGTCAATACTTCCAAAATATGGGTGAGATAAACTAGCTTAGTTTGTAATGCAATAGTCAAGAAGGATGCAAACAAGCACCTGTGGGGGGAAAAAAAGAATACTATAATTCTGGAATTTCTCTTCCCAGTCATCTTTAATAAATGAAACACATTTTGGTGCAGTTCATATCCTAAGTTCTCCCTCCTCAGGCACATAAACTGTCCACTGTTCTCTACAAAAATATAAAAAATGCAAGTCCATCTGCTCTTGTGATTATTTTTTAAACACAGAATGTGTGTCTCTAAATTTAATTTTGCAGAACAACACCTGCTTCAGTGACAGAACTTTTCTAAACTGTAGAACTGTTGATCTAACTGCAGGAAGTGTTTACAGTTTTGAACTGAGCTTTCCTGCTCCTTTGCCTCTTTGTTTATATGTACAAACATTCCAATTTCTCTTTAATTACTTGTTTTAATGGCAATATTTTTTCTTTCCTCAGTGTGTGCAGATGGAGAAGGAAAAATGCTCCAGAGTACTGCAAGCTTGTTTTGCAAAAAGTAGAAAATACATTTGTGTGCTACAACCCATGTTGTTTTTTCCTGGTAATTCTTTTTCTTGAAGATGATAAGCATAATCATACTATACCTGTCTTTCACAGAGAAATTTTTCTGCTTTTCAAGGGTGTGAATGAGAGTAACAAGAAAGTTCTTGTTACAAATTAAAGCATGCAACATGTTGAAGCTTTCATCCTTGCTCGTTTGGTCTCTGCTCTGGAATAGTTAAACAAAAATCAGCAAACTGCAGTTTGGGTATGATGGATTCTTAATGCTCAGAAAAAATGGAAAGAAACATATGGGATAAGATCCTGGCCTCAATCAAATCAGTAGGAATCTTGCATTTATTTAAGTGCATTTATTTATTTATACCAAAAAATTATTTGTGTTTGTGTACAACACAGAATATACACGTGCAGAGCATACATTTTCTGCCCTATACACAAAGCAGTGCCAATAGTTAAGTTTGCCCATCATTTCTCATGATGAGATTCTATTTTATTTAAGTAAGTCAAATACACATTGGATAACAGCATCTTACACTTCAAATTCCTTTTACATATAAATCCTCATGGAGAAAAGGGAACACTGAAAATGCAAGCTGGTGTGTTCTAGGACAACATTGAGAGAAAGGATATAATCACTCTTAAAAAAAAAATTAAGGTATATCACACTACATCAGCTTACCTGTGGCATTTCTTCACTGAAGATGGATGCAAAGCCTCCTGACTAAAATATAAGGGGATATTTATCATTCATAAGTACACCCAAAGTTTCTAACACATGTATGTTTGACCCGCCAAGCTGATACTACTTGAAATAAAACAATGGAAATGCCGACTTCTAGAGCAGATACAATATAAAAAATCTACACAGTAACTTGTGCAAAGGTGCTGCCAAAGCTCACTGGAAAGTGAACTCTCAAAAAATGACCTGGTATCATCTTCAATGTGCTCTCTGTGTTACTCAGTGCTGCCGAGCTGCACTAGCCCGCCCGGCAGTCAGCAAATGCTCCCCAGGAAGAGCTGTGTGTCACTGTCATCTGCAAATGTGCTGCTGTGCAAGGGGTGCTGCAGGCTGCATCCTTCCTGGGTGGCAGGATAACCTTTGGTATACAGGGCTGCTGTTAATGAAGTGACACTTGAGCTCATCTGCTTCCATTCATTTCAAGGCACTCTATGAATATTCACGAATGAACTCTCCAGGAGGTCCATCCTGGCAGTCTCCACTGAGGCACAGGTGCCACCACACATCCAGTCCTAGCAAAAGCTCTCACACAAAAGGACACCCCCAGTTCTCAAACGCCTTGTCAATGCTCCTTGAGCAACAGATATACACTATTTACTGTCATCTGCTTTATCTGTCCTGCTGGCAGATCCTAGCTTTCTTACAGAATCGCAGAATGGTGTGGGTTATAAGGGACCTTAATGATCATCTAGTTCCAACCCCACTGCCATGGGTAGGGTTATCTTCTACCGGACCAGGCTGCTTAAATCCCTGTCCAATCCAGCACTGAACATTTCCAGGGATGGGGCACCTACAACTACTCTGGACAACCTGTTCCGGGGTCTCATCACCCTCGTCATAAGAAATTTCTTCCTTATGTCCAATTTAAATTTATCCTCTTTCAGTTTAAAACCATTAACCCTTGTCCTGTCACTACAGGCCCTGGTAAAAAGTCTGTCTCCATCTTTCTTATAAGCTCCATTTTAACTGAAAGACTGCCTTCCTTTCTGAAGGCTGAACAATCACGGCTGGCTCAGACATTCTTCACAGAAGAGGTGTCCCAGCCTTCTGAACATTTTCATCACCCTCCTCTGGACCTGCTCTAACAAGTCCATGTCCTTCTTGTGCTGGGGAGCCTCAGAGCTGGATGCAGTGCTCCAAGTGGGGTTTCATAGGGGCAGAGAGGGAGAATCACCTCCCTCTGTCTGCTGGCCATGCTTCTTTCTGATGCAGTCCAGAGTACGATTGACTTCGGGCTGTGAGCACCCACTGGCATCTCACATTTAATTTTTTATCTACAATAATATGATTTGTTCATGCCCCCCTTTCCTCATTCCTCCTGTTGTATTCTACCTTACCAAACACTTCTTCCTCTTCCTCCACTCGCTATCCACATATTCCCAGAACTTCTTTAGCAACCCTAATACCAACTACCAATAAAAGACACACACACACATGCAGAGTGTAAGAACCAGAACTATGTTAAAGGTTAAAAATATCTGTGAACAAGGAACAAGAATTGGAGCATTAAATCAAACAATGTGTGAAACTGAGGGAAAACAGAAATAATAAGACAAATTTAACAACCAAAGCAAAAATCAGGCTTAGCATCATGAACATTTTAAGAATAGTTATAATATCCATTTAACACCTACATGCATTAAAAGCTATTATGCCAGATTAAATATAGAAAACTGAAGCAGTGGGAAGCAAGACTCTCAAAACAAAGATGGGGTCCATCACCCCTCATTTTAGGTATTGGAGTCCCTCTTTAAGCAAATTGTCCCACCCTAAGGGAGATGCCACAGACGAGTGGGATGAATTGCTTTTCTGAGCTGTCCATCTCTGCACTGACTACAGAAGATGCTCAGTGAACAGCTTAAATTTCCATGCTCAAACAGCTTAGATTAGATAAGACAAAGCCCATCAATCACACTGGAGGGCACAAAGAGTGCAATATGGACATCATTCAAACACATGTGGTTAGTGAGGCAAGTGGTGGTTTGTCACTTTGACTCTTCTGTCAACCCTTCTGACACACTCAGTTGCAAAATATATACCCTACTGGCTTTTCTGTCCATCTATAATATTTGTTCAGTGCAGCACTACTTTTCTGCCACATTCACACAGCACAAGGCATGTTTGGACACTCCTGCAATGTAAACATTAAGTACTTAGCAGAAAAAATTGGTATACAACCATGTTAAGTAACTTGCCTGACACCATGTGTTTGTAGAGAGCTAACAGAAGCAATTGAAATACTTATCCCCTTTGTGGGATAAGTATTTCAAACTGAGACAAAATCCAACTGAAACAATTTCCAGGATGTGCAGAGGCATGAGACTCACCATGGCAAAACAAGAGCCCTTCCCATTTTTACTTTACAGAATGCAGCAGAGTGGCAAACTTTATGCCTTTTTATCTTAACTTTTTTTTTTTTGCACAGAGCACAGCATTTCCACTGAGTCAGCTTCCACAGAGTATTACTGTTTTGACAAGGGAAAGTATAGGAAAAGGTATATTCTTAAGAATAAAACTGCAATTTTAATGCTAATATGCCTGGCAACCAAACAAACACAAAGGAAAGAGATGCAGAAAGTAAAGTTTCCTTTCCACTTTCTTCAAACCACCTGGTGACCCTCTAAAAATTAGGCTGGTGGCATAACAGTAGTACCAGCAGAGATATTCCCAGTGTCCTTTGGTATGAGAACTGGACTCAAATTACACAAGGATTTTGCATATGAAATTGCTAAATATTATTCTGCCTTAGTGTCTGGTATTTGGTGTTGTACAAAACCCTAAGACCCTGATTCTGCACTATCACACATATTCAACTTCATCACAATGAGCTTTTACTAGGATCACAAACAAAAGCTCATCACAATGAGCTTTTACTAGGATCAAAACTAGCGATAAAGTGAAGCAGTGTGCAGGCAAGAGTGCAAGACTTGGCTGCAGCAGTGATGAGTAATACATGAAGCCTGGTAGGTAATTCACATCCAAACCAGTCATGCCCTAAACTAACCAAGTTTCTACTTACTGGTGTCTGTCATACAGGAAAACATCACCAGTTGAGACTACAGCTTCTGCCAATTGGATGAATACTTGTAAGCACTGCTTAACATCACAACATAATATTGAAAGCTGTTGCAAAGGCACTTATCGGCATCATAATGTGCCACACATGCAAAAAAAAAAATTAGTAAGAAAAGTAAAACATTCAAGAGAACACCTCTTTGGTCATCTGATGCAGTGGCACAAACTGCTTCACCGAACACTGAAAATCTCTGCCTCTAAACTGGAAAACACTTAAGTACTTATGTAATTTCTAAGCATTTGAGCTGCACCCTTTGAATCAACATCTTACCATTTCTGTCAGCACCTTGGTGTAGAAAGTCAGCACCATCTTAGAGCCATTTCTTCATCCCAGAAGTCTAATTAGGAAGTGTCATTATGTTAGCTAGCATGTTAGCTAGCCTGTCTGTTACTTTAATTAGCTATAGCTTTGGAAGTGAAAGCATGGGAACAAAAAATGCAATGGATAAATTATAGCTTAGTTAAGATGGCCTGAAAGGCAAGCAGCTCAGTGAGGCTGAACAAAAAGAAATGGATACACACACAACCCTTGAAAATTCAAGAAAGTTGCTTTATCTACAGCATAAAGGCTTGGCTAAATGTAGAGATACACAGCTTTAAGTGTTCTTTGGTAATTCTTGATTTAAGAAAAGTTTCTCGTGAGAACAAAGTGCAATTATTGTGTAGTATTTTCTTTAGGTATTTGATCCTGATATTCCTTAATTTTTTTACTATTAGTCAGGGTTGACAACTGAAAGACTTGTAAATATTTACCTCTGGAAAGAAAGTTCTAAGAGCGAAGTGTTTGTAGTCAAGGAAGGGAACCGTTCCAAAACTATCCACCACATCTAATTCATCCATCTGCAGTTCAGCAAATCCTGAAAAAGCACCCCCCATCCCCACCCAGAGAATTAGTTGAGCTGGCACAAAATCAGCTTCACAATTATAACTGGCCACAGTATATATTCCTTAAAAAACAGTTTCCAGAGAAGAGGGGTTGTTTTTAAGCTGTAGCTCTCATGAGCTTGAAAGTAGCAATCTACTATTTTGTTGAAGGAAATAGTACATGCAATTCCATTAGCTTAGTGCTATCTGCTACTGCAGTGCATACAATATTAAACAGGAACTCGGATACAACATAAAAATATTCTAACAGCTACAAAACGAAAATGTTTATATAATGTGAGCTTCTTGACAGTTTCAGCTCACAAAATATGCTGTAGACCTACCCTCACGTATTTCCTTACGAATCTCATATTCCAGCAGTTCAAGTTGCTGGCTCTGTTTACGAGTTAACTCTTTGGATTTGTACCTAGTAACTATGAACGCCGCTGAAAAGGAAGAAAAGGAGACTCTGAGTACAGAAATCACAGAACAGAAAACTCTATACAAGACATACTTTATTATTAAGAAACAAAAAGATTAATGTACATTTGCACAATTAGTGTTTTATTGTTGTCCCTGTGCTAGTACCTATGAGTCCTAGTTATCTGGATCTATACCCCAATGTTTAGTAAAAATCATTCCTTTTTAAAAGATCTTGAATTGTCAATCCAACTTTTTTTGAAAGTGCAGCACACCTTGCTATATACAGCCTGCACAGTGAGACACAGACTCTAACAACCACTTCCACTAATAGCAACCCACTTAAGGTAGCAGTGATTAAACAGAAAAAGCCAGTTATTTTGAACAGAAAAACCACTTACAAATTGTTAACTTTTCTAAAGCTTATTTAGAAGGAATAAAGGCATGACACATGGCTCCTTAATTTAAAATGAACTTTTTTAAAAAAAGGAACCAACCAAATGAACAAATTCCTATACTTATTAAAATAAATAGAAATTTATCAAATATATAACCAGGTAAAAACACTCAGAAAAATAAAAGGTGCACCAAAAAGATAAGGGGATAACTATTTACCTCCTTCAGTTTTGTAATGACCCACAAATTCATGAATGATCCAAATGAGACTGAGCAGAAACACCACAAACACTGCCTGAGGATAAGCAGTTTGGTAGGAACATCTGCCTCAGGGACAAGGAGGGTAGCTGAGCTCTGACAGCTGGAGGGACCAAGTTGTGACACAAGGATGTCAGTTCTGTGGCTTGCTTCATGAAGTGAAAGCGAGTAATTCCAGCAGAACAGACAGAAATACTGTCTTGTAACATGCTTGTGATGTGCTGCAGTCTGACAACTCGGACTTCACCACCAGAACAGAGTTAACTTTGTCCATTTTTATTGGGAACAGGGTAAAATCACCAGACTGTTTGTGACAGTTCCAGACATGTGAGTATGTATAGTGTTTGTGTCATGATCATATTCTTCAGCAAACCAAAAGCTGATAATACATTATTGTACTTACCTATAATGACACCCACCACAATAGGCAGCAAAATAAGAACATATAAATATATGTGTGATGATGTTGGTTTGACTTCATGCTCAAAATTTCCCAATTTGACCTGAAGAAAAGCAATGGCTATGTTAATAGAGGACAGGCATTATATCAGTACTTACAATGACATTTAGCGTATTAAAAAAAAAGTAAGGCACATAAAAACAATGGTAGGTTATTGGGAAGACAGCAGAGGTTCAGCAAAATGCATATGAACCAACATTAACTTAACTTTTACTGTATTTGATGTTTAAACAGGGTAACAGAGCAATGATGAAAAAATTGGAGGTCCTTGTGTACCACCAAATTTTGTCACGCTCTTGCTGCAAACTAGAGCCCTCAAAAATGAAAGGCAAGATCTAGTTTCCAGTTGGCCAAGTGGCTCATGCACTCAGAGCTGCTGCTAACATTCTGGCATTTTGAAACAAGGAAGGCACATGTTTGAACTCAGTGTTACTCTGCTGAGCAGAAAAGTAAGATAAGACTCACAATAAGAATGAGGGAAGTAGAAATTTTCATAGACACCTGGCCTACAGCCTTCTTCCCTACTTAGGAAGTTTCAGCCTCTTTATGTAGGAAGTTGTTCCTGAAGGTCGTTAAGAAGAAATGCAACATACGATACATGTACAAGATGTATGTGAAGACGCTACAATACATGTACATTATCCCCCAACAGCGCTTGTCAAAGGCAGGACAGGCATTTATTCTTAGTGATACATGAATTGCTGAAGTCTGCCAAATGCCAAACTGAGGCATTTACCACTGATAATTATGGCAGAAGAAATTTCACAAAGGAGGATCTGAAAGAGGACTGCAAAAGCACATAAATAAAGGGTAGCTAAAACTATATACAGGCTAGACATAAAAATATGTTTTGACACATAAAAAGAATACCACCAAGTGCCAGGGATAGAAATGAGCTTGAGATAATTGAAAAGGAGGATGGAGTTGAAATTATTTTGGGTTACAGCAGGGAAGGCAGAGATCTGGTGATTGCAATCAGTGGCTTGTCACAGGAGGTGAGCAGCCAGGGCAGCTGCAGACTGCCAACTGGATATTCACATCACAGTTATACAGACACAAGCAAGCAAAAAAAACTCCACAGGGCTGGAAGCACACAGACTTTGTATTTCGGGGGCTACAAAGAACAGAAGACAAAGCAGATCTATTTCCTTCATCAAATGCTACTTTTTCCTCTGATGTTTCTGTTTCCACAGCTCCTATGCAAAGTTCTTTTGGTCTGCACCTTCCTAGGAACCCATTAGCCTTCTCCAAGGCTCAAATGCATTACCCATCCTGTGACTAATACATCTACTTTCCTAGACTTGTCATGTCTGATTGAAGACTTCCTAAAGCAGAAATTTCTGCTACTCATCCTTGTTTATTTAAAACTGAGACAAAGTGTTCACTTATTTTTCTGCTTATATTTCAATTATCTTTATTCTTCACCATAGCCTTCTTATCCAGTGGCCCCATTTCTTTCCTTATCTTTTATCTTGCTTATGAATCACAGACTATATAAGGTACACCTGAATTAATCCAATTCCTATTCCTAAATTAATTTCATTTTTCTGCATGACATTATAAAACCTTCTCTGGACTGGTAATGCCCCTGAGCTTTATGTCATCAGCAAGTGTTATTAGTGCATGCCTTATTTTTGTGTTCAAGCCAGTGGTGATATTAAAGAATATCTGTATGAACATCAGCATTGCCCAGAGTCAGCTCCCCACACACAGCATCCAGTTTTTCTAACCCCTGGCACCCTCATAATCACCACATTAAATAGTTTACTGAATGACTTCCAGGTACCGTGCTCTATCGTTTTTTTGTTGTTGAGGAAATCACCCATCTTAGGAAACAAAGATATCTAGCATGATCTGCTTTCATTAAAAAGAATTTCAATTATCCATTTTCCACTTACCTCCAGGTCTTTCATGAGTAATTCAGAATACATTATAAAGTCTTACATAGAGCTAGGATTAAATCAGCAAGCCTCCATTTGCCTAAGGTTTGGGGTTTTTTCCAATTTAAAATACTGGATTTTTATTTTCTGCTCTCTAGTCACACATTACATCTCCTGACTGCAGCTTTATTTAAAATCTTTCCTACTAAGCCTACAGTGTCATGTGTCAGTTCTCCCTCAGTTCTACGACTGGAGCGATCCTGTTCCTGCTGTCTTGTGCCCTTTGATCTATCTGAATCTTGCTCCTGTCACAAGAATGGCACTTTCTACTCTGACACCTTCATGCAGACTGATCATTCTGTCTTTGAATCCCCACTCAATATCTTCTTTCTTCTGGAAAACTAAGGCAAGAGAGACATTTATTCTTGAGCCAAACTTATCTTTTATACCTATCTTATCCTTTTTATGGTGACACTACTTATTTTTTGATGATCTATTCATGAGGTTTAAAAAAATATGTGAGGATTTGCTACTTCTATATTTTTCTTATGTTGGAAAAAAAATTTTAAGGTACTAAAAGTGCAATGTTACATGACAACTATTGCATTTGATTTGCTTTAGTAAAGTGGTGACCTTTCTATGACAGTCACTTCTACAAAGTTTGCAGGATGAGTATGTGATAGAGCAGGGCAACACTGATGTTTAAATGCAACATCAAATTCAGAAAGGCTTTTCCATGCCATAACTGGCTCAGATGGCAGGATCCACAGATGGGTGGATCAGTTAAAAGTGATAAAAAATCAAGAATAGCTTTTTTAATCTTTACTATGAGCCATATGCCTTGAAGTCAATAGAGTTATTTCAGTTTTATACCACCACACACTGCAATAGGAGTCTGGCATAACTTTTCTCCTTCATAAATGGTAATCATAGCATTAAAAAAAATTGTATCTTCATCTTATTCATGGAACAAATATCTTAAGCTGCAATTCAGCTTTGACATCCATGCTAATGTCCTTATATTTGGGCCTGGCTTTGTGCCCACATGCTCAAAGGATTTTAGCTTTCCCAGTGCACACTGAATTTCACTGCCTTTTTCATCCAGAAATGCCTTCTGTTTCAGTGGTGATCCCTGAGACAGACCCTTACCTACTTTAGTAGGAAGAAGTGACTGGGAGAACACAATCCTTTGCCTCATGGGTACACTGGAGGATTAGATTGCTTACAGATCTAAGATGAGGGGCTCTCCTGGAGACAGTGATGCTGTTCAAATGATGTCTGCTCTGCAGATAAGAGGTGTGACAAGCTACTGGTCTCATGGAGCTCAGCAGCGAGTTCAGCCCAGACTGCAAAGCTTACACCACCCCAGTAACCAGACAGAAAATGAATTCAGTTCTGTCAGTGGTACCTAAGCTAGGCAGGCATGCTTAGATATGAGGAAGAAAACTGTACTACAAGTACCATTAGAGTATTAATGATACATTTTACTACACTTGTATAAACATTCAAACACTGCTGAATTGCAACAAAAGAGATTTCTACTTACAAAAACTTTCACTGTGGAGAAGTCAATCTTGTCGGTTCCTTCCCTTTTGAATTTGCACAGTATGGTGCTACGGTCTGGCTTTTTGGTAATATTTTGGACACTGAACCATATTTTTTTGGTCTGTGCACCAGTCATATATGACAGATAAACCTCTACCTCCGTTTTAGAAATATTCAAGTTATCATTTTCTTTCTAGGGGGAAAAAATTGAAGACAATGATCAGTCACTAAATACAGTAAGAAAAAAAAATCTCCGAGCACTATTTTAAATTAGGTACTGTAGTTTATTATTTCAAAACTTACATATATTTTTAATTCCAGATCAGGATCCAGTTCAGTGTGCAGCTGGTAGTTAATGAACACTGGGTCTGGGTGATAGTGCAATTTGACACATGGTATAAAGGTAGTATCCACTTTTAACATCATGTCAACAACTTTACCCTCTGTTGCATGGCTCAGGCTTGGTGTTAAATAATGATATTCAGATGCATTTCCAGGACACCTAGAGACCTAGAAATGCAATAGTAAAGCTCTAACAGTCATTAAATACTCAACAGTCAGTTCAATTACAAACAGAGGCACGCAAACTCATTTTAATGTTCTCCTGACCTCACACAGATACCTGCTAAACCTCTTCTTCGAGATCAGGGCTGCACGCAGAGCACCTGGAAAAATTTCTGTGTTGAGCCTATGTCTACCTTTAAGTGCATTTGTCACACACTCTGCACACTGCCTTAAGGCTGATTGCTCACTGCTAAGGTAACTATTTCTTGCAATGAGACAGGAATTGTGACAATGAATTTTCCTTCTTTCCCCTCAATGCAGGTGACAAGAGAAGAGTAAGACAAGCTCTCCAGCACTCCTAGGCATTTGCTCTTTCTGGCTAAACTCCTGAGACAAGGGGTTGGTACAGTCATTGTAACATTGGGTCATTGTTTACTCCACTGGTTGATGCTGCTGTGTTCTGGTCTCTGTGCTGCAAGGGTCAACAAAGTGCTTGGCTCCTCACAACCCTGGAGAAAGGCTTTCATCCCAGCATCAGCTCCAGCCTGCTGCCCCTCACTGAGGCAGTGGCACCATTTCAGCTTTCAGCATGTCCTCCAACACAGCCACATATGGAGACTAGGGAGACTCAAAAAGGACAGTTTTGGAGCAAGTCCCTTGACCACGAAAAAAAGCTCAGGGAATTATGCAGGAGAGCAGTTTAGGTGTATTTGTGATTCTGTACTAAGAATGTGTGTAACTGTAATCCTGTAAGTGGTCATATTTATTTCAGCAGGGTGACTGACATGTCCCTGCAAGTGGTTGGAAATCATTGAGGTCTCCTCAAACCTTAGGAACAAAACCTAATGCATCAGGAGACCTCTATTTGGTATTATAAAAGAGATTCAGACTTACTGTGAGGTTTGATCTCTGATCATCTGAAATAATCACACTGTCCACCACATTAAAATTTCTACCAGTCGTAGTAATTTTGCGACCACCACTGCAAAAACCAAGGCAAAACAAAACAAAAACAAACACGGGGAGACAGGGAGGTTAATATTATCTGTTTTCCCGCAGACATGTCCTGCATTAAGATTTCAGTTGTGAATAACTACTCAAGTGCATTTTGCTTTGGTAGCAGACAACATAATGAAGTCAAACTGCAGAACAAGATAATTTGAGCTATACAGTGTACTTCCACTCTTTCCTCATAATGGAATGGTAAATACTTTTGCTACCCCAAAACCACATGACTTGATTGCATACACATGTATACTCCTTTTCAGGGACTCTCCACCTTTTTTTCTATTTATGCAGCCAAAGAACTAGATCATGATTTAATATTCTGTCGAAGAAAGAGCATCGGGGTGTTTCATTGTCCCAGTGCAGCCCTGCCTGTGCTTAATTCTTGCCTTCTTCCGGACAAACCCATCGTGCCAGGCACCTCACAGGAAACACTCTCAGCGGTGTTCAGGCCATCTGTCTCACACACAATGGTGCTTGTGTCTGAGGGCTCTGGCTCACAATCTCTGCTATACAGAGTTGGAGTGCTTAAGGTATTATTAATTTCCAGCTGCCTGAGATGCCTCTCATCTGGAGATGAGGGTGTGCATCCTGGCTGCTCAGTTGCTGCCAGCCCAACCCAGTACCTCAAATCCTCACTTGACAAGATATCAGATTCAGAACGTGAGAACAGGTAAAATCTGTGAAAGCAGAGGCACAGGTGGAAAGCTGTGCCAGAGAATATCTTTAAAATCACCCTGTAAGTCTTTCACCAGATCTATGAGTCTCTTGCAGAACACAGCAAAGGCTTGAAAAGGGCTCTTTTGGCTTTAGGGAATCATATTGTAGAGCAAGTCTGTGTACATCAGTGCAATGATGATTATTTTCACTTCACTTCCAATCCACTGTTACTTTATACTGTTTCACAGATGAAGGCTATGTTAGTTTCAAGAAACCAAAGTTAATTTGAGTTAGGATTTATGCATGCTACCCATATTTTGGGTTCAGGTTTAGTAGGAATAGACCACTTTTGACATGTATAAAGGAGACCTGAGGTGGGTAGAAGTCTACAGAATCCATCTTGCAGCTACTACGACCCTATCTGTTAAATCATGTCACAGGCTTGAATTCATCCAACACAACAGGTTACAGCAGTCTTCCAAGCTTGCTTCAGCTGCAGTCTGGCCAAGGAAGAAGGCTCATATTGGCTTAGCACAACTACATTTGAATAAATGCATAAAAAGTACAGAAAGATAAACTTACCTGATCCAGGATGTATTTGGTGTAATTCTAGAACACGATGGCAGCGAAACATAATGCAGGGTCATTGGTGGTGAACATTTTTTCCCATTAGCCTGGATACATATACTTTTGGCCTCTTTACGTGTTGGTGGGAGAGCAAATGTCATTTGTGTATCATTTAGCACATTTCTAACTTTAATGCTGGAGAAGAAAGAAAACAAACACTGAAACACAGATGCCACTCATTGGTGTTACTACACGAAGCCTATAGCCTACAGCAAGTGATAAGGAGAAAAGAGAACTGAATCTCTGTCTGAGCTGCCAGATGGAGGTGGAAAGAGAGAGCAGGGAGTTGAGGAGACAAAGTAGGGCATCTTTTGAATGAAACTGTTATGTGACACAATAATCACAGAAAACAGTATAGATCATCAGCCCTGGGATGAGGCTATGTAATGCAATGTGTGATTTTGCTGGTTACTGTGTCCTTTTCTGTGCTACCAGCATGGTCCATGAGCTAGCGAAGAATGAGAATCTTAATTTTCCTTTTCTTTCTTCTTTTTATTTCTCTCTTTCCTCCCATTTTTTCATTCCTTCCTCTCTCTCTCTACTTCCTGTCTTACCCTCCTTCTCTCCTTTTTTTGTTCTGGTCCCCTGAAAATTCATGGTTGAAGCAAAAATTGAACACTACCTTTTCAAGTGGTAGCAAAGTAAAATGGGCTTCCTAATCACAGGCAGCCATTGCAGCTGCACCTGAAAATAACTGATTCAGAATAAGACTGCCTAATTATCTAGGGGCTTAACACTGTGTGATCATCAACAGAGAAAAATAGAAGCTGTTGTACAAGAGATTTCCTTCCCTGGCATGCTGTCTGTGCTTTACAAGCAGAATCCTAGAATATATGAGGAATATATTGAAGCAGAGGAGATTCAAACAAAAGCTGAGGCTTTCCTGTGACCTAACTTCTTGGTACCTGGTAGAAGAGAGACCACAGAGAGCCACAGATACAAACTGTCCTACTGCTACTATGAGAACTGACAACCCTTCCATCCCCTGTGTTGTACTCAAACACTAAATTAATTTCCATCCTTTGGTAATTAAATTGGAAGTATAGCTAAAGGAGTGCAGAGCATACCCTGCTCTGCTGAGGAGAGGTACATGACAACTGTTCACACAACTATATTGCTAGAGCAAAATGGATACAATTTTTACCATGCAAAGTAAAGAGTGTTACTTTTTGGTTTAACTCACACATCTGGTTTACAGCCAGTAATTCCAGTCAGTATCAGTTTTATGCCTGATGCACGTGTAAAGTTTTCTCCTTTGACTGTTATTTCACTTTTGCCCAATGTAGAAATCCACAAAGGTTCAATGGATTGAATGCTGATATGCTATTAGGAAAGAAAGAAAGAAAGCAAAACAAGATCTGGTTATGAAAAGGCTGGGCAGATAAGCAACAGCTGTAAAAACAACCACCACTCAGGAATGCAGATTTTATGGCACTGGGACACATTTTTACTAATAATTTCAAATCCTGTTAAACTTAATCCTGGCAAGTGCTGTCAATCTCAACTTCATTACAAGCCAACTATTTTTATCTACGTATTTTATATTTCAGTTTATCTCATAACGAAGTTGCCCAAAGGAATCACAGTCTGACATGCTGGAAGGTATGTAGCATAAAAACCCAGCTTGAAATGATATATTTCATGTGACCCCTGAAGAACTAAAAAACAAGGCAAGACAAAACCCATGGTGCTGTCACTATGAGAGATCAGATGAACAAATGAAGGCATCTTTTGTGGCCTGGAAAGGGGAAGCAGGGTCAAATTCTTGAATGAAAATTTGAGAAAGTGCCTCAGAATTAGCTTTACTAGAAAGTCTTTTCAAAGCCATACACAGAACTAAAGATACAAAACAACTGCAGGGGATTCTCTGGGTATCTCATTTTTTCGCTGAGAAGTTCTCCAGCATTTAAAAATAACCCTAGTTTGTTCTGGTGTTGTCACAGTCTTGCAAAAAACTGTGCTTTTCTTTGTCTATATTTACTTATTCTAACTTACTAACACTACTGAGCAAGAAGAGATTTTTTTTTTCCCTACTGTATTCACTTGATACTTTTGACGGCATCTCATGTTTAATCAGTTTTGCGGCTTCCCCAGTTTTACAATCACACAGACGGTTTTCTCTCTATCTTTCAGACAACAAACTGAAACATTTAAAAAACCCAGGAAAATATGCATGTGAAACCACAAACTGTTTGGGACCTTCTCAGGCAAACCATTTTTAGTTTAACTTTAGACTGCCTGTAGTTTAAACTGAGTTTTTAGAGCATTGTGATTATCCTGATTTTTGCTGCGTACCTGTGGACACGTTCACTAGGCAGCTCAGTCCTCCTGATCCTGTTAAGGGTGCTGGTGCAGAGCCTCTAGGAAAGTCCATCCCACAGGTTTTTCTCACCATTAATCACTTCATGTACCCGAAACAGCACTAATAACAACTTTGGGCTAATAGCCTGAGAGGACCATCAGGGTCACAACAGTTTGACCATTTCAGAAAGGTCCCAGCACATTGTCCCCACATGCTACCACGGTTCACTGAATGCTGCAGCACTCCAGAGCAAATGAGGGATCTGTCACCACTGATTGAAAGCTGCAACTTGTGCCTTATGAAAAGGCCAGAGAGTGCAAAGGCTGGGGCCAGAGGGCCTGCAAAAGGGCCTCCAAGATAGCCTCTCATATGGATAATAGGGGAAGGCAAAGGAAATCCCTCACAAACAGCCTGAGGGGGAAAATTCCCACAATGATCAGTTTAATCCTTGAGACAGGACAACTGAAGCAGAAATCTAAGAGATCAAAGCCAGCAAACCACTATTGCTTTTCTTCACCTGCATCCTGTTCTTCTGCTTGTGTCCAACCTCCAGTGCACCAAGGACAGTCAATATCCTAATACAAATTCAGAAGCCAAATTCCACAGAAAGGAGGAAAACACTGCTTTGGGTCCTCACTGCTAACCACCAGGGAGCCCTGAAGCACCAGAATACCATAGTATCACATAAAAACACATCGAGACCCCCCCAGACTGCATCAGGGCTGTGAACCTCGGTGAGGGAAATGCCAGGCACTCATTGCTCAGGGGTGCATTGCGCTGCAGTGCTTCAGGGCTCCCACTGGTCTCTTTGCCAGGCACCACACACCACAGGCTGCTTCAGAGTACCTGCCTTGCTTCTTTTCTTACACCATGAAGAAATCAGGGAATGATTTGTTCACTCTCAAATTTCAGTCCCTTCTGAAATCATGCCCTCCCTGAGGCTACGCAGCGCAGACTCCCTCGCGGCATCCTGCCTTGGCCTCATGGAGTCAGTGCAGTCACAGCACGGAGGTAAGATGACCTCAGCTGCTGAAGAGCCCAACTCCCACCCAGCCTGACCACCACAATCTGCAATACTTGCCTCAGCAGCAAAAGAAAGCAGTAATTTCCTCACTGAAAGCAGGAAGTACCTCATGCCCTCATTGGGGTCTGCAGTGCTCATTTCCCTAGTGCCAGACAGCCACTGACCTTCCAGTTGCTACATGGCAGGGGGAGCAATGCCCAGTGGCAAGAGGGGCCACAGCAGGGAGGCAGAAGAATATTTATAAAAATCACTAGTTATGAGGCATGTGGTGGAAATGTAAACATGCAAAGAGACATACAGAAAGCGTGCACCAGGTCCTCAGGTAATGTAAATCAGCACAGCCCTGTCAGCTTCAATAGAGTTCCGTATTTCTGAGCTGCAGCCTCCTCCTCCCTCCCTTGGACAGCCTAATGCTTCCCTGGGGCTGTGTGAACTGTGGCAGCTACATCCTCAGAGGTGTGGTTAGCACGGCTGCAGGTCTCAGAGAGGTAGCTGGCAGCAGCCCATGTTAAGCAGTGTCTGCCACCCTGGGGAGTCCCTCTCCGGCACAGCCCCTCCTGCATTGCTAACACAGGGCCCCAAAGAACTGGATCGGGGAACTGGCTCAGACAAAAGATAACCTGCTGAAAGATAATGGCTATTTCCAGCCAAATCAATTCCCTAGCCAAGTGTACTCAATCCAACCACTCCAGCTGCTGCTCTGGCAGGGGAGGGGGAAGGTGCATGCACAGAAACCAGCAGCTGGAGTCAGGAGGAGGGCTGGGGCTGGCACTGAGAAAAAGTATATTAATCTAAATGCTCAGCTGGGTTTGTGGGAAAACACAAATCCTCTTTTTCCACTCTCCAGTATGTTCTCCTTAAAGCACAAACAGTCAAAGGAGAGCAGGATTTCAAATGCAATTTCAAGCTCTCTGAATGGATCAATCACTTTTAAATAAACATCTGCCGTTGCACAGCCTCTGGTGTTTTCACTGCCTTGTCCATCACTGTCTTTCCAAGATAAGGCATGTGGAAGAAAGCCATCTCCCAGGCAATTCCAACTATTTACCAATGTCAAATTAATGCACTTGGAAGCAGGGAAAAGAAGAATTTCCTCTGTTCTTTCACCAGACATAATGCTTTAAATGAAGATCAAATCCAGAATATTAATGCTCAGAAGCACATGTATTACAATCCCACGCGTCTCTGTGAAAAACAAGATGTATTTTGTGATTTTGTTTAAGAAACATCAGCTGAGCAGCTGAATTTAAGAGGTCCCTGTCTTGAGAGGTAAAAGTTTGGGTGGTTCTAATGAAATACTTAGAGATAAGAACACAGTCACTATTTATAACGATGCATCACTCACAGAAAAGTAGAAACCAAAAAGAGTAGGCAGCAAATCTCTACATACTTACTCATCAGTCAATTCTCTCTCCACTACTCATTTCTTTCCTAGCACCTGCATGTCATAAGCAACTACTGATAAAAAGATCACTCAGTTTTATGAAAAAATCAAAAAAATTTGGTTCCATAAAGAATGAAGGGATAACCTCATGGTTAAAGGGCTGACCTATGATCAGAAGGTTAAAGGGCTGGCCTATGAGACAAATCATTTAGATTGTGTGCACACATACAGTC
The DNA here is from genome assembly GCA_027886175.1 of Phylloscopus collybita. Taxonomy (NCBI): domain Eukaryota; kingdom Metazoa; phylum Chordata; class Aves; order Passeriformes; family Phylloscopidae; genus Phylloscopus; species Phylloscopus collybita. The sequence continues at coordinate 44,582,600 of JAJNNQ010000137.1, read as the reverse complement.
TACATGAATTCTGTAGAGAATTCAGTAACAAGATTCAGCAGGTACTTTGGCAGCACTAGTGACACTTATTCCTTCCCAGTGATCCAGCTTGTGTGGATCCCTCTCCAGTTTTGCCTACAGCCTGGAAATAAGGAAAATTTTTCTGAAAGTGTGAACTAGAGATTTACTAACACCCATGGATTTCGGTTCCTGGACTCGTCCTCTAGCCACTTCTCTGTTATGCAGAAACTGGGTGGCACATCCTCCCCTTCCTTCTGCTCCCCTGGCAGCTATGTTTCAAGAGAAGCTGTGATCTGGCTCCATAAAATGAGGAAGAGGTTTGAGACTCTGAAGCCTAGTTTCCCAGAGATGTCTGTGACAGAAGTCAAACATGTTTTTAAGTCTAGGTAAGATATTAAGCTCAAAATGTTCTCCTTTTTGTTGTTGTTGTTGTTGGTCAGCTCACATGTTCCAGCCCTCAGCATGCTGGCTCCTGTGGAGTGACTAAATACAGCATACAGGGACTTTGGCATTTAAAGCAGTGCTGTAAACACTGCATCTAGAGGTAGGCACATGACAATTGCAGTGTTCACTGTCTCAATGCCTGCATCTGAAATACAAGTTTTTGCTGGTGCCTTTTAAAACCAATGGAATAGTAAGAAAAAAGTAGTATCAATCCAAATTCTGCATTACCTTCCTTTGTAAATGACTACCTCCTCATCCATATCTCTATTTTTTCTGCAGTCCGCTCATTTTAAATAAAGTTCTCCCCCAACCCAGAGAGCTGATCTTAAAATGCTAACTAACCTCTGTTTTCTGCACAGTGGTGATCTCCTTGGAAGCAGTTGCACTGCAATTGTCCTGGAAAAAAATAAGCATTCCTCCATGTCAGGATAAAAAAAGAGACGGATTGCTGCTCAGATGTAAAAAAATACAAGGAAAAGGCATCACAGGGGATTCCCCAACAAACTTCACCTGGCAGGTGGTGACAGGAGAGACGCGTATCCATTCACAGCTGGCACACTCACCCTTGAGTATACACCGTGAGCAGCTGGTAACACAGAAACAGTTTTTGTGAGACACAGGAACTCAATCTAGATTCAGTCATGAATGTCAAATTTCAAGTGACAGAAAAAAGCAAAAACCCAAGGGAACAGCCAAGCAAACATATAATGGAATGGGTAAAAGATCGTTTACCCTCCAAGCCTATTGTTCTGCTGTACTTAATTCTGAGAAGAAATTTAGTATGAAACACAATCCGTATTGAGATGCTGAGAGTCATTAATTTCAAAAAAAAGCAGGAAACAGAGGAAACACTTTGGGTTACATTTTACTGTATTTCCTCCAGTACATGAGTGGCCAGGTAGTACTTTTTAACTATAAAAGGGCAGAAAACCATTACTGATTTTTTTCCAACTTGTCTGAACCTCTGTTCCATGTGTGTAGTGCTAGAAAGTATTGCCAGTTTGCTATTGTCTTCATCTACCAAAAAAAAATGCTTGTTGGGAGACTAGTTTGTCCCTATCGTGCTTTGCAATGCTTCTATCAATATGGAAGAGAGCCAAGAGCAGCACAGTCCCTCTCCAAACATGCTGAGAAATGCTCTGATTTAGAGAAAGACAGCTCCTTGCCCATGTTCCTCCAGGGACAGCGAAGTCATTTGCCACTTCCCAAAAAGCAAGAGTTTTATTTCATCCCAGGTGCTTATGAAGTCGCCTTTTTGCACAGAGGAGGAGCATTCTGAATGGGAACACTGTAGTTACCTACAGCATATATTAGCCAGATCTTTCTAAATATTAACAACCACCTATCATAAAGTGTTAGGTCATGTACTGGGCATGAATGCTTCCTCTGCCAGCTCTTGACAAAGAGTCTGAAAAATAACGTGTAAAAAAGAATAGCTATTCATTATTCCTATTAGCAGATTAGATGAGACTTTCTGGTTTAATTCTATTCATGTTACCTATGGACCATATTTAAATTGCATCTGGGTCTAATTTAAAACAGCTTTACAAAATGATTTTAAAGAATCTCTTGACTCCTCCAATCTAGGCCTTAAACTGAGTACCAGGGGCCCACCTTTTACCCAAGGACAAAAAGAATTTTAATGTCATTGTGACATCCTTTATTATCTCTTCAGGCACTTGTCATAAATTCAGTCATTGTAATGACTCTCCTACAGTTAGTTTCCACAGTCCCATTAAATAAAAGAGTCATCAGAAGAAGTAGCTTTTTAAGGGGAAAAAAAAAAAGAGAAGGAGGAGGAAGTGGGCCAAGAAAACAGATCTGGCTATCTTTAGTGACATGTAGTTCCTTGATAAATACAAAAAAAAAGGAATGATGAATGACTTTAGTCACTTTCCCACACACACACACATCAACCCCACAATGAACTTTAACAAGAATCAGGCACTTACTTTTTCAACTGAAATGTTTGTGTGATATTCCAAGAGCTTGAGGACAGTGATGCTTCGAGAACTAGACAATCTGGAAAAATGCACACGTTAGGTATATGCTGGATATTACAAGAAATAACTGTTTAAAAATAATTTGAGTTGAAAACTCTAAGTAGCTGCTCTGTACTTGGCATGCACCTTCTCTCATACATTAAACTCACACTTCTGACTGATATAAATAACCAGATTTTGTCCTTCCACAGCACTCTTCAGCCAAGTTATGCCAATGTTTTATACACAGATACTAATTAGGTTTGATGCCATCATCACATGACAAATAAAAGTAGTGTTATTGTCAGGATATAGATTAGGAAATGCTACCGTAAAGCAGGGATATAAAACCATCTCTCAAAAAGCACACAGTGATATATACTGTGGTGTAACCAGACCCCGAATTCAAGTCTTCTAACACAACAGACTGTTCTAATGCGAGAGACCCTACCATACCATACTTCTCTTTCTGTCTCACAGACTTGGTTTTAGAGTCTCCTTTTGTAATCTGTGCAGTAGCAATTTTCATCCTATTTAAATCTTTTATGATTGCATGAGTCAATTTGCCATTATTTCAGCTAGCAATTACTATACCAACAATTCACTGGCAGCTGTGGTATGAAAGAGTATCTTCTCTTATGAGCAGAATACCACATCGAACAGTAGAATTAGATATATACTACTTAAGCCATGGTCTCTTTCATCTGTGTGCCTGCAGATGTGTAGTCTGTGAAATGAATGGCTGCCTGAGATCAAATGAAACCCATGTTTGCAGACTTTTCTGACTTCTCTATGCTAGAAAGTAGTTAGCTTTTCAATCCAGAAAAGTTACACAGATTTTAAGTGTATCTATCTTGCAAAGGTAGAGAAACCCTTGTCTTTATCACAGGCCAGCTTGTTCAGATGAAAGCCAGCTTTAGCTACATCTACATTGTTAATGTATATATCTCCTACCTGCACATGGCAGCAGGGCACTTGGCTGCTCACTGCAAAGGTCATCTGAACTGCTTGTTAGAAATAGCCCTTGGGACCACTCATATGTTCAAACACCTTACTAAATGAATAGCAGAGTTTGACTTTAATTGCATTTTTATGCTTAAAGATGTGTGTGAGTACAGACAGACATTCTGAAATCCTTCATCAAACACCTATTTGCATCTCCAGAAATCTAGTTATCAGCAGAAACCTGACGTTTTGACACACAATTGCCTAAATCAATATATGAGAAATGTCTCAATCCATGAGCTACAGAAAAAGTAAAGTACTCCTAATATTTTACTAGGAGTAGCAAGTAAAAGTAAGGCATTTAGCTCCTCCTGGCAGAGATTGTCTTTTCTTTTAAGCTTGTATAAATACTTTAAAAACAACACTGTCAAATATGCTTTCCTGATTCTGTCTGTTGAAATTAATGGAACCTATTATTTTCTGTATGGTCTGGGCTGACCTTTTAAAATGCATTAGACTGCACTGAGTAGCAGGTATTTTCAAAATGTTTTTTCCAGGAAATGATACCTAAAGGAGTTTTGAAAGTGCATCCTCTTTTGAAACTGAGGTCACTTTACAGCAGATACCACAAATTGTCAATGTTACTTCACATTTGAGTTATCCACTAAAACATCTCAGCTCATAGGAGCACATGATGGCTGTAATACTGGCAGTCACAAGCTAACCTCACAGCCTTCTGGTTAACACTGCCAAAGGGCTCATTTTTGGCACAAAACACAGGCAAGGTGAGCAGGCTTCCATAACAACTGTGCTCTGAAAACCTGCTAATGGAATTAAGAGAATGTTAATTTGTCTGTGAAGACAGAGAACCAAACAATATAGTCCATAATTACAAGAAAACATGGCTTTTGGGACTGCGTCAATAAAGGACATTTCCCTCTTAAAAATCCACTAATAGTGCTTACTCTAGGCAGCTTAATAGATCAAAATACTCATGGATATCACTCCAGTTGTCACCTTCTAGTGACAGTTTTTCCTTCTCAATTCCCAGTGCTGGACAGGAACACCTGACACAACACTTCTGTGATGCTGGAGGAGCTTTTCCCATACAGCCTCCTGAGATCCAAATATTCCAAAGAACCTTCTTCAGGGGCAAGGGTCCCCGAGAGAGAGAGCTCTTGTAACACTGAGCTCTTTGGAACAACAGGTCCCTGAAAATACTGGGTAACATTTCATTCCTCTTCCTACACCGAGGTTGTGTAAGAGAACCAATTTATGCACAACATTCCATGCCCTTTGGGCTATACTATTGAGGAAGAGAGAGAGGCAAGGCATTTGATTGAATTTTTTTTTCCTCTTCAAGACACTTTAGAACATGTGGAAATCCTTGTGTTTGCTATCTGTTTCTTAGTTTAGATTAAAACTCTCTTTTGCATTCTAACATAAGCAACTTTAAGAAGGCCAGTCTCTGATAAAAAAGCTTTGTGCTTCTACACAGACTCTTGGAAGAAAAGCTAGGGGGTCATTGCCCTACTATTAGTCAAGTAAGACTCCACTGTGAAGGATTAAGATCTGATCCTTGAGACCAAAGCCTAAAAAACAGCTCAAAAGTCTAGACATTCTGTAATTTACCACCTCGTTCTAAAACTCGTAGCTGTCCATTAGATACACAAACCAGATCACAAGCATCGTGCCTCCTATATAAACTGCTCAGGTATCTAAACCTGAGAACCATTGGTAAACAAACTAGTTTAAGAATTATTGCAAAATGATTCAACCAATAATTCAGAAGGATGAATGAAATCAAGTCAAAAGGATGTACCCACCAAATTGCCCCTGAACGATCTTTTTTTCTGCTAATCTGCTACATTGCACAATAACTTTCTCCTAGTGTCTAAATTAGGTTGAAACTGTTAATTAAATGTTAAGATTATTTATTGTACAGACATTCATAATTAGATTCTCCACTTATTTATGCTAGTACAGTTTCTTGCATAAACAAATTCTGTTTGCAGATTAGAGAAGAATTAAGATGGGTTAATTTGTCAAGGCAAAGCACTAGACCAACACTGCTTCCATTGCTCCAGCCAGCTTGATTTTCATTGCATTTGTCTTAAGTTTCCTTAGACAGTTATTGATAGCATAATGTAAACAAATATTGTAATGCTAAAGCACTGCACTGCCACAGGATCAACTGAAGAAGCTGCTTCCAGCCACATGTGTTATTACTTCTACAAAGGATTCCATATTAATGAAGCTTCAATCACCAAGAGCACTGTGTGTATACTCAAAGCACTCAACAAAATATGCATTATTTTTCTTCAATGACATTTAATAAAAAGCATTACATACTTTTACACTCACTAGGCCTGTATTTATGCAGTACTCCCCAGTACTAAAGGGCAGTAAATAAGCATTAAATACATGCAACAGTAAAACATACCGTTATCAGTTATCGTCAGAGTGGTTAGATTGCAGAAACAGGATGAATTTTTCAGCACTACGTTTTCATAAAATATTTCAACAGCTGTTACAATTTTTATCATACAGAAAGTAAGGATTCTGCTTACATTTGCAGTTACAACAACCTACAAAACAATAAAAACAAGAATACAACAGGGGGGTTTTGTTATACTTGCTAAGTCATCACCTTGTCTTTACAGAAAATGACATACTATGAAATGCACAAAACGAAAATTTTTGTGGTGAAAGCAGCCAATTCATTAGGTAAACTCTCAAAGGAAAGTGACTCTCCCAAGACGCAATACAGAAAGAGTTCTGAAAGTAACAGCATTGCTTACTTCCAGAAATTAAATGGATCTGTATAGTATGTTAGCAAGCAATCTTAAATAATTTCGGATTTTAAAACTAGAATTTTGCTGTATTGTATGCTGTTATATTCCTTTAAAAATATTTAAGTAAGAATCTTCACAGAGCGAGATCATTTGCATCCATAACCAAAGAGCACTTAATTATGAAACAGAACTTTTATTGCAATGAATTATCCTTTGTTTCTGGCTGAGAGTGCTTTACAAATATGATTACATTAGTGTATTCAATCAGGAAATCAGAAACAATAGCGTGCAGATTAAGTGGCCAGTCACAATAGTTGATAATCAAATATTCAAGGCTGTGTGTGCTGTGAACAGATACATAGTAAAGACTAATACAAAGCACTTAAGAATTTGTGTTAGCATATGTGTCCCAGTGAATGTTTTCTAACTTGTTAGGAAGCTCAGAACTTCCATACTGCACTTGATACACAGTTACTGGAAATATTAAAATAGCTGATACAGTGATACAATGGAAACATCGCCTGAGTTGGCATAGTGAATATTCGAATTTTTTACTTAACATCATGAAGTATAGCTTCACAATACATTTCATAGGAGAGGAGAGGAACATCTGTCTAGTTCACAGATTCAGCTTACTGAGATTTCCAAGATATTTGCCAGTTGTTGGGGTAAGAGGAACTAATATATGGAACATGGTGACAAAAGAAGACAAGCTGCAATAAGCAACAAAATTACATATTTTAAGTCACAATAAACAAACACACATAAAACTGGGTGTACATACCTGATATTTGGCAGGGAAACTTAGCAGGATTTTCAGATCTTTATCAGGTGCATGTGAAATGTTATACCAACCATTTATGCTGTTTGAATGTGTACAATTTTCTTTTAATGTGCACCTAAAAGTATACATAAAATTATACTAGCCTCCTTATCATGCCTTTGACTTCAGACACTGTACTTCAACTTATTTAAAGTTATTGATTTTTTCAGGAACACTACTGATTTTTTTTAAAGGAATATGGTTATAACTGCAAAAAGCTTCAGGAAAACAATCAGTAAAATCTTCTGCTTATCAAAATTAATTACAATGCATTGATATATGCTCGAGGGTTTTGATTAAGTCAATGAGACTCAAACAAATATGAGATGTTTGGCCAGTAACAGTGGAATTGGTAGCCTGGGTTGGAATTCATCATCCCCAACTTGACTGCTTCATTGTACAGCTCTAGATCTGATCCCCCCACTGCCCCCCAGCCCCCCTCTACACTTTTTGGGAAGAAATACATTCTTCAGGGTACAATTCACCTACCCTGTTTTAGACATTCATACAAAAAATGAAAGAAGGGATGGGAGTGAAGCTCAAATGTAGAGCTATACCACGAATGTGCAGAGTTGATGAGATGCATCCTCTTCCCTAATCTCCTTTGTCACCCACTGATATGAATGGTAATCCTTCCCTTTTTTGTCAGTGCACTTGGTTAAAAACACTAGATTTGAAAAGGTTCAAAATAGATTTCTCTGTCTTCAAGCACAAAATTAATTTCAGAATTAGAGTATCTCAAAGTAAATACAAACGTTAGAGATGTCAAATTGTAGGAAACAAACTGTGCAACAAAATATTAAGAAGAATGAGGAAATGCTGGGATACATAAGTACTACAAAGATTGCACATATTAAAAAGATTACACATGTTGTAAGAAAAAAACATAGGCATACAAATTAGATGGACAATCAATGAGTTTGAAAGATGAATCCTTAAAACATTGTCTGCTATCGATAGTTAATGAACAACTCAAATAAACTCCAAGTAATTTCATACAGTTAGCAATTAAAGACAAGTAAGTGCTAACTGAATATATCTTAATATAATACTAAGATTGAATATTTATAAATAAATGTAACATTTAATAGTTTTAATTCTACTTTTCTAACAAATGTAGAAGCATGTATAGAGCTTCAATCCTATGAACAGTGACATCTGCCTAAATGAACCATTCCTTCACCAAAAACTGGAAATGAGTTCATAGTTGCAAAGTATGGGCCTTTTTCATGAAGAGCTCACTGTAAAAACATCATTCACAAACAATGTGTTTTCTCTCCAAAATGAACAACATATTCGACAAAAATATCCAGCACATTCTGAAATGCCCAAAATAACCCCACAAATCCTAGGAACCATAATGTCATCTTCTCTGCAGATCAAGATGTTGGCAACTGGAATGCAGTTAAGCACAAGGTCATTTCCTTTGTGGTCTAACTCAGGAAACTGAGTTCCTGATGCACAAGAACTTGGTGGGGCTTTGCACTTGAATACTTTCAGATCATAATGATACTGTAATAAATTGGGACTATATATGCCTGATGTATTTCAAGCTGCCTGAGCTAGGGCAAATTTCAGTCTCATTTACATCCCTCTTTACCCTACTGAGCTCATGTGGTTCATTAGCACCACAGTTTCAGAGCCACAGAAGACGAGATGCGTCATCAACAGATGTGCATAAACCACATTCTCAGATATGTACAGGTAGGTAAATCCCACTGGCAATGAGGAAAGACAAAAGGAAGGCATTCTACAGTTTCTGACAGGATGAGGATTATAGTGGGAAAGATGCAAGGCAACACACTTGCAGTACTTGGCACTAAATAGGTGTATGCATTTCAGTGATGCTAATATCGAAATATTAAAAAAGCAAACTGCTTATCAAGATGAACATTTACAACTGTCCCAGGAAGAAGCTACTTGCTTTCTTAGACTAACTGAGGAACACAAGCAGTGAACCTGTTTCCCTCATCTTCAATGAAGAATCTAAGAGTTTAATTGCAAAACCAGTAATGCCACCCAGGACCCAGGGTTATGCTTGTCTTTATGTGAGGGAAAAATGCATCTTTTGTTGCTCTAAAAGCTGACCTTTAACACTCTTAACAGTGTGCTGTGGAGGACAGTCATTTTCATAGGAAGCAGTCACATCTAATACCCCTCAGGATAAATTCTCAAAATTGCCCTGCAAAGGCCATGAGCAAAATAATTCCACTCACCTAAAGATGAAATTATTCTGTAATACTCCTATTTTTAGAAAATTGATATTGATTGCAAGTACTTTGAATGAATATAACAGATAAATATTATTTGTGAACCACATGATTCTGAAAATTAACATACAGACTCAGACAATTAAGTCTGGCTTTCTTGGAAAGGTGAACAGACCTTATGCAAGTAGGAAGGTATTAGGTATGAAACACTTGGATCAGATTTCAGACATGCATAGATATGTGTACAGAGAAAAGCAGAGTGAAGTTGTGGGGGTTTTTTTTAATATTCCACAGTAAATTAGTTCTTTATACTACTGAAGATTTCTCTACACAGTTGGAACTGAGTTCCTCTTATTTCACTATGACAACACAATACTTATGTGTACTGGTTCATTCGTATTTACCTAGGTCTCTGCTTCACTAATCTTTGTTAACAACAGATCCTAACATACTTGCCTTCTCTGCCCTGCTAAAGCATACTGATTTCCTCATGGACTGAGAACACGCTTTCAGAGAAAATTGTGGATTCCTTCTTTCTCCAGTGTACCAACCCCTGAATGAAGTCCACAGATGTACCACGCACTGACTATGTTCAAAAGTAACTCTGGCCATGTTAGATATTTATTGTGTTGTTTCCATATGGAAAATGCATGTAAAACATCAATACAGTGTATTGAAATTGCATTTCAGCATAATTCAGGTGAATCTGATTCATCTACAGAAAATCTATAAATATTAGGAGAAATCACACAATGCTATGACTAACTAGTTTGAATGATGGCAAGTTAAAAGGAGAATTAATATACTTGTTTCTATGGAAGAAAGAGTAGAAATAAGAACAGTAGAAACATGTTGTTTCGTTTTGTTTTCACTTGCAATGAGATGCACACATTTTTTCATTTAAAGGACTGGATTTTAATTCACACTGTTCTTAAAAGGAAACACTAGCATTGCTAATAAATTTTATGTAAAACTAGAGTGTGTATTTTATTTTACAGAAAATTTATTTCCCTGTAAAAGTAGAAAACATATAATTGATCTTAAAATTATTATGGAATACATTGTTTTAGTGGATACATATGGACTTCGAGTAAAATACTGGCTAAAAACATCTTCCTCTTTTCCTGAAGTTTCACTCAGAGGTGTCTCTTCACAAAGCCAAATATTTAATGATATTAAGTATTTAACAGTAAAAAATCATGTGGGTGTTGAACAGGACTCGTATTTTAGTAATTAATTTTCTCTCCAAAAGAGTAAATTATTTCTGTTTCAATCAAATGGAAACTTTTGGTGATTCCCCTTTTAAGCAGGGGATTTACTGAGTAATAAGAGTTATTCACAATTTCTTTATAAGGTAATTAAAAGCCTGAAAAGCTTAGCACTGTAACATACCCAGCTTCTAACAAGGGAGCAAAAGAGTTTGAAGAAAATGCATTACAGAAGAAATATCTACTCTCTTCCAATAACTATCTTTGCAAATACAAAGTAGCAGATCTTCAGTAAAGTCATGCTAACACCTAATGGGTAACAAACCAAAATGATTAGTAACCTTCTAAAAGAGGTTACTAGTGGAATTCCTCAAAAATCCATCTTATAGGCACTTTGTTTAAGATTTTAATAACTGGTAAATTGGCATAAAAGAAGGTTTACACTCTTGACATCTGCTGATGATACAGAGTTGGGAACATTAACATGCAAAGGAAGATAAGAATATCACACAGGAAAACTTGGATAACCTTGAAATGGAATGACATTTCAAAGCATAAGGTACAAGAACATCTACCTACAGCAATAAAAATCTCACAACCCATATGCGTTATAGACTGGAAACTCATCAGTTGGAAAGACAACAAAGAAAGAGAAGGACCTGGGGGCATTATTTGATCATGGATGATTGTGGCCCATCAATGTGATGCTGTCGTGAAAAAGACGTTTGTGATCCCAGAACACATCAAGGTGCTTCCTGGACAGACTGATTAAACAACATTAAGCAAGACACAGCTGAAATCTCTTCTGGAACACTTTGAGAGTCCTGGCCATCCTTATCTTAGAAAGATGAATAAATTTCACAGAAGGATTCCTGGAGTGGAGGTAAGAAGGGAGTGTCTCATGCGAGAGAACCTTAGTGAAGTTCATTGTTTCAGCACAACAGAATGAAAGCAGAGAGAGAGAGAGAGAGCGTGACTGCTTTCACAAAAAAGATGTGGAGATGACAACTTATTTAGGCAAAGGTGATGTGAACACCAGAACAAATAACTATAATGTATATGTACGTCCATAAACGTACACATGACGAAAATGAGCAGACATATTTTTACCAGCAAAAATGAGACTGCCAGGAAGCTACAGAACCAGGCAAGAAGGACAAAAAGCCTATCTAAATTTAGGATGGTCCTTTCCAAGTTTTCAGTTTTACATGATGTGGTTGCTTGCAATTGCTAAGACTAGGCCTGACAACGCAGGAATTGCTCCAGTCCAGGCCTCAGATGAAAAATAGATTTCAAACCTGCTTCAAAGTAAGTGTCGAAATTAATCATTCAAATGTGGGAATGAAGTATTTAGAAAGAAATTCTTTGGCCTAAACCAAACTCAGTGGTTCCAAGAAAAGGAACTATCAATACTGAAGACAACTAAGCTCTCTTTTCTCATTCTCACATACAAGGTGCTCTCAGATAGTAAGATGTTTCAAGCACAGGTATACAATTTTATCTCTCAATCTAGAAAACAAAAATAACTCTTCTAAAAGCAAAATTATTTATTATTCTTAGCCCAACATGTATTTTATGGGTAGATCTCAAAAATATGAGGACTACACAGTCTTTCAAAAGTGCTGAGTTCCCCTTCATATGACAAGAAAGTGTCTCGCATTTATGGCTATGACTGATTCCACAAAAAATCAGTAGATACAATCTTGATGTGGAATAGCCCCCAAGCCAGTCAAAACGTACACTGACTAATAACACTCAACTTTTATATGACAGTTTAAAATACTGAAAGATACCTTCGACTGAAAGAACACCACCCACAGTAGGGGTCCTTTGCAGATAAGCACTCTTGCTCAGAAGCAAATCTACCGCAATTTGCAACTGGTATTCTTCTCACCTGAAATCAAAGAATGCAATAACACATTGAATTAATCCAGCCTCCATAAACAGGGAACTCGAAGGTTACCATTAAAAATCTGACAGCAACCAAGCACAATCCCTCTGGGGAAGTCTCCTTATGGATTCCCCTCTGCCAGAAGACCTTTGGATAGAAATATGCAGCCTATTTTGCACGCACTGTATTTTGCCATCAGATAATTAAACACCTCTGACAATAACAATTTGGTTCTACTACTCAAAGGCCAGCATGGGCAGATTAATGCAAGAAAGACTGATCAGCATAGTGAATTACAGATAATAATAGAAAGGAGGTATATTTTACAAATAATGCTCTGCTTAGCAGAACACCATTTTCCTCTCCTTAGAATGGAGATACTTAAATGATTGATGAAGGTGCATCCAAAAATGCATGCACATAACAAAATGCATCTGTGTTTGCATCACCATGTCAGGTTACTGCATGTGCACACTGGAACAAACGCATGCAACTGCTTAGCATGCATGAAAATGCCATTTCAGTAAGTAAATGTAGATAATTGTGGCTATATCATATGTATCTATACTTGTACATTCAGCTTGAATATCCTAGCCAGCCATTTTCAGAAAAGGAAAGGAAAAAGAAAAAGAGAAAGCTGATTACAAATACTGAATACAGATACAAATAATGTGATAAATTACAATGTGAATTAATGACCTTAGTAAGAAAAACTAATTCAAACCATATTTTACAAATTTGCAAGAATTAGAAGTTCCTATATTTGTCAACAGAAACAAGGAAGCACTGCTTCCTGCAAAATTACATTTACTGTTTTTTCCATCCATATATTGTAAAATTCAAATTATCTGAAGGTGTGTGAGAGCATCAATTCTGAAACTAGTCATAATCCTAGATTACTACCAAGTTTAAAAAGACAATGTAGAAGCCTTATTTCAGTTCCAAGAGATGATCAGAGAAGTGCATTTATTCCTAAAAGCTGTTTCTCTATAACAACTTGATCTTCTACCAAAGTTAAAGAAAATTCAAGTCTTACTTTGAATATCTATGTATAATTTTGACGGAGATTTTGATTCCTCCTATATTTGTGACAGATGTTTTGTATCAGTCAGGGGTTCTCCTACCAAATTAGCCCCGCTCTGTAACAGCAGGCTAAAACACTATGCTCATGGAGAGAAAAGTGATTTTATTGTAAGTGATGGTAATTAAGTGCTAGGTGAAATCCTGTTCAGCTAAGATGGACAGCAAGCCCTTAAGCTTTCAATGCCATCTTTCCCACTGCTGGTGAGACAAAGGGATTTTCTGATTGCTGGTCAGTAGCCCTGCTGCAAGGTAAGCTGCAACCACTGCACCAGCTCCTGGGAGCCGCTCACTGCTTGAGCGTGCAGCTCAAACACGTTTGCTCATGTGCAGCAGCTCTCAGCCACTCCTGAACTCCTTGGCCTCACTATGCACACACATTGCTCACTTCTCATTGTCCTTTTGTTCTTTAGAAGTTTATGCCTAACTGAAGACAATGGGAATTTTATCACTGATTACAGCTTTATCACTGATTTCATCACAACTAAGGCTTCAAAGCCATCTCTAAAATTAAGAGATTTCTCCACTTTAGAAATTCCTTAACTGACTGGCAAACCCTGACCAACCAACAACTGGATTGCTTTGTCTCCAAAGAGTGTACAAGTTTCTTTGCTATCTCTAAGCTTGACTCTGCATGATCTGCATTTTCCTGCCTCCAGGAAAAACAGAAACAAACACTCTCTTGGCAGAATGGCATAAAATAAGCATGGAATTAAGGGTATTGCTGGATCATAGCAACACTGGGCAGCACCAAGGCAGCAGAAGCTCTTCCAAGCTCTGCAGGAGTGCAGCCCTAACTTAGACAACATAACGAGATATTAGATGCAAAGCTGGTAACTGCAGTTTGCATATTAAAAATCTAACACAAACTGATGCTTCACTTATAAAGCGGTATATGAATTTGTTATTTTATTAAATATTGTACTTACCTTATTGGCAGAGGACAGATAGATGTAGTTATTGTTCACTGGATCAAGTCGTAGTTTGGGGAAAATGGAAGTTTCTTCCTCAATTTCATATAAAACCTCTGGGCAATTAGATTTCATATCCTCATTAAGAATAGCCTAAAACATGTGTAATTAAATTATTCCCATGTTCTTTTATTGATCACTCAACATCTTAAATAAAAGCCTAATTTCAGTTACATCAAAGCTTCTGAGATGAATTACTGTGCCATGATTCAATTCACCTACTGCACTGGTTCTCACACTGGAAAAGGATGAAGGAAAGACCATAAGAACAGAATTTCAACAAAATCCATGCCAGACCCATTTAGCACTAAATTTGGCACTGGTTTAGCATATGAAACATGCCTTCCACCGAGTCTGTTACCGATTGATTCAAAAACTGAATGTGGAAGAAATGCCTATATCCCAAATTCACAACCTTTTACTCTTATCAATGGAGAAGAAAGTATTAGCCTTCAGAAAACAAACTAACATTCAGACACCCATAAAGTAAAAAGGAACTTACACAAATTTCTTTGTGGCTACTGTAAGTATTCACCTGTGATGACATTTCTTTTTCTTACCTTGCCCAACTCTACTGTTTTCCACCACCCTTTGCACAGAGACCCCAGAAACTTCATTTGGCAAGTCAATAAGCACACCAACATTGGCTTTTCATGACTAAACAAGGGAGATATGTTCACTGTCTCCACTGTCTTAAGGACACATGGAAGACTTCAATTTCATTTTTCATTATCAAAAGCAAAACGAAATCAAATGGACAAAGCTTTTCAAGGTCTCTCCTATATTCCTCCCCAAACGTCCGCTTAATAAAGACAACAAATGAGAGTCAGCCTTTGCAGGGTAGACAGGAAATGTCTACACTGCAAAAAAGACATTCTCACAAAACCCAGAAAAAATTAAAGCATAAAAGACATTTGACTGGATGGTTGAAATGTTTGATAATGAGATAAGATGACTTTCACTCTCAAGCAGTGGATTTAAGTTAGCGTAGGTCAACTATTCAGAAGCTGAAGCAAAATGAATTTTGACTTTTCTCTCTAATGGACAGTTTTTCACATCACACAGGCAAACAAACAAGCACATTTCTGAAATGTAACAGTACCTAATATTTCTACTAAAAAATCAAAGCAAGAAGGGAAACAAGGCAAAATAACTGAGAACTCCACAGTCTGTAAATTAATACCATGGGCATTAGTGTTTTAATGAAATCTTTACTTGAATTTTAGCAAGGTACATAATTACTTTTGGAAGTTATCTTGCTCTCCGAATGACCATACAGCAGTTATTTCCCAAACAAAAAATAGAGATTCAGGGGATCATATTTGTTTATAATACACTTAATAAACCAGAAAATATTGATCCACTTGAACAGCAGCAGCAGTTGGTGGAGAAGGGAAGAACTGCCACACTCAGCTTACCTTCAGTAACTGTCCATCATCTGTTCCCAAAAAGAGAACTATATGATTCAAAACAACTGTGCCATAAACAGCCACTAATCCAGAGTGAATCAAGGTAGGTAACTTCTTGATTGATTGGGCCTCCTAAGAATCAGATATAAGAAAAACATATTAAAAAATCATCCACCTATTCTCCAAAACTTTGAGGAAAAGAAGAATCCTTGGAAAGATTCTCAGAGAACCCAACTTTAGATAATACTTTGAGTAACATTCCAATTCTGACTCAGTTTCAGAGCAACATATTATTGGAAATTACACACTAAACTAGTTATATGACAACTGGTCATATTGGTAAAAAATATGTGGTGCAGTTAAATCACTGACTTCAGTGGGACACAGACTCAGCATAGCAGCAGTAAGTTACTTTGCAATAGGATTTCACTTTTTTGGAACATAAGTCCTGGGGTTATTCAGAATTTCCAGTTCTTCTCAATGAAGCCATGCTTTGCCATCACCTGAAGGCTAGATACACTCAGCAACTACTTTCAAAGGTATGCAAATATTCTGGAGAAAGGAGACACTTCAAACAAACTGTGTCTATGTGCATAAAAATGCAAACCTTCATCTTCCTTGACACTAGAGGAAGTAGAGATTTATGTATTACATAAATATAAAAAAAGAGATAAAGCAATATAAAGTTCATGTCATGGAGAACATAGATGTAGCTGTGTGAGTTTTAAAATCAACACATACCCTCAAAGAAATTAAGTGGCAAACACATGTAAGCAGCTCATGAAAAAAAAACCATCATGCAGGAAATCCTTCTATCTTGTGGAATGAAAAGCCAAACCAAATAACTCTGACTGTAGCTGATCGAATGTTGAAAGGATATCTACATGTGTGAGAATAGGACCATTTACCAGGGGAACTCCCTAGAAGCCATGTGTCTCCTTAGTAAGCAGTAACACAGTTTTAAAGTCCTCTAATCGCTCAAAGTCAATCTCTGTGGTAGACACTGCCAAAGGTGAGATCCCACCTGCTCTCCAAATGGGTCCAACCCCAGCCAAACTTTACTTCACCTTTCCTGTATAATGTTTTCCAGTGAACTTCGTTAAGGCAATGACGTACCTAGAAAATGCTCTGTAAATCTACCTACCCACATCTTCATTTGAGTCATGCTTCTCATCACATGAACATGTGGCTGCACACACACAATGCTGGCACAAAGGAGTGGCAGGCATGGAGAGGTAGGTGACAAGAACTCGGGTAACACCAGGTCCTTGGGAACAAGCCCTGTTAGCTCACAAAATCCAGAATTTCAGCCTCAAGGACAGATTCCTAAACCTACAGTACCCTCTGAGTGCAAGAGCCTATTTCACTTCAATGCACAAAATGAAGTGTGGAATGGACCATCAAGACTGACATTTAGAAGAAAGGTGAAGGCATTTCTCAAAGTTATGAAGCAAACCCATAACACAGTAACAGCTGAATTCAACTCTCTTGCATGCTATGATGCTGGCTTAACCCCAAAAAGTCTTTTCACTAGAAAAAGTTTTTTTTCTGAACTGCAATCCTGTCAATTAGCATGTTCTTCAGTCATCTGAATTATTTTAATTAGCTTGAAAGAACAGCCACTTGGAATAAAAGAAGACTTGATTAACTTTCATATTAAAAGTCACTATTTCTTTTTTCATGCAGCAGGAAGAAGACACTGGGAACTGTCATGCATTGGCACAGAACTTCAGTAAAACTCACTTGGCCATGAGAATCCAGTACCCTGGAGGTCTATGTTAGATAGGGAAGTGGGACAGAGTGTGAGTAAAGTCTTTTTTAAAGCACTTTAAGGTGGAAAAGTTAACTCACTTTATTAAAAGAACAGAAGGTAACAAAACTCCAGAACTAGTGCACTCAATGAGCCTTCACTCGCATTAGGGAATGAGGGAGTGGAGCTTTCACACTTTCATTTCCACCAAAATTAGGAGTAGTTTTTCTGCAGTGCACCATGTAGTAGTGTAAAAGAGACAAACTACCCTAGGTTCCTTACAGATTCTGTACAAGATCACAGAAAAGAGTATTCACTCAGTTTCTGAAAGCTTTGCTGCCAGATTTTATTTTGACCCACATACTAATAAAATAACCAGTGTCATATCAGTGCATCCTCCTCATCTGACTGAAGAACCAATACTGACAAGTGTGGAAGTCTCCTCCCCTCCCTCTGCTTGCTAGAGGGAGGGTCAACGCGACATTGAGCTAATACAGATAAGAACAGGGGGAATTCAGATGGTGGACAGCCACAAAAAAAAATTGTCTTCTCTCTTTTGCAACCTATTTGTCCAGTTTGCCCATTTCCTCCAGGGTGCAGCTACTGCTTTCACCCTTCTGTCACCCCTTCTCCACATTCATTTATTGTTTTAACAAGCCCTTTTACCTCTTCCACTGTGACTAATGGGGTTACAGCACTGTAGGGCCTTCCCAAGCTGCTTCTTTCACAGCTAAATCCATTCTTAAAAATGCATTTACAGTCTAAACTTCCTTTATGCTTGAAGAGTCACTCATCTCCATGGTTATCTGTTTGTCTATCCTGTAACATTTTCAGGCACATTCAAAAGCCAGAAGAGCAAAAGAAAAGATAATACCACACTGTAAGACATCCCTTTTTTAAAATGCTTCAGTTGCATCCTCTGTTCTGTAATCCCTCTACAGTCTATAGTTGTTTGGTTATTGGCATGGAAGGTATTTATACTTGTTTTCTATTTGGCACTTCATTCTCAGATGTATCTCCGTGTGCCTCCCAGCTGCAGCCATATTCACACTTCTACTTTCTCTCTTCATTTCCTTCTGATTATTTTACATTGCGTGCCTCACAGGAAAGGGCAGCATTTTTAGCTCATGCAGCACTCATCATATGCAGCTGTCCAAAAAGTAAAAATAAAGGGTTTGAGCACCCGTGTGAAAGAACAGATGCAGTCATACAAAAGGACACAAGATTTGTAAGTAGCGTATAGCAATAGTCAACACTGAAACAAGAGATGCTTTTCCTAGGCAGAAAGAACTTTGGGAACCTCATTCTTCTTTCTTAACTTCACCATCTTTTAATCAACTCCATCAATTTTTACTATTATCAGAGGGTAACAAATGTTGGGGCATGCAGTGAGCCTTTATCACAGCTAAGGAATGAGGAGATGAACTGTTTCAAAATTTTATCTCCAGGACTGTGTATTGCCCAGCAGTGTTAGGTGGACAAGCCTGTCCAGGTGAGCAGCCTGCAAAAAATTAAGGATGACCAGAAAAATCAGAGTCTTCAGTGAGACCTTGCAGAGGCAAATCCTAAGGCTCATGATACAAGGCAGGAAGAACAGTCAGAGGCTATGGCTGAGCGAGATGCTGATGGAGACTCCTGAAATGGGGAAGCTAGAAACTTGTGACTTCTCGCAGGAGCAGAAATAGCCCTTCTCTGCCCTCCGATCTAAGTTCACAGAAGTGGTAAAGTGTCCTTTAACCAGTGAAAGGGAACAAGCTCCATTAAGGAAGGCCTTGAAACCAACTGAGCTTGAACAGCGTGTTAGCAGAGAGCAAAATGAAGCGGTGGGTGACCATGAGGGATGAAGGCACACACTTGCTAAACAGTCATGCTGTTACAACAGGTTGGGGCTTTTTTTAGGGAACCCTACCCATTGCAGAAAGACTGCAGTAATTTTCCATTCCTTGGACCACTACCCATTGTTGCACATCCACATGGACACCAAAGACATGGCCTAGTGCAGATCAGGACTACAAAGCTCTAGGGGCAAAGTGAATAAGATGGGACCCCAAGGGTATGTTAACCTGTGAGGTCAGTCAATAGTGATGCTCTTCTGGATCTGCTACCCAAAAACAAGGAAGAACTGACGGAAGGTGTGATAATCCGAGCAGAGAGCTGGAGACTAGGCTTCAGTGTGTTTGGGGAAATGGTCAGTGGGATCCCTTGAGAGTCAGCTTTGAAGGGAAATAGAGCTCAAGTAAGCTAGCAGGTCTTTCAGGACAATCTCCATCAAGCACAAAACTCAGGAAAACAAGCGGACATATCACATGATGGCCTCTACATAAACAGAGATTGAACAACATATGCTGCAGAACCACAGCATAAAGGAGGAGGAAGCAAGACTAAGAAGGAAGTCTCTGAACACACAGGAATGGTGTTAGGAAAACCCAAGCTCACCTGGTTTTGGAACTGACAAGGTATGGTACGGACAACAAGAATCTTCCACTACCACATGAGCAATAAAAGAATAAACAATGAAAATTCACACCAGCTGCAGAATAGCTCAGGAGACTTACTGACAGTGGATGCAGACATGGCTCTGGATTTCACCAGCAACATCTTGTGATCCTTTGTACACACAAACTTGAAGGAGGAGACGAAGTACAAGTACTGGGAGAGGAATAAGCCAGAGATCTCTTAAGAAGTCTCAGCTTTTACAAGTTTTACATAAGACAGATGGGATCTGTAGGAAGATGCTGAGAGACTGTCTGATGAAGCTGAAAGGTTATTCTCTCCTATTTCAAAAGGTGTGGAGATCAGGTAAAGTCTCCAACTGAATAAAGACAAATACTACACCAATACTCAAAAAAACCAAGATTTTTTTCAGGGAATTACACATTAGTTGGTCTCACTTTTTTCCTCAGAGAATCATGGAGAAAATCCTCTCTGAAACCATTTTTGGACACAAGATGAACAAGGTGACTGAGAAAAGCCAGCATAAATTTACCAAGGATAAATCATGTCTCACCAATCTGAAGTATTTATAAGAACTGTAGATGTGGTGCTTAGTAACATGGCTTTGTGGTAAATGATCTTACAGGTCTTTTCCAAAACTGGGCTGATTCAGCCTACAGAAGAGACAATTTCAGAGGGACCAAAGAAAGAAAGCAAGCCAGGCTCTTAACCAAAGTGTACTTAAGGTAACAAGAGATAATGACACAAACTGAAACACTGCGGGTTTCTAGTGAACAGGAGATGAAAAAGCATCACTCTGAGGGCAGTCAAGCAGAACAGGTTGTCCAGAGAGGTTGTGCAGTTCCCATTCCTGGAGTGTGAGAGTTGACAGGTCTTTGGTGGCTTACTTCCCACACTAAACAGGGATGAACTGAAAACTCATTGTAAGAAGACAGAAATATTCACTTTAGAAACCCATGGAACGTCAGATGTAACACTACAGTCTGTAATACTCAGGAGATTGACTTCATTACTATAAAATTAATTACAGCATCAATTTTGATACAAAATTGTATTTAGAAGTCTGTAATACTTTCCTTAAATAAAAGACCATGAATCACTCTGGAATGAGTTACCACACAAATTCAAATGCTGCTCCTGCAAATTAAAGGCCATAATTAAACTGATATGACTCTGTTGACTTCAAGATCTCATTTTGGTAGAGTTTATGCCAGCTAGGATTTGTCCTAGAATTCCAAACTATGTCTGATAAATTAAGGGACACATACTAACCCTCATACGTATCAACCACTGAAAAATGAAAAAGTTCAAAGAACAGACTGTTACAAGTCTTTACTTGCACTAAATAATAGATGAAAATCCAACCAAGATAGCTTAGCTTTGAGTAACTATCACAACTACTTAGCCTTTTCACATAACAGAATAAACACCTCAATATAAACTACAGCAATTCTCTTTCTTACAGGTACATGCCCAACAATTTTTTTGAGATTTTCTACCTGATAATTTGTGAATCCTTGAATCCCCCTGAATTATTTTCTTCTCATGCAACTTTTTAATGGCAAAACCAATTTCCAGATTGGTCATTATCGTAGTTAGGTAACACTCTACATCTCTCCTGTTGATGTTCTCCAATCGGAATACTTTTCCTACTCATCTACTTGGCTGTGACTCACAACATCCTGACTTGTCTGTGAGAGACCTGAGATCCTTGTAGGTCCTGTTCTGTCACAGAAAAACAGAAGAAAAGCCTTTCTTAAAGTTCACTAGCTCCCGCAGCAAGTTTGTGACAAATTCCACCATTCCCCCTGTATTTGTAAGCATTCAGACAGGTTTCTGAAAATAAATTGAGAATGAGTTTTGGCAAATTCACATTTATTAACTAAAGAATTGTGAAGAAGATGCACTTTTATATGTGTAGGATATGCTAGAGAGCCCAGTAACACACACACCCTGATAGTGCATGCAAGTAGATATATTCAAAACTAAGAGACATGTGGATCAAAGAAAAAAAAAAAAAAGCTGAATAATAAATGAATAAAGCTGCAAAATATTTTCAGAGTAGCTTCATCTAAAACACCACTTGCCTCTTGCTTCATAGGGATTTCCTCTGGAAATCAAGCATGCCAATGTCCTGAATAAACACATCCAAGTAGGACAAATTTCTTTGTGCACACTACTGCACAAAACAAAAATGGATTTACCTACATCTCATATGGAGAAATTCCATAGAATTTGTAGCAGTCACATACTTTTAAAAAAAGTTGCTAAGTTGATCTTAAAAAATTACCAGTTTTTCAATGACAGACTCTAATCCAGCATTAAAACTTAATGCAAATGAGAACTTTGGCCTAAGAGGCAAAGCGAAGCTAAAGAGATTACACACCTACAGTGAGTTCCAATAGGATGCAGAGCAATTTGGTTCCAATCCAGTGAGGTATTCAAGTACATGCTTTACTTTAAATGCATGGGCATGAAGATGACAGAAATACTTATATATGCCTAATGTTAAATGTCATTAAGTGCTTTACTGGGTTAGGGCCAGAAAGCTCAGTACCTTACAGGAATGAGTTTGGAGTACACCGTGTAGCAATAGCACAACAGGGAATCCAGGACCACAAATACCCTGGGCTAAGCCCTTCTTGCAGTGTCTTATTGAGAAATGCAATGTGAGTGGAGGGGGGTAAGATGATTTCTTGCCTAAAGGTAATCAGAATAATAACAGAAATCTGAAGGATGACAAGATCAGAAGGAAAACTAACTGCCACTACTCCCTAATGTATATGCTCACTATAAATTGTATTCCTGCAGTGAAAAAAATCCCTGTATTCTCAATTCCTACATCAACTGATAGTCTATATCTGCGATCATACACCTCACACATCACACCTGAGCTCCTGCATTCAACCGTACCCAGCAGAGAAGACTAAGACCCACAGCGCCCTACAACACACCATATCTGCAATGCAGAAGCCACTCTGACCTTCAGTATGGTCCATTCACCACAAGCACCAGGGAGGTATTGCACTTAAAGCCCTCCTAATGCTGCAACACATTCCTTTGCTCAAGACAACACTGTCTTTAAAAGACTGACTTAAAAGCACGTGTAAGCTACTGTTGCTTGCTGCCATTCCTACACATCATAGTACAAGGTACTCCTGACAGCTCCGTGCTACAAGGCACTCCCTTCTGGTCAGACCCACTGCTGTGATTGCAACACTGGTGCAAGCTGCACACTGATGGACGTGCCACACTCCATCTTCCTGTCAGCTCTGAAGCCCATGTGTTTCTGAGTCCAAGAACAGCACATTCCATGATAGCATGGACTCCCATACTTTGGTGAGAGACAGAAGAAGGATCTGGTCTTAAACAACCCAGAAGCAGCAGCATATGGGCCTGTCATCTCCAAACTTACTCTGCAATAGCCTAGCCTAACCTTCTGCAGTATAAAAAGATATTAAAGCTGAACTACACACATTTATTTCTATGTTTATACACCATAAGCATATACAATTAGCTTAAAAAAGAGCTAATTAGCTATGTGGTGTTATAGGTCATATTATTTCACAGGACCCACGTCCTGCTATCTCACAAAATATTAAAATACCACTTTTCTCTCAGTGGTAAACTGCATTTCTTGTGCCAAAATATTACGATCAATAACATCATCATAGTTCGGGACATAAGGTTAAGTAAGCAATCCTTTCAAAGATCGTTACAGTTGAGATTCTTCAACATTGTATCCAAATATAATCCACATTTCCAGGAGGGATGAGTCTTTTGGGACATGAAAGTAACTCTGGAGTCACAGGAGTCTAATTCGAATCAGACCAATCCTGAAACAAGTGGATCATTGATTTTTCATATTCAGGTCCTGAGAGGCAATGAGGACAGGGAACTGCCCTGTCTGCAGAAATATGTGCCTCGCCGTACCTGCATTATGTTACTCTACAAGATCCATGAGGCTCTCCTGAAATTTCTTGCATGAGGTTTTGTAAAGTGTTTAGAAAGGATCTACTGCCCAGGGAGCTTTCTTTTTCTGTTTTGTTTAACAGGCTCAGAAAGCACTTTGCTAAGAAACTTCATGAGTAATTAGGAACAAACAACATAAACTAAAATTCCAACAAGCAAATAGGTATTTTGAGATGAGAATGATACCTCAAATTCATTCAGGAAGTTTGCCTTGTGCGAGCACAGAAATCACACAGTAAGCAGTAAGCTAGCACTGGAAATCAAAGGATTGGCTCTGGCTCCGTAGTGAGTTTCACTATTTACTTCAGCACAGTTGTCTCACCCACATATGGGGTTCTCATTCACAACCACGTCCTATAACACTGGCAATAGTCTCACAGCTCAGTAGGGAGATGAGCAGACTGAATCACACGTGCCCTCTGGTAGTCTGTTTGGAAAACTCTCAGCACTGCACTCCGCTACGAGTTAGATTTGGAAAGCCAAGGAGTGACAGAGTGAATCTACTGCACTTCTTTCAAGGAATTTCGAAGAAACTCCTATCATAACACATCAAGGATTCAGAAGCTTAGCTGCAAAGACCCTGGCTGGTGCTGGAACTGCAAAAGGCTTAGAGCTTGCTTTATGATGCCTTGCTTGATCCCCTATGGTTCTTCTTGGTACTTCTCAGTGGTCCTTTTGCCACAGCTCTGGAAACTCTGAGTTTAACTTAAAAGCATGTACAGGCCTTTCAAAAGCATCTTCTTCATGAGAATGACATTTTTACTTTCCTGAATATAATTTTTAAGTAATTTCTTTACTACTGAGGCCACAGCAAAGCCAGTAGCTTTGCCTATCCCACCCTCCATGCACCCAGCTCACCCTGAAAAGGAGGAAGGAGCTGAAGAGAGTGTAGGTGAAGTAGGTGACATGGGGAACTCCATGGGATATCACTGTCTGTGAAAATGTAACCACTGCAACAACAAAGAGGTATCACCTATTGTTGTCTGCTGCACACAAGGATTTGGGGAGGTGGCTGTGAGAGCCCTCCCAAGCAAGGCCAATCCTGAGAGGCTTGGGAAATACCTACCACTGAACAAGCAACCACAGATAACTACTGAGTGATAGGGATAACAGCGCACACAGCCCTGTGCACAGAGCCATTTTGACGGGCTTTTTTTCATTTCTGATGTAGCTGCAATGACATGAGATGTGAATGCACAGAATAAGATAGGAGATGCTTGATCTAGGCTATATGGAAAATAAAATTAAATACGACTAATCCTAGGCTGAAAAGGACACATCGAGGGAGAAGCCTAAGACTCAGGTCTGACCCTGAATGCCCTCAGGTGCTCCCTCAGAAGTGTCTTTCCCAACAGGTAGGTGGGAAGTATACCAGAATCTGGTAAAGGATCAGCTTTTTAGAAACAGAACGAGCTGGAGAAATCACTAGAGCTGACAGAGACAGGGCTGATGTGTAAAGCCTGTTGTGGCTCTGAAGTTTCTCGCAAACTTCATGTGCTGCCAGATCAGGGACAACCCATGAGTCATGCACAGAGACACCAGCCACAACAATAAGTGTCAACAAGGGCGTGCAGGATGAAAGCTTAGCAAACGATGCCCAGACTTACACAGCTCTTCCCGTTCATATTGAAGTGCGTGGATGCACAGGCTTGCTCCTTCATCTCCTCCATCCCAAAGATGCAGACGGCAGTGCTGTTCCACGCCTTGGCGTTGTGGCTGTGGCGGAACACACCCACCCACCAGCCCCGCTCACCCTGGCGGACAAGGCTGGAGGAAATAATGAGGCTCCTGCACCCGCAGTCCAAATAGACGTGCCCCTGCAAAGTAAGGCCACCCTCTGAAGGGCGTAGCTGGCGCAGGACAGCCATGCTGGGTGGCTCCGTGTTATTGCCCAACCTGGCCTTCAACGTGTAGTAGGGAAAGAAAAGGTGATCCCCCCACTGGAGCGCGTCAACAAAGTGCAGAGGTTCCTCCCTGCGCTTGATGATGCCCAGCTCCTCCTTGGACTTCAGGTTGACCATGCTGCGCACCGTGATGACGGTCTCCTTGTCCGACTTCGAGGGCTCGCAGTGCAGGTGGTTCGTGTCAGCGCTGGTTGAGTACGTGGCCGCCACGGCCAGGTACCAGGAGCCGGCCTGCTGGAAGACGACGCCGGCGGTGGAGCCGTCGGGCAGGCAACTGACCACCTCGCTTTGGTTCAAGCGCTGCCGGTAAGACGGCTGCTCCCACACCTGGCAGGCGCCGCCATCCTGGGTCCAGCCGGTCAGCAGGACGCCCACCCCGCCGGCCTCCTCGTAGTACAGCAGCAGGTTGCTGCGCATGCCGGGGGGCTCCCCGCAGCCCTGCCCCGCCGCCGGCACCACGCGGCGGCGGGGCCGCAGCTCGGGCCGCAGCTCGTAGAGGCAGCTGCCGCCCGCCACCAGCACGGCGCCGCCGCTCACCTCGATGTTGTCGATGGGGGCCCCCGGCAGCTCGAAGCTCTGGGGTCCGGCGGCGCCCGCCAGCGCCGCCAGCAGGGGCAGCGCCCAGCTGAGGGCGGGCGGCGGCGCCGCCATGGGCGCGGGCTCGGCTCGGCGCCGCGGGGCGCCTCAGGCGGCGGCGGGCGGCGGGCGCTGCTGCGCCATGGTGCGCGGAGGGGCCGGGCGAGCTGCCGCCGCTACCGCCGCCGCCGCCGCTTCTCCCTGCGCCGCGGCCGGGCTGCGCGGGCGGGGAGTTCCTCTTTCGGGGCGGGGAGGAGGGGGTGCCTGCACGGGAGAGGTGGGCCGGGCTCCTCCGGGAGGGCTGCCGAGCCACCTCGCCGCCGTGCGCCGCGGCTCCCCCTCCGCCCCCCGGCCCCGCCGGCCCGCCTTGCCGCGGGCGGTGGGCGGCGGCGGCGCCGCGGGAGCCCACCTCGGCCGCCGGGCCGCCGCGGGCTGGGGGCGGCCGCCTCGCAGCGGCGTGGCGGGACGCGGAGGGGAGCGAGACCCACCTCGCCCGGCGGCGCTCAGCACCGGGACCCGCACGGGGACCCCTCCGGGGCACCGGAGCAGGGGAACCCCTCCGGGGCAGTGCGGCCCCCGTGCACTCGCTTTGCCTCGCTCCCGGCCCGGCTGAAGGCCCCCGCGGGCAGTGGGCGAACAGCGGTGAAGGTGCCAGGCGGGGGCAGCCGGTGGCGCGGTCCGCTGGCGGGTGCCGGGGGTGGGCGTGGGTCAGACTCTGCTGGGCACCGGCAGCGCTCGCTGCGAGCCTGGAAACCCGTCTTGTCAAATGCACCGCAGAACAGCCCTGCTGAACAACAGCCCTGGCAACCAGTCGGCCGAAATGCCACCTTGAGATGGGAAGGTTGAGGGGTCAGAGATCCCTGGTTAGGTCTTGGTCTTGCCTGAGGTAGAACAAAGGCTCCCGGCATTCTCCCGAGTCCTGCAGGGCGCACAAAACCCCTGTTCCTTTCTAGCTGTGCTGCTGAGAGATGAACGCCCACCCAACGCGCTGGGGACAGGATGGACCACATTGAATGGCACAACTGATTTACTTAATTTCCCACTCCGTCACTGCTAGCTGAGGTTCAACACAATGTGAAGTATAAGCATGCCGAGCTTACGGTAAATCATCGTTTTGCCGAATTTTAAATAAAAAAGAAAAGTAAAGCAGCAAGGATGCCTTTTAGTGTTCTCTTTTGGGTGCCTCTGGAAGTTCTGGGTGAGGATGGGTGTAGGGCCCATTGGCTCACTGAGAAGAGGATGTAATGTTCAAAACCGAGAAGTCATCTGATCCTCCACTGGCACTTGCTTTTGTCTTGAAGCAGCTTGATGGCAGGAAAAAGTGGCACCTTAAAAATTAGAACAAAAGTAACCTCTCAGTCAACCTCTCAGTATGACTCAGTCAAGTGCAACATTTTCAAGTAGGAAGTGCAACAAAGTTTACAAATTTTGATCATCTTTCTCCATTATAGTACCCAGCAGCAGTTATTGTGCAAGAATTGATGTTGCTGTGATCAGCAAAAATATTCAATTATTTTGCAGTAAAAAGTGTCTAGGACATACATCTCTCCACAGCTCATCTGCTTATCTCTTGTATAGTGACTCCAAAATGCATCCAAATCTGCAAAATATAGGAGAGGATGTGGAAGAGAATCATTGCACAATTTTTCTTCTTGCCAGATGCAGAGATGTTCTGTGTGCTGACAATGCCTGCAGCCACCCTTGGAGGACTGATCTTCTAATCAACACGTAGGCAAAGTAAATCCTCATGCCAATCACCAATATCAACCAATATAGGCTGTGTACAGAAATGTCATTTATACATACATCTTTGTGAAGGAGGCTGAACATGTCATACTGGAGTGCATTACACACTACCGTGCATTCTAGTTTATTTACAGTTCAAATAAAAAACTGTCAGTGACCTTCCTCTTGCTCTAAACTGATGAGCCTAAACAGCAAAGCACATCAGCATCCTGTCTGCAGTCTCTTATTCTGACCACAGAACATGTTAGCTTCTGCTAACATCCCTCCTTTTGCAAAATCACCGCACTCTGCATGTATTGCAGACATCTCTTTCTCAGGCTTTGTGTTTAGGGCAGGCCACATGCACTTCACTGAATGACTGATTTGTTTAAATGAGTGAGGCCAGGCTTGTTCTAGTCTTAGAGAACAGCAACCACTCCTAGGGCTGCAGACTTCTGTGATTGCCAAAAGTCTCAAAAAGCAGTGTTTTGCTTCAGTTTTTGTCCTGGGAGGACTGAACTGCATACGTTGGCTGTCACGTGAAAACAGTGCAGCTGCGTGGGCTGGCAGGTTCTACCAGGATGGGATGGGATGGGATGGGATGGGATGGGATGGGATGGGATAGGTCATATCCCTTCTGTCGCAGGGATAGCCATAGAGCACAGTTCTGCAGACTGTTCCCTGCCTGTCACTTTTCTATTTCTGATTTTTCTCTCTCTTTCCAGTGAAGCAGTAGCTTGGACCAGAGCCTCATCTTGCAACATTTAATTCTGCATACGCTTCTGAGAGCCAGCTTTACACTGAGAGAGTTAGTGCATGGAGTTTTGCTCATGAGTGACCCAATTCTTGAAGTGGCAAAGTAGTACCAATTCCTTTCAAAGCCCCTGAAGTAAATAGGAGTTTCTATCTTCAACACATTCTTCTAGAGATACCTATCTGGATACTGGAAAAGTTGAGCTTCTACTGGTGTTATGGAAATAGGAAGGAAGGCTACAGTTTTATTTTGTACTGCTTCAGACTGTAATATTTGCTATTAACACAGCAGACCAGAAAACATCTTGATCAGTTCATGACTGAACTGATTCCAGCATGAACTGATGCTCATGTTGGAACTAGATGATCTTCTAAGATACCTTCCAACACAAACTACTTCTATAAAATCTAAGTCATTTTATTGTATTCCCTTGGCTGTCAGTTCCATAATTGGTGTTTTTATCATGTTGTTGTACTGTGTTTTATTTTTCAGGCACTGAAGGGAGGGCAAACAAGGTAGTCTGCCTGTTAATGTTAGACTTTACAAAGCATTGCTGTCTAACTCTGGCACCACAACCAAAATTTATAAAAAAAACAGGGAAGCAAACTGAGCTTCCTTTGCTATCCTAAGCAACATTTATGTATTTCAGCATGTCATGTTCGATCTGAAGTTAGAATGTGAATCACACCAGGACTTGTTTCTACATCTACAATTTAAAGAGCTCTCATTTAGGTCTTCAACAGTGTTAGGCAGAACACATCCTAAATTAACTTAAGATTGCTTTTCCACTATAGTTCATGCTTCCCTTCCCCTTATTTCTCAACTGCATGCTAAATTTCTCTGAATTTATGAATCCACACACAATATTACTTACAAATATTACAAAATATTACTAGTAAATGAGATTTATTTTTATGCTTAATTTATGTAGCTTCACTTTGATTTTTCCCCTGTTTTGAAGTTTCAAGAGCACTTAAGGTTTATCTGTTTTGTTTATTAAATCCATTTGGTTACCTTAGCTTATTTCTGAAAAGTTTTTGAGGTTTTTTTGTTGTGGTTTTTTGGGGGGGGGGTGTTGTTTGTTTTTTGGGTTGTTTTTTTGTTTTTTTTTTTTTTCAAAAGGTAAATAACCTTTCATTTACAAAGTAGTAATAGGTAGCATTAATGTTAACAGGCATTTTGGTGTGATACTTGAAATAATTGTTTTTCTCATTATATAGTTAAGAAAATTTTCTACTGCAACTGCATGTTGACAAAATAGAAAGGAAATGCTGGGCAGTTTTTCAGAAAGCTTTTCTGAGAAGGATTCCTTTCTTGACAGAGGCATTTGAATACTGAAACTGGGTTTGCAGATTTGGATTTTAGTTCTGCTTTTTAGTCTTTTTGTTTTGATTTTTTTTTTTTTGTTTAGATTTTTGTTTAATCTTAAAGTTACTGACCATTTTTGCATTTTTTTATTGGTCTTCACAATGAGCAGATTCAAGAACAGGACTATGCTGTTATAACTCTTTGGGGATGTGTATGGGATGCTATCAGCTGCAGCCAGCAGTGATATGTCCATGGGCTCCAGGGAAAATTTCGCCTTGCTGGAGTCCCACTAATGCATCTGACCCACTTGCCCAGGGAGATGCCCCTTTCTGATGAAATGCTGGAGCTATACACAACTGCTGAGCATCTCTGACATATCAAAATGCTTTAGATGCTGGTTAATGCTTCCCTTCATGGGACCAGCCTGTTATAATTGTATTGAGTTTGTGTGGCTAGGTTTTGGTAGGGGGTCGGGGGGGCACAGAGGTGGCTTCTGTGACAAGCTGCCAGCAGCTTCCTCCATGTCCAGCAGAGCCAGTGCCAGCCAGTCCCAGAATGGACCTGCTGCTGGCTAAAGCTGAGCTAATCAGGAATGATACTGACCCCACTGTGATAACATATTCAAGAAGAAGGAAAAAAAAATATTGCACAGATGTAATTGTGCTCAGAGCAGAACAAAGTGAGCATATGTGAGAGGAACACTATTTTGGAACAACCAAGATAGTGCAGAAGGATGGGCAGGAGGTGCTCCAGGCACCAGAGCTGAGGTTCCCCTGCAGCTCATGATGCACACCATGGTGAGGCAGCTGTGCCTCTTCAGCCCATGGAGGACCACAGGGATGCAGAGATCCACCTGCAGCCTTGGAGGAGATTTTGGGTTACTTTTTAAAGTAACCCAAGCTCTTGATATGGCTGTGTGTTCAGTCAGGGATAATAATCATGCAGTGGAGGGGCCTAAGACCTAGAGCAAGGTGGGAGGCAAGAGCAGCTGATGTGGTCCTTCCTGTATGAGCCAAAATACAAACCAGAAATTTCTGCATCAAGTCAGTTCCTCAACCTTAGACAAACACACCATTTGTCAAGGAGAAATTTAATCTGCAGCATCTATCTGTGCCAGGAGATAAGGAAAATGATCAAGAACCTGTTCTAAACTCCTCTTAGTTTTTCCCCTTTGCACATTTACACTTGCAGAGGAGATACGCATCTGAAGGCTTACTGAACCACTAGTTGGTCAACATGTTTTCTATTTAAGATGTCTAAACCAGCTCACCCAATTTGGATGAGTCAGCTGTAGGAGAGCTTGTGTAGGTTTTCCTCCTGGCAGATCTGAAGGGCTGCTAAATTAAGCAGAGGGTTGTGGTATTAAGCTGGGCATGGGCCAAGAAGTGGCAAAGGAAATGGTGGATGAACCACCAAGAGTCTGGATATATCTCTGTTAAGGTGTTATTGATGTGAGCTGAGGCTGTGAGATGCATACATCCTTTTCACAGATGCTTTGAGTGCTTCTTAGTTGACCTTTTTATTAAAAACGCATCATCTGTTATTGCACAAAATCTTCATAGTAGTGCTTTGCATCAGGTTAGCCACTTGCAGAGTCACCATCTGCCTCAATCCTTGATGTTTTCCTATCTCTGACACCTTTGTCTTATTCCGTTTTGTCCTCGTCCTATTCATTTGTGCCCTGGTTCTGGCCAGGACAGCGTTAGTTTTTTGCAGTAGTCAGGAGGGGGAATGACCCAGACTTTATTCTATACAACCTCATATCCTTGTGTGGGACGGGGGAAGGGAGTCTGCTCCAGGGAAGGAAGTCTGTTCCAGGGCAAAGGGGTTCCTTCTGGTTGAGTAGATGTGGTGAAGGGAGCCGTCCAGTATTGTTGGGGTGGTTATCCATGTGAATTGTTTCTCTTTTTGTATCCTCTGTCATTAGTATTGTTGCAGTTACTGTTCCTTTTCTTATAGCATTGCTACTTCCAGTAACTCGTTCTTATCTCAAACCATGATCTTTGCCTTTTGTGCCTCCAGTTCTCCCCTCCAGCCCACTGCAGGGGGAGAGGGAGGGCAGAGCAGGGGCGCAAGAAAAGGGCATGTGGTTTGGAGTCTCAGTGAGGGCACTGAATTGGGGAGTACCATTCCTAAATCACAGAAGTTTCTAACAAACATAACATTTAATGACTATATCAAGAATTTTTAATGCAGAAGTGTAGCAAGAACTTTTAAAAATTTTTGCATGTGAATTCAGTAAATTTTCACCTAGTAAGATTTGAAAAGTCTGTGTCATCTCACTAAGACCAACAAGCCATCGAAAAGTTAAAACGCATGCTAAAATGTATTAATGAAATTTATTTCAAACTAAACTTGGAATACTCACTCAAAGTAGAAAAAACCCCACAAGTTCTCAAAGTTGGGGAATAAGATGCTGTAATCTTCCTCAAGGATGAACAAAATGACTGTGTTAAAGAATAATCATCTTAACTTTAATTACAGCACTGGTGCAAGAGCCATCCACTGTAGCATTATCACATACTGATATGCTCCAGGACTAGAATAGCTTCTGAATGGACCAATTACTGTTTATTTCCACCACTCTTTTCTCCAATTTCCCCAAATGGTACCGATTCAGTGCAAGCCCACTGCAGATGTAAGTAAGCACACTTACTCTTATTTATAACTCTTGTTATATATAAGCTATATATATACTGTTATTTATAAGCCTTTTGGCTGTGGTCCTTAGTCTGGTCACTAGCCAGAGTTTCATAACCTAAAGCAAAATTATCACTTGGGAATTGAATCAGATTACAAATAAATGCCACTGGAACAGATGGGTAGGGGTATTTGTTAACTTTAAGAGAAGGGTACCAAAGGATATTAAAAACAAAGGAACAAACCATAATTATATATATGTTCCAAAGTATTAAAATACCCTTCCACTAATCCTGACAGTCACTTACAATATTAAGTCTTACTTTTGCTTGCCATTAGGCCCATTAACATGAGCTGGATCTAAATCCAGCAAGTATTCTAAGTCCACCCTTCAACACTGTAACACTGTTGACACGTCTTTTACTTTCTAGTATGTTGACTGCAAGATGACAGCTTACCAAACCTGCTTCACCAGGGCAGTTTGTGAGAAGGATCTTCCACAGTCTCTTGTGTGCCAGAAATTTGAGTTCCCTCCGTGTGTCTTTTCTCTTAGAGCCCAGAAGCTAACTGTGGGAGCTGTCCCACCTGAAACACGGACTGTGACATTCAGCTGTTCCCAGGTATACATGCCTCCATATATACATATCAACAAATTAAAACACTTGCATGTGCTAGACAAAGGTCAGACATGTCTGCAGAAAAGCATCTTGGATTTTTCTTTTATAAGCAAAGACATAAACAAAAGCTTGGTGCTACATAGGTTAACACAGAGAGATTCATGGAATTAAAATTGATTTTGAAACAGAAAACAAAATGTTTTTCCAAACACATATTAATTTAAGGGACTGTGTAACTAAGCACCTATTTACATATAGATCTACTTCTGCTTGTCTACTGACTACTGTATTTTGAAATCCTGTTGGTGAGAGAAAGAAAACTGTATTGTTTCCCAAAGTTAAAGATCTATGCAATTATGCTGTGAAATGAACACCTTATCAGGCTTATCAGAGAAAAATAACTTTGCAATTAGCTGTGTTTAGGAAGGCAATTAAAGAGGTTAGATCCACGCAGGGGGTAGCCTGAAAGCTATTCTGGTGCTCAGACCAGTTTTGATCTCTCTCTCCTGGTGCTTGACCTTCCCTCCCTGACTCCATGGCTGCTTTCCACTAGCAAGTCTTCAAGGAAAGGTTAAAGCAGACCCAAGTTTAACGCCTTATTCGTTATTCTGGCAATTGTTTTTTGTGTATCTCTGTCTCACTTCCCCCTTTGTGTTTCTCTGAAGAGATGTGTGCATGGAAACAGGATGTTAGAGGCAGAGAAATTAGCCCAAACTGCAGGATATTCAGTGCCTGCAGGCTGTGGTCTGCCAGCTGATAAGGTTTTTCTTCTAAAGTCATCTAAGAAGAATCAGAAAGGCAGCAGAATGAAAGACAAGCTTGGTACATAAAACACCTCAGTTTCTATAGAGAGCATTTTTCAAAGTTGTTTCGGTAGGGACAATCTTTTAATGAGCATTTTTAAAAACACATTATCAACACATGAGCAGTGCCTAGTGGTTTTTTGTTTGTTTGGTTGGTTGGTTTGTTTTGTTTTGTTGGTTTTTTTTTTTTTTTGGTTTGAGTGCAAATCTAATTAATTTAGTTGGCCAAATTAATTAAGCTAATGAAATTAACCAGGAGAACTTTCAGTTTTGTGTCCAGAGGCTATAAAGACATTTTCTGTCAAATAATCTTAGTGTTCCCACTCTGAGTTAATAGAAAGACCCAAGATATAAACTACCTTTGCCACCACAGAGCAGTGGAGTTAAGTATTTTAATTACAACTCAAATTGTTCTTAATTAGTAACATGTGCTATAATGCAAGAGCTTACCTTCCTTTGAATGCTCCTGAACAATGGTGTCTCAGAAAAACAGGGAAAAACTGCTCAGTATGATACAAATTTGCTTGATGTTGTTTCTTTTTTCCCTAACATTTCCCTTCACTGTGTTCACTCTGAGAAGGATCTAATTGAATTGTCATTGTCTCTGATGTTTTGCCAACAAATTTGTTCAGAAGAGCCTGTTAGTGGACTGGTTGTACCCCAACCATCTTTGTACATTATTGTATTCCCAACCATTGTTGTACACTAATCTGGAATACCATTTGAAAAGCCTGTCTTCAGTCTTTCCATTGTTGCCACTCTTGTCATGAAAAGTCCAACAGGCAGATTGCTCTGCCTTTTTCTTGCTTTCTTGCTTTCTTTGTCTCTCTCTCTTTCTCTCTTCTTTCTTTCTTTCTTTCTTTCTTTCTTTCTTTCTTTCTTTCTTTCTTTCTTTCTTTCTTTCTTTCTTTCTTTCTTTCTTTCTTTCTTTCTTTCTTTCTTTCCTTCCTTCCTTCCTTCCTTCCTTCCTTCCTTCCTTCCTTCCTTCCTTCCTTCCTTCCTTCCTTCCTTCCTTCCTTCCTTCCTTCTTTCTGTCCTTCTGTCCTTCTTTCTTTCTGTCCTTCTTGCTCTATTTCTATTTCTCCTGTTATTTCCCCCTTTTTAACCACCCCATATTTCAGGCATGTTTATCTTCATGTTTATACAAATGCTCCATGCTCCCTGCAAATCCCCTCTCTTGTGGTCTTGTGGGAGAGGTTTACAGCCCATTATATGACCATGTTCCCACAGATTCCCCCATTCCTCTCCTTCCAGCATAGTGCATTGTTCAGTGCCAGGTTGGGGCAGACCTGTGCTGCATGCTCTATTTGCCCTCTTTTTCAAATGAAGTCCACACTGTGAAAGTGAAGCCAGGGGATTCTGGATTGTCAGAGGAAAACAGGGATGGTGGATTCTATACCTGAATGAAGGTCAGTTGAAGCAAGAAACCTCAATGTATGTGAGATCAGTCAGCTTCCCCATTACAAATGTCATTGAGCTTATTTATTATCTGCAAAAAGGTCTCACATCTCTTTTCTCTTGTTACAAATAACTATGGCTTTTCTCATAATCCACAAAGGCATCCAGGATCCCTTACGTTCCTCATATCCTCTATCTTCAGTAATTCACCAAATAATCTGCCAGAAGATCTCCTATCCAAATAGCCCTCTAGGTATTATAATGACACCACTTACATGAAATGAAATGTTTACTGTACAGTCTGAAACTGAAATAGAACTTAAATTGAAACACTCCATGCTTTAAAACCTTTCATTACTTAATCTACATGGAAAGGATACCAGATGTTGTTACCTATTTTTTTAATTTTTTTTTTTTGTCAAAAGTATATTGCTTTTAATATTCTAGTTGAAATATACCAGAGGCAACTCCTCAGCTGGTATAAAATGTCACAAGTCTGCTGTGGTCAATGAAGCAATAGCAGTTTATCCCAAAGGAGGATCTGAAACGAAAGAGGATATTTAGTCTGAATTGATGGAAAAATAAAGTCAGAATTTGCTTCTCTGCAAAATCAATGCCTGAAAGGTGATGGTGTTCTCCATATCTCCTTATCTCCATAATCTTTATAAACTTTTAATTTTATCTCATAATCTCTATATTCTTTAATTTACCACATAATCTGTTGTGAGAGTTCCCGTCCAACCAATCCTCCAGATAACATGGCACTAAACCAAAGATATAAATTTTTAAAAATGCCACTCTGTGAAAGTATAAATTATGTGATAAAGACCCAGAATCAAAGAGCTCATCCTGATCCAAAATGTATACTAGTGAGAACTAGTTTTCTGCATAAACATTTCTGTTAAGTATTTCTGTGACTATTCTGTGTACAAAAATCCTTTGAGTCATTGTCTTTAAAAAATGAATAGATGAAATGTACTTAGGCCAGGATTCACAAGCACAGTTAAAAAAATAGATCTGTTACAGAAGAATGTGGAAGTCAAACAGTGGCTCAAAAAGCAAAACAAGAAGTTTGCTTTTTACACAGGCAAGAGCAGCAAAATATACAATCTTTGCAGGACTGCTCTGTACTAACATTGCTTGCCAGCCCATATGTCACATCCTTTAGAAGAGTAGCAGTAATGAAGTCTCATTCTAGTCAAGGTACTTAGAGTCTCTTAATCCAGGCTAAGGGAAACACTTTTCAAAACTGACTCATAGGTGAAAGCAAAAAGTCACCTTTTAACAGCTGCGTACGAAAGTCTCCTGAGGTCATTGTTTGCAATTTTCAAGGGTGGGATTATAATTCAAAATGATCTTTAAAAAATGGAGAAGTAGCTTGGGGGGAATAGAACAAAATTTAATACAGGAAAAAAAAAAGCCATGTAATTTCTTTGGCTTTAAAATCCATGGCTAGAGTAATGGTTCATGTTCCTTGAAAGTAGAGGATTCCACATGTCACTGAAATAACTAGTGTTGCAGGCAAAAGCTTGGGAGAAATATGGTAATGGTTTTATAGCAAGTGATCCGTAGGGTAGCCTATCACAAGCTGCAGTAAGAGTCAACAGCATCACACTTGTGGAATATCACTTAGAGATAAAAATTCAGTGTAAGCAGAAGTATTGCCTACAAGAGCACTTAAAGGTGGCAAGGTTATAGCTGATGTGTTGCCTCAGTTTTTGAGCTTTTCCTCTTTGAAGGAGGAGAAGAACCAGTCAAAAATCAGAGCAGTTCTTTGAAGACAACACTGGATTAATTAGAATTGGTTTAAATTTGTTTTGCTCCAGAAAGAGAAAAGGATAAACTAAGGAGGGTTGCAATTATCTTCAACTATGCAACAGAAAAGGAAACTGTTTGTTCCCCTTGTCTGCGGTTGATTGCATTACAGGAAAACTACAGTGAGTAAGGTTCAGCTTTGACATTGGGAAATGTCAGGAAAGTGAGGTCTCAAAGGGTCAATCGCTGGGCAGTGTTTAAGAATTTAACCCTTGGCCAGGAATGGCAGGCAGAGTTCGTCTTGCCTGGGTGGTCCCACAGTGTCCCACCAAATTTGCAATTGGTGTTGACTCAATCTTGCCGAAAATAATTCGGCCTGAGACAGGCACAAATAATGTGTAAGGGGAAGAGGGATGACAGCATTTATTGGGCAAGATGTGTTAGGCATTCCTGTTTTGTATCTTTATCATGA
This sequence comes from Phylloscopus collybita, assembly GCA_027886175.1. Lineage (NCBI taxonomy): Eukaryota > Metazoa > Chordata > Aves > Passeriformes > Phylloscopidae > Phylloscopus > Phylloscopus collybita. Next base: position 44,544,714 of record JAJNNQ010000137.1, on the reverse strand, counting down.
ACTCCAGCCAGCAGCGTTCTGTATGATGACAGGATGGCATTTTCTTTTGTCTCATTCTCTATTAGTCCCCAGTGCTAATCATTCCTTCTCCCCATTCAAACTGTTGTTTTGGTTTTTCTGCAAGGGTGGGGAAGTGAGGAAAGGGATTCTTACTCTCATCCTGTTGGGACTTCCTGCATTTTACAGGGATTAGGAAGAGGTTCTTGAAAATCCACCAGGGGATGCTGGCCTCTCTAAAACCACTGTAAGAAAAAGGAAAGTTGCTGGCCTCATGCTGTGACAGCTGCAGAGACCACTTAGCTTGAGCAAGGCAAAAGAAGATCAAGGTTCTGGAGGTAGAACATTTGCAAAGTATTGCCTTGAAAAATTGATGAGAAAACAGTTCACTAATACATGCTTGTTTATGGTAGAAGAATTATCTCAAATATGAAAGACAGCTCATACTGAAACATGAAAAGGGGATCTGAATCTTCATTAAAGTACAACTTTAAAAGCAACACAAATGTTATGTGTTTTGGACTCTCTTTAACTAATCAGCAAATATTTTTCTGTATTTAATGGACTTAGAATAAAACCTGACATTTGCTAGTAAGAAAGAGCACTGTTCATGGAGTACTGGGTTGTTTTTTTGGGGTTTTTTTCTCTTTTTCTTTCTTCTACCTTTTTTTTGATTTGGATTGTAATCAGTGTAGAAAGTCCCTTCATGCCAGCTGGAGAACTTTAGAGACTGAAAATTTCAGTCACAACTAGAAATCATAGAAAATAGGGCTGCAGAGTACCTTGAAAGGTCTCCTAGTCCATCCTCTCTCTTATGATGGAGGAAGAGCTACAAGTTAGTAATTCTCAAGAGATTTTTTTATCTCTCCTGTTTGTAGGAATCATCAGTGGTGATGATTCTTCTGCCTCCCAAAATGAGCTGCTTCTGTGCTACACTAATCATACAGGCAGGGCCTGAATGCATGAGCTGAACCTGGTCTTCTCTGGCTGTTCAGGAAACTCTCCCTGTAAATTGCCTGTTCCGTCCTTCTCCTTAAGGTTCTGCCCAGCAGCAGGAGACTGTAAATTGGAGAATCAAGCTCAGGATCCAGCCTGTGAAGGTATCCATGAAGATGGGTGATTGATAGGAATTTGCTTCTGCTATGTGAAGAGGAAACCCTGGAAAAGCGGTGGGAGTTTAAGATGTTTGCTTCTTCCTAACTCCAACAGCTTCCACTTAAGAAGTGAATGTTTGTATGGCAGGATGTTCTCTCAGCCACTGGTTTCTAGAGGAGTAACAACTCACCAAAGTGAGAATCTGTAACTATGCATCTGTAACTATTTTGAGTATCAGGTGTGTTTCTCTCTGATGCTAAAGTCTGGTGTGGTAGGAGAGAGCCTTATAACTAAGAGGAACAACTGGAACAGAAATCACTTTGGAAAGTTTTTAACTTTGGAAACTTTGGTACATTTTTAAGGCTCTTTATGGTGAAAGTGCTTGACAGCTTCCCCTTGAGCTTCACAAATGAATCTGAGAAGGCAGCAGTGATCTGTCATCTCTCCTTACAACCACAAGCCATCAGGTGAGGTCTGTGCTGAGCCCTCAGACAGTGCTCACTCTCATTTCCTCTCACATCAGCCAGCTTTTCCAGGTTTTGAACATTGCGTGGCGCTTTCTGTTGCTGCTTCCCAGCTTTCCACACGCCAAGTTATTGCTTTGAAGCACCACAGCTGGCCACAGATTGGTAACCACCTGCACCTTACAACACCTGTGTTTATTATCTCCTGTGAAGGGTGTGTTGGCAGTTTTCATATTAGTACTGGTCTTGCACTGCCTTGAAAATGTTATTTTACTTTAATGTGGTGCACTAAGAGCGTCAACTGAGAATATATAAACACATTAATTATTACAGCAAGAGGTTTCCAGCTGCTACTGTCAGAGCAGTTGTCCCTCTGTGGGCAAACACCCCAAGATTCAGCCCTGAGGGTTCCTGAAAGGGTCTTGGGGCTCAGTCCCCTGGCTCAAGGCTGTGCAGTAAAAATACATGTCTTGGGGAAGTCCATGAGGCTTTTGCTGACAGCAGAGATGATATGGCAGCAGAAGCCTTCCTACACTCATTAAAGGGATAGTAGCACCTCTCCAGTTAACCTAGGTCACAGCCAGTGTCACTGCAGCTCTGCTGCTTCTGTTACCCAGACCTGGGGCATGAAACCTGCAGTGGAGAGGAGCATCAGCTGCCTTCATGCCCACATGGGATGGATGCCTTCAGGGCGCCAATATTACAGCCCTAGTGTATCTTCCACAGACATGAAGATAGATGTCTGATTTCTGAGGTGTTCATCCTGTACAACCTTATGGCAGCTTCTAAATTATAAGCAATGTGTATCAGCAGATAGTGGACCCTGTGCATCAATATTCTTGGTCTGCCTATTTGTTTTCCTACAAAATACATGTGCAAACACACACACCAACCCACATCATTATACGTAACATATATATATAAAATGAAATGTAAGGTGCACATGCAAGTGTAAGCAGAAATATATGTAGTGCCAGAGGCAGTGAATATTATAGTGTGCTATAGCATAGACTATATATAGGAAATCACTGAAGATATTTTGCTTGCTGGGAGGATCACATCCCTTCCCACAAATCATTATATAATCCTCCCATGGCAACTGCAGCATTTGAACAAGGAAATATTAGGAAAATATGTATATTTAGCTGTTTCAGTGCAAAAGAGATATGCCAAGGGTATACCTCAACATCTAACTCTTTTAATGAAAAGAGTGAAAAAGGCTGGAAACAGTTTCCCCTTGCTTGCAGCTCCCTGAACTTAGCTGGAAGCTTTTTACCAGATGGACAAAAACACAAAGGAGTTGGGAAATTTTGGGGCTAGTAAATTTTGTAGTCTGTATTTTAGCCACTGGGTGGCGGTACCAAATCACTTGTCAAAACCAGTTTCTCCAAATCCAAGATGACGATTTTAACAGCACGCCTTGATATCATTACCTTAGCCTGGGACGCTAGGTTTGTGGGGCTGCCTGTTATCCAAAGATTCATACAATAACCCTTTTCTTAAAGCTGCCAATGGGCTCTAGTCAGCTGCAGTCAAGATATTTCCTCACAAAAGAATCATGGAACAGCTTTTTATTAAAAAACACAAGTGAAATGTGAGCAGGATCAATAATAAAAAGATCTAAAAGAAAACTTTAAGAAGTATTTAATAAACATCAAATATTGATAGAGGACTAAAAAAACCTGATTCTTATGATATGAGAGGAATCTGCTGAAAATAAACTATGCATCTCTGCTGTTACAGAAACTCATAAAAAGTATTGGTGAAATAAGATGATTGATTAATCCTATTCCAAATTGCTAACATGTCCTCCACCGTCATTAGAAAAGTGTTGTTTCAGGTATGCTTCTAATCCACTGTAGATTTTTTCAATTTGATTCTTCACGTTATCCTCACTATTTTAAGTGACCATTGTTCTGTTTGGAACTCCTGAATATAGATGCAATACTTCCACAGTAATCTAATTATGTATTTAGACCTGAGAACATTTATTTGCATTCCTCAGTGGTTATGAAGATGCACATGAAAAGCACATATCTCAACAGATGCAGCTACTTACTAAAAAGCCCACATGCATTTTGCAGTATCTTCAGATAAAAGAAGAAAATAGGGTGCTGTGGAGTCATCTGTCCAACGACATCTGGCCAGATGCCAGCTGAAAACCACTGACAAAGAACTCACCTGGTTCTCCTCTGAGAGGCAATGACAAAAGGAAGGGAGGACATGGCGGGAGTCCTGTGTTGGACAGCCAGAGAAGAGGGGAGGGCTGATAGCTACAGCACAAAGGACAAGTGACAGGAGGCAAAGCAGCAGGGTTTGAGGGATTGAGGGAAAGGCAGATAATACTACCAGTTTTTTGCAGTGAGCCTTTCCTACAAAACATTGGGAGCCGCTAATGTATAACTTCATGGTTCTGCAGGTGATCCAGACCAAGTCCTCATCCTGGAAATCATTATTTTTTTCTTGGAAATCATAATCTCTTTTATGTTGCTGGCAGCTGGCCAAGTCAGATATAATTTCTGTGATTCTCTGTCTCAAATCAATTTGGTATAGTGCAGCATGGTGGGGACCTGACAAATAACCTCAGTTTTTGATTGTGGAGTGAATTTCATACTTTAAACAGAAATTTACTTCTATTCATAGCCAGTTGCTTTCACTTGCCTGATATTAGCTCATGCAAGAATGAGTTTCAGGCATGCATTTCAATGTCAAGACTTTGAGAAGAATCTCACGTTTTTCTTTTAGTTTTATATCACCTTGTTTCCCTTCCCCTCTATTCTCCAACATCATGGATTTAAGAAACTAAAGAAAAGGAATTAAGGGTGACTTCATGTCATTCCTGTGCAAGGTACAGATCTGATGTTCCCACAGGAAAATAGTCTGCCCAATTCCCTAAATGTGAGCTCAATAAAAGTCCCCAGATCCTCTTTAAATGGCTGGAATGTGTCAGACTGTAGAACTCAAAACACTGCTGAAATCGTTCAGAGAAAGCTCTAGCAGTCTCCTGCCTAATGTGTATATGGATATGCACATGTATGTAGGCACAATCCTTCTCCTGCCCTACTCCATGGCAGCTCAGCTGCTGGATTGCCTTTGGGTTTGGATCAGAGTAGTCCATGGTAGTTACCTTCTTTCAAAGGAAAAAAGCACTTTGATATCTGCTCCCCAACAGGAGGAAAACACCTCAAACACTAAAATTTTCTTCTTAACACATGCATGTTGCTTTGGCAAGTCCAATCACCATCTTAATTTTTTTTTTCCCCTAGAGAGGCTTTATTTGCACGAGCTGTTTACTCACAGGTTAACCAACACCATGTGAAGTCATTATTGCTGTCCCTGAACTTGTGTCCTGAGGGAACAGACAGCCCCCTCCAGACCCTGTATACTGGGGCAAGCAGCAGCTTTTGAAGCTGTTATGGCTGTTCCAGGCCTCTGCATCCTCTTGCTTCTCTATTGTGATGACCTTGGTGCAGGGGACTGGTTTCATTGGCAGCTAGATAGGCACTGGGAGAGTAGTGGCCATTACTGGAAAAGAAGAACAGGTACTCAGTTCTATTTTTTGAGTGTAATGGGTGTTGTGTTTTCCCAGACTGATAACCATGTCCCCTTGTTTTTAATAAAAATCTCTGTGCTTGCATAATTTCTCAGTTGCCTGCTTGCAGCAAGTGTAAAAGCAGGCTGGATCAGTACCTTTAGCTTTTGCAGGTCTTAGGATGTGGGCTCTACATGCTAAGGCACTGGGCAGATAATTGACAATTGCATCCACAATGGTGGGAAAGAACAATATTCGTTTAAAGAATTAAGATAATGAAGAAAATGTGGGGGACAGAAGGATGGGGTTCAAGGGAGTTACACAGCCCAGCTGCCACAGCACCTGTCAGCACATAGCTGTAGATAAACCAGAGATACTTGTGCTAAACAAAGACAACAATTGTTGTCCTTCAGAGTTTTTCTGGTTAGAGCACTGGTCAAACACAACTGTGGGTTTTTAGAAGACCTGAGAGGAGCAAAAGTGCAAATGCACATAAGGAGGCCTGACTCAGTCAGTTGCTTTTTATTGATGCCCCATGCAGGCAAATTGGCAGGAACTGAAATGTAAGATTTCCTGGGGAAAAAAAAAAACACCCAAAAAAGCTGCATGGTCTTCTGTAGAGAAGACTGGAGAATAAAACAGTGAGAGATCTACTAAACTCCTCAGCAGGGGAGGAGCCTGCCCACCTTCACATGCACAGCTGAACAAATAGTTTGCCTTCACTGTGATTCAAAGATACAGTGTCTGAGCCTCCTTCCCACTATTCTGAGCGCAGCACAACAGCAGGCTTCAGCTCTCTTCAACTCTTGTAAAAAATCAGGGCTGTTGCATCTTGGCTAAAGCTGGTTTGGATATTCCTGAAATGCATTGCAGTAATCATACTCTGGCTGCTTCTGGAGATACGTTCTGACTCAAAACCAGCAAAAACTGGAGTTTCAGGATAATCCCTATGCCTCAAACAGTCTCGCTTACTCCATGTGGATGGTCCCAAAACTGGGGCCTGAAAGTAACTGCCATTGCAATTAGTGGCTTCAAGGGAACAAAGAAGGCCCTCTTTTTACTACAGTGAAACTGGTAAGATGATCTCTTTTCCAGACCTAAACTCCCACTGGTCCAATAATAACCAATAACTGTGATTTCCATCACTTGCATCCTCTGGGAGACACTTATGTATCCCTGATTCATATTGCAAGTTTCCTTGTTATGTGACTGCCATAAGCCTGGCAAATCAAAGAGCGCTGACAGCTTGCTGAAGGAGGAGATACTGAGCAGAGACAGACAGGAATTTTTCAACAAAACGACATGTCAACACCAAAACATTTAAAGGAAACAATAGAAGTGCCGGTGAAAGTTTAATGAGGAAGGTATTTTGGAGAGAGGTACATCCACACACCATTGATGGGCAGGTACCCTCTGGGGAGGGATGTTATATGGCAAGCAGGAAACTACCACTCACTGAATCTCTGCCTGGGTGTCTCTCACTGTCCTGACCCTCAGGAACTGCTGCCTGCAATATAATATGTGGGCATACTTTCTTCAAAGCTGATATGCCAGATGGATCGTCCCATACCAAATTAGAAGATGAAGTGTGTTGGCAGAAACTCCTTGGGAAGCAGGAAATGCCTGCACGATGCTTCCCACTCCTTCCTAGCAGATCTCACTGCCTCAGTGCTGCCTCAATCGGCAGCTCCCAGCTCCCACTGGCATCAGAACCTCAGTTTCCTGAAATTACAGAAACAGCTCTGTATAGCTGAGCCCTCCGTTCCCACCATTTTATTTCAAGTGCTTCCAGGCCCTCTTTGATTACCTGCTACAAAGGCACTAGTACATATGGAGGTTTACTTTGATGTGATGCAGTTGAATCCTTAAAAGTAAATTGTTATGATAATACCTAAAAGCAAAAACCACCACCTCTTAAAATATTCTTTTTATAAACAAGTTTCTAAGTTTTAAATTATTTGCAGGAAGTTTCTACAATGAGATATTTGGGACCAAAATTTGCATTTGACAAAAACTAGGAGCTAAATTATATGTAGCGTTTTGGTCATGTGGCACTCGTATTACAATCACGCTTCCAGCCCAGAAGTGTTCACCTGATTTCCACAGGCACCATTTGAGAGGAACAGCTAGTCTATTCCCTTGTGGAAAGACCAACTTTCATGTATTAACTAAAGCACTCACAACAGGTGTAAACAACTTTCCATTAGATGTAAAGTTCCTGGTACATTAGACAACATCACACTTTAACCTTCCAAGATCTAATTTAATTCCTAGGATCAAGAGCTCATGTTACTAATACATTTTGCCAAAACCCTGGGATCATGTCCTACATATTACAGTAATTCTTTCCAGAAGAATTTAAATTTGTAAATAATGAAGAGCTCGTACAACTCCTTCTGTTAGCAGCGCTGCTGGGCCTTTTGCCAGTTTGTAAGCTGAAGAATTTTGGTGTTTAGTGCTCCCATCTGTTCAGAAAGCCTGAGGGTGAGTAGTTATCAAAAGCAATATGTGGGCTTTTTTATTCCATGTCTGAGATTTTATGACATACTTTGTCACAAAACAGGCCACTGGGGAGAAGAGATTTCCCTCCACTCGAGTCTCTCTGCCTGGGGAACCTCTGAAGTCCCACATACTTGATTTTTGCTGATAAACAGACCAAAATCTGCACAAATATATAATAATTCTCTTCCTGATACCTCAGGTAGAAATATGACCAAGTGTTTCTTAGTTATGAAATAATTAAAATCTCAGGCATGTATATACTCAGTGCAGAGGAATTCAATAAACACCGCTCTGTTTGAATGAGGGTTTTGAAGGCAGCCCTGCTGTCAAGGTATAAGGAATCTTTTGTTCCCCAAATAAACACTTCAAATGTGCCCTTCTGCTGTATCAAGGTTTGGAAGGTGAGGGCCACTGGGATGTGGCCAAGTGCACAGGGGGACATGGGGCTGCAGGCAACCTGTCCGCTCCAGGTCACTGTCTGCCTGCTGCAAGCCTGTCTGACTGACCCTGTGAAATGGCATTCTCACTGAACGGGATGGACATTCTCACTTCAACCCTCCTGGCTTGAATGCACTCCAACAAAAAGGTTATTTTCCACAAGTAACCATTTCATTAGAAGCCTCTCAGGACAGCTAAGGGCAGGTAGTTTGGCAGCGAGAGCTCTCTGTGTGCTGAGTCCAATGGGCAGTTTGCTATCTGGCCTCTGTCGCACGGTGAGGATGCTCCCCTCTCCTCCTGCAGGGGAACTCCGCCTATTCCCCGGGGTCACAGGAGTCTGAAGGGAGTGGCATTCACAGTGCATCTCCTGCAAGCTTTGTCTGTAGATTAATCACAAGACTAAAGGTTGTCAACAACTTCTTCTGGCAAGACATGAGCCGACACAGATGTTGATGGCTCCAGGGCTGGTGGAGCCATCCTGCAGAAAGCAGAAGTAGGAAGCGGCAGTCTTTGTAGAAGCCTCTCCCTGGTTCATTAAAACCAGTTACTGCACCCAGTAAACTCCAGTGAGATGCCAGGGTACAGATGGAGCAATTCCTCCCACTGCTTTCTTCAGGAAGGTTTAACTTTACACATTGAGAAACTGAACTAAAAAGTTGGACAAAACAAGGGGAAAATCCCGAGGGACCTTAGATTACAAATAGATTTTTAATTGTGATTTAAAGTCTACAGTTTATGGACACCAGCTTCTTTGGGGTTTGCCCTTGGCCTGCTTTAACTCAGAAGATTCTCTGTCAAGATAATAAAGAGCAGGATCCTAAATGTTTACTGACATTCCTGCTCTGTTTGTTATAAATGCTAAGTGTTGTAAGTGTTGTAAATGTTGATAGTTTTTGTTAGGTTCTTCCACTAGAAAACTGGTGGTTTCCTGTAGCTGTGTTTTAGCACAGCAGAATCCAGAAAAAATCCAAATGAACTCTATTACTAAAATTAAAACCAGTACTAAGAAAACTCAGAATTCAAACAAACTCTACATTCGGAGAAGCCTGGCATGGCAGGCACAAGGTGATGAAGAAGTGTAAAATCACAAGCCTGAGAAAGAGCTTCAATGTACCTTTCTTTAACACCCTTTGATGCCTTAAGCTTTGGCTTTCATATTTTTCAGGTTCTGTGCTGCCTAGGGGTGTAGATCTGAGCCTCATATTAAGTGTTAGTAAGCTCTCTTCACAGAGTAGGCAGACAAAACAAATCCTTTTCCAGTTTGAGACCAAGGACAACCATTACAAGGTTTCAGGCCCAAAAGCATAAACAAGGGTGGACTGAAGAGAGAAAACAAGATGTATGGGACTTCATAATCTGAAGCTGTAATTGGACAATTACAAATGGACCAAAACTTATAAAAGTGTGAGACCTCGTGACTGGTCATCCGTTTTGTGACCATTTTGGGTCCATCTTGGGTGTAGCCCTGGCCAGGCTCTTGCACTACCCAAAGTGTATCCTTAAAGGCCTTTTAATAAATAACTATTTTATTCTCTTAGCTTTGTCTAGTGTCTGTTCCAGGTCAGCCTTCTCAAGACACCAGTTTTAATCTCCAAATCAACAAATTTCCTTATTCATTAAATATCATCTGTAAGTATAAGTCCACAGTTAACTCAGAGTACCACGTTTGACTGGTTCCACATAACTTAGCCTGCATTTATCTTGCAATATCATTACAGTTATGAAGCCACTTTCATTCAGTCCAGCAGAAGTCCATTGAATATTTTGAAAGTCAGGCCAGCTAGTCTCATTAAACAAGCTCTTATTAGTTAAAAGTGTCAGAGTTGCTTTTATTTTCCTTAGTCACAATGCATTCCAGTCCTAACGAACCTGGCACACAAGGAGGTTTATTACCATTTTGCTTGGTTAAGAAACAACAGGAGTCTTCCATGTCAGTGCAGATCATCTAAAACCCCTTCTGCTTTGTATTTGTTATCAGATTTTCTAACACACCACAGCTAATTAGGCCTTTGCCTTTCAGACCCCAGTTACTCTACTTCTGCCCTTCGGTTCCAGTTTTACTTGGCTTATGTGCATGGAATTGAATAAGCCTGCTTTTGTTAAATTTCCCTGCTTAAGAAGAATTGTTTGGAAAGTGATGAGAAGAATCTAAAGCCAGTACCCGAGTGAGATTTAGGGACTTACTCTTTTTCAGGCAAATGAGAGGCCCACATTTGAAATATAGTTGAAATTCAAGGCCTTTAGGGCAGGAAATTGCACATTTAGGGTTTTATTCTCAAGCTGGTAGAAATCATTGTAACTCCAGCCATGCATCCGGCTGGAATAATGAGTAACACTGCAGCTGACCACGTGAGTGGCTGCTGCTGCTGTTCCCTGCTCCAGGGGCAGTGCCTGGCGCTGCTGGGGAGCCTGAGCTCTGTCCATTCTGGCACTGTGGCAGGTTAAAGAAGCTCGGCAGTCAACACCTCAGCAAAGGTGGGGTGCAGGAGAGGTCACCATGCTCTGGGAGGTTCTGGAGCCCCTGGAGCCCGCTGGCTGATGATGGCAGGGAGAGCTCCCATGTGATGTCTTTTGGGAAATGGTAATTTTACCATCCACGATGGTTGTGGAGGGCAGGGTCCAAGAGATAAAGCACAGGCTTTGGCTCCTTGCCACGGCTGGGAAGGCTGGTAGGAAAGCAATCAGTTCAGCTCGCTGCATGGCTGGTTTAGCCGACTCAGCTGTGGCGCTGCCAGCAGGCTGCCCGTGGGAGTAAACACACGCAGCGCTGGCACGGGGAGGTGTCAAAAGACATTTTATTTGCTTGCTTGTTTTTGTGTTTGTTTTCAAAGGGAACCACCTTTCCCTCTTTCTCCATGGGATCTCAGCACGGGCAGAAAGCACGTCTGTAAAGCGGCGTGCCGTGCCGTGAAAGGCCCTACAGAAACATCCATTCTGGGATTGCAGCGATTAGGGATGGCGGCACGGCGCGTCCCGTGGGAAAGGAGAGGTCTCTGGAAGGGCAGCTAAGCCAAGTGAAAGGGTCTCTTTCAGCAGCCAAGAAAGCATATCAGTATTGACTGGAAACATTAAGCTTGTATCAATAGTTGTGTAGTTTAGAAAGTTTGACTTCCTGGAAATTAATTGAACATTTCTTTTCCAAGTATGAGCACAGTACCCCCTCATGGAGGGAGGTGGATGAATTTGTACTTTTGCATACATTATAGCATGGTGCTTGCCATCTGTGACACTTGGATACACATTCTCTGGGAGACTTGTTGGCATTTTAAAAATAAAGGTTTTGGTGTGGTTTTCCCATCTGAAGATGCTCTAAAGGAACTCCAATTTTATTTTGTTGGATAACAAATTAAATACACATGATTTGTTTGTCTGTGGTGCCTAATATGTCAGCTTTAAACTTTACAGTTAACAGCTGCAAAGAGGCACGAAATTGGAGCTTGTATTTCCCATCCACTGTCCAGACAGCTGCAAACTCAAGATCTGGGTTCTTTATTTTCAGTAGTTTCTTCCAAATCTTGAGTTTTAGCCTGTTCCTTTCATCTTAAATGAATACAGAGCCATGGTAGAGAATGCAAGGGCCACAGAGAGCTTCCACATGGAGTGATTAAGTCCCCAGGAGTCACCCCATCCAGAGAAATAAGTTGTATCTGCTAAGATGAGTGTGGAGTACAGAAATCATATTTAAGTCAAAGTTTTATCTTCAAGTGTCATGGAAAGCTCCAGATTAAAACCCAAAGGCAACAAATCTTCTATGCAAGATGCTACCATTTGCCACAAAATTTTTCTTTTAAAACCCCCTAAACAACTCCACACACAGAAATGTTAGTGACATAATTTTAGAACAGATTTTTAAAGTAACTATTAAAGGGTCACAGGCAATTAGAAAATTACTAGTGATTAATTAGAAAACTAGAATAATATCTTGAAACTGCGTTCAGATTTTATCCTTCTACACCTTATCACATTTTGCAGTGGAAGCATCATGTTTCTCATTGTTTTACTAGGCAGTTCGCTAAGCAGAAGATTCCAATAAGCTCTGATTATTTGAACCTTAATAACTATTGACATTCTGCACCTTCTGCAGTGCAAGTTCTGATGGAAGCATTTCCTATGGTTGGAATGTTTAAACTTCCCTTGTCCTGAGTATTTCCTTTAATATCTTGTAGTAGTTTTCAGAGCTCATAGCAAAAGTACTATCTTAGGTCTCTCTTCTCCACCCAGACCCAAAAGATCACAAAACCTGCAGGAATGTAATTAATTTAAGTATTCTACAACTCTCTTTCTATATGGCTGCGACTGGCCAAAAATCACTGAGTAGGACAAGGAGAAAGACAAATGGATCTCTAGGCTCTGTCATCATGTCAACAGCCAGATATCTGTAGGAAATTCGATTAAAAGTAGTTTCTCTGTAAGTTCTTTCTCTGGGACTGGCCTACCCAAGCCACAGGATATCCTCATTAAAGGACTACTCTAGGAAGTGGGAAAACTGACTTAAAAGCTCTGTCAAAGGTCCAAAGCACACTATATAACACTTGATTATTTTCTCCAGTGTAGTCATCCTGAGTATTGTTTGTCAGGGCTCTAAGTTTGGAAGATTAACCTTGAAATTGCCATGTTATCTTCCACTCAGTTGTTTTGATATAGTTTCCTTTCTCCTCCCTTTCTTCATGGCTAATGCATCTATACATTCTGCTGTCTGTGTGAATGTCACATAGCTGCACGTGCACTTACTAAAATGTAAAATTCATACTAGAATACTCTTGGTGTTAGGCTTCTATTTCCAGCACAGCTAATATTAATTCACACTACATATATATGAGTATTAATGTTAACATCATCATCATCATCATCAACAACAACAACAACAACAACAATAACAATAATATGACCCCCTGTCCTGGGTTGATGCTACACTGTATCCCCAATCGTCTGTTTGGTTTATGTTGGATCTGAGAGTAACGGGGAGAAAGTGCAAAGTTTGTTTTCAGGAATTGCACAGACTGGCCTTGAGAATGTGAGTCATCAACCCAGGACACCCCCCATATATATGTGTGTATATATAGACTATAACTATTAGTTATTAACTATTCCTTTAAGGTGCCAGAAATTCAGCAGCCAGGGATCAGTTTAGGCAATGTTGTAGGCTGTAGGCAGGCAGTGAGAACCTAGAATATGAATTTGAGCTCAGCTTTGATGTAATCTCCACTGAAGTTAGGGGAGTTGCTCTGGATTTACACATTTATGAGAATGGAGCCTGGCACAGAGCCCTGTGGCTCAGGTTTTATCATACATACAAAACATCACCTAATTGTACTTGTTTCTACAAGATTAACCCCGATGGTGAGATTTCTGCATGTAAACAGCCGTGAAATACATTGCGTAATCTCCATGACTGATGTTTTTGAGCAGGTTTTAGGCAGTGCTGTGGTGGCTGTCTACACCAGATTCCTTACCTACCAAAAGGCTGACAGTATCAGCACAAATGCTGGTTTGCAATGTCTCCTGTGCAGTCAAATCAAGCCAAAATGAACCACTTCAAAGCAAGGATGTATGGAAGGCAAAAATTCCTGATTCTCTCTCCCCTGAAGGAGAAGGCATAATGCTGACATCTGTAACTCTTGTCCTACCTTCCTTTCCCTACCTTTCCTTACTGATACATTAACAAGCTTCTTGACAGGAATATATGTAAATGCACAAGTTCAACAGCTCTTAATACTTGTTCCTCAAGTGACTAAGAAGACTCTTTGTAACACCACAGCTTCTTGCTGTGAACATGATCAAAGATTAGGTTGACATGTGAGTATTTATGGCCAAGGCAAAGATGGGTGGTTTTAATGGAAGGATTAAGTGTGGTCTTATCCTGTGCTTGTTTATTCCCACAGTTAACTTTGCATGGAGACCCAGCTCCAACTCTCGCTTTGTGAACTCAGAAATCACAGCTGAAAAAGGAGAAGTCACATGAGACTCTGCCCTTAGGTTACACATGTCTCGAAAGGCACAAATTTGGCCTCTTTTACCTAGAAAACCCTAGAGAGCATGTGGCAGATTCAAGCAGGAGCATGTGAGCCTGTGATGAAAGCTGGGTTTATGACAAAAGCTCAGCATCAGGTGAGCTCCATAACAAGCTCGGTTAGAATTTAAAAGTCTAATTAAGCAGCAGCCAAACAAAGGACAAATAGCTTTGCATTCATAGTGCTCTACTGAAAAAGAGTAAAGAATCTACCCTGCTCCTACCAAAATTAAAGACATATTTATAAACAGAATTGTTTCTAACAAGAAGATAAATCTCATCCTTGTGTAACTGTCCTGAGGTCAATGGAAAACCCTGAGGGATTAATTAAAATCAGAAAATTCATAAAAGTCTTCTATGATGTGCCAGCTGGTCTTAAACAGGGAAGTATATTAATGGTTTCTCAACAAATATGTTGCAAGATTAGCTTCTTTTATTCAGCAATTCTTGTGTTCAGAAACTGTGTCTTGTTTTTTTTCTTTGCAGAAACAATATTCCCCAGTACTGCTGGAAAAAGAAAAAAAACACACTAATACTCTTTGGATGAATTCTAAGTCTTTAATTTCTGAAGGCATTGTTCTGAAAACTGTAGAATCTATTTTGTTTTTCTTTTTATTATAATTTGCAGAAAAAATTTTGCTCTGTAGCAAATGATAAGGACGTTTTAAGTTGTTAATTAAAAAAAAAATCATCCTTTTGGTGTACTGTGTCCTATCAAAAAAGTCAGAATAAAAATGTCATAGTCAGAATTCATTCAGTCCTTTGAGCCAGACTTTCAATACAAGAGTTAATGTTTATACATCTAAAATTATTTTGAAAAATGTTTTTTAGTTTCAATAGGAATAGCAGTGTTTCTTTAAAAAATTCTCTCCAACAAAATTATTTTTACAGTTTCTTTTACTTTAAAGAGAGTATGTGTAACATTTACAGATATCCACTAAAACAAATCAAATAGAGAAATTTACTCATTAGGAATATTCTTACAGCTTCTCATATTGGTTTTAGCAGCTTGAAGAAATTAATTTTATTGTATATCAATAATCCTATTCTGTATGTAATTTTCCTTCCATTTGTATTTTTTAAAGAAGTTAGCTTTACTTATTAGGCCCTCCCAGTTCCCTGAGTTTCCAACAAAAATGGTATATTTAAAAAAATAAGGATCTATATCCATTACTATGTGTTATAATAACTTGCTATTTATTTTAAAACTGAGTGAACAGTACTATTTTAATATTTTCTAATAACCTCACCTTCCTAAATCTCAGATTATTTCTAACACAAAGTTGAATATAAACATAAAATAGAGTAAAGCTGTGTGTGCAGGAGCAAAAGGGCAGAATACAAGTAACAGTATAGAGAAACAAAAGCGGCAACAGTAGAGCCAAGATTTTACTTCTCTGAAAACTGAAAACTTCCACTCATTTTTCTGTCTCTGTTTTCCATCTTTTTGGAAGGCATGAAGACATCTTCAGAAAAGACAATTATGGGAAGACATGCTCTTGTTGCATGAAACACCATTGTAATATATGGTTGAGACAGATATGGATTGCAGAAGAGGGAACACCCCTCTGTATCTTTGTAGACCTGTTTTATGACACAACAAAAAAAAAATCTCTGTAGAAACACTACATGCCACAGCACAGTTACTGGAAGCTTAAGCATTGGCTGCAACTATCAGAACTCTACTAAGAACTAGAACTAGTTTATTATATAAAATCATGTTGACTTTTTAGTAGCAATTAATTTTAAACTGTAAGAAGCTCTGTTTTAGGAATGTCTTGACTGGACATTCAGTGGCTCATTTGTACAAACAGAAAGCAATCTTCTGAGCTTCAGCCCAATCCAGAACCATCTAAACTACATTAGTACTTAAGGCCTTACTTGTCAAAGCTGAACATTTTAGACAAGCAATATTTTCAATCAGTTAGTGGCTACATTTCTGCTGGCTCTGTACAAGCAGCAGTCCACTTTTCTCCAGGTTGGACCCATAACATTTTTTGCAGTAGCAGAACACAACAGACAGCAGACAAAAAAGCCTTGATCCAATTGCCAATGGATGTTCAGTGGGAACCTTTCATGCCACCAGTTTTGCTTGGATTTGATCAGAAGCAAAAGGACTTTCAAGATCATTTAATCCTGGCATAACTATCTTTTCTAGTACCTGTCCACAACTGCAGCAAAGAAATCTGTAAATGCGGGGTCACTTGAACAAGTGCCCAGGGGGAGACATGGAAGGCAATGTTAGCCAATACTCCTCACCTTCTGAAGCATGTCTTGGTATTTCTCAGGCCTTAACCTTTCTCCTCTTTCCTTGCTCCTTACTTTTCCCATATTATCTATCCAGGTCAGATCCTCTGTTTCTATTGCTTCCACAGGCCCACACCACATGAGAAAAAATGGCAAGCAGAAGAGTACAAAATGAAGCCAGATCTCACTCACCACGTCACAGCACATCTCCACACTTTGGAGCCAGACGTGGTGCAGGACAGACCAGGTCAGGATATCAATGGCCTTCTCCTCCTTATAAACCCTCAAGCTGCAAGTCTGAGCATGGAGAGACACATGAAAGGATTTATATGAGTCCATAAACCCAAAACAACTGTTTTAAGTTATGTATCTAGTACAATATCTTCTTCATCAGTGGGGCAGCACCAGTGAACCTTTATGATGAGTCTGAACTTCTGTTGCCCTCAGCATCCTTTCGAACTTCAATTTCCATTGATCTAACTTAATTTCTCTTTCCTAATAGACATTGTATCTCAGTCTTGTGTTTCGGGGTTATTTGCAGGCCATGCTCTTTTACCTATTTCACCAATGTTTACCTTGTGCTCTTTAAGGGATACACAATATGCAAGAAACAAGGGCTTCCTTGCATCCACTTTCCCCCCACCCCCAATCCTTCAGAAAATTATATGGTGATTGTTTAGTGGAAATTACCTCACAGTTTCATAATTTTGTAGGATGATCTGAAGAACAATTCTATTACAACTTATAAATGCCTTGGAAGCATTCAGCTGGAACCTATAGCTACAGACGATTCCTGAGTTGTTGGCAGCTAAAATGTAGCCCACATTTGTACATGGCAAATTGTATGAAAATAACTATCTTTTTGGAGATAGATATCCTAGAACACATGATGCAAAGAGACAATAAAAATGACTGTGTAAGGATGGTTTGGAGGACCATTATTTATATGAAGTGTCTGTACATTAAAAAAAACTCCCCAAGTAACACAGGATACTCCTGTGCTGACATTTTACGATCAGTTAATACATGACAAGTGTATTTTTTAAATTTTAGAAGTAAAAATTTATGCTGGCATAAATTTTGCCAGCAGAAGCACCTCTTGCTGCCCTCCTCCTCTTAACTCCCTAACTTTCTAATTGTATAGGTAGGTAGGTTTACACAATTTTTCTGTACCTGAAATTGGTGCATATAATATTTAAAAGGCATTTTTAACAAAAGCAACACATGTAGGAAATAGGAGTATTAACAAAACCTCTCAAGAGTTATGACAAACAATCATGATGTGGAAATCACTGCAAATAACAACATAGGATGTTTTGATGATCAGCTAAAGATGAACTAAATGCTTCTACACTTTCTGTAGAATATAATTGCAGTAGCCCAGAAAGCATGAGTGCTGCAACTTCCATTAAATGTAACTGCTACTCTTCCCAGCATCAACCTCTTAAATCTTTGTAATGAGCAGCAGGCATTTCAGTAAAGTCAGAAATAACTATGATTTTGTAAAGTATTGCTGTTTCTTGCATATATTCATCGCAGTTAAAGACACCACCAACAGTCTTTTTTTCTACTTACTGCCTCTGATTTACTGGCTGACTTTGTTATTTCCTTTGTGCAGTTTATAGGACATAATTATCTAAAACGAAAGGAGAGAACTTCTAATAGACATTTTTCTGCAGACAGTTTCTGCTTTATATTTATTTAGTTCACCAGCCTCTCACATCAAGGAAGATGTACTGGCTTGCACAGGGAATAAAAATTGCAGAACTGTGATGAAAATAAACAATAAATAGTGAAAGATATATTACCAAATCATTCATTATTTCAGCCATGTAGTTTCTGTACTGTAAAATCAAAACAGAAATTAAGCCATCGCTTGCAAAATGCATCAAAGGTCCTTGTGACTGTAGGGACCCAGCACAGGATTTATACTCCTTTTAAACCAAACAGTCTCTTTGAGAAACAGTGAATCAACCATCCAGCTGCAAAAAAGAGTGCTTTGTTTCA
The DNA here is from genome assembly GCA_027886175.1 of Phylloscopus collybita. Taxonomy (NCBI): domain Eukaryota; kingdom Metazoa; phylum Chordata; class Aves; order Passeriformes; family Phylloscopidae; genus Phylloscopus; species Phylloscopus collybita. The sequence goes on along the minus strand of JAJNNQ010000137.1, from coordinate 44,526,422 downwards.
TTTTCAGGTTATTTAACCCCATTTTCAAGATGCCTCCATCAATTTCAAAATGAAAATAATTTTGAAATGAGGAGTCCAGACATGCTCTGTTGAAAATGTTTAACCTAGGCTACCAACACTACCAAAATTAGAATTTTCTTTGCTGTTTATGTCATATGCATAAAAGACACCATGCTGTACAAAGCCCAATCTGCAAACTGACTGAATCTCATTTACATATTGCATAGGCCCATCTTACAATTCAAGTGCACATTATTTCCCAACACTTAATTAGAAAGGATGCGTGTCTGAACATGAGTTCCTGCATCTTGATTCTTCTCTTGATGAGGCAGTTCAGTAGCAACATCAAAAGCAGAGCGAAGTGAATGAAAGGGAATTTGTCCTTTTTGTTTGGAATTTTTGTTTGGAAGACGAGCACCAGAGAGCAGCAGTTCCCAGGAGTTGAAGAGCTGTCAGCCAGCAGAGCAGCTTCCACAGTCCTCAGTATTTGTTGTATGAAACAAAGCTCCAACTTGTGTTTAAAAAGCTGTAATTTGCTTTCTTCTAACAAGCTCTTTTACTTTAAAAATGAGATTTTGTGTTATTAAAAATGACTGTGATTATTTTAGAAAATAATATTTTTTTTTATCTGCAATAGACCCAGCTCATCATGCCTATACCTATTTCAGGGATTTCTATGTCTGTGAATTATCAAAGTTTGAAAGGAAAAGTGTTAATCCATATATTAGATATGGTGCTGAAGAATCCCACAGTGCCTGGTGAGTGTGCCTGGCACTTAGCTTTCAGTGCCACTAGAACTTCACAGCTCAGGCGTATGTTATTAATTTTCCTCCCATCAATTACAGCATACTCTTGTTTTCTACCCAAACCTGCTACCTGAGCAACATTCTGGTTCGAGGGATTACTACCTTTTAAGGTAACAGACTTCAGGCTTGGAGAATTATCAGCTATTTTGAGCTGTTAGGAAGTGTGAGAGAATTTTGCTCTTTTCCTTCAAGTCTTTCTGTGCAACCAAGCTTTACCACAACCATCAGGCCATCTCTCTCTTGCCTGAGCACTGCCAGATAACAGATTGCTAAAGTGAACAAAAGCACACAGAGAATTTAAAGATGATGTGCTGGGTCAGAGCAAAGGTCCATTTATCCCATCTGGCCACAGCAGCTGCAAGGAGAGTCCATGAGAAAGAGGCTGATTATAATCCTTACATTGTTCTATTTTCCCAGTTTCTAGAAATCAGGGATTAGGGGCTTGCTGAGCAGAGTGGCTCTTTAACACTCAAAGATCTCACTCCATAGCCACCTGATTTTGTTTTAAAACTCTTCATATGCTAAATCTCCACAGCTGAAAGAAATTGATGGCCCCGGGTTGTGCACTCCTGGGTTGTGCTGTTGTACTGTTTTGCTGTAAAGTTGGGGTTGCACTGTTGCTTGCCTGTTTTGGACTGTTCGTGTTGGGTCTGTACTCTGAATTTCTGCTCGTTATGTCCAAGTTCTGTACCCTTTCTCCCTAAATCCTGGGCTTTCCCCTCTCCACCGACTAAAAGCCCGCTGCCGCCGCCTTGTCGTCCCCCCCTGCCACTTTCTGCTGCTCCGTGCCGCTTCCTGCTGCTCCCTGCTGCTCCCTGCTGCTCCCTGCCGCCTGCCGTCGAGCTGTGGACACCGCCCAGTATGGAGATGAGGAAGCTCCCATGGCGCCTGGCTGCGGCCGAGAGTCCAGTTGGAGCTAGAAAAGCCCCTGGGACAGCGAGCCGACACAGAAACTGGACCTAAGAAGGACAAAGCTGTGCGAGGCACACGTCCAGCTACCTGAAGGTAGCAGGTATTTTTTGTTACTTTCTCGCCATGACCTAAAAGGAACTGGAGAGAGGTGACCCCCCTGGACCACACGAGCCAAAGCGATTCTGTGGAAACCCCCATGAGGAAGGAATCCCGACTCTGCAGCAGCAGCAGCAGATTCGACCTGCACCTCCTCCTCTGTGGTGTCTACAGGGAGCAGCGGCGGCGTGCGCAGCCCCTCGAGCCCCCTACCCAGAGCTGATTTCTAATAAAGGCCTTTTTAAAGGAGCTGGTCTCCTGGCCCATTTATAACAACGGCATCCTTTGGCACTTCCACAGTTTAATGGATACTATGTGGAAAATTATTTTTGTTTGGTTTAGGTGTGCTGTTAAAACTTTCTGCTGAATGATCCCAGTTCTTCTGTTGGGAAAAGCAGAATTGTTCAGTCCTCCTGTTCTCCATATCATTCAAGACTTTCATATGTCTTAGGTGTCTCCTGTTTGGACCTTTTTCCAGTGTTAGCAGTCTTCATATATAAAGCTCCACTCTGCAAAGAAGCCTCTGCTAATTTCTTCTGCCTTTCTTTCTCAAGTTTTCTAACTTCCACTTCCTTTATAAGACACAGGCCAAGACACAAGCCAACCCTGTCTCTAAGCTGTGACAGCATTATTACAATAATGTTGCTTTCTCTTAGTCCGTCCCTAACGTTGTTCAGATTTTTGACAATGAAAGGTTGTCAAGCAGATGTGTTTGGAGAACCATCCTGAGTTGTCCCTCATCTCCAAAACAAAACCAGCTAAATTTGGATCTGATAATTGCCAAAGCATGCTTAGGACTGCGTTCTCATGTGTGTATTACTTTGCGTTTATCGAGGATTCATTTTATCTTCTATTTTATCACCCATTCAGCGTGATGCAAACTTTTGAAATTGTTCAGTATGCTTTGGTTTCAAGTTCTGACTAGTTCCAAAAGACCAGCAAAATTTCCCCTCTCAACGTTCTTCAACTTTTCTAGGTGATTTGTGGCTATTCCCAGCCAGATCCCCCTGGGATTCCCCGAGTTACTGCTCCAGGAAGAATAGCGACCATTTATTCCTGCCTGCTCTTCCATCTCCTTTGAGCAGTTATTAATGCACAGCAACCTCCCCCCGACATTAGGTTTCTGTAAGATTGTTTAGGAAGGGATATTTTAGAAAGGTTTAGCAATCCAAAGGTAATTTTTTTTTCTCAAGTTGCCCTTGTCTACAAGGGCAATGATCCTTTCAAAGAACTGTACAGGATTTGTGAGGCATAATTTCTTTATTTATGAACCCTGTCCACTATCTCCAGTAAGCTGTATATATTCATGTCTACTAATTCTGCTCATTATTATAACTTCCATCAGTCTGCCTCAGCAGGAAGTCAAATTTACCATTCTCTGGTTTCCTGGCTCCCCTCCGGAGATTATTTTAAAAATTGAGGCCACATTTGCCACCTTCCATTACTCTGGAACCTGGGCCAATGTAAGCTATAGGTTACACACCACTGTGAAAAGTTCGGCAATTTTATATTTGAATTCCCTTAGATCCCTCGAGTGATTGTTACCTGTTCCTGGCAATGTGTTGCTACTCACTTTATTGATTTGCTCTAAAGCCTCTCTACTGACAGTTCAATTTGACATAACCCCTCAGCTTCACCCCTGTAAATAAAGACTTGTTGTGCAAACTTCCTATAAGCCTCTCTGTGCTGAATTCTGACACAAAGAATCCTTTTCTTTTTTTTTCTTCTTTTTTTACTTCTTTTTCTTCTTTTTCTTCTTTTTCTTTCCTATCTTTTTCTCTTTTTCTTCTTTTTTTCTTTACTTTTTCTCTTTTTCTTCTTTTTTTCTTTTCTTTTTCTTTTCTTTAATTTTTCTTCTTTTTCTCCTTTTCTTCTTTTTCTTTTCTTTCTTTTCGTCTTTTTCTTTTCTTTCTTTTTCTCTTTCTTCTTTTTCCTCTTTCTTCTTTCTATTCTTTCTCTTCTTTTCCTTTTCTTTCTTCTTCTTTCTCTTCTTTTTCCTCTTTTTCTTTTCTTTCTTTTTCTTCTTTTTCTTCTTTCTCTTCTTTCTCTTCTTTTCCTTTTCTTCTTTCTTCTTCTTCTTCCTCTTTTTCTTTTCTTTCTTCCTTTTTTTCCTTTTTCTTCTTTTTCTTCCTTTTTCTTTTTTTTCTTCCTTTTTTTGTTCTTCTTTTTCTTTTTCCTTTTTTCTTCTTCTGTCTTCTTTTTTCTTATTTTTCCTCTTCTTAATAAGCTTCTCTGATTTTGTTAACCACCCTTCTTAAAGTGCTGTGATAATGTAATTGACATTTTAACACTTTTCTCCCTTTAGAGCATTAAACTTTTGTAATTTAGACACTACAGAGTATCTTTTCTATGATTCTGTTTTGAACTGTGTCTGGTAGAATGCCTTTTTCCCCAGTACATATATAGCATTCATCTAGGTCAGTTTGGGGACTTTTTCTTTTCACTTTTCTTGAGAAAATAGTTATTTATGATGTCTTCAACTTCTGTCTCTGCGTGGTTCCCACAACGACATTTCCCCGTTGTGGAGGGATAAGCAATGACTGAAATTTTCCATTACTGTTCTGTTTCTGATCCTGGAGGTCATGGTCACCACTGTGCTCCACTGATGTTGCCCCAGTATTAACCTATAACCCAAAATTTCAATCCAGAGTGATACCCTAGGACTTGTTGATGTGGATGACTTAATCATATTATTTGACTGCCAAGGATTTCTTTAACACAGATACAGTTTCTCCACCAACAGACAGCTATGCTTTCTGTTATGATTTTTACCTTCATGCTACACTAATTTTCTTTCCTTTCTCCTAGTTCATGTTACAGTATCCTGTAATAATATCTTCATTTAGACTCAAGTATTTCCATTCATCTGACTGTTTTTTGACCATTACCTTTTGTCTACAGGCATTGTACATTTTTTACTTATTCTCATTGTATATTCCATTTGATTGCAGTTTTATTTGTTTTTCAATATTGCTCAATGGTTTTACAGACTTCTTTTGCATCTTCTTTTTCCAGAAAAGAGATTTTATTTCTTCCTCTATGGAAGATGAATCATCTTAGATCGGGTGTGATAGTTGATTTTTCATCTTTCTTTCACTTCTACACACATATAACCTTTTCAAGTGAAGTTTATGAAATTTCTTTTCACTGGAAAAACAAAGTAAGAATTATATTAGGCTGCTACTAAGGACATTCTGTTAATAAACTGGTCTGTTAGACCAAATGTAGAAATAGTCCTTAGTGATGAAGTATCTTTGTTCTTTTCTGATTTATTTGATTGCTGACACTTATCTAGTGTCAGATAGATGTTCTCCATGACCACTGTACGACCTTCTTTAATAAAATCTGAACTGCATATGTAAGGCAATCCAATCAACAGCAATAGCAGAGCTGAACAATATTGCAAATGCATGATGCACCTTTTAGAAATTTTAGGAAAAACCAATGGAAGTGTCCACATCACAGCAGCACAAGCTAGTGTAAATTATACGTGCTACTGCTTTTTTTCCCTTTCTTATCTTTTTTTGCACCACAGAGAAGCATGTTACCTAGTGGAACTTTTCTTTTAAAAGATTGCTTTGAGAGCTTCTTTGACTTCAGCAGAGCAGTTTTTTCTTCTGGCCTTGATCCTGTGATCTGATCTGGTTCAGATTTGGCAGAATCTGCACCAGCATGGAGTCCTACTTGGCCCTGGGGTCCTAGCAGAAGGTGGGCTCCTTGCTGGAGCTGTGCTCATGGAGGGATGCCAGTAAGAGCTCATCTCACTGCTGTTACCTTTCCCAATGGGAGAAATCTTTGACATTCTTATCAGAGTTCCTCAGTTCAGAAACAGCAAATATATATATAATTACTATTTCACTGTTTCACTGTTTACTTTCAATTGCGAAGTATTTTTAATGACAAACAACATTTAAAATATCTGTCTGTGCATACATTTATATACCCACACACACGCATTTGCAGATGTAAAGCATACAGGAACACACATATAATACATGTGCTGGCCCTCACGCACAGAAAACCACTAATTATACCTCGGAGAAGGAGAATAGAAAAAGAAATAAACTTTTTTCCAGGCGCTTCATACTAAGTCTGAAGAAAAGTCTCCAGATGTCAATTTTCTTATACCAATTTATTTAAGCTTTCCCTGGATTTACCTCATTTTTGGCTAATCTTGCACGATTTGTGTATATCTACATATACATGTATTTTTTGATAAATATCTAACTATATGTATGTTCATTTATCTGTGTGTCTTTCAATTCCACACTTTTTCACAGGCAATATGCCTTTATAATGCAAAGGTAAATCAAACTTTGTATATATTTAGGGAGCTGAAAGACTGGTTTTCTTTTAAAGACAAAAGGTATTTTTCAGGGCAACATCTTACACTCAAGTGTTGAAGCTTGTGGAGTGTGAGACTAATTGTTGCATATGTGAGGAAGTAAAAAAATGCTCCAAAATTCTCTGTGAAAGAAGATCTAGCATGGTAGGGAGTGGAAAAAGCAGTTAAAAAAAAACCAGCATAGGACTGAAAAAGGGAAGTATAACTCCCTGAATCTGTGAAATTAAATTCTTAGGTACTTCAAAGTCAAAGACAGATTCCTGTCTTCCTAAACTTTCATTTGTTTAGTTGTCCTTACATGATCCAAGTGCAGAAGTGAGTCACAAGGTTGTGAGTATTTTGCATAGGATCATTGTCAGCAACACAGGCAAAAATCTTCTCAAGAGCCTAAGGGTCTTTGAATATAACAACCGGCAATTAGCTAAAAAAAGTCTAAATTTAAAAAAATATATATTATCCTTATTAAAAATAGTTTTCATGCATTTAAACCATCATCATGACCTGTGATAAGCCCTGATATTATACTATTAAAAAACTTTAGGTTATATAAAGAACACTATTTAGTCAGAATATATCTGCTTAAATGGAATCTATGTACAAGTCAATTTACTCATGAAATCACTATCTGAACTCTGGAAATGGTATTTGCTAAACCATGAAATTTCTTTTTGGCCATCTGTTGTCTCTTTTGCTGGAAGGATATGTTTTTCCTATTGGATGTGTTCAATCCAATAACTACTTCAATAATGTAATAGAACTTGAGAAACCAGTTGAGATTTGAAAAAAGCCAAGTTTCCTCTTCCAGTTTACCAAAAGGAGGTGTGAGAGGGTGACATCTATAAGTTGTAAAATGCTGAAAAGCATACTGATCAGAAACCATTAGTCTGATTAAATGCCTATGAATAATGCTTTTTTGTCTAAGGTATCATATATTATTGTCTTGGTTTGGAAAGACATGTCTGCTAGGGAAAGCTGGAGCTTCCCCTGGAATGGAGAATGTAAATCCCTCCCTCCAAATTATTATAATTTTGCAATTAAGAGGGCTTTCAGGCAAAGATACAGCAATAGGAAATAACAGTTCTTTACTAGGAATACTGAAAATATGAATGTAGAAGTAAAAAGAAAAACCAAGTAAAAAACCAAGAAAAACCAAGAAAAAATCCTAGAAACACTGACAGGGACAGAAATACGACCAGACACCCCGTTGGTCAGGGTGTTGGATGCAGTCCAAATTAGTCCGCCTGGAGTGACAGATGTGGTTCTGATGGAGCAGAGATGATCCTGTAGAAAGGTCTTCTGAAGGTCCAGTGGTGATGAGTCCAGTCTTCCTCTGGGAACCCAGTGGAAGCAGGCTGCTGTGGTGTATCTGACTGTCAGTTTTTATCTAGGTAGGAGCCCTTGGCTCCTCCCAGTGGGGAGAGCATCTCACAGTGGGATGATGCAATTGTATCAGTCACACAGTGAGCCTGAATGGCCCATTACCAGAAGATATCCCCTGGCAGGAGGATGGGTCATGGAAGAGATAAGGAACACTGCCCCACCCAGTTTTAACAGCTGGCCCATTAACAGAAGGCACCTGCCCTTTCCCCCCATAGGTTATAAGGAATGGGTTATACAAGAGATAAAGAAAAACACTTCCCCAGCTGGTTTCAACAGATGGAAAATAGAATACACATTTTTGGTTACATATTTCAGTGCAAGACAACTTTTCTTGTTCATTCAGCACAAGAATTGCATTTTTATGCTATATATCTAGTGTGTACATAGTACATCATCTTGGATACCAAAAAGGAAATACTAGTTATAGTTATGGGCTACTTGAAGTCACAAACCAACATGCTTTAATAGCTACCAAACAGTGAGAATCAGTCTGTGTGTAGGAAAATAAATCTAAAATCCAAATATGAGTAGAAAGTGAAAATCAAAGAGGAATATTTTGTCTACAGCTAAAACTAAGTTATTTCAAATCATCTTGTGTTGTCCTGGCACAAGAGCTCTCTTGTAGGCCAGGAAGACATCCCCAGGATGGGTTCAAAGAGAAACTAGTGTGCCCTGTAATGGATGCAGTGAGGTTTCCCTGCTTGGCACAGTGGCCAGCAAAGCTTCTGAGTTTTTCTGTATAATGTGTGTTGGTCCTGAAATAACCAGAAGATACACGGTCAAGCCAAGAACTGAGTTAAAGATTCTGTAGCCTTCAAGGATCATTGGGTGTTAGAAAAGTCGGTTTGGGACTTAATTTTAGTACAAATGCAAAGAAACAAATTGTATTTTATGGTGTTATTGGATGATACATTGATTTCAAAAGACTGAGTTTGTGAGTTTTATTATAGACAGCTAGCTTGGCAGGATCACAGAGCGACTTGAAAGCAGATGCCTAACTCTGTCCCCCAGTCCATCTCAAACCCTGTCATTCTGGTCTGCCTAACATTTTTTAGGGAGTTTCTTCAGTTAGTGCTTGATTAAAGCATGCCTTCTGCAAAGCTTTGCACTTCTGATGTGAAAATATCAAGATACGACAACTTCACCATGCCTGTGGTCCACTGTTACACAACCTCGTTGATCAAAAACTAAATTTTGTATCTCATGTGAGCTTATGGTTTTGGCTTCCAGCCACTGAATTTGTGCCATTTCCCAGTTGAGCATAGAGCACTTTTGTAGCTAGTATTTCCATTTCCTGAAAGAATTTACATGCTACAATAAGTTATTTACACATGCTTTCTGCCTAATTGTTTCTTGATAGTAAGACCTCTGTTACAGCAACCAGGACAGACACTAGTATGTTCTTACCTTGGGTGGCAGTGAAAATCCTATGCTCACATATGTAGATGAGATGCCAGACTGTTGTTCTTGATAAAAGAACAAGTCTTCAGTGTATTAAAGAGAACAACTTTTTATTGTTGCTTTCTGTACCCAAATGGAATTATAAATCAATGAGAGGAGCCCCAGCCCTATCAGAGAAGGTACATCTCCCTGGATGCATGTTGCTCCTGCCTCAGCCCCAGACTTGCTGCTTTCCCTCTCTTTTCTGAAATCATAGATAAGAAACTTGTCCAAAGGGGATTGCCAGAGTTTATTTATTATACTTTACTAAACTTCCCCTTTTTAAGGTCTTTAAACAAAGAGGTACTTCATAGCAAACCTCTGCTGGTTTGTCAAACACTTTGGCCTTTTGCAGCTCTGCCGTGATTGAAGGGTATTTTTTGAGTTTGAAAGGCTCCTATGGGATCTCAGTCATTGCCCTGCATATCACAGGGAATAACCCAGGCAGCCCTTGTCTCTCCAGTCGGCACACTGGTTTAGTTTGGGGTGGTTTGGTTGCTCTGTTCCCCAGAGTAGAAATCTCTCAACAAAGCCACTTGAACTAGCTCCTTGAGATGTAGCCTTAGTATGAGATGAGTATAGACCAGAAGTTAATGTAAAACCTTCACACCCATGGTTTGGATGGCTGCACTCTTTGCTGGATTAAAAACTGGATGGCTGACCTGGCCCAGAGAGTGGCAGTGGATGGGGAGGATACATCCAGTTGGTGGCCAGTCACCAGTGGTGTTCCCCAGGGCTCACTGCTGGGCTCAATTCTGTTTAAGGTCTTTATCCATGATCTGGATGAGGGGATCAAGGGCACCCTCCTGTCAGTTTGCAAACAACACCAAGTTGGACAGGAATGTTGATCTGCTGGACGGCTCTGCACAGGGATTTGGACAGCCTGGATCCACGGGCCACGGCAAACTGCATGAGGTTCAACAAGGCTACGTGCTGGGTGCTGCACTTGGGTCACAACAACCCTCCACAGTGCTACAGGCTGGGGGCAGAATTGCTAGAAAGGTGCTCAGAAGAAAAGGACTTGGAGGTGCTGGTCAGCAACAGCTGAACATGAGCCAGCTGTGCCCAGATGGCCAAGAGGGCCAATGGCATCCTGGCCCATATCAGCAATACTGTGGCCAGCAGGACTTGGGAAGAGATCAGCCCTGTGTACTCAGAACTGGTGAGGCCACACCTCAAGTTCTGTGTCCAGTTCTGGGCTCCTCACTGCAAGAAAGACTCTGAGGTGCTGGAGCACGTCCAGAGAGGGGCAACGGAGCTGGGGAAGGGGCTGGAGCACAAGTCTGATGAGGAGTGGTTGAGGGAGCTGGGGTTGTTTAGTCTGGAGAAAAAGAGGCTTTAGGGGTGACCTTATCACTCTCTACAGTGACCTGTCAGTTTTCTGGGACTCCCTGTAAATGAGACCTCAGCCTGCTGCACACCATTCTACTCTGTTATACTTCTTTTATTACAGCTTCGTTACACGGAAATTGAGCATTAAACTAGAACAAAACCGCTGGAGTGGAGGGAGGAATTGGGACCCTCCCATTTTTATGTGTATAGTTATGCCACAAGCCAAAGTGTGGGTTTCAGATTCTGAAGCTCTTGGCCTTAGGCTTTATGTATGAGTTGCTGCAACACAGCTGTAGGTTTGATGCTGTCTTACTAGGTGGTATACTAGCAAAACGCAGCAAAATAATTTGATTCTGGGGAGAGATTATGGCACAAGTAGACAAAAAAACCCCTGAAACAATCAAGAAGTGTTCCTGACAGTTCCTCTTGCTGCTGAAGGGGCTCCACCTTGTCTCACAGTTGACTGCCACCTCCTGTCCAAAGTAAGGGAAAAAGAGAAAAAGAAAATATGAAAGCAAGGATGAGTGCAACAGTCCCAGGTATGACCACAGCATTAATACTTGGCATCACACAGCCAGTCCCTGGGAGCACCAGGGATGTGGGTGATGAGGCCATTCCCATGGGAGGGGACTGACATTGCCTCCTGCTTTCTCAGAGTCTCCTGGAGCCCAAGGACTGGGAGCTTCTTTTCCCTTCACTTTCGGAGACGATGGCTCCTCCCTGAGCACAGGTGATTTGCAATTATGCAATACAAAATAGGGAGATGTTGGCGTGGGCGGTGGTGCAGGAAGGCGCCCCTGAGGTGGCCTCACAGCAATGAGGAGGCTGGTGGAAAGGGAAGGGCCAAGGGAGGCTGCTGAGTCTGCCAGTGCCCAAGGCCAGCCCTTGATGCACAGACACCAAAGCAAGCCTCATGGACAAGCATTAGCAGAAACATTTGGTGGTTTTGTTTCCGGAGGCAAGGAACGTCTTTCTCAGGATGTCCTGCCAGCTTCCAAGAATGGTGTTACATGTCACCATGATTGCCCTGGAACAGAAGAATATTGTGCTCTAGGTTAATTAGAATTGACATTTGAATAAAAAATCCTCCATTCCTCACCCCACTGATCCCTTTGCTATTTGATTCCAGTGTGCACATCTAAAATTAGGCTTTTGAAAGTACTTCATGGCAGGGGTTGTAAATGGTATATTTTCATAAGCCTGCTGCTCTTGAGGCTTATGTTTTGCCATCTTATGACTTGGCTAATGGCCAGAAATGCATCTGCGTAAATTTGGGACTTGAAGGCTTGGTAATATGCTGTGACTTCAATAACAAAAGAGCTGAAAAAACCCCTACTAAAGCGTATCAAGCTCACTTACACAAAGAGCATTGTTATTTAACCCTTACTCTTGTACTAGTAAGAACATGGTAAATAAATCCACAGCAGTCAACAATCTACCAGGGTTTCAGTATGGCATTATCCTCTCCCGAGGTTTCCTTGAAACACCTATGTGGACATTTTGACTCATGGCATGCAATCTCTGTTCAGCACCGTGCAGATGTGGTGGGACCAGCTGTGACAGTGTGCACTGGGCAGAAGGGAAATCGCCTTCTTCTTCACTTCCAACAGCTCAAGCACCCCACTTTGACAGCCTCTTCAGAAAATGGCAGCTTATTTTTTGTGGATTTTTTTTTTTATGACTATCCATTACATAAAAATAAAACATAGCCCACCAAAGCATCTTCACAAATAAGACAAGTTTTATTAGTCAAAGATTTGGCTTTGGATCCCCTCTCAGTGGGGCGTTCCCTAAAGGGTATCTCAAAATGAAACTAGGCTATTAAAAGAAACACCGTTCTATTTTTGTAATGAGATTCTAATTGTAGTCCCCACTGCAGGCCCCAGGATTCTTCTGAGTTTTTGGTGATATGCTGATAATAGGGGTTGAGATTCCCCATGCAATCTGCTTCCTCTGATTCAGAGCTTGTTTACTTGAAGAAGGTAACAATGTGCATACTACGGGTGAATGCAAAGGGCGGCTCCTGATCCTTTGGCATTCGTCGGGTGTGTGTCTGTAACACATCCCATTGTGCAGTTTGTGTTGATATCTCTGGTAGCAGATTGCCACAAACTGTGAAAAAGCACTTGCAGCGAGGAATAAAGGTCAGGTACACTTGCTCTTGTTTTCTCACTCCCTCACATTCCTCTTTCCCTCACATATCTCTTTTAGCTGTCAGAGTGCCTGTGCTCCATCCTGCTTTTCTTCTGACGTCAGGGTAACATCGCATTTGTTTAATCTCTCTGGTGTGTGGCATGCAACAATGTCCTCTGTGATGCTATATTAGCAGTCTCCAAGCCTGCCTTTTTAGGCAGGCTTCACTCTGCTCCCTGCATTTTAGCAGCCCTTTGCTGTGGCACCATTCTCGTCATTCCTTCTGATATTTTTGTCTTTGAGTTTCTCCACATCCTGTCATTAAGTGATTGCTTGAAGCCACACTCTGCACCCCTGTTATTTTCTTTCCTTCTGAGCGCTTGTCTTTGTTCACCATCTCAGCTAAGATAAGCAGGATAGTGATTTGCTGTTTACAATTGCTAAAAAAAGTGAAAACCATAGAGGATTTAGGCATGCCAGTGCTGTGATTTCCACCACCAAATCATTGATGCAAGCAGCATGGCCCAAAGGACAAAGGCTGGACAGAAGGGCAGGACATTTACCCTCCAGTTCTGGTGAGACCCAGAGAAATTGCTTAACTCGCTCTCCTCTGGTTTCCCCAGCTGTCACATGAAGCTGACGGGGTGCTGCTGGGCTGTGCAGGAAAGAGGCACTATAAGTGGGCAGATAATTATTAGAATTGCTTGCTTGATTTCAGGCCATGACATTTTGTGTCTCTGGAGACAGAGGTTGGGGAGGGGGTTCATGAGAAGGAAATTCCACATTGCTTGAAGTCATAGATGGCATTTCCACTACTGATGGAGAATTGTGTAAAATAAATAAATCACACATGAATGGTGTTATATATAATAATTTTCTCTCTTTCTATCCCACTGGTTTGAATTGTTCTTACGTGTTTACTTTGTTAGGTAGAAATCCCCTCAGATTTGCAAATGCAGCTTTTGGTTGTGAATAACTTGTATTGCTCCACTTCAAAGGAAGGCAGAGCTTTTGACTGTATTTCTTCACTAGCTTCAGCCCTGCTGATACCCTTCCCTACAGCTTTGGAAGATATCACCAGAGCAGATGGGTTCTGTGCATGTCCTAGGGCCTGGAGGAGACCAGACATCCCTAGCTTGGGGTCCTACCAGTGCCTCTTGGTCTGACAAGGGTGAGCTATCCCTGCTTTTGGGCTGCCCGGGTTTGCACTGGGGTGATTCCAGGTCCCTGCTCCCCTGAGGGTGAGTGCCACCATTCTCCTGCCTGTCCCACCTGCTGCACCAGCCCTCCATATCTCCACAAACTTGTAGGCAGACACAATCACATGTGGAAAACCTCACACCAGTGCTTCTGGCATGAAGACAATATCATATAGAAGCATTAAGAGACTTCAAAATGAAGGGGCCTGCTGTGAGGGGGAAATCAGGGATCCTTTGAGCTGTCAGAGTGCTGGTGCTCAGAAATGCTGTTGTTTTCTCATCACCAAGAAGCATGTCACAGCTTGTGGGCTGGTCCATCATGCTCTTCTACAGCACACCATCTGCATTCCCATCCCAATGTCTCTGAGCTGACCCTGTCTGGGCTGGTGTATGGATAGCAAGATGCCCATAAACAGCCCTCCCCTCTCCCTACAGAGGGGCTGTGCCTCACTTCTGCAGCTCTGAGTGACCACAGTCCCTCTTCCAGCCCAGGGACCACTGGTCAGATTAAGGGCCAAGCTTACCACCTACAGTGCTTGTGATGCTGGGGACCCCAAGACTTCTCCATGCTTCCTGTTGAGGGATAGAAAAGCCTTTTGGGATTTTTTACCTTTCTTGGATACATCCAGCTTACTGCAGGTGCATGGTATGATGCTTCTGCTCTGACTGAGCTGCTTTATATTTGGCCAGATTTATCTTTTCCCATCTGGACAAGATTTTCCTGCGGAAGAAAATAATGTATCTTGGGTGAGGGATGGGTCATGTGCCTCATGGGCCTCTGAAGAAAAGTGCCAGGAGGAGGTGAATGGATAAACACCATTGGTGAGGGTGAGCAGGAAAAGAGGAAAAGAGCCTTTGCAGAAACCCTGCAGAGCCAAGACCCCAAACACCGGATTTGGAAAGGACAGCTGGAAGCTTGCACAACTGGGGAGGCTGCATCATTTCAGGAGTCCTCTGTAAGGGTCCTCCTTGTCCTGCGGTTCTGCAGGTACAGACTCAGTGCATCTCCCCGGGACTGGGGGAGATGTCTTCCATTCAGGAAAGTGTCATTGCCTGGGTAGCTCTCATCCAAGCATCTGCATGGAGAGGAACAGATCAGTCATTGCTGGAGACATCCGGCTGCAGCATATGGAAGTCTCTGCCTGCCAACCTGATGCATTCTTGCATCTGGGACTTGGCAGAGATGACCAAGATGTCTGGCATCAGATTTTTATCTTAGCTCCTCTTCCACATGGGTATAAATATTACTGATAGGGACTTCAAACATATCTGGAGAGATTACATGGATTTTGGGTTACTAGCTGAGGGCATGGAGGCCCAGATTGTGCTTCCTCATTCCGGTTGGTGAAGAGGAACTGCACCACTATTGAGTAACCAGGACTTGTTGGGACAACTCACACAGCTGGAATGCTGTGATGGGTGGATACCAGCCAGGTGTACTGGTGGATACCACCAGGTCTTCAGCAAAGACAGGCAATGAGACAAGGCGATGAGGATATGTGACAGAGCAGCTCTGATAGAAGGAGTTCTTTGATGGGCCCGACAGTAAGCCAGGGGAAAACTTATGTTTGGGACATGTGATCAGCATTTGCTTCAGTCTGGGGGGAGTTTGTTAATGACCAATTAACTGGTGTAAAGAAGAAGGTGAAACCTTCCTTGAAGAACTTGAAGATATTTCTGGATCTTCAGAATGCTTTGCTTTGCTTCTTTTGGGAGATTTTAACTTCCCTGATGTATGCTGGAAGAGACTAGAGAGGGATACAGGCAAGCCAAGAGGTTTCTGGAACATGTCAGGGCCAACTGCTTCACACAGGTACTAGATAAGTCAAGCTGGGATCGTACACACCCTAGGCCTGTATTAACAAAGCATTCACACTGGCTGGGGAAATGATAATCGATGTCAGGTTTGGTCATGGAGACACTGAAATAGTGGACCTAAAGATTCTGAAGGAAATGAAGACGACAAGTAGCAGATTAAAGACCATGGACTTCAGGAAAGCACAGCCTTCAGTTTCTTCAAATCTTTGAATTCTGTATCATGTAGAAACCAGCTCTGAAGACAAAAAAGGCTTAGGCAAGCTGGCAGGTCTTTACTGACGAACTCTTCTATGCACTAGGGACACAAAATAGTCCCTAGTGTGCAGAAACTGGTATAGCAGAAAACTGACTTAACTCATCAGAAAACTCGTGACTGAGCTACAATGCAAAGACTGGATGTAAGAAGACATTTCTTCATCAGGACAGTCAAGAAGTGACTGCCCAGAGAGGCTGTGCAGTCTCCATCCATGGACATTTAAAGGTCCCAATGGGCTGAATTCCTGAGCAAGCTGATTCAATCTTAGACCAAACCCTTTTTTGAAAAGAGGGTTAGAGTTGAGGCCTTCTAAGGTCCTTTGCAGCCTGCACTCTTCTGTCACTATACGAAAGAGTTAACTTGGTAAGACTACCTGGTTCTTTATCATCTATGTCATTATGATCATTGCCAAGTGAATTCCCATTATATGACGCTGAGTAAGTGTGAGTCTAAGGCTCTCTTTTTAGCCTTTTTATGTGCACATTCAGGAAGCCAGCAGCTTTGGAAAATCTGGATGTTGCAGATACCAGTAACACTGCCAAAGAATGCTGGAGTGATGCACAAATGCCAATACACATCTACCAATTCTCTGTCTTTTTACAGAAGTAGTTATAAGACCTACCAATAGATTAAAGGGATATTTTGGTTTAAAAATACAGAGTCATGGCATTACTGATGTTACAAAAAGAAATGAAAGGTTTTTATTACTGCCCTCAGATTCTGTATCAAAAATCAGGTCTTATTTTTCTAAGAACAGCCCTTCACGGAGTGCTTAGTATTGTTGGTTTTTCAAGGATTATGGAGTAAAGCTTCATATCAGTCCAATCTCTTTAATATTTGGAGATCAGCTTATCTTATTGGGCAGGTTGCCAAAAGTGATTACAATTGCAGAAACTCTACATTTGAACAAGGATTTTATCAAATCACTCACATCTGGAAAAAGGTCAAGAAAAACAGTGACTGGAGAGAATGGAAATCATGCCTCAAAAATGGGATGAAAAGCTGGGGAATTATTCAAAAGCTGTGTGAACTTACGTGTACATCTGCCCAGTGACCAAAAATGCCATCTGAATAAGGCATTATCCCTAGTTAGACCAAGTTTAGCCAAACAAACCATTTCACTAGGCATAATTTGACATTTTCCATCCTTATAGCTTTTCTATCACGTGTGGCTTCCCCAAGAGCACTGTAAATTCATGCCCTAACTTAATGCACACTAGGCCTCTCCTTTGCAGACAAGCTCCTAGAAGCAGAGGTACCTCCTCCAGTATGAATGCAGAACTGCTCATTTAAATGCTGCAAGATCAGGAAGCAATTCATGGTCACTGCAAACAAAAGGGGGTAAATGCACCACTGCCTATTGGAGTAGATTACTTAACTTAGTAATTAAAGCATCCATTACATTTGGATTGTTTAGCCAAGAAATGCAGAAATAAATCCATAGGCATCCACTCCATGTATCAGTGTGCGCTCTCCACAGCCTGTGGGAGCACTGCGTGCAGAAGTACTTTCTCAAGGACTACTGAAGGCTATTTTTCCATTAATGTGAGAAAAAGGGGAAAAGGATACAAGACTTTTTGTATCCCAGTTGTGCTCCACAGAGCAGCTGCACCCAGTCACAAGCGTCAGGCCTGCAGAACACCTGGGGCATTAATGCCAGCTGGTCAGGGTGGAGAGGTGTGCCAACACCAGCGGCAGCAGGACCAGCTCTGAGCACAGCACCAGGGAGCACTCTGAGGATGGCATGAGACTACTGCTCCAGCCTGCTTTTTGCTAATACTCCAGCAGGAAGTCTGCACCACCCAGGAGTTCCCCAAGGATTCAGGGGCAGCAAGGTCTGTAAAAAAACACATTACTTGGTTTCAGGCCATGGTCTGCATCTGCATAGCAAGCTGCTGTTTGCACATGGGTAAATTCAGGATCTGTATTCCCTTTGCTCATTTCAATACAGTCTGTGAGTTCACAGAGTGAACATTAAATTCAGATGTAGCTCAGAAGGATTGCCTTTTGAACTGAAACTTCTCTTTTGTTGATTCCTTCTGGAGTGTATTGCCTGGAGTAAAGCATTTACAGGTGCCAGCTTTTCAATTAATTTCACTTACATCACAGTTCACAAATTAGAGATGGAATGTGTGGCCAGGTCATCTATTTTATCTGCCAGTATACCATTCCAGAAAGAGAGGATACAGGCTGCTTTTCATTTGCTCCCAACTAGAAGGCAGCATTTTTTATACACAAAAAATAATTAATGTGGTATTTTTGTGCCACTTGAGTTCCTGTAGACTCTAATAGGTATACAAAATGGGACTGTGCATACACGTTTGTGTGCATCAGGAGTAACAACCAACAGGAGGGATAGAACCAGAATTAAGTGCTTTATATGCATAAGGCATGTCTACACAGATCAGTGCAGACAGATGTGGGCTCCTCTGCAGGGCATGTTAGCTTGGGCACAGAGCTGCAGGAAAGGGGCTCAATGACTTTCAGATCAGAACTGGCTCCCATTTGATCAACTCAGATCATGGCAGATGTGTGTACTTGTCTGGGCTCATCCACGTAGGCATGCCCACGCTCACCTCCAGACTTTCAAAAAATCCCTGGAATGGAAAGGAACTTTTCCAGTTAGGACCTAAAATAAATATTTGCTGGGCTAACAAGCATACTTGATAAAGTTTTTGAAGTGGAGAGAGACAAAAAGGACAGTAGAAACCAAAACTACATGATGATGAAACACGTTGTTTAAGCAGGACCCATTTATCAGGAAACCATGGCAGGTTTCCAACCCAGGGTCAGGTATTTATTTCCAAAAATGAAGAGGAACATGAAATTTAAATAGTAAAATTTGGCAGAGTTCAAGGAAGAAGAATGCAGAAGGAGGAGAAAAAGCAAAAATGAATTAATTTATGGGGCTTAAGCACTGAGCAATGCTTTGGGTACCTTGGGTGCCATTGGCAGTGTTTGTCTCCTTTTCTGTTCTCTGACTTTTTGCGAAAAGGAAGTGTAGAGTGATCATGGGCATTAGCATGATCGTTGATTAAATTTACCTTAAGCCACCTAATCAGAGCCACTGTCTGAAGTCAGTGAAGAGGCCAAGTCACCCCCAGAAGCTGCATTTGGGGTGGTGAGAAAGGAAATTTAGCATAAGTGACATGAATTACGCCTTATGGTTGGTGTCTCTTTCCTTCTTTTGATCTAAACCACATGAAGTCAGGGGAGATTAATCTCATCTTAAAGGGAGCAACAGAAGGAAGAACAGTAAACTGTTCACAGAGGATTCTGCACACACCAGATCCATCCTCATCTCTGGTGTAAGCCTAGGAGTAACTCAGTCATCAGTGAGGGTCAACACAGCTGCAAATTTTGTAGATGAAAGGCCTCAAATGAATTTCCTTGATTAACGCAGAATTCAGAGGTAGCACTGTTGGAAGAGGCAAACTCACTTTTGATTACCTCCCCATACCACATACCACATTCCTTGTCTAAATAAGTATCTCAGTCTATTGAGATACTTCAAAGTCACAATTTCTTTTATGGTGGTGCTACAACTCTGAGGTTTAATAAAAAATTGCAACTTGTATCATGTGTTTCCTTTGCTTATACAGCTATTGCCAGATCAAATTACTAAAAAACCCCTCCGCTTCATTTGCTCCATTGAAGAGTCTTTATTTAGGCTTTTTCCACTATCCAGTTTAGTAATGGTTAAAGGTCAGATTAACCTCCAGGTTTCCTTTAACACACACAATCTGTCTGTGATGTAATCAGAGACACACTGGTATATGCAGTACTGCATATTCAAAAATTTCTTGGTAAAAAAAGCTAATGCTTGCTGGTTCTCTGTTTCTCACTACTTACCAGACCAAATCTGCCCGAAAGAGTGGCAGGATCTTTGATCATCCCTACGCAGACTGTGAGCAAGGTCTGGACCCAAGTGTCTAATGCCTACAACAAAGGAGGATCAAGGCACACTACAGGTCTGTTTGCCTCCCTACTGCTCTTGCTGCTCTGACAAATGAACTCCTTATGTTAGACAAAATTAACGATAGTAAGTGTGCTTAAAACAAAGGCTTTAAAAATGTGGTAGAGGGACCATACTTTCCCCTTCATCCCATAGGTGAGACTAAAAAATGTCAGTGTTGTACTGCCCTTTCAGGTAAGAAAAAGCCAGCAAGGCTGCCTTGGTAAACAGACTAGCCTGGAAAGGAAGGAAATTTGCTGTGTACCATAAAGACGGAAAGTACTCAAATAACTGGCTGAAAATGCCAATAAAGCACAGCAAACACAAGAAAGGGTAATCCTGTGCAGCAGCAGAAGCGAATTAAGGCTGTTTGGCTGTAAAGACCTGAAGGCGTCACTGTGCTGTGGGATTGAGCACCCCAGGCCTGTGCTATAGCTCGTGTCTGTGTGTGTGTGTGACTG
The DNA here is from genome assembly GCA_027886175.1 of Phylloscopus collybita. Classification (NCBI taxonomy): domain Eukaryota; kingdom Metazoa; phylum Chordata; class Aves; order Passeriformes; family Phylloscopidae; genus Phylloscopus; species Phylloscopus collybita. The sequence goes on along the minus strand of JAJNNQ010000137.1, from coordinate 44,506,289 downwards.
GTAAAGACTGGCCTTGGCTAATCTCAGTTCTAATCCCGTGCTCTAACTGAGGTCACTCGTGGCGCTCTTTGGGAATGAAGTAAACATTCAACAGTGAAACACCTCTTCACAGTGGCTCTCAGCCCTTCTTCCCAGAGCAACTTCCGTGAAAAGTCAAAAAAAAGGGTAACATTGTGGCATCAGGAGTATTTTAAATGGGGACATGCTGTTATTGGGAGATGGCTATCATCTTAAAATCTGTGATTATTAGAATAACTAATGTTAATGTATTCCGCGTGGGCTAGACCAGCCATGTCAGAGATTATTGCAGTTTAAAAAAAATAAAACAAGAAATCTGAGGCAGTTGTGTTCCACCAGGAATTTTATTTTTTTAAATGAGTGTTTCATTTATAAAGTCCAGATTTTAGTATCCTGCACAGCCACAAGACAACTAGGCCTACCTCAAACTGATCAAAATGGAATTTTTCCATTGGGTTCAGCTGACTATCCAAACATCTGTTTTGTGGTTCATTCAACCTTATACGTCAATATGATGTTAATCTCCTTTATACAGAAAAGCTGAAGCAGTGCCAATGATTTAACTTCCTAGGAAGATGGAAGATCCTTTCTCAAGCTGTAAATCCTTCTGGCCTATGCCCAAAGTGAAAAATGTAAATCACCAGAGTGGAAACATGGCAAACATGATTTTCTGTCTAAATAAGGGAAGTCTTAACTTTGGAAATTAATCAAGCTCTTTATTAAAAACACCTTCAATGACAATGAAGACAAATTTCCCAGAAAATTACTTTGGAAATTAATCAGTGTCTTCTTTACATATTTTTTCCAGTAGTTTTCCGGGAGATTTGTCTTCATTGCCATTGTAGGTATTTCTAGGCCATAAAAAATTCTCTTCTTCACGTACAGGGCCAGCAAAAGCAATTTTAATGCACTGTAAGCTTTTTTCTCCTATAGTATTTTCTAAATAAACCCATTCCTTCCTTCCCCTGAAACCAAATTTTTACTCTTCGCAGAGGTGGACCTAGTGAGGGGGTAGGAGCAAGGAGCTTTATAGGCACCATCCCTGCCCCCATAGCCATCAATGTCCCACTTAGGAAGAAACCACTTGCATTTAGATACAGATATCCTACAGATATGAGCCATTAACAGCAAAGTTCCAAAAAATGATCAAATTTAATTCTCCATCCCCATAGCTTCTTCATTCCCTGCACTTTTCTCCAATGAGCGATCCAGGAAAATTCCAGCTTCCCCTGGCAGGGACTTCACCTCTTGAAGTCTGAGGACTGTCACAAGCAAATTCTGTCATTGATGATAGAGTGCAATGCCAAAGCAGAGTTGGACAGTTTGGGGAGTACACACTCCCATATGGGACTGAGGCAAAGGGAAATCTAGAGGGACTCTGAAAATGCAGCAAGACTTTCACAGAATTTTGGCGGGAAATGGAGGACATGAAGCAAACAGAAATTAAGAAAGCATGGCAGCATCTGCAGGGCGGAGGTGCAGGAGAGGAACAGATAAAAGGAACAGATGGAGAGCTCTGGGGAAGGAGGGACAGGAGTGGAAGGGTGAGGTAGGAGTGCAGGGAAGATGTGGATGTGGAGGAAGGGAACATGGAGAGCACATGATGCCATAAAACAGCAGTTTCGCAGAAAGGCTCTTGAGTCCGGAAGGGCAAACAAAAGCAAATGCGTGACACAGGAAGTGGGATTGTAAGTAAAAAGGTTTGGAAACTGTTGCCAAAACATTATTGAAGTTTAGGAACAGGAGAGCAGCTCCTGCTCTGTTTCAGTCTAAAAATCTTGTCATGTCCTCCATAAATGCTGTCAGCAAATGCTTCAGGGGAAGGTGTAAGAGCTGTAAATGGGTGCAGTGGCAAATACAGCTGTGCTCAGGTTGGGAGGAACAGCCCATTGCATTTCCCCACATGCGGCAGAGTTGATTTAGGGAGCTCAGAAATGTTCTTTAGCTCCTGCATAAGAAATGCTTACCTTGGGAGGCTAAGCCACTTCAGCACCACATGAGTCACCCTGGCACTGTATTCTTAGAGACTGACAGGAGTTTTGGAGAATAAGATACAGCTGCTTAATTCAGCACTGTTTTCAGTACACATACTCTCTAGAAATGTACTCTATCCACATCCATGCCCCGTGTGGCTGTTTGAATCTTATATCTCAGCTAAAAAGAGTTTCCATGGCATTGAATGGTCTAATAATAAGTCCGTGGAAGAAAAGGTTTCCTTTTATTCATCTCAGATTTCTTGCTTTTTACGAGTCAGTGACCTATTATTAGAAGGGAGAAAGAACTACTCACATCTTCTACCTAATGTAAATAATCCAGATGTCAGCTGTACTTTCACAGACATCAAGTTGCAGAGTAAATAGTAAAGGAGAAGATTTACAGAAGCATGAGCACAGTAGGATTTTGCAACAGCAGGAAGATCAGATGAATGCAACTTCTTAGCAACCAACAGAACCACCCAAAACACAAAAGGTGGTATTAGTGAGATTAACTTCCACACAGAATTTTTCTAGAAGAGAAAAATAGCAGGATAGAGACAGTCCTCAAGATTTTGGGCTGTTCCGCAAGTAGCATTGCATTGTTAATGCAGAGAATGAAGATAGCAACTAGAAGAGGGGATCTTCTTCATTTGCTTGTACATAGGAACACAGAAGGGAAGATGACCTGTACAAGTGTGACCATGATATGACATATCCTATAACTCTTAGAAAAAATGGGATGAGAAAAGACCAAAATAAAGAGAATGGGTTTAAGAAAGCAGTCTTCAAATTACTCAAAGATCTAGCAGGCAAGATCAACACAGGAAACAAATGAGAGGAAGGATTGAGTGAAGGTGGAGAGTCCCTGAATGTTACAGTAAAAATCTGATCTATCCTACTGAAAGGGACATCTAGAATTGAGTGTCAGAGGAAAATGTGGATAAATCACAAGGCTAAAAAAAGGTCAGCATGTTTCCCATTGTTATAAGGGAACAGGAGAATTACAAGGCAATTAACTTTTCTCCAGTTCATAGAAAAATGCTGGAACAAGAAATCAGAGAATTGGGGCATCTGGAAGATAAAAAACAGATGAAAGACACCTAACAAGGATCTGTCATGTCGAACTAATATGATTTACTTTCTGTGTCAGAGCAACAGGTCTTGTGACTTAGCAGAAGGAAGTTAATGGCACATATCTTTAGTTTATTAAGGTTTTCAACATGCCTTGCATGACATTCCCACAAACAAGCCCAGAAAAAAAGGACTAGATAAATGTTAGGAAGAACTGTTGCTGGTTAAAGCCATGTAATCAGAGATTTGTGCTCAACACTTCATTCTCAAATTCCCAAAAAGTATCTGCTGGGGTTCAGCAATGTCTGTGCTGCATCCAGCACTAATCCAGATTTTCAACACTTCCATAGAGAGCAGGCATATGCTTTTTAATTATATGAAGGACTAAACTGTGAGAAACTGCAGTGATGACAGAAGACAAGATGGGAAGGTAGAATGATCTTGACAAATTGAAGAAATTATTTGGAAGAAATAGGGTGCAACTGGAAAAGGCTAAGTTAAATGTTTTAATAATTAAATAGTTACAGCAAACTCCAGAAACATTGGAATAGAATGCCCAATTAATGCAGGGTAATGCAGCTTGGGGGTATAATAGTCTGCAAATTCACTACTAGTGAAGAATTCAGACACAAAATAAGCAACAGCTGTGTTATGATGGATACAAATGACCAGTCCATGAAATATGATGTAATTATTTTGCTATATGTGGTGTTGGTTAGGTTGAGTTCCACTTAGGTCACAGTGTTTCAAGAAGGATTTTTCCTCTAGGGGTTGGCTGAGAGAAGGGTTGGAGGAATTTGGAATATAGCTTGGAGGAGAGTCCTGTGAAAGATGATGAGTTCTTAAATAGCTGAAAATGACACACTCAAGTTACTAAACATAAAAAAATTCTTTAAATATACAAAAGCTAAGGTGTAGGAAAGGAATAAACTTCTCAATGTCTGCAAAGGATTGGATAAAAAGTAATGTCAGACATCACAGCAAGGAAAAGAGGTTACTGCTTACCAGGAAAATTTCTGCAAAGCAAGAACTCTGCAGCACTGCAGCAGACTGGAAAAGGGGAACAGTGAAATCTCCACTACCAGGGCTTTTAAAAATGGATCAGGTAAGCAATTGCCAAGAACCTCCTGTATTGCCAAGAGCCCTCTGTCTACTTCCTTCTTTAAATCACTCATAATTTTACTATCTTACAACTCATACCGATTCCCAAATTATTCATAAACATTGTGAGTAATACAGGCACCAGTTCAGGATCTTCTGCATTTCACCATGTATTTGTAATGAAAAGAAGCCTGTGGTCCTACCCACTGCTTTCTGCCCCCCACAGAATGTCTGGCTCATGACAGTACTCGGATTTCTACTTTCTCACTATTTATCTGCAGGAGTGATACGTGACTAGATCCATGTAGAAATTCAAACAACTTTGCCTTCAGATGTTACCTTGCTCTACTTTCAATGATAGTTTCAACCAGTTTTGAGACATAAATGCAGTAATTACTGATCATTGCCATATCTTAACCTGCATATGTGTAAATACAGGATAAGCTTTCCATTTGAAGTCCTCAGGCACACAGTAAGCTTACTTTCTTCCAGACCATCAGCCTGCTTGAGGAGTGGGGTGCCTTCCCACTCGGATAGACTATCTCAAAGCAGCAACTCCCACTTTTTTTAGTCTGCTCCAACGCCTCAGTTGTGATATTTGCTCAACAGCTTCATCTAACCTTTGGGAAAAGGTCCAAAATTAACACAGGTGAAGACTTACACTGAAATACAACTTGCCTTGTGCTCCTTCAGTTGCTTCCTTTGGACCCTGGTGCTCCCACAGTCCTGTGGATTCTTTCCTATGACTATCGCATTTGACGGACTCAAGAAAACTTCTTTTTATCTGTAGTGGGTTTGGGGTTTTTTTTAGTTATATCCCTTTGAAGCCTTTGTTGATCCTTCTGATTTCCTGATAATTTATCACCTACCATAATTTATAATCCTGTTTATTGCCCTCAGTAGGGTCAGATTTCTAAATGCTGAAGGACTGGCTCAAATTACCTCTTAAATCTTGAGACTTGGCATTTCTGTGCTGTGCCTGGTTCCCTAATACTCAATCCCATGCATATCTTCTGACTGTTTTGAGTAGTATAACTCTTTTGAGTAGGTGACTTTCTAGTGATTTTATTTTAATTTTAAAGCCTTTTAAATTAAACTGTTCATCATATGTTTGAATGTTTACCAGAACACTGTCATTTTCCGGTGTTTTATTTTTTCCTCTGTGAGTCTGATTGTATGGTTGCTCCGAATTATTTAATACTCAGCTACTGTTGTTTTCTTTGAATTAACTGCTGTGTGTTAATTAAGACTGAATAGAGATTAGCTTTCCCTTTGATGTGCAAGCTCTTGGCCTAGTTACTCTGAGATCCAACACTTGCATCCAAGAAACTGTCTCTCTGGGGCTGGTGTAAGCTGTCCAACCTGTGAGTAGGCTGCTGAACTCGCCTGCTACTGCCTCTCTCCTGCTGCTGGGCTCTTTTCTCTCTGTACTTGCTTTCCTTCCTTTTCATTTGCAGACGTGTATTTTTGCTGTGAGCTTGCCATCAATCTGGCAATGTCACTTTTCTTGGCACTCATAAGTGTCCTCTTTCTCTCCAAAGGCTGTGCATATCTGGGTTTTACTCAGGTTGGCATTTTGTCAGCAACAGTATTGAGTTGTGTTTGCATCACCCACAACCACTGACTTCCCCTCCTGGCTGAGGGGGGTCCATAGACCTTGGGCAGCAAGGGCACTCTGGCCATGGTATGCTGCTGGGCAGGATGAAACCTCTGTTTCCCCTGTGAGCTCTGGAAAAGCTTTCACCTCCCCCTCAGCCTTGGAGAGGTGAGGAGACCCTGCGCTCCAGGAGGACCTTTATGGCAGTGTCCTGCTCTGGTGCAGGCGTGAGGAAGGACAACAGCTCAATTCAGTGTTTAACTTGGAAAACAAAGAGTCCTTCAGAGAAACAGTTCCCTGTGTCAGTGGTGCTGGGGCTGGCAGGGCTGGTGTACCTCTATTTCCATCCCAAGCAGATGATATGTCTCATTAAGACGAGGATACTGGTAATTGTTAATACATCTCTTTTGAAGAGTTCTCATTTGGAGAGTTAATCTCATTAAACTCATCTGCAGCAGCCTGGGCAGTCACAAACGCCTGCTCAAGAGGCTGCCATAATGAGGCAAAGCTTTCTCCTTGCTCAGCCTGCCCCAGCGTGGCCGCAGCACTGCGCACTGTCCGTCATGTGCTGCCAGGGACACACGTCCATCTGCCTTTGGCAGGAACACGTCGCACTAATCAGGATGATGTGCTGTGGGCATGGACACCCGTGTCAGGTTATGGGTTACACAGCTGTTTGAATTGTTGGGAGGATTTCCCTCGGTTGCTCTTTTATATGGTTTATATGGTGTGAAGAGAGCTTTACTCTTGAAGGGACTTAAAGACCTTGGCCCAGTTTGTCCGTGGTCTTTAAAGATCCCATGACGCTTCTGGAAAGAGCTGGAGAATTAATCTCTTTGTGCTCCTTAAATTTCAACAGGGAGAATTATGTTTTGCTTTTCTATCTCTTCTCTGTGTTCTGCTTTGTAGATTCAGGCATTATTATCTTTCACAGCATTTTAAATGTGCACTGTGTGTGGCAATGTGAATGGAAATCTGAGGGTTTAAAGGCAAAGGAAAATCCAGTTGTGAACAGCTTCTGTGCTAGGTGAAGATTGTGGTAACAGGCAAGAGGCAGTGCTGGCAGATAACATATGGGCATTGAGAATATTGAATAAAAAAGGTGAATAAAAAAGTCACAGTGCTGTTAAGAACATAAAAAAAAATTAATTCTGATATGATTTTCAAAATACTGTTTAATTGGAAAAAAATATTTTCTTTAAAAGCATATTTCTTTGACATTATGATGGAATTCAGAGGATAACAGACCTCACATCTGATGTAAATATAGAATACCATGACTACATGTCACAGACTTGATTTATGTCAGTGTAAATGAAAACAGAATCTGTCCTGCAGCAGCACCCATGTGACAGAGTGTGGTCTGCTATCTCACGCTCAGGTCTTTCTCAACATTAGAAACAATCGAATGCCAGATTTGTGGATATCATCCGGCTTTGTGTAACAGGTATATAATATCCATTAAGGAAGAGGTGATGAAACAGGAGGACATTAAATGGAAAGACTTTTTCAGAAATAGAGGAAGGAAAATGGGCAATGAGAAAGAAATAACTTCAAAGACAAGATTTTAAAGTCCTCAATTAATTTCTAAAAGCAGTCATAGGACATGCCTGAAGATTTTCTACAGTAATTAACAACTGTAATTAAGTTACTGAGAACAGAAAGTACATCAACACCACAGGCTGTGTCTGCCCCTAAAATGGGCTTTCTACCAGAAGTGGTGGTGCCTTCCAGACCACTCTGTACTTGCTGTCTACACCAGTCCTAACAGCTACATTGTGCCCCAAACATCACGTCCCAGAGGATGCTCTCTTCTGGGCAAGTCAGCCAGTGAGGCACCAGCTGCCCACCACCCACCTCTCCCACCCCACAGCTCCCCAGCATGGGCTGCACCCCCATCCAGACTGCCCAGCCCCATGGGCCCTTCCCACTGCCCCCTGAATGGCTGAGTTTGGAGAGCATCGTGTAACACTTCCCTTTGCCACAGCAGACAGAGGAGTATTGGAGTCTGCATTTGAGCACAAGACTATTTGCCAAGGTGTGTGGGGAGCCAACCGCACCGAGCATGGCAACCAGCATGAAGTCAGCTTCTAAAAGCACCAGCAAAGAGCCTAAAACTCAAGCGGCATGTTCCCCCTTCTTCAGGAGAGACTTAGTAGGAGCAGGGAGGTGAAATGCCAAAAATGTTATTGCTTCATGTCCAATAAGCAATAAATGAATTTTATTATTTCTCTTAAGTCATAACACCTCTGCTAAGTTTCAGAGCTGCTGCAACCTGAGATAGCTAGTATATTAGATAATACTGCGTCAAGGGGAAATATATGGCTTCCTGAGGTTCTCACTGCCAAATCACACCCCATCACTATTGTTCAAAAATTGCCTGTTAGAACTGTAACAGATGACACTGGGAAATTATGTTAAAGCACTGTAGTCAAATATCATCAAATAATCACACAGTGGGGCCATTCTGATTTAACAGAAGCTGGAATTAAGTTTGAAGTTATGTATCCTGTTTTCTCTTTGATTTTACACAGGCCATGATATATCACAATTGTTTCTTCTCTTCCAGGCTGGATGGAGGAAGTTTTCAATCTAGTGGGTTAAAAATCTAATGTGAAGACATTACAGGAAAACCAGAAGCTTTTAAGGGAAGAAAAGCTTCTTCACTTATACTTGGGCATGGGTTTGAGACAAAAGGATGTTATTTATTAATAATTTAAACACACAAGACAATTATTCAAATGATTTAAATACTTGGTCCAACAGAGGAGGGAAAACACACATGATTTGCTCAGGCTGACATGGGTCCAGGGAAGGGAGCTGTGCATGCAGCCTCAAGTCCATATTTTCCTTCAGGAATCAGGCAAAATCTAGAGCAACCAACACAGACACACTTGTTCCCAACTTTTGCTTTGCAAGTCCAGTTTCCTGAAGTGCATGTCGGACATGCGACAAGAGGTACACAATTGCTGGCATCTAATGGAGGGGAAGAGGGATTGTGGCAGTCTTATTTGTCTAAAAGATGGCACATCCACTTAGAGGAAAAGAGAGAAAATATCAGCTCCCGAGGACTCAAAAAGAAATAAAAGACTATTTTAGCATTTAGGAAACTTCCTTGGTTCACTGGAAAGATTTCATGACTATAAACCCGACATCTTCTTTCCATCTGGCAAAGTTCATAAGCCTTTCCTCTGGACACATGGGCATAAACCCACCTTGCCAGGGCAAGGGGGCTGCTCTGGCTCCCCTGCCAGCAGTCCCAGAGCCTGTGAGGGTGCTAATCATCAAAGCATCCTAAAATTTAATATTCCAGTACCAATGTGACAGTGGCCGTGTAGGAGTGTCTGGGCTAAAATCAGTACTGAAATTTCCCGTGAGACATGCCGTTCATCCCCTTCTCCTCAGAAGGGATAATTTAAAGCCATCAGATTGTTTCCTTTTACAGGGACCCCTTCGCTACATGGCTTGGGCTGCTGCCTCCTCTCCAACCAATAGGACAAGGGTGACTTTTTGGAAAGCGTGTCAATAGCAGCTCCTGTACTTCTCCAAACAGATCCTGTGCAGGCAAAACACTGCACTTCAGAGAAGACTGCTCCTCGCTGCTCTTCCTCACAGAGCAACCCCAATTTAAGGCTGCAACTGGACTGGGAGGTAGTTAAACACTTCTTATCATATTGTGCAAGATGGGGATAGACTGTGAAGAGGACCCACACATGGCTATGAATGATGACACATGACATATTTATAGCATCAAATCCATCTTAGAGCTGCTGGCGTGCAGACCTGCTGAGGAGGGTAGTGAGAGCTGCTCACTGGAGACCAAACATGCAACCATAAGAAGTGCACAGCTTTGCTGACTAATGGGTAGAGATTATAATTCATGATATGTATGGTAGTGGAAGGAGCTTCAGCTACTGAGAAACAGGTGGTGGATGCCTGAGCATCCCTGTGCATTCTGATGGGCTTGGAACTGCTGGAGCCCTAAGAGGAGATGGGAATCAGGCTTCATGGGAGGATGGGGATGCTCCTGCTGCCCACCACAGTCAGCTGCCTGGCTGGGGACTGTGCAGGACAAAGGCAGGATGACACTCAAGGCTTGAAAAAAGCTCACATTGGAAAACCACATCTTGTCTTTGATGGAAAAGAGGTAGCAGGGCTGTTTTAGGGCCAGGGGCAGACTTGATGCTGCTGCCTGCTTTGCCTCACTAGCACTAGCTTTAAATAGAGGAGCTTGTCTGATGAAAGCATCAGTTTTTACAGACTTACCAAAAGAAAAATGTTGATTGTGATTTTGCATAACTGATGGTGTTACCTGAGAAGATAATTGTTGGGTGTGATAGCAAACATTCCCGTTCTCCAAACAGCCAGCAGGTTTTGGGAATGAATAGAGAATTCTTGTTTGAGCAGTTATCCCTGATTGGTTCCAGCTTCTCCCTTGAGACAGGACTCACTGTACCATCTTGGAACTCCCGTATCCCTCAAATGCAGCTCACCTCTCCAAACTCTCAGCAAGCCCACAAAGCGGCAGTTGTGATCCTCACTCTCTTGTGGGTTTTTTTAAACTAGTAGGGATAATTTAATTAATTGTAATGAGGACCACTGTATAGAAAATCTGGAGACCACCCTAGGTGTTAGCTACAAGACAGTCAATATGGGCTTTTTTCCAAACCCTCAAGTGGCCCTTTGAGCCCCCCTTACTACCTCCATAGGCACAATCAAGGAGTGGCACTTTGCTACCACCATGCCCATTTCAAAACCAGCCCTGTCTGGGTGAAAGCCATGTCAAGACAGAAGGGAAATAAAAGGCAGTGGTGGAACAAGAGAACAGGCCTATGCACTAGCAGTCCCAGAGTGTGTTAGGTTACACACCTGCTTCAGACCAGGTCTGTCAGATAAGCAGGAGACTCCCACTCTCCTGGTGTGCCATGAGTGTCAGAAGCTGTGTAAGCACTGTGCTGACCACAACATATTAAGCTGGTGTGAACACAGTGACAGACTGTTATAGCAGTGGTAGAATGGGCTTGGGACTGCAGAATATGGTGTATAATCTATGTTGGGCTTTGGGACAAGGACTCTTGCATGTTTGTTCCTGACTGTGAAGATATGCTTGGTGGAGGCAGGGATGCACTCTGTGGGGTGAACTTTGTTTTTCTAAGGATTCGTTTTCTCTTGTCATTGTGTCCTGGTGGTTTTCACAGAATCACTGTGGACTTCTCTTTGTTGCCTGCTGCTTGGGCAGGTGCAGCCAGCTTGTGAGACTGGCTCATGTCATTGCTATTTCTTACACAAGCTACCTTTCTTCCTTGTATCTTTGTAAAAGCTAAACAGGAGCATGAACTTTCGGCTTCTTGCTTGATAAGGCTATCAAAACTGGTGTGTTCCCTTCCTGGTGAAAAAAATCATAAGGCTCCTTGCCAAGTACATGGGGGAACAAGCAATGTGTGCTATAAAAAGGCTTTGTGCATGGCAGCTTCACATCTTCACCAGCATGTATAAATGCTGTTCTAAATTTTTATCTCTACAGGTACCTGCAAAGGTGATGCAGGACCCCTGGAATTCTAAAGAGGTCTGGACATGTACTTTGACTCTGTGAAGTTGCTGCAGCCTTCAAGTTACCTGGGTAAGCACCAGGAGTCCAGCGTGATCCCCTGCATGACTGTGTGGTTGTGTGGGGTCCATCCATACGTAGGGCTGTGGGGAGAGAAGGTGCACCCTATGCTTGACAGGAGGAAAGGCTGTGAGCAATTGAGATACAAAGACCCATCTGAGAGAGAGTTTGTGAAAACTTCCCACATTCTCTGAGTGTGTGCTGTTTGCTAAGGGAGTAGTTATTGCCTTGTCCTTGCGTGCTGTCTCTGTCAATCTTGTTTTAATTTCTCTTTATCCATAGCGAAGAAAGACTTCATTATGCTGTGCTTACTGTTTTAGGTACCTGCTTCAGAGAGTAAAGGCACGGATTTTGTAATTCTGGGATAAGTAAGCAGCTACTCAATCAGTGTGAGCAGTGGAAGAGAGAGACACAAGAAACTTGTTGGTGGGGACTTGGGCTTAAGAGAAAGGGAGGAACAGGTGTTGTGGCTGTCAGTAGCTTGAAATGGGAAGATGCCATCTTCTTTAGGACACAAAACGTGAAAATCTCAAGGAATGGGAAGCTCAAAAAAAACCCCATATATTTTTCAGATAAGCTGTCTTGTGATTTTCTGTGGCCATTTGTGATAATGGGTGTGCACATGCACACCACCCTCCATAATAAAATTTCACAAAAAAACTGCTCTGGTAATGTGTTTTTCAAAAACCAGGCAGCAAGACCTTCAGAAGGTTCAGGACTGCCTCCAGCAGCCATTTCAGCACAGCACCTTCTGCATCAAGCAGGAGATGACAGAGGAAGGCAAAAGTGCTCGAGCCCCAGCAACGCGTCTGGAGGTGCCCCAAGGCAGAATGTGCTTCCCATGACACCCACCTCCATCATTTATGTAAAGGATGAGTGTGTGGCCAGCATGTGACATCACAACACAGCATCAATCTATTCATGTCCTTACGCTGCTCCAAAACATCACAGGCTATAAAGTGCACAGAAAGCTTGAAGCCATCTCCCAGGGTTTTATCCCTAAAGCCTCCTGGGAAAACAAGCTCTCATTCCAGACTCAGACCTAGTCACATGTGAGATGACAAACATTAAAATGAATTTCAGATCTGAAGCTCACATTTTTCTTGTTGACAGCATTCAAATCTCTCTGGTTTTAGGCCAAGTTTTTATAGTTGTTTTCTTGTGGGTTTTTTTTAATCCTTTATAACAATATAATAATCCTTTATAACAATAAATACATCTCTGCAATTCTTTTTGAGAGATTTCAAACAGAAATTTCTTATGGGAGTGTGGCAGAAGATAACTGATTTTTAAAATTACACTTCAAGGCAACCACAGAAAAAAAGCAGAAAGAGAAGACAAAAATGAGTCCTTGTCACATAAACAAGCATGAAGTTGCCATTTATGCTGCAGTTCACAGTTTTTACGTGAACCCAGTATGTTCCATCAGAACTGTTGATCCAAGTGTTATTTGAGTAGAAAGCTTGAATTATGTGGCTACTCGTTAAAAAGTAGTCTATCAGACTAAACTTAGGGGTTTTAATTAAGGCACCTCCTTATGAGGAACAGTAAAGGACACTGGGAACATCAGCTGTTTAGTGGATTAGCTTCTGAGAGGAGCCAGATCTCTGAAGCATTCTCAGCTGGAGGTCCTGGGATAACAGGCAGCAGGAGAGTTTTGGAGGAGTCCTGGCCACATATGCTGCTGTTCCTGCTGTCTCATATGCAGCACAGGCAAGTCTGGTCCTGAGAGAAGCCCTGCAGCAGCTCGCACCATCAATGCAGATATAATCATGATGGTGCAGAAAGACCAGCAGTGCAGGCAGAGGAGTCCTCTTTAACAGGAGAGAGGAAAACTGCTGGCATGCACAAATAGAGCCTTTTTCAGTCATGCGGACATAGAGGACTTCATGAATGTCACAGTCTGTAAGAAGAAGGGTAAAAAAAATATGTCTGTGGTCTACAGAGCAGTGTACAGGTGATTTGTTGTCAATGGTAGCTAGGCAGGGGTGTCTGGAAAACAGCAAACTGTGCTAACAGGAGATGAACAGATAATCCTCTGAATCATCATCAGGGCCTATGGGCAGTTGCTGTTTGGTGGGGAGAAGGTGAGGAGTGGAAGATTAGTGTAAAAGGTGTCAGAGGTACGTGTTGTTCCAGGTGCAGCAAAACAGAGGACATGCCACTTCCTTCGGGATTTGCATTCTCTGTCTCTTCCTTCCTCCATCTTTGTTCCCTTGCATCACAGCAAATCCAGCACCCATCTTAGAGTGGCAGTGACTACACCCTGCTACAAGACTTTCAACTCCTCTGACAGCTCCTAGATATCTCACTCCTCTCACACCCTTATCCTCTCCTGTACCTACTGCTTTCAGTGTCCCTCCACGGTGACCCGGACAGAAGGCAGAAGATACTATGCTGTTTAGAGCTATTTAAAATAATTTACAGAAAATTATTGTTCCACTGTGATAATAGATGCTTTCCTCTCAAAAAGGCAACTAATTTGGGCCTCCTCCCTCTCCACAGCTGCCCATTATCCCAAGACTTGTAGGATCTTTGAGATTCCTACCTCACTGTTAAATTCGGTGAAATTCAATCAACCTGAACAAATGTATGAAGAAGGGGACACACACATAAGGATTCCACAGTTCCATAAATGAAATTACCCTACAAAATCTATCTACGAAAGAGCTTACAAATGAAGAAACTGGTTTCATTTGCAAAGAATTTGCAATCTGGCTTTTGTGGTTTTCTGCAGGGGAGACTGATAAAGGTCTGAATTCCAAGCAGGGGTGTAGGCAGAATAAAAGAATTAGTCTCCTCCTTTAAATGATGGGAAACATCAAACCGATTAGTGCAGCAGACTTGCACAAGGAAACAATTTTTACGTTGTTACTTGTACTCAACAATGATACAGTCCATTCTTATAGTATACATCAGCTGAGAATCTCAAAGTGCGTTGGAGCTCTTTGAGCACGCCTACCTTCCCTTAAAATGCCCCATCTTTGGAGAGATATGCAACAGCTTCTTTGCACAAGGGCTGGCAGGAAATGTGGAAGACATCCATATTACATCTTTCCTGAAAAGGGATTGATCAATATGCCAAAGGTGATGTTTTGTACAGTCAAGAGAAAAGCTTGGGACATGGGTGTTCTCTTCGTGGGTTACCTCTCTTGACCCAGCTAGATATGCCTACACATCATTTAGACTGTGTACAGAGCAATCCCATGGCACCCATGAGGATTGGGTAATGTCATGTCACCAGATGGTAGAATTGAGGACTGAAAGCTAGGATTGGTTGGTGGTGACCAAAAGTTTGTCTCCCAGGATGTTGTTTCACCACCCATGAGACACAAGTTGCTGTGTCTCAGTGCACTTCTCCCAGAATAAGTGATCAAATTACCAACACTATCACCAAAGTCAGTACAATTAGCTTTCTTGCTGGTTGTTTCAGAAATTAGCCCAAGGGTTGTGTTGAACATTTTCCCACTCAAAGTCTCACGTTTTAAAAGTAAGCCAGACCAAAACTTGGAGAGTCATGGAGAGTGCTGTTCCTGTATCCTTAAGAAATGGCTGCTGAAGAAATTTGAAGTGCAATGACAGGCAGCCACCGATGCTGATTTTCAACATCCAACCGCAGCCTTGCTCCAGACATACCTGAGCAGTCACATCTCGTGGTCTCTGTGTGTGACACTCACAGATACCTTCTGCCTCACGCTGGCTCATCCTGAGGCTCCTTGTACATGCCTTGTGAAGGGCTGCCTGGCTGGGACCCATGCTGGAGTCAGGCACAGCCGCCTCTGTCACACCTGCCCTGCAGAGCTGCAGGCATATATAGAGCAAGGCTGCTCCAAGGCGAAGGTCATGCTCCACCTTAATCCTCAGCCTATAGCTACCAGTGCTCCTGCCCCAACATAAGCCAGTACTCCACCCAACAGCTATCAGCAGTGAAAGGGGTCATGGGCAGCTGGAATCAGCATGGTCTTCCCAAAAATAAGCATGCACAAGACTTTTTATATACTCATGGTTTGAGCTACTGATCTAACTTTACTCATGCTTCTGTAAGAGAACTGTGCTGTTACTGCCCAGGAAAGCTTCCTATCAGCTTAATTTAATACTCCTGACTGTGGCACACGAATGGCAGTCTCCACAATAGACCATGATAACTTTGAAACCCCACTTTTGTCCATCAAAGGGCTTATTTCCTTTGTTACCACATATGGGTGATTGTCTAAATAGAGCTGAGATCTATCTATAAACCTTACAGAATTCATGCTTTAATAGGTAGTTGGGTTTCCAGTTGTTTAGTTTATTTACTACCTCTGGTTTCCAAAATCCTAAGTTCCTGGGTATGCTTTTCCAAAATTTATCCCAGTTGACAGTGCCACATAAGCCTCCATATTAGCCATATTAGCCAAATAACATCTGTTATGGCTCCTCAGGCACTTAGTGCTTGAAGTGTTTCACTCAGCGCTTGAAAGTGTTTGCAAGTGATCTTATTGATTCTGTGTCCAGTTTAAACTTCTTGCACATAGCAACTAAAGGAGTCTCCTACTGTCTCTGTCTGGGAAACCTGGCATTCAAAACCACTGTCCCCTGTGCTGCCAGGTTGTCCTGGGTCCCTGTGGCTCAAATCCTACTCCTCCATCACATCTCAGCTCTATGATTCTCACTTGCAGGTGCTAAAGCAGCTCATGGCTGGGTCCACAATGGGTAGTCAGCAACTGTAGAATGCAGGGGAAAGAAGTCAAGGCAGGGCTCAGAGAACACTCAGATATAATTGTGCAAACTGATACCCAAAATGACACCTCCATACCAGGAAAATTTGAAGAGCAAGGGATAAATGCAGCCCTTACTGGCAGACATCATGGTGGGTAACTTATGGTCACCCAGAAGGACACTGGCAAGTCAACCAGCAGATGCCCATGGTCCTCTTCATACATTTCATAAAGAAAGGACCACAACTCCTGTATTAAAGGAACAATAAATTTGATAATGGTATTTTTTTTTTAAATGAGATTTGGATGGCACAGCTAGTGAGGCAATGAAGGGAAAACTATCAGCTTTGACAAATTACTCTGCTGCAGACAGCCTGCTGATGAACAGCTCTCCTTGTAGATAAATTCCTTTATCGACCCCTGACACTCATGTACAGGCTTCCTCCCTCCCCTTCCCATTTTACACGTTTCCATAGCATTCTTCTTTTTCCTCCCAGTGCCCTCTGTCTTTTGTTGAAAGCATCTGCATGTAAAGTGGACTGCTCATCAAGCTCTGAGGCTCTCTGGAGTCACTACAACAAATTACAAATGATATGAACTGATGGTATGAAATGAATAATCTCTGCAAACGGCATGATGTACTAGCCTGTTTGCTGCATTAGTCAGACACTTTGCTTCAGTTCAGCAAAATGCTGCCAAAAATTCTGACCACACCCAGAAAGAAACATGAAAATATTCCTCCCAGGAAAACAGAAAGCTTAATTTAGTTAATTTTTGAAATGACATGGTAGCCAGCTAACTGGATTTCACACAGAAAAAGAAAGCAGTATAGCTCTCCTTCTTCAGAAAAAAATTATAAATGATTCAAAGAGTTTTTAAATTATTGGGCTATTATAGAAATGCAGACAGATGCTGGATGTGTGCAAGACATATAATTCCATGTGTGAATTTAGGGGTAAAAGTGTGAGTAGATTCTAGACAAGCACATTGCATACCATTAATGTCCCCTTTGAGGGTTTCAGAATATCAGAAGGGAAAAAAAAAAAAAAAAAAAAAAAGAAAGAAAAAACATCCCTCTTAGGTCAAACACAGGCCTGGCGGAGACTTGGGCAGCCCTGTGTCCTAATGCAGAAAGTCACCTAGCAGATGCTTTTTAAAGAATATGAGGAAAGAAAGCAAATGCAGAGCAATCCTACACTTCCACACTCAAGCAGGCACTGTGGGGACTTTTTAAGCTGGAAGGTACATCTGGAGCCTGATTTTTAATAGCCACAGAGACGCTTACTGCTCAGGTGGTCTTTCTCTGCATGCTGAGCAGGTTTGCCTTGTAAACAGAACAGAGGAACAGCCCCAGGGACTGCTCTGGGCTGATGCAGAAACAGCTACCACCTGCCCCTGCTCCTCCAGGGAGCCCCAACTTTGGGGCATAATCAGACTTGGGTTCCTTTGCTGAGAAAGCCAACAAAAGTTATCATTAATATAAATTGTGGTGATGGACTCCCTAATTCTGTTCACAGAGGTCATTATACAGCTATTACACTGCAACAAAATGTGACCACTACTGATCTGGGCTGGTTTGAATTAATGATCCAGAAATGAAAGGCTCTATATCCTATTAACAGTCTGCCAAGCAATGCCAAAGCCCATTACTTTGGTTTATTTGTAACTCGTCAGGAAGGACCCAATGCAAATCCAGATCTGGAGTCAATCCAGAGAAACTCAAAGAGGCAACCCTACAGTCTCTCTCACAGGGCAAAGCAGCAACTGCAGTGGGAAAAAACGCATTTCCATGGTGCTTTGTTCACTCAGATGCATGTTGGACAGCGATGTGGAAAATGACTGGGGAGACATGAAGAAGGACTTAGACCCCCACTTTGCAAAAGCCATCTGCTGCACCACAACTGCAAGGTGTAAATAAAAGATAATTATCCTCAATTTCAGCTCTGGTCAGTGCACAAGCTTGTTTTGTACTTTGCCGTTTGCAGCTGGCAAAAGAGGGGTGGGTTTGGCAGTGGCAGGTGTGCAGGCCCTGGTGTGCACTGTGGGGACAGGTCCCCATTGCCTGCGATGTGCTTTCTCCCTGCTGATTGATTTGAGCCAGCAGGACCCTTCAGCTGGCACAGAGCCACCACAACAGGACTGTCCCATGGCATGTTTCAACCCAGCTCCCCACCCTACCACCCACACAACTGTTGGTGCAGAGAGTGAAACTTTGGTACCACAGTGATAACTTTATGTCCTTGTTCTAATTCAAGCAATACAGTGATAAGGGAATACCAAGAATACTGTGCTGGGAGTGAGTTATGATTGTGTGCCCGTCTTGGCAGCTTGATGCTTGTGCTTGCCTATTAAATAGTCCAGGTAGATTGTGTGCTGGGCTGGCAGCCCAGTCACGTGCAACACTGCAGTTTTTTTATCTGCTTACTGCTGGAGACTGCAAGTAAGGATAAGCATACAAGTGAGCTGAGGCAATCTGCAAAAAAGAAATCACAGCTTCCCTCTCCATTGTTACCATTTGATGTGAAAGGAAGAGGAGAAGGGGGAGAAAAAAAAGCCTTTCCTCCAGGTCCCCTGCCTCCTCTGCTCCCGAATGAGAGCTGATGCAACAGCATCACCACCTCAGCAACTGACTGCAGCCTTGATCCAGTCCAGACTTTCTGCAGATCCCTACTGGAAGGAAGCCATTTTTCTTGAGTGTATTTCCAAGAAACAGTTGACAGGCTTGGCACAGCTATTCCTGGAAATGTTCAATAGGTCATCTTCTGGAAGAGAGTGCTGACTGATGGAATTGAACAGATCTTGTTTTGCATGCCGTGCACCGCTCGCTCCATCTCTCACGATGTCTTGGCACTTGCCTTTGCTCTATGCCCAGGCCCCCCAGAGCCTTGACCTCCCCACCCACTGGCTTCAGCAGCACATCAGCCTGTGTCCAACCTGCTCTGCACTGAAATGGCCACAGGACTTAGTGTGCTGGGAACTGTATTTTCCTCCTGGCAGCACTGCCATGGTTGTCTTGTGCTGCCATTACAGTTGCTGTGTGAAGGCAAACGTCCCCAGACCATAAATTACAGAGCTGCCCCCTTTGCACACATGCACCAGTGCCATGGAAATCTTGTGCACATACAGAGACAGGCATGTGTGTGGCAGTCGGCAGCATGGGGACATGGACTGTCCGACTGGGCTATCCCTGCTTGGCCCTGATACCAGCATATGCCAGAGATGGGCTTTTAGCTTTTGCGTCACGATGTTGTTTGCCAGCAGTGAGGAAGCTCAGGAGGACGTCATGCTAGGAGAAAGTTGCTTAAGGTGAGGCTCTCTGGTGAGGGAAAAACCCAAGACCCATGTTGGGTGTTGCTTCTGAGCTTCTCCTGTGTTTAACCTGTTTCTGGTAGTAATTGCCAAGGAAGATCTATTCCCTTCACTGATTTTGGGGTGGATCCTGGCATCTCTTGCTAACTGAGGAAAAGGTCTTGGATAATGATCAAGGCCCAACCCAAGCCAGAGCAGGTCAGGATGTCTTGCTGGCACTCCCACCCAGGGTGAAGAAGTACTGCCGTGTGCCAGCACACCCCCACTGGCAGCAATGGGGAGGGGTCTGGGAGCAGGGACAGTCATTCAACCTCCCTAGCCTCTGTTTACCAGTTTTGATATGTAAAAACTGCCAATGATTGTGCCCTCAGGTCACCAATCAGGCAGGAAAGTTGCTTCATTTTAGAAAAGCACTTAAGTTTGCTCCATGCAGAGTGCCATAGCCTGGCTCTGCAGTGTCCCAACCAGCCTGGCCGCAGACGAGGGAAAACTCAGGACCCCATTGCATCTGAGCTTCAGGGTCAGGCTTGCCCTTCTGCCCACAATAGGTATTTTATATCCATGTTCAGAGAGATTTAGCATGGCTGGATGCTTTTAATTTTGGCCTAGATAGCTCCTTATCTTGCTGAAGGATCTTTGCTTCTGTAACAGCACAACCCAGAAGGTATGTGCTGCTACCACCAACAGCAGCCATGTAATGCTCCCTGACCATGTACAATGAGAGTAGCAAGAGCAGGGCTTGTCTTCATGTCCATTCTCAATACTTTGAGATGGATAAAGCCCTGGAAGTACAGCCTAGGTTTAACTAGGATGTGGCACAAAGAGCTGTCCCTGCCTCTGTGTTTGGGCAGTGGTGATTCTGCCAAAAATACTGTTTATCTTTTTCTTCTGCAGTCTGTGAATGCAGCTGTTCAGTAAAATTATTTTTAAACAATGCTTTGCAGGTTCTTTACTGTCCCACCTCAGTGTTATCCACAAATATTGTACTTGCACTCTGACAGGAGTTAAAATTCATCTGTAGCAGTAAAAATATCAAGATAAAACACACTCAGTCCAAAGAGCTGTCAGAACAGATCCACTGAGTCCTTAGGCAGAGGCTCAGAGAAGCTATTTCTTTCCCCCTTTCACATCGTGGACACACTGCACTGCTGCTTGATTTCCTCCTTATTGCCCCCTCCTTGATCCCTAGTGGCCCACAGCTCATCTCCTCTAGCCTGTGGGTTCCTAGAAATACTCTGCCGTGCAACTGAAGAGGTATTTCAAAAAATGAAGATTGGAAGGTACTCCTTTGTGGTAGTAAAGCAAACAGGGGTGAACACGCAATGGACACTCGTTCCCCATGCCTCTGGAGCAACCCTTTGCACCTTCCTGCTCATTCTTAGATGCTGCAAATATTCCCTGATTGAAAAATCCAGAGAATTTTTTCAAGGAGACAGTCAAATCACTGTCCCTGTTTACTGGTGAGCAGTGCAAGGGAGGTGACCCTGAGCTCACAGGCACCAGGACACCCCAGGCCACTGACTTCGAACTAGAAGCCCATGAAAGAGAACACTCATGGTTGGTAACCCTATTGCAAACACAAGAACAAACCCTAAAGTGCAGCCCCAAAACAAGGACTTTCAACAGAGCTGAGGGAAGGTGTGAAATGAAGGGTTCATTTTGGAGAAACTCTTTCAAAGGGATGATGTTGTAATCCTTTTGAGTACAGG
Organism: Phylloscopus collybita; assembly: GCA_027886175.1. Taxonomy (NCBI): domain Eukaryota; kingdom Metazoa; phylum Chordata; class Aves; order Passeriformes; family Phylloscopidae; genus Phylloscopus; species Phylloscopus collybita. Next base: position 44,485,203 of record JAJNNQ010000137.1, on the reverse strand, counting down.
AATGTGCCTTTACTCTTTAGGTTTTGCTCTCTACCTCCAAAGCATGGGATTGAGGAACACCTCTCCCATAAACACCCTCTTATTTGTGGGTGCAGTTGCCTGTTGCAGCATGTCCATCAGGATGGGAGCCATGCCCGTGGCTTCCCTCCCTCACTTCCCTTGCTCCAGCTTCCATGGGTCTTCTCATCCACTGATGGGAACCACAGGCACACATGCACTGTAGACCGATTGCTGTATTTCTCTAAATTCAGCTCACTGTGGGGTGCACCTGCTCTGCCACATTGGCAAGCTGGTGTTTTTCCAAATCTATGCCTTTTATTGCTTTTTTAGAGGCATTAATAAATACCTCAAATCATCATTTTTTGCTGATTTAATTACTGGTTGTCACCACTCAGCAAGTATTTCAAACAGCTGACAGTGAGGAACACTCTGTCATGAGCAGTACAGAAGAGGAACTCTTGGAAAAAGAAGAAAATCTCTAAAATAAAGGAGGAGCCACTCAAAGCAACACTATTGGGGTCCTTGTCTCCCTCCTAGGGGGTGGACATACAGAAAAATGTGCAATTTTTAAATCAAATCATTAATTCATTCTTAAAAAGCTTCTCAAAGACCGTAACTCTCAGGAGCTCATGGATGCCAGTGGGACCAGCTCCCATGCCTTCCTCGGGGTCTGGAATTCCTCAGTCCTCCCTTCTAGTGCAATATTGAGCATTGGGAGGGCCTAGAAGAGGAGGCTTTGCAGAGCTCTGCCCAGCTGAAGAACACACCTTTCACCTGATCCTCTAGAGACCACTTTTCTTTAGGCAATACTTGCTGAGTCAGCAGAAAAAGCCATTTATAGCTAAATGCAAGTAGGTCAGGGTAAGAGTGGGTTAAGGGGTATAGCAAAAGAGGAATATTGTGGGGTTTTGATTAACTGCAGGAGAACTCATCCTCTAGCTGAAAAAGAAATCCTAGTCTACAGTCTGAGATAGGATTCATGTGGAAGATATATCTTTTAAACCATACTGTGTTTCTTAATAGAATCTTTTCCTAAACCTAGATTCCCTATAGCTTGGTGTCTGCTGATGGGCAGCTAAGAGTCAGTGTTGCTCGGTCATTTTGTTCAGAGCTGTGGTTTTTTAGAATCTATTTAGAAAAATCTCTTTTATTTTACTTGCCTGTGCATCTCCTCAGTATCTGGCCAGCTTGTGGCTGATAGTTCTCAGTGACTCACAGATAAAACCTATTAAAAAAACCCCTGAGCAGTGACGCACCAGATGTGCAGTGAAATTTTAAAAACATGCTATGACTTTTTAGGAATACATGCAATTAATATTAAACAGATGCCTGAAGTTTCCTGCACAGCTGTTTCTCTGTTATGTATCATGACTTTTAATGGCACCGAGGTGAGGCATATAGACATGAAGAAAAGCAAGCCTATTCCAAATTCAACATTTAAAATTCGAGCAACAAAGGGTATAGGGTGTGGCGGGGGTGATGGGGTGAAGCCAAGCCACTGAACCTCTCCCAAGGCCCAAAATGGAACATATTTGCTCAGGAGTGCTGCAAAGCAGACAGTCACACATTTTGGTCAAGGTAACATATATGGTCTACTGCTGGACATTTTATCACCTTTCTTGGGCACCCTCGTCATTGCTGGTTTCCTGGTAGCAGGGATTCATTCCGTGTTTTTACACAGCTGGGACTAGAGCTTGATTACAAGGCCACATTTTGTTCCAGAATCCCTCTTGCTGTGCATGAACTGTTTAGACAAACAGAGTAGGTATTTCTCCAAGAAAGCTCGTCTACCAAGTTCCAATTTCCTTCTATTAGATATATGAACCCTTTATTACCTCCACAAAGGCCTCCCTGAAAGTCACCTTGTCAGGACGTCCACAGCTGGTGAGATGGCAGCATTATTGCAGCAGCCATCAGCATTGGCAGCCAAAAACATCAGGAGTTGAAAACACCTTGTCTCAAAAATCAGTACTTTGGTGGGGGGTGGAATTGATTTGACACAAGCAATGGGATCTCAATTAATGTACACACCTATGGCTGATTTGGGCATCAGCTAAAGTCACTGGAGTGTGAATTCATCTCATCCTAAAAAAAGCATAAGAAAAGGTAGATGAATTGCACCCAAAAGGCACTGCCTTCTCTTCTTGACTGTAAAAGGATGTGATAGGGATCACACCCTGATGTAGGTGTCACTATGGGAGATGTCAAAAGTTAGATGAATCCTTTGGCTTTCTAACAGTAAATGTTTGGCCAAAGCTAGTCATCTATACTCTTTCAACAGCTGGTGGAAAAGAGATCCTTCTAGAAGATTTCACATGCTTCTACCTGACAGGTGGGCTGAACTGGCTGCTAATAGGGCCCGTCTTCATTCTGCTGTCCATAGAAGTGTAGGAGACATGCTTGATCATTAGCTGGTGAAAGTCAACGAAGCTGGTGAAGGGATGCTGCTGTCAGGTCTCTTGTAAAGTTTCTTTTCTTCAGGCTCCCATCCTCCTCATTCACGACCTCAGGAAGGCCACATTTCATCCTTTGGCTGGCATGGTGCAAACCTGTCGGTACCTTTGTGTTTCCTCGTGTATCTTTTCTAGCTCTAGGATTAAGCAGCTACAGTGACACAAGAAAGACCCTGGATGATAAGCAGTTCCAAACTAGGTACTCTCCAGTCCCTTACATATATGGTACAGTTCCCCCTCCCATCCACTGTCTACCCTCCCACAGGGATCTCCTGTGGCCCCAGATTTCTCCAGCAACAGCTGCTGTCATTCCCTACATCATTCTGGGGGCTTGTTATAGTTCTCATATTTGCTTTCTCACTATTCATCATGCCTTCTGCAGAGAGTCACAGCCAGTTTATCAGTTACCAGGAGCATGCTTTCTGGGATGAAAAGCAATTTCCTTTTTTCCTCTTGTTGCAGGAGCCTAAAGAGAGTTTGATTTATGCCATCAGTTTTAGATTTAAAAATCTTCAGCTTCACCTAGGTACATTTCCTGGAGATCAACAATGCTTAGTATAGTAAGCATTTAGTAATGCTTAACAGATGAGCAATTCTGTTATGCCATATGATCATCTCTTAAACATTAGGTCTGGATTTTTCCTACCATGTTAGTTACAGCCACTGTCAAATCGTGTCATTCTTCTTTTCCTCTTTCTCCTACCAAGCTTATGATCCCAGGAGAGGTCACAGCAGTGAATGTGGCAACCGTGCATTTGCCTCTTCTGATCAGCTGCACTTCTGGCTTGCTATTGTGCAGCACTCCTACTTTGTTGCTGTTAATAGCTCTTAAAAACATAAGTGTTTGCCAATATGCTCATGTAGAAGAACACAATGGCATTATCTGAGAAATGTCTGCGGGGGAAGTGGCATTCACCACTGCATGGATGGCTTAAAGTCAGCTGTTGTTGAATTTCTGCAGGGCTCGTCAGACGTCTGAGCCACTGTGGTTCACCCTGAGGGTCTACACAAACCCACACTGTCTGTGGTGGGGGAGGCACTGGCCGTGCATTAGGCCCAGCTTGGGCATACAGCAAAGAGGTGCCACGAGGAAAGAGCAGGAACACAGGCCTCTATACTGGGCCTAGCACTCACCCCTTACTCTCTTCCAAGTTTGGAACAGGTTGCCCAGGAAGGTAGTAGATGCCCAAGCCATTCAAGGCCAGGTTGGACAGGTGTCTGAGCAAGCTGGTCTAGTTGTTTCCCAGCTGACTGCAAAAGTCTTTTCCAAGCTAAACTATTACACGAGTCTATGATTTTATAAAACTTCAGAGAACAACCTGCATTTCTCAGACGGAACAGCTGAGAGAGATTTTGAAGGAGCTGATACTTCCGTTGAGTTAATTTTGTTCCCAAGGAACCAGCTATTTTGGTTGCCTTTGTCTTGAAGCAAGGCTGTGCTATGACTCACAGGCCCATACCAGAGCTGGACAAGCCCCTCACAGCTCCAGCTAATGGAGCCTGACCTTCCCATGACACCCTCCAGCTCCACCAGAACTGCACCCAATAGTTTGGGCATTTAGATTCAGACCATGGCCTGAAAACCATCAGGAGGACTTGGATGAGATGGCCAAGCCTCATCGTTCAGCCCTGCGTGTCCTGATACTGGCGGAGCACTCCTGTCCCCTGTGTGCTGTGTGGTAGGACAGTGGTGGCTCTGCACCCCTCGGCCACCACTGGGTGAGTGGCAGCCGTGGTCAGAAGTGTTTGCTGTTGTTGGCTGTGCTTGGCCAAGTGCCTACTGGTGCTTCTCTTGGGGGATAGCTTTCTTCAGTCACTCATGGCTTGGGCTTGTCACCTTGCCAGGATGCACGCCTTGTGGGATTAGCTTTTGGAAATTGCAGCTGGGTACCCTGCGAGCAATGTCCCTTCTAGGAAAGCATGTTAAACCCAGAGCCATCCTGTCAGCTGGATTTCGGAATTAAATCTGATGTGTTGGTAGTGTCTGCCTCAGTAGAGAAAAAAAGCGAAAGAAAAATCTTTCTTTCTGTGGCATGTGCTGGCATCTAAGGATGCCCTAGCAGTCAGGGACCTGGGGCAGCACTGGGAGAGAGCTCTCTGGGAGCTCTGAAGCATACTTTCTTCTCTATTGACCCCCTTTATTCCTGTCCTCTACATGCTTAGGCACACACATCCCTCTCTGACCCGCTGCTATCCCTTGGCTTTAACAGATGCACAACAGCTGACTCACGAGAGGCCCAAACTGACAAAGAAGCAGGGAAACCAACAACCCAGAGCCCAATCTGCAGGTGAAACAGAGAAATCACAGACCTCAAACTCAGAGTCAAATGGTCAGCCAGACTCAGGTCTTCATTTCCACTGTGATTTTCTCCAGATCTTTGTTATTACTCTTGCCTGCTGATATTGTATGGCTCTTGGTTCAGACAACTAGTTTCAGGGGTTTAGTGGATTTCCTTTTTTCAGAGTTCTGTCAGATGCACATATTCGGTGGTGTGTGAGAAAACCTAAGTGTATCACAAGGATGTAAATCTCTGGTTGCCTCCTCAAAGCCTATGCTGACATGCTTTGTACCATGACTGAGAAGCACACCCGTGCTCCTCAGAGCTCTCTCTGCTCTGCAGAGGTTTTTGGGGCTCCCCTGCTTGCCGTGCAATGGCTGCTTGCTTCAACAGCAACCCTAGGTGTGCACAATCACAGGCTCATTAAGCCTTCACCAAACTTTGCTCACCAAAAGTCTGCATCACTCTACGAGCTGCAGTGCGGTTTCTCAAATGTTGTGAAGTCAGGACCAGAAATGGAGAGCAAGAATATATAATTATTGAGGCTCATTTCACATGCAGACATCAGACCTAATGCCATAGAGAGCCCAGTGAGAGGCACGTAAAATTCCTTCAGAAGGTTTGGTTTCCCAGGTCTCCTTCTGGCTTGTTTATTAATCCTGAGACGTTTCTCAGAAGTCTTTATTATCTAGAACAGGGGTGTGTGCTATTCGCATGCTGCTTCTTGGAAATTACTGGGAGGCAACTTACTGGGAGGTAATTCTAGATGGGAATATGAACAAAAGGTGTTGCTTAAGCACTTCGAAGAATAATTGAGCACTTGCTATGCAGTTTGTTTAATAACCTGAAAGACAGATTCTTATCAGAAGTCTCCACATGCTCTAGTTACTCAATTGCTTTCTTATTTAAACAAAGCCTATCAAATATGTCCATAAAAATAAAAGTACCTCATAAAAGGCAGTTTCACTGAGGTGTGCCTGCTCTAGATAATTAAATTAAATGCTATATTTTTCTGCTAGTATGTCTTTATATCCCTTTTTTTAACAGGGGTCCTGTGTGCCCGTTGGGCTTTCAAGGGCAATGACTGTGCCATGAGTCCCCAGAACTACTCCTGTTAAGGTGCCATAGCGGCTGATGTGGTTGTTGGCTCATCCTGACTGGTCTCAACCAAGTGCAAACACTCCCAGCCCCTTCCTGGAGTTCACGAGGTGAAGCTGGGAAACTTCATCCTCCTGATGGAGAAAGTATCACTAAAAAACCCCAAATAAACATTGAAATAGTGTAAGAATCTCTGTGTACCTGCTTCCTAGAGAATGGTGTTCAGTGTACATGTAAAAAACCCCCAAACCACCCCATTCTGGTTTGCAAGGAGAACTGAATTATTCTCTTCAGGATAACCCAAAATTAGTGGTGCAATGATAGACAAGTATAATCAATAACAATAAAATAGCTTATGATTGAAAACGTGGCGAACAGTGACATGTAGAAGTCACAGGTAGTAGAATGACTGCACACTTTCAGAGACAGAAGGGCTAAGATTTGAGGCCCACACCTGAGCTGCATGCCACTGGGCAGGCTTACTTAACAGCTGCCAAATGACCAAACATCCCAATGGCAGGGAAAAATTCCCTCTACCAGCACAGAACCCAAACCAGAGAGGAAGTGCTGGACCAATTCTGAATTTAAGAAAAAAAGAGATATTGTTAACCAAAAATTAGGCCTGATTCTAGAAATACATCTTCAACTAGGAACACTGCTGGTGGGCGTTAAGCTTGAGCAGTACTCCCAGCTAAGGTGTTGTCCTAACCTGCCCTGAGCCTGTTCATGGAGGTGACTCTGTCATGCAGAAACAGGACCTCGGGCAGTTAAATATTATGCCTAGGCACACATTCCTCAGGACAGCCCTCACAAGAGAGAGAAGTAACTCCCATCCAGTGAAACGGCCTTTGAGCATATGCTGCAAGGAGCTGTTAAGGATGTCTCTGTGCATCTTCTCCACGTGAATGAACTTGTTGCTGGTGTGGTGAAGGTCTGAGAACCTGGTGGTCTCTCTGCACAAATCTCAGCAGCCATAAAAAAGCACAGAATCAACTCTGCCTCTGCTCCAGGATACAATAGGTTTGTCCCTCTCATGGCCTGAGGACAGTTCAAGTACTTGGCTCATTTGATCCTGCCTGCCCTTTCCCAAGTCTGATAGTAAGGGCTGGTTCTGTGTGGGTCAGATGTGAAAATAATAAAAAAAAAAAAAAAAAAAAAAAAGCCCACAGATTTCTATTACATCGTGTTTCTTTTGGGTCAACAGTGGCTTTGCAGTCTTGATCTCAAGGTGGAAAACTCCATGAATGTATTAATGGCCTCCTGAGCCACCAAACCCCAGGTTTTATGGGATTATTCTCATTCCAAAACTCAAAATTAGCTCAGTTTTGCAGAATTACCAATATCCTTTGCTGAATGGCTCCACTTTTCTGGCATTTTTGTTTGTTTGTTGGGTTTTTTGTTTGGGTTTTTTTTTTTTTCCTTTTTTATGGCACTTTGAAGTGAATAATGCAAAGTAGTACTTGTGGCAGTGATAAGAGGATCCCACAGCCCATAGCCTAGAATGCTTACTACATCCACAAAACTCCCTTTCCTTTTGATTGCCTCAAATCCAAAAAGGCTGCTTTTTCAAAAGGAGATGGTAAAAGTACCATGCTTCAGTGTTGCAATATGACAGAAAAGAAACGACACTCACGCACTGAGATGCCCAAAGCAAAAAAGGGGCAGTTAATTCACAGACCTTGACATTTATAGAATTCCAACAGTGACCATGGATTGGAGGAAAAAATTGTCCTCTCCAATCACACTGGTCAAACCAACAATCCATCAATTCTCTCCTCCTCCAGAAAGGAATGCAAAACAATAATTATTTACGTGAAAAGTGTGTGAGAAACTTAATCTCAAAAGTAAAACCTCAGAAATGCTGAAAAAAACAGGGCAACACTTCAGCAGGTTCCAATTAAAGAAGGCCTAATCCAAAGCACACTGAAGTTAATAGGAGACTTTTTGTCCCTTTGCTCTTGGGGCTTGGACCAGACATCAGCTTCAGAAATGGTACCTGTATCACATACAGATGTTTTAATGCAGTCTTTTCCTGTAGAAGAGATAGGAATCTTCCTGTGCCATCATCAGCTCTACCACCAGTTTCAAAGGGAAATTGCAATTAGTCTTTTTTCACAACTAAAATGCTAGGTACAGAAGTGAATTCTGCAAGAACACATACTAATTTTTTAATCTGCTTATTTTTGTTTCTGACAAATGTTCATTTTTCTCAGGTAATTAATTTAAAAAACCACTGCATTTAGGGGAATAAACCAAATCACTGGATTTCTTTATAGATCTTTAGATCTTAGGTGACAGTAAGACACCTTGAAAGTTAAAATTCTTTTCATTTAGTGAAATTTGGACAAAGATTTTGAATATTCACTGTAAACAGACAAAGGTTTTATCAACTGTCCTTTTAGTTCTACATCTACTATGTCTTGACATTGGTCTATGACTATGGAGAACAGGGAAGCTTATAAACAGATTAGCTCTCAGAGACTGTTTCCATTTCCAATAAGAAACAAAACTGGCGGCATGATCACATTTAGCATGAAATAAGCATGCCTTTCATTTTCTTTGAAAATAATGTGATATTGTTTATTTTTCCAGACTTTTGCAAAATGTATTATTTCATAGATTGTTGTCTGGATTTTTGCTGTTCTCCTCTATCTCTTTAAGAAGTTTTTCTAAAGTTCTATTTCAGCCTTCTGTGTTTACCTTTTGCAATGGAGTCTCTCACTATTTTACATAAACAACTTTCTTGTTACGGTAACTGTCTACCCATGTTTACATTCTCTTAAGGAGGAGACTGTTGATGGACTGTTGGGTTGACCAGTGTGGTTGAAGAGGAAGATTTTCTTCCTCCAATCCATGGTCACTGCTGGAATTCCATAAATGCTGAGGTCTGTAAATAAACTTTCCCTTTTTTAGCCTTGGACATCTCAGTGAGTGAGTGTCGTTTCTTTGTGTCGTATTGCGACATCAGATCAACGACTGTCATAAAATACGACAGATGGAAATTTCCCTGACTATATCTGGGAGAAGTGGCTTACAGATGACTGCATTTTCGTCTTATACTCCAGCCACTCTTAAATGCTGGCACTCTGACATGCTTTTACCCTGAGAAGATCCTTCCTTTGTGATCATTCATACAGCTTATGCAGGTGAGAATTGGTGCTCTTAGGTCTTGCCTATTGCCATGCTAAGAGTCCACCTCTACTTGCAGAGTACAAAACAGTTTTATAGAACTTAATTACCACTTAGAAGAGTTAAATGAGATGCCAGAGTCTCCTCTGGAGACCAAGGAAGAAAATCAATGAAAATCAATTCTTCTTCCAAGGACTGGAAGTTATGCCATCTGTTTCAGCGGAAGCTCCAGCAGTGGCCACATTTATGCTTTCTTGTCTTGGAGCTCCTAAACTCTGTCACAAATAAGTAGACACCAATAATACCAAGTTTTACTAGTGAGGAATTTTTAACATTGGTTAAGAAACCTAAACACATCAGAAAGAAATTTCTGCTGGCTCACCTTTGCCAAACTCACACTCCATCCCAAAGCCCAAAGTGGCTGCACACCTCACCACAAGCGGTGGACCTGGGGTTCCTCTGAAGTCAGGCTGCCCCCTGCAACAGTCCTGGAAGCACAGTGGGCAGGGAGGACAGGAGCCCCTGTGCAAGTCTCCTGTCATCACCCAAACTTTGGCACAAGGGAGTTTGAGGCAAAGGGAGAGATGGGGAAACTCACTGAGTTGCCTCAGTCCTGAGCAACAGTCAAATTGCAGGCTTGTCCATGAGGTTTAAATAAATAACATTTTCTCTTAAATTAGCAGAAAAGAATAAACATTTTAAGATCATCTGAGTGTTCTATGAGAGAATAAAAGGCCTTATTATACATCTGAAGAATTAAATTTTCTTAATTGCATCCTTCTGCAAAATAAAGCATTACATACAGAAGAAAAATATTTTTAAGTGGATGGAAAAATCCACTGGGTTAAAGGAATACTACTGTCAGTTAAATGTATCCCCACATTTGTAGTGCAAAAACAAGCTTTAATAAAAATGAAGAGTCTAATAGGAACATTTCCATGAATTTAAAAATAACAGCAACAGAAACAATCTCATAAAACAAGTAAACCTCTCCCTTCAATATTTGCAACTCAAGTATTAGAGCACTCATTCAGGCCCTGGAAATGTGAAAGCAACTATAAATTATGAATTATATGCTTTGCTCTACAATATGAGAGGCCAGGTTTTATAATCCTTGTCTAGCTGTGGCCCCTGTAATTTTAGTACCAGGTGCAAATATTGTACCATTTAGCCCACTTAAAGAAGTTGTTGAAATTACCTGAAATTATACTCACCCATCACGTTTCCAGTGGCGCACAGGAGATACTCAGACAGATACCTGTCTTGAAAGGAAGCCTTATTTAGTATGAAATTTCGTATCTACTGAACGTTGTTTTCTTAACCATTAAAAAGACCCCAAGTGTATTAGTTATTGATAACCTGATAGTTATTGATAACTGGCCAACCATATCTGCAACCATACCTGCAACCTAGGCTGCATCAAAAGCATGGCCAACAGGTTGAGGGAAGTGATTCTCTACCTCTTCTCTACTGTACAGTAAGATCCACCATTCTACCACTCTCATAAGATCCCATGTGGAGTGCTGCTAACAGCTCTAGAGTCCACATACACAGGAAGGACGTAGAAGTGCTGGAGTGAGTCCAGAGAAGTGCCATCAAGTGGACCAAAGGGCTGGAACACCTCTCCTACAAGGAAAGGCTGTGATAGTTGGGACTGCTCAGCCTGGAGAAGAGAAGGCTATGGAGAGACCTGTCCAGTATCTAAAAGGGGCCTACAAGCAAGTTGTAGAGGGACTTTTTACAAGAACACATAGTGATACGACAAGGAGGAGTGGCTTCAAACTGCAAGAGGGTAGATTTAGATTAAGTATTAGGGAGAAATTCTTAGCTGTAAGGGTCATGAGGCACTGGAACAGATTGCCCAGAAATGTTTGGATGCCTCATGCCTGGAAGTGTTCAAGGCCACGTTGGATGAGGCTTTGAGCAAACTGGTATACTGAAAGGTGCCCATGGCAGATGTGTTGGAGCTAGATGATTTTGGAGGACCTTTTCAATCCAAACCACCCTATGATTTCATGAAATGAAGAACATGAAATGCAAAGTTCATCCAGAGAAGAAGGTACCAGGGTCCTGTGCTTATTACATTGCTTCACCATCCAGATCAGTTGCCTCCTTGGAGCACTGTGCTCATTCTGGGTTAACTGGAGAAGAACTGCCTTGAAGACCAGTCTGTGTTCAGACTTGGTCCATGTTAGTTCAGAACAAGATAAGGTACTTACATGTATGACACTGGGAGTCAACTTCTTCCTCTAAATCACATTTTCAGTAGTTTCTCCTGTCAACCATCCCTAGCTTTTTTTCCTCCAAACTGCTGCCAGGAAGACTGCTTTGCCTCTCTTTCCTAATATACGCTCCTGTCAATCTCACTGTCAGAATTTCTTCAAAGTCCTCATCCCACACCCTGTGCTGGGCTGTGCTCGTATAAATTTGCCAAATGTCTGTACACCTGCTCTGGAATGGTTTTCCACCTAAAAAAGAACATGTTGGCATTAAAGCATCAGGAAACAGAAAAAATAAATAAATCCCAAACCCTAAATTGATTTACCTTGTTTATCTGGAATTTGTTGATATAGTTAACCTCTGGAAGTAGGAGATGAATTGTTGAGATCTGAATATGATTAGTTAAGATCTTCTGTATACAGTACTGAAGGTCAGAACTGTATACAGAAGATTAAAACCAAATATTACCAGATTGCTTCAGAATCTGCAGGAGCCAGATCCTGCCAGCATGTATTTTTTTTCCATGCTTGTAAAAACCAAGGCATATAGGATTTCTTTAAAATCTCTTTGTCTTTTCTACTTTCCCATGTATTTCAAAATTTGGGTATAAAAATAACAAATTTAAAAAAAATAAATAGCAGTAAAGTTCATTCTTGCCCCAGTAAAGACTTAAAGACTTTAGACAAGGTTGTCAAACTGTGAAATTAGAGCAAATTTTGTGGGATGGGAAGTTCTTTGGGAATGATTCTGTAGATGAAACAGTCTGAAGTAACTTGTTCATAAATAGACCTAGAAACTCAGCATCAAAATTCTGTTCTTCATTTACTGTACAGCAAACTGCTTAGGGAGAATTAAAATGTATTCTGCCTCTTATCATTAGGCCTCAGAGAGCAGCTGGTCATTCCCATTGCCTTAGGGTATCCTGCAGACTGATCCTCACTTGCCTGGTCAGCAAAAATCTCAGTATTTTTTTCCAGCAAGAAAAAAATCTCCATGATAGAAGGGAAGGAGGAGAAGAGCACAAGCTTTACTAGTTTTCTGCATAAAATATTATCTTCATTGGTGGTACAATTACACTGGTGAAGAACTGAGGACAAAAATGTCAAAGCTGCCCCCATTAGATGTGAAAAAGCTGGTAGAAAGCAAAGAGCCTTTCTTTGGTGGACAGCTGGAGGGAAGCTGGAGGGAGAGTAGTGGGAAGTTCATCTTGGCCAGAAAGGACCTGCACAATTCACTACCCTGTTGGGTGTGCAGTGGTCAGAGGAATTTGTCTGTGGATGCTTGACCTCACCATATTGCCTGGATACAGAGCACAGTTCAAAGACTCAGCAGGCACCAGACGGTCTCCCAGTTTATTAGCAGAGACAAACATGGTCAACTTAGAAGTAGTCTCCTTTTTTAGGCTGCTTCTTGCTCAGTTTACCATTCTTGCCTACTTCTGGTCACTTTTCTACTGAGTGTCTTCCCTGAGAACTGTGACACGGCATATGCATGTAGGGCCTGCCTGCAGAAACCCACACCCATTAAATAATAACTGCAGAAACCCTCCCAGGCACACTACATTCCTGCTACTTCCACTTAGAGCCTTTTTCAAAGGCAGACCAAAGTGGCAGCCATCTATGCTAGCAAGAAACTGTACGTGCTGAAACTTTTATAAATGTGAAATTAGCCACCTGCAATAACTGTTGTAAAATTGTTAAATTAGTAATGGTGATTAGTCTCATTTCTTGCTATAGTATCAGGGAACTAGCATGAAACAGCAGTAAAAAGGCTCCTACATAGTCCAGAAAAAAAGTTAAACCAAGTCTTGCTCCCTCAGTGAAATCGAAAACCTTGCTGAACTTACTGCAGGCCCACCTGCTTGCAAGAACTTTGTCACCCTATATCCCCACTGAAATAGCACAAAAGGGAACAGGAAAGAGTGATCCATTTTTTAATGCCTGCTAAAAATTAATCTGGCATGAAAAGAATTACAAGTCACAAGATGCCACAGAAAACTGGAATGTTTAAGCTCAATAAAATCACAGTTCCCAACTCCACATTTTTTACAGTTTGAGGAGTCCAATCTTCAACATACATTTCCATCCTCTCTACTTAATTTAACAAAATACGTGGAAGCTGTGAATAAATTGCATGGCTTCACTCAAGCATGTACTGTATCACAGAAGGATCCACTTCCTCTGCCATCAGACTGGCGTGCAGACTTTGGATTGTTGCTTTTTTCCCCAAACGCTGTTTCCACAGGACAAATGCAGCTACAATCTGTGACTGCAGGTTGTGAGGGTGATTGACTTTACATCGATAGATGTCAGTGTGGGACAAACCCAAGCACAGAACTACATGCTCCCATTCAGGTCCCAGACTCCTTGCCAGCTTGTTCAACTGCTGATCTGTTGGTGACATCTTCAAAATGCATGGTGCAACTTCAGTTAAGTCTGTAAAAGAGAAAAAAAAAAAAAAAAAAAAGGAGAGAGAAAGAAAGAAAAGGCATGTGTTACTAGGCAATGCTGCAAGAGTTAATGGGAAACCTTGACAAAGGAGGGAATAAGCATGAGCAAAACTGAGGTGAAAGAATTAATTAATTAAAGAAAAAGAATACATATTTACCTAGAAAAAATAACTACATAATCAACCAGAAGATTAATCAGAGGAAAACTAATGCTCAGTGGACCATACTAGGGAGCCTTGTGGTTTTGGATGTCAGTAATCCAGATATCAGAACTGTACACCAAAGCAAAGACTTCCAAAAGTAATTATAGATTTTGGAGTAGTGAAAAAGAAAGGTTTTCAGGAAACCTGTTTCCAGCAGCCATCATCCTCAATGCGCCTGCATCAGTATGACATGTCTGATATGACTAGTGATAAACATGGGATCAATAATGCCTTATTACTCCTATTCTGTGACTCCATTTATGCACTGCAGAAGTAACTTTGATTCCTTAGTTAATAGGTATTACTCTATTTTTTTCAGAGGGTTGTTCACAGGAAATTCTCTCCTAAGATGCTACTTACACTTTGTGCCCTGTCATATATGGCAAACTCATCTTGAGACTAGCCTTGAGGGCTTTTCTCCTATTTGAATGAATCCATAAGCATGGCTCAGGTGAATGCAAACCAACAGGGCATCAACACTGCTCACAAACACAAATTATGCTTCCTTATCCCTCAGCCCAGTTCTTGTAACACTCCTGAAAGCAGGAAATGTGCCACAGCTCCATTCATCTCAGCTCCTTGAAGATGTTTTCAGGAGAATGAAGGAGGTCTAATTTTTTCTCAGATATTTTTGCCTGATGGTAAGTCCCTCAGGGTTGTCCACATACCCAAAGAACGCACTCTTCATCCAAAAAGATGTTTCACATTGAACAGGTACCTGAGGAGGATAGGATCAATACAAATACCAAAACAACTTCCATAGGAAGCATTAAGATAGCTGTAATTATCAGCAGTAAAAATCTTGTAGGGACTGAACCAAGCATTTCTTACACACACAACTGATCTCTTTATGTGTTCCCTAGGATAATTAAAATAAAAGCCCAAAAGTATTCATACAGTGTTAGTACCCAAGTGAGAATATGGTGCTATTCAGAAACATGTTGCGTGGGATCCAGCTCACCTAACTACAGATAACACCTCCTGAACTAAATATGCTAGGATTAATTATTGCTGAGAAGAGAAATAGACTCTTCTAAAATACAAACCTTCTCACAGGAAAGATGTCTAAAATAATCACATTAATTAACTGAACTCCTCTAAATGTGCACATTTCTCTCCACTGATTGTAAACAGAGCAGTGGGTATAAGCTCAAATGTTGATGTTGTAAACGGGAGTGCCAGTGAAATGATTCTCTACCTATAACTTCAAACCATATGCCAACCTTTAAAAAGGTACATTTAGAAAAGCAGTATAAAATACATACAAAGCATATTTGTTCTTCAATAACCTTTGTGATCAAAAGCTGAAATGAAGAGTCAATGCTATCTGCAATTGCTGTTCTACTTCTCTTGCTGAAGATACTGCCACAAAACAAAGGCAAAATAGCCCCTTGAAAAATTCTGATTATAGCCTATTGGTCTGAAGCAATATCTACAGAAATGCAGCTTTGCAAAATCTAATTTATAGCTCCAATATCATGCTCACAGTCTCCACTACAGCAGAACAGCAACACCAGAAGCACCATTTCTTCATTTTATCAAAAAGTAATTGTTTTTGCATAGAACACCCAGAGCCTGCAAATGTTTGTACAATTCCAGCCAAATAATACACAAGAACTATACAAAGCTGCTTTGACTAAAGAGAAAATTGCTTTCTGAACACTATTTAGGTCTCTTTGATCTTTCTCCCTCCAGACTGCCAAAGGAATCTTGGGCAAGTGCTGGTTTGTGGATAGGGCAGAGGATGCACAACTTCTGAAGAAGGCTGAGCAATACCAATAGGGCTGCCCTATGCTGCCACATGTGATACCAGTTTCACAGGTAAGTCAGCACAAGGCAGTGTCTTTCATGAATGCAAATAGTTGAGAATAAAATAAATACAGCTACGCTGTGCTGTCACCAACAATACTTTTTGATACTAAACCCTTTCCTTGGCTTATGGTCAGCTACTATGTGTGTACTCACAGCAGTAATACCTGCCAGCCTGGGCTTTTTCCTCTCACACTGAAGTTTCTATATGTCATGTCCACTAGCCAAATGATTTTGTGATACCAAAATGCGAGCAAGCAGGATGGCCTACCAATAATACATGTCAGCTTGTCCATCTAGCCTTTGATACTAGGCAGGCTTTTTTACTACAACAGGTATCTTGCCTTCAGTCTGTTATCAGTCCTTTAATAAAGATCAGAACAAAACCCATCCAGGAGATCTTTTCATCTTACGCTACCATCTGATTCTAATGTGGATGTGGAAAACTCTGGGACAGAAGCCAAATGTTAAATTTAATACAAAGGACTGGTATTTCAGTCCCATTTTATTTTGTGGGATAGCTCATTTTCAGCTCTGATACAAAAACACTGAGGAAAATCTGAGATAAATATTACATGACAGGCAATGTTACTTAGAGGTACAGAGAAATATTTAGTGAGATCTTTCACTTATGACAAATGCAAAATCACAAAAAGATCTGGATATGTTCTGGGATTAATGCCACTCCTAATTTAATAAACATAATGGCATTTGAGGTGAAATAGAAATGAGTTCTCTGTGTTCATGCCCAAACTGCTTTGAATATATTGCAAAAATATTAAAGATAACTTTTTTAGCTATGTTTACTACAAACTCTCGTTTATAATCTCCACTTGTCAGGAACTGCCTGAGGGAAGTAATAAGATTAGAGAAAAATTTCAATTATGCAGATCCTGCAGTTGCATTTGGAAGGTACTTTTAGGATACTGAGACCTCATTTTCGACAAAAAAAAAAAAGGTCAAACTTTTCTTGCTCTAGGTGGATCTGGTGAGTAGGTGTACGTGCTTCTGTAAGGCATGTGCTTCTGCTTAACAAAATGAGGACTGCACTGCTAAAAATGGGAAGAAGTGGGTCTTGGGGCACCACCAGAGGGTGTGGAGAGTTGCTCTGGAGAAGGTAATTTGTGCTTCTGTCACCTCCAGCAAGAGCACCAAGTGAAACACTGTGTCCACCTGTGGGCATGGTGCCAGGGCCACATGCTACAGAGATTTGGATGCTGAAGTCTCACGGTTCATGAAGCCACAAAGGTCCTGAGGAATGAGGAGCCAACAGCTCTGTGCTGGGAAGAGATTCAGCCTGGTGCAGAGCTTCCCTCCTGGGACCACCCACCAGCTGGCTGGCATGGTTCTTGGGACCATGAATATCCCCTTCCATAGGGCTGGAGATGGGAAGGACACTCTTCACTCTGGTTGTGAAGCTGAAACTGACCCAGAGAAAGACCTGTGGCTCCTATTCAAAGCTGTAGCACAAGGGAATGTGCTTCTCACCATAGCTGGTGAAGAAAACTCATCCACACTAAGCTTTATCCTAGTTGTTCCAGTTAAAAAACAGATGTTGACAACTTCTGGCCTGTGTGTACATCTGTACTTCCAGACCACTGCACAAACCAGGAGTTACAATGGTGCTGGTGAGTGTGGACAGGAAACAAAGCTGGATATAAATAGTATCACAGATACAGACCAGACAAAACAGAGTCACCCAGATAACAAAGACACAAAAAACACTTGAGGCAAAGACAGATAGTCACCCCTTTTGCATTTCTTTTTTTTCGGAACCTCTGCAGCTTCAAGTAGGAGGCTCCAAGAAGATACTGGAAAAATCAGGGGGATGGAAAACAAACTCACTTCAGCTGTGTTCCACTTGGCACAAATGGGAGGACGTAAGATAAAGTCCACACAGGAGACAGCAGCAAAAAGGGCTGAGGCATTTCTGGGTGGCCTGCAGAGTACCCAGCTGATTGCTCAGCACTGCTAAGGCACAAAGTGCCTTACAGTTTTGTCCAAAGGACCTTCTCCATGTGGCTTCTTTGTGCATGATCAGAAGCATTTGTTGGAGTTTCAGAGAGACTTCTCCCCTGTGAAGTCAATACATTTTAACAAAACTCCAACTCTTTGGCTTTTGCTTCCTGTTGTGTAAAAGGGACTTTCATGGAAATTGCACCTGAATCCAAAGTACTGAAAAAGTCTCAATCAGTTGCTGCCTAATCCTACAAGAACAATGCCACAAGCAGGTCAGGAGACAACTGGAGTCAGGGATATATTATGGCCCATCTTCCATCTAATAATTAATAAATCTGTCTGTTGGGAAAGGTGTTTCTGCAGACTGGTCTCTGCTTCCAGCACTGCCTCTGTATGTTATCCACTTAAAGAACCGTATTGTTGGTCCTTTAAGTGGATAACAACATACATACATGTTAGATACTTGTTGGATAAGACAGAAGGAGTCCTGGAAGAGGAAATGGGAATCCAGCTATCTCTGAGCTGCACATTCTAATGCTGAGGTGCACAGACGTACTCCATTTCTCCTGGTAAATCATTACAGAAAAAAATATAAAGATTTCCCTGGGAAGGGTCAAGAATCACAGAATCACAGAATTTCACAGAATTTCTAGGTTGGAAGAGACCTTCAAGATCATCAAGTCCAACCCATCCCTAACACCTCAACTAGACCACGGCACCAAGTGCCACATCCAGTCTTTTCTTAAACACATCCAGGGATGGTGACTCCACCACCTCCCCAGGAATGCTTCCTAGCCTCCAAGAACAGCACCTGATTGAGAAAAACTCTCCTGGGAATCAAGCAGTATGCTGAAACCAAGCATGCAAGAACCCTCGGCAGGAACAATGCTAGTTTTTATATAATCTAGTTTTTATATAATCACAGCAGAAACGCATCGGCAAGTCTGGTCTTCAGACCCTGCGTAACTGGAATGGGATTGTAAAGAGGAAAAACTGCTTGGGCATGCATCTGGCCTCAACATCTCCTCCTGCTAGGTGTATGGAGTCCTTTGGTGATCTGGACTTAAGACACTAACTGTTGTTCACTTAACCCACTTATCAGATCCTAGTCATGACTTCTGAAGAGTTCAAAGAAAACATTTCAGAGTCCTCTTTAATCATCTTTTCTGGCATCTGGAGAACAGTTCTTCCCTGAGAAGTGGTAAAGATAGATTAAGAGGTTCTACAAGCAGCAAATCAAAGAAGCCTCACTTCCCCCCAGGATGTGAATCCTACAGCTGGCTTCAGGTCTTCTCCATCTGCTTACCGGTTCCCAAGACACTCATGAAACTGCTCTGTTTCTCAACATCAAATAGACAGGCCTCTTGATGTTTGACAAGAGGTTCAGAAGCTACTAGGTGTACATGCGTACACACAACACCCCACAGCAGAGGTCCTGGTGCATGGTCCTAATTTCCCCTAGTAACCACTAGGGGAAATTAGCTAAAAGGGACTCTGAAGCTCCTCAGAACCATTACGGCTAACATGCCATCAGTGGCATGTAGGGCACTTCAGCTAAAGGAAAACATACATAATAATGAATCTAGAGTGAGGTTCTGCTTCCCTCCAGCCCACTCATTCAACTAGCCTGAGGCACAGATCCAGCACTGCGTACAGAATGGGTACAACCCAGCACAGCATGGTTACCAAGGCTGTGTGTTTTGGCAGCTGTGCTATGTTACAGAAATTATTTACTGACTGAATGTCACAACAGTAAACAACTTGCACATAAACAAATCCCTTTGGCATGAACACAATAGTGAGAGTGTGTCATGAAGAAAGACAATACTTGGCAGGTCAGGTTGGGACAAGCTTTCATGAGCAGCAAGGTGGGGTTGCAGAACCTGAACAGAAGGACACTACGTAACGCTCCAACTAATGGAGAACTGGAGATTTCTAGGAGCTGCAACCCTCCTGAGCTGCCAGAGATGCTGGATGAAAGGGATTGCAAAGAAGCATCTTGAGGAATCACAGTAAGTGCTACAGATCATTGAAGTAAAACACAAATCTATGGTGGAGATCCTGGTGAGACAGGTGGAATAAAGAGAAGTTGTTGGGTAACTGCAGGGAATGGTTTGGCTTGATTCACTAGAAAAGAAGATGGGAAGTTACAGTAAATCTCCATTTGTACAGCTGCTCTGCTGCTTTCTTGTTCAGCTGTTCTCTCCCAACACTATACTAACAGGTGAAACTGCCAGCAAATGCCTGTCCTCTTCCTGCGTCACATTCAAATTCATAAGCCAACCTGCAGACATGAGTGACTGGAGTGCCAAACAGGAAATTATCACACTGGATATACAATACTCAGCAGGTCTTCATGGAGGTTCCAGCACTTAGTCCCTCCTGTGCAAATCAAAAATTATCATGATACATTAAGCCTAAGCATAAGGTTATTTCATTTCAGTGAACTTTAGGATCCAATTTGGGATCTCTTTAAATACAAGAAACAAGTTCAAATTGCTAATCAGTGAAAAAGAGTAAAACAGACTATCCAGAAACCAACCCCTACTACATAATTTGGGTGTTATTTTTTAATCTTGTTGTCATTGTTGCTAATTAAACACCAGACTGATTCAAAGGCCAAGAAGGGAACATTAGTATTTTGAAACAGCTCCAAATAATCATGCGCCAGAGAACATGGAAAAATATTTCTCTTCTAGGTATCAGCACATACATATCTTCTATGCATCTGCACACAGCATGGATAACTCAGCCCATCCAAAGTCTACTCCAACCCACCAGGTTTGCCTCCTGGTTTCAGTGGGTTTTAAAGAGTGTTTGACCAAGGAGTGAGAAAAATGGAACTGTACTATTTGCAGACGGATACTGGACCCCGTTAGAGATATCTTTCCATATATAAAGTTAATACACTCAGCTTGAATTCACTTACAGAAAAAGAGTAAAATAACTTTGAGAAGTTGTATAGCCTTTGCCTGCTTTTAGCACATGCATAACTGTTTCTGTCTCTCCTGCCAAATATTAGCAGTGAGTTACATAGGTAGCTGTTCCACTTGTCTGTGCTGGTTGCCCCCTCTGAAGGCTCCTGCTGACTACCAAAGAGATGCTGACCTCCTTCATCCCATTTCAGGCTACTGCAGAACATCATCTGAAAACGACTACCAAGCAAGAGCTGATCTCCGTTCTCTGCTTGGGAAATCCAGATTCTTCTAGTCATAGAGTAGACTCGGCAGGGGGAAATCCTGGTGATGCAAAACCTGCACCTTTTTAAAAACAATAGGTCCAATATCTTCTTAAGAATATATACAATCTTCCCTAATGCAATCCAATCAAATAATGTTCAGTTAAATAGCCAGAGGAACCCACAGAATGGAATCTGTAAACACATTGAAAGAAAAACACCCAAAATAAAGCTTTTGAAAGCCATATATTTTTTTTCAGCTGACCACGTTACAGTAAAACAAATCTAACGGACAATTTTATATTTGTTTGAGTAGTCACGCTTCACAGTTTCTGCAACTTGGTAACTTCTGATCTGGTGAATGCAAACATTATATACAGAATTTGCATGAATAAAACCAACTTCTGTTAATTAGTGATCATAAAACACTCATAAGCATACTTCTGTCACGGTAATTTACATTTCCAAGTATCTTAATTATATTACGAAAGGTACTAACCAAACTGAAAGGAAATATGAAATACACTTTTAAGACTGGTGGCATTCTTCCTCACTGTGCTGGTTTTTATGAGTTGCATTAGAAGATACTAGGTTCTCTGTCTTATTTTTAACAAATTGGAATCTACCATACATATGACAGCCAATATGCAGAATAAATCGTGACCATGATCCTTTGGTAATCAAATCTATGGCACTTCGCTGAAGTGAAGCACAATCCACCTGAGGTACCAAATTCAGCTCCTTCCTGCTGAAAGCTTGCTGGGACTCTGCATAAGTGGTGTAATTAAAAAGTACATATATCTTCATTTGTTGGCAGTTCTTCTCCTCTGTGAGCTCTAAAACACCACAGTTTGTGACATTAAGTACATTTTGGGTATTAGGGTAAGAAAAACAGCATAAAATTTTGTAAATCTACAAGCAATTCAATCACTCAAATGTTTCGATTTTGGCTCAATACCAGCAGCTAATTAACATATTCTTTATCATTTGCTAAGAACTACCTAGTAGCTGCAGATGTGGAAGCAGACTGCTAAAATCTGAAACATAAACATTCAGATTTCATGACAAAAGTTTTCAGTTGTATTCCCACTATTCAGTTTCAGTTTTCTTGAACATTTTTAAATCTCTCCTACAGGTTTTGTACCTCTACCGATCTCTGCTATACTGATAGTCTTCAGTACTAATCTATATGAAACAGATTGTCAGAGAAGTCTGTAAATAAACTAATTCTCCCGTCAATTTCCATCCTTTTCAAGCCATAGGGAGCAATCCCTGTGTTTAAGAAACTGAAAGAGATTGGGTTTTCACATCTTTGTTCACATTTTACTGGAAAGAGCAGGGAGGAAGTTTCAGCAGTTAATAGCATGGATGTTACTTTGTCTCCCATTCAAAATATTAATTACAATCCCACACAGTGTTTCTCTGCTGCTACATACCATGAGATCAAATAATTAATTTCATAAATGGACGGCAGCTGCAGATGCATGCAAGGAAAAGAGCACCTATGCAAAGTAAACAGAAACACAACATACTATAATGTCTACTCTCTTTTCAGGCAGGATGACCCTACACACAAGCAGGACTGGATTTAGTCATACTGTGGCTTTATACCTTGTCTTTTATGTTGTTCTAGACACTGACGTAAAATTTGTGTGAAACTTCCTACTAATTTCTGTATTGTTATACATAAATGAGCAATATGCATGAGCACTCAAACCACAGCTAATGATGGCATCTTGGCAGTGTACCTTTTATATAAATGCATGAACAGGTTCAACATGCAGCAATACACTACGGGAAAAAAGAAATATCTACTCAATTTTTAGGTTCTGTGGAACATTCAAGCTTTCAGGAACTACTAGACAGCACAAAGACACCTGCTAGTCAGAAAGAGTAGAGGTGAGAGTTCTTGTTTTACACGCCAGCAATCACACCAACAATCAACCTTACAAATAATGCTGAAAAAAATCAAACTCTGAAGTATGTCACTGCATTTCCATATAGTTTTCAATGCTCTGCAGTTCCTAGTGAATTAAATGGTGTTTGATAATACAGAACTTTCAACCACTAATTATAGGTCTGAAGCCCACAGAGCCATAATTTCTTTTTGTCAAGTTTCTTCTCCACGCTACCACAAATAAAAATAAATGATCAGCAGGTGATTGTATGGAGTTGTGATGACCATAAAATACATTCATATTAGTTGTAGACTTCTCATGGTATCATAGGAGGTAAATGTTTACCCATGTGGGTTGGGCAGCTCTGACAGATTGATTCACCCACTCTAAGTGAAAAACAAAGCTAACTGGAGCAATTAATGATTGTTTTGTCAGTGAGGTGACAAAACCATCATGCAACTTTTGTCAGGGGATTGGAAGCTAACTTCTTTTGACAGACATTACTTGAGTGCTTATTTCAAAAAGCCTGAGCTGTCTTTCAAAGAGCTGAGGCAAGCTTAATCCTGCTGCTCCTTCACATGCAAGAATCAAAATCTCCTTTAAGGCTTTTAATCTGCTGAGCACAATAAGTGAGTAAACTTTTTTTACTAGTAACTTTCCTATCAAGGAATCTTTTTAAAGGCTACAGCATTTCAGCTATAAAATCATGTGCTTGAACTCTAGCTATTCTTTTCATGCAACAACAATGACACTGCCTGTATGAAGGACTGTCTTCTTCTAAAACAAAACTAATCACACATGTTTCCCTTGCAGGATTTAAACCAAATGTGACAATAAGCCATTATATTTAGCCTTGATAGAACTATTCATTCCTCCTCAAGACTTTTTTTTCTTCAAGTTGGCTTCTCTTTTCGCTTTGGCTTGGGTAATTAGAAATATCAGAATCAAAGATCTGCACAACAGATGGAACTTGGTTATGAAGAGAATGCCTTTGGCTGGTGTGGATCTTTGCCTGGCAGGTGTCAAACCAAAATTAATACTGCGCATATTACAGCAAAGTGAGACTGCATTCCTTCCTGACCACAAACGTATATTAATAGAACCAGCCACGCAGAGCAAGCTAAAACAGTACTATCATTCTGCTGAATCCTCCACTGCTTGGCATTTTATTTAAGCAGTTACATCCATGTAAAACAAGTAAACAAAGTGCAACAGGTTAGTTTAGTGTCTCTTTAAAGACATTTTGCACAGGTTTAAAAGACTTCACAAAATACTATAAGCAACATGGACGCAGAGCCCTCCTGATTTCTTTTTTTCTTCCATTTTTTGTATCAGTACTCTAAATGCTTATGAACTTTAGTAAACTTTTTGACATTTCAAAATCCACAGGAAAAAAAAGGTAATGGTACTACCTGCTCAGCTATCATCACTTGCTATGCCTGGCTTGCCAAATGCGATTCAACAGCCTAAGCCAGAAGACAGAGATTTCCATAGGTGTCAGGAAGGAGGGCTTCAGGTGGTATCACCTGCTTCTCTCCATTTTCAGATGAATGGGAGGCTTAGCATCACAACCAGCCCTCTCAAGTGCCAAGTAGGTCAAAGATACGCAAGAAATCAATTTGGAATCTCATGGCTGGTTTCACAGATCCATACTGTCCAACAGCAATTTTAGCTGTCCAATAGGGCTGCAATTTTAGAAAGTCACAGTCAAAAGACTTTTAGTTATCTGTAAAGCAAATGTGAGAATGTATTTGTGTGTGTGCATGTATATATGTGTGTATACACAACCCCTCCTAATAATTCAAAATCTTAATTAAAATATACGAAAGTCTTAGATATATGCAAGTCAAATTAATTCCCTTTTAAAAATTTCATTTCCTCGAATTCAGGTTTTGGATCTGTCACCTGACTCTGGTATGAAAAGGGTGAAAATGGGAGTGTGGGTGAAGTGATTTCTGAAACCGAGGTCCTAACTCAGAGAGCACTTTACATCAGAAGGGATCAGATGAGCACTTCTTTCCCCGCCTTGAGTCAGCACTGACACAACAGCCGGCACCATGTGCTCAGCGGCGGGGCTCGTGGCTGCCCTGTGACATGGCCGTGGCACAACACGCTGATCCTCTGCAGTCATCAAGAGATCCCAAGACAGCACGGAAAGTAAGGAGATGACTCACAGCTGCAACCACGCACTCGAGGGCTGAGTACCCAATTACTCTTCTACTCATTCAGGAATAGCATTTTGCCAAAGGAACTGAAGTCAGTTCAAAAAAAAAAAAAAAAAAAATAAAAGGTATTAGCCAACATTTGCATTACTTAAGCTATTTGTAGAAGATTAATGCTAGTATTAGCGGGACAATTCATATGCAAAACCTAACCATCTGAAAAAATATTCTGCTTAAACAATTAATTTTCATGTCTCATGCATAGATAACATTTTCCTTCATAGTTTTTTAGTCTACTAGCTGCCAGGCTTTGATTCAGAATTGAAATTTCAATCATTTTGGCTTTTGTAAATAACGAATCAGAAATAAAAATGTTTTAACACCAGAATGAACAGGCTGGAAGATCGACAGACCATAAAAGATTTGTTTTACTTGGTTTAGGATTTCTGCACAGCTATGTCTAATCTAAGTAAGATTGAAACAAAACCAAAAGGCAAAAGTAAAAATTAGACAAATCTCTTCTGTCTCACAGATGCCGAAATACAAGTGATGTTTGTGCTCCTGAAGGAACCAAACCTGAAATCCTGCTACAAACAAGAGAGAAGAGCTGTTATTTTCTTGACAACTGTTCCTGACATCACAGGAACCTCTTAGAGGTAACAATGGAGAACCAGTCTTAAAAAATGACTTTTTCTTTGCCTAAGTAAACATCTTTTAGGTTCTACAAACTCAGAAACAAAGAAATAAAGAGGCTTTTTTCATAATGCTGAAAATTTTAGCACCACAACTGCAAAAGTCAACATTTTTTCCTTCCTTCCTTCCTTCCTTCCTTCCTTCCTTCCTTCCTTCCTTCCTTCCTCCCTCCCTCCCTCCCTCAGATGTAACCATTATGCATTGTTTGACTTCAATAAAGAAATCAACCACACCTTGAAATGAACCTTCTAATTGATTTGAGGGTTAGATAGGGTGAAGTATTTTGACCTTCACATTCACAGTAACCTGCTTTTGTGTGTGCACTCCTCAGAGAGGAGGTGAATGGCCTGGCAATGTGAGGTTAACACATTCTGCAGAAGCGGCCTCAGGTTCCCCTTTGCGGAACTGCGCTGCACCACGCCAGCGTATGAAAACCCAGCCATGCTGTGTACAAACCACACGGTGCCCACCCACCTAACTGGGCCTTCCACTTGCACTTTAGTGTGCGGAACTATCCTAATCACAGAGGCGTCATGTGCAAGTCTACAAGCACCAAGTGCAGAAGACAGATGAAAATTTGCCTGCAATTCTTTGATGTTCTCTGATCTTGGGAGATTTGAGCTTGCTGTTACAGAGCCTAGGAGTTGTACGCTAAAGCCACAAGACTGACTTATTTAAGTATCTTTATTCAGTTTTGTTGACTGAAAATGACGACTTCTTATCTACTTAGAGGTTGACAAGAACATGAAAGTACTGTTACAACTCAGGCTTTTCAAGACATGCTATTTACTAGGCATTACATAGTGACATTTATACTGTATTTGAGACATTTGAGATCTTCAGGCACCCCATGAAAAATCTTTGCTTGAGGCATCTTGGCATTTATACATTTATAAAGGTTTACATGTCCAAAATTGACAAGTAAATAGAAATAGCCAAGCTGAAAACTGTACAGAGTGTTACTGTTTTCAGGAAACTCTGTGCAGGCAGATTGTGAGACTTGGGACAAGAATCCTTGGATCACCTCAAGAAGCCACATCCTTTTTTTAAACAATCCAGGTCTAAAGCATTCGACAAAGAGGCTCAACAGACCCCCTCTGTAAACCAAGCAAGGAAAGTAGAAGACATTTTCAATATGGTTCTTTGTGTCATGCAAGTATTTCCACATGAAAGTTGAAAAACTCAGTCAACCAAAGATGCCTGTGTCTGTAAGCAAGGCAGGAGCACAGCTTTTACAGGGAGCAAGTCTGCTTGGAACAGCTGAACAAAAGCTTGATGAAGGAATTTCAAACAACATAGAAAATTGTCTAAGATACACAACTGAAAAAAAAGTAGCTCTGTAAACCCACAGAATGCTCTTTTAAAGATCCTAAGGAATACAGCGTGAGAATATCTATCAAATAAGGTCAGAGCTACATGCAGGGACAGCAGGAGGCAACTGAAGCAATCTGCAGCACAGCTCTAGTGCTCATCAGCCTCTGACCCTGAGAGAAAAGATAATTACTGCATGAATGTGCACATTAGACCAAACCAGAAGGTGCAGGAAAATACATATCTCTGCTAGAAAGAGAAGGTGAGAACTCAGGCTTTACAGAGTGGTCTACAGCTCTGTATGTTCCAATCCAATATACTTTCTTTGACTGACAACACAGCTGTGGCTTTAATCTTGAAATCCACATTTTTCTATGGGAATCATTAAATATAACATCTTTATCCTGTTCAACAGAAACCAAATCCATCTCTATTTTTTTATTCCTCTGCAGCCTTAATTTAATTGTGCAACATTTGCTTTAAAAACATATTTGAAGATGTTTTAGATAGGACCTCATTTATACATCATCCCAGGCTTTCCAGGAACCCTGAAGCATCAGCCTCCTAGCCTTTCTCATATCTGAACTAGTGTATTTTATGGCTTCCTCACTATACTGTCTGGACACTCCCCATGTGACTGGGAGGGGAGATGCTCTGCCAAATACAAACACTTGGGGAGGGGAGTTTGCAGGTGTGGGTTGTGAAAAAGGGTTTGTATGTACTAGGCTATGTACACAGAGTTTGCCATGATTATGTTCAAATAACTCCAAAGAGCTGGGCTTACACAGGTGAAAAAGGAAGAGCACCAGAGGAGCCAACAGCTCAGCAGTTCATCTATCCTGGATTTCCTGTTCATGACCACAGCTTTGAAAGGTGCCCACCTTCAGACGCTGATGGAGCCCTGATTCACCTCTGCAGTTCAGAAGGTAATTGACCAGGCCTCAGAAAGGTAAATAATAGATTGTCCCAAACAATCTTGAGCATACTGGAATATGGAAGTCCACTAAGGTACTGATAACAAAAGGGAGCAGACAAAGGGGTCAGTTGCTATTTGAGCTAGAAAGGCTGAAATGTTATGGAAACAAATAGGTACACAGCTGCACCTCACCTCCACTCTGCCGGCTGCTCCACATGGAATTTTAAGGCATTGGGTTTAATATGGAAAAACATACCTTTGATTCCAATTCTGACATTTACACAAAGTGATAGTTTTTCCAGGACAGTTCACAATGGAGATTCCTTTTGGTCTCTTACTCTTAGCCACCTTCTGCCACCTTCTGCCACCTTCTCAATCTTTCTTCTCTTCCCTGCCTCATGTTGCAATTGCTGGAGGATTCTGGAGCTGGGACAGTGTGATACCACCATCTCCACCCACCACAGAAAAGCAGCTGGTCTGTTCCCCAACCCATGCTGGGCAGGCATGCAGCCCTCTCGCTGGATAGGTGGACTTGTTTGTCAAAGGTATGTTGCAAGTTTTCCATGATAAAAATCCCCTCCTACTTTTAAAAAATGCATTTGGTTTTTTTCTTTTTTCTCTTTCTTCTCCAACTTTTTCTCTCCTTCCCCGCATTTTGAGCAGGAAGGAGAATGACAGGGAGAATAATGATTTCCTCAGCTTCTGTTCTAAAAGAGCCACAAAAATTTTCCACCAAGAGTAAGGTTTTTTTCTGGATTATTTTGTTTGGTGTTTTGGTGGTATTTGTTTTTTCTTTTTCCCACTGAGGTTCAGAAGCCATATTTTAAATTAAAAATTTCCTAAATAAAAGTCCAGTTAATACTGTGATTCTGTATGAAAGGTAGCAGAGACCTGCTACCTCTGTTTCACTTAGCACAGATTCCAGCTGTAAGTGTGGCAAGAGGTCAGCTTGAGCTTTTCTCTTGAGCTGTATCTTTGCAAACCTCTTTTCAGGGTTTCAGTTGTATAAATCAAACCTCATATCCTAGAGCACAGCTTGTCAGGGTTTCCTTCTGCCAGTTGGCTCTGCACTTCCCAGTGTTAATTCCCTCTGCCTCTACATGTTTGAGAAGGAGGGAGGAAAGCACTGGTGAGCAAGTAGAGGACCAGAGCAGCCAAAAGCTGCAGTGGCCTTCCCATGCCTGGAGAGAGGATCACAGATGAATGTAGCTGGTAAAGGAGAATAAATAGGTGCCGAGGCCACTGATTTTCCAATGGCACTGATGGGCAGGGCTCTGAGCAGGTTTGGGACCCTTCAGTCACTGACAGGAACAGGGTGTTGTGTATGCACTGCATACTGTCTTGGTGTGAACTCAGTTTCATGTGCGCTTTGTCTGAGCAGATGGCAAAGCATGATGAGTGCTGGGTTAAGATTTTGCTGCCAAACCAGCCCCCAGCTGTTTTCAGACTGCTGCTCTCTTTACCAATGCAAGAATAGCCATCTCCCACATTCCCTCCTTCAAAGTATTATTTTTGGTATTACAGGAGAATATACCTAGCCAGACTATATAATTAACATTACACAATTTTTAATTATCTACGTACAACAATCTTCCTGCTCTAACTGGTGGTGGTGTTGTTGAAGGGTTGTTGTTTTACTGGGGTTTTTTTGATACTACCATGAAAATTTGAATTCTCAGGTAGAAAGTCACTCAGTACAGAGCCTGTACTGCCAAGCGTAGAAGGTGAGCCATCACTCCAGCTGTACCACATCTCCCATGAAAAAGGCTTGTGACACAGAAACAAGCCCAAACCTTATTTGCAATAGCAAGTACATAAGGCAGGACCGTTCCAGAAAAGAAAGTGACAGAAACACATGTAGTTCCTTCCTTTGTCAGCTGGGGTCTCTTCATTTATTTTTGTCCAGGGATGTCCTATAAGGCTAAGTTGTAAACTGACTGGGACCCTTCCAGCAGAGTCTTCAAGTTTGTGCTGTGACCACAGGGCAGCACGGCTTCCTTTGGGTATCCCTCCTTCTCACAGCACAGCAGGGCTCACTGGCACAGCAAGATATAGCTCCATGCCACCCTGACCCAGCAGCAGGGTGTTGGCCTCCTGAAATTCAACAACTATCTACAAAATGTGAAACAAGTGAAAATCCAACCTCATGACCTCATGGGCACAAGTAAGTTCCAGACAAACCAACACAAACACAGCTCTTGGAAACATGATGAGTTCTGGGGATAAACAACCATCATCCTCTTTCCTCCATACCTCTGAGTTTGCTTGCTCCTGGAAATAGCGGAAGGAACACCCCAGTTGCATGTGTACACATGCACTTCTCAGCAGACCAACAGCAAATGTTGATTCAGCAACTGTAGCTGGAACACAGCAACCCTACACCAGCAATAGAGCAGCACTGGGTCAGATGTTATGGTGTCAGCCCAAATTAAGCATCATGAAGCATGCATCAGCCAAGCCAGCAGTCCTCCTTAGCTTCAGTGAGCCTCGAGCTGTGCTGTGTGGAATTGCTGCTTTCCACATGGAATATCTCGTTCAAAGCAGGGGCTGCCACAGCAACCACAATAGCACCACTGACTTTTGGTGTCATAAACTGTATTTAGAGCAGGAAAGTATTGCTCTGTGAGCAGAAAAACAAACCAAACAATGAGCAATAAAGTCATGAGCTTCAGGTTTTAATATGTGGTGTCAGTATCATTTCCCAAAGCAAAGGGTAGTTTATGTACACTACATGTACATTATGCAGACATTTTCTGTAGGAAGCAATACTATCACATAATCTCTTTATTTATACAGCACATGAAGTGTCCTGCACCCCCACCCACACAACTGTCTGATTCTAGATCCACCCTACTGTTGTTTGTGGGAGGAAATCCAGGTGTGTTGCTGAACCAATGGGTCCTGATATTCTGCAACATCAGACAACATGAGTCCTTTCTCACTAGGCTCCAAGGTCCTCCTAGACCAGTTTTAAAAAAGGAGAGGGCAGGGAGAGGAGGGAATGGTAGACAGATCTGTGGTGGAACGAAAAGCTCAGGATTTCTGGAGTCTGCCATATGCTGTAATTGCAAAATCATGCCTCCTGTCTTCCACATAAACAGCAAACTTTTTTCTCAGGGTACAAGACAATTAGGAAATTCACCCAGGTGACCTAAGGTCACCTCACTTTGGTTTCTTCCCTCACTTGGAAATGTGATTTCAAAAAGAGATCAGGCCATTAAATGTAGTCTACTGTTTCCAAATGCTTCTTTAAGCATGGAAAGGACCAACCATGGAATAACCAAGCAAGTCACCCTATTATGCAACAGGCAAGAAAACTATTTGTGCTGCTACATTATGTTTTTAATTCCTCTGAAGGCTGCTTTCCCCCAGGGAATTCCAGTAATCTGACTGACTGAAGTGTGTTTTGACAAGTTCTAACAGTCCAGAAAACCCACCTACAGAATTACATCCTGGTAGCATCTTCCAAAGTAAACTGAAATCTTGGTATCACAGTTCATTTCGGAAAGTACTGTGCCATGGCTTGCATTTGTTATGGGAACATAGCTTGAGTTTTAGGTGTAGACAACAGGTGGTATTACACCTATTCATGTACAGCAAGATGTAATCTCCCTGGTTTTTGTACCAGCAGGGGCCCCATGGATCATCTCCTGAAACTGACCAGAATAAAACCATACAGTCTTAATATATTCTTATTTCATCTACTTTCTTTCACTTTAGGTGAACACACTGCAAAGTCACCAGCTCACCCTGAAGGTTGTTTATCCACACCCAACAAAGTAAATCAGAACAAATGGCCAGTGTAGATGTCAGCCTGTTGGAAAGACAGGAATACTAGCGAGTTTCAGGCAATGTTATGCTGAGAAAATCTTTTTACTACTCTCAGGAGCACCGCCTGCAGGCCTGAGTCATGTGCCACATGCCAGGCACAGCACATGGTTCCCATCACATAGGTTTTCTCTGGTTACACCACTACTCCATAAGCCTACCAGTTTCATACTCTTTTGCTTGCCACTGCCATGGAGAGAAAATATTTGACTGGGTATGAAGCTCTTATATATAAAAAATTTAGGATTCAGAGGGCAGAAGTTTTAAAGTGATAGAAGTGAAAACATTTTGGAAAGTGAGTCCCAGTAAATACGACAGACCAACCCCATTCCATCCTTGGGCTCAGCTCCAACCCAGATGAGTTAGAGCATCCTGGAGATATCTACTAGGAAGACAAAGGAGACAGAGGCACTGAAAAGCTAGGAAGCCTCAGACCAACATATTTCATTTTTCCATATTTTTCTTCCTGAATATCCCAAAACAGAAAGCAGACAGACTTTTTGCAGAAGTTACTAGGATTTATTAAAGACAGGATATTGATATGAAACATTCATGACCCTCAACAAGCAGTATTTCTCTTGGATGGGGTAACGAAGTAAATTTATTACACATCAGTGCCAAGAAGCTCATAATAAAAATACAGATTATAGTTCTCAGATTCATCAACTCAAACCAGATATTGTTAAAAAAACAGTCCAGCTGGGAGAATGTCTCATAAGATACTTGCACTACCAAAGCAACATATGAAATACATATTTTATCCAACAATAGGACACAAAGCAAACAATTTGATTTAAAGACCCTGACACAAAGGCAGCCTATGAAGACACGAGAAGGAGACCCCTTGTCATGTTATCCCAGGTGTGGACTACGCAGAGGAAGATGACAGATATGTTAGACATGGGCAAAACAAGCAGGGATTTTATAGCATCCTGAGTTGATGATTTTACGAGACATTAAATAAATTATTAAAGCATGGATAAAGCAAGATAGAGAAATACTGCAACTTCTTGGGAAGCTAGGCTTCAGCAAAGAAGGCAGATCACAACTACAGCAAATCTTCACATCAATTCTACCCATAACATTTAGTCCCCTCTCCTCTTCCACTCCTGACTTTCATTGCTTTCTTTACTGGAACATATCTAGTTAACAATTAGTAATCGAGTAACCAATTTATTAAACTCCTGATAGTGAGATCTAAATATTTCATTCTGCTTCTGCTGCACTCTCTACAAAAGTAAAGATATCTCTTCAAAATGGTCTCAGAGCTTGCCTGTGTTGCATCTGCAGGGTCTGCATGGCTCTAGGGACACCTAACACATCAGCCTGCTGATGAACTAATATGTCCCTAGGTTTTGAAGATTGAAGGCATTGTCACTGCTGAAAGTTTCCATAAATCAGAGTATAACAGACCAACCCTTTAATAACTTGTTTCTGCTCATTTCCAGACATACTACCAAGGGGAAAAATTTATTCTGCCAAGGATTTCCAGTGTTTCCAATTCCTCACTTCTTCCATCTCATCCTCAGGAAAAACAAAGCAAAGCCAAAAAAACACAACCCTCCCCCAAATTCCCCAAACAAAGAAAAATTAAACAAACAAAACAAGTAAGCACCACTGTGTTTCTAACTGCCTTTCAAAATACAACAAACAAAAAGGCATTTAAAATTGCTTTAGTTTGGGAAAGTTACTAACCGTGAGATTGCTAGTGCATGTTTGTGTTTAACAGAGAATGTAAATGGAAAAAAAATTAGAACTTTAGTGAACATCCAAGAAAGATTTCATGAAAAACAGGGTGAAAAGGAGTTTGTTTGGATTTAATGTTTCCCCAGAAGCATCTCTAGTCCAAAGATTACACCACAGGTCAAATGGAGGGGAGCCAGAAAGTGAAATACTTTAAAAATAACCCCTAAAAAGGAAAGTGAAAGTGGCCAGTCTAGTTAGAATCATAGAATGGTTTGGATTGGAAAGGACCTTAAAGACTATTTAGTTCCAACCCCCCTGCTATGGACAGGGACACCTTTCAGTACACTAGGTTGCTCAAAGTCCCATCCAATCTGGCCTTGAACACTTCCAGGAATGAGGAATCCACAACACCTCTGAGCAATCTGTTCCATTGCTTCATCACTCTCACTAAGAATTTCTCCCTAATATTTAATCTAAACCTACCCTCTTTCAGACTGAAACCACTCCTCCTTGTTCTGTCACAACATGTTGTCCTGGTTTAGGGCAAATTTGGGAGGAAACCTCTGAACGGGTTCCTCTGAAAAGCAAACCCAAACAGCCCCTCCCCCCAGCCGGTCTGGGAAAAACTTCCTCAGAGAAAAGTGGAAAAAACTATTTATTTCACAAACAAGATGCCCACAAGCACAAAGAATGAATACTATGAAACAATAAAACCTCTGGCCGCTCCGCAGAGCGATGGCAAACTGAGGCAGTCCTTGCCGTGGGTGCAGCTCAGCTCCCTCAGTCTCTCACCAGCCCCACTCCCTCTGCAGGGCCAGGCCCGGCGGCCGCAGGTGCCAGCCCTCGCTGCTCCTCTGGGTTTGTCAGTCCAGAGCAGATTTAAACAGTCCCAAGGAAAAGGAAATAAAACAGTCCAGGGAACTTCTCTGCCTCAGCTAGCTAAAACTAACTAAGAGCACAGGAGATCTCTGTCCCACCGCTGTCCGTGCCTCAGCCGAACGCCGCAGCCAGGCCGTGTGGGAGTCAGGCAGTTTTCTCAAAACAAACTGCGGCTGCTTCTTTCTCCCCCTTCGCTCCCAGAGGCATTTTAAAGGTACAGAACTTAATATACAGCACATACAGAACAGATGACTGGGGATACGAGCATCATAAAGTCTCCCTAGGACACACGTCCTTGTAAAAATTCTCCCTCCAAGTTCCACCTTTTGTGACCATGAAATGCAAATTCTGTGATAAAAAACAAATTTGGGCTCTGGTACCATCACTGAACATCAGTAAATACTGCAACCTACACATGGAAAGTCCAACAGAAAAATATATGTTCACCTTGTAAAATTCTTCCTGACTGGTACTACTGCTTTTAAGTAAGCTTACATTAAAATACTTCTGTTTGGAACTGACACTTTAAAATACTATAAACTGTCCTCAACCTTCTATTGTAGCCCTTTCAAGATGCCTCCTTGCAGACAGAGAAGCTCAACAAAGCTCTCACGCCAGACAACCTGCCAGCAACATCAGAAAAACTGTGTGGGGCAGGTGCCTTGGTAATATTTTATAGCAATAAAGTTCATCTTGCCAGTCTGTTTCATGCATATTAATACTCACTTTACTTAAGATGTTCCTTCCAAATAAGGAAAGTAACATTTACAATGTCTGTAATGCTCAGACACTGCATTTTGATGTTCACGAAAATTCATTTCTCCTTTATGGTATTTCCCTGGATCTCAAGGTTGAAAATGCTGAGGGAAGAGAGAAGGATGGTGCTGAGCACTATGGCAATGGAAAGCAGTCATATGTTGTTCCACTAGATTCCCACAGGCAACCCTTGCAATTCCCTTGATGCCTGCCAAATTGTCAAGATCACAAAGTGCCTGTAAGGAAATTTCTCTCTTCTCCAGCTGCTCTTTGAGACAGAGATGTGTGCCATTTAAGAGGGAACCAGAGGATTAAGCATTAAATTGCCTGACAGAGCACTTGAGGCCCATGCAAGCTAACTATCTTAATCAAAGAGAAGACAATTTCAAACTTCTTGTCAAGCATGGCTGAGAAAGAAGTGATCTTACTAGAGGAAGAAATGACCAGCAGCTTGAAGCACTCAAGCAAGAAATACAAGCTGCAGAGGAAAATTCTGACACAGCCTCAGAGGATGCTCAGAAGAGCTCTGAAAAGCTAATTTCTCCTGAGGCACAGGAAGCTGAAGGGAAACCCCCTGAGAAGTCAGGGGAGCTGTCTACTCTGATATGTCATCTTGAAGGAAATGCTGAAGCCTGACAAGGTAGCAAAGAAAAAGGAAGGAAAAAAAAAAAAAAAAAAAAAAAAAAAAAAAAAAAAAAAAAAAAAAAAAGAGAGAGAGAGAGCGAGAAAAGAGAGAAAAGACTAGTTCTGTATCTTGGAATTGACCCAGAGTGGTAGACTTGCTCCAATACTGCAAGCTGAGCACTTCAGGCTTCAGAAGTAAGCAAGCAAGCTCTGGAAAGAAACAGGCAAATGCAAACAACACTCCAGGGAAAAGATACTGATGAAAGGTATGGTGCTGTGTGCTAAAAAGGAAAAAAAGGAGAGTGCTTCAAACAGCCAAAGGTTCCACAGAGGTCTGAACAAATGAAAAGTGGTAAGTACAACTTGGGAGACTTCAAAGACTGGATTTTCATGGGACCTTCAGATGCTTTCCTGAAGGCTGAGGCTCCCTCTTTGCTGTGCACAGGGTGAATAAGACTTATGACAGCACGGTCCACAGCAGCTGGCAGACTCAGCAAGAAACAAAGCAATGAGAAATGCTGAGCCCTTCAGTAACATGAAAGCCTAACACAGGGCCACAAAGAGGTATGTCTCCTCTCATGGTTTGCAGCCTAGAATTCTCTTCCAGAGCTGGATAAATACTTCATTTCAAAAGCAAGCAATGTCATAGCCCTTGCAACGAGATATGAGAACTAGTGCTGCTACTGACACTCTTCACACAACATCCCTACACTGACAATTCATTTACAAGGAGGTTTGAGACCACAGCCCTCAGTTCCCAGAAGACAGCACTGATGTCTTTGTCACCCCCAGTGAAGTAGTTCCTCTGGCTGCTCTCAGACACACAAAGGCATGTAGGGCTTTCTAGCCTCCTGCCTCTGTTCACAACCAGTGGTTTATCAAGGGTCTGCAAATGACTAGTGAAACTCTCAATGTGAGCTGCTAAAGGAGATGAGTCTTGAGCAGGCTGCAGCAGAACTTTTTGTCCCAGCAGGGCCAGTGGAAGCAAGGGAGGAAATTGAAAATTGTGTCAATTGAGAAAACCATCCTGGCCAGGAATGTCTTTGGTTTCTTAACTGCCTGATTTAAAAAGGAAAAGGAAACAAACAAACAAACAAAAAGAAGATTAAGGGGAAAAAAAAAAAAAAAAAAGGCTGTGGTAGAAAAGGCACAGTCAATCAATTAGTTAGTCATTTCCAGTTCAAATATTTCCATAAGTGCTTGGCAGTGTTTTCTATGTAAGGGATGTCTACTGCTGGTGAAAGATTTCTTAGATGTCAGAGAATTCCCCTTGATGACAAACTCTCCTCAGACAAGCTCCAGTCTGGGCAATTTCCCTTTGGAAGCTTTCACAACTTGTTTGTTCAAGCATTCTGAGTCAAAAGAAAAGCCAGTTGGCTATCAGTAGCATTTCCAAACCTGACTCACTGAGAGAGGCAGTACTGAAGTGTAGGAAAATTCCTAAATTTAAGACACCAGGAGCATACTACGTACTTGACCTGAATACTTTACCTTTACAGAAAACATTTAAACAAATCCTTCATGTGTCTCAAAAGAGTTTACACGCAAGCTGTGTTTAAGAATCGTTTTATCTGTTACTAAGATTCATTCTAATCTGGATTATAACTCAGCAACTGAAAACTGGAAATTCTTACTAAGAATGGTAATGACAAAAAAGAAAATGTTAATTATGGTACATGTCTTCATTATGAAAAAGATGTCTAAAAATATCTTCTCATTTATTTCCAAACTTCAGAAAGTGGTTACTATGCCAGTAACATAGGATCTTCAATCACAGCATTTGGTGGCTTTGTCTTATTTTTCTTTGTTGCTTATGCCCACAAATCACATACAAAGACAGTTAATAAATATTCCTCATACTAGAGAATGCTCTAATGCTTTTTGAAAAAAAAGATCTAAATGATGCAGTTTCTCTTTCTTTGTGTGTGTGTGTTGAGGGTTTTTAGCTTTGAAATGGGAAGTGAAGTGCTCATCAGCTGCAAAGTGTTCCTTTAATATCAGCCATGCAACAATTACCTCTGCAATAACCATCATTATATTAAATTACATGCTACCCTTCCTCAGCTCAGTGTGAAGACTAGCTATAGAATAAAACAAGGAAAAAACCCCAACCCACTGAAAAGCCATTGAAGAGTACTGTGCCCACACCACCAAGGTAAGTATACTTCCTGCAGGGAAACTAAGTGAAGAACTGCCTATCTTTTTTGGACATCTTAAGGGAAACATAAGTGAAGGCCCCTCACCTGTTCCAATAATCATTTCAGTGTAATGATGCAGTGCTATTGCTGAAAAGGCATACATACTGCTGTGTAATTCAGCTATGAGGAGTCAAATAGTGAAGACAATTTTGCTTACAGCATTTTATTAATTTTTAATAATTTTCTTAGCAACCCAAACAATTTCATGAGGTCTCTTTCAGTAGAGACCAGGGATTTATATATTCTGCTACTTTCTCTGAATAACCAGAAATAGTTTGATTTTTCCTAGTTAATTTTAAAGATATATTTGTACTTGCTGGCTTTTAACAAACATGTGTACCATTCTGAGGCTTTAAAATGAAATTTCTTTTGAAAACTGGCTTATTGAAACCACATTCAAATTTTGCATCTTTTATGTCTTAGTGACTTCCAGATAGAATTAATGCCATTTACAAGGTATAGGTTTGGGTGTGGTTTTTTTTTTGTTGTTTTTGTTTTTGTTTTTGTTTTTGTTTTGTTTTGTTTTGGGTGGTTTTGTTTTGTTTTTTTGGTGGTGTCTTTTCTTAACTCTTAGCTGGATTGACAGCCCAGGAGCTGAAAAATCAGCTGCACTCTGATTCAGTTACTAACACTGGTAGTTACAACTATGCAGCACAAGATACACATTCAAAGAGAACAGGGCAGTGTAAGTAAAGTCAGGCTCAGTGTAGGTAACAACTCAGCAAAGAGTGACACTGAATAGAAAATAGTTCACAGCTATGCTGAAAAAATGCTTTTTTTCAGCATTCTGAAAAAAAAAACCAAACCAACCAACCAGAAAAACCAACCAAAAAACCAGAAACAAAAAAAACTCCAAAGAGTTTCAAGATTTTGTGGGCAAGGTATGTTCCTTGCTGATGGATAACTCTGTAGCAACCATGGCATCATGAGCAGACATAGAGAGAGGCTGCGCAATGGAGGTGGATACTGATGGAACTGAAGGGAAAGATGAAGAGGTCTGCTCCAGGATTTGCAGTCCCAGACCACAGCCTGAATAGCAAATGACAGATCTCCTCTGTGTCCTTGGACAGAGAATGCTGGATAGAGGGCAGACACCTCCCTGTCCGTAGCAGCATTCTGTCCAACACTGGGCTATGTGTTGCGGGAACATGGGGATCATCCATTCAGTTATACCTTTGTGTAGTTCTGGCTAAGCTGGACCAGTAATAATGATCATGTGGATAACCAATGTTTCCTGTAAAGAAAGTGGAACTACTTTTGCTGGTTGACATACAATTAGGCTGTGAAGCAAGCACCAGCTGCTGAAGTTTCAATGGAGTGAAGTTTCAATGAATAGAGGGTATTGCCAACTCTATCACAGCCAATTCGCATCTCTGAGAGCAGTCATGTTTCTCTTCAGCTTTAAGAAATCTTGCTGGAGATTGGGCAAACTGGTTGAGAAAAGAGAGGACCACATGCAACAAGACA
This sequence comes from Phylloscopus collybita, assembly GCA_027886175.1. Lineage (NCBI taxonomy): Eukaryota > Metazoa > Chordata > Aves > Passeriformes > Phylloscopidae > Phylloscopus > Phylloscopus collybita. The sequence continues at coordinate 44,446,008 of JAJNNQ010000137.1, read as the reverse complement.
ATGATGAATACCCCTGAACTCATTCTCCTGGAATTGAAATGCTGCTATTGTTGACAACTTCGGCAGCAATGAGATGCATCATGGGGAATCCCACCGATGTTTATTATCTCTCTATCAGTTTCTCATTAATTCCCCTTCTACTCTGCAAGGTTATAAGCTTTTTGATTTCTGAGAGTGAAGAGCTAACAGAGATAGTCCATACTGATGGCATAAGTTTGGGGGTTTGAAAGCTCTTATGTTTCCAGAGAAACAAAAAATAGGCATCTACTTGATTTTCATGTCAAGCATGACAATGTCCATCAGAGTCTCTACTGTGCATTTTTTATAAAAGAAAGAATACAGTATTTATATTTATGGTTCAGAGTTCCAAAGTATTCATATGATGAGAAGTCACCATAAGTCTTCAAAATGCCCTGTCAGAAACTACATGTTCTACTAAGCTTCCCAAATTATTCTGGAAATATCAATGATCAAATCCTCAAATGGGGAGCCAGTGAGCTAAGAAGGAAAACTTTCTGGGGGAGTTTAATTCATCTGTCAACTGAAAGAACATGAACCAACATGAAACTTTTTCTGTAAATCTGCTGTTAAAATAAGGAGCAGGTGCACTGAAGTCAGAGCTCTAAGGAACAAGGATAACATCTAGCAAACAGCAGCACATTCACAAATGTCAAGGTATCTTAGAGCACATCAAAGCATATCTACATAATCCTTAACTGGATTTTATTTCAGGCCATAAAGCACAATCTTTAACAAAAACACTTTTAATCATCATGTTTATCATAGCTCCTAGACAATTTGTTGTCATCGGTTGCATCAGAGATGACATTACTGCATTTTTTTAGGACAGAGCACAAACCTCAAGAAGATAACATAATCTAGGCTATTTCCAGTTTCTTTTCTTTCTCTTGGGCAGAACTTCCAACTCCTGAAAGACAGTAGGAATTTAATCATACTACATTTCAAACCATGTGGAGGAATCATACACAAAATTTGATTAGGAGTAGAAGTTGGTTAGTACTTTCATTTATTTATTTTGCAACATCCAAAAATAAATTGAAAGGAGAAAAGAAGATAATCTTTACTCACAAACAAATTGAGAAAGGACAAAGTTGAAGTCTAATAAAAATAAATGATGGGATACAATAATTCAGTTCATCTCACTACCACAGGAAGAAAAGGAGAGTTGTAGTAGGACCACATTTGCTTTATTCTGTCATATCCTCATTGGAAGGACTCACAGGAAGCAGATGCACAAACAGGAATTATATGGACAAACAATACCATTAAACAAACTTTTCTCAAGTTGATGCACACCTACTGCAGGATGGGACAGTAGCACATAAGTAAAAGAAAATCAATCTGGCCTCTGCCTTCCAAAGGAGCACACATGATGAACTGAACCTGCCCATAGTACACATCAAGCTTGTGATTGCTTGGCATACACAAAGGCACCCTGAGTGGAATCTTGGTGTTACTGAAGGATCCAATTATCTCCAAATAATTTAGGCTGGAAGAGACCTCAGAAAATCTCCAGTCCAGCCTTCTGCTCAGAGTAGAATTGGCTGTCAGGTCAGATCAGGTGAATCTTGAAAACCTTCAAGAACAAAGTCTGCATTGCCTCTCTGAGCAATCACTGCTTAACCATCCTGGTGGAGAAAACATTTCTCCTGAAGTCCCCATTTCAACATACGTCTGTTAACTCCTACCCTACATCACTGTGAACAGCCTGGTTCCATCTCCTCAATTACTCCAACATGAGCAATGAGGGGCAAATGTCAGGTCCCTCCAAAGCGATTTTTTCTGAGATGACACAGGCCTGGTCCCTCAGCCTCTCTTCACATGGCAGGTGCACCATCATGATAGTTCTTCACTGAACTCATTCCAGTTTATTGATGTCTTTCCTGTGCTCAAGAGACCAAAACAAGCCACAGTATTTAAATGTGCCCTCATGAGTGTTGAGGGAGAGAATCCCTTCTCTTGATTTACTAACTCCACTCATCTGAAAAGAGCCCAGGGTGCTGTCAGCCATCTTTGCTGCCTGAACACTGTTGGCTCATATTTCCCTGCTATTTATAACATTCACATTCCCTTTTGACACAGTTGCTCCCCGCAACTGTTTTGAATCAGTCACCTCTTTTGCTTCTTTTCCAAATGCAGGACTTCATATTTGGTCCTGTCCTAGTTTCGGCCAGGACAGAGTTATTTTTTTTTTACAATAACCAGGAAAGGCATGTGTCCAAACCCTACTGTTACTCAATACCATGTCATGTCATTTGCAATGGGCAGGACTAAGGGCTTCTTTCTCATTTCAGGACAGGGAAGAGTGTGGTGTGGTGGGGAGGAACAAGTTGGTATTTTGGTATTGTGGTTTTTCCCTGCAAATAATTTCTTTGTCTTATACCTTTTGTTCTTAATATTGTTGCTGTTAGTGTTCATTATCTTCTCTCATTGCTATTTCCAGTAAATTGTTCTCAAGCTGTAATTTTCACCTTTTTTTGCCTCCACTTCACAACTCTGTCCTGGCATCAGGAAGGGAGAGGGGAAATGGGAGTTAGGGGAGAGAGCAAGCAGCATCTGGTTTGAGAGAGTCTTGGTTGGCTGGGGGCACTGAATTGGGAAGTGCCATTCTTAAACCAAGACAGGCCCTAATGGCTTTCCTGTTGGCTCAGTCTCCCTAGGTCTCTCTGAATGGCAACCTTGTGCATCAGCATACTGACTGGTTCCCCCAGTTTGATGTCATCTGTAAACCAGATGAATATGCACCTGGTCTCCTCACCCAGGCCTCTGATGTTAAACAGGGCATGTCCCAACACAGCCCCTATGCTTGTCACAGGCCTCCAGGCTGAACATGACCCATTAACCACTAAAAGAGTCCAATCCAACTTCACAGCACCATGGAACAGGATATTGCATTGCTTATACAAAACCAAGTGGGTTTACAACAGTAATGTCTCAAACTGTTTTGTGGGCTACAGTAAGTTTCAAAAGGTCATTTAAAAAAGTATGTTCTTATCTTATTTGAAACTGAGTCTGTGAAAATTACAAGCCACCATCTGTGCAGATAATATATAACCTTCTTTAAATGATTATTTGTCCTCATACTTCCCTCTAGGTAATATTTTCTTTTTTTATGTTTAGAACATCACCATGTCAGCAACACTCACTACAAACAAAGGAACAGAGAATCAGATGCAAAGCACCCTTGAGCACAGGTGCTTACCATACATACCTTAACAGCCTGCTTATAAAGAAAACACAGTAATGAAAAAATTAGGTTTTTCCTCACTCTACAATTTGCCAAACTCATAGACACAGGAAATTTTAGAGGTTAAGTAAAACTGGGTTCAAAACAGATTAGATATATTCACAGGATAAACAGTCTCTAGTGGCTACAAAACAGTGATCCAAATGTGGCCTTTGGACATACTGAAGACCTATGTGTCTGCATGAGTACCTCTTACCAGCCTATTTGAGAGAGGCAATACTGCAGTAGGGTCTTTTTCCAAGCCACTCCTCAAGTCTCTCTAACAAAGAGGAAACATTTAAAATAGGGTCTTCCATTAAAAACCTCAAAAAACAAACAAAAGAACAGACCAAAACCAACTTCCCATCAACTGCCTCATAGTTTGATTTCAAGCTCTGACAGAAACGTCCTACCATTTTGTCTCAGTTCCCACAGTACTCCAGGCTCACATTAAATACCCCTACCAGGCTATGTTGCAATATTATGCACTGTGACATAAGAAACAAATCAATTCAGAGATCCAAGTTTGGATCTGAATACTTGGACTAATTAAAAGAAACTTTTCTAGAACTTCTAGAAAAGACTAGAAGTACTGTACTTTCTAGAAGTACTGTACTTCTAGTAATCAGTATCTCTATTAACAGGCTAAGTCAGTATCTTCTATGAGATAGAAGCTCCTCAAGGAGCTGGCTAACCTGGAGAAAAAAGTCTGCTATTTGCTTCAGATTATCATTTTCCAACTCTTTCTACAAAATTCTCCTTTGCTATGCTGCCTACAAAACTTCAGCAATATTTAGAGGACAGAGGTGCTGAATTCAGGGCTTACCAACATGCAGACAAATGCCACTTATAATGCACTGTGGAGCATGGTGGTTGGTTTGCTTGTTTGCTAAATAATTAAGTGGAGTAAATAAGACTTGGAATTTCTGCAAAGCACAGCAGATTTTCTGCTGTGTTAGATGGCCTAAAAGAGAAATATTTGATTTTTTTCATAACTCAGGAGACAGAATTGTTTCCTGCTAATTAGGTATGAGGCAATGAACTGTTATATATGCAGCTGGGCAGCTTAGAATGTAATGAGAAGGAGGGGAAGGTAATCTGATATAGGATGATGAAAGTATTTGGATATGATATTATGAGATAAAAAGTTTGGATAAGATATTTGTAGGGCTATCGTTACACTAATTGTATTCAAAATCCAAGATCTGGATGCATGTAAGAAAAGCAGGGTTCATATAATAAAAATCAAATCCAGTGGTTTGATTTACATGGTTTATGGCCTATGTATGTGGAACTTCCTCCAAAATGGTGACTCTCTTTATCTCAACAGAACAAGATGATCCAAAAAGTAAGTATAAAAGGGATCTCAAAACACTGGTGGAGCTATGCATTTAAAAAATCTCCTCTTTGATTTTAGTGACAAAGGAGCTTTCTGCTTACTTATAAATTAATAACTTGCATAACATATCAAGTTATTTCTTCTTTGATGTGACAGTTTATGCCAAGTACGACTTGGAAGAAGAACCATCTGCAAAATGAATATGATGCTTTGTATTTGCATAATGATCCCTGGTTAGTCCCTAAGCCCATAATAAAATGCATATAATAAAAATAAAAACAAAACCACACAACTTACAGCTATGAGTCACAGTCAAAAACTAAATCTCACAACAAATACCCCTTTCCCAGCAATCTATTAGTCCTATTATCTTCCCAGCTCTATGCAGAAGAATCAGAGCTGTTCCTGTGCCCGGAATAAATGTTTCTAGGAATTAGAACTGACTGATTTCTGAAATGCATTATTGATGCCATTTTTATTTTTACACAGGCATTTGAATAAACAACTTTTCTCATAGTTGGAGCTCCTGTAGGTGGGTCAGATAACAACAGGTAATCTGGAGTTCAGTGGGAGCTGAACCCCGATGCACAGACATGCTTTATGAAGTCCCAGACTTGGTTCACAAGTCTGTTATTTCTGATACATGGGACTATGGACATGTTTCAGTATGACATCAAACACTGTCACTGCTCCAGTGATTTCAGTGGGAGGATTGTAAGCAGTGATAGAACTATGACCTGGCTACAGGAGCCTAAGTGTATTTTCTGATGTCATAAGAAGATAATTTCACTAAATTATATGGGTTTCTTAATTGCTCCACACATTATTAATTCACAGCTGACTCACCTTCAAGCCTTACCCACACCCAGGATCACAAGAAATAAACAATATGTACTTGTTGTGCCTTCTGTCTGGGGATCAAAGAGTACCATATCCACACTGTCATGCCTTTATTAATTAGTCAAATGTTTTCTGCATTTTATGAATTGACATGTAGAGCTATAGCACTTTTGTTCCTTGCCCATCCTTTTCTTGCATCTGTTTTTCCAGAAAAGTATGACTGAGTTTATCAGAAGTGATAAGGTTCACAGAAGAATTACTGTGCAGAATACAGAACCATAATGTGGGAGGACAGGTTAAACAGTACCTTCTAACTCCCTATTTCTCCTGTCAACCCCAGCCTTGAAATTGCATTAATGAGATGCTTAACCTCTACATTTTCTGCCTTAGTCTTATCACTGGACCATTTTCTGTCTCTTAAGGGTAAGTATGGGGTTCCTCAGCTCCATTCCTGTATGGCTACACTATGCCCAGTGACAGCAACTTTGCTAGGGCAGTTGCTATGAGCTTCTTCTCAGATTTTCCAGTCTTCAAATTTTCTCTGTGGGTCCCTTTGTATTTCTAAATCATTGTATCCGGGTCTGCCCTATTCAACACCTTCTCATATCTAGTGTCAGACTACAAACAGACGAGTGTGACACTAGTTGAACTTCAAGCACCAGTGTCGGCATGTTTTAGCAGTGGTACAGTTGGGCTTCTGCAGTGGGCTTCTCCACTGTCCTCAGACAGAGGGACCTAGGGACAGGTTACCAGCACCAAAGGGTCTCTCCGGCCAAACCTCAGGAGCAGATATAAAGTGGTCTACAGGCTGGACAACTGTTTCTTATCCGAAGTATCAGCCCCAGTCTTCCCAGAGGCACGCAGCTTTTCACCCCATCTCACAACAGATGAGCGCTACAGCAACAGAGGTTGGCAGGCTGGATAAGGGGCCACATGTGATCTAGAGTTAGATACTGAACCCCCCTGCTCTCTCTAACATTTTGCATTATCACATGCCCTTTTATTACAGATTGTTGTCCTTGCACTAGGTTCAGCTGTGTTGGAATACAGGACAGATTTATGTCTGGCTACACTGCATCTACCAGGAAATCTCTCAGTCTTCACTAAATAGAAATCTTTAATTTGTCAACCAGCAGTTTCCTCTAAAGGTTAGTGACCTCTCTTATTAAAAATATGAACCCTACATCTAATTGGAAATTTTCTGGCCTCAGATTCTAGCCACTGACTCCTGTTATGCCTTCTGTTCCTGTAAAAGTGACCTTTTAGTAATCCCTTATTTTAGCATCATGTGTTTTCTCCTCATGAAAGCTTTACATTACATTTATTTAGACATTACAAATGACCAACACACTAGTTTCATTTTAAGAAGAGAACTCAGATATTAAGTTTAGCATTCTCCTTAAGTAATTGGAGGTCGTGCAAAAAATATCTTGTTGTCCCTTATTTCTACATTCTCCTAATTAGAGTCAAATGTTAGAAATATCCTTAGAAAGATAGAAATAGGCAAGACATCCCTGCTTGGCCTGGTTACACAGCATGACTCAACAGTGGCCACAGATTTGCAACAAATTCAAACTTTTTAAAAAAGGGAGAAAAAGAGCACTACTTATGCAGGCTGTGAGACAAAGTTATTCCCTGTAAATCTAGTATAGCACCGAACACTTAAAAATTATTAACTTGCATGGAAGTTAAAGAATTTAATTATAACAAAAGGAAACAAAAAATGCCCTAACTGGAATAGTGAAACTATATAAAATCATAAACTACAGATTTTACTCTGGTTTAATTTACAGCAAGAAAAAAATAATCACATTTGAAGATCCATAATATTCCAGTGTTATCTGGAAGGAAGGCCTTCTTCCTTTACCACCTAAAGATCTCATAAGGTATTATTGCTAACCTGCTTCATTCAAAGTTCCAGAATAATTTTTGCAGTGATTTAATATCTTTTTTTTTTTTTTTTTTTTTTGCAACTAGAACTTTAAAAGGACAGCTTGAGAAGTTTTACTAATTATTTACTAAATTAACTTAAAATACATTTTTTAATCTTAAAAGTAGCCAGATTCAGGCTTAAAATTGCAACTGAGTTTCACAGCTTTGAGAGATTTGAGATTTGAGCAGCTAGTTAGCAAATTCACTGGCTGAGACAGTAATGCAACAGTGTATTGGCTGTTCTTTTATCCTCAGTGGTTTCCCCACAAGCTGGTAACTCAACCTGACAGCCTTCTCAAATAAGATAACTTCTGCATTGTTATAAATAGCAAGAGCCAATCCAAAATAAAATAGAATTTATTGCCAGGGAAAAATCACGGACAAGAAATTCACAAAGCCAATACAGAAACTGACAGTCAGCGAAGCAAGGAAACAGGCAGTGCGCACTGGGTGAGCCTCCTGGCGTGCCCTCTATCGCGCCACGTTCCCCCTGAGGTCTCACAAAGGTCCGAGTCCAGCTCTGCCAGTCTTATACCCTTAACTCAGTGTACATGTCTGGACATGTTTCCGTGGTCCCGGTATCGAGGGGAACTTGAAACTTCCAGGGTTGGAGCCACTGCCCATCGCAGAATTTCTTTAGGTGTCTCTGTTTCCTGATGGTGCTGCTGATAGAATCAGGAGATTGGCGGCTGGGCTTGAATAGATTTCCTGGGTGTGCAGGACATATTCTGAATACTCGTAATGTTCTAGGTGGGATGTATTCCCTGGACTATCAGCCCTCATCAGATGTCAATTGCTCCTTGCTGCTGCGGGTCTCCACCTTTCATTGGTATTGTAATCTGCTGATTCAGTCTCTGGTGATGAGGGAGGCCTCTTGCGAAACTGCCAGCCCAGCGTCTGCCTGGGCCCGCAGTGCCTCTGAGATTTATAATCTGTATTCTTAGTACACCTATAATACAGCTATTACAAAGAACGTATCTCACCCTTCACCAATATCACCCTATTTTGAAAACATGAATTAATCCATCATAACATGCGTGGTGAGGGATGAACAGTGGATGTTGTTTATCTCAGCTTCAGTAATGCCTTTGACACTGTCTCTCACAACAACCTAGCAGAGCAGCGATGTGGTTTGGTCCAGGTAAGTGGACAGGGAGGTAAACTGACTACGAAACAACCTGTTGAGCTTTAAGGGTTGCGGTTAGCAGCACCAAGTCTAGCAAGACACAGCTGCACGACCCCAGCAGAAGATCCTGGGGCCAAGACAATTTAGCCTCTTCATCAGTGACGTAGATCCTGGGATCGTGGATACCTTCAGCAAGTCCACAGATGATACAAAACTGGGAGCAGCGTCTGATGCACTGGAGCACCTTGCTGCCATCCAGAAGCACCTAGACAGGCTGAAGAAAATGGCCAACAGAAATCTTGTGCAGCTCAAAATTAAATATCCTGGGCAGGAATAATTTCAAACACCACTGCAGGCTGGAAGGCAGCACCCTAAAGAAGGACCTGGACATCCTGACGGACAAGTTATGAGCCAATAATGCACCCCTGCAGCAAAGCAGGCCAACAGTGTCCAGCACTGCATTAAGCAGAGCATCACCAGGAGGTCAAGGGAGATGATCCCTCACCTCTCCTCAGTCCTGGTGAAACACAGCTGGTGAGCTGGCTCCAGTGCTGAGATTCCCCACCAAAAAAGACATAGGAATGGTGGACTGAATCAGCCAAAGGACCAGGAAGACTGAGGGCTTGGAGCATCTGACAAATGAAAAGAGGCTCAGAGAGCAGTCAGTGTTCAGCCTGGAGAAGCTCAAAGGCATCCTATTCATCCTACCCATTCCTGATGGGGGCAAGCAAAAAAGATGGAGACAGGCTCTTTTCAGTGGTGTCCAGTGACAGGATGACAAGCAAATGGGCAGAAATTCAAGTAAGGGAAACTCACTTTAAACACAAGAAAACTTCTGAGAGAGTGAGAGGTCAGGGTGTTGGAAGCAGTCCAAAAGTAAGTCCTCCTGGAATAGCAGATGTGGTTCTGTTGAAGTAGAGATGATCCTGTAGGAAAAAGGGTCCAAGGATGGTGAGAAGGGGTCCAGTGATGGTGAGATGGGGTCCAGTCTTCCTGAAAGAAGGTGAAGCCAGATACTTTCTTCTTCCTGTGTCTCAGTTTTTTTTATCCAGGTAGGAATGGTTGGCTCCCCCCACTGGGTGGAGCATCTCACAGTAGGATGATGGAATGTGGATGTTCTACTTTGGGGATGTGTGCTTTTAGGGGTGTCTTAATGGTGCATTAGCAGAAAAATATCTCCCTGGAGGGAGGACAGGCGGTGAAAGAGATAAGAAACACTGCCCTACCTGGTGGTGACAGCTGGCCCATTATCAGAAGGCATCCACCCCTCTCCCCCCAGAGTTACAAGAGATAAAGCAAAACATCTCCCCAACTGCTTTTAACAGATGAAACAGAATACACACCCCTGGCTCCACAACCCAAGACAATTAAAGACATAATTTTGCCACTCTGAGCAATCACTTGCCTCTCACTGTAAACTGTTTTTTGAAGCTTTCATGATCTGTAGAATTTTTCTCTTGGCCATTTTGATAAACATTTCTTTTTCTATATCTAACCCACTCTGTTAAGAGGAGTTAAATCCTTCCGGTCCGAAAGAGCATAATGTGTTTTCAGGGTGAAAAAGCAGAAAGAGGAAAATAATACAGGATGAACTTCTTATGCTGGAAGAAAATACAACTGGCTATATTTAGAGAAGACAGCAAATGGACTCTTGGAAATGACTTTGCCAACACATGTGATAAGTGGAAATACCCATATGCTTGAAGTTAGGCTTGTGATTAAGAATATTGAACAAGGGTCAGAGTATCGTACAAGGAAGCCCCTTGAATTCTGTTCAGCAGATGGACAAAATTTAGAGCAACAAAATCAGCAAACAAGCCAGACTAACATAAATGCAGCCATATCCCTGGGTGCCTTTTCACTGGTCATCCCTACTAATAAAGATAGGCCCACTAGCCCTTAAAGTTACATCTTATTTACTTACAGTATTTCTATGGCACAGATACCAATTGAAAATCCATTTGGTCTACACTTATAAAGCTCTTAGGAAATTATTTTCATTTCAAATTCCTAAACAGGGACATTAGAAAAAGACACTAAGGTTCCTAGACATGTCCAGATAGAGCCCAAAAGCTTTGCTACCAGGAAACTGAGGTCACTCTCAAACACATGTATATGTGCTTTACAGTGCACATCATCCTGAGATATCCACTGACGTGCACCACAGTCATATGACAGATAGAAGAGGTTGGACATGTATGACATGCACAACACAGCATAATGGAAGTACAAGTTGTTTTCTTCGTTATAGAACATCTTAGAAGAAAGATGGGCACCAGGGTATCACAAATATAAAATACTCTAATCTCCACTGTGCTTTAAGGTCAGGAGGACTGTTGAAAGGACAGGAGAGATCTAATTGGTTTCACCATTGCTCACTACTAAAATAGATTGGTAACTTGACTTCATTTAAATGTAGATATTTTGGAGGGAAAATAAAATTGTAATTTGGGGATAGAAAATTTTAGAATAAGTAGTGTTGCAAGGGATTCCCACCCTGGCTGCAGTGTGGTTTGAAGAGTTGGATGTTTTGGGTTTGTTGGGTTGTTTTGGGTGTGCAAATTGCTTTCCTCGTAAATCTGACAGAAGTACCTGAGAGCTGTGTGTTTTTATGTTGCTCAGAAAATACCACTTCCTAGCAGGCTGGTGAACAAATACAACTTAACGATGCTCAGAGTTATTTTTTATTATTATCTTGAACACTTGGAGAACTCTCTTCTATTATTATATTGAATAAAAGAAATACGGGAGGAAACAGTTCCTTCCTTGCTTGTTTTCTCTTTCAGACAAAAAAAATACGGCAGCTCCAAGATTATTTTTGATGTTTAACACAAAAATTAAAAAATGCAGCTCACATTCCTTATCAAATACCAGTAAATTTACTCTCTGATCAGCCTTCCTCATCGTCCATAAACAACAAAGAGCTACAAGAGGCCTCCAGTTCCCCTTATGTTTTGGTAAAAGCAAACAGTAGCTCAGATAAAAAGAGAGATTCAGTATTTTGACCTTGATAAACAGATTCTATTGAATTGAGCAAATGAATCTCAGGAGTGGGGAGATGCTCTGAACATTTAAGCTGACTTCTCTAGTCTCTCAAGCCTCATAAACTGCACCTAAGTTTCAAGGATTTTTTTACTAATACTGGATTTAGGAAGCTCTGATTTACTACAGAAAAATGTACTTCAAGCCACTTTAAAATCCTAATATGTATAATAAAAAAAAAAAATACAAAGCAGCAAATACAGCTGGCCTGGTTTCTGTGAGCTCCTCTGCTATTTGTATCACTCCACCATGCAGAGCTCACTCCAAATGGATGTTCTGGCAGAGGTCCCAAACACACAGGTCACCAAGCCACAAGCAGCTCACCGTCACACCACTCGCAATAATGAGAGCTACAGCAGCAGTTCTCCAGCATCTTTTCCTCTATGCAATCCTGGGATACATTCCTTCTGTCCTCTCCTGCCTTTCCCAGCCAGATCGAGAACAAGGGAGAGATGGAGAACTGCAGGCTGCCCCATGAGGAAGGGGTTGCTCTTGCAAGGAAAAACATGGCGAGGGCAGCTAGCAGTGACTGGGCAGGCGTAGCAGGAGCAGGCACCCAGATCTGACCACAGCTAGAGGCGGGTAGGCTGGCAGCCCCCGCAGCTAAAGACTGGTACTGAGTGGCCACTCTTGCCACAGTGCTCCTTGCTGTGTTTGCCCTCCTCCTCCATCTTCCCCAAACAGCTGAAGACTCTCCAACTCCCCCAGGCCTGCCCTAGCCACTTCTTCCCAGGTGCTCCTTTCGCTCTGTTCTCTGAAGCACAACAGGCACAACCCTCGCCAACCCCACCTCAGTATTCCCCAACAGACAGAGGTGTGTCCTGGCTTGGCATGCCACTGAGCTGCATCACTGGGAAAGGAGAACAGCAAAACATTATATGGTGTGAAAAGCTGCTTGGATGAGAGACTAGGCAGCTGGTATGTGAGAGGAAGATTCAGAGGGAAAAGCTGCAAAGCAAAGTTGAGTCCAGGTGAGACACTGAGTGGTTAGCACAGCAACAGCAGGAGAGAGAAAAAAGTAGACAAAGACCTTCCTTCAAAAGAGCTGGAAAGGATTATGTAGGATTGTGACCGCATTTTTTCCTCAACCATCCAGGCCTGCCTTCCATCTAAGCAAAAAACAGGAAAGCTCATTTTTTATTATGCACAAGGAAGCTCTGGGAAGCTTTTTTTGAGAAGAGTGGCTATTCCTCATTCAGGGGACAAGAAACAGAATTTTCTTTTGCACACTGCTTCAAGCACTGAGATAATCCAGGTGCTAGTTCTCTCCTGAAGCCTGGGAACAGCCCTAAGCATATACAAAATACTGATGAGCAGAACAGTTAGCTCATTCCAGAAAGCAATAGAAAGGAACAGCAAAAAGGTCCACTGGACCGCATATGTGTATGCTGGAAAATGAAATGGATGCTTTTGGGAGTGGCCAGAAAGGATGATAGGTGAGGACAGGGGCCTTAGCCACACTCAGGCCTAATAGAAGGGACTGAGGGTTTGGAAACCAGAGAGTGGAAGCATGAACAACTTGAAGTTTTTATGAGGGAAATCACAAAGAATGATGACTGGGGTAAATGGGGAGAGTTCTCTAAGGAAGGCACTGAAACATATGTATATACATTACACCATTGTCTTGCTCTCTAGGCCAACAATGTAACACATACATATGTTCTCTATGCTCCATGCTGGGTACATGGGTGGGTTTGGGGGTACACTGCATCACCAAGAGGGAGGAGACCCTGCTGATCAAGATCTAGTACAAGTCTCACCACCTAAATCCTGAAGTCAGATTTACCATTCTGCTAAATTAATGAATTTGCTCTACATACAAGGCAAAGACTAAGGAGGGGGAAGACAGTTTCTCATTGCTTTTTTTGGATGCAACATGAACTTCATTATAAAGGTGCAGGAAAGAGGTCCCTCTTCCCTACAGGGCCACGAGCTGAAGTGACTGGCAGATGAACTTGTTGGCACATTCTGGGATGCTGGAGGCCATTTAGAGGATAGGTAGCATGAAAAATCACTGGGCATCTCTGGGTTACAAGATTTCAGATGGTTTATCTTACCCACCTCTGTGGTCAGCACAGCTGAATAGGAGAAAAAGCTGTGGTTTGTTCCAAGAAAAAAGAGGCTTCAGTCGGAGAAGAGGACGACAAGCATGAGACAGTCTAGAATGTGCCAGCAAAGGCAGGGGTATCATAAGGGTGGCAATTTGCTGCCTTTTCCTGATGCATGCGTGAGTCCAGCAATTCTGTGGTAACCACAGCCAAGTCCTACATGAGGCGCTTTTGGAGTGGTACACCTTCAAGGATTCAGCATGCCCCTCCTTTCCAGAAAGATGTTGTGCAGATTGCATGACATTTAAAACATATTTCACCATCAGGGCATATACATACTCTTCTTTCATAATTTCAATCGTCTACCAATAAATCATTCAGATGATTTCCAAGACAGCATAGGTATTTACCACACCTGCCTGACTTCTGCAGCACAAGCAGAGAATTTCTCTAGAGCAATCTTGGGTTTTGATGGGGTTTTTTCTTGCTATTTTTACACATTTCAGCCAGCCATATACTTCTGCCCAACAGAATCATGGTATGTGAGAAAACTCTTAAAAGCTTAAATAATTAAAATCAAATATTAGAAGTCTAGTTCTCAAAGGGAACATGAAGAGAAAAGCTGGTTCACAACTGATATCTCTATTATAAGTAAGTCTGCAGTAAAAGTCTAACTCAGCTGTTCCTCAACAGGGAGAAAATTGCAGGTTTGTAAGAAAAAAAAACGCCTTGCAAATACAGGGCTTCACTCAAGTTATCTGTTACAATGAATGAGGAAATAGATGTTACTCCTGTCACCAGTAACTACAACACCGTGGACTCAAGTCAGTCTCTGCACACAACTGCAAATGCCACCATGACAAGCAAAGGCATGCATATTGTCAGCAATGTAGTTTTCTCAGCATTGAGACTGTAATTTAATTTGCTGTGGTTATCATAAAGTAAACATCAGCTATTGAAAAGCACACTGTCTGTACCATTAGAATGCAATGAAGAAATTCCACTGGAGAAAACAAACAGCTCTGACCCAGGAAAATCCAAGTGAAGAAACAGAAAAGCAAGGCAGCAGAAAGATCAATTTTCTGGCCCATGAGTCTAAAAGAACAAGCATTAAATCATCAAATGGGTTGTAGATCCTGTGTCTGGTTCTGAAGCTATTCTGCAGAAATGCAGGCATTATGTACTGCTTACTTACAGTTTGCTTGGCTAAAAGCACACAGCTAGTATATCCTATGATATTTGGCCTCAAATAGAAGAAGCGTGAAATGTGTCCCAGGATATATGCCAGGAAAAGGAGTAGGAAGGTATTGCTTTGGGAAGCAACAAGTCTTAGCTTTTTGAAGGCTTTTTCAGGGAGGCAAGATACAGACCTAAAGCAGTAGCCTGTGCATTCTGGATAAGCTGCCAAGAGCCAGGTCTGATGCAGAGGGAAAGAGTCTTCTGTGGAGCTATGGAAGAGCTGATTTCACTAGCAGCTGTTGTCTGGTTGGACCTGCTTTCCCCTTAGATACTGTTGGAAAAGACCCTCTTTGCACACATCAATAATTCTTACTCTTAAAATGAACCTGGATTATAATCAAAGAAGAACTTGTTGCTGTGCTCTGGTGGACTACTGGGAGTGCACTTGTACTCTTGATTGACCACTCAATTAAGCTGAGCTCAGAGTCTTCCACCAAAGACATTATTCACTTCTCTCAGATGGCAGAAAGTATTGTAATCCCAAGAAGGATTAGCAGAACGGTATCATTTCACATCATGTGGGAACCGGACTATTTACCTTAAACTGCATTTAATTGCATTGGCTACTTATTTCAGCTTTTCCTGGGAGTTATTGTGATCCTGAAAAGAGGAGAGCTACACTGGGTATTAAGACTCAACAAGAGCAGCTTAGCAGCTGAGAGAGACATTCTGAGAAAACAGAGCAAGTGAAATTCAGTTCCTAAAAACAACCTTGAATTCTGCTGATGTGATATTTTCTTGTGTTTCACATTTACTAGTCTAGTGTTTCCTTCCCTCTTCTCCCTTTTTTTTTTTTTAAATTGAAAATAATCTGTTAAATAGTAGGCAATAATAATAAATATCTATGTGCAGCCCCCAGTGTCTGACAGGGGGATTGACTTCCTCACAAAGAACAGGATAGGGAAGTGCAAGCTTAAGGAAAATACTGCCATGATTTCCTCTGAATACTGAGCGCCACTGGACTTAGACCCTGAGAAAAAAAGAATGAGGGTGGAGAGAATATGAAAAATGCAGAAAAGGACTAAAGATAGAATACTTAAAAGGAAACATCTGGAAAAAGTGGAAGTATAAGATGAGAGAACGATTGACATGTTTAATGCAGAAAGTAATTAGAAAAAAGACAGGGAAGAAGGAACCTCCTACTTTCATAGAAGCCAGTGAGAATAAAAAGCCAGTATGTTTAACAGAAGAACAGCGAGTAGCAACAAGTTATTACATAATTTCTGAATCTTTAAAAAATCAATTTTAATTATTTACTTAGCCCTTTAGCCCTTCCTTTTTTTTTTTGTTTTGTTAGTAAAATCACACTCTTTCAGAGGGAAGTGTGTGTTTGTTTAATGTAGCAAGAATATACCTGCAATTACTGTTTGTGGGTAATTCCATAAAGTGCAATTAAACCATATTAAATTGTTTAAAAGATAACACATCAAGCAAAAAATTAGAAATCTGTGTTTCACTGCTTTCCATGCTCAAAAATAAACTCAATGAATTGATGGCTTTATGTTTTCAAATTCTAAGTAGAACATTTCTTAGTTCCAGAATTCCTGGAAAACAGTAAGAGTAACTAAGAAAAAAAAAAAAAAACAACTAGGAACAGCAAAAGCTCAACAAATAGCAACTGTAACTTAACAAAAAATTACTTAATTTCATACTCAGCTGCAGGAAACACCTGCAATTGTAACAAGAGATTTTGGTCTCTTATTCAACTATCAGACTAAAATATTTCATCAATATTCTATATTTTAATGTTTTTAATGTGGGTTTTGCTGGGGAGGGAGGATCATCCACTAATTATTCAAAAGCTTTAAACTTTCCTGTTCTATAAAAAAAAATCCTCAGCCTTGAGAAAGAATAAAAATTTAAAGCTCTGACTGTGACTCCATCAACAAACAGCCTTTAATAATTTCCCACTTACAGTAAAATATTTGTATGGATGTTAAGAAATAATTCTGAACATTTCCTTCACCTTCAGGCTCAAATGCCCACTGAGAATTTATCATATTAGAATTAATCATATTTAAGAAATATGCTGCCCTCATCTATTACTTAGACATTTTGAAAGTTTCAGCCAGTAAAAGTCAATTTACAGAAGTACCTTCATTTTTCAGGAAAATATTCATAGAAATTGCAGCTTGTTAATACATGCAGTCAAATATGAAAAGTACTTTCCAGTGCTGCTATGCTGGGGGTTTTTGGTATGCATTGTAGTCAGATGTTCCTTTAATACAATAGCAAGCAATATTAAATTTATCAACTTTTACTATGCTGTGTGCAACTCCCCAGTGTTAAACCTTTCTGTTAAGGAATTCAGCAACTGGCTGGCAGGGAAGAAGACTGGCCTGGCTGAACAGAGTTTTGGCTGGAACTCAGGAAAAAAAAAAAAAAAAAAAAAAAAAAAAAAAAAAAAAAAAAAAAAAAAAAAAAAAAAGGAGTTTATGACCTTTGGAAGAAGGGATAAGCAACTAAGGAGGATTACAAGGATGCTGTGAGGTTATGCAGGGAGAAAATCAGAAGTACCAAAGCCCACCTAGAACTTAATCTGGGCAGTGCATCCTCAGTAAGTTTGCAAACAACACCAAGTTGGACAGGAGCATTGATCTGCTGGAGGGTAGGAAGGTTCTACAGAGGGATCTGGACAGGCTGGATCAATAGGCCAAGGCTGCACTTGGGTCACAACAAGCACTACAGGCTGGGGGAAGAGCCACTGGGAAGCTGCTCAGAAGGGAAGGACCTGGGGGTGCTGGTTGACAGCAGCTGAACATGAGCCAGGTATGCCCAGGTGGCCAAGAAGGCCAATGGCACCCTGGCCTGTGTCAGCAACAGGGTGGCCAGCAAGGCCAGGGAAGTGATTGTCCCTCTGTACTCAGCACTAGTGAGGCCACACCTCAAATATTGTGTCCAGTTCTGAGCCCCTCACTATTGGACAGACACTAAGGTGCTGAATGTCCAGAGAAGGACAATGAAGGTTAAAGGTCACAAGTCTTATGAGGAGCAGCTAAGGGAACTGGGGTTTTTTAGCCCAGAGCAAAAGAGGCTTAGAGGGGAATTTACCACTCTCTACAATTGCCTGAAAAGAGGCTGTAGACAGCTGTGGGTCGGTCTCTCCTCCCAAGTAACAAGAAAGAGAGGAAAGAGTCTCATGTTGCACCAGCAGAGGTTTGGATTGGATATTGGGAAAAATTTCTTCACTGAAAGAGAGGGCAAGCATCAGAACAGGCTACCCAGGGAAATGGTGGAATCAGCATCCCAGGAAGTACTCAAAAACATGTAGATGTGGTGCTTAGGGACATGGTTTAGTGGTGAACATGATGGTTAACAGTTGGACTTGGGTCTCAAGGGTCTTTTCTAAACTAAATGATTCCATGACTGTACGAAAAATCTCCTAAACAAAGGTGATCATGTAGCCAAAGAATAAGCAGTGGAAGGAAAGCAAATATGAGGAAAATGGTAAAGGGGAAAAAAAGAGCACATGAGCAAACAGAATGCTCCACTGACTCCACTGAAAAATGGAAGACAAAGGAGTCAGATTTGTATCTAAGGAAGGAAGTACACATGATGGAAGGCTGTCCTCAACAGCTGAAAACCTGTCATCTAACTGGATCGACAAATAAGAATGGCATATCAAATGGATATGGAATCTGGAGTTAAGAGTTTTGAAAAATACTGCACTTAGAAGATATGACAGTGGGAAAGGAATGTCAGTGAGTAAAAAAAAAAAAAAAAAAAAAGAGAGAAAGAAAGCAGATTCAATACTATAGAGTGTAGTAATTGAGAGGAAACACAGGATTATGCCTAATCCGGTACAGGAAATGCATGTGGTTAGTGAGAAACAAGTGAAATGATTGTGTACTAATACTTAGGTCGTAGACCAGGGAAGAAACAATGGAATTTCAATGGCTGATGCTAAATGTGAAGCAATATATTGCAGGAATAACAGAAAATGCAACCAGGATTGGAGCACGACTATGTTTGGCAAAGGTGAAAAAAAGAAGTAAAAATGGTGGACAAGAACTGAACATGAATAACGGAAATGGGATGAGAAGGAATGACATGAATAATACAAAATCCTTTTAGGAGAAAGACACTGTGCAGTAGATTCTCAGTTCCTTTGATGGAGATCTCTTCCTCTTTTCCCCCAAACAAAATTTTACCTGACACTCAAAAGACACAATTCATAGTAGAAAACAAGATTTTAAATTATGAGTTAGAAATAGCAAAACAAATGGATCTAGTAGCAGCAAGGGCCCAGCTATTTCTGGATGTGAGATCCTATGTTATTTACTAAAAACAGTTAAACCAGGAGGACAGTGGGTATTCTTAGGGTTGATTTTGGGAGTAGCAAAGTTTTCTGTAAAGCAATTGGATTAAGCAAATATTGAGTTGTGAGACCATTATTTGGTTTTGTTTACACTAAACAGAGAGATAATCAAAATGCTTGTAATAAAAGTTCAGGACTTCAAAGGGACAAGTTTGATAAACCAAAAGAAAATAGTTTATTAAAAATTTACCTGGCCTGAGGAGGTATCAGATAGGAAGAATTATCTGAGGTCTTGAAGCATTACTACAGAAATACAACTGAAAAAGCAAGTTTATGCTATAAACTGGAAACTCATAAGCTGGAAATATCAAAGAAAAACTCATCAAATCACACAGATAAATCATACCTATTTTATGTATCATTATATCACCCTGATATAATTATAAAAGACAAAGACACTGCTGAAGTGTATCAGATGTGCTTCTGCTAGATAAAGGTCACTGCAGTGCTCTAGCTGTACAAGTCAAGAGCTCACCTCGAGCACTGGGCAACGGTTTTCATTAACCATATTAAAGGAAACTGGTCTCAAGCTGGTGCAGAGCAAGTTTACGGGTGGTCAAAGGAACAGATAAGCTTTGCCTAGACAAGAAGAGGACCCTTGATTAACCTTGGAGGAGGTAGACTTCTAAGAGAGCTACAAGGTTTATTTCCGTAAGTATTTTGCAGAGGCAGTAAAAGAGCTATTTAAGCAAAAAACAGTGTTTTCTTAAGAACAAGTGGATATAAACAGGCCACGATGAAATTCAGTCTGAAGTTAGAAGAAAGCTTCTAGCCTAACTTCACAGAGGTTTTGGAACATAATTTTAATGACAGCAGTGAAAACAAAGAACTTAACAGAATTTTGATCACTTTGCAAATGGCATAGCAGGAGGAGGCTGCCTGGAATCGTAAGAGAACAAATGCTAGGGATCAGGAAATCTTTTCCATTCTTCATTTAAATAAAAAAATGTTCACTGAAACTTGGCAGAAGCTATTCAATGCTGTGTTTAAATGGTTGTCTTTGTTATTTCATGAAATGTACTTAAAAGGATTGTTAAAAGAAAAACCTTTCTGTTGAAAGACAGCATGGTGTTTTTATGAAGTACAAACAATAAGTATCCTGGAATCCTAGCCAGCACACTGAAAGCCCATTAAAATAAGTTGCAGCAAATTCATTAGGACCAGTGATAACTATAAAAATGAGGCGTTATTGCAACAGCCTAAAATTCATGTATTCTGGAGTTATGTATTTTGGTAAAATTGATGATAGGAAAAACCATCTGTGGTTAGGACAGTGGACTGGGAGTTAACAGTTCAGTTCCTGAATCTGACATAAACTTCGGGGAAGCCGTTCATTCTGCTGCTTAATTTGCTAGCTGTAAAAGTAAAATAATCATCTTCTTTTCCCTTGCCTGATATATATCAAGGTCTCCACACCTGGAGATGGTGACTGTTGAGAACACCAGGGCTGGTTCTCATATTACATTTCTCATGTTACTGCGACCAGCGAATCGATCATGCAAGATGACTTTGGCTCTGCTGGTTTATTCCTACTGTGCTGGCTTTTAGCAACAGAATGAGCAGTGCTTTTAAAAGTAAAATCACACAACAACTTGGAATTCAACCACGACAGAAGTCAACCTTTTTATATCAACCTGAAATATCAAAGATCTGGCTTGTAAATGGATTGATTATATGTAAATGGAAGACAATGTGACTATAACCACTCCTCACATGGTCAGTCACAAAACTCTCATAATTAACAGTTGCCAGTCTTCAAGTTCAAAGGTCCAACTCAGTCACACTCTTAAGATTTAGGTAAAAATGAAATGTACACTAACTTCTTTAATATCTTTTCATAGAAGATACTCTTTATTTTAAGACATCTCTTTGAATGCTTGTTTTATACAACTTCAGTACCTCCCACCAATGCAACAACAAAAGCAAATGGGATAAACCCCAAGGATTTCAGTGTAAGCAGAAAGCCTTGCTGCATGTCTGAAGAAGTCTTTGTGAAGAACAAGGATTACCACATTTACATAAAGGTTGACTTGTTCTAGTCCATATTTTGCAATGGAAGGCCTTTCATAATTCTCTTGCTTATTATTATTTCTATGACTTACAAGGCAACACGGAAACCCATTCTACCTCCTATGAACTGAACACCTACAAACTTTCATCTTCACTTTAAAAAGCCCAGCAGCTATGAATTAATAAGGCCTACTTAACATGATGCAGGACAGATTCTACCTATCTGGTATGCAGAGAGCAGAGTTTTATCATCTTCCTTCTGCCAAAAAATCCAGTGAAGAGATGAAGCAGCTTTCGATAGATCTGGAATACTGCCCATGTTACGCAACATCCACATCACACAATTTGGGTTACTGCTGAATGGCTATGTGAATGGTGCAGATTCATCCTATGCAGAAAAGAAACTAACAATGCTTACAGTTGTGCCAGCCAGAAAGCAGCCACGCACAGTAACACTGCTGGAGACTGTTTTCCTACAAGGGAGACAGACAGACAGACAGACATTGCCTTTTTACATGTGAAGCTGGTTTGTCATGAATTGCACACAGGCCAAATGAAATACTTCAGGTCTTTGTACAAGGCTTTATGTAAATAACACCAAACTGACACCTTCAGGTGCCCTTATTTTTCATCAGAAGCATTCCTGACTTTACAGATCCAATCCTAAAAGCAAAAAGGTCTCTTAGGTCTCCTGAGCCTAGGAAAAACCCTGGTGAATGAAGAGGAGATGAAGACTAAAGAGAAAGGGTCTTCCTGCATACAGCTCTTTGTACAACTGGAATTTTCCATTGAAGGCTGATGTTTTTATTACATGGCCACCATAGGCTGCACCCCTGGTGAGAGTATACTGATCTCTCTCCTTTAAGTCAACTGTGTTTGGGGAACAGAAGTGCATCAAATGCAACTCAGTGGGAAAGCAGGTCAAAAGTTAAATCTATCACAATCTCCAGGCACCAGATTCCAACAAGCATGTTCTCAAATTAAGAGAGAGAAAAATCATGGAAGGCCATACAAAACCAAGATACAAATTACAGCTCATGAAGCTTCCAAGTTCTAGCCTCCAGGAAAAGCATGGCAGATACCTACTGCTATGGACAGGTCTTTCTTGCATCTTTCCCTCAGCCACTGGGCTATGATCCTAATTGGAAACAAGTTGCTGAGACAGATGAACCTTGGTCTGCCTTCATATGACCATCCTTAGACCCAGAATGAGTCCACAGAAGGGCCATGAAGATCATCACAGGGCTGGAATTGTATGAAGACAGGGTGAGAGAGTTGGGTCTACACAAGAGAATGCTTGCTGGAGACCTTATAGCACCTTCTAGTATCTAAAGGGGGCTACAAGAGAGCTGGAGAGGGACTTTTGACTGGAGCACATAGTGGCAGAACAAGGGGGAATGGTTTTACACTGAAAGAGGACAGAAGTAGATTTAAGAAAATGTTTACATGTAAACACTCTTCCTAACATTTATTTGTTAGGAAGAAATTCTTTACTTAGAGGGTAGTGAGGCACTGGAACCAGTTGCCCAGAGAAGTTGTGGATGCCACATCCCTGGAAGTGTTCAAGGTCAGATTGTATGGGACTCTGAACAACTTGGTCTAGTGAAAGGTATCCCATCAGCTCCTGTTGCATACAGGTAGAGACATTGTAAAAGAAAGGCCTTATAAAATATGGTTTAGGCCCTGCTACTCTAGCTAAACTAGCAGCTAGCTTTTAAGTTCCCATGTGAAAAAATTCAGAGTAATGAGAATCAGTTTGCATAACAATCTATTCTTGTAGAGAAAAATAGGTTGCACCTGTAATAACAAAAGATCTGTCCCATGAGAATCCACAATGAAAAAAATGTAAACACCTGTGGACAGAGAGAGTCTTAGTATGTACACATAAAAGCACCTTCTAACCAGTAGCCTGAGCGGCAAGAAAGTTACTAACCAATTAGAGTCAAACACGATGTCTTTGAAAACTGTATAAATATGAGCTTTATGAATAAAGAATGGGCTTTTTCTGCATGAAGAAACTGAGTCCTGTCTGCTTTATTGCAACAAGCTCCCAGAGCAGAGCGATTGGAATGAGATGATCTTTAAGGTCGCTTCAAACCCAATGGTTATTCTACGATTCTATGATTTTTATGTTTGTATTTTCTCAAAGTCTATTCACACATACAAAAAAAAAATAAAATTAAACACACAATATGCTTTTTCAGAGAGTCAACACACGGTTTAGTAGAAATCAGTGTACGTCGTAACACACTGCCAACCCCGAAGGCTTTACACAACAAAATGACAAAACAAAATAAAAATCTGGAAATAGCAGAGGCAGAAGAGGAAGTTTATTTTACAAATTTTTGACTAGCTAATTTGTTTTTCGAAGTTTCTTTCCATAATTGGTAGGCGTGATATTTTTACATTATCAAGAATTCTTTGCAGGATTCAAGTTCTTTTGCCATAGGAAAATTTAAGCACTAAAACTACTACAAATTGCATTAGTAGAGTATTCAGCATGTTATATCCTCAAAGACTGGAATTTCCTTGGGTTTCTTTTCTCTTCTGGTGCTCCTCAATATTAGCTCACATAATGAACATTGCAAGTGTAAACTGAAATGGCTGATGAAACAGATGCAGAGCTCTCCCTCCTACATCAAAACTCAGGAGACGTTTACGAAGAAAATCAGGGCAGTGTTTTATCTACCACAGCATTGATACCTCTCTCCCTCTGCTTATATGGGAGTAACCTGAAGAAGACTCTCAAAATATTTCCTTGATCTTGGGAAATCTCTGGAATGCCACAACATCCCACTCTGCTGCTAATCCCATGAACTACCAATTAATTTCACAGCCATAAGCCTAAACCATGAACATGACTTCAGGGGAGCTGCACCTGCCCTGGCTTGCAACAGGATTCTTGATGGCACACCTACAATTGCTTGCTAAACTTTTTTTCCTAAGCTGTATGGCATCAGCAGTGGGACTGGGACCAAGGCAATGATAAAAGGCGATGTTCTTCCCTTCGGCCAAATGTCTGCTCCCACCTCAATCTGAGATCCTTTTGTCCTACCCTGGGCCTGGGAGAGGATACAGCTCAGCCCTGAACAGTCACCCTGCCTTTACATAGTAATGACAAAATCAATGACCTTAGGAAAAGTATTAGTCTATCAGGGTGTTCTGTACCGTGAGAACAAAATTCCTGAGAATCTCACGCCATGCAAGGCAAACTACAGGCAAAAAAGACAGAAAAGCCTGCTGGTTATAAAGCATGCTGTTAATCTTAGCTTTTCTCCTCCTCTTGCAAGCAAAACAATCCCAACTCGAGGAATTTTACATAATTCACTTTACTGCCAATTAACACAAAATTCTAATTACTGATTCAGATATTGGGGTGGGGTGGGGGGAGGAGGACATTAACTTTTTCCCCTTCCTAGCCTCAATTTCCCTTGTTTTCCGTCACCCTTGGTCTGCTGGAGGACAGGCAGCACAGGCAGCTGGGGTCAGACAGCTGCTCCTTCCTGCTGTACCTCCCTTATTCCTTCTCCCCACAGCTTGCTCTTTCTGCCCTTCCAAGGACCAGGAGTGGTCCCACAGACGTGTGCCTAGTGATGATCCCTTTCCAGCTGTCTCCTCCTGCTTGCTCATGGCAGCTGCTCTTCCCCAAGCCATACTGACACCCTCCATGGGGCACCCCACAGCCTCACTCAAACCCCCTAACTTACACCCCAAACCCTCACTGACAACAAATCCCCAGAAGCCAGGGCTGTTGTAATTTCAGAAGTCTCACTGTGAGCCCTTCTTTTGAACCAGCAAAATAAGGAAAAGAAACGGCGAGAGGCCAAAACATGCATTGCCCAGGCATCTCCGAAAGCTGCAGCAGCTGGGCTGCTAACGCACACGGCTGACATCAGCCAGGCTGGGTTTTTGCAAGCAACTCATTCTGTTTTTCCAGACAAAATCAGTTTTAGCTGCAAAATCCAATTATCCAGGTGGGTATCTCTGGTTTGGGGAAAGAGAGGGGGTGTTTTTAGCATGGGGAAAACGCACTGGCAGGGTATGGGAAGGGGCCAATGTTGCATCTGCTGGGGTTGCAGCTGGCAGAGTCATAACAGCAGGGCTGTGAATATTGTGCCTGTAAAACTTTCAGGGTAATGCTCCAAAAGTAATAGCTGTAAATATTTATCTTTTGTGCTTAAAAAGCCTGACTGCACAGAACTGCTAGATGCTGGTGCATGCACTGGAGGGATAGGAGAAGGGGAAAAATGTCAAGGCCCAGGAAGTTGTCTGCTAAGGTCCTTCTAAGGTAAATTTTCTGCAGCCTGTTAGCAAGAAATCGTCCATTTTAGAGAGAAGCATGCATTGGAGTATTTTGTTTTCTCAGAGAAGTGTGGAATTCGAAGCCAGGTCCTTTGGCTTATCTGTTGTAAACCATGACTGTTTCTCAGCACCACACCACTCAGTATTTCCTAGAGAAGGGATTCTGAGAAAAAAGAAAGAGCCCCAGTTCCCTAGAAGCATTAAATTAACACAAGGGATCTGTAAACGAAACAGCAGAGGTTTGAAAGCCTTACCCTTTACTGTTTCCTGCTTTCTTGGAAAAATCTCAGTATTAAAACAGATTGGATTACATTACAGGACTAGTTGCTGCTGAAGAATTTTATTTTGGGTTATAAAACACAATGTTTGCTGTTTTTCTAATTCAATTTGCTTTTACCTTCCTTATGTCACACCGTTAGTAAGGCTCCTGTGAGAAAATGCAGGTTGTTATTGCCTGCAAACTACCCCAATTATCATCTGCTCTCACTTTGTAAAGTAATGTGGGTAGAAACTGTGTAGTAAGTATAATGCTGATCTAAAGAAGTATGTTACAATTTTAAATCCATTTACAGCTTTTGCTTTGGGCATATAAAAAAAACTACATTAAGAACTTGTTTCCCAGAAAAATCCCCAACCTTAGAAGGTTAACACATCTCTAAATTAAAACAAATAGTAATCCTAACACTACCAACCAGTTTACATCTCTGAATTATAAAATGTAAACAAGTGATGTTGCAAATTTTATTTTCAAGGGTTTGTGCCTTTGTAGTGAAGTTTTCAGCTAGAATAACAACATCAGCAGCCTCGTGTGGACTCGGAATAATTTCACCACAAACGGCTGACTATAACTGCAGCCCTATGCCTGCAGTCCTGACAAGGAAGACTCGCATTTAATACAGTGGGAATTTTTGCCAGGTGATAGCTACAGGATCCGGCTTCCTGGATAGGATAAAAATCTAAAGCGAATTTTTATTTCATGTTTAAAAGTTTTAAGTAGGTGAAGTGAAAATTCTTGGCTGTCCCAAATGACATCAAAGATTGACGGAGGAAAAAAATCAGGAGATTCTTGGTAGCAATATATTTAGCACCTTTCTTGGAATGTAATTGTTACTGGAAACTTTGGGGGTGTATCCATATGTGTTAACCACTCTTATACAGTAAAGTCTGGTTTCTGAACTCATAAAAGTATTACACAATATTCTAACTACCTCATGAGGCCTGATAATAAAATCATAGCATTTCACAATAATTCTAAAGATAAAGAGAACAATCAATTTAAACTGGAAAAATATTCTACTGCATATGTTACTGCAATTACAATTTCTCTGCATACTGCAGTGATGCTTCTCACATGGCAAGCATGATAAAAAGAGTATGACATCTAAGAGTTAAAAATATAAAAGTGGCAGGCCTAGACAAGTAATTGACTCTGCCGAATTTATATATGTGTGTAAAAATTTGATTTAATGATGTCTTTTTCTAAGTACTCACAGGCTGTGTGAAAAATGGGGGACAAAGGGAAGTTACAGTGAAAATAAGTAATGCAGGTCAGGATAAGACTGTTTTTACTGTTGTCTCTTAATAATATGCATATGTTTGTTTTCATCTTCCTGATGCCACCTGTATGCTAAAACAGTGTAGTTTTAATGAAGAGCATTAAATAATACCATAATGCTTGTAAACAATAATCCTCCTTGAAATAGCACAGGATAGCACAGCACTATCAGACTTGAAAAAGAGGGAATTGTGTTACTGAAAATCTATAGCTGTTGCCCAGCCTGTTCTGGAGTGTTTATAAGCAGTTTTATCTAAAGGTAAGAGAACAGCAGGACTGTCCACCAAAAGCGTGTACATTCCTCTTGACAAATACTTCACCACCACCACTTTTTTTTAAAAAAAAGACATATCAATATAAAATCAAACTGCTGAGCCATTTTTAAGCTAGACAGAAGAAAATATAAATGACATGGACTAACTAATGAAAATGATGCAACAACTCTACAGATTTTTAAATTATTTATTCTGGCTCTTCTTACAAACTAATGTAGTTTCTAATATCATGACCAGAAAATATAGACAACCAACCATACGGTTATTACAATATTAAAGAAATACTTCAAGTGTAAAAGTTTCTGCATTTCCAGCTGAAATACTGAGATCTTTTTCAAAAGATTAAATACAAAAATTATGGCTCAGACTTGCCTGCAACTCGCAGGTGACTTAAAAGGATCTGAAAAATAAATTAAGATACTATTCACCAAAATGAATTCCTAGTTAAGTATTCAGATCAAACAGCAACAAGGACAATAGTTCATACTATCTTTTGAATGTAATTTTAAAACTCAGGCACAGAATTATAGTAATTTTGAGAGCAGAAAGAATAATTATGGTTCATACAGAAGTCTTTCTGTCTCCCAACTGCACATGTATGTATTAAGTTATAGTCAAGAAACCAAGTACTTGCAGAAGGAGGAAAAAAAATCATTTTTACAGTATGCCTGTTCAGCTCTTAACACTTTCAGACTTTACCTCATCTCCCTCAGAATACATTTACCACTGACCATCAGATCTTTCTAAGTGCTGCCACTGTCTGCCTTGGGACATGAGGGGTGTTCCTTATTATAACAACTAAGTCCCAAGTGCATTAGAAAAAGCCATTAATGGACTAAAAATATTCCAGGTTGTCACAAACAATAAATATCCATGTCTGAATGTTTTTAGAGGAAGTTAATGTTAAATCTAGGTACTCCATTTGAGTCACAATTCAAACAGAAAGGAAACTGTCTGAATTCTTCCCTCTCTTCTAGAATGCAATCCCTACAAACTTCTGTGAGCTTTGGAATTCAGGAAAATTAGACCAATACTACAGAAGCATGTTGAACTTTATGGAAATAAAATATTTTAAACTCTTTGTAAGGTTCTATACCCAGTTCTTCTTTATATAGATATACATGTGGGTAGGTGTGCATACACATCTATTTTAGAGAACTGCATACATCTGACTTCTTTAAAAACTTAAATATCGATCAGATATTGTGTGATTAACCTAAGTGCCAAGCTACCCACAACCAACAACAATAAAACTATTCTCAGAAAGGATTTTTCTTAGGCTTCTGTAATATTTGCAGAAACGGTTCCATATTTTTAATATTTATGGCTAATTCCTCTGACAGAGTTATGTAAATAACACAGACATACTAAATATTTGTAAAAGTCTTCAAAATAAATATGATTAGTGAATACGGTAAAGTATCAGCTATTTTATATAAACATTCAGCTTTTTAGACCATTATGCTTTTCTTTTTATAAAGAGGCTGTGCTAACAAATAGGTTTTAAGAACTTACCAAATATACAAAAATATATTTATTTTGAAAATAATATGCTTCAAGGAATATACTCCTAATTCAAATGTGGATGATATGACAAAATACTTGCTTTGAGGACAGGGAGTGACAGAATTAGAGAAGCAAATTCATTCTCTCTGAAATATTTAAGCAATTTATTGGCTTCCTACTCTAAATCCTACTCATGGTATAGAATATGAAAACTCAATAAAGCTTGACAATAAAGCCAGAGATAGTGCTGTAACTGATAGCCTTGGGTGCAAAGGAATAAATGGCTTAAATGCAGAACGTGGACAGATTCTCAGTTGATGGCCCTCTTGTTTAGCTGCTTTCAGCAGGACTATGACAATTTAAGCCAGCTGAAGGCCTACCCCACCATTTTCTTGTTCAAACAATTCAATATGATCTCTGCTTCAGGGAGAAAGGAGGACAAGATTTCTAATAAAAGGAATACCACCACCTGATTTTCTGTTTTCTTTATTTTTAAAATAGGCAGAGCTCTAAAAGTCAATAATAATATCCTATTGTAGATGTGGGACTGAAATCAATAAAACACAGTAAATTCAGTTATGGGAAACAGCTTTGAATGGTTTTAATTATATTTTCCTAGAAAGGCTTATAGAATGTTATTGATATTTGACCTGGAAAATTCTGTTTTCTATTACAAAGTACATAATATCAATACAGCACCATATAAGTCTGCATTCAAAGACCTTAACCCTTTGCAGACCCCAAATGAAAGGATAAGCAGGTGGATTTTCTTTTTTTTTTTTTTTTAATCTGAGGAAAACAGATGTCATCAAACCTGCCACCTTTCATAAAGCATTAATTCTCCATTGCAGTAAAGAAGTAATGAGGTAACACCATCACATTCTAGCATGATGAAGAAAGAGAGCAGAGTATTCATTTTGCCTATGATAATAGTTGTATGCTAACTGCTAAGATACCTTTTATTTTAAGCGGCCTCATTCTTTCACTCTCCTAAAGCCAGCTCATCTGCCTGGCACCCCTGGAAGCCTCTGTCTTCTGTCACTTGCTAAGTGCACATACCAGTTGATTGAATCCTTTATTAAATTAGATGAAAAAAAAAAAAAAAAAAAAAAAAGGCCACTATATAATATGAGCAAAAGAATCCCGTTTCTCAGAACTATAAATTTCAAATCCATCTGGTCTGGGAAGGGGACAATAAAAATATATGGAAAGTGATTAAGAAGTACTCCACGATACCCACTCTAACTACCACAAGTCCTGTGGGTCCATCCACCCTGTGCATTCATACCACAGCTAAGCAGCTCCAGGAGATGCATAAATGAATGTCATTGCCTCAAGTGAATGTAAGAGAAAACAGACCAGCAGTCACTTGCCCAAGGCAATGCTTTAAATCAGT
Organism: Phylloscopus collybita; assembly: GCA_027886175.1. Classification (NCBI taxonomy): domain Eukaryota; kingdom Metazoa; phylum Chordata; class Aves; order Passeriformes; family Phylloscopidae; genus Phylloscopus; species Phylloscopus collybita. Next base: position 44,415,833 of record JAJNNQ010000137.1, on the reverse strand, counting down.
GTTAGAACTGGGAATGAAATTCCCAAATCAGTCTGCTTTCCTGGTTCAGGCACCATGCACTGGATGGCAGCACAAAAAAGCCCAAAAAAACCAAAACCAAACAAACAAAAAAAGCACACAAAACCAAAATTAACAGTTTGGTGTAAATGGACAATTATTTCAAGACAGGCGCATTGTGACCAGGCTAACAACAGCCAAATAAATGCATTCAGGCTCAATCAGAGCACTCACCAAAACTGGGACTGCTGATAATCCTCAAAGAAAAGTAGGTAATTTAAAAGCCCTGGGCATTATGAGCACACCAGTTCAAGAAAAATGCAGGCACACTGTGGCCAACAGTAACTACTTCATTACTTACAGTAGATATACTCCCTATGTACATATGTTTGTGTATATATTTGTGTACATATATACATATATATGTATACACACACACTCACACAGACTAGAATACAGCTCTCCATGATGATTCAGTAAGGTTAGAAGTGAAAAGGAGCTGCACAGTACTTGAAAGGATGACAGAAGTGAATGGAGACAGCAAGACTCAGATGCATGCCCCAGTCAGACATTGGCAGGATACAGAAAATCAGAGTTATAAATATAGGTTAGAAATAAACAAGAGTCACTGGTGCAAATAGGCTGAGAGAGTTGTTTCAATACCTTGGCATGCTATGCAAAATGATCTTTAAAATCCATTAAAAACGGAACATATAGTGAGAGTGAAAAGGCAGCAAACATAAATGAGTAAAGGAAACAACCTCCCACCCGGTTAATGCTCTGCTGGGTTATGTCCTGCACCAAGACAGCCTCAAACTGATACCAAGGGGGCACCAACACACAAAGCATTTTTCTTTTTCTTTTCATTTTTTGTTTTAAATACCAAAACAAGGTTTCTTAAGAGCCACAATTAAAATGCAACTGTTAACCCTAAGAAGGCAGGGAAGGAATTTTTTATGAGTGAAGTTTTATTCATAACTCAGTAATACAGGAATTCTTTCATGTTTTTCAAGAAGCTTTAAACTAACCAGCTTAATATTTGTAAGGATTACACATCTGGGAGTGGCTTGAAAATGCCATTTGCTGAAAATGTAAGTAAAAGGCTCTAAGGGTAGTTTTTGATGCTTGAGGAGGACATCATTGGAGAGACCATATGCAGTGATTATAAGGGCAGAGACTAAATTCAGTCTTAAAGGAAAAGGGAGTTTACTGCCCTCAGACTGTGACAGCATCAGTCTTTGGAAGTGTGAGGTGTATGGCATTTGGGTAAATGCACTGGATCAAGCCAAAACATAACCCAAAATGTAGATGAGACCTCATGGCGAGTTCAGAGACAACTCAACAGCAGCACATCAGGGGATGGTTATGACCTGCAAGACAGGATGTAAAAAGGCACAGTTAAGCCTGGGTGAAAGAACCAAGAGGTAGGAATTCACAGAGCTACCAGAGCGCCCTTTAAAGAATACAAATCCTGCTCATTTTACCACAAGCAAATGGAGATCTGCATGTCAAGGAAGGGATGAATGGAACAAGCCAATCGGGGCAGCAAGACTGCAGTCTGAATACGGAGCTAACAGGCTCCAGAATGTGTTGCCCACATTTCACCCTCACCTTTGCTACCGACCCGGCACAAACAGCTGTTTCTCCAAAGGAACAACACTTTTATTTGTTATGCCTAAACGCCCAGCTCCTGGCATCATTTTGCCAAACATGGTGTCCTTGGTTTTAATGAAGAAAAAGTCCTACATTCTCCACAAAGAGGAAAAGTGGAGAAGACTGAAAATGTTAACCTTCAAGAGTTAGAACTGAAAACCATGCATTGCTCCTGTGCCATGCCTGCAGCTGTGGTTGGCATGCTCCAAATACCCCTCCAGGACATGCCAGGCGGGGGGGCCACTGGTCTTATGCGTGGCCTCAGGAGAGAGCAGATTTTTGGGATCCTGGTTTGGCACCCGGACAAAATTTAGTCATGGTCCAGATTGAGACCAGAGTTCCCCTCTTAAATCTCTCTTCTGCAGGCACAACTGTCATGTAAACTGAAAGAAATTAGCCCCAGGTTATGCACTCCCGAGTTGTATTGTTACATTGTTTTGCTGTAAAATTAAAGTTGCACTGTTACTTGCTTGTTTCAAACCGTTCATGTTGAATCTGTACCCTGAATTTCTGTTCGTTATGTCCAAGTTCTGTACCCTTTCTCCCTGGGTCCTGGGCTTTCCCCTCTCCCGACGAAAAGCCCGCACGCCGCCGCTTTGCCGCTCCGCCCCCCCCGCCGCTTCTTGCTGCTCCCTGCCGACGGCCCGTCGAGCTGTGGGCTCCGCCCAATATGGAGATCAACTCCCATGGTGCCTGGCTGCGACCGGGAGTCCAGTTAGAGCTAAAAAAGCCCCTGATACAGCGAGCCAACACAGAAACTGGACCTAAGAAGGACGGGACTGTGCGAGGCACACATCCAGCTACCTGCAGGCAGCAGGCATTCTTTTGTTACTTTGTCGCCATAGCCTGAAAGAAACTGGAGAAAGGCAACGCCCCTGGACCACACGAGCCAAAGCGATTCTATTGGAACCCCCGTGAGGACGGAATCCCGACTCTGCAGCAGCAGCAGCAGCAGCAGCAGCAGATTCGACTGCACCTCCTCCTCCGTGGTGTCTACAGGGAGCAGCGGCGGCGTGCGCAGCCCCCGGGCCCCCTACCCAGAGCTGATTTCCTAATAAAGGCCTTTTCAAAGGAGCCGGTCTCCTGGCCAATTTATAACAAATTGGGGGCTCGCCGGGACGTGACCACGCCTGAAGAGGACCGAGGACGGGACGGCCGACCGAACTTTGGATCTCAAGGACAGCTGGTCACACCGGACCCAAGGAAGACAGCCTGGGATTGGACAGCGCGGAGGAGCGCCGGTAAAGTATAGCCGGTGGCGGGAGTGGAGACGAGCGAATGGTGTGTGAGTGAGACAAAGACCGGTAGCTCGGATCTTTGAAGCGAGTGTGGGCCTCCCAGTACCGCGTTTTCAGTCTCCCGCGAGGGACCTGGCCGGGAAAGGAGGGAAGCGAAAGGAGAACGGAGTGAAAGAGGCGTCTCCAGGGGCATAGGCGCCCCCCTCCGGGCGTGCGGAGGTAATTTAGAGAGTGGGTGGCACGTCACAGGGTGTGTGATTGTAGGATAGGCCCGCCTCCATTCTAGAATCTACGGAGGCAGGCTGCTCAGGCTGATCCAAGCGTGCGGAAAGCCTGGAGCCGTGGGTGTAGCACGCACCACACTGGCTGAGGTTACGGCCCGGGGTATCCACGGGTTGGGATACTGGCTGGGGTAGCTGGCGGGGTGTGGGGAGTGAGAGAGGGTACTGGCCGAGTTACGGCCCGGGGTGTTCAGGCGAGGAAGGGGTGCTGGCTGGGGTAGTGACTGAATCTCTAAGGGCGAGATATCAGGCTACCGACAGGGCACTCTGAGCACTGGCAGGAGTGGTGGTCAGACCCTGAGGGCGGGTAACTGCGACCACTACTGGCTTGGGACACCGGCTGGGGTAACTACCGGGGTACAGGAGTGGGCGCACTGGTTGGGGGTACCTAGAAGTGAGAGGTATGCGTTCCAGGTGCGGAGAGCCTACAGGGCCGGGGGTCTTTTGAGTATACCGCCTGGGTGTAGGATGAATGAAAGTTAGGGAAGTCCCAAGGTGCGAGGGATTTAACGATAGGGAGAGTGAGTGAGTCGCACACTGTATGTCCGGGTCCTGGCTGTAAGTGGTGACTGGAACTCTGGGCCCAGGTTGACCGGCCACTTATGGAAACTCGATAGATATACAGGAGAGGAAGAGGGGTGCTGGCTGGGATAGTGACTGAATCTCTAAGGGCGAGATATCAGACTATCGACAGGGCACTCTGAGCACTGGCAGGAGTGGCCAGACCCTAAGGGCGGGTAACTGGGGCCACTAACGGGTGTTCGTGGAGTGAGTGAGAAAGGGGTGCTGGCTGGGGTAGTGGCTGAATCTCTAAGGGCGGGATATCAGACTACCGACAGGGCACTCTGAGCACTGGCAGGAGTGGCCAGACCCTAAGGGCGGGTAACTGGGGCCACTAACGGGTGTTCGTGGAGTGAGTGAGAAAGGGGTGCTGGCTGGGGTAGTGGCTGAATCTCTAAGGGCGAGATATCAGGCTACCAACAGAGCACTCTGAGCACTGGCAGGAGTGGTGCCACTGGGACCACTGACGAGTGTTCGTAGAGTGAGTGAAGATTACCTAGTGAGAATGGGAGGATATGTAAATAAGCAAAAACCACCTGAGGAGGAAAAGGGGAAGATAAAGAACATTCCCCCAGATAGTCCATTAGGACAAATGTTGGAACTATGGGATACTGAAGAGGCCACTAAAAATTTGAGCAAGGTTAAAATGATCCATTATTGTATTGAGGTTTGGCCCACTTTGAATTTGCCTGGAGGATGGCCGTGGTGTGGAACTAAGGACCGCTGGATGTGCTCGCAATTAAACCAGTATCTGAAATCCCGAGGGGACTCAGATACTGAGCAGATCCTTTATGCTGCCTGCTGGCAGAGACACAGAACTGAAAGTGAAACAGTTAAGATTTGTAAGCTACAAGAGGGAAAGAGGAAAAATGAAAAAGAGAAAAAGGAGGAAAGCAGTCACCATTGGGACCCTCTTGATTATTTGCCCCCTCCTCCTGTTTACCCTGGGATGCCCCAAACTGTCCCTGCTAACCCTCCAGCTTTACCTGTGAACCCCTTCCCATATCTCCAAACCATGATCCCTATTCCTTCTTCAGCTTGCTCCCCAACAGGATTACCCCCTACAGCTCCACCCTCTCTACCACCTCAGTCTAACCCGACTATCTCGAGTACTAACCCCTTCTATTCTTCAACTCTATCCTCGGCCTCTCCTAGCACTGGCCGAGGCCACACCCCCTCACCATCTACTGTCCCTGCACCCCCAAACAACTGGGAGCTGGACTTGCCAGCCAATAATATAGAAACCCCAAAAGGACCCTATTGTGGCACCAGGTCAAGAACAAAGCTCTTCCCCCTAAGGAAAGTCCCGATAAGTGGGGCAGCTGGGGATGCACCTCTGACAGCTTCAGAAGTTGGGGGCTTTAAGAAAGAGCTGGGAGGCCTGGTTGGGGACCTGGTGGGGGTGGCTGGCTGGGTGGATTGGTTCCTGAACCCTAATGTTTGCACCTGGAGTGAGATGAACTCTATTTTGGGTGCCTTGTTCAGCCCTAAGGAGATGGCCATGGTCCATGTCGCGGGGATGCAAGTCTGGGAGCAGGGGAGCAGGTTTGGGCCCCGGGCAGGGGACGGGCTCCCGCGGGCGGATCCAGGGTGGGATCCAGGTGGAAAAGGGGAAGGGCAGAATGTGGGAGACTGTGGAACCCTGGTGGTGAGGGGCATTGGAGGGTCTGTTCCCCGGGGTGGCAGCACCAGGCTGGCCTTTGATGGGACCCAGGGGGAATGGGACCCCAGCCACCTAGTTAAGCAGGGGAGGAGATTTTTGGTTACGTGGATCCCGACAGTCCCGAGGACCAGGTGCTGTTAAAGGTGCAGTTCCTTGCTGGATCCTGGCCTGATATCAGGAAAAAGCTAGAAATTAGTAACCCATGCTGCTGTTTGGACCCAAGAAAAAGAGTGGACTGACGTTTCCCGTGTAAAAAGACCAGGATCGCCTCCTCCTAACTATGGACAAACCCCAGAAAAATCCCCCACGAGTCTCTCCAAGTGGACTGCCATCCAAGATCCTGCCAGCTGACAAAAGAAGAGAACCAATATATGATTAACATGAGTTGAGAGAAATAAAAAAGTTAGGGTTGTACCAAGGGAGGCAAGGGGAATGGTTAACCCCAAATAGATGAAAGTTTTTAAATAAAGCCCTAGCTTGAAAAAATGCTAACAGAAATATAGAGCCTGACCCACTGGGGCACCCAAGGGTTATGTGATCATTTTTTTAAGAGAATATTTATGTATTGGGGTATATGGTCTGGCCAAAGCAGTAACTGAAGGATGCCTTATAGGCCAAAAGGTAAATCAGAAAGCAATGGGGGGGGAGTGCCCCAGGAGGAAGACGGATGGCATTGGGACCCTTTCAAAATGTACAGGTGGATTTTGCCGAGGTGCCTTCAGTACAGGGTTGCAGGTATCTACTTGTTATGGTTGATTGTTTGGCCCATTGGGTGGAAGCCTTTCCTGCTGGGGAGGAGACTGCACAAGTGGTAATAAAGGTATTATTAGAACACATCATCCCCCGGTATGGGCTAGTGAATGGTGCTGGTTCAGACCGAGGCCCTCATTTTGTAGCCAGAATTCTACATGATGTCATTAAAGCCTTAGGAATCAGGTGGCGGTTGCATACACCCTGGCATCCCCAAAGTTCAGGGAGAGTTGAGAGGATGAATAAAACCCTCAAAAATGTATTAACTAAATTGATAACCGAAACAGGAATGAATTGGCTCAAGTGTCTGCCCCTGGCCCTTCTGCGAATCCAGGTCCGACCTAGATCTGACATAGGGGCTTCACCATATGAGATGATGTTTGGACTCCCCTTCTTACTGACCCCCTATAGCACTAGGGATTATTTAGAAGGAGAGGCCGCTACCCAAGAATATGTAAAAACAATTGGAAAGACATTGGCAGATCTTAAAAGAAGAGGGTATCTTCCTCAAACCTCTCCCTTGGACACTGACATGTATCAAATAAAACCAGGAGACTGGGTTTTAATTAAGTCCTGGAATACCACCCCACTAACCCCTAAATTCGAAGGCCCGTTCCAAGTTCTGCTCACTACTCATACTGCAGTGCGAACCCAGGAAAAGGGCTGGACCCACATCACTAGAGTGAAAGGACCATTACCACCCCCGAGTGATCCCTCTGACCCTGCAACCCCAACAAGGGTTCCCTCTGAGTGGATTGCCACTCGAGATCCAGACACCCTTAAAGTAACTCTCAGGAAACAACCAAAAACCAGTTAAAGCCAATAAGGGACAATAACAGTTATTACAAGCTGTCCGTTACCATTGTTAAAAATCCACATTGTTATAAGAGGTTAAAAAGGTGTTAATATAAAAGTGTAAAATAATGGTTAAATCTGATGTTATAACTTGTTATAATGAGTCACAATGTGTTAATGTAAAAGTAATGAGTAACAGTAATTCTTAATTTAAAAATTAAATCTCTCATAGGGCACACCCAAAGGGAGCTAACTAAAACTAAGAAAAAGGTGGAAAGTGGGAATAAGCAAGGGAGAACTCCACAAATCCAGCCTAAGAACTCCCCGACCCAAGAGGCAAGACCAGGTGAGACCAAAGAGAACCCTCAGAGCGAGATGGGGGCAGGTTCATACTGGACTCTTGGAGGGACTAATAGTAGTCCTACTGATATGATGAGGAGAAAGAACCCCCTGACCCAAGAGGCAAGGCCAGGTGAGACCAAAGGATGCACAAATAGAATGGTTCATACTGGACTCTTGGAGGGACTGATAGTAGTCCTATTGATAACAGATGGGGCTTACTCCGAATGCTGTCATTCAGTTTGTGATGGGGAGAATCTACAATCCCTTATGAGAGTTCACACCCATGTGAATCCCACATGTTTTGACATGATCCAATTATCCACCTGTCAGAAAGAGAAAAAAACAATATTGGATTACAAAAAAGCTGCCACATTTAAGCAGTGCCTGACTGGGGAGTGCCCTATCAGAGAGTGGTTCTGTTTTAAAAAGTTAAGAAATACAGAGGGAGTAGCAGACCTGATAAAAAGAAAATACCAAAAGGGGAGGAGGGGCAGTACACAAACATGGAAAAGTAAAATACAGACACCAAAAAAAAAAAATAGTAAAAACATATAAGCCAGCAACTTGGACACAAGATAGATCATGGAGGTGCCGAACTCCAATTTACATGTTAAATAAAATTATCAGATTATCAAACAAAACAGCCCTTGCCCTTGATCATATCAGTAACCAATTGGCACAGACAAGAGCAGTAGTTTATCAAATCAAACTAGCAGTCGATTATGAAAGTAAGGTAATAAAAAATATTTCCAAAGAAATACAAAAAATTGCATATGTAAGTACCCAGGAATGGAAGCCCTTAATTAATATAGACTGGTGGGACAACTTCTGGTCCTTTGAAGGGACCTGGTGGGAAAAAGTAGTGTTCATTGCAATAAGTGCCTTTGTCAGTCTCTTACTTCTCCCCTGCGTACTTCCCTGTCTAATTCGAACTGTAGCCACTACTGTTCCAGCTAGTCTCCAAATCCCTAAAGTAAAGATTCAGAAACCTACAAATACAATTAGATTAGAACCCCAAGAAAAACTGAGCACAGCAAAAAAAATTTATGACCAATACCAAAAATTAAAACAGATTTATTCCCTTGAGTCAGACATGGCCAATTGATGCGGGCTAAAGCCCGATCAAAGAAATAGAGGGGGGATTGAAAGAAATTAGCCCCAGGTTATGCACTCCCGAGTTGTATTGTTACATTGTTTTGCTGTAAAATTAAAGTTGCACTGTTACTTGCTTGTTTCAAACCGTTCATGTTGAATCTGTACCCTGAATTTCTGTTCGTTATGTCCAAGTTCTGTACCCTTTCTCCCTGGGTCCTGGGCTTTCCCCTCTCCCGACGAAAAGCCCGCACGCCGCCGCTTTGCCGCTCCGCCCCCCCCGCCGCTTCTTGCTGCTCCCTGCCGACGGCCCGTCGAGCTGTGGGCTCCGCCCAATATGGAGATGAAAGGAACTCCCATGGTGCCTGGCTGCGACCGGGAGTCCAGTTAGAGCTAAAAAAGCCCCTGATACAGCGAGCCAACACAGAAACTGGACCTAAGAAGGACGGGACTGTGCGAGGCACACATCCAGCTACCTGCAGGCAGCAGGCATTCTTTTGTTACTTTGTCGCCATAGCCTGAAAGAAACTGGAGAAAGGCAACGCCCCTGGACCACACGAGCCAAAGCGATTCTATTGGAACCCCCGTGAGGACGGAATCCCGACTCTGCAGCAGCAGCAGCAGCAGCAGCAGCAGATTCGACTGCACCTCCTCCTCCGTGGTGTCTACAGGGAGCAGCGGCGGCGTGCGCAGCCCCCGGGCCCCCTACCCAGAGCTGATTTCCTAATAAAGGCCTTTTCAAAGGAGCCGGTCTCCTGGCCAATTTATAACATAAACAATCACTTAAACCCCATTTTCTTTGGTAACGTTTTTAGGAGGAGAACAATAAGATGGCATGTGTGACTGCAACCCATCTCAGCCACCCGTGGGAACAGGGCAAACAACTAACTTTTTTTACATCATTGTTTGCTGTTGACTTAAAAGCAGAGATTACTTTTTCATACCATTTTTATGGGTAGTCAGTGTGTCCTGGACAAAGATTAAGATCCACGTAAACTACAGATTAGTTTGGAAAGTTCAAGTGTCATAAATCAGTTGCATCAGAAATTCTGAAAAAGTAGCATAAAGCAGCAATGATGCTTATTGACAGAGCAAACTGAAACCCTTTAAAAAAACAACTATTCCTGAAAAGTCAATTATGCACTATCATTTTTAGTAGCCAAAATTCAAGACAGAACATGACAACACACCAGACGTTACCAGTTGCAAATCTTATCTCGGTCCCAGGAAAAGGGAGAAAGACAAAAACTTTAGATTATGTGCAATATCATACAGACAAATCAAAACAGGTTGAGTAAAGGATGAGGTGATTTAAACAGCTACTGAAATCATAAGCTCAGCTGAATGACAATGTATATGTTACACTAGTTTCCTCTTCTCTTCCAAATGCAATACAAGGTGTTGATCAAAATCTTATGAAAGCTTTAAAAAACCTGTGCTGTAGTTAACAAAGATTCTGTGGTAAGTTATGAATACCTGGGTTCACATTGGTGTTAAAACTGCTGTCCAGAAGCAAGAGGTGCTTTGCAAGAAAAATTCAAATCTTTGGAAAGCGCATCCTCTGAAACATCATGCTTCAGGACCCCTGGGTCCTAAGCATCTTCAGTATCATAGCAGTCAGCTGTATTTTCATTTATGAGTTTTAAATACTAACTACTGTAAAAGCTTCCAAGCCTGTAAAAGCTTCTAAGCCAAGCACTTGTGTAAAGTGCTTACACAAGATCAAAGCTTTCATGTTTTTTATTTATGTACCTGATAAAAAAATATATTATTGCTAGCCTTTAAGATGCCTGACAGCTATGTTCCTCTTAACAAAAGCTCTTTCTCTAGTCTCGGTGCCTGATGGGAATGTGAGATATTTCTACTCTGAGATGTTACCTAACATTAACTGATCTAAAGTTCACATTTCCTCTACATGTTCCTTAGGACAGGCCATAGAGTAGCCCTGAAAACTAGCACCTCCATCTTAAGAGATATATAATAAAAGTCAACAGGTGCTGCAGTGACTTCTACTCCATAGGCAAGACTCTTTACAACAATTTAAATAAATTATTTTAAAATTAAAAGATTTTTCATGTTACCATCCAAAGGTCCTTCACTATTTTCCTTTACAGATTACAATTTACCTTTTCCACCACAGTAGAGAACAAAAGCAGAAAAACATACAGTGGAAAAAAAGGGGCAACAAAAAGACAGCCTTGCCTAATTCAGAGAAATGTGTTTATTTACCAAAACATTTTGATTAAAAGGTATCTTCTACCTGTGGTTCACATTGCTCATGGTCCAAAAGAAAACAAGAACTACTAAGAAGCATGATGAGCAAACACAGAGTGGACAGGACTTTGTATAACAAAAGTACCTTTTCCTTAATCTTCCTTTGAAATTGTTCAATTGTGCTCAGGAAAAAACCCAACAATAAAAATAACCCAAAACTTAAATCTCCAACTTTCAGAAGAGTTATGACTGGCTTTATCTTCAAACAAGGAAGATCCTTTTAAGTTCCATTTCAAGACTCTTTAATGAAACTACACCAATTATTGAGCTTTGAAGATTAATTGAAACTGTACAAAACACCTGCAGCTTTTCCTCTGGATTTAGTCCTGAAGAAAACTACCCTGAAATTAAATTCTGCTGCATTTTACAGTGTAAACGTAACAGACACACGCTTTCTGTACCGGGAAAAAGCTCCAGCTGCTATGAACTGCTTGTTCAGGTGCAAGACACTTTTCAGAGAAGACTATGTTCACCACGGTGCTGCCTAAAGCAAAACACCCAACTTCTACAGAGGGCAAAAAGTACGTTTTCCTCTCCCATTTACCTCTCTTCAGTACTGAATATCATTCACTTAATGCAGAATTCCCTATTGGAAACACCAGGAATAGCAACAGATTCAGCTGTTTTTCTTCCCATGGTCAAAGGTTCACCAGCCAGACTCAGTACACCACAGGGTAAGAGGATCATGGTCTGCCAGAAGCATCAATTCTCTTGAACAACCTAATTTCAGTCACTAAAATATATTCCTTTTCCAAAGGAAATAAACTACTTAGGTATGTATATACATTCTGAATTCAAGCTACCAAAATAGGGTGACCCACTCAAGGCTGAGCACACTTTTCATCACTTCCTCATAACCTCTAGGCAAAAACAAGTGTAGAATTCGATTGTAGTTCTGTCAAATTGCTACATGCTCTCTGGCATTTGTCTGCAGATGCCAATATTTATTTTATAAATCTGGAATGGTTGGGGAAAACTTTGTAATAGCACATGTCCCATACCTGAACCCCAAATCATACCTTATTTTGAGTGACTGTCCTCTGCCTCTACATCTGAGGTATTTAATTTTGGTGTTCCAGAGATGGCATATGCACTTTGTTCACATATGTGTTGTATTATCACCTTGCATGAAAATAGTTATGACTGTGATGTTAATTTTATTAGCTACCTCCAGTCAAATGAAAAAATCAAACTGAGTAGTAAAATCTATGCCTAAAAAGGCAACCACTGAAAATATTGGGATTAAATGCTCACTCTCAACTTACTCTTTCCTAGACCACAGTCCTGACTGAATTTCCTATGGACAGGTATCAGATGGCTAGATGTGGGGAAACCAAGAAAATTACTGCATATGACTATCATGGTAAAAGAGAGGCTTGAGGGTCAAGGTGTTCAAAAAACCTAAGAACAGAGGGCCAAAGGGTAGTTTCAAACAAGGCATATCTGATGCCATTTTTCTCTGTCTGGAAACAGGACAGTAAAATGGAGTGGAAAGAGGTCCTGTCACACTGTTAGGACTCCCCCAGTCAAGCTTCCTTCTAATGGCACTCTGTGTATTCAGCGTGACAGAGCCTGGCAAAGGTTAACAATAGGTTCCTTGATGCCATGGGTGTATTAAGCAAGACAGACCTGCCATGGTTGTCCTTTCACTGTGTTCTCATCCCAGTGGTTATACTACAGAAATGCTGAACAAAACCTCAGGCATCTCTCCTTTTACAGCTAAGACCTGATAGGTTAAGAATGTTTTCTGAGCAACTGCAAGTTTGCTATGGGAGAAGGAACATTACAAATAACATAATAGGTTGTAGAGGTGTGAAAAAAATCATCAAAGCCTTATACATCCCTACAACTCCAAGGCAAGGCAAAAAAACCACTGGTAAGTTTCTAATGCAGATTATACAAGGATAGGATAGGATACGATACGATAGGATTAGGATTCCATCTTGAGAAAGCCCTTTCTTTAAAACCAAGATGAGGAAATTTATAAAGCATAGTCTGAGGAGTAAGCCCATCAGCTGTGGTCAGGATTCAGTGGGTATTGCTACACAGCTGCAATGATGTAAGGAAAAAGCAGTAACTGTACATTAGAATTTGTATCTGATATATAACATCCTGGAAAAGATAAAAGATCATCTCAGCAAGCTTGAATGTCCCCTCTGCAAAAGAAAGATGAACACTTTTGTGGAAGGTTACTTCAGGGTCATTTTGGTATTGACAATTTTTCACTCAAGGAAGAAATTATATCCAAAAACTGAAACACAATATCCCATTTCAATGTAATTTCCTAATAACTATGTAAATAATTCACAGCAGTACCCCATGGTGAGGCAAAGCAGACAGCTCTTCATACTTTATATATTCTATGTGCCAATGACTTTTTTTAACCTTGTGATACCACTGGACTCAGAAGGTGGTAAGAAAACACATGAAATAATAATGTACTCACTCCAAATATCCTTAAAAAAGCAGAACATGCAATCCTAGAGAAAGACCCAATTAACGACTTTGCTTTTAGATCTTTAAAGATGCAATACAATGACACTCATTTGATTCACAGAAATTACATTAAGCTTTTCTCTGGTACGTATGACCAATGTGCTTTCCGTGCCAGAATTAAATCAACTACATGTTATAATGTTGACTGATATATAAAATGGTTATGAACATGAAAATAGTCAACTGAGAATGAAAAATCTATCTAGTATGGGCAAAAGGCTCAAAAGTTGTGGCGCAGACATGACTGGAGTCAGATAAGGAGAAAGGAGGCTCTTAAGAATTCATGTAAGGGGGCATTCATGTAAGGGGTGTAAGATTTTATACCCTGCTCCTGTATGAATTTGCTCAATAAAGCACAGGACCTAATCTATTTAGAGAGTAGCTCTTCATTTTTAACATGATAATATAAATGCTTTTCCTGATGCACAAGATTAAATTAGGAGTCTGAATAACTAAATAGTCATAGCTCTATAGGAAGAAAAATGGTTGTGGCAACAGCTTGTAGAGTCAACAGGAACTGAGCAATAATAAAAGCAGAAAGCTACACTTACAGCACAGAATAGGAGAAAAGGCTTTTGTTTATTGGTACATATCTGAGAGGTGTACAAATGTTAACTGGTAACAAATCAGCAGGCTAATTCAGAAGGGTAATTAATGCCTGGAAGGACAGAATGTCTTACTACCTCCCTCTTCCCACCAAGAACAGGTATGCTTTGGGACTCTGTGCCCACTTTGATGCTCCAGGATTAATTAATTAATTAAAGTTATTAGATGCCCAGTCCCAGGATTTCTGGAATTTTCCAGCCACATGTGGAAAGAGTTCATAATTAAGCCACAAGCAATAATGCAAGACAGTGATGAAGTCTGAAGAGGCTTGTCTGGATATGTGTATCCCAGACGATGTTGCTGCCATCATGACAACTGCCCCAGAATGAACCTACGAGTTAAGGACAACATATTAAAAAAAGTGTTTGTATGTACAAAAATGGGGGAGTTTGCAGTTTTAAACAGACAGCATATTATTTAGTACAAGTAGCACTAGGAATGATGATTGCACAAATAATTCATAACCCTACCAAGAGGAATCAGTTGGCATGAAAGCAGTACCAAGAAAGTGACATTCTATATATTTCCTCAACTTAGAGCTCTGAAGCTTTGCAGACAAAAGTCACCCTATATCTGATCATATCTAACAAAAGAATGCTGAAATTGAAAAACAAAGATGTAGTATATTTTGTCTTGAGGGGCACTGTTATGAGGGTTGGACACTAACAAATACACACAATCTAAGACCAATGTAAAAGGCTTATACACAAAAGCAAAAAGCTAGTTCTGCCTTCCCTAACATTTACAGGTAATTTAAATACAGCAGACGTACAGAGAAAGTCACAGGTTACTGTTGCTATAGTTATAAGATTATTTTTCTTAAAATCGCTAAGTAATTTTAGCACTTGTCAAAGAACTTCTGAATTGAAAGAAAAAATATATTTGTGCATACAGAACAAGAGAAGGAAACCGCAGCACAATGCCTTTTTAATCAGACAACAAAAATACTCTGATACAAGAGGAATTTTACCAAGTGAATGAGCTACTGAGCAGTGAAAGCAAAAGCTGTTAAATCATAAATTCAAGGCAGGAAATCACAGTTCCCTTAATATCTGGCTTTGTGGAGAAAAAAACCAAACAAACAAGAAACCAAAACAAAACAAAAACCCAACAAAAACCAAACAGAAAAAATAGGGAGAAATTCTCTAAACCACAGCCTGGAATGCCAAAAATTTTGTAAAAGAGTGCACACACCAATGGCAAAATAAACACTGCAGTGGACATTTAATCACACTAGGAATGTCTCTGATCAGCATTAGCCAGGAAAACACCTTGTCATGCAGCAAGTTAGTATACGACACTTAAGTGAACAGCAGAGTTTACACTCCAATTCTTCATTATATTAGTCTGAATACAAAGGCACCTCGCTTTTTCTCTAAATTACTTGACATTTATTCTTTACACTACAGTAGGTGGAAAACTGCAAAACAAAAATGCTAACAGAACCCAACCAAGAGACATACAATCCTGTAATATTCCCCTGGACTCCCTGCACTTCCTTCTCTTCCTTCCTTCACTCCTACAGACTCTGTTTATATGTACATTACAGCCCAATCCTGTGGATAGTTAAAGTAAACATGGAGCAAGTAATTCGACTGAGGCCAATGAGCATGCTAACAAGCATACAGTCACACAAACAAATGTTTGCAGGTTGAGTTTGACAATAAAAATGTATTAACTCAGATCTCTTAAATTAGCTATTCCAATTAAATTTTAGCAAGGTACATGCTTCCACTAATTGGAATATGGACAGCATGCAAGATGTCTATTGCCTTCTGGAGACTGAAGGAGCTCCTTTCAGGACTTTGTCTTGTGGAAGGTATCAGATCAATGTAGTGCCATGTCAGGAGCCGGACAACTTTATCTTATCTCAACGGAAGCATGGTAACAGCCTTTTAATAAACAATAGACATTGGTGCTAAACAGCTATTACTCATTTCTTCTTCTATATTTTACCCCTTTGTCATACTGGAAGCTGAACAATCCCTAACATAAGTAACAACTTTAAAGAGACAAGTGAATTGCATGTATCTATACTCTGCATAGGAAAAGGAGTGTTGCACTTAGTTGAAGAACTTAAAGATCCATTTTACATTGCTATGTATGAGAACTAGGATGAATGAAACATAAACAATGATAAATGCAAACAAGACTCTCAGTTACAGGGTCAATTCTACTCCACTGAGGTGCAAGGCAGAAACACAGGTTTATCATCAATCTCCTTATCCCAGAAGAGGTCCCAATTATTTTGCTGAAATCCATGCACCATTTCTGAGGAAACTTAGGGACATTAAGGAGAGGATTCACAAAGGCCAGCACACCAACTCAGAAATTGCCTCAATTAGTCCAGGTGAAACAAGGAGATGAACTCAAGTCCTATCTCTTTCCAGGACTTAGAAAAAGTTTTTTCAACTACTGTAAAGGATTTTATTCTACTCAAACTTCAATATACAAGCTCCTTCTTGGAGCTGTGCCTCCACAAAATATTTACAAACACAACTGAGGGGGCACTGCTTATATAAACCATAGATGAACTTATTAGGGAAGTGTCTACGACGTTAAGTCACAAGTCCTACCTGTTACACTCTGGGGTGATATCAACATGACACAATTCCACGTGAAGAGCTGCACCTTGCTGCCAGCAGCTGGCAGGGACGCAGCCCTGTCCGACAGGCGTGTGCTGCAAACACGCACAGGATTCGGCGCCGGGGGTGAAATCGCTGGAGAAAGGCCTGGCCGTGCATGCCACCAGCAGTGCTGAGCGAGGCCCTGCACTGCTGGGCACGGCTGGCAGGCAGCCTGGGACCTGCCCAGAGCAGCCTCTCGAGGGTCCGAGGCGCTCCCACAGCAAGAGCTGCAGTGCCTGGGCACCTGCTGGGCTGAAACACAACCAGCAGCTTGCTGGGGACAATTTAAGGCTCCCCGTTTAGAATCCAGGTGCCAGCAAGAGGAATGGCCTGAGAATCCTGAGTTCATTTCTACTGCAAACAGCTAGATAGCATTTCTAGCTATAACCTGAAGTTGCTTTTAAAACAAGCACTTAGCAGATGTACTCATCAGATCCACCATGACCACATTAACCAAGGGGATGATAAGAGTGTTCTGCCACCCTGACTGCAGCAATCGCTGGTCAAGAATATGAATATTAACCTAATCTTATGTGGGATGTAGCAGAACTGGATCACAGGGAAATAAATGACTTTTTAATTAAATAGAAAAGGAGTATGAATAAAAAACATGTCACTTTCAAAAGCTGAGCAAACAAAGCCATTACCTACAGTGAATAAAATCATAGTTAAATAAATATTTTCTTCGCATATAAATACTAAAATGTGCTGGTTTTCCTTTTAATACCAGCTTTTCTTTCTCAGTGGTTACTTTGCTAAGGATTCCTATGCCCCTGCTTAAAGCAAGCACCACCTGCCTGTGGAGGGAGCTTACCTGCCACCAGAGCCAGCCAGAGACCCCTGGGGCTGGCAAGGGACTTAGTCAGTCCTTTACCTGTCAAAGTCCTTTCACTCATTCCTAGCATACATTTTATTAGAAAAATCAAAAATTGAAACAGGCTGTTCATTAAAAAACTTAACATACTGTTAACTGCAAATGAAAGCTAAGACTTTTCAAAGCATATGCCCAGGACTAAAATCTCCTTCTTTAAAGCCAAAGGGAGCTTACCCTTGAACTTGACAGGAGAAGGGTTGAGTGAGCTTGGGTTAACAATGAGTACTTTTGAAAATCCCAGGCAAAGTGATGAAACAGTAAGATTAAGAAGGCTGACAGAAGAAGTGGTGCACTAATATTGATTTATTTGCCTTGAACTAGTGCATTAATGTTTATTTCCTGCACATACAAACCCTATAGCATAAATCAAATTGGCTTATTCTCTAAATGTACATTGGAAGGAACATCGAAGGTTCACTTCAGTTTGTAGCAGCGGAGATCATCAAATGTAGAACTGCTTGCCAATACATCAATATATGAGGTTTTCTCATTTGCAAGAACAAATTACTCAGTTACAAGTTTTCTCAGTTGATCTGGAGCATGCATTAGTGTGTATCTGAGGGGTACAAGGGACATTAATTAGCATCAACAAATTTATTCACATAAAAAGCAAGAGCAGGAAAAAAAAGAAAAGACACTCTGACAGTATACTGGAACAATAGCCTAATGGGAAAAAGAAGCAACAACATTGGTTTTCTGTTTACAATTGCCAAGTAGATAAAAGTTGGCTTTAAAAGTCTTGTATACAAAAAAAATAAATCTTCTAACAAGATTAACTGTATCTCTCGGAGGTAAGGAGTAATACTTGGGTGCTCTAGTTCTCCTTCACATAAACAAATATATTACTCTAAACAGATCTGGAATGAAAACTTAGTTGCACATGGCAGTGCAGAGGGGGCTTCAAGATACACTAACCATGTGTAATTAACTGCATCCTAGAGGAACCTCCTGACCTTTGCCATACAAGTGATATTTCCTGGTGAGAATTAAGTCACACCACTGCTGATATTCTCAGTTGACAGGCAAAAGGAGTGTACAGTCTAAAACAGTAATAGCTTTCCAGATGTGGAAGTTATTTTTCTTTGAAGGTCAAGTCATGCTGCCATCTCAGTGCAGGGAAGACAGCATAGCACCCATTCTTTCACCAGAGAGAACATTTTAGTTATCAGTGGCAAGACCCTTGTCCTGCTCTGGTCAACAGGAGTCTGGCCTCTGACATCACTGGAGCAAAGACTTTTACTGAGAGATACTACCTAGCATTTTTACTGACTTTGGGAGGTTATGCAGCCTCCACAACCCAGATAAGTTAAGGTGAATGTGTTGTCTGCTTGGTTGGTTTTTAAATAGTATGCATAGACTTAGTTTCTGAAAGATAATAGATTTTCCTGTGCAATAAAAATACAAAAATTAAACACTTTCAGATGATGCTACAAGGCAACTGTGAAGGCGCTAAAAGAGAAGCTGGTCAGCTCTGAAGGAGAATATTAATGAAGAAAAAAATTCATAAAAATAAACCTATAGAATCTTAAATAGAAAGTTTTCTCAGTTACTCTGGAACACATATTAGCATGTATCTATGGGCCACAAGAGCCATTAATTAGTGTTGATAGAATGCCTACATTGATGACATAATGCAAAAATAACAACTGCATATTCTTTTTTTTTTTTATGCTTACAAATGGCTTTATCAAGATGCAGGATCAAGTCCTTACAAGAAAGTTTCCAGTCTGCTCCAGAAAACAATTAGCACTGTCTGTACAAAGCTACTCAATGGTTGCAAACAAGACCAACTGTGGGAAGTTGGCAACAACTAAAGATTTCAGGAATATAGAGGACTACATCTCTGCATGTTTTTGGAAATATGCATTTCCAAAAAAACATGGGCACAACTTTATCATATTGTGATGCAAGATGAGGAGAAATACTGACAGAGAATTAAGGCATTTTGTCTAATGGACAACTACAGTCAGTGAACTCTGTAAGCCATTTGGAATGGACATACTCCAAGATGAGAAACTGTACTATAAACTCTGGGAAATAGAGATACTTAAATAACCAGAGGAAAAAAACCCAAGAATTTATTTGCATGTAGCAGCATCTCTCATATGATGCTCATCTACATCTATATGGATGTATGAATATAGAATTCTGGGAAGAAAGGATTCCAAGATGACAGGTTCCATTAATGGACAAAACCACCTCATTCCCTGGCCAGAGAAGGCTACATGTGTATCAGCAAGCAGTACATAGCAATAGGACAGTAGTTATACACTGATACAGATTATACTGCGGATCTGGTGTTCAGACTACACACATTTAGAAGGTTTCACTTCTAACTGGTTCTAGTCTGATCCTATGGACCAGAGACCATTTTCCAGTTTAGATTCACCTGAAAGAAATCTAATTCAAACACTCCCATTCACTTAAAAACCACATTCCTAATCTGAAGTCACACATACACATCCAAAGTACCCTGTGTCAGCAGCAATTGTATTTGGAATAAAAACCTACATATTGAGCTCAGAGAGTCTGACACCAAAGTTACAGAATTACAGAAAAAATTAGGTTGGGAGGGACTTTTGGAGATCATCTAGTCCAGCCTCTAAGTAAGGCCAGGTTCAAAGTCTGATCAGGTTGCTCAAGGTCTTGTGCTATTAAGTGTTAGGTGTCTCTGAGGATGCAGATTCCAAATCCTCTTTAGGCAATCTACCTGGTCTGCAAACTCTTGTGGTCAGTGCTTAACTATCATGTGAATTTTTAAAATTCAATTCAATCACACTTTCCCTCACTACAATTTGCGGCTGCCACTTCTTTTCCTTTTGCAACAGACCCACAGGAAGTGTCTGACTCCATGTTTTCTGAGTCCACTTGGTCTTCTATGCTCCAAGAACAAACTCAGTTGTTTCAGTGTTTCCCCGTAACTTACATTGAACTAATCATTTTAGCGGTGGTCCACAGGGCTCTAGTTTATCAATCTTTCCCTTGTACTGGTGTCATAAAGCTACACAGAGTATTTTAAATACAATCTTCTAATCTATAGGGGAATAATCACTTCCCTCAGCCTGCTTGCTGGCTTTGCTCTTGCTGACAGAGTCTTTTGTGTGGTTTGTCTTTATCATCATACTTGCCTATCAAGACCTTTTTTTATCCAGATTTGCAAATGGCCGGTCAGTGCCCAACTTGTGTTATTTTGTGGAAATTTTGTATCCCAGGTGCAAGACTTTACACTTCCTTCTCCTGAACACCATGAGGTTCCTGCTGGCCCATTCATCCAGCTTGCTAGGGTCCCTCTGAGAGGCAGTCCCACTCTTCTGTGTCAAATTATCCCCAAGGTCTGGAGTCATCCTATTTTCCAGCTTCAAGCACCATTCAGAAGGTCAAAGAATACTAAGTGACAAGGGAGCAAACAAAGTTAATTCACCTACCAACTTCCTGAAAACACAGTCACTCCCATCACCCAGATCTCTGACAAAGCATTGGTCCCACTGTCAGCCACAAGAAACATAATTCCTGACTAGTCACCAGTTAGATAGACATCAAAGCTGCAACCATGATCCTCTTAGACTGGTGGTCTGACCTTTCTTTCAATCACTGTGCAGGTCATCCATTCAGTCCATACCTTCCCAGCTAGCCACAAGAATGTACGAGACTGTGCTGAAAGCCTTGGTGAAGTCAATTAAATGAAATCTGCTGCTGTCATTCACAGAAGCAGCTGTTTTATTATAGAAGGCAAGAATCAAGTTGGTTGTGCTTGATTTACCTGTGGTGTGCCCAAGGTGGCTGTTCCCTGTTACTTCACTGCATTTTGTGCATTTGGCTTACCACAGCCTACCAAACATGACTGAAAACAGCCTCTCAAAGACATAGGCTGGCTCCCTCACCTCTCTCAGATACATTCCATCCAGTTCCATGGATTTGTGGAGAACGCTGCTTGGACTCAATCCCTTCATAATGGGATCACTGATCCCTACAGTCATCCTTAATCTGCTGAAGTACTATGATAACCATATGAGAGAGTAGCAAAGTCTGATGATTGGCCAGGTGTTGGCAACCTCTGTGATCCAGTCCTTGGGGAAGCAGCAAATTTTGGAAGGCATCAAGTCTGATCAGCATATGGATGTCTCCATTTCCTGTACCAGGGAGTCTTCAATACCAGTTACCCATTGCTTCCTCTTAGTGGCACTGGTTAAGAGTAGTCGATCAGGCGTGGGGGTCTAAACACCTCTCTTGCCAGAACTCACTCCTCCTTTCTTGTTTCCAGGTCTTTATGTTTTATTAAATCTATATTATTATTATTATTATTATTACCCTCACATATTTGTGTTACTGAGTACAACACCAAGTGTGGGTATATCTTTCCATTAACTTACCTGAAAGAAACTGCTTGAGGATGGAAACACTACTTCCTAACACTAATGCTTAAGATTGAGCCTTCTCAAAGTGAAAGCATAAGATGTAAGCGGCATAAAGGCAGCTACTTATGAATACAGCAAAAAAGGAAAGCAAGCAGATACTCCTTAAATTGAAAGAAAAAGAAGAAAAAAAATCTATACACACATTAAACTAAAAATACATACACAAAATGCTCCATAGTACCAAAGAAGTCGATTACTTGTCCATGTTGTGATGCACATGGTTAATATTGAGTGTGTGCACAAACCTTTAACGCCAGACTTCACAGATCTTGCTGTGGTCAGGAACACAGCCAAAGCCGTAAATGTAACACCCGATTTTCAGGGGAGATAGGAATGTGAAAAAGAGTTTGGGAAATTCTTCTATGAGGATGCCTTTGAATTGTTCCAGATAACCAGAGAACATTTCCTGTAACCTCCAGGCATTAGGATGTGGCAAAAGGGCATGTCTTCATCTCCAGGTCAACCAAGTGAGGCCAAGGCTGCTAAGCCCATCCCTTTCCTTCAGACATACACGGGAGGAAACTCCCCCTTCTGCCACTGGGCTATACAAGAGACGGAAGGGAAAGAGAAGAAAGAAAAAAACTACTGTCTTCTGTCCACCATTTTAGAGAGAAAAAAGGGATTCCTCAGCTGCTTTTCCTACCTGACATCTAAATGGAAAAGGCAAAAGATCAGGCTGTTTCCTCATTGCATTAGATGGAAGAGGAAGCAGGATAAGAAGAGGCCAGGAAGCAGCCAACAAAAGGTAAGAAGAGATACTAAAATTCCCCATGTACTAATGCTTTTGCATTTAAATCCAAATTCTTAGAAATCCACAACCCGGCTGAGGAAAAGGACTTTGGGATAGTGGGAAGGGATGGAAGGATGCCTGGCTTTCCCAGCATAAGCGCATGTTTTGCTTTGTTTTGTATTTGCATGCTTCACCCAAAGTGTTACACAACATGAAGCTTTATATAGCTGTACAAAACACGCACTTCCCACACATCCAGGGGAAAACCTCAACCACACTAAAATTTGTTCAAATGAACACTCAAGTCTAGCAGGACACTAACGTTGATTAGGTGCCACAACAAAACGATGCATTAGAAAATATTCCCTGCCTAGTTGTGAGAGTACAGCTTTCCCATAGCAATTCTGATGCCCTAAATTCACTAACATTTACCAAATAGCAGCAGCTGTTCCAGGATTCCTTTGGCAAACGCCGTATCTCACTTTTTTGTTCTCAGTATGCTGCAATTTCCTGTGGAATGAAGAAGTCATCTATACTACAAAGAGGTGCAATACTAACACTTTTAGAAGTAAATTATTTTACAGCACATGTACTATGGAGAGAAATATAATACTCAGACTGAGAAATTCCAAGCAAAGAGAGATTAGAAAAACAATCTGATAAACAAACACCATCAAAACTTGTATTCTTTTTATTCAGTGCAAAAAATATTGGGTAATTGTTGCTGTTTGCTGTTCTTAGAAAGAAGGGAATTCTGTTGCCAACAGCTGTAGTTTTTCATAGGAATCATAAGACTATATAGAAGATTTATGTTCCTGACAAAGGCATAAAGTTATCCAAACTAGGGCAGAAAAAACAGAACAGTCTTTTCCCAATGAAACAGACACACATTACTTTTGTTAACTCTTACTATGGCAGAAGTTTTGATCTTCAAAACCAGAAACTCATGCTGTGGTTGATCTTTATAATGATTAAGTCTTGCAATGCCACTCTGCAGGGGGTGAACTGGCTTATCACAGGTTGTTATACAAGCCAGAAAGATACCCTATCACCTTTAAATCAAAGTCATAAATACTTACCTTTAAACCTCCTTCCTGAGATTTAGGGGTTTTACAACTGTGCTTTCCCTAACTTATGAGAAGGTTTCCTCAAAGCTGTAGCCATCTGACAGATCCACAGGAGAGAGGAGAAAGGGGACTCTAGGCAAAAGGCTGTCCTTGCATAAAGTAAACAAGCAAGGGGAAGAAATCTTGGGTCTTTTTCCTTCAGTTACACAGATGCAAGTGGCCCCACCTGCCTGAATATGACCCTCCTGATTCTCATGGAAAAACTATTCCTCATGTACCACAGGATTAAGGTCTTCTGTGTTCAATGGAACTACATCAGATAACAGCATATAGAACTATTATTTTTAAGTCAAGTGACATTCAGCAATAAAACTCAGGATATCAGAGGTTTTAAAGTTCATTTATTTGCAACAGCCAAGCAGCATAGTCTGGGTTGAATCCTGGGGCAATTTACAGTTCCCCTCTATGCTGTTCCATGAACATTACACTGAGTTACACAACTTGGGAATCAATAAATCCATTGCCTTGAAAGAATTTGCTCAAAGGCTCACAATGAGTCAGTGGCAGCATTTGCCTAGATCTCCGAATCTGGCTTCCATTTTGCAGTTGCTTGGTCCACCAGATCATATTTATATAACATCAACAAAAATACTTTTATTTCTGACTTTCTGAAATTGCTGAATTCTGAAATTGTTTGATTTGCTGGTTTGGGCTTGTTTTTTATTAGGAAAAGAAAACAGACTAAAATTTTCTAAATAATTACAGTTGTGATTTTTTTTTAACAAACTATACTTCTCAGCTGAAGGAAGGATAGAACGCCGGATCTCTTTGAACAAAATGCAAAATAATTCAAAGACCTACACAAAAAAAATCACTGTGTACATGCCAGTTTTCAGGTTCACATAGACATAACCTAGTAGTCTACTTAATTACTGACTTTAAAAACCCTATATATAATCATTGAGAAGCAAAAGACTAAAATAAAAGCTTCCATCAAGGATCAATTTGCTACTACTCCTTAGTCCTGCAAAAGAGTCTGTAAAAACTGAGGATTTAATTGAATTCCTTAACAGAATTTTAATTGAACATAAGCAAGTTAACAGAAAGCATTCAATTGCCATAGTATTTATGAAAAGAAAAAAAATTAAAAATCTGGGGACATAAAGCAAATCTCCATTTAAAAAGTTCTCGGGTCTAAAAGAAGGATAGTGTATATATGGCAAGATTTTTCACCACAAATGGCTTCTTTAAAACAAATTACCATTGACAAATAATCAGTTATAAGAATAGTTTCCAATATGGCATAAGTTAACTTATCTACCATGGCACTAGAAAACACACTTAATTTTAAATGTGCTTATAGTTTTATTACAGCCAATGCCTTTTTCCATGCTTAAGGCTAAGCATATGTTCATGTACTCCGCCAAGACAAAAGCTTCTAAGTCTGTTGTTAGAATGCAAAGAGAAGGTTTTTATCCCAAACCACATTTTCTTGCATGTAATCAGGGCTGATGCTTCCACCATAGTTTCCAATTCATTCCAGGGCACACTCAGCATTTATGAGGGCACAGATGGTGCTCTCTTTGGTTTCTAAAGAACACGCCTAAATATTAAAACAAACTTGGCTTTCTGTCTCCTATCCTGTTCTTGCTCTCTGTATTGCCACCATAAAAATAACAGTAACCTTTGATCTAACCTGGAAGCCTTTTCTAATTTACACACAGAATTTGGCAATAGGACTGTCAAGTACAGTTGGCCCACTCAAAACCAGATACGCAGAAATCCAGCACATTAGTCACAAGCGATCAAGAGCAGGAACAAGCAATCCAAAAAACAATCAAAAGGACAAAAATTGGTAACAATTTTTTCAGTAACAAACTACATGATCCCAACTGTATTTAATGGCTCTGTGTCTCTGGAACTGTAAGGCTATTCACCAGCTTAAGCAGCAATTACCAAACGAAGAGGCTGATTTGTGAGGAAAATAGAGAGCACTAGCATGACAGTATTTAAGTAAGCAAAACCTTTTCCAACATACTCAGTGCCATAGT
Organism: Phylloscopus collybita; assembly: GCA_027886175.1. Classification (NCBI taxonomy): domain Eukaryota; kingdom Metazoa; phylum Chordata; class Aves; order Passeriformes; family Phylloscopidae; genus Phylloscopus; species Phylloscopus collybita. The sequence goes on along the minus strand of JAJNNQ010000137.1, from coordinate 44,390,321 downwards.
TTGCATTTTGCTGAAACTTGTAGGCAGCATAGGACATTTATACCCAAATTTTGAAAACTATTTACTCGTTTCCAAGCATGCACACAGCAACGTACACAGATACCAACAGAAAGACCAGCTGTCACAATATTCTATTAAAAATGTCCTAAGGTAAGATAATCTCAGATTTGTTCAGCAGATCTTGACAAAATATTCTTGAACATGCAGCTAACTGAGATGCAGGTGCACATGATGGTCAACAGGTCTTAGCCACCCTTCTTCACAGGCTTTCAGTCTCATGCAAAGCACACTGACACTGGAAAAATCACATGTCACGTGCATCAAAATATGTATGACCAAACTCAAATGGGGGCACAGCAGGAGGGAAGGGCTTGGACGAAGATTAATCAGACTGCTTGGCAAAGATGTTCACAAGTGAGGACTATTTCACTGCCTTGCTAGTAACATGAGGTTAGCAGCCAGTGCATGCTGCCAGAATCTGGGACAAGAAATGTGCACTTGAAGCAGTTGTTTTGACTTCAAAACAGCTCAGCAATTGCATGCATAGACTGGTAAAGAAATCACATCTGAACAAACATCAAGTCTAGAAAACTAGTTTTAGAAGTACATTCAAATGTTAAAAAAGCCAGAGATTATACTAAATAATCAGTTAGCTCCTATATTTGTTTTTAAAAATAAGTAATTTTGCAAGTAATGAACCTAGCTATTTTCATTCTACTAAATATAATAGACTAAATAAATCTAAATTAGCATATAGTACTAAATCAAAGTTACATTAAAATCATAATAAAAGTAAATAAAAACTCTGTAAATATAAATTATTCAGAAACAAACCATGGTAAAACATATATAAACAAAACAATATTAGATACGAATGGCAAAGACACTGTTCTGCAGGTAGTCAAAACCGCTTTTCGTAGTCCATTCCCTTTGAGGCAATGGATTATGGGTCCTCCTATATCCCAGCCTCTCCCAAGGTCTGTCTCCTTGTCTCCTGAAACTCAGACCTGCTCTTGCCCCAAACTTTGCAATATTTCCAGGTGTTTGAGTGGCTCCCAGGAAACTCAGAATGTTCCCTTTTCTTGGTATCAAGAGTTTACACGACACATAACTTGAAGTTACTGGTACATTCAATACTTTTAAAATTATGACTTGAGAACAAGCTTCAAAATAGCAGCAACAGCAACCCTGGGCTTACCTGAAGGATCTTGTATTGTCATTTCCTTACGCTTCAGTATCAGCTTGTCCTTAACCCACGGGAACTCCTGTAAGGAATCCAAGAATGCATCAAAAGCTTTGGGTCCTCTGGTGGGGAGAATATCAAGGAGCATCATGGTTTTCCTCTGACTAGTGGTTTGGGCTTTTATTTCTTGAACATGACTGTCTGTGAGAATCCCTTCTTGGTAGAGATACTGAATAACAAGTCCATCCACCAGCACCTCTGTACAGAGCTCCAGGCGCAGGGAGCGTAAAAGCTGCTTGTCTCTGGCATCCATCTGGCAACCTAGAGTGTGCGAAAAGGAGTAAGGAAGCATGTGAAGATTAAAATACTTCAACCTTTAACATCCAGAAGTGATATTCAAACATCCAAAAGTGATGTCTGACACCTGTCAACCCATAGAGAAAACTTCAAACTCAGAATCACCAATTTGGCAAAACTATAATGATCCCCATCATCCTCTTTCCACTCAGATTTCACTGTCTCACGAGGTAAAATGATGCAATTTCTGGGAAATACTAGACAGGAATAGAACATTTGGTATTGCAAAGACCAGTCCTTTGCTGGAGGGAAACCCATGCCAAATAATCCTGCTATTAACTGGTTAAGGTCCATACTAAAGGCAGCTAGAGTACTTGCCAGTCCTTAAGAGACTAAGGCTAAGCCCCCAAAACTAAAGAGATGTCACACCTGACCACTGATACAATTACAAAAGCAGCAGCACAACTGGTAGATGCATCTCAGCCAGGTAGAAGCAGCTGGGACAGAATCAACAGGTAGCTTTGACCCACACGATGCATTTCAAGTTTAAGAAGGGTAGAAACATACCTTACGTACCAGGTAAGATTCACCCTTGAATCATCCTGGAAGACTGCTCTGGAACGCAACTGGTTTGATGAGAAGGAACTTTCTTTGAATTTCCATCTCAAATTTATCCCGTTCTATTTATAGGCATTTGTTCTGCCAAAACTGTTCCTTAGCTTAAGTAGCTCTTTTCCTTCTAATGTGTTCACAGGAAGTGATCAGATGCCCTCTGCCAGCTTCCATTTCACTTGACTAACACTCTGATTAGACAAAAGCTGAAAAAGATGCATTTTATAGCCACTCTACAAAAGAATAATCAGCATCCAGAGAGACAAAGCAGCTCATCCAAGATCAAGTCAGCAGTCCGTGCCAGACCATCAAACCAAATCAAAGTGTCTAGTCTAGTCCTTAATGACAAACATATCCCTGGGCCCATTAATGGCACTTGAAAAGGAAAATGACAAGACAACACAATTAAATACTTTCTCATTACTAAATAATGAAGCCAAAAAACGGCAGCAGGTGTTGAGTGTGATTACCAAAAGGGTTTCTCATAATTAAACAAGACACTAGTGGTGCTGTTCGAACTACTAGACCTTGCAGAAACTCTGCTTCATTCAGCTTGAGGATACAAGGAGAGACAGAATTTTCAAGCTTTTGCATGAAACTTGATGAGGTCTTTTTACTGTCAGAGGTGCCTACTGACTCCCAGTGCCCATCAAAGATTGTTTGGTTGGCCTGATTGTTAAAATCCAGGAGGGTGACAAATAGAACACATTGGCATGTAAGTGGCACCATGGACAGAATGCAAGAGCACAGTGCCATGAGAGAGAGACTGGAAAACCCAGTCCTGGCATCGGCTTGGTAAACTGGATATCTGTGACATCCTCTGACAAAACTACTTTCCAAAAATGCTTCCACCAAGCACCAAAAGAACTGCTGTAAAGCATCTTCCTGGAGGAGTCCATCTTTGCCAGGTTACCCAGTGCATTTCTCATCTACTGAAGTGAATTTCAAGGTGCTTACCTTCTGTTTAGGGATCATGTGGGAGTCAAACACTGCTACGCCAGACCATGTCCCTAAGAAATGCTAGTTTGTCAAGCAGAGTTCAAAGATCAAACTCCATCATGGACTGAGACAGTAGTGTAAGCAAGGGGACAGAAAAAGAGCAGTCAAGAAAGAGAACTGCATTTTCCCACTCGATGTTAGGATGCTAATTTTGGACAGGTGAAGCTGGATATTCTGGTCTCCAACACACAGTACCTTTACACTACAGGAAGCAATCTCTGGTCTACAGCAAAACTGAGGCAGGAATTCCTACCACTTCTTCCCTCTAGGAGAACACCTCTGAGCTCATGAAGCACTTGCAGAGTTCAACAAAGGCATCCAGCAGCACCTCTGAGTGTATCATCTCAACCCAGGCAGAAAACTGTTTCAGATACTACAAATTTTTTGTGTTTCACATTCTGAATGAGCCCCAAGAGGTCCTGTTCAGGAGCCTCCTCACGGTGATGGATGAGGACTGTACAGAACCTGATGAGTTCCTCTTCTTCACAACCAAAGCACCCAACACTTTTCAAAAATTAAGCTCTTACATCTTTGGGCACTGAGAAATGCCTATCGAGCCAGGAATCTGAAGGGGGAATTTCTGCTGAAAAAGGCCTTTGCCTTGTTGACTGCAGAGTACGCACAACTGAAGGTTTAAAGTCCTGGCATCAGCTTGGTAAACTTCCAGGATGGGGCATACTGATTTCTAAGGTCTTTTCTAAGATTATGTATTTGTGTGTGTTTACTGTGACAAGCAAATGGCTGAGTTAGGAACTAAGCAGCTAGATATGGAAATATATCAGGATTTTGATGTGTAACGGTGTTGAGATGGAGTTTAGTGCAACGCAGAATTAACAAATTCATTTTAATCACAGTCTATATCTAGGGATTCAAAATAAGCTCCGAATTAAATTTAGTCTAGTAATTTTCCAGAAAACAAAAATTATGAGATGTCCATTTACCTAAAAGATTATATGGTTTAAACATTCCCCAGGTACTTCTGAAAATGGATCTTTTCCATTATAAAGCCGAATTTTAAGAAATATAGCCCACAACCTGCTGAGCACAGTCTTTGACTCATCACCACACCAACACAAGCAGGTTTGCATTTTTCTGGATCTGACAGAGTAACTGTCCATAAATGGGGGTAAAACTTTTGATAAGAACCCCATCTGACACTAAAAAGGCACATTCACTTAGTTTTTTGCTAGAAACATTTCACCGTTTTCCGGAACACCAACTGCACTCACCTGCCTAACCCATGAATGATTCTGGCTACTCACAGCAAGCCTACGGGTTAAAACTCTTACATACAACCCACACCCCCCAAAAAAGGGGAAAAAAAGAGCAAGTTTTGTTTTTAACGTCTTCCCTGCCGAGGTCCAGCAGCTGCTGCTCCTGTAACAGCCAGGAGCCAGCTGCCCGCACCCCGGGCCGAGCCCCCGCAGGCAGCACCAGCCCCTCCGCCGTGCACCCCTCCCGGCCTCCCTCCGGGCAGGGCTGCGGCGCTGGAGGCGGCCCCGCCGCCCTGGCCCGGCCCTCCGCGGAAGCCCGGCCCCGCAGCGCTGGGGGCTCCGCGGCACCGCTCTCCCGCTTCCCCCTCGGCGGCGCCTGGGGCCGGACGGGACGAGCCGAGCGGAGCCGTCGGCGGCGCCCGGGCGAGCGAGGAGCGTGCGGGGAGCGCCCGCCGCCCCTGCCCCGTACTTACACGAGGGGAGCGGGAAGCTACCCAGGAAGCGCCGGTGCCCGCGGAGCTTGCGCGGGGAGCACCATCTTTGTTGAAGGCAAGAGGGCTCGGCCGGAAGCCGCCGCCGCCGCCCTGCTGCGGGCCGGCCGAGGAGGGGCGGTCGCTGCCGGCCCGCCAGCGCGGGAGGGGCCCGCGGCCGCCATGTCAGCTGAGGGGAGCCGGGCCCCGAGCGCCCGCCCGGGACAGGGGCCTGGGGCCGCCGCCGCTGCTCGGGGCCGCAGCCGGGGCGGGGACGGGAGATGTCTCTGCCGAGGAGGCGCCTTTGCAGGAGTTCGGAGGACCTGCTGCGCTCCCAGGAGCCAGGGTGGTGGGGGTGTTCCATGAGAGGAGGGCTTGTATCTAAAATTAAATTAGAAATTACGGAATTGCGGTTTTAATGACATTAGAAACAACTGATCTCATTACTCTCTAGGGAGACTGGTTCCTATTCGTGAGTATGCGCTAAGCCGAACTTCATCCTTGTGCTGGTATCGTCATATCAAACATAGAGCAGTATTATATCGAATATTGTACACATTTAGCTTCGTTACTTTCATCTGAACGGCCTAAGAATGAAGAAACTTTAATAGATGAAAACCATTTAGTGAAGTAAGAGTTGGCCTGTGTCTACGACAGTTCTGTGCACATTCTTGTTTTATTCCTCTATCACTGAATACTGTATTATTCACTTCATTTTATACGGATACTTGAAACCGAAATACGGTAAAAAAAGAGAAGGCTGTGATTCACAAAGCTGTAAAAATGAGGGAGTGTCACTTTCGCTCACACATCATGGGATAACTTTTTTCCATCTTTGCATGGGTGTCAGGTGTCGCACGGGATTGAGTGGTGTCAGCCCTTTTTCTTTCATGTCGGGACAGCAATAGTGATGAAAGCGGGCGGGAAAAAAAATCTTCCAGTGCTGGAACGTAGTACCTTTGAAGCTGCAGGGGACCACAGCAAGCTGGCTGTGGTCTACACAGCATGCTAATACCTACCCTCTGGAAAAGCAGGAAAGGTGGTTGCTGCAGCTGCTGCTAGAAACGTTGTTACCTTGTGAATCCCATTTGTACACTCTGTTTAGACTAATCGTACAGATTTAGGGGTATTTGAGATATTTAAAAGTATTTGGAAGCTAGTTGTGGAAATCTTTACCTGCTTTTCCTAGATACTGTGCCTAGGAAACACTTGCCATGGAAGATTGTAACCAAAAGTAGTATTGGTAGAGTTCACATACTGCCTATGCTTAACATGATACTTATCTACAAGATTTTGCATAAGATAGGCAGTAACACTCAGGAATCTTAAATCCTTTTCCTTTGATTTTCCTGTGGCTGACAGTTGCAAATTTTTGTGGACACAGAATGTAAATCAGCCTTAAAGTCAGAGTTTGTATGCTGGTTTTAAGAAATGTTTTAAAAAATTAGATACATTTATCATGCAGCCAGCTTCTGTAGAGATGCTACTTATTTGGCAGCTTTAATGCAGTGTTTTGGTTTGATGACCTAATGCTTTTATCTATAATTATTTACAGGTAATAAATTTGATACAGGGGGTTAAATTGCTTGTGAATAATCGATAAGTAATATCTTATTACAGTACATCTGATAAACCAAGCTAATATTTTTTTTTTTTTTTTTTTTTTTTTTTTTTTTTTTTTTTTGTCTCAGGCACATGTTAGTCTTCTAGGAACGCAGGCATAAAAAAAAAAATCTAAATACTCCTCTGGGTTGTTTCAGAGGAATGCATTAACTTACTTGACAACACTGGAAGCCACACAAGTAAGTCATCGTCAGTAGCTCCAAGACAAGAAGTATGCCGCTATTATAGCCAAAGTACAACTGAGGTGGTTTTAAATTTTCTTGCCACGATGTTTGCAATATTAGTTGTGGGAGGATGCGTTTGTAAACAGCACAGAGCAGCACCAGGGAGCAGAGACACCACAAACCCTCTGTAGGATCGTTCCTCAGCACAGCACTATATAGCTACTGAAAGCTTCCCAGCTTCTCATACTTCTGATTGTCAGTGCCGCTTTTTTTTTTTTTCTTTCAGTCATGGTCTAAGGAGCTGCATTATATCTGGAATTGGAGTGACCAAACTTGGAGACTTCAGAGAATCTCATCATTGCAATCCTGACAGCTGCTTTTAATTGCAGATAATGTGGCTGCATTTTAAAATAGAAAATTATGACAAGCAGTTACATCTCTTGCATTTACTCTATCTTTTGCCAGATGAGGCAAAAGGTTTAGTATAAAATTAAAAGTTTTTTTTTTTAATTTTATACTATGCAAGAATGTCTTAGAAAGTTACCAAAACATATGGATCTGCATAGAGCAGCTCCAGATTCCACCCAAGGAAATTTTATCAGTTATACAGTAAGCATTTTGTCACGTACTTGCTTGCAGTCTGAACAGAAATAGGAAGAAGGAAAGCAGTGAAAGGAAACAGATAATCCTAGGAAGGAAGAGGATAGCACCAGAGGTCTAAACCTCATTTAGGGAAAATCTGGTGTTTCCTTTTCCTTCCACTAGTTAATAACTAGTGCTGTAAATTTATTTAGTGGAAATTGTAAATATGCTACTGGTGTTTTGGCTTCATCTTTAGCAATGCAGCCTGGGTTTTGATTATGTGGTACAGGATAAGGATGCACACAGTTAATACTTTAAGTCCAAGGAGACAAGTCCTTAAATTCTTTATTTTGGTCCCATTTGGGTTCAGCCTTCACTAAAGGTCTTCCAGTTCCTCTCTGGTCCAAGTTCAACAAACCTTCAGAGACATGGTTTGGTTCTATTTCAATTTTAAGGACAAATGCATACATGTATTTGATATATATTTGAGCCAGTTTGGTGTCAACTCAAAGCCCCACTAACTGCTCAAATCTCAAAGCTAATCGTGTAGATTAAAAAAGTGTTTCCTTGACTTTGCAGATCATTGGACCATAGTCAACCCTGCACATCAGTATCCCCAGACTTTTAGTCTTAAAAGTTTGTTCTGTCTGGTTCTGCAGATTGAGGGACCATCAGTGGTCATCAGGACACACTTTTAAGGACTGCTGAATTCAGGGTCACAAGTCCAAATCTGTGGGAACCCAGCTAAGGAGTATCTCTTCTGACAATGCTATTCACTTCATATGTGGGTTATTCCAAGTCATAATCTCACATCTTTACATTTATTATACACTTTTTTAAAGCTCACTTAAAAACCGTTTTAGAAACTGTACCAGAGCAACGAGATTTATTTTAAATGCTTTTGAGAGAATCCTTTATGCTAATTAGAGTCAAGCTGTATCCAAGCATTATCGGATTGGATTATTATCCAAGCTGTATTTTGTTTTCTACAGACTAGTTTGTTTTCTGCTGATAACAAGAGGCCAAATGTGTTCTTAAAACTGGCACAATCAGATTTAATCTATTAGGATTATGCTCTTTACAGTTGTCTACAGAACAGCATTCCAGCTTTAGGGACAAAAGAAAAACTAGGATTTAGATTTGTTTATTAAAAACACATCTAATTGGTTAAATCTCTCACAAAACTTCAGAAATTAAGAACAGAAAAGAGAAACATACCTTGTATGCTTGTCTGTCAGTTTTAGAAGAGTGCAGAAAACATTCCTGTAAATGATGTGTTTCAAAAACAGTGTTAAAATGTAAGTCAGGATGAGCCAAACTAGGTGCCCTGAAGGCCAGATGAGGGTCTTACAAACCATTGCTGTCCACTGCTGTTCCCCTCCCTTCCTCTTTTCTTCCTCCTCACCCTGGTCCCCATTGCACTCCCCTTTACAGCCGTGGGCTTCTGTAGTGCCAACACCCAAATCTCCTGTGCCAGTCACTGAAAACCTGGCTGATGCCAAAGAAGGGAAGGGTTTGGTATAGAAAGTTTGCCCACACTGTAGACCAAAACTTAGGCATGCTATGCTGGATGCTGGTAGGATTTGAGGACACTAGATGGTCAGTTGGGAAGGAGTATTGCTCTTCAGGTGGCATTTGCCACTAAAAATATGTCTCCTTATCCCTCCTAAAAAAGATGGGCAGGACTGAAGCACATCAGTGAACAGGATCATACCTTGGGCTGCTGTGTAATTGTTCTGATACTTTGTAACTTCCATCCATCTAAATAATAATAATCTAAATTAAATGCAGATCTGTGTTGGTTTGGCAAATTAGGAGAGGAATTAATATAAAATATAGGTGACATGTCCTGAACTTCCTTAAAACTAGTATTTTATTAAAAGGCGCATCCAGCATGTAGGTAAAATGTAGCACAGAAGGTTTTAAAACATCTTAAAATGTGCGGCTTAAAGTGACTCTGTAGTGTCTATACATTTACATTTGTTTCCATAATAAAAATAAGTGTTTATTAGCAGTACTGCAATGAATTCATAGTGCTGTTTACTATGATACAAATAATCCCTAGCAAAAAGTTATAAAAAGGAGAAATAGTTGTAAAAAGGAAGCAGGCATCAAATGCAAAACTTTTGTATACATTTCATTTTAAAAATCCAGTGAATTGTAAAAAATCCCCATGCAATAAATACTTGCAAAACATGACTGTATTTCTCAGAATTTGTAGTCCTTTAAATATATGAATTAATGTAGTTCTCTATTTTAAAGTTTAATTTAAAGATTCTTTGAGGAGACAGATGAAATACTGCAAGCTTCTAATTATTTATTATTTATCCCTAACTTATGAAATTATTTTTAAATGTAAAGCACCATTTTATGAATATGAGAACAAACAAAGAAAATTCACTAATTAACCTGAAAATCAAACATTGGCAAATAACTAAAATTAATTCAAGATTGAAGTCTGAAATCTTTTCACAAAACCAACTTACTTTTACTTGCAAATTACAGCATATGAAATGGTTTTTGAATATTTCAGTTTAAAGACTGGAAGGGTGCTTTCATTAGGGGGAGAATAGCTATTGCTTTTTGTAATCTTCTGTTGCTTCCCCAGGATTTGAACTGCACAAACTCATATACAAATTTTGAAAGGTTCTTACTTTAAGGTTAGACTTCAGGAGCTAGCAGTGATTAATGGAATTTTTTACAGATAGCCTAGCAAGGTATTTGCCACTGCTTATACCTTTCCCATACATCCTGTTTTCAAACAAAAAAATACTCTTTGATTAAAAATTCACTTGATCTATTTTGTTTCCTTTAAAAATGAAACCTGCCTGCCTGTGGGCTAGTGAAGCATCCTGCAGTAGACACTGCATCCTCTATCGGGGAGTTAAAAGAAACATGAATTTCCAGAAAGCTGCTCACAAGCAGTTTCCCTCGCTGAAAACATGTCTGAAGCACTTCAGCTCAGGAAGGAGCTGTGCCACATCCACTGCAATCTAGTTAGACAAGGATCTCACTTTCCTAACTTACTTCTCTACTTTTAGCAGCGCAGCCAGTCAAAGATACTGCCCTCATTGCAGCTTAAGTTCTTGTCAGTGTTACTGGAAGTATAAACCACTTTTCACCCTATGCTGAGAAATTACAGAATGTTGACTCCACCTCCCACTTTACAGATGGATAAATTGCAGCTCAATGCAATATTAGTGCTCTTCCTACAAAAAATGAACCAGCTCAAAATCCCTCGAACAGTAAGAGTTGATCCATAACTTATTCTGCCCTCCAGATTGTCAAACAGGGTAAGAAAACAGCAAATGTATGTAAGAAGTGTCCAGAGCCATCTCTCAAATTTGGAGATTCCCCCTGAGGCAGAGTGTGGGTACAGCAACTCAGCCAAACAGATCCTATTTCAGAGCTAAAGAGACACAGTTAAATTGTAACAAAGCATTTTGAACGGGGATTTTTGCACTTTCAGCTACCAGATTTACAAGTATTTTTCTTAAAACTCCAGTTATTAAGCCTGATCCAAATAACTTCAAAAGAAGAATTTGCAGCGGGCTTTGAATCTTTTCCCATGTCTAACATACCTCTGCATTTACTATTTGTTAACTAACAGAGCACCAAGTTGCAAACCTCAGCTATGAAACATCAATTATAGAGCTGTTTGACTGGAATCAAAAGGATTTATACATAAACGCTGCCCTCCAGTGAAAGAAAAATCAAGACAGAAGCATTGAATTTGTTTGTTTGAGTTTTTTTTTTGGAGTATTTTGTTCTTTGCAGCTCTCACCACTGAACTTTTCTGGTTATTATCTGTTTGAAGTTTTTCCTACTAAATGCCAACTCATTCCTTATGCTAATATAAATAGCTTTTGCTCCAGCTTTATATTCCTCCTTAATACCATAGAAAGGACTGGTATTATTTTGGTATTTCAGTTCCTGGAAAAATAATGGCTCCAGTTCTGGAAGGAAACAAAATTAAATGTAGGTGCAATCCCTTTTTAAAAATAGAATCTGGGTAGAATAAAATACACAATTTACCAGGCAGATTAATCAGCATAATTATGGGGATATATTTTTTGTATTTCTATAGACTTTCTCAGAGGCACTCGCTACTTTAAAGCCCTGTAGATAACCTGATTAATAAACACAGTTAATCGCTCTCCTGCTTGGTAACCCCGGCACCAGGACAGACTGAGTTTGCTATAAGCTAATTTTCATTTTCTTTGAAATTGAGCTATCTAGCCAGACTTTGTCTATGTGTGGATTCAAACTGTACTGATACTTGTTATTCCCCTAGACCTTAAATCTCTACTAATACACCTTTCAGCACTGGACTCATCCAGGTGGTTAGTTATTTGATACACCTTGTGAGAAGTGTCACCTCTCACAGGAGCTCCTGGCTTTTCCATGTCCTTTCCCTTTAGTCCCTTCTCAGACATAGAAGCCAGACAAGTAATTCCCTCCTTAGAAAGCAGAATATTTTCTTGTTCCTGGCAGCTGTGTTTCACCTAGTGTGCTCTCTGTCTAAGACAGGGGATAGGGACCAGTGATGGTCAGCACCTGAACCAACTCTGCCTCCCCATTCCTTTGACTGATATTCAGCCTATTGTAGGAACTACCTAATTTTAGCAATACCGTGGCAAATTGCCATGTTGTTGTAAAGTGAGCTCAGACCATGGTAACTGAAGTTATGTGTCAGTGGAATGTTGTTTCCAGGCATTTTCAGTCATGCTAATGGCTTAGCAAAATACTGAGACCTGCTGAATCTAATGCTAATAGAGAAGTGTTTTTTGGGAGCTAGGCTGAGATACTAAAGCAGCTTGTCATCCCCACTTCCTTTGTGTGTACAGAACTAACCAGCTCAGACCTTTCAACTAACTTCTACTCATTACATTCTGAGTTTTTTTGGTTTAGATAGTAAAATTTTCATTAATTTCTATATTTTTAAAATAAAATTCCTCCTTTCAATGAAGTTATTTTTATTGTTATTGAGAATTAGCAATACAGTTTTTAGAATCCCTCAAGCCATTGTTTCCTCTAGTAGTAAATATGATACTTGGATTTATTTTAATGACTGCAAGGTTGGCAGAAATTTTATTTTACTTTATTTTAGATGACTCTTAGACATGATACCCATGTCTAAAGATATCTCTTCACATTTCCATTATGTCTTTTGGCATAAGGAGAGCAAAGCCCTGATATCACTTGACTTACTTTCTGCTAGAGCCTAACATTATAGCCAAAGGAAAAATCAATAGCATTGTTATCAGGAATATAAGAAAAAACTCTTGAATAGAGCATGTAAGTAAATAAAAATTTTTAAACAATCTTTAACAAGGTAATTTACCTGCAGGAACATTTTGCTACATGAGACTTGGCTTGATGCCTTAAGCTTTAGCTTTCGTATTTTTCAGATTCTGTGCTGCCTAGGGGTGTGGTTCCGAGCCTCATATTAAGTGCCAGTAAGCTCTCTTCACAGAGTAGGCAGACAAAACAAATCCTTTTTCTGCTGAAGACCAAGGACAACTTTCAGGCCAGAAAGCATAAACAACTGTGGACTGAAGAGAGCAAACAAGAAGGATGAGACCTCACAACCAGAAGCTGTAATTGGACAATTAAACCCCAATATGCAAATAGACCAAAACTTCTAAACATGTAAGATCTTGTCAGCCACGTTGTGACCATTCTTAGTCCATCCTGGGTGTAGCCCTGGTCAGGCTCCTGTCCTGGGTGGATCCTGGATGCCTTTCAATAAATACCTACTTTATTTTCTAGCTCTGTCCAGTCTCTGTTTCAGGTCGGCCTTCCCAAGACATCAGACTAAGGTACAGAAATTCACACAACTAAGAAACTCTGTCCTCCCTGTCATATGTAGATTCTGTTTTCTCAAGGTGATGAGACTTATTCTCATTATAGGAGTAAATTCCTCATTGTTGTAAGATTAAAAAAAACAACCCTCTGCCCCCCATGTTCTAGTGAACATTTTTTCCTTCTTGTTAATCATTTTATATTGTTTATGTAGAACGTGGTTACATAAAATATAATTAGGACAATACTGACAAGATCAGATTAAGATAAAATTACTTCTAATACACTGGGCACAGCAGCTTGGTTACCTTCTCATTCTACCCATTCATCTTGTACTCAAATCATTTTCTGTCTCCAGTGATAATACTACCAGCAGGAAGATACCCATACAACTAAAATGCTGCCCTAGTTTACACTTCTGCTAGGTTTAGTGCTAAACTAAATACTATCACCAATTCCAATTCCATTTTCATAATTTATCTTGCAATTGTGTTTATTTTGGGGTTTTTTTTAAGTACTGCCTTTTAGGATTGTAAGATTCTCAGTTTTCCTTTAAGTAAAGTGAAGAGGTTTTCTAACATTCCAGATACAAACTGGAAAATCTGAAACTCCAAGACTCAAAAAAGAAAAACCAAACTAACACATGGGGTGAAAAAAAGGCTTAGGATTAAAGTCCTTATCATGATTTTTGGTTGACTCATGGGCATTGAACCTGTGAAACTGGCTTTGCTGCACACTCTGTACTAGCAATTCAAGATTGTATGTATCAGTTAGAAGTGATTTTTATAACCTCAAGGGCCCACAGTTTAAAAGCTAGTGCTGCAAACAAGCTACAACATCCATAAGGTAAAGAAATAAAAGGCACTGAATTTTTTTTTAAATGTTTGAACAACATGTCTGAAAATTTTCATGTCTGAATTTACGAAGTCTGCATGCAAGATCTTTGTAGTGCTGAAATCTAATCATGTTCTATCATCAGATTTTTTGTACCAGAACAAGTAATTCCTCTGTGTTGCATTAGAAAGAAGCCAAGCTTTCTGCAAGCTATACTGTGGTTTAGTTTTACTAGTGCAATGCATCAACCCTAGGACTGGCATCCTAATGAGGACAAGAACTGTGCTTTCATACAAAGAGGACTAGTTCCCCCTCCAGTCTGTTTAAAATATTGTTCACAGCTTCAAGCACACTATGGTTACAGAGTCTGCTTTTCCTCACAAGAACTAATACAAATGATAGAAGTCTAGGTCAATATGCCAAATGTTTGGTGACTTGATTCCACATCACAGTAACTAATCTTGATTAGTTACAAGAAACACCACCTTTCACTTTGCCAGCACTCCTTGTCCTCAGCCTGCCATTTGCCCTTGTTCTTTGGAGAAGTGTTATTAGAAAAAACAGCAAGCTTTCCTGCATCTGCTCCTTGTTCCTCAGAGCTTGGCTCTGCTGTGGGGCACACTTGGCTGGCTTGTGACTGCTTGCATAGTCTGCCAGCAGCAAGCCATAAATAATTTCATATATTTGCAATATAGCAGTCTCATTGCACCCCAAACCTTCTGTCTTCTCAGTCTGCTTGCTCTAGCACTGGTGTTCATGATTTTAAACCCCATGTGATTTATTTTAAAGGTCCTTGGTACAATGTGTTTACCACTGAGACCCCAAGCATATCACCCTGGCTGAAAAGGCACAGTAGTAGACTATTACCACAGCAGCAGATCAGAGTGTTTGTGAGTGTGATGGAAGTTATTCCATACAGCAGTTCTCTCACCACAGGGTAGAGCTAGACAAGAACTGTAAGAAAAGATTCATCAGATTGAAAAGAGTGCCCAGGAACACAGTTTTTTGACAGGCTCTGCTCACAGGAAAAGCTCTTCAGCCTGAGGGTGGCAGATCTTAGCAAGACTGATGAGAAGAACCGTGTGATTATGACACATACGTGGAATACAAGAGCTCTTTGGCCATGGGAACCAAAAGGTGGTCACCATATAATGTGGAAAAACTTCCAAATACATTTTGGCAAGACACAGGGAAAAATTTACATCACAAAATATTTTGGTTTGTTTTTCAGAAGAAAACTCCTCCCATTTCTATACTAAAGCTTGAGTTGAAAATGGGGACAGAAAATTTAAGCCATGGAGGAGGAGAAACCCACCATTTCCAACATATCAAGTACATGTCATACCAAGGAATCATCCACGCCTCTGGACCCTTGGTGCCTTCTTTTTCTCCATGGCTCTGCTACTCATTTCTGCCAGCATGTTACAGACAAAACTGAGTGTGTAACACTGGGAGTTTAGATGCAAGAAATAAGCTGGTTGGTGCCCCAGAGTTTATGAGAAGGGACAGAACATCTTGACAGTACAACAGAGCAGTTAAGTCACAAGGAAAAACAAGATTATTTTATGTTGTTTCTATTTCAGACTGGGCAAAGCTAGATTACAGCAAGTCTTGACAACCCTCCTTGTTCAAGCACAGATCTTTGCTTTAATTAACAAGTAAGCTAGGGAAAGAATTAAAACTATTAATTTGTTGACTAAGGATGAGTCTATGTCATTGTTTCTGTCTTTACTGTTCTCCCATTATTCTCGTCCTGTGTATTTCTTCTACTAAATGCTTTACATTTGGGCTGAAGAATGGGTACTGAGTGTCTTAGTTCCCTCTTCCTGTCTGGAAGACTACTATAACAGAAAAAGCAATGTCCTATGCTAATACCCAACTACAGGAATTCAGCAGGCAGCCTCTAAGCCACTAATCTGAATGTAATCCAGCTATACCTTTGAGCAGCACCACAAAGGCAAAGCAGGAGTATTCATCCTCACTGATACATCTGCACTTATCTGAGTATTAGCTGGGAAATTATATAAGTTCCTTTATAAGAGCACTCTTTCCTGAATAGTAGCAAGTTCATACATACAAAGACTGGGAGATTGTTGTGCACTTTGATTTACTTTATTGAGTAATCATCTGATAGCTACAACAGTGAATTGGAAGTTAAAAAATGAAATAAAATAAAATGAATGAAAGAAAAAGAAGATAAAAAAGAAGAGAAAGGAAAACCAACCCCCTTAAAAAAATCCACATCATATTTCCCCATATTTTGGGAAACAGGCTGAAGAAAACATTCTACACTGTAGAAGACACATGTAACTGCTGATATCCATGTTTTGACATTGCAACAGTCTGAAGAAAGTCTGGAGCATATAGTTCTAAAGCCTCAACCAAAAGAGGCTTAACAATAATAGCATGGATACATCACCACTGTGAAGATGTTAACATGTTAAGGGTTCTGGGATACCAATCTGGTATGATCAGCAATATACTGGGTTTCTGTGAAAGATGTGGCATTTCTTCTTAAGGTCAGCTTACAGAAAACTTTGAAAAACAATGCTTTAGACTGATTACTTACAGTACTCCTTTGCTTGCAGAAAAGGAGGAGAGTAGTTCAATAAAAATGGAATACATGATCATTTTTCTGACTGGATTTGATTAGTTGCATAACTTTAGCAAGATTATCACAGTGTGATCTAGTTAAGCTTTTAGGATTATATGAACACCAGCACCAAATTAATCTTGGAATCAGACAACTGAGATACTTGTAAACTCGCATATGTTTCTGACCACTTATGAAGTCTCTCCCGGTCCCACTGCTTCAGCAAGCGTTTGATAATGCAGCATTTTATTGAAAAAGCAACACAATCTGGACAGATTCCTGGCTTCTCTCTCCTTGCAAGAATAGCATGCCACCTTGTCAAGCCCCCAAGGATGCAAACTGGGATTATTGTACATAAAGTCTCCCTTTGTAGCATCTGAAATAAAAACCTTTCCCCCAGAACTGCCACTGTTTTGATAGTGAATTCCATGCCGAGTTGTACAACTGGGTACTCAGTTCTTTGGCGAATTTTAAGAATTGCATTCAAAAGTTACTCTGTGTTAGAGGCATTTAGAAAATATATTTATACCTGATATTGATACTCTTTCAAGTACTCTTTTAGTCTTGTTGGTAATGGCAACTCCCAGATCTGATTTGTGCTCTTGTTTATAGCTATTCTGCAGCGGTGTTGCAGAGATGGAGCAGATGTATAGAGGGGTTTGTTCAAGTAAAGATGAACTGTTCCATTTGAAGGTGTTTCAGTTCTATCCTTGCACATAAGAACATAGTACTCAATCAAATGCACAACGCTGTTGAACTGTTTAAGTCTAGATCTGACACATGTGATAGAGTCCAGTCTAAACTTGCCATCTTGATATTCTATACGTAGATTGGTCGGTCCCGCTGATGTTTTTACCGATATAGTCAGTAGATACTCTGAATGAGAACTATCCCTAACCAAAAAGGTCCCTTCAGGGGCATCCTGTAACCTTTCCTTGGCTTCAGCAACAGTCATGTTGCCCCAGTACCATCCTGTTAAAAGATGAGAGAAAGAAGGGATTTGTTTATTCCTGTTTGTTTTAAAAGCTGCTCCGGCTGATACACTTCTAGTCACCCATTTATTTTGTTGTTTGAAAACTAAAGTCCTGCAGGCACAGTAAATTTTTATTTGCTATTTAAATTCATTTGTTTTACAATGTGTCTCGTTTTGATAGAGCCTTCCAGCTCACTCTTTATTTTCATATCTATGCATACACACGCACAAACTTTCCTGCAGCGTCCTGCGGGGCCGACACCGGGTCCGGCGGGCCGGCCCTGAAGTAACAGGGACGCGTCCCGCAGCTCCCCGCTGCTCCCCCGCCGGGGCCAGCGCTGCCTCCGCAAGGCACAGGCTGGCAGCCCGCAGAACGGCCGCTTTGGGTAACCCTGAGTAAGCTGCTGTTGAAATGAGCTTTGTCTAGCGATCGAAAGCAAAGGGATAAGACAGCAACTTCGGTGAGGTAGCTGCGGTCCTGGCGCGGCCGCGATGAGGACAAAAATCCCTTCTCTCCGCCCGCAACCAAGCCCGCGTCCTGCGGGGCCGGGCGAGCCGCCGCTACGCCGGCGAGGGCAGCGCAGGTACGCGGGGCCCGAGGGGATGCGGCGCCGCGGCCGCCCCGGCGGCGGCAGCGCCCGGCCCTCGCCCGGCCGCGGATCCTGGGCTGCCGCCGGGGCGCGGCGCTGCCGGCGCTTTCGCTTCGGCCGCCGCAGTCCGCGGAAGGTCTAAGTCGTCGCCGCCCCTCTCCGCCGCGGGAACGCGACCTCGCAGCGCCGGGCGGCGATGGCCAAGGCGTCGCTCTGCCGCCCGGTTCCCCTCTCGGCCCGGTGGGGATCCCCGCCGCGCCGCTCTGCCTCCCCCCGGACACCGCCGCCGCCCCGGGCGCTTTCCCCTTCCCGGCCGCCCGGGCTTACCTGCCCGCCGCAGCTCCTCCATAGCCGCGGCCAGCTGCTCCGCCTCACGGCACTCCTCGGCAACGGGCGCCGCCGTCCCGGGGTGCCCCCAGCGCTCCCCGGAGCTCTCCGCGCTCTCCAGGGACTCGGCGGAGCGCAGGGTCATGGGCGGCGGCGGCGGGCGCGGCCCCGCTCGCACGCAGGTCGAGGGCTGCCGGCAGGAGAGGGCTCCGCTTCGCCGCCGCGGGGTTCAGCGCCGCGCTGGGTGCATGGTCCCGGCCCCCAGCCCGGGCGCCGCCTGCGAGCGGAGGGAGAGCGTGGTTAGCGGCGAGCCCCGCGAGAGGCGCTCCCGACGCAGAGCGTGTTTCTGGCGATCCCGCTTCGGAACTTCCCAGCATCCAGAGGAGGGACCCGCGGCGAGAGATCACCTCCCGGCGGAGCGGGGGAGGGACATCTCCTCCCCCCCGCCGCCCAGCCCGTCCTCGGCTCCTCTCCACTGGGGACTCGGTGGAGGCAGCAGCCCGAGAAGGTGGTCTCGTTTTATGGCAAAGGCGAACCCGCTGATGCCCCGCTCTCTCGGCTGGGGCAGGCGAGCCCGGCCGGCAGCTTTGGCTGGGCTCCTTTTGGGGAGGGAGGAGGCCGTGAGGGAGAGCCGTGCACGTAAAGGTATGAGAGAGGACGGGTAACCAGCAGAGCGGGGCAGAGGTCCCAGCCCGGCGCTGCCCGGGTTTCACGCCGCGGTGCGAACGGACGGTACGCACGGACGCCTTCCAGCAAGGTCATCCGCGAAGTCGCACCTCTAGGAACGGGAGCCCGGTGTGGGCCATGCTCCTGGGGTAGGAGATCTCCTCGCGGGCACCCGAGCTGCGGGGCGGGTGCGCCGGCAGAGCCCGCTCCGGGGATTCGCTGGCCGGTTGGGAACAGAAGGGGCAGCACGGTGGAGGACACGCTATAATTAGCGCGGAGCAGGAAATATGCTTTTCCCGCTCCATTAAATGCTGATATTCGGAAAAGAAAAATAATCTTTCTTCTTGGCTGAAGCTAACGGGAGGGACAAAAAGCCACTTCTCTCCTGCGAGCACCGCCACATCAGGAGCGACACAAAACCGGGCAGTAGCAGCGACGGGGAAACCTAGCCGGCCTGGCCGGAGCGGAGGAACGGGGTTCACGGGGAATACCGGGAGTCCTCCGCCGGTGCTTGCGAACCGAGCAGTCCCTGCCTGCGAGTGCGCGGCAGCCGCCAGGTGAGGGTTATGCTGAGGTGGTTCCTCCCCTAACAAGTTCCGCGGCGGAGCGCAGAAACTTCTCCAAACTGAACTGTAGTGGCAACAGATAGGGTGTTTATACCAGAGAGGGGTTTCGATCCCAACATATGTAGGCACAAGCGCGGGAACCCCTCGACAAAGCCCTCCTTCCCCGACGCAGAGGCTCCCGCCGCCGGCTCGGTGACCGAGCGCAGGTGCGCCTGTCGCCGGAGAGGCTGCGGGCGCGGGGCTGACGAGCGCAGGTGGGAGCAGCCCCGCCAGCGGTGTCCGGGCGCGACCCCTTGTGAAAGGGACGCTCCGGGAGCGCCCAGCCGCGAAGCGCCGCCGCCACGGGAGTTGGGTAGGGACGGAAGGCTTGCGAGGCGGTGGCGGCCGGCTGAAGCCGGGCGTCCCCCAGCCGAGGCGAGGAGCGCCGGAGCAGCCTGCCGCCGGCTGCCGGGGAGCCTCCATCTCGGCGGTCGGCAGCGCCATACCGGGAGCGGGGCGGCAAGACTGCCGGCTCTCGAAGCGCGGCAGGGCATCGGGCGGAGGGGGGAGACGACGAGGGGGACTCACCCGGGCTCGGCGGGATGGGGCTGGGGCCGCCGCTGCCGCCGCCTGGAGGTGGGGCGGTCAGGTTGTTCTGGCTCCCGGAGGCGCTGGGGGGCCGGGGGGACACAGCAGCCGCCGCCGGGGAGAAGCGTCGAGGCTGTGCTGGGGCGGACAGAGGCTGCCGGAGGAAGATGGTGCTCCTGGGGAAACAACACCCTCCGCTCCCCCCCCCCTCCCCGGCGCGGGCGGTCTGCTCGCCTTTGATTGCGAGGCGAGGGCATCCTGCCCCCGCCGCTCCCCCCTCCCGGGATGGTTACATACAAAGGCTGCTTTCCAGGAACTTTCCAGGAACCGCATCATGTGACAGGACCCGCTCCGGCGCCTCCGCCGCGATCGCGGCCAGCCGGGGCCGACGCACCGAGCCGCCGCCCCTGTCACGCCGGGGCAGCGGTGGCCGAAGGCTGCCCCGAGGCCCCCCCTCCTCCTCCTCCGCCCGCGGAGCCGCGGGCGACGCGCAGGTCAGTGCCCGGGGCTGCGGAGGGACCGGGCCGGCGGGGCCGTGCGGGCCGCCCCGCGGGACCCCTGAGGGAAGCGGGCGAGCGCGGGAGCGCAGCCGCCTGTCCCGGGGCTGGAGGGACGAGCGGCGCCCGGCCTGCCCGGCGCCAGCAGCCGCGGGCACCTGAGCGCGGCGGCGGGGCCCGCCCGCAGGGCCGGGAGCGCGTCAGGGGCCGCTGCCAGGAGCTCCCTGCCAGGGACTTGCGGCGGCCGAAGCTCCTGGGACACCCCACCCTGGTCTCCACCCCCCTTTACCCTCCGGCGCTAAATACCTCGTTGCTACAAACAGCCATTGCCCGCCGATGCGCGCGCCGATTTCCTCCCCCTCCCCCTCTTTTTAAAAATTATTATTATTTTTTTTTTAATAACCACGAAGCTGTTTTTCAGCGTAAAGATGGTTGATTGCGCCGTGGGTGCTGCTCGGTAACCAGCCACCTTTCGCTGGTGCCCCGGCGGCCCCGAGCCGACTTTAGAAAGAGGGGGAAAAAAAACCCCCACCAAAAACAAAACCACACCGAAAAAGAAAAAGAAAAGAAAAAAAAAAAAAAAAAAAGAAAAGGGGAAACAAAGCAAAAGTAGCTGTAATAGTCTCACCCCAGCCCTTGGCTGCGGGTCAGGACTCCCTGCAAATTGCAAGGGGTTATCTGAGAGGTAGAATTGACAGGAGAAGGATTAAGGGGTGTATTTTTAAAGATTTCAGGAAGGAAACCCAAACCTATAAAATAATAAAAGATAATACCTTTAAAAATCGAGGCAGGAGCGGGGAGGGAGCCTTTGTTATCAAAGGAGAAAATGAATATGTATTAGGCTGGACTGTCTGGCTGAGGGAGCGGAGCAGCTCCCCTGCACAGGGAAAGCTCCCACACTGAGACGCTGCCTTGGGTCTCACTCCCCAGTAACGTCTGAAACGCAACGTTTCTTTAAAAAAAAAATAAAAATAAGGACTGAAGAAGGATTTCAAATCCTGAAGGATTTTGTCGCAGTTATTGCTTATAATTCTTAAGCAGGGGATAAGAGAATTAATAGTTATCTTAAAAATTAAGTTCTGTATTTAGTAACTAAGTAAATGCATCTGAGAAAAAAAATCTACTTTGTTAAGTGAAATATTGGTCAGTATGATTTCATCTGTTTGTAATGCCTGGGTGCTTTTGAATTTAATTTATTCAGTTTATGAAAAAAAGGTGGTTTTAATCACTGGCAGCAGCACAGATTTAAAATGAGGTCTGAGGAACAAACACAGGCTTTCTTAAGCATTCTCAGAAATGGTTTAAAACAATTTAGGTCTTGAAGATCATTCTTGTCCTATTTTTGTCTGTGAAGTTCAGATAGCCCCAGCCTCCAGCAATGGTTATGGAATCCCTACTAAGTTTTTTTTCGTTGGATTGATGTGAAGAGGGGAGAGAGCAGGTTTTTGCCCCTTGAAATTTAGTTGACAGTTCAGCTACCTATGATATAAGATCTTGCAAAAAACCTCCATTACTTTTTCAGAACGGCACTTACTTCACTATGTTCAGAAGAATAATAAAAAATTAATACAGATTTTTTTATTACTAAAATAATTTTGTATATGTAGGCACAGAGGTTTTGCTCAAAAAATATGTTCTTCTGATATCATAATGTTCAAATTAAGACTATTTCTTTGAAGTTCACTAATGCATCTTGGAGAAAAGGAATACGTCTTGTCTAGATGCAAAGCTGCTTTTTTACGGCTTTGCTGTAGTTCTCTTTTCCTATGTTATTTTATTAATGGGATTTTTATGTGGCTAGTATCTCAAGACTTCCTTTTCTTCTGCTGTTTATTCGTCACTTGAAGTCATAATAATTTGTTTCTAAAACCACAGCTGGCTGCTATAAAGGCAGAGGGAGGAAGACCACAATTTATGTGGTGAATGAGAAACAAGAACAGAAGAATGTAATAAATGTTTGTTACTTAAAACTTCAGATATTGTTATGAAAAAGGTAGCATAAAAATTAAATAGGCAGTATATCAGCAGGATCTTTCCTAAACAGAGTTCTGTTAATTTTTTTTCATGAGAACTTAATGTCTCTTAAAAATACCACTAAATATCTGATAAACTTACAGGAGTAATGAAATTCAAACTTAAAAACTGCAAATCAATCTTTAAATGACAATGCTGGCACCTCATAAGAGTGGTCTGGTTCACAGTTACATTTATTCTCTGGCTTGAGACATCTGAAAGTACTATGGGCTCGGTGGAGTACGTTTATATTTCACTGTTTCTTTCAACAATGTTAGTTGCTCTTTTTCTCCTCTGTCTGCCTGGGTCTTCCATACAGTCACAGGAGAGAAAAGAAATAGTTGTAAGGGTAAGACAAGGTGACTAAATTAAATTACTTTTGGGACTATGGGCCATATGTAGTGCATGAAACTACTTAAAGCTACTTCTTTGGCACTGGGATATTTAATACAGGTTTGGTCTGCCTGAAGAGTTTT
The DNA here is from genome assembly GCA_027886175.1 of Phylloscopus collybita. Taxonomy (NCBI): domain Eukaryota; kingdom Metazoa; phylum Chordata; class Aves; order Passeriformes; family Phylloscopidae; genus Phylloscopus; species Phylloscopus collybita. Next base: position 44,367,270 of record JAJNNQ010000137.1, on the reverse strand, counting down.
GCTTTATAAAAGTCAGAATTGAGTAGGAGAACGATGTGAAATGGTAAAAGAGAAAAGAAGGAGCAGACTCAGAAAACTTAGCTTTCCATCATATAAACAAAATAGGGTTTTTTAATCTGCCATGTAACAAACAGTAATTATAAACAGTCACTAATACAAAAACTATAAAGTGGGGATTTAAAATTTTTATGTACAATTCAAACCAAATGCTTTATTTATTTTTAATCTGTGTATTTTGGGGTAGCAATTCTAGAACAAATATTGTACATATACAAATATGAATGCTTCTGAGCCAGTTTTAGAGGCATATCATCCCACTGGAGATGAAAGGCACAAATTTAAGCATTCCCTATATTTTTTTCCTGTTACTTTCTACTACTCATGAATGTTGGTTCTGACTGTATACTATCCATATAGAAGATATTTTAAATCATGTTTTATATTAATAGTGAAAGCATGCACATTAGGAGTTCTTGAAAATCACAAGCAGAATATATTGTTTCTGATGATTTCAAATGCATATGCTCAAGACAGTGAAGAATGACTGAATTTATTTTTTGTTTTTCCTTTAGGCAAAAAGCCCTTTCATGGCCAAGAGAGGAGGCAACCATGTTTTTACAGTCCTGCGAAGTGCCTGTTGCTAGAAATTATTTTCACTTTGTTCCTGAAAAGTATGCCAAGTTTACTGGTGAGCTAGTATGCTGATTTATTTATATAATATGATGTGAGCAAAGGAGGGGGGAGGGAGGGTAATGTGTTTTTGACTCAGCTGATTTTGCTAAATTTGCTCTGACTCACTGAAAAGACTTACTGAATTATTAAGATAGATTTACCTAGCTACCTGGAAGAATACCAGGGGCCTTTCCTTGCTTTCTTCATCCTTCACTTCCCAAAGATGCAGCACAGCATATCTATTATCCATGGCATACCATTTGGTCAGTTAAAATCCCCTTCAGTTAAAAGGACAGCTATATACATCTACTTATTGACCATATTTTGACAACTGTTTACCTGAACTAGTCTAAATAACAGTGTACAGCTGCCGTGGTTTCTCCCTGTCCTGGGATTACGGTCTGGTTATTGAGCAGAGAAATATGAATATTGAGCCTTTAGCTCCAGCAAATTGGAATGAGTTAATTGTAACTCCACAGCACAAACAAGGTCTGCAATGTGAACTCCTAGAGGATTTCTTTCTTAGCAGTTAGGAGAAAGGTTTGTTTATTTCACAAAGAGTTCCTAAAACATAATAAATAAAACATAGAGAAAACAAATATTTTAGTGTATGGGATCACCCTGCTCTTTCCAGCTGCCTGAGGAACAGAATGTTATGATGAAATAGATTAAGATTTATACCAAACACTTTTACCCTTTGCCAGCTGCCACCTTATTTCCTGCCATTTTTTTCTATTCACATGTGAATGCTTTGTCTTTCTTTATAATATATATTTGATAAAGGAGAATAACAAAAGAATTCAGTGAATGATTTCTGTGAATCAGGGGTGCTCTAAAAGGAAACCAGCACCTGTAATTTAAAAGCAAACATCAAAAGATGGCACCAAGAGAGTAAATACTTTGAAATAACCTCTAGATTCTTTTCTTTCAGAGACAGCTGATAAAAAGAAGGCTCATTCCCTTTGGTTCAGTGGATAGGTAGACAGATAATCACTGACAAGCATGAAACTGCCTATAAAAAGGTGGCATTTAAGTCCATCTCTCATCTCATCCTGTGCTATCTACTATCTAAAAGTAAAGGCCTAAACTGCATTGAGTAAGAGTTTACCTAGACAGTTGGGATCTTCAATGAAAATAATAAAATGTAGTGCTTGCTTAATTTCTCCAGTTTACTATTTACAGTTTAAGGTAAAACCAAAATAACATAAAAATACTTTGGATAGACATGTAAAGGAAAAGTAGAACGTGGTGACGTGGGGTACTAAGTATATATAAAAAAAAAAAGATAATTTACACAGCAGTTTTTACTTTATGCTACATTAGGCTTCTTTATAAACAGCAGAATTCTGGTCTATCACTATGTTATTTTGTGAATTATCAAGTTTCACTCTGACTAAAGCTAGCTAAATATTGCTGCAAGTTACTGGAGAATAAGTTGTAAATATACGTGCTTTGATAGCATTTTCTCCCCATTCATGCTTCCTTCTCATGAGCATGGTATAAAAAAGGACTGCTGGAAAGGACCATTTTTGATACAGTCTTTTCAAACAACTACTAGCAGAATATTTGATATGGATTTTAATATTCAGATTATAGCATAACATTCTGTGACTGTAATATTAATTTACCTTGTTTTTTTGGCCGAGAAAGAGCATATAGGTGTATGTGTGCACTACACCTATACAAACACATGTTCAGAACCATGCTCCTTGAAGTTCTGGATTTTTTAGAGAAACATACACTCCTGGTTTTTTTTTTTTTGGAAAAATCCTAGAGATAGCACAGCTGAAAGCACTGTGAAATCTTGCATTCTTGTCCCAGATGCTGCCAGAAAAAACAAGCCTTTTATGCTTGAGGAGGCTTGAGATGTTTTTCTGCCAGTTGTGAGTCCTATGCCTCAAAGTAAAAGAGAGCAAGTAAAGTCTGTGAAAAAAGTTTTCATGACAGACAGCATGAAGGCAGCTCTCCTATGCTTTGCCAATCCTTAAGTAATAAAGTTTCTTTGCTGGCAGAGAGTCAGTTTTGAAACTAAAAAGGAAAACTAAAACAGGTGATGCAGTGGCTATCTCTAAAGGGGAGATTTTTGAGTGAAAAGTAAAGCGAAGTAAAAACTGGGTTATGTGTCTCTGAATAAATGGCCTCCCACCAGAAAAAGATTAATTTCAAATCACTGTTCTAGTTCTTACATTAAGGATAGTTTAATTCACCCAGAGCTATTTGGCCTTGAGGATGAATTCCTACAATTAAGTGTTTATGATTGAAAGTGCTGCCATGGAGAGCAGACAGATGAATATCATTTTAGGAGTACTGTGAATCATTAAATGAGTTGTAGAACCTTTTTCTGGGCATGAGCCACTTTTAAATTTCAGGCTAAGGCTACAGTAGACTTCAGCATAAGGCCTGACATCTTGCTGTACATAAGAGTTTGAATAACAGGATAATCAACATTTACTAATGTATTTATATAACTTTAAACTTCTTACAGTTAATTGAAAATACATTGCCTGTTGTGTGTGAATATGCTGCTGAGCTCAATTACATTTTTCAGATTAGTGCATTAAATTCTAGTGTCAGGTAATGAACTTAACCTGCCTCTGACGTGTTGTCCTCTTTTGGCTCAAGATAGGCATGGCTGCTTTCCTTGCTTCAGTGTATAGAGAGGCTGGATGTGGAATGTTGTACAAACCTGGACAGGTGACAAGAAAACAGTGCTAGCTGCCAACTACCTTCTCTCTGTCAGGATTAGTGCTTGCTTTTTGTCAGGATGGCTGAATGCATCGTCCTGTATCTGACTGGCATATTGGGAGGACGTAAACTGAAAGAGTGGCCGGACAGGCTGGCAGTTTTTAGGCTCAGGAGAGGAAACAGACTACTGGGCGACTAGAGGGCTACCCTTCCTGGTCAAGGAAAGAGCAGTGGTCCACATTGGTCCTTGCCTTTTCTTGGCACAGCCTATCTGTTCCCAGAATCACTTGCTCCTGTGAGCAGTTTTTCCAGGTATGTGGAAATTAAAGCTCAAACAGTAATAGATAAAATTGGACAGGCTGCTTCATGCAGTATCTCCCCTTGTACTGTACCCAAAACCATCCTGTGGCTCTGACAGAGCTCTGCCTGCAGCAGGGAAGAGAAATTAACTCGTGCATCTCCTCCCTAACAACTTCAGCTTTCAGAACAACCCCAGTTTCAGTGTGGCTCAAAACTGCCGTTGATCAGGAGCAGCCTCGTGAGCTGTTTGGTCATGAGGTGGCAATTCTGTCCTGAGGTGGGGTGAACAGCTTGGGGGGAGAGTAATAACTCCTTTAGCCATCTGATTTTAATCCCTTACCATATGTGACTTGAAGTCCTTAGATGCCCTCTACTGCCATATACCAGAATTAACAGATGGCTCTGTATAACCAGATTCAGATTTGCTTAAGTTTGTTATTATCTCTGTCTTCATAAATGAACAGAGGAGGGGAAATAATATCCATAATTATTACAAAATATGCAAAGTGTTTTATAAAGTGTGAGTTTGGGCTAGACATATTTTCTGACTTTCGGTGCCATTGCCCTATATTTCAAAATTTAACACTAATTTTAGTAGTCTCTTCAGAGCTCATTTCTCTGATAAATTATCCCTCTGTGAATAAATGTGATATGTAAAGACGCCTGAGGCACAGCAGAATTTTTCCCCAGCATTTCATGCCACATGATGCTAGACAGAAGGAAACTGCAAAACCTGCTGCGGTATAGATCGGGCTTTGTTCTGGTGAGGAAAGAAAGGATGCATTTAGCCATCAGATATATCTTTTGTGTAAGACAGAACAGAAGGTAAGACTGTACGAAAAATGGAAGAAGAATAAAATTTCTGTTCCACCTTTGCCTGTGTTATGATAGGTTTTGTGTGCTGGCAGACACAAAGCAATCCTAAGTCAAACAGAACTAATCTTGGAGGAAATCACTCTCCAGGCTTTTAAGAATCAAGTGGCTCTGTGGAGCTTGAGTTTTAGCTGTGTTGGGTGTGCCCACTCCTTTCCTTCTCTAAGGAAAAGCCAACCAAACAATCCCAGCTTTAATTCCCTCTCCCAGGTTCCTCTTGCTGATTTGACTGAGTGGGTTTGGTCCAAATTAGCAGCCATCTTTTTTGTGCCATTTTAAATGTGCCTTACCTTTCCTGAGGAGACTATTATTTCTTTCTCCTCTAGGAGTTTGCTGGTGATGCTACAAAAAGAGGCAGGTGTGGCAGGAGGGAGCATGAGCTTTCCAGTGGAACACCTGACAGCAGGGACCTGCTCCAGGTAAACAGAGGACACCAGAGGAGGGCCTCTGCCAGGCCAGTAAAAAGCTTGAGTTCATGAAGGGTGCAACATTCACACTGCTTCCTTTTCCCTCTAGCACAGTCCTCTACCTTTGGGTCCACTGATCTAGAATATGCTGCTTACATTTTTCAAGAGCTTTTATAATTTTTCCAGAACATAATCTCTAACTAATGTAAGTCCATAGCAAAATCTTATTGTGAATGGGGGCTCTGTTCTGGGAGACTATTTTTGAAAATGCCAGGTTAGCAGTTAGCCATTGCATAAAAAGCTGAAACGTGAATTTGTTCAAATGACTTTTTTTTCAGCATAGTCGTTCCTTCAACCCCTCCCCCAACATTCTCCAAGAAATACATAGAGCTCTTCAAGTCCTCCTGGCAGGTAGGCTATATAATGTTATGGTGGCAAACCTGGAAAGCTTTACCAGTTTATACCACCCAACAATGTGGTTCATTGCATGTATTTTTATTAGATCCCCATCTCCCCAATTTCTTTAAGGGCGTTTCAATATTTCAGTGGCTTTTTTTCTTCCCCTATCCATCAGGGAGTGAAATCATGTGTCCACAGAGTGTAAATAACAGCTGTTTCTACTCAATTTGCATTTATATGCTTAGCACTTAAAAATAGCTTATTTCTAGAGGCTTTCACGATCTATTCAAAATTTCTTCTTAGTCAGAGGTACTAGTGAGATGTTAATGAAATCCCTTTGGTCTGGCTGATCAAAAAGGCGCAGCAACAACAATGAAATTCCTCAAATGACTGATCAGTTATGCTTCTGAGTTACACTTCAGCAATCGACTGAACTGTATCTTTTAATCTCCTTGGGCATTTTAAGATCAGTTCCTTGGGCTGCTCCTACTGCTCTAAGGGGGCAAAATATGCCAGGTAAGGAGATTATTGGTTAAAAAAAACAAACAAAACTGTGCTGAACTGGTAGTGTATTTCTAGCAAAATTAATCTATCATACAAGTACAGCCAAACAGGGAAAAAAAAAAAGAAACAAAACCAACCAACAAACAAAATAACCCCTCAAAACACCACCTGGCAAGGTGTTTTCAAAAGAACAGCTTATTTGCCAGTGTCTCAGATCTCTGAATAAACAAACCCCTTATGCCCTAAGAATAACTGAAAAACAGCTCTTTGGTTTTTATACTACTATTTTTTCTTGTTGACATTTCATGAACTCTAAAGAGGATACAAAGTTTTATTTATTAATGCCTAAATGAAGATTTTAAGAATTATGTTCAATTACTGTGGATTTTTTTCCTCTAGAAAACTTTGGAAGACTTTCACCTCATTATTTTGCCAAGTGTCTCAACTTGAACCATTTCTTCAGATTTCTTTGATCCTCTGAAGACTGAAAATTACAGACTAATGACATTTAGTGACCTTTGGCATGGTTCATTTACTCCATGGTTCATTACTCTTACACATTACTCCAACGCTAACGTGTAAGAAGATGCTTGCTCCTAAATCCAGATTTTGTTTGGTGTTTACAGAAATGCACTTTTTTCTCTACATATCTCTTTATTCAGAAAAAAAAAAACTTTTATTTTTACAGGAGTCTCAACTGGGACATCTCTGAACTGGAGACTCTGGACTGGTAACTGAAATTGTTTAGAAAAGACTAATTATGTGTGTGAGTTGCTGTATGTATAAGCCTGTGCCAGACTCATCCAGGTACTCTGAACAGACAAAGGTATCTAAGATCAGGCCATCTCTAAAAAATGCTATGGGTTCACATTACCTGATTTCAGAAGGCAAGCATGAACTTCTAAAAAGAAGTACCTGATGTCAGGAAGGACTTATACTGGGAACGTAAGAGGAATATATATGGCTTATATTGCTGCTAGCTGGGCTAGTTCCCTCTAGAGCAGGCTCCCATGTTCACATCCCACAGTCCGCCTTGGACTCTTTCTGGTGCCCCTCTAGGCCCAACACGCAATTCTGATTTTTCTGTGTTGTCTTTCAGTTTGACGTTTGTGAAATGATGTGAAGCTGTCCTGCAGCCCGTGAGAAGGGTGATGCTTTCCTAGCATCACAGTGAGCGTACGTGTTGTACGTGTTGTACGTTCTGGGATGCGGTAAGGTTCGATGGCACCGCCAGCTTGCGTGGTTTAGAAGAGCATGCCTTGTGAAGTCAAGCAAGATGTGACCTTGGGAGTGGTGCTTGGTGCTGTCCCTGCAGCAGTGGGAAGCCATTGCTTTCAGGAGTGTCTTGTTTTGGAAGGAGAGGTGTCTGCCAGGGAAAGCTGGAGCTTCCCTTGGAATGGAGAATGTAAACCCCCTCCCTCTAAATTACTATAATGTTGCAATTAGGGGCTTTCAGGCAAAGATATGGCAATAGGAAATAACAGTTCTTTACTAGGAATATTAAAAATACAAACGTAGTAGTACAAAAAACACAAGGAAACAAACAAAAATCCTAGAAACCCTGATAGAGTCAGAATACGACCACACCCTGTTGGTCAGGGTGTTGGAAGCAGTCCAAATAAATGCTCCTCGAGTAACTGATGCGGTTCTGTTGGAGTGGAGATGATCCTATAGAAAGGGTCCAGTGGTGGCAAGATGGGTCTAGTCTTCCTCTGGGAATCCAGTGAAAACAGGCTGCCTTCGTATTCTGAATTGCAGCTTTTATACTGGGAGAAATGCTTGGCCCCACCCACTGGATGGAGCATCTCACAATGGGGTGATGTAATTTTCCCAGTCATGCAGTGAGCCTGAATGGCCCATTATCAGAAGATATCCCCTGGCAGGAGGATGGGTCATGGAAGAGATAAGGAACACTGCCCCACCCAGTTTTAACAGCTGGCCCATTAACAGAAGGCACCTGCCCCCTCACCCCTGGAGTTATGAGGAATGGGTTATACAAGAGAGAAAGAAAAACACCTTCCCAGCTGGTTTCAACAGATGGAAAATAGAATACACATTTTTGGTTACATATTGCAACCCAAAACAAGGAGTGCTTGGGGAACAGGGGGAAGCAAAGAGGAGGTGTGGGAGCAGCAGCAGGGGCCTGGGCTTGCTCCCAGACTGCCGCAGTAACAACGTGCCCAGAGCGTCTCCCTGCTGCCGGTGCCACCTTGGGTGTTGGACAGCCCAGGGTCCTGATTTCACCTGCCAGAGTTACACAGGTATTTTCACTGCAGAATAAATGCAGCACTGTTAAAGAAATACAAGGCTTTTCCTGTACAATTTGCACAGAGTCACGAGTTAAAATCTTGGTCGTATTGAAACAAAACACTCACCCAGTTCTAACAATTCAAGCTTTTGTCCCTGGACTTGACAAGGCCTGGCTAAGCCCTGGGAAGGCAGTAACCGCTGCTGCTCTTCTCTTCACAGGCCACTGTATCACCTTTCAGCCTTACCAGTGGCGTCTTTGGGCTCACTTCAAATCTTTCTCCAACAAATACGGCCATATAAAGTCAGTGAATTGTAATCCCATGCAGCCAACACACAGCGCACTTCTTTCAGTATTTTAATTCATACAATCTCAGTATTTTAATATGCTCTAGAAAGAGAATTTCTCTGTCATTTTTCTTGCCTCTGCTTATGATGAATTTCCCATGAATTTTATTTGCTCTGTACTTCTACTCTGGATAGGAAATCCTTTCTTCTTAATCTAGATCTAAATTTTGTGGAACTTGCAAAATTCTGTTACTCCATCACTAATGCCAGGATTTTAATTTTAGGAAAAATGTCACGGGGGAAAGGGAATTCTGTAAACACTTATTCTTGGAAAATAACAAATAAACCCACACTGAAACCAGTCACTATTAAAAATTACAAAATATTTTAAAAAGGACGTGAAGCATTATATTACTTATACCAACCAAACAAATGATAACTAATTAAGAGTCAAGGAAATCTTTGCCCTAGCATTTATTATTCAATAGAAATCATCAGTTTGTCTTAACTAAAGTAAAGGTGAAGATGACTCCTGCAGCACAGCTCTGATGCAGTGTAACTCCTACAGACGCTGACTTCAGAGAAACAGTACTTAGCATACTATTTGTTTAAACAAATTGAACATATTTGAATGAGAAACTAGCAGAGTTTAAGACAAGAAACTTCAGCAGTGTTTAAAAAACTTGGTGCTAATGACTAGGAGTGTTTCTTAAACACTAATCTTTGCAGGAAACTATTAAGCTCTGTTTTGTTACCATTAGTGAGTAGGAAATACATGTTTGTACAGGAGGGTCATGCTTCAATAGTTTAATCTCTTAGTTAGGTTAATTTTTATTCAACATGGTAATGGCTTAGTGCAATAACTTTTAACTGTTCATTTAATTTTTCTCTGTAACTTTAATGGTTTACATTTTGTTAGTTTTAGCAGAAGAGATGCAGAAAACAGTTCTTGCAGATTTTTTTTTAATCATCTCACATTTTGCTGGTAGGGAGATCCTTTCGCTGAGGAATTAAACTTTGGTAGCAGTCAAAACTGGTCTTATTTAAAAAGGTAAACTGCCTCTGACCTGATACTGTTTTTCATCTTGGCAAGCAGTAATGCTGAATATAAGCACAACTTTTTTCTGTATTTATGTTTCATAAAGACCAACTGGCAAAGCTTCCTTAGTTCTGTTGGCTGTGCCATCATCTTGTGTTGTCTCTACACAACAAAAAACTATGTGATACATTGATTATCACTTCTCACCTCCATCATGACCCTTTATAAAGTGGCATGCCAGGCCATAAACTTCTACTTCAGAAGCCATGAGATGCAAAATTGCTGACCAAACATGCTGTTTAGTTCATGCAGTTTCCACATACCTCCCACTGTCTGATCTGGAGTGTTCCAACAGCTGTAGTTATACACAGTGGAACTAACATTCTGTGTCACTTGTATTTAAAGTTTCAGATAATTCTGTGCAAATTGCCCAGTAAATTGTCATTTATCATGTTTGTTTTTGTAGAAGTACCTAAAGATAACAGTTGAAATCACAGGCTCATTTTATAAGAGGTGCCAGAAAGATACATAATTAAGTAACTGCCTTATTTTTCCAAACAGCTTATTATTTTTTAGCATTAGAAGGTTGATTAAATACAAGAAGAAATTAAAATGCCATACACAGTGTAATTTACAAATGAAATATTTGTGAATTATTCTGTATAGAAAACCAGGAGCTCCTACATACAGACTACTTGAAGGCTAGCAGAAACACCAAAAATGGTTTTATCTGAATTTTAAGAATATTTTGTCTAAATGCGCTCCAAAATTTAAAAAAAAAAAAAAAAAGAAAAAAAAAAAAAAAAAAAAAAGAAAAAAAGAAAAAAAAAAAGAGAAAGGCCCCAATAGATATCTGAACCTCATCTTCATCCTCCCTTCACAGAAAAGGAAAATGCATCTCTGGAGAACAATTGTGTGACATATTCTAACAATAAAACATTAAAATAAGATCAACTGCCTTGTGCATGTACTTTTTCTGTGCCAATTGACCAGAAGGGGAGCCTGTGAAGATTAACTCAGGTTTAGATGTCTAATTAGTATCTGTCTCAATCTTGGAGATAACCCCAGGTTGTAGGTATTGTAGGTACACAATTTGTTCGTTTATACTGGTGACTAGCGGGTTTGCTCTACATCAATTTTGTTATATGATAGCATTAAAATAAAATATACAGATGAGGAATGCAGTCCACATCTATTTGATCTCTCCATTTTATAACTTTGTATTGGCTTTGAGGATGAAATGAGCATGTGAGAAATTACAGCAGAGAGGTTTCTAAAACTCATAAAGACTGGAGTAATTGAGAAATGCAGTGCTGGCTTTAACAAGCAGTTGGTACATTGGCTTCTAATGACTTGCCACAAGGATTTATTGTGGTACAGCAGAATTTGGACATGACAGATGAAGTTCAGACCTATTACAGCAGCAGCAGAGAGAAGTTTTCTATAGAACTTAGTAGCCGGAGTGATGGAGAGGGAGGGAAGGATGGGTGGGCGGATGGGCAGGTGGGTAACTGCTGCTTCCACTTGTAGTCATGGGGAAGTGAAACAAAGTCATGACGCTTGTCACACGGGTCCTATTTTTTCCCCAGATTGGCATGGTGGAGCTCTTCTTTGACTCTGTGAGACACCCTACAAAAGTTAAACAGGCAAAAAACCTTTGCCGCTTGAAATCCAAGCCCTTTGGGAGGCGCTCGGGCGGTCCTTTCCCGCCGTACTGGCGAGCGTCGCTAAGGGAGCAGCGCAGGGCGCTGTGCGGTGCTGCCTCCCGGCGGTGCCAAGGCAGCCTGCGCTGCAGCGCCCGCGGCGCACACCCAAGGGGGGGGAAAAAAAAAAAAAAAGTCTTGTAAGCATCCGTTTTGTTTCAAACTGGGGGTAATTAGAGGAGGGAAAAGAAATTCTTTTCACTGAGGCACCAAGATTAATTGAACTGCGATTTAAATCCTGTTCCGGAGCACTGGAACAAGCTGCCCAAAGAGGTTGTGGGGTTTTCTCCTCTGTGGCCATTCCGAATGCACCTGCTGCAGGTGACCCTGCCTTAGCAAAAGCATTGGACAATATGAACTCCAGAGCTTCCTTCCAAACCTAACAATTCTGTGATTCTGTCAATTAAGGGCAAAATTTTTGATACGTGACTGAAACAGAGTTTTCAAACGGCATGCAGAGCAAGCAAGGCCTGAGGAGACTTTTAGTGAGACATTTTAAAACAAAAATCCCTCAGTAAGATGTACTCAACTTACTGAGCAACGAGCCTAAGACGCCCTGGAACAACTCAATAGCTACTAGATACAAAGCAAACCGCTAAGTTCCAAACTTGGATACAAAGTGCCAGAACAGACTTAACATTGCAAATTTTAAGCAACTGAAGTTTTAAATTACAAAGAGCAATGGCAACAGAAATCCCAAACTAACTTTCAATTTTTTTTTTTTTTTTTTTTTTTTTTTTTTTTTTTTTTTTTTTTGCATAGAAGCAGAACAATAATCAAGTAGATAAATTCTGAATTCCAAGTTTTCAAGTGAAGAGAAACAAAGACAGTTGTTTGAGACCTAGAAAACCAAGAAGAGAGCTTCAGATTACTGTGTTAATTGTGTCATGCCTTGGGTAACCCAGGAAAAAGATTCAGTAAAAGAAAACGCTGTCAGATTAAAAGCAGCAGCACAATGCAGGGAAAGATTTTAAAACATCAATGTGAATTAATAACAAAAGGGCACAGGGTACATGTAGTGAACATGTGCTTTAGAGAGTTTCCAGCCACTGGTCAGAAGAGGAAGTACTTTAAAGATAGCAGCCAAGCACATCATAGATTTTTAGCTCTCAAAATGCCTGAAAAGTATCCAAAAGTGTTTGGGAAACATTGTGAAATCCAGCATTTCTGCAGTGATTGTGGATATTTGATCACAAACAGGGTTTGACAGGCAAGAACAGACAAATGTCGTAACAGAAGGTTTCTCTGTAAAGCAAAATTTCTTAGCAGCATTAGGCAGCAATAAGCAAAAATATGGGGAAAAGAATGGGGGAAAATAATTCTAAGTTTAAAGTAGTCCAAGGATCTCTCTTCTTACACTGAAGTCAAATGGTGACAAATCAGGTCTCAGCTTTCCAAAAAATAAAGGGGACTCAATTTTATGCATAAAGAACAATACATACACAAGATGTAAGCTCACTTTATACACCGGAGTTCTTACCAGGCACCACAAGCTGATGAAAACGCCAACATTTGTTGTACTACAAATTACTACAATCTATTTAAAATGTTACATTCCAGGCAGAAAAAGCCACGATTATGTTAATGTGATTGAACTTAGGAGTTAAGCAGCCATCCTTCACAGGGACCCCACAGACATTACTACAACAGCTTCTTACGTGAGCAACAACACACCATTAACAGGGAGCCAAAGTCACTTGGCTGATGTCAGCTTGAGCATGGACTCTGATATCTTATAAGCACAACAGAATGAAGGAGCAAAACGATTTCATACTCTGCCATGACAAACCATTATAAGCTACCCAGCATTCAGAGTTAAAAATGCACTGGCACTAGTTTTCTGTAAACATTTCCACGAGTATTTAACAGCAGTCTTTTTACACACATTCAACGTTGCCCTTTTTTTCACAAATAAAGGATGTTCAAGGGAAAAAAAGGTTATTCAATAGTATCTTTAGAAACTAACAGTTTCTCAACTTCTCAACTGAAAAGATGAGTGGTACTCAACTTCCAGCAAAATCTGCAGAAAATGCACACTGGCAAAATGACACCACACTAACAGAGGAAACAAACCCCTTCCTAGGTTGTCCAAAGTGCTTTGGAAGGGAAATGCAATAAAAATATGATGTATATGAGATAATTATTTTCTGATTATTTAGAAGGATCTACTAAGAAGGCTTTATGAAGTCACTGGGATCTCTGCAGCAGCACAAGCTAGCCCTTTCTATCAGAGGGCTGATGCATAAAACTGTAGACTGGAACAAAGAGGTTTTTTCCTTTTCCTGAAAGAAAAAAAAGCTACATGACATAGAATATTACAAGAGGAAGAACACGTAAGCACTATGAAATGCTAAAGCAATGAAGTAGAATCAGACAAAGTTTTTTTTAATTTAAAGCATTTTATGTAATAAAGGGTCAATCTTTCTTCCTTGGTATGCTATGAAGAGCAGTGATTACCTTGCTGCTGTTAACAACTTCTACTGTGCTACAGCTATTCCAACTTATGTATGAACACAGCATTCTCACTGAGTGGTAGCTGGGGCGGGATTAAACAAACAAAAAAACCCCCATGAACCACAAATGCACACAGAAGTTCTCAGATATTTGAGAATGCTAGATGATTTAGAAGGGCAAGTTACTGTGTCTCAGATGTTAAAAATTAACCAAGTTGGCCAGTTTTCCATACACAACAATAGGCTTAAATACAATTACATGCCTGATGTAGAATTAAACACAGAACCAGGTATCTTGCAAGTATAACAGAAGAAGGAAAACTATTTAACTGTTTTCACAAATACCTCATATAATATTTTTCATAAATACTATTTCATTAATACTTCAGTATTCCAGCTCACCTGCAGTTACTAGACTCCTAAAAGAAAAAAAAATACTATCCCACTCAAAGCCACCAAACTCAAACATGTCCATTTCTCTAGACTTCCCATTTTGACACAAGACTTGTATGGATTCACTTGACCAATCATGAGCCTCTGACCTCTTGAATTTAATCAGAGCACTCCATCCTGTTACATCCTGTTCTAAGACTAGTCCATTTGCTGACCAGGAACACACAACTGCCTTCACTGACTCCCTGTTTTATCAGTGCTGTTTTGTTGTTTTGAGTAGAAAATAACAGTCAAATCAAGTTAAGCATGTTCTGTTACAGCCAAACACATCACTTTTTGTAACTTTTATTTCCAATCAAAATTAACAGCAAAGTCCTGATGAACAAGAAGTTATCTTCCTTATCGGTCTTTAGGAGGATTAGGATTCTTGCGTCTTCTATGATACCTAAAAGAAAAAAAAAGTTGCAGTGAGTGCAACCTGTGGACAGCCTTTATTTTCGTGGTATTTCTGCCCCCAGTGAGTCATCTGAGATTACACAAGGAAGTGAAATACAAGATACATGAGCACAATCCATCACCACTCATTAGATGTCATCTCTGTTGTTTGTGGAGTTACATAATGCTACTCATTTCTATTGCTACATCTGCTACAAGCACGCAATAATCCAATCAGTTCTACAGCTGAATAGGCACAAAGGCTGCTGTTTATTCTTAATCCTTTGTGTGAAGTTGATTTTTTTACATGGTCAGCCTTCCCTTTGGCTAAAACGATTGCTATAGAACAAAGATGTTCAAAGAAGCTGTGCCAGACTGTATGTTAAATAGTGTAATATTTTGCAGAAAAAGTAAAAAACAAATTCTTCAGAACAAAAAAAAGACCCATACTTTCCTCTTAATTATGCATGCTATTCCTCTTAATTACGCAAGGCAGATCCTGTCTGATCCTCATTAAAGTGACAGCTACTCTTTGGTCGTAAAAGTCCTACCATTCTATTCCTTATATCTATTCCCAAAGCATCTCAATTAAAAACTTTTCTGTGGACAACAACGACAAAATGTGCCTGTATTTTGTCTCCATAGCTATAAAATTAGCAGCTATTGAAAGATGGCATAACACGGAGTGGAAGGGAGAATGCTGCTTTTTTACATTACTATACCTGAATGTCCAGAGTTTCTCTTTAAGCTCAGTCATATATATGTGCACCTCTCCTCCTCCTTGATTTCTGAATATAAGGCACACCAAACAGCACTTTTCACCACTTCAAATGAAAAACCTCTACAACTCTTAAGTATGAGAATCATCCCATTGAGGTTGCTAAGGAATAGGCAATGCATGTTTCCAAGCTGTATTTGGTTATGTCCATTGAGGGTATTTTACATACTAAATTCTCTTATGGAACTTCAGTAAATGACTTGAAGCAGTAGCTAACTGGATGTATGAGGAATTTTTCCACTGTCACATATTTTACAAAAAGAAGTGTCAAAGTCTATCAAAGGAGCAGTGTTAAAAAAACTCCTCATTAAATACAGTTTTCCATTTACCCAATGCTGCATTGAAAATTTTATGTAGTCGCCCAAATGCTAGAGGTATCCTATCTGACATGACTCATCCTAGGTTGAATCTGGTCATGAAATTATTCTTGTATTCCCCTTCACATCCAAAAGGAACAAACAAATCAAAAAGAAAATACTTACTGTCCCACAGGATACCAGCGATGTTTTGTTGTGTAAAACATTTTGCTGAGCTCTTCAATTGTAGGACCTCTACTGTTCTTTAGCTCTTTTTCATTCAATCTGGATTTTAAAACTTGATCAAGGTTTTCTTCTTTATTATTCACTGGATCTGGCCGTGGTATGGGCTAGCAAAACAGTAATGTATATATATGTCCTGTTTCTCATTGTTTTATTTAATTGAGAAAGTCAAACAGCCAAGCTACCCAAGAGTAGCCTATAATGCTATCTAACAGCTGAAACCAAAAAACAGAAAAATACCTGCAATGGCACTGGCTGTTTATTGTCCCCACCTTCCCACTCCAAATGAAATCACAGCACTGTGGAGCAGGTGTCTAGACACATCTGCTCACCCTAGGTGTTACAGCTGATGGCCCTACCCCTAAACCCAGCATTCTTGCAGTCATTACTGCAGATCTCAACCTTACAATTCACTAGCTGAATCATCAGCTTCAGTTCTACTAACACAAAGGTATCCACACTTTTCCTAGTTAGAATTTTATTACTAGCAAGCATCATCGTTGCTAAAAATTATTTGGAGGACATGTACCTTTGAGAAGAATGTCACTTCCTAATTTTTAATGCAACAGGTAAGACTAAGTTGTTTGCTTTCAATTGGAAACATAACTACTACCACTATTACAAATATTTTTCCTTGTTCTAGCCTTTTACACCTGTTTTCCTTGAGGTATGCACAACTGACAGATTTAAAAATACTGCTATGTAATTTGCAGGCAAAAATGCTAAAATGTTTAGGTTTCAATGGAGAATTTTCACATTGGATACTTCAGCAACACAGCTGCAAGCTGCGGTATTTTACTAGCACATGAGAACTGGAAATTCAAATAAAAAGTGTACACTAGAAAAACTTTCCTAGGTGTTAAACCACAACACTAGATTTACTTTTGTCAATGTAAAGAACCCTTTGAAAGTACAACTGATATACAAATATAAATATTTAAAGTTCTTTGTGGCTTTTATGAACTCAGCACTGAATGGAATTTAAAGTTCAACTTGAAAACAGTAGCAGCAGTATTTCTTGGTATTCTCTTGCCCAGTAGGACATGTGAGCCATAACCTGCATTCCAATCACCCTCCCTGAGTAGTACCCACATAGACAGACGCTATTTTCTCTGTGCCTTGTTTTAGTGCCTTGTTTAACTCTACTAGAGCTACTGTAAGTTGTGACATCTGAGCTTTTCTCACTCTGCAACCTTCCCTCAATTCAACCAAAAGTAAATTCCTCCTTGTGGCAGCAGCTATATTCATCAGTCATTTACTTCACAGATGTGCTGATCACACACTAAAAATTATTTCAAACTATAAAATATGCTCTAAAGACTCAAACCTATGAAGTACTAAATGCCTTTACAAGAGTAAGAAATATAAATGTGCACACTTGGACATACTTTTGTATGCTCGTATGGAATCTCAAGCGAAGGGTGGTAGCAGACAATTGTCTTCAAATCAGATGTCACTGCAAGTTCCACTTTGCTATAAAAATAAAAAAAAATCTCATAACTTTCAGAAGTACTGAACAACTGAGCAGCCCAAGTCTCAAAGAATACAGGATTTGACCCTGCATTTATGAATACTTAATAATCTTCTATAAAATAAGGGTCATAAATATTTGACCCAAACCTCCAATTTTTTGTTTTCTCAGTCATCTTCCTTTTTCTTTTTTGATGGAGAGGAAAAAAGGCTAAAATAAATTATTAAAACAGCTGGAAATCCGAGTTGGAAATAAACCATTAAACACTTAAATAGTTGCATATAAAACTCTATAAACAGATGGTGATAATCTATAGGACAACATGCCTTTACAAGATGAATGGCATCTGTAATGAAGTAACAGGAAACAAAGCTCTGTTTGGGGCTCCAACTTTTCTATTATATAAAAAATGCTGAACAAGAAATCTTACTGAGAGTTTTATTGCGAGAATTTTCTCACCTTCCTTCCCTTTCCCATGACACATTAAGCTTCCTAGAACTGTGGATGACACAAATTCAGTGCTTCTCACTATATTTGTATCATCTTTTCCCATTTCTACACAGGTTTCCCGTGCAGCAGCACAAAAATACCCGGACTTTGTCCTAACAAGCATCAATGGAAATGACTATTCAAAGTTAATTTTGCTCTTCCACAAACAAAACTGCAGGGGTACTGGGGGTCATCAACATGTTTAGAATGAGTCCTGCGTGACTCTTTATTACATTGAAACACTAACTTCACAATCATTACTATCAGAGACAGTACTTTAGCTAAAATTATTACATATATCCAATATTGGCAATAGATGTGTTTGATACTATTATATGACTACTTCACCACAGAGAGAGTAGCCCTGGAATAAACATTACATGAAAAAGTTACACATCAAAGCACATTTACATACCAATTGTAGTCTTCAGGGAGAACTGAGTATGTAGATTTATGGCAAGCATGATACACAGCTCCATCTGCAATAAAAACCCAAGAACTCTGATGTAGAAACAAGCAGAGTTGTGCCCAATTAAGAATGTTTACATTTCCAATTTTCATTCTGTTTCAACTCTTAATCAGGGATAATAATCATATTCAGTTTTAGATTAACAAAACCCAAACACTGTCTAAATAGAAGTTCATTTTAGTACTCAGCTTTCTGGCAGTGCAACCAAAAGAACACAGTATGCAAGCAGCTGTGGCCTATACTTACCTTCCTAGTTGTATTGTCTTCCCAAGAAAAATCACTGTATGAACAAAATACCTATAGAATTCACCATTAGGAAATATCCTATATATATGTAAAGAATATTACCTTACGACTTAGAGGAAAGGTCCTAATTTCACTCATAGCAATATTTATTATAAAAATCAAAAGGAGGGGCTCTGCTGTGATATGTAGAGAAATGTTTTGCTCATGAGGGCAGCCAACCAGGGGCACTGAGACCCAGGCAGTTTGGGAATGCTCTGTTCCTTGAAGACTTCAAAGACTCAGCAAGCCCTGAACAATCCAATGTGACTGCAGAGCTACCTCTGCTTTGAGCAGGAGCTTGGATCACAGACCACTCAAAGTTCCTTCCCCATGGTTTGATTCCCGTTTTTTAAAAAAAAAATCATAGAATAATGTAGGTTGGAAAAGACTTAAGATCATAGAGTCCGAATGTAAACCTAATATAAGGTGTTCAATAGCCCTTCCTTCAGACAGGAATCATCCTGTAGGCATTGCCTTCCACAACAATGCAGGCATACATGCCTAAGGCGGGCCTGGGACATGCCTGAAGTTGACTTCCACCAAGAACCCCCTTCCTTTATTGCTGGAACCTGACACAAATCCACATGGAAGTTTCTGTGTCCAGTGAAGCTTTTTTAACAACTACACTTTTAGAACAGAACTATTATCATAAGAAACAAGTCTTCACATGTTCTGAGCTTTTTCTTAAGTCATAGAAAGGTTTAAACTTTATCTGATGTTATTTTATTTAGAGCATCTTTTAATACAAATAGGATTTTTCATGCCTGCTCCTAGCAGAGCAAGAGAGCATTCATTGTGACAAGACTGCAAAGGCTGAAAAAAAACAAGAAGAAATTTCTGTGTAGCTATTTTCCTCCCAGAAATATTTTGGATGCATAATCTTAAATTCAGAATTACTGTTAGCACTTCCACTGTCCAGTTCTTCTAATGAAACTATTCTTAGTTATTAGGCAGCTGAGTTCTGGTAAACTGCAGCTAGTTTGTATTTCCTTCCCTTCCTTGCATACTTACCTCTAAAATGTAAAATATGTCTATTCTATTTTCTCCATTACTATCTTTTCTACCACCTTTACTATCTTCCCTATGTCTTTGTATTGATGTCTAAAACATGAACAAAAATCTAAGAAATAGTACTGTCTGTTTCTACTTGTTCTCTGTTTATGTTAAGTAATGAGATTTTACTGTAGCCTTTTCTCGTCACTTTTCTAAGTCTGAAAAAATAAATTTAAATCTTCAGTGATAATCAGTGGTAAGAAGGGTAGTATTTACAAGCCAATCCATAAATTTGGGGAGCATCCTATTTGGACCATGAAAGTTTTAAAAGCACAAAAAGAGAAAAAAAAATACAGATATCCTTTAGGTTACTATTAGAATAGAGCATAGACTAACAGACTCGATTCTGTTCAAACAGAAAAATCACTTCCATGCTTCCACTACTTCAAACAGTACAGGAAAGAGACTCACAAGGAACAAATTTAATATAGCACTTCCACAATTTCATCACTACTTACTCTGCAGTGGGACCTGCTTACAGGTTGCTACTGAACGCATCCAAAAGAGGCTGGACCGTGCAGTTCTAAGTGACATTGCCATGCTGACAGCAGAGAGGAAACCCGTCCTGGGCAAGATCGAACTCAAAGAACTTCTCTGCAGAACACCCTCTGAAAGAAACCAGTTTTGTCAGGGTACAAAAGACTAGCAATTAAATTTCTTGAATATCTTAAGAAAAAACAAAATTTGTGTAACGTAATTCTTCGTTGTCAACTGTTTAGAAGTCCTTATCACTTAAGATAATGGTACCTGTCTCCTTAACAGACTTTATTTACCAAGAGGGTGTCTTTGAAGGTTCAGTTTAAAAAAAAAAGCTTCCACGCCTGTGCCTTCTCACAGCCTACTGGTACTCACCCACCTAAACTTTTCATTCTTCCTTCTGCACACTCCAGGCCATTACTTGTGAAATATGCTTTTCTTGTTCACAGTGTAAATGTCATCAACCAGTACAAAAATAGAACTACTTATAAACAACACTTGCTGTAGTTAAAAAACTCTCTAATTGCTGTTAATTGGTTTCATCCATCTCAAATGCATTATACCTAAAAACTCAGAAACACCATTTAGAATACCTTAAAGGTTATCCAAAATTTCACAGAAGCAGAAAGACAGCTGTTTTCATTGTCTACTGAAAAACAAAATACTTTCAATACAAACTTATAACGAAGCCTAGAAAAATGTAACTGGAAACAGTTTAAGGAGATACACATTAAAAACAAACAAACAAACCAACCAAACCAAACAACCCCCCCCCCCACAAGATCCCCTTAAAAGTACTTGATATTTTGTGCTTTAGAACACCACCAGAAACGTGCATTTGGCAATCTCAACATATAATTATTCAGCATTCTTTTAATCTGTGCCAGTGCTGCGGAAGTTAGGGAACACCAACACCTACAGAGCTGCTCATAACTTGCTCTCAGAAGCTCATTAACAAAAAGGGTGCGAGGAACGCGGCGGATCTCGGTCCAAGGACAGTTCCTGGCCCCACTGCGAAGCCCACTCCAGTCTGAATGGGAACACTCCCATCCCTGAGACAGCGTACAGGGAACGCCAGCGTGTGTGCCAGCAACATGCGGAAACAAGAAATCTGAGGCTTAGAATTAAAGAAGATATTTAGCATTAAAAAAAAAAAAAGTCACTAATCCGTCAAGCCAAGCAAAAGCGTACCCGTTATAAAAGTCCTGAGCTTGGCGCACAGGGTTCAGCCCCTCCGAAGGCCCGCAGAGTCAGCCTCCGGCCCCGGCCCGCGCTCCCCGCGGGCACGGCCCGCCCCGCACCAGCCCCGCCGGCGGAAGCGTTGCCGCGCGCCCCTTCCGGCAGCGGCAGCGGCGGCGGCTCGGCCCGCGGCACGCCGGGACTCGTAGTGCGGGCGGCGAGGGGCACCGGCACCGCCTCCGCCCGCCTCTCCTCCGCCCTCAGCGCTGCTACGGCACCGGCGACAAGCTCCGAGACACATCATGATAAGATGGTGGCAGGAAGGGCTAGCCGCGCCGGGCCAGGGGAGCAAGCGGACACACAAACATAGATTCACGGAGTCAGTTAGGCTGGAAAAGACCTCTGCGATCATCCAGTCCAATCTTTGACCCATCTACGCCCTGACACCTAGGCCATGGCAGTAAGTGCCATGTCTGATCATTTCTTGAATACCTCCAGTGATGGTCACTCCACCAGCTCCCTGGGGAGCCCGTTCCAATGTTTAACAGTTGTTTCTGTGGAGGAATTCCTCATGATGTCCAACCTGAACCTCCCCTAGCTTGAGGCCTCTTCCTTTTGTGCTGCTGTCCACGTGTGCAAGAAGCCAATCATTAGCTACTGTGGACAACACCGTCGCAGGCTGTTCAACTCCCACCTTATTACAGCCTCTTTTCAGGTAATTGTAGAGAGTGATGAGGTCCTCCTGAGCCTCCTCCAGGCTAAACACACCCAGCTCCCTGAGCTGCTCCTCATAGGACCCTTGGTCAAATGTTCACTGCTCGCTCTGGTGGTCCCCGTGCTGGGAGGGTTTGGGGAGCTCAAACCCACAGTGGAGGCACTGAGGCAACCTCGGCATTGGCAGCAGCTGTTCAGCTGAGGGAGAGGGCACAACGCCCCAGGTCTTGGAAATATACCAACGTGCCATAGTCTTATATTAGCTGCAAAATAACCCCCTCTAATCCCGTAATTCAAAGGGACATCTCTAACATTATTGGTTATTTCACAAGCTTGCAAGCATGGGTTGCTTGCTTTCCAGGTTAAATTACACAGTGGCTGCAGCAGCTTCCTCTGTTCAGTCAGCCAGATCTTCACAATACCTGTAATACTCTTCCACAGGAAAGGCCTGTGGATTTTATGTAGAAGAAATTGAATGTTTCCAATTACATGTTTCCAATATTTGAGGCATACAGAAAACTCACTTGAATGTCCCAGGCACACTGCTGCCCTGGGGCTATTTGCTGTACTTATTTCATAGACTGAGTCACAAAGTGTTAAAAGACAAGGTTATATTTGCACAACATTGATAAAAGACAAGAAGAAAAGACAAAAAAATCACTTAGCTGATCTGCTGCTCTAGTATCTGAAAGGGCTCCAGCACTTTAGGCATTTACACATCCTTGAAGCCTCTAAATCACATCAGCAGACTGTGTCTCCATTCCTGTCCCAGCATTACTCTTCTGGAGACTCTTGGAGAGTGTCTCCTGAAAGGCTGCAACCTCTTCCACATTATCTTCTAACAATTGCATCTTTTCTGGTCAATGACTGTGGTACTGCAATTTTGTGCTGCCATCAGTGAAAGCCTCACAATTTCAGAGATGTTTAACTTGGGTTTGTAGTGGCAGAGTTGTAATTACATCAAGCAGTATAGCAGAAATATAGCCAGAAATCAGTAGTCAAGAATGGATCACTCCCAGTAGCACTGACAAAGGTTTATTCTTGAGTCATTTTTTATACAGAGGAAGATGGAAGACATCCATTTTGGGGCTCCCTGCAATATTAGATTCATTACACCATAGAAAAAGGGGGCAGAGATGGGCCAAAATGTTTTACATTCTACTTAGAGAGATGCAACCAAGGTGAGAACTCACAGCTCCACTACAAAGCTCCTCCAGATTTGTGGAGATAAACTCCCTTTATCTTTCCAGCAAGTTTCTGTGTGGAGATACAGAGGCAACTGATCTAGGCTCATGAACCAAACAAAAGCAACACAGTTCTGTGTCTTTTCTGCTGTGTACCAGCTCATGATTCCTACAAAGGAAATCCTTGTACTAGGATAAGGGCAGCATCCTATACAATCAAGCAATCATCCAATACAAGCAAGACAGTGGTTCTACTGATGGACAAATAAAACACCGAGACTTTTAAACCCGATGATAGTGCTGAAAAAATAAAATGGTAATAAACTGTCTGAAACAAGTGCACTCTGGAAATTAAAAGAAAGGAATGAATCTTCATTTAAAGAGTGAGCTTCAGGAATATCTTGTCCGTAGTCATAGTGGGGGTAAACAGTTATTTCAAAGTCAGTCTTGCCAGGAGCAGTTTGTGACAATATGGGAATTGCTCAGGATTCTTGACTTTGTCCTGGTCAGCTGCAGTGTGACACACCTGTATGCAAATGCAATGTGTGCTGCTTGCGTGTGTTTGTGTGTGAACCTCTGACAAGCACGTTAGGCCTTGATTTCCTCCCTAGGAAATACTAAGTAAAATTAAGGCTTCTCTGACTTTGCTTAAGGTCCTTATGAATTAATTGTCATATCTTTTTTAAAAGTTTACCTAAACTCTGGGATGATGATGACGACTGTGACTGACAACTCTGATTCTTAGCTGCTTTCCCAAAAGGGTATTGTTCACCCATGCAGGAGACAAAAACTCTTTGCTGTTCAGTGGAAAACTTGAAATGAACTCTCTTCACAGCTGGAGACCACTGTAAATTTCACCTGTATTTTTCTCCAGTGCAAGACACGTTTTTTCCATCTTCTCTGTATGGAGCTGCAACTCTTAAAAAAAATTAAAAACCTCCCTAGCTGCTTAGAAATTGTATCCCGATAAAAAAATACTAAAATGTGATATGCTTGAGTTTATCCGTCATGATTACAATATAAGACTTCTGTGCTCCTACATTGCTGTTTCCTACATCAGTTTATTTGCTTTAATAAAGACAATTTTTTACTCTTCAGTGCCATATGTATTTCCTGAGGACTGCATACAGACACACACTTGCACATACGTGTGCTCTCCTCAGACACAAGTTTGGAAAAGTAGTTTCTAATGTTCCTGATGAATGTGACCAACAAGTCTCCTAATGGTAGGATTTTATAGGCTGGTGGCATTGAGTTGTTAATGGCTAAGAAGCTAATTCATTAACGAGATTGTAAAGATCAACAAAAGCTTTAATTTGAAGCTACAGTCTGTACTGCTTGTTTTCAATGACATTTTCTTTATCTGTAAGGATTTTATTCTGGAAATGTGCGCTTTTAGAACATCCCCACAATGGCAAATCTAGTAATTTAAATCCTAGTTCTGAAAAGTTGCAATTGAAGGTACCACAGAACTTTGTTTTTATTTTTTAAAACTGAACCACATACCCTGTTAGACTTCCAGGCTATTTTTAGGTGGTTTCTATAAAAAGAGTTTTAGGAGATAGTAGATGAGGTCTACCCCCTCCCTGACGCATAATGTTCTGCAAGTGTATTCTTAGCAGCATGTTCTGACAGATTACAGCTTTCTAAAGGGAGATGGGAATTGCTTAAGGACAGCTCAGAAGCGTGACTACACACTTTTCCAGCATGTCTGGAGATGGGGTTATTAATAACTGCCAAGGCCCTTGCTTGCCTCAGCAGCTTGTAGACAGCAAAGTGGGGAGTCGCTCAGTCTGTATTGGCTCAACAGGAAGGTTGTTCTCTCTGTTACCTGTGGAAATACTATGGAGGCACTAATGCTGAGTTCCAGACCTCTGGGACTTCATGTCTCTGGAAACCTGGAAAGTTTTGTTTCTAGGTTGCTCTCTTACTGAAGATAAACCATCAATCTGCTCTTACTCCAACAGTCAGTTACAAACTTCTCCAGGAAATGCCCTAACTGATCAGATGGTTGAGCTATAGTTAGGCCGCAGATGCTATGCAGTGATGAGAGCAGGACTATGTTGGTTGGCTCTGTTTTAGAAGAACAAATTTATAAATTAGAGATATCATCTGCACTGGCGTGGGTTTTGTGTGAGCAGTTGCACACACACACACAGCCCTTCTGAGAAATGGAAAATTAGAACCTGGCTGTTCTAGCTCTTTTGCTGCAGTGGCATATTTAGGAAATTGTTACTTAGGAAAATCATTCAGGCTAGATCATTGGCAAACTGCATATAATACACATTTATTTTTTTCATAGAAACCAATGTTTCAAAATATTCCTAGGAATAAGCATTTGGCTTCCTTTATTTCCTTTTAAACTGGCAAGGTGCTACACAATCATACCTAGAGGTGGACCTGAATTTGTGAACAGATAGATGTGTTTCATTGCAAAGGTTGTGTCTTAACAGTGGGCATGAAACACTCCTGAAATATTATATCTTAATTTCTATGAGGCTATCCTATAAATGTAGAAATCAAATTTCTAATGAGACACTGTAGTTTAGTTATGGTCTTAATTCTCAAAATTTCTCAAGTCATGTTGTAGACAGACAGATTTTTATGTTTTAAATCAATCTGTAAACTAAACACCAAGGCTTATGTCAGTAGGCCCTTTTCATTCTTTAGCGTATTTCACACCATTTCATCACCGGTCCATCCTGTTACTGGTAAGGAGGAAGTTGCAACTGTAAATAACAGATGACAAAACTGAAGTGCCTTAGCAGTCATATGCAGCCTAAATCATTTGTGTTCCTGTTGATTACCATATTTCAAGGAAACAATATTATGTCTCTATTCAAGCAAGCTCTTAATGAAAAAAATAAAAAATTATTTGCTACAATGTAGGCTCCTACTCATAGCATCCCATTTTGATGTTCTAAGTTGGTAAAGCATAAAACTGGTGCGTTTTTTTTCTCTCAGTACAGTTTCACCCAGTCCTGCAAGTTCAGATAGTTCTGAAATTGTCCAATGACACTTTAAATTACTGCTAAATGAAAAACAATGCACTTCTGTGCCTTAGTTTCCCCTTTTGTACATAGGCATCATAACAACTCTTGTGGAGTTATTCTGTGATTTACTGAACATTTTTAATATAAAATTTGGATATTACTGTGAATATTCATTCTGTATGTGTACAAACCTGTATCTGTTTTTTGCTGTAGAACAGATTTTCTACAATACTTGGCAAAAATACGGAAGTGCTTTTATGCAAAAATAATGGATCTGGGGTTTGAAAGAGAGTTGTAATCACAGTAAAACTTCTATAAGATTGCAAAGAGGGATAGGAGGAGGAAATAAGATTAGTCAGCCACAGACTCAGCTGGCCTGGATGCACCCACTCAGTGAGTAATTTGGTGACAGCAGAAGCTGTCACAGGAAGATGGTCAGCAGCTTTATTGAATTGTTCTGGGTGTATTAATTGTTTAATTGCAATTACTTCTTTACCTTTCCTGCCTATAGTAGCATTATAGAACACTTTGTTGGTGAATAAGGTGGTTGCCTAACTTTTTTCTTGGAACTGCTGTAATCCCAGCAGTGATGTGATAATCACAGATTTGTGGGAGGAGGACTGTGCTCTCCATCCTGGCCTTTGCGGTGGTGCAGTGGGACAAGATCAACTCAGCCAACAACAGGTCACTGCTGCAGGAGGGGTTGGTCCTGCATTTGCACCAGCTCACTCTGTTTCCTGCTGCTTCTCTTGTGCCACCTCTGAGGCCTCAGTGAGTGGTCAGAAGGGTAACTTAGCCAAAAAAAACCCCCAACAACAACCCCCGATACCCCAGTAGATACATACCAATGGCAAGAAGGGATCAGGAATACAGGGCAGGGAAAAGGGACCTCAGTGCTGCCTGCAGCTTCCCCAAAAGGCTAAGTTGCACGTAAAGCTCAGTTAATTACTCATGGATACTACAGGGTGCAATTTCACTCCCACTTCTACTACTTTTTGTTGTCTGGGGCTTGCCAGACCCCACTGTAAGACAAACCAATTCACCAGTCTAGCAGAAGACCAGACTGAATGGCTGCTTTTCTGCCAAGTATTGCATCAGCTCAGCAGCATGAGCAGAGGGGGACATGGAATGTGTAAGGAAGAAAGGTAGAAGGAGTGAGATGAGAAAGGGAAGAAGCCCTTTTTTTTTTAACAGATTGACTCAGCTGTTTGTCTAACAACCTCATGTATGTGGTTTCACACCGTCCCTATTGCAGGGAACTATAGACAGTCCTTTTCTCACACCCTCAGGCATGGGTTCCTGTCCCCTTGTTTATGCCTCACCTGGACAGCTGTGGGGATGCCTGTGGTTCACAGCAGCTCACTGCTCACCCAGGAACCATTTGTGCTTTTGATCAGCTCATCTTAGGTGAGATCATGGTGTGAGCTGAGGGAACAGCAGTGTGTGGCAGAGGAGGAGGGCAGCAGCCCTCTTTAGCAGCAATGCAAATAAAAAGTGGTGTGCCCTTGACATGAAACTACGCACTCAGTAACTCCTGTGGAGGCAGGCCTTGGTGGAGTTGGGCTGTAGGAGTGAATGCCCATTTGAATGGGGACTACAGGTGACAGTCTACAGTCAGTATTGTGGAGTAGCCAGTTTGGATGGCTTCTCCAGCCCAATAAGGATACTCAGGGATCTCTGCAGCAGTCCTTCTAGGAGCTAAAATGGCTTAGGGGAACAATCTCAATCTTTGTAGATATGACAACAGAAATCAATCAATCAATCAAGTCAATCTGTTTTATTCACTGCCATCTCCTGATCAAGTGGACTTCAAAAGCCTTTTCATAAAAGAAGCCAGAAGGAGAGGTGTAATGAAAGCTCCCAGGATGTGACAGACCACTTGTGCAACAAAAGCTGTCAAAACATAATAAGCCAGATTGACTTGCTGCAACTTCCGACTGAAGCAAGATTGCTGGTCTACAACACTTGAAAGGGACCACTGAATGCAACACTGATGAACATATATTTGAACCAACTGTGCTTCACTCTATAGTTGCATCTCACAGACTTTCAAGAAACTGAGTGGCATCTTACTCCCACAGAGCCTATACCCACCTTTTGGCCCACGTTTTCTTCCATGTATGCCAGTCCTTTAATGGACAGTATTCTGGGGGAAGTGCGAAACAGAGAAAAAAATTTAAAAAAGGGGTGAAGGCAGAAACAAAGAAAGAGAAGTAATTCTGTATGCACTGTAACAAAGTACGTAATTTTCCAATTATTTTGTCTTGAGGGTATGCCCCAGTGAAGATGCTTTGATATCTAAATAAGCGCCGGAGTTATGGAGATTTCTTCTAGATTTGCCATTGCCAAGAACTTTACTTTCTACCAGAGTACACAGAAATGATGTCCTGTTTAAAAGAAGTCCTATTTTAAACCCGAAGAAAACACTTGACAGGGAATCATCTGTAAATAGGGTTATATTCCTGGCTGTGCTGCTGGCCTGCTGAGTAATCTATGGGAAATTAGTTCATCTTTCTGTGATTTTATTTCCCATAATTAATGATGCACATTCTTAGATGTTACTATTACTATGCAGCCGTGGCAATGCTTGTGCAATAGTTATACTCCAGTGTTTACAATATTCCTCTTTTTGCTGAAAAAGAAGGAGGTTCACTAACCAGGTGTTATTAAGACAAACACCACAGAATCACAGAATTGTTAGGGCTGGAAGATCCTATTTCCAACCTCCCTCCCAAGGCAGGGTCACCAGGAGCAGGTGACGCAGGAACACGTCCAGGTGGGCTTGGAATGTCTCCAGAGAGGGAGACTCCACAACCTCCCGGGACAACGTGTTCCAGCGCTCTGCTACCCTCAATGTCAAGAAGTTCTTCCTCACGTTAAGGTGGAACTTCTTGTGTTTCAGTTTATGGCCATTGTTCTTTGTCCTGTCACTGGGCACCATTGAAAAGAATCTGGCACTACTCTCTTGACACCCACCTTTGAATTAGTTTTATGTATTTATGAGATCCCTTCTCAGTCTTTTCTTCTCTAGACGAAACAGGCCCGGCTCCCTCGGTCTCTCCTCGGCAGAGAGATGTGCCAGACTCCTCATCACCTTTGTGGCCCTTTGCTAGACTCTATCAGTAGCTCCTTGTCTTTCATGTACTGATGTTCTAAGGTATCTTTGAGACAGGTTTAGGGATGCTCACAGAAGCGCAAAGCCAGGGACGGGCAGACGTTTCGCGCCGACGGCGCACGTCCCCGCTGACGATGGCCCCATTCGGTGCGTGCTGGGAGCGAAGCCCACACCGCGATCCCTTTATCCTACATTTCCCGGCGTCAGGCGCGCAGGGCGGCGCCACAGGAAGCGCGGCGCGGGTCTTTCCGGCCGTGCGCGCGCCCCGAGCGGAGGCGCGCCCCGAGCCTGCACCGACGAGACAAGATGGCCGGGCTGCCCCGCAGGATTATCAAGGTACGGCCGCGCGCCCTGCGCGCCGCGCGCCGCTCCGCCATGTCCCGCCGGGGGCGCCGGGCGCGCCGGGCCGGGGTCCCGCGCCGCGGGGAGCGCTGCGCCGCGCCGGGCGCCGCTTCCGGTGCCCGGGAGCAGGGCCGCGCTAGGGCAGGGCCGCCTCCCCGTTCTCCTCCCGCCCCTCTCGGGCGAGGGGCGCCTCGCTGCCGCCCCGCCCGCGCCCCCGCCGCTTCCCGCCGCCGCCGCGGGTGCCCCCGCGCGCTGTGTCGGCGTGCGCGGGCGGCGGGAGCGACCGGGCCCTCCTGGCAGGCGCGAGCCCGCGCCCGTTGCGGGGATTGCCCGGGCGGCGGCGGCGCCCCACGGCCCCCGGTGCTGCCGAGCGCTGGTATCTGCGCATCCTTCGGGGTCCGGAGCTCGAAAGGCACCGGGCACAACCCCCCTCTGTCTTCTGCCGGCCGGGCGGCTCCTCATCGGGGGCTTCCGCCAGGCCCCGGCTTCGCGGCACAGCTCTCGGCGTGCCTGGGCCGGGGGAGGGCGGCGGTTGCGCCGTGCTCGGCTTCCTCGCGTATGGCGAGGGACAAGGCACAGCCAGCAGTGTGACCTGGGCTACAGCTGTGTATGCGTCGGGACATCCGCTCCGGTACGCGCTGGGACAGCCTGGTTACTGCTGCGTTTGCTCGGAGCTGTCGGCCTTTACTAACGTGTCGTGCTGGCAGTTCGGTATCATGTTTCGGCTTTGATTTGCTAAGCTTTGCAAGGGCTCTTAACTTTGGGGTACTTTCAGCAGATCCTCCGAATTCAGTTCCAGCTTAAGACTTGAGTAATTTGGGGTCACTTTCTGGAGGTACAGGTAGCTGTATTATGAGCTATCAAAACATAGCTCGGTCCTGTAAGCTCACGTGGTTGTTCCTGCTGCGCTGCTGTCTCCTACTCGATTTGTAATGGTGTGGATTGAAGCCCTCGAATGGGTAATCATTTCCCTTATTAAGTGATTCCAGTTAGCCCTCGGAGGAAATGACAGCATGCTCATAGCTTGTTACAGTGAATGGATGTTCATTTATAACACTGTGAAGCTGCCTCGGTTGGTAACCATTGTAAATAGATGAATGTAGAAAGTGTTAAATAGTGAATGAAAAAATACAACTATCTTGTCTAAGAAGTGAAGTTATCAGGTAGGAGATGATGAGGTAAAATAAGGCAGGAATAGTGTTCATCTTCTGTGAAACAGAACTAAACTAGGATTAGTGCTCTGAATTGTAAGCAGTAAGAATAAAGACCAGTCTTACAGATTTTGACGCCTATCCAGCTGCCTGAGTGCACAGCATGTTAATCTGAATATATTCAGGTGTGATAGGGAACAGTGATTCATAATACAGTGGAACTGGTGTTTATCACAGAGTTGCAGTAAGAGCTCAGTCATGAGGCTGGTGTCTGCGTTAAATTTTTATTGCTCTTGACAGTTCCCCAGAATACAACCAAGAAGTGCACCCACTTACGCTGGTGCATAGATTTTGTTCTTGGTGCTTTTGTTTTCTTCGTGCTTCTCTAGAAAAAAACCCTGGCACAATTTACACAACTCACTTCAAAGATGTGTGCTGATGTGGGACTGTTTTTTTTCCTGCTGGAGAAGAAAGGTGGAGGACAAAAGAGAGACTCCAGATTTTCTATGAAGGATCCCCCTTATGGTGGGTTGGGTATTTCCTTGCGTGCATTGTAAGTTGTCTGCAGCCAGTCTAGAGCTTTTAGATCTTGGCTTGGTTCTGTTAGATGACCAGCTCTTCAGCTCCTGTGCTGTGCATGCCTTAGGTTGCCACATGTGTGTATGATCTAGGACTTAAATCTGACTGGTTACTACAGCCTCAAAAATGTGCAAAGTCATATATTGAAATATCACAGCTGCAGAGGTGTGGACCCAGAAATATTCCTGCTTAAGTCTTCAGGAGTCTTGAGTGAGTATTGTTCTGATCTTTCCTATTATGCCAATTGTGATTTTAGTGTTAAATTTCCTATTCTGGGTGCCTTAGAGGGAAGGAAGGGAGTGAACTCAATTGCTAGTGAGAATTTGAAAGATCAGGAAAGGAAATGGAAGAGAGAGATAGGAAAGAGCTGAGTAACGGTGAAATAACTCTAGTAAGGAAAATTAAATCTTCATGTTATGCACAGTAATAAATTTTGTGACAATTAAATGGCTTAGGCTACTTTTAGGAAAAGACCTTCTCCCTTTTCACCACATGCACTCTTTGTGTTGTCATTCAGAGAGTCCGTCGATGGCTACTTGGGGCTAGAAGAGTGCATTTGGACTGTAATGACGTCCTGAGCCTGGCTGGCCACTCCAAATGCAGTTGGCATTCCCTGCCTTGAGCGACTGCTGGCAG
This sequence comes from Phylloscopus collybita, assembly GCA_027886175.1. Taxonomy (NCBI): domain Eukaryota; kingdom Metazoa; phylum Chordata; class Aves; order Passeriformes; family Phylloscopidae; genus Phylloscopus; species Phylloscopus collybita. The sequence goes on along the minus strand of JAJNNQ010000137.1, from coordinate 44,335,418 downwards.
ATGGCCGGGCTCTCAGGTTGACTTGCAGCCCTGTACTCCTCAGCCTGCGTCTTTGCTATGCGCAGGCTGTCATCCAGCCCAGGAGAGCAGGACCTTTCCTTGTCACTGCAAGAGCTCTGTTTATGTTTCCAATACTTTCTTCAAATTCAATGAAAAGGTGACAGAAGGGGTGTTGCAAAGAAGTTGTTGCAGAAGATACAGAATTACTCCCAATTTGCTGTCTTCAGATTACTTAGAGACAGACTTTATTTATGAAAGTGTACATGGGAATGGTCTGTAAGCTCAAAAGATGACTTGCTGTAGAATTATGACTGTTAGCACATCCCAAATGGTGAGTAGAAGGCATTGATGTAGTTTTGAATCCTTAAAGACATAATCAGAATTGGAAAACCTTGTATCTTGTGAATAGAGAAGAGGTATTTTTGTTTTCTTCAGTAGTTCAACACCAGGGTTCCTATGAGAATCATCTTGTCAAGAAATCTATTAATGTAAGATAAAATTCAAATGTGTTATCAGCACATGTACAAAGATGTGTGGTTTTGATGCTGTAAACTTTTTTCCAAAAAGTGACTATTTCCAATATTAAAAGGTGAGCCTTTGCAACAGACAATAAATAAATAAGCCCAGTGACTTTTACTTTCAAGCATTTACTACATCAATTCTTTCCCATGTTGCAAAGTCACGTACCTCCAGTCGAGTAAGGAATTGAATTGCATCTGAATTTTTTTCTTGGCTGACATTCAATCCATCTCATTGCTGTGTCAAGTGCAGTCAGAGTATGTGAATGGGATGGACAATATTACCCCTTATCATCTTTTAAAACGTTTTTTTCCCTGCTGTTTTCATTGCTGCAGTGATCTCATCATTCATGATTTGATGCACAGGTCTCTTCAGTTGACTGTTGTTTATTAGTGTTTCTGTTACAGTCACTGCAGCTGCTCCTATCCTGAGGTAACCATCTGAAGCAGTAGCTGAGACTCCAGATTTTTTTTTTTTCTGATGGATTTATCAGTGTTAAATTACAGAGGCTTTGATTTCCTCCCCTGCGCGATACTGTGGTGTTGTCTGAGATATGCATTCCTTGCTATTTACTGTGTGAAGCTATTTCCATTATCTGCAGTGAACTCCTGCTTGCTGTATTTTTTGAGACTCTGGGAACGCTTGGACTGATCGCTACAAAATGCTGCTTCAAAATGTAAAATTTCTTAGAGGTTTTATGGAGATTCTCTTGGTGTGTGTGATGCTGTGCACTTAGGACATTGTATGGTAGAGATCAGTGTAATCAGCCTTATATGTTGGGGTTTTTCTTTAATATAAATCAGAACTGGAACTTTTTAGAAGTTCTTTAAAAGTCCTACTTGCAACCAACTTGAAATTTCTTCCTTTTTCTTGAAAGCTGTGGTTTTTTGAGGCATGGACTTCTGTCTCCACATTAAAATTTAAGTCACTGCTACTTTTTGATTTCTCTAACATTTCTGACCTCTCTTTTATTTCCTGCATTAAAAAAAAAAAAAAAAAGTATATGTATATATAAAAAAAAGACTTGAGGTAAACCTAATACCTTTTTGTGGTGTTTTGTATTTCTTTGGATGGTGGTTAGGCACAGAAAACATTGCTTCTGAAGAATGCCCTTCCTTGACATTTGTGAGAGAATGTGCCTTGTATGCCATTTGAATCTTGCGGATAACTTCAAATTTGGTAGAAGAGTGAAAATTTTGGGAATTTTCAGAAGTGTTTTTGTACTGTTCTTAAAACCATCTTCTCCCTGCTCTTCTCTCCCCCTTCCCTCCCCAAGTATAGAAAGATAATACATGTGCTGTTTGCAACCCTCGTTGAGTCTTCTTGCCAGGTGACCAATATAGCCTGGGCTGGCTGCGATAGGGGGAGGGGTGCACAGGCAGGTATTGGAAGCCTGAAGCTTGACAGGACAGGTGCTTTGTGCAGGTAGTGGAGGTAAGCTGAGAAGGTGGCTCAGGCCCAGAGGATAAGAAAACTTTCCAGTTAGGTCTAGTCGGGTTAAGTTTTAAAAAGAAACTTATTTAAAATGAAGTTTTAAATAGAAAAGAAGTTTCTTTCTTTAAAAAGAAACTTATTTAAAACTAAGTTGCTATTAAAACTCCACAGATATGGAGTCTTAATACCAGATCTTTAAGAGGACACTGTTAACTTTTCACAACCTTTTCCTTAAAGAAGCTTTCAGTAGACCCTCAAGAATAAAAACTGAGGAAAACCCAAGCAAGTAACCCAGATAGAGGCAATAATCCTGTTTGGGCCGTCTTATATAATTGAGCAACTTTGAGGCATAAACCTATGGTAAACCAATGGATTTTTACTGCTTTGCATGCAGTTGTTTTATACTACACATGTCTGTTATGTTTGTATGGCTTTCAAAGTATCACCAAAATTTGTTTTATAATAGTACAAAATCACATTTTTGTAATTACTTGTGACTGGTGGATTAATAGTGAGAAGCAAGTTGCAAATTTTGCTGTAGATGGTGTGGTGGGTTGACCCTGGCTGGACACCGGTCTATCCCTCCCCTCCTCAGCTGAGCAGGGGAGAGAAAGTACAACCAAAGGATCCTGGGTCAAGAGAATCACAGGGAGGGATCACTCGCCTGTTACAGTCATGGGTAGAACAGACTTGACTCGGGAAATGAATATAATTTATTACCTATCAAATCCTCATAGGTTAATGAGAAATTAAACCTGAATCTTAAAATACCTTCCCCCCCACCTTCCTGGGCTCAACTTCACTCCTGATTTTCCTCTCTCTCCTACCCCTCAGTGGTGCAGGGGAATCAGAAGTGGGAGTTGTGTTCAGTGCATCACACATTTTCACTGTTTCTTCTTCCTTCTTAGAGGCAGGACTCTATATTCTTCCCCCACTCCAGCATGGAGTCCCTCCATGAGCTTCTCCAACATGAGTCCTTCCCACAGGCCACAGTCTTCATGAACTCCTCCACTGTGGGTCCTTTCCACAGGGTGCAGTCCTTCAGGAACAGACTGCTTCTGTGTGGGTCACAAGTTCACACCATATGGGTCACACATTATGCCAGCAGACCTGCTCCAGCATGGGCTTCTCTCTCCCCAGGACCTGCCAGGAGCTTGCTCTACTGTAGGCTTCCCATGGGGTCACAGTCTCCTATGGGCGCATCCATGTGCTCCAGCATGGTGTCATCCATGGGCTGCAGGGGGACAGCCTGTGTCACCATGGGCTGCAGGGGAATCTCTGCCCCACACCTGGAGCACCTGCTCCCTCCACTTCTGCACTGACCTTGGTGCCTGCAGACTTGTTCTCACTTAATCTCATTTCTTTCTTTGGCTGCTGCTGCTCTGGTTGTGGGTTTTTTCCATTTCTTAAATATATTATCTGTATAATATATTTAGAGGTGGTACCACCATTGCTGATGGGCTCAGCCTGGACCAGGTGCAGGTCTGTCTTGGAGCTGGCTGCCAGTGTCTCTGTTGGACATGGGGGAAGCTTCTGGCAGCTTCTGGCAGAAGCATCTCAGTGAGCCCCCCCCACTACCAGAACCTTGCCATGCAAACCCAGTATGGATAGCATTTGGAAAGAAGCTCAGTATGAATTGCTGTTTGCATTAACCACACTTTGGTAGTTGACTCTACACCGTATATTAATGTAAGCCTCCAGTGCAAATGTGCTCCATCAGTATAACTGCAGGAATGGTTTACACTCAGTTGAGTGAATTCACTTATGCCTTACTTTACAATAGCTGGAGATGCACCATGAAAAGCTGTATCTGTGCTGTCACATAGATAATCCTTTAGGAATTTGCATGGGATCTCAAATTCACAGTTCCAAAATCCTGGAATCTGCTGTGGAAATTTTGAGAATGAGGTCATTCTTGGGGGAGAGTGCTGCTGACCTTAAAATGCGCCCCTTCATGTTACTGCTTGGCTACAAGGTCTTCTTCCAAGAGTGGGTGGACTCTGGTTGTTGGTTTTTTTATTTTTCTTCTGGGAAGGCACTGTTACTTGGAATACATTCGTCTTCATCTCATTGCAAGTGGTTTTGCAATGGTTAAAATTGTGTGGTGATGGGATTTGGAGAGTTAGAAGTGTGTGAGAGGATTGTGAACAATCCAGAGTTCATTCACAGTGCCTTAGCAGAGATGTAGTATCAGTTTGCTGGACAACTGTCCATATATTGAGTACTAGTTAATGTTTTTTAAATCTGCTGTACCACTGTTTTGTTCTTTCTTTTTTACAGCTGATGCCTTTGAAATGTTGACACTTTGAACATGTTTTCTTGCCTTTTTTTTGGGAGGTGGTGTTAGAAACAGTTGGGACTGGTTATGGGGTCTGGGAACCTGCAGGGTGGGAGAAGCATTAATGTACAAAAGCCACTTGCCCAACAGTGAGTCCACGAAGCAGGGGCATGTGGAATGGGGATTGTATGGCAAGGAAGAGAATTCATGTGGAGGCTGGCTTTTGTGAACCAAAGTGTAGCCTCCTATTTATGATGTTTGACCCTTGCTTTACATTTTTATGGGCTTTGCTGCTAATTCTTTTTTCCTTTGTCCTAAAAGGTAATGTTATTTTCAGAAGATTTTCTTCAGTGAAGTCGTTTTACAGTGATATAGTTCTAATGTAAACATTCTGAAATCTCCCTGACAATATGACATCTGCTTAGGTAACCAATTTATGTTCAGTAATGCTGGTTACAACTGGTTCTTTAAATAATTGTAGCTAATGAATTGATAGATCCTGGAAGAATTTGTGCCAGAATGTGATGTAATGTTATACTAAGTTTTGAATTAAGTCTTTGTCGTTTTCTGAGGCAGCTTTACTCCTATATGTAGAAGACAGTTTTGACTGGTAAGTTTCACTTTTTCTCACTGCCTCCCTCTCAAAAATCAAAGCAAAAATGTTCGTGTTTTTTTACCTTCTTCTGTTCAATTTATCACTCCTTGGTGAAGGAGATCAGTGTGATCTTCCCCTTATCGCAGTCAGACAGGAAAGAATTGTCGTTTGGTGAGTAATTATAATTTGTCACCGTGGCAATATAGTGCTTTAACTAAAGCCTTAAGTTTCTGTTTCATACCCCAGAATTAATCTGGACTATTAGATGTAGTTGGAAGGTAATGACACTGGTAACTGGCAAGGGTTACCTGTGGTCAGAATGAAAGTATGAAAGAAATGCATTCTCTGTATAGTCTGAATTGAAATGCCAAAATTGGTTATTGTACTTTTGTTTTTTGCTGAGAGCAAAGAGGTGAAGAAGTTACCTGCTAGTGAAGTTAGCTTAACCAGAAGTTTGTGAAGTGATCAATCTGGCTCATTCTTGTAGCAGCCTCCCTGTACCTAAAGCAGGCCTGCAAAAGAGCTGGAGAAGGACTTATTACAAGGGTGTTTAGGGAGAGGATAAGGGGAATGGATTCAAACTAAAAGGGGGCAGGTTTAGATTAGATGTAAGGAAGAAATTCTTTACTATGAGGATGGTGAGGCTCTGGAACAGGTTGCCCAGTGAAGTTGTGGGTGCCCCATCCCTGGCAGTGTTTAAGGTCGAGTTGGATGGGGCTCTGAGCAAGTGGGAGGTGTCTCTGCCAATGGCAGAGGAGTTGGACTACATGATCTTTAAGGCTGTTTAAGAACAGCCCAGGCTGTTCTGTGATTCTCATTCAGGTTGAACAGCCTTACTGTATGAACAGATTCAGCCTGGACTGTGCTGGCACAAAAATTTTTGTGCCACTGAGGTGGACTTAGACTGAGGAACTGATTTGGCTCAGAACTGTACAGTAAAGGTTATTTCTTAAGGCAGGTCGGTTTGGTGATCTCATCTGTTATTTGACTTAGCAAACACTTGTGTGATGAATGGAGTACGTGGAAGGATGACTGTTCACACTAGCACTGCTGCTGAGAAGTTAGAGCTTCCCATTCAGGCAAACTTGCATTTTGTGAGGAAAGGAAATGGCGGAGGTAGTTACAGATGTGAGTGAAGTTAATCAAGAAGGACTGAGAACCGTGCTGAAAGGGTGGGTGGAAAAGCAATTTGACTTAATTGTAAATTCAACAGCCAATGAAGAATGAAACAAAGGACTTCCACTCTCAGTGACTAAAAATTAGTGGAACTTAGGTATGATTAAAAAGAAAAAATCTCTTTGATTTTTTTCTATTGGTAGTGTCTTTTCATTTGTTTTAGAAATCTTCCTGGCAGATTTGGCAGCAAGTGTCTGATCTCCCTTAGGAAGCAAATACTGAAATGACTGATGAGCAATCAGTTAAACTGAAAGATCTCTCTTTTTCCTCATCACATTTTCTCCCACATAAATTGTTATGTGTGGTACTCTGCAAGTGATAAGTGTTATCATTTCAGCTGTAGCAGGAAATGGAGCTAGTGGTTTTAATTTTAAGTCTGTCATCTCTTTCTCGAAAATTCTTAATTTTCAATATCATCTGTGGAGTCTGAAACTGTCTACTGCACTCTCTCTAAAAGTGGTTCTGGATACCACACCTCAAACACAGATGAAAAACTACTGTGTGATTTATGATAAGGTGGGCTGACCTTGGCCAGATGCTCAGCCAACCACACTCCCCCCACCTCCACCAGACAGGGGGAAAAAATAAGAAGGAAAAGCTCATGGGTCAAGACAGAGGATCATTTACTGATAATCATCATGGCAAAACAGGCTCAACTTGGGGCACATTAATTAATTTGCTTTCAGGTAAGATAGAATTGGATGGTGAAAAACAAAAGACAAAATTAAATCAACACCTTAGCCACCCTTTTCCAATACTCAACTTCAGTCCTTCACTCCTTATTCCCAGCTCCCCTGTCCCTGGTGGATGCAGGGGGTTGGAGATGGGGGGTTATGGTTAGTCTACAACAACCTGTCACTGCTGTTCCTTCCTCCTCACACTTTTCCTGTGCTCCAGAGTGGTATGCTCCATGGGCTACAGTGTGGGTATATGCTCCACTGTGGTCTTTCATAGGCTACAGAGAGTCTTTGCACCAGTGCCTGGAGCTTGTCTGACCTTGGTGTTCATACTGTTTTGCTCACAAACTTTCATATTTTTTTTACCCCTTGCTGCTCTCTCTGTTTGGTGTTGTTTTCTGTCCTTTCTTAAATACGTTTTCCCAGGTGTGCCACCAGCTTGGCTGATAGGTTCACCCGTGACCTGTGGCATGTTTTTGGAGCTGGCTGTGTCTAGTGAGGTACAGCTCCTTGCCTCTCCTCACGGAGGTCGCCCCTGGAGCCCCTCTGCTACCAGCAACTTCCCACAAGCGCCCTGTACATGTGCTTAGTTGGTAATGCAGTTAAATCAGATCATATCAAATACAAAAAAAAAAAAAAAATGGGGTAAGCTGATGTGGATTTCTTTCAGTTGGGATATATTTTTCATTGTACAAGTAACGCTTCTTTTTGGCCGTTCTGGGATTATTCTTATGCTATTGCATTTCATCCTATTGTTCCTTTTATAAATGTCCAGGGTTACCAAAAAATTTGTTTTGTAACTCGCTGTTCAGAGACCTTAGCTTGTAGCACCTGTGGAAGAAACTTGTCAAGGGATGGGCGGATTTTTTTAATTTGTACTTGTGGAAGATGCTTTTATCCACAGCCAGCTGTTCCATGGTTTCTGTTGGAAATCACTGTCCTCTGCTGGATTGCAGCAGAATTTTTATGCTGTCAATCAGCATTTTTCAGATTAAAGATCTAGTTAAGAAGACCTAGCTTACTTTTCCTGAGTTGCATTGAGAATGCTGACAGAGTGTGCTTTCTCAGTAGATTTGCAGAATGGTGATTTCTGGCAAGGTGGCAGCAATGAACACTCACACTTGAGTTGTAATACTTGTTGTAGGTTAAGTCCACGTACATCATCTGTCTTCCCTGATCTGTTCAGAATAAAGCTGGGGTTAGTTGAACCTACAAGTAAGGGTAGATACTGCCTACAGTTTCTCACTGTCTGATGTAGATTAGAGAGGACTTGTACCTTGCCTGGGCCTGACAAAGTTTTAGGAGTGTAACCTCTGTCTTAGTAGGTGATACTGAAGGAAAATTGCTTGACTACTGCTTAGTGAATTGAGCTAGTACATGTGCTACTGAAAATGTGAGGAAAGAATCATTCCCCTCAGACTTTGTATAAAGATGTGGTATTGTGCCATTTAAAATATTTAACAGCTTTAAGACCTGCAGTGTTTTCTCTTTATGTAAGAGGCCATTATTAATGTTTTGTGTTTTGAAGTTTCAGAATAATTTTATCATAGATATGTCAGCCTCTGAATGATATTATCTCTCTTTTTAAGGTACTAGCATAAAGTTGCTAGCCATAGGGATGCTTTTCTGTAATCTTTGTGCTATAAAAGGTTCTTGGATAATTGTTTATAACAGTAAGATATGCGGAGTCTTTGGTGTTTAAGACTTCTATAGATGGATAAAGACACTTAATTCAGTAGTTTGCCATCTGTTACTGAAATTAGCTGAGTTGGTAGTTAAGCTTCTTCCTTTGGAATGAGGAGGAAGGCTCTGCATTTCCTTTTTAGGTTGGTTACAGAATAGTAATCTGTTACGCTGGTATCCTACTGTGATTAACACTGCAGTCCCAACTCTTTAAACCAGACCTTTCACCAAAAGGAATCTTCTCCCATCCTTCTGAGAGCAAATGTTTGCCCTCTGCTTTTTGTTGGCACAGCTGTTTGCATGGAACATATGGTGCACTGCATCAGGGACTCTTCTCTCTTGCATGACATTTTCCCTTTTCATTTAGTTTTGTTTCTTTTCTTCCAGATTGGCTACTTGCTGTGTTAGACCTTGGGGTCAAGAGACAGCTATACAGGCAAAAGTGAAAGTGCGTAATAGGCTAAACTGGAAAGGCAGAACAAATTTGGTTTTTTCTTTTCCTTTCCGCAGTGGCTGATCATTTATCACCTTAGAATATTCACACCCAAGGTGGTGTGATTTCTCTAAGCTACCTTTGTTCTAATAGATTTTACAAAGTTCACTAGGTGATTTCACAGCTGGTATTAAAGGACAACGTGGACCAGAAGACCATTCTGTAAAATAGCATATTCCTTCAATTGTAACACTCCCTGAGACCACAGTATTTAATTAGTGTATTCATAAGTAGCATGTTTTATTTATTAAAGTAATCTGCATAGCAGTAATATTGAATGTGAAATAAGAAAACTGAGGTGTCAGGAGAATGAAATGCAGGTAGCTGAATTACGAAGCGAAGCACATTTGTCTAGAGATATGGAGCTTGGATTTCTTCTTTGAGCTAGTTTGTGCTAACTTTGCAAGCCAGCTTCTCTTAAATTCTAGTGGCCTTCACACAGTAGCTTTAAAGTTCACATATTTTATAGGTGCGCAATATTGATTTGTTCCTAACTGTTTTAGCCATGTCACTTGGCAGGCAGTGTGAAATTTGTGATTGTTAACTATTGCCATAGCACAGGGAACAGAATTGCACTATTTTTCCAAGCAAAGAACAGTTCTCCTTTCTAAAAAGTAACGAAGAAACTTTTAAAATTGTCTAATTCCATGCCAGAATTTCATCCTTCAGTGCTGTAGTGGTCTAGGTCAGACAGAGAAGCTTTATAGTTCAGCTGCAGTGGTCTGCTAGGTAAGAAATAATGTTTGGGGTTTTTTGCAAGTACTTGCATAGGTGAGTCTTCTGATTGTGGTATTAGCCACTTCTGTATTTTGGCACTATCTATTTGTAGTCATTTGTTTGGTCCTGCCTTTGTTGACAGCAAGCAAGACTTCTGAAGTAGCTTTTTGTTTTTCAAAAGGGTAGCACACAGAAATCTTGTTTTAGTTGTTTTTTTACTGAGGCCTTGGCAGCTTGAGGCTTTTGTAAACACTTCTGCAAGACTGAAAGTGATTGAAATAGTGTAATTCTAATGGATTCTTCCTTTGTATGCTTGCTTATACCTCCATATTCATTAGCAGTTGAATTTCCTGTATATGTGTATGGAAGCATCTTCTAGGCTGTTCAGTGTACTTCCTTAAAGTGCTCTGTCTTATTCTGTGTGTATGAACAAGGAGAATCCTGGTGGTTATGTCTGCTTTTCAGTAACTTTTTTTTCCCCTTTGACTGAAAGCAGAATAACCAAGCAAAAGCTCAAAGAGTGAATGAAACCTCCTCTCCTGCGGGTCCCTCTGTCCTATTGTGTGGCTTCTCTTAGTCTTGGCAACCTCAAAAGCCCTCACCTCCACCTCCTGCTCTTCTGGTCTCTTCTAAAGATCACTATGCTCTCTCTTCCAAAGGCTTCCTATCCTCATATGTTACTGTAAAAACAGGTTGAGAGTTTCTTCCCCCTCAGGTACAATTAGTTTTCAATTTAATGTCTCCATAGAAGAATAGCTGTTCAGAATGTCAGCTACACCATCTGTCCCATCACTATCATCTGCCACTCTGCTTCAGGCCACCTGTGTTAATAAGGAAAGCTTTGCTTTTGCTTGTCAAAACACCTTCAACACTTCCGTGTTTTCTAACCACTTAATTAAAAAAGGGGAGGCATAAAAAGCGGGGAGGCACAACCAGTTGTGATTGACAGATTTGGTTTTTTTCAAGTATGGACTGGCATGTATCTTCCTTTTGGGTTTATTAATTTATTTTAGTCAATGGAAATTGTTACATTGCTTGGAATTGGAAAAAGTGGAGTAAATGCAGGAGAAGAAATCGCAATCTAAAAACATTGCAGAGTATGACAAATAAAAATAATTGCCTATGGCAGCATGGGAAGCTTCATTAAAAGCTCTAGAGCTTTTAAAAATATGTGCTGAAATATCTTCTGTGAAACTTCAGTATGCTAGAGGAGAGCTAATAAAAGCTCCTTTTCCAAAACAGTACTACATAGTGCTGTTCTGGAAAACACTTACTTGATTGGATTTTGTGTTCGTGTTGAAGACAAAATTAACTGTTCTGTTATAAAGACATTTATTGTGGGCAACAGAACTGCAAAACTTAGTTTTCTCTGAATTTATTCTTTATTCCTTTTTAGCATGTTTATATATGGGTGTTCCAACTCTCTTTATCCCTGTTGTTAGGGATTTTTGCTGGCCAAGGATGATATACACTTTGTTGGAATAAACAGCAGTAGTGGCATTGGAGTTGTTCATGACTTCCTCTCCAGTAGCGCTGAGCTTGGTTAGCCTTGTTCACTGACAGCTTACAATACATACAGAACAGTTCAAATTGGACAAAGGGTTTAAAGGCAGTTTTGGGGGAAGTAACAGAATGCATAAAACTCACTTCCTCAGTTAAAAAAAATGTAAGGCTGCCTAAAAAGATGTGGGAAGTCAAGTATTGTATGTGTTCAATTGTCCTTATTAGTTAAAAAAGGTGATAAAAGTTTAATTAAAAGAAATTAAACATTCATTTATTTATTTAAACATTTTTGCAAGACTTACTTTCGTTGAGTAGCCGTCCTCTGGGAATTAGAGAATAAGATCAATGTGTAGTTCAACATTTCCATATTTTGTCCACATCTCATCATTCTCTTGTGGGTGATGTCCAGGGTGGTAGGTGATTATTTTTTGCAGTGTTTTTTTTTTGTTCTTTTGTTTTTGTTTTTGTTTGTTATTTTGGTTTTTTAAAATTGGCAATGTACACTTTAAAGAATGAAAATCTATAAACAGGTCAGCTTCCTGACCAGTCTGCATAGCATTGCCTGTATACTCACAGATTTTTCTCTCAAATATGACTTACTTTTGCAAGTTCTATGGCAAATCAAATTTATTTTAGTATCATCATATTTTAGTCTGCAACTGTCCATCTTGCCCTAAAATGTGGAAATCAAGTTCCTGCAATCACTTTAGAATTGGGCCTAGTTGTATGTTTAAGCATTTTATATGCTTAGTTAGACCTTACGATGTAACCTTTTGATTAATTTCTCCCTTTCTATTCCTTTTCCATGGTGCTCCCCCAAATATATTTAAGATATTGTTAATGTCTTCATAATTGCAGGACAAAACCTTATTTACTGTCAGAATTTAGGAGGTGTTGATGTATTTAAGTACAAACATTGTCTCTCAATAAATGGTATCTTTGCTGTGTTTCTCACAGTCTAACAAGCTTGTCTGTTACAGTACTAAAAAGATGTATTTTTTGAAGCTTTTGCACAAAGGCAGTGATGTTTGTTCTTGAGATCATGACCTTTCATTTTGAGTGTATTGGAGAAGTTTAGCCTGGCAGGTGTTAAAGATGAGCATCAACCAGTTCCCTCACAGGTATTCAGCCTCATTTCTCTTTGATAACAGCTTCAGGTACACTGATAGTGATGGAGCTCTGTGCACAGTGCAGGAAGCAAGGTGTGCTCACTTAAAGGAATTTTCATCTAATATTAATGTTCCCCAAGGGGCCTGTATGGGCTCAGAGTAGGCTCAGTACTCGTGTGGCTGTATGCAGCATAAACGCTTTTCTTCGCACGCCCTTTTTCTGGTGTTTTTTATAGCAAGATTACCACATCACAGAATGTGGAGGCATGAAGGGCTTTCTGAGCGGGGTGACATCCTCACAGTGGTACAGCCCCTTAGGTATTATGGGGTGCCTGCATTAAAAGAATTGTTTTTCTCATGTTTGGGCTCTCCCGTTCTTTACTGACAAGTGGTTTTTAGTGGCAGAACGTGCAGCTTGCAGCCAGGCATTGCTCCCTCAGATATACTGGCAGGTAGAAGTGCTGATGCTGCTGCGAGAGAACTGCTGATTCTGGGTTATTTTAAGCCAGGATTGGATGCCCAGTATAGTTACAGTCAGCATACTGGCATAACTAGGGAGGCAGTCTGGGGTGACTGAGGGGGAGCTGGGGACTGCTGAGGTTAGCCCAGCTATTAAAATGTGTTATCCTTAATATTAAAAACATGGTTTTGAGCATGCCCATCAGAACCAATGCCACAATTTGTTTACAAGCACATCTCTGGCAAAGTCCAGCTGTGAAGAAGTTTAAAAAATGGTCTTTTCCATAAGTTCCTTATTTTTAAGTTTTCAGTTGGCTCACATTAGTTTGTATTTAGCATAAGACACTTTCCTCTGCCAGAACTGTCAAACAGGTTCTTCACAGGCAGAAACCCAAATTGTCCCATTTACTTGGGGCAGCACTCACACTGACAGCTTGCTGAAAGAAGCTGTGAATGGTTTATGCACTTACAGGTATCATCTGTAGTTTCTTACTGAGTTTTCATACCACTGAACATAAACTATCAGAATTTGTTATAATTGCTTTTCTACACAATTAGTGTACAAGTAAACAGCTAGCAGAATACAAATGAGTAAGTTATAAATTTATGTGTAAAATTTAAAATATACTCACAGAAGTGAATGTAGACAGCTCTAAGAAACTTGGATGGCCTTCCAATGAGGTGTGTAAGTGGCACCTAATGTCTGTGTAGGTAAGTAGACAATATGCAGTTGAAACAAAGAAGCACACCACATATATTTAGCATATGTACATAGTAATAAATTCTATATTATGATTTGTAGAACCGTGGCAATTCAGAGATGAGTGATTGGATTTTGGAATCAATTACCATGACTTTGCTTCTTTATGTATTGATTAGTTTTTGTAAAATGAGGCGTTATTTAACTGTTATCAGGACAGCCATATCACTTAAATGCTGTGTACACTTATTTCTGCAAGAGTAATGTAGCAGTGCAGTTATGTTTGAAGAATTTTTTTAGCTAAGTAGAGGTAATCTGTTTTGTGCTTTTATTAAAGAGAGACTTACGGTATTGGGGAGAGGCTGACTACAATGGTGTGTGCTGACAGGACAGGGAGAAATGGCTCCAAACTGAGAGTGGGTTTAGATATGATGTTAGGAAGAAATTCTTTACTGTGGGCATGGTGAGGCAGTGGAACAGGTTGTGCAGAGAAATTGTAGATGCCCCATCCCTAGAAGAGCTATTGTAGGTATGTGTATTAAATATGCTATAAAACTGAAGTAATAAATTAATGTTATACCTACAAGGTGACATCTTCTGTCAGTAGAAACAGAATAATTTTTCTTTGTGAAAGCCAGCACAGAAAGGTAGTGAAAAAATTAACTGTACGCAGTAAAAGCAAGCTTAGAAGGAAAGAGGAAATGGGACTAAAAGTGTATGAGAAAGTGAGGCTTTAGCAGGATTTTTTTGTCCTTGCCTAGTGTCCTTTTGCCCATTTTGGCCTTGGGATCTTTTTTGTAAGAACCAGAATCGTGCCCATAAGATTTGTGGAGACAGGCAGCAGAGGAAAGGCAGGATGTACAGGACTTGGTCCGTCTGCTCAGTGCATTTGAAGGATGGGCAGCTCTTAGCTATGGTCACAGCTTGGTGCCTGAGGTAGGATTGACAGAAGAATGGAGCAACAAAGAAACCAGGTCACTGTAGGAGACTGGCCTTTCCTAATTTTGCTGCTTACAGAGCATCTTGACTGTCTCCTACTGTCTGTTAGGGTGACTTTAAACATGGTTATATGTAGGCTGAAAGTCCTTACACCGAAGCTATTTATGCATATGTATGTCTAAATATATAAAACATAAAAGTGCACCTTTAGTGTTGCAGCAGAGTAGCACTTTAAATTCTTCGAAGTTGGATCCGATTCCAGTACAAATGTTGAGCTTAATAAACCAGTCCACTCTTGTTAAGAGTAAACCTTGAACACTTTATTAATCCCTTTGGCTGTTCACTTCTCAGAGTTTCTATTTAAGGTAGAATGGGAAATGCTTCTGGTGTTTTCATTGTGGTATTGTTTAAATATATTGAGAAAAACACAGCAGCTTGGCAATAGTTCAATCAAAAGTTAGGAAAATTGAGGACAGCCGAGTTATCGATTACTGTGTGTTACAGAAGCACACAACAGGTGAGAATCTGAGAGGAGATGGGTACCAGTTTACTACAGCCTCATCATCTTTCTGATGTTCTTTGACTTTAAGGTATTTAACATAGTTTCTGTGAATATAGGCTAAATGAAAGCTTGTTGCTTTTAAAGGTCATGTTTATTTTAAATGGGTTTTATTTGTTTCATTGCCTCCTTTTCTTCTAGGAAACCCAGCGCTTGCTGGCGGAGCCAGTCCCTGGGATAAAAGCAGAGCCAGATGAAAGCAACGCACGCTATTTTCATGTGGTCATTGCAGGTCCACAGGATTCCCCCTTTGAGGGTGGGACATTTAAACTTGAACTATTCCTTCCAGAAGAATATCCAATGGCAGCTCCTAAAGTACGTTTCATGACCAAAATTTACCATCCTAATGTAGACAAGCTGGGAAGAATATGTTTAGATATTTTGAAAGGTAAGTGTGTTTTCTTTCTTCTTATCGTATTAAGTACAGATATTTGTAAGTTGACCCTAAAAAGAGTTTTTATGTGTTCAAAAAATATCTTGCTTCTTCTTTAATCTGGAAAAACTTGCTATTTCTGTAGACTGTGGTGAATATGGTGTTTCATAGTGCTATAAATGTTTCTTCAGATAAATGGTCCCCAGCTTTGCAGATTCGTACAGTTCTGCTATCAATCCAGGCTTTGTTAAGTGCTCCCAATCCAGATGATCCACTAGCAAATGATGTAGCTGAGCAATGGAAGACCAATGAAGCCCAAGCCATAGAAACAGGTGATGTATCTTCTAACTTTTTTTTTTCTGGTTTTAGGAATAGCTTATTACTCACTGACTGGGGTATGTAAATCCTGACCTCTAGTTTTATGTCTGCAACTTGGAGGAACAAAAAATAACTGCATACGGTTGTAGTCCAGGTGCCCTGAATGTGCCTGCAAGTGGTTTATTTTTAACTCTGTGAGGCTTGATAGAAGAAGCAGCTCTCTTGATCTGTTTTATCTTGAATTTTGATGGTCCTAATTTATTAGTCTGTCTAATTTGGAGTTCTGGTAAAATGAAGGAGCATTCTACCGCCTCTACAGCTTAAGGAACAGATTTACAGGTTCTGGAAAGTACATCTCTGATATTGCTGCATCTGTTGCAGGCTGTAGTGGAATGGAAGAGTTACTGTATTATGCCTCTTCACTTTTGGATCCACTGCTGTCAGCCTGTTTCTGTAATATACAAAAGTTAACAGCTGCTAGAATGCAAATTGCACTTAAAAATCTCAGAACTGATACATTTTGTGTGCTTGCAGCAGCGGTATAGAAGAGGTATTTAAGAATATGAATTTAAGATTACTTTAATCCAGCCTGAAAACTATATCTTTCCTTAAATGTATTTCTTTTTCTTTACAGCCAGAGCATGGACTAGGCTATATGCCATGAATAATATTTAAATGCGCTTTGAACATCAAGTGTGCATCACTTCTCCTGTTCTGCCAAGACCTCTTCCTTTTTTTGTTTGCATTTAATGGACACAGTCTTAGAAACATTACAGAATAAAAGCCCAGACATCTTCAGTCCTTTGGTGATTAAATGCACATTAGCAAATCTGTGTCTTGTCCTAATTCACTATTGTACCGCATGAGCAGAGGCTAGAAGTATCATCTGGATTGTTGTGAAATTGTTTGAAAGCAGCAGCACATCTCTGCTTTTAATCATTTTTCCCGTCATGGTTTAAGTATAAGCACTGTGAATGAAGGTAGGCAGGGTTAGCTGCGGGGCTTCTTGTTTTAATTTTGTGGGCTCCTCCTCCCTTTTTATGGTGATGCTAATTGCATTGGTAAAAGCAGCTAACCAGTTATACTTTAGAATATACCCTCTAGCCCAGTCTAACTTAGACGCTGTAGATGGACAAGCTTCATTGTTTGAACAAAAAATGGGAACATTAAACATCCATCACCTTCACTAATACTATAGTGATTCTGCTGTCAAGTGTAGAAAAATCCCTCCAAGAAAAAGCTTGTGACCATTTTGTATGGCTTGTCTGGAAAATCTCCTGTAAATCTTATGTTTTAGTAAAATATTTTTTGTTATTCTACTTTGCCTTTGTATAGTTTATTTTGCTGTGTTTTCATTTCTCTGTGACAATCGTATTTAAAAAAATTTTCAGTCCAAAATTGACAGTTTTTCTTCACCAGTTGGACAGATTAAAGAGGGGGAATTCACAAGGTTTTTTTGGGTTTTTTTTGTTCTTCTGTGTCCTGACTTTTTTTGTTAGTTTGTGTTATGCGGGTGACCTTACCTGGCCAGTTTAATATGAAATTGCATTTGGAGAGACTTATAGAAACAAATCTCTGATGTAACAACTGTAACCTTCATTTTAGTAATGTGTCAATGTCTGTTTTCGTGGAAATAACCCAAATGAAGTAGAAGGTTGAGAGCAAATGACAGCACTAATTATGAGTCTCTGCATAGCAGCATGGTTTTCTAACTCCTTTAATTCCTGCCCTCTATTAACTTGAAATTCCAGTGTGCAGATCCACTGTTAGAGCCAGCTTGTATATTGACTGATGTCTGCTTAGCCACTTACAGCTAGCAACTCATACAAGATTTTTTCTCTACAAGCCTTATTAAGCTACTTGCTTGAGCAACTGGTCAGCTTAAATAGCAACAAAGCTTCTTTACTGGAGGGAAGGAAAGTGATTAAAAAATTCCTTCTCCATCCTTGTTTTTTGTATATGCATCCTGTCTAGGAGTCCAGTATCTTTCCTGGGAACCCATCTAATTGCTTCCCTTCATTTCTTGTATCTCTATTCTCTTTGTTTCCCCAAGGCCTCTCCCTCATAAAACCAACCAGCCAAACAAAAAGCTTTTAAAAGCTTTTGGCATGGCCAACCTGAAATGTATAAATGACAGCTTGTAGTGGTTGCAGTAGGGAGTGTTTTGTCATGCAATTCAGGGGTATGGTTATGTAGTCTATTGGTATTCTCCCTCTTTCACCTCTTCTTCCTCTAGTGTCATCTGAAATTTCTATAGAATGTGGTGTATTTATTGTGCTCTTATGTAAGATGAAGATTATCTATTAAAACTGTGTTTTCCAGCAGACAGTGCTTTCAGTGGTTAGTAA
This sequence comes from Phylloscopus collybita, assembly GCA_027886175.1. NCBI lineage: Eukaryota > Metazoa > Chordata > Aves > Passeriformes > Phylloscopidae > Phylloscopus > Phylloscopus collybita. The sequence continues at coordinate 44,317,538 of JAJNNQ010000137.1, read as the reverse complement.
CTAGTATTGTCCTTTGAAGTTCTCTGCAATGCTTGAACCATACTTGAAGAATGGTTCATAGTTCAACTTTTTCACCAAACTGAGTCATAAAAAAAACTGTTTTAAAAGTAGTTTCTGTGTTGAATGTAAGCCAAAGTTGGGTCCAGGGCTTGTAACATGTTCTTCAGACTGGGTAAGCACCATCAACCCTCTCTTCTTACAAATGTCTGTTTGGGGTTGGCTGGCCTACGTCCTGGATCTGCTACTGGCATAGATAACTTTTGTAGCGGACAGCTGAGAATAAGTGAGCTGTGCCATAGACTCTGGATTCACTTCACCTACCTCTTAATGCTTTATCTTACACTACATATGCAGCTTTCCTCGCTCTGTCTCTAGTCCAAGGGTTGGTGGCACCCCCAGAGGACAGTCACTCCTGCCTAAGCATCCTGTTTGAGAGTGGCTTTCCCTTCCTTCAGTAGAGAAACAAGACCCGAGCTGGCATTTAAACAGTTTTAACTTCATAGGCAGGATGAATCCAGACCCAGATAATGTATATTAAATAATACTTTACTTTTAAACCTGATAGAGAGCCCTATATAAAGTCAAGCTGGGAATTTCATTCCAGCTTGTGCTAAGGAATGTGTGACAGTCAGGCTAAATTCTTTGAAGCCAGTAAGATATAACCTTTTCCTCAGTTAGGCAGGTGTATATATATTCCCAGTTGTTACGTTCAACAAGATATATCTCTTACACCTACCATTGCAGCTGATTAGCAAATGCAGCTGTCTTTTAGGGAGTGTTAGTTTTATCTCCATTTTTAGTACATGTCTATTGGATCAATTTACAGTAACTCTAAAATAAATGGGTTTCCTCTACCATTACTGGTGCTATGTGTCAAATGTCCTGAAATCCTGAGCAAGAGTGATGACATTGCATTTTATCTGTCAGTGTTTGGGTAGTAACCTGTGTAGCTGTTGAGCCTGGGTTATCACATGGGCTCTATAACCACACCTGCAAAATACTTTTGCAGTAGTTTCCTGTAGATCAAGAGGAAGGCTTTTGGTTTTGCATAAATATTCAGTGGTGGTCTTTTCACATACAGCCGTGTTCTGTCATAGGTATGAAATGTATGATTATTGGGAACTGATGGAACAGGTTTTTTGTATCTTAGCTGACTTGAGTCTAAACCAAGTGAAACATTGCTTTGGTAGCTTTCAAGTACTTATATTTCTAACGCATTGAGACTATTGTGGAACATCTTAATGGACTAGTGACATCATAAATTGTGACATCTCAATTTATATACATTCCTTCTTGGGTTGGTTTTCTTGGTTTTTTTTTTTTTTTTTTTTTTTTTTTTTTTGAGGATTAAAGTAAAATGTCTGGTAGGTTTTGTCAATAACATGTCTTGACTGTAATGTAATATGACACTGAAATAAAAGGAAGAGTGATTATTCATTACTTAGGCACTGAGCTTCATTTAACTGGGCTGCCATCAGTGTGTAACACTTTCCTAACAGTTCTTAACATCTGGTAAAATAAGAAAGATAACCTTTAACTTCTCTCATAACTTTTCAATTGCTTGTGGCTTCCCCCCACATTGTATGGAGAGAGAAGAGCAACACCTCTGTCCTAGGAGTCCCCAGAGGAGACTGCTCTGGTATGCAGCTCAGAGGATGTGTCGAATCCCTCCCCTGCTCCCCCCGCCTTTTTTGGTTGGTTTTGTTTCATTTTGTTCGTTGGTGTGGGGTCTTTTGCTGTTTTTTTTGCCTACCTGTTCAAATCTGTCTGGTTTAGTACAAGGCTTTCCTACTTACATGCACAGTTTGGACAATTTCTAGTGCAATCAAATCCATAAATGTATTGAGCTTTGCTAAACTGTCTTACATTATGAGCATGGCACAAGGTTAGTAGTCATATGCCTGCTGGGATGGAGTTTGTACAATTTATTGCAGCCTTTACTGTGGAAGTGTGCAAGATGGTTTTAAAGCAAATATTTATGTTGCACTGAAGTGCATTAGAAAAGAGGCATCAAGCAGCATGACTGCCTTATCTGTGGTGTTTGCTTTCATGAACTCCCCTCAACACTTAGATAAGAGGTTAGGTGTGAGCAAGCAGAGTATCTTTGGGTAAAGACTGCTCCGGTGGAAGCACTCAGGGGAGCATTACCCACTGGCTGTCCTGGGTTAGGAATGGGAATTATACCCTAAGAGGACACATCTGCATAGCTCAGGTAGTTGTTACGGAGCTGTCACTTGGTCAGCCCATCAGTGGGAGACCGAGTGCTTTATCTGAAGGGGAATTCTTGAGCACTGGGAGGTAGAAGGCACAAGTACTTACCACACTGCATGAGCCTTCCCACATAAAGAGATGGGTGCAAGTGTGGTATGTAACAGAAGTGTTTTTATTAATTTATTAATTTTTTAGGAAGGTAAATACAAATTATTTCACATAAAATCATCCCTGACCAGAGTACTTGTGCAAGGTTGTTCCAGATACTTATGTAAGCTGGATTCTTGTCTTCAGAGTGAAGTGAAGGAGTTTTTTTGGTTCAGGCCTAATCTGCACCTTCCCACCGAAGATGCCTACTAAGGCTTGCAAGGTCATTTATAAATATGAAAGATTTCCTGTGTGGTGTTCAGTTGTTGCCTGCTGTAGCAGGTATGCTTGTCTCAGCCTGAATACCTGCTGTGCTGTCATAAGAACTGCTGTTATTTTCCCATCAGCTACTCATGAGTAATACAGTGTTCTTCCAGGTAACACTGAAAGCTTAGGCTGGGACCTGATAAATTTATGGAAGAGTATCTGTGGTCCCATGCCCAATTATCCAGGCAGACTAATCTCACAAGGCACAATAAGGTGATTCTAATGGTGTTTTTTCTTCCTTCAGTTGCTGTGGATGTTCCTCTACCCTATTCAAAGACAGGCTGCATTAGTGTCATAGCCAAAAAGCAGGAAAGAAGGGAATATTTAGGAGTTAAGCAGTTTGAATGAGAATAAAAAGGCCCTTAGGACAAGAGCCTTGTTACAGAATCTGTCTGGATGTAATGGGCACTAGGCCACAGGTAAACCAACAGCAGCGTAAGTGCACAAGCTGATGGTCTTTGGCCAGCATCATACATTGCTGTAATGCTTCTTCATACTGCCCATCCATCAGAACTGGTGGTAACAAATGAGGGAAAGCTGTTGGGAACCTGAGCTACGAAAGCAGTGCACGACATGAGGCAAGCAGCAGCTGACCACACAGCAGACATATTCAGTGGCCCCTTGCCTTCCTAAAATGGCTCTTTGAACAGTATTTCATGCTTATTTAGGGAAAAAAATTGTCTGAGTGCATTGTTTGGGGTAGTGGTGCATAGCCCATAGCAATCAGATTGTCTGTCACAAGCAGGAATATGTCTGTGATTGCTGAGTCTGCAGGTTAAGTAAGAGGTGACACCATTCCTTATGTGGAGCATTGTCCTAATGTCAACGTGGTGCTGTTTCCAGCACTTGAGCCAAGGAGGCAGTGCCTTGCTTAATGCCACAGCAGCACTGAGACCCTAAGAGTATTGAAAGAGGGTAAGTTTAAAAAAAAAACCTAAACTTTTTCAGCTCAAGCTTGAAGATTCTTACCATCTCTCCAAGTCTTGAGAAAGTCAGTCATTCTGCCTTTCCTGCCATCTGTTGTCTTTGTCACAGTTCTGCCTCCACTTGAGTTTTATACTTCACTTGATGCTTTGGAGATACAGTGATAGGAGCCAGACAGGACTATGGTAGAACAGAGGGAGGTGTGGTAACAGTCTGCTTGTCAGAAGTCATACTGAGAGGGGGAAAACACAGGAGCTGCTTACCATCCTAACAGTGTGGAAGAATGCAGGTTCAAAAAACAAGGTAAGGGGAGATAGGTCTGCAGCAGCAGGCTGAGCACTGCATCACTTTTCAAGTTGGGACAGGCATTGGACATGTGTGCTAAGGGGAGAGGGGGACTGTCATGTCAAGATAAGGAAAATAAACGATTCTTTGGAACAACGACCTTGGTAAAGCTTGAGTGCAAGGACAAGGCAAGAAGTAGGAAACATTACATGAAACTTAAATGTAGTTTAGATGGGGTTGAAGCCTTTCACACAAGCACTTCTGACGCTCTATTTGCAATGGAACGACTACATCATCCACAGGACTAATTTAGATTTTATTCTGGTATTTCTCAAATATAAAAAGTCAAAATTCTTACATCAATCTTTAAAGAAAATTCATGCAAGCAGGTCAAAATGTTTACAACTTAATTCCCTTCCCACCCCCCCTTCCTTTCAGTTTTCACTTCACAAACCATGCTGGTAAGTAAACCACGTGTCTGCCCCTTGTGTTTCTTTTCACAGCACATTGTTAACAGAACAATGCTAGGCTAAGTCAGGGGTGCAGTAAGCACCAAAGTAAGATTTTTCACTTGAACAGCCTCTCTGCAATACCTCAGGATTTCTTGTGTTTAAAAGCACATCTGTTTTGCTTAATTCTGGCTCCATGGGATTTTAAACTTCATGGCTCTTGTTCTTTGATACCACCATAATATAACTCATGAGAATCTCAAAACCTATCAGCCAGGAAAAGCAGCAGTACAAACTAGCCTCTGACAACCTGTCTCTTCCCTTTTTCCTCTGGAGAAACAAATCTGGATACATTGTACAGAATTTTTGGCATAAGAAAAATCCCAAATTTGCTTTGTTTGAAATAGGTTTGGCCCACTGAACTAGAGATTCATATAAAAAAATGCTTCTAACATTTAAATTGATAGGTAATAGAAAAAATTCTAGCCCTCCTATTCCCATTTTTCCAACTCTTTCTGTTGGAGTTTAGTGTCAGATTTCATAAGTACTGAAGCCATACCGCTGTCCCTTCACTACATTCACTGTAGCAAAATTGAAGTGTCTTCAGTTTACATCTGCAATTCACAAAACATTTCTCTTTGAAAGGGAGTAGAAGTCAAAGCAATAGAGCTTCATTCTGAAGGTTGCATAGAGACTGAAGAGATTTATACAACAAATGTTGTTTAAAAAAAAAAATAAATCTGTCTGGCACTACTGAGCAGCTCAAATGTGTGTGACCAAAAATATTTATAGGCAATCAACTCTGAGTTTGTTAGCAACAGCAGTACTGTACATTTTACATTATTATCAAATACATAATTCAAGAGTTACAAAATAAGATCATGCATTACCACTAAATCTCATACAAGCTTGGACTGATTTCATTCCAAGAATCTGAAATGGTGACAGAGTGTTTTTTTTTAAATGAATACAAACTCAAACTCTGGATTCTGTTTTAACTTTCATGGATTTAATACAATCTTATTACAAGAGAACCTATACATGTTTGCTCAATTTAAAGTGTTAAAATAACTACTGAACAAAAAAAAAAGTGAGCATTAAAGTGATGAAAAACGGGAGCTAAATTATTCATTCTTTTAAAGGCAGCTTTACGGCCAGAGGTACTATTCCACACCATGAGTATGATTTTAACAAAGATTAGACATTCATTGTGCTCAACCCCACCTTCTGTTTCACCAGGCTAAACAGTTAAAGTAGTGAGCTGAGCAAATGGTGTCCCAGTGTGGAACAGGTTCAGTGTAAAATAGCTGTACCCATGTGTGCACTACTGAAATAGCAATGCTCCTTCCCTGGCCTCCCACCTCCTGGCTGAAAGGATGGATAAGCTGTTGGTAATACTTCCACCTTTAGAGGTGTACCTGAACACTTGTGTGTTCTTTCCAGTTCTGGAAGTAACCTGGACCAGGAGCTAAGAGGGATGGCAAGCAGTGTCCTACCCACTGTTTAAGAAGTCTCCGGCTTTTTGGCTCATGCCTTGTCTCAGTAGTATTTATGACTCTTCAAAGAGAGCAGCATTAAGAGATCAGATCATCTGTTTCCCTAGTCTCACTGCATTTACATATGGCACAAGATTATTTTTTTACGAGTAACTTGTGGCAACAACATTTTTTCCCTAAAAAAGTGTAACAGCACAAAAAAATTCATAGCAGCATTTTACACAATTTGTGTTAAAAAAGTAGAAGTTAACCATTTGTGTATTGAGTAACAAAAGGTTTAAATTACATTTATTTTCCATTTTACACTCACTATTTACTAGTTGGACTATTTACAAAGGTTCAAATGTTGTATAAGAGAATGAGCTTCACCCACAATAAACTTCACATGTGAGGCAGTGGTCTACCTCAACCTGTTTTGGCTGAATATAAAGGAGGTACAGTTGGGTTTAGATCCTAGAAAAAATTCAGAAGTAGGATGTTCATGTGGATTAGACTGTGTTCTTGTAGAAGAAACCATGCACACACACACACATACAGAGAGAGTAATCCTATGGTAAAAACATTAAGACCAACAGTAGATATAGTTTTCATTTTCTCGGATAAAAAGCAGGAGAAATAATTAGAACAGGGAGGTTGCCAGCTGCACCTCATTTATTCCAAACTACATTTTTACTAAGAGGCCAGCTTTTATTTGAGGAAGCTAAAGTAACTGATGTTTAAAAAGTAGAACTGAAGAATTTAAGAATTAACTTAAAATGGCATGTTTAAGCACTCCTAATAAAACAAAGGAGTATTATTTCTCTACTGGTGTAGCAGGTATCAAGACTCCTGTCCCAAGCACTGGAGACAGCACTACTGGCTCCTGCAAGGCAAGGCACCTCAACACGTGCTTGCTAATAGACACCTCTGCAACCTAAGGGTGCCCCCTGGTTAAGTCTTACTTTTCAAACATTTTTAAGTTGCAACAGACTGCAGGAACACAACATGAGATGTTTCTAATTGAAGACAGAAGTTTTTGGAACCTGCAGTGTAATCACACCATGAACAAAACATGTATTAAGGTTAAAAGGAAAAAAAAAAGTGGGGGGAGAAAGATCTACAATGCTTTTCACATAAATCTTCTGACAGGTCACCAGCTGACCAAATGATGGAACAGAAGTCTAGTGGATAGTTTTGGTAGCTGCAAGACAAAGTTACTGTTCTTGCCCTAGTTATGTTACATGAAGATTGCATAGGACAAGGCAACCTTTTGGGTAACTGAGGCAAGCAGTGCTTAGTGTTGGTATCCTTTGCTCTTGACAGGCTGAATGAGGTTTAGTGCTTTATCGTAGTCACCCTTGTGCATCTCTGCCTTCAACACATCCATTTACCCAGATACTGTCAGTTTAAGGTCTTAGCACTTCATCTGTGGATACCAAATAAGAGTTCAGTATAAAGACTATTTGCTCAAGCTTTAACTACTGACTAAAACTCACAAGTTTTAAATAAGCTGAACACCACTGAGATGCATATTTTATTTTAGCAGATACAGAAATTTATAAATTTATATAGTCAAGTTGTTTTTTTTTTAATGGCCTATTAAGGCATCTTAAAAAAATCCCTATATGGCTTTGGTTTGCTGAAATACTACTTTACATTGTGAAAAGAAAAACATGTTCAAATAAATTTGACATTATGACACATTCACATATTTCACTTAGAACTGACGGTTATACAGATGCCTACATGTGATCACAGATGTCTCCTGTTGTGATGACATGAATAAAAAGGGAATCCAAATGTTTATCTCACAGTAGAGGGCAACCCAGAAGTCTGTGCGGAAGTGACATATAAGGAGTTATTATCGGGAAGAGGGGGAACCACAGAGTTTCCATTAGTGGGTGAACAGCTCAGTTTCAGTTTTTCCAAGTATTCTGCATGAACAGGCTTGTGACACTGAAGGACCTTGATTGCATCTTCTACTTTAAACCATTCTCTTTTCCTTCCTGAATGAGTACAATCCACAAGAAAGAACAGAGTTATAAAATTTTAACAGCACTACTGGTTTTTCACTTTTTCTCAGCTCTTTGGAAGTTGAAGCTGTCAGGCAAAAGAGCGAATGAAAAGACCTTGAACTGATCAACGCAAGAGCTTCACTCAAGCTTACTAAAATGCAATTCATAAGAAAGCCTTTCAGATAACTCTCTTGAAGCAGATACTGGACAGAAACTATGTGCTCCAAATGCCACATCTGGTCATTAGAGGAAAGTGTGATGTTATTTAAATGACTTGATACTGCCATCCTACACTGTCATGCCTAGCAGAAAACCAATCTTTAGTCTAAACATGCATGCATGAAGAATGGCTTGGCCTGATTCCAAAACCCATGTTCCATACTCAAAATCTCCATATGCATCCATATATGGAATTACTCAGGTTAGCTGTAAGTTTTAAAAAATAGTATACCTTGCATGAGACATGTTTATATAAGTTTCAAGACTGTACTAATATTAGCTTAAGACCATCTTACTTTTACAGGTTTTCCCTTAAAATTCAAAGCCTCTGAAAATACATATAGACAAGGTCAACGGTAGTACTGTTAAAAATGGAATTATTTCTATTTTTCATTTGGTTTTACAGCATTACAAGTACTGTGCTTGAGCATATATAAACCACTTGTTTTAAGATCAAGGGCACTTTCAAAAACACCCTAGAGTATCAGACAGTAAAACATCCTTTTTATGGAAAAACCAATTTGGCAGTATAGTATTCAGCCTTTAAAAAATTACAATGCTTACTCTGTCATAATGTTATAATAATTAGCGTTTTCTAAGAACAAGAGTAACACTATGTTGGAAGGAACCCTAGTTATGTGTGTACTGGAGTGTGCAAGAACAGCATCCCTTGACTACTTCTAGAACACAATTAGCATTCCCCCTGAATTACACAAACTGCTTCAGAAAAATGAAGAGAGTTTGCTTAAAACATTTTAAAGCATAGCATGTAAGGACAGAGATAAATGATATAATTTACCTATATTAACTGAATCCTCCCAGTCTTCCAGTATTTCCGTCACAGTAAGAACATAAACGTATGTCCTATGCTTCCGATCCTGGTTCTGCTTGAATATTAGAAGTACAAGTTTAAAATCTCATCTAAATAACTTACAGACTTACCACAACTACAAGATTAGAAATTACTTACCTCTAAAGGATAGTTGCCAGCAAGCCTGGCTTTTATTTTCACTAAACAAACATCTGTACTGATGAGACCCAAAATGATGGGAAAACAAAAGTTTTATTTGAAACTGCTATTCTCTTTTACTAGACTAAAAGAACTGAACAAAACCAAAGACAATACAAACAATTTTGAAGACCGTGCAGTTCTGACCAAAGTGTGTTCTTGGTCACCCAGCTAAATATTAGCAGTTATCCAGTAGTACTGCCCTAGATAAGTACTAGTACTTATCTTTTACATATGTTGCAAATTACTGCAGTATACCACATTTGCTAAAACTGTTTCCACGACGCATTTCCTGGATGAAAGGTCATTTAAAAGAACCCAAACACTTTTTGCTAGATGGAACCACTGCATCATGTGGCCATGTTGTCTACACAGTGCTGGCTATTAAGTTTCAGTCTGTGAGTGAGGCAAATTAAATGACAAATACAAAAATAATTGCCATCTGCTCATTCAGCAGGTTTGCCACGATGGCAGCACTCACCACCTGTTAAGAAGGCATGTGTTTTGCACAAGGCAGGTTAGACTCAGAGTCTGACAGAGGTATCTGCTCAGGGTGAGGCCACTATGCTGCAGCCAGTCCACGCAAGGTTGGCATAGACATTATTCCCTGCTACTCCACAGCAGCCTAGTGGCAGTGTTTGAGGTGCTACCTGACCAGCCAGATCGTCCTTCCTCTTGGAGAAGAACTGAGCTCCTAAAAAACCAGGACCATCTACAATTACAACTATATTAAGAACCAAGAGATGTTATGGCCTAGCTCCCCTAACAGATGGCTTTATCCTTGTGCCAATAACCCTTCCTACTTAACTTAGTTTCAGTACAAACTTAATAGAACTGTTGTGCTTTACTAGGAAATAAAAATTCTCCAGAAGTTGTCAGTATCACCATTAAATAGGACACATATATTGATAACACATATCCTTTCTGGCTGTAGTTCTAGAATAAGAGGACTCAGCAGCAGCATTTATTCCATCTTCTCTTAGTTCCACCCCCAGGTCACAAGATGTGGCTCCTGCAATGGTACTAACAACAGTTTGTGGGGGCCTGTTGAGAAACTAAAGTAGGGCCTTGATTTATGTTAGAAGTAACCTAGGGAAGTGACACAACACCAATTTTTCTCTCTTCTGGTCTAGCTGGTGCACATGGCTTCAGAAGAACATATACCTGAATTACCAGTCAACCATTGTGCTTTGCAGCCCCTGTCTTAAGCCAACAACATGACAGGTATTTTGGGTTTTTTTTTGTCTGAGCTGGGAAATGGAGAATACTTTTGTAGACTGACCAGCAGAGTTGAAACACAGCCAAGTTTTTAATGTGTAGGACCATCCAGTTCAACTCAAACTCCCCAAAAAATCAGAAAAATGTGAGTAGTACTAACTACAAAGCTACAGGAGCTTCTCTAATTAATTGTGTCATGGCTTCTGTACTTCAGACAATGGGACACATGACTAAGTAATATTTCACACAGGAAATCCCTGTCAGGAATCCACTGCCTATAAAAGCTGGGTAAAGATTTGTACCTAACTGAGACTAAGGGACTTCCACTTAATATACAGCACAAGCTAGTAACACTGGATGTATTGGGAGCTGAAGACTACTAAAACTACAGTCTGCTCCTGTCTAGAACCTGAGCAGAAGTGGGCAACACCAACACTAAAATAGAGTTCTAGCTAGCAAGTGTCCTTGAGCTGCCAGTAGTTCAGACTGATGTTTATACCATCAAACAGATGTTTTGAACTACAGAATTAGCTAAAGATTAGATTTATCTGTTACTCAAAGCCTTGGCCTTTTTTAAGTGAATCAAAGCCATAATAAGAATTTATATCCAGACTCATTAATTCACATGCACGAAATCTGACAATTTAATTCAGCAAAATCTAAGCAGGGAGGAAAAGTCAAAAGAGGGCCTCAAAAAAGGCTGGTGTAATGCTTCAGAAATCCTAACTCTATGAACAGTTTGGGTTTTATGGATTTTTTTTTTTTTTTTTTTTACTTCTAGGTATTGTTTAAATACTAATTTAATCTTTCTAGTAAAGGTCCAAAATGACCTCAGCTTAGCTCAGCTGGTGAGAGCCTGGTGCTTGATAATACCATGGTAATGAGTTTGATCCCTATAGCAGACATTCACTTAAAAGCTGAACTTGATGATCTTGGTGGGTCCCTTCCAACTGAGAATATTCTGTGATTCTGTGAAACTGGCGTAAGTACTTTGAACTCTTCCTATTCAAATCTACACACATCATCTAACACCTAAAGTCCTGTCTAATGCAGCAGATCCAGTAACACTGCAAAATTAGAGGTAAGTAATACTCATGGACTTAAATCTGATGTAGCAGCTTATCAGTTCTCACAAACCATTGCTTTTAGAATTAAAAGAAATAGCTCACCTCAAATATCCCAAGTAGTCTGCCTAGCTTTCCCTTTACTCCAGCCTACAAAACAAACAGGAAAAAGTGTTAGCATTTGGTATTAATTAAAAAAAAAAAAAAATAAAGTAGCTGTACCATCATCCTACATTAGCATACTCTTCCTTTTTAGGGTTATTTAAGAAAGAGTTTTAACTTCAGTTTTGATTAGATAGTGCTGCACCAATTTTGGAGATTCTGTTTTTAGACTCATATTTATGAGTATTAGAGTACAAAAGCTTGGCCTAATGAGTGTCTCCAAGAATCCATAAATCTTTCAAGGTTTCCATCCAGACTAAAATACTGTACTACTTACCACATTTTTAGTGTACTGTATTTTATTAAACAGATAAATCATACCCAATACTGAAATCATCTGTGAAAGTAGAAAGGGCAAGAGAATTTTAAGTAGTATTAGAAATAATCTAAAGAAGCAATCATAGAAACGCCAGTGCTATTTTACACAGAAATTTAAATACAAGTATTCAAAATACAATTATAAATTAAACTCTATGTTATTGCATGGATCTTGCAGCATAATGACTTCATGTGTGCTGGCTTTCATATCAAAGTAGCTTTTGGCATGTAATGTAAACCCCAGATTTATATCCCCAATTCTCTGCAGTTTTGAACTCTTGTTCTAGCTAGTACAATTATAAAAGGCTTTCAATTCAGACTTTTACTCCAATATCTTAAAATAATCCCCGTATCAGCCCATGCTTCATGATTTTTATCAATTCAGAGAAGGTGGTCATTACTTCCTACTAACTCTTACGGTTTGCTTTTCCAAAAGTAATATATAATGCCTTTTCCAAGAGACATGGCTTACAATCACCCATTATTTCTGAACAAAACTCAATCCATAAAGGCATATTTTGCCTACTGGCAGACAAAGTCATATTTAGATTGTTTTTGTCTTGTTGTATAACCAATATTTAAAATAGAGCTTCTTAGTGCTAAGATGACATTTTCTGATTTTCAGTCTTCTGATTTCAGTCTTCCAGCCTTAGCCAAAGACAGTTATTGATGTCTTATGTCTTTATATAAAGGACCATATGGATCTTCATTACATTTTAATGAGTAACTCTGACAAATAGCTGGGCAGGCTTTATCAGTAAGTCTAATCAAAGTCTTACAAGTGAGTGCTTTCTGTGACTGTCTTTTTAAAGAACGCAGATGGCTTGGTGTTATTTATTAAGCCATTTTGATGAAGGAAGCCCGACCACAGCCCATGCAAAATCATCAAGGCATCTTGCTCATCTGGAGCAAGAGGCAGAGCAAAAGTTAATGCAAAACTACATACAATATTCTGTGTGTCCACTGTGATCGCCAAGATACCTGTTAGAGCTCATAAAGCCAAAATGAACAACTGGGCTTGATAGAGAAGTGATTAAGCAGCACATTAATTAGGAAAGTGAGAGGCCCTTATTTTGGGTTGAAGGAGTAAGCTGTGCCACAACAGGCACTAACGACTGCTTGCGATCTATACTGGGTAATGCAAAAGCACTTATTTGCGAAAAGCAGCACGCTGAAGAAATGTTTAAGTTTTCCTGATCAGTCCTAATTTCCTCATTACAGTATTACAGTATCACTGCAAGTGGGAGTCTGACAACTAACTAATATTTAACACGTGGCAAAACCACCATGACCAGTTAGGTTTACTGACACTGAATAGCTTTCATAGAGAAGTTCTGTCAACTTATTGGTATCCCACAGTCACATTGTGAATTTATCAATGTTACTCCAAGTGGAATTTACTTAACAGTTTCTCTTTTCTCCCTCCAAGCAAATCAATGGTTTAAACAGATACACTGAGCTGAGTAATTCTGAATGAAACTATTAGAAGCACTCTATTACATCAAGTGCAAAAACTCCCCAAAGCTTGAAATGAAGCTTTAGTGCAATCAGGTGTTGCTACGTAAATGTGATTACTATAACTGATGTCTATTTACTCTCTACTCAAACATATGTTTTTCCAAAATGTAGCATCATGCCTGCAGACAACAGTGTATTTTGAAAACCTCTACACTTAGAAGTGTAAAAAGGTAGTGATTCAAAGTCTCGTGATTCTTTTCCCTGAAAATAATATTCAGCTGAATAATCTTCATAGTTGAAAAAGTACCTTGAATTTGACAGTGATCTTTTAGTGCTTTTACTAACATGTCCTTCAAGTTCTTTTGGTAATGTAATTCAAAATGTGCCAAATTTAAGTGCTAGAGGACCAAGAAATACTTTGGCTTTATCCCCAGAACATCAAAAGCAGTTCCCCCTTTTCCAATGGTAAGCTTCTAATCCAGTGCACTGGCTAAATTCTAGACTTTGCACCATTTTGCCTCTCATGAAAACATACTTCTTTCTTTGGCTTTTATGTATCCATGGCTGTTAAAATATGGTTCTTCAAGGAAACAGAATCCTATAGGCTTCTGTAATTGTGTAAGGCCATCTAAGCTTTGGGGGAAATGCCTGAAAAACCCCAGCTTTCTTCTGACAGAGATGCTGTTGAATTAAGTGCTATACTTCCCCAGAACAATTCTCGAAGGAAGTCTGAGTACTATGAAAAGGGGACCTCAGATCTGAATCCTATGCATATATTTTAGCATTAGTCTAAATCCAGCCACAAGAGAAAACTATCCACTTCATCCCATAGTCAGTCTAGCCTGGAGGTCCTTCCTTTTCACAGCTGTGGAGGTACTGCAATCACAGATGAGTGTCAGACTCGCCTGTTTCCTGTAGATGGAGCAAGAGTCATGCTGCAGTTTAATTTCTAAGCTAACAATCTTCCAGGGCAGAAAGTTGCCTAAGATCTGAAAGATTTGAGTTATTTTTAACTCTGGCATCTATCTGTGGCATAGTACTGTAGCCATTTTAATGGCAACACTCGTGGAGGGATGATGGCAAGACTACTCCTACCCCATTTTTGCATATTTTTATAAAACAAAATGTTTGACAACATCTGCCTTCATCTTTCAACTGAGTGTGCTTTATTAATTTATTTTTGCAGTGTCTAACTAGTTCCAGTCTGTAGCACTCCATAATTTTTCAAATATTAGATGCTCATTGGAGCTAATTCCTCTGTTTCCTGTGAGAAGTATTAGATGACTGCCATTTTCACAGTTGCAGCAAATTAATCTTCAGGATGACCCTCTTCTTCTCAGAAACTATATCCACACAGGGCTGGGGGGAAATGGTGTATTTTCTCATAGGCCTTTCAATACACTACTAAGACAAACAAAACAGGAATCTCTTTTTTGTAAGATGGAGCAAGAAAAGGGAGCAGTTCACCGTTCACAGGAGATCTCCATTTACAAGGCTGGGCATCATTGGCTTGCCACTCATTTGTGTCATTTTTCTTCGAACAGAGAACCTATCTTCATCTTTCATGGTATGCAATTAAAACAAAGCTCCAAATTCATTAATGGAGTAGCTCCTCATTTAGATGAGGTTCAACACCTTTCTGGGATTGCTTTATAGGGTAACTACATTTTGGTATTCTACTTTCAGGTTTGTGAAAGTTTATTGTACCTAAATAATTAAGGTAACTGTCAATTTCCTGTAACCTGTGAAATGTTAGACAACCTTAAATTCAGTAGAGGTAAAAAACTCGTTTCACTAACATAAACAGAACTGAAGAATTAAAAAAACCCTGGAGTCATGTCCACGGGCAGACGATGAAACAATTGCAATGCACATACATTTGATTACAGAGATCTTTGCGTTGTAAAACAGAGATTCTAAATACACTACTGTTGGTGTCGAATGAGGATATTTAAAGCCAGTGGGCTATCAATACTTTTACCATTAAGGAATTGCATTATAATTCCCACTATGAGTTTATCCATTTTAATAAATTAATAGAAACTAGTGCTTAGTTTGTCCATGATCCAAAACTGAAGAAACATTTCAAACCACTGTGCTTTCTTTGAAGTTTATTAATTCACAGAACTCTTTAACAGTTCACTGTACTGTAACCAGCTTGCCAGGTGACATTGACCTTAGTATAAAAATAGAAAGGACATCCACCTTTAGAAAGTCAGTATAAATTTCCATGGCTCAAACCCCTAAATACCACTCTTTTTTCTTTAAAAATGGCACTTGGCAGTCTCATGGAAGCATATAAGATTTAGTCAGTAGCTGAAGAATATTGTACTTTAAGGCATGAGCTTCTAAGTCTGATCACCTATACAAGCTATCATACCCAAGAAATTCTGAGGGAGTAGAACAAGTGTAACCAAATTATTTTTGCTTATTAAAGCCCAGTGTCTGTGAAAACTCTCCATGCATTTTCAAGCACAGCTCAAAGATGAACATGACTGGAACTTTATATTGTACACCAAAACATCATAAAAAGCATAGTCCCTTCAAGATCATCCACTCTTCACCACCAAGGAGAAAACCCCAAACATATGACTACAGTTTAGTCAGCTCTAATTTAACATGGAGATGAGACTTTACTATCTCTCATCTTGGACTACACCTTAAGTCAGAACAGCAATTAAAATTACTAAGAACACTGAGCAGAGGACTGTGCTTTTTAATCCTACCCATGAACTCGTGACAGTAGGAAGACAAGACTTTCCCTAGAGGTGTTATGACTGCTTGGAAGCCTAAATCTTTGCTGACTCATTGCTAGAATTCAAACTCTTTACTCCTTTCAAATGGACTGTACCCTGTGGCTGAGTACATCTTATGTAGATCAAAATGGACTCCTCCAGCAAAACTGAACAGAGCCTGGAACACTTTTGATTAAGTGAGGCTTATTCATGCTTGAACCTTGCTGCAGGGAGGCTGCTGAGAGCAGCAAATAGTGAAATAGTCTGTTCCCCAAGTAAAGTGGGGGAAGAGTCACTGAATTACAGTTCACAGATGATCTCATTTTGACCCTGAATAGCAGGCACTGTTTGGTGCAAGTCACATCTACATCAAGTTCCTAAGCCTCAACACCAGAACAGAAGCAGTCTTAAGAGTGAGCAAGACAAACCACCAAATAGCATAGCAAATAGAAAAAAAAAAATCATTACACATACTAATCAGCAACAATATTGCTGGTTTTGGGAATAGCAAAATGGGATGAGAAAACTGTCTAAGTCTAGTAGAAATCCTGTAGCTCACTCACCAGAATACATCCAATTTTTGAAAAATCTTGCACCTTCTATTTAAAAGTATGATATTTTGATTTTTCTTGCCGTTTTATTTGGTTTAGACACAGCTGTTAGATATCAAAGAAACACTTAATATTCTTGACCATTTTCCTAGGAAAAATAAATAGCAAGTGAAACCCCAGAATTCTGAATTTGAAATTTAAATACTGTAGTACAGGGAAACTGCATGAATTCATCGTGACTTACAGCTATGTTTTGCCTAGTCATAGGGGCAGATATAGAAAGGCAGACTATAACCATAGTGCTTTCTTGATAGATAAGCAGTCTTAAATCTATGAATTCTCAACGGTTTAGTTTGGAATGTCCTCAAAGGTCTGTTGATTTCTTCTTCTTATGCAGCTACATGTTAATGGTTAGTTTACCTTCACTCTGTTCTACAACAGCTGCAAGTCAAACATTTTCTTCACAAACACAGAAATGTTACACTACTGTAACATGTCATTTGGCATAAAGTCACAGTTCTACTTCCAGTACTTGTTTATAAAGGCAGACAAATTTAGCTATGAAATGAGAGTGCTGTGAAGAAGCTAAGTTAATTAGTTCACCTCACCACACTATACCCCAAATCTAACATGCAGAACTGCAGTTTTTTGAATATCATAACCACAAAGGTCTCACTCAAATACTGGATAAAGGAAGTAGTTTCCTCTTCCTTCTTGGTTCCCATCTGAAGACAACAGTAGCAAAGGCCAGCTGCATTTTTTGCTTTGTTTTAGTTACCTCTTCATACACCTCTCTCACAGCTGCTCCCCCTGGCTCTTCTTCTGGTTCCATTCCTCCACCTGGCACAATCCACTGATCTGGGTATCGGCTACTGCTTACCAACAGCACCTATAAATTAATTATAACATATTATAATTAATTAAATCAAATAATTGCAAGTGACTGTTAAATACAGCTCACAAGTCAGGAATCTCACTACTATCTGTCTTTGCAGCAATGCACCTTTTCACCTAGCCAGATGGATTACAGACTTTAGAAACAAAACATAATAGGCAAGCAGGAGTTGGAAAAGGAGGAAAACAGTTTGCATCCAATCTTAGTTTTATAAAACTAAGTCATGACAATGTCATTGCAACCTCTTTGTACAAACTCTTTCATTGGCTGCTTAGACACAATGCAGAAAATACAGAGTAACATGCACAGGAGTGAAGGCATACAACAAAAATCTAATAGCAATATTTTCCAGAACTAAGTCTTTGAATCATATAGATAGCAAAGTATGAAATTAAGACATTTTCATCACATAGAAGTTAAACTAATTCTTCTGGAATGGCATCTTCTGGCTAAAAATAGACTTTTGAAAATATTTCTAATTTTTATTCAGAAACAAGCTTCTTTTTAGTACTGAAGTGTTATGTTAGCATGATATGCTTACACTATTGCATAACTAAAATACAGGGAGAGTACTTCATTGGCCCTTGTCCAATTTGGTTTCTTTTAAACATTTACATAAGAAGAAAAAGCACAACACATTGTATTTGATTTCTAAATTTAACATTTTTTCCCAAGACACTTTTATTTCACTTAATTTGACTCTAACCTGGTTCTGCCATATATATACACCAATTTAAAAGCCCCTGTCTATAGGATGCATCCTTCATAATATCCAGAGCAGAGATGATCTTCGCTATCTGTCCAACAAACTACGATACCTTGTATTTGGAATAACTTTGCAGTAGAAGTTTATGGAAATAAGACCTTGATTCAGGACCACTTGGAAATAAGCAGTTTAACTTATATTTGAGACATATCCCAGTTACTAAGACATACTCAACCATCTGTGTAGTAAAAGGCTTCCTATCCTAGGCATTACTGACATAAACCCTACCCTGAAGTCAAAAGACAACTGTGGGGAGTAAAAGGGCAGGGTCAGTGCCCGAATCCTGAAAAGCAATTATAAGACTAGAACAAGAACCACAAGTCTAAAGGTTATAGTTTTAACTGGTGCCAGACAACTGAAGTGACAGTCCCAGCCCTCACCTTTATGGACTTCAAACTTACCCCCGTTGGGTTAAGTAGGAAAATGATTGTCTGATGACACCGACAGGGAAATGATTACCACTTATACTATGTCCCTTTGGCACTCATGAAAATAGGTTGTAGGTTCACCTACAGGAACTAGGAGTTTATCTCAGATGACTGCATATTTCATGAATGCAAAGATACATGTGCATACTGAGGTGCACCTGGAGGAGCCTTATCTGACAGAAACTGTCTTGCAATGTTTATCTTATGTGCAGTCAAGATTAGTACAGCGGACAATCCTTTAGGGTAGGACTAATTTCCCCAAAGTTTTTTCCTATGCGAAGTAAGGAATACAGCAGAGACATCATTTAGTACAGAAGCATTCTTAGCATCTGATCGAAAGGTTCATGTTTTCAGTTAACTCAAGTATTTTACTCCGCTATCTAAAAACCTAAAAAAATTCAGCAAAAGCAGTAAGGTTAGACACAGATGCATTTCAACTTGATCTTTACAGCCAAAGGTTTTGGTTTCCTAGGATCCTTTGACATTAACAAAAGATTCACAGAGCGTACACAGTCCTACTAAAAGTAATTTTAGAGAATGTTTTTCAACACTTAGGTGGAGCACCTATATCACTACAAAGAACCACTTTAAGCAGTGCTTAAAGAGAAATTGTAAAAATCAAGTTATGAATTTGCTTCTGAGTTCCAGATAAAAGCATGAAACATCATTTTCTGCTGATGAAACTAGCACTCAATCCAGTCATGTGAAAGCTAGCAACAATAATGAACAAAAGGATGATTATCATTAAATCATTCCCAGCTTGGCAGAACAATTTAAAATCAGCATTCATTGCTTAGTTAAGGCTAAACATAAAACTCTTAATTACAACTATGGGATAAATCAGGTTGCTTATTTTGGCAGTGTAGTGTAAAGCCAGGATTTTTTTATGCCTTTATATATAGTAGTTGACTACTGCTAATCTGATCAATAGGCTATTAAACTGGGCTTGTACATATATTAGCTTTAAATTACCCTTTTAAAAAGCAGAAACAAATACATCTAGAAGGTAATCAACATTAAAATACATCAACTCTTGTAGATAGGCTTTACAGCTACATATACAATAAACTCCCAAGCATTACAGCCTGAGAATTCATTTTAGCAACTATCCAAACCTCCACTATAACCCTGGAAGCATTTTCTCAAACACCTTTCCCTCTGTGCCTTACTCTCCTGTGCCTTATTCCACTGCTTTTACAGTCTGAGTCCAAGGGATCACACTAAGAAAGATCCCGGAGATGCTCAGATGCACAACTTTTTTTTACCCATTAACACATGAAGCCACTAGGGCATGAAGCATCCATCCTGGGGTAATACTATCAAAAATACTATGTACTTGGTGTTAATTAGACTCAACAAACAACGAAACCTGACAGCTAGCAATTACAAGATTGTGTGGTAAGGCTGAAAAGCATTCTACAGATTTTTTTTTTTAGTCATAGCATCAAGCAGTCTTCCATGGTTTTGGTTTTTGTATGTTGTTTTTCATTCATGTAGTTTTTGAGGTGTTTCCATCTGTAAGTGGCCAGAAGATTAATCCTCCAGTACCTAAATAACAAGGCTGTAAATATAAATGTGATTTAACTATGAAGACACCAAAAAGATGTTGACACTGCACTCACATGCCAAGAGAGGTACAAGAATCAGCGGCAAAAATGCAGCAATTCACCATCCCTTGAAAGAAGATAAACTAGGAGAAATGTGATCTAGGTTGCCTGGACATCCAGTCTTTTCTGAGGAGGCTCATGGTCAAGTAGATTACAATAGTGTATTGGAGAAGAAAAGACTGCAGAATCTCACACACCTGTATTTTTTCTGACTTATGCACACCAAATTTTACATCATTACCCCATTAGGCACAGAAGAAAAAAAAAAAAGCAGAAGTACTTCCTATGCAAAGAAGTCTGTGTTCTGTATCCCCAGATGCAGAAAAAGGACCAAGATTTGAGTTGTATTACTTGCTAGTGATCACTTCCTTTCCCATGTCTCTGACTAGGGCTTACCATTGATAACTTGTTCAAAAGAGGTACCAAGTATTGCAATGAAATTTGCTTGTCTAGTTATATGGCTATGTTTATCTTACACCAAAGACCAAGGTAAAGATACCACAATGCTGCCAAGTGAAGAAGTGAAGCTGCAAAGTTCAGCTAAGAGGAAACAAAAGAAAAATTCTTCCATTAAGCATTACCAGCCAAGTTTCAGCTCACTTCCAAGTCCAGGAATAGCAATGACCTTTGAGTGTAGTGAGTAGAAACTGCTAGCCAGCCTGCTTGTAATAAGCACCTATCAATACATGTAACAATAATATGGTTAACCAAAAAGGTTATTCCAGGGCAGGTGGCATCATGGGACTTGGTCACTATAAATGCTAAGCTTGCAGGCAAACAACTGAAAATTTCTAAAGATGCTGAAGTTTTGGCCTCTTCAGTGTTCTCAAATCAAAACCACTCATGGAACAGTTAGTAGCCATGTATTCCAGAAGACCAAAACGGCAACAGCTCTGAGTAATACAAATTATAACCACAAGCTATTAATCTCAGTATTTTTTGATATTAAGCACTAGAGGGGTTGAAAATGGTTTAAGTTTATATAAAATATCATTGCTTTCTATTATTTCTTAACTGAAGGACATTATACCTTACCAAAGTAATTGTATTAAAAACCAATTTACATTAAAAAGCAGGGATAAAGTTTAAATTAGCTAGAGCAAACCCCCTCAGCTGGATTCTTTGGACTTCAAAACAGCCATCCCAAACTTGAAGAAAAAATTTACAGCTGAAAATACACCATTCCAATTTCACAATAATTATTTGTCATTAGATGCCATCAGATGTCTTAAAGTTCTCTATTCCCAGCCTAATCCCATCTATTCCTGTCTTCCCCACTGCACACCCCATTTTCTTCCCTCTCCCACTACTCCAGTAGCTATGTCCAACTTGATGTTTGAATTACCTGATAGAGACAGCCAAGTCTGCCCTACTTTATAGAAGAGCAGTAAACCTGGCAGTTAAAAGGGGCAATGTCCAAGAGAAAAGGAATCAACCCCTCACTCCCAAAAGGTCGCTGAGCATGTGTGACTCAGCTGCAAAGAACATCACATTGCTCAGGTGTACTACTCAGAAGACAGGTGTGTGGAAGACAAAGGATTCAGCTCCCACACTCTACAAACATGAGTACACACAAATCATTTCAGATGATTTAAACTGATCAGAGTATAGAAAAGATCATTAAGGCATTAAAAGGTACTTCTCAGGTTCAAAACAGAGTCAAATGCTGCTAGATGTACTGCATATTTTCATAGGCATCAGAAACATTAAGAGGATAAAACATTCAAGCCTACTTTGAGAAAAAAGTCGGGACCCACTCGAATGGAGGTTAATATGATATAATTTAACACACTCAGTATGGAAACTCAGCCTAACATGGTTGGTCTGCTAAAGTTACAAGTGCCTGAAAGAGCCAGAAAGATGGTTTAATCCTAATACAGCCAAAAGGGTCAGTCAAGCCCTATGATTTGTTTAAAAACAGCCATAAACAGATGCTCAAGGAGGAATACAAACAGTGAGTATTTGATTATTCCCTAACACTTTCAACTTCCAACTCTTTTCAGCTCAGGAGCTTCCTTAAAAGCACTAGGGAGCAACTTTCAATGCTGCAACACAGGAACACTATTGAAAAGCAAGGAAAAGCAGCTCTTACAAACACTGCATCATATATGCAGAATTAACTGTATAAATTTTTAGGCAAAAGCACACATCTCACCTTAGAGAGCATATGTCAGCCTGCTACTGTAGTTAAGAGATTTCCTTTATCTAACATTTCTTTTTCTATTCTGAGAATCACTACCTCAGTTTAGTAGTTCTGAAACAGTTTCTCAGTTCCCCCATAGGTTAACATGGTATCCTTGTCCTAGAATGCCATTGCTTTTTTTGGACTGCAGAAGGTTGGAAAATGCAGCTTTAAACTTTGCCATAGCAATGCTACATGGGCAGCATTTGGTAAGGAACATTTGCCTTCCTGAAAAGATTCTCAGTAAAGTGACTGCTTATAGTCCTCATTTGTTAGTGCAGTAATATTCAAAATTATTTTTTAAACATGGAGAAATAACGTGCACAAAGGTATTGTAAAGTAGTAACAAAACCTTGGGATCAGACTTGACAGCATTTTAACAGCTAAGTAAAGACTGCAACACCTTTACTTTCCCCCTAACACTGGGATAATGAGTTCAGGAAGCTGACCTGGATGAAAAGTAGATTCCCCACAGAAGCTTAGTGTCCAGCCTGCACACACCACACCCATCAGGACACAGCCATTCAAGGGGCAGCAAGGCACCACTGCAACCTCCCAGTTTCAGATGAACCTACACCAATTCAAGAGCCTCTAGCAAAGTACTTTAAAGACAGTAGACTGAAAAGCAGTGCCCAGTAATGACAGAGGTTAAAAAGATGGTTTAGCCTCACTGAACAGCAGCCAGCACAACAGCAGAGGAATGGCTAATTAGCAGTACATTAATGCTAATGCTCATTAATTTGAGCATAAATCTTGAAAGCATCTCAGAAAAACTGGGTTCTGTCTACACAATATATTAAAGTCTGAAATATCCTCCCAACTTTAAGATCACTTTTCAAAGCAGCAACACAGCAGTTGGATTATCGGTCAGTGCTACTTTATCCCCATTCTGATGATGAATGGAAAAGAAATATGGATATAATTTTATAATACTTCAAAATTAGATCTGGAAACTATTTTTTCCTTTGAGACCTTCTGACTTTAAGGCTATAGGGCAATAAGGAGAGACACATCAGCCCTTTTCAGAAGTTTTGCTTTTGACTTGAAATTACAGCTACAATATTTTATAAATTTTATTTCACATTAAATTGAAATATTTGGCTAACATGTTATAGTGATACAGAATTTGAGTGTCTTCCTCTGGCTATTTAAAATATTTCATTTTGTTCTTTGGCCAAAGTGTTCACATCAGGAATAGAACAGCACTACATGTACTATTACAGCATGCCAGTCAGAACACACTTCCTCACATACAGTGACTCCAGTCACCTGTAGCATCTGTTCTCCCCCTAAGCTTTATCATGCCTTGGAGAACAGATGTGACAGGCCTCACAGGGTGATGAAGGGTGCAGATCTTGCACCCAGACATATGACAAGAGGAAAAAAAAACCAAACAAACTGAAAAAACCCAAACCTGCAAACAAACAAGAAACTTCCCATGATGACTGCCTATAAAAGAAGTTTTACTTCTCATGCTGGGCCAGTTCCCCAATCCACTATACGTAACAACCTTCCTCCCTCATGCTTGCTAGTGCAGACCAAGGGGGAAACCACAATATCAGGTAGCAGGGGAAGAGCTAAATTAATATTGCCGCCCATGTCTTTTTAACTTGAAACCACGGCCTAATCTCGAGCAGAACTGGGCTTCACTGGTTACCCAGCAACATAATCTGTTTGACTAAGGGATCAGCTTCCAAGCACTTGTCAGAAACAAGAGTTCCAGGTTTTTGAGAGCTGTTCAACTGCAGGTAGATTTGACAAGTTTATTTCTTGACAAGTACCAGTCACCTTTTAGCCTTTTCTATCTTTGACATACATCTTTGAAGACAAAAATTTGTTTTAATGTATTTACATTTGTAGCTCTGATTTCACCAAAGTGCTTAAGCACTAAGTCAAAAAGCCACTAAATTGAAGTAAGCTTTTCAAGAGTTCTACAAACAAGACTGGAAAAAAATACACATCAACCTATGGTCTGTGAACTCAAATATCTACAAGAGATATTTAAAAAAACCGTGTCTACAAACCCTAGCTAGAGATAAGAATGCATATATGTGTATATATAGGCACATATATATAGCTATGATATTAATATAGTTCTGAAAAAGTCTGCCACTATGCTATTTCACAGTAACTTGGAAGCTTTGAGCACCACTGAGTTACCTGAAGCAATTCAAATAGAAACTTTGCCACCAGTTTAAATACTAAGTAAACTTATGATGGTGCAAGTAAACTAAAAGGATATTTTTTTTTCAAGTATCCTAACACCAATATAAGTAGTTCAAAAAGACAGCATCTTCTAAACAGGGCAGAAAGTGCTTCGTTACAGGACATCTTAGCCTGACATTATACAGGCACAGCCATATTTCCTTCTCTTCTCAGCCCAGCCCACTCTGAGCAACTATCAACCCCATTAAACACATCCATATGGCATAGACAAGTAATACGCTAGGCATGGGAAAAAAAAAATTGAGGTTTCAAAATAAAAAACCCTTCATGGTTGACTGATGCCAGTATCTGAAGAGTTACAAATGAAGACTGAAGATTTCTGCCACGGTGAACTGTTCAATTCCCACAGCCTCACTAAACCTGCTGGCTTCCACTGCTGGCAAGTAATTGGAATTTGTCAAAAAATATTCCAGCATGAAAACAAGGTGCATATGCCATGCCTGCAAAAAGCTGCTTTTCTGTTGACATAATAAACACCAGTGTCTTGCATCAAGAGTTGGTTACCTGACATAAATCCTACCACAGCAACCTAACATTCAATTTTTCTTAACATTAAGACAAGCTTTAACCCCGTATGAGCCTGCAGGGATACACTATAAGCAAACACTGCCTCTGCAGATGCACCATAAAAAGTCATTTTGGAAGCTGCTTACAGGTCTTGATTTTTCAAGCTGTATCATTTTCTACAGAATTCATAGAATGGTTTGGAGTGGAAGGGACCTTTAAAGATCACCTGCTAGTTCCAGCCCCCCTCACACAGGCAGGAACACCTTCCACTAGACTAGATCGCTCATCCAACCTGGCTGATAATGTCCAAACGTCAAGGAAAATACTGAGGAGAAGCTAAGGCAGCAATTATCCTATGTTAATTACTCTTCCTGTCCATTAATAGAGCAGGGACATGAAACAGAAAAA
Source organism: Phylloscopus collybita (assembly GCA_027886175.1). NCBI lineage: Eukaryota > Metazoa > Chordata > Aves > Passeriformes > Phylloscopidae > Phylloscopus > Phylloscopus collybita. The sequence continues at coordinate 44,292,012 of JAJNNQ010000137.1, read as the reverse complement.
ATAAAAACCACAGTGTGAAGTCCTTAGTGAAATGTGTATTCTCTGGCATTTAAAATATGCCTATATTTTATGAGACAATCATAATGCAAGGTAGGCCACCCATACCACTATGGAGACCATGCCAGCCTTAAATAAGGTGCCATGGTCATACCCCAAGTTATTTGAAAGCACACATTATTCGTGTGTTTACACCTGAGAGCTCTACACTGAAGGGTAAGGAAACCAAATGAAAAATTCCATGTCAGGTATGTAATATCTTCCATAACTATGCAAGTTTATTTACAATAATTCCTAGAACACCCCATTTTGCCAGGGTAGCCCAGAAACTTCTGGGCCCTGGTTTTATGGATCAGGTTGCATAACAAAAGGTCTTTCTGGCTTTCAGACCATTTATACCAATGCACATATAAATAACATTTTACTTTTCCCTTTCATAAAACCATTGCTAATATGAAGCAACAGCTGTACAAAACTGAGGAACACTATTTTTTGAAATGATGAAGCTGTGACGACCATAACAACACATAAGAAACCCACGCTTAATCTATCTTGACATTCTACAAGCAAATAAATAAAGTAATTAAATCAGACCAAAAAAGAACTATAACACTAGGAGCCTATAATTTTTAACTCAAGACTAAGATAAATAGTTGACATGCAAGTGTATGCCCTGCTACAAAGGGGGGGGAGGGGGGGGAATCTACATATCCTGTAGGTGCATAACAATGTATTTTTCCTCACTACTGTCTCAATATTAAAAAAAAAACCAAAAAAAAAAACCAAAAAAAACAACCCTTCCCATCTGTTTTCATCTCATGTACAAGGCTGAACAACAAAGGTAAAATTAAAAATTGAAAAGCTTGAAGACTTCTTTTGCATATGAAACTATTTTAGATCTGCCACTAGCAACTGCTGGCTGAACACTAAAGTAGGGCTTTCAGTACCATATTTGATTACATAAAGCACTGTTACAGATGCCAAAGTAATTAGAATGCTCTCAAAGTTTATATTCAAGATACTTAAAAATAACTGCTCATTTATTTGTATAAGATGCAGTTGATGGAAAAAATTAAATTAGGTTTCAAAATTATCTCAGTTGCTCAAATTGCTACAAAATTTATGTTTATTACTATTTGCTCTTGCTGCTTTAAAGCCCAGACCCTAAGGCAGGAGGATTTTTATGTAAAACTACTATCTGCAGAACACTGAATCCATAAACAATTCTAACCTGTGGAAGCAGTTGGTCCTCATGGTATCAAGAAGGCTCTCCAGGCTTATTCTAAAGATGCCATCCACTCCTAGTTGCTCACGAGAAACTTGCATTTCCTCATAGACAAATCTGCCAGCCCATCCCTGCCTGCTGAATACCATCAGCTTTCTGCACACACCTACCAGCTTCTTGTTTGTTCAAAGCAAAAAGGCTGCACCCTGCCACGCACTGCATGCCCACATAGCCTTGTTTTGGTTTTTTAAATGAGATTTCTCCTGCTTCATTTCCAGGATGTTTTTTTTTTTTTTCTTTCAAAGGGCAGACAGCCCCTGCATCTACTGGTTTATTTCCTTGAAGAACAAAAGGATATGAGCACTTAAGCTCATATCCAGCCATCTTGCTGTCTCTTCAGCCCAAATGACAGCACTGAGACCAAAACAGGCAACATGCTAATGACAGCAGTCCAAGAGACCACCTCCTTTAACACTCAAAAAACCCCAAAGCTACTAGGCATGTTACTTGGCTATCTGGGCTTCCTCTTTTTAAAAGGATTTTTCTTTTTAAATCATACACTATGACAGCATGAAGGAAACAAAATCTAAACCAAAATGGACTGCATAGCACCAAATTGCTCTGTGGAGGCACTTAAGAAGAAGAAACACAGATTTTCAGTGGTGTAGCTGAACAACCATCTCAGGTACATGTTTTCAGCTGCAGTATCAGCTCTCAAAGCAGAAGCTTTTGACAGGTTGCAGGACCGCTGGGAAGCCCAGTTTGCAGCCTGTAACACTCAAGAGAACTGACTCAACAATTTTAAGCCTGGCAGCAAGGACTGGCAAGTCTGACAGTAAGTCTAGTTGGACAGGATGCTGTAGCTGGGCAGTAGGAGTTCAGCACCTGTATTTCAAACTGCATGCATGTTTGGAACCACCAGGCTGAATTCTGCCTCAGCAGTATTCTACCACACACCTATGTTTCAAATTGAGAAATAAAGAAGCAAACTGAAACCCAATGTAAATAGTTGTGTAATAATAAAATAAATAGATGTATAATGAAACCTAAGGGATGGGTTTGACTAGTCTTTTTCCATTGACATGTTACTTCACTGTGCATAAAACTCAGCTGTAACATCAACAAGGCTACCCAAGCAGCATAAGAAGTGCAGTATGGTTAAGAAGCCATAACAAGAAGCCAGAAACAGAAGCCATAACAGAAGCCAGGAAGCCATAACAAGCAGATTTTCCTAGATGAACAATAAAGATATTAAATGTTTTAGTGACTTGCCCAATTTTTGTCAATGGGCACAAAAAGCTGTTACTGAAAATGCCTAAGTCTTTAGTCGAGAGGCAGCATCTGGAAGTCATGATATTAACAGGAAACATCACATGGAGTTGCAGAAGAAGGGATCACCTTCAGGTAAGAACACTGCTGTGGATTTCTGGTAGAAGTTGAGAGTTCACGAGGTAGCAACAAGTTAAGAGACTTAGATATCCCCAGTAAACACAAGATGACTACACAACAGCTTTACAATCATGACAGAGATGGGTCCTATTACAACATTCTTTTCTGGTATAGCTAGAAAAGTGTTAGTAACCTTTTACACAGCACAGCACGATGCTATCTAAAGCAACCACAACTGTCACCCACATTAAAAAATACATTTGCCAAACAGAAGGAGATGTAACAGCTACCATGATGACCAAAAGAGAAAACGGTTTTTCAGAGATGATGATTTAAGATTTCAAGGTCATAAAAAATGCTAAGAAAGGAATGACTGCTGTCTATGGAAATGTCAGAAAGCTAAGCATAAGAAAGGAGGAAAAAAACATAAGCTCAGCAATAATTGGCTAGGGACTAGCCTTTTGGACAGTCAAAATGGAAGTAGAAAGAAAGGTTAATTCTAAGATTTCTATCACAAGATTGCTATAGATGCTCATTCCTCCAGATAGAACTTAATCAGATGAAAAATACAACAAATTTAATCTTGCAGACTTGGATTTCTTGCTTTTAAGACTCCTAAAAAGAAATGTATTGCTAAAAATTCTTTTCAGTTGATGGTTCTATTTTCTCTACTCCAATGTCAAGCAGCTCTTTGCTTATCCTGTAAGTCAAAATAACTGAAACTATTCTATCCTGTAGTTCCCCTCCACACCACCTCCCGATAACTTCTACAGGAGTCTCCTGTTCCCTTCTCCTGTCACTCAGGTACCAGCCTTGTGCTCCTTCCCTGCAGAAGTTATCCTACACTTAAACACCCTGGAGATGTAGCTTTGCTAAAAATTGAGGGTGCAATCTCAAGAAGCTTAGAAAAGAAACACTGAAGCCATTTACATGGAGTAGACCAACACAGAAACTACACAGACAACAGCGTTCAAGAAGACAAAAGCAAACCTCAGACACCCAATTTGGGGAACTCGGCTGGTGATGGAAGTTAATCACAAACAGCAGTCAGGCATCAAACCTCGAAGGAATAGATTCTGTACTGATACAGAGGAAGCTGGCACTTGGGAAACAGCTCCTAAGCAAGTTCAAGCTGTTGGCACTGCTTTCCTGGAAATAACTTGTCAGAAAGAAATTTTAACTGTTTCCACACACATAATCTGTATCCTAAATCTGATCTGATGTTCTCCCATTCATTTCATCCTCAAGCATGTCTACCTGCATGATGCCAAGGCCCAGCCTCATGCCAGCCACACATGTACTCCATCCAGAACACCACAAAGGACTGCAGTGCAATAATGGTCAGTACCCACTCTTCTTAAACAGCCCAGCAAAGCTGCTACTATCATCCTCAAAGGATGTTATTACACACAAAAAATATTCTTAAGCAGCCAGGGATCTCATTGGATGCAAGACTGAAAGAGAATAACAAGAAGTTGTATCAGGAAATGAAGAATGAATGGAAATTACTGACAAAGGTGATCTTAACCATGAATTTCCAACTACAATTGGTGCAAAAAGCTGTAACAGAGACTCAGGTATTCAAACTCCAAATAAGTCTGAGCTGGAGTAGCATCCAAAAATAAATATTAAAGTCACATAAATGGTGAAGCGAGAGAAAGAAAAGCTGTAACCCAAGAAAAAAACTGTAACAAGACCTTGCAAGATTCCTACTGGGTGCCTTTCTCCCTTATACTAGGAAAAACTTGTCAATGTGGGCCCAAGGCTATATTTATATCACACAGGAAATTTTTTTTTTTCGTTTAAACCCAAGTGCCTGTTTTTTGAGATCAGGCCTCTTTCCACTGTGTTATATTTATGCAGCAGATGTTTAAGGAAGACATTCGCTGTACAGACAGCTTGGGAACAGCACCAGCATCTGCCAGCATATGGATACAGGCAGGAAAAACCCCTAAACCCTAACCTTTATGTTATTTCATGGCTACTAAACAAGAAAATGAAAACAGAAATAGTAAAAGGGTATGCTTCCATCCCGAGACCATCTATAAACGCATTGAGCAATGAAACCATCAGCCGAGTTCCCAGATAACAGTGCCATTGACCTTGGCTCAGAACACGGGACAACTTTGTTGCTACCTCCCGACTCTGCTGCAACATACAATTCCGGCTGAGCGCTGCCCGCTACAACCAAAGCCGCAGCAACAACTCTCCCGCTCCCGAACTCGTTCACAAAATATTTCTAAGCTCCATTTTATTCTCTCTGTGGGAAAGCCAGGTCTCCCAAGCGCAGGCTTTTTTTTTTTATCGCACCCAAACGGGGCAGGAGGTTCGCCTTTAGGGTGACACACCGGCCCTGCCCTCCACGCGCCATTATACATTAACCGGTTTTCCGCGTGTTACGGGCACACAGAAGATAACCCTGGCGCTCCCATCCTGGTGTCCCGGCCCATCCCACCCCACCCTGAGGGCTGAGTCTCCCTCTCCCCGCCGAGGGGCGCCGGGGCCGCGCACAAAGGCGGCGCCGCGCACGTGGGCGCGCACCCCACCGCCCCAAGATGGTGGGCGAGAGGCGCGCCCGCCCCGCCCCCGGCACCGCTCGGGCCGGCACAGCCCGGGGGCCGCCCGCCACCGGCTCCGGCCGGCCAGAACCCGCGCAGCCCCGGCGTGCCGCCCCTGCCCGCTCTCGGTGTGGCGAGAGCCCCGGCACGACTGTGCGCGCAGGGGGTCTCCCCCGGGAGGCGCCCGCGCCCCGCGGCCAGACAAAGGGATGCGGCAGCGGCGGGGCCAGGGGAACGCGAACCTCGGCCGGGCCGGGCGCGGCGCCCCCCGCCCCACGTGCGCGGCGGCTCGGCGGGCTCACCTCATCCTCCCGCTCGCTGCGGAAGCACAGGCACGCCGCCCGCTTCTTGTAGCCCTCCCGATCGTACGTCCGCGTCTGGTTCGGCTTGAATTTCATCATAGAGGCGGTGACACGCCGGCTGCCCCCGGCCGCCGCTGCTGCCGCCACGGCTCCTCTCTGTGAGCGCCGGCGCCGCGCCCCTGGGACACCGGCGCGGGGCCCCCGCTCGGGAGCGGGGCTGGAGGAAGACCAGTCCCCGCCGCTGTCACAACAGCGCCGCGCCGCCTCTGCCGCTGGTGGTGGTGGTGCCGCCGCCCCGGGAGCTGCGCCGCGCCATGGAGGCTCTCTCGGCGCCCCGAGCCGCCGCCGCCCGCCCGCGGCGGCCACCCCTGCGCCCCCACTATTTAACCGTAACGCGCATTCCTGCGCCCGCCGCGCCGCTCCGCGCAGGCGCCGGGCGGGGCGGGGCGGGGCCGGGCCGCGGGGGGCGGGAGGCGAAGCGCCGGTCACGGCGGGCGCGATCGGCACCGCGGGGCTGGCGCTGTGCGGGCCCGGGGCGGCGGGCGGGGCCGGCGCAGGCGCCGCTCCAGGGCCGCTGGGCCGGTGCCCGGTGCGGCTGCGGGGCGCGGGAGGGCTGCGGTCTGTGCCGGCAGCCGCCGTGGCACCGAGCCCGGCGTAGGTGTGCCAGGCGGGGCGGCTTTCCCTGCGCGGTACATGGGGTATGCACATGGCTCGAGTGCCGTAACGAGAGTGTAGCTTTGGCAGTGTAAGTTAACCCCCTGAATGGCTTCTTTTTGGAGGACGTGCCCGATGCAGGCTGGGGTGCGGGCAGCTTACGCTGGTTTTGTTTCGTTTGTACTATTTGCGAGCTAAGGATAGACACAAGGCCTTCCCAATGCTGCCAGTGGGCTAGGAAGAAGTCTACTAGCTCCATACTTTTATTATCATTTGACCGTTGTCATAAAATAACCCCGAATAAGTTGCAAAACCCATCCAAAAGCAAAACAAGAGAACGCTACACCTTGCAATGTTCCTGGATTGCTTTCAAGTGCAAGCAGTCATCTCTGCATTCAGTGCTTGAGCATGAAAGATGACTCGGCTGTCTTGGCGGACAGAAGGTAGTGTGTCTTTAATGTAGTGGTGTGATTGTAAGGATCTCCCGTCTCAACTGTTCCATAACCTTTTCCCTTCATCTGAATCTTTTTGCTGTTCAGCAGGCTCTTTTGTGCTCTTAGGGTGGACCAATGTGCTTTAAACTTCTATTTTACTTGTTTCTTGCTGTTCCACAACACCTATATTTTTCATCCTAAGATTATATTTTTAACAGTTTTGTTGATATGTAACAAGTCAGACTCTTCATATGCTGTTTATGGCATGCATTGAAGGGAGATTGGTTCGTCATCACTGATTGCTCTGGTTCTTAATGAAATTTGGACCTTCTGTTCTTCAAAATATGAACTAGTGCAATGAATCAGTGCCATGTCCCGCTTCAGAACCATGAAAGCTGAAGAAAGGACAATTGTAATGAGTTATATTATTTTACCAAAGATAAAATAAGCTGTAAAGTCAAACACCCAGAGATTAGGAAACTCCATATTTAATTTGCTTTTCCACATTAGTTACTTGTATAAACATGACTTTTTAAGAAGGCTTCTGCCAATTTGCCACTTTTGCCGCTTAGCAAATGGACTGGCAGATCTGATTTCTTCCTTTTCTCCTCATTCAGTGCAGATCCAGGTCTCATTTATTGCCACTTGTCACCTGTCAGGCCTCAGGCTACATATGATTTTAGCAATTTAATGGATCTCCAGCCAGGATAAATTATTATAATTTTTTTTTCTTTTTTTAATGTGAGGGAAGGACCAATACCTAATTACTGTCTGAAATTTTTAGTTCAAAGGTTACAAAGTTAATATCTGAAGGCTTTGAAAATGCTGAGGAATGGTTTTGATGTTTGTGTTCATAAATACATCCATGATACAGAGCAGGGAGTGTGGTATAGTCTGCTGAATTCTCATGTAGTTTAAAAGACACATCTTATGTCTCTACAAACCGGGTAGGTGTCATTCATCAAATGCATTAAAAAATAAAAAATAAAAAATCTTGTAGTTCTTTTGCTTTTTGAAACAGACCAGGGTAGATCTCATTTTGATTTGGGTGGGTCCTTGAGCTATTGCTTCAGGGTTTACCTTTCAAGACAAACCCATTTTAAGTCTTCCACATGGATCTTTCTGTGTTAACTTTTTGTTGTTGTTCTTTTGTTTTGTTTGTTTGGGAGGCTTCGCCTCTCATGGAATTGGAGGAAGTTCAAAAATAGGATTTATACTTAATGAGAGCACTGTCCAAAGATCAGATGACCTTAGGCCAGGTTTTCCACTTCTGTACAACTCACCCCTCCCACCCCCCCAAAACAAACAAAACATTTGAGTGCCAAATCAGAACACAACACACAAATCTATCTCTTGTGAAACTCATGGTTTCTTTGTCACGTATTGCAGAGGTAAGGGCTGGAACACAGAGCTCTGTGAGATGGGCCAGTCAGTGGCTGGCTGTTGTTGCAGCTCCTGATCTTTTTGTTTGTTTGTTTTGGTTTTGTTTTTCATTTTGAGAGAAGCTGAGATTGCATTGTGCTATGAATTCATCTTAAGTACCTGAAATTACTGGGTTTTTTTTAAATTTGGAAATGTGATCTTTAAACAATCCTTGAGTTTTAGAGTCATCAGGAGGCTTGAATCTTCAAAGTTTTTGTATATTTTTCAATGGTTTCTTTTTTCATGTAAATCTAGGAGATATGGTCTGTGAATACACTGAAATCGGCATCAACTGTGTGAAAAAGTCATATAATCAGTGAATAATCGATATTTACAATGCTGTCAGATACTCATATTTGTAATAGTTTTGTAATGATGCATTGCTTTGTATTTTCTTAATGCAGTGTATGAATAATGGATATCAAGTGGGATATATTGCTGAAAGGAACTGCTGCAGTGTGGTACCAAATATCTATTTTATTCCATAATGGGGTCTTTTTGTCTGTTTTTTTCCCAATGAGTGTCGCTGGATTTTGTGTTTTAGCTCCAGTAATTGTGAAGTAAGTGGTGATATCTTGAGTACAAATGTGACCTAGAGCTGAGTGTACAACCCAGGGAAAGAAGGAGGTTCAAAAACCTCTACATTCAGGCAAAAATAATTTCTCACCTAGCTGTAGTTACACTTTGAAGTGATGTCTGCTTAAATGCAAAGGAACAATTTTCTTTTCCTTGAGAAGAAAGAAACAGGTTTAAAAATTTACAGAGTAATTAGATTTTCCAGTTCCCTTGACCTACATTTATTGCTGAGATTAGAAACTGCAGTGTTCAATAACTATGTTCTGGCAAGTTTTATGTGACTTTCTTTGCCACTCTTAGTTTATTATGGTTAATAAAAAAGGAATATTTGCTTTGGAGGTACTTTTAGTCCTCTACTTAATGTTTGCTCTGGAGAGGAATGGATACCAAAGACTTTTTTCTCACCTCTTCAAATAGCACATCCAATTAATTACTTTATATTAGGGAAACCAGTGTCTTTAGTTGTTATTCTAGGTGATCGTTTGCTCTGTCACATTTATAACATATCTTTGTTATTCAACAGCTAAACCAGCACAAAAATCCCAAAGTTCAGGAGCGAACAGTGTCTTAAGAATGCATCCCTCTAGTGCTGCATAGCATGGGCTTTTGGAATGGTAGGTCCTCATTCAGCTGCACTGTGGCCAGGTGAAAGGCTGCCTGTAGCTGCAGCCCAGTCATCATAGCAGCAGAAACTGCAGTAATTGCAATGTTGAGGTTGGAAAGGTTAGCCTGACAACCAGACTGGTTAGCAGCTTTCCCAAACCTAGGAAAAAATCTTAAACATATTTAAATATACGAACATCTAATTTACAGAAAATGTAAGGATTCACTGGGTTAGTTCTTATTTAAGTTGATTTACTCCACCAAGATACAGTGGGAGGGAGTAGTGATTCTTCTGAGATTTTATGTATTTGGCAGGAAAAAAATTACTTTAGGTAAGCAAGCAAGTGAGAGCAGTGCCAAGGTAGCTTCCCTGCAGACTTAAAATATTATCTTTTTAATGATTTAGCAGTTACAAAAATGCCAGCATTAGTCTTAAAATAATGTTAAGTGCCAAAAAATATGCAAAAGGCTTGCCAATTCATACATGCAGTCTCTTCTGGTAAACACTGAACAGGAAGAACTTTGAAAAATGGAGCACTTACATATTTCTAAATTGTGCTGCTACATAAAGAAGCTTTTATGAAGTAAGTCCCACATTATCTTTTCCCTCATAGCCAGATTGTCACCTGACTGTTGAAAGCTGCACTTCGAATACAATACATGCTCACTGTAACAGGAGTTGCATTCACCATCCACAGGGCTCCCTAATTTTCAAGTGAATCTAGACCACTGCTGCAGCTGCCAACAATTTTTTTTTCCTTCTCTTTATTGTTGTTGAACAACATGTATGAATTGTATGCAATTACACTATTACTGTCTGCCAGTCCAGCTTTATAATCTTGACTTATCAAAAAGTATAGTTAGCACTGCTTTGATGTCTGGTAAAAATGACCCTACCAGTAAAGATAGGGATTAGTATCGAATTCTTATGAATGGGGATGAATAATAGTCACCATTTAATGGAAGGGGGGAATCAATTAAATGCAATTATGTTCATTTGAATGTAGACATCTGAGCATGTTTATTTTTTATGTATTTAGAGAACTGCCTGGTTTTTGTATGTGGTTTGTTTGTTTTTTTTTTTTGTATTCAGTGAATTGTGATTGGTTTGGATTTACTTAAAATTAAACTTACAGCAAAATAGAAAAAGTACTACGTGTAACTGCTTAGCATATGTTATTGGTCTTCTGTGATAAATTTACATTGACAAAACTTCTTTCAAAGTACCTGAAGATTTTTAAAAACTAATACAAAATTCTTTTATCTTTATCGTAGACACAACCTAGAATCTGAAGGATTTATCCAAATTCCATGAAATAAGTAAGTAGAAATTAGGATCACTGTTAGGTATTTCAGATTTTCTGTAAGATTATGTAATTTTAAATTTAAGGTTAAGCTCCTAAGGCCGTAAATCTTTGTTAATTGTATCTCCTGTTGTTTAGTTTTATAAATATTCCTCCCATAAAAGGTGCATTTCACAATTGGGTCCCTAATATTTTCTCCTCAGTTATGAATTCATTGCCATAACACTTTTTAAATTCAAGTTTTGATTTAATTCTGGTAGTAGACTACTTTTAGTGCAAGTGGATGTAGTTTGGAGAGACTATATGACTTACTAGGCTTGTTCAGTGATCAAGTTATGCCTTCCAGTGATTGCAATGAAATCCTGATTTATGTGCAAAGATTAGAAGTGTGGCTCCATGAAGATTGTAATAGTACGGGGTTCTTTGTTGATCCTTATTCAGTTTCCTGAATAAAAAAGGGTAAAATATGTCTAGGTTTTGAGGAGTTGGACGTCTTGGAAAGATAGGACTTCACTTATTCAAAGCTATGAAAATACACAAATAGTTTTGAAGGTCTGCCTGTGGTTGAGATGTTATCACTCCCAGAGCAGCAGCAAGCCTGTAATAAATACCAGCTGCCCCAGTGTCCTAGTTTAATGTACAGAGGAAATCAGACCATGAACTGAGTTTCCAAGAGATGGACACATGTTCTGTTTGGCTGAGTCTGTGCAGTATGTTTTCCAGCAATGGGCTGAGGAAAAGAGTTTATAGTGGCCTTACATCAAAAGCATGCAGCTCTTTCTGGCAGAAAGATTGATTCTACTTCTACTGATTAGAAGCCAGGTTAATAATAAAAGGGTGGCTGTATTACTATCAGGTGCATCAAAAATGGAAGAATAGAATGTCATTTGCGCAATCTTCCTTCCTAATCTAACAAAAGTCGTCTTGGCTAGACTTGGCACTCGAGTCTCATAGAGCAGGTTATTTATTTATTATGTCTATTTTGTTATGTTTGTGTAGCCAGGTTACTGACTATTTGACCCCGTCTATTTCTGATATGACTTTATAATCTAGCAGAAGAGTTTCTATGACGATGCACATCTTTTTTGACTGTAGCAAAACATAGTAATTTGTGGCAGAAACACTGGGGGCTTGACCAAGCTATGTTTTATGAGGAAATATGCTAAACAGCAGTGGAAGCTATTTTGTGTACCTGTGAGTTGGAGAAATACTTGAGATAATTTCTAAAGGTAATTCCACATGAGCAGAAATTAAATTTTGCTCTTATATCTGGTTGGATTTCAAAGTTAAATGGAAAAAAGTGATTACTGCAAAGTTATGGTGGCAGAGAAGGCAATAAAAAAACCTGAGTGTTCCTCTCCACTGTTTTAATCTGAGACTTAATTCCAAAATGCTGGTTCTTGACCCTTATATTTAGTCAGGCTTAATATTTCTTGTTGGTTGCCAGCTTTAAAAAAGAGTAGATGATAAAATCATAGAATCATTTAGGTTGAAAAATACTCCAAAATACTGATAGATTTGTACAACAGTATGGGTAGAGCAGATTTGTAATAGGTAGCCCATGAATTTTTAGTCATAGTCATTGTCATCTTTATGATCCCATTACAAGACTCTTAAGATTGATTTTGGGCTACTTGAAAACATCCAGACATGCAAGCTGATCACTGCTTTGTTTATATGGGAATATTTGATGACTGAATGCATTACTGGCTTTGGAGCCAAATTACAGTGGGGCCTGGTATTATCACTTTTATTTCAGTGCTTTTGTTGCAGACTGTGGTTCAGCTACTGTTACTAAATATATGCAGCAGAGCTGTTTGCAATTTAAGAGTTGAATCTTCTGGTGTTAAGAGAGCAGCAGAAGATAGTGTTTAAGCTATGCCTGAGGGCTCTGCTGAGGTCATAGGCACAGATGTGTGCCTGATTTGTTTTTGCACACAGAAAATCGTGCAAAGACAGTCTGTGGGCAAGTGGAAGATTTGCATATAGATGTACATGTTGGTAGCAGTAGGAAATCACTATTGTGGCTCTGGATATTAGCCTAGTGATTTCCATGTGCTTTGGGTTCTGTTGCTCAGCTTCTGAGCAGATGAAATATATTCTCTGTGTATGGCCACAATAAAATTGTATTGGTATAGGGGATGGATTCAAACATGAGTATGTTATTAGGGCTAGCTAGCTTCAAGTTCTCTTCTCCCTAAAAAGACAAACAAAACAAAACATTCCACTGAAGAATTGTATTTATGTTGACAGATTGCATCCAGAAAGTTTTCCAGGACCTGTGAGATAGACTGTACTGGAGAAAGATCATCAGAATGGTCGGATGGTTGGAGCATTGAGACTCAGTAAGCTCCAAATCAGGAAAAACCAAGTAGGGAACTTCTAGTTGTTACTCTGACAAGTGATCTGAGTGAGTGCTTTCCTTTATTGCACAATCTACATGAATTATTTAAATATTTACATTTAATTAAATTTAAATTATTTAAATTCCATATTTTCATAATTATCTGTTGAAACTTGTTCATTTTAGTAAATATTTGGGGTTTTTCCTCTCATACAACTAGTATGAGAGTGGTCCACTACTTGTGTGTAGGTAGTCTTGAGAAGCATTCACCAATGATATAATTTTTCTTAATAGTAATTTTGATTTCTCAAATTTTAGGAAGATAAAAGAAAAAAAAATGCATGTATATAAAAAAAAATGCAGTTACACAGAATAAAATCAAGTTTTCTTCCTGGAGTTTCCCCATAGTATATCAGGCTTTCATTACTACTTTATAATAACTACTGTTTGTTTCCAGTAGAAGCTGAGTAAATGGTTACTGAACTTGGTCCTGAGAGACAATAGTGTGGGCAATTTCAAATCAAAGACTAGGGGTATTTGATTCTATAATTCAGCTTGTCAGTGAAATGTGTGTTAACAGCTTCACATCTTCCAGTGTAACGAGGCTGAGATTTTACTATTGTCTAGGTAACAACTGTTAAAATATTGATGGCAGTGCTATTTACTGTAAGTATGCTGTAAATTTATACCTTTTTTTATTGTAACTGCTTGTAAAGCTGAACCACTGTAAAAGTTGATCTGTCCATTGTTCTATTAAAGTTCCCTGTTTCCTGGGTTTGCAATGAAATCCAGCTGTTTTGGATTCCTCCACAGAATGAAAATGTTTTCTATTCTGGTAATTAAGTGTTTCTGAGGAAGAAAAGTTTTGTTATCATTTTAGGATTTATCTGACCTGTCTGTTGCTAGTATTGATAGACAATGCCTCTTCATGTTATAGCCTTGTCTGAAGTCTGCTTTCTTTTTAATGTTCTACCTTTGCTGTATTATTTAATTTGTTGCCCTGTTAAATTAAATAACTAATGCAACAAATTCCATCATGCTTGTGCAGGCTTTGTAAGTTTACTTCACTGACTATATTACATAGAACTGTTCATATAATCTTAGTTGGCTTACATTATGACGTAGCTCTATCTTTATCATAAGATTTTCTGAAGTATTGTTTTCAGCTTTATCTCATGGCTTCCTTACTTATGTGACTGCACCTGTGAGTTTTCTGGGATGCTGCTGAGTTCTTCTCATTCTCAACAGGTCAAGTGGAGTGTAGAGGGCTTACAATGTTTTAGCAGTGTTATGCATATTTAGAGTTAAAATTTGATTTTAAAAAGCTTCATTTTCCATTTAACACAAATTTTAATATCGCTTTTTCTTGGATAATGTAGTAACAAATTAGTAAAATTTCTGATTAAATTAAAAATTATTATTCTGAATGAGTACTTAATATTTTCACTGCTGACAAGGGATAGGTGAATAAAATGTAAAATTTCTTAAAAGACAGTGTATCTCCATAAGTTACATATATATAAATTTTATACTAGATTAAAATTCTGGGATAAGGGTTTAGGGTACACATTAATTCTAATTTTGATAGCCAGTTTTAACATTTCTCACAGGATGGAAAAGGGTGAACTTTCTTACGATTTTTATATTAATTCCTGAATCTTACTGTTACTATTTTTAAGAGTTTAGATAAGGCATCTTTATATAGGAAAGAAAATTCTGGCAACCAATGCATTACTGGAAGCATAAAAGATGTCACAAAGAACCTATTTTTTCCTAATGAGAGTTTTAGACCTGATTTCTGTGGTTCAGTGTTTGTCACTCTTGTCTTCTGCCTGAATAATGAACACTTATCCTCGGGAAAGACCAAATATCTCATGGATTAAACATATTCCGTGGATTGCTGGTATTAGAAGCTTGATCCACCAAGGACAGTGCTTTACTAGAGATCTTGTCAATTTGAGTTTTAAAGGAAATGAAGATATTTTGGTTTAAATGAAGTTTGAAATAGGATTTAGAATTTGGCTGAGGACAAGTCTAGGTTAGACTGGTTAGAAGGCATAGGCTTCACAAATCATCCTGATTATGGAAATGCTAAAAGATCAGTTTTATTTGCAACTGCAAATTTGTTGCTATTCAAAGTGGTGACATATCTGTTGAAATCATCTATTAGACCCAAGATACTTGCCTTGAAATGTGGCTGAAACCAGATTTTGCAATTGAATACTTGGACTTTTTGCAAATGGGTAGTAGTTTCCCCCTGATAGTAGGACCAAAAGTGCAGAAAATTTCTACAGATACATTGTAAGTGGTACCAAACAAAGATCAGTAAAATAAATAAAAACTGAACACGTGAATTAAAATTCTGTAATATAAATGGCGAGCATGTGCTTTTTAGCTTTTATCTCTCTTTTCTTTTCTGAGTTTCTCTGATTACCTCAAAGATGTTTCCTTTTATCTTATTTTTTTTTTACATTGGGAAGCATTATCCTCTTCATATCAGCTTTATGTAATATTTATATCTAGACTGCTGCCAGATGGACTTTGTCAAAGGTCTGTAAAATCTTTTGGGCCTTTCTTGTATGTGAAAGGGATCTGAATAGTTCCAGTTGTGGAATTGGTATTATGCTGGGTTGTGAGTTTGATGTGTAGCTTTGCCCCAGGATTAGAGTTCATAAAACTGTTTCATTCTAGATCTCTGAAAATTACTAATAATTACATACGGATCATATTCTGTTGACTCCAGTGGTATGCTTTCCTCTTTCAATAACATTGGAGTAGTCCCTTTTAACTATGAAGTGATGTCTGCTATCAATTTGTCCCCAGTTGAACTCAATGTACACGTGTCTTATATAATAAAGTCTAAATTACAAAGAATGAACATGTAGTACAAGTACTTTGCTGTACAGATTTAAAATTGATGCTGACGCTATCCATTCTCAACAGTTTTTAAATTTAAATTTTAAAATATTTTAAAATACACAGCATTTAAATACACAGTATTTAAAAATTCTGTGCCATTATACAGAAATGGTAGTTTATTTTAAGGTAAGATTAGTTCTTTTACTGAGTTTCCTGTTACAATGATTTCGATTCATTGAGAGAAACTGCTTCAGTAGATTAATTTCTAAAGGTACTGTAAAATTTGTGCTTATGTTAAGGACTGTAAACTTCTACTGATGCAACCATAACTTGGCAGATATTTGAAGACATCTTTCATGTCTATAGCTATCAAGCATTTGCCACATTATGAGCTTCAACTTGATGTACAGTATGTTACCTCATTGCCTTTTCTAGTGAATAGACATTAAATACTAAACCCAATTTTAAATGTAAAATGATATAAAGACTATACTTTCATATATTTTCTTTTTGAGTAATACTTTATGAGTCCAGCTACTTAAATAATGTTATTTCATCATAAGAACACTGGAGAAAACTGTTTGATATGGGTATAATACAAACTCAAACAGGATGTTCTTTCATGTCTGACTTTTCACATGAACCATTGGATGGCTCTGCTCCATTGGCTGCTAACTAATGCATGCTCCACCTTTCCTTTCTGGAGCCACAAGGAAAGTCTTCTTAACAGGCTAACCTTCATCATTCTTACTTGGTAACACCTGCACCTAACATAACTTGAGACTTCAGCTTTGTGAGTAATGTATTTGTGCTGTAAAAGTGGAAGAGTACTAGAGGAAGAAGAGGGTGTGATTGAGTGAGTGTGGGGAAAAGAATGTGCTCAGAAACAGCATGTGTAAGGCAATGTGTGGAGCCAGCCTGAGTGTAGGTATAGAGGGTTGTGCCAGGGAATGGGTGAGTCTTCCTGGGCATGCTGAAAGGGCAGTAAATTTTTATTAAGGGCAGAGAGACACACAGCTGAATGCTTGTATGTAAATATGTTAAAAATTGGTGTTAGGAGAAAACATATGGAATAGATACTGAATCACCTTGCTTTTAAATTTTTTTGTGTTTCCCGGTTTCCTTCCTGCTTTTCCTTTCTTCCCTTTATGCCTGGCTATTTCTACAGTGATAAGGTTATCCTGGCAGTATGTAAGTTGTGTGAGCCATAACCATTGCTAATTAGAAGGACAGTTATGACTGTTCTGCTGTGTGGAAGGGCTGGTCTGCTCAAAGATTGCTTCAACTTTTATTGTAGTTGTAATCCAATAGACAACAGTAACAACAACAACGAAACCACAAAAAATCCCAAACCAAACCAACAACAACAACTACCAAAAACCCAAACCAAAAGCCAGGAAGCTGCTAATTGATTTATAGTTCTAGTATTTAATTTGCATTTTGCTTACATCTCACTTACTTTAATGCTTCCATTGCTTGTCACTCTCAAACAGCTTCACTGCATAGCCTGAATGAGCTTGTAAAAGATGTACAAGTTTTTTTCCCTTCACACAGGTTCTAAGTATTCAAAAATATTCAGTGATCCTCTTGAAATACAATATTAGGTCTCAGTTATTCCACTGTAGAAAAACATACAGGATGGTGCAGCATCATCTATGAAAACACCTTTCCTGGGATGGATCATCAGAGTTAGTGGTCTCCATTGCCCTTTAGGAGATCTTCCAAGACATTTAGTGGATGCTATAGAGATGTTGCAGAGCATGGGAGGTTGAATTCTGGACAGAAAAAGGCAGAAGTTATCAGATGGTTATTTTCTTTCTCCTGTGCCTCATTTTGGTTAGCTGTATACCTTAGTATAAGTCTGTTGTGTTAGTTATTCCCACTAAGAATTTTAGCCAAGCTAATTATTGATGGTGTATGCAGTCCAGAGATGGGAAGTAAGATCTGCTCTCTGCCTTCATCTCCTATTGTGTGTCTTGGTGACATTTGTAACTTAGTGACAATGCTGTACTTACTCTTTATTGGCGCTGGATTAAATATTTATTTGATAGTATGTGCTAATTATATTTGTGGTAGTATGTGGAGTAGTATTTTCAGTATGATTTTTTTAAGGGAGTAGAAGACTCAAAGTACAAGATTAAATGGATATAGATAGAAATACTGTGGATTTTGTATCTTGTCACACATAAAAGCCTTCTGTATTTGGTAGTGCTTTTCCCCTCCTCACCTACTACTAAAAAATAAATCAGTCCTGTATTTTTCTGTCTTTTTCGATGTCATAATTGAAAACCCACAGGGTTAGGCCCATGGTGGTTTTCCCACATTTTGCACTGTTATATACTACACAAATTATTTCTATATTTGTATTTCTGGAAAATTTTTACTTAATAAGGTAAGTGTGGATGTCTTTGAAAGTTCAAGCAAAATTAAATTTTAAATTCTCAATATTCTCACATCTGTCTCTGATAATATGTTTTGCTATATGGATATAGAAGTAGAAACTTGGAACAATGAAAATCAAGTCTGAGCATTTAATGTAAAAATAATGAATTCCCTGTAATTAAAAGAAAATTCCCTCATGGACAGACAATTCTAGAAGTTGTCACATCACATCTTCTTATAACATCCTTTGAAGGATTTTCTTTTTTACAAGTGCTTCTGGAAACCAGGGATCACTGGCTTATCTAGTAGCATTGTTTCTACGACTCTAATGGTAATCTTGTGCAGAAATGAGCATCAAAATTACTTCAGATAATTTAAGTAGTCACTTAAGTGACTCATCAGGGGTCTACCTAAGTGACTCTTAGCCATGATACTGATTTGATGAACAAGGAATGTTTTCAAACAGTAATCCAGGCCAGACTGGCCTCTGTAAATCCTAGACAGTTATTTTGCAAGGGGAACGTAAAACTAATAATTCTTAGTTTGTTTTGAAATAGTATGCAAAAATTTTAAACTTTTCTTTAAAACGTCTCCCTCTTTCAGCAGTGTAAACATCTCAAATTGTCTGCTTTGTGAAACTGAAATAATTGCAAATTAGCATGTGGAGTTTTGTTTTGTTTGTTTTATTTTTTCGCTTTTGCTCCTCAGCTTTTTTTGAGAACAAAATAGTTGTTGTTTGAGAACATGTAAGCAGTGACTTTTGGATTGATCTGAAAGTAAGGTTAAGTGGAATGATAGAAAGAATTTCTGAAAACTAAAACAAGAAAGGAAAAGGCAGGTATAAAAAAGGGAAAGGCAGATCTGAATGGCAAAAATAAAAAAAAAAAAAACAAATATGATGTTATGGTGCATTCTGGGTGCAGTTAATAAAAATAGTATTTAATTTGCCCATGTGGATTAAGATTTTTGTTTTTGCATCAGTGAAAGCACATTGCTGCTGCTACCAGCTGCCATTTTGGGAACCTCATTGCATATGGTATTTCTGATATTTCCTCTTTAACCAAGAGCCAACATTTTGTTCCCAAACTAATCAGGAGAGCAACTCTGAAAATGTGCTTAGCTTTAATTTTTTTTTTTACAGTCTGAGGCTTTTGTTACATGGAAGTAATTGGTAAGATTGCAGTTAGGAAATATAAATGCCTTCGGAAGGGAAACAACTTTATTCAAGGCATCTTACATAAATGCCATAAACAGGCTTAAAATCACATTGACTTCAGGAGGAACACAAAACATTCAGATACTTAGATGACACTTCTATCACCTGATAGATTAAACAACATTAATTCTTATTATTCACGGGTGAGAAAGGAATACTTGCCTGCAAGCCGGGCATACCATTTTACATGTCTAATGATATCAGTACAAAATTTCTAATAGATGAAGAAAATAAATCTGGTATTTCTCTGTATTGTTTTTTTTCAGACAATTGTTGGTGACTGTTCTGATGTGCCAACAGTGTACCAAACTGTTGTAAGCCAATGGCAAGAACTATTGACCTAGGCATTCTTGTGTTCAGGAATTTTCAAACTTAAAGCATCACTTTCAAGGCACAACACTCAGTTTATAACAGCCTGCCAGAGTCAGAACATGTAATTAAAGTGCAACTCCTAGAGTGTCAGTCTTCATATTTTTTTTCCTTAATTGGTTTGTAGAAACCTCTTCTGGGGTGGGGGAGGTTTGATTTCACTTGTATCTTCTAGTCATCAGATATAGGCTATTCTAGATACAGGGTCAAAAATGTCAGAATACTGTTTAAACCCTAATAGTTCTGCCTTGTAGTAGAATAGAGGACCAGATGACATTTTAAGTCCTACTTTTTCAAGGCTGACCCGTAGCAATGTCTTATTTATGCAAAAGGAGATGAACTGTCAATCAGCTGTCGCTGCTGTGATGACACTGTGGCATGCAAAAGTAGGTGATGTCTGTGGTGGTATGTCCATGAACCATTTAAGATTTTAGGCATTAAAAGTAATATAAATAATGGCTATGATTTTGCACATTTATCTCTTTTTCTGTATCAACAAGAATTTCTACCCCTCATCAGGCTTTCTTAGGATAAAACCTGGTTTTGGAATGCGTTTCTGTAATATGCTGGAGAACAAGACTCAACATGTGCTAGCATTCTCAATTTTCTTTGACATTCGTGATTTCCAGCACAGCTGGTTTTTCTTTTTTTTGATGGATGTCAGATCTTTGTAATGCCAACAACGATGTCCCATTGCCAGAAAAAGAAAAACAAACCAGAATCAAAAAATCAAAACCCAGGAGGCAATAAATGGAATTGACTTTTTAAAAGCTCTTTTTACTCTTTAAGTAACTGAGTAGCATGCAGGTTTTCAGAACAAGATGTGTTTACTTTGGCAATACCTGCCATATGCTAGTTTTCTTTTTTCTTCAGTTGTCTCTCATAAGGGGGATAGAACAATAACAGAACGTAACTCTAAAGAGAGTCACCTCTTAAGTACACATTTCATTGTGTTATTATAAACTGGTGCAATGAAACTGCTTGACAGCCAGGGTAACTATGCCCAAATACATTTTACATGTAAATTAGCTGTTGAATATAACACAATTGCATAGTCTTAAATGTAATTTTCAAAGATGTGTGAAGGTAAGAGGTGATTAGGAATTTCCTTAATATTTGACTATGCTGTCAGAGTTTCTGAAAGAGTTATGATAATATAGTGGTAGCCAGCCATTGCTGTCACTTACCATTGAAAGTCATACATAATGATATGCTTCCTGATGTATCTTCTTGTGCTGGCTATGTGGTTATCTCCTTGCAAAACAGACATGAATCATGCCTAAGACATGCATGTATTTTTCCTCCTTTCTCCTGGAAAGGTATTGAAGCAGCCACAGGGTAGTACAAAAGCTTCTCACTGCTGTTGGAGGGCAACACCAGTAAAGCTAAGACTGACAAAGGCATTTAGGAGCCTGATTCCCATTAAAATCAATAGGAATTGGGTGAATAAAGTCACTTGCATATGTGGATATGGCTTCTGGCTAAGCTGCAGAAATGTTACTGGGAGGAACCACAGATGGGTTAGGATCAAACAGCAGTTTTGGGTTCCACTTCCTTTCTCATGTTGGTCCCACCCATTGTTTGAACAGTGCTAGTCAGCCCTCTGGCCATGAGCAGTGATGAGTTTGCTGACAGCTTCTTCAATGTGACAGTCAAGTTGAGCTTTCCATTGAGAGTAACCCACAGCAAAGACTCCTTAGTTTCTGTGTGTCGTCTATCTTTTTTAAAAAAAAATTCTGTACCAGCCCCAGATGTGTAAGTGCATGATGCATATTGTTTCTCACTTTTTAACTTAAAAAGATAGTCCTTTTTGCAACCAGCAGCATGCATTTTGCAATTGTATTCTAGAAAGCTGTTTGTTTCTTGATTTATTTTGTTTGTGTGCAATTAAATCTAAATGTCCCTCTCTTCTCTATTAAAAATAAATAAAATAAAGGGGTTTTAATCCTCAATTTGTGTGGTGGCATGTTTCACAGCTACCATTGTTGTAAAGGTGAGGTAACAGAAGTGACTCTGGATTTTCCCCTCTGAAGTTTCTGTCCCGTCTTCTGGATGCCTATAGTTCATATGCTCTGAAATGAAATGTAAAACATGCTCAGTGGTTTTATCTACTGTCACTGCATTATGCAAACACAGCCATCAATGTCTTCTGAGCTGCAGTCTGCCTTGAAGGGTTTCTTGTGGAGCTGCCCACACGAAAATTTCTGCAAATGGAAGTTGCAGCAGAAGCAAACAGCCTTCAATCCTGAGCTGGAAACTGAAGATAGAATTTACTTACTGGCAGACAAAAACCAAAGCCCTCAAGAAGAATCTGAATATATTTGAAACAAATTTGTATTTTACCAGATGTGAACATATGAAAGGTGAGTTGGAGGCAGTAACGTTTCCCATGGTGCTCCAGCTTATTTGACAGGCAGGTGGCTGTGCTATTTTGTATCTTCATTCCTCTCTATATGCAACATGGCCTCTTGATTATTGCTTATAAAAGCATTAGAGCTGAAACTGAGTAGAGGGTAAAAGTCCCAGAAATTATGAGGCATTTTTAAATTTTAGCATTTTGTTAGTTTTGATTCTTTCCTGAGTGCTTGGATCACCAGAGTATTTTTTTCAAAACAGTTTCTCAGTGGGATTGCAAGCCTCTGAAATATAGTTGACCTTTAATATATACCTATATGGCAAAGTAGAATTTCAGGTTGCTGTACTGTACCAAATTTCTTTTGAAAAAAGTATAAAGGGAAAATTCTTAGTCTTGGCAGACCAATAGGAGTTTCTCACAGCTTAACTTTCCCTTAAATTTTAGTATAATCTCAGTTCATTGGAACATTAAGTTAGGCAATAGAAGTGTGGTGTAGTGAATGTCCAGCTTCATTTTGAAATAGCAGACTACAGGATGTTTTGGAAGTTTGGCACAGTTTGCACTGAGATAGATGTAATTCCTGGGATGCTTCTCAGCTTTCTCATGGCACCTTACTGCTTTGCAATGTCCGTCCAGTTGTGATCCATAGCTTCTAATAAAACCTGTCTTACTCAGAAAAATCTAGTGTCTCAAATGGTTGTGAAGTCAAATTGCCAATTTTGTTGCCTATATGTGTTCAGAGCTTTAATAGTAACTCCCTGTATCTACAGTGCAGTTACAGGTGGGATAGCAATGCTCACGTACTGATCTAGCTAACCCAGACAACAGCACTGAAAATACAAAACTATTGGATGTGGCTTCAGCTGTACAAATCTGGGCAGTGTCCTTGTACTGTGTGGTAACTGAAGCTTTTGCAATGCTACTTTGGTTATAGCTATTGAGTTTTCATGTAAGTCAGCTTCAGTTCCACCTTTGCAACTTACCAGCAGCTTGAAACTCATTCTGAAGAAAGAGGAAATTCTAATACTAATGAAAATCTTTAATTTGAAGAAACAGAACCGCCAAAATGAGGGAGATGATGCTACATGACTACTTGCTTGAATTTACAACAGCCTTCTTGACAGGGGAGCACTGATATTGCAGCATTAGCAGCCAGACCATGTCTGTCTGGCTTTTGGGGCTCCACTTGACTCAGAAACTGTGTTTATGTGAAGTTCACATAGACCATCCAACTATTTTGCCTTTTTCTTCTCCAGACTGAATCAGTTTCAGCATGCTTTGTCACATCGTATTATTGTCACTATGGCACTTGTTACTATCATTAATACCGTATATATGAATCCAGGAGCTCATGTGATCTAAAAAAAATTCACGTGCACGTGACTTCTGTTCGCTTCCCAAAGTTTTGACTCACTGGAGGTTCACATTTTTAAACTTTTCTTTAGAAGCATGAGCTACTGTTGGAAATGGATTTGTAGATAATTCCCGAAGCCTGACAGAAGGCTCGCATAGTATCTGTATGTAAACTCTGAGATAAAGTATGCTGACTTAGAAAGGCCATGGAATAGGGCAGACATTGTTGAGAGAGAAGTTGAACTAGCAACAAGTTTTAAATTACGACTTTGCAAATAGATTAGGTATTTTGGATAAATGGAACTATGGAATAGAAGTCCTTAAAACGCCTCTCATGAGCCCCGTTTCTGGGTCAGAAAAAGGGTTTTTCTGACAAGCTACATTATAAATCCTTTTCAAAAAGGCCAATGCCCTCAGCCTCCAAGAACAATGTAAGAATCTGTGTTTGAATCCCCTCAGCTGAGTAGTCGCTTGCTTCCTCCCTTACTATGTTGTGCTCTAGACAGCAGCAGGCCTGAGGCGGGCCCTGGGAAGGCTCAGCTAGACCAAGCTCTCGGTGTGCAGTGGGGTAGCGTGCCTGGCACGTGGCTAACATCACTGGTGAGAGCTAAAGCATCAATGACTTTTGGCTGTCAGAGCTTTGAAATCACGTTTATATTTACAACTGCATGTTACTCAGAGCAGAGCCAGTTGGTGTGAGGTAACACATTTCTGTACCTCAGTAGGCCTCTGTGCTCTCTCCCAGTCTCTGGCCCTCCATAACAAAGTAAGGCAAGTGAGCGTGTTCCCTAGTGAAGGGAGCTGAGCTGCTCTGAGTTGCATTGCATTTTTTTTGGTTGACTTACACAGCCGATTACTTTAGGTCAGCTGAGGTATGATACTTGATTAGCTTCCAGCAATTCATTTGAACCTTTAAGCCTTTAGACACCTAAAAATCTCTGTGGATGTGGCACTAATGATGGAGAAGCAAGTTATCTGAAAACGCTTTTATCTAACAGTTGACCAGGGAAGACTCTTAAGCCTGCGTTGGAATGAGAGGGGAGCAGCTGGCAGGGCATTTTTCCACACTGCTTTGGAACTTGCACTTTCCCCAATACCAAAATAGTTCTGGGACATGCTGCAGTGGCCCACTTGTTTTTCTTAGCAGTAAAGGGTTGGGAGGATTCTGGGGGAAGATTGTAAATATATCTTTTCAGCTGT
Organism: Phylloscopus collybita; assembly: GCA_027886175.1. Taxonomy (NCBI): domain Eukaryota; kingdom Metazoa; phylum Chordata; class Aves; order Passeriformes; family Phylloscopidae; genus Phylloscopus; species Phylloscopus collybita. The sequence continues at coordinate 44,267,469 of JAJNNQ010000137.1, read as the reverse complement.
TGGGCTATGTTTATTATCCAGTAAAAGGGAGCTACAGCTTTAGTATATCTTTATAACTGACACTCTAAAAATATAACCTCAACCAAAGGGTAAGCATTCTCTTTCTTTAGAGTAACTGTATTCAGATGGAGTACAATCGCAGAATCATAATGAGAAAGGAGACAAATCTGTTTTGCTGGGAATTAGAACATGTAGCAGTGTATATATATCAAGATACTGAGGATTACATTTGCTAATGAATTGAGGGTAAGTTCTCCATGAACTGATATTTACTCTCTAATTTTAGCTGCAGTAAGTTTACCTAATATTGGATTGCCATTTGCTTCCTTTCTATGAACATAAACAATTACTCTAAGTAGAAGGTAGAATTGTGGTTACAAAAGACAGAAAATGGGAGTTATTTTTTCAGCCTTTTTTAGTTCTGTAGAAGTTATTACTGTCAAAGAAAAAATATCACCTTCCACCACTTTCCACATCATATATTTGCTCCAAGAAATGGAAGATAGGAGGAGTGATAGTTGAAATGGGATTTGAAAAAAGGCTTTTGCTTATTAGTGACTGTAGTGACATGATAAATGTCAGGACAGAAACAAAGTCTTATTGAAAACAATATAACTGCAAAGAGGACTAAAGAGCACAAAACTGCCAACAGATTGCTCAGTATAAAAAAGTAATTTCTCACACTTTATGTTATAACTCTCTTACCTCACTTTTCTTCAAAATTTTAGGGAGTGTGAGCAAAGTAACATAGTATTACAATGCTGTCCTAACTCTATATAGTAGATTAGGAGCTTGTATCTCATGAACAAATATAACCCAAGCTTTGAGATGCCATGGGATCGTATTTCATTTGCATCATAAGTTATAAGTGGTCTCTACACTAGATTTTCCTCTCTTTCCATCACCTTCTACCTTCCCAAGTCCTTCTAAATAGATACCGTCTCTTTGGAGTTATATTTGCTTTGCTAATGGCTATTTTTGGGCTATCAAATGCCCAGCTCTGCTTCAGTGTCTTTTCTGATTTAGAAACTTACATGAAAGTAAATTTCAAAGCCCTCAAGGCCCATTTCATAAGTGACTGATGAGATGAGCCTGTAATTCTGCAATTCTGCTACCCTTGAAAAGTTTAACCCACACCTCTTTTTTTTTTTTTTTTTTTTTTTTTTTTTTTTCTTTTCTTTTTTTCTTTTTTTTTTCCCCGAGAGAACGAGACATGGAGAACAAGTTTAAAACATTTTTCCAAACTTACCTACTCTCTGAAAGTTTGATATGTGCTGGCCAAACTTGAACTAAATCCGCTCTGGGCTGAGATAATTTTGCTTCTCAGGTCATCTTACAGGGGCTGCTGAAGATTTCCTGAGAAAAGCAGTCTGCTGCCTCAAACAATGTGCATGGGTGGAAATACAACTGTAATAAACAGACTTAAATTTATTAATGCCTGGAAGGAAGATCTTAATGAAATGGCTGCAGCATGCATGACCTAGCCTTATGATTGTGATGAGGATGCAGAAAGCGGCCTGCCATCTGTTAGTCCCACTAGAATGGACTGTAAGCACAGTGCAAGTAAGCATCTGAGTCTTCTATTGTATTAATTTCTCCAATTTAGTTTGATGAGATTTATAAAGGATACATTATGTGCAGTTATGCACAGAGAGTGAGGAAATCGTTTACGATAGTCAGAACAAAGAGGAGGGCTTTAGTATAATATTTGAGGAATAATGTGTGCTATTCTACTGTTCTGTGTTCATAAAGGAGGAATTAACACTGGAGCATGTGCAGGGAAAGGCTCTGAGATTGATCACAGGAATGGACAACATCTTATAAGAGTCCATAAAAGCTAAATAAGCCTGCATCTCTATGAACCTATGAGAGGAGAAAATATAGTTGGACTGGAAAAAAAACGTGGGGATAAGAACATATGGGTGTGAACTAGGCAAAAATAATTTATAGTAAGGTTTTTATAGTCACCCAACCTTCAATTATGGGGCCTGAGAGTGGAAGCCTTCCCTTCGGACTGGTGAGTTTAAGAAAACAACACTTTGACATTGAGATGATAACAACCTGGAGATTAAATTGATTCTTTTCAGTCCTGTTTCTGTGTGGATTTTACAAGAAAATATGGTAGTAAAAATGTTAGCAATATCTCTGTTTTAGAATTCACAGAATAATTGAGGTTGGAAGGCATGTCTGGAGATCATCTGGTTCAATCCCTACTCAAACAGGTTCAGCTAGGGCAGGTTGCTTAGGGCTGCATCCAGCTGTTTTTGAATATGTCCAAGGATTCAGTCTTCTGACCATCTCTTGGCAACCTGGTCCTTGGTTTGATCACTCACAGTCCCTCACACAGGGTAAAAAAATGGGTTTGTGTCCACATGGAATTTTATGTGTTTTAATGTGTGGCCATTGCCTCTTACCCTGATGCTGGGCACTACCAGAGTCTGGTTCCCTTTTTTTTGTTTACTCCTTTTCAGTATTTATACACGTGGACAGAATCCACCTGAGCCTCTTCTTCTCTGGGCTGAACACCCAAGGTCCTCTCTGCAGAGCTGCTTTTCAGTCAGACAGCCCCTAGCCTGTCCTGGAGCATGGGATTATTAAAGCCCAGGTGCAGGAATTTGCACTTCCCTTTTTTGAACCTCATGAGGTTTTTCTCATTTCTCCTTCCTGTCAAAGTTTCTCTGGAAAGCAGTGTGTCCATGTGGTGTATTAACTACTCTATCCAGTTTTGTGTTATTTGTGAACTTGCTGAGGATGCACTCTTGTCCCTTCACACAAGTCATTAATGAGAGTATTAGAAAGTACTGGCCCCAGTACTGATCCCTGGGTTACACCACCAGGGCCTTGCCTCCAGCTGGACTTCATGCCACCCTCTCAGCTTGGCCCTTCTTGTTTTCAAGCCACCTCACTGTCCACTGATATGACACATACAATGTCAGCTTGTCTGTGAGGATATTAAATGTGGGAGAAAGAGTGGCAAGGGCCTTTAAAGTTAAAATTGCAAGGAGTTTCCAGAAGTTGTCAGAAAATGGCTGTTAATAGCGCTGAGACAAAGTAGAATAACATATGGAAGTTAATGAGGGTATGAGAGATGTGGCAACCAGAATAAAATTCTGTTAAGGATGGAAGTAAGGATTCTTATGTTTTTCAAAGCAAAAACTGATTCTACAAATTATCTAGTATACTTTGTACAGCAGCTATTGCCTTTTAAGTTGTCGATATAGAAAGGTACAGAATAAAATTAATGAATAAAATTATGTTTTATGGTTACAAGAAATTACTTTTAGTGCTCATCACTCTTACTGATTGGTATTAGGCTGTTTCCAACAGTTGAGTGTAGTGAAAAATAAAAAAATAGTGCCTTTTTCCCTTTTCATTTTTTGTATGCTGTCAATGCTGCCACCACAAAAGAATGTTCTGTGTGCTCAGTGGATAAACTGACTTTTGGAAGCGGGATTCCTGGATATTTAAATTACAGCAAGAGGAACCACGTGATAAGAGGGAATCATCGTATTGAGGTCGAAGGTACTGGACTAATAATGCAGAGTTATATTTGATTCTGCAGGCAGTTCTAAAAGAGCCCTAGGTTCTGACTGTCCTGTCCTCCTGTACATTAACTGTGATCTACCAATGATAGTAAAATTAGATTTCCAAGTTTAAGTGTTTATGCATGTATTTATGCCTGTATGAAAAAAACGATAGTGCTAGTTATCTAAGACAACACCAAGTAGAGTCACACCTTAATTAAAGAGAATGTAAGTATACTACAATAAGAATATTTCATCCTTTACTGTCAGAATTTATGTGGATCAGTTAGTAGATGATCCAAACTTTTCAATTTTTACCAAAGTGTTTTATTCAAAAAGCAAAATAGACCTTGTTTTTTTAGAGAGCTGAGTGCTACCAGTTTCAAATGCCATGCTACAAGGCATGAACAGATGTTAACAGCACTGTTCATCTTTCCATAGCAAAACTGAAGAAGCACAGCTGTATTCAGAATGTAATTTTAAAAATGCTTTCTGCATGATTTGAATAATATTTCAAGCTTACTTATATTCTGAGAAGATCAGCTTCTTAAATATAGTCTTTATAGTTCTTTTATTTAACATATGCAATTTCAGTGAACTTTACATAGATACTCTTTTTAACACTAGAAAAAATTGTAGTAGTTCTCAGGCACACAAACTATGCTTTAGTAAGAAATACTTAATGGTGGAAGAGAAGGCAGTCTCAGACACTCCTAAGAAGAAAAAAACTCACAAATCCAGTTCAGGTACTCAAATAATGTCATCCTGAGTTTGATGTCTTGAGACCTAAACAGATCTTTAGTTGACAGCAGTTCAGATGTGTTATGGCATTCTGTTCCCTGAAAAACTTAAAATAAGAGGGGAAGTCTATGGAGACTAAGCAAGCTTAAAGTCTACCCTCACAGAATAGCACACAAACCATTAATTAAGCCAGTGTTAACCCTTAGCCTGAACTCTGGTTCAGTCACCAGAGGCCTAAGTGAGAAGTGATAACACACCAACACTATCCCAGAAATTCCTCTAATTAAGAATAAAAACATTGAAAGAGGTAATTACCCAAAAGATAGCTTAGTTGTAATTATCAAAGTTCATAGAACAAGAGCTGTCTACTGAAGACAATGCTCGTGGGACTTAGAGATTTTCTCAAGCCATGACAATGCTCTCACCCTCAGGCCAGAAAATGTGATGAAGAAATATTACATTAGTTGCTGAAGGAGTAACATCTCATCTCAACCTGCACCTACTTGATTTGGGCTTTAGTATTTCACAGGAAGTGGAGCTTTAAAGTAACATTGACCCCAAGAATTCTCCAAAATATGCTTCTCCCATCCGGTCTATATTTCCTATTTCAGCGTTATTAAGGCCATAGTGGGAAAACTGCTTCCTGTAGTCAAAATAAAAGTTGTAGGTTACTATACCACCTGTTTTAAAGCAATAAGCTCAATAAACAGAAAAAAGTTCTATAAATAAAAATAGCTGAATTTGTAGCTGAATTCATGTGTTACCCAGGTAGCCTCTAGCTAGACCTGGCTGATGCATGATCTTAGCATTTATTCTAAAATCTGAGCACCTGTCCTAGAAATAGTGGCTAGAGTGGTGATTTTCAGAACTGACCTGTTGGGGGGGCATAGGTAAAACTATAAAGAGCAGGTATTACAAAATGATCTGTCTATAACAGTTATCTGAATATGTCTTTCAGAGTACTGGGATTTAAAAAGGCTGTGGACCAGATTCTTTCTGGCGTAGGTGGATGTCAGAAATACTTCCTCACAACAGTGTTAAACTGGGAAGATTAAGTAGGTGGGATGAATATCCATCTCTATTGATCTAAACAACACAAAACTTGAATAGTGACATTTTTTCAACCAGAACTACACCAGAGTTCAAAGACATGAAGAGTCAGAGCTTGTCTACATTGTAATTACTTTGGTAGTATTTTTATCTGCTCCACATGACTATGTGGTAACGGCTTTTTAAAGGAAAATTATTTCAGTGAAGATGCACATGTTACTGTGTGTGCTTCTCTAACAGATCCTTAATAGATGGATGTCTCAACTCATGTCAGGATGGGCCAATCCTATAATTATAACTATGGAAGTCAAAAGCAAAATTCTCTCTTGTAAAATGGGGTGGTTAAAGGGGGGTTTCTGAAAGGCTTTAGTTAATAAGCATAATTCAATTTACATTTTAAGTATAATATTTGCATAAACATATTTACTAATCGCTTTGGACCTTTGCAAAGTGTTTGCCTAATAGTCTGTACAAACAGATATTGAATCTGTTCAGGAATATTCATAGGAATATAAAAATTACTTCAAAATCCTTGTTTGTTACATCTTGAAACTTGCAGAGAAACTAAAAGTCTGTTTCCTTCTGCTGAATCCTAAGACCTGCAGAGGGCAACTGGTACTTGGTACAGTTCTTTATGAAGTTTGAATTATCCCTTTGAAATAGAGAACAAATTTTCCAGGAGCTATGACTACAGAGGGTATATTGTTACCTTCAGAAATTTAATGTGTGTAAATGGTCTCTCTGGGCAGTTTGGTGATGGGCACCTCATGTTTCCTCACCAAACACTGAATATCTTGAAGGCAGTCATGAGGTTCAGCCTAGTTTTTGACAAGCTTTCTGCCCTAAGAAATCCATCTAGTTTTTAGCCTCAGCCTATGCATTGTGGAAATACCTTCTGTTAGATTTTCTCCCAAAAAGAGCAGAATTTCTTTTGCCACGTTGTGAATATGGATTCCTGAGACATCTTGCTGCCTTAGAGGTGTCAGACTGTAGTATTATTTTCTAAGTCAGGAGACGATTTCATGTATCTTTTTTTTTCCCCTAATGGTCTTGATCAGTTTGATTAAGTTACTGTTGGGATCTAAATCAGAGAAAAATTGGGAAGGTGAGAGCTTACCTGGATTTAGAATCCTGACCAGAGAAATTTTAGTCAGGTTCATTGCAGTTTTAGTCATTAACTGTAACTCATTTGGACAGAATCATTTTTCTATTGAATACATCTGCCTGGTATCAATTTTATAGGATACCAGTAGTTCTTATTAATCTGCATTAATGCTAATTGCAAATGCTGTATAGTGTTCATGACAGAGACCATCTGATTAATTTTGCTCATGGTGTTTGCAAGGTCAGCTTTTCTATGACATTGTTATCTCTGGTGGACATAAAAGATTTTTTTTAAATCTTTTTGCTTGCATTCTAGTATAGGCATAAGAAATGGGATGTGTAATTGCTTAGCTTCTCATTTTTTCCTGCATACAAATTCCATTGCTACCTTAGGCATTGGCTGTTCTGTTATTTCAACAGAGCCCATATTTTAGTCTATATATATCATCACAGTATTTGAATGTTGTTATTGAGGGTTTTGGGTAACCTGTTTACTCATCAGTCTTTCCTCTGTACTGGATCTCTCTTGTGATCTGCTGAGGGAGTGGAGATGATCTGTTAGAGTGTCACCTTTGACTGAAAGTTTGCTTTGTTAGTTTTTATTTTTTCAGATGTCTCTCTATGAAAATGTTTAAAAAGATGTGGCCAAAATTGTTACATGTTGTTCTTCAATGTGCTATAATTTCTGCAGGGTATATTCCAGGGTAACTGTAGCTACCTTTTGCTAACTTGCTTGTTTGACAGCATTTATGTCTTCTCTCCCAAACCTTCTCATTAATAAAGTCCCTCTTTATCAACTAAAAAATTTAAACTACTTTCAGTTGTTCATCTTTTCTCTTGAAGATAAAAGAAGCTCAAGATATTTATGATAGGTTAAATGTTGAACATTGCATGTTTTGGGAAAATAGCAAGTCAAATGCCTTGGCTGAATCTTCTGTATGATTATATTTAGATTGTTCTTTTTCTTTTTCTTTGGAGAGACTTTCAAACCCTCATAGGAAATTGAATCAGGTTAAGTATGTCCCCACAAAGTTCCTTATTCATTTGATTAATAAACAGGAATAAAAACCCTCTTCTTCAGAGAACTTTCAAATACCCTGCATCATCACCTTGTTTTCTGGCAAGATAGTTTTATTGTTGGGACTGCAAAAGTCAAATTCTAGTGTGAACCATAAACAATGACTTACCATCTTTTGTCAGAACGAGACATCTGTCCTTTTGATTTGTGCTAGTGCACAGCATGCAATGGTACTTCAGGATCTTGTCTGCTGTGTCTGGGTGTACAAGATGGAGTAGTAAGCCTGTGCTATGTAGCAGCATATGAAACCTCACAGAGTTCTTAAGTGATTCCACATATATGGTGTATCTACTTAGGCAGTTCCAGATATTTACAGCCTTGTATTTGCAAGGTTCAGTACAGATGATGGTGTAAATTGACGTGTTGACTAGTGTTGACTAGTATTTACTGGTGACTAAAAACAGTTATGAAGATAACTAATGTCACCTTGTTGGTTGTGAAATGTTAATCCATCCATTTAATACTGGAATCTGACAGAGAGTCTGAAAGACAGTGGCAATCCATGGCCTTTTCTGCATGAGGAGATCTAGCTGGCAAGCAGTCTGTTGGCATAGTGCAGCTAGCAAGTTCTTTTGGCAGAATGGATTTACATTTGGTTGCCTCTGTTGGCAACATATTTCTTCATGGCTTCAGATTGTATTGGCAAAATATACACAGCATGTAAGAGTATCTTGGTAACTGTGTCTGTAGTGCTGTGCAGTATTCATCTTGAAGCCAAAAGTGTTAACTGTAGATTCTGCACTCGTTAGGGTGTTGTTATTCCTGAATCTTCCCGTGGGGGCACATGAAAACAGCTGATTCTCTTGCATAAAAAACATTGGTTAGTGCTGAAATTTTACAGGTCATTCAAGAGCAAACTCACTGCTTTGTGGATAGGCTGTGTACCTGGCTAATTCAGTTGTCTGTGCAGATAAGATAGTTCCTTGTTTTTAGGACAGCTGTATTGTTTTTGCTGTGAAGGGATGAGGTTTGTGGGCAGTCTGAGTGTCTGTGTGTAGACCCAACTATATTAACATGTCATTATTTGGCAGGCAACTAGGTGAGACTGCTTCTGAGTATTGAATACTGACTGAGCACCCTTCAAGAACTGATGAAAATGTGCATTAAAGCCATAGAAGCTGCTTCCTCAAGGCTGTATTTAGACTTCTCCCACTTTCTCATTTGTTTCATAGAATCATATAATTATTTCTGTTGGGAGGCACCTCTGAAAAGTCACTTAGTGCAACTGCTTGCACAGAGCAGGTTCAAAAGGATCAGGTTGCTTAGGTCCCTAGACAATTAGATCTCCTCTAACTTTTCTCTTATAAAGACTGGACAAACACAATTCTTCCATCTATGTACCTCATGTGCTTCATCTCCAAGTCAGCTTGGTAACCTTCCCCTGAATTCACTCTAGCACATCAATGCCTTTCTTGTGACAAGGAGCTGCAAAGTGTACATGGTACTCAAAAGCCTTCTATAAAATGGTGAAGCTGTACTGATAATTGCAGTGGTTTTGTCTGTTGTAGGATGGACAAGACTTCATTCTCTAACAAAGTCTAATAAGAGATCTATTTTCTACAGATGACATGGCTCTGATGGTGAATGCCACTTGTTGTACACGATGTAATTTCTGCAACTATTTTGTCCTTTGTGGACCTATTCAGGTGGATAAATAAGGTGTTTGTAGTAATTGTTGGAATCAGAGCCTGTTCCATCTGCTCTGGGTACCAGTTTGAGGGAGTGTAAAAGAGCATTGAGATGTCATGCCCTATCCAGACAGCGACTTTTTTTTTTTGGTATCAGATATGCAGATGTTTTAAAATCAATTAATTTTGGAGAATTTTCATAAAAAAAAAAATAAAGCTGAATTTTCAGATATTAGACTGCTAGCAAGGTTAGCTTACAACATGAGCAATGCTCACCTTGGCATCTATAGCTGCTTCTGAGTAGGAGGATTAATAGCAAATCTTCTCCATCAATGTTCAATACTGCTACGTAAATGGAGTGAGGAAGATGATGTAGGTCTTCAACCAAAGGTTATTTTTCATGCTGTGTTGTAGATTCTGGGTTGCTAGTATTATGATTTTCTGATCAAGAATGCAGCTTAATATCCCCTTTTTTTTTTTTTTTTTTTTTTTTTTAAAAGCATATCTTCTTGCAGTTTTCAGTCTTTCAGGTTTTGTCCTAAGTACCTGCCATGGGAGGGAGTTTATGTTTCCAATGCAGAAAAAGTGTTTCTCTGATCTATTTCGTTCCTATTTATCATGTAGAGTATATGTAAATACATGGTAAGGTATACTCCTCGGATCCATACAGTCCATACAGTAGGATCTGATGGCTTAGAAATCCTGAAAGAGCTTTGAATGTTTGTGATTCCACTGTATATCTAGAGATCATCATGAAGACACCGTTGTTGCCTGATAGTCTGGAAATGATGGAAACTGTAACTGCTATAACAGAAGGCCTCTGGATGGAGTTTCTGTGTGCCACAGGCTTACTGGGTGGGATTCATTTTACTAAACACAGACGATTCCTCATCTGGACTTCATTTATTGTGTTTAGAGGAAAATAGGCATTTATAGGGCTTGTTTTCATTTTGCAGCACAATTTTTCTCATCCCAATGCCACTGCCTAAAATAAAACAGATAAATGACTTGTTAAATACCTGTTTTCTTTACTGATTTTAAAGGGAGCCTGAGATGACTCTTTCAGCTCTCATGATCTGTGCTATAGCTGACTAAAATTTGTTGTAATAGGTTTGCTTTTATTGTAATAACAGCCAGAACTTAGGTTGCTTGGGGGAATGGTTTTGACTTCCCCAGTTTTTTTCCTTTGTTGTTCTCAGGGGAATTGGAAGCAGAGCAAGAATGCACACAGACTTCTGCTGGCTGTTATTTTTCCTGGTTAAGGGTTCTTTGTTGTTTAATTATTGTTCCAGAATGAAGTGTTAAACTCATCCATGCCTGAAGTTTTCAGTGTTTCAACCTGTCTTGCTGCATTAAGTTTTTTTAGCTTATTAGGAAAGTGGTCTTCACACCGTTAGATACACAGTGGATATCTTTGGAGAAGATGCAACTGGCTGATCATCTCTGTTTCCAGGATTTGAACAGCCACACTGTGCCCTGGTTAGTTTCTGAAGCATTGAATTTCACTTCTTGAAGACATCTTTTTTGGGTTTTCTATTTCCTTTTAGTGATTGCATTCAAAGAGTTGTGGTCAACTGCTCAGTATCCAAGTTGAGACCAGTGATGTTCCTCAGGGATCATTATTGGGACTGGTGCTGTTTAACATCTTTCTCAGAGACATGGACAGTGGGATCAAGTGCACCTTCAGCAGGCTTGCTGGTGACACTGAGCTTTGTGGTGCAGCTGAAATGCTTGAAGGAGGGGATGCCATCCAGAGGCTCTGGACGGGCCTGAGAAGTGGGTCCATGTGAACTGGACCCACTTCTTCTGGACTTGTAGAGTACTGCAAGTGCAAGGTCCTACACTTGTGTTATGATAATCTTAAGCACAATTACAGGCTGGGTGGAGCATAAATTGAGAGCAGTTTTTGGGATTTTGGAGTAAATTAATTGTTTTGGAATTTTATTCTTAGAGTATCATTACCCTCTGTCCTTCTTCTATTCCTTTTCTACTACCAATGAGGTCTTCAAATGATAAAATAACTTAAAAGCATCCTATATTTATTTTGAAATTAGGTGACTCGGTCATTTTGTGTTAGATAACTTCAGCAGTTCAGAGAGGGAATTAAGCACGTCTGCTTAATTTGTGACTGAGCCTTACTGCAGCTGATTTTGGGGGGTCTTTGAATCTAGTTCCAAGCAAAAGTCAGTGGGCTTTAGGGCTGTGGCAAAGGAGCAATTCTGAAAATTTAATGGTGAAATAAGGTGGTTTCTTTCCTGGTGCCTTACTGAGTTACTGTGGCAGTAGGGAGGAGTCTACAGCAGATTGTATAACAGACCATGAAGGACTTTTCTGTATCTGAGCTCCTAGATTTGAGTTCCATTGTATGGAAAGGTAGCATCTATTTTCTAGACTTACACATTAGAACTGTGTATTTAGACATTAATTACCAGATTTTCGCTATATAGAACTCGTCCAAGAGTTTGTCTTACCTTTGAGAACCAAGTAACCAGCACAAGTAGCCCCTACTGTTAAACCAGAACATTGTATTACATGAATTTCTGATATTTTTCTGTCCTCTTTCACTTGCTTTTCTTTCCAACTTGTTTGTGAGCTTGCTGTTGAAAAAGTTCCTTTCAACCTGTCCTTTAAAATTGATTTCAGTTTAACTTTTCAATGGTTTGTTTTTCAAGTATGAGGTGTTACTATTACTATGTATTACTATATGTAGAGTTGGTTATCACTTTTTGAATCAGCTAAAAGACGACAAAAAAAAACAAGAAGCAAAGGAGCCTCAGAAATTTTGGTTTTTTGATTAATTGTGTATTTACAATTTTGTCATCTTTGTTTTCTTTTATGGTTCCCAGCTTGAGCTAAAAAACTGACCACTGTATACTGATGTTAAATATATCAGAAGGTTGTTTGGAAATGAGAAATTGAGAGGACTGTATAACAGTGTCAGTGTAACAGACCTCCTGTGTATATTTGAACCTATTGGTCAGTGGCTGCTTTATGCTATCACTTCCTGATGCTGAAGGTCTGATGTCATGTTCTAGGTGACTTATGCAGTCAGCAGTGCAGGTATGTTAGGACACTTGTAATTGGCAGTAGACAGAAAATATTAGTAAGTGGATCTTGTAGAGAAATAGCTCTTCTATATAGTTTTCATAACCCTTAAAGTGAGTTGAAAAGACAACAAATATCCATCATTAACACTATTACAAACTTTGCTTTTGCTAACTTTTGAATTGCTGTTATTTTTTGTTTTTCAGACTCAGGAAATGGGAGGGTGAATTTGGGAAGTGAAGTTGAAAGGAAGCTGGCACTGTGCTGATAAAGGAAAGTAAGGTATGTTGGGCTGTCTTAAGCCACAGATGTTTCTTCCAAAACATGTAGAGAATAAATTTGGAAATTATCTGTTTCTATAGCCATTCGCTGTAGTTCACGCCAGGCGGTTTGTATCTGTGGATGGATACAATTTTCAGCAGGAAGTTATGAAGTCACCTGTCTTCACTGTGTCCCTGCTTTCTCATGACATTACCCTTCTTTAATTCTAACAACCACAAGAAGGTACCATGTCTTACTACAGAGATATTTATATAGAAATCACATTATGACACCATCTTACGTAGAAATATTTAAATTAGCTTTAAATTAATTAAGATCAGTCAAATACCCTTATCAGTATAGACTCAGCAACAAAGAATTCAGCACAGATTAACTTTCTGAGCCTGCTTTTCAGGCAGGCTTTGCAGTCTGTGCCAAGTTCTGTAGCTTCACTGCTGAACTGCCTGCAGGCCACCTGTGTAACTATATCTTGATACAATACAGTCATGCCTTGCTGGAAATGTAAGCATGCTCTATTAGTCTGGATAGCACCAAGCAGAATGGGCTTCTCTTGCGGTCACAGTATTTTACTATAAGCTTGAGGCACCTAATATAGCTGGCATATTTTGCAATTTTTTATCTCCAAAATTTTATGGAGAGATGTCCAAGTTCCAATGGCACAAAACTAGATGAAGATTGAAATAAGTTTTGAATGTATCAGCAAATTCATATCACTAATATTAATGATTAGAAACAACCTGTTGGAAAAAAAATAGTGATTAGAAACAACAGGTTGGAATGGAGTTTTGAGGTTATGTGCAAGGAACCGGTGGCTACTGCAAAATAAGTAAGCTATTAACTCTAAGTCTGTGGCATTCACTGAATTTCTTGCCATTAGTGATGTACTTTCTAAAGAGACCTGGATTTGTTGCCTTGGAATAGTAAAAATATTTGTGTTCAGGAAGGAAGCACTAAATGGACAGTATTGAAAATCTCACAACTGAAAACTTAATAGCATCAAAAGGCACATGACTAATAATCTAACTGGCTGGCTAGGAAGGCCTTATAAATTTGGAAAGTCTCTTGATGACTTCTATACTTAACCCTGTTTTCTGAACTGCGTGCTGTGAGATAACTGAATAGTTTTTAAAAATACTCCCAAGTGCTGAAGAGGCTTTCATGCTGAACACATAGGTACAATAAACTGGAAATATTCAGGTGTCATGGTAAAGCATAAGATGGAAAAGCTATCATGTATGATGAATTTATGAGCTGAAACCCTTACAAGTTTCTGTTGCAAAGGAAAGTAGTTGCAGCTTAACAGTTTTAGAACTTTTTTTTTAAAAATATGGTAATAATGCCTTCATTTTCATGGTCTTATTTGGATCCATGAATTACTTGAATCCAAGAGTTAATGAGATTAATCACAGCAACATGTGCTTTAAAATATTTTTAGAAGAAAGGCTGAATTGCTCTCAAGAGATCTCATTCCTTTTAAAAATGTATTTTATGATAGGAGGAATCACCCCATTAAAATCACAGAACTTCTTCCCCTGTTACTGAGTGCCTATGCAGCTGGTGAGAGTGGACACCCAGCTTTCACCTGGTTAGACAGTTTCATAAGGACAGAGGGATCCTACCCACGGTAGTTAAAGTCGTACGTTTTTACAGTAAGAAGTTCTAAGTAGTAGCCACTGTTGACATTTCAGTATCCTTCTGAAAAAAGCTAGAGATCTTATTTCTTAGGGAAGGATTTTACAATGCATTCAAATATAAGAATGTATCTGCAGGAAATAAATAGTGGGAAACATAAGCCTTTACAGTAGGCATAATGTGGGCAGTATAGATGGGGAGGGGTCCAGTTTTCCATTCCCTTTGAGTTTCATCCAATCTAAAGGCTGCTGTGTATTCTGTCAGTTAAAACCTTTCCTGAGGGACCTTTCCAAAGCCAGATTATTGAAAATTCATGCTTTGACTTCCACCCACTTCTGGTCCCAATCTAATGGTATATTCCCATGTGGGCCCGCCACTGAAGGGCTTCCATATGTATGGGAGAAACAATGACCACCGTATCTTCTATTTGTTTCACTGAATAGCACAAAAGCAAACATACAAAGTTAAGTTTTGGTCTCTCTGAATTCATAGCAAAATTACGTGGATTTTAGTAGTATTAAGATTTTACCACTGGTATGTTTATTGGCCCCTCTCAACTCTTTTTTCTCTGTACTTCTGCCCTGCTGTGTTGTCAGGTTTTTTTGAGAACAAGAGGAAGTGGTTACTCTTTTGATTAAGCCAATAAATCTGAATAGGGCTTTGTTGAGTTAAAGCACTGCTTGAGGTTGCTGCTATAATATGTATTAAAGCAGTCTAAGAAAGTACCAGCCTATGGTTATTTACTGTACCATGTTTCACACATGTAACAGGAGTCTAGAGGAAACAGTTGTTCTGACTGTGATTTGACAACAAAACATTAAAACTGTAATTCTGGCCTTACCAGACTGTAGGACTAATGGAGCAGATACTGCTTGCTTTTCCATGAATTCACTAAAACTGTCAACACTATTGGAAACTCTGCTGATATTTGTGAGACTATTGTCGACTTCAATCGTACTTCTGTCAGAGTAATTTATTCGGCACAGTAACTGACTGGTGGTGCCTTTGCTGGAGGAGTTAAAGGAGCTGACAATCGTACTCCCCTTCCCTGCCATTGTCAGCAGCCTCATCGCGCGGTGGGACACTATCACGTGGCTGTGTGAAGCATACCAATACACCAAGCACATGTGCTGGTTATGATTCTAAACTAACATGACTCATTGAGACTTTGGGGTTGGAGTGTGTGGGCAAAGGTGAGGGGGAAAAAGGAAAATAAACCCCAGTTGTTGAATTGTTTAGGCTTTTCATAGTGTTTCCATTATGAGCAGGAAAGGGTAAAGAGTAAATTACCCAAAAATGAAGCCAAATGTTTGGAAGCTGTTCTCTGCAGGCAGAGTTCTGTTGACTTAATCAGATGAAATTCCTGCAGAAAGCCTTCTCCTTTGCCAGTGAAGTAAGTCTAATAGCCTTTCAGGCTAAAACAAACTTTTAAGGATTTGTAACAACAACGCTATGGTTCTACAGAGACAACAACATGTCCATAAATTGAAACTAGTCATCTGACAGTCTCCATTTGTCTGACCTACTTTCTACTTGTACTCTGTAAACAACCAGAAGAAGAAAATTTGGGGATGGCAGAAGGGGCAGTTAGAGGGACAGACAAGAGAGGCAGAATGTTATGTAGCTTACACATGCTTTGTGTCTCATAATTTATAACCAAAAGAAAATGAGAGAAGGGGAATGATCAAAGAATATGAGTGTCTGATGAAGCATAAGCTTCCTTCCTCTTGGCTATCAGCAGTGACTGGTGTGGGGGCAGCTATCTCCAGTGACTTACGTGGGGGCAGCTATCTCAAGAGTCACCATAAGGGTCTCACTGCTTTTTATCTTCCTAAAATGGTTGAAAAAAATAGGCCATGTTCTGAGAAAAATTTCTTTCTCAGGTGTTCATGTTCCCCTTTCCAAATGTTGCTATCCCCAAAACCAGGATGGCAGAATGTGTGTCAGCATGTCAGTCATCCCAGTTGACAGTCTGTTTCAAGGCCAGTTTTGTTTATGTACCAGATGGTGAGGTGGAACAGCTGAAGATACTTTGCCACACTGCTCTGTGCTCCTAAACATTGCCTTTTTGGCCTCACTGATTACGTAGCTGAAGCTAGAACCTGTGTGGTGTGAACTACTCGGTCACATTCTGCAACTAGCAGCCATAACAGAATTTTACTAGGTGTTGGTTTGGAATATTTGGGATATAAAATGTGGTGATCACTAGGTTCTAGAAATCGCTGTTCTTTCTAACAAAGGCAGGATATCTGTTTTACTCAGAAATGTAAAGCTAAAAGAAAACACTGGAGTCTTTCTATTGAATTGAAAACTCAAGCTACTGTTTTCTTAATAATGGCACCTTTTTATGTGCTTTGCATTACTTATGGCATATATCCATGGCTAGTTGTTAACTGGCTGCAAAACCTATTAGAAGTTTTACTGAGGCTAGGAAATTTACTGTTAATACTAAAACAGCTCGGTTTGCAGCACTGCCAACACAATGCACATCCTGATCTGCCCTAGCTTTTGACATCCAGGGAAATGATTAACCTGTAAACTTGTATGGTTTTCCTCATGAATGAGTTCTGCAAGAGATACATGTGTGAGTACAGCTTCAATGCGTAGACAAGGCAAATGCGCAATTGTTCAAAAGCACCGTTATGTTCTCCAAAACACTGGCAGGTCAAGTAAATAAAGTTATGAAAAATGGTGATTCCAGCAGACCTATGCAATAACCCTAGAAGTCAGTGAGAGCTGTGTGCTTGGAGCTGGTGCAGTACTTAGCACTCAGTTATGAAGTAACTGGGCAATAAGATACAGTGACCACGTGAACACAGTAATTATAACACTTGGCAGTGCTTGTGTGATGACTGACCTCCTGCCAGTGCGAAATGCAAGAGCTGCGCCATTCAGCTAAGGAGCAGAAGTCCTAGGGCAAGAAGCAGGAGTACCTCATGTTCTCTCTGGATTTCCAAAGGAGAAAGGGTGTTTGTACACTGTGAGGATAAGAGTGCCATTCAACTTCCCTGTCTCCCTGAGGGCTGCTCTGCACTGCCCTATCTCCACCATCCTTTCCTCTTCTTTCCTCACCCACCCAATGGACACGTAACTTTGCTGGTGAACATGGAGGCACTCCAGTTCTCAGCAGTTCTTTCTATAATAATATAAAGCCTGGCTAACTGTAAGTCAAATTGTAATGGACAATATTTTTCTTTAAAACATTCTCTTGCTTTGCTATTTGCACTGCCATTGCATCTTAACTATGTGAGGAGTGATAATCACAGCTTTGCTAGCTTTTGCAGCTTTGCCAGGGAAGTAGGTGATAATATGGCAGCTTTCACAAGCAACTTGCATGAAATCTTTAAAAATGTGAACTTGAGTCTAGGCTTTAGAAAGCCTAAAGAGTGAAAAAAGGGTAGCAGGGCATGGCAGAGATGAAGATTTCCATCTTCTAGAACATGTAAAACATGAGATAATCTGAGACCATTAGCATATAACATTTTAATAGGACTTTTCTATAACTAGTTATTGCTTTTATTCTAGCCTCCAGCTGACTGAATATTGTAACCAGGATTTATGGGATACTTACCAGTGTTAAAGAGACTAAGTACTCTAAGTTTGTCAGAAACAGCCTGAAAAAAAAAAGATGGAAAAAAGTAGGAGGACCCCTCCCATGCTAAAAGCATAGGGTCAGTCACAGACAACCTGTGGTGGTAATAGAAAGGTTTTATAAGCAGCAATGGAAGTAGTGGAAGCCAGGTTATGAAATTTCAGGGCATTGGTCTTTCCATTAACTGCTCATACGGGACAAATACCTGGCAAAATCACAACAGGAGAGCTTATAGCCTCTTTTCACTTACTCTTTTTCTCCTTTCTTACGTAGGATCAAATGAAGACGATCTGAGCTCTGATTCTGTCCTGCTTTTCCCTTGGTGACAGGAAAGTAGTCAAGACTTCCTAACCAAAGGAACGGTTTTGTTGTCTGTTTTAATCTGGGCTTGTGGATTACTCTAATTCAAGCCACAAATGACAACAAAGATATAGCATCTGATAAAAAATGGTCAGCAGTAACTCCTGTACATGTCATACCTATGTGATTATTTCTCTGTGTTTGCTGATTCGTACAATGCTACTCTACAGCACAGAAACTTCATACTGTACCCCAGCTGTGTTAACCAAATTCGCAGCAGTTTGCCAGCTAAACCTACTGAGGTCTCGTACTAATAAACAGGGTTTGGCTGCTAACATGGTGTTTGCACTGTTCCTTAGCAAAGGTGCTGAAGATCATCATTTTGTGCAAACCTTACTGTTGACAGACAGTCAACATAATACTAAGAGCTGCTTTGGCAGATTTAGTTTGGCTTCCAGAAATACCTTTTTATAAGGTCCATCTAATGTGCATGGGCTCTATGTCATCAGTGGGATATTCAGGATGAGCATTTCGATAAGGGCCTTAAAGAAAACTTTAGAAGTCTTCAATAGACTCTTTTTTCTAAAGTGTATCTTTGGGTTCACAGGGAACCCAGCTGTTTATGCTGGTGTCCAGAAGCTGCTGCCAAGGTTTTGTTTGTCTAATCTAAGAAAAAAGGAGCATTTGATCAAACTCTTGTGGTACAACACTGTAGAAAAAAATTTATGAAGGCTTTATGAAGAAGGTTTAATGCACAGTTTCTTAAAAAAAATGAAATGGAAGATGGCTCAGAATTTTACTATAAACATTGTAAGAAAACATTATAAACATATAGTAACATAATTTTTAAGAATAAATTACTTCTTCCTCTCTATTATCCTATGTCCTACAATGGTAGGATAATATCTAGGCATGTGATAAGGCTTAACTTCAGAATCTTGTACTTTATGATGATCTTGATTCCGAAACTGTTTTTCAGCCATAGGGAACGTGGTACAACCTAATGACATAGACTATCTCTTCAAATTTGACTTCTGTAGCAGCAGATGCAGTCTTGTGCATCTTGACAGTGAGTGAGTGGCTCAGTCTACATCAGTTGAAATTATTTGCTGTATAAATTCTTTTATACTTAAGCATTCTTTCACCATATAAATTCTATACTGACTTTTATGTCAATAGATTAAGCCGTATTGTGGTTTAGCCACATGCTTTGTTAGTAGATTCTAAAGCAGGCTTAGAGCACAGATATTTCAGCACTTTCCAACCTGCAGTGATGTGATTAAACTGTCTGCCTGCAATGCTGGTGACTGGGGAAGAAGCAAAAAAGGAAGCCTGCAAGTAAACAAACTTTATTCCAGAAATCTTATCACAAATGTCAACATATAAAAGAAAAAGTAACATAAAAATGCATGTGTTAATTCACAGCTCCCAGTGACACTCATGGGAGTTCCACATGTGCAGAAGAAAAATAGACTGGTTGGGCAGAGGATTAATGTGGACTATAACAGACCTGCTGCAGTTTTCCTTTTTTGATTCTGAGTTGGTCATTTAGTCACTGAACCTTCACTGGCTGCTGTCAGTGAATTACGCCGCTGACTGACGCAGAGTGGGAACTCTCCCATGTTTGTGCCTGTGCTATGCCCTAGTGAACTGGACTCCTGATTGATCACTCATGATCTATGGAGCCATGTTGTTACCTTTTGTGTGGGTCTCCTAGCCTGTCTAAAACACCTATCATTGCTTTTGCATTGTATGTCTTAAGTCTATTAAGAAGTGCTTAGCAGCTATGTTGTGAGAAGGGCAGATGGGATAAGTTTTGATGTCCAGCTAAGTGCAGCATAGCCCCCCTGCCTCTATGATCTGTACATGTGTACACTTGGACCCATGTTAAGGGAAATGTAGGTCTGAGTCTCCTTTCCTCAGTCTTCCCTGTATCTACCTCATGTATATGACTGAATTTGAAAGTTAAACCAAAGCACAATTTTGAGGTCAATGTGTTGTCTGTACTTCATTTCCCCAGCTCTAAACCTGGATGAAATAGAACATTGCTGCTATTTCACTCCTAATAATGGAATCACTGCAAATTAAAATGAAAGGCTGAATTGCTTGAGTACTGCTGTGACTGGGATCATGAAAGCATCATACACCATTGTATTGTAGGTTTGCTTCTTGTTCCTATAGCAACATCCAGGCAAAGATCTCAAGGCTCTTTACAAGCATTCATGAATTAAGCCTGTGAGGTCAGGGATGGTGATTATTCTTGTTTACAAATAAGGAAATGCAGAGGTTAAACTGCTTGATCAAGGTCACACAACAAATCTGTATCCAAGCCAAGAATAAAAGCTGACTCTAGTCCGTGCTTCAGTCATCAACTGATATTCTCTGTTCGAAGGGCTGTGCAGGGCTGAGGGGAAAGCGTGTACAAAGTCTACAGATTTTTTAATTCAGAATGTACATTCTAGCTCAGATTGCCTCACTTAAGTGACCTTATATTTTTATCTCTTTGTCTCATTAAACTTTGCCCTTGTGAAAGCATCATTATATCCAGTCAAAGCAGGAGTAACATGATTTTGACAAGAGTTTTGCAAATCTCTGACAAAGCAAAACTGAAGCTTATGCTAAAAAATTTTAGCAATCTCTCCACATGTGACTGCTAATTCTTCAGTGGCAATTGAATGAAAAGTCCTGAACATACCTGGTTAATTTCAGTGACTACACAGGTCAAAAAACCCCAAATGTATTTTTACAAAGAACAACTACAAATTTTCTCTGGGGTTACCACTGAGATATTGTACTGTATGATGAAAAAATAGGGTTTGTTGATAGGCAACAACAAATAAAAGTGCACTTTCCTGAGTTTCTTTTTAAATCACAGGAAGGGAAGAGCTGTAAACTCTGAAAGCTCTATTTTGTCTCCAGCCTCTGCTCCTCCTTCTGCACATAGTGCTTGCCAGTGCCAGAATATTGTGAACTGTGATAGTAGAGAACAGCAGCCATACTTTTTAAACTCCATTGTCCCATTGGATGCTGTTTGTAGGATCCAAGAGTGGAAAATAGCAAATGTACTCTTAGGAAGTCCTTTTCTAGTTTGGTCTAAAAAGTATAAAATGCTTTCAAGTCATGCATTTTCTAGATACCATTCCTTACAGTTATTTGGTGGATGTTGGGCTTCTTGTTAGCTATATCCTTGTGGTCGTGCTCTTTTTTTTTGTTGTTTGTTTGTTTGTTTTTGTTTTTGTTGTTTTTGTTTTTGTTTTGTTTTGTTTGGGTGGCTGTGACTGAGAATTTTACACTGCTTAGAGGAATGGTTTGCTACAGTTTTCTCAGGATCATTAACAACTATGGCTGTGTTGTAATTCTGCTGAAGAACAAGACAGCTGGGTGAATCTCAGTAATTTAGTGAGGAAGAGTCTTGTAAGCGTTGAGGATCACATTTAACATTTGCAAGTCTAGCTAAAATGTTCACAGAAGCACTAAGCAGAAAGGAGGCTTATTGGACTGGCTTTATTGCTTAAAAGGAGCTAAAGCAGGGGTGGGTTAAGGACAGGAAAGGGGAGGATCAGCACTTCCCCTGAAAGATAAAGCAGACCTGGAAGCGAAATAGCCATATCAATATCTCTATTTATATATATTTAAATATATATAGATGTATCTATGTAGAGATATAGATACAGATATAGATATAGGTATAGATATGATATAGATAGATGTCTATCTCCCAGTTGGAATGAATATCTGATAATATTCTCAGTTTCTCAGAAATCCCACATACATGAGCATTAAAATCTGTGAAAGCCTGAAAGGATAAAGTGTAAGTGTCACATAGGTCTGCTATCAATCTGCATTTTGATCACTTTGTTGAGTGACAGCTGCACCTCAGCTGTTGCCATGCCCTCTGAGCTGGGCAGTCAGAGATGAGGATGACTCAGTCTCAGTGCAGGGTGGTACTTTTTTTTTTTTCCTTCAGTTTACTTTTCAGATGTTTCACTAACCTTTTTCTGAAACTTTTAGCAATCAGACTTGCTTGAGAATTTGTATGTAGCCAAATGACTCAATATTGCCAGTCCCCATCTTGATTTAGAAAGGATCACTTTGTACAGCGTATTGGAGTACTCAGCCTGACTTTTTCATTTGATTTTGACTGACTGTAGATTCAGTTATGCTTATGTTTTACAGGTCAGAGAAAGTGAAATGGGAAAAATGTAGCAGAAGAACTTAGATTAAACTGTGACTCTCTGCTTGACTATCTCAGGTGCAGGCCATTAGTTCTTCCTTTCAAAAATGATATCCACATTAATCTCACAGAGATCTTTACATTTGTGGCAATAAATGTTTAAGTGGGAATACTTTAAAGAAATGAAATTACAGACTTTACATTAAGAGTATCTACTGATGTTTTAGTGCATTAAGGTTTTTGAGAGAAGATGGCTTCTTCTGTATATTTATAGTTTTGCTCTGCTTTCACAGATGAAGCAAACCACTTGTTGTAATTGCATCTGTATCTGGAGGGGACTCCACCTTTTATTTCATTTTCTCGCTCTCCTGCTGCTTTTGAAAGCTACTTGCCACTATCAGCATGTTGCATCTTGATGGGAGATGGGTAGTTTAGAAGTGCTGAGTAGAGATTTGATTCTGTTGAATGCACTGGGTCCAGGGTTTCACCTCCTGGGAAGGCCTAGTGTTTTCCAGATTAACCTGAAATTTCTCCCAACATTGAACAAGGTGCATCAGTGAGGTAAAAAGCACGAAAGAAACCCTTTGCTGCATTTGGAAACAGATTAACAAATATCACAGACAGCACTCTAATAGTTAACTACATGTCAGTGTGAAGTTATGAACCTATTTGTCTAGCCACTACACAAGGCTGATAAGTCTAATGGAGAGAAATGTTTTGCAGAATATACAACTGGAGTCCTGATGGCTGGTCTTTGAGGCATTTTCCTAAATGTCAGTTAAGTTGCCACCCAAACTCAGCTGCACTTTGTCTGAAGCATCCTCTTCTAAACTGTTATGGTCACAGAAGATCCCACTCAGGTAAATGTACCTCTGTTATTCTGCAGCTTTGATGATCAACCAAGTACAATATCAAACTTACCTTGCTACTGTGAAATGCAGCCTATCACTATATATAATTTTCTGATAGCTGGAAGTGCTTTTCTGAATGCATAAACAAGTATAGGAGCCAGCTTATTGGTAATTTATCTCTTGCTGGTCAGATTTACCTTACTCTGAAAAGATTCATGAGAGGACCTCTGAATTTTCTTAGTAGCTTTAGTGCAAATCCTTTATATTTGTAGTGAGTAGTTATGAAGCTTTATTTGAGAAAATGAGGGGTGCAAACTTATCTCTAGTTTCTGTGGAGACTAACCCTGGGAAGTATGAAGATGAACACGAGAACAAAGGTGTTTGTGTAATATACCACAGCTGTTATATTTTTCTTATTGTGGTAGAGTGGAATAAAAGCTGAATGCACCAGATTCTCATCTTTCATGTCTGGTAACACCTCCATGCACGGTCTGATTTAAACAAACTTAATAAACATATCTGAAGCAAAATGCTGCTCAGACATCATGTGGCCTTTAGAGAGAAACTGATGGAAGAAATTCTACACTCAGGCTGTCACTCAGTTGTTGACACAACTGTTAGGGGCTTTGTGAACTGGATCAGGCAACCAGATAAGGTTAAAAATAATGCAAACGAAAAGGGATCAGAAGGTACCAGCTTGCTTCTGGAAGGGGAAAGGTTTTGGACTTCTTCCCTGAGCTGATCTGTGCTTTGCACTGGCTCTTTCCCCCCTCCTGGACAGCAGTTTCAATATCTGTCAAAGCCTTCCTGAGCAGATGTAGCTCACTAGGTAGAGCAGCAGAAAACTATCTGCAGACAAGTATCCAACCTTGTTTTTTACTCTGCCATTTTAGCACACTAAATTATCTCTAAGGAGGGTCTGGTGAGTACCAGAGCTAGTAGGAGATAAACAGCAGAAGCATGACCTCCTGCTCATAGTTTCAGGGATGTATTAGTTTAACTCAATGTACCTCTGGAAACCCTGTGCAAATAATTGTGTCATTGCATGTGGGGTAGGAAAGAGCACCAGTGCTAAGCAAAACAAATGACTGACAGAGAGGGCAGAGAAGAATTACACTGCCAAAATCCCCTGATTCATGAAACTGAGGTGTCAGCATGAGACAGAAGGACAGCCCTTGTCTTTCTGTATCAGCATGTAACAAGCAAGAGATTTAGAGGTTTGGAGAAGTCTTAGTGCTGAGAACCTGAAGTGCTGTATTTATAACTAGCCATAGGACTTTGGAAGAAATGTAGAGTTGAGTGTGAAATAGCAAATGGAGATTGTTAAGTAAAGGGAGGATTCTCCCCTTTAAAAACAAAGATAATTAGTGGAAAGATTAAATTTGGATTTGTGTATGGAATGATTCTCTATCTTATCATTGCCTAGAAAATAATTAATTTCTTATTTCAATTCCAAGGTCCAGTTAATAACAGACTGGTGGACAGAGAGCCCTTGGATTTCCACTGCACACATTCTGCATGATCTTGTCCTTCTAGCTTTGATGATCTCTCTTTGCCCCCTGGGGGCATCACCAGTGGACCAGTTGTACTAAATTCATAGTAATTCAGCAAAGTTAATTTCTTTCCCATTACAAGCAAACTAATGCACTGGCACGCCAGTATGCTGAACTGAATTAGGAGTGTGTGGATGTAACTAGGACTTTTTCACTCCTGGAGACTCAGCTGATTATCAATAAAATGAAAGCCTTAAACTCTGAGGTTAACTAACACCAGCTTAAATTAAAAACTAAAATGCAGTGCCTAGCCTTTGTCTGCTCAATGCTGCTCAAAGTGAACATGTAGCTTTAAACTGGCTCTTAAGTACAGAGGCTGAGTAAGCTCACTACCACTTGTGACATTACCACAGCCCATTTATGAGCAGTATTTGTATTGGCGATTTTGCAAGGGAAATAAAGACTGGACATGTCTACAGGAGACATTAAACTTGTTCTGTGCATAGAGGATGTCATTCCTCAGTTTGCTATTTTTTTACCATAGTATCCATCCCAATTTACTTATGATGCACATTAAAGATAGATGGTGATATGGGACCTTTGCATGAAAGTACATTGATGCACAGAACTGAGGGCATGATTTGATGAGACAGGGATGTTGATGGAAACACAGCTTTATGGGAGTGCTTCACCTTCCTGGTGGTGCTGAAACCTGCCAGAGTGAAGGTACTTACTATTCCTGATGCAGATCATCTCTTTGATGTGTAACCCCACAGCTTTCATTGGCATGTTGGAAAGAGGGGAACATGTCAGAGGGGAACAACTGTGTTGTTTCAGTGAAGGTCTTTTGTCATTAGCCTACAGCCAGAGCACTAGAAACATCTTTATCCATCTTCAGCTCTCATCTAAATGGTGCATCAGTTGTTCCTGTACTTGTGCTGCTGTTCACTCTTTTCTTTTAGCTGTACTGTGCTAATCCATGTAAGGCTGACCATAAATTGATCAGTGAAATTATTCAGACTGAAAACCCATTCCCACTCCATATTTGAAGTTCTGACTCTTCAGCTGATATGGTATTAAACAACAGTTCTATACAGGTACAGCACAAATAAGAAAAAAACCAAACAGTTGGCCAAGGATAAGGACTCTGGAAAACTTTACTATTGGTTTGCTTGTGGGTGAAAATGTGAGTAGAACTACCCTTTAAGTGTAAGGTAAATTTTAAAACTAACTTAATTTATTAAGAGAGTACGTTTTTTTAGTAAGGGTAATCTTGCATTTTACATCTTTGTCTGTGAGGCAGGTTTCAATTGTTCACTGATATTCATAGAGAGGTTTGTACCAGTCTGCCTGCATGGGTTTGGAACTGGTGCTCTAATCATACAGATTTTTCAAATTCTTTTCTCCTTGCTTAGTTAAAAGCATTGATCATTTTTCTCCTAATTGCCCTTTTAAAACACTGAAAAAAATCTGCTTTTTGATTATCCTGTTGATCAAGTTCTCTTTTATTTTTAATTGATAGGGCTCTGATAGGGTTCACAGTGTTCATTAACCTGATACAGGAATAAGCAGCTGTGGTGGTGTGATTTAAATAGTTACCTAACATCTACATCCAAGGCGAACTCAGGGTGACACATCCTTGGAAATGTTCCGAGTGAAAACTGTCCTGGAGAGAGCATATCCAGCAAACAAAATTACCCAGGGCAAGGTTTGTCAGTTACTGCAATCTGAGAAGAGGCAGCTTGGAAAAACAAACTGGGCATTTCTGTAGGAAGGAAATCATGCCAGTGCGTTCTGTGAGAGACTGGGCACATGATGAAGGTGAGGACACCCTCAGAGATGTCCTCCTCAGTGATACCTGGATTGGTCACTGAGGTCAGAAGAGTTAAAATAGTCATGGTTATACTCAGTGCCTGTCTTGCAGCAATAGAACATTCAAATCCTTTACAGTGCTCTCATTTTAAAAATTATGCCCCTTCAATCATTAACATTGGGTAGATCACGGAGTCCATATCTCCTTGCAATTTCAAGGTATCTTCTTTATGTCAGTTTTATTTTCCTATCTAGTCTAATTTTAAAACTTCTAGTTAACATGACAGCTGGTACCAACAACATGCCAATTACTGAACTTCCTGTCGTGTGAGAGGAGCAAAACACACCATTTTTTGAGAGGATTTAAAATCTCCATGTGGTAAGTACAGATGGGTGCAGCCTCCATATTTTCTGTCTTTTACTTTCATATATAATGATACAAATACAAATCTGTAGTGCAGCTGAAGTAATAGCCTAGATGAATACTTTCTCACAAAGCAGGTAAAAGTTCCTCCTCAAGTTGAAAGCTATGGTATTTTTTTAAAACTCACCCTTGTTTATTAGGCACTGAAGAGGCTTTTATCCTAAGTGATAATGTATTGGGTTGACTGTAGCAAGGAACAAGAGTGAGTCTTAAGTAATACTGACACCACTTTCCCATAGTTTGAGCACAGGGGCTGCATTTTTGTGAGGGATATCTGCAGTGCACCAAAATCCCCAGTATCATACACATTGTGTTGCAAAGCAATCCAAACTCCTTGACTACAAAGCTGGAGGATATTCCTATAAACGTCTTTTGCACAAAGAAAAAAAATAGTTTCAAGTTTGTGGGTTCTCCTGCACTATCCCTTGCTATAATTAAATTGATTGTTATGCTTGTGTTATTTTTTTTATTTTACTAAAGCTATGTAAATCCTGGTTAGAAAAACTTTGCTAAAGATTACACTGCATCTCGGGGTCTCTGCTTGCCCGAGAATGATGGATGGGCACTGCCCCTGGTCCTTTGGGAAGCCCCGAGCCGCCCACAGAAAAGACGAGGAGTCTTCAGATGTTCTTTTTCTGGGTTTTCCTCCTTGTTTATTTTATCTTATCTCTACAATTCTCTCTGAGCTCTGCCAAGGTCTGGACAGCACGGGCAACAGGCGACGACTGCCCGCCTGCCCACAGCTCGTCATCTTATATACAGATAATTACGTGCACATTATTTACAATTGTGACCCAATGCATGCACTTGACACTAAACAGGTGTTTTCTACTTTGACCCAATCCCTCTAAACCTACTTCATGTCGTCACCACTGTGCAAGATGGAGACAAAGAAGAAGGAGAAGACTCTAGGGTAACACCCAGAATCCTGCATCTTGTCTCTGGTCCTTCTTATCTTGAAACCCCTAATGTAAAAATATTAATACTTTCTACTACTTTCAAGGCCTTGCAATTCTTCCCATAGTGTTGGTAATCTTTCCCATGGACTATAATCGAGACCCCTGCCTGTCTGGGGTCCATGCCAGGGTCTGTAACCCCCCTGCACATATCTCCGACCCCCCTGCACAGATTTAAACCCCCCTGTACAGGTTTCTGCTTGTCCAGGGTTTCCAGAGGAATACCCTGGACTCCTACAGCATAATCTATTAACATCAGTTGTTTTAATAAAAGCATTATGCATAACATTTCCTAATAGTATATTCATTCTTTACAAGCACTTCTTTTGGGATAAATGTGAAGAAATAATACAAACATGCTAATTTTATTCCAATTATGTTAGATATTATTATATCTTATTTAAAAGTTTTGTGACTGTTCTCTTATTTTTTGGTGCCAAAGTAGACTGTGGCAATCCTGTGTATGGGATGTTAACTTATTGGCTGTGGCCATTTTTGTGAATAGCATAACTGCCCAAAAGCGGAGCTTTAGGAGGAATGAAGGTAATAATTTTTAGGTCCTATGCTCAAAGATTTTCCCACTTAAAAAGGAAAATAATGGAAATCTGGCATATTTAATTTTGTAACTTAGAAAGTTTGAAAATTGGGTTTTGAAAAGACATTGTGATTTGGAAATTTTCCTCTTTTTATGATTTTAACAGAAAGCGTATTACTCTAGACATAAAAAATACCATTTTTTAGCATGATTAAAATGTTGTGGGTGAGTTTGAAAGGAATATCCACATACTAGCCAATTCTATGAACACGAAGTGTACAAATATGAAGCTGCTCATGGGTGCCTGTAATTTTGAATTCATTTTAATGTGATATTGTATACTGAGATTTTATAGGCCTGTAAACAGGTTGTACATATTACATATATATGTATTATATACATACATCAAGCCATATATTGCACTCACAGCCATTTTGAGCAGCAAAACGGTTGCAGAAGAAGCCAGAAATTGATCTTCTTTTGTTTGAACAGGAATTGAAAAATTAACTTTTGATCTAAACAATATATTTCTTATGGTAGAGGTATATGTGTTTTTTGTGTTCCTTAGATTTGAACTTTGGGGAATTTATACCCTGTAGGGCTTTTTGAACGGAAAAGTGACAAAACTGAGGGTGGTTATTAATTGATACAAGCAGTGTCAGTTATTCTGGTATATCTATTGAACTTCTTCAGTATTCCCCTAGTTTGATCTCTATGGCTCCCATGTAAGAGGAGTAGCTTGTTTGACCTTCCTGGTTGCATTACCTTCATCCCCTTCATGAGACTGTGATTTTTTTAATGATATGAACATCGGATCGTGGTGAAACAGTGCCTTTTCTAATTGAACTCACAAAATTGTGTCTATTGAGATTAATCCTTTTGATAGGGGTTTTCTGTGTGATCAGTATGGACAAGAATGAATGGGACTCCCTGGAGTTTATTATTATACCCCTCATATCACTGAGAGAATTGAAACCTAGGCAGATTTTGACTTTCTTGAAGTCACACAGAACTTAACCTTCCTCCCATTGTAGCATTTGCTACACCTTTGCACCAAGAAGAGTCACAAAAGTTTTTGATGGCACAAGAGTCAGCCATAGAAATGTACTTATATGGAACAGAATGAGCTCTGAAGAAAAGTGGAAAAATGTTTTTGCTTGTAGTGTTTAAAACTCTGGTTTATCAACATTTGTATTTGATTAACTTCACCCTCAATAATAGCTCTGACTAAGCTCGCAATCCATAATTTTGAGACCACAAAGAACTGAAAAATACAGAATGTCAGGGTTGACATTCTGGAAATGTGTAAAGGAAAGGATAAACAAATAAAACCAGCCCCCACGTTTTGTGAAGGAATGTAGTCATGGGACTCACTTGAAATGGTAAGGAAGAGTAAGCAGTATGAATTACTGGAGGTTGTATAATCTTTGTGCATTAATAAAAGGATGAAGAGGATGTGTCTTGGCAGAAGAGCAAATGTCACATTAGGAGAAAAAAGTTAGTGCAGATCATCTGTCAAACATTTAGTATGTGATACAATCTAATCTAATCTGAGGACTGCTAGAGTTCTGCAAACTCGAATGTAGTCTCCCAAGGCTTTCTGCATGCACAGTTAATTCCACAAACACTATCTTTTTCCAAAATGTGATTAAATATGGCTAACTTAAGGAATGGCTGTAAATTGCTCCCAGAGGAATTCCTATTTATCAGCCAGATAGCCAAATATTACTGCCAGGTAGGATGAAGAATATGTCTGCATCTCTGCTTTCACCTTTATAAAGAAGAAATGGTACTTTTTTGGAGAAGTAAGAACACACTGCTGAATAAAACTTACGTGTTGCTGTTATTAAAATTTCTTGTATGCCAGGTTAGTTATATATATATATATGGTGTTAAGAGTCTATGCAAGACTGTAAAAAAATACCAGGTGAATTCTCAAAAAGATTTAGAAAGAGTTTTAGGCTTAAAACCTAGTTCCAAAACTGAGTTGAAAGGGGGATTTACCTTATCAAGTGTTGGTTGGTATCTGGGAATGAGCTCCCTCCAAATTCAGGGAAGAGAAATGGTAGCATTTTAGAGTACACACAATGAACTAGATGTGCATTTCATCCTGAAGGTGACATCAAAAACAAGTCAATAGTGTCTTTGCTGACCAAATCGGGACTTTTCTTCACACATCTAATCCAGTATGATGAATTCTACATATGATCATCTAGGGATTTATTCAGGAAATTCTACCTACAACTGTCAATCAGTTATTTCTTTTGACACCTCCCAAGGCTGAGATTTGTTCAGAAGGAATTTTTATGCAAAGGAATTAGGGAATGTATAACTAGTTTGGCCTGTAGTTAAGGTCCAAGTCTTCTTGAAGGTCCAAAAGAGTAGGGTCCTAAGTCACTCTGGCACTTTCAGTATGTTTATATTCGGTGGTTTTGGAAAAGACACTGCTTTACATAACAGAATAGTAATTCAGTTTTGTGAAATACAAGTCTTCATCACATTCACATTGCTGAGCTTTTGTCACATGATTCTGAACCATCTTTTCACATCTGTTGATGAACCCTTTAGAAAAAAAAATGCACAAGCAGAAAAGACAATTCAATTCCATCTGCAGGATTCACATCCTAACAAAAACATCAGATGGAAAAGGTCAGTGAACAAAAATCTGGTTTTGGCAGTAGAGGAAGGAGGTCCAGAAGAGTTTCTGCAAATAGAAAATGTAAAACAAATCATAAATGTAAGTTAAAAGAACATTGTGTTCATGTTTATCTTGAAGATGAAACTAGAAATTCACAAACATTTATGCACAATTGAAAGGGGGTTTAAGACAACCTGTTGTCTGCCTACGATCTGAACAGCTGTTTGTAAGAGAATTTTCCACATAGGTCACTGCAGAAAAACAGTAAGGTGTTGACAGCCTGATGGATGAGTTTGGCTGGCGTGGTGCCCATCCAGTTGTACAACAAACACTTTCATGTACAGTAAGTGTCACACATCTTTGGATTGCCTCTAATAGAGTGGCATTTCTTCTAAAGTTATTCACGGAAACCAGAAGATCACTTGAGGTCCTAAAGAGCAAGTCACTCATCTCCTAAACTCTCTATCATTAAAAAGAGTAGTGAAAGTTCAAACTGAACTTAGGAAATGCGCTTTATGTGAAGGGTTGTACCTGTTAATATGTAGAAAGAAAGGATAATGCTGCTGTGCACACGGAGCTAAAAGATGAGCAGAAGTCCCATTGCAATGTAGAATTGCACCCTGTTTCCTAGCACACATTGTTTCAATTAGTTTGTATTGACTGAGATCTAAAATCCCAGGCGTCTCATCATCTGGTTTGTGTATGGAACTTAGTGTGACTGCAGTACAAATAAAAAAATCTTCAGGCCAAAAAATCTTCAGTTTATGTGAAGGAAAAGAAAGACATTTCTTTATTTTTTACTTGCCGAATGACAAATACTTGACTGTTTCTGCTAAACCTTTCCCTAACATTTCTGTCTAAAAGAGAAGCAGACTCCAACGTGGTAGACACTTGATCTGTTGACCAGTCCTGGTCTATTAGGTTATGGAATTGCAAATATGTCCTTTTTTAAAGTCCTGCTATTAGGTGGCTCAGTGGCTCTATGCAAGTCATCTAACTTCCACAAACTTACGTGCATAGTCATGCATACCATGGCAAACGCCTGCAGCTGGCTGGTTTAACCTTAGGCTGGAAGTGAATTTGGGGAAAGTTTGTTTTGTGCTCGTCTGCCAGTGACTTACAGAAAAAAAAAAAAAAAAAAAAAAAAAAAAAAAAAAAAAAAAGGAACTGAGTTCCTTAACCACTCTATTCCTCCGTTGCTGTATTTGTAAATTGCTGTTATATTTAGCATTTATCTGCTTTTGCAAACTATTGTGAGGCATCTGCAAAGTGAATTTGCTTCTGTACAGAGTGCTTCTTGCTATGAGCTGAACAGGTAAAACATGACTGTTCTCACCAGTCTGGCAGATACAAAAGCAATACAAGAGTTTTTTCCTTTTTCTTGACTGCATAGGATAGGAGTTACATTATCCTAATTTTTTAAAATAATGTATTTTTCATATATGTCTATATATATGCTTAATCTTTATCAAGCAAACCTTTGGGATCTTTCTGGCAGGAGTTATTAATCTTATAGAAGGAAAATGAGTTTTACCCCTACTTTTTATTGTAAGGGTAGGACAGCACATGACACTTAGTTCAATTCCACAGTGGAGGCACCGGAGAATATGTAATTACCTTCCTTTCCTTGCTAGGGGAGCCTCCAGTGGTACATGCAAGGTGAAAGCTTTTTGTAGGTACTCCAGCTTGTTTTGCCTCAGGCCCTTCTAAGAGTTTTTCTACCCCCAGAAAAGGAGCCTGTTTGGTGTTCTACACAGTAGAAGGTGAAGTACTCTGATATCTGTTTAATCTTTGTAGCCATGTAAGGCAAAGAATACTGAGACCTATTTTCATTTTACAGATGTGAAAATGGACAAGGATTTGGAAAAGGCCTCAAGGTGTATCTATGCTGGATACAGAACTGGGTTACTTCTGTCAGATGTATTCTCCTGGGTACATATTTGCAGCACTCCTGTCTGATAGTACACACTAAAAAGGTAAAAGTTCTTCTAACATCAATATTTTTAGTAAGAAGTTCACAGGAATGATCCTCTCCTCACCATGTTGGAAGAAATGCTGTATTTTAACTACATGGCAGTGGCAAACCTGGTGGTTGTTGGGTTTTTTTTTTGTTGGTTTTTTTTTTTTTTTTTTTTTTTTTTTTTTGCTTCTTAGATAACTTTTTCCTCCTTGATTTTTTCCAGGGAATTTCTAATGCTCGCTCTGAAGAGAGATTAGTATTTTTCTACTTCTTTTAATTACTAGAAACTCCATATTGTGCTGCAATCTCGTAGGCAGCTGGAATGTTGTCTACTGTGCTAGCTAGTGAATTAGGTTGTTGTGATAGGGGTTCAGGAGGGAGCATGTATTTCTAAGCTATGGGTACAGTCATTAACCACTTAGTTTTAGTTCCAGCTGCAGGGAAATGAGTTAGAAGAGCTGTTAACATTTAGCATTGTAACAATGCCTCATTTCACTGCCTGACTTATAAATAGCCAAAATTTTATAGTTTAGCAGAAACCTCTCTTTCCCGCAGAAACAAATGGAAAACACTGACAGTACAGACTACAAAAAAAGTGTCATGAAACTGGAGAAGAACCCCCCCAAACACTGATTTATAATTACAAATGCTTTCTTCTGCAATATGCCATAACTCATTGCCTCAGAACCGCAGCCCTGGGCTTGGCAAAGATTGTGCTGATTGAAATCTAGAGTGAATCAAATGCAAAGAAGTCATTCTTGAGTCATCCGTGGCCCACCAGATCTTTTACTGGCTTGAGAAACTGTTCAAATTAAACTGATACTCTGATCTCTGTGTAGACAGAACTGGAGGTTTCAGCCAAGCTTTCCAAGTCTCACATGCAGTGAGCTGAAACAAAATGTAAACTCTGAGTCAACAAAAAACATTATGGCTTTTGAGCAAAGGAGACATTTGCACACAATTGCCATAGTGTGTCACTAAACTTCACCAGTGCCTACAAATGTTGCCCAAGGATGAATTAAAAGTGGCTCAGCAGGGCAACCTGTGCTTTCAGTGTCATTTGGGCATAAGTGCACACAGGCTCCTCGCCTGGCTCCCTGCTTGATCCAGACATGCACAGCTTTTATCCCCCATGACACAGTTTTAAATTGTTTCCAATGCTAATCTTCCGTGGTGACTCTACAGTGAGTGGGTTTGATCTACACCGTTGTACTGAATGACCATGTCAGCAAGGTGCTGGGCAGAGTCACTCACTGGTAGATGTTACTTCCCAGCTGTGCAGGTAAAGCTAAGTGGGCTCACAGACGGCAGCACTGGTCACAAAGCAGATGTAAAGAGCTAAAATGCAGTGGATACTGTAGCAATTCTTTTTTATCAATCTTCCTTGTATCAAAGGAAACAAAAGCTGTTGTAATGAAAAGAGTACTATAACTACATATATGGCTGCATGTATAAGCTTTGTAAGACATTCAGAAAAGAGGAAACAGCTTAGAGGCTGCTGTCTGCCAAAGGTCTGCGCTAATTTTGTAAAGTAACTTATTTTGTACTTACGGATTACTTTGCAAAGGAAACAATTGCAATGAATGTTTCAGTGTGTAATACAAATAGGACTATGAACTTGATACAGGACTGAAGAAGTAAGCTACAGACCATAAATGCAATATGTCCTGTAGTAGAGGTCAGCTATTTTATTCATACTGAATAATGCTAACCAATCCTAAAACATGAGGAAACATCCAATTCAGATGATTTACCCCATCAGATGACGTCATTTCTTAGGTCAGATCCTTTTGATAATGTTACAAGAACAAATCTATTTTTACCCAGCTCTGTTCAAATATCATTCACTAGCTCTGCAAGTGCTTTGGTCCAAAGCCTGAATGAACAGGTGTAAGAACATTATCTGACCAAATCTGAACTCATGTATTTTATATATTGTACATGCTCACACTTTTATTTATAAAATGAGTTCACTGTCCCTGGCATTTTACTTGCACTGCTTCTGTCTTGTCTGTGGAAATCTGAAATGAAAGAAAACAGCACCAGTAACTTCTAAGCTTTCTAAAGACAAGCAAGTAAAAACTAAGTGAAAGATGAGAGGTTTTTTCCACTTAGCTGATGTAGTGAGCTAAACACAAAGTTTATTTTATTCTTTTAATCTTCAGGAGTAAACTAAAATAGTCACACCTGTTTGGTTTTGTCTATGTTGTTTTTTATTTTAATTTAAAGTTTTTGCCTACCAAAACTACTGAGAAATATAAGAACACTTTTAAATTGTCTGTAATATATATTTTTTTCAAGAAAGCACATAGGATACAAGCAGAATGTTCGTGTTTTTAAGGACACTGTCTGGGGGTGTATGTGTCTGTTTAGTTTTCAGCAAAGATTTTAGAAGGAATTACTTAAAACATTATCATTATGTATTCTTTAAAGATCTTCGCACTTCGTGTATGGGCTTTGTTTAATAAAAGCCTGGGAATTTCATGTCTGTAGACACCTTTCTTTTCTTGCATGGCTCAGGGTGCCTAAAGCTGCTAATAATTATTCTAAGGATCATTGGAAAAATAAAAAGAAATGACATATAGACAAAATGCAAACCTAAGACACATTTTGAAAATGTCAGATCATGTAACTCTTAGACCTACTGGAGTCAAATGACTAAATGTGTACTTTTTAATAAGGATTTGATAGCAGAGCAGCAGTATGGCATTGGCAAGCAAGCTCTGTTCCTTGTTTGGAGTTGGCTCATAGCTACCATGTGCATAAGCATGGAATTTTTAGCAAGCACTTTTAGCAAAGTTAAAGTTGGAGCTGACCACCCTTCCTATTTAACCAGGTCAGTATTTTTTACTGAAACAAGGTTAAAGCTAATGGAGCTAATTTATTCAAGCCAATAATCTAAAGGAAAACACTGAACTTATATATAAGTACAATTCCAGGAGACGTGGTAGATAGCACTGTGTGCTGTTAAGTTTCCACAGCATGTCCTAGTATGGCATTATGTATCAGTTGCTCATAACTTCGAGAAGCTTTAACAGTTTTGGCTGCACTTTTCCATTGCTGATGGAAAAATTGAGGTGGAAAACTTTGACAAATAGCAGCCAAGTGATTGAGTCATTTCTGAAAGGAAAGCTAGGGGAAGAATATGTTGCTTTAGTCCTTAAAAAATATTCTTGAAAGTTGTCCTTGTTGTGTTGTAGTGTGGCTTAGGAATGGCAGAAAATGAGAACAGGAATGGGAGGCAGCTCGATGACAGAGAGGAGGGATTCATGGAGATGGTGCAAGAAGAGGGATCGAATAAAGAGGGAAGCTGAGTTTGGAGAAAAAAATTACTGAGATGATTATAAGCTGGGACTTCAGTAGGCAAAAATGGGGACAGGTGGCCACAGGGATGTAGAGAAGAGTTCACATGTCAGGGTCAAGGATGGAAGCTGCTCAGGAGAAATCCTGAGAGAAAGGGAGATTGGGCAGGTCATTGAAGACAAAGCAGGAATGAAGTAACTTGTACACATATGAGCAAGAAATTGGGAGGATATTCCACCTGGGAGTTGTTGGGAGAACAGTGACTTTGGAGACAAGGCAGAGAGTGGAGAGTGGCTTAGCAAGGACAGTGGGACTGTTATAAGAGGCTTGCTGGAGAAAGAGGAGCTGCTATTTCAGAAAGCCTTTGCATGCATACGACAGATAGGAAGTGCTGGACATTGTCAACAAAATCCTAAAAGCATGGGTGAGAGTTTTACCTGTCAGAACACATTCTTCTTTGTGCTATCCCTGAATTACCTTTCCTATCAGCCACTAATGGTAGTGTCACCTGAAAAAGCAAATGTCTTGCAACCTC
The DNA here is from genome assembly GCA_027886175.1 of Phylloscopus collybita. Taxonomy (NCBI): domain Eukaryota; kingdom Metazoa; phylum Chordata; class Aves; order Passeriformes; family Phylloscopidae; genus Phylloscopus; species Phylloscopus collybita. The sequence continues at coordinate 44,230,812 of JAJNNQ010000137.1, read as the reverse complement.
ATCTGCTGGTTTACTGAAAGGCAGCTTATCTGGCTCAGAGGCCTGTGCTTTGGGTCCAGGAGCCTTGGTTCGTGGATGGTAGTAGATACTTGTGACAAGCACACAAGAATTGTAGTGATATAGTTCTGTTCTGTTCAGGTTTTGATTTTAGAAAAGTCTAGGAAATTATACACAAAGACTAAAATCAAATGCCTCAAAGTTACAGACAGAAGTCTGCTTTGAAATCAGAGAGGATGATTTCCTAGTGCATTTTCTTTTCTTCTGCCTCCATACTGAATTTATTCCATAATACCCCCATGACATGATGGGGCTTTTGTATCCTCTCTTTTCTATCTGCACTAATTTATGACTGATGTGCCCAGGAGCTGATATTTCCGAGTACTCAGTGTTTAGTACTGCTGCTACTCAAAGTAAAGCATCCACATAAATCAACTACAAGCTGACTCTTTAGCTCTGCTTCAAATTACAGCCCACAATCTCAAGCCACATATGGGAAGACAAGGAACATGCATTTGCTAAGAAATGGTGAAAAATGTGATTTAAATGGCCTCGCTGGCACTGCAGAAGAACTCCATGGCAGTAAGCCACATTCATTTACATTCATTGTGACACCTTCTGTTTTCTTCAAGTTTGCCTCTTATTACTTGCCAATTTCTGCAACAAATGATACTGGGAGGAAAAAGAGTGTCCAGAAAGTGTAGCCTTCATCACTACATTGTCTGGATTTTGTCCCAGAGGAAAGTCAATGTAGTAAACTGAGTAAGGCAAGGGCCCCAAAAACCTGTTATGTAATAATGTATTTTAAGAACTTAACTCAGTGTACAGATAATCCTAAACTCAACATCATGTCATAAACTCAGGTGCTTTTGGCAGATGCTTAGAAAAACAGGCTTAAAGTTTTGGCTTCAGAGCTTTGTGAGCACCAGGCCATGCCCTGTAATGTGTCCTTTGCTGCTACTGCTACAGGAGGATTGGAATAAAAAATAATTACATGACTCTGTTTTTATTTTGCAAGTGCATTTTTAAATGTAAATATACTGAGAGAAATGTGTTTACCTGAGACCAGAGTTTTATATATTTCTGTTCTTCTGTTATATTATGTTAAATGTGTTCAATTTACCTAGCCTAATGACTACTGCCTCTGCTTCCTATCCAGCAAATTCAACCTCCACCATACAAAATTAAACAGTAATATTATAAGACCATTCCAAGCTGGGTTTTATGAGTGGATAAGTGCTGATACAGCAGGCATGTTTATGTATTTGCTCCCACATTTCTCTGGGAATCTGGGTTGTCCACATGCTGTTGTTGCCTGTGACTCTTTTGACCTGATGTGGGCCATGTGGCTGGGTTTTGGGGCATAAATAGGAGTGGCAGTTCTGCTCAGCACCTGAAGATAGCCTACGTTTCCTTAACACATTCCCAAGTCTCATTCTGTGGGCAACATACTCCTGCCTGTGGCAAGATAGCTGTTGTTGGCTTTGTCACTTGATGCAGTGGGAGGATTTGCCATCTAGCCTGTTCTTGTGGAGGTTAGGGACAGCCTGGCCACTGTCAGGAACTCAGTCCTGTGGTCAGAGTTGTGGCAGCTGGCATATTAGTGTAGACAGAACGCTAGAAATAAATTTTTTCCCTACAGCTGATTCATGTCTGCCATTCCACTGAATGCTACATTTTATGAATGTCAATCAAGCTATGAAATAACCCCCGAACACTCTGGAAGCAGACAAGTAGAGTAATCAGGTATGCATGCCTGAGTCACTGCATGCATAGTCACTTCAGTACCTATAATTGTACTTTAGGAGGGGAACACCTGAGGGAAAGTCAGTAAGAAATTACAGTTATGTAGATGAATGTCAGGCTTTCTTTTTAAATATGCAGTGCATTCAAAGCAAAGAGGTGCTGAATTGTTATATTAGAATATCCGACACTGTCTGCTCAGGGTAGGAGGGTATGGAAATTTTTTTTCAGTAGTTAATTGGTAAAAGTTTTGTATTTTTAAAGGAGGAGGAAGGGATTCAAATGTAAAAGGGAATTATTTTAAAGGGGCAAATCAGAAATGGAGAACTGAACCACAGAACTGAGAGGTCGCAGGAGAAGAGTAGGAGTGTGTGTGGAGTATAGAAACCTCAATAGGGAGAACAAGGGGGGAATGGATTTATGGACACACTTTCTTTTTTTCCTGAGTGGTTTTTCTGGTTAGCGTTTCTGAGCTACCTTCCTCAGACTCTCCAGCAATGGTTGATAAACCTCTTGGCATTTGTAACACTCACGTTGAAAATTACTGGTTCGCATCAAGGGGATAAGTGTTTAACGTTAACAGCAGCACATTGCTGTTGTGTGGAGAAACCTAATCCAGGTACCAAAACAACTTTTGGTCCTAAAGGAAAGACACTGGCCTTCAGTTTTACCTCACTTACTTGCAGGTACTGCATTTCAAAACAGTGTTTGGATACAGCATACATGAAGCATATAGATTAAAGCATATTCCCAAGGTATAGCTTTTCATCGTAGCAACGTGAAAACTTATAGGCAGAAGTGCTTCAATAAAGCAAGACCAAATGTAGAATTACCTCTGTTGTCTTCCAGTGAAGTCTCTGCACCGGGAGAAATTTGATCTTTTGCCAAGAAGGTACTTTGTAATTGTTTCCCAATCACTGAACTTTTGGGTGTGAATTCACCCTATTGATGTATTTTTTTATGCCAGACACCACTTTACATTTGTAAAAGACAAACACCTGTACCCTTAACAAGTCTGGTTGCTGCTTCATTGCTCTTCCTGCCACTGCTGTGATCCTTCTGTTCCTGTGTCTTTCCATGGTTAAGAAAGACTTTTCCCTTAAGAAAGACTATGAACAATGATTACACTTCAGAAAAGCAAGTAAGCAAATAAACAAGTACTCAGTGGAGGACAATGATACTTATTTCTTTAGCTATTATTTTAGTATTTTCTTCTTCACTAGCAATTTTATTCTATACTAATTTTATGAGCAGCTTGAAGTAATGAACAGAGACTTAGGATGTTCCACGAGCACTCTGTCTATTTGAAGAATGTTCAGTCAAATGGTTGAAAATAAAAGGAAACCTTGTACTGATCCTCATTAACATGTGATAAGATTGGCTGTCTTTCTATCTTGAAGTTACGAACCCCCTTCCTCTGTAACAGACAATATCTACAAAGAAGAGAAAGAAAAAAAGATGTGTTTGTAGGAGCAGCAGTGTATTTGTCATAAACAGAATTGCTCTGAGGCAGCTGTGCCTGTGCTTTCAGTCTGGGCAGTCACATGGCCTCTGATAACTGTGTGATAAAGAAAGGTGTGTCCCTGCCCCTGTTGGAAAGTGGCCGTGTTTATATGTCACATTCTCAAAATCTACCTGCCCTGTCACCTGGCTGCCACATCTGCAGGTACATGTGAAATGAGTCATGGCTGAAGGCTCTGTGTGTCCTGTTATGTGGCCACGCAGGTTTGCGCTGCCCTGTGACCACAGCAGAGCGTGTCCCATGGCTGGAGGTTGCACAGCTGTCCTGGAGGATGTGCCTCCACAGTCCCACCGTGCACTTTTCCTGTGGTGTGGTTCTCCTTTAGATGAGGTGAAGGCTCCCAGTGGAAAGTCTGTGACACCTTTAGAAGAAATGGTTTGTTCAGGCTGCCCAAGTGATCACCTGATTTGGGGCTTGCTGCCTCTCTGCGCTTGAGAGACACTGTGTGAGCTGGTATTAAGACTGAGCTGTGGCCTGGATGAACTGCTTGGTGTGCTGTATTCAGCTCATGAGCTCACCACCCCTGCACTAAAAACACTCTGACTCACTAGCTAGAATTTCATCCATTAGTGTAATTAAAAAGTAAAAAAAAAAAAAAAAAAAGCAAGGTAATGAGACTTCAGTAATAATCTCCGTGGATATCTCTAAACCAGAAATACAGAAATCATTTCATTTTAGAGTAAGTGGACTTTATTTCATTGAAGTTTCAAAAGTGACTATGTTTTGAAAACTTAACAAGCTGGGTTTAACTGAACTCCAAATTCCAAAACAAAGGTTGTGACTTTTTATCAAGCACACAGTCTCAATATTTTTTCTCATGTTAGGAGTGCAAACAGATGTTTTGAAGGAGTAACATATTGAATTTGTTTTGTAAACAAGAAACTGGAAAGGGAATGCCTGTCTGTTTTTGCCTTGTGTCTCCTGAGGGAGGAAGGCAGGCCAGCAAAGGGGTATGTTCAGACTTTCCTGAAAGGTGGACCAACTGTGAGCAGGAAAACCAGACTATATCTATTACTTCCCTAGTTCCTTTGTCTCCCTCTTTTACCCTGGGTTCCACTTGGAAGCATAAGAAGCCTGCTTTTTACTGATCTAAATCCCAAATGTTGCTTTGTTCTTATGCAAAAAGGCTCTGTATTGAAACTTGAATTCAAGTGTATTGAAACCTGAAAAGCATACAGGTTTGTACTGATGTGTAGGTGCTGAACTCTTCTGATTTGATTTGAATCATGTTGGAAAATAATGTATTAGAAACTAGAAAAGACATACTGATTTAGTACACTTCAGCATGAAACCCTATCAGCAGACAGATCCACCTGGGAAACTGAGTAACACCCAGAATTGGCTAGAAATTAGCACAGTGCCTGATTGATTGGAAGTCCTGGCAAAGCTTCAGACTGGTATCCCTTCCCCCAAACTGTGGGTGCATTCAGAGGCCGAGGATGGCTGACCTCTGGGACTCTGTCTATTGTAACAGTAACTATAATAAGGATAAAATGCTTGAAATCATGCAACTGCCTGCTTAAACATGACTGGCCCTAGGAATGATTGGATGGGTTTACATGAAATAAAAATATCAAGAAACTTTGTATACAAACTTCCCTTTTTTCCCTTCAAATTCTGCTTGGGTGGAAAGGCCAAAAGGCTAAGTGTTTTCTTAGGCTGGAATGGAAGGCCTTGGGGTGGGGATCTGCTGGCATGGTGATTTTCAGTCACCTGCTCCTGACTGCATGACTCTGCTTCCTCCCTTATGTGACTTAGCTCACTGAAGCGGCCGAGAAAAATATGCTTTTCTATTATATTCTTTCAATTAGTTTTCTTCCTCTTTAGTAAGACAATTAGTTCATTGAAAAGCAGAGCAAGGCAAGAAAAAAGACCAGATGACTGAAAATTGTATGGGACATTTTGGATGCCCCTCCTCTGGTTACTGAAAGACATTAGATATACTCAGCTTGCCTTGTTTTGGGAATTGTCCTGTAAGTATAATCTGTATGTTGATGTGGAGATGGTGTTTTTCATTGATTCTTCTGAAAACAGCCACGTGCCTAACTGCACATGTGACTTTTCCTTTAGACCTCTCTTTCTGTGAGGACTGTCCAGGTTAGCACAAATCCTTGGAGTACTGTATGGATGCAAAAGGGGATACGAGTTAAACAGGATTATTTTGACAAATGTGAACACAGAGCGTCTCCCTAACTCTACAGCATGATGGCTATCAGTGGTAACACTAAGTGGCAGAGAAACCTGATAATTTGTCTGAACTTTCAAAAAAGATAAGTGATTTATTTGTATTTCTGCGCATTTAAAGTAGCATGCAAGTATGGCAAAGAGCTAGCAAGTTGAACTTTATTAATGACAACCTCTCCTCTAGCACAGATGGTTCTTCAACTTTTTCTGTAGAAGTGGGAAAGCCTACAGCCATTGATTACAATGAGGGCTGAGGTGACAGCCCTGAGCTGTGGAGTCATTTAGAGGAAAGCAGTGGAAACGGCTGTAGCAGTGACAACTTAATTTCCACCCTCTGTAAAGTATCACTGACTTCCCCTTGTGTCTTTGGGCCAGGAAGAAATACCCAGAACAATGAGATTAGAAACAGACGGATCTACTGTTATGTTAGGAACTGGAAATCCTTCATTTTTTCAACATTTTAGGAAGAGGAATCAAAACATTTTTCAAGTTCTTTGCACATTCAGTGTTGCACTGCTATGTACAGTTGATGCACATAAGCCTTTCCCAAATACTATAGACATTAGCAACATCTCTCCAGTAACTGAAAGAGGATACTACTTTATCACGAATGTCAAGCATTTGTAGAAACAGATAGTTTGAAAACACTAGCTTCACCTCGCCAGGTGGCTGAGTTTGCTTGATTGTGTTGACAGGAGAGTAAAGCAACACGATGCAATACGTAATTTGTTCCAGTTACCAGATGGGACTGGTTGGTACTGGTTGAGCAGGCTAGGCTCTTCCTACATCTTTCCTCTCACTGGCTTTTGTCTTCATTCATCCTATCTTCCCTTCTTTACAAATAGTAGAAATGGCTCTCTTATACACTCCTTTCCACCTCTGACTGCTCTGAAATACTATGGTCTTGCAATGACTACAAAGCATTGTAGCTCAAGCATTGTCGGTCAATAAAATCAGAAAATTGGAGAAGCAGGAACATAACAGCAGGATGGGACATGCAGATGAGTCTTAGGAAAGCTGTCCCCCAGGAAGTGGAACAAGGGCTGTAACTCTGAGAGCTCAAAGGGAAAGAGGAGCACAGCAGTTTGACATAAGAGGCACTGCTAGTTGCAATGGAATTGCTGACAGTGGAAACAGCCTCTATACTTAGGTAGTGTCATGGAGAAAAAGTGTCAGGGAACAGGTAAACAGGCACTTTTCCTGTCTGCACCTCATTCATTTACCTCTTTTGGTCTGACTGTTACGTATGCAGAAGTCTGCATGACTTCCTTTATTGGAATTGTCCAGGAGAGCCATGGAGGGGCTGTGCCATTATCCACAATGCCCCAAGTCATGTTCAGAATAGGCAGTTCAGTTGCTTTTGGGGGGCCAAATCTTTTTTGCCATTCTGTATACCAACTGGGCTCTTCATCTTCTGTCTTTGCATAGTTCTTGAATGCAAATAACAGTGTAGAACACTGCTGCTGTGGCTGTGGGCTCAGGGAGAGGTTGAGGGGGCAGATGAAGTGAAACAGCAGTGACTACCACAGCAAAATAATTTCGAGAAGAATGGAGCAGCAAATGTCAGTTAAGATGATGGTGGAAGGATCCACCCACCACAGAGGAGAAAGAGATGAAGGACAGAAAAACTGTGAGTGCTCATGCAAGGCAGTGGCTGTCAAAGTGAGTCCTGATATCCAAATCTTTTTCTGGGTCATCGTTGTGACTGTCATCAGGGAATGAGGTATTAACATTATGACTTCTTTTCAACTTCTGATAATCTTGTATCTTCTCTGTATTAATAGGGTTTGTGTGCATGATGTAGAAGAGTGCTTAGCAGCCAAGATCTTCCTTCATCTTCACTAGATTTTTACTAATAAAGGGTGATGATCTTTTTATGGTGTGCCAGTCTTCCTCAGCATATTGGTCACTGATGCTACTGAACTGGATCTTCTGCAGTAATTATTGGATTTGGCTTGATTCCTGTTTCTAGCCTTTTTTTTTTTTTTTTTTTTTTAATTATTATTATTTTTAAATTATTATTTGATTGGTTTTCAAAACAGTTCCAGAAAGTTCCTTGCACTGTGTGGGCACTCTGAATGCAGTGATCTAAGGCTCACTGATAGTGGTGAAAATCAAACCCATTTATTTCTCTTGGGAGATAGACAAAGCCAAGTAATATATGTGTGAGGGAAGAATGATAATGAGAGGGAAGGACAACAGTTTAAGTGGTGTGTGCTGACTTTGAATTGTAGGAAACATCTTGCTTGGGTGGCACATGCATTTGATTAAGTCTGTGCTTCCAAATGGTGTAACTACTTATGCATATCAACCCAGTGTAATCTTTTGTGGGGTTAATAGCTGTAAATGTTCAACTTAGATTTTCCAGATTGTCTGGAGGTTTAATTCTTTAAATCCGTTTGGGTAGAGGTGAAGCACAGCTTGGGCTGTGTGCTGTGACCTGGAACAGGATCTTGCTGGAATACACTAGCATGGGTGGCCTTCAGGAAGAAAGGCAGAAGTTTATTGATATGAGGGGAGTGCAAGGGGGAATAGAGGCAAGTTTAAAAATTAACAGGAAAAACCCTCAGCTTTATCACTCTAAATAAGACCTTTCAGCTGTGACTGTCAGTAAGAAAATCAAGAGCAGACCTGCTGCAAACCATGTCAAAAACATACAAAGAGTAGTGATACTGGAGCATCCTAAAGCCTGAGCAAAACAAGTTTGCCTGGCCAAAACTGCAGTACACTTTTACCACTTAACATGCATAAGGTGAATGTGGCACAGCATTGTGCAACCTGCCATTGATGGTGGGTGCTTGGAGACACCTCTCAGGTGGGCATGGGGTTGGTGCTGGTGACACTGTGTCCCTGGCACTGAGGTGCCACTTGGATACAGAACATCAGATTAAGTGGTGGCAGAAGCTAAAGGGGTGGAGAAGGAGGCTGACTAGGGCAAATCAGCACTAGAGAAGTTTTGCTCAGTGGAGAGTAACATTTAATATGTACGAAACCAGAACACAGGCCCTGGGTAAGTTGGGCAGAACAGGACAGGCTGTATAGAGCCCAACAAGCTCACTTGCTGACATGGACTCCCTCAGAACCCTCCCTCCTCCACACCCTTTTGCTGTTGCATCTGGTATCTCCATTTTACCCAGCACTTCCAGGTTTCTCCTGCTCCATGACTCAGTGCAGGTTGCCAGTTGGAGCTTTATCTCCTTGTGGGCTGTATTTGCTGTGTTGGAGTTGCAGGGGGAAAAGTCCATGGATATGCATCTCCAAGTCAGGACTTCCGTGTGTTTCTTATTTTCTATGCACCCCATCCTGTTTGCCAGTCTCCTGTGCCACAGCCACCTTTCCCCCCCCTCTGCTGTCAACATCCTGCATTCCGTCTCCTACAGCCAGTGGCTCTGGGAGCTCCTCAGCCCCTTTGGCTTCTCCAGCAGTGACGCTGTGCACCTCTCCCACTGTCACCTCCCTAAGTATTCTCTCCCCTCTTTTCTCCCAACTTACAATGTAAGTTGTCTCTTCAAGGATGGGCAAGACTTGCAAAGCTGAGATAGCTGGACAGAGTGAGAAGAACAGGGGATATTAATGACTTCCTTGAAGAACCCTGGAAGTTCATGGTAACATGGATGGGGTTGAAAAAAATAAACTTAAGTCAGTGGATATAGCCTCTGTTTTCTTCTTTCCTTTTCAAGTTTCCAGCCAGTAAGAATGAAAGCTTCCTCTAAAATTTGAGGATGGATCAGAAATTATATTGCAGCTTCACATACAGACAGGAAGGCAATTACTGTTGAACAGAGTACTAGGTCATGCTTTCCTTGCCTAAGATGCTTTGAATTTTTTTTATGTAGCTGACAGATGCTCTTTACTTGCACTCAGCTCTTAAAACTGGCTACTTTCTATTTCACACAGAGCTATTATTAGCAGAAGCTTGGGAGCAGATCAAATTTGATACACCATGAAAAATTGTGCAAATCCTTGTTTTTCTGTGTAGGAAAGCTGAGGCACAGAGAGGCTCAGTGCTAAATGTTAAGCAGTGAATTGTGTACCATAACTAAAATTAAACATGAATTTCTCAGTTCAGGTTTCCTGCTTGTATTTTAGCTTGTACAGCTGTTTTCCAGTGCTGGTAACTCTAGTGAGGTGTTTTTGGCTGTTTAAATCTAAGGTGTGTGTGTGTTTTCTGTCACTACCTCAACCTGTCATATTTACCAAAACTGAGTTACTTGGACTAATCACACAACCTGCAAAGGTTGATATAAGATTGGTGTGGTTGCAAATCTTGTAGAAATTATGTCCTTGTGCACAGGATTTTACAGGATGCTTTTTAGTCATTTGCAGGCTACAGCTTTTTTTTTTCAATATATGGTAAGCCTCTCAGATAGAAAGGTCATCTGCAGCTAAGTGTATTACAAGGAATCCATGTTCTTAGCAGAAAAGTGACACTATCCAAAACAATTATATGAAGCTAGGAGAAATAAGACTTAGAGAATAATATTTAAAATAATTTATCATTAAATCTGGAAATGCATGCACAGGCTGTATCCCTAGATAGAAAATGTATTTCAATCAGCTGGAATGTTGAGAAATGTAATCATTGTGATGAAGTTTCTTGTGCACTGTTTGTCCTTAATTTCAAATAGCTTAATCCAAATTTTCATTTCTGGAATGGAACTTTCATATAATGTCTGTGCTGCTCTTTGCAATCAAGTCCTGCAATTGTAATGTCAATCTTGATAATATCTGTCAATCTCAGATAATATTATCTGGGAGTTGGTAAGTCTGTATGTAAATGTCCTGTACTTGATTTTGCTGAAGCTTCAGGACAGTCTTTAGGCATGTATTTAAACACTCTAAAATACTGTTAGACATCACAGTCAATATGGTGTTATAAACAGTTTTTGGAATGCGTGTTGGTTTCTGTATGAGGCATTTTGTGCTATGTATACACCCTGTGTATCAGTAAGAGACAGCATCTAAGAAAAGCTTCCTGAATGCAATGAGAATATTATCTGGTAGGTATTAAAGAAGCTCTCTTCTAGTTCATAGAAATTAGATGTAAGAAATAAGAGTTAGTTACTTCTCACTGTAGAAGAGGTTTGTACAATAAAATTTTCTATTACATTAGGACAGAATTCAAGTGGTTGGTAATATGTTCTTAGCAGAAGCTTCTTGTGGATTATTTTTTTCTGAAAATCCACAGTTTTCTTATTATTGTAACCGCATAATTCCCATGTACAATTCTCAGCGTTGTCTCATGAGCATTTAATCAGTTTTCAGTTCTCCAGGTATACAATGGTAATGTGTTGCCTGAGCTATGAGACAACCATAGTGTCCTTCAGAAAGTCAGCTTGGGTGTCAACTCATGCTGTAATTTGGATTCTACAAAAGAATGATTTTCCAAAACGGAAAATTCAGATGTCAAAATCTCATTGACTTTCAGAAAAAAGTTGTGAACATAACTTCCCTTTTTGCTTCTTTACAAACCTGGGTGTGGAGTTCATGTACTTTTGCTTTCTTTGCCCCTAGCTCATAGGATCTCTTTCTGGTGTTAATCAGAACAATTGTTCTCACATGGGCTGGTCCTGAAGGGTGGTGAGTTGTTAATGGAATGGTGCATGTCATCTGCTCTAAATGATACACAGTATTCTGGGCTAACTGAGGATAAGTCCTCTGAAGTTGCTTTCCTGTTATCCTCTCTATTTTATGAAATGGGCAGCCTCCTAAGCCTGTCCAAATAAACTGACTTGAAAAAGAAAAATACTTGTTTTGATGCCTGGGTGTTGAAGATGTATGTACAAGCGCTTGTTTTTCTTTCCCTGGGCATGATGGAATGGTACATTGTAGCCACCTTATTTTTCTTGGCTGCGCTCCTTAGTTTCTCTTATGTGGATGCAAAATAATAAAAAAAGAACTTGAGCCACATCATATCTGGGAACTTTTAGTTTAAAACATGTCCCAGTGCACAGATTGCACCGCACAATTGAAAGAGAACAACTAGTTTAGTTGTTTTGATATAAGGTTTATAGGAATCGGTCTTACACTGAGTTTTCGTTGAGGTCTTACACACCTCTCTGTCTTCCTTTTCTTTCAGGCATTGTTTTCACTCCAGTTGCTTTTGTTGAACCAATATTCAGTTCAAAACAGAAAGGGTTTGATCACCACACTTGACAAACAGGCAAACAGCTGCTGAAGAAACAGGGACTTCCCGGGTCAGCTTCAGTGTTGGGTCTGAGGTGTTGTATGATTTGGATCAGTGTTGGAGTACCTGTACTTGTGTGGTTGTGTCAGACTTTCTTATCCTTCTGGTATTTTAAGTGTCGTTCTCTGTATTTCTTAAGTGTATCCGTCAACTTAATCCAGTGCTCCTGGCTTCCCATTCGTGTCCATTCTGAGCTGTCAGATCTGTTTGGGCACTTGCACACTTAACAAGACTCAGAATGGATCCACCTGAAAATAACCATTTATTTTGCTGGATTTCTTTACAGAGAGATCAGCTCTCTGATCAGATTCATTGCTTGGTTGCTCAAACATCCTGGCTGGCAGAACAGAGAGGGATCCAAGATGGAGAAGTTCACACCATGTGAAGCAGTGCTGCTGCCAGACAGGAAACCCATGTTACTGCTCTGCCCTGAACCGCTCGTGTTGTATACTCTGCATCTGATGGAGCAAAGACATATCTCGCTGTCCATTACCCAGAGCATTCAGTCTTGCTTAATGTTGACTAAAGGGGAAAGAATCCTGGTTTCTGTTTTTAAGAGTTACGTTTCACTTGCTCTCCTGAAGAACCTTGGGGACTTTTCACAGTCCCCTTAAATGAAAGATGAAGTGATATGCAAGAAATTCAAGTTTCCTGCATTTGCTTTTAGCAGAGGAATCCAGCTACAGGTGACGAAGCAGCTGAGGAGCTGCAGGATAGATAATATTGCTAAATCTGCTTTGGTGCAGTTTCTGAATTTTGTGGCAAGTGATATCATGCTAAATGGCCATATTCTCCATTATTCCTTGGTTTCTCTTGTCCTACTATTTCTTTTTTTTTTCACATTAGGCAGAACTGAAGGCCTAATAGCCTTTTGACACCAAAGGACATTTAAAGCTGTAGGCTTGCTTTCTCTCTGTTCCGTAATCATTATTGGAACTGAAGAAGAGGGTAGATAAAGGGAATCGTCCAACATCAGAATTAAATTAAATCATTCTGCTCTGTGGATAAGAGTGTAAAGGTGTGATTAGAGTTTGAAATTACAGAAAGGAAAAGGATAGAAAATGCATTTTAGTTGCTTAAAATGAATGGTATAAGAAGATGGAAGGTTGTCTCAAATTTGATTCTGTTCATTGCTCATCACATAAGGAAGGAGTATTTGAGTTGATTTAAATAACATTTTCCCTTTTTTTTTTTTAAGTGACCATTTCTGAAACTAATATATCCAGCTGCACAAATTTTATGTGCAAAATTCTTTTCCCGTGTCAGCCTGATCTCTGTGGAAAATGTAGACTTAAGATATGACAAGTAAAACTATCATCCTTGAAGTACAATTTCTTCCAGGCATGAGATATGAGTCATGATTGGACTCTGTAATCTCAGACGTCTTTTTCAACCTTAATGATTATATGGTACCAGAGGAGCACTGTTTTTCATATATTGTACTTGACCTACAAAACCTCCTGGATTTATTTTACTTGAACATTTTTAGACACCTCTGTGTTTGACTGACTAAGAAAAAATATCTATGCAGGTAACCCAGCTGTATGCCTATTTGTAGTCCATTAATTGAGGCATTCATATGTAATTTTTGAACAGCTGATCTTCAGTGACTTCACAAGGACATGTACTTAACACTAGATACCTTTGCAGTTGCATCTACTACATCTGTTCATACTGTCATTGCACCAATGTGGGTCTCATATTCCTGGAAGGGTTTGGCATTTGCCCTGTGAGCATCCCATGCTCTGAATTTCTCAATATAATACACTGGCTTCTCAGACAAACTGAAAGGGGAGAAAATTGTTTCATGCACAAGCTGGCAGATGTAATTTCGCTCGTATTAACTGTGAAATGACACCTTATGTTTGTGATTTATTTTTTTAAGGAATAAGTGGATTTCAGGTTTTCTTCCCTTTTAAATTACCAGAACTACTATGGGTCTATCTAGAAGCCTGAGTAAACATGCAGTTTTATGAAAAATAATGGCTGCCTAAGGTTATCCACATTGTTGAGAAAGAATTTGAGGCACTTCTGGCTTTCTTTATATTGTGGCAATGGATTACTTCATGTTCAATTTGTGGTTTCCTATACTCCCAGCTCTTGTTTTTCAGAATTTTTGCCTACTATGTATTTGTGCAATTAGTTCTCCCTGAATGTAGTACTTTGAACTTAGCATTTCTGAATTGCATCTTGTGTTTTTTCAAGGCCATTTTGAAGTTTGTTTATTGCCACTGTGGTGCTTGCAACACTGCTCAGCTTGTTTTCATTTGAAAGGTGTTTTTGCTACATTAGCAGCCAAGAGAGTAATGGAAACAGAATAAGATCCATGCACCTGTCTAACAGGAACTGTATGTAAGTATTCTTAATGTATGAAATTACTGAGAGGAACCTAGTGAAATTACTCTTTGAATAGTTTTCCAACTAGTTTTGTGGTTAGCATACAATATCTGCACCATGACAATAGTCACATGTTTGATTATGGACATGTTGTGTGAGACAGGATCAAAAAGCCTTATTAAAGCAATAACTGTGTCATCCTCCAAGGTATCTCCTACAGCCACAGGCAATTTTATGTTCTAACTATCTTAAAAAAGAAATATTTCCTATGTGCTTGTTTTTCAGTTCAGCAGGCTATCTATTGAAAATAGAAGTGTTGGCAGAAGCAGGATTTGCCAGAATGAGCAGAATATAAGGATTTCTTCAAAGAAAGACATATTTTTGTTCCATGAAAAAAATTAGGAATCAGTCAAATAATTAGGTAAATAAAATTCTTCTGCACAACCTAGCCTGCTCTCAAGGCTTGGTGGTGCTTTAAAATCCAGATCTCTCCTGCAATTAGATACTTTGAACTTCGAGGTTTCTAAGAAGAGAATACTGGTTGTTTCCTAAGAAACTGAAAGGAAGTTAGAGCTTTAATGAGTGTGTCTGGATTACAGGATGTAACAAGAAAAGACTAAGTAACCATAAATTCCCTGCTTCACAGGAATCTTGGAAGATCTTTGAATATAGTTCTTAACGACTGCCAGAATTTTATTTTTCCTGCTTTGTGTTTTTACTTTTTTTCTTTTCAATTTTGGTTTGTAGAAGTAGTAGTCAGTCAGTATTATCTGATGTCATGTAGCTATGTAAGGAATAACTAACTTCAATACAAAATCTGCTAACTGAACTCAATATAAGCTGCAATACAGATTAAGCCACGTAATGTCAGTGTCAACACATTTTCCTCAGTAATAGGAGACGTATCTACTATTTCTCTCCTCGAGTGCTATGTTGATCTCTCTTTTAGCTTAGTGGCAGCAGTAAATGTCGTTGTGAAAATCTGCGTTCTAAACAAAATCTCTTCATGATGAGAAGCTGTTTCAGTTCCTACCTCAGCATAAATACTTGGCCTCCTTATTTTTGTTTGTTTGTTTGTTTGTTTTAAACACCTCTACCGGGTAATGCTGATAGATTCACAGTTAGCTCTTCATGACTTTACTTTTCATAAGTTAAAGGACCTTTTGAACATTTTCATTTGCTGTACATTTAGAGCATTAGATCCTTGTGTCTCTTTCTCTTCCACTGAAAATCCTTTGCCAGAAGACCTTAATTTGATACTAGAGCAGTGCAGGATCATGGGGTTGCTCTTACAAAACCCAGCAAGATCTGTTTCACAGAATAGTTTTGATTTCTGTGAAGCTTGTTTGACAGTAAAATTAGAGGTCGCTTAAGGTTGTTGCTGTATTGGTGCAGCATAGTGATAGATCAGCTGCAACATTTCCTTGGAGTAAGACTAGTTTTTATAACTACAGTTAACTTGAACACAATAAAAACTATCAAAAGTCTTCAAAGCACAAGCTGTGCTGCAAGACGATGAGAGAAGGCTTATTTAGCTTGGAGAAGAAAAGACTGGGGGAAATGTAATAGTCTTCAAATATGTGGAAAGCCACTTCAAAGAGGTAGTATCTTTCTTCCTGGCTTTTGAATGCAGTCTACCTAGGTCACCATAGACTTATATTATTTCTAGTGGTGCTATGAAGTTATTTGTTGTGTGTTGTTACCTGAGCTAGTGGAACAACTGGAGGGTGTGCTGATGTAGGAAAGTACTGCAGCTGTACCCATAAGGTGTACGTTCAGATGCAAGTTCCCAGTTTGTCCAGCTTGTACTAGAACTCATTTGATGGCTTTCTGTTGAGGAGGGTGCAAAACTGCCAAAATTTTGCATGGCTGATCTGTAGTAATCTTCTTTATTCCTAAAATAAAGAATGAGGCAACAGAAGGGGACTGATAACCCTTGCAAGAGCAGGGTGAGGAAAATCTTCCTGTTGGGACCTACCCACTGATACTTTCTTTTCCTCAGGTTCCAGGAGGTAGAGGTATATATCTCTAGCCTGCTGCCCTTATTCAGTGATCTAGCAGTTTTTATTCTGGTTAAAAATTTGAGACAGTAGGTAAATTACACCCTGGCTCTCTCTTTACTGTTATTTATCCTTATGAACCCTGAGGGGTCCCAGAGTTAGTAGCCAAATAGCTAAAATAGTATGTTCAAAGTTAGCAGGGTTGGATTTTTTTTGGTTTGGTTTTTGTCTTTTGTTGTTGTTGTTGTTGGGGTTTTTTGTTTGTTTGTTTTGTATCATATATTTTTAAAAGGATATTCTGAATGTTCTGAGAGAACTTGAGCATTTTTTGTTTTTCAACTCAGCATCCATTTCCAAAGTATCTGCACTCTGAAATCTGTAATCACCAATCACCATCATGTTGCCCATGTATTTAACCCAGTAGGGTTTCTGACTGATTAGTCATTTGGTAGACATCCAGCATTATGCCAGCGTTTCAGATCTAGGACAGGGGAAGCCTTCCCTTATTAGATGTATTAGAATGAAGCAATCAGCCTTTCTTAAAATCCAAAATCATTTTCATGCAGTGTAAAAGTTGCAATTCTGTATATATATTGTAGGCTATTTTTGGTCTTTAGACATCTGCCATAGATTCAGGTATCGTTTCCCAGCAAGCTTAAGACTGCACTGCAGCTCAAAATAATGGTCCTGCCTGCAATATATTGGTGAGTCTTCATGTGGATCATCCACGTTCTGAGTTAGCCCCGGCTGGATGAGTGTTACGGGTGGCAAGAAGGCAGAAGTAAACATGGAGGGAGGAGCCGATGCCACCTTTGGAACACATAGTGCATGGCTTGTCATGGTGGCTGAGTGTGAAACTTCAGGTTCAGGACCAGACTTAGGTCAGACAGCAAGATCTTTGCCAGTACCACATGTTTTTACCAGTTTCTGGCTTGCACTGGTTGTGCTGTTTGTCCCATTTACCCAACACGTTGTGAATTGTTTCTTTTATAAGATCATGGGAATTTGTCTCCCTCATAGTTTTCAAATTCTCATTATCTAGGCTGGATGAGTGAATGCCTTTCCTGTCTTTCTTCTCTTTGCTTTTGGATTGACTTCTCTGTCAGCCTTGAAGAATTACATTGTTTTCCAGCAATGCATTCTCTTTGCCCTTTCTAATTCTCATGTACCGTCACATGCCATGTTGATCGAAGAGGTCTCAAATTGTCTTCTCTATCAGCATATTAGGAAACTTTTCCCTTTCTTATTTTTCAGTTCTTATCTTTCTCTATAAGAAGAGCATTAAGTAAAAGGCAAGAGTAGTGGATCGTC
Source organism: Phylloscopus collybita (assembly GCA_027886175.1). Taxonomy (NCBI): domain Eukaryota; kingdom Metazoa; phylum Chordata; class Aves; order Passeriformes; family Phylloscopidae; genus Phylloscopus; species Phylloscopus collybita. Next base: position 44,213,531 of record JAJNNQ010000137.1, on the reverse strand, counting down.
CTCTCTAACTTCGTGCAAACTGTGTCAACTCATGGGTGTTTTAAAAACTGTCTTGAGCTGGATTTTCTGATTGTCTCTGCTGACAGGATTCATCTTAATTACAAGTGACTCTGAGCAATAAGGTTCCACAGGTATCTATTGTCAGACTGGGCAATTGCATTAAGAAATCACCCAAAGTGGAAATAACTGGAGGGAACATGAGAGGCAATTTATTTATTTGTGAGTTGCTGCTTCAATCATTTTCTTATTGTGTATACAGTTACAACAAACAAGTTGCACTGCCTGTGCACAGCTAAAGAGGACAGCTTTAGGGCCCACTGCACTGTAAGTCCATTAACACATACATGAGCTAAGCCAGTCTTGGACAGAGTGAGTCCTGTGTCCCTGTCCCCAGGTACTGGCTCACACTCTCAAGTGTGTACACATGGGCTGAAATAGGTGGAAGACGCATCCCTTGAGAATTGACTTGAGCAAAACAAAGGCAAAATCTGTTTTTCATCTGCATAAGTTCTTCAGTCCTGTTAATTGTAAAGCTGCAAAAAACATCCGTGTCTGCCAAAAGGTAATGGAGACATGGGGTGGAAGAGAGAGTGAGCCCATGAGATGAAGGACCTCTCTCAGAGGCAGAGACAGCTGATCCTAAAACATGCATTTGTTGAATGATGAATTAAAGCAAGTGATGGCAAGTCTGTTTAAGATGTCCTAAGCAACCCCTGGACACCAGCCTCATCTTTCAGGTAAGTTATTGTAATTCCTAAGTCTTTCGGCTGCTGCTTATGCTGCTGTGAACTGGCCCAGATGAAAAAAAACCCCAGGGTTTAGATGGGGATTGAGAGGTTCAGTCAGTTTGAAACCTGTTTGTCCTGGGAGCTCCTAAATGTCTGCTCTCATGAAGAAGGGAACAAGACCAGACTGGTGGTGGTAGGAAGAAGGTGGGAGTTGTTTAGGCTGGCATTGGCACTAGAGAAAGGATCAGCAAACTGAAGGAAACATGCAGTTGTTTGTTTGAGAAGAGCAGTTATTATTGTTATAAACATCCTTTTTTAAAAACTATTGGCTTAAAATTCTGTCTCTTGAAATGAAAAGATTTCCCTTTTTCCAGTTTGAAAGCCAAGCATTCATTCATATGTTCTGAGTCTGTTTCATAACTCACATTTTCAGTCACTGGGTTTGTCTCTACTATTTTTAATTTTCTTCTGTGGCTGCTGTGTTTCTCTCTCTCTCTACTTAGTCATATATGAGTCTATTTTTTCTATTTTTTTGTTCTACTTTGTTTCATTCACTGGAGCATATGATCTGTTTCATCCTTGCACTAGAATGATTGGATTCTCTTAAAGGGTGAAAAAAAAACCCAGAAAAAAACCCAGAAAAAAGCTGTGATTTGGGAAGTGGGGTTTATGCTATAATATTTGGCTCTTTACATGTATGAAATTCTCATTGCTTGTAATGGACATACCACTACATAATGGAAGAAATAGATTGGAATAAAGATCAGATAAAAGAATAGTGCCTTAATTAGAGTTCTCAGTAGTGCTTCTCTATAGCAGATAATGCAACTGGTATTGTTTTTTCCAGGAGGATGAACCACCTTTGCTTTCCATGAGCCATGGTGTTACTGATGTTGGCTGTAATGACTTGCCATATTTGCCTAAGAAGAATTAGGGCTGAGACTTCCTGGTCCCCAGACCTTGATTTAAACTTCTCCATCTTTAAGCATATTTCTAGTCTCTGTCTTGGAGTTACCTTGCTTACCTATTGAGGCAGCTGGTTAAAATGACAGAATGTGAATCCTGGGAGTAATGGGGGATGTTTACTGTCCAATGGGATACAAGTGCCCTTATCAATGTATTTACACATTAACCAGAAAGTGATTTTTCTTTGAACATCCTCTGTGGGGGATTGATTTTCACATACTGCATAATTCTGGTCAGCTGAGCAGTTTCCTGTAACAGTGAAGAAGCCAAAATCAGCTTCCATTCCTCTGACACCATTCAATGTGGGTCCATCATGTAATACACTCTTGCCGATCATGAGACCTATCCATGCAAAATAGATGTCTGGTGTAACCATATACTGCTTTGAGCTGCACAGAGTTGGTGTCACACTCTGAAGTCATCATTATTTTCAGAAAGCTTTGCTTGTTCCATCTGCCTAACCTCTCAAAACCAGGCTTAAATTAATAATGTTATAGTAGGCATTTTATGTTGAAATAAATCGCTACTACATTGACATTTTTGTTCATCAAATAGATGTCCACCATGATGAGCAATAGAACACAGTGCACACTAGCTTTAGAGAGGAGACTCTTAGTTTTAAATTATTCACCAAAATCTTCTTTGTTTCTGTTGGTATCAGATAGTCTTTAAGTAGTAAATGAATGCTGAGTAGATCTAAGGAAAAGCCTGTCAGGTGATCAGTAATTGAATTCAAAATCTTCATCAAGAGCAAGATTTCAGCAAAAATGAAGGAAGCCTTCCTTTATTTGTCAGTCTTTATAACTGAGACTGAAGCAGAGTTATAAATTAGCTTTTTCCTCTGGTGGGAGCTATTAATGGCGGCTTTGTTTGTGATGGTGTGGCATTATCCCTGCTACTGATGCTTTTTTCATGCTCAGTTACTCAGATTTCCTGTGCTGCTGATTTTAATTCCACAAGGAGGTAGAATGGCATAAGAAGTTGTTTCCGCTGGCACAATGAGAAATGTTTTATGAATGGATTATGGCAAAGATGCACTTTTATAGCAGCTAGAGAGGCTATGAAATTAACAACTGATCACCTCACTTTTCAATTAGTCTGCACCATGACAGGAATATTACTGCTCGGGTTTGCTGATGAGGGAAGACTCAGCTTCCAGGAGAGATTCTACCATCAGGTCCTATATTCATTACCTGTTAGTTCTGTATTACACCTGTATTTTCCACTTCCACATGGGGTGTAGTGTTGAATCTAAAGCAGCTGTGAGAGCCACACATGAAAGCACTGCCATGAGCTGCCTTGGTAGCTTTCTATCAGCTGTTAGTGCCAGGTGTCATCACTGAAGGCATGTACTCACACAAAACAGTAATGAGTCCTTTAAAGCCTGCCCACAAGCCTCTGGGCACTCATTCTAATACATTGCTTACCTGTGCTGGCTCACTCTTTCCATCATTGGCCTGAAAGGGGATACATAGAACCTTGGCCTCTAGTTTCCCAAACTGCCTACAGTCTCCTGATTTTAATTCATCTCTACAGTTTAAACACAGAGCAGTGGGCTGTAGTCACTGCTTGTCATGTTTGGGTTTTCTGAAGTTCTTTCTCAGGGACCAAAACTGGTAAACAAATTCATACTTTTTAAACTATCTTGTTTTTCACATTTCTCTCCTAAGGAGGGACTTTGCTTGTTGACCCTTGGTATGACCAATGGTTCAAAAGATCCCACCTCTTAGGTGGGCACATTGTAGAAAGGTACAAAAATAGCTTTTGAGAATAAATCAGCCCCATTTTTTAGAGCATCAGCCTTCTGAATCACGAGTCCGTGTCTTTCTTTCATGTCCAACAGTGACAGTGGGCCCTCAGAAATCCAAATCTCTTCATAAAAATTGCTTGACCACAGGAGCACATCAGATGCCTGGTGTCAGTCTGAACAGAAAAGAGCCAAACCTGCTCTTTAGTAATGAGAGAAGAGCACCAAACATCAAGCTGTTGCTGTTTTACGAGAGGATTGGGGATTCTGAAGATCAGTGTAGAAGAGAAATAAAGAGACTGAGCAGGTAGAGGCTGGAAATGCAATGGTAAAAAATCCAGTGATGAAATGGAATTCTCTGGTCTCTCCTGGGTGCATGGGGCAAGGGTAAAGGTTCTCATGTTGAACATGGCATCTTCAAAGACCAGTCCACTCAGGCAACCAGCAAAGGAACACAGAGAAAGACAGTGGGAGGTAAGTGGCTTTCCCCTGCCTTGTAAAAAACTCAGCTTTGATATACAAGATGTATATCACACAAAGACTATGAGCAGCACAGATTAGGATTTGATCTCTCAGGGCAAGAAGGTGGAGGCAGTTGTGTTTACTCCTGTTTCAAAGGACAGTTTGAAAGGTGTTTGCCAGATTCTGCACCTGGGACGGGGCATCCCTGGATGCATGGACAGACTGGAGAATGAGAGGCTGGAGAGCAATGCCAGGGAAAGGGAGCTGGGAGTCCTGGTCAATGGCAAGTTGAACATGAGCCAGCAGTGCCCTGGCAGCCAGGAGGGCAACCTGGGGTGTCCTGGGGGGCATCAGGCACAGTGTCACCAGCCGGGCAAGGGAGGGAATTGTCCCCCCTGCTCTGCACTGGGGCAGCCTCACCTCAAGTGCTTTTTGGGTGCCACAATATAAAACAGACATTAAACTATTGGAGAGTGTTCAAAGGAGAGCTACAAGGAACTGAAGGGCCTTAAAGGGAAGCCATGTGAGGAGCAGCTGAGGTCACTTGGTCTGTTGAGCCTGGAGGAGACTGAGGGGGGACCTCATCACAGCCTGCAAATTCCTCACAAGGGGAAAAGGATGGGCAGACACTGATCTCTTCACTCTCATGACCAGTGGCAGGACTTGAGGAAACAGTATAAAGCTGAGTCAGGGAAGGTTTAGTTTGGATATTAGAAAAAGGTTCTTCACCCAGAAGGTGGCTGGACTGGACACTGGAAAAGGCTCCCCAGGTAAGTGGTCACAGCACCAACCTGATTTCACAAAGTATTTGGACAATACTCTCAGGCACCTGGTGTGACTCTTGGGGATATCCTGTACAGGGCTCAGAGCTAGACTTCAGTGATCCTTGTAGGTCCCTTCCAGCTCAAAATCTTTTATGATTGCATGATCTTGAAAGTTCACCTTCAGTGTTCTGTTCAGAAGCTGCATTATTTCTCATTTGTCGGTGGTTCTTCTGTTTTCTTCTTCCTTCATCCTGATCACATTGGTCAGACTATTTGGTTCAGTTATGAGGTGGCAAGGAAGGCAAGTAGAATTTTATTGTTGGGTAGATTTTCCACATGACCACAGTTACAGCTCTCAGCAGAGTGGGTCAGCTGGGATTGTATATTCTACTTCTCTCAACTAATTTCTGGGGTCCCTTTTGCGTCATGCTTCAAAATAGCTTACAAATGGAAAAAAATGAGGAAATCTAGCACTTCACAGCAGGTGAATTAGTTGGTCTTTTCAAAACAGGAAGCATTTATATACAGACTTAAAATGCTGTGTCCACCCTTGACCAAATCTAAATTGCCAGGTGCCTGCATGCCTCCCTACCTGTTTAAATCACTTGCCTATTTGCACAGCCTGTAGGTCCTCACATATCAGGCTATTGCCTAGCTGACTTAATTTCTTTCTGGAAAGGAACAGGACAGATTTTTTTCAGTTGCTCAGACATCCAGACAGTGATTCTGCTGTAAGAAGAGCATCTCTTGTGTCCCTCTGTAGTTTGCATTCTCTGTCCTGTAACTTAGCTCCTTCAGTTCAACATAGAGAAAGATTTCAGTGGTACAAATGGAACCTCACACATTTTAAATTGCCTTTTTTTCTTCAAGTTTAGTATGTAAGGGTCAGATATCATAGTACAGTACAGTAGATCTAAAGGTCACCTTCACATGTGAAAGCCAGTTTCTTTAATTTCTCCCTCTCTTTCCCTCTTTCTACTCTTCCTCCTGTCATCAACTGCACAATTATCCCCTTTTCTTTCTTGGCAGTCCTCTTGCCCTTGGTAGGCCAGTTCATCTCACTGAACACCCAAACCCCCTCATTCAGCACAAGCAAGTAAATATTCTTCTGAGGATTTAGTGAGCCAGAGCAGCTCAAGCTGCCGAGCCACGCAAGAGATGGAACAGGAATGCACAGAAAGGAATGGTGGAGGAGGCAGCCCACTCCTTGTAGCAGCAAGATCTGGCTCTTAGATCTGGCCAGCTGCAAAGTGAAACCGTACCTGAGTGGAAGCTTGCAGAAGTCTGAGATGGGCACAACATAGCCACTGCTGCTATGTCTTCTACTAATTGACCTCCCCACCTCCTTTACTCCAACAACTGTTTTGAATAATCAGAAGTTAATTTTAACTCCAAATTGCTTCTCTAAGGATAAGTCCCTCTAAGAATAATGCTCAGCAGACAGAAGATTAATGGCAGAATGAGTAAACAACAGGAGCTGGTGGACCTCAAAAAGAACAAAGATGGGACTAATGTGTCTTCTAATCCCTAGGAGTGGATCCTTCTCTCTGTTACATTTGCACATACTTTGACCAAGTTAGGCAGCTACTTTTTTAACCTCAAGGGTTTTCAGTGCACATGGAAAAAAAAGGAGACTTTATTTTTGCATCATGCATGTAAGTATTGTATCTGTATACAAAGCAGCAATCCCAGTGCCCCATGCCACAACCCAAGCATATGACTTTGTCCTACTTTCCACCACTCTGAGTGTATTAGAAAAAAATTATTCCTTACTATCTTTGCTCTGGCAGCTGCATGGCTTGCTTCAGCTATGTACAGCACGGGCAGGTGTGAAGCATGACAGATGTGTTAACATTTGAAAGTGTGACCATACTCTTGTGGAAGGGTAGGCTACATGTGAATAACTCTGATTCATGACCTCTGGCATTGGTAAAAAAGCTAAGACAAGGGTTTTTGCTTTGTACCTCATGCACTGCACAGCACAGTACACGTGTGCTGTCCCGGTACATTCTTTCTCTGCCTGACAATTGGTGCTGGGAGAATAAATCATTTGTGTAGCTACTATACTGTAAACTTACTGACTCTTCATGGTGAGCTACCAAAGGGATGAGTACAGGCAAAGACATCCTTCCATAGAGAGGTATCTCTTCCAGTCTGGAAGTGGGGGAGGAAGTGCATGATTAGAAGGTGTTTGTATTGTGTCCCTGCCACACTGCTGATGTCCTTGGTGTTTCTGTGAGCAGACAGATTTCATCACATTCATGTATCAAAACAAAAAGTGCTCATTTAAGTTAAAATCAGTTAAGTTAAATCCATAAATGCATTTTATGATCTTGTACAGAGCTACTCTGCTTCCAGCCTGATGCCCTTGGAGGATATTGCTGTAGGCATATTTTAACTGCAGGCATCTCTCCTCCACTAGGTTCTCAGCAGATGGGGATTAGGATGCAGTACTTGGCTGAAGCTGTCCTGCTGACAGATCGCAGTGACCTTGCTGTGACTTCTGCTCTGATCTCACTGGCACTGCTGGAATTTGACACACTAGAACATGAGATACTGGCTCCATTATGCCACTAATTGGTATCCAGAGCATTGTGTTCCTGCCTTCTTCACCATCTGATGTAGGTGGCAGATAGTTCTAATTTATCTTTGCCATGTGATTTAGAAGGCTTAAGTCTCTATCATCAGCTAGTTGATGCCCTTATCCTTTCATGTGGCTGTCTTTATCATATGCAGGTGTAGAGCTTGACATAGGCTTTTATTGTCAGCATACTTGGTCTCCTAATTGCTGGATCTTCTGGAATAAAAAGTATAAAACACAATAAATAGTTTTCTCATGCATCTCTAGATTTATATCTTAAAATATGTTCTCTGTTTTTCAAATGTACAATAACATAATAGTTTATTTCTGCAAGAATATTTATTTTTGGACTGCATAGTTTCATTTTATTTTTATCTATCAGTGGAAGGTAACACACAGGAAAAATTAATATTCTTAACCAAAATACTTCAGAGCTTGTTTTGAATGACAGCTTTTTTGTCTTTATAATTATTTATTTTGTAAAAAAATCACAATGCTGGATGAAAATATAAACAAACTGAAACAGAAAGCAGCTCCACATGGCATGATGTTTATAGTGCCTTTTTATCTCATAAAAAAAAAAAAAAAAAAAGACTGCAGTTTTCCGAAGTCCAGTTTTGTCAGTTGTACAAGTTGGAATTTCACGCTGTTAACTTAATCATTAAGTAAGTTTATGACCGTGAAGAATATGACTTGCAAATGCATTGGTATCAAGGGGGGACAAATGACAAATCTGGCCCAGAGGGAGCACAGAGAGTAGTTGTTAGCAAAAAATGACCTGACGCAATTAACAGAAAAATAACTTGTGGATTTAAGTACTGCAGCTCTGCCAGATGAAAGTAAAAGTTATTTATTTCTGTCACTGGTAAGGTACCAATGGTTAAATCTGCCAGGAGCTTAAGCATTGTCAAAGTGGCTTTTGCCTTGAAGGATCCTGGCCTCTCAGGTGAAATTCACAACCTGCTGTTAGACCCTGTAGCTCCACGGCAACCCATGGAAAAGCAGGTGTCTCAGTAAGAGAGAAAGTACTTTGCAGCTACATAAAATATCATACATGAAGTGCTGAATTACGCAGCAGGTCTGAACCCCACTTCTTTTTCTTGATTTATCCTTGGCTGTGAGATATGCCTAGGCTAAATGAGAATCTATCCTCTTTTTAGGTGCTTGTGTGCCCTTAAGTAATGGGGTAGATGACCAGTGTTGCCCAAAAGTTAGAGCGTGGATAGGCTGTGGATGATTGGGGATGACTCCCTGCTAGGGAGTCTCTTCCTCATGCTCAATTCAAGGACTGTTCATACCTTTTACATTAGGCTGCCCACATGACACAATACTCCATCTGAAGGGTCTGAATTCTTGTGTGGACACAAGAATTTCCAAATCTCAGAAGCAGGGTAAGGACAAGTGATAGGAGAGCTTGCAGGACAACAGAGCAGTTGTCAGCATAGGTATCTGTGAACTGGTTTATTATAACTATGCCAGGTTTGTCCTTTCTCTGAACAGGTAGTAGGTGGAAAAGTATAGAAGAGAACTTCTGATAATATTGACAAGGTGATCTAAAGACCTGTAAACTATACTGATGAGGCTACTCCAGAATGGAGGTCAAGAAGGAATGTTCAAAGACATATAAAAGGCCAAGATCTCTCTTTTACGCTTTCATCTCACTGATAATTTTTACATTGCCTACAAAACTTGACAAGCACATCTGAACAAGCAGATAGCTTTTATTGGGAAACACTGAAGATTGATTTCCTGGATTTTATTGGCTCCCTTTTTGAGTACAGATGCATAAAACTGAAGGTTGATTTATTTCTTCAATAAAGATGTGGTAGAGATCTGCTGGTAAAAATCTTCTCTTTTCCTTGACCTTAGTAACTTGACCTACATTAGGGATAGAAAATCCCACATCAGAGGTTGAGCACAGCAGTTACAATGGTACAGCAGTTCACAATGCTTTTTTATGAGTCATACAGCTGAATTGAAAGCTTTAGGCAACTACATTGAATGACGATAAACCACTGCCCAGTAGTTCGATGACTTCAGGAATACATGCATTTTGCCTGTTTTTCTTAGATTTAGGTGATAAAGGGATTTCCTAGATGAGATTGAAGAGCATGTAAATCACTTTGCTGGTTTCCTAAAACAACTAGTTGCTTTATGAGTTTTTGTTATTGTTGCTTCTTGAAACAAACTTAGGGATTTTTATGGTCCACTTTTCCTTTGTGTCCAAACTCCTCTGAAGTATCTGCTAATTTCTCATAGCATTTTCCTTGGCATTTCCCATGTGGTTGTAAGTATTTGTAAATAGAAGAAAGAGAGGTTTTGGTTTTTTGTTTGTTTTACAAAGGAAGAGTCTTAGTCAAAAGACAGTTGCCAAAATCATTATATATTGAAGGATTATTTACCGGATAGTCATACACAGTGTGCAGTTGTGAGTGCCACATTCAAACCTACCAGCACAAGGTAGCCTGATTTATTTTCTTAGATGTTGGTTAGACTTCTTTTCAAGAGTTTAGACTTCCTAGACACTGGGACCTTAGGCTGTGGTTCCACAGTATGAGGCATTTTGAGGCAGTGACAGATGACAGGGTTTCTGCTTCCTTCTCCTTGCCTCCATGTACTCTTTCCTTCCCCTGCACTGCAAGGACCCTTCCCATCTTCCCTAGCAAGAGCAGAGCCCATTTCTTGCTTCATTGCTGCCTCCTTGAGCTTACATAAAAGACACCATGTACAAATTACTCGTTAACCATCTTTTTTTCAATAAGGCCACTCAGAGAGCATTCTAGGTTCACACTGTGAGCTGATTAAAGTTTTTTTATTCCACTATTGACCACTAAGGTACTGAAAGCACACTGGTTATTCCCTAGTTCCTATCTTCAGGTGTTGCTGAAACAGTCATTTTTATTGAATTGCTTAAGCATAGCATGGCCAAAGGTTGCAAAAGTTGTAAAACCACAAGTGGCTAAAAATTCTCCAACCTAGAGACATGTTTGAGGAGTGATAAACCTATCATCAATAGCTTTGCAAGTGGAATGACAGACTCTGTTAATCATTGTAAATATTCTGCTCTGAAGAGTTCAGATACTGTCACCAAGGAGTGTTCCAGTCCACCTCTCATTAGGATGAGGAAACTGCCCTACTTCGGAGGACTGGTGCCAAACTCTCAAGGTACAACCAGTTAGCCTGCATTGCAGGGGTGTGGGCCCTTTCCTGCACCCTTATGAGGAGAGCAAACCAAAGGTGATTCTGGCTTAAACAGGAGTTTCTATAAACCCAATCATGATCCCACAATCCAGGGGAGAATCTTTCACTTCTGTGTAGATTTTGAATTCCCCCCAGCCTTGGTACCGTGACACTTCCTGCCCAACATATCCCTTCTTGGATCACACAGGGGTAACAAACCTGAGCCAGATGATGGGTGGGCACATGATCCTGTTTCTGTTGATTTCATTCTGGTGTGGATATTGGCTATGTGTGTTTAGTCACACTTTAGAGGGGCCATGCAAAGATGGGCAGTACTCGATCTGGCATAAAATCTGCCAGGTCAAAATTAATCCAACAAATTGCCTTATTGCATTTCAACCAGCGGAGTGAATTTATACTGGATAAGTCCTAATGTCCCATGGCCGTGATACTTCTGGGTCTATTTCCTGTTGCCTTAGAGGAGAGTTTACCATATTGTTGAAGGTCTGTAGACCAAAAATAGTGTGACTGGGTGCATTTAGGGCAAGGAATACTGAGGACATTTCTCTGATAGGTGGAGAGGATCTGGTTTTGGATCTGGTAATCAGGGAGCTTCATGAAAACTACCCTGTCAGTAAAGATACAGAGTGAGGGATGTCTGGATTGAAAAAGGCAGCCCTCTTATTAATAAATGGAAGCAGAATGTCTGTCTCGTATTACAGACAAGTCCCAGAGTAGCTCCTCTAAGGGATATAAAGGATACTGCTTTAAACACCCTATTTCATTGGTTTTATCAGGTCAGGGGTGATGTAGCCAGTGACTGTTATTTGAGTGTACAAACACAGGCACAACCATGTCATTGTCTGAGAAACTTAAATTATCTGTCTAGATGGGTGTGAGCTAGACTTCGAAGGTACAAACTGGAAGCACTACTAACAAATACAATTTAATTACTATCCTTGGAGCCTGGTTCTCACTCAGCACTGCCTGGTATCAACAGCTAAATGCTGCCTACCATTCCCTGATCCCTAAAAATAGACAGAGATAGAGGCCATATAAGCTGAAATCATAAAAAGACAGGATCATTTTTTTTTTTTTTTCTTTCCAGGGGAAAAAGAAGAAGGTATAGCTTAAAAGGCAGATGTACACATGGAGAGTTTGACTTGTTACCTTTAGAGGAAAACATTATCAAACATTTACTCAGAGCCTAGAGATTCCCAGATATGTTTATCTAGGAAGGAAGATAAATTAAAAAATAAAGCCAGGAATAACCATTTTAAGTAGGCTAGGTATATCTCAAAATGGCTCAACTTTCCTGAAAATGTTGTAATCTCCACTTCAGGCTGTCCTACCCTCCCTCCTTGCAGGTGAATGCTCTTGGGAGCCAGGATTTGAGAAGCTCCTTTGCTGGATAAGCACGGAGCAGCTTGGCTGAGAAAATATTATTTCTACTGCTGTATTTTGCAACCATGATAAGATCTCCACGGCAACAGAAGTTGCTGAATAGAGTTGGTCATGACATTTTGACAGAAGTGTTCCACTAGAAAATGCTATTTTAATGCAAAAGTGTTGGGGAGAAGGATTTGATTTTGACAATATTTTGGTCTGAAAGTGGAAAAAATCTGAAAAATGTCACGGAAGGAAGAGACTTTTCTCTTTTTTTTCAGCCTGCTGTCTTTCCTCCTGGGACCTTTCATGTCAGGAAACAAGACTAACATCTTTTCCTTTTCTATTTTGGGATTAGTGGTTGAATTCCCAGTTTGTCTTGTCTTTTCCACTCTTTATTTTAATGCTATTATTAAAGGCTCTAATCAAAACAGGAGATAAGAGAAGCTGCAAATCTTCAAATATCCAAAGTATCTACTTTAGGATGGAGAAATTTTGATATGAAGCAAAATAATAGACTGGAAGAATGTACTATAATTACTTGCCCATTTTGTTTTTAAGAGTTTGTTTTATACCACATAGCGTAAAATCTCAGATTAGAGCTGTTTTCTTTACATATCTTCATCCCTTCTCTGTACCCTGAACTCCTGATGTAATGATGGCCAGAGACTTGTCACTGTATATCATATCCTGTCACTAACATTATTAGTTTCACTAGAGGAAAGGTCTCGGGACCTGCAAGTGCCAACCTAGTAATTTGTCTCTTTTCCCAGTGATGGCTCCTTGTGAAACTAGTGCAGAAAATGGTATGGGTAATAAATGTCTCTGCAGAGGTAGTTTTCAGTTGTTCCACTTCATGGCTCCTTATTTGCTCATTCAGAATTAGGAATACAAATAAAATGAAACATTCTTTGCAGTCAGAAGAGACACAGAAATAGGCACCATTTTCAGTAAGAACATTATTTCTAAGAGCTTCCCATGGGATTTTTGGAAATGTATTTGGCAATCAAGATCATTAGTCAAATGTGCTCATTAGTTCTGTCTCTTTACTGCCTGCTGTCCCTAGCAGCCATTTCAGTAACACCTCTGCTCACACTGCTCTGTTACTGAGGTTACTGGAGGCTACCCTTGGGCCTTCCCCTGCTCTCCCTATACTTGCTGCATCTTCCTGAGCATTGTCTTTTTCAGGGTTTCACAGCTGAACATGGGACATTACCCTACAGGGCCAGGGGATGCCTTCATTCCTGGTCTAGTGCCAGGTGAGTTTGCCCTTTCTCACAAGTCCACAAAGGTCTTGCAGGGACAGACTGGTCTTCCTCCACAGGAGTAACCTGTTTTTCAGTCTTGTGCTGGCTCAGTCAGCCAGGTGTCCAGCAGGTGTCCCCAGCTGGAACCTTCTAGCAGTGCTGTAGCTGTTTTGAAGTGGTACACACAACAAATCCAGCCTGCCATCTTTATCTGCGAGAGGATGGGAAGCAGATACTTTGGCAGATGTCAGACACCCACGCACCTCCTCCTGCACTTGCCCATTGGCCAGCACGGAGTCAGAAGCCGCTGCTGCTACTGCCGAGAGCGCACCCCTTCCTTTCCAGGAGGCAGCCATCACCACCAAGCTACCCGTATTCGCCTGGTGTGGATTCACCATGCAGGAATATGCCATCTCACTGGAGGTGATTGCACCATGTAAATTCTGCTGGGAATGGTAATAGGATTGGTCAAATAAGGTATCTGGGGAAAGTGTTAATTTTCTAACTGGAGTAGCCAAGGTGATCAAAAGGACAGAGGTGAGCAGAGAGAGAAACAGCTCAAGGTCATACAGCATGCTAGTAGCAGAGCTGGGGTGAGCATTCTGCATCCTAAATATCCGGCCTTTTTCCTATCACCAGTCCTATTGTAGACTCATGCTTTAGGTTCAGTGGACTTACATCTGCTTTGGATACATTTTTCCAGGAAAACATTGTCCCTACTTATTTCAAACTACATCACAGGGTTTGCACTCATTGTGGCCACTCAGCATCTTGACTCTGGTGTTAAAACTGGCAGAGGCAGATGAAATTCTCTTTGTCAAAGCTGACGGATGGAAAAAGGTGGAAAGCCAACAGTGAATGCCAACTCTGATAGGAGGCTGACGCAAAAGAGACTGGGGAATCATATAGGATTTCTGCCCTGGTTATATCACGGGGAATATTTTTTGTAGATGTTCAAACCGACGTACATTGTGTTTTGGCATGTGTTTGTCAGTGCCCTTATTTTATAGCCTTGCTGAAGGCTCATTGACAGATGGCACTCAAGAGAGTGCTTTTTATAGGTGTCAGCGTCCGACTCAGATACAGTTTCTGAAAGGAAAAGGTGCTTTGGGTTGGAGGGATCTGATGCACTGCCAAAGCGTTTTGTAAAAGGTGCTTTAATGATACTTCATACTCTTCAAAAAAGGGGAGGTATGTGGGAGATGAATGAGGAACCTTGGCTCTCATAGATTTAGTGTCAGCACTGACTCCCATAAATGAACAATAGCTATAAAACAGAAAAACTAGAAAACAGGAATTTAATTGGGCATATACTCTGTGTCCACGAGAGGCAGGACTTGAGCAGTGCATGTCTAACTTGGTGTTCTGGAGAATAATTTCTTATCATAGCTTGAGCAATTTCATAGCTGGAGACTGAGTGTGTTATAAGTGAACCCAAGTGTAGGCTGTATATTACTCCTTAGCAGTATTCTGCTTTGTGGAACAGAGACCCCAGGGCTGACAGTCACCCCCTGACCAATGGGGTGCTTTCCAATGAAACCCTATAATGGACATAGCTGGGTACAGGTAATGGGCTCCATCAACAGCTCCAGACTACAGGAGTAAAGACACGGATCCAGGATTCATCCAGATTATCTGTTTGGCAACAAAAGGAGATGAGGCCAGAGACTGGGTTGGAGGCAAGAACTCAGTGTGGATCTGAAGTCCAGGAAAGAGGCAGGGCTGGAGGCTGACAGTCCTGTGGCATCTCTAGGTCAGGGACTGATGACTCTGAACTGAGTTGAAATGGAGTCCTAGACCCTGGGCAGGGTAGTGGGAGAGGACCCAGGTGAGTTTCATCAACACCAGCAAGGAATCTTGGTGCACCTAGGACCCCAACAAAGACAGAAAACGTGTGGTTCACTACAGGATGCCTCACATGCAGTGGCTGTCCAGGTTTACCAGAAGGAGCAAATAAGTGTGGTTTCAGCTGCAGGAAATTCAAGGAGTACTTTGTCTCTACTTAAGACTTTGCAGTTAGGTAGATAAAAGTGAACAATGCATCTTATTCTCCTGTCTTTTAATACTTTCTTCAGGAGAAGTTTGTGGATCTCAGTGTGGCTGCTCTTTCTAGCTGTGGCACTGAAGGATTTGCAGACTCTGACTCCTTCCCACATTTTTGGAGTCAGGACATGTCAGTTCAACCATCTCCAGTTCTGAGTCTTCTGGCTGGCCTGTGTTCTGAGTAGCAGAGATTCAGGTTTCCAGTTGAGGTATTTGGGGGCAAGACAGTACACAGGCTGAAAAACAAGCATTGTCAAGGGATTTATTAAGCACAGGCACTTCACTCTTTACATGTGCTAAGGAGCTGTACATATCTCTGAAAGAACACAGGTCTGTGAAGTACCTTTTGTGGAAGTCTGTGGCAGAGACAAATATAGAATCCATTTATTCTTGGAAGTGTTCAGCTGTGGAATGATCCTTTCTGTTCTGGAAGGTATAAATCTTCCTTACCACATGCTTTACAACTTCTGCAGAAAAAGAAGCAAGGCTGAAGAGCCAATAGTGATCTCTGGAAGGCATCTCTGTGTACGATCTGGTGTGCATTGGATGAGGTACAGGGTCTTTGCAAACCAATGGGATGGATGTATTCTTGCAGTATACATACTGAAAGTTCCTGAAAAACTATATTGTAAAGCAAATATATTGTATTGCTGGGGAAATGAAGATAGGGTGATGCAAACAACTGTATGATTTCCTTGTTTTTTTCTGCAGTCTCAGGTTTTTTTTTCTGTGACAGGTTTGTTGTGTGCCATTTCACAGGGCTTTAAAGAGGAATAGAAAATGTTTCACAGTATGAGGCCTACTTTAGGAGATTTTTAAATACTAAGAAGCAGCTGCACCAAGATGGCAAATATATGAATACCCTTTGTGAGCCATCTGAAGCCTTTAGGTTAACTTGACATGGACCCATCTGTCCTTTGTGCCCTCCCCAGGGTGAGGGGAGTTTGCTTGCCTGTGTCGTGTTTGCCACAGCAGAATTGTGAGATGCCTCCTCTGAGGGGACCACATCTTAGAGGGCTTCAGTCCCTCTGCCTTGTGTAGACAGCTTTTTCCTCTTCACTCTGACCTTTTTTACTCCTCCAAAACTCAATCCTTAAGATTCTTGTCCCAGGCTATCCTCCTCCATGCCTCCTCTCCTCCCATGTATGTGAGAAGAAGTTTTCTTACACCCGGCTATTCTCTGCTAACCTTCAAACTTCTGTCTCTAAATATGAGGATATAAAAGCTCCCAAAGAAAAAGTTTGCCTTCATTCTTTAACGTGAGCAAAATGTGGGCAATGCTGACTTTTCTTTGGGTGCATTTTTACACATTGTTGCTCCGTTATGACTGACACTGCCTCAGAACAGATGTCCAGATGGAAAATTTAACCTACGGGAATGGAGGTCTGGCAAAGTATTCAGAACTAAAAAAAACCACCATTGAATGGGAATTGTCAGACAATGCTAATTATAGGTGTGGCAAGCAGCTGTAACAACCAACACGGCAATTTCTGCTCTCTCTCTCTGTTGCAATTTAATGCTCTTACACTCTCTTGCCTATTTTAGAGCAAGTGCACGTTAGCAATTCACAACCAGGTAATGCGTGTAAACATCTGGAACAGACATTATCCTGAAGTGGGAAGTAGAGGACACACTTTTCCATGTGGCTGTGATGCTGTTCCTGACCTCTCTAATGAATGGAATTTAGGGAAAGCAATCAATCATTAGAGGGAGGAGAGGAAGGAAACCCAGGAGAGAAGGTGGAGCAGGACAGAGTGCCAAAATGTCAGAGCCAGCAGAATCAGTAAGTGCACAGACAAAAGGAGGACCACAGATTTACAGTAAGCAAGAAGCAGAGTCAGTGTGTGAATTAAAACCAGTATCAGGATAAGTAATAACTATGATTTGAGATTAATAAAACCCACCAACAAACATGTTTGGTGGTTCTGTCCTGCTCAGAGAAGCTGCTATGTATCCCTGAAATTATGACAAGGATATCAGCTGTTATTTTTGAATGATAATAAATATTTTCCCTAAATAGAGGACAGTTGGAAGAAGTCTATCCATGAAGTATTGAACTGAAATCTACAACTCTAATATAAAAAGAAGAAAATAAATTTACATTTTTGTATCTTTGGATCTATTAGTTCATGAATCCTGCCGAGTACATTTACTCAGCTCATTCCATCTGCCTCTACTTTCTGTGCATGAAATCCATGACAAGGTTCTACAGGTTTTTTGGTGAGAAGACGCTTCAGAACTCAAAGATACTATTTTTAGCAGCTCATAAACCTTAATTATGCAAGTTTTAGGATATGGCAACAGGTACTAATTTAATACAACTTCATTGGTTATGGTATAGTCCTGTAATCAGAGCAGTATTATCAGACTGACCAACATGAACAATAAAGACAGATATAGTTTTGTGTCAATTGTCATTAACAATTGTTCATTCACTTTAATGTCACAGAATATTCTGAGTTGGAAGGGATGCACAGGGATCTTGCTCAAGTCCAGCTCATAAGTGAATGGCCCATACTGGGATTGAATCCACAGCCATGGCATTATTAGCACTATGCTCTAACCAACTGACCTAATCCCAGCCCACTTCCAGATGTAGTACAAATAGATTGCATTGCATATGGATAGAGTAGATAGCAGGACAAAAATTTGTTTGGATGTGCTGTGTGACAGTCACTCTTAAAAGAGTTTCCCAGTTCATCACAGTAATAAAGTAAAGCAACAGTGTGATTAGGAGTGGTATGGGGAGAGGAGAGCAGAGGAGAGAGGAGAGAGGAAAGGGAAGAGAAAAGAGAAATAGAGTGGTGTATCAGAATGACAGTTACATTCCTTTCAGAAGCTATATTGAATTTTGTAGTTAATGTTTTCATGGCATAAAATCACCAAGTTTCTCTTGAATATAAACCCTGTAAAAGTTATTTAAAAATGTTTGTATTCAGAGCAGAACAAGAAAAGAAGTTAGGGAGGACTATGTGGGAAAATAATCCACTCAGGTTCGGGAGCACTGGTGACCTTTGGGAGTCTTTAGCTGCCTCAAAAATGATGGAGTTATGCTTATAAGTAGAGAAAACACACAATTTAGAGCAGAAATTTCTATCTTTCTTTTCATTAAAAAAGGAAGAATTTAATCATCATGAAGAACTATGGATTATAACGCTGTTTTTGAAATATGTCAAACACGAATGTCTTGCCAATCTGAAAAGATTCTGAACAGTGGAGATCTTGGAAAGGCACAATACACAATTGGCTTGGCTGCAGTGTTACAAGAGCCTTTTGCTGGTTGTGATGTAATTCTTGCTCTGACATTAAACCATGTTTAGTACTCTGCTTGCACATAGCATTGATTTTCAGTTCCAGGAAAATAGTTTAAATCAACTTCTATGATTCTGGAAAAAAAAAAATCAGATATTTAGATTGGTTGAGTAAATGGAGATATTTTTAAAATGGTTTCAGTAACTTTCTGTACGATAAAAGTTGGCTTTCAACTGATAAAGCTGGGTAATTAGTCAGTCATGACTGAAATTAGAGCTATAGAGCTGAAAACTGTTGTTTAATTAACATTCCTCCACATCTGGAACTTTCAAAAAACAGTAAATAGTTCTGATTCTTCCTGAAAAAATAATGGCTGAATACCTGTCAAATCCATTAGGTAATAATAGAAGTGCTGCTAGCATTACATTAGCAAATTTGGGGAGCTGGCTTTGCCAGCCCTTTTTGGATTTTCCTGGGAACTTTTCATCTCAGGCATCTCAGGCATCTCCAACTGTAAATGTTTTGTATGCTTTTCCTCCCACACTCAGTTGTAGTGGCTTCACTGAAATAAATTAAGCGCCATTTTGAAGTGAAGGGCCTTCTATTCCTAAAATATTTGATTTTTGCAGAGCTTTGGACAGGTTGTCTAGTATGCGTAGGGAGTTCTGGTCTTTTTTTTTCTACTTCAGACATATATAAAGAACTTACATTTCTTCCTTTACAGCTTAAGATGCATCAAGACATTTCTCTGAAAGTGAAGCACACACACCTTTTCTGTGGAGTATGCTCCTGATTTGACAAGGAACAAAGGTGCTTGATGGCACACTTACCACTTCATCTTTCATGTCTTGAAATAAGGAAATAATCTTTGGTTGTGGCCTAACCAATTTTAAGAGTTAGACAGAATGTAATTGCCTAAAAGCTTATGAAAACTTAATTTATGATCATGCAGTTCTAATAGTTGCTATTTCTAATGAAGTTGCTGTGATAAGTCTTGGTGATTTCCAAAAGCAATGTGTCTGTGTTCCTCATGATTCCTCCTGGCGCAGTCTTGTTGCTGGTCCAGACACTAGAGTTGTCTCAGAGTCACCATGCCATTGTTTCTGATAGTTGCTCAGCCTGATGCTGCAGGTGTTGAAGTTGTGATTTCTGCTATCTCATTTCACGTAACTGGATTTGTGAGTCTCTTTTGATTTTTTAAAAAAATTTTTAGTAATCTTTCAACTTAGAAATTGCTAATAAAGATGTCACAATCATAGTATACTTTGTGTTGGAAGGGATAGATTATCTTGTTCCAACCCCACTGTCGTGGGCAGGGATACCTTACATTAGACTGGGTTGCTCAAAACCCCATCCAACCTGGCCTAGAACACTTCCAGGGATGAACATCCATAACTTCTCTGTGCAGCCTGTTCCAGTGCTTCACCACCCTCACAGTAAAGAATTTCTTCTTACTATCCAGTCTAAACATACCGTCTTTCAGTTTAGAGCCATCCCCTCTTGTCCTATCACTATGTGCCCTCATGTGGGCAGAAATTTAGTTATATTTTTGCCTGTAACTAAGCACGACTATTAAGGATTAATTTTATTATTTATTTCCTTGTACAGTTTCTTACAAGGTCTAAATGGGAGCACATGCTGGACCACATTGTGATGCTCTCCCACTCTGCCTGCTTGCATTCTCTTCTTATTGCAGGATGAAAAATTAAGAGAAAGCAATTTGTACACTTTTCCTTCCTTATAAGCTGGATGCCAACAAGTGGCCCTGGGTCTTGGTACACCCCAGGTCAAGAGAAGACATGCCAGATATGCCTACACCTGAGATTTACAAAACACTGCTGGTTCCCACAGCATAGACATCGCTTGAGAGAATTCTTTGAGCAGATTGCTGTGGTAGCAAAAGGGCCAAGGGTATCTAGATTGAATAGGAGCAAAGGCTTGGGAAATAAAAATTATTTTATATTGAATCTATTGTAATATCAGGCACTCCTTCAGTTTTTTCCTTTTATCTATTTGGATCAAGGTCTCTAGAATAACTTC
This sequence comes from Phylloscopus collybita, assembly GCA_027886175.1. Taxonomy (NCBI): domain Eukaryota; kingdom Metazoa; phylum Chordata; class Aves; order Passeriformes; family Phylloscopidae; genus Phylloscopus; species Phylloscopus collybita. The sequence goes on along the minus strand of JAJNNQ010000137.1, from coordinate 44,193,135 downwards.
ATGCCTTTTGTTTCACCACATGAGGAAAAATATGAAAAGAAGAGCAGAATACTCTGCTCAACTCTTTATCAAGGGTTTATGTTGAAGTCACTAAGATCTGATTCAGAACTCCTTTAAAAAAGTATACAGACCCTGAAATATAATGGATGTAATGCTTCTAAATTCTCAGCAAAGGCTGGGTTAATTTATGTCTTTTTCCAAGGTGGCGTGCAACTATACAAGTTTGCTGACAAATTTCATGGTTAGGTTTTGCTTAGTTCTTACTTATCAACACCAAAAATACTTACACATACTTACGGATGAGGCTGCTGGTGACCCTCACTTTCCATTTTGTAATGTTTAACATGCAGTTTCAATGTTTTGAATTTTTGCTTTGCAGGATAAGAGTTGCTCTATAACGCTTTTAAAAATAGTCTTCATAGCTGAAATGTTAATTAAAGTTTCTGTTTGGGAGGTTGAGATTTAAATGCTTCCGAAATAGCTTTACATGGAGCAAAGTTAGAATTAGGGCAATGTGAAATATGTCCTGGTGTTGCATCAAATTCAAAATGTGGAGTGCTACCAAGCCTAGACTTGTGTGGGGTGTGTTGTGTAGTATCCATGGAATATGATTGTTTCCTTGCAAGGCAGGAGACAATTGAATAAAACCCACTTTTACCCATATTAGCTATTTCCTATTAGGAAACACTGGATATTGTTTTTCATAGCTACACTTTATGAAGTGCATGTTATGATAATTGCCAAGTGCTGTAATACTTCTTCTTATTTGGTAAATCTTGTACATGTGGATGAGATATTATTTTTCCATGGATATGTTTATATGAATTCCAGCCAGCGCCTCTACCTAGAAAACGATGTCAATGTAATGCAATGTTATGTAAGTTTTGTTTTTGTTCTTATATGCTGCACATCACAGGGTTGAATGTTTTCCAGGAGTGCATTAACTGGTGGAATTGTCATCTGCTAGATCTGGTTTTCTCTCTCCCATTCATTCTAAAGAGGATTTTTTTGCTCTCTTTATTTTTAGCCTCTTTTAAAATAGTTGTATTATCTGTACATGGTTCTGTATGAATGTGTGTGGCTCACATTTAGAGCAGAAGATAGTGAGCTTTGTGCTGGGGATAATTCCAGTGGAAACTCATCCAGAAATCTGAAACTGGCCTGAGAAAGCCCTGTTTTCTGCAGAGCTTTTCTTTGGAGATGGATAATCATGCTGCACCTGCACAATGAAGGTACTGTCTGGTTTTCCGCATCCTGTTTCTCTCTGCAGGCAGCCTTTCAAATAAGTGTCTGGGGTCCCAAACTTCTGAATCCCTTAGGAACAGGGATGCACTGGAAGTAACCCTGCAGATTAAAACCAGGTCTTAGAGCTTCACACGTGCAGGAGTGGTTCTCACAGCAGCTGAATCTTGCCCTTGCACATTTGCACTGCTGACTCTCTGCAACATACAGTGGTGAGAGGGATGGCAGGACCCGGTTAGAGTGCTCCCAGGAGGAGCTCATATTGGAAGCAGTGTTTCTGTGGGATATCCCTCCTTTCCTTTCTTTCATTCTTTTTCAGGCTGAAGTCTTAACACTGGGTCTTAATTCAGGTGCTAAAGCTGAAGCAGTGGCTGATATATATTACACAAGTATTAGAGTACTGCAAGCTCTTTTGACCAAGCATTACTGCTGTGTAGTTTTTTATCTTTGGGATTTTTTCCCAGTTGGATATTGCTTTTGAAGTGAAATAGTCTATGTTTCTCTTAGGAGCTGAGCTGTCTAGAAAAACATGTTGATCAAATGCCAGCATAGTTTTTCCAAGAGTGTTTCTTTTGTCTTTTGCTAGCTGCTTCCTGATGCTGTTTATCCAAAACCCCACCTGCTGTTAAGGGCAGTTCTGGCCATGTGAAACATCTTCACAGCCATGAAGCAGCTGTATCTATTAGGCTTAATTCCTGCAATGAATTACCAAGTGTATGTAATTTAAAACCCCTCTTCTTCTCAACCTTCCTAACACCACCACCACTCATTTCATTTCATCTGCAAGCAGAGGTGGAATTAGGTTGCCAAGAACTTGCAAGGTTTGCTTTCTCTACACCAAATTTAGCATAATGTATGTATGGCTTGCACAAGAAGGAGGATAGTTTTTCTGTTTACCTGCTATATCATGTAACTCTGGAATTCATCCTCTTCAAGAATAGCAAAAATAACTGTTAATTTTTGTTTCTTTAGGGAAGAAGCGGGGGGAAAATGAAGACTAAGCTTGGGAGGGATGCAATAGGATGATAAAGTTCTTTAATGAATATTTCAAAATTCTAAGACAGTCTGAGCTTGGAATTGACAAGCAAGAAAGTTCACATGATTTACATATGCTGTGAATGTCCAGAAAGCTGTATCAAAGGGAAACTGAGAATATAATTTTGCATTATAGTATTCTGTGCTATATTTGCATCAAGCAATAAGAGAAGAGAAACTGTCTTGTTTGAAACTGTAAGTGGAGAGCATAAGCATTTGTGAAGTAATTTTTTTGGGGGTTTTTGGGGTCATTTTTGTTCGGGAGGTCCTCAAGTACTGTGGAAAAGAGTGTCAATAATGGGTTTGAACATAAGCTGCCAGCAGGCTGGATGAATGGTTTGCCTCTCACATTCACTGAATGTCCTGAAGTATCCCTGACAAGGTTTTAATTTTCTGCTAGTGCAGACTAATTTTATTTTGGTTTTTTTTTTAGCCATTAGAAAAATTTTAGCCTCAAAACTGTATTCACAACTGTAAGGATCTGTGAGGACTAATGTAACGATTTGTTCCGAACAGCTTACGTAGCTCTTTGTTTCTCCTTTTGGCCAGTACCCCTGAAGCTTTAGAAAGCCTTGAAGCAGTCATTACAGTTGTATTTGACCAATGGATTGCGTGGACTGCTCACCATCTGTGATGTGTTCAGTACAGGCAGCCCAGTCACTGTAAGGCTAACAGTTTGGCCCTTCAAAGGATCCTGATAGCAGCTTAAAAATCATGATACCATTACATTTCAAGGACAGATTTTTGAAGTTGCATTTTTAAGGTCACATTGTTACTGTTTTCTGATCAAATGCACTCATCTTTATCAACACATTTTTCTACTTGCATCCATGTGTCCACATTCCTTTATCTCCTGTCAGTCAAGTTTTTGAAACTGCTTTTTGCAGCATTCTGTTAGAACAGGGTGTTGGGACTTGTGGCATTTCTGAACAACTTGTAACTGAGAAGTTAAGTATTGTATTCAGTGAGTCTGTTTCAAGAAGATTTTCATGCTATTTCAACAGTTCCAACACTTGTTTACCTGGATTTCCTCCAAAAAACACATTATTTTTTTTTTTTCGCATCTGGTGTCAAAGACTGTGACACTTGCGTAGGTCTGAGAAAATTTCTGAACCTCACTTAAATAACATTTAACAAAAATATACATTGCATACTTGGCACTGGAGAGATGCCACAGTTAGATGACAGAGCCAGCCTAGGAAAAGGGACTCATGATGCATTCCCAAAGGACGCATCTTGTTAAAATAAAATACAAGGAAAACAAGGACATATCAAGAATAGTTCTCTGTATTTCAAAGAGAAAAAGGCATGCCAATAAAAACATTGTAATCTTGCTTCTGTCTTGAAAATTTAGAAACATTTTAAAAGCTTTCTGCTTCAGTTTAGTGCCAGTGTGAGTTTTCAGGCTTACAGGGTGCTGCCTTTTTTTTTTTTTTTTCTTTTTTTAAGTTCAGACACAATATAGAAAATATAGAATTAAGAAAAAGCATTCCTAATTGTAACAGTGTGAAAAGACAAAAATAGGATATCTTGGAAGAATGTCCTAGAGAATGGATTAAAACCTTGGAACATCTACATTGGCTGCATTTATATGCAAAACCACACAGTCAAACTGGTATTGGTTGAAAAACTAAACAGGAAATTAGTGTTCCTTGCAATAATAATGGTGATGAAAACTCTTGTTTTAGTTACCTGAGTTCAGGAATAAGTCTTAGCTGCAGTTCTGTCTTTAGCTACTGTTCGCTCTTTAACAGAGAACACTAGACAGCAGCTTCTGCTGAATATACACTATATATTCTGCTGAATATTTTTCCTTGGAGCAGGTATTAGTAGAATAAGAATGGCACAGAGTTGGAAAAATACCAAATAAGAAGAAATATTTTTCCAAACCACATTGGTGTGAATGAGGAGTGTGTGACTGATAAGGGAATGGACATGAAGAGTAAAAGGGGCAGGGATAATGCTGTACAGGTTTAGGTGACCTTTAGCAGAAGGTGACATCCAGAAAAGAGCTGGTTTGGGCAGGATTGAACTATGAATGAGCCAAACTGAGTAGTGCTCAGAAGGGAATATCAGGGCTTGTGTTTCTGGTCAGCCCTGTGTTGCCATCTGTCCTTGCTCTAAAGAGCATAGAAACTCTTAACCTTCATGTTTACCTGCTTAGGCCATTACCTGAGCATCTGTTTTGTTTTGCTGGCTTTTGGTATTCCCACCAACAAGCAGGAGTACAGAACTCTAGAGTGAGTGTGTATAAGTAAAAGAGTACCCTAACCCAGCTGTAAAGGGGAGGGGAAGGACAGAGATTGTATTGTTACTGCTTCTGTGCAATGTGCTCTCTGCCCTGGTCCTCTTGCCTCTCAGTTTCCCTCTCTTTCCCCTTTGGCTGCATTTATTTGGTGGCAGCACATTTTGTTTCTCTAACTATGTGTATAGTTTAAGCTACAAACCTGAATGTTATTCTATGCATTTGGTTCCATATATTTCCAAAGATTAGAGGAATGCGTGTTTGAGTTTTTGTCCTGGTTTAGGGCAAATTTGGGAGGAAACCTCCAAAGGGGTTCCTCTGGAAAGCAAACCCAAACGGCCCCTCTCCCCAGCCTGTCCAGGAAAAGATCTTCCTCGGAGAAAAGCGGAGAAAACTAATTATTTCACAAACAAGATGCCCACAAGCACAAAGAATGAATACTATGAAACAATAAAACCTCTGGCCGCTCCGCAGAGAGATGGCAAACTGAGGCAGTCCCTGCCGTGGGTGCAGCTCAGCTCCCTCAGTCTCTCACCAGCCCCACTCCCTCCGCAGGGCCAGGCCCGGCGGCCGCAGGTGCCAGCCCTCGCTGCTCCTCTGGGTTTGTCAGTCCAGAGCAGATTTAAACAGTCCCAAGGAAAAGGAAATAAAACAGTCCAGGGAACTTCTCTGCCTCAGCTAGCTAAAACTAACTAAGAGCCCAGGAGATCTCTGTCCCACCGCTGTCCGTGCCTCAGCCGAACGCCGCAGCCAGGCCGTGTGGGAGTCAGGCAGTTTTCTCAAAACAAACTGCGGCTGCTTCTTTCTCTCCCTTCGCTCCCAGAACCATTTTAAAGGTACAGAACTTAATATACAGCACATAACAGAACAGACGATTGGGGATACAAGCATCATAAAGTCACCCTAGGACAGTTTTGATAGTAATGTTTGTGATGCTCTGGGAGACATGGGTTAGCGCTGTGTGCTCAACCACAGTGGAGCAGGCAGCCTAGGACACTCCAGACCAGCCAGCTTCAACACTCTAAGATTACCTTGTCCTATCTCCATCAGGGTTTTTCAATGTGCCAGATAAAACAACCAAACCAAACCTTTGGAAGAAGGTAGAAAATGGAATTTCAGTAAGAAGAGCTATAACCAAATAAAAACTTTCCAAAAAACAATGAGTTAAACACATATCTGGAAATTATCTAGCTATTTCTATCTATTTATCTATCTGTCTCAGATTTTGTCTTCTTTTTTCTAGAAAGTGTCTGAAGCTTCTTAAGCTGCCTGATGGGAAGCACTGACCACCTAGGATCCTGTAGGCTACTATGTAATTGGAAAATGTAACTACCTTTTATAGATTTATTTCATTCTGCTTTTTATATTACTAGACTGTTTTTTTCACTGTTTAAATTCTATTGATCTTCAGTAAACAAACAAACAAAAAACCCAAACAGAACCAGCTAAATTAACTTCAAAACCTTTTATTTGAGAAACAATGTATGAATAAAGACTGTCAGATTAATGCAGTATCAGATAGGGAAGACATTTTTTGCCTGCATTAGATGCTTAGGGCAAGCATTCATGGTATCTGGATATGGTGAGAATCTTGTTTGTGAAGTGCCTAAAATTGGGTGATGCCAGTTATCCTTTCTATATAACTTTTTAAACAGCTAATAGATTACCTTGAGTCTTCTGTGAACTGTCATGAAGACACTTACTTTGTGTTGTTTTAATTTCCCAGGAGTATACTTTTATTCTTTCCAGTTTCCTAAATTGTCCTTACCTAGTTTTTATGTCCCATTCTTTGCACCATGATGTTAAAATCATCTGAACAACACTTCATGATTTGGCCTTATCGTAGGTGCATCAAAACTGATGTACAGTGGGAAATATTGCTTACTAAGTTTAAACATCAAGGTGAGCCGTTATTTACATGCAAGACAGCTTTATTGTTATGATCATTTATTTATTGCACTTCTAGTGTACTGAGAGCTTTGCAGCATATATTGCTGGGTGTACTCTCTGCCCTTTGAATACTGCTATTTTGGAAATCGCCTGAGAATAGAAGGCTGGTTGATCTACTCTTGAAGCTTGACAGATGATGCTCTTATTTATCTTTTGAAAGTGAGAAAACAAAATGTAATCACCATTTTTTCTAAGCATCTGGAAAAATTTATATAGCAGGTGTGAGAAATTGCAATTTCCTTTTTCTGTTAATCACACTGTGTTAGAATATATAAAGGTTTTATGATCTGATTGTCTTCTTCATGCAATGTAATTCACCACCACAGGGATAAATACTGCAGGGAAGGTACTGTGAAAGGAAAAGTATACATTCTTCTCCAGGATGGTGCATTTATCTGCTTAATAAACCTGGTTCACAGCTTCCAACAGCTATAGCCAGGCATTAATAATGTAATTTGTGTCACTCCATAGGGGCCTGGCAGCAGAGGAATTAGGACACCTGGCCACAGAGCCAGAGTCATGAGTACAGGCTGTGCTCCAAATGTGTGCTGACAGTGGTTCTCAAGGGATCCTGCTTTAAATGAAGGCTTAGTCATGCAGGCCAGCAAGTGGAAGGTGGGCAGGGGTGGTGCCAACAGCCTCATTCTGGTTCTTGCTGCTTCTGCGTGTTTCTGGGCATGCTTTTAACTGTATTCACCCAGATCTCACCCAGGACTCAGAGAAATGATTGATGTGTTGTAGGTATATATCACTGCCCTCTTATGGATGGACTTAGTGGTAATCAGGAAAATATTCTTGAGACCCCCAGCAAGGTGCATCGTATGCTCCAGATTGAGAAAGCCCCTGTGCATCAAAGGGAGACAACCTTAGCTTTCCCAGGGGTAAGATATAAGAGCAGTATGTGCTCTAACACAGTGGTTATAATTTTCTGGAACATTATTCCAAAACTAACAATTCTTAACATGGCACTGGATGTTCAGGCATCTAGTCAACCAATGTCTTTACTAGGTTCTACTGCACAAATCCAAAGCTTTGTCTGGCTGAAGATGGCCACTTGGTACACCCTTATTTAAATGCACAGACTTCCTAGAAGCATGTTATGAAAGCAAAATAGATTAGGAAATTATATTATTTGCAAACAAACTGAGTAACAGTATCAAATCTGGTGGGGTAGCACTGTGCAGTCAATTGAAACCAATTGACTTAATAACTTCTCAGGTAAGGGAAAGAGGGTATTCTTCTTAGCTGGCAGTAAACTTCCCTGCCTATATTTTTGGTCTGCTACTGTTTCAGTATTCTTTAAACAGAATTATCTCAAGCTCCAGCTCTATTATATGTTTGCAAACTCTGATTTGTCAGTCTCTTTGAGCTCTGATGCCTGTGCTGGATGAGGCTTTGATCACCACTCCTAGTGAAGAGCAGCTGCTCCTTTTCTCTGTACCTGTGCACCTGAGGTGTCCATCAGTCAAGGGCAGTTACATGCTATAGCTCCCAGTCTAGTGAATTACTGATGCTAAAGAAGGAAGATGCTGCTGTTCTCCCATGCTCTGTTCCTCCCTCATCAGACTGCATAGTTCCAGCTGTCCTCTTCGCTGTCTCTAGAACTCATCTAACTGTACAGTGACCTGGTTCAACTTGGCAGCACTAAATCATAAAATAGTTCCAAAACAAAAGCAATGCATAGTTTTTTTCTGCTTAGTAAGTTGAATTGGCTTTATTGTGCAGACAGAGCATCATAAGTTATACAAGAGAGGAGCTGAAGCTGTGTGTTTGGGAAAGGGGAAATGGACAAGGGAGGGACAGAAAGTGGTGGAGCAGGACCATTGCATTTTAAAGCAACCAGCAGTTGCTTTAAGCGAGCAAATACTCTCTGTTACACCTTTGGCTATACTCATATCATCTCAACACTTCTCTGTCTGTCTCCAGGCTTCCTTCTGTCCTGCCTGTGAAGTAATGATGTTCTGCTATCGCCATTTTACAGGAGAAGGCACAATCAGTGAGTCTCTAGACAAGCAAGAAACTGAAGTCAGATGAGTGACTAGAGGTGAGTGTCTGAATCACTGGCCATTCCTCCCTACCAGAAGGGGCAACTAATATTTCATCCTCCTCTTAATTCCTGCTCTTATATGGTAACTGTAGTTCTGCTTATGAGCACACAGGAGTATTTTAATACTGTACTGCAAAGGCAGAGTTTTGCTATCTTTCTCCTGTCCTTTCATCCATGAACTATTACAAATAATCTGCCAGGCAGGGGGAAGAATGAAGGTTGCCTTTATTGGTTGTTGCCCTGCTGTAATGTCACTAGTTAGCTGCCAGTATTTTCTAATTTCTAAGATAAATATACTAGCACTTGGATTTCAAATTGCAAAACCCTGTTGAGCATATTCATATCCAGGAGTGTTCCTAACTGGAATTTTTATTAAATTTTTCTTTGTATTTGGGACTAGTAACATGAAAAGATATTTGAAAGCTTGAAGTTAATATACACCAAAGATTAGCTTGCTTCTACATAATGATCATGTGGCACTTAAAAGTCACTGTGCAGACTGCACATGACACTCAGGGACGTGTTTAAAAGCAGTGTAATCAGCTTTCAGTCTGGTCTTTCCCTTTGCGTGCATTTAGAGTAGTCAGACAGAAATCTTCTACTCACTGGTCTTGCAGAGCTCACTTTAACTACCCACTTGTAAAATCTTTTAGTAGTGTGGTACAAAGGCAGAAAACAGCCCATATAACATCTTTAAAATGAAGTAACACACTGGAGTGGAATGCTTCTGAATGATGATATATTAACTGCATTTCAGATTAGTTCCAAATAATTTTTAATTAACTACATTTTGGTCAATAATCTTTCCCCTTGTGGAGTTCATGCAGACAGACTGCACTTTTCTTATTCATATTCTGGGAGTATTTTTGCGGTATGGAATACTTGGTATCCACAATACAAGCTGGCCTATTTAGCTGTGATTAGTTACTTAAGTCATTTGTTATTATTTCCATTACCTAATTGGAGGAGAATAATTTATAATTAGCAGGGTGAGTTTGGTTTTCTGAATAAGGCAGTGATTTGTGGGATGGGATTTAGCAGGAAGTGGAACTAAGACATTTTCCCTTTCCTTGGTTATACAGGTCTTGTCCTTAGAATCAATCCTGGGAAGTTAAGTTATTCTTAACACTTTAGGAAGGGAATATCTGTGTTTTAAATACTGTATTCTATTTAAAAAGGAGTGCAGCTCTGCACTTGATATTAATTGTGAGAAGTATTGTCAGTAGGTTTGGTTTGTGTCAGGGTATTGCGTACTTGGATATCTTTGATCTGTGGGCTGTGGCTCTTCAAGTCACCCGTCAATTTGGACCTGTAATCAGTGATAGAATTACAGACACAGCCTAAAGGTTTGGTGCAGGGTTCTAGTTAAAGCCACTCCTTGCTCTTACGGTGGCTTTTTGGTACCTTCTGTTCTGGGGAAATGAGTTAGGATTTTTGGCAGTTAGGAGCTGGGAGCTTATTGCTACTTCCACTTTTGGTTGGACTGGAAATGTTTATAAGGATACATTTAATGTTAAAGTCAGGGTAATGATGAGAGTCAGAACTAGTTGGAGACTTCAGCTTCTGCTAAATCTGTATAGAAATATTATACTCTGGGTAGGAATATTATCTTTTACTCTGGACAAATCAATGTCAATATGTTGTTTAAAAATATTATTTCAAGCTTCAGTTTTGGATTGATTTTAGTAAGTTATTCTTTGGCATCTGAAGTTTTAGTTAAATCTCTATTTGGCTTTCAAATTGCATTTTGAATTTTGCCCAGTAGAAATGGGAGATTGAGGCTGAAATAAAAAGTGACAGGACAGTGCATCGAGCCTCTCACTGGTCGATGATGAGCGTGAGTGTCTGAGTATTGCTTGGAGGGCAGTTTCGACCTCTGATGAGCTTATACAGAAATGGTAAGTTAGACATTGCCGTGAATTATCTTCAGGAGGTGCTTTCTACTTTTCATGGGTTACACAGAGGGACTAATGTGATCTGGTTTCTGACTCAGATGTCTGCTGCTAGATGGAATTAATAATTTGTTTGTTTGTTTGTTTGTTGTATGTTGGCAGTAGCACTAATGAGGATCAATTGCCTGAATTCGCAGCAATCTAGTCCTTCTCTGGAATTTTTTCAGATTGTTTTGGTCAGTGATTGATCTTCATGTCAGTTATTTTAAATAACATTTTGAGTCCTTTTGGCAAATATGGAAATACTGTGAAGATGGGAAAGCTGGAGAGAAGGTAGGTTAGTTCATTCCAGCTTTGTTCAGGCTTGATCTAATTCTGAAGCAAAGGCCTTTCCACAAAATATTGGGTTGAGGCATCCCAGATTCTGTAGTTCAGCCAGTCTGGCTATTTCTATTGGAAAATTTTATTTCTTTTGTACTCCTGTTCAGGTCAACTTTCTGCTTGTTTCTTCTTTCTGATGGATGTACAGACTCACTTGGTTCTTATACATTTGATAGAGTTTCCCCAACAAGTTCAGTGGTGTGAAAATATTCAATAAACAATACTTTTTTTTACAGGTTTTCCTGCCCCACTCCGGAAAAGAAAATTTTAGTGGTGAAGGGGCTTGAACAGAAATTGAATCTTGCTTGTCTGAGGGTTGGTATTAACACAGAATTCATTAATCTGCAGCTGTGGCTGAGGCAGGCATGTTCATTGCTCCCTCTTCCTCCTTTCCCTTCATCCTCTTGGCTGCTTGTCCTTGTCTGGCTCTTCCTCCACCATGGTTGTGAGTATGACTACAGAATATGTTGGACTGGGGAACTGTCTGGATAGAAAAAATTATTATGATATTGATGGTACAGATTATATTTCAGCTGATTCACTTCCTTAGGAGACTACACAAATGTTTGTGCTGGGAGGACACTGTGAGAACCAGGATTGGAGGAGGAATGGCTTCAGCTGGCAAAAGCATCATTGCAGCCAAAGCCTCAGTCCCAGGAAAGTGCTGTGAAAGCAGAGCCAAAGCTAATCAAGTGACCAGATATGGTGTTGGCAGTGGATCTACTTGGAGCAGGGTATTGGACTAGGTGAGCTCCAGAGGTCCTTTCCAACCTTAATTATTTTGTGGTTCTATGATTCAAACTTAAATCCTGTTTCAGGCATCCTTTGACTCTGTCAGGCATTTGCACATATTTCATTCTGCACAAATACAAAGCTAAGATCAAAACTGTTCAAGAGATAGAGGCCCTCTGAACATTTGGTATGCTCAACATAGTAAAAGCCAGATCACATCCATACAAATTTTATTTATTAAAAGGAACACTATTGGAACTTTTCTTTATTCTTTTCTGCCTTATCATAAGTAAGAATTGCAAACACAGCACTATGTAGGCTGTTGTATTTTGATATCTTACAATTTGTTAGTTGTAAATGTTATGAAAGCTGAAAGGATGCTGTCTAGGTGCAAGCAGCAGGTAACCCTGTATGTTAATCCTATAGGTAATCCTATAGGAACAGCAGGTACCTGCACCACTGTCAAATTTTCTGTGATACCCATGCCTGTTGTTACATAGCCAATGACAAAGCAGGCAGTAACTTCTGTGGTATGGGACTATCTTTGAAAGCTCTGGTATCTGTCAGGACAGGGCCACAGTATAGTGGTAGTAGGCTGTATAGTGATGTTGAACATATACCTGTTTCCTTCTTCCTTGCCATGAAGCTGTTGCTGAGAACCTTTTTCCTTTCCAGGTGCCTGGCCTCATGTGCAAAATGCAGAGGGAGCGAAAGAGAAGGCAGACCCACCGTAGATATCAATGCAGATATCAAAGAAAGTGCTGAACTCCATGGTTCCCATCCATCTGGCAGGTCCCCCTGGTAATCCAACTCTCTCAACCCCTACTAATTTCCAATGAGATGATATTCAAAAAGACCACAAGATACTGCACAAACTGATCCAAGGCCACAAAAGGAGCGCTTTGTCCAGGGCTCAAAGTGATGTACTGTGCTTTTTCAGCAGTCTGCAGAATATCAGTTAAACAAACCTCATAAAATTCTTTTTAGTATGCATGAAAGTAAAGACAGGACATCTAATGCTAAACTGTAAATATAATGTGTTCTGTATTATTTCACTGTGTGGCTTGCTGCCTGATGTGGCTCTGCTGCCAGATGTCCATGGTAGGAGCTCATATGTACTGACCAACCCCTGTCTCCTCTCAGTGGGGTGAGCCAGGCTGTAGTCAGAGCACCTCCAGGTGTCAGTGATGTCAGTGGTGAGACAGTCCTGAAGAACTTGTTCTTTTCAAGGAAGGCAGGAGGCCACTGCACATTACATGTTGGCATGATATATACTGGTTATTTGAACTAGAGAGGGCAAAATACCTTAGGCCTGTTGCCTAGGTTTTATGAGTTTATTTGACTATGGCTGACAGCTTGCTGTCCCCAGCTCTGTGCCTCCGCAGGATGTGCAAGGTGCCTCTGAGTCAGCTGCTGCATCACCTCGATTTACATCATGGTTGTGGTCTGGAGCATAATAGGGCTGATTCATGTTGGTTCATTGGCAGCTCAAATGTTTATACAGTCTGTGCTAGACAGAAACCTGGGACATTATTTTTCTCCTTTCATCCTATCTGAGGTATTCCCACTCTTCACCACTCTTTGCCCTTAGTCAAGCTTTACTATGGTGAGATTCAGTGCTGTTCAGTGACCTGCTAGCAGTTCTTCCTTCTCCTGCCCCTACCCTGCCTCCCCCTCATTTCAAGAGACTTTCAGTCTTCAGTTGCAGAAGCACCGTGTCAGATGGGTCCTCACTGTGCTGCCGACCTGTGCATATCTTCAGGGGGCTGCCCCTTCAGTTCTTGGCCCATTGAGGCAAGTATTTGGCAATTTTCTTTCCTTTGCCTTTCTTTTCCACTCACTCAACTGGGTCCTAATCTGTTCTTGTCCCCTTTAACCTCATGCAGAACTGAAGAACATTATGACACAACAACACTAAAAATATTGCAAATTGCTCCTGTATTTTCTGCAGAGCACCTGTGGACAAAGCTCACGAAATACCGTGTTATACAGGGAAAAATAATGCCTATTGTACACAGGCTGCTTCCTTGCTACTGTGAATGCTCCTTTCTAACCTCCTGGTGTTCCCTCAGGGCAGAGGCACCCTAAGCATTTCCCTTCCTCACCTCACCACTTTCTTCCTTCACCGTATACTCAGCCTTTCATTCCCATCCCTGCTTCATCCTGTTGGCTTTGTCCCTGCAACAGTGTGCCAGGAAGTGGATTGAAAGGATCAAAACTGAAGGGAACTCCATTTCTGAGGGCTATTTATACTCCTGATGGCTGCAGCAGTGTACTCAGCACCACCATCCAGTTATCAGGCAGTGCCTGGCAGAGAAAGTGGCTCTGGCTGGATAGGAACCTCTCAGGTGGCTTTGCCTTGCAAAAGACTGAGCTTTGTGGAACTGCTCCTGGCTGACAGGGGCATATCAAAGGAGCTACAGAATAGTAAGAGTGGAGGATCCAGAGGATTGGCTCAGTGAGGCCTTGAAGAGGTGGTGGCTCAGGGTGAGAAGAATGGTAAGACAGGTGGAAATGAGGGTATGAAAGCTCAGTGCATCTAGACAAGGGATGCTGTCAGAATGGAGATAGGGTTAGAGGAGGCTTTACTGGGGAGGGAGAAAGCTGAACATCAGATCAAGTAGAGGGGTGTTGAAGGGGTATGTCATATGTTACTAGACAGGTATAGCTAGAAAAAGCTCTGACACACTTCCAAGCACACTGACTTTCAGCAGCATGGAGATGAGTTTATGTGCCTGAAAATCTATCTGGTTCCTGTCCCTTCAGTTAATAAAAATAAGACCTGCCCTTACAAATATTGCCTTTGTGATGTTCTCAGGCCATCACAGCTCCAAAAGCCACATGAATACAACCAGAAGTAGAGACAGAATGATGTGTGGGGAACTGGCAGTTGGTGGGAAAATTCAAAGGCAAAAATTCTTCTTGCCAGCTTTCCCAAGGATGTGTTAAAAAAGGCTTCTAACTTCCTTAAGCAGTCTCTGCCCAGCAGCAGATTTTACATTCTATGGGCTCCCTAGAGTTCAAACACCTTTAATGTCTACAAATGCTCACTTCTCAGTTCTGTAACTGAGTCCCTCTTGGCTTTCATCAAAATTAGCAGAGCTACCCAAATAGTACATATGATGAAGATCAGTCCTTTTCTGTTATCTTTCTTCACTATTGCCCCTGATCTTACTGCCTCATGCTAAATATGCCCACTCTTTGTGTCAGAGCTCTGTCCCTGGGCTTGCCATGGCACAGACACTGTGTGGAGGAAGTCCCCTAGCCTATGGTAACACACAGCCCTCGTGTTTTGGGTTAGTGAGGGGTAAGCAATGGTATACAATTTCAGGGAGGATCACTGGTTTGCAGTCTCTCCAGGAAATTGTAATGTTCACTTAGACACTATCCTTAGTCTGAATACGTTAAGCCCATTGGTGAAAAGATAGCCACAATTTAAGTTAATTGTACAGTTACTGGAAACAATAAGAGTTCTCTTTGTAGTCAGTCCTCCCACTCATGGCATCAGCTAGTTTTGTATCCTCACTATCTCACACCACAAACCAGTGGGGAGAAAACAGTAATACTTGACTCTTCTTTTTTTTTTTTTTTTTTTTTTTTTTTAGTGGAGGAGGCAACATTTTTGCCTTCTGTGTAGCTTTATTCACTAGCAAGCTTGTATTTAACTGCAATTTTCAAGTGTCTCACAAAAGATTATCACATGTATCCTGAGAAATATCAGCAGTGGGACTGTCACTTTATTGTGAAGAAAGAAAACATGACAAAATAAGTGAAACTGAGGGAATTGGTGGCAGGACTGTCTCTAGTTTTAGGCTTATTTTGTTAGAAACTGTTAAATGGGGAGGTGAGCTGTTTTCAAAAGGTTTTTTGATAAAATGCAATCCAATGCTTCTGTGCTTTTCACTGCCATTTACACCACAGGGCTGTGGAATAGGTAGCTGTCTCAGCAGTCCTTAAATCCAGAGAAAGCGAGAAAGGGAAATAGGCTGTTTGCCCCTGAAGGGCTAACAGTTGATTCCAAAGGGTCCTTGAGCTTGTCACTGATAGGAGAATGCTCTTCTTCAAGTGTAAGAATGCTGTTTTGGACTTTATTGACTTGGGCTCCAATGCTGTCAAGAGTTAGATATTGCTGTGCAAAGAACTTTTCCCTGGGCATTCAAAAGGAATTTTCAGTAGCTCTGCATGTTTACTCCCCAAAGCAGGAGTGTGCTTTTCTATGTGCTTTCTGTGGACAAATGCTGGTGAAAGCACATGCCAAACCATGGCACCACATTAAGGCCAGAATAACTGCTTAAAAAAACAGGTTGTTCCCCTTCCCTTTTCTCAGTCAGTCATCTTGATTCTTATGGAAACCTTCTTACAATTGCAGCATAAGCATTTGTATGGCTTTGTGGGGAACTATATTGCAAAAATTGCATATTTTTTCCCAGAGGCTGTTTTTCATCTGGATCAGTTCCTTGATCTGGTTAACCATGCAGCCACACAAATATTTATGATGGCACAGTACAGCAGATGATCTAGGAGAAATTGAGGGAGTGGGAGAAAGTGGGGACTGCTTTATTGGTAATCATGTTCACTTAAAAGAATACCAGACTGTAGCTTAAAGAAGAAAGGAATAGCAGTGGGATGACACATCTGAGAAGGGAGTTGAGGCATGTGCATTATTCTCCAGAAATGAAAATACAGCTTCAAATATCAAATGGTGCCATTACAGGAGGTAAATATCAGCTGACACAGCCATTTTCAAATGTGGCGGTCTGCAGGCGGGGAGAGTTTTCAGTATTTCGGTCTGTCTGAAACGTCACTTTGAGGGAGCTGGGAAGCAGAAGATGCAGACAGTGGATCCAAACAGCAAAAGCAGTGATCTGCATGTAGATGACCCTGTGCCTCCATGCGATCCACAAGATCCGAAGTGAGATGCTATGTGAGATTGTGTTGGATAAATATGCTGGTGTCTGTGTGTTTGTGTCTGTGCACAGATGGGTTCTTGAATGGTGTTCTTCTGCTGAGGGTGCTTGTTGTGGGTTTCTTTTGAACTGGTTTGTCGCCAGAAGGAGAGCATTGCGAACAGATTTATTTACTGCTATTTTCTTATGAAACTGTGCTACTTGCAGTACTCTTCTGGGCCCTGCACTCTGCAATAGCACAATAGCCTATCTAAGTCCTCACAGAAAGGTGATGGGGCTCCTTGTTCCATCTTGCTAGTGTTCATCCTGACTTCTGTCACTTGGCACTTGGGCTTGTGTGGCTTTGGGAAAGGGCCCTCCCATGCCCACCAAAACTGGCTTTGCTGAGCCTTTGATGGCCTCTGACATTTGCTTAAATATGTCTGAGTTTTATGCCAAAACATCCTAGTTCCAGTGCATTCAGGTTAAGAGCAGAGGAATTGAATAAATGTTGTTTCCTGCTTCCTGAGGCTCTACTGCATTTTATAAAACCCTTCAGAGACAATTTCCAGTCCAGAAGGGAGCTCACAACATGCTTCACCATTATTAAGCTAAAACAGTTGCCAAATCTATTCAGAGCCTTATAGCCACATATGTGCTGAAGTGCCTTTCTGGACAGAGGTCCAAAGTACTGAGCTATGTCAATGCTGGAGTTTCAACTCCCAGTTTGTATCTGTTCTTTCTCTACAGGACCCAAGGTCCTGTAGACACATCCAAGCTAGTTTTGAACATGTTAACTCAGTTGCCTACAGCAGTCTAGTTAAGGGAGCAAGGAGTTAATAAAAAATGTCCTGTCAAAAAATCAAGGTAGATTAGGCAGCAATGAGCTCCATGGTGCTGCAGGTTTATGACTGTCCCTGGCCCAGAAGACAAAAGTTTGGTTCTTTTCACATGGTACAGTATTTTGGGGGCTCTCATACCATTACACTGAAAAGGGCTATGCTTCTTGAATACTGCTGAGATAAGTATTTCCTGTTTACATCTGCCTTTTAAGAGATTCTCTAGCCCACTACTGCATATAGACTCATAGTTGTACACAAGGTAAGAGCAAGGGTTTCTGCTCTGTAGTCAGTGTTGTGGGAGGACTGTGTTCAAGTAGTTTGATTCCAGACTAAATGCCAAGTCTGATTTAGCCTGGCACGTCTTGTGTTAGTGTTTCCAGGGACACATGAACCAGTTCCTTTCAGAAATGTTTTTTAATGAATGAAGTGCTGAATATCCAAGTGACACTTCATTATTCACTGCTACTTTATTTCAGTAGATGTTGTTTCAGTCAGTATCTCCCTAGCTTTAAGTGAATAATGTCATTATACCTTCACTTCTTCAGAGGCTCTCAGGATCAAAGATGCCAACTACACTGTGATCTTCATTAAAAGGAAAGGCAACAGGGAGAGGCCTTGCTCACGCAGTGAAAGATCTTTTAAAACTCTTTGTCTCTTCAGACCATAATAATAGAACAATGACTCTCACTGGGTAATGGTTGCAGGGTAAGAAGCAGAACAATGCTGAAATCAGACAGTTTGGTAGTTTTTCTTCTTTTTTGCATGGGAAAGGTGCTGTCCAGATCATTACAAATGCTTTGTTGCCCCCACATTTAACTACATTGTAAGAAACCTGATGGGAAGAATGACCTTGGGAATAGGTTTACAGTTCCAGCTGTTGCAAATTTAAGGGCAGGATTGTTGGCTTATAAAGCTAGGAGTGAAAAAGAAGCAAAAATTAATCAATTGCAGGACCAGAAATATGGACAACTTTTTAGTACTAATGTTGCATCTCTGCATAACTATTTCAGGGGCACCCTGATTTCTGACTACCCATGCCCAGCCCTCTGGGGCTCCCCCCACACTGCTTAGAGCCCAGAATCCCATGTTAGCCCCCGGGGCTGTTGGTCTCTGCCCCAGTGGTGCTTCAGCAGAGCCACTCTCCAGCTGCCCACAGCCCTGCTCAGCTATGAATGTCTGAGGCTGGGACCACTGGGTAACCATCCCCACAGAGTTACCCAGTGCCTGGAGCTGGGGCTCGCTGGGATTTCCTGGTGCCTCCCCAGCTGTTCTGTTCTACCATCTGTTGTAGGAAGACCCCAGCCCTTGCAGGGCCCTGACTGTCAGGTTGCTTTTGCTGGAATTCTGCCAGCAGCTTTCTGAGGGATTTTTCCTGGTGCCTTCTCAGATACATGAATACATCTGAGCTGACTAAAAATATTCTTATCTATTATTCAATAATCTCTTCATCTTTCACCTTGCTGCTGGGTTGCTTTGTAAAACTTTAACAATAAGCTCATTTGATTGAAGTGGAGATAAGGAGTCAGCTCATAAGTGCAGATTTTTGCTGAGAAACGATTTGTGAAACCCATGTGCATTTGGCCTGTCTGCTTGTTTCAAGAGCTACAGATACTGCCATAGGTAGTGCCCTAAAAAGAGGGTGCTTGTTTGTTTCCACAGATATTTCAAGTATGTAACATAGGACAAACATATTCTTTAACCTTTATTTAAAAATATCTATAACAAAAGCCCTGAGCTCGACTCTAATACCTAGGAATAGCAAATGAGCTATTCACCAATATGAAGCAATGCTCTAAACAGAGTATTCTCATCACTGTATTCTTTTTTTTAATGATTCTTTTTCCTCAGAATATTTGGAGAAAGTATTTGACAATGTTGCCTTAAAGAGTTTATGACAGCCACATGCTTGAGGCTGGAACAGGGGGAGGAAGGGAGGGTTACTAATGTGAGAAGATGTTGCAGACAACAACAACAACCCCCTTTCCCTCATCCTGTGTTGGCTATTATGACACGGTTCTGGTTTTGGAAATATGTGGTTTCTATTTTTGCTCCTGAAAAAAAAGAAAGGCAATACATTTTTCAACAACATTGTGAGAAGAAACTGTCCTTGCCCATCCTGCACAACATGTGCATGCCCTATGCCCAGGTGATGTGAGAATGTCTGTTTCATGAAGACTGTTCAGGAGTGATAAGGGAAGTTTATCTCTTACCCAGGCCATGGTAGTATGTGTGTTCTGAAACACTTGTCCTACCAACCTCAGAAAACTTCACTACGAACTATCTGAGGGGTTGCCCCAGTACAAATTGGTGGATATCTGTCACCTTCTGCTGCTTTTGCCAGCAAAAGATAGGTGTGATAGCAGTGGCTTTTCCATGCTTGCTGAAGAATCTCTTTCACTGGAGATATCCCTCCAGGTTTCCTCTGTAAGCAGTACTGAAAAATAAACTATCTATTTTCTCAGGACTTCCTGCAATAATAGTCCCAAAGAAAAGGAGGGTTAAAAGAATTTTTTAAAAAAGACTTTTTAATTAAAAATAAAATAAAAATATCTTATTAAACCTCTTTGGTCTTAACTATACTCAGAAAATATACTGATCTAGCACACAACTTGCATAAACCACAATTGTGTTTAATACTGTGAGAGCATGTCACAAATTTCTGCCCTTGCTCATTTCAAGGACAGAATGATGTTTAACATTGGGATAGTTAGAAAACAATTTTACCTCATACATTTTAACACTGCATTTCCCCTGTACAGTGTTGATCTTAGTTATTCTAATTTTGTCTTCAGTAATGTGTTTCTAATTTTGTTGTTGTGGCTGTTGTTCCCTCAGGGTATTTGGAAATGAGATTCAGCATTAAAAAAATGCTTAGATGTAACAGAGTTCTAATAATGAAATCAATGAAAAGAGTATTTCTAACTATAAATCCTGAATCCTTTATCATTAATACATGAAAAGTTGCTACTGTTGGTTGGGTACTGAGTTTTCCATTCTGGGTGTATGTAACCACTTATTTCTCCTGGACATATTCTGTGCATATCTGGAAATCTCCCTTCAGAAGGGCCAGTTGACATATTTTCCACCAAAGTGTATGTCAGATGTGCTAGAATCCACAGGAAACCTTTTAAAACAAGAGGGCTGTGTGGCCAGTGCAGTGTTATGGCATTATGACCAAGAAGCTGGTTTGATTTGGAAACAACAGCAGGAATTTCCTTTGAGTTAGAAATAAGTGCAATTTTTCTTTCATTTATCTGGAAAAGTTGGCTCACTCCAGATCTGGAAGGAGGCGTGTATGGCTAGGCAGGATTCAGGAACTTCTCCAACAGCTCTTCTTCACCTGTGTGCAAAGGTGATCCACATCTTGCTATATGTGCCTTCTCAGGAGATGGATTTTTCTTCTGGGGGAGCTCTTCTCCATGCTTCCTTGTTGACAGCAGCTTGTCTGCTCTACCCTGTCCCCTCAGCATTTTTATCTGAACCATTGAGGGCATCTGGAGGTAAAAGGAAAGTCCTAGACCAAGAACTTTGGAATGGCCAGTGCTTGCTTTCCTTAATGGACATAGCAGCAGCAAAGGTGTCAAGTGGGGCCTACACTTGCAAATTTCTTGATTTAAATACCTGTAGATTACTCAAATAGGATAACGGGATAACTGTTTAAAAAAGGATTATCTTGCTGGGCCTTGTTTTCCAAATATCAGCCCAGAGCAAGTTTTTACAGCTGATATACTGATGGTCTGATAGAAATATTTATGGTAGATGTTCTGCCAGCTCTTTAATGCCAGCAACACTCTGGCCACTTAGTCACTGGAGGACTTTGTTGTCAAAATGACTCTTTCTTTTGCAAATGGCAGTATGTCTGGGGAACATTGCTTGGTGCTTCTAAGAGTAGAGGCTCTGGACTGGTTGATGGTTAACAATTGGGTGCCAATGTCCCTCCCCATGCAGCTCTGCCGGGAGCAATAAGGGTGGGTGCTAATGCAGCACTTCTCATTTTCAGGTGGGTTTACAGAGGGTGTGGGACCTGCTCCTCACCAGCTGCACTCACTGTCAGCTTCAGAGCTCCAGGGGCATCTCTTCTGTGGCTCCAGCCAGGAATGATCCTGGTGGTACGTGGGACACATGCTGCCTGTCATTCCACATGTTGCTAGGAGAAAAAGCAGCATGTACCCTAAGCCAGGATATGCAGCACACCCCAGCTCAGGCACTCACTGCTTGCCATGGCTGGCTACCACATCCTGCCTGCTCGGAGACAGGACTTCTCTATCAGAATAAATAGATAGCAATATCTTTATTAAGATATTTTTAATGGAAACACTCCCATAAAGCATAAGGCTTCCTAAATTCTTTTGACTACTCTGCGTGTGACTGGGGGGGATTTTCTACCTCCTTTTGATCCTGATTAAATTTCCCAGACTTGGAGCACTCCTGGTAAAGAATAGCAAATATGTAAAATTATATTGTGTGCCTGAGTAGCATTCAGCGTCCTCATGGAAAAAAAATGTTGACATGGCAAACTTATGACAGGTCACTCTGCCTTTGTGGAACTGCTGGACAACCTTTCTGAGGACATGCCCTTGGGAGATACTCAGAAACAATGCTCTCACATGTTGGTATGGACAGAAGCTACCTAGAATTTGGATAAAAAGGCAAATGTATTTGCTGAGCCATTCTTGGTAACACAAAAGCTTGTACAGTAATATATTTGTTATCATTGGCCTGATTTAGCAGCAGGTTACGTGCAGCACATTATGTATAAAAACCCATGAAAAACAATGTAAGCTAAGACCATTGAGCTTGAGTTAACATGGTACATTGCCTGCTTTCAGTTAGGCTCAATTCAATGAAAATTAGTGCCAGTTGTGTTTCATTAGTGCACCAAAAAGAGAGCTGTGTTTTTGTTTTCCAGAAAGTTGCTGAATCACATCTCTGTGCAGAGTATATTCCTCAAATGGCCTTTCTCTAATGATGGAAAAAAAATAAGCAAAAAAGAAAGCAGCAGCAAACCTTTATGAAAAGTCAAATGATGAACCATATGAGGAAAAGTAGTAGTATCCTTTTATTTTATTTTATTTTATTTTATTTTATTTTATTTTATTTTATTTTATTTTATTTTATTTTATTTTATTTTATTTTATTTTATTTTATTTTGTCATGCTGCATTGCCTTCGAATTGAAGGGCATAGAGTATTCCTTTTCTCTTTTACTGCTGCATGGCTTGTGCTTAACTATTTATGTTGCAGTGCTAAGACCTGCTTTTGCTCCCCAGGAGAAACACACTGAAGTATTATTAGACCTAAGTGCATGGGAGGAAAAGCTCTTAGTATAATTTTTTTATGTATAAATATTGCATACTTTATTCTCATCCTGAGACTGTCACCAAAATGTAAGTTATCTGCACACTCTGGTGGCCAGTCTTTCTACAAGAAGAACTCACAGCTGCAACATGGTAAATAATGCATGTGTGTTTGCCATGTATTGTGCTCTATTTTTTTATTTCTAATTGTTATTTTTAATTAAAGAATGCATGTACTGCTCAGTCAAGCCCTGAACAAGTGTTTTTTAGCTGCTAGTCCTTTCGTCTCTAAGACTGAAACTAGATTGGTTTAATAACACCCAGTTTCTTTTTGGGTCACAGCTCCCTATCTGTTAGAAAAAGAAAAAGAGAAAGAGAAAAAGAAAAGTAGTCCTGTTTTATAGGACTATAATAAAGCCCAGTGAGACTGATGCTTTTGGTACAGATTTGTGTCATGCTCAGCAAACACAAATCTGTCTAGGATGGGCCTTCTGGGCTTTACAGCCATACAAATAACTACCAGCTTTCTGGACCTTCAATACAGGTATACGTGGCTTAAAGACTTAAAATTTTCATGTATGCACATGTGAATACAAATACACGTATCGTTCAGTTCTGTCACATAGCCTCTACTGGCAATTACTAATTGACATTTCTGTGTATTATTCTTCTGAATAGGCTCTGCTTAATACTGCTTCTCTTGTCTCATCTGTCAACAGACAAGACGGTTAGCCTTTCCTTACTTTTTGTTCAACAGGAAATGCCAGGCTTTTCTGATTGCATCTTTCCTTTTCTTCTAGGCACTGCTCTATTACTTTGGCTGTAGGTGTTGGAAGATGAAATTCTACTCAACTTCCAGGAAAGCAAATCTCTGTCCTGCAATGTGCAGAGAAGCTGCTGAAATACTGGGACAGAGAGACTGGAGGAAACACTAAGAAAGGCACAAAGTGTGAACACAAAGAGGAGTTAGGAGGAAGATGGTAGGTGTGAAGCTGCAGCTCTCTTGCCCATGCCCTCTCAGGGCAGGTCTGGTGCTGCTCCCCCTGTTTGCAGGGCAGCTACCTGGCCCTTGCATAGGGCTCTGCTCCCTAAGATATTTTTCTCCTCCACCTTTCTCTTTCCTTTCTCTCAGGGTCTTCACTTAAGGTTGTATACTCCTCTTGCTAAGGAAAAGAAGGTGACCTGCTCCCTCTATAGGCTTCCCTGGTTGTTGCTTTCACGAGCCAGCCATCCAGGGGATCAGAGCTGCATACTTTTGAAGACTGTCAAAAAACGCTGAAGTGAGATGTATTTTGCATTTCTTTTAAATTTAAAGATTTTTTTTGTGTGTGTAAATGTGAGCGAATATGCACTTGTGTGTGTATGCATGTGCCTGTGCATGTGTACATATGCCACACATGTTCTCTAACACCTATGTATATAGTTACTTTTCCTGCAGAAGTCACGTATGGAGCCATTTTACTGTTTAATTTTAGTCTTTTTTTAGAACAAGTGCATCATACTTTTATGTGAACTTGCTGTTTGTTAATGGTTTATGGCAACAGATTCCTGACTGAATCCTACCCTTATTAATGGAAGAGACACCATCTGAGCCAGCAGTTCCATGAACTCAGGCAGGCTTCCTCCCCAGTGTCCTCTATCCCAACCACTTTTCTGTCCTCTCTGTCCCAGGACTCTGCCTCCTCGGTTGCACCACCACTGCAATTTCTGGCATCATCCTGGTAAGAAAAGCAACCTGTATTAAGAACAACTCTGTAAATAAAAAGCCTATTTGTAATTTGCATCAGCTCAGTGACCCGATTTACAGCACAAACCCAAAAACAGCTGCAGAGAAGCATAGTGTGAAGAGGCAGCCAGAGGCAAGGCAGGGATGGGAGACAGACATTCCCAAGCTGTCCTTGCAGCTGAAGTCCCCCTTTTGTATAACTACAGCTGCCAGTGTACCTTTGGTCTTGCACAGATATCAAAGGGAATTCCCCTGCACTGCCTGAAGTAACACTTTAGGGAAAAACTGGCACATTGGTGAGTTATATATTAACCATTATAGAGAGTGGCAGTGTGACAAGGCAGTGAGATAAAAAAAATAGCAACGTTTCCATTATGCAGAGCAGGGGTAGTAGCTCCTAGGAAAAAACAACACAGCTTTTTCCACTAAATTATACTGTTTTCAATTCTTCCATACTTTCTGAAATGTGAATATATTGTTCAGATGTTTTCAATGCTAAATAAATGCCTCTGGGTGTTTCTTGTGGGCAGCTGAGGGGAGAAGGCAGGAAATGTTTTAGCTAAAATGATGCAGCTATTTCCAAGGAAGTGTCAGAAGAGCAGCATATGAGATTTCAAGAGTTACAGAAAAAAATAATCATGGCAGTCATTCAGCACTGTGCTCAGTTTTCCTTCCCAAGGTCTGACCTTGCTCTATGTTCAGCATTATCAGAGATCTGCTGCAATAAAGTTTAAGTTCTTATGTCTCTTAGGACACAAATTAATTGCTTTAACTTAAGTTTAAAAGCAGAACCTTGCCAGAGATGACAAATGGGAGTATTATATATCACCAGTTAAATGACTAATGCTTTATTTGTCTTTGAAGTTTCTGGTGAAAGCTGAAGCATAATGGTGAAAGAAAAAATAATTTAAGTTACATAACACCTCACATATGGAATTGATAATGCTGTGGTTTTATATAGAATTGCTCTTCAGTGGTTATATACATATATATATAATGAAGATGATTCCATTTGGTATCCAATATGTGCTGTGCATTTATTCAGGAGATTTAAACTTTTTGACTGAAGATGATATTTTTTAATAGAAGATCCTTCGTTCAGTCAATGTTTTCCACTACTTAATGAAAAGAACCCTGTCCATGTTTCAAGTGAATTGTTTGGTTTTTGAGAGACATTTTTTTTACCTTCAAAGCCACAAAAATGATCCTTGCTTTAGACTAAAATACCATCTTCTTGAATTGAAAAAAAAGACCAAAACAACAACCCAAACCCCTCTCCCTTTTTTTTTCCCCCAAAGCCCTTCTTATTTCAGTAGTAATATATTTCCTTAAAGTTGTATGTTTTGAATTGAATTACATAGAACTGATGTAGCCAAGGCTTTAAGCAGTCTTACATAATGAATAATATAACCAGAATCCTGAGGTCTTTTTATCAGGAACTCAGACAGGCACTTAGAGGGACTGTCTTTTTCTACTCCCAGTACTATGGAAAGTATATTCTGCACTTGACAAGGTGAGATAAAAAGGGATTCAGATAACAAAAGGATGGTAATAAATACTAATGCATACAGGAGAGTTGAGGGTAGGCCATGTTCAGGGCCGGATATTGCTCAAGTGTGTTTGGGAAGGGAAGTACTGACAGGGATTTCCTCTCCACCCCTTAGATCTGCTGACCTCTTCATGTGGGTCAGGGTTGCCCTGGCATGTGGAGGCTGCATCTCCTTTCATCCCACCCTGACCTCTTGATGAAAACATAAGCATGAGTAAGGGAGATGAATGATTTTGCTTAAATAGCTGGTGCTGGCTGCCAAGGAGGCAACCTGTAACAGAGGAGAAGAGCGGTGACAGGCAAAAAAGGGTCGCCAGGATTAGGCCAAAAGAAAGGCTGAGCAAAGCCAGAGAGAGAAACATTTAGGCAAAGACTTAGCCCAGGGATGAATGAAGCCGAGTTTCAATGGGATTGATAAAATCCAGGATACAAGTGTACTTAGGAATAGTGTGATTGTTGTTTTGATGCAAGGGCACTGTATGTATACTAGCACTGCAGATACTGATTGTCTCTAAGCTGGTGCCAGAGGTCTGTCACAGACACCAGTTTGGAATTGCTGCCAGTTTTCTGAGTACAGCGTGTCCAGATGATTATTAGAAGTCTGCAGTAAGACGCATGCAAGTTATGCTTATATCTGATATTCAAACTCCAAGAAAAGGGCAAAGAAATGTAGGTCTTTTATGTGACAATTTTGATCAGTCTCGTTAGGAAAAAAGAAAAAGCTTTGTACTTGCCCATAAATTAAACACCATTGTGATTAAAATACAACATCAATTTCCACTTTTTGGAAATGTTTTGCATACAGGCTTTGGCAATATCATTTCTCCTCACAGGAAGAAGGCTGTAAGACAATGCAGCATTACGTTTCAGATGGTTATGCTGTCCCACTACTGTGTTGCACCACCAGGGTGTTGCAAAGAATGTCTTACAATGCTACCCAAACCTAATAAAGCTCAGGAGCGATGTATTTGTTATTGTATGCATGACCTCATCTTCAAAGGAAGATTAGCATTAGCAAACTTAAGATGATGGAAAGGGAGGAGTTGATTTAAAATGCATTTCAGCAACAATAGGGTTCAATTTAAAAAAAATAAATCCATTATTGTCATCGTCCTCTTTGCCAGTTTTACATGTAAGTGTCCTTTTTTTTTTTCAGCAGAGGCAATCACCACAAAAATCAGGATGAACAAATTTCTCATGTATGTACCAAAGCAATGTCAGAAAGTGATGTTCAGAGCACTTGGAATGGCTGTTTGGGCTGTTCAGTGGGGCCATGAAGATCATGCTTTGGGCTGGGGGCAGGCACCTGTGGCTGCAGGGCAGAGGAGGGAGCTGCCAGTAGCTGCCAGCAGCTCTGGTGTCAGACTTTTGCAAAGCATGACTAAAACAATGCCACTTCTGAATACAAAATTCCCCTATTTCTTTCTTGCTTTAGTAAGAGGAGCTCTGCAGATGTGGAAACAGGGACAAAAGCTGCCAGTATTTCCTCTCTTTCTACATGCTAGTCAGCCCTGTTCATGGGGCACTGGCTCATCCCTCTGGCTTCTGAACTGAGAAAAGAAGATGCTCCTCTTCCAAGTAACTAATGAATCATCCTTTTTAGTACATAGCATGCATGACTGCATTGTTAAAAGCAGTCTTAATCACTCACTGAGAAAAATGTTATTGATCATTTCTCCCTTTTAGTTGTTAAGTGGAAGCCTTGGGAGTTGTGACTCACAGCCTGTATGCTGTGGCAAGCCCAGAAAGACTTCAGTAGATTTTTAGATAATTGTAGAAGCCCTCTGCATCTTATTCCTCACATCTTCCTAGTATAGCTATAATTTGGAAAAATGGCAGATTTCTTAGTTTTATATTATTCTAGAAATCACTGTTTTGCAGATGGATTTGGCCTGAACTTTACACCAAAATTCAACGAAGAAAAGGATTTGTGGTAGGCAACTGACTTGTAGCAGAGGATAGGACAAAACAACTTCTGGAATGGAGGAAGCCCACCCTCCATTTTGCCTTTAGCTCTGTAGTGGTGTTGTACATGCTGTGCAGAACAGTGAAATAAGGAAAAAATAAGTAGTAAGAGTAAATTTGAAGGTTCTTGACAGCTTCCTGGAAAGAGAATGAATGGATCTGAGGTAAGAAATAAAATCTCTTGTTTACTTGGAATTGCCAAAGGCAGAGAAAAATGAATAGATAAAATGTTTTCAATGTGATGTGGGAAAAAATGTATCTATAGCTATTTCAGATGTAGAAATCAGATATATTGATTGACATACTTGTGTATTAACTGCATAAAAATACTAGGGTGAAAGTTTATTATTAATGCCAAATAGTAAAGTTTTTAACTGGTGTGGGATGCCATAGTCAAGACAATCCATACCCTCTTAAATCAATCTTTCTGTGTTTGTATGCCTGCTATATACTATGGCTGTATTCTATTATTACATCCAACTTATATAATTGAATCAGTCACTTGTTTATTCCTCCACAAAAGCAAAAGCAGGAGGCCTCCATGGAGGATGAGGAGAAGTAAGACATTTAGGGACATTTCTGGTAGTGAGTGATTGAAGCATGTTTGTTGTTATCAATTTTTTTCTGTTATTTCCCCTGAATAACCTTTCTCATTCATCCTGGACAGGGAGCTTCCCCACGTGCCCCTCCATGACACTACATGACATGTTGCTGGTCCTCTGCTCTCCCACCACAGCATTCCTTAGCTTCTGGAAAATGGAACCAACCTCTGCTGTGAGCAGACATGTAGGAGGTAGGGGATAGAGGGGTAAAAAGGCACCCATCTAGTGATTGATTGTGTAACAATATTAAAAACACATGCATTACAAGACTTCATCATGTTTGACTGTAGCTGGGAGAAAAGGTTATCTAAAATAACATAGGATAATAGTTTTCTTTCAGCATCTTTGCCTAGCACTGGATAAGTAGCTTTTTGTTTCTCGGGCTGTTGTTGGGAAAAGTATTGCCATCAGGTGTAGGTCTTAAAATATCCTTTGATATATGGAAAGGAAATGGGATTTATTTTGAGACAGAATCTTGCCACCCTCGTGCATTGCTTGATGAATGTGATCACTTGATGGAAGCATTCTGCCATGGGGGAACAGCCTTTGGGATCTGTCCCTGTGTCAGCTCACCTCTCAGAGAATGACAGAAACCATTGTGGAGGAAGCAGATATTCCCAGTGGTATCACAGAGAAAGAACAGACAAGAAGACATTTGAGAAGAAGGGCATGCTAAAGACTCCAGCAAAACCACATTTGGCATCTTCAAGGGAGGATCCAGTGAGAGCAGAGATTTAGAGTGAGCCTTGCTGGGGGGTAGCTC
Organism: Phylloscopus collybita; assembly: GCA_027886175.1. Lineage (NCBI taxonomy): Eukaryota > Metazoa > Chordata > Aves > Passeriformes > Phylloscopidae > Phylloscopus > Phylloscopus collybita. The sequence goes on along the minus strand of JAJNNQ010000137.1, from coordinate 44,163,982 downwards.
TGGAGAAAATCTGAGAAGCTCCAGAGACCTCCCCAGCCATCATGGGCTGTTGACAGGGGTTCACATTTTGCGTCATGGAGCCTACAGATGCAGAGGAGTGTTACTTGTAGAGCTGAAATCCCAGCCATCCTCTGGATGGGGGTCTGAAGGATCCTAAAAGATCAGTGAGAAGCAAATAGTAACTGTATAAAATTCTAGCCTTTACATAGTTTTGTCTTTGTAGGAAATAGCTTGGGCCTTCACAGTTGAAAGTGGACAGACCCGCTATAATCATCTGTAGCAGTTTTTGCCATGCAGAGATAGTTATAGTAGCCAGCACTTGTTCTTTGTGAGTAGCAGGCATCAGGAAACCAACATCTTTAATAAGAAAGAGCAATTTGAACTTCTGACTGTGACTTCAGTTTGAAGTCTCTTGAATACTCTTAAAATATATTTTAATTTAATAACCTCATTCAGCATCAATTTTGCTGGGATCTGAGAGCACTTTTTATTATCTGCTGTTTCTTATATTTATAAAAATAGTACTTAAACATCAAAGGAACCTTTAAAAAAATAAGCTTCTTGGATCACTTCAGTAAACAGCTTATTGATACTAATTGCCCACCACAATATAAAACCCCTTTCTCTTTTATGGCTCTTCCTTGCAAAGCCCCAGTGAGACTGATAACTCCATATCTAGTATCCCAATATTTAAAGTATAACATTGTGACCCTCAATGCATTTTTTCCCTTCCTTTTCCCATCTATTTCTAAGTCTCAGGTCTCCTTGTGAAACTTCAGAGCCAGGCCATTGCATTGTGGATCTGGAGGATTCCCACTGGTTCCCACACTCAACCATGTCTATGGTTATGGTCTCATACACCTCTCTGACAGGAACATACACATGCCATCCACCTTTCCATGTCAACGAAGCTCCAAACTGTGTTTCTACCTAACAGGAACATTAGTCCTTAATGGGAATCAAAAGTCAGGATGACCAGAAAGCCCTGGTCAGTCACGAACCATGTGTAGTGGGTTTTCTCTTTCCTTAGTGTAGACTGGAATATTGATTTCAAAACCATCCGAAGCTCAGGTTCCACTATGTGCAAGAGAGTCAAGAGTCCAATGTTCAATGTTAGGACATTTCTTTGATTGTCTTGAAACACTGAATGCCTCCTGATTTCTTTTTCTGCCTGGGGCCAGGCAACAAAACGAATGTCCTGTTCAAATTATTGTGGACATAATATTGCTAGGCAGTTGAGAAATGATGTAGCAGTAGATGACCCTCACCTCCTTCCTAAAGACAAATGACCCTTTTACCCTTGTATTTTTGCAACTATACTGCTAGAATCCAGGAATATATTACACAAGCTTAAAAATGTAAGATTTTCATACAAATCACTATTGTTCAATTGCCTACCAAAAAAGGGGCTTTATTATTCCCTATGGGAAATCTCTATACTTGATCAGAAATGTCTAATATCAATAAAATGCCCTAACTTCAAAAAGTACATTTGATTTTCCATTTCTTGATCATACAAATCACCTGGCAAACTCATCAAGAGATTTTGGTGCATGAAACACATATTCTAGCCAGATAGTTAAACCACCACTGAGACTTTTTTTGGGTTGGATGATTTTATTTGGTTTTGTTATCTTAATCTTAAAAAAAAAACTTTATACAATGCTTTTCTTGCTTCTTTGGTTTTAAAACTTTTTTGAGGCAGAGGTGGCCCACGCTAAAACCTTCTACAGTATATATGTATGCTGTATATATGTATACAGTTTTGGGGGAGCCATTTCAGTGCCAAGCTGGAAGTAAGGAGTGAATATTTATTTTTGGAGCAGATACATCACTGCCATTGCTCTTACTATTACAGCTAACAATCATCTAAGAAAAGAGAGGTATAGAGGCTAGGCTGGGGTTACATGGCTTGGCAAATCAGGCTTCAGAGTACTTAACTGTAGATCAGAAAAGTTACCAGTACAAATAGCAAAATTCTAGGTGTTCTGCAAATATATTCTACCTAACAAAATGTATTAACATTTTTTAAAGCAGTTACTGTCTTCTGGCCAGCTTTATAATGGATTTGATGTGGAAGAATTTTGCCTGCAATCAACTTGCAGTCAACAGAAAGTATAAAACTGTTTGAACACTATAACACACACTCTTCTGAGTTCAGATGATACAGAAATTCAGTGATGCATGTGTATTTGTTCTTGATTAAATCAGTATTGTTAGTTGACCCAGTAGTGCATCTAGCTGGCATTAATGGAAAGGAGCCTCAGCTGTAGAAGGGTTGATCCTTGATAACTGTGTAACCATGTGGCATTTAATCATGCCACAGGAAATGCATTTGTTACTTTTTCCTTCACTGATACCCAGTGCCTCTTTGCCCTAGGCTTTGATACATGTGTTTTATTTTCCATTGATAAATTAGATGGTTTGGGGGTTTTTTTGCTTCAGTATTTTATGAAATTGCAAATTGCACCTGCTTTGCACCAGAAAAAGGTGAGTGAAAGGTCCTACTCTTTAATTTTTTAGTGAGAACATTTTAGCTCAAAAAAAAACCAAACCAAAACAACAACAACAACAACAAAACCAACCAAAAAAACCCACCAAAAAACAAAAAACCAAAAAAAAAAAACCAAACCCAAACAAAAGCCCCAAAAAACCAAAAAAGCTTAACTGAGAAAGATTTTTAATCCTCCTTTGTTTATAACCAAGATCCTTCCTCATGTCTAAAACATTACTACAATTGCTACATACACAGGTTGGGCTACTACTGCAAGAAAATCAAGGGCTGTCTAGCCAGCATTTAGCAGTGTGCACTTAGCTGTACACCTTAGAAATAGCATTTTGGTTCCTAGAGGCAGTAGTCTTCTAACATTAAAATACAAATATGGATAACTTCGAGAGGTTAACTTTATCATAACAGATACCATTAAGCATGACATGATTAGTGTAATGCTATGGGTCTGTTTGTTTACTGTTTTAAGAAAGCCTGTTAACCTCCTTTTATAGTTAAAATCCAGCCTCTTTATTTAGCAGCCTGTATTCTGACCATTTAAAAATGTTTAACTGAGTTGCTGATGCAACACATGTACACAGGGACTCTCAATAAAGCCAAAATTTATTGCATCTACTTATATACCAGGCCATGAACAAATAGTGCATTAATGTTCAGAGAGAGAGCACAGTTTTTGAAGCAATGCTGTTATGGACCTTCCTATTTAAAAACAAAACAAAAACAACCAACCAAACAAAATAACCCATGCAAAAGCTTGTAATTGCACTTGGTTAGATTTGTGTTTGAAAAAAACCAAGCCATGTCAGACCTTCAGCATTTTTTGCAGTTATGCAGAAGAGTGACTAAAATGATGCCCTTAACTATTATAATTAAATTTAGTAAAAATAAATCATAAAGAAAAAACTCCTAATGTTAAATCTTCATACACTGAAAATATATCTAATGTTTCTGCTGTAACTAGGAAAGTCCTACTAAGATTAATTTTATTAACCATTAATACTGACATGCAAATGGTCGCTATTTCCCCTACTTCTTTCATTTGGCATTTAAACCGTTTTGCTTAAAAATCTTTGAAATAATCTCAAACATGCCTAGACTGATGGAGACGAATAAGTTTGTTTCTAAGAGGAGAGAAAGAGAAGCTACATATGTTTATTAGCACATGCCAAGTTGAACAGATAAGTAACCCCAAAGAATATTTTAATTTTAATCTGCTGTGAAATTCCACAAAGCCCCTTTCTCATTCCTTTGGACCCATTTTCTGTGCCATTTACTGGAAAGTAGCTAGGCGAATTGCCAACAATTCCTAACGTCTCTGGAGTAACGGGATCAGAGTGGCCATGGTATCACCACAGCTTTTGATGGTGGAATTTGAAAATGTTTATTTTGTGGCAGATTTTCAACTTTATGCAGAATAACTTCTTAGCTGAGGCATTTGGCAAAGAGCGCTCTGCATGACTCAGCAGCAGATCTTCTCCATCTCAGATTTTGGTTATATTAATATGAGGTTTATTTTCTACGTGAACTTACTTTATTTATGACTTAAGTTCCCTTGCATGCTGTTGGGCTTTCTCTAGTTCCAGTGCCTGTGTCTCTGGCTACTCCAGCTAAGCTACATGGCATATGCTACACAGGGATTCAGTATTGAGGTGAATGGAAAAGGAATCAGTGACTGGAGCAACTTTTTTGTTGATAATAGAGATAATTCTGTTATTCTGTCCTTAATTGGGGTTACTTAGGGTGAGCTGTGGAAATTTTACAACATTCAGATTCTGTAAGTCATGACTTTGAGCTCTTGGATTTGGTATTAATGCTAGCCATGCAACCTTTATTAGTATACACACTCGTTACTCATGCAAGTAATTGCACTGACTTGAAAGAGGCTCTCTGTAGCACAGGAACCAGCCTCAAGTCACCAGCTCTTTGTTACAGACATCACCACAGAGTCAGCCAGGTTCTAAAGCAGCTGAGCAAACACATGCTGTCTAATACATGCAGGCAGAAGTACTGATGCTCTGGCCAACCTTTTCAGTACCATGAGTGAAGAATTGGAGAGCTGTTATTTTTCCCAGTAATAAGAATGGAGTGGGTCAGGAACAATTGGTGATTAGCTCAAGACTAAAACTACCCTATGGGTTTTGCCTAGGTCCTTAGGGAAGCAGAAGTGGCTTCTTGTGCCTTTCAATGTCCTTTCCCTCTGCTCCCCACTGCACTCCTTTTGAACCCATGGAGAAATAAACCTCTAAACAGAAACAGGCATAGACATCTCAAAGGTGGTTACATATCTCAGGCTTCTGACAAAATTAATGACTGGGTAGAGGGTAGAGGTGAAAGATCCATGTTTGTGCTGCTGGAAAGATCAGCAAGTTAAGGTCCTGTGCAGCTGTGAAGTGACCACAGCATATCCTGTGTGGTGGGGATCTTGAGTGGCCTTGGAGAGACAAAAGATTAAGTTTCTGTAAAGGTAAAGCTGTGGGAAATGTTTTTCATGGGACAATAGACTTAATGTCTTTCACTGCTCATAAATCATTTGGTTATCACCACCTAACTGGTTGCAAATAAATTTACTAATTCACTAAATATTATTAGTAATATTTGACTCTTCTATAAAGCTTTTCATCACAAACATCCAATATCTTTTTACCATAGAGAGATGTCAGTATTTCCTTTTTTTTATAGCTGGAGAGTATTATACAGAGGACAGTTTTGGGCTGACTACAAAATTATATGCAGTTCCCAAGTCTAAGATTAGTGCCCAAGCAACTGATTATTCTGAATTTGCTAACAACAGTTTAAAACCAGCCAAAATATTTTTCCAGGTTAAACACATTTATTTCTGCTACTAAAACAGAGAGGGAAATAAAAAGTCAGTAACAAAATACTGAAAGTTCAGCCTAAACTGTCAAACTCTTTTGAAGGCAAGATATATGCTATAATTTTAATACTTAGCTCTTTTCTATTTTAAAGTATATTCTATGTAAATAGTAAGATCAGTAACAAACACAGATTTTCATAATTTGAGAAGTCTGAAAAGCCCTTTAGCTGTTCTTAGTATCTTAGTTCTCCTATGGCTGCTGTGGAGTAGATGTACCCTATTTATGCAGGTGACAGGCAGGGAGGGACTGGCAGCTGCCAGCTTTAGCACTTGTCCAGCAAAGTCTATGTGCCCCCATTATATAGCAGTTGTCCATAAGTGCTGTTAAATTGCCCTGCCTTCAGCTGAAAATGCATTTTTGCCCAAAACTGCACTTCATAGATCTTCCAAATTTTGTCGTACACCTTTCATGGAGTCATTGAGATTTGTAAAGACCTCCAAGATCATTAAGTCCAACTTTTAACCAAATACCACCACGTAAACTAAACCATATCCTTTAAACAAACTGTGTTCAACTGAGTTTCATAGAGCTCAGCTTGAAAGGAGAGAGCTTCAGAAAAAGTTATGGGTAAATTTGAAAGCTACTTATTGAAAGTATATGGAACAGCACATAGTGACAGTCAAAGTGTACAGTTAAAGAGCTAGGAAAAAGAAAACCAACCAGAGGCTGATAGCTTTTATAAATAGGATACCTAAAAGCAATATCTTGAAAAAATGGGATACTTTTCCAGTGTTGCACATTGTGAACTAAAGGAGTTTGTGACCAAGTGATTTTGATGTCAGGAATTTTACATGACTGGAAATAGTCATCTATATAAACACTGAAAACATGTAGGACAATAAATAGCCCAGAAATGTGTAGGCCGTAAGTGTAAGCAAGCATATGTACTGTGCGTATACCACATGTGTTCCTTGCTGTTTTCTACCAAATGACAGTGGTTCATTGTAGCCCTCACTTGAGGTAGAGGATTGTGTGAACACCAATTCTTGGGAGCCGTGGTCCAGACATCATTGATTTTTATTTGACTATATGCATAGCCATTAAAAACTAAGAACAACTCCCCAAACTCCCAATAAAACTCTGCAGTTATCTATCTAGCAAGATCTGAGAAGTGCTGGTGCACACCTGGCCATCCTGAAAACTGTACAGTCAAAAGATTGATTTCAGTTCTGTAGTGAAATAAAAAAAAAATAAAATGCTGGCTTTGACAGACATGCAAGAGGTTGTTGTAGTTCAGACTCTCAGCCTTCACCTTTGGCTTGTGTTTAAAGGATAACCTACCTGTTCCCAGCTGATTTTGGAAAAATCTTTGCTGTGATAGTGTTCTGAGACTTTCTACCAACAACTCTTTAGAAAGGCACCTTCTAACCCTCCTGTCACCAAACCCTTAATTGTTTGAATCTTGTGGGGTCAGATGTGATAAACTCCACAAAGGTCTGTTACCTCTGAGGGGCCAGCCCTTGCAGAGAAATGGCTTACAATAATTTTGTGAATCGGCTCTTCAAGTGTGTTTTGTAAAGCAAAGGTTTTAATAAAGCTGAAAATAACAAATGATACAGAAACAAAAGAAGAAGAAAGCCGAGTGCAGGTGTCAGAGAAACCTCTGATGCCTTGCTAAGACACCTTAAAAAGTGCTTGAGCTCTTTTGTGCGCCTTCATAAATACTTAATGTTTTAGGAGGGGTAATTTGGCTTGCTGCCAATAGAAGCAGCTACAGGTTCTGAGAAACATTTCCAAAGCCCAGCCAGTGCTCCTTTGCTGGCTGGGGGCCAATGCCGATGAGAAGGGCACAGAACTTTCTAGCTTGGCTTCCTTATATGTTCAAAGGTAAACCAAAACTTTTTTCCTTGAATAGAATAATTTTCTTGGGTGTGGAAATGCACTACAACACTTAATAGAGCTTATAAGCTTGGATGAAATGAAAGTTTACAGCTCCCATGCATGAGGACACACCTCTTTACCAACAGCTGAAAATTCTATTGGATTTTAAAGAGCACATGATATGAATTCATACACATTACCATACACACAATAATTAAAATCAAGGACTTCCACTAGAAATGGGAAAGATTTCTTTTTTCCCCCTAGATCCTGACTGCAAGGGTGAGTTTTTATGTGCATTGTCTGGTACATAAAAGCAGTCACACTGCAATCTTTCCTTACAGCCAGGATTCAATAGAGTCTCTCCTCTCCCTATTACTATAATAGGCTACCTATTTAAATTTTAGGAGCTTAGTATCTTTGAGCCTTATCTGACTCTGTTGTATTTGAAATTGGCTCATAGATTAGCAAGTTACTGAGGGAATGATGTTTAGATAGGGAGACAGAGGCATGTGTTCTAACATTCACACAAGGAAAGGATCATGCATTTCCTTTTAAGTCTTGTGAAGAAAAGCCTCCTCTGATATAAGACTTTTAACTAGTGTCCTAAAATCACTATTATCTTCCTCTGAGCACTCAGGTATTGCTAACCTAGGAGAGTAAAAAACATTCTACATAAATGGATTGGTCAAGTTGCTTGGGTCTGGCAAATAAAGCACTCCAGCAGTTTGTTGTGTAGGCTGTCACTATTGTTGGAATATCTATAAAACTTGTTGACATTTCTGTTTAGATTCAGAGTAAATATCTATGGTCTGCCTAAATATTAAAAGATCTTGTCTTGGGTTGCAGAGCCAGGGGTGTGTATTCTATTTCATTCTTAAAAGCAGTTGGGGAGATGTTTGTCTTTATCTCTTGTAACTCTGGGGGGAGAGGGGCAGATGCCTTCTGATAATGGGCAAACTGTTAAAACCAGGTGGGGCAGTGTTTCTTATCTCTTTCACCGCCTGTCCTCCCTCCAGGGGGATATTTTCTACTAATGGACCATTAAGATACCCCTAAAAGCACACATCCTCAAAGTAGAACACCCACATTACATCATCCTATTGTGGTGGATGGATGGTTGGCTCCCCCCCTCCCAGTGGGGGGAGCCAACCATTCCTACCTGGATAAAACTGAGACACAGGAACACAGGAAGTATCCAGCTTCACCCGATTCCCAGAGGAAGACTGGACCCCTTCTCACCATCACTGGACCCTTGTTCTACGGGATCATCTCTACTCCACCAGAACCACATCTGCCACTGCAGGAGGACTCACTTTTGCACTGCTTCCAACACCCTGGCCAACAGGGTGTCAGGTTGTAGCTCTGACTCTGTCAGGGTTTTCCAAAATTGTTGTTTATTTGCTAGTTTGGTTGGGTGGTTTTGTTTTTTCTACTACATTTGTATTGTTAGTATTCCTAGTAAAGAACTGTTATTCCTATTCCCAAATCTTTGCCTGAAAGCCCTTGATTGCAAAATTATAATTTGGCGGGGGTGAGGGGTTTATATTCTCCATTCTAAGGGAAACTCCAGCTTCCCTTAGAAGGTCAGATACCTGTCTTTCCAAACCAAGACAGATCTGTGCAGCTGTACAAAACCAATCTTATTTCCATTATTAATCCCAAGTTAAAAAATCAGAAAAAAAACCTAGCTGCCAAATTTCAAAACCATTTTTTACTATGGACACATGAAAATGATGTCATGAGTGTGACCAAAGTCACCACGCATCAGCTGAAGCCATTACTAAGTGTGTGTGTGTTCTTAATGAGCCTCACTTGTGGACCCAATGACATTAACATGAAACACACTGGAACCTGTAGCTGGGGCAAACTGAGTCCAGTCACATAATGTTGCTGTGTTTCAAGCCTCCAGCTGTGGCAGCCAAATTCTTCTGGTCATGTGCTCACAACTCATGCAATGCATGAGGGTTTTAGAGTAGTTAGAAATCAGTAGTTAGAGTCAGCTCCTGAGTGGAAAAATGTTTTTGATCTTTACAGTGCAGCTGGTGCTCTGCTGTGATATTTGTTCTAGTTGGCACAATTAGTAATTGACTGAGTGTATTATTTACTCGTGACACTTTATCTGGCATCCAACATGTGAAAGTTGCAGCTTTTGGATAGAATGGGAAACTGTAACTTGTTGAATTACATATTCTAGATGGTACAGGTATTCCAACACTCTCCTGCCACGTCTGATGTGGAGTTTTGCCTCACCATCTACAGATACTTACTCTTTCTCAGTTACACTTGTCAGGAAAATTAAACCACAGAGGTTTATGTCCAAAAAGAAGACAGAGGAGTCCTGTAACTTTATTTGAATAAAGGGAGAGGTCATAGGGCATTCCCCATGGGATCTCTCAAAATTTTTAGAGGATACAGCTTCCTTTTTATCCTAATTTCCTGGCTGCATTTTCCCTCTCTCTTTCCCTATCGGCTGCGGTAGTTGAGAGGTACAGACTCTCTGAAACACCTGATATTTAAGACCCCCTTCTAATGTATATCCCCCTCGTTTTCGTTTTCCTTGTCTCTCTGTTCTTTTTCTCTAAATCCAGAGATTTAGCACAGTCTTGAGTGAGTAACAGTCTGTGTCAATTAGTGGAATTCCTATGGAATTTATGTTTCCCCCATTGCTTCTTTCACCTCTCTGTTTCTGGCCTTATCTACCATCAGGTCCACAGTTTGTTTGTAAAGACACCTCCTCATTCCTTTCAAACTGATTTTTTTTTTTTTTCTGAGGTTAGGTGTGTGCTTGTGTAAGATGTTCTTTTCTGATATTTAAAAAAAACACCTAATGGGTCATGCCATAAGGTCGTCTTTTCAGCCGAGTGCTTGAAACAAGGAGCTGCTTCATCACAATAACATTTCCGGTTAATTATCCAAACAAGTTTGCTTCAGCAATCCTCACTGAATTTCTCAGTACTTTCAGTGCCGCACGAGTAACAAAGTAACACGGTACTGCATTTGCGCTTTGCCTCCTTCAGTGAGCTCTCAGCTGCAAACTCCAACTACAGTCTTTTTCCTTCTCTCGGCCGATGCCAGACTGATGCCAGTGGCAAGAGTCCCGCAGCTGTCGGGAGCCTGGAGAAGCCCCCGAGGGGAGAACGACCGAGGCCCTGGGGCAGAGACACCGCCGCCCTCCGGCCTCCCCCGCCCTGCCCTCAGCAGCCTCTCGAGCGGCGTAGACCCCGGGCACAGCGCAGGGACAGACCGAGAGCTGCGGCGCTGGGCCCGCTGCGGCGGGAAGGAGCCGGGCCCGGGCCCCCGCGGAGCGATCGGGGCGCAGACCCCGTCCCGTCCCGTCCCGTCCCGTCCCGTCCCGTCCCGTCCCGTCCCGGGAGCAGCCCTCGCCGGCCCGGCGCGCTCCGCACCTCTTCCCCGGTTTGCCTTCCCGGTTCCTCGCGAGCGCTGGCCACAGCCCCTTCCCCGCGGGTCCCGCCCTCCCCGGGGCGGAGCGCGGCGGCTGCCCCGCCTCCCCGGCCGCGGCGGCTGTCACGGGGCGAGCGGGCCGCACCGGGCTCCTGTGGGCGGGGGCGGCGCTGCGCGGGGCCCCGCGGCTTCCCTTCGGCCTGGCCGCGGCCGCCCGGCGGCATCCGCGCTCTACCACCATGTTCAGGCGGATTCTGCAGCGGGTAAGGCAGCGAGACCCGCCCCAGCGGCGAGGGCGGCGTGCCGTGCCGTGCCGGTGCCGCGCCGGTGCCGCTTCCTGGTGCCGGCGGGGATCGCAGCTGCTCTCTCCGCGGCGGAGCCGGAGCCACCGGCCCTGTCCGGCCCGTCCCGCGACGTAGGGTACGGGTTAGGGCCGTAGCGGCCCCGGAGGCCGTGAGCTTGTCCGCCCTCGCCCTCTCGCCTGGGGACGGCCTGAACCCCGACGGGACCGGCCAGGCCGGGCGGTCTCCCGGCTGGGGGCGGTGTCGTTCCCCGGGCTGGGCGGAGGTGCTGGCGGGCTGGGCGGTTCCCGCGGCCGGGCCTGTCGGAGGGGCGAGGGGCGGCCCTGGCCGGCGTGGCTCCTTTCCGTAGCGCGGCGGCGTCTCCACCCGCCGCCTGCGCCCGTCGCCGCTGCTGCGGCCACCCGCGCGTAGATAGGGCAGGCTGAAGGAAAGCCCGGCCTGGGGAGAGCCACCGCCGGGACCTGCGGTGATTTCCTCAGGGGCTGGCGGGGAGCAGGCTCTTAACGCCGAGAGGCAGCCCGGCAGCTACCGTCCGGCCGCCTCCCGTGTTTTAGAAACCGGCTTTTCCGGCAGCTCTGCTGGGCTTGGAAAGCCAAGTTGTGACACTCCTTTATGAAACCCTGCTCGCTTGCCCAGATCCCCACGCCGGTGCTGGTCGCCTTGCAGTTGGCCTGCGGCTCTGTTGGGAGCTGGCAGGAGGCGCCGGCGCAGGGCAGGTGCCGTGGTCCCGGCTCCGTGCGCGGGGATGCGCCGAAAAGGGTTGAGTCACGCCGGCGGTGGGCAGGCAGCGCTCAAATCCCGTACCGCAGGACAGCGGTGTCGGTGTCACGCAGGAGGCGCTCACGGATAGAGAGAAAACCAGCTGCTCTCCCCATTTCATCTGCTGTTGCTTCCAAAGCGTGCTGTCTGTGTAACACCTCTGCCTGCGAAAGTGTTTTGCTGGAAACGCTGACTTGCTCTCCTTATCTGCCATGCAAAGAAGCGTTGCTACAAGAATGAGAAGGGAAGTAATCATACCACCAACTTTTTCAGTATAAAACATACTTCAGATTATTTTTTTTTTGTCATAGGCCCTGAGCAGGTGAAGATCTTGGTCTATTTGGAGCTTCGTGTTTACAGGGAAGAACTTCCTTCCTGAAGCTTAATGGGAAGCCCTGCTAACAGGCAGGGAAGCTGAGTACGGACCTAATTAAATATTGGCAGCAGTGTTTATTACCAAGCCATCAAGGAAGGCTTCTGTGAGAGAGGAAGAAGCTTCAGTGCCAAAGGATATTTGCCCCTAAGTATGAATTCAGCTAAAGACATCTTATAAAAATCTAAAGTCAGTGCAAAAGTTTGTGAGAAAAAGACATCTTTTCCTAAAAGACTGAACAAATAGTTGTTCTCCAGTTGCTCCTGAAAATTACAGGATTACAGGAGAGCTTATTGTCAAGAAAGGTGAAACAGACTTCTTCCTGCCTAAAATTTAAATAGAGAAATGCCAAGATTTTTGAAGGTGTTAACCTTTTAATTGCTGAAAATAACTATGCTTTTAAAAGTTCACCTCGTACTAAAAAGGGCTTTAGGCATTTTGTAAAAATAGTGATGGCATGCACAACCTCGTACATATGTACCATTTTGACTTGCATGCTGGTTGGCAGACTGGTTGGTTGAAAAATACTGCTGTACTTTGGTATTAAAAATGAATCTTAGGTTTATGTCAGGTATTTTAATAAAGAATATAGTTTTTAATATCTTTCATGTGTCTGGGGTAGTAATTTGAAGGATAAGGAACCTCCTCCTGACACTTTTATTGTCCATCATTTATATAGCTCGCAGAAACCCCCTGCCTTTCTGTCACTGAAACAGAGCTTCTTGCGTACCTGTTTAGCTCGTTGTATCATTACAGGTGATGCCACCCTCTCTAGCTAAAGAACTACTCATTAATGATGAGATAATTGAGTTATAAAAGAATGTTTTTTGAAAAAGGAGTTCTTTATTACATTCCTTTTTGTTGTAACTCAGCTGGGCAACAAGCTGCAAAGGAGGAAGACAACAGCTATAAAGATATGGTTTATATTTCTGATTCCTGAAGTCTTGAAATGTCAGATGTTTCTTTTTCATACTACTTCTCTACCTTGATGACCATTTTATTTTTTCCACAGTTGTAGATTCTGTTTTTGAAAGCATCTTCACTGTGACTTTGAATGACATGTTTTTAAAGTAGGAAGTATTATATACTGAACATTACTTACTTAGTTTTTGAGGTTAGTATCTCCATGCTGTATTCAACTAGCTCCTCATTTTGCGTCCTTTCCCCACAAGCTTCTAAATTTTTTTACAAGTTTCTAAATTTTATGTGTGTTTTCAACTTGACATCTCAGAGATCCACCTATTTTGTATGTTTGCACTATAAAACTCCCTTTTGTACATTGTTGCCGCTTCCTGGTTTCATGCGTTGTTCATCATGCTGATCTAGAAAAAGGTAGTTTTTCCCAAAAGGCATCTACGTGGAATGCTGGAGACACAACTTTCCTGCTCAGATAGTTTGTTTTTTTGTCAGCCAATTCCTTGGAGAATGGTCTTTTCTTTATTTTGTTCAACTTTGATGCCCTTTGTGGGCATTGTGTCATCTCTCTTGTTAATCTACTAGTGGGACAGTGGCAGTTGCCTCTGGCCTCTTGTATTTGCAAGAAGGAGGCATTTATTTTCAGCTGGTAGAAAACTGATTACTTTGACCTCCTTCTGAGCCTTCTTCCCATTGCTCATGATTTTTTAGTGGGCAACTCATCTATTGGACCAGTGTGACTCCTATTTACATTAGTTTTTGTCTCCATTATTTGTCTTTAACTGGATGTCTGTAACTATTGGCTACTGTGCTGTGTTTGGGTGCTCTCTGTGCTCTTCTATTGCTTTCTGTTTCTAACTAATCCTTGAGGTTTTGGTTTTGGGATCTTGGTGTCTGGGGAAGAATAGGTCTTTGCAGGCATTTCTGTAGCTCAGGTAGTACAGTCACCTTTTCTCTTACTCCAGGCTCAGGCACAGAGGTGTTTACTCGTCTGAAATCACTGCATCTCGTGCCTGACTTAAAATTTTCTTTTCACATTTATAAGTACAGGGCTCACTAGGTAGCATATTTGCTTGGATAGATGCTGAACTGCAGCTGTGCCCTCTCTTCAGGAGTCAAAGGGAGCATGTGTGCCTCTTCCTGGGCAGAAGGTGTGCTTGTGTGAAACTGATGGCATGATGGGAAAGAAAAGTTTTATGCCCTCTGAAGTCAGGAGTCATTTCATTTTACAGAATCCTAAAGTAGCATCACACTGCTTTAGAAGTAAATGGTATTACTGTTCTGTATGGCAAAATACCCTGTTCCTAGCACTGAGAGTTCTTTGGCAACAAGGGCTTTGGCCCCCTTACCTTCTCATTTTTTGTGTCTTGTTTCTTGCTTCAGGACCTTTTTATGGTTACAGTAGCACCCTTAGTAGTAGTATTTAAATCTGTGCTGGAAAAACTGTTAAATCTGTGTTTTTTCACATTTTCTCAAGGCTTTTGTATTTTTTCAGAGGTTTTAATTTATTCTGAATTTAAAATTGCTGAAAAGAGTATTCTGACTGAAAGGAGTGTAGCTATAGACAGATAAAAGACTATGCAAAAATGACATGGTAGTGGTCCATATTTATACTCCCTCATCTTAAAACATTAACTCAGCTCATTCATTATATAATTTTCTATTCCTTTTTGGAAAACAAGCTGCAATCATTGTCATCCTTTTTGTTGTTAATGATGTTTCTTTATATTAGCTTGCAGTTTTGAGAAAACACAGAGAACGGCATTATGAAGTTTAGCATATTACTTCTACAACTCTAGGGCTAGCAGTAGAAACATATGCTTCTCTTCAAAGTAAACAAATGTAATTGACAACTAGGAGAGAAGTGTGCTGGATCGATCAAAGACTAACTTTGCATTAGTCTTTCAACCCTGGGTATGCCTTCAGATGTCAAATGTTAATTTTGTAATTGTGCATACACAGAAGCCTGTGTGGAAGTTTTCTTTTTCTCTGGGTTTAGAGAGTAATTTATTTGCTCCCCTGTATAGGCCATCTGAAAACAAAGAATGTCATTCTGAGTCCTTTCGTAGATCACAAAGTCCAAATCATTCAGTGTGTTGTGATTCTTTTTTTAATGGAATGTGATACCACTGGTATGTGAGCATAGCATAGCTGTGTGTGTGAACTGATTTGATGATGCATGGATCAATTAAAAAAAGACATTCTCAATGTTTCATTCTTAATTTGCATGGTGAAGAATATTTAAGTTACATTACAAGCTTGAAAGGTAATTTAATTTTTGATCTTGGCTTCCTCAACATTCTTCCAATTTTTAAATTTATTTTTTCTTGCTAGTCTATGTATTTTGAAAATGGATACTGTGGACTATAACTTGAAGGTTACTTAATGCCCTCTTTCCTTTCCACCCTTCTTTCCCGCACATGGCACTCACCAGAAAATGTCATCATTTGTACTAAGCTTTCTAAATCTAGCTTGGAATGATGCTTTCCGTTTTCGAGAACACACACTGATTTTTGAAAGGTTAAAAGGATTTTACCAGGTACTGTGTAATAATTTTTTGTCATACTATGCATGCAATAAGACATGCCATGCAGTGCTTATTAGTGTGATTATAGCATGTCTGAAGTGTTGCATAAAGCAAGTACTTTAAGCAACCATGGAGTAATAACAGTGTACAGTGGAGTAATAACAGAAGAGCTTGCATCTTGGAGGTTGTAATAATCTCAAATTTGTAGTGCTAGAACTGGCAGAACTTAATATGCAAATCTCATTGCAAAATGGAGTCAACTCTGGGATGAAATGGGATGGGCAATTAACAATGTACAGTAGTGTCGTATAAAGAGTTATGAATGAGGTGAAGAAGATATTGTGTTAATTGTTGCAGAAGATTCTTGGATTTTGGATGAAATTATTCATTAGGTGTGCTGAAAGTATATGTTCAGATATTGCAAAAGTGGAGGTATAGATGCTGTCTGTCTAAGGAAACAGTTGGACCATCAAGCAGTGCCAGTGAAACATTAGATGCAGAGTTCTAACTTACGTCTTCCTGAAGCCTGGCTACAACTTACCATTTGTTGTTTTAGATATTATTCTTCTGACTGTCAATGAACATAATCCACATGTTCATCAATGGAGTTACTTAACTTGTATTTCAAAGCTTTCCTGTGGGATTTGTGTTTCTGTGAGCAGCACTTCTTAGGACACAGAGCAACTGGGGCAGGAGGGGAGCTCAGGAGCTCCGTAGTCTGAGCAGTGAACAGGATCAACTTGGAGGTCAAGAGCAAGTTGCTCAGGCCTATCTCGTACTGGAAAAGCTGTTCTTTACATCCAGTAGGAATCTCATTTCAGTTTTTGTGTCTGATCTTCCCACTGCGTGCTGCTTAGACCAGCTTGGCTTCCTCTGTTTGATGGCCATGGTGATGTGGCTGCTGTTAGGTGCTCACAAAGTTATCTCTGCTTCCAGGCTGAGCCAACCCGGTTCCCTCAGCTTCTCCCACAGGTCAGATGCTTCATCCCCAGATGTGTTGGTGGCCTTTAGCCAAACTTGTGCTGGTTTATCAGTGTCCTCCCTGCACTGGGAGAGCAGCATCTTGACGTGGCCCAGTGGGTGCTGGCCAGTGGGGAGTGATCACTTCCCTTGATCAGTTGGCTGGGCTCTTTGTTAACACAATCCAGGCTGCTGGCAGCTGTCTCTGCAGACAGGGCACACTACAGTTCAGCTTGCTGGCTGACACAAAGCCTTGGTCCTCTCGCACAGAGAGACCTCTGTTACTGCCAGGAGTTTTCCTTCCCTGGCACAGGACTCTGCGTTTGTCCCTGTGAATTGCATAGGGTTCCCCTTAGCCTGTTTCTCCTAGCATTTCTGGGTCCCTCTGAGTGGCAGCCCTGCCCTTGAGTGTATCAGCTGGTCCTCCCAGTTTGATGTCCTGTGGAAACCTGAAGAGTGTGCACCTGTGGTCCATGCTGGGATGTACCTTGTTTAGTGTCTCTATCAGTAATTGGGAAGAAATACCAATGCTTTCACTTTGACGTATTTTGCATTTGTATAGTATCTCTACTTACCCCTTTTTTCCTCTCTTATTATTAACTTGCAGAGCTTGCATAGCCTGGCCTATTGCTTTTGTATGCTGTACTAGAAGGAAATGGCATTCATATTTTCTTTAGAAGTACAATACAGCTA
The DNA here is from genome assembly GCA_027886175.1 of Phylloscopus collybita. Lineage (NCBI taxonomy): Eukaryota > Metazoa > Chordata > Aves > Passeriformes > Phylloscopidae > Phylloscopus > Phylloscopus collybita. The sequence goes on along the minus strand of JAJNNQ010000137.1, from coordinate 44,146,842 downwards.
ACGTGAAAAAGACATGGAGTAGGAAAGCCCAGAGTATGTTGATCACTTAACTGATGACCTCAAAGACTGGAATGAGGAGAGATGGTTGTCTTCTCTTACTGTCACCAGCACCCATAGCTTAGTGCTTCACTGCTCACTTCCCTTTGGCCAGTCTTCTGAGCCTTTCCAAAACTGAAATGTATTTCACTGGGAATTAAGTCTTTAATCAGTAAACTTAACCCGTTAATGATCTTTTTATTAGATTTGATGAATAGTGAAAGGCTCTTATCTTTGTTATCTTTGTTATCTTTGTTAACTTTGTTATCTTTGTTATCTTTGTTATCTTTGGTTTTTATCTATGAAAGTTGAAAATAGAACATTCTTTTTAAAACAAAGCAGAAAAATATACTTAATATTCAAAGAATGGGAATCATGTGTGCTGCAGATATCTTATAAAAGGTTATATAACTGATTTGTCTTCAAGAAGAGGATCTGTTTGAGCAAAAATATTCTTTTCCAAATAAGATTTCAGAGGCACCAAGATCAAGGAACTAAAACTCTGTCCTCCTCTCTGTAGATTTCAATCTATATATTTAAATTCTTTATCCTCTTATATTAAATTATAAAATCCTTTATAGCATTACAAGTATTTCCAGATGGGTTAAAATACAGCAGTAGCATTACTTTATCCCATTTGAGATTGTCATACGGGAACTAGATAATCGACTTTTTGTTCTTTGTTGAAACTAGGATTGCATATACATATTGAGATAATTTTTAATGGTGTTTGCTTTGAGAATGCTTACTCTTCCGGCATCAGTTAAGCAGTGACATTCTGGAGATGACTAAGAGAAGTTTATTCAGATTAAAATCAAAGTTATAGCTAAATAAGGACTATAAAATACAATCCATCTACCCAGATTTTGAATCACTTAGTATTGAAAGCTTATTTGCTTATTTTATCTAAGTCTGTAGTTTCAAATCAATACTGTTGTTTTGATTTTCAGCATATTCATAGGAGTATATCTTTATAGGTTGTCTTACTGATTAGCATGTTTTAACTTTACCACAGACTTGATTATTATTTTTATTTTTTTCCAAGTCAAGGCAGTGTACCTGCTTGGGTGCTTGTTGAATCAATGGGGTTCTCAAACTTTAGTTTTCCATCTTTCATATATTTAAGGACTTGACAAGTTATCAAGAAAGTAGGATGATACCAATTTACTACTAATGAAACTTTCTAGATTGTAATTTCTACTGTTTTTCTATAGGATATAGCTTCCTAATTTAGCATCACTGAGAGTGATACAAGGGCAGAGTTTAGCCAAAGTTTTTATTTTGTGGTCAGCATTCACGAGAGGGAGTGGTTTAAAATCCTGGCCTTTGCTTCTGGTATCTGCTTGGGTTTTTATGCATGGAGAGTGTTGGATAGAAGCTATTGTTGAAGTGTTGTGCTGGAAATTATATAATTGCTTGTCAGCCTGTTCACTTCTTGTGGAGGAAAAATATCTCTGTATTCCAAAAAGTAGAAGAGAGGCCTTTGCATAGGATATGTACTGCACTTTAATAAATATTTATTAAGTATTAAAATATAGTAACATTTTTGTCTTCCCCATCTATTTCAGACTCCAGGCAGAGGTGGGTCTCAGAGTTCAGATTCGGATTCATCTGCCGCACCTGGAAATGCCGTGGACGTGAACAACGAAGGCTCCTCAGAGGTACTGTGCACCAAACACGGGACTGGTGCCTTAAATCTTGGATGCTGTTTCTCTGATCCATGGAGCTGTCAGTGTAACTTTTGATGCCCTTCCTAAATATCAGCTGTATTAAACTAATACTTGCAAATGTCATATTCTAAAAACTGTTTGTTATTTAAATAAAAAAAGGAAGACTAGGCCATGTTTATATGTAGCTATTAATTAGGCTTATCTATCCAAGTGGTCACAAGCAATGCTTCCTGTAGTTCTAGAGATAAATTATTAATATTAAAAGCAATAAGATGTAAGCTTATGACTCCTTGTTAATCAATCTTTCATGAGAGCTGCAAAAAACAAGGATTGACATTTTATCATGCTTGCACTCCAGTTTCACCTTGCTTCTGTTAAGCTATAATATGTGCTGGAAACTTCTTCTTCTTGTGAAATATCAAATATATTGGGTTTTATTTGGTGTTGGAGTGTAAATCCTATCAGTGTTTCATGTGCTGTATGCCATACTTAATCAGCAGAATAAGTTGTTATTTTTGCTGTAACCTCATATTGCCATGTCTTTGTATTTACAGTGTTGTTTGACATCAACTCTGAAAAATGCAAACTGACTTCACTGGCTTTTGAAGCTCGTTTGTGCTAATGTAGCCTGATTACCTATCTTGAAAATATTTTGAGGTTACCGTACAAGTAATACAGTGCAAGGTTAATTACCCTTATTACAGCATGAAAGGGAGCAAAGTGCCCTTTCTTACACTGAATAAAGTGTATGATGATTCAGATACTCCTGTGTGTGATCTGATAAAAGATAAGAAAAACTTTCACTGTGCTGTTTGAAATTCTGTCTGTGCATCTGCTTATTTCTTCTTTCTTGAAGTCTTATTGCATAGTCGATGTAATCAGACATTCCCCAATATTTTGCTACATATTCTACATGTCACACATTTTTGAGTCCAAATCTGTGTGTGTATTTACCAATCCCTGAAGCAAATAAATATTCTTAAATTGCAGACTAAAATCTTATTAAATTTTGTAGTTGATTAAGGCATAAAAACATGCAATGAGATGATTACTTCTTTCTAGAGTTTGGCTAAAATGATACAGTTCTGTTAATATGAGTGCAGTATCGCTGACTGTAGGTGCTGTAAGGTACCTCAGTACTAATGGAGCAGTATTTTCTTGATGTGGGATGAGCTGTCAGTGTGGTGGTGTGCCTGCACCATTGCCCCATTGGCTGTTCTTTCTACTGAGTCAAAACTGGGTCAGACCAAAGGCTGCCTTGGCACTCTCAGTATGCATGTGTTACATTAAAAAAATATCTTTTAGTTGTCTATAATGCCATCATTTCTTGCATTGGGTATTATCCTTAACATAGAATTTCAAACTCTGAAACTGAGTTCCAAACCTGGTGATGGGTTTTTAGATTCACATGCAACACTACTTGAATATGTTAGCCTTCCTTTTCCCTCACAGCTTGCCTAAGGTCTTGTCTCTCCTGGAGCTTCTCTTCAGGAGCACCATAGTTGGTCTCTGCAGAATGCTTGCTGTTTGTTTTATCATGATATTCCTGGTTCTCCAGTATTATGCAGTCAGAAGTCCATTAACTTGTTTTCACTCCAGTTTCTTGGCTAGATTTTCTAATTTGTATTGTAGCAAGATTCAAATGGAGAATAATTATTAAATCTGTGCAGATTTGTATGTTTCCTTTCTCCTCAAGCCTGGTTGAAATAAATCCTGATCTTTGAGAATTGTATGAAACACGAGAAGTGAGACAGTCTGAATTCAGACTGCTCAAACTGCTCAAGAAGATGTAAAAATTTGCTCATGTCCTGTCTGTGACCATGTCAGCATTTCAGATTACAGGTAGACCCATAATGAAATCTTTTATTCACTGTGCAATCTGCCCAAGGAGGAAACATTTAAGTCACTCTTACCTTTGCAGCTTAGGTCCTTGTGCAACTCTGTCTGCAGTACAGGGTTGCTAAACATTCCATGCTTGCAGTGAGTCTATCAGTGATGAGATGCTCTCATTAGTGTAATGTAACTTTGTTAAGTAGACAGGTTTGCCTCAGCCTCTCCTGCTGCTGGTGCAAACTTGCTTATTAATTTATAGAGGCATTTCTGCAATCTCACTGCACCACTCCTCCCTTTTTCTCTGAAACATCTGAACACCCTTGTGGGAAACCTTGCAATGGATGTGACATAATGCCTTGTAATGCTCCATTCACAATTTGTTAGGCAGTTTGTTCCTCTGTTGCATGAAGGGGTCACCAAGAGTGTAAGGAAAACACATAGTAGTATGGAGCATGGTCCTAGTTTTTAAAGCATGTTTTAGATTTATTTATTTTCGTGTCCTTAATAACTATTCCTTCTTGCTTTCTCTCTGGTATTGGTATGGTTTGTAAAAGTTCTCGCTCTGAAAGGAAAAGAGGCTTTGCTTTTGGTGATTGTAGAGAGCTTTCAGCATAAGATTTCAAACTTTTGATTTCAGATCTGCATTTTTTTGTCTTTATTAGTTTCTTAAAGATAAATATACATTTCACAGGGCTTCATCTGTCCATTGTGTATGAAAGTGTGTGTAACTCCCACTGATCTGTCTGAACATTACCTGAGTGAGCACACTGGGACAGAAGGAAGACAGGAGCTTCGTGACTTCCCAGCTATTAGTGTGGGTCTTGTTTATTTTCTTAAAATAGCTTTGGTGATGGGCTGCTTTAAATGAGCTACACATTTTCCTGGTGTCAGCCTTTTGAATTTTCTTTTGATTCCTTGCTTAAGCACAGTTTGATGTCATATGCATGATTCCAAAGTATACATTCAGCAGAAGAATTCATGTCTAGTTTTCTGGTTTGCAGTTGTCTGTCAGGCGAGACATTTGCGGCATTGGAAGACTGGCAGTTACTGCGATATATAACTGATACATACTTGCAGTCAGACAGAAGGAAGTATACATACTTTCTTTTTTAAACAGCTTTTGCTTGTTTTTGTTATAAATAAGACTGTTTCCTTATTTGATTTTCTTCATAGCAGACTCAGTAGCATGATAAACATGGTGTTGGATCAGGCACGTCCTTCGTGAAAAGAAGTGTTTTGAGCTCTTCTTAGCTAATGTTTTTCAAAAGTGGGTTTCAAGTGCAAGATAGGTACATTGGGTGAAAGAGAGGGTGGTAATATAAAAAACTCAGAAACTTCTCTTTCTGAACATATTTAACAGCTTTTGTATTGCAGCAACATTATAAAAATAATTAGAAAAACACATTTTAATAGATAATCTTACTGATTTTTTATGCCCCCAAGAAAATTTAAAGGCTGTTTCATTTAATAGATGTAAATTGTCATGCATTTCTAAATTCTTCCAGTTGTGCAGTGTAAAACTTCACACTTAAAAGAAAATACATGGTGTTGTGTTCCAGAACTAGAAGAATTTACATTCTGGAAGTTAGCAGCCTCCAGCTGCACAAGGCTATCTGATTCTTTTTGCTGCAAACCTTGAGAGAGTAGATTTGACTTCTGGGTGTAGGCAGCTCTCTGTGCACTAAATGGGTTTATATAGAGGTGAAGTTTTGCAGTGTTTCTGCCAATGTTACTTTCGTTGAGTTTTGAAATCTAAGTGTTTATTCTAGGATGTTTGTGTGATGTGATTTTATTGGGTTTGTTGTTACATTTACTAGGTAGTGCTTTTTTCCTTCCTTACACTTGATGTGTATTTGCACTGTATTTTTGAAGGGAAAACTTCCAATTGTTGGATGTTATTCTCAAAAGTGATGGAAGGAATCAATATCTTGACTATTCTAGGGATAACTTGAGATGTCATTTCAAGTGTGAAGTGTCACCTGCTAAAGTGAGAAGGATCTGTGGTAAGACTGACCTGTGCTGCACTCTTGGAGTGGTGTGGGGTCTCCTCAGAGCCAGGGCAACTTGAGTATGGCTTTTGATGGACTCCTCACTGCCTCTTGTTGAAGCAGAGGCTGTCAGTAGTGCTCTGTTGTGGCCAAGTCAACTTCTTATTTTCTTTATTATCTGGTTGCAATGCAAGTGCTGTACTTGAATAAGCTGTGGCATTCCTGATGTGATGGTGTCAGTAGATTGTGGGATGTGAGCCATCAGAGGTTTGATTACCTGAAGAAATTACTGTTTTATTTAAGCTGGTTGTGCTTAGCATATTTTATAGAGTTGACTGCAGGGTTCTTGCCCACTTTGACTTTTTGTTTTTCCACTGACTTTTTGTCAGTTCCTTGGTCAGTTCTTTTCACTTGTGAAGAGCTAAGTACAGCTTTTAACTTGATAAACCTATGTATTGAGTGTAGCACTTGAAATACAAATTCACTTGTTTCTAGCTGTCACTGTTTCCTGTTGCTAAAGCTGTGTTTCTTTGTACTGTGGTTCAGTAAATATCTCTGAGAGGTGAGAAACAAAGAAAGCAAATATGTGTGGGGTGATGTAGTCACTGCCTGTCATGTTTTGGTTTTCTGAAATTTTTTTCCCAGAGACAAAACTGGTAAACAAGAGCATGTTTTTCTAAACTATCCTGTTTTTCACATTCCATTCTCAAGGAGGGAATTTGCTTGATAGACCTTTGATGTGACCAATGGGTCCAAGGGTCCCACCTCTTAGGTGGGCCCATTGTAGAAAGGTATAAAATAGGTTTTGAGAATAAACCGGCCCCTCTTTGGAGTCATCAGCCTTCTGATCACGACTTCGCGTTTTTCTTTCGTGTCCAACAGTGACAGGGTTTTTTCAGTTTGATCTTTTATTATATGAGAATGCCTAGAAGCATTGAAAAAGTGGGGAATTCTGTTAATAACTATAGTCAATGAAAAGTATGAGAAGTTTAAAATGTTTGACTACTGAGAAATCAAAAAGCAAGCTGATTGCTGATTGAAAACAATGGTTTACATTTGTAGCAAACACATTGAAGTAGCAACACGGCCAGGCTGTCACACCTCATTCTCTGCCCTTTCTGGGACAGCATTGTAACAATGATAAAATGTCATCTTATGTAGCAGACATAAGAAACATTGCTCAGTTTGCCTTGTTTAAATGGTTAATGTTTAGTGGTATTGCTTGTGGATAGTACATTGTACTGGGAAGAGTTCAAATAGCTTTTGTTGGAAACAGTGCTGAAAAAGCTTGTGAGTTCAGGATTTTTGCTAGTGAATTCTCCTTAAACACGGAGATAAGAGGTGTTGTAAGGCCAGTGTTTGGTTACACTTTGTGAGACCTGAAAAATTGTTACTTGGTTAACAAAAGCCTTAGCACCTTGCTTTAGATTTGACCTGTAGTTTCTTTGCTACCCCTTATTCCACCGCTAGACCTATCAGCTCATGAAAATTTTAGCAAGTGCCCCTTGGTTCTCCTTGCTCTTCCTTCCTCTCTGTCTTCCATGCAGGGAGAGTTCATCTTCATTTTTCAGTCACAAGCATTCACACCTGCAGTGTCCTGTTGTGGGAAAGGTTTCTTGCCACTTGCCTACAGCCTGATTTATAGCCATCTTCTTGAGTAGCTCTCTGCAGCCCTCTTTTTTGAACTAGGGGTTAAAACATATGGTAACTGGTGAAAATGTCAGTGTAATACTTACCCTGCCCCTCAAGCTGTGATGAAGCCTTGCTTTAAAATACAATGGCCTATTCAGCTGCAGAAATAGCCACCAAATATCTGTCCATGTTTAGCCAACTTACCAAACAAATGCTGTATGAAAGTCACACGCATCGCTAAGTTCCCAAACATTGTTTCCCAGCTTCCATGTATACAGTGGTGTCACTAACAAAAGCTGTGTGGTGGCTTCTGTTTTGTTTTCTTCTTTTTTTTGAAAGGAATGATACATTTCTAAACTGTGTCCTGCATTTCCTGACAGTCTGTGTTGGATGTTCAGAACATCTAAACAGTGACTCAGTATAGAGGCATAGTTTGAGACTTCCTGTCCTGTTTTTATCTGATGCATCCAAAGCAACCACTGAATGGTACTACTGCAGCATTTAGAATATAGTGCTGTTAATATCTGTTGTCATATCTACCATTGGGCTAAATCTAAGGCAATTTTCAAACAGTTTTTTTGGTTAGTCTTCATAAATTTCCAGACGTTTAGTAAGAATGCGTTTCTTGGCTAATACAAGCAAGATATGACCTTGATGTATTCTGAATAGGCTTTTCATAGCAGAATTGCAGAGACTGTAAACTGGCGTAGTAATTGTGCAAAAATAGATGGTTTTAAAGTCAGTCTTTAAAAAGATCACATTATTATTTTTTTCCTGCTTCTCTCTCATTGTAGATGCAGTTAATTGAATCTTCTGTTTTTATGCATGCCCTTGAAATGTTGCAGACTGTTATTGCACAGAACATCATGTCAGTGCTTTAAAGCTGGTATTTTATTCTCTTTCAGTTGCTTCTCAAATTAGGTTGTGGTGTCTGTTTTCACCTCAACTGTACTTGTCTGCTTTGCACACGAACAAAAATTATTGATTGAGTTACATTAGTATATTAACTTCCTTCAACATCTGAACAGTATTAAGAGAGTGAAGAATTAGAGATACTGATTTGATTTGACTTGGCCATGGAATATGGCTTTTCTTTAAGAAATAGAGATCCCAGTGGATTAGAATTTCTAATTCATGACAAAATTGTTGTCTTGTAGGTTGTGACACAATTTTAGTCTTACTCATCAATAGCATTAAAAACGTAAGAGAACTGAACTAGAAATTATGTTGGTTCTATTCTTCTCAGGAAGAATCTAGCTTCTTTTCTAGGAAGAAATGAGTCCTACATTCTGGTATAAAATACTATATAAATATACCTTTGCTCTCTTTGTCCAGAAATTTAAATAGTTGTAAAATCAAAATGGACTGCAGGTCTTAATTATGCTCAACATGACCTTTTTACCTGCTTTTCTAATGATTAAATAAAGGCGTTATTTGAGAAAGCCAAGGTTGTCTTACTGTTTACATAAACACAGAGGAAAGGGCTTTATCTGGTGAAAGACATGAAAAATGTCAACTGCATTTTCTTTTTAGCAATATATAAAAGGAGTGACCTAATTTTTTTATTCTTTTAACTTAAAATATGTCATGATTTTTTAATTCAATATGTAAGTCTTCTGAAATAATTATGAAATGTAGTCTTGCCCTTGCCATCTAGGCAAACTGTTTAATCTGCTTTTAAGAACTTCCTGAGGATTCAGTTAATTGCTTTGATACATATTTGGAAAATACAATCTAGAAGCTACTTAATACATCATTTAGCTCTGAAATACCACTTATGTTTCTCTCTGCTGGCCCTAAATATATGGTTTCTGATCTTCCATCATATAAAATGTGTCAGATTTTAAATTGCTGTATAACTGGAGAATATCTGGCTTTTAGCTTGGACTTACTGTTTGAGTGCTGGTGAAGATGTCATCTTGTGTTGAGGAAAATTGTGGAGGTTCACCTGCAGCGAAAGAAACATCAATGATGAGCTTACTTTCAGTTTTCTAAACATGCTGGACTTTATTCACAGCATACAGCTTACTGTACCAGTACAGCTGCATGAGAGTTGCTAATGTAATCTGGATTCTGAGAGATGGGCAAACATAGGTCATGGCCAGAAGGTGTTACAGCCCTGGGCTTCAATCACTGCTATTGGCTTTTTGTTCATGCAGCTCACTGGAAACAGGCTGTAGCTGGGGGTGCTGGCCTGGTATTTCTGAAAAGTTAGTGGTGAAACTTAGGTACTCAAATCTGTTTAAACTTAAAACCTAGTCATGTGAATGCCAAGCATGTTGAAGTGTATCCTGGTTTTTGGTTTGGGCTAAGCTGTCCTATAGCATGTATATAGTAGAATAGTCATGAGTGTTTTCCATAAAGTAAAAGTGTCAGTTATCCTGAAATTATTCTCTCAGGTGGAGGTTCTTTTTTTTTTTTTTTCTTTTTTTCCTTTTTTTTTTTTTTTTTTGTTTTGTTTTGTTTACCACAGTTCTTATGTATTTTCCAAGAACAGTGAAGCAGTGAAGTTACATGGTTCTCTAAGCTTGACTCATGATGTAAGTGCTGGAATAAAAACACAAGGTGTTGCAGAAGCTTTGTCTGTATTAGTAAATGAAGCTCTGTGCTATATGAAGCTATTTGTGCTATATGGCTCTCTACCACACACAGCTGTAGATCAGCAGGAATCATAGCATCCTAAATGGGACCACTTATTCAATTCTAAGCAGTATTAAAATGGGATTTACTACACTATCATCAGATATTGCTAGAAGGTGCTAAGAAAGCGGAGTTGCTATGGCTGTGACTTTAAAACTTAAGGTGCCTTATTTCTTGGATTCCAAGGACTTGAGCACATCTGAATTCCATCCTGTAAAAACTGTTTTGCCCATGGGACTGTCCTTCAAGGGGTGTCATCTGTCTGCCACATAACTCCAGTTTTAATTTGTGAAAGAGGAACTTTGAGTAAAATAAGCTGTGCTCTCACTCATTAACTAATTTCATATTAGCTCCAAAAGACCATTTCATTAAAGCTCAGGGCAAAAGGACGGCAGTTGGCAGAAGAGAGATTGAATGTATCTATGTTTAGGTGTCTCAGACTCCAGTTACTGATGATGGAGCCCTGGGAGTTGTTATGCTGACCCTAGATTTGTTCAGTCATATGACTACTTTACCATTACCTGTGTTGAATAGCTCTGCATTGGAAGTGGTTGGGGAGTAGACATCTACATGTAAATGTTGGGTTTTTTTAAAAACTCAGTTAGGAGCCTTCAGCTGATGAAAATAAATCATTAAATGTAAGACAATATTCTGAAAAGTTTTCAATATTTTCAAAATACTTCTTTACACAGACAACCCCATCACCTCTAGAGCTACAGAGTAAAATAAGGAGAGGACAGAAATCCAGAAACCATTCAGTCCTACACATTCATTTTCCTTTTACATAAACTATTTCTGCATCCAGTTTAAAATCATGTGAGGATCAGGAGGACTCTATGGTAGCCTGTAGTTGGTCTGGTTGTGCACTTGTCTGCCTGTGGGTCTGTGCCCTGCTTTTGCTGGGCACTGTGTTTCAGTGTTGTAGGCCAAAGTTCCTCCAATAGTTAATAGCTCTCTAAATTATTTAAGCACACAACACCCAAAATCCATGCTAGTTTTTGTAGTGAGAGTCTCCTTCTAATGTTGCTTTCAGTATCCTGGCATACTTCCCAAAGAATGCTGTCTAAATGATTCATACAAATATTAATGTTACCAGAAAGAAGTAATTTACCTTGAATGGCTTTAATGAGAAGCTTAACTTTATCAAGCCTGAAAGTAAATATCAACTATTAGAGGGGAAAATTAGTTTTTTGTTGTTTGGGCTTATTTGTAAGTCTGTCTTGAGAAAGGTAAGTAAAAAAGCTTCTGGTGCTTTCATGGAGTCTGAGATCTTTGGTGAAATTTGGCATTATAACTCAAGCTGAGTCAAGATGCTTTCATACAAAACTTCTCTGTAGCAGTTTCTGTTCTTCTGTGAGTGAAACCCATGTGTCTTGCAGCCTTTGCACTGAGGAAGGCCTGTCCCACTGCAAACAGCATGGTACTCTGGTGGTGCTTGATGCTTGGCATGGCTCATGGGCCTCCTGAAAGAGGAATGTTTCCCTTGGGATCAGAAAATTGGGATTTGAACTTTAGAGTCTCACTCATTCTCATTGGAATGCCTGCACTATTGGGTCGGGGGCTATTTTGAGATATAAATTGTGTGCTGTCTCCTAGTTGGTTTTTTGTGCATGTAATTGGGGTTTGGTTTGAATGCGTTTTTTTTTTTTTTTTTTTACTGTTCCTTCTGTGTATTGCTTCAGAAATTCTGTGGTGATCTCAAGAACTCTTTCCTGGTAAAAAACTAGTGCATTTAGTTGTTGTTTGTTTTTTATTTTCTGTGAAACTGACAGGCATCTGCAAAAATCTTTGAATTCAATAAATTGTCATTTCTTGGTGTGAAAATATAAAACCAAACCCAAGTAATCATAATTTAACTTCTGTTAGGCTCTTTCCTTCCTGTGTAAAGTGAAAGATAAAATTGAATTAGAAACATCAGCTGGGGAATCATGAGTTATGGTGCAGCACTGAAGGGTACATCACTGTAAGTGATGTCATTGCTTTAATAAATGAAGAATGTAAAATACCTTTCACTTCTCTGTGGCTATGCTTTATGCATAATACACTTAGTCCCTAAGTACGTGTTAAAAGGAAACCGACCAAAATTGAAGATGCTCTCATTCTTGCTTCTTGTGTAAAGGAGTGTGTTAGTTAAGGTATCTAGGTGCAGGCTTACTGGGAAGGATGCCTCAGCTCCTCCCCCAGGCTGTGATGACCAGTATTACATCTCTTGGTTGTAGCGATGCAATCTCCTCTTTATCCAAGACTTCATTTAAATGTTCATGAAACCTGACGTAGGAATATGTTGGACCTGGTATAAATTCCTGCAAACTGACAAAAGTGTTCACTAAATTTAAGCATCTCAGACCATTACTGCCTGCTGCCAGGAAGATCCTGATCCTGATTTTTCTACTCTAAAGAGAACTGAATTAGTGCTGCTGACATCAGGGTCAACACTGGATATTATGAGTCTGTGAGGTGCAGCTGGTTCCTGGGTTCGTGCAGTTTGAGGCTCTGATGTTTGAGTGGTAGTTGCCTGCATTTATAGGAGCTGGTGTTCCGGCCCACCTCTGTACAGGAAAGATGACATTTCCCATGGCTAGGGCACCTTGTTGCCAAAGGTTGATGGCTCACTCTGTTACAGCCTATGTATCAGACCTCTAGAAAAAGCTGCATTATATTTAAGGGTGCATGTGAGAGCTGACTCCCACAGTGCCAAATCTCCCAAAACTGAATCTAGCCATGATCATGACAGTGCTGGTGGAGAACCTGGGACTGGTGAGTGATGCACTCTTTATCCCTGCTTGTGTGAGAGGAGGGCAGTTTCTAACAAGAAGAGGAGGAGGTTTTGTCCATGTTTTTCCCCTCTGCCAATGACAGTGTGCCTGCCTCCCCAGAGCTCCCACCCACCCTGCAGGCTCACAACTGCAGCACATTCCCTTTGCTCAGCAAAGTTTTGCTCTGCTCTGCCTCTGGCCCCTTGTTCTTGTGGGCTTTGCCTTCAAATCTGCCTGCCTGCCTGGGAAATCTTGGCTGGCTTTGCCCAATAATTGAGATGAATGATTGCTGTCCCCCTGGGCTAATTGCACATGTGATCTATTCTTTCCTCTTCTCTAGGGCTCCTATTTGCACAGAATAAATCCCAAGCACAATAAAACCACCACCACCCCAAAAAACAAAAACAAAACAAAACCAGACCAAAAAACCAAAAAACCAACAAAAAAACAAAAATAAACCACCAAAAAAAACCCCACCAAAACCCCCAAGCAAAGAAACAGATTTTGTTGTTTAAATGAAAAGAGATAAAGGACAAAAGGAAGGAGAGGCCAGAGTAATTTTCTACACCCATTCTTTCTAGATGTGCTTACTGGAACTATGAGGAACATATGCTTTTCTCTATGAACAGAAGACCTTACCATCACTGGGTAAAGACATCACTGAGAACTGCTTAGTAGAGTTTCATCCCAAAAGGATGCTGTTGCACTGTCATTGTATGAAACTGACTGCTTTCTGTATAAATCGTACTAGCTTTATACAGAAAAAAACCCCAGTTCTGTATTTTGTGACCCCCTATAACCATGTCATTGCCAGCCCCATGCCATTTGCTGTGTGCCAGGAAATTGGCTCTGGTTCTTGTGCTCAGAGTGACTCTCACTGGCATCCTATGCTAATTGTATCAGATAAACATTACTGGGAACCTAGTAGCTGGACAAATTTTCAGTACATATATATTAGTTAGCTTGGTTTAATATGGAATGAAACTATGCTGATCAACTCTGCAAATAAATAAATGGTTGTTAAGGCTAAATGTCTGTTTCCTGCTTAGGAAGGAATACACTGTTTTGTTTGGTCTAATTGTAACAAAACTAGTTTTCCATACGATATGGAGTAGACTTGACGAGCAACTGTATTTAGTATTTAATTTCTGAAACACTACGTAAATAATAGAAGTTATGAAGGCTGTGTTTAGAGCGTTGGCTACATTTGAGTAGCTGAACATGGTAGTTTTCCTGGGTTAAAAGCATATAAATGTTGTTGAATTCTTAGTGACTTGTGAAACAAAATACTGTAAGTGCCAGGTTAGTAACTGAGTGCTATTTCTGGTTATCAACATACACATTCAATATGTTCACTTTGTGCTAGTATTTAAAGTGTTGTGGCTTGTCTGTTAGCATCCAAATGCAAAGTTAAGAGCTGAAAAGTGTCAAAACTCTTCATGTGTCCTTCATAGATCATATGTAAGCCTGTGCTAGATGAAGTGTGATAATCAATTTGGATACTGGAGAGCCTTGGTTTAATGTTGGAGTGCAGTACAGTTTGTATTGGCATAAGAAACTTAAGAATAACATATAAATGTAAAAATGCATGTTTGAAATTAATTTAAGGAACAGGGGCTATTAAATTTAAGGACAGGCACCCCACTTACATGAGGTCCCTTTTGCACTGCTAGGAATTATAGGGAGTCTTTAATGTGAGAGGAGGTTTTTAGCTCTTACTCTGGATTGTCTCAGTGTTGCTACTGTGTGGCATTATGGGCAGAGGTGTAGATGGGGATGGGGCTCAGAGTTGGCATGATAACCTCCTGAATGGGAAGCCAGTGTGAAGTCCAGCAGTCAACGCAAGATGTAATAAACTGAAAAATTAGGTGGATAGTACTTCTGGTAAGTGGCAACTTGGACACTCCACAAATGTTTAGAGATACATAAAGAAGAAAATAACACTTACTGATTTCATCTTTGGGCTAACGAGTAGAACGAGGGCATTGATCTGCTAAATTTCCAGTCTGGTAAGCTTGTAGCGTACATGCTGGATAGAAAATGAACGATTTCTCATTCTTAAGGCTGTAGAGATCTGATTTTCTTGATGTGGTATTTATCTGAATGGCATTTACAATTAATTATATGAAAGGTAAAAAGTGATTCTTAGTTGTCTGGCCCATATTAAAACCAATAGTTTCAATATGGACATAATCGGTTTATGAATAACTGCTTTAGAGTGAAACTTTATATCACCTTTTTAAAGACCAGACTCCAGATGCTACCTTCTATTTGGAATAAGAATGCAATTTTACAAAAAGTTGTATTGAAAATAGTTTTGCTGGGGGCAGGGGGAAATTGCAGAACAGTCCTTTTTATTTTGCTAAATAAAATTTTGTTGCTAGTGTGTAGTGCTGTTGGGGAGAAAAACCTCACTGAATAATGGAATATGCCTTTTGCAGGCATTTTCTAACTTTTTAATTGCAAAATTAGAGCATGAAAGAATTAGTATGAATCTTCAAAATTGCATTTACTAGTTCTTAAATGTGCAAACAAAATTTACAGTTCTGTATAAAAAAAAGATAGAAAGGAAATGTGGCTCATATTTTTTGTTTGTTTGTTTTTTCTTTTTGTAATAGGGCTTTATTTGTCCTCTCTGTATGAAGTCTCATGGATCAGCAGAGGAGCTGTTCAAGCACTATGAAGCAGTTCATAATTCTGGCATTGATTCAACTCATGGAGGGGAAGGTCATCTGTCACCAGAAAGGTGAAACAGTACTCATTTGTGCCTGTACTTTTTTGCCGGTGTCGAGCTGCTTCTAGTTACACTGAAGTTTTATTAATTTGAACTTATGCAGTCAAGTATTTGAATGTTCATATCCCATTTCCAGCTAGAATTAAAAGGCAGCTTGTAACTTACGTTGTCTGATGCTGATCTGACAGTAAGTGAAAATCAGATACATGTGTTTATGATATTAAGCCACCTGTTTCTGATTCAGCAGACAATGCAGCATTGCAGACCAGAATGATTTTTACAAGTGTGGCAGAAAAAATTTGAGTTTTAAATTTCTGACATAGAGCTGAAATATCATCATCTGAGAGTGGAGAGGACAACCCTAAAGATAGAGAAGAAACCCAATTTTGTCCCTAGTTAATTAGGGTACTTACTGGGTAATTACAATATCAGTATTTGCCTAAATAGCTTCCCTTATTACCTAGTTATTTGCAAATGTGAGAAGTTTCTGTGTGCACCAGTAATTCTCCTGTGTTTCAGAAACTCCATGCTGATCTTCAGAAATCTTAACTAGTTTATTTAATTTTTTTGTCGAAACCGTATTGTTAAATCAGGTAGTTTTATTTTTGAGAGCAGCAGTATGTAGCAGGAACTGATAATGTGAAACTTCCTCTGGAAATGTTTAACTGAGTAGTC
This sequence comes from Phylloscopus collybita, assembly GCA_027886175.1. Classification (NCBI taxonomy): domain Eukaryota; kingdom Metazoa; phylum Chordata; class Aves; order Passeriformes; family Phylloscopidae; genus Phylloscopus; species Phylloscopus collybita. Next base: position 44,130,878 of record JAJNNQ010000137.1, on the reverse strand, counting down.
TGAGTTGATTTGGGAAGGTTTTTCTTGGGGGTAAAATTTCCATACGTTTCCTCTTGCTTCCTGCTAATTCTTTTTCTGTTCAGTGCTTCTTTTGTGCTGTTGTAAATAGCAGTCCATGGTGCTGTTTTGTCACACTCCCCCAGACTCCCCTGGTTTGTGCACAGGAGAGTCAGAGTGAGCAGCACAGAGATATGCAGCACATGACCCTGTGGCTTCTGCTGATCCTGGGAAGTAAACAGTTCAAATGTTTTGTCACAAGCAGAAATGCAACCCCAAATGACAAATAATTACATTGAAAGAAATACATATATATATATATATATATATATATGTAACTAACTCAAGAGAGGGTGGTTTGGTGAGAAAAGAGTGTGGTAGATAACATGTTTCAGTTGTTACCCAAATGCAGATCTGTATCTCCCCAGTACTGAGCAAAGCTGGCAAGCCAGTAGGAGCTAGCATTAGCAGAGGTCTTGGGTGACTCCTTCCTTATGGATAGCTGCCTTCTCTCTCAGCTGCTGCCTCAAAAGAAATCAAACTTGGGGCTTTATACAGGATAAAGTGATAGAGTACTAGTGAAGTCATATTGGGCTTCTGATGTACACTTTTATTCAGGAATGAATGATTCTTCTTTTTATGCCTGATTTAAGTCCTTTTGGAGTAATTCAATTTAGACCTGAAGTGATACTTTTGTAGGATAATAGCATTCACATGGAGGAATTATTGGTCATAACTATATTGTTTATATAGTTTATGAAATAATTATTTGTATGCCTGCACGCTTCCAAAGTCAGCCAGGTGTTGGCTGGTGAAATTTAGTTTTTTTTTCCCTGGCTCTTGACAGTTTAAGGACAAGTACTTTTGTTTTCTCTCACATAATTGGAAAAGTGGACAAGGTCAGGGATGGTATAAAGGGAGTCTGGTGAGAGCCCCTGTGTAACACATGAGCTGTATTTTCCTAATTAGTATGGCGTTCTTTAATGCAACTCATTTGCGTGTTTGCTTGAGAAAACTCTCATTCAACATAAATATGTTTTGCCAAGCCTTGGAATTTCATATTAAAGAAATATTGCAGCCTGCAGCAGGGAGCCACTCCACTTGCTCTCCATGTGTGAAGCTTATGTGTAATTCTTAGGACCAAGACTGGGAGATGAATATGTAGTCAGTAGGAAAATTTAAGTACTGGGGATTACACGGTTTTCCTCCCACTCCCCAGTAAACTATGATGTATAAGTTCCAAGAGTAAATCATGTAACTCCCCCCAGGGTGATTCAGCAAAGCTGTTAGTGCTAGGGTGGAGGCACTGGCATTACAAGTGGGAAACTGAGTGGACCATAATGAAAAGGCACTAAGGATTTTCCAGATGGTTGGCTCAGATGTGCTGGGAGGAGGAAGGGATTGTCGCAGCACTAGCAGAAAAGGAGGTTTGGTGAGGATTAGGTTGACAGGAAAGAAAAGCAGTTACAGTGCCTGTAGTGATCCCTTACACTAGTTCCCCCCCATGCGTTTTCCACTGGTTAAACTAAATTTGGGTTTAATTTTAAAATGGTCAAGCAAAATTTTGTTGAGGATATCAAAGCAACTACTGTAGAAGGCTCCCTACATTACAAACTCATCCCTTTATCCTCTCCTCCACCTTCGCCTCTACTTCAAACTAACTTTATACAACTCAAACCCTTCAATCTATTGTGAAGACCAGAGCATTTTAAATGCTTTGGTATTGCGGGTCTGGTATATGTTCAGCCCAACTTCAATGCAGTTAACTGTTCCACCTACTTTTTATTTATAATCTTAGATCTGAATCTTAGCTCATTTACTTGTACTGATAGGGAAGTGGCTCCTTCTTCTCCAGCCACAACAAATGTACAGGTTTTGGAATGCAGCTACACCTGCCTCAGTGAAGTTCTATTTGCAAACCTCCAGTAAATGTGTCACACGGGCAGAATAATGTGTATGTAACAAAATTTTCCTCTGAAAAAAGTAAATCTCCTAGTATCTCATGTTTGTTTTGTCATTAAAATTGATTCACCTTGGAGTTCTTGCTCCACTGGTTCAAATGCATGTTTCACTTGCTACTTGAGGACCCTGACCTGATGTTAATATGCTAACGTAGATTGAATCTATTCCTCACCAGTTTAGCTAAGGAATAATTTGCTTTAGTGATTTCTTTTCTCCTAAGTTTGAGATAATTTGAAAGAACATCTGTGGAAGAGGCGATAATGCACACCACCAGCAATAAAATTGTATGGTATCAGAATTTGTTGGCGCTGATACCCTTATGTATATATTCTGTGTAACCCTTAGTGTGGCAAACACTGTACAAATGATAACGAAGAGTATTTTTGCATTATTTTAATGACCCTGGTATTCTTGATTTGGAGTGGCTGTATCTCAGTAATGCAGCATTATCCTTGTGTGTATAGCTGTGCAACTCTGTAAGGAGACCTGGGATTTTGAAGGGTGCTGTGTGAATCAATTAGTAAGTTATAGCCTTGGATCTGGTATTCTTGTGTGGCCGGAGGCTTAAGCATGAAATTTGAGAATTTAAAATTCTAAGGCTTTAAATATTCAGACCATTAAGTGAATGTGTCTGTGGAGCATACTGAATTGCTGTGTGGCTGAAAAATTATGTAACTGCATATTTCAGGAGTAAGATAGCATACTGTCACTTAGCAGTGTTCCTTTACATGATATGGGACGTGAAGGAGAAAAAACCTGTCCCTTTTGTACAAAGGCATGCAAACCAGTTAAATGTTCCAATGCATAGCTTTCTCATTCTGAACACATGTGGTTAAGCTGATGCTCTGATTTAGATTTACATTCTGTTTTCATGACGCTTTTTTTCATATCTGTTTCTTATCCATTTAATATGTTTAGCATTTTTCAAGTGATGTGCAAAGTGATATTAATCTGGTTTGTTCCAAGTTCAAAAAAATCTAAAAATAAATATTTATAATTTGTAAGTTATATTTATGTAGTACAAGGCTATCAGTCCAGTTACTTAACACCTGTTACAACTTGTATGTAATTGACAAAATATAACCACTGTGTATTCATTTTCTCCACTCCGTGGATATATTTATTCAGAGATGAAGTATCACTGCTCCGACAAGAAGTCCAAGACTTGCAAGCTTCACTGAAGGTTGGAAATGTATTTTACTTGCACTTGGTTCTTTGTTTCAAATTGAAGTGTTCCACTGTCTTTAGCAACCAAATTTATAGTCTCTCTCCCCATCTCCTTTTTTTTTGTTTTTTTTTTTGTTATCATTTTCACCCTCAGGAGGAGAGATGGTATTCAGAAGAGCTGAAGAAAGAACTTGAGAAATTGCAGGGGCAGCGGCAGCAAGTAATTGCTTTAAAATACTTGAAGCAGGTTTATCGTCAGCATTGACATTGAAGATTAAAACCTTTTTTGTAAGGCACGTGGCCTGATTTAGTTAGTTCTGTAATTTAAATATTGACATGTCCTTGAAAACAAAGCTACTTATCTCTCCACAATGTAACTTATATATAAATGTAAAGAACAAAGTCAGAATAGATAACAATTCTTCCATACTATTCACTGCAAGTGCAGTTCAGATTTTTCCTTCTGTTGAGCTTATTCAGAACTCAGCTTATTAAAGAAAGTAAATTGAATGTGATGTTTCATCTTCTATGAGAAAAGGCTATGGAGTATTTCTCGTAAGAACTTTTGGAAAACAGCAGTGGTATTTCGTAGGTATCCAGCTGAGCTCAAAAAATAATGCAAGGCAAGTTGTGGTGTGTTGTGCCCTAAAGGAAGCTCTTGCTTTTTTTATTACTATGAGCTGCTTAGATGCAGTTACAAACCTCAGAAATTGCTTTCTGACAAAACTCCCTCTCAGGATGTACTTCTTGATGTCTGTAACCTCTGTTTTTAGGACAGATTTCTATATTGAGGAAAGGGAGGGGGAGGGGATTCTTACTGGAGTCTTACGAGTGGAAACCTTAATAATGTAGTGATACATGAAATGAGAAGTCATCTTGGCCTTTTCCAGTCTTCCAAATATAACCATTTGAATTCAGGTATTTTTATACTGCTGTGCAGTATTTGGGCACAGAAGTCTTTATTTCCATGTCTTTTCCAGAAAAGGGATGAACTTTGGAAGTAGTAGTTTTTATTCCTACTGTCTAATGGTGCATTTATTCTGTTTTCTTAAGGATTCTAAATCTGATGGATTGACAACAGCTACATCTACAGGTGGCTAACCTTTTATTATATTAATTTCTTCACTTCTTTGGAATTTATTTTAGTTTAGCTTTTAGGTAAATTAGCACCTTTCATAAATTAAAGAGCTAGAAAGCTGGAATGTTACCAAAAAAAAAAAAAATCATTGTGAGATCTAGTAAGAGCTATTTTTGTTAAGCAATAGTCTGGGGAAATGTTCCAGCAGCTTAGGGCTTGAAATTTTTAGAAGCAAAACAGGAGTTCTTCTGAATCTGAAAGCAGTTCTTGTGAGACATTTTGAACAATTTTTGATCATCTCCTGTATTCAAGCAGTCAGATATATACTATAGTGCTCTACTATATAAACTATAGCATTTTTCAGTGATGGTTTTATGTAGTGTTTTTCTGTGCTCGTCGCTAGCAAAGAAAACAGTGAACTTTTTTTGTTTTGAACACCCATAATTTTTCTGTTTTTCTCCATGAGGCACTCATAGAATAAAAATTTCCCTATTTGTACATAAAGTATCCGACTGATATTGATTAATGCTTTTAATTACAGTTCAGGGCTTGTAATTCAACATCATGTTGCAGTGATCTGAAGGGCTATTTGTGACGAGTGAAAACCAGTATGTACTTAATCCTGCAGAGTACTCTACTAGTGACAGTGACATCGTGCTTGCAGATATTTAACTTCAGTAAAATTGTTCACTTTGCTTAGATGATTGGATGCTAAGGGATTTTGGATTACATATTCACCTCTTGTGTTAGTTACGGGCATGAGGAACTGTATTGTCCTAGTTCTTCTAGAAAGTAATACTGTTCTTTTTATGGAAATAGAATCATTAGAACGGCAACTAGAAGAGATCCAAGTAGAAAATTTTAACATTAAGCAAATGAAAGACTTATTTGAGCAAAAAGCAGCACAACTGGCCACCGAAATTGTGGGTAAGTGTATTAGCATGTGATCTGATTTTCTTCTTTATTGTGCAAGTTGTGAAAGGGATCATTTATTCAACTTGTTTGTTATTAGATCTTAAGTCAAAGTATGATGAAGAAATCAGCCTTCGGGAAGGTGCAGAACAGAAAATGATGAACCTGAGACAAGAACTGCAGAAAGAGAGAAGTACAGTAGAAGACTTAAAGACAGAGCTGGTATTTACATCACCTTAATGTTTTTGTTGTTTTCAAATCAAGGGAAGGGTTTATTTAAATACTTGCAAACACAGTTTTAAAGCAGTCAAACCCTGTTGGACTTGAAGATATCTGCTTGTAGGCTGAAAAAATTCAGAGTACCATTGCTTTTGATCTGCATTTTTAGTGTTTTTCCAGTGAGAAATTATATGTTGTTTCTGATGTATATTAAAATTCACCCTGCATTATTTTATAGTCTTCTTGTTTCATGCTCTACCCTTCAGCATTTCTGCAGTGCATTATGCATATAGATATGCTGCACAGACCTGAAGCATGCCATTGCTAACTTCCACAGCAATCTTTAGGTCACTCTTTTTCCATGAGGTGTTGCGCTCTGACTGCCCTTGGGCAGTTGGATTTTTAAGAAGTGCTCAGAGAGGTATTTTGTGACATGGTGGCTGAAAACCTGGCAGCTGTCATCATCACGCCTATGTTAATCTTGTCCCTCTTGCATTTGGCTGATAATACCAATGTGTGTGTATTCCAGGATTTTGGCTCCTGATGACTTTTATATTCAGCCATGGCTCCAGGAAGCAATCCCAGTGACTCAGCAAGCTGGGCCACTTCTAAAGCAGTAGTGCAAGAAATTTACTGGTTTATTCCACTCAGCTACTGCTTAGAAAGCAGGACTTGTTTATCCCCTTCTTCCCTGTAGCTGACTGCCCTCAAGGGCCTATTGGGCTTCCTTGCCCAGATGCTGGACCTATCCATTCCTTCCTGGTCAGTTGTTTCTTGTCTTCCCTTTCCTTATCTTTTCTAAATATGCCAACACTCATTTTCTCTGCTTTCTTTAGTGCTCCTGGTTGCCATTCCTCTCCTTTCCCTCCATACTGTTTCATGCTGAGGGATGTTAAGGTGCTTGAGGTGCAATTACCAACAGATTTTACCTGTGGGTTTGATATGAGCCATATCTGGTAGTATCTTCAAGACACTGCCTTCAGCTGCCCTTTTGTCTGTGGTGATTTTCTGAAATAATTCTTGAAGACAGGGACAGTATCCTGTATCTAGCCATCTACCTGCATAAAAGTTACAAAAATTAAATGTTTGATACAGTTTTCTATTTGTTAGATTTGGTTGAAATCAATCAGCAAGTTCAAAATTTAGCAGACAAAACCTAAAAACTAGCCCTTAAATCCTGTTTTCTTTGGGAATTATAAACGCTTCTCTGTGGTTTGGGGTTTTTTAATTTTTTTTTAAACCTAGCTGTATTACTGAATATGTCTCCTTGTCTATAAATTGATGATTTGATAGATTCTTAGAAATTATATTGACACTGGAAGCATGTTTGCAAAAGTGATGTTACTCACTGCTCACAACTTTTCAGCTACAAAGGCCTGGTGTGGAAGATGTGGCTGTCCTAAAAAAAGAGCTGGTCCAAGTTCAAACGCTGATGGATAAAATGACCCTGGAACGTGAAAGAGAATCTGAAAAGCTGAAAGATGAGTGCAAGCACCTGCAGGCAGAGCAGGCTAACTCTGAGGTAATAATCATACATAAGGATGTGTGTTCTAGCTTTGCCATGATAATTATATGAAAATGGAAAATAATAATTAATCATAATGAAAAAGCATCTTTCTTAGTTGAATCTTCTCACTTCTCCAAAAGTTTTGGTTACTCTGCTCTTCTCTCAGTTATGACTTCCATTTCCATACAGAGACAAAGGGATGCAGCATCTCAAATTTGCATCTTTAAGAAGAGTTTTACTCCTCAAACTGTCTCAAACAGCTCCTGATAAAACACAGTTTTGCTAAGTGTTACTCATAAGAAAATAAGAGCTGGAAGTCCTTCACTGACACATTGGCTGCAGTGCTTGACATAAATGTTTGGCCATGTTTCATCTCAGCTTTGCCCTTCAAGACCACATCAAGGACTGAAAGTGGTTTTTACACCATCCTTGGCTGTTTTTACAGGCTGGCTGAGGATATATGTATTAACTTTGGTTTTCAAAATGAATATCTTTAAAATAAGGTAAATAAATGCTCATTATGGGTGAAAATAACAAAAATCATATTAGCCTTATATGAGCGTCTTCAAATACTGCAGGAGAGGGATGTGAAGGATAGTATAGTCTACAAGTGTCACCAAAACCAAAAGGTGTTTATACCTTTTTTCAGAGCTGAAACTGGCATCAACATCTTTTAGATGAGTATTCATATTGAGTGGCTTCTTTCTTTAGGTTTTCACTATAGTGGCTCCTGCATAGTAAGCATTATGGAAACAGCTGCATTGCTTTGGAGCTAAACATTGCTATGAATCTCTGTTTACTGGGATTTGTTTCAGTATCTTACAATACTTAATTAAATGCAGCACCTAGGCTTGATTGTTGAGTGCCCAAAGAAATAAACAAAATTAGTAGCCTAAATTGAGGGTAAATTTAATAAAGCAAGGACTCGTGGTTTTTTATTTGGGTTTTTTTTTTTCCTCCTCCCACTAAGCAAAGGCATTAGAAACACTGGAATATTTACAAAACAAATTTGAGGAAGTGTGCCTACTACAGCTATTGTGATTTCTTCTTTCTGTCTTTTATCCATCCATTTTATATTTCTGCTTTCTAATAGACTTAAATTTGAGGTAAATTGTTGGAAAGCATATAATTTTTTATAGCAAATTGCTGTCATATCAAGACAATTTCAAGATGTTATTAAACAAAAGCATTTCTATTTTTTTAATGGTTCATTATTCATACAGACATATCAGCAAGAAAATATCAGGACTGAATATTTACCCAGGATGTATTTCCCTTTCAAGAAAGAAATGCGGGATGGTCTTACTGAATTGTGAACAAGAAATGGACCTTTATGCATTTAAATTATTACTCTAGTTGGAAAGGCTGCAGTGGTGTCCTTTGTAAGCTTCTGCACATTTTCTACATTACATTCTCTCAGTATGAAATATCCATACTGTTTTCTGATAATATCCTGGAATGTTTGGTCAAAAAAGGCCAATCCTAGGATGTGCTTTAACTAACAGCTCTGTTATGAAACAGCGTCAAGCACAGCGTTACAGAAAGTCAGTTAACTGTATGCAGCCATATACTGTGTTCTTATGTTCTCTTTGGTGTCCTTTTTCTGTAGGAAGGTTGTAAATTGGATGGTCATTGTCTATTACTTCTGTTCTGCTTTAGTTCACTTTTGAATTCTGTATTTATGCATTTGTGCTGAAATCTCTGCTTATGAGAAGAATAGGAAAGACAATGCCTTTATAAAGGTCACTACTACATAGTGTATTTGAAATGAGTGCATTAATACACAACATGTTTTAGGGCAGCCATGCCCTAAAGTGTTTTTCTTGTTTTCTTCCATTACTGTATTCAAATACTGCGCAGTCATTGATATATTCTGCTCTGTACTGATCTGTATAATGGGGTAGTATTGTTCCTCTGATGCTCACGTGAAGGGTTGATGTGTCCAAAAGTCACACACCAAGTTTGCATCAAGTGCCAGACTTGCCTCTAGAGCCTTTTGCAGCACATTTCCCTCCCTACAGCGGCCAGGATTTTGGCCATGTAACTGCAATGACTTGGAAAGGTTTCACCTTTGGCTAGAACTGTGATAATTATCAGTGGATAATCCATTATGATTTTCATCAGTTTTGGGTTCAGCCTGGCCTTTGCTATTGGATTGGGTCAGATATTTGTCTTCCAAAATAGGACATAAATGAATCTCAGCTGGGAAATGACACTCAGTGATACTTCTGATGGTGCTCTGAGCTTAGTTTACAGGTGATTTTTTCTTTTGGCTTTTTATTTGTATAGAAAATGTATTTTTATTTTGCTACCAGACATCTCGCTTTTGTTGGATTATTCATGCAAAGCTTTGTTTTAAATGTGGATTTTTCTGTTTGTCTTTTCAGGCTACCATTAACCAATTAAGAGCTGAACTTGCCAAAGGACCTCAGGAGGTAGCTGTGTATGTTCAGGAGCTGCACAAACTTCAAAGTTCAGTCAAAGAGCTAGAACAGAAGAATCAGGTGAGAATGCTCGTATTTCCTATGCTTGTCAGCTCACTTTAAAATGGGAACACATCACACATTGCCTTTGGAAGCACTGAAGACTAACTTCTTGCAGAAGTTGAGAATTTCTTTGCCATTTTATTTAACAATTGGACTAATATAATGTGCAAACAAACGCCATATTTTAATGATCATCATATCCTACAACTGAAATTCTTTAAGTTGTGATGACTGCAAATTTTAAATTGCTGCAGTTTATGCTTACCTATCATTAAGCAGAATTGCCATCTCACACATTAAAAGTAGTACCCCTGGAAATAATACATTTGCTTAAAAATCATAATTTGAAAGATATTCTGAGCTCTCTTAGTTGGTTTTCCATTTTCTTAGCTTTTAGATTGTGCTTTAGTCATATTTTTCAGGCCATTTACTGGCATCACGAATGTAGAAAATGGAAAGTAATTCCAGAAACTTCTCAACTTATATTCTTTGAGAGCTGTTATCAGAGCTCTTTGAGCTTGCTGCATTTTGTATTCGTGTTTAGAAATCATGTATTTTGGGGGTAAAAATGGAAATAAAGGGAGACAGGAAACAAAGAGAAAGATGTGTACTGCTTTATGTTGCGTGTAACACTGTGTATGAGCTGGACATTACATACATGCATTTACCAGGAGCCTTGTCAGCCTTGGAAAATAAGAAAGGATAAAGTGTATTTAATGTAAACTAATATTAAAGCATTTGCAAAAAATAAGAAGATGCAATTAAAATTTGGTAAATGAACTTTAAACCTTTAGCAGGATGACTCTGTTTGGCTCACTAAATCAGGTGTGGAACTGAGAAGATAAGAATTGTTATGCTGTTATTTTCCACAGACCAGCAACAATGAATCAAGCTTTTGGCACAAGTGTTGCTATACAGTACAGAGCCCTTTCCTGAATCTGTTGGTATTTCATTAACAATGTGGACTGAAACAGATTGATGCATAAGAGAGAGTCCTCTGCTATGTCAGGTTAATGCCAAACACCACTTGAGGAATAGGAAGAAGTAGCAGTGAGCTGCTTTTCCTCCTTCAGTTTAGTGACTTAAAGCAGTTTACAGCCATTTCTTTATGCAGCTCTTTGAAAGGTGCTATCCATAAGAAATAAATGCTAGCTAAGGGATTTTGGTCCTGGAGGAGTTGGACCTAGAATTGGAAAAGGTAAGACCAGCTCCCAGTAAGAGAAATTGCTTCCACTTTGAGCAGTTTGTCATCCTTGAAAAGTCTGTCAGGGAGGAGCCATTAATTCATGATAGAATACATTATATGTAGAATATAATATATTTGATATGAACATTGATTTATAATTTAGTTGCAATGTGGAAAGATATTTCTGTGCTTCGATGCAAAGTTTTTAAAGCTACTTCAAGCAAGAAGGCTGTTTCTTATACTTTCAGGAGCTATACTGAGAAGAACAGAGGTATATATAAATATATCTATAAGTATATAGGATCAGTTCTCTTGAGACCAGCAGAACTTGCTTTTCATCATTTTTAAAGCACAGGAATTATGGGGTTTGGCTTGCTTTGCAGAGACCAGTAAGGGCCTGTAGCCCAGAAGATAGCTAGCATGGAAAACTTTTCAACTTTTCACCAAGCAATTGCAGTTGTAATAAAGTTAATTTGAACATTCAGGGGAAACAAATCAGTTTTCAGGATACAGAAATAGAATTTGTGTGGTGTTCTGAGTAAGAGGAAGTGAATTTATGTGAGAATATGAAAAACAGTATTTTCAGTTGAAGCTGCGTGCTGTATGGGCTCCAGAATCAATCTATGTAATGCAAGATATAGGTTAATATTTTCTTTAACAATGTTTTTGCACAAGTTCTTCACTGTTCAGCATCAACACTTAGAAAGAAATTTGAATAATACGTTGGACAGCTGCAAGCAGAATTGTACTTGAATTGCTATGTAACTCTCTTCACAGAGTCTGACTGAGAAGCTGCTGAAGAAAGAACAGGACTACACCCAGCTGGAAGAAAAACACAATGAAATATCTGTGAGTAAGAAGAATGTGCAGGCAAGTTTTCACCAGAAGGACCTGGACTGCCAACAGCTTCAGGCAAAGCTGTCAGCATCTGAAGCCTCTATACAAAGATTACAGACAGAGCTGGGTGAGAAGGCAGAAGCAAGCCAGAAACTTAAAGAAGAGTTGTCCGAAGTAGAGACAAAGTACCAGCATCTCAAGGCAGAATGTAAACAGCTCCAGCAGCAGAGGGAGGAAAAAGAGCAGCATGGCCTGCAACTCCAAAGTGAGCTCAGTCAGGTAAGTTTCGTTAAACCTCCTAAAGCATCCTATTTGAATGGTTCCTTAAAACCATCTCTTAACTTAAAAAAACCACACATACATATTTCTTATGAGCGTGCATTTACATTTCCTTATTTGAAGGAGGGTAATTAACCAGCACTTGTATCTTTCTACTCTATAGGAAGTTTGAGGAAGTTTGAGTCTTGGTTCTACATTAGAACTGAACAGTGCTTGATTTGCTTTAAGCCTGAGTAGTGAATATAGTAGGGAATACCTAATGTGAAAAGCCAGGGTAATGTGAAATTTTGATCTTGCTTCCTTAGTGTTTCTCCCCGAACAGCTTCTCTTTATGTTGCTGATAGCTGGGAGAGCACCCAGGGCATACTTCCCCCCACCAGAACCTATTATTCTGCTTAGTCAAATGACTTAGAGAAGTAGGACTTTCTTATAACATTGAGCATTTTGAAACTTGAGGCTGGTTGAATTCAGTTTATCTTTTTTTGGAGAGTAGTCTGTTAGACTGGAGGAATATTTGTGTATCAGTAATCATGTCCAGTCTTAAGATGTAAAAAAATACATCTTTATTTGTTAGTATGACATACATAATTTTAATTCTGCTTGTTTACTTTAAAGTGAGTGTTTCTGAGTTTTCAACCCTCTGTAAATCTGAAACAGATCAAGTTGCAAGCTTTCTGTGTATGGTTTACCTTGGAAGAATTGTGATAGGCTAAACCATGTTATTGTGTGTATTACATCCCCAGAATCTTTCCTTCTCCCATTACTCTTCTGTCAGGGTGAGAAGAGATGATTATGTTAGCTATCTGTGTAGGAATCTGCATTTGGTGAAATTTCCTCAGTCTGCCTGGGCAACAGAAGCGTAGCCAAGAGGTTGAGCTGAAATCTGTCTTCAGCCTGAGAGGGCATTTTCAAGAAGGATTTTTGGGGTGGGAAAATGAAGAAGGAGGATGGTGAGTAAAGAAGGCATTGCTCAAGGAATTGCTATGAAAGGAAATGGAGGCATGACACATTCATTCCATAGGGAAGGAAGACAAACTAAGCAAGAAATCTTCAACAAGCCACTGGACTTCAGGATGTGTTTTAGAATTGTATAGTAATAGAATAGTGCAGGAAAAATCCCCTTTGTACCTGGTATTAAAGAAAAGAAAAGCCAAGCATAAACATCTTTTACTTTCTCTTCCTGCAAAGAAGAGTTCAGTTACTATTGTAATGAGAAAACTAAATCCCTCATATTTATTCACTTGGTACTTCGGTGGAATTACCTTTTTATACATGTAGTCCATTAGCTTACATTTAGAATATGAATCCTGTTTATGGCGGTATATGTATAGTTGTTTAGTCAAATCACATTTTTTAAGAATACTTGTCATCTTCTCAAAATTCATTTGAATGGGTGCATGTCTGGTTAGGTTTGTACATTTTAGAATTTTGGTGATGTGGAAGAAGTGATGTTAATGGATGCAACTTCAGTAATAATGTTGGTTCCAGATGACAGTAGGAGGAGGAGGAGGTTATGGACAAGAGTATGGACTCCTTCAGTTTTGAAGAAATGTTAATTGCTAATAAATTCTGTTGAGAAAACTTGAATCTACTTGATTGTATCTTTTAAAGTCTAGGTATTTTTCCATGATTTTTTTTTTGCATTCTGTAGCGTAGGTTAATCCTGGATTTTATGGTCCTGTTTACTTAACTGTCATGTTAAAGTTCTTCAAAAATACTTAACCATTCCTATAATAAAAGTAACCAGTGTAAAATACTGTTTACGGATTTCCCTCTTTCCAAATATTTTCTCCTGGTATCAGCATAACCATGAATAGTTAATACTTATTTTGTTGCACCCTTTCTTCAATAGATTTTTTTCTACAGTTCTTGTTTGTATTTTTGTGAGGAGAAAATATTTATAATCTGGTGATTCTGCAAGAAAAGACAAATGTTCTTCATTACCAGAGGAGAAATTATGGTCTCTTTCCTCCCTTTCCTTTTTCCTTTTCCACCCTGTCCTCCCTTTTCTCCTACCTCTTTGTTAACTGTGCAGTCACTGTTAGCAGTCAGCATCTTGGCCACATGCCAAACAGCTTTTCACTCATGATTTTTGTGGTTGTGTACAGATAATTTAGCTTGATTTTTTTAAAGAAGTTAAGTCATGGGTACATTCATTTCCCTGTCTCCAAACCCTTTAAATTTTTGCATTGTTTGAGCTGAATTTTGACAGATGGCCCTTCAGTGTTAAGTTCTTCAGTGTTAAATTCTTTGGGAAACAGATGGCAGGAGAGAGGCTTCACCCCCCCTTAACGCCTGGGTGGAAGGTATATTGGTATCACAATCATGGTTTCTTTTTCTGCTCTGCTAGGCAGCTAGTTGGTCAAACAGTGATTGCTTGCAGGGAACAATAAAATTGGGCTGCCTTTTGCATAGATATTAGTATGGATTTAAGGAAAACGTAAGAAAGGTTTAGGGGTTATTGAAGGGAGGACCTGGAGTTAAAAGGTGAATGGTTCAAGAGCCTTGGACATAAATGCATACGGGAGTAAGCTTCATTCATAGCTTTCCCACAGCCTGTGGGAAGTTCTTGCTGTGCTGCAAGGTCTGATCCATTCTCTGGTTTTGCATTGAGTTAAGAGATCATAGTGTCCTTGAATATGTTTGTGTAGAAGTAGGTAGAAGCCAACCCAGAACCTATAGTGGCAGTTTCATGTGGAGTAAGCTGATTTTATGAAGAGAGCATTTTAGAACAGTGAATTGTAAAAGGCCATGCTTGCACTTTGAAGATGGTGCAGTACTGTTTTTAATGACTGATAAAATCATGAAGCAGGTTTGTGTCCAGCTGGAAAAGCATATCCACCTATTTGCTGCTGGAAGATACTGGACTGTAAGCCACCGAGTTGCTGTGTACCCTACAGTAACTGTTCATGTATCTCTTCTCAGCAAGCAATGAATGCCATTGATGCAGCCAGCTCAAGCTAAAAATTATATTCTTAATATTCTAGCAGTGCAGAACAGTATATTGTGGGAAGCAGCAGAGCAGAGCAGTAATGGCAGGGTGCTTCAGCCACTGGATCTACAGGAGTCAGTTGGTGAACTGCATAAGCCAAGATGGCTCAAAGCATCACTGTTATACATGATAGTCCTTCTGCTTTTGAAGGATCACCAGCTTTCTGTTAAATCTCTGAAATTTGTTTTGAAGGGCTCCTGTAGATAAATGAGGATGTTTCGGGGTCTTTCCAACCCACTTTTTTTCAATATCTCTTCTTGCCTGTGCAGTTGATGCTGGTTTCTAATGTGGTTTGTGTTTCTGGGGTGTAGGAGGTACATACATGACTTCCGGAAGTCATGGACTTGTTTTGCTCTGGGTTATGAAAATGTTGCACAAACAT
Organism: Phylloscopus collybita; assembly: GCA_027886175.1. Lineage (NCBI taxonomy): Eukaryota > Metazoa > Chordata > Aves > Passeriformes > Phylloscopidae > Phylloscopus > Phylloscopus collybita. The sequence goes on along the minus strand of JAJNNQ010000137.1, from coordinate 44,115,874 downwards.
TGCACAAACTGAGTCTGTATCACTGCTGGAATGGAAGGAGTGACTGGTGACTCTTTTTTGCAGTTGCACAGTAAACTCCTGGAAACAGAGCGCCAGTTAGGGGAAGCACACGGGCGGCTCAAGGAGCAGAGGCAGCTGTCCAGTGAGAAACTGATGGACAAAGAGCAGCAGGTGGCTGACCTACAGTTAAAACTTTCTCGTGCTGAGGAGCAGGTAGGGGTTTTTATGCAAATTCTATAGTTTGTTCTGGTTCTGGCAATATGTCTCTACACACACTTGTGGTGATATTGCAGTTTATAAAGTTGGTTCTCATGGGAGTTTCTTTTGACTGCTACTGTTAAGGACTTAGAGTACAATTATCAAAATCTGCTTAGATGCTGCTTGTCTTTACAGATTTATGTGTGTTTGTGATGTTTAACAAGTCAATAGAAGTGCATTTTACACTTACGAGCTTTGTCTAAGGGTCTTATGAAAAAAATTACTTAGGTTCACATAGGCCCATATGGGTAGTTTTGTGTATAGGTATTTTTTTAAGATAAAGCCCTACATGAAGAACAAGTGAGCATGACACAGCAGGTCCTTGATAGTTAATCAGTGTGGGGTGGATGGACAGAAAACACTTGTTTTATTAATTTTTATTTGTTTTAATGAATATCTTGTATATACTGCTGATTTTCTGCTGGCTGTAGGGGGATTGGCCAAATATCTGAGTGGTATGTTTTCAAAGCTTTAAACTTTTCTGTAGCTAATTTGCAAAGCCTTGACTAGTATAGAAGTGGAGGGACTGCTAAACTGAAGTTGCTACTAAAATAATGACTGACAGTTGCTACTGAAATTGTCAAAAAAAGTAATAATAATGTTGTTTTACAGGTATCTATTATCAGTCATGTTACATCTTAACAACTATTGCAAAAAGCATACTTTCTAGCATACTAAAATTTTCTTATGTTTTAGATTGAGAGCTAAATTACATGCGCCTGATAATTGTTTTATAGTTCTTGCTTGTCATATAGAATCTCATTGATTAATTGTAATGAATGCTTCGAATAGATTTTGATCTCGCATTATAGTTTTTTGGTTTTATACAAGTTTTTAAATATCCATGTTTACACTAAAATCTTTTATAGTTAGAATGAACATTGAGTACAAGTGGCATACTGAATGGTGCTTTTTTCCCACTCATTAGTCTGGTTTGTTTGGTATTTGGTTTTGGTTCTTTTTTTCAGCTAAAGGAAAAAGCAGCAAATTCCACAGAATTGCAACATCAATTAGAAAAGGCAAAGCAGCAGCACCAGGAGCAACAGACGCTTCAGCAGAATACGACAGCAAAACTCCGAGAAGCCCAGGTAATGCAGTTTTGTATCTTCATGTGAAAGTGGGTTCCATGGTTTCATTATGATAAATATTTTTTCTTTCTAAAAGTGACTTGCAGGAATTATATTAGTTTCAATAAATTAATTTATAAATCTGGAATAGAAAATATATAGAAAGTGTTTGATGAATTTATCCAATATTTTATGTATTAGGACCAACTTTTAAGGTCCTTATAATTAAACAGTATTATATTCTTGTCTAGAATGATCTGGAGCAAGTACTACGACAGATTGGAGATAAGGATCAAAAAATTCAAAATCTTGAGGCTTTGCTTCAAAAAAGTAAGGACAACATCTCTCTGCTAGAAAAGGAAAGAGAGGACTTATATGCAAAAATTCAAGCTGGTGAAGGAGAAACTGCGGTTCTTAACCAACTACAAGAGAAAAACCATGCATTACAAATACAGGTAAGAACTTTGAGATCTATTTCTTTTCATTCATTCTCATTATTGGATCTTGTTTCCTTTTTTTTGTTTTCCCTATCTCATCAGATATGACACAAATCTTTTCTATACTGTTCCATTTCTTTAAAACTTATTTTAAAGATCTTACTGTAAATTTCACATGACATGTTGTTTTGGTGACTTCCATGCTATCAGCACAGGAAAAGGAATTCCTACGTATTTCATTTGTACATATGCTAGTAATATGTACTTGCAAATAGTTGTGTAACTATGTGTAACATGACTTTATATATGTGTTTGTATATGTGTATACTTGTAAAAAAACTATATATATAGTTATAACTATATATAAATAAATATATTTTAAATATTTGTTTCACTCATTTTTAAAAGAGGTTTGATTCCTGCTTTCAACACAAAAATTCAGTTTAGCCTGCATCTGTCGTCTCCTTAGTATTTTGTTTCTGCTGCATTAAGGCCAAATTGACAATTCCCATTTGCTTCTATTTTCAGCTGGTAACCTATATAAACTCTGGTGTTGTGTACAATATAGCCTTACTGTAATGGTTCAGGAAAAGAAATGTGGTAGCATTGGGTCTGCAGAGCCATAATAAGGGACACTAAAATTAAGTTTTTTACTTCCTTGGACATGCTGTTCCAACCTTCTCACATTTTTCTTTTTTTTTTCCACTGCAGGTAACTCAGCTGACAGAGAAGCTGAAGAATCAATCAGAAAGTCATAAACAAGCCCAAGAGAATTTGCATGAACAAGTGCAGGAGCAAAAGGCACACCTAAGAGCTGCTCAAGATCGTGTGCTTTCCCTGGAAACAAACATCACTGAACTAACCAGTCAGTTAAATGAAAGTAAAGAGAAAGTGTCACAACTCGATGTGCAGGTAATGGATCTCTGTATTTTATGGTGAGGAAAAATTCTGGTTGTGATTTCCCATTTGGGAAAAGGTGCATTTTTCTACAAGGAGATACATATACTAACACATGAATACTGCTGATTTTACTACTAAACTTACTGATGGCTACCAAAAAATTAGAATGACCTATGGTAAAACAGATGTTTTAGTGAAATGCACTTTGTCTTTCAGGTAAAAGCAAAGACTGAATTGCTACTTTCAGCAGAGGCATCAAAAGCTGCTCAGAGAGCAGATCTACAGAACCATCTGGACACTGCCCAAAATGCACTGCAAGATAAACAACAGGTATTAAGGAACATATAACGTTTCTATGTTACCTAAAAACTGCTTAAAAGCCTAAGAATAGTCTGTTTACTAACAAAGTAAACATATGAATAAGCATTGGGAAATGATCATTTAGGATATTTTAACCATGTGTTTATGCATTCATTTCCTTTTGCTGCTCTGGAGCAGATATATTATTTCACAATGCAAGGAATTTACTTGGGAGTCCACTTCTTGCTGTAGGGTTATCATTCAGAAACTAAGCTTTCCTTCGGTGTTCTGGAGGTATTATATATATTTATAGTTATATAAATTCCTGTGTGTGTGCTACGAAGAAAAGATTGTAGAATGCACTCAGTAGAAGCAAAAACTCTTAACTCTTACCGCTGACTCAGATAAATTACCTATCCTCCACCAGTAGTCAGAAATAATTCTCTGTATACCAGCGGACATAAAAACTCAAAAGGCTGGTGATAAAATTACATGTTTTTTAACGTGTTTTAATCCTAATGAAGCATTTTACCATCTGTTGAATCAAATATTTCCACAGTTAAAATCAGTGCTGCTGTGGTCTTCATGAGAACATCTGGGAGATGTTAATATGGCATTGTTTTGTAGCATGGGAATGTAATTATTTGCTGTAAACAGGAGACAACTTTTAGCAGCCATTGAACAATTAATTAATAACTAAATATGTCAGCCTGGTTGGAGAGCAGTGAACTTCGGTGTAGCTGTCATCATAGTGTTACTAGATGAATATGTTCATGTCTCTTGCAGAATTTATTTGTTCTGTGTTGAACAAAATGTTTTGAAATCATCTTTGGGATGTGGAGAACTGAGCATTTCCATGTTATTTGATTTCCTCTTTGATGGTTGATTTCATGACAAACAAAGACATCAAAAAATTTATCTAGGTTTTTTAACATTATTTCCTAGTTACTCCTGTATTAATTTGAGGAGCTAGTGCCTTTATTACTTACAGTAAGTCTTCCATTTACAACTGGAATTTGTGCATGTGTTTATGTTTCCCCTTTCAATTTCCTGCCCCTCAGAATAAAAAATAAACTTTTCTTTCCTTTTTAATTTGAACACATTAGATCTTTTAAAGCATATATGACATCAGTAATTTTTGAAGTTTTTAAAAAGTAACAATCTTTGTATTTTTGTTTTACCCAGGAGTTAAATAAGGTCGGCGCTCAGTTGGATCAGGTTACAGCTAAGCTGAATGACAAGCAGGAGTACTGTACTCAGCTGGAAGCCAGTCTTAAAGAGTACAAAGAAAAATGCCTTTCTTTAGAACAGAAAACTGAAGAACTAGAGGCACAGCTTAAGGTTTGTATTGAACACAGTACCTGGACTTACAGAAACTGATCTCTGCTGTTAGGCAGCATGCGGTAAAAGCTGTGCTCAAATTAGGGGGGAAGGATTATGTTAATATTGCTTTTGTGGGTTTTCTTGCTCACTAATGTTTCCTGATTCACCATTTAATCCTGGTCTCTTCTTTCATGCTAGTGTATCACATTAAGGAGATAGGCCTACAGCACTGCCACTATACTGTCATTTTCCTCTGTGTGTGCTTCTACCAACCTTTCTGTTAAGAAATTGTTATTGTTATAATTCTGAGGGAACATGAATATGTCCCAAAATTTGAACTTAATATGTCCCAAGTTTGAACTTAAACACTTTACAAGTTGCAGCAGGGAATATGTGTTACATTGGCTAGCCCTGCTTAACCCTGCCTGTTTGATTTAATTTATTTCTGAAGCCTTTCAGTAGGCTTTTTAGCAGGATTTATTTATCACTATTTCATCTCCTAATTTGATTCTGGAGTTTTTCATTCCAGTTCTGAAATCAGTTTTTATTTCAAAATCCACGTAATTCCGGCAGAAGGTTTGCAGAACTTTTTGGTGTTTTGATATACTAGTATTTTCAGTTAAGGATATGGATTAGTCCTAGTGCTTGAGAGCTTTAAAATTTGGGCTTTGACCTTTGTTCACTATTTTTTAAAAATTCTTGGTAAAATTCATTACACACAAAAGCATACGATACAGGGATTATGGGAACAATGCAAAACTGGTTTTTCAGTGTTGTCTGTCTGTTCTAGGGGAGGTTAGTAGTCTTTATGCTCAAGACTGAGTTGGGTGTTTTTCCTAGCTTTTACGCTCTATAGAAGATTGTTTTCCTTGTATACAGTTTTAAATCCAATGCTATTAAAAATTAAAGCTGTCATGTATTTCATTGTCAGCATAATTATTTTGTTCTTCCATCTCTTCGTTTGGACACTGGGTTTTTTTCTTGCCTACTTTGATTTGTGTTTTTAATTTTCATTTTTTTTTTTGCTGAAGTTTTACAAGAAGCCAGTAGACACAAATGCTTGGGAGAAATACAGAGCTTGCTTGCATATGATTTTATGAGGTTCCTGGTAGGTGAACTGTGAAACTGAGCAGGGTTGTTAATGCTGTCAACAGGAATGCAGTTCTATGTAAAATCTTGACATCATCACTATTCTTTGAGATTATTCCAGTGCAATGTGTGGCATTTGAAGAAAAAGAAAAAAAAATAGAAAACAAAAAGCCCTCAGGAAATTTTTTGGAGAAACATGGCCACTTTGTTTTATGGCCTCTGTGTGAAAGCAGAAGTGCCTGTAAAACAGCCAGCACGTTGAAGAGTCTAAACAGTGCCCATTTGCTGAAGGCTCCTGTGTTCTTTATACTGTGTGTGAGTAAAAGAGTAGCTTTGGAAAAAATTGAAGAAAAACCTCTTCCAGGCAAGCATAGAATTTCTTCACACTGTAGTTTGTGTCTTTGCTTTTGCTGTAAAGCTTTTTATCTATTACTTTGCAGTAAAATGCCTGCTCGGCCTTTAATTTAAAGATGCTTTCAGAATGTTTTAGCAAAATGGTTCAGTTCTAGAGGAGCAAGTGATTAACAGGAACTAAATAGTGAAAGATAAATCACAAAGTAATGAAACAGGTAGATGATATGTGAGAGTTGTGACCACTTTCTACAGTTAATGCAACTCACAGGCTAGATGACTTTGCTTTTTTTATTGCTATTTTTATTTTGTTGGTTGTGTTCTGATGGTTCTATCTTTTTATTTTTCTCTCTCAGAAACTTGAAGGTGATATTGTTGATGCTAGAGCCAGTAAAGACCAAGCTCTTCAGGAGTTACAGCAACAGCGACATCAGTCTAAAGAATTAGACCTCCGGACAGCAGAACTGAGTAAACAACTTGAAGCAGCAAGAGAAGCGTATGCATTTCCTGTGTTATAGTACTTTTCAAAGTCAGACATAAAACTGGGGCAGTTTGGACTAGAGTTGAAATTTTCTGCTTCTCTCCTGTGATTTTATAAAGTCATAAATAAGTGCTGTGTCCCCTCTTCTACAAGAACTGTAGAAATGTGTTGTATCCCACTTGTCTTTCACTCCATCTGCCATGTTGTCTCACAGGAATCACTGGCTGCTGTGATTAACTACACTGCTTCATTTTATTCACTGTTCTTGTTGTCAGCCAAATATCTGAAGAGTTTGATGTAGTGAGGTCCATCTTTAAATATTCATAGCTCTGTAACCTTTTATATTTGCAGGGTGTCTAATGCTCAGCTGGATTTGCAGAAGAAATCTGAGGCCCTTGACCAAGCAAATCAACAAATTTCAAAGCAGGAGGCAGAAAATGCCAGTCTCAAACAAAATTTTGAGAAATCAAATCAAGATACAAGTAAACGGCTCAAGGAACTTGATTGTAAAATGCAAGCAGCCACATCAGAGCTGCAACAAGTGAAATTAGAGAAGGACACTCTATTAAAGGACCTTACAGATACCAAAGATAACCTCTCAAAAAGCTCTGAATCCTTCAAAAAAAGAAAGGAAGAATTAGAAAAAGAAATTAAAAAAGGAAAAGCAGCTATGGCAGAAATGGTTAGTAGATATTTTAATTAGGCATTAAGATTGGTGCATATACATTCTGATAAAGTGACTTTGCTTTCTGTTTGAAACAGTGTACATATGATGACAATTCATGAAAATTTATTACTGTAAGAAGGACCAAATTGGTATTTTTAGTAGTTCATACATGTTTCTCACCTTAAATTTTTGCCTGGATATTTACAGTAGTAAACATCAGTCATATCACATAACAGGATCCTTTCTTCTTGCTGCATGCCTTTAACACAGTGAAGAAACTAAATGGAGGTGACAAGTGGTGGAAGAGTTTGATGGCAAATGTCCCCCTTTTAAAAAATACAGCAACCATATTATAACAACACAAAGTTTTAGAGCCTTTGTTAAAAAGCTGTTGTATTGAAGAAGTTATTTTTCTGAGGCCATTTTAATTTTCTTTCTAAAGTCTTTGTATATAGAACTTTTTGTGCACTTGTCTGGCCTTGCTGGAAAGCTGCATACTGCAGGCAAAGAGAGTAACATCATCTGCCATTTGGGGAATGCCTAGCTTAAGGTATTGTTGGAGTATTAGAACTATTTGAATTTCAGAAAGGTCTTACAAGTGACAGTATAACAAGGGCTTGAACACCAGAGCACCCTATTATTATGGTAAAGAAAGTAAATTATTACTAGGGTTAAAACACACCTTTTTCTTACCTCTTCTGCCTTGGTGATATGAATGGGCCCTATATGAATACAGTTGTTCTGACACCCTTGTCAAAGACATGGCAAAGGGTGTCTTTCTCATACCATTCTCATCTTATATGTCACCATTTTTCAGAACCCATTCAGAGCTGCTTTTATGCTGACCTAGAAAAAAAAAATCTGCTCCTAGTTAAAAATAACATTTTTCTCTTACTCATTTATTTTGAAGAAAAGCTTTTTTGTTTGCTTTTCTTAGTTACTGCTGTTTAAAGACTTGTTTCTTCTAAAACTTGAAGGATTTTCTCCCCAGTTTAGACTTTAAGATATTAGTCTAGATTCTGCTTCTTCTTCTGCAGTCTTTTGGAGGCTCTCCACTGTCTTCAATGGGTAGGAATTGGGCTTAACGTACGGTTGCGTATGCATGGAGGTCTGCAAATGTACTTGCTTGTGAGTTTCAGAACATGAGGGAATTCTACATCCTGAGGAGACCAATGAGCCTACTCCTTCATCAAGAAGATGGGGTGCCAGCCTGAGCTTCAAACAGGGAGACTACCCCTAATCAGAAAAACCCTGGCACCTGTCTGAGTTTATTAGTACAGGGTATCTAATGTGTGACATAGATTTGCCACTTAAAGTTTGAGAGGTTTTGAGCTGAAAATGGCTGCAGTTGAGAAGCTAAGATTTTTAACTGAAAATGAAAGTGATATTTTTAAGGATTTGTAACTCCTCAAAAATACTCTGTACATGGTCTTAGAAGCTAACAGGAATATTTCCTTGTATTGTGTTTTTTAGGAAAAATCATGCCAAGAGTTAAAACACCAGCTTCAGATACAAACGGAGTCTGTAGCTAAAGAGAGGAATGAATTAAAAAACTCACTGGAGAAAAAGGAGGGGGTAAGTTGTCTGCTTAGTTTCAAAAATCTAAAACCCAATAATAATATTTAAAAGATTGATTTTCAATCTCACCTGCTGGGACCGATGAGAAATAAAGATGTTTCAATTCTCAAATTGTAAACTATCTTTGGTGAAATAAGGTGATACTAAAACTTTTCTAGAGTGTAATGTGAAGCTTTAAAATATAGGTTTTAGTCTTTCTTGGCTTTCTGTGCTCCACATACTGTAGCAGGGGATTTTAGCCCTTCAGGTTTTTTCATTAGTGAAATGGTTACTTGATTTTACTGTGTCCCCGTTTTCTTTTGTGTTTCCATACAATAAAAGTTGTTATTTCATATCCTTAGATCTATTTTATTCTCAGGCTTATTCAGTATGTTCTCAGTGGAGTTGACAGGACATTTTCAGATATCCTTCAAGGACTGAATTGCTTTTTCAAACTTGTGTAAGTCACTTGCTTGTGACTACATAAGGACCAAATGTACTTCTTTTTCAAAGATGAGCATTCAGACCATACAGTGCAGCTGGCAGCCTGAAGGACACATCTGCTTTTAATGGATTTCTTTACCCAAGGCATCTTCTGTTCCCTAAAGGGATCAGAAAAGATTTGATCAGTGGACATAGTTTGATAGACTCTGATGGACGCTTACTGTCTGAAGGAAATTTGGGGGTGTGCAGGTGTGATGGTAATTGCTCTGTAACTATGGCTGCTATTTCCCTGGCTCCTCACTTGTTCAGCTGAAGTGCTGTGGTGCTCAGTGGAAAGTGCAGAAGGATGAGCTTGGTGTATGGTGGAGTTGGCAGCAGGAGAGCCCAAACCACTGTTGGTGTGAGAAAAGTTGCCTGATCTTAATTTAGAATGGATAAAAAAGAGTGCTGTTGATATCTGGGTAGTAAATTTGGAATAACAGATTTTTTTAAATGTGTTATAGTAGTTCTTAAAATCTGCTTGCCAGTGTTCAACCACATAGGTCCCACATAGGTCTGAAACAGCAGCGGCACTGTGGGATGGTCTGATTCTGTATGTGACAGCATGTACAAATAGTGATTGAAATTTAAATTATATACAGTTACTTAATATTTTTGACTATAGATTTCTAAGCAGTTGTCTATAGACCTTGATTCAGCAAGAGCACAAGTACTTGAAATCCAGGGTCTTCTGAAGGAAAAAGAAAAAAGTGAGCAACATCTCCAGGGAAAGCTGAGAGAGTTAAAGGAGTCTTTCGAGCAGAAGAAAAAACATAGTGAGACACTGCAAGCTGAATTAAAAACTGCCCTTTTAGAAAAGGTAAGACTGTCCTTTCTTACTCTTATAAGAAAATGAATGTAAATTCCTTTGATAAATACTGAAGCTTTTATGTCAATAACTTTGTGATAAACTCTGTTTGCTGTAGTCTTGTTGGAAATTGTAAGGTCAGGATATGGAAGTGAGGTATTCAGATGCTGTTGGAGATAAAAACAACAACATCAACAGCAATAATGAAAAGAACCAGCACTGAAATACGAATTCCATAGGAATTGAATTTTATTAGAGGGATAAAATAAGCTAGATTGAATGTGGATTTTTTGCTTCAGGAGAACAAAGCAAGAGCTGCCCTTTTCTTGTAAAGCAGTAGAATTTTTGAGATTACTTTTAGACAAACTCTGCAGTGTTTTAAAATGTCCATGACAGTTTTAAACCAAGTCTTCTCATATTATACCAGAAAAATTTATCTGACTGACAGTATGAAACTCATAAACCATAATGGAAAGAGTTCAAATGTCTTCCAACATTAGGGAATGTTGTGCTGTGTGCCATGCACTGTTAAATGTGGCTCCAGCTTTGGCTGCCCAGTGCAACATGTTCGTATTTGTGCTTTAGACAGCCTGTGGAAACATTAGTTCTTGGTGTTGTGGTTTAACCCAGCTATCAACTCAGCGCCACAGAGCTGCTCTGTGACGTGGGAAGACAAACACCATTACTCCAAACTCCTTCCCCTTTCTTCTTCTGCCAGCTCCAGATGCTAGGCATGATGTCATATGGTATGGAATATCCCTTTGGTCAGTGGGGTCAGATATCCTGGCTGTACCCTCTTCAAATTCTTGTGCACCTCCAGATTTCTTGCTGGTGGTAGGGTGGTGCAAGAAGCAGGAAAGGCCTTGGCTCTGTGTGAGTGCTAAGCAGTAGCTAGCAAAGTAGCTAGCTAAGCAGTAGCTAAAACATCCCTGTGACAACAACACTGCTCCCACCACAAATCCGAAACACAGCCCTCATACTAACTACTTACAATGAAGAGAGTTCTACCTCAACCAACACCAGCACACTTGGAAACATTATTCTAATTTTTAATGTTTGGTCTTAATGTGTTTCACTTAGTCTTTTGTTGTGAATTAAATTTTGTTAAGTTAGTTATAAAATGTTACTGTAAAATCACATGTATCAAGTTACTGTTATTCCATAAGAAGAACAGAATCCTTTCAGTAGAAACACATTTTATTGAAATGCTTAAGCTAACTTTACTGTCTGTAACTTTAACTAAAACTTTTTATGCTTATGTTTCAGGCAGAGCTGGAGAATAAACTACAGCAGCAGTCTATTTTGTCAGCACAGGAGCTTAAAGCAGAGAAAGGCAAGCTAGCAGACTTACAGAAGGCCCATGATAAATATAAAGAAAACATGGAGAAGCTGCAGCTGGATTTTTATGGGAAAGAGTCTGAGTTGCTGGCAACCAGGCAAGACCTTAAGGTACTTGCAGTCATTTTAATGTCATATGTGACTTAGCAGATGTTAATATCCATTTTGAAGACCAAGAAACAGTGCAAGAACTGTATAGGAAAAAAAAAATCTCTTTTGCTATATATAGAACTTAGTGCTGTTTAATCCCTTCCCCTGAGACAAAGGATATTCTGAAACTAATTTAAAGGCAAAAATATTTGCCAGTTTACCTGAAATACCCTTGGATTTCTGCAGCAGCAAAGTGAAAGGTGATTTCGTTTTATATTGTTATTTTTTTAATGTTGCTTTTTCTTATTATGTACTGTAGCTTTTAACTAATTTAAATAGCATAGCTAATTAGGGCAAAGTCTGGCAGCATGTAACTGCTATCTTCCAGATGATTTAACTAGAGTATTCCTGGCTGATTCTAGGTGTTAATAGATGTCAAACTAATAGAAACAGTAGGCTTATGGACATACCTGGAATACAAGTGCCAGAGTTTATGCTTGAAGTTTTTGCTATTCCTAAACTGAAGTTCCCTGGTTTTGTATTAGTGTGCAGTGCCTTCAAAGAGGTATTGCTGAGACTTGAGCCAGTCAGCAAAGGTGTTTTTTGGCCCTTTTTTCTGGCCTTCTGCTTCATGTCATTACTAAGCCAAAGATTCGGTTGGTCCCAGGACATACTGTGCCACAGAGACTGAACTCCAGGTTCAGGTTATTTTAAGAAACAGAGAAATACCTCTACATATAGGCCACTGCCATTTTATTAGACTTACTCCTCTGTAGTATTAAATTACTTGTCATGGTTCCCTGGAGGTTATTGAAGCTTTACTTTCAGTGCACCATGGTTGAATTGCTACATCAAATTGTGGAGAACTTCCACATGATTAACAAGCAGTGGTGGTTTAAGCATATTCTTTCTTTCAGTTTGTTACTATTGCACATATACAACTGTGAGTTTATTTCCTGCAATGCATTTAAATTGGCAGTTGGTGGTGGAGTGGCCTGTAGAAGCATTGGATGTGTTCAATAACTTGGGTGGGGTTTTTTTCAGTATCGTTTTCATTAAAGTATCACTTGTTGCAAAATAGCTGTGAGTAAGTATTGTTATTAAAGCAGTTTGATGACCTCTAGTTCTTTTTTCTATGCAAAAAGCTGAAATAAGGTGATGGCAATGGGGAAACAATTTTTAAGGCGAGCAATCAGGTGACTTGATTTATCAGCAATCAGTTACTTTGTAAGTTTCTGTGGAGCCTAGAGAGGCTGAAGAAGATTGCGTTCCTGAGTACTGAAGTGGTGTACCAATTTGGAAGCTGTTTGCTTGATTTAAAGATTTTGTAAAAAACATATATTAATTAGGATTAGTGATGCTACCTTTTTTTTTTTTTTTTCCTTTCTTTTTTTTTTTTTTTTTTTTTTTCTGGAAGAGCAAAAAGGTGGGGAGCCGAACTTTAATCATGGCTGAGCTCCTCAACACAACATTAAACTAAAGAAGCAGTGATAACTTGTCTTGGAAGACCACAAAAGAAAAAAGCATGTTCAGATATCCTCAGAGTGACAATGTTAGTCTTGAGAGATGAGTATCAAAATGCCACTGAAGGCAGAAGAACTTTCTAGTAAAATTTCACAGCCTATTCAAAATCACTTGTCTGCATGATGTTTTGCCTTGGGCAAGTAACTTATTAAAAGTAGCTCATTTGATTTGAGCCAGAGCTGTGTGTTTTGACTGAAGTTTGGAACCAAAGCTGATGGGCAGGCTGAGCTTTAGATTGCCCTCAATGTTCTTAGTAGACAGTGGTAGAAGTTTTTAAAACTTGTGTGTATGTAGAGTCAGCTTGGATGTCTTTCAGTGAAGTATTTTTTTGCAGAGATATCAACTCCAGTGTTGAGTCAGGAGCCCAGCACTGTCCAAAACAGGCATAGCCAGTTCATATCGTGACATCCTAGCTAAGATGACATGCTAGACTTAGAAGGGAAAACTTAAACATCCTCACGTGGTGTGGCACCGTGCTGTTGGCGGGGCCGGGGTTCCAGGCGTGGGGATGGCTCACGAAAGGCTGGTGGTGCCGTAGGGTGGTGCGGGTCCCGGGAGGGCACGGCGGGAGTTGGGCTGTGCACAGAGCACCATCTGCTGGCCTCCGGGAAAATCACTGCTGCCATCCATGGCTGTGCCTGGGCGGCGGGGCTGGGCTGCAGAGGCACTGAGCGCTTCGGGGCGGGTTTGCGGCTGGAGGTCCAGCGCTGCCTGAGCAGAGCCGCAGGGCACCGGGCAGCCCGAGCTGCTGGGCCCGCAGCGCAGCGCCCGAGCCGGGCAGCTGCGGCCCGCTGCAAACCGTGCAGCTCGGAGGCCTGCAGAGGAAACTGGAGAAGTGTTGTAATTAAAAAAAAAAAAAAAAAAAAAAAAATCAGAAGTGGGAATGGACTTATAATTTGATGGACACTATTTGCTGCAAATTTACTTTGTTTTACAAATATCTCTAACAGAAACTTTCAAACGTTTTTGTCTTTGTGACTGGAAAAAGAACTAGGGTAGGATTTGAGTGCTTGTTAAAGCTGTAGGTTTTGATTAAAAAGGATATATATAATATTAAAAAAAGAATATCACTTAATAATTTTCATATATACACAGACACATATTTATACAAATATCTGTCTGTGTGCATGTATAGTCACAAAATTTTTTGTGTGAAAAAGGCATTTTTTAATATAGAAGAGTTAATAAAAATATACAAACTGTTATTTTGCCTTGATTTTGACTTAGTGTGAGAATACTTTCTGTGAATCTGATCTCCTGAGCTCTGCCAAGTATTCTTGAGTTTTGGCATTTGTGCTTTTTTAGTCAGTCCTGGTTTCTTCTGTGTTTTCAAAAGAATGTTTCTTTGTCTCCAATGTTGGCATTGCTGTTGGCATATATTCAGTGAATGTTCTGGAACAAATCTCACACTTGCCAGACCTCAGTTCTGTAAGTCATGAGCCTAAGTGGCATAGAGTCAGTCAAACTCTTATTCTTGGGGAGTGAAGAGAGATCAGGGTAGCAGCTGTGAATAATTTAACGTTGATCCTTGTGGACTGGGATCAGGGAGCACACAGACTCAAATGCTTGTTTGTGCACTTCATGTAGATGGACTGAATCTAGGTCCTACCACCCTGCTAGGAGCAGTTGTGATGCTGGTGCTATGATTTGCACTGGCACGGCCCAAGGTGTAGTGAATCAAACTGTAATTTTTTAATGTTTTTATTTCTTTGAACTCCATACCAGTCAACCTAGCATTTCTCTTTATTTACTCAAATAAGTACTGATTAACCTCTTTTGTTGTGTACCTTGTCTCAGCCTTGGTCTAGAAGCAGTGAGATAACCAGTACAGTGCAGACACTTTGAGGGGTGGGTTGAGAGAGAAGTACCCACTCTGTGTGGGTGTCACTACCCGCTGCATCAAATTTCTTCATCTGGTGCTAGCCACATTTCCTCTACTGGAAACAAATTTGAAAAAAAGTTGTGGCTTTACTATGTTTATTTCTAAAACTTCAGAGACTGTTGGGTTTTCCTGTGAAGATGTTATATAATGATGCTAGACTTCCTATCCTTCCTCAGTGTTGGGAAAATATGGTATTCCACTGCACACAGTGGAACAGAGAGAGATAATTTTGCTTTCTGAAATACCCACCCTACTGAAACCTTGAAGCTGCAAAAGAGCCTTCTGGTTTTTTTACAAAAAATTCTGACTTGACACCTTTCAAAGTATTAAGTAGTAAACTCTAATATCTCAGAAAGCAAGTAATTTCTCTGAAAATTAATTTTAAAAGCTGGTGTGAGCTTTTTAAGACTCATGGGGATTGTTGAAAATGCTGTTGAATCAGCAGTGTTCCATCACTGCTGTTTCAAATTAAGTTTGACTACAAGCAAAATACTTTAGATATTACAAAGGAGGGTCATGAGGCATCAGAAATGAATTAGCTTTTAAATCAACATGGGAGTGACTAAAGCATATGCATAATTGAATGAAGTGAAAATTTTGCCTACAGTTCCTTTTAAAACCACTAACCTTCAACAAGAGGTTTGATTAATATTTAAGCAAGAACTTCAAAAAGAATTGAGTCTGTCTTGAAAGAATTTAAATCCTTACTGCTGCACTGAAGCCAATAAATTTAATACTAATAATAAATTTCAGCTTACCTTCTGTATCATAGCATCAAAAATTTCCCAAAAATACTAGTATTTTGGAGAGATGGGGGATGAGTTTGTTTGGTTTTTTTCCTTGTTTGTTTCAAGTGGAACTAGTCTTTAGCTAAGCTAGAAAGTTTAAAAAACCTTCAGAAACTCAGAAAGACCCCCAAAGTTTGACTTTGCTGTGAGCAAACAGAATGAGCTTTTGGCTTTGGGTGCAAGTTTTGGATTTTTTTCTTGGGATTTTGTGACCTGTTTCAGAGAGATAAATCAAAGTTCTTTTTCTAGCTAATGGTGAGAGAAGCAAATAAAGTATCATCTCTAGATTTTGAATGAAAATTTAAACTTAGTGTTTACAATGCTTATGCAGCAGAAACTGTGAAACATTTTTTATCCTGATATTAGCATTTTTATCTTCTACATTTCACTTCATAATTTAAAAAAAAATTTACACTTGTCCTAGCACTAACTTTATTAAGTCACTAGTGAAAAATAGCATTGAATGATTTTTGAAATCTGTTCAAAGTGTAGCTTCACTGCTTCTTAAGTAACAGTTGTCTAGAGTTATAGAACAGATGATTTGCCTGGATAATATAATTAATTTGTGTGAGGAAATTCAAGTGTATTCTCTTTTTGTCAGTTACCTTTTGTTCTCTGCCCTTCTGCATGTTTTTCACCTTTTGTCTGTGTAAGGATGCAAGCTGGAATATGTACAGTAAGGTTTTGTTCCTGGAAGTGATGCTGGCATAGTTTCTTTTTGCTTAGGGTGACCTTGTAAACTAGAAGTTTCTGTAACTATGCTCTGTCAACATTTGAGGCTAAATGTTGCACTCTAGATAACAATTTTTTTGCTTGAAAAACGTTTAAGTGGCTGTTTAGTATCTGAAACTTTTATACTGACAGATAACGTGCAGAACTCTCTTTATAATTAGTCCACAGAAGAAAAACTTGCTCTAGCTCAAGAAGAATTAGTTTCCAGCAGGAATCGAATCGCTAGCAATAATCAACAGATTCAGGAACTGAAGAAAGCGAAGTCTACACTGGAGCAGGACGCATCAAAGAAAGAACAGCAGCTGGGTGAGAAGACCAAAATGCTACAAGATCTTCAGAATGACAGGGTAAATGCCTTTACCTTTTGAAATCTCCACACAGGAGATTTCACATCCACTCCCTGTAGGCACCCTTTTTTATTTTCTATTACATCCCTAATTTGGGAGCATAACACTGTTGTAGTGCATAACAATGACAGTTTTGCTGAACCTCTGGTGAAAAGACTTAAAAAAGAGACAGTTGTAGTGAATTTGGTTCAGAATATGCTGTTAATTTGTTCTAGACAGGTTTGTGGCTAGACAGGTGGAAAAACATTATTAGTTTTAAATCTAAAACTGCAATCATGCTGCTAATTGCATTATTGTGGATAGATATATGGCAGTTGTTTCCTTATAATTACAAAGCCACCAAGTATTTTTGGGCCTGGATGCTTTTTGATTGATTAGGTTTTTTATTTTATGAACTTGGAAGAGGTAACTTTTCTAGCACTTCTATTTCTCTTTAAGATTTTGAAAGAAAAAGATTTGGCTAATGAAAAATGTAAAACGACTGAGCTCCAGGAAATAAAGAATAGACTTGAAAAAGAAAGTGCCAAGCTGGGTGAAGAGCTTAGAGCCTGCAAGCAAGAGTTTGAGAAGGTAGGTACATTGAGACAAACTAAGTCTTCTTCATGTGTTTGGTTATCTAGTGAGAAATATGTGCCTATTCAGTAGATGTTATCTGGAATGGCTTTGCAAAGATGGTTACTGTAAATATTGGTATTACAGGTAAGGAAACCAAAGTCCAGATTTTATTGAGCTTCCTCAGCAATGGTGTCTTGGTTGGTGATGATCCTTGAGTACCAGGGCCTAGTGAGCCAGGTGGGCTGCATAGCTTGTCTTAGCTTCAGGATGGATTGTATGTCCTGGCTTTTCTTCAGTTCCACTGTAAATTCACTCTGCATACCCCTGCTTGTCTATTCTGAAATGAAAAGCTGTCCAAAAGAGTCACAATGGTGAAGTTTTCCTAGATACTCCAGGCACATCTGGGACTTCTCAGGGATGCATGGTAGAGTTGAAACTCCCTTAGTGTTGTTTCTTAAAATGTCTTAAAAAGTCACAGCTGCGGAAGCCTCATAAAAGGAAAATGTCAGGAGCCTCGTAAAAGACAAACTCTTCCAAAATCATAACAATCAGTTGAGCTCTCTAAAGGGTAAAAGTTGGGGGGATTCAATGAAATAATTTTCAGGTCTTCAGTAAAACTGACTGTTTCTTGCCACACACTACATATTCTGCTTTTTTAGTCTCTGTAAAAACTAACATTCCTAAAAGGCTGCAGTTTGTGTTTTCCATAATGTACTAGCCATTATATTTGCATCTGTTAACCACACTTAAATTGTTGCACAAGTATAAATACAGGTACAGTTCCCTATACACTAATAAAAAGAAAATAACATGATAACTTATGACATTCAGATGTTCTCTTGTTCTGTATTGTTTAGAAAATGGTCTGTAATTTTTAGGTATAAGTCTGTGCTTTGTTTCTCTCAAGTACTCTGTGCTTGGGAAAGGTATTCCAATTTTTGTTGTTCCTACAATGTCTATTCTAAAGAATAAAATTTATAAAGATGTAAAAGGTGTGCACTCTAATATCAACTTAATTGTAATTTCTTCATCTCCCTACAAGAAATCAGACTGAAAGTGTTCTAAAGAGTTAAATTCTGTTTACCATCTCCTAGCAAGGAATGGATGTATATGTATCTGTATATGTATCTATCCTCTTGTTCTGAGGATATATTCTTTTCATTGTCCTTGGTTTTAACTCATATTGTGAATTTTGATTTATGGAAAATGGTCCACACCTATTAGTCTGTTAGTACCTATATGCTTGGCTGTGTGATTTTAAGGAAAATAGTTTCTATAAACGAACTATTCTAGAGTTCAGTTACAGAACAAGTAAAGACATTATATCATCCCACTTGCTTAAAACAGAGTAATTTATTATACATTGAAGACTAATAGAAACTTTCTTCCATCAGCATTCAGTTATACATTGTCATTATGAAGTTTTTAACCTCATTATTGCACCCAGAGAAAAATATGAAGTAAATTTTAGAACAGTACCTAGAAAATAATGATGGATGCATCTTTTCAGGGAATGGTAGAAAACAATTCAACAGATCATCCTCTCCATTTTAGCAGAAACATGTCGCTGTGGGACACGATCAATGAGACATGGACTCGTGGTTCAGAAGGCTGATGCTTTGAAAAGGGGCTAGTTTATTTTTAGAACTTATTTTTATACTTTTTTACAATGTGCCCACCTAAGAGGTGGGATCTTTGGATCCATTGGCTACACCAAGGGTCAACAAGCAAAGTCCCTCCTCAGAAGAGGGAAAAGTGAAAAACAAGATAATTTACATAGAGTGACTTTGTTTACGGTCTCAAATCCCTGGGAAAGAGTTTAAGAAAAATGCAAACATGAGAAACAGTGACTACAGAAACATGCATTAAAATTATTTTTAAAATTGAATGTTGATCATAATATAAGTGTAAAATCTTTGATCATGAAAGTCACTGATACTTTGCTCTATAAAATCATCCTTTCTTCTGGTGATAAAACTAAAAATTATTGCTATCCTCTCCTAGGAAAGGATTGCAGTATTTTTGAATTTAAGTCCATTTACACTTTCATGTTGCAACTTTTATTTTGAACTCTGTATCCTAACAGGAGGTGACAAATCTCAAGGATGCAAACCAGCTATTGATTCAACAAAAATTAGAACTGCAGGGCAAAATAGATAATGCGAATTCAACTCTGGAACAGGAGAAACAAAAACATCAAGCTATCAAAGATCAGCTGAAAAAGAGAGAAGATGAGCTGAAGAAAGAATGTGCTGAAATTGAAGCCAAACTGGTTAGTATGTTAGAGAGAATGAGATTGCTGTTTTGTGAACATGCCTTTGGATTCTTCCAGGGACAGAAAAGAATCAATGGGTTGACTTTAGTTTCACTTTACATGAGTTTTTAAATGACAAGTTCAAGAACTTAGAGGCATTTAATGGTATAGGAAAATTCAGTGAGGTGACAGCTTTGTCTAGTAGAGTACGTTAATTAAAAGAGTGATTCTATTACAATAAGATTCTTTGCCTCAGTTAAATGTAGGGAATAGGGAAAGAATGCTTTGAAGCTTGTTTTTCATTTTTTCATTGTTTTTATAGCACACAGAGAAAAAAGACAAAGAAGAAGAAAAACGGAAACATGAGGAAAAGGAGACCAAGCTCACCATGCAGGTCACAGCCCTGAATGAAAACCTGGCTACCATGAAGAAAGAGTGGCAAAGCAGTCAAAGACGAGTGAGTGAGCTGGAGAAACAGACAGATGATTTACGTGGGGACAATGCTGTCTTGGAAGCAACAGTCCAGAATAATCAGGATGAGAGAAGAGCATTGCTGGAGAGGTAAGCTGTGGTCATGATGATGTGGAAGTGTAGTTTGGGAAATTAAGTGAACTGAGAATGAAAACTTGTTTGAGTTGATCTGGGATTTTATGTTCATGCTTTATTTAAATCTGTATTTGTTTGTAGGGCCTGGGCTGTGGGTACAGTTTCCAGAGTGCAACCTTCTGTCATCCCTGTCAAATCACAGCAAGAGGTTTTGGGAACCAACTGTGCTGTTTGTGATCGTTGTGTAGAAAATAAGGCAGGCTTATCAGGATCTATACTTATCACTAAAGCTACAGCTCTGTGCTTGTTTTCAAAGATTTATGCCCCTCTGTAAGAGCCTTCTAAATCCACTGGGTTCCTCTGAGATTTCAGGTATATAGGCTGTGGCTTCTCATCTGTTATGTCAACCTTGTGAGGCCTGGCAGAGAGAACTTTCTCTTACCTCAACTAACTGTACTTCTCCATTACTCTGAGGCTCCTGTGCCTTGATTCAGTTCAAGTACATGCCCATGTCATCCAGAAGCCTGGAAGAGACCCTTTAAGTAACATAGAACTTGCATAGGAACTCCTAGGTCTGCCCACTACTCTGTGTATTGGGTTAGATAGACTGAGGTTCACAAAGGAGGCATTTTCTTCCTCCTGAAAACGTGCAGTCTTATCTTCTCCAGTCCTGCTGTTGTCTCTACAATACATTTAAGTTTTAGGTAAGCAGAGCGCTTTTGTTTCAGGCAGCAGGAGGCCTTTCAAGGCAGCGGGAGCTGCCTGAATGCAGTGCTTTCCAGGGTAGAAGAAACACCTGTGAGACAGGAAGCCTTTTTTGTCCTTATTTCCTGATGTGTTTGGTGAAGGCAGAGGGAACACTTTTGTTGGTACTGTCAAGCTTGGTGATTTGACTTTTGAGCAGCAGACCTTCGAAAAGGATGGGATCAATTCAAGTGAGATCCTCTTTCTTTGGCAATCCCTTCTCTGTGTTGAACTCACCCAGTAGCTGTTTACAGCTTGGCAGAAAAATACCCTTTGAAATTTGGCTTTGAGCAGTTAACTGAGTTTCAGCTGATGGGAGGTGGCCTTGGTAGAAGAAAAAGGTTTCTTTCCTGCTCTTTTCCTGACCTGATTGTAGCAGCTGGTTTGTGAGAGTGTCCTGTTGCACAGGGTATTTATCAGGGCTTGCTATTGAGGGACTGCATTCAGCACTGTCTCTGGTTTGGGGTGTAACTCCAGGTATTGAGAAGCTGCAGATACTTAGGAGCAATGCCAGTATAGTCTTTAACTGATTGTTACAACAGAATGTTTTCCTAGTTAAGGCATCCAAGAACTTTTCAGAGCAAGGATTCTTCTGGCTGGATAGTATGTGGGTAACTCTCAGACTGACAATCGATCCAAAGGACACACAGTTTACATTGTCTTAAATGCTTTGAGCTTACTATTTATTATTTTACCTCAGGTGTATAAAAAGTGAGGGAGAAATTGAAAAGCTTCAAGCCAAACTTGTAGAAATGAAGAAAAAGCTGGACAATACAACTGCTGCAATGCAGGAACTTGGCCGAGAAAACCAGTCATTGCAGGTATAATTTGATTTGAAGCTATTAAACCTGTTGATTCTCTGTCTGGGACCTTTGGAGAATTTCAAATTTGTGTCAGATTGGTGGTGGGTTGCCTTTCCAGAGGGAATTAAGGTGTTATGTTTGTGGTGTGTGAGAGTCATACTTCTGTCTGTGTGTTATTAAATCTGCTTATAGCTTCAAAACTATAAGCAGATTTAATAACACACAGAAGGTTTCCTCTCTGAACAAACATAAGCCCTGAGTATCATGACAGAATTGGTGCTTTTATTTTGCAATGGGTAGTGCGTGCTGTTGAAATAGCGGATATTAGAGGAAATTAGACCTGCATTTTTTAAAATGCCTGATGCCTTTTTTACATCTTCTGTATAGATCAAACATACACAAGCTCTCAACAGGAAGTGGGCAGAAGACAATGAGGTACAGAATTGTATGGCCTGTGGAAAAGGCTTTTCAGTGACAGTGAGAAGGGTAGGTGTGTTCTATTCTGTGTCTATGGCAATTTTGTTTTTTCATTGTTTTCAAACTCTTAGATGGGATATGGACTTCAGAAAATGGCCTGAATAGTGCTGTGATCTCAAGACATCTCAGAATACAGTTACTGTTTGAAGTGCCTTAACATATTAAAAATAATGGCTGTGGAGCTTACTTTATTCATGATTCTTTTCCCATTCTAACAGCATCAGTTTATAGACAGTGTTAAAATGCTTCAATCCCCTAAGCAAGCAGGCAAAATATGTCGTAAGCATATTTACAGAAAATATATTTATATCCAATCTGAACTAAATTTATGGGTATAAAAGGAATGTAAATTGGTTGAAATTAGGTATGTGTGAGAATATGAGGCATCACCATGATCTGGTGCTTTGTGACTATACATTTGTAAACACGGAACAGAAGAAGCAACTGGACGTGTTTTAGGTCTGTAGTCAGACCTTGAAGAACTGCTGTGGTCAGGTTACGATGTTAACATCAACTAGCAGGATCTGCTCTTCATCCAGAGATAAGCACCCCTCCAGCAAGTGACTTGGCAATGAAGTACATAAGGGATATTTGTGAGATCCATTTTTGCAGAGCTTCCTGGTCTAGTCTTACATGATTTCCCCTGGCCTGCACTCTTGTGATATTCTTTGGGTAGTCTTCGAACAAAGGCTGCTTGATCCTTTGATTCAAGGATACTTCTCAACATGAAAGCAGGTAACTATGTATAAGAAGACTGTATTTCATGTGACCAGAACAAGTTCAAGAGAACAAATTCAAGAAGAGGATGAAGTTGCCCATCTATTTTCTGGTGTATTCTCTTGACTCAGTGAAGCACTTCTGAATGTTTTACTCATATACCCTTTAGAAAGGATTTACTCAAAGGACCTTCTCTGTGCTATGTAACTGCCAATTAAAAATGAAGACTAATTTTTGAAACGTGAGAGTTGATTTGGCTAACAGTTGACTTGACATAATAGTGATCTCTATTAGTGATCACAGCTCTGCCACTGATGTTCAGCATGTATGTTTCTTCTCTTTTGCAGCACCACTGTAGACAGTGTGGAAATATCTTTTGTGCCGAGTGCTCAGCAAAGAATGCCTTAACTCCTTCTTCCAAGAAGCCTGTCAGAGTCTGTGATACTTGCTTTAATGACTTGCAAGGATAACTGGCTATTGTGAGTGACAAAGAAATGTTACACTAAAATTTACTATTTCTGTTGATGCACTTCATTCAGCACTCAGACTACTATTCAGTTTGGACAATGATTGTAACACTTGGCAAAATCTAGTATATTTTAAAATGTTTATTGATACCAAGCAAAATTATTGTATTTTTTTGTGAGACATGGGCTCAGATCATTCATAGCTTACTGACATTAATCATGGAAAGAGCTTTTATGTCTAGATTAGAAATATCCAGTTATTTGTAAATAAAGTTTAAACAGAGGAGTAACAATGTATTTTTTTATCTTTTATTTTTTTGTTCAAGAGAAACAGCATTTATGTGATATTGAAGTTTATTCTTGTTTTCTTCAAAGAAAAAGGAAGATGCAAAAACTTGTGAGGATTTTATGTATCCACTGTTGCTGTAAAAACATAACTAATTGTTGCATTTGATTGCATATCTGATGGTCTTTATAGTCTCCTGTGATTTTGTTTTTTTCTCTCTCTCTGGTTCTTGCATTTTTCTCTTTAAAGTTTGAACTCCACAGTGAGAAAAATGGCTGGACTCAACTTCAACTCAGTTTTATTTGCCCACTTGTAAAATCAGCATCCAAGTCCTTATCCAATACAGCAGTTGGGTGCTGGAACATCTTTACACATACTGTATTGCATAGTTGGTGTGTGAGTGCGTCTCTCTCTCTCTGAGAGAGTATGTGTGAAGGAATGAGGAGACAAAGTTTATCTGGCATTGTAGCAATGTTATATGATACATTATAATATTTCATCCCATAGTGATCCATTTCGCTTTTATGAATTTGGTTGACACATTTTTAATATTCAAGAAACCCTTACGTGTGGGTTTTAAAAAGCAAACAAACAATGCTGTGTAGCACATCTCTGCCCTTGCCCATACTCTGGGAGCACTGGGAGATCACTGCTGTTCTAGGGGACATCCTGACCTTCCAAGCCAGGTATCCAACTAAGAAAAAGTATTTTTTGAGACTGCTGTAGTTTTTCTGGGCTTTTCTTCTGTCCCTTCCATCAGCTGTTGGTAAAAGAAGCTGAACTCCTGCTACACCTAACAAACCTCACTTTTCCATTACTCCATCTGATCCCCATTACCAGGGGCTCTGAAGTGCTATGTTAGTTATGTGATTTAGTCCGCTTAGAATGGAAAACTGGCTTTGTTATAAGCCAAGCAGCTCTAACTAAGAGGCCAAAATATCTGACTATAAATATTTATTCATATTTTCTGTACTGGGAACAGAAGTTTCTTGTACAGTTCATGTAGGCTCCAGACTTCTTTTTAGTTGTCATTTTGTTTGCACCTCTTCATTTTTGCTTGCCTGTGTCTAACTTTTCTTCCGTTTGTATCTGGTATTTCAAAACCCTTAAGATTGTTTCTTCTAAGCAGCGGTTGGTTATGCCTTCCAATATTTAGGAATTTTTAATATTTTATTTGTCTTAAATACCCTAATAAATGCGCAAATGGTTTAGTATCTTAGCAAATTTTGCCAGCTGTTCAGAGAAAAAGGTTGTGTCCTGAATTCCTCTACTTCTTTCCTGAGGCAAGGAATCAAATTCTGTCACAGTGATGGTAGCTTAGTCATCATTATGAAGATTTGTTTGCTTTTATCTGGTTACAGCTCTATATGTGAATGAAGAAGTGTCTCCTTTATAAAAAATGTCTTGTCTTGATTAACTGTCAAGTGAAGAAACTTCATCCCTCTACTCCAGAAGTAGAGATCTGTATGCTTCATATTCCCATTTAACTTATCCAGCAAGTTCTATATTTGCACTGTTTTCTTAAAGAGAAAGAGTTTTCTTAAAATTCAGTTCTTATTTCCCAAAAGCCAATTGAATGATGTAACTTGTTCTTGTCACTTTAAAAGGGTTTGGGCTACAACTGGTTCATACAAAACACTGATCTGCTTTTCTGGTTTGAACTTGAGAGTTGCTTGCTCAAAAAAAGAAAAACAAAATGGCTGCTGCAACAATTCCATATGAACAGAGCCTCTGGACTCCCTGTTTCTCATCAGTGTAACTGTTTGGCATAAGAATCTTGTGAATAGAAAATATGAACAGAATCTCTGTCTCTGGGAATTTTTTCCTATTTATTTGTTTACTGAGAGAAACCAAAAATTTTTCTTTAGAGTCTTTGTTTTTCTGACTTTAGAAATGTAGGAAAAGTAGAGATGTGACATCATGCTCCAGCCTAGATTCATTCCACCCTTTTGTGTAACACACAAGAACCTTATGCTGTTCTTAGTTGAAGGACAACCACATAGAACAGGAGGGATTTTGAGAGGGAAAGAAGAAATTTCCCACAGTTTCTGCTAAGATCAAAGAACACATGAGGCAGAGGAAGATGGAGATCTTTCAGGGGAGCTAGGAAAGTGGTTAGAAGATTCAGTTGTGTTTCAGCCTTTTGATTGGGAATGTGAAAGCTCAGGAGAGACTTCTGCAGTGGTAGAAGCTCTGGAAGGGTTGTTCTTAATTCAGCCTTTTGGGGTGCCATTGTGTAGAGACAAGCAGAGTCACCTTTTTCAGCAGGCTGCTGAAGCAATGCAGTTGGTTGACTGCAGATCACGCCTTGGTGGTGTGGAGCTGCTCATCTTCAGGGATAAAACCAGCTTGATTTTTGGAAGTTGCTTTTTGCTGGGCAGTTTATATAACCAGCTTTTTGAGGGGATGGAAATGCTTTTTGAACACACATTTTGTAGAAAGAAGTATTGTTAAAATCTGGAGGAACAGTGGTAGAAACTTCCGTGCCTGAGCATTGATTCTGCAGCAGTAGGTCCTAGTTTCTACAGCTTTTCACTGGAATGAATTTATGACTCCATTGCTGGGTCTTATTCTCCTTCTTTTGTACTTGTAATTCTTAGTGCTGGTCTGTATTTGTTGACAAATTGATGGTATACTGAGTCTATAATATTTGGCTTCACTGCCAGGTTGGAAGCTGTGTTCAAGTTCAAGAAAATAGCCCATAATAAGGGAAAGTGGAAGGTGAAAAGCTGTGAATTTACAAATATGCTTGCAGAGTCTGACTATTTTGATGGGCATTTTTCAGTAGGAATGTGGGCTTTTTGTTCTACTGCCTTAAAATCTAAGTAACAGGAAAACCAAGTAAAAAGCCTAGTGACTTTTACCACAGTAAAGTAAAGGATTCCAGGCAACTGATTTTCCATTCACTGATTTTTCAGACTGCAGACACAGGGACAGTGGGGAAAAACTAATATAATGGCACAAGAGACTGAGTCTGGAACTGGAGGATGCACAGTGATATGTTTTTACAGCCTCTAGCAATAGGCAAATTGCTCTGATTCACTGAGCAGCAGCCAATATAGAGGAAGCAAATAATGGCAAAACCAGCACTCAAACCAGTAGGTTTGTGGGATCCTCAAGCAGCCTTTGATTACTAGTCCTTACTATGGCATCAGGAATGGGACAGTGAAGTGTGGACTTTGTTCTTGAAACTGTCCCATCTGCAGGATACTCCATCCACATTCAGAATTGCTGTGAGAGCAGAATGTGAGAAACCAGCTGTTTCATGGGCAGAGATAAGCTATGAAAGCTTTTGTGAATTATGAAAGGACGGTCTTACTAAGGGTGGGGAGAGGTTCTTCTAACTTCTTGGAGGCAGCACCTCTCTTCCCAGTCAAAGACCCACAGTCCATTGTGTTTTTGCCTCATAAATGCAAATCCTACTGTTCCATTCTGGCCTCATGTCAGCAGTACTGGAGACAGGATTGCAGAGGTCAGTGGCAGGCTTTTGAGCTTAGCTGGCTCTGCTTCGCTGTTATTTATTTCTTCTCCCCATGTACTGGCTAATGTAATATTCCCCCTTCTGCAAAGGTTGAATGAAGAGGATAGAAGTAATGAGTCACAGTAGGAAAAGTTGCTGTCTAGAGATGAAGAGACAAAAGGAATTTTCTGCTGTGGCTTCCAACAGAGGCAAGAGGTTTAGAGGGATCTCATTTTTCAGCTGGCTTCAGTCTTTAGCATGAGATTCCAAGGCTGTAGGGTGAAATGTGGGCTTTTGCCTCTGTTTTTGGAAGGTGTCAAGTAACCAAGTTGTCATGGAGTTTGGAGCACAAGGTACACAAGAACAATGAGTAACTACTTTTGTTGGCTTTGGGACCATTAGGATTGTTTGTGAATCCTCACTGGAAAAGCTTTCTTGTTAATGAAGCAAGAAGGGATTTGGGAGCAGAAGCATGAAGTAACCTCTCCACGTTTGTATTACATGAGCCAGAACAATTGAGCTTCTCATGCTAGATGTAGGAGAAGTGGCATTCATAAAGGGACCTGGAAAACTCAACTGCTTTTTTGGATTGTTAAGTGTCAGTTAACCATGGAGTGGGAAGAAATGCTTGTTGCAAAACTTACAAAAATTATGGCCAGTACACAGTGATGGGCATAAAAATGCTGGAGCTTAAGTTCAAATAGGAGCTAAATTATGCCAAGAAGAATGATATCATGGTTTGAGCATGTTGAAACTGATAATTACTCTTCCAGGTACCACCCCTCCTGCTCTCAGATTCTCAGAGAACTAGGAAACAACCCTGTCATTTGCACTGTGCACTTTTTGCTGTCTAAGAGAATCTACAGTAAGTGGAATGGCATCATGTGCATTGCATGTGTTAGCTGTAGTCATTGGACAGCAGGTTTATAATCAGCTGGATTTTTCACTGTATACTTTTGGCCCTAAGGAGAATTGCACTCATAGTTCCTTTTACCAAAAACACAATCATCATCTGAGAGCACATATAAACAAAAACCATGTTAGTCACACACATCTTTATAGAACTCAATTTTAAGGTTATAAAATGAAAAAAAAAATTATATATTTGCAAGGATCTTGCCAGTTGTCCATTTCTTTGAAGTCTTGACCTCAGCATCCATTTTAGAGTAAGCTTAAAATTATTGTCCAAACACAGCCTCTCCAAAAGCACTAATTGATGTACTTTTCAAAACCAGATATAATTGCATTTAAGTCCTGCCACGAAAATGTGGTTTTTGAGGTATTTTTTCTGTTTCTTTTTAAAGGGACACTGAATAGAAAAGTTTGCATGTTTAGAGAGAACATTTAGATACCACTTAAGTTCACAATAATGAGGAGTGTAGGTATTAGGTAATGTAATAAACTCTGCCTACTGTCTGTAGCTCTCCACATACTACTCACTCACTATGCAGCAGATAGGAAAGTGTCTGTGCATTTAGAGATTGATGAAGCCCTGCTACCCCTTTGGATCAGTGTTGTGTGGAAGCAGGAGCCTGGAAGGCACATTTTCCAATTTTCCCTCCCCATGTGGCTGAAACCTAACGCTAAAACCAAATTCGTCTGTATTTCCTGCTTTTCTTTGGGTAAAGAGGGCTGGGAAAGGATATTCATTGTTATATGTCAGCAGGTCAGTGCTGGCAGGTCCAGGCTACTGCTGTTGGCTTTATGGCAAAGTCCTCCATTGTATGATGCTGGAGCTTGATGCCTGGCACAAAAGGGATGTTTGAAAGAATGTCTCGCTGGGTTAGCAAATACCAGAACTTTTTATAGTAAAATGTCCAAAATGCTGCTTGTATAGAAATTGTCACTTTTGTAAGAAAAGAAAAAAAGTCACAAAAAAAGTCACACCCCCCACCCCCCCATTTGATGCCATTACATAAGATTTAATTTAAGCTACCTCTCAATGTGAATTGCAAACATTAGGTAAGTTTAATAAGGTTTTCTCACTGTCACATAATGTAAAAGTTATGGTGAATGCCAAAATTGCAAAAGTTTATCACCAAAAAGGAAAAGTCAAGTTTTTTTTTTTTTTTTTTTTTTTTTTTAATGTGTATTTGAAAATATCTAACAGTTTCAAGTTATTGTAAATTCTCTTAAGATCTTTTAACTTCTGTAGTTTCAACCTTGGAAACTCTAGCTGCTGGACAGGAAATAAATTATAACCACAAGCTTTCATAATTATGGTCTGCTGGGTAAAACAAATTTTGTATGGAGCTTTGTCGTTTGGATACAGATAGCCTCAGTCACCAAATGTACCATTCATTTGGTCGTGGTTTTTTTCTTCAGTACTCGAGATATGAACTTGATGAATGGTGTTCTGTGATGGATGCGTGCCACAAATTACATGGTCTCATTTGCCTCTTTTCTGACTTTTAATGATCAGTTTATTATTGCAGATGTGAATATTGTTCATACAGTTTAATTTCTGTATAATTGTATAAAATATAAATGGAAAAAATATAAGTTTTTACTTGTTATTTAGAAGTAATGTACTATAAAAGACTTACGTTGCAGTTTTGCTTACAGAGTACTGTACTTCTAAACTGGATCCTACCATCTTGGTAGGTGTAGATAGATTTTTTGCATGAGTCTGTTTTGGTTTTATTTCTTTTTAATTGAAGTTTTATTCTCTTAAGTTCTATTTTCAGTGTTTGTGTTTACTACTTGTGATCATGTAGTTGTGCCTTACATTGTGAAAGAATTTAGTCCAGTGTGCACTGTAATTCTTAAACTCTGTGATCTGGAAGATGGCTGTGGATCTGAATGGGAAGGTGACACCATACATCAACAGGTTCTGTATAAAGTATGATGAATTGTTGCTGAATTGTCATTTTTGTTTTATAATCTGTTAAAGGAATGATTATTAATAATAATAAAAAATTAGACCTTTCTAATAGACCAGGTTATATCATTCAAAGCTACCTTGCCCTGTTTCAGACAGCAAAGCTACTTTGAAATGGTGGATATAAAGTTTTACAAAAGAGCTGAAGGGAAGCAACACATGTAAGAGCAAGCTAAATGTTCCAGTTTCTTAGAGTTGCAGGGAGCTGTAACAAAGGCTTTCACACTCCTGAGGACCCAGTAATAATGACTGGTTTTCAAATCTGGTTTTTTCACAGGTCAAATTCAGAGTAGTCTTTCCATTCCCAATAGCTGTGCAAGACTGCCAAGTATCCCACATTTGATGAAAGTCCTTCTGTCCCTGGCTGTGTTCTGACATCACATTCAATGCAGCTGGACAATTGGCATAGCTGCAAGACTTAAAAGTGGCACTGGTTTAATTTTTTAGACCAATAAAGGTCTCACTTATTAAATGGAAAGCTCTTTTAGGGTGGAACTGTGTTGCAGAGAGAAGCCAGATGGTTAATGTGGGAGATCAGCCATTATTAAATTATGGAGACACAACCAAACAACCCATATTTAGTTATTGAACCAGGGGATCTGTGTAGATACAGAGAAAGATGGAGAGGAGAGGTCTCCTCTAAAAGGCAGTTTGAATTGGGAAGTCAATTTCTGCCTCAACTGCTTCCTGAAACATCTTTCTCTTGACACCACAAAAGAGCCAATTGAGCTTGTGTCTCTATGAGGACAAGCCTGTATATAAATACTTCCTTCCCCTGGGCTGTCCTCCTTGGAGACATGCTGGTCTCCAGGAATGACTGCTTGTCTGGTGAAGTAAGTAGACCTGGCTAAAGGTTGTTTTGGTAAAAAGTATACAAAGTGAAATACTCTTTCCCTTCTCCCAGCACACAAAGCCTAGACTTCAGTCTGTCAGGTGTGACTCCTTTGGGCTTGAAATATCTTTGTCCTGTCAGCACTGGTTTCAGGATGCTGTGAGGTTCTGGTGAGCTCTCAGTGTGATGCAGTGTGCAGCTGAGCATGGGATCATGGCAATGGAGCACAGCTATGTCAGCCAGGTTGTGGCGAGGCATTGGCAGCTTGTGTAATGCCCTGGTGCAGATCTGTCTGCACTCTGTCCTGCCCTTGTGCTTCACACATTCACCACTTGGCATGGAGCCTGATGGCTGTTCCTTTCCCAGGAAGCTGTGACAAAAACTTGCCCATGATAGACACAGGGGAAGAGCAGGAATTTGTGTACCACAGTGGCCAGGCTGTATCTGGAGAGCTCTGGACCAGGTAAGTGCATACATACATATACATATATACACACTTTCAGTATTAATGCAGAAAACATCTTGTGATATTACAGGTTAGTGAGTAGAGACACATAAATATCAGAAGCTACGGCTACACAATTCTAATTTAATGAAATTTATTAATACAGTTTGAATGATGCAATAACCCCTCTAAACTTCTCTGGTGAGTGAGTTGTCCTTACCAATGCAAGGGGTTTTCCTTGTCATGCTTTCTAGGAAATGACAAGCTCTATTAAAGCTTCCCTGGGTGGCAAGAGCCTTCCCTAGGTGAAGCAAAGAAGCATCTAGGAGCGATGCGCTTGTTGCATGGCTCATTCCCCTCCTCCAGTTTATTCCATCGTGGTGTGGTCTGTGCGCCATACTTTTGTCAGTTCAGAAATCCATTAGCTTCAGAGACGTAAGGCATTCTGAAATAACTGTATTATCACCACAATAGTCTTCCACTGCATTATTAAATTTCAGAGGATTCAGCAGGGGAGCAGAAAGCAGTGCTTTTCTTGGTTTCATGTTGTGTGGTGTAATTGGAGATTGCTGCTTCTATCTGTGACATCCATGCTTTCTGTAAAAAGAAAAAATATATGTAAACTGAGAGAACTTAAGAAATTTCTAGTATGTTAGATGCATAAACATCCAGAGCCTTTAGTTTTATTCTCTCTTCAGGCTTGTGCTCATAATTGCTAAAAGAAACATGAATTATCTCACAACTGAGACTCTCCCAGTTGTTTAGGCCACTACATGCTGCTGGAATCTCTGTCTGGGGCCAGGGATTTCCAGTGAATATTTCCATTTTTTGGTTGGAAGGTAAGATTTTAATGCTCTGCTTGTAATGGTGAGGTAGTTGCAGGCTACTTCACCCCTTTCTTTGTAGTGGTTATTAATTAGCTTAATGCTGTCCCTGCAGTTTGAGTTCCTCTTTTTTATGATTAAGACAGCTCCAGTCCTATCAGCATCCCAAGTTCTGTCCCCCTGCAAGATCTGCCATGTGCTGCCAACTGAATGTCAGTTTCTAGTAACAGGCTGACAGCATTTAAGTCTGTTTGCTGTCATCCAGGTATGAGGGCAGGGTGTGATGGGGAGATAATTTCAAATATGTTAACTTCCGTTTTTTTGCTAGTCCAGATAGTCTGGTCACAGAAGCTGAGTTGTCTCTGAATTAGTATAATTAGACATTGGACTAACCCTAGAAGGATTTATCCTTTGGACTAAAACCTTTAAAGGGCCCTTTCAACCCAAACTCTTCTATGAATCTATGACATTGAGAAGATGGTAGCCCTAGTATGAAGGCAGTTTTGGAAAGGGAAGGTCATTTTTCAGTAACAGGAGAAAGTAGTGACTTCTTGAGTGGGTAGCTATTCCAAGTACCAGCCAGTGACTTGAAAATGGAAAGAATTCACTCAGTGCTTCTCTTAGAAAAAGTCTCTCACCATTTACTTGTAAGAATTAGGATTAGTGGTGGTCAATTTCTGTGGATTAGGTATTAGAGAGGGAAATTCCACTTACATGAGAAAGCAAAATACTGTGAAGTGCCTGACACACTTTCAGATGTTATACACAGTGCTGTTACTAGAAATGTGACATGGTGTGAAAATGAGGGGTAAATTTATATAACAGTGGAATTAATCATACCATCTGTTCAGTCATGTTGTGAATAGATGAGCATGAGACAGTTTTCTGATCTGAGTACTACTGCATGTGAGTTGGGTGTAGGGGGGTTTGTTTTGGTATTGACTTCTCTGGAGGGGCTGACCATTTTCTATGACACAAGAAATGGATTTTTTTTTTTTTTTTTTTTTAGCAATCAGAATTGATAATGTTTTTCAACAAGAATATGATCTGCTATCAACCCTGATAGAAAACTGGAACATGTTCAGCAGCAAAAATTTTGTAACAAATATGTAAGCCAGAGCACTGGGGTGTTATTTTGTTTTGTTTTAGTTTTGGTCAAGTGTCACAACTGTAAGAGATTCTTATCACAGCATGACCACTTTTAGGCTGCCACCCTCCTTTAGGGAAAGCATAGTTGTGTATTTAGAGAAGAAAAAAAAGATGTGTTACCTACCTTGGCAGTCTCTGTCTGAGCTTGTAGCAAGAAGACTGCTATGCACTGCCGATACCTGTTCTCATGCTGAATTAGAAAAGCATTTCGCAGGCTGAAGACTGGAAAATGTAAAGAAGTGATATAAATGCACCTCATACAATTGTCAGTCCAATTTTATATCACATTGATTATGATCAAAGAAATGATACATGCAAACATATTTTCTGATTTCTAAAAGGGCAATTGCACCCTCGTAGGGTGAGTTAATTTTGTTGTGTAGGAAGCTTTCTTATTTCAAAGTTAATTCTACTTGCATTTTTAATTTTTTTATTTTTAATTGCTTCATTGTGCTGCAGCTAAGGTGCTTTTGAGTCTACCTGAAGATCATTAAGAAATATTTCCCTTTAAAGTGGCCTAAATCATAACTGAAGTTAGAGCAAAACACATATCAAAAACTAATAAGAGAGGTCCCATTTTTATGTTATTTAATTAAGTCTGTGTGATGGCTGGCACATGGGGAAGTGACTACACTCAGGCTAGTGCTGGCTTTGGGTTCTCCCTGGGCATGTGCCTGAGCTGGTGCTCCTGGGAATGCCCTGCTTGGCTGCCAGCAGCCAGGCATGTTGCCTCTGTTTCCTGCCAAACTTTTGTTCCTGAAGATGACTGTGAGCATCATGTAGCGTGGTTCTCTGCAAGGGGACAAAGTGACACCAATGTCACACATCTGGAATAAAGGGGGCTTAAGTCGGCTAGTGATTTTCTAATCAGAAAGTATGTTGCTGCTTACAACCTTCAGAGCTGGGTTCCTACTATTATATTTACATTTAAAGTTACATCTGTTGTACAAGGTCATGGTGTTTGCAGGTAGTTCTGCTTTTAGGGTATCTTCCTGGTGTTATGATCACACCATTTTATCTTCTATCCCTTCACTAATGCGTGGAAGGCTTTGGACAAGAATTATCCTACGTAATTATCCTGCGTGCTGCCAAAAGGGTATTTCTAGGATATTGCAACAGATATTTTTTTCTAGTACTTGCATTGAGTTTTGTTTATTTTCAAAGTGATGCCAACCCTCAGCAAACTAATGGATGCCAAAGTACTTGCTAGATCAAAAACTAGGGTTTCATTTTTGATTAATGTGATGGATCACATGGCCTTTCTGAGAACATGCTAACTAATCTTTTAGTGTGACCAGTAATAGAAATCTCTTTGAGACTGCAGATATATTGGCAACATTCCCCAAGGTCACACATTCCAGAGAATATTAAATATTTTTTCTCCTGCGAAGGGACATTTTCTGTTAACATTGGAATGTTTGCTTGTTGTTTTACACAGAATGGTGGGAATCTGAACCGCAATCTCCCTATGGTAATTTTTCTCACTGTTTTTACTGTACCTCACCCCAAGGGGTCCTGTATTAGGATGGGACTTCCAAGGTGTTATAAGACTACACGTGAGTAACAGAGACTGCCATGGCTACAAGCTGTAATAAAGTTGGTAAGAATATATATGGGAGAGAAGTCAAGCAGTGAGGCCCGAGGGTGCAGGGAATGATCATAACCACTGGACAGAGTCTGGGCTGGAATGCAGAAGGCAGCTTTTTCTATTCTGATGATTGCAGCTGGATCACAGAGATAGAAAGAACCTGGTTAGGAATCTCCATGGGAAATGCTGGTTTGGAAAAAGAAAAAAAAAAATCAAAAAATATTATTTCCATGTCCATTTTGGTTTTTATGGTCAATCTATTAGGTACAAACTGGAGGGTAGCTGCACTGCCTTTTCCAGCACCCAGGAGCTGTTTGCCTTGCATTAAGCCTAGGTTTATGTGGGATGTGGGGCTGTCCGCCCCTCCACCCTGCAGGCAAGGGAGTGACTGATACATATGCTCTATTTCTGCTGGTTTGGTAGAGGGACTTATTAGGCAGGCAGACAGTGCCTGGAACATGTTTTTTAAAAGGTTATTATTCTTTGTGTTCATCCCCTTATCTCCTCTTTAGTAATTTGCCTTTTATTGCCTACCTTTATATCCTCTCAGCATTGATGCTGAATGCTAAACAGTCTGGGTGTACGCATTTCAAAGTTATCGTAAATTTTACAGACTAGGTTTATTTTCTGTATCTATCGCTTTCTCACAGAGCACTGTAGCTCCATAAGCTTCTTCTCTCAGTCTTTAGGATTAGGATGACCCTGGAGTCCAGAGATTCGCATTTCTTTTCATTCTTTTTGATATAGGAGGCTCCCGTGATCTTGACAGTGTTAGACTGAATCAATGAATCATTAAGTCTAGAAAAGACCTGCAAAATCATTGAGTCCAACCTTTGACTGAACACCACCATGTCAGCTAGACCACAGCATTAAGTGCCCTCTCCAGTCATTTCTTGAACACTTCCAGGGGTGCTGACTCCACCACCTCCCTGGGCAGCCTGTTCCAATCCTTTAACCATCCTTTCTGTGAAAAATTCTGGTGTCCAACCTGAACCTCTCCTGGTGCAGCTTAAGGCCATTTCCTTTTGTCCCATCGTTGGTTGCCTTGGAATAGAGACTGCTCCCCACCTGGTTACAGCCTCTTTTCAGGTGGCTGCAGGGAGTGATGATGTCACCCTTTTTCCCCAGGCTAAACAGCCCCAGATTCCTCAGCCACTCCTTTTAGGACTTACTCTTGAGACCCTTCCCTAGCTTCACTGCTCTTCTCTGGACACACTCTGGATTCTCAATGTCCTTTCTGTAGTGAGCGGCCCAGAACTGCACACAGAATTTGAGGTGTGGCCTCACCGGTGCCAAGTACAGATCTCTTCCCTAGTCCTGCTGGCCACATTATTGCTCATACAGGCCAGGGTGCCATTGGCCTTCTTGGCCACCTGAGCACGCACTGGTTCATGTTTAGCTGCTGTTGAGCAGCACCCCCAGGTCCTTCTCATCTGGGCTGCTTTCCAGCCACTCCTCACCAAGCTCATAATGGTGGTGTTGTGACTGAAGCACATGGCACTTCACCTTATTGAATCTCATGCAGTTGTCCTCAGCCCATCGATGCAGCCTGTCTACATCCCTCTACAGAACCTTCCTACCTCCCAGTGGATCAACAATTGCACCCAAATTAATGCCGTCTATGAACTGACTAAGGGTTCCCTCACTCCCCTCATCCAGGCCTTTCATAAAGGTGGTAAACAGGACCAATACTGAGCCCTGGGGAACATCACTAGTGACTGGTCACCAACTGGATGTGACACCATTTACCACCGAGGTGAGGTGTGTGAGAGCCTGCTGTGTCAGTGGCTCAGACCAAGGGAAAGCCTAATGTCTCATGCCTGGTCCCCAACCCAAAATCTGATTTGGTGACTTCAGGAACCTTGTTTTGGCAGGGTAAGGCTGGTCACTCTCTGTGGCAGTCAGCCCTCCTTCACGCCACACCCAACTGCACAGCAGCGGGGATAGGAGGTGTATTCCCCCGTGATGCATTGGCATGCCTGAGAGCAAGGAAACATTGATGTACAGTGCGTGATTTCTGTCCTCTCAAGAGCTTGTGGGGATGTGAGTAGGAGCAGTAGCAGGAGGTAAATCTCTCCAGCTCCTTGAGAATGGCTGCTGTGTATGTGGGAGGACATGCAGGAGAACAATGTAGTGGTACAGCTAGTATGGAACTGAAAATGTTCTTGGGAAAGATGCCTGGGTTTGATAGAGTGCATTAGGACAGTTAGGACAAGGGAATACTTGGCTTGTGAAAAAGAAGTCGTTCCAGTCTTGATAGCTCCTTTAGGGTGAATGGATATAGGTGACAGTCACTGATGTGTGAGTCACTGCTGGCAGCAGGGGGCTGTGAAGTCTGAGGCAGCAGCAGCTCATGCCTCACAGCAGGAGCAGAGCTGTGAAGCCAGGCGGTGCTGAGGCACCAGTGTTCGCACTCCAGGCATCTGGGGGTGGTTTGTGGGCAAACAGCAGCTTGTCCTTATGCTACCACACTCATTGACATGGTGTTCATGAAGGCATTCAAGTGTATGCAGGCACATACCTGTGACTTGGACGGGTTCAACATTTTTCAGTATGAGTCTGTCTAGTGGGATGGGCTGGTCTAGGACTGTGCAAAATCCCCCCTCTCTTATGAAGGACTGCAGCTCAGGAGTGAGGGAAGGACAGACAGGGATTAAGCTGTTGTCTGAGCCTCCATATTTCTGGGAATAGAAAATGAAGTTGGTTAGCAGGTTGTCTGCCATCTGCTCATGAAGTATAGGCACTAAACAACTCTAAATTATGTGCTTTCTCTTATCAAAGATACTGAGACAGCTTATTTGCCTGAGGAATCTTAGAAAAACTGACTGGTACCTGCAAGATCACACTTGGCATTAAAAAACTACAAAAGAAGCACAGCTTCACAAGCAGTCATAGGTATTCCAAAAGCATTTTCCCCCTTTCCCTCCTTATTTTAATAGCAGGTTTTTTCTCCATTCCTTGGGGGTAAGTTTCCTTATCTTCCCTCATGTATATGCACAAGACAGAATTCCTGGAGCTCCAGATGAGTTGCAGCCCTTCACAGAAGGTTCACCAACAGGTGTACGTGGGACAACCCTCAAAGAGATTTGCCTAGGGATACCAGGTCCCTTGAATTTCTGCTTCCTGCACCATCCCTGTTGCTAAGGGATGGTGCTTCTAGTCTAAACCCTCTCACTGCATGCTTTCTCCATCTCCTTTCTCTCTAAAGCAGAACACCTGCTTAAAAAAGGCAAAACAAAAAACCTAGGAGATTTATCACAGGTTCATTTAGACTCAGTTTACATCAGTTTCATAAACTTAATTAGCTAAATGCACTCCTACACTGAAGCTTTAGGAGTTTCAGGTCATCGAGTTTGTCTGTTGGTGTCTAAATACAGGTATTTATCATCTCTAGAACTCTACAGAATCATACATCAAGAAACATTTTCTTAAAAGGAGTCATTATATCTCAATTTTAAACTTGGGGAAATCAAGGCAAAGAGAGGACAGCAAGCAGGGTAGCCAATCTTTCATCATTTTAGCCTTTCTCTGTTTTTTTTTTCTTTCTTTTTTTCTTTTAATATTTTTTCTTCTTTCCAACAGTTCTGATATCTCTGGGATAAAAATTCCTCAGGTTGCAGGCACCATTAGAAAAAGTCATACATTTCTGAAACTTTTCTGAGCTTTAGGAATCCAGCCCTTCAGAACAACATCAGGAAGATATTACAGTCTTGTAATGTAAATTCTGCCTGTAATAGTGTTCCTGTTCCATACTAAGCCTAGAAGCAGGCTTTTGAATCAGTGTTATGATTTGCTAGTCACATAAGGAAGCATCAGCTGTTCTTCATGCTGATTAGTCATCTTGTATTTTTATCGTTAGATCAGTCTTCCAAAGTACATCCAAAATCCATATAAAAGCTAAAAAATATAACTGCAACCATGTATATCTCTAGACATTATTACCTTTTTGTTACGTTTAATTTTGGTAATCAGTAAGAAGTCTTCAAATAAAAAGAGGTAGACATCAAGGAGTCTTGTGCTTTCTGAGAAGGAAAACCAAAAAACCAGTGTTATGGTGTGATTGTTTTAAGGAATTGCTCCTTCTAAGATGAGGCACATCTGTGAATCTCTGCACCTTACAGAATGCTTTTTAACAAAGAAGTCTTGTTTCCAGTATAGTCCACAACTACTCATCCTCCAGTCTGCATTCTCAAATGCACTAAATCATATGCCTCAGTCATTTTGGCTACTAAGTTTGTACCTTGTAGCAGCTACCTCACAAAACAATTACCTGCTTGCCAGGAAAAAGGACAATAAGCAATCATACAGACTACTCATCCTATTGGCAGCTTGGCTGTATCTGTCTTTCTCTGATAAACTATACGGTTGCTTTTTCTTTCCCACACCTGCCCAAATGCTGTTGCAGAAGTTCATTCTGGACCTGACATAACAATGTATAATTCTGTTAAGCTATCTCTGGACACTAGGAGATTCAGGACATTACCTACTAGCATCAGCCTCCCTTCATGAAGAAGAAGTCTGTTTGCTGAAGACAAAATGTTTTCACTGCTGTTTTCTTTTAAGTTTTGCTTCAAACACTTGACCCAAAAAAAAAAAGAGAGAAAGAGAGAGAATGGGGAATCATGCATAATGTATGATGAACTGGGAGGCAACCAGCAGCTAAACAAGATGAGAATATGTGTATTCTTACCTCAGGCTAAGTACATCACACAGCTGGCAACTGAGCATGCCTGTGCTTCCTTGGCAGAGCTATTGCTTAAGTGTGTTCATGCTTTTGAAATGTTAAGCTGGGTTTTACTTTTCCGAATTGAGTTTAATAGTGTTTGCAGCCCTATATGTGAACAGACATAATCCTTGAGATGAGACCCACTTGATGGTGGGTCTCCATAGTGCTGCTTGAAGTCTGTCTGGGTAACAGGGTAACTATGGCAGAAACGTGCACACACAGGTATGCTGTGTAATTTTTTGTAATACAATTTAAGTGTAAATGGAAAGTTCTTTGGCTCAGCTTGAGCAGATAATTTCTACTTTATTGAATGCTGGTAATACTTACATCTATTCCATTTCATTCTGTCCCCTAAAGGCAAATATGGCAGAGTCCTCCTGGACTGTATCTTTGCCCTCTCTTGGATGCTAACTGAGAGCAGTCCATGCTACCATCCAAGGCACTGTGTGTTCAGCTACAGCACTTGCAGTGCCCAAGCTGCAACTGCTCCTGTTAGAGCAGAGCCATCCCCACTAACTAGAATACAGATAACCAGCCAACTTTAGACCATACTATGAAGACAGATAGTAAACTAAACCCTCCTCTCAAAAAAAAAAAACAAAAAACAAAAAACAAAAAAAAAAAAAAAAAAAAAAAAAAAAAAAAAAAAAAACCAAAAAACCCTTTAAAATCTGCTTACCTCTGGGACAAAGAATCTTTTGTCACGATCCCAAACCTGAGGCCAAATTATGACCTCTTGCAGCTGCCTGAACTTCTGAAAGTTCTCCAACCACTTGACTTTACCTTCCAGATCCCCTGAAATGTGTGAAACACCAGTTACTGCCAGGGTTGGCAAAAGCAGTCCTGTTTCTAAAAGATACTGAATACTGATTTTCTCCAGTGAAAGCTGAAGTACCTCACATGTGAGGCCCCAGGTGAAATCTTGATCTCATTGTGAAAAATGCCTAAACTCTACTTAGATCAGCAGGGACAGCATTTCAATTCAGGCATTCAAAGATGCTTAAATTCACTGCTAAATGAAAAGGTTGTGTTTACTAATCTGCCTGGGGAACAGGAAATCATATAAAACTTAATTAAACTGTAATCTTAAAAATATCTTCAAAAAAGTCCTGTCATTCTAAACTGTCTGGTAAGTGAAAGAAAAATAATTTTCCTTATATACAGCCTGATAAAAAGACTGTTGAAATTAATGAGAATTAATTTCAGAGGAAGTGTTGCCAGAAGTGACTGAGGTGGGGGTCCCTCAAAATGTGAAAAATGTGGACTGTGTCTTTGCTGATTCAAGGCCATTGTGGGGAAAGCTTTAATGGACCTGCAACTTAAATTTCCAGTCTTTGGTTGGAGTAATACTGCAGACAATGTTTTCAGACACATACCTCCCCACCAGAAGAGGCATGCTTGGGCTACAGCTGTTCTTTATGTTACTGGTTCACTGATCAAAAAATGAAGGCAGATCTTTGTCAGGTGTCCGTGAGTAAAGAGGGGTCACCCTTCTATATTTGGTTTCCTTGATCCAGATGTGTCTAATTTCTGGAAGGACCTATTTAATCTGCCAGTAAGGCTCTCCAGACATCCCATGGTCTTTTGGAGCCACACCTAAAACTGCTGTCCTTACGTATGTTAAATATATAAATATAATATACTTAAAACAAAATTCAGGGAGAAGATTTGTATCTGGACCAGCCACTTGTTTTTCACAATAGCTAGAGAAAATCTGTACCTCCAACAACTTTACATAGTAGGACCTTGTCATTACTAAAAGGTCATGGATATAATATCCCCCTTGTGAGTGCAAATTTATCCTATTAAGGATCAGCCCTAAAAAATCCTCCTTAGACATAAATCCAACTGAAAGACTTCTTTGTTTGAGATCTTTCTTGATATGTTCCAATTTGAGATCTGCTTTTAATTGTTTGCCTGTCAATGCAGATGATTCTGAGAAAATACAAGTGACTCACTGATTTGGGAGTCGTGTGACATTGGTCAGAGAGGCTTTGACAGCACAAGGTGGCCCAAATCATTCTCTACAGACTGAGAGTCAGGATTGTAGATAGGGATACACATCCTTTTTGCTTTTCTACAGAGACACTTGACCAATTCACAGTTCAAAGGACATGTGCAAAAGAGCCATGTAACTTTCTAATTTGTAACTGCATACTTGACTTCTCACTTTTGTTACTTACTTATAGACTTTTCCACCTTCTCTTTAAGTGACTGGATAAAACTTTTCTCTGTTTCATCACTGCTCCTTTTCCAGATGTTGTTGAGGAGGAGGGGATACCGTGTCAGTCGATGCAGAGGAGCAACCAGCAGCTCTGGCAGATGCAACCTCTTGCACTGTTCATTTTGTTCACACCACTGCTGAAGACAAAGAAAGTCTGCCTTAGGCTTCAGCTTCCTTCTGGCTAGGAGGCAGCAAACAGTTTTCTGTATCATTAGCTGACTGTAATGAGACAGGGACTAATGAAAGATGAGTTTCTCAGTGAGAACAAGGGCAGTATAAGGGCTCAGTACAAAGACAGGGACTAATGAAAGATGAGTTTCTCACTCAGTGAGAGCAAGGCCAGTGTAAAGCCTCTTGTCATAGTTTAACCCAGCAAGTATCTAAACCCCACAGCCACTCATTCACTCCCTCTTCACTCCCTCCTGTGGGATGGGGAAGAGAAATGGGAAATAAAAAATAGAGTTTGTAGTTTGAGATAAAGGCAGTTTAATAGAATAGAAAGAGAAGGGAAAAATAACAGAATATACAAAAAAGTGGTGCAGAATGCTCACCACCCATTGATCCAGCGAGTCCCAGAGCAGAGGCCCTCCCAGCCAGCTTTCCCTCTAGTTTCTATACTGAGCATGACACCATATGGTATGGAATACCCCTTGGGTCAGTTGGGGTCACCTGTTCTAGCTGTGTCCCCTCCCACCTTCTTGTGCCCACCAGACTCCTCGCTGGTGGTGGTGAGACAGAAAAGTCCTTGACGTAATGCTGACTGCTTAGCAACAAGTAAACATCAGTGTGCTATCAAGGTTACACTCAAATTCAAACCACAGCACTATACCAGCTACTAGGAACAAAATTGACACTATCCCAGCCAAGCCAAGGACAGCTCTCTCCAGATGCAGTTTCTGCATTGCTGCTTACTACTCCAGATGCTGTAGCCATGCTATCATATCAAGTACGGCCCTTATTTATATGCTGTTTTAATTTTCTCAGGAAGACCTGAGAAAACAAACCTGAGTTAGGTTTGAAAGCCACTTATATTTTAGGGTCACTACTCCTTGCCACTGGGGAACATTTTTCCTAGGTGTGAATGTATGAAATCCTTGTCAGGGAGCAAGTATTGTGAAATTCCAAGGCCCAAGCTGCAGAGCTTGCCTGCCACAAAAAGTTGTCCTTCCAGTTTTGGGCTGCCTATGAGAAAAGCCCACTACTTCAGGCTTCTCTTTCTAAGATCTCTCTTTCTAGGCCTGTTATGTTGAAGATTATTCTTAAGTATTTACAGGACACACTGGTCTGCTAATGATGTCAGAAAGAGCAGAGCCTGAGATCCCCACCATGGCACTGGCTGGAGTTGTTGCTTCAGGTGGATGCAATGTCAACAAAGACAGAACCTGCTGTAGTGCTCTGATAGCCCTTTCCAGCCTTGGAGGGAGTTAAATTCTCCCTTACTGGTATTGTTTTGATACCAAAGTAAAACATTTGAAATTGATTTTTGTGTCTTTTTTGTGTCTTTTGTTTTTCCTGTAACCATTTCACTTTGTTAAGGTGGAGGTTACTGAGTCAAGAGATTATGTGCAAAACATGGAAGAGGCTAGTAGTTTGTATTTTCTGCCTGCAAAAATGCAGCACAGTACTTCCCCCTCTTATCTGTTCTAAATTACAGGTAGGGACTTTCACACATGCAGGTGAACATACACTCAGAATGGTGACTTCCAATCTGTGATAGGCTCTGCAGTCAAAAAAATCCATGTGAAATACTATCTACACAGTTTTGCTTCTAATGAACATTCCTAAGTTGCTGTTAAAATCCTGTAATAAGGTAGAAAGGCTGAAGACAACTGCAGCAATAAGAACAGCAATAACAACAACAGAAGCATCACTTTACCTTCAGGTAGATGCCAAAATCTTCTCTCTGTCTTAGTTTTTCCAAGTAGACAATAGCAGAAGTATAATTAAGGCAATAAATCTGGTGTGTCTGGCAGAGGTCACCCTGGAAAAACTGCAGAAAAGGTTTGGAAATTTATCAAGAAAGAAAAATACCATGACAAAGGGAGAAACAGGAGTTTTGGGTTTGTAATGTGCATTTTATCTGAGATTTCCTTGTACCTAGGAAAATGGGGAAAGAGGGAATTAAAAACGTAAAGGGCAGTTTAAACAGCAATACATCTGTAAAGTCGTAAAAATACCACAACAATGCTCCAGTAATGCTTGGAAGTACAGTTTTAACAGCTCTGCAGAGGTGTGACACATTCTTAAACTTTGTTCTAAGTAAAAATAAATGATGCAAAATTCTCATGGAAGTTGAAGATGAAACCCACTATTTCTGAAACAGCTTTGATGACTTCATGTAGCATGGTATTTTATATCTGAGTAGCCTCCTAGAAATAACAGGATAGCCTCATTTACATTGGAGGTGTTGAATGCCATGCATGATAAAAAGCAGCTTTGTCTGGGATTTTGTTTGTCTACACAAACATTATCAATAAGAACGCCTGAAGTCAGAGGTCACAGGGGCAAGAAACCAAGCTCTAGCCTTAATTTCTCTGTTAAAAATCTCAACACTGAGGTAGAGTCTTTTAGTATTTCCCAGAAGTTTTCTAATGGCCTCTACTGCTAGGGAAGGTTTTGGTCAAGGAATAGATTTTCTGTTTTCATTAATATTTCCAGCTTTACAAGCATTGGGAAGCTTAGCAGGAATTAGAGCTCTTGTAGAGTGCTGTTCAGACGACCGCCTTGTTTACCACACAGACTGACCAAAAGGGTTGCAGGGCTTGGCAGTGGCAGGGCCACTGTAGCTGCATCTCTTTCTTGCTTAACAGACACAGGCCAAAGTGTAATTTCAGTCCCAATGAGCTCTTAATTAAACAATTATAAACACTTGTGGGTCTGGTCCATGGAGTAAAGGAGGGTTGGTCTGCTGCTTGTACTAAAAGCAAGAATACTTCTGATTATGTTACCTTTGTGAGTACGGAGCTGAAACCCATAGAAGAGTCTGGCTTGCTGACATGCTTCTTCACAGTTTCAAAAAATGTTTTCAGAAAACTGAGACTTACCTAAATTCCGAGGGGAAAAAAAGATAAATTGGTGATTAATCTGTGATCCTGAGTTAAGATTAAAGTAACTTTATTTCCCATCCCTGGCCTCTCTAAAGGCTCCAAGTATAATGGGTATACTTATCTCTAACATTGCCAATATTGTCTTCAGAATTATGCTCAGAATGCTTTAATTAATCAGAAGCTAAGACAAATCTATACAAATAGCCACTTATGTTGTGATAATGCCTGATGACAAAAGCTTTGGGACAAGATTAGTTAGTCCATTAAACATGTCTTAGGGTAGCAGCTGTATTTAACATGGATTGACATTAAAAATGACAGTGGGTGAGTGGTATCTGCTGGAAAACACTGATTGTGTGTGACAGAGCTGTGGCAGTTAAAGAAGCCTTCACTGTCACTTGAGGAAGACAACATCTTTCACAGTTTGAGTTTCTTTCATACAATTGAAGGTGAAGGAAGTATCTATAAAATACTACAAATCCTCACATATTCCCTGTAAGTTACCTTTACATGTTTATACTGGATTCAAAAGTGCCTACCTTA
Organism: Phylloscopus collybita; assembly: GCA_027886175.1. Classification (NCBI taxonomy): domain Eukaryota; kingdom Metazoa; phylum Chordata; class Aves; order Passeriformes; family Phylloscopidae; genus Phylloscopus; species Phylloscopus collybita. The sequence continues at coordinate 44,070,884 of JAJNNQ010000137.1, read as the reverse complement.
TCAGTCAGATGGAGCTGCAATCCTGCTCCTAAGCCCACACTGTCATCTGAACACACTATTTTCACACAAATTCATGACTGGGCTAAGTTGGTGGCCAAATGTTAGGCCAGAAGGGCACATCAGTCTACTGAGATATTGCTACATACTGCAGTAGCTGCAGATTGCTTTATTTGGTGTATTTATAGGGACAAGGATGCTTATAGGATAATGCTCATTCTTTCATTTTGACCTTTACAGTTTTAAAGCATACTTTTTTTATGGATTCAACCTGCTATCAAGAAGATATGCACACTTAAAATGTATGAAAAAAAGCCTCAAAGGACTTGAGAGTAGCTTCTTTCTTCTACATTTACTCACTGTTTAAAATATGCATTAAAATGATCATTTGTTATCCTCATCAATAAGGACAACAAAATGAGAAAGTAAAGCAAGAAAATTTTTTAAGATAATTCTATCAAGACGTGGCTAAGCTCCAGCCAAGCTCAAAGCTAAGTGAAACACAGCAATATATCCCACTCCCTTCTTTGAACAGGAGTAAGGGAATCAACAACCACATATCTGCTGAACTCTAGTAGCTGCCTGCATGTACAGGCTTAGTCCACAATAAGCCAAAGGTGAAACCTGTTGGCTAAAAATATTTTTCCTTTTATCTCCAAACCTAATGGTTGGTCATTCAGCAGCTCACCAGGTGTGAGGTCTGTGGCTGAGCAGCACTGCCTTGCTTATGTATTTGAGTTCTGGCTAGCTGTCTCTACTTTGAAGACCTTTCCAAATTTTCTTGTTTTGGCTAAAAAGGGAGAGATTCAGTATTAAGGCAAGGCAATTACAATAAGGGAAATAAATGGAACTCAGCAGCTGATTTAGGGCATGTGATGTGATTGTGAGTAGTTATTCAATTGAGGCAGCTGCAGAGTTCTTTCCAAAATTCACTTTTCAGTGAAGGGTGAGGTGTCCTGTGAAGGGGCTCTCAAGCTAAGAAAAATTGTTTTGTTTCTAAAGTAATGGAAGAGCTATTTTTGACTTAGGGGTTTTTAACTTTCAGAAGCTGAAAAATGATCTCCCAGGAACTGGCCAAAAGCAGCAAAGAGAGCTGGAGCATATCACAGCCAAGCCTTGTGGCCTCCCTGTCTCCTCCTGGACAGAGCAGAGTAAGTAGCACATGAACAGAGAGCATCCAGTCTCTGTGGGAGAGTTCCTTACACACATGCCAAGGGAAACCTCAGCTGGAGAGAGGGGATCAGCACTTTGTTTTAATTTGCTCTTTTGGAGTGGCATAATAGACAGCTAAGTCTTTGTGCCCATCTGTTTGCAAAAGGGGTCTTGTCATATAGTTATTTTGCCGTGCTTACTGTTTTGCTGTAAGGACTGTGTTGTAGTTTCTCTCCACAAATCCTTTTAAAAGGTTTGTGCTTACGAGAATTACTCTCAAACTTCTTTTTACTTCAGAAACAACAGCCGAATGAGCTCTTCCCCATGTTTAAAATGCCATGTATCTTTGGCTGGGGATACAAGAGAATGATTTGCACTGGTGATATTTGATTCTCACTGATATCCCACAGAGAGAGGAAGAGAAGATGGATTATATGAACAAAGTTCCAAATGTGAGCATTGAAACTGAATAGAAGCTTTTGATTTGTTGCTTCTTTTATTGGCTGATTTCTGATCTGAGTAACACTTCTCTTTTTCTACCCACCTTGTTTAACTCCTCTAAGTTTGCGAAAATTCTCCACAAATCCACATCCAGGAGAAATTCGTTACTCTGGAGATATTTTAGAGTGTTCATAAATATCTTTAAAACCAAAAGAAATCCATGTAAATTACTGTTTGTGCCAATTCAATAAATCTTTTCTTTTCCCCTGAAAATAACATTTTTTACTGAAATTTGTCTGAAAGGATCATTCGGTTTAGGGAGGGCAGACGATGGCATTGTCAGAAAAGTTTCCTGATCTGCCTGAAGGTTGAATATTGGATTTTGTGCAGAAGAGGGTATGAGTGATGTCTCTGGGGTTTCTCTGTGGTTACCATGGAGGCAGCTGTGTCCCTGCTGTGCCCTTGGGCAGAAGAGGGGCAAATGAGCCCCCTGCAGATCCCTGCATGAGGGACTTAGAACATCAGAGTCACAGTTACAGATTTCTATGACCTTTCTAAACGCTTTCCTTCCTACCCCATGCATCTGCTGCTATCTAATTTGTTTAGAGTTACTAAGAAGAAAAAAAGATATTCTTGGATTAAGGTAAGTAGAGGTCCTGTGGAGGTTTTTCATCTCTTTGGATTGTTTTATTAACCTGTATTGAGTGAAAACAGCATGTGAATTCATTGGCTTTTTAAGATTTTGTATTTTTTAAGCTGATTGAGATGTACTGAATCTGACCTTAATATGAAAAGGGCTTAAAATTTATAGGTTACTAAGTAGACTTTATTTTTTTTTTTAATGTGTATAAAGCATTATGAAAAAAATCCATCACCCAGGTGCCAAGACTGAATAGCTAGTGAGAGTGTTTGCTTAGCCTTGTGTAGCTCTTTAGTTACCATGACCAGGTTACCTGAGAAATTTATGGTGGATTTATGGTGGTCTTAAATCTCCCTGTGGAGATTCATTAAAATCAGTGGAATATTTCTATACTTGGAAGTAACCAGGTATCTTTAAAACTGGTTACCCAAATGCAATGGGTTCTTTCTTTAGTGGGAGAGTTTGGGAAGCTGGCATGGACAGAATAGTTCATCATTCATGGGCCATGCAGGGCTGGCTAAGGCTTGTCTGTGTGTTCCTATATCAGACTCACAAGGAGCCTGCATGCCTGCTATTATCATCAATCTTCCCAGTATTCACCACCTTTTAAATTTTTCAGATTTCTAAACAAAGCATATAGAAAGAAGGCTGCTCTTCTCCTGTCTTGAACCAATAGCTGGTCCTGTTATGCTCTTTTCTGTCCCTTCCTGTTCTGCCCCACCAAGGAGGAATTCAGCCCACTCCTCTATTTATTTCCTTTACTTTGAAGTAGTTCTTGTTGTCCAGGCTAACTTTTCAGCAACATGGAAAATTTTTCACAAATCTCTTTTCTTTGACTTAATAAAAAATCAGAAATTGTCTGTGCTGAGTAAGAGAAAAAAAAATAAGAAAATGTTTATGAGAGCTTCCATCCTTTAAATGGATACATTAATTTTTGACATGTGGTGAATAAATAGTGCAGCTATTCTTGTAACAGTGTGTAATATTCCTGTCCATATTTCATGCTCTTAAAATTCACTGTGTTGGAGGTAATATAGAGTTTTTGGGAGAGGAGTTATTTTTAGTATATTTGTTTTCATGTAACATAAAAACTACAGGTCTGCCAAATTGTGAGGTTTTCATGCTCCAGTCAGGATAATCTAACCACAGGTCTGTATGAAGTTAAATGACAAATATAATGTTGCACAGTAGCAATCCTAGCAATTGGAATAGTCCAGTATGGAAATTGCCGGAGCATGGCTTCAGTACAGCGTTTGTGAGAGAACTAATGGAATATCAGTTGAACATCCTGGAAGAAGAGATAACTTGTATCTTCAGAAGAAGAGATACCATCATAAAGACAGAAAAGGGAGCTACGGAAACAGGATGAACAGGCAAGGTAGGAGGAAAAGCCAGGTATTAAGTCATTCTCCCACAGACCTCTAACGAGAGGTTTTAGGTGGCTTTGTGTCCATCGCAGCAGAACAAATAATGTTTCATTATTTTTGCAAAGTGAAATCTGACGTTACCATCTTGAGAACCCGCAAATGATCCAGAAAGTAAGTGCATTCGCTTGTGAAGAGCTCCCACACTGCTGCTTCTTTTTTCACTTCTAACCGGCTGTTGATATCTTTCTGTTCAATCTGTTGCTCATTCATAAATTCGTGCCAAGATTTACTCTATTGATTGAAGAAGAAAGAAATCTACCAATTGTTGCATCAGCTGCTTCAGACCTTATGAAAAGAATCTATGTCCTATTTACTGTGTAAATCTTATCTACCAATATTTTTCTTCTGAAAGATCCTTTAAAGTATTTTGAAACCTGCCATTCTCCTCTAAAATACTTGCAATATAAACACACTTAATTTGAAAGCAGCAAAATACGATAATCTATGTTTAGATATGTTGTATCAAAAATTAGTGGGCAGCTTGCAAATGCTAAGAAATTTGATCTGTTGTGCTGTTCTCGGATGGATGACGTGTTCTTATTTTCTGGATGATAAAATCAAGGTACCAAAGGACTAGGTCTTTATAGTCATTTGGAAATTGTTTTCTTTAGTCCTAAGGTGGCCACTACCACATTATGAACCTGCTCCAAAGTCAGATGTCCATATGTAATTTGGGTACAGACAGGAGCCCTCAGTAACTGTGTGTGGGGAGCTGCAGATATCAGCCTGCTGTGAGAAGTACAAGGTTTGCTTTGCAGAAGGGATGGTGTTCGGTGGCTAGGGACCAGAAGCCTTGTTGGTCTGGCAGACTGGCTTTGGCAGCTTTTCTGCAGTCAAATCTTGGTGCTGGCACTGACCTCCATGCGGCTGCCTCTGAACCCAGCAATGGGGGTGGCTGTGTCCTATTTGACATCTCTCTGGCACTGTAGTTTCTTTCCCCAGACCTGAAGGTGTTGCTGAGAGGGTTGCCTTGAGACCTTTTTCTGAAGGTGGTACCTCCCTGATCTAGGGCAGTCTGGAACCCTGGCAAAATCTAGATGTTTTTGAGGGCCCATGCTAACCTACTCTGATCTCAGTTTCCCACTTGCCCCTCCATTTCAGATGACAAAAACGTACTACATACTTATACATTAATTTAACAGAAAGATCTCATATTCAGATTAATGAAATGAAAAATGTTAGTGTATAAAGACCACAAAATTCCTCCTTCCATTCTTAAGTATCCTTGTTATAGTATACTGAATATTTTGATACCTTATAGCAGAAAAATTCATCTGTGCAGCCATCTATGATCTTAACAGTCGAAAGACAATTTTCCAGATCAGATGTTTGCTTCTGTTTGTCTTTACCCTGTTGAATTGCAAAAACACACCCCTGATTCATACAGTGCCTTAAAGACTGCTAAGAAGTTTACCCAACTCTGTAACCTTGCCCTAATCTGTAAGCAGTTTGCCCTTAAATAAGTGATTTCTTTAAATTTCCAGCTCTTCTACACAGAGACAAGACCGTGATGGCAGATTTCTTTGTAGCTGTGGGTGGGGTGTGTAAATGCCTCAGGTTTGGATGCATAAAGTCTTATTTACATAATACACAAGTCTTTGACAGGGCAAATCACTGATATGGCAACGGGCAGTGGGCTACCCTTGGAAGACAGAACTAATGAAATATTTTGCTTCCCTTAGCGCTGTCAGAGATAGGGGACAACAGATTCATAGTTGAAATCCTGTCATAGGTATAGAAATTTATGTGTTTTTTTATTTATTTTTAATTTTTTTGAGCTATGTATGGAAAAAGCTCCCTTGGTCATCTTCAGAGTAGTGTCTGTAAAATGAGTTTTCAGAAAGCTGAAAGAGCAGCTTTTAGGAGTTTGTGTGAGGGACCATGAAATAAAAACAATTGCTTTTGTTTTGACTTTGTTTATTCAGGCCTTGTAAAAAATTAACCATTATTAGGCCTTGTAAAAAAATTAACCTTTATTTACTAACTCTAATTCAGTGCTGTAGGCAAAGGCTTATAAGGTATTTGCCTAAGTTGTATCTGTTCTCTGGAACAGTATATTCTCACTTCATGGATTTCTATTGTCTGAACTTTAGGCACTGAACTCAAATCGATTTTGAAATATGTGTTTGATTACAATATTTGAAACTTAGCATTTAAGCTCAGCTCCTAATTTTGAAAGATAGATTGAAAGGGAACAGAAAAAATAATGCAGTTAATATATATGCACACTGAACCAGTGTATCAGAAAATGAATCTTCTTTAATTAAATTTTATGGCATTTAATAGTCATAGAAATCACTTTTGTCTAAATATCAAATGCTTTTTATTGCAGTTTGAAAATATTTTGCTGAATTTAAAAATCCTCAGGTTTAGGTCATGCTCCTTCAAATGCTACAAAACTACTATCAAATGAAGAGGGAATTCTTGTACACATTAACCTGAGTACTTGCATTGGTTGTGTATGCACAAGCTATTATTTGATAAAATGCAAAAACTACTGGGAAGAGACTGTTCTTAATCACATGCTTAGGGAGAAAAAGTTATCAAGACACTTGTAAATAATTTTTTGAATGCTGAACAGTACACAGAAAGGAAATTCAGACACCTTAGTAAGTGAAAATTTTCATTAATGGAAAAGACAAGGAGCTGTGTTAGACAAGGAAATTCCCTCAGTTGTGCTTTCACTGGTGAGTGTGAGGGTGCCCATGAGGACAGGAAAGGCCTATTGAATAAACAATACTATGAGTGGGAGTTCATCACATTCTCCAAAGCCCTAAGGCACACAGAAAATACAGGATACACGATGGTCAAGCAGTGATACAACACATTTGCCCACCTTGTGCTACCCTGACCAAGGAAGATGCACTGGGCCTGCTGCCACCCTTGAACAGAGCCCCTGCTCTCATTGCCCATCCCACTCTGCCCTCCTGCTGCCAAGGACACCTCCCACCTGTGAGACTACAGGGATGGGGAGCAGTGCTACTGGCTGTGTTTTCATGTGCATCACATGCAATGGCTGCACTGGAGCCACCCAATCTTCATTGCAGATTAATATGCAAGCAGTCCCAAGGAGGGCTGAGATTATTCAGCTCTGAGTTCAGCTCACCTGCTGGCTGCCTTTCTTCAAGGGCAAGAAAGTAAAGAAGCTATTTTTACCCAGGTTAGTTGTGGGAAAAGGCAAGGTCAGTGCAAGGAAAAATAAAATGATGAAAATACTCACGACTCCTCTTTTGGCAAATGGCCACCTTGACTTTTTGGACTCTAACGGATAAAAAGAAATGTTATCAGTAAGGAAACTGAGAGATAAAAAAGAAAAATGTTGTTTGTATTATTTATATATGCAGCTTGATAGACTATACTCTACTTGGCTCATATTTAATGCTTGAGTTTAGGTAGTTTGTGCACCAGACTTAAAACTCATTAAGCTTGGTGCTTTCCTCCCAGCAAGAATTATGACTATCTGTGGTGGGATCTTGGATGATGCTAAACTCTTCTACTTGTTGCAGGTGATCACTATGTGATTGCCAATTCTTTACTTGGGAGAACCATCATAACTCAAGCGAATTTTTGAAGATGTTGTTTTAAAGCAAGAATTAGTCTATTCCTTCTCAATATGATAACTTGAGTTATGCAGGTATTAAAATCTCCAGTGAATAAACAATACTATGAGCCCTAAGCCTCAGATCTGCCATGGGACTGGCACAGTGAGGCAGACTATAATTTGTAGTCCTTGGTGAGGCAGAGGAAAAGCTGGAGATCTAGATTTAGGAATGCACTGGTGACTTGTGAGGAACGACTGTGTTCAGTGAGAAATCCAAAAAGGTTTTCTTTATGTCTCACCCATCTTCAAGTGTGTAACAGGGAATCACAGTCAAAACCTTGTGTTTCTGGATTTTGAAGGTCTTGGACACTTTGGGAAGGCTTATTTGCTGTCATGAAAATGCTGGTTTGTGACCTTGGCTGACTTATTTTTGAGAAGGTTTTGATCTCTGGCCACCAGGATCTCCATCAATCACACTGCACACTATACTATGTTCTACAACAGCTATTTGTGGAAATTGCTTGCAGGTCTGCATTTCAGTTTTGGAATGTCTTGTGAGCAACCTCTAGCTGTGAGTTGGGTTTGCTACCCTTGTGATCAGAACACTGCTGCAAAGGGCAGCATGGGCCACTTTTCTCTCTGCTTGAAGCTGTAGATGTAGGAAATTGTGCCCCCAGATGGAGATCCTGGCCTGGGCTCTGGTTGCTTCTAGCCTGTTAAGGAGCAATGTGATCTGTGTTCTACCCTCTCATCTACTTGCATTTTGCATTCAACAGTAAAATGTAGGCAAAAAAAAACAGGAAAAAAAACCCTGCAACAAAACAAAACAAGAAAGGAATTTTAAACTTGGCAATGCAGTCACTTTGGTGTGGGATAACAGGATCCCCCACAGAGGCTGCACCACCTCCCCTTCTCATTGTATACATCCTCCCTCCCATCCCACATGCACACATGTCCCAATCCTGGCTTTTGCTGGGCTCAGAGGAGCAAACCCCACCCTGTGTCTGACCTGCACTGAGCAGGAAGGATGAGTAGGGCAGGTAGTCCGTGTCTGACACCAGGAGGTCTCCAGGGAACACCTCGAGTCCCGGCAGGCTCACTACCAGGGAGCTGCGCCTGCGCTCGGCTGATCTGTGAGAGCAACAACAACACACATCATCTCTGTCCACTCCAAGCTGCACAGGAAACTTCTGAAGGGCTCCTTGCTGGTACAGGAGGGAATCAGCTAAAAAACCAAATCACAGGAGCTATGATTTCATGTGTTAAAAGAACAATGAGTAGAGTTCCGGTGATTGACAGCAAATACCTAGTTGTCTTTCCAACTCCACATTGTTGCTGAGATCAAGGTTCTTATGGTCATGGCTTGCCTCAGATAATAAGTAATTAGAGCATTTAATTATTGAAAATTCCTCATTCCTTCTGAGGTTAGACAAAAAGTGAGTGGGGATTTTAGAGTCTATGTTTTGGCACTGGAGTTTAAAGGAGCAATTAAATACTGTTTTTAGCTGACATGTGACTTGTTACTTTTAACTTTCCTGTAACTCAGGTGATTTCAAGAAAAGAAAGCACTCCAGTGAAACAGTTAAAATGTTGGGTTTAAAAAAATAATTTATCCTTTTGGCTAGTTTGTGCTATTTTCTTTCTAAGTATTTTTGGCTTTTTTTTCTACTATTTCAAACATTTTTAATGTGATATGACTCAGTGGCTCTACTGATCAAAACCAAATGTCTCTTTCCAACTATTGTTGTTCCTAATAGAGAACATACCCATTAAGAAAAGTGACACAGGCTTTGTGTATCCAGCAGCGTGTTTGTGCCAGAGGCTGCTTGCATTCACATACAGAAACTGTTGGTTTGTATTAAAAACCCTTTTATATTTTGCTAATAACTCACACTGATACCTAAAGAATTGTGTTAATATATGCTGCAGAGGGACTGCTGTCTGCAGCTGCTGTTGTGTTGCCTTCAATTGACTGATACCTGAATACTGCATCAGGGCCAAAAGGGTCAGTAATTCAGTAGCTGAGGGAGGAGGCACAAAGTACATGTACAGATCCAAAAATTATATTTTTCAGTCACTACTTATTGTGTATGGTATTTTTGCTCAGTTAACCACGATTCTTACTGAGATCTTTTTTTGTCTAGTCAGTTGTCTTACTGTGAATATCTAGCCATTTGCCCCACTTGGTGTGAAAGCTGGCAGGTATATTTTTCCTTTAAGTGATGAATAGTTAACTTGACAGCTAATCAACTGACAGATGAGCTCTGAGGTAGAGAACTGGGATTTGATATGTATAGTAAGACGTGGAGATTGTGTCTTTTTTATGACCTAGTGGTGACACTGCTTGCTATTGCCTTAGCTAAAGAATTGAATGGTCTGGATGAAAGCTGCTCCTAACAAGAGAGAGGTCCACAGGCTTATCAGGAGGGCCAGGCCTGGGACTTGAAGACTTTAACCATGGACATATCAGGACTTAAAAACAGTGTCTTGAGGAGGTTACAATGTGTAATGCAGGAGTTCTTTGAAAGTTCTTCTGCTAGTCCTACTGAATGGAGAACATAGGATTGATTTATTTGGCTTTAGGGTTTACAATGAAACTCTGTGGTTTCTCATGAAATTGAACCCTCAGTATGTGGTTTGAGAGCTTTAATGGGTGAGGGGTCTGTTTCTTGGCTGTCTGCAAGCCCATACCAGTGCAAGGGAGCAGAGTGCTCCTCTCAGGAGTACCTTCCTGAGATATGCACTGAGTGCTACCCAATGCAAATTTTGAGTGTTGGCAATGATTGTGTTAAGATGCCACTGAAACCTCTTGTGATTCCATGATGCAATCTCTTAGGCAGCTGGGCTATTATACAAGCCAGGTGTTGCAATATAGTACAAGGATAATCCTCAAAGGTATTATTACTGTACTAGGAAATTCAGGAGATTTATTTCAGGTTGGCTTCACAGTAAAATTTTGCCAGTATATTATTGATTTTTAAAGCATCTAGCCTACTATTATTTTCACAGTATATTTGAAGCTGCAGGCTAGTGGCTTATGAAGATTAATAATGGAAGCAGAGTTGCTGTAAGTGAGTTAAATGACATTATTTACCCAGATCAAAAAGGCCTTGAACTTCAGGCACACATATGGCTAAACAAGCTCTTCACACAGATGTACAAGCCTGTGAAGTGTGGGGCATGGCAGGATCACTTGTGTGTCTGTCTACAATATACCTTTGCAATCTGATGAGCCTGGGCTGGTTAACGGCTTCCATGTCTAAATTATAAACTTGTACATCAGACAGAAATACAGGTATCTGTGGTTTCCTGGCCTGATGCCTATAGACATATTAGTTATATCAGATGCTTCAGTTGGTGTTGTGGTGGGTTTTATTTATTTATTTATTTATTTATTTATTTTCTGGAGAAATGAAATTACTGAAGTGCTATGTAGTAAAATTTACTAGGTTTTAAGTCTGTAATATTTTAGCATCTTCTTATGCCTTCAGACTCTATAGCTTTGCCTTTTTCTTTATTTTTTGTTCGTTTCACTTACTGGGGCAGAGGACTGCAGTGATGGAATGAAAGAAATGCTTGTGCTTTAGGGACAAGCTCAGGCATCTGAGGAGATGTCATCTGTAATAATTCCTTCTTAAAATCCATTTGTTTTTTGAAACATGATAGTGTCATGGATTTACATGGCAAAGTTATGGAAAATTATTAAAGACATTGAAGCAGATCATAGTCTGGCAAAATAAATATCCTGCATATATAGTTATTTCTAAGGTACAGAAAGTATCTTCATATGTTCCTAATCTTAGCCTAACTAGCTATCTCAGGGAACAGACATCTATATAGATCACCTTACTTAAATAGCAGATATATTACTTAAAGGAATATCCACTAGATGTGAATAAAAGCAAGAGAGGATGTTACTAAGGTAAATATTGTAGGGTGGTCACAGTACTGAGATAACTGCCAGGCAGTGACACTGTTTCTTAATTCACTCAGGGAGGGTGTTTGGACTCCCTGATTCAAAAAGTTAGCATGGAAAATGACCTATTGCCAAGGGTAAAATATTTATACGATTGCATAAGGAGACAGGTTTAGTATAATGGGTGCCATCCTGTGCATTGTGCTCTAGGTTGGCCCTGCTTGAGCAGAGAGGTTGTAACAGACAAGCCACTGTGGTCCTTCCCAACCTTACCTACTCTGTGATTCTGTGGCATTGTGATACTTTACAGCTATGTGAAACATTAAAAGAGGGAGTACTTCAAGATAGATGAGCCCAGCTCCTTCAAGGCATGGAATATTATCTGTCTTGGCAGTTACTGTGAAGGCTCTTCATTAGCTGATTTGCTGTAGGAAATAGTGCAATGCAGTTTTCCACCTAGTCTCTGATAATGCTGCGTGGTGCAAGGAAGAAAAGGATATCAGAGTAAACTTGAGGTTTTATTTTATCAATGTTTTCTTCTGTGGCAGTGTTGGTTTAGCATCTCACCTTCTCTCCACCACATATACCTCTGTCTGTGCTGCCCCTCTTGCTCTTTTTGTTTATGTATTTTGGATGGTTCTTTATGAACAGCATCAGTTCATCAGGTTGCCATGCTGACAGGGATGTACTGGCATTCTTGACTGAGGACTGTGTGGGGGAAGGCTGTTTAAAATGAGTGCATTAAAGAAGTTTTTTGGAATTAAAGCTTGGGTTCAGGGAGCTGTTCATTAAAACTGAAGGACAGAGGTATGATTTTACCCAGGACGATGTGTAAGTCAGTCTTGGGCTGACAGCTGTCCTAATGTGCTTCTAGATGGACAGGATAATCTGACATGTCAACAGATTTTGCTGGCTGCGATAAGAAGGAATTATCTGTTAAGGAGTTAGACTAATGGTCTTAATAAAGGGGGAGATGAAGACAGACTTTAATCTAGACCTTTGACCAAATAAAATTTGACAAAAATGTTTAAAGCAGAAACCGGTCCATTTTTAAAATATATTTTTGCACATTCTAACATTTATCTAGATAGAATTCATAATACATTATTCCAACCACCTTTTGACACTCTTTCCTGCTGATGCCTATGGAAAAAAATCTTGGATTGTTTCCTTGGGTTGTGGTTTTTGATTTTAAAATGTGTCTGGATAGAATTTCAAAGCCAATACCCTAGCTGGCATATAGTTACTTTCCTCTTGAAGCCACTATAGTCAAGCAGCGCTGAGAGAACATGTGAACATTAGATGTTCAGTGTTCTCCTGTTAAACTATCTGCATTCAGTACCTTCAATTTCTCCCCTGAAGTTTGTTACACATCATGCAAATCTTCATGCTGACAATGAGATATGTCTATGTATTCCTGTTTTGAGTTGGATCAGAGCAGACTCTTCCCATAAAAGGTACAGATCCCTTTTTCCACATCCACATGAAAAGATCTTTTCTTCCCCTTCTCTCTCCATCTCCATTGGAAATTCAAAATGCTAAAGAGTGGGTGGGAAATTGCAACAGTTCAGAATGTCTAGGAGGCCTCTTCTACAGTGAACATGTAATTTCAAATGCATGCAGACATCTCTTGTATCTCATCTAGGGAACTGCTATGTGTAAGGACTCCTAGACTATATCAGTCTGCTCCAAACCACCCAGTCCCAAACATCCCAGAGGGACCATGCAGTAAAGTGAGCACTACTCCATCAATGAGAGAGGGTTGGTTATTAATGGAGGTACTATCTCCTGCTTCCTTGTTGTTTGGGGAGAAAATTAAACTTTCCTTCCCTTCTGTAAACATTTCACCATCTTAAAGAAAGAAACACATCTTAAACAAAATAATTTCTAATAGAACTTTTACTTTCTGATAATTGTTTAGAAGACCGAGACACATTTCACTGCACAGGTCTATGGTATGCAACACTTCATCTTGTCTGCGCTAACATATAAAATCCAAGTATTCTATGTACTCTTCTTAGTCTGTAGGATTAACAATCCCCCTCTCCAACAGCAGTCCTAGATCTTCTTTTCTCATGTATAAGAACAATATTGAGCTGTTCCGCTACCTCCTTTGCTCTCTTTTCCCTTCCACAAAATTTTGAAGAATGTCACTCAAGATTATGAGATATTTTGCATTCTTCAAGCTGAAATTTGACACTGCTAAGCCAAACAACCAGACCTTTTGGCAGATAGCTCCTAGTACAAAGCTCCCCAATATCCGGATGAAATATCGAGTGAAATGTAGCTAAATGTGCTAGGGAGAGGGCCACCTTTGAAAGGAAATCTCATTAGAAAGTTTAGTGAGCTGATGACAGGCATTTCACATAGCAAATCTACAAACTAAGGTTGAATTATATATACATGACTCAATGTTCGGTTTTGTCTTAGAGTGAAGCAAATGCATAAAAAATTTAGGAGAGTTGATCTTAGAATCAGATAAAATAAATATGTGCATACCTTTGCATGGTCAGTCCACTCTCCTGAAAGAAAGTAAGATATTCTTAGTTACGTGGTCAGAAAGCCAGCAAGCAATCTGATTTTTTCTTTGTGAAAAAAAAAAACCCCAAAAAACCCCCCAAAACCAAAACTCCTTGTAAAGAGAAATGTACTAATAATAGTGTAATAGGTTTGGGGCATAGGTTAATTAATTTCACTGTTGTGGAGCAAGGAGTGCTCATTTGATATCCAGAATGTTTTCTATATTTGAAGGGGGTGGAGGGAGAAGGGAAATAGCTTTTGGTTTGTAGTGCAAAGCTAACCAGTTAGTGAAGAACTCTACACCTATTTGACACCATCCACCCTCAGTAAAATTTTTTTGTGTAGGCTGTTGGCATAAGGACAGAATCAAGCGTGTGTGTGAATTTAACTGCCTCTGCACACAGTGGAAGGTCTTTGAGAGTAGATCTAGTAGCAAACCTGGCTCATACAAAAAGCCTCTCCTTTTGTCCTCTTGGAGAGCTGAATTGTAGTTTCTTGCCCTTGTAAGATGCAGGGTTTGCTCGTCCCTTGCTTATTTCTCTTTACTGATGCTGACACTCACTGGACCAGAGTTTCTGCTTTTTTAGAAGAGATTGCACAATTGTTTCTTTGTTTATGGAGCTGGACATAAAAAGGGTCAGGGGTGGTGCCAGTGAGTAGCAGAGCTAGGTAAGTGGAAATAAATAAAGGGAATGGTACCTCTTCCTTCAGTAGTAGCAGACCTTAAATTCGACTCAACCAACTTAATTCTTGGTTTTATTAGGGTTAGTAATGCCCTTCAGTAAAACAGAATAGAGAACTTCTGTCTGAACTGTGTTAGGAATAATCCTCTTTAAGGGTAAAAGAGTGGGTTGAAAGAAAATAATCTTCTGAAACCCAGTCCTAAACAGGATAAATTACTTAGTCTTGTTTTTCGTATCCCCACCAACAGTTGTACTGGCCCACCAGGGTTAATGGACAGAGGTGGGAAAGAGTGGCCATGTACAGGAGTGGGTTAAGCTAACCTGGTCACCAAGGGACAAGGCTGGAAGTGCTGTCTCTTGCATATTTGGAAAGAAAAATCTCCCTTCCTGTTAAGTGTGGAATTTGGTCTGCTGTATTAAAGGATCACAGCCCAGCTTGCAGTTCAGGTTAAGAACTGGGTTGTATTTGTGCACTGGCCCATGATGGACCAACACTGAATATGAAAGACTGAAAAAGAGATTGAATCCTCCTGTTCCTCTTACCTGGACACCTGCCCAAAGTGTGGGGTTTGGTGGGGGGAGTCTTGTAGGAAGTGTTGCAGAGCTGGCTCTCCAAGAGTTTCTGGGTGGCTCATTGGGACTGCCATTGCTGAGACGGTCCTCTTGGCTTGGAAGCTTTGATTTGGGTAGGTCAGACTCTGGAACTGCTATAGTTGTCTCAGACTTGGCTTTGGACGACAATAATTTTGCATGGACACAAGAAGGCAGTGATAATGAAGAAATCGTAATGCACCGAGGTGGACTCTTACAAATGTGGTGGAGAGAGCCAGTGTATTCCTTTTGATTCCCCAGCTGAGCTGTGTCAGAACAGTCCTGAAATGACAGCGCTTGTGAGGCAGAGGCCATCCTTAGACGCCTTAAAGTTGGAGAAGTGGAAATTCTGGCCCGGGCGTGACGGTTGAACTGGAAAGGCGCATGGTGGATCCCAATGCACTCCTCTGTAGGAAGCCCCAGAAGTGAAGACTCTGTGTAGCCTTGTGTGAGAATGTAGTCCCCTGGAGGCAGGGTGGTGTCCATACAAACTGCTACTGTCTGCATTTCAGAGGAACTGAAGACATCTTCTGAGCTGCTGCTTTCCGACAAAGCAGCATTTTCCTTATGGAGATCAGCTTCCCTGTCTAGAGGCTCCATGTTGGTGTGGGTTTCTTTGACCAGGTCTGCAGAATAATCAGAGCTTGGCTGTTGCATTCTTAATTTGTAGCATGAAGATTTATATCTATGTGTACCTGGAAAACATGATCAGAAACAGTTCTTACAAACTTGCCATATGAATTTTTCAAATGGGAAAATATGCAAATGGAAAAAATATCCAAAAAAACTAAGGTAGGTATGTATGTGCATTAGTACAGAAACAATTACCTTTGCATTGAATCCTGCTTAAACTCAGATTTTAGCAGGTTCAGGACCCAATTTTGGCAAGCTATTTAAACAGCTGCTAACTTTGAGTGTGCCTGCAGTGTCAGTAGAACTAATTAGATGGTAAAGAGTTACTGTGTTTAGAAATTCTGCTCATCTGGTACTGCAGCCACCTGATGTTTGATTGCCACTCCCCCATCGATAAATGAGATTGTAGCGCTGCTGTACATGGGATAAAAATGAAGTCACTTGCTCTCAGGACTTGTTGCAAAATTCTTTGTGTAAAAATACTAATTTCTTGCTGAACTGTTAAGCAAATACAAATTCAACACTTAGGTAAGATATGTCTCGTCACTCTCGCATTTTCAGCCTAATAGTACTTCATAGTAAACATCATGTATATGTTGTAATCAAATAATGAAGAAAATTTTTTATACTTGTAACTTATCTGTTGGTTAATCAGTAAATAGTCTTATGTTCTTTGATTCATGAAGCTCTGTTTTAACATTTTGATGTTTAGTCTCTCTAAAACTGGACTGACATTTTAAGTAATAATGAAGATTATGAATTCAACCTCTTTAATTTAGAGTCTTAGCTAAGAGGAATCTTAAATCTCTTCATGAGTGCTAGCTTATTTGGGGAACTGTCATTTATTAGAATCAGTTTATTCAAACCTATGTTGAATTCTTTCTTGAATTATTGAATATCACACATTGAATACTTTTTAAAAATCTAATTATATAGTTCCATCAGATCACTTACAAAGTGAATAGAAAGAATTTAATTTATTGAGTTTGCCAGTTCAAAGTATTGCTTTTTCCAAAACCTTCAGAAGATGATAATTCAGATTCTTGCAGAGAGAAAAGCATATCTTTATGACAGAAATGGCTTCTTTCACAACTGTAGAGAATAGCCACAAATATATTAACATCTATTAATTTCTCTTTAATGGGTAAGAACTAATTAGCACATATGCTTACTAAAAATCTCATTTAATATATTACAGAAGAATAAGTAGAAATGACTACTATTTTCCCCTTTTGAATGAGGATATTGCATACCATTATTCTGAGATTTGCTGCTATTATTTTTTAATATTTCAAGACTTTCATTTTGTGACCTGTAATCGTGATTCACTGGTTGTTTTTTGGCCAGGCATTCTCATTGCTTTTTAATTTTTTAAAAATTATTTTAATTATTTTTTTTCAGTCCTCTCTTCTCCAAGCAGAATTTTGAACTTGGCATGCAGTTTCCAAATATTCATGTGAATAGTGATCTGTTCAAGAAGCAGATAAGTTTAAAGACATATTTTCATGGAAGTCTCATACTAAAAAAAGGATTGTTTTTTGCTTTTCAATTTAGCAAGCTTTTTTTTAAAGAACTAAAATTTCACATATTTCTTTTTGGGTATTTCTATGTTACTTTCATGAGTAGAATCTCTCAGCAGCAAAATATTTCTAAAGAAAATACACTGTTAAAAAAGGTGCAGAAATACACCACACACAAGCTGAAAAATTATACAGGCAAACTTACCAAGATAGCCAATTGAATATGTCACATCCTTTTAAATCAATTTTTCAGCAAGTCCTTGATTAACTGATGCTAGTCTTAACAGTAGCATTTTCTCTCTTAAAACCTCCTTACTGAATGCTGGTATAGGGAACAAGGTTTTTCTTGTAGATTTGTTTCTAGGGGATTTGTTTATCAGGTCAGACGGAAGTGGCTTCAGGATCAATGCCCCCAAACAAAAGGCCATACACTGGATTAAATTTCATGCGCTTTATATTTCTGGGCTTTTTGCATTGAGAAAATTTGGGAAGACAGATCTCATGCAAGCATACAGTAATTTGCAAAAGCAGATTGAATGCTTCCACTCCTCCAACAACCTTTTTTTTTTTCCCCTCTTGTCTTGATTCATTCCGCTGGATGTAACTATGCATTGTTCATCTTTTATGGAAGTATAATAGTGGTATATACCTTTTTTATATTATTTATGATTAGTTTTTAATTTTAACAAGTGTCCTAACTAGTTAAGTGATTTTGAACACAGATTTTAGTACCAGAATATTTGAGAATTCATCCAAACATTGATAGTTCATTTTTTGGTTGTGTTGTAGAACTGATTAGAAAATACCAGATTTGATTGAGGCATTTTGTGGTTAGATGAATTGAAAGTGAAACCTGGGAAAAGATGGTTTATTTGACAAATACCATGTGAGGAAGCACTAATGTCTACAAATGTTCAACTCTGTTGTGTAATTAAGGCACATTTTCAGAGGGCTTAATGAACTTGAATATGCTTGCTTGAAAATGCAGTACAATGCTTTCATTTTCTGTAAAGGTTTTTTAGTCAAAATTCATCCACAAACCAAATCAAGATATCCCTAAACTGGTATAAATACCTTTGATTTCGTATAGCATTGGATGTGACCATGGGTTGGGGGAAGATTCTTCAGAGAGAAAGAAGAGAGAAAACAAACTCAAAGGTTTTATTTGCAAAACCATGGCAGTTTTACGTCATTTTTATTAGTATTTATCCTGTTCAGTTTCTAGGAAAAAGAGATGCGCTCATCCTGTCTGATAATTGATAGTACAAACGTATTTCCTTTAAGAAGCACTTTTAGAATTGTAAAAATTCTCTCTCTCTGTTTTTTCCTCTTTTTTTTTGGGGCGGGGTGGGGGCATGGTGTTTGTATTTGTGATATCTTTTTCATTATTGTTCATTGGTTTTGTTTTGTTTTGACTCCTTATGCTGCTCTCAAGGTGATATTACTTCAGGACCAGATGAAATGGAACAGGCCTTGTTGCCTGATGAAGTATGCAAATGTCCACAAAATTATGGTGTTCAAAGCTGTCCTTTCCTACTCCTCAGGACAGACCTGGGCACACTGAGCTGGTGAGGATCTCCAAGAAGAAGTATACCCTCAGGGGAAAGGGGTCAGACAGTCAGCAAGCAAAGTCATGCCCTTCCCCAAAGAGGGAAAAGTCTACCTCTTAGCTGGGGAGAGTAAGCAAATGAAAATATGATCTATAGAAGAAAAACAAAATGAGCCCAAAATACTCCCTATTCATTGCTATTAATAGAAAATCTTTCTAAAATGCTATGACGTTTCCCATGGAAAGACAATTGCCTTTGAAAGGATTTAGGAACCCTTGCTCAGCTAATAATACTGGATGGAGTAAAGCTACAAATTTACAGTGGAAAAGGTACCTCTTTTTCAAGAAAAAGCTAAAAATTGAAATGATATAGAAACAGCTCTTCCTGGACTGCAGGATGCTGCATTTTTTTGCAAATTGATTTTAATTGTTTAAACTATGAGCATTTGGAAAGCATGTAATTAAGGAAAAAACAAAGCTTCTATTTTGAAAGAAATGGTCTGTGCTTGCATAGTATAAACCAAGCTCCCTGAATTCAAAACCAATTAAAAACTAGATAGGATATAATTAAAAAAAAATATGCCAGTCCAGGGAGTAATGAAAGATGTTATTCACAATTCACTTACATATTACTTTAAAGGCAGCTTGGTTACGGGGAAGTAGAATAAAGTGATAGAATTGGACTAATGTAGAGTCAAACACCAACAACACTTCATGGTGTCTGTGTAATTATTGTCTAAGCAGCATAGCTTCAAAGCAGAAGGGATTAGGCTTTTGAAAGGTTATCCTCAACAGAAAATCACAAACACAACAAATCCAAAGGAAATCAAATACAAAGGCTGACATTAACCACTAAACACCAGGAAATGCCACAGTTCAGTCTGGCTGTGTCATTGTGCTGCTGCTTTTTCCTGTACATTATCTCACAGCTGATTACACAGATGCCTGAAGTCCCTCCAACAGAATCTATCAGATATAATGACCTCACACAGATAGAAGCCTATGTATGTGTTCAATATTTCTCACAAGTATGTCTGTAGCCAGTGACAGATTTGTGGTTATTAGGTGGATATAAGAATTCATTCAAATGATGACTAAGAGGGCTCTGGCAAAAGAAAAACCCTATCTCTATCATCTCAAGAGCCACAAAGAACTCTGCGAGGGTAATCTCAGATCTGGAATAGAGACTGAATACTCATGCAGAGGAGTATAAAAAATGTCTGGACACTGCAATTTAACACATTGCTCTTCCTAGAAATATGAAATCCAAGTTGAATGTGATATGGAACCATGAAGTCCTGCCTCAAATGGAGACCAGTAGTTGAGAGCTGGCCTCCAGCTGGGACCACTCGTGAGATTTACAGGTAATGTTCACCTGTGACACAGTCTCTCAAGTCCTGCAGCCATTGTTGACGCCTCCTGCTATGCTGGTCTTTTGCTGTTACATTCAATTTTGGCAGGCTGCACAAGGTCCCCTAAGCTGAATCTCTCATCTTTCCTGTTTCTCTGATAAGCCCACCCATAGCCTGAGCTACAACACTCAGGTAACTATAGCAGCAACATTTTGAGTGTGTATGTGCCTATGTATGGAAGAAAAAAAAAGAGGAGAGAAGATGCCAGAAAAGGACAGCTCTCTGGGAGACCAAAAGATCATCTCAGGGATATGAAAGGGGCAAATGAAAATGAAGTCAGTTAGCTTCCTGAGACAGAAGGGATAAATGTCGTCTTCTTATGGATTTACAGGTCAAGGGACAGGTATGCCTCGTTTCTAAAATGAGTTTTGGGTCCAGACACAAAGTTCTGCTTTACTTGCAGCCTTATACTGTTTCCTGACTAAAGAATGAAGCAGAACAGCTGCTATGTTTTAATCCACAGTTGTTGTGTCCCAGTATGCAATGCGATTTTTAACTCTGTTTTCTATCTATACAATCTAAATTATTTTTGGAGCCTAGAAACTGTCCATAGCACCATCCCAGTTGTGCTCTTTCTTCTCGTTCTAGTCAAATCAAAGTGGGTGGGATTTTCGGGGATTCACGTGGTGTTATAAGCCCTGGGAAGGGACTTCTTAGAAGTAGTGGTGTCAGTCACAAGCTTTCTGCTCTCCTCAGCCTTGTTCCTCATAGCTAGGTCTGAATGAAACATGCTTGAGGAGCAGAGAGATCTCATGTATATGCAACAGCACCTGGGAGGGGGTAGGGGGAAGTAGCTGAGATGTTTTGTAGGGCAGCTGTAGCGAGAAGGCAGGGGAGATAACACTTAGACTAGGGCAGACTGGAACTAAGAGAAACAGGAACTCGTAGTAGCAGTAGCTGTGGTAATCATCCATGTTCTGAAGCAAGTGCCTGCAGGAAAACCCATCCTTCAGCCATGTAGTACTAATTTTCTCTTTTTTTCTGAAATTTCTTATTGTCACAGTGTCTTTGCTGGAGCAAAGGCTGGGCAGATGTAGCAGCAGGCTTACAGGGCTGTGTAAAGAAACACTTTTCCTCTGATGTGATAGTTCTGTGCAAGCTGAAAGAAACTGGTTAGCTTCATCCAGTACCCCGTGACTTCTCACCAAACACCTTGTCAAACTTAATATATTGTTTACCATCAATTTCTGCATATGGTACTGCAGCCAGATTTTACATTTTTGCAACTGTTTTCAGTGCAAACTCACAGGAATAAACACCTGAATGAAACTTTCTGAAGCAGTGTAGAAGTACCTTACTGAAATTTGGATAAAAACTTTCATAGGGACAATTCTTTCTGCCTTCCAGCTGCTGACAGTAAAAAGTGCTAGATTAAAGAGTTTGTCTGCCTGTGAGATATTCTGTGTGCTCAGAATAAAAAATTGGATGAGAAAATAATCAATGTTTCATGTGAAGGCAGGTGTTTGGTTCCATTGGCAAACTTGTAAAGCATGTTTGGAGTAATTGCAAGAATTTGGACTTGGGTCAGTGGGCCCTACCTCCCTTCTTGTCATCCTTTCCCACTGCCTCATAGCACTCCACATTTTCCTAGAAGACTGATTTTGATCCCAAATATTTGGTTTGCCAGCTGTATTTCCAGCTTCCTCCTGTCAGAGAGACAGATTTAGGGGGAGTGGGTCATAATTACTCTCGCTAGAGAGAATTGTGGAGGTCTGGTTGATGCAAGCAGTATAAAAATACAGTCAAGGGCTGGGGGTATTCACAGATGGGATGGTGCAGATGAGATATTTGTTTTGTCATGGATGGAGGCAGCATGTGGAGGAGTATCAGAGCCAGAGGTACCATCCTTCATTGCTGCAAATCATCCCCACAGTATTTGGTGATAAGATGATATCCAGCAACTTTATTCTTTTTCCTGGACAGAATAGGGAATGCTCCTTCTCATAAGACATAGGACATTACTTCACCAGATACTTTTTTCAGAAAATCAGGACTTAGGGAGGATGGGGGCAAATAAGTTGCCTGGGAGGTTAGGGAAATTTGGCACATTACTCAGCAGAGGATGTACCAGGCCCAAGGGGACTGTTTATACCTTGGTTTATCTTGGTAAATACTCAGAGGGAAATACTCTTTCAAACATGTTAAAATTCATTAAAGCTTTAGAGAGAAAAACAGGGTCTGGATAACCAGATGTTTGGATTGGGTAAACAGGGCAACCTCTGGCAGTCGGTAATTAGCTGTTGTAGGACGGGGACAGACAGGCTGATCACAATAGAAATAATAATAATATGCTGATCTCTTCTGTTTTTTCTGTGTCCCACCCTTCTATGACTGCCTGCTTGTTCTCCAGAGATATCAAACCTTGGACCACAGCAGTTAGAAATGTGGTTTAAACAGCTGTCATTTTGCATCCTGCTGGCTATTTAGCTCCCTTTCATCTTCTGTCCCAGATACAGGACTCTTTTCATGAATGATATACTTGCATAGATCCTCTGTTTGACATACTGACTTTCCTTCCTGAACAAGTTCTTTCTCAGTGTTATGTAAGACAAGAAACCAACTGCTGTCCTAATAGCAGCCAAATATATTGTTAAACATTTTTGTTGATTTTTTTTTTAATACTGGCAGTTGAGCAGCCATTGTCCATGATGGTGTGGGTGAATCTACACAGCCACAATGGATTGCCCTGTGACCATACATTTTCTCTTATGTTTTCTTTTTCACTGGCAAGTAAAACAATATAGACCTATTTCAGTCACAAACCCTAAATAAAGAATTAAGAATTTAGCAAAGAAATACTTCTAACTCTTGTAAGAAAAAGCAGCTGAACATCATTCCTGTAATTAGGTGAATGACTTATCATAGAATAATACTGTGGTCTGAATTGGCAGGGACCTTAAAAATAATCTAGCTCCAACCCCCTGCTATTGGCAGGGACAGCTTTCACTAGACCAGGTTGCT
This sequence comes from Phylloscopus collybita, assembly GCA_027886175.1. Taxonomy (NCBI): domain Eukaryota; kingdom Metazoa; phylum Chordata; class Aves; order Passeriformes; family Phylloscopidae; genus Phylloscopus; species Phylloscopus collybita. Next base: position 44,047,901 of record JAJNNQ010000137.1, on the reverse strand, counting down.
AAGGGTCCCATCCAGCCTGGCCTTGAACACTCCCAGGAATGGGGCATTGATAGCTTCCCCAGGCACCCTGTTCCAGCACCTCATCACCCTTACACTGAAGAATTTCTTCTTAGCATGCAATCTAACCCTACTGTCTTTTCAATTTTAAGCCATTCCCCCTTGTCCTATAGACTTCTAACATTCTGGATTTACAGACAGAAGTAGGATAAAATACTAGTCTACTAAAAGTTTTACTGATGGCTACCATTAAACAAGTCTGATTCAAAGACCTCCATGGCCATGGTAGCATGGCAACCTTGAAAATCCTCAAGGAGTTTATATGTTGCTTGGCACCATACTAAGCAGTTGATAGTAACATTTTACTGATTTCAACAGGTCTGAATGTAAAATTATGTGGTGTCCTAAAAAAAAAAGTTGTGATTTGAATGGTGCCCAAAATTTTGAGATCAAGTCTGAGCCTTAATTCAGTGCTTTCCTATGTCTGTCAGTTTATGGACCTTTAAATTTTGGCCCATGGAGAAATAAAACCTTCTGAAAAGTTTGCATATGAAGTTAATTACAAAAGAGATATGCTTTCTTTAAAATGTGCTCTTTAAGAAATCTGGTTTTGTGGGCACCTTGGAAATATTTCACAGGACTTTGAGAGATCTGCAAACCAGAAGCTGAAAGTTCAAGGCCACAGGTTTAAAACATAAATAATATTGTTCAGTGAGCCATCACAGTAGGGACAACATTATCTAGTCATGATGAATAGAGAGCAAACTTTTTGTAATGGTAGCATCTCTAATATATACTAATTAGCTATTTTCTTTTAACATCATTCTGCAAGGTCAAATGTTTACTGCAGAAGAGTTTGCCATCTCTTGGCCTGTGTGTGTGTGCTGCTGTGCAGTGATTGCTTCATGAGGAAAGCTAATGTCCATGGAGCTACCAGAGGACAGATTTTCTATAAGCATTGATTTTGTACATTATTCGAGTGCAAGGACCAATCCTGACATTGTATATGATTTATTCAGTGGGTGGGAAAGTTGTCTGAGGCGGGTGGACTTATTCCAAACTCTAAGAGGCTATAGCACTGTAGGAATTTTTCATTGCTTGGATGTGTGTGAAAGGTATTTGCAATGTTTGATTAGTAGCCCAAGAGTAGGATAAAAATCTCTCTGGCTTCTCAAGAAATCCCTTCCTTCATGGTGTAACTATAAAATTTGCTGCTTGCTGGTGAGGACAAATTTGAAATGAAAATAATCAATTTCCTGTCTTTGTGGATTCTTATACCATTTGTAAAATATTACATATGTATTCACATATTCACACACACCTTCCTGAAAGCTTTTGTCCTTGCTTATTTTATGTACAGTGTTTTTTTGTTTAAATATCTGTGAGATATGAGCTATTCATGCTTTTTGGTCAACACAAGGTGGCAGTAAGACCTTGTCTGGTGATGTACAATACTTGGGTCGCTTGTTTTCCCTCCTGTTTACTTAGCCTTCAGATAACAAAAGCCCTCCTCATGAATGAACATTGAAAGCAAAAGAGGTTGCAGTAACAATGATTTAAAAGGTGCACAGATAAAGCAAATGCTACAGATAAGATTCCATCTGATTTGTTGCATTATAGTAAGCTGTATTGTATCATACTGAGGACAGTTTCACAAAATGCTATACTGCTCTTTTTTTTCCCCTCTGTTGTTATTGTTTTCTTAGAATTTGCACATTAAATAAAGGCTGCTACTGCAAAGGTGGAAATTTACCCGTTTTTCAAGTTGTAATTTAAAAATAACCCAATATTGTTTGAGATTCTACATGTTGGAAGGGACAAAGCTTTCTGCCTCAGTTCTTGGTTGTCTGGAAAACACTCCAGTGTCATTACATCGAGTGGTAGCTACAGCAATAAACTCCTTTTCAAAATGAAGAGAAAGGGAGAAATAAAGAGCAATGAGCCAGAGTATTCCACTGGCATTATTAAGAGATGTTTTTTCCTTGCTTTGGTTGGATATAGGTCATATGTTGACAAACCTGAGTGCAGACCAGCAAATTGTAAATGTAGCTGTTGTTTCTTTTATTATTGGTAGTCCTCTTCCAGCAGGCCCAAAGCAGATTCAAAGCATGGCTGTGATACTGGACTTGCTAACACGATTAAAATTCATCCTTGTGGGAGAAGCTATGGAATTTTAGGTCCATATTACTCCCAGCTTCGCAGAATACTATGAAGTGTTTGTGCATTATGTTTTTAACTAGATGTTTGCCTGAAATGCAGTTCTGGCAGCATGACCCCAACCTCCCAGCGGCCACTTGGTTTGTCTGTAGCCTCTGTACACACTAGCATATTTGTTGAGAACAAAACAGAAATTAAAGATGTTTCAGACAAGGGGATTGAATGGAAACTCGGCCTCCTCATTTCACAAGCTGTGCACGTGCAGCTTATTTTCCAAGAACTGTCTGGCAGAGATCATGTTATTCTGTTTTCCACCAGAATGATTCACTTATAGCTTCTGAAAGCCAATCCCACTGTTGATACTGCAAACTCCTGTGCACGTGAATCGCTCCCACGTAACTTGGAATATGCATCCTTTAGTATCTATCAAAAATCTATTAGTTTTCTGAAGTTATAAAATAATAAATACTCTTATAAAACACTAATACAAATACTGTTAAAGAGCAATATAGACCTACTTCTTCTTCTGCTTACCCCTTACAGTTTTGCCCTTGAATACTTGCCATCTGGAGATGAATTATGGACTTTGAGACTATTCAAAGTAGTGCAGTTTTCAGGAAGAAAATTCCCAACTATATAATCTTGATTTTATGTTAATGGCTTTCATAATGAAGACTAGCCCCTACAGAGCACCTTTTAAGTGATGTTTGCACTATTCTCAATGTGTGATTTATGTATGACCACAGGGTTTGGTGTAATAAAATGATATGCTGTAAAACTTAGCCAAAGTAGTCATATGTATGACTACTCAAGATAATAATAAAATTGAGGGTCATAGGGACTCTTCTGGGAGTCTTCTTAGGATTCAGCTGTTGTCCAAGGATTCTTAGCTAAGTGTTTTTTTGTGAGTTCAATGATTCGGCATCATAAAAATCAAAACAGTGTTGAAATATTGTTATTATTGTTATTATGTGCTGTGCTGATTGTTGGGTGTCTTCTTTTTATAGGCCTAAATATAACAAATGCCACAATACTTTGCTGCTAAGTAATAATTTGCATAGGGGCTTCTGCTTCAATATATACCTGTGGTTTCCTTGAATGGAAGTCCCACAGATCTGATGCTGCACAAAATGTGAGTCTTCTAAACATAAAACAGAGACTCCACTGCAAAGGAATCTTCTCTGAAAATCTCTGGTTACTCCTGATGTCTTTCTAAGAGAGTTTTAGTATCTGGTAACATTCCTTTGAAGCTTTTATGTTACCTTTATTTTAAGCATATGCCACCAACCATGCCATTGATTTAAGTTTGTAAGCCTGAAGTAACAGTGCATTTTGGACACCCTCACATTACATTGGAATGGCTGAAACTCTAGTAAACAGAGCTATTATATTGAATGCCCAAGGGAGGGACATGGAAAAAAAAAAATCAGTAGCATGCTCCAAGAAAAATCTGACGTCAAGCAATTTTCATGGGAGACAGCTACGTGGCTGGGATTATCCTGGCTAATTGTGGGTTACAAAATCTCTTTTGAGAATTTATCATGGCCAGTTGCTGTATTAGCTTTCCTCTTCTGCATCTGTTTGTGGGTGTGGACAGCACTCAGAAGTGACTCTTTCCTTGAAGGCTTTTTGTTCAGGGAACATGGACAGACTGTCCGAATGGACTTGCCCTGCTGTTCGTAGGCTTGCTGGCCATGTTCACATAGACAACAGCCAGGTTCTCTGCCTTTTGTCTTCTCCACACACTGGACAATTCTCTGGTATGAACCATGCTTTCTATGCACATGAGAAGCAACATGATCTCTGCTAAGAAGCAGGATGACTTCAGAGTTAAAGGTACTTTGAGGAATTTGAAAACGAGTAAGCTTGTCTACATAAACAAGAGCATTCTGTCAGTGAAGTGTTTTTTACTTTCTGCTTTTAATTAATACAAGCAGTCCTATCTTTTTCATACAAACAAATGATTTCCAGCTCTTTTCCCAATCTTATTAAAACTGGTACAACAACCAGTGGTTTCAGCTGGGTTAGGACTTCAGCATCTGTCATTAAGACTAACTGTTCTGAAAAGCTTTATGTCTTAAATACTAGCAATTTCTGGGACCATATAAAAATTATACCTCTTTCTTTTCTGAGTATCCAATTAAATAGCTTATGTGGTACAAAGTCTGGACTACAGTATACCTGTTATATTTACCGTGACATTCACTTCTTGTACACAGAGGCAGGACTTCTCTTTCAGCAGGCAGAATTGTGGACAACAAGTAGTTGAAGAGTGGGATGATGGCGCTTTTTGAGAAATAGTTATACCACTCTGATTTATAATTCTGTATCACAAAAAGGATCCAGGTGTTTCAAATTCAAGCTTTATTCAGAGGTTCTCCAAGCCTTCATGCAGTGAAAAGAACAAAATTTTTAAGTGTATCCTAAATGAAAATTGAAGAGATTGTGATGAGCTTTTCTTCTTACAGCAGGTCAAAAAGCCAAATATAGCCCAAGGAAGTGGAGAAAGACACAAAATTTTTAGTAGAGAAGATCCTGGTACTTAATCAATCCAAGATTATAGAAGAGACTTTGTAAGTGAATTGTAAAAATTTAGCATTCTATGAGCTGCATACTCCTCTTATATCATCAGTTCGTAAGTTCATTACTCATCGCTGAAGGCTGGGCTAATTTTCTCTGTGGTCTTTATCCCAAGTATTTTTTGAGAAGCAAAGTAAATGAAATAAATTCTTTCCAAATTCATAGCAGAAAAATCTTAGGTCCTCATTGAGTGCCACTTGTATCTTGTCATTGACAGCCAGCTTGACTCTGGGCACAAAGTATGAGAACTAGACTCCTATTTCTTTGATTTTAAGAATAAACTATTTTGAGGTTAGATTGTGTCTTATCCTATGAAGTCTTTGTTTTTATTCCTAAATGCAGAATTATTCTTATACAAGTGTGTTGGTAGTACTGTCTAACAAATACCCAGTTCAGAACCACAGAACAGATTCTCAGAAATTCACAAGTGTGGAATGTGAAATGGTGACACTTCCAATCTCTCTATCCCTTGTTTGGCCCCTGGACTGGCATCAACAGCTCTAGCTTAGAAATCAGTAGCTGCTGTACACAAAAGTGGAGATTCAGGTATGCCCAATTGTTTGATGTGTCTGAGACAAAGTAAGTGAAACTTTGCATTTGATTTCATCTAACAATTAAGAGTTGCATGAAAAGTTAGCATGACACAGAGGACAGAAGAAATTTGATTTTGGGCCAGGCTGAGGAGACAATATTTCCTCAGCTTTTCCTACCTTTGATTCTTTGGAAGAAAATTAGGTATATGAGGTGAACAGTTTATTTGTGGCAGGGAGAATAATTAATACTAGACTGGATCGAGATCACAACTGATATTTTATATGGGGACCAATATTTTATATGAGATGTCCAAATCTGGGGCTAAAATTTCTGTTCTACCAAACAAATCAGCCTATTATCTACTTCATTAAGTAGCTCATTGCTTGTTCAGGTCAGCATTTTTCCATATTTGGGTCCTTGATGAGAAATTGACTGCCATAGATTTGTTTTCTGTCCATGTGCTAGTGACCCAACCAATTTTTGGTTCTCTTTTTTTACTAGGCAGAAGTCATGAAGTTTGCTCTTTTGTAATGTAGTGTTGTTAAAGAATTTTAGTTGGCTTTACATCAAGGTGTCTTGGGTTGTGGAGCTGGGTTTTGTGTATTCTATTTACATCTGTTTTGAGGCCTGATGACCCACCTTGATAGGCCATTGTTACCTTCCCCAGCCTGTGCGGTGCATTTGCATTTCTATACATCTCATGCCCTGGCGGTGGGGGGTGGGGGGGGAGGAGGGGGGTGGCCGGGGGTTGGCGGTTCGGCCCTGCTGCAGGAGTGGTTCGGCCCTGCTGCAGGAGTGGTTGGGCCCTGCTGCAGGAGTGGGGTGCGCGGTGCTTCCTTCGTGGCGGTGTGGGAAGAGCTTCTTCGTCCCCTGTGCTCGTCATCCTGTCTCCCTCCTCGCCGTCCCTGAACCGGTTTCTTCGCAGAATCATCTCTGCTCCAACAGGATCACGTCTGCCACTCCAGAAGTGTTTGGACTGTTTACGTTTGGACTGTTATCAACATCCTGAATCACAGGGTCAGATTGAAACTCTGACTTTGTCAGGGTTTTCTTCTAAAATTATTGTTTATTTGTTTATTTGTTTGGTTGGTTGGGTAGTTTTGTTTCCTATCATATTTGTATTGTTAATACCTCCTAGTAAAGAACTGTTATTCCTATTCCCAACATTTTTGCCTGAGAGCCCTTGATTGCAAAATTATAATTCGTCGGGGTGCGAGGGGTTGGTATTCTCCATCCTAGGGGAACCTCAATTTCCCTGGCAGATACCTGTCTTTCCAAACCAAGACAGATTTTGGCGCCCAAGGGTGGGGCACGAGGGCATTGAGAGAGAGGAATAACAGTTCTTGAGTATTAGATAAAAGCCCACTGGCCAGAATAATGTGGTCTAGCTTTCCCTGGTTTGGGTGGCACGTGGTGGTGGCTGTATTTCTGCCATTTGCTACTCCTTATGTAAATATGGGTCCTATGACTAAGGCTACTGTGGCTGGCATTCAGTTTATTTTGTGGATTAATAAGGTGAGAAATTCATGGATTTTTAACTTCCTCTGGAAAGCAAGCACATGGATTCATAGCTATCATAGGCTAACTCTGTGCTTCTGGGGTTACTTTAACAATGGTACCTATTGTAAGGAAATGGCACCGGGGGAAATTTTCTCCCAGCCCTTCACACAGTTTTTTGGGTCCACCCCACCAGTTTTTGAAGGGTTGAAATCTCTGAGTGCTAATGATATCATACAGTGGCTGGTGTTGCTGGTATGCCTGTTCTGTTTGGCATTCAGAGATAAGGGGAAATTGGCCTGGGTAAGCACCTTAATAAGTACCCCAGAGAATAAGAATGCAGCCCAAGAGTCCGCTCCTGCCCCACAGCCTGCCTCAGAGATAAACCACCCGGTTTGGGTGGGGGCTCTGATGAAGGAGATGCAGGAGAAGATGGGCCAGATGCTGAGGGAGTACATTTCCCCAGCTAGTGGGAAATCCTTCCCCTGCCCAGACAAAAGAGAGCCTGATGGTGCAGCAATGAAACCCACAGAGATTACAACTGCTCAGGTCCCAGCTGAACCACAGGGGCAGTCACAGCCAGCGGCAGTTGCCCCTGTGGAAACAAAGAAATCTAAGGTGAAAACAGCAAACCCAGACAATAAGAAAGGAGGGCCCTCACAACCTGCAGGGGAATCACATGTTCAGATCATCACCGAGTCCCTGTCGTATGAAAGTCTCCGTAACCTGCAAAAAGATATCGTACGGCGGGGGCGTGAGGCTTACACAGCCTGGCTACTTCGGGTATGGGACCTCATGGGTACTGGTGTGCAATTGGACAGTGGTGAGGCAAGGAATTTGGGACCCTTGACCCAGGACTCAGGTATAAATCAGGTATTTGTAAGAGAGCCAGGACCCCTTTCCCTTTGGGAGCGGCTTTTAATGAGTGTGAGAGAGAGATTTATCCACAAAGAAAGAATGCAGGAGCACCACCATAGAATGCGCTGGAAAACTCTGGAGGAAGGGATCCAACAGCTGAGGGAAGTGGCGGTGCTGGAGGTACTTTTTGGGAGGAGTGGACAGCATGATAATGACCCTGACAAGGTTAAATGCACAGGGCAGATGTTGTGGAATCTGGCAAATCTAGGGCCATCTCAGTACACCACCTTTATTGCAACAATTAATGCTGAGGACAATAGAGAGACAGTGGGGTCTGTTGCCAATAAGCTTAGGAATTATGAAAGTATGATCAATGGCCCGATGCAGGCTCATATCTCTGCCGTGGTTAAAGAACTCAAAGAAGAGATAAGGGGGGTGAGGGAGGAGATGAGGACAAACAGTTCCAATGTGGCACCAGTGCGAGTCACAGGCCCCAGAGTTAGAGCCCAACGACCCCCAGCTCGAGAGAGAGGGTACACCCCAAGAGCTGACCTGTGGTTTTATCTGCGTGACCATGGAGAAGACATGGGAATGTGGGATGGGAAACCCACTTCTGTCCTGGCAGCACGGGTGCGTGAGCTCAAGGAGAGGAACAATCACCAAGGGGGATCTACGAAAATGAAAGTAGCCTCAGCCTCCTATAACCAAGCTGCCAATGCTGTGTTGAATCCCCTTGAAGGAACCTCTAGTATGTATGCTCAGGGAGGGGATAACCAGTGCTAGAGGGGCCCTGCCTCTAGCCAGGTAGAGGAAAGGGATAATCGGATCTATTGGACTGTGTGGATCCGATGGCCTGGCACATCTGACCCACAAAAATACACGGCTTTGGTTGACACTGGTGCCCAATGTACCCTGATGCCATCAGGGTATGTAGGAACAGAACCCATTTCTATTTCTGGGGTGACAGGAGGGTCCCAGCAGCTGACTGTAGTGGAAGCCGAAGTGAGTTTAACTGGGAATGGGTGGCAGAAACACCCCATTGTGACTGGCCCAGAGGCCCCGTGCATCCTCGGCATAGACTATCTCAGAAATGGATATTTCAAAGACCCAAAAGGATATCGTTGGGCTTTTGGAGTAGCTGCTGTAGAGACGGAAGAGATCAAACAACTGAATACCTTGCCTGGTCTCTCAGATGACCCTTCTGCTGTGGGACTGCTAAGAGTTGAAGAACAACAGGTACCAATTGCCACAGCAACAGTGCACCGTCGGCAATACCGCACTGACAGAGACTCTGTGACCCCGATCCATGAGATGATTCGTAAACTGGAGAGCCAAGGGGTGGTCAGTAAGGCTCATTCACCTTTTAACAGCCCCATCTGGCCTGTGCGTAAGCCCAGTGGGGAATGGAGACTGACAGTAGATTATCGTGGTCTGAATGAGGTCACGCCACCACTGAGCGCTGCTGTGCCAGACATGTTGGAGCTTCAGTATGAGCTGGAGTCCAAGGCAGCAAAGTGGTACGCGACCATTGACATTGCCAATGCCTTCTTCTCCATTCCTGTGGCAGCAGAGTGCAGACCCCAGTTTGCTTTCACCTGGAGGGGTGTGCAGTACACCTGGAATCGGCTGCCCCAGGGGTGGAAGCACAGTCCCACCATCTGCCATGGACTGATCCAGGATGCACTGGAAAAGGGTGAGGCTCCGGACCATCTACAGTACATCGATGACATCATTGTGTGGGGGAACACGGCAATGGAAGTCTTTGAGAAAGGAGAGAAGATCATCCAAATTCTCCTGGAAGCCGGTTTTGCCATCAAGAAGAGCAAAGTCAAGGGACCTGCCCAAGAGATCCAGTTCCTGGGAGTGAAGTGGCAAGATGGACGGCGTCAGATTCCCACTGAGGTCATCAATAAGATCACTGCCATGTCCCCACCAACCAACAAGAAGGAAACACAAGCTTTCCTAGGGGCCATTGGCTTTTGGAGGATGCACATCCCTGAGTACAGTCAGATTGTGAGCCCTCTCTACCTGGTTACCCGCAAGAAGAACGATTTCCACTGGGGCCCTGAACAGCAACACGCCTTTGCCCAGATCAAGCAGGAAATCGCACATGCAGTAGCCCTTGGCCCAGTCAGGACGGGACCAGAGGTAAAGAACGTGCTCTACTCTGCAGCCGGGAGCCATGGTCTGTCCTGGAGCCTGTGGCAGAAGGTGCCAGGTGAGACTCGAGGCCGGCCACTGGGATTCTGGAGCCGAAGCTACAGAGGGTCTGAAGCCAACTACACTCCCACAGAGAAGGAGATCTTGGCCGCCTACGAAGGAGTTCAAGCTGCCTCAGAGGTGATTGGCACTGAAGCACAACTCCTCCTGGCACCCCGACTACCGGTGCTGGGGTGGATGTTTAAAGGAAAGGTTCCCTCCACCCACCATGCCACCGATGCTACATGGAGCAAATGGATCGCCCTCATCACTCAGCGCGCCCGTATTGGTAACCCGAATCGCCCTGGGATTTTGGAAGTAATCACCAACTGGCCAGAAGCTGAGAAGTTCAGTCTCACTGACGAAGAAGAACAAGTAACCCGGGCTGAAGAAGCTCCACCATACAACCAACTGCCAGCAGAAGAAACACGCTACGCTCTTTTCACTGATGGTTCCTGTCGCATCGTAGGGATGAACCGGAAGTGGAAAGCAGCCGTATGGAGCCCCACAAGACAAGTTGCACACGCCACTGAAGGAGAAGGTGGGTCAAGCCAGCTTGCTGAACTCAAAGCTGTTCAATTGGCCCTGGACATTGCTGAAAGAGAGAAGTGGCCGAAGCTCTACCTCTACACTGATTCGTGGATGGTGGCTAATGCTCTGTGGGGCTGGCTGGAAAGGTGGAAAAAAGCCAACTGGCAGCGTAGGGGAAAACCAATCTGGGCTGCTGATGAGTGGAAGGACATTGCCATCAGGGTAGGGAAACTACCTGTGAAAGTCCGTCATGTGGATGCCCATGTCCCCAAGAGTCGGGCTAATGAGGAGCACCGGAACAACGAGCAAGTAGATCAAGCTGCGAGGATAAAGGTATCCAAGGTAGACTTGGATTGGCAACACAAGGGAGAGTTGTTCCTAGCTCGGTGGGCCCATGATGCTTCAGGTCATCAGGGCAGAGATGCCACCTATAAGTGGGCACGAGACCGAGGGGTGGATCTAACCATGAACAGTATTTCACAGGTTATCCACGACTGTGAGACGTGTGCTGCCATCAAGCAGGCCAAGCGGATGAAGCCCCTCTGGTACGGTGGACGGTGGTCCAAGTACAAGTATGGGGAGGCCTGGCAGATTGATTACATCACTCTGCCCCAAACCCGCCAAGGCAAGCGCTACGTGCTGACCATGGTGGAAGCCACCACTGGGTGGCTGGAGACCTATCCTGTGCCTCATGCCACCGCCCGGAACACCATCCTGGGCCTGGAAAAACAAGTCCTGTGGAGACATGGCACCCCTGAGAGGATTGAGTCGGACAACGGGACTCATTTCAAGAACAGCCTCATAAACACCTGGGCTAAGGAACACGGCATTGAATGGATATATCACATCCCTTATCATGCACCAGCTGCCGGGAAAGTTGAACGGTGCAATGGACTGCTTAAGACCACCCTGAAAGCACTTGGCGGGGGGACCTTCAGAAATTGGGAAGTGAACTTAGCAAAGGCCACCTGGATGGTCAACACCCGAGGGTCTATTAATCGAGCTGGTCCTGCCCACTCTACCCCTTTGCACACAGTGGATGGAGACAAAGTCCCTGTAGTACATATGAGAGGTATCTTAGGAAAGACTGTTTGGGTAAACCCCACCTTGGGCAAAGGTGAACCCACCCGTGGGATTGTTTTTGCTCAAGGACCTGGTAACACTTGGTGGGTGATGCAGAAAGATGGGAAAACCAGTTGTGTACCACAGGAAAACCTAATCCTAAGTGAGAACTGAGTGTGAGGGTTCATCCTGTATAGTGGAGTTTATTAATTTAGGTATGATACAGATGGTAATAGAATAAGGGGTGGAACGTTGTCTTGGGTTGTGGAGCTGGGTTTTGTGTATTCTATTTACATCTGTTTTGAGGCCTGATGACCCACCTTGATAGGCCATTGTTACCTTCCCCAGCCTGTGCGGTGCATTTGCATTTCTATACATCTCATGCCCTGGCGGTGGGGGTGGGGGGGAGGGGGGGGTGGCCGGGGGTTGGCGGTTCGGCCCTGCTGCAGGAGTGGTTCGGCCCTGCTGCAGGAGTGGTTCGGCCCTGCTGCAGGAGCGGTGTGCGCGGCGCTTCCTTCGTGGCGGTGTGGGAAGAGCTTCTTCGTCTCCTGTGCTGGCCATCCTGTCTCCCTCCTCGCCGTCCCTGAACCGGTTTCTTCGCAGAATCATCTCTGCTCCAACAGGATCACGTCTGCCACTCCAGAAGTGTTTGGACTGTTTACGTTTGGACTGTTATCAACATCCTGAATCACAGGGTCAGATTGAAACTCTGACTTTGTCAGGGTTTTCTTCTAAAATTATTGTTTATTTGTTTATTTGTTTGGTTGGTTGGGTAGTTTTGTTTCCTATCATATTTGTATTGTTAATACCTCCTAGTAAAGAACTGTTATTCCTATTCCCAACATTTTTGCCTGAGAGCCCTTGATTGCAAAATTATAATTCGTCGGGGTGCGAGGGGTTGGTATTCTCCATCCTAGGGGAACCTCAGTTTCCCTGGCAGATACCTGTCTTTCCAAACCAAGACACAAGGTCATACCCTTAAGTTGAAAGTTGTGGTTCTAAATAAACCAAGAAAACAGAGGGAAAGCAGTAAGACATCCTAAAAAACCACACCCACTCAAACTAGTAGTTTTCCAGGTACACGTGGATTGTACATCCATACTAGAGAACAAAGCAGCATGGGTCCTTGTCTCCCCTGCTACTGGTGTTCCAAAATTCTACCTTTAATTCTGGCTCATTTACAGTGATTAAAATAGACATTAAAAAACTGGCCAAAGCAGCAGTTTTAAGTATTTTAAAGCTTCAAAGGTCTTTTTATATTATTCAGACTTCAGTAGTGGTTGCACACAGAATTTTGCAGTTATTATTGGTGCTAGAGAGACCACAGAAATGCCGTATGAATCCTTGTGATTACTCATAATGGATCACTGTAACAAAACTTGCATGTAGTAAGCTTCATCAGGCAACATGAATGAGTAGATTTGTTGACAATTCTCTGAATAATTTGACGTCCTGGTTCAAAAGTTCACCTCTTTCTTGACTGGAAGGAATGTCAAAAGCCTTCCCTAGGGAAGAGATACTGCTAGACATTGAGTTAAAAATACTTATTTATCATATCTGATACATTAAAAACAAACAGAAAGTGAATCTATGCCAGATTTAAAGTGCAAGTTTCAAAGTAGTCATGTATGTGCTTTTGGGGGTATATGATTCCCAGCTGCCTAGCTCTGCATCTTTCACTATGCAGAAATGGGGTCTTCTGGATCTGTAACCAGCAATATTCCCCTCACCGCATACTGGTGATGTGAACAGTAAACTCTGGGTTCCAGATCCACAGAGGAGACCCACCAAATTTTACAAACCGTAGCTGTTGTAGTCTCTAGCTTGTACATCTGGATTGACAGACTAGGAGAAGGGGTTTCTTCTCCCGAGCTTCCCTCTTTCCCCACCCTTTGGTACTCAGGGTGTGGTACAGTGGGGGCTCCTGCAAATGCAGTCCAGATAGGGCGCTGTGGCAGGAGAAGGGAGTGACAGCCATTCTGTAGCTTTAGCTCCCAGGCACTGCATCTTGCTCTTCAACTGCAGGCATAAAGGCCTGACTATTGGAAATCTCATATTTAAAATCATAAATCTCATATATAAAATTCCCCATACTCATGCATTATGGCAAGATCGCCTCTAATTTTAACTCTGAAGAATTTCAATGTGATTTGCTTACCAGTCTCTCTGCAAGAAGATTTTTTTCTTAAGACCAGGCTCTTTTTGTAACCCTCTTTTGGGTTCAACATCTTAACAATATCTAAAGGACAGAGGAATTAAGAATACATTTAGTTCTGATTTTGTGTTTTTGATATGGATGTATGAATCCTCATAACACCAGAACTTGTTGCGATCTAATAGCAGTTGGAATATACTTGCATGTGCCAACTCTGCCACAGAAACATTGGTCTGTATTTGCAAAAGCTGGTTAATGCTTGGAGGATGAGGTTAAAATGCTTGTGAGGTCAGAACCTGAAGAGAACCTTGTACTAACAGTGTATGGAGGATGTATCCACATATAATTTAACAGTAGCACTTTCTACTAAATAGCCTTCTTCTGTTAAATAATATTGTTCTCCAGCATGATCTGATTGAAAGGAGTAAGTATAATCTCAGAGTCTGTGACTGAATTTTCTTTAGGCATCTCTAAGTTGCAGCAATGGCAGCATCAAACAAATAGACTGATGCAGACTCTTGGAATCGTGAGATTTAATAAATATCTATTAAATGCAATACTGGCTTCCTAAGAGTTTCTTTGATACTTCAGGCCAGGAAGCATCTACCTTTCTTCCTTCAGTTTGAGTGGGAATTCAATACAGATTCAAGGTGCAGGCAAACATGTCTGCAGCTGCCTGAAGACGGGATTGCTGTGTGCTGGGTGAAGCTTCAGGAGGGGACTGAATTCATTCATGTGCTCAAGAAGACAACAGCTCTGCATCCACTACTCTGAACCCCAGCCCCTGTGAAATTATCTTGCCCAGTCTGAGCCTGGTGGTACAGCTGAGAACTGACTTGTCTGAGGGAGGAAGGGGGATAAGGGAAGCAACTGTGAAAAAAGAAAGGCTGGTTTTATCACAGTTTAGTGAGCTGAACTGCCTTGCTGGGACAATGCTGAGTGCCAGAGCATGCTGAAAAGAAGTGCTAGCCAAAATGGAGATTTGGGAGGCAGAGCCACACCCTTGGCAGCAGCAAGCTGTCAGACTTGCAGCTATCTTTAATTTTTGATTTTGCCTTGTCACCTACCAGGTCACTTCCTTCCCTGTTGTAGCACACTCTGTCTCATCTCTATTTGCTTTTTGCCTCCTCCTCTGCCTCCATTCATATTTCCTTACCATCTCCTCCTCTCTGCCAGCTCCTGTGGCTCATACATGCCAACCCAAAAACATGGTACCTTCAGCTGAGGATAGTCTAGCTTCAGCTTCAGTAGAAGTTATGGAAAATGGGAGGTGGATTTGGCAAGAACATTACCATTCTTCCAGTAACTCAAAGCTATTTCTCTGCTGTGATCTACAGTGGCCTGAATAACCTTTCCTGACCGTTGCTGTGCTGCACCACTTTAGATCTCCTGATTGCTAAAGACCTCTCACTCCTGATAGATGTGGGTGTCAGTAGTCGTGGTTACGTGAAACTCAGCATTGAAATCCCTGGTGTTTGTGCAGTGTCCTGTGTCATGGCCACAGAATAATCACAGGTGTGCCCTGTCTCCTCCCCGGGGGAATGCTTTGCTAATAAAAGTGTCAGCACTTTGACTCCCTCTAGGTCAGCTATCTTAACACAAAGGCTGCAGTGATCTGGCAATCAGCTCAGTGGGGCTGAAGCTTCAGGGCCAAAGGTCCCTATTCTAGGCTATTTGTAAGAATTCAAAATAAATAAGAAGTAAATAATGATTTCAGCTATGGCACTTTACATCAATCTCACAAAAGAGGATGAGCCAACAGAAACTAAATTTGCAATTACCCTTTTAATTTTAGTCTATGCATTGGCATATCTCTTCTTGTTCATATTGCACTCACGTTTTTATTCATCATACACAGAAAAGTGAGCCATGTTTCATGCTGCCAAGTATTCTTCTGTATAGGATGCCTCCTCAACTACAGAATCTCTGGTGAAGAACAAAAGCTGGTCAGTGGCAACAAATATGTGCTATAGGAAGTACATCATAAATACCCAGTGATCAGTAGTTGTGACTTTCTCACTGTGTCCTTCAGTGAGGCACCCAGCCTGTCTTCATCTGAGCCTGTCTTCATCTGAGCTCATCACAAGTGGAGACTATAACCCTTAGACTCAGTGTAAATATGGTGATGATTAAAGGATGAAAAATATATGAAATGACATTATAGTGCTTTTCCTCTCAAGGATTACAAAGCATTCTTCCCATTACAGCACAGCCATCATTAAAAGCTGCAATTTCTAATGGCTCAATTTAAAACCTTAAAGTACAACCCTTGTACAGTGTGTGACCTGTTACTGCAGTCACTGACTTTTGGGAAGTTCTCTCTTCTTTTAATACATAGTTTTGGAAATTTGCTTTCTCCGGATGTAAAATCTCCTAGAGTTAATTTTTCCTGTAACAGTCCTTCCAGCATTAAAAACAGCAACAAAAATCAAACCCAAAACAGGAGCCAGAGACCAGATACTTTGCCTATGTTCAAAATTCAAGAACATGTCAGAAGCAGAGGTGATGTCACATCACCACTGTAAGAGAAAAGTACTTCAGTTGCAAAGCAGAGAAAACAAGCAGAAAACATGCCAATTTAAACCTTTGCTGTGTCTAAAGTTTCAGGTCCATACATTAGAAAGTGTCTTGGCAAGTATTCTCAAACCTCAGGTATGTCTCTTCAAAGATACTCTGAAAGTTTTCTCTTACCTACTAATTCAGAGTACATATTTTTCATGGTAAAAAGATGACATGTATAAGCACTCCCTCTCTCCCTCCCTACCTGCTGAATGGAAAAGCCCTGTGTCTGTTGGATCAGAGCCCTTGATCCAACACTAGGAAAATGTTGCACCATTTCTTTCAGTTTATGAAACACATCTGTCCAAAAGCCTGGTTCAAGTTGTCTGAGACTGTCCGTCCCTTCTTTTTCTCTAGTAAAAATGTGTGAGTTAGGAAAAACACTGGGCACAAGAGTCACTTTTCCTTAACTTATACATTTTCCTATGCTTCCATATGCTTACTTTCATATGATAAAGATTGTCAAGTTTTAGTAGCTGCCTCCTAACAAAAGAACTCTTTACGTGGGAGTGTACCAAAGAAGTCATTGTTTTATTTGCCTTTGAGCCCATGCTGTTCTCTATAAAACTCCAAACCAGGGTCAGAAACACAGAAACAAAATGAGGTGAAAAGGCACTCAGTGCAAACAGAAAACCTTAAATAAATAGCTTGTTTTCAACTCATAGACTGACCTGTTTAATAGGTCCTGTGAAAACTGCCTGGCAATAATATGTTATTATGACCTTGTAGAAGCCTTACCACATGAGAAAGGCAATATATGTTTAATGTTTTATTTTAGTTATTGTAATGAGATCCCATGGTAAGTATTGTCTTAGAGGCAGAAGACCAAAGAAAGAAATAGAATAAGGCTGATGGGTAAGATATCCAGTTTTCCAGTGTACTGAGAAAAGGTTTTAATGCATTTTCCCAGGTGCTAGTCTTCTGATGAATCTGTTCTTTTCGTAAACTTGCTCTAGACATCTTGGTTGCTCTGTACTGTAAAAGTACAACCTTTCTCTGAAATTAGTCACTCTGTTTCTTGCAGGTCTGAGAATCAGGCTGTGGGGGTGCCTGGCAGTGCCGCGTGTGCCCGGATACTCCTCGTGGGGAGCTGTTGGCACCTGTGAACTCTTCCACTTGTGCTGCCACCTGTGCCCTTGAACTTGGTCTCTTCTGCCAAGTCACAAACATCCTTCACGATTATATCTGTGCACCTTTCTTCTCACACTCACATCACAGCCACCTTTTCCCACCTCTTCCCAAAGGCTTACAATTGGTAAGGAGTCATGAAAAGATTTGAAGGAAGCCAATGAAGGATTGAGAGGAGATCACAAAATTCTGGAAGATGTAGAGTTAGTTGGCAGCAGCGTGGTACTTTGCTGGGTGAGGAAATGAATGCTTATGCTCACATGCAGTAATGACAGACTGTTCTTCCTTTCCCGACCTGAGGGAACTGAGCTTCTGCCAGCTCAGGGGGAGCACAGGGACAAAAGGAGGTTCACAGGAAGGCATCTGAGTCAGAAGGAGAACCAAAAATCTGGGAGAGGGTGGGCACTCTTTCAGAAATTTGGGAAAGGTGGCTTAAAGTTTATACTGCTTTTATGTATCCCAGACTACTGACAATTCCCTCACTGCTTATCTTTTTTTTCCAAGCCAGAAAAACTCTCACAAATGGGAGACAACAGTATTAATCAGAAATAATTTTCTATCTATCACCTGATTTCCTTAATGTACCTGATTGTTTTTCTGCTTGATAAAATCAAGCTCAGCATGGCAGGGTCCAGAGGCTGTAATCAAATTGCTCTTATAAATCTAGCAATTAGCACTATTAAGCAGATCTAAAAAGTGGATTAACAAGCAAAAAGCAAAAAAAAAAAAAACAAACGAAAAGCAAAATCTTAAGCAAAAGTCATGGCTGTGATCTCAAACTACGTATTGATGACCTCATGATTTGACTTGCCATGTTCACCTTGCAGATCCCAGACTATTTGGGGAGGTTTATAAATATTGTGATGGGCCAATGACTATCTCCCACTCCTTCCATGAATCCATACAATACTCTCACAGGAGGGAATGTAGAACGCTATCCAGTCCTCTGCTCCTGTTGTTACCTACAGCAGAATTTCCAGAGCTTTATGTAGCATTTTTAAGCATCAGATATCAAGGTAAGACCTGAAATACTATTCATCTTCTCCTTAAACTGCATTATTTCATTGTTTTATCTTTAAATACAGTTCATTCATTTGAACCTCTCTATTAATTGCATTATTAGCAATAATGGAGGTAAATATTGGCACAGACAACTGCATCTACAAATGAAGTTCACATGATTTTTTTGATTTTGATGGCACTTTTTGTTCCTTCTCCCTTTTTTAGTGGTGTATTTGGATAACCTATATTTATTCTTTGAGCTGTGACAAATACCAGCCAGAAAACACTTGTAATTAATTAATAATTATTATTAACAATGCAATTTGAACATGTGTTCATTATAAATTAACAGTTATTTTACTGGTAGAATGAGAAAATGAAAATAGGGCAAAACCAGCAATGCATTCTAGTGTTAGTGGGATGCATCAAAACAGTAGTTTGAAACCCACCATATTCATGGGAAAAGAAGACTTTAAACTGAATTACAGGTTGTGCAGCACAATAGCAGGAAAAACTGAAAAAAGAGAAAAATTATATGGACTGTAGCTTGAAAATAGGGTAGTATTCAAGGAATAAATTGTTAGTCTGAACCTGAAACCCTGATTTCAGAAGTCTGGAGGAAATGTTGGTCTCCATTCAACTATTGGGAGCTCATACCTCCTAAGAAGCAGATCTTCAGTTCAGTAATGAAATAAATTCTTATTGTCCAAATTAAGGACCAAATGAAAGTAAACTTGTTAAAAAACCAAGAAAATTTTATAACATTAGCTCAGTATGTGTAGTAAATCTAATGTATCTAAGTAAAATAATTGAATTTATATTTTAACAGTACATAAAACCCTGTCTCTGGATAAACAAAAACAAAAAAAAGAAGAAAAACTTGAAGATCACATTTTCCAGAAGTGAACATAAAAGATTACTTTTTTCTTTCCTCATGTAATTTTCAGCAGTCCAGACTGCTCTGGCATCATTTGAGTTGGGGCCGAATGAGTTTATATTGTTAGTACCCAACTTACCAATAGCCAAAATAATAGAGTTCATTACAAATACTTGCGCAGACCTTCCTGGGTTCCTGCAGGCTTAGTAAAGAAATTTTTCTTTTACACTAAAGAGAGTGCTTGGAGCTGGAATGAAGATATACAGAAAAGGCACTCCTTTGTTGGAAATTAAAAGAAAGAGAGCTAGCTCAGAAAGATAAACTCTCATTGTTATATTGCCTTCTTCAAAAACCTATTAACTTAATAAATACTGGAGTGATGGGAGTAAATGTGTTTCCACAGTATCTGCAGCTTATGAATCAGTGAGCATATTGCTTCTCCAGCTGTGATTTCATCAGAGGCAGAGGTAAAAACACCTCACTGCAGATAACCTGCTGATCCATTAGCAGCAAAAGCACATTTACCTCACTCAGTTCCAGCTTTCCCATCTTTTCACTGCCAAGACTTTGTAGTGTTTTTCCACTGCCTGGTGAATAGAACCCAGGTATTGATTGTGGCCATGCACACTGATGTCTGTCTCTCTGCCCATGGGGACTCCATGCTGGTACGGTGCTCTTGGCTTATGCCTCATGGCTGAGGCAAGACCATTCTTGCTGCTCTGCCTGGCTGGCTGAAGGAATAATGTCTGGAGCACCTTGCTTCTCTGGGAAGTCTGCTTCCAGCGCTCTCCCAGGAACTCAGCTCCACCCTGGAGACAGATTCCTCCTGTTTGGATTGTGGCCAGGGAAAGGAGGCAGGATGCATGCCCAGCTCTGTGCATGCAGTAATGCCTAGAGATTCCACATGTGCATCTGGACCCTCTTGGACAGGCACTGCAGGGACAAAGGCTGACATCTGCATTGCAGATCAGAGGCTGAGGCAGGTGTAAATCACCAGCTGTAAATCACCTCTCCACTCTTGCTAGGAGCAGCTCTAGCAGGAGCAGGCTCAGCTCTTGCAGGATCTCTGACTGACAGAGGGCTGCAGGACCTGCATTTCCTGCCACCTCACATGGTGGGGGGCTCGACTTCTGTCTGTGCATTGCACAGAGTGACTTGTATCCATTTGAAACTGATGGCAGTGAAAGCAGGCATGTCAAGGTGAAGGAGACAGAAGTAGGCTCAGTAAAGCTGAAAGCAGAAATGGATGAAGTTTTAGAAACAAAAACAAAAGATAAAAAAATAACATAAAATGATCTAACTACTGTTTTATGGACTAACAGGCAATAACAAGAAAGGGTGTTGTTCATAACAAACTGTAAGCTGGATTTTTCTTAGGCAGCTGTTTACAGGCATGGTCCCAAAGTTGAGAAATGTCGCACATGAATATCCAAACTCTCTGCTTTGAGGTTTTTCACAAGTCTTCCTGCCTTCAAACTTCAGTTCCTCTGTCTCTCCTTATTGCCACAGGTGCAGGATCCTATTGTGAGGATCCTGCTATGCTGATTCAGCATAGCAGGATTCAGCTATCCTATGCTGACTCTTTTTGGTTGCCTTGTCTCATAATTTCCTGCTTACTTCCTATCTTTGTTCATTTTCACAAAGTATCTTCCATCTGAATGGAAAGCTGTGGACTAAGAACTACAAATTGTACTTTTATTTGTGGCATTAATTCTCTCGTGGTGATGCTTACAGAAATAGTTGTAAGAAGAGTACATAAGTTGTACCAAGCCTTGGATAGAAGAGGAAAATTAAACCATATTGAATGTATTCAGTAAGTGTGTTTAATTAAAATTTTTAAATTAATATAGCTGGTCTTGTAACCAGAAAAATTAGGATGTTTTCTTTCCCTTTCTTTCAGTTAGTTTATTTTTCAAAGCTCATGTTTTGTATTTCTAGTGTAGGAATGATTTTGGTTAATTTAGTGAGTTTTTATCTAAGCCTGGAACTGTTTAAGGAATTGAAAATATTTTTTTTTTAAAGGAAGTTCTTGTCCTTGCCACAAAGGGAGAGGATTTTGTTCCCAAGTTCATCCATTAAGTTCCAATGAAATCAATCTGCCCATCATGATCTGTCTGGTGCAGCTAAACTAGAAGTTCCCCATGTTGACATTTATGTGACATCGCTCAAAATATCTTTGTTGCATTGGCACCTTGATTCCAGTGTGACATAAGGTAGGGAAGGAAAAAATTATCTTAGGATGTTACAGAGCAGAATGGAAAAAATCCAGATGAGACAATCTTTAGACCACTTGAAGAATATAAATGGTCAAGCTCAAGTGTGTCTTTGACTGTGGATATAATCCAAAAACTGCCTGAGGCAGGAGGGCAATCCACTTACCAGGCAGCGAGAGGGAAGGCACTTCTAGGACACACAGTTGTGCCCCCTTGGAGCAAGGGAAAAGGTTTAAATTAGAGATAGGTGAATCTGGTGATGTGAGGTTTTGCAAACTTCTCCAGCATATCTATTTTCTGCTTCACAACCATAGCCTGAGTTTCAAATTCTTCTATTGTACAATTTAAGCTCAAGGCTAATTTTACCTAGAAAACAGGCTGCTTTTCTTTTTCTCTTTTGACAAGTGTGGACTCCATGCCATTACGTACCGTAACTGAGACCAGCAAAACTGAGTGTCTGGTAGATGTCACAAGTGCATTGAACTTAGATTTCAGTTACATTTTCCTTTCTTCCCTGTCCTTTTGAGATGAGATTCCCTATTGCTTCTTTTAGAGATGTAGCTTAGAATAAGAAACCCAGGATGAAACCACTTCTGTGTGACAGAAGTATGGAGTCAAACCACTGTGATGCCAGCTCAGATGGGCTCCTCTGTGTGTGTGAAGGCAACTGTGGAAGTGTCTCTAGATGCAGCAGTCCTTTGTAGGGGCTAGCTGAACCTCAGGGCTGTGAATATTCCATACCCTCCTGCTCTAGGGCTCAGCCTCGACTCACTGACAAGTGGCCCATAGCAGCCTAGCAAAGGGCATTTCTAAGTCCTTTTACAATTTCAGCCACAACAAACATACCTAAGCCTGTTTTACTCTGCCCTCCTGCTTACCTGTGCTGAAGAAACCAACTTGAGGGGAAGGAGAGTGGAAGAAAGAGGACTTAAATTTTACTTGCTCTTTTCACCTTCCCAGTGTGTGCACCAGAAAGTGAGCCCGCCCACCCACTGCTGCCTTGAGCTTCACTCACAGTAAAAGCAAATGGAAAATTATTTTGTTTTCTTACTTCTACTAGAAAACTGGTAACTAAGATTTACTGGGCTCTGTGGAAGGTTTTCTTGAGTTAGGAAACACCCACATTCTTGACAGTAGTTTCTTCAACATTAATCATTGGGTTCAGTGTTCTTTTATAATAGCATTGCCCAATGCTTAGAAACAAATTGCCACAAACGTGGAACAGCTGGATGAGAAAATGTTTCAAAGTTTGCTGGGAGTATTTTATAAACTCACTTGGCAAATCCTATTCATTGATTTGGGGGCATGTGGGGAGAATAGGAAGGGCAAAGTCAAGGAATGAACTGCTCTCTTTATTAGGTGTTGTAGTTCCAGCTGCCAAAGCTGTAATGAGATACTTGTAAAGCAGTAATCAGCTAAAATTCATTTCAAATAAGGATGCATGGTAAAAGAATCTAGACGGGATTATAGTCCTGAATTTCTCTGTTGTTTCTGGTTGTCATGAGATAATTCAAAACTCATTTAGAATTGCTTTCCCAAAGGAAATATTATGTTTTTCTGACTAAAGTACTTGACATTTTGGTTGATGATGAAACATATGATCCCCAGGGCTGAGCAGTCTTCTGTCTCAAACTTAGATTCCTGGATGTTGTTGCTCCTCTGCTTTTCACTTTGCTCCCTTTGCCTTTGGTATTATTTATAAATATTTCAAGTGTTTATTTCATTTATGCCCTCACAGTAACTTAAGACTCTGACCTGACCAAAAACCCCAGTTGATCTGTAACATCACCCCTGTTCTCAGCAATGAGCAGGCTGTGGATTTTGCCCCACCTCAGCCCTCTGCAGCACTTGCTGGCTCCCAGTAACACTGCAACCTGCCCTTCGGAGCCTGGACTCCGGGTGATCATTACCTCTTCATTCTGTCCAGAAAGATGGAAGCTAATAAATAACTCCTTTTCACCCTAATTCTTAATTTTAGATGGTAAGGATTTTTGAGTGTAATTAACAGTCTGGAATTCAGCTTGTAGTGGGTTTCAAAGTTGCTGTGTCTGGCAAGTCTGATCTACTTTGGGTTGTTTCCTATAGCAAGGGGATGAACACTTCACTATTAGTCCTGAGGACTCAAAAAGCTCTCCATGTTTGCAATGTGGTTGCAATTTCGGTGCAGAATGTCTCAGTCTACGCCATTTCTTCTGATCATACCAATCACCACTCCTTGCTGTTTGTGGCACCTGTGTTCCACAATCCCTACTTTCAGAAAAAAGTTTGATAGCTACACGATGAAGCTAACCCACCAGGACATGGAAGTTTTCACCTGATTCAAGGCTACTTCTCCCCTTTTTGAGGTACTTTCAGATCTCTTTCCTAGGTGGCCATAGGAGACACTTCCCTGGGTGAACTGGCTCAGTTCCAAGGAGCAGAGCATCCAGACTGGCAGTGCATCCAGGACATACAACAAGGTCTGAAGCCGATCCACACAGACATGCTGGGGTGATCCAGTGTGTACCTGCTGCTGAGCCAGGAGCCTGTGCTCACCACACAAACAGTGCACTGCTTTAGAATGTTGCCCTTCCTTTTACACCTTGGCCCCTCTTTTTCATGAGCTAGTGTCTTAATACATTGCCACAAAACCACTGTGCTGTGAACTGGTGCAGAGCAGGCCCTGCAGTTTGTCTTACCTGCTGTGCATTTATCTCAGAAAGAGAGACAGAGCAGAGAGCTGGAGACTGCTAATGTGGTAAACCACTGCACTTAGCTCCTTCAGAACAAGAGCAGTTTCGGTTCTTCAAGGTAGTTTATATCAGCTTGAAAGGAATTAATGACCAAAGAAAGCACTGTAATACCAGAAAGGAAATGTCCGCATTTTTACTTGTTTCAGGGAAAGAAATTTACATTTTCTCTAAGTATAAATCTTTCTAGTGTGAACCTTGCTAGCTTTAGATTTTAAGAGAAAGTGCCAGGGTCCTTTTCATTAAAGGGTGTGTTAGCAAGTGAAACAGAAAAAGTCCTTTTTGGCAGTCATCTTAGCTAAGAGAACCTTTTCCCTGATCCCCAAAGTTATTTCTGTCTCTTATCTCTTCCCATCCTCTTCCCCATCCTCACTTAAAATCAAATTTCCTCAGAGCTTCTTTACATCTGAGGGCACTTCACCAAGCCCTGAACTCCTTGCAGTAAAACCCTCTAGTTCAAGGCTTCTTAGAAACACCCCTTGTTGCAGCTAAGAAAGATTCCATTAATGAGACATACAAACTGATAAAACACCTAAGACAAGAACTGATTTTCTGACTCCTTTTACTCTCTGAAGCCAAATGCACAAAGGAATTTTTATGTAGAAGGTATTTTTTACATTAATATCTCCAGCATGTGGAAAATCATTACCTCTTAAGGGAATACTGAACTAGCAGCCTTATGCAGTGTTAGTGACAATCTCCTGTGATGAATTTTGAAATTGAGGAGATTCAGTAAAGGTGTAATGCCGTCCTGAAGGTCTTGGGGCTGTTTCAGCTTTTTGTTAAAAATTGCACATGATTCATTGCATTCTGACTTTTCTCTCTCTAGAATACCTCTGTTTTTGAAAAATGGTTTTATCCAAATCACTCCACAGCGTCATGCTGCTGGATGGGGTTTTATTTTGGAGTATTTCTTATTTCTCCTCTTTGCTCATGAAGGGAGTCAGATATGGTAAGTATAGATTTTGATGTCTAAAGCTAAATAATTTTTTTATTCTGCACGTATAGCATGACAAAACTATGCATTATATGTTTATTTACAATATTTACAAAATATGTTTATTACACAGATTTCAATCTGTATCTCTATGCATGGACAAATATCTTCATGTACACTGATGCAAGCCTCATGAGCACGTGTGTGCTCATGTAGATGGTGACTCTGTAACTTGTACAGCCCTTATGGCTTTAAACTTGAGACCTGATTGAAACCAAAACCCTCATCTTATGCCCCATTATATCTTCACTAAGAGAAATTCCTTGCTCAGAGTAATTTACAGTCTAAATGAGCAGAGAACAGGAGATTATGCAGAAGCTAAAACAGAGTGAGACCCGGTCAACATGTAAATCTTGAACACTTGAGGCAGCTGCTAGTTAATTTTTGGCTGACAAAACTTTCACTTCAAATCCTCAGCATACTCATAAACTTTCCTGAAGAAACAATTGAGCTTGTGGGAAAAAATGTGGGAGAGGTGGGCACTGGCCAATCACAGTGCCCCTCTACTAGATAGCTCTCTCAATGTAATTTGTATCTATTAATTATTCGAAGTCCTCTTGAGTCCTATTTATGTGTTCATGCAATGCTGCTGAAGCAGTTTACAAGGAAGTTAACACTGTGAAAATATGGGGATATTGGTAACTGGAGGAAAGACAAATTGATTAGGGGAAGCTTAAATAAGGCAGTGACCAGTTGGACATTCAGAAAACGAAATCTAATATGCAATTGTATTTCCAAAATTATTACAGCTTTTCAGCTTCTCACCCTAATTTCTGTTTGGGCTTTTTTACATATACTCCAATACAAGTATCAGTTTTTAGGTTTTCAGGTACACATGGTCTCAAAAAGAGTTATTAAGTATTTTCAAATATCCCAGGAAATTGCATATATAATTATTTATCTGTAATAAATTTCAGTCATCACCTTTCCAGTGTCTGTTAGGGCAACTATTACAATTGACAACCAGGAACTTACTTATTTCATTACAATACATTGCAGTATACATCCTCCCTTAGCAGACAGTAATATTCCAGGGTGACAGTGCATTTCAAACTTCATCAGAGCTCAAGTAAATTTAGGTGGTACTAATAATATGGCTGAAAACTGTTACAACTTTGCAGATGATTCATATGTCAGGCAATGTTTGGATGTTAACTGTAAAACTGTGTTGTGTGTGGTATCTCAACAGAGACCTTTATAACATTACCATTGAAGTGCTGGTGACCTGAGAGAGGTTGTCACTGGTGAATTCTTCAGGCGAGGATTTACCTTGGTCATAGTTAAGCTATTCTTCTAACAAAGACCTGTAATTATCCTTAAAGATAACGCAACCCCCCCCCCCCCCCCCCCCCGAAACAACCCACCAAAAAAACCCAAAATAAAACAAACCCAAACAAACCCCAACAAAAAAACCCACCAAACCCACCACACCCCTCTCCAAAAGAAAAGAGGAAAGGCAAAGAGAAAAACTCAGCCTGTGTATTGGGGAAATGCTGTTTAATGTGGCGTGTGCTGAGCTGCAGCCTTAGCTGTGTCCTAGAACTCCCTTCATGTTTACACCTTAATGAAGAAAGAACCCAACAGAGCATATAAAACCAGCCATGGCTGGTCACTTAGCTGTTCATGAGCAGCTGTTTTGCAGCTGGCAAGCTGGCATTCACATAAGTCTTGGAAGATTTACTGGGAGAGGAATTTAATAAGCAGGGTATGAAAAATTCTGAAGTTGCTTTTCAGATATACAAGAACCTATACTGCCTGAATTTTGTGATTCTTGCGTTTAAAGGAATGAAAAACTGTTTTTTCATACTTTACTTGTTAATAAAAACAGTTTTTCCTATTTTCCTCTTCTTTTCTAAGTTTCTAGGTTTTATATTGGTTATTGTGCAGTAATAGAAAAATCATTTAATTTCTAAACATTATCATGAATGATAAACATGGAAGCTTGAGTGATTTCAGATGATCTTATTTATTTTTTCCATTCTGGTTATTCCTGATAACTAGAACATTATTTTTTTCTGAACAATGTGAATGACACCTCTCAGTTGCTTCTTTGTAACTCCCTTGTGCCATCACTCCATTTTTAACAAAGCTTGACTTTTGAGTTGAGACAGAAAAAGTTTAGATCAAAAAAATTTAAATCCATTATGTGAATTCAAGAGGTTTTTATTTTCTACTTTGTTCAACACATTTCAAAACTGGATATCCTTTGCTTTGTAATTTTTTTCTGGAGTTATGCCAGCCTTCAAAAACCATTGTTTTGACTATGTGTTCGGTGTTTGACTCGATTATGCTCCCAGATAGAAATAAGCTTTATTTATTTTTGGCTTAATTGTTCATGCAGAGCTGCTCCCTATTAATGGATAAAACGTGCAGAACACCTACCTTTCCTCTCCATGGAAAAAAAAAAATAGCCTTTTTCATGTTCAAAAGGCAAATGTGAAGGCAAAACTACAGAAGAAAGCCAGTCTGCATCTCATTGCAGTGCCACGACCTCTATAACTTCTCAAATAATAAAAAAAAATCCTGCTGGAACCAGCCATACTTTCACACTGATTACTCATGTGTAATAATCTACATCCCTTTGGTGTAAGTAATTACATCTCATGTGGAATTGGATTACTGCCTTAAGAAATGAAAAAAACAGCCCTGATATTTACCTCTGGAATGCCAGCCTAGTATTAAGAGTAATACAAATGGTATTAAAGTGTTCAGTTGCAAACTATAAAAATATACATTTTTGTTTTATTCGCTTAAAATATTTTTTCTGTTGGTCTCAGTATTGGCGTAAATACAGTAACAATTACTGAAGTCAATGACTTATATTCTACCTTCACCAGACAGGCAATTTTATTAATTCAAAATGGTTATACCAAGTAATAAAAATGAAATATATGATTTGTCAGTAAATTACTTAGAGCATCACTCTAAGTAGTCCCACAAATTTCTGAAGAGTCTGATTTTTACTGCATGTTAAACATTGAATTTGATGACATGTTGAAATTACATTGATTTGTTTGTCTTTTTAATGGTTTCTTAGGTATGTTATTCTATATCCATCAGGCCCTAAAAACACTCCTCTTGCCAAGCCTGTCTGCCACCTGTAATACATAAGGATGAAAAGCCAAAGAGAAAGAATTCAATATCTTTGTTTTCCTGAGAGAGGTGTTTCAGAAGCTTGATGCAGTCCTTGGCAGCAAGAATAAGGAAGAATTCAGCACTAACCCTGATGTTTCCAAGGCTTCTGTATATCCAGAGGAACCCTCTCAAGGAGAAGCAGTTGTCTGCTTCCAAGTTATTTGGATGATGAATATTGATAGGGGGCAGTCTCCTTCTAGTCATGGTTCCTCTTCACTCTAATAGAAGTTTTTAGGACTCTCTTGATGAGCAGCAAATAGAGGAACTACTCAGGAAGGCCGGTTTAGTTTTGAAATGAAGGCACTAGCTTGTCCTGTAACCTGGCTCTTAGGTGTTTAAGCATGTATGAAGATCAACTTCACTCTCCCTTTGTGTGTTGTCAAACACTGATGCAAGTGAAGTCACGATTTTCCTTGAGCCATTACTAAGCATCATTTAAATTTCCATTTATTCAATTACAGCTTAAAATTGCCAAGTTTCTCTTTTATTCTGTCTCCCCCTCTCACTCAGACCATATTTCTGTTGACCTAGATGTGTAGTCTGGGCTTTGGTAGAGGCAAGCTGTACCTAGGACCATATTTCATGATGACTTCTGATGTTGAGTTCATTATGGATACATTTAGAATTCCAGTTCCTATATTCTTAAGTCAGTAAAATCCAGTGAACCGGAACATTTTGGAGAGTTTGCCTAGATAATCAAACTTAGTCACCCTCCTGGAGTTTTATGTGCCTTCAAAGCTCTGTTCTTTCTGTTGATTTACAAGGATATATTTTTTCCATAAAATAATATTTTATTCCTGCCCATTTCTGCAGCATCCCATGGGCCAAATGGGAGATGCCTCGTCAGGGAGAATGTCTGTCCTTCCACCTGTCAGGCAGCAAGGCACTGTCAGAAATTGTTATGTCCATTGGTCTGTCTGAAATATAAAGCTATATCCTATCTACACTATGCAGAGAAAGCCCTACAAATGGACTAGAGGAAGCCCCTACCCCCTACTAGAATTACTGAATTCCAGAGAATATAACAATATCTGCTGATGGGAAGGGGAGGAAGAAGGAAATTTTTTCTCTAAACATGGAGACAGTCTTGCAATATTTAAGTTAATACTATGAAAAGATATCACAGCATACATAAAACATGAAATGCCAAACAGGAAGACTTCTAATATTGCAGTAGCTTTGCAAAGACAGATGTTGTAGCAGAGACAAGATGCAATATTGCTTAGGCATTTGGTAGCTCAGAGTCCTTCCCTAAACAATAGAATTAGTTTAAAATCTATTAAAAACAAAGGAAATTCTGACTGCCTCCTGCCCAGGTTGGAAGGAACCAGCTGTTTCTTTTAAAAATGCCTTGTAGCTTATCTTGTGCAAGATATCTTAATGCCCTCATTTCACAAGAGTCAGACATCAGATTTGCCTCCAAACAAGTACCTTTTCCCAAGCAGTTAAGCACTCCTCATGATCAGCATTTCAGATGCCTGAAGGAATTTAATATCTGGATGGATCTTTTAAAGAAAATTCTTTTAAATAAAGCATATCAAACCATAGTTCAAGGCTACTTTAAAAAGCCCCTCAAGAGAACAAAGTCCAATGCTAACATATGAATAGTTTCTACACAGGAGCTTAACATGGTTGTGGCATTTAAAAAAAAAATATTTTCCTTGTGAAATGTCACAGTCATTTCAAACCTTAGCCTTTTCTTTTGTCTTGCAAATAAAATGACTGTTCCTGAAACTTGGAAATATCCAAACATCTTCCAGATGGTTATTATAGCCTATATAAAACCTGTCAGCATTTATCCTGATGAATGTCAAGAGTCAAGTGATAACTTTTTCCATTAACTCGATATGAAAAAATGTAAACCAGTTTGTTATATTTCTGTATTTTCCATCGTAAAGTGTTGGTAGATGTTCCTCTGCTTGCAGGTACATTTTAACAAATGGTTTTAGTAATGGAAGATTGGGCCCAAAGTCTCTTATCTCTGCAAACACAAGACCACTCAGATATCGCTGGAAAGAATTTTCTAGAGAAGGATGATTATGGATCAGTTCTGATAATACTCACTGTCATGGAGCCTTCCTGGTCTATATGTGTTACATGGAAAAATTGTTCCTTAACGGCAACATCTTGGCTCTCTCTTCCCTCATCACTGCCCACTCAGGGTGTAAATGTCTAGATGAGATGCCAGTTCACTGATATCCTGCCAGAGGAAAAGACTTAGGGAAACAAGCTTTCAGCAATTCTGCATTTCTGAAGCACAGGGGAGAGATGGGGAGGGCTGTGCTAAGGTTGCTGAGGTCTGCTTTAGCAGAGTGAGCTGTTAAAAGAGCAGCTGGGTCCCAGCTCCACAGCTAAAAGCGGTTGAGCAGAGCTCTGATGCGATTGCCCCTTGGGAGCTGTGCTGCTTAAGCTCCTGGTAACTGGCTCCTTTCCACCTCTCTGTCAGCCTCAGATCTTGATCCAGCCTCTGTCTCTGTAACGGCTGCTGGTGGTTTCAAAGTGTGCTTTTGGCAGTGGGTACAAGCAAAAGCAATTGATTTTTTTTCTAGAAAAAACATGTGGGGACTGATGCTCAGCTGCTCTGAATGACAGCAGGCGTACAACTTTGATGGCAGCTTGTGTGTGCAGGTAGACAGCTGAGCCCTCAGTTAACGTCAGGTTGTGAAGAAGTAGCAAACCCACTGACATGCTGGATGGCAGAAGAGTACTAAGGCCAAGAGTATGGTTGTGTATTTCTGATGAACAGTTTCCCTGCTGACATGACCAAGCCTCCTGAACCACAGTGCTCCTGCATTTCCTGCGAGGCACAGCAGCTCTCTTGGGAATGGCTGTCTCATGTCCCCAAGGCATTGGACATATCTTTCTGGTCATCTCCTCAAAGGAGAGCCACTTGACATTGACATTTCTCCTACATTAGTAGGAGAAACAAAATTCTGCTGGTACTCGGAACGACAATTGCAGGCACACCTCTTGTTCACTCCTGTCTGGCTTAGATATTATGATACCTCTGTAAGCACTGAGCCTTTCCTAAAGACATCAGGATACCACTTCCCATCACCTGCCTCCCTCTGGGCAAAGAGATAAACCCACCACCAGCGTGGCCAGCCCTCAAGCCCAAGGTCACATTCTTGCCTAGTGTGAAAAATGCAGGGAAGAGTGGCAATTTAGGAAGAACTATTTGCACTTGGATGTGCTTTTAATTATGTAATATGTTTTCATAAACCTCTTTAAATAGTCATAGCACTTTATTTTTCTTCCCATTGTCACTGAACAATTACCCATACGTTTGTTCATAAGTGGAAGTGTTATGCTTTCTATAATTAGAAAATGCTATAATTATAAAGGCCTCGAGTTCTAATCAGCCTTGGGCAACAACCTCCAAGATCAGCCCTTGCATATACAACTGTAGAAAAACCTCAGCACTGTGATGCTCAGAGGCATCTTTTCTCCTCTTTAATAAAGCTAACTCACTTTATTTTGTCATTCTTGGTAAGACAAGATCTGTTATGCATAGAATGTGGGTGAGGTGATGTTTGGTTTATTTAGTGATTTGCACATCTTCTGTGTTCCTCCTGTTACATGATGCAAAAACTGACTGGGAGAGGGAAATGAGATCAGAGATCAGATGAGATCAAATGAGATCAGATGTAGGTTCTGCTCTTAACTCTGTAACAGATTTATGGAATGATTTTGTACCATCATATCACTGCTGTGGCACTGTCTGCAAAACAAGGATAAAGATTTTTATTGCTTTATGAAATGCTTTGAGCACTTTGCCTCAAAATACATAAGTTTTAATATTGGATATGGATCACAGAGGGAAAATGGGCCGATTAGTTGCAAGTGCTGGTATTAATGCTACTTGCAAACCTCAATAAGATAAACAAATATTAAGAAGATGAATGATAATATTTTTATTTGATGAAACTTTATATACTTTTCTTAGGTGTGACTGAAATACTTATAACACTAAGTAAAATGTTACCATTTGTCTGATTTGTTGTAAGATATTAAGAAGTAAAATATCTCCATCTTTGCCTTAAGATAGTAAGATATTTCTTTTTCTTGATGAACTTTCCTGCTATTTATCAGTGTGAAACAATCTTAGTAAATGAAAGAAATAGGTAATATTTCAAGAGGAAATAGAAATTCTGCAATAATGACTGTGAGAAAATTTTCCAATTAGATTAATTTATCAGTCACTTCAAATGAATGACACTGAAAAAAGTGTTCTTTGAAATAACAGCATTAGAGAGAAATGAATGAAACCATTTTTTTGTAAAGAAACACTAAAATACAATCTCTTCCTATTGCCTCTTGAGTCTGTGTGTCTTCTGACACATGGGTGTATTTCACCTACAACAAGATTAGTTTAGAGAGCCTTTAATACAGGAAGACTTTGGTTGGTGAGTTAGTCTGAAAGTTTTCTGTCTAAATACAATAACATCATCCAAGTTGAAATCCTTATTGTAAACTAAAAATCCACTCTAATGTGTGTTCTGAAGTCTGATTTGTATCTGTCAGTGAAGTGAAAGGTAAAGGTGCAACCTATGACACCCTGGGTGAGGGAGGATGTGGGCATTGTATTGGAGGGCTTGCTGAGACCAAGTTAAAATGTCTGAGGGTGAGAGTAGGAGTAGCTATTCTTATGTGTCTAATGCCCTACTCTTAGTCTCACACCAGCATCATGTGTGCTTAGAAATTAAGTCTAACCTAAAAGTATATTATAAACAAGCAAAACAATAATTCTTCCATTTTGCCATAAAAGGCCAACAGAATAAATTTCTTGAAATGTTTTCATACAGTTAAGTCTGTAGATAACTCATCCTCAGGATTCTAGGAATTTCTCTGGGATGAGGATTGCATGTCAATGCATCTGGGAATGAACTGGTTCCTTTCCTTTTCTGCTCTCTGGTGTGTGATGCAGACACTGAGACACCACAAAAAGTGTCTTTAACCAGCCTTGCTGCATTTAGTACAGTGGACATATTAGATGAATGAACATTTGGATTGCATTGTCCATGAGCTGGGTTCCTGTCAAGCACTGGGTTGGGAGATGGGACATTTTTTAAACCACCTGTGGCAAATACACATTGATAACACACAGGTAACATGAAGCTATGGGTGCAACACTTAGTGAGCTGTTTGGCAGCTGTGTGAAGTGGCCATCTACTGATCAATTGTTTAGACTAAACTTTCTGGAAATACTTGGAACAAGGAGTGAGCAGGAAAAGCTGATCCTGTAGTGAGGTGTTGCAGTGTGCCCATCAGGCTGCAGAGTGCTGACATCTCACAGGCTGCAGGCGAGCCACCACCAGTTGAGATTCGGTTCATTTACCACAGGCACACTTTGTCTCCCAACCACAGAGATTTCAGCAGACTTGTTGGTCATGTGTAGCACTGCTCAGGTCTGTCTGCAGAGTATACAGGAAATAAAGTGAGCAGGTGTGAGAGCCAGGGTGTGCTCCCTCAGGCTGGACCACATCCATGAGCCACTTGCTCTTGTACAGGCCAGTGGCTCACAGAGGTCCTGCACATGCCTGGCTCAAGGCAAAGCTCCAGCACTTCTCACACTGTCACTGGGGTGGGCTCTAATTGGAGGCATAGGTCAGGGCTTGGCACTCAGAAATCAGGGCCTAGGCTGGGTCCTGATTCAGGAGAAAATGATGTGGAAGGGGCTGTGGTTCTTACACCCTTCAAATATTTTGCAGTCAGCTCAGATAGTTAAGAAACTTACACAGTTTGTGGGGATACATTGGTTATAGGGTACCCTATCTACTTCTCATAGGTATTTTTGATGTTTAAAGAAAAAAAAACAAAGAAAAAAAAAAGAAAAGAAAAAAGAAAAGAAAAAAAAAGAAAAGAAAAAAAAGAAAAGAAAAAAAAAGAAAAGAAAAAGTGCAGAATCTTCTTTCTGAAGCTACCAAATTTCATTATATTCAGAAGAAATGTTATAGGAAACTTTTCTTTTGCCTAAAGTTTTCATTAAAAACTTATCATTGAGAGCTTCTCTCAATTTTATTTTATTCTCTATTCTTACTATAAGAAAAAACTTTGTTCACTCTTTCTAGCTATGACCTCACAGGCCTGCTGCAAAAAGGAACAGTTTTAAAGGCGTTTATCTCTATATATGAAGGTTGACTTGAAACCACTGAAAAATGACCATATTGGAAACATTAACTGACCTTCATTTTAACAGAACTAGTTGCTGATACTACCCTGAATAGACACTGAAAAAAATTCCCTCTTAGACCAGACAAGAAAAGTATCTGAAGTTTATGTGTAAATATATCTTCAGGACAAGCAGGAGTTTTTAAGTGAGCTTGCTTTGTTTTTCATAAGATGTAAGTTTGGACAGAGCTACTTCAGTCTTGTGAACTAGAGTAATTTACTTCTAACCTTGGAAGATTTCAGTAATGTGCATTTCCACATCAAAGGGGTAAGAAAGGAGATATGGCCTTGCAGTAGTTTTTGTGGGTCATGATTAAATGGGTAATTTCAGAAATAAGAAAACAGAAAATATGCAGCATTATTCTCCAGTGGCTTCAAGACAGGTAAACTAAATTCTAGTTACATAATTTCTCTAGTCATATTTTTTCAAAACTTCTGGCAGTGTAGGAAAAGGACTGAATCTTGCAATATACCCTGAAATAGACTATTTTTGATTCAGAATAGTAAGGATAAAACTACTGAGGCCTAACAAAAAAATTACCTGTCTTCCACAAGTAAGTAAGCTTTCTCTGCCTTCATAGCCTCCTCTGGGCTGGAGAGGAGGCTCTTGTACTTAAGAGTTGCTGTGTCAGATCTTTGTATGAATAGACCAACTCCTTACATGCTCCAAGCTTCTGGCACAAACTGTGCTTTCCTCTCATTGTGTCTTCTGTGAAATGTGGCTCAAGAAGTGTGCAGTGGCAGAACGCAGCATTTTCCCTGAGTGAAAGTTGTAGAAATTGCTTGGGTTAAATCTTTGGGGACTCTTGAATACACTGCATCTTGAAATGATGAATCAAAATCACTGCTGGTCAGAAGTTCCACCTCACACATTTGCTGTTTGAGAATACTGATCCCCGAGTGCTGATGTGGTCCATGGATATGGCTTTATTTCAGCTTTGGGAAACAAAAATCTTGATAACCAGCTACTTATGTCTCCAGCAACCAGCCTCTTCTCTAATGAATTATTATCCTCAGATCATTTGTAGCAGTGCCTGATTTCTTTCTAGGAAAAGGTCCAATGAAGCATTTTAAAAAGCTTACAATATGCTGTGGTCATTAAGTAGAATGTGGCTTTGGAACAATTTATACACAAAAAATGCAAGTTTTTTAAAAAGCCACTGGCTGTTGTAATGGCTTTTCATCCACTGCTGTTAAAAGGAATTTCTTAGATTCTTTTTGAGGGGAATTCAAATAGGAAAGAAGGATTATGAGCATTTTTAGTTCAAATGACTTGGAGCAGAGGCACACACATTTTCCACAAAAATATTCAGTTTTCTTTTAGCTTGAAACTTGCACATAATTCATACAATGGAACTTTTTACAACTGATTTGTTTTCCTCAATACAGCTGCAGAAGTGAGATTCTTACATAAAAACTGAGAAAGAGAGTTAAGTGGGTAATGGAATAGATGCTTTTTGAGAGGTTAAAATATTGAACTGGATGGGATTGTCCACTACTCATGTTATGGATGCTTACATTAGAATTGGCCAACAGTTACACTTTTCTGCTGTTGATTTTGGCATGATTGTGAAGTACTAGAAGTGTGTTTCTTAAACAAGCTGTGTTTATGATGGCCTGTATTTTTCCAAAATCTCCTTGGGTCTTCCTGGCATTTCTCTAATGTCAACAATAACTCACAACTGTCATATAAACTGCACATGGCCAGTCTTATCATGTGACTATAACATTGCCAATATTGTTGAGTGTCAAAGGAAAACAAGCCCAAGCCCCTAACCTGCCTCCTTTGACACTGGACCTTACTCATATCTGTGAGACCAAATGGCAAGTGACAAGCACTTCACAACACGCTGGCTGTATGAACAAGTGTTGATAGCATGGCTTGAAAGACACAGCCTGGTGCCACCATGCCCAGCTGTTTCTTCACAAGTTACCATTGTGCTGCCTCTCTTTTCAGGTTAGCAAGTGTGTTTCTAAGTAGCCTCACATTTTGTCTCCAGGGTACCCTATCTTTGGTGCTGCTTGCCAGTACAATAGATGAGCCTCTTTCCCAATGCTGAATGTGATGCTTTTGTGTAGTCTTAATCTTTGGTGAAACAGGTTCATCCCTGCTGCTTACAGAATTTGCAGAACTCAGTGCCAAGAAGTGCATCTGCTGTTGGCCCTGTCACTTTGCTCTACTGAAACAACACTCATTTTGTTTCTGCGCTCTGCTGTCCTGATTTACTAGATGCAGTTTGAGGAGAATAGTTTATTTTTACACTTTGACATTTTTATGCTTTTTTTACTTACTTACCTTGTCGAATTTTCTCTACACAAAAAACCAACTTTATGTCCTGAAACAGAACCCTTCCTAACACAGAACTGTATCTCCAACCTTGGTTAAACCAGCGTGTCCTTTGCATGCAGTGACAGGGCCAGGACTTAAACTCTGATTTTTGGTTTTGCCTTTCCTGTATTTACCCTTGGAACCTGGGTCTGCTGTGCCTTGTATGGCAAATGTGTTCCTGAAACCAGCCCGAAATATCTTGGTTGCTTTATGGATTCAAGCTGCACAAATCCTTTTTGATCCTGTGGGATTTGGTAGTGGGTATTAGACTCCTGGAAAATATAATCTGCACAAGCTCAGACAGGAGTACCATTGCAATATGTGCAGAAACCCCATGCCTTGTATCAAGTCCATTTCTGGTGGCAAACTTGATTTTGTGCCTATCAGTAAGCAACTTCTAAAAGTTCACCCCGTACAAGTGGGGTGAACGCTTCCTTTTTTGTTCAATGTTAGTATGCTTTAGACATAGTAGTCAAGTGAACTGATTACTTGTATTTAACTAATTACCACATTTGTATTTATTCCCTTAACATTTGCAGTCTATGATTTTCATGTCAAAGGTTTATTTGCACTACCTTTCCATTGGCATGAAACATGCTGAAGAGGATCCATTTGTAGCCACCTTTAGAAGCTCTTACAAGATAAGAACTCTGCATAACTCTTTCTAATTCAAAGTTTAACCTTTTCCCAAACATTAGCTGGCTGAGAGTTCTACCTATCTTTAACATGTTTAGTGCTTAACAAACAGTGAAGAAAGGCTGCAGTTGATGTCAAATGCTATGAAGCAGAGGTGATAATGAGAGGAGAGGACATTTTTTGTGGTGAGCTCCTCCTAATCTAGGCTCTGAGTTTCCAGCCCTGTGTTTCAGTTATAAAAGAGGATATCCATGTGTTGGCTGAGCTGCAGTCTTTGCCAAGGACAGCAATCTGAGAGCAGCAGATTACTGTCCTAAAACAACAGAAGTCAGAGGGAAAAGGTTGCTTGTCAAGTCCAAACAGTGCAGTTGTCTCCCGCTCCATTCTGTCTGGTGCTTTGTGCAGACTGCCTTTTAAAGCCTCTGGCCCTTGCTAAGTCTCTTGAGAGACAAATCTTTGCTTTAAAAACCTCAGCTGACAACCATCCTGAAGAATGACTCCTTGCTTAGCTGTTATAATAGAAGAGAGCTGTTAGCTCTGTTCTGCTGTAAATGCTTGAAAGGAAAGCATCACATTGAGGGTTTAAGAAGAAAGCAGGATAAACTGCTCCTTACAGTGTAACAGGCACCATTGTTGCAAACTTTATTGAAGACCTGGTATTTAATGGAATTTTATGTCTCCTTTCTCACAGTGCAACCGAAGGAAATTTTTGCTTTACTCATTCCTATGACCACAGTACCCCTGAGCAACAGCACAGCATGATGCAAAACTAACAGGTCTCCTGAGATACACTTCTAAAATAACTGCAGCAGAACTGCTCATTGGCTTGGTTTCTGAGAGACCAAGCTTTGGGGTTTTTCTAATATGTCTGGCTGTAATAAAAGAAATCCTGCATCAGCTCCTGCTTTAAACCCTACCTTGTGAAACTCTGAATCTGAGGGCAGAGACACAAACATGATCATGTAGGCTGCCACCCGCTGTTTTCTGATAATCTCCTCAACGCTGCCCTGGAAGTGCTGGGAGTGCTGAGTCCTCTGTAATGCTGTCCTGAGACTGAACTTGAAGCCATGTTCTTTTGCTCCAGTAAATACCTGTTTGTCTCTATTGGCATGTGTAGAATAGTGCTATACTTATACTAAATAAAGTGAGATCAGAAGAACCTTTGGTAAAGTTTAAATTCTTTTAATAGAAGTAAAGATTGAAATGCCTCTTTCTTTTGTGATAATGAGTAATTACCATGGACCAAATATCCACATTTTATCTGTTTTTTCCCCTATCAATCAGCTACATCTGTAAATATACAGATATAACTTATCTGGTGCCTTTTCTTCTTATGACATGCTTGTGCTAGCATATCCCTTTGGATTGTAAGCCTTGTAGGGTAGGGCTTTCTTCTCAGGTGAACTGGCAAAAAGTTAAGCATCAGTTCAAACCCTATCTAGATTCCCTCTGGAGACAGTGAAGAATGACAGATATGAGCACAGATGTGCCATCCCAGCTGTTTTACACATCTCAGTGAGGGTGGCAGACTCACCTCTCTAGAGATAGATTTCTCTCAGTATTATTGCATAGCATGTTTTCATATGTTTGAGACCAGGGTCCAAATTCTAGTATCACTCCCTAGATCTCCGTTTGGGATCTACCAGGTAAGCTAGATCTGAGTGAGTGGGAGCTCTTCTGGTTCTTGAGTCATCAGTAATTAATTTTGGGTAGGAATTTAGAAACAGGCTGAGCTTTTAATGTTGAATGTTGTGTTGAATGCATGCAGTGATGGAACAGGATGATTAATGGAACAGTGTGGGCCAATAATGCACTCTAATAAAAGTGCTTCTTGTTGGGGTGTAACCTAAGGTGAAAAACTGCCCACTCTCCAACCTGTTCCAGTGCTTTTACCCATCCTCCTAACAGTGTTTTGCCTGTGATTGTCAGTGAGCTATGATGTCTAATAAAGGCCCTTGTACTCCACAGACCTGCTTAGACACCTTGATGGACTTTTAACATCTGAACCTCAAATACATATCCAATGGTCTAGGAGGGCAGATGCTCTTTCTAATCCTGTGGCTCACATTCTACTGGCAATGTCCTGCTGGCCTCATTAAAGACGATCTCTCATTGAACTCAGACTAGTAATGCAATCAGGATTAAATGTTTGGCCTTAGCAATTCATCAGTCAGCCATTTGACCAAAAATACAGTCATTCATTTTTGATCTCATGCAGATTTACTTGTTACCTATGTGATCTTTTCCTTTACTTTGGCATTTTTCCCTTAAATTACTTCTCTGTCCACTTTAACACAAACGAACAAGGAGTCAGACTTTGCCCAGAGCTGCTACAGGAGTTAGACAGTAGAGGGTGCAATGTGAGCAATAAATTTATCTTCTAGACATTGTCCTTTGCTCACAGTCAGCTTTCTGACTCACCAACTGAAATGAATCCACAGTCAACACCTGAGCAATTGCACCATGAAGTTAGTCCGTGGCCAGCTTGAGAGACTGATGGAATAACTAAATGTCTAGGTTTAAGAAGTGTTTTTCAAGTTATAAATTGTATATTCTTTCCATCTCTTACTCAGCATAGTCCTTACCATATAACCTCTGGATGCTAATGTGGATAATCTAGATAGAATGTGAAACCTGGTCTTCCTCTCATCTTTTCAAATCCTGAACTGTTCCAATATTCATATGCTTTTTAAAATTCTGGCTGTGGATCAAGATCATGAATCAACCTGTTCTTTGTTTTGTTAAAGAAGGATCATGAATTATTCATACCCTGGCAAAAGGCACAATGAAATAATTAGGCATTAACTATGCACTCTAAATCAACCATGAAAGGAGCAACTTCCAAACTGAGACTATATTTCATAAAGATTTGTATCCATATAGATCATAAATATCTGGCAGTTAGTTTGCTGGGTTTCTGAAATCCAAACAAGGCTCATCATTTTGGCAACTTGCAATGAGCTGAAGAATGTGAAGAGAAGCTGTAATTATCCCTATTCTGCATCTTTTCATCTTAATATGGGTCATTGGGTTAGAGAGGATCAGATTTAGAATGTCTGACAAACAAAAGATAGTAACAAAAGAAGTAAATTACAATTTTGTGATTAGTTGGTATAAGCACATGGCAAAGCAAGGCAAGAGTTAAACTTTCAACATGCATAATAGGCATCATAAATTAATCTTAGGCATCTTTCAGACCAGGTCTATGAAGGCATCCAACATTGAGTGGGTTTTTTTCAGCTAACAGAATTAGTGCGGCGTGACAATACTTGATTTTTCTTTTCCTTTGGTAAAGGAATGAGAAAAAAATACAGTTTAGTGAATATTTTCGTAGGTGTTTGAGAGAATATGTTTTTAAGTTGCTGGTCATGTGGGCTTCAGTATCTTAAACCAGCATTTTGGTTGTTTTGAGGAGATCACTGCCCTCTGGCCTTCATCATTATTAAATAAAAGATGGATCACAAAAAATTGTAAAAAGCCCACAATGAACCCAAAACACATCTCGTGTTCACTAAATAGCTTTATGTAAAGTGGAGTAG
Organism: Phylloscopus collybita; assembly: GCA_027886175.1. Taxonomy (NCBI): domain Eukaryota; kingdom Metazoa; phylum Chordata; class Aves; order Passeriformes; family Phylloscopidae; genus Phylloscopus; species Phylloscopus collybita. The sequence continues at coordinate 44,007,016 of JAJNNQ010000137.1, read as the reverse complement.
TTATGACTGTTGCAATACAGTTTCCTTGGGATAAAAACACCAGACCATGAAAGGAAATGGGCACTGGGCTGAATCAAAGAGGTTTACCCATTCTAAATGCCTTAGAGCAGAGCATTTGTGTTTGCTTATTGCACACCTCCAGCTTACCAGACTCTAAAATATGTGGTGACCTGTTAAACACACTCATTAAACAGATTCAAACCCAAGACATCCACACATACACCACAGATGTTTTTAAACTGAAGTCACAGACTGAAGCTCTCTTGTCACAGTGCAACTACTTTGAAAAATCCAACATTAGCCTAGGCAACTGGACATACACCATTTACATTGCTGAATAATTAGTGAATGATTGGAAAAGAAGGATGAAAACACCTCCCTGGGGGAGAAGTTTGAACCATCTCCAATGTAAACATGAAGGCACAAAAAGAAGTGCAGAGATGATGTTATTATAGCAACACAGTTGCATGCTAATGTTAGGAAACATATCTTATAAACTTATGAACCTATGTGCTCTTGGAAGAGTGCTGTTAATACCACAAAAACTGCCTCAGGGTATAAATGGGGTCATAGGTGTACTTCATTTGGAAAAAAAGAGGTACAATTGTGCTAAAAGAACATGAGATGGGAAAGCTGTTCACCTTAAGCAGTATTGAAAATGAGGAACTCCTACTGATAAATTCACAATGGAGTCTGAAAACATATCCTCTTAAACAGGAAAAGGAAGCTCTTGCAGGCTAGCACAGCTACTGGGGGAAAAAGTGCAATCAGAGGATCAAAATGAATGTGTTATTCCTGGGTACTGGAATGCAAAACTGGATTAAATCTGGAAGGTATGACGGGAACAGAGATTGCTTAGAGTTATCCTGCTTTTGCAATCAGACACAGTTTTTACAGACACTACACTGCTGTGTCTGCTCTCATACCATTTGTACTACTTAGCTAGAATTCAGCCTTGATTAATAGTGGCAATAAGTATCAAGCAGACTCTTTCTGTCATTTTTTTAGGACTTTCCAGAAATACTGCTGACTAGATTTTATGCCAGAGGTGAAATCAACAGCAAAGCCTTCCCATTGTATATAAATTCCATTTCTAGTGCCATAAGTACAGACTGAAAGATCAATATTGTCTCAGAAAATGAAACTACATGGCATACTGGCAACATTGGGGCATTCCAAAAATCTTTGAAATGCCTTGCTGTTATTTCAGTCACAAGAATCACAGCATTCATCAGCGCTGATTTTTCAGAAGGCCATTTAAAAAGTATAAACAGCTTCATGGGCCTGCAGACTTGACTGAATTTTAAGACACTATTGTAGATTGTTTATAAGGCATATAGTGATCAATCCCTAAATATGTCAATCAAAATCTTAAGATCTTATGTCTGTAGCAGCTATAAGAGCCTTTACATAAGTATCTGAGATTAGTGTATGTATTTGTGTTTTGACTTCAGGTTGAAAGGTCTGGCCAAATCTTCCTCATGGTTTTCTCTACCACCTAATAGATTTGCACTGGTTCTATGGCATGGCTGACTTTGCCCTTCCTTAGCCCTCACCTCTGAATTCTGGTGAAAGGGATTGTGACTCATACCTTCCAATCAGTTCCTCAGGAAGAGATGATGACAGGTCTCTGCTGTTGTTGTTGCATTGATTGATTTAGTGGTATCCCCCTTCTAGAGAAAACAGTGTTTGCAAGAGGAGCATGACTGCCAGGACCCAAGCAGACCCCCAGCTGTTTTGGTGTGGGTCTAATACTGATTTCTTTTAGGTAAGAAAGACATGTTAGATTCTGCCTTGCCTCACTGCTACCCCCAAACCATCCTGCATGGCCTGGATGATCTGTACCAGTGGGTCTGGTGCCAGATCAAGGGCATCCTCAAAAAGGTAAATCCTCAAATACACATCTCCCAAATGCAATACTGAGGCAATCTCCTTGGTAAGCAGTTTCAGGCTAGACTGCTGAGTCTTGCTTTGCTCACATGCATAAGAACTGATGCTGTTAAGTCCATAATAATATGTGGTAAGAAATGGTGGTGTTTGTATTTGATGTCAATCAGCCTCTGAACTAATTGCTGGTGGATTGCACATGGGCTTGCCTCCTCTGAGGCCGTCCTGTTCCTGGGCACTGCTGGCCTGTGAGCCAAAGGAAACAAAAGCCAGAGTTTACAGAACAGGAAACCTCCCCACAAGTCTGGCCCCATTCGAGGCACACTCTGGTCCCAGTGTGTGGGAGTGCCCAAGGCAGGGGCTCTCTAACTTCTGCTCCCCGCTGCTCTGGGGAGATGCTCCTGGCATGGACATCCCATCAGCCCATGCAAAGGCAGCTACCTGTGTCCCCCTGCTCACATGTCCCCTAAATGCCCATATGTGCAAATGTGTATGTAGGTATCACACTCCCCACAAATGCTCACTGGAAGAAAAGACAAAGCAGATGAAATAGTGGTAGCTGCCTGGTTGCATTTCTGATTGTTTCTGGGCTGTGTCCAGCAAGTGTTTTGTGTATGGCATTCTCTGGAAAGCTACGGGAGTGGCCGAGCATTGGCCATGCCTTTGGAAATTCACACACCTTTAAAAGGCTTTCATGGAAGAAGAGAAGAATTTATCGTATACTAGTGACTAGGACTGTGCCTGGGCTCGATGGGTATTTCTTCTTCGGAAAGTTTTACATATCAAATAAATAGGTTTTATTTCTCAGCTACATGAATTTCTGAGGGGAGCACATACATCTTTACAACAAATGCAGAAAGGAAGAAATAATATTTGGTGGATGTTAACCACAAATCTGTTGGTTCTGTTTACACAAAACCTTTATAAATGACCAGGGGGACAGACTGACTGCAAAGTCCTCTGCCTAACTGGGAACAGAAATGACAATTCCTCCTTCCTCCCCACCCATTGCATCTTGACATCTCACCAGCTCTGTGGGCAACTCTACTGTTTCTAATCTTATAAAATTGATTTTTACCATCACTGTTTCTTGTAGTGGTGAGGAAAATGCCTTAATGCACCATGATCACTATCTGTTTCTCTATTTGTTATGGTACTTTCCTGAATCCTCAGCTTGTGTAGAGACCCTTCTCATGCTGAATGCCCCACAAATATGGTTCAGGATACATTCCAGGACCCAGAGGGCCAACATCTGAGAAATATTGGCTGCATTTGTACAACATTTGAGCCATGAGATTCAGAAATACTGTAAACAATCTTGCCTCCTCAGACAGAGGACTCTGTCTCAGTGCAAATCTGCAGCTTGGAGTCTGGCTCCCTGTAATGTTAGTGAACTTGAAAAATGAGCCAGAACCCAGGTCCTGAGTAGAAGTGTACTATGTCACAGCAGTTTTTGTGAAAAAGGTGGGTGAGAGCTGCTGCCACTGGGCCATGAGCCTTGAGGCTGGTAGACAGCTCTCCCTCCTGCCTCACTCAGTGCAGCTCAAGGCTGTCATAGGACCTCTGTGGAGTCATGTGCTCAGGGCAGACACATTAATCTTAGTTGTGACTTTCATTTTGCACATCTTTGTTGTGATTTAGGAATGGTACTCCCCAATTTAGTGCTCCCACTGAGACTCTCCAAACCATGTGCTGCTTGCTTGCTCCCCCTTCCCTCTCCCCTTTTTCTTGGGGGCAGGATGGAGAGGAGAATTGGAGGCAGAAAAAGTAAAGATCAAGGGTTGAGATAACCACAACTTATTGGAAACAGCATAGATAAGAAAATGAACAGTGAGAACAAGAATGTTAATGACAGAGGGTACAAGAAAGAGGCAAATGATTCAGGGAACCCCCTCCACTGAGGACAAAACCCAACCGCTCCCTCCACCACACCACCCCACGCTAGACCTGGAGGAGACCCCTTCACCCCCAGAAAAGATATGAAGTGGTATAGAATAACATCCAGGTGCTATCCATGTCCCTTCCTGTCTGCTGCAACATCCAACCTTGCCTGGCTGGAACCAGGACAATCTTGCACAGAAGAAAATATGAGACAGAAAAATATGCTAGCTTGTCATATGAAAATAATATAATAATAGGAAAATTCCATGGCAAGGTTGGGAATATTTTGTATCTGTTTCAAAATACAGCACTTGCCTGGAAATTATTTGTGTGCTTTCTATGACAGAAATATAGTTCAAACAATTCAAAGGAGCCTCTTTTTTTTGGGAGAGGAACATTGATCTATTGAAATAAAAATCTTATCAATTTATTTGTTAGCTAGAGGTAAAATGAATGTTGGAGTTGTCCTACACTGTTACCAGTTTTCCAGTAAGAGGAGTCATTGCCATGTATATTCAAATTTAAGTGGCTAGACAGAATTTGCAGGAAAAGTTCATATATGATGTGAGATTGAGTTTAGGTAATTTGGAAGAATTTAGATCTGTAACTATGAGTATCTATTCCAAACATCAAGCAGTTAAAACATATTATCAAAATAATAAAGTGCTTCATAGAAAAAGATTCCTGAATTAGACTGTGATGAGAGATGGGAACAGCAAAACTGGAGAACAATAGTAATAAATAATGAATTATTACCTGGTGAAAATTTTTTAGGACAAAGCTAAAGGTAAGAATGCCTGCCATGTTAGAAACTTATATTGTAATTGCTGGGAAAATGCAATTTTACAGAAAAAGTTGTATGAAAATCCAACATGTGATCCTGGAGCTGCCACAGTTTCACATAAATTGGGCCCTGCCTGGCCATGATAGAAAATATTGCTCTCAGACAGGGGATATCTAATTGGCTTTGTGGTTTAGTGAAGTTGTGACTGTTCTTCACACCGTGACATCTCTAGAGGTGGAGGTGTAGCTGGAAGAGAAGAGATGGTGATAGAAATAAGGATGTTGAGCTGATGACTCCATCTGAGAATATCTCTGGCAGGTGACAATCCTAACAGGCTAAATGGGAACTGGAAGAGGAGGTCTTACAGACTAACAATGTCCTGCTGATTTTGGGGAAACCTGCAGGGTTTTCTGATGGTATAGTGTACCCTAGAGACTAATCAGACACCTCATAGCATTCTATATTGTTCTATGTTCCTCAGTATTACCCTATATTATTAAACACACCTCCTGAACTATGTTGATGTTGACAGAAACTGTTGCTAATCTGGACTGTAGGAAGGAAGTTGTGGGTAGGATGTCTCTCACAAGAGAGAGCTAGAAGAGTCTGTTGCTATGCTGTGCTGGGCAGAGGGATAAAATTAAAGACCACAGATCAGTTTGTCCTGTGAAGGAGACCCTGACAGGCTCTTTGACACTGCGTAGCTATTGAACAACACAAGAAGAACTTTGTTTTCAGATCTTTTTAAAGCTTCAGCACACTGTTGTTGCTATAGAATCACCGAGCTGCTGGGGCCGCAGATGCCTGCGTAACAGCCCTGCAGCTTGTCCTAGAGGTCACAGGGTCAGTTCCACTCTTGTTCCTGGTGCCCCCCACATCACATGTGTAACTGGAGACTGTGTGTGCTCAGAGAGAGAGATCCCATCCTCAAAATTAGATGCTTTGTTGGGAATGGTTTTTGTGCTGGGACAGGCTGTGGCTGGCTAAGTTTGCTCTACAATCACTTACTGCTGTATGAATGGCCCTACTGATAAAGCTTTTGTGTTTATGTGCTTGCTAACTTCAAAGAACACTATTGCCTATATTAATTCAGATCAGATTTCAGGAGTTGCATTAAAATCCAGGAAGAGCCAGATGGCTGGCTGTTTGAAGAAGAACTTTCATGTTTAACTTTTAAAAATGGAAAAAGCCAACAACCCCAACACCTTAAAAACATCAACTTATAGCAATTTTAGATTGACATTTTTTGTTTTAACCACTGCTTTCTTTTTGCTTCTTGCTCCCTTCTTAACTAAATGTCAATTCATACTCCTGAAACTTGTCTCAGCCTCAAATGAAAATCCTTGAAGCATTCTGTTTTTTATTTCCTGTATATCGTATTTCCTCAGCATCGTCCTTGGATAGTGCTATTTATGGTTCAGTGAAGACACAATCCTCTAAATGCTGGCAGAACCCCCCCCACCTCCCCTTACCAAACCTTGTCTGGCAGTTTTTTATTTAACAAGCTAAATCACACAGGCTGAATAGGCAATGGCACATTGCTGCTGTGTGTGTAGGTCCCATAAGCAGGACTGACAGCACCACCAGCTCTATCACCAGCACCCAGAGACTACCTCTCATCTCTCTCCTGACTTTCATTCCTTCCCTGCCACCCCTCAAACCTTCCTTTAAATCTTCTTTTAAATATGCTATAAGATTTTGTGTGTTTTAAAGCACACAGATTATGAGTTACAGTAAAGCTCATGTTTAAGAGCATGTGAGAAGGCATACTGCACTTAGATTTTCACTTGCAGAAAACACCTATCAGGGTACCTATTAATTTGAGAACCTAATAAAATAAGCTTAGGTGGTAAAGGAATCTGGAACAGGCAGCAGTGCAATGAGGAACTGAAAGGAAAGATATAAGTCACTTGACTGCTGCTTGGATGAGACAATGATGAGGTAATGAATGTCAGGAATGTACATTTTTTGCAAATGGCAGTGTTTGGTATTTGGGCTTCTGTGGAAATATAGAAATAGAATGGAATCATAATAGGATTCCAGAAACTTTGAAAGATTACAGTAGAAATGACATATACCTATGGTATATCTTTTCTTTTAAAATAATTTTATTGATAGCTGTAGCTAGATTACAGAAAAAAGCCACTTTGACTCTATATCTTGTTAAAAAATTCTTCAGGTTATTTCCAGAGGATCAAGAAAGCAAAGGGTAGAGATGATAAAAAAAGATGATCCTATGGTGATCCCTGACTAAATGTAAGATTTTAGGTATTTTTACAGCTATCTAGCTACAGTGGTTAGTAGTTCCCAAAAGGTAATTGAGCAGATTCTGTTGTTTTCTGTTCATGGAATTAACCAAAGGACAGGGCTGATTTCCTTCATCACCCCCAAACTAATTTGAAGATCTTTTTGTCAGTTCCTTACACATAAAATATACACTGTGCTAGAAGAATAAGGTCATTCTTCACAAGATTGTTGTGATAATAAAGTTCAGCAATGACTGTAAGATATAGAGATATGACAGAGGGCCAGAAATGTACTTTGCTGCTGCCAAATACACCTCATCTCATGTAAATTGCCAGTTTCTTTCAATAGTTGGGATTGCTATGTTTTTTCCCTGGAGAAGCTTTAGTGGAACTACTTTATCTTTTGATGTGCTTAGATCTGAGTGTGTCTCCAGCTGGAAAAAAAACCAAGCAAACATTCCAAAGAATGTGTTCAGACTTGTGCACTTAAAAATCAAAATCATATGCAAAGCTTTGGATAAAACATATTGGTTTTGCAATGTGGTGTAATTTTGTTCACATTTGCACTTCAAAAGACTGTAGTGGGGAAATCCTAACTCTGCTGCTGATGAAGTTTCTAATAAATCAGTCTTGAATATATCCTGCAGTGCCTAGTTACAGAAAATGGACTCTGTGCTGCATGGCCAGTCTGTTGATATTTGTATTGCTGTGAAATTGCAGACTCAGCACATGTGGCGGGTGCCGACCACGAGCTCTGAACTACTGTAGTGGCCTTGCTCAACAAACACTGGCTATTTTTGACTCAAAGGCAATTTACCAACCAGTCTGCACACTCTTTGGTTGACATTCCCAGAAGTTATCACGTATTTGGAAGGTTGCTTAACGTATAGCTAGTAGGTATTTTTGAACAGAACTGAACATTTTGTAACACTTCTGTTGACTTTTTTAACCCGTAAGTGAATCATGGAAAATAACATCTGCTCCTTGCTGTGAGGTTAGAAATGTGATCTTTTTTTCTGAATGTTTATGTGGGGCACTCTGATAGGAATCTCTTTAAGCTGTACCAAATCAAAACAGAGCTTGGCCCATGGCACGTAGTCCTGTGATTTACAGGCTGAAACAGGTTTTAATTCCAGCCTCCCTAGTAACTCAGGCTTTCAGCTGGAAATACAATCTCTCTATCTCTGAAGTTGGGAGAACTTACTAATCAGAGTACCTTTCCCCTAGGTGATGTCTCCTTGGGAAAGAAATAAAATAGGAGCAGGGAGGGACTGGAGTGGTATTGTAGATAATTAGGTGTCCACAAAGACACTCTAGTTCTTTCCTCCTCAGCAGTATAGCTGGGATAAGAAAATAAGATGGGAACACTTCACGTGTTTTCCCACAAAAAGGAAGTTTAATAAACTAAAGGAAAAGGTCACAAATGGAAGAAAAGGAAAAGATTTATTCTCTGCTTCCCACTTACTGGGAAGCAGGACTCCAGTACACATAGTAATAATTACTGTCCTCCCCCTCAGCTTGTATTTCTGAGCAGCTGCCATATGGAATATTCCTTTGCTACTCCTTTGCTTGGGTCACCTGCCCTGGCTGTGTTTACTCCCAAAATTTTGACCACCCCCGGCCTACTGGTGAGAGGGGAATGTTGGAGAGACAGCCTTGGTGCTGTGGCACTGAGTTACCAACCCATTTGTAGCAACAACACACAGCACAGCACTATGAGGGTTGCCATGGGGAAAGTTAAATCCATCCCAGCCAGTTCAATACGCTGCAGCTCAAGCATTCTTATCAGAGTACTCTGCCTGCTGCTTTATCAGAGCTCTTCCCTTGGTATCTATGATCTTGCTGTTGCCTGAACACAGCTCATAAATGCTTCTTTTCAAAGTGTGCCTTAGCCTTCCTGTGGTACATTTTAGGAGCTTAAGTTTGTATAAGCTAAACATGCCGAGTGCCAAAAATCAGTCAGCTCAGATATAGAATAGGTCAATGGGAGAGCAGATAATTTATTATTGTCAGAAAGAGGTGTTTGCAACTGCTCTCATCTCTCAGATAATAGTTCTGCAATGCTTTTGTGCCTACTTTTGAAAATAATTGCTTACCTTTAGAACAATGACTTTGTCTGGAAAATCTCAAAGTCATGTGCAGCTGTTATAGATACAAGCACCTGAAAATGAGATTGTAAAAGAACATAAGTTTGCAGCCTGACAATGTTGGTTTTTTTTCTGCTCAAGCTATGATTACCATGATAACCACCTGGTGTAGAAGCATACAGTACCACATTCACATCTGAATGTGGTACTGTACTTAAGCTAGTATAGGTTATACCCTTTCTGCCTGCCTAAACACCACAAAGTGAGCCATAGGACCACAGGCTCTTGGCTGGTGAGCAGACAGATCATGACTGAAGGAAGCATGTGCACTAACTCACTTCAGTTCAAGGCCCAGCATTCCCAATTTACAGGATTTCTCCATGTTCTCACATGTTTATCAGCATACAGCTGAACCTTTTCATCATGAGGCTGGGAAAGGAAGGTGGAAGGTCAGCTGAAGGCAATGCCATCAGAACCAGCAATTTCTCTTTGGAGAGGGCAATCCTAGCTGGGGGATTTCCTAGTTTCTGGTCTCTGTACGTGCTAAATGTTGTAAATGGAAGAGAGAGGAGGAAGCGGTCTGGACAGTATCTGTGGGCTGCTGGGCAGTATTTTTACTCAGAAGATGACTTGTAGAAGTTTCTGCATGCCTGTTGAGCATCAAGGGGATTTGAAGTATCAAAAAGAGTTAAATCTCAGTACCAGCTGCATTTCTTAAGTTTCATTATTAATCAGAAGCTATCAAAATTAAAAGAACATTAAACCGCAACAGAGATGTACAATGCAAGAAAACAAGAAACAAAGAACAGGCATGCTTATTTCAAAGTGAGAACCATGTTTCTTTAATGGCTTTTCACTGAAAATATGCAGACTTATGAGTGATTCTGCAAACTGTGAATATTGCTAAGTGGAATGCTCGGATATTACGAGAACACGTAAAAAGTTGAGCCACAGAGAACCTGCCTCCCATCATTAAATAACACAGCTGGCTTATGTTCACACTAATGCTTTCCTGGGGAATTTTCTCTCTGCATCACTTGAAGCCCTCACCATCCTGTGTTGACCTTTTCCATTTTGTGCTTGGTCTGTGTTTTCTGTGGAACTGAACTTAATGTGCCTGCTCTGTTTTGGTTACACCTAAAGGTGGGCACAACCAGTTTTGGATTCACCGCATTTTAAATTAAACATTTTTCTGTCCTCTGTGAAAACCCCAGCCCCTTCTGACCATGGAAAATGTTGTTGTTTTTTTTTTTTTTTTTCTGTGTGTATGTCAGCTTCCACCCACTGCTCTACTTCCTGCTTTCAACCAAAGCATTGAGGGGAAGGCAGCAAAAGGAGAAGACAAATACAAAGCAGTAATTTCATAACAGGGGCCCACGGGCATGAAAAGCAGAACCTTCACTGGCTTACATCTTACGCCCTTGACCTTGAAATGTTGAATGTTTCTTTCTTATTTCAAAGGCTGGATTTCTTCATTTTTCTCCCTTTTCTACAGTAAAAAAAAAGGAGTCTGTGGTGAAAACCAAAAATGTAGTCAGTATTCTAAACTTTGCACAACTCTGTGGATCATGGCAGCAACCGTCATCACAATTAAGTTCAATTAAAGAAACATGATTCTAGTTAGAGAAATTACTTGTATTGTAGCAGAGTAAAACTGGGAACAAAGCCCTTACAAACAGTGCTACAAGCCTTCCTCAACAAGTCAGGGTAATGAGCAATTTCATCTACAAGAATGCTATGTAATGACTCCTGACGTCTTCTCATACACCAATATGCAAATATTCATCAGGAACTAACGAAGTTCAAGAACAATCCAATGGTGTCCCAGAAAATTACACCTAACTCTTCATGGGACTCCCCTGTGAGAGAGCTCAGTTTTTGGTGTTTTTGTGTGGTTTTTTTTTTTTTTTTTTTTTTTTTTTTGGTGGTTGTTGTTGTTGTTGTTTTTGTTTGTTTGTTTGTTTGTTTGTCTTGCATAGAACCCTGGATTTTAGCAAATGTTCCTTGTTCATTTTTGGGAACCATGACCAGTCATACTTTTTCTAAAGATCCACCCATTATCCAACCAAAATCCCATGAAATTCCTATCTGCTTCAAGTAGACTGCAAGTTGCACAGTATTTGCTTTTTCATTTCTTTCAGTATCTGACAAAGCAAGTGGTGGAAATGTTTATTACAAATATAGTGGAGTGCATCTTTGTCAATATTACTGTAACATCAGAACATATTCTTTTTAGATCTGTTCCTGGGATTTCTACCCAACACTTGATCTGCAGCTTTACTCTCTCTCTCTCTACAAATTAAATGTCTGTGCTGAATACTCAAAGTTCAGCCACTAGAACAAAGAGACGAGAACGAAGTCAGTTTTTCGTGATGCTGAAAACATCTCTTTTGCCGTACTTTCCAATAATTCCTTCTAAAGTTTTTCAGCAGCTGTGCAGTATGTTTCAATGGTTCCTTCTGAAGGACAGGTGTATTCCTCTTGGCGTGTACGGAATATAGAAATGGTAAGGATGATTTTCTGGTGGAAGGCTCTGACTTGTCTGAGAATAGCTCATGTTTGTGGACAACATATAATTTAGTGTGTGAAGTCTTAAAGTAGATCAGTATTTTTGTCTTTCACACAAAAGCCATATCTCTTCAATTGCTTTACAAATTACTTATTATAGCTTTGCTGCTCTATATGTATTGAAAAATAAGTCACTACCTTTAGGTATTGTATTGATAAGTCTTGAAGATAAACCTTCCCACTAACTTGAATATGATCTTATCTTTAAAAGAAACACAGTTGCCAGATTAATCATAAATAAATCATGTGGTTATCCTGAAAAATGGATGCTTCCACTGTTTTCTCAGAAAACCCCAGACTGATGAAACTACCTTCCTGCTGGCTTAAAAGGAACTATTAATAGTATATTTTATACTGATGTGAATTGAGCCTTTGTATGGGAGTTCTCTTTAGGATATAGAATTCCCGGCTTTCAGCAGGCAGTGGAGAATTTTATTTGAGTTTTCTTCTAATTTACTTTCACTACTTTTTCATGGTAACTGGGTTAGACCAAATACATTTGAAAAAACAACAAGTCAAAGTAAGGATAAATAGGTCATATAATCCCTTGTCTGCAGTTTCAGTCATACTGATTTTTGTTATCGACAAATTCGATATACATTAAAAAAATCAAAACAAAAATGTGTCTGCTCTCTGTCCTCTGAGTTTAGTTCAAAGTTGTTACAGCTCAGGAACTGGAGCTGAGGTCTTGCTTTTGCTGAGTGCCCCAGGCACTGTTAAATGTAATCCTTCTCTTTTAGGATGAGTAAACATTTAACACATCTCTACAAAGAGCAGTGACCATGGGAGGAAGGAAGAAGAACAGCTCATATGATAGCTTGATTCTTAGGGCTGTATTCCAGTAGTAGAAAATATATGTTCACATCCTCTGTTTGCCTGGGTGTCAGATGTTCTACTCCTCAGCTATGTAGCTCTGCCTCACTGTTATATCTAATCCAAAATCCCGGGACACATTCCTTCCAGATTCATACCTTACACTAAAATTTGTTTACTCTCTCTGGATGATATTTTAATAGTCTGTGTTTTCTCAGGTATTAGCAACAGTGAGTTGTTGACAATGAAAGAGTTTGATTGTTGTGTCTCTTCCTTGCCAGTTTTATAAAGCAGGATTCCACTCAGAATCAAAATTTTGCTGTCTAGGAGAAAAGGTCTGCATGCATAATGTAGCTAGAAAGGTCTAGAAAGTGATTGTTCACAGCCTGATATAGATACACGGCTCATTTGGGATGTCTGACGATAGTTTTGGAGTTTTTGGAATGTAGCAGGGAAACCCGCACAGCCTTCAGCTGCAGACCTAGAAAGTTATGGTCTCACACAGGGGCACTGAGCCCCCCTGGTTAGTGTCCTGAGTAGCTCTTTAGCTTTAGTAGTTCTACTTCCTGCAAACTTGATCAAGTTGCCTGCACACACAAGGATCTAAAACATTGGAAGTGTCCTGGGATAACCCCATGAGTCTTCAGACAGTGTTGCGTTTCCTGCAGAATCTGTGCCACATCTGCACATGTGCCATACTTCATGTGGCTGCCTTGGACGTCCTAGGACATGTGTGAGCCAAGGAAATGAGCACCTGCCCTTTATGATTCTCCTAGAGGGTCAGCAGATGCCAGCAGACTTAAATACTGGGGTCTAAATGCCAGACTGGGCTTTTGGAGCCATCTCATTATATTTGAAGTAATCCATTTCAGTGGATACCAGACTCATTAGTTCATCACAATTATCTGCTGCCTTGTGTCATTGATATCCAGACTAAGTGGAGTTGACGATTGAATACGGCTGGAACTGCAAATACTGCCCGTGCACAAGTGAAGGACAGGGACTGAGTGCAGACTCCTTGATGTATGACTGAGGTGCTTTCTTAATTTCTCATGTTCCTTCCTCTTTGCTGCAGATTACCTTTGCTGAACTTGCAGTTTTTATTTGTGCTGGACAAATCAGTCTAATTCTTTGCATTATAAACAAGAGGTTTGCCATCCTTGAACCCAACTAAATGCTAAAGACTCAGTGTATCTACTCTTCATAGAAAAAACTTAGGTAGAGTACCTTGGATTTAGTTTATTCTACTTAACCTTTTAAAATTTCTTTGCATGGCATTTCTCAGCAGTATTTGAAAACAGAATTGTATATATGGGTTTCTGCACAAAAACTTTAAAGAACAAGAAAGAGAATGTCTTAAATCTTATTTTAAATATGCTGTAAGATTTTGTGTGTTTTAAAGTGCACGGATTTATTAGTTACAGTAGCCTTTACAAGGAAATACTACTTGACTGCCTTATTTGTCCACTAGACTCTACCAACTTTTGTTTAGAGGTAAATTGGGGTTCCCTGATCCAAATTCTCTCTGTCACATCCTTTTCCTCATGTTTCTTCTCTGTACTGAAAAAGAATTTACATTTTTAAGAACATTGTTCTGGCCAATGAAATTGCTTTAATATATATGTGTGTTAGGTGTACAATACAGTATCTTCTGTTGTCAAACAAGAAATTTCCAAAGTAATTATAATACGCTAACATGGACATGATGAAGGAAGACTTTAAATATGGCTGTTAGGTAGGACTGCTTGTTAGGAAGAACACAGAAATGCTTGTATGTATGCATCATTCTAAAAAAAGACAATAAAAAGAAGTGAAGAGTTAGTGACTTTAGGTTTTGTTCTGAAGTCAAATGTTACATTAGTGGAAAAATTGCACTCATGTTTGTGAACTGAACTCCTTAAAATTGTTAGCTAGATTGTTAAAACAGCTCAGCAATTTATATTAAAAGAAGCAATAAAAGCAAAGCTCCTGATAATAAACTGGTAGAAAGTTTTCTATTTTGAAAACTTTTAAGAAACCTATTAAGAAATTTAATGAATTAACTTTTCTCTGTTAAAAGAGAAATCCATTGTTTTGGCGTATATTTAGTAGTCTGTGTTAGAGTGCTCCATGATAAATTTTAAAATTTTAAAAAATACCTTATAAAATAGACAGAAATATTTGGTTTGTCCTACTTATTTTTAATTTCTAAAAATGGTGTAGCTCTTCTTAGAAGTAGCATTTAATTGCTGAGAGTGTGTTGTGGTTGTGGTTTTTTTCCCATTTTTCTCACCTATTGAGTAATGAACTCTTGTGCAGAGGTCAGAAAGTTATCCTCCTGGAGCTGTAGGTATTTGCCTTAGCCTGAGTTTCTGGAGAAAGCAGACCAAGAAAACAAGAAACAAGCTATGTTCCATGATATACATTGTGCCAAGCTGTCCTTTGACACTCATTCAATCTCCCTCATAGCTGCTATTTCTTAGCAATCCACCACCTTTTCAGATCACAGTCACAGAATCAGAGAATCACAGAATCAGAGTAGTTTGGGTTGGAAGAGAAGATTATCTCATTCCAACTCCCCTGCCGTGGACAGGGATACTTTCCACTAGACCGGGTTGTTCATAGCCCCATCCAACCTGGCCTTGAACACTTCCCAGAGACACATAACTTCCTTGGGAAACCTGTTCCAGTGTCTCACCACCCTCACAGTAAAGAATTTCTTCCTTATATCTAATCTAAACCTACCCTCTTTCAGTTAGAAGCCATTTCCCCTTGTCCTATCCCTATATGCCCTTGTGAAAAGTCCCTTTCTAGCACATTCATAGGCCTCTTTTAGGGGCTGTAAGGTAAAGTCTCCCTGGTTCCTTCTCTTCAATAAGTTGAATAGTCCCAATTCTCTCAGCCTGTTTTCATAGGAGAGCTGCTCCACCCCTCAACCATCTTCATGGTCCTCCTTGGTTTATAATGGACTAATAATTAAAGGTTGGCAAGCTGATTCTAGGTCAATAGTAACAGACTACAATGAACATGCTTTGCCTCTTATTCTCACACCCCATGGCAGTCAACAAAGAGATCAGCACTGGCTTCCCTGAGGTCTTGACAGAGCTGGGAAGTATTGCCAGTACTGAGGAGGAGCAGAGCACCACTGTTGGCTATCTAGCTGGTGTCATACTCATCACTGATAATTCAACATAGGAACACCATAAGCTTTGTCATTGTATATACAGTGCTCAGAACAAATACACCAGCTGTAAAACTTCTGCTGGCCTCACTCTGCAGCTGCCCTCCTTTTGAATGATCTTCATCATTTGCGAAGAGCAAACAGTCTGTACTTGATGTTGTAAGTGGGTGAGGTACAGGAACTGAGGCAGCAGTTCTACCAGGAAGTCCCAGAGTTTGCTCTTTCATTTAATCTGTGACTCAGAACACCAGACATTAAAGTGAAGCAAGGCAGAAGAGCACCTTTTCCGACATGTTTCCTCTTCAAGGCCACTGTCATGCTGAATGTCATTCTTTTCTTGTTGGTTGGGAGAGAATTTTTAGCAGGGCCTGTAGGGATAGGATGGGGAGTAATGGTTTTAAACTGAATGCAGGTATATTAAGAGTAGACATAGGAAAGAATTTCTTATCCAGGCACGACTTTGGAATAGGTTGCTCAGAGAAGTTGTGGCTGCCTTATCTCTGGAAATGTTCAAGGACAAGTTGGATGGGGCTTTGAGCAACCTGGTTTAGTTGAAGATGTCCTTGCTCATTGCAGGGGGGTTGGATTAGATGACTTTAGAGGTCCCTTCTGGCCCAAACTATTTTATGGCTCTATGAGTCTTGGAGTCTTGGGGCTGAGCCAGGCTATGGGGAAAGACCTGGGATTGGATCTAATTGGAAAGGCTTTTTTTTTTTTTTTTTTTTTTTTTTTACTTTTAGCTCTGTCCTCATCATGTTCCCAGGTGCTCTAGTGCAGCAGCTCATTCACAGGCAATGACACACTCATATGCAGGAATGTGTTACTACACAAGCTCTGTCTGCCCTGCTGGGTATCACAAAGCTCTGAGCAGTGACCGAACGGTGCCAGAGAAAATGCTGGTGAGAAAACAAGATGAACAGCTTTAGAAGACTGACAACAAGGAGTAAAAAGCATATGGCAGAGAGTGGGAGAGACATCCGTTGTACTGACATATGTGCAGAGTTGTTGGGGGAAATAGATCTAGAATCATAATTTTGGTATCTGGAAATAGGAATTCAAGAATGATGGTGAATTGAGGAAGTTGAAGACAAGAATTTATATGGCTATGAATCAGGGATATTTGGTGGAATAAAATAAAATTTTTTCAAGTCTTGTTGCTGCCTGCATCATCTGTGCTCTTATGAAGAGGAGGACAACACTTCTTACAGAGCACTGATGAAGAAGTCAATGGTTGAAGCGTGGAACTTGTAATACATTCTATTTCTGACAGATTTCACACCTTCACCATCACTGAAAAGATGTGAGTCATGATGACCCTTCCTTTCAGACAGAGAAAAGCATGTTACTGTTGCAGAAAACTGCCTTTTAATGTGTACTAAAGAATTTGTATTCAGAAGAAATTTGAGGTCATATCTATGTAGGTGAGCAGAGATTATTTTTTTCCACTTCAGAAATTATCTAGGAGAAAAGAGAGTAGAGTAAGTTGCTGTTGAAGGGAAAAAAACCCGCCCACATCCCTAACCCTAAATTGTCCTTTCTATTCTTTCAGAAAACGCTATGTTTAGGGTAGTCAGGATGGGAATGCAGACAGCTTACAGAAAGTACCAAGACTGGAATAACACAGAGCAGGAAAATCATTGTCAGTTAATGCTACCAAAGAAGGTCTCTTCCCTGGGATACTCCTGGGTATCTATTAAACACCTATAGTGCTGGAGCATTAATGTGAAGTGCTTTCTCATGCCCCCTGGACCCTCAAATCCATAAAGCTTAGAGGTTATTTCATTGTCTCCTGTTGTTATTTGGTTTGTCCATAAGGATTTGCAGCCAGATGGAAGAAGGGGGATGAAGGGAATGGTGGGATCAAATTTCTAGCTTTGACAGATATTCCATTAAAAACAGACAGCTAACAAACTGTCATCTTCTTCTGCAATTTAATCAATAATGCATTTAATTATTCTCTTGAGAGACTGATATTTTAATTATTTTAATTTAAATAAAGTAGGTACATTGTGTTTTCATTTTTCTAGCCTGATTAGCAAAACAACAAAAGATCAAACCATCTTTGTTTGCCTTTTCCCAGTTTGAAATTCAGGCTGTTTGAGTTGCTTTAGAATGCACATTAGTGGGCCTGGGTACTAAGGGAAAAGTGCAAGTTCTGTTTCTTCTGTTGGCCTGGATGTATTTCTAGAAGGAATTGCCACTAATTTTAGAGGTAAATTTCTTAATAAATCAACTCTATGGTATAAATAGAGATGGAAAGAATACAAACCTTAGACTTTGCCTTTTTTCTGGTTCTTGGTAACTGCTGAGTCTCCATGCTTATGCTTGGAGTTTCTCAAGGCATTCAAAGAATTACTGTGTGTAAAATGTGTTTGCCTGGCATGTATAGCAACATTCTCTAAACTTCGCATTCAGATAATGTGGAGGCACTGTGGTTGGTTTTATTTCAGAACAGGAAGTCAAGCTCAAGTGAGACTGATTCCAAACACTGACCAATTTTTTCCTGACTCCAAATTTGCCTTGACCTTTCCTGACTAATGCAAAATGAGGCTAGCTATGTGGAGCAGGTTTTTTTCAGTGTTTATACTGTAAGAGTCATGCTGACTGAAACAGAACCGTGCTTGTTCTCTTCCAGTGAGCCACATAATAGATCCTTTGAGAGAAGCAGTGGAGGTGGTGTGGAAGGTCATTGACTCAGTTTCTGTACATGCCAAGAGGATGCAGGCAAATGGTGGTGTGAATTCATGCAAGTCAAAAACACCTGATAACAAGACACAAGAGGGCAGCTTAAAAACAGGAGGAAGCAGCAAGATTGTGACACTTCCTACAGAAAGCCATAGGTATAAAGACAAAGAAACTCACACTCTACCTACAACAGTTTTTATTTTCTTTTTCTCTCTCTCTTTTTTTTTTTTTTTTTTTTAAGGAAGGATTTATTTACAGCATTTTGAAATCAAATTTGATCAATCTGGAGCTAAAATAAATTTATGGACTATGTTTTGCAGGCCCTTTGGCTAGCCTCTCCAATTTTGATCCCCTTCTCCAAAATGCATAGGGCACAGGGCCATCTTAATCTGTAACTCTCTTGGAGATTCTGGCTCATCTCATCGGGGTGAATGATTATGTTGTCACACCTCTGATAGTGTCTGAGAGCATGAGAACAGTAAGTGCTTTCAGCCTGATGGAGCTGAAGTTGCCAGTGTCTGTTTCGCCAGTGGAGGGAGGAGACAGGACACCAAAAGCAGATGCCTACTGTAGTGATCTGCTCACCTACAGGTCACAACTACCTTTTCCACTGTGACTGAGCTCTGGCTGCCCTAGAGAGCAGGGGCAAGTACATAAGATGTAGTTATTCATCTCTACCTTCACTTTTGATACTGCTGTGGCAGTGTAACTCAGTCAGCCATTAAAGTGAGATTTTTTTTACCCAGCTGCAGTCATCTGAAAATTTGTAGATCAGTGTAAGCAGGTCATCCAGGCTCCAACTCTACTCCAGCTCTATTTGATTTATAGTGGATCCCTTAGGTATTGGGATGAATGAATTGTCCTATCCCCTCAGTCTCCCCATGGGAGGCAGAGAGAGCTGAGATAGCAACTTTTCACAGGATACCTCAAATCCTGAGAGCTTGTAAGGTAAAGTGGGGGTGGCTCTACTTCACTTTCCCATCCTCTGTTTCTGTGTCCCTCAGTTTCTGTGGGGGGACTGTTGCCTTTGCTTGCCAAACTCCTTGCTTTTGGGGAGACTTGGTGCTGTGGGAGAGATTCAACATGCCCTCAACAAGGCTGTGAGTCTGTAACAGATGTAAACCCAGTAGGACTCTTCATGTGCATTAAGTTACATGTATAGTGCAATGGGTATGTGATTTGTTAGTGTTAATCTGCATCTGTTTCTTTTTATTGTTGCCTGGGGGCATATTTGTACAAAGAATGGCCATTTCAGCAAAGCCTATGCACTCCCTAAATGCAGATCTGAAGTCCTGCCAAGCATCTGTGGATGGGAAGTCACTCCTGTGAATAGCATGTCCCTTCCTCTCATTGTCATTTGTATTAAATTAGCGATACTGCTGTAGTGCCTAGAGGCTGCAAATTAGGTTTAGGGCCTCATTCTGCTGGGTCCTGTACAGGCAAATCAGATCACACTGTCTCTGCCTTAGGGAGCCTACAATTTTGCAAACCTGCCACCCAAATGTAGTTACAAGACCTATTTGATTTGAAGGGAAGGGATGAGATGAAGGAATGTCAGGGCAGATTTTGTTTGCTCTTTGTACCGTGCCATGGAACAAGCAACCATGTTGCACTGGTCAGAAGCAATGAGAGTGAGCAAAAGGTACAGCTGGCTGATCTCCTGTAGCACTGTCTGTACCCAGCAAAGGCCAAGCCTTCACACTGTCAGGCTGGGAGCACCTGCAAGTCCAGACACAAGGGCTGTACCATCCGTGGGGTGGAAGTCACTCCAGCCTGCTCAGGAACAGCCCTCA
This sequence comes from Phylloscopus collybita, assembly GCA_027886175.1. Classification (NCBI taxonomy): domain Eukaryota; kingdom Metazoa; phylum Chordata; class Aves; order Passeriformes; family Phylloscopidae; genus Phylloscopus; species Phylloscopus collybita. Next base: position 43,987,112 of record JAJNNQ010000137.1, on the reverse strand, counting down.
CTTCCACCATGGTCTGCATGCCCCTGCTGGAACCTGCTCTCTGGGCAAACAGAAGGGGACATGCTCCTTCTTACACTGGTGTGATAAAAACTCACCACCTAATCTGCTAAAGCCAAAGGCATAACTTTCAACTGTACAACATGTTTTAAATAATGACATTAAATACTGTGTTAATTCAGCAGCACTACTTTGTTATTGCTACTGCCAATTTCTTTTTGAAGCAAATTCTTGAAGAATAAAAAAGTGTTGCACTTTTTAATATTGGGAACACACTATTCAGTGAAAATTCTCCCATCTTCCATTTATTTCAAACATTTCCATCTGAAGGAACACAGAATTTTCTTCTTTATTCCCCCCTAGTATACTCCATAATATAATGGGTGATGGCTTTTATATGATGCATTGTTTATCACAGACCACAAACAAATCAATAAAGTAAATCGATATATTATGCCTTTTTTAAAAGGAGAGATTTGAAGTGTAGATTTGAGAATGTGCATGGTATATAATTTCCCTAACTTTCAAAAATCTGTTTTTCCTCATAGTAATTTCTGATAATGTTCTGCAAGTCCAAAGAGAATTATTCATTCCCAAAGATTTTTTCGCCCTTTCCACCTTTTTTGTTTGTTGGAATTTTGTTTTGTTTTGCCCTTGCATACTCACTGGACTAAGGCTGTTAACAATTTGACATTGATACCGACCTCTTAAAGTATTCACTCCAAGCTATGCCTGGAAAGAAAACACTGCTATGTTGAAAAGATAATGTGGATTTTGCAAGTAAACATAGACAGGAGAGAACAGATAACATTTTAGGTGTACCAGCTTGGCAGCATAGCTTTGATGTGCCAAACATATCTAGCTGTGAATGATTTCCATTGCAGCTCTGCACGGAGTGCAGTGAGGAGGCTGAACAGCATGGACTGAGTGCCAGGCTGACACAAATATTAGTTGTTGCCTTTTACCCACTCTGTGAACCTGCAGTGATCCCTGTGAAATGCAAACCAAAGATTTCATCCCTCCTGGTGTAAGTAGTGAGCTTGAACTTTCTCTGAACTCAGTGTATTGAAGTCTGGAATAGTTCAAGAGGAAAGAATGAAGGACTTGATAAAGACTAAAACTGTATAGCTTTGTGTTCTGGGTAATGCACACAGCCAGATCTGAATGCTATTGCAGCATGAATGGGAAAATTTACATACCTGATTTGGTTTTTCCTGAGTGTCCTCCAGTTAAAGCTGTTGCTACCTTGCTAGTGCTACAGGCCAGACAGCAGGACATACTGAGGAATCAAACATAACACTGCAATAAATAAGGGTAGCAAGAACCCTGATTCCTAAAGTTCTGGTATTTTTATTTCCTATCAGGTTCTGGCAAAAGCTGTGGAAAAAAAGGAGTTGATACACACCTGTGTTTGCTCCCACTGGTGACAAATGGCTATTATGATAATATTATCTCTGGAGACTGACCTTAACCTGCCAAGTCCATTCCGTTTAACATACCTGCTGTGTGAAACATGTGATTTGAGCATTATCCCAGGACATGCCAGTTGCCTGGGACAATCTCTTGATTTCAGTGGCAGGGGGGCACTGTGTCCCAAATGTGTGTGGGAAGAACAACTGTAATGTTTATCCAGAACACACCCGTTGGCAGCACCACTCAGAAACTGCTACTGAGTCTCTCTGAGGCTGAGAAAAACCTGGGTACTTTGAACTCATAAGGGAATTAGCCATTCAAAGACCCCTTTCTCAAATTAAACTTTACCTTTTCTCTCTCATTGTCCCCGACTTATTAGAATACATTCTTTGATGGCAAATAGTGCAGAGCTGGAACCTGAAAGTGACTCCCATGCCCTTTCTGCTATGAAGCTTTTAAATATATTACTGTAATGTTTCTAAGGAAAAAAAAAAGAAAAAGAAAAAAAGAAAAAAGAAAGAAAAAAAGAAAAAAAGGAAAAAAGAAAAGAAAAAAAAAAGAAAAAAAGAAAAAAAAAAGAAAAAAAAGAAAATGTATGTTCCCACAAGGCAAATCAGGGAAGGATAAAAATTTTCTAAATTTTTTTTTTCCATGTACATAAATATTTATAATTGAAACCTGCATCTAAGAACTGTTTGCATGGCCAAATAATTAGCTATAAATGCAGCATAGCAAAACTATTTCTGTGAAGGATTTTGTGTCTTCCGTTCTCATTTTGACTTAACTTGCACTGGATGCTCCTAACTCCTGCCAAGGAAACTGATTCTCTCTAAATTAGGACTATTTGTTCATTTTAGGGAATATATGGGTTCTGCTTGTCCAACCACTACCTCAAAATTCATAGATAACAACCAGTCAGAAAGAAGTATTTATTATGGTGTAAATTTTAATACAGTGGCAAAAATTCTGGAGCATAAAATTAATCATATAACTTTATTTTGTTAAATGGAAGACTTTGCAGAGCAATCCTCTTTACATTAGAACTCCGGTTTGCCACTGCTTTTTTTTTTTTTTCCTTGCTCTTCTGTGAAATTTCCATTCAGAAGTATAACTTTTTGATAGAGATATTTGCCGATGTGAGCACATTGGCTAATGTTCTGGATTAGCAGAATTAAAGACACTAAAGGAAACCAATTCTCCTTTTTATTCAGTTCTGTGGCAGATTGAAATCCTGGCATGAACTTTGGAGGTTTATGACCCCTCTGGACTGTAGTGGCTTTATTTACTCAGCCATATAAAAGCCAGTTGGGCTCAGCTAGCAGTCCCTGTACATCAGGCAATGCAATGAGCAGTTTATCCAAACCCTCAGAAGACTAGGCTGGGAGGGGGCTAGGCACCTTCTACATGAACCAAACCTCATCCTGGTTCAGGAAGAGTGGGAATATGAGGGCTATGGCAAAGGCCTGCACTACCCATCAGCCTGGAAGGTGCAAGGAAGAAAGGGTCTGAACTTGATCTGACTGCAACAGGACAGCAAGGGTATCTCCAGTTTTCCTGTTGATACTATATCATGGCTTCTCTGTGTTGCCAAACAAGAGAAAGTAAAGGCCAGGATTTGCACATGAAAAATGCAACTGTACAAATGCAACAAAGATAAGAAATAAGCTCTTGATCAGAACTAAAGAGAAGGTTAAAAGATTGTGGTCATAGTGCAATAGGTGTGTTTGGTGTATGCTTTTATTATGCCTCTTGGAGGCTTTATCAAATGCTGAACCATCATATTGTTAGAGCTGATCTCAGATGCAATGTAGGTCAAATGAACATTGCACACTCAGCAAAACTTCATTGGGCTGATCCACCTCCCAGTAATAAAACATTCTTTATTGACTTCTGTAGAAGCCCAGTCTTTGTAAGAAAGAGATGTAAACAGAGAGGCTTCTCCAATTACTCCTGCATGGGCAGGAGTATTGTATGGGCATTCAGAACCCAATGAACACAGGGAAGTTAACAGGGCTTTCACAATTCACTGTGATTTGAGTGGCTGGGATTCTTGCTCTAGCTTTCCGCAATGCACGGTAACCACTGTCATGGGAAACCACTTTGCATTCCTGAATTTCAGCCCCCCAGTAAACAGCAGCTTGAAACACCACCAAGAATGATATTACTGGCAGTGGCAGAGTTTTAGTGAGCTGTAGAGGGATGCCTCTACATTTGACTGACTGAAAGCTTGACAGCATCATTCTAGTAAAACCTTCCTCCCAGAAACATGTCAAACTGAATGGTTTTGACAAATGACTGGTTCACATGGCATCTCACCCCACCATCTTCTGCCACTTTCTGTGACAAATAACACAACTCAGAAATGGTGCGGAGAGGAAGGGGATTGGCTGAGTAGGGGTGGAGGGTGTGTGTGAGTATGAGGAGAACTGACTCAATCTCTGTTTTAAAATGGCATTTCTGAGAGCTTTGGGTCTGGGTATTCTTTACTTCTCTGACTGATTATTTGTTTCCCTCCACTGGAAAAAAAAAAGTAAATAAAAACAAAAGGAAAGCAAAAGAAAACAAAGCATTGTAAGGATCTCTGGGAGGAAGGGTGAATAGAAAGACAGCTCTTACTGGACTCCACAGCATTTGCTCCTGCCTTCCCCAGTTAAAAAGTCCAACAGCTGTCCACATAACTATTGTCACTCAGGATTTGAATAGTTTTACATAATCCGAACTGGAGTGGAGAATCCAAGCTTTTTTGCTAGTCAAGTGGCAGGTGGGAAATTTAAGCTTTTATAACAGGACAACAACTGCTTCTCCCACAGGGATTTTCTTCTACTGTCTATTGATTTATTATAAGCCCTAAAGTAAAGACTCAAGGATTAAAGCAGGGGTGGGAGGTGATATTCTGAACGTCAGAGGGGTGAGTGTGTAGAGGAAATGCAGATCTATCCAGCTGCTGTGTGCTGGCCCAGACGCATGGCCCATGTGCCCTGTTTGTGACCCCTGTGTGGAGGAGAAGCATTTAAACTGCTGGGTCACCAGCTGACGTGAGGAGAAGCTGCTATTTTAATCATGTGACTTTGGTTTTAATTCTATTTTTTCTTTATTTTTAATACAGAAATACCAGCCTAGCCTCATGTTTCCTCAGCTCTAGCCACAGTCCATGCCTTTGCCATAAGTGCGTTGCCTGAGAATTGAGTTTTCCAAGACAGCCCAGATACTCTCCACTGGTGTGAACTTCTGGGACTCACTTGAGATACCACAGACCTACACCATTTACCCCAGCTGAGGGCCTGGCACTAACCTAATGGCAATGTCTGAAACAAATCACAGTTTAGGAGATGAAGATCTAAGAGAACATCAAAAGAAGCACACTGCTTTATAATTATATAAGGTCAGTGGAGCACAGGTTTTTCTGAATAATATCTCGGTGGAAGATAGGAAAATTACTCCAGCCCTAAGCAAATACAGTAAACTAAAAAGAGCTGGGATTAAAGTGAAAAATACACATTCTCTTGCTTATGTTTAGCAGACTATCCCTACTGTTTGCATTTGTTATGACATCAAACTTCAGGTAGCGGCATGTTTACATGTTGAAGGTAATGAAACTTGAGTGCAGCAGACCTGCCCTTCAGCCTTCCTCTTCCTCGGTATCACACTGATTCCAGTCAGAACGTGCCTGGGCTTTGCTGCTCCACCACTCCCCTGGACTCCAAGGCTGGGGTGATGAACTGCTTTTACACAAAGCAAACTTTCATTCACTGGGAACAGGTACAAAGTGTCCTTTTGTGTGAACAGCTGGGAGTACAGTAACCCATTCCTTGCCTTAATTTACCCTTAATTTAAGGCTCATGGTGCAAGAGAAATGGAGCTGGAAAATGCCAAACAATGTTTTCTACCTCTGCCCATTTGCCGTGGAAACACTTTGCCTTTGGCTTGTACCACTCAACAGCATTTTAATCTTTGTCTTCAGTGTGAACAGAGCTACTTCACAATAAAAAAAGTTTTAGATCTCTTGCTACAGATAGATTACCTTTTGTCTTCTAAAGTTGCTACAGAAACACTCTGTCCTTTGCTTCCAAGATCCAGTCAATATCTCTGAATATGGGTCATCATCACATAAGTAATCTTGTAGCTCCTTCAGCCATGTCCTCCCTTAGACTCTGGGATTTAGCAGAGACCATCAGCCATTCTTTTCCTGTCCTAAAGGTAAGATGTACTAGCAACAAAATCCTCACTCTGTCAAGTGTGCAGATATGTACTTATAGTAGTAGTTCCAGTAAATTCAAATAAAATAGTAGGAGGCAACAAAGCTCACATGCATCTCACTAGGAGGCATAATCTAGTAATAGTACTGTAGTTAAAACTCAAGGCAGACCCCAATGTTTGTTTGATAACAATTTTTTTCTTATATTGGATTCTATGCAAGAGTGTTTCATTATATAAGATTCTTCACATGCAAGAAAATTGAAGACAATATATTTATATTTCCACAAATAGAAAATGAGGAAAAATAGCACCAAAGTAATGTTAAACCCATCAAAAACAACTGCAATCTGAACTATTCTACTGGGAGAAGTCAAGGAATTTAGTAGCAGAGCAGCCATTAAATTACTGTTTTCAAAAGAGCCATAGTATTTTGTGGTTAATCATCTATAATAATTTTGCTTGATAGTTATAAAATGTATTTGTATTCAGCAGGAGTTTCATAGCATCTTTAAAATCTAAAGGATTCTCTCTGTTAGCTGAAATGATTAATTGAAAGCTTATGCAAGTGGAGAGTATTGGTTATTGGAAATTTGAAATTAATAGATTTTCATAAGCCAAAAGAATTATTGGTTACTCTCACTGCTGCAGTGTCCTTTCTTTCAAGATACTCTGACTAATACATAACAGGAAGATAGACACTTGTGTCAGCATAACATCTCATATCAAACTGGGAAATCATTAGCATCAAAAAGATGGTTCTTACAACTTGTTATATTCCCGAGGGTATATTAGAATTATGTGTAAGCAGTGATGGCAGTTTGGGAGACAACATTTGCAATATTTATCTATTTTGGTCATACTTGGACAGCATGAGGAGCCTTGAAGTTTTTACTGTGTAAGGAGTGTGTCTCAAAAGTGCCCTTTTTGTTAGGTCAGGGCTGAAGCAGAATCCTTCTGAGAAGATGGGGAATTTTGCTTTAGCTTGGATGAACTAATTACTGTGTGTTCTTTCTTGGTGATATGTTGAGATATATTTTCCATACTTCACATTTTCTTGCATGGATTAAATCCTGCCTGTAGGTCAGATCAGTGTTTCCTTCATTTTTTCCTCTCCTTTCCCAGTCAGCAGGAAGCACTGCCCTTCACCTTTTCTGACAGGCTGGCAGTAGAAAGAATTTGGTGGTCTGTTTTGGGATGTCACAGGCACAGCAGGAGGCAAGTCTGCTGCATGAGCAAGTTGTCCCTTGCTCCCTGGGATGAGGAAGCAGGTTGGATGGGAGCGCCCTAGGGACTGCAGTCCAGGTTCTTAGCAGCAAGCTGGACCATACATTCTTCCAGACTGGCATGTAGGAAGGCAGGGTTGAAACCTGCCAGCCCAGCACCACAAAAAGGAAGAGACCATAAGTAAGATTAAAAGACAGTAAATCAAAAGCATATGCTTTTCCCAGATATGTCAGTAAATATAGGCTGACACTGGATGTCACAGAGCTGTTAGGAAAAAAATAGCAGCATGAATTTTCAAAATTATTATAATTATTAGACAAAAAAGTGGGTATGTCTTGGGTTATGGAACCAAAAATTTGTATTCTATTTCATTTGTTAAAAGCAGTTGGGGAGATGTTTTTTCTTTATCTCTTGTAACTCTGGGGAGAGGGGGGGGTGGATGCCTTCTGATAATGGGCCAACTGTCAAAACCAGGTGAGGCAGTGTTTGTTATCTCTTTTACCACTGGTCCTCCCTCAGGGGGATATCTTCTGCTAATGGGCCATTAAGACTCACCAAGCTATCATCCACAAGCCATCGTCCACAAGCCATCATCCACATTCCATCATCCCATTGTGAGATGCTCCACCCAGAGCGGGGAGCCAACCATTCCTACCTGGATAAAAACTGAGATGTAGGAACACAAGGTACCTGGCTCCACTGGATTCCCAGAGGAAGACCGGACCCTTCTCACCATCACTGGACCCTTTTCTCTCAGGATCATCTCTGCTCCAACAGAACCACATCTGCCACTCCAGGAGGACTTATTTTTGGACTACTTCCAACATCCTGATCAACAGGGTGGCAGGTTGTAGCTCTGACTCTGTCAGGGTTTCTAGGGTTGTTGGTTTTTTTGTTTGCTTGTTTGTTTGTTTTACTACAACATTTGTATTGTTAATATTCCTAGTAAAGAACTGTTATTCCTATTCACAAATCTTTGCCTGAAAGCCCTTAACTGCAAAATTATAATTTGGAGGGGGGTTTACATTCTCCATTCCAAGGGAAACTCCAGTTTTCCCTGGCAGATACCTGTCTTTCAAAACCAAGACAACATATTATGCTGTAAGAGTTACTCAGCCTCTCACTACTGGAAATGAGTGTGATATCTGGGATGTGCACTTCTGTATTGACCTGGTTCTCTCTCATTCTACGTGGCCTGTCTGCTGCTTGACACTACTAATGCTAACAGTGCTGTTCATATTGGAGTGTCTGGACCTTCTTATTTGTCTACAATTATTCTTATAACACCATTTAATATGTATTACAGCCCATGGGTGGTCCTTTCCCTGATCTTATTGTTCCAGTCAAGGTCTGGGCAAAGCTGTAATTGAGTTCAATGAGAACAAGTGTGCAGCCCTGACTGGGCAAGCTGCAATTCTAGAAAAAATTGAACTTGTGTTGGAAATAGCATTAGAGTGTACACGAGCTTTCTCTGCAATGATAACACCAAGTAAGTATAAGAAGAAAACTACCAGAAGTCAGGGAATGCTACCTTGAGGGTGTTCTGTCAGAGGAAAATGCTGTGCTCATTCAAATAAATGCAGTGTGTCACATAAGATGCAGCAGTACTCAGCTATCAAAATGACCTTGCTGTGAGTGTGCAAGCAGGCACAGATTCCAATGGTGTGTTTCAGCTTATCATCTGCATGCAAATACAATCATCTTAGTTTTATATATAATTTGCATTAAGTCTTATTTCTCTCAGCAAGAAATTTTGCAAGTGTTTTAAAGTAGTGTGATTTGCATACCCAGAGTTTATACATTCCTTTTCTTCATGTTGATCTTCACTTAAGTCAAAGGGAAGACACAAAATAGAAAAAAATAGAAAATATGATTTTAAAGTTAATAAACAGAATAACTAGAGGAGCTGGTGCAGAACTAACACCTGCAACCAACCTTATCAATAACCAATTTGACTTCTCTTACAGTTATTTTGAATTCTGTTACTACTCTTTTGATGTCTGACCAGGCCAATTTTAAGAATGGAAAGGGAATCACTCCAAAAAAATGGGGGAAATTGGGAGCAAACTGGTTTTGCTTAGTGATCTGCAGTAGGATGGTAATAAGTTCTACCTTGCAGCAGAGCTGTGAGGCTTGTTCTAGATGAGGCTGCTGCGGATGCACAGATTGATGGAGTTTTCAGAGGTCTTTATGGTTTCAGTTTCAATTGAGAAACAGCAAATTTTTTCTGTTTTAATCTTAGAGAATTAACAATTATATGTTTTTCTCTCACAGTCTCCCCCGTTCCGGCAGGGAAAATGGAATATACCTGTAGCACTCTATTCATAGATGAATTTACTGGAATTAGGAAATACAGTGTTGCCATTATGACTATCTGCTGTAGCATGTGCTCCCAGTCACATAACTGAGAAACAGCTGTTCCTTTGCTGCCCTGGTCCAGTCTTCACTGCAGATGCAAGTTAACTTTGGGCCAGGGAGAATGAGGTGTGGGATCATTCAGCAATGTCATATGAACTTCTTGGTGGTGAAGCTTAAAGCTGACATCTATTTGGTTGGTTAATCATCGTATACTGAGGTTTTCTTCCCACAAAATTGAAATAGAAGACAGGGGTAACTCAAGTCTTACCACTCTGTAGAAAGCATGTGTCTACTGAGATTAGTTGGCATACCAAGATGAGCTGGCATAACATCATTATGACCTAAAAGCCCTCCAGCCCTAAAAAACATATTGAATCATAAAATACAAAGCTGACAGAGACATCAAGGATAAATTGGTGTAACTTTGCTTGGCTAAAAACATAGCTGTAGTATTTTCTGTCAGAAGCATCTTTTTCTAGTAGCTCCTTTAACACAGAAGGAGATGGTTTGATTAGGCGAGCAGAGCAGCTGATTTTGCCCTTAGAAGCTTGGGCTGTTACATCTGAGGATAAAGCTAAGCTGTCCTCACCCCAACAGTGCAGATCTGCTGAACAAGAGTGATCCATTTTGAAACAAAAAACAAAGATGCCTACATGTGGAAAACTGAAATATGGCTTAGCAAGTCTGTAGTGAAAGTGACAGTGGAAAGCCAAGTGCTGCACCTCTTGGTTTGTCAAACAAAGTCAATAAGACAACCAGGAGATTATGAGTCCTCACACCATGTAAGAGCCAAGATCAATGAGCATGAGAGACAGCTTTGGCATTAGTCAGGGTTTTCAAGGTTGCCAGGAGAAGCAAGAAGTTAAGGAGGGTTTGAGATCCAGGGATTTTTTTTTGCCATTGGAAAGGGTTCAGAGGTCTGGAAAGTTGCACATGACAACCTCTGAAAGTCTGAGGCAGTTCTAACATGAGGCTCACAGATGCTCCAAGTCCTGTCTAGTGTCATCATGACACAATGTTTGCCAGGAGGCTGTGAGACTAACAACTTTGCACAACACCCTCTGGTTTTGGGGGATTGGTATTTTCTCATGAAATTAATTCATAAAAAAATTTTTCATTCAGCTTTATCATACCTCTAATGGTATTATACTGAATATCTGTTCTAACTTGCACAAGTAAATGTGGGTAAAGATACATTCTAACAGTGGTGAGGACAGTTCTAAGGGGAAGAATGTTACAACAGGGGATTTGTAAGAGGACACAAACTTAGATGTGATAGTTTCTATTATATCAATGATTTATGGACAGGGGACTGAAGAAATTGAAAACTCACTCTCTGCAGTCTATCCTATACTTCTCCTAGTGTATTTACACCTTCTCTGTTTGCTCACGTCTGCATGTTGCATTGCTTTGTATCAGCCACCAGAAGATTTTGTTCCATACAAAATTTCTGTTTGTGATCCCTGTGCTGTCTGAATTACAGAAATAATAGTTCATCACTCTAAAATGTTTCTTGCATTGCAGTAGTCATCTGGAAAGCCCCATACTTCCTTTGGTGCTGCAAGTTAAGATTCACAGTAACCATGTGGTCTGACTGCTTGTGTTGTACCACATGTGGCTCATGGAAGGGAATTTACCATCAGATGTGTAGGAGTGATGCAAACCAGGAGCTTTTACTCTTCTCTCACACATTAAATTTCACAAAATTTTGCAATATTAGAAAAACATTCCTTTTACAGGAATAATCACATTAAACCTACTTTTTGATTTGAAAATAAAATGGGAAAGGTACTAAGGAGTTTTTTGGCTGTGTAGTAGCTGAGAAGAAGGGAAGTAGTCTTGCTAGAAATTAACTTCTGAAACACTAGCCCTTCCAATGAGGAACTGACTCTTATCTTCTAAAGAAGATATTAACAGGAATTATAATAATGTAACTCTGAAAGAAAGATCACTACATGTATTTTTTGCAAGAAGTATTTAGCATGATTACTAGAAAGTTGCTAGAAAACAAGGTGGAGAGCTACACTTCAAGGACTAGATTATTATTATTATTATTATTATTATTATTATTATTACACTAATGATGAAAGACTATGGAAGTAGTAAATGTACATTACATTACATGCATACATTTACATTAGTAAATGTAACTATATTGATTTTGAAATACTTTCACCCTCCCTCTAGTTATGTGAGAAAGGGTTAGAAATAGGCACTGTTTATATTGTAATTGTGTATTTCCATGACTCAGCATGGAAACTCATTCTGAGTTGAATTTGAGTTTGAATTTATTAATTTAAAAAGAAATGTTTGAAAGTAATTAAAAATTTGTTGGAATATTGTTCAGTCTAAGTTACTAAATTCCATGGACTCGCAATATTATGCCCATTTTAGTATTGCTTTTCTTTGGAAGGATAGGTTTGGAAAATAATAGTAGGAAATGCCCATACATGCATATACATGTTTGTCTGTGTGCTTTTAAACATGTCATATACAGACTTGAATTGGAACACAAACAAGAAAAGAATGTCCAGTGGATATTGCTAAAATCCTCTTGTGTAATAAACAGCTATTGCTCTGTAAGTTCAGACAGTGGCTTCTCAGCCCTAGAGGCTCCTGTCCTGTGCTCATCTTCCTAGCCATCACATATGTTTATAGAAAATAACCTTCAGCACTTTTATCTTCAAAGGTTCTGCGCAGCTACAAGCACTCACAACCCTTTACTCCTGTGGAGCTGAAGTTTATAACAAAGCCAGTAGCTAAGGTTGCCTGGACATTTATTTTCTTAAAGGCTTTTTTAGCTGGCTACAAAGATTGTGACATTTGGGGCTAAAACTTAACTCTGCTCCTGGACAAACTGTATGATGCAACAATTGTGCATGATGCTCACAGAACAAACTGACTTCTCACAAAAATTTGTGTATGACTGAAGGTTGCTAAATTCCAAGGAAGGAAAGTAGTTTGGGTGTTGCTATTTGATAGAACTACATGGAAGGCCTTGAAAAGGACAGTTTTGGCTAAGCATGAAACAAGCCTTTGCAACAGTTAGATATGAGTCTTCCTGAGAGGAATGTTTGTCTGTTTGGGTCTTTGATGACTTGTCAAAACACTAACTGATGGCACAAAGGGAAGAATCTTGTATTATCAGAGAATGACAGGAAGATAATCTAGTAAGTGTTTCAGATGCTGGACTCAGGGCTCTCCCCTTCCTCCCATACAAATAGAGAGGAAATTAAAAAGGAGAAAGGTGATACCAAAAATATGAGAGCATATTCCTCTGTGACACTCCCTTTGCTTCCTAATATGATCTCAACAGGAAGTTCTGCAGCAATAACGTTTCCAGTGAGATTATTGATAAAAATTGGAGGTGCTGAAAGAATAAGAAAAAAATAAATTGTGATGTTTGAAGAAAAATGTTTCAGTAGACATATGGAGTAGAGTAAGATACTGAATAAAGCTGTTCTAGATGTTCCTTTTTTAATCAAAACTTCATCTCAGGCTGATGTTATTTGAGTTTCTAACATAGACACAGGAAAATGAATAAATATAATAAAGGAAATAAAATCCTTAGAAGTCTTGTCAGGCATGGCTGGGTGCAAAGATGAACTGAATTTAACTAGCAATATTTGGCAAATTTCTAGTGTGTTATTTTGTAAATAATTCCTTCTTGTGGAACACTTGATCAGATATAGCAGCCTGTCAGGTGTCACACCAGGGACTGAGATCCTGGAACAATTTGTACTAATTGTGCAGAATCATAGAATCATGGAATCGTAGGGTCAGAGAATGGTTTGGGTTGGAAGAGACCTTTAAAGTTCATCTAGTCTAACCCCTTAGGCATGGTTATTTTTTACCCGATCAGGTTGCTCAAAGCCCCATCCAAACTGGCTTTGAGCAATGCAGGGGATAAGGCATCCACAGCTTCTATGGGCAACCTGTTCCAATGCCTCACCACTGTTATCATAACAGAATTTATTTTTATGTCCAAACTAAATCTACCCTTTTTTTGTTTAAAACTTTCCCCCCTTTTGCTATCATTACAGGCCTTGATAAAACATCTCCATCTTTGTTATAAGGCTTTATGTGTTGAGAGACTACTATAAGGTCTTCTCAGAGCCTTCCCTTCTCTAGGATCAACAACCCCAACTCACTTTATAGGTGAGGTGTTCCACCCCTCTGAAAACTTTCACGACCCTTTTCTGGATCGTTTCTAACCCATCTACATCTTTCTGATCCTGGGGACCCCAGAGCTGAATACAGTACTACAGACAGGATTTTATGGGACCAGAGTAGAGGGGCAGAGTCCCCTCTCTCAGCCTGGTAGCCACATCACTTTTGATGCAGCCCAGGACAAGCTTGGTTTTCTGGGCTGCAAGAGCACCTTAGCATCTCATGTTGAACATTTCATCTGCCTGCATCCCAAGTCCTTCTCCTCAGGGATGCTCTCAATCCATTCAGCTCCCAATCTGTACTGATACTGGAGATTGCCCCAACCCACATGCAGGTCCTTGTACTTGGCCTTGTTGAACTTCAAGAGGTTCATGGGTCCTTTTTCCAAGTCTGTCAAGGTCCCTCTGGATGGCATACTTTTCCTCCAGTGAATCAACTGCACCGCTCAGTTTTGGTGTCATCTTCAAACTTGCTGAAGGTGCAGGTAGTCCCACTGTCTATGTTGTTGATAAAGATATTAAATAAGATTGGTCCCAGTACAGACCCTGGAGGGAAAAGAGAAGCTACTACTGGATATAATAATTACAAATTGATTTTTGTCAATGACATACACTCTATTTCATAATTTCATATTGCTTTCCAGTCTCTCTTATTTCTCTGATTTTTGTTTCTTGCCAAAAAGTGAGATGAAGACCAGATCAGTCATCTGTGGACTGGAAAACTCTGATTATGAGGTTGGTGGATAGAAACATTTAGCTAATATCTACCCAGGGAAATGGTTGCATGGCCATATTCCATGTTGGAGTGCTGAGACTCATTGTGCAGAGGGGGTTGAATGTGGCATTTTTTAATATTACAGTAGCCTTGCATACTTCCTCATGGTGAAACTCAATCAGAAGTCAATTTGTCCCTGTTCTCTTGCCACAAATAAGCTTGAAAACAGAATTTTTTTTTAAAAAGTTCAACTTTTGATGATCTACTGCAGTAATAAAAAGAGCTCTGAGGTGGCATTTATAATGTGAGGAGACTTCAGTAAAACAGACACTGGAGGGAAGAGCTTCAGGGGGAAGAAGTGCCATAGAAATCTGTGTGTTTTTCTCTGTCAGTAGCTATTAACAGACAACAGGAAATATGATTGAAGCAGAATCTACATCCATGTTGAAAGCACCATGCAGTCCACTTTCAGTGACCATATTTTGATATTCCCTTATTAATGCTGTGTCACAATTTAATTTTCCTGTTGATGAAGAGTGACAGGAAATGGTGGAACAGAGAAATAATCATCTCATGTTTGCTGCTGCTTTTGCTGGAGTAGGCATACATGGATTGGGAGACTGCATTAAAATCAAACCAGCTTTGATACGGTGCAAGCATGAATCATACTTTTAATTTAAAATAAATTATTTTGTTTGGTAGCTTGAACAAAGCTCCTGAAGAAAAGATCTCCTCTTGCTGCAGACATCATCCTTTTTAAGTGGACATAACCTCCCAATTGCCCACAGGTACTTCAATGTACCAAAATCTCCCCTCTCCCTGCACAGTCTCTTGCATGCTTCTGAATGGCTGCATAGCTGGCTGGTCAGGAACCTTGGGCAAAAGAAATATTTGTTAGTAGAGACAAATCCTCAAGAATGAACAAATATCAGCTATTTTCATGAGCTTGAAACAGTTATGAAAAAAAAATGCTTATTTAGAGGAAACAGTCATATAGTTCTCATTGACACAAGAGGGACTCTTTAAGAACCAATCTCTACTAGTAGCAGGAAGAAAGATGACTGTTTTGGAATATTTAGAAAGATCAGCCGTCCTAAAGATTAACAGCTCTAATTTTGCTTGGTCTTTAGGGCTTTTTGTTTCTGGTACTGAGATGTTAAGCAGTCTAGCAACAAAGTAATGCAATATCTCTATTGAATAGCTGCACTGTGGTTGGTCTCAGCATAACTTAGCAACTAATGAAGGCCTTTAAAGTTCAGTACAGCCCTCAGTCTGTTACTAGAGGAAGAAATTTAAGACACTAGAAAGTCTATTTGCCTGGAGGCAGGACAGTATTGTGTGAGCAACTGCTTTCTTTCTTTATCCCTTCATTCCTTCTTTTTGTGTTTACCTGTTCCTTCAGGCCAATACACTGGCCTGAGAGTAGCTGCCTGTCTAATAACTTATTCAACAGTCTTCTAAAAAAGAAGCTACCCATGAATCATTTCACACTCTCCAGGCCCTGTATACAAATAGCATGAAAGCTCCATCACCTACGGAAACAGTTTTCTTTCCATTGAGCTAATTGGTATATTTTTTTTTGAATATCTGTCACAAGACTTGATTGTGTATTGCCAGGCAGCACTTATGCTGGAGAGTGGTGCACCCTCCTGCAGCAGATAACACACAGATCTGCTGTGATAGCACAGACTTATCACCAGATCCTGCTTGGAAGTGCACAGCTTTGCAATACGTGAGCGGCATTTGCCTTGCCAATGCCCACAGCTTCTGAATAATTTCAGGCCTGGAGGTCATCCTTTTACCACCCTGTCTTATGAATATCCTTTTCGGCTGTATCCAGTTATCAACAAAGCAATCAAGCATTTTTTTTTTCCTCCCTGTTCCTGAACCTTCTAATTCAGTGTCAGTAAAGATTCTCAGTGATTACAGAAAATGAAGCAAAACTGCTGTGTACAGACAAAGGATTGTCTGAGTCCTTTTCTTGAGTCCACAAAAAAAAAGCTGAATAAATAATAGCTTTCAGGCTACTGCAAACATAATAATTAACATCTTGCTCCAAGGTATATTTTCAATAAGTTAAGTAGCCCTTGTCTTCTCAATCTTGTTTTTACTTTGATTTCCACAAGCAGATCCAGGTTTCTTGGAACACAAGCCCCTGCTATTTCAGCCAATCATGTCATGTAATCCATTTCATACAATCTAACTCTTCTCAAAGACAGGTGGGTTGATTTCCCCCATGCTGTTCTAACTAACATCATTTTGCCTAATGCTCTTTGCAGCTTCATTTGCCTCATTATGGTCAAAAGAGAGTGCTGGTTTATGGGTAGCTGGTGACTGTGCTCTATACCAAAACCACAGATTCTATTGCTAAGTATCTCTCCTTTTTTACTTTATAAGTCCCCAAAGTCATCCAGAATTTCATACATAATATCAAAATTCTTTCTACATTTCTAACACTTCTGAGGTTCACATTATCAGGGAATTTTTTCTAGCACATCAGTAGTTTCCCTGACCCCAACCAATCAAAAAGTGCATACAAAGTGTAATCATTAAAATGAAATATACAGCTCTCTTCTTCTTTAGGATTTTTAATTTTTTTTAATATAAGTGTGATCTTTGTTTAGCATGTACTTGAACAGACTTGTATTTGCATACTTTTAACTGAAACATAATAAAATGATGGTGAGAGACTAAACTCTTCCATCACATTGGGTATGACTGACATTAAAAAGTATTTTAGATCAAAGTGGTATTTTTCTCCCTTAGGCTCATCTGCTTTTGGTGATCTGCTTTATACTATATAATATTTTCATTTTCTCTAATGACATATTTTCGTACTGCAGAAGCAGGTCCCTGATAATTGCTTTCTCTCACTGGTCTTGTTTAACACTGCAGAAAGGAAAGGTGGCTTTCATAGAGTGGATTTGCTGTCTTCAGTGGATGGCTTCTACACAGAGCACAAGAAAGGATTTAAAAGTCTAGAAAGGATGGGGAAAAGAAAAAAGGAAGCTTCAGGGGTTAATCAGAACATTTCTGAAAGATGTCTGAAGTTAGGGACTTGCAGACAGGTATAGACCACACAACTGTCCTTGATAGCTGCCTGCAGCTGGTGAAGCTGAAGAGCTGAACCCTGCGGTTCTCCAGCTTGAATAGTATTTTCCTGAGAAACAGCCCAGTTGCAGAGTCCTAAGTAAATGTCAGGTTCTCCTTTTCTGTCTTCTCAGGGGTTTCCCCTCCTGTTTCAAGTCTGAACTAAGATTATTTTTTTAATATGCCCAAGAGATACGTTTAAATAAGGAAGAATTTCAAAGCTGGGGTTTTCCCTTTCACACTCTCAATAAAATTATGGCATTTCCAATCTTATCTTAACTGGCATACAAGATATGTCCCATTCAGAGAACTAATACCAAAACCCAAGGAACATGCCTCTGAAATGAAGTACCTTCTTCTCTCAGCATCACCCTTCATCTTCAGCAAAAATTTCTTTGGGGGCCTCTCCTCCAGGTGAATCCAGTTATAACATGAAGAGCTTCACTGAGTTAAGTCATAGGTCATGGCTTGGATTAGATTCATTGGAAGACAGAATCTGAAACTTGTGGTCTTTCCCTGATTTTATTTGACCTCATTAATCTGCAGGAAGAAAAAGTGAAACTGTATTGCAGCAGGACCAAAGTTTATCATCACATATCCATTTTGTAGTCAGATTTTTGAAAAACAGGTCTTAAATCCCTTTACAAAACTCAAAGCAAATTACAGCAGTTATGAAATAGGGTGATCTAATCCAGAGGAGGAATGCATATAGTCAAACTACATGTCCTAAAGGAGTTATGGAGAAAGTGAGGTCACAGCTCTTTTCATTCCTCTAATGGAGTTTTGTAAATGACACAATATGTGTTGAAGACTGAAGAATCTGCCATTACTAGAGGAGTGGAGCAGATTTCCATGCTTCCCCATCCCTGTGACTGGAGAGGACATCTCTATTGCCACATGAGGCTATGGCATGGTGAATGGGGAGCCAAACACTGAGCAACAAAGCTGTTGCTCACTGACAATGTTTGTTAGTGCCCAGCAGGGAAGGTTTCAGTGGGAGAAAGGTGGACACTAATGGGTCACCCCCTCACATGCAGTAGGACAGGCCTTGCTGGGTTTGGTGTCTTTTGTACCTCGGATGCCCTTCTGACATATATCTTCATACAGCTTCACTTGCACACTATGAAAAGCTACCTTTACTCTAGTGGAATGCAAAACCATCTTATTGGTGCCCTATGCTGTCCCAAAAATCCCAGCAGAACAGGAAAAGGCAAACAGGGAAAGCTGGAGCTGATTGCCTCCTCCTCCAGCCCTGCTTCTTATGCAGGAGCACTGTAGGCTGTGTTCCCAAAGGCATGGTTTTCCTGCCTTCTCTGCAGAACTCTCTTTGGGCAGTGCAGCATGGAGACCAGAGGCACCTGCTTCCATAGGATCCCTGCGTTAGGTAAGGACACAAATATTTATTTCTCTAAGTGTAGCTATAACTGAGACAGGACGTGGAACAATTAGCTGCATTAGTGGTGCATAAATAAGCCAGAAAGTGCATCATAAGGCAAGCATATAGCTGAGAAAACTCACCTAAGTCAGTATCTAATGCAGGGCTTTTTGTCTTTTCTGTGTATGTTGTTAATCAAGGTTCTTATGCTGCCTACTGTGGTAAAAGCTACAGTTGTCTGTGTTGATGGTATAGGCCAACTCACCTAAGCATCACAGCCTCCTTGCCAGATCCCATCGGGCTCATTGGTGTGTTTCACTGCCTAAGGAAGTGCTACACTGGTTAATAAAATATATGGGCTCAAGTTTAGGTGCTTATTCTAACTAACCTGCAGAGACAGCTTGGCTTGTATTTCAGCAGGTGACCAGTCCAAGGTGTCAAGGGAAGGAAAGGGTGGGTGAAAAGTACTGAGTCCAGTCTTAGACAGAAGGTAGTGTCTAGTTTGTAGCAAAGACCTTGGAAGAATCCCCCATCTGACCTGAACTGAAAGTGATACTGTATTTGCAGCCAGAAGCTTCGATGTGACGGCAACAATCAAAGCCCTGACACATGTTCCGTCTATCTTAACTAAGATCAACTTTAAATTACTCAGTGTGATGGCAGGTACAAACTGTTACAGGCACAACTTTATGGACTGATTTCACAGAGATTGCTAAGGCGTTCTGACTGCACTTTAACAGAGGGTTTTAACAGGATGCAGGATGTGGGTCTTTTCTATGACAAGCATATCTATAGAAAAATAACCTTTCCTTACCCATAGTTTGTGCATATTTATACACAAACAAGCACCAGTAGAGGAAACCACACAGTGTACTCAGTTTTACAGATCAGCTGTTTGACTTCGTTGTGTGCATATCTGCCCAGTAATCTGAGAGCATATAGCAACATAACTGTTGCTGGGCCAAAAATAGTCCTGCCTTCAGCAAACTTTTCTCATACTAGCACTGAGCAAAAGCATGTGTAGGAAATGGTGTCTGTCAGATAACAGCTGCTAATTATCAGAAAACGGGCGAATTACGATGATATACAATTAAGAAGTCAATTTCTTATGTGTGTATAGTCTTTTTCCAGCATATGGTCTACAGTAAAGACTATTTAAAAATTTTAGTAGTGCTTAAGGTGGTTAACACTGTTTTTTATGACAGGAACTATTTTACAGTGAAAACCAAACCAACTTTTATTTTCCATTTTCACATTCTTTGCTGGCTTTTCTGCTTATAAAATTTCAAGAAAATGCAACATCAAGAAAAATTTTGGTTTTGAAATTATGGCAAGAGCAGCATATTGTCTAATCTGTATAAAGCTGTTTTGAATAAAGAGCACAATACATTTTGCAGGGTTTCTAGGTATAAATTTGAAAGATATCATAGAATCACAGAATTATTTGGGTGGGAAGGGACTTAAAAGATCATCTAGTTCTAACCCCCTGCCATGGGCAGGGACACCTTCCACTAGATCATGTTGCAGAAATCCCCATCCAGTCTGACACATACTGCTACAGCTTCACTTGCTACTATATCCAAATGTAAACTATACAGAAAGTATCTGTTGTGTATGTATAAAGAAGTGATTTTAATATTTCTCCTAAAGTTAATGCAAATAAGTATATACAAGAAGATGAATCATTTGTAATTTCTTATGAATTTACACCTTTCATCTGCAAGATGTCAAGCTGAAACACCCTCTTCTTAGTTCTCTGAAATTCATTTACCCTTCTGAAATGCTCAGAGATTTTCTTTTTTGCAGGACTTCTGTGAAATTTATCATGCCAACTAGGAAATACCCTAGAAGAAGAAAGCTCTTGAAAGGGACAGAGTCCTTCAAAATGTGGAACTGTGAACAGGAAATTTAGGAGAGAGACTTGAAAGTACACAAGGCATTTGAAATCGCACCCCACCCATAGTACTCTCTAAGACTATTAGATTAACTTACTACTCTTGTTAAATTTCCTTCTCATTCTACCTGCAATACATAGTAATATATAAGAAAGTGAATTTAAATTTCAGTTCAATATAATTTGCCTATCTTAAATTGTTGACACATCTGGGACAGAGCCTTGGATTAGTGAATAGAGGTGGAACAGTGAGCAGATTCACATTTATCTCCTTTTTGATAACAAATTATTCTTAAAAACAGCTAAGAGGTGGAGGTGGATTTTAAAGTGGTTTTTTTTTGTTTTGTTGTGTTTTGTTTTGTGTTTACATTTCCAAACTTGAATGCAGACCTCAATACTAAAAAACACCAAACTCAAAACACCAGAAAAAGGCATTATATTTTGATAGATTTACAATGGCTTTGAAATCTCATTTGGAATGTTTAATTTCACAGCACATAGCTTTGGAGGATATTTCAAGAAGGGTAGAAGCACTTCAGGGGAAAAAGGACTGGATTATTGAAGTAAATGGAGACTTTCAAGGGGATACCTTTATAATGCTAGAGATGGGGAGCAGATGCAGAAAGTACTTTGAAAAAGATGTCTAGAAAATAAAATTCTCTTTCAGGAAATAAAGTATGAATCAGAAAACATGGGAGTTAAAAATACAAGAAGCACTAAAATAATAGAAGGCAGAGGGAAGCCATTACATACCATGTCAAATATCAAATGATGGGTTTACAAAAGAGTATTGCATGCTCACAGCTACTATAGCTCTACCAAATTTCTAAGCTGCTCTGGTTTGTATTTTAGTAATTATTTCAGTTATTTCAGTAAACATTTATCATGGCAGTCTGAGATTTAAATTTGGGGGCACCCAAAAACCTTCTGGTTTACAGTATTCTGCAGAAAGATAGCAAAATGGCTCTGGTGCCTCAGTCAGGTCTTTTCTATTTGTCTCTCTGTCCATCAGCCATTGGCAAACACCTAAGGAATTTCCAGATTTAGCACCATTATTTGAGTGCTCTCCATGAGTCCCTGTTTTCCTCCTTCTGAGGACCACCCTACAAGCATGTTTTAATTTCTTTTGTGTGGTTCAGGTTGTTTTTTTTTTTTTTTTTTTTTTCCCCAATTTCAGAGATCTTTTTTAGTTAAGCAAAAAAATATTGGTGTCAGAGTACCCAAATTGTTTCCAATACATGGATTAGAATTTTGATTGTTATTTTTTGATGCATTTTAAACCAACATTTTGAGAGGGACCATTTCAAACTCTAGCTGAATGCTATGTTTACTAAAAAAATACATCCCACTTACAATTTATTACACTATCCAAAGGCATATTAACCTAGTTGTGTGTGTTTCACAAATTTCCATCCTGACATTTCCTGGCTCCTGGTTTTCTCTGTGTAACAAATACAGGCTTACAATGAATTACATTGTAACTGGTACTCCAGGATACAGACTTCAGTTTTAAATTGATACTGCAACTTCTTAAACCCTCTTTGATCAGAAAACATTAAATGA
This sequence comes from Phylloscopus collybita, assembly GCA_027886175.1. NCBI lineage: Eukaryota > Metazoa > Chordata > Aves > Passeriformes > Phylloscopidae > Phylloscopus > Phylloscopus collybita. Next base: position 43,965,117 of record JAJNNQ010000137.1, on the reverse strand, counting down.
TCACTTCTATCATCCTCATATATTCACAAATATTTTAAAGCAAAATAATATTTCTGATATTAACCTAATGAGCTCATCAGATTTGTTACAGCTGGGAGCTCCCAAGAAGTGAGAGGTTGTGGATTATTTTCCTCTTAGTGGTTAATCTTGCAGAAAAAAAATTGATGATTTTTGGTCTGTTTTGAAGCTGTGCTTCCTTCTTAAAATTTTTCTATTCCTGGAATGATAAAGTAAGACCTCAGAAAACATTACCTTCAAAATTAGCAGGAAGAGATTCTGACTGAGCCACTAAAGCCACTGCTGAAGAGGTAGGTTGAATGGATGCTTGGAAGACCTGTGTTTTTGGGGAGCTGACAGATTCAGGGATCTGAAAAAGGAGTATGAAAATATTTATTTGTAGATCATGGAGAGTATTAAAGCTGATAATCTGTGTCAGGTGAAGTATGCTTGCAATAATGTATTGCTCAATAGTATTTTGGTTTACTGGTGGTCAACACTATAGAGAACCATATTGCACAAAGGAAAGTATGTTTCAGTTTAAAAAAATGGTTTTTATCTGGAATTGTTTTTTAAAAAAAAAAAAATTCAAGCCCAAGACCACCACACTCTTGTAAGTAATCTGTATAGAGCTGGTGATGTGAAGATAGTCTTGAAGTATGTAAATATGATGTCATGGAGCACAGCCTAAGAACAAGAAATATTTATCCCATGGGTCAGTTATTAGAAAGAGGAGAAATGGAAGCCATGGAATCCCAGAGAAAGAAGGCTGGTGAGTTGCTTACATAATAAGAGGGAACTGAATGTAAAATACTGAAGAACTGACAATTCCCTCCCTCTATTTCTGTAGACAGGGAGAAGACGGCAAAAGCTTAAAAAATTGACATGTACAACAATTTAATGAAATATATGGCAGTGTTGATGGAGAACATGGACAAAAATATCTTGCATTTCTTTCATGAATAACTTGCTTTCTCACATTCTGTTCTTATAAAGCCTTCTTGTTGATTTTCATTGTGGAATTTGAAGTGCAGTGATCTTCTCAGGCGTGTCTCCTGAATGTAGGTCAGCCATTTAGTGAGCAGAAGTCAGTACCATGTGGCTCAGAAACAATCATATGACTCCATTTAGCAGTAAGTGGTGACTCTTTTTGGACAAAGAATTTGATTTACTATTACAAATAGGGAACAACGTGATGAGTCCAGTGAGACCTACAGCTATGTGTATGGTCATTCATCCAGCACTAGTATTCACAGCTGCAAGCACTGCATTTGATGGATTCCTTTTTACTCATAATGTTGGTCTCTTGGCAGTGAGAAGCACACTTTCTTTTGAAAGAAATTATTTCTGACAGAATGCAAACTTGGAAAGTTAATTTTCCTTCCAAAACCATTCTCAGCTGTACACACCTAACCTTCTTCATTATTTCTTTATATTTAGTAATATTGTTCATCTTTAACATCCTGCTGCATACTTTTGGGGACTAATATAATGGTATGAGAAGGTTTCTAAAATACTTTTCCAGATTTAAAGAAAAAAATTATTTATCCATTTATCTCCTAGTATTTTAACTCATTCATTAAAACTCAGCCAAAAAACCCAAATATTTTATATAGATATGAAGGACCTAGCATTTTCCTTCAGTGCTGAGAATATTAATATAGTCTTTAAATGTTAATTTATCAGAGGTTGTGGATACTCATGCTGAAGAGACATTCAGAGACCTATTTTATCTTTATGAATGTGAGTAGTCCCCTAGAAGGCAGAAAACTCACAAATGTAAGAGTAGAAGTCTTTTTCTTTAACAGAATAATATGGAAATTACTGTGTTTACAGAAGGGAAGGGCTTTTGTTAAATAATCATGTCCCTTTAGACTTTCAGAAACCTGGAAAAGTATTTTTAATGCCCTGTACTGATGTATGTAAAGGAATTACTCATACCAATTCCTTTTGATGCTACAAGGTCTGAGGCCTCCTCTGTGCAGAGGACAGAGTAGACAGTCTGTGCCCTGAAGGTCTTAGCAGATAAGGATTTGCTGGAGCTGGTGAAATTCCCAGCACAGCTACAATAGGTTGGTGGTGCTGCTGTCCCTACAGTGGCTTCACTGGGTACATGACTGCCCTGCCCCAGAGGAGCATTCCTCTGCAGCCATGCCCCTCCTGCAGACAGTGTTGGCAGGTGGAGCAAGAAAGGGGCACAACACCAGAATGACCACAAAAGGAAGACAGGATCTCTGTGCTGCAGTGGGGTTGGACAGACTCTTTAGGTTTGGTTTCAGCTGTATCAGAGAGGCTGAGGTTTGGTTAGGAAGGTTGATAAATTAGTGAGAAGGAACTCCTGAAGACACTGAGGACAAGAGATGGCACCGAGGGGGGAAAAGGTGATGAGAAGGGCAAGGGAGGATGTAACTGAGGTGAAGAGAGTGCAGCTATAATTCAAATGTGGTTTGGGCAAACAGGTTTGAGCAAACGCTAGGCTCTTGTAGTTTCAAGGCAGTAGGATCCTATTTTCCTAAGTATTGTGATGAGTTTTTTAAACAAGAAACTGCCTTTTCTAACTATATTCTCCCAGATAAGCTTTGAATTGACCAGGTAGAGAGAGATTCATCACTATTTTTGGCAGTATCAGGAAGGGGAGAAGTTATCTGAACACTGATCCAAGAGGTGTTGGGACATTCCTGGGGGTTTCTAGCTTTACCACAGGGCAGGGAGAAAGGAGGAAAAGGTGTCAAAGGAGCTTTGTAAAGCTGAGAAGTGCCAAGAACACACCTGTGAACACAGCAAGTAGAATTAGGGCTTTGCAGAATTGGCAGATGAGTAGCAGACTAAGAAATGGTAAGTGCCAGTGTGTTCCAATTAGGGCTGGGTAGACTCACAGATAGGAGCTTTTGCTGCTCTGAGTTGCAGTTATTTGGCCATTAGGTTATTTGCCTGCTCTGGGAAGATGCTTCTTCATTTGGCTGCACTCCTGGTTTGCTGAGATATGTGCTTGACTATCTACAGGACTACTCAACAGAAGCACCTTTACATTATAGTAGGCAGCCTAATCTGTACTAACAATAGACAACAATTAAAAGCAGATCCTATTATCCTACAACATCATTAGATTTGTCTCTAGTGGGTGTGCAGAAAGATGAGAGAAGGGATTAAGTGGTTACTTCATTAGGACTCCTTCAGCTGATCTCAGGCTGCTGATGTTTTTGCCTTGGACTGGAGATGACTAAAGGTCATCTAGCAGTATAGGGTAAGCAAAAGAGATGGTTTATAGCTGGAGACAACAGATGCCTCATCACACTTTTATTTTATAAAAATTGCTAGGTTAGAAGTACTAGAGAGTAAGAGGAGAGAGAACATGAGATATAATCTAATTTCATCCAGCCTACAGAATCCCATCTATTGCTTCATGAACTTCTCATTGCTTGACAATACACAAGGGTATATTTTAGCTTGATACATTGTGAAGCATCATACAGCAATACAAACAGTGCTGTATCCTACACTTACTTAGAACTCCCTGTTGCTCGTTTGAATTCAGAAAGCAAAACTGGCTCTCATTTAAAAATTCTCACCTTATATTTTCAGATATATCCAGTATGCTTCCTTATTAGCTATAGCAATGTAAATAAAGGATCAAATAAATTGCACTTGACTGCCTGTGTAGAGTTGCAGCATTAGTAAGTGTGCTACGCTTTCTGGCAAGACAAAAGCATCTGTATACACATTGGTTTCCACAGCCTTATCTTTTAAACACCTTGTGTTCAACATATGTGAAATGATTAAAAAGTATTCTGTGGTGCCCTCCTGTCTGCCACATTTTGTCATACTCAGAGATAAAACAAAACCAAACCAAAACAGAAAACCTCAGGGCATTTTAGAAGAGCCACATGAGTGATATCCTGGACCTTTTATCCATTTCATGAAAGGCATTAGTGACTGATAATGATAGCCTGTCAGATAATACCAGAGCCAAATATTAATCTCAACTTAGCTACCTGCTAACCATTTACTGCGAGGGCTCCTAGAGTTTGAATGCTTGAAAAAATTCAACAGAGAGAAAGCCATTATTCTGTCACCTTGTTAAAATACAGCTATGGTGGTGCTGTTCAAAAGTGTTTACAGTGCCACAATGGAAACACTGGTAGTGCAAAGTCATGGTGATAAAGAGAGGCATCTATCTTAATAACATCCATTAAAATAGTTTTATAAGGGTTGTGTTCTTTTAAAATTAATTTTCAAGGTTTTTCATCCGAAAGAAAATAAATGGAACATAGGACAGATGGTTATTTTAAAGCTGAGATATTCCTAGTTAAAATACGTGGTGACTTTGTTGGCCATGTCTTGTTGTTAGATTATTTCCATAGCTATCAAAACGTGGAGAATTTGAAAATGGAAACCAAAACTGATGCCATCATGTGATTATTCTCATAATGCTTTCTGCTGCCTATTATCTTCCTGAGTTTTGTCCTGTATTTCCCTTTTACATCTGTTTCCATTGTTCTTCTCTTCAACCTCAAATGCAGCAAATTGTGAATAATTTCCCTTAAATGTTTAATCATATTCTCCAAATGTTTATCAGAAAAAACCCACTTTTCAACTGGAGGAAAACAAATGTCAGCAAACAGAAGGCATGTATAAGCCCTTGCTTCTTCATCCTCTCCATATGAGTTCTAACCGAGAGAGGTTCTTGTTTTGGCTATGTTGCCTATATATTTACCTCTAGAAACCCATTGACACCACAGAAAATCTGAGCAGGAACAGTAGTGGTTTTCCCATTATACATAACCAAACAGAAAGGATGGGAAAGCTCCTGAGGTCATAACACAAAGGGAGGAATGGATGCAGTTTAGTCTAAACAAGACTTATTAAAGATTTAAGTGATTTTTTTCCCCCTTAGGGAATTATGATGCTATTTTAATGTGTATTTCTGGACATTTAACACATTGCTGCAATCACTTTAAGATGACTTAAACATATGCACACTTATTATTGTTTATTCTTCCTGTCATCTCATACATTTTCATTCAGCTGCTCTTTATTTTGAACCTTCTTTGAAGTATCTTGATTTAGGTCTTGCCAAATTGAGAACTCTTAATCAAGAGAAGAAATACTTCAAAAAGATTTTCTGGCATTAGGTCTTTTCCCCCCTTCTCTCTTTTCTTATTTCTTTTCTTTTCTTTTCTTTTCTTTTCTTTTCTTTTCTTTTCTTTTCTTTTCTTTTCTTTTCTTTTCTTTTCTTTTCTTTTCTTTTCTTTTCTTTTCTTTTCTTTTCTTTTCTTTTCTTTTCCTCTCTTCTCTTCTCTTCTCTTCTCTTCTCTTCTCTTCTCTTCTCTTCTCTTCTCTTCTCTTCTCTTCTCTTCTCTTCTCTTCTCTTCTCAGGAGAGTGGAGAGGATTGAGAGGGAGGAGAGGATTAAAGCATGGACCTTGTTCTTCACAGATGTGATCATACAAAATATTCTGCTGCTGCTTCCCAAATTTCTTTGAAGCACACTTCTAAACAGTTGTTTTTGGTTTTTATATTTTTTGTGAAGTTCATCACACAGTTCATGGCATGTGGGTTAGAAATTGTCTTGTTGTTAGGTACCACTACCTCCCGCAGGAATCTGAAATTTCCAGTATGATGTACCATTGCACCAAACTGTGATGTACCTTTTGTTAGACACTCAGACTAGTAGTTTTATTAATTTTGGCAGATACAGCAGTAGCTGCAGAAATGGTAACTGCTCACACTCTCTGATAGTTACTCTACTCTGGACAGGATCAGGTTCAGTCCTGCAAATTTCCTATTTTGGCCTTTTATGCCTGGCAAGCAGAGGGAAGGCATTCAAGGGAGTGAAATATCATCTTCAGTATGACACACAGATTAAGGCAAACTGAATATTAAGTTGGAAATGGTCATGATACTTATGATGGATTTTGGTTAGTTTCTGGTTAAGGAGGTTCCTCACCACCTGCCTGGTTTTGGCTGCATACCCTCATTGTCTGCATGGCACTGCTTGGGCCAGGATTTCTGTCCTAACAGTTTTACCTCCAATTCAAATAATTTCTGATCTCTGTGAAAAGCAGTGATCATATCAGAAGAACAATATTTTCATACTTGGTTTCAACTTGATAAACAATCCTTAAGAGATGGGCTTAGAAACAGCCTTTCCAGCTCTCTGTTAGTCAATAAATTCAATTAAATTGTGTTCCCCTTCCAATTGGTATGAAATCTGATTGGCCCCCAGGTTACTTACAGACAATTCACATTTAATTTTCTTGTAATGAGTTGTTGTTTGTTAGAAAATTCACTTAATTCACATAGTGCTGTCACTGTTCTAAGCTACTTCCAGTCAAAATGAGAGACACCTGCATCACAGAAATCTTCCTCCGAGGTACTCACCTATAGCCCTGTTTGCAGTTAATGGAACATCACTGACACATATGGAATATGTTTTGTCTTTTCTAGAGATGTCCAAAGTAGATAAAATGAATGAACTGCTTATTTTTCTTCCTGGTCAAGAAGGAGTCTATGTGAGCATACATAGAGCATTTCAGGCAGCCTAATACGGATGAATGAATTTCACACTATGAAGCCACAGATCCAAAATTCCCAGTGTAATAAAATTGTGATAAACAAGATTTCATGTGTGATCTCATGATGTGATCACAGAATGAATAACAGAATATTTAAAATTAGAATACCACACTCAACTGAGAGTTTGAGTCAGCCACCACTTCTGATATTGCTCTGGACATCCACAAAGAAATTAAATGCTGGAACTGGAGCAATCTTGTTTTTTTCTGGATACAGACTTAAGGAGAAATTTAACCTCAAAGACAGATTTCTGCACTGGGATGAAGTTTCCTCAGCTTTGTGGATGCTGTGCACCAGTAGTTCAGTCTTGCTCTGTGTCCTGTGTCTAGAGAGGACTTAGTGCACTAGAGCCTTCATGGTTTTGGGGTAATGTGACTTTGTGTTTTCTATTAGTGTCCTTTTCTCACATCATCTTTATACCACATCACCTTCTCCTAGCCTGAAGTGTTATCTCTCCCATATTTCTTTGTGAGATTTTGATACCTCCTATTGATTTCTTGGATGTGTTTACAGTTTTCTTTTTGCCTCTTTGATACATTTAATTTCCCATGAATGTTCCAAACTTCTTTCTGAATTGTTCAATTAATACCTGGCTCAACATTTTCTCCAGTACTCACAGTTTACCTTCTAGCATATTCTGGAAAAAAAAATGTACACAATTTAATTATTTCCTCTTACCATCTTGCTTGTGGCTCTAATTTTCCCTGAATTTCAGTGTATCTACCCTCCTTTTGCTTATGTTACAGTTATTGGTTTGTGATTTCCACATATTTTGAAATGTAAACATTCTCTCTTTTCATTGTAATTTTTGGCTGCAAATCTGCTGGTGTCTATTTGATACTGCAGTGCCATTTCATGTGGACACTGTGTCACCATGCTCTCACATTTTAGTTTCATGAGGTAGAAAGGCATAAAAAAATCCAAAATCTTCACATAAGGTCTCTGGTATATCTCAGAGATGTATATTGATATGATATATTAAATGACATAAAAGCTGTCTGTTTTGCAGTATTACTGCCAACAGTCAGTCACGAATGAACTATTGATCCTTCATTCTTTAAGGTTTGAATTAGAGGGAATCAGGTGTTTGGAATTAAATATATGTGATGATCCTGCTGAATCAGAGACAAGGATTTGTTCTTCATTTCTATTCCCATTAATCTAGTCCAGCTGAAAGTTTGCAAAGCATGTGCTGCCCAGAGAAAAAGATCTATAAAAGGCCTCATATCTATTATGTCCCTGAGTAAAAGAATTAGTAAAGTATTTTGAAACTGGTTTATTTTTGATGGTGTAGATTTCCATAATCTCTTACTGCTCAATAACCTTTTACTCTTTCACAGTTTCATCTTAAAAATCTGCCTTTAGGAAACCCCGGGCAAGCCAGTACTCCTGAAGCAACTTTTCTTGTAATCATACTATTTCAAATGAGTGCTCTTAGGGTGAGGTAATTCAGAAGGTGATTTTACTCCTGCATAGGAAGTCCCATTAGGATCTCTTTGAAGGAGTCTAGTCAGGCTTGTACTTGGCATGCAGTGCTGGGGCAGGCCCTCTGTAGAAACGCAGTGATCAAAGTTGGGCTGAACTGCCAAGATTTTTTTCCCATGACTGGCAGTGTTTGACGTTAGGATAGTATCACATCCTTGTGACAGCCGTGTCCCTTTGCTGAGCCTTAGTGGTTCCACTTCAGCCTCTGCCACTCCCCTAGATGCAGGTTAGATAAGTAGTTACCCTTTGGTGTAGTTCCACAGCCCTCTTCCAAAACACCATATATATGTGAACTAAAAAAAAAAAAAAAAAAAAATAGGTTATCAGTATAAGCTTGAAAAGCAACTTCCCCAAACCTAACCCTGTAAATATTTAATGCAAAAATAGAGTAAAAATTCTTAGGCAAGCCATGCTGAGGATGTCTATATAGAACAACTGGCCACTACATTTCTGTGATCAGCTTCTGGATTCTGTCCCACTCCGTTGAATTGTTTTGCTTTGAACAATTAAGAACAGCAGATAAAACAGCACCTGTCACACCCTTCAATATTTTGTTTAAGATTTTATTTTCTGAGTTCTGAACCACATCACATTTTAAAAACTTTTAAGATTAAATTACACAATGGAAAGTATGGTCAAAAGAAAGCTATCTGAAAAGTATTACTCAAGGAATCATGATTTTTCATCTCATATATTTGAAGAGTACACACCCGAAAGAATTAATGACTCTGGCACTTGCAGGGAGTTAATGGATTTCTTTAGTTGTTCACACCCAAGTTATTGGCAAACTGTGCAAATGTAAAAAAATTTACCTGATTCAGTTCTAGGCACTGAATCATACACCTGAGCAATGGGCAATTTAAGCAAAATTTCTGCTTCAGGAAAACAACAAAATTCTCTGCTCCTGTTAATCTTGAAATGTTAATTACATAAAGGAGAATGGCTTATACATTAAAAAATTATAGTTGAAAATTTTCCAATAGGGAAAATACTGTTACAATGACAGCTAAATCTTGGATTGAGACATGTCCATACTTACACAAAACAGACTAACAAATGGAATAATTTAGATTTTTCTTTTGAAATTAAAATAACGCTTTAGAACCAGTACATAGCAACATGAATCATAGCATTATAGCAAGAAAAAAAAGAAAAGATCTTATGTCAGAGCAAAAGGTTATGGCTTTAGCAAATGAGAATATTCCACTTACATGTGACAAGTTTTCTATAACATTATCTTTAAAGAAAATTCAAAATTTTAAAATTCAGAACTGAAACCCATGGAATTATATTGCTGATATAGAGTTTTGACCATTTGAAATACCTTGCCTTTCATGGATGTTGCTATATTCAGCAAAGTTCAGCTGCAACTATTGCCCTTACAATTTACAGCCATAGTGTGCTTTGGTAAACTGATTTTCTCAGTTAAGTTTTCACACTTTACACAAAGCTGTAGACTCACTGGTTCTAGTCAAATCCAAAAGGTAAACTTCTGCGTTTCAAAATACCAACATTGGCTACATCTATGTGGCAGTGAAAAAGAGAGGAAATGTTTCATGTGTAATGAATTCTCATGAGATTGCCAAAATGTTAATTCATGTGTTTAACTGCTTTGGGACAGGAATCTTTGTTAGATTACACCAGTACTGAGGGGCATCCCATAGCTACTGGAATAGTGCAAGAGTAATAACAATGTTCATTGCTTCTTCTGCTAGAAGTAGTAGATGAAGATATTGCTAGCAGAAATGGAAAAAAAATATTACAGAAGTATGCAAGCTGGTGTGAGAAAGTTTCCTGACAAGAGAGAAGTTGCAAGTTATGGACTATTTCTCTAAGGGAAGTGGTAACAACTTCATTGCTTAAAATGCAAGAAGATGTAGAATGAAACAAGACAAGTTATTAAATATTAAACTGCAGAAAAAAATTAGACAAAGGGATTAAAGAATGTCTTAAATCTTTCTATCACTAAATTTTTCATAAAAATAATATAGAAGAGTACGAAATTTGTTTCTTGGAAGTTTCATGAATCTATATAATTATTTTCAATGCATTCTTTCAAATATCTCCATCCATGCCTCCATGCCCTGGCCCACACACCTTAATGAGTGTGGTCATACCCATATCATTAACTGCTGCTTCTCTGCTGCCAGCATTCATGGTGTGTTGAAGTGGGAAATATATGTTGAAGCATCTCTGTACTTAAGAGCATGGTAATGAAATTATTTCAGTTCATATATGTATAATAGGTGTAAGTTTAAATAACCACATTCAGAATTTTCTCTGCACTCCTGTCTACAGAATTCATGTGACTGTTGGAGTAGAAAATGTCCAGATTGCACTTACAGACCATATCACCTGGGGTCAGTCTAGCCAAGGCTATCCTAAATTTTCTCAGCAGGTTAGAGTGAATTTTGCTCTCTCCTTCTTCCTGTATCTGGGGTGACCAGCTCAGGCTTAGAGGGCAGTCAGTGGAGCAAGAACTGGGAAAACCAGCAGAGGTCAAAGCAGCTGGTCTAGGGAAGTTACAGCAAAGTAAGAGACCTGAAAATAGCTAACAATTGTCTACATATTTCCAGTAGTCTGGGTTTGGGATGTGTCCAGGGAGGAAAAGTAAACCGATGATCTGGTGTAAGTGGACACTGCTTCCATCTGCCTCTCAGTAGCAGAAGGCTGGAGAGTGCCAGTGAGAGTTTCCAGAGCAGTCAGTCTTCTGGCTGGAGAAGTAAAAGAAGGGAAGTTGCCACCCTAAGAAATCTCCTGCCTATAACATAGCCCTAAATCTAGAATGGCCAGCTCACCTAGTGGTGAGATGGCATCGTTTCACATGTAGTTTATGGTGTAACAAAAAACTGGTAGCATATCCCAGCATTTCAATGTGGAAAACAGTATAAAAATGGCAGAATAGCAGACAAAATCCATAGTGAATACTGAGTAGTAAAATATTTTTCTCTTGAAATTAAATTATCTGACATAATGCAGTCAAAATTAAAACATTTAGCTCTTAGAGAAGAATCTGATAAGAATACACATTTGAATTTTATTGTATTATGATAGCTTTTTCGGTTGATCTGCAGAAAATAGTTGTACTCCACCCTGCAGTACCATATACATTGAAATAGCAGCTTTAATGAACAATGAGGTCCTTTGTGACCTTGTTTTGTAGAGCCTTGTTTAAAAGTATAAAAGATTATTGAATTATAACAGAATACTCTTTGTGGATCTCGACTTTCTACTTCCAAATTCTACAAGTGTAGTGTAAAATGTAGTCTTGATTTCAGTTTATTCATGCACGGAGAATTTCATCTCAGGTTCTTCTATAGCAATTCAGTATTTATTATCAGTCTTTTATTACATTTGTTCTCAGTCAAACACATCTGGGTGAGGTTTGTCCTGTAGTTGTTAGACAGAATATACATAATGAATAGGTAAGGTCTATTGTTCTCATATTTTCAGGGTAACCATTTTCTATAACTTAATGTTTTTAAGGACTGAACTTCAAAGGCCATTACTGATGTAAATATTAAAATCCTAAGTAGTTTTCATACCAAGATGGGCAGCAAAGCAAAATTAATTTCTAGCTGGAGCTCAGGCTCCAAAGGTTAATAGTCCCAACCTCTTTTTTAGATAAAGGTTTGGTGTCCAAGATAAAGGAGTAGTTTTACTTGAATTGCTTGTTTGCTGCTGCATAGCACCATCACCTGAAGGTAAAAAAGATCTGGAAGTGAAATGAGATTGCTTACTCTAGTAGGAAAATATCCTGTTCAAACAAGCCAATTTCCAGGAGCTGCCCAGTGAGGCCCTCTTTACTCCCTGACCATTTCACTGAAGGAAGGTAGTAGATTCAAATCAGTGGCATTCCATTTTCTCCTATATGCTTGGTGGCTTTATTCAGCTTTCCTCATCTACCTATGTTTGCTAGTCTGGTTTGCACTTCAGTTTCTGAAAGTATTGGATGGATATATGACCAGAGATTTAGGAGGCTTGAAAATGTCTTTTAGTCATGAATATCTGTGCTCCCATATATCTCTTCTGTCCTTATATATTTTGCTCCTTATAAATGCTTTTATGGAGGTGGCGCCCCTTCTCATGTACTGTCATCTCCCTCTGACCTATTTGACACACTTCAGTAAAGGATTTGATCTCAGTAAAGTACTGAGATATTGCTGCTGGAGGTGACAGATATTTCAGGAGTTCTAAATTCAGGAATATTATCACCAGGCATTGTACTAAACCAGAAAGCAGCTATTAAGCTTTCTATCTCTTAATGCAGTGTTTGAAGTCATATGCTGATAACCCTGGAATGGTGTCAGATTAAATCTCCTGGACTCTGAGTCACTGGTCTATTTTATTGGACAGCTTCTCTGCAGCTATTAGTGTGTTTCATGTACAGTGGTTGGTGTTCTGCAGCCTGCTGCCTACCTCAGGCTACTGACTCTCAGCAATTTTGTGTTTGTGACCTAATGGTTTATTTTTAGTTCTGCTTGCACTACTGTGGTGATCTCTGACTTTTCTTGGAGTCTATTTAACTCTTAAAATATTGCTGACCAACTAGTAACTCCTTGTTTTCCTGCTAAACTTTTGTTGAATTCACTTAGGTGATAACTTGCATAAATCTGAAGCTTCACAGGGAACGTTGATAACTTCTGAGTGTACATGGTAATATATACATATATATTGCCTTATGCTCTAAGTTACGAAGCCTATACTCACCTCTTCATTACCAAAAGTTTTAATGCTTTTATTGTTTATGACAGGCTTTGAATTCAGAAGGGAGAAGGCCTTGGGCCAGAGATGTGTCTTTTCTTGTTCCCATGCAATTTCAGAGAAGTTTAGCAGAGATATAATCTGCTAGAAATCACTCTTTCTTGTCTCATACTTATGTTCTTCAGAGAAATGTTAGTATCCTGCACAAAAGAAGTGCAGATAAAGTGGGTTAAAAAATACTGCCAAAGGAAAAGCAGCAGCAACAACAGCTGCACGGAAACTAGAGGCTGACAGCCTCAGGAAGATAACTAGAAACAGACCATTTTATGAAAATAGATTTTCTGCTCCTCAGAAACCCAGCTGAAAAGATTCAGCATTGGCCGTAATAGTCTGTTGTTATAGTTCAAGATAACAACTCCCCTTTTTTTTGACAAGTGCATAGGACAATGAAGATATCTGCAGTGTTTTTATGGATTACCCTGGTGTCATCCTGTCTGTCTGAATTTTGTATTCATGGTGACCTGCAGCCCAGCAGGTCTAGACAGTAATCCAGCCTGCCTGCTCCACTGGACTGCCTGTCCCTGTGGGCAGCCCATTGTCAGTGTCCGCCTCTTTCCTTTGGGAATTCGTTGTGCTTGTCCCCGTGTGCTGTGAAATGGAAGTCAATCTTCCTGCATATGCTCTGCTGTGATCCTGGTGTAAATATGGATGGGCACACAAAGCCTTCCTAAGATCCCAGAGGAAGCCTGAACGAGATGAGATGTTGCCAGCAGTATCACGAACCTCACTGGGGGAAGTGGTGGCAGTCCACCTTTTTGTCTGATGACCTTTCCTATGGTTTTAACATTTAGGAAAGAAATCTAAGGTTAAAGGATTTCACTGCTTTTCTTTCAAGGTTCAATGTTGTCCATATCAGCCTAAAGAGTGTTCTAGTTACTAGCATAAAACTAAGATCACTTTTTTGTGTTTTCCATCTGGCTGCAGGGTGTCTGCCTGTATGGCTTCATGGTGGCTCAGATTAAAAGAAGAGATGAAAATCTCTTAACACAGAGGTGTAAGAAAAATGCCTTATTGTGGTTCATGAAACTAAACACTGGCATGTAAGTAGCACATCCCCTTCTCTGTACCTTTCAGTGTCCCTCTGCAGAAGCGAAGTAGGCAATTAAACAGAGGCATTTGCCACTTTCCAACCAGTCCACATATGATTTGGTGAACGCAGCCTTTCAGACATGCCTCAATAAGATGGACCAGGAACCCTTCAGCAGCCTCCAAAGGCATCTTGGTCTCTTTGCTGATTGAATATGGAACTTAAACCAATTTGCATAAGGTGGGTTGGAGGGTATGCCTCATTTCATTTTGGGATGTATTTGTGCCTGCCAAGATTAACTGGAACTAAAGGGAACTGCAAGTCCTTTCAAGGAGGAAGTGAGACAATGGCATGGAGATAAGGCATCTTTGGGTAGAATGTCAAAAAGTTAAACAATGGTGAAGCAATTGACTGGGAGAATGTTAATTCTGGGTGCCAAACAGGGCTGTACAGGCTGTTTGCTAAGCATAAGGATCAAACTGAAACTTTTATCAATTCAGTTTAGAAAGTCTGAAGTGAGATATAGGTAGAGCTTGGGGGGCAGCAGCTTCATACAGTACAGGTGATCAAAACACAACAGCGTGTCCACAACTATGCTGCCCCAAGGGGAGTGAGAAATAACAAAATGAATAGGAGTACTAAGCTTGCACTTTTATTTTTTTTTTTGTTCCTGCTCACTGTAGCCTGATCCAGAATGATTAATGAGTTTATCTGCAAGAAATTGAGTTGTTTAAATCTGCAGCCTGTCATCACATCTATGGGCAGTGTTTTCTGAAAGGGGCAAAGAATCTGTGATGTGGGGAGATGCAATAGATTCCCAGGTCACTGGTATGGAAGCAGGGGTTTGATTAGTTAGTGGGGTTTCTGTTGAGAGAGTGTGCCCATCCCATCTGGCTTGTGAGCAGGAGGGAGGATTGTGTAGGTCCCAGCAAGTCACTGGTGCATCTGGAGGCCAGGGAGGAGGGTGTGTGAGTTTGGGGAGTTTTGGTGTGGCAGAGGAGTGGCTCCAATTCCCATATTTTCTCCATGTGCTAGTCTGGTGCTGGCTGGGATGGAAAAAGGAAAATTTCTGATGTGTGGCAAAAGCCAGCTGGCCCTGCCACATCAGTCAGGCAGAAAAAAGGGGAAGATTTCATCAGAGGTTGTAATATATTCACCCAGAGACCCAGTCTAAAGTGCTGGTTGCCACAGTTAAAGATGTGGAGGAAGCTCAGCCTGTCATCTCTCAAGGATGTGCACAGAAGGAAGGGAAAGGCAGAGTTCACCCTGAGGCCAGGATACCTAATGACACCCTTAGTCCAGTAAGTGAAGTGGTGGAGGACTCTGTTTTTAGGGTTGAAGAATATGAGTGTTATCTCTGATGGCAATATGCATAGGGAGAGGACATTATTGCATACAGTACAGTTTATTCTTCCTTTTTATTGATCAGAAAAGAAAAATTTAAGAAAATGTATTAAGCCAGCCCTGTTAACAGGGGTTTTATTCAAGATTGCAAACAGAGGAAGTGAGGACCTAGGAAATGTCAAAACAATCACTTCCTCTGAAGCTGTAATCAATCCCTTGCATGTATGTGTTTTGATACAGTTGCATGGCAGTGTGGTCTTTGTCTGCAGGATTCAGTGCACAGCATAATCAGTACAATGCATGAGCTGTTGACAAACAAAAAAATTACACCTTCCATAAAAAGAGATAAGTTTAAAAATATATTCCAGCAGAGCTAGTTGGCTTCTATCCAAACAATCAGTTCTAGTCTTCAAATAAAAATATCTTCATCCATCAAGGAACCCTTGGGATTAAAAAACCTACCTAGCTAAACAGAAAAATAAAATGTAAATACTACCACAAAGTCTTGGTGCTGACAAATGTATCACTTTGCTAAATAAAACTGACACTGCAATATTGGAGAAGTGATTAAGAGCCTGAAGTGTATTCTTCCAGTAGAAAAAGCTATATATAAAGGAAAAGGAAGCAGAAGGACTTTCAGTTCATTTGTCCCTATTCATAGTTTATGTGACAAATAACTACAAGCTCAGATGTTCCAGAACTGCAGGTTTTTTAAGTCACCTTTCGCATTTTTTGTATTCGATGAGGTTCCCTCCAAAGTGCCACAGTTTTTTAACATTTTTCCAAGGGAATATTTCTGGGTTCATTGGTCACATCCTATGGACACTGTTGCCAGTTGCTGAGGTAGTTTACAAGAAGTATAAATACTGTCCAAATATAATTTCTCCTTGTAAACAATTTCAAATTAAAGGGGTCAAGGCTGACGTCATCAGGCACTGAGAGCTGTGAAGAGAGGCAGAGTGCAGTTCAAGAGGCACCCTGTCTATTAATGTGGGAGTCTCACCATCAAAGTCCTTAACACTTTTTGCCTAGGTCTGTACAGCTGGATCTAAGACAAATTTCTACCCCTGTGGTCACCTTCTGTACCAGATTACAACTTAGGCAGGCATGCTTTCATACTTCTCCTTCTTCTCATTCCCCTCCTCTCCCCATTACCCCCTACACAATCTTCTCCCTGCAGCAAGGAAGCCAGGGCCTTGCTTGGCAGCAGGTGCAGAGCAGCAGGGGTATGGACAGGGACAGCTGTGCACTAGGGCAGTTCCCCCTAAGGCAACAGACAGCACGGCCCCTGCAGCAGCAGTTCATCCACAGGAACTGTCCTCCCTGCAAAAGTGAAAGGGGGAGTTTCCTCAGCGGAAAAAGCAACTTATTTTTCTCCAGGAAAATAGGGATGACAGACAGGTAGATCCCTGTAGCTAGTCTGAAAAGACGTTGCCAAGAAAAGCAAAAGCACCCATGCAAATACCCCTCTCAGCAAGGTGAAAGGCTCTAATTTGCAAACAGATATAATTTTCATAGCTCTTTCTCCGTGACATAAATTTTTTTTACCTTGTGTGCCTTTCCAGATGATCTTTTTTCTTCAAACATGGCCTTTCCAGGAGATGGAAATCACATTTTCCAGCCATCTTCTTTTCATCCATAGCTTCAACTACTTCTGGCTGAATCTCTGGAGTGTTTTATCTGGTGAGGGCTTATGAAGTTGCTGTGCAGCCCAAGAAGAGCTCAGCTCTGCTAGAGATCTCCAAAAAGACCCAGTATTCAGTTATCTGTCCAACTGACAGACTGGAGAGAGAGAAATGGTGAGAGTAGCAGTCTGCTGGGTTGGGAGCTCTGGTCTCATGTGCTGCTGTGCTGAGCAGCATGTCCTGCAGTCATCCCCCTGCATCCTGGGTCTTGCTGTGCCCCCTGCTTCCATGGGTCATGCTGGTTTTACTCTGGCCTTGCCCTGTCTTACGCTCTAACCTGTAGAAAATAACTCTCCCTTCTTGTTGGGTTAGGAGGCTGCAATGACCCAAAAATGACAGAGGCATGGGAAGAGGGAGCCAGGGTCAAGAGGAGTGTGGAGATGTTCTTGGACTGGCACAAGCCACCCCTAATTGGCCATCAGAGACAATGTGGCTGAAATTATTTGGTGCATCCTAAAGCAACAGTTCTACTCTTCCACACTGCCCTTCTCTCTGTCCTTCTCTCTCTATCCTCCCTGTATCACAGCTACAACACCAAATCTTTTGCTCCTCAGCTTCATCTCTTGTTTCGCTTCACGCAAGCCAGTTCAATCCAGCAGAATGTTCTACAACTAACTTTGGTTTATAACCATAAGGAAGTTGTTACATGGTTTATATTTCTCTTGAAGACTGATGCTTTATTTCATGTATTTGTGTTAAGATCTACTGAGTCTTTTTGTCAGTTTTTAATATTTTAAATCTTCACACCTTTAAATATATAAAAGCTGAAAGTTGCTGTTGGTTGAGATCTAGCACAAGATCTTCAGGACTGGCCCTGGAAATAATTCTTCTTGTTGCTCAGCTCTCGTCTTGGCAACCTGTTTGAGACCTCATCACAATTGGACCTGGGTCTGTCTTTCCCCTAACCCATAAACTGAACCATAGTGCTAACTGCAGCCAAGACCTGGGCTTTAAGTAAGCACCTCCAGCCTTGGCCCTTTCTCTGCCCAAAATTTCCACAGGCATCTCTTTCTAGGTCCCTGCTCAAACTGGGCCCTTAGGCTTTGTCCCACATCTTGCATTAGCTGTAACCCTGAAAGTGACTGAATCCTTTACTCAAGATCACTCATCCCATCGACAAAACGAAGAGGGGAAAATTATTTGTGATGCACAGACTTACCTTTAGCAGCTTATAGCAACTCCACATCAACTATACACAAAACTAACACCAGACAAACCCAGCTGCAGCCAAAACAAGCAAAAAGAAATCATTTCCCTAGGCCTTCCCTTTGTAGCCATACTTGAATTTTTGAAGTTAGGGGAATAACAAAGCCTATTAATCAAGCTAAGAAGTACTACAAAGGGGTTTTCAAGAGAAGGCTTGTGCACCAAAGGCAAACTTCTCTGAGAAGTCTGATCACTCCTAGGGATAGATTTATCATCAGGGTTAACAGGCATGTGAAGCACAGTTGCCCGGTTGAGGTTGGGCTGTAAAGGTCCTGTAAAGGGAAGGTTTGGGCAATGAAAAGAACTGACCCCTTGTTCACTTGGCCAGAGTTGGAGATCCTTCAATTATGCCCAATCCACCCCTAGGATTAGAGTTGAGGCAACAGAGAGACAAAGCATAGGGGTCTAGTTGAGGGCAGTAGTCCAAAGGCTGTTAAGGGAGACTTAAAGCTGCAAGAGGAATTCCCTCACAAGAAGTTTTCCATCCAGATCACAGCTGTCCTTTGTTGTCTCCTTTTCCTAGGACTTTTTCTTATAGGATAGCATGTTTATTTCCATTGAAACACTTGCTGAGAACTATGAAGAGCAGACGTGTCATGATGTCTTGTTATGTACAAACTGAAAACAAAAATGCAAACAATCCTATAGAAAATACTCTCCAACTAGAAAATAAAAGTTGAAAAGAAATTTCCTGTAATGTTATGGAATACAAACTATGTATTAAATTGACCTTTTGAATTTGAAATTGAGTATGCAAGAGGTAATGGAACATAAGACTCATAACACAGGAGCTAGAGTAATGGGCTGAGTGAAAGACCTTAATGACTGGTAAGACAGGAATGGAAGGGGTATGAGGTTCCAATTGCAGTCTTGAGCACAGTAAGTAATTTAAAGGTCAGCAGTGACTTTATGGGAGCCATCTATGAATACCCATGCTGGTGGTAATTCAGGAAAATCCCCAGAATATGAAACTGAAGGAAGCAAGCCTAGTCTAAAAGCAGCTATCCTAGCTCAGAGTGAACTGTAGACATAAACAACAGAACTGGTAATTTTTTACTGCTACTGTAAAAATCCCACATCTAAGAACTGAAAAGAACCTTGCCCAGAATTTAGAATTTCCCAGATTTTTAGAACTTAAAGTTTTGAACTCTCTGAAATCCAGATTTTGTTTTCTGGACCCAGTTAGGTTGGTTGGGTTTGTCTTCAGATTCATAATGCCTGATGGATACACTGAAAAATAACCTCCTTCCTCTAATATTTTTCTGGGGACAATGAGCCTGAAATATATCTCTCGATATCAGTTAGCTGTTCCTTTACATTGATAAAATTAGCTAACACCTTGCAGGGGCTTCATTAGAATGACAATGTTTTCATAATGTAGCTGAGGCAGGAACCATGTGCATCACACTGCTGTAACAGTGCTATTCACATTCTGTTAATGCACCCCAAACTGAATTGCTCTCTATTGTTGTACTTTAGCAATGAAGAGATGATGGTGTTTTTCTATCATTTCTATTTTCTATTAGGATCCCTATTGTGTGCAGCTGCTGCAAGTTGCAGCCCTCCTTTCAGCCCTGAGTATCATTTGCCTTCTCTGCATTACACATAAAGAGGGGACAGAAATTCAAAGGGGGGATGATCACCAGCTCACATGGCAGCCCATGTGTACAAAGAGATGGCAACCTGGATACAGAGCAGCATCCTAACCAGCTTCCCCAGCAACAGTGGTCATAAACAAAAGACTTGGATCATGCGATGAAGCTGATTAGGGTGTCACACAGAAAACAAACAAGGGAAGTTTGGGGGAGTGGGGAATGATATTTAGTAGTCTGTTAGGGTGACCAGAAAGCACTAGTATTATTCAGTAGTATTTGAAAAAGGAAAATGTCTATGTATGACCTAAATGTTGTAGAGCATAAATCAGGAGCAGAGGGACAAAGGTAGAGAAAGGCTTTAGGACTCCTTTGAGAAATGGTAAAGCTTGGGGCAGGGACATCCGAGCATTTCTGGCACAGGAATATCCAAGGGTTAGTTAAAAATGAATTGTTTTGCTAAACAGCAGTCCTGATCTCCAAGTGATGAACTCCTTTAGCTTTATACTTCTCAAATCCGTCTTGTGTCTTTCCAAAGTTATCTACAAGGCTACACAATTTTCATGTCCACTCAATTTTTTTAACTGGACCTAAAGAAGATGGACCTAGATAAAAAAAAAATATTTTTTTTTCTTGCTTAGTTCTTAGGCAATACAGTAATGTGTTTCCTTCAGAGAGGCAGATGCATCATCTGATCACCACTCTCATTCACTGTGGATGCTGTGTTACATGTCAATGTTCAGCCCTGGGTTGTGGCAAAGACTGCAGTTTTTCATTTCAGCCAGCCTGCAGATCTGGTTTGTTGTCCTTACGCAGCTGATCTCAAGCATGAAGTGCTGCTCTCCAGGTCTTGTTTGTACCTAGATGAAAAAAGGCCTGTCTCTCCAACACTCTTATTTACCACTTTGCTTTCAGCAATCCCAAACAAACCTCTAGTGTAATAAATAATTTCAGATCTATTCTTTGTCTCAGAAAAAAAAAAAATGAACAATACTCAGAAATGCTCCTTACGCAGGCTCACTAATTTTCCTATCCAGTGAAGAACATCTTTTGAGGGCCAAATGGATTAAATGCTCTTTGGTCTTTTTCTCCTGTTGGTCTAAGTGACATAGAATCTTCCTTTACATGTAGCAAGGGATTGACGCATGTCTAGGTTTAACATGAATGGTTCACTTTAATTCCAAAAGCAAACAATAGACTTGTTTATCAGCACTAAAGACTGAAAGCCATTCACTGTTCTTCATGGTATTTAGCCTTTACCACGTCAAGCACTAACGAGTTTGAATAGGACAAACAATTTTCCTTTGCACAGTGGGCACTCTGAGCTCCTCTATCTGGTCTCCACTGCAATTAACATTGAAATAATGGTGTGTAACAAGTTCGTCACAGAGGGAAGACATCCAGTAGATTTTCAGGAAGACCTTTCTGGTGTGGAGATGAATTATTTATGTATCTTAACTGTAGATTTGGCTAATAATTCTGTCATTAAATGCTATCTCACCCTCTCCTTCTGTCCTATGCCAAAATTGTAAACTTCCTGATATTAAACTGCTATTTTAAAATTCTAGAGCATTAGTTTATTTGTACTTTCACATGTCTTTTAATATAATATGTTAAAAATCCTGAAATTGTCTTCACAGTTTGATTGAAGTGTGTATTTAACACACAATCTGTCTCATTAATGGCAGATACTGAACTTTAACTGATGTTAATCAAGAGGTATACATATACATGTATCCTACTCACAAAAATCCTTGATATTATCTTCAAACTTGGAGCCAATTTCCCCACATTAAATACTGGTGTAATAAGTCATAGCATATGCCCTTTATGTTCCTGTAGTATACTTCCAATAGATTTGGATGCTGAGTAGCTAGGGAGATGTACTCACAACCAATAAGCAAGCATAAAAAAGCGAAGAAAATTCAACTATTTCTGAATATGGTGATAAATTATCCATCAGTTCTAATGTTATTACACTACATCTGAGGTCATAAAATTGTCACAAATGGCTGCCATTAAGAATTTCATTTTCTAGACTGAAATTCCAGTTCTTAAATTCCTTATAAATCTATGCAGTACACAGTTTTTCTTAACAATATTTTGTCAATCAGTGTCCACAGCCAATGATTCTTGTTATAGCTCTTATATCTCTGATAGTGCATTATTTTTCATCTTGCAATACAACAACAGAAACATTTTCAGTTAGAGATTTTGTTTAATGTACAGGCAACTAGGTTTTTCACAGCTCTTTACTAATGGTAGCAGTGGTATTACTTTTCTTGTTAATTTTCACTATAATTGAAATATAGATGAGTAAAAGATAAATCAAATATTGTAACTATGAGGATAATATGATCTGGGGTATCCAGAAATGTCTCTAACCATACACACACACCCACAAACACACAAAAATTACTTTATGGGACTGGAATATCAAACAATAAATTGTGAAATCCTAAGTGTAATTTTTTTGCCTTTTCATTTTGTTTTGCAGCAATGCAGACAAGTGCTTTATTTCCTATGCTTGTTGGATATCTGGCATGCACAGCTGTTCATGTGCTTTCTCGTGTATGTGCTTTCTTTATTATGACCTATTTAACCCGTGTGGTGAGGGAAAAGTGAGGGGCATATTTTTACATATGCATTTGAACTACATGGCTCCCTGTGTGTGTATGTGAGTGTATGTATGGCTGTGTGTGATGGCTGAGAGTGGAGATCACACATGCAACCCTGTAATTTAACATGAATTCATTATGAATGAAGATCTACTTCCAGCTTTATTGTTTTTCAGACAGCGTGTTTGAGCATGTTGTGCTTAGAATGGGCTCACCTGGCAATAATTTTCTGCAGCTAATTCTGTTCAGTGTCTTATTTAAATGTACCCCATTTGCTGTGCATCTGAACCTGAAGGCCTCTCTTACATATTAATGTACAGCACAGCCCCACAACCTGCCCCCAAGATGCCAGTATTATCTGAACTTTACATGACTACCTGTCTTAAATTTTACCAGCTCTTTCCATGACTGAAATGTATTTAATGGTATATTCCATGTCTACTATTTGTTTCACAGTAATTGAGGATGTGTTCCATAGTACAGTTTTAAATGCAATATGCCAGGCAACTGCTGTTTCCTATTAATCATCTTAGCTGAAATACTAGAAGCACTTTAAATTTTGAATGCCAACTGTTCCTTTAAAAGCTAAATATCTTCTGTGCCTTTTTGTGAAGAGAAAGAAAAGGCAAGTATTGTGATGATTAGATACTTTGGGGCATTTTACAGAAATGTTACTGTTTTGTAGAACATAATGAGACATATTATTTTCCAGGAACTGCAAGGAAATTAAAAGGAAACATAAGTCACCCAGGTGTGCTGCAACTCTGAAAATGAGGCAGAATGCTTGATGGCAGCTGAGGCAGAACTGCTTATTTACAGTAAAACATTTTAAAATTCCTTTCTATTTTTTACCTCAGCTCCTCTTATTTATTTAAGAAAGGGGGAAAAGTGGAATTTTGGTTTCCCAAAATTTTATGTTCTTATGATGACTCATCATGTTAATGACAACTTGGGGATTATACACACTTTGGGGCAAAGCCACTTGAATTCAAAGAATTTAAGTTTGTGGATCTCACTATTGTCATGGGATCTTTCAGAAATACGAAAGGGCCAAGAGAGAGATCTCATTGATTCAAAGAATAGGTATCTTCTTGATTTGGAGACAGAAATGGAAAGCTACTAACTCTGAGGAAAATAACTACAATTAACTGCATACTAATATTTTGTCCAAGATTAGTATTTCTGGAGGAAAAATGTGCAGAGCCTTTTGGAGTCTCTGAATTTCCAATGGTAGCTCTTTTATGGCCCAGCAGCTGGTTGCCTTTTTTAGAGATGTCATGGATGCCAGAGATTCAGCTTAATCCCAGTTTGAAGTTTTCTTCCCAATCAAAGGCTGAATAGGTATTGTGCTTCCTACCTTACTAAATGCTTGCTGAGATTATTCTCTGTCACTTGCTGCTTATTATCACTGTATCCCCAAAGAACCATCCTCTCTGATGTGGTGCTTTTAGAAGTGTTATTTCATCACTGAAAAGATGGATTCCAAATGAAAAGGCACTCTCTACAGAAATAACATTTCATCTCAGGCAGATAAAAGGAGGTGCCTGTGGCTAGGTCTGGATTGTGCTACTTTTCTTGCACTTCCCTATTGATTTTTGAGCTTCAGGCCTTCTCTTGGCTTAAAATGGGGATAATGTGAATTCGTAGAGGCTGCAACCATAGGAAGAACTGAGACAGTCTGAGATGGGGGTACAAGATGGGGTACAAGATGATGTCTAGAGAGAATCAGGGGCCAGGGAGAAAGAAGAAAGCAGGAAGAAGAGCAAAACGGAAGGAATGTGAACTCAAGCCTTAAGGGACTTGTTCAAGTTGTGGTCATACAAGGTAAACCTGTGTCCTGTCCCAAGGAAGCAATGCCATGAACAATCTCTCTTCTTGCCAATTTACAGTAACAACAAAGTTTGGACTCTTAGATTCCAACAAAACTGGTTTGGCTTCTGTACAGTCTGAGAAAAAAATATCCTCCTGTGGTCAGACTTATCAGGTGCACACTGTTAGTAGGGTTAAAGAGTGCTTTGATCTTGTAGCAGCTCTGAGTCAACATGCAGAGCAAGGGAATCTCTGTGAAGGAAAGATGAACACAAAAACTCACAAGCTCATTAACTGGAACAGAGTTACAAATGCTCAGCTGTTATGCACCCCTTCATTCACCTCTGCTCTGGGCTGTGAATATCCAAAACTGCAGCGACACCACCTCCCATATGAGTGCAGTTGTACCCATTCTTTGGTGCCAAATGGAACCAGGTAGGTCATCCTACTTTGTTATACTGTGGTCCTTTTAGTCCCTGGGAGAGAAAAAAAATCTGCTACTGAGAAGTGATTTCTCTGCAATACTGTAAATAGCAAAGAGCACTCAAGACCTATTAGCAATATTTTGCTTTCTTTGAGACACAGCAGCTCCCCCAGCCTTCCTCTCTCCCACCATCTTCCAACTGATGTTCACATCTAGCACAGTTAGGGTGACTTAGTTTCGTCTCTGGTGGGTTTATGAGGATTAGATTGTGTCAAAAACATACTGAAAGGTGGTTTTTTTTTTACTGAAAAAAATGCTGCTAATAAAGAAGCCAATGCTTTCTGCCAGCTAGGTCTCCTGGGCTGCCTGGCTTCTGCATCTCAAGGCTCCCTGATTAGTCCAACTTCTGAGGCTGACACATTCCTGATTCTGAATAGATGGGCTCCCCAGCTACTTAGCTCACACCTCTGTTGATTTTACAGCAGCTGGCAGTCTGGATGATTGAGACTTTTTCCCCAACCATTTTTTGAAAATTCCTTTTGTCAAAAATCTGGCATCTTTTAATGACAAAAAGGTTTTCCATTACACCATTCACGTGCAAGATTCTTCTTTTAGAATGGGGCATTTCTGCTTGAGGGAAGAATGCGCTTCCATTGTGGTGCACAAGACACTGGGGATGTGTGCTGGCTCTCTAGGGCCTCCTAGTTGGTATGTAAAAATGTGAGCTGAAGCAAGGATGCTCAGGCCTACAGGGTGACAGGTCTACAGTTACAGTAAAATACAGCTTTTACAGAGAAATAAATGATAGCCCTTTATTCAACATATGTGTGTCCTATCAGTTTTCTCACTGCAGGTTAGCACAAAGGAGCTGTAACACAGGCATGAAGTAGTCCATTGTACCAGAGCCAGTGCCAGCTCCAAGAAGAATATATTCTGGGAAAACTGGGAAGCAGGGTAAAGGGTTGAGGTCTGTTAGTTTGATGCCGAGAAACTGGTGTTTCTGGACATCTCCTTTTGTTTCACAAGAATTTTTACTAAAATGGTACAAATTAAAGACGTCTCAGAGAGATTTCAATCACTGTCTAGTCCTAGATCCCCTGAACTAGAGAACTGCAAGATTTTTTTTTCCCATTTGGTGATCTAAATCAGCATTAAAAATGTATGACAGACTTCATGAACTGAGAAACAAAACCAAGTGTAAATTAAAGAATGGGATAATTTAAAGCAAGACATCTGTCTTAAAAACACACACAGTTGTTAAAAAAATGTTATCACTTTTGACAATCTTCATTATAAAGCAGTTCTAGCCTGGGTTGGTCCTGACTGGATTTCATGCTATAAAATGTGAGATGAAGTGAGTCCTTGCACAAAAAGTTTGGCATAGGAGTTTAAAATGCTGTAACAGATAAAGAAAAGCAGGAGGATTAATGGGGTATCGTACAGATTTTGATCACTAACTCACTGAGATCTTATCTCACACACCTACGAAACAGCTCAGAAAAGAAAGGAAAGAGGGAAGATTTGAAGGCCTAACTTGGAAGGGTAGCAGAGGAAAGGTATGTTTACTAACTGAGGGGGACAGCATTTGTGTTACAACCTTTATTCAATATTTTACTTTTTCTTGTTTTTCCATGTGTAGCCATAAGCCTTATGCTCTGGTGATCACTCAAACCCTGTTCTGAATTTCTTAAAACAGTTCCTGACATAATTTTGGCTCATACCAATTCCTCTGGCAAGTCTTGAGCACAGGCATCAAGCTAGGCCAGGAACTGGTCCCAGCAGAAACTGTGGAGAAGTCCATGCTCTTTTGGAAGCTGAGAATGGACAGATGCACTCCATGCAGTTGGTCAGTGAGTGGTCCTGGGAGCACTAAATAGCTGTAGCCTGTATTCACAACACAGCTCACACTGGCTCCAGTTACACTTGGAAATGGACCAGTGCTCTCTGCATTAGATCTCAGGGTGTCAAGCAAAGGACTCCTGTTACGGCTCACTGCCTGTGAAATGTTGGTGTGAGGGACAGACCTTGTATCACATCAATAGTCTACAGCTGAAAAAGGGACAGAATTAAATTCTCCCATGTATTCAGCATAAGTTCTCACTTTCTTTCCATTTCTTTCCCTTATTATTGACTGGTGAGCAGATGCAAAAATTATCTCAGCTGGGAGAGAAGATGTAGGTGTTTTTCTGTTCTCCCTGGATAATTTAATTGATGATTCTCACATACAAAACATGTGAATGTGCAGGGGAGCAGATACCTTCTCATCTTACCCTTTTCCAATTGTCACCAGTTCTTTTTTCGTTTACTTCTGTGCCTTAATCAATTGACTATAGAGTCAGTCTCTACTTGCTTGTTCTTTTGCCTGTACAATTCTTACTTTTTTTTTTCTTTTATGTTGGCTTATTTCAGCAGAGGCTTCAGAAAATGAATTACAGAGCAGCTCTCTTTTGAACTGAGGTGAGTTGCTCAGGGGTTAGAATATTTCCTGCAAGATACGATTTGTGAATTCAAAGTGCCTTTGAAGTGCAACAACCACTTCATAGGTGTTGCTTTTCCAAAAGCATGGGCATTCCCATAATCACCAGATACTAGTTGTGAGAAGAGTTTTTCTGCTGGGACATAAGCCATACAACAGGGTAGTGAAGCTAAGTTTGTGTGTGATAAAGGCTTTAGGCTTTTTAGGCACATAGTATTTTCTATCATAGAGCCACAGAAAAATTTAGGTCAGAAGGTAATCCCCTAGTCTGTCTCCCCACTCAGGGCAGGGCCAATTTCCTAAGTTAGGTCAGCTTGCTCAGGGCCTTGTACAGATGAGTACTTTGGATCTCAAAGAAAGGAGAACCCACTATTCTCGGGGCACCTCATCCAGTGCTCCACTACCCGTATGAAATGTCCCTTTCTGAAGTGTGTGATCATTCACCGCATTTTGTCCTTATATTGTGCACCTCTGAGAATTGCCCTCTATGATCCCTTGTAGGCAGTGGAGGACAGTCCTCTTTATACCTTTTTTCCCAAGTGAATAATTCCAGTTCCTTTAGCTTCTCTCTTCTATGCTTTAGAGCCATCACTCTCTCATTGGCCCTCCAGAGAACTCTCTCTGGTTTGCTTTGTATGAAAGGGTCCCAAACCATACAGAATATTCCAGATATGAGCCAATGAGAGATAAGTAAAAGGAAATAAACACTTCCTTTGACTTCTTGCTTGTCTTCCTACTGCAATAATAATCCACTCATTCATGTTCAACTTGTCCACTGTGATCCTCCAGAATATTTTCTGTGGAGCTGCTGTTTAATCAGACAGGTCCCAGCCTCTGTTGCTGCGTGAGGTTATTCCATCTTAGGTGGACTTTGTCCTTGCCTTTATTCAGCACCTGGTTCATATGCCTGGTTCATTTCTCCACAGTTTGGTTTTGGACCCTGCTTTCCAGCATGTCAGCAGCTTCCTCCAGTTTGGTGTCATCCATGAAGGTGCTAAGGGTGCCTTTCTTTACATCACTCGGGTTGCTGTTAGACATACTGCCCCAGACCTGAATCACAGAACACTCTCATAATTGGCCCACAGCTGTACTTTGCACAATTGAATACAACCCTTCAAGCACAGCAGTTCCTCCCACCAACCTCATGTCCATCCATCTCCTCACACTTCTTCAGCTGAGGACACTTTGAAAGACTATTTCCAAAGCATTATGGAAATCAAGGTAAATTTACTGTTCTCCCCTTATCAAGTCTTTCATCGCAGGTGGCAATCAGGCTGAACAAACATAATTTTCCTTTGATAATTCTGTGCAGATTGTTTCCAATCTTTTAATACCCTTCATGCACCAAGGAAAGGCTTCTACAAGCTGTTACTTATCATGTCCTATACTGCATCCACTTTCTGAAAAAAAAATAAAAAAATCCTTGGAAACAACAGCAACTTCTTTTCAGCATCTGAGGCAGTGATTTTATTGTGTTAAATGTTAACATAATTAGATTTCCATATGTGCAGTGAGGAGAATAACAATGTTGGGTATTTATTTTCAATCTTGATGGTCGTGTGTAATGTACAGTATTAAAAGGGTTAACAAGCAGGCTTTGTGCTGTTTCTCATTAGGGCAAGTTCAGTATTCAGCTTTCAGGCTTAAAGGCTATCTCATATCATATGTATACTGCCACATATGTAATTTGTTGGGTAGGACTGGTTACATTGTGGAGATGGCATAGAAATTCTTAACAATCTTTCCTGCCCATAATAGCTTTCCAGAAGACAGAACATAATGCTGCCCATGCACGTTAAATCTTTGGATGAGCTAATATGAAATACTTCTGCTGTTCTAATTTCCTCTTGTGTGTATTTTTTCCTGGCTCAGACTCAGTGACCTAATTCTTTTCTTCATTCTATTCAAGGTTTTTGATTTTTTCCAAACTAGTCACATTGGACTCCTCTCCATTGTGGAAATTGTGCCTTTATTTCTGTTCTGTATTAGCATATTATTTCTATTTTGTATTGCATAGTTGCACTGACTGCCCTGTTGCTCCTTTGTCTCCAGACCTGAGGGTTGATACTGATAGTTATATCACGGCATCTCCCAAAAATGGTGACCAAGACATCCTAGTGAATATAGTTCTTGTCCACTAGGGAATTATTGCAAGCCCACAGGAAGATCTCGTAGAGTTTACATTGAAAAGATCCCATTTAAAAAGTAGCACCTAAAAGAAGGTTGTTTGCTTTCCTAGTCTCTTGTCTGGAAAGATGAACCAGTCAGTGTTTCTTTATCTTGCTTTTGAAAGCTACCTGAAGATTTGTTCAAAACCCTTTTTCACAAGTTACATGTGGTGCTACATTTAACCAAACAAAATAGGCAAACTAAAGGCTCCTCAGGTTTTATAACTGTGAAATCCTCAAGCTAGTGTATGCACGTCTCCCATCTAGACTGAGGCATGCTTAGGCCAGTTCAAAGGCATGTAGAGAGCAGACCCAGCAGTTTCTCTGTCTTTGATTCTGATTCAAATGCACTTTTTTCATTCCTGTGCATAAAGGAGGTTGACAAAAGGACACCCTTGTTCTTTTTTGTTTCACTCAGTAGCACTTCTAGACTTTTTTTTTTTTTTTTTTGGTGTGTGTTTTGTTTCCCAGTAGTTACTATGTTGCGGTTCCTTAGGGCTACCTTAATAAATATCTGCTTTCAGACTCAGACTTTTTATTGTAAGCAGATTTTGTGCTTTTGCAAAATAAACTCCATGGCACCACTCATAGGCTTAGTATATTAAACATGACATAGATTGTTTTAAACAATCTTCCTGTCTTGACATGAATTGGTATGAGCACTGTAATCACTGTTTATCTGGCAAGAGAGAGGATCGTTCCAGTCAAGAAATAAAACCACTCAAAATTATGAACATGGGTTTGGAGCTTTAGCCTAGGAATTAAATTAATCTTTTCCATTGAAGTGATATAGAAATGAATTTCTGTAACTTTAGTTGCAAGTTATACATATGAGAAACTGTTTGCTTGATCTATGTCTTTGTGTAGGAAATACAATTTCTTGAGCTGAAGAAGGCTGTATACTTGGACCTTGTGAGAGGTTGACTTCTCCAGTAAAAGGCCAGATTTTCCCCATTCCTGCAAACACAACAGAACAAATTAGCTGCCTGTCACAAGTGCTTTACTGCCTTTAATTCTCAAGCCTTCCTGTCAATCTAACTGATATTTCATGGCTCTCCTTCTTCAGTCTTCCTCGCACTCCTTGTCAGCACAGTCTTAGAGTTTCCTTATGGTGTGTGTTTGTACACATTTTAATTTAAGAGGAGCAGAGACCCCCTGGTTTGTCACCAAGACAGCACTGAGGAGCTCCTGCACCACTTTTATTTTGGGAACTTTTTAAAAAAAGAGTGGCAGACAGTTCCTGTCTCCTAGGTATTTTCTTCAGATCAATGTACTATTCGTTTTACTGCTGGTGTTACAAAATACTGTAGAAAAGGTATTTTTCATTAAAAGTAAAATCCAGGAACACATGCAACTTTCTGGTTTTGCTTTGCTTCTGAATGATGAAACCAGAGCATGTATTAAAAGGCTTCTCACATTACCTGCAGAATAAAAGCAACTAAGTTGCTGGCTTCTAAAAAAAAAAAAGGAAAAAGAAGGTCTTGAGATGAAAGAGAGTTATACTTACCTCAGTACTTACCTCAGTCATAAAAACTTTTTTTTTTTTTTTTTTTTTTTTTTTTTTTTTTTGAGTGGTTGGTTTTTTTTCTTTTGGTTGAACTCTTGGAAAAGTGCAGTTTCATTTCAAGACATTTTAGTTCATATCACAAGGTTAATTTTATTAAGCAATGAGACCAGACAGGGCTTGAATTATTGTGCAATAATTTATGCTTAGGTGCATTCTCAGGCATGAGCCTGCAGGCTGAGTGCTGTCAAGTCCCAGAGTGTTTCACATAAATTATGTTGTAGTTAAAAAAAATACAAAACAAGCCCAACAAAACCCAAACTAAGAAGAAGAAAATATGCTGCAAAGGTCTGTGCTTTACACAGGTTATCACTTTAGATCTGAGACAGCCTCTATCCTTGGCTATTGGAGTTGCGGGGAAGAGTTCATCATCTATTCCTGTGTGGCATTTTGGGGAAGGCTCCCTCTGTCCCTGCTCCAGGGGTGGGTAGGCACGCTGCTGCTCTGCCAAGCCTTTGCCCTGCCCAGGACACTTCTCCAGGATCTCTGGCACTCAAGATGCAGGGAGAATGAGGCCTAAAAAAAGTTGAATCATGAACTCAAACTTTGCTGGTGGGTGAATGCTGGGATAACTGATATTACTACAGCTGGGGTTCAAAAAGCACATAGTGAAATACAGAAGAGCTGGTAGCCAACACACTTGCCCCAGGGGATCCAGTTATTGAATGAATTCCCACAATAGTTACTTGAATTTTTAACTAAAGTTTGCTTAAGCTTGCATCTCACTGTTAGACTAAGTCCCATATCTAGTGAAGGACACAAACCTTCTTTGGAGAAAAATATTTTCATGACAAGATTGTCACTCACAACATTGATTACTTTGTTTGCCCACTCTGAAAAAAATGGTCTGAAAACCGCCTACATCAAACAACTCAACCAAACAAAAACAGAATAAAGAGCAACAATGAAAAAATAAATACTCCTCAGAAAACAAAGTTAAATCATCTCTTGAACAGTGCTGTAATGGAAAAAGAAAAGGACAGGCTGTTTCTAAGGTCAAGAAAAGTTTTAATATCTCTTCTGATTAATGTTTTTAGTTTTGAAGGGACTAAGGTATTTTTAGTTTTGAAGGGACCTGGGGAACAGTAAACAATATATTAATAAAAAGATAGCTCTTGGTTGTAAAGCAGAAAGAGAGAGATAGCTCTTGGATGTAAAGCAGAAAGAGAGAAGATAGAAAATACTGAGTGTTGAAGGCTGTGATGATTTTTGGAACTTCAGATGATATTTGCCATCAACTTGAGAAGTGAGCAAGCAAGAAGGACATTTGTTCTGTGTGTGAAATGTGCACAAAAATGTTCCCATAATGGCCATGGAAATCCAGCAGCAAACCCAGTGACATGGTAGCACTCAAATGAATGGAGAATAAGGTGTATAATTATTTTGAATAACTATTTTTGGATTGGATTTTTTTGGGCTTTGGCTGTTTATTTTTTTTTTTTTTATTTGGTGGAAAAAGATAAGGGGAGGACAACACATCAGCAAGGATTAGTCTGTACCCCATAATTAAATTAAAGATTCTAGTTTTGGAGCAGGGCTAACACGCTTGAGCTAAAACCTCCAACATCTCAGCTAAGAGCCCTATGCAGAGTATTTTGGCTGTTGAAACTCTTAAACACTTGACAATTTGGACTTCAAAAATATTTCCTGCTGAAAATTTAATCCAAGCTAACAAGTTTCAATGAAGAGATTGGTTTTGAAGAGCAGGATTTCTAGTAAAGTTAAAGTTTTAAAGGCAATTCTTAGAGAACCTTCACCCTAACTCAGACAGAAAGCAGGCACAATCAACAGTGTTGGCATTGTCTGGAAGAGCCAATGACTCTCCTGCTACCACAGCAGCCAAGGGAGAGCTGAAGAGAGCTCCCCCTTCACTCTCTTGGCCCTGCCCTCCTTGTAACTGTGGCTGGTTCTCATGCAACATCACAGCCTGCTCGTAGAGCTAACTGGGCTTCCTTAAACCTCCCAAGGTGCTGAGTCCAACATGTAATAGACGACTGCACTTAAGACCAAATGCAGCCCTCACAGCAAGGTTGTATCCATGGCGTGGATGGATAACATGCTGCTGACTTTGCATAGGCAATGATGAAAAATCTGGTGTTTCTTTTTTCCCCCCAATTTCAGATTGATGGTTTTCAGTCAGGCTCTCTTTGTTACTGTCTGTACATTTTTGAAAATCACTTCCCTGAAGTTCTTATTTGTCCATTTTCTATCTTTATTCTCCTTTCCTCCTCCGTATGAATGTAATCCAATTTGTTTGCTGAGCTGCTCGAACAGAGCACTGACTGCTGGCAGCTTCAATGGTACTTCACTATATCTTCAGTGTCATGGCTAAGAATTTGGTCACCACAGAGCACAATTCAGAGCTGATGCCAGTCACTAGTGACCATAAACCCCTTGATCTATTTGTCATTGCTGTGAATTGCAGTTTACAACTCACTGTTTCTTTTGTGAGGAAATACAGCAACAATGAATAAAGGAGAAGCAGGTGGTCCTCTGTGGTGTTCCTCATTGTTTCCTGTTACTTTCCTACAAATCCAAATGCATGTTTTTATCAGTGCAATTTCAGTAATGATTTTGGTTCCTAGGGAGTAGCACTCGGCATGGGAAATGGGGAACATTGTATTCTATTCCTGGCTCTGTAGTGGACTCTGGATCAAACACAGAGAATTCATAAAAATACCCCTTGCCGCTTCCAGGAAGTGCTTTGAGATGCCCAGTTGAAAACTGCCACCAAAGAACTAGGTGTTACTAATTAATACTTTTTGCAGGTGGATATTTTCAAAGTGTTTCAATTTTGCCTGCCCTCCCCCCAAAATATACACAGAGGGGGCAGAAAGGGAGTGAGAGCAAAAGAGAAAGAAATCTGCTGTAGAGCAAAGGTTGATCTGGAAATGAACAAAAGCTGCTGCCCCTCGGTGAGCGTTCTTGGTTTAGTCGTGCCAAATCCATTCCTCATGCAAACCCGTTGCCTAGGGATGTTGTTAGGTGCTGTGGACACAGTATTATCTGCCAGTCCTGAAGACTTTATTATTTATATAATTGTACAATTTGTTGCAATCGGCTGGAGAAGAAAAATTGGAAGGAAACCTTTTCCAGTGACCTATTTATAACAACTTTAAGCTGCAGAAGGGGCCTAATGGTTCCTCCTTTAAATACGGATTGTTTCAGAGTGGACTGTAATCTCTATTTCCTTGATTGATAGGGCCATAACGCCTAGGAAAGAGAGGAATGGATGAGCCAATCAGAAATAAAAGACTCCAGAAAAGGTCAAAATGGTGGAGCAGTTCACTATATTTCTTGAAAGATGTTGGGTATTAAATGTCATATGCAATCTTTGTCATGAAAATGAAGTAACAAGCCACTAGTGTGACCCTTTCGCTTGAATGATAGTCTTGTCACTTTTTCTAATGCTCTCTTGCCAGGACTTAAATTGAGGGACAACACTGTCTATCTTGTAAGATATTTAAATAATGCAATATATTCAGGAAACAGAGAGAAAATGAGAAAATGGGGGAAACAAACAAAAAGTCCCTGTTAGATACTTGCTTTTGAAACTTTGCCTCTTAAGATGTATTTCATACAAGTGTAAATGGGATACTAAGAGTTCAATACACACTGGTTGCAGTTGTTTCATTAAGATGCTTTTTACTTTGGCTTTTGACTGCCCTCAGTCCACCTAGAAGTAGCAACAACTTTACAGTTTTTGTCATAGTATGAGCAGACACTTTAATTAGTGAGACAAAGGAAAGAAATTTCACAGTTTTTCTAGAAACTTTGCTTCCCAGTAGAGATAGAGAGCCTTTTATAATGCTCAACATTATCGTTTAACATGTATTTTTATACCATTATAGTACTGCCTCAATCTTTCAATCAATAAATCTTAAACTTTCTATAGAAGATTCAGCTTGGTCACCAGTTCTATGCCTGGTATCTCTCTCTTCTGGCAGCTCTTTACATTGCCATGTCCCCCTTGATCTTCATCAGCTGTATCCTCTGCTTTTAAAATTTCCCAGCATAGAAAGTTTTCTGGTCATTGAAGGGCATGTCTTGAGAAGGATATTAGGAGATTGCTACTCTGCTGTCACCCTTTCCTTGCAAACATTCTGCTATCTTTTCAGTGGGTACACTTTTTGGCAGAGCTGCTAAGGAAAATCATTTGAAAATCTTCTGCTGGAAAGATTTGCCAGGCAGCCAAAGCTGCAATGAAACTTGCTTTATTTATGCATATAAGAAAACCAGGAAGCACAGGATGGAAGCTCATGCCTTGCAATAAATTACTCAGCTTGGGTTATCTATTGGAGCATCATGTTTCTACCTCACCCTTCCCACAAACAATCCACTGATACTTGGGATGGAATTGTGAAACAAAAAAAACAAAAAAAGTTTTTCAAGTTTAACCCATGATGTTATTGTTATTTCTGCATCCTTGCAGTGTGCTTAGTGTTGGGCATATTTTAACTTATGTAGAAATGGAAAAAAACCCAACTCTTTTGGTTGATCAGAATTACAGAAAACTGCCATCAGGACAAAAGCAATTTGTCTCTGACCGTACTGGCAGATAACCCACTGTGGTGCTGGCTTGGTGCTATCAGAGACAAGGTCACAGTGATCATGTCCAGCCTGCAGAGCAGGAAGGCACAGATACTCTCTGCAGTCCTGTCCCTAGCACTGTAGACTGGGAATTGGTTCTACACTTTAAAATTCCCCTTCTTGCCTCATGATTCCCCTTTTTTTCTTCAAAAGTGCAAGCATGGAAGGATGGAATTTCACACCTTGGCTTTTATCTCAGTGTGGAGTAAGGGAGTGGTCAGAACACCTATCAGAGCTGAGAGCTGTGACCTGGGAAGTTCTCCTAGGCCCTTCTTAAGGATGTACTGTAGACATATCTCCACTTAGCAAACACTGTGTTGTACTTGTGGCAAATACTCTAGGCTGAGATTATGGATTGTTCATTCTCTTTTTTTTTCCCAGACCCTAGGTTTTTCTGGTTGTTGAAATAGCAGAGGTCTAACTTGACCCCTTATGTGCAAAGTAGAAAAGTCAGACTCAAACAAGAGCAGAAAGACAAAGTAAGCTCTGTTGAGAGCAAACTATATATGCCACTATGTAGGAAAGATAATGAGAAATTAAAAGCCTAAATTGTGAATAATGAAAACCTAACTTGTTCCACATACTGCGTATTTATAGATTTTTAGCAGAAGACTGGAAGTGACTGAATGGAAAACTTCATGTAATGTGCCCCACCTCCTACCCAGTTTCACTCCATTGAACTTTACATTCTTAACCCCTTTCCTGTGAGAAGAACACATGAATCTTTACCTCCTTCCCTGGCCTTCTCGAAGTTTTAGATACATGACTTTAACACCCCCACCTACAAGACCACCTGTACTGCCTCTCACTTTCCTTCTCTCTTTCTCATTGTCTCATGATGAACGGAAATATTGATTAGCAGTCTAGGAATGCATCTTTTATCTGTCTAGATAAAAACATTATCTCAAATAGGTCAACATTGCTACTTATTTGCTGGATGCACAGATATCAGACTAGACAGTGTGCTGGACTCATGTTTCCACACCAATGAACTTGTACCTTCAACTAAACAGGATAGAAAAAAATCACATTTTCTCCCTTTACAGGTCTTTTCGTACCTTGACTGTTTGCCTTATGCACATTTTAAAGTGTTGCAGTAACAACACCTCAGTTTATTCTTCACCTCCAACAAGGACAACCAATAACATCTTTCATGTCATCTGAAAGACTGCTGAACAGGGGTTTTGCACATAAAAATTCTCTGAAAGTAATGAGAAAGGGATTAAGAGATGCTATCAAAATGAAATATACAACATTTAAAATCTTTCATGGGTTTGGTTTTTTTTCTTCTCTGCTTTAAAAGAAATTTTATTATTTCCTTCAGTGACTGTTGCTATGAAGATGACGAGGCTGAGATCTCTGTTCACACGTCTAGAGCTTATTTTAGGTTTAGTCTTGTACAAGACTGTGTCAGTTTCTTTGGCCTACTGGAGCACTTCTATTGGTTTTATTTTTTCAAGCTCATGTTGCCAGAGTAAACTCCAAAAAAGTCTTATCAGCCAGGATTTATTCCCTCATACAGCACAGAGGAAACCGATTCTGCTTTCTGCACACCTTCTCCATTCCTTCATCTCATCCAGCAGCCATGGAGACCTGCCAGCTGCAAACTGAAAGGGAATCTTTCACCCAGTAGCTCATCAGAGAAGATCACAACCATCAGGATCACAGCCATCAGCCAGCTGAGTGAAAACTATCACAGAACAGTAGCCTCAGCATCCATTTTCAGGATGCAAAGCAGCAAAGAAAGGAAATTCCCCCAAATCACCCAATTCTGCTCAGATTGATGCCATCCATTTTCTTCCCTTTCAGGCAACTGCAGAGGGAGGGTGCTGAACTCTAAGTGGCAGTTGTTTCATTGGAGTGAAAAAGTCTCAAATTCCACCCATGACTTTCTTATTGCTAAGCATTTTTTACGACAGCAAAAGTATTTGTTTAATGGGAACCAGATTTGGGTCATAAACCTTAAGCCTATCATGCTTTATGCCAGCTAATGTTTACCTTATTGTGTTTGGATTTTTAACTCTCTCTCTCTGATAAAAAAGCCACTGCTGTAAAGGGAATGCAGGGAAGCAAATAAAGCAAAGGAAATCAGGAAATACTACGAACTGCGTGACTTGCAGCTGCGGGGTTCCTCACAATAAAGAACCCTGCCTCAACAGAGTGGCTTATGTGCTTTAACAAATATCAGCTGTTTGTTTGGGGTGTAATGAACAAACTAGAGCCAGAGTGACAACTGCTTCAAGTAATTATGAAGACTGCTTGCAAACTATGGCCCCACTTGTTTCAGATTTTAAATGACGACAGTTGGGCTGCTGTTGCTGCCAGCTTTATTTCTGAGCACTTTTATTTCCATATTTCAAAGGTCAATGTGTGGTGGTGATAGCAGCCAAGGAAAGCCTGTGTGAATGGGGTGTGTGTGCCTATGCCTGTGAGAAAGAGAAAAGAAAAGAAAGAAAAGCATTTTTGAGCATTACCAGTAACTAATGTATTACTAGTAAACTCTTAATGAAACAGTTATAATATGTTAAGGCCCAGGAGCCCAGAAGAATTTGGAGTTTCTTTGCTGCAGGCATCATATGCAGAGTGAGGGGGGCTCTGCCCTGAGCAGTTTACAGTGCTAATGGTAGAGATGGCAGAATGGTGATGCCAGGGAAACTCAGTGTTGTTCTACCACAGAGAGCCACAGAAACATAAATGACTTTTCTGGGCACATCAATGGTTTTACATTCAGGTAGAACCTGAATTAGTTTGAAAGCCCCTGAATCTCAGGCCATTGTTTGGGCTTCACCTTTTGCTTCCTCTGATATCTATCATTTTTGTATTACAATGCTGTTGATTTACATTTACAGTGAGACTGAGGCTCTTTTAGTATAGAATAATAAATATACACTATATAATAATATATTATATATAAATTATATACATAATATATAATACATACTACATACTACATAATATAGAATATAGAATATAGAACATAGAATATAGAATATAGAAATATATATACTATAGAATAATAAATATATATAGTACATATAATATGTATTATATTAGTATAGTAAAATACAATAAAATAACAAATCCTTGTGCTGAAGAGATTATCAATCTTTGTGGACCAACGCCTGGTAGAACTTCTACAGGACTTTCGGAGAAATTTTACTGATTTACTAGTCTGATTCTTCTACAAAGTAATCTAATTTTTATTTTGCATTCTTTCTTTTTTAAAAATTAATTTGCCTACTAAATATCTAATGAGATAAACGTGAAACAGTGTAGAAATGAAGGCGAAGGAATAGTGACACAGTGGAAAGGAATGGGTTCTGTGACGAGACCTGGCCAGTAGAAGCAGACCTGGTCACAGAACTGGGGTCTCATCTCAAGCACACCATTTCAAGCACAGGGTTTGTAGAAGAACGGTCCGAACGATGTTTGAAAGGAAAAAGCAATCTAAGGGTCTCAGCATGGGAATGTCAGTAGGTAACATAAATTCTGTGGAGTCTTGAAAGCAATAATTTCACATGTGACAGCACGGGAATTAAAGTGTTGTGCTGATTTCCAAGGAAAATATTGTGGACGTACGTGAATCACCTGAGGAGACTGGAAAAAGAAGCCAGCAAGGGTCAAGGCAGCATCTTGGCTGCACTAACAAGGAAGGCAAGTCAGGAAGTATGAAATTGCTACTGAAATAGGAGAAGGGTTATGAAAACATGGAGAATAGTGTGACAAAAGTAGGGAGGCATTTTTGAAATGATATGGATGTAAAAGGAATAACAATTATCCTGGGTTTTTTTGGGAAAGGGTACAGCTGACAGCCCAGTGGTTGGAAGACTTGGGTACAGGGAAGCCTAGAGATTATCTTCTCAGATGCTTATGTACGTGACCCGAGACCACAGTGATGGGATAAGAAGGAAAATAAATAATGCATCCTCTTGTCCCATCAGGCTGATGATCCTTTGCAAAACAAGCTTTTCCAAAATTACAGGAAATTAAGAATTTCTTCAATCAAATCCATATGTAAAGGGAAAAAATTGATGAAGAGCAATAGGTTGCAGACAGTTCCTTCAGTGAACTCTGAAGTGTTTATTAATCAGATGTAAACAGCCTTTCTTTTAATACAGTTCAGGTTTGGCAGCAGCCTAATCTTGCTTTTTTCTCTATTTTTGAAAAGACAGCAATATCACTTACTTTTAAGCCCATTCTCAGGCATCCCCTTGATTCAGAAACACTTTTAAATGCTTCTTGTAAACATCTGTGTTTCTCCAATAGCCGCTATCAATGAGGCTCCATAATATATGGTGTCTTCACTAATTTAAATTTTGCTTCATTATCTGTTTGAATTGTGCTTTCATGGGTTCATGGAAAGAAACTGTTACATTTTGAGAGGTTTCCTTGTCGTGTTGTTCCTGCTCTTTCATGGAGAATGTCTCTTCCATAACAGTTTTGATGAGTTCACATGTGATGTATCCTTGCAGACAAAGCCCACACTAGGCTACATGTGCCTGAAGGACAGAACATCAAGAGAAAAACAGCTGAGGAAGGAAACAGAAGTGCTGAATTATCTGGCATTTTACATTCCTAAAGCATAAATCCTTTAGTCTGAAAAACTGCGAAAATATCCCACTGCCTTGGATTTTTCTATATAAGATAATTTGTGGAATCTATTTGCAATATGTAAGTAGTAAACTATGTATAAGTAAAATTTGAATCCCTTTTATGATAGTTCTTTTCTCGGTTTCTTTCATAATAGTAGTTTTGTCTTCTTCAAGCCTCACTTGGCAGGTCTCCCAGCCTGTCTTTTTGTAGGAGGGCTCCTAACTGAGCAGAGTGGTGTGTGCCACTCTGAAATAGCCAAGTAGTCTCTGAATTTCTTTTAGTGCTGAGTGCATTTAGTTTCTGAGGTTTTTTTCCTGATAGTCTTAAAGCGCAGGCTCACCCAAGGGCTGTTCAATCTCAGCTGTTGCAGTGCTGCAGAAATGAGGGAGGCAGGGATCTATTGCTCTAGTTGTCTCTCATGTCATTTATAGGTTTCTTTCCCAGTTGAAGTCCCTGGATATTTTTGCTTCTTAGCAAATAAGCTGATGCACTGTCATAGCTTCCCTCTTCTACTGCACAGCTGTATGTGTGTAGAAATGGGATTGTTAAATGCAGATATGCATTTAAAATACATAAATAAAACCTTGAAAAGTAATCTGCCTTTTTTTGCTACCATTAATGAGGAATTGGATTTGTTCTTAGTAACATTTCCACAGGTTACAGTTGTAAATGATAATAAAATGCAACATCACTAAACAAATACCTGGTAGGTTGCGGAGATAAATGCAATTAGTGCATTTCAGAACAGATTGAGAAGGAGACTTAGCAAGACCTCAGTAGAACACAGTAGCATTGGCTGGTGGGTTTTTTTTTTGTGGTGGTTTTTTGTTTTTTGGTTTTTTTTTTTTTTTTTTTTAGAGCTGAGTTTTTTTCATTGAAGTTTGATTTCTTGCTATTTCCTTCAAGGACAGACACCATAAAAAAAGCAGATAATCAGTTGTCAAGGCCACTCAGTGGCTAAATGATTGTGATGAGACTAAAATACACATTTTGACTTGCACATTTATTGAGGTGAGCAATGTTAAGCTGGGCTCTTGCACCATATCTATGATTCTATAGCTGACAGTTTCAGAAAGACATTACCATCTGAAATCAGAATTGATCAGCTACGTTGACTAATGTGTTTGATTCAGTGGCAAATAACCCCAAAAAAGGTTTAAATACAAGATAACTGATGTGATAGCAATGTTATTCTGTTTGGGGTTTTTGTTTGTTTGGTTTTTTTCCCTTTTTTTTTTGTCTGAAGAGAGGAGAAAGATATACGTTTCCATTGATTTACTTCATCTAGGATTGTATGGGCCAGGACAAGGGAAACCATAAACTTTGTCTCCACCATGTTAGACTTCTGCATGGATAGCCTTCTTCCAGGCTATTTGTGAACAGAGTGCTGCCAGTGCAGAGTGGCTTGTAGGCAGGCTGTTATTTTAGAAACATATTGAGTATGCTGGGAGATTACCATTTTCTCCCATAGGTATTTCTGCTTTTATTATTCTTTTACAAGAAACTTAGGCTTTGATGCCAAGAAGCACAATGAAAAAAGTTGGTTTTCCCTTGTCTATTACCTTCCTCTTTGTTGAACATGAGAATGCACCCATTTGTTTCTATGAGAGGTTAACTCAAGAGTGACAAGACAGTTTTTTATTTTCATCTGCTTTCTTATATCCAATTCCTGCTTCATGATGGAGTGGATGGAATTATTTAGTACTCTTTAATACCAGTTTAAAATAAAGGTACATAGACAATTGTAGCATGACAAGTACTTTTTTATTAAAGAGTCCTTGCTATAGCTGTCATTCTAGCAACATTTCTAGTTTTTATTATAATTTCATCCATTCTCCTTACTAGCTACATTTGTCATCAATACTAGCAACAGAAAAAGGGAAAACAAAATAAAAAAACCCAACCCAAACCCAGAAAGTATAAAACCTGCAGATCAAGCATAAAATACCGAAGTATTAAGTTAATAAGGTATTCCCCAAAGTTCCTCCAAGATCTCACTCTTGAAGCACGTAGGACCTTCAATCATAAGAAGTGTTAGGCATTTCTTTAGCTCAAGATTCTTAGTGCATTCTGTTTAGCACAGGCCTAACTCTTGCAAAAAGAGGAGGGAGAGGTGTCCTCATTAGACAAAATCTTTCTCGCTTTCACATCTAATGATTTTTCTGGGAAGATTTATCCTTTTCTTCTGCAAATTTAATCTAATGTGTAGGTGGAACAGTAAAATATCAAGTTTTACTGTGTGAAGAGAGAAAGGGGCTAAGGAGACCCTTCCTCAGAAAATTATTTTGAAATTCTTGATGTGGTGAAATTGGAAAAAACAAAAATTTACCCAGAAACACTTTCAAAGCTTTTTTAAATTTCATGTCTGTTATTTCCTTACTAACAACCTTAAGGTAACCTGAGGAAAAATCCTTTTCCACCATAGGTACAGTATTCAAAGGGGAGCAACACCACAAAACAGAAATCTCACCCTTCATTTTTGCATTTAATATTTTCATAACATTGCTCAAAGCATCAACTAAATTTCAGATCAAAATGAGATCATAGGATAAAATATGGTCATTGTTTATGATCAAGGACAAAACAATGTTGTATTGTAGCTGCCAAGAGAATGGAAAAGGCAATTTGGTAAAACCAATGTCTTCACATCTGTAAAAGGACAGGGTGAAAATGGTTATGCAAGATTTTGAAGAAAAATAGCTGGACAAAACTGAAGTGGTTCTGGCCACTGAAGTGAAGTAAAATGTTGGTTATACATCATCTCAGCTTCCCCGCTGAAGGCACATACCTATTTGTGAACATGTGACAAAATCTTGGGAAGATGACTCATTTATCTGCTGATGA
Source organism: Phylloscopus collybita (assembly GCA_027886175.1). NCBI lineage: Eukaryota > Metazoa > Chordata > Aves > Passeriformes > Phylloscopidae > Phylloscopus > Phylloscopus collybita. The sequence goes on along the minus strand of JAJNNQ010000137.1, from coordinate 43,922,356 downwards.
AATTGGGACAAACAGATAGTGCTGTTTTCTAGAGAGTGAGATCAGAGCAAAGATATGTCTGAGAAACATCCATTTAAGGCATCACTGTATCCATCAATGAATATAAGTGTCCCTAAAAGAATCGCCAAAGCTGAGCAAAGAATGTTAGGCAACAGGATGATGACATGTACCTGATACTTAGTTGTAAAAGCAATATGGCTCAGTGTTAGCATCCAGCTTAGAGAGAATATCCCCACACAGCAGGCATCAGCTGTTCTAGGTAAAACAAGCATAGCACATGGCATACATGCTATGGGGGGATTTTGCAGACTATAGAGAATTTAGTACTGAAACATATCTAAAATTGAGTTTATTTGAATAGGTAAGTCAAACAAAATTTTTTTTCTAGGCAAATGCAAAGGCTGACAAAGGGCAGCATTCCTGCAAGAGTTTGTTAAGTCCACAGATCTTTATCAATTTGGTACAACAAACTTTCCCACACTGCATGAGAATTTATGAATTTTATTCATTTATTAGTTTATTAAAAAGATTGCTGCTAATTTTATCTGCTCTTTGGGAAAGACTGCTCCTTAATGCTTGCCCCCAGTCAGCTGTCCTTCCTTCCCATTCTGTCCAACCTGTCCTTGCAACTTTAGAAGAGAGCATACTGCAGAAACAAGGGGCTGGAGAAACTCTTGCCACTGAGGCAGGGCAGCTTTGGCTTGAGGCTTGCACTCTATAGGAGGAATAATAACCTGGACTGTCAGTGGCCATTGCCTGTGAGCCAAGATTGCTGTTGGCTTGGGGATGTCTGCACCACACTGTTTGCCTCATCTTGACAGCCACAGTGGTTCAGTCCTTGTCTTCCCTGACCAATAACTGTAAAAAGGACATTCATGAGTTGTACGTGTCAAACCTTTTCAGATTATTGAGGTTAGAAAAACCTAATGTGATCGTTTCTCTTGTCCTCTGCATTTGCCAACAATTTGTTACTTATATTAATATTTCTTTTCAAATGCTATGTTGCTGTTGTTGAATTAAATAATTGGCAGAGGTGAAGCTGAAAATATTATAAAATCCTAAAGTTAGTTTCATGTGGATTGAAGGCAAATTTGGAGGCTGGTGCTCTACAGACATGCAATGAAGGTAATTATATCTTTAATCTTTTATATTAAAACCTAGCAATAAACTAAGAAAAGATGACATTGATCTGCAAGAACTTGATGAGGACAAAGCAAGAAATCAGATAACCAGAAATATTATGCATAATTAAGAAAATTGGTAATGATCACTTTAATCAATGACATTAGAGATGGAAAGGCTGCTAGGTCAAGTATTTAATCCAAGGCCTCTGACAGTGTTCCTTATCACTGAGAGAACAGTTTTCAATTTCATGCCTGATTTTGGCTCATCCTTCACTTCTAGCTAAGCAACAAAAACTGTCTGAATTTTGCAGATCTGATCCCATTTTTTCCAGAAAGCTTGAGACAGAATGAAGAAGGCATTTGCAAGAATGGAGGGATTAAAAATATGAAGGATTTACATTAGAAAACACTTCTATAACTCACTGTAATCTGTTGTGTCTTTGCCTGGAACAGCTTTGCATTTTTTCTGTGCCTTAACCGCATCTTGCATCTTTGGCAGACTACAAGAATTTGGGAAGTATTGCTGTGGACAACTGAGGTTCTCACTGAAATAAGTTTGTACTGTGTTATGACTTGGGTGCTTTCCAGCAGGTAGCTACCAGCTCTGTAAAACATCTCTCTGAGCCTTCAGAAAAACAAATTACATCACTTAGGTTTTGGGCACAGGCTTCAGCAAGGCTGAACTGGAGCAGCTGCTCTGTATGGCATTTTGCAGGACACTGGTACATCCATCTGATCCACATTTCCAGATTCTTGTAGCAAGGCAGAAGAAGCAGTGGAAGTTTGGTTCACTTGGTTCTCGATTGGTTCTGCCTCTACTGATAAATGACCTTGGAAGTGATAGATTTTGGGCAGTGAAGGTTGGCACTGCAGTGTATGTGTCTGCTTCCAGGTAAACAGACTCATCACATTAAATGTAAGTAGGTCCACTGCCTTACTAAAGCAGCAGGTCTATATTCCTTTCTAAATTAGTTCTGAAGCCATTTTTTTTTTAATCAGGAAAGACTGAATAGGAAAGGGAGGATTGTATGGGAAATGATAGAGAAGACGTGCCTGTCTATGCATCACAGAAATCATCTGTAGATCTGCATCAGCTGAGGGAGCTGGGGTTGTTAAGCCTGGAGGAAAGAAAGTTGAGGGGAGACCTTATCTCTCTCTACAACTACCTGAAAGGAGATCGTAGACAGGTGGAGGTCCACCTCTTCTCCCCTCAAGTAACAAGTGACAGGACAAGAGGAAATGGCCTCAAATGGCCTGGGGAGATTTTAGATTGGATATTGAGATATTCTTCACCGAAAGAGTTCTCAAGCCCTAGAGCAGGCTGCCCAGGGAAGTGGTCATTGCCTCTGGAAGTGTTCAAAGATGCGTTGATGTGACACCTAGGGATATGGCTTACTGGTGAGCATGGTGGCACTGGGGTTAGAGTTGGACTCGATGATCTTAGTTCTTTCCCAACCTAAATGATTCAATGATTATATGCATAACCTGAATGATGGAACTGATGCTTGAATCCTCCTCTCTGTTCACACCTTGGTTTTAAACAATAGGATTGATGTAACATAGAGTAAGTATAAGAAAATTGACAAATAGGAATAGGATTTAACTGTCTCATGCTATGGCTGTAAAGAAATAAAATACAATTTTAAGTATATACTCCAAATACTGCACTTACAGAGAAAAATGTGCTTTGAATTTTGAGAGACCAGAATGTTTCCCCTGAATACCAGACATGCCACCCTCAGAAAACAGATTTATGTCTAGGCTAGATAAAACTGAGAACAACTAATCTGAAGTACGTACAAAGAATAGGTGTGGGGAAAGGGGGAAAATTTCAGGGGCAAAGAGCTGAATAAGAATTTTATTCAGGGTTTTGCACATAAACATAGGAAAAAACATACTGAATAGTAGTATTTCCTTTTTCTGCCTAAAGTGACTATTCTTCCTACAGCTGTAGGTCAAAATCTAGGCAGGATTAGCTTTGGTCTTCATGCTCAGTTTTTATCTCCATGGGAATAGATTAATATTTAGCAGCCCATGCTACAGGAGGAAAGTCTCAGTGTGTGCCTTTCCTCTGATCAAGAGCATTTTCTTGCACAGTACACATCTATGATTGACTAAGTGTTTCTTTTTTCATGTTCAGCAAAGCCTTTTGCAATATTATAACCAATTATATTTTGAAGGTGCAGAGTTATATGGCATCACTCATATAATTCAATGAGTGCTTTTTGCATCTCCCTTTAGGAAAATCTCTCTCTCTCTCTCTTGCTATGTATATATATAAACCAGACTTTTTCAACTTTTATTCCTTTTTTTCTACCCTGGATGGAGTCTAAGTATTAAACAATGAGAAGACCCAACAAATTAATTGATCAATTAAGACAACTTAGTTCTAGATTTTTACACAGTGCTACTCATCAATCCTGCTTCATCTGACACATGTGCTAAGATAATTTTTTACTTGCATTAATACAAAATTAGGTGAATAAATCAGTGGTACATATGTTGCTTAGATTAGTTACCACTTAAGTCTCTCAACTTGCCAGGCATATGGATAAGCGGCACAGATTAAGCAGGTCTGACTTGAATTAAAATCCTATTTCTGTGGTAAATATTGCAATGCAATAAGATAAATGTATAAGGTAAATGTGACTAAGACTGCATTCTGCTTCAAGGTAATATCAATGCAACCCCAGGACTATTCTGTACAATTCTATGAATCTGTTCAAGGCTCATTAGCAGACGACAAAAGAAAACAAACAAACAAAAAAATCAAATTCGTCTTCTTTTAATTGTCTCCCTTGGTAGATGTGGAAGAATTTCATAATTTTGCATATTCAAAACACAAATCACCCAATAACCAGGTTTTTTTCCTGGTTTTAGGAGGGGTTTGGATGACAAATTAAAGAACTGCCCTTTTTGAAAAAAGAGTCAAATTCAGCCTTGGAAAGTCATCTCTTCCTAAAAATAGAGCATTGAAGTAATCATGAAACATTGCAATAGGCTTTTTCTTATTATTATTTGTTGGCTGGAGTGGCAGCACAGGAGAGTCAGCACATGCACTAAAAGATCTAAAATTCAGAAACAGTGGAAAAGTCACAAGGATGTCTTTGGACATACACCTTCATACATCTGTAGGGTCTTATTGATTAGTCAGTATGATGGGTGTCTGTGCAGAATACCAACACCCCTGCTTCTCCGTGCTCAGAGCAATCTGCTGGCAGGAGCATACTCTGGCCCAGGGAACTGCTGTGAGCTGGTGTGCACCTCCTTCATAATGTGCCCATCAGTTCTTCACAGGCTGGGTTGGCAGAGCAGCTCCTTGGCTTTTATGCTCATCATTTGTGAGCCGTGCCAGCTCTGGTATTCATATATTAACTCCTCTGCCAGGGTAAATGCGTTCACCTCTGCTGACAGCTGTGTGCCACAGCTGGACTTTGATCTGGTACTGGACCCATCTTTGCATTTTTGAGCTGCTATTTGCAACTTTCATTGATTTATAATGTTCTTCTCTACAGTTAGGACACCAATTTTAAAGGAAAAGCTATTATATCTGTTTAATCATATCATACTTGTGATACAGAGGTGCAGTTGTTTATATTTTTGAGCTTTTATTTCCTATAGCCAAGAAATGTTTTGCTATTATTCATTTAAGTTCCCTCTCTAGACACCTGCAACCAAATTCTAGTTGAGAAAATATGAGACAATGAGTTTGGCTTCACCTTTTCTCTTTGTTGATCATTAGAAACTCTTGTCACAGCAGAGATACCTTTGGAAATCTCTGCCCTGGCCTGCAGTAGTAGGGGTGAAACAGACCCTGACCAAGGCAGGGAAAACTTACAAATGGCTTGCTGATGCTTTGCCCAGTTTTGCTAATGCCATTAGCTTCACACCCATGTGAACTCTGAACTGCAAATATACAGATCCATTATCCCATGTAGCCCTGTGCTATTTCAAGGTGACATTGAGATACTGCTCTGTGTTTTTAAACTGAAGCGTGGTCAATGGCCATACTTTACACTGTAGCTTTTGCACAGCTCTGAAACTGCAGCTATGAAAGAGAAATGTATCCACCAAAGTGCTGAGCACATTCATAGATTAACTCCCTATCAAAGTGTCTCTGATTGCAGGAATGTAAACGTACTCTTGATTTAAAAAATTTGCTTTTGTGGTGAGTACTCTTCGTTTCTAAACTCCACTGTTGTAATTTGTGTTGCACCTGCTTTATAATTATGTGCAACACAAGCAGAAAATACTTATGACTCCTTCCTGCAGTCAGCAAGGAAAAAGGGCTTCCAACACAGTGCTGAAAGCATTTCAGCTTCTTTCCCCTGACACTGAAGTATCACAGCAATCGAGGCTGTCAATTACTTTTAAAGAAAGCTCTTTATAGACCATTATTCCCAAGGCTTTATTTGCTTGCTTTCTTTGCAAGTAAGATGATGGAAACAGTTCAGCTATTCAAAAGTCTGCCACTATCTCTTCTAAGGAGCTCCTATCATCAAAAGAACCTCTTTTTCTCTTCTGTTTCTTCTGTTCCCTTGTTTGTCAGGGATTTTCCTACAGACAGGAGGTTTTGACAATAAGTACATCATCATTCACATATGGACACAAGTATCACATATGGAATATATAGTGAACAAAGCATCTGAAAATTAGAATTAAGCATTTTTATTTGATTTGTTTTGATCTTTGTAAGGGTTCCATATTGTGACTATCACGTTAAATAAAGAAATGTCTTATTTTTTGTGTTTCTGATTGTAGGATAAAAAAGAACTTTAAATGGCTGATAAACATTGGCTTTCACAAAGGTCATTTGACTTGGTAGAGATATTTTGATAAAATGTACTGCTTTGTAAAGGGAAGAGGTGAAAACCAGATAAATTGAAAGTCTCAGTTCTAATTTCCATGAAAAGATATAATGCTGTCATACCCTTTTTCAGCATAGTTTAGCATGGTTTTTTCCAACACACCTGAATTGGTACAGAGCCTCAGAGAAGGACAGTATGATGATATTTTCCACAATGTATCAGAAGAATTATTCCTAATGATGTCAAAGACTCATTAATCCTATCAAACAGAGTTCAGGCAAACCATACCTGGACTTTGTTGCTGCTCTGTGAGAATAGAATTACATGGGAACAACTGAAAGGACTACAGGGTCACAGTCTGCAGGACTATAAGTGAAAATCTACAGAACTTTTAAGTGAAAGGAGAGTAGATGTTAGAAATAAAGAAGACCAAACCCAATGGTTTAGATTGATAGGACAAAGGCTGAGGGAAAATAAGGTTCTGTATGACTATGTGATGGCACTTCACACAAGAAAGAGGGAGAGGAGTCTTTTAAACTAAAGACAACTTGCTCTGGGAAAAAAAGGTAGGTAAGACCTGGCAACAAATAAATTTGAATGCAAATGACAAGATGTGTTAGAGACATCACAGGATTAAAGCTCTGGGACAGCTTCTTGACAGGATTATAACTGCAAAATTTATATGTGTTTTAAGGAGTCCAGTGTTTTTACCTCTTTGTTTGTACAAGCGTGGTTGCTTGAAATAGCTGAGGATCAGTCTCAACCCAGAAGGCCTCTTCTGCTGTCAAGTATAAGAAATGGTATTTGACTGACTAATTGGTCTTTTATTTTTGTGTGTGAGGAGCGAAAAAGTCCATATAAAATTGTAATTGTTTTTCTGATGATTTCTTTTAGTTTTGACTTTGATTTTTGAGCATGCAATGATGTGACCTCAATGTTGTCATAAAATAGTCTCCAAGGAGGATATATATTACATGAAGATATAGGTGCTAATTAATGCCACAGTAATACATTACAGCTTCTGAACAGAGAAAACTTCTCAATTCTAAATAAAAGAGTACATTATTAATATATTCTCTGAGTTCAACACCTTTAAATAGGCCCCTGGATTGCTTTTACTTGTGGACAAAGCACCAGTGCATTGGTCTGTGCCCTGCTTCATTGGTCTGCTTAAATTATTTTTTATTTTTCTTTTGTTACCATAGTAACATTCAATAATTTTTTCCCCAGATTGTCCAGTTTCAGAGGAATTCAAGAAAACTCCCATAGATGAAAACAAAATATCAGTTGGGGAGAACAGAGCTGAAGCTATATAGGGGAAGCCCGAGACAACAGACAATAATTTGTAAGCATGCAGAGCTCAGGTTTTGTTGTCAACAGGAAGTGTGTTTCTGTAGCTGCCTTTTGGTTTCTCTTCCAGTAAATCTGTACCATTTTAACAGAAAGCAATATGTAGTTCAAATATTTATAAGATAAATGTATAATTAATTAATGAGAATCTTTTTTAAACAGAAATTTTACCATGGTAATGGAAAAATAATGGCAAGAAATTATTGGAGAAAAATTGTTAGTAAAGACATATCTGAAGTTTCTTTTTCAATTAGGATAAATCTACAATTTTTTTCCTTCTGTATTTTATGTACGATACAATAAATATAGGTACATTAATTAGTACTGCCTGTGCTCTCTGTTGGTTTATTTTTTTTTTTTTTTTTTGCTACAAAGTGCTACAGCTGAATTGGGTAATACATTTAGTATTGCCCTGGCATAGGCTGAGAGCAGGAAATGAATGTCTGCTGTCAGGGAAGGAATGGTTCAAAGCCCTGTGAGGTCAACAGATGATTTTCCATTTACTGCAGTGGGTTTGGTTCATTCTCTTTTTCTCTGATAATTCATTATGATTTCAATTGAGGGAAAGGAGGTGCAGAATCAGATCCCTGTATATGTGACTATGGAATGGCAGCTCGTGGTGTTTAATATACTGTGTGCAAGAGGCAGCTAGGTGCTTTTCTTATCAAAATGTGTGATGGAAGGTTGAGGGAGGACATTAGAGAATGAGGTATCACCAAAGAGGAGGGAGTTTAGTGCAGTAATTAGGACAAGAAAATAAGCTCTATAATCAAATCAGAAGCATAAATCATAAAGGATTTAGTTTATTATATTCTTGCAATAAATTCTGGTTTAGATTCATAATTTCTACAGCTGTACTTGCAAAATACTGAGTTACATTACTGTATCTGTTGGGGAAAATTACTTCACCTTGTATAATTCTTTACCTATTGTAACTATAAGCCTGATTAAAATAGCATCTGAGTGTGGAGAAAAAAATTCCATGTACTTTATTCTTTAAATCTACAGTACTTGATAGCACTGATAAATACGCTATAAGGAATGCTGCTTCTATTTATTTCACTTATTTTTTCAAACTTTAAAAATGATACTATGCTCATGCACTAGAATCCCCCTTTTATTGCTTATCTTTGTAAAGAGGTTTTATTTACTTGAAACATAGCTTCTGTGCAAAAAAAAATAATTTTTTCTTTGCTAATCCAAATGATTTCTGCAGCTTAAAACAAATCTACTATTAACTAACTCATCCTGGAGAAAAATGGCTTTAATCTCACAGACTGCATTAAATTTAGAAGGAAACTAAATCAATAAAGGTGAACGTCATGGAAACAGATGATTAGAGCAAACAACAGGCTACCTACTGTACAATAGGGTTATGAAATAAACCAAAACAAAAGTCTACCAGAATACATCAAGAATGAAATTTATGAATATGTTCCTCTTCAGAATGCTGAATGGTTGAATTTATCTCCTGCAGGTTTTTTCCCCCAATTTTCTGCTTCCCCTCCCCTCAGCTCTTTCAGTTCTTTTCCTCTTGTTTCCTGCTATGTTATAAACTAAATTACCCTGTGGAAAGACCAGTGAGCCCTGATTAACTAATGTGTCAAGTTTTAAATGCCCACAAGTACCTTGTGCTGACATGTATGTGATGTGAAATTAAAATTACTCTGAAATAGGTGAAAAATGGACCACTTCATTAACCACATAGCTGGATTTTATCTCCCTGAACACATGTAACACAAATTCCCACATGAAATTCTGAGCTGATTTTTTGGAGTGGGATTCAGGGAAGAATTTGTGGGGATGGGTCTGTAAGTAAGGAGGGGTGAATGGTAGCCACAGTGATTGAGGACTTGGTTTAGCTCCTGGGGCTTAATAACAGTTAGCATTAGTAGTGATGTTACTGCCTCTGCCTGCTCGCAGCATCTCCCATTTGTAGGTTGGAAACTGAAGAGAATTTGCAGGAGCTGACAGGAGCTTTAATCTCTGTGCCCTGCACTAGCCTAAGCCAAACGAAAATCTTGTCAATCCACTTTGGCAGGGGTGACAAGAGCAGAGCTGGAAATTTCACTGCAGCTGATCCAAAGCTGTTGATAAGAATACACAAAGTTATTAAGCTAAAGCTGAAGAAGGCATCAATCATTTCAAAAGGATACTGTTTGATTCTTTCCTCAAAGTCCAATCTGACCTGACACCAGCCTAACAACATCCTTTTAGTCTATTCAGGCGCATCACTGTCTCATTCTGCTACATTGTTAATAGGGCCAGTAACAAAAAATAAAAATAAAACCCCCCAGCAATGTCAATGTATATATGGGGAATGAGGGAAGGGGAAAATATGAGAGGTTAAAGGTTTACAGGTACAGGAAGAAAATACCTTTCAGACACCAATTTAAACTTGCTCTATTATTGAAGGCCTGTTTGTCACCTCCACAGAAGCATGTAAAAAGTCACTGGCACATGCAATTACATTTTGAGATAAAATAAGTTTAAAAAGCCTAGCAATATCTTTTATCTGAAATATTAAATCTACCTTTCCCCTCTCTTTTATATTGCAGTTACTGAAAAGAATAGAAAGGAAAAGAAAGGAAAGAAAGGAAAAGGAAAGAGCAGCGAACAGGTCTTATTCTTGAATGAAAGAGGAGGCATTCCAAGAAAACCATAGTAAAGAAGAAACTTTGGTGATAACAATGGATGTCATGGATAAAGGACAGTAGCTGGAAAGAAATTATCCTGACTCTAGAACTGAGTTCTCCTTGGTGCAAAATATGTCTATCTTTGTCGTTGAACTTAAAGCTAATATCCTATCAAAAATCAGGGTAGAGGCGCTGCTGCATTCTGGGCTCCCACTGCTTCTGGAGCAGCCTATTTATTTAAATTTAAATTTAAATGACTGGACTTTGTGCATGTACAATAGACTGCTTCCTGGGATTTGAGAGCTTTGTAAAATTACATTACAAAATCAACACTGACTGTGACAGACCTTGAATTTCTTGTATGGTGGAACAAACAGAATAGCACAATATTGTCTTTCACGTACACACTTCAGAGAGATTGACTAAGTGGGTGAACTTCCACATTCAAGTCAAAAGCAATAAGCCCTGGAAACAAGTTAAATCACAGAATCACAGAAATCTTGAGTTGGAAGAAACTCAAGGATAAGGAAACTTGATGGTAAGGATCATGAAGTCCAACTCCTTATTCCTCGTAAGACTACCTAAAACTAAAACTGAATCATATAGGTATGAGTGTCATTCAGTTCCTTGAACTCTGATAGCTTGGTGCCAAGTGACTGACCAAGATCTGGTCTGTCTGCCATTACGATTAAAGTTCATTAAAGGTCATTAAATGACAGTTTAGTCCCAATACAAAAGATGTCCCTGCAGACAGTGGATAAAGGAGTATTTGCACTAGCTCACATCCAGGCACAAGTGACTCAGGATGACTGGTTTGATGTGGGTCAAGTGCTACTGCACCTCTCTCTGCAAGGGTGTAGATCTGTTGTTCCCACAAGGCGTTTGTTTCCCCATAGCTTCTGTAGCAGAATTTTCAGGAGCATCTCTGCACTGGCTGTCCCCTATGACCACATAAGCATATGACCACACCAGCCGGGTGGAGAGGAATTTCTGATGTTTTCTGGGCAATATAATAATGTCCCTGGACTAGTAGTCCATGTCCCTCTCAGAATGATCTGGGAGGTGAAGGTCTGGTACACCTTGTACCAGACATATCTTTGCCCTACTGCATTCCCATAGCAATGGCTTTAGCAATTGTGTGCAAGTCCATGTGCCATTTCTGGACTGTGGCTCATGTCCAGAGGTTTCTGTGTCCTCACTACGTTTCTGTGCTGAAGGCAGAGGAGAAATTGCATGTGCATAAGCTGCTACATGCCAAAAGTTAATTGCCAAATGAGAAGACATTGGCAGTATGGGAAATGGGGTGCACAAAGCTGTGGTTTGCCCAAAGGCACACATGCACATGGCAGTCTGGACACATTCCTGGTGGTCTGTGGCCTTGCCTGGCCATGCGTTTTTTGAAGGAATGGCTACTGAACATGGAAAGTTTGGCCATCAGAGCAACTGAAGGTAGCCTGAATCTCCCCAGAGTGGTGGGCAGAACAGCAATGCTTCCTGAGTGTCTTCAAGCCCATGAAGAAGGAGGAGGTTAGAGTGAGACTGAGGATAATTGTGCTTTTTAATCTGGTGACCCTTTCACCATCTCTTATATCAGCTGCCCTCTTTCCCACCCCATTAACTGTATGAGAGTACCCTTTTATCAGCTTAAAGGCCTTAAAATACATTAAGTATTTTGTATGTGGATTAAGGACAATATGCAGCACTAAGTAACCCATGCTGCTGAATTCCTCTTTGGGGTCAAGTTGTAGAGGAACACTGCAAGGTTGCATGGCTTTTCTGTGTTGCTTACAAAAATAACAGATAAACAGATGCAAGTTGTCAAACCCCCAACTGGAGTAATACCTATATGCTTAAATACAGTATTTCCCCCAGAGTTTAAATTAGTTTACTTATATTTAATATCAGAAACCAGAATGCATGTACTTGTTCATAACCAGCTCCATGACAATTTATTCTGTATGAAAGGTTAAATGACTTAATAACAGCTTTCTCAGAATGTCTTTTTTTTATTATTATTTTCTGTATGTTGGAAAAGAATTCCAATTTTTTTGCTCCTAGATAGCGAAAAAATACATCATTGTGTTCTCTGTTTAGCTTTGTAAATGACCTCACTGATAAATGAAAATTGATATTTCAAAGCTGTACTTTATTATAGCCTGATGGCATGTTAGCCCTTATCATTCAAGACAGTACTTAACTCTGAATAATACATCACACTAACTCTCTATAATTGTTATTGTGAGATTTTAATGCACCATAAAACATGTCTTATGATCTTCAGCATGTTCAAATATCAGTTTAACACATTAATCTCACATACATCTTGGAAAAAAGTATTTGGCAAAAGCTGTCTTCATATATAGCACTACTTGTACTATGTTTCATACATGGATTTATGTGTAAGTACGGGATTTGCAACATCTGAATAAAAGAATTATCTTTTCAGCACACAAAACACTGCAAAATGAGATCTGGGCTATAACTGGGAATTCTACATTCTGTCAAAATACCCTTATTAAATAAACAGTGTTGTTGACAAAGCAGACATGATACTGAGGGAATGAGTGTGAATATGTGCTTGGGTTTGCACTTGAACTGTTCATGTCCCTTTCTGTTCAGAAATTATTAATCTTAGTTTAGATGATGCTATTTTATTTTACATTTCTGAGGAAAATGCATTAGCTAATCTTGAACTGGAGGATGACGGGCAAGAACAAGGACAGAGAAATAGATTCTTCTTGGCTCAGACTCCTGCAGCAGGGAATTTATGCATAGTAAGGCAAAAAAGTGACTTGTGAACTGCTGTCTCCAGCCAGGTGGGCCAAGTTTGTGCCTATTCACATTTGTCTGTCCACTCAGTCTCAGAGATACTGTGAGCCTTGTGAGGACATCTGCTGAAGGAGGATATACAGTCAATCTGCTTCTCTCAAAACCAGAGCTAAACAATAGGCAGTCTGTTGAGCCAAAGAGGTTTGTTTTATAACCATCAGTCTGTTGGGGGAAGATAGTAACTCCATCATACCACTTTCCTTTTTTTTTTTTTTGTGATGGTTAAGGTGGAAGAAAGAAGCTGTCAGAGATGTTCAATTATCCAAATATTCCTGTGGCTGGTCAGCACAAGTGGAGGAGCACTCTGCAAGGCTTACAGTCCGATTCTTGCAAAGCTGCATGTTTAGCATTGTACCCTTGGAATGTAGCTGGAATAATCACTCAAGGGCTGTGTTCTAAACTTTGTAAAGGAAAGTTCTAAATTTAAGGTTTTTGTCTCATTTGTGTCTGTATTAATCGAAATCTTTTAATTCTGGACTTAATTTGATAGGGTTCATATGAAAAATGGTGTAGAAGCCATCCCTAGAATGGATAGTTCACAAATCAGATTTGGCACATTTCAAACTAAAGTAAAAATTCAACACATGTTGTTACATATGTTCTGCATGTTCTTCCTTATGTAAGAAAATTAGTGACTGTAATCTATATCCTTTCAAAATGCAACAGATATTTAAATGAAGCAAACTACAAAAGGCAAAAATGTTCTTATTTATTCATACTGATTATTTAGGCAATGGGGTCTGGTCCAGAAAACTCTGTAAAGAAACATAATTTTTATCCAAATTCCAATGTTATTCAACTGCCAGATCACATTTTTTTCCTAGCTGTGGGATAGTTGTAGTTTTGTAGCACAGTAAGTTCTTGTGAAATAAAAATGTAGGAAAAGCTGTTCTTGAATGTGTATTACATTTTCTGGTTTTCAACCTAAGGGGGTTGACTACTGCCATGCATGACATTATAAGTATGTATTATATTTTATGTCTCACCAGGTTTAGAATTTGTGTTAAAAACACACTGTCTGAAGTCTCTATTGGAATCTGTATTTACACCATTTAAGGATACATGCTTAGAACCATCTATCTTAACATGCTTAAAACTATCTAATTTATATTAGGCTAACTTATGTTAGATTTTATATTTAGGTGGTCTGGTTTCCTAAAATGTATCTTTGCAGTCTACAGGAACTGCCTTTGATTGTCCTGATTACATGTCTGCAATGATCAGGGACATTATTTTCTGATTTTGAAGAGGTAACAAAGAGAAAGAAGGAGAGAAATAATGACCAGTTATAATGCTGAAGGCACAATAATTGAAAGGAAGAGCAGTTTTTTCTTAGTATATTGCAAACTGAATGGAGGTTGTGCAGTTTAAAGGAGAGGTTACAGGGTCTATTGCACAAGAAAATTTCAATTCAGGGCCATCACTGGCCACCTGTGGTAAGGAAGATGCTGGTGAAGAAGAGGAAATGAGTAGTATGACACATGGATAATAGGCCTTGTAAAGAGAGGATTCAATAAAGCAGCAGCTGGAGAGGCATCGTGACACTTCAGCAGTCTTTGTTAGCAGTGGTGCTGCTGGACGCCGCTATACTCCTCATTTCTATTGAAAAAATCAACAAGAGACTAAGTCATGCTTAGGAAAATTAGACTGCATTTTCACCTGATAATAGGAAAGGGGCTTTTGGTTCTGTAGAAAATAACAGAAAAATCTATTTGTTATTAAGGGGGTTTGTGTATATCTTCTTCCATGAAAAAAATCTCCAATGAGTCTTTTTCACAGATAATTCAAGGAAGTAGTTGTCTGGTTATATCTAAGGGAAATTTCTGGATTGCTACTCACAGGAATTGTTAGGGAGTAGGGACTTCTAGGGCTTTTTCTAGTCTAGAATATACTTCTCCATTCCAAAGAAAAGTTTGTGTTGTGTTCATAATGACTGATCTACAGGAGCTACTTAAAAGTAGACATAAGAATATTTATAGATAAATAATTTATTGTGAATGTTATTGACGCTAACCAACCAGAGACAAATAGCAGTATGTAAAAATATGAGATGATCATATTCAGTCATCACCAAAGAGCTCAGTGCCAATTAGTTAATTCAAGTGGGTGGTTCTTGAAATGAAGCATATAAAGCATTTTAAAATTCACGTCCTCAGAACATTATTAAAGGTGAATAAAACTACACTAAAATGGCTGGAGCTGCTCCCACATATATGCAAAAAGAGGCATTTTTGAGCTTGAATGCTTGCCATAACTACAGAAACTTCAGGGATGCATTTGTACCAGGGCCCAAGTCAGGGGAGCACACTGAAATCAACCATGACACTCTGCAAGCCCTGGCTGACCTCAGTGGAATATTTTAAATCATTGAGCTTCATGTTTCTTCTCTTACAGAATTGATCACATCATCTGCTTATAAATTTATTTCAGTGGCATGGTATCCAATACCCAACCAGCCAACTAGCCCCTTATCAAATGAGAGAGCTTTGTATCCTAAGGTGAGAATAGATAAATTATTCCCTGAAATGACATGAAAGAAGAAATGAATCACAGAATATTTCCATCAAGAAGTTGCTGACATTTTGAGGAAGGCAAATAATTCAATGATTAAGTGAGAAGTCTGTTATTTTTCTTTGTTGTATATTATTTGTGAAGTGTGATTATTGTTTTATACTTTGAGTAATAGTAGACGACAAAAGATAACTAACAGAGGGAAAAATGTGACTTTGAAATAAGTGAAAGATAAAGGTTCCTAATGAAGGAACAGAGAACACTTAAGGAGCTGAAAAATAATAAAAAAAAAAAATACTGTGGATCTGTGTCATTGCATGAACAAATGCTTCTATATTTTGTGTTTCAAGTTGACCCCAGGGCAATCAATCATGGTAAGACTGTCACCCATGCAAGGTTAAATGTGAGATGAGGTAGCTCCTCATCAGCAAAGATGTGGAGACCAGGAAAATATCCTCCATACACACCTCAAAGTGAAGAAAAGTATTTCTGAATTTACCCCAAATTAGATCATGTGAAGTTTCATGTTTTTTTTTTTTAATTTTAATTTTATTTTATTTATTTATTTTTATTTCCTTTGCATACATGCACATCATTTTGGCTATGACTGTCTAAAAAGTTTGATTTTTCATGGCATAAGTCATCACTGATCTGTGGAAATCAGTGAAATTATGGCAAGATACCCCCAGTCATATATCAAATCCATAAAGCAGAGTGAGTGTTTTCAATAGGCTGGAGGTGATTTTTGCCATGACCCTCTTGCACACAGCTGCACTAACATAAGCCAGCTCACATGTAGTGCTGTCCTCTTTTTTTCTGCAAGCAAGCAAGCAAGCAAGGATGGCAAATATTATGACACTCACTTTATCCAGTCAGCTGACAACAGAAGAAGGTTTTCACTTGAATTATAGCTGTTTACAAAATGTTTTGTTCAGTTATGACTAATAACTGGTCAGGGAAATGATGCAGGGAAGTTTCTACATAGAACTGACACATCACGTAGATGACTAAGTTAATAAAATATCACTCTTCCTTTTCACCCAGCAGTGTGGTACTATAAACAAAGTCATTTGGATCACCCAAAAGGGGAGATATCAGAAAGACCAGGGCATCTTCATCATAGAGCAGGGCTTGAGCTCTTGAGGTTTAAAACACATTATCAGTGTCTAGCATCTCATCTTCTTTTTCTCTCTTATATAAGTCAAAGAGTTCTTGTTTATGGTAAGCTGTTTATGGTAGGTATACCTCACGATGTTTAAACCAGAAGTTCATAGTCATGAGAATGAATCTAGTCAATTGGCAATATTTATTCATAATATAAAGGCATGCCTGTTTGCAGATGTAATTCCTCATTCTCTTCACACACAAACGAAGATCAAGTCTTACCTCTCCCTAGCAATACCTGTAGACAGAAAATCTAGATATATTAATTTTTTTTTGCAAATTCAAAATATAATATGTCATATTTTCCATTTGTGCTGAGATCAGAATGGAAAATACCAGCCTTGAAATAAAATTATATATTTATTATTTAGTAAAATGATTAATAATGACTGCTCATGAACTCTTTCATTTCACTTCTGTTTTTAAACCTTTTTTTAAAACTATGGTTATGTTAGATATGCATTGAAGCTTTCCCAATAAGTTAAGCGTGACAAGCATAGAAAAAATTTTCAGGCTTAATGTAGCATAAAAATTGTTAAGATGTTTCTGACTCTTCTAATTTAAAACCTTCCCCTGCTACTCATCCCCCTGCAAATAGTTTCATTACCTTAATTTCTTTTGGAAATTGGAGGCAGCTTGTGACTGAGAGACTGCAAAGCTTGATTCAGTGCTTTCTTGGAAACTAAATTATGAAGATCTTTATAATATCACAGAGTTTAGACACATAACGGACAACTTTAGTTCTTAAAATGAGTGTTCCATTACAAATCATTCAAAATGACTTGTTTTCATTGACCAACATTTTCCAAAAAGCAGGCTCAATTAATTTGAAACATGAGTTTCAAAATCCTGGGTTTAGAGAAATGTAAGATATGGTGTTACCAATGGGTTTACCCACTCTCTAGTCTGCTGTTCTAACCCATAAACTGACCTTGTTTCTCAAGTTTTTATCAATTACTAACACTGCTACTAAAGCTTCTAGAGCTTTTTGGGAACACTGGCTCTGGGGTTTGGGTTTGAGTGGTATTAAGGATTCATAATCTCAAATCATGACAGGAAATATTTTTGATGTATGTTATGTTTTAGCTCTCCATTCCTCTGTTTGTCTGGTTTTCTGAAGGCCATAGCAGGATTTTTACTATGCACAAAACTAAAAATAGCTGATTTGTTTTCCTAGACTGTATTTATGAAACTCATACTATGAGGCTCAATAAAACAGAGAGAAGAATTCTCAGTGTGTTTCTTTCCAGCAGTTTTTCCAACAAAATTCAATGCTCATAAACATTAAGACAAAGCTTATTTTTTGCCACCTAAATAAATTATCTTCAAGAACAAAAACTCACTTCTTTCAGCCCAAAGGAGGTGCCAATATCTTTCTGGGTAAGTGTAAAACCCAGCACAAATGTGGGGAAAAGTTTATTTCCCTACAGACTGGTTTTTACATGTAAGACTTATCCTCCTTTCCTAAACTGCCAAAACTTCTGTGGGATCCTAAGCGATGATAACCAGAACAGGGAGAAAGTGTATATATTGCCTAATATTTTTGTTAAAGGTGTCACTTAAGAGGAAAACAAAGGAAGAGGAAGTAATCTTTGGTAATTTCTTTTTCAAACATTTATTTGCACCATGGAGGCCAGCACTGCTTTTCCCTTAGGTATAAAAAGTGCTAGAGTAAAGTCTGAGAGCTTCTCTCTCTGACAGTCAAACACAGCTGCATGAGCTAGAAAAGCATCGTGTAGGCTATAAAATGGGATGTACAAATAATCACACTTTACTCTCCAGAATTCTCTCTCCTCTGCATTAAAGGTCAAGCAGAATAGCTCTTTCATCTCCTAGTGTTCATGGCTAAGGACATGCATGCTAATCTTCCTCAACACTGAGCAGTATTACTAAAACCATATTATTCATACTTAAGCACTGGGGCCTTATAGAGCAGCTGCTCTGTAAATTCACCAGAGGAAGGTGATTAAGTCCTTGTATGGCCACTGTGTGATATGCAGACCTCTTGGTGCTCTCTTGCTGTGCCATTCTGAATCTGAGGTGTCAGTGATTAAAAGTCGGTGTGAGATGACTATTTGCAGCTCAGCACTGATGTGACACAGTAGTTCTACTGTCATCAAAAAGGTGCCAAAAGATTGGGGGGCCCTTTGGCATGTGATGAGCTCTTTAATCTGGTGTAAAATTGTGTTTGTTTTCTTGCGCCTATCTTTGCACCCGCTCTGACTTCTCATCTTTTACCATTTCTCTCCTTTTGTGGTTTTTCTGCCTCTTGATCTTCGATCCTCTTTCATTTCTTGTTTTGTTGTCTCAATCTTCTGCTAGTGATCCTTCCTCCCTTTCTCTGTTTTAGCTCCCTGCCTTCTTATACTGAAGGATGCCTTGCAGTTGGTATTATTATGAGATTAGTAATGCTCCTGAGACAGCGTGGAGCATGCCACACTTAGCTAACCCAGTCCTTTCTCTGCTCTCTGTGGATGACTTCAGAACAAACAGAGCAGAGAGAGGCCCCAGTGAGGGCAGTGTAATGATCCACTTCCATATGGGGTATAAAGTTCATTTTTTTTAAAGAGGGCTATTATTTTTCCATTTTATTGTTTTCTGCCTTTCCCATCCTACCCTGACACAAAGCACATAAATGCAGATCTGCCCTGCTTTCTGGAGAGGGCACATTTTACAGTCTAGGTGGACTTTAAAATTACCCCCATGTTCCATTCCATCATGCCTGTAACCCTGTGTAATGAGATATATGTTACATACCTAGAGGTGGCAGTATTATTTTCATGGCTTGATTTCCTTGGTGTCCTGTAACAGCTGTGTCAGGCAGCAACTGTCTTTGCAAGGATGCCCCTCAGAAATGAGATCTTTAGGTCGCCATTGTAAGCAAAATCCCTGAGGGAGAAATACAAGCAAACCAATCTGCTCATGAGCTTGGCCAAAGACATGAAAGCTGAAAGGGCTGACTTGGCACAACTTTCTTAGTGAGATCAGGTTAAGCAGAATCTGCACTTTATCCTCACAATGAAAAGCTGTGCATAGAAAGAAGAAGGGACACAGAGAAGCCGAAAGCAAAGTAGTGACAGAACAGATTGCCCTTCTGGAAGAGAATAACAGCTTTTACTTTGTATCTGGCATGATCTCACTCCTGGGTCCAAGGAGCTCATTAAATCCTTTACTAAGACTAATATGGTACAGAGGGATGTACTGCAAATCACTGTATAGAGAAATCTCAGGTAAATTCATTGGCCTTTTTTCCTGGTCTGTGCTCTCTCAAATTCTATTTTGATATGCAACTTCTGTACAGCAGCTTAATTTTTAGGTTTCTCTCAGAAGTAATTGCAAAAAAAAGTTCCTTCGCTTTCAGGCTTGAAGAAAATACAAATTCCTAAAGGCAACACTGTTTTACTTGAATTGATGCGGAAACTTAATATAAATTAATCTGAATATTGAATCACAAACTAAACTGACCAGTGTTGTATTTTACTTATCAGTAGCATTCATGACTTTGATAGATACATCTCTTAGAGCAAATTGTTTTGTTTGAAAAAAATCTAGTTTTCCAAATCACACTGTAACTATTTTAATGACAACACATCCACAGAAATCTCTTTGGCCTGCAAGGGGAAAAAAGCATATGCAAAACATGGAGCTAAACACAGTCTCTGTTTCAATAACATCTGTAATTTGATAAGTGCCTCAGTTTCTGGGATCCAAATTGAGGCACTTCTAAACAGAGCTTGGTGTATCTGAGAATGCAGAGAGCTCCCTCTGGAAAGCAATACCTTAACTGGCACCATGCTTCTTAGATGTGGGTTTTTTGGGGGTGGTGGTACAGATGTCATTATGCATGTGACAAAAAAATGTATTTGTTATCACTAAAATACAGCTACCTGGCGTGTCCCTTTACCTGTGCCTGCACCACTCACTCTCTTGCCTTCTGAGATAAGCTTCAAGTATTTACAATTGATGCTCCCATTTAAAAGGCAAACTCTACATGTATTCTTCCTTCATAATATTCCATAAAGGCTAAAGGTTCAATTTCCACAACACACCACAAGGTTGAACAGGGTTTCTTTTACCATCTTCAGTGCTACTTTAGTCTCTTTAATAAGTAAGGTTGTGTGTAGGTCAAGCTTATCCAATGCATATTAGAAATCCAGTGGCCTCTTATTATCCATCCTATTTTACCAAACCTAATAATTTTGATGGGTTCTCAGGCACTTCAGTTTTATATATCATTTTTACACTTCACTTTTTATATTGTTTTAAGATCACTTTATATATTTCCCAGAAAGCATTTTTTTTGTTATCCATCTGTTAAAGGGAAAGTTTGTTTTCCCTTTAACTCCTAAAGAAGGCAGAACTAATCAGCTATGAATTTTTATTCCACTGATCATGTCATCTATAAATTGTGTTGTAAGGTAATTTCTTGTTTCTGCACTAGAGAACTACAGAAACAATGCAGACCAAGGACAAAGACATATCCTACGTAAGCAGACATTCCTGCCAGCATAATCTGTAAGTGGGAAGTTAACACTTGGCTTTTGAAGCAAGTTCTGACCTGACAACAGCAATAAGCTTCTCAGAAATGGGTCAGAAAGACTGAAGGGTCAAAAAATTAGTTAATGTTCTGCTGAGTATACAGTCATTCCTCTCTGCTCCTGCTTTATAGTAATATACTCAGAAAAGTTACAGGAAATGTGTCTCTCTACTGATTCTGAATAAAACATATGAATATTTTAAAACTATATGCAATCAGTGCTGGTACTACTGCAAGTATTTTTAGTTTTTCTTTTTCTTTTTCTTTTTTTTTCTTTTCTTTTTTTTTCTTCACAAAATAGGTGTCATCTCTCAATCTCTTGAAAATGATACATATATCTAAAACATTCATGTTTTCACTATAGATTTCCCAGCTGTGGTATTGCTACCAATCATTAAATGTCTCCATGACTAAATAAAATCTGGTGGATAATGTACTTCTAAGTTTGTATGGAATAGTTTCACAGGGATCCATGAAGTGTAAAGACAAAAGGCTCACCCAAATACAAGCATAGGAGTCAATCCAGTTAGCTCTACCCTCTTCCTCCTCCTCCGCCCCCCTGCCATCACCTAGAGCAGTTGTAAGGGCATCCTTTTCATTTGGTTTTATCCATCTGCCTTGTAGTGTCAATCTGCTTACTGTCAAGATTGCAAATGCGAAGGAACTTGTATTACCACTTTGTCTGGATGACTGGTGTCTCTTAGGATGAGAAAAGCCATTGGACTGGCTGTTCTGGGGCTGGAAGTGTGATAGCAGCAGCATATTTAAACAAAACTCTCCCGTAGGATGAATCACTTTATCAGCCTGTTTAGACACGAGTCATGGAGGCTCATGAAAGGATTCCAAGGGCTTGTTGTTGCTTTAATAAATTGTCAGTTATAAATTAATTTATGTTCCTGGTTTGTACCTTTTTTCTCAGGAGAAATCTTATCTAGGAAATACCCTGCACCAATAGAAAATTGCAAAGTGTCTCTTAGACACTTTTTGCTCCGGAGTCTTCAGTGATGGCTGATTTACAGTAGAAGAAGTAAACCTGGGGGACTGCATCAACCTTATACAAAATTCAAGTTTCTTTTTTTGCTGTGGATTGGCCCATGAAATGTTAAGTGGTCCACAATGGAGAGGATAAAGAGCAATGCTGATGGGACTGAGAAGAAACAAAGAAAAAGGTTCAGGTTGTAGGTGGTGATTTCATGGAGTAAGTGTACCATGCTGCCTCTGCACAAGGAACAGGATGGGGAAAATTGAGCAGAAACATGCCCTTCTTCTTAGATTTGGCCCTTGGGAATTTCTCGAGGCAGTGCTCTGCGTGTGGCCCGCAGCTCCACCTCAATGGTCTTGGGGCTGGGTTGGAACTGGAGGGCATGGGCAGCTTCAGGACCAGCCTTTCCGCAGGTGTGCTCAGCAGGGAGCCTTTGGCAATGGCAGCTAGTGCCACCCCGGAAGGCCATACTGAGCTTGGCAGCTGTCCTGCATTCCCTCCTCTCCCATGGTAAACGGATCTTCCTGTTGGGATACACTCCCTTGAGACCAAGGGGCAGGGTTTTTATGCATTTGTTGACTTTTATGCTGCTTGTGTGAACACATGCTAGCCCAGGGCACACCGTGACTAATGCCCAGAGTATGTGGTGTTCGTAACCATAACTGGGTGTTTGCACAGGGCTACTGCCCTTGAAGTGGCAGCTGCCAGCTCTGTTGCCTGGCAGACTGCACAGAAAGGAGCCCCTCGTTTGGGGAGCTCAGCTGGTGCTTCCCCAGCTCACTCCCTGCACCATCGTCAGCTGGTTTGTGATGACAAACCAAACAAGTGCCAAACACTGCGGTGTGTGCGGGCAGGTGTGCACCTGCCCGGTACGCACACATGTGCAGCTGGTGTTTATGCAGCAAGAGGGGCTCACAGGAGGTTTGGGGTGCTTTCAGCCCTTTCAGCCAGCTGTCGTGGGAAACGTACTCTGGCAACACCTGTAGGAGCAGAAAGATCTCACATGTGCTGCTGGCTGATAGACATCCTCCAGTGCTCAACAGAGTAAAGATTTCCTCTTTTTGTGAATCTTGCAGTTTTAGCTGGGACGCTCTAATACAGCTTGTCATCTCTTTAATGAGATAGTTTTAAACTGAAGAAACACTTGAAGCTCAGAAACCAGTTTAGCTTATATGTTCTTAATTATTTGTTGGCAAACACTTTTATTTCTAGGGCCCTGTAAATTAATGAACAATAAATTGAACTGCTGCTTCCCCCTTGATATTTTAAGAAATATTTTTAAATATGCTACCCATTTGTAGCCATATGCCATAAATATTTTCTTTAAAGGCTTGAACCCAAGAAGTATGTTCTTTAGGTTCTCTTTCCAAACTGAAGAAAATTCTTTAAATGTGCTTGCATTCTCACTTGCTATCATATCAGCTACATAAAGATGCTGTTTTGGCACACTTGAGTCTTACTATAGCTTGGGGGTGGAAACTTTCTGTCAAATTCAGGAATTTTTTTTTTTTTTTTTTTTTTTTTTTTTTTTTTTTACTTTACTGGATTCACAGTAAAGTGCTAGAGTCATCTGCAACTCTGGCAATAGCTGTGTTTCCCTGCTGGCCAGCATCAAAGTCTGGCTGTCTGGCTCCATTCAAGTCACATAAGCTCCACATTTTGTGGTCTACTACCAAAATTTGATTAAACCACCTTTTTCCTAATCTGCCCCTTCCCTCTCCTACCATGTAAGGTGATAAGAGACTATCAGCTTAATATCTAGAGGAGAGGGATTTATTTTGTGCATGGGTCAGGTAAAACACCATCGGCTTAGGTGACAGCTACCCCAAGTAGACATATTGCAGTTGGCTGTGCTTTGCCTAGAATAAAACCAGTTGGATCCATAGCTGTGACAGTAAATGAGGATTAAAATGACATCCTGTGGTTTCAGCATCTGTGCTATGAAAAGAGATACAGGAATATATATTCTAAATGTATAATCAAGGAATGGGAAAGATTAACAAGCAATATCTGTCCTCTGTAATCAGCTTTGAAAACAACAGCAACAATTTTCACTTGCTTGATTATTTGATGGGGTCTAGTAAATATTTGAACCAAATAGTAATATGCATCCATAAACAACTGAAAATGCATGAGTTCAGATAATCTTAACCTCAAGAAGCAGGAGTGACTAAACACTTCCTCTTGTATTGCCTCACCTTTGATTCACTCACTTTACATCTGTAAAGTTCTCTGCTCTCCTTGTCCTGATGTAAATAATATCTTGCTGATGAGGCAAAATTAGGATTTTGTGAAGCTTTGTCTGCCTTACTTGAGTGAGGCTATGCTGGTGTTATCAGCTTTGTCAGATGGTGGGCCACTTAGTGCTGTTTCCTTGGTCCAGACCCCTGTCTCCTGAGCACTGGTTCTTCCTTAAAAAGCCCAATATACTGGGTAAACAAATGCTCATCTTAATTACTCTCTCCATAACCATTGCCAAGTGTTTGGGTCTCAGAGCTCTGATACCGCGATTGCCACGTGGTTATGTTTGCAGAAAGAGGCAAAGTCTCTGTGCTCACTTAGCAAGAGGAACACATTCAATTTTCAGGACCATACTTAGGCCAATATAATTTCATAAAAATTAAATGTCAGTTCATCAAAGGTGGGTCTGCAAGGAAAAAACCTGTTTTTCCTTGATTTACTGGCCTCATTCATTCTGGATTTGTAGTGTCTTTCAGCAGTTTTCCAATAGTCCTTAGAAGCCCCATTCAAAGAACAGTTAAGAACAGCATTTAGTTTGTGTCTTGCATACACAACACAGAACTGCATACATTGGGAAAATGTAATATATTTTTTCTACTTTATGTAATCTAAATAAAAGTTTCATTATTGTGTTTTTGTAGATAAATATGCCAACAAAATTATTTTTTACCGTTTGAAAGAATATCAATGATCAAAAATAGAGAATGATGTGCATATACAAACTTGTACTCTCACGTCCTTTGGGGTTAGCTCATTGTCCATGCTCCAGAAGTGACATAAAAATGTCGGATTATTCTGGGAATTGGAACAGCGTTACCACCAGAACAAAATGATTGGAAAAAAGATTACTGTGACAAACATGATCTTTAATGGCTTTAACTTGGATTCTAAAATCACTTTCTATCTGTCATTCACCAGGAATAGGGAGGGAGGGAAATTTTTATTCAGCAAGAAGCAGCATTTAGGAGCAGATACTTTAATACTCTGTACTTGGAGGCTGACTCTGGGCCAATTTTTGGAGTCCTGGTCTCATAATTTTTCAAAGTCACTAGATTTTGCGTAAACTGTAAAACCACAGTTTCCCCATCATTTGGTTATGCAATGGATGACAAGAAACACAGCAAAAATCCAGTGTGGAATCTTTGAAAGAAGCATATAGACCTTATAGCATGCCCAGTTCAAAAAATGATTATAGAAGAAAAATGGGCATGGTTTTGGTTTTGTTATGAAACCCTTGGGACTGTTTGGGTAATTTTTGTCTATGTTGAATAATTTCAGGGCTAGTTTCTTTCTGAAGAAAGTAATTTTTCTTACTGTGTAAAAACACTGAGACAGTAACAGATGAATTTAAAGCATTTTCCAGTATTAGTACACAAACTAAAACTGAAGTCCTTTACTAAGAACCCCTTCTGTTGTGTATTGCCATTGACATAAAACACAACAACAAATGTGCTGGATATAGGCTACAGAAATTGAAATTACCTCCCTCTGGAACAGCATGTATGACATGGGCATAGTATATGGGGTTTCTGTATGGCTGTACGTGTTTTGAGCTACCTCAATATAAAAACCTTTATTTTAACAGGAACTTATGTTCTAATTCAAACCCAAAACTTAAATCTGATGCCTTCACAAATATGCTTACAGTTAAATAAACATGTAAACTTCACAATAAATAAAACCTGCAAAGCAACCTTCAAATTATTACTAAAAAAATAGCCAACAAATAAATCCCCTTTGGTTTGCAACTTGATTTTGAAATCATTTACAAAGCCATGGTTAAATTCCTACTAGACAAGCTTTAGAGCTCTGCACTATTAAATACACTTATTATAAACTGGGTTAGTCTGTCCTTCAGGGCAATGCCACAATAGTTAAGGCAGTGCCAAAAAATCACACACTTGCAGAATATTTACTTGGAAATAAGGAGTGTATTGAAAGCCAATGTCAGTGGCTTCAAGATCCTGTCTCAACAATGCAGGGATTGCAGGTAGTGAGATGCACACTTCAAAAGGTTTCCAGAGGCACAATGTGAGCAGCATCATGCAGGGGGTGGGAAAGGCTTAAGCTCATATGGCTACACAGTTCAAAAGGTGTTTAATATGTGCTCTTTTTTTTTTTTTTCTTTTTTTTCCTTTCACCTTTTTTTTTTTTTTTTTAAGAGTTTAACTTTGTTTGTGATCAGGCAATTGGATGCATTACAGAAACAGCTCATTTCCTTTAAATGGAATGACATGGCACAGCAGTTCCCAAGCTGTAATATGTTGATTAGGGTTGTGTGGAAGCTGCAATCAGGTGATGGCTGAACTGGTTTGAAAGTATAAAATCAGAGGAGGAATACATTTAAAATGCATGATTAAGGAAGCTGGTATAACCAGGTGCCTAAGCCTCAAGTGCAGTGTGTGCTTGGAACGATCCAAGAGCTGCTGATAAATGTCAGAGTGGAGAAAAGGAGCCAAGTTGGTGCTTCTCTCCTTGGTTGTACACTGCTGAGCACTGCACATTAGAAATCATAGATCTTTCTACACAGAGTTAACTTATTCCTTAATCACCATGAGGGCTGTAGTTGATGTGTTTGAATCCCAGTTCAAGCATTTGCAGCTGCTCTGACATGTATTCCTTTATGCCCTTGGAAGCCAGCCACCTCCTCCCAAAGAGCAGTCCTTATTTTTTTCCATGCTTTCCCTGTACGTAGTCTCTGAGGGGAAAATTTCAGTGTAGTTTAAGAAAAATCATTACATTTATCCTGAAATATTCCTATTGTCTTAGAAAATAGTCTTTGTAATAACAGCATTTGAGCACTTAGAAATCTGCTAGTATTTAGCTTTACCTCTGTGTGTGAGAGCAGATATGCACGCATGCAATATGTCAGATATCAAACTGTGAAAAATAAAGGGTCACTCGAAGCTTGTCTTCTTGTTTGCAGCAGTTGTTTTATTTTATTTTAAACTGAGCAATACAAAACTCTTAAGAACACATATATATACTCGAAAGCAAACATTAC
The DNA here is from genome assembly GCA_027886175.1 of Phylloscopus collybita. NCBI lineage: Eukaryota > Metazoa > Chordata > Aves > Passeriformes > Phylloscopidae > Phylloscopus > Phylloscopus collybita. The sequence goes on along the minus strand of JAJNNQ010000137.1, from coordinate 43,895,170 downwards.
TCTACATCAGCCTTTCTTCTGTAAAAAGTGTTACCACCTTCTTCACGAGACATGTCTTTGCTAGTGCACAGCTGGCTGACATTTGTTCTTATCTATGCTGTTGTCATCTTTGACTGTTGGATTAAACTTTGGAAAAGGCAGGAAAGAATATTTTTGTATGCCATTTATATAGGTCAGAAATTACTTACATTATGTACTGGATGTTAGAGAGAGAAAACAATATGAAAATAATTTTGGCAAATACTGTATGAATGTCTGAATTTTTGCATAATCATTCAGTAACTTAAGGATCATATGAAATAATAGCATGTCATGAAAGTAGTCACATGCTTTATTTCTGAATTAAGTTCCACGGATTCCATGGATTCAGCTTTTACTTTAGTACTGCTTAACTTCAGGTGAAAGAGAATTTTAAAAGGTCCATGTAAATAGAGATGGAACTTGTTCTAAGTCCTTTCATTTTGGGCATGGGCATGTTGGTGTCTGCAAATATACCAGTGACCTGGGCATATATTTGTTGCTTGCAGTATCACTCACTCACTCACCCCAAGTCACACTGTGAGACACCTCCACAAAGCTCAGATGGGAAATAAGCAACTCAAACAAATTTCCAAAGAAATGCTCTGACATTCATGAAGTAAGAGCTGGTAGTTTTTTGCATGTGAATGTGTGTGTACACATTTTATCTCAGACCATCAAGCCAGAGCTCCGACAACACTGAAGGTAAGAGGAAAGTAGAGATGTATTGTTACTGAGAATGCAGCTGAAGAAAGACAGATTACAGCTGGTTTGTCTGGGAGAATATCTAGACACTTCTGAAGATCTCATTAACATGATCCAGTTGAGTTGCAATGCATGTAAGGAGTCTGACATTTAGATGTGCAGGCAAGCATGTACAACCTTACTACGGTGAGGCTTGCTAAGACCTACAATTCCCTTTAGGCCAGTGATAGGAACTATCTGTTGTAAGCAGTGAAAATAATGTCTTCCTAAATCTTCAGTGAATACAGTATTGTTGTCTGCTTCCCACTATGAGCAACTGCATTATGTGAATGAGGTATAAATTCTTCTTTTACTTTGTGCAGTGTATGCAGTTATACAGGTTTTCCTGTGTTTCATCACAGAGTTGGTTTCCCCATATCCTATCTGGAGCTGAAGTTGTTACTTGTTGCCCTAATAAGGTGCTTTCAGCTTGTTTGGAAGCAGGAATAAGAAATAATTTTGCTGGAATAAGAAGTAATTTTATTAATGATGTGTCTGCTCAGCAGAAGTATATGGCAATTATTCAAACTTGCAAATAGCATTTTTTTATTTGGATCAGTCAGCGCTCATGTAATTTGGGAACATCAGTTTCTGAATCAGTAACATTCTCCTGTACAAGGATGCACTTGTACACCTATAGTCAGGGACTTAACGCTGACTATTCCTATCAGTGGGGCAAGTGGCTGTATCTGTGTTCTCTGATGATCCAGAATCTGTCTCAGGCTGAAAGCACAGAAGGTATGATGGACTGGTTGATTTGCTCTGGAGATCTGGTCATTCATCTTAGGGGAGCTACATATACAGCAGTTTTTAAATGTCCTTTCTCTGTCCATTACACAAGATTAGTTTTTACATTCTTTCTGGAGCTTCTTCCCAAGAGGATGTGTTCCCTCTCTTGTCCTGAATAAGAGGAAAGGATCAATCCTCCAGCAAATCTGTGTCCATATGATCTTATGGTGTAGGTGCCGCATAGCACAGTGATGTGCACCCAGGTTTTACAGCCATGAGAAGATGAACTCAGTTCCCTCAGGACATACATGGTGTAAACACTACTTTCTGTCTTTCAACACTTTCTCAGTATTTCCTCACTTCCAGAAGCTCCACCTGGAACTGAAGCCAGAATCACGTGGGAGGGTGAAGTTATGTGTGATACTGTACATGAAAATGCATCTGGGAAGGAAAGTAAATACTTCTACATTCGCCCTCTCATAGTGTCCCCTTTCCCTTGCAGCCTGTGCTCAGCACCAGGCTGAGCAGCTCTGGTAACTAAATAAATCTTGAATATTTTAGGGTTCTCCTCTCCGCAGCAAATATCTGAACTTGGGGTTGCCTAAGATGCCATGAAGGCAACAGGCTGGTAAGCAACTCCCTCCTCCATCTGGATCCAGCTCTTCTCTCCCTGTTCGGATACTCCCCATGGCTCAGAAACAATAACTGGTTTAACAATAAACTTTCACTCTTTCTAATGCAAATGGTTTCAAAGGCTACTTTGTTGCCATAAAACAATTTGAACAAGCTTTTGAGCCTTTCAGAGCCTAGCAGGCTTACCCTTCTAGCAGAACTGAGCTCTGGTTTCACAATTGCCTTGTCTCAATGCCATCAATGAGGGACAAATGGTCAAGGCGGTGTTGTGAGGGGGTAGCTGCTCCCTTGTTTAAAAGCATATCTTCTCTGTGCCTACAGCAACTGAGCATGTAATGACAGCGACAGAGGGGTGACAGGTACTTAAAGCAAGCTTGGGCTGGATTTTCATTGTTTTCAGCAGTGCTGTCCTGGCTTACTTTGGAAATGAGTGGATGTTTTAAGGCTTAAGCAAAAGGCACTGCCTGATCTTTACTTTTCCTAGACTCGGAGTAAGTGATCTTCTTACTGTTACTATCCTGCTGATACTTTAGTGCGTAAACTCTACTCACAGTAACAATAGAAATAGCTGTTAAAGAAAGGATTTCAAATTTGGCACCCAGAGACACCAGCTCTTTTTGTGAAAATTGTCAGCAAAGTCCATAACATTCTTCTTCAAACAGGGAAAACAACTCAGAATGCACTACAGGTGCTGTTTGATTATCCATTAAACACTGAATATAATTTGAACACTGATGATGAAATAATGAAACAGTAACACATCAGGTTTTCTCTCCCCTTTTGTTCAACTAAGTACAGTTAAAAATAAAACAATGATGCTGTTAAGGAGTGGATATGAAACAATTCAATATTAAAAATATTTTAATAATAGGTTACTCTTATGTACTCTTGCAAATCAAAATCATTTATATGTGATTTCTCAACTTCCACCAACATATATTAAACCTAAGTGTATTTTAGAAAGAGCTTTCTTATGCTTTTTAAGTTTTGTCAGTCAAGATCTTGAGCTTTTTGTGTTCCTAAAGAAAGAGACCATGCACATCTAGTAAGCAAAAAAGGATAAAAACTTTACTTCCAAGCAAGGAAATGTATGTATATATGTAAAATACAGATGAGATGATCTCATGGAAAGAATCCTATTTCTGTTAGCGCCTTGTCATAGCTTTTAATTTTGTTTGCTGAATCTGGCCAATTCCATTGTTCCCCCTAAAAATAACAGAAACCAGAATGTACAGTGATTGAATCCTGTGTTGCTCCATGCATTACCACATAATATGATCTGCTCTGAGCACTGCAAACACCTACTCTTTGAGCTGGATCCCAAATCTGTTGGGGGGTTTAAACACCTGTTGTAGGCTGTAGGCACCTTCTCTCCTTCCTTCCTTCAGCACAGGGTATGCATAGGCCTAAATGTATATAAAAGGAAATGTGGAAAATGGTCGATTTTTTTTTTTTTTAAATTGAGCTGGTGTGTTGAATTTCTGTGCTGGAGTATCCATGCCCTTTTACCAGGCTTCCCATGAGCACAGTCAATAGCTCGCTGTTCCATGCCATATGCTTTCCTCGTTTGCCCATAGAAAGGGAAACTATACAGTGGTCAATGCACTACAAATGCCTAAATAAATTAGGCAAATATAAAATAGAACATACATTAAAGAAGCCTCAGGCAGCACTACAATATGTTAATGGAATAACTGCACAGTACAGTGACCATGAAAAACAAGATTAATGAGGTCAGGCAGCATAGACATACTAAGGAGGTGCAGTAAAATCCAAGAGCCAGCTTTTTCACTGGAAGTGAATTACCTATACAATGCTACTGCAGAAGAAACTCGTATGAGCTATGGGACCCTCACTGCTCTCCTAAAAAGGAGGTTGGACATTGCATAAGGAGAAGGTGTCTCTCACTTCACACTTTGAGATATTCTATGACTTAAGAGTTTCTGGGAGAAGGTGATGAATAAACCAGCTTTCAAGTCTATTCAGAGCTCTCCCCTGGGAATGTTCTGATCAGTTTGTTCCTAATCAATGTTGGAGAGTGAAAAGTGAGAGAAGATACAGCTATCTGCTTTTTAAAATCCCTGTTGTGAGAGAGGATCTGTATGTAGATACATGACTGATAGCTGCTACCTGACTTCCTCTGATAGGAGGTGAGAATTTGATGCCTTTTTTAGTCCTATCATCCAAAATGTGTACAGCCAATATTGTCAATGTTTCTTTTTTTTTCTTTTGTCATTATTTAATTAAACAACTTGCCTGAGAAAAATAGAAGTCTTTAAATATACTGCATCAACATTGTTCTTGATCATGAAGTCTACTTCTTCACATATTTTCAGCAGATTTAGGTATTTTTGTGGGTTTCAGAGGAAAGAATTTGTTTGACATTTTTCTGAGTATTTTTTCAAGTTATGTGGATTTTTCCTCTTCTGAGTCAGAACAGGTATTGCAGAGCTCTTTATTTGGTACTACATTAATGTGTGTCAGTATAAAAGTAACATGCATGTGTTTTATTCATCAATGAAATATTATTCTAGTTTCCTATTGTCTATTTTTATTTAGTCCTTAAGTCTTGGGATCAGGATGATGATCCTTCCTTTTCAATACACTAATCATTTTAAGCCTTAATTCCATTTTCTCTGAAGCCCCACAATGCTTTGACCATACAAGAAACTCTGCATATAGCTGGATCTTTACATGACCTGTCATACATCCTCCAAACATGTCTGAAATCCTCAGACTACAATCCCAAATTCCATCTACATCAATCCATTATTTGTGCTTTTGTTTTCCCCCAGGCTCCAAAAGCAGGCAATGCAAGTAAAATGCATGCCATTGATCTCTTCAGACTAGAGGAGGCCATTTAGAAAATATAAGTACCCCTTTGCACCTCAAGTGCTTAAATCCAGTGTCCTATTTTAAATCAAGGACTGAAGAAAGTCAGTCAGGAATTCATCAATAATTTTGTCATCTCCTAGGCAAACTTACCTGCTTCAGAAAGGGAATTTCATAACAAAAAGGCTACTTAAATTGTTCATATACCATTAATTTTTTGTCAGTTACATTATCAGTAGCAATAATATCTGACTCTTGCTAGCGCTTTGCTTTAGCTTAGGGTCTTAATTGAATTAAAGAGTATGAACATGGAAGAAGTTTCAAGGCTCCCCTGTGTGTAACTTCATGCTAAAATAGTGAACAATTAAAGGAATAAGGTCTTTTTATTCTTGTTCCCCAATTCCCAGTTGCATTTATTTGGAAAAGATAAGGCAACTTTGTTATCCTCTGGATGAAAAAAATTGCAGTTGATTTTGACATAGTAGCAAAGCAGGTCATTGCCTAGGGAAAAATGCATGAAGAATTGAATCTTCCTAATTATACTGGGGATTTCTGAGGGAGAGAAAAGGGACTCCTGTTTATCAAGGCAGCAACGCCTTAAGTTCAGCTCTGGACAGACAAGCAATTAGAATGGCTTGTTCAGGATCACAGGATCAATTTCTGTCCCCTGAAACGTATTAGACAGATAAAAGAAGGCCCTGTATAAGAGGAGGTGGGATTATCAAAACAGGGTACCTTATACATCATTGCTATAGTGGTGATAAAAGGAAATGCTTGAATGTGAGCTTTTGCTTAAAGCTTTTGATGATACTTTATACAAAAATGTAGGGGAGGGGGTTGTGGGTTTTATTGTTTGTTTTTGATTTTTTTTTTCTGTTAATAATACAAGGTGGCACACTTAGAGGCATCTGAAGCATTAAAGAGATGAACTCCTAATCATGTTGCCTGCTCCATCCCAATTCAATTTACAGAATTAAAGGAAGTCATCCTTGGAGAAGGGATTACATTTGTTGCCATCCACTCTTACAGACAGTGACCCAGTATATTTAAAGCATGCTCTAAAAAACAGTTCGAAAAAACAGGTCATAAAGTTCATGCTTGTGCTGTCATCAGGCCAACTGTTGTGCCTCAGCTGGGAGATACAGAGCTGTGACTTTAATCTATGCAGGGTAGCCCTAATCATGGATATATTTAGACAGCCACATTATCAGTTGCAAGGGGGACCTGATTGCTGCTGAGAGCCCAGATCCTCTGTTGCATCAGTGCCCTGGCAGGTGTCGCTGCCACTAGCAGGCAGCAGGAATATTCTGAGGTGGCCGACTTCCCTCTGTCTTGCCAGCCACGGGGCTGTTCAGAGAGCTCCCCACAGCTGGGCCTCACTGGAGCACTGCAGTGATGTCTTTGTCTGTGGTCACACGTGGCAGCACCTGATGCACGCTGTCCAAGTGCATCCACAATGTGTGCTGCGTGTACAGCCCAAGGCATCAGAATATGGGGGGTCACACACAGCCCACAGCACCACGCACCAGAAACTGTATGTGGTGGATTTTAGGCCCTGCAATAGATATTTTGCTCTGCAGATTTTTTCCTCTTGTGTCACAGCACACAGGCCCAGTAACCCTGTGGACAGAGCCATGGGTTGTAATTCAGGCTGAGGAGATGCACAACAGGCTAAAGGAGTGTTACTTACCCAGTGGTTAAACAGGCATCATACAGGAACAAAACCACCCTCCTGTCCTGATTTTTCCTCTGTACATGTCTGTGGATGATTGCATTATCTAAGCTCTCTGCAGCTCTCCCAGAGGGGGTCAAGGGCCTTGGTTATCAGCTCAATGTCCCCTCATCTCTGGAGGGGAGACAGAACTGGGGCCAAACAGAAGGTGCAAGGGAGAGCATGCATTAATCTGAAAGGAGGTTGACTTTTACTTTCATTTCTTTTTGGAAAAGGCTTTGCTTAGTGGGCATGAAAAAAATTACCCACCTTTTATGAGCTCTGGGATGTGCAAATGACATACCTAAATAAATTTGAAATGCTTCACTATCTTCAGTTATACATTGTCCTTGTTTCTGTTCTGGCAGGTTAATAATTTTTTTTCATACCAGGGAACATACTTGATTCTCTTGAAAGTAATACCTGTGTTATGAAATGATAAGTAGGAATGTATTTAGTCCCCTTAAGGAGTGTGACTATTTATGTTAATAGAATTGTCCCAATTTAACAGAAAAACTTCAAATTCTGATAACTGAAAACATTTTCAAACTTCTTCAGCATTTAATACTCTGTTTGCATCTGAATTGCAAATTACTCGTTGAAGGAAAGTGTTTGTTGAAGTTTATGTTTTTTTAGGAGTGCTGTAATCCATATGGTAATCTGCAGGTTTTTAAAAATTAAAATTTGTTGGATTTTGTAACAAAATATACCATTAAAAACTTTAACTATTCTGGGACCAATTTTTAAAAATGGATCTTAGATGTTTTAGTATTAGTAGAGGGATTCAAATAATTCCAGTCAGCATAGGGATGATATTCATTGCTGTTTGTGTTGCTTGATTTCCAAGGTAAAAACAGAAGCCATCCTAGAAATAAAAATAATTGCTTTTTCAATAATGCATGTGTCTAAGTACCTTTGAAGTGACCCTTCAGTATTCCAATAAATCTGATAGCCTTTAAACCCATTCATCATGTGCAAAGGGTAACAAATGTTCTCAATTCACAGGCCTTGGAGCTATCTGTTAAAGGACTGCTGAGAAGATACAATTGCAAACAAGCATCCTCTGGACTCTGTCTCTCCACAACTCTTGATGTCATATTCTGCTATTGGTAAGAAGGAACTCATCCATTTCCCAGAATTTGGACATTTTGTCAGTTAAAACTGAGAAAAAAACCCCTCCAAAACAAAAAAACCCAACCAACCAAACAACCCCAACAAACAAACAAACAAACCAACCCCAAAACAACCCCAAAAAATCCACCAAGCATAAATCCACCAAGCATGAAAGTCAGTCAATAGATTAAAAGCCACCAACCAACCAAAAAAAAAAAAAAAAAAAAAAAAAAAAAAAAAAAAAAAAGAAAGAAAATGGGCTTGGTAAATTTTAAAGACAAGGTTCCTAAGTCGTTAAACACAGTGAAAAATTTTTCTACAGAATTTCATGGCAAAACTCCTCCGACACCAGTAAAAAGCATGTTGGATTTGGAATGGGTATGCACCAGTGAACAGCTGAGATTTGTGCACACCAGCATGCTGACCTTATGCTTCCGGAAGAGGAAAGTATGGATAAATAGGCTGGTCAGCTTCGTTTCAAGGAGTTAGTGTAACTGATACATAATCAAAGAAGAAGTTAGCAACAATAACTATAAAAATACTTGGAGAGAACTCATGGCAGTTATAAAACAAAAACATGCAATTTGCTTCAAAAATGAGTGTACGTAAAATTCTCTTCCATCCTTCGTTAAAAAACTGTTTGGTCTCCAATCTTTGGAGGTAATGAGCAACATTACTGCATTTTTATGTGACCATCCATAATTTTATTTACTACAGGTTATCTTTTATCTGTCTTCACAAAGAAGGGTGTTGACCTCCACCAGGAGTATTAGAACTGCTGTTGCCTTTGCTCTAAAACCTCCACTGATGAAACTGGCATTTCTGTGGTCAGTGTAACTGCTTTATGGCTGGAGTGAGGAATCCAAAGCAGCTTTCCGGTATTTACAAACACAGGGTCAAAAAGATTTGAGATTATTAGATCAATAATGAAATGAGATCCACAGTTATCTAATGCGCTTCAACCTGGAAAAATGTGAAATTTTCACCTATACCCAAAGAAAGTGGGATTCTCCATATCAACAAAACCTTGGGACGTATTGAACCCTCATCAGTGTGTTAGGCTGAGGATTGTAACTACTGTTCTCTTCAAATCTTGAGCAACTGAAATTCATCCTTGTACTTTTTGTCCATTTGAGTTAAATGTTGAGTTTAAATCAACAAAATAGTGAAGTGTGGCTCAGTTCATCCTGCTAAGGCTGTCTTGTGTTGAAATCACTGCATTAGTCTAGCAATTTAAAACACGTACATGAAAAATTCAGGTTTCAATCACTATTTCTTACAGTACATTCTTACTACCTTAAGAACAAAAAATATGACCAGTCTTCAGGAAATGTCAGCTACTAGTAAACCTTCTTTATAGAAACTGTTGAATCTACTTTTGATGGAAAGTAGGAATTTGCATAACTGATGAACAGGTCATTTTCTCTAGGACTGTAGCAATTGAATGAATTTTCTTATGATCACTCCAGGACATCCCTAATAATTATCTTTATACTGTGATATCAATATAGAAAATCCAGGGGTATGCACCCACATTTGGTGGGAGCTTTGAACAGATCTGAAAATTTCAGCATGAGTGGGACAATTGGGAAATTTTGTTATTGCTGTTCTGGTTTGGTTTTTTGAATCTAATGTGAAACAGAAGTGTTTGGGTGGTGTTATCACCAGCTCTGGTATGGCTCTACTGAAACCATGCTGCCTGGTAGATGAGACTGAAGCTCTGAGTTGGTGGGAGGAGATGACTCTGCAGGAAATCCCCAATAGCTCCAGGGTAACAAAACTGAGTGGAAACAATAAAGACACAGAGGAAAGGAATGTGTGGCACACATTCCCTGCCTTGGCCTTGCACATGTTGGTCTCTTGGTATGAAATTTCCACCATTTTGGGGCCTGAGCTGGCTGCAGTGACCTGGCACCAGATAGGGCTGAGATAGCTGGTGGGACTCCACCTGCTTCTGGTGGAGCACAGCCCCATGTTCTTGCTCCATAATGTAGATGCATATCACTCTAGGTCTCCCTTCTCCCCTGTTATCTCAAACGAATTTCTACTTGTTCCCTCTCCACTGACTGCTAGCTGAGTTGTGGGGCACAAAAACCCAAAAGGAGGAAAATGTGCCTGCAAAGACATTTTATGAAGATCCTCAAGGGACGTGTTATGCAACTGCTATGTCTCTTGCGTAATTTCTTATAAGAAGGCTTTCATAAAGCAGTGAATTTTTAAAAAATCATGTTTCAAAAAAAACCCCAGAGAGTCCCCTTAAATAATTTAAAAGTGAATTAAGATGTGAAAAAGAAAAGAAAAAGTTCTGAAACAGTAGGCTCATCCTTTGCAAGCTTGGGATCACGTATTAATGCACTGCATAGTTGTGAAGAAAATGGCTTTCTATCTTTGCCTGTATGATAGATCCTGCAGGAACACTCTGTTCCCTGCTCCCAGGAACACTTAATGCAGCTCGAAGCATGTGTACCCAGCACTACACGGAAGAATTGAGTGGCTCCTCCCACACAGCCAGGCACATCTCACATTGCTATTGTAAGAGGGGTATAAGCAGCTTTTGTTCCTCTGTCTCTGAAAATGCATCAGGGACAAACATGGGGGGGAAATGGTCACTGAAAGTGCTGTTGGAAGCAGAAAATGAAAAGACATAGATCAAAAGGCTAGGGTTTTTTATTCACAGATGCTATGCATCTCTATTTTTTCCTTTTTTTTAAAATTAAGAATTTGTGATTTTCTTGTTTTTCATCAAATGCCTGTTTAAGACATCTGGTTAATCTAAGTCAGAAATGATGGCCTAATTTTATAGAGGTGTATGTTTCTGCTGTCAAGATTTTTGTTTCTATTTTAGTTAGTATTTTCTGAATTCCTTTAAAAATGAAGGAAAAAAAGGCTTTTTTTTTTTTGTGAAATAACTGTAGATTACTGCCTCTGCTTGTACTCAGGCCCCTCTAGTGTTATCAAGCATGCTCATAAAAGATGCCTATATAAATGATCAGATAACTCTTGTTTCCTGTAAAATAGTACCATTAAAAACAGTAACCTTTTTTTTTTTTTTTTTTTGTTAGGAATAGGTAATTTATAGGTAGGACCAAGCTAGTTCCACAGTTTATGGCACATGTCTAAGAAAGAAGCAAAACCAGTGGGAGCTCTGATATTTAAAGTCTTGGGCTATGGGCCCTAAAATCACAACCCTGCTCATTTGCAATTATAAGGATAATCTCATCATTGTCAGAGACATTACTAACATGACTGAATTCAGGGAAGTAAGTTATTGAATGTTCAGGTTTCTTCATCACATCTGGGGAAGGAATTCAAATCACATGGGGGGCAGCCAAACAGCTTAATTTTTGGCATGCGACATGCACTAGAATCCTTTTAAAGGGATGTGTGGCTACACTTTCACGCCAGCATGATTGAAGTGTTCACATGTAAATGCAGTTGAACAGCACTGTATATAAAGCTACACAATCAACTGTGTAGCTGTGATTTTAATTTTTTTTCCCACCTGATAATATCTCTCAGTACTCAAAGGTAATAACACAGACTCTCTATGTGATGTTCCTTCACCCTGCCAAATCTGTCCTAGAGAACTAATTATATTAATTTTGTCCTGAGAATTCTGTCTGAGACTGATTAAAATGCCTGAGTTAATACCATTGCAGGAGAAAAAAAGCTGTAACAGGAGCAGTGCCATGACTACAAATGACAGTGGTAAAGAGAATAAGTTGTGGCAAGTGTTGGCTAGAAAAAAAATGAGGGGAAAAAGATAAGTGCCTGTTCTTGCAGCAAAGTATTCACTGCATTGATACACAGGATTTAGATAGACAGACCACAATAAAAGTACAAAAAACCAGATAAAATGAAATAATTTGACCTCCAAAGCCAGACCCTGCAGGAATGAAAAACACGCAGAGACACCCGATTTACAAGCCAAAAAATCCACATATCCTGCTTTGGTCGAGAGATGTTGGGACTGTAGTGAGGCAGGTGCTTATGTCTAGCTAAATATTGCAATCAGTGTTTTACTGGTGTGTGGTTTTTTTTTTTTTTTTTTTTTTTTTTTTTTTTTTTTTTTTTTGTGTGTTTTTTGTTTTGTTTTGTTTTGTTTTTTCTGTTTTAGTAAGTGCATAGTAGGCAATATCCTTTGTAGTCTGTGCAGACCTGGCCTAAAATCTCCAGTGTTACCATTACAACATCTCCACATTTTGCTGTTTTGATGCATTTTTGAGACAGGCAGATTTGGTGAAGGTTTGGTTGCTACTACTTAATAACTGCCTCAAAGGAGCCATCTACTTAAAAGTGTATTTGATTTCCAAATCACGAATCTTAATAAAACTGCTTAAGAAATTTTTATGGCATCATTGGAAAATAAATGAAAGGGTTTTTTCTCAGATGTTTATTAAAAGATTTAAAAACGTGTCTAGATTTTTAACTACATCATAAATCAAAGTACATAAGATGCAAATACTAAGCAAAAAAATATTTGCAGGATCAACACATTGGTTTCTTAAAATCTTTAAATAATTTAATGGAAATTATACTTAACATCTGCAGACAGTCACAGTTTTTCATTCTAAAAGTCAGGAAATACTGTTATAAAAGTATCATAAAAAATTCCTGGTTTTTCCCTTGCCTGACCATAGGGTGACTGAGAGCCCCATGCTGACCAACACAGGCTGCTCAGCAGTCACCAGGCAGTGCAAGAGCCCCTGTGCAGCCACTACAGACATGGGTGTTTGAAATTATTCCTAAAATTGTATGGCAGGCCAGAAAAAATAAAGCCCTGAGAAGCACAGAACTATAAACCTCTTTATGATCCCTCCAATCCCAGCTTTACTATGAAAAACTACAGGAAAGGTAAACATTTGGAACTTGTGACATCATCTGATTGCAGAGCACAACAACAAATGGTTGAATCATTCTTTTCAGTTACAAGCTGCTTTCACTTTAATATTATTGTTAACAACTTCCACTCAGAATTGCAATGAATGACTGTTTATCTCATCTAGATTATTCTATCCTGTTTAAGTTCTAAGTATCGAAGCTCTCAAGAAAGAAAACCTGAATGTGTAATAATGGTTATGTATGGCTATGTCATGAGGAGTTCTCTCTATTGACAAGCTTTCAAACAATCTGTTTCTATTTTCTTCTTAAATTTTTGTTTTTACTGGATCCAAACTATGATTGCTTTATTAAAAACAAGCGTTGCACATGCTGCCACACTGCTACTATCCCATTTAGGAAAAAAAATCATCTTTATAAGCAAAACAGAATACTATGTTCTGAATTTGCTTTTTATCTGCTACATGTGCATGCTGTCACATGTTTGCTGAAGTCAAAGGAACAGCACAGGAAAAGCCTTCTGTTGAATCTGTCCTGGCAAACCTGAGGCTCATGCCAAAAGGAATATCTTCTCAGCGAGTGTCCCCTTTGAAATCAAGCTTAACCCTCACAGAGCAAACCTTTTTCTGCATAGAGTAAGTGCAGCAAAGTTTGGTCATTTTAGGATGTCATGAGATGGATTTCCTGAAATGAATATGTCGTAGTTATGACCAGTGCTAACAGCCTGCCCGTGCCCCTCTGAGTCTTTCCATCCCCTTATGAGCTTTCTGCAGTGGCAGAAATGTTAAACAACTGCTGGACTGTAGAATGGGATTCTGGCTTATGGGACTAGTCCCACGTGCTTAAACAGGACTCTACTTATGTGAGAAGTGGTTTGAGGAACTCATTGCCTGATAGACCAATTTAGAAATGCATGTGGGTTTGCATGTAAGCATGAGCACGTTGTAGAGAGAGGGAAGTTCCCAGTGTGGTCACAAATCAGACTTTTGCCCTTTCTCTAACTCCTACCAGTCTATCTTATCCTTTCAGAGACTTCTCCACTTTAGAAGAATATGTTACTGACTTCTTCACCCCCACACTTTCAGGATGAAACAGGCACTGCTCCAATGCTGCAGTTATTGCAATGCTGGGTTGAGAGCAGGCTTACATTAGGAGCTGAAAAGCCCTTACCCCCTCCCCATTGCAGATGCTGCTTTGTCAATGGGCTGGAACTATATTGCATTTCTGAGTCCAGGTCTGAGCCTGAGCTCAAGCCCAAACATTTCTAGTTGGCAACACAATAGGAATGACAGCCTGCTCTCAAGGCTCCAGGGGAAAAAAAGCCTTAAGGCCCTTGGAAGGCAGGGAAGGGCACTTACCTGCAGTGGGGGACTGGCTACTGCTATCTCTGTCTACAAGCAACCCACGGAACCAAAGTTTGTGAAAGGGAGGACTCCCATATCACCACTGTAGCTTGGAGGAGTGTCTGCTTGAAAACTTTACACAACAAGGTGGGCACTCATAACCAGGCTATGGGGTCCCCTGAGGAGCAGCATGGCATACAGGGCTGGAGCAGCAACTTAATGTCACTACAGCTGCCACTGCATATTCAAAGACTGAAAAGGGCTAAAACATTGAAAAATGTTTTAGGCATCCCATGTAAAGCTTTCTTCTGCATAAAGAAAAAATAAGAGGCAACCTCTTCCTATATATTTTCAAATACTTGGTAAATGACGAAAATACTGTGACATTTTAGTAACATCAACCTATACTAAAACTAAACTCTACATAGTATGGATTGTTGTTGTATTTTACATATTGCAATCAGCACTCTTCAGTTTACAGGTGAGAGAAAGCTTATGCCAATCTAAGGCATATATACTGCTTTTTGGAAACAAATACCAATTATTTCTCAACTGTTATTTCTCTATTAGGTGAATGCACAATGCAAAAAGTTATCTAGAATTGACAATGAAACAGGAAGAGACTTAACACTGTTCTACACTGAAAGGTTTTAATAAGATATCACAGAAAAAGCCTATAACGCTTTCACACTTTCTTGTATTTCCTTATTCTGTCAGGAATAAGTTCTCAAACAGGAAAAAAAATATCCATGCTGAATATGTAGTGTATTTATTTTCATAAACAAATACATACTAACTCAGACCCTAGACTAGAGGATTTTTTTTAAATCAAGTAACTCTAGTTCTTCACCTTTGAACTCTTGAATCTTTTCATTCACCATAGAGAACACTCAGTAGCTTTCTTCAGAAAAAGCTGTGAAAAGAGCATGTTGCAATAGTTGCAGGGTGTGTATGTGTGTGTGTTGCACAGATAAAAGTGTTTTTCTATGGCTTATTTCCATCATGACAGAACTCACTAAGTGCTAGGCTCTCTCCAAACCAAGAAACAGATCCTGCCAAAACAACAGGAAATAAATGTTGTAAAGATTGCGCTGTATTCCTTAAAAGTTAGGAAATATCAGAAGATGGAATGCCAGTATAACCTTAATTCAACCCTACTGTGCATATCCATTATGATCCAGTCTTTAATTATATGATCACATACCCTTTTTCTTTATTTTTTCTCCCTAGGGCCTCTGCTTAATTTTAAGTATCAGATGGGTTGAATAAGGCAGTTCTTAAATGTTTACATTTATCTTCTTCAGCATCCTGCCATTAATGTATCAGTGAGCATCTTGCACTATTAAGCAGGCAAACTGCCTCCTCTGTGTCTGGAGCTGCAGGGACAGGAGTAGACAGCTGGGAACTGGCCAGAGAAGAAAGAGGCACTTTGTATATCCCAAAATGTGGAAGTGCTGAAGAAGTTCAGAGTGGCGTGGTAGATCAGTGAAACATGCCGACAACTGGCAGGAAGCTAAGCTACAGACCAGCAACAGGCCATAGTGTGGCTAGGTTGTTTGATGCTCTCCATTACAGTCCAATCAAGAAAAGTTGACTTTGCTTGATGTTGTGAGCTGCATGCCAAAGTCTTCCTCATCAATTAAGAGCCTGCAGACTTTAAAGATGAGGATCTCTGGGAGAATTTCACAGGCTGGAAATGGCAGAAGCTCCTTTGCTGTACCACCATACCACTGAGATGGAAATGGACTTGCCTGGACTGGGAAAACAGCATCAGCAGCTCCAGTTACCTTGTTCACACTCATGGATAGGGATGGGATCCTCCTGGCAGGCATCTCGGGTCTTGGCCTTGAAGTTACACTTAAACAGCTTGGTGGCTGCAAGCGATGAACACCAAGGTAGTTCATTCCTAGCCAGTGGACCAGATCCCTGTGCACAGCATGTTACCCTTTCCCCAGAGAAGACTGTTTTATACATGCTGTTACTATCTGTGGTCTATAGGAACTATAAAAACTTGAATCCAGAGCCCTGGATTTATTGACTTTGCAAGAGATTTGAGAGGACACCTTGATGGTCCAGAAAGCTTTTTTTTTTTAAGAAAAAAAGATAAAAAAGGATCTTTTAAATTTCTCCCCCTTTCACTGAGTGTGACATGAAGTACATGTTGCCACATTATGTTCTTAAAAGCACAGTTCAAGGGGGGTGATTCAAATCTGAACAGCCATGTTGTCCATGGCAGTTATGGCTGGGGACAGCTTTTTAAACCTCATGTTTTGGGGTGCTACTAACACCACTTACCTACTTAAGAGTCCCTAAAACTCCTTCTGAGCATTTGATTCTGGATGGAATTAGCTAGAAGAGATGAGAAAGTGGCCCAGATAAAAAAAGCTCAGATCCAGGCAAACATTATATTATTTTTTTTGTTGTTTTCTGAAGTATTTCCAGTAATTACTTTAGTGTAAAGGCGATGCTCAAACATCGCTTTTGCACAAGGTAAGTGACAGTTTCCAATAGGACGGTGGACCTTGCTGTGAAGGGGGAGAGAAGCATCTGCTCCTTCAAGGTTTGAAAGAGCACAGCACTTTCCAACCTATGAACAGAGCAGAAATGGCAGCTCTGGATATACCTCACATATGCCACAGAAGCACTGAGAAGAAAGGATGGCTGGCACCTGAAGAGCAGCAAGAGCACAGGCCAGGCTGGCAGCTCTTCCCTTCTCACAGAATGGAGGGTCAGCTCATGATTGTTAATGTAACACTCAGAAGTTAGTAGGAGGAAAATGGACGAGATTGTGCTCTAAAACCCACACCAATATTTTTATATGTATGCAGTACAATATGCAGTAAAGCTGTGAGTTTGAGCTCTTGGGACTATCTTTTGAAGGTGTTTAGAAGATTTCCCTTGTGTATAGAGTCAAAGAGAGTCCCTTGAAGCTGGCAGCCTAAAATAGAATAGATCCCATGTGCAAAGAAAAGACCAAAAGCACTATACAGTTACATCTCTCATACCAGGTAAGTAAAAATACCACCCCTGTTTAATCTTTTATTCAAATTATTTCACATACGTATTTTTATATATTTCATTAGTGAATTATTTTCACTGAAAAAGAAATTGTGTGTTGCGTGTGCCTTTGTTGAGCTAAGATCGTTGACTGTAGGAACTGTACATGCAAATATCGGACATCAGGCTGTATTTCACTCGACGCCTTGCAAGGGGGCAGGGCACAAACCCTTGGGAAAAATAAGGTTCCTATCAAAGAAGCTACACTTTTGTGGTTTTTTTTTTAACAAAACCAAAATAAACTAACTAAACAGAAATGTTCTGCCGTTTCTTTCCTCTCCCCTTTTGTTCAGCAAAAAGGGAGACAGAACACTGGAAGGCCTGAGATTGACACTTTTCTGGGCAGCCACTAGCTGATACATCACTCCCCCCAGGGCTTTTGTGCCAGGGCAGCTGGGACAACAGCACAGTGCGGTGGGGAACGCGCAGGATGCAGGGGGCGGGCAGGGCCAGACGCTATTTTGGGATGTCGGCAGAGAGCCACGGCCGAGGCCTGGCTCGCGGCCTGCGAGAAGGCTTCGCCGTGCTCCAGCACAAGCGTCCGCCAGCTGCCCGGGAAAGGCTTCGCTCTGCGCGGAGATCCCCGGCCAGAGACCCCGGTGCGGGCGCGGTCCGAAGGCCATGGTTCACAAACGTGAGGAAGCACCACGCTCGGCTCCCGGGCCGCCGGGCACCGCGTGGTGCCACCGGAGCAGCCCAGCGCTCCGAGAAAAGGCGCACACTCGATCACCGGTGCGGGGGCGCCCGCGCTGCTGTCCTGCCGCGGCCGCCCTTGCGTGGGCAGGCAGCGGCGCACGGCCGCGGCCCCTCCGCCCCCGCTGCTGACGTGGCTCCGTGTCCCCCGGAGACAGCGCGCGGTGGCGCGCGCCGCGGCCCCACCGCCTGCCGGCGCCGCGCCCTGTCCGCGCCGATGCGCGCGGAAAGGCGCGCGGGGACGCTCCGCACTGGCGCGCGCCCCGCCTGCCCCGCACACGGCTCCGAGCAGCGCGGGCGCGCAACCGGGCGCGCGGAGGCCCTCGCGCGGGCACGCAGTCCCTAACGCCGACCCCCTGCGCGCGCCCCCGGCTCTATTTGTTTACAGCCGATTACGTCACCCACCCCGGCTGGCCCCGCCCCGCCGCCTGCCGTCACGATGGTGCGATCGCCGGATTGGTGGCGGCGCGCCCCCGGCGCCATGACGCCACTTCCGGTCGGCGGCGGCTATAAGAAGCCGCGGAGGGCGGGTAGCTCCCTTCGCCCCTCGCCGCAGGAAATGCGGGGAGTGCTGCCGCGGCCGCCGCTGCTGCCGCCGCCCCCCTGCCGTAGGAAGAGGAGGCGGAGGCTGCCGCCCCCGGGATGTGATCTGGGCTCCGCCACCTGCTCCGCGCCCAGTTAGAGCCGCGCCGCCCCCGTCCCGTCCCGCGCCGCTCGCCCCGCGCCCCGTCCCGACCCGTCCCGCCCCAGCGCCGGCCGACCCGGAGAGCTGGCTGCCGCCCGCCGCCGCCTCCATGCATCCCGCCCTGTACACCCGGGCCAGCATGATACGTGAGATCGCCGCGGCCGTGGGCTTCATCTCCAAGTTCCTGAGGACCAAGGGGTTGATGAACGAGCGGCAGCTGCAGACCTTCAGCCAGTGCCTGCAGGAGCTGCTGGCAGGTGAGGGCGGCGTGGGCGCGGCGGGAGCCGCTCCCCCCCTCCGCCCGGGCCGCCTGCCCGAGCAGGGCTGGCGGCGATGCGGGCGGCACCGCACTCCGCGGGCGCCCGGAGAGGGGGAAAGGGAAGGATCGGTCCCTCCGAGGGACTGGAGCCCCTCCGCGGCCGTGGCTTGCCCCTTGCGGGGACCCTCCGTGCCGAGCCGGCCCCGGCGGGTGTGGGAGGCATGAGCGGGCTGTAAACAAAAGGGGCTCGGGCGTCGCGCAGGCAGCTCCCCCCTCCCCTCCCCCGGTCCCTGCCTCCGTAGACAAAGCTTTCGAGCAGCCCGGCCATGAGCTCCGCGCCAGAGGCTTAAATCGCCCGGGTTTCAGAAAGAAAAATGCTCCGAAGTTGGGTTTTTTTGTCAAGTAAAATTCATCGGTGGTCGATGAGTCTCGGTTCCCCTTTCTTCTGGAAGCGTCTCTTAGCCGCCCCACAGCCCCGGTTAGGAACAAATACCAACGGTTCTTTCGCTGCCCTGTGGGTTTTGTAACCCTAAACCTGCGTCCCAGTGGGCTCGATAGTATCTACAAATACCCTCAGATCGAGGATTTCGGGGTAGGGATAAAACTCCTGAGGTAAGTGAAGTCCTTGGTTTCTTGCCATGGAAAACAAGCTGGGAAGAGCAGTGGTGAAATACAGCTTGAGTCAGTCGGTAAATGCTGCCCAGCTTCCTCCCTAGTTAGTTTTGGGTGTTCTTAGAATGTGAGAAGATAAGCATGGGTGTGATCGCAAAGGGATGTTGGAAAGGATCTTTTTTTCCTATCTGGTTTATGAGGTTTTGAAGCTCTTGAGTTTTTCTGTTATGTATGTAATCATTTCTGTATTTTCATATTTGTTTTTCTGAATGCCAGGAAGTTGCTTTTCACTTCTTTCTGGTGGTGGATGTTGTTCTCTATACAGTAGCGTAAAACAGTAACTTTGTACCAGTGCTTCCCAAGGGACATTGCACTGTCGTAAACCATCAGCAGAAGTCGAGCCTATAATGATTTTTGAAGTAATTTGATGCTAAAATAATAAGCTTTCTAAGATCTTGAGGTATAAAATTTGCAAGAGACCATTAATTGCTGCGGGTATCCTTCAACACAGAATTAAGGAGGATAATGTTTGTTTTTTATTTTATAGAACATTATAAACACCACTGGTTCCCAGAAAAGCCATGCAAGGGATCAGGTTACCGATGTATCCGGATCAACCATAAAATGGATCCTCTCATTGGACAGGCAGCACAGCGGATTGGATTGAGCAGTCAGGAACTGTTTCAGCTTCTTCCGAGCGAACTCACTCTCTGGGTTGACCCTTACGAAGTGTCCTATCGCATTGGAGAGGATGGCTCCATCTGTGTGCTGTATGAAGCTGCACCAGCAGGAGGTAGCCAAAGTAACACCAACATGCAAATGGTAGACAGCAGAATAAGCTGTAAGGAGGAACTTCTCTTGGGCAGAACTAGCCCTTCCAAAAGCTACAATATGATGACTGTATCAGGTTAAGATATAGTCTGTGGATGGATCACCTTAAAATGGATGGATAAATTTGGTTTTTACTTTGGGTGGGCACCTCTGGGGATGGATTATGGAATTTAAACCATGTCACAGCTGTGAAGATCTGGCACACGTTAGAGTGGTATACTTTAAAGTGACAGTGCCATAGTTTGGACAGTACCTTTCAGTGATTTAATAGCCTGTGAGTCAAAATGATTGCAGCTTGCTAGGGAGTAAGAAGATCTAGGAAGTGTCAGTTTCTCCAAGACACCTGACTTAATTTCTACACCAGTTTTCAACCCCGATCTGTATTTATAAAGTGATTCTCTGCAGTAGGTCTTGCAGAGCAAATTTGCACTATTACATTTATTAATTGTTAGCATTTTTGGCAGCTCAGTAACAAGACTTATGAACACCATAGTACTGGAAATTTTAATTTTCAGACTTTTACCTAGCACTTACAAATATGTATAAATGTACATAACATAAAATAGTAAGAATGACCTGGGGAAATGGTCAGATCTTTACATTGGCCTCAAAAGTAGCAAGTGATCAGAATCTGCCATGGCAACAGGCTTTAAAAAGACCATATAAAGACACTGTCTGAACTGTGGTGTTAGCACCAGCCAGCTATCTGTACATTTGCTAGCTTGTAGTTTTCTAAGACTGAGTAAACTTCTTATTTTTAGAAAGTGGAGGTCTGGTTTGTAATTTCCTTGTTCTTAATTGGGTAAAAGTCTTTTCCACAAACCACCATCTATTTTGTGAACTTTGTTAGTCATCTTTTATTTGGTAAATTATGAACTGGTGTAAATTTGTACAGTTCATGTATATTGATTGTGGCAAAGTTGTACAGATTTCTATATTTTGGATGAGAAATTTTTCTTCTCTCTATAATAAATTGTTTCCTATCTTGGCATTTTAATTAATCTCTTGTCGTGATTACAATAGGACCAGTTAAATTATTTTTGTCTCACAGTAGAAATGAAATAGGTACTATGAAGGCTTAAGAACATCAATGGCACCCTGATGCTAGGGAACACTTGGTACAGACCTGGATTAATGAAGACCTCACATATAAACGCTTGGGAAGTTTAGGGGAACACGATGTATATGTCACTTTAAAACTTGTAAAATCGGTCAATGTGGAAATAACTCCAGGGCCAGTAATTCCAGGATATGAGGAAAAGGTACAGAAATAACATCCACCAAAGATGACTTGAATAAATCCAGAGGATTAAAGTTTACTTGGCTTCCTGATGAAGGATATAGCAAACCTAAATGTCTATTTTGACCTACTTGCTCACAAGTTCACAGTTCTTACCTGATGGATTCCCTGCAAATTAAGAGTTGGGACAAGTGTCCCTTAGCCTTAAGAGCAGCTTGCTGCCTTTTGCTTTCTTCAGATGCAAGACTTTCACTTTAGAAATCATTAAGATTGGATTCAACAAAAGGTATGTTGATCTTTTTTCCCAAACTTAAAAGGTTGGCTGAGGCGAAGTGAGAAGCCCATACTTATATGTGTATTCATAGTTAATGAGTGATGTAGAGATGTGATTCGCTTAAGCACCACACTAATGTCATTTGTATACAGCACAGCAGATACACTTGAGAGAAATTCCTTACCACACTTTTCACCTGTTGAAGTGCTGGAGTAAAACTCAAGACTTTTCTGTTCCGTATCTCCTGTGTACTTTGTTCGCTGAGCGTTGAATAAAAGGCTTACCTACCTTGGTCACTTCAGTCACAAGAACTGCTGTTGATGCTCTGAGGGAAGAGAAAACCATCATTACTTGCCAGCCAAGCTTGCAAGCTATGGGAGAACTGAGCATCAGACTTGCCAGGAGTTGTTCCAGCTCCTGCCCGACTATGAATGAGCCTTTACAATTAGACAGTAGTAATGTACCTCCAGTTCATGTCTGTATAATATAGCTGATCTGTAGTATAGCTGGTTATATATAAGCATAACATAAGACTGAACTGTAGCTTTTTTTTTTTTTTTTTTTTTACCAATTTTTCCCTCTGTTTTTTGAAAGCTGAGCTTTACGAGTACAATTTTTACCGCGATCTGCACATGTATGGCAATATTCAGCACTTAAAAGGATTGGTAGGGCTTCTCTGGCACTATGGCTTTCTGGCACAGACGTGTGGAAGCATAAGTGCTCCCAAAGCAGTGAACTTTAATGACCTTGCTCTGTAGGCATCTGACAAAAGAAACATGACCAAAGCTTCAGAGTGAGCCTGTGTTACAGTAAAGTACGGGTGTAATTCATGCACAGAATCAAAGTCTAGGCTCACATTTTGATACCTTAAAAATTCTCTTTTAAGAGGACACTTTAAACTGTTAAATCTGTAAGCAAGAGATTTATTCTAGTTGTAGGAGTATGCAAAGACAGACATTTCTGTTGTGTTATATGTCCACAGACAGCAGAAGTGTATCTGAGTAGAAAGAAAACATTGAGCTTGGCTTTAAAGCTATATTAAGCTTTCATGAAGCTCACTGCTGACTGAACTATGCTTGGTGTATTGTGGTGCTGCCTGCAGTATATTCTGCTGCACAGCAAGAGCAGCATCAGAAGGGGTAGCTGTATAGTTGGTCTTTGACGTGAGCTGTGCACGTTATGAAAGCATCAGCTGTCAGTACTTTCTTTTTGGTAAATTAAGCATATCTTTGTGAGGCAGCAAGTGTTCCATCTGTGAGACTGGCATGTGAGACTGAACCAAGAGTGAGCTTGCTCCTTTAGATGGTTAACATTTTAGTCCTTTTACGGTAAGGTGCTCTCATTCATGGCATAATTTTTAACTGCAGCTGTAACTAGTAATTGGTACAATCCATGTCCTCAGAGTTGTTGGGATTTATTCCAGCTGGAATTTAAATATACCCCAATGTGCACACAATGTGCCCTTGTCTGATTTTGAAAGTATTTAGCATACTGTGGCAGCAGGGCATAAGGACTCCTGAGAGAAGTGGACTGTGTCTGTAAGAGTAGGCTGTGGCCAATTCTGTGTTTTGCTGCAGGTAGAACAAACAGCATACTAAGCTAAATGCTTGTCACTTTTGAATTTCATTTAAGGTGCCATTATGAAACCAGCAAGGCTGTTATTTTAATGCAAATGTTAGAGATGAGAACACATTCAAGACCTGCTTGCTCAGTGCACGTTAGTTAAATTAGTTGACTTTCCTTGAGGAGCCCTGAATAATCCTGCAGTTGTTCCAAGGGCAGTCTCAGCTGTACATGGCTCTGATGTTACAGCTCTTCTCAGAGTGATGGACCAGTCTGCTCAGACTTGTTGACCATTCAATGAATGTCTTTTTATAAAGTGTACAGTTGCTTTCTAGCTTATGCCAGATGAGCAATTTTTTTTTTCTGACAGCATGTTCCCCCACTGTGCATGGTATCAGATCCTACCACTCAATACTACTTTTGTATTTTATGTTTGGTAATGATGCTCCTCCTATAGAGAACTGTATTACATGTATCCTGTAAGAAGCTCTATTGTTCTGCTTTCTTTGCAGTTGTGTTTTTCTCCTGCTTGTTCTGGAGATGTACATCTGGCTTAAGCAGCCATTTGGACCATATTTTTTTTTTCTTCCTATAGATCTTTGTTTTGAATAGAGATGTGAGGATTCTAGTTTGATTGCTAATAATTCTGATTTTAGTTTTCCACTTTTCTGCTGACTCTGCAAAGATTTTCAAGTACATGACAGGCCTCTATGCCACAGGATTTTCTTATTATTGTAATTGACTATCAGTCTACATGAGAATTTGGAATAACATGAGGCACTTTTCTGTTGTGAAAATACCGTCACTTTTGTTGTATCTCATATTGGATCAGTTCATAGGATAAGAAAGTCGTCCCGTATTCATCACAAAATGAGTCTTGGATCATACCAAGTTGTATGTCTCATGCCATAGCTTAAAGATAACAAATTTGAAGGCTAAATATTGTTAAGCCTGTATGTTTTTGACTGCCTTCAGTTTGAATGGGTAAAGGAGAAGCTTGCAAGATGATTTATAAGCAGGAGGAACTGTACTGTAGCAGCAGAACCTTACAAAACAGTTTGCTGATGTGCAAACCATAAAGAATCCAGTTAGTGCTCCTGGAGTGGTTGGTTGTAAACATTTCTGTCACCAAATTAAGCAGATGTCTCGGAACATGAACACTCAATACACATAAGGTGTCCTTCTAATTAACCTTGTTTGTTTATGCTGGGAGAATATGATCTCTTGTTATTGTGCAGGTTAGCAATGAATACAACAAAGAACATTGCTGCTTTTCTTTTTTTGTGTGTCTATGTAAAGTTTATTTCTGAATTTCCATAAATCAAGTAGTACTCTACATTTTACAAAATTTCCTCTACTTAATGCCATAATTTTAAGGGAAAATAGTTTATATTGGCAAAAGCTGCCACTTGACTGAAGAACATTAAAGCTGTCTTTAGTTTAAAGAGTGAAACATGTATAGACTGGAAATAAATACTTCTCCCAAAAAAGGACTGTGTATTTACACATTCTTGGTGTAATAGCAGAGGTTATTTTTACATGTTTCAGATTTACATTCCAATGTGAACACTGAGAAGCAGGATGTTAATTCAGTGGCTTTCAGGGGTTGGTAGAGCAAGCTGGGCTTAGACAATAAATGCTGTATTAATAGTTAGCAGTGACAATTTCATCAACATAGGAATTGCGGGGTATAATTAACATCAGTTGCTTTGACACTATGCTCTTAATGTATGGTTTCAACCTTTCTTTCAGTAGCAGTTGGAGAATGCACTGTGACAAATTATTGCTGATACAAAGTAGGTCAACAGTAAAATGGCTGACTTACCATAAATGAACTGATCTAAATTATTGTTAACTTCATGTCTAGTGGAATTTTCTTAGTGGCTAAGGCTGTGTTTCTCAAGCGTGAACCTTGTGTACAGCTTTTCCTAACTCCTTATTTCCTAACCATTTGATATTTTTGTGTAAACAAGAAGGAGCATTTCCTCCCAGCTGCTGGGAAGAAATCCACACAAGCAGTAATGCTGCATGCCTGACAGCAGATGTTTGCCCTTGTAGTATTGCAATTCTGTGACTGCAAAGCTGGCAAGGAGAACTAACTTGCAGCTAAGGAAAACAAGTAAAATGCTGCATCTTCAAGTTTCCAGGTTTTCTTTACTGAAAGTGGCTGGTGGCAACATGGGAGGAAGGGAAATAGGATGATACTGGATGAGAAAAATCCCAGGTGGAGGGTATTTCGATAATGTTTTTCCAGAGGGAAGTGATTCCTGTGATCAGCTGCTCAGTGTCTCATCGTGGCTTGCAACAGTCTTCTAATGTTTTCTTGAGAGATATAGCCCTTACCTTTTAGATATCAGGAAACCTCTAGCTTTCAGATTCTCTGGGGCACTGTAAAATCCAGTGTGATTGTTTTATGTGCTGATTATATAACTGGATAGAATTATAAACATGAACCTGTTAGCATGGTAAGGATGCAAGGGAGGAGAATTTCAGTAATCTTGGAGCAGCCTTGAATGTATGCAAAGAGCAGCAGTGTCTGGAATGCCGGACGACAGTATCAGGGCTGGGGATGCTGCCCAGCATTCACAGTTGGGTAGCAACACTTACCTTAAGCTCTAACATGGTGCTAAGGCTTGGGTACATCTTCTAACTCACAGATCAGCTTAAAGACAGATTCCTAGTACCAATGATATCATATGATAGCATTGGCTGCAATTAAGAGTTTCCAACAGTGTGCCCTTGCTCTCCTATGTTCCATAAAGTTCAATTATTGCTTTTTGTAACATAAGAACATGTAATAATTGGTAAGTTTAGCTGGGCAGAAGTTAATGAGTTTCTTGTATGTTAAAACGAATTTCGAAAGACAGTATTTCTTCTCTGCACTGAAGTTTAAACGAAGTTTTATTTGTAGGTGTATAGGGGTACATACATAAATTTCTTGTATAAATGTATATATACGCACACATTTAATTATTAGAGTGTTTTTCAGTGGGTCATCCTGAAGTCCCTGCTGGCTGTAATTTAATTCAAGTCACTGCAGGTGTTCTGAAGATTGTAATTTTACGTAGGTAGGGGGCAATTATCCTCCTTATTCACTTTTTATGCCTTAAGATGTTGGTATTAACAGGAACATGTATTCTTATTTTTGTCTTTAATTTTCTTTTTCATGTATATGAATTTACGGCTTGACTCAATTTGCTGCTCAGTTGAGTAGATTTTCAGGATTTTCTGTGTTCGAAAGCAAATTAGTTGTAGTTGTCTAACGGAATGTTTGCAACATTTTAATCAATGTGATACAGGGCTGAGAGGAAATAAAGCAAAGATACTTTTTTACTTTGTGTTCCTGCCAATAGTTTGTAACAGGAGAGAGATTTCTCTGCTTTCTGGTAAGCAAGTGGCTGAACAATCAACCCAAGGTCCGTTTTGGTTGAGCCTACTACACTTCCTTAAATGGGTGCAAGAGAACAGTTGCTTCTGTATGGTAACATTCACATTCTATAGCATGCAAGTTAGATATTTGTTTAGAGGTGTGAAAAACTATGTCGTCACTACAAAATAAACTCAAGGTGCTCGTGTGGCGCGTCTAATGCTGTAAAGTTGTACCAGTGATATTACCCAGCTTTGCAGTTCCACCTCTAGATGTAGCCTTTGTTGTAACAGTTTCATTTTTAACTCCTATCTTCCTGCTTCCTTTGTCATTTGCAGCCTATTGTCTAACTCCCTTGCTTGCAGGCAGCATGAGGTCATTCTGTTTGCGGATCGGTAGGAAAAAAAAGAAGGCAGTGGAAATGGCAGTATCAGCCTGAATCATGATGACATTAAAGAAAATGACAAATTTAGTTCAATGTTTGCAAAGAACCTGCGTCTGTGTGATGAAGGCAGCAGACTCTAAATTTTGATGGTATTTATCATACTTTCTTTGTTGTCTGGGTACGTTTAACATAGGTGAGGCTTTTGTAATATAACTGAGGAAAAACATGTTGCAGATATATAAGTACTTCTTAGAGGGGACAGCTGAACAAATGTATCTGCCTGATTGTTTATCCAAGTGTTCCTGTGACTATCTTCAAAGCTTGTTGCTTGCTGAATTGACAAGCCCTGCATCATGAACAGCAGAGCCCTAGCTCTGAATACTGAAAGTGATAGTTTCTGCAATTATTCAGTACAAAAATACGTGCATGTCATTCAAATTTGAAATCACTATTCATAGAGTTTACTGAAGTTGAAGTTAATTCCAAGCCAACCTGATATGTGTACAAAATGTCTCCTGAATTATTAAACTGATGTAACCCCATGACTAATTTTGCAGTACAAATATGTAATTTCTTTTTCTTGTCCCTTTTGTTACACCCCCCTCTCTACAGGAACATCCCTTTGCAAGTGATTTACAAACAACAATAAAATGAAGATTGGCGTTCCAATGTTTTAAAATATAAGACCTCAGCCTTTGCACATTCGTAATTTTGCTGGTATGAGTACCATGAAGCCTTTTGACTTATTCATGTGAATACGTCATATGCCCTTCAGTATTTTATGAGATCAAGTATGTGTCAAAAGCTTTCTTAGTGAAGCAGAAATGTACTTTTTATTATTTCCATAGGCCCTGGAAGGCACATTAAGATCTTTATTATTGCCTGAAAAGAAACTTTCTTCTTTATTACCGTAGAATAGAGATAGTGAATAGGTTGAAAAGAGAATGCTGCACACCTACTGCATCATGATCTCATTCTCAACATGATTGCCTCGGTGCTTGCCAGTTCCAATGTTCATGAGTCATACTCCAGTATGTGATTTGCTTAAAAGCAATAAATGTCAGCACTTTTATTTACGATCTGCCTTTGAAGATTTGGAAGTCATAACTTCAACACATTTTTTTTTCCTTTGACCGTGAAGGCTAGAAACTGGCTTTACCTTTCTCTTTTAAATGAAAGATGAAAGCTTTGATTGATGTATTGCTCAGTCTGACCTAGCTGCAGTGGGTTAAGATGTGTAACTATCCAAACCCACTTCTTCCTCCACTTTGTGGGAAATTACCGTTCTAGTAGGTGGGGTGGCAGAAATGGCCTTTCTGGCTCTTGCTCAAAATTAGCTGAAGTTGTTAGGGTTGCTAGACTTGTGTCACGTCAGACTGAAATGCCTGAGCCAGGGTGGGAGCCCAGTGCTGGGGAGACGACAGCCTCCGGCAGACAGCTGGGGGTGTTGGAAGCAGGATGAGCTCAGTACCTGTGTGTGAGAGCCTCTCTTGTCACCTGCCTGCCAGAGCCCGTGTGTGCTGAGCAAATGCTCCCGCGCTGGAATTTCGGGAAGGGGTCATGTGTGATCTGTGGGGGAGGGAGAGAAGTGGGGAAGGTGAAAGACCAGACAAATGATCCATATGGTGAGTCAGTGGGAAAGAACCGAATGCAATTCCAGCCTAATAATGATTCATAGCTACACTGTTTATAGTTCTTGAGAGAGTGTCTGATCACGTGGGCTGCAATGTACACATTTATATGCTGTCCTTGACAAGTGAGGGAATTACAAGGGAAAAAAACCCAACAAGCTTTCGATTTTAGGTTACCTCTTGTGTGCATTTGAAAGTTTCCATTTATTCTAACTCTCATTGCCCCAGGCTCCTGCACTAATAAGCCCGGCAAATTTTGCTTGTGAACTAATAAGCGTGCTTGCTAGAAACTTTACAAGCATCGTAGAGCAGTTTTTAAGACACCTACGGGAACGCGGGGTGCCACTCCGCAGCCTTTGTGTTACCTGCTCGCTGGGTAGCACAGCAGCCCTGCTTTGGGGAGCTGGCTTTGCACCTTCACTGCTCAGTGGATAAACCTACCCTGCATCCTCATGGTCGTTGAGTTTGGAATGTGTTTGACGGCCTCCACTGTTACTGTGGTCCAAGATAAACGGCAGTGCCGATTTGCTGCAATTAGGTTCTCAAGTGCTTGTTGTCTCTGCAGGCTGCATTCCGGACACAGCTGTGGGCAGTGTGGGTGCTGCCCGTGATACACACAGTCAGCAGCCAGGGCAGCTGCAGTGGGGCAGCAGGCAGTTATTCTGCTGGTGGTGGGGTGTAATATAAACTACAAAAAGATCTTTTTGGCTAATGATTCCTAGAGAAAGAACCCTTTGAAGTGGAAGTTATTCAGAGGGAGGCAATTGTGGTTGACTGGCTGTTCCTGTGGTGGGTCTGCACACCACCTTCCGTTTTCAAGAATGGTCACGTTACTTAAAGTATTTAACAGTTCAGTCACTTATAAGCTGCATGTATGTAGAGATACACCCATGCAAGTATACAAGAACGTAAATTAATACAATGAAAGAAGATACTGGAGTGGCATAAAATGTGTGCGAAGCTTCTGCAAATACTATGATATGATTAAGCAATTATTGTTGCAAAATTTCTATGAAAAGAAGTGGTGGGCACAACCAAGGGTGAGAAAGCACCCTGTGTCTTCCTCCCTGGTAATGTGGTGAGAATTCTTATGCATAGATTTTCTTATCTGATGTTCTTCCCTTTGGAGAAATGGCAGTGAGAGCAGGGAACGGGAGAAACTGGAGGGTGGAAAGTCAAATGAAAGTCTGAAGGTAGGTCGTGTTAAATGTCACTGCAAAGTGCTTAAGCCATGAACCAATGTCCCTTTATGAACTGTGACATAGGTGTTGTTTGAATAATTTAATTTGGTTGGTTTTTATCAGGAGTTGGAGAAGAGTGATCCACAGGGGAAGAAAATTATTTCAGTGAGGCTTTTCATCTCTTATTAGTGCTCAGCATCCCACTGTGAATGCTTCTCCCTGGCCTGTTGTCTCCTCTCTCACAATATTAATCTCTCTGGTAATTTCCACGCCTGAGTCTGAGACCTGTTTCCTAAACTCTCCTGGTAATCAATGAAGAGAAGAAACAGACCTTTCACAAGAAAAACCTCCGTTGGATTTCAATCCAGTCCCAGGCTAGAAGGGATGCACTCTAGAGTGAGCACTGGTTTTTCTTCACCAGGTCTCTTCTTCTCATGAAGTGAGTGAGAGCTTGCTCAAATATCACTGACTGTATCTCATTAGGTATGTCTCACTCCTTCTGAATGGTCCCACATGTAATGTACTTAACTTGCAGTATATTAAGATATTTTACTAACTCCTAGTGCCCCAAGTAAAGAACAGTTAACTCTGCTCACATGTTCATTTTTAAGTGTGCTGGAACTGCAGTACCTAGAGGAAATAATTAGCAGTGTATTTCCTGAATTTCGGGAACATGTTCCTGAGTATTTGGAACATTGGAAATTTATTTCTGAGAAGTTGCAGGGTTTGGCTCACCCCATGGCATCTTCCTGTGCTCTGTGACTGTGGGCATGCACACTTTTTGCCAGGGAATAGTGTACTGTGCTCTAGCATATATGTATTATTTTCTTGATGTAAGGAAGAAACAAGTATTTATTTTAGTCCTCATTTCATTCTTCTTTTGGTTTTAAAAGTCAGTTATCAAACACATGAGACCAAATTCTGCTGTTTTGTTTCAAAGTAAACTGGCATGTGAAGTAGGGCTTTCTCATGGCTTGGAGGATGCTTGGACATCACAGGGAAGAGTAGCCAGGGTCACTAGAGGAGCAGAGAGCAGTTGATAACCTCTTAGATGTTCCTTGTTTTGAGTGGTGTGCTGGGCTCCACCTTACCTTTTACTGAATGTGTTGTAAACAAAGCTGCCTCCTGCTCCTGTTGGCCTGTTCAGCTAAAGCTTCCAAGCTGAGTGATGGTGAGAAGGGCCAGGCAGTGGGCTCATCTTCACAGGAGCACATGAGCCCTTTGACTTTCATTGTTTCTCGTTAGATTTTCATTTGTGTTTCCTTTAAAAGGTAGGAGGCAGTCTCTTTTTATCTTGTGCTGTGTGTTTTATTGCACAATGATATTTAAACACCCCTGTCACCTGAATATCACAGGTTTTGCATGATGATGTGTTGATATGGTCATGGAATAAATTTATCCCACCTGTAAAGTAATAGGCTTACTTGCTGTTGCTTAGTTTGGTTTTTCAAAGTAAATTGCTATTCAGTCTTGGCTATTTGTTTATACCTGTGAACACTAATGGTCATTTTAGTTCAATCTGTTAAAAACTTTCTCATCTGACTAACAACATTCATATTATGTAGAATTTTGTTCTGATTAGATGGATTCAGCCAATATTTCAATATATATTTATATATTTGATAAGTATTCAGATTGCAAATATTTTACATAGATTACACAGATTATTGTTACCTTGGATTAGAGGGAAAGATGTTGATTGCTGCAAATTAATTTCCTCTGTGAATGTGGCAATACAGGAGTGTGTTGTGGTTTAATTTTTTTAGATTGTGTCTGCTCTTATTCTCAAAAAAAACCCATTCCCAGGCTCTACTTGATTTCAGAGAGAAGAGGATTTGTCCCTTGGTGCTCTAACATACAGAGTTTTCATTTGTTTGGATATTTTTTCAAGTCTTAATAGCTTTGTTAAGAACTGTGTAATGTATCACAGGATGCAATAAATGGAGCAGAACTGCCTGTTCTCAGAAAGACTGTCAATGGAGACTCATCACTGAATGAGAATGCTTCCAGTCAGGTTCTACAGGGACCAGCACTGTAAAAGTGCTGTTAAGGATTTTCAATAGTGTTTTGAAAGTTCATATAAAATCTCTGCCTGTGTGCCACCATTTGGAGGAAACACAAACAAGGGCAATAAGGTGCTGATACTGAGTGGTCTATATTGCTTATAAGCAGTCGGTTTATGTTATATTTGACCTTATTGAAACTTATTCAAAGTCACTTAGGAATAAGAACTACAGGTCCTCTGTCTGTGCAATGGGAAGCTGTGCAGTGGCTGTGATGAATTTGCAGCTCGGCAGATGAGCAAGAGTAGCAGCTAACAACACAATGTTAGGGCAGAAAGTGAGAGACCCTTGGGTGTATAACAATT
Source organism: Phylloscopus collybita (assembly GCA_027886175.1). NCBI lineage: Eukaryota > Metazoa > Chordata > Aves > Passeriformes > Phylloscopidae > Phylloscopus > Phylloscopus collybita. The sequence continues at coordinate 43,863,062 of JAJNNQ010000137.1, read as the reverse complement.
GGGCAAAGGAAAGGTGTGATTCTACTTTGAAATGTGGCATGTCAGATGCTGGGAAACTGCTTCTCATGTTGGTGTCAATGTTGGTGTAAGGACTTCAGAAACTGGGGAGAGGGCTGAGCAGTGCCACCAGAGTGACATCGGGGTTGAAAGAGCTCTCTATCCTGGTTAGCATGTCAAAAGGACACATCTGAGAAGCCACTTAACAACCTGAAAGAACCTTCCCGGCATCAAGTACTGGGTGACCAAGAATCCTACAGCCTTAGGGAAAGGAGATAAGATAACGAAAAGTCTGGGAAATGCCTGAATCGAGGCATTTTTGGGAGGTAGAAGAGACATTTTTCGCAATGAGTTAAATTCTTTGAGCAGGCCACCAAAGGAATCAAGACCCCCATTTCCTGATGGCTGCATATCAAGGTGATGTGACTTTCTGGAAAATATATCTAAGTTAAACTTAAGATAGTAAATTTGTTATTTGAAAACATATGAAATGTGGAGGCCTGGGTATCTGGAGAGGTTGAAACAATTGAAAAATTAATAACATATTAAATTTATTTTTTTTTTGTCCTTAGACTGAGTTTACAAGTATCTAAGCTTTTATATTTTGGCCATCTTCTCATTGTCCTTGCATTCCTTGAATGGTAACTGGGCATCTATGCTGTGTAGTTAGTCATTCTTTGCATAAGGTTCATTAAAGGTGTGCAGGTTTTTTTGTACTTCCTGCCTTACATAGCTGTCCTGACAACAAAAAAGAAAAACCCCTCATAAACATTTCATATGAGTATTTAGTATATATTCATTTCATACGAGTATTAGTATTTAGTATTTCATATGAGAATTAAACATTTCATTTAGTATCAGCTTTTTCTTAGAGAGGAAGGACTCTCCTTCCAATACTATCAATTATACACTTTCAGAGACAGTTGTTTTGTTTTCAAGGCTCACTAAATTGGTTTAAGCTCTGAGTCTTTAGAAGACTTGCATGATTAAACAATCTGTATATATGAATATATACAAATGCCTTTTCGAATGCTTGGTTTTACTCCACTTTTCTGAGTGTACTCGACTCTTCTATCATTAGGAAAGTGAAGAAAGGTAGGAAAACTTCTCTGGGGGACATAAAGGAGTATGCAGAAACACTGAAAATGAAGCCTTGTATGTTCACCTGAACTGGTATAAGAAGCCTAGAGGAAAGGGAGAGGTTCTTAAAGTATCTTGAAAGGCAATGGTGGTTTTACTGCTCTTTTTATACTGTTGAAATTGTGACCTTTCAAAAGTAATATTTTCATTGCTTTGATGCCTGTTTTTTGCTTAGGTTATGTTACCAATTTGAGCTCACAGTTTAGTGGATAGAGGATAAGGTAAATAGAAAAGGGAAACAAAAACATACCCAGAGTTTATATCAGAAAAGTGACTGAATGGCTAAAAGGAACAGATGTTTCAATGCATGTTTAGACACATATTAGAGTCCCAAATACATCTCAGGAGTGCAGAGCATCAGTTGCCATTTCATAGTGGCAAATCAGTTGCCTGCATCAGATTTCTCATGTCTTTGAGCTGTCTCTATGTGAAGTACAATATTTCAGTATGGGCCACAGTATTGAAAGATAGAAGTTTGATTGATCTTGTCTTTTATTTTCATAATTACATTAGTGACTAGAAATTAAAACACAGATTATACCCTAGCTTCTAGAAGGAGAGAGTCCTCAAGTAAGGAGCATGAAAGCTCAATAAATGTGATTGAAAAGCAGTAGCATTCTGCATGCGTTGACCAGAATATGGTAGTATGGTGTGCTGTAGGGGACAGAACACAGGTTATCCAGCTGTCTGACTGTGGGGTGTGTTATTTAAGCAGTTACAGAACTCATCTTTAATTTCTTTTTCTTAAGCACAAGTTCAGACAAGCAGCCTAAATGAACAAGGAACTTTTGTCTTTTGCTGTATAGTCTGTCAATCATTATTAAACAAACCTAATTTCTTGTAACCTCTGAATTTTTGTGAGTCAGTCAGATCCATGGAAGTAATCCCTGTGGTCAGACATGCAGGTACTCCATTAATAAACATTGGATGGTTTTCCCTGCATTTTATTGTTATGATTGGGAAGCAGTTAATTTTTGAAGCTTACAGCTGCATTTTGGCTTAACATTGACACTCTGTTTAAGCCTTTTGGTGGCTCAGAATTACTTTTTTCTAGGAAGATAGCTTTTTATTATTTTTTTTTAAAATAAAAGACCCATAGAGATTTCCATCAATTTTTGTGAAAGAAACTATATGAAGTAATTCCTGCAAGACAGTGATGGAAAAGGGGCTGAAGCTAAAGGTCCTGGACATCCTGTCCTGTCTGTTCTCCTTGATACAAAATATCTTTGCCTATTTGTTGTGTCTGTCCTGCTGCTGTAATGCTGAAAGTAGCCATTTACAAATAAAAATTGCATTGTAACTGTAATACTGAAAGAGTTTGACGTGCTTGACTAAAGGGACTTTAGAGACCTGAAACCTCGTGCACTGTCATGGTGGTGGAAGAAGAAGCTTTGTCCTCTTAGGAGCCGTGATCCTGTGCCTTTCTCTGGCTCTTTCCATGGAAATGTGCCTTGGGAGCAGCTCTGGGGAGCAACAGTACAAGTATTGCACCAGATTTGCATCACCAGAGAGCCCAGCCTCGTTAGAATGCTCCTTCTATGCACGGCTTTAGAGTTTTGCACAGCTTTTGGGTAGTGGTGAGGAACCTCTGGAGGAGCTGTGAGAGCCAGAGAGAGCAACCAGCTTGGACATTCTGCTCCTGCATTGGCTCACAGCAAAGATGAATTTGCTGGCTACACACATGTAATGTCATAATAAATAATCTAAAGAATGAAAGTTATGGAAATTACATATTTAGGTATCAAACCACACGATGAAAGAGGAATTGCCCAAATTGCTCAAAAACAAAATCCATTAAAATTCTTGCTGCTTGTACAAATCTTTAGCAGTATTTTGAATGAAAACATCCTATAATCAGAAACCTACATGGTTTGATGAGCAAATATAGAAAGAAAAGTTTTCAATGTTTCTGATTTTTCCCCCTCATTTCTACCTGTCAAATTCATTCACTTAATTTAATCCAAATTCGCAAAAGTGTTTTGTGGGGTTTTTTTGTGGTTTTTTTTTGTTTGTTTGTTTGTTTTTAATCTCTGGAAGATGTTTCTATGTGGCTTATATTTTCTTTTGCAAACAAACCAGGGAAAGGAAATCTCAACAACTAAATCTCAGTTGTATTTTACCTGTGCTCTCATTATTTTTTCAAAGTCCCTTAAGAAGATAAAAAGCTTTTTCTAGTACTTCATAGTTCTTATAACCTGAAGATCAGTTTAGTAAAGCTTATGATAATTGCTGGCTTTAAGAGACTTCGTTTTCAGTCTGTAGACCTTAATGTTAAAAACTAATGGGAAATTTCACTTATTCATAAGTGTCAGTACTAAAACAGCAAACTTAAGGTTAATATACCTGCACAGCTTGAACGGTGGTAAATAAAGGAGCTGCCTGCTGTATCTGCATATGTTGTCACAAATCTTAAGCCAAGGTCAGAACCTTAATTTTGAGCCTTAACACATTTCCATTTGCCTCGTTCAAACACTATATATAGGCTTATATCCTGCAAATGGTGGTGTGAGGCTTGTCCAAGGGTCAGTCCTGATGAGTGAGTTAAGATTCAGGTCTACACATGGTATAACCCTTGCTCAAACTAACACAGGGCAAAATAACAGAAATCTGGAATTCTGTCAAAATTTCTTTCCTTTGCTTCATATCTACTCCTGATGCCTGACCAGGACACCACTGATCAACTGTTCCCAATTAGAAATTCTAAAAAAAAAAAAAAAAAAAAAAGGACTATGGGCAGGACAAGCACTGTGGAGTGCCAGGTTTGCTTTGTGGCTCTGGTGTGAGCTTAAACCTGTTTCACCCCAACCATACTGCCTGAACTGTGACCCAATGCAGGCTATTGGGAGTGTCTTGCAGGTGATATTGAAGTGGGTCTCAGGATGGGAGCATTAATTATGTGAAATCACAGGCAAATATTGCTCAATCTTTTCTAATATTTTAAATTCCTGAGGGTGTAGTTAATCTGTAAGTAGTGCCATTTTACGTCTTTTTTTTCTCTAATTTTAGAAATGCTAGTGTACACAGTCTGAAAAAAATGTATTGACAAAACAGCATGCTACGTGTAGTGGTAAATGGAGATAGTCTCTTAACAAAGTTCAGGTTTTGTAGCCATATGTACAAGATATGAGAAGCAAAATATGTATTGTGTAGGAACAGCTATGTTCCCATGGCTGTGGGTGTATCAGTGTGTGCAGCAGCCAGATAACTATCCTGCAGAGCACTCTGCAAAGGGCAGCTCCTCTATCTAACTGCCTCATCAGCAGCTCTGCTTCCTCCCAAGGGTGCATCTTCCTGCAGTCTGCCCAACAGGGCCTTATGGCTTTTTGTGTGTATTTTGTTACTTTTTTTAGTTTTTCTTTTTGGAAGAAGGATTTTGTTCACCTCTTACTGCCATGCATTGAATAAGATAACATGGAATTAACGCTTGCAAGAATATTTGACAAACATCAACTCGGAAATTCCTGGCACTGTGGGCCACAAGCACACCAGATATAAATATGCCAAAACAGTCCTTCCATTAACCTCACATCACCAGTCTGTCTTTTTGGGCTGAGTATGAAGTGTTAATTAGGAAATACACTGTACCTGGGGATTCAAACTACAAAACTATTTCAGGCACCTCTCTTATTCCTTTTGACTAAAAATTTTATTCTGGACATGAGCAACCATTTTTTTTTCCTCAATATTTTAGCAAAAGTAAAACCATTCCCATCAAAGTTTCCATTACTATAAATTAACATGTTTTTTTTCATTGTGGAATGAACTTCCATTTCTCACTTATTTATAGAATTATGCAACTATTAGCTGTAGTGAGTTCTTTGCCAGCTGCTGCCCCAGTATGGTATTAAGGAAGACAGCACATTCTTGTAGATTTGATATGTGGACTCAGAAATTTTTGGTCAAGAAAGCATTTGGTTCATTTTCAGGTGACTGACTAGGGCTAGCTCACTTCTCTTTTCCTTATATCCTGATTTCCATTTGAAAATGGGAATATTGATACTGATCTCATTCATAACATACTTCAGAATGTACAGCTGAAAATGCTACAAATGTATTCTATTTATATGATACACATATTACAAGGCAAGATTGTCTATTAAAGAGATTCAAAGATTGAACTTTTCTAAATATTTCATTTTATTGACATTCTTAAATAACTGAACAATGTAGAAGAGGTACATTTAGCTGTCTTGCTGGAAACAAGAGCTTGATCCATAGGACTGCATTCCTTACAGGTCCTTTGGTTTTTGCTTGGAAAATTGGCATTGTTTATCCTGAAGCCAGTCCTGTATTACAGAGTAGGCATCTGATTTGAGACAGCTCTGCTGATTGACCAGATTCATAGGAGAGTTGTATGTCTGTATGTCTGATCTGTGATCAGGTTGCTCTGATTTCACTCATAGTTTTGTACTTGTATTTGTTTGCTCCTGTGAAGTGCAGCTTTGGCTGCTGTGAAGGTGAGGGGTGGAGGAGGGGTTGTAAATCAGTTTACATTAATTGATGATTTTGCCCAAGTTTCCCTCTCCCTACCCTTGTCTCTTGGGGTTACACCCTATGGGTGGTGTTGTCTGCAGAGCAGTAGCCCCATGCTAATGTGCAAGGCTTTATGCAGGCATTGGGCATCATTGAAGTATGCTATCACTGAACATGGTCAGCACATACAGATTTTTTACCTATTTATGTCTCTTCCTGAATTTGTGAGCATGTCCATCTAGCTAATAAAACCCCTAAAGAATGGCTCTTTTATATCCTGACAAAAAAGGCTTTTTGATTAATCTCTATTAAGTAATATTGTTTAGTTTCTTGTAAACATGTACACATGTGGTTTGTTGTTGTTTTTGGGGGGTTTTGTTTCCTTTTTTTTTTTTTTTTTTTTTTTTTTTTTTTTTGGTTGACATCTAAATTTCTCATTATAATTTTTGACAATGTGTTCATTCTTTCCAGACACAGGTACTGTAGTTATAGGCATTGATTTATCTTTCTTTTCCTCTGATAAAAAAAAATCACATTTATATGACATCCTGCAGATCTCTGATGTTTACATAGTATCAGCATAGGGAAATACTACTTTCAGTTTGATACATAAAGCTCTCCTTGTCTCTTGCGTCTTTTGTCTGTAGGCTATTATGCATGTGACTAAAGCCATGCATGACTTGAGCAAATGTTTGAATAGGGTTCTTGTGTAGTAGGACTGTATAAGCCATTAGGCATACTCTCTTTAACTCGGTGATGAAAACATTATGGTACATTTGGTCACACAAAGTAGAGTAAAATTGCTTTTGTGGCAGCAGAATAAACAGCATTCTAATCTGTGGGGCTTTTTTATTGTGCACGTGTGTGTGTGCACTGCATACTTGTGGCAAAATTATCAAGCAGGACTGAACATGAAAAGTGTTAAAGTTATTGGAGTTGTGAAGTGAAAGCTGGGCTGAAGAGAGAAAAAATGTATTGCTTTTTCATTCTGAAATTTGAAATCAACATTATTCTGTCATAACTGTGATCTGAGCTTGAAATCTGTTAATTGACATGTGAGGCAGTTGCTAACCATCTTTTTTTATAAAGCCTTTTGTAAGTGCATTGTTTTTCTTTCTTCTCTATATGTGGTGAGTACTGGAGTAGGGACTTGAATTTTTGCTGTGGGAATGTGAAAAACATGGGAAGCTGCTCTCTGCCAAGTTATTTCCCCAAGGATCTGCTTTACATACTGACAATCAATGACCTGTCAGGTGTAGTTATGCACCATAGCAATGATATGAGGTCAATCAGATGAAACCAAGGTATGTATTCCCAGCAGATCCCAGCTATCTATTTAACACTGTCAACCTAAGTTTTCTTTGCTAAAGAGCATGCTTTTTCAGTTTTATTTCAATTTGATTAACTCTGGATTTGCATCTAACAATGGAATAAATATTCGTTTATTTTGTTTTGTCTTGAAGCATCTGTACTGCATGTTTTGCTATTTTGTCTTTTAACATAAACCCATGTTTGTTATATACCATGCAACTCTTCCTCATATTTGATGTAAAATGTGTGTGTATTTGATGTAAAAAAAATAGACAAATGTGTTCTTTGCTCTGATGGTCAGGAGATAGTTAAGTAATCTGTTTTATAGTAACATAAATTTAGTGTCTCCTAAACACATAAATATTTCCTTAGAAAAAGCCACCTTACAGATATAATACATTTATTTTGCCTTGCAATGCCATATTTGTCAAGCAAATGATGTATAATTTTGATCTATAAATCAGTATTTTTATATGGAATCTCTTCTCATTGTTTTTTGGAAATCCTGTGTCTTGCCAATGTTTCCAACCTTTTGATACCAGAGGGAAAATACTTTCTTAAAATGGATACATACAATGGATACAAGGATTTTCCATATTCCTCCCTTAAAAAACCCCAAAATAACAAAACAACCAAAAAAAAAAAAAAAAAAAAAAAGGGTCTGGTTTGTTAGCTAATGACTGAGAACTGCTAAGGATTAAGAATAAACATGCACTTGGTACACTGTGTACTGCATACAGTGTAACAGTACAACAGCATTTTTAGCTACTGTGTGTATCATATTGAAAACAGAAGACAGCAATGATAACAGAGACTAAACAACTGGATTAAAATGTATTTATTAAGTTACAAAAAAAAAGTAGAAAGAAAAAAGAAGTGTTCCTTTTGGGGGAAAGGAGACAATGAAGTAACAAGAAACTAAACCCAGAGCTTTTAAAAATATATGTTAAAAATATCTCATTCAGAAATGCAGATTAATCCTGTCTGAAAGCTGCTGCAGGATTTTGTATGAAAAATCCGTTTTGTTTTCATGATGTTGTAATTCATCCTTTATTTGTTGTCTTGCTAAATATAGTTCAAGCACTATCTGAGCATAAGTCAGTGTACGTCTGCACTGTGATTAATTTTTTTTTTTCAGATATTTTGAAGTCATCTGTTGATTTTCTGTGCTGCAAGACCAGCATGTGAATCATGTCAGCAGCTTTACTCCATGTTTGAAAAACATGTAAAAACCTTACTGTTCTTCAAACAGAGGAAGCAGGGGTCTGGATCCACATTGGAGTGTTGGAAAAAGAACACAAAGGTGGGATGTAAGATGATACCCTCATCCTTTAATGGGGGATAATTTGTATCTAACTTATGAAGTTGGTACACAATTTGAGGAAACGAGCATCCCACCCATTTTTTCTTTGTGTGCTCTGTAGAATTCATATCCTTCCATTTTTGTTTTTTGTTTCCTTGAATTGTGCCTCATAACTTATTGTCATTGCTCATTAGCTGTTGGTGTGTTGGGAGGGTTATCCAGACAGTGATCCTGCATGGTAACAGCTGAGCAGTTCAGAAGAGAGTCATAATTCATGGTGACCTTTAATGAAATATAAATCTGAAGAAAGCTACTTTTACTCTACCTACTTTTAATCCAGTTGTTTATCTGAAACAAAGTGGGAACTATTATTATCTTTAGTCTTTGCTGTCATGGTATTTAAATATGCTCTGAAGCAGAGGAAAGACATTTTCTCATGAGACCCTACTATTATCATTGTTTTTGGTGAATGGGATACATCATTTAAACTCCCATTTTCCTCTGACCATCAGACCTAGGACCTGGTTGATCAGTTCTCAGCCAGGGCTGCTGTGTGCCTTGACAGGGAATCTTGAGAGCTGCAGTATGTTTGCACATCCCCCTTTCTTCTGGAAGGGAAGGTCTACAGGTAACCTGTGAATGCAGTGTCGTTTGCATTTTCTAATTTCTCCTGTTTTCCCCGATAGCAGCAAGGAAGTACCGGATCCAGTTGCCTTTCCTGCTGCTCCAGAGCCTTGCTGTAGTAGCAGTTTAGGTTGCTCCAAACCAGCTGGCTAAGAAAAGCAACCATTTGCCAGTTGGGCAGAACGGCAAAGGGTCGGTGGAGGCTGGAGAGGACCACACTCTCCAGGGGAGCTGGTTTTGGCAAGCTGCAGTCTGCCCTCAGAGTGCACCTGCCCACAGTGAGGCTCTGAAGGCTTCACTGCTGGGGACACCCTGCAGGAGGGCGGGAAAGCACTGGGGGCTCAGCTGCTCCTCTGCTCCAGGGGGACAGTGAAAGATGGTCCTGCTTTCATCAGGTGAGGAACTGAGCCTGAGGGCTAAGTAAGTGATTTTTTTCCCTAATCCATTTTAGCAGAGGGTGAAATTAGCCTTTCCCCCCAGACAAATGTAATGCCAAGACCAACTACTCACCTCTCCGGAGATCAAGCCTCTCCTGGAGCCTTTCCCTGTACTCCCTGGACCACTCAGTGCCCTGTGCCCTGCAGCTTCATGCTGCTCCACTGCTTCCCTCCCCCAAATCCTGGTAGAGTGGGGTTTTACTGGCTGCCCATCTCCCTGCAGAAGACACTGCATGCTGCCTCCCTGAGCGGTGTCTTGTTCAGGTGCCATAGCCCAAACGACAGCTTGTGGGGCCACTGGGGTAAAATGCTGCCCATCCAGCCTATCAAGGGACCCTGTTTTACCCATTTGGTCCTGAATGGGGGAAAAATGTTCATTGAAATGACAAAAGAGGTGCCATCCTATTGCCTGAAACAGATGGGAAACCTACTTGCATTGGCCATATTGCTTTTGAGCAGTTCCTAGTTCATCCGCATAAAAATGTCTGTCCCCTGAGCCTTAGACCTCCTGTGGGCAGCTCGTTTGGGGTGCTACACAAATCTGTCTGGTGAAGGCTTACTGGATACATCTGGCTTGCTCATATTTCTAAAACTGAGCAAAGGGCTTATTTATTTGTGACTGTTCTCTCCATTTGTGTGGTGCAGGGTTGGTTACCCAAGAAGGGATGCCTGCCACGCTCTAAAATGGGGACAATTATCTGTGTGCAGCTTGAAAATAAAGCTGTGTCACAGCACCTGTTCAATCCCATTACAACGAAAGCCAGGATGGCAGGAGTAGAGCTGGAGCAGGGTATATAAGATGCAGTTTTATTTTAAGTGAAATTCAAAACGTACCAGTAGGAATAAACCCTTTCTTCATAAAGCAGTAGCAGGGAAGGGAGAATACATTTTCCAAGCAAATTGCAAAAGTTCAGGAAATTCTTGGCTCAGTATTTGTTCTTAGTGATATAAAGGAGAAGGAAGAGACTCTATCCAGCACAAACCATATTTTTAAGGATTTCCCAATATTGCTTCCTGTCTTTGTGCTTGTGAAGCAGATTGTATATAGAAATAAAACAGATTTACTTTATCTTTTCAGAAGAAAGTGTCTGCTATATAATTGGCTGGCTCTCATTCGTTCATTCATTGAAAAACAGCAGGAAAAGGGCTTTTGTGTTAAGAACAGTCAAGGTCAGGGATTTTTGTTTTTGATGTTGGCTGCCAGTAGCTTGCTTTCTCTGACAACTGTTTCCAAGTCAGTTTGGATAGCAATCTAGTTGCTAGCTTACAGGGAGATATTTCACAGCTACAGGTCGTCTGCAGTGAGTACAAACTAGAAGGAGATTTGAGGACCAAATTAAATGTCTTTTACTCAGCTCCTATTCCTGCCAATGTCAAATTAAGTTAATCAAGCCTACTAAAGGACACAGATTTGTGACCCTGATGCTGCAAACTCTTCTTTATGCACACTCACCTTTAGAAACTGTGTGAGCAAAAGCGTTACCTGTGTGACTTGGTTTACAGAATCAGAGGCTTTCACACAAGAATTCACTATAGCAAATATTTATTTTCATGGTAAGCAAATAAAACCAGAAAACAACGTTGTGATTTTATAAAATAGAGAACTAATGTTCTGCAAGTGGACATTTTTTAAGCCATAGTGCTTTGACATTGCACAGTTAATTGCCCTTACTCATTCACAGTCAAACTGTTGTATTTCTAAAGTCTCAAATTAATGGTTAAAGGAAAGTAAAAGAAATCATTAGACAAAATAGATATGTCATAAAATGTCAGCATTAAAGTCTGGCAGCATGACATTTGGGTGGCAGGCATGCACAAAGTAGAAATCTGCTGTAGTTTATTCCATGGTCAGTAAAACAAAGTCATACATCCACTGACAACTCTTAAGCCACTCACAAGCAGTCTGTGACACAGAGAGAGATTTCACTTTTTCTCACCTTTTAATGTAATTCTAAAGATTTTGTGAATATATCAATTAGAGGTTTCCAGTAATGGAAAGCAGGTTTCAAATGCTGGAGAAGTACAATAAATCACCAACCATATGGGCTTTTGTCATTAAAAGAAGGCCATAATTAGACAAAAGCTGAAGTAAGTTAAAATAGCTGAACAGCGATTCTAGGCGATCTTATGCAAAACTCCCTACCTTGGTTTATTCACAGGAAACTTCTTTAGAAGAATGAAAGAAAATCTTTTTCAACTCTTTATTTCTTGGCTACATCAGAAAGAAAGCTAAGTAAAAGCCATCTCAGTGATGCTTTTCATGCTCTGCTTACTTTGTTTTCGCATGAGATCCTGTCTGCTACCTTTGTTTTTTTCTCCCTGCTTTTTAGAGGGCTCCTTGTGCAAAACAATGAAGAGTCCTGATAACAACAGGCAGTTGCTCCAAGGCCTAGTTGTTCAGCAGGATTCACTCCAAGAAATTGAGAGGGGTGTGTTGAGTCTTTTTTCCATCACCAGCCTTTACAGTTAGCAGGCCAGATGGCATGAGACGGGTGCAAAAAATAACGACAATAAATAATACTGCAACTTACAACGTGGACCAAGCTCGGTTACTTCCACTTCATCTCACTGTTTGGAAGTGCTTTTGATGTATAAAAGCACCCCCTAAGATAATGAAATGCGGTGGCAGCTGGCTAATGGCTGGGAAAGTGCAAACCCTGCATTGAACTCTTCCCACCAGGCTATTCAGCACCCAGGCAATGTCAGTCTCAAGGAGACAAGGAGACGGGAAGAAACAGAGGCTTGTTGCCGTGCAGCATTTGGGCTTCTGGGCAGGCTGCTATAGGTGGGGTGTTATTTGCCTTGCTGAATAGAAGTGATATGCCCAAGGCAAAGGGAAAGTTTTTACTGTCTTAACACATTAACCTTGCAGACTCTGTCCTAGAAATGTTAAATGAAGCCACAGGGTCACACTACTTGAAGAGACACTGCTCTTGGGTAAACTTTAAAATGGACTTTTTTTTTACACTAAAATCCCATCAGTCATGCAATCAGGGTTAGTTTCCTTTCAGGCAGGACTATCTCGTGGCTCGCTTCCATGGGCAATAAAAAAATAAACACATCCAGACTTTTCTCTCAGCTGCTTCAGGCCTAAATGCAGTCCATGGTAAATGACAAGGATCCAAAATAGACAGCAGACACAGACAAATATGAAAACCCTATTTGTTCAGGAGCTTTAAAACAGTTGGGGATTTATTCCTCCGGCACAAAGAAAAGTTTCTGGTCTCTCTGTTAAGTGATCCTGTATTAATAATATTGTAATGGGGTCTGACCCTGCAAATACTTGATTAGATGTGCACTCATCTTCATGCATGTCATTAGCTCTGCTAACCTCAGTGCCGAGGTTTGTCACCAGAAAGTTCAGAATACACACAGACTGCAAGTTTGGGGCTTGCCCCTGCCAAAAGTGGCAACGGCCTGTCTCAGCAGGGGGGTGCAACAGGAGGTTTGCAGGTCTCATTGTAAAAAGAGTAAGTGCTGAAAGTCAAATTTACCAGAATAAATATTTAGGGAAAAAAAAAAAAAAAAAAGAGCGATCAGGTTTTTTTAATATTTGGCAGAATTTATTTTTTTTGTAATTAAGCTTTGGAACATTCATGCACAATTATAAAATTCAACTTGTCAGCAGTCTAGATTTAAGGGCTGGAAATATTTTGAAATATTATGGTTGTGGGTGTTATGATCTTGCAGGCAAGGGTCTTGTATGACCAAATGATCACATTGTGACACTTTAATCCTCAATATACAAGTCCACAATTGTCTGAGAGCTGTAGTAGCCTCCAAATCTCGTTGGTTTAGGAGGATGCAGAAGATTAAAAAGGGGGCATTTTGCATACTTTGTCTCAGATGAATACCCAGATCCACAGTCAGGGCAAGGCTGCTGAATCTCAGTGTGCATTTTGATTGACTGTACGGCAAAGGCACATTAATTTTTGTCACTTGGGCTAATGTATACTCTATCCCACAGTATGGCTCTGATATATTTCCTAAGAGTAAATGTAAGTGAGTGTCACCAAAATTTTTCAGTGCCAAGAGGGAATACCTCTGTTTAATGCTAAGATTATGGAGCAAACTTTTGATCTGTATGCAAACGTATGATCCCTTATCCTCACAAAGTGTACTTGCTTTTTAGGAAAAGTCTTTTTGTTTCATTAGGTTGGACTCACCAAGAAATCCCACCCAGGGTGGAAATATTGGCTCTATCAGTCAGCCTTCGACCATTCTCTCCACAGAGCTTGTTTTCTAAATCTGGTTTTGAGAGCTGTTTGCTTGACAGACTGCTTTGCAGACTTATGATTGTTTGTTTCTGGCTCGTTTTGATTGCTCTGCTAATCTCTAGACTTTGGCCTTGAGGCTATTATTTATTTTGTACTTTTATTGATGTTTGTTATTTGAAACTTTGTTTTCAGTAGATTTGCAGCCCCTTTCTAAACCACTGTTCTGATTAAATTTTGTTGAAGAAGTTGGTGGATTACTTTACCTATTTTCCCCTCTCGTTTTTCCTCCTCATAATTGTTCAGTTGAGAACTCACCTGCCTTTTGTTTGTGCCTTCCTTTGTGATTTATTTTCAGATTAGAAGGAGCAGCTGCACATCTTTTATTTTTATTAGTTCTTCTCGGTGAGTCAGGCAAAATATTAACCACCCTCAACTGCTCTTCCAAAACCTTAAGTGAATTGCAATAGAGCTTTTGGCTCCACACTTCAGAAAAAAAATATTTTTTTCTTTGACTGTCATCTCACACAGGCCTTTTGTGTGTGTGTCTGTATGTGTAGATATATCTGCCATAAGGATAAAATTAGTTAAAGTATCAGAACATTTGAAACTAGCTTGACCTGTCTGACAATTTGTCTAATGTTATTTTTGCAGGAGTTAGAGTATGAAATTTAGGTTCATATTTAGGCCTCGTCCCTGCAATGCCAGAAGCTCAATGGCGTGAATACATGCATCCAGTGTTTCCTGAGCACGCTGCTTTACAAGGCATGGTGATTCTTAGCTCTCTGGTTCTCTAGGTTTTATCTACCACAAAATGTAGTTTGGTCATTTTTATCTGTTAATAAAGTGGTTTCTGTCTTGATCTGGGTGATTTACAAAGTTTTACTATTTCTCAGTTATTGAGCATTCTGCCTGTTTACATTTACTTGTTTCATCAATGTTTTAACCTTAATGGGGCCCTAGCTTTCCTACAACTTACATATAATAATCTCTGATGTGGGACTTTCTTCCTGTTAATACATTTCAAATATATGTTTTGTTTCTCTTTAGGGCTCAGGGGTCAGTGTATAAAGAAAGAGGAGGTGAAGGAAGGAGGATGAAGGGGTCGAATATGCCACAGATCAAGCTAAAATCCCCAAAGACCAATTATTCATAGCAAATTTCATTTATTTTACAGAGCTTAGGTTAGTGCATTTCAATTTCTCATACTTGAAGCTTCAAGACCTTGGCCACACAAGAAGCTGAATGGCCACAGTGACAGCTAAAGCAAATTTGGTTTTTTTTGGGAATAGGACAGGATGTTCAAAACAGCCGCTTCAGCGGGGAAAGGTTTAAGTGCAGAACACTGCTGACATAAAAGCTTAAGTGCCTAAAATATGGGATCCCAAATTAACTGATGCATAGTTAGTGGGTTATTCTAAAGATTTATTTCTTGGAAAAGAATCTTAACAGTATCATATGCTAGCCAATTCTGAATTTGCCCAAGTCTGTGTCCACATAATGTGTGCTGAGGCTGATAAAGAAGACACATAAACTGGTTTTCTTGTTAACTATTGCTCTTTCTTTGTATACCATTTCGAATGGTTAAGTACCCTCTGGTGGGACCCTGGTTATTGAATTTTGTTTTTCTAATTATGACATGTTTCATAACAGACAGTATATGTGTGTGATGATTGTGGATTCATCTCCTGAGTAATCCCTGATAAACTAATCCAGGTTACAATTTCTCTTGCTTCTTCACATTTCAGCTGCCAGCAGTGGATTAACCTTGCTCCTTTTTTTTGCTTGCAGTGAGAGCTTATTTTAATGTGAATACCTTGAATAAAGTTGATTTCCTAAACATTTGATATGAATTTTCTTTCTCTCAGGAGTGAGACACAACATCCACTGCAGGACTGATTCAAAGTGCAGCCTCAATGGAAATTTAGCCTACTTAGACCAGGAGGCCTATGAGTCACCATATTACAGTATCTTTTCTGCTGGTGTCCACAAAGCATTTCATAGTCTTCTTCACAAACAGCACATTTAGGTGGTTCATTTCCAAAGGGAAAAAAAATCTGAAAAGTATAACTTCTAGTGTCCAGTAAAAAAAAAAAAAAAAAAAAAAAAAAATCCAATCCAAACCCAAACCAACAACCAAGAATATTTTTTGGATTTTTTTTTTTTAATTTTAATTTTAAAATCATCCTGAATGCCTTTTTTACACCAGTGTGGTAGTGAACTTTTGTGCCACCAAGTCAGAGTTTCTGCTAGAAAAATATATGGTGATTGCTTTTGAGCTGTAAGTGCTCCAGAGTAGACCTGCCCTCTCCAAAAAAAGTCTTCAAGGGTATTTCTGTTACTCTAATCCACTCAAAATGAGTTGCTTAAAATCTCTGGACTCTCTGACAGATGAAATGGGATTGATTGGAAGACACTGTTCTGCAAGGAACTCCAAGCACAGTTATTTTAAAGGACTTACTACCAAGAAAATGTAGGCACTCTCAAAGCAAGAAAAAAGAAAAACTGCCAGCTGTCACCTAGAAGGAATAAATGGGGAAAGTAATGAAAATCTTAGTGTGTAGCTGATAATTAATCTGTAAGGTGCTGCAGACTCCACTTAGCTTTTATAGTATCTAGAGAGAAAAAGATGTACTCCACCATCCTGCATATTCCTCTGTTTTTCTATCAAAAGGTTGTTAGGCCTCACCTCTTCAAAGATTTGTGCACAGATTTAATCTTCTGATTTTATGAATGGCAAAATTAGGCATGTAGGTCAATCTCTGCATGAAAAAGATGTGTATTTTTTTTCCACATCAGCCAAAGTAAACTGCTGGAGAAATCAGGGAATATTTCCAAACCATTGTGTTTAGACTTGCTTGGAGGGTTTCCTGAAGTGCATCTTCCTCATATTTTTCTGTTACTTTTGAGTATCAGGATGTGATGGATACACATGATTTTATTTAAGTTATTTAATTTTTCTTTTCCAGTGAATGAATTTTTCTTTTCCAGTGAATGAATTTTCAAGAGGAAGAAAAAGTTCTCACTTGTGGAAAAAAAAACCCCACAGAAAACATACTCCTTTTGGAGCAAAAATGAATAATCTGCTTTGATTAAAAAATCAAAACATTCTATTAACTCAGGTACTAATTTTCTACAGATATAGCTCCTGCTTAGGGAGGCTCTGCAGTACACCTTTCCCTTTCATCCCTTGTTATTTGGTGTATTCGTGTCATTTAACAACAAGGAACTGAAACATTACAATATGGAGTGAAGAAAGACAGCTTTTTAATACCATTTGGTTGTTTGCCAAATGTTTTGCAAGCGTTCCTGTTAGGACATAGTACGTGAGCATATATACTGCCTTATATATAACTGCATATTTATATTCTTACAACATATTTAAACTTCTCAGTTATAAATTTCTTGTACGTCTAGATTCTCCTGGGAAAGCAAACCTGCATAACCTGCCCTTGTCCTTCTTCCTTGGCAAGGTTAATGTAGCTTTTGTCATGCTGCGGGATCTTGAAGACAAGGTCAGTGCTCCACAGCAGATTGCAAATGGGTGTGTTTCAAGGGGAACGGGAGAAACTCAGAGAGGAAAGCTGAATGGGTTATGCATGATGAAAAGAAGAGAAGAGATAGTTAGAGATCTGAGTGTGTTGATTCAGTTGTATAATTTGGCCTCACTGTCAAACATAGGTTACAGTTCACCAGCAGAAATTTTTCTGTTTGCCTCTTCTCCTCCCAAACATAGAGGAGGGAAGAGGAATGGAAAAAGGAAGGAATTCTCAGATCTAACCAGTTGTTTTAATTGAACCAAGCTGTAGCAGATCTCAAGTTAGGCGTATTCAGGGCATTGCTGAGTGACGTGTTCCCTGTCTGTTTTGTTTTGTGAGGGGATTTGTTTTGGTTTAGTTTTGGTTTAGTTTGGTTTGGGGCTTTTTATTTTTTTTTTCCTTTGGAAAGGGTTGTTGTCTATTTAATACAAATATTTATCACACCATGAATTTTGGATTTTTTTCATGAAACATGAGGCAAGTTCTTCAAGATGCTTTTCTTGGTAAGAAATGACAAAGAGTGCCAATGGGAATACTTACATGATCTTTTATGTTTTCCTGCTTGAAGTATGTGAAATTGCAGCTGACAAATGCTGCAATATTCCAATAGGAACTCACTTCATTTCTTCTTCCTCAACAAGTTCCTACACACACCTTTTACTACAGAATGAAGATTTCCTTCTCATGTCTTTGCCCAAAACTTAAAAAACAAAAACAAAAACAAAAAAAGGCAAGCAAAAATACTTCCCACATTAAGTTCAAGGCAAAAGGAAATAAGTTGTCTGTAGGGAGACTGGTGTATGCTCTCTTAAAATCCTGTTCCTACTGAAGTCTTTCTGAACTTTTTATGCTATAAAGCATGGCCAAGTTTTCTTCACTGATGATGGAAACTTGGCCTTCTATTTCTTTGGAAAGTCACTTTTATTCTATGCTTTATCTCATCAAGGGGCTTCTAGAACAGCCATGTGCTGCAATGCCCAATGTTTTCTTATGATGTGGACCCATGGGGCCTGATGATGTTTTGTCCTGTAGTATTTCCAGCAGCTGCAAATGGCTATGAGAGTGAAGGTGTGCTACAGGCATTGACCCTGCATGCACTGTTTACAACAAGCACAAGGCATTGAGGAATTCAGCAGTGTTCTTCTCACAAGTAGTGCTTTTCCTTTGCCAAAATGTTGCCTGTCTTCTTGCAGTACCTCCACATTGCAGACTCACCCTTTGTCATTGTCCAAACAACGTGCCTGAACAACAGATAATTTTGTTCATTGCCTCAAATCTGAAAAACTAGAGGGGAGGTGAGAAGTGAGTCCAGCAGAAGGGAAGCTACTCAAATTTTAAGTTAAATTAAAAACCTAGATTTAAATTTGTGGGATCTTCAACATCTTTTCCTTGCCAGCTGGATTGTTTTAAAACATAAAATGTTATTTGGAAAGGAACACTAAGAATTTCATTCAGGAAAATATTGAAATAAACACCTTGTCCAAACAAACCTTTCAGTTTTAACAATACCATAATAGTAATGTCAATAGTCACTTTTAGATGTTTTCCTGTTAATTTTTTATCTCTTCCCCTGTCAAATTGGTAAAATATGAATTTCTTTCCTTCTCTTAAGTTTCCTGGGAGTTGTGGGGAGACAGAATCTTTTTAAAAACCTCTGTTTGCAAAAGATGGGCCAAAGAAATTATTTTTATGCCTATTGATTTGCGTCCTTCCTGGGTAAACTGTAAAAATATCTGCTTTTTATTTCCCACAGAAATTCCTGTTCTGTGAGATGTACTCCCGTTTCCTTTATCCAAAATACTATTACTAATACCTTTATCTAAAAATGCTAATTTAATTTCTGTGAATCTTTCTTCCTGCCGTAATGGAAAGCCCCTCAAGTATATTACCATGCCTGCTACTGTTTGCTGTATCAGTTCCACATGCTAATGTGATTTCCTGTAAGAGGAGACGAATATATTTGTTCTGCAGTGAAATCAGGGGAAAGAAAAAAAACCAAACCAGAGAAAAGCCTGACCAGTGCTCTAAAGAGAGTAATCTCAATGGAAAATATCAAATTGGTCCTGTAGTATGAATGTTAAATGTAAAATCTTGTTCTAGCACAGACTCCAGACTTTCTCTTCTTTTCTGGCCAGTGACGGATGTTGTTTCTGCCACCTGTTTGGAGACAATTGTGCAACTGGGACTGTGGAATGACGTCCAGTTGCCTTTTTTAGAATATGAATAGGACTTTTGAAATAGGCTGTGCTGAGCAGTTTGGGACTGAATCACTCTGTAGACTTGCCAGAGAAAGCGTTTAGCTGATGGACATGAGCCAAAGCCCACTGAATCTCACAGCAAGGCTGTTTTTGGCCTTGGTAGGCTGTGGCTTAAGCTCTGTATCAATGACAGTTTCTTTTCTGGAATTATGAAAAAACCTTATGATTTTTAGTTTCTGACTTCATTTTGCCAAAGTGTTTTACCTATGTTCTTTCAGTTTGTACTGCCACTGCCTGGTCTGGCTCTTCCCTGCTCTGAAAGGGGTGTGAGGTTTGATGGTAATGTGGATGCTTCATCATGAAAACGTCAGGGGTAAGGAGCAATCTCAGAGCTCAGCTGGCTGAAATGCTCAGTACCCACTGTCCACTTTTACTCAGTTTTCATTTCTAGGTGTGTGCTATTTTGGAGTGCCTCAAATACTCTCAGACTCCAAGCTATTTTGGATGTGAGCATGTCATTTCCCCTCCTTCTGCTGCAATCACAATTGGATTCTGCAGGCACTTCCCATAACAGGCCTCAGCTATCAATGGGGAGACTTTCAGTGTATTTCCCTTTGCAAAGACTTTTGTTGACAGATGGGAGTTGTTACTTGTTTATATCAGTCTGTGAGTAATGCCCTTTTGCTCGCATTGTACACAATGTTTTTGGGTTGTTTGACTTTTATCCCTCCTGTTGTTAGACAACGTTAGCTTTGCAAGGTGCAAAGAACAATCTTTTCCCCTCAGGTGTCATTTTTTCTGCATTTTGTTCGTTCTTTTTTTTTTTTTTTTTTTTTTTGAGATTCTTTCCCAATTTTAAAGACAAAAAGAATAGACAAAAATAGGAAAGCTAACAAGCTTTGAGGCCTTTCCCAGTCTGCTAGTCTGCTGTGAATAGATGTTAAACATAGATTTGTGTGTCTAATTTCAGGCTTCTCAGATGCCATCTCTTTTGAGTCTCCTCTAGATCGGTTCAGCACACTGCTTTCATGCTATTTTCCTTGGTTTTATGGGATGCAACCTAAATTGCACCAGCCCCAGCATTTCTGTTAAATTGTAGGATGAGCCCATTCTCTGGAGACCTCACTCCGTCACAGTTCATACAATAAGACCTTATCTTGTGGGCCATTGAGCATGTCCTATGAGAAGAACACTTAAACCATCCTTATGTTGAATATTGACTTTTAGTATCCATCACTCTGAAGTCATACCTTGATAATGAAAACTGTCCATGATAACTTTAGCATCTCTTTTATTCTTTTTCATTTCACAGATAGATGAAATTTTTTATCCTTCCACCTGCTTGCTTCTTTTTCTTTTTTCTGTGTTTTTATTCCAACAAAGTTGGCTTTATCATGGCTGTATAGACTGTAAGGCAGTATACATTGCTGTAATGGTGTTGAAACTGTGGCGACACCTTCAGAGCCCAATTAGCACACTTGTGCTACATTTCTACATAGAAGATGGACAGCCCATGCCTACCACACTATTTCCTTGTGTTTCTTCTCATACATAGATATAAAAAAATCTGCTCCAGTAGCCCACTGTGGTGAAATATCCCAATTTCACATGATTCCTATGGATCAAGCTCCCTGCAGACATGCTAAGAAGGTGTGTGGTTTTGATCTTCTACACTGGCCAACGCAAAACTCTCTATTTTGTAAATTTCTGGTCCTGTACACCTTTCCCACCAGAACTACACACCCCATTGCAGTGCATTAGAACCTCCCTGGAATGCTCTTTCTTACTTCAGTTATTTTTCACAAACCTCTTTAAAATAACCCTAAATTTATAGGTAACATCTGCACTGTGCATTCTACAATGATAGTTATGTTCTTTTGTCTTTAGCCACTTCTTCCCCCACTTAGGACTGTGGAAGGGTTTGTGAGAACATTCAAAGAAACAGATGACTGTTATTAAGACTCTGCTTTCTCTCTAGAACTAATTCAGCCATGGAGAAAAATAAAGGAAAACTATGCCCTCAGGCATGCTTTCCCTTATGCATATACTCATGTCCCATGAAAATATTTATCTGTAAATTAGCAGCTTGGTTTAGTCTTGTCTCTCAAGGTTATCTGGTTGCAGGGTATAGCATGCACTTCATAATAAGTGAAAAACAAGTTTAATCACTGGAATTCTGTTATTTTCAGCTGCAATAAGATGCAAGATCAAGGTAACAATTTTTTTTTGCCAGCTGGAGCCGCAGGGTAACAGGCTGCTGCTGGCTTTCCCTGTAGACAACAGCAAAAAACACACATTGTGTCAAAGTAATTGCACTAGCAGGTGCCGTTGAGCAACTGTGTTTTGGTTGCGACACTATTGTGGCTCATTGCTTACCACAAATGTTTGTGTATAAAAAAATTCAGTTCTGCTTTTAAATTCCTATTCAACTGACAAGGAATAATAGGGTAGACAATGGTGAAGCAATAGCTACAGTTTAAAAGACAGCAAGTCTCCTTCCCATTTCTGGTGGGCGAATACCACAGTTCTATCACAAGTTCTCCCTCAGGTGTTTATCACAGCAACTGTAGACCAGCATTTGGTGCTGGCAACATTAAGAGCTGTAAGAACTGTAAGAGACTGTTGCAATGGGATTGTTGCATGCGATATGATTATGTCACATGTTTAGGGAATAAAGAAATTTCATGCATCATACTGTCCTTGCTGAGGGCTACATGTGCAGCAGACCCTCTTCTTGCCTGCCTTCCTCGTGCTCCACCACAGAGCTTGGCAGCTCCTGCTGCAGGAAGAGCAGTCATGAGAGGTGCAGCGAAGGGAGGGCTGGCAGCACAGCACCTGGGAGCCCATAGTATTTAGGGTGTACAGAAACAGTGATAAGCTTGGTGTAGGTTCCTCCTAGTCTTGTGAGTCCATCCCTGTAAGCTTACTTGCTGAAACCATCATCTGCTTGTGCCATGCCCAAGACAATGTTTAATTTGAGCTTTTCAAGGCTGTGGACAGATGTGGAGAAGGGCACTTCGAAGAAATACCCCATCTCTGAGCTGAAAACCCCGTCTGAGATGCCCCCAGGGTGTGTTAACAGGTTGCGGTATGTACACTGTTGTATAGGACAGATATAAGATCTCCTAAAGATGGATTCACCAAATCAAAATTAACAATCTAAAAATGGGACCAGTGGCTTTAGCAGTCTCCTTAGCGTCCCCATAAAACCAACACGCACCTCATACTGTCTGACCTAGATATCTATATCAAAATTAGTGCATATGTCTTTTTGGAAGCCAAACATTTATGCTTGCATCCTGTCAAATGCATGCAGTATAAAGACATTGGTTCCTCACTACACACTGAGAACAGTCTAGGGACAGAGCAGAAATCCAAGTGTTGTTCTTTTTTTTGTCCAGCACCTCCACCTCTCTCCAGCCCCATCTCTACCACAGGGCTGTGAAGCATCTCCATGTCCCTGGCTGTCCCACTCACAGCCCCTTCGTTTTCATGCTTGTGAGAATGAAAAATGCTGTTATGGTATGGGATGATGCTTTCAGTTTGGGTGATATTTGTAATTTGTTTTTCCAAGGAAACATCCCTGCACTTTTGCTAACAGCCCCTTATATGCATGGCTGTGGAGGAGTTCCCTTGTTCTTGTCTGCTTGGCATCTTTGCTGTCCTCAGAGCACTCCAATTTGATGTGATTGCCATTGCTTGGTACTCTTCAGAAGACAATGTTTTATAGTCTTTCCACTGAATCCTTTTCTTACACAATGTCCATGATACAGGTATCAAGAGCATTTGTATTTTTATTTCTTTTTCTTCCTTTTTCCCCCTCCCTTTGAACAGCTCAATGAAACTGCCAAAGCTGCCATGTGTTTCAACTGAATAGCCACAATATTGTGGTGCTGTGCAATACTTTCCCTTTCCTCTCTCCCTGCCCCAGATGTCTCGTTCCCTTACGCTGACACACCAAGAATGTGGTTGGAGGCTCCTGGCATAGATTGACGTTGGTCTACTGATGGGAAACAGCTGAGAACCACTTTCCACCAGGACAAAACTACTGTATCCAAAAGGACACCAAGGGCATTACTTATCTGCTCATGATGGTGTTTCTGACAGAAGACATGGCTGACCAATAAACTTTGGTGCTTTTGAAAGAGATTTCCTCTTTTGAGCTCTCTCTTCTTGTTGATTTTGAGGCAACATCAGACTAAGAACATCTCTGCTATCTGACACAATTTTACTTTGTCATTTTTGGGGCACTTGATTGATCTTGAGATATTGATTTTTGTATATAATAAGGCTAAAGTGGACAAAACATGTACTGGTTCCTTTTCTAGTTCTTATGACTGCTCTTGCTTTCAGTTTTGTAGAGTAAATCTAATGCTTCAGACTGGGCTATTCTACTGAACTTCTAAAAATTTCCCACTGTCAACAAGCATGAGCTTGGGACCTCTGCTTGGGTGTCATTCTCAGGGCTGCAAATTTGCCCTGGGCATAGCAGTGAGGAAATCTCAGCTTGCGGTACGTGCATCTCCCCCCGTCAAACTGAAAGCCAGGCCAGTTCATTAGACATAAAAAATATCTAGATTTTCTGAAATCTTGCAAAATATTTGGATAAAACTGGAGGTATGGAGTGACTAATAAAACTGGAAGAGAAGAAAGTGTATAAATTTTACAATCTAACAGCAAATTTCATGAAAAGGATCTGAGGGATAATCTGAATGTGAGGATGAAACCTTAACTTGTGCATTGTGAGACCATGAAATTAAAACAAAACCAAACACATAAAAAAGTGGGATCATACACTTGGCGTGGAATAAGCTGTTTCAGACCCTTATGGCATTTCCACATACCAAGAGGGTTTGTTCTCTGCAGCAGTGGGGCAGCAGCTGCCATCTCACTGCAGAGCACAACAGATGGTGAAGAGGAGAACTCTGCTCTGCTCTTGGTGAGTTTCTGGGCTTTCTTCTTTCTGCTGTTTACCTGGCATGGGAGATAAAACAGCCCAATGAAATCTACCATTTCTATCTACCATTTTGTTAAGCAAAATACCCACAAGATTATAACTTATCTGTTTTGTTGAAAACGCTGGTGAAGGAAGGACAAGAGGTAATTTATTTTGGTGAAGTCAGAGGGGAACTGTAACTTCCTGCAGTAGGAAACTACCTTCTACAGAGAGAAGGTTGCAGAGTAACATCTAAGCTGGAGTGGGACTATGGATGCTCAGAAGCAGCAGGAGGTTGAGGAGGGAGTGAGCAAGGCTGAACTAAGATTTCCCTGTTCTCATTCTTTACCCCTTTAATTCCTTCTCTCTGTGACCAGTAATGTTTTCTTCTTTTGGATTGATGTAATACCCACACTGCTATGCTGGTATCTTTCTGAATGAACTATTTTTGCTCAGTTTCAGAGATGGAACTGAATTAATCCGCAGCCCATGATTTCAGATTACCTAGGAAAAAAAGGTATCTCCAGTGTGTGTGGCTGGGCTGTGCTGCCCCTGGGGCATCCCTTGTGTGCTGTGTATCTCCCCATCGGTGGGGCTGTGCAGCGTCGCTGGGAGCGGGGCAGCTGAGCTCTGCCTCTCCTTGGCAACAGCTGTGCTTGCTGAGGGGCTGCCCTTTGCTGTCTAATCCTAACAAGGCAGGTGCTGGTGGTGGGAGGGAAAAGAAGGAGGGGGGGGGGGATGGTTTGTCCAAAAGAAGAGAGTTAATGTTTAACTACACAAAATCATCTGCTGCACACCTTCGTGTAAGAAGTCCACCATTTTCCTGAAAGTGCTGTTGCCAAGAAGGGGACAGGCTGCTTAAAGCCTGTTTTTCTTTTTGGCTGCAGAATGAACATTCACCATCCCCTCTTGGAATTACTCCTCCCCTGACCCTGAGGAGAAATATTTATTTCTCTTTGCCCTGGCCCAGCACATGTGCCAGTTACTTTTTCAGCCTGTTCCAAAATTTTCTTGGATTAAGTAGGACTTGACCCTTACTCAGGAGCAGATCAGCACTTTTTAGACCTGTTCTTTGACTCAAAACTTTTTCCTATCAGAAGATATTTTTTGGCCCACATTTCTACTTACAGACTGGAATAAAAATAAATGGATAGCTCCAACATTTTGCTTGTGTCTCCCCACACCCATAAGATTTTTAAAAATTAACTTTCAGTCAGGAACTATTGAGATACTTAATATTTACACAGCTATTTTCCTAACAGTGCCCTTCCTAGTGGTTTATTCCTACAAACTGTCTGCTTTCGTTGTTGTCCAGGGTAGAAACACAAGCTGACAGTCAGCAGTCTGACAGTAAAACATCAACTGAAACAATAACCATCAGGTAACCTGGCATGATGCAATCCATAGAAATCACTCTCAGGTGTTAGCTTGGGGCTGGGCAGAGAGGGAAATGTACCTTCATGATGTTTAAAATACATGTGACATTTAAGATTTTATGTTTTCTTAAACTGATCTGATATTATGTTTTCTAAATTTTAAATTCAGGACAAAGACATCCCTGAGCTCAGAACAGACAAATAACCTTCCCATCATAGTCTAGGAGAGATGCATATATCAGGGCTTTTTATTGATACAGTCTAGTCAGCCCTCCTCCTTCCTCCCCTGCTGCCAAATGTGCAGCTACAGAGAGCAATGCCAGGCTGATAGGGTAGGTCTGTGCTTATGGGCAGTGACAATGTGTTAGAAGGAATGCTGTGAGGATCTGAAAGTCTGCACTGCTCTGGAAATTACAAGTTGATGGGCTATGACTGGATTATGGTTCTTCCTGAAAACTGAGAAAGTGGAAAGCGATGAACACAGATGCTAACTTCCTGGGAAAGAGGGAGAAGCTTTATATTTCTGTACATATAGATGTGGGGAAAAAAGCTCATTTGAAGTATGTGAATATCCTGAAAAATATTTTTCCCTTTACTCATGCAAGTTCTCCTGCTAGCACTGGGGGAACTATTTGTCCCAGGTTCAGAGTGGGAAGAAAGTGCATGCAGTATTGTTTCAGGGCATTTGTGCTCAGAGTTGCTCCCAGCAGAATCAATGGGATTGATGTTGTTATGAAAGCAGCACTGAGGCTGGCTGCTTCTCATCAGGTGATGATACAGAAATCAGGAAGAAGTCACATTTTCTCTTCTTATACAAGAGGGAATGGCAATTACATTTTGCTCTTTGCCTTTCTTTTGGCACAGCTTTTCTTTGACTCTTTAGCTTTACTCGGCTCTTTGACAGCTAGTCCATTTTCAATTAAAAAAACCATTATTTTTATCTCAATCAAGTCAAGTTTCTGTACTGATTGCTGGGCTTCAAATGCTACAGGTCTCTGCATGAATCACAAGGAGACAAAAGATATCTCAGATTTCTTGGCTGTTTACAGTAGGGCTAATACAAAATCCTTTATCCAGCAAAACACATTAGCTCAAAACTCAGAGGACTAGAAAAAATTACTTTGCTTGATTAGCTTTAAGCTGACATGTCTGAAAACATCAAACAAGAATCAGTCTGCTTTTGAAATTTGTTTCCAGTTATAGCAGATGACCACCTGGATTCCCAGCAGCATCACATCCTAACTTAAAAGGGCTGCACTTTCACCACAAAGGTATCCCCACAGACTCTGCTGGGTTGAATAAAACCATTGGAGACCCCTGCTGAAATCCTGCACCCGTGTTAAGAGGTGAGGGAATCAGAATGATCTGGTGAAGATGTAGAATAGAAATCCTAGGAGAACTGGGTGAGGGAGCTAGGAGTGCTTATGCTGGAGAAGAGGAGAATCAGGATAGACCTTATCACTCTCTGCAACTACCTGAAAGGAGGTCGTAGCCAGGTGGGTATCAGTCTCTTCTTGCAAGGGACAAGCAACAGAACAAGAGGAAATGGCCTCAAATTGCACCAAAGGAGATCTGGATTGGACATTAGGAAAAATATGTTCACCAAAAGGGTTGTCAAGCACTGGAACAGGCTGCCCAGGGAAGAGGCTGAGTCACCATCTCTGCAGGTACTTAGACAACGTGGTAGATGTGGTGCTCAGGGACGTGATTTATTGGTGCACTTGGCAGTGTGAGTTTAACAGTTGTCCTTGGTGGTTTTAAGATATTTTCCAACATAAGCAATTTTATGTCTTTGTGATTTCATAATTCTATCTCCTTGTGACCTCACATCCAGCCCTTTCAGCAGCAGACTCACTCAACAGAGATACTTGTACAGCTTTGTACTTGAGGCGAAGGATACTCCTTTAGCAGGCATTATCTTGGCAATGGAATTGTCTGCATTGTTCTCAAATATTTGGGATTTTTCAAATGGATTTTCAGGATATTCTGGTAGAGTTTCTCTTTATCTTTACAAAACACAAGCCAAAACTTGTACTGTTTACACAGGAGACAGGTAACGAGTAGCCTTGTCTGAGCCACAAGAAGGGGTAGAGCACAGACCTGCTGGCCCAGGAAGACTTATAAACCAAACTGAGAGACACCATCTCCCCAAGGGGTTTTTTTGGTTTTTTTTTCCTCACTGTTGTCTTCATGTGAAAAGACACAGTCCTCTAACATGAGAGCTGGCAAATGTTCTCTGCCAGACGTAGAGCATTGAGTATTGAAACAGCAAAGGTCCAAGGCCCCAGCACAGAAGAGGGAAAAAGATTTCCCTGCAAGATTTCGTTCACATATCTTGGGCTTGCTCAGGGTCTCAGTGGGGAAGGTAGCAGGCAAGCTGTTACATGAGAAGGAAGTAGGAAAGGAAATAACAAAATTAAAATGATTAGGTGTTTCTCTTCGGGGCTATGAAACAGAACTGTGCTGATTTAGAGTGGGTAATCTTCTCTCCAGCCTGTACAGCACTTTCAAACAGATAACTTTATCTCATACAGGTTTTGGTAGACTGAAGTCATATAAAGAGGCAAGGACCAAGAATATTCTAGCAGTTTACACACTGTAGAGCAAGCATCCAGTTTTTCTTGTTTGTTTGTTTGTTTGTTTGTTTAGTGAGTATTCTGTGTGTTTATTTTTCATTCCCTTTAACAAAAGTATCAATGAACAGAATTTTAGAACCAGGCATGAATACATTTCTTTCAGATCCTTACAAGTGATGTACTGGTATTTACCCAGTCAGGATAACCAGGTCAAATTGTTTTTGGCACAAATCCATAAGCATCAGTTCCTCTGTCTGGCAAATGTTGTTTTTGTAGCAATCGTTGGGACTGCTGTCTAGTCCACTTCCAAAGCATCTTGATAGAAAACAAGGAGCAGATTTAGAAAAACAGTCAAGTCCAAGCAGAGCAAAAGCAGTCGTCTGAGGCAAGTGATTTCCATATACATATGAAATAGTCCAGGGAACTGCTAAAATTATCCGCAAAACAAATATATAACTCCACTTTATGATAGGTGGAATTTTCTCCAATACCAGAGTTTAAAAGTGGTACCTATTTTACATTCACAGCAATCTTCAGCACATAAGGAAATTTCATCCTATGACCTGCTTTGGTTTTGCCCTTATCCTTTAAAATTACCTGCCAAACTTAGCTATAACATCCAATATTTGAGTGGAGTATCTTTGGAAGCAGTTATATGGTATATATCTTATCTATATGTTGCGTGGGGTGACAGCTCATGAGTTACAAGAAGTGCAATGCCTAATGCAATCAATTCTAAGCAAATTAATAAATTTAATTTTACAATCAATTTATAATCTTTATACAAATAGACACAAAAATATAAGACTAAGTGTTCACCAAGCTTAGAAGGAGGTCTGCTCTAAATTTTAGTCTTGAAAAGAAAGCAGACTTTTTTAAGGTAACATGTTGTGCTTCAGACAACCAAGAATATGCTACAAAATTAAGTTTTCTAAGACATTTCATAAACTTTCCCCCCTGAAAACTGTTATCAGATTTTAGTCTGTAAAAATTGTCAAAGAATGAAATCCATATCCTAAGGACTGGAAAAGGGGCTGGTTTGCATTTTAATTTTAGACAGGATATCAAAATATGCTTGAGTTCTGTATTTGCACTACTAATTTAATAATCTAAATCATGCTTATATGATGCTGACCTAGAAAGTGGTCATTACGACAGGAAAAAGATCTTGGAGTTGCTGTTGCCAAAATCAGCCCAGTGTGCAGCATGGACAAATAAGCCCAAGACACCTGGGACATCATCAGGAAGGATGTTGAAAACAGGAGGTGCCTTATTTTCTGCTGTTAGAATCTCATGTGCCTTCATCTTGAGTATCATCTGAAATCCTGATCTCTCATCTCAAGGAGGGTTTAGTCAAGGTAAAAAAGGGCAGTTACAATGTTCAAGAGGTTAGAGCAGCTGCCTTAAGAGAAGAGATTAAATATCTTGGACTGTTTAGTTTGGAAAACAGAAGGTTTTGTGATAAAATGAAGATAGTGGATACACTGTGTGATGAATTGTGGGCCTATGCTACTTGATCAAATTAGCAGAAGAGCAACTTAAAGTTAGTAAAAGGAAAGATTTCTTTTTTTCATTGAGCATCAAACTTCTGGAACTTGCAGCAGATGTCAGCAGATCAGAAAGGGGTGAAGACACATCTGTGAATACTACTGGTAATAGGCAAGGAGGTGCCCTCCAGCACCCTAGCAAGGGTAAAGGAGTGAAGAATGTGTGCTTGCTCACATGCACTTCCCAAATCACATCTGTTTTCTCATTGTTGAAAAAGAATACCATGCAGCATGGGCCAGTGGTCTGACTCAGTGGGCAGTAGTTGCAGTTTTATGCTGTACAGCTGCTCCCTGTGCTGGAGAGGATTTTAATGCTTTTGTACAACATTTTTCTAAAAATGAGAGCAAACAAGCTGACAGTGTGACAGAATGGGTTACTGAAATAGTAGCTGGAACTTTTCCCTCCAGGAAAGGTGAACATTCCTGGAAACGCTTAAAAATTCTTACTAGCAACATATTTTCCCCCATTTTCTCACCATTGTTTTGAAACAATAAGGATACACAATCCATCCAAACATAAGGAAAGAAGTGTCACAATACCATATGCATCCATAAAATACAGAAAAAAGTGTTACCTGTATGAGTAGACAAGTCCTTGTGGGGTATTTTCCTTCCTGTTCTCTTTTAACATTTCATGTGTCTGTCCTAGTTTTAGTAGGTTAACAGTACTCTGTAAGTCCTTAGTTTTCATTTGCCATCTTCTGTAAAAGCCATCCAGTCTCATCTCCCTGAGTCTCAAAGCAGCTTTCTGGAAGGTTGTTGCCTACACTTGATAGAGATGAAGAGCGGAGCTTGAGAAATGAAGAAGCCCAGCACTCAAGTACCTGTTAGAATCTTCATTGCTCAAATATGTATCCTGATAGCATTTCCAGACCTTTATCTTTGAATTTCACACTGTCAAAATTGAAGAGACAATAACTCTTTGTTTCTGGACAGAGAAATTCACATATGCTGTTGTGTGAGTCCTGTAGGAAGCATGAGAGCTTCTAGAGTGTGAATTGTTTGCTCACAGGCTCTTTTTCGTGCAGGAGGTGCACACAGTCATTTTAATTTTTTTCCTCTCATGCACACTGGGGAGGATGATCATTGTAGAACTTTCTCTGTGCTGCCCCATAAATAATAAATAATAAAGAACGATGTGTGAAGCTAGGCATGAAGGATATTGGTGGTTTGCCATTTATCTTTCAAAGAGCAGCCAGGTATCTCCTGCCAGTTGTTGTACATTTAGCCAGGTAAATTTTATGGTTGTCTTGCTGTCTACTCTGTGTGTTTGTTTACATGTATGTGGAGAACACTAAGCTTATTTCAGGTGGGATGCATGTGGGTTTGCTGACAGAAACCAGCTGAAGGCAAAACTGAGCTACTAGTGCAGATGACTTGGATTCTTAACATTTGCTAAGATTTTTCAGACTTTTGTTGAAGACCCTTGGTTTTGCAACTTTCTATTTCCAGCCTGGCGACAGCTACTATTCAACCTCTTCTCTTGCAGCAGAAACTCAGAGCTATGAATCTGCATGCTCTTACTCCCAGTTGTAAATATCCTTACATAGTCTATGGTTCACTGATGCAGATGTTGTAGGTTATGGTCTATGTCTATGTGGTAAAGAAATATCTGAGAAATTAGGTTAAAAAAAAATCACTCCACAGTTCTTATCCGAAGCTGTCCCAAAAATTAAAGTCATATTCGTAAAGGTTAGACCTTCATATATTAAAATCTCAAAAACTCCTCTAATGCAAGACAGTGGGTGACCTACAAATTAAAATTAAGTGGTCTACCAATCACTAGAGTGTTTTTTCTATTTTGCCTTTTTTTTTTTTTTTTTTTGGGTTTGGTGTTTTTTATTGTTTTAGTTGCTGCTAAATAAACCAATGAATCATTTGTAGTTTTGGTAATATATTAAATGTTGACAGATTAATAGACGTGGTTACTCTGTCAGTGGTGTGGGGAAGTAGAGCCTTTCTGGAGGATCTCGGCAGAGCTCGTGCCTACCAACATGACTGAAACTGTTCTCCAGGCTTCCCTGCTACTGCTGAAAGGGAGAATAGTAGCAGGACTCTAAGGTATGTCCATGCAGAGCAGCTGTCAAAGTGTCGTACTATGCTTTGCATATTTACTAGGTGGGTCTGCCAGGAGTGGCACACTGAGGAGATAAATCTGCGATTCTTGGAGCAATGCAAGACAGCGGCCTCAGAGGAAAGATCTCTGGGTTGAAGTGGGGCATCTGCTGCAGCCCATTGCCTTCCAGGCACAGAATGCTTTTCATGTCACATAGAGGTAGTTGAGAATGTGATACAGTCTCTTCTTTTGTATGAACTTGTTTTCTGCTTGGACAATACCCACCTTGAGGCATGTCTTTGGACACGCTATCTTAAACTGCAGTTGATCCAATGGATGCAGAAACTGGCCATCTGGATGTTTCAGGTAGATTTATCCCTGAGCCAAAGCTAACAGAAATCTCAGACTTATGTCTTTCTTTGAAATTTCACTGGGGCTTTGCAGAGCAAGTTCAAGCCTTCTTGGCAGTGGTGTCCAAAATATAATAATAATGCAAAAAAATTTGATTCCTGAGAGAAAGTAAAATTAGAGGCAGAATGAACATGGAATGGACATATGTGGGGAGTGCTGTGGAGAGTCAGCTTTCTACTCTCACTGATGCCAGGAGGACAGGGGATTGCTGTACCTGCTTCTGATAGACATCCTCCCAGTCTTCCCCCCTTACTTTGCAAAGGGAGCAGGCACAGCTGTCTCTGGCACAGCTGAAGATGCCAAGGATGTTTTGGTGCTGCCCACAGTATTGTGAGGCTTTGTTCATAGTCAGAATTCACTGTGGTGCTCTGGCTTAGAGACAAAAATTCTTTCTAGGGTCTGTTTAATCCTGGCTATGTACAGGTGCTCATTCCACATCATCTATGGAAGGTTTTTACAACATGGAGGCTTGTTTTCCTTTTTGAGCCTGGTTTTCATTGTTTCTCAGAAGTGTTCTTTTCTCTTTAGGTTTGTCATTTGGCAAAACGATTCATGACCACCGTCTGTGTGGGTACAAGGACTGGACCACAGCTTGCCATTTCTGAGGTCATTTCCTAGAAGAAGCCACAGAGTTTATGCATAAGTTTAGGAAGTTACTTCAGCTCATCCAGGCATCACTTCCCCACTTACATGTAGCTTTCCACTTCACTGGCAGTTGCTACAGCATCTCAAATTAGATGTGAATATGTAACAGTAGAAATCATGACCCTCTGGTTACTGAAATTACTATTTGAAAAATAATGTTCTTGCTAACAACGGTATAAGTTTCAAGCAGTTGAACAGCAAAGGTCAGAGTGCAACTTTAGGTGCAGCTTTTTGTGCAAACAAAATTGCATCACTGGAAACTGTTACAGCTCCAGTATGTTTGTCCCCCAGCCTCTTTCCCAGTTAAACCCTAGAAGTTTGAACCAGTCACTGCAAGGCAAGCTGCTGACAGAAAAGCAATAATGTGTCTGTCCCTCCTTGCCAAGACCAATTAGATTCAAATGTTGCAAACATTTCCAAGAGAATTAAAATGTTGGCACTAAGCAGGGGTTCACAAGAATTGCACAGATGCAGCTGGGGCTTTTTTTTAAGTGCCATGGCAATGTAGGCATGTGGCAATGATGTAGGAGAAGGCAGGCATTCTGGGCCATATGACACCGGGACCCACTGGAAGAAATGTCTGTGGCAATGTGCCAAACTAGTGGTGTTGAACCTGTTAGATAAGATGTTAGCAGTTTGCCAAGATGCCCTGTTTCCTTCTCACTTTGTTTGTTTACTTTTCCTCCCTGCTGGATGGATCTGGCTCTCCCTGTCTTTTCCCCAGCAGTGAAGTCCATACTCTTGGCACACACTGCCCACAAGTCAGAGATAGTTTGTCCCTCTGCAGCTGGTGACATGGAAACGTTTGGCCCTCAGTAATGCCATCCAAAGTGCATCCTTCTTTTGGCATCTGCAGCAAAGTGCATGCTGCACGTGTGGCACAATCAAGTGTGCATGGCCAGGGAAGGGATGAGGAGCCATACAGATGTGGGCTTCGAGTGGAAGTCATTGTCCTGGCTCAAAAATCCCTGCTTATTGACTACACCCTTGGGCCCTGGTGCTGCTTGTGTGGGTGCAGCACAAAATCCTGCTCATGAACACCAGCGGCAAGTCAGTCTCTGGCCCTTCTGGACCAGATGAAAGGAAGACCCATCTCACTTAAATCTTTGTGTCTACCTATGGAACTTAGAGAGTTTGGACTATGATGATTTTTTTCTGACCTGCAGAAGGCTGATCTGGGGGAAAATACATGGTCTTCAAGATGCAGGGCAACATATTGCTTTGAGTACTTTTGGTGGAGGGAAGGAGTGAGGATTCATAGCTAACAGAATATTTCTAGCATCTCAATTTTGAGGGACACTTTCCTTTAATGGATTCCAAATCACTCCACAAATGAGTTTGTGAAAATTTATATGTAGGGAAATCTCTATGAACAAGGACAGAGAGGACCAGGTTCTTTTGAAACTGTGCCACCATTGATCCATTGTTGGGGAAAAAAGGTCACTTTTTAAGTATTTGGCATTGAAAAACCTCTCTAGAAAAGTGAAAAAATTTTGCTAATATTTTCAAAAATGCCTACTTATTTGGGATTTCACAGTTCTGTCTAAATCTAATGGGTAGTGTGAGCAATGCCTTAAGAGTCCTGATTTTCCAAAAGTCCTTATATTCAGTCTCTGAAAAAATCTGTTTTGTTGTCAGACGTGCAAAAGTGTGGAAAACAGTCCTTTTTGACTAGTGCTTTGAAAGAGTCCTCAAACTGGACAAGGCATTGCTGATAAAGTGTGACCTGTAAAGCAGCAAGAGCAAATCAAATATTCTACATCACTTTTTATGAGAGGTATGATGAGTGGCTAGAAGCAAAATAAACCATAGAGATATGCCTTTATGACATGAGAAATGTTGCCCAAGGAAATTAAAAGCTGCACACAATTGCAAGTGTTAATCCCCACCTTAGACACTGAAAAGACCCTTGAGTTTCCCTGTGGCAGAGCTTCAATTTCTAGAGGAGTTTTTGTGTGCACACAGTGGTGCCCTGGTAGACACACAGGGATCTGTGCCCTGACTGTACCTGCTCAGCTGGGATGTAAACAAGACAGAGACGCTGCTCCTTTTAGCAGCTTGATCTCTTGAAATCACCCAAGTAGAAACCATAGGAATGTTCCTTGTGTCTACGCTGTGTGTGCATGTTTTGTGGCAGAGAGAGGAGATTATACTCTTTGCAAGTGAGCCCAAGAACAGAGAATAAACTCCTTGTGACTCAGAGAAATGAGAAGTAAGATAAAGTAAAGGTTAATTCTGCAAAAGTGTCATTCATTCACTATACAGCAAATGAGGCTGGAGCAATCCCTGAGCAAAAGCATCCAAGACAGATGACGTGACTGCAATCACGTATATTGGCATTTATCTTGCCTGGTTAAATCTCTCATGCTATCCATGTTGTGCAAGAATTGATATGGAAAGGTCAGATACATTGCAGAGCTGTGAAGAGAGCAACTCTGGGGCATTTCAACACGGTGCAAATGCTTACCAGACCAAAAACTGCACATGATTCCTGGAGAGCCCAGTTCATCAAACCCATTAAATGCTTACTTGCTGCTGCCACACTTGTTGGTTTTTGTTGTTTAAACTATATCTTAATGTTGTAAGGAAGACAGTGAGAGAGGACGTTTCTGGTTTTGGTTACTGTCTCATTTTGAAAGACCTCTGATTTCCTTGTGTCTGACCCTCAGTTTCTCCTTAGTTAAAGAGGTGCCACTGTATATGCATATGCACAAGACTTAAATCACTCTTTGTAAAGAAATTTTATATTTCTTCCTTTCTCTGGATGAGCTAAAAACTATCTGGAAGAACTAAAAAACTATCAGGTGGTACACCTCTTTGACAGTAGGAATAGGGCAGCTGCCAGCTGCTGTTTCACAGCTGTGGATTTCTCCACCATGCCAGTGCTATGGTAATAATTAAAATGACAGATATAGAGCATCCATGTTTGTTTTTCAAGTCTAACATTGGGTAAACTCTGTACTAACCATTTTAGAAGTGCATGAACTCTATTGACCCTTGCCTGTACCACTTGGGAATGCAGTGTACTTAATTATTATTATTTGGAACAGAGGGTTTTATCAGTGCATGGTTAGTGAAAAAAGTCGTGTGTACATCTGTTTGCATAGAACCTTACTCCTATTCCTTCAAAAGCACAAGAACATGGTTTCCTCATGGTGAGAATCTTGACATTTTTAGAATTACAGGCAGGGTTAAACACTGCACTAGGTCAAACCATGAAATTCAATAGTAAAATTCAATATACATTTAAACATTTTCAGGTGTGGGGTCTAAGTCCTCAGTGCACTAATGAAATACCCTGTTTTTGAGAGGGCTGGGGGGAAGGAGAAAGCACGTGTGGCTTTGTTTCCTCAGTGCTGCCACATGACAAGAAGTGGCTTAGTTTATCCTGTCAGGTGGAGAGCAGGTGGTGTAAATTATACAGCAGAACAGCTGATTCCATGAAATGCATCTCAAAATTAGTTTAAAAACCCGAGACAAGAGCAGCCTGTGGTTTAATGACAGCTGAGTGAAGGTTTGCATTGTACTGATAACATCCTGTATCTCTGTGCTGGTGTGGTGTATGCACACGTACTCCTTTGCAGCCAGAAACTTCTCGACAGATTTTCACACTGGCTAATTTGACTGTTATTTAACAAGTTTATTTTCCTCTTCCTGCCATGGCTTTGTTTGTGTTGCTGTTGCAGTAGTAAAATTGTCCCTTATATTCTCAGAAATTCTTCGTAGCACTGTTAATGTTTTGATTGATGTTTTTCTGGAATAGGTTCTGCTGTGATTTTTTTTTAAATGTTACATCTGTTCTCAAAGTGCAGTTACTTAATTGGTGTACATTGCTGGATTGGATTCAGTACCTACGCATCTATTAGCAAGGTACAAAGCTGCACGGGTTGTCAGAACATGCTTGAAAAAGAAATGGGAGCTCAGCTTCCTACAGCAGAAAGGTGACAAGCTCTGCTGGTGTGGGAGGCAGCACAGCAGGATGATACCCAGGGCAAATCATACACAGAGGCCCTGCTGGGTGCTGCAAAACATGGGCAGAAGCCAGGGAAGACTTCTTTGCAGTTTAGAGTACTGCTTTCGGAGGCCATTCAATCTAAATAAGAACAAAGTCAATAATATTGACATCTCCTATGACTTGATTGGTATCTTCTCATAACTGTCTGATTTCTTATGCACAGGTAAACATTTGTATGTAAAATATATAAGTTATGCATGAAATAAATAAGTTGTATATAAAATACTATTTATTTT
Organism: Phylloscopus collybita; assembly: GCA_027886175.1. Taxonomy (NCBI): domain Eukaryota; kingdom Metazoa; phylum Chordata; class Aves; order Passeriformes; family Phylloscopidae; genus Phylloscopus; species Phylloscopus collybita. The sequence goes on along the minus strand of JAJNNQ010000137.1, from coordinate 43,826,028 downwards.
ATAAAATAATAGTATACAAATAGTATACCCCAAAGGCAATGCCTTTGTAATAGATAACAATTTACTTAATCAGTGAGATCATGCATCATTCCTGTTTCATGGCCTGGGGAATGGAGAAGCAGAAATAAAATGGCTTGACACAGAGGCCAGAGGTTCAGAGGCAAAACCCTGCATAGAATTAAGTTTCATTTGCTGTAGTTCAGTAGACAGTTTGCTAGGAATTTTTGCCTCCCTATTTTGCAGTGTGAAAATGCAAAAATATGGAGCAATGGTATTAAAATACCACTAGTAACTTAAAGAAAAAGAATAGAAAAATTTAAAAAATAATTGGAATTAAAATATTTTCTAAGTAGACACAAAATTATCTGTTCAATTGTTACTGTCACTTTCCACTGTGGGGGTGGGCGGAGCCCCAGCTACCCTGCCCTGGAGAGAACCATGCTGAGGAGTTAAGAAAGAATTTTGCAACTTCACCCAGAGCCCCTAAGACAAAAGACAAACTTTCTAGTCACGGCGACCTGTCTGAGGACCCACAAGCCCCCTCGGGATCTTATGTAGATCTGTTACAATCGATTGGTTTTGTACTCTTTCCCTCCCACCCTGGTGTCCCATAAAAACCCCTGGGTTTCCCCTGGTTGGCAGAGGGTACCTCGTCCCTGGACTCTTTTCGCTGGTACCTTTGCAATAAAGTTACCACCTGCAGAAATTCCATACGAGACCTCTCTCTCTCTCATCACGGCCGGCCAAGAGAGGGGCAAACTCACAAGGGCAGGAGCTGAGAACACTGAGCTGAAATCACTGAGCTGAAAAATCACTGCTCTGCCCTCCAGCTGAGAAAGCCTCTCTGCCAGCTGAGGAGCGCCCTGACCCCCCAAGAAGCTGTCTTTAGAGAGACACCTTTTGGGGGCGATTGTGGCTCTCTGGGTCCCAAGCGGTGGACCCCACTACCAGCTGGAATAACTGGCGCCCACTATATTTGTTTTTCCTAAAAACAATATATAATTTACATTCTTGTGTGTACTTCCAGTGTTGACAGACTCCTATTTTTCCAATCCAAAAAAAAAAAAAAAAAAAAAACAACCCCAAACCCAAAACCAAACCCTTGAAATTTTTGACTAACTTCATTTGCACTAGGAGAGTGAAAGGAAAACATAAAAATACAGCAGGACTCCTGAAAGGCCCGTTGTTTTGGGGGTTTTCTTTTCTTTTCTGTTGTTGTTGTTTTCCTTTCACTTAGTGCAGTTTACAAATGTGCTGTAGGCTCAGTTCATGGTAAGAATACATCTTATCTGACAAATAGTAACTGATGCAATATGATTTAAAAGTCTCCCCCATCATGCATAAATTAAAATCCCCTCTCCAGGGACATTCCTCAAATCATAAAGCTGAGCCTTTCTCCACATTTAAAGCATTTTGTTCTGTGAGAAATGACAATGAGCCATAAAATCTGGAGGGAAATGATGACTGAACACTAACATATGCCCCAAACACGTGGAGGCTGTCAGCTGCACTTCAGGCCAGGGAAAAGAGGGTCTGGATCTTGTCTGGGTGGAGGGCAATTTAAAGAGATGTTGCTAACAGAGTACGTAGGCCCTGAAAGCCTGCTTTCAAAATAGCAGCAGCAGATGCAGCAGCCAACAATATGAAGGTGCCAGCTTGTTTTGTTTGCAAATGCATGTCTTATTGTCCCTTTACTACCGTGGCATGCTCTTTTCTTAGCAGAGATGAAAATAATTGTCTCCATCATTATTAGTATTATGTATAAAAATGGTATAAAAAGAAGGCAAAGGTTGCCTACTCAGGCACTCAGAAGTTAAAAAATAATGGGATTACTGTTGCCTTGACAACATTTCTCTCTCCTTCCCCTGCCCCCAGTTTCGTTCTTGGAAATGGCTAAACCATTTTGCTGAAACTCTATCAAATAATTAAATAAAGGATTCAGTTGTGGGGGGACAAATGGCATCAGAAACTTCCTTTTGCCTTTCCCAGAGCCTGACAAATTTCTAGCCAGCTGAAAAAAGGGGGTTTATGATGAGAAGGATCAGATATTGCCACATACACTGATGGCACTTGTAGGTCCACCTGCATTTTCTCCTTCAGTTCAACTTACTTTACAGGGGTCCCTGAAGACCACAATTGATGTGCACCCCTTTGTGCTGTGAGAGGTAAGGGACCTCAGTTCCTTTCAGCTAACCAAGGAGGGTGGACTTCCTACCCCAGTAAAGTGAAGACTAGGTGGGATTGAAGTGGGATGAAATGATGTCAGAGGCAACTCATTCTTGGGTGAACAAAATTCAACCCAAATTGGTATGCCTGGCAAATGGAAAGAGCTCTGCCCCCTCTGGAGAGCTTTGGAGGGTCTGCAGAGGTCCTGAGCTGGCAGCCCCTGTGGGCAGATAACAGTGCCTGGTGACATCAGGTTCCTCTCTAGCTGAGCTCTGAATGAGGTCAGGCCAAAGACTGACATGTGGCCCTGCCTTGTCAACACTGCTCTCATTGGTGCTGTTATCACCCAGCAAATGGGATCGTGAAGGAATCTGCATTCTTACCCTTTCCAAAGCTGGAGAGCAAGTGGCAACAGGAGCTGTGGAGGTATCTGTGTTTGCTCATACCACTTACATTCTCCTGCAAAGAACCACAGTGCTTGGTTGGTAACCAAAGGGTCTTTGTAGATGATTATAAACTGTTATGCCATGGTTCATTTTTCATGCTAATTGAATTTTTGATGAGGTTTCTTTCAAAGAAGGTACAGAACGTTTCAGCACACACTGGCATGGCTGAAACATTAAGAAACCACTGACCTGGTGCAAAGCCCAGAAATACTGTTATGCTCCTTTCCTGACATCTGATCTAACAGAGCATCCAAAAATGTGAGGTAAAATAGCATGCACAGGGGCTGGAAGTGGACCAGCTGACCTGCACAGTCTGTGACAAATGATCTGGCAGCGCTGTGATGTGAGGAGGACTGTGGATTATTTAAAAACTGATTTCTCTGGGGGGGAAAAAAGGCATAACTAAATTTGCATTTAATGACATGTATTTTAAAACCAAAACAATTACAGCTGCATTAATTTTTCTTCCTTTTCTTTTGCTTGGAGCATAGTCAGCCCTTGCTTGCTGCTTAGGATTCCTGCTGAACGCCTTTCTGACTCAAATCAGAGCCCTCTGGCAGGCAGCTCCTCCGTTGCCTGTGTGCACAGCCAGCATCATTAGTGGTGTTTCAAGCACCGAGGCTGGTCCATCGGGCCTATCAAGTCCTGCTCTGCAATCCATACTCAGGGGTACCAATGATCACAGGTCCCAGCTGGTATGTTTGTGAAAATTTAATCTGAAGTCACAAGCAGAGTCATCCAGGACTGACTCATGTGAGGTGGCTGTGTGGTTCATTCCTGTGTTGGGAGTGCTGGGTGATAAGGCTGCCCATGACCTCAGACGGAGCACTAAGGCCTTCTGCTTCAAAAACATCTTATTCAATTAGATATTTTGTTAATTTGTCAATCTTGGTAACCTGTAATAGGTGTTTTCTTTCGAAGGAGGACACCTAAAGGAATTTGGTATGGCTTGTTTCTGCAGCTCTGAATCAACCCCTTTTTGTAAGGGAGCTTTTGTCAGTGCTCAGTAGTACTTTAAGAATCTAAAATCCTTGGATAAGTTATGTATGGATGCAAAAATATTTCCCACTGGTGACTATCTGTCCTCAATGCCTGCCCCTCTCATGTACTCATGTCAAAAAAAGAGCCAGTGTTCTTCCTTCTAAGCAAAGCATTAACAAGTGCTCTTCTCTGTTCCAAATAGCTTATTTATAAGTATGGAAGCTAGGAAATGAGCAGTATATTAAAATTGGATTGCAGCTTGTGTAGTACAGGGGAGCAACCTCAACAGAACAGTCCACATGTAAGCCAGCTAAAGATCTGGCCTACAAATTGATGGTTAATAAATGTGGATTAACAGGTCTAAGAATACCAGACTACCAACAGCTGTATAAAGTGGAACTGGTTGTTCAAAATTCTCCAAATACATTAATGTGCTGCTTTGCATTTCATTGCAGAGATGGATGATTGGTCCTGCTGGCCAAAACCCAATTCTTCCCACAAGGGAGAATGATCTGCAGCTGAATTACCTCTGATGTTGGTTTTCCATATTCCTTTCATCACGGCAACCATTTTGAAAGCATAATGCAGTTTGGTCATGCATGACAACATTTTTTTGCAGCAGAGTAACACGTGAAAAATCTAAATCATGCTGGAAATTTTAAAGGAAAATCCATTTGATTAGGATATATGGCTTGGGAAATCTTCTCTCTGTTGTATTTCACATCAATAAAAGCTTGTCTTGATTTGATTTGTGTGTAGCAAAGCTTCACTGGAGAGATTACAGTAAGCCTTGCTGCCAAATTGAACCTGAGACATAGGTAGTAGATCTATAAGGGTAGATAAGCATTTTCAACATAAGTATTATTGAAAAAATGGTTAGTTTTGCTAAAATTAATTTTCTCAACCATGACTTCTATCAGGGAGAACAACAGCATAGCATTTAAGGACACTCAGCAGTACAAAATGCCACCACAAAACAAAACACTGTGTACACTGAAGGGGAAAAAATAAATGACCTGGTTAAAATTTGGGCAGAAAAACAGGTGTCATATCCTGCTCGGCTGAAGTGAAAATGAGAAGAGCTTTGATGCATAGACTGTAAAGGCAGCTTTAGCTTTCTGTCTCAGCCAGGCACCAACACTTCATGCCACACAGTCAGTCATCCACCATGGTACAGCCCAGCCCTTTCTTCAGTCCTGGCTCATGGGGCAGGATGTGGTGCTCAGAACCACCTTGCTCCTTCCTGCAGCATTCCCACCTCCTGTGGGGAATGGACTGGCAGGAGTGAGATGTCCATTCTCTGACAATCACCAGTAGTTCTTCTTCTGGACAATTTTCTGCATTCCACTGCTCTTCCCTTTTCTGTTCTTTTGGGTTTTTTTCCCCCAGTTTCAGGTTTTGTGATCTCTTTTTCATGGCTAGCCCATTGTCTCATTTTTTTTCCCCATGATTCTCCAGTCAGGGTTCACAGTTGTTGTAGGCAAAGGACCTGCTGATGGTAATGAGCACCAGATGCTGCTGCTGCTACCCTGTAGGACTTTTGCTCAGGATGGGTCCCTGTTTTGCTGCTCTTCTCTCTGAATTCATACCTGAGGCTCCCTGTTTGGAAGAACCAAAGTTGGTTTGCTTAAGATGGGGTTAAAATCATTGATTTGCACTTTTCGATATTGACGGGATTTGGGAGCAATCACCCATCTGTTGTTAAGTCTAATGGCAATTCTGTTTCACAATCTGTTATCATTTGTTACCATCTCCCAGCTAAGAGGCTGCCATATAATCACTCTTAGAGTAACGTCACACAAATTTAAATTGCTGCTGAAGGTTTGATTATTTTATTTTGTCCTCACAGCGGCAAGGAGTGTTTGTAGAGTCAGTCAGCCTGTCAGCTGGGAGGAAGTAAACACCCTCTGGGAAACAGTTGGGAGCAGATTTTAAGCCTCTTTGCCAATAGCGTGGCCATATGACTGCTCCATATCCTCATTGTTGCAAGGTCAGAGAGGCTAGATCAACCACTGTCTGCTGTACTTTCCACAGAGTGTGGGAAGTGCTGTAGGCACCACTGCCCACAGCAGGGAGATGCTCTGGGAGGCTGTTCCTTCCTGCATCCATGACTTGGGTCATGGCCACCTTGGGGAGCTGCCACCACCATTTGGGCTGTGGGGGTGTTGGAGCTCCAGCTGTGTACCCATGTGCAGCTCAGGGGTACCTGGGCAGCCCCCATGCAGTCCTTGGGAAGACAGGGGCTGTGTGGAGTCAGCAGACCCATGGCTGGCAGAGGGTCCCTGGTTGCAGGGTGGCCCTGAGCAGCAGCACAAAAATGTTTTATAGCTCAGACTGGTTGTTCCCTTCTTTCCAGATTCTGCAAGCAAAGCTACAAGCTGAGAAACACCGTGTCCTGGTAAGGGCTGGCAGCCAGAGATATGCATCCCTTGGGAATGGAGTTAGGATCATCAGGTAGAATCATCCAACAAGTGTGGTGACACACAAAAAAGGGTAACTCCAAATATGAAAAGCAAATATTTGGTTAACATAGTTACCTGGTTGCAAAAAAAGCTGGAATAGTGTGAGCCAATAATTTATCTATGAGGCTTAGCTTCTTGAAAGTTACTTCAAGGATTTCTTGTTGAACAGGTACAGTAAAAACTTTTCATATGCCCAGCCTGATTTTGCTGCAGTGTGCAGTGTGTCTTGTCTCCATTTGTCTTTTACTGTCAGCAGTCTTCAAGCACTTAGTTCTACTCTGGCATCTGATTTCTTCAACAAAAATACACAAGTATACATCTCATCTACACCTGAGGAACAAACCTTAACTGTCAACAAAGTAAAGATGATAAGCTAAATAAAGTATAGATTACATCATTTGCTTTACTGAAATTCAAGTGCAAACTGAAATTCTCAGATCAAATCAAGCAAATTCTTACTTTTGTCACTGGAACCAAAAGTTTGAAGTGCATCAAGGCCAATTATGTGGTTATTGACTTCAGAGCATTTTGAATTGGTGCTGCAAATAGCACCATTAGCCCAAGTGGCCCAGGCATCTCTTTTGTCTGCACACCTTCAGCATCCATCTACATTCCACTGAAGAGGCAAGTTTAGCTTTGCTCTCATTTACTTCTGGGTGAAGGTGAGATCACAAGGTATTTATTTTTAGATGTCATGTAGCTACATCAGTACAAAATGTACCTTTCGTTTCACACAAATATTCAGAAGAGGAAGTGGAGTACTCAGCTAAACACACTAAAGTTTCTTGCCAGTTAACAGCAGTCCAAGGGAAGAAACAATTAATTTTATTTTTTATTTCATTTAATTGTCATCTGATTTAGTTCTCATCTGTGATGGCTAATTACTTTAAAAGAATTCTGCTTCCAGGTCACAAAATTTACGAATAAAGGATGTTCATGCACCAAGTTGTGACACTGCCTAGGTCAAGTGTCACAACTTGGTGCAGATATCCACACAATAAAATTCCTCTGATTTTTATTACTGTATGAATGGATATGGTGATTATGCAAAAAAACCAAAACCAAACAAACAAACCAACCCCCCCAAAAAACCAAAAAAACACCCCACAACAACCAACCAACCAACCAAAAAACAACAAACAAACAAACAAACACAACAACAACAAAAACCCCAACAAACTAACCAGGCAATGCAAGAAAGTAGGTGGCCAAAGATATCAACAAGGCATATGTCTGTACAACACAAACATCTCCCTGCAAACAGGTGGGGCATGCTCATGTTATCACCAGATACTCTGAACACTGAAACACTGAAGTCACCGAAGTGTCACGATGCGAAGCTGTTTAATTTTTAAGCAAGAGTAGATATATTTTCTTTTTAACCCCTTAGTGACTGACTGGTACTACTTCCTTGCTGGAAACACACTTTCCAGGCCAGTCAATGGAGTTTCTTTCTGCCTGAGGTGACAGATTGAAGTCACTGAGGGCAAAGCACCACATGACATGCACCAAACCAAACCAAACCAAACCAGAATTTATGTTTCTTCTCACTGCATTACAGTATTATAAAGGACTCACACCTTTTCTTCCTTCTGTGTTTGTTTCTCTTTGGGAATATCAGAAATACCAAGACAGTGCGTGCTCTTGTACTGTCTCCCAGACTGTCTGTGCATGGTTGTTGTTTAACTGCTTCCAAAATCCATCTGTGGTTACAGAAACAAATATTAAAACTGTGCTTGACTTAGCCAAATAAAATATGCAGTTTCTTACTTCACAGGCAGATCTAGAGCAAGCAGTCTTGACCTCTTAGTTACCATCGCCACTTGGGTGACTGACAAGCAAAACCTCATCAGTGACAATCCAAACATATTCCTCAGCATCCTGCACTCCAGGACTGGGCTCTGCTCAGAAGTCAGGCTTCTCAGAACAAGGAGGACCTTTCGGTGCCCTCTTGGCACCCTGCATACACACTGTCATGCAAGCTGAGTTACTGGCCTGGAAATATTTCCCTGGTAATATTTTGAGCTTCGGGCCCTTTCCTGTTCTGTGTTTTGCAGAGGAGTGGGGTCTAGAGTGAGACAGGCTTTGTTATTCTCATGTGAGCTCAGCTTTCCTCCCATTTCCCTTTGCAGATCCCTTTGCAGGATATGTTTTTATTGCACCCTTGCTCACTTTCGTTCAAGCAGAGTTATTCATTTCCTGACTGTATGTGACCATATGCGTGGCTGTTGTCAGTGATGTAAATCCTCAGCCTTCAGCTGAAGTAAAAATCAGCCCATGATGTTTGATGTGCTGTGTTAATGGGACACGGCTGTTTTGAGATTTCTGACTTTCAGAGAACCAAATGTTTAATCTGTGCCTTTAGGAAATAACAATAACTCATTAAGGCCATGCTCCAGTGTTTCTTTTTAAATACAGATGTTATTAAATGTGGAGCTGTAGACTGCTTCTGAAAATACATTTTCTGTTCCTTCTCCGTACAAAACTGAATAATGTATCTCCCCGAGTCTCCTTTTACTCAAGCAGCAAAGGTTACTCTGATGTCAGCTAGGTGAGGATAGGTGAGATGTAATGTGGATAGCTGTGAAATCCCCTTTTACAGTCACAATCAAAGTGAAAATATCCTTCCAATCCAGAAAAGTCTTTCCTTACTTATAGGCTTCTACTGTTTTGTAATTGTAACTGCTAAATCTGAGCACTTCAAACAAATACTTGAGAGAGACACAAATTCTTCCCTGGAATCTTTTAAAATTCAGAATATAAAAGATATATCCCTGGCAGAATGCTACCAAGAGAGATGATTGAAACAAAGTTGTCCTACCAAAGGCCAATGAAATCCAAAATAAAACAGACTGCGGAGGCAGGTAGTCTGTAACAGCCTCTTGTTTCCACTGGTGCTTGGGAGAACTGTAGGGTGTATTTGTGAGGGAGTGAATGGAGGAAGAATACCATTCCCCTAGGAGCTCTCTGGGGGAATCTGGCAGGCATTGTGTTCCTATTAGTCCTTGTCCCTGTGATATATGTCAAGAGAGGATACAGAAAGGAAAAGGGAACATGCTGGTAATAAGAGAGTTTTCAAAAAATGTTCAGAATAGTTACTTTGACTGCTTTTGTGGCATCAAATCTTGTTCTCTTTAAGGCTGGTGACAGAGGACAATTGAGTTTAAGATCCAAAGTCAGCTACTTAGGCAGTGGTGGCTAATCCTGGCTATCTAAGGGACAACAACCCCAGGAGCTGGGGAACAGCTGAATACGGGAGGTCTCAGTGCCTTACAGGAACCTGGAGCCAAAACTCCCTTTGAATTAAGTCAGACCATGTAGTGAAGCCAAGAGACTTGTGATCCTACCAAACTTTGTCTTAAAGTACTGGGATACTTTGGTTTTTAAATACATCTCTTTAGCACGAAGCTTTAGGTGCTTTCATCCTGCTTGAGCAATCCCTACAAATTAAGGTTTTTTTGGAACATGGAACGCCATTGGACTGTGTAAACAAGCCACATTCAGCTGAATGCAAAGCCCAGATACAGTTTCAATTTCTGTAAATTATGCAAGGATATAAATGATGAATACATCAGTAAGCTAGACCAGAGGCTGATTCATTCATGTATTGATTCATGCATGGTTTATATTCATGCCTTCCAGAAAAAAAAAATTAAAATGTTTACACTAAGCTATAGAACTTGAAAGTGGTGGTTGAGGGGGAAAAATGATTGTCTGATGGGAAGAGTGGCAGATGAAGCTGTGGTTTGTGTAATAACCCTTTTTAATAATTTGCATCACTTTAAATGCTTCTTAACAGTGTGTGACCAAAGTAGAAAAAAATAATAAGCTTAAATATAGAGGAAATTCACTTGATATTTTTTACTTTAATGCCATGTGTTCAATGCCTTTCTTCCTCACTGCCTCTAGAAAAAGATGCTTCTTTTATATTTAAAAAAAATCTGGGTAATAGAAATAATACAAAAAAAAATCATTTCTATGCTCTGGGAGTGTTGCCAAGCACTTTTGGTAAAATCTCATTGGAGGTTTTGGATGGACAAGTGGGAAAACCGAGGAAAGAGGGTATTCAATTTTCCTAAAAACAAGAAACAAAAGAAAGGAGAAAGAAAATATATCTATCGCTTGGAATCTTCAGCCAATCAGGGTGCAGGGATGACATAAATTTTTCTTCAGTGTGTGGGGGTGAGTAAACCATAATTCTTCACTCCCATTGTCTTTGATGATAAAAATGTAGCTGTAGGAAGGGCTTTCTATTTTTTTTTCTTTTTTAATCATGAGAAGCTTTCAAGAAACAAAACATCACATGAACAGACAACATACAGGCAGTTTCTTGTGTCATGAACTGTTTATCTGTAAGCTTGAACACAAATAAATCCAAGTTACATAAAGGCAAGCCATGTAATGTATCTGCTGCTGATTCTTCCAGCTTTTGTATTAATTAGCTGATGCAGATGCCGAGCACATGGTATGCTGCTTGTTTTTAAGGATGTCTTAGTCATCTACCATTTTAGCACTTTTTTGATTGGCTGCTGCTAAGGGCAAGGAAAGCTCTATAGTGGTTGTGCATAAGAAATATAACTTCAATATAATGCTGTGAAAAGGTATTCTTTTATCTAGCTTCATCTTTGCCACCCCCATGCCATTAAGTTCTTTACCTTGGCTGAAAGTTTTAAGTACATCATTAGTAATTTCTACTTTCATGTACACAGTTTTCATTTCATAGGCTGACTCTCAGTGTAACTCTGTTTATTTCAGGAATAATCTGGGGTTATTTTAGCCCAGCATGGTAATGTGTAAAGTCTAACAGTTGCTCAAATTATAATCAATTTGTGAAGTTTTACTGCCAAAACTGAATCATGGATGAAATTTATTTCCAAAGGAAGAAAAGGGGTAAACCCATGTTTAAAATAGGAAAATATATCCCTCAGCTCCCTCCCCCTTTTTATTCTTTCTGTTTTTGTAAGCTAATGAAAGATAAGAAAATAAGGCTGAACTTGATTGGGAAGTGCACATGGGCCTTCCAGCCCTTGTTGCCCTGAGGAACAAAGCATTCTCACAAGCACTGTCTTTGTCAATATTTGAAATGGAGGTCTCTCATGCCAGTTAAGTATATTTTTTTTTTCTTTAAAGCCCAGAACAGCTTTTCAAAATGCCAGCTGTCCACTCTGAATGCATGTACAGATTTTTGATAGACAAGGAACACAACATGTCTTTTCATTTAACCTAGCATATGTGTGTAAACAGACTATGTGCCTAGAATGGTTCAGTTTTATCACTCTTGTGAATGGTAAAAGTGACACAATGGCAGCCTTTCCTTTCTCAGCAGTGTGGCTTCCAGCTGTAGGTGTCTGTAAACACCCTTGAAAACCATCACTGTATTTTTAATGATACAATGAAATATATCAACCTCCCAAAACATGAGATAAAGTCAATTAAGAATATCCCCAATTAGCCTTTTCCCCTCAGCTTACAGAAGAAAAAAACAATTCAATCAGGTAGTTAGTGGTTTTGCAAATTTCTCATAATTAGAGAAAGAAAAGAAAATGCCTGAAGAGCAAAAAAGCTTGAACACCAAACCTTTGATCCTGGATTTGAATCTAAGCTGCGCAATCAACATTGGTTTTGTCACAATGGGAGGAGTCACAGGAAGAAAGGATGGAACACTGCACAAAGAAGTAATCAGGTAAGACTGAGGAAATGGTGCCTCAGTCATTTACAGAGTCACACAAATCCTTCCTCAAGTGTAAACAAAGTACATGAAAAAAGCAGAAATAAAGGAGAACAGCATCAAAAAACACAGGAACACTTCTAAACAATTCCCTCCAGGTTCTCTCACCAGAGGCAAAATTTAACGTCATCACATCTGGGAGGCTGTGCTCAAACAAGGAACTTCCCACTGTGTAGGAGCCATTATAAGGATGTCAATATGTCTTCAAGCTGTTTTTTGGCTTCATATGAGAGGTTAGTTACAGCCTGAGAGAGTATTTGGCTATTTGATAATGCCATTCCCACAGCCAAGAAGAACATTTTTGGTCTGGCAGACCCAACGCAGCCCTAGATGCTGCCAGAGAAGGAGGCAGTCTAATGTGTTTTCTCTGATGGACCATAAACACCCACGTGAAGAAAGCCACGTGTGTAATGGCCCACAGGTACCAATAACCTTTTCTTATGCTGACAGAGGACTTACAGAAACAAAATCAGAGTCTCGCAGGGATCAAAAAAAATGAAAAGAAAAAAGATGTTTGACTAGCAAATGTCCTTGGGGTTGGGGGTGGGGGCGGGGGGGGCGGTTACAGTCCCCTGACACCTTGAAGCAATCAACATTGCTTAGCTGATTACTCACACTAAGATCACTGGCAGTTTCTTGTAATTTACACAGAGGATGCAGTAAATTCTTTGACTGTGGATCATTGGTTGGGGATTACCCACCTGGAGAACTCCACCATGTTGTACTGACTTTGGAGACCTGCTGCCAGCAGATCACTAAACATGATCATGTGGCAGGGAATGGCTTGAAATATATCCACAAACATTCATGTGGACATACCTTTGCCAAAATGGTCGTGTTCAAAGTACTCCCTGTGAAAAAAAGATGTGTCTGAGGTGGCACAGAGTGGGAGGAAGATACCAGCTTTTCGTGACTCATGTTGGGTAATGGGTAGACAGACCTTTGTGCTGAGGCTGCTTCTTGACTAGCAGAGCTCCTTTCCTTAGCTGACAGCATAACTCAGTCCATCACATTTCTGATGCCAACATCTTTCTTCCAATATTCCACAGCTTACCAGCAAGGGCTCTGCGATCTCCTCTGCACTACTGTGAAACCAATGAATCCTGCAGTTCAAGATTTTCTGGCAGTTCTCTGGTACCACTCAAATGAGGACTGGCTTTTCTGGCAGAGGTTATGGGATGCATGCTATGGGAGGGAATAGACTCCAGGTTTCCAGAGGCAAGTTAGAGTACCCAGAGATGAGACTCTGCCAATGAATCCAAACTGTTCAAAGCACATTTAGGTATCTATGTACAGCTCTGATAAAGGATTGAAGTGTGCCTTCTGTGGCACCATGCTGGCGAAACTATAGTGGCTCAAGGTTACCAGGGTTTTTTACGCATTCTGCACATTTAAAAATGGATGAAGCAGATGACACGCAAAATTTCCCATATATTTAATCATAACTCTGAACTTTCTGGCTTTAAAAATTATTTTTTTGAAGAACTGGAGCAATTTGAACTAGGATTTTTGCCACTGTGTTACTTCTTTGTGCTGCCTAATGCATTGCACCTTAATGAAATTTGCTACCTACAATAACAATCATTGCAGCAAATCTAAAATAACATTTGGGGTGTCTTTTTTGTTTTGCTTTGGTTTTGCTTTGGTTTTGTTTTTGTTTGTTGTTTTGTTTTTGTTGTTTTTTGTTTGTCGTTTTGTTTTTGTTTTGTTTGTTTGTTGTTTTGTTTTTGTTGTTTTTGTTTGTTGTTTTGTTTTTGTTTTTGTTTTAAAACTGGTTTAGTCTGTGTATTTTTTTAAAAAAAATTCTCCTACAATTTGTTTAATTCAAATTTTAGTTTTAACTCTACAGAAAATTAAAAGTGCATTTTCCAGTTGCAAAGAGATTCAATGGACTTTTCTTGACTTACCCATCAGGCCCACTGTATTGCTCCTCATATGAGGCAATATAGAAGCTAGATAAAGCTTTTGAGGATGGCTTCAACAAACCATGGAATGAGTCTCAGCTTTCTGAGAAATAAACAGTTTGAGCTGAGGAACTGACCAAATCAGACAGATTTACCAGAGGCATGAGCATATCTTGGCTAAAGCTGGAGAGGTTGTACGTGATAAAGTGTTCAAAGGATGTGTGGATGTGGCATCGGGGACACGGTTTAGTGATAGCATGATGGTGATGGGTAAGCAGTTGATGACCTTAGACATCTTTTCCAACCTTAACAATTCCATTCTTCTATGATTCTATGTAGTAGCTCTTTCCTTGCATCAACACTTTCCTTGCTGTGGCACCTGGGAGTGGTAGCAGAGACTCTCTGGTGCTCTGAATCTTACCATAATCTCAAGTTATCACCTCTGTTCCTTTGACACCTCCCAGGAAGTAAAAGGAGCAGGGACTGCACTGGCTGCTCCTGTGTTCTTGGCTATTGACCAAATCTACAGGGTGCAGTTTGATTAATCTTTTGAACAGTTCAGGCTTTCTGTAGTTTAGTCAGATTAGCAGTATTGTCTGAAATGAAAAGGAAATCAATGTTTTAATTGCAAGCTGTGGTCATAGTCAGCAGGATCCTCTGCATTGTTCTTAGGCAAGTGATGCAGCCTGGGAATAAAATGTGCTGTCTTTTCTGCTCATCACCTGCAGAGATTATTTTCATCATTAGGCCTGAGGTTTCATAGCAGGGAAATCAATGACAACAAAACCAAGGGTTAAGAACTGGTTGGTTTGGTTCTACCTTTTCCCCCGTTTGTGTTTATTTAGCTCATAGACAACAAATAGCATAGAGCAACAGAACAGGAACAGAGCAGTTAGCAGGAAAAATTAAAAGCCTGCTGTCTACCTCCCTTGCATTTGGTACCAAAACCAGTGAGTGTAGGGTCTAGCTGGATGTAAACTGAGATGCTATGTCATAGCAGAAGGATATATTTTACATCTTGTTAATGCATATGGACAACAAGGTGCAAAGAAAGTCTCTTCATCTTTGGAGAAAAAACCTCACATAAAAATGGAAAATCAGTGAAGAGGGTAGTGTGTGATCCCATTTCACGTGTGAATAATTGGCATGTTTTAGAAAAGAACTCTACAAAGATGAACTTTATTTATGAACTAATCTCCAATGAAAAAAAGAGAACCTTATCAAGGGACAGTCTGAAGAGGTTCTTACTTAGGGTGTTCTGAATCTTGCACGGGGGAAGTCAGTCTCTCCACTGGCAAAGGAGAAAGCCCAGCAACATTAGTGCCCTGTGCCTGAAGCCAAACTTTGGAAATACTTAGCCTGCATTTCTGAGCATATGCACAGTCAACACAATAGTTGGTGCCTATGTCAAAGCCTGCACAGTTTGCTGTTCATTTCAGTAGCCATTTGCATTTAAGGTATGTAAATAATGTTGTTAGAACAATGAACCAATAACACTTCCTAGAAATACAGTGGAGAACACGATTCTGGCATAGTCCTTTATTTTGAAGTCTGGAGAGTGAGATTTTTTTCTTTTCTATTTTAAACCAGCTTCCAAACAGTAACTCATGCCAGGAAAAACAGAGCCATTCTCTCAATGACAACAATGCTCATTGTGTTTTCTGTAACAGATGCCAGGTTTTTATCACCAGGCCAGACATTAACCCCCTTGGTGTCACTCTGAAAGGAAGCATCCGTGCACCCCATTGACTTCTATTCCCTATGGGGCTTCTCTATGCCTCCTACCTTTAAAGCTTCATGCGTGTTTCCTTGTCTAATACATCAAGATTTGCAGAGCTGACATTATTTTTTTCCTCTCCTTTGAAAGGAGAGGAAAAAAATTGGTGCTTTCTGGATTCCCATCAAACCTATATAATAAAAAGAACCAGAATTATATCTTGGGAATTTTTTCTCTTTTCGTGGTGGTGGTTTTTTTTTGTTTGTTTATTTGTTTTTGCTTGTTTGGTTTTTTTGTGTTTTTGTTTTGTTTTGGTTTTGTTTTGTTTGTTTGTTTTTTCCTTTCCCTTCTAAACAAAAGGAAATAATTTGGATAACCAAGCTTTAAAAAGCTTTCTTTTTACTGGACAAACATCACTAGACCTTGTTCAAAAAACACACATTTTTTTCCACAGAAGTATCTATTCAAGTGATATCTTTTCCAGTTAATGGATTTCAACATATGGAAATCTGTGACCAGCAATTATATATTTATGGTGTGGAAAGACTCACTGGAAGTGCTCCTGACATCCTTTCTGTGTTTAAGATACTGCAGTCATACAGTCTCACAGAGATGTGCAAGGAAAGTCTCTGCTGATAATTCCCCGAGCACCACAGTGAAAAAGAGAGGCTGATCCCCCAGCTGCCAGTGGTTTCCAAGTGACATGGATGTCCTCCACTGACTGCATATTTCCCTGTGTACTTTGCAGTACATATACCTGTACCACCAATTCTGAAAGTATTGCAATGGCTAGCTCATGCAGCTACTACTGCTTCCCCGAATGGGATTATGTTGTGGTTTTAAGCTGGAAATGAAACACCATGCAGCCTTCTGACATGTAAAACTGCCAGTCAACACTGCTAATTCAAGAGAAACTGGTGCAAGACTATGGTGAGGTATAGTTACAAAGAGCAAACTGCTGCCATTACTTGTCATTGATATTGCTGTGTCCTCAGAGAGTGCCTTCCTTTCAGCTGCTAAAAGACAGACCAGGCCTATCTGGGTTATTGGTGGTTTTGAAAGGAAAGATCTAGCAGTGTGACTTCTGAATAGAATTATTTAATTACACAACCTTTTTATTTTGAGGAGTAAAGAGGTAAAAATGGATGCCATGGAGGCATATTAAATGATTTATATTATGGACGCAATAGAGGACAGTTACAATCTTCATCTTGCACTACTTGTGCAAAAACCAGGAACACACAGAGAAGAAAAATTGATGAAGCTGAAACATGCTCATTTAGATCCACAGGAACAAAACCAAATGCAACATGTTAGCCCTGGGAACTAGCAATCACAGGGTATTGCTTGAAAGAAATAATCAGTAGGATTCAGAAAAGAAGGCTCAGGAATTAAAATATCATTTGCAGTCACATTGGGTAGGATAATAATTATCTGTCCTCATACTTCAATATATGTGAGCTGATTATCAACCTAAGAAAAATTAAATTTTCCCTTAAGCAGTAATATTACACAAGTGTCAAGTACACTATGGGGAATTTAATGTTTTCCTCTGGAACATCTGCCATAGAGCACTGCCTGAGAAAGAATATGGAACTAGGCAGATCACCAGACTATTACAATGGTAATAAGTCCCAAAATAATTCTAGCATGATTATGTATACTACTGCTTTGCAATCTCTTGGAATGAGATGGGCCAGATATGGGTGTGAATGTGCACTGTGGTGTAGATGTTTAAAAGGGCTCAAGAGGTTACTTTGGAGGACTATATTTAATTTCATTTTTATTTTCCTTTTTTAAAAAAAATTAATTAGAAGCTATTTTGAGCTTTTTTCAAGCACACAAAAAGACATTATATGCCAGGTTAATATAAAATTTCAGATATGCTATCTTAGCTGTCCTTATCATAAGGAGAAGAAGGAAAGATTTTAGAAATGAATAATTAAATGAGCATTAAAATAATAAAGCTGCTGATTTTCCATAATTCTATTGATATTGTTACTATTGCTCTTAATAGTTCTACTTAGAAAGATTGATAGTAGCTTTTATCATCCTTCTAAGTGTCCTATCAAATTTGGTATGTGCAGCAGAGCTGATAAGAGATGACAAATGCCACCCCTGGGATCTCCATATATTATATTTATGCATGGCTGTTCACTGACAGCCAGTCACAGAAAGCAGAATTTTATTGTTCTGGTGGGGCAGCTGCTATTCTTCTTCCACCAGCAGAGTAGAAAAGGATGCACCTGCCATTTTGTTTGAAATTGAAATTTAATTTCTTGCAATTTTAAAACTTTACTGGTCTGCAAAGAGGCCATCATCAGGGGATCCAGAGGCCAATGGAAGGAAAAAAAAGGGAGGGAGCAGATGAACTCCAGCCTTGGAAGCTGATGCTGAATTAAGAAGTAGGCAGCTCACAAGAGAGCATGCAGGGGCTTAGTGGATGAACAGTTCTCTGTCTGTGACTGGTGGGAAAGCACAAAACAGTTCATTAGTTTTGTCTTGTCTCAAGGAGCTTTCATGGACTCTCAGAGCTTCCTGCCTCCTGGTAAGAGAGGTGTATGTCAAGTGCAACCTCCTGGCTTGACAACTGTACTGAGCAAGAAAGATCTGCCACACCTTTTCTTCCCACCCTAAATCCCTTCTGACATTCAGCCTTGTTTACTGTTAGTCCTCTACTTAAGGAACAGAAAGCAATTATGATTTTTACACTTTCTGCTCCTGTCTGTACTATGGTCCCAAGTTGCCTTCTGTTACCAAGATCTTTTGCTTGAATGGGACTTATTTTGAGAACAGCTGGGACCACTGATCATTTAGATAGATGGCAACATCTATCAATATCTGTCTTTTCACTTCTTCATTCTTCCAACCACTCTTGTTCATTTTTTCTTCTTGCCTTTTAGAGTATTATTCTTGCCCAGATGCAATAAAGATATCATTGAAATATGACTCACATATCCTCAAAGCTCAGCAGCCATGAGACAAACAAAAAGAACCCCAAGCATATTTGTTAGAAAACAACAACAAAAAACCCCAAACAAACCCAAATTCATGTAATGGTTAATGAATGTTCAATGAATGTCAACTCATGCAGTGACAACTTTGGTTCCACTTTCCTACCATGCTTACTCTGACTTTATGGATAGTCATATATTTAAGCAGATTCATAAATGAACTGCGAAGACATTTCAGGAAACTTAACGAAGTAGCAGTTTAAAATCAAGTTTGTAATGGGTGTAAGACATTTAGCAGAAAGGTAGGAAGTGCACCATGCTGAAGAACTTTACTCATTTAATTGGTTAAAAAATAAGAAGCTGTACTCTTTATCTGTTTCCATATTTAAAATTAAGAAATGGTCACATAAGCTGGTGTGGTTGGCTTCTTGTGAATGTTATGAGCTAAAATTATATTGCACACTGGTTAGTCGGAGTTCTTGCTTGTTTATATGTAAGCAAGGCTGATTTCCATTTTTCTTTTTTCTTTCTACTTTTTTGCAAAGTAGATGATTATCTCAATTCATAATCTGGATTGTGATTATTTGTCAATAACATTTTTAAGCCATGAACAGCTGTACATAATTGTGGTGGGTATGTCAGACAAATTACACTGCTGTTTTTATGTACAGTCTGGTTGTTTTTGCTTAACCCCAGCTGGCAATGAGCACCACACAGCCTCTCACTCATTTCTCCCTTGGTGGGATGGGGTAGAAAATCAGAAAAGTAAGTGAGAAAACTCATGAGTTGAGATCAAGACAATTTAATAGGTAAAGAAAAATCCATCCGTGCAAGCCAAACAGAATGAGAAATTCATTCACCACCTCCCAGAGGCAGACAGGTGTTCAGTCACCTGCAGGAAGGCAGGGCTCCATCACACTTTCTGAACAGTGACATGTCACCCAGATACATCCATGGAAAGATGGAGGACTGACACCACATTTTAACCACTGAATATGTTTTAGAGAGGGGTTGAAGAGTAGCATTTGAAGGTGAATATTTTCCCTCCAAGGAGAGCTTCCTAGCTGTTGGGATATAGAGGCTCAAGGGACTGAGTAGCTCTAAAAATATAAAATGCATAACTCAGGAGAAGGCACTGGGATGTCTCTCTTCCCGGAAAATTGGGCAACTCATTAAGTTATTAAGAATATGTGAATACTGAACTGCTGTTTTAGGCCAGATTTTCCTTTGTCAATCTAGCTGTCTCATTTCATTACTGTGATGCTTGAGATATAAGTGCCTGGCCCCACCAAAGTGATTGTGGCAGTCTAAATTAGACATCTGGCTATCTTATATTGGTATCAGAGATCTGTGCAGGGAGAAAGGCACTTCCAAGGGCTGATTCAGTGTCTTGAGGTGAGTCACTCTTTACCTACTGAGCTGGGAAACTTCCTCCTGGTGCCCATGCAAACCAAGCTGCCTATCAGCCTGTTGGAAACTCTGAGTTCCATGGTGTGTCTGAGTGAGTGGCTGACAAACCCACAACTTTTGCATCAGCTTATTCAAGAAAAAGAACATTGTAAAGAGCTGGTGTCAAAGGGCCTTCTTTAGGGAAAAGGTATTTTGGCAAGTGTGAGGAGTGGAGGCCTTGCTGGCTGGCCTTCATGACAAGACTGCCAGTTTCTGGAGTCGGTCTTCTAAGAGAGCCTACTTAGTCATATACCTTACATGTATATTATCTCCCTCATCATCCCTTAAAACAGAGCATCCCCACAGGGCTTGTGCTGCTGCTGTAGGCAAATCTGAGTACCCCACTACTTAGAGGTGTCATCTTTGTTCACACTATCCCTACATCCACCCATTGGATAATCCTATAAATGACCAGATAAAGGCATTCAGAATACGAATCATAAATTATACTGGAAACCAGCAAGATTCCTAATACTCTACGTGGAGTTGTGGAACTGAGGCTCAGCAGCAGGTGATCAGTGATGAAAAACAGGTCAACTCTTTTGACATGCTGGTTATCTTGTCAGGAAAGACAAAGAATTAAAACCACTCTATTTCCCCCCTTCTCTCTCAGTATTATGAATGGCCTCAGGTTTTCTTTCTGCCTAAAGCCACCCCAGGGTGCAACACTCTGGGATGCCACAAATACCTGCATCTCTTGAAAATCCTTTTAATATCAGAGTCTTCTGGGCTAATGTAATTGTAAATAGATGATCTCATTCTAATGAGAGGGCATCAGAGATTTTCTGAGAATATGGAATTTACACATATGTATTTTTTAAGGTGAATGAAAATTGCCCATGGCTGCTGGAAGGATGATCTGGTTACAAATTTGATTTTCGTTTGTGTTTTGCATCTGTACTTTTACTTATTTCCTATGAATATGGAGCAGTACCTTGAACTTAAATAAGATATTTTTAATGTCTCCAAGATCAGCATGTATGCATTTAAGCTTTTTTTTTCATGAATCAAAGCAAACTGCTGGAAGGACTCTGCTGTCTCTTTCTACAGTTGTTGGTTTTCTCCCACAATGGAGTTGTCCCCTTTGTTTTACATTAGATAAAGCCATACAAACATCAGTCAAAGGAAGTTCATACAAGAAATACAAGACATGCAAACCCATAGATTTTTGCATTTGCCTTTATAAGATAAGAATGTTTTAATATTAAAGATAAAACACTTTGGAAAGTTACCTAAGCCAGATAAAATATTTTATCTGAACTCCACTGTGGAGAAATACCTTATGAAACAAAAGGTGGCAAATGAAAGGTAAAATATAAAGTAACAGGTTTGTTGGATTTGGATGGCATATTTAAACCATGCCTTGACTCCAAACAGCATCCTGGTTTGGGGGAAGATATGACTGGAAAAGTTTGTTTGAAAAAGGATAAAATTTGCCACTTTCTGAAAACAAGGAAACTTTCCAATTTTTTATAGGACAATTTCCAGCCCCCAAGTGATGAGCAGCCAAGAGCTGTGAGAGGCATGCTGGGTGGAGACGTACAGCTAGGGGAGTGGGCTGTTGTCATTAGCTTCTACATTTGCTTCTCTGGTTCAAAGAGGACCAAGTCAGTCCTGCTGTTTGCAAGCAGAAAAAGGCTACACACAAAGGAACTTTCAAGTCAGTGTGGGAGAGAGGTACAGAGCAGCTTCAAATCACTTCTGGGCCATTCTGAGTTGCACTCACAGGTGGCATGTGTGGTGCTCTGCTGTCCTGGCAGCACTGGCTTTTTCAGAAGCCAGTCACTTTCTGGAAGATCATCATCTTCCATGACTTCTATAGCAGGGAAGTGCTAGAGCATCCAGAAAGATGCAGATACTGCTTTTTCAGAAATGTGGTAATGTTGAATGGATAAACAAAGGAAGAATGGGCTTTCCATTGAATAGAAATTGTCTTTATTTGAAGAAAATATTTTTTGACAAAATAAACATGTTGAACAAAATGGGCAAAAGTACCATGAAAATGGGCTCCTTAAAATCAATATTATTTTACTAAGAATGTTTAAAATTTGAAATCAAAACACTATTTCTATTAAAATCCAGCTTCTTTCTGAAACCACTTTCAGAATTTCTTGACAACATGCAGTGTCCCTAAAATGATATTAAAAAAATAAAGGTGATTTGAGTAAAAATGTTTGTAAAGTGAAAATGGTCTGCTGATCAACTGTAGCTGTCACAAAGCCCCTCTCATATTTATGTCTCCTCTGCATTAATGTAGCCTTTTTGGAAATTCTGAGGAGGCAATATGTGTTCCCTCAGAGAAACACTTATTTTTTCAAAGATTCATTCTAAGAAGAGAGGAACTTGAGTGTTTAAACTTGTAGCCTGTACCTAAAAGCTCAAATACATTTCACTAACTAGCAAACAAGTTATATTTCTGCAGCTCATACTTTACTTTTCTTACATCTGAAACCCCAAATCACTTCTACTTTTGTGTGGTATAGAAGTAATTTCACAGGATATCTGTTTAAATTTTCTATTGACTACAAGTAAATAACCAGCTAATTCTGAAAAGATAGGACTTCAAAACATGAGTGCTTACAATAGGAAATCTTATAGTAACTCAATTTTAAAATACAATTCATTTAGAAAAATGAAAAAGAAAAAAAGATAATTTTTTAAGGAAAACGAAATAGAGATTATTCTGAGGACGTTTTTATTTTAATCACAGAATTTCAGAAATACCAAAGAATTGAAGAAATCTTGATCTTCAAAAATCTAATTATTATTTTTCATTTATCTACTATCTTTTTTAGGTCTGCTGATATAGATAATGCTACTGTGTTTTGTCTGGAGAAGAGTGCAAAATCAAGAGGAGCTGTAAAAGGGTGAGGTAATGCTAGGTATTATTTTTGAGCCCACATATTCCAATCACTCCCTTGCCATCTCTGATGAATCACCCTTCACTACCTCTTTTGTTGCATTAAACAATAATAAATATCTTAAAATGTACCTCGTATTTCATAAGTACTACTTCAGCACTGTCGTTTCTATGGAGACAGGATTAGCTCATTGCGTTTCCTTACTGCCCTGATTTTGTTTTCTCCACTTTTGCAACACCCCAAATATTTGAGAGTTTCCCAGATAAAAAATGCTCCATTCTACATAGCTAATTTCACAATTTTTCCTGTAATTTCTGTTTGAGTTAAAGCAGCCCTTTTCTCTGTAATTTTGGTTTGAGTTAAAGCAGCCCTTGTGAAAAAGGCATCCAAATTAAATTAGATGGTAAAGTGATAGTTAATGTGCCAAAATATAGGGAAACACTTGCAATGTTTGATTGTGTCACTAGTGTCATATTTATTTTCATTTTCCAGCTAAAACTAGTTCAAAGTTTGCCCTTTACAGTCTTCTGGACCCACACCTGCTCTCCTCATATTGCATAAGATAGCAAATAATGTCCCTGGGGACAGTTTCAGCCAGTTGTCTAAGTCCCTAGGGCAAATTTCATCTGAGTTTGTTGATCTAAAGCAATTCAACTTGTGAAAATACTCTTCTCTACTCTTCTTTCCCTGTTCTAACCTGAGATCTCATTCCTGAGTTACTGAGGTTAGAGATGATGTCTGCATGATTGTCATTGACCTTCTTATTGATGAAGGGATTAAACATTTCAGTTTTCTTAATTCATCTGTCACCTTTTCATCTTCTTAATCCTGATCGTGTTACTGAATGACTATGACTCACATCTCTCTGTTCATCCTTTCCAGCCCTTTCTTCTCTTGTCCCCACACGCCTGTGCGCTTCTTCCATACTCGTTCTTGTTACCCTGTAGTTTCAGCTTTCTTATTGTGGTGCTCATGGGTTTGAGATTATTGAAAAAAAAGTGATTTTAACCAGCAGGTCTCCATCTAGGCTTGTCATTCTCTCTCCACACTGAGATAGCTCATGCCAAAGTCCTTCCTGTTCAGGAAAGTGAAAGCAGTTGTCCTTATGTATAGTTGTTATTGTTGTTTGGGGTTTTTTGTGTTGGGTTGTTTGTTTGTTTGTTTGTTTTTCTCTTCTCTCTTGTGTCTTTTGTGGTTTTCTCTTCCAGTCTCTGAATGTATGAAGTCTGCATCTTGAATTTCATTGGCATTTTTGCTACTCCCTTCCCTTATTTTCTAAAAATCATGAACTGAACAATTTCACAGTGATTTTCATCTAATTTGCCCACAACATTTTATTCTCATCTATTCCATCTTTCCTTTCCTTGAATTATTCCTTCTTGCTGCTTCCAGCACATCCAGAGTTACCACCTTTCCATATCATTGATTTATTTTCCCAAGGACAAAGTGGGTGACTAAAACCCCTCAAGCAGACACTGTCTTTTTGATGGGCTGCTTACAGAAAGCTTCATCCTCTTTTTAGGTAGTCTGATCTGCCTCCTCCTTCACTGCAGTCCTCACATTTGTTCCCCTTTCCATTGCCAACCTTTTTCATCAGGTTGATTTTAAATCACCCTTACTTATTCCCCCCCACTTGTCTTTAATGAACAATCAATATTCTTTCTAGTAATTTTTAGCATATCAATATACCCCAGCAAGTCTTTATTATACAAGGAAAAAATATTTTTTTTTACCATGTCACAAGAATATAATTTCTTTCTCCTTTTTCTTGCAGTGTCTATGCACATACAAAGTTTTCAGCTAATTGAAGCACTATACTTTCTTTGTTCCTCTTCTGATCCTGTTATCATAAGTGACCAGTGGGCTCTTAGAAGTCTTATTCAGTTTATCCTAAAGCAATCCCAGTCAGGTTAGCAAAGCCTATGTTCAATGATACATTCCATGCTTTTCCAAGCTGGACTGCATTGTTACCACTATGAGGTAGAATATCATATTGAGAAAATCAAGGTCTTCATTGAGATACCAATTTTTCACCATACACTATATTTTGGAGCACATTTTTATTTTTTCTGATCCTTTATCCATGATGGAAAGGATTATGAGGGCAGATCATAAAGGTAGATTCTCTAACAGGATCTCTTTTGGCTCCTTTCATTATCTCCATGTGGATAAAGTGTGTGGGATAGCTAACACATGAGACCACTTTGACAGGTCACAGAATAAGATCCTCAAATATATTCCTTTCAGTTATGAAAGAGTAAGAATAATAACATGATTGGCAGCACTTTTAGGTGAAGCATGGTTCTCAATTCGGTTTACAGTTCATGGTGTCGCACATCAAATCATTCTAGTATTATTATTGGTATCAGCTCATAAGAAATAGTGGCTTAGCATGCTAAAAATTAAGAAATGTGTTTAAAAAAACTATTAGGAGCAGGTGTGAGATCAAAGCCAAACTTGTACTTTGTCATTTGCTCTCTCTCATTTTTATCTTCCCTGCTTTCTCACAGGATTTTTTTTGTCATAGCCACTCTCATAACTCACAATTGGGATCTTTTTTACACAGAATTTTTTTCATTCTTATTTGTTCAATGTTTAAGGAAAAAGAAAAAAAAAAAAACAACAAAAGAAAAGAAGCAAGCCCTGGTTCCAACTGGAGCCACGTGCAACTACTGTAATGTAAATAATATGTAGCCCAGACATACAATGAACTGAGGGACTGCCAGTACTTTCTGGGCCCACACACTTGGAAGGGGGTGGAGGGAGCAGGAAATGACTAGCAGAGGGGAAAGGCAGAGCTCCACCACGCAAAGCTGAGGAGGGTTTGCAGCTTCAAGAGCTGCCAGCCCTGCTCAGGGCTGTCTTTGTGCACATGTTGAGATGTGGAAGCTGCTTGAGGTCAGCCAGCAGGGCTGTTTCCACACTCACTAAGATTCTGTCTTATTGACTTGAAAGCACTCACAGGTTAACAATAAATAGCAAGGATGTAGTGAAGAAAACAAGTAAAAAGCTTGTTTTGAATTTAGAGGTTGCCAATAGCACTAGCTGTGTTAGTACCAGAAAAAAAAAAAGCATCATAAATGTCTAAAGCACCTCAGAGTCACTTAAAGAAAAAGAAAAAAAAAAAATAAGAAAAAAAAAATTGGGCTCTCTGCTTTTGTTTCATTTACATCTATGAGCTTGCACAGCCACACTAAACCCAGTCGTGTTCTTTGTAAATTTAAAGCAAAAAATCGTTTATTGAGTCATCAGCTGGAAGAGGTATGAACTCTTTCAGTCAGTAGGAGAACAACAGATTTTCCACAGGATTCTTTGAAAGTCTCCTTCGTCTGGGCTGAACCACCACATCTGGCATAAACTTGCTTCTGCTGACTCCAAGACCCACATCCAGGACATGAATATTCATCACGTTACTCATGCTGCATTCCGTTCCCTCTGATGTGTTTAACTCCCAGCACCAGGGAGACACTCAAGAACAGCTGTGATGATTTTGCCAGGTTTTACTACTCAGCCTAAGCAGGAAATAATTTTCACATCCCATGAAACTTTCCAGTTCAAGGGGGTTCTTTACTTTCTTTTTCTTTCTTTCTTTCTTTCTTTTTTTTTTTCTATCCCGCTTTAGTAAAAAATCTTGACTAAATGCAGGTTTTCAGTGTAGAAAACAAAAA
Organism: Phylloscopus collybita; assembly: GCA_027886175.1. Lineage (NCBI taxonomy): Eukaryota > Metazoa > Chordata > Aves > Passeriformes > Phylloscopidae > Phylloscopus > Phylloscopus collybita. The sequence goes on along the minus strand of JAJNNQ010000137.1, from coordinate 43,799,692 downwards.
ATTCTCCTTGCCCACCTTAAACTAAATCAAACCAAGAAAATAACCCCCAAATCAAGAAGAAAGGCACATTTTCCATGATTCAGGCCTCAGATATAAACTGGGATGTCCTGACACCAACTTATCTTTTATTTCAGTAAATATCATTTCAATCTGTCTCCTCCCTTCATTCCCCACTTGAAATTTTAGCTTGAATCTAAAAGTTTGTTTTCCCAGTGAAGCTTCACTGAATTGACTGCTGAATTTTCTGATTCTAAAAAGTATATTTTTTTATATAAAGAAACAAATTCCTACTTAGCTTTACTTATAGCATTATTCGAGGCCCTTTAAGAATATATAAGAAAATTTGTGCAAGAGCTGCACACCTTGAAATACAATGATTCATATGACTTGTACAGGCTCTTTGTAAGATCATAGAATCACAGAATGATAGAATCACAAGATAGCAGAATGGCTTGGGTTGGAAAAAACCTTAAAGATCCATCACCCCTGACACAGGCAACAACACCTTCCATTAGACTAGGTTGCTCAAAATCCCATCCAGCCTGATCTCAAACACTCACTCCCAGGAATCCACAGCTTCTCTGGCCAACTTGTTCCAGTGCCTCATCACTCTCACAGCAGAGAATTTCTTCCTAATTTACATCTGTTCTCCTTCAGTTGGAAGCCACCCCACCTTGTCCTCTCACTTCATGCTCTTTAATAAGAAGTCCCTCTCCCTCTTTCTTGTAGGCTCCTTTCAGGTACTGGGAGGCTGCAATTAGGTCACCCTAAACCTTCACTTTTTCAGACTGAAAAATCTCAGTTCTCTCAGCCTTCAGATGTGAAGGCTCATAGAAGAGCCTCTTCCTCATAGAAGAGCACCAACAGGTCCATGTCCTTCCTGTGCTGGGTCCCCAGAGCTGGGTGCAGCCCTGCAGGTGGGGTCTCACAGGAGCAGAGCAGAGGGGCAGAATCCCCTCCCTCCTCTGCTGCCCACGCTGCTTTGGATGCAGCCCAGGACACGTTTGGCTTTCTGGGCTGAGAGTGCACACTGCTGGGTCATGTCCAGCCTCTCACCCACCTGCCCCCCCAAGTCCTTGGCAGGGCTGCTCTCCATCTGTTCATCCCCCAGCCTGAACTGAGAGCAGGGGTTGCCCTGACCCAGGTGCAGCACCTTGCACTTGGTCTTGAATCTCATGAGATTCCTGTGGACCCATTTCTCGAGCATGTCCCTCTGGATGGCATCCCATCCTTCAGGCACCCCTCAGCTTGGTGTCATCAGCAAATCTGCTGAGATAAGTTGTAGTATGCAAAAGGATGCTGTCCAGTCCCCACAGCTGGAGCTTACCGCAAGTGGGAGAAAGATGACAACAAGTTGCCTCCTTCTGGGTAATTGAAGGAACTGGGACCCCCGTTAAACGTCCTTTGTGACTGGAAGCAGGACATGGGGTGCTGTGCAGGCTCTGCTTGCTGCATGACCACCACCTGGGAACTCCAACATAACCAGAAGACCTGGTCATCAGCCTTGACAAAGACAGGAAAGGGAGGCCTGTGAGATGATGGCAGCTCAACGTTTTATAGATTTTGAATTCCCCTAATGAATAAATAGCCTCACTTTTGACATAGCCAATGAATAGCTAGTATTATGGCTAGGCACAAAGATAAGAAGAAAATGAAGATGCTTCTAAAAGATTAAAGGCCAATTTTATATAAGAAATACAGAAAATCACCTCTAAAATCTTACTGCCTAAAGTAGAAGCTATCAATACTGGATAAGACAAGAGTGAGTGGTTGATGAACCTATAAAATACAACATAATGCATGTAACTCTTCACAAGAAAAGCAGGAATTTGTACTAGCTTAGTCATGGGCAGGTTAATGTTCACCATTAAAGAGGCAAGTTTAGTGTTAAAAGATGTGGCTTCTACAAAAGAATGTCTATTTAGGAGAATGGGTCTATTTAGCCTTAGAAGACATTTCTCATTAATGCAACCCATAAACTCTCATGTAGATGTTTGACTCAGTCAAATATTTTGAATGACACTGACATATTTAACATTAAGATATTTGTGTATAACCTGAGCTTTAAAGCACATTTTAATATCTCATTAAAATTCCACTTGGAGAACATATGGCATATAAAAATTCATTTGTTATCTTGATTGATGGCATTTCAGTGAGCACTGTTTGAGTTTAGAATCAAAATACAATGTTAGACCTAATGAAGCAGGCTGTGCAGGCTGAACTTTTTGTAGCTTCCCACAAACCGCCTCAGTATTTTTTGGCAGCGATTTTGTGAAACACATCACAAGGGACAGATCAAACATACTTTTAATATATGTAGTCTGGTAACAATTGTGACTATATGTGTGAGAGATAAAACAGATATTCAATGATTGATAACACGACATAATGCAATTATTAATAAATGGAATCATCTGGGAAAAATGGAAATATGCTATGACAGGGAGATTTGTTTCCATTCTGCCTGAGACTGAGAGAAGGTGAACCCAATCTTAACGAGTGATGCAGTTTGAAAAACAAGTTATGCGAACAGTGTGTGAAGCATGAATGTCAGCAATGTACCATTAGGTGGTGACTGAAGGAAACAAAGAGGCTTTAAATCTGTTGGCTTATATACACTTGAGAAAAGCAAAAAAAATCTTATAATCAACAACAGCTGAGCTTCCTGAACTCTTTTGTGTGTCCAGCATCCTGTGTGTATCTTTGTGACAGAAGTCTCCTGAGCATTTCAACAACTCGGCTTGCCAGTTGCCAAGATTTCCATTATGGATGATGTCCAGACAGCAACAGACCCTCTCTTGTTCAGACACCTGTCTCAGAATCCTCCTACAGAGGTGCCTTTTTTGCTCTTGATTATAGGAAGAAGCCTAAATGTTCAGTGCAAACCAAACAATTGGATTTTAAATGGCTGCAACTAGCAGAAAAAAATGTTGTGACTGTCTTGCAGACACACAGAGCAGAAGTAGGAATGAGTGTAGAAGAGTTCAGCCTGCCATGTTTAGTTCTTCTATGCTGCTGCTTTGGGAGTTTCTCCTCAGGACTGCTCAAATATGTACAGCATACAGGTAGCTTAACAATTTTTATTCCACCTCTGAAATGCTTTATTTTGAACTGCTATTTTTGTTTATCTTTCTTTCTTCTTCCTTTTTAAATTCTCATTAACTTAATAGACCTGAAATAGCTCAAGAGAGAATAGAAAAGGGTCAAACTATCCTTTCCTCTTCACACCTTCAAGCTCTGCATTATTTTAGAGGCAAGTTTGGGTTCAAATGCCCCGGGCCAGACTTAGCTGTACATCAATCTTTCATACTGAACCTGGGCCTCCTGCTTGGGTCTTCCAACATAACTTGGTCCCTTACTTCACAGAATATGGGATAATCTTGTGGTTTGCCTTCAGACTCAGTTTTAGGATTATGGAATTTTGCTGTGTCCCCAAAGGGGAATAATGAGGTACTCTTATGTATTGGCGGATAAACAAGCTCTCTTTTTCCCTAGAAGGTTAGGAAATATAGAGGCTGGCTCAGTGAAGCTGTTATGGGACTGGGCTCTTTGTACCTCAAAGCCTACCACGCTGGGTATGAAGAGGCATAACATGACCATGAGTCTCTTCTTACTCACTTCAGCCTTGCCACGGTCTTAGAAGAGGCATCACTATCCATATAGGCCATCATCAACCTTAAAACCCAAGTTTTCTTTACTATATGCATATGACAATTCAGGTGCAAAAATGTCTCATATCTATATTATGTTCACAATATCCCCAGAGAGACCAGGTGTTCTTTCTGAATGACGATGATGATTATGATGGTGATGACTGCATGGGCAGCAGTTGCTGGGAGAGTTGTTATTGCAAAGCAGAAGTTCACAATAACAAACCCCACCCTCTCTGCCAGCACACACTGAGTACACAGTACACCACAGGCTAAATTTATGCTTTCCTCAAGTTCCTTTTCAGCTGCTTATTTTTTTTCTTTCTTTTCTTCCTCCAGATTAAAGCTGTTATATGTCTTATTTGAGGTTTTGAACTGCTACAGGGTCATGGGATTTAACATGTTATTAAATGGGCCACGTGAAGTTCAGGACAGTACATTAATGGCTGAGAGTGGGTTATTCAAAACTCTCAAGCTCTCCAACATGCCGTTCACCACCCTCCTCCCCTTCACCCACAAGATCAGGCTTAGCTCACATTTGTTTTTAGAAAGCGGAACTAGAAGCCAGGTATTTTGCCACAGAGATTTTCAGGCTTACAATCCAAGCAGTTGTAGCTGAATGCTGTCTCTCACATGGCAAAAAATTCTGTACATGCTGTACATTCTTCAGTGCAAAATAAAATCCAGATGGCCTTTATTTAACAAAAAGAGTGGGACCAGCAGATGAAGAGACAGAAGTCCTTTCTTACTCACATCCATTTCCAAACCTTGCTAAAAAAAAAAACCAAACAGCCGAAAGCTCTCGTGACTGGCCAAAGGCAGGCAGTTACTGAATTATGAGATAACAACATGAGGAGAAACATGTTCTTTCTAAAAATAAAAGGATATTACCAGATGCAAATTGAGTTAATATAGGTGTTTATCATCTTGCAGTCCAACAAGTCAGTTCTTAAAAAAGAGCTGGACAGCTTGGCACATGGATAAGTCAGGTCTGATGAAAAAAAATAGATTGCTGTCAGACAACACTGGGGAAAAAATGGAACAAGGTAATTTTGAGTGGAAAATGCAGATGTTCTGTTTTTGATAAAGCCTAGATGGAATACTCCAGGACTATCAAGATACTTTCCCAATTTCTTCTGACAGAAACTTTAAACAAGTTTCTCCTAATTTTGCGCTGGGTTGGCAGCAGTTAACTAATGGTCAATTCATGCCCTCTTCCTGCCGCAGCATACTAAGCCCAAGAAGAAATAAGAAAGGATCCACAGTATCCATTTAAAATTCAATTAAGATTTTCAGAAAATTCAATGATTCATTTGCACAAATAATGAAGGCAGATATTCCTTTTATTTTTCATCAATATTACAAAGGGGGCTTTTTTGAAATGTTTCTATGCATATAACTTTGCAGTTGCTGTTTACTCTTTTGACACTCTTCTCTTCCTTGCAGTTTTGGTTTTAAAAAGAGAAAAGTAGAGAAAAATCACATTAAAAAATTGTGTACTTCAGCCAAAAGAACTTTTTTGTCTTTTAAATCCATTAAAAAATTAGAAAAAAGATTGGGATTTTTTGGTTTTAAAAGTTCATATTTAAACAATACCCCCATTATGGTGGAAAGATTTAGATCTAGATCTATTAAAGACTTTGAAGAAAAGCCAAGCACTAAGTCCTCAGAAATTATTTAAGTCAAATTTTTAAAAAAATAATTTAGTTTGGATGGGAAGGGAAAGGGAGGGATCTGTATGTCATGCAGTGTGGCAGAAGAATTAAACAAATTAGGAAACTGCTAAGGATGCTAAGGAGTATTCTTTAGGTTGAACAGAGATACAAACCAACAAAGCAGTAACTATTAAAAAAAAATGTTGCGCAGAGAGAGTGGTTTTCCTTCCAGAATTTCCTCTGAGTTCTCAAACTGTATCACAGTGTTCTAAGTGCTGTAATAAGGGGGAACAGCCCTGTCTTTTTCGGATGAAATTTTGTTCCATCTAGAGCACTGGAGTTTTCTCCCTATTTTTAAAATAAAATAGGAGATTTTATTTTGCTTCCAAAATTTAAGTGCAATACTGACTCTCCACCCCTTAAAGAAAATCTCCACTAAACCCTGAATGCTGCTGAGATTTCTTAGTTCTCCTAACTCACTTTCTTTGGTGATTTGTGAGATGAGGTTGAAAGCAGAACTCTCCTGTCCAAACCCCATTTTTGATCATGTGCAGGTAGGTACACCTGCAGGCACGGCCGTGTGCACGGAGGCACACAGACCTAGGGACGTGTCCGTAGGTACCTGAGGGTGAGAAACACCCACGTCCCAGCAGGTCTGCTCCTAGCGCTGGGCTGTCCCAGCAGTATCTCACTGCCATCCACAGCACCCCCTGTGCAGCCAGCCCTGGTGCCAGGCTGTGTCCCAGGATGGGGAGGGCAAGACCTGCCCCGGGAGAGAGGTGTACAGCAGCAGCCTCATGCAGTGCGCGGGTGCCTCTGCACTCTGCCAGCAGCTGTTCTGCCCGGGCTCTGCAGGCTGGCTCCGTGGCTCTGTCCCCATCGGCCCTGCAGGCGGGAGCCGGGGATCCCGCCGGGAGCGCCAGGGCAGGTGCGCCAGAGCCAAGGAGTTCAGAGGGGAAGCACCAGGGTTTACTACAGAGCTGAGAGACTTCTTGCCTGAGGGAAACAGCACAAGATTGTAGCTAAATGCCATCAACAGCTAGAAATAGTTGCTTGCATTTGGATCAGAGGTCGCCTATCTCTAAATTGGCTGCTGTGAAGGAGAAAATAAAAACAAGAGCTGTGAGTCACAGGTTCTGAGGGAAGGGACGTGTAAAAGACTGTAATGGATTCTTCCCTGCTGCCGACATCCTCCAAACTACCCCTGGGCTGTAGTTTGATGAAGGCAATGGAAGCTGATATTTCCATACCCAGATACTTATTTAGCCAATATTAGCAAAGCAGCATAAGCTCAAAGACATTGCACTGTTTTGTATGCTCAAATCTGAGACACCGTGAGAACAGCGCTGAAATGATTTCATACTCCTTAATGAGTTTTCCTGCTACCAGAGACCTCTCACATGAACTCAGCTTTGTTCCAGAAATGGCTAAGTAAGCTTTCACTCAGAGCCAGACCTCTAAAACCAAAAAGAACTGGACAACACTTCCTGTAAACTATGAACTATGCAGACAGTTCTTAAACATCTTGTTGAAGCTATGTTGCTGACAAAAACTAGCCACCCTGATATTCAATCAATTTTGATTGATTTTTTGTTGTTTATGTATTTTATTCACATTCCTTTCCTTACAAGAAGTCTGGAATTACATGAATTACATGACTAAAAAATTTAGAGATATAAATGCTACAGAAAATAAGTACAGCTGGAGGAAAACCCTGTTTTATGTAAGCCAGAAAGTGATTTTTATTTTCAGGAAAAAGCTGTGTGTTTGTGGGTTTGTTTGTGTATCTTTATATTACACATTCTCTTCTCATGCACCAAAAATCTATGTTTTCAGTATCATTGTTCATTCATATTCCACACAAGTCCATTTATTCCTGCTACAGCTTCTTTTGTTGAACATGGTATTCCAGACAAGGACACACAATTGATTTATACAATATTGTCATTCATTTGATAACATTCCTGTACCATTGTTTACAAGCTGTTTGTTTTTATAAATGAAGTTATGTCTTCAGCACACATACTTACCTGAGTACTCATTCTCACTGATAAGATACCTTCATGGGTGAAAAAAGCTATTTTGGATTTTTGATGTTTCTATAAATACTTCTCAGTGTTCCTTTTTCAATCTTCTATTTATCAATCCTGAAAAAGTAGTTTGATGACACATTCAGTAATAGTATTAGATTCCCCTAAAATTCTACAAAGAAATTTGTGTTGTCTGGCAAAGGTATTATCCAATGTCACAGAGAGAAGCAGTTCCATGCATTTGTAATTGTTTATCAGGTTTTATTTCAATGACAAATTGTGCCTAATGGAGCCAGGCAACAGTTTAGGAAATTTTTCCCCTCTAAGTTGTGTGATTTTTTGTATTAAAAAAAAAAAACACAACGAATTTCTGAAAACATATGGAGTCTTTTTTAGGAGTCAGTGAAATAAATTTGCATATTTTCAATTTTTTTTTTTTTTTTTTTTACTTCAGTAAGCTCCAGGTGAGGCCTTAAGACTGAAGTTTTCCCACACAGTGAAAAAATGTATTTTTAAATTTAAATATTCTGTGAGAAAGCAGAGAGCAAAGAGGATTAATTAAGTCTTTTTCCATCATTTACAATGTAACTGGAACTGCCTTTTGGAAAGAATTTTGAAGACTTAGGAAATCCTAAATAGCAATAGTAAAGGTTTAACAACACTGCAGTAAACTTAACAAGTTCCTATAGTTCATTCTGTTCCACATATTTTACCTGGGAAGGAAAAAGCTATATTTGAAAACTGTATAGAAATGTTTGTGAAAACTAACTCTTCTTCTTACTACCTAGGTCTGCAGGTGAAAAAAGGAAGGACTCTTTTTTCTGTGTCTGTGAGACATTACTGTATGACATTCCCAGAAAAAAACTGAAGAAGGGGTCAAAGGATCCTGGGAAGAATCACCTGGCAAAGCAATTGTCACATTCTAGGGAAATAAGTTCTTATCTCTGTATAATTACTGTCCTACTTCTCTGTGGTCTACTTCATTTAGACTGTCAGTTTTTACAAGCAGTAAGATGAGACTCATTTCATCATACGGTAGCCTTAGAAAAGTAAGAGTCTCATTTCAGATAGCTTTCCAGTCTCTCTGTACATTTAATAAAGAGAGAGAGACACTTCAGGGGATGAATCATCTTCCTTGGCTAAGACTGGAATAACATTAATTGCTCTCTGAACATTATTCTCACTACCTCTTCCTGACGACAACATTTTAAACCAGATGTTAAGCTATGGATAGATAAAGTTAGGTGAGATGACTCAAGCCCTTTCGTGCATTGCCTGACATCTTATCTCAGTTGCAATTTCCAGACATGACTTTAGTAGAAATAAATAACAGTATATTGGGCAAAATGGAGACCTGACACAGCTTTACAGTTTTTTGGTGAAAATCTCACAGACATTAAAATTTTAAGGGAGTTCTCAGCTTGCATTAGGGAGAAGACCCAGCCATATGTCTGCAATGGTTGTTACTTCCCTTATTTATATATTACATGGAATGGGGCAATACTAATTAACTCTCTGCTTTGTGACACAATACCTCAAGGGCCCCAGAATGAGATCTGATGAGCTTGTGACCTTCATAAACAACATGCCTTTTTAGGAGCCTCCTCTGCAGCTGTGAGCCCACCTTGGTGTTTAGGCCAGCTCTCATGTCACTCCCTGGTCCCTTCTTCCACCACAGGGCTTCAGAAGAAAAGAACTGAGAGAGAGGTTTATTTCTACTCATGCTAACCCAAAACTGAGTTTGTTATAAGAGTGCTTCATTTAAATCAGCTTTAATATAGTTTTATAGCCCTTTAGTGCCATTCTTAAGCTGCAGAAGGCCTAAACCACAGACTTAGGCTGTAATTCAAGATATATTTTATAACACTGCATCAAAACAGAAGCTGTTTATTCAATTCTTATGTTCTTTAACTTCTCTTAATATCTCACCAGAGCTTTCTAACCCAAAAGGATGAATTTTCAGTTCATATTTGCTGCACATCCCTAGAAGATGGCACAGAACTTAGTCTTTAATAAAATTACCACTAGAAAGAAGTATACTTTAGAGAATGGGTAAATTGCTAAAATGAGGTTCTGGGTGACTAAATACTGTTTGGTTCGAAGCAGAAGGCTCTGCTGCAGGGCCTTCTGTACAGGCAGCATCTTCTCTGTCAAGGTGTTTTGCCCTACATGTGATTTTGTGCTAACTCAGCTGTGCTGGGCCCCTTGGAGCAGTGAGACAGCCAGACATGTCAAGGAGCTGCAGGCTTTTCACCCATCCTTAGCCAATCCATGTCTGGGCCATGTCTAAGATCTTCCACATCTCAGTGTGCAAAAGATATCCATTGTGAAAGCTGTACATGAACAGAAGTTTTGTGTTATGCTTTACTCAACTCCAGTACCTACACACGTAGGTAGGTGTTGGTACACATAGGTCTGTAGGTCTCAGTACATGCATGTTGCAATTGCCTTTTTAGCAAATCAGGAACCACAACTGAAAAATGACACATCTGAAGTTTCTGCACAGCAGAATCCCCAAACGCTTCTGTCAGCAGTTGTCTTATCAAATATCCAAGTTCAGCTGTTGCAGACTTTTGTTTTCACTTAGCGAAAGATCCATCTTGTGAAACAATTGTCAGGAGTTCTTGAAAAAAATGTGAAAAATGAGAATTAAATATTCATGATTTGTATGCTAAAATTCACATTTCCCTATGGTTTGTGAATGTTGATTTCTGAAATGCATGTGACAGAAAACAGAAGGAATAGCTTAGCTTTAGCAGTTCTACCTTTGTTCCTCCTTATATTATTCTGCTAGGTGGATTTTCTCTTTTCTGCCCCATAGTATTTAACCTCATTTTAAAAGCCAGCTGTATTTCATTGCTCATAGCATCATACTATGAAAGCTCATTAGGTGAGAGGCCTTCCTTTTCAAAATGTTTTAAATATATTAATTATTTTCTGAAGTGTCTTGAGCACATTTTAATTCAAAGTTAAATAATTCCAAATAAATACATTATGATGTATTCTTTCACTTGTCAGCATCCAAATATGAAATAAAGTATCTCATTTAAATTCAGCATGACTTTTGAGGCCTAGAGAAACAGAGTTTGCAAGACAATAGCAACCAGTTGAAAGTGAGGGTATTTCCCCAACCTATTATCCTTCAGAAGAGGAAAGTAATACTTCCTAAAATATATGTGTTCTATTTGGTAATATTCAAAATTCTCATTTTCAGCTTAGCTACCTCAAAGCAAATTATGATTGTCTATATCACAAAAACTCCAAATAAAGAAAACTCACAACAAGTGTATCCCTCAGGCAGGTCAGAAGAAACAAGATTCTATTTACAAAAGTTATATTTGTGCTCTTCTCTCTCTGAGACTGTAGTGACTGTCAAATTTGGTCTCTCAGTGCTGTTATCTGCCTTTGTATATCGCACCACATTTTTGTAAAGTGACAAAGAAACTTCACAAGGTGTGAAAGCTATGATCCTCAAATATATTCTGTGAATTCACATATAGAAGGACAAACTTCTTTTATCTCCTTAATTGTCTGTCTTCTGCTAAACTTTGGCATTCATATTTGTGTGTTGCTTTAATAAATTAAATATTTTTTTACTTAAATAATAGAATAATATTTTCATGTAAAATTTTTCATGTACTTTTTAAATTCTAATGTGCAGAGTGCACAACAAACAACTAATTTTGGGTAAACTGACTCAACCCTTTAGGAAATAGTGCATATATAGGTATTGTCAGGAGAGGTTTGTTTCTAGACTAAAAAAAAAAAAATCCATTTTGATTAATTAATAAAACCCCAGTAAGTCAGTAGAATAATGCTAAAAGATGTCAGAAGCATCTAGCTCAGAGCATAAAGATTGTTTCCAATGTCAAAAGAGCTCATTACTTTTTGCCAGCCAGATTTTTGTGAAGATAAAATGTACCAAGAAGAGCATGGATCTTTATGATCTTCAGAAGTGGTGCTAGGACAGAGTAGTTTTGGAGGGTTGAATCAAAGTCATATCGTAATTCCATGGAGCAGGGTCTTCTCAGCCATTTTGTTTCCTGTAGTAATCCATTTCCTCAGCCAAATGTTTTAGTACTGGCCACGAAGAGATAAAGGTTCCCTACCTAAATGAGACCTGAACCCCAAAGCCCTCTGGATTCTCACCTGAACCCTGATACTAACTTTTGATTTTTCATACGTCTCATATCTATTACTTTATTTCTTCTTTTGGCACAAGTTCTGCTGTATTTATGTCAAGTCCAGTGCCTGTTGGACATTAGACATTTATTCTGCCCTGTTGTTCTCTAAAACTGCCTTCAAGACCCTGAGTCACTCAGCTCCTGAGCAGAATCCAGTTTGCCCGTAGAAATCCAAAGTGTCTCAGAGAGGAACCCACAATACCCACAAAACAGACTGGGAGCAAGAAATTCTGAGGACAGGAACAAATCTTAGATTTATTTTGCATTTTTTGAAAGATGCCTACATCCTCTCAGGATTCTGATTTAGGGATGTGAATACGCTGAGTTGTTACCAGAGGATTAAGAAGAAAAAAGAATGTCTACCAATTCTAATGATTAAACATCTGAGCCTTGTCAGGAGTTTCATGAATGTGAACAGAACCCTTAGTAACAGAAGTATATCTACTTTCAATGTGCATTAGTTGCACAGATGCAGGTATTGAAATGTCGTAAAATCTGGGAGAGACTTAATGAAGATTTTGAGAACTTTGATTTGGATCTTAGACTGAAGTTCTTTGGTCCTTTGTGGCACTTACATGACCAGTCATGAGGAATTTGTTTTTGTGTTTGAGGAGTCGTGTTGCTCCTTTCTGTACAACTGTGAGTCTGAATGTAGAGGTGCTGATGGCCACTCACCCTACACAGCCAGAGGGCTCTTGGAAGATTTAACATAATGAAAAACATACCTATAGCTGCTTGTTCCATCCTGTAATGTATGGACTCCTGCACTTGTGCATATTTGCATATATTATCCACTGCACTCTTTACTTCAGCTTTTTGGGTTTTGGTTTTGTTTTGTTTGAGGTTTATTTGGATGGATTCCCCCCGCCCCCTGTTTCCTACTCAGTGTCTGATCTTTTAACTTTTGGCCATTGTTTTCAGCCATTTTATATCAAAGAACTTGTTAGGAAAGAACAGAAAGTTCATCTTCCTGAAGACCACAGTAACAGACATTCTGATTCTGTGATTAATGGAATAATGATCTGTGTTGTTTTTGTCACTGTAGAAAAAGTACTCAGTTCACCATCATCTGTAAATTCAGTTGCACATCTGCCTGTACAGACAGATGGGCACCTCTGGCATATATTGAGTGGAACACATTGCACAGGAACAGATTGTTTCTTGCTTGGTTCTTGCATGATTTTTGCAGAGTAGCAATAATTCAGCAGGACCTAGCAGAAGATTTTACCTTTTTCACTTACCAAAATCACTGCAAGGTTTCTGCATGTTTTTGTGAAAGAAAAAAAATCTTGACAATGCTTATTTTCCTGTCATTTAAATTACTTATGCTGAGGACCTCTTGATGCAACTATAAAATGATCACTACCCCATTTGTTGTTTATAAGGCTTTCCAGTTTTGTTTTGGTAAATGATAATGGTTAAGACTAAGACGTGAAAAGGCATTTCAGTTTTACCATTTAATCTATCAGACTCCAGTTATCAATAACATTATATACAAAAAATTTATTTTTACACCTTTTTCTATAATTATCTTGCTATTAATTTACTTGTTTTAAAAGATGGTAACAATTTTAGGTATCCAACATCATCTCACATTTTATGAAGTATGACAAAAAGAAACTTCTCTACACATCTTTAAAGCATTATATAATGACTCAACATGAAACAAAACACTTGCCCAAAAGCCTGTTCCACAGGTAGGGTGGGAAATGAGAAACCTAATGGAAAAGACAGGAAAAGTCAGAGTGTCAGTGCCAGAGCTACACTTAGGGCTAAAGCTGCCAGAGCAGCACACTCTCCTCACAAGGGATCAAGTCACATGTGCAAGGGAGCACAACACCCCCCAAAAGGGATTATCCATGCCACTGTAACTATATATTCATTCTTTCTTCATATTCAGATAGGAAGAAAGAGAATTATGTGGCATCATGTTATCCATTAAAGATGCACATTCTTATCACAGAAATTCAGTGATTTCACCGTAACTCTCCCAGTCAGCGTAACATTAGACTTCCTTCTGCAGATTACTGATTGCAGGCTCTCAGTGCATGACCAGATTAGTCCCATGATGGGGGCTGTGTGCTCAGACCTGCACAGTGCCCCATCTAGAAGCTGTTAAAAATGTGACTTTTACCTGCATTCTGCCATTGAGCTGAAACAATAAGAGGAAGAAGTTCCAGACTTAGCTATACATACACACCAGGAACTGGAAAATCCATTATGCACTGAGGGTCAGAAGAGCACAGCTCACTGAGAGAATGCCTGACAACAGTGAGAACCAATCCTGTGCATCAGACACCCTCTCCTTTCTCACACACACAGAGCAATCATTTGTTATGCTGCCACGGGGAGTGCTTGCTGTTAGTGGAAACCGTTTCCTCTTTACAGCTTTCAGTTTTGCAAAAGGCTAGGGGAGAGAGATGGGTAGCTCCCTTTCATACTAACTGCAGGCTCAAGATGAACCCAGATGGGTAATGTGATTAATAATTAAAAGACATGTTAGCAAGTGACACAGTATCTGCCTCTACATGCCAAATTCTGCCCCAGGGTTCAGTGGAGGGTCTGCACTCTTCAGCTTGCTCACCTCTAGTGTGAAAGTTTTTGACTTCTCCGTTTTGATTTATTTGCCAGCAAGATTTGGGTGAGCTCCTATTAATTTTCATAGTGCTGAGGGGTTTTTTAAATTTTATTTTTAGTTTTTTTTCTTTTCTTTTAAAATTTTGTTTTAAGAAACTGAGAGAGCAGATACTTTTCTTCAAAGCCATTTCAATTAACAAGGCTGTATTCAAACTTTAGAATAAGTCAACGTATACTAACCTTCAGGTGTTAGGCTACCCAAGGACAGCAGCTGAAACAGTTACAGGGAAGGAAAACATGGACAAAACATGACATGATGGCCATTCTCAGCATTGTCAGGTCTGATTCTGCATTCTTCAGGGGCTGTTTTGCCACTGAGCATGGACTGGACAAAAAAAAAAGTCTTAAGGTTGGAAGAGCTCTCTGACCAATGTATTTAAACATCCTTCAGGACAATTAGAAGCTTTGAAAAAAAGGGTTTATGGACATGTATTAGAAATATGACCATGTTTCACTGAAATGTGAAGGAGGTAGGTGAAAAATATGGACTCTTTTGATTTCTTGAATATTTTTCACAATCTAGGCCTCTTCAAAGAAGAAAAAAACCCATTGTTTATGTTTAACATCCTTATGCTTAAATGACCTGGGAAGTGTCAGCAAGACTTTCTTTTTGAAGATGCACATGCTCACGATTTTGTTTGTGATGACAGTTTTAGGTTTCAACCTACTTTTAAACTGGGTACAAAAATTAGCAGAAAGCTTTTAGGTTTCTTGAATGAATTTTCCCAAACTGGTACTAAGGTTCTTATTGTCTGTTTTTTGCTGTGTATATTCAGGCTCCGTTAAGCTTAATTTTCACATGGGAAGTTTGTCTGACATTTACATTTATTTTAGAACATTGTTTACTTTGTTCAAATAAACAAAGGAGTTGTAGGGCACATTTCTGAATCTGAAATACTTTGGTTACCAATTTTAATTTTCTTAATGTTTCAGCTATCAAACAAACCTTAAAATTACTTTCTATAGAAATATCCGACTATATGAAAAATGCTTCTTGCTATATGCATCACAATACATTTGCATGCATACTGGCAATTGTGTTTTAACTTTTAATGTTACAAGTTTTTGGGAATGTGCCTAAAACACTCAATATTTTTTGTATCTTTTTTTCAAGTGCCTGAAAAACACAGCTTGGAAATGGAAGTTGCACATCCTTCTGATTTTTCATTTAAATACTCTGAAGGGAAACCTTCCAGTCCTAGGATCATGTTCATGAGCTTCTTCATGAAGTGCTTTTAGTCAGACCTGAATATTGCTAGAGTTCTCTTACTGTATGTTGATGCCATTTCACAATTTCATCTCAGTCACATCCCCTTCCCCCCAGTATTGCTCTGTTTAACTATTTCAGAAAAACATCTCATCTTAATGAGCTTAATGAGCTGGTATGTCACTTCCAGTGGAGTGCCTCTCACTTGGCCTCTCCCTGTGTCAAGATACAAAATGATTTTTGTATCTCTCTGACTGTAGTATTAAGATGTGGCAACTTTATTTGCTGACTGAATACCTGCTTCAGGTATGATTAAAAAGCCATCCTGTTATAGAGCTTCCTCTCCTAATCTCAGTACAGTTCAGTGATAAATTTCAGGTTATGCCAAATCTTTATCTACCTTGCCCAGCCTCCAGAGCTCTTGGCAAAAGGTCTCGTTTGAGCTTCATTCACACCCCATTCCTATCCCAGCTTCTGAGAGAAGATGAACAGAAATTTGTTTTATTAGATTTAAAATAATGAATCTCACTTACAGGAACTGTAGAAAGGGCTTGGGAATCTTCATCACCCTTGGTCATATTAACGTGTATTATGATCAAATTCCATGACTTTTCACTCGTGTATATAAAAAGAAATTTCTGAAATTCATCTTTAAGAAGGTATATAGGGGCTAAATTTCAAAAGGACATCAACATTACTGAAAACAGGCACAGATTCATTACTGAAATAGGAGCCTACAGTCAGCTGGTAACCTTCAAAACTGTAGCCTAGAAAATTAAATTCCTATTTGCCCTACAGGGATTGAGCTTGTGAGATCACCTGTTATACAGGGAATATGTAAACAATTGTTTTCATTTCCATTTTCTTCTGCCAGTGCTGAAGAAAAAATAGAAGTTTTAAAACTCTCCAGATTTTTTTCTGGCATTTGTAAGTGAGCATCTCCAGCCTAGAAGCTAGCACAGAGTCAAATTTCAGGCATCAAAAGAAGGCAGAGATGGACATTAAGGGAATAACAGGATACATGGGGATTCCTGGAGAAAAAAAAAAGTCATTTCTCTTGTTAGAAAAATTTCAGCAGGATAATATAAGCACAGTTTTCATATGTCACAGCAGTTTGGAGTTAGCTTTTTGCCTCCTTCACTGTCAAAAACATACATATCTAGTGTATATTGTATGCTTTTAAAACCCAGTAACAAAAGAAATTATGATCCTAGTAAGGGCAGATAATTTACTTGCTGTATGGCAGCTCTCAGCTTTCTTTAAGAAAAAGGAAAATGACAACTTTCCACATGCTAGAAGTATGCTGTCTTATTGCTGAGTTGTGCTTATGTTTTGAGAACAACTTACTCCTTAGTGGTAAATGTGAATAACATCTCTAAAACAGAAAGATATCTTATTCTGTTCACCAAAGGTAATCAATAAAAAGGCTTATTTTCAATTTTTTTTTTTATTTATTTCTGAAATGGCATGTCTGTTTTATTACAGTAACCATGAGGACTTCAGAGTATATGGAAGACAAAGTTTATGAACACAACTAATATTTACTGTTAGGTCAACTGATACAGTTTTAAAGAAATAAAAACAGACAAGCCAAATCTTGAAACATGTATTTTTCCAACAATATTGGCTGACCTCCTAGAAGATACTGCTTGTAAACATGGCATAATGAAATATCTGTGACTATGACTAGTACTTACAGGCTTCCTATCTTGTACTTTGCAAGAGTGTTTTATTAGAAAAAACAGGGAACATATACTGGAAGGAAACTAATGCATCGTATGATGGACAATGTTAATTTAATCTAAACTTTGAAGTGAACTTCAGTTTCCCAACCACTATATCAGCCTTTTAGATCAGAAACCAGAAAATCCTGAGGGTTTCCTCCTCCTATGTTATCATGCAAACCAATGATCTATTATTGGAATCTATTTTATTAGTAGCACAAACAAATTCAACTTGTACTTGAAGAACAAGTGCAACCTGTACTTGCCTTAAGGAATAAACAGTGAAACATTTACGAAACGTGTACATTATCCTTAAATGACAGCAAAACTGTAGAACAGTTTTATATAGCATGTCTTATTAAAATTCTGCTGAGTACAAAGTTGGTTGGCTTAATGAGCATTTACATATTTTTAAACAAGATACATATTGCATGAACCAAGGAACTCTGGGATTTTTTTTGTAAATTGATATATCTTCACCCATCTTTGTCATACCCAGGTCTAAGTAATTTATATTATTATTGTTATTCTCTATGGGTTGACTAGCTGCTGCCACAGCCTGATCCTTCACCAAGCCAAAAAAAGGGGGACCTTTCAAGGAATTTAAACCTAAACCAGGAAGAGGTTTAGGCTTCATCCTCTGTGCCTGGAATTGTATTAGAAGGGTGATTGGAGATTTTTTAGACAGAGGTAGATAGGGAGGAGACAAGGATGGCTGTGGAAGGGAGAGAAAAGCATATTTCAGAGAAAACAGCTTCATGCTGAGCCTTGATGCTGTGAACTCTCATGTCTGAGAAATGAAGATCTATCAAATGAATGTTAAATTTTGAAATATGGCTTTTGAGCAAATAACATGGTTATTTGCCACATGCCACAGCTTTTACCACTAGCCAGGAAATAAACCAGCCAACTGCTTTAAACTTTCTCCTCTCCAGAGTTACATTACAGAGTTACACAGGGTGCTGTGTGTCCTCTCTCCTTCCACTTACAAGGTGACCCAACTATGTTCCCCAAAATGTCCCTGGCTTTCCTGACCAGGATCAGGAACTAAGACAGCTGGGGTGAAAGAAGCAGAGACACGTCTGGGCTCCCCACAGCCTAGTGAGATCAGGCCTTCAAGGAAAGGAAAGATGCTGTTTTGTGTTTGTGTACTGTGAGGACAGTGTTCACTCCAACTTACAGGATTTCTGTGCCTCTCATCTCAGCCAAACTGGATTTTCAAGGGAAAGAGGATGGGACAGCATGTTTGTATTCATCCTTTTATCAGTAATTTCCCATTCTTCCACTTCAAAGAGAGTTCTCCCTAAATTACTGTCCAGCAGCTCAAGGACCAAATCTACACTGTCCTTCTCCTCTTTTCTTCCATCAAGAGGCTGTGCATTGTCTTCCCACTGCTGATGGCACATTCTTTGTTCTGTGCTCATGCACAGTTTCACCTGTGGAAGGCAGCCACCCATTCTGTTAGTTGTATCAGAACAACTGGAAATACGGGCAAGAGATAATTTCTAACATCATCATCTAGCTGAGGAGGTGTAACACCAAAAGCAAGTCTGAGGTGCAAGCCTGGGGAAAAGAAGACATACAGTGGAAGCTGTGTATCTCATTGAAAATTGACACTATGCTACCTAGAGAAAAATATAAAGCTTAGTGCTTCACCTTCCATTATTTGGTCACTTAAGGGGTTTCACAGTCTGAAATTGCACTAACTTCCATGTTCTATTTAGGCAAAGGGTTTTCCTTCCCTGTCTCAGGCATTCCAGAATGACTTGACAGTACTGCATTATCTTTGTTTGGCCTTGTATGAGGACTTTTGCATCTACAAGCTTTCTCAATGATGCTCCAGATGCATGCTGACTAGAATATAAAGTTCAGTTTTTGCCCTGAAGG
This sequence comes from Phylloscopus collybita, assembly GCA_027886175.1. Taxonomy (NCBI): domain Eukaryota; kingdom Metazoa; phylum Chordata; class Aves; order Passeriformes; family Phylloscopidae; genus Phylloscopus; species Phylloscopus collybita. Next base: position 43,780,715 of record JAJNNQ010000137.1, on the reverse strand, counting down.
CAAACATGTGCTTCTCTTTGGGAATCTCCATACTGGAATTTGTCTGTCACTGAGACATTAGATGTAGGAGACTTAAAACTATCCCATCATTTGAAGTGCACATACAAATTGCAATAAAAGGACAACTTGTTATGGATGAGGGCACATGCTGCTCAGTAGCAATCAACTCTATGAGAAATAGCTATTCTACTTAGAAACATCATATCAGTTTTGTTGGTGGGAAAAAATTACCCACACAATATATAAGGAAGGGAATTAAAACTAAGGCCAAACACAGATTTGTGATATTCTTTTGTAAAGCAGCTTCTCTTAGACAGCAACAACCAACTTCACCACTGTCACTGAAGTTCCTCTGTCTTAGTGCAGCTAAGGATTTGATCCTGTTATTTGAACAATTGTACAAGAGTGCCTAATGTTTAGGAATTAGGGGAAGCTAGACAGCCATGTGGTGTCACATAAGCCAATGATTTGGCCTTAATTTTGTCTGACTAAAGTATGTAAAGCAGCGATCATGAAAACAGTAAGTAAAGACAAAGCAGTTTTGTCCTAAAATTGCTTAACGAAGGCAGCACTGGCTGAACAGTAGCACTGGTTTTTACTGACCTTTCATAAAGAAAAGGCAGTCTGTCTGTCATTATGCAAATTCAAGAACATCTGTTCCATGAAACCCTGTAATAATGCCTGAGGTTTGCATGGTATGAGAATAAAAACTGTTTTGACAAAGGCTACAGAGTACGCTTGTATTAGCCAGACAGCCCTTTTTTCTAGTCCAAGTCTACCTCAAGCATAGGGGGCCAGACCTTCAGCTGGATTAATTGTTGTGGCTCAGTGGAACTGGTTTCTCAGAACACTGTTTTATTTTGTGAATAATGAAATCTAGGAGGTAAGCCCTTTATCAGAGCATTGCTATTTCATTAGTAACAATGGCAGCAACGGATGGGTGACACAATGTGAAGTGTTTGTTACAGCCTTCCTATGCAAGCCACAAAAGAGGCACTGAGTGCTGTTTTAAGAAGTCTGTCAACGACTAACCCACATCTGCTTTGGTTTAATGAAAAACAAAAACAAAAAAAAAAACCCCAAAAAACCCAGAGAGCAATATTGACAGCAGATATAAACTGTAAGTGGATGTCTCAGTTCTGTTTCATACTTAATAAACCTCAGGAAATATCTATTAAAATCTATTGATTTTTCCCAAGACCATTGCCACCTTTGAATTTAAATGATGGAGAGATTGAGGGTCGTGAGTGCTGGGGATTTCTGCACTCCAGTGGTGACCAACAGAAATATTATGGAGATCAGAGAGGAACACAATGTAAAGCTGCTCACAAAATCTTTTTAGGAAGAGGAACCACAGGCTGCTTTCATAGGCCTAGCTAGAGCACGGGGGAATTAGAGCAGAATTCATCTTGCTGACATACATCACAGCTCCTCTTCAGCATCAGAAGCAGGAGCCTCCTTCGTGTATGAAGCCAAAAGATACCTCTATCCTTGTCTGCGGGGGGAAAGAGGAGGCTGACTTCTCTGCATGGGGGTGGTCACAGGCTAATGTCAGTCCTTGCTAGAGGACCTGCAGTAGAGCAACCATCACCCTTTCAGAGCCTAGCTGAGTGACATGGGACATAAAAAAGTATTTCTGTCATACCTATTTTTAAAAGTAGTTATTAACTTTCACATCACAGATATATACACAAATATTTGTAAGGGCTCACGATCAGCTGGGAAGTTTTCCTCTAATACTGGGTTTTGCTTGTTTGTTTTCAAAATCCAGCCTGGTTTTTAAGGGTGGGAATTTAGCCAGCTTATCTATAGGAATGCAAACATTAGACATCAGTTCTAAGTTGAGAAGGTGCCTCTGGCTGATCACAGATGTTTAATATACGTGGGAGGGTTCAGTGTCTGTCTCTGCCAATGCCTGTTCACTGAGCACAGGGTGGAAGCCAGGACTTAGCTCACACCAACCTCACGGCCTCCACATAGCTAAACAGGGCTGAAACAAATCCTACCCCAGAGCCTGTAACACAGAAAAGGCTACCATAAGTGATTGGACTTAATTTGCCTCAAACAACTAAAATCAAGCAAAAGTCTGGCATTTGTTAAACAATTTGGCAGTTATTTTGGGAGTGATGGTGAAAATAGCGCAATCTACACTATCTCTGGTCTCCTTTCAGGAAGTCACCACCACAGCCAGCAGTTGTTGGTGTGGATGTTTGCAGGAAGGGAGCTCTGTGTCCCCTTTTCTCACTGCAATCCCTTTCCTGACAACAGTGACAACAGTGGAGGGCCATCTGTCTTAACACCATAGTGCTGAAATGTTTGCCTTGTTCTGGAGTTACTTTCTTGAGCAGGATGACTATCCAGCAATGATCCTTGAAGTGAGTGGCTCTAGCAGAGCTCTCAGGAAATGGCTGTGTTTCAAGCACAGGGTTACTGCTGTTCCTGGGGGTACCACATGAGCAGTGGACTACTTCTGGCAGCTGTCATCATGGACATGTCATCACATCCCATGGATATGTTTTCCTGCACCTTGCAGGTTTGGGGGTGGCATCCTGGGGAGTGCTGCTGGTTTCTGTTCCTGTTCTTTTCTGATACCTCTCATGTATTCCCTCACAAATTAAATTTACCTTTGGCAGTGATCCCAGCGCCATACCAGTTGTGAGTTGGTATTTTTTCCCAGTAAATATCTGGGACTAAAAATTTGGGAATAAACTACACAGCAGATTACAGAAATAGATATCAATATATTTTTTCCGATAAAGAATAGTTCACTTACTTTTAAACAGAACAGGTGAATGAAAATAGCAGATGAATTGTTAAAGCCTCAACTTGTTTACTGCTAAAATTGAAATGTTTTCCACTCCTTAAAATTCACACAGGTGTTTTACCCTCAAAATTGGCATTACTAATTCTTAGGATGAGTGAACTGAAATACGACAAGAAAAGCAAACAGAATTTTTTCTTACAAGATATAACCAAAAGGTCAGAATTATATAAAGTGTGTTGAGGGTTTTGTGAAAAATGATGTTTATAATCTGAAATGACCTGCTTGCATTTCTAAATGCAGTTATCGATCAAATATAGAAAAATCTATATTTTCCTTTCTGGGTGAATCATCTTGCTTTCCAAGGTAGAACTGAGAAGAGGAAAAATGTAAGTCAAAGCAACAAAAGCCAAAAATCTCCTAAATCTCCTAAATCTTCATATAGGTTTAAAATTCTAGAAAGATAAAATTTACTAAAGTATTCCTAAAATAAAAATATTAGTGAATTTTTCAACATATTTTATATAAGATTTATTTTCTTCCACTGGCTCTACAGTTGCAATGGTCAAGCTAACTTGTTAAAAATAGTACATTAATTCTACATTTCCTGCATCTTTTATTGCTTTCATTGCTAGCATTTGTGAAATGTTAATAGACAGTCACATCAACCAATATATGCCTGCAGCTTTAGCTTCATGTCAACATGCTATTATTATTGTGATTACTATATAATGCTTCAGAAATTACTTCTCATTATTGTTTTTAATCATGATGATTAACTTGGATGCCTTCTTCAAAAGACGCAATTCTGCATCTTTATTTGAAATCATAAGAGACCTTCCTTAAAACCTGAGACGTGCCAGAACCAGACAGACAAATTATGTCACCAACCCTTATTTTATTACTGATTACATGACAAGTTTGTACTTTTGGTGAATCTGTCTGTGAAGTAAACAACCTTGTTTGGTCACATTGTATATGGATAGTGAATAACATATTCAGTTAACTGGCTTTCCAGAGAGGCAGAATGTGAGGAAGCAGAGATCATTTATTTATGGCATGATTCATATTTTAAAGCAATCATTTATTTATAATGTTGATGCAGTTTTCTTCCGTCATATCATAGTTGCCTATGCTTTCAAATAACACAAGACCCCATATATTCCACAAACCAACACCTAGTCACCATGGGCTGTGAGTGCAGCTTTCTAGTGTACACTGCACAGAAGAACATCAGAGCAAAATAATCCTTCATGCATAATTCACAAATCCAGTCTCTGCACGCTTTATGCACTGATGAATTACTTGGTTGTGCTGAGGTAATTCAGAATGAGCTAAAGCAAATTATGGCAGGCATGTACGGTAACATTATTATTCTGCAGGCCTGGATTTTGAAATTGCTGGTTTTGAGACCTGATTCTCAAATAGAATGTATTCAGCCTCCATTATATTTCAGCTCACTGTCTTATGTCTGAGGATGTCCATGGACTTGTTTCAAAAGATTACACTGCCCAGAAACTCTATTTGATTTCTTTCTTTTTGCCTGAAATGGGCCTTGACATTTTAAAATCATTAAATGCAATCTGTTTCAAATGCTCACAAAAGGTCACAAAGACTATGGGGCTGCCCCTGCTATGCTACACCACCACAGCTCTGATCCACTTTAGCAGGAGGACTAAGTGCTCAAGGCATTCAAAATCGAGCTCCTAATGTATTAAGTGCATTAGTAATAGTCAGAGCTCTGCTAAAATTTCCATTTCAAGGTCTAGATTACCAAGAGGAACAGGCTGTTTGCGATACAGTTGACTTTTAAAGGGTTTTACTATTGTGTTGAATCAGATCCTGAGCACACTCTTGATCTTTTCAGGATTTATTTTTTCTTTTCCTACAAAACATGGTTTGTATAGGGTGGGGGGTTTTTTTGGTCTGTTTGTTTGGTTTGGGGTTTTTTTGTTGTTGTTTTTTTTGGGGGGGCGGTTTTGGTTTTTATGTTTTGTTTTGTTTTGTTGGGAAGGAGAAAGGCGGGAGGTAAAAAAATATAGTTGGAGCACAGTCTGAAATAAACCCAACATGCAAATCCATATTGCATGGATCAACAGCTGTTTCCAAGCCTCTCTTTAATTTCACACCAAAAGTATCTGATGACAACTGAAGAGAAAAAGGAATAACTATAGAAAAGAGAACAGCTGTGGCATGAATACCTTTCTTTCACACACTGCATTGTTGTCTATTTGACATCAGAAAGACAACTTCTCAAGTTACTGAAAAGAAAAAGGTTCACCCATTTGGAGAATAAGATCCAAAAGACATTAAGTTTGTTAAATTTAATTGGGTTTGTGCAGCACTGGGCCAAGTTTTAAGGCTGCCTTTTCCATTGATTGAAAGCGGTAGTAAACCCTAAATCTCTTCTGTCAGGTCAGACTACGGCCAGACATGGCTTCTTAAGGAATCCTCACTCTCCTATTTCCAGCTGTTCCTCCTCCCTTTGGATGCCTCCTTATCTCCATTGTGCCAGGGCAGTGTTTGCCTGGCCACTGGTGAAACCTTTTTCTCATCCTGATTCCAAGTTCATGGCAAGTCTGTGTGGACAGCTGTTCTGGCACAACGGAAGTGGCTATAGAGGCTTATGAGTGGTCTGGATGCTCCCCACAGCATTCCCACCAAGGAACACAGCCAAGGGTGCAGCCTGACTTTCAGCTGGGTGCTCCTGAGCCCCAGTAGCAATATCACAGTCCTCAATCCCAGCCACCAACATTGCTGCAGGAGAGAAGCAAATGTTATCATTTAGTTTATCCAGAGTAAAGCTGTCAGTCTGGCTGTTTCTCACAGCTCTCCTTTGCTAAAGAGATAAGGCAGGCATCAGATCTGGTCATGCTTACAAACCCACACACGTGTGTTTAATTATCTGTGCATTTTGGGTGTAGTGAGAGACCCAAAATGGTGGTGCACGGGCATGCTGAAAGGTCACACACAAAAACAGCAAACATGGTCTGGGCTAAAAATGACACAAACTCCCTCCAATATTTGCACTGATTTTTTTCCCCCCAAATGTATACACAGTTGGTCTTGCAAACTCTTTCTTGCAACTATTTTGATCAAAGACATAATAAAGTGCTACCACACAGTTCAAAGAAGTCCAGCCATATATGTAACATTTTTTGCCACTTTTGGCCCCAAAGGGATGTAGTTTATATAAATATCTTACTGAGATAAAGGCCATGAGAAACCAGTGCAGACCATCCCTGGTCTTATTTGTAAGGTGGTGTGACAGTTTGAAGAGATTGCAAGGGCCACATTCAGAAAAGGCTACATGTGACTAAAGTGAGAATTCAGAAGAATTCAGGGTTGTGGAATCAAAAGTGAGATCTGGGAATCCCACTTAAACCATTATTTATAATCCAGCACAGTCACTCCTGAATTTGTCTGAGGGAAAAAGGTTATCACAGAAGGGAAGGTCTGCCCAGTATGGCAACTGCCCTATGAATACAAGGATGAGATTACATCCTTCTCATTTAGACATTTACAGCACAGACTTCTGTCTCTGAGCTAATTGTCTAGACTCCTCTTACAGTCATTGGAATCATGCACTTCTAAAAGGCAATTTATCTGACCTGTTTTAAATGAGTCTGTGAGGAGAAAATTCACTATATTTTGGAAACGCATGTTCCTTGCCAGGGACCAAAAATGGTGTGTGGATGGTGACAAAGACACTGCAAGTTAGGCAAGAAGGATCCCACTTCGAATAAAGGATTCCCAGAAAAATTAATTCTGGCATTTCCCAGGGTTAGACTGTAACTAATCCCCATTTATCTTCTGCTGTGGGCGGGTGGGAACAGGTGACATTTCATGGACATGTTTCTTTGACCCCTGGGAAGCATTGTGCTTCTTGCATTCCCCTTGCCCCTGTCATCTAAGAAGTGAAGCAAAATACACAGTCACTCATAAATGGAAACTGTTGATGTGTGAAACGTGCATGCCCTAACATCTCATCAGCTTTACAGTTGGTGCTATTTTAGGCTTTGACAAATGATTTTGTAGCAAAGGTCTGGCAGGGCCAGCAGTAACTGCAGAAAAAGCATCACTTATAAGCTAATTTTGCACTCAAGAAAGTTACACAGGGTTCTTGTAGACAAATGAAGCTCCTTCTTGTCCCACACCTCACCACCCACAACAGCTCAGGTTTCCTCTTCTGAATCCCGGTACTATAGAGTGACCCGTGCAAGCCTGTGGCTCTTGCATGCTCCTGACCTTCTACAGGCTGAGTTCTCAGCAGAGCTCATGAAATGCCCCTGAGCACAGCATCCTGCCTCTGGGATGTGTTCCCAGTCCCAGAGAAAGGCCTTTGAGTAAGTGCACATACAACAAAGCCACAAGTAGAGAGAGTTCCCTACAGCTTTCATTCCCCGCTCTGCCCCTAAGGTTACCTACACGGAACACATGCCCTATCCAGATTTTCTCCTTGTTTAACTTACTCTTGGACAGCTATTGTCGTGAATTTGAAATCTGATGCTGAAGATGAATGTGTCTGTGATCTACAGATGGATAAATTCTGCATCTGAATAAATGTACAGGAACAGGTTGAGAGAAAAGAAAAGAAAGAGTGACATTATCGTATTTAGGTTATGTTTTGGTGTCTGCACAATTAATTCAGAAAGTTATCTACAGCAAGATAGCAAGATATTTTTAGCATATGATGGTTCAATACTGCTAAGCTTCTGTAATCCTTAAGTAGTTATTTTACAGTGCACTTTAAAATTATATTTTACACGTATGTATGGCAGTTTGTAGTCTACTTAAAATAAATATTTCCCATATATCCATATGCATGATCCACACTTATTTTGTAGTACAAGATGTGCTGACAGAGATTAAAAGATTGCAACACAGCAGAAGGCGTTATGCTATCTTGCAAGTGCAAAGTAGGTACCTTTATCTGACTCAGTTTTCAGCATCTGTCTTCCGATCCATAACATCTCTTGCTCCACATAAAACTATAATCACCTCTCAAGCCTCATTTCTTCAGGCATGACATTGTAGGCTCTTTGGTGTTGTAGCAAATAAAAACCTAAATGGAAATTTAAGTCCCAAGGTGAAAATGCTTAAACTGCAAAGTTTTCCTATTGCAGTCTTCAGTACATCCTTTGCACTGGGGCAAAGGCTCTGTACACCAGAGCCTTTCAATTGGGGTTTGACAACAGCTAATAATACCTGTTTTTGTTAAAAGGATGTAACACCTTGCCTTTTAGAGTGGAGACAGGAAAGAAACCCTCCTTCCTTTAAACCCCATATTTCCTTCCAAAACTGAATTTCCTTGCAATTTTCCTTACAAAACTCTAGAAGCAGGGGTCATCTGCTTTCTTGTGCCTCATTATAAAGTTAATCTGATCAGCCTAAAGCTGTGCCCAGGCTCAGTCAGGAGTGAGGCACTCTAAGGGCTGCAGTGAGCAAGGAGGTGACATGAAGAAGCTTGCTGTGTTTGTGTCCATTTGAAGGGGGTGTCAGTATCCATTCTTGCTGGGGAGGCTGATGAATCAAGGCACAGGGATGCCCCTTGGCATTGTGCTGCAGCCCAGCATGCCCTTGGGAGCAGTGCTGCTCCTCACCTCCCATCCCACTGCTGGGGCACTGGTGTCAGCCCTCTTGGCTTGCTTCACTCACCAGCACCATGGATGGGGCATAGTGCTGCAGATTTCACCTCAACAAGTCATAGGATGTGTTTTATTCTGCTTTGTTGTCTTCAAAATTTTTTGTCCTGGTGGACCTGGAGGCTGGTAAAGTCCAGGCTAGCTCCACAGAAGGGGGAATGGTGTTGCCCCACTGCTTCCACTGCAACAAAGTGATGGCAGTGGAATTACCAGTTCCAGCAACAAGTTTTAATCCTCTATTTTGTCTGTCTCCACCGTTGCCTCCCCCACTGTCCCTAGCACGTCCTTTTTGCACACTTGGAAGGGATTTTCTGATGTTTTTACTGGCAAGTAACCTTGGATTTTGTGTAACAGGCTTTCTTGTAAGGAGAGCAAGATGAAACAAAGAAATACAATTTAGACAAAAGTAGTATCAAAAGTTGCAAGTAAAGGAGAGAGACACTCAACTGTGGTATTTCTATAGCCCTTCCTAACACAGGCTAATAAGTAGGTCCCTCACCTCTCAGCTCATCACCTCTTGTGCCTGACAGCGGGAAGCCCCTGGAAGCTTGCTGCCTTTTCACACATACGTGCTGAGAAAGGAATTTGGCACGTAGCAAATGGACAGAACCTTCAGGTATCTGACCTTCCCTCAGGACTGTGGTGGGGGAGGCACATTTCACTGGGATTGCCTGAGCTGAGCACACCAAGGAGAGACTGCAAAATTGTCCTTGTTTACTCCATGCTAGTTCTCAAGCAATAAGTGAAAAGTAAGTTTCATGGAGTATCACTACCAAAGCATGAACTACACGAGCCAAAGGTATATCAACTGTGGAAAGAACTACTTAGGAGCATTTAAGTATTTTAATTAAAGTAATATATTATATAAAAAATAATAAAACCCCCAATATAATTGTAAATAATCTTTTTAGGCTACCAACTTACTAGAAGAATTTGTTAGAGAGGGAGAAAAAACAATCCTACATTCTCTCCTAAAGCAAACAAACTCTCTTAAATCATTGCTCGTGACATTTATATTTCCTAAATACATTGCCAGCAATGGAAAGAAAAGAACCTCATGTATGGAAGCCTCTTACTTTTCATAATTTTCAAAGATTTTTTATAAACTCACACTACCTACGAAGGTATTTCACAAAACAGTATACGATTGGCTGTTGGCTCTGTGGCCCAGCCAATATTTTGAAAGACTAATACTGGAGTAGAAAACTGAGTTTGCTTTAGTAACCTTGTGAAGAGAATAAAACCTACCCAAGAGAGTAAAATAATCTATGACAGGACACTTATCTAGGCGGAAGATACAATCTATTTTCTGACATTTTTATAGTTCAAACAGCAGTGTGAGAAGATCAGTGAAAAACAAATTGCATTTGATTCAAATCCCACAGTATGTAAAATAGTCTTATGAAAAAGAACTTGACAATTTCTAATGCTTTTGAAATTCCTTTTTCCAGAACAAATGATTAGGATCAATAGTGGAGAAAGAGAAAGAAATTCTGAAAAACTAAAGGTTACAAAGTCAGGCACTGTTTGGTGAAAAAGTGACAACTAGGGTTTCTAGTAATTTAATGTTTAATGTATTACTAAATTTTGCCTATGGCAATCATTGCTGCACATTAATTTTTTAAAAAATTCCTGTCCTAGAGTACAGGAAGTCCCCTCTATCAGCGGGTATTCTTAAGTCTGCTTTTGTGCTTATTTGAATCTAGACCTTATTCTCTATACTATTCAAATGATACTCTTAGTGTTTTCTCATTACAACCCAGAGAAGCCAAAAAATTTTTTTCTAGTTGCTACATAAAAACATAAAAGAACAGTGGTTGATTCTCTCCTCTGATAAATTCATGTTGTTTACTAAACTGGTCCTGCAGGATCTAAATGGCAAATACTGCACAGTTGTGTTAATCCCCTTTCTTGGATGAATGTGGGACAAGCCTGGGACAGAATGAGCAAAGGTCACAGTTGTACAATACCCTTGAACCCATAAAGGGAATAACAGAATCATAGCATCCATATGCTTCTAATAAAAATACAGTAATAAACCTTACTCTATACCTTGCCTGTTTTAGGAAATGATACTTTATTCACAAGAGCAGCTCTTTTGGAAGGAGTTTATAATTACTGTTTCAGACACTGAGGGAAAATACTGAGAGCCTAAAGCAACTAGGCAGAAGGGTGTTTTGGTTGAGCACTAGGAAAGTTTCTCAGTCCTCCATTCAGTCTTTCCAGGTGCAGCAATCCTCCTCTGAAGGAGCAAATCCTTTGGTTTTCATCCCCTTCTGATCCTTTTACTTAACAATCTGTGATGAGACATGTCTATAGGGATAGCTGAGCTATTTGTGTTAGATCAGCTACATGTTTATGTTACCAGCAGAGCAAACCAAGAAAAAAATTATGGTAAAGGAGATAAAAATATTTGCATGCAAGATAATAACATCAGACAGGGGTTGTTTGTTGTTATTGCTTTTTTGAAAGAGAGATATTAAGTTCTGAGTCTTACCCATGCAATATTAGCAAGCTCTCACAGGTAGAGGTGGTAATTATAAGGCTTCGTTCATTGGGAAGAATGCTGAAAGCCTGGGGGGCATGGTTTCTTTGTATGGTGTAATTGTACTTCCTTCTCATAAAAGGATGGTGCTTATTTCTCATAACAGCCAGGTAAGCATAAATACTTACCTTTAGCAGACCCAAACCACTGTCCATTCATGACAGGGGAGACTTTCATGGTCCTCACCAAGTGCTGCTGGATTGGGCCCGCAAACCCCGTCAAATAAAGCAAATAGATTTATTGCTCTGAATGGGAATATTCATTTGCTTTGCTATGCTAACTGAGGAGATCAAACAATATCTGTATATCTACATCAACAGCAAGTCAGGCAAAAGAACAGAATAACAAATATTTTATTTGGAACAAAAAGATAGAAATTTCCAGCTGGAAAATATTGAGTTTAGGCCCCCACCACATGGAACGCATCCACCTTCAAACCATTATTCAACTTGAGTAGGCTGCTGCTCTCTCCATTTCTCTGGCTTTTCTTTTGTTTTGGGCTTCCTTTGTTGCTTTTGTTTGTTTCTGAGGTTCCTTTAGGCCTTTTAATAAACTGCTTGTGGCTCTCAGAAACTGATCTAACACTCCTCACAAAATTCTCAACTTCAGAGCACTCTTTCCCAAAGCTCTTTTATGATGAATATTCCAGTGCCAGGGTTACACCTCACAGCTGAAGCAGACTGTAGAATTTGTCAAGGATCCTGTGAAGAAAAATGCTAAAGCCTTAGACCTTTCTCTACCCTTAGTTTTCCAACAGTCTTTTATGCCTTGTGATTAAGTCTGTAAGGAAATAAACATTCTCTCTCTAGACAAATGTTATTTTCTGGAAGCCTGGAGTTTTTTTTCATTTTTTTGATCCAATCTGGTAATTTTTTTTTTTCCATTATCTTCCCACCTGCTCTGTAAAAAGAGCAGTCTGACAACTTCTCGCTCCTTTTTAGAAGTTTTCTAATGAGTCTAATTAAAAGATGATAGTCTGTCCCCAAACTGCTCATCTCCCCCTGCTGCTTTCTCTCCAAGGCTCAGTCATTTGCAGTTACAATCTCCAGGAGTGGTTTGTGTGACTGGACAATCATCAGATTTAATAACTATCATCATTCTCCTAATGACAGCTTTAAAGGTTTCTCCTGTCAGCTCCTGTGGTTTCAGCTCAAGACGAAGGAAGTAGATAATGGCAAACCCCTTCCTCTTGTTTACTGTCCTGTTTAACATTGCAGTAGAAGCATCACAGCACACACCTGGGGAAAGACCTCTGCATCACGAAAAAATGATCAATAGCATGCATATTTCTCACATCCTTGCTTTAGGTATTAATGACCAAAAAATAACCCAAGACAAAGCAAAAATTGTACTTAATTCTGCTTTATTTGGAATTCTGGATAGGAAAAAGCACAGCCAAATGACAGGAACTTACCAGTCCATTGACACTACAGGGTTTGAAGCTGTGGGGAAGGGACTTCACCAGCTCAGGCATGGTCTGTCTGGAGCAGTTCAGAGATGGCCACAGTCACAGTTTTAAGCCTGAATTTAAATGTCACAATCTGACTCTTAATCAGGTTCTTGCAGTTAAAACCTTTTTTCCATGGGACAGTATATTTAATAACAACTGAGGGTGGTGTCTCCAAAAATGCAGGGTGTGAGTAGAACCTAAGGGCTCTTCCCTGGTATTCCAGCTGGCTGACACATCTGAAAGAAAACCTCAGCCTACTCTAGAAAGATGTAGTCGATGGATTTCATCACCTCCTCCTTTATTCATTCATGTACCAGTGGCCTGTACCCCATGACTCAGAGCCTGTTGAGCTCCACAATACTTGTTCTCATGACTCTCCATGGGTATTTTATTTAGCCTCCCCCAAAGCAATTTGTTTTGGAGAGTTTTCCTTTCTAAACATTCCTCCTTTACAGACATTTGAATAGAAGTTTTCAAAACTCACAATGTGTCTTGAAGCATATTTGGGGAGGGGCAGTTGCAGTACACAATTATAAAAGCCAGTAATTTTAATCTGGAGAAGGAGATTTTTGTGTTCTTCCAGCTACAACTATGCAGGTGAAGATGCAAAAGAAGAAGCTATTTCAAAATCTGAAGGGAATCTGGCTTTGGAAGAGTCATGGGCAGAAGACAAGATGGCTTAGTTCACATGGAGCTCTGCAAGAAATTTTCACAAAGGCTGTGTCAAAAACTTTGTTAAACCATCCACTCTTGAGCTGTTGCATTGCCAGAGGACTGGGCTGGAGCAGCTCATGTGAAACACACATTTTCTCCACATGGGCAGTGCACAGCTCCCAGTCCAGTATGTCCATCCTCGATCTCTGGCAGGGGGTTGAGGGCAGGCTGGCACAGAGGCCAGTTGTTCACCTCTGGAATTATGCTGTTGGTGCCAGACCAGCAGGACCTGTGCCAGGCTGCTCTGGTGACTCACAACCCCCTCACCCAGAGCTGCCACTGCCAAAGGCAGGAATTGCCCACCAGTTGACCAGCCTAACAGGAAAAGAGCAAAACTGGATGTGAACCTGACATGGCTGGTTGCATGCCAAGGCAGGCTTCAGTCTTGCTTGAAGGCAAGTCTGTGTAGACATAACAAAGGGCAGCTGTCTCCCATTTAGTCATAGTCCTGCCATGGAGCTTACCTCTGTCTGAGAGACATGAGATTGTTCCTGCTGTCTGGTAATACAATTAAAAATATTTTATTTTCCTCTTGAGTCCTTGAAGATACGTGTATGTGTGTGTAAGAGACTAAGCACAGGCAAATGTGACCTTTCTAAATGTGACCTTAGCATAGACTAAGCGTTTTACACTCTTTAAACTGTTCTGTTTTCTAATTCAAAGGACTGTGCTTTAGTTCACTGTAATATTATCTTAGAAGAGAAAGAAAAAAACAGCAGTAAACTTAGGAAAGTTAAATATGTTATAGTCTCAATGTTCTTGTGCAGATAAAGCAAAACTAAGTCTTTGCTTGGATTCACAGTCTGAATCTTGTTTAGGCCAGATCGTAGCAACAATGTGAGTGGGAGCAAGTTAGTCCTGTATCTATGCTTCTACCATACCTATAGAATAAAACTTGAGTGGCTCACCTTCCTTTCCCCTCAAGAGAGCAAAGAGAAAAACACAAATATCCTGGGTAAAATGTGATAAGCAATGTGTAAAATGTAAAGAATTTTTACAGACTATAGTTCAACTGTTTTCGACTACATTTTGACTGTTTTCTGAGTGCCAGGAATATTATGAATGAACTCTTTATGGCATTCAACCAATAAACTTTCAAGATTTAGAGGCTTTATTGCTGGTGGTTTTGTTTGTTTTTGTTTGTGGGTTTTTTTTTTTTTTTTTGGTTTTTTTTTTTTTTTTTTTTTTTTTTTTTAATTTGAAACACCTCCAGCAGGACAGTGTAAATCAGAGAGCTCAGATGTTTGTGAAAATTATTACTCTTACATGTGGCTCATCTCCATTACCCAACCATAAGATTCAGTGTCAATATTTCTGAGACAATGTGTACTTAACTTCTTCCTTTTTTTTTTTTTTTTTTTTTTTTTTGGTGATAATCTATTATTCCTCTCCACCAGGACCTATCTGTAATGAGGAAGTGCAGATATAAATCATTCTCCCCAACATCACAATCTTTTGGGAAGAACAAAAAGCATACTTTAATAGTGATTGTAGAGAATACTAGCACTTTGTTGGAGGTATCATGAAGAAACATAGTTTATTCTCAGGAACATACAATACTTGTCCTAGGGTGACTTTGTATCGTGTATCAATTATGATGTTTGTATCCCCAGTCATCTGTTCTATATGTGCTGTATATTAAGTTCTGTACCTTTAAAATGGTTCTGGGAGCGAAGGGGGAGAAAGAAGCAGCCGCAGTTTGTTTTGAGAAAACTGCCTGACTCCCACACGGCCTGGCTGCGGCGTTCGGCTGAGGCACGGACAGCGGTGGGACAGAGATCTCCTGTGCTCTTAGTTAGCTTTAGCTAGCTGAGGCAGAGAAGTTCCCTGGACTGTTTTATTTCCTTTTCCTTGGGACTGTTTAAATCTGCTCTGGACTGACAAACCCAGAGGAGCAGCGAGGGCTGGCACCTGCGGCCGCCGGGCCTGGCCCTGCGGAGGGAGTGGGGCTGGTGAGAGACTGAGGGAGCTGAGCTGCACCCACGGCAAGGACTGCCTCAGTTTGCCATCTCTCTGCGGAGCGGCCAGAGGTTTTATTGTTTCATAGTATTCATTCTTTGTGCTTGTGGGCATCTTGTTTGTGAAATAAATAGTTTTTTCCACTTTTCTCCGAGGAAGTTCTTTTCCTGGACTGGCTGGGGGGAGGGGCTGTTTGGGTTTGTTTTCCAGAGGAACCCCTTCAGAGGTTTCCTTCCAAATTTGCCCTAAACCAGGACAATACTTCAAATAGACTGCTAAGTGGTATTTCTTCTGGTTAGCTAACAAGGCTGGTTTCCTAGGAATAATAGAAGCGCCCTTCATCCTTGGGCAACTCCTAGGGCAGAGGTTACTGCAGCTGGATAGGTCTGTTTCTAGGGCTCATCTCCTTGTTTTCATTCATTCATTCATACAGTAATTAATCTTCACTAATGTGGTAAGATCTCCCACCAAGGCACCAAACCTTTGTCCAAGGGACGTGAGAAAGCCTTTTCTAGTTGGAAAAGCCAGGAGGAGCAAAACTTGTCCTAAACCCACCCACAGTAACAACTTGCCTAACCAGAGTGCTGCACTAAGGGCACATGATCTTGGGCAAACAACTCTCTGGCTTAGATCTCTCTTTCTTGGAGTACCCTGGGAATAGATCCAGAAATACTCTCTAGCACTCTAAGTTCAAATTTTCCATATTTAAGTAAATAAGAGCAAACCTACTGTTCTCCTCTGCATCTGAATGTACTGGCATGTGAAAAACTCAGCTGCAGCATGTTGAACATGATGTGCAGCTCCATGTCAGAATACAGCCTGGGCCTTGGAGCTCATTTCCAGAGCTCATCTGCAGCATCTGCTTGGGAGAAAAGAGATCCAGGATGATTGCTTCCAGTAGTTAGTGGTTTAGGGATCTCTCACACTGGGGGCTGCATCCAGACTTCCATGTTTAATCTGTCCTCCATGTGTTTGTCTATGGCACACCCTTATCTCCCTCAAACATTTCTGCGGTAAGTTCTCATTTCTCTTTAAATGTAGCTGTTCCATAGACCTCATCATGCTGGACAACCTTCCATGCACCTAAACAGTGCCATCAGAGATGACATAAGCAGAACCGTGGGTAGTTTTCAAGCTATGGGAAGCTCAGATATTTATAAAGTGCCTAGACAATGTGTTCTGTCCTGTCCTTTGCTCCTTTCTCAATAGTTCATCATATTTTTTTTCCTTTCTGACTGCTGCTGAGCACTGAACTGGCACTTCCAGACAACTATTCACAATGACTTTAAAATCACTTTCATGAATGTAATAAACTAATATTTAGAGCTATCATAACCTTCTCCTGGACTATTTTGATTTGATTATATTTCCCACTATTATCACTGGAGGCTGGAGAGCATTTTTGGCACACACTAGATTTTTTTTCATAGATACTTCCTTTGCTACCAGCCCCTCAAGTGGCTTGTGCAGCTGGCATGAACTGTGTATTCTTATTCTTGGGACATTCTGAAACAATATATTGTGAGTTTGTGTCCTGTGGAAGCACCCACTAGCTGTGGTTTATTCAAGAGACAGTTTGTTCTGTCTTTTGTTCCGCTGTTAACTTGCCCTGCCTCTCTAGAGTATCTCCTCCTCTCAGCAGAATACCTACATTTTTAACTCATGGAGAGTAAAATATGCTTTTCAGCTGGGAACCCACTTCATAAATTTGTGTGTGAATATTTTCAGTATATCAGACCTGATATTTTACAAAAATATGCATATTCACAGCCATATTTTATGCAAACATGTACATACTAATAATATATGAATTTTATTCGTGTCTCTTGATTGGGTCTAGACAAAACAAGGATGTCTTCAAGGAATACAATGAGAAGAGTTCATTACGCATAGGCAGTTAAGTGGGATGAGATCTGTAAGCAGAACTAATATCATTCATTAGACAACTGTCGTAGTTTGAAAAAAAAATCCAAGCTCTTGAGCTCCTTTAGATCTGAAAGAAAAACCTCAGCTTTGAAAGCTAAAGACAAGATGAGACCAATTGCTGACCAGTTGCTCAGAATTTAGTTAAATATGTATCAATTAGATAATCATCTAAAAAATGACAGCTGGTATCAGTGGAGGTAGAGTACCCCTAGAAAATGTAGAGCTAGGGTTATTTTTTCCTCAGCACTTGGCTTTTATCAACATTGAATTTCATTTGCAATTTTATCACCCTGTCTCTCCAGTAATGTGAAAGCTTTCTGCATCTCTTCACAGCTCGCTGTAGATCTGATTATTCTGAATAACTTTGCCATCAGCAACCTTTATCACCACACTATTCCTTGCATTCACAAGATGATTTACATTAAGGATCCATGCACCCTTCTTTATTAAACAATAATAGCATACTGGTGCTCTACGGCACTACAACCACAGTCTCGGCCTTACTCATCATCAACTTTTTCTAAATTTTGAAATAAAAACAATTTTCATGAAGATGGCCATCACAAAATCAGAGAGTTTTTTGAGTGCTTGAGAATGTTTGAGGAAGGATTCACTTGACAGCTCTACTTAAAAATAAAATGAAAGCCAGAAGCCTTGGAAACGCAGTACAGCTCCTCTGGAAAATGCTTGTTTATGTCTGGTGAAGATCTATCCATGTGTATTTTCTGTTTTTAATTATGCATCACATTCTGTAATTTTTCAAAGACTATTACAAAATACTTTCTATTTCACCCTGAGCTGTAAATTTATTGACCTGTACCTCCCTTACTTGTGAGCCAGCCACCATACCTGCTGATGTAGAGCCTTGTAACAAGGTGAGCTTTAGTGGAATTGCATCTGCTGTGCTTTCAGATCTAACTTTGATTTGAACACTGGCCAAACAGAGGTATGGAGGTTTTGTATACAGTAATTTCCTATATCTCAGGATGGAACAAAAAAAAAAAAAAAAAAATCATCAGTAAATAAATGACTTGCAGCATGGATTGACTTTTCTGGCAGGAAGTGCAATTTCATGATTGGCCGTAGTATTTGTCTCAATTTCTGCCAAATATTTAACATAGTCTACATGTATCTTTAGAATTGGAAAAGCTATTGTTTAAATGGTGTAATCTGCACTGCAGATAGAATAATGTGCCTGACAAGCATGGTAGATAGTTGGAGAGTACAAATTATAATTTTTTTTCAGGTCATTTAAGATTTGATAGCTCTTTTTCTGGAATTTCTTTGTCTTTTAAATTTTGTATTAAAAGTTTGGGAAATATGAGAACTACTATTCTTTCACTCTTACCATGGAAATATGAATTCTTAGGGACATGATAAATAAGACATCAGTGACAGTACACTGCAGACCCTGAATCTCTGTCCCCAGGCCCTACACTTTCCATGCTTGTCTCCTGTAAGGGGAACAATAGATGGGCACTTTTCCAAGACATTCCCTACTTGGCAGCAAAATAAGACTTCACCCGCTGTGCAGATCGATGCCATGCCCTAGGCATGGTTACAACAGCTAGAAAATGTTAATCCTTGATTATTATCAGGGGCAGCTGAATTAAGACCTCACTGAAATAAGTGAGAAAACTGATGTTGCTCAGTACCACAGTGCTATGCCCTCTGTTAATCCATACTGTGTCTGTCTGAAGCAGACAACAAATGCAGAGATCTTGAATATTTTGGAATCACCCACTGTGGTAATTCCAATACTGAAATCCAACACATGAAGTCAGTGCAATGTTCATTTAAAGCTCACATAATCTAATGTGAGACTGAATTATGATGTAGCATGTAAGTTTGCTCTTATGCATTTCTGCGTGTAGATTTGCCCTTTACCCTTAGGCACTTCCACATTGGTTTCTCCTTCTTCAGCTCCTACACAGTTTTTAGAACCATATCACATAGGAAATTATTTCCTAACAAAAACAGAGTGGACAGCAGGTTGAGGGAGATGATTCTGCCTCTCTGCTCCACTCTGCTGCAACCCCTACATGGAGTGCTGCATTAAGCTCTGGGGTCCTGAGTGCAAGCAAGCCCTATTGGATCATGTCCAGAGGAGGGCCAAAAAGATGATCAGAGGATGGAACAAATCTTCTATGAAGACAGGCTGAGACAGCTGGGGCTGTTCAGCCTGGAAATAAAACCCTGCAGAGGTAGCGTGTAACACCTTCTAGTGCATACCAGGGACCTATAAGGAACTGAGCAGGGACTTTTTACAAGGACATGTAGTGACAGGACAAGGGGGCACAGCTTTAAACTGAAAGAGGTTAAATTCAGAGTAGATAAAAGGAATACAGTGAGGGGCAGGAGACACTGTAGAGAGAGGTGGTAGATGCCCCATCCATAGAAACATTCACTGTCAGTTTGGATGGGACTCTGAGCAACCTGACCTAGTTGAAGATGTCCCTGCATATTCCAAGAGGAGGTGGAACTACATGACCTCTAAAGGTCCCTTTCAACCCATACCCTCTCTGCGATTTTGTGGTTCTGTGATTTCAATTTCATTTAAATAATTAAATGGAAAATGCTGAAGAACAAATATATCTTTTGAGGTATTTTTCATGGAAGGTAGAAGGCAATATTATCTCACTCTTGTCACTGGAAGATCTAAATCTCGTTGCTTTAACTTACATAATAAATAAGTAGCCTGTTAGAACTTTATCACTTTGTAGAGGGGTTTTAAGAGTCATAAAAGAAAAGAAGTAGTTTGGTGCCCATAGTGTGAAAAAAAAAAATTGCTTCCAAATTTCTATTTTTCTTACAAGTTAAACCTATTTTTTTAGAGATACATTTTCAAAAGGCAAGATAGAAACATGCATGGTAATAACTAAGAAAAATGTTGTCATATTCTGCTGACAATTTTTAGACAGTGTTTCATTTTGGATTCACTTCCAGTCAAAAAAAAGGGCTATGTGTCTAAATCTAGGAGTGTGAGAAAAGACCTTGTTCATCTTTCGTGAAAATGGGAGTCTCATAAATATCACAAACGCCTTGCCTTTCTATTTGTCAAGAATGGAATAAATGAGGCTCCTCTAAACCTGGGAAAAGAGTAGATTTTATAAAATGGAGTTATATTTTATTTTATTTAGTTATCAAGGAAATAAACAGCATTTTGTTCTGTTTCTTTCCCAAGACAAGATGATGGAAACTTTAAAAAAGAGACAGAAAATTGTTTTGAAAGGATATAATTAAGGATCAGGAAAAAACTAATCTGGATTTAAATAGCTTAAAGATATTGTCGAATGTATTAATACAAGACAACATTAAACAGTATTCAAGTCAGAGAGTTTTTGAAAGAAGCCAAAGAGCTCCAATCTGTGAGCATTAATAGTGAAATTTGGTGCATTTATAATCCATATATATTGATGCCAAAATTATTCAAAGAATTTTGATTGCAAGATTTGACACTGGGAAATTCAGCATTCAAGTCTTTCTGGTTCAGCTTCTCCTCCATCATCTGTCAGGTCTTGATTCAGTGAAAGTAGAATAGAAAAACACCATGACTTGAAAAGTCAGAAATCCTTTTATATCTATATATCTATATATCTACATATCTGTATATCTGTGTTATGTAGGTTTATAATATATATGCATATGTTAAATATGTATATTTTATACATGTATATGTTAAATATGTATAAAGGTAAGTGTGTGATTAAGTCGCTTGCTGAGCAGAACTGGTTTGCTGGGTTGTGGGACATAAAGATCATCTTGTTTCAGAACTTCCCAAGATCATTAACATATTCTGAAAATTAGTACAAGGCTGATATTTCCAGCTGCCTGCAAGATTCTGTTGTGTGAGACATATCCTGAAGAAGTGGTCAGTGTGTCATCATGTGCACTTCTCATTCTATAGGCAAGAATATATCACCCCTCTGTTGAAAGTTTTCAGTACAACTGTGCTGAATATGACATTCAATTTATGGTAGATTTGCTTTCTTCTAAGGGGTGGATGTATGGATAGATGAGGGCAAAGAGCTTGATTCCTTTTACTTTTGCCACAATGAGGCATATGAGGAATAAAGGTGCAAAATTTAAGGGTAGTTTGTGATGGATACTTCTAGGGTTGCTTGGGGCTGTTTTTGTGTTTGTTATTTTTTTTATTAGTGCTTCAGATATTTTACCTAATTAAATTTCTAAATGAGAAATAAACAAGAAAAAAATCCCTCTCACACCTTATCCCTTGCCTTAATGAAATGTTAATTTAATAATTCTAAGCATATGGCAGTTTTAAATTATGGATCTGACATAATAGTTCCAAGTGCAATAAACTGTCATGTAAACTGTGATTAAGCACCATAAGAATACAAACACCCACCTATTGTGTTGGAAAACTTTTACAGCTTGTGTCAGCCAGGCAATCTCTCAAAAGATTGGTACTAGCTAGACCCAGCCCTCTCCCCCGCACTACACCACGCCACAGGCAGGATTTGGATGAGTGAATGCAGGGGGACAATCCACTGCACCGCTGCCCTTGGTGGCTCACAGAGAGCAGAAGGCCCTGGTTGAGGATCAGCCCCGGGCTTTCTCTGCCCTGTGTCCTGGAGCTGAGCTCTGGAGTGATGCTGCTCTTCCTGCTGCTTTGCCTCAGGCAATCGGCCTCACCCACTGCTTCCCAGGGAGCCTTCCCTGCGGTCTGCACATCCCAAACAATCAGCAGCACTATTTGCTTATGGGACTCCTCCCTGCACATCATGGTGTCCTGTTTGCTCACCCAAGCCATTACCACTCTTGCTTTGCTGAGAATCACATGAGGGAACTGAACTCTCCGAAATAAGGCTCTGAGAGAAAAACAAAATAAAATTCTGCACTCCTTACCCTGATATCATACATTAATTTCCTCCCCGTCACCCTCTTCAACATGTGATTCTCATTTGTGCTGTGACCCCATCCACTCTCATTAGGGTCAGTCCTGGTTAAAGAAGGTCCCACATTCCCTAAGACACCTTCTCTTAATCCCTTACCTTCCTTAACTCATTTATCCCTTCACCTGGGCATGAACAGGTCTCTGCTGGGCTGTGCAGCTGCTTGATCTTTCACAAGGTTTTGTGTCATGGCTTCACAAATAACTTAATCAACAAGACTGAAAGGGAGAAACACTCAGGAGGGTGGTGGTGGGAACCTAGCTCTTAGGATGGGAGCTCAAACCAGCTTTGCCAGCAGAGATACTGCAGTTTGGAACTATACCCCTAGGCACTAGGTGCAGTATGCCAAATTTCACTCTAAAGCCAGAACCTCAATTTTCGAGCACTGTAAAACAGAGCATAATAACCACAAAAAAACTTTCTCTTTTATTTTTTTTTTAATACCTAAATGGCTTGTGCTAACAAATCTACTCTATCTTAGACTATATCTTAAAATGGTACAGAAAACATCAGTCATGTTGAAATGGTTTAATGGAATTATGGCATAGCATCTTAGTTCTTTCTTTGCTTTTAAAGGGTCATTTAGTATTGGTTTGTTAACTATAGACAGCTGTTGAGCCTGGTAATCACAAAGAAAGAAACAACCTGTGCCCAGAGGTACATTCTTAATTAACAGAGATGGGACTTCAGGGAAGTCTGCACTAGCATATTTCCAACATGTATGGCAGCATCTTAACCATTAGATCATTCTAGATTTTCCCTTATTCTAAACAAGTATTCTATTACAGTTTAATTTAGATGTATTGTAGAAAAGTTCACCAGTCATTTCTTATGACTGGAAGGCCTGTGGTGACTTGACAATTATACTCAATAATTTTTTTCAGTCTTATTTTAGATTAAATAACAACAAAATAGTTTCTTAATTCAAACATTAAAGTCTGGTCTATCTTACCAGACTTCTTTTGAATATGCCAGTTGTTGCTTAATGAAGCATGAATTGCTGATTGTGAAACATGGAGAGACAAAATAAAATCTAAAATGAATAGCACATACCCTCTTACAGTCAAGGAGGAACTAAACTCTGATTCTATTAATAAATGACAAGATCCTTTTATGAATGAAAGGAATAATTAATTGAAATTAACTTAATTTTTAGCATATTTTAAATTAAGTACATGGCTTGCCATTTCATTAATTAAGTGAAAATGTTGTCACAACCTGTCCCTTGTGTTTGCATACATATGCACAGATTCAGATAGGTGATACAAACACAAACCTTCTTTCCGGAAATCAGTTGTTCCCAGGGAGGAAGAACACAATCATCTCTGCTTGAATGGTCAGTTTGTCACTGCTGGAGGGGATGCCACCCACCCTCCTCTTGTAAAGAACCACTTTGGCATTTTGAGGAGGTATGGGAGAGGTATACCAAAGCACAGTCCCTCTTGAGATTGCTTTTTGTTACAGGGAAGCAAAGTCTCCTTGCAGCTTCTCTGAAGTTTGTTAAAAATTTGAATTAACTTTGAAAATAATTTGTTACTCCCTTAAATGACAGATCCATCTCTGGTAGTCCAGGAGTCCAGTCTAGACTGTCCATCAGCTCTGTCATGCATGTTCAAACCTGAACCTTAAAGAGTCCCTTGTTTTGATGCTTCCTGACCTGCTAATTTTGGCTTTTTTTTTTTTTTTTTTTTTACAAATCCCAGCTCACTATGTAAAAGGCTTTCTATCAGAACAGAATTTAGGGTTGCTTCTACACCAAATTTGGCCCATTGCTCTTTTAACAGTAGCTACTACAGAGAGATTTTGATCTTGTCTTGAGCTTATATTTTATTACTGTATTATAGTAGGTAAATCAAGACTTTTCATAGGTTAGATCTGAAATGTTCCCACATGTACTTTCTAGCTTCATTCTCAAACTTGGGTGAAGGTAACTCAAGAAGAGGGGTGAGCAGGCTAAAGTGACAGCAGACCTGTCATGTGTTTCATGTGGCTCCAGGAAGGCTGTGACCACTCAGTGAGCACCAGGATAAGGTGAAGCTTCCAGGGCCAGATGCTCCTCTGGCAGACTTCTACCTCACATGGGTGTTGCACCTTGGCCCCTGCTCCTTCTTCTGTTCTCCAACAGTTTCTCTGAGCATTAGTTGGGTCTCTGTGAACTGAAACCCATGTTCAAATTTCCTTTCCCCTGTTTGAAGCTAAGTCCAGGTCCAGGAGGAAATTTACTCTGCCCCCAGTACTTAGACTAGAGACAGTCTAATCTCCAAATCAATGGAAAATAAAAAGCGCTGAGCCCTCTCATGTCACAGCTCCACATGGTCTGAAAAACCAACCTCAGGAAAGCTGCAAAACAGAAAACAAATTTTATTTCACTGCTTTATTGTCATTTTTATATCTTCTTGTTTTGTACATTGTTTAATTCCCTGCATTGCCTGTGAGACTTAGCATTTGTTGTCACCTGTTTACCTGAAAATCCTCAAGGCCATGATCATTTCTAAGCTCAGCCTCCTTGAGTGTTTAAGCCTGTTTTGAACTTACATGGAAATATCAGCATATTTAATTAATGCTATTAAAACACTTATCAGCAGTAAAAATCCTGAATTCATTCAATGTGCAGAGTTGCCATATTTTTTTCACTTTATCAAGTCGGAACTTGAAATTGCTCCAATTTCAGAAAAGGAGATGCCTAAGTGTAGATCATTGGTAAAATTTTCAATTTCTTCTTTTTTATTTTTTTAAAAAAAGATTTGTCTTTCTGAAGAAAGCCAGGATATGGATTTAATCTGCTTAAATCTTGCCTGAACTTGAGTCCAGGAATTTAGAATCCAAGTAATCTTCAGCCTATGAACCACCACATGAGCCTCTTTACCAGGACTGCCTAGCCCTGGAGCTCTTTATATTCACTAGACAACTCCCTGACTGGTTTGGGAATTCTCCTGGCATGTGTCCTGGTTTGTACATATGCTCTAGAAAGAGGGATCAGAGACTTATACACAACTGTCTAAATTCCCCTTGCAAAAACTCAGTGAAGTGACACCTAAATTAGATAGATACAGGGAAATGAAAGGAAGAATAAGGTAAAAGAAGATTGAGTCCACTTCTTAGGAGTTTTCAAATTAGTTGGACCAGATCAATTTCATATAGGATATTTGAAGCACTGTCTGAAGAAATCACAAAGCTACTGTCCTTGAAAAATGTTGGAGAATCATGAGGTGCTGAAAGATTAGTTAGGACAAATATACCATATAACTTTTAAAAGGAGTCAAGAAATTAAGGACTAATCAGCCTGATTTCATTTCCCAGGCAAGATCCTGGAACAACAAGCCAAAATCAGTTGTTTTAAATGCATGCTCCAGAGCACGTCAGGAACTCAGTCTTGAAGAAACTAATGTAAGGAAGGTGCAAACCTATCTGCATATGCATATCAAGGGATCAGTTATGTATGGAAATATACAAGGGCATAAGAGGAAATGAATATTCTACAGAAAACCTTAAAAATCAGATTTAATTCCATTCATTGCTTTTATTACGTTACAGGTAATAATAATTGCTTCTTTGCAGCTTAGAGGGGAGAAGACTGGAGCAAGTCAGGGAACAGGGGGAAAGACCGGACTAAGCATGTGAATATTTTTTACCAAGAAGTCAAGAATAATCATTTATCTGTGTACAGGACCGGTAAAAATAGGAAAAATGAGTTCAAATTACAATAAGAAATGCTAGTTAGATGTTAGAAAACTTTATATGGAAAGCTTATGAAATAATGGAAGTGATGACCAAGGAGGCCCTGGATATGCCACCAGCAGAAATTTTTAACTTGTTAGATCACTGTATGTCAGGCTGTGTATAGCTGATTCTGTCTTCTAATAGAGGAGTGCAGCAGATCCCTTTTGGGAACTTACTATCCCATGATTCCATTATTCTATGAAAATGGCAGAAACACATGAGTTCCCATAGAAATTATAGCTATTTGCAAGTAATTCCTAAGTTGTTGAAACAACACAACAGTGTTTATCACGAAAGCTGAACCCACTGACCTCCCTCTGACATTACTTTTCTGTTAGTCTAAAATACACTGATGTTTAAAAAAAGCCCCCTTTTGTCCCAAGCTGGAGACATTTTCTGTAGCATGCTCCAAGAGAGCAGGAATAGCAGAAAAGCCAGGACTCCACACAGGTCACAGTAGGTTCTCAGCAGAGGTGGACTGTTTGCTACAGTAAACAGAGTCAGATTACAGCTAAACAAGTGGTGAATGATTTGGGGGAAATTGTGCATGATATATGCAAAGCACACGCTGCTAAATTGGTGTCCATGTGAATGGGCACTGTAAGCTGAGACGGGTGATCTGAGCTCCTGAGGAAGCTCTCTAGAATCTATCTGGCTGCACCACAAAGGACAGAGTCGAAAGTAAAGAAAGGAGGAAACTGTCAAACACAAGAATTTAAAGAATCTTTAAGTAGAATACATCTACCTTTTCATCATAGCAGTCTTCTGGAATTCCATCCTCAGATGACCAACATGGAGAATATCTCAAAATAAATGCTTCAGAGAATAAATTTTTTTTTTTTTTCAAAAGCAAACATGGACATTTCTTTCTTTTCTTTTTCTCTGAAAGACTTAGAGGACCATTGAGCCCTTATGTTGTTTTATATATACCATGGCTGTTGTTTTATATTTACCGTGGTAAATGCAGAACAGCAGTTGGTCAGCACTACTGCACACTTGTTTCCACTAACCTCATGATAGTCAGGAAGAAGAATAGATTTACTTATTGTCTTTTGCTCAGACAAAATATACCACGTAAGCATTGTTGTTGCCTGAACACTATTCAGGTGCATGAACATGCAATAACATACATCCCTGTGCTATCTTTAGCACAGACAAATAATTCTGGTCACTATGGTTTGCTTGATAATTGCTGAATTTCTGCTGATGTGTTTGGCATTTGGTTGTAATTACTTGTTCATCTGAATGAGAAGATTGATCACTGCCATCAGTGACTGATACAAAACAACATAAAAGGGAGACATTAATACTGAAATTTTATGTAAGTGTTGTTCCAGAGGGAAAAGAACATATGCAACAGGAAAGCTGAGAAGACATCTGTCATGGTAGTCAAGCCTCTATCAAGCTTGATAATGATTATGAATCCATTACCATTGATATATTGCATAAAGCTGTGGGAATGGGAAGCTTTTCACATGACAGAGAGAGTAATCAATATCCAACAGAAGTTGTCCCATCACACACACACACCTGCTGTGTGCCTCACATCAGAATATGTCATTTGGAAATCTAAATGTTATTGGCATGGCAGAAGGAGACAGACAAATAATGAGATTCACTTGTGAGCTATTTTATTCCTCTGCTTACGAGGTTTTCTTGTAATTAAACAAGCATTTGGTAACTTGCATATATTCCTCAGAATGTGTTGACAACACATAATTTAATCAATACTTTTCGAATGCAGCTGAATAATATTACCAAAAAGTCTAACTGCTTGTAATGGAGAAACATATTTCTTTCCTATATATTTATGGAATATAAATATATATTTCTATATGTTTTTCTGGGAATTTATACTACTATTAAAAACAAACAAACAAACAAAACCCCACAAAGAAAAATCCCCTTGTATCATGTGGGCATGAGTGTGTACCCTAAAAATGGCTGCAAACATCTTATTTAAAATTAATCAGGAAATGCTTTTATTTCAATCTTTTTTTCCCCAGAGTTGGGCTGAATTCAAGTGTGTGTAGCAGGAATAAGAGCCTGTGTTTTGAAGACAAGAAAATACTAGAAAATTCCATCCAAGAAAAAGCCATGCAGCTCAGAATCTGCTAAAGTCAGATAAAACACGAATCTTGTGTGGTGGATTTACGTATATGAACTGCAGTTCATGTTTTTAAAACAGTTTCAGAATTTCCCAAAATATGCTTGCCCAGCATGAGAGTTTACATACACATATTTACATATGCACATACACAGGATGGTTCAGCATATACATGCATACACATATATATAAACAAAGCATACACACATGAACATCTTATATAATATATATTAAATGTTTCAGCAAGTATTTAGGTATTTTTTTCCTACTAAGTGTTTTGAATTAATTATCATAAAAGCCACAAAATTATGTCATATTTTAACCTTTTGGTTCATGCATTTTTAACGCTTGAATAACAAAATTGCTACTTTTTCCATAAGATTTATTTACATCGCTAAAAAAAAGGAAGCATCTCTACATAAAGTAAAATCAAAACAAAACTTCTAGCTTTTTAAATTATGAATGATGTATTCAGAAGACTATATAAGATATGATTTTTGCATGTATTTTTACACAGAAACATTCTGGTAAAACAGGCCATCACAGATGAAATCCTATGTTGTTGTGGGGACAAAAGCCTTAAGAATAATAAACCACTAAAATGGTGAGATGGTGAAACAATACCGTAAATAGCAAACCATAAGTAGTTTAAACTTTTCTCTTGGACATAGCATCAGTCGAGTCTCTGAGTGAAAAAAAATACATAAACATCACTTTTGTTTCAAATCACCATAGTCTAGCCAGGATGAATCAAAGGAAAATCCATATTGTCACTATTCTAGAAAAAGAGGCAGATGTTATGTGACACAGGAAAGGAATCCTAATTTGGTAAATACAAGGAAAGTTAGAGTAGCTTTACTTCTATTTTATTTTTTTTTCTTAGCATACTGCAAGAAAATTTGTGACTTAACATAGGATCTGTTCTACTAGACATGCTCTGAAACTGGCTACTGGACTACATCCTTTGGGTGAAGGTACCTGTGGTCACAATAGTCCTTAGCTCAGGGCTGGTCAGCACTGCCATAGCTAGGAAAGTTCCAGATCTCCAGAAAACCCATTAAGGAATATTCAAAAATTAAATTTGCCAGCATAAGCCGCATGCAATATGTTGTGGTTTGGAAAGACAGGTATCTGCCAGGGAAAGCTGGAGTTTCCCTTAGAATGGAGAATGTAAACCCCTCACCCCCACCAAATTATAATTTTGCAATTAAGAGCTTTCAGGCAAAAATTTGGGAATAGGAATAGCAGTTCTTTACTAGGAATATTAACAATACAAATGTAGTAGAAAACAAAACCACCCAACCAAACAAGCAAACAAACAAACAACAATTTTTGGAGTACTCTGACAGAGTCAGAGCTACAACCTGACACCCTGTTGGTCAGGGTGTTGGAAGCAGTCAAAAAGGGAGTCTTCCTGGAATGGCAGATTTGGTTCTGGTGAAGTAGAGATGATCCTGTAGAAAACGGGTCCAGCAATGGTGAGAAAGGTCCAGTGATGGTGAGATGGGGTCCAGTCTTCCTCTGGGAATCGGGTGAAGCTGGATACCTTCGTGTTCCTGTGTCTCAGTTTTATCCAGGTAGGAATGGTTGGCTCCCCCCACTGGGTGGAGCATCTCACAATAGGATGATGGAATGTGGATGTACTGCTTTGTGGATGCACTGCTTTGGGGAAGAGAACAGCCTGGGGAGGAGAATAGCTTGGGGAGTCTTAATGGCCCATTGTGAAAAGAGATAAGAAACACTGCCCTACCTGGTTTTAACAGTTGGCCCATTATCAAAAGGCACCCCCCCCCCCCCCTTCCAGAGTTACAAGAAACAAAGAAGAACATCTCCCCAACTGCTTTCAGCAGATGAAATAGAATACACATTTTTGGTTCCATAACCCAAGACAAAGATGAGAAGGGTGATTCAGACCAGCAGCTATTGGGAAAGATCATTGGTTCTCAGGCTGATAAGTGGGACAAGAGTTTTTATTATTTTTCTGCTCAATTCCTTTTCAATACCATAGAGTCATGTTGAGTATTAGTTCTAGCTTCAATATCTCCTAAATCCTGCCTGAGTGAAAGGCATACAATCAGCTGGCTGTTGTTAAGAAAGATTAGTAAATACAAACAGGTGTAGAAGCACGAGGCGTAAAAACTGGGAAAAAATTAAGATGGTGAGAGAAAGTCAAGGACTGAAAAACTGAAGGTTTGAGGGTTTTTTCCCTGAAAAAGATGCTTGGCCAGGAAAATTTGCTGCTTATACTAATGAGCTCAGGAAAATCAAACATACCTTTAAAAATGGTATTTTGCATAGTATGATCTGTGTGTGAAAAAAAAAATAAAATGCTCTTCTGAAACATCTATTATCTACTATAGAAATCCGTAGTTTCAGATCTTGGTTTGTAACTTGAGATCTAAATATTGGAAAAAAGATTCTTTAGAGACTCATTTTAACTTAGAAGAAACAACAGCAATTGGGAGGCTACATCACAGAACCAGAGAAGTACTAAAGCTCTGGAGATCAGGCAATTGTGTGATAGTCTTTATTGCCTAAACCACAAACTTACAGAAACATGCAGTAGCAAGAATGTGCTGAAGATATTAAGAGAAAATCTGAAAAGCACAATGGTACTGAGGTGGCAAGAAGCAGAAAGCTTGGGGTGGAAGATATCCCAGCATATACTCTGTGGAGAGAGCTGCTGCACATGCAAGAAGCCAGTGGAAATGGCCACAGGCAAGGCTGATTACCCCTTAAAGGAAGCAGAGTAACCACACATGCATTTTTTTCACTGTAATGCAGGTTTCTGCAAGACACCCTGCAGCAACACCTAGCTCCCTTTAAAAGATATTGGACTTTTCCTCAGCAGTCACTGGCATTTATTTGTGGGAACTGCTCGAAGGAAACTGAGTGGAAGGAATACTGGCTGGAATAAGAATGGAAAACTTACAACATACAGAACATAGAGGTCCTTTGGAAAGGGTAGATATACAGGAAGATGGGCTAGTAATAGGCTGGGACATCATGCTTCAAATCAGCTTTTGTATGTAAAATCCACTTGCACCTACTAATGTGGGATACAGAGAGCTATGTCTTGCTCACATGCACATTAATTTTTTTCTAGTGATCT
Source organism: Phylloscopus collybita (assembly GCA_027886175.1). Taxonomy (NCBI): domain Eukaryota; kingdom Metazoa; phylum Chordata; class Aves; order Passeriformes; family Phylloscopidae; genus Phylloscopus; species Phylloscopus collybita. Next base: position 43,749,860 of record JAJNNQ010000137.1, on the reverse strand, counting down.
GAGGAAGACTTCCTATGTGCTCTGGTATAGATCCTCTATGACCACCCCAGAAATGTCACTTAGTCCTCTCTACCCATTCAGTGTGATGTCTGCAGGCTGGCATACACTGCCAGGAGCAGCGTGGTTGTGCTCCCTGTGCCGGTACCACCAAACCCTGCTGAGGGCAGGGCTGTGCCTTGGCAGTGCTCCCAGTCCTGTGGTGCCTCTTCACAGCACAGCTTTGGCCCGAGCCAATGGACAAACTCTGACAGAGCTGGCTTATGGCTCCCTAAAAACCCCTCCAGACTCTGTACACATCCTCTCAGAAGTGCACATTTGTACGCAAGCTTCAGTGGCAGGGGCCGGTGTTCGTGAGCCAAATTTTGAAAGCAGCACGAAGTCTCTTAAATCCCATCTAGTCCTCAGGGGTTCTAGCATAAAGTGCTTTCAAGTCAGTTGTGTGAAATAAACCGAAATAAGCAGTAAAAATCCTTGGCTGCTTTTTTCTTTTTGTTGTTATTTTAGTGAGATTGAGGTGGATTGGATTTTACAACTTGCTTCAGCCAGAAAATACCTCCTTAGTTTTTGGATTTTTTTTTTTAATTAGTAAATATGCTTAGATGAAATGGAAATGAAAATGTTAAATTTAAAATTCAAAAAGAATACTAGTTTTTCGTTTTGAAATTTAATTCAAAAATGTATATCCCTAAAGGACAGCATTTGCTTCACTAACAAATTTGTATTTGAATTTTATGTTGAATGAAATTTGATGAAAGAAAGGTCTGATAAATGAGCTTTGAATGCACTCTTCCATCTTTGAAAGAACTACTATTAAATAAAAATTGATGGGTTTATGTTTACACATTCATTCATGTAGTGCAAAATTAGCCTATATAAAATTGTCACAGGGCACTCCATCTAAAAGATTATTCCTCCCATTCTGTTCTTCTGCCAGCAGCCCTGAAAACAATATACTGTTCATATCAATGTTTATGGAAACTTAATTTGATAAAAAAAAAAATGCAAGTTCTTTTCTCTGGGCTAATTTTATTTGGAGATTTTGCTGCCTTTGTTGTTCTGGAGCACTGTAAACAGCTTGAGTAGTCTTGAAGAAATGAATGTGTCTATGCAACAATAAGGTTCTAATTAGGTTGAGTAACTGGGAGAATGTCTGGACCTTACAAATTTGTCTTTCTAATGTATATCCATTTTGTTTCATAATTTTAATCATGGCCAGATTTTTTTCTTTTTGACATTTACATTGATGATGTCAAACCACAAACAGCCCAAATTTTTTGAAGTTAGTGAAATCTCTTCCATTTATTTCCACAGGATTTCATCCTAGTGAGATATATGAAAGTATATCAAAAACTAAATGTGCTTTTTCTTTGATATAGATGGGAAAGATGGCCTCTTTTCTTTCATGAATTCGTTGCACTTTATTACAAAGATAAGCCAAATTGGTATAACTTTGGCCATTTCCAACTGAATCTCGTATTTGCTGGCAAAAAATTAAGGCAGGAACATAACTGAGTTTATAGTGAGTTTTACCAGTGCTGCCAAGAAGACCAGGAATATAAAGACTACAGAGGAGCTTTTGGTCATGGTGTTTATAGGGATATCCTTTCATCTGATTAAAGTACTATAAAACAGATTTAGAGCTTTGTTTCTTTGTCCTCTCTTCAGCTCAAGCGCATAGTAATTATTATGAAGTATTTTCCTTGAGAGGTTCAATTATTGACATACATTATTTGCAGTAATTGGTCTTTCTATTTACAATAATATTGACTAAAAATTAAAAAAAAAAAAAAGAGCCCTACAGATAATGTTATGAAGTATGGCCAAACACTGACATTTGTCTTCTCATAAAGGGGAATGGACATGCATGCATTCACTGAGTTTGATAATTGTACTCATGATATAATCACCAACAGAACATGCTGCATGTCATTGCTGAATTCTTTAACTTTTAATGATGACTCCCTTACTAAAGAGGCAAGATCTAGAAGTACATAAATATCAGATACAACTTGTCCACTCAATGCTTGAAACAATTCAACAGGTCAGGTGCTTATGCAGGCTGCTTTCTTACAAAACATTTAAGTAACATATACAAGCAGCAGATATTCATTTTCAGTGCTTTTTTTCGTCAGGCCATGCAATGTGAGATGGGGTTTTATTGAGAAAGAAAATTAGTGTGTGGTCTGCTATTTGAAAACAATAAAATAATCCGTTGCAGAAAAGCACAACAGGTTTCAATTTAAAAGAAGAAAGGGCTATGTACTTTAGGCCTCCCTTATTAAGCTTACTAGAAAATTATAAGCTTATTTAGAATTCTAAAGATGAATATAAAACAGTGCAGCATGGACACTGATACCCTCCGCCTGTTGCCAAAACAGCAATTTCTACAGACCATTATTGATTTCATCTTTTTAAAAAACATGCTAAGATTCTTAGGTTGTATGCAAATTAATGCTGACTATATTTATATGATTAGTCAAAAATTATACAAGAAAAGATAAAGACTGTGACTACTCACATTATCAAGTTCTGTTCTATTCAAAGGCAGAAAGGTATTTCAGATAATTTATGCTGATATGTATGTCAATTCAAGGCAAATCTAAGGTAATCTAGACATAATTTTGGTTTAAAAATCTACTTTGGCTTGAAAGACAGCATGGAGCAGTCTTCATATTTTTTGTACTTTAGCTGAAAATCTACTCTTGAAGGACTATCAATGTCTTTGATGTTATTGCCCTGGATTCAGAGATTGGCACTTTGCTGAAGCTGCAAAAATTCTGCTTTCTGAAAGTCTGCCCAGTGACTTACATTCAGCTGGTCGGCATTCTCCTCCTGCTTTTCTATCCCATGGAATCCGGGGACTCATCAAAAAGGCAGGTGGGTTTTTTTCCTATAAAAAATATATTAATTTCATCACTCTTATTGCTTTGCCCATTTCTCTGCTCTTTTTAGCATACAGGTGTCAAGAAGATGGGTTTGAGGAATGAAGAGCTGACCAGTGCTCCCAAGCATCGCAGAGTGCCTCTGCCAGCTGTGACCAGATCTCCGGAAGCAGCCACAGGGACAGGTGACTCAGTATAGTTGCTTTCTCTTACTTGCAGGGTTAAGCTTGTTTGTCACCAGTTTCACTTTGGACTTGGAAAATAAATTGCTTTGCTGGTTTGAGGCAAAGTAGATCTTGTGAACTCTTCATCGAGCTCACTATTCTATCTCTGATAAGAACCATCCCTGATGAAATAGCGCAGGATAAGCTCTCCCTGCAACTTGATGGTTCTTCTTGAGCCTTCCTGAGCTCTTATGTTTCCCCTGGCACAATAAAAGTACCTTGGGGGAATAAAACAGTAGCCTCAAACAGATAATCTCTAGAGAAGACTAAGAATAGAGCCAACATACATGATATTTCTTCTTAAGAGTTTTCCCACCTCCAGACACTTTCAGCTAAAGTGTCCTGGGCCTACTATGATTTATATGCTTGGTAACCCCCCAAAAATCTCTCTCTTCCAAGACTTGCCTCCTCTTGAATTGTGTTGAAATTTTTGCACCACAAAACCCTCTGCTGAAGAAGTTGACTGAATGGCTCTCTGTTGCCTAAAGAACCACATCAATTTGTTTGCTTTGAACCTGGTTTCTTTTAGATCCATTTGACCACGAGTTCTTCTTGATTGGGAGTGATCATGAAGTCAGCCTGCCTCCATCCTCTCAGTGCCATATATGCTTTGGTTGACTCAATCACTTCTCCTCTAAGCCAGCTGTAAAAGGTCCTTAGCTGTTCCCTCTGTGGAAGCAGCCCTAGATCTCCCTTTCAAGTATTTCTCTCTTTCTTCCTTTGAACAAGGTCATGTCCTTCTAGTGCTGCCCAGTAAGATATACTTTTTTAGCTGTTCCTTTTTATTTTTTAACAAACTCCCTCATCATCCATCAGCTTGTCTTTGCAGCTAAGCATGGCTCTGGAGGATCTGTAGAGAAGACCACTGGGTCACAGAATGACCTGTGTTTGGCATCAAGCTAAGGATACTACTTCCTCTCGAGCACTCTGCCTCATGCTCCCCTATGTCATCTGCCCAGTTAGGATGGGGGTAATTGAAGTAATCCAATAAAGTTTTTTTTTCTGCCCTTGCTGCCTCCTTGACCTGATCTTTCTCTGCACATTGCAGTCAGTGCTGCTGTCCCGATTGGGCTGTCAATGATATAGACCCAGCACTGTGCTCTCCCTGCTGAGGCCCTGGATTTTGATTCCTACAGATTTCATGTTCCACACAGATGAACCCATACAGACCCCATCAGAGCAGCCTGGGCAGTAATTCGATTTGACTTTAAGCTCTCCTTAGCAGATAGTATTAAGCTGCCCCTGGCACAGTTCCTTCTAACTTTCGTAACATATTGTCCTGTTGGTTGCACATCTTCCCCAAGGTTTCTCCAACCAGTGCTTTCACTGAGAGACATATGCCTTGTTTTCTTGGTCCCTCCTACCATCTGCAGAACACCATAATGCTGTTTCGGGTTCTTTATTGGCATTGTATTAAAATAAAAATCTGTTTGTTTTCTGTTTCTCATTTCTCATTTGTTTTCTGAGTTGCCAATGGCCTGAGTGGGACAGGACTAGGATAAATGCCAACGTATTTTGGCAATCAGTGAATTCTGGTGTGAATACATACCCTGCCAAGACCTGAACCTAAGCATACACAACTGTACAGACAGCAGATCCAGGCTCCCTGTCACAAATCTCGGGGTTTGTGAAGCCTGGTAAACCAGGGAGTGAGCAAGGCACCCAATTCAAGTTAAAATGGCTGGCTGCACAATCACAATTAAGATATGCAATTTAGCATAAAATAAGGCAAACTAGCATTAAAAAAACTGATTTGAATTTATAATGGGATCACAGGAACTAATTCCTCCTAAGGAAAAAAAAATATGCTTGAAGAATAGCTAAGCAAAATTTTTTTAAAGAGAAAGAAGTGAAAAATCTACCAGGGAAACCTGGGGTGACAGAAAAACTTCAGTGGAAGTTAAAAAGAAAATATAAATAATTCAATCCATAGGATTTATTAGTGACCAGGCTTTATTTTCTTCTTTATAAGGACATACCTGTACTGCCAGTCACTAACAATCCTCTATTGTATGACATCTTCATTTTCTGCCATAAATTCTATATATGAAGAAAATATTATTCAAAAAAAAAAAAAAAAAAAAAAAGGACATATTTTTTGTTAGGGATACCAGACCAAAGGCAAAAGATATTCGCAGGCAAATAGGCCAAGTGCTGCCCTTAACAATTTTCAGCAAAAAACAAAAAACAAACCAGTTGAAAACACTTTGGCAAGGGAACCAAGTTAGAGAAATTCTTATGTAAGGAAGTGCAAAGGTATTAGGTACAATAGACTTCATACAAAATATTAGTTCTTTTGCAGAATGTTGTTTTGTCCAGGATTTAAGTGTAGTACTGGTCAAAGTAAAGGCACCCATGGAAACATGCAGGTGAAATTGACTGCATCAAAGAGAAGAATATTTGCCTTTCTGCTCTGCAATCAAACTTCCCAGCAGTGCAGCTTGGTGTATTACCTAAACAGGTTAATCAGGATCAACAGGTAAAATCCTGAAGCTCATAATCAGTTTGTAATGAAACAGATCTCAGCTGAACTCAGAGAGCCTTCTGCCAGAATATGCAGTTGGGTGTTTTCCTTACAGGGAAGATTTTGCTGCTAGAGATGCAAAGAAAAATTTTTTTTTTTTTTGGAAAGGGAGGCCTCAGTTGTGGTTTCCAGTCCTCAAAGTGTCTTTCTTTCCAATGCACTATTGCGTGATTGATTTCTATTCACTATTGTTCCAGGGTGCTAAGGACTGCAAAAGGGATTTTTAGGAGCAGTAAGAGTTTGCTTAGCTTTGTTTCTCTGTGGTTAATATGACCTTTAGTGCTGGTTTCAGTACTACAAAATTAAGAAAATGACAAGTTTCTTGAAAAGTTAAGATTTTTGAAAATCCAAATTTACAATAGGAGAGAATTCTGCCAGGCTTCCTAGATACTGTAGGTCTGCTTTGGGAGTAAATTATTCAAATATTTTTTCATATATACCTTAGATAGAGATGATCTTGCTACATTTCAGGTAGATGGAATAGAGAACTTCAATGTCTCTTGATTTCATGCTATTTGATCTTTTATTTGTTGAAAATTTCTGCTTTATGCCCCATTCTGTCTCCAGATTGGCCTTTTGCCAGACAATGGTCACGTGCCACATTTCTCAATGTTATATTAAGGAAAAAAAGGGATAACTTCATGGGGTGATGGCAGATTATTGCAGGGTTTCCTTTTCTAGATTTAAAGAGATTATGTTCTTACAAGCTAGCTAACCAAAACAGAAAGATAAAATAAAATAAGGCAGAAGATGATACAGGAGTGAAGCAGTTGCCATCTGTTGATTTCAAACTCTCTCTGGCTGCTGTTCAGCTGACTGGATAGGAAATACCATGTTTTGCCCTCATTCTGATGAATTTTTGAGGGCTTTGTAAACTAGCCCTTCATCTGGCTAAGATTAAAGCAATATATTCATTTTTTTTTTCACAGAAAGAAAGAATCTATTGTTCCACAAAGTAGCCTGATCTGAAAAAGCCTGAAATTTGAGTTTTCCCTAATCCTTAGCATATCAGATAGTGACAGGCCTTGAGTGGCCTAACATTATTCTGTGATCTTCCCTGGGAACTGAAAACTTTAATTCTTTAGTAATGTTTTGACTGATATAAGAATCATAGCCTAATTTCTACTAGAATATATATATATTAGACTTTAGATGTTGCATGAGGACCAGCATATGTTTAATGAACCACTGGAGTGGACAAGAACTTTAATCTGAACATTGCTCCCATGTTTAAAGTGAAATATAACCATGACAAGGAGAAAAAAACCAAACAAACCCAACAACAACAACAACAACAAAAAAAAAAACAACAAAAAAAAACACCAAAAAACCCCACAAAACAAACAAACAAACAAAAAGAAAAAAACCAAAACAAAACCAAAACAAAAAAACCCCACCAACCACAAACCACCATAAAAGGCAACCAAACCCCTCAAATTATTTGACAGCTAGGAAAACCCTGACCCAGATACCACAAAGAAGGAGACAAGTCAAATGACTCACAGATTTGCTGCTTTTAACCTCAACCTCTAACCAGTAGTGTTTCATTCAATGCAAGCAGGTTCTCATCTGAGGGAAAAGGCCTTTTGGTTTGAGCAGGCTCCAGCTGTAAGTGTGGCAGCTGCAGAACTGTCCTGTTTCTCAGACAGGGTGCTCTGCCTGAGAAATAGGACAGTTACATATAATATCTATTTAAACAAGCAATTTCTGTTCCCAATCCCAGCAAAAGGTGGGATTTAGGGAAATGTGATATCTCACACCTCCAATAGTCCAGTATGCCTTCCAACCATCATTAGCATCTCCTCTTCCCCTTTTTTTATACCAGTCATACATGGAGGCCTCAGCCCTCAGGTCATTTCTGGTCCAAATCCTTCACAAATTTAAGCTGCTTTTGTGCAAATTTAAACACAGTAGCTCAATGCTTAGATGGACCACCGTAAAAACCACCGTTTTTTCTTGTCATTCAAATATGGTCTTGCTAAAGTAATAATAAATCTTCACATCTCCTGATAGATAGCTTTGGGACCTTGGTCTCAGAAACTGTCTGTTACATTTTGTTATAGAATGGTTTTGCGCAAACAGAGTTATACAACTTCTACCAGGAAGTTACAGTCATTAAAGAGAGGAAAATATTTACATTTTGATGGTGCTGAAGATAAAGGGAGGAAAGCAACAGAGAGGATGTGCTGCATATACAATGTCACTCTGTTCCATGCAGTTGCCAGGAATATTTCACTGACTTCACTCAGGTTAGGATTTCATCTCAAGTTCATCTATGACAAGAAGGGACACTTAACTAAATAAATATGAAACACTGGGGTTGTGTTTCTGTACAAGCCTCCTGAGAATGGAGGAGGATTGAAAACAGATCTGAGAGTTTTGCAACCCCTCACCTCTGGAACAGCATTGCCTAAGAGACTATGAATTCTTAACTTCTTCATCTCTCTGAGAGCAGACAGTGTCTGTGCTGTTTCTTTTCTTCTTTACAGTTATTGTTTCTGATCTCTGGCTTTCTATCCTCCCATCTGCCACAATCTCTATACAAATATAGAACTAGGGAAATGAGAGGGCAATAGTTATTATATTTTTACCTACTGCACTTACTGTATTTAACTGACTTTACAAATGCTAGGTATCTTATTTCACTGGCTTCAATTTGTATGGAAGATGAAATGTGCTCGGTCACTGGCTCTGAAGTAGTGCTTAAAAACAAGATTACTCACAGAGGTTGAAAAGAAACTATCAGTCTCCTTTTTTAGATTTAGTAGCATTGAAACATTAATGTTTCCTTTGTTGTAAAAAGGGTAGGAATAATAAAATGAAATGAATAGAATATGAAATGTGGCCCTGAAATGTGAATTCATCCACAACATACATCATCAGGTTGCTTTGGAAATGGTGATGTGAATTAGATGAAGGAGTCAGTAGCTATATGACACGCAATTTAAATTAATGATCTTCAAAAAGCAGAAATTAATTTAAGGAAAACAGACTCATGGAGCATCAGTGATTTGGAAGGCAGTTTTAGTCACTGTTGACATTGAACAGCATCACTTATACTGATTCCAATCTATGTTTACTATTGTTTCATTTCTCACTAAAATTCAAAATCTATTATCCTGGCATCCCAGAACTTGGAAGCTGTTAATGCAGTTGGAAGAGGAAATACAAACAGAAAGAAAGAAAAAAAAAAGCCAACCCTCTTTAATGACAAAATTACAAGTGTCTAAAAATTTAAGCTTTTTGTGAGGGAATATATCATCAACTATTGCTATACATTTTTCATAAGAGGTAACAGCTGCAGGATTCTTTTTCAACATGCTTCTGTAATAGTAACTTTTAAAAAATGAAACCAATGTTTACTCAATATGTACATTTCTGAAGAAGGATAAACTTGTAAAGGTTTTCGTAAATGCTCATCATACATAATGTGAAATATTAAGAATCATTTCATGAAACTCTTTTACAAATCTATAAGACAATTTTGAGAAATAGCCTTTCAGTCTTCTTTCTACACTTTTCTTATTGTTGACACAGGCAGACAATGATTCTTCAACAGCAGATGGACTGTGGGGTTTTTTTTAATAACTGAAGATTGTGTGTTTGGGGGATAGAAGAAGATGATGAAGCTTTTAAATCTTGCTTCACATTCCAGCTTCAACTTGAGATTAGACAGCAGCAGAAGCAGACAAACCGTGAGTAACTGTTTGGGGTTGCAAGTCTCAGCACCAAGACAAAACATCCCATCCCCACTTATCTCCATATAAAACACAAAATATAAATAGGGGAATATGTATCTTTAGAATATATACTATCAGTTGGGTGCTCAGGGTGCAGGGGAAGAAATACATTGTTACTGAGAATACCGCAAGATTAAAAATAACAGCATCTGCAGATTTTACGTGAAATTAGCAAAGAAAAGGTAATACAGATAGTGGCTAAAGAATACACTTGTGAAATATTTTTTTTCTCCTCAAATTACATTATCCTTAAACAGAATATGCCGAGAGTATTTTAAACCATACAAGGAAAAGTAAGCCAAGATTTCACAAGATCCTAGAATTCATGGCTTTGGTAAATCACATGAATATATTTCCCAGAATGATGTATTTATAGCAGTGGATGAAAACTACAATAATACTGGTTATTTTAAAGTTATTTTAGGAGCCAACACAGTTTACAACAGCGGAGGGAACAGGGAGACACTTTCACAGAGGAAAGAAAATGTCTGAGAACACAAACCATAAATTCAGATGCCAGCACTTGTCCCATTCATTATGTTCTTTTCACTGATGTACAAAAACATGTGCCAATTGCCTAAGACCATGAGTATAGTAACATGAAAGATAAATCAGCTCTCAGGAAAAATAGCTACATAAGGATTCCCTTCCTAGCAACTCTCTTTCAAGTACTGCTGCAAATTCAAAACATTGAGGCAAAGTCTCCACTCAGATGTACAGTCAATTTGTAGAACCACTTGAAGTCATTAATCATGGAAGAGAATAATCAATCAATCAATCAATCAATCAGAAGATGGTTTGGTTAGAAGCATCCTTAGAAGTCACCTTGTTCCAAACCCTCTGCCATGGACAGGGCACCTCCTGCTAGACAAGGTTGCTCAAAATCCCACCCAACCTGGACCTGAGCCCTTTCAGGGATGGGGCATCCACAAGTTCAAGGTTATTAGCAGCCACTTTTTTCTAGTCTGTGTAGAAAGACAGAAGTCTTCCTTGTTATACACTTGTCTAAAAGAGATTAAAGACTTTCTACAAGTAAAAATACATCATACATGTCATCACCTAACCTGATAAATAAAAGATTTTGCCTATTTTACATAGAGCTAAACAGAGCAAATAGTGATTGTCCCTCTCACAACACTGACTGAATGCTATTCTAATGTTTAATTGTTTAGAGTTGCAATAGGAAAGTTATACCCTTATAACTGTAAAGTAAATGAATCAGTTCTTCAAGAGAACTTTTTATATTTTTCCTGACAATGAAAGATGAGATCCTGGCCCATTTGAGCCAATAAAGATTTGGCTAATTATTGCAACAAAGCCAGATATAAAGACTACTCTTGCCTCTTTTAATCAAAGGAATGTGATCTTCTAGAAGGGATCAAAGTCTGTATGAGCAGTATTTACTGATGTTAAGTGTTCTGATTTATTGTCACAATTGAAACTCATTAAAAATGCAATGGTTTTAAAATTCATTTTACTGGCAATTTCTTTACCTCTCCATGTAGTAGAGCTTTTTCCTCTATGTGCATATAGATTTACAGTGGATATGAAGCTAAATAAGAGACATGCAGCTGTACACAAGGATTCCATTGATGAATAGTACCTATTTGAAGTTGCATGGTATGACCAGTTGAACACAGACTTGGGGAAAAATTTGAGCTGGTCTTTTTTTTTTTTTTTTTTTTTTTTATTTTTTTTTTATTGTGAGTATAGATCTCTAACCAGCTCACTGTGATCAAAAAGAAATCCAAATTAGAATATAGTCTAATTGCTTAATTTTATTCTGATCATATAGAAAGTATAAATTATCCCACTGATGATACTCAGGAAAAATTCCCTCTGTTATTTTGACACTAGAAAGCTAAATTCCACTAATGCCAACTGAAGGTAAATAAGGAATTCAGCAGTGCTGCCTGCTACAGCTGTGGTTTTGATCCAACAAGTTCACAGAAAAAAACCTGCAATCTAGTTTATTAATCTATTATTATTTCTAGTTATTAATCTGCTGAGTTGCTTTAGCATTCACCTAAAGCATGAGATATATCAGAGTAATCTTCTCAGAAGTTCACAGAAACACAGCACAGAGTAATTTGACCTCAGAAAATAAATTACCCAGGTTTTAAGAAGTGAATTGTTTAGATGGTTTGAATATGAATTCTCACTGATGTCAACTGACTCAACTTTATCATTGACTCATTCACTAAAATACCAGAAAGGTCTCAATGGGAAAAGGCATATTGTAAAGAAAAACAGAGCAATATCCATACAATCAGGAAAATCTTGCAGCATTTCTTTGAATGTTAATAAAGCTTAGAAGTACAAATGCCTGTTTTTGAGCACTAACTACAAACCCCCAAGGCATTAGAAACAGTAAATAATATGGCTACTATACCATAATATACCAAGATATTTTGCAGTACAAAATCAAGAAATTTTAAATTCTTTGGAATGGTAACAGGGACTTTCTTTTTGGTTTCCTAGGAAACAAAGTGGCATAGGCTCCTCCTGTGCCAAGAAGCAACTGGGACATCAGGTCAAAGGCTTAATTAAATTTTATGTGAATTACTCAGCAGTAAAAACCAGTTAGCCTGCTCAGGAAAGATGATGCTTCTTATGTCAATCAAAAAAGCACTTGGGCGGAAAAAACTTCCACAATTAAAAGACAAACACAAAAATAATAATCACAATAAAAAAGAACTGAGATATAAGTGTGCCTGCTTTATAATTTAAGGAGCTAAGCATCATCAATACTTCAAACTCTTAACTCTTTCTTGCAACTGATCTTTGCTGCCTGTTTCTTACCATGAGTACAAATGACTTGTGAACAAGAAGAGGCAGCTCCACACATTCATCTGATGTATGCCATGGTCATGAAGTTCAACAAAACAAGTCTTAGATGCATCATTAAAATTTGTCTTGGTGCCGTCAGATGAAACAGAGCGTGTAACAGACTTCACAGTAAACTCTTTGAAATAAACAAAATATTATCTTGAAACGTCTCAGGGGACCTAATTTTTGCAAAGTATATGGAAAGGAGCAAAGATATCTGCTCAACAGACAACTATCCTCATGGTTTGCAAGCTGGCTTCTGGATGCTCCTTTTCACCAAACATATTTTGAGTACTAAAAGCTACCCTTGAATAGCAGATCTTCCATGCAGGCTGACTTGCCTGGAGTTCTAAAGCCATCAGCTTTATAATATTTCTTTTACTTTGTGACATGGTTTGTTACAGGAGCAGAGCAGACCCCAAATCTGTTACTGTTTCACTACTGAAATAGGGTTAAAGCCAATGGTTCTACCCCAAATTTTGACACATAAATCAGATAAGGTTTTGACATTACCTCCTAATTTTCTTGTTTATAAAGTATCCCAGTGGCAGTAAAGCTTAACAGTTTGCATTAATAGAAGATCAGGGTAACGGATAGTGTAAAACCCATGTAACTACACATGAATATGATTCAGATACACCAATTCTTTGCAGATCAGAGTCCTTTCCTTTCAAAATTTCATTTAAGTGGTCACAATTTTAGGGGGACTTCTATGTACATAAAATGCAAAACATTTGTGGATATATGTGGGAAAAAAAAATAATACTTCACTTGCTTTTAAAGAAACAAGTAGAAAGATATGGGGAAAGAACCCAAAATATTGGAATAAATCTCTTTTTTACTGACTGAACTTAGTGAATCCATAATATCTAATTTTGAGGGTATCATCTGTTGGCAAAGAAATAACTGTCATATCACCATTTCTGTAGCATGACTTCATTGGCAGACTGGAAAAGAACAGCCAGATGGTTTGCAGAAAAAGAGCCTTCTTTAATTAATGAATATTTTTAACAACTAACACCCCAAAAGACACAAATAACATTTCTGATGAATAAATGTGTTGGAATATTACTAGTTCTATCTTTAGAAGCCTTCTCCCACATATGCATCCTTCTATTTTAAGCAAAATTCATTATTTTGTAAGAAAAATATAGGTGAATTTTGCATCTGAGGTTATTAGAACAGACCAAATATAATATAAAATCTCTGCATTTTCCTTTCCTGACCCACATGTGGTTATTATGTCAGTTGTTATCGGATTTCTTTTTCTGAGATTTCTCTTCTGTTTGTAGCACCTTACTCAGTAGGGATTAATATTTTACTAAGGAATTAATTTGTACTTGAGACTGAATATCGAATTTAATTCCAAGCTGTGAATTTTAGACTTTGCAATAACATGCAACAAGATTCTCTGACAGGACAATCATTCTTTTATGATTAGCTTTTCTAATATTTTCATTGCTAATAGAATCTGACTTACACTTATGTTTTTCAAGTTTAAGCCCAGGATTTTCTGGACACATTTGAAAATACTGAGGTGAATATTGTATGTGTATATGTCTGAGATAAGTACTGCTTTTGAATATATGTGCAAAATATGTTCATCTTAATTGCAGACTTTAAGAAATTATAACAGAAGATATAGGCCCACCACTGAAAGTAGAAAGAGTGAAACTCATGATCTAGGAAAGAGCGAGGGATTTAATGTCACTCTTTTCAGTCTTTGTAATGAAGCATTTCAGTAAACCATTGTAATAAGGCTTAGCTCTGACCATGAATGTAAGTAAGGTAATAAGAAAAATAAGAGGGTTTGGTAGTCAAATCAGATTCCCAAGTCAAAGCATATGACCAACAGTGATAACTTCAATATAAACAAGTAAACAATAACCATCAGGGAGATTATAAAAAAGAAATCCGTGGTTGCCAGAGAGTCAAACTGAGAACCATATGCAGGTTTAAATAAAAATGTTTTATGGAATGTTCCATTTCATTCCAAATCTCAAAAAAAACCCATTTATCCTCATCAGGCCAGAATTATGAAAGAAATAATTTTTAGGACAGTAAGATTCTTCAGACTGAATATCCTGATGAAATTAACTTCACAAAATTACCAGAACAGCATTTCAACAACCAGGCATTACTTTTAGGAGTTCATATAGATGGAATTCAAAGGCAATGGAAAGAAAAAGTAAATACAACTAATATAAATATCTTATAAGACACAAGGTGAGCAGAGAAAAAGCTATTATAAATGCAATCTCCAGGGGAAAAAATAAAATAAAATATATATTAAGTTCTTTTCTATAGGATTACAGAACATACAAGGCTATTTAAACCAACCAGTATATATATATTTTTTCAGGAAAGTAGACACAAGATTTTTCCGGTTTCTGCTTTTACAGGTGATTATACCTTTAAATATGTTCAACATGCTTCTCTTCTTTCCATTCACCTGCCAAAAAGATGAAGTTCATATTGCCTGACTTTTTATGGAGATATTGGTAATAATCTTCCTTTTATTTTACTGGCTTTAACTGAAGCCTGTGGTTCTGCTAAAAAAATGCTTTGCAGTACCAATATCATGATATTCCAACTGTTCAGTCAATTCCAATTTTGTTTGCACTGTTCCAGCTTACATTAACGAGATTAAAACATTTGCTTTTTTTATATTCTTTTTTTTTTTGCAATATATATTTTTTTCTTTTACATGGCTTAAAGTGGTTAATATTTACAGAATATCTGCCAGAGTTAGAGCAAAATTGCTTATGTTTGTGGTCACTGATAAGTTTGCTAAAAAAACGATGCCAGCTTTTTTACAGGTTACATCACCACTGTAGGAGCAGAGCTCTGATTGTTTGAGTACTTATGCTTTTAAAGGTTTGAGAATTGAATCTTGACTCTATGCTTCCATTAGTTAAATGGGTTGCTTTCCACAATTATATTGCTTCACTACCTGGGATAATATTAAAATTTTCCTGGAAATAGACACCATGATTTGCACTCAGTAAGGAGAGGCACAGAAATTACAGGCAGCAATTGTGAATTCAGAGGTTTCACCATAAAAGGAAGTCCATACAAAAGTATCTCAGTTTCAAACCACGGTGGTATTATCTCTATAATAAATTATCATACCCTTTAACCTTTCCCCTTTGTTCTGCACACTAATCCCTTTCTGCATTTTAAAGTCTGAAGCAGTTTCAAATGGAAGTTATTAAAATATCTTCTAGGGTCCTGGTCAATAAATAGTTCTGATGCAAGATCAACTCTAAATATCAATTGGTAAGGATTTTTGGTTTTTCCTTCTGGGATTTTTTATTTTTTTTTTGTGATTCAATAGCTTGTTCAACAGTTGTAAATTAAGTGTATTTAATTGGGATATCTGCAATATTCCTGTTTTTCACAGTGCAAACATGAAGATACTATCTAGAGAGAAGTTATTTAGGAACACCTTTCTCTATGTATGCCATCAATAGTGGTTACACTTGAGGAAAATGTAATGCATCATTCAATTCAAGGAGTTTACCTGTACATAGTTTATATTTTCATTCCTATACCTGCAATGAAGGGAGACTCCCTTGTATCATAGCATGAAACAGGAATACCTCTGATAGAATTGCAGCAGCGTCTGTTAAGCCTCTAAGTGTCTGTGTGTGCCTGGCTCATGTTGATGCAGAGGCTGATTTCCATATGGACATATACAAATATGAGCATTGAAATTCAGGGCTGAAAGACCAAATCCTTGTGCTCAAATGCCTGCATACCTTTTTCCAACACTTTCTCTCCAGTTGCTTCACTAGTCTATGATTTCCAGTTAAGTGAGCAGAATGGTTATATGAGTGTTGGTAGACTGTGACCTTTAAAACTAAAACAGTTACGAGTAACACAAGAAAAATATATTGATTTTTCCTTAGTTTCTGGTTTGAACCTCGTGTTTCTTGGATAATCCTCATGTTATTCTGGATACTCTGAGCTGCTAACATGTTCTAATTACTAATACCTCTTTCTAACCCCTCTCACTGAGCAAATTACCCTTCCAAAAATTATCCTACAAAACATGTCTTTCTGCCTTGGAACTCTCCCATCTTAATCCCCGGTGCTATCTTTGGAAATGCCTGCAAATGTGAGCAAATTATAGTTCTAGGAGATGCCATAGACCAATCTATATACTTCAGTGTGGTTTTTATTTCATTTGTATCTTTTTGTGGTATACACCTGTCACAGGCTCATGCTTGAGAATACCAGAGTCCCATGGGTGTTTCCATAATTATAGGCTTCCAATATGTTTCCTAGAGGCTAAATTTCTGTGACTTGCAAAATCATTCTAAAAGGTACGTGTTCTCAAAACTGGAATTTTGAGAATTCTTTAATCTCTAGTTTACACAGAGCTCACAGGGAACACTTTTTCTGGAACCACAATTCAGAATTTCATCTTAGCAAAAAAACCAAGTCCTTGATATATCTGTTTAGTTACTAGTAAAATCATAGTAGAACAATTGAAGTATCTATAAATTATCCATGTTAAAGTCTCTGGCAAGAAAATCTTTGCCTGGGATAAACTCCTGCCTTTGAACTGTTCCAGTGGAAGTCCTGCTGATTGTAGTGGAATGTCTTGCACGTGCTTGAAAACTGTTACAACTCTGAGGCTGTTTTATTTGATATTCTTAAAGGAAGCTAATAAGTCTAGGTCTGTGACTGTGTGTATAGATGGAAAGTTGAAGTAATCAAAGGTTAAGACAAATGCCCTTGCATATATGAGGAAGAGATGGAAATTGGTACTCAACCATTTGGATCATAGTCTAACTAGAGATTCACGCTCTAAAAGCATCCAGCATATCACAATTAGCTGGCATTTCCAAAAATGAAAACACATAGTTTTAATCAAGAAAATGTATATGCTGATAGTTAAAATTTTAACATGCAAATAATGCAATTGGCTTCAATGAGTTAGCACAAATTATGCGTATTCCTAAGGTTTTTGTTTGCTTGTTTTAGAAGAACTGGGATGTGAATAAATGAAATCATCCTTTGGGTTGCTCTCAGTCACACAATGACTCACCTGCGGAGCTGATAACAGAACTGTCTCTGCTGGATCTGTATTGCTTTCCCTATGTTTCTGGCACCAGGCTCACTGCTAGCTCAGTATGATCTGCAAACTTAACATCACCATCTGCTCCCACTCAAGTGGTACAACTCTTTCCCAGCATTCCTGATGTTTGATGTGCCAAAAGCAGAGATTTTAAAATTTGTCAGTGCTTTGAAATTGGAAAGTGCTAAACTATATCAGTTTTATGTCCATTCTGTTCTTAATACTTGCATAACCTGACCTGGATTTTGGAGATCTCTGATTCTATAGAAAGTTAAAAAAGAGAAAGGAAAAAAAATCAGGGTGCAAAGATCACTTTGGAGATGTATGTTTATGGTGTATGTTTGTGGTGATTGTTGCAAGAGACACCCCTTATGTATTCCTACTGACACCAGCATAGCAGAAAGATAAAAAAGAAACACTTGTCTTAAATCATAAGAAACAGTGAATCAGATCCTTGCCAGTCTTGAATGGGAACAGTTGATGTAAACACAGAGGACTTTGGCAGGAAAGTTAGCATTGCGATGGAATAAATTGTAGGTAAGTCTGTCTGAAAGAAAGCTTACAATGACTGCATTTCAACTTTAACCTGCCCATATGGCAAATCAGAAAGACTGCAAGAACAGAAGAGGATTTTGAAGACAAAACTTTAATAATAGTAAACTGATTTTCCTTGTTCCATGTCTACACCTACTCTCGTCTCACATGTTGATGACTGTGAAGGTGATAGTGAGTCAAGGCTGTTGACCAAACTGTGTGAGGATAGGAATAGAGAAACACATTTATATCCTCTAACATGTGCAAGACCATCCCGTTCATGCTCTTAATGCACCTCTAAATAAATTTCCAGAGACTTTCTACGACCTCTTCAATCTGATGGGAAAATAAAGCAAAATGGAAAGTCTTATGGTGATCCAACAGTTTTAAGTTAAAAGGACAAGACCCTGAGAAATATAGTCTAACGACAAGGCCCTTCTCCAGGTGAGGGACTAGACCAGATGACCTCCAGTAGTCCTTATAACTCTAATCAGCAAGTGCTGATTAGATACTACAAAGAAACATGCACTGGAAAGGGACATTTGTTGCTTGAATGTTCATACATTGACAAGAAGAGTGGGAAGTTGCTATCCTGGCCATGAATATGGGTGTCCATACCCAGTGAGATAAAATGACTGCCAAAACCAGTATTGTGCACTTCCAGCACATGATAAAGAAGGGAATAATAATGGATCAAGTGGTCAATGATACTTCTTATTCCTGGTATCCAAGCATCATAATATAAATGATAAAGAGAAATAGTAGAAATAATAAATATTTTTCTCTTCATTTTCAGACACCTCATTGTTTCACAAATTAAAAAAACTACTACTTTTTTTTTTCTCAAGAATAAAAGAAGTAAACAGCATTTAAATAAATTTGTCTTGATGATATCCCTCATATTAGTTTGTTCAATACATGCTGCAGTAGTCAGTATACAGTGGCAAGAGATGATCTCCCATTTACTTTGTCCTGTGTCCCAGTTCACAAATAGCTACCAAAACGTAGGGCATTCTGCACCTGAGTCTGCCAATGTTGGAGGAATTGTTTGTAGTACAGTGCAAGACAGACAAAAGAAGACACACCTTGCCAAGCCTCCCAGAAAAGTAAAAATAAGATTTCTTTTGGAATTTGAATGAGAAAAGTATTGGCTATTGCAGTGCAGTGCAGCTACTAAAAAATTACTGGCTTGACAGAAAGCTGATGTTGGGCAGAGACACAATTGACTGTCATTCCTTCTTTTTTATTCTGTCATTCCTGCCTAGTACATTTGTGTTTTCTATTTAAGAACAGCTAATCCTTCCTAGCATACTGAAAATACGCTTGGTGTTCTTGACAGACTAATTTTAATTAAACCATACAGAAAGTCCACCTCCTGACTGGTTGATCTGAGGTATCATATTCCCTGACAAAATTATTGCTACCTGAGAAAAACCCACATGATTCAGACACAAAGAAATTTACGTCTGGACCCAGAAATAAAATCCTGCCCTATGCTTGGATCTGGATCCATTGAAGTGGATGGAAGACTTACCTTACAATTATCCCTTTAGATCTAGAAAGCACCTGTAAGTCTTTGGATAAGTCTAAAATTAAAACAACTACCCCATCTTCAAATATTTCTCCAAACTGGAAGAATGTTGGCTAACATATGCTAGGGGCTGAGGAGAATGAACTCCAGCTTGAAATATATCTGTTTTATTTGCTTTGTGTTAAGTACCCTCCCTAAGGGAACAGATCCTCTCTGTAGGTACTTCTGGCTTCTTCCAGATGCTATAGAAATCCCATAAATTGTGGATTTCTTCCCACAGCTTGCTTAGTGTCAAACCTTTCTTCTGAGAAATAACTTCACATGCAATGTTTCAGAAAAAGAATTTGTAGGTAAAATTTTTCACTTTCCCAACTGAGCCTCCTAGACCCAATTGTTTTTTTCTGCAGGACCTAAAAAAATACATAAGAATAGGAAAAAGACATTTGGACAAACATTACAGGACCTTGGCAGACCTGTTAATATTTGTAACTCAACATTTCTGGCTATCTTGGGTCTGGGAAGCCCTGTCGCAACCATTCCAATTCCTTTAGAGAGAGCCGAGGAGACTGTTCCATGCCATCATCCACTGCTCACTGTAGTGTGTAGCTGGAGCTGGAACAGAGGTCCCTTTCTGGGGATTCAGAGTGTGACAAAATTGCTGCTGGGCCCACTCTGCCTTCAACAGCACATTTTCAACAAGGTTTTCTGAGGCAGGTGCTGATCTCTGTGGATTTGCTTTGTTGGAATGAAATGTGCATATGCACATATAGAAGTGAAAGCCAGAGCCTTCAGAATTAGTGAGAGTCCTCCCACTGTTTCCACGAAGTTTTAGAGCTGTTCCAATAGCTTGTTGACTTGTTTTGAGAAAACTTGTACTCAAACATCATAATTTCTGCCCTGGGCTTTGCAGATGCATTCTTCCACTCAATGTGACATTTCTTGAGTATGGCACAAATTCCTCAGGTTCCTATCTATCTGTTTCTTCTAGTATTCATCTCAAAAAGACCTAAAATGAGATCATGCTTTTTAGCTACTACTTTTACACAAAAGATTAAAACAATCATAAAATCAGTTTGAGTTCCAGGAAATCTGAGGCTGTTTTGTCTCCTGACCATCAAAAACTCATCCTGAAGTCTGCCTTTTGTCTGCTGAGTCCTATGCTCTCTTCAGGAATCTTTGGAGGATGGACAGATGCCATATTTTGATATAATAAATTGAGCTTTCTAATACATACAGCTGAAAAGACTGCTTGATAACTTTGTAAGATAGGCAATTATATCCACACAGCCACGCTGTGATAGGCAGATGAATTAATAAAGACATGTTCAAAAATTGCCCTGGCTTTTAATATAAAGATCAAGTAGGAGGAAATTGCAAAATAGATCTCTCACTGAATCTTCTGGGTGTGAAATTTTAACTCATTGTGGTTTATATCTCTGGGTTTCTTTGATTACATCTATTTTCTTCAATATTATATTTGCACGGAACTACACAACTCAAAGATTTACAAAAAGTTGATGTTGAGTTCTGTGCCTTTAAGGCTTCAACTGATCACAAATGCAGCAGATAACACAGTGATTTACCTGTGTGAACCTTTTCACCCCTGTGAAACTTGTAATTATTCAAATTAGAAAATTTTATGGAGTTCGCAGAAAAAAAAAACTACATGAGAGCCTTGAGTTTCTGTTTCTCTCGCATTTACTGACAACCCAAATTTTGCCATGTCTACATTCTTCAACATTGAAAATAAGTGGAAAATATACTTTGGCAGCTAACTAATGGTTTTGCCATTTGCAAGGAAAGTGGCTCCAGGTAGGAAAAAAAATGGTGTTAATAGTTAATGTTCAGCATGCTCAGCAAACCAATTTGGCTTTCAAGTCTGACATGGCTGGTTTTATAGTATACTGATTTTTTTATACTGATATTATTACTGGATTTTTTGCAGCTAGAACCAGTGTTATTGAACATTTACTTTGCCTTTGTTCCATAAATATATTATTATGATTTCCCATTTTCTATAGTGATAAAGAATAGTACGATTATTTTCAATATTTTGAAAATTTACATCTATTTCTTAATTAATTACCAGAGAATAGTTCATGTTTTGTTTTAACATAAAGTTCTTGGAGAAAATGCACATTCGGATGGTTATTTTCCTGTATGCATTATACTTTCAAGACCTTGGATCTCAAACCAGCAAAATTATATTAAACAGTTCTATGTTTCTATTGCTATGGAAAAACTGCAAGAACTGGAGCTCTGGAACTCCTGTTTGTGCACCAGGACTTAATAAGCAGTAGGTAACAAATAAAGGACAGAGTGATCCATATGGAGAAACCAGTAGATCTCTTTTGCAGCACCCAGAGTAACTTGGCTAGCTTTACTCATGAAAGACAGGAACTATTTGTGCAAAGTCCGTCTCTTCTATGAGTGCTGTGGCATTTTTCCAACAAGAGATCTTGGGGTAGAGTATCTGGGGGGGAAGGGGTGGGGAAGACTGTTGTTCCTGCAGAAAATCCATGCAGCTCTGCTTTAAAAGCTGCTCCTGCTCGGGAGGCGTACCTCCATTCTGCTGTTGATGGGTGTTTCTTTGGTGACAAAGGTGAATCCTGAGCTATGAAGTTGGCAACCTGGGGCGATCACAGAGAAAAAGGGCTGCTGATAAACAGTAAAACCTGTTGAACCAGTACCCCAGGAAAAGTAAGAGATGCTATCATCAATGGTTCCACAGGAAAAAAAATAATCTGAAACTCAGGTTTTGGCAAACAAATAGAGACACAAACACTCTTAAGAGGTAAGTCTGTGTTCTCAGACACCTTGAATTTAAAAATTCCTTCTCTGTAGGGCTTTGAGGACATGATCACCATTAAGTAATCACTTTTATACAGGTGGGGTTTTTTTCAGATTCTTGGAATGGGTGCTTTAGCAAGATCTGACAAGCTGTGTGCAAAGCCAAACACTAAAAACTAAACTTTCAAAGGAAAACATTTTAATGAAAGACAAATGAAGACATTTCAATTTTAATGCAACTTTTGACACTTAGTCAAAAAGTTGGACTGTAGCCAGAATTTTATACCCTACCTAAGTCAAAATCCAAAGGCAAAGTCCTGTTCAGGAGTCTGACTAAAATTGCTCTGAGACCTCCTTCTAAGGCCATCAGGCCCAATTTAAAACGTTGTCATTTGTATAACAGCACTGGAGCGCACTGATCCTTGTAATGGCTCAAACATTTACCGTGGTAGAGGAAAACCTGAGTTTGGTTCTCTGTTATCCTAAAAAAATCTCCTTCTTAGAGCACTAGGATATGGGGAAGAGAGATCATATCTACTGAAACTATGAGTGTGAGAGAGAGCACAGCTCTGCAAGCTTGTGTGTAAGGGAAAGAGTGGACAAAAGAGGCCCTAGCTTCCTGTTCCAGATGCATAAACTTAATCTACAAGAATTGACTTGACAAATCGTCATGTCTATTTAATTTTTTAATCACAGAATCACAGAATCTGCCAAGTTGGAAGGGACTGACAAGGATGATGAAAATCCAGCTCCTGGCCCTGCACAGAACCATCCCCAAGAGTCACACCTTGTCCCCAAGAGCATTGTCCAAATGCTTCTTGAGCTCTGTCAGGCTGGTGCTGTGACCGCTTCTGTGGGGAGCCTGTGCCAGTGCCCAACAACCCCCTGGGTAAAGAACCTTTTTCCTAATATCCAACCTAAACTTCCCCTCACACAACTGCAGGCCATTACCTCAAGGACTATCACTGATCATGACAGAGAACAGAGCAATGTCTGCCCCTCCTCTTCCCCTTGTGAGGAAATTGCAGGCTGTGATGAGGTCCCCCCTCAGTCTCCTCCAGGCTCAACAGACCAAGTGACCTCAGCTGCTCCTCACATGGCTTCCCCTTAAGGCCCTTCAGTTCCTTGTAGCTCTCCTTTGAACACTCTCCAATAGTTTAATGTCTGTTTTATATTGTGGCACCCAAAAAGCACTTGAGGTGAGGCTGCCCCAGTGCAGAGCAGGGGGGACAATCCCCTCCCTTGCCTGGCTGGTGACACTGTGCCTGATGCCGCCCAGGACACCCCAGGTTGCCCTCCTGGCTGCCAGGGCACTGCTGGCTTCAATTCACTTTAAGTCCCTTAGTAGGGTACAGTAGTAGATGGGAAAAAGAGTGAAAGACAAAGAAAGCTAGACTTATTTTGAAAAATGGATTGTGAAGAACCCCATGAGGTTTTACAGTGGGAGTTGATACTTCTCTTATTTTCAGGGCTGGGGTTCATGGAGAGAGCAGGCACATGGGTGAAGCTGAGCCTTCCTGCCTCTGCATAGCTGCGAGCCTGTTAGCCCTGCCCTGAACAAAAATGCTAGCTTTTTGTTGTTCTTGTTTTTCTTCCTCTTGCTTAATGGAGGCCAGGTATTAGTCTGGGCTGCTTGTTTAGATGCTCAGTTTAAACACCCAATCATTAACTGATCTCTTCTTCAGAAGAAATCCAATAATATTAAAAGCTATGTATTTTAAATAATGACTCAAGCATGGCATTCCTAATTTCTGTGAAGACCAGGGAGATTATTCAATCATTTAAGGGGAAAAAAAAAAGAAGTCACAATTGATCTGAAAATCCAAGTAAGTCAAGTGAAAAAAATAAAAAAGAATCCAATAGAACAACTTTTTTTTTTTTTTTTCCCTCAGGTTACTTGATAGTAACATCCTATGAGGCATACATAGTGATTTGCAATAATGATGTGGGGTCTCTTTTATGCTTGTTCCATACACGAGAAGGACCATGGAAATTAATGGATCTAACCAACACAAGCGTAAGCCCGCAGGATCAGGCATCTGATCAGCAGTATTTACTTCTCTTCTTTCTGAAGTGTACAAGATTTTGGAGGGGGTGGGGTACAGAAAGGAGGTAAATACCAGAGGAGAAAATGCCATAGGACTGGGAAGGTCATCTAAATAAATCATAACTAATGAGGCATCTGCTATTAAAAATAAATCATCATCACTTTGTCACTATCCAATTTCCCATTAAATTAGTTTCTAGATACGACATCAGGTTCAATCTTTTCCTATAAGCATTGATGCTTTATTACTGTAAAATGTGAGCACTAGAAGAATGAAAGTGGTTGATGTGTATTAGTAATCAGACTCAGTAATCACACTGCTTGAAAAGCTGTTCCTCTTGGTGTGTTGCCATGCCTGCTGGCATTTACAATATACAAACCATAAACCAAATAGTTAACTCTTACCTCTGCACTTTTGACAAGGTAGTGGATTCTTCACATAAGTACTGGTTGACTTTTTAAAATTTACTTATGCTGTTAGTAGAAAAACAATACTATAACGAAGACTGTTAATCCAAGAATTTCATTGCAATCTAACAATTCTATCTTAATTAAAATGTTTCCTTGGAGAGAGTAATTTTCCCTCAAAACACTGCTCAGATGCTGGATGGCATTATTTTCCTAGGAATAATTTAATAAAATGCTGTCAATATCATTGTCTTACCAGTTAATCTCCTTTGCCTGTTCCCTTGTGTCCTCATTTCAGGTTTCTTATTTCATTTGGAGTTACATTTCACTGAACTATAAAAAAGAGTTATATAAAAGGTAGTAATTCAGTTTTATCAGTTTCTGGTGTTTGTATAAGCTACACATTACTGGTTTCCTTTCTCAGTGGTAGGGTTGGCTCACAACAAGGGCTCCTCCAAATTTAAACCAGGCAAAACACAGGACAGGATTTGGCCCATCATATAGTTAGGTTGTACCTTTATAGTTAAGAGTGCAATTGTTAGCACATGACAGTTGCAGCAACACTGAGGAAAGGGCATTGCTTGATTAAATGTCCCAGGACTGTCATATTAGATGGATGGTTGAGGGAGTGCTTCTTTCCCTGGCACTCCCTCTCTGAAATTACTGGTTTCAAAAGCCAGCCTTGGACAACATGCAATTGTGTGCACAATAGATCATCCAGATGTAAGGAAAGTCAGTGGAACTGGAACAGGCCAGGAATTGTGCTACGTTTTGAGACTGGTTTCCTTTGCCTCTTAAACCTGCAGATTCAGCATGCCTGAATTGTCCATCTCCGGGGAAATGAATTTGCATTGTACCTTACCCATGAAGGGTGATAACCCTACTGAGCAAATAGGTTTTCCCACTTCAGTGTAGCTGCTCACAAATGGGGCTGCTAAATCTTGCCATACCCCTATGGTCCAATTCACAGTTGATTGTGACCTTTTAAGACCTTTTTTCATAGTCTGCAAGCCCACAGTCATCAGCCATCTGTACTTTAATCCCCAGGCACAGTTCAGCCCAGTGAACTTCCAGGGATGAAGCTGACTGCTTAATTTCTTCTCCGTTTGTCTTACATCTTGTTCAGCATCTAAAAACACATCACAGCCTTAAACTCATGAAAGCACAAGAAATTTGCCAGCTGCAGTCCCACACTTCATTCTCCCTGCATTCTTATTTTCTTCAATTTCTCCACAGCATACAAGACACAAGCAGCACACCCATCATTTTCCAGAATACTTTGCTTGACACAACATGGGGAAACCTTGTGTATATTTGGTGCTGCCCTTTCACAACACAGGAGGCAATGTTGGAAACTTGGTGTGAGCTCAATTCATGCCACATGGACTGGTGAGAAATGACCTCTTGGTTGGGACTAAACATTGGTGAAGACTAAAATTTACAGTTAATTTCTGTGATCCTGCTCTTCTGGTGTGGCTGAAGGAGCTTTCACTTTGACATTCCTGATTCACATTTGCTCAGGTTCAAAATGAAACCTGTACTAGTGAGAAAGTTGATGCTGTAGTTTGCAAGAAGCATGTATTTCATTGCATTGATAAGACAACATGAAACTATTGTATGCAGTATGTCAGCAAATTGCCTGGGAGAAGGATGGGCTATTTTACATGAAAAGCAATTGTTACTTTGCAACTTTAAGAGTCTATAAACATGAGCATTATTTGGTTCCTTAAATAAATTATTGAAAATCTTATCAAAAGCATCCTTAAACAGAAGGAATTAAAACTTTAAATTAGGTAAAATAAGTGAAATTCTTTCTGAACAGACAGAGAGCAACTAGAAGCCAGTTATGCTCCAGAGCTTTGGAAGATCGAGAAAGACATTTCAGAAGAGAAACAAAGTCCTCTTTCTTACAAAGTCAACTTCTGCTCCCTCTCAGTGACAGATTTGGACAAGGCTGTCTTAAGGTAGATAATCCCAATGCTGTGTTTTCAAAGATATCTTCCACCCATAAATGCATATGTTGAGAGGAACTCAGCAACTAGAAGTGAGCAGCTCTGCTTTTCTTGGCTCAGGACACACTGAATAGTTTCTTGCCTGCATTATACAAAATTTCTTCCCAAAACAGGCTGTTCCTTTGGAACTAGTGACATGGAGTTCATCAGAAGATGGAAGTCAGGACCCTTGCCAGTTTTCTTATTTGAACAATTGTTTTCACCATAAATGAAGACAAGAGTGAGTATATTATAATTTTCCATTAAAAAATTCTAAAGCATGTATTCAGAAAAGTCAACATATTTCGCTTTGGTTAGAGTTATGTTAATATGAATTTATCTGAGCTACTTAGGTGTTTTTAGGAAGCTGTGTTTCAAATGCTGAATAGCTCTGTTCACTCAGGCTTCCTAGTAGGACAATGTTGTATGTATTCTAGGTTGGGCCATGGTTTTAGTGCAATGGCCAGCCTCAGGGGAGACCAGGTGCTGCCATGGGCCAGGTAGTCCCATAGCCCAGCCTAGTCCATATGAAGCATCCTTGGTGTCACTGTCTTGGATTAACCAGTGAAAAGCAAATGGATGGATTAGGTTTTCAGAGGAGGTAGAACAAGTCTTTTCATAACATATTACAAATATGGGAAAAATACTGTGTTGAGAGAGAGAGAACAAAAAGGGATTTGACTGTTCTGTTATTAAAACACAAGTACAAAGCAGCAACTGAAGTTGCTGGAGAAAAAATTTACATGTTCAGAAGACAGCTAACATACCTCTGCAGTAGCCATCCTTGTTTTACATGGACTGGGCCCCAAGGATGAGGATTTACCCTCTAGTCCCTACCTCTTTTACCTGCTGCTTTGGACTGCATGAATGGAAGTTTAGTCTTGTGTAAAGCAGCATTAGTGGTGCTTCAAGGCTGCAGGTTATTCAATGAACCTGGTATGTCAGTGGGAAAATAAATCCGTTTCTGTAAACCAGGAAAAACAAAGCACCTAGAAACTCTCTGTGAAATTTGGAAGATGACCACTAAGTTTGATTTGCTGGTTTTGTGGTGCTCCCAGAGGTTTTGTTTTGTTTAGAGTTTAGAGTCTAATTGTGACTGTAGATGGGGGCCTTTTTAATTTGCATAATCTTCTCGTGGGACTTCAGCTGCTAATTTGGTGATTAATTATCCATATTACACACTGTTTATTTGACCATGTCTAGATTAATTTCTCTTTCCAAGCAAATCACATTCAGATATGAATTTGCATATCTTGATTACATTTTAATGCCTTGGCTATCATTGTTTCTTCCCTGGGTACCCCAAGAGATTAGAGCAGAGTGCTCAAGCAGGGAATGATGGAATGTCTTAAATGACATTGCATATCACTGGACAGACCATGCACGTAACTCCATGTTAATGGAAGAATTGTTAGAATTGTTCCTTTTATTATCAGGGAGGTTATGACAACTAGACTGCAGATCCTTTGCTAGTTTTATGGCATTATTACTTAAGGTGATATGAAGAAAATAGCTCATTTATGTTTAAAAATTTAACCAATATTGATGTTCATAGATTTTCATCTACACTAGAGCTTTTCCAAAATTTTTCCACCTTCATAGGGAGAACAAACATATGCAAAGCTTCTCCCTAATTTAACAGTAGAAGTCACTGGCATAGCATATGTATTTTGAGAGCAAGGTTCAGCACGCAACATGGAAAACCATTGAATATATTCCAATAAAAAGCAGAAAACCAATTTGTTCCTGACGTTATTCTCTGAGACAAATTTTTGCAGGAATTGCATTCTAACACAGTTGGAATCTGTGCAAACAACAGAAAAATTTATTTGTTTATTAATAAAAAACTTTCTAAGGATCACTCTAGTATTCCAACAGACTACTAGGAAATTCTCTTTATAGGGCAAGCTGCTTATCTTGTATAACTACAGGCTATATTTGGAATTTTGTGTGTGTCTTTTATTTATTTTTACAGCACATGCACTACACAGGCACTACAGTTAGGTATAGTCCTAAAAATAGAAAAATATTTCTTGTATAAAGCATGAATTTTTATAGTTCTTATGATTAAAAAGTGTTCTCCTATGCACATTTGTCTATTTCATCACAGCAATGATGTGTACACAATATAAATTACTAAATCCAGTACAACACTATTGTAATTGTAATTAGTTCCATCACTCTTTACCAGAAAATTAAGGCAAAAAAATACACTGAGATCTCCAAACTTGTGGTTACACACAGGCTCAGTTGGGAAGGGAGAGGAATGTTAAATACATTAACTTACAGGAATCATTAACACTAATTCTATTTTGTCTCTTTTAAGTTCTCTTCCAACACTACTTGTATTCAGGAAAAGAAAGCTAGCTAGTAAACTGTAACTGTTAAAACTTGATAAACCAAACATATTCCTAT
Organism: Phylloscopus collybita; assembly: GCA_027886175.1. Classification (NCBI taxonomy): domain Eukaryota; kingdom Metazoa; phylum Chordata; class Aves; order Passeriformes; family Phylloscopidae; genus Phylloscopus; species Phylloscopus collybita. Next base: position 43,720,859 of record JAJNNQ010000137.1, on the reverse strand, counting down.
CTTATGGAGGGGAGTTATTTGTGTGTTTAGAGCATTTTATCACCATATGAAATTCAATGACTCCTATCCACAGAACATTTCAAGAAGTATGTCAAAATATTGGGAGCCTGACCCTAAAAACACATCCCTGTTAAAATCAATTTGATTATTCATGTGAGTGAAGTTTTTCACATGTGTTAGTATTTGCTGTAGCAGACCCTTGACCTTTGGCTTTACGGGAAGACAACACAGTTGTCATGATTTCACAATATAAATAGATACTATTAAAAGACACAAAGTAACAACATAGGCTTACTGGGATTAAAAACAAAGCATCATAAATGTTTATGGGTATCACAAATAAAGGGAAAATTCAAGTTCATGTCAGCTCTGCACATTTTTTTGTTTGAAGTCCAAGTTCATGGACTCTGCAGCTCTCCTCTTGAAATGCCTGCCAACACTTACATGCATATTCCCGTATCAGTTTGATCCTCCTTTTAAAAACAAAACTGTGTTTTGTTGCACAATGAAGACGAAAAACAAATTAAACCAAAATTAGTACTCCCTAGGGAATGAAAATCAGCTTTGGAAATTGCATACAAACTTTTAATCATTATGTTTTAGGTTACAAGACTTTCAAAAGCCAAAGTAACATTTAGAAAAGGAGTGGGAGGGAGACTACATCATGAAGTCCCCAAACACAATAAACAAAGCTGCTGGCAAACTTGACACCTTTCTCTTTCCAAAACAGTGTTCTTTGTGTTATTGTCCTCAGTGAGGCATGAAGAGTTTGGATGAAATTCTTGCCAGATTAAAACCAATGTTAAAAACTACCAATTTTCAGCCAAAATGTCATCCTCAGTATTAAATTATTAGAGGGAAAGGGGAAGAAACTGATGACCAAACAGGCCCAAAGCACAGGAAGCAGAGCCTGCTGTGGGCTTCTGCCACCAGCTGGGGATGCTCTACTGGCCCCCAGGCTTGACCCTGCTGACCGGTGGGTCACCCTGGTCCCCACTGCTGCTGGCATGGCCCAGAGCCTTGCCACATCCATGGCAGCTGCTCCAACCCTTCTGGCGTCAGTGCTCCAACCAGCAGCAGCAAGTGTGCTTTGCCAGCTTAGGAGGAGCAAACAGGGAGGAGGACCGTAATAAAGAGCTCTGCTGAACTTGGAAACACTTGGGAAATCACGCTAGAGAAGGCTCTGAATCTTTTCAGCTGACAATCTCCCTCAAGCCCCTACACATACTTGGGCTGGTCCTGGCCATGGGATGCACAGTGTGAGTGATGCAGTAATGTTCTATACTGCTATCAAATCTATTCCCCTAGCTGAGGAGCAGCTTCCCAGAAGAATCTTGTTCACATTCTTTCCCTACTGTTAAAACACGGAGAGAGAATTGCCACAATAGAATTCACTCTGAAGTCACACTAGATTAAAAACAAACAGGTCTGGGAGACACTCAGATAAGTGTTTTTCTGTCGGACTTCAAGGCAAGAGATGAATTTTACTCCCCATCTGGGAGCAACTCTCCAGATGACCTGGCATCTTGAATTTGACCAAGCTATTCTTATGTGACAAAACTAGGAGGGAGTTCAGTAAGAAGGCAATGAAAAAAAAAAGTCCATTGTTAAGGGGAAAAGCTGAAGAGGAAAAAAAAAAAATCCCAACAAAAACAAACCACTCTACCAAACAATCCAAACATTTGTTTGAGTGAGATATCCTGCATGGAGCCAGTGAATATTGCTCTTTCTGGTGTTATAAATTGGGTGTGTATTTATTACTTGGATGTGTTTCCTCTGATAACAAAAAAGGAAAATTATAGAAATTACTGTACATGGAAGAAATTAAGAATGTTTTTACAAATGCTCTGGAACTTTTCATTACCTCTCATGGACTAGTTTGGAAGTACTCCTACCATATTTTTAAGACATGCAGTAAGTGCACCTGCCTCTAGTACAGGGTGCTAACTTTGAGTCTAAGTACTGCTATTTACAAACCAGTATGATGATAAGCATTAAAAGTCAAAGGCACTTCAGTGAAATTCTGTCAAAATTTAATAGGCAGTCTTGTGGGGTTTTTTCTCTTTATATTTGGTATGTTTTACTTTAAAAAAAAATCCGTATACTACTGTTCTGATTATACTCACATACAACATATGAAATCTTGTATTTACCTCAGCCCATTTTGAGAAGAACTTTGATAGACATCTTTAAAGTCTCCAGATTTATGTAAATGCTAATGTTTATGCATGAGAAGCATAATTTTTGGGTGATAGCTTCTATCAGTTGCATCTGTCCACAACTTTCTTGTATGTTGTGGCTTCTTTCACTTTTTAAATCATTAGCTCTCTGTCTAAGAAAGTGTTCCTTTGAACTAGCACATACTCTTATAACCTCTGTAAGCAGTTGTCTCTTGTGTATTAGCTGAGACATATTTCAGCAATTTTGTCCAGGCAAGTGGCTCTACTAAGGGGTGGGAAATGTAAAAAAACATGCTGATGCCATCCTGTGTTAGAGTTCAACTTGTTGGAATCAACCAACATTCGATATGAATTAATCTTTTGAACAGTTATTCACAAATGGCAAATCACAGAATCCCAGAAAGGGTCAAGTTGGAAGGGACCACAGGGGGTCATCTGGTCTAACCTTCCTGGAGCAAGGTCACCCCAGAGGGCATGGCACAAGGTTGTGTCCAGACAGTTCTTAAATAGCTCCAGTGAGGAAGACTCCACAACCTCTCTGTGTGATCTGTTCTAGTGCTCAGTCACATGCACAGTGAAGTTCTTCCTCATGTTCAGGTGGAACTTCTTGTGCATCAGTTTCTGCCCATTGCCTCTTGTCTTATTGCTTGGCACCACCGAGCAGAGCCTGGAGAACACCTCTGGGCACCCTTCCTTCAGACACTCACAGGCATTGATGAGGTCCCCTCTCAGTCATCTCTTCTCGAGGCTCAACAGGCCCAGCTCCTTCAGTCTTACCTGGTAAGAGAGAAGCTCACAGTCCCTTTGTCACCCTCGGCTGGACCCTCTCCAGGAGCTCCATGTCTCCCTCTTGTCCTGAGGAGTCCAGAATTGGACACAGCACTCCAGATGTGCCTCACCAGGGCTGAGGGGCAGGATCACCCCCCATGACCTGATGGCAATGCTCTTCCTAATGCACGCTTGGATACCATTGGCTTTCTTGGCCATAAGGGTGCTTCTGGCTCACAGATAGCTTGTTGTCCACCAGGACCCCCAGGGCTTTTCATTTCTGAGTCATATTCCCGACAAGAGGAAGATACTACATATTTTAATTACATTTGCATATTGTTAATTGGATTAAAATATACAGTTTTCTACTAGCAAAACTATTTTTTAATGTTTAACATTTGTGACTTGCATTCCTAAAAATCATGCTAGTCATTACTAAAAATGTGTTTACAGGATATTTTTATACAAATTTATGAAAGAAAACAAAGCTGGTTGGATGGAAGAAGTAAATAAATACAGATTCTAAAGAATAAAAGCAACAAGGTTGCTTTAGGTCTGCACTTGGGACAATGCTGCTATTAAAAGCAAGAGTTTGGGAGATTTATGGAGAACAACCCTTTGGAAAAAAATGTAAACAGAGCCAAAACTGAGTGCATAGGTTGTTCACCACATTAGATTAAAGGGAATGTCTGCCTATGAGTTGATAAGTGCCTGTAGGATTGTTCAGAATACTGCTTTATCTCTCTATTAATCAGGGTGAAATTAAATCTTCTGCTAATGAGTAGAAGACCCAACTGGATCCTGAGCTATTAGCTGAGCAATGGACATGACCTGACAAGCCTTCCTAGGGAAAAAATACTCCCTGGACTCTGCAACCCAGCTCCCATTGACCAAACCAGGGTCTGAGTTGCAGATGATGTAGTCTTGTCTGCCTTCCTTTGCTCCTTCTTCTGACTGTGGTCACGTTGAGCAACATTGTGACCTTGTCACTGATGGTGTACCAAGTCTTTATTTCTGACATCTTCCTAGCTCTTCTTTCTGATTTACTAAGTCACTTATCTGCAGAGATGCTCAGTGCACTACACTGAGCTATAAAACTGTATACACCTGTTAACTTAGAAACTTACCTTTATATTTGCCTTTCCTTGAAAGCCAGCTCTTGGGTAATCTGCCATGGTCCATCAGCCTGATGGGCTTCCCCATGCTCTTGGAAGAGAGCTCTTGTTCAAGCAGGAATGCCCAGGCTGTGTGGGGTGAGAACCTTTTCCTCTCTCCTGCCTTTGCTGCTGGCTACTGCAGAGTTCCCATAGGGACCAAAACCCATCAGCCTGGGCAGAGCACTGGCTGGTGCGCCAGGAGATGCCAAGCTGCTCCCTTCAGAGTGGAAACTGGATGCCTTAGCCAAGACTCTTCTGGCACCCATCTGGCTGTGGAGACATCAGCTGGGGTCAACCACCCAGAAGTCCCAGACTGCCCAGGACAGCCCTGACACAATAGATCTTGGGATTCTACTACAATGAAGATAAGAAGGCTATTTATTCCCCTATCTCCCCCTTCCAAAAAAAATTGATAATCTGGAGACAATTTGAGAGCTGTAGCAAGTGGGTGATTAACTGCAGTTAATAGCTCTATACCTTTTAAATCCACACTTACCTGCCCCCAAGTAAACTCCCTGTGTTATCCTCCCACAAACAGTTCTGCTTTGGAAATACTGAAAGTGGAGGAGCACTGTGTGAATGTTTTTAAAAGCCTGCTGATAACCCCTAGGCCACAACCGTGAAAACATGGTGCCTCCCACTGTTACAGGATTTTCCCTTTTAATTTTGTCAAAAGTTTGTCATATCTGCAAAGCTAGTGACGTATTTCCCCTGAACAGTTGCTCCACCAAATTAGTAAACATTTCTACATAAGCATTCTGATGCTGATTCAGTGAGTAATTAACCAGCTACCTCAAGGTCTTCTAAATCAAGAACTTTGTGCTGATGGAAGAACATTGTAAGTGCCTGAGTTAATTTTAACCTACTGTACACATCTGCATTTCTTTCATACTTTCTCAAGCTTAAAAGACATTAGTTATTATCTTCTTGACAAAGAGAAATAAGTGTTCATATGTAGTGATGGTCCACCCTGATACAGTCTGAATGACCTCCATGTTTTGCAAATTACATATAATCAGTGAAACTGGCTCTGATGTAAGAGATCCCTTGTTGAAAGGTGCCAAATATTGACCTTGGGCATACACAGTACCAGTACAAGGAAAATGGAATGCTACAATTTGTGAATAAATAAACAACTTACACCACAACAGAAGAGGTCAACTGAAGTTAGCAAGAGACAGAAAATTATTATCATTTAAATATGGAAATCAAATTATTGTATGAACCATGCTAGAAGAGAAACTTGTTTTAGATAAGTAAATAACCTTTCTGTCACATCCCCTGAAGTGTGCAAACACTGAATAATGTAGCTTTTGTGTTATTGCTATAAAGTTCTCTTGAGCAATGCTGTACTTCCATATAGGGACTGCCTGAACGCTTTAATGTAAGAGATCACTGTACTAGCACAGAGAGATCACTTACATGGTGAGCCAGGTATGCTTTTCATTAAACCTGCCTCCTAACCCAAATTCTCCAAAGTGACATGGGTTTAAATGCTGAGTGAATTAGAATCACGTTTTGGTCAGAGGATTCAGAGCTGCTTTTGGTGCTTCCTTAGGCTGCCTCAGCAGTGCAAGTACCAGGCATGAGAGCATGGGTTATGTTATTCACTATGTTCTATGTAATGCAGTGAATGCCAGAAGTTAGGCTGGTCAAAACCAGAACTGTTGGTGGTGGGTTTTTTTTTTTTATTTTTTTGTGTTTGTTTGTTTGTTTGTTTTGTGGTTTTGGTTTTGTGTGTATGTGTATGTGTTTATTTTTTAATATAAGTTGGAATTAATTTTTAACATTCATGTTTTATTTTTGTTTTGGGTTGTGGAGCCAGGGGTGTGTATTCTATTTCATTTGTTGGGGAGATGTTTTTCTTTATCGTTTGTAACTCTGGGGGGAGAGGGGCAGATGCCTTCTGATAATGGGCCAGCTGTTAAAATCAGGTGGGGCAGAGTTTCTTATCTCTTTCACCACCCGTCCTCCCTCCAGGGGGATATCTTCTGCTAATGGACCATTAACACCTCCCCAAACTAACACATCCACATTCCATCATCCTATTGTGAGATGCTCCACCCAGTGAGGGGAGCCAACCATTCCTACCTGGATAAAACTGAGCCACAGGAACATGAAGGTGGCTTGTTTTGCCTGATTCCTGGAGGAAGACTGGACCCTTCTCACCATCACTGGACCCTTGTTCTACAGGATCCTCTCTACTCCACCAGAACAACCTCTGCCACTGCAGGAGGACTCACTTTTGGACTGCTTCCAACACCCTGACCAACAGGGTGTCAGGTTGTAGCTCTGACTCTGTCAGGGTTTTCCAAAACTGTTGTTTGTTTCCTTGTTTGGTTGGGTGGTTTTGTTTTTCTACTACATTTGTATTGTTAATATGCCTAGTAAAGAACTGTTATTCCTATTCCCAAATCTTTGCCTGAAAACCCTTAATTGCAAAATTATAATTTGGCGGGGGTGAGGGGTTTACATTCTCCATTTTAAGTGAAACTCCAGCTTCCCCTGTCAGATACCTGTCTTTCCAAACCAAGACAATTTTTTAACCCTTTCCACTCTCTATTTGACATTTGAAATTTTGAATTTAATTGGAATCTGAAACAATATGAAGAAAATTCTCTTCAAAGAGAATTTTCAAGGAAGGGTAAATAGAAAGGTAAGAATTTTGTATTTAAATATATTATTTTGTTAATCAGTGTGTTTTGGATTTGTCCCCACATTGTTTGATTTAATATTATCTAAACAATCCAGATTCTTGACACCTGAATCTGTCAGCTAACATGACAGACTATTAGTCAAGGATAGACAGGTAAATTTCTCATAGAGCAATACGGTTTTGGAGGGGGCTGCCTTGACAGCAACAAAAGCATTTTATTCACATCGATTCACCCAGCAAGGAATATTAATTACTAGAAAGGTAGAAAGGTGGTTCTTATTTACAGTTTTAAAGAGCTCTTTAAATAATATATTTAAATACAAAATTGATTTATAACAGTCACTCATGAAGTCTGATAAATAGAAGGGATGATGCTATTTCCCTGCAAAGCACCTGGAGTCTAATCTTATTTTAAACTACAGGTATTGTCTCACAGTATCCTGCTATGTCATATAAATTAGATTTCTATCCTTTTTTTTCACATGGCCATGGAAGGTGTGTAGGGAGGAAAGTAATAGGTGGAAGGGCACTGTTGTTAACAATCTTCTTTAGACAGCCTTAGTATTCAATCTAGACGCTCCCAGAATAAAAAAAGGTGGAGCCAATATTTAATTACTGTGACTAGAATTATGTATTTCATCATCTGTAAACAAAACTAATCACATTTCTTATGATGAAATACAATATAAATACTTACTTTTGATTTTGAGAATGCCAGAAAATTAGAGTTCTGTTACATTGTGATGAATTGATTCAGAATGGTTCTTGAGTAATTTTATGCTTAATGAGAGTCCATTCATTGAATTTGTTATCCAGTCTCTTTTCATAGAAACCACAGTGGTGTCAGGTGAAAATTTCAACTGTTTTTCATAAAATATAGATCTTTAGAAAAGTAAGTTATATTTCCAAGTTTAATGAATGCCCCTTAGGACAATGCAGTTTCAAAGAATTGAGATTTATGTGTTTTAAAAAGAAAAAGCTGTTCCAGTGAATTTGTCCTTTTGCCTACCTGCAAGAATCAGAAGACTAATCAGAATAAGCTAGTAAGAACTAGCTAGTAAGAACAAGCAATATCTCTGTAAGGCTGTGTATCAGCTTGAAATACATCACACAGATACACAGTACCCATCCTCTTTCTGGCATTTATCAGGAAACAATAATTAACTAGTGATTAATTATGGGAAGTACACCTGAACTTGTTAGGAGCTGTGGGCAATGGCAGGAGTTGTGTTTACTTTTTTGCATATTTCATCTTGTCAAACTGCATTAGGACGTTAGTTGTCATAGGAGCTTATCCTTTATGACAGTTGACAGGATCACACTGTGACACAACGCTCATGGAACAGTGACACACAATATACCAAACATGACAGCAAAGATGGACTTTGGGAAAATTAAAGCAATCATGTTTCTTGAAAAATGTGCATGGAAACACACTGTGATCAGTAATTTGCATTAAACAGAAACATCATCTTCCTCAATAGCTGCAAGGCTACTCGAAGGGATATTGTCCTGTTCTTGCAAACTCATAGCTGGATCTTGCCTCTCATGAATGGGCAGGGAACAGGAAGAGATGTAATTCTCACACACTTTGGCTAGGCTTGCAAATACTGCTAACCCTTAGCTGCTTAGTTATGCAATTCCCTTTTCCATGTACATAATTTGATCTTGCTGAAAACTGATGTAATATGGAAGATCTACTTTACCTTGTTACTAAGGTGTGCAGTGATCTAACTGGTCTGTGTCTGTTTCTGGTCCACCCCAGGTGCCCTGTAGAGTGCGCAGGCATCCATCTGCACTCCCTCTTGTCAAATTCCATTCCACACAAGGAAAACTGCTTGATGTGCATAATTTTTTGTTGTGATACATGTGATTACTGTTGTTTACAGCTGACGGAATGGATAGTTTTATTCACAGCAATTAAATATGAGCTCAATCCTTTTCTGGGAGCCGTTAAGCTGTTTAAAAGCTGTTTAAAGAGGTCATCCCACAGCAGTGCTTGCTTCAGCATCTAACAGAATTTATTACACTTGAGGCTGAACTTTTCAGAAGTGGATTAATTTTGTGCTTGCACCGTACCATCCCTACATGTGGGGATGTGTTACACCTCTCAGACCTGCTGAGCTGCAACCTCTTGCTACAAGAAGGAAGGACTTATTTACCCTGTCCTTGCTCCTTTCTCCAGCCTCAGTGTGAGGAGATGCAAGCCCATACCCTGAGCTTTGACTTTATGGGGACAGCAGAAGCAGTATGATCCCCTTTTCCGTTTCTGTCGGACAACACACTCTGCTACACTGTGCCTACAGTGTGCTTGCCCTAGGTGAGAAACCCTTCTCCAGGAGATCAATTTTTGCAAATGGAATCATCCTGTAGCAGATGGAAATGGTATGTTCAAAACAGCATCCCACACTCATTGGTAATGATCGTCTTACATGTGTGAATTCATTATCTCTGTAGGGGCAATTCAGAATTGAGTCATGAAATAATCCATGGTTATCTTTAAGGATCACACCAAGCTGCCAGGCATAATGCATTGATTGATGAAGACAGAGTGTCGACAAATGAATATATGATCTCCTCAAATTAAAAGAAAATTCAATTCACAGGCTGAAACAGCATTTAGATAGCGTTCTGTATGGATCGAAACCAACAAGTCAGTAAATTCAGCAGTGAGAAGTGCATCCTATCTGTGGCTTTTCTGGCCTTTGTAAGTTTATTCTACACATGTAATTATTCACCTACAATTATCATGTATGTTCACATTTTTTCACCTGTGACACAGTGCTCATAAAAACGTCCTTTTAAACATACATTCTACAGAAATATTGCTTCTCATAAATACACCACATTTCATTTAACACACTCCTAAATCATACAACATGTACCTGTGGATGTTTTTTTCTATGTACTATTTCTATTTTGGTATGAACTCATTACACAGAACAAGAAAAAATAAGGAAGACCTTTTGCAGAGGATAACCCTGCATAATATTTTGGTAACCAAATGTGCTTACTTTGTTAGTCCCATTATATATACATAGATCAAACAATCACATTACCAGTCTACTCACAGAAAGAGTGTTTTGATTTCCATTGAATCATAGAATTGCAGAATCATATAATCATAAAATGGCCTGGGTTAGAAGGAAGTCTAAAAATCAATTACTTTCAACCCTCCTGCTGTGGGCAGGGACAATTTTCTCTAGACCAGGTTGCTCAGAGTTTCATCCAACCTGGCCTTGAACACTTCCAGAGATGTGGCATCCATAACTTCTCTGGGCAACCTATTCCAATGCTTCACCTGACCTTTGTTGCCCTTGGATGCTGCTTTGGTGTATTGACTTGGCCCCTTTCTCTGTTTTTTTAAAGGTCGTGCAATGACATTCATTACTGGACTCAGGGGCAAAGACAAGACTCTGGGCTTCTCTCTGCACCCAATTCTGAGACTGTTGGACAGAAGGGTAGAATTCCATCAGTAAAAAGACATTTCATACCAGAATTCCAGTAAATGAAGTTTCAGCATGCAGTGGGATGTGTTTTTATATTAGTTAATACATTTTTACTGTGAAAAGCTGCATCTCATTTTCCCAGTTTTTATCTCTTGGACTTCTGCTGAATGTAAACTGCATTAGATATGCAATTAATTGCCTTTAAATGAGGTCACAGATATCCCATCTTAGGCCTTGGAAGGCTCCATAGGTCAAAGAAGCAGATCCTCATCAAAGTCAATTATTCCTGGATGTGTTAAATAAAGTGGCCATTGAGAGAAGACAGTGCTGGAAAAAAATATCTGACACCTTTGAATACATATTCACCAGTGATGACTAGAAGATTTAGGGGATTTTTGGTATCCATCTGGACATTTTTTTTCTCTATCTGTTTCAATTCAAAATTTCCTGGCTCTCAGCGAAACAAGTCCTTGAATATATACATTACTCCAAGTTATTTTATGTTGATAAAATGGATTTTATGATTGAAAAACATAGCTATTGCATAATAATTATTAATACCAATATCATTACTACTTTTTTTTTTTTTTTTTTTTTTTTTTTTTTTTTTTTTTTTTGTATATCTTTATAAAATGTCTAGGGATTTAATTTTGGCAAAGAAGTAGATGCCTCTGAGTGTGCACGTATGTTATGCTAACAACCTTCCTGTCTGCTCTTACCCAGTTTAGTAGCATTTTTATTTTGAAGGGCAACTCTAACACTGTCATGAAAAATAATATCTGTAATAATAAACTTAAAATCTTTTTGTTAACTACACTGTATAAGTCAGCACACTCAAATTACAACTGGAGAACAAGATACTTGAGGCTGACCTTCTTCTTCTTGATAGAGACAGGGTCCTCTCAGAGTTAAAGGACATTCAAATTTATTCCCCTAAGGATTTAGACACACTCTTGAAAAATATTCCAAAACAATATTGACCTATACAGTACTTTATTTTAAGGGATTTATTCTGAATCTGCTTTTTGTTTTGCTTCATATGAAAAATGTGTTAATGCACTGAAATAGCTGCATAGCTGCAGGAAAAATGCACTTAAACCTAAAGGTGACATTGAGAAGCAAAACAAAAAGAAAAGGGGATTTGAAGTGACAGGCAAAGCTGGAATAGAAAATATCTTGTTCAGAACCTGGTATTTTATGTTGTAAATGGCCATTACTTTCACAAGTGATGATTCATTGGGAGGGCTTTAACCAAGACTGGATCCCCACAATGCCAAGTGCCAACAAAGCACAGACATGAAACACAACTCCCACCTTAAACAACATCCCACAAGCTAACAAGCAAAAGTAGAGTGGAAGGAAGAAAGGAAGCCAAACCAAGGCAGGACTAGCACATTCCATGCTAATTCCATCTCTTATGGCTGCTGTCCTAGGATTTGACTAATCCATCTGTATCAGCTGTCTCTTTGATTTTGTTTGGTTTTGCCTTGGGAGCCAAAATTGGAAAATTGCAAGACACCTAGCTTATATCTGATTATAACATTGAGCTATATATTTTTAAATGTCTCAAATTTTTGGAGAAGTGAGGCATCTGGCTCCCAACATTTTGAAACGAGGTGGTCTTCACAGAATTTTCAGAAGGATGATCACCTTGGTGTTTGCAGTGCTGCTGTAGCAATCACCTGATTTAAAAGAAGGTAGAAAACTTCACATGCTGAAATGATCACTGGAACATGCCTCGGCACAAGTGCCTACTGCCAGCTTCATCAAACTGGAGCCACAACCCTACAACACTACCACAAAACTCAGTGATGATCTTCCTAGGTTATATTTGGATCCTGTGGTGGGGTTTACATAAAATAACTACAGATATTGAAAACCTCCAGTGCACAATAAGCCAGCATGAATAACGAATTGTGAAAAGGGGCACTTGAAGGTATACTTTATCTCACCAAAATGTAGAAGTTTTAATTGATGAGATGAATTTCCATTTAATGGCAAACTCTATCTGCATCTCAAAGTCAGTTACTCCTTTCAGAAAACTAGTCCAGACTACCACTCCTGTAAGCATTAACCCAAGCTTGCTACCCACGGGGTGACAAGAGTGCCTGAGTCTCCCTTGTGAATCTACTGGAAGGGGATTTAAGTCATGTGAGTGCTAATTTAATAATGATCCTATAAATAGATTGTACATTACTCACTTGAAGCAATTCAGTACCGTAAAAATCTAGGTCAGAATTATCTTAAATGAACTGTACCATTCTTGAAACAGAAATCTTCATTTTTCAGCTAAACAGTAGGTTGTATGTTAGAAGGTTTTTTTAATAATTGGGAAAATACTCACAATTGTCCCCTTTTCAGATATATAATATGCACCTTGTGATTGCTGTGAACTGGAAGACCTCTTTTAAGGAGTAAAGGGAAAAATCAGCACATTGGTCCCAAACTTCTTTTCCAGTTGCATACTAATTATGTATGTGTCACTGCCTTCACATATTCACCACAGAGAATAAAGGCAATTAAAAGCTTCTTACGCCAGAGATACTTGTAGCTATAAAGAGGATACTGTGACCAATATGTGGTAATGAGACCTGTGCTGTTAATGTGGAGGATTTTAACAAAGCAAAAGGATTAAAAAAATTCATGTGTTCTGGGTGAGAGGACAAAGAGCCATAATGACTCAGGATGATTTGGATTTCAGGATTTTTCAGGACAGGATGGGAGCGCTGTCATGGGCAGGGGGCTCTGCAGCTGCATGTGAGTAGATGACACTGGTGGGTGAGGGAGATACAGGTCCTCTTCTGCCCTGCTATCACATTTTTGGTTACTGTGACACATACTTTTTACTCTTCTGGCATCTGTGGAGAACAGAGAATCATACCAAGGCTCCTAGTGTGCTCACTGACCCTGTGGAAGTGGGACCAGAGGAGAGACTCTGTCTCAGAACAGATGCCTTGAGCTACTCCACAGGAGCTGCTGCTGAGGCTTGTACCCTGTGTTACAAGGGCATTCTCAAACATGGGGCAAGGATGGCCAGAGACCCAGCCTGGGGGGGTTGGGTTCCAAAGAATGGAGACCTCCCAACTCTCTTCTGGTTAACCAAGCCAGCTTCATGTATTACTCATCCGTCATACCATTCAACCATGTTATTAATGTTACAGTCCTGGGAGAAGGTATCAGAAGCACGTGTTCCCCTTTCAAGCATAATGCTCTAACTGTCCTTGTTGGTTTGCCAGGTTACTGACTGGGACACTCACATGAAATCTTTGGAATAGGGGCTTAAATCTCCTGGGCAGACAAAAGAGTGTAGGCTTTAGGACATCCATTTGCTGAAAAGATAATTTAACAATACGCCTACTAGAGAATGATCATCACCACACTCTTAGGCTCTGTCTTATAGGCAAGGGGAATCACAGCTTCATTTTTGGCATGGAATCCAGCCCACAAATCTTCAGTTCACCCCAGTATCATCTACAGGGTGGAAGAGCTGGACATGGACATGCCAGGATCCACACACTGGGTTGATTAGACCAATCTAGCCACATCATGGTTGCTTATGGTTGCAGCTGACCCAGCTGAATCCACCTGCAAAAAACCAAAATCCCAGCACTTCAGGCTAACATAAAAGGAAACACTTTTCAAGACTGCGGCTCTGGACTGGTGCACATTTTAGATTTGGCTCAAAGTCAACAAGTAACATATCAAATCCTGATTTATATCCCATTATAACCAGCTCCCGGCAACAAAATTCTCACTAGCTTTAACTAGAAAAGGTTGCAGCTCTCAGTATTGTTGCTTATTTCAGAGCTGTAATGCCACGGATGACCTTGCCTTGTAATCTCATACAGGGGAAAAACACATTTATGCTGAGGCAAGTAGTAGAAGTGCCTGCTGGACAGGCCAATATTTTCCAAACCATGCTTGCTCAAAGCATAAGTAAATGACAAATAAAATCAACGGATCTCTTTGTTGTGTAAAACTGGAGTGGAAAAGAAAGCAGCCCAATTGATCACTGTTATGTTTGGTCTCTCTGGAGTCATTATGCCCGAGGAAAAAAAGAAAAACCCTATCAAAGCCAGAGTTGCATAATGCCCTTCGGGTGATGTTGCTTACAAAGAAAGATATGAATCACTGTTGTTTTTCTACCTGTGAGTTAGACCATTAGCTTTAAAACCTTATAGAACAAATAAATGCCACTTCTGTTTCTGAAAACAACCTAATATAACACAGAGCTAACATTTGTTTATCGCATGATAAAAGAAGCCAAGAAGGATAAATAAAAAAGAAAGAGGGAAAATGTGAATTTGAAGAAACAGGTTGGGAGAAATAGTTGATATTCCTGAAAGAGTGCTTTGGCTCATAAAGGATAAAGGTGGGAATGAGTATTTTTCTTTTGTTTATTGGCATAATCCCATGAAAAAGCAAGTACTCAAAATAGTACTGTCCTATCTTTAGAGATGTATTTCATTTTGCCTTCTATGGAAAAGCTGAACAGAAGGGGAGGATCCTGGCTTCTGTCATTGAAGCTGTTTGAGTCAGAGTGAATAAAAAGCACAGCTGCCAGAAAAGATACAAATGTAAAGTCCAAATATTCATTTTCTTATTAAAATGGGGCTTTAGTGCTAGTGGATGCAAATAGGCTGGGAGATTAATTTCTCCCTGCATTGAGAAGCTAACAATGGAAAACATAATTCTGGTATCAGTCAATATAAATAAAGCAAAGATTCAATCTCACCACCACAGAGAATGCACTGGTGCAGGTCCAAAGTTCACTGGAGCCAATTTTGAAAAATTCTTGGTAGAATCCCTAAGAGAAATGCCATAATTGCAGAGAATTTCTCAGAAAAATAGACTAGTCACAAAAATTTTAATATCTGTATCCTTCAGGTTTTCAGAATTTAAAAATACATATCATAGTCAAGACTTTTAGAAACAATTACAATTGCATCAATTACATAGAAATATGTAACTGATGCAAAATACAAAACGAACAAAAACCCTATTGCTGTTTAAATGGTCAAATTTGGCCAAGCTAGTTTAAGGTTAATACCTGATTTTAGTCTACAATAAGCCCAGCAGGGGTGAGCTTTATATGGTTGTGAAATGAATTGCATGGCTGAATTATTGGCCTTCCCCACAGGGACGAGAAGCCAAAGACTGCTCTTTTCATTGGCCACATGCAGTACAAGACAGAGGTGTCTCTGAGTTATCTCGCATTTAACAACCAGCTGCTAGCTGAGAATACAGAATTAGATGCCTGCAATCATTAAAAAAGGAGAATTAGGTAACTCAGAATGGCAATTCTATCAGACCCACAAAGTGCACTGCCTAGGGCTAGGAAGTAAGAATAACTCTTCAGGAACACGCCTGGGACATGTACCTGAAGCTGTTCCTTTTCCTTCAGTCTGTTCAGCGTCCATGAAACAGCTCTGTTCAGGGACAGCAGCACACCTTCCCCAGGTGGACATCTAGAGTCCTCCTTCAGAAATTGAGTGCTTTCACTGAGACTTTCCTCTGGCAGCAGCTCACGTCCACTCACAGCTGGGGAGCAGGCTACAACAAATCCTTGTGATGACACAGGCAGAGGACAGGCACCCCACACAATCACTGGAGAGGTGCAGTGCAGGAGGCAAACCCCTTTCTTGTAGTCAAAGCTCACTCACATTTTTCCTCAATAAAGACAAAGACAAAGACAATAACAATATTACCTTGTCAGAGTGCAGTAAATTAGTTAATTTTTACCGTCCTTCATCCACTCCCTCACCTCCACTCACAGGCTAAATTATATTTCTTCCTGCCAAAGTCACCTGGCTGTTGCCCTCAGCTTCTCTCTTGCCCTGTATTTTCATTCTTTCCTACTTAATTTTGAACCACAGATCCTGTTACAGCATCTGTCTTCTCTGATAGATTTATAATTTTGTCCCAGCACAACAGCACAGTCAGAACTTGGCCATAGAGGATCTCACCTGGGGCCAGAATTTCCCTGCTGGACCTGTTCTGTGTATAAAAACCAGTGAGGTGACCCAAGCACCACAGCATTTTAGTTTAACTATGTATCCAAACATATCTGAAAGATAAAAATGGAGAAAACCTTGACATTGCAAGCAACTTGCCTGACCTTTGTGGAAGAAATATCTGTATGTAAGGTACTTCAGGAACCCCCCAACAGCTCCTATTTGAGGTCTTGTATAATAAGGGTAAAGTTTAAGCCACCCCAAGGCATTCTCAGAGTTTGTTCAGTACCACAAATGTCCCCACAGAGATTGGTTGGCCTTGGTTGAAAGAGAAGCTGCTGCTACCCTCCCACAACCCAGCTCCCAAGTGATGGCAGCAGCTGGGCTTAGTTGAACAGTTACCAAGCAAAAACCATTTCCTGGCTCTGCTGTGCAAAAGTTTTTTCTAAATATTATTTCCACTACTTATTTAATTCTACGAAAAGAGCAAAACATTCTCTTGAGAATAATGCTTTGGCTCAGTCAGTAAGTAAAGTGTTTTGAGTATTGATGGTCTATTTTAAGTGAGATTTATTATCTAGATCTTACTTTATTAAATCTGTAAGTTTTGCTTTATTTGTTTATATTTATTTTTTGTGGAAAGGGAATAAATACTCCTATAATTCACAGGCTTAAATATAATTTATAGAGCACTATTACATATTTTTAAGTCTACTTCATGGTATATAAAAAATCCTCTTCATGCTTTTGGAAAGTTATAACATGAAAATCAAAGTCTCATGGGAAGATTCATCTGCAGTAAAGACCAATATAAAAACTCTGTGTTGTGAAGACAGGTTTCTACTTACTTCACTTTGATTTAAAGACTTTTAACAGTCTGTTCCCTACATCTTGTATTTGTCCTAAGTTATGAGTTTCTCTTGATGAAAAAACCCCAGCATGTACTATCACAATTTGGATCAGCTTTCTTCAGATTCAGATGGAGTAGAGTTATGGCTAATGAGCTACATGTATCTCACCTGGGATAATTTTTCAGCAGTCCACAGGCATCAAAGAAACTGGATGAAGTATGTTGTTGAAGTGTTTATGTTGAAAACACGCTCAAATGTGTTTTCTCTGACCACATATTTAAGCAAAACAAAGTATGAAAATGTTTATAGCCTACAGAAGACCTTGAATCCGTCTTTTTTCCTTGATAACATTTCTATTCTTAACATAGGAAAAAACCCACCATCCAGGGTTTTAACACAGATGAATGTTCAAATTATTCTTTTCATGTGTTGCAGAATTTAATTTTAGGTTTCTCAATTCCTGTTTAGGTTTGGTTAGACTTAGACACATGCTGACAATAGGGGACATAACTCAAATATTCAGAGCAGAAGGTATTCATTATGTCTTGGTGGGCCAGATTGGAAAACTCAAAACGTTTTACAGGTTTGAGTGCAAAAGCTGAGGAAGTTATCTGTATGTGGGTAGTCTGTCTATCTATCTCCCTGTCCCTTCAAGGAAGGAAAGAAGGCAGTATATGAAAAGAAGACACCTCCAGAAGAAGGAAAAAGGGCCCAAAAAAGGGTAAATAATTTGTTTCATATATAATCTGTGTCCATGACCTTTTCCATTGCTTCATCTTTTCTTTATCTTTTGACCATCAAATAGTATCTGGCAATAGTAGCATGTTATTAGAGTTGTTTAAAAGCACTAGTAAGTCCAGATATTGTACTTTCTATTTACATTTAGCCGGGAAATAGCAGAATGGAGAATGACATAGTCCAAAAGCACTAACACATGGTATTGATAAAAACAGTGGAACACATACTGAAAAATCAATCTATTGCTTTAGTGACTGATGCCTTCTTATTCTGCAGTTTTCACTGTCCTAAAATGTGCTAATTACATCAGTTGTTGCTTGCTGTGCTGAATGGTTTTGTGGCTTCATAAATCATCATCGAACATTAAAACCCAGCTGTATGAAAAACAAGCAACAAAGTGCTGTAAGTTCAAACAGAAAACATTAAAGAATGAGAATTTGTCTTTATTTTCCCCACAGTTCCTGAAACAGATGCACATCTTAATGAGGAGTTGAAGAACTGGTAAAACCATTGGCTCCCAGAAACTGAAGGTCTCAACAGTAGAAGAAACTGAAATCAGCACCGCCAGATTTGCCACACACTTGGTGCTTGAATGCTGTATGTCAGATTCCCCCAAAATAATTTACTTGATTTCAAAGAGCACTGATAAATGCAACCAGAAGTACATTTGGGAATCTGGCTCTTTCCCTTGTGTTTCTTTCCCTGGGTGGGTTCACTCTCATCAATCTGTGCTGTCACACATTTACAAGACTTGAAGTACAGAGGTTTTCAAAGAGCCACTTGTTATCACAAGCAGCCTTGGATCCTCATGTTTCCCTCACAGCTGAATAATTACTTTGCTCTGTAAGTCTGAAAGAGCAGTTTTCCATCCAGCAAAGGATGGAAGAATTAGTATTAAATAATGAATATCCAGGAGTGGTGATAAATTCATAGCAACTCTGAAAAGTCATACCAAAGAAATAAAAAAAAAAAAAAAAAGAAGAAAAAGTGAATGAGTCAGAAATCTCAACATCAAACATCAGAGAAAATAACTCATTCAGATTCGGCCTAAAAAGAGAAAAGTAATTTCTGCTAGTTGGATTTTCTGAATTTACACATAAATATGTGCCGTTTTACTTCCAGAATCCTGGACTAAAGATAATAAAGCTGGAACAAAGTCCTGATAAAGATAACGGGAGGAAAAAAACCAAAGGAACAGTACCCAACTGATCAGGAAAGGGAAAGCAAAAAAGGTACTGCAATTAAAGTGTCAAAACAGATACTTGATATTAAATGCAAATAATTTCTCTGTATTTATCAGGTTTTCTAGGACTGAAGCAAATATTTATGTCCTCTAGATTAAAAATATTTTTACCATTTAAGACAGAAATTTCTGTCAAGTATCTAGGATTTTGCAATCAAACCCTTTTGAAACTAAAGGGGCAGATGTGCTCCAGTCAAGCTTCTTACAAACTGCAATACCCTTTCTAGAATAAAGCTGAAAAAAGATTTAAGAGCAGTTGAAAAGTACCATTTTACTTGAATGTAGGTCAAGAATACGTAAAGGGTTTTTCTTTGAGCACGTTAGCTAGTCATAGTGATCTATCCTTTTGTTTCTGGAATCTGGAGTTTTGACCTGGTTTCTTAGGGCTTGACTTATTTCTACAGTATATAATTTATGTAGCAATACCCCCACGCTGCTTTTAACAGCTAGAAGACTTTTGAAGGAGCTGTTTAGCAGTGAACTAAAAAACCTTCAGTACCTAGTTTCTTTCATTGCTCCTTTAGACTGTTCTGCAGTATTTAGAGCCTGAATGTAACAGCCCAGAAAAAAAAACCCAAACAAAACAACAACAAAAAAACCCACAAAAAAACAAAAAACAAAAAACAAAAACAAACCCCCCCAAAAAAAACAAACAAACAAAAAAAAACAAACAAAAAAAACCCCCACAAAAAACCTCCCACAAAACCAGTAAAACTCCTACTGCAGTCTGTGAGTCACTCATGTTATTCTGTCACAGTTTTATTCTCTGCTATTACCTTATGGCATTTTGCTGACTTTTTCTTCATTAGGCTGTTCAGAAACCAAATGGGAAGGTCAGGATGAGCCTATTTCTGACAAAAGTCTCCTCTAAACTTCATTTTGCATACTAGACAGGGAGTGTAGACTGCAGAATACAGTCACCAGTTGTGCTGCTTTGGAGGAATTGGAACAATATCTGGAGTCAGTTTCAGTTTTTCATCTCCTAAGGGAGGGGGAGAGGATACACTCAAAGGTTTTACAGCGCTCTCTGAATCTGTCTAGGAACTGTCCCATGCTATGGGCTTGAGAGATTACAGCATGCTGCTGCTCCTTTTCTGTCCTTTGGTTGGTTCCCTAGAAAATCCAAAATCCTTGTTCTGGGAACTGCAAGAAAAGGTAATTATACTTTACTTAATGGGTGATTTCTCTATTGTATCATTTTCTCCATAGGGGAGCTACTTGGGGCTCAGAAGACATTTAGGACTTTAGTAAATATTTGTAGGAAGCAAACTTAAACTCAGAATTATGCTGACGACGATATGTGTTTATGGTTGGTGGAACGTTCAGAGCCAGGTTCAGACACAGAGGTGAGGAGCGAGACTTGAGAATCACACGTAGCTTGATCTGCATACCTGAACGACACCTGATGCATGGGCCCCTGTGTGAAAATGTTTCCATTGCACAGAACCTGATCTAGGGCTGGGAAATCACCACTGAGCACGTGTCTCTGGTAAGTGGTAAATGTCTTGGACACAAACGACCACAAAGATGCTGCCTGCAGTGTGAGAGGGAGAGTGCATGGGGTCCTTCAGGGAGAGTTTCTCTCTAATGCAGACTGTGAAGGTCATCAGATTCAGTTCTTCACTGCTCTGATGGGCAGTGCCCTTCACAGACAGCTTGGAGGACATATGAGTACAGTGGCTCTGTGCTTGTCAGGCCATCCCCACAAGATGTTATCATACATCACCAGTGGGAAAAGAGAGTGGTGAAATGGTTCCACTTTCCACAAGAGAACCTGGCAGATGCCTGAGGTCTGTATAACACCATATATTCACTGAGGCTCATGTGCCTAAAGTGGAACAGCACCTTTACAGCTGCAATAATCACAGGAACTGTGTGAAGCTCCATTAATAATTTCAGTACAGCTGGACGCCTTACTCTCCCAGAACTCAGTGATGGTAACTGGACTGTCATGGGCAGTGACAAGTTGGGGAGCATTTTCAAGATTTCATTAACGGAATGTGTTTTACTTGAGTGCTTGAGTACTGAACTGTTCATCTATTCCCATACAGGTCTGGCACATCAAACACCTGCTGGGTGATACTGATTTCTGGCTGATTGGGCCTAGAAAAAGAGGAACTACTGCTTTGTACCTCATACCAACCCCGGAAGAAAAGCTGAATGGACAGACTCCTGAACCTCGTACCTGGAAAATAACAGCGCTCTGTTGACATGGAGGCCCTACAGGCAAACTTATGCTACCAGCAAGACACAGCAAGGTTGATATGAACACCAGGAGCCTTCAGTCTTCTTATCGGGGCTCTGAGAACTGAGAGGCATGTGATTGGAGCTAGTAGTACCCACGTGAGATTGCAGCCCTGAGGGATGACAGTGGGCTTGCACCATGGAGAGCACCCAGTGGTGCCACACTCCCTCCCCAGTGGTGGCCTGCAGCACTGAGGCTCTGCAGTGCTGATATGGATGGGGTTACTCTCAAGGGTAGGCCCATCTCTCTTAAAATCACAACTAGGGCAGCTTTAGAAGTTACTCAGGCATGGTAGTGTAACTTCGCTCTATTTAGAAGTGTATCCATGTATGTTTAAAATGTTTGCTAACTCCAGAACAAGCATGTGTTACCCCTTGCATGGTTCATGGTCAGTATGCAGGTAAGCATGTTTGATGTATTAAAGCACTGGAAAAACACATATGATTGAAGATTTGGTGTGATTTTTGCTTCTAAAGATGTTTTTGCATTCAAAATGTAATTAAAAGCAGGCTTGATATAACTGTCATTATGGATTAAAAAAATCAACCTGTAGCTTTAGAAAAAAAATATGTTTCCTTTCAAAAAAGGAATGCTGTTACAGTTCTTTAAATGGCAGGTGGGCTCAATGTAAAAATCCAAATTTTTTTTTAAAATGTGTTTACTCACCAAATACCTTCCAAAGCATTCCAAATCCTGTGTTTCTCTACAGCATTAGTTATTATTGCTACAACTAATGAATTCAAAGAGCTTAATGGAGAATGGCTGCTGGATGAGATAGACAAATGCACCAAGTCCATTGCAGTGTTTCTGTAGTACTAATTAGTGTATTGCAGATTTAGTAATTAATTTTGAAATGATGTTGAATGTTTTCAGTTCTTGCTGTTTCAAATAAGTTTTCTTGTTTTCATTTTCTTCTATGAACTATTGTACTGAGGTGATGTCCAGAAAGTCTTTGTATTTTAAAAGCCTGTAAATTTCTCACACTTACAGGTTGGAAATTACAGCATTATAAAGGAATTGGGAGAGAAATTCCTCACTTTCCAGTCTTCTCTATATTTTTAGGAAACTGATTTGTATGGTAGCAAGATATGGGAAATTAAATAAAATATTTGGTCTTTTTTCAAATATTTTAACATATTTCATTCATTCAACTTAGTGTAATAGTTCAACCATTTGAAGGCCTCTTCAGGGCTTGGAACCACCAGGTGATTTTGGATACCGACCTGTCCTACATACAGCAGAAATCACCTCTTCATTTTGGGCCAGTGCCATGAACTGATACCTGCTGACCCAGCCACTGTTCACATGAAGGCAGTAATGATTAGTGCTCAGCTTTGCACTGTCTTGAGTGAACTATCCGTGGTACAGTGCTGGTACATTAATCCAGCAATTCATAAACTGTTCTGTTCTTTTCCTCTGTGACTGAAGAGTCCAGCCTTGCTGTGATACACTCTCTGTTTCCAGTACATAGGCTTTTAGTCCAATTTATTTCCACTGATTAGAAATTGTTGTCAAAATAGTGTTCACTAGGGGCTAAAGTTCAATGAAGTATCACTACAATGCATATAAATTTGGTAAAAGACATAAATGAATGAATAAAACACAGCTCCCAGCTCCGCACAAAAGAGTTGTCTGTGTTACTGTATAGTGTCACATCAATGTAGAAAATCCTTTTTCCTGTCACAATATTCATCATTATACCACCCAGAGTTCATAAAGCACCATTTAGAGATAATGGAAAAAATACAGGACACAACAGGTGTCTGGCTGATAATATTGATTCCAGGTGTTCTGAGAGAAAATTAATTAAGTTATGTGTTCCAGCTATAACACTTCTTACCCCTTTTATGGATGCCTGTTGAAACAGTTCATAACATTCTACAGACCCCAGACCCCACATCAAAACTAATTACAAAAATTAAGTTAATTGTTTAAGAGCTTGCAGCAGAGTGGAGAGATAGCAGCAGCACAATGCCACCTGGATGTTTTCTTGCCCATGTGGAGCTTATGAAAGGAATGATGCTCAGATGAGAATTAATAAATTCAACAGATATGGTCTTAAACTTTTCCCAGGATACGGTAATTTTACTCTTGGAGAATAGATAAGTCACAACCATGATGTCCCCTCAGTTTTTCAGACTTGCACATAACATGTCTCAACAGATGCAAAAAAATTCCATTTATTTCAACTGGTACATTAGCCAGAGAACTAGTTAGTAGGACAGCTGAATTATTCATCACAAATACTGTCTTGTTAGTCTGCAGATCTTCAGCAGCTCAATACACATCTGTGCAAGTGAAAAAAAACCAAACAACTGTTTGGCAAGCAGTTCACTTGTGGCCAACTCTGAACTAGAGACACACTTGTGAACTACAATTTTGGGCTCAATTACTGTCGCTTTGCCATGGTTATTCATCATGTAAAATCTCCCATTATGGGAGACCTTTGTCTCACGACAAACTGATACTGCCAAGTGCTCATACAGGTGTTGAACAAGGAATATTGCCCGTTGGAGATAAGTTGTTGGATGAAAATGCATATCTGTTGAGTAAAATAACACTTCAAGGCTACCACATACACAGTTAAAATATTCCATATTATTATCTAGTGTTCCAGAAAATTAACTAATAATTTGCTGAAGACCAGAGGCTTAATCATCTCTTATTATGAAAACAATACAAAACAAGAGACATCTCCACTGCTGGAATGAGAACCATCACTATCAACTTCCTTGAGCCAAATACCGAATATGTGTTGGGCAGTAAAAACTGAGGGTGCCCTTGTACTTCCCACAGTGCTGATATGGCAGAGTGCTCTTCCTTCAAACCTCATTTAAAATTACAGTCATAAGTGAAAAGAGGAATGTGCTAACCATAAAGTTCACTTGAGTCTTCCAAAATAATTCTGCCTTTGTGTTTCAAGAAGAATTATTTTTCCTCTACAGCTTTTAGTCTTTCTTGAAAAGGAAGGATGATTTTGCTTAACATTCATAACAAAGATGGGATGTTTCTTGAGGACTCAGATTTTGGATGTGAATGAAGGTGAAGTAGGATTCACATGAACAGTCAGTTTTTGTATTCATATTTACTGACCCTGGTCTAAAAAAGAATAGTTGACAATGACCTCCTGTGTGGTGAATCTAAATTTCTGTTGTCTTGTGCATGGGATGAAAGTATGTAAGTTTATTTTGTCATCCTACAAAAAGATACTGAAAAGCAGTCTGACAGCAGAGCCTTTTACACATCCTTCTTGTTTACTGTATTTCTAATTATTCAATTACAGATTCCATTGTGAGACCTAATTCTAATTTAACCTCTTTTAGTTTTGCTATGAGGCTATTTTGGAGCTGCTTCAGAGCTGATTAAGTTCCTCTCTGAAGATAGGAAAGAAATTCCAGTGCAGGGAACAAAATAAGCCAATTTTTATCTATGCAACTCTGTAGTGCTGCTGTCGAATATATTTTTTTCAGATAATACTATCATTCATCTGAAAAGACATTCTTGTGTGTTTGTCTCATGTAGCTGAGCAGTATCATTGTGCAGTATGCGTACCAGTGTCATGGGAGTGGAATTGTACACATTTCATGAAAGTTTCCTCTCCTTGTATCAGATTCACACCTACCTATATGACATTTATCTTGACTGTAGTCACAGAATACATGGAATTTATCTTTCTTCCTTGAGTTTGTTTTTGTTTTTGTTTTTGTTTT
Organism: Phylloscopus collybita; assembly: GCA_027886175.1. Classification (NCBI taxonomy): domain Eukaryota; kingdom Metazoa; phylum Chordata; class Aves; order Passeriformes; family Phylloscopidae; genus Phylloscopus; species Phylloscopus collybita. The sequence goes on along the minus strand of JAJNNQ010000137.1, from coordinate 43,695,908 downwards.
TGTTTTTTTTTTTGTTTTTGTTTTTGTTTTTGTTTTGTTTGGTTTTGGTTTTGTTTGTTTGTTTGTGGGTTGTTTTTTGTTGGTTTGTTGGCCAGGTTGTGTTTTGTTTTTGTTGTTTGGGGTTGTTTGTTTGATTTTTTTTGTTTGTTTTTGGTTTTTGGGACTTTTTTGCATTACACTATAACTTTGAAGAAAGTGTGTGGGTACTTATAAGGCGTTCTGTGAATAAAAATGTATGCAAATGGACAGTCTAGTATTTTTTTGTAGAGGACATTGGGGGGAACAATTACTTGAAATTCATGTTCCTGTTTTCATTTGCCCGACGATTTATTGAAGATGCCTGGATGGAAATTGCTGAGTTGTGCATTTATCAATACTAACAGGCTGCACTCAGTCAGAATTTATGAATTCACACAGCCTACACTTTGTAGGCAAACCAACCATTAGCAGCTGGAAGAATGATTTTAATGGCTACAATGTGTAATAGTTTTTACACCTGAACTAGAACAAATAGTTTGATCCTTAGGTATGGAAATTCTAGCTTTGTCAATATTCCCAGTGCACTGGATTTATTTGTATTAGGTTTAAAAATTCACCAAGGTGTGTCACTTGTTATGTATTTGCAGTATATTCACACATCATGTTAAAAGTAAGGAGCTTTAGATCCATTTGTAAACAGCTAAAGATATCTAAGAGTTTACAAAATATTTATTAGTCTCATTTCCTGTGAACCTTGTAAATCTTTTTCTCCATATTGGGAATGGGCAAGCCAGAAACCAACAAATTCAATTCCTGGATAAGTTTCTCCAGATACCTGCTTCAAAGTTTTGCAAAGCTTCTTATAGTAGCATATATTCAAAATGAAAACATGTGAATCCTAAACTCTGCATTCACTGTTAGGGAACTACTGAGAAAAGTTCATCACTGTGGGAAGGAGCTCACCTTGATTCTGAAGGACATTTTATTGAGGAATAAAATACAGAATACTCGATCCATGATCCATATTATTATTAGATTTTGCAACAGGAAGTTTCTCTCTTAAAATAGTCCTACACCAATAGCACTCTTTTCCCATTTGTGAAACTACATATTTTTCCTGAATTACTACTGGGTTAGGCCATCAGATGAGATGAGGTGTCAGGAACACAACTGTGCCAAATAACAAACACATCAACATAAAAATAAGTCAGTCCTCAGGTTGTCTACTGATTAAACTATGAAAATGTGGACAAAACAGGAATGCCAGGTGACAGAGGAAAGTGTACTGCAGCCACATACATCTCAGCCTGGAGAGTGCAAGCTTATGGGGTTGACCACAACAGTGTCTTGATTTCTTGCAGAGTTTCTGAAGACAGCTACAATTCCCAGCATGGAAACTCTGGTAAGTGCAGTATTCCTAAGATATGTGGTCCTATTTGGCCCTGACAAGAACCTTATCAACCAAGCTCCACAATTTCTCAGCAAAATAAATGCAATGATAAGGGCTGAGAGCAAGGCACAGAGATGTCAACATCCTCCACAACTTTATCTATTTAGAGCTACTCCTGGACTTTAAAACAACTGCTGTACCTTTCTACAGCTGGTGGAAAACTGCCACCTCAAAAGGACATTTAATTCTGCTTACTTCAGTCATACTTTAGTAAGCTGGATTGTCCTCCAGAGGTTAGTCTCCCTCCATTGACCACAAAAAGAGCTTCAGTAACTACTTTACACAGGATGTCTAACTTTTAAATTGCTGAGGTTAGTGAGCTGAGTCCCATTTCAATTCTGCAACTTTGGAAAGGTGGGGAACTGGCTTGAATGATCGTCTGTTCATTATTTTGCCAGTGCTGTACTGAGCAGATGTTTCTATTGAGCTGTCCATAATGATTCCAGAACTTCTCCCAAGTGCTTGCCATTAATTTAAAAGCCAGTCATGTGTGAGTAGTTTAGATTGTTCCTCCCAGAAGCCCATTGCATTTGTACGGAATTTTATCTAACTAAACTAATGCACACATGCCTTGCTTTCTCCAAATGACAGTGGAAATGGTATAATGTAATAATCTGAGTCTGAGCATGATGCTTTTGAACAGCATGTGTGCTAGCATATATGGGAAAGCTTCTTGACTCAGATTTTCACTGTATATGCAAAGAGTAAGAGAAATACAGATTATGAAGATGAAATTAATATATTCACAGTTAAATACCTAGCAGTCTGCCTCAGGAATTCTGAAGAATGACATTTCCCATCATTAGTTCAAAGCACATAAACACACCTGGTGTTCGTCACCAGACCACAAATAAATATTATCAAGACACATGAAACTAGGCCAGATGGAGCACAAGCCCAATAGGCAGTTATCAGATAAATTAATTAACATTCAAATTAAAATAATTACAATTCTCATCACATACAAATATGTAGTTGTCAGATCTAAGCTTTGCTTGGAAGTACAACATTCGCCCATATTGATGGATGGAAGAACCAGAATAACTATTGACTTGAAATCTCAAGGTCTGTTAAACACATCATTCCGGATTCCACCCTTTGTTAACTGACAGATCTGAGTGACATTTGGTTAGCGGTTTGGTCTTGATAATATATTTAGTGTAATCTCTTTTACAATGTGATTAACTGTACTGGAAATGCAGATGAAAATGTGTATTCAGTGTTTTGCAGAGTCACAGATGGGGAACATTGCCTTCAACCTTTGTAGTTATCCAAGCACAGAAGGAGATAATCCATGCTCAGTGGCAGACTACCAGTGCTTCTCATAATACATGTATAGATATAACAGACATAACAGATTTCAGAATAAAAAATAATTGTATCATCAGGCAACCCAGAGACAACAGTCCTTAATAAGTAAGGAAGGGGAGCAACAACTCATTATACAATGCTTAATATGAAGCCTTAGAAGATATAATTACTAAAAGTTCTTACTTAGGTTCAGTCAATAATAGAGGTCAGACAAGTAAGAGTAACCCGATTCTGCAAAGAGACGCATATGAATAAATACATACACACACATACACACACACACCCCCCACTGTGAATGGCATAATTGAAATCAATTGGCCTACTCACAGAGTCTATCATTTGTTTACTCTGTGGTTTCTCTAAAACGATCTTGTACCGAGATTGGTTTGAAAGTAGTCATCAAATGCACTTACATTCATTACAATGATGTAAAAAGGCCTCAGTTTAGCTAGGAAAGGTCCAGGATACATTACGCTAAATACATACATAAATCTTTGCACAATCAGAGTTTAAGGGCTTTATGCACAAGGTAGTGCTTTCATATGAAGTCAATTGATATAAGCAGCTAGCATAATTCATGTTGCTAAACAAATACAAATAGGACGAGAAACATATATTTAAGAGAAATTACTCTGAAAAACCTCCTTACTTTCTAGCTATATTTGTCCTGTGCCCATATCTACTTCACTCTTTGGTAAGTGCTTGTTGACACCTTCTATGCCAAGGAAAACCAGAGTATGTTATTCTCCTTGCTTTAAATTACAAATCCCTAATTTAAGAGACCCAATTTAATAATTTTTAGTAGAAAGCTTTCTCTTCCCTCTTTTTCTCTTCAACAGGACACACCTTCTGAGCAGCAAAATGGAAGACAAATTTAGTAAATGGAGAATTTGTGATGGACTTTTCCTATGCACCTGCTGATGCACTCCATCAGAGCACTGCTGATGGGAAATGAGGCTGTGCATTCTCCTCACCACAGTGCTACACACGGAGGGCAGGACCTGTGCTCTGCCAGCACAGCTGGCTCTGCACAGCCCTCTGCCTTCACTACAGCAGCAGCTACCCCTGCATGAGCCACTAACCACATGCACAGAATGGTTATTCCTCACGCATGTTTGCCCTTTTCTTGTGGAGATATTGCTGTTTGCTGTTCATGGCAGGAGTTTTGGGGAATGGTCACATCTCCCTACACATGGAGAACACACACAACTTATTGCACCTGCCAAAGGCATAGATTGAATCCACTCAGCTTCATTCTGGCACCACTTATTAATCATGAACACAGCTGGCCTATTTGACAATGGTTTAAGTTGCTGACATTTTCTCATTCTTGTCACCATTTTCTTAAAAAAACAACCAGATAGGACACAAATGACAGCGCACTGAAGAACTGAAATAGTGCAGCAGCCCTTTCCAGCCTGGGCAGGGTTATAGTAGCACTGAGGGAACATAATTATATGTGTGTTTACATACTTTTCTCAAAAATAAATTCCTATATTGGAAGGAGAATAAACTACAGAGTGGATATATTTATGAGACTATCCTAGTCAGGCTATATCAATAAAAATACCAGTATGTGAACATTCAGAGAAGTAAAACTTACTTATTCTATTCATTATCATGAGCAATATGTTTGCTTAATTATGTTTCCAGGCAAATAAAAATCTCAGTTGGGTGAGTTCTCCTTCTGCTATCTCACCCCCACCCCCACCCCACCCCCCCCCACTCCCATTTATTAGTAATGGAAACCCCCAAATGTGCCTAGGTATTCTCTTCAAAGAGTCATTTACTACAAAATTCAGCTGGTTTTGTCCTGGACAACATGTCACTCAGAGTACTGGGGAAAGACTGAGTGTGGAATCAAAGATGGTGGAGTCATGAAATAAAATTCTCTGTGAAATATTAATGTTTTACTGTATGCCTTACTTCTCATCAGGAACTTCCAGAAGAATATGAAGTTTAAAAATAAATATAGACAAGATATTACTGAAGCATTTATTTTCCAGGAAAAAGCAGTCTTCTTAATTTATATAGTATATGATATATTGCAGCATATTGAATAGAGGTTGATTTATTAAAATTACTGAAAAACAAAGGAATGAGAAGAAAAAAAAAAGTATTTTTTTATCTTATCAGAACATCTCCTTGCAAAGATTTACCCCAGAAGATTTCACTAGAGCTGATTTATTCATTCAAAATATTTCAATTTCAATGAAATTGTGTTTTCCAATAGAAACATTTTCCCTCATTTTTTAATCACCTCTCTTCAGTATTTTGTTAAACCTGAAAGCATGATTCTCCATTCTTTCTTCCTGGAGGGAAATTCTCAAGTCCCAGACACATTTCATTTGGTTAAACTTAGCGGTAGTTATAATATGCCTTAGTACATTGGGTACATTCCTTGTCAGAAACCTATTTAAATGATTTTTTAAAAACCATTACTGAAGAATTTTTACTAAATAAAACACCACTTAATAACTTTAAGCACTACTTTTCCTGACTCAATTTTATGCAAGTTTTGCACAGGTAATTTCTGAATTGCTTGAATTCAGCATCTGAGCTACTATTTCTGCTGCCTGCCACAGACATGGAAATTTTCAGATGGCAATTTAATGCTGCATTACTAAATGTTTCCTTTCCTCACAGGCTCATGAAATATTGATAATATGCCCTGAAGAGGTCAGACCTTGTTCTTATACAATATTTTCTTCTATGAAACTGTAATAAAATCCTTTTTTTTTTTTTAATTTTAATATCTTATTGGTAATCTCTTGACTGGCTATTCATTTTTATGCACGAATATTATTTTCTTTCAGTAGGCACAGTCCAGCTCTGATGCACAGGCCAGTCTACAGCTCACAGATATGGGGGAGGAGAAGCCTTTTGAAGAAGTTGTTGACTGGTTTGCCTCCCTCAGCTGCTCGTTGCCATAACCACCACTACATGGTTTGTTTTTCCACCAGCTCAGCAGTACCTGTGCACTGAAATGAAGGGTTATTTTGGAGAAGCCTTTTCTTTTAACTATTCCTGTAACATGCAGTATGGACCTCTAAACTACTCCTTTCATAGCACTGAGGAGGTGAGGATAAGGAATGAAGCTTCATAAGCCAGCTTTGCTGCTAGAACCTGTATCCCCCTGAAAAATGTTTGGTTTCAGATAGCTTTGCTAATACTAAGGTAATTGATGGTTTGGAAGAATAAAGGCCATATGTCAGTTATTTAATTTTATTTTTGTGCTTGACCGGTGTTGAGTAAATGATAAAGGGTAAGGAAATCAACCAACCCTGAATCGTTTGCCCAGACCTGCTTAAAAGCAAATATGTTGGTAAAAAGTCAAGGGGATTCCATAAGCTTTGGGAGGAAGTAGAATGGTCAGTGGAAGGGAGGAATGTGGTGGAAAGAGAAACAGGTGACCAAGGGAGACACGAGAGCCCTCTTGAAGCCTGCATGAGATTCCCTGTTATCAGCAAGAGGATAGACACATCACACTGGGTTCTGCTCCTTGCTCTGAAACAGAACTTTGTGTCTTTATTTACAGCGTCTCAAAAAACAGTGTGGATGAACTCCTCAGTGACCCCAGAGAGATTGACAAAACAGCTGAGGTGACTGGATTTTTGCTGCTTTTTGAGCTCATCCAGGCTCACGCTAATATATTTGTGAAGTGCCTGTCTGTCTTTTGTCAGACAAAAAGTATTTTACCTGATACATTGTGACTCTGGGTGGGACTTTTTAATTGACAAAGAATTGATGACTGAATGAAAACTTCATAGTTGCCAAAGACTAGTCATCATGTATTGCGCAGGAGGAAGGTAATGAACTTTGCAAAAAGAAAGGAGAAAAAAAAAATGTGTCTAGAGACTGAGGCCAGGCAAAATTAAAGCAGAAATAAGGGACAAGTAATTAACAAATGAATGTATCAAATATCTTGTACTGTGAATTTGATCTTGGCCTCCCAAGTTCTTCACTTAGGAAACATTTGTAAATAGATAACTAGGAAAAATTATTTGGATTCATTAGGATTTGAAACTTTAACATAATTAATTACAATTTAGAAGACTTTAGAAAAATAAAAAGATGAAAACCAAAACAAAAAAATCAAAAGTGCTAAAAAACATTTTCACAAAGCTAATTTTGTGACAAAATAGTCTGAAATGACATGCCAGAATCTGTTTGCCTGTCAGCTCTGCTGCTATGAAACTCACAAATATGCTATTAGCATTCTAGCACCTCATCCTAGCACTCATTTTATAAAAAAAATTAGCCCTGCATACAATATGTACACACATGTCTTTTTGTGATATATTAATGCTGATTTAAAAACTGGAATTCACAGTAACCCAATAAAAATGACAGCTGTAAATTAACTGGGCATAATGTAGTCTTTACAGTTCCCCAGAGGACTTGAATAAATACAAAAATAAATGAGGAATAAATGGAAGTGAAAAAAAGAAACAGCCTTTTCTTCAGATGGTCTACATTTCTAATTGAAAATTTTGGCTGGCATTAGTTGGCAGGAGCATGGAATAAACAGCATGAAAGGTCAATAAATTAGTCTAATACATGGAAAAAGTGCCCTACTGGAAAATTTGATGGGCACCATCAGTTTCAGAGTCACATATTTTGCTTGTTTACCCATTTCAAAGCCCTTTCCAACACTTTAGTTATACAAGTCCATCACATTGATTGACAAGAACCTAATCAGTCCAGGTTCCAAATAGGAGGTATAGGGGGAAATTCATTAGTATGTATATCCAGTTCACACAGTTGGTAGAAAATCCATTTTTGTAAAAGAATAATGCTGAAGAGAAGATGCATGTTTTATTTTGCAACACTAAGAGGCTGTACCAGAGGTATTTTAACAGTTTGGAAAATGTTAGTGTTGTACAAGGACAGACAAATTTAAAAGAAGCCTTACAGAATCTCTCTGAAACATGTTGACATTTCACATTCATCCAGTGTTGTTTTATGTAACAATTCACAGTAATTGTATTTTAGACTATTTTGTGCTTAGCTTCAGAGGAATTTTTGGCTGATTTATACAGCCCAAAATGATTGTATTTATTTAGATGCTGCATCTTTCAGGGCCAAAGACTGTCTCTGCTGATGTCTTTTACTGAGCCTGGCAGAGTGGATTTTGTTCTGATGGTGCTGTAATAGAAAGATGTAACATATTTTAAAGCCAGAAGATGCACTGCAATCACCCACTTTGGTCTGCAAAACCAAATGTCTGGGGTTCAGGAGGATCCAAGTCCTGCTTACTTAGGAAGCAAATGTGAAACAAACAGTGTAAGGACTCTAAAAGCGTCCCACAGAGCAGTTATTTACCATCCAGCAGAATATGAATCCTTTTGCTTTCAATCTACAACGTCAAGCCACTTGCTAATAATCACAATAATTAATAATACCAGAAGCAAGTAAAATATATTTGATTTTCTTTCATTTCATTTTTCTCAGAAACTCAGCAGGGGTTCTGTATGCAATTTGGTGGTTACATTAAACTACATTTTCAATAGGGTTTAAATTAAAACTATGCACCCAGATGTCAGCTGAGATTCCATATTTGATGGGTTTGGTGATAAAATGAAAGCAAGCTTAACTCATGCATTTAGGAATCCAAGGTCTTTTGGTATGGCCAAGGTCTTGCTCTGTACCATAAAGTAAATTTTTCAGACACCTTTTTTTTCCTATTATCTGTACACGGCTTCGATCTGTTTGATTTTATTACCTGCATCATTTAAGTTTTTAAGGACCAAAGCTTTAGATTAGCAAGTAGTCCTGCAATTACTGAAGCACAGTGAAGGGTTTTGAGCAGAGCAGCACATGCTTTGTGGTTTTCATTGAATTTAGCTTTTTAGCTCTCTGAAGAGTAAGAAATGTCTCTTTAAAAAAGAAAAAAAAAGAAATGGCCAGATCCATGCTTGTAACATCTTTTCTATGCCATATAGTCAACCAAAAAACATTTCAAAAACACTTCAAAAACTTGATCCTGTTTCTGAAGTCATATTAATCAGTGCCATGTCAGTGATGCTAAAGAAAGAACCTGCACTGAGCAGCAGCTGAGATTCAGGCCTGTGCTCTTTCTGTGACAGAGGCCACCTGTGCACAAAGTGGGAGGCACATGGCTCTCCACCCAGAGAGCAAAACACAGAGGAGCCCATGCTCATGCTGTGTGTGATACAGGGGCTTTGCCTGGGGTCAGGTTTCCCTCTAGGCTGAACATCCAGTAGCAGCTGGCATGAAGTATGCGTGCTGCTGCTGGAGAGTTGGTGTTCAGCAGAGGGCTGAGTGCTACTGGTTTAGTTTCATCCCAAAGAACTCTAATTTAGCTGCTCTAAGATGACACCACTATGCAGACCAAAGCATATTCTGGTGAGATGACTGGGAAATCCATTGCAAAAACACAGTTCTGATATATCAAATATGAAGGAATGGCATGAATCAACATAGTAGGTTTGGGTTGTTAGAATACATAAAGTGACCCAAATTTTGAAACAAGACTGCACCAATAAGGTGTGTTTTTCTAATCTTGAATATCCTTCAGAAAACCATTTTGGCCTAGAGCCATAAAAATGCAATCTGCTTTCATTTTAAAAAATTATTTATTTTGAATATTTGCTTGTTCATGAAACTCTAATTTTAATATTCTCCAAGGATATGAAACATGAAATACAGTGGTGTTGTGTTGCCTCACTATTGGCACACAGGTCAGTGCCAGGTTCTGACTTGGGGTACCCGCTTAGATGTTTAGGATCAGGTTGTGAGAATATCACCAATACTCTCAACAATAAAGTGTCCTCCTATTAAATACAGTTTCACTGTGCTGAAATCCTATTGTAAGCAGAAGGGATGTCTTTAAGCTATTGTTAATTCATCAAGCATGGTTTAAGGTCCCTTAAGCTTGAAGTTTACTATATAACAAAGGCAGACTGCCTTGCCAAAACTAGACTTCCAAGATGTGGATGTGTGGATTTAGCATGTGCCAACCAACAGTTTCAAGCATTACATTTTCATTACTAACCCTGAAAAGCCAGAAAAGAAAAAGCCAAGAGGAACATAAGAAGACAAGGGATAAACTAAAGATATTTTAAGGAAGCAAATGTTTATGTGATTCATAAAATATTCTGTCAAAAGAAAAAAATTTCCCTTCTAAGACTTCAGACTAAGCTTGGCAAAAGAATGACTACTGGTTTTATTTCTATTGCTGCAGCATCTGAGTGGTGTCACTGTTGTATTAAAAAGAACATAACTCTAAACCAGTTTTTCTTTGGCTGAATATATTTTATCCAGGACGTTAGGGAAATTTACTGCTAAGCATCACACTGCTAATGCAGAAGATCTAAACCTTTCAGCTGTCCTAATAAAGCTTAGCTTTATGGCAAGGCTCAGAAAATATATCACATACAAAGGACAGAAATCCAAACCAGCATCTTGAAAACAAGAAAATAGTTTTGTAAGAATAGAGGGGTCGGGTTTTATTGTAAACGTTTTACAGAACAATCTTCATCTAAGGAATGTGTCTAAATGTCTCAGAAGTTGAAAATACCAATGCTTCTGAAACACACTCAGAGTGATGCAAATTATTACCTACTATTTTGTCTGGATGTTCATTGAAGCATAACAGGAAGACTTATAAAGACTTTGTATAAAATATCAATGAAGAAAAAAGGCAGACAAATGTTGTAGTACCCAGGTATACAGGGTGATCAGGAGAAAGTACAACAATCCCCTCTTTTTAGGTGAAGAACAGAAAAAAAGGACAAGATCCTTATAGGTACACAGATCTCTGACTGAATTATTTTATTTTAGTTGTGTACATGGGCAGGAAATCTACTGGTGAAATATAATTTTTAACTACAAGCAGCTTCCATTTTTGATTGTCGTCTTAGCAAACAGGTCAGACCCATCCTGATGCTTCCCTCACAGCAGGCAAAAAGGGCAAGCAGGAGTAGGTCAGTATTCACCACGTGAAGGTGCTGGTGGAAAAAGATCTGAGTACTTAGAGCAAAGATAAAACTTGGGATTTTTAAAGTATTTTAAAGTTCCTGTGATTTCACAATGGGAAAGCTGAACACTTGTGAGGAGGAGCTGCCCCAGGCTAGCATGCTGCCTTTGGAGCCAGGTGCATAGCTGACAACTTCACAGATCTGGAGGGTGGGAAACCTCATGTGCAGGGGTGAGTGCCATCCTCACGCACACCACCACCTCTCCCACCCCCCATCCATGCAGGTTCCAGGAATGGGCACTTCTCTGCACGTGGAGACCTTCACAATACAGAAAAAGCAGGCCTTGTCAGGCTAAGGCACACCCAGGTTTAACAAGCTGTTGTGAGGTTTATTTTGAAGGATACAATTTTGGTTTTTAGCCCTTTTGTTTTAGCCACTAAAGTTCTTTATTAGAGCTGGCCATGAGCACCTTGCCCAAGGTTGTGGAGCAACAGTTTTTAGGAAAGCCAGATCTTCTCAGTACCGCTTACAACATGGGATGTGACCATGGATATGCACGGAGGTGGCCACAAAACTCCACGGACCAGTGATGAATTGTCTCTTTTGCTTTCCAGATACCACTGTGCTAATACTGACTTCTGTTTGCATGGGAATGAAAAGGATTTTTTCCACAAACCAGTGCATATATTTTGTATATAAATACAACATTTATTTTGTAGATGAAAATGGTACTTTCACAAGCCAGGAATCATCTTTGTCCAGCCTGCATACATTTACATTATGCAGTATGATAATATTGCTAGAAAGAATTTTGCCTTACAGATTAATGTAAGTAGAAGTTCAGTTCAAAACACCAGAGGATGGATTGTGGAAATGAACATTTATGTGCAGCTTGTTCAAGCATGTGCTGGTATTTGGTGCTGAATAGAGCTTTTAAGTGATGACTGTGGGAAACTTGAAACGACAGCTTTAAGAATATGCCTGACAATGAGCCTGGAGAAAATACCCTGGTATTACAAGATATTTTCCTTTCAAAATAATCACACGTTAATCATATATATTATAATGAGTAGTATCACTTCTTCACTCAAGAAAATTCAATTTCTATATATTTCTAACAGTTGAATCTGGGCTCAAATCACAGCAGGTAAATACTATTTGCAGTTATCATTTTTGATTGCTTTTCAGTTAGAAGCCTTTTACTTCAACTTTTTTGGAATGAATAAGACAAAAATATATGTGTTCTCAGGATATGTATCTGTTTTGACTGTTACTCAGAGTGGAAGGAAAAAAGCAAGATTTTTTCTTTAAGAAAAAAGCCTGCAATTCTAATTCAAATCAATAATTTTTTTTTTACAGTTCAAGCATGGGATTCATCTAATTCAGTGATTGCTTGCAGTGTGAGCACCTACCTTGGAGCTAGTTATCTTAGACCTAGGCATAGATAAGAAGGAAGGCCATGAGTAACAAGATAGAAACCAAATCAGAATGTTGCTCGAAATGATATTGAAGTTTTATTGTCAGAGCCTCGTGTTAGTACATCCTCTTCACATCGTGTAAAAGGGATGAGGCAGCAGAAGGTTGTGTAGAAATTGCTAAAACTCTGCTTACATGAGAGAATAATTCCTCTGGCTTGAGTGCCACAGGAAGCAGGAAGTGGAGCTGTCCTTTTAGGCCCTGGAAATGGCAGGTGTATTTACAGCAAAGGATGTAGTTAGGGATGCAGAACTTTTTGGGGGGGATATTTTGTTCCACTGAGCAGCATGAGGTGAAGAAGGATATCTTTTAGGCCTGGAAAAACTTCTAAATTATGTCTGGGGACTCTTATTGTTTATTTATTGCTCAAAGTCATTGAGTACGACAGTCTGCACACTTCAGTGACAGATCTGACAATTCTCATCTAACACCAAAGTTTATGTAACTTAGCAACAGCTAAGTAATAGCTAATCTGGGAGCATCTTGAATTATGATACTTTACAAGCAGATGTTTTTCGTGTTTTCCCATTGTGATTATATATTCCAAATCTGTATGCTGTCACAGGAAAGTGAGTGCTGTTAAAATTTGAGATCTGAGACCATCCCTCATCCTCTCAGTGTCTTTCTCCTCTCTTGAGCAGTAGTTGAGAGATGGATGCATTAAATCTTGTTAATACTTTTGGTTGGTTTATCCTTTCTGTTTTGACATTGTGCCTTGTATCCATCAGTTTTATAGATGTACATAAAATTGCCTTGAGGAGCATATTCAACTGACATCCAGTTTTTAACCAGTGTTCTCATAAATCATACACAGAATGTATCAGTTCTAAATGGAAAAGGCATGGATGTGCATGACTTACGAATTGCATGAAGCTCATAAATTCTTCTGGAAAACTGGCTTGAAATAATGTGGGCATACAGTTTCCACTTATTTTTTGCTGTTACTTTAACTAAGCTCAGACCAAACTTTGAAACCTTCTTGGCCATAAAAAAATCACAACTTGCATCTGTTTATTCATTTTGTCAGAAACTCAGCATTACTAAGCCTGACAGTTTTGTTTTTTTTTTAAATCATTGATTATATGGATGAAAACCACAAAGTTAATGTACATAGATAAGATGAAGGGGAAGGTTTACTTTACGAAATTAGCTATGGAAGTTTGAATCTGTACACCACTGATTTCAGTGGAGTTGCAGTATCAAAAAGGATTTCTGTGCACCAAGACTATTTTTTTGCTTTTGCATTTTTTTTACATGAGTTTTCTCATATCTTAGGTAACCCCTAGAAAATGTCAATGACTGAGAATTTTAAAGTCCTCCACCCAAGAGCCAAACAATGAGATGTCTAAATATGAGTATTGAGAAAGAACCTCTTATCTCTGGAGGACATCTTGGGCATGATAACTCTGGCATCTCAAGAAAGATTTAATACACAGACTGAGGCTGACCATAATTTCTGAAACCAAACTGACACAGAAGAGAAGATTCCAGGGAACCTTATTGTGGCCTTCCAGTACCTGAAAGGAAGCTGATGAGGGACTTGTTACAAGGACAAGTAGTGACAGGAAAAGGGGGAACCCTTTAATTTGTGACTCTTGCAAGGAATGCAAACCCAAGGGGAAATGAATTGCACAAGTCAGGCTCATAAGTAGGAATGAAACCAGGATTTTCCAGGGAGGCAATATGAATGAATACTGTGGTGCGATTACGTGGACACCACTAACAGGTGGGTTTTCCCCCTTTTCCTGTTTTGCAGAACAATTAGAAGCTTCTTTTTCAGCAAACTGTCTTTCACAAGGATTTTCTGCAACACCAACTTTCTAGGAAGGTTCTGGTGCATGGAAGAGGTTCGTTTTAATGAATGCATTTTTGCTTGCCTGGATTTAATTTAATTTTACTTTTTTGGGGGGACCCTTCAGCAACTGCTGTTCCTCTGGAATTAAACATGACTTAAAAGGTAAATGTCTCTGCCAACTCTAAAGCTCAGTGATACATTCTTAATTCGTGCGACATGCTGGTCAGTAGTTTACCATTTTCTGGCAACATTGGGATTTGCAATGTGGCTTATATACAGCAATAAACATATTCTCTTAAGAATCAATCCAGAGTGTTCTCATTCATAAGTATTAGACACATGGGATAAACTAAGTAAAACCAACACCCGTTGCACAAACCTTTACATTATTGTTTTATGCTTTATGGGCATAGAAGTTCATGCAACTTGAAGGCAAGCTAGCTAATGTAAAATTTGGGGGGGATTGCCTTTCCAGTTCTTTGTCTTTCTTCACCTCAAAAAACTGGGAGGCTATTTAAAATGTGGGCAAGGATTCCCTTTTCAGGATTGTTCCTAATGTGTCCCTGCTTGAATGTAGTTTACAATGAAAAAGAATTTTTGTCTCAGACAGAACATTTAAATTGTCTGATATAGCAAGGACTGTAAATTCAATTGTTTTCTCCTGAGGCAGGAAAAAAAAGCAGTTAAAAATTATTCCTAAAATCCCATAACTTTAAAGAGATTGCAGAGTTGAAGAGGTGTTATTTCTAGAGAAAAGTGAATATTTAAAAGGTCTCTTAAACATAGCAACATGTCCTGCTGATATAGGTATTGACTTCAGTAATGCTTGGGAAAACGTGCCTGGTGTGCTGTACATTGATTACATGTCTGTTAGTGCAGTAGATTGGTGAGTGGAGGAAGTTTGCCTGCATTTATTGTGTCATTTGCACCTGGAAACAGGACCTTCCTGAACTGATGGAGGTGAGTCTTTATCTGATTCAGGTCTGTATTAATACAGACAGTTCTTTCAAGCACAGAGGTGTTTATGCTAATTAAAGGACACAGGCTTAGGTAGTCCCTAATTATTAAAAATAAAAAGGTACTTCATGTCCACTGTGACATATCAAATATTTATTTTCTAATACAGAGGGTTTAACACTACTGATTTGGTAGTTGTAGGCCTGATCATTTAGGATTATGTTTACCTCATCAGGTCCAAAATAATATGTTTTAATTGTTTTTAATTATTTTTAAACTGGTCAGTGATTTTAAAAGTAGAGGCTGATGGTACCTCCTGCAACCTTAGAAAGTAAACAACTCTGAGACCTTTGCAAAATTTTGTCTGCAAACTTTCCTTACTTTAAAACCCATATGTGAAACTTGGCTAATCTATGGTATATATTATGGCTTTTTTGTTGTTGTTGTTGGTATATATGCACCTATTTCTGTATTCACTTTGGGTAAAAATATTTCTGCATGAAAAAAGTATTTCATCCTTTAGGAAGATTTCCTGTCCAGTCTGAGTCTGTATACATACTTGCTACACATTCAGCTAAAAATACAGAAGAAAAAGGAAAAGAAAGAGTTGAGGTTCTGCTGTGCAGTACTGTTCATTCTTCTCCTTGCTATTAACATAACAGCAAAAGCTATTGGGTCAGGGTATTTTTATGTCTCTGAGGGCGAGCTGTATCTGACCATTGCTCTTTCCTGGAAGGGTTTTGTTTAAATAACCCCAGTAGTACAAAGTCTCACATTCCAAGCCTTCTATTTTAGTTCTTCTTTCAAGGGAATTACTGCAGTTTTAACCTGCCTCTTGCTCTCTTTCCTGGTGTAAAGC
Organism: Phylloscopus collybita; assembly: GCA_027886175.1. NCBI lineage: Eukaryota > Metazoa > Chordata > Aves > Passeriformes > Phylloscopidae > Phylloscopus > Phylloscopus collybita. Next base: position 43,680,138 of record JAJNNQ010000137.1, on the reverse strand, counting down.
TGTCTGATTACAGAGGAAGTGTGATGAAACACATCAGCTCTGTCTCTTAATCTTCTTATAAGCCCTAACAGATTTTGAAGATGAAATTTGGCAAATGTTAATTGTATGTACAGAATTCATGCTGGGAAAATCTCCTTCAGGAAAAAAAAAGAGAAGGGAAAAGAGCTGAGTGCACAGCCGGACTGTTATGTAAGATGTTTATTTCCATCAAGTCTAGCCCAGTGAAAGCTATGCAAAAAATAGGCCAAAGCTGCAGAGTTGTGACATCATAGCATCACCAGAAAGGTCGAAGAAATCTTTGGCACACTGAGAAATACTACTTATAGTAATGGTAATTTCATTCTATACTTATTTTTTTCCCCTACATATTGGAATAGAGCCTGATAGTGGTAAGCAAGACTGGTCTTTTTTAAAACTTCTAAAGTAACGTGTTTGGGAGAATGCACAGCAGCATAGGAACAAGGCTATGAAAATTACTCATGGTTTTGATGACAAAATTAAAGCCAAGAAAAATAATAATAATAATAAAAAAATTGGTAAAGAGTGAAAAGTTGCATTTGGCTAAAATCTGGTTTTGGAATTTTGTCTTAAAAAATGTGAACACCTTCCATACAGCTGATCTAAATGAATCTACTCGTTCTTTATAAGAGTTAATCCAAGACCAAAATAATGAATTAATTTAAATGTCATAAAACTTCTTTTTTTCTGTTGAACAACCACATGGGAACATTTCTTCAGCTCTTGCTGTATTGTTGTCAGGCTCAGAATGGCACAAATGTACTGTTGTTGCTCTGTTCTGTCCTTGAAGAATTTACAGTTTTGCCAGACATCCCACTACATTCACATGAATTGCTCTTCTCATGGGAGTTATATAAAGTAAATTTAATTTCTAAAGTACATTTAATCAAGACTCATTTTAGCTTTCATGCCTTGTTATATTTGGGACTAGATAAAAAAACCCCAACAAACAAACAAACAAAACCAACAAAACCCCCAAAAACAAATAGGCAAAACAAAATCAGAAAACTCTATTTACAAAATGACAGAATATAAACACAATTGCCTAAGTAAGAAAATAATCATACTGACTAACTCCTTATATACTGGTTAATGCCTATTCGTTTAGATCAATTTTCTTCTCTTGTATAATGTATATAATGAAAACAAATACAGGGAGTATTTTAAATGATCATATCTAAGTATCTTTCCTTGACATTAATTCATGTTTTATTTCCCTGCCCTGTGTGAAATAAATTATTTCAAGGAAGGCAAGTACATGGTACCGAGAGACCAGTGCCAGCTCGTAGGAGACCCTCGTGATCTGACAGTGCAGGCAGGCCAGAAGAGGTGCATCAAGTACCCAGGCTCCAAGCTGCCTCTGCTGAGCAGCCAAAGCCTCCCACATAACTAAAACACAGGATCTGCACTGTAGAGGTCTGAAGTCAAGTGAAATAAATCTCATCCTGAGTATCTTTTTGTACCTCTATCTGTTCCGGGACAAGAAGTCAAAAAGACTTCTCACATGGACACTTCTTTCAGGCAGGTATGTTTGTGTGTGTTTGTATAGTGCCTGGCACAATGGGACTGCTTTAAGGCTTCACTCACATGGTGTAAGTGTACCTCCCAGGGATCCTGGGAAAATATCCTTACCTCAGAATATTTTCCACTTGCAGAACTATCCAGCCCTAATGCTCAGTGATATTTTAATATCTTAACATTAACATCTGTGATTGACCCATGTTTTTGAGAAACAAACAAACAAACAAAAAACCCCAAAAACCCAAACAAAAACAAACAAACAAACAAAAGGCAAAAAGCAAACCCATGAAGATCTTATTAAACTGAACTTTAATTTATTATGGTAAATTTTTATCTGAGTACTTGAAGTCTTTTGGGGAATGCATCCCACTCTTGCTTGCTTACTCACTGATGAGCACTCAGGCACACGAGATTATCCCACAGGCAATTCAAAGTCATTGCTATAGATCTGTGCTGCCTTCAAAAACTGGAGGACCAATCTGTGCTCTTGTGAGAACCTCAAGGCACTTACTCGTGTTTGTAATTTTATACCTCCTGCAGCACAGTCGTTGCAGCTGAAGAATGGAGCTTGTAGATAGCACTACAAAAATATTTATTTTATTCCTATGAAACTACCTGGCCCAGTAAGCCCTAATGAGCCACGCTCTTTCCTATTGGCTAACTTTCCATGGGATTTATTTGGTTAGGGTATAAATGAGACAAAGATGGAATGGAATTATAATAAGCGCTAAAAAAAAATCAACTTTGTCATGATTATCCTGTGATTTATAGCTGATATGCAGAGGACAGAGGAATACTAATCAAAAGATGAAAATTTTGCACATAAAACCCAAACAAGCCTGATGCAAGCAAAATTTAACTGCTGTGTGCATTTTCTTGATGATGGTGAGACCACCAGTACCTTCATATTGGACTTTTCATAAAAATCCATCTGATACCTGCTCTATCCTTTCAGGTTCCCTTGACTGTTATTTTGCTGATGGAGTGAAATAACTTACCAGAGCACTATAAGCATGCTTCAAATGCCTTCAGTATTGAAAAGCTGCACACCTGTATGCTTGCTCTTTCAATTCTTATATGTTTGACAGTGAAAACTGGGCCTGATAAAAGTGTTGGGATGTTTCTTTCTGTTATCTGGTCTCTTTTCATCTAGCCAACCTCTGCTGGTCATCCAGATTAATATCTCAAGTTACAGAGTGCTCAGTCTTTGGGGGTTTCAGATGGCAGCTATAGATGAGATCTCCCAATATTGATTGCTTCTCTCTCTCTTTTTTTTTTTTTTTTTTTTTTCCTTTCCTTTCCTTTCCTTTCCTTTCCTTTCCTTTCCTTTCCTTTCCTTTCCTTTCCTTTCCTTTCCTTTCCTTTCCTTTCCTTTCCTTTCCTTTCCTTTCCTTTCCTTTCCTTTCCTTTCCTTTCCTTTCCTTTCCTTTCCTTTCCTTTCCTTTCCTTTCCTTTCCTTTCCTTTCCTTTCCTTTCCTTTCCTTTCCTTTCCTTTCCTTTCCTTTCCTTTCCTTTCCTTTCCTTTCCTTTCCTTTCCTTTCCTTTCCTTTCCTTTCCTTTCCTTTCCTTTCCTTTCCTTTCCTTTCCTTTCCTTTCCTTTCCTTTCCTTTCCTTTCCTTTCCCTATCCTATCCTTTCCTTTCCTTTCCCTATCCTATCCTATCCTATCCTATCCTATCCTATCCTATCCTATCCTATCCTATCCTATCCTATCCTATCCTATCCTATCCTATCCTATCTTTTCTTCTTTTCTTTTTTCTTTTTCCACATCTGCTAACCAGGCATCTCTTCTTCTGCCAGAGACATCTTCATTCAAAAATGCCCAGTGGAGACACAGAAACTGCTGCACCATGGGGAATACTGTGTTCCCATTGTTTGAATGGATGTTAGTGAAAGAAAAAAAATATCTCAAATGTCCTTCAGAACTCTACAGATATTGTAGAGTCACTATTGACAGGGGATGTTTGGAAAGACAAAAATGACCCTGTCTTCTGCTTCAGCTCAGCCTAGAGGTCAGACTGCAGAATCCAAATAAAACCCAGCCTCAGTCTTTCTATGGTTCAGCCAACTGTTAGCTTAGGTACGCTGCCTCCACCCCTCATCCAAAACCTTCCTCTTTTTACAGTAGTAAATTTGGAGATATTTGCAGGTGTTCTTGGTCACTGATCTTGCTATGGGTATTTGAATGGAAAAAACTAAGCATATTCATGGAACTGTCTGTGTATACATATACATATATGTGTGTGTGTGTATTAATACAGTCTTTTCCCTACCCTACCTATCCCATCTCTGCAAAAGTTTCATGAGTTTTAAAATTTTGGTTTTACCAACTTCCATTTCAATTACTATATTTGCATACTGCTACATCCCTCATCTTTCTAAGTGATTTCTGTTTTGCAGTGGCCACTGATACAGAAATAAAATTATTTGTGATCTTTTTTTATTCTCATCCAGAAAACATTTTGAAAATGACTGAAAAAAAAATATTATTTTTGGTGCATCAGCAGTGGCTTGCAATTTGTGAAAAAGAAAGGTAACTGTTTGAGCAATATCTGTCAAGGGTCAGAGACTGCCTCAAGGATGAGTCACTAGGGCTGGAAAAAGCCAGAAGGCTGTTTTTCTCCTTTCTGCTTGTCCTTATAGAGAATGAAATATTACCTTGATGTGATTTTCATATACTAGCATTGCCCCCTCCAACATTTCACTCCATGCAAATTATATTTACTACTGTTATTCAAATGATCAAAGATGTATTGTTGATGGTAAATATTATGGAAAAAATTTATCAGAGTTGATAAAAATCTGTACAGCCTCTGACAAAATCTGCCCAATCTGGACCAAGTTAAATATACTTAGCTTCATAAATTCAGTACAAAGGATATTTTCAGCTATATGAAGACCAACACATGCAATTTTGTGAATGCTAACCATAAAGAGACTCTACATGCTCTTCTCATATAAATATATCTATATATGTGTGCCTAATTTTACCTTTGGTGCATACTCATGTTTTATTCAGAAGAATGGGAAAGCAGAGCAATTGGAACTCCTTATAAGCTTTAGTACAGGCCAGATGAGAGGAGGGTGGACCGGCTGAGCTGCCAGGTTTAACAGGTTGAGGTCCAGCTGGAGGCCAGTCACCAGTGATGCACCTCGGGGGTTGATACTGGGGCAATACTGGTGAAGCTCCTCGTTAGTGATCTGATGGTGACACTGAAGGTAGCACTGGCAGGTTGTTGATAAAATTGGGAGGAGCAGTTGATACACCAGATGGGCACGTTATCATTCACAGAGACCTCAACAGGTACAAGAAATGTCTGACAAGAACATTATGAATTTCAACAAAGGCAAACACCAAGTCCTTCACCTCAGCAGTGTTGCGGCTTATTAAGCCATCATCTTGGTGGCCTGGGTTTGAATGGAGACACAACGTGCTGCGAGCGTGGGGTTCGGGCAATGACTCAGTATAACACCAATGTGGCGTGTTCAGTCAAATGCGTTTATTATCTAGAACACAGGGTTTAAGTACCTTCTAGTTTTTGCTATGTCATAGGGGGTCTTACTAGTTTCTTAAGGGTAGTGGGAAAAATACTAGCATGCAGGGAAGGAGAGAGGGGTCTGTGACCTTGAGATAAGGGTTATCTGTGGAGAGAGAGATGTGCCAGGCCCTGCTCCGTTACAGCCCGATTGTCTTCCGTAACGCAGTCTGTCCCTTCCAACTCACATTCTCTCCACATCTCCCCCTCCCTCTATCACAAAAAAAAAAAAAGAGGTAGTCACACATATATATATATATATAGATACTAAATGAGGTAGAAGGCTAATACTTAATCATGCATATATGTATATAGGTACTAAATGAGGTAGGAGGTTAGTATTTAGCAAAAGGAAGGAGGAGTTTGGGAAACCTGAGTAAGTTTTCTGCCAGGCAAGCTTGGAAAAGCTTGTGACTGGCATTTTCCTGATTGATTCACAGCATTTCATGTTGGTGCATGAACAGAATGTTAGTTTGCTCCACGCGGGCTCTAATAAATGAGACTATTTTGTTCAGCAGGCATGGTCCGAAAATGGCAGTTAAAAGTAACATTGCCAATGGGCCTGCTAAGGAGGAAATCAAAGTGGTCAACCATGGAGATTGGTTAAACCAGGATTCGAACCAGCCCTGCTGAGCTTCTCTATCTTTTTGTCTCTGAGCCAGTCTGCTTCGGAGCTCAGCCATTGAGTCTCGGACGACTCCAGTGTGGTCTGCGTAAAAACAGCACTCTTCTTTCAGGGCCGCGCACAGACCTCCTTGTTGCATGAACAGGAGATCTAGTCCGCGCCTGTTCTGCAGAACCACTTCTGAGAGTGAAGAGACTGACTTCTCCAGGTAGGAAATGGATTTCTCGATCCTCTGCAAGTCCTCATCTATGGTCATCTGCAGCTGGGACAGTCCTCGGTGCTGTGTTGCTAGGGCCGAGACACCCGTCGCCGTTCCAGCTGCTCCTAAACCGAGCAACATTGCGATGGTGATTCCTGTTATTATTTCTCTTTTGCGAAGACGGCTGGGTTCTTCGAAAAGGCTGTACACTTCTTCATCAGAATGGTACAGGACCCTAGGAACAATCAGAACTTGGACACAGAAGTCATTAGAATCATTGAACTTGGGAAGGAACACACAGGGACTCACTCCAGACCTCTGACAAACCCACATTGCAGATGAAGCTGGGACAACCCACTTGTTGTTTTTTCTGTTGGGCTTTACAATTTTGGCACAAACATCTCCTTTCCGCTTAGCTAGGGTTGGATCGGGGGTGCTGCTGCAGGTTGCTGTGTCACAGGTTGCTGTGCTGGCTGAGGACAGTTAGCTGCCAAGTGACCTGTTTGGCCACACTTCATGCATGGTAATGCATTGGTTATAGTATGAATTGTAGCTTGCATAGGGATCAGCTGTTCCTCTCTTACCACGTGTTTGATCATGTCAGCTAAGGTAGCACCTGCTGGCAGAGAACGTAGAATGTCCTTAGTAACAGTGTTGCACTGTTGCTTTAGACAATCCAATGCCACAGGTCCCCTTGCTTCCACAGGCAGCGTGGAGGAGTCAATAGCAGCTTGCAACCGATCTACAAAATGTGTGAAACTCTCGCTCTCTCCCTGCTTGACTGTGGACCATGGTGATGACTTGTCCACCACTCGAGAAGCAACTCTTATGGCTTCTCTGGCTGCTCTTGTTGTTGCATTGACTTCCTCTGCTGTGAGGAGTGTTGCCTGAGCCTGCGGAGTAGCTACGTCGTCATGTTTGCCCAACAGCCTGGACAGGGTAGAGCCATGGAGGGGTTGTCCCTGTCCTGAGCCTTGGGCTAAGGCTGCTGTGCACTGATCTGACCATTCCTGCTGAAAAACAATCAGCCCTGCCCCGTCAAAGAGCATTCGGGTTATCTGAGAAATATCGAAAGGCAGCATATCATTATTACTAAAAAATTCCGTCTATCAAAGTGGACACAACAGCTGACCCTAACCCCTTTTCTTGAATTGCCTTCACCACTGTTTGTATTTCTTTCGTACTCAGAGGTGTGTAGGTTCGTCTTAAATTCTGTCTAGTGCCAGTAACACGCACTGGAAAAGCATGGATGGCTGCTGCAGGCTGCCATTCTGCGCAAGCTACCTTTATCTTTCCCCAGTCAGTAAGCTTATATTGTGTTGCTTCCCCTGTATTGTAAAAAGCTTTGCTCGGTTTTGGTAAAAAATCCATAAATTCTACTGTTTCCGATTCAGATTCTGTGCTAGTCTCAGAGCTCTCGGTAAGACTAGCCTCTGAGCTGTGATCCCACTCACAGTCGGAAGTCGACTGCTGGCACACTTCCGGCTTGCTGCGCCTTTTTGTCGGGCTTCGTCCCCGTCCCGCCTCCCAGGGGCGGGCTTTCCCCGCCTCCCGGGCTCTGCCCCGTCCCGCCTCCCGGGGGTGGGCTTTCCCCGCCTCTCGGGGGTGGCGCCGGCACGCCTCCTGGGGGCCGTCCCAACCCCGCCCCTCGCGCGCGTGGTGCCCTCCCCCAGAGGGGGTTTTTTCTTTGTAAAATAACCTTGGAGACAATTTCCAACTGCGCGTGCGCGTTTCCTCGCTCTCCCGCGCTTGCACGATATAAACCGGGACGTCCGAGCCTCCCTCCCGCGCATGCGTCCCCGCGCGGAGCCGCACTTCCGCGATTTCGGCGCCATGCGGTCGGTGACTCCGCCCCCAACTCGGGTCGCGGTCGCCATCTTGCCAATATGGCGGCGGCGCGCCCGTGCTGGGTATTGCTAATTCTGACTCGGCTGCCGCAGCGCCGCGTGAACGCAGGACGGGCGGCCCCGGTGTTATCGGCTTTAGCGCGGCTGCGGGGATGCCGCGCGGCGCGGCTGCGAGCGACTCCGGGAACGCCGGCTGCGGCGGTTCGCGGGCTCTTCGGTCTATTTCTCTAGCTTCCCGTGCGAGCTTTTCCCAAATAGATCGCGGTTCGCCCCCCCCCCGCCGCGGCTCTGGCTCGGCGACCGGGGCAGTCGCAAGCCCCTTCCCAGGTTCCGGAGAGCGGCTGGTGTCCCGCGCGCGCGGCAGCAGCGTCTCCGGACCCGCTGTTTTGCCGATATCGGGCGAATCTGGGTCCCGTGGGCAAACGCAGGGAGGAGGTAAAGGCAATAAAACCGCGATATTTTCGGGGGGTTCTGGGGGGGTTTTTGGGTCCGGGGGGTCCCGTGGGACAGCTGGAAAGCCCCCCCCAGGGTTCGGTATGTCTGGGCGAGGATTCTGGGGAGGGTTTAACGCGTCTCCCTCCCGCTCGTTCCCGCCGCGGGTCTGGGTACTTCCCGGGGGTCCCGCGGGTCCCGTAAGTCCACCCCCTTCCTCCTTTTGCCGCGAGACAGTAAATAAACATGTTTTCACCGCGTTCCATGTCTCCTGTTCCTCCCTCGCCCTTTCCAAAGTCGTTTCTACTTTTCCCCACGCTTTGAGGGCTTTCCCACTGCCGGTGATTTTTGTATCATTTGCGAGAGCAGCTGTATAGCTCTGCCATCTCTCTGAATCCAATATATCAACGGGCCGCTGAATTGTGCCCAAATCTGTAAGTCTTGCAATAGCAAGATTTAAATTCTTTCGCTCAAAGCGAATTCCCGATTTTTCCTCCATGTATTTTACAACCTGAATAATCGCCTCCATTGCCGATTACTGGTTCCTGGGGCATCCCCCGATTCCTCCATGGTATTCCAGATCTTCCTGTTACCGCCGTCTTCCACCGTCCAGGCGTTTCCCGTCCCCCAGGCTCCAGTCCCGGGCTTTCGGCACCAAATATGTTGCGGCTTATTAAGCCATCATCTTGGTGGCCTGGGTTTGAATGGAGACACGACCGCCACGAGCTACGAGCGTGGGGTTCGGGCAATGACTCAGTATAACACCAATGTGGCGAATTCAGTCAAATGCGTTTATTATCTAGAACACAGGGTTTAAGTACCTTCTAGGTTTTGCTATGTCATAGGGGGTCTTACTAGTTTCTTAAGGGTAGTGGGAAAAATACTAGCATGCAGGGAAGGAGAGAGGGGTCTGTGACCTTGAGATAAGGGTTATCTGTGGAGAGAGAGATGTGCCAGGCCCTGCTCCGTTACAGCCCGATTGTCTTCCGCAACGCAGGCTGTCCCTTCCAACTCACATTCTCTCCACAAGCAGGAATAACCCCATGCACCAGTACAGGCTGGAGGTAATCTGGCTGGAAAACAGCTTTGGGGTCCATTTTTACTGTGTCAGCAATCAAATACTGAGCCAGGCTGCCCAGTGAGGCTGTGGAGTGTCCATCCTTGGAGATACTAAAAATCCAGCTGGACAGAGCTGGGAGTTATCTGCTGAAGTTGATCCCTGCTTTGAACAGGGACTTTGCAGTAGATGATCTCCAGAGGTCCATTCCAACCTTAACCATTCTCTGTTTTCTCTGTTACAAGGGATGATCTGTGGCCTTGCCACCAACTCAGCCAAACCTATCTTGGGCTGCCACAAGTGTGGCCAGCAAGTTGAGGGAGGGGATTCTGCCCCTCTACTCAGCTCTCATGAGATCCCACCTGGAGTGCTGTGCTCAGCTCTGGGGCACCAAACATAGGCAGGACATGGGGCAGTTGGAGGGACTTTTTACAAGGGTATGTAGACATAGGATAAGAGGGTATGGTTTTCGACTGAAAGAGGGTAGGCTTAGATTTAATATTAGGAGTAAATTCTTTACTTTGAGAGTGGTGAGGCACCAGAACTGGTTGCCCAGAGAATCTGTGGCTTCCCATCCTTGGAAATGTTCAAGTCCAGCTTGAATGGAGCTTTTAGCAACCCCACTAGTAGAAGATGACCTCGTCCTTGCAGGAGTGTTGGACTGGATGATCTTTAAAGGTCCCTTTGAACTGGAACTTTTCTATGATTTTATGGTTCTATTATTATTTTGAAATAATATAAGGGCTAAAAAGACAAAGTAATAGTGTGATTTAGGAGCTAAAGTAATTGTCCTTTAGACAAAACTCCTGGAAAATGCACTAATGTGATGGAAAATGAGCTTCTGAAAAGTTTTTATGCCAGGCCATGCAGGAAAATTATATCACTTCCACAGATACGAGAACTGGATACTTCAGAAAATCTAGGTAAAGATTTTAATGTTCTATTAAAAGTGAAAGATTTCTAGTATAATTTTTGTAAAGCTGTACTCCATCTCAATAGCAGATGCTTGGCTTCCTCACACCATTTAGACCCTCAACAGCAGCATTAACATACATTTCTTTATTGTTATTGTTATTGTTACTTTTGGCTTTCTTCTACTTTCAAAAGTGGTGGTATAAAAAAATGAAATTCACAATAAAGATAAATTTGATTCAGAGTTGTTGTATCTAGTTACTAGAGCATGCATTGCATCTGCCATGGTCTTTTAGGCTTCAGAGAACTAGCAAATGCTTTCAGCCTTTGTGACTCTTTATGGAGAGTGCATACATTACTATCTGGTTTTATACACACTTCACAGGAGTGCAGTTCTTTTTTTACTCTCTGGTATTCTCTCTGAGGCATAACTGCTAAAAAACATTACTTAGCTTCAAGCCAAGTGCAGGATGGCTATGAAAGATCACAGATAAAAGAGCCAAGGCTTTTAAAAATATGATTGGTGTAAGAACGTTCTTTCAAAAAATAATAATAAAAAAATAAAATAAAATAAAATAAAATAAAATAAAATAAAATAAAATAAAATAAAATAAAATAAAATAAAATAAAATAAAATAAAATAAAATCCATCTTGTTCTACAAATCACCTGAAAGTATGCTCAGTCTGTCTGATAGATGTTTGACAGGTAGGTATGTGATTATCTCATTGATGCAATTACACAGGAAGTGCATCATTCTGTTGCATAAAACTTCTGATATGTTTCTCCAGACACAAAGCACAGAACTTACTTACCAGCCAAGCAATTGCTTTAAGTGAACTTCAGGCTTCAATGTGCTTGGTATTGGAGAGTATTTGCATGCTGTAAATGCTGTGGTTTAGCCAGTCTGTGCCATCCCTTTTTGTGGAGAGACATTAATTGTGTCTTTCATTAAATCTAAACCAGTTCTTACTTTCTGTAAGAGCAAGATGTAAAAATGTTACTGCATGTGTTTCCACGGTTGATAATTTTCCTCTACAATTTCAAAACTCACATGAATACAGCAATTTTCTTCATTATTTGTTTTTACAGTAAACCAGGTATGTCAGTGATCATACAATGCACAGCAACTGGAAAAAAAAAAAAGATCCAGAGTATGTAATGGCTTCTCATTCTTCATTTTGATGTTTCTCCAACAACTGTCAGGTAAGTATAAGAATCTGGTATCCACCTCTTTTCTCCTTCCTTCATTTTATGCAAAGCTCTAACAGTCTAAGAGTTATGGTTAAGCAGAGAGGCTACATGAAACTTCAGCAGGTGCTATGGCATTTCCTGCTGTAAAACTGCACTTGTTCAGGAGGACTTCAGCTACATTACAGTAGGATGCTATTTATGTACATTTATTTCTCCTCTAAAAGTTTTCAAAGGGCAAACTAGGTAATGTGATTAAGTGGCTGAACACAGTAAAGGTTCCAAAAACTAGGTCATTATTGAGATTAACGACTGGATTAAAAGGATTTAGGAGAGTGGTAGGATTTTGATTTGCATATTACTCCAAAGACCTTTGACTTATGTAAAGCCTCCTCTTAAAGACTATCAAGCCAAAGTATTACATCAAGCAATTTAGTTGTTCCAAATCACTCTTGCCTGTTTTTTGACCTTGCATATTATTTCCCATATTTCTACACTTGAATTGTTTTACATAATTCAGCACTTGTGTTGCTCCTTTGGATGTGGCAGATTCAGGGGGAGCACTGATGTGAAAGAGATAAGTTGTAAAATAATTAAATCTTATTAAGTATTAGCTATGGGGTTCTTGAAGGATTTTACCTGAAAGCATTTTAGCCAGCTGCTAAAAAAGGAGACCTTGTTTAACAGCAGAAACCAGCAATTTAATCAAAATCAAGCCTTCCTCAAAAGCTTCACAAATTTATTTATATTAATCTTTGTACCAGTCTACAAGAGTATACACAGAGGTTTTGCTGTATGAGAAATGTATCTAAGATCTCAAGCCTGTAACTGCTTTGAGCAATAGAGCTTGAGGGTCTGCATGGCTGAAGTCATTTAGCATCAGCTAAAAAAAAATAGTTTTAGGGGTTACTTGGTATAAAAGTCCCTCCATTGGCAGCATGAGTTTTGTGTTTCACCCTATGTGAGAATGTTGCTTATGGTACTTGTATGAAAGAAGCAGGGTGGGGTGCTTTTCTGTGGGCAGTTTAGCCCAGAAGAATGTGATGGTGGGATAGAGGACAGATGACATTCTGAAGATGAATCTATTAGACACAACAGTTGTGACAGTAAGCAAAATAGGAGAAAAGCCCCAAGTACACCACAGGGTTAGAAAAAGTAAATAATCTTAAGATTTTCAGTAGAAGTCCAGTACATGACAGATTATACTTGCAGATCATATTTTCATAAATCATAGTCTTTGTATATTATCCAGTTATTTGTGTCTGAAGAACACTATATTTATTTTTATGAACCTCCAACCTGATGATTGTTCTTACAATTTTACTACTCTGCTTTCAAACAGTATGGCTTTAAAATATCTATCTCCACTGGCCCATCCAGGGTTGGGATGAAGTAATTTCAGAAATTGCTTCACTCTCACCCTCAACCTCAAAAGTATAAATTCTACTCAAAAGTGCTAGTAACACCGATGTGTCTGAAAAACAGATTAATATGTGGTATATGGGATCATTAGTTGATCTAAGGGATTAATGTACATATGTTACCATGCCTGAGTTTTTTCTCTGTAAGTCAATCTTAATTATGCAGTGAAATCAAAACAGAATTAAGGCCAAGGAATGGTCCAATATTTTGAGTTTAGATTTATTGTTCAGGAGTTATAGTGTCAAGGAGTTACTTGTGCTATGTTGTATGAGTCTATGGGTACTTTTATATTTTAAAAATCCTGAACCAAAACATTCACCTCTTACATTTAGAAAACACCAGAGCTGCTCTCAGAAGCCAGCTTCAGCTCTAAAAAACTGTAGCTTTCAATGTTTTTTTTTCTGTCAGGACCTTTGAGTCAGAGTTATGATGGGGAACCCAGCTTTTCCACTTCCTGGCTCCTTACACTTATTTTTTTTTTCAGTCAAGCTGGATTTTTATTTCTACAGCATTCAGATTTCATCAAATGTTTTCTCTTCTCTAAAAATATTATTCTTCTTCCTTTCTTTAAGCACTTTCCCACTGTAATTACAGAAACAACATTGTAAATGTGCATTGTGAAAAGGTGTCATGACATTTTTAAATCTAGTCTCTAAGGTCCCAAGTCTGGAAGAAGATAGAGCAATAAAAAGAGATAGAACAAAAGCTGATATGGTAAATTGACCTAATGCCTCTGGTTCTGACCAGGTGTTAGGTTTTGACCCCAGGATTTTTTTCCTGTTCTATTTAATTAATGGCCTTTGACTTTGAATGTGAGGATCACAGGCTGCCTTGAGAAAAACTCAATATCCAAGGTGCAAATTTAGCTTCTCTCTATTGTTTCCTGATCCTCTTCTGGCATCTTGGCTGGAATGTCTCCAAAAGAAGTTGTGGAGGGCTGGTGGTATCCGAAAGTTCATATAGCTTGATGGCAAAGGCCTCAACCTCAGAAGTGAGAACTGTACCTTTGAACTTTGTTAGACTGAGGAGATGTCTACACCAGGAATCCTACATCCATCCTAGGAAAAATGCCCTTGCAACTAAGCTGTAGTATTAGAAGTAATTTATAGTGATAAGCTGTTGCAACTACCTTTCGTGGAGAGTCACATCTTGTTGATTTACTTTGGACATGTTGTGAGGGTAGTTAGCAGATCACTTCCTCGAGGGGATTCTCATTGAGAAGTGTCATGTTGCTGGACTCCCTTCAAGTTTGAATGGAAGATAGATGCTGAAAGATCCAACTGCAATGCTCATGGTCCCATAGAAGACAGAATTTTACCTGCCAGGAAACCTTAGAAGCACATAAGCACAAAATAGCTAAGTGGTTTGGAGCTGTAATATTCAAAGCTAATTTTGGTGTTTAAGAGCCTTAATGAAGTTTTTCAAAAAGACCACAGGTCTGGAAGGCACAGCAGGTTGGATCAGAAGTGCTATGAGGGGGGAATGGCTGTGCCACAGGTTGTCCCCAGCTCTGCACAAAGGGGTGAGGGTGCTCCTGCAGCCAACCCTGTGGCAGATCCTGGAGGAGCTGCATGGCAGCCCCTCCTCACACAGCCCCTGGCTGCCTCCCAGCCCTGTGTAGCAAACCAGCACACATTGCTGGGTTGTACTAGTTCATCAGGACTGACAAAAACATGTTTATTATTACCTATTCTTGGCTTCAGGAGCTGCTTCTTGCCCCAGCAAAAGTTCCTGTTTAACAAAGGATTAAATTATGTTCTCTACAAAATGAAGAACAAACTAAGTGATATTTCTTTTATTTTTGAGGATGAAAGCAAGCATTTAAATGCACAAAATCAGGACTGTTTGAAGAGAAAATTGATTTTTAATTGCTAATTCTTATTTGCAAAATCTATAACAAAGCAGTCCTGAAAGAATAATTAGCAAACATCAGTTATAACAATGCTACAGAACAACTCCATAACTTAAAAGATTAAGAAAACATTTCTTTAAAATAATCACAGACAAACCACCAATTTTTCACCATCATTCTTGCAGACATTATGTTTTGGAAGGAGATTCCTGGTTTCTCTCCAACTATTTCAGATCTCTGAAGCAGGGAAAAGTGACTTCAACAAAGTCGGTGGAGAAAATCAGTTCCAGAAAGAATCTGCTTGCTTCTAGATGACTAGTGAAGCCAAAGTGTTCAGCCAATGACGGCTTAAGCAGCTTGGCTAATACAGCTGATAAACATGCTAATAAATTCAGAAAGCTTGCTACCAAAAAAATAAAAATTCAAGGTACTGCTTGAAGATTCGTGTTCTTTAACCAAATGTATATAAAATGTCATGTTTTATATGCACAGGGGCACAGAGAAGAAGAAAATATTACTGCTTTTTTTAACGGAAGCAATTTTTCTCACAAGAAGCAGCCACTTTTAAGTAACAATGCAAAATCCCTAGTTTCACTCTTACATAAAAATAATTATAGATTAAAAAAATCTATATGCACATCATAAACTTCAGCAGAGCAACATAAAAAGAGCTCCAGCTCACAGGGACTGTGCAGTGCACTGGAAGTTTAATGTTTGGACTTCTCAGTAGCTCCAGCAGGCCTTAAGCAGGCCCAGTGTCTTGATGCCTTGTTCAACCATCTAGATATAAAGGGAAAGCTTTTCCAAGATTCTCAAGATAACTCAAAAAGTTGTCAACAGAAAATTTCTGGTAGAAACCAGACATGTTTGTATCATTTTAGGAGGTTTATTGGTTTGGAATGGTTTAGTTTTTTGTGTATTTGTCTGCTTATGTTTTGGTGGGGGGGTTGTTTATTTGTTTGGGGTTTTTGTTTTGTTGTTGGTTTGTTGGTTTTTTTCTTTAAATCCCACAGGTTTGTACAGGAATATCTGGAAGTGTTAATTTGTGGCCACCAATTTCTTCCCCGAACAGTTTCTACTCTACAGACCTGATTCACCTACCTTTACCTATATAGTAGCTGGGCTTCTACACCCAAATTTGATGACTGCATAGGTGAGCGCATAGCCCACTTCCAGAGAGCAAATAATTCTAACCTGGCTAAGATACCTTTATTAGGATTAACTGTCATTATCCTCAGAAAGTTTTTGTTACTTTTCATTGACTCTCACTTAGACAAGATTTTTAACTTCTAGGTGACTAAAGTTAGGCAAGTCCCACATGAAAAGAAAGTCCCATATAAACAGAACGTGAGAAGAAAGCAGAACAAGAAAGACTTTTTTAAAATATGTTGTAGAATTGATCAGCTCGGTGTATAGCCCTTATCAAATCTGTACAGAAACTGCATTTTTTACTAACCTAAGTTTTAATTACTTCAGTTGGAATGCAGAGAATATCTATTAGTAGGAGGAAAATGGGATTTGCCACTCAAATTCAACCTGCTAGTCAGAAAATTCCTTGTACTACAGAAATGAATTAAATTGTTTCTTTACTTTTAACTAATGGTAATGCATATTACAGACTATTTCTATCATGATAGGTTTTCTATCATGAGAAAAACTATCATATCAACTTAACTTACAAGAGGTCTGACCATATTATATTTTGAATACACCCATAAGTATGCATATTTGTCCAAACTCCAGTTGCAGAATGGAGTGGGTTCTAAAAATAATTGCAACATTTTAAGTTTCTCTTCTTATTACTGAGTGTACACATGTGAATATATAAATTGTATTTAAAAGGTTGGAAGAAGGAGCAAAAGAATAGTGAAAATTATTTCACATGATACAGTAGCTGGGCATATGCCATGGGACAGACATCTCTGTGATTGAATTCTCTTTGAGAACTCCAGCTGCAGTACATCCTCATGTATCCCAGTGTCCTCTGGTGGGAAATTTGGATGCCCATGGGGCTTTGATATATTCCAACAGATTTCAGCCAGCGACAGGACTGCACGGCACAGCTCCAAGTGCACCCACTTTGCAGCACAGACACAACCAGTATGAGCTAATTAAGTATGTTGTAAATAAAACAAGCGAATTCACTAGTGATGATTACCAAAACCCAGAATACTTGTGGCTTTAACTACCTTGTTACACATTCAGCAGAGCAAACTTGTGATGAAATTCTTTAACTGCTGTCTTGGGTTATGTAATGAAAAAAAAAAAAGTGTATTCTATTTCATTTTTTTGAAAGCAGTTGGGGAAATGTTTTTTTCTTTATCTCTTGTAACTCTGGGGGGAGGGGGGCGGATGCCTTCTGATAATGGGCCAACCTGTTAAAACCAGGTAGGGCAGTGTTTCTTATCTCTGTCACCACCCATCCTCCCTCTTCTAGAGTGGTATCTTCTGCTAATGGGCCATTAAGGCTCACCCATGACAAGACACATTCCATCATCCCATTGTGAGATGCTCCACCCAGTGAGGGGGAGCCAACCATTCCTACCTGGATAAAAACTGAGACGTAGGAACATGAGGTATCTGGTTCCACTGGATTCCTGGAGGAAGACCAGACCTGATGGGCCCCACTGGATTTTCTACAGGATCACTTTACTCCACAGAATCACACCTGTTACTCCAGGAGGATTTATTTAGACTGCTTCTAATACTCTGACCAACAGGGTGTCAGGTTGTATTTCTGACTCTGTCAGGGTTTCTAGGACTTTTGTTTGCTTGCTTGCTTTTTTTTTTTTTTTTTTTTTTTTTTTGTACTACAACATTTGTATTTTTTAATGTTCCTATTAAAGAACAGTTATTCCTATTCTCCTTTTGCCTGAAAGCCCTTAATTGCAAAATTATAGTAATTTGGAGGGAGGGGGTTTACATTCTCCATTCCAAGGGAAACTCCAGCTTCCCCTGGCAGATGCCTGTCTTCCTAAACCAAGACAACTGCCTATATTTTATTTAGGTCATAAGGGTCTTGTTCTTTGCTGCTGCCCTTGTGAGGTGCTCCCACTTGGAGTCTGCAGAAAACCTCTTTCTTTATCTCTCCTGTCCTCCCCTCTCTCCTCCTTTTCTGTAGCCATTATATTCAAAGAGGAAAAATCAATAAGGGTCACAAATATTTCTTTTATTTATTAACTAATTCAATTACCTCAGATGAAATACTGATGTTTCCAGCTATATGTTTTAATGCTTCCCATGAGTGATTTATTTTGTGAGATTTGTGGACCACTAAATTTACTCACCAGTGTGTGATATATTGTTTTACAACCAAAAAAAAAAAAATCTCTGAGAGGTACAAGATTCATTGAAGCCTGCTATCTGTTCACACTGCACAGTTGAATTATAGCCTTGGGTAACCATCCTCTCACACAAAAGAAGAGCATCTTCTGTGGCTCTATATCATCTATGCAGAGATCTGCAGTGTGATCCAAAACATCACTTACACCCATAAAGTAAAAGATCCCACAGGATCAGGCAAAATCTAGACTGTGGGTAAGATGTGCTTTACACCAAAACCCTAATGTCCTTGTGATCCCAACCACTGTCCAGGCCAATCTCTCAGAGGTGAGCAGGGCTGTGCAGGCATCTCCCTCCTGGGCTGTGCCCTGGGCTGAGTCTGCACTGCTGGCATGCAACCTGTGCCAGGGGTGGCATGACAGCAGTGCAGATGTGCCACAGGGGTAAGACATCACTTGGGTCCTCACAAGACTGGAAGTCCCAAAGAGGTCTTGAGGTCTCAAACCAAAAAATTAACTATTCTCTGCTACTAATGGAGTTATTGGACATGTGCCATTCTGTGGAACTAAAAATCCAACATTTTTCAGACAGAAAGATCAAGAAAAAACAAAATTGTCAATGGTTAAGGCCAAAAAACTGTGGACAAGGTATTCTTTGAGTATCTGTTTATGTGATTTATTAAACAAATCTCACATTGCAGAATCCAGAAAATAATTTATGTGGAAACATTTTTCTTTCTCTTTCTAGACAGTAGAAAGGAAATCAAACTATATAAAGCTTAAGGAAATATGAAGATGCAAAATTAAGCCAAGCTGGGTCAGGAAAGTCAAATTTGTGGCTGATAATTCATGATTTTTGAGAGTTTGAGGGTGGGGGGTGGTATCCCTTTTGTTTCAGTTTAGTGAAAATACTGACTTTAGGTGAGGAGTTCTGGCTTATTTTTTCACCTTGGATTTGCCTTTTTCTGTCGGTATGGTGATTCAACATCAAAAGATTAAAACCAAGAAACAAAATTTAAAAGGCTGGTGACATTCCTGTCAAAGGTACAGACTAAATTTATACATTTGTACAGAGAGAACTCCAAAGAACAGAGACAGCTTTATAGTAATTTTACCTGCAAAAATAGACCTTAGATATAAATGGAAAACCCCCCTCAATTTTATAGTCAAAGACAGTTGTTCTCTTTTATATTTTTTCTTAACACTTCTAAATATTTTTTACCAAATCACAATGAATTCAAACACAGTAAAAAAGATTTATGAAAGTTGAGGTGTCATTTTTCACTACTTCTCCATTTTTTCGGTTTCCAATTTCATCAATATCAACACCAAGAAATATTGTTAATTTTCCTCACCCCCTCTGTTCTCATATAAGAAAGTAACTGAAAACAAGAATGTTGACCCTTCAATTAACATATTTTTAGGCTATACCATGAGTTGGATATATTTAGGGTACTAGTTTCAAGGCAGTCATTAACTATTGCAGTCATAAGGCTGTTAACATCTTTATTAACTTAGTACCTCAGCATGTTGCTGTCGTCAGTGCAGCTGTCCCAAACCTCCTCTTGAATATATTTACAAGTGTTACTGAGGCTATGTGATATGCCAACATGCCAAGACAGTCTGGGTGAGATTGATCTCACAAAAGTTTCAGTATCTATGGTCCAGATGTCTCCTTTATGAGCCAATTTTATAGAAAATTGAGAGAAATATGAACTCTTATGGAATTATTAATGTGACCTATCTACTTTGGGATGAGAAAAATCATGTCTTTCTTTTATCTCTAAAGGGACTCCACACTTTTGACAGCCATCCTTCACAGGCCGTGTGATGAATTCTAACATCCGTAGCCACAGTGATATTGTTCAGTGTACGGTGGAATGAAGCTCTGCTCCAATGCACTGAGCACAGGTTTCATGCTTCTGGGATAAGAATCTCGGGTAGCTTTGGGCATTTGTGGAATTTTAGTCCCACCAATAAAATGGTATCCCCTTAAAAAAATATCAAGAGCATAGTAAGAGGTAGCTAGAAAGCACTATTTTTTTTAGTCTCCATGATTCTGCAGAGTTAATAAAAATGTGAATTCAGCATCAAAGATCTTTTCAATGCTGTTTAAATTTCTTTCTCTGACAGGTTATTGCCTAGATTGAACTCCACTGAACATTTTGCAAACTTTTAATTTGCAGCCTCAGCAAAGAAGTTACTAATTTCCCCTTTGAGATGCTCCTTCTGAGGGCACAGAATGATCCCCAGTTTCTTGTGGGCATCAACAAAATGGATTGCTTGGAGAATGCATGCAAAGAACTAAAGGCAGCTTCTGATACGTTAGACTAAATATCCAATTAGGCCATGTCTTTGGGGTTTTTTTATTTATTTCCAATGTGTGAATTGCTATGCAGTTTCTGCTCTTTCACTCTTGAGGGCATCCAGAAGATATTTGGGATCAGTTTAAAACAGCTTTGAAGTTCTTTCTAATTATTTTGTTCTAGAAGACCACATTGCACTGATATTTGCACAGTGAAATTTCTATTTGAAACATTGTCGGCATCTCCAGGACTGTAAATAATTGTACATTTTTGACCCTCTTGCAGCTCCTAGAGTGTTGTTCAAGATTTTTTGCATGGAAGACCTTGATGTTGTTCAGCAATAGGTTTACCTTAACATTTATAACTTTATGCTTACAAAGGGGTTGACTCTATACACATACATAACAGCAAAGGCACATTGTCAAGAGAAACCTCTATCCATTTTAAACTCAGAAATTTCAGAAAGTACCTTACTGCATGTGAAGTCATCTTGTAATCTTAGAACATGTAGTAAAGAGTTTAAATATCTATGTGCTTTTCTAGTGTGAACAAATATGTATATAAAAGTGTGTCTGCATGACAAAGGTTGGGTACCAAGTCAAGAAGGATTGGTTGAGTATTACACAAATTCCAAAAAACAAAAGAAGCCTGAGACTCTGACCATTCATCAAAATTATGAAAAATTATAAATGGGTAAACTGTATTGTCCAGGAAATTACAGTTTATGTAAAATAAAACATCTGATGCTTCAAACCACATATGGACTGCTTGAAAATTATTTTCTGTACCTAATCCTGTCTTCACAGCTCCATATACTCAACCTGCCCCCCCCAATTATTAGCAACTCCTCATTAGTATGCACCTGACAGTATCCTAGGAGAATGTGGAGCTACAAATGAAAAACTCTAAAGAGGATATCAATTATTTGCCGTAGTCATTGTCATCCATAGCATTTAAACAATACTCTGTCTAATGCTGAGAACCTGTTCCTGAACTCAAACTGCGTAATTATCTACATTATTGCTATTTAAAATAATTTTCCCTTTCAAATCATCAAGTCAAGCAGTAAAAATGAATTTTCACTAGAAAATGAGCAAACCTCTTATCTGGGGTTCAATAAGAAAGCTGGCACAGATCTTAGTTCTAAAATCCATTTAAAGAAACACTGTGCTTTAAAATCGGTTCTCTAAAATGGGTAGTAAGAACTCTGCAAAAGCCCAAGGCTATCCAAATGGTACATACACTGTGTTTTTGAATGGATTCTGACTCATATTCAGATATCACAGGAAGTTTCCTCTCAAGTCCAAGGCCAACTGTATAGAAGACAGAAGACAGGTAATGCAATAATTACAGGTGAAAGAAAAAAGGAAGGTAAATATACTGTGCAGAATTTGAAACTCAAAGTTGGCAGAGGATGATGATGACATCCTTCCCATTGAATCTTGTGATGTCTATCAGTACTGGACTGAGGTGCTCGCAAGCTCTGCCCCCGCCCATCACACTCTGCCCCTATTCCTCATACCCTTCAGATTGTCCAGCTTGGGGTAATACCAAAGGCAAGGCACAAAACTTTTCTCTATCCCTCTTTGATGAATCATCCAAAGGCTCTTCCATCTGCAGTTACAGCCACTCTTTATTTCTGTGTTTGCAAGTATTATTTTAAAGCCATTCTTGCTAAATCCAGGGTAAGATGAACAACTAATGGTCTTGTGGATTAAAGAGTGATAGACCTCACCTTAGATCCTTCAAATTTTCATATTTAGGAAAAGTAGCTGCACTAACATGCAGACGTTATTTCTCCTTGAACTTGAAATGATGCAACTCACATCAAAGTCTCTTAAAAATACAGCACCATTGTCCAAGGTATTACAAAGCTGAGTGATTTTGTAGGACTTTTTGTTTTTTAACTTACCCTGGCTGAACATTCTTCATCTGATTTCTGACACTAAAGTCAACACTAAAGTGCTGTTAATTCACACACACACACACCAGTCATCCATCTAAAACACATGGGACTAAAATGAGCTCTCAAGTCACAGCCAGCAAGGGGACTGAATAAGTTTGTACTAATATTTGAAAGAAATTTCTTTCCCCACTAATTCTCAGGATTAGAACTCCTGTGGAGTAATTAAAAATAAAGAATAATTTTAAATCTTTAGAAGCAAACAGATCATGAGACCTAGAGAACAAGTGGGAAACAAAGCTGAATGCAAGTCACAGAGAGTTACAAAATGCAATAAATTACGAAAAAATGGCTGAAAGTACAGAAATTCTGACCAAATTTCACACTCAGAGGAGCTGATTGAAGACTATGCAGAGGCATGACATGGGAATTAGTGTTGCTTTCAATAGGACCACATAAGGCCACTGAACTACAGTTTTTTAAGTAGAGGTAGCCTTCAACTCTCTTTAACAACTCTGATATGTTCCCATATCAGAGAATAATGAGCTAAGATGGAACTTTTATTTTTTTATTTTAAAATCCATTCAGTATTGAACTCTTCACATTAAATATCTTTCCACTTGGCGGTTCAAGTAACTGTAATTTCAAAATATAGCTTACTTTGAAGTTTTCTGGTATATGTTTCAGGCTGATAAAGATTACCTCCCAGCTGCTTCCCATTCACAGACAGTATGTGTGGCCTTCCCTAAAGAGGATGGAAAATGTGATACTATATCCCACTACCACATGCCTTATACCCACTTTATGTGCTTATGTTGGGTTTTT
The DNA here is from genome assembly GCA_027886175.1 of Phylloscopus collybita. NCBI lineage: Eukaryota > Metazoa > Chordata > Aves > Passeriformes > Phylloscopidae > Phylloscopus > Phylloscopus collybita. The sequence continues at coordinate 43,657,213 of JAJNNQ010000137.1, read as the reverse complement.
GCTTCTGGTTGCTAAAAAGCATGCTTTTTTGAGACAGTGCTTCTTGTATATACCTATTGGTTTTATTGTTGCTGTCTTTTATCCAGCTATTTAGGAAAGCATTCCTGAGGCTCCATAAGGCAGATAAAACTGGAAAGCCTCTTTGCAAGTTTATGCCGGATGTTCTTTGAGACTATCATCACTCTAAAGGAAACTGTGCCCCAGTAGGCTCAGCTAGTGTGCAAAATCCAGTGTTATCTACAAATTGGTCATCTCACGCTGCTCTTTAACAGGTGGCTCCACTGTCAGCAGTAATAAAAGTAGGTGACAGACCCTGGGAGGTAAGCCAGCCATTGATTCACTCCAGCTACTTGACTGTGTTGGCTGGTGTGTGATCTCTCGGTGCCATAGAAATAAAGTGCAAATTGTTTTTAAAAAATGACTGCCAGAGTGGAGCGGATGCTTTTTTCAGAATGGCACACCCAGTGAGCTGTGACATACAGCCAAGCTGTGGTTCCCCCAACAGAAAAAGGAATTAGGTTTATGTTTTACAGAAAGATTCAGTATCAACCCAACAACATGTTGATTTAGTTTATTTTAAAATAACTCTTCTTGTCCTCAGTACTCTTCCAGAAACAAGCAAATTAACATTTTACCTGCTGGCAACTCAGCAATCAAAGAAATAACTTTTCAAAAGATGGTGAATTACAGCTTGCATTAAACACATGGCCTCTCAATTAGTGTTCATTTTCACACTCTGATGTGTAAGGCACTGCATCAGTGTTCTGCTATGCTCATAAAACATTTAGCTCAAGAAGAGACTCCGAGGTCACCTGCCACTCCCAACACAGAGCAAGTAAATTCATCTCTTGCTGATGGCAAAGGAATGAGGTGCACTGTCCCTCAGCATTCCCCACTCTCTGAGCTGCTAAATCCAGCCCAGAAACATCTGGTCATTTAACTGGCAGCGGCAAGTCATGGGGAATACAAAGAGAGAGAAAGTTCTTGGGCTACATATCACTGGGGGCTGGCAGAGCACTCCACAGCAGAAAGCAAATCTTCTCTTGGCTTGTTTTGCAGGCAGCTGATCTGGGCTCCATCATTGTCAGGCTACTACATTGCCTTGGCTTTTAGTTTTATTCACTAGGACACACCCATTTATAAACAGGAAGAGCTTCTCCAGTAGCTTGGAAATATAGTATTTTTGATTGCTCAGCCTGGAGAAGCTTTTTATTTCTATAATGGCATCTTGCTGGACTACTTTGCCATTTAATGTCTTGATGGCAACAGAAGACCACTTCTCAGCTGTACATGTCTGTGGCATAAATTCGAATAATTACATTACAAGTTTTCTATCCTACAATCCAGGTTCCCTGACAAGACTCCAAACATTTAAGATGGTCAAAGAAGGAATTAAATGGAAATACCTCAAAAAAAAAAAAAAAAAAAAAGAATAAACACTGCTATTTTTTGCAATAGACTGAGCTACTTCCTTTGCCTCTCTCCTTCTGAGCTTTGTATGCTCCATTCCTCTGCTTGTACTGCTTCTTGGGCAGGCCATGTCTCTTGCTATGTTCATCTGTGTGCACAAAGCCAAACTCAACAGCATTAAAATAAGCATTAAAATCTAAATTCAGTGTGGAAGGATCCCCTTCAAACTGGATGTTTAAGGCCCACATAACTACACAGAAACCCCAGTATTACGAGTAACTTCTCGTGATAACACAAGCGAAGAAGAAAAAATGTTGGAAAAAAGCAGAAGACAGAAATGGCAATGATGCTGAGCAAACAGAAGAACCGAGACCATGACCTCTAATCAAAAAAAGTGTGTAGGAAAATTATTGCATCACTAAATGTGGCTCAGTTTCAATCATGGCCCAGAAAAAGAGGTCAGGAGCAGGGCAGGAATAAAAGAGGCAAAGAGCTGTCTTTCAGAGAGAATAAGGAGGGAACATGATGAAATATGCAGACTGTGCAACAGGAGCAATTACAGTATGCCCAGTGGGTTAGGAGGAAAGGTGGTCACAGTGCCACTCACTACTGCCCAAGGGAATTGCTTTGGCATAGGGTTTCCTATTATCTGTTTAATTTCATTTTGCTTGAAAATGGCAAAAGCTTTACAAGATTCTCTGTTACATTCAACACTGAAAAGAAGCTACTAAGAGGGAAAACTTGTACTAGAGATACAAAACAGAAACAAGAAACTGAGAAGCTTTCCAAAATAGAGAAGATGTGAAAACACAACTGCAGGCAAACGTACTCCTAAAACAGTTGTGAAGCATTCCCAAGAAAGAGGTCATCCATGATTTAAGTGACCAGCTGCCATGTCCCCAAGGACCGCCACAGGCAGTCCCCTAACTGCTTCTCTCATAATAGAATCCAGCTGAGTATGAGAAGAGGGTTTTTTCCCTGCTTGTCCAATTTTCTTAAAGGGAAGGGGAATTGATTCATTTTGCACCTTAATAAAATTAAAGAAAAAATCCCCAAACCCGAAACCCTACACAGCTAAGTATTTTCTCTAGTAGTTAACAGAACTAAAACTTAATTATGAAAATGAAGAAACTACAAATTACCTTAAAACACAAGACAAGATCAAGGCTGCAAAAATTCATAACCTGAATTATATTCATTTAACATCTAGCATATTGCTAATGAAAACTAGTTCCAGTCAATGTCCAAATTACAGGGAGAATAAAACCAACTCTTACTAAATAAGAATAGTCTTTGTCTGAAACCTGGTCTGAACCCACAGTAAACATCATGTGAGGTTGAGATAATTCTGTTAATGCTTTAATTGCCACATGCCTCTTCACAGTTCCTAGAATTAGAGGTCAGAGTGCCAAAAATGTCCTGAAACTCATATCAATGCAGTTATGAGAATGTTTTTGACCAAAATTTTTGAAACTGCATCTGACTTCTGACTCAACTGAAACAGTTACTAGCAGAAGCAGGGGAGAGACAGTCCCATACATGGACTGGAATTCAGAGTATAAAGCATCACAAAAGCGCACATTTTCTCACCTTTTTTTACTGCTGGCTGTACTTTATGCTGAAAATAGGAAGGGTGAAGAAACAAAGGAGCTTGATTGCTTGATTTCTGGTTTTCCTTCCTCCCCCCTTCCATATGCGAGAATATCTTGCATAAGTCCTTTACCAAAATTATTCCACAAAATTCATTCTTCCCACAACCATTTCTGAGGCCTCTGAAGTTCTGGAAGTGTGGCTACTGCAGAGCCCCATGGTTCCTTTCCGCGTGGCAGAGCACTGCACCTACTGTGCTCTCTCGATCCAGAGCAATGGAAACACGGTACTTCAAGGGTACTTAACCCAAGACCAAAGTAATGAAATAATTGTGCCCTTGAGTCACCAAATGGCTTTGGGCTAGCAATTTTATCTTATGAAAAATATGTCCTGAAATAAGGCCTGTGAGGTAAATGGCAGCCTGGGTGTGAGATGGGGTACTGTGCACTTGAGCAGAGAAGTATTTGGCTGGGAGTTGAAACTGGGGCTTATTGTGTGCCCCTCAGTAAACAAAGCTATAATGGGTTATTATAGACTGCTGACTTCAAACAATGCTCTCTGTGTAAGCATGACATTTTACAACCACGAAGCCTGAGGCATGTATGCTTATTATCATATGTCTTTCTATCAGCTCATTTTATGTAATGCTCTTGAAAGAACACCACAGAAACATGCACTATGTGAAGGGAACAGAGCTGAGCTATGTGGATTGGACTGTCACCAGATATTGGCATATGCCATGATGATGGCCAAGGAACAAGAAATCTAGGACAACACTTTTGAAGTAGCAGCAACTATAAATTAGGAATATAATTTTTCCCTCTCAGGGAAATTTTCAAACTGTGATGTAATGATCTGGAGATGGTGCAGACATACAAAAAACCTTACAATTCTGCTCACATATTGGACCAAGTTTACACAATGAACTCTTTTTCAATCCAGCTTTGACAATGGTTACCATAAACAGGAGCAACACGCTTCTTTGCTGACATTATATTGGAGAAGGGAAAGCTTTATGGATTGTTTGTGAATGACTCCCATGTGCTGGGTGTCCTTTCTGTATGTTGTCACCTTTACTGTTTTCACAAGCAGTTTGCCAGTTTCTTGTAGGATCAAGATGCAGTGAAAAGAAAAGTGTATTTAGTTTTTCCCTGGTTAATATTTAGGTTTAAAAATTGGTAAATTATAAAACAATTGTATAATTCTTAATCTAAAATCTAAAAATATAAATTGGTCGAGATTTTTATGACTTTAGACATTTCAAAACATATCCCTAGAAGGATATCCCACTTCTCATTCCTGTCAAAGCCTGAACAAGCAAACATGCTGCTGTCTTCCATTCATTAAGTTAAGTTAAGTTAAAGATGCTGGAATGGGAAGGGATTAATCTTGTAACATGGTCAGTTTTCATTTCTGTCTGTGGATAATGAGTAACAGCAACAGCATAATAGTAGTGACTCTCATTATAAACTTATTCTGGGGACAGAGGGAGTAATAATAACAGAAAAGCACATTAAAAATCTGAATCTATTTTATGAAACTCCTGAAGTTGTGAGGAAACTAGAGATAAAGTTAATCCTTTTGGGGTAAAAATTTTCCTGAAAATTAGGAGAAATCTCTTGCCAATCAATGTTCTATCACTGACAGCAGTGTCATGACAAATGCATATGTGACACAGTTTCATCTGCAAACAAATAAGTTTATGAAGAATCATTCCAGAAATCAGTGCAAAATCCCAGTGTCCAAAATAACCCCTTGACTCGCAAAATCAAATGTTGAAGCAGCAGAGTTAAAACCAAAAGCTTTGACTTAGCAATGTGAAATTTGTCCCAAGCAAAATATTGCATCTTGATTTTCCAATCAGGAAGTAAAAGTGGTTAGAAGGAGAAATCCTTATAACTAATGGACAAAATCTTAAATTATGACATCTCCTCTCCTGGCCACATCTCAGCTCCACCTGAGATACCCAATTGGAACAAATGACTGCAGAGAAAAATAATGTTGATGCAAATCAGTGTCCCAAATACACTTTCTTGTTTCTAAAGGAGGAGCTCAAGTTGTGGTTTTAGCTCATATGGCTCTGCAAGGCAGCAGAGCCAAACTCCAGTTTTTGAGGCTGGGCTCCTCTCAGGATAACCTTTTTTTTCCCTACCAGAAAAAAAGCAGCCTTGTGATATAATGCAGAAACAGCATTTTTTGCCATGCAGATAGGTACTTAATTACCTCCCATTTCCAGACATGAATACAGAAGCTTTTGTGTCTACTTGTGTACTTTTCCCAATATATTCCAGGTAGTCATGGACTGAGCAATAGCATACCAAAAAAACCCAGCTATACACAATGGTACCTTATGTTAAGATGCATCCCACTATTGAATGCATTTCATGTAAGAAAGCAAATCTGTTTTTCAAAGCTTATTAAATACAAAAGGAGACAAATCCTACATCAGTGTCCCAATTCGGTTGAATCTATGACTTTAGTAGAAGCTCATAAAAGGTCTTCTTTAATTTTTGACTGTCTCCCATATAATTTTCACCTACAATAGAAGCAGTCTTGAAAGACATAATTCTCATCAATGTTTTATTTTTATTCATGGCATCATGAGTTAGAGGATGCATTTGACATAAGATATGACAGCTGTTACCAAGTTTTTTCTTGCCATTTCTTTTTAGGTTGTTTTTCAATATTTTACACAGAGCTCTCCTGTGGGAAAGAGATTTAATTATCTGGTGAGAGCGTTAATATACTGGAACGACTATAGGAAGTCAGATAATGTGGAAATACAATTAATGCCCCCAAATATCTAAAAAGAAGAGAGGTAGGAGAGGAATTTCATTCAGCTAATTTATGACAACAATATATTTAAAAAGTTAACCTCAGGATAAGGAAATAAACTAGTTTCCCAGGTAACGTGGGTTTATTTCTGGCTCTGCCACTGATCAGAATTCTGACATAGGGTGAACCATTTCACATATAAATAGACACTTAAAATATATTGTTTCTGGCCAGCAGTCAGACCACAATCTAAACCAGATTAGTACCACAATCTACAGTATGTTAGACACCTGCTTTTCTTCCAAATCCTCTCTGTCTCAAATGCTCAGAATATTTTAGATACAAACTCTCATTTCTATGTGCTTTAAAAATAGCTAACACAGAATGATATGATGCAAATATTCACATTACTGTACCACTGAGTATATGTACAGTATAAACTTTTGGACAAACATACCTGGTACTTTTTCCATTGTTTTCTCTTTTGTCCTCTTTGTCCTGTTTCCTTTCCTGGCTTTGTGCAGCTATTGGTGCTTCATTTATCGCTCTTTGCGTCTAAAGAACTCTGCACTCTTGCTTTTGATTACTCCAGGAGAAATATGATGGAAGGAAAAGATCACCCAAACTATTGATGAGATTTCTTCCTTACCATCTCACACTCTGCCCTGTTTACAACTTGGTCTTAGCTATACTATTTACACAGCAATTTCACATTGCTCTAAAAAAATTGTATTGAAAAGGAGTATGCTACAAGTACTTAAAAAATTCTAGAGATTACTATTCTTATAAATATTATTTTTAGTATAAAAATATTCTCAGTGTTTTTCCCCCAAACTCAATATATTCTGTTTCACAACGAAGCTTCAAAGAAGTTTTTATTTCAATTTGCTACTAACTTTGACTGAATTCACTCTGCATAAATGTTGCTTGCCTAGTCTAATGGTATGGTAAGATTAAGAGAAGAAACATGGACAAAATAATCAGTTCAAAATGATTAAGGCTGATTGAGTCAGCTTTGATGCTTATGCATGTCATCTAGCAATGAAAAAAGAGTTACTATGATATATATTTATATCTCTAATCAGTTGGTTACAGTAGTTTTACCATCTCTGTCATTAGTACAACTGAATATATGAAAGGTAAAAAGTTCACACTACATTTTTACAATGTAGTTGGACACTAAATTCTTCTAATACAGTTTCTATTAGGATATCATATTTATTAGCTCTAAATAAATTGATTTTCAACAAAGTCTTTAATATTTGATGTGCTCTTTGGCACATCTGCCAGAGACTAGACTTTTGCAAAGGGATAAGGGAGAAAGAAAAAAAATAGGAGGAAAAAAACCTCCAGAGATTTAAACCAGTATTAGATGTATTTAGTATACATATGCTTATTTTGATACTAAGTAACTAAAGGAACCAAGATTAGATTCCAATTTAATTCCTCACATGGCTCTGTTGAAAAAGAGCTACTACATGGCCAGGCATCAATGCTATAATTTGTATTAAATCAGGATGCATAGTGGTGCAGGAGCACATGTCTTAGATTAGGAGTTGCCTTTTCATCAGCATGCCAGCTAAAGACCACATCCTAATCTTAGTCACATGCCACTCTGTGCAACGCATGCATGTGCATCCAGTGTGAGAGAGCTGTCCTAAGATATGGCATGTGAAAGGAGATGTTCATCTCATCAAAACAAGAAGCACAACAAAAAAGAATTAGGTGAAAAGGCAGCATAATACTGAGATGTGTTTGACTCTCGGGACACTTTAGAATGATCCATTTCAAGCAGTTAATTTGCCAGTGGGTTGTTTTTGTTTTTTTTTTTTTTTTTGAATTAAAGGACAACACAGTCTGAACACAGCAAGAATATTTTTATCACTGCAGCTCTTGTCACCATCCTTGCATAAAGCATTACGTAAGCATCTGATTTGCATCAGTGTACAGCTCTGATTGCTGAGAAAGCAAATTACAGTCTAAAAAGATTAATACACAGCATTGCTTTTGTCTTATTTTCTTGTATTAGTGTTGGTAGCTGGAATTACACAGATTTTCTCCTCACACTAAAAAGTACCAAGGCTGCTGTGAATAATATGGTTTTTGTCTTTGGATGTATACACAAGACTGGATATGAAAAAAACAACAAAAAAAATGTCACTGGGTCAAGGAAGTACAGACATATTGATTTCTTCAAAGAGAAGGATGGCATATACTGTACAATATCTCACAATACTTTTACCTCACAGCAACTGAACCATTGGATATCTGCAAGGATTTTCTTCATAATAATGTAAGTATTTTCTTAGTAATAATGATATCTAGTACTTCTGAGCTCAGCACATTACATTTTGGTTCAAAAAAGGATGACACTTCTACCCCTAAATAGCTAAAGCCACAATAGAGACAAGAGATAAAATCTGTGAGATTTACAAGAGGTGATCTCTGACATCTTTTACGAGTGATCGCTTCTACAATGAGCCCTCAGTATAAGACACAAGTTACCCTTTCCATTGTCCACATAAAAACATGAACGTTAAACAACATAAAGGGTTCAACTGAGTCATCAGGGATCCCACAGCAGGAGCTGGAAGTGGGGTCTGCTGATGTTTCCTGCCTGACACTACCACCAGAGAGCTTTGCAGGAGACTTAAATGGAGAACGTGGATTACTTTAAGAAAAGGGGTCTTTGTACCTGGTTTAAAACAAGTGGAAATGCTTTATCAGTGATGTCACCAGGAAGAGTAAACACTAGTAAAGCAGTTGCCATAAACCAGATAGAGTTTGCTAGCCCTGTGTTTGCTAACCCCTTGGTCACCAGTGGTAAGAAGCTGTTCAAGGTTTGGGCTAGAAAAGGCCCAAAGTTCAGCTGAAGAAGTTTAGAAATTCAGTGGAAGAAGTTTAATAATGGTTCCACCTGGGGACCACAGAGGATATTCAGTGCTGTGTGTACCCAGCACAGGAAAATGTGCTTCTTCAAAGAAGGGTTTTGTTGGTGAACTCTGTAGCCTGCAGCAATATCTGAATTAAACTCTGAAATACAAGGAAACAGTGGCAAAAGATTAAAGTGATTGAGTATTGCAGGGAAAGTTATGGGGACATCAAGGTTTTTTGTACAGAAATGGATTACTTCAGCTCTTTATTTCAAGGATAAATGCACTATACAAACAGATTAAAGCTATTTTTCAGATGATAATATCTGAAAGTACACCAATAAGCCAGAGTTTCTAAAAATGACCTTTTTTTGATTTGGTGAATTTAGGAACCCCTCCTCAGAGGGATCCTCAGAGTCATCCTCAAGATGACTGAATTTGGGTGAAAGAAGCATAGAGAGGTCTTGGGTTTTCAACTTTCCTGTCCCATTGTACCCAGATTTTTCAAATACGGCCACTGAAAGAACTGAGAAGTTGTTTCTAAAAACTCTTTCTCCTCTCTGAAAGAATGGAACTTTGAAACACCCTTTGGCAGCTAAGCATGTGAAACAAAATCAAAACAAATGGCATATTTGAGTTAATTAAAAAAATTCTTAATAGTGAAACAAATGAGATCTTTATTAACATGGATGAACTAAACAAACGACATCAACTGTTTCTGAGCTTCTTATGGATTTCTGTAGCCAGAAAAGTTCATGACATTTTTATCTGTTAGTCACTGTATTTTATTTGAGATTATTAAAAGGCTGCTATATATTTTTCCCCCTTCTTTTTAAATCATTAAGGTTTCTTTCAAAAATGCACTGCTAATAATTTAATGCTTTTATAGCGTTCTTTTATTATATTAAAATATTGGAGGGAATATCAGTTTTCTTCAGAAAATGGTTTTGTTAAAGCACTTTTCTGTAGAGCTCTTACCACTGCCAACACTTAGAAATATTTTCTTTACTCTCAGCTATGTAGTATGGTAAAGAATATCACTCCAGGTATTACAGCTCAGATGATGGAAGTGGACAGAAAGGACAATTCACTTACATATGGGTAAAACCCCACAAAACATGGCTCTTTTAAAGTGCCATGTGTGGATAGGCTACACTTAACTGCTTTTAAAAGACCATTAACTGTACAATTTAAAGTCAAAAGGGTTAAAGAAATTTAATGAGACACCATAATTCCATGGGATCAAGCATTACTTCACCAGTTTTAAGCATATGTTCACGTTTGTTTTCCATCAAGGGTTGATCTGTATGGTATCTGTTTCTCCTCATCACTGATTCCCAGTATCACTTGTCTTTCCTTCACAATTATCTGTTTTTCCTTTCTCAGCAAGTGTCAGCATTCAAAAGCAGCCTTTTTTTTTTTTTTTTTTTTTTTTTTTTCACTGCAGCGACAAGGTCTAGTCTCAATTTCTCATCTTTTTGCCCCACTTATTTAGATCACATCTCTGTGTCATTGGCACCTGTTGGGGGTTAGGTTTGTTCCTTTTTACTTATAGAATTTTTCCCCATAAGTTGCTAGGAGACTAAGTGCTGGGTGCTTATGGGTGCTTGACCAAAACAAAGAGGCCAAAAGTGGTGAGGGGGGGATAACCGAGTTTTGGGGCAGGTGAAGGACAGGGCTGGGGGCAGCTGCTCTCTCTTGCTCTCAGCAGCAGGGAGAGCACGGCCAGGCTGCTGCTGGCTGCGGGAGGAGTTCACTGTCACCACCAAGTCGGTTCCTGGGCAATCTCCCATCACCTGCTGGTGTGGCCCAGAACTCTGAGCTGCCTCCTCCTGCCCTGCCGGAGCTGGGCCGGCCCTGTCCCGCTGCCATTGCGGTTTCTTCGGCGCTGCTCCTTCTGCTGCGCTGTGACCCCGCACTGCCCGGCCCTGCCGGGACATCCTGCAGCTCCAGCCACCAGCCCGGGACTGTCCACCCTCCAGCTTGGTGCTCTCCGAGTCCCAAGAGACCAGACTGCCCTGGGCTTTGGGAAGCAAAGCCCCTCCAGGTTCCTGGTTCTGTTTATTATTAATGCTGTTGTTGTTTGTTTGCCTTGTTACACATACCAGTAAAGAACTGTTACTCCTATCCCCATACCTCTGCCTGAAAGCCCCTTTAATTTTCTAAATTACAATAATTTGGAGGGAGGGGATTTAAATTCTCCATTCCGAGAGAGACCCTGCCCCTTCCTTAGCAGATCCCTGTCTTTCAAACCAAGACAGCATCCAACTTGAATTGCTTTCTTCCCATGTGCATAATAGAGAACAAGAAAAATATTTAAACAGACACTCACTTCACCCACTCCTCGACCCTCCCTCTTCACCCTCGTACTTTAATGTCTTGCTGGGCTCAAGTAAACAATTTAACTGTAGGCAAAGAGAACAACTTTTACAAAAACATCTAAACCATATGAAGACAAAGAAAAACCCCAGACTGTGGCAGACACCTAGCACCAGAAAAATCAGTTTACCTGGCAAATTCCAAATGCTGAATAGTGCATTTTGTAATGTCAAGCACTTGGCTGTCTAAAAAATAAGTGTTGGTTATGCTAGGAAAATCTTCCATTGGTAATAGACATGGATACCACACACTATCCCATTCCTTTTTCATTCTCTGTGATCCTCCTTCCCTCGAATTTCCTGATTGAATTGTGCACCCCTGTTGTCCCATACGGTAATTCTGCACCTTATTTTAGTTACAGCTGGTTTTTTTTCTTCTCTTTTCTCCCTATTTGTTTCTCCTTTTTATTTTTTTTTCCAGAAACCCTATAGACATTAAATTGGACTTTAGAAAAGGTCATTATAAAAGATTTAAAGATCAAGAGAGATGTAAAGGCAATACCACGGCTTCAAATTCATCATTACAGAAAGATAACTGAAGAGGTTTTAGTAATACTACAAAAAAAAATCATAGGTGGCACAAGAATATCAGAGGACAGTCTAATCAAAAAGAATTTTTTTTTGTCATCTGATTCAAATGCCTTTTTATTTCTTGGCTACAAGTTGTCTTTAGAAATGTGTATTGAAAATGGCAATTATTTCTGTCAACTTGCTTTTCTAAAATTTATATTTTTTTCTTGCAATTCTTCTTGCAAACCCTAACTTCTGATGCCCAGTACTATCAAACATAATATTCTTTTTCAGTAAAATAGAAAGCATAAAAAATTTTCCTTATTTTGTTTTAAGTGTTAAATTAAAAACTGAGTTCCAGTTTTAGGTTAGTGCTATATTTTATAGTTCTACACCTATCTCTCACACTTCCTCACCATGCACATCAGTAGATTCAAGAGGCATTCCTCTTAAAATCAAGATTCATAATCATGGACTCTGGCCCTCCCTGGTAACACAGATGTGAGAGAAATGCAATCCATCATCTCAGCTCAAAGTGGTTTTTGTTCACTTTTTTGTGAGACAGAGAATTGGTTTTTTTTGACCAGAAGTTAGGGCTTAGGCCCTCTCAGCTATGGATCAGTTTTCAGAGAATGCCCCAGCATCAATTACTTCTGACATCCATCTACCACCTCTCTGCCCACTGACAGCCCCACAGGGTTTCAGAGATGCCCTGTGCACCACCTTAAAGGACAGCTCTGGGACTGGAACCAGTGTCTGACGGGGCACCTCCAGCCATGCTGTGTTCAGACAGATCTTTGGAGGATAGCAGAGACCAGCAGACATCCAGAAAGTCTCCTCTGCTAACTTTTCATGGCTGGTGCTCTCTGGAAAAACCTCTATTGCATCACAGAGAAGAGGTGTAGCAGAAGTACATTTCTGGCCTTTGTCACACATGTTAAGGAGTATGTGACTCAAAGATTCTGTTCAGATGATAATCCCCAAATGAGAAAAAAAGCAGGAGGTTTTGAGCCTAAAGGCAGTGATAGCATCAATAGTATGCCCTCCCATATATCAGTGCAGAAGCGAGCGCTCCACCAGACATATTCCTTTAGGCTTAAGGTCACCTTTTATTGTCTGCTTTATTGAAGGAGTTTTTCCTGAAACTGCAGTTGCACCCTGGTGCTGCACCAAGCCCCAAACAGCTCCCAGTAATAGCAGCAATGAGAAAAAAAAGGATGAAATAGGTAAAAATAAAATAAACAGGTGGTGGCATATGGAGTCAGTAATCTCCACCTTCTACTCCAAATGTTTTTTTCTGTGCTTTCCTCACAGAGCAAAATGGATCTCTGCAGATTCAACATAGCCAGCTTTCTGAGGAGTCTTGTTCCACGTAAAGCATGCAAATGGTGCTGTGAACCCAACAATTCCCAGGGAGGGACTGAATGGAGAACTGACTATACAAAATGCAGTTTCTGAGCCATTATGCAAAGAATATTTTAACTATTTTGGAGCCTTTCTTCATAAACATTTTGTTTCTATAGTATGAAATCAGCACAGATCATTTATGATGGGAACATGTTCACATTGATTAGAAATTAAGACAATCAAATCAAAAACTGGTATTGGTAAAATCCACCAAGCCATGGAGAACTCAAGTTGTCCTTCTGACTTAAGTCAGTTTTTTGTAATAGCCAGAATATGATTTTCAAGCATTTTAGAAATCCTTTGAGGGTCAGAACAAACACGCAGCCAGACTCCACCTCTTTCCTGAACATTTTCCTATAAAAGTAGACAAGGAAGCTGTAAGAGGGGCAGCAGAAAACCAGCAAAGTAAAATGTCTAAATGTCCTGAGCAATATACAGGTCTGTTCACGGACCCAGGACTCAGTCTCACTTCTCAGATGATCCATCATGTACTATCTTGTACTAGAACCCAGGCATCATGGGTCATTGAAAAAATTATACAAGAAGGTCTTGCTTTTGTGTCCCCTATCATCCCACCACCCATGAAACAAGATTTAAAGTGTATTTTGTCTGAAGGTAGAATTAAACCTTTGGGGTTTTTTTAATTTTTTTTTTCCTCAGGTTGTATCCGCCATACAGCTGTCAGAAACTATGTGAAGCTGATCCTGATGGAGTACACTCTACCTCTCCTCAGAATCTTATCTTTCCAAAAGTGGGAATGGACTACTCACGGCTAAGCTGTCACTTTGATTTTCATCTTGAGAAGTCATTTTCTGTTCCCTCTTTTGAAGTCTGAGATTTGTAAATTCTGTTTTTATTATCTTTGTATGCTAAACTGCACATAGCGGTTTCTCACATGGAAACTCAGGAAAAACTCATAAAAATAAGATGACACATTTAACAGATGGAAAAATCAACAGATTTAGGTGTCTGGATACATTTCTAACCTGTTGACTTTATGTTTTTCAGCAGTGATAGGTTAAATTCTGTATTGTGAGGAACAAAGAATTCTGGGTGTAGAATTTTTTTGGTTTTTTTTTAAGAGGGATACGCTTCATAGAGGCCACAAGAGCTTAGTTTGTGACCTATTTCAGGGTTAATGCTAAACTCATTATCTTTGCAATACTGAACAGAGATGAGTAGGGGAACTCTGAGAAACAGAAAAGCAGAAAAGAACAAGACATGTCAAGATACCTGTGTTCAAACAGGTACGTCAGCTGGCCTGCGAGAGAATAATGGTACTACAGGTGTAAAGACTAAAAAGTGATCAGGCTTAGCATTTTTACTAGAAAGCTCATAAAAGTCACAGTGAAATCTGGGGAATATTGTTCAAAAGTTAACTTTAACACACCAAATATAGAAAAAAACAATGGAATGTTTTAATGTCACATCTTCGTAATTATGTGAAATGAGCTTAAAACTAACAGCTCTCAACCAGATAGATTGCTATAGAGTATCTTCCATTGGTGGACTGTGTCAATGGTTTTTGCAGCAGCATTGAGACTTTCTTTTCTAACATTTTAATGATTTCATAAAATAGAAGCAGTGGAGATCCATCAATGCACCCAACAGTACACTTGGCCTGGTTAGTAACACCTTCCGGTAAAACTGGGTCACAGTTCCGACTGAAAGGGATTGCTAGACTATGAAAAGTTTTCCCCTATATTCCATCTCAGTTGCTCTTGTTTCAACCTGTGGATGTTACCTCATTGTGAAGAGTCTGATTCCATCTTCTCAAGGCTGCCTCATACGCCTATGCAAAAGACACTTCTGCTCCCAGCTGAGTCAGCTCCAGCTCCTCAGCCTCTTCCCACAGCTGCTCTGACTACATCAGTGCATCTGTACTGAACCCATGACAGTTTCCCAATCTCTTCTGGCATTGGCACCATCTCATATTCATATTGAGGATTTACATCTAAGTAAGCTCATCTTGCATCTCTTAGTTTGCAGAAACAAACTCGTAGCCTCAAAGGACCTATCACACAGACCTATTATTGCACTGGCTGAACTAATTTCTGACAGAGCTTGTTTTCTCCACTTAACTGAGGCGGAAACTCATACCAAACATCCACATTTCCTCAGCCAAGTTAGATTACAGGAAGTTCAAACAGTGTCACCCTTTTTATTCCCTTTGAACTAATTTTTTAAAAGATTTGCAAAAAAATAAAAGAAGGGAAAATCAGTTCTAGGAAGTGGGTCACTATATGATGCTTGTCTGTAAGTAGGTATTTGCTGAGATTGACAAAAAATGACAGCAGTCAGCAAGTTTTTTGTTTACAGTTTTTATCACTCTGTAGTGTTGCTATTTGAAATGGTTTGACTTCCACAGAGCTAAGGAAGTTTCCTATTTTAACAGTGCTTTCTGGGCTTTGTACTAATATCACAAAAAATATCTGGTTTTACTAGATTTATCTTTTTTCCTCATTTTCGTTTCGACAAAGATGTAGGAGTATGCCAGTGCAGTTTGATTTGCCAAAGCACCTCCTAATGCCAGTTAGAGAAGCAAAACAATTCCTCTCATTTACTCTGGTAGGCATTGCACATATTGGAATTTACGCTGATTAATTAGATTCAATAGAATGAACCAATAGGACAGGGCAAACAGTCAAAACAAACAACTTGTAAATAACTCACTGGCTGAATATTCAAAAAATTCTAATTACTCCAAGTGACTTCAGCAAACATGAACCACTAACACACTGTCCAAAACCCAGGAATAACTTCCAGTTAAAAAAAGAAAAACAAAACAGCACTAAATTAGCATGAATACTGTTTGTTCAGCTTCAAAATTTACATTAAGTTCTATAAGGCAAAACTGTTACACTTTGTTCAGCCTGAGGATTGCATAAAAAATTCTCTACAAAACTGTATCTTCAACCCTGAAAATTTTTCTTTCTTATTTCAGACTCTCCACCTAGTGGGAGTATCATATGTCAATTTTTTAAAATCAATGGCACTTATTGTTCAAAGATTCCATACCAGTATTCCTCCTGTACAATACTTTTTGTTATTGCAATTTTTATAGATTTTGCCTATAACATCATAGGTCAAACTCTAAAAAATACACTTAGGAATTATAAATATGAGTCTTTTTCCTTTAAGAAATTGTCTAAATCTGTTGTTCACTTACCTTCAAAGTCAAAATTACAATGCTATATGAACATGTTTTGATGTTGAGGTCTTGAGCATACTCTTGCCTGATACACTTGTTTGGTAAGTAATATGACTTCACAAGAAATCAGCCCTTGATCACCGCATGTTGTATCTTATCTTTGCAGGAGAGCTGTCTTTGAACTCATGTACTCATACAGAGTAAGATTTAATGATATACAGCACTTGCATGGGACTTAATTACATTGGAGCCCAGAACAGTTTTTTGTGGTTCAGTGATAAAACTATAAATTAACTCTTTGAACAAAAATCCCCAAGTGGTTAAACCACATTAGAAAGTATAGACATTTGGCTAAAGAATCAAACCCATACAAATAAATAATTATATATGTATGTTTGAGCAGGCTGTGCCTGTGAAGGGAGATGAGTCACTTCTTTTTTTTAAGCTGTCCTTGTGATAGCTGAGCAATGTAATTATCTTCCTTTGCATTGTGCTAGTTTTATCTCATTGGTATTAGATTTTTTTTTTATTTTTCCATATTCTATTTTCTGTGGTGGGTGATGTGTAAGACTCAGAGAGGCAGGGCACTACTATGATTTGGTTTGCTTGAGGTTTCAACCAAATAATATTTCAATACTTTTAAATAAAAAAAAAGCCAAAGTGGGAGTGTTCTTGTTCTCATGCACCCAAGTAATGACTAATAAATATTTTTTATAATAGTGGAAAATTTGAAATTGTATTAATTTATCTTTATTTAAAATAATGAAAGAAAAACAAACAACAAAATCCGTTCAACCAGGCCAAAGAGTTTACTGAATCCATACTATGCATAAAATGTATTTAGAAAGGTATATAAAGCTAGAATTATGTTTGGGGCTTTTGTTGCTCAGGACAAAAAAAAAAAGAAAAAAGAAAAAAGCAGCAATGACTTTGCTAGTTGACTTATGAATAATGCATGAATATAGGGCAAATGGCAAAAGGCAAGAGCCTGAAAATATATAAACAAATGAAAAATACACAAAAATAGCTTATTTAAGGTTATATCCATGCTTTCTACTACATATGTAGTGGAAAGCCTGCATATAACCTTAAATAATGAAATACTAACAAATATCCTTTTCTTATTATCACATATATTCCAAATGGAATTAATACGACATCAAAAAGATTTCTTCCAAAATCAGACTTTGACGACATCCCTGATAGTGAGTTAAACTGGACAAGTGTTAAGACAAGACAAGTATTCATTTTAGAATCCCATGCACTTCTCTTGTTACTAATGAGCTTGAAGACCAAGCTCTTGAACAGACTTCTTCACCACAAATAGATTTATATGAATAGGAAAAAAAAAAAAAAAGTACTCATGGTAAAGTAACATGCAAAGTGTAATTCAGTTATATTTTGCATTAATTTGAAATACAGCATTCAAACTATCAATGAGTATCTACAATGAATATCTGCAATGGTAAACATTGACACCTACAGTAGTACACTTGCATAATGTAGCAGACAATAGTACACACTACTCACAGACATGTACAGTAAAATGAGATGGCTGTGACCAAGAATAGACATCTGTAAATCCAGAATCTGAATTTAGTGAGAAAAATTTCACTTTCACAAGCACACATAGTTCAGTCATCAAGCTTTTACTTAAAATATTGCTCAGCCCTGCAAAAAGAGTATCACCTGACCTCTGGTTATCTACGCTGGCTAAGCAGTCAGACAAGAACTGAACTGATAGCAGCACCTGTGCATAGAAAAGGGAACCCTGGCTTTCAGACCAGCTCTGTTCTCCAAGCAACATTACTTTGGCCTTGCTTGGGTTGCGTTTTAGTGTCACAACATGAGAGCTGTGGGTGGATTTGCAGTGACTGCTATGCCAGAGCTCTGCAGGAACACAGGTATTGCTGCAGTGGTACAGGTGTTGTCACACATTGTGAACTGAAGGCAGTACACTCACTGGCAGCTAGAAACACCAGACCTAATCCAGGATTCATTACTAATTTTGTACCTCACTGACATTTTCATCAACTCATACAAGCTCTAACAAAGAAAAGACCCACTGACCACTGACTATGGAATCCTCTGTGCTGCAGTAAAATTTTTTACTCATCCATCAGACTACTGAGTAATACAGAAACATTCATGAATATGAGAAATTGGAATTTTTTAAGACAATGACATGTCATTTTGAACTTAATATTAAATTTAGAACTTTTGTGGTGAAAACCAGTGTAGGTTACCTGTTTATATAAAAGTATTCCGGTACTGCAAAGTTCCCCCAAGCAGCACATTTTGCACATCCAGCAACATTTTTGCATGATTGTCAGTAGTAAGCGATCCAGTGGGAACACTATACAAGAGTAAAAGGATTGCCTTACACACAGAACCTATTAGAACAAAAACCACTAGGCTCTGTGTTGAAGGCATTCAAAAGTCGAAGTCAGAAGCATTACTAATGACAGGCACATGTAATAAGATCTGCATGGTGAGGCAATGCATCATTGCGGCCAGATTTAGAGCCAGATCATCACTTTAGAAATATCAATAGCTGGATAAGGTCCAAGTTACTTCTTCATCAAAGCAGTATGACTCCTGACTCCAGTAAAAATAATAACCTGAATTTGTGGAGACAAAGTTCTGATCAATAATGAATCTTAACATGCCCATGCGATCTTCTGTCTTCTGAAACGTGAATTTGTACTGACACCTTCTTGGCACTCTGCCAGCAGTGGCTGCTCACTGAAAGCTGAGTGGCAAATGTGGGCTTGTGAATGTTGAATTAAAATCTGATATCTGAAGTGTGTTTTACCAGAAAAACTATGATACAACTATAAACTGTAGCTATAAGAAGACTAGAGAAACATTTGATTGTGGTTATTAAATTTCTGATATGAAACGTAACATGAAACATGCATGTTTAGGCCCCTCAAAAGATCACACAAGAACTTAGTCCTTCAAACCAACTTCCCAGGTTCTGGAGCCAAATATCCACTAAATGTTTTCAGGTTTCTTATGGATTGTTCCCCTGCCTTGAAACTGAAAACAGTACCACTTTTGTTGTTTAACAGAACACCACAGACTAGCTAATGGGCCACATATCATGGCCATGTGACAGCCATGGAGTTAGAGATGCACAGCTCTGAACTGTACACATTTCATTATGCCAGCTCAAATTTCTGCTGCTTTGTGTGTCAAAATAATCCAGTATGCACCAAGAAGGTCTCTGAAAACCTCTGGGAAAACAGGATTTGTTTTATAGATTGAGACCCCTGACCCATTTAATCCTTTCCCTGGTCACATGAAGAAGTTAGACACTCATGACTACCAAGATAGGTTTCACTCTGAGTTTCACTATAACTCAGAGATTGATTTAAATGCTAAATTGCAGGTACTTCGACTTTTTCACCATAAATCTGGAAGTGATTTATAGCATTCACTTTAGAATCACAGCATTCTTAAAATATATTTTAAAACATGTCCTGAAGGTCTCAATTCTACGACTGATGTTCACATGATGAAAAAGGATAATTTAAAATGATTGCCTGACCAGGTTTCCTCTGTCATCAAGTTCTATGCTATTCGCACAAGCATACTGACACAAATAGAGAATTCCCCATGCTCTGGGAAATCTGTTTTACCAGAAGTCGGTGAGCACTGAGCCCCCCAATAAATCTTTTGTACATTTTATGCAACTATTGTATTAATTTAGTTAGTGTTAAAGTAGATGTTAAAATTAAAAATCCTCATAGCCACTATCTGATAGAAACATCTCAGGCATGCATTTGGACAGACATTTCTGCAGGATCCAATGGAAATTCATCAAACAGCACAAATACTTGCCTGAACACCCACTGATGCTGGCAGCATAACTGCATGTGAAATTTCTGACTGAATCAGGAACTACTAACTGCTTTAAGGCGTTCTTTCACCTGGACTTCCAGACATGCCACTACTGCTCCTCTCACAAGTCCTGCACTTCATGGTCACTGGATAATGTTTCATACATATATGTATGATAAATACAGAATCCAGAGGCAAGAAAAAATGCATTTTACTCACAGCGTTCCAAACTTCCCTCAGAGCATATATACATATATTAAATTCTGGAAGTCTTGACTTTGTAGTATTTCTGTAAAAATTCAGCTTGTCCAACATCTTCACAATGAAAAGCTGAAAATCAGGCTTCCAAACTCATGTTTATATGCTTTAAGGGATGACCTGATTCTCAAAAGCATTGAGCCGTGGGTGACTTTGGTGGATTTAGGGGAGAGGTTTTCTAACAGAGATAGAAAAAAATGCTCTGCTCCCTTTGTGGCTGGTAGGAGTTTTGCTGTTGAGCTCTGTCAAGCTCAGCTGATAACTCTAAATTTCTGTTTTTGAAAAACAGGTAGTCATAGGAACTGAATACTGAAGAACAGGGCAGGGCTGTCAGAACATCACATCCAAAACACACTCCCTGTTTCTGAGTGTTTACTGTCACTGCTTGCTTGAAAGACTAACAGGTGTATGAGAAATGGGATATGAGAAAGATGTCTTCTTGTTTCAAAATAATTTAATCCTACCCTATTTCCTACTCCCCCCTTGTCTGAGCCTTGAAAGAGGAGATATACCATCTGTTTCAATAAAACATGAAAAGTAGACACAATCGACTGAGGCAGTGCTAGAAGTAGGAAAAATTTTTAAAAAATATATCTTTAAAATATTAAATATGGAAAATTATGAAACAATTAAATACCTGTCCTTTCTGGACTCTATTCTACCATACTTGGGGAAAAGTTTAATTACTGCAATTATGTTTATGAATTTTCATTAGAGAATCACTTTTGCATCATTTTTGCAATCATCAAAGGTACCAAAAGTTTATTATTTAAAGTAACAGTCTCAAAGAGTCCAGAGAGCTCAATTCTATTTCTTTTTAATTTTAATTTTATATATTGGTTATTGATAGAATCTTGTCAACCATGTTTCTCCTCTAGGAACATTTTCTTTTACAGAATGAGTTTCTTCATATTGCAGCTGATGCACTTTTCAGTGTTTTTGTTGTAATTACCGGATTCAGAAGGAAAATGAAAACCACTTAATTATCTAATTGTCTTAGAGACAGCACAATAATTAGAGCTCTCAGAAAAGCAGCCCAGAGGGATTCACTGTACAGAAAGGTAAAGAAAATATAATACAGGCATTTCAGAAACGGCCTAAGTAAAACATTGTAGGAAAATAAATTATGCAAGCAAACCTGAACAGATGCCCTCAAGAACTTTATACTTTAATCAACACAAAATACCACATTTACATTAACAGTGCAAATGCAGTAAGACATGTCACCATAGAATAGCTATTCAGAAGTTATGAAAGGTAAGATACTGAAGCTATACACAAAATTACAAGAAATAGTACTGAAAATAAAATATATGACATATTAAGAAGAAAATTAAAAATATGGGTGAGATAAATCTGAAAACAGAAAGTTAGAAGTCCTAAGCCAATGTACATTAAAAAAAAAAAAAAAAAAAGCTGAGAATGCTCTCATTGATGGACTAATAAAAAGGTTATTTGTAGTGTTTGATAGATCTTCAAGCTGTGGTACAAAAAGTGTGCAAATGTCATATTAGATGTCTGTATAAAGGTTTTTAGGCACACATCTCCAAGTTATTATGCTTTTCTAAACTTTGGAAGTATCTGCAGCTGCACACAGCAAAACCAAAACCAGCTGGACTCTCTTGTACAGCAAAAGGGCAAATTTGAAGGAGTTTCACATTTATGACTTTCATGAGAAATCTTTCAGTCAAATCCAAGAGAAACATGAACATTTATCCTGCTAAAAAGGCTTAACCCTTTCATTCTGACTTTGTGAGGTGATGGCACAGGAGCGGCTACGATCAGGTGGTGGGACTGGTTAAAACCCACCAAATTTCTGCTGCTGCCCATAGACACAAAGGGTGAGTGTGTGCACAAAGGAGAAGTCCCACTGGCTGCAAGCTGTGATACAAACCCTGAGAAGTGGTCAGACCCATGTGGACAATGGTCCCTCTGTGTATAACTTAGAGCACCTCTGAATTTTCAGCACTAGAGATCTTACACTATTTCTCCTGTGTGCCATCACCACAGAGAAAATACTGTTACATTTGAAACTAACAGAATATGTGAACCATTATGTTCTTTTTCATGCCAGAAACCTCAAACTGCCACAGAAGAAATCAACTTCCTTCTGTTCCCAGCAGTTAACATTCATTTTACATGTGTTTTGACACTTGGCAGTAGCTAATTATTGGCTACACTCTTTGCCATGAAGTACTTTCCTTTTATAATTAAGAAATCCTTTGAGTTGTGGACAGTTAACTTTTCTACTGCTAAAGATTGTGACCAATTAGTATGTAAATTACAAGATGACACCAACAGCTCATATGGACAAGAAAATCCTCATGCAGTGAAGGCTACCTGTGCATAATGTAAAAGCAAAGCTGATTTTTAGAAGTTTCAAACCATTTAACTTAAAATGGACCAGAACACAGAACTGCTTGTTTCCTTCTATCAGTGTGAGCCAAGGCACAAGTTCAGTGAAAATCAGAAGATACAAATCTCCAGAAGAAAGTCTTCTTTCACTTTCCTTTTTTACAGTTTTTACCCTTGCCACACTTGACTCACACCTCCGTGATGCTCTGAATGTGTGGCACCCATGAGAAAAGAGGTTCTGAAGAAACAGATATGAAAGAGTGAAACCACTTCTTAAGACTGTGAGATATTTTAACAGTTCCAGAGGTGTTATCCAGTGCTTGAATAAGTTAGGAGGTATCACTCTGATAATCACCTCCCGTTTCTGCCTTCCTAGTGCCCTCAGCACACTTTTTGGGACTATAAGCCACTTAAAATTTTATTTATTAGTATTTTTTAATTGTTTAGCTAATTTTATTTTACATATGTCTGTAATACTATGTTCATGTACAATCTGGTGCCTCCTTCCAGTGAAATTTCTGATTTCATCCACTTACTGCAGGGATTTTATGCATTCATTACATAGATTTCAGGACATTTTCCTAACTTTCCACTGTAATTAGTTTAACACTGTTTTTTGGTAACTCCATGGGGAAAACCCCAAACATTTCTATTTAACTTCTGTTGTTTCCCCGATTTATTGCTCTGTCACTGCAGAAACTAGTTTGTACAAAAAAGTGTACGAAATGTCTTTAGAATGCATGAAAATACATGAAAACAGACTGGTAACACACTCCCGTAAAGGAGTTAACTATTCCGCGCACAGCCTTTGTCAAGAAGCGAGGACGGCAACGCTACGCCGCAGCCGGGAGCGCTCCCTGCCGGCGCGGGCGGGCAGCGGCCCCCACAGACCGGGGGGAGGCGGCGGGGCCCGGGACGGAGGGATTGAGCCAGGGAGGGATTGACAGAAAGAGGGCTCCGCTCGCGGCCGGGGACCGGCGGGCATCGCCGGCTCCCGCCGTGTGCTCCCTCAGCCCCCTGCTCTCCTCCTCCCGCCGTGTGCTCCCTCAGCCCCCTGCTCTCCTCCTCCCGCCGGGTGCTCCCTCAGCCCCCTGCTCTCCTCCTCCCGCCGGGTGCTCCCTCAGCCCCCTGCTCTCCTCCTCTCGCCGGGCGCTCCCTCAGCAGCGCCCTGCCCTCCTCCTCCCGCCGGCCCCGCGCCCCCGGCCCCGCGCGCCCATAGGCTGCCGGCCGCTCAGCGGCAGCCAATCAGGAGGCAGTTGTCAGGCGCTCCCGTCTATTTTTAGCAGGCACAAACAGACGCGCTCGGGGGTGTGTGCGCGCTCTGTCTCGGGGGCGCGGCCGGAGCGCGGGCACGGCGCGGCGGAGGCCCGAGTACAGGCAAGGGTGCGGAAAGCAGCGCCGCGGGCGGGCGGCCGTGCGCGCGCCTCCGCGCCGCGGGGAGAGGGGAAAACCGGACCGGTAACCCCACCGCCTCGGGCAGGTCTAAGGGAAAGCGGAAAATTCTCGATGAAAAGTATTATGTAAAATAAAATAAAATAAAATAAAATAAAATAAAAGTATGGCCCTCGTGCAAAGCGGCTGGTGTGCCTGCTCAGGACCGCGGACGCCGGCCCAGGCAGGACTTGGCCTCTCGAACGAATTAGCAGCAGAAGGGAAAGGTGGGATTAGTGGTATGGGCTAAACCCTGCATCTTTTATTTTGTATAGTCTCATTTAATTAAATTCAAACATAAGGTAGCCAGCTATCTCTGATGTGCTTCTGATAAGTTTGGATAATGATAGATGTATAAGTTGAGGAGAAAAAAAGCTCAGACATAAACACTTAGATAATACATACGGTGGGTATTTTGGAGAGTTCAGATATTTCAGATCGCTGGAACTGCATTCTTTCCTAGTTTCTCACAGAGCTCTGGATTCAATAGAGCTTTTTAATAGATCCTTGAATTCAGAAGGATTAGATGTGTGCTGAAGCATTCAGTATGGGGATGAAGCCAGGCCTCTAGTTCAGAAAAGAAAATACTGAAGGACAGTAAGGAAAACTGTTTTTCTAATACTTTAAATTAAGCCTTCAACCAGCAACAGTGTCAGCATATTGTAGAAATATCAAGGAAAATACTGGTCTTGCTAAGCAAGTTTTAAAAGACCCTTGTATAAACATAAAAGGTCTGTCTGTCTAATGCTGTCTGTCTAAATATATAAGTACTTAGCCCCCAGGTGATCAGCTGTTTTGGGATTTGTGCATAGTGATGGGTCATAAGAGCTTCTCAGGCTTTGTAGTGACCTGCTCACAAAAAATACAGAATGTATGAAATGCAGACTAATCTGTGCACTAAATCTGCAGCCCCCTAAAGGAGTAAACTGATCTGCAGCTCTTGTGCTGACCCTACAGCACAGGGATGGATTTCACTGCCCATAAGCACTGAGTTTTGGACA
This sequence comes from Phylloscopus collybita, assembly GCA_027886175.1. NCBI lineage: Eukaryota > Metazoa > Chordata > Aves > Passeriformes > Phylloscopidae > Phylloscopus > Phylloscopus collybita. Next base: position 43,632,228 of record JAJNNQ010000137.1, on the reverse strand, counting down.
CCTCGAGAACAAAATTTTACAAAATAAGATGGATTCTTCAAAGTCAGCCAACTGCCATTTGTTTTTGCAAGGAAAAGTATTCCCCGACAAATCTTGCAATATCAGAGCAAAACATTGGCTGGCTGCTCCTCGTCATCACCAGCCTTTGAGAGATGGTCAGTGCCAGGCTGCTCTGAAATCCTTGTCTTCATTACTCAATTCCCATGGATGCTTTTCAGTTGCCAGTAGGACATACCAAATCAGCAATGAAACAAAAGAACAAAGTTTGCTGTGACAATATTTGAATGCCATTTCAAAAAAGTGGCCTGTGGATTTAAAATCTGCCCGAAAAAAATGCTGTTTATTCTGTCATTGCCAGAACACTGATATAGTCAGAAACATTATTTCAATGAAGTTTTTACATGCCATTGAACATTTTCTCTGTGTTCACGGGTTGTCAGTCTTATGTGCAGATTAAACTTAAGTTCTCACAGAGGAAGTTCACGCAGCGTGAATTCCGTTAGCTTTGCTGATCCCATTATGTGGCATAATTTGAGAGTGAAGATTGCTCTGCATAAATATTCATCTAGCATCTTTCAAGTTTTCACTTTTCATTCTGCTGCTGCCTGACCCTGTCTGCCACTTTTCTCTGAATAATCATTACTGCTGAGCAACCCATTTGGAGAAAAAAGGCATTTGCAAGACTAAAATACCCAGACAGCACTGGATGTGTGGATTGTCACTAGGACAAGTTGCAGCCTGTTGCAATTTATAACTGTGGATATTAAAATAATCTCATGTGCTATTTGGAATTTTTGTGCATTTCTCTCTGCAAATGTCATGGCCTCTGGCTCACACAGAGGCCATACTCAACACATAGATAGTAGCACCCCAATTCTTAGTCTAAGCACTCCAAACCCAAATTATAAATTTTTACTATTTTAAGTCCAGCAGTTTTTTTTAAAATTGTAATAATTTTTTTTTTAAGTTTTTCTTTTTTTTGGTGCAGTTTCTATCAAGTCTGTAACCCAAAGGTTCTGCTTATGCATTGAGGTGAACTAAAATTGGTGAAAATCAACAAATGTGATGTGTTTTTGTGGAAGCAAAGAATCAAAGCAAGGACTCTCATATTAAGTGAGTCTAAAAGATTATGCATTAGAGAATTCAAGCCCAAACATGATAAAATTGACCACAATTCTCTTGTGAATCCTCAGCAGGTCCTGGGACATGAATGTCTGTTCTCCACAATTGTTAATCTAGCCAGTAAGGGAAATTGCTATTCTTATCTGTTCCCAGATGTACTGTCATGTGTTTCAGATTGTGTGTTTCCAGCATGTGAGAACATGCACAGATTTTCTAGGTGAGCTGAGGTTATGGGAACCCATCCCCCTGCATTGTTGTTGCAGTTGTGCAGTGCACTTAACTGAGCATGTATGTGATGGCTGTGCACATTAGCTGTCTCTTTTCAAGGAAGACTGTGCATGAGTTCCCTACCATATCCCTACAATTCAGGCCAGATGAATTACCTGCATTTTGGAAAATCAGAGTCAGCACCCCTGAAGTGCAAGGGAAGAGTCCCTGGGAAAATCGTTCTCCAGATCATGAAGTCTCACATCCATGCTTCCATACTGTGACTTCGGGGATATGAGCAAGACAAGTTTTTCAGCAGCTCAGGCTTGCAGTTACTGCTCCCTAAGACAGAGCTCCTACGGAAGAAAGCCCCCCCCTCCCCAATGAAAACAGCTGCCTGAGAAAGGCAAGATGCATCCCCGCGGCAGGAATGTGACAAGCCACAGGCTGTGCTGCAGACCTTCCTGAAGCTTTCCTAGGGCGAAACATTGGAGAGCACTGGAGGGGCTGTTCTGCCGTGCAGTGCTCTGAGACAGGCTGGCAAAAAGAGAGACATGCTTTTCTACTTATAAGATGCATACTTTTGGCGGGTACTATCTTTACACCTTTTTCTTTCCCTTTATTTTCATCCAGTCAGAATTCCCATGGACACCACTTACATAATTTCCCTGCTTATCAGCTTGACATCTTAATTGCAGAAACTGCACCAACAGGGAAAAGCTGCTAGATAGCAGGCACCAATGCCACATCAGGTGAAAACAAGTAATCACATTACTCAGGAAGACCAAAGTGGTGAAAATATACCCTCCTGGAAATTCAAGGAGGGTATATTGAGACTTACTTCCAGAGTGACTGAACTCTCTTGCGATCTAGACAGCTTTGATCCAGTCTTCCAGTAAAACAAAACCAAAACCAAACCAAACCAAAACAACCCACAAAACAAACAAACAAACAAAAAACAAACCCAAACAAACAAAAACCCAGACAACAGTGTAGGGTAGAAACATTAGTGTGATGAAGGCTGTATGATTCAGAAAGGTTTGTTAAAGCCTGATTTCAGGGCAGCTGCTTGGCTCTGGTCCTGCACCGGTGTACTTGCCAGTGTGCTCACGGAGTCTAACAGAAACTTGGACATCAAAGAAATGGACCAGAAATTTTCCAATGGAAGACTGGGCTGTTATTCTCCCTGTTTTCATAAGGATGCTCCAGTCTGCTTTAGTGGGAAATTAGAATGGCAATCATTTTTCCATTCAAAGTAGCATAATTTTTAATGTGCACTTCATATCTGCAAGGCTTAAAATATATATTGTCTCTGTTTATGGGAACTGATGCTGACTTAACATTTCTCAGTGCCCTATGCCTTTTTCTAAAAGAAAACTTTTTTGTAAGAGACTCTTGTTCTAATTAAGATCAAATAATTTATCAAGTACATTATATTTTGGACCTGTCACATCAGAGCGTATGCATCACAGTGACTTATGTGTGGTGCAGTCAATCAGCCATGTGAATGAAGGATTATGCACAGACTTTCTGGATGCTTTGGGGTTTGAACCCTGCAAGCAGTAGATCACAGATGCTTTCTGTCATGTATTAATAGCTGTCTCAGCATGAGAACTGGAAGCCCGGAGCTCTCATAAATGCTAAAAACATTTCACCTCCAGGACTTAGAATGCGTTACTTAATGTGCCAGTGAAACACTCTGGAAGCTGCTTTTATTTTTCTCCAAGCCACTTTTAAAAGGATTTCAAGTTTGGAGAAACATTACTGTATCATAAAATTTTTAAACTTATGTGACATTCTCTAATTGTTTTATTTTTGCCATGGAGGCATAGCAAATTATATTCATAGACAAAAATACCTTGTTTCAGTCGTCTGAGGGTAAACTCACTTATTTGGTGTTCCTGGTTGAGCAGTAAGAGATGAGTGAACCTGACCTATGCTTAATTACAGCATTTGTTGTACAAACATATTGTAGTGGAACCCCTGGTGAACTGAGAAGGCAGTGCGTCCCCGTTGTTCCTTGTCCTGAGCCACTGCAGCTTACTGTGAGACCTTATTAATTTCTGTATCCTAGGCATTGGAAGAAGAGAGGGAATATGGTGTGGCATTTTCTTGAAGTTGTTAGTGCAGCCTTAGGAGGGGCTGGTATTTGATTTGATGCTGACCACACTCGACTAAGATTCAGGATGCTTTTCTGGGTGAACCTACCTCTGTGCAGCCTCAAATGATGGAAGAATTACTGTTAAGCATTTATTAAAAGAAGAAGTTGATCTTTTGAAAGCATTCATTTTGGTACTAGAAATAGAAGCTAATTTCCTCTGCTCTGTGCTGCATCTGAACTGCTGCTGAGAAGCAGTTCTTTGAAGGAAATCCAGATATCCACATTCAGTCCCCATCTCTGATAGAGAGCCAACAGGTCTGGCTACATCAGCTGATCTGGTCAGCTTCTTATTCTCCAAGTTTGGGAGAGTGTGGCAATATGTGCTGCTGTGAGGACTGGGAATGAGTTCAGTAGCATCTATGGTACAGTCATGGTAGTGACATGATGTAAAGATGAGCACTAATCTTATCCATTTCCGGCCACAGCTCATGCCCAAGTGCTGACTAACCTGCCCTTAGTGTCAGTTTTAGCCAAGTCAGTGAGTCGAAGTTACCGACCATACACAGCCATAGACTTGGTCACATGCCAGACCCATTTCTCCATCCAGTGGTGTCTGGAGTCCTTCACATCTTTGGTGCTGCTAAAAGTTCAACAGAACCATCTGTAATGGTCCTTTAGCCATGACAAATAGCATTTGGACCTGTTCTTGTTCTGAGTAGAGAATTTTTCCTGTTACACAAGATGCCTACAGATGTAGTGTCTGTGGCATACCTGCTCTGTTCATTTGGTGGGTGCAGAAGCAGATTCTGCCTTTGTGCCTGATTTGTCTCCGCCCTTTATTTCTTTCCTGCCAATGATTTTTTTTAACCAGAGCACAGTTAACCTGCCTTGCTCATCTCCCTTCTCTTTATTGGTTTGATGCAGCCTTTTATGAACTGAGAAGAAGGTAATCTCATCTCTGGGCAAATACTTCCTCTGTCTGCAGATGGCTTTAAGCAGAAGCAAGACACACAATTAAATGCAGGCTAGAGAAACCATGCTGTACCATGTGGCAGAAGCAGCTGGGAAGCAAGGCAGCATCTGAGATGAAACCCAAATGTGTGCCCGTCACTGGTTTGTGCTGTGGCTCTGGCAAGCTTACTTGTGTGTGCTGACTCCTGGTCTCCCCCTTCCCTGAAGCATCAGCTTTTAACTGCTGCCAGAGGCACTGTCATTGGCCTTGTTTTTTTTGTTCTTGCTAATGTTCCAGGTCAATAGATCCCATGTTCTTCCAGCACTCAGAAAAAATAAATGGTATCCCAGAGCAGCATCGTCTCCTTCATTGTTTTTCCTTCGATGTAACCATCACTAAATGAACAAACAATGAAACAGTTCATATTGATACAATTTCTTTGTGTAACTGGTTACTTTTAAAGCTTTTTTTTTCTGTTTTCTCTTGCAAGAGAAGTATACATTATGGTGACCAAATAATTCAAACTCTGTCATGTTTCTTTGTAGGGATTTAGCCCAGAATTGGTACAGTAATTATGTAAATGTTGTGGGTTTGGGGTTTATTTGTTGTTTTTTCTTCTTTTTTTTTAGTGATTTTCAGTAGCATTTTTGCTGTGAAGTGACTTCTGAGAAGGAAGCAGACTCTTTTAAGAATAATGATTACACTAAAAGTGAGAGAAATGTAGTTGCAAATAATGTTCAAGAAGTCAAATATATCCTGACCTTGCTTGGCTTGTTAAACTGTTTGCACAGCCATAGTTACTGATTGCACAGTTAATAACTGGACCAGTTGTTTCAAGAGCACACAGAGTTAAATGCTCTCTGCACATCATTTACCTCTGAGTCCAGATGACCTATTATGATATTTTTGAAGAGATTACTACTGAGACTTCTTTTCATTCTCCCTCTAATTATATCCACTTTTGTCTTTCCTTACCTTAGAATTTAGCCCCTGGAAAAGATTGCTTTTTTGCCCTTCGGATTTTTAGCTAGATTGCCCCTATTCCTAGTATGAGTTATAGCAGGCTTCACTTTGTCCCTAATTTATTGAATACATGTGATACATACCTGAGGGCAATACTAGAACTCATGAATTCTGTATCAGAGAATGTGGGATGGAGAAAAATAGGTATTTATGACAAAATTGGGAGGAAAAGCAGAAATCAGTTGAATAAATGAACAGTGCATCTCCCATCCTAGCAAATATGACTCAGGCATAAAAAGATTTAAAGTTCATTTGTTTGTACAAATGAATGCACTAATAAAAGACAGCACTTGAGGCTTTAATATCTCTTAATAACTCTACAATGTAAAAAATGCCAATGTAAAGAAGTGACAGGATCTCTCACATATCTCATGTATGATTTCTATAAAGTCATCTTATTCGCAGTTTTTTGAAGTATGTTAGGGAGAAAGAACTCAGTATGTTGTTAAAGAGCAGAGACAGTCTGAAATTCATGAAATGAAAGATCACCTTAAGCTGTTGCTTTGAAGTTTCACCAGAGTTTTCCAGTTCATTTCCTACTGATGGAAAACTTGCCAAAAGTACTCCCAGCAGAGATAAAAAAATATTTGGCCTGCTGGAATCCACACTTCAAGATTATCAGCAGATCAAAGACACAAGAGTCAAGCTGTATGCTACAGACAATTTACATAAAATTTATATTTTTATATATATATCTCAGTGATTATTTATCTCTAGCTAATTAATGCACTCATTACTTATGCAGGTAGCTCTGAGCAGGATGTGGAAAGATGTGAAATCTATAGGATGAAAAAACACACTTCAGTTGATTGGTTTAGATTTTAAATTTCAGGCTGACACTATCAGATTTGTTTTCTTCCTTTGAAAAACTTTCAATGATTCTTAAGTTCTCTGTCAACCTTTTTTTTTTGTTGCTATTTTTAGAGCATTTATTGAGTCCAAAGCGTCTGTTCTGTTTTATTTAGTTGTAGAAGCATGGTTTATCTTTCATTAAATTATGGTTATTTGGAAAGTGTCCTTTGCACAGAAACAACAACTAAAACTGAGATTCTTATTAACTCAAATGTTTGAGCTGATAATAGGCTCTGAAAGCTTCCTTTCTTTTTTAATTGCCTCCCGTGGAAAGAGGTGTTTGTTTGGTTTTTTGTTTGTTTTTTTTGTTTGTTTTTGTTTTTGTTTTTGGTTTTTGGTTTTTGTTTGTTTGTTTGTTTTGGTTGGTTGGTTGGTTGGTTTGGTTTGGGTTTTTTTTGTTTTTTTGGGGGTTTTTTTTTGGTTTTTTTGGTTTTTGTTTTTTGTTTTTGTGCACTCCATCCTTGCTGTGTCCAATGGCTTTATCACCAGTGGGCCTCTGCAGGAACCCAGAGATGGAATGATGGGGCCAGGGAGGAGGTGGCAACAACCTTGCCTCTGGTGCCCAGCTTCTGGCCAGACCTCACAGGACAAAGCGGGCTTTGATAGCTGTCTTTGCTTCAGCCCAGAGACCTGCCCCAAACATTTGAATCTGTGCTACGAAATGTGTTATGCAGTGAAACATTGAGCAACATGTACCAGGAAAAAGCTTGTGAAGCAACAGAGATGAGCAAAAAGAACCTGGGGTTGCTCCTCCTTCCCACTGCAGCAAAGTGCTTGCCCTCTGCTGGTTGTGAAACTCCTTACCTCTTGCAGAAGTGGCATTTGTAGAAGTCTCTTTGGTGGAGCCAAATATCCCACCCACGTATTTTAGCTCTGGGAAGGGCTGTAGCAGAGTATGCTGGGGAATCTTCTACAGCTTCTACAGAGACAGGTGGGACACTTTAACACTACATTTTCATGTGGAAAAATTTTATTTTCAACAAATCAGTGGGAAAAATCAAACACTACATCTTTCTAAGTTGACCCAAAGTACAACAGACCTCAGTCAGCCCAAGCGCAGAGCTTTGGACAAGTTCTGCAGTATCCCTCACCTTTATCCCTGACTGGGTGGTAAAACCATATGTAAGGAGTCAGAAATAAAATAATTTGGAGAAAAAACATAAAGCAATTGTACTTGACGTGAAGCTCTCAAGGTGGTATGGTGTGAAGTCGCTCTTCAGATCTACAGATCTTAAATGATCTGTAAAAATATGAGCACAGCATACAAAGCTCACTTTAATAAATTATATTCTTTTTAACTCTTCCTTTGTTTGAATGTGTCAAGGTTTCCTGCTCTGAATAGTCAATCTGATTTTTTTTCTCATTACTTACTATGTGTTTATTTGGTTTTTAGTTGCTGCATTTCTCTTTTCAGGGTAACACTGTATTATCATATTTCAGTCTCAGTTTCTAGATCTGTTTGCTATACACGGTCAACTAAAAATAATCTGCTTTATCCTTGGACATATTATATAAATTCAATGGGTAGAAGTTACCCACTGCTTTCCAGAGGATACTATCTAGTGTATATCTATATATATATGTATATCTATGTATATCTAGTGTAACTTCGATGATACCAACAGAGACAGAATATGCTGACAGGTGTTTCCAGCAGGAAAGTCCTTCTCTCTTGTCTTTTCCCAGATCACAGCCCAATTAAAATGTATTTAAAATGTACAATAGGCCCTTGATCTTTCTTGATATGGTTACTATAATTTCATTTAAGACATATTTAATTTCTTTTGGATATCTGTGATAGATGTTTCTTTCTAATATCTGCCAGTCCTAAAATAAATGTTCCGCTTTGATCTGCCACACATTATTATTCTGGCAGCTTGGGCTGCCCTCCCACAGCCTTGTTTGTCCTGTCAGACCTTCCACCCTCCTGAGATATTCTCATGTTGCTGCTGAAGATTGATCTGTGCTATGTGATATGCCCATTTCTGGCCCGTGCATTTCTTTGTGGAAAGGGCTGGGTGAGGTTCCTTGGCATGATTAATACAGCTGCTCAAAGCAGCTGATCATAATGGCCTCTCAGTTTAGAATCTATTAACTGGCATCCTGCTTTGTTTAGATAATAATGTTAAAAAAAAGGGGGAAATAAAAAGGAAAAGAAAAAAATATCTCAGAGAACAGTATCATTTGCCCATGCAGAATATTTCCGTAGATCCAGGACTCAGAGAAGGAGCAGCAAGACTGCAAGTGACTAGGGACAAAACTGTGGGGATGGCAAGGGGACTGTGGGAGAAAAAAGGTAATGATAGGATTAGATATGATGCAAACTTTACCTATTTATTGTTTTTTTAAAAAAAAAGAGTTATCCTAAATATTATAATTTGGATTTAAGCTACAAATATGCTCACTCCTTAACTGTTTCCAGTTAGATCAATAAAGGTACCTCTGAACTGCCTCAGTCATATGTTTCTAAAACTTACATCCTTAAAGTGCTTTCTCCTCTGCTGCCCATGTCCCTGTGCTCCTTTATCTATGGTCTTGTTGGGCACTGAGAGAAAACCCCCACAAAGTACCTAATTCAGTAAAAGGTTCAGGGCTTACTGCCAGCTCCACTGGCTCAGCTGCTAGAGGGCTCACTGGAGTGTGGGGTCCAAATTTTGTTGAATTCTTGGCCTGCAGGAATAGAATTTTTTCAGCTCCAGACCATCTGTTGAAAGTTTTCCATGCGGCAGTAATTAAGTAATTATTAGGGCAGAGAAAGCATGCGTCTATGGCCTGGGGACAAGGATGGGGGTGGCTTGACTCCTGCACAAGGTCTATTGAGCACTAAATGTGAAATACTCAGACACTTGTGAGAGCAGAGGTAAGAGCCTCATCTCTCTCTTGTAACTCAGAGTATCATTTTTGCTGGAGTAGCCACTTGGGGCCTTTGAGATGGACCTTCAGGGGTCCACAGGCACCAAAAAGGAGCATAGCCCAGGTGTCCCTCCCGCTGGACAGAAGTGCTGGCCAGAGAATCACCATGCAAAAAGGGGAGACACACTCCTGCCTCCACCTCAGCTTTGCATGACAGGCATAGATCAAGGTCAGTGCTCAAACTCATCATCCTGAGGCCAGCACATCCTGTCAGCCCCAGGTAGAGAAGAAATTCAAATAATGCTGAACATGTATAGTGCAGGCACATCCCCACCCAGCCAATGGCGTTTTCTGGTGCTGTTTATAGAGTGCCTCAATCTTTACACTGAGTTTAGACTAAACTCATGAGTTCATGAGTTCATCTACTTCTAACAGCATCAGCTGATTTAATAAAAATGTTACTTCATTCCCTGGGCCCTCCTCTCTTTACTGGGATCCTACCTGCCCAAGTCAGGGCAAATCATGAAGTCATATGACCAGAAAAGACATTTTGATAAAGTGAATGCAGTCCAGATGATTAGTGAATGAATGTATCATCTGTCAAATCTTTATTAATTAATTAACCTCTAAGTACATTAAAGATAGAAATGTACATTAGTCCATTTGTCATAGAAATTCTTATCCTGACATAACTGAACTGGAGAGATAAACAGAAATGTTAGAATGGGCAGATATATTTCTCCCATGTCTTTTTTCTCCAGTAATTAACTTATTTGCAAAGCTATGCACTTTAAAAAAAAAACAAACAAAAAACCAAAAAACAACCCAAAACCAAACTCTCTCTAATGTCACATCACTTGAAAAATCTTCAAAACCAGATTGATATTTAAAAGCCACTTTTTTTTTTTTTTTTTTTTACCCTAATAGGAGGGTAACAAGAACACATTAAGGGTTTGTAATATGGGCAGGACTATGTAACCCCAAAATTTTGTGGCTAGGCCTCATTTTTGGAAGTTACTTAACATTGAGGAACCTACCTCCCCTGTATGATATCCAGTCTGTTTCTTGTGGCTCATCAAGACCTTCAGTGAGCACATTCCCAAAGCCAACCTTTCATATAGGCAGGAGATGCCCTGTAGAGCACGAGGCACCACACGTGTGGCATTTGTTTGTGCTGTAATCTATACCTGAACAGCCTGGGGCATGCTGCAGGCTATCCCTGAGACAAATACAGTGCTCAGAGGCAAGTGGATCAGGAAAAGCATTGTGCTTTCTTATGTTCCCAAAATTAAATGCTGAATACATGCTGCCATGAGTTTCAGAAATATGACTGCCTAACTTTGGTCAATAAAGTGGCCCGAGATCTAGGAGCTCTGTGAATGTGGAGGGACCGAGCCTTCTAAAATATGTGGCTTGGAATATTTAATTTGTTTTAAACTGAAATAATACTGCCTTCTTCATACTGTACATAATTCCGACCTTAATACTGATATCCTTGAAACCAGCAGAAAAGTGAAGAAACCAAAGAAACAGTGAGCTGTTCTCACTGTTTCCCTGTTGTAAATTTGGGGAGAGGAAGCCATGCAAATATTAATGGCACATCAACAGATAACATTGATTAGTGACATTTCTGGCTTGACTATCCACTCCATGGAAGCTGCTGAATTTGGAGAGGATTTTTTTATTATTATTTCATAATTTCATATATTCTGAGGAAAAGCCAGTTTACAGAATATCCTTTGGTGTCCTATTGTTTACTAGAGCTCTTTGTTTCCTAATTCCCAAATAAGATGTATGGAAAAATAGAAATTATTTATAAAAGGTGTAGTCTGGGACCCATGTGGAAAACCATACAGTATCATGTTGCTCCAAGCTTTAATAGGTAATGTATTTTGTTTCTAAGGCCTCAAAGACATCTTGCTTCACTGAAGGCTTAGTCCATCTGTATGGAATGCTGAATACACCACTTGATGTCACCCTTGCTCTCCCCTAAAGCAAACAGAGCAATAAACCACAAAGAACCATGAAGTTTTAAAGTCTTGGATACACTACAAGGTGGCAAATGGCAGGTTAGGAGCAGAATATGGATATTGTAGGACAATTTGTAAATGACACATGAAATGGTCTGTCTTTAAAGGAATGTATTACCTTTTACATGGAGAAATCTCTGAGTCTAAAACTAGTATTTATTGATTTATTTCTAGTCCCTCCAAAAGCATCAAGGTAAAGTTGAACATGTAGAACCTACTCTAAGTCAAATTTCGTGCTTCAACACATAGGAAGTCACCACCTGCTGCTTTTGTATTTTATTAAATTTCTACAGAGTTTTGTAGTTAAAACTGAGTTTCAGGAAAAGGAAATGAGTAATTTTAGGAAAAGGAAATGAGGTGTTTATAGGACAAACATTATCTGCCACCTTCTTGCCAGTGTTACCAGATTCAAATACTCTCTGATAGCAGCTGTACAGATGTTAACAATAATTTCAGTAACATCTGCAGCAGCACCCTTCCAAATTATTTTTATTCTTGTCACTTCTCTGTACTTTTGCTCATAGCTGACTCCTTTTTCACAGCTGCCAAGAAAAGTCCCCTAAATGCCAGGAATATAAGCTATATGGTCATTAGTGATAAGTCACTCACTCCATCAGTTGTGTGGAGGAACAGAAAGGAAATTGACCTAGCTCTGTCTGAGATGAACAGATGACAATGAACATGAGCTAAGAATTTGCCCAGAGACGTTTAGATAAACCTGTTGAAACTTTGCCTCTCTTAGACATCCTCAGACACTCTCAGCTGGTTGTAAATACCCTGGAACACTTAGTCCTCTCAGATTCTTCAGGACAACAGCAAACGGGGAATGGCTCTCTGAGAGAGATTTGCTCATATGCTTTAGTCATAAATCATCCTGTGCAATGAGATAACTAGAAACAACTGCAATTTGGTGACTCACCATCAGCAAGACAGAAATTAAAGTTCAGAGAAGGATATTGGTTTCAGAAACATTCATGTAATACTGCAATTATCCTTGCTTGTGAGACACAGTCCCAGGTGAAGAACTACTTATCAGTTACTAGCACTAGTTGTCAAAGAATGTTATTTTTATGAGTGATTTCTATGTAAACATAAGTGTTTTTTACAAAGTATAAAAATTGGCTTTGGCTGGAGTAAAGTTAATTGTCTTCACATTGGCTAGTATGAGGCTGTGTTTTGGATTTGTGCTTGCCACAGTATTGACAGTATAGAAAGGTTTTATGTTGTTTCTGAGCAGTGCTTACACAGAGCCAAGGCCTGCTCTGCTTTACATAATGTCTTGCTGGCAAAGAATTGCCTGGAGGGTTGGGAGAAGACACAGCCAGGACAGGTGACTCCAACTGAACAAAGGGATATTTTGTACCACACAGCATCATGTTCAGGAGATGAAGAAAAGCAAGAAGGAAGGAGGTTGTGGGGGGACGTTTGGAGTGATGCCGTTGTCTTCCCAAGTCACCATTACATGTGATGGAGCACTGCTCTTGTGGAGATGGCTGAACACCCACCTGCCCATGGGAAACAGTGAACTTATTCCTTGGCTTGCTTGTGCATGGCTTTTGCTTTTCCCTATTAAACTGTCTTTATCTCAACTCATGAGTTTCCTAACTCTGACCCTTCCAGTTGTCTCCCTGAGTGTCTGCTTGGAGCTTGATTTTTGGTGGGGCTTGAATTGTGACACAAAGGAAAAAAAGCAGTCGCTAAAAATGGACGCTATCTTGTGAAGATTTTTGATCAAAACTTAATTCTGGTGTCTCGGAGGAGACAAAAGGATTCATCCGTTTTCAGGCAAGAAAAGAATACTCCATAATTTGTCCCTCAGAGTCACATAAAGACTGAGATAAAGAATTTTGAATAGCACTTTACACTCTGATTTTACAATACCAAGTGTACTGAGCAGTCCATACTGTAAGAATTCAGTAGTTCTTAAGACTAGTATATTATACATAATCAAGAGCTGGAAACCTCTCAAAAGTGAGGCAATCTAAAATAGCTAAACCAGGAGATGATGAAAAAAAAAAAAGAAAAAAACCTCATGTATAAATTTGGAAGGAAAACTGAAATCTGTTGTGCTTCTTCTTGAGCTACATTAAAATAATGAGTCAATAAGAGCTATGACACTTATTTTGGACAAGAAAGAGAAGAAGGAATCTAATCTAAAGTTAAATATGTTTATACAGATTTATGGGACAGCTCAAAACCAACAGAGGTAAAGACTAGAGAATGAAGCTTACAAATATGAGAAATAAACTATAAAGCAATCATATTTAGCTGAAATTCATCACTGGTAATGAAAAAAATGTACCAGATTCTTTTAAGATTTTCCTACATGCATCCCATTACATACATTTTTCACAATAATGTGAAAAAAAATATAGATCTTGCAATCTTAAAAGTGCTATCTACTGTCATTATGCTTCCTAAATGTCAATATAATACTTGTGTTCTCAGGATACTGACTACTTGTATTTGTACTCGTCAATTCTTTCTTTGCCCACTAGATGGTACTGCCAGCTTTAATTACACCATCCAAGGCTGAAGTTACAGTGTGTGTGTTTCACCGTTTAGTCCCAAACCACAGCATCAAGGACTACGTTGTATTTTTCAGCTGCCCCAGTGTAAATTTGTTTTAACTCTACTGGTTTTATATCCTTATCTAATGGACTATCGATGGATGGTCAAACAGATATTGGTGCCACACCTTAAAATAAAGCAGAAATATTTCAGCCAAATAGAAGTATTTGTAAGCAGGTCCTATGGTAATTAACCTCATATAGTTGCAATTAAAATATTTTCAACCATCTTTGGCTGGAAACAACTTCTTCCTCAATTTTTTATTTCACTTCTAAACCACAAAATGCACAGATATCTTAACTGTCTTACAGATGGAAGAACATACTATTTATAATTTGGATTCATTAGTCCTTTCAGTGTAACCATGCTGTTTTGTAGCCAGAAATTCTGAGTTATCTAAATTTAATATGAATACCTGATCAAGTTTAATTTATAAACTCAAATATCATCTGTTTTACTGGCCAACCCAATGCCCATGAACTATGTGTCTGTTTCTGCAGATTTAGCAGAAAAGAAGTCCAGATTTGCTTTCTGGAGAAGAAGGTCTAAGCAATCATTACTTAACATTACTCTCTGTCCTTGGTTAGAGAAAATCATTCATTAAAGGAATGAAAGCTTCCTTTATAAACCTTAAACATCATAGATGTGAATTAGTTTCAAGCTGTAGAACTGAGGGCTTTTAAAAGGCAGTGAGAAATAGAGGAAAGTAGGACTTGTGAGTCGACCTGAACCATCCTGAATCATCGCCACCTTGGGATAGTGGGAGAGGTAGGACATCCACAACTGGAAGGACCATCCTTCCATGGGGCAAGATCAGCTACATGGTCAGGTGCATATGATGCACTGGGAAAGATCATGGACCATGCGCTATCTGAACAAAGATTTTGTTTGTCTTCTCTAATCCTAAGGGTTCAAGGGCTGTAGAAATGAGATTTTCCCTCTGAATAGAAAAAACAACTAGCTTGCTAAAGTAAAAACGTTACATTAAGAAAAGTAAGGAAAAGGCCAAAAATTATTATTTCATTGGAATAAATATTCTCTAGCAGTGAAAAGGGAACAAGAATGTAAGAAGCAAAGGAATCAATGGAGAGTCCTCCAAAATACCCATACTGCAGTGCTTTAGTCATTCCAGTTCACAGAGCTGATCTTTTTTTGTGTTCACAATGAAATGAAATATATCTGTTTTGGAGAAAGTTAAGCAGTTGCTGCTTTATGTGAAACCTTCAAATGTTGATTTTTTTGTTGGACTTCTATGTCTCTCTTTTTCCTGAAGTCACATGCATGACATAACCTTCTTTTAGATTATTCACTTCAGCAAACAACATTTACTCGAGGTCCTGTTTTCCTTTCCTCTGTTCTGGGCTCCCCACAATGCAATCAATTTCTTTTTTAATTTGTGCAGTTTTGCCATGGAGCAACTGCTGCATTTGGCCTGGACTGATCTGAAGGAGACTGTGCCTTGTGTACAGAAACTGAAGCAAATTGTGTAGCATGATCAAAAGTTAATGTTCTTCAGTCAGAGGAGAAAACAAGATCCTTCAATTGAGAAGTAAATATAGAATGGTATTCTATGAAAGAAAGAGCGCTTGAATCCAGGCAATATAATTTTTAATTCCATTTCTGATTCTTAGAGTCTATTAAAGTTAAATCACTCAGGTAGCTACAAGAATCATCTTTTGAGATGTGGCAAACACAATGTTTATTACAATCAAAATAATTGCTTTTTTTCAGGAATATTTTAAACTTACACATAGATCAAAATTTTCTGGGTTTAAATTGTTATAAAGAGTACTTGGTTTCTATACTGGCTTTGTTTTTCTTGTATTCTGTAAAGTGATTTATTGCTAGAAAGCAGTAGGAGAAAAAAAACCTATTCAAAACAAAATTTTTTACTGGATCAGTGATTCTGACCTTGATTTTCTTGCCTAAGGATTTCACAGACACTTGTTACACACAGGAGTCATACATGTGCAGTGCATCAATTCTTAGAAGTCAGTCTGTAGAAGACAAGTTAGAAATAAAGCCCAAATTCATAATCACTAAAATGTTGCCCACAGATTTAGAAGAGAAATGAACAAAGTGGGCTGAAGTAAGAATTGTTTAAATTTGGTGGAAATTTGTGCGTGGTTCTATTGCCTGGATATGCTATCCACAAAGGAGAAAAAGTAGCAGTTCATTCCTGGGAAGTTCCTTCTTACATTGGAGAGACTTCAAGACCACTCTAAAAATATGTACACGTTGTTCATTAATTTTCCATCTGCCTGTATGGGTGTGTTCAATTCATTATGTGCCATTGATAAAATGAAGATTTAACATTCTTTGTCAGAGTTGGATAGATATACGTTGATGTATTTTAATGACATCTTCATATTTCCAAGGGTCTTGTGATTGATCTAGTAACGCTAAATGGTGAAATGGCTCCAGACACTGGCTGTGTTTTTTGTGCACCTGTGATGTGGTGTAACTGACAGGATCAAGGCATTGGCAGGGAAACCAGTGGGATCTCCATCCAAAGAGACAGCAGCACCAGCTCCTTCTCTTTTCTTTACAACCTGCTACATATGCCAAGACATGGTGGAATTCGTTGCTTGCTTGATGACTTTACCTTAAACACATAGAACATTATGTACTGCTCAAGGCTCTTATACATAGGCACTGTTAAAAGAGGACTGAACTTGCATTAATGTTTTCACAGTAATTATCCTGGGAGAAGCTGAAGCTGTTGTGGACTGAGACAGTCTCATTGAACAAAAGCATCTAGAAGGAATATAAGAAAAAAGACCTTGTAAATGTATTTGCCAGAACAAAAAAAACAAAACAAAACAAAAAAACCCCAAAAACAAAACAAAACAAAACAAAAAAACCCACCAAAACAAACAAAAACAAACAAACAAAAAAACCCAAAAAAACAAAAAAAAAAAAAACCAAAAAACCCACAAGAACACAGTATCTTTATTACATTTATTTGACTTAATACATTTATTTGACTTATATTCTGAAGTTTCTATCCTACAGATCTACAGATTCAGGTTGCTGTTACTACAGCAAACATGATCTATTTGGTAGACATCTTTAGGTGCCATTTGTACTGGTCAGCTGGTGGGAAAAAAAGAGAAAGGGAAGGCTCACTCCTCAGATCATTCATAATGATTCATATCTGAATTCAGTGCCTGGAGTGAAGCTTCAGGATGTGATTACAATGGTGTGATGGTTTCATCACTTGCTATATTTTATGTGACTAGGAGAACATAAAGAGCAAAACAGGCTTACCCTAAAATTACAAGGATAGTTTATTTACACACACTAAAAGAATGAAAAAAAGAAAAAAAAGGAAAAAAAATGAAACTTTCAAAACATCCTTTCCTCCCTCCACTAGTGTTCACTTTCTCACACCCAACATAAAAAGACAAAATCTGTAATTTCAGTCAGTTTTACCATTTAAAAATAATCTTTCATCAGTTCTTTAGGAAAGGAGTCTCTCTGGATTCCATGGAGACATCTTCACAAGAGGAACAGTCCTCTGGTGGCTCCCATGCCACACATCTGCAAGGACCTGAAAGGAACCTCTGCAAACTGTGAAATCCTACCCACTAGCAGCTTTCTCAACACTGCCATATCTGGTTATTAGGGGTGCTGTTTAAGGATGCCTCCTCTTGTATAACACAAAGATTCTCCTCTTCTATTTCCAAAATCATCTTCATTTCAAGACCCAAAAATCTCCTTTGCCTTAGGAGCAAAGAGCTTCATACCACCTTTAACTAGAACATTACATCCCCCCCCAAACAAGATTCATGTTACAGGAGAAAAAAACCAGTTAATTCTCCATAGTTTACCAGAAATGTCCAGCCAAATTAGGCCTCTCCTCCTCCCTTGCCCCAAATAGTCTTTTCACTCTTTCTTCACTGACTTCAGTTTCATGCTGTGTCTCTTTATGGTTCCATCACTTTGTCTGTCCTCACTCCGGGAAGGGCCGGTGCTCTGGGAGTTCATTTGCTGGCAGAGAGAGTTAAAGCTTGCCCAGGCCTGTGGTGCTTGTTCATGTGGTCCCTGCCGGTGGGAGCTGCAAAGATCTCAAGGCCATGCGGGTGCAGAGGCTGCTGGATGCCTTCTCTTCCACCCCTCGATCTCATGGCGTGGGCTGCTCAGAGCTGCTCCCTGAGGCCTGAGGAAGGGGTGGGGGGAACATCGCCCCCAGCCCCAGCCAGCAACACAGGCAGCTGCCGGGGCTTTTCCTCCCCTCCCCTCCCCTCCCCTCCCCTCCCCTCCCCTCCCCTCCCCTCCCCTCCCCTCCCCTCCCCTCCCCTCCCCTCCCCTCCCCTCCCCTCCCCTCCCCTCCCCTCCCTGCTGCTGCTCTCGGGCCCAGGCCCGGCCGGGCTGCTCCCCCGCGGGGCAGCGGCTCCCAGAGGCCCGGCCGGGCCCGGCCCGACTCCCGCACGATGTTACCTGGTTGCTCACCCGGAGAGAAGAGGGAGGCTCCCACACATTCTCAGCTTTATATGGGTATTACCAAAAGTTGCATTCTGTTTTCTTAGTGATTAAACCACATGCCAAGAGCCAAGAACTGGCTCCTGATAGGTCTGTCCTTTCCAAAGAAATCCAAACTGTGTTAACCCATGACAAAAGGTTATGCCAAAAAGGTAATAGCTCTGTAAGACATTCATAAATCTTCTCCTGTGGTAAAAAGGAGATGAGAATAAACTAAATGAAGAAAAAATTCAATGAGAATCCATGAGATCAAGCGAAAGGCTGAAAGGGATGACTGAATGAATTAACTTAGTGGTCCTTCATCACTACCCAAGAACATGCTTAATACACTTTGACAGAGACTTCGGTGAAATCAGAACATCTTGGTTCAGTTAATAAAAACTAAAGCCAAAAGCTGCAAACCAAATAATTAGAAATGGTGAAATTTCAGTCTTTATCTCAAACTAAATTTGTCAAAGTTTGGGCTAAAGCTTGGATCTTGTTCCGTGTCTAATATGTACAAGAGAGATGATTTAATGTGTCAGCAGTGCTGAGGTCTGACAACAAAATAAGTCATATTATGTCCAACGTATATTTTTTTTAAACATAGATCAAAAACTCTGCTTGAAGCACAGATTTTTTAATTTAAATAGCTCTGCTGGTGTGTGATCCCTCTTACATGTTTTCACATTCATTAAACCAGCTGATTTTGTAAGCTGATATTAACAGATGAATTTCTCTGCATGTATTCCTTAGTCATCCTGGAGTTTATGTGTTGTGTTCATGATGTGATTTGGGGATTTTTGAGGAATAATTGTTTGTTAGTTTGTCTGGTTGGTTTAGTTTATTTTTCTCTTCTTTTAATTTGATATATGGAAGGAAGTCCAGTGTAAGAGTATTGCCTTCTAGGATCATCATAACAGGTATCTCTGGTAGTTTGCCTGATAAATAAGCTTCAAACATATATTCTCAATGGTGAGTGTATTGTTTTAACTGATAGCAAAGTCTAGTAGATAGAATTGATTTACATTTTTAGCTCCAGATAACTCTTAAACCACAGAAGTTCATTGTGTTAAGTTTTTTTTTTTAGAATAAGGGCCCTCCAAGAAGAAAAGTCCTATCTCTTTGAAGTTCTGGTATACTGCTGAGCAATGTTTAACAGAATACTTTTTTTCTGTCAGGAAACTTAATGAGCTACCTTCTTGGGAAGAAACTGAGTTAAATTTCTGTGTTCTTGTTGGAAAACAAAAAAGGAGAAAGATGAAATCTTTCATCCTCTATTCTGTTGTTGGCAAAACATTGATGGACACTGGGCAAATAGAACAAGTTTGAACTCCAGACAGTTTCTTTATCTGACAGATAAAACCAAAACTAAACTGTATTTTAAATACCATATTTTGCACTGTTGTTAGATTTCACTTCTCTGTACTTAAGAAATGTGGGGGAACGTTCTCCACCTCCCTCACATATGCACACTCACACATTTCTTTATAATTATTTGCATTTCTGTGTTGTGTGAAAGACTAGATGTCCACATTAGGCACAGCATACACACACACACACACAAAAAGGCATTTCTAGTCAAGGAGAACATATAAACAGATCTGTAGAAGAAACATAGGAAGGCCTTTCCTGTTAATGTGATATATAGTGGCCTCAGCACACAGCAAGCCAAGCAGAAGTAATAGGCTTTTAGGAGGAAGGGAAAGGGAAATGGTGTTCCTTTATATATGATTACTGGAAGTTTTTTCCAAGGGTAAGGATCAGATCAGAGAAAATGGAGGATGTTTGCTTTAAAATTTATAATTGACTGAAGCAATGGGAGGATATCACATCTGATGAAATTAATATGATGGATAGCATGGAGAGAAACCACTAAGACCTTCAAGAATGAAGAGGAGTCAGTTGAATCATTTCAATGGAATGATAGTATGAACTTGTGTCAATCTCTTTATCTCACTCAGAACTCACTTTTTGTCAGCTTAACAGAACGATGTTTTCAGTTGCAGTTTGGAGACTGGTGGTTTATGAGTCACCTGTCACAGTTCTGCAGAGGTCCTAGAGATAATCCTTTTCTTCATAAATGTGTCAGAAATATTCCTGGACCTCCAGAATGCAGCCTTTTCTATAAAAGAAAGAAAAAGACTTCCAGTTCCCTGGAAACAAACTGATCTTGAGGCCAGTCTACCCTCACAAATACCAGCACAGGCATGTTTAAGAATATACTTCTGCACAATTTATGCCACCAGTTACCTTCCCATGCTTCCCATTTTCAAGGACTTTCCACATGGGAAAAATGCTGACTTTTCCACAGGTACCCCCCAGGAGATTCATTCACAAGTTGACATCCTTGTCCTGTCCACCACTCCCCATCACACCCTACTGCGCACATATGTACGGGTCCCAGAAAAGAAACAGATAAAATATTCTTGTATATTTTAGATAAATTTCTGTACTTTTTCACATTAACATTGAGTCATCATCTGTTTCATTTTTCCTCCACCATGTCAGGGACTTCTTCACACTTGAGAAAAATGAGTTGTAGTCACTGGTGTAATCTCTCAAATTATTTTAGATTTGGAACTTAAAAGCAAAATCAGTCCTGTGTCCAGTGGTCTGGTTCAAAGCCCATGGACAGCATATACTTTCCACACAAGGCTATCTGACATAGCTCTTTTATCCGAAGCTGACTCTCCCCATCATCAAACATTATTGCAGCCAAAACCACAAGGAGGAGAGAGCGAGCTGACACTGACAACCAGGGGCTCTTTGCATGCTGTATTTGCACAGATGTGCATGATTGCACAACTCTTTGGCTCAAAGCAAGGGAGAGTGAGTAACAAAAAGTGGAATACAGGTGGTCCTCTTCTCAAACGTCCTTATATAGTTGCACTGGAGTGTCTCTGTCTTTCTGTCAGCAGTACATTTCTCCTTAGCTGGCTCTTGAGGAGGGAAAAAACCAGAAAAATTTTTATGAGATTTATCATTTGGATGCAAACTTTAGTCTAATGGGAGAGAATAGGTGCAGTGATAAAGCATTCTGAGCTGGAAAAAACAGCTGTAGCAAGAAAACCACATAACACACCATTTGCGATGCAGAAAGCAGACACAGAATGATATAGGAGGGGTTGCCATGAACTATATTTATTTCAATTTTCCTGAGTGACCCACAAGGATGATGTAGTCAGTACTGAGTGGAAAGTGAGCAAGCAGAGGCCAAGAATCTATTCTCTGAGGACTGATCAGTGGGGAAGCTGGGTCTGAGTGCTGATGACTTCAGCTAGAAAATCTCACTAAGGTTTTGGAGTGTCTAGGCTGGCAGACTTGTATTTATATCCCAGTGTTGGTCTTAAATCCTTTCTGTGTAATCTGAGACTATTCATGATGTGCAAAAGCAGAAGGCTTGCATCTGTCAGAGAGATCCCTTCTGATGGCCAGAAAGAAGTCTGTGTGTTGTAACTAAACGGTAAGGCATGCTTTTACTGTGAGCCTTAAGCACATCCTGAAAACAAGGTAAAAAAGTATGATAAGAAACTAAGAGAAGTCTTCGAGTGAGCATGAGGGCTAAATGAATCAGTTATGGACTCTGCAGCTGGACTGCAATGTGCTGACCTTCAAGTTTAAGAAATTTAAACTTATTGCATGGAGTATCATGAAAGAGTGAATTGAGCACAAAGTCAGAGGGGAGGCTATCTTGCCCCGTTTGACAGTCTCAGATTGAAGTTTAAATGCTTCAGCTGTTTGAAGGGTGTTGGCATCAGTATAGTCAAAATCAGGCTGGACAAATTTACACTATATGGAGCCAGAGCTGTTTAAACACAAGCAATTTATATCATAGGGTGTCGATGAAGAACACAACACAGCAAACTAAAACCTTAGCAGCATGTGAAGATTTTTTTCTCCCCAGAACTTTCATGTAGCACAGAGGCTGGAGGAGGCAGGATCAAAGTTTATAGGAAATGTGAGAGTCTGAGAAGAAAGAAAGGGTGCAGTTGTCAGCAGCAGAGAAGAAAAGTAGAAGCAGGGAGGATCCGTAAGTGGAGGAGAGGTTAAAATAAAATGAGCATCAGAAAGTCCAAAAACAGTGCATCTGCACGACAGCATTAGAATTAAGAGGTGTGGAAGGGGATGGGCAACATGGGGTTTATTAGCATTCCATTCCTTGGGGAAATAGCCTGGAAGGATAAAAAACATTTATGAAAATAGAACTTCTTACTGTGACTGTGGCAAAGTTCATATAAAGAAATGTGGGAAGAATATTGCCCCTTAGCTCAGAGAAAAAGAATCTTTATGCTTCTTTAAATTATGGTATAACCTAAAGAAGGTGTATAGCTGTGCTTGAAAACTCCCCCAAGTAATAGGAAAGGCATGTCCTTTTTGGAAACTTGGAATTTTTTCACAACTCAGAAAATCTTGCAGCACTCTCCAGTTACAGTGCAGTACTATCTCACTGGCAGGCAAGATGGAAAAGCTGCAACAACTTTTGAACAGTAAGCTTTGCCTTTCCCTGTGTCTCTATTGGCACTTGGACCAAGTCTGGGAACATGGATGTGATTTCCCTAGCTGATAAGTGGGCTGCAAAATTAGTTTTACTCAATACTCCGGTTCTTTGAAGTAGGACATTTTGTGGCTCCAGGGTCCATCTTTGTCTTGCTTTCACTAGAGAAGCAGCATCACAAACACTGGTACCTCAACTGTACCTCAACTGTGTCTCCAGATGGTAAGACAACAGGTAGTTGTGAGCTGGGAATGGGAAACACTATTAGCTTGGCAAGCAGATATGCTTTGAGTGTTTTGGTGGTCAGATGAGGCAGCATCATTTGTAACCATTCACAACTTCTCACACCTCTTCGGTGACCTGAAGTAGAGACTCAAGTACCAGCAGTGCTAACAGCTAAATGTGTGTTAGGTATCAGAAGTGACTGCCAGGGTACATCTGGTACTTCTCCCCTCCTGAGTCTGATCATGTGCTGTGTAGTAATTTAGCTATATTTTTAATATTCAGGGAAAATTATTCAGATTTTGGAGGCAACAGGTGCCTGACAGAAGGATGAAGTCTGATCAAGTAAGAAGTTTTAGCTCACACTATTTTTCCAACTTTTTTTTTTCAACTAGCAGGCCTTAGGTGTTTGACTTAAAATGTGAGGATATGATCTACATTAACATTTTATCCAAATAAACACAATTCTGAAGGTCTGCTTTTAGAAGGAATGCTCTGGAAATTTTAACACCAAACTACACATATTGACTAATCTCTGATTCATTCAACTGCATTTTGATCTGAACCAAAAATTAAGTTTCAAGGAAAATCAACAGAAAACCATGTCTAGCATCCCACTTGTCTCCTTGGAAACAGAATACTCCAGACAAAGGGAGTGCTGGGTCAGAAATAATTTTTCTGTGAGTTCCTTTTCAGTAATGTAGTTCAATCCATGTAAATTGCACTGAAGTTGCTCATTTCATTTATGGGAGGTATTCTGCTAAAAAATCCCCAACAGAACCTTTGTCAAGATGAAGTTGTGGTGGTTGGTGGTTGTGGACCCCTGCCCTCCTCTTTGTTCTCCTTCCTCAATTTGCAGCCTGTAGAAGAGCCCCTGCAAAGCTGAGCAAAAGCTCTCAAAGCACTAATTATCCCAACTTCCTTACCTTTCCTGGATGATTTTTTACATCTTCAGCCTTCAGCAGTGACTCAAGACCTTTTGTGCAGCTCTGCCTCCACTTTTAAGTCATCAACTTTTTAGGTACCAGAGGAAAGCAATATTGCTTAATCCCGATGTGTGATCAACCTTAGTGAAGACACCAGGCAGTCAAATCTTTCTCCTAGAGCTATCAACCACTTGTTTGATGTCTGTATTAATGTTATCAGCCTGTGTCATTTTCATTCATCTTTTGTAAAATATGCATGGAGAAAGCTTGGAACATAAAGTGGAGTCCCACTTTCCTGGAAATAGACTTTAGGATGGAAAGCTTAAGATAATTTAGGAAAGTTTAGGATAATTCCAGCTCACATGCAGGTGTTTACACATTCAGACTTTAATTTCAATATCTCTGTCTAAGGATGAATATCACCTTAAATATGAACCCCCCCATACTTTTATACTTGATTATTAAATAAATTAGGAGTTAGTGAAAATGAGTGCCATCATTGATAAAAGTTGGGAAACATCACTTAAAATCTATTGAAAATGGACATGGTGATATTCCAGTGTCAGAGAAACAGCAGATTAGATGTAATTTATATGAAATGACTCTTGTCTGTACCAATGAGTAATTGTTTCCAAGGAACTTTGTAGTCCAGATTTATACAATCAAGTTTCTAAGGACAGAAACATAATGAAATCTTCCCTGAATTGCTCTGTTCCATGAGCAATGGGACTTCCATATTAAATCCTGTATGAAATGTATTATGCCTTTTAGGAAAACATCTGAGCATAGTAAGACACTGTAGAATGAACCGCAACAGCTGATAATTAATAATAATTAATTAACTTCTGACATCAATAGATATTGCATTTTTCCTCAAAGCTTCCTCAGTTGCAATTTTCAGCTACTTAGTGTTGGCTGAACTCTTTTCATAAATGGGAAAATAAAATCACAGAATCAGAGTCATGGAATCATTAAGGTTAGAAAAGATGTCCAAGATCATCAAGTCCAACTTTGACCAAATACCATCATATCAACTACACTGTAGCACTAAGTGGCCTGCCATTTCATTTCTTTAACACTTCCAGAGGTGGTGACTCCACCTCCTCTCTGGATAGTCCGTTCCAATGCTTGACCACCCTTTCTGTGAAGAAATTCTTCTTGGTGTCCAATCTTAACCTCCCCTGGTGCAGCTTGAGGCCATTTGCTCTTGTCCTGTTGTTGGTTATCTTCTCCAGCTTTGTTGCCCTTCTCAGGATATGCTCCGGGAAAATGTCCCTCTTGTAATAAGGGGCTCAGAACTAGACATAGTACTCGAGGCACAGAAATGTTTTGGGGTTTTTCATCACCTTTTTTTACTTCATGTCTGTGACTCATTTGTGATCATGTCGACTAAGCATTTCTTACCGGAGTGATTCTTTTGAGTCTGCTCCTAGAAAAAAAGATGCTCGAGTCTTTCAGTCATTCTCATGAACCCCTTTGGACATTTCTTGTCTTTCACATTTCCACCTTTATTTCCACCTGAGAGCTGGACATAGCATTTCTGTGGTAATCTTGTTGCACACAGCAGACCTAACATTCCCACCCACCATCCCAACCCCAGTAATATTAACTCATTTTTATGAAACTCAATGGCTCTGCAACAAAATTGTACTCCTCCCAGAGAAAGGCATCAGGACTTGAAGAGTTTTATGATAAATAATACTCAAGTTTAAGCTCCTCCAGTGCTACTGAGGTGGAAGTTAGACTTCTGATGTACCCTGACAATGCAAGGCCTTGTTTGACTTCAAATGTGCATAATGTGAGCAAGGCCCTGTGGAGGCTTTCAAATTTGCTCCTGTTCCAGATTGATAAATACTTCTGTAGAGGAGGTGGCATAGGAATCTGTACTTTGTCAGAAACTCCTCTGAGGAAAACCAAAAAATGGGTACTTACGTGAGCAGCCCATCCTTCATGGGTCCCTGCCGTTCACAGAGCCCTGCAGGAAAATGCCACCGTACCATCACGCAGTTGTATCCTGTCATAGCCACAGGGGAATACTAAGTGGGATATTCTCTCTTTAATGGGCTAGCAGGGAACCATTCCACTTTTTTTTTTCACACCTAGGACTTCTGTAAACTTTAATGCTGTTCTGTTATGTGAGATAATAGAGAAGACTTGCATGGGATTTAAGTGTGCTTATTTAATAATACCATTATATAAACAGGTATTTATTTGCTCTAGACTTTTTTATGTTATGATCTGTGTCATTCTAGGGATAGGTGACTTGTCAAAGAAGACAAAAGAATTACTCTGTCATATTAAACTATGTAATCTATCTGAGAGGTGCTTCTGATCACTGACCATTATTAATTGACGAAGTTGTAATCCCAACAAAGCATATCATCAGGCCAGAATGTTTTCCATGTGGACAGTTCAAAGAGACACATTAGAAAAATAACACCAGTAATAACACAAGAATTTAGCCTACAGTGCAAACACAGTCAGAGCTGGGAACATGCTGAAACCTATAACATAATATGTAAATGTCAGCACATAGTTGGAGTGGAAATAATTATAAAAATAATTCACAGTGGGATAATTGTAATGTAAAGCCTTGAAGCAATCCTTCCTATTTCAAGCATTCAGGAGGAAAATAATTACTGGATTTAATCTTACCTCTCTAAACCTCAAACTATTAAGGTTACAATATAATTGCTTTCTGAATATTTCAGTCAATCAATAAAATGTGGGGGGGCATTTAGTGGAGATGTGCGATGCATAAAGGCTTTGTTCTTTCCTTTATTTTTTTGTTTGTTTAATTCAATGGTAATCTGTGCAGAAAAGGTTCAGAAATCAAGGCAGTAGTCAGGATCTTCAGGTCAGGGATCCCAGAATATGTCAAGCATGGTGGTTATATTTCTGGTTTAGGGGTAGAGAAATCAGATGCCTTTGACTACTCGTTTGGTTTATGTCACCTGTACCCAATCCCGCTGGTACCTCTGGGTCTCAGGGAGTGCTTATATGTATTCGTGTAGTTACTGCTCCATGAGTGAGGAACAGAACACTCAAGTTGAACCAGGCAAGGATTAGACTACATATTAAGAAAAGATCTTCTCCCAAAGGGCTGTCAGGCACTGGAACAGGCTGCCCAGAGAGGTGTTTGAAGCACCATCCCTGGAGGTATTTGAATGATGTTTGTAAATGGTGCTTAAGGACAAGGTTTAGTTGTGGACGTGGCAATGCTAGGTTAGCAGTTGGAATTTAGAAGATTCTATAGTTCAGTAGTTTCACAGAGCACCCAAGGATGACTCTCCAGACTCTGTAGAGGAGGTGGCTTTCACTGCAAAACCATTCTCAATCTATACAGAAATGTAGTGGTAGGAAATCTATTTCACATAATCATTAGGCAGTTACTGTACAGCCAGAAATATATGTCTTAGATTAAAATAATGAAAACTGTCAGTGAAAATCCAACTGATTTTCACACTTATTAACAAAATAACCCTTTCTCTTATGTGTGAGAATAATAATTTTTATTAATTGAAAAGTGTGGGTGGGGTGGTTTCAAAGACTGTTATTTTAATAGTATTTGTTTCCTTAGAAGCAATATAACATCTAGTGTGTGAGAAAGCCTAACCATACATTTGTTGTATTTAAGGGAGAGAGTTTGCAAAGTAAAACTATTGTAGGGAAATTTGAAGTTTTGCAGTTAATTTTGCATTTTGTTGGAAATCCCATGTCTTAATCTATTTTTTCTTAATGGGATAAGTAATTTCTTTAAAGGAGTTTAATTTTCTCAATTAATTATATATTAAAAATATGTGACTAGCTATAGCCACCCAAAGTTTTACTTTAATCTCATTTGTGAGGTCTTGCCTTGGAAAATTCAGATATTTCTAAAAGGATGAAAACTTCTCCTATGGTGCACTACTTAAACTAGTAATAACACACACTACGTTACTTTCGTCCTACTTTCACCCTGTTTAAAAAAGAAAACAAACTAAGATTACTCCATCATAGTCCTATATGTCCTAATTCCATTGTCCAAGTTCATTCAAATTTGATAGAGAACTACATTCCAAGTTCTTAAATTTTCATAAAAATATCAGTATCCGAATGAGGCAGAGAAAATCTGACAGGGCTCCCACCAGCAGAGGAGTCTGCCAGGATCCTGGTACAGTTAAAACTTACTTTTGCCAGCAGATCTTGTAGCTTGTGCTCAGCAAAAGGCTAAAGAAAGTTAGGCGGGAGAATGGAGAGCTACAGATATTCTGTTGGAGTAGCATTGGGTAAAACACTGTGGCAGAGGAAGAAGCTGAGCATAATAAAGGAAGTTGAACTTACATAAGGAGAGAAAAATGAGACATTTATCAGGAAGGAGCTTTGGAGTACTGCCTATGGTTGCAGGCAGCAGGGTCTATGACAAGTATCAAAAGATCTTGTCTGGCGGTGTTGGATGGCAGGGGAAGATAAGATACTGTGTTAGAGATTCATTCCTGTCAAGTTCTCTTCAAGACTATTATAATGAAGTAATGAGCCTTGCAGGGAATCAAGTCACTGTCACGCATATCCCTTGCAAAGATGGTGGCATAATCAGCCTTGCCCCTTTATGAAGTCTCTAACTCTTCTTGAGCTCACTTTTAAATATCTTCCAAGTCAATATTAAGAGGAGATATTTCCAGGCGAACACTCCTTTTGGAAAGGTGGCCTGAGACACTTGAAGCCACAGGATGCCCTTCACTGCCTGTGGGGCAGTGGGCTGTGCAAACAGAGTCCTCACAGTGGGCGCAGGTGACCTCTGTGTCTAAATGACAGGCTGTGGGAGATTATACTCACAGGATGTCAGTAAGAATACAACCAAGGAATGTTGCAAGACATATTTTCATTTTGTTTTTGATTTAATTGGTAGCTATTTCAACTCTTCCTTTTTTTTCCTTTTTTCTTTTTTCTTTTTTTTTTTTAAAATTCATTTCAGCAAAGGATGGAAACTTTCCTCGAGTCAACGAGAATGATGATCATTATGGTTAAATAACTTCTCTTCCTCTCAGCTGCACAAAGGACTTTGAGTTTTAAGCAAGCTTAGATTTTCTATCTGAATACCTGGGATTCAGAATACCTATTTTCAGAAGTATTATGAGATATAGAGAAAGGCAAGAATGTAACAATTTCAGAAATTAATTAATTATAATTTTAGGGATCTAAATAACTAACTGTCATAAATATTCCATTCTTCTGCTTTCTTGGAGTAGGCAAACAAAAAATCATTATTTAAAAAGCACTGTTCCAACAGATATGTATTAACTATTTCCATTTGACAAGGTTTTGATAATTCTCCTAGCAATCTGTATTCTGTGTATGATACAGGAAGTCACATGCGCCTTACACCTAAAGGTACTGAAATAACTTTATAGTATGCTAAAAGGCAGGTTAAATACCTGCCATTTAAGACATTTTAAGAGCAATGTTATTCAGACGCACATTGAAATGCAACAAATGTATTTTAAAGCTTCAATATCCTCAAGCATTTGTAATGGAAGAAGAAATTATATTTTCTTTCACCAGAAGATTCAGGTCCCCAGAGTGGTTATAAATCAGAAAAGAAGAATCAAAGTTTTCTGAATTTATGTCCTTTAAAAATTTTGTCAACAGACTTTAATGCTAATAGGCTGTGAAGCTTTTGTGATTTTATATATGCATGTCTTTTTCTCCAGAAGTCTTTGTCTTTACCTTAACAGAAATTAATGCATAAGGAACAGGGAAAACCCTGAAAACAGGAAAAAATTGCAGTGAAAACATTTGAATTGGCCCATAAGTTCAACAAGAAATTTAAAAATGCAGCTTTGCCTTTGAAACATACTAGCACTAATTCAATCTTGAAATTCACAGTTGAGCCAGCAGCTGTAAAAGAGCAGAAGGGCAAAACCTCTGCATAGATGAGTGATCTTTTGTTCGCTGCTGCACCTCAGAGGCATCCCCTGCAGAGATCAAGGCCAGTGTCTTGGATGGGAGCATCACTACTGACATCCAGGGACAGCCCAGTAGCCCCTTTCCCAGCATCTCCATCAGCAGGCAGAGGAACATTCCAGCTGGCAGAAGTTTAAATCACAAATCAAAAAAGAGAGATGTTCTCTCAGGTCAGGGTGCTGCAATGTTTGTCCAGAAAGTGTTAGGAGAAGGATCACTAATATTCCTTCTAGTAAATGGTAGATAAAGGAAGAGTTAACAAAAAATGCAAAACAAAAGGTGGTATGGTCTATTAAAACTCCCAAACCAGCAAAAAGTAAAAAAAAACAACAACCAAGCAGAAAGCTAGAAAAGGGCAGAAGAATAATATTTTTTTTAGAAAAGCAATAGTGCTATAAGGATGTGGAAGATGAGAAGATCAGATCAACAGCCTATTTTGAAGATGACTCTTGCTCTCCAGTGTGCCTGCTCTGGCAGTTGAGCCCTGCAGCTTTAGCTACATTTGGGGAGTCAGCCGTTTAAAAATAATTATCATAAGGTATGTAGCTGTACAGGATGATGTATGCTGGAAAGTCATAGGCGAATAATGACTCAGTCATAAGATATAAATAATTAGAAGCAAGTTAATATAAGGTTCCTTTGTGGTTATTCATCATGTACATGGGCTTACCAAATGAGCAAATTGTGCATCAGCATACATCAAAGCATGTTGTTTTACCCTTTCTTGAAAAAAAAAGTGAAAATGTAGAAAACATATGCTCAAAAAAGCATTAGAGTGGGATACTGGTGTCAGAGCACACATCATAGACACTCAAATAAGAGAAAGAGCTCAAGATAAAAACAAATTATGCAACCCTAGAGAACTTAGTTTAAAAACAATATTGAGGACAGTTGACTCTATCTGTAAACACTAACAATTTTATATTAAAAGCAGATACAGAGAAGTAAATGACAGTATATCTGTTACAGCTATTATTACACCAATATAACTAATACAGGATATCAGAAACTAATTTATACACAAAGTGCTTTTAAACTCTTCTTTGGCTGAAAAGACTGGTAGTTCCACTGTTCTTATCTTATTTTCAGACTGATTTAGTTCTCAGGCAACAGGCTGTCAGGTGACCCTGAAAAAATTCCCTTTAGTGTTAGATATTTATGATTTTTGAATAACAGGATAAATTTCATACAGCTAGGTCCTCTGAAGGTGTATTTGTCACCAGACTTCTCAGTTCTGAAAAGAAAGCAACTCAGAAATGGAGCTATAAAAGAAGCCTGTCAAGGCTTGCAAAGCCCATGTGTCTTCACGAGGTTGGCAATAATCTTAGGAGCACCCCAGCAGATGTGTCTGTCCAGGGGAGGCGGGGCACCTGAACTGTCCTGGACTGTGACTCAGCACAGGAGTCTGGCAGCATTGAGCCTCCCCAGCAGCAGGGTAACCCACCTACCCTTCCCCAGACCAGCGTTTGACTCATGATGAAAATGGACTTCAGTG
This sequence comes from Phylloscopus collybita, assembly GCA_027886175.1. Taxonomy (NCBI): domain Eukaryota; kingdom Metazoa; phylum Chordata; class Aves; order Passeriformes; family Phylloscopidae; genus Phylloscopus; species Phylloscopus collybita. The sequence continues at coordinate 43,600,969 of JAJNNQ010000137.1, read as the reverse complement.
AACTGAGGAGCATCCATTCCCTCTATTCTCCCCCTTGCCCTTAAGGAATTATATTTAGCATCTAGTAAAATATTAGTAATTCCTACTGATGTCTTCAGTGAGCTGTCAGAGCTAGAAAAGCTTAATCTCAGTCACAATCAAATTACTGAGAAGGGCATTAAAAAGCAGCTTTTGATAACATGATTAAACTGGAAAACTTGAACTTGACAGAGTATTTGCTCACTGGAGTACCTCAGAATTTGCACTCATCTCTAAAAGTCCTCAGGCTTGACAAAAGGAGAAGAGTTTGAGAGTTAATGAGGCATGAGGCATTTCTGAAACTAGAAAATCTCACTTAAATTGATCTCTGAAATAAAAGTGTACTCTATATAGTGTGGAAGATTTAAGGGCCTGTAAGGTCTGTTTCCCTTAGATTCAAATCATAACAGGTAATCAGAAATTAATTATCAACTTTATCAAATTATCAATGATCACACTGTAATGTTGGGTGGTTTTTTTCTTGTTGTTGTTTTTGGTTGGTTTTGTTTTTGGTTTGGTTTTGTTTTTTGTTTTTGTTTTTTTTTTTCAGTTAAATACTTATTTTCTGTGCCATCAGACTTTCTTTCTGGCAGTCATAATGTTGAGAGCCACGTTCCTTGTGTGTGGTTAGTGAACAACCAGATAAACCTGAATAGTGATGGGGTATTTGCACATAAACACCTCCAAAGCTCGCAGGAAGTCTGCTATTATATTATTAAAAATATATTGAAAAGGGGATGGAGAGAACATAGACACATTAGAGTGGGATTTCCTCTAGGTGGAAAGGATGGATAGGTCTTAGCTTTTGACCTCTGCTGATACAATAATATAAAGTTGAAATAAATATATTTAATCGTAGGCAAAAGGGTAGAAAAACACAAGATTTATTTTAGAAAATTTAGGAATAGTTATTTAAAAATCTCTATACTCATAGTCTCCTTGAGGTAACTAAAATGAAAACATTTTGATCTTTTAATTGCTAAGTGAAGTAAGAACTCTGCTATGTTTATGGTCCATGTTATGCAATTGACAGTTTGCATATTTGAAGTTAAAAGATGACCTCTTTTTAAAGAAATCTTAAATATGGCAAAAGGGCAATTCCTAGCATACCCAGATTAAAAGTCACTCGTAAGTTCACTGCTGTATTATGTCATTTCAGGGGTCCATCAGAGTTTTTTATTGGTCTATATTTTCTAAGTAATGTTGAAGCTTTCCCACTACAAAAATCCACTGCTAGGATAAGGATAATTCTAGGAAATACTTCAGACTTCTTCTGCACTCAGCTCTTACTAAAATTCAGGTATATCTTTAGGTATTCAGTTCCATATTAATTTTACACACGTGACAGTTTCAACATCTGTGTGTTCTCTCTGATTCTGTAGTCATTTGAGATGCCAGTAGTGATGTAGCCTCCAACCTCAGGGCGCTTGAACAGGAGCACACACAGGAGCACCTACATTTAAAAGCAAATCCCTTCAGTTCTTTTTCAGCCAAAAGAAACAAGTTAGTACTTAAAAACTGATCCCCTTCTAGAAACCCCTAGAGTTAGTGAAGGAGAACATTGGCTCAGGTGTTTGTGAATCAGTTTGATGGAAGCAATCCTTTTTTATCTATATCTCAGCTATCAGGTGGATATAAACCCTTCCCCATCTAACTCCAATGGCTGCCCTGTCATTCACAGTGCATCCCTGCTGCAGAGACAGGCACAGAAAAAAGGCTGAAATTAGGACTCCAATCCATGTGTCTGATATTTGCTTCTTTGCCTTGTCTGGGTTTCTGGCTGACCTCTGCAGTGGTGGGGCAGGCAGTATCCTGTGTACCCACTCCCCCAGCTCTAGTAACCACCCACTTGGCCCAGCTCCAAGTTCAAGTACCTTCAGCTCTCTTGATGCAGAAGATACATTTCTTCCATTTTGTATAAGAAAACCCCTATTTAATCTATCAATCAAACAAACAAAAAAAAAAATGCTAGTAACACAAAAAACCCCTCCAGTTTTAAAGTTTCCATGAGCTCTTTTAATGGTTTAAAAAAACAGGGAAATAAGGGATGCAATAAGGAAATTGCAAACTGAAACCTCCAAGGCCTGGATGTTTTGAGTTAATCAGGCGGCACTCTGATTCATGCAACAGCTGAGAGATTCCAGACCAGGAGAGGGTAAAAATGTAACCTGCATCAACCTGATAATAAGCTTAGTTCTACAACTCCCAGGTGTGCACTGGGCATGCAAATAAACTAAAACCTCATCACCTCAGCTTAGGATCTGAATGGACACAGACAGTGCAGAAAGAGGAGCCTTAAAGCATGAACGAATTCTCATTTGGGGGTGAGGCAAGAGCAACAAAAACCAGCACACACACCCTCCTCATCCACCCGTCTTCCTGGAATGAGAATTTTGGACACCACATCCAGACCCTGGAGCTTCACAAGCCTTGTATCACAGAAATGCACAATGCTTAAGCTCACAGATCATCGACAGTACTGATTAGCAGCTAGGGGATACTTCACTGTCTGTTCAAAATTGCACTGTTTGCCATTAATCAGTGACATGCCCTTTTGGACACACTCTGTTCATGTCTGAAGAAGACATAGGACAGAGCACTGGTCCTGGGCAGCATTAGATATGCAGATAGGCCAAGCTGGAGATTTACAGGTCTAAAGGGAAAGCTGGTGGAAAAAAAAACCAGGCAGTTTTTGGGCTGTCATTTAACAGTGTGAACGGAGCATGGCTCTCCCAGTTGCTCCTATCAGTTGTAATTCAGTTATTCCTGCAGTGCAGAGTCTGATCAGATTCTCAGGTGCAGCTGACACAGCTTTTAGCTGCAGTTTTGGATACAGACAGCAGATTGGTATTGAATATCTTCTTTCCTCTTTCTTAGGGCATCCTTAGCTACCTTTTGGTCCATTACTAATTAAAAGGAAATGACACAGGTTCACTTTTCCATCACACCCATTGGAGGGAATGAGGGATTTTCTCACTAGGTTTTACGAAGAAAAAGCTGTGGACCTTACTGTTTTCCATATGTATAAACCTGCGAGGCCTGTATTCAGTTGACCATCACTGAGGAAGCATCATGCAAAGAAATTTCAGCAGCCCCCCATAGCCAGAAGAGCCAAAATGCAGCCACCAGAACCTCTTTTTTCAATACGCTTCAGGATCTGGGGGAAGACAGGCAGAGTACTTGAGGCAAGTAATGCACAGTGCCAAAGTCTATAAAGATTTAGGGGTAGCCATTGCCAAGAGAGCAGAAGAGCCAGCTGTTATGGCTGCTGTGACCAGCTAATCCTCTTCACCCCATTTCTGAGGAGGGATCATCCTGTGGCTTAAATGGATAGAGCTGCCTCCCCCACCCACACACTGCTTTGGGTGGTGGGAGTTTGCTTTCTTTTGTTGTCTTGTTTCTTTATCCTCCTTCTCATCTTCAAATGTTTAAAGGAATGCTTTCTCTTTGGCTGCGAGGTACTGGCGATTTAATGTGTAGCACAAGGGGAATGGAGTCTTCCTTCCCAAACAGCAGGTGGTGGTGCTGGGTTACACAGAGTGCGAGACACAGCTCACAGATGTTTTGGTGTTGAATAACAGGCACAAAATGAATGCTAAGCAAACTTTTCTCCATTTTTTTCCCTCCTTGTTGAGGGTTACAATATTTACCCCTTTTCATCAGGTACCTTAACAAAGTCTGTTAAAAAATAAACGCTTCTAAAATAAATACTTGTAAGGTTAGGATAAATATAACTCACAGAATGTTATTAACTACCTAAACGTTTTGCTGTGTGTCATATTTTTCTGAAAACTGGTAAAGTGGTTTTGTGTTTCTTAACTTCTGGAGTAATTTGTTTACATTTTTCATTAATTTTCCAGGCTTCGGTGTGTATTTGTTCATTTTTTCTTTATTTTTCTCTCTCTCTCTTTTTTTTTTTTTTTTTCTTTCTTTATTTGGTCTTTGTTTAAATGCAGTTTAAATACAGTTCAATTCTAGTTTACCCCTTGGTAATTATAAGTGCTGTGCAGCATTGCTTATACTTCAATGGTTGTTTCATGTCATTTGCAATACTGATCCTCTCAATATGGAACCTTTTGCTAATTACTGAGGTAAAAAATCAAGCTCTAAATGAGTTTTCGTTGTATTGTTCTGTTTCTTTTGACTGAGGGGTGCCATTACCTTTCTCACCAGTACCATTATCTGAAATTAGCACTGTATGAAAGTTGTGAATAGTTTTCATTACATCATTTTGAAGCCAAGCCTGGACTATCACAGTAGCCCAATCAACCATCAGAGCCTGCAGGTGAACAGCTTCACTTTTTTCTCTTCCCAAACTGTGCAGGTTTTGCTCCTATTATTATTATCATCATCATCATCATCATCATTATTATTATCATTATTTTATAACATTTTTGATAAAATTTAATTTTTTTTTTCCTGTAGCAATAGTTAACCAGATATTTCTGTGGCTAAAATAGCTGTCCCAGTTATAAAATGATCATGCTTTAGCAGCCTATTAAACCATATCTGTGACTTTAATTAGATATTTTGTACTTCCAGGAATTCCCTATTGCCTGGGCAAAAGATAGTGAGGGAAATATGTATGTATGCCATTACCCCCACATAAATCCCTCAATGGCAAAAAAAAAAAAAAAAAAACACAGGAAACATCTCTGCAGTGATGCGTTGGTCCTCAGCTACTCATATCCAGTATGGCACAGGATTGAGGAAAAAAAGGAAACCCAGATCTCATTTTGAGAGATTTTGACAGACTCTTCCCCCATATTGGACTGCAAATTCCTTCTGCTATGTATCTGTTCAGAATATGACTGCAAGTACAAAAATCCAGTACTTTATATTGTTTTGGCTTACCTGTATAAAATAATGTAATGCACAAAGTAATCAGAGAAAATGGTTTTGTTAACAGCGTAAGCTAACCCCAAATTTCCCTGGGCTCAGTCATTCAAACAATTTCATTATTGCTTTGCCAGGAGGTTAACAAAAAAGTTTGCAGAGGCTCCTGTGTAGTAGAGGCTTGTTTGCAATTGTTATGGGCAGGAAGGATGATCTTGTGACTCAGGCCCTGGAGTGTCCCAGATGTGCCACAGATTTCTCACACAGACTACTTTATCTTCTGAGGCCATATGTTCAGCTGGTGTAAATCAGCACAGCTCCAATAAAGTTAGCTTAGCTTTCCGGATTTTCTGCAGCTGACGTTTCTGACCCCTTGCAGATCAGTTGTCTCTGTAGAGCAGAGATATTAACACTTCCCTGCCTTGTACACTGCAAAAGGATCAGCTCGTTAAAGTTCATGTGCCTCATGTGTAACAGCGTTTGTGAAGCTGTAGAAATGCCCTGGCAGACAACGAAGCTTGGCATCCCAAGTAGGACTTAAAAAGATTTGCTACAGAAATAATATTCTTTTCCAAGAGAGGGTTGTTGAGTAGGACTTTGCGTACAAAGAAAATTATTTCCAAACCTTCTGAACTTGTCAATTGCTCATCATCCAAAGGTGGAAGCAGCTGTAGTTTGGTGGTCCTGCCTGAAGTGTTGCTGAGCGTGGACCACAGCAGGAGGAGCAACCCATCCTGACCTGAAACAGAATTGTAGCAAAAAAGCAGCCTTTCTGCAAGGCTGCTTTGGCTCCTCACTTTATCCATTTGGTTTGGGTTGGGCTCCTCCAGTGTTTTATGTTGGCAAAGCTCTTTTTAATAATAAGTAAAACAAAGGAAACAACGTCTTTTTGCAGCAGTTACTGAGCAATTAAGGGCTCAATTCTTCAAAGGATTGTAAACCTGTGGGTGGTCTCATTGATTTTGGAGCTACTTCTGCGTTTAAAACTGGGCATGCGCTTGTGCATCTTGTGCAGCTGAGCACTCCTAGAGCTGCTGCTGATATTTCCATTTTAGAATCACTTTACAGTCTCTAAAATTATTACTGGAACTGCCTCCTCCTCTGGGCATTGCACACACTGGCAGTTTGCCTCTGTCTTCTGACTGATTTAATGCCACAACATAAGCGTAGAATTGTGGCAATGTTTCCATTAAATCCACACTGTACTGCACATTTCTCAGTATTTAAATATTGCATTTTTTCCAAATTATGAAAAAAAATATCGGGATCGACCTCCTTTAAAAAATGCTCATTTCACACCAAGCAGGACAAAGGCATGAAAATACATACACATTAAGTAAAAAAATGATCTGACAAATCTTCCCTCAAAAATGTTAAATGTAGCTAAACAATTCCTATGTGGTAAATGTTTTACAGGGCTTTAAATCAGAGCCCACAGAACAGGCTGAGCTGCAAGCAAAGAGAAAACTCTGGTTACATATGTTCAACTGGTAATGTGTGCTTTTATGCTTTCCAGTGTCCTGCTGGGGTTCTAAGAAAATATTTACAAGATGCAAATAAAATGTAAACGGCATCATGTTTCCATGAAGAAAAATGAATGAAGAGTTTCCATGCAGCTCATACAGTTTTACATATTGCACCAATGTTGCCTTATGATCCTCAAGGACCTTCCTTTGCACAGAAAGCCAATTACCTGAAAGGTACCACTTCTTTCTTTTATTTTTTTTTTTCGAAACAGTCATTCTGTTAAAGATTATCTTCCCTTGCAATACATGCCTTCAGATTTTACCTCTTTATCATCTAAACAAACCCTGGGTTTTGAGATGGCTTTGCATTTCCACAGGTGTTTCTTATCAGTTCCACATTTTCTTCTGACAACGTGAAAAAAAAATTTCATATGTCCTTGCTTAGTAGCTGTTGGCCTGACCCAATGCTAAAGCTTTTCTGAATGCAGAAATATGTTGCGTGGCTGCTGTAATATCTCTATACCCCAAGGGTCTGCTGCTTTCTTTTTTACAGCATCGAGGAGTCACATGCTTGGCAGTTAACACAGAGGAAAATTCAATTTAGAATCAGAGAGGAAAGAAGTGACCTATTTAAAAAGGGGGGGGAAAGGAGCAATTATTAGTCATTGTACCTCATTATATGGCCAGTCTAATTATTTGCTTCCCACATGCTGGGGTGCAGGGTGTCACTGCTCCTACTGCTATTTCTCCTATGTGGAAGCACACATTGTATGAATACAATAAATCATGTCTCACAGCAGCCATGTTGGTGCTTCCCTTAATTTAAGCTAAGCTTTATTTTCCTGCATCATTGCGTATCCCTCACCTTTGACACCACAAATATGCCCCTTCCATCCCATCCCCACAACTGGAAAAGAAAAAGGTCAGACCATGCTAGTGAATTAATATATTCTGGGTCTGGATCAGCCACTGCAACAAAGCACTCATCCTGTTTTATCTTTTTAATGTAGAAATGTAAAAACACACACTGGGAATATGCAGGCCTTCAAACTATGTATATAGTTCATTTGTATTTCTGTCTTACATGAGCTGTCATAAAAGCATGATTTTGCAGAAAATAGGCATTTACAAAGCACCCGAAATTTCTTTTGTCACTTTAAATCTTTGATATGTACTTCAGGTGATTATTAAAATACCTGTCATTTATGAACCCAGACAGCAAAAAAAACCCAACACTTCCCCCCCCCCAAAAAAACAAAAAACCCCCAAAAAACAAAAACAAAAACAAAAACAAACAAACAAACAAAACCAAACCAAAAACTCACCAAACAAACAAACCAAAACAAACAAACAAACAAAAAACCCAAAAAAAAACCCCCAAAAACCACCTTTGTAATAATTTTGGAGTAATATGTATAATTAGACAGGAAGCTTTTCAGGGCAAACACTGTTTGTTTCTGAAATCAAAGGCAGAGAAAGAGCATGCCACATTTCTGCAGTGCTGGCAGTGTCCAGGGAGTTGTGCAGTGCTGGGGAAGTGCTGGCATTAGCCAGAGCACTGCTGGCCCCTCGTGCATTTTCCCTTGGACACCCCATGGATCCCTGCAGCCACCCAGCATTCCCACCCAGACACAGGGCTGGTGGAGCCTGGGCAGCACAGCCCTCTGGAGCCTGCAGCACCTCTGGGACTCATGGAAGTTCATATCACTGTGTTGAAGGGACTTCTGGAGCAAACTACAGGCTTTTCAGAGGTATTAATCAACTTCTGGAGGGTTTGGCAGGTTTTTTCAATCAGAAAAGGAAAGATCTTTTTCCCATGAATGTTTTTGAAACAAACATTCTTGCAGTGATAACAAGGGGAACAATGGGGGAAGCAGCAGGTTGGTGTTCAGCTGAGTCATGGGGACTGTCAGGCTTCAACACAATCAACGAGCTTTATGAGTACAGCTGGTTTCTGTACCTCTGCACTGCCAGTCTTGCAAACAAGCCCGTGTAGCCGTCCAAAAGGATGGCTCATGTGAACAAGCCACAGCACTCAGAACACAAGAAACACATTGTTTCATCAGCTGTACTCTCTTTGTCCACGTATTAGTGCAATGGTCTCTTAATATACTCTGAAAAACAGAGAAAAACTTTTCCCAGTGAAGATGACTGTTGAGAGAACATGCTTGACCTCAATGGCTCTGTTTTGTTCTACATTTCATGCCGGTACTGTTTTAAAGACAGGGTAAGAGGGGTGCATCACAGAACTACCCTCCTGTTCTGGTTTTGTCTCAGCCTCTTGGGACCAGTGAAGGAATAGTCCTACAGACCTGGACCAAAAACTTTTCACAGAGTGATGATTGCCCAAGCTCTTGCTGTTCCAGCAAAGAGTGATGACGTACGTTGCCACACCTCTGGCTGCCTGGCAGCACCCTGGGATGCTCAGCTGTTGGAAACCCAGCTCTACTGCAGCTTTGCTTCTCCAGGGGGGCATGAAATACTCTGAGTACAGCTGACCCTGTGGCCTCTTTCTTCATTCATAGCGTTACCAGGTGTGAACAGGAAGCTCGGGTAGAGTTTCTGGCCTAATCTTTGTACAAGTGTGTTATGCAGGACCTCCTGTGTGTGCTGTCGCTCAGAAAGAAGGGAGAAGTGAGATGTTATAATACCACTGATGTGATCCTGCAGTTTTCACACCAGTGGGAATCCACAGAATGGGCTGCAGGTTTGCATGTGTGGAAACTAGCAGAGGCAGGTTCAGATTTAGGGCAGGCAGGGGAAGAAGGGCAGTGAAACACCCTATTTTATGATGACGGTTTAGCAGCTGGTGGCAACCTGTGTCTCCCCTGTGCGAAATACATGAGGAAAAGTTACATTTCATCCTGTGACAGCAGCATCCTAAATTGCAACTCTTCCTTTAAATGTGTTTTGTTTGCTGGTTCCCCTTACAAAAAGCCTTATTTTCCGGAGCTTGTTTTTACATCTGTGGAAGCCAGGCACAGACACACTCACTCACGGTCTTTAGGAGAGAGAGGCTTGCGTTTGGATAGCCTGTACTTAGAGCTCACACTCCGACAGCCCAGATAAATAAGGGAAAGGTTTTGCCGTGTGAGAGGAGCTGTGAAACCCGCCAGCTCAGCCGTATCCATCCCCTCAGCGAGGGAGGAGGCGGCTGTGCAGCCCTGCTCCCTCCCGCGCCCTGGCGGAGCCAGGGGAGCCAGGCGGACCCCGGGGCTGAGCGCTGCGCTCCGCGCCCGCCCCGCCGCAGCCGGCGCTGCTGGGACAGCTTCGCCGGCTTACGTGGCTCTGCAAAATGGAGAGTCCTGTTTACTTTTCGCTGTGATGGGGCTTTCATGTTTCTAATGAGACAAATTTCTCCCTCTGCCTTGCTTTAACGTGCTTGATAAGTCTGCACGGGCATGTTTTTCATCCTAAAAATAAACAATTAAAGAAAGCTAAACAAACAGAAGGGAGAGAAAGAAGTCCTTCCTGTTCTCACAGCTAATCTCTGCAAAATTTAAACATGCTTATCAGCCAGCTGTGCTCCATTATTATCTTTTGCTTCCATCTTTTGTCCCAGTCTGCAGCGGATGCTGGCCGTCTGGTCTGTGTCATCCAGCAGTTTGCACTGACTGATTCCGATAAAGGAGCCATGAGCTTCTTGGGAGAGTGGGGGATGTGGGGGGTGAGGGAGGGAAGAAGAAAGTTTTCAATGGAGAAATGGAATCCTGAACAAGTCATTGAGTGTTCTGTGTTTGTACCACTCTGGCTGGTGGTTTTCCTTGGCAATTCACACTGGGATAGAGGAAGGGAAAATGGGATCCTAGGCAGGGATGTGTGGGGAAAGTGGCTCTTGTCCACACTTCTGGCAGTCTCCAGGTAGGGACTGGGTGACAGTCACACTGAGGCTGGAAGGTCGGCTGTGTGCTGAGTTTTCTTGCCTGCGGCAAAAAGCAGAATAAAGCACGTCTGTAACTGGTCTAATGTACAGCATGGTCCTGCCAGGAATGTAAGGAGGTACAAAGGTGTGCTGCAGGCACTTTTGCCCTGCTATGTCACTGTTCTTGCTCTGCACAGGTATGCACTAAGGCTGCTGTTGCATGCAGCCATGTTGCCTGCAAGAGAAAGTAGTCTCAGACATAAGCAGAACCTTGATTTTCAGAGATCAAAATGAAAACCGATAAAATGTCAGAAAAGAGTTGTGTGAGCAGCTGTATTTCCTGGCCACTCAGGACTAAGGCTTGAATGCAGTATGGTGTAGGCAAAGTCTGTTTTGGAGAACACACAGCCTGTTTAGTCCGACCTGCTCAGACTGGAATTTAAGGGGAGAGGGTGGGATGACAGGGGGAGCCCACCCCTTTCTGTAAACATGCCAGTGCTTTTCAGTTTCAGTCTGCAAGGCAGCAGCTGCAGGGGCCCCTGGCCCAGCCGCAGGAAGGACAGCTCCAGCCACGAAGGGGCGATGTTGGGGCTCACAACAGCTATGGCAGCACTGGCAGCAAATTTGGGGGGCTCCGAAGGGAAAGAAGACAGACCAGTTCTGAATTTCTTGAGCTGCAGGGGAGTTCACAGGCATGCTGAAAATTTCATGTGCACTAACCCATCATGTTAGCAAATTCAGGCCAGTTTGTGGCTTTGAATGGAAAAAAAATGCACTCTGGTTTGCAGCTGCAGAAGTGTCTGAAGATGGAATAGGGAGGGGGTCCTTTGTTGTGTTTTTCCTTGGTTTAGTGGTAGGTGTGGTTTTTTTTTTTTTTTTTTTTTTTTTTTTTTTTTTTTACCTAGATTACTCCCCTTGCATTTCAGGGTTTAATAAAAACAGATCTTGAAAGGATATGTAGAGGGCGAAGGGAGAACATGGAAGCTGAGCAAAAGAGAACACTTACTTAAAACCCAGGGCTGTACAACTATGGTGTCCCAAGGAATCCCAGTGTTTCCCAGCCTGTTGTAGCACCTATTTCAATGACCATGTGGGAGTACAGGCAGCTGGGGGGCTGGAGCAGCCTGTCTCTAGCTCAGAGGCTGCTCTGCCGTGAGCACTGGGGGGAAGTCACCACAGGCTGGTTCTGAGGGTCTCTGGACAGGAGGCTGTGGTGGTCCTCCCCATTGCCACATCCCCAGAATTCTGCTCAGCTGCTTGGTGTCCAGACTGGCAGTCCAGGAGTCAGGTCAAAAATTAAAAGTATCAGTATACACCTACTCTTGCACTTAGGGTCTCAAGGCAGTCTCAGAAAGCTTTTAATTGGATTCAGTGTGTGTTTTTGTTCCCTGCTGTGGCTTTGCAGATGGCTTCTTCAGAGGTACAGCTGTCCAGTTTTACCAGCACTGTAACTTCTCATATAAACATTCTTCCATGTATTTTATGGTAGGCTTTGTAGTCACCACATGCCACAGAAACATTGTTGACCACTTGCAACTTTCAAACAAGCTAAACTGTATTCATCATCCTTTTCTGGAAAGGCCAACAGAATGAAAAGGTCACACAAAGCCTTAAAAAATGGACTGTTTTGAAGCATGCCTTACCACTGCTTTGGATAGAAAGGCATTGTTAATATGCTATGTAGCAGAGACTGGAAAGAATTGTGTGCATGGAATGACAGAGGAAGGTTCCTGATAATTAATGCCTATGTTATAACTTCATGAGATAAATATGATGCTTTTTTTATATACTCTTTCTGAGAAATGTTCCATGCATTCAGCTTTGGAGAGCTTGTAAACTACCATTTTAGTCATTAGTTTGCAGCTGAAATTAGAAAAAATAAAATTACAACAAACAAGCAACAAATCCTCCACAACATATCAAAGCCCTATTTCCATCATCTGCCAGAGGAGTTGAAATATAAGCTTGTCCTCTCATGGTGCATGAAGAACTCTGTTCTCTTTTAACAGCTGCTAGCAGAATCTGAGGGACAGTCATGTTTATCTTAGTGAAAATTTTTGGCAGAGCTTGCACCTAAAGTTTGTGTTCAAATAGTCCTATATCTCCAAATGACTGTCAGTTAGGGAGAAGGACTGGCTGTGTGGAAGTGAGTGCTTGTGATGAGAAACTGGTGAACCCATCTCAGAGACCACTGTGAGGTAAACCTCTGGGTAGCTGGGAAGTTAAGCGAGTTTAGAAGCCCAATGCCAAAAGAACCAGGCTCAGAAATAGCTGCTGAGAAAGAGAACGTTTGGAAAGGTGTACTGTGTGGCGCAGGAGGGCAAGATCTCTTTACTGGTCACCTGACAAACATTGGGAGAACATTAGAACATATGCTATCCCCATATGTTCTAATCCAAAGATTAGAACATATGGGGATAGCATTGCTGTGTTATGCTGTAGGTGCTGCACATATCCATGGATATGTGGTCCATCTCTCTGATTCAAAGTCCACTGAAATAGAGAAAATATGTCCTCATAGTGCTTTTGGCCATAGTCTTAGTATAGGGAGGCTTGAAAAGTAATCTCTTACTGCTGCTTACAGATGTGCAAATACTATTTGCTTATGGTAGTTAAAGTGAGAGGCTGCCTGCATTTCTTGCCCTCTGAGCTCAGCATCAGTAACTTGCACTTTCTCAAGGAAGGGTAGTTAAGTAGAAACTATTTGCTTATACCTCCCTGGATAAGAGTCTCAAGAAAGGGAAATTCAAGAAAGGGAAATTGGGAAGATGCTATTTCCTTATGCCTCCCTGAATAACAGTCTTTTCTTTATCTGTAAAAGGCCTAAGACAAAAAGAAGAAAAGACCGGATAGAGAATAAGAAGAACAAATATTGCTGAGGTTGCTGAATAGCCTGGTGGGGTGGTGTGCTGAGATGGACTGAGAGGAGTCTAGAGAACGAAAGGCTGCTGTACATGAAATCCACCATTAGCAAGAAGCCTTTTGTTTTTCACACAGCCTAGTAGTAAACAAATACAGCCCGACCTGCAGAGGAACATTTGTTAAGGGTGTGCTGGCCATCAGGAGCATGTTCCCTGCTTCCTTGGCTGCCTGCAGGGTTAGAGGAGGATGTTTCCTGAGGAACAGCCCCAGACATTCCTGTGGGGGAACTGAAATGCAGAGAGTTCTCCCTGCAGCACTCAACATTTCTGCATGCCCGTGTCAACCAGGAATCTGCACCAAATGGAAAGGGCTTTCTGGCAGGTGGCACATTAGCCCACATCTGCTCACAGGCAGAGCTAAACATCTCTTCTGTAGCTGTTCATGGGATCCCAGCCTTCAAAGACCACACAATGAAATGCTTTCCTACCTTTGACAATCTAGCCAAAAAATATGATTACGTATATATATAGATATAAAATTATATATGAGATGTCTGAACTCCAGAAATATTTAGGATGTTAATATGTGTCAGAAGTGATGTAATCATGATGGGAAATAAAGGACCAACTTTTTTTTTTTTTAATATACTCTTTGTACATATGAAATGTTTAATGCTTAAATATTTTTGCTTTTCCAGAATACTGAAGACATGATATCCATTTAAATTGTTGCTGTTTTCCCATACCCCACAAATACTGAGCAGTCATGAGCTGCACCACCCAGTGAATGGATGCTCCTTTCTTCCCAGTGGTTTCTCAAGAACTTTTTCATAGCTTGGAGAAAGTTAGAGAGTGTCAAACTTCCTCGTAAAAGCCCTTGTTTATCATAGACAACTTTATACCTTTCACGGTTCAATATGTGTCTACACACTGCAAAAATAAATCTAGGGACAGAAACGTAGGATGACTTGAATGTTTTTACCATAGTCATCTCTTGGGGTCAGTGCAGCCTACTCCAATGGACTTGTTAAATATTTCAAGACTAGAACAACATTTGAGCTATCGTAGTAACCAACTGCTAGCTAATCCAGTGTTACAGCTGAAAGAGGGCTGTAACATTATTTTTAATGTCATAAAGCCTTCCTGTAGTGTCTCTCTGTAATGCCATCCACCTCTGGCGGCTTTTCAAAGAGCAATCAAATAACTTGCTTAGAGCTTTTCTCTCCACATCTCACTGATGAGAATCTTCTAGTTGCTTCAAGAAACATTTTTTTTTTCACCACAGAACATAGAATAACATCTACAATACCTCAAGAGAAAAGAAAAATATGTCTGCCTTCCCCAGTGGTGGTTGTTTATTGTATTCAGAGCAGTCTGAAATCTCTTGAGGAAATGAAATGCAACCCAAGTGGCTCGTTGCCATTTGTTTAGACATTACTGATGGCCTAAACCTTTCCCTCCAGCATACCAGTTTTCCCTAGCTGTTCTTTTTTTTGCTGGAATTTCATCACAGAACAGACAGCAAGTGGAAATGACAGCATCCTCCAAGGTGCCTGGAAAACCTCATGTCTGAGAAGGGCTGAGTGCAATCCTGAACACAGTTCTTGGAGGACCCAGACCAAATAGCTGTCCCTGACCTCTAGGGTACATTATGCTTTGCAGAATCACAGAATGAGTCAGGTTAGAAGGGACCATGGTGGGTCATCCAACCTCCCTGCTCCTCAGAGCTGGAGCTCTTCATATCAGGAGAGCAAGAGGGAAGTGAGGCCTGCTGAATGATAGGACCATGTCCCAATATGCAGTCAGAGCGTTGTCTAGACATCTATTTAGACCGTGACTTTGGAAAGTGCTCACTGGATCTGCCAGCGTGGGCTAACCACTGCCTGTCTGGGAGGAACTGTGCATATTTTTAAGAAGGAGCTGGATTATTCTTATTTAGACATGCCTCATATATGGCAGGCAGCAGAATAGCCCAGCGTGGCCTAATTGCTTACATCTGGATCCCTGCTGAAAAAGTACAGTGGTGTGTGCATGCAGTTTCAGTGGAAGAGGCGTGATTTATCGAGCTGTTCTTGGAAGCAGCAGAAGGTTACTAAGTACAAAGTAGACATACTCCAAGTAGTAACTACAGCCCAGAGCTCCTCTCCACCCTTTTGTTCCATGCACATTAGCACACGTACTCACACGCATAACTGGAGTGCCAGAGGAGCTTTGCTTTCAGAGCTTTTCTGTTAAAATAAAAGGAACAAAGGAAGCCCCTGTGTAAAGGCTATGATAGCCACAGATACTGTTTACTCCTCAGAGCTATGTAATTCTGATTCTTGACATTTCAATGGAATGGAAATAAACCACATCACGGTTACTGTTTCTACTACAGTAATAATTGTGGTGATTACCTCTAGCACATTATTTTCTACCAGACTGTCTCTGTGAAATCAGCCACAGAGGGAGGCACAGGCTTCCTCCTGTGTTGGTTTCACAGTGCTGCAAGGCCATGCACAGCCCTTGTGCCCACGGCAGCTGCCTCATACAAGCAGAGAAGCTTTTCAAGTGAAGAGGGACGTGTCATTTTGTGCAACATGTGCATAATATTCTGCACATTTTGTTCCTTTTTCTGGAGGGCTGAGGTGGCTGGACATCTCAGGGATGCCTGGTTTGTTTATGAATATATATGTTAATGACTGTAATTTGAATGTGTGTGCTAACTTTGAAGAGTGTCTTTGGAAAGAGATGATTCCCTGTCACAATTTCCACGTATGAATGAATATTCCTCCCTTTCTCCCTCCGTATGCCCCTGTCATATAATCTTTTCATCAAGATTAATTCAGTAAATGTGTTTAGGTACATACCAGACCCACTCCTAGGTTAAATCTTAAAATCTTGGTCACACTTTGAGAACACTGATTGTCATTGTCTATTTTAAAGTTAAGAAAGGAGAACAAATTACACAACTGAGAAGGAAGACAGCAATTGAACTAAAACATATTGTAATTCCAGAAATGGTTTCGGGATGAATTTATAAAGATGTCTTATTTTTTCCCTCTGATATTTGCCCCAGTAAATCAGTCCCATATAGCATCTATCCACACTGTCATCCCCTCATTCTGGAATGCAGTTTGTTTAACAATGATAAACTACACAATCCCTCCCTACCCTGATTCTCCCATCTTGTCTTTCTCCACCCATAATTTTCTCTGCTCACACATTTCCCTGTTGGTGATTTACCAGCTGCCAGATTTATCTTCTGCCAGGTTAATATTCTTCCTGTAACAATCTGGAAGGAAGTTTTGCATAGAAATTCTGCATAAGATCATAATTACATCAACCATGCATCTAGCTAGGTTGCTTCTCTGTGTTCCCAACAGAAAATTCCTTCCAAAAACTTTTCAGCTCCACCGCACACAAAACCAGGCTTTTATTTCATTTTATTTGGAATTATTTCAATATAGAAATTAACACACCACTGAATGTTTGGGTTTTTTAACAACTGATTGTATTGCTTTCGGAGTTTGTTTAACTTCCTATTTGCCAATAGCCTCTAGCTGGACTGTATAATATGTGGATACTTATTTTATTGTCAGTTGTTGTACTGAAATAAAAAGCCATTGACTTGGGTTGCTGTGTAGGGGACCCTTCCTCTGCATGGAAATTATATATTTTTTGAAAAAAAAAGGCAGTCAAGACTTTTAAGTCTTCATAGGGTGATATTTACGTGGCACAGCTGTATCTAAGGATGAAAGAAATGGTGTTAGATGCAATTTAAAATCTCTCTAGTCTTCTCCTAGCAGTATTGCACCCTTGATTTTCCTATGGGGACAGAGAGGGGAGGGAGGGTGCTCACTGCTTGCTTGCGGCCAGACAGGAGAACGTGTGACTCCTGGGACAGGTCTAGTGCCCTGCCATGGATCAGGAGAGGGCACCCAGTGCCCTGTCAGGGAGGCCTGGTGGTGGGAGGGTAGGTGTAACCCACCTGGGTCTCTCCTGCCATCCCTAGGCTCTAAACAGATCTGAACGTTGTGCAGGAGAACAGTGGTGAAAACCCCACTGAACATTTAATTGTTATTATTATCTTTCCTGCCTCTTTTGGTTGAAAGTATGGTCTCCGTGTTAACTTCTACTCTTTGTTTCCTTTCCCCCCTTCTGTCCTTTCCCTTCCCCATTTCTTTTTTTATTTGCTTATTTGTGTGCATGTACAAGTCCGGCTTCTCTCTTAACTTTCTTCTGGTTCTTCCCTTGCTTCAGCACTTTTGTTTCTTGGTACCAGAAATAAGTTGCAAAAACCAGACATGAAAATATGCTATGTGAACAGTATGAGGATGAATGCTCTGAAGGTTTAGGAGTGGCTGAAAATCCTGATTGCTCCTTAGATGTAGCAAGAGTCACTTACAGAAGTGGCTGCACGGAGGACAAATGGTGACATCAAGGGACCAAACTCAATGACCATAGAAACATAGAATGTTTAGGAGTTGGAATAGACCTTAAAGACCATCTAGTCCCAACTCCCCCTGCCATGGGCAGAGACAGCTCTCATTGGACCAGGTTGCTCAAGGCCTTATCCAACCTGGCACGGAACACTGCCAGGCTGGGGTAACCACAGCTTCAGTGAGCTATCTATTGCATATCTCACCACCCCCACAGTAAAGAATTTTTTCCAGATATGTAGCCTAAATTTCCCCTCTTTCAGTTTGTACCCATTACTCCTTGTCCCATCACTTCAGTTCCTGATGAGAGTCTCTCTCAGGCTTCCCTGTAGGCCCCCTTCAGACACTGGGAGGTTGCCATGAGGTCTCCACTTAACCTTTTCTTCTCCAGGCTGAACAGCCCTGACTTCCTCAGCCTGTCATCACAGGGGGAGGTGCTCCAGCCCTCTGATCACCTTCGTGGTGGCTCTCCTCTGGACTTGCTCCAAGAGTTCCATGTCCCTCTTACCTTGTGGGCAGCAGAATTGCAGGCAGTACTCTAGGTTCCTCTAGCAGATCCAGGTATTATAGCTGTCTTTTTTCATTTTTTACACCCAGTCTTTTTTTCATTTTCCTTTGGACCATCAGTTTTATTCAGTTTAGGCCAAACTAAAACCTCGTAAATAACACTTCTAACAGTGACATGTAATTAAAGATACAAATGCTATGCACAATATACCAGAAATAGTAGTTTTCATTGTTTGGAGGGTCTCAAGGGTCTTGGATCCTTCAAACAGTACCAAAGAGAATGTTAGTCACTCTATTTTTTGGCAATATAACAGTTTTCCAGCTACAGGCATTCTTGGCACTTACATGACAGCTGTCATCCAAAAGGAAGAAACTCTGCCTGTGACCAGAGCAGTTACTGTATGCAGTGCTCCCAGATGTTGTTTATTTCAAATGTGGCTTCCTTGTGAATGTGTCCCATTTGGCAATAGGTAAAGCAGCAGAGGTGATTCCATGTGACATGGACTTAGTAACAGAAAATAAAGAGTCCACACCATAAACTGTGTACTGAGTTTTGGCTAAATGTTGCCTTTTTTTTTTTTTTTTTTTTTTTTTTTTTTTTTTTTTTTTTTTTTGTATTGTATTTTATTTTTGAGATCTTTTGTTTGTCTATGGAGAGTCCACAAAATAAATGCTATAGTACTGAGTTAGTTCCTGGGACTGGATTTTTGCAGTATGAACTGGAGACACTGAGCAGAGACAGATATTCAAGACTGTCAGGCTGGAAACCATCTTGTCCCTTGCCTTACAAAAATTAAAATCAAATTAGGAACTTTGTAAGCTTATTTCACTTGAGTCACTCTCAGAAAACATTTTACAGTACCAGAACTGAATGCTACTCTTGGACAGCAACACAAAGTATTGATGAACTGAATATGATTAGCACATCTAAAAGAAACAAAGTCTTTTCATCAGTGAGTACATTTTTATCTACTGTTAAGTGTTGCACAGACTTTAATTGTTCTTGTCCTCCTATGTGAAAAAGCAAAGCACACCAAAAAGCCCTTCTTCCATCCAGTGGTATAAGATTGAAAGCATTTGTTTCTTGGAGTGGAATGATTTTCCATTCTTACACTCTTCCAAATATCACATTCCACAAATTTGAGAACACCAAAATTGAATTACTGATATTTATCCAACAAGCCACAAAAATGTTCAGACCTTTCAACCACTAGTATTGCAATTAATGTGGCTCCTATCTGAGTGCTGATGGTGAAAATGATGACTTATTTTAAAAATAAAAAGTAACATTCCAGACACTCCCATCTTGGTTGAAAATAAAAAGAATTGCTTCCTTCATTAAAAGCTTCAGTTAAAAAGAAGCCTTCACTTTCTTACCATTAATGACGATTGAAAAGCTCCTAACCTATCTTGACAGTGGTTGATTTTTTTATTTGGTGTTTTTTCAACTTGTTATTGTTATTGTTATTGTTATTAGTGTTATTATTATTATTAACAACAATAGTAATACTATTATCATTTCATTGGTAAAATCTTTTTATCAAATCTTTCAATTTGTATTTGAATGAAAGGAATATATTTCCATACTTTTTAATTGGATGGCATTTCTAATAAAAGTAATATGAAACAGAGAAACAGGGTGAGAGAGAGAAATTTATTCTAAAATTGCTTGTGGTTGTGGAGTGGAGGTCATTATAGTATTTGGCAGGTATGTGGTAAAACAGGCTTGCCCAATCAGAGAGAGAAAGATCTTGAACTATGGCTTTATACACCCAATTACACCCAATCCCACCATCCAGACTTGGTCTCAAGCTGTCTAATGCAATTAATGTCTAGTTGCTGATATAAAGTAAATCCATGTCAAAAAAAGAGAAAGCTACTTCAATCCCATATCTACAGCCTAAACAAACCAAGCCATAATGTGCACAGGGAGTGAATGTATCCAAGAGGAGAGCAGGAGTGGTGAGCAGCACTTGTCTCCTGTGAGCTTTTTATCTGTACTTATTAAAAATACTCTTTGTTTACAAATAGTTAGAGATGGTGCATATATTACTGGTGAGAAGGCTGATGAAAGGTTAAAAAAAGGCAAACAGTGAGAAACTTCAGGATAAATTATACTTTGAGTCTGTGGGTATAAATTATTAATCTCCAAAGGATAATGCAGAAAGAAAGTACCTGACTTTTGAGTAGGTTCAAGCATAGACAAGATAAAATAGCAAAGTGTTTATGTAAAGCTCTATATCCTCTTTGGTATTTTTCCAGTGAATAAAAGAGGTAACAAGGTGCACTGAAATACTTTTCTTTCATTAAGAAAGATAAATTTTAACTGTAAATTTCAAAAAGAGCAGTTCAGGACTTTCATGACCTTCAGACAGAATCTTGGCAAGTCTTTCATCCAAACAGAATATGCATTAGATATCTCAGCATATATGTGTATATATAGAGAGCAGTCTTACATAACTTGCAGTTATATTTCCAAAGGAAGTAATCTTATTTTACCTTAGTCCAAGACAAACATGTAAATTCATATATTTCTTCCATTCATTGTCATTCCTTAGGGGAGGAATCTATTAAGCAACAAGTGAAAGGGGGAGAAGCCTTTCAGACAATGTTCCCTGAGCAGTTGTGCTCATTTTTCCTGCTGAGGTGTAGAGGCACTCCTGCACAGCCTATCCCATCTCCTCTTTGGTGCTCAGTACTCTTCTGCCCAGTGCAAGTAAAAAAAAACAAAACAACAAAAAACCCCCAAAACAAACAAACAAACAAACAACAAACAAAACCCCAAAACCAAAAAAACCACAACAAAAACCACAACAAGGTAAGTATCATTTCTTCTGCAGAAACTATGATGTTCCAGCTTTCAGCATTCCTTACAAGAAATGTAGACCTCTCTAGAATTATTTTGCTTAAGCATAATATTAGACATTCATGGACTGAGAAACATTAATTTAATTTTTCAACATCTCTGTCCTTTCATCTGCTTTCTGCTATCAGATAGGCTATGCTTGGATAACCATCTTAGTACAGAGTTCCCTTGCACAGGGGACTAGATTATTATTGTGTAAAGTGTCCCCTAAAAAGGGACTGTAGGCTGCTGTGCCGCTATTTCAGTGTTTCTTTCTTGTGTGTTTTATGAATTGAATTAAAAGGCTAGACAAAACAGAAAGATAATACAGAAATTAGAAAAAACTGTGTATAAGGACAGAAAAAAAAGTCAGCAAAATTAATTTACAACATCTATGGAAGCAGGCACACAAAGAAGAATCAGGACATCCTTATGCTTTTCTTAGACTTTACTAAGGACTCAAAAACACTGTAAAAATTATTGTAACACTGGTAGTTCCTTAGTTGCTGATACTGAGGTCTGGAGCAAAAGGCTTGCAATGAAAGGAAAGAGTGGATGGATAAAAAGAAAGGATTTATGTTTTTCTATTTCTGTGTTCTCTCTTCTGATTTTTTTAAAGGAAAAGTTCATATTTATGTAAAAAAAGAATCTATCTTCCAAGTTTGAAAATCCTGCTAGTCCTGAGGTTTCATTTCATGAAAATGACACAGACCTACTTCAATGTCTGGCAAACCATAATAGTGACAGCAACAACAGCAGCAAGAAAAATACAAAATTCTCATGCTCAGTATTTTCCTCTACCTTTTCAAGTACTTTGAAAACAGGAAAATACAGGGGTTTTTTTTCTGATTATAAAAGTACCAGAGTTATTTTATTTTCATCGCTTACATAGTTGCCCATATTTGAGAAACGAAAACAAGAGAAAGCAACTGTAAAAATAATGGAAAGTTAGGAGTTAGTTTTCATAGTTACCTCTTTTTCACATCTCAGAAAACCACAAAAGGATTCTTTGATCCCAGTTGGTCTAATGAAGTGATAAATTAGGTCGTCATTACCCATTCCTCTGGCAGTTCTTTGAGCAAATGGAAAACACCTATAAAGCCAAATATTTTGGTCTGCAAGGGTACAGGCTTTTTTTTCTAGCTAGGAATAAAAGATATGTGCAACATTCTGAAGGTGGGGATTTTTTTTAAATTTTGTTTTCTCTAATTTGTGTCTACTGATGCTTTCAGTTAATTTGTGTTGTTCAAAAATCCTTTTGGGTTCTTTACGATGCTTAATTCAATAATAATCCCACTGACCCATACAGGAATGTCTCATAACACTAGTGGCTAGCCAGTGATATTCAAGTAATCATAATATAAGTGTGTTGGAAGAACTCTGTTCTGCCTTGGCATCTTTACCACTGTTTGGAACATATTTCAGTTATTTTTATGATGTTTTTATCTGATATTCTGTAAATAGTCCTGGGAGAAATATTTTGTAGGGGGGACATAACACATAAAAATATACCAGTAAAAGAAAATACTTCAGACTATTTTAAATAATCATTTATGCAGATATCCCAGTGACTGAACTTTATTTTGTATTTTATTTTTCTAAATCTTGTGTATTTTTGTGTTTTAAGTAGATGCACAAAGAGCAGCTGGACAACTTCAAAAGCCCAGTCTTGATGCAAACATCTAAAGCCTTTTGACTACCCAAAGTTTACCCTCAATTCTTTTGATAGGCCCTCTGTAATTTCTAACTACAATGCATTTTTTTCTTCTGACTCAGCCATAGTCACCTTTCCAGTTAGTTCTAATCATTTATTATTTTAAACTTGGAAATCTTCCTTAACATATTGAAGTTAATGAAAATTATTCTCTAATATGTGTTTCTGGTGGAAACGGTAAAGACAAAACACCTACCTAGGACTATAATAACTTTCTTTTAGAGTGATACAAAATCTTACATTGTTTTCTTCCCTTCTCTTAGACCAAAGGCTATGGAAAAGCTCTGCCTATGCTGAGTTTTAAATGGTGCATTTATATCTGAACTACTGTTGTTTTCATATCAGCCATTCTTGCTATTTTTTTGATTATGAGACTTCTGCTGGAAAGCAGGGAGACCATCTCCAGGCCCTCACACCATTACATGGTGCAAGGGACTGTTTGAGGATGACCTCCTTTTGGTTCCAGCTCCTTGGGTTTATGATGTAGATTCAAAAGCAAAAACTGTCACACGAATTTGCGTTACTGTCATAACTTTAACAGGCCTCTAACTGGCTACTAGAGCATGCAGTCAGGTGTTTGAAGCAGAGTATTTTATGGCAACCTCACTTTATCTGTCATTTACGGAAGGAAAATTAAAGCTATGTTTCCACCAAGTTCAAGTGAGGTTTCTGGAAACACATCCTTGCAAATAAAATTGCAGATTCTTCCCACCTGCTCTGCTTTCAGTCCTGATTAAACCCTAAGGTCAATTATCTGAAAATCTGGGGAAACTTCTGAGTCAGAAGTTGATCAGTTTCCAAAAAGAGAAGTAATCCAAATGGGAAAAAGAACAGATAAGGCAAACTGTTAATGTTGACAAGTAAGTTGGCTCTTTTAATGTAGTCTGTCAAGTTAACACAGGGAAGTTGTGAAGTAATAGGAACATAAATTGCTGATAATAATACAACCTGACATTTATTTAAAATTGATGGAAAGTTTCACAATAAGCACATTTTGTCCACATTTTTGTCTGCAATGCAAGAATGCTGGGGCCATTTTGTGTTCCCAGTGAGTAAAAAGAATAGAATAAAGGATCCTTCTCTCGGAATTTTCTATTTTTTATATAAAAGAACTAATCCACCTAGACATTATGCACATATAATGTGAAAATTCTGGATGAAATCTTTGGATCAGCCATTTTTAAAGAGGAACACCGAAGAAAAAAAGACGTGCATGATGGCAGAGAATTTAAGACTATTCCTCTAGAGTGTGATAATCAAGCTTTGTGTTTAAAGTGTTGGAGCCAGCTTGTGTTCTGATTCATAGTGACACAAAGCTCATAGATTCAGCTCGTAGATGCAGAAGCTACAGAATGAGATGTAAAATATGTGGAGAAGAAATGGAGACCAGTAAGGATTTTGAGATATTTGTGATGCAGAAGAATATCACTAGTTCATTAGCTGTCATATATTCCTTCCTTTGGAAGCAAGTGATACAGGAGTGGGGAGAAAATGGAAAATATGTGGAAACACCCCCTCCTGGAAATAGAAAAGTGTCCTTTTAGAGGTCTCAAGAAGCTCTGTTTACTGTAGAACAGGACGTGAGAGTTTGGTAAGGGATAGAGCCCACATGATCTTCCCTGCTTACCCTCCACGCTCAGTTTGTAGATGACAAGAAAAAACTGTAGACACCAGTGTTACTCTCATCTGTACCTGGAATTTGATTTCCAAGTAAGTCCTCACTTTCTCTGTCATCAGGATCTGATTTTCTGTCTCCTGCAGTTAATGGCAAAGATACCCTCGATTTCAGGGGAGGAAAAGTCAGTCATAGACTCTCAGTGGTCTGGTTGATCACCCCTATGCTTCGGTCAGCTGGTGTCTCAGTTATGTCTTTAGTAACAACAGATATAACATGAGCTTGTGGGTTGCAAAACCTAAGCAGAAACAGCAATCCAATATTGCTGTAGCAACTATAATACCCCTGATGAGTTTCGTTCTCTACTTATTTTCTGGATTTGGTGCAATAAATTGAAAAGTCACTAATTGTGCTCTTTCAGATTACTTGTGGGATTTTGCGCAAACAGCATGCAGACTGACGATTTGTCAAAGGTTGAGAATCTATTCTTTTTTAGAGTTAGTCAGACTTCCCTTGAAACGTTTTCTCTCTTTCTCTTACGTTGATCTACACTTACCAGCAGAGGTGCTAAATTCTGGAGTGACCCTGCTGGTTTATTTCTGATCTCTGTTTGATTGTGGAGAGATAAATGCTGCTGGCATGTTAAGTATTACATCACAGAAGAATAACACCAAATCCAGAACAGCTAATGAAAACATTGAAAATGTCACAAGGCAAAGAATATTATTCCAGAAATTGGAAATGCCATCAGATGAAGTCAGCAAAATGGAATGTATGTCATGAGACATAGGATGTCTGATGAAAATAAAGAGGGTTTAAGAAGTTACTGAAGACCTAAATATTTCAGTCTCTGAATCAGGAAGTCTGAGAAAGAATAGTCAGCTGTATTGAAACCCCAGGAATCTTAATAGGCTTTTAAGGAGGGGGACAAATTTATGCAGGTGATAGTTGGCTTTTAGACATCTGTTTTTACCAGTGCTAGTTCAGTTGAGATGTTGCCTGAGACATACTGTTTTAAGGGAATGGGCATGAGATCAGTGAGGTGCAAAAGAAGAATGATGGAAAAAATTAACAAATTCAGAAAAAAAAGAGTGATATACCATTAGAAAAATTTAAACTACTCAGCAGTGGATTTCCTGAGTTACAGACAATAACAATACAAGCTGCATAATGTCAGCTGCAATTCCATCCCTAGGAAATGGGATTGTAGCAAATAATTTATTTACAGTTTAAGACTTAAAGGATCATATTTTGAGAAAAAAAAAAAAAAGTAAATCTTCATTAGAAGATTGAAAAAAGGTTGAAAAACAGGAATTTTAAAAAATGTTGTAATACGGTCAAGTAATTTTTAATTATATTTTTCATCTCCCTTTTAATGTCTAACCATTAGCCAGTCCTGTATTGACTTCGTGACTGAAAGGTATTTTATCTCTTAGTCTGAAGTTTTTCTGATTACACTTCTTTTTTCTTTTACATTCTTTTACATATGTCTGTAGTACCTTCAATGCAGAAGGGAAAAAAAAGAAAAGCTGAAGAAATGAATGGGCAGAGCATTTCATTAAAGAGATTACATCTATATCTGGACATATCTCATGGAAATCTGGATTATCCTTCAGCAAATGAGAGTGGAAACTTTAATTTTGTTCAAGACTAATGAAAATGTTCTGGATAGAAATGTATCATTTAGCAGCACAGCCTCCTTCTTACATTGTCTGTGTATTGCATTACTCCCCCGGGAGCACATTCCTTCACATTTTTCTCCATCAAAGCCAGATTGCTGCTATGCCACGTAAATTGAGGCAGTATTTGAAGCAAAGGAGCTGATGGCTCACGGTTATATAAACTGTGCTGACGAGTTCAGAAGTGGTGGGGTTACTGTGTTTCTCAGTTCTGTCTGTTCAGCAAAGGGGATTTCAGGGAGCAGCCCTGGCCCTGGGGCGGCTGCTGGCTGCAGCGTCCGTGGAGCCCACGTCACCTCCCAGCCCACGCACAGAGCAGCCCAGTGCTTCTTTCAGGCCAGTTTGTGGGGTATCCCAGCTGCCTCACAAACAGGCTGGGCGGTCAGGTGTCCATGTAGGGGCATGGGTGATGTGTGGGGTGTCTCCCCAAGCCTGTGACTGCTCACAGTAGCACTTTGCAGAGGATTCTCTGGTGAATGCTGGACTATTGCCTTTTGTGAGACTGCAGGAGCATATTTCCTGTCTCATCTCTCTCCTTCTCTGTTTCATGTTGCTCCTTTGCTTGGAGCTTTTGCTGCAGTGCCATGTTATAAACTTCCATGTTATAAACTTCCCTGTTCAACAAATGCCAGCCCAGCTCAGTACATCTGGATCCCTTAGCCTTGCTGAGACAGCCTTTGCTCTTTTTTCCATCAAATACTCTGAGCATGGTGGAAGAAGCCTGGTTGGTTTGTTTTTTCCTTTAATTTTTTGTTTTGTTTTGTTTTGTATGGGGCTATAATTTTCTTCATCCAATTGATTTCACTCAGAATTCTCTCCCCGGTGTGATGCTTTAACTTTTCATTAATGAAATAAGACAGTCAGGATCTTGGCAGTGGGAAAATCCTCAAAAGTGATGAAAGGAGACCCCACGGCTGTAGCTACTTTTTTTTCCTTGTGTCTTCCTATGGACTATGTAAAGCAGTTTGCTGGACTCCTGACACAAGGGGAAGGAAAAGAGATAGGAAAGGTGTTTAATAAAACAATGTTAAAAATTTGTGGGGGGGGAAAGTTATTATATATAGATGTAAATTTTACTAAGTAAAAGAACAAATTTAGTTTCTCCTTCCACTTCAAAAACCTGTTGAAGGTGAACAGCATGGTCTAAGACCCATTCAATGGCAATACTACTCTTCTCTTTTGTAACTTGTTTCCACTTCTTCATGAAGTTTGACCATCCTGGCCTTTGGGAGCTTTCTAGGAGGCTCATACAAGAATTTCTGGTGCCAAAACCCATTAGGTCTGAATGCATATTTTGAAAGCTAAAAGGGATAACACCTTTTTCCCAGTTGCTTCACCGCTGCTGCTTTTAGTGCCTGGCAGCTGATCTTGCCAACTGATCTTGGTGTAGATCAACAGAGGACAGATACCACACATCCCTATTTTACCTTGGGGAAAAGGAAAAGAAAATAGTCACAGCAGGAAAGTGCTTTGATAACTGTTTGACAGGAGTCAATAAGGAACATCAATTCAAAGCATCTGGACAAACACTGAACTGCTTAATGCAGTGAAAAAGAAGTGCTGTTTGTCCTTGTTTTACTTGTTTATTTAAAGTTAGCAGTCTTCCTATTTTGTCCTTGTACTTTTCTCTACCTTTTGACCCCAAGAATCTAAGTCGTGTATTATAAAACTATGAACTGTCTAACTGTACAGAGCTCTGGTTTCTAGAGCAACTCTGCAGACTGTGGTTAGATATCACATGTGCATGTCCCAACCCCAAAGTAATTTGTAATTTGCTATTGCTTTACACAATACCATATAATACATATTATAAAGTATTTATATATAATATATATATCAAACTCTCTTTAATCTGCCCAATGCAACCTTCTCAGACTTATTGTAAAGTTTCTGAAATGAAGACAATGAGAAAGTATTCATTGTTTAATTCCTTCATAACTTAAATGCTGTTCTGTGTTTATCGCAATGTCAAACAAGTGTTCAGGAAAAGACAATAGTAGACATACAAAGGGCAAGAAAGATGATCACAGAAGGGAAAAACCAATTTTCTGGATTTGAGATTTATGGATTTGGTCTTCTCACAGGAAACTCAAACCAGCATTGTGTGGGCAGAGCCAATGTAGTGCAATGACAATAATGCTTTTGGAATTTCCATGATAAAAATAGACACAGAATTATATTGAAGAAGTACTTTCATGTAACCTTAAACAGAAACTCTCTAGTGTCTCAGGCAAGATGTCAGAACCTGGGTTGGGACAGTTGTTAATAAACTCTCAGACATCTCTGAGTCTGGTGAGATATAGACAAGTGCAAATATATAGCTGCTCCTTCTTACCCTTGGCATCCCATCCACTATTGGATTAGACACAGATAGGAATAAATACACAAGGAATTATGATGGAAGAAGTCAAAGAGTGAAGAAAGTTCTCATTGTATAAGAAAAATAGCACAGAGGACTGGATGACATCTGCCTCAAACTTTCAAGCTTCCTTGTCCATATTTCATAAATATTGTGCAATGCTCTGTGGTCTCTATTATTAACAAAATGTACCAAAGGCCTTTGTTAAAAAGTCTGCAAAATCCCTCTCCCATCCCCCTGCCCCCTGGAATTACTTGTGGTCAAAAATCATAACAGACTTAAACAAGAAGAAAAAAACCCCCATAAATGTAGGTGTAAAATCCATGCTACCTTCTGGGGTTTTTGTTTTCATGGTTACCCTCAGTGATAACTAATGTTGATTTTTTCTTCAAGTCCAAACAAGTCCAAAACTTACCTTAAAAATAGGATATTAATTTTATTATAATATAATTCTAATATAATCTAACTCTTAGATCATGCATCAAGAGAACTTACATATGGAACTTGCAGAACTGAAGCTTCCCAGAGACCATCAAGTGTTACAAGTTTAGATTATTATCATGAAATTCATCAATTCTTGAAAACTCTGAGGATCATTTCAAATCCTACTTTTAGGGATCCCAAATGGAATTTTGCAAGGAGAGAGTGAGGGGGCCAGTTAGAGAGTGAGCTGATATATCAAATGATTAAACCTGATAGCACACCCAACTAATTTGAAAAGTGGCATTAACTTTCCTTGCCCTAATATAAGTGTCAGACAACTGCTTTGACAAACAAGGTATTTTTTCTGGTCAGAAAATATCTATTTGCTGTCACTGAGTCTTTCCACAGGTATGTGCTATTTAAACAAAATTAGAGAAAGCCTTTTTATGTTCGGAATGGAATTGCTAATTAAGTGTGAAAGAGAAGAGCGGAGAGCTCTCTCACACACACCCAGTTGCCTGGTGGTTAGAGCACACATTGCAATGCAGAAGCTTTGTGCTAGTCCCAGGGCTAGTCCCAAGTGATCTTTGAACTTGTGTTTGTCAAATGAGAGGTAACAGCCTCAGCTCTACAGAAAGTGACTATTTTGGGATTTAGTGATTTCTCCTATTGCTCTTTAGCATAAGGAGAAAATATATGAAGTCTTAGGGCCATTATAAAACCTCAAGAGATGCAGTTCCACTCCTTTGTACTTCTGAGCCTGCAAATTTTGACATACAGAAAGTAAGTTGACCAACTGAAATGGTAACATTTTGAACATGTTATTTTCATGGAAAGAGAGGAATAGTTAAAATCCCAGTGTTGCCATTAATGACAACAATCAAAGGCTGCAATATCTATTGCAGATATGTCTTAAATGTCTTAAGATAAAGCAAAGACCAATACCAAAGCAGGTTTCAGGATTCTGGAAGAGTGTTTGAGAGATGAATCTATCTTCATTGCAGTGAGTACCATAAAGCACAGGCTTGAAATAGGGCTCAAATACAGTATTCTCATATTCTGGAAAGCTGTAAGAAGAAACATGCCGTGGACTTTCACTTTCTGAAGATAGACAAGTATAAACTAACTTCACAGATAAAAGTTTCTGAAGCAGCAGCGTCACACCATCCCCTAAGTAAAAATGGTTATTCAGATAATGTCCTTTCCCTAGCTATGCTGTATACCCAAGCTGTATGTATGCAAAGGATGGAAATCCTGGACAGCTGACTGGTGTAATTACTGCCTTCCTTTTATAAGGAAGGCCTGGTACTCGTCACTGAATGGGTATAGCATGTGAAAAAAAACAGCATGTGAATGGGAGGGGGACCTGGATGCAAGGTATTAATGTTAAAATAGTGACTATTCCTCAGAGCTTAAAACTGCCATGATGGATGGGATGCCAAGATGATGGAAAGGACAGATTTTAAAGGGTTTCCAGTACTTTAGGGATGTGGTTTATAGATCTGAGATATCCAACCTCAGTGATCCATCTGTGGCCTGTGGAAAGAAATTGCACAGTGTCATGGTCATTGAATCATCTCAATATAGGTCTGAATATGATGTAGGGTGAATCATTTCCTATAACAGCCTAACCCCTCTCCATGCACTAGAAAGCTTGCACACATCTCTGATCACTTTGGATGCTTCACTCATAGATAAAGGAAGTTACATGGAATGAAAGTCCTTTCCCCTTAGCACTGTAACTTGTTATTGTGTAACTTGTGAACAAAGTCTCTCAGTCTTTGTGAAAAGCAATGATGCATATGACAAAATTTTCAAACTTCCCACATGAAGTTTCTTGTTCTGTTTTGGGGCATCCCAGGTGTTAAAAAGGAATGAATGTAGAAATGAATGAAATCTCATTCAGAACAGCGGGGTTTTGCTGGGACAGTTCCCCAGTCATAATCCACACTCTGTGATGAAAGTCAGATTTTTCTCAGTCCTTGTGAAATGGTGTCTCATTTTGATTCATAGAGAGGTGTCTTTTTACTAATAGTTTCCTTCTGCTTTAAATGAGATGGATTGGCTGTTAATAAGCAGCACATCACAACCTCAGAAAGAATGAACTTTACTGAAATTTCTGGATATTCTACCTTGGTTACTAAGTGACCATTACTAAAATTCTAAGTAATGTAAAAGCAAGTAAAAAGAGGGACTGCATGAAACCTCCTTGAACTTCTACATATGTCTTTATTGAGTAAAATGATCCTAGATCTTGTCTTGACAGCTGGTCTTTTACAATATAGTTATAATCTAATGAATTTTCAATTTCCCTTTCCCTTTCCCTTTCCCTTTCCCTTTCCCTTTCCCTTTCCCTTTCCCTCCCTATTTATTTTAATAAGTATGAACTTTTGTTGGACAGTTTTAGGGACATTCTGCCTCAAAACACTCAGAGAGTATGGGAGTTAACAAATCAAAGCCCTACATGCTATACTCAGTATTGCACTGCAAGCAATGTGAATGTTGTGAGAGGAAATGCACCTTTTTTCTCTAAAAGGTCATAGGAGGTACTGTGTCAAATAAATCACTAAGTATTGTGTATCTCTGGTTATTACATATATCCTCCTGGAGAGGTGAAATTCAAGACCTCTGGTGTTTTGCTGTGTGCTTGGGGGATTCACAGTGCTGGGGCCCAACTACATGCTAAAATGGGATGGTTTGAAGTCAATTCCTCCTTGACATACCTTTCAAGTCTGAACAGATTGGAAGCCCTCAGGGTTCTGAATGTGACCTTCTCTGGAAGCAGTTTATGAGATTAACTTTCCAAGCACAGCTGGTCTCTGTCTCCTGTTATGCTACACATTAGTGATGCCATCAAACTCTATTTGGAAAAGCACAAAAATCTGCAAGTCTAAACTCAAATATGACTGAGTAAAACTTGCCCCAAATTCTTTATGTTCCCCTTCTCTTTCTTCAGAGTCCTTCATAGAAACTGCTACCAGAAAGAATTCCATGGGTTAACATAATTGTAAATTGTTTTGCAGAACTCCTTATAACTTTGGAGAGACTTCAGGTTTTCTTTTATATACAGTGAGTCTCTCAACATCAGGGTGAGGAAAAGAAGCCCATTTCCTCCCAAATTTGTACAGAAACATTTTCTTCAGAGAGATCTGCTTCATAACACTGGCAGTGGTAGATGAACAGTTGTTAGGAAATAGGAGTCAGCAGCTAAAGAATTGTGAAGTAGAAGCTTCCTTCTTGCTCACATCCTGTGATTAACTGCCAAGATCAATCCATGGAGCTTTATTTTAAATTGAATTTATCCAAAAGTCCACTATATAAACAGCATGGAAAGAATGAAGATTCAGACTTTATTAGTTACATCACAGTTCCTGTTTGGCATTTACAGAGGGAGTCTGTGGCTGTCAGAACCAGAATAAGAAGAAAATTGAGTAGTACAGTTGGCCAGTGTCTGGACCAAAATGGAGTGAATTAGAACCAAGTATTTGTCAGGACTCCTCCCTCTCTGTCATGATTTTAAAAATGGAAGATCCTGTATAGTTGCTCTCCCATGTGCCCTTTCTTGTTACCTGCTTTGGGACAGAGCTGCCCTGAGCCTTGTGTCCCTACTGTGGCAGCAGCTGATCCAAATACTGAAGTTTTACTTATTCCCCTGTTACACCTTAAAAACATAACTTTTTCTTCTTCCTTTGCTCATTGGCTACTTTGTATCTGAATATGAGATTACATTACACCAAGGATCATCATTCAAAAGACACACTTCATGAGAGTCATCAGGCTAATAGTTTTAATCCTGAAAAGACCACACTTCATTGAAAGGTGACATCAATCATGGAAATGATAGCAGAGAAGTAAATAAGGAGTAAAATTTGAACAACTGGGGCTTCCAAATGTAAAATAACAAAAAACCAAAAAAACAACAAAACAAGTTCCTCTCTAGCTTTTTTTTTTCTTTTTTTGCTTTTATCCAGCTCATTCCTAGTATGAGAAGAAAGCCTGTATAGCTTTATTTTAAAAGCTGGGGTGTTTTTTTTCCCCTTTATGGAATTTAAAGTATAATGACTTTGAAGCCCTGGTGGAAGCATCTTGCATCTGTTACTCTGTTTTTAGAGCAAGCTGTCTTCTGTCTCACTGAGGCTAAAGAATATGGATTAAATTTCTTGGAATTTCTAAAACTAAAACAGGATACCTTCTGATCTGCAGTGGAAGCTTTACTGGAAAAAAATTACTACTAAATCATAAAGTGGGTGGAGTAGAGGACCTGCCCCAGCCCTATCCCATTCAAAGATCCAAACACAAGTTTGTGTTGCTCAAATCCCTGCAAAGCCGGGTGACCCCTATTTAGATTTACTGGCCAGTTAAAGCCACCCTTGACAAAAAAAAAAAAAAAAAAAAAAAAAAAAAAAAAAAAAAAAAAAAAAAAAAAAAAAAAAAAGTAGTTCTGCATCAGCAGAAAAATGAAGCATTGATGACACAGTAATGATCTCTGCAATTAGAGGAATAACACTTCAGTTCCCTTTTGAAAATAAAAATACACAATGTCTTTTAGAACAGAGAAGAAAAGGGTATGGAAACTTCCAGAGAAACCCAAATAGTCATTGACAGTTACAGGCCAGAAGCATTCTGATAAATGTCATTTATACTGTTCTTACAATTTGGAACATGTGATAGAGCAAATGAATGACTGCACTGGAGAAAGAGGACAATCAGCAAGGCTGCAAAATTACACTTGGCACAGTTTGCTTTGCCTCAGGGAATTCTAGAGAATCAGTCTTTCATTTTAGCATGAGCCCAAACCCAGCGGTTTTTTTGACTTCATATAACTTTTGTGGCTGGTTGCTAGAAATATAGATTAAAAAAGGAACTTGGAAATACAGTACACATCTTCACTTCCAGAACTACATCACAATCTGCATTGTTCACTTTCCTGAGGCAGGGGAGAGGAACACAGAAAAATAATTAAAATGAATATTTTCTTCCTTGCATTTATTCCTTGCAGTAATAAAAGATTCTAGATCAAAGAGGTTCTTTTTTAGCAGAATCCAAGTCAAGCCCCAACTAAAGACAAATCCAAACGGTGTCCTTTTGATCTTTTGCAGTTTTATTCTTGAAACCACTCCCTTAATACCTTCATACCTCTTCATACCTCTCATCATATGGATGGTAGAAGATTTTCCCCACTGTCAAACAGGGGCTAATCAACACCTCTCAGGACAAAAATCAGTGGGATTGTCTTTGAAGAGAGGGTCTGCATTTTAAGTAATTTCACCTCTGTCCCCTGGGCAAAGCCAGACCTCTGGAGAAACAACAAGCAGCAGCCTTTATGACTTGAACTATGGACAGATACTAGACCGATGGGCTGACCAAGCATTTGTTTTCATCATTTTTGTGGATTACTGTGGGACTGCAAAAATAATATGTGCAGGCCTTGGCTGAGAATTCAGCATGAAGAGTTTTATTGTTAAGTTTAGAATAGCTTGCACAACTATAAGAAAGCCCTTTTGTTTTAAGATGTATTGCTTATGTTAATATGTATCTTTCTGTTGTTCCGATAAGAGTTTCTAGGACAGCTTTGCCCCTGCTTAGAATCTTTCTTTTATTAGTTCTCCCCTGTCTTACCCCCTCTGTCATGCATAATTATCCTCGTGTCCATCATTTAATTCTTATCTTTGAAGTACAGTAGAGCTAGCCACTCATTTTGCAAAACTGTCCTCAGCCCATCCCAGAACTTGTGCTGGATTTGTTGGAACCTAAATGACTTAATTTAGCATGATGTATTTAGATTGTTTTATTGGTATCTGTAACTTAGAACCCACCCTAAAATTGTAGTATTAAACCACCCACCACCCCAGGCTCAGTGTCTCTCTCCAGAGGCACCAGCCTGGGGTGGCTGGGGGGATCATCCTGACCCCCTTCCCCCCGCCCCCGAATAAAGCCTCTGTTCCCTGGAAAACTATGAGAGAGTCCCCTCTTTCTTGGAACCAGCCTTGACAGCGTAACCCAGATGTAAAAGCCGAACCCCACAAAGTGACTTGTTGTAGCGTGCCAAGAGCTGCCGGGTAGGCCAGGCTAGACACTGAGCCAGGCCGGAGCAGGCACGCACTGCAACAGATTACTGGTAGCCTTTCTTTATCTGCATCTGCAGTTCTGTGATTTGGCTGTTAAAAGGCCAAAGGCTGTTAAATACCATCAGCGATCAGGGTCTTTCTCTGCTCTGAATTTTATTTAAGGTATGTATAATTTGCTGTGGAATGTTTGTTGTTTTCATGTAAAAACAAACAAA
Source organism: Phylloscopus collybita (assembly GCA_027886175.1). Classification (NCBI taxonomy): domain Eukaryota; kingdom Metazoa; phylum Chordata; class Aves; order Passeriformes; family Phylloscopidae; genus Phylloscopus; species Phylloscopus collybita. The sequence continues at coordinate 43,566,080 of JAJNNQ010000137.1, read as the reverse complement.
CAAATAACAAAACCAAAATCAGTACAATACAAGAAATTTAACTGCAGAAGTCTTTAATGTTTACTGCAGTTATAGAGTTTCAGCAGACATTTTCAAATATCCAACAACAATCAAGGAAACCAGATAGAAGGCAGTGGGGGAACTATACAAGCTGGGGTTTTGGTTATTATGCATGACCTCTGAAAAAAAGCTACCACAGCACTGTGGAAGCTTGATATTTCTGAAAAAAAAACCCCTCAGAGTGTAGCCCTGAAAAGATATGTGGTTATTTTTTTTTTTTAGTTTATTTCTGTACTTCCATTTAACAGGAAATATTCAGGCATTTTCTAAACCAGTCAGTCCCATTTGAGGATAATACTGGAGGTGGCTTTCTGAAAGTAGCTGAGGTGCCACAACAGTGAAATAAGAGTATCAGGACCTGCTCTTTTGCAGTGAGGTTTTCCTGGCTCTTTTAGAAATGAGCTCACATCTGCTGTGGAAAGATGGCTGGATATGTTGTACTTGATATGAATGGCCGGGTGAATTCTAGGGCATGAGGGAGTGAGGCCCCAGAATATGTATATTTGTGTACAAACACACAAGCAGAACCACTGCTTTCAGATACCACTGCAAAACGTGACAAAATACAACTGGCAAACAGGCTGCAACCAGCTGAAGAGCTGTTTTTAATTAACCTCAGTGCAAGATGATAATGGAAGTGCATTTCTCCTTTCCTGTTGAATCAAGATGCACTGATTCAGCAATAATTGAACCCTAAACACTTCGTAAACTTCTTCTGGGAGGAACTGCAGGAAATGCCAGCAAAGTCATCTGTGAGTCATTTAGAAGAAGGAGAGAGGACTCTCTTGAAGCCGGTCTCCCCAGTCCTGGATCACAAAGGGAAGGCAGTGGCAGATTATCCTAAAGTGTCCTTCTCGGCATAACCCATCCATGTTGTGAGTTTTCTGAAAGTAGTTGTTATGAGACAATAGGGTAGTCTGATGTGGTCTAAGATTTCTTAATCAAAGATGGTCTCATCTAACAGCTTTACTACCCATTACAGTAGAACTGTTTTTATAGTGCTTATGTTAGAAGAGCAGGACTGCATTTATGTTTCTGCTTTGTGAGTGCCAGAGCCCTCAAGTGCTTTATTATAGTACATTGCCAGTTTTGTTGTAACTGAGGTGGAGAACTCCTTACGTCTGCAAGTTGTTTTTTTTTAATATAATATAAACCATAAACTGTTTTTGGCCTTGTCTAGAATTTCTCATGATGCAAGATTGGCTTTGTCATCCAGAACTGGTTCAATAAGCAAAAGTTTCTTAAGATACAACTTTCTGAATAAACACCATGGAACCTGTTGCTGTGTCTTCATGTGAATCGCTATGTAACTGCCCATGGAGCAAAGCCTGGCTTCACTCCTATCCCAGGATCTCCTATGTGCTCACTGCAAAGCTGCTGCTTCCATGGAAAAGAAGACCAGGAAAGCCATTAAAAAAAAAAAAAAAAAAAAAAAAAGGAAAGAGACTAGTCTTTGCAGAGAGTTGTGCTTAGCTGTAAGGCACCAGATGAATCAAAGCGAGCACTGGCAGGCAGGATATCCCAACAAGTATCTGCCCACGAGCCATGGGTTATATGAACTTAATTGCTCAAGGGAACATATTTTGGTTGCTGATTCCATGTCACACCCAAGCAATGTAAATCTGAACCTTGCTCTTGACTGAAATTTGAGAAACCTCTGCAGGCATTTCACAAAAATGCAGCTCTTTTGAAGGGGGTATATGTGCATGGAAGAAATGTAACCAGAGTGTTCCAGCTAACTAGAAGCTGGTTGAGAAAAGAAGGTGCAAGATGTGCATGCTGGATGGGAAGTGTTGGATGAATATCCAGCAGCAGCTTTTGGAAAGAAGGAGGAGCTGCACAGAGACAGAGAATAATAAAAGGAATTAGAAGTTGGGGGAGCAGTAAAGGGTAAAGGAAGGGGCTGGGAATTTAGGGCAGCAGAAGGAGGAAGGAAGCAGGTGAGGGAGGTAGGGGAGTGTCAGATGTGTCTGAGACCAGAGTTCAGTCTGCTATTCCTTCTCAGATGTGTTTTGGGTTACAGAAACTGGTCAAGGGTCAACAATGCCCTCTTCCTGTCTCCAGTTTTGTCAGAAATTGGGCTAGGTAAGACACAAAGAGAGAAAGATCATATGGATTTAATCATTAGAAAAAGAGGTCATTTAAAGGTAAGGCATGACAACTGGAAGAATGCTGGTGGCCTAGATGACTTATTGTGAGCAGAGAAAGTCCTTGGAGGTGCATGGATCAGATAAACCAAGCAAAAAAGAAAACCAACTGAAAAAGCTGCAGTGATGTCCTAGACGTGACCTGCTTGAACGACAGCTCCACAATCCAGGAAAACTTCAAAACCTGTGTTATTTCTAGCACCTTCTGCAACAGAGGATGCTGAAAAGAACCATCTCCTGTTATGTGCTAGCTGGCTTCTTCAGAGTTAGTTGTTCAAGGAGAGATCGAACAAAGGAAGGAGAGGGGGAGATGGAAGAAACAACTGAAAAAAAAAATACACAAATTGCAGGTAACTTTTCAGGAGGGAAGGAAAGATGAAAAAGGAGAGAGATCATATATTTTTATTTTCCCTACAATATCAATTTTTCAAAAAATGAAAATTTTCTGGAAGTTTTTGTATGGGTTGTATAGATTTTCTATCAGGCAAACAGCTGTTTGATAGTGCTGGAAGATAAGATGTGTTTGCTTTCAGTCAAAAATTCCATCCAGGCTGCCGTACATCCAAATGTCTTGGGTATGTTTCTAAGCAACTACATGGTTCAATACACATACATGGATTTGAAAAGCTCTAGACCCTCTCTGTATCTGCTTCCTAGGTGAGCAACTGTGCTCGTTGTCACTGGCCTGAAATCATCAGATTTACTCTGCAAAACCTAATATTGTAAAATGTGCGTAATAAGTAGATCCAATACATCTTGAGTACATTACTTAGCACAGACATCTGTACATCAGGACTGAAGAGAAATGTGACAGCCCCAAATTATTCTTCTCTTTTGAGCCTTTTAATTTGATATAGCTACTATATATTCTATGCTATCCTATACTATACTATCTACATATTGTGATTTATCTCAAAAACCTTGTTAGAAAGTAAACTGTAGGCATTTCCCTATTACCTTAACATCCTGTGACTGTAAAAGGTGTACTGGAAGGAGCATAAGTAATTAGGTCTCCCAATAGCAACCATGTTGCCTCAGAAAGAGAAACATTAGCGCACAGACCCTTGAAGAAACACAGAATTAACCATGGTGGAAGGTGCTTACAACCTGGGGGACACTACTCTTGCCAAAATGGGCACACTTGCTGTTTGCTGCTCATGGTTTCTAGACAAGATCAAGATCAAGATCAAAAAAATGGGTGAAAGGTGATCTCAAATGGGTAAAATTACGTCCTGACTGGAACTATGAAACAATAAATGCTGTATGATGCCAGTACAACTAACTGCTGACAGTAGTTGCAGCATTAATGACAAACACCACCCTTGGTGAAGCAACAAGTGCAATTGTGCCACAAAGTGTGAAGTATCTCTCGTAAATTCTGAGCAAGAGACTTGCTGTAATATGTGAAACATTGGGACAGATTGATTAGGAACCTATGAGATCATGTATCTTTTCAGTTTTCTACTCCCAGACATGTTTCCCTTACTTCATGCAATTGAAATTGTCTGGAGAGCTCTAGAGAGAGAAAGGAATCTGGGAGGAAAGATTATTTTTCACAATAGTAAAAATGGTGGTTCCAAAGTTCCCTGGTGTATTCACCACTTACCCATTTGAAGCTATTCAGTGCACTAAATCCCTTTGCACATAAGAGCTTTTTAGATACCATCAAGATATGAAACTCCCTTCTGAAATTTCTGTCACTTGTCTTGCAATGTTTTATATTACCTTGTTATTTCTAGTATGTAGATAATAGAAGCTTAGTCCTGGATTTCAAAGTTAAGCCTATAAGCTGGTCTGTGGTCTTCTATTAAACAGACAGTCAGAAAATAAGACTTATGTGGAAAAGCTGAGAGAACTGGGTCTGTTTAGTCTGGAAACAAGAAGCTGAAAAAGCAAATGATAACAGGTGTGCCAAGACAGCTACAAGGAAAACAGTGACTGATTTTGTTCCTGGATGACAGGGAATAGGATGTGCAGAAACTGGCTTATTTTACATCGAGACAGATTTAGATCAGTCATTAACTGAGAATGTGTATGGTTACTTAGAGAAACTGCAGAATCCTTTTAAGCACCTAAGTTATGTTCATTCAAATGATATCTGTATGGTGTGGTGAAGCTGCCCCCAAACACGAGGATGAGCTGAACGTCTGCCCTCTTGAAGCACCTTCCAACCACCTGTTTCTATGATGTTGTCTCAAGAAAGTAGTACAGGGACAGCCCCTGAAACCTGCCAGCGCTGGAAGATGTCATACTACCTGACACCAAAAAGAGAAAGGGAGGAAGCCATGGAGGCCACGATACTCAGAGCAGCCAGGATGGTCATCAGAGGGAGTGCCAGCAGCACAGTAGCTCAGCTGCCCATGGTACCTGGCATGGGTGAGGCTTGCTGTAGGTGTGCCAAGAGCAGGAAGCAGTTGCCTTGCAGTCCTGTGGTGCTCACATGGGCTGTTGATTCCTCTGTACTGCCCATGCACCATGAAACTGGGTATAGCCAGCCAAATGGAGAGAAGCAAGCGGAAGGAGAATGATCTCTCTCTCCCTCCCCTGGCTGTCCAAGAAGTCTGACCAAAGCTCCCAACAGTAGCTCTGATGCCAGACAAAGACCTTCCCTGTTCCTGCTCCACCACTGTCGCTGTACCACCTTTCTCACATGCTGCCCTCCATTACCCACACAGACTCCACTTTGATCATTCCACCATTACTTCACTTTCTGAGGTCCTGTGGGACCAGTCCCAGACACTTTCTTTTCGTGAATGCTCAAGATCCTGTCTGTGTTGAAGTCCTCAAGTTTATCTGGTTATGGAGGGTGCCATGCTCCTGTAGTCACAGTAACGAATTGAGGGGTGCCATAGAAGACACACACTGTGTGAAAACAAAAAACTCAAAGTCTCAAACAATTTTGGGGTGCAGGAGTTTTGTAGAAGCTTCTTGAAACTCCTTTTTGTTTTTTATCCTGTGCTAATGATGACTGCATTTCCCAATTTTGTGCAGAAGGGGAAATTGCAAAATGCTCATGGAAAAGTTTTACTTGTGGTCTATGACCAAGCCATAGGCATAAAGTACTGGAAACATTGTGAGAGCATTCTACCCACCAGTGTGGAAAAGAGTTGCAATATTTATTTATTTATTTACTTATTGCCTAGACCAGCCCAAGCATTTAAGCAGCAAGCACCAGGGCTTCTCAGGCGTTTATTTATAGTATATTTTTCTATTTCATAAACAAGAGAGTTCACACTTGTGATTGCCAGTATATCCTTCTGTACTCTATTGGTTCAGCACACTCTTAAAAACCACTAAATAAAATATCTTCCAAATTTCTGAACTATTTTTGCATTCTTCAGGGTGCTGTAAGCAGCCTCAGGACAGCATTACCTCAGCCATATATTTCATCATGAGATGAAATGTAGAAGTTTACCTTCAGTCCCTCGAGTTGGCTTTTTCTGCTTCCTCTGGAACTTATTGGCAAGCTCCAGAACTGTCACGGTGGTGACATTGTCTTGTTTACTTTCCTGGTTTTAAGTGTTCCTGATTCATTGCTTAATGAGAAGCTATTATATTAAAGTACTGCCTTGGTCAATTCTTAATTTGATCTCAATTTGCTGAAACCATTAACCCATTTTTCTGGTCATTATTTTTCTTTGGTACTTGCCTTACCACTGCTACATTATTTTTGTCTTTTAATGTGTATTTTAATCAAATATGAGGGTGTCTTGGGTTATGGAACCAAAAATGTGTATTCTATTTCATTTGTTAAAAGCAGTTGGGGAGATGTTTTTCTTTATCTCTTGTAACTCTGGGGGGAGGGGGGCAGATGCCTTCTGATAATGGGCCAGCTGTCAAAACCAGGTGGGGCAGTGTTTCTTATCTCTTTCACCACCCGTCCTCCCTCCAGGGGGATATCGTCTGCTAATGGATTGTTAAGACTCCTCAAGCAGACATCCCCAAGCAGACATCCACATTCCATCATCCCATTGTGAGATGCTCCACCCAGTGGGGGGAGCCAACCATTCATACCTGGATAAAAACTGAAACGTAGGAACACCCGATTCCCAGAGGAAGACCAGACCCCTTCTCACCATCACTGGACCCTTTTCTCTCAGGATTATCTCTGCTCCAACAGAACCACATCTGCCACTCCAAGAGGACTCACTTTTGGACTGCTTCCAACACCCTGACCAACAGGGTGTCAGGTTGTAGCTCTGACTCTGTCAGGGTTTTCCAAAATTGTTGGTTGTTTGCTTGTTTGTTTGTTTTTCTACTACATTTGTTAATATTCCTAGTAAAGAACTGTTATTCCTATTCCCAAATCCTTGCCTGAAAGTCCTTAATTGCAAAATTATAATTTGGAGGGGGTGAGGGGTTTACATTCTCCATTCCAAGGGAAACTCCAGCTTCCCTTGGCAGATACCTGTCTTTCCAAACCAAGACAGAGGGTGATATCTTTCTTTACTAAAAGTAATTCAGAATTTTGCTCCTTGCTACAGAGGAATAAATGTTTTATATTTACCTTGAAAGTTCATAAAATGCGACTGATTTTTGCAAATGGTAGAGCCTATATTTTTAATTCCTTTCTCATTGTGACAAAGTAGCCAGTTTCAACCCAAAACCCATCCAGTTTTGGTACTCTCTTCAGTTTTTGGAGACGATTTCCCCAATGTTACTCAACCTTCTCTCTGAGGCATTGCAGACATCTGGAGCTCAGGCTTTGAGGGCGCCAGTCATCTTTTTTGCTCAATGGTTTCTTCCATTTGGCCAGAATGAGGAACGATTCAAATATTCAAGGCTTATAAACTAGCTCAAATGCTAGCAGCTCCCAGAACATCTTTGTGATTACTGAATGAAAGATGTAGGCTGACAGATATAAAGCCAACATTTAATTTAACTTTGAGAGAGATGTTCATGGTGTTTTATTTTCCAATAAAAAACTTCATTTCAGTTCCTGAACTGTTGATGAATGAATACCACCTCTGACCCCTGAAGGCAAACACTCCCCCACAGCCAGTCATTAAAAAAAGAAAAAAACCAGCAAAAAACTCACAAAGGACAGCTTAGGGCTGTCCTAAACAAAATAACAAATGCGCACATATTTCACAGATTAAAAGAGAAAAAATGTGAAAATTAGGCATTCTAGTTTGGCAGTCAAGGTTCTTAAAACCATGCTGAGTGTCAACAACTGCAAGTTCTGTTCAACTGATATTACATCTTCCATCCCAGAGGAACAGCTCTCATTATAGGCATTGTATTGAATCATGCAAAGAAGAAAAAAGCTTGGGAGAAAAACTGATTCTCTCTCTGGGAAATTGCATACATTTCCTTTTGTCCCAAAGAATTACACTAGCACATCCACAGCCAGCTCAAAAGAACATCCTTTTGGAAGCAAATTTTGCATTTCATGTAACGCCAGACTGAGACCTCACTATGAGATTTTCCAAGCAGAAAGAAAATGCACTTCCAAGTGAATTTATATCTCCTTTCCACAACATTCAACGTATGTTCTTGCCTCCATTAACATCAAACAAACCTGCTATATTAATGGGAAGCACTTAGGCAGGCCTCACATCCCAAATACTTTTATAATTAGCCTATTTTCAAGGGTTTCTTCTTTCCAACATAAGTTTCTACATATGTAAAACATCACCAGAGGTTCCTTCTTTTTTTTCAAGCAGACTTTCCCTGCCTCTACATTACAGAACTATTGGCTATTACAGAACTTTTAAGGCAGTCCACATGTTGATGAGCAAACCATCATTTCCCACTTGTAGTAAGATTACTCAGTCCTTGGGAGCAGATTTATTATCTACAGTTATTTCATGTCTAATCACAGCCTTACTCTCTGTAAAGAAAATGAACAGGCGTGGATTATATTTGAGAGCTTGGGGTCCTAAATATTTGGCTTATGTGTATGTAGAGTTTGCTATATGGAAGGATACCAGAAGGAAACAATAAAAGAGGGAGGGAGGGCTTTTTACAAACCTAGGCCAATAATGGACTTTCTGCACATGTTTTAGAGCTTTTACAAAGGCTGGAAACACCTTCACTATACAATTGTCCTGCAACGATGTGATCTGTTATTAATAAATGATGGGTGGGAATGGAAAAATGCAAAGGAGTGAATATGCTACAACAGTGAAATAAACAGGCCTTGTAGTAACTGTGTGGTGAGAGAGACTTCATGTGAGGTGTAAACCACATTTCTACCAAATGGCATAGGCAGCTGTCCTGGAGGAGAAGGGATATGACAGGGCCCAGCTGTTAATTCTTGAACTCCCAAGTATCATTCTGACCCTGGAACCACGCAAAATAGAATTTTGGGAAACCTAAAATTCAGATCTTCTTCCTTTCCTACCCATACTCCAGGGTGAAATTCAGAGATAAGACCTAGCCAGAAGCTTCAGCTACATGGGCAACTCCAGATGTAGCCCAAGGAGGGTCCTATGAGGGTTGGAGACATCCCAGCCTAGGAGAGATTTGAACCTTTAACTATCATTAACTCTCCTCCATCTGAGCCACAGCTACCTCTCCTCTAATGCTATTTCATTATCCCCTGTTCTTTTCAATGTCCCATTTCTTCTTATCTTTGTTTTTACTTAGTGTTTTCCTCCCAAGTATCACCACTCTCTGATACTATCATCAGTTTGAGAGCTGCTGCCATGCCAGGGGTGAAGTTTGTGTTTTCAAACCATTCAGGATCTATCTTGTCTGTTTAGAGTAGATGCTTTTAGCAGCAAGCTGCAGCTGTGGGCAGGGCTGTCCAGGGCTGTCTCCTAGGCTGATGTTAATGTGTAGTCATTCTCCATTGTTAACACACAGGAATCAATAACAAGAAATCAATTTTTTTTTTTTTCAATTCCAGAATCACCTTAGATGGCTAGTGCAGTTAGATGGGATGAAATAATAGAAAATAATATTTTTCAAGTATATTTCTTAATGTGAAAATTCACTTTCCACCATTTCCCCTCTCTTAATAGATGTGTTTTTGCAGTTTTTGGGAGTTAGTAAGAAATGTTATAAATTAGTTCAGAATCTCTCACTGTTTGGGAAGAAGTATATATACATATTTAACTATAGGCAAATTAAATGTAAATATTTTTTAACCATGGAAACCTGGGTTTGGTGATGACTTCACTCCTACAGAACACTCTAGTGATCTTCTCAGTTTTCAAGGGAGGGTTATATTCACGAAAAGATCCAGGCAATGCTATGGGGATTTATAGGCCTCATTGGCTGACACGTCTGTCACACAGTGCCTCTGTTGCCAAGTTACATGGGAAAAGCAGTACAGTGCTCCACTGCTGTAACAGCATGCAGTTGAGGTGCCTGGTATATTTGAAAGAACCGTGCAGTCATAGAATATGTGAGTTGGAAGGGACACATCAGGATCAAATCCAACTCCTGGCCCTGTGAAGGTACACCCCAAGAATCAGTGATACTATCACATTGTTTTAATACATTAGTATTGAGATTAAAAATTGAAATGGCATTTTTTTTTCCTCCACTGTACTGCTTGCAAAGGTAGTTTGCAGTGCATTTTAAAATGTGATTATTTAAATGTGATCAACGGTGTAAGCAGTGTGCCTGTTACTTGTTTGTCTGTAGTCACACAGCTACACAAGTGGAAAAAATGAAACCATGGTAAAAATGTAGTCAGAAATAATACAAATTGGAATAATTAGTTTAGGATGGAGGAGCATTGTAGAAATTATGCAGCTTATAGCATGCAGCTTTGCCCAGATCTGTTCAGATATCCTTATGAGTGACAAAGTGCTTTGAAGAGCCAAAAAGAAAAAGAAAAAAGAAAAGGAAAAAAAAAGAGAGAGAGAGAGAAATTCTACTATTTATTAGTTTTATTAGTTACAGGAATAACTATGTGTGTCCTCATATTTTCTTTACTTAATCCTTATATGAAAGTTCTTTTTTGGATACTTTGAAATATGTTTCAAAATTCCCCTTCTGATCAAAAGGCAGTACAAGCAGACTGGGAATTTTTTTCAAATATCTTCATTTTAAAGTAATATTTGAAACCAAAACTGGTGATTTTAGAGAACTGGTTTTGGTAAAACATGTTAGGAAAGTAATCAGGTTAGTAAATGCAAGAAGACTGAATACTGTAGAGCAAACTAATACCCCATTCCTACAATCTATTTAGCAAGAATGGCACTTCTAGCTGACAGGACAAGAAAATGGTGTTGGATAGTATAAAAAGTTTTAATTTAATTAAAAATTCATGAAGTAAAATAATGTGTGCTGGTGTCTCTTTTTAGGAATCTTTTCGTCATTTTCTCTCTTTTTCCTAGTCCCTGTACACTCCTCTGCCCCATTGTTTGGAAACATTTTCATAGGATTTTAAAGACTGAGTAAAGGTCTCTGGCACTGAAATGCAACGTTCTTTATGTGGCAAATGTTCTTCAAGCACACTTCTTATAACTATTTCCATACCTGTATATGTGAAAGTAGACAGCATTTTAGAGGGATTTTTTTTTTTTTAGTATAGCTGGTTGTTTTGTTTTGTTTTGTTTTTTTTCCTTAGTGTGGTACAACTTCTCACTTAACCATGTAGCATCCACAAGACTTTTGAAGTCAACTGGTGGCAGCAAGAGCTTAGCACCTTGGAAATTCTTGTCTGTCACCATCTAACCACTATCCCCATTTAATACAATTTTTGAGTAATGGTTTGTGAGGCTTAGTACAATGCAGCAAAGGGCTACTGGTGCCTTTAGAGGACCACTTCTCTACTAACACCTCTCATAATTTTTTCACAATCCTGGAGGGTGACACTCTGCCACATGGCAGCTATTTTATCTTACCCCTCCTGCTCTTCCTCCTCCTCCTCCTCATGTCACAAGAACAGGTTCCTGGATTGGTTGGAGGGTCAACAATCAACAATCCATTTCTGTGTCAGTGATTTGATCCCTTCTACCACAATTGTCCCTTCTTAGAACAAGGTTTATAGTATAATGAGTTCAAATTCAGGCTTAAGAAGAACAAATTTTTCTAGCTTGAGACCAACTTAATAGGAATCCTTAATTTATCATTTTTTGTCTTCGCACCAAGTTTGGGTTGTTTTTGTTTTTTGGTGTTTTTTTTTTTTTTTTTTTTTAATATTCACTTGATATATTAACCATGATTTTATTTTTCAATGGTTTCCCATCAAAAACCTCATTCCTTTGGAAAACTTACATTTTAGCAACTGTTCATAGGCAAACAGCAGAAAAGAGCGAGTTCCTAAAAACAGCAGCAGACACTTCCCTTTTTATCTCCAGTGTAAAAAACCCAGCAAACACAGCTGTTTAATGATAGTGCAACATCAAAACCACAGTAGTGTTTTGCTTTTTTAAGAGTTAAGATGCTTCATGAGTAGTAAGAGCAGTGTACTTTTCCTTTGGCTTTGGATAATACTGGGTTTACAAAAAACTTGTGCCTGTTCTGCTGTTTTTATTGGACTTTCTGCCTTCATATCTATGGACTTCTTGATATCTGACTACTACTAATATGCAGGAATTAGCTGAAAGTTTCAGTTTAAATGACCTTTTTGCCTAAAGATATGATATTACTCCTTAGAGGATATTTTCACATATGCTCTTCAAATTACAGATGTTCAGACAATCCCGACACCTAAATCATTCAAAACAATGAATATAGTGCTCATGTTATTGAGGCAAAAAAATGTTTTTATATTTCATCAGGAAGTGTTTTAAATCAAAAAACAGGCAGGACATTCATAATTAAAGCTGCCATTTTAACCACTGTTCAGATAGTTTTTAAACAAAACACTATGTTGTTTTTCTGAAAAGAAAGTGTTGTGAAATTAGATGTGAAATATGAAATATCGGGGAAGGAAACCAAAGCTGGCTCTTCAAAATGATGCATTAGGGGCCTTGTAGAGTGGCTTTCACTGCTGGTGGCATTCCCTTCCTCCTATGGGCTCAAAAATGCCCTTGGCCTTACTCTGAAAGAGGCACTTTTGTTGTGACAAAAGTATTTTTTATAAGTTTGTTTGTTTGGTTTTTTCCAACAGGAATGCAGCTTCAGTTTCCTTTTAAGGCCCAAAACTTTGCCTCATATGTTTCGATAGTACTTAACTCTTAACTCTTCTCTGGATAAGGAAGAATTTGAACCTCTGATCACTATACTCATTTGGAACTCAGCACACCACCAAGAACAAGAACGAGAATTCAATTTAGCTACTATAAATGCTTCACCTTACCCGAAGTAAGGAAAAATATTGGAATTAAAGAGGAAATATTAATTAGCAATCTACACAGCTTCCAGAAAGTGATTTAAGACAGCCAGCACAGCTTCACCAAGGGCAAGTCCTGTGTGATCAAACAAATGATATTCTGTGATTGAGTGACTCCATCAGTGGACAAGGGAGAGGATAAGGATGTCATTTATCCGTATTTCTGTAAAGCCTTTGATGTCATACCCCCCAACATCCTTCCCTCTAAACTGGAGAGCAATGGATTTGATGAGTGCCCTCTTAGATGGATAAGAAAGTATGGATAAGATGGTTGCATCCAGAGGGTAGTGGTCAGTGGCTCAGAGAGATGGATACCAGTGGCAAGTGTTATTCCCTCAGAGGTCTGTAGTGGGACCAGTGTTATTCAATATCTTCATTACTGACATGGACAAAGGGATTGAGTGCACCCTCAGCAGATTTGCTGATGACACCAAGCTGAGGGGTGCCTTTGACACACCTGAAGGATGGGATGCCATCCAGAGGGACCTGGACAAGCTCGAGAAATGGGTCCACGGGAATCTCATGAGGTCTAACAAGACCAAGTGCAAGGTGCTGCACCTGGGTCAGGGCAACCCCTGCTCTCAGTTCAGGCTGGGGGATGAACAGATGGAGAGCAGCCCTGCCAAGGACTTGGGGGGGGAGGTGGGTGAGAGGCTGGACATGACCCAGCAGTGTGCACTCTCAGCCCAGAAAGCCAAACGTGTCCTGGGCTGCATCCAAAGCAGCTTGGGCAGCAGAGGAGGGAGGGGATTCTGCCCCTCTGCTCTGCTCCTGTGAGACCCCACCTGCAGGGCTGCACCCAGCTCTGGGGACCCAGCACAGGAAGGACAGGGACCTGCTGGACAGAGTCCAGAGGAGGCCACCAAGATGATCAGACAGATGGAGCACCTCTCTGTGAGGAAAAGCTGAGAGAATTGGGCTTGTTCAGCTTGGAAAAGAGAAGGCTTAGAGTGACCTAATTGCAGCCTCCCAGTACCTGAAGGGAGCCTACAAGAAAGATGGAGAGGGACTGTTTACAAGGATATGTAGTGACAGAACAAGGAGGAGCGGCTTCAAACAGAAAGGAACTGGCTTTAGGTTTGATATTAGGAAGAAATTCTTTGCTGTGAGGGTGATGAAACAATGGAACAGGTTAACCAGAGGAGCTGTGGGTGCCTCATTCCTGTATGTTTTCAAGGCCAGGTTATATAGAGCTTTAAGCAACCCAGTCTAGTGGAAGGTATCCCTGTCCATGGCAGGGGGCTTGAAATGAGATCCTTATAAAGGTCTCTTCCAACAAAAACCACTGTGATTATATGAAATTAAAGTAACTTTTAGTCCTCTTCCTATTTTGATTTGAATTTTTTCACGTCTAGCTTCTCTTTTCCTTTTGTCAATTGTAATTGACAATTTAAATTGTCCCATATCCCACAGCAACGTAAAACAATGGAAAGCTGTCTGTGTACACATTGGAAAAAGTGTAATCACAAAATTTTGCAAGCAGCGACAGAACTCTGAATCACTAATCAGTAGCAAAAGTGTTTGTCATTAATGATGGAAAGCTCATTTTCTTTGGAAACTGGCCTAAAAATGACAAGATGTGGCAGACCCCTACACCCATGGAGAGGCCAAGGTTCCCTGATGATATGCACATATGAAAAAATAGTCCCCCACTGGAAAAAAGGACAATAGGGAATCTCCATACTTCTGGCTTCAATTTAAATTCATTTTTTTTCTAATTTTACAGTTTCCTAACTGCAGTTATATTTGTATTGATATTCTCTTATGCATAAATTAGTTTATTCTAAAAAATATTTAAACAACTGTCATGGCACAAGTAGTATTTTATGATTCTCTGTAGCCAAGATGCATAAAACTGCCTTTCATTTGCTTTCCAATGTCATTCCAATTTTTTTATCTTTACTTATCTTTACTTTATCTTTACTCTTTGCTTGTCAGCTGTCTGTTTGTTAATTAATTTTAAGGAAGCATATTGAATGCTAACATGATTTTAGTTTGCAAGCCCAAACACTTTTAGGTAACTCTCTTTCCTTTTTTTGTCTGTTTAGAAGTGATGTTCATGAAGGTCCAGTAGAATCAACAGCAAAGCACTTCCAAAGGATGTTTATAAGGCTAGCATGTTTGCAGTGCTAAAGGTGTCAAAACAGGCATCTTACTGTCTTAACATTTATCAGCATGCCAACCACGTATTTCATTAAATCATGGATAGTTTGCAGCCTTCTGTTTTTCTAAACCTACACTGATGTGGTCACAGCAATCTGAAGAATGATTCAATGGCTTTTAAATAAAATAAAGAGAATTCATCCATTCCATGGTGTACTCAGCTGCTGGGAAATCACCAGCAAACCCCAGAAAAATGCCCAAATTTTCAGATTTGAATAGATATGGTTCAGCAGGTTGTTCAGTAACGAGCAAACCAGTACTGGGCTAAGATTTCAGACAACATATCTAATAATATGTGGGTTATGTTTTTGTGTTTAGAAGAAGAAAATTATTCCTTGCTAATAATTTCAATTTCATTTTGTGTCCACACATGGGCATATCTACAAGATGAATCAAGAAATATGTGTATGTCAAAAAGCAGTATGTTACCTAACATTTACAGTGAGTGGATTGACTAATATTTATGACCATCTTATAATGTACAATTTTAAAGCAGACTGATCCAAGCAATAATTTATGTGTGGGATCCTAGGGGTTGCCTGTCTCCTTGAATCATATCCAAAATCTCAAACAGCTGTAAGCCTATTTAGAAAATGTGAAGTTGTTCCTAAGATTCAGCACCTGTCTATAGAAATCTCTGTATGAAAAAACATGAGCTGGAAATTGCACACACCTCTGGGAACTAAAAGGTAATTAACCAAGACTGAGTTCTGGGTTAGCACTACATTTAGGTGTGTATAAGGGCAAAATATTTTCAAATATTCAAACATGTTGTAAATTATTTTCCTTTTTTTATGTATTTGTTTTTACTGAATTTATATACATGTGGAAGTTGGTTCAAATCAACATCTGAATGCTACCTCCTGCAGAAATTGCAACAGCCGTCGATATATTTTAAAATCACTGCGAGTGAACAATTCAAAGGCAGAAAAGATCCATCGTTGAAAGACAAGTCATATGCAAAGAATGTTACTCAAGTTCAGTGATTTTTGCTGTTTTCCAGTTGCTGTCTTTGTCACTATCCCTGTATTTCCATGAGTGCTGCTAAATGCAAGCAAAGTGCGTTCCTGAATGGGTGCAAGGATGGAACGTAAAAATCAGCCTTTCAGATGTCATTTAAATATATATAATTTTAATATTAAGATTTGTAGCATGACTCCTAGACACTTCTAGTCAAAACCCAGCAAAGTTTACAGCCTTAAGTTTTCTATTGTTTCAATTTTTAGATGGCAGAAATATGTTTCCTGGCATAAAAACTTTCCCTACTTGATATTTAGAAGTACTCCTAGTACACTGAAAAGCAATAAGGAGAAGAGTAATGCTGCCAAGAAGCCTGTGCATTCTGTCTGGCTAATTTACTAAATGTGTTTTCACCATAAGTGCCTCTGGTACCTCTTATGGTACTCTGCCCATGGTAATAACATAAAACTCACCATCATGAATGCACAGCAGTATATTACATGCTATTTCAAATATATTCCCTACATAAAGAACATCAGGCTGAGGAAGGATAATGTATTAGATAGCAGAGCTGGGAGATGTGAAATGGTTTCTTAACTATTAGTGGAGTAAAATGCAATCTGGGATAAATCCATGTTAGTGAAATTAATGGTCCTTCTAAACATGTTCTGCAGAAATAAAAATAAAATCTTTATTAAAGTGTATGCAAGCCAACACTTTTTCAGTACATCAAATATCTGCTCACTCTTCCTGTAATGTTTTATTCATACCGTGATTTCATAGTAGCTTAAATTTTCTAATACAATTCCCAAAATATATGCTTATATCCAGACCTGTGGTCTCATTTTAGAAGTACTGAATTTTCCCACATGTCCCACTGAACAAGCACAACTGAGCTGATGTGCAAAATTGACCTATTTATTTATGGTCCTATCCAACATCAACTGAAATAAAGGAAGAAAATTTCTTGTGTGCAATAAGATGGAGTTTGCTACATCATTTAAATTTAAGCACTCACTCACCCAAAAGTTTCTGAAAGGAATCTTTGCAATGCTAGAAGAATTTGGGTAAAGAGTTTGGGTTTGGAGGAAAATTATTATTTCTGATCATTGACACTTATTTTGGGAAATGTGTTTCTAAGTCCTACTGTAATTTATTGTTAATAAAAGTGATAAAAACCCCACGATATTACTATATTTCTTACTCAGAATATCACACTCACCTTTTCCTTCCAAACTATTTGAGAGAAAAAAGTTTTTCAGTGTTCTACTGTAAGGCAGAAAAGGTGTATCTGGAGAATAATGAAAATAGCCTTGAGCAAATGCAATATAATATGAGCAAATGGACTATAATAATACTATTCAAGCTATTTTAATTTCTCAAAATATTAATGCAGGGAGTTTTCTCCTGGTCTCTCATACAATCAGTTTTGTGAACAATACGTGACTGAGAATGGTATTTATTTCACTTTATCATCATACTGGGAAGTGTTCATTGTCCTCTTTTAAATAAGCATTTGGAACTTCCTGTGGCCTGTGGAAAAAAAATGTTTTCTTTTAAATTATGTGCAAAGCTGGATGAGTTTGGAGAAAAAAATTCACTTAGTGAATAATTTATGCCAAAGAGCAGGATTATTTGTTAAATAAACAAAATAAAAGTTGCTAAATATGGGAAATAAATATTTGAGGAAAAAGTCTGATTAAAAAAAAAAATCATGCAATGCCTATCCAGTAAACGGATTTGCTTGCTAATTTATGAATGTCTGTGAGACTTCTGCTTCCCTCGGGGCCCATCCTACAAAAGCTATAAAAGCTTTCCAACATGCCTCTGACAGCCTCTTCTGTTCTTATCATACTCTGAGAAACTCAAAAACGACGACAGGGCAACCAGCTGAAATGTCCAGCCAGAGCCCTGTCCAGCAGTGGTCAGAGAGCAGATGGGTTGCTTTTAATGGCCTCTGTGCCACATGCAGGCTTGAGGGGGTCTAGTGCTTAATGATATTAACCCAGTGCTCATTCCACTCTGTCCTTTACCTGTCATTTAGAGATGTTTAGAAAGTCCATTTTTTAATTAAGAAACTTGGAACATAGAATTTGCCTTGTAACAATATGGGTTACTTTTTCTAGGAGCGACCAGAGAACTTTGTCAGTATGAAGAAAGTAGAAAGAAGTATTACCCTGTGGGAATGTTCCAGTGTACAAATTATTGAAGTCTCATCAGTGAATAATGGGAGAAGATATCAGAAAAATATATGTTTCAGGGGAGGAAAACTAAGTGATTCAGTCTGGTGAGCAATAGGTGTAGCTAGGATTTTAATCCTCCTCCATCTTGTACTATCCTTTTCCCTTTTCTGTCTTAACACCTGATTTCCTCCTTTAATTTATTTAATATTTTAATTTATTCCCATTTGATTACCTGTGTGATGTATTTTTATTTTTTTTAAGCGGTGTTTAATCCCAGGTACCACTCATTATTTATAGCACTATGTGCTAAAGCACAAACTTTTCAAGGCATACATATTTTTACTTACTGGACTGCCTTACATTTAGTGACATTTACTACAAAATATAAGGAATAGAACTACTTTGCCTTATCCACCCTCCAAGAAGGCCTTTCACAACTAAGTATCTGGATTGCAAGCAGTCTCTTCAATTCCAGAAACAAAAAAACCATTCTGCCTTTATATGATTCTACAGTCCTATTGAGTTGTAATTTTGAAGTCGCGTGGCTATTCTTTCATGCCTAAAAATCACATAATTTTGTGACTCAGCATTAATATATTCACTCAGTAACTGGTTTGTGTAAAATAGATTGCTCTAAAATCTGCATCTACATTTTCATTTTATCAATGAAAAGAAAAACCCAGACTCGGTGGCATTGCAAATTTACTCCATAATTTCAAAGTTCAGACACATTAACAGATAGGAATACCTTTTTTGACCAAATTAAATGAACCACAAGGTTTCTCTGAAATAATATGTGCTTCCCATGAAACATTTTCAAATAATCTCTACAAGGCTAAAAAGAACTAAATCAGTTCAATTTAAATGACTGTTATATAGTTTATATAGGGGTTTATAAGAGTCCAATCAGTATAGGCTGGACATAGCTTTATATTAAATTTTATTCTGCAATATTTGCATGAGACAAACTGAAGAAATCCAAGCCTGAAATCCCCCAAGGAGAACAGTAATCTTTGTGGATGACTTATTTGTTGGGAAGTCTCAGAAAGATCTGTTACTCCAAACATTTGAAGTAGATGTCCAGTGTCACTGCTTTGCTGTTAAACGCAGAAGTGTTCAGGAATAACCTCCCCACCATATGTATATTTTTGCTGCTGATCACTTCCTCTGCCTCCAAGACGCACACAATGAAGTTTGGCTCAAATCTGATCAGAACTGATTTGCTGACTTCTGTTAGTGTTTACTGAAGAGAAGTGTCTGTGGAGACTTTGGAGCAGTCTTCCAAGCACCCCATTTTAAGATTTAATTAAGAGAATCTGTGGGAGAATCATAAATGGTTTGGACTGGAATAGACTTTAAAAATCATAAATAAAAGAATAAATGAAAAATCAGAAGGTTTGGATGAAAAGCGCAGCAAGCAAAGCAGACGATTAACAGTTTGGAGAAGAAGGAAGTGGTGACACTTCAAGTACACAAAGTGTTACTATGAAGAAGACTGTCATTGGATGTCTCACAGAAAGTAGAACAAAGTGTAATTGGCTTAATTTGCAGCAGATACTCATGTTTGATATTGGGAAAGATTTGCTAACTCTCAGTAGAGCTGAGTAACTGAGTTAAACAGGAATAAAATAAATGTGCCTGTAGAGGAATTACTCAGAATCCAGGAGAACCAAGTATTGAATGAAATTGTTCCTAAAGAATTTGTACATGGAACAGGATGTAGAACAGTGATCAAAGAATATAATAAGAATGATAAGTAAGAATATAATTTTTCACTGATTTTCCAGTTGATTGTGTTATACAATCTCAATTTTGAGTCTATTAAATATTTTTGTACTTTTTCAACACATAATTTGAAAAATCAGATTTCCTCTCTGATGATTTTGTGTCTTTTTGTTTTCAAAGAGATGGATGATTATAAAGTCAAACAAAATGTTATTCTGATAAAAGAGTTTAATTCTACAGTTTCTAAAGCAAAATACATGTTGATGCAAAACCATTTTTCATGGTGATAGAAAATATCCTTTTGCCCAGCTACTGCCTATATGGAGTATATGGTTCTCCAAAAGCAAAGAGGTGGAAATAAGAAATGGATGCACAGTTTTCTGTATCTTATGTAATCAAGAGTTTATGGGCCTTGGAGCTCTGGAAAGCTAACACAGAAATCCAAAATTCAGCAAGCAGTAGATCTAAACCAAAATTAAGCTTTTACACTTAAGGTAAGCTTGGGAAGTCTGGGCAAAGGGCACACTGTAGGTCAGAGATTGGTAAAGCCATTGCACATGTCACATCAGTCACTTCTGTTCACCAGCTTTATACAAACAAAATGAAACTAGTGAAAAAAAGAGGGTAAAGTACTCTGAATTTCTAGAAATTCCATATTTAATTAAGTCATATTTTGTACTAATTTACTATAAAATTGCCAGCTGCCCTAAGTCTGTGGTTCAAGGGTCACAGGAATCACAGGGTCAGCACAATATTTTTATAGTTCCACTTAGCACCCAACAAGAGGCTTATCCATCCTCTCCACGAAAACACAATTCCTTCTCTTTTAATCTACAAACTGGCAAATCCTTAAACGCACATCACATCTTAACCAGGCAAGATGAAAATATACCCTTATATCTTGGTTAAAAACTTGGGTATGTAAAAGATACAATTCACATTTTTCAGAATAGGCCCAGGAATTCTCAGACTGGTAAATATGGTACAATCTTTCATCGTAAGGCTGTGATTTGACTCTCCTTTTCATTGATGAAAGATATCTAGTATTATTTTTAAAAGGTTCTGACCTGAAATACAACAATGTGAATTTTCATCATCTACAGCCACTGATCTTTTATTACAAAGTGAGGGCCATATTATGGCTTTGGTTTTTAGAAATAAAATATACTGAGATACACCTTTTAAGAAAAGCCATAAAAAATGGTAATCTAAAACAGGCTTAACTTTCTTTCAAGATTCAAATACTTTCAAGAGTTAGAAAACCCATTTTGCCATCTTCAGTGTATTTGGCAATTACATTTCATACTTTTTTGGCATCACTAATATTGTTCTCCTTTAATCTGAAACATACCGTAATAAATTACAAGTTCACTATTTGAAAAAGAAACCATACAAAGAAGCTACTTGATTTGGAAAATAGCACCAAACTGTTTCAATTAACACAAAAATGGAAAGGCTGTGGGGAGACTTGCAGGAAAAAAGGGAGAATTTCAGTAGATGGTCCCAGCTCCATAACTCTGTACCAAGTTCATATAAAATGGCTGACCAATAACATCTGTGGATGAGAGACTGAACACGTTGAGAAACAAGGCTGTGTACTTTAGTGACAAGGGGTGAAATTGAGATCTACACACAGAGCAATGTTTTGCTGTCATTGTAGGTGGATACCTGGGCTCAAAGACAAATCATGTCTTTGAGCCTCTCAGCCTGGCAGTGTCGTCTCCTGTGTGTCCTGGGAACAGTTATAACAAAGTGGAGAAGAGATCCCAGTCGCTTCAGGTTTAGTACTTCAAAGCCACAAAACAAAAGAAAGATGTATTAAAGTAATCCTAAACCCAAGTAACCCTAGCTTGTCCCTGCCAGCCTCCTGTAGTCCATAATACAGATATTTATTCTGTTGAAGCTGGGGGAATGCAACATCTTTGGGACACAGGAAGGAAGTTGCAAAATGGAGTAGTTCTAAACTATATATGCTTCCATTCTGGATATAGCCTTGACAAATAAATGGTGAGTCTTAGTTAGGCCTTTCACACTGAATATCAGATGTCCTTCAGGCTGAAATATGACCTAACCTATAACCATAGTGGGACTTGTGGGGAAAAAACCCAACCAAACAAAATAAAGCCACAAAAATAAGGATTTTGTGAGGCCTAAAAGGTTCTACAGTTTATAAGTTACTAGCATTTTCTTGGATGTATTTTTAGAACCCATTTTTCTCACTTCTAATAATTTTTACACTAATTATTTATTTTTTATGACTTAATTCCATTGTTTCTTTTGTCGACTCTTTCTCATTTTAAATTGACACCAGAATGAATGTCATTGCAGGCTGTGAGAGGGTTAGATACAGCGTGAACTCCTCAGAAAGATGAATTTTCCAATTGTGACTGAGAGAGAGCTTATTCTTCTTGTGAAGCTGATTCAAATTATTTGATGGAGGTACGGTGTGCAGGAGCACAGTCAACAACATTATAAGAAATAACTGTTCCAACCCATCCAAGTCTCAAGGTCTAGTTTGGAGTAAGTTTGGTTTTATAAGAGAAGTACAGTCTCTGAATGGAATTTTTTTGCAGGCACACACATGTGACTTCTTCAGAGGCAAGCTTTCCATTTTGCAATAACAATAGCTGATCCATTCATTTTGAAACATTCTGTGTTTACAATTAAAGCACAATAAGGATCAACAGTGTTGATCCTTAAATTTAGTAGGTAATTTCTAACTGGTACAATGTACTGATCTCTTCAAAAGCTGTTAGATATGTGGATGCCCAGCTGTTTTCTGTGTCCATCCTCCAGTGCATTATGCAACACCTGAAACTGCACTTTGAAAGTCTCTTTGAAAATCAAATCTATCAGAAGCATTTTGAAAAACTGTTAGTCACTTTTAAAAATCTTTACTTAGACCTCTAAGGGTTTGGGTTCCTCATATATTTTGATAGATGAAGATGAGTCAAGAAAATAAGTGGCTAAGTTCTGAAATGGCATAAAGCACAGGATGTTGCAATTGCAATAAGATGGTATGATTTGTGTCTTCTGGAGCATGCTCATAAGTTCATCTATTACATATGCAGATCTAAAAAGACCAACCAAAAAACCAAAAGTAAGACAAATAAATACAAAACAAGAATATTCATAATAAGAGTAGTTTAACTCTTATTCAGGTGGAAGGCAATGTACGTGTGCTGTCCTCTAAACGAAAATGTAGCTGGTCTTTTTGAAACACAATATTCCCAAAGATAACTGAGAAACAAATTGTAAAGGAGGAAACAAAACAATGAATAATGTAGAAAAAGGCCTAGAAAAAGGACAACCTTCATTTTTTTTTCTGATTACCAATTAACATTCCACTTTAATTCAGTAGCTAAAGGAATTGCCATCACATTTAAAGTTTTTCTATGTAGAATTAAAATCTGTTTAATTTAGAAAACCTCACTGTGTTTTATCCAGGCTGGCTATGGAAAATTTCTGTTGAGGAACATCAGCACAATTTCTTATTCAGCAATTTTTTGAAGAGTTTATTTACAGGAATAAAAGTAAAATTTACTTTTATACTTTAAATAATAGTCAAAGAAAAGCTCATACGTAGTTAAGGCAAGTTAAAGTGAATGACTCTTCAATTGCTTAAGGAAATACAATGGATATTTTAAAGACTCTTCCCAAAATATCCAAGACTTTTATTTTTTAGTCATTATATTGTGAAAATCAATTTGAATGCTTCTACTGCACTCTTTTAAAAACTTCGATTTCACCCTTCTTTCCTCTATAATGACAAAAACCAGTCCATACAAAACTGGTAAGTTTTGTTATGGCATTGCTTATATCTTCAAAGTCACCATTTTGTATACTTAGCTGAAGTTAGATTTTTTTCCCTAACAGATTGCCAAACATAAGCATTTTAATACAGAGAAAGAGACGAAAAGCCTTATGTAATTATTGTTTTTTACTATTCCATTCCCTTTTCTGGGCTTTCCTCCGTATAAAAGTCACTCGCTCCCCTGAACAAGTTTACTGTCTGCGATGACTAAATTGGAAATCCAGGCTGACTCCTGTATTCACGTGTTTTTCATAATCTGGGAATAGGCTGTTCAGAGCTGCACAGGATGTGCCTCATTTCGAATGCTGGTTCATAACTCATGACTAAAAGAGTACATGCAAGGAATACAGTTACAACATTTGCATGAATTACTGTCATCTTTTTCTAGGGCATTGGGTAATTCAGTTGGGATGACGAAGTTTGTCCAGAGCACGATCTAAGGGCCATCAAAATGAAAATTAAGGTTTGGAATTTTCATCTGAACCTTGGAAATAGTTGGACTACAACTCAAGATACTGCAAAATATAGAGAAAGGCCAAAATCTGATGAAAAATCTGCTTGTTGGAAAGAAAATTAATCTCCTCATACCTAAACTAATCCTCTCTCCTCTTCAGTCATCACTTCCTCTTTCACAGCCCACACTCCCAAAGTGACACTCTTTTCTGGGAAAGTGTCTTTCAAGGGGACTCGTGGATTCCTGGAGCCTTTGCTGATGTCAGCACACTCTTTCTTTCATGTAAGAGATTTTCTGGAGGGAAGGAGGCTGCTGATGCTCACCTAGAAACCAGGCAGGAACAAAATGTAATGCTGACTGTCACTGAAGCACAGAAAATGGAACACCTCAGTACAAATATTCTGTCTATCAATGTGTGTGAGAACAAACATTTTTGCCCATGTTTTCTTCAATTTCTTTAATTAAAGGTGAAGATGTAAAGTCAGAGTGAAGTTCTGGGATCTTTGGTATACAATCACTTTTTCTTTTCCTTCATTCTTTGCTTGTGGTATGGCCAGGAGCTGGTAGGACTTGTACAAAGTCTAGTTTTACCTATTTCCTGCATTTTTTGAAGGAGAGAGGTAATATCAATCTCAGAATGTACACCTACACTACAAAAACATGAGGACTAGGTAGGAAATGTTTCCTCCTCAAGGGTAGAAATCGAGTTCAGAGCATTTGAAATCCCAGTGAGCAGTAAGGCTACATCAATATGTGGTTAACTTCTGCAGCTGATAGATAGACCTGGATAACATTATTTGATTCAGGAGAAAATAGAAAAGCCAGGGAAAAAGAAAGCCAGCTTTGAGTACAGGAACAGATAAGCCTTTCCAAAGAAAAGAAACCAAAGTGAAGGATATGATCACATGTCAGATACTTCAGCTGAGGAAAATTTGAATTGGTTTCCTAGATTGACCTGTAGATTCCACAGACTCCCTTCAGAAGAGCGGAGAGAGATGACCTTTAGAGGTAGCAGTACATGTTCTTGCAGAGTGGGAAAGGGAGAGATAGTGACAGAAGAGACTATTCCTTCAAAGAGAGAGCTCTGCCTTTTGACGTTTGACTGCATTTTGTTCAATCAGTGGTACAAGTATTGCTTTTCATGGAAGCATAAATAAAATGCTACTGGTAGCGTACATCTAAAATCTCATACATTAGCCCTTTTGATCTGTAGAAATGTGAAGGAGTTCAGGCTGATAATTTCTGAGGTCACAGAGCACTGAAGGAAACTTTCATACTCAGGATATCCAGAAATTACATTTCTTCTTTTTAACTACCTTTTTAGGCTGTGCCTGGGTCAATATTTACCGGAATCAATGTTTATTAAGCGTGGGTGCATATTTACTCACATTTTTAGTAAAGGAACTCTACTGCTAACTTTGAAGAACAGTTTACTACACTTAATGGGAAGAAATTATTATGCCTAGTGTAGAAAGAAGAGACAGGCTGTAGTACCTACTGAATGTGGAAGATGAAATTCTAGGAATCTGTTCATAAAAGCCCAGGTGTGAAATACCAAGGAGGTGGAGAGGGTTCCCATGAGGAAGCCAAGCAAGAGGTCTGTTTTCATCCCTTGCTGATATGGACTGGCACTTAACTACCTATTTTACGAGGACTTTGAGGCAGACTTGCCTGCCCTTCTTTAACACAACAACCACAACAATGCCAACCAGTCTTTGATAATCAAAGCTCATTTATTAGAAGACAGCCCAAGAAAATGCCTTCTTCTCTAGTGAAAACTTAGAATTAAGAATCTGTATCTCTGGGGCATGGGGCACCATGTTCCTGCAGAACAGATCCTTTTAATTCCAGTAGCTTTCTGGATTGCAATAAATGTTACCCATTTTTTCCCAGACTCCCTAAACAAAAGCCTTTGTTTCCACTCCCAGGAACATATTATGTCAGTTCCTCTGAGGAGCCTTCAACCTGTCCTGGCTGCACTGAGTGCCTGCTGGACATGCCTCTCTCCCAGCTCAGTCCCATGCTCCAGGAGCAATTTCCCCAGGGAATGCTTTCTCCTTACAGGGCAGTGCTCATCTCTTTCCTGCAGAGACTTCCACTGGACCCAGGGAGAGCACTCACCAGCAGGCAGGCTTCCTGCCTTCTTTCCCACCGCTGCCCTTTGAAAGGTCTGCAAAATAAGCTAAGACCAAATGAACCAGATGATATCAATCAAAATTTAATAACAATATTGCTATATAAATAACATTAACATGCAGTTGCCTGTAACTTTCCGGGAACCAGATTTGGAGCAGCATGTAGTCCTAAAAGTTTGTTGCATTGGAGTAATAAAATCGCATAGAAACCAAGACTCTTCTAATCATGATTTTTTGTATGGACTGAGTAGTAGTCTAAGCAGGTCAGGCTGAGAAGGAGAGCTGACTGATGATAGGCCCTGTGTATGGTCAAGGGCCATAAAATTACATAATGACTTAATATTGTTCTTTGGTTGTTTGGTTGTTTTAAGGTTGTTTATCTTCTTAGTGACACAGCAGGGGGCAAAGAGTGGAATTAAAGAAATACTTGCCTCAGAAATAATCTGCATTCCCATGAAAGCACACAAATATTGTGTGTCCAGAGAAGAGCAGCAAAGCTGGTGAGGGGTCTAGAGAGTAAGTCCTAAGAGGAGCAGCTGAAGGATCATTTAGAGTGGAGAAAAGGAGGCTCAGGGGTGACCCTATCACTCTCTGCAACTGCCTGAAAGGAGGGTGTATCCAGGTGGCGGTTGGTATATTCTCCTAGGCAATGGGTGATGGGCTAAGAGCAAATAGACTCAAGCTGCATCAGGGGATGTTCAGGTTGGACATCAGGAAGAATTTCTTGATGGAAAGGGTGATTAAGCATTGGAACAGGCTGCCCAGTATGGTTGTGGTGTCACTATCCCTGGAGCTGTTCAAGAAGGGCTGGATGTGGCACTTAGGGCAATGGTCTAATTGACAAGGTGGTGATCAGTCAAAGGTTAGTCTCAACGACCTTGGAGGTCTTCTCCAACCTAAAAGATTCTGTGATTCCTTGATTCAAAACAGTTAATAGGGTATTGCATCAATATTCAGTGTCATAAGTCCTCTCCCATTCAGTTGCTCTGCTCCACCTAACTTCACTTTCCATTTCAGGAAGGGCTGGACACCTAACATATTCCTCTTCTACTTCTGGGTATCAACAGGTAGCATAACTGTTTTCACCATTCCTAAAGCTGGTAATATATTTTCCCCTCTGAGCTTCTTGGAATGGACTTCATGAAAGAAAATGGAACCCCCAGTTCATCCAGCAGGGGACCCTCTTCTCTACCTGTCCCCACCTTTATCTTCATATTTTGGCTTGAATCTCCCTAATGCCTAAGACAAGAAGGAGAGATGGCTGTTCATCCCCTCTCTGCCTCCAAAGAAATTACTGAGGCATTAAATTACAACACCTTTTAGCCCCATAACAGATATCAGAACAAATGTATTAAGGCTTTGCTGGGAAAGGATATGAATGGGTTTTGTGAAGCAAACTGACAACAAGTTTACCCTGACCTGTTCCTCATCAAAATCTTGCTTTGAAATGTTTTTAAACACCAGATGCAGCTGGTGACCAAGGTTCAAATAACTGACATTACTAAGATGCAGCCAAGATTTCAACAAGCCTCATGGCAACACTTCTGGACACAGATAAGGCTTTGTTGTAAGCATGAGAGCTTGGAAGACCACTAATCATATATAGGAAAATGTCACAACAAAAACCATTAGCAGTCTTGAA
Source organism: Phylloscopus collybita (assembly GCA_027886175.1). Classification (NCBI taxonomy): domain Eukaryota; kingdom Metazoa; phylum Chordata; class Aves; order Passeriformes; family Phylloscopidae; genus Phylloscopus; species Phylloscopus collybita. The sequence goes on along the minus strand of JAJNNQ010000137.1, from coordinate 43,538,560 downwards.
TCCAGCAGGGAAAAGAAGTTAGCTTAAGAACTAGGGGTGTATAACTGGTCCTCAACTTTTAGAGGGAGCTATATAAGGAATCTGTAATGTAAGATGTCTGATTACACCTTTGCTCTACAGAGACCAAATTTAACAGACAATTACTCTCCCATACTTTCTTCCACCAAAGGAGAACAATTATAAGATCTCTTATGGGGGCTCTTGAATTTAAATGAGGAGGACATCTAAAATTTCAAGAGTCTATTGTGTTTCTAAAAATTCTGACTTCTTATAAACGTAATTTTACAGGCTTTAATTTCAGATTTGCACCTGGCCTTTGCCTAGGGGCAGAAATAAAAAGGATACAAGTCAAAACACAGAGACAGAGGCCTTCAGTATTTAGATAGGACAGCTAACAGCACAGTGAAGCTACACATGTTCACAATGTGTTTGGATTACTAAATAAATAATAATTATTGTATTTGCTCTTATTTCAGTTCACTTGACTTTCAAAATTGCACAGCAATAAAAAAACCTGCATTTTAGCTTCCACTGGCATTTGCATAAAACCAGAAATTACTAAAATAAAATAAATTATAAATCTGAACAATAAGTCAGATGTATTTTTCTTTCCATGTTTTAAAAAACTGTCCTCTGTCTCATACAAAAAAACCCAACTAACCAAAAAAACCAACCTACTAAAAAAAATTTAAACCACAAAAAACCACCAGCCCCAAACCCAAACAGTTAAAGCTAATTTCCCCTCTGTTTTGCTGTCCTGGTGAGAAGGCAGTGAAGAAAAAAAACAAAACAAAACAAAAAAACCCAAAAAACCCAGAACATTTATATAAAGCAGCTCTAACCACAAATGTTAGAATCATTTTACTAATGAAAACATGATTTTCATATTTTCATATATATAAAAACTATGCTGTAGTTTCAAAAAAATACATACAAACTCTATTATTAGACAGGATAATAATATATTGAACTGTATATTACTTGGTTTGACAATAATTATGGCATAAGCAAAGGCAGGTTGATATCTGTTTAAATAGTTTTACTTAAAACTAGCCCTTTTCTTCTGATATTAATTTTCACTTTGCCTAACTCAAAGATAAATTTTATATCATTTCCTTGACTTCAAAATGCTGTAAAGAAGAGGAACATCTAAACATTTTTTTCATTAATGAGTCATAAAACCCCTCAGAGTTAAAATCAAGAAAACTTTCCTAAATATATGTCGTAGGGACATAAATAAAATAAGTAGGATGAATTACAGCTAAGAATCTGTCTTATAATGTACAAGTAGTTTGGGATTGTAAACAGATGAAAGAGAAATAAAGTAAATGAAAAAGAAAAAGGAGGAAAAGAAAGCAAAAGAGCTGATAAAGTTTCTGGCTACAATACAGGAGACATATCATTACCATATGATCTAATGTGGGTGTCAGCCTGGATTGTGTTCATTGAGAGAAACATTTTTTAACTGTGCTATGGAATAGAAGCAGGAGGGTTTTCCACCAAGTGACAGTCACTGAGCTGAATTTACCCCCTCCTCCTTTCCACACCTGCAAAGCCTTCTGCCTGGGTTGAATATTTAGTTTAATTACATCTCAGCTTTGAGAGCTCCTGTTGCAAATCCCTGGATTAAAAGGTACGGTTTTTAGTAATTCTCCTGAACTATGCTGTTCTAATAAAACTTCGGGCAAGTCTATGGCAAGAACTATTCGAATTTTAAGAGAAGCAAGTTTAAAATCCTTCTAAATGTTTAGTAATGTTAAGTTTTCTATGCAGCACTTTTGTTTCTTGGAAACATGAGAATACATTCTCAAACACTGTGCAGATTTCCTACTGTTTATTTGACTATTCTGTCTCTTGTTTTGATTTGTATAAGCACTGCTATGATTCTTTCTTTTTCTTTGCTGTAAACTTTTGCAGCAGTATATTCTCTGTAACCAGTGTTTAGAATCGGTGATAAAGAGAGTGTAAAAATGTGTGCATGCTTACATTTCTGCTTTAAACTGCACTCTGTGATTTCTTTCTCATGTGTTTCTTCATATATATTTCAGACACTGATGAATATAATTTCAATTTCAGAGAAAAAAATGGATAGTAGTAAGTTAAACGGGCTCTGTGTTCGCCTTTGTAATGTTAGAAAGTGCTATGTTACAGGGAACAAGCAAGGGAATCATGTTTAAAGAAAGTCCTTATGAATGAAATAGTAGAAAAGAAAATTCTTGCAGTTGAAACTCCTCTTAACAGAGTTTTATTCTCTTTAAAACTTCCAACTCTTATGTTTGCATATCTAGACTTTTTTGCACAAAATGGACAAAACATAAAATGGAGGGGAATTTTTTTGAAACCGGAAAATATTGTTTAGCTTGTCTTTGTGGAATTTTGAGAGATTTCTGACAGTTGGTGAACCAATAATTTAACCTTACTATTAAGGTAAACTGACAAGAAGACCACCAATACAGTGGTGACGTGAACTGATGAAGCATATTTTCAGTGGTATTTTAAAACGAAATATGGCCAAGCCTATGGTATAGTTTCCTCTGTTTGTGGAAAAGTCTTCTTCATTGTAAACACATAATTAAAGGAATTTTAAACAGTTATGTCCTGAAGACATAAATATTGTGTCACAGAATTCAGATATTTTGTCCTCTCTACTTTTTTTTTGTAAGCGAAGTGTAAACATTTCTTGGCAGTAGAGTTTTGTGTATATCTTTTGTTTATGTTCAATTACACATGCAAACAATAGGAACACATACATGTGTCTGCAGAGTGAATGCATATATGACTGAAGATATCTGTTCCTGTATCCTGATTAACACATAGCTTGTGTCTGCTGTTCTCTCTGCTGTATCCTTAGATTATATACTTGAATATCCTTTGTTGTCCTACAGTTTTCCTGTATAGGCACCTCTTTCTGATTTTATTACAGTTCTTACAAAACAGGGACCAAAGGAAAGGCCTGCTACAGGGTTTAACTGAGATAAATGAAGTCATCAATATTAATGTGAATAAGAAGCAAAGTGTGAAGACACTTCCAAAGTGCCTTTTTTTTTTCTTTTTTCTTTTTTTTTTTTTTCTTTTTTTTCTTTTTTTTTTTCTTTTCTGAGTGGTAGTAATTAAACTCCAGGATGAGATCCTGATTGTGCATTCTTGGGGTGGGTGGTACTTCAGCAGTGACTCTGAGAAGAAACAAAGAAGTTTTAAATATTTTGAAATGTTTTAAAATCATATTATTAAATAAAAAAGGTTGAGGAAGGTTTTTTAAAAGTCCTGACTACCACTGCCATTCAAGGATTCACATGCAGTATTCCCAATGTTTATTGTTATTAATGTAAATTTTGAAAAATAATTTGTACTGGGGTAATGTTTTATTGATTTCACTAAGCAACTTATTGTGATGAATGGTGATGATTTAGCAAATTTTTCTTCTCAGTCCACATTATAAATAAATTGTATTTTTATTTTGCAATAATTTGCACACAATAATTACTATTTCAAAGATCATGTTTTAGGTTAAACCCTGGTAACAGCTCACTACCATGCATTAACAGCACTTTGCTGTGACATCCTGACGTGTTCCTGTGCACTCTGCCTGCACTGGCAGGGGTGTTGTTGGGAAAGGGACAAAGCCCCAGTGTCAGGGAGTCAGGGCAGGAGGAAGCACAGGAGAATGATCCACATGGGGAAACAGCCTGCTCCTGCTACATGTCATGAGTTTACACAGCACTGGCTGACAGGACACAGTAAAAACCCTCTAGGTGATGTTGGGGTCTGTGACCCCACTCAATGCATGCAGTAAGTGAGGTGTCTGTTCCAGGAACAGAAGTACTTGCATGTCCAACTAAGAAAACAAATATGTCTCTTAAAGAGACAACATAAACTGTTTTACTCCATGTGATTCAACTTTGAAGTCTTTGGGATATCTGAAGATGTTAGATACATGTCTTCCTGTCAGGTAGATCACAGGAATGTAGGCTATGATTTTAAGGTGCCAGCATAGCTCATTAGGTAACCTAATCATCTTCTCAAGGAACAGACCTAAGGGTTTCTGGAGAACTGTATTATTGGCACCTGTAGGTAGAAATTTATAAAGGAAAATTAGCTCAGGCACAGTATAAATTGTATCTAAATCCAGTCTCATGGCTTTTTTATCTATCTAGCTTTTTTCTTAACACTAACCATTCCTTTTAGAGTACCTGGCTGTAGTATGTTAAAAAGCCAGGCTTCAGTAAACTACTTTCACCTGATATCATCTGTTCATTCTTGTCATCTACCTGATAGGTTCCTGGTCAAAGTAGGGAGGGAGACAGTCTTCTTCTTCTGCCTCTCCCAGATTTTTTATCCAACAATGAATATGGAGCTGAAAAATGCTCCACCACACTCCTAGCTGTTAGATAAATTCTTCTAGAAAAAGCTAGCACCCAGACACAAGGTGTTTCCAAGATATCAATCTGAAGAAGCAAGTGGACATTTTTGCTTTCATTACAAAGAGCAGCAGCTGTATTTAGGACTATGCCATCCATTCTAATAAAAATCTCCTATATAAATGACAAGTTCGCTTTTGTGTCACTTGGCAATTTGAAGGCAGATTATTTTTTTGTTTTGTTGGTTTTTCTTTTTGTTTTGTTTTTGGTTTTTTTGTTTGTTTTTTTTTTGTTTTGTTTTGGTTTTTTTTTTTTAATCAATTAAAATTAGTAAAGTATGAGCTTCATTATATAAAATACACAGTAAAAGAAAATAACATTCAGAAAATTAACTGGTCTTTACAGCCTTGATACCAACCTGCAAACAGTTGTGTAATTTCTCCTTAGTGCCCAACAACACAGGTAGCACAACGTAGAGTGTCTTGGAATGCATCTAGGCCTAAGTCCTGAGAACATGTATTTAAGAAGCTTTTCTTGTTAATGTCTATGGCAATACATACTTGTGTAAAGTTTCTCCTGACCATGAAAGTCTGCAGAATGAAGCCCTGAAGTCCTATTAGAAAATGGGCACACAACACTACAAGCATCAATTCAAATGCTTATGCAGTACAAAACAGAGGATTTTCAGGGTGGATGTCAAAATTCAGAAAGAAAGCCAAGAATATTCAATATAACACAACATTGTATTCCATTTTATTGTGCTGCTCGAACTAGGAAAGAAGTATAGTGCATTTAAACAACTAAAGATCTTTCCCTCACTTTCCACCCTGTCACTAAATCCTACTCTTTCTCAGTCAGTTTTACTAGGCTATAATTTAAAACATACAGCAAGCTGACACTTAAAAATATTTCTCAAGACATGAAATACTGAATTACAGTGAGTTTGGGAACCTCAGGTTTGTCCCCAAGGGTCAAACTCATTGCTATGAAATAAATGGTAATGAAATCAAATAGACTGTTACGTTGGCAGAAAACAGGCACATGGAAAATGTGGCTTATTGCTTTGACTCTTTCGCATCACAAAGTTGACAGTTGTTGCCTGTTCCTAATAAATATTACTCTAAATATGCAAACAGATGTGTTTACAGTTGTCTTCAAATTGCTCTGGAAAAAAAAAAAAAAAAAAAAAAAAGACCTATTGACAAGCAGTTACCAGACTCCTATCACATAACTGTCCTATTTTTTACAATTCAGCTTTATTTTATTGAAAGGAACAGTTATGCAATTGGTGGATGAGCTGGAACTCCTTCAGGAGGAACTGTGCAGCTCTGGGAAACTGCTACTTTTGTTGTTAATCCGCTGTTTTGAATCCTAGGTTCTGCTGGGAGTCGATGAACTAAGCCATGAAGAGGCTGGCTCTGCTCCTTGTCCTGCTGCTGCCAGCATGCTTGGCCAAGCCATTCCACCAGCAGGGCCTCTTTGACTTTATGCTGGAGGATGAGGGCTCAGCCGACATGGCTCCAACGGATGATCCCGTCATATCCGGGTTTGGACCAGTGTGTCCCTTCCGCTGCCAGTGCCATCTTCGCGTGGTGCAGTGCTCCGACCTAGGTAAGCCCAAGAGCATCTTCAGAGGCTCTGTACCTGCACTCTAGTCACGGGCCAGCAGCTCAGGTGGTGAGGCTGCTGTGCGCCCTCTCTCCCCTAACCGGCTTTTTCCAGACAAATGTGCTACAGTTGCAGTTAACCAGAACTTACTATACAAAGTAGGCCACAAAGCCCTGGCAAGATGGGCATTTGTTGTGACCATGAAGAATGTTTGATTTTTTTTTTAACCTATATTTTGAATGTGTATATTTCATTTGTTCTTTGAAATGCCACAGATTTCTCTTGCAGAGAAAATAACTTTTCAAAGCTATTCCTTCAGATGAATATTAAATAAAGGCAGTGAGGTCAGATGTGGGGATGGAAATATTTTAAAAGGTTCTAAATTGCATGGCCCAAGGTCCAACACCTTTAATCATACTGTCTAGTATGTCAACATAAAAGTCATCCCATTTCCATAGGAATACATGAGCATGAAATAACCAACTGAATCATATATCCTGGAACCAGCTCTTTGGAGTAAAGAACTTGGAAACACACCAAAACAATGAACACATTACGGAATTCCTTATTAAATATCTTTCTTAGACACTATACAAGCTGAAACCATGAGAACATTTCTCACAAACTTTCCTTACTCCCTTATGTAAGGGAAGGGCTTGTGTGCACAGTCAGAGTAGCAGGATGTGAAGCCATGTCTACTATCACTGTATTTGACTTTTGCAGAAGTCTCAAATAATGGCGTTGGCTTCAGTGAGACTGCTCTTAGTTTAAACCACTATTATTCAATCTTAGTGTACATTGCAGAAAATCAATTAGAGTCAGTTTTGCTTACAAGCAAGCAGACAAATAACTTCTCATGATTTTGCAGAGCTTCTTTTTCTTTAAGTCTTCTCCCAGCTCCTTAAAAGTATAGCTGGGTGTTTCCATTTTCTTGTGTTATAACATTGGCTTTGATAATTACTTTAAGTCCACCAATTAGGATCTGTGTCTCATTGTGGTGGGGGTTGTATAATTACAGAAAGGAGGGGAAACTTTAGCTACACCACTAGAAACTTCTGTGAATTTAATAAACTGAGCCACATAATTACGCAACAGACGTGTTTGGCAAAGACCCAGTGAACAATGCAAGCCAAGTTGCACAAAATAATGTGGGATAACTTAACCATGCATTCGTAAACCTTCCACAGTACTGTCCCTCTTGAAAAAATAATTTCTCTTTTTTTACCATTTAGGTGCCAGAGAGAGCAAACATGGAGTGGGGAGTGGGGAGTGGGGAGTGGGGAGTGGGGAGGAGGTTGCCCCACATGCCATGAAAGTCTTAGGTTTTATTGTTGTTACATTTAGTAATGCTGATGGAATTTAAGTTATTTTGAGAACTTGTTCTCAGTCTGCTTCAATTCTGCAGAGTGTAATGAGCTTTCACTTGGTAAAAAAGTAGAGACACTCACACAGGGACCCTTTTGCTCCTGTACTTGCTCGTGTGGCCATGCACTTCTTCACACACACGGTTTACAGTCCATTGCAAAAGATACTTCTGGGTTAGTAGAGCCCCATACTGACAGGAGACTGAGAAATACAGCAATTAAGGCCCCAGGTCAGTGTTTCCCAGATAACTTCAAGTGGGGTGAAAAGAAAGATATATACTTTGAGCTTTCTTTAAACCTGCATGCTGCATATCATGCAGTGAAAAGATTGGATTGTGTGCTTTTGGATCAGCTGGGCTGATAACATGCCAGAAAAGAGGAAAAAGAAAAGAGATCTCCCTGGGCTCGAAATACGCAGCTCTGAAAAATAAATAAATAATATTTCCCTGGCAGAACTCTAGGAAGTAATTATCAAGCAGTGCCAGCCTTGGCATTAAGTTTCATCCATCTTTGTCGCATGTGACAGCCCCTGATGGGACATGGCCCAGCTGGGAGGCCCTTGAAGACACAGGTCTGCTGGTTGCCCTGCAACAGGGACAGGAGAGCTGTGTGTTACCTGCTCACAGGCAAACCTACCCTCTACTCTTCTGAATTCACTTCTGTGTGACAGACCCAGGCAAAGTCATATTTACCTACTGACTTGAGAAAAGGCAGTTGCTGACCTTTTGATGCAAACCGTGGAGGTGACCCCACGTGCTCCTGAGCTGTGGGATGAAGGGTGTTCCTGTTACAGGGATCAGGAGGGCAATTTGCACATGGAAGGCATGAAACTAGCAGTGACAGTTCTGCCTCCCTGTTAACCTGTGCTCCTGGCCTGCCTCTCCCTTCAGCTCTGGGCATTTCCAACGCAATCAAATTAGTTACATCTGTCCCCCAATATTATCAAATTTAGTCATCTAGTCCTGTGGCTACAGTTGAAGAAAATTTTCAGGCAATAACAAGGGTCCTCACAAGGACCCCCTTATAGTCCTCTATATTAAGACCTTCCTAAATAAATTCTCACTAAGGAAAGCTGAAACCTGAATCAGGGTTCTTTCCCCTACTCACTCTCTGGTATGGAAGGAGTGTTTACAGCCATGGGTGCAGTGGACGTGCCAGAGCAAGGCAGCTGGAGGACCCTAACATGGGCAACATATGGAGACATCTCCTCTTCGTCAGCCTGTTTCTTTTGTGCCTAAATTTGCTCTTTTGTAGATTCTTACTTCATAAGGAAATAAACAACCATCTAACACAGGGCTATGTGAATAAAGCACAGGAGAACTGTTGGATCCAGAGTCCAGAGATCAGGTTTGCCCCTTTTCTCATGAGCACTGGATGGGAATAACAAAAAAATAAAATCCAAGTTCAATAAAAACAGTAAAAAAAAAATATGTCCAGTGGTCCAATTACACTATTGTCAGCTGAATTTTTGCATTCCTATAGTCTTAAACTTCAGTCACATCTTCCTAAGCACACACCTACAAATTAATTTATTTTGCTTCCCAGCCAAGAGCTGAGTTGGCAAGAAGGAGAATGCTGCCTTCTCACATCCTGAAAAAGAATTCTCTCTAAATTTTGGCTACTGATGGATCAAAATCAGAACCCCATGTGCCTACATTTCATGAAATGTATTACCTTTGTGAACAGGCTCAAGGATCTCGTCAAGGAAGGCCACTGTGCTATCTTTTATAAAAGTGCTGTCTTTTATGAATCTGCCTCCTGTTTTTGAAAGGGAATCACAGGTTCACTTTTTGATCATGCCTCAGTATCAGGCATTGCTGTGCTATATCCAGGCTTTCCACAGAAATCACAAACATCTTCCTTATTAGAGCACAGTGCAGGTGGGGAGTAACTGATGTAGCTGCTGAGAGACCTCATTTCCTGTCTTAAAGTAATACGTACAGGGAAGATGTGCAGTCAGCTGGCCAGGCAAACACACCTCTCAAAAACCCTAGCAAGGATTAACATTTCCATTTAAAGTCTCATCCTCCCAAAGGGAGTCTCAAGTAAAGTTCATCCCAGAGCTCCCTGGTAGGCAGGAGAATGCACGTGTGATTACTCATCCCTGCAGCAGATGCAGAACGCTTCATAAGCACACTCAGAGGTGGTGATCAGAGCTTTATTTCACCTTCAGATAGGTCTGTCAGCCCCTTCCAAATGAGCAGTGTCTCTATACAGGATGCAATGAGATTGCCCTCCTTGGAGACCTTACAGGATGTAGTGGGGGTCTCTCCATCCCTCTTGCTGGGAGTATCCGTGGAAGTTTTGTAGTTTCCAAAAGGTGTGCGAGAGAGAGAGATCAGCAAGCAAAGTTCAGCAGTATTACAGCTAAAATTCAATTTTTTCTCACAGCTCAGAAATTCAGGGTTTCTCCAGCTTATACAGAGAAGAATACATTAGAGCTCAGCATGGATGTTGGAGGGTGTGTTTGAAAAGCTCTTTGAGATCAGGAGATGAAAAGCTCACAGATATGTGAAGTATTATCACTGGAATCTGGTAACATGAGGCAGTTTATCTGAACAAACAGAGTGTCTCAATATACCAACTGATGGCTCTTCAACACTTGAACCATCGTAACATGGCAATTTATTGGTGAAAGATAATTAATCTCACTATATGAAATCTTTTTTTTTTTCTTCTTACAATAAAGTCTTATTCCTTTTATGTTTAATTGAAGCTGATATTCTCATGAAATCCCCTGGCTTCATAGCACTGAATCATTAACTAAAGTTATTATCATTAAAAAAGGAGCCATGAAATCTGGGAAAGTATTCTGTCACTTATACTGAGAATTTCATCTACATCACAAGACCCTGGCCTTAAAACTGACACTCTTTAGCCCAACATAATTTAGGCTGTCAGCCAGCACAAGCCATTGTGCATTCCACATGCTGACTGGGTAAATAGGAATGCTCTTATCATGTTGGAGGTCACACTGGAGGATCTATATGAATTATCACAGGATGTTAAGAATCTAAGAGTAGTCTGCTTTCATTTCACGGTCATGGGGTGAGTTAGGCTGCCCATGCAGGGGTTCATCCTGTCTAAGGTGGATGTCAGTGACAGAAAGGATACATCACTCTTGGAGAACCAAGTTGCCAGAGAGGGCAATGACCACAGAAGATTATACAACTTACTTTCAGATTAATTAAGTTATGTGTGCTAAAGTTAAGGCAAGGAAAAATAAACCCATGTTGCTATCTTTGTTCTGTGATATATTTGGCATGGGTTATTATTTTTTTTTTTTAATATATTCTGCTTCGATACAATTTTGGGGATGCTCTGAAAGTTAAAAAACATGAATTAAAGCCCTGTGGTCACTACATTCTGAAAAATTATTAAATCAATAACCCAATAATTAGAAGACACTCTTGAAAAATTGTCAAGAAAAAATATTGGCGTGGATGTTGACTACTTTATATTAACAAAAAGCCATTATCTTTTGCCAGTGTGGCAGTAAAAGACAGGCTTTCTTGCATCACCACCTGAATTACTGGTGTTCCAGTTTCAGCTGATAAACATGATCCCAGATGAAAATTAATCCACTCTAAGTACATCCCTTCCTTATTTACTGCTTTCTCCAAGGTAACAGTGACCAGCTTTGTATGTTTTCTTTTTTAATTTTTTTTTTAGATTTTGTTTGCTTGCTTCAGACTTGGAAATGCCGTTTATGAAAGCCTAGTGACAGGAATGGAAATCCATACTGCCAAGTCTAAGTGATACAAGAAGTGACTGTTTTCTGGCTTGCTCTGTCACGATGGTTCATTTCTAAAATTTCCCAATGCACTAATAAATAGCTAATAGCTAGTAAAATGTGAGTCAATTATAAGTGGTCATGGGTGATTACAATGTTTAAAACATGCTAAATAATCACTCCTTGTATGACCTAGTGTTATGGACTAACAGGTGTGATTGGTATGTGTATTATGCTCTTAAAACCTTTGTAGGGAGTGTTACTTGGTAAACCATGTAACTATTTTAAAAATATCTGTGTTTTCACAACAAAAAGCCTCTGGTATTCAATTGTGGAGGGTTTCCAGCCAAGGAAGAGATAGAGTCCAAAAGCTCCTTCCCAAGGTTCACTGAGAATCCGTAGCAACAGGAAGGAGATGTAGGAATTCAGGTCCTGTCATCAATGATAACAGCAAGAAACTTCTGGTATTAGCACCCAGTTCAAAAATTCTGTTCACACAGACCAGTTACTATGGTATTTTGTAAATTTAGTTTTAACTGGATTTTCAAAACACCAGTTTCAAACCCAGATTGGAGTGTCCCAACCTTATTAAATTTGGACTCAGTGGTCTATATTTTGCTTAAGACATGCCCTGAATCTTTGATTAAAAGGAAGTGGTCCAAAAGAAGATAATCAGGTTACAGGAAAATGAAGTCTTTTTCTGAATATACTTTAGTCTTTTCGTAAAGTTCAAATCAAAAACTGTATTCTTCAAAATACATTGCCATTTTTTAAAATTTATTCATCCTGCTTTCCTTGTTTTCCCTGACAAAAAAAAAAAAATATTGACAAATTCTGGAATTATATGTCTCTTTGTCTGTATTGTATTTAAAATGCTCACACACAGCACTGTTGTCCTCTACACTATGCAAGTAATGTAGATAGATGATCACAGAATCACAGAATATTCTGAGTTAGAAGGGACTCATCAGGATCATCAAGGTCCAGCTCCTGGCCCTGCACAGAACAGCCCCAAGACTCACACCATGTGCCTGAGCGTGTTGCCAAATTGTTCTTGAGCTCTGTCAGACTGGTGCTGTGACCACTTCCCTGGGGAATGGTCAAACATCTTCTGTGTGAAGAACTTTTTTTGTATTATCAACCCAAAGCTCCCCTGGCACAGCTTCAGGCCATTCCCTCAGGTCCTGTCACTGCTGACCACACAGAAGGGGTCATTGCCTGCCCTTCCTCCTCCCCTCACCAGGAAGTTGTAAATTGCAATGAGGTCTCCTCCCCCAAGTCTCCTTTTCTCCAGGCTGAGCGAAAGAGTAGAACTTGCTAATGGGCTTCTCTGCAGAGATAGAGGTGGGAAAAATAAACAGAGACACACAGGGACCACAGGTCCCTAATCAAGGACCATGCCTGCATGGGTTTCTGGGAAAATAATAATAATAATAATAATAATAATAATAATAATAATAATAATAAAATATTAAAGGATTTGTGTTGTAATTTTCAACTTATGGAGCCAATTACGAGATTCAAACAGCTCTGCAAATGACCCTGATTTTACTAAGCTTGCATTTTTTGTATAGGCAACTTTACTGCAAACCTCAATTGGAAATTGGAAATTAATAGGGGAATTAGGAAATTAATTTCCTATTAGAAAATAGGAATATAGGAAATTAAAAAGGGGAAAAGAAGTATTTAAAAAATTCATGTTCCCTCTGCATGCATACTCATATGAGGGAGCATCCAGGAGAGCATCCCATACCATCTTTGTGTTTGTTACCTGGGACTTGCTTGGAGTGTTTTTAGTTTCTACAAAAATCTGTTAAGGAGAGAATGCTTACAGTTTTAACTTTAATAAGAAACAGAATGTAATAATTATATTTTTAAAATTGTAGTGAAAGCAAGAAACCAGTTCTGCTCACCTGATGGCTACTTTAAGGACTTAATGGCAAAACCCCAAAAGGAGAAATTGTTATAGAAATGTTACAGCTTTTAAAACATGTAAAGGGGGCTACAGTCTGATCTGTAATACACCATTAGCACAACAGAAATGTGCAATAAGGCAACCCAGAACCAGTTTCTGCTGCAGCTCCTTTATGACCTAAAATGTGAAAGCCCAGAATTTCAATTTCTATGCTAGATTACATGTTTTCCCTTCTACTGTTCCAGAGTGGACCTCAGAAACTAAAGAGTTTCTCAATGAATTCATATTTTAGGGTGACATGGAAGAAAAGTGTCTGTAGTTGTGCAATAATCAAACTCTGATTATCTCTACCTAAGAGATATAGGAGCAAAGGCAAAGAATTGAATTAACATCTTAATGTTTTTCAGGATTAGGGGGAACAAATTACTTTCTCTTCTTTATTCTTTCACTCTGTGGCAGAGAGTTTACATCTTCTGGGCTAGAGATGGCTGTTAGAGTTACAGACCTGCGGAAGCTCTGTCACTAAGTGTCTGACAAAATAAAAGAAATTACAAGGCAAATATGTCTAAGAGTTACAAGGGTATATATAACATCCTGTAGTAGAAAGAGGGAACTAGCAGGTCTGTAGATTTCCTGATTCAGTCAGGAAATTCTCTTCCAAAATTTGTTTAATTGTTATTCACCGTGTCCAGACACGAACACAGCAGCTTCTTCCATTTTTATGTTTTCGTGAGAGTAGGTTGACAACAATTCTAAAATGTTTATGGAAAATGGCTGTGTTATGTTTAGAAGTACCTGTAATAACCAGGAACATATCTCTGCCCTCAGGTTATAAACTAGGGCTGTATAATGACCGTGTGGTCAGAACAGGAAGGGGTAAGTTTACTTGAAACCAGAGAAGACCTCCCCAAAATGATTCTTTATGACTTTATGTTAGAACCAATTCTGGTAAATCCCAAAGTAAAAATTGAGGGAATTATCCTCAAATTGTCATCTGTTGCTTAAACTGCAGCAGAAGTAAACATCAAATTACATTACTCCTAAGGGCCATTCGAAGCATATTTTGTTAGATAATGCTCACTTTTCTGAATCACTGAAATGCTCTCTTAGGACTACTGAAGGCATAAATGTTTCACCTTCATCTACTCATGGGTGGTACCTCTGCATTGCATCCACTTTGAGTAAACCCATTAGGCACATGGTGCTGGCAGATTGCATGAATCACATGGGTCAGTTGATGCTCTCTGATGGGATGTTTTTTGTCTGCAGCCATGGCAGTGGGAAATGTAAAGCTGATGATTCTAGGAGTTAACTAGAAAACTCACAATACTTGATTTTTATTTCACTTAATGTCTTAATACCTGAAGTCTAAAGTTCTAATTTATTTCAGAATATTTTTCTGCCTATCTAACATGCTAGTGTTCTTCAGGAGGCATGTACATTTGAATCATTGTAATTAAAAGCCAGAAGTAGAATTTTAGCTTCAAAAATATATCATTACTCTTAGTTATTAACTTTTGGAGCCAGGAGACTAACTCTATCTGTACCAAAAATGTGACTAGCACTGAAAAATAATTCATAACAGCTGTGGCTTGCAGTATCCGTTATACTTTGAAATATGTGCTCACCACTCAGTGTGGGTGGAGGTAGAAAAGAGCAGATAAAGCCATGCATTCACTTTTATACCTGTGCTAGGGCTTTTATAATTATTAGCACTATCACAATGGAGAACTATGTGTTTGATCACAATGTGTGTGAATTTGTTTCTATTTTTCTGTGCTCCTCACTCTGTTCGGGGAAGCAATTTTATAAATGTTTGGGAGGGGAAAAACCCCAGTGTAGTAATAGGTCAGTAGATCTGCCCTTGTGAGGGGCCACCTCAGCAGGGAATGGAGTTTATTTTCTTGTTCTTTCCTATGGGAAGGGTCAGACATATACAAAAACAATAATCTGTGATAAAAATAAGCCCAAAATGGATCTTATGAGACTTTCAGACTGCTGAACAGGAAAAAGGGCTAAAAAATGGTTGTGAATCACCTCCAAGAATATATACTTTAAGAATCTTATGGATTCCATAATGGTTTTCTATATCTGTTAGAAAAAAAATATTACTGCTGATTTCATAGCAAGAGTGGAAAAAGTAGAGAAGAAACTTTTAGTTTGAAAGTGGAAGAGAGAAGGAGGCCATGGATACTTGTCTGTAGAAAAAAACAATTGTTTCTTATTTCACGGATGCAAAAAATGAATTATTCCTATTTACAAATCCTACTCAATAGAGAACAAATTTCCAGTAAATACTGTAGCACATAGCCTGGGAAAGTATCAGTAAACTTTTCTAAGTCAAAGCATTCAAAGCAGTTCCTTGCCATCCTTCCAGAAAGCAGCTCTTGGATCCAGTTATTTTTCCGTGACTAAGTATCCTGACCCTGTAAACTTGCCTTTTGCCTCGTTTGCCCCAGAGTCCACTCAGGGCATTGCTAAGGTCATTCACCCCTGGGAGGATTCCTGCCCGTCAGTGGGATGCAGCAGAGTTGGGCTTGGAGCAAGGAGAGCACACAGCAGTGTGAGAGACAGCCCAGGCAGCTGCTGGAGAGGCTGCCTCCGCTGGGAGTGCAGTCACTGATGATCACGGCTGGGAATTACATGGACCTCAGTCCAAATTCCTCAGCTGGCAGCAGCTGTTTGCAGAAACTGAAAGAGTCTTGAAACGAGCCCCATTTTGTGGCCCCTGTGATAATAATCCTAAGTGTTGCAATGCAATAGCACATGTATCTGAGCTACAGCGTTCAGATGTCTCTCTGCCTTTTGGCCCATGCTCTCCAGCTGGGAAAGCAAAGGTTTATTCAGAGGAAGAAGCCCCATCCCTGCTGTTTGTAAAATGGATAGGTGGAGGAGAAATCTCCCAGAATACCCTAAACACACACACACACACAAAATCAAACCACAAAATTGTAAAAATTGTTTATCACTGTCACTGTTCACATATTTGTTATTTAGACTTCATGGTCTCAGTGTGGGAAAGATGCAATTCTCAGAACAGGGTCCTCATCTCTGGGCTGCAGACTCAGACTTCTACTTGCTTAGTCTCCCTTGCTGGCCCCATAAATCTTGCATTCCTTTTCTGCACAGTCGTATAGCTTCAGCAGAAATGTGGCTCCATGCCAAGATACAGACTAACTTGTGGCTCTTGCTGCTGAGAAGCTGGAGCAGTGGACTGAAACCTTTGCATAGCCAGGAGGTTCAAAATTCTCCCTTCTTCTTTGTGGGTTAAACGATTCCACGGCCACTTCATCACAGCTCCTGCAGCTGAGCAGGTTATTCCCTCAGAATAACCTGCTCAGAAACAATAAAGACTGCTGTGTACACCAAAACCCTTAACAACTTCACATTATTCCCAAATTCTTGTTACATCTCCTACACCCGTTTGGCTGGCTAAAGAGCAGCATGTGCCAGTTGGGCTGGTGCAGTGCTACACAGGAGGTGGCTAGCATCTCTCTCAGGCACCAGATAAGCGAGGGATTATACCAGTCTTGGCCCTTTTCTGCCTAATTTCCAGTCTTACAAAATCTCCAGACCCACCAGCCTTCTGTCCTCTCCAGGATGTGAGGCAATCACACCTAAATAGCCAGATATTGCCATTGGCTTAAGAAATTATAATAAAAAGGCTACAGCCCACAAGAATGAGATCCCACAGGGACAGGCTTGATTTCTGCCAAGTTACCTTCTCCAGCCTCCCACTAAGCAGGGATTTCTGGTCCTTGTAACATCTCCCCACCAAAGGTGACTGTAGATGAGCCTTTCTTGCGTGAGACAGAAATTGGTTAACTATCCAATTATTCTGCATTTTTTTGAATGCATTTTGATGGTGTATGTTATCTCAAAAATCTGTTTTATAGCAAGGAAGTGTACAAATAGTTAGGAAGACTTCTGACATGAGTATTAAAAATTCCTCTTATCCTAAGAAAAGGAAATATTCAAATTTACTTACACAAATTTTTGCCATTTTATAGTTCTATGACTTATTCTGTTTTTCATGTGTTTTAACGTGCATACATTTTTACACACATAAATATTTACTGGTGAGAATAATTGTTTGCTCCAGGTTGATAATGTAGAACAGCAGGAAATTTCTGTTTATAAAAATTCATAAGAGATATTAGAGATCTGATCTGGGCTACAGGAACTGATGGCTGTCAAACTTCTAAAAGGAAGTAATGACTTCTCCCAAATAAATTTTTTAGTGCAACTCAGAAGGGTATTTTGACTAAGATGCATGAACTGGTTAATTGAATCTCTCTTACTTCCAGAATCTTTAAGCTCTTAATCTCAGTGTAAACAAGAATTTTAGAGGGGTGGAACTATACCATTTCTTCTTAATTTTGAATAAATTGATTTTTTTTAATATTTACCAGCTTTAATAATAACTGACTTAGTTTTATTCAACCAAAATTAATATATATATATATATATGTATATGTGATATAAAAAGATATAAAAGATATATGTGTTAAATTTTCAATTTAACATGCAGTGGGAAAGGCAGTATAGTCTATATTTTTAATCAGTTATGAGTTAATCTTAGGAACTAGAAGCCTGAAATACTTGCAGGGGGCTGAACACCAAACTGTGTAGCACTGATTATTCACATAAAAACTCAGACTACTATGAGAGATTTTCATATGGCTTTTCAAGAAGCAAGTTTTAATGTATAAAAACATCCGAGAACTGGAATATCTGTGCATACTGTTCTTAAAATGATTGAGAAGAGACTCAATTGATATTTTCTGACACCAGTTTTCCTTTTGGTTGGCATTACATAAATTTCACGGGAAGTCATTTGTAGGTGGATGTGTGATCACACTGTACAACATGGCTTCAGAAGTACATGGGCATCACTCGAGGTTCTCAGAAATGAGGACAGCCCACAATTCTCCTCTAAACTTCTGTCTCCCAGACAGGAGAACCAAATACAATCTTTCTGGGACATGATAATTCTATCCCAGGAGCCAACTGAGCTGCCAGTGGGATTACAATTTTCTCAATTCAGTTTAAACTTTGTCGCACTGTCACATCAGTTCAGGCTCCCCCATTCATCTGAACTGGCTGCTGTTGACCAGAAATGTTTGAAGCTTTGCTCTCCAGCCTGGGAGCCTTCAGCACAGGGATTAGTTTACAGTACACCAATGCTCCTCCTACACGTATCTCTCTGTGGGCTCATCAACTTATACAGAGACCTGGAACTGCAAGCTGAAGCACAAGACAAGGTGGATGTGGATCTGGTCTACACCTCAAATGCAGTTCAGTCCTGAATTATTTAAGTGCTGATTTTGGAAGTCAGTGTCCAGATTCCCCATTTATAAACTCTTTCTTCATTGGAGAGCTTTAAGTGATGTAGATTTCAGCTGGAGGATGTATTAAATGGGTTTCACTGATAATCCAAGGTCTCCTCAGCAGCTGGTGTGCACCCTGTACTCATCTATGCTTTGCTCTTTAAATACCACACAAGTCAAGAAAAAAACCAAAAAACCCCAAACAAACAAAAACAAACAAACAGAAAACCCAAAACAAAACAAAAACCACAAACAAACAAACATGTCCATAGGTGGTTTTGCAAACATTTTTAAGAACAGCTTCAGGAAATGCATTACGATGAACACGGGATAGGTAATAAAAAAAGTTAAACTCTTCAAGTGATGACAATTATACTCTGCATGCAGAGCTAATTATTGTATTGTAAATCCTTCTAGTTTCTAGTACAAGGCAGGAAAATTTTGTTGTAAATAGTTTTCAGAAATGGCTTTCTGATTATTAAATTTGTCTTATCTTTATAATATGAAACATTGAAAGTCTAACTTTATTGCGCGTAGAAAGTTCTGCCATATTTATGGGTAACACTTAAGCTTTTAGAAACTGAAAGGTGCAGCTGGAACCTGTGTTCGAATTTTAGTCTCTGGCAAATTATCCCTTCAGTGGCAAGCCAAGTGTTCCCCAAGTGTGTTCCAAGGGCATCACATAAAGCATGGCTGTGTAGTTCCTTCACCCTGTTGTCTGCCATAACACTTATTAGAGGTACCAACCTACTAATATAAATGTGCTGACAACCAGAACATATTAATGCTACTTTGAATACAAGTAATTAAACCCTTGGGGGAGTATTTATTCATATGTGAAGAACACTATAGAAGTTACTGGACTGTATTGTCTAGAAAAATAGTCTTTTTTGGGAAAGAATTTTTAGTTGCTGACATCAGTACTGTTCACTGAAGACAGAAACTGCCCAAAGACAACCAACATACAAATTATACAGTATCACATTCATATATATTTGGAACTCTAGTACTACACTTCTGGAAGTAATGAGGGTTTTGAAACTGTTGAAGTAAAAACAAAGTCCATGCCTAAATTAAGAAAAGTTTTTTTTGTAATATGAATAATCTGTATCAAATATTTGTGCACTGAACATCAGTAAGGTAAACAGGATGAGATGTGAGTTTTGGCTGTTGTCAGTTTATGAAGCTTTTACTAATTCATCCTAGGCCGCATGATTCTGCTTTTTAAAACTTTTTAAAACTTTTGAATTCTGGTGTAAAAACTCAAACAGGTGAATCTTTATTGCACTCAGTTTTAATAAAAATCTGATTCAAATATTTTAATCTTTTTTTCTTACCACACTTTTAATATATTCTAAGAAATGATTGAAAGAAAAGGAGTTTTGCTACATGAAAGATTTTGACAGAGAAATCTACATTCTATGTGTGAAAATACATTTTTGATGAGTGTTAAGAGTCACAGAATTGTTGAACTTGAGACCATTTAGGCCACTCCCCTGCTTAGGGCGTTGCTTGTGGCTGTATCCAGACAACTTTGGAGTATCTCCAGGGATGGAATCTCCACAGCCATGGTGGGCAAAGCATCTTATCTCTGGGAAGCACATCTCACTGTGTTTGCAATGCCATGCTTGGGATCATTATATAGGTTTAAAAAGATAGTTTTAATTGGTAGATATTTTTCCTCTCAGAAGGATATCATGCAATCCACCATCATTCTAGGGAGACACTGGAAATACTTGCAGAGAGATCTTTCCCAGGAGAGATCAAATATAGCTTCAGGAATACTAGTTAAAACCTTTACTGGTAAAAAGACAATTTTACCCCGAGAAGTCCACTTCTGATACATGCCCATATGGAGACTTTATTTGTGTCTAGAATTTTTTCCTACCAGCTATTTATTTGACATTTCACGTTTTGTTAAAAAAAAAAAAAAAAAAAAAAAAAAAAAAGGCTAGTTAGGAAAGAACATTTTAATTTCATGGTAAATCAGAATGACTATAAAAGATTTGTTTTATTCCAAGTCACAGTATGAAAGGAAAGCTGGGTAAAGCAAGTGTTATTTAACACTAAATAATTTCATTTCCATGACTTCATCAGACATACATATCAGCTATTCAGAAAATAGTCCCAAAGAGAGTCTTTAATTTAAACTGTCTGATGTTCTTTTGGCAGTTGTAGTAAAACCAAGAGATTTGTTCTCCAGAAAACTTGGACATAGTTTCAGTTCAAAGAAAAGGGGGGAGGTGGATTGGTAGTTTGGAGTTTTTTAAGGTGGACTTTACTGCAATTTACTCAGTTACTGTCAAACAAACTGTATTTTTTTCTGGAAATCATTATAGTTAACTATCATGCTTCTTTCAAAGAGCCTAGTACCTTTTAAAGGCAGGAAAGCTTTTCTGTCCAGAAAAGCTAACATGCAGTGAAAACAATAAATACCATATCTGTTTCCAAAAGCATTTTTTATTCACACAATTCAGTGGAATAAAACATGTTCGAAATTATTTTCCCAAACTAAATCCCTTGCTTCAAGCTATACCTCAGATATTTTCTCAGAAAAGGCATAATGGAAATGGAAATAAATAAATGTTGGTTCAAATTAGCAAAATAAAACTCTCTCTGACTGGCTGGAGACAGAAACAGTTTCAAATAAGTCTTCATAAGCTGCTTCAGGAAATTAGTTCTAGAAATGGTGTTTACTGAAAGAAAAATGCTACTAAGAAAGCCCCTGTCCCTTATTTGAAGTTTCTTTCAAATTTAATTGCTTTTTTCACTGTCATTAGGTCTGGAAAAGGTGCCAAAAGACCTTCCCCCAGACACAACCCTGTTGGACTTGCAGAACAACAAAATCACTGAAATTAAAGAAGGAGATTTCAAGAACCTGAAGAATCTTCATGTAAGTGTATAAATGAACTGGTATTAACCAACAAAAATGGGGAGAAAATGTGGTTTTGGCCTGGTAATGCGTTTTTAAGGAAAACTGATTAAATAATTTGTGATCTCCTTCCACCAGCCCAGCCTATTTAGTTTTATTCCCCTTTCTCTCCTGCAAGTTTTCTTGTCAAACTACAGAAGTTTCTCACCTCTTCTCAGCTCTTCATACCTGTCTCCTGTCCATTCAGTCCCCTAACTCCATCATAACTCCATCATAACTTCTCTCACATATTTATTTATGTTCTCAGTCTCTTTGGCACAGTTACTTGGTTATTTCCATCTCAACCCTGCCACCTCACTCACTTCTTACTCTATTCCTTCCCCTTCTACCTCTGAGCTCACAGAGATTTGTATGTGCCACGTTTGTCAGCAGATATTCTGTACTAATTTTAATTCAAGAACCTTTCCAAATTACACTTCTTCCCCCTGCACTACAATGAAGTTGTGTTTTCACAATAACTTTCCCTAGCAAAGCTCCATCCTCATCCTTCTGTACCTGCCAGTCTCTTCTAACAGTCCTGTCTGGTTTCCTCTTTGCTGAAATATTTTCCTTCCTGGTTTCTGTGACTATTTTTTTTTCTAGTTCACCTCTTCTTTTCCAAGTTTCCATCAGACAGCTACCTTCCTCTGTTTCTAATTTTTTGCTCTGTCTGAAGTCCTCCTCCCTGTCTATAGTTTTTATCAACATTTTAAAATGCATACCTCATACTTTTGCCTAAATTTTGTTGAAATATATTTCTTTACAGAGCAGAAAAGCTATTCTCTATATTTGAAAGTAATATCCTAATTCAGACATATGCCTGAAAATATTATTTTTCTAGCCTTTCAACAGCTCATTTTATTCTGTGTAATCCTCCATTTGGTCCTTTTTTATTATAAACAATATCTTATTTGGCTTTTCTTGCCTGGCTCTTTACAGCCTATTTTTATTCTATTCTATTCTATTCTATTCTATTCTATTCTATTCTATTCTATTCTATTCACAAACAAGAAGCCAACTCCCACTTTTTCTCTGTTACTGGTGCCAATATCATCACCCAAAGGATCACTGTTTCAAACAAGAATCTGCATTCAACCACTCATACTTGGAAAAAAAAAATCCAAGTATATAAAATTTTACCTATTTTAATTTCTTCCAAAGTCCCTCTTAAATATTTGTTTCAATGCAACATCAAGAAGATAAGCTAAAAAAAATATGAATACCAGACTGTCCATAGTGAAGGGATCTGCATGAGTGAATCAGGAGGTTCATATCATCTAATTTTAGCATATGTGTCTATACTTGATCCAGTTCCATAAATAACCTCTAAAGTCAACAAAGCACATTCTTCCACATCACATTTCAGTAGTCTAGGTTTAAGAATGAGATAACTTGTTCCCCAGATTTTTTTTTTTCAGTTCCCTTCTTTGGCTACAGGACAGATTGACACTGTTAATTCCTGACCATTTGTTTTGGTTTTCTTCCACCTTGGAAAGAGGTTCTGTGTTTTCAGTGAAGATTGCCTATGAGGTGCTAAAAGAGACAAAATTCTTATCAGTAAAATTGATCTTTTGGATATCCTTCTTCATGACACTGCCTTAAATGAGTCAGAGCATGGTATTGCAGATGAAAAGCACTGTTCCCAGTGACTTCTACCCACTTGGCACTTGGTTCAGATCTCAATTACACATCCTGCTGTGAGTTATGCTGTTGTGAACTATTTTATCTCATTGAAGTTAACTCTAAGGGGTTTTCTTTATTTTATTTTGTTCTGTTGTGGTTGGGTTTTTTTTTTTTTTTTTTTTTTTTTTTTTTTTTTTTTGGTTTTTTTTTTGGTTTTTTTTTTTTTTTTTTTTTTTTTCAACAGATATAATTTAATAGTGAATTAAATAACTCCTCAGGGAAGATATTATTTGTTTGGCTTACTCACAAAAGTACCCAGTATATGCTTAGGGACCATTGGAAATCATACATTAGCATAAATTTTAACAAATAACCTTCAAAACTGCAATTTTCCTGGATTTATTCAAGAGCAAATAATGATTCTCTAAAGGTCTCTTTCCAACCCAAACTATTCTATGATTCTATGATCTTCTCCCCAAAATAATAATTTAGTCATGCAGTATATTTATGTAACTAGGCACCATCTCTGCTCTCAGCAGGAGCATTCCTGTGTAATATCTGGGAATGATTCCCATTTCCCAACTTTCAATTAAATATTTTTAGAATGTAAAACTAAAAATCATTGTTGTTGACAGAGCTCTATCATGAATTTTATTTTAAAGATATATGAGTGTTTGAGATACATATATAAAATGTATGTGATTTTTAATCTCATTTCCTGGGAAACATGGCCTGGGTTAATGTCACACTTTACAGTGTGATGTTCAAAAATTTCTTAGACATTACTAAACTTTCTTATCCTCTGTTAAGATTTACAAAATTTAACAGCATTATTGTTCCAAAATCTAAAAGGAGAAACTGGAGTTAACCTTTTATATGAATGACCACTTAAGGGAAAAATTCTTTAAACCCCAATTTTCACAGGTCTTGAAAAAATGAGCAGTTTATACAGTTTGTTACTTTTAAATAATCCATTAAAATACCTTCTTAATACTTATAGTTGTAGCCAACCACAAGTGCATTATTTTTAGAAGACATTTTCATGAACAAGTTGGTTTGAACCTAAGGTTCAGCTGGTACTAAAACCCAGAATAAGTAGCAAGAAAAGAAAGGATTTACTTATAACCCGCTCATGGCTTCTCTTTCAGTACAAATGTAACTGCTTTTACTACAAGTCACTGGAGTACACAGCACTAGAGATGAAAGAGAAATTAGAACCTACCAAAATAATCTTTGTATTGAAAATTTTCCTACGTAAATTTCCCAAAAGCAGCTAAAATTTGCAGCTGTGGAAATAAGGCAAATACTTAGAAGAGGATGCAACTAAAGGAACATTTACCTACAAATAATAGATTTCTGCCAAGAAACATCAGATTCAACAGTTATAGTGCACTTGATATATTTATAATTTTAAATTATCTAGGAAAAAGTGGCTAAACTGTTAATGTCATGCTGTAAAAAAACAGTGAGAATTCACTCTATTTGAAAATGAAAGATTGCTAGTGTGTTTTTGGTTTTGTTTTTTTTTAGCACAGGACTTGAGAGAATGGGGAAAAAAATTGAAGAGTCTTTTTTAAAGGCTGGGGACTGAGCTTCATGGTTTCAGAAAACTGTCTGATATTATGTAAAAAAACTTGCTTATGACTTAGACCTGTGGCAAAAAAGTCAGACAGGAAAGCTGTTGGGAAAGCCAGGAAAAAAAGTCTCTATTCTATGAAGCTGTCAGAATTTTCCAGGCAGACTGACATTTCTGGATGGAGTTCAGTACTTTGACCCCATGGACACAATGAAGAATCCAAAATACTACATGAGTAAGCCCTCATGCAGAGTAAAGGAGGAGCCTACACAAACAGCACATGGAGTTGCAGGCTGTGTGGCAAAGCCAAAGCAAATCAGCAGAATGCCTGGCACCTGGAAAAAGAGGTGAAGGAAACTGCCCTGTGTTAGATCACTATAAGAACAGCACAAACAACAGAATAGTGACTGCACACTTTTCCAACAAGATGTTTTCAACTGGCACAGTGCTAGTATAGTGAAAAAAGATGAATACACTATTGGCCTGAAATCAAATGGAGCTTTACTTAACTGAAGCTAGCAGAGCTGTTCAAAGCCATGGCTGTACATACAAAAATGCTAAACCCAGCTTTGTTTAAACTGAAGGAAAAGAGATAAAAGATTTAAACTTGGAACTTTAAGTTGTGACCATATCCACACTAGAGGATTATCAACACTAAACGTGCAGGCAGAGAAACTGAAACTCTCTTTGTAGAAATAGTAAGTGGAAAGCAACCTATGGCAATAGAAAATTTCATGCCATCCTTTTTTTTTCAAAAAACAAAACAAAACAAACAAAAACCACCCCAAACACCCAAATAAAACAAATCGGAAGGAGTCTAAGAAGATCTTTCAGAGATGCAGAAAACCCCCAGAGAGATCAAATTAATTAAATAATCCAGTCTTCTGATCACTCATTACAGCTTCAGTTCCCTTTTCCCAGGCATAAAAAGAAGTTAACTAAACACTTACTCTGTAAATCACAGAATGAAGAGTAAGTAATCACCATCATACTGTGAAAAAACAAAGATATCTCTGTTCAGGTTTCTCTGAACCTAGTTCCTAGTATCATCAGTGGTAGGAGTGAGGTGCAGCTTTAGGTTTTGAGCAAATATTCAGAGGGGGGAACAAAAGGTTAATCTTCCTGAAGTAATAGAATTCTAAGGGAATTCTCTAATTCCCTTAGAGAATTTTCATTTCCTCATACACCTTTGCATTGTGCATAAGAAGCAATGAGATTTTCCACTGAAACAAGTGTAAAACAGACCACACGCACAGAAAATATTTTTCTTGTACAATGAGTACAAGATTTTTTCATGTGAGGAAAGAAACAGGACAAAATATTTTGAGGTCCTTTAAAGTTCTGGAGAGAGTCAGCATACTAGTCTAATGAAAAAAGAAAAAAATTGTAGAATACAACAACAAAAATCAGATAAATTGTAATAAATTTATTGAATGACCAAAATTTCTTGTCACAGTAGACAAGGATGGGGTTGAAAGAAACAGGAAGATGCAGAATGTTTCCTGTTTCCCCATCATATGTGCAAGTCATGTTGCATGAGAGGTACCAGGGAGAGGCCAGGCACACTGGGTCTGCAGCAGGCTCCTTCACTTTGTGAGATTATTTAACAAGGTTCTGTGTATGTGGTCAAACTGCTTTCCACAGGCTTCTCTTGTTTGTACTGACAGGCTGTTTCTTTAGTGCCTTGGCATCTCCTTCCTTCACAATTCATTCATCTCATCTCTAGTGCTTTCATGTCATCTCTTTGTCCTTGCTTTTCTTAGCTATGTCCTCTTGATCCTAGGTTTGGATGATTAGGGAAGAATATCATGTTCTGGTTTTTGGGGTGTTTTCTTTGTTTGTGTGTTTGTTTTGATTTGTTCTTGGGCTGTTTGGTTTTTTAGTTTTTCCATAATTGTGCATACATTCTTAATAATTTGGAAGAAAACCTTGACTCTGTGTCCAGGTTATAAGTATGACCTAACTGAAAACATAAGGTAAACAAGAGATGAATTTTATTATAATTTTCATTGGGATGCCTGGCTCCTGAGGTTAAAGTTCTTAAGATATAACTGTTCCTAGCAACACTGTAATAAAAAACAGGTAATAATGTAATACATAACCCAGGAAATTAAAGAAATTCCATTGGGTCAGGGATTGACTTTTCAGTTTAAGCCCTGAAGGATGCATGCATCAGTAAAGAATTGATGTTAGATAAGTGTACCATCCCCAGCTGGCAAAACAGGTGTATCACTATGTAATATGGCTGATGAAAGTTTGCTGGAAATTTTCCATTTTAATTCCGGTTTTGGCAAGGCTCTCACTTCAAACTATACTAAATTAAGATGTATGGGGCTTGAAACCCCTCAGAACAGTCTCCTGAGATTCTCATATAATGAAATTATACCAGAAAATTTAATTCCCTGCTCCCCTACACCTAGACAGGGAAAAAAATTGGAAGTTTTAGTAACCGCAAGAACAAACCCTATGCTAATTCCAACTTGACTGCCACACACTGGCTCTGCAGTTTGTCAGGGTGTATTTTGACAAAAGCCTACCAACAAGGATTCCAAAATTTTTCTGAATTGTGAATCCTCCTTTTTTTTTTTTTTTGTTGGGAATAAATATTTGAGGTAGAAACCAGATCAGAGGGAGCTAAATGGCCAGACTCCCACTGACTTCAATGTAGCCAGTGTCTATTCCTGTCATACAGTGGTTTTTATTTTTTCTCCTGACTACAGAAATACCAGAGATGTTTCACTAAAAAAGGAAGTCATCTTTGGAGCAAAGCTTAATTTATTTCCCTCTCTGAATCCCACTTAAACTGCTGTCCATGATAAGGTGGTGCAATATTATAACTGTATCAGTGTTTACTGTGCATTTTACATGCTACATTATGACAAAGGAAAAAAAGTTTTATCTCAGGAAAATTAGGCTGGAAGTTTTATCCATAGAAAATTGCTATGAAACTTCTAAGCCTAACAAACTGATGTATTAATATTTGATGTATTTTTGCCTCTTTATTTTTTCTTTCTTACCCTTTTTTTTTTTTTTTTTTTTTTTTTTTTTTTTTTTTTTTTTACTTAAGGTCATATATTTTTGCACCCATACCAGGTCATGTTGAAAGCTGTACCTTTGTATGCTCAGTCTTTTGTACTGTGAATACATGATGTGCTTCAATTTTTTTTTTGGGGGGGGGGCAGGTGGGAAATTAGGACTTAGGGAGTATATTTAGTCTATAGTGAAAGTGTGGAAGAAGGTAGATTTTCAAATAAAAACATCATTTCCTGTGGCTTTTGTTCTAGGCTGTCATTTCTGCCAAATCATTTCATACCAGCAGTATTACAAGTGATGTTTGTGACCAAGGACTCCAGCACTCTGAACACTTTCAGAATGACCCTTGTTTTTCTCTCCCTATACTTCTTGCCCTGTACAAAAATGTTGTATGTCCTTTAACATGCTGAATGTAATGTCCCATCATGCCCTCTGGGCTTTGTTCAGGATAGCTGGCCCATGTGACCTGTTTTTGCCTAAGATCCATTCCTCTGTAACACTGCCTGCAGATGTTTTCCCTGGGTTCTTGTCCCCTGGTTCCTGTTTTCATTGACCTCTAAATCCTCTGAGTTTTTCATTTTATTTTATTTTGGTTTGATTTAGCTTTTGTTACATGCAAACCATATGGGACACATTCTGAGGAAAGTAAACAGCATTGCTGCGAGGCTAATAACTTAGTTCTTAAAGTATGGGATATAATAGAGGTATTGTGAAGTGGGAAAGGAATCCAGGGGTATGGCCTGCCAGGTGCTATACTGGTGTGTTATCCTCATCATTTGTTGTTGCCCTGGGAGACAGTAAAACGTCTCTTACAAACTCTAGTGAGTGGGTTTATTTTTTCTTCTTTACAACTGCATAGCAATGGAAAAATAATGCAGGTTAAAATACTGGGAGCAGGGACTTACAGAGGGGGTTCTAAGTGGGAAATAGTATTCTGGTACAGAAACAGTAAACTCTGACTTGTGGTACTTTCCCACCTTATACCACCAAATACAGATTCCTGCTGTGAAATTAGTGGTTTTATACATACTTTTGATAGAACACCACTATTTCTAACTGAGAGGCTCCTTGAGTGTTTCAATAAAACAATTCTGAGCATTTCCCCAAGATAACATAAACATATTCAGGAGAAAGCATTGGAAAAGCATAACAGATTAATCCTAGGTACCTAGATAACTTCCGGGTTTGGTCAGGGTTATCAGTTGCCATCTCAAGAGATACAACAATCAACTACTCAGAGAATATTTACAGTGTCTAGCTGAATCTATGCCTACCTATTTCCATCAAGAAATATTTCACACCAAATTATCAGCTGTGATTAATGTCTCTGAAATTTTTTTGTTTAAAAGGTAACAAAGTTAAAAGAAACCCAAAAGAAGGCAGACTTTTAGCTGAAACAAATGGTTAAGCAGTACAAAGCAAGATGCAAGATTAAAATCTCAAATACTCATAACATGAGCCCAAACTCATTGAGTGTTGACTTAGAGATCTATGGAAAATAAATATATGGTGAAATTAATAAAAATAAAGAACAATATAATTAGCAGTAGCCCATTCGATTATTGAAATAAAAACAATTCCAACTGTACCACTTTTAAATAACTGGATTATTTGCCATGTCTTAATACTCTACAGGTAGCTGAATTTCACTATGGGCAGAGACTACATCTGTATTACGATTCTGGCAATTATGAACCAGAAAACCACTCCCAATGTGTGGATCCGTGTGTTCTCATGTCAGGTTTTATAGTATAGGCCCAAATAAAAGAGAGTTGGGGCCACGGCTTCCACTGACCAACTTATTTATTTTGGGATTGGCATATTGTTAGGGAAATACTTTCCCGAACTGTGGGTGACCTCTTCTACCTCCTCTTGCATATGAGTTATTTCTAGCTAGCATACAAAATTAAAACCAGACATTCTCAGCTATAGATGCACTCAATGAAACCATGTATAGTACACACTGCTGGCTTTGCTCAGGGTGATCTGCAAGAGGAGTCCATCACCATTTTAATCTGCCCACTTCTCTTTCAAGTTTCCATGATGGAGAGGTGCTGTCTCACAGAGTCTTGTCATTTTTCTAATACATAACTGATTATGGAATAAGTTGGACACTCCATTTTCCTCCAAGAAACAGACAAGTCTACTTCTGAGAATACTGAAAGTGTATGACAATGCTCTGAATGTTCACTATAGTATCTACAAAAACTTTTGTCTTCTGTTTCTGAAACTGCATAATGGAGGTGGTGAAAAAAATGTCCTAGTAATAAATATAAGTATATATTATATCAATATTTATATGGTCCACTCTGCCTAATCCAATGCATAAACGTGCAGCACTGTAAATCTGATAAGTAGATAGCAAACAGATGGAATGATAAAAGTAATTCAAGTATCTGTTATATATGAAATAATCTCCATCACTGTGTTATGTCCTGACAGCAATGAGACCTTCTCCCTTTTTGTGTCATGGTTAATTAATCTGTGAGATTTAGAAGTAATGTAAAATTTCAGAGGCATTCAGAGAACCCTTATTACAGATAACAGTGCTTTCATGGAGGCCTTTCTCCCCTGGCTCTATGGAGAGATAATCTTCCTAGAGTTACCCTGAGTCTAGATATCACAGTTGTGAGAACTGGATTAGGCGCCAACAGGGAAGGCAAAATAAGTATGGTCCATGTTTCCCAACAGGACTTGGAGCATGATGCTTCAGATTGTTCCCCTTCCATACAAAGTTTTGGTTACCAAAAAGATAGCTTATATCTCTGAAAAAAGAAAAAAAGGTAGCTTATATCTCAAAAAAGAAAGAAAGAGAAAGAAAGAAAGAAAGAAAGAAAGAAAGAAAGAAAGAAAGAAAGAAAGAAAGAAAGGTTGTTATTCATCAGAAATTAGTAAGTGTAGTTTTATAAGACTAAGAGGAGTGAGGTGAAGTTATGCATAATTTTACTAGGTTGAGTTGTGCCTTCACTCTATTGAGTAATAGAATTTCCTGTTCAGAAGGGTAGAAGGATAGAAGGGTTGTATGATGACGGGTAAAGTATGACAGCATCCTTAGGATAAAAAAAAAACAGGAAAAAATGCCCAAACAATTTTTTTTGTGACTGTCTTGCTCTTCACAACTTTCAAATGGAATGATTGTACTTATTCTTGAACATAAATTATGGATGCTAACAGAAGCTGTATTGTATTTTCGGCAATGAAATAATGCTTGTGTTTGTTCTACAGGACTTATCTTTCACTGTTTCAGAAGTGCATTACATTTTCTTTATGTCACCAGATTTGCCATCAGAAGAGCTCCAAAGGCACTAGAGAATAATAATAATATTAATAACAAAAACAACAACAATAATAATAATTTCAAAAATGTTTCACCACAAAATAATTTCCCTTGTGATCATCTGGGATTTCCTTCATTATTACTCTGCAGGCATTGATCCTTGTCAACAACAAAATCAGCAAAATAAGCCCATTAGCTTTTGCTCCTCTGAAGAAACTGGAAAGACTTTACCTGTCCAAGAACAACCTGAAGGAACTCCCAGAAAACATGCCAAAGTCTCTCCAGGAGATACGGGCTCATGAGAATGAGATCTCCAAGTTGAGGAAAGCTGTCTTCAATGGACTGAATCAAGTCATTGTCTTAGGTATGAGCATGAGAAATTATAGCAAACACAACTGAGTGTTTTTTCAAGATGCTGTTTTTAGTTTGATCAGTGATTATATGTAGAAAGCCAACAAAATGCCCCAATAAATTGTACCTCCTAATTAGTTTTGACCTGAAGAATATAGGTACCTACACTGCAGCATAGCTCACAACCATGTTTTGTTGGCAGAACTAGGCACCAATCCCATCAAGAGTTCAGGCATTGAAAATGGAGCTTTTCAGGGGATGAAGAGGCTCTCCTACATCCGTATCGCAGACACCAACATTACAAGCATCCCAAAGGGTAAGAAATTCAATTTGCATTTCAGAGTTCTGCACAGGTATAATGTGGTAACTTCTACCCAGCTGGGGAAAAAATATTATGGAAGCTTTTTGAGTCTGTCCTTAAAGTATCAATTTTTAGACCAGATGACTTTTGTTTGGAAAATTTTGGCTTTTGGTTGCAAGAAGCTCCATGAGAGGTGCGCTGTAAAATGTCATTATTTTGCTTTTCTTGTCTCATAGCTGAAATATAAAATGGAAGAACATTTCCAGCCTCCAAGCCTGGTTATTGAGCCTGATGAACATTACACAATCGTAAACTCGTGTAGAATTAACTGAAGTTGTACAACCATAAAATCAGCCTTCTACAAGTCTGTGGGTTTGAGGCCAAAAATACTCTTCCTATATCAAAACAGAAATCTTTGCTATTTTTCAAAGTACTTAATTGCAAATTCCTTCAAAATAAGAACAATTTCATTGTAATTTATTAAAAACAAACAAACAAGAATTGTTCCAATAGAAAGGAAATTATTTTCAATTTATTCATATTTCAGCCAACAGATTGTTTTGAAATGGATGAAAACTTTTTGAAAGATAATACTGGTTCTGGTTGTTATTTTTTTTTTCTTCCTGTATTTCCTGTTTTGTATGTTCTTTTGAGGGACCTCAGATAGGTAAAATATGTTTCCTTTTTTTTTTTTTTTTTTTTTTTCCTGATAAACAGAATTTGTAAACTAGTATGCCCCCTAACTAAACTAACATTAGAATTATTTTGCCTCATACTTACAGTTGCATTTTCTACTGCTGTTTCCTTGTTAAATATCTAGGTGCCACATGTTTGCACATTTATGTATAGGGATAATCTGGCTAAAATGAGAGTTCTTTATGTGTCCCATTTACATAGTCATGAAGGCTATAAGTAATAAATGAGAAGAATTTAATTTAAGTATTTTTCAAGAGTTAACTGTTTTATAATGACTCTAGGAGCTAGGTTTATTTAATGTTAAATAGATTGTTACTAGCTGTTTCCAGTTTCCCTGATTGTGAAAGTTCTTAATTTCATTTAGTGAATTGTTCATGGGTATGTTTAGAAAAAATCTTGTCAGCTGTAAAAGAGCCTTGGTGTAGTACAAGTATTTTTTAAAAAAATACAAGAATCCAGTTTAATCAAAAGTAATTTGATGCTGTTCTGTCTTTCAGGCCTTCCTCCATCCCTTACTGAGCTTCACCTTGATGGTAACAAAATCAGCAAAATTGATGCTGAAAGTCTCTCTGGACTTACCAACTTGGCAAAGTAAGAATTAACTTCTTCTTTCACACAAAATATTAGTTGAAATTGCAATCACCACACAGACAATTATAAAACATCAGTCTGGGCTTTATGAGTATGAGAATTGTTGAAATAATCATAACAGGAAAGGCTTCTAAGGAATTGTGTACTGATTGAAGAGAACAAATGCTTCTTATATTTGCCTGACAAAACTCTTCATCTGTTTTCAATTATGTGTGCTATATGCTCAGGACGACTGTTTATTTGATTTACAAAAAAACAAACACAAAAACCCCAAACCAAACCAATAAAACCCAAACAAACAAACAAACAAACAAAGAACAATTAGACTTTTTAAATTATATCATGTTTCTTTCATTGCATGTCCATTTTTCGTTCATGCAGTTTACTTGGAACACTCATGTAGTTTGCCTGGAAACTGAGGAAAAAAGTACATGGGAACCAAAACTTCTTTCAGCAGTGGTTCCTTTGTTTCTCAAGAAAGGCAAATCTGCAGTGAGTCCAGGAACATGATTAAGAAATAAAAATCATAAAATTTAATTGAAAAATTGTTGCTGTCAGAATGACATTGCTCTGCTAATCTGTGACTATGTTTTTGCATAAGTTTCTCTAACTGTAGGAAAATAAAAGGCCAATTATCAAAAAGCCCATATACAGAATGATTTGTGAATTCATTCACATCAAAAAACATGTAGCAGAGTAAAATGGGCCCTTGCTACAAGTAATTTTTATAATTTAATACTTTAAAAGTTTACTATGAAAAATAGTTTTTAAAAAGGCTGATAGTTAGACATTTACCCAGATTACTAGATCTAATGAATGGATTTTCATCTTAATCATTATGCTTGTCATAATCAGGGTAGAACACAGAAATCAGAGAAAGATTACTGAGTAACAAGAGTTAAGATTACTATTATTTACAGTAGCTTTTACAGCAGTTCAATGCAATCAAGTATATGGTAGTATAACATTTATTTGGAACCTGAAAATTCCAAGATATAAAGCTTAGAACAGCTTAGAAATTAAAACATTTCATCTTATGTTTTATGTTCATATTTTATCACAGACTCAAAAAATTAAATCTGTCCTAGATTTTAATGGAAAAAAAATACTATAATTATGGATTGGAGGACTATGAAGCAGTTATTTTTTGTTACAGAGGCTTAGCATAGGATATAATATTCTTTGGAAAAATTATGAAGAAAACTCCCAAAACCAAAACAAGATGGTAACTACTCAGGTAGAGTAATTTACATTGCTGGAGGTGGGGGTTGTGGGGCATATGAGCTGCCCTGCAGACGACACAGTTTTTCTGTTTTTCTCATTCACACTTGGAAAACACCACAGGAAGCATCACAGGGACAGCATTGTTGGAACTCTGGCTCAAGACATAAAGTTTTAAACAGCAAGTGCCAATGGACTCCTAAAAATATCTAATCTTGGGCTGCTTCTATTGTGGCTGTACTGTATGGAGCAACAAGATATTCTGTTGAGCATGATGTGGAAATGTGGAGCTGCTCAGAGCAGGCTCCAGGTTTTAAACCATTCTCTGTCTGCCCTGTGCTTAAGCAGGTAACCTAAGCATAGTCAGAGATGCTCTTTTGCAAAAGTGAGAGGTAAGGAAGAGCACAGATTGGTGAACAAGGAGCACAATGCACAAAACAATACAGACAGATGAGGAAAGGAGGGAGCTATAAAAGAGCTCCAGCCCAGCATAAAACCCCCCAGCTTTTATTTACATGTCTAAGTTTTCAGAGATATTAGGACAACATCAGACAACCTTGTTCATGCCAATTCAAGCCTGACAGTCTAATAGCTGCCCTAAAGCACAGATAAACTTTGAGAAACAGGTACTTTTTCTAACTGTGTTAAGGAATTTTAAACTGTAGAATGTTTCATGCAAGAGCTCTATTGCTCATTCTCTTTTGAGTTTTCTTCTAGTAGATGTACAATATTTGTCCTTTTTTTTTTTTTTTGTTTAACACTTTCCTAGAATGTTGCAGTGAAAAACCAAAATTCTTATGAAAGTAAACCCAACAAAGGCTTTGATGATATTACATGCAGAAATGAGCTCCAAGAGGACATTCACATTATACATCTGATATTACTAATGTCTATATTCTAGTAAAGCTTACAGAAATGGTGTAAATCTTACTCCATACAGTGGAATTTGAACCAAACATAGGGAATATTAGGCATTAGGAAAAATTTCTTCACTGAAAGGATAGTAAGGCACTTCAACAGTCTGCCCAGGGAAGTGGCGGAACCACCATCCCTGGAAGTGTTCAAAAGGCATGTGGATGTGGCACCTGGGGACATTGTTTGGGGATGAATGTGGTGGGGCTGCATTAACATTTGGACTTGGTGGTCTTAGAGGTCTTTTCCAACCTTAATCATAGAATCATAGTATCTAAGCCCATAATGATAATAATGGTGTTGAGCATCATGAAGTTCCTTTCAAGAACACATTGGAAACGATCCAGCAGGGATGTTGGAGGGAAAAGGTGAAAAAGTATCTGAGAATATCTTCAATGCTGAGATATGTTCTTGATGATGCTCTTCAATGATTTAGAACACTGGGATGAGATACAGGGAAAATGTTGCTTATTCACTAATAAAAAAGGAAGCAAAATATCAGTGTATGAAGCAAGAATGATTTTTGAAATTCTTCCCTTTTTTTCCTATGGGAAGGGAGATGAGGACCGTATTCGTTCCAAACACTCTTTATCATTCTCTGGTTTACACAATAATATTGATTTACTTCATCTGTAAGCATAGCCCCAAGTGACTGAGAGTTTTTTTGTAAGACATTTAGAGGAGATGTAATTACATATAATTTCACTCCTCCTGGGATTTAGGTCCACTTCACTACTGACTCCTATAATTTCATTCTTTCCCTAAAAGCCTGTGCAAAGGGACTATTTTTCTTCAAGAGACTAATAAGAGAGTCAGAATGGCTTTTTTCATACTGGTCTCCCAGGTTTGACACATCTGCTTGTAGACCTGCATATGTAGTGAGCACATATTTAGATATGTGTCAAACAAGATTTTACAGCCCTCAGACAAAATGTGGAGGGTTTTTTTTCCAATCCTTTCAAAGGTATTCACTATGAGTACCCATCACTGAAGTCCTTTTTAAACATTCTGTATGACTTCAGACTGAATTGCTCTGTAGGATCCAATTCCACAAGTTTTCCTGAATCTTGGTATACTCTATTCAAAAGAAAGTCTGTTCTAATAATTTTAGTGAAAATTCTTCATTAGCAAATTCTAGCTGGGAGATGGGATACTGTGAAATTATTTATGAGTGACGTTGTTGATGTAATTGGGAGTTCTCATTAAATTCTCCTTTGTCATTTAATAGTTTGAAAACATTGCCATATTTAAATTAGGATGATAAGATTATTTGCATTATATGTAATACTAATTAATACTAGGAAACCTCTCAACCATAAAGATCAAACAAGAATTTTCAGTTCTGTGATTTTATTCCAGTTTCAGACCCTAACTTCTGAAATTGCTACAAGCCACAAAGAATTGCTGGTTGCTAGATAACTGTGAACAGGGCTTTCTTTGAAAGTACTCCTCCGTCGCAAATTAATTTAACATGAGGTTTCTTATTACTTATGTTAAATTCTCTTATTTATTAAGCTATTTATAAATTTCAGAGCACTTTCCCCTTCAATATTAAAAAAAAAAAAAAAAAAAAGAAAGCA
This sequence comes from Phylloscopus collybita, assembly GCA_027886175.1. NCBI lineage: Eukaryota > Metazoa > Chordata > Aves > Passeriformes > Phylloscopidae > Phylloscopus > Phylloscopus collybita. The sequence continues at coordinate 43,502,180 of JAJNNQ010000137.1, read as the reverse complement.
TAAAGGAAAACAGAGAAAATAGATGAACTAAGTTTAGCCTTTATAGAAATAATTTTCTAAAATTACAATACTCCTGGATGATGAAAACTCGTGAAGTATTGTCACTGATTTCTTTACTGAAACACAGAGTATTTTAAATTATGGGAGGGTCTTGAAAAATTTCTGTAGTTAATAATTGCAAGGCAAAATACTATCAACACAGAAATACACAAATAGGAACAGATTGTCCCAATTAAACTTAAATTGTGCTATAACCTAGTATGTGGATGTGTAAAGCAGAAAGGATGATTTTGTAAGGAAAAGTCTGGATTGGAATTTAGGAGAAATGTGTAAGTCCCACTTCTGTGTCCTGCTAAAGGGATCATGAAGTATGACTGAGCTCCTGTTTCCAGCATGTAACATGGCTCTAACTAGTTAACTATCTTAGAAGGACGTGGTGGGATTTTAAGCTTAACAGTTCTGGGTACATGGGTTATGTAGTTTAAAAAAAAGTTTCAGACAGTGCTCCTAAAGTTACAAGTATCCCTTATTCAGTGTTTCAGCTTTTAAAGGAAAACTGGTGCTCAGTACGTGTCTACACCAGGATTGGTCATATAGCTCATCAAAGTTTGCAGTATCATAAGCACAAGTTGAATGATATAATGACTACTGTTCACATCACACATCAAACTTATTCATTTTTTTTTATTTAATCTAGCTTTACCTAGCTCACACATAATTCTGAAAATTAGCCTGGTCTGTTCTGCAACAGCAGTGTAGAGAAGCAATCAAACCAAGAGAGATAGTTATGTGGGCAAGTTTAATACATTTTTTATTGTTGTTTCCTCATTTATTTACTTTATTTTTTTAAAACTTTTTCAGACTGGGTCTCAGTTTCAACAGTATTTCTTCAGTTGAGAATGGCTCTCTTAACAATGTACCTCATCTGAGGGAGCTCCACTTGAACAACAATGAACTTGTCAGAGTACCCAGTGGACTGGGTGATCACAAATATATACAGGTGAAGTTTATCATACTGTCTCAGAGAGCAATTGTTGAAAGATTCGTAGTGGTATTTGTGTGCTTATTCAGTCTTGAACAGAAATGTGCACACTATTTTTAACTTGATGAAAGTTTCATAAATGCTTGAATTATCAAGGAAATGTTGAATACAACAGGAAGACTCTTATTCTGGTTTTTTGGGGTTTTTTTGTGGAAATGGTTATGGAGGTGTATATATCTGGACGTGTACGTTCGCTGTCTCTGTGCGTCTGAGGGGCCACAACAAATATGGGATTATTTGTGTACTTTGGTTTCCTCTTTACTCAAAAAATAATTTCTAAGAACATTTCTTCTGTTGATTTTTTTTTTTTTTCATTTCTACTAAGTGATGTTTTGCAACCTTTCCTCTATTATCTCACAAAACAGTGCCATCAGGAGGGCAAATAGACAAAATAAGCATTTCGCATCACCAGTATTTTTGAGACCTTTTGGCCAGATATCTAGAAATATTGCCTCTTGGGAGCAATTTAAAGCTGTCTTCACCAGAACTAAGATTTTACAGGAAAGAAAACTCCCAAAGAATGAAAACTCCCAAATGTAAATTACCCCCTGCCTGTAGCTTGGAAAAATTCTCCAGAAAGGGTGAATCTGGAGCAAAAAAATGTTCACCAGCTACTTTAAATCATCATTAGTGGTAATTTTGGCTCTGAGTCTTGCGTAGTTGTACTCATGAGAATGCAAATATTAGAGCTGGAGAGAAAAAAATTATCATTAAATACAGTGTATTCATTCAATACTCTGTATACAGTGCATGCTCCTGAGCCACTGTGCTGTAATAATAATTTCACATCTTTGGCTCCTCCTTTGGTTACAGTATCACCAGCTGACAGCTGACAATATTTGATTGCCTTGCACAGTTTTTGCACTTCCTGATGTAAATTTCTCAGAAATTGAGTATGCTAGGTATTTCAAAAGGTAAACAAGAGTCAACGATTTGTTTGGAAAGAAGACACATCTTTATAATGTTGCCAAAACACATATGAAGCATTTTTTATGAAATAATTTATCTTATTTGCCATGACAGCTCAATTGCTCACTTCAGTACTTGTATGCTTTTCAGGTGGTCTATCTTCATAACAACAAAATTGCTTCCATTGGTATCAACGACTTTTGCCCTCTTGGCTACAACACCAAAAAGGCCAGCTATTCTGGCGTGAGCCTCTTCAGCAACCCCGTGCAGTACTGGGAAATCCAGCCCTCTGCTTTCCGGTGTATCCATGAACGCTCTGCAGTACAGATTGGAAATTACAAATAGATGTCTAAAGACGGGGTTTGGTGGTGTTCCAGCTAAAGTATCTGTCGTTGTAGGCCTGTCCAAAAAAACGTTGCTAACAATTAACGCCAAATGCCAGAAACTTCACTTTAAAGTGGAGATGATCCATTGATGTAGAATAAATGAGACATTACAGATGTACCAGAGCGAGCATACCATCAATAAGAATTGCCAACTGTGCTTTAAACTGACTTATTTCAGCCTTTTTTTTTTTTTTCAGCATGCTTTCTGTGGCATTTTTCAGTTTGCTGAATGCTACAGGTTTTCAGATTCCACTGTATATGAAATTCGGAGTAAATATTTTTCAAGTTATGATATATTAAAAATAAAAAAAGATAGTGATTTGGGTTATTTTTATAGCCACACACAGAGAAAAATAACAGAGGGAAAAAAGACTCTCAAATCATCTGGAGACTTGAGAAGGTAAGAGTTACCTCCTTTAAATTTATTTCAAGCCCTGGAGGTTTAAAAATATCCACTATAACTCTAAGATAATTCTGAATGTATCTATTTAGCAGAGGCAAATAAAGTTGTTGCTAATGTCATTATTTTTGGAAAAATAAAATAAATTCATATTGTACACATAGTTCTTTAAAGTTTGCCATTCTTCTAGAGCAATGCTATTCAGAATTAGCCTAACATCATCCTAAAGAACAAAATATTGAGTAGTCTGCAGTAAAAAACTTGTAACCTATATCTGGAGCTCAGTGACTAAATTTGTCTAGTGCAAATCCTTCTCACCTTAGTCACAAGAGCAGTTTTTATTACTTTACTGCCTTGTGGAGTATGGTATAAGGGTTTAGTAATTGTTAGCAGTCTATATATTTATCTAAACAAAGAACCATAGCAGTTCACTTTTCACTTGTTCTGCATTGTACTTTTGTCAGTATCCTTTACTGGTTTTGGTTTTTTTAAAAAAGGAATTAGTTGTGAAGTAGAGATATGCAGGCTTCTCTATCTGACAAATTTGTGGAATTTAGACTGTAGAAGCAAAACCATGAGTATAGAAATATATGAAGTGAAATAACTGCAATTGTGAGGACATAATTTGTAGATGTATCTATTTAGAGTGATTTGGAGCCCTCTGTAAATTGGGATACTTCAACCCATACCAGCAGGTAACAAGCACATCAAAGGTAGGCTGCACATTTCTACTGTCAATCTTCAAAGCTAAACGTATATTCAATAAAAACATCACCTGAAAAGAATCTTCTGCAGACTCTTAATACTCCAAGGTCAATCTCTCTAATTTGTAAAACTTATATGTCATTTATATTAAAGAATAATGTAATACAGGCAAACTCCAAAGTGTTCGTCTTTCTTCTTTTGTTTTGATAGAATAACATCAGTGTGTCAGAACTTTAATTAGGTCTTGAAAATTGAACATCTTTGGCATGGTGATAGATAAAGCAAGAATAAGTTGTGTGAAATTCTTTTGCCTCAAGGAGCTTTTTCATGCCTAATTCTCATAGATGTTTTTTTAGCAGCAAACAAATATAGTCTTTTTATAGCTCTCATTTATATAGTGGTAAATAATTGGAAACAATTATGACTCACTATAACCACTACACAGAAAAAGCATGTTTGCACTCCTCTGAGCTATCTTCTTCATATAGTAGCCAATAATTTCTCTGCTTTCTATCTGTTTTTCTCCTGGATTTCACATTTTCAGACAGTTATTTTTAAATAAAACAAACAGTATATGATGTCTTTCTGTCACAGGAGGGAAAACCCTCCAGAAAATCACCAGTTGTTTTTTTTTTTTCCTTTTGGATCTTGGTTGGATATCAGCTATTCTGCAGACAGAGACTTCATGCAGAAAACTAAGCACTGGCATTTCAAATGGGAACAATGGCATTGTGTTAGCCTGAAAAACTCCACAGAGTTTGTATGTACATGGTTGCAGAGAGATTCATGCAAAAAGTAATAACAGTTACATAAAGCATCATATAAATATGTGCACAACCTTTCCATTTTTCCATCCATAATTTTAACATCTCACATACTAATTTGTTTCAAATTAGAACAAGCTTTTAGTCTGGAAGAAAATATCTGAGTCTGGTCCTCCTCTGTAATACCCATGATAGGTCCCCTATCAAATTTGCTGCCTTCTGCTAAAGCATAAATTATTCCTCATAAAAATACATTCCCATCTAACAACCGAGGGCTGGAAAGATAGCAGGACTTTCCCGATTCCCAGTCTTTCTTGATGAAACAGAATGAGCAAATCCTATGACAAGAGACCTAAGCAAGATCATGACAAATTTGAAAGGGAAACATAATGTTGGTTTTCCATAAATTCTGCAGCCACACCAACAGTGTCTGACTGATGGGATTCTATCCACACACAGCATCTGTAGAGACTTCAAAGCAGTGGGAAGCCCAGTACTTTTAAAACTGCTTTTCACATAAATAAAGAACAGATGGTTCTTCCACTTAAAAACAAAACAAGGAGAGAAAAGAAAAAAAAAAAAGAAAAAAAAAAAGAAAAAAAAAGAACAAACACAAACAATCTAAAAACAATTGGGTGGAAAGAAATAAGAGAACTAAAGTAGAAAGTCTATGGGCTCTGCAGTGCATCTTCAATTTCTTCATAAATTATGAAGACAGTAAATGGTCACAACTCTTGGACTCAACCGCATATAGAATAACACCCTCGTTTCCTGGTGCAGCCTATAGCCCCTTATCCCTTACTGCCAACAAGGGCGTGGCCATCTTTTAGTCTGGTTTCTCATACAGTGCACCAGATTATGGGCAGTTATCATATACTCAATTGCTGATGTATAAGTGACAGTAAATCTAATTTCATTTCCAGGAAAGGATTAGATCTTAAATCCTTGGCATTAGAGTCTTGTTCTCATTTCCAAGACCATATATTTTTTTCAGTTGCCTCCACAAACTGTTTCTAAAATTCTCTAAGCAGAAGGTCGGGAAACAGCCCTTTGGCCCATATTTGCTTTGGGGTTTTGGGGGGGGCTTTCTTTTTTTTTGGGGGGGGGGGCGGAGGGGGGGTTGGTTTGGTTTTTTGGGGGGATTTTTGAGTTGCTGGTGAATCACTGTAATAATCTATTTCTGCTTAGCTATTTTTGAAAACAGATAACAATTTCTACCTCACACTCATATGTAAAAATAGGAGAAAGCTGACAAATTGTGTTTGTTCAAAGCAATCATTAACTTATTTGATATTTCTAATATCAATGCAAAATAGCTGAAAAAGATTATGGACTTTCTGATCGCACCACTACTCTGAAGTGCCATCTAGTGTCACTGAGGGACAGTAATAAAGTTACTGTTAACTAGAGAAAACCAGAAAAAAAAAACGGGTTTATGAGGCTTTATGGGAAGAGGATACTCAAATTCACATATTCTGCTGTTTTGGTTTTCTATTTTTATTAAGTCAGAGGTGCAGAGCTGTTAAATCAATAGTCTTTTTTTACACCCACAGTCAAATACGTTTGCTTTGAACAAGGAGGGGTTTTTGCTCATTCTCTGTATGCACACATTGCTCTGAAGTCAATTTTGCTTCAGAGACTTAACTACATCTGTGTTTTTTGGTTTTTATTCAGAAGAGTTGCCCTAATTTAGCTGAAAGTAGTCCATTCAATAAAAAGGAAAATAAATTAAAGAGTCATGTTCATGAAAAGTTGCAGAGCACTGAAGGGGAAGTATGGGCTATGAGATAGATGTTCAATTGACTGCTTCATCTTCCAAATGAAATAGTGAAATTAAAAATAGTTGATAATTTTTAGCATAAAACATTATCTTAACAATGCTCCAGCAGCTCCATCTGCAAAAGAACAAAGTTTCTGTGGGTGTCCTGAAAAGGCACAAAAACTGTTTAGCTGTTTGGATTACACTCAACACAAACACTCAAACAGCTAGACTCATCAATGGCTGCATTTTAAGTGACACAAACCAGCCTTTGGCCTCCTGCCCTGCTTCCTGCTTTGGAAGTTCAGGGCTGTTAGTGTGCCATAAGTGCATGAGAGGATCAGTCTGGATCCAGGCACTACAGAAGGCTGTTTACCCTGCCTGTTAAACCCCACACTATCCTTTCTGAGATATAAAGAGGTGGTTTCTTCATAACTGCTTTGTCAGGCTGTTTTCTTTCTCAGTGTGTACATTATGCTGCTTGAAAGCTTTGGAGATTACCTCTATGTGGGTGTCTTAAGTCAGCAGACCAGAAGAATGTTAATGCTCTGTTACTGCCTGCTTGAATTGGACTTAAATCTGTGGGAGAAAGAAAGGAAAAAAACAAGAGAAATTTTAATTCTAATTATATACTTATTTATATATTTCACACATCTTTTTAGAGTACATCAGAAAACTAATAACAAAATTACAACAGTGTGATGAAAAGCAGTGATGTTTGTGTTTGTATATCCACGTGTATTTCTGCAGCATGAAATGCAGCAAAGAAGCTTTTGAAAAGTGGCAACACTTGTAGGCCTTGCATCTGAAAACACTTACCCACATGGATAGCTCCAATATTTTCACTCAGAGGAGCTGAATGATGCCCATTCAGATGGGCATCAATTTTGAAGGTAAATAAAAAAAAAACCACAAAACAATAAGATGTTGTTCACTCTCTAAATACAAAAGACTGTTTTTAAACGAAAGAAACCTGAACTGTCTATAATACCACTATCCTGGAAATTTTCATGCCAGGAAATGACCCAGGTACTTCCTTTGGCTCACACTTAGAAGGAGAGAAGGTGAATACTTGAAAATGATGATTCTTAGTCACAAATGGCATGGTATTTTTTTAGAGGCACAAATATTAATCGATAGATTGTGTTCCTAGCTTTTGGCAGAATGAGCAGTAAAATATGTACTGCTTTATTCTGGATATTCCCTGGATGAAGAGATAGAATGTGCCCTCAGAAATTTGGCTGATGATACAAAACTGGGGAGTGGGATTGTTGGCTGGTCAGCTGAAGGCTGTGCTGCCATTCAGTGGGACCTTGATAGACTGGATCATTGGGCAGAGAGAAACCTAATGAAATTCAACAAGGGCAAATTCAGGGTCCTGTACATGGGGAGGAATAGCTTAAAGTGCCAGCACAGTCTGGGGGCTGACCTGCCAGAGAACAGCTCTGCAAGAAGGGGCCTGGTGGCTGACAAGCTGACCATAAGCCAGCAGTGCCCTTGCAGCCGGGAGGGTCAATGATATCCTGGGGTGCACTGGGAAGAGCGTGGCCAGCAGGTCGAGGGAGGAGATCCTGCCCTTCTGCTCAGCCCTGGTGAGGCCAGTCCTGGTGCTGTGTCCATTTCTGGGCTCCTCGGGACAAGAAAGAAAAGGAGATACTGGAGAGGGTCCAGTGGTGGGCCACAAAGGTGATTAAGGGACTGGAGCATATCTTTTTATGAGGGAGATGGGTCTGTTTGGTCTGGAGAAGAGAAGGCTGAGAGGGGATCTCATCAACACCTATGAATATCTCAAAGGTGGGTGTCAAGAGAATGGTGCCAGACTATTTTCAGTGCCAGACTATTCCCAGTGATGGGGAGAGGAGCAGTGGCCATAAATTAAATCACCAGAAGTTTCATCTCAACATGAAGAAAATTTTTTTTACACTGAGTGTGGCAGAGCACTGGAACATGCTGCCCAGTGAGGTTGTGAGGTCTCCCTCTCTGGACACATTGAAAATCCATCTAGACAAGTTCCTGTGCAACCTGCTCTAAGTTCCTTGGCAGGAGTGTTTGACTGGATGATCTCTCAAGGTCTCTTCCAATTGTGATTCTGTATAAATTATTATAATTTACAAAACCTTCTAAATTCATATTTAACATTAAATCAGCCAATTTTTTCCAACTCTTTATGTTGTTGTCTCAAAAACATTGAAGTATATATTTTGTGATAAATCATACTTACACTTTTTATTCATTTTCAACTAGTATATTAAAGCATATATTATATTTGAATAAAAGAGCCTTAAGAATCCTGTTGCTATTTTTGAAACTACGAGTTTATACAAGTTACGTTATTGTTTCCAGATGAAGACTTTAATTGAGATAAATTAGGCTAGTCCTGCTCTACAGAGTAATTTTTGAATGTGTTCAAATCCCTCAGGTCATGGAAAATGGGGACCATGTGTCTGCTACTAAGTGCATTTTAGAAAGCCCTTTCAACAGGAAAAACTCAGAACCAATTAAAGCTAATCATGTAGCATTCTGATGCTGAATCCTTTAATCTTTTAATTTCAAGGTATTGAATCTTTGCAGGAATCAAAAGCTTGTAAAGAATAAACCAAATTCCAGAGTGTAGAAAAAAAATGAAATTTCAAGATGCATAAAATAATCTCAACATGAAAGAGAGAATTCTAGCTACTGCTTGCTTATGCTAGAAACTCTAGACAATTGAAATGCTTCTAAAGGCTTATTCCCTTCTGAGAATAAACCTTCAGAGGTTTGCCCATACATGTCATTCTAACATGGAAGGAAAACATGGATGCATTACAAGGAGTTCTTGAAACAAAGACTTTGAAGTGTTGGTTAACAGAGAGTGATTAAGAGATCCTAAACCTTGAGTGACTTAATATTCCATCATGCCATCAAGAAAATGAAACAAAAAAGATTTGCCTTTTGGCTGTATTTTAGTTTTCTATCCTTTGTTGCTCATTTTCAGCATCAAATTCTTCAAAGACATGCCAATCTTTTATATACAGAGGAGCCTCTGCATGTGTAGATTACAGAGATAGAGAAAATTGTGTGAATTTCTTTTAACAGATACAGACAATTGTTATGTAAAAACTTTACTGCTGTCAAAGGACTAAATTACCATGAAGTGGTAATATTCCCTTTGAACTGCCTTGTTAGAATTCTGACACACAGAATTCAATTCACACAGGATTGCCACGTTTCTTACATCTTAGACAGTGACAATGGTCTCACACTATGAAAAAAAAAAAAGCAACAGCACAAGGATTTTTGATTGTTCTGCAGAACTGAGAAAGAAATTGCGTTAATAGGAATTTAAGAAGACATGTCCCATTTATCAAAGCTCTGCCCTACAGAGGAGGAAGCTGATGATTCCTCCAGCCCAGCTTCACCTTCCTTCATGTTTCAAGTGAGGAAGTTGAGATAAAAGAGTTTTCCAGCCCCTTGGGCTGGTACGAGAGCATGTAGTAGATGAAGACATGTGAACCTCATGAGGATCAAAGAAATCCCAGCATTGGTACAGACTGGGTGGTGAATGGTCTGAGGTCAGCCCTGCAAAGAAGGATTTTGGGATCCTGGTGGATGAATAATTGGATATGAATCAGCAGTGTGCTCTTGCGGCCTAGAAAATAAAACATATCCTGGGCTGCATAGAAGCAGCATGGCCACCACATCCAGGGAGCTGATTCTGCTCCTCCTCTCCACTTTCCTGAACCACTCACCAGCAGTTATGCAAACAGTCCTGGGATCCCCAGCACAGGAAAAAATCTGATAGAGCAGGACTAGAAGAGAGCCACAAGAAGGGTCAGAGGGCTGGGGCACCTCTCCTGCAAAGAAATGCTGAGAAAATTTGAGTTGTTCAGAGGAAAAAAAAAAAAAAAGCTAAGGAGAGACAAAATTGCAGTCTTTCACTATATAAAGAAGGCTTATAAAAAAGACAGAGAATTTTTACCATGGCCTGTAGTGACAGGATAAGGTGCAATGATTTTAAGCTGATAGATGGTAGAATTAGATTAGATATGAGGAAAATATTCTTTAAATTAAGGCTAGTGAGACACTGGAACAGGTTGCTCAGAGAAGCTGTGGATGTCTCATCATTGGCAGTCTTCAAGGCCAGGTAGGATTGGGTTTTGTGCAAGCTGGCCTCATGGAAGGTGTCACTTATTGCAGGGAGGTTGGACTATGTGATCTCTAAAGGTCCCTTCTAAACCAAACCATTCTGTGATTCCAAATGCAATATCAGGGACCTGAGTACACCAGTAGGCTCTTGTTGCCATGACCATCTCTTCCAGAGCCTCTGTCCACCTAGACTTCTACCACTCATTACCCAGGAGCTACATTTAAGCTCAATTCCTTGTCCTTTCCCTCAGCTTACAGCTGGGTTTCAGCAGGCCAGAGCAGCTGTGCAGGAGAAGGCAAGCTGTGAGCCAGCAGCTACACAAGGCAGGGCAGCAGCCTCAGGATTGAGGTAACAGTGCCACAGCACCCAGTGAAGCACAGCAAAGCTCTTTGGGTGACCAACTACGGTGGGGCAACCATCCAGGTACAGATGTCCACTGAGAGGGCAGGCTTAAGGTCAAGCTCAGTTTGCAAGTCAGTGATATAATGCCAGGTACAAAACCAGGCACAGCATACCCAGAAGAGAGCTAGGACTGGGATTCAGCTGGAATACAGCTGCTGGACAATGGGTGGAGGAAGTGTGGATGGATAATGTGGATGAGGTTGGAGTGAAATCTTCAACATCACCTGAGTTAGTTAGGAACCCCAACTCTGTTTTCCTTGGAAGGCCTTGGAAGGCACTTCTCTAAAAATATTTTCATGTGAGTATGTTACAAGTCATTAGTGGCAACTTTCAGAAGGATTTCCTGCTAACTGGTAAAGCAAACAGCTTCCTCCCTTCACCAAGCTTTGAATCAAAATGTTGTGAACTATCACCTGTACATGTTTCCCCTACTTGCTTGAAAGAATGGTCCTCATGTGGGCTCCCTGGAAAAGTAATCATTCTGAGACAACAGATATCTGATGGGTTTAGGGTTAATCAATTATGGTTGTGATAAAAGGTCCATAATAATGACAAAGATTTAGCTGCTAAAACACAGTGTAAAAATCTTCAGTTTATGAGTGAAGTTATTACAAATATGCAATCCTAGGTCTCCTTCTATTTTCATGAAATTGAGTAGGAGCAATGGGTTTGCTATACCATTACTGAGTAACCATACTATTTGTGTCTATCTGGAAGCTTTCTATGGGGTAGGAAAATGGCCTAAATTATAACATTGCTCACTGGTACTGCTGTAGCTAAGTTTGTGTCAGCAGTTCTATGTGAAACTAGCTTTTCCACTTAAATACTATTACTCTGCTAAATCTTGGAATCAGATGTCATTTCTCAAGCACATTTGTTTCTCCTCTGAAAAGTAAAAATAGTCCATGTATCTTCTTCAAAACCCTGTTGTAAGGTGAAAGTGCATATAAATACAACCACACACATGCAAGCACACATAGATTTTGAGAAAATGGTGGAAACCATTAAATTATGTTGTCTGGGTTTTTGCCATTCTCCTCTGTCTCCTTTAAGGAGTTTGTAAAAGTCTTGTTTTTAGCCTTCTGTGTCTTTGGAGTCAGATACACTTTCATATAAACAAGCCATTTGTTATGGTGAAATCTAGAGATGTTTACATTCTTTTCATAAAGGAGGAGACTGTTGACGGACTGCTGCATGGTCCAGTGTGGTTGGAGAAGAAGATTTTCTTCCTCCAATCCATGATCACTGCTGGAATTCGATAAATGCTGGTTCTGTAAATAAAGTCCTTCTTCTTTCCGCCTCAGACATCGCAAGGTGTGGGTGTGAGTTCTTGTGTCGGTTGCGACAAAATTATAATTTGATAAAATTCAAATTGTACATCAGGGCATGTTATCAAACCTTAAGACCCGAATGTCTACTTTCATATTGATGACTTAGGTTATATCCCAGAGTCTAAAACTACATTTGTGTTATTAAGTGAAATCGTGCCATTTTTGAAGTCTGACTTTCTCCCATCTCTTTTGCAAGGCTTTCTTGTCTCCTGAAACACGATGGCTTCATTTAAGCTCTCTGTTGAGAGTGATAAGGCCCAAACCCTGTCTAGTGATTGTTTACTTCAGTTTAGAATCATGTAAAAACCCATTCTGTGATATACCAATACTGCAAAGAAAAACTTGCCAGTGTCAGGGGCATTATGTGATTTACTATTGTAGGTAAAGCCTAAAGGAGAGAGAAGTGATTGATTTCCTTTTATACAATAATTTTTTTTTTACATCGATATTTTGTGTTTAACTACCCAAGTATTGAAAGTGCTGTTAATTTGCCTATTATCTGAATGCTTTCCTTACTTTTTCTTCTCAGTCAGTTATAATGCTTTCTGCAATCCTTCATGATAAAGTTTATCTCTGGGGTTTTATATCTTTGTACAGCTGATAATATGGCATTCTGATCTGACTGAGACTTGGGAAGAGTTACAGTATTTGACTGCAGTGCTTTACTTTCCATTCCCACAACCCAAAAGCCACTGCAACCCACTTGAGAAGAGAGAAGGGAAGGCATTCCCTCTGAGTTAGCTTTCTATCACTGCTCCAAAAAGATGCAGTGTCTTTCAAAAATTATATTGTTTTGTAGCATAATGCATTTATATATATATATATAATATAAATTAAAATATTATAAAAGCATTAAAAGGTCTACTGGGAATCTACAGGGCCAGAGGTTGATTCCAGCATTGGTCCAGTTCAGTTTATCATTTAGCAAACAGACAGACATTTATAAAAATATACAGATACAGAATTATCCAAATACAATATCTAGGTGCTTGCTGAAGTCCAAAAAACTACAAGGTGAAGAATGAAGAGTTAGGCAAAGTAGACAGAGGTCTGGAATCTATGGGATGTGGACAAGTTTAATTGGGAAATGCTGCATTCTTAAAACATTGCAGGATGAAGGAAAAGTTAATGCAGCTGGGCCATTCTTGAGTTGGATGGAGGTCAACTTAGACCTTAAGCACATTTGTGTGCATTCAAAATAAGTTTATGAGCACCTGTGACATAAAATGCCTGAAATAGTTTCTTTCCTTGTATATAAATGTATATAACTTATATATGAAAAGCTTTGCTTGACTGAAAAAAATAAAACTGTTCAGTGAGGCCTCAGGTGATGGTCTAATGGAATCAGAGAACTGTCTTCTAAATTTTTATTTGACCTTTCAGAGAATTGCTTATTTTGGCTTTTTTACTGTTGTGATTTTTAGAGGTAAGAAAATGGAAAATACCTGTGGGTTAATAGATCATGACTGCTCCCAGACTTGTACATCCCTTTTTCTTGGCTCTATTTCTGCAATGTTTCATTGCAGATATTCTGTTGTATACATGGCTCAGAGAAGACTGTGGAGAAAATTGTTGGAGAATACTCTTCAGACAGTTTTTACAAAGTGAGGCTATTACTTAGGAGACTGATTATTTCCGGACTGGAGCTCCAAGGGCACAATTGAGGTTCCAAAAGATAAGTGCCTAATATCATTCTGGATTGCTTATGTGTGCCTGGCATCCTGCTGCCACTTCAAGACAGGACAGGTCTCCTCAGAATCCTGAGTCACAGAAGCCAGACCCCCTTGGCTGTGCTGTACAGCCCAGGGCATGTCAGAGAGCAGTTAGATGTCCTTGCACCACCTGACTGAAACCCCTTGACCACAGGCAATTGCCTAAATGTTGGTGTCTTGCTATTAAGAACTCTGCTTTGCCATCATCCACCATTTGAAAAGGGCACAAGCGCTAAAGTCCTCTCCCATAATCTATAAAGGTGAGTTGGACACCTGAGAGCCTTTCAAATAATACTGGATGCCTACCTTTAGGGAAGTGAATGCTGTTGTAATGTCTGTACTGGGAAATTGAATTACTCCCCAGGCTCCATAACTCTTTATTACATCCCCACTGATCTGGAGAACTGCCTGGACTCCTATCACACATTTAGACACCTGTGTTTGCTGTCTTTCAGGACCAAAATGTCAGATACATCACATACTTGACACCATTTATAATAATAAATGTCTGCATATAATAGTATATATAATAATATGTAATAAATGGTCTTCATTTGCAGTGAAGTGGAGGCAGTCTTAGTGAGATATAAGGTGGAGTAACTTAAAAAAATAGCTTTTCCAATGGGAAATTTGATTTTGCGAGATGTTTTTAGCAGTGCCATGTGGCCTGTAGTAAAGCATTAGTAAAGTTTCTCAACACCGCACAATCCCTAAAAGAAAAGGTGTTTGATACAGCATGAGGTTAATCCACTCTGGATCTCCTTATAAAAAATAAAGACAATTAAATCACTGGATTGGAATCTGTGTTTGCCAAAGCTGACTGTTTAATATGGCCAAAAGCATATTTCCAGCCAGTCTTTCAGAGGAGCTCCATGTCTCCAAACAGGAAAAGGATGAACAAATTTGTCTGTAAGAAAAAACTTGTAAGAAAAATAAAAATATTTATATTTTAACATAATTTAAGACTGTGTCCTCAAACACCTTTTTTTTTTTTTTTATATAACACCCAAAAAAGGCCAATTTTAACCTTTTTTTTTTTCACTTGAAAAGTAAAATGTAAATAGAAGGGGAAAAATTATGAGACATGAAGAAAAAAGGAAAGGCTAGGATTAAATAATATTATCCCTGTACAAGTAATAAGGAAAAAAAAAATAAAACAGTTGCACTGAATACGTCACTGACAGATCCACAGACAGCATGGCAAAAGATAGTTGGAAAAAGATGGAGATTTTGATGAGGAAAATAAATTCTAGTAATGTTATAGAAGTAAAATTAATATACACAGACAATGGTTAAGAAAGGAATATGAATAAATATAATTATTGTTTTCTGCATTTGGAAAGGAGTAGGTCTGCTTTTTCAGACTGATGTATTTTTATTACATCATGTTCTTTCTAAAGGGGAAAAAGAAACGTTTCATAGTGAGAAATACCTTAAGATTTGGTTGTCATAATATTTTGTACTTAAACATCTCAGGAAGACATGTAGAAGTTGTTTGGTTCATTTATAGTCCATTTTCATGACCCTGGGAATACCAGAACGCTGATGTGGTGTTACTGTTCATGGATTTTAAATAGGTGGGTGCAGTCTCTACCTCAAGACTATTACCCTTAGACCAGTCCTAGGGAAAATAAGGTAAAAATCTCATACAGCATTCAGGCAGTAATGAACTAAGTGACAACTAATGTCAAAATAGATACTAATAGTTATCTATTGATATGCTATTATTAATCAAGCTTTAATTTCTCATTTTAAAAACCAGGGGTTTTAAACCTGGTAAAAGCATTTTCTGTCTTTTCAGTAGATTTTTCCAAGGTACTTCATTTTAGAAAGGACAATGGACAGAATTTTTAAAAGAATTTTATTTTTTTTTTAATTAAAAGAATTTTTAATGCTGCATATTGAGTGTCTCCCAAACTGTCCCACCTTCACAGCAAAGATGATTTATGGCTTAGTGGATCTGTTTAAGTCCAGGGCCACATAAACTAGCAGAAGGCCAAATGCTATATCCTTGTTGAACAGCAGAATCCAGATGATTTAACATCCCTTCTGACCTCAAGCTGTAGTGATCTGAATGCAAACAGACATTGATAATGCTTAGATTCTGGGAAGATGTTTAGCACCCAATGATTTTCAAAGCATTAGCATATACAAATAATAGGTGGTGAACCACCTATTAGTTTGCTAAATTCAACTCCTCCTTTTCCATACATTATCTGTACTGTTTACAATACAAAAATACAGAGAAATACTGGTATAATTTTTATCTGTAACCACAGCTTACCCACAAATTCAACAGCTCCTTGAGATACTCTTGTATTCTTTACATTAGGAATCATTTGAATTGTCTCATGCTCCAAAGTCACCTAATTTTCTTTTATACATGGATCATCAGATTTTAAATGCTATGACAAAACATACAGAGTATCAGAGTATATTAAGGTGCCTGGTTTAAAAAGGGACTCTTGCCTTCATGTTTAGTGCTCATCAAAAAAAAAAAAAAAGCAAAATAAAAGCAAAAAAAAAATCCCTGATCAGACTTTGGATCAACTCAAAGAAATTTTGCTGTTGACTATTTGAATCAAATCAAAAACAGTCTGAAAAGCAACAGAAAGGAGGATAACAGTACTAGAATACAGACACTGTCAAGTTTGAAGTAAAACAGTGAACAGTCTTTCAGAAGGACAAAAACAAAAATTCATGATCAACTAAAATATCTGTTGTGGTCTGCTAATAGGTTGTAACACTATTACCATTTTTGTAAGTTTCTAAAGCTGGCATTTCCTTTTTAGGAGAAAGGAAAAGAAGGATTTCGGTAACCACAAATTTTGTAATGCTTACAGTATGTGCTCTAACACTTTCCATTCAACATGTAAGTCCAGTGTAGAGGCTGAAAAAATAAAATTTCAATTAGGAGGAATGGAAGTTTTCAGGTGAAATAATAAGCACCTACAGCCTCCAGCATCTGGAACTGAATTGTTTTTAGTGGAACTCATTAAACATGAGTCAGCCTTCAGTAATAATTTCAAAATGCTGCAGAACTTTACAGAAATACTTAACTAAATATTCCTGGAGATTAGTGCCAATATCATATTTTTGTTTATTCACCATATATAGGCTAACAGGGTATATATTCACTGTTTAGAGACATAGAGAATATAAAGTATTACTGCATTACCTCTCTATAATTTAGTGGCTTACTGCATGGTGTCCATGGAACACCCTTTTCCCTTAATGGAGGTTTCTCAACCCCTGCTGCAGGTAGCCAGATAAAATGTGCTAACCTTCATTTTATTTTGAGAGTAATATTTAGTTTAAATTCTGAGTGGTCAGAGGAAAAACATCACTGTTCATTTTATGTGGCAGTGTGAAAAGTTCTATGAGGAATTTTTCTGGAGCTACGTGTTCCCCTGGCAAAAATACCCAACTCCTGATACTGGGCACCCAAATCTCTTGGTTCTGTGTACCAGATGCATGCACAGGTTTAAGATGAAAACAAAGCAGCAGCTGGTTTAGATAAGAGCTATTAGATTTTGGTAACCTGAGTCTTTTGGGGAAAAGGGGATTAAAAACTAATAGATTAGGAGGCATTTCCATTTGTGCAGATGTGCATAGAAGCTATAAAGAAAGCAATTTTACAAGAGAGGAAAAGCAGAGAGGATATCACTGGTGAGTGTAGAAACAAAATGGTGACACTGTACCTCAACAATGTTTCACAGCTAGACCTCAGTCAGTGCAGTTGATATACTAGTAGTGAGTTCTGCTTTCAGATTCTTTCATTACAACCTATTAGACTTGGCCATCTCCAGCAATGAGAATATGAATTTGAAAAAACAAAAACAAAACAAAACAAACAAAAATCCAAAACAAACCAACCAAACAAAAAACCCCAGAGCTTTGGATTACATAAAAGAAATATTTCTATTCATATATCACAAGACAAGGAAAATTAGATTATAGGTTTTGATCATATTTCCCATCAAAGAAAGCTGAATAAATAAGGTACAAAAGAAAATAAATTTTGAAGAAAAACTGAAGCACAGTAGTTGTAAAGGTGAAATATTAATATGTCCTGACATCATCAGAGTGAAGCATATTCATCGTTTACAACTTAGATGATATAGGTGAATTTACAAAATATTTTGTGTATTCCTTGGAAATTACCTAGAATTCATTCACATTAATGACTTCTGAGAGCTACCAAAAGAACCCCTGCACAGAACATAAAATAGGGCCAGAAAAAAAGAAATCACAGGACCACAGTCCCACCCTCACTTGCAGAAGAACCAATACCTTCATTTGCTGGGTTGTAGTATGTACCTGCTTCCCAAACAGAGACTTATGAGGTGAGAGCTTCATGAGTTAGAACAGTAAGATTAGGAAAAGCATAAAAAGGATGCCAAAGGGACAGTATTAAATAACAGATTTGAGAGGTGATAAAAATTCAAAAGGGAGGAAAATCTGTTGGTTTATATGTTAAGATGGGAAGGCATGTGATTCTTCATCTTGGCTGTGCAATTTCCATAGCTAATTTAAAACAGTCAGCAAGACAGGAACTATATGAATGAACAAGTCTCAGCTGAACTTTATGTGACCCAAGCTTTTACCATATGTTAATTTCAAAATATCAGCAGTTTGCTTAATAAAATTTGTAAGCTATAAAGATATGCATGTTTTGTATTTCTGTTATCAGAATGAGAAAAATTATGTATAGTTGATATACAGAAAAACTGGTTCATAAATACAACTGTGCCAAAAGCATATTAAGCCTGGATTATCCTATATTTGCAGTCAATATTCAATTTGTACTGCAAATGCAAAACTATACCTAGTACCAAGAGTTCAAAATACAAATTAATTTATCATAATTGGCTTGTCCTTCAAAACAAATCAATAGTGAGAGAAAGCACAATTAGTGCCTTTCCTGTGATTTTTTACATTCTCTTTACAAATATTATGCTCCACTGCTCACCTTGATATACATTCTTCTATGGAGCAAATCCTGATATTACCTTAAAGGTTATCTCTTTCTCTATGAAAAATATTTTTTTATTCCAACTGATCTCTTGCTGAGTGCTGCTGCTTGTTGCTACATTTGCAGTCAAGTCACAGTTGAGGTTTCTTTGGTCAACTGAAGTTAATGAAGTAGTTTTGAGATAAATATTGTTCTGTGCATGAGAAACTCCATCTGGTCTCCATTTCTCCACATGCAGAACAACAGCAGCTTTGTCCACTTCTACATTTCTAGTCCTGATACCATGCAGTTTTTCACTTAGATTAATTCACTGTTGTAATCCCACTGCTTCACATTCACTTCTTGGCATCATTCAAGTAGCAATGCAGTAACAATCTGTCACCAATGTGTTTCCCAGTGTGTAAATGGTTCTCCCACACCAGGGAGACAGGCATGATATCAGAACATCAAAGCATAACATTCACTCCCTTGGGCTGCACTGGCACATGGCACTCTGTGTTGAGCAAATGTTTTCTAATTGGAGCATTGCAGAAGCACAGAGGTCTGTAAGTGTTCTTGTCATCTCTCCTGTTCTTGGTGACGTGCACTGGCTTTTTCCTGCTCCTAGTAACCTTCACTGCTGAGGAGACTGGGATGCATCAGCAGAAAATTTTGGGAGAAGCTCACATCCAGGCTCCTCTTCAGGAAAGTGATAGGGTTCTCCAGTCATCTGTACAATGACTTTTCAGAAAGATAGTAAGTTGAAAATGGACAAAATCCCTGAATTTCTACCCCCAACTATTACAGTCAAATGCAATTAAGCACACAAGACACTTTAAAATGTCTTGTGCATGCATTCTCTATGCACATTTGATATTTGTCCCTACCCAAATCTATAAAAAAGATGCTTCTCATAAAAACAAAGACATTTAGAGATAAGGGAAAGTTTTTATAGAAGCATTAAGATCCACTTTAAACTCTTACTTTCTTAACATGTTATTTTTCAACATTGTCTGGTGAAAGTAACATCTCATCCAAGCCTTTAGATGCATTCTTGAACTACATCCATGGAATAAGAAACAGACAACATAAAGCTGAGTAGTTCCAGATTCTGAAAAGCAGGAGAAAGCTGTAAGTGCAAAATGAACAAATATATAAAGTGAGTTTACAGTAACTGCTCAAACCTCATTCCTGGGATGTGTTTTTGTTAAACAAACATACATTCAACCACCAAAGAAAATCTCCAGACCAAATCAATTCCAATGGTTTGCAGAAGAATCTTTGAACTCAAGTATGTAATCTTTGAACTCAATATGTAATATGGAAAAGGGTATGATTCAAAGATAATTCTTGAATATGATCCTTAGGCTAAAGTTTTTATTAAGGATATTTTACTGTGGTCATAAGATAGTTAAAGGCAGAAAAAAAATGAATGAGTCACTTGGCTGAAGAAGAACAGCAGCATTGAAGTCTGAGTGCTATGTGTTAGCTCATGTCTAGCAGTATAAAATAAGTTGGAAAACAAAAGCCTGTTTGCAATTTGTTTTACAGTCTAACATGTTTTCCCTCTAAAATACAAAAAAAAAATTTCGTATATAAACCTATAGTTTTCTGACTTTCTCAGGTTTGTGAAATATCATTCCCTGATCCCACAGGAGGAACAGATGGGTTGTCCTTGTACAAAATATGGTATCCACCTGCACTTCATTAGAGAGCTGCATTTTTGTACATGCCACACCACAAGATCACCATGATGACATAGCAGCTTCAGAGAACAGCGTGACTAGGGCTTTTTTTTTTTCCCTCTTGTAACACAGAGGATCTGGCAGACTTTTACCTCCTGACACTGTTTAGAGCATATATTGGTTGATACAGTCTCCTATTGCATCTGCTCTGGGAATTAAGGAAAGCAGCTTGAAGGTAGTAAGGTAAGTGCTGCTGCATGCTTTAACTGTAATGTTCAGCTGTTTAAATGTAGCTGCAATGGGAATGTGAAAATATGACAGGATAAGTTTGCCAATTTGTAAATTGAGCACAAATCAACAGTTGCTTAGTCGATTCACTTTCTCAGTTTCCTTAAAACAACTTCACATATTTTGTACACCAGTGTTGCAATTTTTTACAGTCTGTTTTGTTCTACATCAGAATAAGATTTGACATAAAGTACAAAGAAGTTTATAAGAGTACTCACTGTTTACCTTTTTCATTCATAATATTAGTGAGAGCTCTGTAAACTCCATTTGCTAAATAATTTTGCTTCATTCTACAAAAAGACAAAGTATCCTGATATTTAAATAATTAATCACATAAAAAAATGAGAGGGAAACAGTAGGTATTTTTAAATTTCTTATTAATTTAACAGCACATTTTAAATACACTACTGAAGCTTAAAAAATATAATCTTTTGCAAACTGTGCAAGAAGCTACAGAATTAAGGTTGATTGAGTGTTAATTTTACATTTATTTTGTTTCACAATAACTTATTGATTAAGGAAATATAGACAAGGTCAAATAGTAGTTTGAATAGTATTTCTACCCTAATGTAGCAAACATTTTTCCAAAATTATGGATTTACCATTTAGTATGTTTTGGCAAGTTGCCTGAGCAACTACACAAAAATTTTCACAGGTATTTTGCAACACAGCTGCTTAGAACAGGCACAGAGAATTAGTTAAAGCATGTTTGTGTTGTAAGATAAATATCAAAGAATGTATTCTGATTTTATCTCTTGGATTCATATTCAATTAAGTGCAACAAACAAGCATGATCTATTAACCTTTTACACTTCTGACAGGGAGACATTCAGATACCTGAATGAGAAATGCATGAATAGAACAAGTTAAATAAATTTCATATTTACTTTGCTATTTTATGTCACACATATTACAGAATTGTCACATAAATTCGAAAACATTTTTGATACATTAATTCAAACCACTTGCTATCTAACATTTTAGCCACTTTCAGGGTTCTGCAGAGCAGTAAAACTTTGTGCTCTATTTAAAGGACTGTAAGACTATGATATCAATAATGAAACAGCATTACAAATATAATTTGAAACTAGAAGAAAAGTAGAATTTAAAAGATCTATGTTACTTTAAAACTATAAAATTAAAGAGGTGTGTAAAAAATGTCACTGTAAGGCCAGAGTGTAATCCAAGGAGTTAATTGCAATCTTTTTACACTTTGAATACAGAAGCACTTGATTTCCTTTCTTTAATGTTTAGTACCTAAGTAGCACC
The DNA here is from genome assembly GCA_027886175.1 of Phylloscopus collybita. Classification (NCBI taxonomy): domain Eukaryota; kingdom Metazoa; phylum Chordata; class Aves; order Passeriformes; family Phylloscopidae; genus Phylloscopus; species Phylloscopus collybita. The sequence continues at coordinate 43,480,448 of JAJNNQ010000137.1, read as the reverse complement.
AGATTTTGAGATGAATTGTGTTACTGCAGTCTTTGCTTTCAGATGAGCTGTACTTATTTATACCAGCAGGGGACTAAAGGTCGAGCTCATGTTCATGTTGCATGTTCTCATGCAGTAAGGAAAGTCAGGCAAAGAAAATTATGCTGACAACTAATATTTCAATGATTATCCTAGGATATGTAATTAGGTAAATGTGATGGGATCAACACCATGGAGATGATATGCAATCAGATTCATTTTTCAGGGCATAGCTGCTTTATGTCTAGCAGTGGGACTTTATGGTTATTGAGTGGAGGTAACTTAAGAACATTTTTTAAAAATTCTTTGTTCTGTACGCCATGAGATCAATAGGCCCTGCCTAAATGAGATTGTTATCTCACTAGAATATGATGTGGCTTTTAAGAAGTCAATAGAAGCAAAGATATTTAGAAATAAGGAAAATTTTGTAGCTATGGCTCTGCACTTCAACATTAAGTCCTCTGTGTAACAATTCCAATAGCAAGACTAACTTACTCTGCTGGAAGATTGCCCAGATTTGAGATCAATGTCTTGTGTGTTTACAGGCTTCACATACTTTCTGAAATTCCTTGAGAAAAAAAAAGGTTTTAAGGATTTTCTTAATCCTCTCATTTTCTGGAGAGTAGTTGAGTACTTGGAGCCTTGTCTTTTACTGGTCAAAATCAAAGTAAGCTCACTGACTTTATTGATTCTAGACCTATTTTTTCAGCAGAACACTATCTAGTCAGTAAGAGGTATAAACAAGATACTAGTCTTCACAGATTAATTGGCATATTGGGGAGTATCTGATGAGAAAGCTATGGCCTTAAAAAAGTTAAGTGACCCCACTTATACTGAATCACAAATATCCCCAAGAACACCAAAGTCCTTTTGCTGTATGTGACCTGAAGGACTAACTACGTGAAGCCAGTGTTTTATTGCTCAATAGGTTTAGAATGGGCCTAACCAACACTTCTGTTGTATGGAGAACTTGCAAAAACATTTTCGTTGTCTGAAACTCAGTCATTTCAGGTCCACTGTCAGATTCAGTCATTTCGGATCCCTGCACCAGTATTTGCAACACTGGTTGTTTGGCATGTTAAAGATGATATGCTTCATATTTCAATTAGTTTGTTCTTTAGGTGACTGTGAAACTTAGTGGACCATGCTTTACAGAGCACAATCCATGAGGAAAAGAGGTTTCAAGGACATACATCTTAACAACACACAATGCATGGGAGCATTACCCTCAGTTTTAACTTCCCTGCCTCTTTCAAACTTAAGTCAAAAAACCACGTTTAGACATGAGACAATTCAGCACATTAGGAAGGGTTGACAGAATTTAAATGGTGGAAATGCCTCTGAACATGGCCTTCAGCAAAACTGAAAACTTCTGTAGCAATTTTAAAAACCTTGTATTTCAACATTGTTCTCGTGACTTAATCAATGAATGCAGAAAGATATAAAGAAAGTTTTACTTACAACAGCAAAATGGCCAGCAATTTTGCATTACAAAGGAAGATTATACAAGACAGAGACAGTAATATAGTAGTAACAATGTAATACTAACAACCCAATATTTTTTCTTAATTAAAAACTTTAAATAGGAACCATAATTGGGTTTTAATTCTAATTTTTATGTGGTAAAATTTCAAATATTGCTGAAAGAGATAGAGAATTAAAGTTATATCTTGTTTGTTCCTTTTCACCATACAGGAACAAGACACATTAGAAAGATGACTTTAAACTCCCTACCTGTCTTTCTGCTGTTGATTAGTGGCATTTTTTGCCAATATGACTACGGTCCTGGAGATGATTACGGCTATGATCCTTTCGGGCCATCCGCAGCAGTCTGTGCCCCAGAATGTAATTGTCCTTTAAGCTACCCTAGTGCCATGTATTGTGACAATCTGAAGCTGAAAACCATTCCAATTGTACCAAGTGGAATAAAATACCTTTATCTTCGAAACAATATGATTGAGGGAATTGAAGATAACACGTTTGACAATGTAACAGACCTACAGTGGCTGATCCTAGATCACAACCATTTGGAAAATTCAAAAATTAAGGGAAGAGTCTTCTCTAAACTAAAGAACCTGAAGAAACTTCACATTAACTACAACAATTTGACTGAAGCTGTTGGACCACTTCCCAAAACTTTAGATGACCTGCAATTAAGTCACAACAAGATCACAAAAGTCAATCCTGGTGCATTTGAGGGGCTGATGAATCTGACTGTCATTCATCTCCAGAACAACCAGCTGAAAGCAGAGTCTATTTCTGGGGCTTTTAAAGGCCTGAATTCACTTTTGTATCTTGACTTAAGCTTCAATCAACTTACAAAGCTACCAACAGGACTGCCTCACTCCTTGCTCATGCTGTATTTTGATAATAACCAGATTTCCAATGTTCCTGATGAGTACTTCCAAGGTTTTAAAGCCCTGCAATATTTACGTTTATCCCACAATAAATTAACAGATTCTGGAATACCAGGAAATGTCTTCAACATCACATCACTAGTTGAGTTGGATCTCTCCTTCAATCAGCTGAAGAGCATTCCAACTGTCAGTGAAAACCTGGAAAACTTCTACCTCCAAGTCAACAAAATTAACAGTAAGTTAAAATTGCACATATCCATTAATGTTAACCACAGACAAGATACTGATGGCCAGTGCAAGTGTCTGAAATAATAGATGAACCAGTCTGAAAAAATAGCGCTGGTTAGACTGTTAGCACACTGACATTTACCTGATGGTTGTCCACATTCATGTGAAAAGACAGATATTTACCTAATAGCCAATCAATATATCCGTAAAACAAGAAATTTATGTTTTCATACCAATGTGGATCTTTTCCTCAAATTCTCATCTTTTGTAAATTGGAGTAACTACATAGAAGCCAATGGAGTTGTCTTATACAATTCAGAAAAAAACCTGAAAATTTGATGGGTGCAAAAGGTGTTCAGAATTCTTAGGAGGACAAAAAGAGAGAGATGTCACATGAGGATCATGGTAACCTTTAAGGAGCTGGTAGTCAAAATGCTGGAGGGAGGAGAAAGGGAGAAGACAACAAATTCATAAGGTAGCAGGCACAAGATGTGGTGAAAAAGATACATCAAAACTGTATTTGTTTCTTTCCTCCCTTGCCTCATGCAATATGCTTCCAAACCTATCTTGAAATCCAAAGGGCTGCCCCTTTTCTTTCTTCTCATTCCTGTTTTGCGCATCATGTGATCGACTGGCAGGTTTGTCTCCATTCACATATGATTTGAAAAATGTTCCTTCTGAAGTCAAGAAATGCCACACCTTGCATGAGACCATGAAGGTTTCTGCTGAGGCAGGGCTTTTACAAGGCGGTCCCATTCCTGGGTTGACAAGGAGGTGTTGCAGAGCTGGAGAGGCCTGACCACCATGTTAGAGGCTCTCCAGCTATACCTCTGTCAATGGTAGTCCCTGATGGAGAGGGAGATATGCCAAATATAACTGTGGTTCTTCAGGAGCATTTATATCATCTTGTTGGTTGACATAAAGTAAGCCACAAAATCCTCCCTTGTGTTTGCCTACTTGTATCCATCAAGGATTATGGGTATCAGTGTTAGCTACTCCATACATAGCAAACTCCATGGAGATGTAGCCTTTAAAACCAAATATTTTTGATGCAGATCTTACCAGACTGAGGGCAAGATATTTTGAAATGTTTTGTATTTACTATGTTTCATTTTCCTTTTTGGCTTTTTTTTTTTTTTTTTTTTTTTTTTTTTTTTTTTTTTTTTTTTTTTTTTTTTTCCCTTAGTACATCTCAGTTTCTTGTTTTGATGAGGTAAAACAAAAAATTAATACTTCCCACCTAAGGCACTACATACAGCAACCTGTGGAACTCTATCACATAATCTGCCACTCCTAAAATAGCTAACAATGATGATTTTTAATTACTCATTAGATATATGAAACACTTTTCCCTGCTTAGAATGATCTGAGCCTTCTGCAAGATACCCAAGCACCAAGCTTGGCTACCATTCACTTTTCCAAGGACATCAGAGTCAAGGATTGTGACAACAATTTCAGCTTTTCCTGGAAAGCTGCATTTTCAGGGGGATGGTGTGGGGAGAGGATGTTCATCACTGTCATTGCTACCCTATGGACTGATGCAACAGAATTATGAGTTTGGTTTTTTTTTCTTTAACATAAAATCTAGCAAACTTCAAGAATCAATTTTCTCAGCTATTTAATTTCACAGGTATAATATATACTTCCCTAAGGTGCTGGTGGACAGTCTGGGATAAAAATTAATTAGAAATAATCATTAATATAGGGCAATCAAAGCCCTTGAATTTCACCATTCACAACACCTGACCTACAGCTATGAGTGCTTAGTCTTTTGGAAAATTGAGTTGATTGATCTGTGATTATTTAAGCCTCAAGCCAACAACAATAAATAATTTAGTAAATTATTATAATTTAGCAGTGATTTGTGAAAGGATGACTGTAAGGCCAGCTTTCATTCCATATGATGGCCTGTGGTACACATATACAATGAGAGATTTCTGTCTAAAGAGTAATGATAATTTCCCCTCAAATATAAAAAAGGTATAATCTTTCAGTTTATGCCTACTTAGTTTTGAAGTTTTAACTATACAGAGACAATATAAAAATAATTCTTGAGTTCTTAACTTGTTATGTCTACCTTTTTCTCAGGTACCTTAAAGCTTGCAATTAACATTTATATTTGTCTAAGAAAGCATAATCTGGTTCCAACTTTGTTGATATTATGGAAAGAATATTTCTCTAAATTACTGTCCATGAGTTTCACCATGGACTTGCTAAAATCATTATGCATTGTCATTCATAAAAAAAAATCTGTTTGAGAAACACCCTTGAGTGACTCTGAGGTTTTTTTTTTTAACAAGAATTGATGAATAAACATATAAAAATACGTATCAGAATTGGCTTTACCTTCGTATGTATGTTCTGTTTCCCTCTGTGTTGCAAGAAGCGGTGGGTGAAGCAGTAACTCCTCTGATTTCTAATAAATTAAAGAACATACATTATATTGATTGTAGATGTAAAATCTACAGTTTTATCTACCCTATTAATATTTGTTGGATCTCCAAACTAGAATAGGACCACGGAAGATTTAGAAAAGCTTTTGCTTTCTCCATACTTCAAACCTAAACTGTAGTTTCTAAACTGAAATGTCTTTAAGATGCCATTAATATTATATATTATATACATATATATATTATATAATATATGTATTATATACACACACATGCATGTACACAAACACACACAAACACAGACACAGAAATTTGTGTTACAGACTCCTCAAGGCAAAAGAAACTCTGCAGGATGGAAGAGTAACCCTAAGAATCAAAGAGGTTCAGTGAAACAAAAAGAGGGCCCAAAGATGGCTTCCCCCATGTTTCATCTGTACTTGTAAGGGCTTAAGGATAAAATTGTTACTACCACATGAAATCCCAGGAAATAATGGGGTTACTCCATGTAAGTGGAGTATGAAAGAGGAAATATGAAAATGGTCCAGCAGACAGTTAAGAGCCTATATATCAAAATATGGAGGTGCTTTGTGGTCTTTTAGTTGGCTCATTCCATCAATTCCCAAAGGAATTTTTTAACTGTGGCCTCTCTAGAAATGTTCCAAATGTGATTAGTGGACAACAGTGGACAACAATAATGACTATGGGACTTCAGATCCTGTAGAACTGGCCCACTGAACTGTTAGGTGAAAATCCAATTTTTGTCCAATACTTATTCTCTCAGTGTCTGGTTTATGTAGGAATTCTGTTTTAGGAGAATATGTGGGAAAAATTCCAGGTACACTGTTTCTGAACCTGAATTTTATAAATTCAGGAGGACTTTTTTTCACCTGCAACATTAATAAGTGTAACAAAAGAGAAAGCAAGCTACTGAGATATTTTATGACACAGTTCTCCAGTCTAAAGAGTTGTAGTTCCCCATACAGATCATACAGCACATTGAGTGCACTAACAAGGACCACCGGTCTTGTTTTCTGCTAGTAGATACTGCAACTAAAATGAAACATTTTCTAATATGCTTTTAACAATTGAAAATTATAGGAAGAGTATAGAAAATTGATACCCACATTCAAATGATGTGCACCAAATACTGGAACAAAATCCCACTGAGGCCCACGACAGAGTTCATTTGACTTCTGTGAGGATAAGATCTCTACCCACTTCCCAAGCAGTTTTAGTCTCACAAAGAGTCAGCACAGATGAAAACTGTGTTATCACAGTTAAATTTTGGGGTTTACATGTATGAAGCTTATGTCCTTTGAGTAGTAAACCATGTATCCAGCTTTTATAAGCATATCTTTTGCAACCAAGTGCTCAAAAATAACAATATGGAAAAAAGCCCCTAAAATTTAAATTTATGAAGTTTTTAAATGTTTATCATCAGCAAAAATATACTTACCACATCATTCCTGAATGAGACGAAGATAGAAAAAAATCAATATTATAATTCATGTTTATTTTAAGCTTTAGAAATTAAACTCAAGGTATCTGAAGAAAACTGGAGCTAAATAGTCAATGGTATAGCCTATAGCCCAAGAAAGTGTGTTAAAATCTCAGGAATCTATGTATTCATTCAGCAAAGTTCCACACAGACATAATCCTATAAACATCTTTCAGATCATATGACCTTAATGAACAAGAATTATTAGTTTGCTTCTGCTGGTAGATTCTGAACCAGAAGAGTATCAGAATTGGCCTGAAGTCTCAAAATTTCGCTATATTACAAGATGGACTGCCCAAAGGATGCATTCAGCTCTCACCCTTCGAAAAGAAGGCTGCACACTACACAAAATCTAGGAAATTGCTTTGGTTTGCTTTAATCAAATTGATGATCAAGATCTGACTTTTAAATTATATTTTCTTATCTCTGACTCAAAACAACTTATTTTGTGGAAGGTACATGAATCTTTAGCCACTCTTAACATCATATCTCTGTCCAAAAAATTATCTAAGCTTTCATGCTCTAAAGAGCTGCGTATACATTTATACTTAATTTACAAAAGCTATGTTTCATTAGTGATAGAAAATTATTGTAATACAAGTCCTGGGAGAATCCAGTTACAGGAATGTTAATCCAAAAGTTTATGAGAAAGTATGAAAGGTACTTCCTCCACTTCCTTTAGTACTACAATTTGACCTTACTTAGATAAGTTAAGTAGCCACATAGAAAAGATACATAAGGTGACCTATGAAAGGTAAATCAAATGGCACTTGATTTTGATAACACTAACTTGATATCTCAGAAATTATGAGATGTATGGGTTCATTGAAGAAGTCCCTTTGACCTTTTGAAGTATTTTCTGTGTGAATTCATCCGATGTCAATGTTCTGAAGAAGAACAAGTCTCTCAGACTCCTTCTTTAGTTATGGAGCTTTTCAATAGACTAATCCTCTGTCTGACTCAGAGGAAACACAGGTCAGAATGAAGACCGTCTTTCAAAATTATACAATGTGGTATGCAGGGGACATCAGATTTATTCACATACATTCCCTTCTGAGGACAGATCTTTGCATGAAAGAGGTCTATAACATGGGTATGTGTGTGCTTTCCATACTAAGCAGAGAAATTCCATGATACATTTAATTTCTAGCTTACAGTTAATACTGATCATAGGATACAAGACATTTCCTTTCAAGATCTATCTGGTGTTACATGAACCAAACAATACCTCAATTGAATAGAGACCATATATAACACAATATATAAATTACAATAAATACAAGTATTTTATAAGTATTTTTTGCATTCATGCTCACCTTCTAACGCTGGTGTGGAAAGGTTCAACTGCACAATTTAAATGTAAAACTCTTCTCCAACCCAAGACTCAAATTTTATTCTGAAACAGGTAAATCAAAATGGTACGTATAAAATACATACAAAATACACAGACACTCATTGGAATGCCTATTCTTTAGGGTAAAGCTGTATCATGGTTTCAATTTCTCCAGAAACTTTTTACTTCCTTCAATATCTTATGTAACAGTTCTACTTTTCCTTTGTAATGTACACAAAAGGACTGATTCCTCCCTCTGAATCTCTTGGGGTTTTTTAAAGAGTAATTTTCTTTTATCTAAATGCCAGATTAGACCTCTGTATAAAATCAGAAGTCTAAAAGTCAAGTTTGTACTGGAAGAAAATGGCATTTGAAAAACTCAGACTTGAAATTCTGACACTCACAACTAACAGAAAGAATCTCTCAACACAAGTCCCTCAAGTTCCAATAAATTTACAGCGATTTATGTCTGTGTAAATGCAAAATATTGAAAACAGTATAATGAATTAAGGTCACAATTTCCAACTGAAATCAAAAAAAGCAGGGAAATTGTGAGTTTGTTCTATCTGTCCTAATTGTTTTCCTCCTGTTTCTGTTCTGTTTGCTTCAGAGTTCCCATTGAGCAGCTTCTGTAAGGTGGTTGGACCGACGACCTACTCCAAGATCACGCACTTGCGCCTGGATGGAAACAACCTGACTCGGGCTGACCTGCCACAGGAGATGTACAACTGCCTTCGCGTGGCCGCCGAGATTTCACTGGAGTGAAATCCTGTGATCATCCAGCTCCCTTCCAGGGGCAGTAACCACAGGAGTAACACACCATGATAGTGCTTTAAAATTAGGATATGCCTTAAAGCAAGTGTCAATCTGCATATTATTCATTCTGTTTGTTAATATCTAGCATGGACTCTGCAATCTTAAGGGAACGTGTGCATATTTTTACAAATGCTTCTATTTAGAAAGCACGAGAATTACCAAATCTGGTACAAAATATGCCTTTATCTGGATAGATGAGTTGGTGAAAAAGATTCAACTGCATAAAAATCTATATCCATGCATGCAAGACATGCCAACAGGTTCCAGACTCACAGGGAAGTCAGGTGGGATTCATTGTGGGTTATAGCGAGCAGTATGGGCTGGCCTGTGTCAATACAAGATTCCTGTTCAACTTTCCTCATTATCATACCTTTTGTATATTGTTACCCATTGCAAAGGAAAAAATGATTTAACAATATATGAACAACTTTAAATTTGTGAAAATATGTGTTCAGAGCCTATGACATTGTTAAATTAATGGAATATGTGAAAGATTACAAGGAAAAAATATTCAGGTTAAATAATTGTTTACTCTTCTTTTTGTCATACCTTCATTTAACTTTCATGGTAAGATTTTTATTCATTGCTGATATAATTGTTATTTCAAAATAAATCATATATACAAATATTTTATTATTTGCATGCTATTTTTAACCTGACTGTAGAAAATAAAACATATCAAATAGTGTCCTTTTGTCCATATCATTGGCAACTATGTTTTTTTCTTTTATAAAATGAAAAAAAAACAGGTTAAGAAAAGAAAATCAAAGCTATTCATTGAAATTTGTTATAAAGTTAGATAAACTTTTTTCTCTACTTTGACATTTCAGTGTTTGCATACATAATTTAACATGTGCCACTGCATTTCTGTTGGCCAATAAATCAATGCCTTATGAAGTTTGCAGTACGAGAATCATGGCACTATGAAAAAGTGCAAATTAATGTTTCAGTATTGTCAAAAGAACAGTGAAATCTCTCAGAAACCACAGGTGGTGAGTAAAATGCAGCTACACATGGTAAAGACATAGTAGTATATTCCACCCAGGAATAAATAGTCCAAATATTGCCAGTATCTTGGAACACACTAAAATAAATGTGTTAGTAACTGAGAGCTGTAAGTGGCTTGCTTGCAAGTACAGATCATCCCACGGGTACTATTTTCTTTTCAACTACTACACTATTAAACACCCAAATAGAAACTTGCTAGTTTCTGTAGCAAAAGCAGAAACTATCACCTCTGGAAAAAAACAAACAAACAAACCCAAACCAATTAATAACAAACCATTTATTTGGTACATTGCCAGTTCCAGATGTTCAAAATCAAAACACAAGTCACAAAGAAACCTGGGACTAAAACAAAAGGAGAGATTCAGAAAATAATAGAAATATTTCCCTCTTTTTTTTTTTTATTTTTTTATTTTAGAATTCATAAATGTTGCTGCTTTTTTTACCCATATACAGGAAGGATTGACAGTAAAATTTGTTACAAGTTGGCTGGAATTTTCATTGCAGAATGAACTCTAATCTGGGGCTTTCTGAACAAATCAGAGTGGGAATCACTGTGGAATAGCACTTAGGCATTGTAACACAGAAAAAGAAGAAGGAAGTGCATGCAAAACCCCTCAAAGTAAAGAAATATGTATAGGAAATGGTATTTAACCATTTCCAGAGAGCTTTTAACCCAGCTTCATAGAAAAATATTAAACTCTAGCCTTCTAGAGCATAAACTAATAATGAGATTTTTCACCTTATTGCTGCAATTTAACAACACAACAAATATATTATTCTTTTCAGCTTGTTTCAACAAATCAATTACTTTTATGCATAATGAAAGAGTGTGAACAGTGAGACTGAGAACAGTCCAACTCATAATAGGTTAGAACCTGTTAAGAGAACTTCCCTCAATCTTCTTTCCAGGTAATGCCAAGGTACTTCCCTTAACCTCTCTGAATATACCATATGTCTCAGCCCATGACTTATTTCAGTGTTCCACAGCCTAAAAGAATGATATAGAAAAAGTGTCCAGTTCTGGGTGCATGGTGAAAGGGAATGGTGGCACAGAAAAAGTTCCAGAAAGAGAAACTTGAGCTGGGCATAAAAGAAAATTCTTCACAGTGAGTTCATAAAGCACTGTAACAGATTGCCCAAGGAGGTGGTGGACTCTCCATCCTCAGAAATTTTCTTAACTTGCATGGGCAGTGCCCTCAGGGACAGATCTGTCTTTGAAGCTAGCCTTAGTTTTAGAGGGAGGTTGAACTGAAAAACCTTCAGATATTTCTTCAAACTTATTTATAATTTCTGTGAATCTGTGACTCTAAGAATACTAGTAACTAATGGGGAACAATATCAATTTTAATAACCAGTTCTGTAGCTGAAGAGTTTAGCATGAAATTCATGTGGAAAATTTCTTGTTTCAGGTTCCAGTCCATAATTCCAACTCCTAGGATACTCACAAAATCTTAACTCAGCTGACATTTGGATACAGATTCCATAGGCAGGAACTGCAGAATCTTTCTTTTGATACCTTTGCTGGCTTGTCCAAATCTGCTCCCATTTTAACTCTTGTGATTTACCGAGTAGTGGCAGTGAAATCAGAGATCCATCCCTTCTAACTCTCCCATGAGGGACAGCACTAGCAAACATGCCACCATCCTAACAGAGAGAATGCTCATGGAGGGCATTTTGGTTATGACTTTTTTTTTTTCAGATTTAGATATTGATTAAAAGGCTTTCTATCCATAAGAAAAGAAACTTAATTGGTAGGCCTTAAGGTTTTCACATAGAAATAACTCTCTTTCCTGCTTAGTCTGAAAAGTTCAACATCAGTTAGTACAGGGAAAGAAACGGAGTGCTAACTGCACTTTAGGACACTCACCTTGAATGTAGAAAGATCAGGTTCAAGTACCAGGGCAAATCAGCACTTCATTGTGTGAAGAAAAGCAGCTTTAGAGGCTGTAGCACTTTTTATCACACTATACCCCTGCTCTGAGATAAGACTGTGATTGTGGGCTACAAGGTACATATTGCTATTCTTTAGTGCTATAAAAATGATGCTTTGTGGTGTCACCCCTTCAGAGGTGGCATTCATTTCCATAATTTGAATTCTTAATCTACAGATAGAATAACACAATATTTTTATCAAGTTTTGATTACTAGAATTTTTTTTAAAGTACAATCCCTCTTATGTGGTACCTTTTTGGTATAGCATAATTTCTTAAAGCAAAGTAGAGAATAAAGTCTGATTGAGAAGAAAGTAAAGAAATGAGGTAAATACATGAGAAGAGAAATATTATTTACAGTCCATATGACTGTGTAGAAACAAAGGGATTTAGCCAAATGAACCTAACTTCTGAAAAAGAGGAAAGCTGCAGCACTGTGCAAAAAAAGCAGTTTTGCCTTTATTCTGTGAATCCCAGAGTGGGGCAATGCATACAAGTCTGTTGTGGTATTTGGACAACCTGACTAGAGCACATATTCAAATAACTACAAAGGCACTCTGGAATCTATTAAATAATACTCGAAAAAATATATTTCTGTTGATGATAACATTTTCATTGAAACATGCCTAATATTTCAGACAGAATGAATAGAAGTCTTTATAGATTTCATACCTTATAAACCAATTTAATAATAAGCTGTCTTGAAGATAAACAAGCCTTTCAAAATTCCTATTGTCATCATCTTTCCAGTATCACATAATGTGATTTTGCCATCCGTCTTACTATGCACACTGATTTCCAAACTACATAAACAAATGTTTCCTGAACTTCACTTTTAGATTTCATCATTACAGCCATTTTTGCTGTCAAAAAAATAAAGAGTAAGACCACTAAGTTCTCAAAATTATGTGCAATGCTACATTGATTTGATGAGGAATTTGTGATTACCTGTGTAAAAAAATGAGATTTTTTTTTTTTATTCAGGTTCCTAGGGTTGGGTAAGAAGAACTATCCCCTGCGATATTATTATTCCACCCTCAATTCAGAAGAAGGAAAGGTGTGTTGCTCCTAATGAAAATCCCAGCCGTGTGCTGAGGTATGTATTCTACAGAAAATGCAGAAGGGAACCAGGCATTTACTGCTGGGATTCCCAGCTGTGCCACCATGAAGAGCATGGAATGGTCTAAGAAAAGGGCAGGTAGTGTTGAATAACAGCCCTTTGATTATTTAGGGTTTATGAGGTCATTATTTAGGGCTCTGGAGCATGGCATGGAGCTGGGCTCCAGAGCTGTCTTCAAAGAAAAAGGTGGTGTCAGTTTGCACCAAAGTGCTGGGTGTTGAGGAATTTCATCTACACTATAATGACTTAGTTTCAACATGTTCCATCTGAAAGGATAATCAGTGACTGGAGTAGTCATGGTGAGAAAGATTTGAGCTTGAAGTTGGGACTCTGGAAGAAAACTCAAGTGCTTTGGGAAATGCCAGGTTTTGAAAGTGATGACTGATATCGCAATTTAAGAAAATAAAAATCATATAGTCTAATGTTTAATTTCAGTATTTCCCAAGAGTATCTGCATTAAAAATTAGAACAAAAATTACTACAATTAATGGAAAATAAGAGCTGAGTTTTCATATAGCTTATGCCATTTGGCTTTTCTTTCTAAATATTAAAAAAGCCCCTGAACATTGAACTTCTCATGTGGCAAAATCACTGTAGCAGATCATTACTATAAGGGGAATAAAATATTTTTTTCATTAAGATGTGGGAGTTGTTCTCTTTTATGCAAGCCTTGCCATTCATTTTAGAGGACAGAACTTTGTATAAGTTTAAACTTCTTGAAGTCCATTTTCTTACTGTAGGGACTGAAAATGAAGATGAATTAAAATATTTTTTGACTTCTTTAACAACAAAAGAAAATAAGGAAACAGAAGTTAACATAAATTAGGATACGGGTATAATTAAAGAATAGTAAAACCAGTTTGTTTTCGCTATCCTTATGTTATCTCAGAATATTTAATCCTTGAGGATCTATGGTTCAAAATTGCAGATTTACAGAATGGGCTTCAAATCACTGATACATGTTTTCATTTACTATTGGTTGTCTGGAAAATATAAATCATCTAAATAGCTACATGTGGCTCCAGCAACTCAATGTATGTGTGTAATTGATGAATGCATGTTAGATATTTCAATTTAAGACACATTTAGCATTTTTAAAATTGAGTCCCAGTGTAGGATAGATTTGTTTAGTGTTGAAATTGTTGAAAGCATGAAAACAAAGTAGAGATTGACAGCAACATTTACATAGTATGTAAAGTAAACCTAGCAAGCCAAGACAAATAACCAGACCTTGGCATTGTGTCATGGAACCGTTCTGGTGTCACTGTGGTAAAGAGTTCAAAACAGAGAGAAAAAAATGTGCCAAAAAAACAGTGCCAAAAAATATTTAATGAAGCATACTCAGGAGACCAATATATTTCCCATAAAAGCTGAGCTCTTTTCCATAGTTGTTCTTTTCTGAAGTGTGTTCCTCTGCAATGATCTCCTTCAGCTAAGCTACTCAGTTCCCACTGTAGTATTGATAAGGAAGTGAAGTTGTGTAGAAAGTAAACAGCTAGAGTTTTGTTTCTGGACTTTTAGAATGTGATTTTATCTTCCTAAATCTTATATAAACAAGAGGTCAGGTGACATCTCCATTTAACAAATTAAGCCAGCCAAACTATTCCCCAGGGTTTCTTTGAGCAATGTATTCTGATCTAAACTGAAAGCTCCCCATGTAAACTCCCTATACTTCAGCTGCCTGCATATGAACAAAAATGCCTATTTAAATAAGAAATGCAATTTCATCCACCAAGAGTGGATGAATCAATCAAGTAATACATCAATCAAGTAATTCTAGACTTCTAGAAGAGGTGCAGCATTCCTGCTCCTAAGTCTGTTTTGCTTTAATTTCTTTTGTTCACTAGGAATGATGTAGAGGAAAATGCATTCATAGGAGCAGGGTCTGGAACATCTGGGCTGCTCCTTTGATCTGTCTGCAGTGTCCCTTGGGCCAGCCTGAAGGGCTCAGTCATCTGCTTTCTTTTAGACTCTTTGATCTTGCTGACCTTTTGTGGCTCCTTTTTAAAAGGAGCAGCAGATATTATTAATTGAGATATATCACTGTCTGGTGGTCAGGGAACTGTTTGGAAATAGAAGTTTTGTCTTTTTGACTCTGGGTAAAAATCAGAGCAGCAATGCGGAAAGAGAGAGATTGCTACATGCCTGTGATCAGAAGTGAAAGAGGCAGACTGAACCCTGAGTAAAAGTCAGCACCCCCATGAAGATGTCTGGAGCTACCATTGGAGCACAGGATGAAGGATACACAAACTGGACTTAACTGTCTTCAGCTTTTAAAGTGCCACCTTCTCTCTAGTAACCATGAAGATAATTCAGGAGCCTATTTCAGAGGAACTGATTGTCCTGTGGAGCAAAGCACATAGTTTTTAGTAAAGTACCAGCCAAATTTAGGCACTCTGGACTGCAGCCTTTGCTAAATGGAGCAATCCACGGGGCTAATGAATAAGCTCTGCTTGCAGTATACTCCTGGGTTTGCTGGTGATGAACTATACACATGCTTGATGCTTAACAGACCTTGCTTCGAATTAAATCTGGGACATATGGCAGCCATTACTGAAGGAAAGCGATGCATTTTTTCACTGTCAGCAGCTCTGATGCTAAAACAGAACAACAACTCCAAACAGCACTCCCAGTCTAGTCTTTTTTGCTCTTCTAGTCTTTCTCAAGGTTGTGAGCTATTTAATTTCACATATGTACATTGCTCCTCTCAAGGAAACGTTACTACTCCCTGCAGCTGTCGATGCTCCTCGCTTTTTTAATACTTTTTAAATGCAAGTTCTCTTGATTAACAGTGTGGATTGAAAGGAGACAAAGTAAAAATCCTGTAATGACTTCAGATATCTTTTTCAAACTAGAACAATCCCAACAGTATCTCTTAGAATTAGCTTCAAAATTCAGGATGGGTTTCCACAGTATTTTTACTGTAATATTTTTTCCACTTCCTTTTTATTGTTGTTCAAATGTTTTTCATACTGTTACTTTTTGGGAGATTGTTCATGGTCTCAGGAGCACTTTGTGTTTCACTAATATTTGCCTTTGATCACTTAGCTTCTCAAGTTAAAAATTACCTCATTAACACAAAATTCTTAACTGTCTCTTACTGAAAATAAGGTTCTGGAAAGAGCCTCAGGTTGGATATGCAAAACAAAATGTCTCCCAAAACCATTAGTCATTTTTGAAAATCTTGGCCATGGTCTTTTATTAGTCTGTAAAACTTTATCACCATAATGTGCGACCTTTAAAAAAGAAATATTTACACCAGATGATGGAGGACTGAACAGAACACATGCATGATATGTGCATAATCTTGAAGGTTTCATGGAAAGCATACTTTCTGCAAAGTCTGCTTAGACACCCAGACAATCACTTGTCTCTGCAGAAATATTTCAAAAATTTGTGAGACCATATAAGAATATGCATTACAGTCATCACACTCTTGCTTACTGATTTTGAAGACATTTCTTGTCATTTTTTTCTGTTTTACATCAGAAGAAATGGAAATTCACATTATTGAGAAAGTTTTAGAAAAGACTATTTTGCTATTTTCTTCTAGTGAAGGACCCCTCCTTTGAATGGGATGGAAAGGTGTTTGATAAGGATCAAATACCTGGTCTCTAAATCCACCAAGGGCAATTAGTGACCCCTTGCTGAACAGTATTTCATACAAATAGCACCATTGCCTGCCACAAGGTAAACAGCAAGTCTCTTTGCCAGGGTCTTCTGTGATGAAAGAATGAATATCTGGACATGATTAGCAAGTAAAAACAGCAGGTAAATTCAGACCACCATCAAGAGTAAGACAAATCAATCTTTTGTTGTTGCTAAATCTAAACATCTGGCAAAATACATTTTAGTGTGCAACAGAAGATATCTGCCATCAGGACTTGCAATTTTAGACCTTTCAGTACAACATTAAGGATGGACTTGGCTCGTTCTTTAGTGGCAAAGAGACCTCAGTGCCTCCATATTCTCTCTACACACTTTGTGACGATTTAGCACAAAAAAAGCAAACCAGTTTTATACTGCACCTCTTGTTGTTTACAAGAATCATAGATGCACTTTTCATGGTGAAACCTCCTTAAATGGCTCGCAGCTGGACATACAACTATTCTAAATTTCACACAGTGGTTCCTCTACCTCTCCCCATCTCCTTTGGATGCACTCCAGCTGACAAGTATCCTTGTCACTAATATGGGGTACCAGCTCTGCTGCAGGAGGTCCAAGTCTTAAACATTTTAAATTCTAGGTGCTTAAAGTGACACTCATAACGAAAATAGGACATCTCTATGGCTTCTGTCCTATAATTAGTGCATCTGTTTAAAACTAGAAACTTTATTTTTAAGTATAGGTGTAAATTAACTTAATCTAATTTAAATTATTAAAATATTCTACTTAGTATGCATGAAGGAATCAGTTTTACACCTGATTTGTAAGAAATCCCTGATAATCTTTGAGAGGTGTTGAAGGGCCTGGAGTTCTAGCAGAGTGAAACATCTAAGCACTTATTTTCTTTTTAAGCACATAAACAAGGCAAAACTTCTTTATGTGCTTAAAAAAAAAGCACATGATGGTAAGGATGTATTTTTCATAAACAAGAAACATGGCAGTACAAACATATACTCATGAAAAAAATTTATGACATATTTAACATTAGTCTTACTGAAGTCAGTGAAATTATGAAATAGGTTGTTATAGGTTTTATGGTTAAAATCAAACAGATGAAATGGAACAAAAATAATTATGCAACTAAGTTTTAAAACTAATATAATTCATTTAAAGTACCAGGATATATTTTATGTTTTCAATAATTTTCATTAGCTTTTTCCTTAAAATATTTATATCATTGTTCTGGCTTTGAACATGAATAGTTTTTCTGATATGAAGTTGTTACTTTAAGTTTGGACTAGAAAGGAAAACAAAAATCGTCCAAAATACTTAATGTGAGAAATATGTGTCTATCTTTGGAGAGCAAGTTGGCTGCAAAAATTTGCTTTAGATCAATGATAAAAGAAAATTGCAGGAGGCACTGGGGAATATTATAACTTTGTAGAAATATATGTAAATATCTCTCTGAACAGAAAGGAAAAAGTAAGATTAAATCTTTAAAGAACTGAAAATATGTTATTAAAAAATTCTTAGCAAATGCTTTTGCTCTCTTCTCCTAATCAAGCATTTTTTTTTCTTTAAATGGCAGGACAGCATCTGCATTTAATAAAAATCAAATAAAATATTTCCGTAGAAACAGATGGCACTGGTTTTAATTTTTTGTGGCCAAATCAGGTATTATGAGAATGAGTTATGATGTAATTCAGCTTTGCGTGTAAAGTACCTTCTAACAAAAATGTTGAATAAATACACACCTTGGGTTACCTGTTTCATCTAGACAAGCTCCCCTCACCTGATAGAACATAAAAAAATCAAATGTCTTCTGCTCTGTGTCTGCTTGATATTAAGGCCAGGATTTCCTTCTTTCCCTGCCTAGGTGCTGAGGTGCCTTGGCTATTTCAGGGGTTAAAAGCTGTAAGCACTGATGCGTATATATGAGGCTGTATTCCTAGAACACGGCTTGTAGCCTGACTCAAGCTATTACAGTCTAACAACAGGGA
The DNA here is from genome assembly GCA_027886175.1 of Phylloscopus collybita. Taxonomy (NCBI): domain Eukaryota; kingdom Metazoa; phylum Chordata; class Aves; order Passeriformes; family Phylloscopidae; genus Phylloscopus; species Phylloscopus collybita. The sequence goes on along the minus strand of JAJNNQ010000137.1, from coordinate 43,462,143 downwards.
CCAATAGAAAGAGAAGAAGATCCAAGAAAGCTGAGGTAAGCCCAAATTCTGAAACAATGTCAAACTAGAAGCAATAGCTAATAAGGTGTGCATGGAAATACATCTGGGAATACTAGTATGTACTTCCAGCTTTATATGCTGCTAATTCTTAGGAGGACAGGAAACAAACACAGTGGTTAGCAGCCAAAAGCAGTGAATTTAAAGTGATTTCTAACTGGCTTCAGATAGCTCCAGGAACTTGACAAACAAGGTAAATTGCTTTATATTTCTTTTTTTTTTAAGTGTTATTAAGTTTATGAATATTTTCAGAATAAGAAGGTGGCAAATTCACTGTGTGAAATAGAAATGTTATTTTTTAGAAATACTTTATTTGTCCCTTTCTTTGGAATGCTTCCAGATAGCAGTTTCTGGGGCTGCAAAAGCTATAGGATACTGCACTTGTTACTGCTAATAACGATGTTGAAAACTAATTAATTACTACATGTCATATGCAGCAACTGAACTGAGCTCTTAATCTTACTGATGCATTAATCCTATGAGAGAATATACTTTTTATTTAAATACTATTTTTGCCAAAACCAACCTCCTAAATTTGACCAGAAATTTCTGTTATCAGACTTTTGCCTCTACATTGCAAAATGCTTGTTAATCTTCATGAGGCAGTAAGCAAGATAACAGAGTTTGTAAGATACTCTTTTTGTACTACACAAATATTTCCTTTCTGAGTGAATTATCAGTGATGATTTTGTTAATAATTTAATCGTGGAAGAGGCGAAAAAAAGCAAATAAGTAGGAAAAACAGTTAAAAGATGCATAAATGTATATGAATATTTTGGTTAGGATTTACTTTTTGTGGATATAATTTTGTTAGGACTTATTCTTTGTGTCTTTTAGAGCAGGCATTTGTTTTGTCTGTTTGCTTTAGGAAAGGAAATTTGTAACTTTGGATATGACAGAGTGAGTGAGGCAGGGAATGGATTAGTCAAACATGCTCCCTCCAAGCTTTTAAGAACATGCCCAACAAACAGCTGTTAAAACACTATTTGATCTTCCACTTTTCTCTGAAGACAAAAAATAAAAATGGAAAATCTGATCCAGATGCCATTATAACTTAAGAGAGCGAAACCAGAATAGAAAGTATGATTAGTTTTCAAAGGAGGAATACGGAGTACAATAGTATTTATATAATCATGGTAATTATATCTTTTCTGAAGGTTAACCATTATATAATATTGTTTATTGGTCCGTACAGGGAAACTCACACAAATTTAAAGGAAGCATTGATTTATTGTCTAAAAATGATCTATATTTTCATATTCTTTGAAATGATACTTGCATGAACATCAACTAAGCTGGTAGCCAATGAGGAGTTTAAGCTGAATCAGGAAAAATTTATCAACATATAGCACAGAATTGTTTATACCCCCTACATTATTTTCAGTTTTTCCTTAGCAGGCCATGGATAATACCCTAGAGAATAGAATTTGGCTGTTTATAAGGGTAATATTGTTTTATATGCAAAACTGTTTTGTTAATTAGTATGCTGCTAGAGAACTTTATTGAGAAACAGCTAATGGTTTTTTTCCCCTTCCAAGGCAAACACCATGACTCTAAAAGTCTATACAAGCCTTTTGCTCTTATTCTTGATCGATTCTGTGTGGACTCGAACTGTGAGACAAGTTTATGATGATCTGGATCCTGACCATTGGTCTCACTATACTTCTGAATGTCCACAGGAGTGCTTTTGTCCTCCTAGTTTCCCCAATGCATTATACTGTGATAACAAAGGACTTAAAGAAATACCTCCAATTCCAGCAAGAATTTGGTACCTCTATCTTCAAAATAATCAAATTGAAACACTTTCAGAGAAGCCTTTTGTGAATGCCACTCGTCTGAGATGGATAAATCTGAACAAGAATAAGATCACAAACAGTGGAATTGAGAGTGGTGTGCTGAGCAAGCTGAAAAGACTGCTTTACTTATTCCTTGAAGATAACGAATTGGAAGAGGTGCCTGCCCCATTACCAGTGGGTCTTGAGCAGCTAAGACTAGCCAGAAACAAAATCTCCAGAATCCCAGAAGGAGTTTTCAGCCACTTGGAAAACCTTACTATGTTAGACCTGCACCAGAACAGTTTGTTGGACAGCGCTCTTCAAAGTGACACCTTCCAAGGGCTCAACAACCTTATGCAACTCAACATAGCAAAAAATTCACTCAAGAAAATGCCTTTAAGCATTCCAGCTAATACACTGCAGCTGTTTTTGGACAACAACTCCATTGAAGTTATACCAGAAAACTACTTCAGTGCAATACCCAAAGTGTCTTTCCTTAGGCTGAACTACAATAAGTTATCTGATGATGGTATCCCTCCGAATGGATTTAATGTTTCATCTATTCTAGACCTACAGCTCTCTCACAATCAGCTCACTAAAATTCCACCAATCAACGCTCACCTTGAGCACCTTCATCTTGATCACAACAAAATCAAAAGTAAGTATATACAGCCAGTGGGACCCTTCAAAAACATACCTATTTTAAATGTCTACTTAACTATAAAAATGTTCTTTGAGACAAAGGGATTAAAATTATAGAATCATTGAATAATTTGGGAAGGAAGGGACCTCTAGAGGTCATTTATTCCAACCTTCCTGCAATGAGCAGGGGCATTTGATGAGGTTTCTCAGAGAGCTGTCCAGCCTGACCTTGAAATTTGCCAGGGATGGGTCATCCACCACCTCTCTGAGCAAAACGTTTTTGTGTTTTACTGATTTTACAGCATATTTGTTCTACTAAGATTTATGTCCTCAAAAGTTTTCCATTTTGTGTAAATGAGATGAGCTTTTGTACCCAAGGCAACAGAAGCCTGTTGGTTTTAATAGTTTCGCTTTCAGGACTCTTTCCAAATTCATCCCGGTATAGAGGGGGTGTGGTGATTAGGGACATTACATACTCTATATAATGAAGATATCTGCTCAGTAAGTACTTCATTTCATGCCAAAAGCCAAAATAAAAATGATGAGATTTTATTTACCACTGCACAGAAGGAAGCCAAGTTTCTATATTTATCTTCCCATTATGGTGATTTAATTGAAGCCATGGCCCCTTTATCACTTTTTTGTGCCACTTTAGTTCAAAAATATATTAAAAGTAATGGTTTGGCTTTTGCATAAAACAAAGACCTATGAAAGGGAGATACTTATTGACAATTTAAGTTTATTCACTGCATTTGTCAAAATAAAAGTGTGAAATTGTGTAAATAAAATAAAAATTGTATAACTGGCACATATTTAAGTGGCCTGCAAATAACTGTTGCAGTTAACTAACTGTTAATTAGACTTAAAGCTTATAACAGATGTTGTTTCTGAATATATTTAATTGCCCCCTGGTTACCAAGGGATTTATTTTAATTGCTTCACTGCAAGGCCTCAGGTGCAGACTTTATTCTGTCACTTCAAGTGGACACAAAATTGAAATCAATGGAATGTAGCCTGTCCAGTTTAAGAACAGTTTTGTGTGTAGGTAGTATTTAAAGACCTGTCCAGTCCTCTTCCTTCCCTAAATCAGTTTGACAAAGCTTAAGGTCATGAAAATTAACTTTTGTAGTATGTGCAAAATCAAGTCTCATGTTCCAGTGACACATGACCTGTGAAACTGAATCAGGATAGTTTTCCTGATTTCCAATACAAGTCTTGTATTCCTCAATGCCTTTACCACTTTTCAAAAATCATTTTCAACTTAAGCATAAAACTGACTTTAGCCAGAAAAAAAAAATTCTTAGTAACTGAATATAAAATAGTTGCAACCTGATACCTAAATGAAAATTGGGTATTATTTATGGGTATTTTACCGCATAGCATAATTTTTCAAGAAGTAAGGGATAATGACATAATCTTCATGACACATTGCTCTAATAGATAATATCTTAAAGGGCCTTTAGGATTTCAACAAGGAATGTAATTCCATCAGGCCGGAGTAATAAGAGCTGACATTAATTCTGCAGATTGGTTTTGTCTTCTTAAACACAGATCAGGTACTATTTTAAGATGATCAATGTAAAAGGCTTGAAAGAAAAATCCCCATAAAGTCTTGATCTGGTTTCCTCACAAAAGAGTCCTGCTGAAGGTTTACCTTTATGTGTCCAGTACAAGCCCTTTTTATAATATTGTCAGGTATCCCTTCACAACTGCAAATCACTGCTTTATTTTTTATTGGTGAATCATAGTTACACTGTTGTCATTGCAAAAGTTCAGGCATCAGCCTTTCCATGTAAATACCATTTGTATATGTTTTATTGTATGTTATTTTGTAATATCAATTCTTCATATAAGTGCACAGCCTTGTTTTTCTGGAGTCCATTTCTGAAGATATAAGGCCTTCTTCTGAAGCTCAGGAAACCATGATAGCCTCATCATTTGTCTCAGTGGAACAAGAATTTCACCTGCAATGTCTTCCCTGAGGATCTCAATGCACAGAGGAAAAAACTAGTCTAATATTGGAAGTAAAATCAACTTAAAACCAAAACTAATTATGGGTCTTACAGATTTGCAACACATTTGTTCCATGGCATTTTAAAACACACATGCCTACATATTTACCTAGGAGATACACTTTTGAGGCTCCGGTTAGTTGTTAAACAGTAGAAAAGAGAATGTTCAAGTAAGCAAAGAGGAGGTATGAAATGATGATGTAACAAGTGAGCAATGGTAAGCAGGTGGTATTATTAAAGTGCTATCAAAGGACAAATGGAAGGGAGCAAATCATAAGTTCCCCTGGAAGAATACCAGGAGGCTGAGAAAGATACTGTGAACTACTATTATTTCACATGTAGAGAAAGGGATAAATCCTTGGGCCATGTATCTAAATTTTGTTTCCAATTTGTAAGTTTTACTGGAAAAGAAACAGGATTTTCTGCAGTTCTTCAGCAGAGATACAGTATGAGCCATTACTGAGAACCTCTTTGGCAGTTTTCCCTTGCAGCAAGTTCAGATATCACATTTAAATATTAAAGAACATAACAATTCTGTTGACAAGTAGTGGAATTCAGCTTTTTTGAATAAGTCACCCTAGATTTTTTTAATCTAATTTGTGGTAGTCATACAGACCTCCTACTCCATGGAAAGGAATGCTCAATTGCATGGGGAAATTCATCCCATCTTGAAGAGCTGTTGGTCCCCTTTTGGAAATATTCATCTCTCTCTAGAATTTACAAAGAGTCTAAGTGGTTTACTTAGGCTGACACTTCTATGTGGATCAGTTTAGGGAAGGTGAATTGTACCTCTAGAAGGAAAGGTTCCTTCTACTTCTTCCTTCTACTTAAACAAATTCAGCAGTATATCCCCGAAGAGTAGTGAAAGAGGGAAAAAGAGAGAGATGTTTTTACTCCTCTGATAATTTGGGTTGGATTGACTGCTTGTGGGGACAGAATAAAACCCAAACCAATTCATATCACACATCATCAGGAAATGACTTCTTCCTAGGTGGCCTGTGGTTAGATAACTGCTGCCTCACTTCAAGGCTGGAGTAATTAACCCAGTGAAAATAAGTGCAGAGAGATAGTTTCTAGGTCAGAGAAGACAGATTTAGGATACACTTGAAGCTGTCTTGTCTCCATGAACAGTAATGTTCACCAAACAAAACAGATTTTCTGCTAGATAGTGTTGATTCACCTAAAACTTTTAATAGTTACTTTTGTAATGAAAATTCTTAAGCTTTCTCACTCATAAAAATAAGCTGTAGCTTGTTTCTTCCAAGAATACCAGAAGCTTTGCTAACATTAATCAAATTTCACAAAATAAACACATTTTGATATCATGGATATAGCAAAAGCTTCAGGCCTTGGCTGACTGGATGTATTTATCTAGTTCCCATGACAAAGATAAAGTCCACTTCCAAGATGTTGCAAACGTCTGGGCAGTTTTTCAAAATAGAGTGAAGAAAAAATAGTAAATTATGGGGGAAAAAAGTAAATTCTGTTGTTATTTTTACTTCATAACATTTCTATGATTTGGGAGATTGTAGTCAGAAGATTTGTGCATGGTATCATTGTTAAATATAAAGGGAGAAATGTTTTTTTCCTATCTCTTTTTAGTAAAAATCTTGTTAAAAAAAAATCTGTTATGTACACGTTCTCCATTCACTTTTTTTCAGTTAGTCTGGGGCCAAGATCCTCAAGCACTCAGATCAATCAAAAAAAATCATAATTTGGTCAAAGGAATCTGACATCTTTGATAAACAAACACCACTTCAGTGTTTTCTTGAGGCCATTTTGAGGCTGAAATAGGGCAGCAGCTGCCTGACTATTTAACAACTGAAGACAAAGTATGAAAACATTTTAGCCAAGTGGCAGTGCAGAGGTAACCTAGAGGAGACAATAAGCCCAGACTATTCAACACTTATGAATATGGGTAATGACTGAAACCGTAGTTTCAAATTTTATCTGTACAGAAACAAATTATGTGTGATGTATATAGAATTTTGGAGATTTGTTAGCTTTCAGATTAGGAAGAAAAATATCCCATTGCACAAGTTATATTCTTGCAATTAAAACTAATTCCACTTAATAATGTGAGAGAACAGAAAAGTAAAGATTGAAGTGTTCCCCTTCCCTCTGCCCCTCAGGGAGGGCAATGCCAAAGAAATACAACAAAAGATTAAAAATTAAAACACTACACAAGAAGTTCCTCTGATTCAATACTGCTATTACTTTGAATTAAGATCTTCATTAGGGAATATTATCAGCCTAAAATTAATGTACTTTCATTGAAATAAGATGTCCAAAACCACTCAAAAGTAATCTTGCCTTGCTCACTCAGAGTGTAAAAAGCTATTTCTCAATGCTTACCATGTAGTTGTCTAACTTAGTATTCTCTTTGTCCAAGGATCAATTATGCATCTAATGGCCTTTTTTCATAGTTTCAGCTCAATAAATATGTGATTCACCGATCAAGATCACATTATAAGAAGATGCTTATTTTCAATCAACAAAGTGTTTAAATGATAACAAAAGCAACAGTCTCCCATGCTAACATCAGTGGAAGTTTACTTTATTTATGTCTTAAGTGAATTTTATCTTCATGAACTTTTCCCATGGAAATAACCTAACATGTTATCTACATTTTCAGGTGTCAATGCTACTCAAATATGCCCAGTTTCCATTGCCCTAGAAGAAGATTATGGTTATTATGGCAACGTCCCTCGCCTCCGATACCTTCGACTGGATGGAAATGAAATTCAACCTCCAATCCCACTGGACATCATGATTTGCTTCCGACTACTTCAAGCTGTTGTCATATAAAGATATTGCAGTGTCACTCTTGTACTGTGAGAGTGCTAAGATACAAGTTTTGCTGGAATGAAACTTGTTCTAACTCATAAATCAAGAAGTGACAGCTTTATTTGACTTTAGTCTTTTTCTTTGCTTGTATCTTTTCTACAACTGAAATGGTTGTTCTTTCAGAAGGGATTTTGTAAGGACGTGAAACGTGCTTAACACCTTATCCTATAAATTCATAATGTGAATATATTGGAAATCATTGGTGTAAGATCCCAAATATTCCAAAGAAAATTCTTGCATAATCCATCTTTCTTGTCAAATGTGGCAATGCTTACCCTGCTAACATCATTCCTATAGAGAAGTTATGTGTCCTTACTTTGTTATATAGTAGCTAACACAATGAATTTGGGTGCACTTGGCCAAATGCATATGCTAATAAAATCATGAGCTGCATGATTGCTAGTTATCAGAACTGCCACTGACATTTCTGATAGTGACTCGTGGTGAACAACCACTTAACATGCAAACAACCCATCAGTTGCTGTCATCCTTTGAAGATTAACACTATTAAGGCAAAAAGTACATGAGGCTTAGCATCCAAACCAGTATACAGAATATATATCATTGTAAGGATTCAGTCAGTGAATTTCACAACTGGAATAAACTGATCCAACTCAAATCCAGGAACAAGAGACATGAGATGTAATCTTGTTCCCTTAAAGTTCTAGTTTTCTGCTGTTGTATTCCATTTCTTTTTGCAACTTTGGGATCATCATTGAATATTTGGTTAATTTTAGTTAGTTTGCAGATAGTTTGCAGAGAGATACAAGAATAGTAATGATTTCATGGACTAGGTACTACAAAAAAATTTGAATGGCTAGTTAATACAACAGTGATGAAGAGAAAATTAAGAAGTCAAGGGATACATTCCTTCCCAATTATTTACTGAACTAGCAAAGCACTTGCATAGGAATTGTGTCATTTAAGCAAATACAATCAACTCAGAGCAGTATTCAGCTATCTGCTAACTCACATATATGCACATAATAATAATGAATTTTAGAGAAGTCCAGATTATTAGAACACAATACAATAACAATTCACTAACAAGGGAGATATCAGAAGGCAAATTTTATGATTTTATCAAATAGAGTTGATTTTTTTTCTATTTTATAATAGAATTTCAGTAAATGACTTGAATATTAGAATCAACTATTCACTGAGAGAATATGACATGATATTCTTATTTCTCCTAGCCAGCACAACGGGCTATCCATCAGTCACTAGTTTAGTCTTCCTGCATTTCTAAATAGAAGCAATTAGTTGCTCATTGATATCTTGCTTCTATTGCTAATATTTTAAGACTGGCCTCAGTAGCAAGCATTTACAGACTATGCATGTGGTATAACTTTTGGTTTTCAGATTAGGTATTTTCTTAAAAGTAGATTTTTAAAAGTGTTGAGAACTGTAATTTCTGACAATCAATCCTTTTTATCTGAAAATCAGGAATTATTCTGCTCCAGAGAACTTGTAAAAACAACCTAGTATAGAAACTCAACATAGGAATAACCCATTCAGAAATCTGATCACTAAACCATTTATTTTTGGTGTTCTGTTTATGTGATTGCTGAGAAACACCTGCCCTTCTAACAAAAGTATTTTCTGTACCTCTGTGTTGACCCTATATGAAAAAATACAGATTTAAAAAGTCTTTACAATATGTATGCATGTTTAGCTATGTTCTTTACTCAATAATAGAATAGTAATTTATTTTTTGAAAAAGAAATATGTGACAATACTACTAATTAAATTATAACAATAATTATGTTCTTGTACTTGGAAATTAATTTCTACTTTAAACAAATAACAAATACATGTACTCCAAAGTGAATATTCACTGGCATATATGCATTTATTAATATTATTTACACTTTTAATTGGACAGCAAAGCATCTTGAAGATCCAGTAAAAATCACTACCCTTTTAGGCACTATATACACATTGAAGAAAAGACTAAACCTTCCCCAAAGAGAGGTTAAGCTTACATATGAGGTTGATATATAAAATCATAAAGGGATACTAGAGCATCATGGTACTCCATTTGCTGGATAGAGGCATTATTTGATGGAATCAAGAGCAAAAGATCTGATGAAATAATTTTTAATGGTTATTTTCACCAGCGGTTCTATTACTTTTCCAATGCAGTGTAATGTGGAAATCCTTATAAACTTGTCCTTCAAACAGTCAGTACTGTCCTATGCAACAATTCTAGAACACATGCAGATTGATGCTCAAGGTTTGTTTCTGTCAAATCCCAGTTAATCTGAGTGAAGTGAAAATTCATGATACATCCTAGGACAAACTTCTATTGGATTGAAGAGCTGCTGCTGCCAAATTCTCTGTATTTTCCAGTTTTGATGCAATGCACTGACTCCACATCTGGGAACTATTTAATACAGAGAAAAATCTTAAGTATTCTCACTTAGGCTAACTTGTTCTGTCTTGATGCCTCCCCCAGAACCAGCTCTATGAAATAGACTAAAAACCAGTTATGTTGCTGCAGTGACCTTCACAAAATAAATCAATAATGATTGATTGGGAGTTTAGCTTTTCTAGTGCATGCGCATGGCCATTTGTAACAGTTTTAATATTCTTAAATGTCCTGGGAAAGTTGCTGAAATTTCTTCTCAGACTACAATAGCAGGCCTAAATTGCATTATTGTGTACCTACTAAACAATGTAGGCTTTTAGCCACTACACAGTCAGTTCATTCATTGTGCCAGAAGACTATAAAAGAATATGTAAAACACATTGTCTTTTTCCCAATGTTGAGAGCCACCAATACAACGTAAAAAACATTACTGTGCTTGAAAGTCTGATTCTCATTCTGCCTAATCCAAGATTTCTCTAAGATTTCCCACCGGTATTTCCTGGTTCAGAAAAAACTGTGGTCTTTTCCTCTGAAACAAAGGAGGAACACACCTCTCAGCTGTCCTGTCTGAAAGTGTAGCTGGCATCATAGAACAGTCATTTGCTTCCCTTACTTGTCAGAATACATTGCAAACAGTTTTGAATAGAATACCGTGTACAGCAACAAAGATATTTACAAGTATGAGAAGGTGAGAACAGGTCACCATAAGTACATTGCAGCCATGGTCAATCACTAATCCAACCACAAACATCTAGTGCTTTTAGGAAAAATCCATACTACATATTGGGTAATTTTAAAATTAGGGTTGTTAATACAGATGTGATATCACCTCAGCCCAGGGTACACACAGTCACCCTGTAAAGAAAAGTATTAAAGCAAAGTGAGAGACTCAAGAACTGAACAATACCCAGGCGTTTCTGACAGGTCTGCCAGCATGATTGGAGGCTGGAATGCTGGATCTATCAAAAGGCTGTGGGGTTTTATAACACAGCTGCCTCTGCAGGAAGAAAAGTCCTTTTCAGATGCTGCCAGCGTAGTTAGAAATTTAATCACGTGTGATTCTCCCTGCTCCATACTGTTTTCTGGCATTTTCTAGTTCTTTCTCAAAAGCTCAGTGTGCTACCACTCTTCTTCAACACTTTGAGGTGAAAACACCACCGTAACAATCATGGATAGATGCCAGTGACCACAGCAGCCTGTGGCTGAAGGCAGAAACACAAACACTGACGTAAAAATTTCAGAAGACAATTAGAAAATGAATTTGCAAGTTTGCAGCTTCTAACTCCAGCACATACCCTGTATCATTGGAGGGATTTTCAGTCACCCTTTCTGCACCCAAATAGTTTCTAATGTTTGCTACAAGTAGTTGCTGTTCACTTTTCCAGCCTAGAAAAATTATTTGCTGATCTCAAATTGCAGCTATTTTCATTACCTGCTTGGAATCAGATTACTGTAACATCTACATCTCTATGTTGATTGTGAAACAGCTAATATCCCTTTTCTGCCAAGCATGGCAGAGAATCTTTGGCATTGTTAAAGTCAGCAAGTTAATATCTTTCTGTTGACCGAAAAACTCCTCCATAATTGCATTTTTTACCCAGAATTGCTTACCCACTTAAACATGATGAGAGGCTCTATAGGGCACCACACCGTCTGAGTAGTGATACTTGGGAGTAGTAATAACTACTTCAGGTCAAGTGTATGAAACGATATCCAGAAATCACATCATGTTCTGCCCTAGCTAACTTACTGTCTCACCCGTTAGTTGAAGGGATATGGTTTATAAGCCCTGTGCTTGCTCTAGCAGTGCTACTTCCAGCAAATCTACACTTTATTGAATTCAAAACATTTGCCAAAACAGTTTTTTCTTATCCTCCCTGCAGTGTTGACAACAGCCTGTATATTCTTCTAATTGGTTTTGTCTTGATTTCTCTAGCAGTGAAATGAGTCCAGAGGAGGGTCACTAAGTTGATTAGAAGGCTGGAACACCTCTCCTGTGAAGACAGAGAGGGTTGTGGCTGTTCAGCCTGGAGATGTTGTAGGTGCCCTATGATTGGAAGTGTTCAAGGTCAGGTTGGATGAGGCTCTGAGCAACCTGGTACAAGTGAAAGGTTCTGTGTGCAAGACAACAGAGCTCTTAGAACTAGATAATCCTAAAGATCTGTTCCAATCTAAGTCAATCTGTGATTCAAAACCCATTTGACCAAACTATCTGCCGATCAGCTTGATTTAGTTTTTTTTCTTCAGTGTTTTTTCGCTCATGCATCTTTATGCATATGGTGTTAATGTCTGTCCTGATGTCCTGCCCTTTCTTGGTAGTTCAGCTCCATCTGGAATTCCCCAGGGAAAGGGTTGTCCTGACTGTACACAGCTAAGGCAGCAGAACAGCCTCACTGCTCACAGATCTCACACCTCCTCTGGTGTCTGAGTGCAGACCCAGGCTGGCGCTCTCTTGTAGGCAGAGTAGGCAGAATATATCTGGAAATCTTCTTTCTGAGGCTTTCTCTCCCCACTCCCAGTCTTTTTTGTAGGAGAGTTTGTGAAGAAACTAGAGTCACATCTTTCACAAAGAGAAGCTGTTCTTAATTAGGGGCTGGAGCAATGAAAGTGACATATGGGCTCAGCAGCTCTCAGTGAAACTATGTGTTTTTTTCAGTAATTTTTTATTCATTAAAAGGGTCTATCACCATTTTTATGAAATATTAGTGGATTCAGAAAAAAAAATAGTTCTAGTGAAAGAAAAGGAAAGAAAAAAATAGTGTTCATACTTCTTACTTAATACCCTTGTTGCTAAGATGTCCATGTAGCATGATATGTTCTTCACCAGTTAACAAAACCCTTGAATTTGTCTGAAATCATGCTCCCACTGCTAAGAAGCCTATTTTGAGGATGGTAATCTCCTTGTGATGCTCTGCTTTGTTATAGGACTTGAAATAATCACTGATTCTCTCTCCTGGCAGTGAGGATAGGCTTCATGGTATTACAGGATCTAGGCTCAAGACGCTGTCTGAATCAGAAGCAGATTGAATTGGAGTGTAGATTATTTTTCTCTGAGTAGGCTGTTTTCAGCACCGGGCTAGATGTTCTCGCTGTTTAGTGAATCCTAAGATTTGTTTCTTTTAATGACTGGAGCTGCTTCCAATGAGGAAGACTTATGGCAAGCCTTCCCAACTTTGCTTAGCAGCAGAATAGAAGTGAGTTACGCTTAAAATGTCTTTGACAAATCTGCCACGAACAAGGTCCCCAAATTTCCTGCCTCTGAATTGTTGGCCTAATTGGGAAGAGAAAGCTGTGCATGAAGGTTTTATCTGAAAGTCCCGGTGGTTTGGATCTTTTAAAAAGCTAGTTCTTTATGTGTTTATTTTGGTTTGGTGCAAGTTCTTTAACCTTAAATTAAAAATATCACATATGAATATGGTGTGAGCTTTTTTCATTTTCTATATGAAGAAGAAGACTAAAATAGTTAATTCTTCCTCAAACAAATATAAATATGTTTACATTGGACTGACCATCAAATAAATAAACAATCAGAAAAGTGAATTTTCTGTTCTCAAGACAAAATTTCCATGCTTTGCTTTTTTTTCCTCCATTGTTCTTTATATTTGCATTCTGTCTGGGATCAATGTAGCAGACTTATTCAGTATTGAGGAACACTAAGAATGATTTCAGCTGCAGTATTATCCATGCTTCTGATTTTCCTCAAAGCATTAGTAAGGCTTCTGCCTGTATTTTCCTGCTTTTGAAAACCCTGCACTACAGCCTCCCCTTTCTTTTTTTTTTTATTCAGGGAAAAAGGTGTTCCCAGGGATTCAAGGCTTTCTGTGGTGCCTGCTTTCCCCATATTTAGAAATCCTCTGCTTACCTCCTGAAGCTCATGTGGTTTTAATTCTTGCTAGTTTAATACTAGCTCCATACTGGGATTTTTTCCCAATGGAAGTACTGTGAGGCGTGGAGCAGGATAAGTCCTGTTGCTGCTGGGTTGCCTCTAACATGGGTCGTCTGGGCTTGGTGAGGGAATGACAGCCCGGGTGTTTTGTCTCTGAGGAGTTGAGGCAAATAACCAGCAGCTCAGCTTATGAGGGGACTGAATTGTTTGGTAGAAATCAAGGCAAAAATGGGTTCAACGACTCAGTGAAGTCTATTTCATCACAAACATGCAAAGCAGAAAATCATCCAGAGCAAGACAGACAGAGATGAAGATGCCATTGGGGCAAACTGTCAAGCTTAAAAGTATCTGCAAGTACTTGTACAGGTCTTTGGAAACCTATCACGAGGCTTGGCAGTTTGCTGCTAAGGCATAAACCCAGAGGGACTTCAGAGGGAAGAAACCACTGTTTCTGCAGCTGTGAATGCAGAAATGGAAACTTTTTTGATTGCACTGGCTGAATTAATACTCGCGGAGTTTTCTGATAGCGTGTAAGCATTTGTCTCTTGTTTACCTTCTCACAGGTAAACAATAGGCTGGCAACAGGATTTGTTTGAAATTTTTTTTTTTTCTATACTGATCACTGTGATTGGGTCTAAAAAGTTATCAGGCAGCATTTCTAGATCTCCAGAAAACTGTTTAAAACAAACCAGTTTGGGCACAGCTCAGCAGTCAGAGGAACTTAGAACAAGCATATTTTGTCATTATTAGACAATTTGATCTGCTAGAAGACATATTTTATAGGGAATATTTGTCTCCCATTGAAGTGTAAACATTTAATATTTCTAAATTGTCCTCTTCTCTGTGTGTGTAGTGACACATACAAAAATTTTAAGAGTCTTTTCAAATTCAACAAAATGCCTGATGCACTGGGAATCACTGGAGCTGTTGACTCTAGCTAACATCCTTGCTGGGAATATAAATTCCTATCCTTTCTAGAGACTAAGCCCCAGACTGATGCCTTTTAACTTGACTAAAGACGAGTTAAATATTCTGAAGCCTTGTCCTTTCTACAGCTGAAAAAAAAAAAAAGCTGAAATAAAATTAGGTCGCTTGTACAGCCCTGGACCAAGATTAGATGAGACTTCCTCCTCTGCATCACAAAATCATGGAGTTATTTTGTCCGTTGTAGAACTGGGAGCAGATACAAACTGTGATGAAATGATGTGATGTGATATGAAGAAATCAGAAATCAGTTAACAGATCACAGTCAAAATAGCTGTGAATGACATCCTTCACTTAGAAAGGTATATTAACTTTAGGCCTATAGATGGCCTTTTCCCACTTTTAAAAAAGTGCCCTTTCAGAGTATTGTAATTGTAGAAAACTGTGTTTTTAGGGAGAGATCTCAAAAATATGTGAAGTTGCACCTTATTTGTTGCCATTTTTACTCAGAACTTCCAAATATAGGAAAAGGCTCTCGTTGTTACCAGTATCTGAACAAGTAACAAAACAACTTTACTTTTCATTTTTCATGTGACCAATATAACCCTACTTTTATAAGAAAGAAGAAAATAAAATACATGAAAAAGATGACTAGGAAGGGAAGAGGAAAAACTTGTGATGAGGGGATAAAAGAGGAAGAAGGAAAAACTTTTGGAAAAGAAGGTAGCTTGAGAGAGGCCTTCCTTACTGGGCATCCCTTTGCATGAGAGTAAAAGAATGGGGAAGGAGACACAAGATGCTCTCGTGCTTTTAGGGAGGAAAACTGGGAGCTGGAAATCTTGGAAAATATCTGTCAACAAAGGTGTTTATAGCCTGAGACTTATAATCCTTCAGTTTGGTCTAGAGTTACTTCTTTTGGGGACTGGCATGACAGCCACAGCTAAGAGAAAGTGTTCAGTATTTGTAATGTTGACTACAGCACTGATTATATATGCAGCCCAAACACAAAGGAACTGTGCAGATGTGTGAATAAGACCCATGAGCTTTCTTCAGATCATACATTGCTGTATTCTGTGCACTGTTTCATGCTTTCTTCATGCCTTTTAGAATTAATTCCAAAAGGAATATGGTAATAGGCCACAACCATCAATTTCATTAGTTGGAAACCACAGGAAGAGGCAGTGTCAGCTGGCAAATCAGCTCTGGCAGCTTCTCAGGCTTAGTTTTTGTCCTGTAAACTATATCCTTCTTCATGTTTTATCAGCTTATATGTTTAGTTTTATCAGCTGATGTATCAGACACTGGCTGATGTAAGATCCAAAGTCTACTAATTTTCAGAGACATGTTTACCTTTTGGGTCTTACAGAAGTGCTATGGCTATACTTTCAGGTGCTAAATAATGGGTCAGATGTACTACGAGATCAAAAGCAAAGTTTTTCTTCTTGCTAGCCTCCATTTCACACCATGCAATGAAAAGGCCTATTTTTGTCTAGGAACACTGGAAAAAAATTGTCCATATTGAAGGAGAAAAGTCAATATTTGAGGGATACAGAAAAAATGTTTAAAGAAATTTTAAGAATGTCCAAACACTGCTTAATATAAAATCTTTGGCCATCTAAATGAGATGGCTTTGTAAAGTCATCTTACTTCTGATGGGAAAACAACTGGATACTTAGTGTTGATTGATATGGACTGAATTTAAATATCAATTTGTATTTTAGAATGTCAGAAATCCAACTTGATTTTTTTTTTTTTTGTTTTTCACTGAAGAACAGGTTATCTTTCAAGATAAAAAAAATTCAGGGTGTTTTGTTTTGGTGGCTTTTTGTTGTTGTTGTTGTTGTTGTTGTTGGGTTTTTTTTAGGGTTTTTTTTGGGGTTTTTTTTTTCCAAGGCAGATAAACATCTGATCTTACATTCTCTGGGGTTCCAGGAATGTAAAAGTGAATTTCTTATTATACAGATAGATTGGGTTACATTGGCCCCAAATGGATTCTGGTCAACAATTTGACAGTAGAACAGCCCTGTTTTGAAATGACCATGACAGCAATAGCAACAAAATTCAGCATTTCCCTCATATGGGACAATGAAGTCAGTGAAGCAGCTGTTCCCAGACAGGGAGAATGAACTTATGGGTTCCTATTAAAAAACTAAGGGAAAATGAAGGGCTAAAAGGAAAACTTCAAATTTGTCTAAGCCCTTTTCTACCTCAATCATATATAGAATAGTAAAAAAATATGTTAATTTTGAAAGTGAATTTCAAATGAAAAGGAAAGCTGCAAAGAAAATACTCAACAGTATTTTGTTACCACATCCCTGTACCCACAGAACTGCTTTTTGGCTCAGCCTTAACACAACATATTTTTATTTCAATACACAATCTAATTAGGGAATGAAATGTTGATTTGGATCATCCACTGCCTCTCCACAGTGACTCATCTTGCCAGAATTCCACAGTGGCAAGGTTGTTCTTTGTGTCAATAGCTCCCAATTGAGTGATACACATGCTCATTTCAGTACGGCTTTTTCCAACTAAATGTGCGTAGCACACCAAAGAAACATACTGCATGCACGTAAAAGACACAGGAGAGAGGAAGAGGCACAAGAGTGAATAAAAGATACTATAAAATGAAGACTTCTATGAAACTGGTTTTAGTTAAAGGAAAATGAAGCCTTTAACCATAATCAATGCTTCAAGCTATTCTGGAAACAATCCAAGAGAAATGAAATGAGAATGAGGTACATGAAAGCTTCTGGGTTTGAAAAAGTAACAGCTGTGTCTAGCAAAGATGGACAAGAGGGCTTCTTATTCAAATATGTCTGTTTTAATAGTATTTCTAATTCAAGCATACATCTCAGTCCATTAAAACAAAGAAAATAATCAGGGTAAGCACACAGGACAAATGCCATATGATCTTCAATAAACAGCCTTATAATCAAACATTGTGTAATTATTTCAAGAATTGTGTGCCAAAAATATGTTGTGATTCCATGAAATGTACCCTTAAGAATTTGTGAAAAAGAATAGATATTCTAGGATCTGTGCCCATTTATCCCCTTTTGTTCCACATGAAAGAAATTATATTAAATCAACTGAATATCTGGAAAGAATTAAATCATCATCTCTCACTGGCAAACCTAAAGGAAAAATTCACAAGGAAGCATAGTTTTATATAATAAAAGTTCTCATGTTTCATGGAGTAAAAGGGAAAAAACTAACTGCCAAAGGGAAAGTTTTTGTTGCCTTTGGTTATTCTTCTCAGACTATATATTATGGAGTTCTCCTCTGCTCCCTTTATTATCCTTATACAATGATATAAAATTCCAGATATAATGAAATGAAATCATTTCAAATGCTCTTGCATTAAGTCCTTCAGGAACAAACTTTCCTCTGTAGCAGCTGATACAGTGACAGTCATTGGCACTATAGAGAACCAACCAAAGCTGACTGGTCACCTCAGCAGGATTCTTTTTAATGATAGAAATATCTGACATACTCACTGCCCTTGAATTCTATTTAAAGTAGCACATGGGCCAAAATCTGCCTTTGTTAATGGGGTTTCAGAGGTGTAAATGAAAGCAGTGACTTTTGCCAGCAGACTGAGCTCACCACAGGCTCCAAGTGATTTACCTCAGAGATAGCTTTACTTCAGTAATGTAGTTTTACAAGTCACACTGCACTGTTCTTTAATTAGTTTTGGCCCATAATACTTATGTAGTAGCTATCATTAAACCACCATAAAATGTTCCAGGCTCAACTTTCATTAATCTGCACTCTGACAGGAAAATCTGATGTTTTTCACCAGGTGCAGCTGTGTCCCTCAGAATTTATTTAGGCAAAGAAAATCTATGAATACTAGAAATTACAAATGAGATGAACACTTACATCTCTGCATAACAGAGATAATCTGAAATGTCTTTTTTCCTTCCAGGAAACAATTATGTTAAAAAATCTGGATTCTGCATCTTATTTATGGATTAAACAGCAACATAGTGACTGGGTATCCTCTTACTTCTCAGGCCAATATTCAGTGACTCTCAGTCCTTCCCTCAATCTCTTCCACTCCTTGCTGATCTCCCTTTGCTCATTTTCCTTGGACAAGTTTATTGATTCACACTACTTGATCTTTATCCTCTGTGGTAAGGATTCCCCAGTCTCCTGTTGACAACTAGATTAAAGAAACTGGAATTTGAAATGGGGAAAATGGAGCTTACTCTTTTTATTCTGTAATTCATCACAATGCCATCTATCTGTCTTCCTTACTGATACTAGTATCTCACCCATTCTTCTTTCAGACACCTGAATTCTATGGTCTGAGTTTTTTCACTACATGCTATGCTGGTTTGTATACCGGAACCGTTATTTCTATGCATGGTTCTTGTCAGTATTTTCATAAAGCTCTGTTATTAAAATATCTTCCTTCTGATCTCCAGTACAGCAATTCTTTTTTATTTTCCTTCTCTCCTTCTACTGGTCATTTTGACACACTTCATACATTATAAACACCCAATTTCAAATGCTCCTCCTTGCATGCCATTTTGACTATGTCAGGCTATTGCTGAATATTCCTATTTACTGCCTTCCCCAGATGTTAAAAGAATCCCTTCTGATCTTCATGTACAACTTTTTCATTTGGAGCAAAAATCTCCATTACTTGTTATCACACAATCTAATTAATGCATTTAATGTGGTCTTACACTAAAACAACCAAAGGCTTTTCACCATCACAAGACAATTACTCTACTGCTCTTACAGTTAGGAAACTTTAAAGTTTCCACCTGAATTGATATATGGTTGACAGAAGGCCTTTTTCCATGGTGCCAGCAGATAACTTTCCCCAGTTACTCACAGTGGACCAACTACCAAAGGAATCAGCAAAATAACTGCGGACATCTGGGCAAACAACACTATAATAACTGCACTGCTCATCAAAGGACAGAAACAAAAAGAAAGCACCATTTATACAATGAAACTTAACACTGTTTCCTGTGTGCCTGGATGTAGAATTTTTCTCTGCACAGAGTTGGAGTTATTCCCTTAGTCTAAAGTTGGATGGATCCAGATTAATCTGGGTTTCCAGACCTTAGGAAACTTGCACAAGCTGAAACTTCCCCATGAATGATTCCTTTACACACTCATCAGCATAGATTTGTGTGAAAACAGGACATAAGCAACTTTGAAATAGCACTGAAACTCACTGTATTTGCAGTTATGTGGAAACCTAACTTTCCTAATTTTCCTTTTCCCTCCTGTGCATCATCCATTCCTTGTGTATTCTCCCAATGCTTGCTTAGATCAGGTGCTCAAGTTTTGCTTTGTTTGTCTCTTCAGGATGACATCCAATAGTGAAATTTCACTCAGTGAATCATTTTGCTGGTATTTTAGCTGTATTGACCGTGGTGGATAAAAGGTCTTTCATCACCTTGTTCTGATCCTGTTTCTGTTAGCAGCAACAGAGAAATGGCAGAGTTTAGAGAGCAGAGATCATGTGGTAATGATGCAGATGGTGAGCTAAGTAAATGCTGATTTTAAGCAATGAGGGTCAGTGACACACTGTGCAGACATGAAACACAACAAAGAAACCTCTTAAAAGACTATGCCACTAATCAAAAGTTTAAAGGCCATTTGATCTTAGTATCTTGAGATCTTTTGAAGCTACCAGGATCTCCGTGTGTGTGTGTGTGTGTGTGTGTGTGTGTGTGTGTGTGTGTACATGTGTGTGTATAAATCAGAAAAACACTTTTGGAAAGTGCCACCTATATTTCATATAGAGCCGAAAAGCAATGTTTTCATACTTCAGTTCAACAACAGACATAGGCATGGAGTATTAACTTAAGTATTTTGCTTGGATAGCTGCATTTTAAAATTATGACTGTCTGACCTGTAAAATAGCAGAGAAATTTGCATGCTGCTCATTAGAAAATGATACTTTCCTTCATTGTCATGCTCAGAGCAACCTGCACTTTTGCTGAACTGCTCTGTGTTGATATTTTCTCCAAACTTTTTAAATATGTTTTCCAAACATTTAATTTTTATAAATGAAGGTCAGATTAAAAACATCTTTAATTCTTGTTCACAGCCATATTATTTTATCAGCAATAAATAAATCCATAGTCATTCTAAGAGCTAAAGCTAATTAATAGTTTTCCTAATGTCTATGAGAAAAACCAAAATTCTCATATTCTTTGTACATTAGTGTCTCAAAGGACATGTTCCCACATCTACTCAGAAAAGAAACAGTTTAAAACAGAAATTCAAACCAAATAAACAGAACTGTTGGCTGAAGGGTGATGTGTCTCTTATTTGCACTGCCAGAGGTCCTGGAGTCAGGCTGTGGTTAGCCCTGGCCCAGACCAGCTATGTTTGTCTCACTCTGTGCAACTGGCCCCTTCACTTCTGCCCTGTGTTCTCTGACCACAGCACCCACCTCCCATGCACCCCTGTGTGCCACCATTCCTTCTCTGCCTTCAGCTGTGGAAGGTGAAGCATCCAAAAGCTGGATAGAGCCTGAAATTCTGTGTTATAGTCAGGGCTGGATCATCTAACAGGACCCATACTCAATCGCTGATTCCATAAGAGATTAAGAGAATAATATATTTCCAAAATACTAGATCAGAGCAATGTAAATTAAGGTGAGTAGAGCTTCCCTTGAGATCAAAGCCCTCAGAGCCACTACCGTGGCTTCTGTTAGAAGAAACAATCAAAAGGAGACAACGCATATATGGCACTGAATGGTGCAACTGATGTTTTGAGAACTGCATGTCTGACAAACTGGTGACTGAGCAAAGTCTTAAACTGACTGGTTTATACACTGCACTAATAATTCCCAGATTGTATTCTACAGTCTGGAGGAATTATAACTTTTTTGGATCACTATGTGTGAGAATTACTTGCTAGAGAGATGTACCGTTATAAAGTTTAAGATATTGCAAGTCATTAATATTAATTTTAAATAATAGCATTTTGTAACAAATTCAATAAAAGCAGAGAACACTTTTATGTTGCAAATATAAGATTAGTTGAAGGCAGTCAAATGCAAATGGTCATGCCAACATCTTTACAAACTTTTTTTAATGTTTTGGAAATACATACGGAGGGTATAAACCACTGCAATATATCCAACACAAATTGCAAATCTAAGAGCACACATACAATTTCACACTTCATAGGAAACTGGAAAATATTTATGCGAATGAGGAAAAATAACTCTAATTCATTGCATCAATTTCAAATTCTCCAGAACATTGAGGACACTATGCTACAAAAAGTCCCTTATATTCTCTATCCATGAAATAAGTGTAGTATAATAGTGTTCACAGTTTCATTTGAATAAATGGTATGTCAACACAGAACACAAAGCTTGTGCTCTACTGAATTCTAAATCCTTGTCTTATTGAACTTTGTTTCTGGCTTGTTTTGTTTGTTTTTTTTTTCCAATCCCAAGCAAAATATCATTCATCTTTTTGTGATAAAATGATAACCCAGCTCTGAACGGTACTTGTTTAACTAAGCTGAAATTTTCCATCTCTGGGGCCAGGAACTACATTTTTCTGAAAGGGTCTAACACCACCAGTCTGCAGGCTGGGCTGGAACAGCAGACAATAGCTCTGTATGCTAATAAAAACCATTTTGCCATACTACACACTTGCATACTCAGCAGTGCTATCTTATATTCAACCGTGATTAAAGAAAGAACAGCAATTTCTTTCCCTGCTCCTCCTCAAAACTGATGTAAATTATGTCCCTAAACAGTAAATTGTAAATTTGGTTTTAGAAGAATGACTCTCTGTCTAATGTGAGTGGAATAGAACCCAAATAGGTGAGCTTGAAGCTCTGACTCCTGCCTTTGGCCCCACTGGGAATTCATGAAACTGCCTTCAGTAATGAGCTCTGGTATAACCTGCAAAGACCTGTGTGCATGCATGTACCCAACAGACCAACCCAGGCGTATTGTAACCCAAGTAATTTCAAAAATATGAAAGGAGTAGTAACAAGGTAGAAAAAATTGACCCATTATGATTTTCCCAGCAAAATCTTCAGAAAAAATAATTCTTCCTTCTCTCATATGCATGTTTACATGGAACAGGGAAAATTTTTGTCATAGGCACCAACATCAATTTAGATCATATTTCAGTATTACCTCCTAGTTGTCTCAAAAGCAGATATACTAAATATCCTTCAAAATATATGTTCTCTTCCTACTTTTTAATCAAATAAAAAGAAGTGCAAGGGACATAATTTATTATAAAGGGTATTTCAGACCTATTTTAGCAGAGTTTGAATAACTGGACTTCTCTGATTTCCAAAGTGTTTTTCTAGGCTAACTATATGGTTTGTTCTTATATAGTGTATAGAGTATATTCAGTAACAAATTGACAATCTTTTCATCTGCCTTAAAATTTGTAACTTACTGAAAGAGTGAATTGCATGCTATGATGGATTTAACTTGTGGGCTTATTATACCAACAAATGTCAGAGATGTAAAACTGGCAAAGCATTTAAGGAGGATCTTTGAACTTTACATCAAGGCTGGCTTAAGGTGATTGAAAGTCATAAGTTTTGGATCTTGCTCACAGTTTCCAACAAAGTTTAGTAATTTCAGAAGCAGATATTGAAGGTTCTAAATCACCTTTTCTGAAAGGAAAGTGGGAGCCATCCATTCCTGTTGCTATAACTATGGATTGTTTGATTCTACTGTAAAAGTTCATGGTCTCTGTTGAAACTAATGTTTTTTTTTTTTTTAACAACTAAGAAATTCCAAGTATATTGAATGCAATGATGTATCAGAGACTGCATAGATATGGTCTTTCCGTATGCAAAAAAACAATGCTCATTTCATCATGAAATTCATCAGTCTGGTAGACTAGAGTGCATGAAAGATTTTACCGTTAGTGAGCAATATTAGATGTATCTAGCATACATCTGACAAATTTTAAATTGGCATGTTATTTTTTTTCCTGAAATATTTTAAAAACCCTGGCCAACCAAAACAAACAATCAAACAAACAAACAAGCAAACAAACCAACCCCACAAAAAACCAACCCAACTGAAAACCCTCCAAATCCAAAATCAAACTGCTGGACAGGCAGTACAAAAAAATGCAGCAATATATTTGACATGAAGGACAGGGAAAAAGTAATATGCTGCCTGCATCAACCATGGAAGTAAGATGAGACAATTAAAGTAATGATGGTCAAAAAGAATAGCAGACTTTAGGAATTGAAATCTGCCATCAAGAACAAAAAAAAAACCATGAGAAATGAGACACTTGAGTAGATCTGTATGTAAAGGGTTGTTATTTCTGTGACTCATTAAAAAGCTTCTTTTTTATTGCTTGCACTCACTGTTTATGCAGAAATAATTAAATCTAAACAAGACTTAGCTAGCAAAAACAGTTGTAGCTATCTCACATTTTCTGTTTAACTCTCTTTTCCCTGCTGTTTATGCTAATTTGCACAGGGGATGGAACAGTTGGAGCACTCTAAATCCTTCTTTTGTGCTTCTCTTAACTTTGATGAGCAAAATGGAAATGCTAATCCCTTCTGCAGACACATGATTTCCTTCCTTTCTCCTTCTCTCTGAGATATTTGTTTTTCTGTTATCCAGCCTTTGTTCCCTAGTCCCAGCAGGTTCATATGATGCTCTCCTTTTCCCAGGGCCCTGGGTGAACAAAATTCCACAGGCCAGCAATTCATGAAAAGCAAATGGTACTCAGACAGGTAAGAGATCTATCAAAGCAGGTTTCTACCTCTCCATCCCCTGCCTTTGCCTATAGAACAAACAAACAAACAAACAACAAAGTCAAGAGTGTTTAGCATTGCAGAAAGAATCAGTCTAAAATACCAGCCTGAATTTTAGCCCTGAAACTGATTGTAGCAACTTCAATGATTCCAGCATTTCACATCATGCTTTTCTTTGTTCAGAATAATTCTGACCACATATTTAAGATTGGAAAATGAATGATAAATAACCATTCAGGAAATAATAAATTCACAGACCAAAAGCAAGGTGAAAAAAACTTTTATTTGGACATGAAGCAGACACACTGGTGCATCATGAAACATCCATGAAAATACTGGAGGATTTTCATATTAAATGAGTGGGAGAAATAGGATGTCAAAGATGGTTGATACAGGTGCAAAAAGGGAGTGCTCTTTTCTATGAACTGTAGTAAAATTCCTCATTCAGTGGGCATAATCTGGAGTACTAAATGCTACTTTTATTTAGAAAACTAAACCAAATAAATTTGAATTAGGTAAAGGTACATATGTGTAGGTAAAAGGATATTGTTTGAAATGTCATATTTTAAATCCTAAAATATTTTTTTAAAATTCACAGTAATTCACATCTTTCCAAAGAATTTAGCGTGTCTGTAGAAGGAGTTATATCTACTTTGCAGTCACTTGTCTACATTAAACTCAAAGAAAACATTCATTTACTTCCTCATACTAACATTTACAAGCTCATGAGGCATAGCATATTTTGAGAAATGACTATTCATGGACCACCCACTTCTGACCAAACCACGATTGTGTCTGTCACACAATATGAGTGACCCCATTGTGTTTGTCTGACAGATGCATTTCTGGTCACAGAATATGAAAAAGTTGGAGGAAACTGAATGTGACTTTCTAAGAGACTGTGTAACCCAACAGTTGAACTTACTGTCAGCGTTACTGGAACACTCATACATGACCTCACCCTTATGTCCTTGGCTTAGGAGAAGGTGTGACCTTTTACTTTGTTACTATTGTTTTAGATGAGAATACATCAATATGTTAATTTATTCTGCTTTATTACTCTTACACTATAGCTTCAGATCAGGCGAATCTTTTAGCCAGGTGCCAAGGTGAAACAACAAAATGAACAAGTTATTTTGGGATTTCCCTGTCACTCCTTTCAAAGCTGGACATATCTCGCTCCTCTTGTTAAAAATCAGTACTAGAATTTTCCAGAGCTGACACAGTAGACTGAAGACCTCTGCTTTTGTTCAGACTGTCAGCTGAGAAGCTGACAAGAGGGAAAGTTGGTACAATACCCAAGCTCTTTCTGAGAGTCAGGCAGGATTTTTCATTTTATGGCAAAAGTAGCATTTTTTCCACACATTTTTTCTTATCGTAAGTTCCTAGGGATGAATCTGTGAGGACTGAAAGAAAAGAAAGCAAAGAAAAAATTATAATGAGTGAATGTTGACAGTCTGGATCAAAGGCTCAGTGCTTTATAATCAAAGTTTTGGAAAAACAAGAATAGGACAACCCTGAGGCTTTGGCACTGAGTTCAAGAACACACTTAGGAGTCATTGCACCTCCAAGAACTGGGAGAATTTAAATGGAAACAAAGCCCTCTCAAAAAAACAGGGGAATAAATTAATTCATTTACTTCTGCCAGAAATTATGCAGTGGGAATACATTCTGACTGGGAATGTGTTAGGCAATGGTCACAGCTGGGTATGCTTCCAGTTTAAGCAGCGCCCCGAAAACCACTGAATGTGATGGAACTCTCTATTAACTTCAGTGAGCTTTTAATCAAGCCCAACTGAGTCAGACAACAAAAAGCTGAGGAAGTTCACAAGACAGTAACTTAGATTGCACAAGGCCAGAGAATCTGGAAAAACCCCAAGTGTCAGTGAAGGGACTGATTAGAGGACATGAAAAGCTCACTCCCAAATGTCCTTTTCTCAGTCCCAGGAATTTCATTATCTTCTGTGATAACAGGATGCAGAAAATGCAAGCAGTGATCTGAATCTGTTTCTAACTCAAGCACAAATTTTCTGTGAGCTTTTTTAAATGCTTGGGTTTTTGCTCTGCAGTACCACAAGGCCTCTAAGTAGTCTTTCTTTTCTTTTATCTTTTTTTTGTTGTTGGGTCTCTTGGGTTTCTAGCTGGTCTAGGATTGCTAGTGTCAGGACTTCTGTCATGCCAGCTCAAACAAATTGCCAAACATTAATTTCAGCATCAACTAAGGCATGTCCCCACAGATACACCACTCAATCTCCAAATTCTTGTTCTTTAAAGCATAAACCAGAACAAACTAAAGTGCTTTCTTATTTGTGTGCTATGCAAACTATCATGCTCGTAAGCTTGTAAAACTCTTTATATAAAATATTATTTTTTGGATAAGTTTTCCTAGCTTGAACAAAAAATAGAAATCCAGTATTTCTAATATTTCCCTTCAATTAATTTTACTTGCTAAGTGTTTCTGGAAAACAAGCTAGCAAAGCATATTGTATTCTGACAGGAATACAATATACCATTAAAATCAAAGTTAAGATCCAGACACACAAAGTGGTTTGAATTTCATTGGTCTTATAAAATGAAAAAAGCAAACCTACAGACCAAAAGATACAAAGGTTTCAGGCTCTAGGTCCTAGTATGCCTAAATCTACTTAGTTTAATGTAGATGTAGGAACGTAATGAAATGTAATAGCAGATGTAAGAATGAAAAATAAGTATTAATAATTATATGAATAACTTGTTACAGATAAGAGTTTTCCTTCAATAAAGAATAAAAAAATAGGATCTTTCGCACAAGTGAAAGCAATGAATATTGGACCTGCCTAGAGAGGATATATTTTGTAAATGAAGGAGACATATTGGAAGTGAGGGTTTAACAGAATAAATCTTAAATTACCAAGCACACCAGAAAATACTGTACTTAAAAGTGAAATAATATTAGCTACTTGCAAATGGAATTTGCAAGTAACAACTTGCATAACAATTATCAGTAGCACTAAGAAAGTGAATGACTAATTTTTGCTGCAGAAGGTACAGATGTTTGCTTTGTTGTCAGGAAGGAGCATACACAGGCATTGCAAGCAACTAGATCACTAAATTAAGGAGCAAACTAAGGCTACTGATCTGAGGAAAGAGAAGAGCAACAGACACTGTGTTTTCACTGTACTTACTGCCCTGATTCTTCATGGAAGAAGATGCTTTTGCAACAGGAAAGAAAGCAAAAAAAAAAAAATTAAAATATCTGATATAATGATTCAAGATCCCTATTTTCAAAGAAGCAATTCATGCTAAACTCTGTCATCTAAGAGTGGTCACAATACTATAAGCCACTGCAGACTTGACTCAATTGCCAAAATAGCACATGATACCTTGAGCTATGTCCCACAACACCCTAACCTCTACCTATCTTCTAACAGAGCTATTGCTCTTCCACCATTTGACCTATGGGCCAAACCCTGCCAAACATCTTGGATTCTTGCCACAAGGCATATGGCTTAAATTCTTGATGTACTTTCAGTGCCCCCTGTAAATTTGTTCCACTAGAATAGTCTTACTGGAAAAAAAAAAAAAATTGCTGTGGAAGTTACATAAAGCAAAGGGAATAAAGTTTCTTTAGCACATTGGAGCCTTATACATGAATCTTACATCCCTCTAGAGATACAGAAGAGGTTCTGTTGTTAATACTGGATGTTGACATATTAGGAGAAATATTTCATTGAAGATTTGGAAAAATGATGAAAATATTCAGAGGAATAGGTGCACGTTGTACAAATACTGATAACATAAAAGTACAAAATTAAGTAGGAACTGATAATAAAGAAAACACAATCAATTAGGAAAAGAGCCTGACATGCTAATACAGTAGAACTATTTTCTGTGTAATAGAGCACATTATGCTACAATGTATGCCCATCATTTGCAGCATATGGTAGAGGTTCATATCTATTAAGAAAGTGATATTTTCTCTCAGAAGGAAGACACTGGAAATAGTATATTCTATTAGCATTGTTTCATAAGTACTTATGGAAAGCTAAAGGGGTGGGGGGGAGAAGTACCTCTGAATACATCCAGATAATACCTGCAGTAGCTGGAAATTCATTCAATAATATCATGTATAATAAGTCACAAAATAGGGGTACTACATATAGAAAAATATTAATATATAACCCAATTTGTTTCAGCCTTGATTTTGGACACTTACAAATTTCTATTTTCTATTAGGTTACCACGTAACACAATAAAGTTGTTTCCAGAATACAACTGAGAATGTTATGGGTATATTGGTAGGAGCAGCAAGAAATTTGAGAGGAAGGGGCAAAAAACTGTCATGTGAAATTAATGCCATTTCCTTACAACAAATCTTTGTTTGACCTTCCAAAAATCCAGTTCAGCAAAATCATATATATAGGTGTTTGAAGTCTGAGAAATTCCCAGGACTGAGGTCTTCGGCTGAGGGTAGAAGCTGTACTACCTCCCACAGCCCCAGAATGCCACTGCCATTGGTCAGGGTCTAACAGCACTGGCTCTACATTCTGAATAACTCCATCCCGTTTGAGACAGTGGAAGCTAAAGGTAAGTTTTGGCACTTCTCTCTTAGTTGAATTTTTAATGCTGGAAATACTAGTATTTGTTTTATTTTATCATGCTTGATACTGATTCAAAGCTCGCAGATTGTGGAGACTATTTATTTTTCCCTGGATATGTCTTAGTTCCTTCCTGTGAAAGGTATACATAATCTTCATCAAAATATTTGATCTTACAGCTACTGCAGATGCCAATATTTCTGCAGTGCATTCCAATATATTACATGAAAGGGAAATAGAGATGTGCAAACCCTGCAAATTAGTGCAGATACTATAGCCATAGGTAAACTTCTTTTTTTTTTCCACAGATATTTGCTGGTTTTGTCTCTATAGATGCAAAAATTAATACTTACCAAGCCTTATACCCTTTAAAATATATATATATATTTTAGGAGTTGTAACATGAAAACAATCTTGAATAACGAGCAATATTTTAAGAATTGTTTATTCAGAGGAAAAATTACACCATATATGTTAGTACTACATTTTGGATTGATAGATAGCACCCTTAATAGCTGAATCATCTGGGATAAATGACATGAAAAGGAAAAGCAAGACCAAAACCAATTCTGCCAAAAATAGGCAGCAGAAAACATAAAGACAGACAAACGCCCGCTAATTCTAGCATACTTGCTTATTTCAGAGATTGATTGTATTTTTATTTTACCTTATTTATTTTTTTAATAAAGCAGAATACTTTTAGCAATATTGGAACCTAATACTGAAAGGTGAAATTCATCTAAGCTTTCTCAAGAGAAGACCCAGTGGCTCTAGCTTCTTACAGCAGCAGCTGAAGTATTTCTGAATAAAGAAAATGAGAGAAAAATGAATGCCTTGTATTACTGACCATCCCCAGAGGAATTTCATATCCTCATGCCTAAACCAGCTTTATAAAGACCTCTTTTCATGAACCTAAATTCAGCTTGTTGCTCAGTACATAGATTAAAAAAAAAAGCCCTCATGTATTTCTTATACTTTATTATAAGTAGTTAAAATTTTGAAATTAAATATTTGTGTATCATGACATCACATAAGGAGTACAGTTTATTAGACTTATGCATTGTTCATTATTACTATGCTTTTGGTGAAATTAATGTGAGCTGTAGACAAATAAATATGTAAGTAAAGAACGCTGAATTGAGCCTTGTGTCAGGCATCTTATATAATAATAGTGAATGCAACACTTTCAAGGAAAAGGGAGTGCATAAATGTTAGTTCTCAAACCTAGCATGAATTTTCTACCATTTTACAAAATTCTGGAACTTTAAATATGTGATAATTCAATTTTATAGAGCTTTAAATGGGTGATAATTCAATTTTACAATTCCATTTTCCAAGGATAACAGGTGAATACACTACACCACAATTTTCACTACTTTAAAAATAGTGTTGATTGAATAATGAAGAAATTCAGAGTACTGGCACTACTGTCCACGGGGCTATGAAGAACACATTTCTTAATTTTGTGCCCAAATAAAAGAACAAGTCTGGTCCAAATGTGCCACACCAATTAAAATTATGTTCTGACGAAACAACTTACAAGTGAGAAGTGTTTTGGTTACGGTTATCCAGAGATAACAGTATTTCTACTGTTTTCTAATGGGTTGGTGGGGGAGGGTTGTTGTTGTGGTTTTGTTTGTTTGTTTAATTTTTTGTTTGTTTTTTATTTATTCCATTTAGGGTTTTTTTTTATAATGGAGGAGATATATAATATTACATGATTATACATTCCAGAAGGTATTTATTGTGATAAACACAAGTAATATAAAAATTTACCTTTTCTCTAGCTTCTCAAATGTCCATATTTAAGTGCAATGAAAATAGCTGAAGTTAGATGAAAGGGGAAAAATACCATTCAGACTCTTTTTTATTGAAGTCAGTTTATCTTTACAATGATAAAATTCAACAGTTCTTTTCTAAATTATATGGCTATGAGAATGGCCTAAGCAGTCCACAGAATTGTCAGATCCAGGGACTCTTCATGAAGAAAACCACTGAATTATCATAAATAAATATGAATTATTAATCAGAAATATTGTGGGGTTTATATATAAGTCCTGTATTTGTGACATATAATTGTCATAGATTCCTTGTCAATACCAGAGTACCTACAATCTGTTCATTTACTTCTCTTTCAGAAAAGAGAACAGAATGCAGACCTTTGTAAATGTTTTTCTGGGATTTTTTATCTTTGAGTCTGTTGGAGCTGCCCCCATCAGTGATAGCATAATTTATGATTCTGAGTTCTATGACATACCACTTGGAGAGTTGCCTCATCCATTTGCCTATGATGGAAACAAGCAGTCTGACCAAGTAGAGGTAATTAGAACTTAATTTTTTCCGTCTTTCTGAAGTGCGTAAATGTAGTAGTTACAAATCAGTTTTTTTCTGCCATGAAAATACATGAAAATCTACTCATGTGGTTTCTATTGCCTTTGCAGTTCGTTCACTTTTTCCCTGACCTACAAACACAGCCAAAATATATTCTGTTTGGGGTTTTATTTGTGGCAATCTTTAAGAATAGGTGAAGGGTACCATGCTTTCCTCAGGTCTCCATGCAATTCCACAAATTCTGTTGGAGGTCATCACTGTGATTCAGCTGTCTGGGTGAAGCACAGAGGCAGTTGAGACAGGATTTCCAGCATTTCCCATTAAATGAGGTTGTAAAATGCTGTTTCCTTAGGTTTATGTTCAGTACAAGTATTTCAGGTTAAAAAACCTAATGTTTTCTATTGCTGTTAGGAAAGTGGTAAAAGGAAGAAAAAAGAAAGGGAAAGCATTTGAATTTAAACACAGGAAAGTAAGAAAAATTACTAAAGAAAAACTGTTGAAATTCTGAGCTGGTAAGATATGTCGCCTGTAGAAGCAAGAGACTCCACTTGTTGACTTGAATGTTTCCTTCCTCTTCTGCAATCCTTTATTTCTTTATCGCTACTAAAAGGCTACATAAATTTTATTCTCACCTTGCTGATTAGACATCGGCACAACTTCACTGAAGGTAATATAAGCACTCTGTGATTCAGGATAGTGTGTGATACAGGTTGAGTGAAAAATATAACATTTAAATAATATGGTATTTTCATTTTTTATACATAATACTTTAGTACTTTTTTTCATGTAATGCATAATTCATGAAAATGCAATCCTTTGAAAGATTCATAATTACAGCAGGAGGGACAGAAGCTACTCTTTCATCAGTGTGAGACAGAAATTGTATAACAGTGTGGAAATCAAAGGACAGAGACAATTTAGGAATAACTATATTCCAAAACAGGAGAACTGTAGAGATAACATTAAAGTTAGCACTAAGATCAGAACCTTATAATTTGTAGGAAATAATTTTTCAATGTCTAAGAGGGATTGAGAAGAACTTTGCTGTAAGCAACTTACCTTCCCTTTGGCTTGTTTCCCTTGTGCCAGTCTGGTGCTCTACTTGATCCTGCTTGAGCTTGTTTTCCTGATAAAGTTACTACCAATTTTAGTTGCTGTGCTCTATTTCACACTGATTAAAACCCCACAGTTTCTGTCTCTCTTTGCTCTTAGAAAGAAGCCTTTATCATTCCTACAGAAACTACTTCCTTCCCAGAAATGGGAGAAGTTATTTTGAATATGCCTTAGCACTGAGTTTTTCTCATTCAAACAGATTTCTTAGTAATGCATTGAATGGTAGGTGGGATTCTCCAGTGCTGTGCTCTCTCTGTGAGGTCCTATAACACCAAAACACGGGGTGGCTCTCTCCAAGTTTCTGACTGAAGAATAGAGACAAAGGAAGACTTCAGTGTTCTTTTCCAGCTGAAAGGAAACTCAGGATGACTGATATTGCACCCAACAAGAAAAGATACAAGAGATCCTGACACAGATTGTTTTCTTTTTAGAAAGCATGGAATAGGCAGAGTCAGGGTAAACTGGTAAACTTCTATGCTCTTCAGACAGCCTTTTTAAAATTCATGAGGTGAAGTTCATCCATCATGTCAGTTTTGCTTTGCATATGGATGGATTTTTTTTGGTAGATGTTTAGCCAAAATATATATATATATATATATTTTTTTTTTTTTTTTTTGCTTACATTCCTAATACCATGTACCACCCACGAGAATCCTAAACATTCATAGTTCCCCATATCCCAGGAGATATGAGTGGTCAGTGCTGTAGGAATCAAGGAAATTTTATATATATGTCAGTGTACTATTTGATAGGGCAGGTCAGTCTTGCAAGTTATATTTTAATCACTGAATATAATGTCACTCAACTTTTAAGCAGAATACATTTGATTTCTTGATTATGGTTATGACTTTACTGCTTAAAATCTTCTTGTCATAATGATGTGAACAACACAAGTGGGTCTATGTGTAAAATTCAATATTTATTCAAGGTCACAGGTTAGTTTTTATTATGCATAGTTTACATGATGAGCAATACCACAGAGACCCAGACAAACAGCAGGCCTTCAACAGATCTAGCCTGTGTGCAATAACTCTTCTAAGACTTGAATTTTCCTTTAGAGAGTTCTGAATCATGTCTTCAGACTTCTGAAACAGTTAAGACAAGACTCAAATATCGTTTTCTGTTGTTTCTGTCTTCAATGTAAGATTTTAAAATTCAGTTATGTGCAAATAGAAGTCATTCTGTTCAACTAATTTTTAGACTCATTGGCAAAATGCAAATTTTACCAAGGTTGTGTATCCAGCTGATTTACAGAAGGTCCAGGAGACTGAGCAGTTCTAGTACTTCAGACGCATTTAGTGTGCTACTCTTGTTAATTTCAATGTCAATTAATCACCTGTGCACCTCAAGGAGTTAAATAAAGCACCTGTGTAAGCATGTCCTTTTCCAGATTATTAGGTACTGTATCACACATTTGATGTATAATCACCAAAGTGAGGAAAGAACTAAAGATAATTATAAAGTGATTCTTTCCACTCATTCTATCTGGTTAAAATTAGGCTTGGCATCCCAAGACCATGCTCCAAGACAAGAGTGAAACATTCTCTTGCGGTATCTGTTGAGGTGGGCTGACTGAGTAATATATCTGAGTAATATATCACTCAGAAATAAAATGTGCATTGAGACTTTAAGATAGCAGTATCAACTCTTTCACAGATGATGTCTAAAAAAAGGCAGTGTAAAAGAAAACCTATTGTAAAGGAAAAAATTCCAAGGTCCTCAAGGAGAAAGACACAGTGAAAAAATGTCACCATAAGTGTACAAGCTTTGTGTTGGATTTATCTTCTGACAGTAACAACAGTATAAACATGAGCTGGTGTATCTGCCCTTTTCTTTATGGTTCATTAGTACTGTGAATTAATATTTATATCATGATAGGGTCCAGAGGCCACAACTGGCCACAGTTGGGTCTCCCAACTGCTCTGAAAACATACACAAAGAGAGATTTCCTTCATTAGAATGAATAGAATCAAACCAGACTCTCAAAGGAATTCTTGTGTGAGCTTCTCACTTCTTCCCCCTTTGAAATGAAAACTTTGGAAAATGTGTGAGAAAAACTGATTGTGGAGAGAGATCCTTATGTACATCAGCTACTAATGCCTAATGGCACTGTGATTTTATCGCAGTGTCTGTTAAACATAATCAGTCAATTTTTTCTTTACGTAGGAAAAACTAAGTTAAAAAAATAAGAAGTAAAAATATAGGAGCATCATAAAAATATTTTCATTACTGAGATAGGCTAGTGAGGCTGAGAAGCAAAGGAGCATTTAATTAAGAACGGTTTGCCTAGCACGGAATAAGCAGAAAAGCAAGGGAGTTAAATACAGATGAATTTGGGTCTGTTTACACAAAAGAGGTGAGTCGTAAAGTATGATTCACAAAATATTTAAAAAGAAACACAGTGAAAGTCTAATATTTGATGCATTTTGATTAGCATTAGTTCATAAGTTGTTGAATTTGAATCTAATAATAGGGCATTTTGGTGCCTGCACAAAGCTTAGAACTTGAGTTTCACACACACATTTGCTCATGTCTGTGTGCATACACACAAAGTGTCTCTCCTGTTGGCATAATGAACATTAAGAGGTGCCACACTCGAACAAGAACTCAGTCTTGATATTCTGCAGAGCTGAAAGAGGCTTACACTACTGTTCCTATCCTTGTCGTAGGTATTTGATTAAATAAGAGACTTCAAAGTGGATATACAATGACTTTTCAGAACATCAGATACCTTTTTAAGAAACCCTATTAATTGGTACAAGTAATGTACAAGTCAGATAGCCACATAGTTAACAAGAGAACTTATCATTTGAAGCTTTATCCCCAAAAAGGAATTTTTCTCATTTTTCAGAAAGGTTTTGACTACAGCTCTTGTTATTCACTTGTCTGCGGTGACTCACAGTTCTATTTCTTTTTAAGATAGAACAATAGGAGAAAATAAGTCTTTAAATGTAAAATTCAAGAACAAGTATAGGCCACTTTTGGAAAAGAAAACAAACCTCTGTGCCTGTGGCAAGGGGGTTGGAAATAGATGATTTTTATGGTTGCATACAACCCAAACCATTCTGTGATTCCATGAATAACTTCTACCATAATTAGACATTTTTTGTAAGCCTTTGGTAGTTTCAGAGCAGCTGTGGGGGAAACCATAAGTTGATGGGTCATTGTGTAGAACAACTGTCCCTTCAAGGTTAAAATGTTTCTTTTTAAGTTCTGAATTTTTATTTGTGTAAGAAATGTATTTTTGCAGTAAAAGAAACACTGAAACAGAACACACTTCACATTTTCCTCTGGATTTAAACTTATCATGTGTAATACATCAGCTTTGATCCTAAAAGATGTAGATATAAAATAGACACATAAAAATGACACATAAAATAAACTCCTTTTGTTTGTCTCACCTACTTTACTGTCAGTGGTGAGATAGAGATACCTTAAGAGCCCACCCTAAAAGGAATTTCTGTAGTCAATGTGTGGAGCTGCTTTTCAGAAGTTTTGCCTCATTCTGTACTGACTGTGAAGTGATGCTAACATAAACTAAATGCCCAGCCTATGAATGGCAAGTTGCAAGTTATATTTTACCAATTGCATTTTATCACTTTCTGATGTGTTCTGATTTCTGCATTCTTGACTTTTATAACATCTTGGTCTGAAAATGCTCTGAATTCGCCAGCCACACTAAGAATTTCCAATAGAAAATGGAGTCACATTGGATAAATATAGAGTGGGGGAAAAAGCAGGTATTCCATGCAATCTTAGGAAAGATATCAACTGTCCTTTGGCATGCTCTGGGATTAATCTGAACTGGTATTCTCTAAATGTCTTGATTGATTCTAAAGACAGAGTAAGGTAACTATTAACCACATAGATGTCTAAAGATAGGTGATGTGATACCCCTTCAGTTTTTTCTTATGTCACGTATTAAAAGTGTCTTGGAAGGCAGATTATTATTTGAAGACTTGTCGCTATTGGCAAAGAGAAACATTATCGTATTTCTCTACAATATTCTTCCTGCTTTGTGATTTTTCACAAAGAGAATTTTTTAAATTTTCAAATGAAATACAAGTCCACTTTCTGCCTAATTCCAGGCTCCCTCCAAAAAACCCTATGGAAAATAATGTCATTAAGTGATAGACTATAATTTATGTTTCAATTTTATTTTTTTTTTTAGTAAAGCGCAGTTGCCAAAAATAAACAAACATCTGGAAGATGAGGGATTATTCTGTACAGTGTATAGTCCAAGAAACATCTTTGTCTTGTTACAATCTCTCATGATTTATCAAACTTGTAAAAGAAAAAAAGCTGCATGGTTCAGATGACCAATAATGGGAAACAGACTTTTACCTTTAGGTTACTAGTTAAAGTCCAAGTTATTAACAGCAAGAAAATACTGCTCATGCTCTGGGTCTGGTATGTAAAACACATATATCAGTGAACTCCTACTCTGTTACAAGTATAAAAACTGCAACATCATATAGTTAACATCAATAATTTTTATTTTCTTATGACACTCACAACTGCAGGAGACTGAATAGATAAAGCTATTTGGAACAGTTTCCCTAAACCCCAGACTTAGTGCATTTACAGGGAAATTGCTGGGAGACTTTCAACTGTATCTACAAACCTAGGTAACAACCTACAGTAAGAAATTGATAACAGTGTAGAAATGGAAGTGCTAGAGGTTAACACCACTGCTTTGCTACCCAACAGCTACAGTGACTAATCAACTAAGAACCCCAAAAAGCATAAAGTAAATCACAAATCCCAAGATAGTAAGTTCCATAAAATATGCCCCAAATATGCAGAGAGGTGGCAGTCAGTATAGATGACCCAAATCCCATAACAAGTGAAAATTATCTTTGTTCTGAAGCTTATTTACAAAGTCTAGCTTGAAAATACTCTTCTCCAGAATATTACATTCAGTAGAACAGAAGTTGCATATAAAGACACTGACAGATCTTAAAATCTCTGGATTTAATTCCAAAGTTCAGAAGAGGAATTCTTATCTGATTTCCACAAATATGGTGAAGAAGTAGACAGCATGTGCAAGAACTTTAGTGCAGTACTAACCTGGGTCAATAAAAGTCTGGAATGTATCTCTCCCTCTAGGCTTCCTCCATTCGGAGAACAGCTGTCCCATTTCCTTTGTTCCCAAAGCCTTCTTTTGATTTGTCCCCAAGTCCATTCCTGGTTAAGCTGTCTACTGTCAGGGCTGCAGATGGTAACATTGTGTATTTGTGTGCACAAAATGATGAGGTACATCCTTACTCTTACTTCAAGTTACTCAGTTCAGCTGAAGGTCATCTTGCTCATTTGATTGCCTTGCACTTTGTGAGATTATGACCTTGGTAACTGTATTGGGGCATTTTTATCCATAAGCTGTAATTAGTAATAGTATCTGCGGCTTAATAGAATACAACTAAAGAATATACAGAATATATAAAATGTTCTTAGTCAAAATCTGAGCCTGTGTGGTTCAGAGTACTTACTGGTTTTTTGTTACTTTCATGTTCTCTGTCTTCAGTGAAACTAATTGATATAAAATATTTGAATCTATTGCCATCATATAACCTAAACCAAACTATATAATAGATTTTCGGTAGTTATTTAGATGTTCTAAGTCAATCAAGGATCATAATGCTTAATACTGCTTGTAATGATATACAGCTATGCTGCAAGATAGTCTATTATGTAATATAAAGTGGGGTTTTTTTCCCAAATTTTCACAGTTCATAGAATCATAGAATCATTTGGGATGGAAGGGACCAAGATCTACTTCCAACCCCCCTTTCAACTAGCCCAGGTTGCTCAAAGCCCCATCCAACCTTGCCTTGAACAAGGGAATCCATAACTTCTCTGGGCAAACATTTTCAATGCCTCAGCACCCTCACAGTAAAGAATTTAACAATATATAAAAGTTTCAGCTTCAAGTCATCCCCCCTTGTCCTATCACTACATGTCTTTCTAAAAAAGGTCCTCTTTAGGTACTGAAAAGCTATTATAAGGTCTTCCTAGAGCCTTTTTTCTCTGGCCTGAAAAACTCCAACTTTCTCAGCCTGCCTTCATCTTCTTGGCCCTACTCTGGACTTGCTCCCATGTTCTCCTTATGCTGGAGACTCCAGAGCTGGATGGATGCAGCACTGTAGGTGGGGGTCTCACAAGAACAGAGTAGAAGGGCAGAATCATATCCCTTGAGCTGCTGGTTACACAAGAAATATATATACACATACAAAGAGATTCAAATAGGGATCAAATACATCTGCTTGGAATCCAGATGTCATGTGTTTTAGCTCCTTTAACTTCTGTAGTCCACATACAAAATCAAATTTTAAAAATTCTAACTGTTTGGGCAGTCTGGATGCAATTACTTTTTATCTGTCTTTTGCAATTAGAATTTATGAACACTGCTGTGATTGATTTCAAAATCTGGTACTTCATGGACACAGCAAAGAAAGGAGTAGCTGTTGGATAGTCACAAAAAATGAGATGTTTGGTCAGATGAAAGACTCAGGTTTCAATAGTTTTGCAGTGATATTGTTCTAGATAGCTGTAGTGGATGAAAACTGAAATAAGATTTTGGGCTTTGGTGCTTTGGCACTTGGAATAATGATACTGTGACAAAATTCCTATATCTGGCTGTGCCTTAGAAAAAGATGAGTGCTATCTGCAGCACAGGAGTGCAGCACTCACAGGGTTAAATGCATTACCTACATTTTTAACAGCACCTCAGATGTGCAAAACCCTAT
Organism: Phylloscopus collybita; assembly: GCA_027886175.1. Taxonomy (NCBI): domain Eukaryota; kingdom Metazoa; phylum Chordata; class Aves; order Passeriformes; family Phylloscopidae; genus Phylloscopus; species Phylloscopus collybita. Next base: position 43,423,121 of record JAJNNQ010000137.1, on the reverse strand, counting down.
AATGACACTAATTAATTGTTTTGGATTTAAAGAATAAAGAGTGCACTTTCAAAAGGGGCTCTGGTTCAGTTGAATAATATTATTACACATGGGGAAATGAAGATACAGTGAGAAAGTAACTTGCAAAGATCACACAACTATGTCTAGGTGATTACAGAAAACAACTCTCTTTGCTAACATAGAGCCCACTGCAACAAGCCTGGAAAGTCTGCAATGCTCTTTTTATGAATGCTAATGTAATACAAGAAAATTTCTGCATCTTAATTTTTATCCTCAATTGTCAGAGAGGAAAATCAACGGAATGCATTTTTAGAATTAAAGTTAACCTGAAAAATTTACTGCTTTTACTAATTATGTTCATTGTAGGACAAAAAAAAAGTTTTCTAGTTCCATGCAAGGATCTTCCAAATTTTATAAGTGTTTTAAAACCAAGGTTTTATCCAATATTTTTATCTATATCAATTTTTTTTATACTACATAATACAGCTACTAATGAATACAGTTAACCAGAGTCTTTAACATATTAGAAAGTTGTAAGTGAAATTGGAGTTCAGAATTATTTAGTAATATTTCAAATCATGTTATTGTTCTAAGCAGAGTCTACACAGCTATATTGAATTTGGGTTTATGATGGTACAATTCATAATTTTATGGTATATATATTTTTTATATATATATATATATAATATATATAATATATCCATATTTTATGGATTTGCACCTGTTTGATATTTCACAGCAAAGTTTCATTTTTCAAACACAGTTTATCAATTTTTATCACAAGTCTAATTTATCTTTAAATAAATATGGAAAAATAATTTTGCTAGTATATATTCTATATATATATATATTCTCAGTAATTAAGTATATGTATGTGTGCGTACATAAAAAGCATTCCAAACACTGAGATAAGAAGTGAGTAAGTATGTTGGATTTTCATGTATTGTTTATATATCATCAGAATTCATTCTCGCTCCTGGATAAAATGCAGCTCAAGCACAAAACTCAGAAATTATGTGACCTCTAGTGGGAGAATATGAATAACTGGAAGAGAAACAGCTTCCAAGGGAAGTAAACAGTAACATTTCCTTTTAATTTCCCTAGACAGATATTGGGACAGATCTACCTTCTGTAATACAAGAGAGTTATTCTTCTGCACCATTAACAGAAGAAACTGAAGATGAAGCATCAACGCCAAAATTAATTGATGGATCTTCAGCACAGGGGTCAGGGGTTCTTGGACCCCAGACTCAAGATGGTTAGTAAGAAAGTGATTTTTTTTGTGTGTGTGTAGCTTTAATTTTGAGCAAGCCCATTTTATTTTCTTTTTTTTCTTTTCTTTTCTTTTTTTTAACTGAAAATGAAGCACTTGATTTCTGTGTGTCCTTTACAGAACAAAGATACAACATACCAATCTTGAATGCTCCAAAGTCAGATAGGTGCCTAGACAAAAGGTTTCCCTACTATTTAACTATGAAAACAACTGTGCCAGTGAAGATCTACAACTTGAAAGTTTGCTGATAGTTGTCAATGTTACCAGTGCTTGTTTTTCTGTCTTATATTTCAATACCATTATCAACTGTCTTTACGTATAATGATTTGCTATGTTTTTTATACATGCATTCATACAAAGTATAATTAAAATGTTGAAGAATTTTTGATCATGAATATTGTAAACTGAAAAACTTAAGGAAAGGGAGCTAGGTGAAAATGATTTTCAATTCTTCTGACTATCTATAGTGAAATAAGAACTTTATAAATCTTTCAGGGGGATGAAAATTGCAAAACATAATCTGTCCCTCTCCCACACAAATTTTGCACTGCTTATTTTTGGCATTTGTCATAAGCGCCTCTAAATTATAGTAGGAAAAGCTCACTAGAGTTATCCATTGCTGTGAGGGATCTTTGTGTTGTATGGTGATCAACACACAGTAACAGGAAAATACTACTTTTTAGTATGCCCAACACTACAGCTGAGTGCCATAGAAGAAAAATGAAATGGGAAAAAACCTAACAAACCCAAACATAAACCCCGGAGTTCCTGCTTCCAAAATTATGTATTCAGTGAAGTTAATAATTCATAGTCTTATTTTGGTACGTACTAGAAGTGAGCTTGACCAGGAAAAAATACACATTGTCAAAACAAGTAAAAATGGAATAAGAACTTCCCAGGAGAGTTCAGAAAAAAAGAAAAAAAAAAAAGGCCCATACTTTTTTCAATTTTGAAAATTACAAGACATTACAATATGTCCTGTAAATATTATATATGATAAATTCTGTATCTGTCAATATTTTGAGTGTTGAATGCAAATCGAGTAGTACATCAACTAAGGAAATGCTCAAGAAATTCTCAGTGTATCAAATCAGATTTTTCTTGTGTCTTCCTTTTTTTAGCAACATATTTTTCCTGTCAGATGTTGCTGCTATTGTCCTGGTACTGAATAGAAGACTACAAGGCTCAGTAACATTAAGCCAAGCTCATTTTTCTTGTCGATATATTTTTGAATCCTTCCCCTACCTCTGCTTTTTTTCAGCGTCCACTGGATATAGGTGCAAAATACCACTCCTCCAAGATCAAAAAGAAGACAGGGTGAAGCCCTTTCCCCATACTATGATACTATGTTGCAATATTATGAAAAAATATCAGCCATCCTTAACTCTATATTCATTTAGGCCTAGATTTGCTGTAACAGTTCAATGTGTGGATATTTTTTTCCCTGTGTCAGACCTCTTCTCTCCAGTCAGTTTAATCTGTCCTGTGGAGAAAGTTAGAGAAAGCATGAAAAGATCCTTATCTCTCCAGAAATTGTATTCCTGGATGTACAAGTAGAGATTATCACATAAAAATAAAAGAGTACTCTAGTTACCGATTCTTTAATCTTGCCTCAAAAGGCACCGCAATAACATACAGATAATTGGGGCAGATTAAGAAGGCACATCTCTCATGTAGCCACATCTGATCTGGAGGAAAAACTAACCTGCAAGAAAAACATTTTGATATTCCTGAATTATCCTACTAATCTATAGTATATAGTATATAGTATATAGTATATAGTATATATCCTACAAGAGCAAACAACCCCATCTGCTATAAGGAGGAGGAAAACATGAAACAGAAAAGTATTTCTCTGCGCTTAAAAGCTGCTAAACAGATATGCTGATTTATACTCATTATCAAGGAAAAGATGTATCAAAAACGAGTGTCACAATCCTGTTATTAAAATTGTTAGAGGGATTACACCTCTGCCTGAATGAAGGTGCAAACAGGACCATATGCCAAAGTCAATAGGATGGATTTTATTTAATAGTTAGTGTGAGGGAGAGAGAGAGAGGTAGAAAGAAATATAAAGAGGGATGGGGAGGAGAGAAAGAAAATGACAGAGAGACAGATTAAGTAGAAAATATCATTCTTCCATCTAGATGGAAGAATACACCTGCTAACTTAAGGGGAAATCAACTTCTGGCTGGTTGCTGTCACCAAATATTTTTTATGGTCTGTGAAACAGTTTATTTGAACAAGTTAATTGTTCTTCTAGACAGGGAGAAAAATAAATTAATTTTAAAAATAATTTAATCACTTTACTGTTGCAATTATATGACTTGGTGATCAAAGCAGAAGGCGAAGTGAACTTTACCATAGACAAAGTCTGATTGTTAGGTGTTTATGTGAGCATTTCATTCTAGTAATTTATGCATGATTTTTATCCATGTCCTTTCTAACAACATTTTTTAAATTCCTTGATAGGTCTTCCCACTTGCCTTTTGTGTACATGCCTAGGGACCACAGTCTACTGCGATGATCGTGAGCTTGATGCTGTTCCACCATTGCCTAAGAAAACCACATATTTCTATTCACGCTATAACAGAATCAAGAAGATCAGCAGAAATGACTTTGCTAACTTAAGTATGGATAGCAGTATTATTGAAATCAGCTTTAATTTTGGTTATTTCTGGCTCATAACGACCAAATATATAGTGATATATTTTTATATAATGTTAGATTATGGTAAATTTTACACATAAATGCACATGCATTTTGCTACTTTGGAGCATAAAGCTCTATACATTAGATGAAGATTCTCTGTCCAACTTTTGACTTATCATAAATAACAATGATCATTGATCTTTTTGCTGTTACTGGCAATCATCTTTAGAAAAGTAATAAAAAAACCCAAATATTCAATTTAATTTTGTGTTTAATTTTTAATTGGAAAAAGTGCTTGAGTGTATTTTATAAAGAAGTTAATATGGCAAAGAAGTTAATATGTATGTATTTCTTACATACAGGGAAGTGTTGAAATAAAGAAATGTGAAACAAGGTAACAGAAAATACGTGTATTTCCCTTTAGGTGTCATTTTTTCCAAAAGACAATAATCTATAAGATTCCCAAAACACACCAAAATCTTAAAACTCCACTTTGAAGTATTTCACTGAAAGATGTATAAAGAATGATACAGGCAGGGTGGGTTTTTTTTGTTTTGTTTTGTTTTTGTTTTGTTTTTAATTTCTGGAAATACATTCTTATAAGTCTGTTGTATCTTATTTCTCTGCCAGATCATTTAAAGAGGATTGATTTGACTGCAAACTTCATATCAGATATCCACAAGGATGCTTTCCGAAGATTGCCCCAGCTTCAGGAGTTGGTGCTCCGTGACAATAGGATAAGGCAACTCCCTCAGTTACCATCCACCTTAACATTCATTGATGTTAGTAAGAACAGGCTTGGTCGCAAAGGGATACCAAATGAGGCATTTAAAGTAAGTTTGGGTGTGATGGGAAAATCTTCTCTTCCTCTCTCCAGAGAATGTGAAGTGCAGCCTATTCTCATGAGAGAGATGCTCCAGTTCCCTAATCATCTTTGTAGCCTTCAAACAGACCTGCTCAAGGAGCTCCATGTCTCTCTCTTGTCCTAAGGAGCCCAGAACTAGACACAGCACTCCAGATGCGCCTCATCAGGGCTGAGTAGAGGGGCAGGGTCACCTCCCATGACCTGCTGGCAATGCTCTTCCTAATATACCCCAGGACTCCATTGGCCTTCTTGGCCACAAGGGCACTGCTGGCTCATGGACAGCTTGTTGTCCACCAGGACCCCCAGGTTCTTCTCTGTAGAGCTGCTTTCCAGCAGATCAGCCCCCAGCCTGTGCTGCTGTGTGGCATTATTATTTACCAGGTGCAAACCCCTTCATTTGCCTTTGTTGAATTTCAGAAGGTTCTTCTTGTCCCATCTTCTGAAGAGTTGCACAGCCCTCCGACGTATTGGCCACTCCTCCCAGCTTTGTGTTATCAGTGAACTTGCTGAGGAAGCATCTGTCCCTCCACCCAAGTCATTGATGACCTTGTTAAAGAATACTGGGCCCAGCACTAACCCTTGAGGGACAGCCTTAGTGGCAGAACTCCCACTAGACTGTGCCATTGATTATGTCCTTCTGGGATTTGCCGTTCATTCAGTTCTCAATCCACCTCACTCTCCACTCTTTCAGTCCACACTTCCTGAGTTTGGTAAGAGTATACTATGAGAGAAAGCATCAAAAGCCTTGCTGAAGTCAGGGTAGGAAGTATTCATTGCTCTCCCCTCTTTCATTCTAGTACTTCTTTCATTTTAGAATGCAATGAGGTTGGTCAAGCATGATTTACCTTTAGTGAATCCATGCTGACCACTCCTGATCACCTTCTGGTCATCCTTGGGGATTGAGATGACCTCTGGAATGAGGCACTCCATCACATTTCCAGGGATTGAGGTGAAGCTGACTGGACTGTAGTTCCCTAGATCCTTTTTGCCCTCTTTGTAGCTAGGGATAACATGGGCTTATCTCCAGTCCTCAGGCACTTCTCCTGATCCCTGTGACCTTTCAAAGACCACTGTGAGCAGCCTAACTAGTTATGGTGTCTGCCAGATCTCTCAGCACTCATTCCTCCAGCAAGTCGAGAGAAAATTATTTACCTTTTGAAATGGAATGAAAAATGTATTTTTAACTCAGGCATTTCTTATACAGTTATAATTTGCTTCAACACAATACACTTCTGCAAAATTGAGTAGCCTTGTCACAAAAGAAACATTATCATTAAAATTACATCTTTAATAATTCTGTAGATATTTGAAATGCATTTTCCACCTTCATTTTAATCTGAACACATAACCCTTATCAGCAATATTCTCAGTCTATGCAAACCAGAGTTCATTACTGCCTTTGAGTTTCTGTCTTTTCACCATATCATGCAGAAAAAAAATATTTTGCTATCCAGTGGTGTTCACTGCAGTGGTAGATTTCGAACTTACTTGTCCGAAGTTTTCAAATGTGTCTGTCATTTCCCCCTGTTTTACCCATCTTCCTTTAGAATCTGGATGAACTGCAGCATCTTTATATCACTGACAATAACTTGGATCACATTCCATTACCGCTACCTGAAAGCCTCCAAGCTCTTCATCTTCAGGTAGGCTACAAAAGAAATGTATATCATTATATCATGTTCAAATAGTATGCACAACTTGGAAGAGCAAACATTTGTCTTGTAGTGTTTCTTTTTTTTATCCAAAAATACTCCTACTTGACTAAACAAACTGTGGAAAACATAAAGTCAACTAGTGATTTAAGTCTTTCAAAGAAGTAAATTTTAGCTCAGCTAATTTTCAGAATTTGTAATACAATATTTTTCAAAAATCAAATTCTAGAATTACTCTTATCTACTAGTTTCTTTCTGAATTCTTCCTTTTAACCTTTTCCAGCTCTGCTTCTTTCCCTTTACCTTCTCTTGTACCAATTTACACCTTTGTTTGTCAGAGATTTTTATTTATTACATCATACAAAAAAAACCTTTCAGTAAGCAACGTAATGTACCTCACATCACTTAACCTCTATCTTTCAGTTACAAAATTTATTGAATCTCTCTGCCTGCTAGACAGATTATGTGGTAATAAAAATCTCACATAATATAGTTATTTGAGAAATACTAGATTTTATTCTGCATAGAAAATGGAAAAAAAAAGACTGACTTGTTTTTCACCTATTTGTACCTGTAAATAAAATATTCAGTGCTATGTGCTACAGAAAAAAGTTAGTGAGCTGGACTTTTTCCACACCAATTTTTGGCTACCAAAGGAATGGAGAAGGGAAGAATTTTCACACAGTCCTCATTTTAGGTGATGAAATTTTTCGTCCCAGTTTCCTGACAATGCTGTATTCCAGCAATTCATTTTTGAGAATGGTTTGCTTCAAGAAGCTCAGTGAATATAAGGCATGTAAGAGCAATTTAAATCAAAGGAATAAAATCATAAGCATTCAATTTTTCAAGGTGCTAATGGATGTGAGTTAAACTAATGTGAGAGGGCCTGGGGGAAAGAAATTTTCACAGACCAAATTTCAGAGTTGTACCTTTGCAGGTTGAGGCATACTGAAATGTCAGGATGATAGTTATGTTTCTACAGTTTTTGAACTGGTCTATCGTGGATCAAATTTGTCTTAATAAGGCTCTTTACTACAATCTGGAAATGAAAATGCTCTATACTTCTATCAGGCTCCTCCTTCAAAGCCTGTCGCTGCTACATAGTTTAAGTTACTTAGCTTTGAAGCTTTGCACTGGCCAAGAAATTTTCCCCTGCTTGGAAGATTTCTGTGTTGGTGACTTGCCACCACAATCTGGGCCCTTGAGTTCAAGAAAGTATCTCTGTAGACACTCAAGATACATCCATAAATGGCTGATTCAGTTACTTTCAGGTAACTATTCTGATAGCTTCTTTTTTGTTTGCCTGTTTTCTTTTTAGAACAATAACATTCAAGAGATGCATGAAGACACTTTCTGCAAAATGAGAGATTTTAATTATGTGCGTAGAGCTCTCGAAGACATCAGACTGGATGGTAATCCCATCAACCTGAGCAAAACACCTTATGCATACATGTGTCTACCCCGTTTGCCAGTTGGTAACCTCATCTAAGCTTTGACAGCAGCCAAGACTGTCATATGCTGTAAGAATCTCTAAAGACAAATCATTAACTCACTGCTACATTAACCTAGGTGATTTTTTACAAATATCATTGATTTGGGAAATATTTCTGTTAATATTGGAATTGATTACTGAGATACTGAGAAGATTATGAAATTCTAAAAGACAAATTCATTATCTACCCAACTGCAAGTTATTTAGCAATACCAAGAAAAATACTTTACTACAAAAACAATGTAAATACTAAATTTTTGGTGAATTGTTCAGATCTAATGTATGAATTCTAAATTTAAATAATTTTACATATAAAATCTAACTATTACATGGTAAATAAAGAAATAAAAAAAATGTGCACACAATTGATTATTTATTGAGTTTTATTTAAATTATATATTATTCGCTCAGAGATACATCCATTTTTCTACTTTTTTCCTTAAAGGTACCTTCATTTTGGAAAAGTGTCATCAATATTAAAAAAATGCTTTCTTCAGAAAACAGAATCTTGCCTTAAATCAATAATGAAATATAGAGTTCAAATCTCAAGTATCAGATTACCTTCCCATAATTTAGCTAGATTTTTGCAGTAATAATTTATCTTTGTAATGCTGATGAGACCCAAAGCTGTTTTCTGTATTTTTGATAAACTTGCCTGACAGATTATGTGGTAATAAAAATCTCACATAATATAGTTATTTGAGAAATACTAGATTTTATTCTGCATAGAAAATGGAAAAAAAAAGAAAATCCTCCCTTTGTCACATTTGCATAGACAAAATTTTGCCCTTCAATGCACTAAGGACCAGGATTCAGAGACCAAGGTCACAAATCACGTTGTGGAGCTCGATTTCCAATTATTTGATTCACCAAAAAAAAAAAAAAAAAAAAAAAAATCTCTGCTATACTGTTTAACAGACTTTCCAGGTCAAGATTAGAAAATTTTCCTCTTGGGATAGTTTGAATAATTCTTCTCCTTTAGTTGAGGAGATTCAATACATTTTTCTAGAGAGAAAGCCCCCAGGAAAGATCCACTAGATACAACATATGTACCTGCTCATTCTGTTCTATGGTGACAAGCAGCAAGATAAAGATTTGATGAAAGTCTTTGGCAAAAAAACAAAACCAAAAACAAACAAAAACCAACCAAACAAAAAAACAAACAAACCCACCAAAACCCTTTAAACATAATAAATCAACCTAGACAATCTACTATTTGTTCAATATCTAAGTTCTCTTTCATTCAGCTGAACATTTATGCTCATTTAAAATGTAAATGGTAAATTTCTATCAGGCCAGACAATGGAAACTGAGTTCAGAGACCTCACTCTTCACCCTCACTGCTACTTTCTAGAAGTGAACACACATAGAACATCAGACAGACTAAATCGGCATGGTTTGAGCTGGGAAGAAGGAGGTGAGGTGAGGTAATGACAGGATATGGAGTGATATGATGAAGCAAGAGACGAAGTATACAGTGTTTACTGAGCAGAGACAGGTCATTCTTGTTCTCTCCTGTCTTGCTCAAAGGCAGAGGAAGAGCAGCAAAATTCCAAAAAGTCTTAGACCCTAGCTGCATTTAGTTTTATTGTCAAGAAATTCCATCCTTTCCTTTCCATCCACCTGTCACCTTTCATGCCATCATCAGCTCGTCGTGTTCCTAGCAGAACATGTGCTCTGGGAAAGATAAAAATTCAAAGCTTGAGTGGGAGGTGAGGGAGAGCACTAAAGCAGCTTCCACAGTTGCTGCAGTGGGTTGAATCAACCCTGAGCCATGAATCAAACTCCACGCCATAGTGATGGATTTGCTGTCCATACCACACCTGTTTCAGGGAAGATGCATTTCTGTTGGAGAGGGCAAATCTTGCTAATCATGAAGTGTATGATGCACCTCAATTATACAAAGGAACATGGATGTTCAAATATCTGGTCCGCAAGCATATTCTATGGTGCAAACCTGCAATGTCAGGACTGTTTTGCAAGATTCTCTCAGATCAAAGACAGCAAGAAAAGGGCATACTCTAAATAAAAAACAACTATTGTGCTTCAGAAGTCAAGAAATATTAAATGGAATATAATCTCTCTAAGCTTTTCATTGGAAGAAACCTCCAAAATCACAGACCAGATCTCCCTCTCTTGTGCAGTTGTCAAGTGTACCAATCTAATGCAGACCTTATTCAGTTGTGGTAATCTAGCCAGGGAGTTCACAGGTTTTCTGCATATATTTTCCTTTTGTGTGTGCATGTGTGTGCTTTCCCTTACCCCCTTAGAGTAATATAGTTATTAGAGGTAATACAGTTGCTGCTCTTCCTACTTCAGACAACAGTTCAGAGGTTAGCAGCAACAATGCCAAGGCTACATGTTTAAATCATGCATAGGCCAATCTGCTACACCTTTCTGCCATACCTGCCCAGACACATACCAACATCATGGAAGTGAACAGAATCCTGTCTCTTCAGGCGTAATTTCTGCCACTCGGCCTTCGCTGGGAGGACAATGTTCTTAGAAAAACTCCTGTTAGTGAATCACAAAAGTAAAACCAGTTCTGATTTTAAAAGTAAATATTGTTATAATATTTCATATGTTTTATCTTCAGTGCAGCAGTTGTGTGCTTGACATCTTTTAAAAATGTCTGTAAAGACTATCACAGGAGAAATTAAGAACCTGTAAATCCCTTTTCGGCCTGGGGAACTGAATGGCACTGAGAGAACATAAGATGCCTGAAACAGCAGAGCTATCTTACCCTTGAGATCTTCTTGGTAAATCCTGTTAACTTAGGCTTTTTGGAGTGATGCAGCTATTTCTGCTACTGAGCTCTGGAGCTGGGAAGCATACAGGGTTACCTCAGCAGCACCATCCATTGACTAGTACAAATACTCCTTCAGCCACAGTGTCAACTTGGGAGAACCATGAGAATCTCAAATACATAATTACTTTAAGTTACAGGGAGTTGATGTTAAATGTCTAGTTTCTATTAAAGATCTCACCTGAAAGTAAATCCATGAAGACATCTTCTGCAGAAAGGCTGAAGCTATTAGTGTTCAACAAGGAGACAAGTAATGACATTAAATCAAATTCACAATTGTGAGGATTAAGCTACATGTCTAAAAGACATTTCCTTGATGCAATAAAATGAAGTAGCAATGCAGTTTGAAAGAGGTTGTAGTTGCTTAGTCAATATGGCTCTCCAGTAAGCACCTTTGATACCTCACTCAAAACTGATCACAGATAAGGGAGCAGTATTATCTAAATGGGATGCTAGAGAAATCTTTGATTTAAGAAGATCCCCAAAATTCTACAATCTGACCAGAAGATAAAGAATGACTGCAGAACCTGCTATAGTTAACATTATAAGCCAGAAAGCTTTCCAAAAAGTCATCGTGGTTAATGAAAGCACTGTGGAAGCACTGATCACAAACTGTACCTGGGATAACATATAGGGTCACCTTGATCAAGAAACAAGAAAAGACTGTGAACCTTCCCTTTTTTTTTCTTCCTCTTTTTTTTTCTTTTTTTTTTTTTAATATTTTTTATTTTTTTATTTCTCAGTGGAGTTGGTCTCAGAACTGTTAATATTCATAATCAAAGACTGTTGCTATCTCTAGAAAAAAAGACCATAGAAAATCATAAGCAGATTTTTTTCACTAATGTACAGCGTCAGCTAATAATTTCATGGACCACTACTGCCATCGTGTGTTAATATATAGTGACACTTGAAATCATACCAAAGTCTGACACTAGGTGAAACTTGTTTTTACCTGTGTGGTAAACGTGACCCTATGCACTTTTTTTCCCCTTTTCATCTTTAACAAAAGCTGAAGGAATGGAAAACTCTTGGATGACAAGAACAAAGGAAGATTATGTTAAATTTTTTTTTGGTTTTTGTTGAGGGGGTTGTTTGGCTGGCTTTGGTATTTTGTTTGGGGTTTTAAAATCAACATAGAAAATAATTAAAAAAAAGAAAAGAAAAAAAAAGAGGAAAATCTTTTTGTATAGCATATTGCAAACAAGTATGTTATTTTTCAAAATTCTAATATTTTTTGTGTTTTGTATTTAAATAAGTAGACTATAAATGGCATCAGAACAATTTATGTTGCAGGACATGATACTCTACAGATGCTGTAATCATTAGGTACAAACATTCAGAGTCCTCGATTATATTTTCAGCAAAAGATAAACACAGTTTCTAGTCTAAATGTAGATATGCATCACTTACTATGAAACCATAAGCCTGGTCTGACAGTATTGGTGGATAGACAGGGAGCCTAAACCAATAAATACCCACCTATTCCCAGCAACATAAAATGTGTACACTTCCAAAGACAAACACAGCCCCAGAAACCCCATCCTTATCTTTGTGTGGTAAGAATGAGGACACTCTTCAATCCAGCTGTCATCTATAAAGTTTTTTCTCTCACCATAGCAGACACACTTAAAAAAAAAAAAAAGTCTTTATTTTATTAGTCGCATTCCTGGCAGTGCTCAAGGCCAGCTTGGGGCTTTTGAGAAGCCTGGTCTAGTAGGAGATGTACCTGTCCATGGCAGGGAGATTGGAACTAGATGATCTTTAAGATCCCTTCCAAGCCAAACAATTCCGTGATTCTGTGATTTATTAGTTTTCATTCTGTATCACAAAAAGCCAACAAGTGGGATACTACAAATAGTACCTATTAAAATAGTACAAATTTTCATGTAAATACACTGTGTATAGAAAATTAATCTTGAGATAAGCCTGGTATCTATCTTTCCACCTTCCACACTGAAAAAGTAGGAATTAATTTCAACAGCTGACATAAAGGGTTGGATGCAGGATTTTGAGTTAGGAGAGCGAGAAAGGCTTTTTGAAGGTGCTGATTTTCTGCGCCAGCTCATGACAGCAACTTAGTCCCACCACATCCTTCTTCACCAAGTGCCCAAGAGAACTTTCCCTCAGTCCCACGAGGTGTTTGGAGGGAAGCCAGACCAGGGCTGGCAATGGTATCAGGGGCAGAGATGGGATTTGTTACAGCGAGGCCTGGCCTGGGCCTGCAGGGCCCACATGCAGGGAGCCCCCTACTGACTGATGGACTGTGCCCTTGTCACCAGCTCCATGTCACCGCCGAGCACGGCTGGCTCCTCCAGACAAGGTGGCAAGGCAGTCTGTCACAGAGTGCCCACACAAAGAGCCTCTGCAGGACAGCGGGCAGTCAGCATGGAGAGGGCAAGGTACAAGGCTCCCTTATAGGCCTGCCAGGTAAACACCCCCCCACACCCCAGGGCCATCGTTGCAGAACCAGGCCGCAGCTGGAGGGAGAACCAAGCCCAGCACCGGCCCCCCAGCTGTGCCCTGCTGCTGGCTGTGGTGACTGCTGGGCAGCACAAGAAGCCACAGCGAGGTGAGGACAGAGACAAGAGACTCAGGCAGTGCCAGCCAGTACAGGCAAAAGACATGGTTATCATGCTCCTGTGTAGCAACAGGTCTGGCAGGGGCAGGAGACAACAGCAGAAATGGAAGCACAGGGGCAGAAGACACGTTAACGGAGACAATCAACGAGGGCAACAGAAGAGAGAGAAGGCCCTCATGGAGCAGGACCCTAGCGCACCTTCCTCAAATGGCTGTGAGAGACAGGTTGGCCAGCACAGCAGTTCTGTGCACGGACCACAGCAGAAGCAGCCTAGGAAGTCACAGTGGCAGGGTCACTGCAGCAGGAATTGGAAGCACCACTACATTTGGAAGCAACAACCACTACAGTGCACTGAGCCTCTCCACCAAGACCGGGCAAGTGAGCAGAGTGGCAGTGATCAAAAGAGAGAACTGCTCTGGAATGCGAGGAAGCGCTGCTGGATCACAACCACACATTTGCCAGCAGCAATATGGCAAGAGGCAAGGACGCGACTCCGGCCCATGAACCTGGCAGGGTACCGCCTGCCAGGGATGTGCACACCCCACAACACCAACCAGTACTTCATGGGCCACCGTGAGTACATGAGGATAGACGAAGATGAGGAGGCAGCGGAGGTATCTGAAGAAGTTAGTGACTGCATCACTGAAGATGAGGATTTCCCTCTGATGGCCGCTTTCCCTTCCACAGATCAATAGGCTGAAGGCACATCAGCAGAAGAGGAAGAGGAGACCACATAACCTGCCTGCCAAAACTGCAAGTACCAAGAACGATATCTCATGTGAAACCCTAACCAGAGTGACAGCAGAAGGAAAGTGTCTGACTTATAAAATCATCAGCTAATAAGAGCAGAGAACCTCTTGACGTTCAGCTCTCTAAATAAATATATATATATGTACTTCTAACCCTGCTGCCTACTGTCTAATGATTCACATATACTAAGAGAGGCCTGGCAGAATAAGAACCAGAAAAATGTTAGCATTGCATGTGCCAAAGTGATCAAAACTGCTACCCCAGACATTTATTTTTAGAGAACCCTCTGTTCCCCTTATGAACATATATTCCATTCAGGAGGGTTTTTAAGTATTAATTATAATACTTATACAACATTATTATGTTATACTGAAAAGAGAAAGCCTAACTAGATGATTAAATTTTTAAAAATCCCAACATGCATTTCAGCAGACAGTAGAATGGAGGGTTTTTTGAGCATTAGGAAAGAAAAAAGGGTACTTGTTAGATAAATATACTTTTTGCTATAAACAGATACTACAACCGATGACTGAAGTGTGCATTTGCATATATACAAGTAAGCAAATTAAATGCACCGCAAAAATAGGAGAAAGAGAACAAAAAAATCCCATTTAGATCACAGACCATGCACCTGGACCTGTCATGAATGCTCATATAGTTTTCCTTTTAGAAGATGTCAGGAAGAGGTAGAGGCTTGATGATATGCCGTAGTTTTGCTTTTTAAGGTGGCTGAAATTATAGCCATGGAAACCAATAAATATACTGGTATTCCCAGCAGGCTGCTTGAGAGAGAATGATGCTGATGTGGGCTAGGGATTTAAAATGGGGAGAAGGAAAAATGTTAGAGGGAAAGGCTGTGGATCTGATTCTTATATTTGTAGCCAAAGATAAAATGAGATGCCATAAGCCTTTTCTAAATTTGCTCTAAGTTGAGAGAATATTTTAAACTCAGTTTGTTATACAAGTATTCAAATTTTCAGGTTTCTAGTGAAACAAACCACTGAAAAGTATAAATAAAATCAATATTAAATACAGTGTTGCTATAGGTGTTGATAGGCTTTCTGTGCGAAGCAAATATATAAGTATATAT
Organism: Phylloscopus collybita; assembly: GCA_027886175.1. NCBI lineage: Eukaryota > Metazoa > Chordata > Aves > Passeriformes > Phylloscopidae > Phylloscopus > Phylloscopus collybita. The sequence goes on along the minus strand of JAJNNQ010000137.1, from coordinate 43,407,963 downwards.
TTTTATATATAAATGCGCACATTTAAATTTCTTGAATACGTCATAAAATTAAGTGTCTACCTAGATCTGTGGATCCATTTTTCTTCTTTGAGCCTTTTCCTCCAACTAGTTTTTAAAAGTCCTAAATTCTCTTGCTGAAGTTCGCCTTTAAATCTCATAATTTTTGGTCTTTAATACCTTTTGGTCTTCCTCCTTCACACTCTTCAGTGCTGGTTAATAGAAACCCTGTTAAACCATTAGAACTTGAACATTTTGCATGATGCAAATCTCTTATTTGTCAGAAAGCCTCGTTTTTAGCTCTCATGTCCTGACATAGCCCACAAGATGATACCATGGACTGTAATAAGACTGAGTAGTGTTGAGAGAGGGAGTAAGAGAGAGGCAGTAAAGCAAGAAAAGCTTTGATGTGCTATCAGAATTTGATAGCTTTGATAACTATCAGAAGTTTATGCTAGACTTATCAAACCCTTGCTTAATTGAAAACCATGTTACTAAATTTATTCCTCAATCACTGTAATTTTCTACCTTTTTACTATCTGTAAAAATTACTTCAAATTCACCAATCATGAAGAAAACAATTTGAATAATGTAAGGTTTATAGTCTCCTTATAGTATCTCTTCCTGGAATATTTTTGTATTTGAAAGACAATAAAAACCTTCATAAAGCTTTGGCTTATCAAAAAGGATCTTGATAGACTGCAGCACTGGGCAAACATTAATGGGATGAAATTTAACAAGTACAAAAGTCATATTCTGCACCTAGTAAGAGTAATGCTGGACACAAGTATAAACTGGGAGAAGAGTGGCTCTAGAGCAGCCCTGAAAAAAAGGATATGTGGGTGCTGATGAGCAGCAGGCTTTACACAGGTCAGAAGTGGGTGAGCCCTGTCAACCTCAAGGCAAAACACATGGGGTGCATCAAACACTGCATGACCAGCTGGGAAAAAAAGAAGGGTTTGTCCCACTGAACTGAATGTGGGCTTCCCTGAAGCACTGTGTGAAATTCTGGGCCCCACAATTTGAGAAGGTTGTGGAGATCCTTGAATTCATCCAGAGAAGGGCAATGAATCTGAAGAAAGGGCTGGAAGGCTGAGGACTTTGGGCTTGTTTAATTCAGAGAAGAGGAGACTGGAAGGCTGTCTCATTGCTTGCTACAGCATCCCAAGGAGGGGAAGTGAAGGGGAAGGTGCTGGTTTCTTTTCCCAGGTATCCAGGGACAGGATGCATGGGAGCAGTTAGAATCTGTGCCAGGAAGCTTTAGACTGGACATTGAGAAGCATTTTTTTTTTTTTTTTACTGGGAGGGCAGTCGAACACTGAAAGAGGCTTCCTAGAGAGGTGGTCAAGGCTCCAGGCTGGTCAGTGTTTAAGGGGCATTTGGACAATGGCCTTAACCACATGTCTTAACTTTTGGTCAGCCCTGGAATGGTCAGGCAGGTGGACTAGGTGATCATTGCAGGTCCCTTCCAGCTGAAAATATTCTATTCTATTCTATTCTATTCTATTCTATTCTATTCTATTCTACGTTGGAAGGTTAAAAAGAACTGCAGTATCACAAGAACAAAAAACAGAGCTTCCCCAAAGGCATTTCAAATGTAGCTCTCAAATATTTCACATTCTAATTCAGACTGCTTCTATTCAAATTTTATTACTGTTTTCTTCAATTGAAAGATTAAGATTTTTATTTTCTTTAAAGGATAAAAAAGATTTGTCTAATTTATTTAATTTTGTTTCGTAATGGCTAGATTTATATTTCAAGCAACATCAATTAGCATTTGAAATTCAGAAAAAAAAATTGGCTTCTTAATTCAAGAGTTCTTTGGTTTTTGCAATGCCAAGGCTCTATTAAGCTGGAATTGTTATTCCCTTTCTCTGTTTTGCTATTGAACTAGAAAAGATGATAATTTAATGCACCACAGATAGTACAAAATACTTATCATTTTGATATACAGTTGAATGTGTTCAATTATTGCAGAATATTTTCTCTATTCACAGTATACAAGTTGTATGTCATCTTTTTGAGTTCAGTGGTGGACCATTGATACTGTACTGCTCACAGGAGATTGCTTTAAAAGACTCTAAGTTCAGTTGTAAAGTTGAAATGCCTTTCTTCAAACTTAATTCTGCAGTGATTTATATATATTAAAAAATTTAGTCTTTTAGAAGACTTGTAATCTGGCAATAAAACAATTTAAATCCCAAGTTTTGAATATCTGGATATTTCATCTGCTTTTGTGATAGAATTGGGATTAACAGCTCAATAATATGGCAGAGAATGGCTTAAATATTGAATTTTTGTCTAAAATATTTCTAAGGAAAACCAGCTTACTGCATGTTTAAAAGTTTCATTTTCTGACAAAAAATAATCACAGCTGTTACAGAGCTGTTCAGTAATAGTATTTTATCTCAGGAGCATAAGGAAAAATGTATGGGTTTTTAATTTACTACTGTGAATTGGAGAAATAAAAAAGAAAGTAGAAAATATTCTTTTAATAGTAAAGAGTCTGGGCAAATTCTGTTAAAGTGATTGATTATCTATAATGGCACCCCAAGAGGGTATGAGTTACACTTATGAATCTCTAGTAAAAAACAATAGCTGAGAGAAAATAATAGCTTCTTCCTCCTCCCCCCCACCCCGCCTTTTTTTTTTTAATGCAGGCTAATATAGAAAAATAGTTTACTCTAAAGTGCTCTCACAGCTAGGAGGATGAAACAACCCTAACTTTACGGCAACATTTTGAATTTATCTTATTTATCAAACTATAATTTAAATTTAAGTTCTTCAGACAACCAGTATCTAATAATTTCAAGTTGTCTAAATACTTTCAAACTTGTGGCGCATCACCAGAAGACTTCCCAAATAAAACTTCGTAATGTCTCCCTAAACACACACTTCCTAAAACACGAGTTTATTGTGAACTGTGTTTTAATAGGTATTTCTGATGACCTCTGATTGTACATAAAGATCAGTTTGGCATTCACACTAAAAAAAAAGCTCATTACACAAAAATCTAAATCACTAATATTTTTGCTCTACATAATTAAATATATACTCAATTTAGTAAACGAGCTTGACAGAGAACGCCATTAATGGCAGTCCACAGACCTGGCAATATCTCTCTATTGCACACTAATGAAGAAGCAAGACTATTTTTACTACTCCTTATATCCTGGCAGTGGTGCCCGACAAGAGAGACCCATTCTTCATTTACTGAATGGGATATTGACAGACAAGTTACACCTTTCTGCTCCTTCTCCCTGAGAGTACATCAAGATACAAGCACATCAAGGTGGTGTCTCTCCCTTTCCATGGTCTTATGTGCCAGAGGCAAGAGATGAGGCTGATTAGAGTTTCATTTTAGGTATTACATGCAAAGAGTGGCCAAATTAAAGCTGAGAAGAACCCTGCAACCTCTAGTTTAACATTTTGCTGAGGAGAGGAAAAGGCTGAGGCAGATCTTATGAATGTATGTGAACATATCCAAGGAGGACAGTACAGAAGACAGAGTTGGAGATTCTTAGTGGTGCCAAAGTGATGACCTGAAGCAAGGGGCACAAAATTAAAAATAAGCAATTTCATGTAAATATGAGAAATACTGACCACCTCAGTGAGGGTGGTCAAACACTGACTCAGACTGCCCAGCAACGCTGTGGCATCTCCATCTCTGGATCTTCCAGACCTGTCCTGGGCAACCTGCTCCAGCAGACCCTGCTCTGAGCATAGGGGTTTGGCTCCACAATCTCCAAACACATCTCAGCCTCAGCCATTGTGTGATTCTGTAAGCACTTTAGCTTGGTTTTTTTTTTTCCTTTTGCAATACAGATTAGTTGCTAAGCACTACTTTAGCAAAAGTAAAAAACAGTTCCAAACCATTAATGACAGCATAGTAATTCTCCCCTGCATTTACCTTCCTACTGATCATGAATGAACTTTTCAAAAAGCGATAAAATTCCCACAGGAACCACAGTTTAAATGGGAGGCATGGCTTAGAATATACATCTGAAATGTAAACATAAAACAAATTACGTCACATAGATTTAAGAAATTGCAGCATTAAGGATATGTTTAAAAGAAATCCAAACAATGTAGCTTTGGTTTCAGTTAAGGGTTTTTTTGCAAATGAGATATTCATATGATTTATGTTTTATTATGTATTGATATCATTACAAAAACACATAAATGCAACATCTTTTAAAATCCATGAAATCTAATCTGGGACTGCAAAGTCCCAGACTGATTATCATTCTGTCTGACTGCTATTACTGCTATATCACAACAGAGATTTGGGTACCTTCCTTTGATAAATGTCTAGGAGATAAGTATCCAGTATTTGAAAATTATATAGTTGTTTACAAAGATTGCAATTAAATTACTTTCAAATCCCAGCCTTCCCCATCCAGGAGCTTTTCATCCATGGTAAGCACTTTTTCTAAAGCCAGATTTCTCCCACACTTATGTTCTCTATTTAACACCTTACTCAATCATCTTCTCTAATATTCCCAGACTGAACTGTTCGATGTTTTCTCTGTTCCCACCTCACTACCACCAGAAGCTCTCGTCTACATGAGAAAAGTAAAATGCACAAGGCACTGTTGGGCACTATACCTTTAACATGGAGCTTGGCATCTTTTTGACCTGAATTCTATGTACCTGTAGTCAGCAAGGGCTGAAGAGCACTCAAAGCCAGCAATCTGGATGAGGCCATCCTATTTTTGGGTGGGAAGGGACAAAGCTATATAGAAATAAGCTATGCGGTAGGCCTCAAGTCCAAAATGCAGCTTCAGAGATTTAGTTGCTATTTGTATGCCTTTCCTTGTTTGAACCAACTTTTCTCTCCTCCTGGCTTGAACTTTCTTGTTGGTAGCAGCACAGCAGTAAGCTTCGTATTCTGAATTTAGTCCACACCCTCAACTCAGCCTGCAAAAGATCAGAGCTGCCCAAATCCTTTTGTAGCCCTTTCAGCCCTGCCCTGGAATATGAGCTGGTACATGTGTCCATGTGGATAGCACTCATATACTCAGAGCAAGTGGAATCTCAGCCAAGCTGTAAAATCTTTTCAAACTATTAACTATAGTCATAACTAAATTTCACTTTTTTAAAAGATTCATAAATGGAAGAAAAAATTCTGGTGTATTTTTCATTTGTAAGAGAAGGGGTGTGCCCTAAAATAAAAGTCATGCTTCAGTTCAACATCGATTCCTGCCCTTTAGAGGAAGTACAGGAGGCTGCAAAAGAAGGAGCACAAAGATTTTTAACAGGGACCTGACACATTTTTGTATTCTCAGGAACAGCTGAAATAAATTTGATTATAAGTTTCCCAAAAGGTAAAACTGAAGAATATATCTAACATGGAATGTTTCAGTCCATGCTCAGTTACAAACACTTGAAGACAGGATACTATAGTGACAATCACAACTGATAATGGGCAATGCTTAAAATTACAAACTAGTGAACTACTAATAGAAACTGTACATATATGACATAATTGTTCCCCCATGATATTACACCTGAATAAAAACATATTTTGAGAACACAACAGGATACTGGATGGAATAAACACCTTTGGTCTCTTCCAAACTCTCCATACCTAAACCTGTGACAGGAACATCCCACCTCTTTAGACATCTAAAAAGTCAGTTGTCCTCTCCAGGAGTTTAGGAACATGGTCCAGACACAAATAAAAACAAAAATGATCTTCAGCCCTGAAAGTGTAAGATAGGTTCTTTACGTTGCACTGAGCAGAAGTCCATGCCTCATCCACAGCATGGTTGGCTTTAGCCTCAGGTGTAAAATGTGGTTTCTGAGGCATTATGGAGTTCAAATTACTGGAACATTTTGGCAGACTAACACGTGCATTATGAAAATATTAGCAGGATACAGTATTTGCCTATCCACTACTTCAGATGCCCACAGAAAATTTTTGTAATCTAGGTAGGAACAAGCTGTACAAAGCCATGAGTTATGATGCTTTGAGTCAGAGGACTAGACAGGTTGTGATACTCAGCTATGACAAATTGAGATCTGTACTGTGCAGTCTCTTCAAAACGGTGGCTTAAATTATCTACTATTACCTTTTAAAATACTTTCGAATGGGAAACATTTGGATGGAAATGCTTGAGTAATTACAGAGCCAGCGTGACGACACAACAAGACAGGATGCATTAACCAAATTAAATGTGGTGGGCTTGGGGAGAGGTTGTTGTGGTGCTGTGTTGTTAGCTTTTGGTGTTTTTCTTTTATTCCTTCTGTATATGAGTAATTTCCAGCTCCTACATTTTGCCCTTGCATTTCAGAACGCCCTGCTCCCGATTGCAGTGCAGAGGCCATCGAGGTGGGGATGCTCCCGGCCGGCGGCGCTGCGCGCCCGGGAACGCGGGGAGGCGGAGGCGGCGCGGGAAAAGGGAAGGCGAGGGTGCCTGCTTCTCCTGCCGCCTCCTGCTCCTCCTGCCGCTTTCTGCTCCTCCTGCGGCCTCCTGCTCCTCCTGCCGCCTCCTGCTCCTCCTGCCGCCTCCTGCTCGCCTGCCAGCTCCGGAGCAGCGCCTCGCTCGCTGCCTCTGCCGCACCGCCAGGCGCGGGGCTGCCCAGCCGTGGCACCGCTCCGCTGCGCTCAGGAGCTGCCAAACAGGGCAGCAGAGGCGTTTCGTCACTGTCAGTTGAACGCGTATTTGTCACCACGAAACTGGCAGGCCCTTTGCAGCTAAAAGGTTTTATTTGTGATTGTAGCTTTTTGTCAGATCCGAGCTTTCATTCCTGGCACTGAAACCCGTCTCTGTTCAGTAGAGCCTCTAGCACCGAGTCACTGCTGCCCGAAAGGAACAGATTAAACTCAAAGTATCCTTTCAATTTCCCTAACACATGACACCTGGGCACTAAGGCATTACATTATTTGGGCAGGGAAAGGACAGTAGTTTTAGGACAAGTCCTAAATAGTTTAATAGTCTTAATTGTTAAGAAACAGAATGAAAGGAAGCATGAATAATCTGCCCTCATCCATGTAAACCCTGAATTTCAGTCTCCACTCCAGTCCTGGCATTCTGAATGGTGATAAGTGAGTTGCGAAACAAATTTAAACTTTGATTTTTCTACAGGCAAAACAGCAGTCTTTTACTTAAGGCTGCTGGATGTGCCAGTGTGTTTAATCCACTCATAAACTGTTTCGAAAAGTCTGGATGCACACTGCAAAATAAATAAAAATGTGTATCCAGGGGTCATCCCAGCTCTTGTTTCAGGTGGGGAATATTTTTAACTGTTACTGAGAAGCAAGAACTGAAAAGCATGAGAAAAGGCTGGTTTCAGCCCCAAAGAGGATTGAGGTTTGAGAGTGGGAGGAGGAAAATTTGAAGCCAGTAAAAATTCCTGGGAAGTGAAAAGCATCAACTGCCTGAATCTCAGTGCTGGTGGGAGTAGTACAAGCTTTCCATCTGCTCGTCTCTAGTATGCAGAGCTAGTCAGAGAGCCCAACAGAGCATTTTCCTGCTTGAAAACACAGTTTGACAAAATTAAAGCACGGTCCAGGTTCACAATGAAAAATTGTCACTGTTTAGAAAAGAACAAGGGTGACAGAGGGGGAGATTCTGCAAAAAGCAAAATGGAACATGTTATGGCTTTGTTTCCAAATAATTTTTCATTTCTATTAACATGAGTTTTAAGAAACTGAGTTATCTATAAATGATAACACCAGGACCAAATTACATCATACACCCCAAAATATTGCTAAAAATGATCATTATATTGGGCTGCCATGTTATCTGGATATGCCACAAAGGGTGCATAAGCATTACTTTAGAAATGTTTTAGACACCTAAAAAAAAAATTCATACATTGATGTTTTTTAGTGTCATTATCTCTATGGAATAGAGCTTTAGACCATGAAACCATCCTGAATTCATTAAGTACAGTGATTATTTTATGCCCACAGCCCAAAGAAAAAGCAAGTGAATTGTTTAGAAAGGTGCCAGTGGCTGGTGAAATATGCCACTGAATGTGGCAGTTTGAGGGAAAAACAGTTTTACCATTCTAGGGCTGAATTTTCTCCTTTTTAGACTCAGAAAAATAAAAGTTAGGGATACCTTGCTCTTAAATGTAGAAGAAAACCTACTTGTAGTAGTTTGTCTGAGGAGACAGAGGCAAATCAAAATACAACAGTAACTTTCAGAAAAAGGTGGTGCTTGGCCAGAAAATAAACTGTTCTCCAAAGACCTTGTCTTCATATTATTGCTTCTTTCATAGGTAACCAAGCTTATGAAGACTTTTAAAGGCTAGCAATTTGTCCTGTTTGCTGTACGTTTATGGCATAATGGAAGGTGCAACAAAATTATTCTACTATTCCTGTGACTTCATGGGAAGGAAGACCCTCTAACTGCCTGGGGACCTAAACTGCCTGGCTATATTTTATCTTCTCTCCCTGCCCTCAGCACCTAACCCATGACAGCAGGCAGCTGAGTAGTTTGCTAGATAAATTACAAAAATCCAAAACACATCAAGCTTAATTTTCAGGCTATAATAGTAAGAGAGTAATTTATATCAGTGTAACTCTGTCATTTTATACAGATATACGTCATCCATATTATTTAAAATGCATGCAGATTTCTCTTGATCTTTCCACTAGCTTTTTCTGCCGTCTTGCCTAATTATCAAAGTGATGTCTTGCCCCTAGAGAGAAAGTGATTTGATATGTTTTTCTAGTTGCTGCAGTAGCTGAGTCATAATACATGGTTTGTGAAATTACATCCTTTCTTTGGTGATGGCAATAAGATAGAGGGAGCTGCATGAATTGGTATATACGTAGGAGAGTTTCAGAGAAGAGAAAGATTTTGGCAGGGTAAAGTCTACTTTTAATCCACAGAAGTGTCTCTACTGTAGAAAAGAGGACTAAAAAACCCACTGTCAAACTAATGGTTTTGGCAGAACATTTCTCCTGGAACCATGTTTTGGTGTGAATTGTCTCTAAAAAAAACCCCTTAGATAATATATTAAAGTAGCTTGAAAGTACTTCTTGTTCATTTTTACATCCCTAAGCACGTTTTTAAAAACCTAGGACTTTTCTAAGAAGGAGATGGCTAATTAGAACAGACATGTCCAGAAATTATATAACTGCTGTAGTGTACTGAAAAACAAATCTTCACAGGGATTTTTTTCCTGTTTTTTTAGCAATTAATCTTTTAAATAAATGCCTATACTGATTAAAATAGCTATCTTGGCCAAATAATTAATTAAGAAAGCAATCAAACAGAAGGCATAAGTGAACACAGTCCTGTGACTGGAGGGCTTTTTAATGCTGCACATGTTCCTACCAGTCAGCACTTCCTTTGAAAGGCTGGAACAGCCTTGTTTGCTCTTCAGCGACAGATTAAGCACAGATGGCAATTCAACAGTCTTGTCTGCACACGTTGGCCCAGAGAACGTGACCTGCATCTGTTTTAAGCAAGAGACTAATGTGTTTGCTCAAGACACCAGCAGGCATTGCTGAGTAATCCTTGGATTCACACAGCAGCCTCTTTTCTTGCCTCCGAGATTTCTCCAATGTGTAAGAGCAGGTGTTCATACGTGCTTGCTCTAGGTTGAACAGTGGCTTTCTGGAACATGGTTGAAATTTCTGTTTTGAGGGATTTTTTGTGGAGAATGTGAAGATGAACATATTATATTTTAGAGAAGGGTTACTGGATGCTATGCCACAAAAATTTTGTTCTTAATATGTAATCATATTAATCATGGCAGCAGGCTATGATTCAAATATGCATTTTGAATAAAAATCAAAACATTTGTTGTGCGTTTAAGAATATTTACTCTGTACATGTACAGCATTATTTGTCAACCAGTAGTTTTGTGACGTAAACACAAAATCTACATACAGCAAGTTTGCCTTCAAATAAGCAAACAAAACCCCTTTAAATTTTCCTTATTATATAAATTTCTATGCAACACTGGATAAAACTTAGAACATATTTTGTCTTTTCTTCAGAAAACTGGTAAGATATAATTAACATGGAAAATAAGGACTTTGTGGATTTTCTGGAAAGAATTCTAAGGTACTATCCTAGAGGTGTCAGATAAGGCTGAGATCCTAATGGCCAATATTGGCTTCATTTTTTGTTGGTGGGTTTTTTTGGTTTTTGTGCTTGGTGGTTTTGTTTTGTGCTTGGTAGTTTTGTTTTGTGCTTGGTGGTTTTGGGTTGTTTTTGTTTTGTTTTGGGTTTTGTTTGTTTGTTTGTTTGTTTGTTTTTAATCTTAATGAAATCTTTACCTTGTGTGTAACATTTAAACAATTACTATTAAAAAAAAGTGCAGTCACATTTTGAAGAGTTGCTCAAACTTCACATTAGTGGAATTTCTATCTGGTTGTCACAGGTACTTTTTTCCAAAATCGTATTTATTTGTCCTTTATTCCACTGTGATAATATTGCATCAGACCAGGATATGATCACAAAATGTACATTTTGGGGGTTATGGCAGAAAGGCTGAGGACTGCATCACAGCAATAAGGAGAAACTATTCATAATGTAGGGACAATTGTAAATTTTAGACATTTTTTGTAGTCAGAATATACACATTGCTTTCAAGGAAAAGAAATTTCATGGTTTTCATACAATTCAGTTAGCATGACCTACAATTCAGCAGTTAATTTTAATACTGGTATACTTACTTTTTAAAATCCATTCATAAAACTCTTTAAACTCACAAATAGAATTAACTTGAAGTTCAGTCTTAAGAAACTTATAATTCAACAGGTTATTCATCCCTTTGAATTCTTTTTGCAATATTTTTTCACTAGTTCTTCACAAGGAGGACTGAAGTGTTCCCCTTCCCTCTTTCCCCCGAGGCCAGCTGCTAGCTCAGATTTTAGGGAGGTTTGGGCAAGGGGATCTTCAGGATAGGGAAGTAAATCCAAAAGAGGCTCTTACCCTGAGATGTGTTCCAAGGTTTATTCCATGAAGAGATCTCAAGGCCAAAGAGGGAGAACTCAGAGGGATGGGGGGTTTTATCCATTTCATGGTAGGGGGCAGGGTTACCTGGCCAAAGGCCATAGGTCAGAGGCAAGGGGCAGGTAGGGTTTCACGGGGGAGACCAATGCCAGAGGGATACAACAGAGGACAGATAAAAAATCTAAAATTTTAAGGAACTAAGAACCGGAGATTTTGGAGTTAGAATATTAAATCATTTCTTGATACAAAATTCCTGAAGCACATCTTTGCACTCTAATGAATGTCTCAGTGCACAATACTCCTAAAAACAAGTTAAATATTATTTTTTGTCAATTTTCAGCATTAAAACCTTGCAATTTCATGAAAAATCAAGTGAGTTTTTTTGTTTGTTTTTTAATCCAGAGATGGTAGTTGAACCTTGGAATATTTTTTCTTCTGAAATCAATCTCTGGAGCCAAATGGCAAGACCCAATCAATATGACTAAAAAAAATCCCTGATCAGTTCATCTACTTCCCTTAGAAGGTATTTTGGGGGAATAAAATAAGAGTCTGTCATTCAGTTATTATATGTTACATGCTCTTCAATAAAAAGTGTCAGAAAATTAAAACTGAATTTTTAGATCACATCATTGATTAACTTATTTTAAAAGAAATACAAGTAAGAATCACTGAAAGTGTCTGAAGTGTCACTGTCTTAATGAATCAAGCATTTTTCACCTAATAACGGATGCTAGTTGGAACAGTTGGAACAGATGGTTAGATTTTTTAATTTTTTTTTTTCATAAAGGCAAAAATAAAGAATTTTCACAGACTTCAGGCTCTTCTGGGTGCCGCGACCTTCCAGGTGAAGTGTCTTTAAAAAGACACTCACGGTGTCTGGCACACAGGCACACCAAAGTGATACAGCTCAGTTGTGAGGGCTGCAGGAGCAGCCGAGCAGCAAAGCTCTTCTCAGGCAATGCAGGATAGGAGCAGGAGGCGATCTCCCAGTGTCAGGGGCTACTTCATTAGAACAGGAACCAGCGACTGAAAGACTGGGAAGTCTCAGAAACACGGAGTTTTATAGGGTTTGGAGTGGGTGTGGTCAGCAACTTGGACCAATTAGGGAAAGGACTGGGAAAACAACCAGTCAGGGAAGGGGTCCAAAATCGTCCAATCAGGGGAAGGCAAAAACCAGGAACTAGGGTAATGGCAAATCATGAGCAGAGGAATAGCATACCTGTAAAGGTTCATGGCATTGTGAAGTTTCTTGCTCGCTGTGAGCACAAAGGAAGCTCTCTTGAAGCTTAGAAACAGCTTACACGCTGTCAACCCTCCAAGGGATGGTGAGCTCCTCTGTGGCTGGCCCAGGGTCCACCAAAAAGAAGAAGTCAGGTCACATGCAAATCTTTTTCCTTTTTAAGTGTTAGATTTTTGAAACCTGAAAAACACAGGAGACCAAAGGAAGACTAGGAAATGTGGGCTAATTCTTCACTGAGTTGGGGACCTGTTTACACAGGATGCAGGACACAGAAAAGATGGAAATACTGAATACCTTCTTTGTCTCACACTTTACTAGCAAGACTGGCCTTCAGCAATTCCAGGAGGAAAAGTTAGAGCTGGACCCTTAGTGGAAGAGGATCAGGCCAAGGAATAGCTAAAAAACTTGGCATTGATCATGGTGGCTGAGTGAAGTGCCTGAAGACTGGAGGAAAGCAAATGTCCCCAGTGTCTTCCAGAAGGGCAAGAGATAGGACCTGAGGAACTACAGGCTGGTTAGCCTTCATCCCTGGGAAGATAATTCCAGAAACTATTTTCAGTCCTATTAAGAATGAGAAGGTCACCAAAAGTAGTCAGTATGGCTTCACCAAAGTGGATGGATGGATGGATGGATGAGCACACAGTGAGGCAGATTGAAAACTGGATGAATGGCTGGCCCCAGAGGTGATAGACAATGGCATAAAGACTAGTGGTGTACCCCAAGGATCAATACTGGAGCCATTCCTGTTTAATATTCTTCATTAATGATCTGGATGATGGGGCAGAGTACAACTTTTCAAATGCCAAATTGAGAGGAAAGGCTGTTACACCAGAGGGCTGTGCTGCCATCTGGAGGAACCATGACAAACTGGTGAAATGGGCTGCCAAGACCTTCATGAAGTTCAGCAAAGAGAACGTGAAGGCCTGCACCTAGGGAAGAACCAGATCAAGTACCAAATGTGCTGGGAGCCATACAACAGGAGAGTAGCTTGGCAGAAAATGACCTGGGGGTCCTGGTGGACACCACATGGAATGAGAACCAACCATCCTTCCCCTTTATTCAGTGCTGTGAGGCCATCTCAAAAGTACTGGGACCAGAGATCCCTTCCAGCTTCATCCATTCTATTACTGATTTTGTGACAAACATTCTCTCTGCTTAGCATTCAGCCCTTGCTCAAATTACTGCAGAAGTGCAAATATACATTTAAAATACACAGGAGAGAAAAAGAAAATCCAGGTAGGGAATGTTGACAGATATCTACTAAACACACAAACTGAAAGTGCAGCAAGTTTTAATTGCTTTACTTCAGGAGAACAGAAATAGACATTGTTAAGCATGTTATCCTTCCAACTAAGTAAAACCTGAAAAATAAAGTATTAAAAAACTTTTTAAAAGATGATCCAAACCAATCAAATGAAGAGGCATATGAGGATGAAAAAAGTAATCAATGGGAAAAATTTTACAGCTTACATTCCTGAAAATACTGGCTATTTTAAAAGGAAGATTCAGTTCAAAGTTATGCACATATTAGGCATCCTCTGTTTCTCATTGGTTTAGGGCTATGGAGAGAAGTGGATCATCACAGTGCTATCCTGACTTTGCTCAAGTAACTGAAAATAGGTATTTTTCTAAGATCTTTCCTTCAAAACTCTGTTCTCTCTGTAGTTTTGATCCTCATCTGCAGCATTCTTCTACAATATTTAATCTTGCATGTCTAGTTAGGGTTGCAATATTGCTAATTTTCTCGAAAGAGATATCTGAAACATCTATTGGTGTGCTTGTCTTATTACATCCAAATACGTCTTCAGCCACAGCACAGGAACACGCAGGGTTTTATACATTTCTATAAATATGTTGCTAGAGAAACATATAACCTGTATCTCTAGTAGTAAACCAAAGAGTACAAAGATATGTTTCCGGGCCCTGAAGCAATCAGCATAGAACACTAAATTGTTAGACTTGGTGCCATGGTGATCTGGCCCAAGTCAGCTACCCCTGCTCCAAACACCTCCTGAGCGCTGTTCAGGGGTTAGCATGGGTTGAGTATTACTCATTAAGCATCTATAAGGCTGTTTTGGTTAGAAGAGAAGAGTTTAATACCATAGGTGATGGTCCCCAATACACTGAGCTCATTAGTCTAGATGGTTCCCAATGTCTATAGTCCTTTGAGACCTGTAGTCTGAAAGCCTCATACATAGCCTGAAAACCAGTCAATTCTCAAGCCCTTTGTCAATTATTTTTCTCTTCTCTTCATTACAGAAAAAAACTGAATTAGGCAAATCACATGACAGCCAAAAATTACCAAATTTGGGCTCAGAGACATCATCACAAGAATCTCATGCAACCTTTTATTTACCCTTCCTTAAAGGAACCAGATGGAACCACCATCCTTTTTTCAAGACTGTCTCAAACAATCACAGAATTTTTTTCTAGGTTGGAAGAGACCTACCTTCAAGATCATCAAGTCCAACCCATGCTCTAACACCTCAACTAGACCACGGCACCAAGTGCCACATCCAGTCTTTTCTTAAACACATCCAGGGATGGTGACTCCACCACTTCCCCGGGCAGGCCATTCCAATACTTTATCAATCTTTCTGTGAAAAACTTTTTCCTAGTATCCAACCTATATTTCCCCTAATGCAGCTTAAGACTGTGTCCTCTCCTTCTGTCAGTTGTTGCCTGGAGAAAGAGACCAACCCCCAACTGACTGCAACCATCATTCAGCTTCAAGATGAATAACTATGTGAAGCAAGATAGCTAAAATATAAAGACACCTGAATTTTATGCTCACACTCTTGTCTAAGATCACAATAGAATGTAGATTTCCCCAGCATAATGACAGTCTACACACCTTGCTCAATGTAGGTCTGAAATTCTACTTTAAGATCCCCTCATTAGGTGCCATAATCTACAAACTGAATCTGATTTCTTCCTCTATCACTACAATTCCAAACTAAATTCTAAAACTAATTTAAGGTTGATTTGTTGTTTGGTTTTTTCCCTTTTGATACAATGGAGATATAATCATTTTTATTTATTGACTAAAATAGCTAAATGGCATTTGAGCAACCACTAAAAAGTGTATCTATGAATGAAAGCTCTAACTACAGGAATCTAAAAATAAAGGTCTTAACTTTAATATGGCAATCAGTGATGACTGTCATCTTCTAATTTCAAATTCTAGTTACTTTAATGTTTTATTTTGGTTTTGGTTTCTGTTCAAATATACTCAACATTTTGGAGCATCTCAATTGATCTTGCTGATATAGATCAAGTCTGACAGAATACAATTGATTTTTGGTTTCATCATTGAAATACTTTCCTCCTTTTTCTTGTTGCTCTAAAGCATCGATCTGTGCCATAGATAGGGCTTTAAACACATGCCTTAGAAACAGTGAATATTAGTAATTAATTAGTTCCACTATATCTTCAGAGAGATTTGAAGTGTCTTGACAGATAACTCATGTGATGTCGTGCCACAGATTTTTCCTACGGCACCTCCCTACTTTAAAGGATTCAAAGATTTATTTACTGCCACTGGAACTTCATGCAATACAGCTTGACAAGCAGCAGCAAGGACAGTGAAGTGGACTATACATACATAATTATAGAAAAAGAACGACTTTTTCTTTGACAAAATGCTTTCAAATTCTTGCAAAATACCAAATAAAGCCTGTGTATGCTAAGAAAGGAAAATGAGCAATGAAATGGCTGTAAAAAGCATCCATCTCAATAGCTCTTCTTCTGCAATAAGATTCATAGGCTTTTTAAAGAGAAGTCCTATAAAGCTGTCATAAAAAATATAAATGCTACAGAAGAGGTATATCGCATATATAGATTTGATGGTTTGATAGTCCTGAGATTAAAGAATTAATGTTAACACAAGAAAAGACAGCATGCTGCTTTTATTACCAAAACAAAATAATTACTATTGACAAGGTTTAATTTGATAAATATTATATAAGCTATAAAACCTAGAAGTACAATTTACTATTTTCATGTCGTTCCTTTTTCTTTACAATCAATTTCATTCAGCTTTGATATGAAGAGTTTTCTTAAAACAAGTTTACTTTCCAGGCATGTCAACGTCAAGTTTTTAGACTGACAGGAGACAGATAATGAGAAGACAGGCATCTACAGTACTTCACTGTAATTAAATGTAATGTAATTAAATCTATGATTGTAAATAGTAAAAACATTTACATGAGTCTCTGATGTTTCTTTTTAGAGTTCACAGCAACTGACTGAGCTTTTAAGCCTGTCAAGAAAGAGAGGTATTTATCTAAGGTGGCCCAGGAATCATAGCCTGCCCTCTTAGTTAGCAGCATTGTAAATCTCCATGTACCATTTTCAAAATTGTGTCACCAGTGTAATCTCTTCCAGCCCTCAGTTACAGAGCTGCCTCCTTCACTGTGTCTGCACACAGGTTGGAATTCACTGCTCTAGTACATCGGCCACATACTCCTCTGGTAGTTAAAAGATAAGACTTTTCAGAAAACTGCTAAAAATGAAATAAATTTTAATATTGCACTGTTGGGGTGAAGTAAGACTGTAGCAACTACAGCCTCAAGCCTACAGATGCAAAATCTAAATTCTGATTTATTTTATTACAGATTTCTCCAGAAGGTCTGTGAAAAGTGGAAAACAACATCATCCGTGCAAAAGAGGAACACCCTTAGGTTGACTGTGTTCTGTGCTATTAATAATTAGAAAGAAAGAAAAACAGAAGAGTTCATCATTTTTCAGCAGCGGAAAATGTGACTGTCAGCAATTTAAGACACATTCTGTGACCTATAGAGCATCCCTGCCCCATCCTTTACAGACTGTGATATCCTATGTTGCATTTTGAGGAATGCTGTCGTCACCTTGATATATATCATGATTAGAGACTAACTTAAAGCAGAACTGATAATTTGCTTAATACATAGACTTATACTTCCCACAAACCAAACAAGAGGAGACACTTTCAGCTCAGCTATAGAGGGAGAAACTTTTTAGCCTAAGAACTTTGAAAACCATCTCCTTTATGATACCCTGTATTTTTAAACAAGCATTTACTTCCAGGAAACAGCAGCAATTCTCCAGCAGCACTGAGAAACCTCTTTGACAGACTCAAATTCCAACTCAGCCTCTCAATTCAGGGGCATTACCCTGACTTTCTAACCTATACTATTTTATTTTTTTTTTCTGCATAAAAGACTTCGAGTTGATACTTCTAGCTGGTGAAAATGTGGGTTCTTTTTGTGTTGTGTAGACAAACTAAAATGATTTCTCTTAGTATCCAAAGTATTTGACACTTTCAAAACCTTTTTTCACCCTTTCACTCACCTTTTCAATTGTAAATGAAAAAACTTCAGAACTGACTCTTTCCAGAAATAATAACAACAAAAAACAACAACAAAGTTATAACATTTCCAGATTTTTCCATTCTTCAATTCCTTTTATAGCTGGTCCTGAAACAGAGGGATTTTTGCCATTTGAGAAGGCAACATTCTGCCTGGCATAGACCTTATGGTTTTCACCCTGTCTGATGGAGATGACAGAACTACCTTCTTTTCCTAACCACTCCCCAAACTGAATGAAGATATGTAAAGAATTAAACTTTGGTGCCTGACAAATTTACTGTGGGGTTAAAAAATGTGTTTTGTAGAAATATCACGTATAAATGAGAATTTAGTCTTTTAATTTTTTTCTGGTAATAGATGAGATAACACAGGGACATTTCAGTACACTTTCGTGGCACATGGTTGTTCAAAAGTACTCTAACTTGTCTGACTTTTTACTTTTAGCAGTTGGGATTTTTTGTTCTAGGCTTTTTTGTTGGTAACTATGAAGTACTGTATCATATCTCCTGTCCAAATTCTGGTGTACTGTCTTGGAGATCCTGGTCCTCAGACACTATAAAATTCAGCTGTAAGAACAATTTGGTAGATCTGGGAGTTAATCTCATATTTCCAATAATTTGTGTATGTTAAAAACTTCTCTAAAGCTTTTCAACTCTGCATGACTTTCTTGTAGTATCCTAAATGAGGGTACCATGCTAGCTGTGGCTTCTAGCTAATAAGATGATTATTTTTATCATCTGTAGTAATTAATTGGAATGAGTCAGGTACTTGAAGGCAATGAAAAAATAAATCAAAAGAACTGAGTTAATCAGGTTAAAATTTAAACTATCTGCAGAATTTTTTTTCCAATATAGAAACTAGCTTTGAAGAAAGCGCCATAAAGTGGCATAAGTGAACTAAATACAACTTTTCAGAGAATTAAAAAAATAATTTTCGGTCTAAATTCTGGAATTCAAAAGGAGAATCTTTTAGCAATAATATGTAAGACTTCTATTCATAGAGCTACATTTCCAGTTCAATTCCTTCCTCATTGAAAAGTGTTTTTCCTGCTCAGTATATGCATCTGAAATAAATGAGATCAATAGGAGACTTGCCAAGGCTTGGATTTCACTCTAAATGCTTTGCATGTAAGAAATGACCTTTTCAAAATAGCAGTCTTGGCTACTAGGTCTGATGATCCTTAGATTTAAATTTCTGCTTGCATACTACATATTACATATTACAACAGAAATAAAGGCAGATTCATAGGAAGAAAAGCTATGTTATTAGTCTTTCAGTTTCTGTATTCCCTCTGCATTTGAGAAATTACAAAGGGCAGACTCTGTATTGTTATGAAGTAGGAAATTACTTACCTTTTCAAAAATTATATTTTGGTACAGGAGGAGTTCTATATGTTATTTTACAGTAATTTTTTTATTAGGAATCACTCTTCATAGCTGCTCAAAGCAGAACTGGACAATAGGTTGATAAACACATTTTTTGGTCTGTTTTCTCTTCTCTCCTCCTGATTTTAAGGACTCAGGATGCTCTATTTCCATTCCAGGTTGGAGAGCTGTATGTAGTTTCATTATCACTCCTCCATTAGAGGAGTTCCTTGTGGATCGTCCTTTCCCACAGCCCTAATTTCCTTTCAACCAACATACAAATACTTCAGGTTATCAGTATTTAAAACTGTTCTAGAAATCATGGAGGTGGAGGGGAAAAGTGCTGCTATGTTGAAATATGGTAGCTCCATAGCAGGAGAGCTTGTTATGACACAAGAAGCTTGATCACCAGATACAAGTTAATATCCACACAAGACACTTCTGACAAAGCAGGCATCCTGCCTGCCATAATCTCTGCTAATTCATTGTAACTCAGGAATTTATAGTACCAATATACATGATAAGCAGTTATGTTGCTCTGAGATTCTTCTCTAAAAGGAGACCACATATTTTCCAGAAGTCTGTAAGGTCCTCTACTGCATTTTCTGCTACTGATTTTATTGTGGAAACCCTCTGTTAAGTAAGAAGAAATTTTGCTTTCCTTGCTTTGTTCTCTACTTTCCATGACTGACAGTGTCTGTTTCCAAAGCTTTCCTTAATGTGTACCACAGAAATCTCTTCTGAGGAGCCAGTAGTCGCTTTTTTTAACCTGGAATAGAGTTTTTGAACAGCTATTTCTAATAATCTGTTTGCTTACAGCAGAGGTTAAATAAACCCTTCATTTATACTTTCTGGGTGGCTGCATAACTCAGGGATGTTTATACTCTATCACAAGTTCCATGTGTGCCTCGTGAGTCACACAGATGTCTTGTTCATTCCTTAAGACATGTTGTTCAAAAATCACTGTACTTCTGTCAGAAAAGCTAACATTTGGTGAACAGGACCTTACTGTCTTTTTGGATATAGATGATTGGATATACCCAGTTTGAAAGGATAAGGAAAAGCCAGGCTAAGGTACCAGGCACATGGAACCTTGCGCTCATACACCAATGCTGCTGTGTCACAGTCACCCCTAGTCAGTGATGTTCTGTTGCTTGTGTACTGCGGTCAGACATGCTTTACAGCTACTGTTGCAAACCAGTGGTGGGGCATTGTTAGGTGTGGTGATCTAAGGAATGGACCATTTGTGGCCTTGCTGTCGTACTGCACCATCTGTGTGTGGGCTTTCTGAGAGACTGAAAATAGAACTCCACTAATTCATAGCTCTGGTTAATTCAGAAAGAAGGACTGACATAAATTAGTCTTTTGATATTTTTTTCCCCATTGGACAAAGAGTTCAGATTGTCACACAAGTGAAATAGTTTCTAGTTGATCCTCTGAGGCACTGACAGCACTTTCATCCAGTCAGAGAAATGGAAACAAAATGTTGATTTTCTATAGAAAGACAAGATTCAGCTTTTAAATGTGTCACAGAAGAGTATCAAAAGATGTTTGCAGACAGTCAGGGAGAGCACAAAGTTTGTACCAGCTGCAATTAAAAGTTCACAGAAGGTTTGCTGGAACTAATACCTGAATACTGAGCAGATGTGAATCAGAGCTGCAAAGTGCTTGACATTTTGATACCATGTTTCACAGACCTTTAATGAATATATAAAGCTACAGAGCAAATGGTGGACTACTGAATACATAAAGCAACAAGCCCTATAACTGAATGTCATTGGAGAATAAAGCTACACAGCTGACAGGACACAACTGTTGTATATGCACATTTCCCTACCGGATTATCCTTTGGGAATACACACAAAAGGGAATCCCTCATGGTTGGTGAAGGAAGTCAGAGAAGAAAAGAAAAGGAAGTGTAAAGGAGAAGATTGTAGTGAGCTGTCATTATCGACTGTTAACACAGTTTCTAGGGAGTATAATTGTCTAAACAGATCAACAGATTTCCCACAACTGTTGGAAGCTGCAGATTGATTAACACTGTCTGTTCATGGCTCAAAGCTAAAGTGGAGATCACATGGGCACTCACATCTCATGTGCCATGCCATCACCAGCAGTTTCCAGAGCTTCAGCTGAGGCTGAAGGCAAGATGGGATAGCAAAGGATAAGGTTCCTGCAAGTTCTGAGTTTTAAGATTTTAATATCTTTCTCTCTGCCAAACACTTGTTCATCTCTTAAAAAAAAAAAAAAAGTTAGGAATAAAAAAAAAGGACTGAACATAGTGATAAGGCTTTCTTTCAAATGCACACTTCTTTATCATCCAATTCCCACCACTGCCTCCCCACAAAGATCACAAATTTTACAGAATTAGAGTGGAAGAGGAATCCCAAAATATACAAAGCTACTGAATGCTAAAGGACATGTGACTGTCTTTTGCTGGCTCTTTAGATACTGAGAAGAGTTGAGAGAATTACAGCTGACCTTGCACTGATGTAATCTTTTAGTGGCACCCACCTTTGGAAATGGATATTCCAGGAAGAGACTGGAGAGGGGCGAGTGACATTCACCTAGAAGTAACATCTACATTCAGGATGAAATTCACCTCTTTGCCAAGAATTGCTAGAGTTATTTATAGAGAAATCTCATATAGTGGGCCCCAATCAACTCCCTGAAAAGGGCCAGTGTGAGTTCTTGGCTTGCATGAAAAATATCTGCCATCCCAACCTGCGTGTTGGAATAAATAAAACTTGCAGTAATGTGCTCTGGTACTCTCTGTAGCCAGTAAGGCCCTGAAAGTAGATTATTTTTTCCTTTATTGTGCTCTGAAAGGTTTCCATGTTAACAGAACAATCAGCTTTCTTTTTAAGCATAAATTGGCATTTTTAAGCTGTTCAGTGTGGGTGAGCACTGTCACTACTGTAGTTTTTTGCCACAGGAGACTGTGGAATGAATAAATAAATGCTTATTTCTGACATTCCCCTACTCCTTGAATGTAACATCTGTCACAGAATGAATCAGGCGAGTCAAGAACCGTTGCCTTCCTTTGACACATCTATAGCTCACACACTCTCAGTCATCAGCTGAATTCATTACTTATTTTTGTAGAGACTTTTTGATTACAGAATTCCTGTAGCAGAAGCTTGCTTTAATGGTAATAATAACAACGATGGCAAAAGTATGACCAACGTCTACTGCACAAGCAAAAAGAACTGAGAAATAAAAATACTAACTGATGATGCATCATGAGTGTTTTAAGTGTGAAGAATTAAAGATACATCTAACTAACAGGCATATTCCATCAGTGATTTACAAATGGAACAGAGTCCTCACCAGCATCTCCAAAATATAATTCAGTGAATGTGTTTCAGTGTTCAGGTTTGCTATAAAATCAAGTCAATAATTCTGAGAGGTCAGTGTTATGAATTTGGACAACATGAGAAGAAAACTAGGTTTGATATCCTATTACAGGACAGCATCACAGATATGGAAGTATCAGGTAAAAGCACTGACTGGTAGTAAGTTGGAAGGAATGAACAGGGGATAAGGACACAAGGAGTAATAAGGAGTAGGGTTGGCGTGCCTCAAATGAGCAGAGAGGGTGTTATTTGGAGAGACAAGAGATCTGGCTATGACAATCCAATGGGGCTAGGATTGTAGGTCTTGGGATGTTGAAAGTACATCAGAAAACAGAAAAGACATATTCATTCACTGAACAAAGCATTTTTACCAGATGCCTAACCATGGAGGAAAAGTGGATGGAAAGAGAACAGAACAGCACCTCCTGGCTCAGTGCAGGAAGGTGAAGATTTTCACAGTGGTAGTATCCTTCCTGCAGGCCCTGATCAGGCATCTTTGGTCCCTGTCCCTCCTGCCCTTACTGTTTCACTGCCCTGAGCCAAGGCAACTACTTACAAAGCCCCTTTCTGCCCTGCCTCCTGTTCTTCCCCTTGACTCCTGCCATCTCCTAGCAAAGCAGGAAACAAATCTGGTGTAACCAAAACTGACCAAGGATACAGTGCCAAGGAAGACGGAATTTAAGCAGCAGTGGGCCATGGATTGTATGTCACTAGGGAGTGAGTGGGTGAAACCAGAAAGCATTAGAGGATTCAGGAAGGTGTGAGGACACCACAGATCTTTTGGGAGAAGGGAGTTAAACAGATGATACCAAGATATATTAGTAACATTTCCACTGGACTTTCTACAGTTCAAAAAGACTTTCCATGTTACCACAACCCCATTCCTCTGTGTGCATCTCTGGATGCTCAGCTTGTTCACAGCCTTCACCAGGGAAGGAGGAGGCAATGTCTGCACACAAGTGCTGCTCTGGCTGCCTCATCCCCTATCAAAGGGTGCAGAGGGCTGTGCATATATACACCAAAGACACTGATTCTCATTGGCTAGATAGAAAGGTGGATCTGGGTGGAAAGGTTATCTGAGCACAAGGTTGCACAACACACAGCAAAGAGCTATGTTTTGGATAATCGGGGAATGCTGATATCATGTCTGTCACACCAGGCTTCCTGTCTTGCTGTCTGAGGTCAGAGCTTCAGACTTAACATATGACCTGTGTTTGTACAAATGGGATTAGTTTTCATCTACCTGTGAGATCCAGGTTAAACCATTTGGGGACAATATGTCCAAATGGAATATTTAGCAAGGAATTTCTCACTAGAAATTAGGTAAGTATGAGGGGAGGGATACTTTTAATGAAACATCCCCACTTCATTCCTGTAAGTTTAGATTTTGATCACTGTTCATAGGACAAGGAAGAGTTCCCTTCCTTCTTAAACTGCAGCACTGCTTGATCTCTTTGCTCTCCATATTAAGAAAAATGTTTTAAAGCAGTTTCTGTCACTCTTCTCTCCTAGGTTAACAAAGGAAATTCCCAGCTACATCTCTTCCTTTTTTTAGCAATGGTTAGCTTTCCCACTGGATGTCACTAAAATTCAGTGTTTCTTGTAGTAGAAAATATTTTGTCTTACAAGGGATAAGTATGGACTTTGGCCCAGTGTCTCAAATGTTCTAGTCCACATAAGATGGGTTTCATAATTTGACTGAAACATATTTCCAGCGAGTTCCAGGATGTTCAAAACAATCTGTGGTATTTTTTGTTAGTTGATTGTTCTGGAGTTGTTTCACAGAACACAGTGTTGCACATGTCCTTGTCATGGCAGAAGATCTAGTCATAACCACTCATCAAGTAGTTATTTCTGGGCTTTCTAAAATAAAAACAACCTTCTTTATCGAAGTGATTTTAACTTTTTTCTTCCCAAAAACAAATGTCCTGTTTACAGCTAGGGTAGAGTTAATTTTTTCTCAGTAGCTGTTACAATGCTGTGTTTTGTATTCATAATGAGAATGGTGTTGGTAACACACTGGTTTTTTTTTTTTCTTGTTTTGCTAAGACTTGTTTGTCTTAAGTCAAGGACTTTTTTCCTTTTCTCATGCTCTGCTAATGAGGAGGTACACAAAAGAAACTGCGAGGGAACATAGCCAGGCAAAGGGATATTCCACACTGTAGAACATCATAAACTGGGAGGAATTAGCTGGAAGTGGCTGATATGGGTTCAGGAATGAGGGCCTGGCATTGCATTGTGCATCACTTGTTTGTTTTCTTTTTTACTGTAATTAGTGGGTTTTTACCATTATTATTGTATTTTGCTTTATTTTCAATTATTAAACTGTTCTTATCTCAACAGACAAATTTTACTTTGATCCATCTCCCCACTCCACTGAGGTGGGGGGATGAGAGGGAAGGGTTGAGTGAGCATCTGCATGATGCTTAACTTCCATCTGTGTTTAAAACACGACAAGAAGACTATGAGAAAATCTAAAAGTTTTTTTTTAAATTCAGCTTTGTCTTCTAAAATGATTGTTCCTCATGAATTATATGCTTATCAGACAGTGTCATTCAAAATTTATAATAGCAAAATAATCTTCCTTATCTCCTCTGCCTTATTTTCATCACATTTAGGCTCTCTGCATATATTTTTACTTTTCCTTCAGTTATCTCAGAATCTACTCTTTCTTTTTATACTTGCCATTACGATTCCATTCCACTCTCTTATGCTCTTTTTCATCTTTTTCCTTCATTGCATATACAGTTCAAATAACTCATTCTCAGCTCATAAGTGAATTCATGGTGCTATCCTTATCTAAATGTCTGCTTCCAGTTAACACAGTCTATTTTTGTAGTTATTTTTTTGCAACTTTGTGCTTTCATCCATTGTTAAGCACTTTCCTCCATTCTTCTCTTGGTATTTGAAACATCTTTTTGCTTCTTAAGTGATGATCTCTGCTGTCTGAATCTGGACTGAAACATATTTCAAACTCTGAGATTCCCCAGCATGCATAAACTTTTATTTTGAATTTTCAGTAATGTAGATGAAGGGTTTTTTTTTAACCCATGCATGTATGCATTACAGTATCACCTTGACACAATCACATGTAGCCTCATTTTTTCAGATACTGAACAAATTGCACTTGCAATTTTTCCTCCATACTTGTTAGTTGTAAAAAATGTAGCCATTTCACTCAGTTGCAAATTAGAAGTTAATTGTGATTTCCTTTCATAGTGGAAAAAAATCAGGATGCAATTCTCTGGGACCTCTAGGTCATTTGACAGTCAAATTTTTTGATTTTAATAAATATTTCAAATTCTAGCATCTCTCTTATCCAAGTCCATAACAAAAGAGCTCATATCAATGAAAATGCAGTGTTTTGATTGGAAAAGCCTTTCAAACAAATTATTTTCAGGAGGTTTTCACTTTCTCCAAAAGAAGATAATATGTTTGGACTGTTTTTCTGATGTTTTCATTTCCATAGTTGTTTAAACCTTAACAGACTGAGTGGAAGTAGAAGGTACCTTCATCTCTCATTTCTTCACCTTGCTGACAGAAGATGGAGGAGGGCATTGCACTCTGCAAGAGCTGAGGGGTACAGATGGGGTGAGAACAATGTTGTAGTAAAAGGCAAATACACTTCACAGCAGTGAGGCAGGGGTAGAATAAAAAGTCTGACTGACAAAAAATTGGTTTGCTTTCTGGAAACATGACCACTGAGTTGAAGTTTTATTCAAGAAACATATCAGTATAAATATATTCCCTTTCTGGTTAAACAAATTGAGGGGTTTTTTGCTCTCCCTTTTCTCAAGCTAAAAATTATGGCCACTGTCAACTTCCTCGGCTTCACTGAAATGTTCTAAAAACATCTGCAGGAGAAAAATACAGCTTTAGATCAAGTTGCTTTAAATACTACTTGCTAGTTAGTAGCTCTTCAGGGGCTAAGCCAAATAATAAAAAATTAACTTCATGTGAATTGCCTGTTTCCTCAGATCGTGGCTTCTGAGCTCAGACCTAGAACAATTCCATATGTGCTATTTTCAGTAATGTTTGCTGCCACTGGATTAACTCTTCTTTTATTCTGTCTGAAAGAATTATTTCATAGCTGATTCATAGATCCATTGACCAACAAAAAAATATACAGGTCTTTGGCAAGATCTCATTTGGGTAACTCTTGACCATCATTTTAACCCTCAGTGCTTCTGGTTACATTTCTGAAATGGGGTTTTTTTCAGACCAATGCCCACATTTCAAACCTTCACATTGACCATTCTACTGTCTTACAGTTAGTTAGGCATCTTCTTTTCATGCAAGGTTGACCTGAATCCCCACAGCAATTCTGTCTTTCATGTATTCTTCCGTTGGGAATAATCTTTCATTCTTTTCCATAAGCTAATCAGTTATGTTAAGAAAAAAGGAAAACACATGCCTAAGAATTTTGAGCCAATTTGTGATGTGCTTATGGTAATACCTCAGATATGCACAAGTTGCTGAAAACACATCCAAAGACAATACCAACAGCTCACTTATAGACTGTTGTATAACTTACTATTCTATGGGGTTTTTCATAAACAATAAAAATATTATATATATAATGTTTTATAATATATTAGTTGCAAAATTTTGCGCTGGCTGAGAGTGTGTTTTAGGATGTTTCACAGTATTCTAGGGCTCTTGTTTAGTAAACTTTCTTCCTGTATCCCCCCACCTGTGGGGAACTGTAATATATTTCATACCTGTTCTGAAATACTTCAGAAACGTAACTCAGACTTTTATTTTTAAGCTACAGTGTCTAAAACTGCTTTAAAAAAGAAAAATTAATTCATTGTCTGAGTGGAGGATTAGGATAGGCTTATGGAATTGACATATGTTTGACAGAGAAGATACTAATGCATCAGCTGTAAAACTCATTCTTTTCTGAAGCTGGTGCATTGAAAATATGTTAACCTAGCTTGAAACATGTAAAACTAAGAGACTAAGTACACATGAGTGTATGAATTCTTGAGCTGCATTTTGAAGCTGAGGTAAATAATGGGTCCAGTATTCCCAGAGGTCTTCAATATATGCTTTAGAGAATATATATATTTACCCTGACAATGAACCATTGTTTATGTCAATTTTTTTGAAAATTAACATTCTATTTTGATTTAAACTCACACAAGAGTACCAATGAGACTTAAACAAGAATGTATAGCTGTATTTAAAAGTCATTGCATTTGCTGGATGTTGGATCATGGAATTACAGAATCATAGTATAGTTTGGGTGGGAAAAGGTTTTTTAAGGTCATCAACCCAATCCTCCTGGCAATGAGCTGGGACATTTTCAGCTAGGTCAGGTGGCTCAGAATGCTTCCAAGGAAGGAATATCTACCACCTCTCAGATTATCTTACTCCAGTGTTTCATGATCCTCATTGTAAAAACTTTCATCCTTATATCTAATTTAAATTCACCCTCTTTGATTGCTTTTCATTTTGACATTGACATTTGACATTTGTGCTTTTAGAATGGAGATTGTTAGCTATCATATATCAACTATCATGGATATTATTTGTTGTTTTCAATAGTGCTCTGACTGGAAAGTCTGCATAGTTTTGTTTCAGTTTTCAAGCTTGGATATAGCTGTTCTTAACTTGTCAGCTACTTCTAAGTTCTCATTTTGACTAGATTACACGTCAGTTATGTTAAATGCCACAAAAATAATTTTTTACAAGATTGAGTGTGGATGGATCTGGATAACAGTTGTATGTCAATAATTTTATTTTGCTATTTTTTGGAGATAAATAAACCTAAATAATGTATCCTTAAAATGCATGCCATGCTTCATATATGGAGCATAGAAGTGCTTGATACACAATTCTCATGTATTGGCATATATTTGCTCATATAAACTAACTAATAGAATGAGTGCTAATCCACACTTGAACTAGGCAACATATTTGAAAATGATGCCTGCATTCACAATCAAATAGATGGATGGGAATTAATTAAAGAAGATGTAAAAAGAAAAAGATATTTAATACATAACAAATGCAGAGAATCTTAAAAATGTCAACACGGCAATTAGAACATTTTGACGAGCATTCTCCCTACTTATAAGCAAGAAAAAAATGGCATTTTCTTCCACAACTTAAATTTTTTTTTCGTGAATTTATAGACCTTAATAAGAGGAGAAGTAGTAAATCCTGTTACACAGTGAATTCTCACTAACATGTGAGGTAGGTAATGCTGCATGTTGCAAAATCCTTTGTGTATTTCTGATCTCCTGCTTTCTCAGATCTGTCCTGACAAATGATTTACATGGTGATTTTGTGATATTAAGAAAGGTCTGCTAAAAGTAATAGGATTTATATTTTGCTTTTACTCTGTTTTGATACAAAAGTATAAAGCCAAATTTGCAGAAAAGAGTTTTTAGGACACTAAACAATGACAGTCTCCTATATTTTCTTTTTCAGAAGAAAAATGTTGCTCTCAGGTTTGATGGAGAAGATTCAAGTACGTTTACTCAACCACATGGAATAAATTTCATGAAATTTGAGTGTTGCTTTTTCTTAGTGTGATAATTCTACTATCATTCTTAAAGGTTTAACTTATCCACCATTAAAGCACATTTTTGGCATTTTGAAATAAATAGTTGAGCAGGAAGTATCAAAGATGAAGGAAGAAAAAATATCTAATAGTGCTTTGTGTCAAATTATTTGCATACACTCTTTTTCGTCCCATTTAATTTTGCACATCTCCACCTAAGCTATGGCATATACATTATAAAGTGAATGGAGGGGGAATATCAGCTCATATAGAATTGAATGTGTATCTTAGGGAAGACAAGGACTTATGGACTATTAAGTTTTAGGTTTTGGTGCCTAATTTGGGTACCTGAAGTCACAAATGGTGTAAAGGTGATGCCTCAGGTCAGACTTTTTTTTTTTTTTTTTTTTTTTTTTTTTTGGGACACAGTTACTAGTAGTGTGTTTAATGTATTTACCTGTGTTTGTAAACTTCAACTGTGACACAGATTAATTACAATTCATGTCTTCAGTCCTGGAATGCAGACTATGTCATTCCATGTTACACCTTCACATAAACATTGTCAAACCCTGGCGAGAATAGAAGACCCTAGGAGAGGCAGAGATGCCACATCTTGGTACACAGTGAAAATCCTTTGTGAAAGGATTAATGCTGACCACTGGTACAGTCCTTAAACAAAAACTCCCAGGTTTTGCAAAACAAGACCCATGGTAATAGACACAAGCAGGTATTTTTCCAAGTCACTTAGAAGGGCTTCATGGTGAAGGGCAACACTTGCTAAATTACCGTTAAGCTTGACTGATTTTGAGTTTCTGCTTCATTTTAACAAGATGTAACTAGGGCATTTTCAAAACTGCAGCGAAATCAGTTGCAAGGAACTAGGAGAGGGGACTTCAGAAGAAAATACTGCTCCAGCAGAAATGGAAATGGCTTGGCAATGTGTGTTTCATGAAATGTGGAATAAATCATTGTCTGATACTAATGCAGAAGAAAAAGGCTAAATTCTACTCTTCTGAAATACAATGCTTCCTACCTTTACATGGTGTTTGAGATAGATTTGGAAGACTTGAGTGGTGCCAGTCCCCCTGAGGAGCAATCAGTACTTGTAAATATTGAACAAAGGCACACCACAAGGCTCTGAAGCAATGAATAGATTCTTGTATGCTTACTCAACTCACATGGACAGTCAAAGTACTCCCACGGATCAGTAGGTAAGCAGGCACACAGATCTCTGCAGGTCTGGGTTCAGCTACATTCAGCTAAATGTAGCTGCCTTTCCCCCCTCCCTTTTCCCTCCATTAGAATACCATTCTTATTTGAACTTCACAATTCATTGTTAGTTAATTAACACCTTTTCACCTATATTTCTTATGCAATTGTGTGAGTAACTGCTCTAAGAGGAAACAGAAAGATCTTGAAAATAACACGTTGGTTGAAGTGGAAAAGGAAACAAAAATAACGGCATTATGACAGCTTTCTTCCATTAATTTACTCAGTTGTAGTGTTGTTTTCATGCCTTCAAAACACTCAGAGGTTCAGAGATAAATAGCGTCTTATTTCACACGGATGAACTGTAAGTTTTTTGTTTGTGAGGACTAAGCTGTACCTCATCATCGTTCTTGCTTATTTACTGACATTCTTGTTAGTTAAATGAGTTTCTTCTATTCAATAACCTAAAAATCTTCCTCCATATGCATGAAATAACCTACAAAAATACTGTTTCCAGTGTATTTAAGAAAATGCCACAAATAAAAATGCGATTTGTGTGGACTTTACTGTGTGCACAAAAGTCTTTGAGAGGTCAAAGGATTTCTCCACACAAGTATCACAATCCAATTGTAAAGGCTAAATAATGACTGTAATAAATGGCGGGAGCCGATTAAAATAAAATAGAATTTATTGCCAGATTGCCAGTGAAAAATCACGGATGCGAAATTGACTAAGCCAATACAGAAATCGACCGAAGTCAGTGGAGCAAGGAAATAAACAGCGCGGGCACAGGGTGAGACCTCCCTGAAGCGTCGCGCAACACCGCACCCCCAGGTCTCACCAGGGTCTGAGCCCCGGCCTGCCACTCTTATCCCCTTAGCCCAGTGAACAAGTCCCAACCTGTCGGGTGGTCTCGGTGTCAGGGAGCTTGAAACTGCCCGGGGTTGGTGCCTCTGCCCAGTCCGGGATTTCTGTAGTTTCTTTTGTTTCTTGATGGTGCTGCTGATAGCATCGCCGTGACAGTCGGCCGGCCTGAATGAGCTTCCTGGGCGTAGGAGATGTTCTCAAGCATCCTTCATGACTTGGCCTATTCTTCTGGGTTGATCACACCAGGTTTTGGTGTTCCTCCTTCTATTGGTAATGTAATTCCTTTGTCTCCTTCCCGGATCCGGGGGAACTCTCTGTGCTGCGAAAGTTTCTCTGACATTCTTAAGAATTGTATATTACACCATTACCTACACCAGTACATGTATATAAAATATAACCCACTGACATAATCCAGTATACACCAAGATTATGTATACAGACTTTCTTGTAAAGCTACTAGTTCAGTGCCCGCCTGAGCTAGTAGTTCCTTTGAAGATTTATAAACAAACTTATCACAGAGAACATATTCTTACCCTCCACCAATATCACCCTATCAGAAAAACATGAATTACTTTATCATTATATTTTGGGAACATGAATTAACAAATACTACAATGACCAAAGCAATGCCAGATAGGATATGTGTTTTGCCTAGGCTTAAAATTTAATAATCTATTTTCAGACGCTCATCTAGTTTTCTTCAACAGTAATTGCAGAGGAGCAAATAGAAGATGTCATCCCCTCTTAGACACTTATGTATGGGTGGACTAAAGTTTTCCAACACTTTCTATTCATAGAGGGATAATTTAAGTTCAGTAGTTCACCAGCAATACATATCAAAAAAACCTTTTTCTTTCTGTTCTTTTCCCAAAACAGAGTAAAGTGAAAGTACCTTTTACTGACTTCAAGAGTAACAAAAATGTTGTAGTGAATATGTGTACAAGCTAAAAGCCTTTTTATTTCCACAAAAATATAGACAAAATTATAGTAATGATATACAGGCACAGTTCTCTTTCAGTAATTGTTAGAAGGTACACTGAGCATTTTGCCTTCCCAGAATTGCAAACTTCTAAGGAATGTTCTGTCATATTTATTCTTATAACCGGTGACAAGCTTAAAAATCTATTAATATGGCAGCTGCTGGTCAGCTGATGATTACTTAGAACAAAACCCCTCTTAATTATCATGCCTTAAAAGGAAAGCATAAGTCAATGGAATGACTATGACCTGCTGTTTCCATGCTATGGACTCAGGACTGTTGGGCAGCAGTACTCATGAATATGCTAATTAAAAGGCTCAGTCAATCTCTTGCAAATTTATTTGCAAAATGAACATAGAGATCTGCATTAAACACGGGAAAGTGCTGTGAATTCCCCCTTTCTCAGAAAGAGCTGAGTTACTGTTGCTATGGCACCCTTCACTTACTTCATTCTCAGTACTGCAGAAGACTCATCAAGATATCATGTATGCATACAAGGTGGTGCTTTGACTTTGGAATTGCTCATGTGCCTTAAATTGGATATCTGCTGAACGGTCTTGTTGAACAAGACCTGTTGTCTCATTTCACTTCTCTTTTTAGTTTGTGAGAAGAACTATATAATAAATGCTTTTTGTACAAACAGTTTGCAAGCTATAGTTTCTGGTTTATAGGCTGGGTATAGGCTGGATTTTGTTGTTACTCACCGTGCTGTTTTTAGAGTGAATAGCTCTGTGTGAACCTTGTGGTAGGACAAGGCTCATGATGGCTCAGAATGCACTGTAGAAATTCAGAACGTCTATACTCTTATGAAATTATTATAGAAAATCACGGAAATATAGGGCCAAGATTTTGAAAGACAAAGTATTCAGTAACAGTTGCAGTCTAAAGTGCACTTTCTTCAATTTTTTTTTTAAAGATTTATTTTTATTTCAATGTTTTTTATGTTTGTTCACAGTGTGATCACACAAACACTTGAGCAGAATGAGTGGGGTCTAAGGAATGAGAACAAGAAATGAAGGGCAAAGGCAAGAACAGAAAGGCATCAAGGTGATATTGTTGCTGGTAATTTTGTAGAATCACAAACTAAGGCTGCAGTGGACATAGAATGTTACTGAGTCTATTCCTTTCTTCAATATCATGTGATCTTCTGGATCATATTGACAGATGTTTGTCTAGCATCTTTTTTAAAAAATGAAATGGTAGAGATTTAAGATTGCACAATCTGTTCCTGTGATTGTCTTTCTCTTCATGTAAATAAAAAGAAAAACTAATATCCATCACGTGCTAGTACTGCTATTATAACTACTGTTAATAGCAATCATCATTCCCTTTACTTTGACTGCAGAGTCCTTATTTTTAAAATAAGCATGAGCATTTGAGCAGGGAACATTGCTAATTTTTGATACACCATAAGTTATCTATAAAATATAGTGATCCATTTCAATTGTATGAATGTTTATCCTACAAAATACATATATAGGAATTAGTGAATATTCATTAATATTACATGACCTATATATTTTCTAGATATTTTTCTTTTATTTATTATAAAATTCAGAAAATAGATAATTAATCTAAAGCCCTATTAAAAGTATTGTGGAGTGTGAAATACTGTTTATAACTCAAGATTAGCCATAGCCATTTGCATCCCACCTATCAAGCCTATATATATATTCTTATTGCATTGGAGACTGATTCCTTCCAACTCCAGCCTGTCTTGCCTATTACGGTTCTGCAGTAGTAAGTGCTATTTCTTCATCTTCTCACTGGTGTTAGCTACAGCACTGGGGCATTAATATGAGCTTTCATCCTTCTTGTTCTGTTTCTTCATGTGATGAGAAGCTGCGTCTCTGGAGGAAATATCTAACCTAATAAATTAGGTTATCTAATAACTAATAAATATCTAATCTCTAATAAATTGTGGCATCATGTGATAAGTTGCAAAACCACGTGAAAAACTATGCCATGACTCATGGCTGAGGATGGTAATTAGACATATGCCAAGAAAACATCTACCTCACAATGTTACTGTTCCATTTTGTCTACAAATTTATGTTTTAAAGAATCACTAAAATCTCTGAAGTTCAGAAGCAGAAACAGGGCATAATTCAATATGTGTTTTACCAGCTGCCAATTGCTTTTGACAACTGGCTACCTGTTAGCTTGTTTTGTTGTTCAAACAATCATCCATGGGACTGTCCTGGAGCTCAGACGCTTGGGATCTTCAGGGATAGGTGACATTCAACAGAATGAATGTAAAAACAAGGATGGTTTTCTTAAGAAACACTTTAAAGCTACTACTCCTTGGTGCCAGCCAATTTGAACAACTGGCCATGACAAAAGTCACTTTTGTGTAAATAAGAATATGTGAAACACGGAAAGCATTTAGTTTCCAGAACTCAAGTCCAGACAGATTACAAGAGAAAATCAGAAATATGTAGTTTAAAAAGGTTTAGCTCAATTTTAAAGATATTTTTGACATTATAATCATGATCAGTTTGAGATACATAGGATTAAAAAAAGACTGTTTTGAGGAATGTAATTTATGTGATTTTGCCAGCTGTTACTTTTGGGACACCACTAGAAGGTTAATCCATACATAGAGATGTATAAAAATAATTGCTCTTGTTGCACATAGATTTCATTCATAATTTTCAGTGAACTGTCATCCATTTTCTATACTCAAGTAGTAAGTCTGTAGGTTATTTTCTTTCTAATATACTTCAGTTTGCACTGTGTTTGATGTAGGCTTAAAGGCAAAGTCTCTTTTGCTATAGGTGGCAGCACTAGCTTGTTTTAAGGGTTGATGGGCTTCCCTCTCTTGAAGAAAACAGTTATAAGGATACCTGGGCAGCATATAGATTCTGTGCAAAATTATTTTTTAAGATTTAGAGATTCAAAATACAATCACGTTTTGGGTTTTTTAAGAAAGAAGATAATTTTCTTAATACCCTCATGAATATTTTTAATGCCTTATTAGGGATTAATAGACTGAAACCATATTTTTATTTGAAAAAAAAATTAAAAATCCACTGAAAATTAGAACACATTTGCAAACCTGTGGACATATTTGCTCTTCTAATGAAAAACTTTCCTAAACTCAGCTTCCAGAGTATCAGTATCTAGATTGTATCAGTATCTATTGAAAATCTGCCACACTGATACCAGTGTTCTTTAAGGATTTGCTGTGTTTTCTTCTGGTATTCAGCTGTATGCTATCTTCAGTTCTTCAGGACAATATCCTAAACAAATTCTATTGAAGAAATATGAACTCTGTTCCCTTTGATTTTTTCACTTCATGTTTTTCTACAACACAGCGTTTCCTCTCAGTGTCCTCACCCAGTCACTTGTGAGGGGCTCTTCTATATTTTACCCTTACATCCCTCCTTAAGCATTTTAGGTAAAAATTATTATGGCATCTTTAACTTTTAATAATACAGGACAACCTAGAATAGATGCTGTACAACACTAATGGTTACTATTTTATGAACATCAATGGAAAATAATTTCTTCTATACTTTTGGTCATGTTTTACAAGACTGGAGAGTTAAAGTATGAGCATCAAGGGCAACCAGAAAACTTCTGAGTAGAAATACCTTCCTGAGTCCCTGCTTGATAAGGAAGGTAAAAAAAAAAAAAAAAAAAAAAAATACTGAGTTGCCAGTCATTGGTTTCTGTCATAAAATATTATTTAGAGACATGTTAATTCCATTACTTTTCTGCATCAAACTATGGTTTTCTGAAAAACAAATACATCAATAAATTAGTAATCTCCACTATTCTTTTATTTTTAGCTGTGCCTGAAGTCAAAGCCATGGAATACACCATCAATCCTATGCCAAAGTCTTACTATGATGTCAAAAATTTCCTATTAAAAAGCATGAAATGATTCTACTGCTAAAAGCAAAAGTTTTCAAAGTTAGAAGACAGTTTTTAGATTTCTCTGTTCTTCTCTAGTGTTTCAAAATACTGAGTGCCAACTCTAATTAACCTCAACTAAAGTCACACTTAAGCTCTATTTTTCCTTAAAGAAACAAGACTTTTTCCAGCTGGGTCCTTGTCATTTCGCTTGTTTCTTACTTTGTTTTTATGACTGGTATAACTCAGTTAGTCCAATGTGATGGCTAAATATGATGATAAAAAGAGAACCAAAGAAGCAGGTGAAAGTTAACTCTTCCCTTCTTTTGTTGTTTCAGACACTAATGATTAAGGGGAAAAAAAAGCAGACTCTTAAAAAGTTTGTTTGGAAATCCACCCAAAGGTCTATAATTTTTATGCAAATTAGTGGCCATTCTTGATTTCAAAGGCTTTTTTTTTTCTTTTCTTTGTATTGATGTGGTGCATAAAAAAAAATTGTTATCTAAATCTGAAATGAACATATCAAATATTTCATGTTTTTCACTAAACTACTATTCAGATTTAGAGTACTGTAAAGATCAGAATCCTATGAGAGTCCCTCAAAATGATTTTTAGAAGAAGCACTGCTTTATTTTGACAAGCTATAACAAAATCACACATAAGCAACTGCCTTTTCTTGCCCACCTTTTCTCTTTCTCTTGTTGTAGCTCATCCTAGACTGGAGTTCACCTATATTGTGATGGCAACATAGGTCCATAGCCCCCTGTGCATATCCCTAGGTGGCTCAGAGGAAGGAATGCTTGCCTCCCTTAGGGAACTGTGCATCACAGTTCTCCATCATAGCAACTGCAAACCCTGAAAAATTACTCTGTGTAACTACTCTTGCCTTCATGTCAAAGAAGGAGGAATACATTTTACCTCTCTTGCAATCTGAGACCCACTGGGTGCCCTATATAATATTACTTTCTCCATTTTCCAAAACATTAGTTCTTATCTCACTAAATTTCTGAAATTTTGACAAGAAGCCCAATGTGCAGTAGAGATACTAGTAAAAGTCTTGTTATCTTCTGGGGACCCAGGATATTAAAAACAAGCAAACAAACAAATAAAACAACAACAACAAAAATAAAAGAAAACCATAACCCCAAAATATAACTAGAAAATCAGTGGTTTGTTCACTAAGAAATGAACTTTTCTCAACTGATGATCAGTGGATAATTTATTTGTGAAAAGACTTGGACTTCAGTGTAACTGAACATTGGAGGATTTCAGTCAAGACCAGTAGTAAATTCAAGTGTGATAGCAGCCTGAGTTAGAATGCTTCTCTTGATCCCTTCCAATCTAATTCTTCTCATGTTTGTTAGATTTCCTTATGGTATATTAAATATTTGTCATTGTAAGAAGCTTCAGCGCATGTTTCATTAATTATCACCAACAAACAGCAATCTTGACCACTGCAGAAGTTGGTTTTTTTTCTCTCACTCCTGCAATGCACAAAGAGAAAGGGAGGCTTTGTATTTTTCTAAGGCAAAGTGTGATAATTTATATTTGAATTAACCTTTCAGCATAACAATGACATTTATCTTTCTGACCTTGATCTGTCCTCAAAGGTTTAACTACTCTTCCAGGATGCTCCACCTGGGAGTGTGGTACAGGACAGCATGTTTATTTCATGTGGATAGATCAGAATCAGATGGGTGAACTGCTGAGATTCATTCATGTATTTTTCAATAGGTCTGCAAAGGCTATACAATCAATGTGGAAAAGGAGTTAGTGAAGATTAAGAAGAAGAATTAAACATTTTGATCAGCTGTTAGGATTGGTCAAACTCATCTGTAAAACTGACATGAAAGGAAAGAGGTTTCAGAAACCATTTCAGAGAGAGAAGAAGGCCACTGATAGCAAGAAGGGCAAATAAGGGGAGAGCAAGACAAAGCTAAGGAGAGTGATCCCATACATCTCAAAAGACCTCTTGACAAAGCCACATAAAATTCTGATAGTAAAGAATATGCAGAAGGGGAAAGTGTGTAGTTTTTCTCCTCTGTATTTTTGTTCTGGCTGTAGTCATAAAAACAGTAGGAGAACTGTTGAGACCCTTGGCTTTCATGGGCTTCAATTACTCTGTATCCTTGGAGAGTTTATTGTAAATCATAGTAATTACATGCCTGGACTACTGGAAAATGAGTGTCCTCAGGGTATATGTCTGGAAGAGAGGCATTAGTCCTAGGACCTTGGCAGCCAGATTAGACATTCCCAGTCCTCAAGACTGATGTTAAACAGAGATCCTTCAAGACATCATATTTAAATTCCAAAGACAGACTCAGTAACTGGACTTTATTGAGACATAAAAACCTTAAAGTTCACGTGTCCAATGGGAGAGGGGGGCAAACAACAGCCTCATGAATGATCAATAAAGGCTAGTCAATGAGGGACAGACAAAAAAATGCAGCAAGATATCTAA
The DNA here is from genome assembly GCA_027886175.1 of Phylloscopus collybita. Lineage (NCBI taxonomy): Eukaryota > Metazoa > Chordata > Aves > Passeriformes > Phylloscopidae > Phylloscopus > Phylloscopus collybita. The sequence goes on along the minus strand of JAJNNQ010000137.1, from coordinate 43,369,848 downwards.
AAAACAAAAAAACAAAAAAACAAAAAAAACAAAAAAAAAAAAAAAAAAAAAAAAAAAACCAAACCACAACCAAAAAACCAAAAAACACCACAATAAAAGAAACAGCGTTTCAGAATGAAAACCAGAAGCAAAGCCCAAGAGAAGATAACAAAGTCCTTAAGCTTCGTCAGACACCAAAGATCCTTGTTTCATTTTTGGGTTGTCTTCATTTTCTTTACAGGAAAACCAGCCTGTTGTTACTCCATTTCAGCCAAAGCTATTTTAGAAATAATTGCATCACATAAATCTCTTCCTGGTATCTGTTTTTGCTGCTCTCTTTCCCTGTCTGCAGAACCATAGAAAATACTTTGATCAACTAAAATATAAAGTAAGGAAACAAACAAACATTTTTTTTTTCTGGTCATCAGTTAGTAAAAACTTTTATTTTTGTTATCCAGTAATACCTTATACAACGCTACACTTTTTCCTTCTATCTAGCTGTCATACATGAGAGTCAGTTTTGGTGATAATGTTACGTGATAGAGAGCAGTCAGGCTGAAAGATCATATAATAAGTGTAAAGGATAAAAAAAAGTGTTTACAGTAAGGCGCTGGTTTCATGGCCTTTGCAACTGGTTACATTTCTCCTTTGTGCCAGTCTGACTGTCTCCCAGTTGATGGTAACATGCAGGGACTGCAAGGCCTGGGTGGGAACAATCAGGTCTAGTCATGGCCTCAGGGCCTGGAAGGTAAGCCACATCAGAATACAGATTCAGCTAAAATTGATATTGACCACAGAAAGAAAAAAAAACCTTCAAAAAAGCAGTATGTTTAATGTACTGATTATGTTCTCATAATCTTTGTCTTTTTGTTTATACAGCTTCAAAATTTGTCTTCTGAATAACTGTTGCTGCTACAGAATATACTTTTACATTCAGCAAAGAAATGTAGTTGAAACAGATTTCTAAAGCACTTAGAGCCTGCAAGGAACATGCATTTTTGTGTTCTGAATAAAAAGAATAGAGTAAGCAAAGTTACCATAAGGACATGCTAAATTTCACAAGCTCAAGGGTCTATGAAGTACCTAATTATCTGATTTTTATGCTTAGAAAAAGTAAACAAAAAATAACTTTGTCAAGCAGATTTTCCTGCATGTCTTACAAGAAGACTTTTTCCCGTGTTTCTGTTTCTCCTGAATTAATAAGCTCATCAAATTCAGTGACATAATCATTTCCTTTGTATGTCTGCTTCTGACTCTTTCCTTAAAGCAGAAAGCTCTGCAAGGTACATTAATGACAAATAGAAAAAACCTCAAAACATGGACAAGTCTCCCTAACTTCTGGAAAGGTTTGGGATTACTTTTATGTTAACTTTTTTACTTTTGCTAGCCCAGGTGATAATTTCTTAAAAAACTTTTAATGTGAAGTAAAGAATCAGCAGGCCAATTTCATTTAGCATGAAGAATTTTCAAGGCAAATAACAGAGTTATTTGTACAAGCTAAGCAAATATTAGAATACATAAGAAGAAACAAACCCGAGGGATGCAAAGTTAATGTCATGAACCATTACAAATCTGGAGAGACTAATGAGGGAGAATCTGCAAAGGCTATTTAAAGCTAAAAATCCTTTGAATGTACTTTATATTGGACCTAATCTTTCAGAAACACTCAGGAAAATGTTGTCAAACTATTGCAAAGAAGAACAGAAAGTATAAAATGTCATTAGAATGATTAAAAGAAAATGCTAGTTCAAACTCTTAAGTTATTAATAGAGCATCTGTGACCCAGACTTCACCAAAATCTCCATTTTTAGTAAACCATGAAAAGTTGCGCTTCAGAGTTGTGTTCGTATTGAAAGAGTAGGTGACTGTGGCAGAATAAGAAAGGCATTGAGAGTATTTACAGCTTTTATGCCATCATTGTTATTGTCTTTCTGCAATAATTATATGTTACATTCCCCTTGACTTTTGCAGTCTGGATTTTGGATAAGTCGTGGAAGGGCTCTTAACCACAGAACCCTTTTGTGACCTGAGCATGCCTATTTTAAGATTTCAGAGGTGGTCATCAGTGTCCCCTTCAAAAGGATGATTTGAGGGACAAAGACTGCACTTTAGAGAGCACAGTATTTTATGCTGGAGGTGTATAATCAGGTTTTTGCAAATGCTGTGTAGGTGTCTAAATTTGCATTCACGTGTGACGAAAACAGACAGAACAGTGCACAGCAAGCACACTCAATGGAGGCTCTGCCTCTCTTGAGAGTAGATCTTGTGGACACGGTAGACATCCTATTGCTTGCTCTCAGTAATGAAAAGTTTTTTATTTGAAGTGAAAAACTGGATTTGATCCCTTACTCTAGCAGCTTGAGGTTAGAGAACGTAGGATTTAGGCTGCAGTCAAAGGTATTGGGCTGAGACCTAAAAAAAATAGTGTTGCAGTATTCACAGAAGTTATTGTCTAACAGGGGTCTAACAGAGCAAGCCTAGACTGCCCAGAGGGAAGGTGTCAACACAACCCACCCTGGAGAAGAAGTCTTGCTTTGTCTCATTCTCACACAGTTTGGATCAAGTTGTATCATGACAGGGTAGGATGAGCATGTACTTCTCCCCTTTCCTGGATTTAACTTCATTTGTAGGACAACTCAGATTCCGGTTCTATAGGCATCCTTTCCCTCTGTGTTTTGGTCAGTGGATTTACACACTTTCTTTATCTTGACTCAGTAGCAATAGAGGGGAAGAGATCTTAAGCTGATTTTTGGGGTGGACTTGGTTTTCATGTGGCCAGCTCTGACCAAAGGTGGAGGTTATGGCTGTACAAACTATGCATGGCAAAGAGTTGGTATTTGGGGTCTTGGAAAAGCAAGCTGTTACCACAGCTGAGAGACCAGTTGGCATATGTACCCTGGCAGCAGCTCTGGGAGAAGTGAGAGAAGCTCCTTCCAAGAGCAAAGTAATTACCTTCACTCTTCCACACCCAAATCTGCAGACTCTGATTGCTAAGATGTTTCCTTCCTCCATTCTCTTCTGCCTTCTTTTTTGAGAAGCCTGAGACTACCTCTGATTTTTAGATTTTTTTTTTGTATAAATGATTGACCTAGGACATTAACTTGACTCACTTTGAGTAGAACTGAAATAAGCGATTCCAGAGCTTCTACACAGATCCCCACCTTGAGGGATAGTCTATGGGATGTCCTTTCCCAGGGTCAGAGAATCAGATGGTAATTTAGGTTGAAAAGGACCTGCAGAAGTCATCTAGTTGGATCTCCAGCTCAAAACAGCACTGACATTCAAGTTAGGTTTAGTTGCTGTAGACCTCCTCCAGCAGAATATTGATTATTTCCAAGATGGTGTCTAAGCCAGGTGGAAGAAAGGTGTTATTCTTCTGCCTTGGGTTTAGAGCCTCAGAATGCTAACTTGCAAATTGCTGCAAGGAAACCAGAAAAAAAAAATCCATTTTGATCATTTGCTTTCTACTCCTGTTTCTGGTTGAGGTAGCCCTGAAGAGTAAAGAGTGAAAATAAGATGTGGGAAAGCAAAGCTTGGGATTTCCATCAGGAATTAGCATTTTTCTTTAGTTCAGCCTTCATTGTGAAAGGCAAGATTTCAGCTACAGTTGGCATTTCCCAGAGCTTAACTTTCTGAGGCTTCCCTCTCAGTGCATGAGATTTGTGGACCACCATTTTCCAGAATCAATCTCTCCCGATTCTCTTCGTGTAAAGTGTCCTGGACACTTAATTCAGGGATCAGGATTCTGCTCAGAGGCATTGCTATGCCAATATGCAGAGAGGCTGATACCTTATTATATCTAATCCTTAACTATGAAATATTATAATCTTCAATTCTCAGCTATCTGTTTGAAACTATGCCTAAGTTTCATCAGGACTTCAAACAGTTTTACATTACTACCATTGTTTTATCGTTTTGGAGATGTCAAGAAGTTGTTTTAATGCTATGATGATATATTTTACTCTCTATTAATGGAAAGTTTGCCTGTCTACCAAAGCTCAAGCAAACTAGTAGGCATTAGAATGATTATTTTATGCTAATCTATTCCTTTAAAGTAATTAGCTGAATTGAGCAACAAAACAACTCATTCCTACAAGAGTCAGTAAATGGACTCTCTGTAAGTGCAAAAGCTGATTAATTTGATATAAAGAGGGGCATTATTTTTTGTACCTCTGGAAAACTGCCTAACTTGAAAGCCTCATAATCTGATTTTCATAAATCCTATTTAACACATTATTATTTTCTTTTTAACAGGCAGCACCTAAAGTGATATCATTCTTCTCTGATGTTACCCCTAATTTTTCACAACAGAATCCCACATCCATACTTATGCATAATTTGTGTCATAGTCACCAAAATGCTATATGAAATCTAATCTTTTTACATTAATTTTCTATTAAGAACTATTAGAATAAAATTGCATACAGTTTACATTTCTACAATTATGCTGACTCATATCTGTGTCTTATTTTAAGGTCCTGGCTGCATGGAAAACTAATCCTTCTCTTCCATCAACCCATGCCTCAATAAGATTTCAATAAGTTTAACCTTTGGCCAGAAGGGATTCATGCAAAAAAAAAAAAAAAAAAAAAAAAAAAAAAAGAAGAGAGAGAAGGAAAGTAGGAAAGTGCTTAACAGTTCATTTTGGCAAAGTCTAGAGAACTGTGTTGTAATTAAGACACAAAGGACAGACAAGGCAGAAAAAAAACACACATTAAAAATAGAGATTGTTGTGAAATTCAAAGGAACAACTTTTTCCAATGGAAGAAATTTTGTTTGATCAGAAATCAGTCTTGAAAAATGGATTACTCCAATGTATCCAATACATTTGTATACTCTGATATATCCAGTGGACAGCTCCCAGAACTTCTTTATCCAGCTGTATTTTTAATGTAATAAGCAAATGCATTTCCCCAACTTAAATTTCGTACTATTATACAGGCTAATGAAAATTAATTCTAGCAAGTCCCCTATTATATTCACTATCAAAGTCCTTTGCTAGAAGGGTTCTTTATAGGACTTAGAGTGTCTACTAGACAGCATCGTCTGGTTTGCTGTTGTCAGAGGCTCTGTGTAATCCCACACATAAATATGAGAAGCATCACCTTGAAAAGAGTAGATACTCTGGAGCAGAGATACTTCTCTGAAGGTTATTGGAAAGCTTGTCTCATCTTTAGCTTCTTTCCAAATTGGCTTGTTGGTGTTTGTTGTGCTAATATTGTTCTTGAGACACATTAATTTTCTCTCCTGTGTATTTAACTTGCTGCAGTATTTTTATCAAAGTGAGCAAGCATTGCCTTTCCAGGCAGGTAGTTGTGAATCTTTTCCTTTTGCTTGGCTAATTAAGCAGCCACTCACATGGCGCTTTGTCTGCACTAATTTGATTTACCAGTACTTACTGACAGCAGGCTTGGGCATTTTGTTAGGCACTATCCACTACAGAGGGAGAGACAGGCAGACACAGAGGGCTAGACTCCACCTGCCAAGCTTGGAAAGTGAAGACCTCTGTTTTTTCTCTCTCCTCACATGACCAAAGGTACCTCTTCTACACCTTCCTGCACAATCCCCCTCCCAATTTTTATCCTTATTCCAGAATAAATTTTCAAATTGATCCCTGGTTTATTTTTACACCCACTTGTGAACAAATATGTCCACAAGAGAGAAAGTAATTTTTCCTCCAAGAAAAGAACCAAACAGATATGCAGTGATATTCTGAAACAAGTTCTAGGTTTGCACACAAAAATTGAGTCTTAAAAGTAAGAATTTAGAGTTGATAATGTTTAGTGCTATTCCCAGCTTCCATGTGATTTTAAAATAATTTCATGACCCTGTAGAACTTTTTCTTGCACAGACTGACAATTCAGTGAGAATACTACATGTATCAGAGAGCACTTCTCATGAGCTGAAAATCAGAGTTAGCAGGGAACATATTCATTAAAGAATGGAATTCTAGAGAGGTTCCTGAGGGGGAAAGAAAAAAAACAAAACAAAACAAAACAAAACACCCAACTAGCATAGAACCCTCCTCTAGGTATTATAACTTCTGAGATATGCTGACTAATAGTGTGGCTGGCACTTGGGCAAGTTTTCTTTCAATCAGTGCCTTTTCTTCCACTCCATAGCCAAGCAGTTTCTGTTCTATGAGTACTTACTTGTGCATCTGTTATTGCCCTTTATTGTGGCCTAAATATTGACTAGAAAAGGAATACAACCATTATTAAATCATAGTGCTGTTTTTAACTCCACATTTCAAACTCCAAGTTTATTCGATTGCTTGTTTGGTTTTTTAAATTATTTTTAATCTTTCTCCTTGCTCATGCTAGGGACAACGGTAGACTTTTAATTAACATTAGTACAAAGTGGGCTGGGAAATGACTGATTTAATCACAGCAAATATTTCATGATTTTTCTTCCTTATGTTGAATGGAAGAGGAGAAGATTAAACTCCTGTGCTGTGAAAGTAAGAATATATCCAAGGGGTGAAGAGTCTGAGAAAACATACACTTACTGATTTGCACAGGTGGAATTCCCATGGCTGTATTCAGTAGAATCATATCCTTTAATCAGCAGAGTAAAAGGATGGTTACTGGCATTTACAGCCTACCTCCCATAGCAGCTCTTTACTTAAGGGGCCTCAGCATTCCTTGTTCACATCAATCACCTGTTAGAAAGAACTCAATTCTCCACAAATGAAAATAATGTATGAAGATAATTTCATGAGTGAATTGAGAAAAATAAGTGAAAACCAATCAAAGTAATATTTAAAAATAAAAAACTCCGAAACTTTAATCTTTCAGAAAGAGAGGTGGGTAATCTTTCTTGATCTTGAAGAGGTATGTAGGTTTGATAGCAGCCAGGCCTGTAGCCAGGTTCTTCAGTGAGCTGATTTCAGAACAAAAAGCAAGTGCTTCTCTTCCTCCCACTACTTTTTTGCTACCTACAGGTATTTAGTGCCGCCTCCATTTGCTGTCTATTGAGTGACATTAATCTAGGCACTCCAGTTCTTTAATATTAATATCTTCTTAACTGAATCAGCCCATATGCCAATTATTTATCAGTTCTTTATATATTCTTCTGAACTTCTTTTAACTCTTAATTTTTTTCAGTTACAGGGATTTTTGTGGGAGGCCTAAAGTAATTACACTTCTATTCACCAGCTATATACCTAATTAACAACAATTCCTTTTCTAAGGCCTGTGGGTGACATGCTGCTGAGTACAACAGCTTTCAAATTTATTAAGAAAAAGGAGGCATGAAAGTTTAACTTTTTTTTTAGTGGGATTTTTTAAATCTTTATTTTATTTTTTTCTGCTGTTATCACAGCAGAATTTATTTTCATTTTCCATCCAGCACTTGTAACTGTAACATCTGAACTTGCATATCACAAGGTAATAATTTTATTTCTTTTAAATTATTGTGATTTAAATTACTATGCTCGTATATTTGTACCATGGAAAACTTTCTATCTATCTATCCATCTATCTATCTATCTATCTATCTATCTATGTGTATAAATATACACTACCAAATTTTATGATTAAGACTTGAAAAAACAAAGAATGCAATTTTATATACAGTGTTCTGGAATTTGTGTGTTTGTTTTAGTTCTCAGGGTTTTGTTTTATTTTTATGCTTAAATTTGTATTATAAAAGACAAAGTCAAATTAAAGACAGATTAAAGAGGAAGGATTGTAAAATTCACCTCAATATTTACCTTTTCTCCAATTTCAACTTGTCTCGCTGCAGCTCCCTGCTACTGAAGTCCTTATTTCCTAGATGTTCTTTTTCCTCTGTACACATCTTTAAACTTTGAGATCAGCCTTCTCTAAGCAATCGCACATCTCTACCTTCAGGCAATACATTTCAATGCAATTGTCATTCTTGTCACTAAGATTTGAGCACCCAATGGTTTTTCCAACACTTTTCTTGAATTTGGAATGCAGTGAAGAGCTGAACACAGGTTTCTGGACTACTCCAAAAGCAAAATAGCTTTTTTATGTTTCCACAGTAACTACCTATAAATTTAAAATTCAACTGAGTCCTTTTGATACTGCCTTGCTTTAGGAGTTTATATTCAGGTGACTATGAACTGTCCCAAGATGTTTTCCTGGAAAGAGTCTGGGAGGGTCCTTGTGTAGCCTATGCTTGGAAAAATTACGTTGGCTTAGGGGACATCAGTGTTAACTTGGGAATATCAGTGTGTGTGAATGAACTGCACAAAACTGATGGGGCGTTTGCCCCAAACTGGTTACACTGTAGTGCAAGATAACAACAAAACAAAACAAAACAACCCAACAAACAAACAAAAAAAAACCAAACCAAAGAACAAAACCAAAACAAAACAAACCAAACAAAAAAAACCACCAAAACCAAAAAAAAAACCCCACCAAAATAAGCAGTAACTAGGGAATTACCAAGAGGCTTTGGAAACAAAAAAGTCAGTTTGAAAAGGAGCTATAAAGGATGTCTGCAACTTTTTCAGCAATGGAGAAAGACCTTGCAGTGGCCACAGCAATGGTCAAACCTGGGTGCTGCCAGAAGTGGCCCCACCACCATTTCAAGCTGTGTAGGCCGGGCAGGGCTTCCTCCCTGCCAGACACCAGGAGCACCATTCCAGCCAGTTGACCAACTGTGCAGGTGAGAAAACAAGGGGCCCACACCCAGGAGGGGCCCATGTGAACTACTGGAGTGCTTTCTGGCATTAGTGCATAGCAGGGAGCATCCTCACACAGAAAAAGAAAGAGCATCCACATGTCCAAGAAGAAGTGTTGGTTTTAATTTTTAAAAAGGTCTGGTTGCTTGTCCCTTTTATTATTAATTTTCCCTGCAGTATGTCAGCAGTCAAACATTTGAAGATAAAAGTTTGTTTACATTCCAGGGAAACAAAACCAAACAAAATCTACTGTAGGAAATATGACCTCTTTTTTTCTTCTAGAAGATTCTGAAATAGACTACCACCTCTCAAGAAATCTGTGATGTATTAGTTCATGTAAAGTTACTGTCATTGTAAGTGCATGCTTAATCACACTACATGAGCTTCTCCTCTTCATTATGTGAACTCTGTTTCCTCTGCCTTTAATGATTTCTTTTGTTCTTCCTTGGGTGCCTGGACAGCATTCTCCCAGTGACTTCTCATCCCTTTCTCACAAAACATCTGTAAATGCAGATGTTCTGCAAAGCCTGCCATCTGAACCGATCTTGGGGAAGATTCTTAACTCCTGTAAATTGCCTGAGTACCACTTAAGTGTATAAGATTTGGCTGATTCACACCATCTGGCCCTTTGAGCCACTCTGTGTTTATTTGCATAATTGAACATATTGTTTCAGGCTCATGCTGTTTAACTGTAAGATTTCCTGGCCAGAGGCTGTCATAACAGCATACTGTACAGTCCCAAGTAAATTTCAAGAGTGATATAAATAGTGATAAAATAGATCCATTTTGTTTTACCACTTCCCAAGCCTATCCCCAAAGATCAGATCTTCCTCTGCATGAGTTAGGTAAGACTGAGTGGGACAAATTCCTGTCAAAACAAATACCACAGGCTTTCTCAGAGCTGACACCTAACTCAGACTCTAAGGCTGAGGGTTAATACTGTAGGACCAACACTGAGGTTATTGACTTAATTTGTTATCTACATAATCTGCTGTTATTTTTTTCTATTCAGCTTGGTTAGATCATGATTTTACTGGATTATGTCACCTTTTACCTTATGTCTACTTTTCCTAAAGGGCTTCACAAGGACTCCACTACCCAGTACAAAACTAAAAAATGTAGCCCATTACCATTAGGTGACAGAGTCAAGAGTCCCTGCCCAAGATCTGGATAAGAATAGCATCCTATTCCTTATGCAATTTTATACCAGATGAGCAAAAGGAAAAGTACTAAGAGTTGAATTCTAGGTTCTTACTTGGTTTATAGTTTCTTAGCCTTCTTAAACAGGGATGAAGCAGCACTACTAATCTATGCAAAGAGAAAAAATAAAAAATGTTGGAGATTTCTTTTTGCTGCAGGAAATTTCTGTGTTATCTTATTTTTCTAGGAGAAATGCAAGTACTAAATGAACATGCCACTGTTTAATTCACTCTTATACAGTGACAAAAAATACTCCACTCTCTTCATCACAGCAGTCTGGGTATGAGGGTCTTGTTGGAGAAGCAAATATAGTTGGAGGAAACCTCATGCTCCTTATGTGTTGCAATGCGTGCTTGCTCTGGCCCTGGCTCGGTGTCCAGCCTGGGCCTCCCGGCAGCTCGGGCACGCCTCAGCAAATCACTTTGTGGGGGCTCGGTTCACACAGCTGGGTAACGCTGCTAAGGCTGGATCCAAGAAAGAGGGGACTCTCTCTCGAAGTTTCCAGGGAACAGAGGCTTTATTTGGGGGGAAAAGGGGGTCAGGGTGATCCCCCCAGCCACCAGGCTGGTGCCTCTGGAGAGAGACCCCGAGCCTGGGGTGGTGGGCGGTTTAATACTACAATTCTGGGGTGGGTTCTAAGTTACAGATACCAATGAAACAATCCAAATACATCATGCCAAACAAAGTCACTTAAGTTCTAACAAATCCAACACAAGTTTGGGGGTGGCCTGAGGGCAGTCTAGCAAAGTTAGTGGCTAAAATTACTGTACTTCAAAGATAAGGATGCTATGATGGACAAGAGGGAAATTATGCATGACAGAGGGGGTGAGACAGGGGAGAACCAATGAAAGAAGGATTCTAAGCAGGGGCTAAAGCTGTCCTAGAAACCCTTATCGAACTACAAGAAAGTTACATACTAACACAAGAAATACATCTTAAAACAAAAGGGCTTTCTAGAGTTGTGCAAGCTATGCTAATACTTAACAATAAAACCCTTCATGCTGTATTCACAGCCAAGGCCTGCAAATTATTTTTTGCAGACTCACACTTATACTCCCTTCATATTGTATGCCCATGTGCATTCATAGGATATTGTCCAAGTGCAGCATGAAAAACCACAGATCTTTAGTCCCTTAATCATCGGACCAAAGAAATATTTTGTTTGTCTTCTAAGTGTGTGCATAGACCTACCAGATGTTACTATGTATACTCCACTCCGAACAGTGCTTCGCTGTTTCATTATCTTTGTAGACTTCTCATTCAGAAGACATTCCTAACAGAAATATTTCCTTTTTCTGTATATAACTTGTGTTAACCCTCTGGTTTTTTTATTTAATTTTATTTTAATTTTTAATTTTTGTTTGGTATTTTGGTGGGTTTTTTAAATTTTTATTCTATTGATTAAAAATTATTTCTTTAAGTGGCTTACTGTGAGGCATCCTGAATCCTAAATTCCTGCATCATCTTTTCCATGATGTCTGGGACAGCAGAGGTTATCATAATAAAGGCATTTCACATTACACAGTGTGACTCAGACTGATCAGATGGAATCAGGAGAATCAGCAAGTATTTCTCCAATCTATATTTGTAGTTTTTCCATATTTTTTCTAGTTTTTTCTATATTTCTATATTTTTATGTATCTTTCATATCTAAGGCATGGCAGAAATCTAGAACATCCAGACATGAATGTGGTGTGATATTAAGAGAAATAAGAAGATCTATAGAAATCAAGAATGCTACTGCTTGCTACCTATTTTTTTCAGAAATCAGTTCTGTTCTGTTAATATTTTCTAAGATATTGTAGTAATATTCATAGTACTGCAGTATTCTATATCTAGAATGTTATGGTATTTAAAACTAAAGTTGTGATTTTTCAGTAATATGTATTCATATGTACATATCTATTTCAAGTATATATTTTCAAGTATGACAAGATAAGAAAAATCAAAGCAATAAAAATTATTTTCAAGTACATTTGAGTTAAAACAGAAATAATTTTCAAAATGAAGATGTCCTGATTTTTTTTTCCCAAGCCCTACAAATCACCAAAATGGTGATTTGGGGCAGGGGATATGTTTGGGTATTTTGTTTAATTAATTTTGGTGTGGGTGGTTTTTTTGTTTGTTTGGTTGGTTGGTTGGTTTTTGGTTTTTGTTTGTTTTGTTTTGTTTTGGTGTTTGTTTGTTTTTGAAATTCATTTGGTTTGGTTGGGTTGGGTTGGGTTTTTTGTATTTTTGGTGGTGATGCATTTTTGGGGGGGTTTGTTAGGGTAGGAAATCCTTTTAATCCAACACATTTATCAAAGATAGGAGATGTTAATTAAATATTTGGCTTGATTTGGTTGCATTTTTTTGTAACAGTTGTTTTAACCAGCATTTGATAACTGCCTATATAACTCCTTCTCTATACAGCCTGAAGGCCAAGTTGACACTTTTTGCTGTGGAAAGGAGACATTAAAATGCAGGTCCTGTAGAGCTCGAAAATACCAGTGTAGAATCACACAATTTGGTGCTCAAAATCCAGGAGCTGTCTTTCTTGTAGCTAGTGGAGAAGAGACAGGGAATTCCCAAAGCCTCTTGCCATTCAGAGGTCAGGCTGTTATAAAGCACATCAGGTATAGTGCCTAACTGGCACAACAAATAAAAAGGATATGTCCTCTTTAGCATCTTTGCTAGAATCTGGAGCACACTAAAGCAAATATCCTGGCTGTTCCCATTTGCTGGTCCTTATTGCATGGATGACTCAGATCAGACAAACTGAATTTCATTTGGGTAAGACAAGCCAGAAGGTGCATTCCCAAATTACATCTGAAGCACACCAGCTGCTGAGAACACTCAGCGCATGGCACCAGGCTGGATACAGTTCAAAGCAAAGCATCCTGAAACAAATACAGTATGGACATAAGGTCCCCAACAAGATGTGGTGATTTCTGCAGAAATGTTCCTAATTCTTCTAAATGAAGATAGAAACAATGAGAGATCATCTGGACATCCCCTGCAGTTTCATAGAAAGCCTTTTATCTTCTGATTTACTTTGTTATTCAGTAATATGCAACAGCTGAGGAAATATTGCCAGGCATTCATTTATATACTTTCTGGATTTTTTTTTTTTTTTTTTTTGACACTAGGAAAATCCTGGCCACAAGGCAAGATGTCCAGACCATATTCATAAGTCTGTAAAACTTTTTGGGTGAGTAGCTATCTTGTTTGACAGCAGCAAAGATTTTCATCCATAAAATGGATTATAATACTTGTCTAGCTTAAAAGGATTCTGAGAATATGAATAAATAAATATTGAAACTATTTTAATGAGAGGTATAGTAGACCCACACAAATATAAAATTTAAATTTTGTTTATCTTTGCTCATGTGTATTTAGAATACTTGAAGAGACAAATTTTTTATTTGCAAAACTGTTAGAAGAAATTAGATACTTCAGATGACAAGAATCACAAAGAGAAAGCTGCTTCTGTCAGATTATTATGTAGAAAGGATACCTAGAAGTCCGAAGAATAAGAGATGCAATGGAATTTATGAATATAAAACTAACTTTTTAAAAACACAACAGTGAATACGGCTTGGTATTTCACATAACAGTTGTCTCTACCTTCTAGAACAGATTTTGGGTTCTAAAATTAGAGGGCATGCAAGTGTCTACCTCTGTCTTACCCAAGTACTGGAATGGTGCAGGATTTCAGGCATAGATTTTATTGTACCTTACCCACTTACTTATCATGAGTGGGACTATTCCAGCACGAGGGGCCAAACGCTTCCCCGACCTGCAACCTGTGAGAGACCTGGTGGACAAGTGCAAATGCTCCAGTTCTGCTGGTGAGGCAGGAAGCAGGGCTGTTGAAGAAGCAGGTTAGCAGGGTTTGCACAATGCTGTGTCCAAGGTGCCGTGCTCTGCAGTGCTCAGAGCTTGGCTGAAGGCAGATATGTCTACAAACAATTACTGTGTGGGGTGTTGGTCTTGCTGTGGGCCACGTCCTTGAAAGAGAGGCACAGTGGAGCCTAAAAAATACATATCAAAATTTTCATGAGATCTAGTCCGTGGATGCTTAAATAAATGTATCATCATGAAAACAAAGAGCAAAGAATTAGCTGAATACAACTGAATACCACTGTTAAAAAGTCAGCAGTTTCCTGTTGAAACACAAAATTTGGTAATTTTTGGCTCTTTTGAAAAGAATATATACCAGTTGTGTGATAACATTTCACAAGTGTCTGAAGGTTTCAACATTTAGACCTTGATAGGAAATTTCTTCAGGGTGTTTTTTTCAGTTTCTCAATGAGTTGAACTGGTTATAAATAAGTTTACTGTCAAACTTTTTCTCCTTTGGTGAGGCTGGGGTTTTTTGTATGCAGTGAGTATTGTAATGTGCTGTAGGCTATGTTATGATATAACATTTATGTAAATCAGCATACACATGGAAAGACTCAAAACCAGCTGCAGACATGGGGAAACCTGGATATACAATACAGAGTCTTTTGGAAACTAACTACAGTTTTACAGTCCTGTCATTAAGAAGTCCTCACTGATGCTGGACAGAATCAAAAACCTTCTCTCTTTTGGGGGTAACCTCTCATTTTGTAACTCTGAAGACGGAGCATTATCAGTATTTGAGGTGGAAAAGGGCAGTGATACATGGCTATTCCCACCCTGCACATAAAGACTCTTCAAAAAGCGGCAGAAGGAGAGCTATCACTGATATCTAAGATTGCCTGGACACCCAACTCGGGTGGACATGCAGCATCCTAACAATTGTTTCCAGAATAATTTCCTGCTCTGTTTATACTAAAGTTCATACAAATTTAACCAGCATTTTTTATTGCAATGGGCCTTGAAAATTGCACTTAGAGATTATCCAAGTCAGCATATAATGAATTATAATAAAACTGAATCACAGATTTTAACTGATATAAATGATAAACCTCAGTCTGTACTGATAGGTAATTTTTCATTTGTGTCACAAAACTATCTCCTGATTGCAAGTTCTGATTTACAATAGGTGTAGTGTCCTGACTTGCTGGTATCTGGCACACTGTGGAAATCTATTGCTTTTGCTGAATTTGACATGCAATTACAACATCATCATAAGCTGAACACATAGATTGCTGGAAGACTGCAGTATTTTATTCTGATAACTGTACTATTTTTTTAAGTGTCAGTCTTCACAGAACTACAACTAAAGCATGACTTTGATTTAAAAAGTTGGAAAATTTACTTTCCTCATAACATGAATTAATAAAGTTATACTGTTCTCTGTTGCGACTTGTTAGACAACTTTATTGCCTTGGAAAAAGAGATATATACTTGCAATAAAATCCATCCATCTTTGAGTGCTAAAAATCAGTAGATATGGAAACTACAGGATATCATTCTGGCCCACGTATAGATTTTGGCTTCCTCATTTTCTTTGAACATCAAAGAGGTAAAAGAAACTGAATTACATTAAAAGCATTTCAGTGCCAACACTTTTTGATGATGTTGGACTAATAGCAAAGGAGCTCTGTGTTCATTTAAACTTTAAAGCACTTCTAGACTCATGAAACAATGTATAAAGTCTGTTTAAATGGAAGAAGAACTGCAGTCACTTTTTAGTCAGCCTTACCAAAGAATAATTTCTAAATTATCCAAACTAGCATGGACTGAAATATTCCCTTCATTGTCTTCCATGGTAAGAATGTGTTGATTATAGTTTCATGAAAATAAAGACAACCTAAATGTTTAGTAAGACCCAAGGGATTTGGTTTTTTAATTGTTGAATAAGGTGAGAATTATGTGAAAAAGAAAAGAATTTGGGTCTTTCACTTTATATCAAAATGTTATTTGAAAGGAATGAAGAGTTTCTATTTTGTCAGAGAAGCCTTGTAATTTATTAGACCCTTTTACCAGATGCATTATCAAAATTAAAAAATTAGACACACCAGGCACATTTAATATAATTCTTTAATATTTAATCTTGTCATGTAATACTGCTAAACTATTTAAGGTTGAAATCTCATCAGATCTTAAACAGGATTATCTAAGTATTGGTTGAGAGGTTAATAAGGGTTGCTTCCCCACCATTTTCACCCCCAGAAAAAATGTTGGAAGTGTTAATGATTCACTAGGTGTCACTCTTATCTCTATGAAACTGCTGATAGAAGACAATTCCAGCATGGCAGGAGACAACATTCCCTTCTGGAAATGCTATCTCAGCTGGAATGTAAAGCCATAGCCTTGGTAACTTGTAGTCATTAAGAAGTCCTCACCCTTTTTCAGATGACCATTGCTAATCATGTGGTTAGCATAATTGTATTCTTGCTTGTTTAAGTATTCTTTTTTAATTTAAAATCAAATATGATTCACATTTCTCTCTAAAACCAGTATTGGCATATACATTCACCTGCATCATTCTTTACCTAAAGGCACCATGTTTATTAGTTAAGAGCTTACATCAAGAGAGACTGTACCTCATTTAATAAAGCATTAAAATATGTCATCCTTTGAAAATGAGACATGGTAGGTAATAAATACTGTGTAGGAGAACACAAACACAAGATATATGTCCCAGAATGTGGCTATCACCAATATTGTGAAATCATGGTGTGGTACTTTTTACCTCTCCAAATTCCTGCAGTGGGAGGTGGTCTTTATATAGCTAGTAGGTCCGTTCCAAAGGAACTCATTCACCAGGTGAATTCATGACCCAGCACAGCCTTCCACCTTTCAAAACAAAAGTTTATTTGGTCTCACTGTATTCTGCCAGATCTCTTCCTCTTTGCATGGATCCACAGAGAATATTTCCCTACCTTAGTTTTCAGAACCATTTCAAGGCGGGTAAAGAAATGTGTGCTCCAACCTTTAATATCCCTTTAAATGTTAAGCAAGACTGAGAAAAACCCATCCAGAAATGTATTCATCTGTTGGTTAAGAAATACTGGACCTGGGTTCCAGTATCCACCTGTGGGGTTAACATTTCACAGCTGTCAATGTCATTTAGGACTGATCAACTCTGCTCCTATTCTGTGAATTCAGCCTCTTGTTTATTTGGCCAATAATCGAAGGACTACAAAATGAAATAGTTTTCACTGTAATTTTCAAAAAATCTGAAGCAAACATATTTATGGTCCATTTATCTCACTGTATATATATATTTTTAAAGCAAGGTAAAGACACATTAGGCTTGACATGGAGGTGGTTTAGTCTGTTGTTCATGAGGCTTCAGACAAACTGTCCAGATATTTATTTGTCCCTTTTTGAATTGTGACATACACTGGAAGATTTTTGGACTGAGAAAAGAGCTTTTTATTAGGTTTTTACAGTTTTAACATATTAGTTTTCCAAATCATGTATTGTGTTCCATTAATGTGATAGGAAACAAATTTGTGGAAGAAAGTAGTCTACATAATAATCAAGATAAGACAGTATTGCAGAAAACCAAATTTCGTTTGTAGGAATCTTCAAATAAGATGTCTGCATTATTGATTCCTTTGAGATAGTATCCACAGAACCATACAAAGATTTATGTTTCTGCTTCCTGTTTGCTGCAAATGTTTAGAAAGACGAAAATACCCTACTGAAATGCTTTAAATATAAACCAGTTTAAAGAAAGAAAGAGACAGGTAAATGTTCAGATTGATGAAGGTTACATGTCAATTTAATTCTGGTTTCTCTTATTTAGTCTTTTAGTACAGGCCTACATGTCAACAAATAAAAATGTAAAGACTGAGTTATTTTGGTGCTCAAATAAATATGAACTTTACCATGGGGGTATTCTGTTCATCCTTTCACAATGTTTAATGTCACTCCACTGTTCTCTTATCGCAAAAAATACTTCCAGACACCCAAAATTTTCTCTAGAAACAAGTATCTCATCAATAAGGCAGGAAAAATATTGCAGGTGTTTTTATATATCTTCTTGTTAGAACGGATGTAGAAAAAAGCTTTTCTATTTTAGTTTTGTAATAAGTGGTTAAAAAGGTAGGGAGAGGTTAAATCCCAGTAGAAGTGCAAGAAGAAGGATGTAGGAAAGCTTTGTTGCTATGGTACTCTGAAAATTCAAAACCTTGGATTTGGGGATATACAAAGAGGTCAGTGATGTGTGTGCTGAGGAATGAGGCACTGCAGGAGGATCTTCATTTAAAAATGAGGTGATATGGGGCAGCTGGTGATCCTATATCAGTCTGAGGTGAATCACATCAGTTTTATCCCCTCTACAGATCCACTTCCATAATAAAGTTTAGAATGCCATTATGAAAGTTTTGTTCAGCTGCACCTATTAATATAGCTGTTTACTTAAAAAGATCACCAGTAAGTTCTAAGCTAAATATCTCTGTAAAGTCTTCATTGCAGATTGTCTAAGTATTCATTTCTGAAACATGGAATATGAGGAAATACAAATTTGTTTAAATAAGCTTTTGGCTTTTTGAAAGTCTGTTGCAAACCTAGTATAAAAGAACTTCTGGAATATCTCAGTTTGATATTTTTCTGTCAGATTCTGGGATCAGGAAAAATGGCAGCAATTATATATCCAGTTGCTTCCTTCTTCACACTGAACATTTACAACTTTACAAGGGGATTCTGCATAATTAGTTCAGCTCCTTGATTTGCTTATAGATAATACTTTCAGTTTAGTAGTATTTCAACTATTTATAAATAAACGTGTACATCTCTTACACTGCTCATTTATTGTGCTTATTTACAAGTGAGTCTGTTGGTTGCTTAGAGAATATCTACAGCATAATTTTCCTGCAACACTTGAAAAACTATGAAATGTCTTAGCTCAATATTCATATGTACTAAATACTTTGGTTCACTTAGGAAAAACTGTTGTGATTTGAACTTCACTTTCGTTGTCTGCTTGTGACAGAAAGCTTGGTGACAGAAAAAAACACCCCAGTGTAACATAACCAGAGTATTCATTTAAAATGTCATCTGAATACTGCCAGAAACATTTTCACTATTTGCCTACCTTGACTGAAGATTCAATAATGTTTATTTTTCTAAAAAATAAGCAGGTTTCTGTGTGCATCTTGAGTAATTGAACAGTTTTGTTTTGTTCTGATAAAACCCTTGTGCTGTGACTCACCAGTGTCTCAACCAACTCATGCTTTGTGGTCTGATGTACTGTGGTCTGATACACTGGTGCTTTTTTCTATCACAGAGAAAACAGTACACTATGTAACTTTTCATGGCAGTAAACCTTTAATGCTTGAACCTGTTTCTTTATCTTTCTTGCTTTACAGTGAAGAGCACAGTTTGAATTTAATAGAAGAACAACTGTTGTGTCTTTGTTCTCAGAATCACTAGCTCTGCCAAGATTAGCTTGATGCCATTTTAAGTCATAGAGTGTTTTCATTCTTTTTGCCTTGCATAGAATGCACCTCTCTTTTCTCATTAACAGAGGAAGAAAGTATGCCATTGAGATACAGAGTTGCTGTAAATTTAAAATATTTT
Source organism: Phylloscopus collybita (assembly GCA_027886175.1). Classification (NCBI taxonomy): domain Eukaryota; kingdom Metazoa; phylum Chordata; class Aves; order Passeriformes; family Phylloscopidae; genus Phylloscopus; species Phylloscopus collybita. The sequence continues at coordinate 43,350,572 of JAJNNQ010000137.1, read as the reverse complement.
TCATGTATATTTTCATGCAAAGTTTGATTAAAATGCAACTACTGATGCAAGTCCTTAGCTTCCATTTTGCAAGCAAAGTAAGTGTTACATTTAAGAGGAATTTCCTCCAGTATGTCCTGGAACTCACTAATTTAAATAGGTTGGTTAACAATAAACTACATTACTACATTCCTGCCACCTTTGCTCTTACTACTGGTGTGGCAATTTTTTTTTCTCAAATATAACTAGTTAAAAGTTTCTGTTTTATCTTATTTTATGCTAAAAAAACTTACTGTGAAAAAAAATTGTACCAAACCAACATGTAATTGCAGTTGTAAGTAAGTTGCAATAAGCGAAGTTCATAGTGATCTGATCTGAAAAGTAATACAATGTGGGTAAGGAGGTAGAGTTATCATTTCAAGAGGCAAGCTAATATTAGTATTTTTTTATTAGAATAATCTTTTGCAAATAAATTTCACTGAGTATTGAAAGCCCTATTATTGCATAAATGGCTGATTTCATATTTTATGTTTTATTCCTGCTTTGTTGTCTTCTCAGATTAGTTGGCTCACTTCCTAAGAGACTGGACTGGATATGACTTGGAAAACTTGAAATGCCCTGGGATTATAGAAGTGTAGACCAGATTTATGAGATTGGACTTGGAGTAGAAGGCTGAATTTTTTGTATGAAAATTTGTATCAGATTTACATAGAAAAAAAGGTAAAATTTACTTCAGTCTAGATTGTGATGAATAATATAATTGTTTTATTTGTTAGATAATAGCCAATGTACTGAATAGAGTATACAACTATTTAGAGTACAGAGACTGGCAGCAGAGCAGAAGTCAGTCCATTTGCTTTGTCTAAATGAGGCAGAAAACATAAAACAAGCCTGGCAGGAAGAGAAAGACAAAAAGAGCAGAAACTTAAATCTTGAGATGAAAGAAGGAAATATTGAAAAGGAACCAAAATGAAATGTGTACAATTCAATTCAGATAAAAACTGCTGGAAAGTCAATAGCTTGGAAAGCAAGACTGGAGGAAAGTGGGACTGGTGAAAATGACATTAGTTTCAGTTCTTTAGAGCACCCACTTCAAAAACAAAATTTGAAGTTTCAGCTCAAAACTTTGGCTGACTTGAAGTCCCATCATGAAAATGCCTGACAATACCTATGCAGCACTTGAATGGTTCAGCACAAGGTTTATTCTGGTTTTTGGCCCAGAAAGCATAGAGAAATGTGAGAATAATGGATTTAAGGCTCCATTACATTGGAGTAATAATTTATAAAGTGTTATAAAATATTAAATTTGGCAGAAAATAGAGCATAATCATAAGGTTTATTTACTCTATTATATATTGTATCATATTTCAAATAAAAAAGACTGGAATCTACTACTTTCCTTTTTCATTTCATAATGCTGCAAGATTATGCATGTGCATTGAGATAGAATGCTTATGCCCTGAAGTGAGAATTTTTGTGCCTGAGACAGGTCTTTACTAAGTTACTGCTTAGAGAATGGATATTTTAAACAAGACTGGTACAGGCAGGCAGACATGTAGCAGGTTTAGCAGAGAATTGTAACCTGGAGGGGCTCCAGCCTCACACAGGGGGAAGATACCAGAGAGCAGCAGAACAGTAACACCTTGTCACTGCAAGTGGCAGTGCCTGTTCATTCCCCTGGAAACACAACTGCATATTAATTCTTATTTGAAAGAGAAAATTACAGTGTGATACCCCACTCTCACAGGGTTGCAAGGCCCTAAAATGGGTGTCAATGCAGAGGCAAGCATCCTTGGAATGAAATAGAACAGGAGAAACAAAGCTGAAGAAAGGAAATGTTACCCTTATTTTAAGTTTTAGAAATTAAATATACAAAACTAAACAAAAGCAAACAAACCAACAAACAAAACAACCCCCAAACCATAAACTAGAGCTATTTTATCTTTTCTTCCTGCCCAATTTATTAGGCATAAATAACAGTTGAGTCATTTGTCTTCAGATACTATGTTTCAATACAATTATATGTGTTTATTCATTATTTATTGCTTTAACATCCAAAACTCTAATTTTTATTTTTCCGAATAAATAAATAAATTGTAACAATTGCAGTGGTGAAGTATTCTAAATTCTCAAGGATGCTCTGCTTTTAAGCAACTTTTAGATTGTGAACAGGTGACTGAAGGCTGAACAAAAGAGAGATTGTTATTCAATACTTTGATTTCATATTCCAAAAGAGTGTTACCACTTAGCTGTTCTACCTTTTATCGTTTAGCTATGTTATCACATACTACCATCACATCAGAGTCAGTTACAATCTTTAATGGTTTTTAACAGAATTTATTATTCCTGCCATTAATGAAATCTTATTGTTTTGATTCAAAGTTTTTTTTTAAAAAAGCTTAAAAATGTTTGAAAAAATTATAAAGTTTGAAAAAAAGGTATTTTTTATAAGCCTTTGAAAAATCATGATGGTCTTTGCACTTGTATTCTTAACAAAAAATACTTTGATTTTCATGTTGTTGTACTTGAGTTTGTTGAGAAGATACAAAAAAATATTTTGCTTAGTAAAACCTAACTAAATTCCCTTTTTCTTAGCCTGATTTATTGCCTGTGAGCAATTTTAAATTTTTGGAAAACATTGTAATGTTGAGCTGACCCCAAATGGTGTATAAATTTATACATCAGTTTTTTGTAATCTTTTTGTCTATCTTTTGCAATTTTATGGCATTGTCTACTTTGCTGTCTGTTTAAGTAAAAGAAATGTACTCCCTGCATTTAATAGTAAATGTTGAGATAATTTTCAGTCCTGAGTGTTCCAAGAAACTTGTGCTTTTGGATTCTTTTTAACTGAAGAGGGAAAAGCAACCCCCACAATAAAAATTTTGGAAAAAACATGATTTTGATTGTATATAAAATACCTTTTAGTGAAGCAAATTAATGTAAAGATAAATATAAACATTTTGTGAAGTCGGGTATATTTATCTATATATTGACTGTCTATAATGATTTAAGGTTTTACTGCTTCTTAATACCTTTTCTGAGAGCATGCAAGAGTCTCTTCTTGATGAAAAGATGTGGTACTGCAAATTTAGCAAGTGAATTATTTTGACATTTTTATTTTTGGAAGTCTGACATTACCTATTGCTGCATATCTGTAGGATTGCTATGTTTATGCTAATAATCTCTGCAAAAACAATTTTATCTTTCTTTCTTTTTGTTACAGAGGTTCCAACCAGATAGAAATAGAAGCTCAGATATTATTTCATTCACACCAAAATGTTTGATTTTTTTTTTTTTAAATTTCCTCCACATAGTCCCTCATTATTGGGACATACATATGCTTACATATGCTTACAATCTTGTGTGGGTAATTTCACTGAAGTCAATAAGTGACTTATATATTTTGATTAAATGAAAATATGTATAAGATCATCAACGACTTTCATTGATGTCATTCACAGGCAGAGGTTTTGGAAGACTAATCAATGATAAATGAAGACTAAGGAAATAATGGTCCATCTGGGTATTTACAAAGACAGCTGAAGTAAAGAGCTACTTTTATTCCTACCAACAAAATCTTGATGGTTTCAGTAAAGCTTTTGCTGGAAGCACATGATGTGAGCAGAGGAGACAAAGTTCTTAGTGATTCAAAGCCAGAGGCCACACCTCAGTGCTTGGTTTTGCTGAGAAGCTTTTCTGGAAATTTCCTTTCAGAATTATGATTTAAATATTTCGTCATAACCAAGTGAGGCCTATAAGTAAATAGATTTGGTTTCCTTTCCTGAATCTCCAGACCAATTTTCATTTTCCAAAAATACTTTAGCAATCTTAGCATTACCAGTTAACATACAGTCTCTATCAACATATTCAGAGATGGCAAGAGGCAATTTGTACTATATTAAATTTAGGTTTTACAGTCTATTGCCATTGCATAGGATGCTTGGATTAAGAAGGAAATATTGAAAAGGAACCAAAATGAAATGTGTATCGATTCAGATAAAAACTGCTGGAAAGTCAATAGCTTGGAAAGCAAGACTGGAGGAAAGTGGGACTGGTGAAAATGACATTAGTTTCAGTCAGTAAAAAGTCAGGCACTAGTATTCAAACTCTGCAGCCATGAACTCTCCTATACAGAATGAAATGACAAGGGCAAGTAGTAAAACTTCTAGAAAGCAGAAAATGTAATAATCTAAAGTAATCTTAGAAGCACAGGAATTTCTGAATCCCCATGAGGAGATGTAGTATGTTTTCCTTCTTTTTACTATTGTTGTGTTTTATTTTTGTTTCATTTTTCCTTTCTCTTCTGGTTCTGGTTTCTCTCACCATGTTTGGTATGCACATCTGTGCTTCTGGACTTGGACACCAGTCAGTGATCAGCGGGTGACAGCCTGTCCCAAACAGTGCTGTGCTCTACAGCCGTGATCTGGTATTACTTACTTTTCCCATTTTGGGCCTCACGTGAGCAAATCTGAGTGTGAGGTCCTGAGATCTAGTTAATAGTGGCATTTATGGGGTTGAATTAAGATGATATTGTAATTAAAAAGAAAAAAGCCGAAACAAAAACAAAACCAAAGAAAGAGCACAGCTGACAATGAGCCCATGAGAATCATCCCCAAAAATAATATTTTTGAATCTCTGTCAAACAAAATATTTCAAAGTTCCCATTAATAGAAATAAGAAACAATTGGTGCTTTTCTTCCCTCTTCTCTCACTCTTTTTTAAAATTTTGGTGAGTGGTTCATAGATGCCTGTGAGCATTTATTCCTATTTTCTCCCTTGCAGCACTGTGATGTGCAATATTCTCCTGAGCCTTGATGTATTAGAATTAGGACTGGCAGGGGATAGTTTCATCACACAATTTCATGCATCTTATTTTGCTGTTTGTTCTGTCTCTCTGAGCAGCCTGTCTTACCAGTGTGGGGAAAAGAGCTCCTTGAGGGAGTGCTTCAGTCCAGAAACCCAGCAGAATGCCCTAAATTTCTCTTTGGAGATTTCTGTCTATCCATTGGCCATTTTTGGAGGACAAAAAAACTAGATTACTTCTCATAATGCCTTATTTTAAATATATGATATGAATAATATAGTCTATATATACAGAATAGATGTTAAAATATATATTATTATATATTTTCATTGTTCTATAATAAATTCATTCCCCAGATCATGAGATCCCTCATTTGAAGACTTAGAACAAATGCCTCAGAGCTTCATTCTTACCTGGGATAAGTAAGCCAAGCTCCTTAACAATTGAAGACCTAAAGTGCAGTACTGCTATAAAAACAACTTCTTTCTAGCCACAAACTAAACTGTCCATTCAACTAATAGCAGTGGAAATTTTCCACCATAACTGCTTTTTCCAGCAAATATTCCAGGGTTCTGAAATGACTGACAAGCTTTAGACCTTTCTGCTTACATTTGGTACACACCATGCAGTTTTAGTAACATCGTTCTTCTCTTTGCATGGCTACTTAAGAGGGCTAGTACTTGATGCCACCCAACAACAGGTGAAAAGAGCTACATACAGCAGGAGATAACAAAAGATCACAAAATATATGCATTTTGAAAACTATTCTACCAGATGGCTTTAAAGGATTTGACATGAAAATAACATATTTTTGTGTAAAAACTCCACATATTGTTCAACTCACTTTCAGGTTTGGCAATGAATTTCTATATAAAGAACACAGACATATTTCAAAAAGTATTTTAGAAAATATTAAGGTCTATGATGTTTGAAGCACAAGTGATCTAGAGACCAGCATCTCCTAATGTTGACAGTTCAAATGTGGCCTTTATTTAATAAGATTAACCCCCACAAAGGAATGACAAACTTCAGTATGGGCAGGGAGCAATTCCACTAAGCCTCTTCTATTTTATTTTTTTTTTTCTTTTTTTTTTCTTTTTTTTTTCCTCTTAGGCTCTTTTATAAATTCTGCCATGACTAAAAGCTGACAAAGCCAGTGGAAGCTGGGGTTCTACAGATTACTGGATGTTTTCACCTTGCTGGGTTTGTATTTTTTCTTTTGTCAGAGAAGTGTAGTGGGAGTCTGCAACAGCAACAAAATTACAAAGAATTTCCTGGGCTCACGCAAAACTGGTTTGGTAGCTGAGGAGCATAAATAAAAATCCAGGAAATTATAGATTATGAGGAAAGCAAAAAAAAAAAAAAAAAAAAAGATTCTTGGAAAGAAGCCTGTTGTTCAGCATGGAATGTGCACATCTTTGTAATTGTGTTTAATTACTGTATTCTTATGAGTGTTTATTTTAGCCCTGAGAGCAGAACTGAATTTGAAAGGCATTTGGATATGGAAACAAATGCAACTGAAAGCCAGAGCACAGGCTACAAACCTACAGGATTGAGGCCTCTTATATAAATAGTTTAAGAGAAGGCATTTGTTCCTTCACCCAGCAAAACAGTGATGTGCATGCTTAATCATCAATGCTTTTTACCATTTGTACCTTAGTGTCTCAGAACAGGGCAAGTACAAGCTAAAGATCATACATATGTTTAAATGCTTTTACAGGTCAGAGTCAAAGATGATGAGTGTTCTAGACCAAATCTGGGATGCTTCAGCTCTAATGATGGATTTAGCAGTGTGCAGTGATTTAGCAATGAAGGTAGTCCCAAACACAGACTGAATTATTCCTTTGGCTGCTGTCAGAATGTGGTATTCCTTCCGTGGAAGAGGTAAAAGTACAAGAATGGAAAAAAAAGTAAAGAAGAAATAAACTTTAGTAAGTGCATGTTTTTTTGTGGTAGTTGGCAATACCTAATTTTGAGCACTTTAATTATAAGTTCTAAAAAGAAAAGGAGTCTGGATCCCAAATATAACAATTTGAAAAGACCTTTATATGCAGCACTCACATGACATTATGATAGATTGATTCTTTGTGAGAATGAGGACCAGCAAAGTTAGACAAGGTGCTTCCAGATTGTATTTTGAGCTCAGAGGAGAAAGTTTGGATCCTCTCTAAGGTCTTTTGGCACATACTTCAGGATGACTGGAAACTGTTTCTATCTCCAGATAAAATTTTGCACAGCCTTTCTCTGCCATTCTTACCAGTGCACCCTACCCATTTATTCCTCATTCTGCCTAGTGAAAATCCTTCCCATTTTCCTTCACAGAGGTATAAATTTTGGAGTGAGACACGAAGGAAAAAGGCAAGTGGCACCTAAAGGGGTGTGTGTGTACTGAATAGCATCTCTGAGCATCTCTGAGCTCTTCAATATTGGGATGTCCCATGGAAATATGGTGGCTGTCCTTCCTATTGGCTTACTTACACCTGACAGCTGCATGACAACCACAAGCCACTTCTCAGAAAACTTTCTCTGTGATTAGTTGGAGGATTCTCTTAAAAAGTCCTTGGGTTGAGTGAGGTTTCCTGTGGCAAGGTTCAAGACTGACAGCAAAAATATTTTGATAAGTGACCTTGTGCTTCCTCACCATTGTAACTCACAGTTATTAACCCTCTCCATTTTGTTCTTCTTTCTAAATACAATTAAAAAAAAAGAAAAAAAAAAAAAAAAAAAAAAAAAAAAAAAAAAAAGACGCTTCAAACATTTCAAGGATGGCAAAACCTTTTTGTCAAGATTTTTTAGATATCTAATAGCCTCTATTGGTGTCATCTAGACCACTGCAGGCTAGGGACACCATGGAGTACAGAGAGAAGAGAAGAGAAGAGAAGAGAAGAGAAGAGAAGAGAAGAGAAGAGAAGAGAAGAGAAGAGAAGAGAAGAGAGAAGAGGAGTTGATGTTTCTTAATTAAAATGATACTTATTCTTCTTGTTTTCTTTAGTCACCTAAGAAAAGGAGAACATGCTTTTGTAAGATGAGTCGTTCTACAAACACGTCCAGCCTGGATAGGATACATATTTTTTCCCTTTATCTCTCTGTAATAGAAAACTATCTTCAAAAAAAGTTCATTAAGTTGTAAAAGTACAGGTATCCTATTAGAGTTGTGGGCATGGGGTTTGTTTTCTCTAAATCTTTTTGTGATTCGCAGTTTAAAGGGATTTTATTAGGTACACACTACATCATTTCAGTTTCTCATCTGTGAAAACATTCAGGGACAGCATTTAAAATTAAAGTAGTAAATCTTTTTCTTTGTGCAGTGAATAGTAACTTCACTGGAAGAGAGGTTTTTGGGGTTTTTTTACATCAATAATAGCTTTGGTGGAATAGAGGAGGAGAGAATGGAAAAAGAGAGGGAATGGTGGTAGAAGGCATAGCTATATGTGGGTTCACATCAATGTCAACATCCTGAGAATAAGGAAAGCGTACCTTGGTGCTACATCACAGCCAGCATTCTTCAAAACAACCATGAAGAAGATTTCTCTACTTACAAATGAATAAACTTAAGTCAAAAAACTGGTATTAGAAGCAGGTCTGTTCCTGCAATCAACTTTGCCAGCAAACATATGGCATCATCAGAAACAGGTTGTCCTGACTACACTGGAGTTCCATCAGCAAAAGCCTTAGTCATGTGCTTTATTTTCATGCACCTCTTGACAAAAAACCAACTACCCAATCTGTAGATATGTGCTTTAGTGCTTTACTGGACAAGAGCCAGACTACTCAATGTCTTTCGGAATTGAGCCCTGGCTGTCTCTAGCTTTGAGTTTTTCCTGTTCTATGAACTATCATGTTACTGAATGAGCCACAGGTAGTAATGAGTAATACATGTTGTGTGCATGAACTGCTGAACTGTCAAAGGAACAAGAGAAAGTGTTTATAACTCAACACTAACAATTAATATGAAAATTACATGAAAAAAAATCATAGATTGAAGCATCAAATTAATCCTAAATATAAAATATGTCATACTGGAATTGACCAGTAGGTTGTAGGAAGATGATTTTGTTACATGATTTATAAAGTTGCAGCTGCAAACATTATAGGTATCATTGGAAGAACTAGGGATTAAACTTGGATATCAATAGACAGCAGTCTTCGCTTAAAATCTTGGGGACAGAGTCAATACTACATTTTTCTCTCTGATATATTCCCATATCACCTTGATTGTCATAATTTTTAAAAACTACACTGCCAAGCATTTGTATGCGTTTATTTTCCATTTCTCTTAAGATGCAGATTGTTTGGAATGACAAATTTGCTTCTGTTCCCTTTTTATAAGTAATTCCTTGGCTGCTCTTTGTCAATAGGTATTTTGGCAAAGCCTTCTTGATGCTTGTAAGGTTCAGACCTCAAACAGCAATATTTCACCAGTTTTTTAACTCTAGAGTACTTATTCAGTAGAACATTTAGAATTTCTTTAAAATACCCAGTGTCTCCAACTGGAAATAATTCACACTGCTCTCACTGGATTTTCGTTTTTATCTTTCTAACCAGAGCACATTCTTTATTAGTATGAATTTTATGCAAATCACAAGTATGTTTATTCTATTTTTAGTTGCTCTTCTGTGTGTCACTGAACACTAAGGAGTAATTTGCTACTTGAAGTTACATCTGAAGTTATATTTAAAAACTTACAGGCCTTAAATGATAGAATTCTCATTATTATTTCAAATCAACATACTGCTCATACATATGCGTGACTTTAAGTTCCTGTTGATTCTGATTTAAAGACAGCAGAGAAGAGTTTTGTCCTCAAATAACAGATGTTCTCATCCTAGTAGAGTGACCTTATCTATCTGTTTTGTTTATGAATTGCCTTGAAAGTAAAAATAAGGGAAAACAGCACAATTGAGACAGTGTCTCAAACACTAAGTTTGGGACAGTTCATTCAGGGTCTGTTTTTAAACTGCTACTAACTTAATTATGGTTCTCTCTGACTAGTACCATGCCCCACTCAACTACAAATTAAATGTAGTTTTGTGTTAGCAATTAAAACTGTTAGATGTAGGTACCAAAAAGTCCATAGTGCTCTTGTCCTCATCAGTGGGTTACCTTCACTTACCAATGTTAAGTTTAAACTCCTGACACTGACACTGTGCTGGATAACTCAAGACCTAAGGCTGTATTAGATGCAGTAACATGGATTACTGCTCTAGTGCTCTAGGCCCAAGTCTGAGCTTATCATTTGTGTTTCATTATCCGGCTGCTGCTCTCAAAACACCATTCTCACCTTTAGCTCTCAGCATGCAGGACCATATGGCTTCTGGAGATGGTTCATCAGAGGGATAAAGCTTTCTTTCCTTCTAGAGTTCAAACACCCACAGGCACGACTGATGCTGGGACAAGTGTCACTGCCTTGGAGGAGGAGCAGGTTGGAGAAGGAGAAGACACTCTGCAACCCTTTTCCCTACTACTGAAACATGCCTATGTACAAGTGTGCCTAGGATAAATGACCCATTTCAGGTTTATCACCATTCTGAAAATATGTACATGAATTTCAGAGACCTAAGTAATTAAGGAAAAAAAAATTACTACCCTGTTGTCATCACTGTGATTTATATACATGCTGGGACATGCACTGTATGTATGAAATTTCCATTATTTGTGTGATATTCTTCCTACTTAATATGATAATAATAGTTCTATTTTTGTTTAAATCTATGTGAATCAGCTCACACAGAGTTAAAAGAATAATCTCAGAAGATAACCCATGACCAAAAATCTAGTTTTCTACTTTGCCAAAAGTTACAGACTTCCGGGTTTTATGTTTTTTTCCTAAATGTTTATAAACTGAGCTTTGCACAGTGCATACTATGGTGACACCAGTTTATGGAAAATTCCACACTGTTTGACTCTTGCAAATTTACCAGGTTGTGGCAAGCTTCTACCAGAAACATGACTCAGACATAGGGGATTTTTCCAACCTCAGAAAGGCAAGCATTTATCCTCACATCAAGCATTTGTCTCTTTTATTTATTTATCAGAAAAAGAAGCCTTTTAGGCCTTTCACTTAGAATACATAAAAATTTTGTTTTAACTTTATCAGTTATTTGTATCTGAAGAGAGAATTCAGGCAGCATATTAGAAGCAATGGAGAGTAGAAATCTGATTATCCAGCCTCTCATTTTTGCCACTACTAAAAGCCCCCAAGGATTTAGGTACTTTCACAAGGTGGTTTATGCACTGCGTTGCTTAGCATTACAATGCCTAATTTAGAAGCATACCCACTGAGACTGGAATCTACAGTAACTGCTAAATCTCAACTCTCCTTCTAAGCTGGGGAAGCACATGGGACTTGTCAGAGGATCACAGCAGTCAGTCTGTCATATTGAGAACCACCAAACTTGGCCAAGAGGAGATGATGAACCTAAGGGTGACTTTTAAATCCTACCATTACTAGATGCCTAGGTACTTTAGATGGCAGAAAGACAAATACCTCATTGAATTTCACAGTTCAAACACCTTCTAGCTCTTCAAGATTAGTAATTATGTTCGTCCAGTGCAGTTTAGTGTGAAATGCATTTCAAATCCTTGAAATGTGGATGCCCTTCCTACAGACAAGTGCTTGAGTCACCAGGTTACAGAGTTATGACTCCTTGCTTGTTCAATAGCCCAGCAAGCTTCTGAACTGTCTTCATCAAGATAAGCAGTGAATTATGTACTCCAGTCCCCCGCAATACATTTTTATGAAGGTAATTAGGATGATAGTACAGAAATTGGGGGCTGTGATTTAAATTTTTTCATCCTAATTGATGCTCCTGGCTTTCTGGGAGAGCACTCATACAGCTGCTGAACCCATCTTCAGGGCACCATACAAAAAAATTGCCATCCTATCTTCCTTCTGATCTCTTTTTTCTGCATCTTACTGTCCTCCTTACTCTGCTAATTCAGTTGTTCATCTGAAAGTTCTCTTTAATGGTCCATTTTAAATATAAGAATACAGTTCTGAGGATTGGCTTTATTATAAAATGGATAATTTCCCTGGTCCATTTTACTGTATGATCATGCAAGGAGTCCCTTTGGCACAGCTGAGGATCCTTAGATCAGGATCATTCATCAAATGAGAGCATGGCCACCAGGTTCTGGGGGGGGTGATTAACACCCTCGACTCTACTTTGGTGAGACCCACTGAAATTTTACATCCAACTCTGGGGACCCAGCACAGGAAAGACATGAGCTTGTTGGAGTGGATCCAGAGAAGGGTCACAAAAATGATCACAGGGATGGAGCACCTATCCTACAAGGAAAGGCTGAAAGAGTTGGAGCTGTCTAGCCTGAAGAAAGGCTCAAGGGAGGCCTTATTGTGGCTTTTAGGAAACTTACAGGCAATACTTAAAAGAAACTTAAAACAAAGATGGGGACAGGTTTTTTAACAGGGTCTGATAGAACAAGGAGTAAGTGTTAAGGTTTAAGCTAAAAGAGCATAAGTTCAGACTAGATATAAGGAAGAAATATTTTACAGTGGAGGTGATGAAACATTGGCATAGACTGCCCCGAGAATTGGTTGATGCCTCATCCCTGGAAACATTTGAGATCAGGTTGCATGGGGTTCTGAGCAACCTGATTCAGTTGAAGATGTTCCTCCTCCTCCTTGCAGGGTCATCATAGATGACCTTTAAAATTCCCTTACAACCCAAATCATTAATGATTCTACAATTCTGTGAATAATGAATGAGAGGATGTCATTAATAAATGGTTCTGGGAAGGAGGAGTAGAAGTTTCTTTAGAAATTCTCTTCAGATAAAAGACTTGAATGTAGAAATACATCCAAGAAGGTATATTTTTCTTGTAGATTCTAGATGTAGACTCTTTAACAAAAATATATACGCAATGATATCTATAATTATCAGAGCTGATGGCAGCTCTGACTATGTGAAAATTCTACCTTACTTCCGGCAAATTAGGTGTTGGAGAGAGGGTATACTGTTGAAAATAAGCCCAAAATATAGTCCACTGAATCTTCTTTTCAAAGTCAATATAGCAAATGCCTAATTAGAAACACAATGTCTGAAACTGAAATAAATGTATTTCACTCTTTCTTTGTTTTTTCTATGGACCAAGATGAGACGATGCCTTATACTCCTCCTTTACACTGTAGAAGTCATACAACAATTCTTCAGTGCAAATGAGTTCAGCAGGAAATCTAGTGGCAGTTTGCAGATCCTGCTGATAACTTACTGTCTGACTTATTTTCTGTCATCAGTTCTCTGTGGTTATTTCACATCAGCTTGAAGATTTTCTTCTTTCAGCATTTTGCCAGATTTTCTTACTTCTTTAGATCAATTACCTTTAGCCAGTGCATTGCTGAACTGAGTCCATTAACTTAGATAATAGTTTCTTTCTTTTTCAGGGTAGGCTCTAGAGCTCTCATTTGCAACTTGTATCTTGACACTTTTAAATACCAGTTGTTAATTATAAAGAAAACCATTGCTAATGCTTTTATGCTCTTATTTCTAGCAAATTAAAAAAAAAATCCCAAAACATTCTTTATGTAGTTTTCATACTAATTTTATACCTTAGCACAGTGTATATGAAGAAAACGTAGTCATTTTAGACTATACAGCACATAAATAATGGATAAAGAATGGTTAACTTTTCTAATTTAGTCTACACTCAGAGACCTGTCAGACAAGATTTCATACGTAAATGAGAACTGAAGTGGAATAAGTACCTGCATATAGCAATCTTTTGACAGAACTGCTCTGAATTTTAAAAGCCTACTTCTTCTTTTTATGTTTACTACACAAAGTAGAGGCTGCCTTTACATTCCTGTCTATTTGATATCAATAAAAGTGATAAAAAAACTAAAAAAAAAAAAAAAAAAAAAAAAAAAAAAAAAAAAAATCTAAAAAAAAAAAAGGGAAGTCAGCTTGCTTTTTGTGCATATAAAATAGTTTTTTATCTATATGCCACAAAACCTTGGAGCTTACAGTGCCCTCAAACATCAATTATGCATTAAAACAAAGATATGATTCTTAAAATCAAAACCTGTAAATTAGAGTACAGACTATGAAGGTACGGATACAACTAGGAGTGAATGTTTAAAAATTATCACACACTTCACAACAGGCATAGGGGAATTTTGCACCTGCAGAACAATTCAGATAGCATTTAATAGAAGTTGCAAAGGAATAAATTGGCCAAAAAAATTACTGTAAGCCAGGGGCTCAGAACAAGGATTGTCTGGAAAATATCTGCCATGGTATTTTAGGAAATTGAGACGAATTTGGACTGTATGTGATTCTATAATCAGTAAGGATTTTATGAAGAATCTTCTTTCAAAATACTTTGTGCATCCAGTTCTTTCCTGGATGAGGACCAATGACCTGTGATATGAGATCAATGTTCAAAGCAAGCCTGTTCTTCCCTTGCTACACAGTGCTCTTTCTCCAGTACGGCAGAAATGGCCAGGGAGTCTGATTTCCAAGATCAACCCAGATTGCTCCATCTTACAGCCACACACAGCAAATGGCACTCTGAAACACTCTGAAAGCAGTGGAAATGATGCCTAAGTAAAACCAGCCCTGACCAGGGTCCCAGTTTGCAAACTCAGCTGATTTTAAAACATTTCTGGGATGTACTCTGCAATGAGTGCAGTCTCCAAACCTATATGTATAAGAGTTTAGAACGAGCTTGTTTCACCTACTTAAAGGAAGACAATGTGTTAGTCCTGAATTCAAAGTTCAGATTTATATTCAAGCCTACTTATTGGAGAATTGCAAACTAATATATGGCATTTGGGTGATCGTTCTTTAGTCAATTGATTGCTATTTGTCTAAGTGATAGAGGCTCAATCTTCTCTTACAATTTACTTGTGAAAATAATGATTAAGAGAGAAAAAAATTTCATGGCTGTAAGAAAAATTAGTGGCATGTAATATAATGTAATTTTATGTAAAATTAGTTTCTAATGTCAAGAATGTTATATCAAGTCTGGCAAATAGATAGCCTTTCTTTGTCTATTAAATAATCTATACATTTAACACAAAGTCTACAATATTGTTTTTCTTTAAAATTCTTTTTATTCTTCATTCAGAACTTTTTGTTTTGCAAACCTTGCAATTAAATACTGCAACCATATTCAGAACAGATTATGCTGCATGTATAAAACTCTTACTTCCTAGCAACATGACTAATTCTTAATTTTGCTACCCATCCCACTGCTTCCTCAAAAGGAAAAAGTCAAAGCATTAATGACGTTGTCCATGTGGGAGCTTAATGTGCACTACTGAATGCTTTTATTAAGGCATTTTAAAATTATCTAATTACCAAAATTGGTCCCAAATTATCATTGCTAGCAGGAAACAGCCCCATGTTTTAGGAAGTGCTACAAAAGCGAAGTCAGCACACAACTTTCATAATCTGTGTGATGTTATGTACATCTCTCCTTGCCTCACTAAGGGGGCAGCAATAGTAAGCACAAGATGCTGGACGTATACATTTTCACTGTGTTCCCATTCCTTTGTGAGTCCATAAACAAACAGATAAGGCTTTGCAGGTAGATAATCAGCCATAGAAACTGCTCTGCACAGCTCCCAGTACAATGACTTTTGAAGAGGGTACATTTTCAAGAGTGGCAGAAAGGAACAAGATTAATTTCAAGTTGCCAGCTGGTTTCTACTGGTATCAGCTATGGCGGGTATGCCTTTTGGATCAATAAGTACACAAGGCTTCAGTATAATGCCAACATGATATTCAAAAAGGTCAGATAATTCTTGGAACTGTTTTTTTCTCACTTCATAATCTAGGCTGTCCACAGGAGAAAAACTCTCTGAAATTTAAGACTATCTTTTTGCTGAGCAAAATAATTAGAATTTCTTTTTGATGCCTATTAAAGGTATATATTTTACAACTTTTATGTGTAGCAGCCCAATATTGTACAATCCATTTCATGAAACTTAAAATTACTTAATAACCTTTTTGCTCATTTTTTTCATCTATGCAATATGATACAGAAAAGAAGCTAATGAATTATGGAGGGATTCCCTCTACAGGAGAAAAATCTCAGACTTACACTGAGAGCCAGTTTTGGAATACTGATATTATGATCTAAATGTGGTTTAAATACATTTTTTGCAGCAGCCCATTTCTGATGGAAGCCCAAGGGTTTGAAATATTGGCAGCACTATTTCCCCTGTGCATAATGGTAAAAAATCCCCATATAAAACAGGTTAAATATAGGTAGTAAAAGACTGGGGGATTTTTTTAATTTCCCTTGAGACACAGCTGCCTGTTCCTCAGGGCTATTTGTAGTTTTGTCTGTAATTTGGAAGGAGTTCCACTGTGTAATGGCAGTAACTCTAGTCAAGACACGGCTTTGAAAATATATATATTCAGCAGTGTACACCACAGGAGATGAATAAAGAGCTGAAGAAAATTGGCTATAGATCAAAAATGCTGAAAATTTTTCTAGCTGAAAATGCTTACCAACCAGACAGAAAGGTTGCCATGAACAAGTTTCCAAAGCAGTCTCCCCATCTGCACATTTTCTAAGGTATCATTTACCACTATAAGGCTTCTTTGACCATCAGTATAGGATTTACAGAGTCCAGGCAGCTTAGTATGTATAACGGCAGTGGTCCTAATCGACCCATCGGGGCTAGTGATACCAGGGAATCACAGACCATACCAACTCCACTGTGTGCAAGATGAAGTGATGGACAGGTTTATTTTGCAAACTGGGCTGGAGGTAGGTAGGTGCCATGTCTAATTTAGTCAGAGATCAGACTAGTTCAACATCATGAGCTCTAGGGCAGAGATTCAGATGTGACAGACCCCATGTACTTTGGACTCACTAGACCAAAGTTGTTGCATATTTGTTGGTTTCATGCATTGCACACAAACATCTTGTGTACCAGTCAGAAATATGGAAGCTCTGATTTTTTACATGTCAAATGCTAACATTCAACCTCTGCGGTGCACAGACTAAGCCCAGGCTTATAACAAGGAAGACTGAAGGAGCTTTGGATTTCACAGGCTGAAATCTTCACCTTACTGGCGTTTTAAACACAAAAAGGGGCTGACAGGATGAAAAAGCTGCAACAGAGAGAAGAAAAAGAATAGAAACATAAGGCCATTTTAAAAATGGTTCATCTCATTTACACAGAACAGGTAATTGTAGCTATGACCCAAGCTGGTGCTCCAGGTAACGTGAGTTTAATTTAGTCAGGAAAGACAGTTTATGTATATGGAAAATTGAAAAAACCCAAACCAACCAAAAAGCTATTATTTTTTTAATAATTTAATTTTCATTCAATACAGTTGGCTTAAGTATGCCAGGGGAGGAAGGGGTGTTTCTTCATTCTTTCTTTGAAGACCCCAGGGTTTTTTTTTATATGACTAATTTTTTTTATCTCCTGTTGAAGACTAGAAAAATTGGTGGTGGTGTCAGTGCTTGCTCTATAGCAGGACCTCCAAAATTAAGGGGCATTTTTTTTTGTCTCTTCTCAACCTTAAAGTATTTCCTACAATTTAAATGTTGATATTAGACAATTTTACTTTCCCTGATATCTGCACAGGACCTAATGCTTTCCAGAAATTTCTGAAGTAAGATGTGCAGTGGTATCGTCCCTACTGTATTTTTTTTCCATAATTTAAAGCAGAGTTCTGTTTTTCAGTCAGCCAGACCGAACTTGTAGGTACGTGTGTGAGTGGGAGAGATTCCACTAATCATGTGTTTCTACCAGCACATACTATTTTGCACAAGCACTGATATACCAAACCTTTGGGAAAATGAAAATGTTGCATGAAAACCCAATGTAGCAATTTTTTGAGACACATATTTAAAAACTTGAAGCCCACAAGAAAGCTGTAGATAAATAGGCAGAGAATATTAAATTGTCAAATCTTCTTGTGGCTGAAGTGAACAGCAATTAAAAAGAAACCATTTAATTTAGATGTCTTTACGCCACTGTTCCATAAAATCTGTAACTGGAAAGTTGGACGGTTTGGTCTTAGGTCTTTTGAGTGCTGGTGCTCAGGACAGCAGCTCTACCCCACAACACATTCTGCTTGGCATGCTTGAAACAATCTATATCTATATTATTTTATTTTTTTATATATTCCATTGCAAAAATATGTTACTTCCCATCCCACAATTATAGCGGTATATAAGCATCATTCAAAAAATAACCCCAAAAAACCCAAAAGTAAACAACAAAACAACCAAAATACAACCAAAACCAAAATCAGAGCCCAAACCAAAAAACAAAACATGAAGGAACAGAAAAAATATGGTTTCCATTTTGGGAAAAAAAATATAGAGCATTTTTAATCTTCCTTGCTTAATATTACAGAAAAAGTAAACTGAGTGTAAGAAAAGAAAATATTGTTTGTTCTTACAAAGACATCTGGTTTAAAACCACCTTTAAATACATCTCTGACAGCTGTTCTGTTTCCTTATCTGAAAGGTAATAATTTGCCTTACTGTGCAGCCAATAATGGCACTGTTAGCTGGGAAGCACAGATTAGTAATGTGGACTATTCAGAGTATTTCTCTGTCAGACATCTATGATGAGAGAGGCCCTATGGTCTAGGCTTTGTATCTTCATTCAGGTTGAACTGTAATTTTTATGCTTTATCTTCACAGTTTAATTTCAAAGTTTTAAGTTTCCAGATGACTATATTGCATAAGTGACTAAAATAAACTATTGAATGATACAGTCTTCTGGGCACAGAGAGAAAGAAAAATAAATTATCATGCATTTGTTTACATAATAAATGAAAATGTGAAAGGTTTCCTGAGGGGCTCAAATTTTCTGAAATTACATACCTGGGAAAAGTCACAGGGAATCATTTTAAATGCTTCTGAATGCTAATACGCTAAAAATAAGTTTATTTATTTAATAGTTTTCCTGTGTGCCTCATTACATTCTCTGCTAATTTTAAATAAATTGTAATGACCATCTGCAACATTTATTTATTTTTAATAACCTTGAAGAAAATGTTTCATTTTTGACCTTACTTTCAAAATGCTCCAGATTGTTGGGCTGCATTTTTAAGTTTCTTTTTATTGGTCAGGCTAAAATAAGACTTTGAGGCAGATCTCTCAAATTATGTGGCCTCAAGTCAGTTCATGGAGGTTTTTTGTATGACTTTGTACAATAATTTGTTTATCAGCCTTGTCATAAACTGATAATTGCCATAACTGTCAGTGACAGTCTGTAAATATCTGATCAGATTTCACAGGAAAAAGATTGCTTTGAAATCCTTTTCTCAGGTGATGTACCAAATTCTGTTAGATTAAGCTTTCATATTGTAGTAAAAGCATAAATGAGAACAAAGAAAATGTCACTCTGCTTCTGCCCTAGAAAGTGGTTTGTCTATTAGTTAATCATGGGACAGTGAAATAACATAGAGTTGTACCAAAATTGTTAAGATATGTCAGTATCTTACTGAGAAAGATTATTTAAATTGTCATAGAAGAGTTTACTTCTGCACCCTTTCCTTGAAGTAAAAAGATGCTAACAAAAACATTGTGAACTTCCTTCTTCTTTTGTTGATTTGTCTTCTCTTTGGAAGGAGAGATTCTAAATAGGTATAGATTTAGTCAAATACTGAAATTAAATATGAAATTTTATATAATGTTTAACACATATATATGTAATGCATAAAGATATATTTCATTTTAAAAGGAAGTCTAAGGAAAGCCTCTCTTAGCAGGTTATGCTATCAGTCTTCCCACTGAAATAGTCTGTGTATAAATAATAAAATAGTCTCACAGTTAACTGATGACTCCTTCCTCAAAACAAAATTGAGGAATCCATTCCTTATTTGGACTTCAAAGTTTATTTCAGTGTCTTTCCTACGGCTCTGAAATCTAACTAGAAACTAGAAGTGCATTCACTGAAGCCTTGTATTTCCATAACAGCCTAGATGATAGGTCATGGCTATCCCTGGCCTCTTAGTGTAAGCTGCTTTAAAACATATTTTGAAGCTTTTCTAAGCAGAAAGGAATCACTGAACTTTAGTGGGAAAACCAGGAGAAGTCATGTCTAGTAATATTAAAGCTATATGTAGCTACAGTTCAGTAGAAGTTCAGTAGAAGTTCTTTTTCCCTTAGGGATATCTCTTCCTCATTTGGTTTATAAAGAGGCTTGAGGGGATTTCCCATTTCAGCAAACAGAATATCAAACAGAAAGCCATAACTCTTAGCTTTTGTTTCCAGCATGTTACTTAGTACATTCTTAAGATGGAGCAAAAGGAGAACCTTGCAGTTTGTTTTTTGGAAAGAACAAGCTTTCTTCAAGGTGAACTTTATGCTGAAAGCAGAGCTCATTCAACAATTATATTGATTGGTGTTCATCCAGAAAGTATTGATGGAATGACTGAGCCAGTCATCCTATCAGTATTGTGAAAAATAATTGGACTAAAAGATGTTAGTCACTTACTTAAATGTTCTTTTCTGGCTCATAGCATTACATCAGAAAACTGACTCTTTTCAGTTCCTGATTTTGGCTGGAACAGACCAGCAAGATCCTAAATGAAAGAGGGAACACTTCCATTGGTGTTTTGGGTATTATCTATTAGCTGGAGCAGGAACACTACCTTCAAAAATCTTCTTTTGATAATGCATTGATGTTTTCGTTATTGCCAAGCAGTGCTTGTCCCAAGTCCAAGCATTTTTCAGCTTCCCATGCTCTGCCAGTGAGTAGGTGCACCAGAAGCCAGGAGCGAGCACGGCCAGGGCAGCTGGCCTGAACTAGCCAGAGGGATATTGCATACAGTGTTGTGGTCAGGGTGTAAACTGGGGGGAGCTGGTGACCACTGCTTGGGTTCCAGCTGCAGTCAGCGGGTGGTGAACAAGTGCATGGTTCATCACTGCTTATACTTCAATTCATAAGTTTTACCTTTTCCCAATTCTTCTCTCCATCCCACCAGGGATGAGGGGGCAGTGAGTGAACTTAAGAGAACTTAAGAGATAGCTAGAGCTTGAGACAGTATTTTAAGTCAATTTCTTGCTTTTGTTCTGATTTTTTTAAGGCTAACTTTATTAAATGACTTGGGTTAAAATTTCCATGATGTTTCTCTGTGACAGGAAGTTTTCAGCATCTCCCATGCACTTCAAGGGTGTTTGCTTACCAGGTTTGTTTTTACCTTGTACTATATTAGTCTTTTTTTAGTTTGCTTCTTAACATGAATCACTGTATGTTGAAAAACCATGAATGACCTTGGCAGACATTAATTAAAGACAGTTTAGTGGCTCTAAGGAAAAGAAGACCTTGGCCAATTTTGTTTGAGTCCAGGTGCACTTGCAGACGAAGAGGACTGGTGTGTATTGGTGAGGAGGACTGGGAGAACCATATGAGCAATGTCAGTCCCAGATGAGGTTGACTGAAATATGATAAAAAATATACAAAACCATTTCAGAAAATCTGTTCTATCATTATTTTATTTCACTCATGATTCTCAAAGGAAAAATTTAAATTATTAACTAGAAGGATCTCTCCTAGTTCTACTAAAATATTTATTCCAGGTTTGAGTAGGTAAACATGAAAACATGATTCTGAACACGAGGTGAGGAGGGGAATAAGGCATTGCTGGGTCCAGAGAAAGGACAGCTGTAACATCAGACACTTAGAGCAAAAGGAATCTGGCTAGAGAGGAGTGAGAGGTTTTACAGAAGCTGAAATGAAACATATCCCAGTCATGAAAATCCAGAAAGCCCTCTGAGACAGAGAGAGTTTTAAATGTCAGCAGAAGGATGACATCACAGTTGAGACAGGAAGGAAAGATTAGTGTGGGAGAGATTAAGAGAGATTTTAGCCAAGTAGAGCTTCAGCTGACAGCAAATTTATGCAAAATACTTCCAGAAGGCAGCCAGGGTGGTTTTGTACACAATTCAGCTACTAGATCTCATTGATAGTTCTCATTTGGAGATATTAACATGAAATTATGTCAGACAAGAATTGGTTTAAGGACAGTAGCCTATGAAACAGCTGCAGAAAATATAATGGAAGTAAAAAAGATCTTTCAAAAATCCCCTAAAATAAAAAGGAGAAAAACAAAAAGAAGAGGCAAGAAAAGAATTGAGAAGACTCTGTTGGTAGCAAACAACAGATATGACTCACAAAGGTATAATGTTGAGTGGCTGAGCTCTCCAGATGCAAACATGATAAACCTTAACTAAGATTCCAAAATATTTTAAATTAAATCCCTTCCTATGTAACCTAATAGTAAATTCACACTATGTTATACAGCTTGAATTCAGTGAACTAAGTGCATACACAATATCAGGTTGTGAAATCTCCAGTAGATAGTACAGATTTTCATCTCTTATTTGAAGTATCATCCTAATCTAGAAACATCTGAAAATTACATATAAAAAAAAATAGCAGTCTCTCTTTCATTGTAGGCTAGTCATGCTGAAATGAGTACTCTAGGAGAATATATACAAACCCACTTAGTCACATTTACTTCCTAATGTTGATAATCTCATCTTTCTGAACTAGGGGACTTTTGTCTTTAGTATAAAACTACTACAGACTTAATGTGTCCATTCACTGCATTGTCAAAGCAGTTTGGAAATAAAGTAAACTTTTGACAATGGTGAGAGTTTATAAAAATAGGTTTAATGCTAGTTATGTGATGTCATAATGAATTCATAAAGAACAAAAGCTACTGCTGCTGATGATGATGGAGGAGGAAAACAGGAATGCTGTATGTACTAAATGTGTATAGGAATATATATATATAGTCATTATATTATGACTCAGTTTGGGTTTGCTTCTTTAGCCAAACACTTGGAGTCAAGATGCACGATGATAAATGGGAAATAAATGAATGCTGTTAGACTGCCAAAATGGTACCTTTGTTTCTCTTTTTAGATTGTTATTTTGTTCTATATAAGCAACAGAAAGCAGTTATGCTTTCTGTTGCATATATAATGGATTTGCAGAAACAGTTGACAAATAACTGCAGGATTTGATGGGAGCAGCAGGTGCCTATTTTTCTGGTCTGCATAAACCTTATTCTCAGGAAAACTCCACACTTCAAGAAATAATTAGCACTGCATGTCACAGTAGACCATAAAAACTGAGAAGAAATTATCACAGAATTAACAATGGCCTTTACCTGAGCATGTCTGAAATCTCAATCAATTTACAATTAATTCTCTTTGGTTATAGCAATAACAGGCAACTGGACCACTGTCGTCCCTTGTGACCAACTTACTTCTGCAGAAGCAGGTTTCCATTTTCTGTTTCTCCTACCAGGCTTGTATGAAAGAGAAATTTAAATGTATCCTTTGATTTTATATTAAATCTGCTCAAGTCTCTAGCAAGAATTTTTGTTTCCAAACCTTTCCTCCCTTGGCTGTTGCCGAGTGCCAATCTGTCTTGCTCCTTTCATTATTCAGAATAGCTGAGCACAGTACTGAAATGGCCACAGGAACACAAGAAACGTTACCATTATGTCTGAATGAAGAGTTGTTTAGGATCTCTTGCAAATGGATGCACTTTGAAACACACAACAGCAGTAAACAAAATAGCTGGGATGAGAACTGAATTTATGTTTCCAAATTCACTCTTTAGACTTCCAAAATAAATAAAAATAATGTTTTAAGGACATGTGCTCTCAACTCAGACATATATGTATATGTGCACATGTACAGAGGAATGTGTCTTTGTACACGTGGTGTAGATACACGTGTACCTGGAGGTGAGGAATGAAAGCAATCCCCTGTTACATTCTTTTTCAATTGACTTAATACAGTAGCAAATATATACATTATAGTTAACAGAGACCAAGATTCACCTCATACAAAGATGAAACACTTGATTAACTGAATTTCCTGCAGAAAATAAAGATTCATGGTTAGCACATAACTCATGTTAATTTTTAGAGGCCAGCATGATACTCTTCTTTGGGATATTCACTCTTATAAGGCTTCCTCTAACATATGAGTTCTTCCGTTTAATTGTACATTACATGTCTGTTTGTCTTTAAACTACTGCAATTGAGGTTAGTAAAAAAATCAAAAACTGTAGTTATACTCAAAGACGTACAATTTTCACCAGCTCTGCTATTTTTTACTACACCTTATACTTCTCTCATTACTGAATAGAGCCAAGTTTGTTGATGATCTCCTTCTGTGCCAGAATGTGAGGGTTAAGTAAACAAAGTTTACTTGCTTATCATGTTGTTTTGGTTTGTTTTGTTTTTTTTTTTTCTGAGAAGCTGTTAGACAAATGAACATAACAACCAAATGTGGCACAAATCAGGATAAACTGAGAGTGCTAAAGTATTCCCCTTATGAGATTGTGCAATTTTCTAATATTGACTTGTTATTCTCTAAATTCTTGTGGGATTTCCTCAATCACTTTCCCTGTCCTGTATTACTCATCCCATAGTCTCATTATGGGATATTGGTATGCTGATGACGATTTTTCAATGACTGAATGCAAACTTAATAGCAAACATCATGTTTGTCTTTGGTTATCAAACAGTCAGAGGGCAAAATTCCCATACCCAAATTCTGTCTTCTGCTCTTTAAAAAAATCAAGTTGAGCACAAAAGAGTAAAGTTGGCAGTCTGACTGTGTGATGTCTTCTGCCTCACACTATGAATCATACATCATCTATCATCCACCTTGAGGAATTTAGTACTACTCCCTTTACTATTATACACATCCATAGGTCACAAAATAGAAAGTAGACCTAACCTTATAGTAATAAAGAGCCCTTCTAAAGAGGTGTTTATTAAAACAAAAGAAAAAAACACTAAAACCAGAAAAAAAATTCCAGAATTTCAGAAGCAGATGATACTATGCCAATTCAGAATGCCATATACCCTAACATTAAATTCAAAGTTTATAATATAATTATATATTTTAATTATAATTAAAAGATATGGGGATTATCACATACAGTTTCAAAGAGAAAGCCTGTAATGTGAGAAAACATTATAGATGTTTATTGAAAGGTATGTTTTCACTAGTATGAACCTGGTATCACAAACTTCCATTACTAGGATCCAAAAGTCTGGAAACATTATCTTATCTGACATATCAGGACAACTCAGGGCAGCCTGACTAGAGCAAAGTAGGAAATTGTGCATGTCCATATGTGTCTGAGAGAGAGATCACAACTATCTTAAATTTTATAAAGTAGGTTGAAGTACAGGCTTCTGGCACCCAGTTACCAGCTATGGCTTTCTCACAAATAAATCAGACTAAGAAAACCTCTTTTATTTCCCTACTATAGTTGCCTGGATTCTGAATAGAACTTCCAGAATAAGGACAAAATAAATATAAACAGTAATTAAGAGATAAGTAGAAGAAAACCTGATGTGTCCTTTAAATATTTTGTTGGAAAAATAAAATTGGAATATTAATGAGTAATATATAGAAATAAATGCACCTTGTACTGGGAGACTGTGATATTGTTCCCTTAAATTTGGGAAAATAATATACAGCAAAACTGTTTTTAAAACTTGCAATAATGTAAAGCACAGAATAACTATTCTGATACATGTACCTACCAGGAGCCACATGCAAGGTAGGCTGGCCTTGTGATAGGTTTTATTGAGGCTAGTCTTCCAAAAGAGAGAGGTAGAAATGGTGGATGAATAAATGGTTATAGAAAGGGTTAGGAGATCAGATTCAAGACACCATCCTGGTAATGAGAACCAATCAATGCAAAGCTCTTATGAATCACACGTTATTTACAAGCAGAGTCCTGGTCTAAGGACAGCTGAAGGAGGTGACTGAAGAAAACTTCAAATTTACTCTTTCCTTTCATTAAAGACCTGCATCAGTAGCAATTCAACACCATGAGTAAGAAGCTGGTACATTAGGATGTCTACTAGCCACACAGCTGACTGAACAGATTTATTTTTTTTTTTTTAGTAAATGATATATTTGGATACATTTTCATACCATTAAGAGTATCTGTAACTCTAAGGGTGCCTCATTTCTGTATTTCAAAGTACAGAGGTATCATTGTGTATAATGATATTTTTTGTTAAGGGGTACATATTTTCTGATAATAGTTTCTTGTTTCTTGTTTGATTTCTAATATTTCCTGTCCTAGATGAAAATTTCTAACAAAACTGAACTTGTTTCCAATTGATGTCTTGGAAAATTTCAGTCTGGAAACTTAAACTTTAAAATTTTTTGGAAATTAATTTTATTTCATATAAATAAATAAACGATTAATAGTTAGAATATATAAATATATCGTAATTTTTTAAGGAACTAGAAATAGAATTCTGTGCTGTGAGGAATCACATTTAAACTGTGAGCAAGAGCCTAGTTTTACATGCACTGTAAGTGCATACACAGTTATACGTGCCTGTATATATAAGATCATACTTAATTATTAAGATAACAACCATTAGAGAAAGTTAAAGAAAGGGACACTAATTTATACTGCTTCACAGTAGATACCTTAGATACCTTAGAGCACTGTTTCTGTAAACAGTTAACAAAAATTTGCTCTTTATCGCAATTTGTTATTTTATGGTCTCTTGTTTGTATGACAGTGGTTAGGGTTTCAAGCCAAACCCAAAGAATAAATTAAAAAAATAAAAACTTAGTTTCCATCTTGGGATTGTTTATCATGCCAACTTCATGTTGTTATAGGCTTAAGTGTTTTAATTCAGAAATTACAACAATTTTGAGATTAATTCCACTGATTTCTAACATTGAAAAAATTAGCTTTTTTATATTTAGTCAGAATATATTACTCACATGATTAATTTGTTGCATTTTTTTTCCTGTCATTGTTTCAAATTAATTGGCCCTCCTCCCTCTGTCTTTGCATCTAAACCTTGTAGTGGAAGGTTACTTCCACATTTATTTGGAGAAGTTTTTTAAAATAAAAAGAAATAATTTAGAAATTGGTTAAATAAAGAAGATGCCTAATATACCAATTTCCTACATTTCTTCAGTGGGATGTTAAGATATTATAGTTACCTAATGACCTGAAAATCAATAAAAGAGAACCACAGAAAATTGATTAATACAGAAAACACGGTAAGTGAGAAAAAAAAATCCTTAAGGCTAACATGCAGAAAGCATTTCATCTGGCAACATAGAAGTTATTTTTAAATTATTTAATAAATATCTGTTTTTTTTAAAGAAACAATATTTATTTGACTAAGCCCAAAAATACAGTGAGCGGCACAAAGAATTTAATCAATTTTATTTCTGCTTTAACGCTTAGGATACAATTCAGTTTTGACCTGACACTGTTATTATTGTTAATACTAGTACATTAGATACATCTGCTACTTAGTACATCTGTACATCTTTGATGTAGAGATAAGACACCTGCCCAGTTTAGATAAAACTTACTGTGATGGAGAAAACAAGAGTGATGGATTTACAAAACAGTTCACTTAACTTTGATTCCTGAAACTATGCAGAAACATTGGTTTTTCACCTAAGAGATAGTTACAACCCACCAATATGAATTTGTCATGAGCAGCTAATGTCAGGGCAATGTAATCCTTTGATTAGATTACTGGTCTGTGAATTACAGAGAGATGATTGCAGCATCTTGATCCCAGCAGCCCTCTGGACATTCTATACAGTGTTGCTGTGGGCAATTTGGGAAAAACAGAAAAGAACAAGCTGCTAATATTTCCATGCACGAACAATTGGAAACCAACATTCTCAGTGTAGTTATCAATGGTTTGTTGTCAAATCAGAAAGATGGATCTGGTGGGATGCTTGGATGATAAAATAAAATTGTAAAATCTCTGAATAATATTTAGCTGTACAAGGCTTAAAAATCTCTGAAGGATCAGATTTTAATTCAAATGATGTGGGTAAACTGGAGAAATGCTGATACCAGTATGGTGATTTTTCTTAGTATCAAATGAAGATACCATATCCAGGAAAGAAAATCAAACGCATAGCCTCAAATGAAGAATTAACTAGCTGAACAGAAGGTTACAGAATCCTAAAGTGAACTACAAACTCTGGAAATACCTTTTCAATTTGGTTGCTTTTTCCATTAAAGCCAGATGTCATTGGGTAACTATTAAGACAGTAATTATTCTATTCCAAGTTCTTTCTCATATATAAGAACAGTTTCAAATATTTTTCAATGACTCAAGAGAAATCAGTACGAAAGAAATTTGTAAATTATCGGAATCAAGGAATGAGATTGTTAAGGTTGCAGAGGGAAAGGTAGGTGTCCTAGGTTACAATGTAAAATTGTGCCCAAGGTATGTATTCTATCCCCATGAGCCGTTGGAGCCAAGGTGGGGCAGTGTTTTCCTTATCTCCTGTTAATGAGCCCAAGATGCCTTCCTGGAGGAAGTTATCTCTGTTTAATGGGCCATCAAGGACCCATTTGCATGACTCATAGGATGAAATCATCCCATTGTGAGATGCTCCGCCCAGGGAGAGGAGCCAAGCATTCCCACCTGGATATAATCCAG
The DNA here is from genome assembly GCA_027886175.1 of Phylloscopus collybita. Lineage (NCBI taxonomy): Eukaryota > Metazoa > Chordata > Aves > Passeriformes > Phylloscopidae > Phylloscopus > Phylloscopus collybita. The sequence goes on along the minus strand of JAJNNQ010000137.1, from coordinate 43,322,351 downwards.
GGTTTGAGACCTCACAAGCAGCTTTTTAATCCACTGGACTCCCAGAGGAGACAAGAGCTACCAGATGGAATCACTGCTTTGACAAGAACATCTCATCTGGTTCCACTGGATTCCTGGAGGAAGACTGGACCCTTCTCACCATCACTGGACCCTTCTCTCTCAGGATCATCTCTACTCCAACATCTGCCACTCCAGGAGGACTTACTTCTGGACTGCTTCAAACACCCTGACCAACAGGGTGTCAGGTTGTATTGTTGCATTTATTTTATTTTACCTTTTTTTTTCCTCTCTCTTCCCCTATTAAATTGTATCGCTGATTGGGAGTCTCACTGGTTTTGCTTTCAAACCAGCACAGTAGGATAAGAACATTATGAAGGAAATCAGAGCAAGGACCATAAAAAAGTTCAAATACATGAAATATTAACCAAGAAAACAGTGATTAGTAACATTCCACAGTTGTTGGACACAGGACTACAAAAAAAAAGAAAGAACAACCAAAAGAAAAACAACCCTAAAAACAAAACCAGTCTAAATTTGCTTCAATAGTTAATAAGATAAAATATTAGAAAACATTTCTGACTGTAAGGACTGTCAAATGGGATCAAGCTAGTTTGTGAAGATGTTGAATCTCTGTGCTGAATGTTTTTATGATTAACACAGGAGAAAAACATCTGTCAGGGGCTGCTCAGTTATGCTTGACCTTGACTCAAGGCAGGGAAGTGGACTACTTTAATTTATAATCCTGAAATATTAACATCCTTGGGACAGGAGGCATGCAGATTTCCAAAAGCTGGTGGGGAAAAGCCTATTTTAATTTTATCTGTGCAGCTCACAGAGGAACGATTTACTAGTCATAATGAAAAAGAACCTCTTTAAAAATACATGAAGGGCAAATGTGTTTTCTTTATCAGCTCCAACAATTTGGTGCACGTTATAATTTCTTTCTGCTGTAACTTCCAGGGTCCCATGGATCTTGTGATGTGGGAGGACTCCTAGGTGGGAGTCTGTTACCCTGAGCAACATGATAGTGTTAAATCAGTTGTGCTCTGGGAAACTGAAAGTAGGCTACATGCATTTTTGCATCTCTGCCAAAAAACTCATTAGTGCTGCAAGTGCAGGAATTTTACCACATTAATCTGTTAGTTTCACTATTAGTATCTTTTTTTTTTTGTGCTGCTTGTCTTCCATCTGTTTTATACGAAGGACAAGGGATCTGTTTGTCATAGGCCTTATACTGAACTCTGCTCAGTTGGTCTGTGTTATTGCATACATTCATTTTGAAGTTCATAAAGGAGAAATCCAATAATGTGCAACTAGAGAAACCAGCTGGTTTTCATTCCATTTTAGCTGAATAATTATTTTCGTATTGCTAAAACACAGAAAGCTTTCTTATTTTTAAGAATAATTTTAGCATTTATGGAGCACAGCTTGATTCATACCTACTGCTTAAATATTTTTTTTCTCACTCTCTGTGTTAATGCATTCAGCATGAGACCTAGGAGAAATTTCTAGATATGCCTCAATGCAGTCAAGTTGGGATTCATCTTTCCTAAGTTTGCTATGCAAGAGTGAGGCTTCTAGATTGAACTAGGTCATCTAGATCCCTGCTATGAACAGTGCGTGGGGGAGCACCTTGAGCTGGTGAGTAGTCTCACCTACAGAAATTTAAAGTAATTGAAACTCAGGAGTATGTGGCTCTTGAGTAGTATTAAACATCCTCATCTTGAATGAATGAAAAGCTAAGTCTTTGGAGAGGTGATAACACAAACCAACTCAACCTGGGTGCTTGGGTGCAGTTGTAGTCTTTTTAGGGGCAGCTATAACATACTTTCTTGGACGTATTTTGGAAAAAAACCTACCCTGTTAGAAAATTTCCTCCTTCAAGACAAATTTTAGAGTTGGGACTTTTTTTCTCTTGCTTTCAGGTGTGAGGGGGTTTTGTGCCAAAGTGATCCCACATGAAGTCAGCCAGGTTTGAAGTTGCACCTTGGATTACAACTTCTAAATGAAGCACCTTTTCTTCCTACAGAAAGGCCAGACGATATTGCATTGCAACTTGGCAGCTTGAGAGGGTGTTGCTTCAGGCTGACTTGCAGGAAATATCAAATGGCATCTAAATAGAAAACTTCAGCTCAGAAATTACAGTGAGCATTTCCACACACTTGTTGAGAACTCTAAATCCTTTCCTGAGGGCAGGCACTGACACACCAGAGCAGAAGGCAATTTTTTCTGTACTAGGTCCACATGGTGAGACTTGCCTAGAAAGAAGAACTTCACAGTTGAATCCAATATGAACCTCAGGAATCCTGAGTCCACTGTACTTATTCTTCAAGAATAACCTCCAACTCTCTGTTTAAATGGGATCAACTTCTAGTGCCATTTATGCCATTTAACTGATATTTTTAGAGGGACTCCCTAAAAATTTACTGTGTTATTTTACAATATTTGATAAATTGCTTCTCAATTTCGCTAACTAATGATCTAATTTGGAAAGTATATAAAGTATGAATCTTAGATAAAATGGACTATAGATCAAAATAAACAACTCAAAGTTCTTCTGACTTTCTCTGAAGAGCTGACAGCAGGAACCAGGAGAATTGCTCAAGTGTCAGTGATGTACAATGGGGAGTAACAGAATGTTGAGACTGGAAATTTAAGACATCATTATCCTAATTTATAAATTATAAATCTCATTTTCCATATCTTCATTCCTGTAAGCCTGTAAAACTTAATACAATAAATGAGAATAATCAATATCCTTGTAAATATGTTGGCTGTTTCCTACTAAGATAATTAAAAGTGCAATTTTATGCTTAGTTTCATATCTGATGTTGATAATTTTTCAAACTAATAGAAATTACTTCACAGTGATGAAACTTTTCTTTCACAGATATCTAGTTCTACTCCTGTGCTACTATGCTAATGCAGAGTTTTGTGAGTAAACAGACCCCTCCACAAGTCCTGGCACCTGTGGACCCAAGTCAGCTCTGCACTGGAGAAGATTTAGCAGTAGTTAAGGTAATTAGCTAACCAGCCTTGGTGGAAGGTGGGATATATTAGGTTATACTCACAACCTGATAATGTCTGTGCACTAATTTGGAGTACAGATGGTTGAGAACACTTTTATGTGAATAAATAATGGTGACATACCTTTCAGTCTACCCAAACAAATTTTGAATGCTTATGAGAAGTTCAAAATATATGTGGCATTTATTGTCCTCTTTCCCTACTCTTTCTCTTCCATAAAATGAAAGAAGCAGTAGGAGGGGAAGCAGGCATATTAATAAGAAATGTTTTTTTATTCCAAATTTTTCCTTGGGGCTTCTAAATGGAAAACAATTTTTTTCTTGATTCATCCAAAGTACTTTTGCTTTTTCTATCAGCTGTTAAACATACTTTTCCTATTTCTTTTAATTTCAATAAATCCAGAACTATTTTTTCTGAAGTTTTGTTGCTCTTTAAGCATCCTACTATCTTCAAATTAATTTTAGACTCTCCACTTAATTCAGATGGAAGAGTCAAGTATGACAAGATTTAATTCTTCAATGAGAAGAGAAAACTCCTACGAAGAGCTCATGGAAGTGGCTCTAGTGTTGGTACCTAGACAGAAACTGATTGCAATTGTCACTGCTACATGGAAATATTAGATATTTTAATTAATTAATTAATATTTTAATAATGCCAGACATTCACAGGAGTAGGATTGATAATGGATTCCATCTGGTTTGGTTGTCCCTGTTCTGTTTCAGAATGACTTTATAATTAGTTTTGGATACATTAAGCTCTGTAATTTCAATCTTGAAATAAGATAGGTGGCATCATAAAAGTTTAAAGGCAATATACAGGCTTAGATTTTCATTTTGGGAGAAATTAAAGAAATTAATTTCATTTGGGGAGAAATTTATATGGAAGGTCAAGGATTGACTTCAGTTAATCATGCATTCTGATACCTGATTTAAAGATCAAGTAGATGAACTGGATATAGCTGAGGAGAGTGGATTAAATTAAAATATGCAAAATGGTCATTTAGATAAAGTAAACCTTAATGGGCTTTTTATCACTGAAAAAATCCTGAATTTTACTTACTTTAAATTGCTAATACAGAAAATTCACTAGCAATTGAAAAAGGAGATGTGAGAAGCAGAATTCCTTTATGCCTCTAAAAAGTAAAATAACAATTGAGAAACTCACTATATCTTTACTGATATAGTGTGTTATTATTAAATTTGACTCATTATGCAGTACCTTTGCATCTTTACACAGACACTTCTGGAATTATTTACTCTACAAATTAAACCTTTCCAGAAATCGAATCCCTATGGATACTGAAAGGACACTAAATTTTATCATCTTCATTGAGAAAAATTATCTAAATTAATTGGAATTTGAATGTTGTTCCTCAGTTATACAGTGTATATACATTGTTCCCTCTTGTTACCACTTAAATGTAACAGGATGATTATTTTTAAGCAAAGTCTTTTTTAATTATGAAGCAAAATATCAGTCAACTGAGCATTGACTAAATGCTAATTCTAAAACAATTGAAAGTGGAAAAGCTGAATTGCAACCATTTAAGAAATTTGGTGGTGAAAAATAATAGTTTCCATCCATTTTGTACAGTCATTAAAACTGGGCAGTATTTAATTAATAATTAGCTAAAATTTATAATATAAAATAATTTGTATATATATAAAATAAATTTTATATAATATAAAATTTATAAACTTAAACTTCCATAGATTTAAAATGAATCTGGCATAAGACTACAAAAAGATTTTTTTTATCACTGGGAAGAACTATGTTGCAATTCCACACTTATGAAAATTAAATGGCTTCTAAATCAGATTTCTCAGCAAATAAGTTCACTTAGGCACATATCAATAGCAGCCCTTATTGGTGTTTGAAAATTTCTATCTCTCAGGAAAAGGGGAAATCTAAGAAAAAACATCGATGATGGCAGTTCTTTGATTCTAGTGTGAAGGACCAGTGATATTCGCAGTAGCAGTTCTTATGCTGTCTAAAAGCTACAACTCTAGGGCTCATTTAATAAAGTGCTGTATTTTTTTTAAAGAAAGCAAGTAAGCAAACCTTACATTTAGCTTTTACATTTTGAACAATTTTGAAAAAAAGCTTCATAATGAAAATTCTTTTTAACACACTTCAGTGTAGTTCTGCCTTTTGATTTATTGATATTTGTTGATGGAACATGACAAAACGTCAAATTGAAACAGCAAATGTGCAGGATTTTCTTAAGTCACAAAATATATGCATTTAAGCTGATGCCTCCAATGTTCTATAGCTGACTTCCATCTACACCATCTTGGTCTTTTTCTAACTGTTGGTCTGCTCATGTTTCTGACAGTCTCATAACCAGAATTATTACCCACATAAGACAGAACTGTCCAGTCCATTTTCCTCTCATTCAAATGATGGTAAACTTTGATTGAGCTTGATTTTAAGACAGTGCCAAAATGAATGGGAGAAATATACTGAAAGGCTTTAAAAGGTATGGGGGAAAAAAGTATTATATTCTTTTATGCAATCTGAAGATGTCCTATGACATCCTCAAACACAGCTCTGATTTTATTTAAATTAAGTTATGGATAGCATCTTAAAACTCTGGGTCTAAAATAAATTCAAAATTAATTTGGAAGGTCACCAATGAGTTGCAGGCAAGGGAGAAAATATTCCTGTGTTTCAGTGTACAATCACAAAATGTATTAGTCCAGCAACGTAACACAACTCCATGCATATCTAGGGAATAATATTAAAAGCAAAGCAACAAAGTGAAAATAAATAACACTGTAATGCATTGATGTCCTCTCAATCCTGTAACACAATTGTTGGGTTTTTTCTTCCTTTGATCTATCTGTAAGCCATCTTGAATAGTAACAATGAAGTGTAAAGTCTTTCACACACATAAATTTAATTGTGTGTATATATATATACACTTTATATATATATACACACACATAAAAAGGCTTACAAAATCCCAACCAGCATTTAGCTACATCTACTCATACAAGAAATAACCCCATTTTATTCTGGTGTCAGAATAGAAATTAAAAAATAAATATTAAATATGCGTATAATTTCTTTCTTTTTTTCTGGTGATTATTGTTTGTTTTCTTTAACCTGTCAAAGAATTTTCTCTTAGAGACCATTTTTAAAAATAGACTGAAACATCCCTTTGGCCAAGATGACAGAGGTTAGGATAAAAATTTACCTTAAATGAAAAAGTAGAACTCACTCTTGCACACCTTCATCATCAGGATGCTTGTATCAAGCCACTATAAAATAAGAGACAGCTGTGACTTCTAATGAAAAAGGTGTAAGGTTGCATGTAGAGGAATTATTATGCATAAAAATGTACTAAGCCAGGAAAACTACCAAAATTATAGACCTCTTAAAACACACACATAATAATCCATAATTCTGTGGTTTAAATGCATAATCTCTAATTTTTATTTTATTTTATTTTTTGATAAGGCAATGGAAATATTATGTTAAAAAAACCAAAATATTCTGAGGGAACTACAAGTAGGAAAGATGAGGCTCTCAAATATGCACAGGGAGCTGAATTTCTTCTATTCAAACATCTTATCTAACACCTGCAGAATATCACCAAGTTACTTGGGCTGAGTTCATGGCTTCACCCACAATGACAGTTGGTACTTTGACGGAGGACAGATTTTGGTTTTTAGATTTCTATTATCGAACACTCTGCCTTATTTATAGTGACCTTTTATACTTAGTGCCAAAATGGTGCATTGGCTTTTTTGCTTGAGTTTGTTCAGCTTCATTTTTCAGATCTATAACCATTCTGTAATTTTTTTTTCTGCATTCAATGGTGTTTTCTCTTTGTAAGTACTTAAAGGTCACGAACTTGTCACTTTTTCACTTCTTCACCTCATCTTAGGTAAGGTATTGGTTCTCACTGGAAGGAAAATTTGGATTTTACTGTCCTTTTCTGGTCATATATAACTTTTATAGTTTTTCATCTGCATGATAATAGTTTTTACTATTGTTAATTAAAAACAAGCAAAAAAAAAACAAACATAAAAAACCCCAGCTTCTAAAAGCTTGATATCACCAAGAATATGCATGTGAATGTCATGTAAATCTTCTCCTATAGCTTTGACATTGCATTTCTAATTGCTGTGGCAAAATGAACTTACTCTGCCATGTTACCCTGATCACAGGGACAGCAATAAATAATTGAATTCTTTATTATTTATTATAAATGTAACTACTTTGCAATTATTTTTTACACTCCAAATACTGCCATCAGTAAAGTTTTCTTGGTGGAAAGCACAATGAATATGAGTCAGGAATCCCCCTTTAAAGCAATTTATGCAAAACACGTTATGTTGCATGGGGTAAGAGGTTGCATGGGATAAGAGGGCAAAGAATTGGCCAGGAAAAATGATGGTTCCCCACTCTTTTTATCTCTCCTGAGGCTGCACATGCAGTGTCATGTGCTGTTGTGGACTCCTGTACAGCAGTGTTGCATTTACAAACTTAAATTATTTTGTTATTTGTGGGAGGCCACAAATAGGTTTAGGAGATGAAACTTCACGATGTAAAACCAAGAAAACCCATGCATGCTTAAGTAAGCCTCAGCAAGAACAGACATTCAAAAACAAATGATGGCAAAGTCTCAACCTCACTTGGTGCTGAAATGGACCAATATTTTAATCCTAATTTAAAAAGGAAGTGAATAATGGTTGTTAATCTAAACCCTTGGAACATATTCGAAATGACTTCAATGACTTTCCTATAATAAATCTTAATATAGATTTAGTAGGCTAAGGTTTTAAAGTTTTTATCCTGCACAGAACATTGAAAATAATGGTCCCTTGTCATCTAGGAATGGAGTCTATCAAGTTTTCATGGTGGTCATTAAGACAAGCGCAATATTAATATCTTCTTCTGCTATTCTCCTTTAACTATTACAAGTTGTGTCTTTGATGTATTCCTGAAGAATTCTATTGGGGTGTAAAGATTCCAGTATCCTGAATATATAATTTTTGAGGTTCTATTCATGTCTCCTAACACTTTCAGTAAGTTTAGATACTTCTTCTCAGTCCTCCACAGTGCCATACCCCACAGCTTAGTTAGCCAAAATCTTTCCAGCAGAGTAGCTCAGCATGGATTTTACTGTTCTTTAGATGGGCCCTTCACACTACAAAAATGGGATGGAAAGAAGAAAAAAAAGTTATGAAGCCACCACCAAAAAAAAAAAAAAAAAAAAAAAAAAAAAAAAAAAAAGGAAAATAAAAAAACCAAAACCAACCACCCAAACACACAAAAAAAGTGGGGGACACACCACCCTAGATACTCACAATTCTTCATTTCTTACTTTTGTTGCAAACAAAGGAAAGTCTCTCACAGGAGTAGGTTTCACTCTTTAAATTGGTTTTGCTTTATCAATAGCATTTATTCATCACGTGTAAAATATCAGCATAGGGAAGCTAAGAAGTTAGAGGAGGGCCATCTTACTATCTTTGACAGCAGTGCCTAGAACGAAATCTGGTCTCCAGTTCCACCCACATACTCTACAGTATTCCTGCTTCAACCAACTTTCATCAATCCTGTCAACTGGATAATTGGTAGTGAACACAGTGACTAGCTGTGGCTTAGGGCTGAGATATTTAACTAGCCAAAGGACACATTTTGAAGACTAGGCATGTTTTACCAGATCGAATAAGTATAAAATTAAATACAAGGAAGTAAAATACAAGGAAAATTTATATAATTTCATTCATTAATTATAAAAAATGAATAAATCCTACAGTATGCAGGAAAATAAATCACTAAAAATATTTTAAATTCAGAATACAATAACGATATCAAGATGTTAAAAATTTCTAATGAATCAATAATAATAACAAATAAAAATGTTACTAAAGGTACCTACATGATTCATGTCTTGTGCATATTATATTATTAACTGGAAAGCATCATCTGTGAATGGTAATGATAGCCTTCAAAAATGCAGGACATAACAGTAGCTTACTGTTAATAATACAAGAAGCATACCTTGCTCACACATTCATAAATTATCTGTTTAGAATGCATGGTTTGACCTTTGACCACTGCACTTCACTTTTTAATACTTGAGGTTTTGGCTCTACTAAGTATATTCAATATGTCTCTATCATATTGCTTCTGAGAGCAGTAACAGGGAAATCACATCCAGGAAAATTAAGAAAGCCAATTTAAATAATTTAGATTCAGCATTACTAAAGACTAAACCTTCTGCTTAATCAAAAAACATACACCAATCACTTCCATGATTTCAATATGTTACAAAATGCTTCCTAGCAGAATTAATCTCTACTTCATATGGTATGATTACCTACATTCTCGTTAGTATTTGTGGCTGTATTCATCCAGATTAATTACGTTAGTCTGATGATTTTTAAAAATATTTTTAAAAGTTAGAAATAATTTTTAAAGTCTTCTTTTTATGGAGTACTTAATTTTTTTTCTTGCAAACCAAAACATCACCACTTTTCTCTGGCCAATATAAAAAGATACTTGTGTTAAAACTCTTAGATGTAAACCTGTTTTGTCATTGGTCTGATTTAACGGGAAGAATGAAATATTTTCTTTGAAGTTTCATAGTAGAACTCTCAATCTCAGTTCAGCTGTGTGAAGGTGGGAAATTTTACCTCACATTCAGCATAACATAGAGAAAGCATAGATTCAAAGAATCTGCAGTAAATACAAAAAAAAAAATTTTTTGCAATAGAAGAATGCAGTGTGATCCTGAAAAGCCCTTTAGAGGGCTGCTCAAATACTTGAGACCTTTGTGCAGTGCTGGCATCAGCATCACTTTTGGATCATGATATTTTCTAGATACAGAAATATAGATATCTAAATCTAAACAAACAATCCATTTTGAGAGGCTGTTGACCCATTTCCCACCTAAATTCTATTGCAGATCAATTATATGCAGATTTGCAACAAAACAATTCTTATAGTAGCAGCAACCCCTGATTTAGTAGATGGTTTAAAATATATCTCAGCCACCTCATTTCTGCACAGAAATGGACAATCTCAGTCTCTTTCATTCAAAGACCTGACTGCAAGGAGGACATGGATAGTAGCATATATAAGCACTACAGTATTGTCATATCAAAATGCTAAACCTGAATCCATACATTACTAAATGTAGAAATTTAAGTCTTGAATTCACTCATTTGGGAAGTGTGCACTAACTACATAGGCACAGGATCAAAAGGGAGGCCAGTTCAAAGGAGACTCTGCAGTTTGGGACATCCTTCAATACTTTTTTCTTTTCTGCTTATTAACCCAGCAAAATTCAATATTTTGAGAAAAAAACTGAACTAGATGTGGTCCGGCTCTGTAGCCCAGTGATAAGTGACCACCTGACTGGTCTAGGACAACACTGCACTTTAATTACTGTACCTTTTCTGCACTTGTCAGGAAACTTCACTAATGAGGTTAAAAATTTTATTTAGTTTGCTAATCCATGAAGTATTAATGCACACTTTTACTTTAGTTTATGTAATTTCATTAATTAAGGCCGCATGTATATCGGTCTAGCTACCTAAATGTTCAACCTAATTATGAAGTGAGTAAGGACTGATATTCTTCAGTGTAACGATGAATGTGGTTGATTTTCCTGTGGCAGACTTAAATTTTTGCTCAGAAATCTGGAGTTTCATGTCTGTAAATCAGTTAACATATGCCCACACTTCAGCTTTCACTCAGTTTCATTTTCATTCACAGGTTTGGCTTGTTGCTGTTGGAATGGTGTTGATAACACACCACTGTTTGGCTATTGCTGAGCAGTGCTGGCACAGCACCAAGGCTGTCTCTCCAACATTCTCCCTTCACCAGCAGGCTGAGGGTGGGCCAGTTCTTGGGAGGGGACACAACCAGGACAGCAGACCCAAGCTGAAGAAAGGGATATTCCACACTTTATGGCATCTGCTATTAAAAGCTGTAGCCCTGGTTCATGCCTGAGATGTTTTGGTTTCTCTGAAACTCTTTCCCGGAGAGTTTTCTGTCAACAAGAGACGTGTTTTCCTAACTGTAACCTATGTTTACGTTCCTTTTCCTAGGAGGGACTTCTTCTTAATGTCCCTTGACTTGACCAATGTAATTGAAGAATGTCTTTATTCCACCCATTGTGTTGCTCTTTGTAAAATAGCATAAAAGGGGAAGAAATTCCCGGAAATAAACGGAGTCATTGTCAGCCTTCTGAGTTGGAGTCCATGTCGTTGTAATCTTGAACAGAGTCAAAAAGGTATAAAAGCTAAGTGAAATGGGAGAGGGAGTGGGATGGGGGTGGCATTAGTTATTAGGATGTTTGTTTTCTGGAGTCACTGCTACACGTACTGAAACTCTGCTTCTCAGGAAATGGCTTGACATCACCTGTTGATGGAAAGTAGAGAATAAATATTTTGTTTTCCTTTGCTTCTCTGTCTGGCCCCTGCTTTTGTTTTATTAAACTGCCCTTTTCCTTGACCCTCAAGGGGTTTTTTTCCATCTTCTCCCTCTCCCCATCCAGACAAGGAAGGGAGTGATACAGCAACTTGATGGGCACCTGGCATGCAGCCCAGGCCAACCCAATACAATCATAAAATCAAATATATATTTCCCAGTTCCATACTAATGTTAATCTACTATAGGAAAAATCTTGTGCTATATTGAGACAAATTATTTTTCTTTTATTTTTATGCTTTTGTTTCTTTGGCGTGATAATTCAGACATCATTCATAAACATTGAAGTGAATTCAAGCCTACAAGCCCACAAATGAAGATGTTTGTGCTTGTGATAAACTTCTTTCAAGCTGGTAAGGCAAAATTTGCTATATGCAAATCTTGATTAATTATATGTTTTAATGATTAAGATAAATTAGAAAATCTGTGAACCAGCCTTAGAATTTTATTGGAATATTTATCTAAGCACTTCTTTGTCCAAATTATGAATTTAATTTCTATGAAGTTAATAAACATTCAGTTTGACTGAAGCCATGTGAGAGGCAATAATGCACTTGCGGAAGTATGAGATCAAGCATGTTTAACCTCAATATGTGCTTCTTAAGGTACTTTCTTGTGTACTGCAGAGAATATTCTCCTCACCAAGAGCTTTGAAAAAGATCTGCAATTCAGAGAAGTTGTTTAACCTGTAATTCACTAAAATACAAGCAGAACATCCTCTAGTTGAAGTAAAAATAAGATCTGGACCTAACTTTTCTAATAGAACTGAGGAATGTTTAGTACTTGAACAATGCACAGCACAGAAGTCTCTTTAAACAAATAGTGTAGAGAAGATTGAGATAAAATCAGTTTCCAGTGTGGCTGAAGATCATACTGCATCTGCTAGATAATACCACATAATGCTGAAATAATTGAATGTATGACATTTGGAGGATCTTTGTTTAGCACACAGTATTCATTTTGCAGGAATGCCAACTCCTGCTCAGGACTGCAAGAGACAGGAGACAAAATCCAATTATGTACTCCTTTTGAAGAGGAATGAAAAATACCGATAGTGAGCTAGTTCAAGAGGTATAAACATTCTTAATATGCTAGAATGAAGTGCAATGTGTCTTGCATTATTTTACCTAGAAGAAGACTGGTAGCTGAGGAATTCACTTTGACTGACAGGGCAATCTACACAGACAAGACAGGAGATGAACCCAAATTACAGAATGACAAAGTGAAGTGGCTAAGTTTATCTCTCAAGACAAAATTATAGTATAGGACCAATGTCTCCATTTGATTTCCCAAAAGTTATCCTGTCTCCTTGTTTTTGTAGGGAGATGTGAAGGAAAGTGGCAGGCTGTATTCTAAACTCTTTTACCGATTTTGTGGGGTTTCCTTTTCGTTTTGGAAATTCTTTTCTCTACCATGTCCTTTACCTTAAAATATTGAGAATGATAGAAGAAAAAAACCTATGCTGTTTAATGGAGATATTTGTATCATATTTACACACATCTCCAGAAGCACAAAACTAGAAGCTTCAAGTAAGTTTTCATCAAGGATTTTAATTCAAAATCCATAACGTCATATTGCAAATAAATTTAGCTAATAGAGAAATCGGGTTGTCTTCATGAAGGTCTTGAAGGCTGTGATATTCAGATGGGCAGGAGAATGACAGACAAGTACTTTTCTCCTCACAAGCTGAAAGTAAATGTCAAGGCAATTTTATGGTAAAATAAAAATTTCCTAGAGTAGAAATTACACAGCCATAAAGATCACTAATTCTCTGCACTGGAAAGTCTAATACATTTTTATGCATTATCCATAAATCTACTTTAGTGAGGTGTCCTGAAAGACTTCATGTGAGCTCTTCTTACACTAAGGCTGGCTGAACAGGTGCCTTGAAAATTCATTGTCCTCCTCCTTGTAATACAAGTTTGAGCTATAATAGCTAGTCTTAGCTATGTGTTTAGAGGTATTGGTTCAGAACCAAAACTATTCACCATGCTGCAGCATTAAACATAGGTTGAGCAAACAATAAGAAGTAACTTTATTACTAAATATTCACCCAGAATAAAAATGTATGGCTTACTGTAGTGGTAGTCAAAACAAACATCTTGGCTTTCCCATACATTAATTAGCAACTGATAACCAATTCCAAACAGCATACATTTACAAACATTAGTACTGATAGTGAAAGTTTATTGTGTTCTAATGGGATGGTTGATATATTTGACACCACCAAGATAATGTTATACTTGAAGCCCCACTGGTACGGACCTAATTTAGCAGAGACCTATACACTTAGTGCATTTCCTTTGTAAAACAAATCAGGTTTATTATATCTGAAATATAATGTGCTAAGTGGAATCATTTCATGTGCAGTTTCTTCATGGTGACTGGTGAGAGACTGAGGGAGCTGAGCTGCACCCACGGCAGGGACTGCCTCAGTTTGCCATCTCTCTGCGGAGCGGCCAGAGGTTTTATTGTTTCATAGTATTCATTCTTTGTGCTTGTGGGCATCTTGTTTGTTAAATAAATAGTTTTTTCCACTTTTCTCCGAGGAAGGTCTTTTCCTAGACTGGCTGGGGGGTGGGGCTGTTTGGGTTTGCTTTCCAGAGGAACTCCTTCAGAGGTTTCCTCCCAAATTTGCCCTAAACCAGGACAGATAGATATCTGTGTACCATTAGATTACGGGATTATTTGGTTTTGTGGTTTCTGCTTTACTCAATGTATCAGTAATAGAAACCCTGCAGTTCCTCCTGAATTTTAAAACAATGATTCTCAAAAAACAATCACTGCAGTGGCTAATCATTTTTCTTGTAAGGTTTCCTAGGTGTTAGCAAGGGGGATTCAGCTGTTCTGATTTCTCTTTTTACTAGAAAATTGAATTTGGTGCTTGGGCAATTACTGGTTGTATCTTCACAAAGAAACTCACTGAGCTCAAGCACAAACATTACTTTATGATGAACTTTATGATAAGCTTTTAAATATTTGCAGGTTACCTGGCTTGAGTCAAATATCATATTCCCAGTTTAGGGGCAACATCAGAGAGACAGTGTGGGGGCCACCAAAGGGTATGTATGAAGCCAATCTATTATGAAGCTAATCTATTTGATGGAAGATGGAAGTCTAACCAGCCTGAATTGAGCTGTGTTCCACCATTCAGTGTCAGGGTTAGGGAACATTATTTTGCTACTAGAGATGTGCCACTTGGGTAGAAAGATTAGGAGTGAGCTGCAGTAAATCCAGGATAAAATGATCGTATCTACTCTGACAGAAGTTAAAAGGAGAATAAGGGACTAAATCTGCTCTAAGCTGCCTCTGGCCAATGGAAAGGACTTCTGCAGAGCATGGTTTGTGGAAAACAGCCAGAGTAATCACTGATCACCAAGAATACTGTATCAAAATCTGCTGTCTCTGCTGAGCTGTGCTGTGGAGGAGAGCTGACATTGCCTGTATTGTGGATATTTTCATGAGAATGGGATCTGGAAAGTCTGTAAACATTCTATAACCATACTTCATACTTGTACGTTTTACACCAATGTGTCTAACCCTGCAGGTGTTTGGAGGCATGACTGAAATGCACCTTAAGGTGCAAGATCACCCAGGGATACTTCAGTTCTCATTCTGGACTTGAGGCTCTTGTACTATCCTCAAAATCATCTTCCTTAATTTATTTATGTTGTCCATTTAGGAAGAAACTAGAGTAAAAAGTAGATTGAAGTCAACACAAAAGCAGATTTGATTGATTTAAACTACTATATTTACAGTTCCAAGGAGGAATCTGCAGGGCTGTGGTATGCATTAAACAAATACTGAGGTGACAACCTTATCCATTACCAATAAGTCTCTACTTCTGGAATAGAAAGAGGCATACCTTAGACTGCTTGGACTATATCCAGTGTGGTTAAAGGGGGAAAAAATCCCCAAACAAAAATATAAAGAATATCACAGGCAGTAAACACACACTGGAAAATAGGATGAATGAAATGGAGCTGACAACATAAAGTTTGACTCAAAGCCAAGCATTTCATTAACTGTGAAAGTGCAGTGATGTCATTAATAACCAATAGCAGTCAGAAGGTACTGCGGCTCTGAATTGTATTAACATTTTCATTAGTTTTGTGATGTCCAATGTATCCTGAGGAAAGTCTAGAGACTTAGTGTAGGCAACTTATGCATTGTTTTTTGGATGTTCAGATGCTAATTTTTGGATAGTAATTGACTGCATAACATTTTGTATTCTTTTTTAAATCAAGGTGCTTCACTGTTCATAATAATATTTTTAATGTTACACTTAGAAGTATTAAAAGAGTACTAATTAAATTACTTTTGCCTTCTAAAAGAAAAAAATTACTTTTACAGGGTAAATTCTCATCCAAAAGTTGATTGTGTCAGGTGCTTTCTCTACAAGTGTGCATTAAAAGTGTTTTTATATATTTGAGACATGCATAAAGCATATAATTTCAAGTACACTAAAGTTGGTAAATGTCATAGTCAGAACACCCTAATGTTTTTAGATGCCTTTTTCAGGTATTTAGGACTTTTTTCTGTGAAAGCCTAAAGCTGACAGAATCATTCTATCTTCACTGTAAAGGATATACACTCTCATTATTCACTTTGCATTAATATATGCCCTAAAGATTATATGCAGCTTAATTTCTGTCACTTAATTAATATTCGGTCAAGTAGGGTGAATTCAACTCCACTCAAGAGAAAAGAATAAGTTTTAGATTGAAAAGGAAGAATGGGAATGATTTTTGTCAGACAGTCAGTCTTAGTCAGTCATGTTGTTAATGGTAGCAATTCATCTCCTCTCAATTAATTCTATAAATACACTAATACTCCCAAGTTTTTGAGACTCCAGTTAGAATGGGAGATGCATTACTTCTGTCATGTGTACAGTAAACTGTTTCAGAGAGATGGATAATTTCTTGGCTCAAACTTCAACAATGGAAAATTAGAAATGTCCTGCTACTTTTGCTTTCACTAGCAGATGTAATATTTTTCATTTCTATCAACAAGTCATTTCATGGTTATTAAAATAAGAATTAATCTGTGTCAAATGACATTTGTCTGTATTTCGAGATTTGGTGACAAAAAAAGCATATTGATTTAGTGCAATACTGAAAGTCTTTCATAATCATGACAACTAAATTTAATATGATTCATCATTATTGGGGAAGAAAAAAATTACGGCATTTCCTCATGTAATTGGTTTAGGGTTCAGTGGACATTTATGTTATAAACGGTGATCTCTGTGAACTCACAGATCACGCTATTTTGACTTAAGATGTGCAAATCCTGAGATGGGAGATCACCTGTATTTGCATGTATCCACTTTGGGTCAAGCCCAGTAAAAAAAGTGCTGGAACCTCTCCAGGCCAGGGATTGGTGTGAAATGCAGTTAACAGCTCTCCTGCAATGCCAATTATAGATTTTCTATTGCTTCAGCTCCAAGCCTATGTGTAAAAGCTGATCAATGGTAAATCCACCTTGAGTGATTCCTCTTTAATGTCAACAGTGAAAATCAAGTGAATCAAGTCATCCATCACTAACGGTTATCCATCATTCCAGACTCAGAATTACTGTGGGAAGATAACAGAGGTGTAACGACAAAAGGTCTCTCAGTCAAGAATGACAAGACATTTAAAGTGTCATCATTTATATTACAGGGATGAAGCAACTCTACAAAAGAGGGAGAAGTGGGGGGAAAAAAGAACTTTGTTCCGGGTGTATTTGTGTAACAAAAGTATGCCAACAGTTTTCTGGATAGCTCCTGTCTCTATCAGTACTCTTCTGTTGCTCTGTCCTAAAAGATCTGAGGTTTTAAATGGAAGGTGCTTGAAATTCACTTGCTTATCCTTTAGATTCACATGTATGGGCTGTTTTTTACCCCAGGACCTGGTGTTCCTACAGGTAAAGCATATCTATTTTTATTCACAGGAAAAAAAATTTCTTCATAAAACAACCAAAAGATTTCTTTAAAAAGGGACCATTTTTTGTCAGTTCTAAATACTAAAAAAAAGATTTGAAGAAAGTTCAGAGTAGCATATCTTGATCTCTCAAAACTGAGGGTTTATTTTTTTACATAAGAAATAACATTTTAAAGAACTATAACTTAATTTGTGCTGAGCTAAAAGTTTGAATCAAAACACAATGCTTTGAAATTACTAAAGCAGTTATTTTACTTTGACCTGAAATTCATTGTTTACATTTTTGATTTGAGGAATTTTTTTTCCTCTTTTACCATGATATTTTCCCCTCAGCTTTGCTCTTTGATCATGAGTTGGATTCTTGAGCAGCAGTTTTGGAAAATCTTCACTCTTCAACATTCATGTGATGACAGTTTCTTGAACATGAGTGGTGCTGCTGAGTAAGAATAAATGAAAGATCTGTATAAATTACATTTCAGCAACCATGAATCATGTTAGTGTTTGTGCAGCTATCCATGGTTTTGGCAATGAAATGCAAGCCTGTGTCTAATAAATCCAGTGAAATCTTTAATCTTTCCTGATGAAATGCCAGTCAGTTATACCAAATGGAATAGTGGACAGTCATCAAATGAAAATAAATATTCAGTATGCCCTGGAGTAAGGTGAAGTAAATGAAGTAAATGAAGTAAAACTTCATTTTAATCTGTGACTTCCTAATGACTTAAACACCTCTATGACCTGTCCTGTATGTAGAAAGGGTAATTCTGCAAACATAGGTATCAAACACCAGCATTTACAAAACACAAATTAAGCAGTAAAGTAATTATCTAACTGAGTTCTCCTCTACTTACTGGGCTTGATTTCTAACACAATAAAACATTACTCGCTCCTGAGTAATCCTCAGAATAGCTATTTGATTTAACTTTTAATATTAGTGGGAGTTGATATGAAAGAGGATCAGAGCCTCGAGGAAGCTTTTGCCTGTTTCTGATGGGATGCTGATCAAAGATCTGACATACTTTCTAACTTCTGTCTTTTTGCATTAACTATATGCTGAAATTTGAAAGCAAACTCTCTATTGAACAAAAATACTAGTACCCAAATGTTTCTTGTCTACTACAGAAGGCCAAATTTCTATACAATATATACATACATATGTTGAGGTTTCAGAAAAAAAAATAAGCAAGTAGATAATGAGAAATCTCTGTACTGTTTGAGAACAAATGTGGTGACCACCTTTAAAAAAGCAAACCTTTGAGCAAAAGGTAATAATTATTTCCTTAGGAAAACTTACTTGCTTAAGTCATATACATTAAGCTGATGATATGAAGTGCAAAACTCAGAGTGCTATCAAGGTTTGACATTTTCACAAATTCTTCTTTGTCACATTTAGAAGGTTTTTCTATTCCACTTAGGTCAATAAAATAACTTAATCCATTGCAGAATGCTTTACTCTGCTCTATTTTGCAAATAGTACCATCAAAGAAACGTGTAGAAGTGCTAGAGACAAGAGGAAGGTTTTAATGTAAAACTTGGCTGTGAATGAACTATAGCAAAGTTTGAGTTTAAATATGAGGTTTGCATTATCTGTAGGAAAACTTCAGCAGATCAGTTAAAAAAAGATCAGATGAAGGTTCCGCAGAGTGGTGGCACATTAAATTATCTTGACTTTCAAGTTTTAAAGAAATTCTTTACACAAAAAACTGCTCAAGTTAGGATGTTAGGGACAGATGGCCCTGGTCTTACAGGAAGTCTGACAGAACATTAGCATTTTTTATAGCATTTGGACTGTCACAGTAAGATAACAGATCAATATTTCAACTCAGCTTTTTGATCTGGTGCAAGGAGTTCTAAAGTCAGACTTAATACATTGCCAAACCATCACTTCAGGATGAGGTTTGTAGCCCTGTGAAAGGCCAGTAAATGGTCTGCAAAACATTTAAGTCTTACCATAGTCACTGCTGAGGTGGCCACAACACACAGAATGACGCAGTAAAAGTTCAGAAGGCTCTCTTTATTATGGAAGCATGCTGTCTTTTACACAATTTTTACAAACCCCATAGGCAACTTTAATTGGTTAATAGTTTTCTTGTTAATTATCTATTGGTTAGTAAAAGGTATTCTACTTGTCCATCAAATCTATCTATTCTTGGATTATTTGCATATTTTCTTTATTGAATCTCATGGGACAAATTCTTTATTATTACAGGTGCATTTGTTTTTCACCCTCAGAATAGATTGTTGTGTTAAAGGAACTTCTCATTCTTAAAATAACTTTGTATGGGAACTTGTAAATTGCTTGTTAGCTACACTACAAAGAAATGACAGGCCAACTATGGCTCTATCCACACGCTATCTCTAAATAGATCTTAGATGAGACCTCTCTCTTTGGTAAGTCTTGAATGAGTCATCTGTTACTGAGAGAAATTTGCTTCTCTGAATGCCCAGATCACATACTAGGAGGAAGGACAGTATTGTGAACTGATCTGTCAGTCTTGGCTGGACACGTGCTGGATATAAGCTTCTATGCAGGCAGGACTATGCTTCAAGGCAGAACACTGTTGTGGGTCATGGAACCAAAAATGTGTATTCTATTTCATCTGTGGAAAGCAGCTGGGGAGATGGTTTTCTTTATCTCTTGCAACTCTGGGGAGAGGGGGGCGGATGCCTTCTGATAATGGGCCAGCTGTTAAAACCAGGTAGGGCAGTGTTTGTTATCTCTTTCACCACTTGTCCTCCCTCCAGGGGGATATTTTCTGCTGATGGGCCATTAAGGCTCACTAAGGGCATGACGTATTCCATTGTGAGAGGCTCCACCCAGTGGGGGGAGCCAACCATTCCTACCTAGATAAAAACTGAGATGCAGGAACATGAGGTATCTGGTTCCACTGGATTCCTGGAGGAAGACTGGACCCTTCTCACCATCACTGGACCCTGTTCTCTCAGGATCATCTCTACTCCAACAGAACCATATCTGCCACTCCAGGAGGACTTACTGCAGACTGTTTCCAACACCCTGACCAACAGAGTGTTAGGTTGTAGCTCTGAGTCTGTCAGGGTTTCTAGGATTTTTGTTTGTTTGCTTGTTCGTGTTTCTTTGGGGGTGGTTTTTTGTTGGGTTTTTTGTTTGTTTTGTTGGGGTTTTTTTGTATTACTACATTTATATTTTTTTAATATTCTTAGTAAAGAACTGTTATTCCTATTCCCATATCTTTGCCTGAAAGCCATTAATTGCAAAATTATAATAATTTGGAGCGGATCAGTGCTTTACATTCTCCATTCCAAGGGGAGTTTCAACTTTCCCTGGCAGATACCTATCTTTCCAAACCAAGACAAAAATTTACTTTAGATTTCAGATAAACTGGAGCCTGTGACAATTCTACATGAAGTCTGCCAGGACAGGGTCTGGAGCTGAGTCCTCAAAACACTTTGGTGTCAGGTAATGACATTAGAAACATCCAACAGTTAGAGAAAAAATGGCAGTCAAAGCAAACCTTGAGCACTTTGCAGGGTGACTGGAACCATTTTTCTCCTCAAAGGGTAAGAGATGAACCGGGGTTTTACTATTCATTTGCATTATGACCACTATCATTAGTCTGATGAATTAGACTGTTGCAGCCTCATTGCCTTTATTATGTATAAGATTGGTCACTTAGCGGTTAATCAAACATTTAAATTTTTCCCTCTCACTTTAGGGTGTCTGTTGCTGTTTTCTTTAATTTTCCAACACAACCAAAAGTAGGACAGAAGTTTGAGAAGGCTGTTCTAGCCACTGTACTGTGAAATCTGTGAGTGCATTTGTCTGTACGTACCAAACCCCAGATAAGCACGTGCAAGTATGTAGTTACATCTTAACCTGACTGGTTAAGATGTCTGCTTTTCCTCAAAAAAAATTTCCAATGTTAAATTCTGTGAAATTCAGCCAGCAAATAAAATCTGTGATAACTAAAAAGGCTGTATTTGATCATGGTCAACAAAGCTTGAAACATACTGTCATATGAGGCTGAGAAATGTCTTTGAATTTGATTTTCTCATCTATGCTCATTACTTTTTAAGGCATCACTGTTCAAAATTATTTTCCTGTGTAAGGAGCTGAATTCACACTTTCTTCATATATAATTTGCTATAAAAGTGAAAAGAGAAAAGAAGAAAAATGAAAATTTCCCCTCAATCTCATGAAGCTGAATTTTGTACCTACTTGATAGCTAAACCATTTTTATTCTGCCAAGTTTTGTACAGGAGTTTTGGGCAGCTCTCTTCCCATCTTTTCTGAGATAAATGCAGTTTTCAGTCTTGTATTTTAATGGGTTATTCTTGGTTACTTTTTGAGCCACCTGATCTACAGGCTCTGAGCAACCAGTGTTTCAGTCACAAAAACCTCTTTCCTAGAAGCAGCACTGACTGAGTTGAGGATGGTAACTGTGAAACAGGATGTCCTTCTCTGTGAAGGAACATGAAGAAACAACACACAAATGTGGACCATAGACAGGACATTATATTACACCAAAGCCCTCTTTAGAAACAGCTTTATGGTAGTAGACCAGTCCAGTAAGTGTTCCTCTGAGAGCAATCTCTTCATCTGATCTATATTCACCATATATGCACTCCCTACCTTTTTTGTCTTCAGAGATATTAAATAATGTGGTGATCTTCAGATCCACTGTGAATGGGACAGTGAATGACTTTTTGAAATTTTTTTACTTGGTTAAGGATAGAATTTGTTGTTTAGCATCACTGATTTAAAGTGTTTCAGTGGAAGGTCTGATAATACAGTGGAAGAAGAAGCTGTTCCCAGAAAAATTAATATATTCATTTACCTTTGTAAATCACCTCAATTGACTGATGAATGAGATTTCTCAGCATCACTAGTTCAGTTTTCTTACTGCAGTCATTGTGACTTACTGCCTTCCCTGTTTTTCTGCTGAAGTGATTGAAATGTGCATCATACCTTATGGACGGTAACCTCCAGCTCTGGCTCCAAGCTGGAGTAGGTATGCTTTGCTATACTTTCCCCCACAGTCCAGATGTCTCTTCAGTTCAGATAGCACTACTGCTTTCTTTCCTCCATTTGTTGTCTTTTTTTTTTCTTTTTTTTTTTTTTTTTTCTTTTTTTTCTTTTTTTTCTTTTTTTTTTTTTTTTCCAGAGGAAAGCAGTGTGGGCCAGTGGGTAGTACATACTCTGATTTTACCTTCACAGTACCAGCCAGAGTGAGTGCCAGGTCAAGGCTGTGGACACCACTGTACAGCACACCCACACCACAGTGTTACTGCCAGAGGCACTTTTTCTGGTTACCATAATGATAAAAATATTAGTTGCCTTTGTCAAGAGGCCAATTAATGGCTGCATAATCTGATATTCTGAGAGCAACACGTCACTTTTCACTTTCTGCTAGTATTAGTTTCCTACAGAGGTATTAGTGGTAAGTATCACAAATAAACTCAACTCTTTAATTTGTGTCCCAATGCTCTCCAAGTAAAACAGAAGACAGTGATGCAAATACAGGAAGAAGAGCTCACTTAAGCTGACTAAAATCACTGGAGATATGAACGCTTACAGGCAAACTCAATGCTTGTCATTTTGCATCAGCTTCTGATCTGAGAACACCAGAAATAACACCAATATGCTCTTCTGACAGTCTCAGCTAGCTGAGTTTTCAGCCGCCCATATATTCCTTGCCATGAGGACACAGATGAGCAAACTTGTTTTTCCTTCCCCTTGCCGTTGTCACACATAATCAGGTCCTTTGAAAATTCACTTGTCATAAGCAATTCAACATCTGCTGCACATATCAAGATCTTCCACTCAGCGTTATGTGCTGTCTTTAGTTTCCTCACTTGTCTAGAGCAAACTACAGGTACATTCACCAGTTTTTGTGTTGCCTTTTACACCCCTACACTAGCAAGAAAGGATTGATCCAGGTGTAATGCTAGCACAGTGCTGGCAGGAGTCCCTGGCCACTGATGGTGTACCAGGGAAAAGCACTTGCAGCTGCACAGAGCAGCCTAAACCTGCCTGTGCAGACAGCTGCACACACTGATGACCAGTGCAAACTCAGGAAAAAAAAACCCCAAGGCTTCAAAAGCTACAAGAGCAAAAGCAGAGAGGGAAAATGCAATTCAAAGTCTCTTAGAATTGTTTGCATTGGGAAAGACCTTTAAGGTCATCCAGTCCACCCCTAACCAAGTACTGCCAAGCTCACCACTAAACCATGTTCAAATGTACACATCTTCTAAATACCTCTGGGAATGGTGACTCAATTACTTCTCCAGGCAGCCTGTTCCAGTGCTTAACAAACCTTTTTGGTGAGGAATATTTTCTTTATCTTTCTATCTATATCTATCTATCTATCTATCTATCTATCTATCTCTAAACCTCCCCTGGAGCCTCTTGAGGTGGTTTCCCTTCACCCTATCACTTATTACCTGGGAGAAGAGACCAACACCCACCTAGCTACAATCTTCTTTAGGGAAGATGTGGAGGGTGATGAGGCCCCTCTTGAGCCTCCTTTTCTCCAGGTTAAATAACCCCAGCTCCCCCAGCTGCTCCTCATACAACTTGTTCTGTAGACCCTTCACCAGCTTCTTCTAGGTATTCTTTTCAACAGACTCCCAGCGATGCTCTGGTAGGGGTTAAACCTGGCTTTGGGCTGAAAGCAGCTCACTCAGCAAAGTAGTCACTACTCATCATGCAGTGGAGAAGTATAATTTAGAGCAGTTTATGCCAGGCTTTTTGCACTTTGCCTGCCTTTTAGTAGTTGGTCTGCTATCTCTCAGACTTGTAACTAGATGTAAATTAAAACCTCTGGAGTAGCATGTTTTTCTCTTTACTTTTTGTCTACACAAAAATAGTTGATACTGACTTCAGTTTTTGATTACATTTTGGTAATCAAGGCTAAGGTATTTTCCACATAAACATTGATGTACCTGGGCCATCAGCAGCTATGCCAGGGCATTGCCTTGCCTAACACTTGTGTTTGCTCTGTGCATCCCTTCAAATTCCCTGGTTTTCTTGCTTCCTTGCTGGCACAGAGTACTTTCTCTCAACTTCTCCTGATAATTCTCACAGGAAAACAGTCACTAATGTACATCTTACTGTGAAATATCTGTTCTATAAATAGCCTGGGGATTGTCTTCTGTGACATTTTTATTCTATAAACTGAAATATGAGGCTTTCTTGACACATATATCTCAATGGTTACTAGCTAGCTAAGGATTTGGTGCCTAGTAGATCAGAACTGCTAAATGTCATCACATGTGATGTCATTAATCATTATCATTAATCATGTCACTTGTTATTAAGTCAGAACAGAATCCAAGTATACACAAATATTTTTCCTTGCATATGCTCAATGTATTGCCAGAGGATTAATTGAGGCTTTTGAAAGCAACTTAGAAAATTTTGTTGTCTTTTGTACATTTTAAAGATCCATAGAAATACAAAACAAAATGAAATGTCTAGCACTATGTATTAACAATAGATGCAAGTTCTGAATAAGCAGAATTAGAAGAAAGCAAGTAGAATTTCTTCATAGTAGCAAACCTTTTCAGTATATCCTCTATAATGGATTTTTCATTATCTGATATTCATTCTTCCTACTCCTTTGATCAGGCTGTCCCTTTTATTACCACAATCTTGTGAATAATGTCAGATGCCATATTTAACCAGGCTTCTCAAATTGTTAAGGGAGTGTGGCTGAACTTTTCCACCATGGAAAAAGAACAAAAATAAACTGTTCATTATTGGTCTTTCAGTCCTGTTAATGGACTAGAGTGAAGGTATCCTGTAGCATTGAGAAAAGCTCTAAGAAATTCTTTCAAAAAGAAAAGTCAATATATCTGTCAGGCAATTAATTCATGTACTGCAGGCTATGCTGTTATGCAGACTATTCAGTCCATACCTTGACTTTCTGATTTTGCTCATTGGCCCGGTTCCATCTGCTCTAAAGGATTCCTTGGCCCCGTTGATTTTGCTCCCAAAAGCGAAGAAGCAATGGGTTATTAGCACCTGAGAAAACAAGGATTGATTGCCACAAAGAATTTAAGCTTGACAAAACAAGAAGCACCTTTCAATCTAAGTCAGTGATCCAAGTAGCTCAGTACGCTGTCATCAACCCACCTTTCCAATACTGACTTGGCAACTAAAACCAGTTAGAAGCTGAGCTTCTGTGCATGTCCTCTCAGAAGAATGATGAGCAAAAGGAGAAATAGCAGGGTTATTTTCTTTCTTGTACTAATGTCTTTTGCAGAATCTATATGTGGTGTCCTCAAGGAGCCTGTCCACATGCATGGAGAAGGGGCTGACAACTTCCATTCCAGAAACTGATGGACAGTATTTGAGAAACAGAGGTTGAAAAACATGCTTTTAGTCAAGACAAATAATGAAAATGCATTCCTTCCTAAAGGATCCTTGCAGCTTGGTCATCTACATCTACATTAATTTGTTATACTAGCAATGATCTGGGTTTTCTTCATCATGTCAATGGGATGAAAGAGGAGAAACCTTCTTTTCATTTGAGACAACTGTAATATTTTCATAGGCTTTGCTAGGCAGACAGACTTCTGATTTTTCCCACATCTCAGTCCAGTAGTCACAACTGACAATAACCAAATGATATCTCATTTGAATTACTGCATTACATTTGCAAGAGAAAAAAAAGAAATATATGATTATATTGTTTCTTTACACTGCAGGAATGTTGTGCATAGATGCTGCTTACTTTTTCCTAAGTAATCTCTTACAAACAGTGGTGTTTGTGGTGCCCCAGGAGCCAGAGACTGCACAGACACAATGGTGCAGGCCCAAGCAGAAGCCAATGCTCCAGTGCAGTGCTCAGAGCTCAATAGCATCCTGAGTCTGGGCAGGCATTTCCAGCATGGACAGCCATCACAGAAGGTGTGAGCCCCTGACATGCATCCCACTTCACAGTCGAGATGTGACACCACTGTCATTGAGTTTCTGGGTGGGTCCATTTTTTCACCATTTTTAAGGTGGATAAACTAAAAAGTCCTGAAAATTTGCCTCCCTGTTTCAGTTATATAGAAAAAAATCATGCTGTATAGACATGCATTTCAATTTCAGATACATAGAATTTTTTTTCTCATCACAAATACTATATGCACGATACATGACTATTCAAGGTACTTCTACTAAGAGAGTGTAATTTAGAAAAGGTGTCTTGTTATCAGTTGGAGGCACAGTAGTGTATATTTGATGACACTTCTGATTAATAGAAAGGTTTCATCTCCATTTGATGTTAATTGGATGTACTTTTCATTGTCTTAACTCAATTTTTCATTTACTTGGAAGAAAGATTCTGGATGTAGATTAATTTCTAAGTGTGTCTTTTTTACAAGAAAAATATCTTAATTCTTTTGCATTTTGTGGGAAAAAAAAAAGAAAAAAGAAAAAATTCATATCCAGACTTCCTTCTTGGTTCCTAAATGCAAAATCACCTATGAGGACACTAGAAAAAGCAGCTGCACCAAATGAAATGGGTTGCAAGCCATCCTTGTATCCTGCGTCCAGGAGCTGCCTTGCTTTATACACTTGTAATTGTATAAAATCCAGGTGCCTTTTTCAATCATACACAGGAGTATTTGGGGGTAGTCATAATGTCCTCAGGATTCGCTTAGAAACACCGCATAGGAAACCACTCAAGAACTAGCATGACTCAGTGTCTGGGAGGTGTCTTTCTACCCTTTTGTTCTCTAGACTGAACCTGAGCAGTGTGTTGCAGTGGCTGATTCATTTAAAACTACTGTCATGTTAAGGAAATCTGTTCAAATATGCAGTGTGTAAAAATTGATTAATTCAAGATGTTTGAATTTAGACATGCTGGTAGCCATAGTAGCTCTGTAATTAGGATCATACAGGGTCTAATTTGTCTTTGATTAAGTAGGTACTCAATTAAAAAAATCCCATGAATATGCACAAGCAAAGAAATTTACACACTTTTTCCTTATCTAGATATTTTCAACCCCATAAAATATATAACTTGTTGCATAATCCTAATACATTTTTCCTGTATATTCTTCAAAAATACTTTTTTTGAAAAACAGAAGTATGGTATCAGGAAAGTTTCCTGTAAAAATAACAAATGATCATATTTCCCGAGCAGCAGGCATGAGTGTTTAAATCACAGCAGATCCTCAGCAAACTTGTACCATTGATAATTAAAAGATATTGCAGTTGATCTAATAATACCTTTTTCTTCAAAATGGATGTAAATATGGCTGGTAGGGTGTATCATATTATTGATGCATTCAGAATTGTAGTTTGCCTCGCCCCATGCTCCTCGATGACTCAAGCCATGCTGTCCATGTAGATTAACTGCCTGCAGATTTGGAGCATCTGAGTTTGGAGGCCAGGCAAAAAAATGCAGACAGAGGATGAAAACCCAATGCATTCAATGCTATCTGTTCTTACATGTAATTCTGGGAATTAATGCATCATTGCAAGGGACATGTGAAGTGATGCAATGGGAAGGACACATTTTCCAAAAATCCATTAGAGAAAAATCTGTCTCCGAACCAGGCAAAAATTATTGCAGTTCCAAAGGCTGTGAAGACAGCCTTTTTAGCCTAACTGGTTGATTTTACTGAAGCATAATTTTGCCACAAAAGTCAGAGTGCAGATTCATGAAGCTCAGATTTTGGGATCTATGTCATAAAAAGCACTTGTTTGGATGCTGTACCTGAGACATACCAGCAGTGAAGTAAAATATTTCACAGACAGTTTTATAAAATAAGATCCAAACACTGTACTCATATCTACTTAAGGTAGCACAAATTCTTGTTTTCTGTTTATAACAGTAATAAGTGAGCTCAATGACTTGTTACTCTATTACAGCCATTTGTCAAATTCTTCCTTTCCGTACCCTGTCTACATTTCTTGGCTTTATGGAAGATACTCATCTTCCATAATTTAGCGCTGGAGTCATGACAAATTAAGGACATAGACAAGATACATAAATACAGTCATGGCTTGGACTATACCAACTTGAAAATTGGGCTCTCTGGAACAGAAAGAAATCCGTTCTTGTGTTCTGTCTGCAGAAATGTTTGCCTAATTTTCTAACTTCTACTTTCAGGCACATCTTCATACATGATGATTCCTGCTTAAAGTATCAGGATGTTATTCATTCTCCTTGAATTGAAAGAGTTCAACATATGCAGTACTCTCTATCATCTCAGAGATTAAAAAATCAACCATGTAACTACTAGCTGTGGCTTGGGCTTATGTTCCAATATCACTGTTGGAGAAGTACCAGAACAAAGTTTCAAATCATTTTATGAATCAAGAAAAGAGGGAAAATGCCTAAATGTCTAGCATTGAAATTTGTTTGTGGAAAATTGCCACCATCACTACAAGGGACAAGAACAAAACCTTTGTTTACACTTAATATAATGTCAATTAGAACTCCCTAAGATCAGCAGGATATAGGAATAATTTCTGTGTAGTCTTCTAAAAGAGAATGCTAGAAAGAAAAGGTAAAAAATAAAAAACATCCCCCAAACTTAAAAGAAATAAAGAACAGTGGTTTTAAAAAACGCCAAGCATTAAATAAAGACATGAAACTCAACTGAATTTTGAAGATGAAAAATATTAAAATATGTAAAAAGATTAGTACTTCAAAGATCCTCAGGTGATTATTAAAAGTATAATACCCAAACAAAACTGCAGTGATGCACAAGATGGTATTATAAGCATACATGTGCGTGTGTATAAAAGTACAAAAGAAAATAATTCATCCACAACAGAAAAGTTTTAAAACACTAAGAAATAACTGCACTCTAGTCACTACAAGCAAACCCTTAGGTTCAAATAAGGAACTGAAAACCCAAGGGAGGAGTCCACTTCAAAAGACAACACTTTAGTGAATAATTTGTATGAACTATTCCTAATGGGACTACAAAAGTAACTAAAAAACACAACCCTTTTCAATTTGCTTCAAAAAAGCTGCTTATCTGCTGAAAAATTCATGGTGGTCCATACAATCATAAAATCTTAACACCAACTAATGCAAAGGCAGGATATTTTTGAGTTATTTCCTTAAGTACTTGCTTGAGAAAAACCTCATCAAGACCTTGAGCAGCAGCTGGAGGAATAGACTGATTACAGGTAGATTTTGAGATTTTTTTTATTTCTGTTCTTTTTTTTGTTTTATTTTCTTTTTTACTTGAATGCTGCTTTTTCATACATGTGCTTTCCAGTTTACAAGCCAGAATGCATCTGTTTGCTTGATGCAAATTTTTGTTTACATTTAAATCTTGGGTAGTATTTAATGGGAATACAGTGGATTTAATAAACTGGAATTGCCTTTTCCATCTCTCTAGAGGAAGCATATCCAGATAAGTGCCAGCTACCCAAAATAATTTTGAGTCCAAAGACCTGTGATGATTTGAGCATGTCCAAGGACCAAATAAAGGGAAAACATCAAATAAAGGGAAAAATTTCCTGTTGGAGTATGCTCTGATGTTACTTGGAGCAGGGGCAAGCAATGGTAAAGGAAAGGCTCTAAAACTAAGCCTACTGAAGAAGTTTTGGTATCTGTAAAGAAAAATTGGACAATTCCTTTATGACAATATCCAGGGCTTGACATGTCTCCTAACCAGGTTTCTTTTACTCTTGTGCTGTGGACTTTTTTTTCTTCTTTTTTCCTCCAATGATCAAGTTTTACATCTAATTTATTGGTGAAGATGACTTCTTGACAACAGAGTTAGCAAGATAAACAGTCATTAATACCAATAATCAGAAATGTTTGTGTGTATTATTTCACATTTAAGCTTTCTCTGGCTTCAGTTCCTAAACCTTCATCCTGCATCTTCACTCCAATATGGTACTGTTTGTCCTTCTGATAACCCTGGAGTAATATTGAAAATTCTCTAAAATTAGTTATCTTCATTTTAATTCCCTGAAATGGAAGAAATAAATGGGTATTTATTTGTGATGAATTCATTAATTACTAATTAAAAAAAATCCAAAGCAAAAGGGTGCACCACCCCCTAATAATTAAAATAATAGGTTTTCCATTAAGATAGACTGTGCCAATTTATGTATTTACTCAGAAAAATTTCCTACAGTTTGCAAATAAAGAACGCTTTGCAC
Source organism: Phylloscopus collybita (assembly GCA_027886175.1). Taxonomy (NCBI): domain Eukaryota; kingdom Metazoa; phylum Chordata; class Aves; order Passeriformes; family Phylloscopidae; genus Phylloscopus; species Phylloscopus collybita. The sequence continues at coordinate 43,291,841 of JAJNNQ010000137.1, read as the reverse complement.
TCCTGCAGAGTGTTCGAGAACAAATATAGATAAATTCTTGACATTCATTTTAAAGTAAAGCATTTGGCAGCCTGAGAAACTTGCTGCTGGAGATTATAAATGTCTATGACTGTCATTCTGAATTCAGCACGATATTTACTAGCTTAATTTGTGCATCTTATGGTTTGGCTACAGCTGTATATTTTATCCTTTCAAATGCTGGAAACATATACAAGCAGTTAAGCAATAGGCTGCAGCATAGAACAAGCCTTCCATTTGGAAATCTAGCTAGTTCATTTCATCAAAATATAAAGTCTGCCTCTCTTTGTATCTTTCAAAAAGTATTTCCATGTGCTGCAATTTACCATCCTGTAATCTGTTTGGAAAAGTAATGTAATAAAGCCTTAGTTTTTTCTTGTCTGAATGGTAGAAATGATTGTCTCAAGACGGTGCTTCAAAAGCTTGCGGGACAAAAACATTCTTGTAAAGATATGCAGACAGACCAAAGTGTTAATTATTGGATTCTAATGGATGAGTATTATTCATAATGTACTTTTAGACTTTAGTGGTTTTTTTTTTTTTTTTTTTTTTTATGAAAAGGTGGGCTACAGTGGTCAAAACCAAAAAGCTAATAGATGCCACTTTTAATTTAGTGTAGAGAATAATTGTAACATCTTGCAGAGAGTAATACATTAACTGCTGAGTTTTAGTGGCTGTAGCATACAGTCACCACTGTCTTCATCATCTGTGAGATGCACTGTTCTGTATGTGAGCCTCAGAAATCTCTCTGAGAAAGTCCAAGGGATATAGATTTTGTGTATCACAGACCCCAAACCTTTAAAAAATGTCACTGGTTTTTTTGGTGTTCAAAGCAGGATAAAAATATGGATCATCAGCAGATGTTCTTCTTGGGCTGCAGAGACCTTCAACAAATAGGTCTGAAGCTTATTTTCGTTTGGTATTCAGTAGGCAACTAGACGGTAGAGCACACTTCTCTGCTTCATCCATCAGCACATAGCAGAGCAGCCACTACAATGCTAACTTGTAACACTTCAGTCGAAAATGACCAAACAGGTCACATGTTTGCAGCAGGATAGCATACTTTTCAAGAAATGAGGTTTAAAAAAATGTTGAGAAAGGGTTATTCGGATGAATTGTTGAAGTTGCAGCATTAAATGCCTAAGAAGGTCTATGTGAAGGCATAGAGAAGGTCCATGATGAAGTGCACTTTCCCTCTATCAGCCTTGCTCTGTGACATGCTTAGACTGCCAAGAGATCATTTAACTACTTAAAGGAATAAAGATCACTGGTTGGTGGGCATTACTTTTTTTCCTTGTTTTTGTGGTTTTGTGTTTTTTGCTCTTAGGTATTCATAAATCAATATGCTCTGGAGGTAGGATTTATTTTAATTTTTATTCAAAGTATGAAAAGGACAGCTACAGATTAAAACAGGCAAATCTGTTCCTCTCACAGATAATTACAGATTATGTTGGTCAAAGACAGAAGTAACTCTAGTAGCTTTTCTTCATGAGATATAAGAATATTTAGAAGTAATAATTAGCTATTGTCAAAAAACACACACACACATATTAGACACATATGTAATGGAAGTAATTTTTGGTGTACAAAATTTATTTTTCTATGTAGAGAACAGATGTAAATCATTAAACTTTTCAAAATGAAGTTTTTTCTACTTTTTCCCATCTGAATTTCCAGCATCTGTTTCTTAGTTAAATACCATTGACAGTATAGTGAAATGACAGTAGCTTTTTAACACTATTTTAAGAGTTAGGAGAATGTTAACCTTTTGAAGGGCTGTGAAATAAAAGGCTAATATGTCAGCACTGCAATATCTGAATAAAAATAGCTTATAATCTTGTTATAGCCTTAGTGCAGGTAATGTTGTTTACTAGACCAGTGCAGCCAAACTGCTTTCCTCATTGTTCTATCACTCCCTGCAAGAGCCCAGGAGAACCATTTTCCTATCACTGCTGCCAAGAGCATGGCTTACCAACCCTCCACAATCAAAAGAGGGGTCAGATCTGGGGTTCATCTTTCCTACTTGCCTGGCCCAGGACATAACGTCACCACAGAAATAAGAAGAAACTGAACTGAGAAAATGAATGCAGACTGAGAGCAATTTTTATGCCATGTGGGAGAAATCACCCCACAAATCATAGCTGTCCAGCCTCCATTCCCTTCCCTTACAGATCTATTGCTCTAATGAGTCCTATTAATAAAAGGTCTTGCGGTCCAATTAATCTTCCTCCAGGACATAAGCTGAATAACAACCAGAGAAGAAGCCTCTCTGTTCTCTTCACACTTGGTAACTCTTAGGTACCCAGTTAGCAGGATTTTAATCAGGAGAAATTATCTGTGTCTTTCAGGGTGCAAAATTTACAAACTAGGTTGGTATTTAGGTTTTTTTAAAGCAACTGTTTTGGGGGTTTTTTTTGAGACAGATGAGGGTTATTTCCCCCTCATTAAGATGTTAATGGAATGCTGACAAGTGTTTGGTATTTTTAACATAATTAACTATAAGCTATTTTTGTTCTTTTTGAGCTATTTTTCTGTGTGCCTTTTATTTCTAAGTAGCTCTTCCTATAATTAGGGATAATGGAACAATTCAGTCCCAGAAATACAAAACCAACAAAAAAAGAGAAGACCTCAGACCCTTTTGATTCTTTCAAAGAGTAAAAAATTGGTGATTTGTGAGACAGGTTCAAATAAACATTATACAGATTACATTCATGCATTTCAATTAAAACTGACCTCCCTGCAGGACATTAAGGACTCTGTTTTGGAAAACGAACTTTTCTGTATTTACTCATTGAAATGCACAGACGCTTACGGAAACAAAATGTGCTGCTGAAAACTGCTGAAGACAAAAGATGGAGAAACTGTCCTGTAAAAAGAGAGCTGTACCACTCTTTGACCTTCAGCATTGTCAGGCTGAGCAGCTGACGTTAAATAAATGTTAAATAAATACATTATTCTGGAATAGATACAGCTTGAGTCAGCTTGTGTCTGATTTCAGATTTGGTTGTGTAGCAGGAGGTGTGATAGGGGAACCACTGTGTATTGGTTTTGGGTATGGCAGTCCTTTAGAGGAGACTGAAGGAGCCAGGAAGGCAGTCGACCTGGATGTGCCACAGATTGTCTCTGGAGTGTGTCTCTATGGCTTCTGCTGTCCCTGTCTCTTCTCTCCACAGCAGCTCTTTTTACCTAACTGTCTGCTTGAGGCATTGGCAACTGCATTCGGTCCCAGCTGTCCACCTGTCAGCAGCTGGCACAATCCAAGAGGCAAGCAGTGCCTGGCACTTCCCAAGCAAAAAAAAGCTAGGGATTAATTGTATGTAAACATGATTAAAAAGTCTGTCCTAGCTCTGCATTGCTGGAGAGCAAATAACACAAAAAGAATTTGAATTTAAGCCTCGATTTTTAAAATAATACAATTCTTAATTCTTATTGATGTTCCCTTCTTAATGGAGACAGTAAATTCAACTGCGATTGTCCAAAATTCTAAATGCTATCAAAGACATTCCAAATCATTCTAGTAATAGAACACTTCTACTCCACTGGTTGGTATAGAAAGGATTGAAAGGGTAGTACATAGAAACCTACACATGCATTTATCAGGGAATGAGGAAATTGCTTCAGTGCGTTTCACAAATACATTGAGGAAAAAAAAAAAAAAAAAAGAAACCAGCTCAACTGGTAATTATAACAGTGTTTATCCATCTTGAGCCATTTTGTAACCACTAGTTAAAGCCCTATTATAAACTGAAATAAATCAGCAGGAATAATATCATTCAACAGGAAAACAGAAGAAATACTAACTTTCCAGTTCATATGAAATAATTCTCACTTTATGTCTTAATATTAGTTCAAATAATATTCATCATTGAAAGGAAACTATTCAAAGTAATTTTTCAGGTGTTTATTGTGTTCTTTCATATAACCTGTAACTAACCTATGGTGGAAATCTTTCCTGGCTAATGTATCAACTTTGACTCTAAGTAGATTAATGTTGATGGATGCATCCTAAAATTAATATTTTGATTGACTTTTTCATTTGGGGAAGCTTAAGCAAAACAGTATGTGATTTTTTTGTTTCTTATAAGAGCATTATGGGTACAGACATATTTTTGTGTATATAAGTTTTAAAAATGCTTATTTTTGTTAACTTTCACTAATACGTAAAAGCCAAATTCTTTAAAATTAGAAAGATACAACATGCTACTGTAGTGATACCAGTGGTAAAAAGATTGGGACAAGACTTTTTTGATTTCTTTTTATACATTAAATTAATTTCATCAGTAGAATCAATTCAAATAAGAGAAAAAATATCTGTGAATTAAACTCACAGTTCAGTGACGGGTGCTAGAAGAACATGCAGTTTGGACCAATGGGTACACTAAGACTGAGGAATAAACCCTGTCCTCCACCTAAGCAGTCCATAAAAGATAAATAGGTTTTTGAAGAGAGTCTAACACACTAACATTTTGCATATCTTGCTGACCACTGACCATAATGGCTCTAATCAGGTGTGGTATTTTGTACAATTTCCTTACCCAAAAGCAAGTGTGTATTTTCCCATTTTTCACTGGAATGTTCTCACCTGACCAATTTGTAGGTGTAGCAAAAATCACTTCTGGTTAATTTACATACTGGTGCTAATTTCTACAAACAGGGTTATGAAGAGGAGCTGATCTGAAAAGAAAATAGAAGCATGATGAATGGCCAGCTAATATCACTGCAAGGAAGTGCTTGAGTCACCACCCTGGAGGCATTTGAAAGATGTGTAAGATGCACTAAGGAGCATAATTCAGTGGTGGACTTGTCAGTGCTTGGTTAGTGGTCAGACTCAGTGTTCTTAAAGGTTTTTTTCCAAAAATTCTATGATATTGTGTTCCTCAATGTATAGCAAGCCTTAACTTTCTTCTCTCACTCATGTTCTTTTTGTTCATATTTTATTAAAAGAAAGTATTGTGATTACCTCTGTCTTCAGGAAAGTTGAGATAAACCCCAAAGTAGCTGACAAAAGTTTACATTTGTCATTCATATATATAACAGAAAATAATTCATAACGTATAATATGATGATATAGGTATATTGAATGAATACGCACTAAACAAAGGAAACAGAATTATTAATTAAAATCATGCTTAAATGCTGTAGAAATATCATATTGGATGTAAATTTTACTTTTATTTTTTATTTTCCTTGGTTTATCTTGGTCCTTTCAAGTAATTTCTGCAGTTTTGCCATTCACTTCAGTGACAAAACACAGTGTCCTGCTGGGCAAGGTCATATTCCTAACCCAAAGAATTGTAGTAGGTCATTGCATGGGAAAAAAAAATTTAAAAAAAAAAGGTAAAGGTATTTTGTAATGATAGCATTACCAATCACAGCCCAAATACTTGCTCACTTCCTCTCAGTCCTTTGGTCATTTCTTTCTCTACTTTCAAGCAAGAGAGGAAATCTCTTTGTTATTCACCCAAGTCCTCCCCAACACTCTCCAGCCTACTAGCTAGCTTAATTTTCCTGAGCTGGTACAAAGGAATTTATGTTTTGTCAGATTAGGGTGTCTGTGTTGCTATTTCTGTGGACTATGATCTGCCCTGAACAGGCATTGACTGTGCATACATTTTTGCAGAGAAATTGCTTTAGGATGGTTTAGTCTCATGGGCATAAAGTCTTTGGAAAGTACTGAGCATTCTCTATAACTTTGATCTATCCAGAATATACCAAAGAGTTTTACCTTTTACAGATGCCTTACAGCTTTGTGTCCTACAGTAAAAAGGAGCACCTGGGAAGGGAAATGATGGTAATTCTGCAGAATCATTTGCAGTACTCCCTACAACTCATAGTTTCTAAGCTCGGTTTCTTTTTAACTTTTAAATTAACAGAATTTTCAGTGAATAAGCTTTCCTTCTCAAATATATTCTCAAGTTTTTGGTTTGTCAGCAGCTTAGAACATGAATGAAAGACTGAAGCAGCAACCTGCCATGTGAAAATAGAATGAGCATAAAGAGTTCCTGCAGGTAATTGGGAGTGCACTGCTTGTTTTCCTCTGCCTGATTGCACTGCAAAATATTATTACAGCTCATGAGATAGCCCAAAACCTATGTCTAATCACAAAGTGAAGTGAGAATTGTTGTGTCTCAGCAGGCTTAAGAAATCACTCCAGCTCTCTTTCTAGGTTCAGCGCTTTGTACAAATTTTGGCTCCAGCATTAATTCCACCTTCACATACAAGAGACATGTCTTGCTTTAATTCACATCCCCTTGTATATTCCTGACTGTTGGAGCAAGAGCTCACTGGGGTAAAATGATTCCTTTTCCCAGCTCTCACAGAAAGCTGTTTGCAATATTAATATGTGAGCAACAGGATGGGAGCTGCCTGCTGGTCAGTAGCAAGCAGGAGTCACTCACCAATTGATCATCACATTCAGCATGAGGACCATACAGTCACTGCAAAAAGGTTACAGCTCCAGTTTAGGGGCTTCTGCATGTCACCTTTGGTTCCTCAAACCTGTCCTTGAATTTTTTTTCCCCCAGTAACCCAAGAATTTCCCCTGTGTTGTTTCTGAGGAATCTCTAATGTCACTTGGAAGGAATACACCCTTTGAAACTGCGGTCCCACCTAAACTTTCTCATCCCATGCATAAGAAAGATTGCCTCCAACCAGTTGTGCTCCCAGAGTGAAGTTTGGAGGCAGGGCCAGCACTATTCCAAAAATACCAGCAACACAGAGTTTTTTTAAAAAAACTTCGTCTTTTATGATGAGCATGCCAATGGAAGTACATTGTCATTCCAGGCAGCTTCTGAGCACTTCTGAGAAACTGTTTAAAAGACTTCAGGAATGACTGACTGGGAATTCCCAGATTTCTAGTTGGCCATCAGGCCCTTGTAAAGTAGCCTGACAAATTGGCTTAGATTTGCACTGTGACTCTCACGGGGCAAATCTTTCAGCTTTCATTAATTAAACTTTTAAAAGTTGACTTCAAAGAGGTACACTGTGGTTGGATCTAAATTTTAATGTACCTCATGACACATTGCAATGAAATCAAAAGCTGACTTAAGGAGTAGGCAAAATTAGACTTCACAGATATTTGTAACAGCAATATTTAATATAGCAGTGCCAGATTATTTCTCTTATTACCTGGTATTGTAGGATCCTGCAAACGTTTTGTATGCATTAAACATATACAAACACAAGAACAAACAGAGATTATCAGGGGCAGCTGGCACACTTGAGGTTCAGAAAATCCAAGTGTTGGTTCTCAATGGGAGTCAGGCAGGCTGCTTTGAATGCTGGATTACAGCTATTCTCACTCTCTGCAAAGACTCAAAAGACCAGCTACCCAGCTGGTCCATGGTACAGTTACATTTCATGGTTCTCAATTATGTTTGGAGATGAATGATATTGTGATTAATTTGGTGGCATAATATATAACATTTTAAAATGAATACACTCCCTAGACTGTTTTTATAGTGTCAGTGACTTGGGCCAGACTGGATAGAATGTATCCCAAATGGCGTTTTGGCAAGAAGACAGTCATTTCCAGATGGATCATTTATACGATTTTAATTTTTCTAACTAAATTGCATTCCTGCTGAATGGATGTGCTGTGGGTATTTACAACTGTAGGGATCAATAGGCCATTTAATAGAGATATTTTGGAAAGCTATCTCAGAATATCTATCAGGCTTAAATTGCACAGAACTACAGAACAGGGAAAACCATTTCTGTCTTTACATGTATAAATATATAATCCAAAAGTAAAAAGCAGGTGTCGTGAGAGACACAAATTACTAAAAACATTCAAAATTACATATGAAAACAAATGTAGTCTGATTTAAAAAAACTATAGTGTATCCAGAATTGTGTACCTTAGGATTGATTAAAAATATTGTTAATAGCATTAATTTCATATGGCAGATTTTAGTTTCTACTATCTCAAGTTTTTCCTGAATTGAAGAATAGTCTCACTATTCTTCATATATGTGATGCCTAGAGAAAATTGTAATGTACAAGGTGATTTTGTTGCCATTAACTGAATGGCAATCATTCCTCATAAATGGCAGATGTGAAAGGGGACAGATTATTTATTCCTTAGTTATAAATAATCTGTGTCTGCTTCCAAAGGGAAGCTAAGCTTTTACAATTTTTATTTCATTGCAATAAACTGTGTGATTTCCCTGTATGCACCAAATATTTATTAATATTAACAGTCATGCCTTTTTTTCAGATGACTGTGAGTCAATAGTGAACAGAGGCACTTGTAGGCTAAGCAACTTTGTGTGTCATTTTCTTAGGTTTTCTCATGCAAAGCCTGAATAGACATGTAACAGGTTCTGGGAAGACTGAGGGGTCACAGGGGAGAAGCCCTGAAGTCCTGTGTGCTAGCCCTCAGCAAACACACTGGAGTACACCCACCATCAGTCCAGCCCCTTCCCTGGGGAGTGGTCTAGCCGCGAGATGAACTGCAAGGTAGAAAGGTTTTATTGCAGAAAGTGACAGGAGATATATGAGATCAGTTGCATAGAGGGAGGTAGAAAGGAGTTCTCAGGGTACAGAGGCAGGTACAGGCAGGGTTCAGATAGGTTTGGGTTCTGGCAATCTCAGATGGGCCCATTTTCTCCTTTACACTAACGCAGTGGCTTTTCTCTGTATTTTTTGTCTTTGTACTTCAGATCCTTGGTTTATTTCAGTACAGGCTCAGATGTTCTGTATGTGGGGTGCATTTTTACTGAAAGATTTCAAGGTAGAATATACAACGTTCATTTAATACGTTTATTTTTGATTGATTGGAAAAAAATACCTGTAGAGCTCTTGAGTAGAAATGCCTGGTATTTGGCTGATTGCTTCTCACTTTCCATCAGAGTGACTGTTCAAAGTGGGTCACATAACTCACCTGTTTAGTCCTTGTCACAGGTAAACAAACAGATCACCGTTGCTTGCATTAAAATGCCATTGCATCCAGATTATGTGTGGTATCTGACAGCCTCTCCAATAACCTCTTAATGCTGCCAATGGGGCCTTATTGCTACACTTCATAAGAGAGACAGAGCAAAATGTTTTTTGTCCCTGAAGGGCATAAAAGTCCAGCAGAAACTTGAGTTGCAGGTAAAACAGATTTCAAAAGAGTTGAGGTATAAAGCAGAGACACAGATCTACAGGCCTATGTTTTAGTGGACCTGCCCACCTGGGAAAGCACATATATCTCAGACAGGCCTGATTCTTAGTGTTTGTGCTTTTTTAACTGTGATGGTAAAATAAGCAAAAATATTTTTATGGGAGAAGGAATCTCTTTTATTAAACCAGTAATTACAGATAAGTGTTTGAATATATTGAAATTGTTATTCTTTGGGCTTGAAACAGAGAAACAAGCATTAAATTGTGTTCATTTGAAGGCCAGTTGTTGTGCCAAAATGGCAGCTCTGCAATGGTGAGCCAGACTCCATCCCAGGCAGCAGCAACAGACATTCCTGAACCTAGTTTTCACTAATAATATTCAAGGAGACAGGTTACAGGAAAATGTCTTTTCAGTCATTTATTATTGTTTATATAGTATATTGTATACAAATTACAGTCTTAATGATCCATAAGCCCTTTCAAATTTAAGATGTCTTTGTGTTTGGGGTAAAAAAGCCCTGTGATGAGTTTTGGTCTAGCACTGAACACACTATATGACAATGATTTAAATAGTGCACCTTCTGAGCAAATGAACTTTGACAAATATTTTGATATGAAATAAAGTGAATTTTTCTCCATTTTTTAATAAGAGCGCTAAGTAAACCCCCATTTTGGGTCAATCAAATCCGACTGTGGGATTTGGGATTTTTTGTTTTCATTTCATCTAAATTAAACATTGAAATACAACTCTTTTTTTTAGCAGAAACATCAAGCTTGTTATTTATTTGGGGAATGCTCTTTTAATACAAAACAAAGCAAGTTCCAACAGTAAAAATTGCATCAGTAGAAGCACTTCTCCTGCAGGACACATAGGCAGTACATACTACGGCTGAGGCCAGTAAATTGTTTATGATAAATCATCAAGTAAAGATACATATTCTTGGGACTAGCTTAGAAAAGTCACTTTTTGTACAAATAAAAGGAATCAAAGATCTCATAAGAGTGGTTTTGCATGTATTTGTTAATTTTACAGTAACAGTGTTAGCATTAAATAAACTTCAAAGCTCTGCCATCTGACTTCAGACTTTGATAGGTCTTGACTTATGTGTAAAGATACAATCACTGGGAGAAAACATATTGTAATAATTTATCTCATTCCCAATTTCATACTTCTCCTTACGATTTTTATCTATTTTTACTGAACTGTTTCTGTTAATTATCTTTCCATTATGCTTCCCTTGTTTTGAAATATTCTGGTTTAAATATTCTTTTTCAATAAGTACCAAGGGATATGTTTCAAACATATTGGTGCCAAGGGGATATCCCACGCAGCCCCTCCTTCCAGATGTTTTCCTCTCCAGAGTGAACTTCAACCTCTGCCTTGAAGTCACAGCTCTTCCTCTCAAACCCTGAGATACCTTCTTACCTTGAAGGAAGTTTTCAGAATCTCTCTGGCCTCACTTTTGCTCTGGTCCCCCAGTTCTGCTCAAGGTGTCTTAAATTTTAAGATGGGAAATTCTTCATGGAAAATCAAAAAGAAAAATATGCTTACAGAACTAAGCCTGTGTTATGAAAGGCTTCACTTTCTTCAAATCAACATTTATTTTGAAATAGATTAATTCAAAAAATTATTAGAATGTTACATCTTAAAAAGGAGGAGAAAGGAGAATGCATTTGTTCAAATAATATGGCAAATTAAATTTTCTTGCTAAAGAGATCTTATGAAAACATCTACATCTGTAAGTGTATTCAGATTTGTGTTGAATTTAATTATGCAAGTCCACATCTTCTTGAGGAAGGACACAAAGTGTCTTGAAATTTTGAATAATTTGCAAGTGCTAACAACAGTGGCACTAATTCTCAATGACAAAATTGCTAACCCATGTAATTATTTTATAATCTATGATTTTGATGTTTAGTCTTTAATAATAGAAAATTGAACATATTGATGTCACAAACTCAGCATATCACATTAAAACTTAACATCAACTTAGGAAAAATTTTCATTTCTATTAAATGCAGGAGGCTTTGGACTGAACAGTAACTGCTGTCTAAACTCTGGTGACTCTGGGCACAGAACAACAGCCAGAGGCAAAGCCTGCTCAAGGCATTTTGGGAGGAGGGCAAGCAAAACTAAATGCTACTGTCTCAAGGATATAGATAAAATTAGCCAGCCCTTGGGAGACAAATTTCTTGGACTTGTGTTCACAAGGAGATGAATGGTTTGTTTTCACAGCAGAAGCTGCCTTTTCTGCTAAGTCCCTTGCCTTGCCCTAGCAATGGCCATGTCATTGCAGAAGTACCTGGCTCTCAGGAGAGGTAACAACAGAAAGCATTCTCCAGAGATGTGGCACAGGCAAAGCAGCGGGGGCCAGTTCCTAAAGGGCTTTATCTTCCATTTTCACCTAACTGTGAAGCTTAAGATTTTGTAGTGTTGAACGACACAAAAGAAAGAGAAACCAAAAAGATATGTAGATAGTGGTGCTAGCTGGCATTCTATTTATGGATGGTAGAAGACAGAATTAACTGAAAATTCTGTAAGAGTTTAGGTAGTGATCTGGAGATAAAATTTTACCTGTGAGGTTGCATACATGCAAAGACATGTTTCCATCTGTGTTTGGGTAGAGCAGTGGGAAAGAACATAGGTGAACAAGCCTTCATTTTACTGTTTTACATTTTTTTTTGAAAACTGATGAAGGAGGAGTTAAAGGACTTTGTTCTTTGATCTAAAACAGTAAGCAGAGTGAATAAAGACTAAAATGAAAGAACTGTGGGAGACCCCCTCCTTTAGGGTTAGGTCTCATTTGGTCCTTATTGTAAAATTATTCATCTATTTTGTATTATATTCCTTTGTGTGTGGACATATTGAAGTGATCTTTATTAATCTGACTTGAACACATTATTTTCACACTCACATTCTGTTAATTTTCCTTAGTTCTTCATCACTAAACACATTTTCTCTAGAGACATGTATTTATACTTGCCTATATTAAACAATTTTTATCCATTTGCACTTTTTACAATGTTTAGAAATTTGTCACAAGGTACATTTTTGGAAAATAATTCACCAAATATATTTGTGTCCCACTGCTCAATTCTCCAGGTTCATTCTTCACTTCTTTCAACCATTTAGGATTAATAGAAGTTACACTTATATTTTCCAATTATGCACCTCACCTTTCCCACAATAGGATATAATGCAGTTTTACAATCCACAAAACCCATCTCAGATAGCACCCAAAGCTGCAATCCATTCTCAATCCTTTACAATTTTTTCTTCATCACTTCATTCAGATTCGTAAAGGGAGCACCGTCTCTACAACAGACCACCAAAGGATAAAATCATCCACTGACAGAGGCATAGAATAAACATTTCAAGACTGAAATCCACTCATCTCTAAACAGAGATGACAAGGTTGACATTTGCTGAAAAAATAAGCAGAGATTATCTTTTCATAGTGGCAGGAGGCTGAAAAAGAGTTACAAGACTGAGTTGAGTTCTTTTCTTCACTCGGAGAGTTTTCTTCTTCCTGATAAGGTGTGATAATCATGATCTTTATGTTTAAATGCAACTAATGAACAGTCGTAATTCAGACCACATGCAAACAAAGCTAAAGGAGTTAAACAAATACCTTCAGGAAGAAACAAGTCTTCCACTACCTTCATCTGGAAGGACAGAAATTCTAAAGATTATTTTTGTCTATAACAATATCAAATTTATTGACTTTACAAGTTCAGAGATGGCAACACTTCTAAATAACTTAATAGACTTAATAACTTAATATTATTATTATTATTGGTATGCCTGTATGGGTCTTTTTAAAATAAATAAATAAATATATTTGAGGGAAATATTGTAATAGAAAATGTATATTTCAGGAAATCAAATTTGAAATTAAAGAAAAAAAAAAAAAAAAGAAAAGCATGCCTAAAAGCTTGAAAATTTCCAAATTAAGCTAGAAGAAAAACTAGTCTGAAGAGGCAGAGAAGGATGAAGACCAAAAGAGAACATGTAAAAATGGCCCTTTAAATGTGGAATAGCAGTCCCATTTACACTGGATTAGAAAACACAATTCTAATACTGTTTTGTTAAGGGAATGTAAATGCTCATAAGGCACAAGAGTACTGCAATCCACACTGGCCTAGGGTTACCAGTTTTATCAGCAATTTCAAGGACATGGATAATATAGATGAACAACACCTAAAATAAAAATGTAACACACTCCAATACAGTGTTCTTTTTCTATGAGAGAATTTTACTTTTTTCGTCAGAAAATCCCTTGTCTTTCTGGAAAAAAAACCCCTAATCTGAGAGTTAACTAGAGGATTTTTTTCCATAATGAAATCCCAAATATAAATCACTCTTTATTTCCTGAATATGGCTGGTTTCCAAAGAATCTTCCAAGCATGTGTTTCACTTTATTCCTGTGACATCCTCTGTCTGGCTACAGATGCAGATGATCAGTGCTGCTTGTCGCCTCTCCAAATTCCCTCAGCAACAGATTTCCCCTGGGAACTTGCTCACAGAAAAGCCTGGATCTGACATGCTCCTCCTCACCTCCATGTGTTTTAACCCCAAGGCTGAACTTAAACCAGGCAATGCAGGTCCAGCACAGGAAACATTGGCTGTAGGAGGCTTTACAACAGGAGAGCTTCCTCAAAGAAAAAAAGTCCTGTGGAACAACATCCAGCTGTTCTATACCCAAAATGCAATACATAATAAATAAATATGTGCTAAAAGTGAGCAAACTTAATTCAGAGAACTGCAGGAGTTAACATAATATTATATAACATAACTTCTCTAAAAGTAACAATAGCATATTCAGTTCTCTTTATTATGCTTCATTATTCTACCCATCTTTCTGGTTTTGTCACTGACCAAAGAAGTAAACGTAATGCTAAGTTTCATGCTATAATTAGTCTACTTCCTTCTGCTCCAATTTGACAGCAGTAATCCTCCTGTGTGTGACAGGCAGATGGAATATTTTTTAGGATTTTACTCTTCCCCAATTCTTAAAGCAGGCAACTTTGTGTCTTCTCATTGTTCTTCATCTATTGTGTCCAGTTCCTTCCTCCTTCTTTCCAAAGCCGAAGAAAATTCAGTATTCCAACAGAAGAAAACACATTCAGTTCACTCATGTCAGTCTCTCCAAATTTTTTGTATGTGCTTTGCAAAAAACTGAAGCATAGAATCCAAACCTGTGCAAGCCCACATCTGCCAGCAGACAGCAGCTGTCATCAAGCCCAAGTCAATCACTTTTCATTGAGTCTGAAGGAACTCAAGCCTTTTTTCCCCCTCTTTTCTCTCTTCTTCCTGCCAAAGACTACACAAAACAAAATCTTCTCCAAAAAGCAAATAATCAGATTGGCTTTTAAGAATGGATTGGAGCTTTATCATCATCTTCTTTGTTCATATATAAAGACATTTTGTGTTCTGCTGTTACTGAGACTGGCCCATACACTGCAACTGTGACACATGAAAAGCCACCAGTGGATCACTCTGAGGTCTGCACTGGGTTATCTTACTGCTCAGCTTGTGCAGGTGGTTTGGATGAACCAATACTGCAAGCCTGGCAGCTGGTGTAGAAGCTCTGAAACCATGCTAAGGATGCTGAGCCCAAGCAAACAGAGCTGGGATAAAGAGAAGATTTCTGCTGGCTCCATGTGGATGCAGGTCTGTGGATTCAGGGCTTGATCTAAAATACAGGTGGGATCACACAGGCTGCACCTATCCTGCATTACAGTCCAGTTTTTAAAGTTATTAGAAATGCCTCTGCCTGAATTAAGGTGTAAATGAGACCATATGCCAAAGTCAATAGTATGGATTTTATTTAATAGTGAATATGAGAGAGAGATAAAAAAGAAGAGAAAGAAATAAAAAAGAGATGGTGGGGACAGAAAGACAGTGACAGAGACAGATTAAAGCAAATATCTCCACACCATGGATCCCAGTGATGTTCCATCGATCCTCTTCATCCGGTCTTCTGGGAAAAAAGCAAAAAACATAGAATCCAATGTATTAATATATGTTCAGGCCAGGTGGGAATGCCCAGGTACCTCTCCTGAGTGAGGGCAAGTTTGACACAATCTCTTACAGCAGACTCTGGGTCTGTTGTATTCCTTTGCATCACACACAGTCCTGTAGTGCAAGGTCTCAGGAATGACTCTGGGGAGAACTTCAGGATTGTTTGATGGACTGTGACACCTCTTGAGCTGCCTTTCAAATGAATGTCCCATAGATGTGGCCTTCCTGGGGTTGAGGGTACCATATCTGAGACAGTTTGTGTAAGGGAGGATGAGTGTTACCACCTCTGATCTGAGGTTATGCCTTGCCAGAACTCTTGTCCTCCCTCTTTGTTGCAGGAGAGGTGAGTCTGTGTTAACCTGGCCTCTGTGGACAGTGATGTCCCTCACCCCAAACCCAGCCAGGGATGATTTTCTCATGGATTTGGCTTTCTTGTGGATGCATTTTTTTTCCCTCAGCCTTGTTTACTTTCCCTTAGACCTGAGATGATTGAACAACAGTGTCTTTTCTCAAATTCCCTTAGGCGGGTTAACTCAGAGTCCAAAGTTCCAGTCAGGCATCATAAAGGAGGGGTGGGCTTCAGTGGTTGTAGCTTCTTTGTACAATTTTTGTTACAACGGGCAAAAGTCCTTCATAATAATATTTAAGGCAGGAACCATTGCAGTCTCTGCCCCCCCATGAACATGAAACATCTCTAGGTTTCTTCAAAGATCACAACCCATATTGATGCAAACTCAGATATATCATGTCATTTCCACTCTTCATAATTTAATTGTGTTAGAACCTCATGGCCCCAGTTAGACTCACAGTTCTGTGCTGGGTGCTACAAAAACATGAAGTTTGGAGATGGACTGATGGGTACACTAGGACTGAGGAGTAAACCTTGTCCTCCATCTAAGTGGTCCATAAAAGATAAATAGGTTTTTGAAGTGAAAGCTGCCTCCAAAAAAAACCAGTGCAAGCATATACCACTGTCCCAATTGAAAAAGATATGAGGTAGTACTAGAGTTTAAACTATCTGGTGAGCAGGGCTTGATTGAATAAAATTTTAGTTAGGAGCCTGCATTTGTATGAAACACCACAGAATAAATCACAAAGGAGCAGAAATGTAGCACATGGCTGATCAAAAACTGAAGCAGTCACTTACTAAGGAAACATAAAGAGCATTGGAATGAAAGGAACTTGAAGCAAAGAAGCTTTGGTCTATTGCTTGATTTCTGTTGCATTCAGAAAATCAGGACTTTTGTTCGCTCTTGGTGAGTAGATATGATTCTTCCTAAGCTGCCTGAGACATAATCAACTTCTCTTTGCAGTTAAAAGCAACACAAGGAGCCCTGGAACACAGTGAACTGCTCAGGCCAAAAAGCCTGAATGTATAAAAGACATAAAATGTCCTGATATAGTTAATGTTGAAGTGGCAATAGAGCCATTATGAAGGCTGCTGTCTCAGCTGCTCTTGACACAAGGTGTCAATTTGTATCTATGACTTAGGTCTTTTGCTGCCTTAGTTTTCACTCGAACCTTCAATGCCAGAGGTGTATTTGGAGTTAGTTAGGATTAAACCTATGTTATGAGAGAGGACATGCATATTCTGACCTTTCTTGACATTATATATTTAAGGCTCATGATGACATACAGGTATTAGAGGCTGAAAGTAATTTTTGTGAGTTTGCCACTTTATCAACTGTTTGGTCCCATGGTGGAGGCCACCCTCACCATACAATTACACTACATTTCTGTCATCACCATACAATTACACTACATTTCTGTCATCTTAGAGGTCCTTGCTTCTGCTGTCAGACCTTCTGGACAACCAGACTGTAAGTCCAGGTTTCTGTGTCTGCAGCGTCATGAGAGCAAATGTCTATGAAAAATCGAATGTGTTTCTTTCCCTGTGAGATGCTCCTGCCCCAGCACTTATCTAAGACAGGGTAAAGGCAGAAAAGAGGGATGGGGCTGCAGGACCACTTCTTTTCTGGGAATGATTTTGAAAGCTACTTTTTTCTGCATGTGTGCTCCTGATAAGTAAGAAATGCAAGACTATGGGTGCATGAGGAAATAGCAGCTTCTGACTCAAGCAAACTTTACATCAAATATTCAAGCACAGAAACATTGCTTGAGAGACATATTACTATTTTTACATTTGAAGTGTATTTCTGTATGTCTATATTTATTTTTGTGGCTGAACAGTAGATGCACCCAGAGCACTTATATTTGAATTAATATTCTTTTTCTGTTATTGCCAATACTTTTTATATCTAGTAATGAATATATTACATAACAACATAAGAATAATAGTACCTTAGTTTTATGTTGATTTAAGAAAAACACTGTGGGAAGCTTAAGTTTCTTATTCCACCTCACTGCCTCATTAAAACAATAGAATTGTACCATCATTTCTATTCTGCTCATAGGGCTTGTATAAAACATCCCTTAACTGTTTTCTAGTAAACTATTTAGGGGAAAGTGAATGCAAAACAAGTTTTGATCATGTTATAGAAAACAACATCTGAAAACCAAGCAGAAATGTTAAAAGTGTTTGACTCTTGGAACTATAAATCCATTTGCTAATGATTAATTCAGTTTAAACATCAAGAAACAGTCATGATAGCGTTTTACACAAAATCCTACTGTGGCTTCCCTTCAGTACAGTATTGCATAATTTCTTTAAGGTTTTCTGAGATTAAAAACTTGTACATGTGGTCTAGAGGTGGCCTTAAAACTTCCCTGGGAAATGGTGTTCTTTATACGTTAACTCATTCACAGATGAAAAAGGCAGACTCTGTAACATTATTGTCTTCAAAGCATAATGCTCTATGTGATTTTTTTATCTTTAATTCTCGACACAGTCAATTTTCCAGCAGCTGTAGTCTAATAAAGAGGGTGAAAGTACTTATCCTTCCTGGTCAAAATAGTCTCTTTGGATGAGCTTGCTTCCCTGCTGCTGCTTTGACTGTCCTGTTCTTGAAGGACATGGTGCTGTGACCCAGTTGCTCCTCAGTGACCATTTCAGCGAACACAATATCTACACAATTGCCTCTGATCTGAATTCAATTTCCTCCTCTAATCTCCTATTTCTTTTTAATAATGTCTATTTGGAGAAAAATTTTACTGGGAGGTAGAAGACAAGTATATTTCCTCTTTATTGCTTCCCTGACCCTTCTGCCACCAGAAAACAGAAAAGAATTAAAGAACTTTTCCTTTCCTTTCCTTTCCTTTCCTTTCCTTTCCTTTCCTTTCCTTTCCTTTCCTTTCCTTTCCTTTCCTTTCCTTTCCTTTCCTTTCCTTTCCTTTCCTTTCCTTTCCTTTCCTTTCCTTTCCTTTCCTTTCCTTTCCTTTCCTTTCCTTTCCTTTCCTTTCCTTTCCTTTCCTTTCCTTTCCTTTCCTTTCCTTTCCTTTCCTTTCCTTTCCTTTCCTTTCCCCCTTTTGTCTCTTCCCTCTTGCCTTTTCCCTTTTCTGCTCTTTCTTTTTTCTTCTGTTCATAAAATGATGACTCCTTCTCTACCTGCCTCTTTTTTTCCTGTTTTTTTTTGGCAAAGCTGCAAACATGAAACACAATGACTTGAAAATTAATTCAAATTTTCCTGTTGACTTCAATAAAACTATTGATTTACATGATGTTTTCTCTTGACCTGCAATGGAACGTTCCTTGATTACAAAACCTCATATTCTATGTGTGAATGGGGTATATCCGTGAATTTTATATGTGTTGGGGTAAAGTTCGGATCCAAACATATTATTTAGCCTATATTAAAAATGTGTTAAGAACATACCTGTGTGAATAAAATACCTGTGAAATACAGACTTTACAGTAAGACTGTTAAATATTTCATCTACTCTTTGCCAGTCCACCTTTCTTAAATACATTTATGTGTGTTTTCTGACTGAACCTTTAAGAGTTAATTTTGGAAGCCTGATGCTGCCAAGACCACAGAGACAGAGTGTTTGAGAACTCATTTTTCTTATTCTCTTCATAACTCAAAGCGCAAAGTGCATGCTTATTCCAAGTCCTTGATAACTTTCAGTAACACTGTTTTCTTTTTTTGAATATTACATGACCTGGGACTCAATGGGCTTAATAGGTAAAAGCAGCAAAAAAATTCACCAGTAAAAAATGAGTAAATGAAGTGCCATATTTTTTGGTGAAAAATTATGATCTGTTTGGGAGGTGCAGAATTAAGATTTTAATTTTAAAGCAAAAGATACAGATAATCCCCCAGTGCTGGCTCTCTCTCTCATTTGCCAGAATGATCCCTAGGGTGGTCACATAAACACTTTTGCTGTGGTTTGTTGTACAACAGATATAAATTTGGAGAGGATATTCCACGACTTTAAAATTGGATTTGTTTATTTTGCATTCACTTCTGTACTTTGGAAACTAGCTTTGCACTCTTCATGTGACTTTTCTCATTGACTATCAGAAGTCCAAGACTTTTGCTGGTGACAGAATTACAGCATAGGTCTTCTTAACATTTTGCTGCATACATAAAAAAAAAAATTGATTAATAAGCCTAGCTCGCAATAGTGCATTACAATGTTATTCCTTTAGAGTTTCTTTTGGCAATCTTTAGTTGATTTAATGTAATTCAGTAAGTATCCACACAGATGCATCACCATGCCCAAAGACACAGCACTGTCACCAGCAGGCAGTGCTGCCTCTTAGCATTAAGTTTTTATACTGCTTTATGTAACGTGTTTGTGCAGTCTTTAATTAAATACAAGACCTAGAGGAAAGTGAGGGCTGTGCACGCTATAACCACAAAGGACACCCAGAAGAAAGTGGAAGTAAAGACAACTGTTTGCCAATGTTGTTATTTGCAGTGAATCTCTTGGTTACTGTAAGCATGTGTTGCAGCCACCGAAAGGAGTTCCTAATTGCACAAGAGAGAATTCACTGGTCACGTGAATGAGCCCGTGAGCGCTTGGCAGGCTTGGTTTGCTGTCCATGGATGGGTGAACAGAGAAGGAAGCAGCCATGCCCAGGAGTCTTTTTGGATGACGTTTTACCAACAGAGTCCCTGGGCGCAAGGTGGTTCTTCCAGGCAGTTACCCAAACACTCTTCTGGGTGAAGACCAGTTCTTCTGAAACCACCCCAGAAGGAATCATAAGAGGGAGATGCTGTCGAATGTGTCACTGCGTGTTCTTGATGAACATCAAGACAATGATAAGGGTCTTTTCTGACACGCTATGGCCAGAAAGTGATAAATACAGCAGACTCCACGTCTGACTGGAGCTGGTGGTGCTGAGAGGGATCTAACTCTCAAGTCTAGTTCAGTGGTAGCACTGATACAAAGTCCCTTTATTCACAGATTTTCAGGGAAATAAAGATAATATGTTTGAGACAGGATCAAAAAAGCCCATAATTAGAATTATAAAAACTGGAGTAAAATCTAGGAGATTCTTAAAGGTATCAGGTGTTAATTCTCACTATAAGGACAGCTGCTTTATATCAACATATGATTTTAAGAAGGGCTTGTCAGGAAGTGGCTAAGCAAACCCAAACTTTTTTATTATTATTTTCAACCTCAGAAAATACTTATAGTCACAAAGTTCAAAATAATACATCCTAGAACCTTACTATTCCATTTTTATTTTTTTTAACATCCTTATATACTTTAAGTCTTACTCTCACTCCTCATGCTGAGTAGATACAGCTTCCTTCTCCCAGTCACAACACCATTTTCTAGCTCTCTGTGCCTTTGCTCTTTTCCATGCAACATTTCCCTGCCTTTTTTTGCCATATTACTGAAACCTTGCTTCAGATAGCTCTTATTCTCATACTCCACTCTTCATTCTTGTTTCCTCTCTTAGACAACACGTGTCTCAGGATGAAAGACAACTTAAATTGAATAAATGCAAACCAACTTACAAAATAGTTTACTCTTTGTTTAGAAAAATGATAGAAGTTTAAAATCTGATAACCAAAAACTCTTTAGGGATTGTCAATATTGGGAAACAGAAACAACTTCTACAAATGCATAAAACTCTTGTTCCTAATTTTGTGTGGTTGGGAAAGAAAACGCTAAACACAGACACATTTTCATCTGTAAAGAAAAGTTGTTATTTGTCCAGAACTCAACATTGCCTGTTCTGGGCATTAAGCCAGGATGATTTAGTCAGAAGGGAGAGAGGAGCCTGCATTTGGAGAAGCAATGAGGAAATGCTTCTCTGACAGGTTGATTTAAAGGAATGGCAGCTGTGTGAAAGTGCTGAGAGAAGAATTCTACATTACGTTTTGAGGGAGAGAGTTTACAGGGCATCCAATGGAGAGAGAGATGAGGTGGTGATAAAAGCAAAAGCCTATGTAAAATGTACTTGCAGGCACCTGAAATTTTGAGAATCTGTATAACTGGGGTGATGATCTTTTTATTATGTAGCTTAATCTCTCTTAGACACTTAGGAAAAAATCCTCCTTGTAGCCTCCAGGGAGCCTGCATTGGAACATAGCAGCTGTCTGTCTCCTCCTCCTTTCTGTGTCTCCAGATGAAGGAGGTTGACTAGCTTTCCAGTTCAGACAAGAATGTAGAAGGTTTTGATAACATGATCAGAGTTTAATGATGATAAAAATATCCAAATCTGATTCCATCAGGTTTTAGTGCAGCATTTTGCACAGCTCAGTAGATGATTCATTAAAAATGAATGCATAAAATGCATTGTCTCTTCTGCCACAGTGTTGCTGTGAGCCCACATATGAATGATCTGTCACAGACAGTGGAGCTGTTCTAGATGGGAGACTGAGGGCTTCCATCTTCATGCTCCAAAGTGCAGCATTTCCTGAACACACATGAGCTGCTTTAGTTTGTTATCCCATTAGGCTTCAGTTCAGACTGTGCTCACAGACAGGCTGTGTGTGCAAAACTAATAGAAGGGCCCTGGTAGGTAGAGCTTAAAGATGATTTAAAGATAGGTCATAAGGCGGATTTGACAGATTGGGTTTCAGGTACGTATTTGGCACATGACTAAATGTAGGAGCATAGCCACAGGACAGGCAGAAGGAAACCCTGGGTCTCACACCAGTCAGTGTGACACTTGCCATGAACAAGGACTCGTCAGTGTGAGTTTAGAGGTACGTCTTGTTGGCACTCTCCTGCCCTGTCTTTCATTTATTCCCCTGCATTCCTATGAGACCTGCCACTCAGTCACTGCACCCAAAAGACATGACTTGCCCTAGAGTGGTTTCTAACTTTCTCTGGGGACTGTCTGTATGCTGAACTACTCTCTAAGCCAAAGAAGCTTCCCAGAAGACACAAGTCAATTTCTGATGTATGCTTTTTTTTCAGAGATTCACCTTCTTCACTTTTTGCTAAGGGCTAAAGATGTCTCTGCTAAAGCTACCTCCCTTGATCCTAGACATTTGTGAAGAATTTATTAAAAATATTCTTTTCTGCATGACAGAACATTTTAACACATAGAATCTACAATACCTTAAATTGACTGAATTTCATTATCTTCACGCGCAATATCTTGTCTAGAAATTTTCCTCAGTAAATATTATTAGCACGTAGTTGGTGCAGTAAGTCTGGAAGGAAAAAGTCTTATGTAGCTTTGGGAGAGTTATGAGTCACTGCTATTTTATATCCCTGTGAGAAAATACTATAATGCATGTAAGTCTCTATCCCAAACCATAACTAGGTTAACAGAATTTTGCCTTTCCACATTCCTCCATGGACTCGGTTGATATGACATTCCCCCATTTTTAAATCATTGCATAATGCTGAAAGGTGCTGTTCAAGGCTTCTTTATTTCACCCTACTTTTATGCAGTCCATTAATAACTCCTGCAAATAATTTGCACAAGAGTTGGGTAAACTAAAATATATTTGTGAGACACTGAGATGCAAAGATATCATGGAAAGGCTTTGGATATTTATCGTTACAATTCATACAAAATAAATTTGTAAATACAATCAAATATAAAGAGATAAAGGAAAAAAATTGAACAAACAGAAGCTTCAGGATAAAATATTTCATTTGGAATAGACAGCACAAACCTTGAGTTGTGAGGAAAGATTTATTAGACCATGAAAAAAGAAATTTGAGAGAAACTATAAGTCATGTAAAGTCATTAGGGGTAACTGCTGCAGGTATTGGAGATGCTGGAGAAAGAGAACTTGTTTTAGCAATGCACTTCTAAACAGTCAGAGAAGCATGCTGCGAGCACCTTCTAAAAGAACAATGTAAAAGAGCTGGAGCAAATAAATGGCTGATTGTAAATGTCCACTTAACCTCCCAGAAAGAGCTGAAGTAAAGAATTTGTATGGGAAGTAAAGAATTTCTAAAAAAATTTATTTTCCCCAAATTATAACTAGTATTTATGTATTTTATTTAGGAAGAGGGAAAGAAAGAAAGGAGCTGGAGAGACATGGAGAAAAAAAGGAAATCTGGACCAAAGGAGCAACATGAGCCACTATTCACAATCTGGCATTTAGATGTCATTAGTACATCATATATGAATTTTAATATAACCAAATATAAAACCCTCTTGTTACAGAGCATTATGTAAGGACAGAGGTGAAAAGCCATTGCAGATGAAATGTTGAAATTTTTTCCACTAACTTCAATGACATAATTTTTTGCAAGAGAGACTTTACCCATTTAAAATGGGATGGCATGGGTGAGGGCTGAGGTCTGTACCGTATATTCATTGGTGAGGGTTAATATGGATCCTCCACTTCTGTATCCTCTCTTTAAACTCTGCTGGGTACTCTGTAAGTACCTGTCTTAAATTACTTCATACTTGATTTATTTATCTATCATTAAAAGCTATTTGAGAAAAGCTATTTGATGTTAAATATGTAAATTTCCTAAAGCAGTGCATTTTTGTATGTTAAAATTTGAAGCAATTTCCACTTATTACACATTGATTGAATCAATATTGATTGAATTATAAAATAGTCTATGGCTATTGTGAGGAATAATACGGAAATGAACTGTGTTATTGTTTTATTTTAATTTAATATGTAATTCAAATTACCAACAGCATTGTGATTTTAGTTTTAATATTGTTTTGGGAGCGATGCAAATAACAGACAACGTAAAAATGAGACGGTTTGGAAAAGAGTCATCTGAATCTGGTTGTAGTTAACTAAAGCTGGGAACATCCTGACCTTCTACACAGCCAGATGTGGAAAATATACTTCAAAGTCTTCACGACAAACCTAATGGCATACAAGATTAATGGGTGCTGTTCCCGAAGGACATAAAGGGCCTTATAACCTTGGAATCCATGAAAACAAGGCATATATGTGAAGTACAAACTGATACTTTCTAAATAATCCAGATGAGATTAAATTTCTTATCTATAACTGAATAAATGCTTTAAGAGAGGCTACCATCTCTTCAATCAGTGTTTTCATTTATTTAATTTAGCAATCCTTTAACACTGGCTTCATTTTTTACTCAGGTCATTATATGTTTAAATTTTATCAAAGTAAACTAATTAAAAATAAGTGGTTTAAAAGTTTTAAGTTAAATTTTTACAGAATTTCCACTATTTGAAGTTAATGCATGTGAACATTAATTTCCATTCACTGGTGTAGCAACCAGACAACAAAACAATTCCATTTAAAATCTAAATTGAGTTAAATTTTAAAATTAAAAAATCCTTCAACTTTTAACAACTAATGCAAATGAAATTTTTTTTTCAAGCCAGGCTATCACTTAAAAAGCAGTATATTTGGGAAAAATTGTAACTTATTTTATATTGCATACTGATAGCAAAATTAAAGTTAGTAGAATTTCTTATAATGAATTCTTTTGCATTTTTCAGATTTTATTTGATTTAAAATGCTGGCATGTAGTAGGATATTCACCATGTCCTAATATACTGCATAAATTGAACAAAGGTGTGTTTTCCTATAGGTTTCATATTTAGGGCCCCTTATCTTTGTTTCTTTTATGAAGTAGAGCAACTCCAGCCAGAAATGAGTACACAATATTTCTTGTTACAAGGAATAATGTGGAGAGGCACAGACACACTTCACAGCCAGTCTGCCCAGAGAGGCTGTTGACTTCAAACTTTTAGAATTTCACACTCTTCTTTTTTTCCCCTTTAAAGAGAGAGGGGGAAAAGAAAGTCCAAAAAATCCAGCCAAACCACAAATCCCCAATAATCACAACTCATACCCAGTCAGTTCTACTTGATTCAATAAAATGGAGGAGCAGGTGACTTGAAGAATTGGTAACAAGATGTGAAGATTTTTATCTCCATGTGAATGATCTGGACACAGCTTAGGTTAATAGAGACTGAAATCTGTCCCCAGGAGGCTGTTGCTCAGGTGAAAAGTCTGTTGATCATTTTGGTACAATGTCAGTGCACTGTGTAAGTGCATCTTAGTAACCAACATCACAGCTGTCATCTCTGCAGCCTCTGCAAGGAGGATAGAAAATAATCCTGGGGAATGAAATACTGTCTCAAATAAATCATCCCCTTGGGAGCCCTCAGACACTGTGAAATAAAATTCAGGTGAAGCTTTCACTGTGGCTTTTTTTCTGATTTTGCACTTGCATGTACACATGTGAATTTGTCTGGTTTTGTCTAGAGAAGGCATGAGTGTTCCAGGCACAGTAAGAAGGCCCAACCAGTAACCCATGTCACTGGGTAAACTTTTTTAAGGGATGAGCTTTTAGCAATTCTAGTCATCAATGCTCATATTTCCACTCAACTATTTATCCTATCCATATCAAGGAAAGCAAGTCACTCCTCAACCCCACCTTCTCCGTACTTAAATAAATGAATTTGAAATAGAATTACTGTCAGACAACTCAGCAGTTCTGTAGCTCTAATGGAAGCTTTTCCCCTTGGCCTCTCCTCGCAAACACTTAAGTAAATTAACACGGGATGGACAAAGCCATACAGAGATCAAAGGAGCAAATCATACTAAATGGGTCAAGACTATTCAACGTCCTCCTGTTAGACAGAAAATGAATCTTTGGTTCTGTTTTCACAAGGTGCAGACCCACTGCAAAGGCTGTCATATCAGGGTAAATTAACTCTCTCCACCTGTCAGAGGATTTGTGCACCTATTCCCCTCTGACACCACATTTATCTTGTGTGCAGAACCAGAAAACCTGCTCCAATTTGGCTTTTCAAATACTAAAATAATTAAAAGTAACCTACTTATAATGCCAAGTTCTCTCCATCCTATACCCACTTCCTCTGTACCTTCTGAAGAGATTTTCTTAACCCTGTCTGCTCCAAAACACCTTATTCATAAAAACCAAAAACCTGATGATAATTTCCACTCTGTATTGCTTCGTTGCCTGTTTCTACTTTGCTTCCACAAAGATGTGGCTTTCTTAAATGGTAGAGATTACAGCTCTCCCCACTGATATCTTTATGCCTCACTTTGCCTTTTTCAGGTGATAATGTACCGTGTTGCTGCTCCTTATCTGTAGTTCCAAAATTTCAGAAGTTAATGTGGTTTATTACCTAAATGTGGGCATAATTGTTCCACTGAGGAACAAAATTCATCAGCTGCTCTGAAGACTCCTTTACAGCTGCAAGAGCATAACCAGGATTGCCCTCTCATGAGGGATGTGAGTGTAGAGTGCTCAGGAAAAAAATCCAAACCAAAACAAACAAACAAAAACCTATAAAAATACAACAAACAAAAAAACCTACAAAAATACAACAAACAAAAAACACAGAAGAGGGGCTTTTAGTTATGGGAAGAATAAATCTTTCAGAAAAGTATGTATCTGTCGTCTCATGCAACCCCCATGAGCAGTTCCCAGCTGGGAAACTCCATGCCACAGACCAGCAGCAGAATTTATAACGTTAGAGCCTGGCAGTGTTTTTTTGTCCCTTTTCAGGTTCAAACCCAGTGATTCTCTGATTCCATCTCCAGAAAACACATGAGCATGGCTGCTGTTGCTCCCAGCTGGGGAGGCACAGAGCAGTGTGTGGGCAGAAGAACCATACGCCTCACAGCCGGCCAGCTATGGAAGCAGATAAATGTCCTGCTCTGCAACAGGGGAGGTCGAGATTCCACAGCCCAAAAGAGACTGTCTTCCTCTGCTTAATAGACCTTCAGCTGGAAATCATTAAGGAGCAGATAAGAATAATATGATGATGGCTTGGGGAGGAGTATTTTACATCTTTGCCTCTTTTCTGTGCTTGAAGGGGTTTTGCTGAGCTTGAAGGCAACGGCACGTCTGGAGCTGTGCCAGAACAGAGAGTCCTCCCAACCCCAGCATGGTCAAACAGGCATCTGACTTGCATTGCCCCAACTAAGAGAGCTACTTGAGTTAAATACCTTGAGGCAGGGATCTGATTAATTTCAAGACCTCCAAGGTCTTGCTGGTTAGAGGAATGGTTTGTCTCATATTAGCATAAGGCAAGGTCAAAGGCAGGTTTAAATGCATGGCATCCCTTCAATGTTTGCCTTTCTTTAATCTGGCACTTCTTGCTGTTTTATGAGAAATGTATGCAGTCACAAAAGGGGACTCAGCAACTACCCACAATCACTTCAGCAGCCTCTTTTGAAGGAATGGAAAAGAGGGTCACTTTGTGTGTGTTTTTGATTTACTTTTAATAATCTTCATGTTTGCTAAGTTAATGGCACAATACAAGTTTCTTCAGAATGGTATCTTTCCACAGAATGACGAAGTGTCAAAAGCTAAGTTGCTGTGAAACAAACATCTGTAATTATAATTCATAATCCCTGCAAAATGCTTCAGGCCCAAAAAATAGTCAGAGCAACCAGACAAGTCCATCTGTGATCTTACTTCAGCTTATGGTGTCTTGATCCCCACACTGAATCGTCCCCATCCTAAATGATGCAGGCTAACCCTTTCTTTCTCATTTTCTTTATTTTGTGCTCCTCTCAAATCAAAATTTTCATCGTCCACTGTTTGGCTGCTGTCTTTGGGGTGGGGGAGGTTTAGTTGGTTTTGTTTTCTTACTGTCTGTGTGAATCATTGTTCATTTTTGAATGACTAATTTCTTGCTATATAGATGACTCGTGACAATATTCACTTGTGAGATACAAGTGAATGCTGATAGTCTTTGAACCAGCAAAAGTAAGTCAATGCCAGAGGAGGACACCCAAAACTCAGGGGCTGTTTGTTCCTTGGGACATGAGCATTGAATAGGAAGGGAAACAACCTCATTTGCAGCCTTCCAATCTCCATATTTCTCTTTCTATTCCTATTACACCAGAATGAAAACCAGCTGTTTATCAGCTCTTAGTTTGCTTTGCTGATTGTGGTTTTGGCAGACAAATGAGATTTCCTCTTTTATGCTTCTTGTATTTCCCACAGTAACAAAGTCTATTAGAGGGGAAGAATACTGAATATTAATCCCAGATACTGTATTGTAGAGTTATACCTGGCACTCCTGTTCAGATGCATTAACATTCCAGTTCAAATATATTAACATTCCCAGACCCTGCTTTGACCTCACTTGTGCTGATTTTATACTTATATAACTGCCGACAGCTCAGGACTTGTCCTTAATTTACACTGAGCTGCTTTTATTGCATGTTTGCAATGTTTACAAATGCTTGGTTATTTACTGTACTTCTATTTATCATCCTATTTTGTAAAGAAGATTTGTAACCTTTATCTCACCAGGCTGTTGCATGCATCAAAATAGATAACATTATTTTTATTTTCTTTAGGGATTGATTTCATTCTTTTTTTTTATATTCTTTCTTTTAATCATCCCTCTTAATCAATATTCCCATAAGTTATGTAAAATATTTGCTCTCTATTGTTCTGCATCCCTTTCTAAATCTGCTAAAACACCTCTCGTATGAGGACCAGAAACTTTTAATGGCTTTTTCAGTCATGATGGAAGCCAGCAGCAGAACAGAGACAACCTGCTTCCCAACTCTGGGCCCAACACTTTTCCCTGTACTTTTCGTTGTTCTTGGCTGCTTTGAGTCCTCCAAACTTCTGAGTTGAATAAGTATTCACTAGAAACTGATGAATAAATCTAATGAGTGTTCTATGACTAGTCAAATTCATGTTCTCTTTGCTTTTCTTCATTTATTTATACCCAGGGGAATTAGATTACTTTTATTCTAAGTTTCTAAAGTAAATTAAAGGTAATTGACAACCCTGTTCCGCTTGCTATGGATGGTTATTGAACGAGAGTGAAATGAACTGAAAAGCAGTATTTCCGGACTGATCTAGTCTAACTTCCATTTTTCTACAGCTAAAGAATTTGATTTATTAGCATTCTTCAGCCTTTAGCTGAAAGGGAAGGAAAAAAACCCCAAAAATACAACAACAAAAAATAAATGATCTGTGACTATTCTCAAGTCTATTATACATATATACATATATATATATATATATATATATATATATATATATATATATAATGCATTCTGGAGCTTCTGATAACAATGTATAGACTAGATAAGACTAGCAGGAAATAACAACAACAACAACAAAATAGACCAAATATTAAATAACTCTTGGGAATAATTTCATCAGAATCAGACAAGTAGTTCCAACATATATTTTATCTTGTTAACCATGTTTTTAAAACAAAACATAAATTGTCTCCATGCAAATGCTATTTCATGACAAGAATAATAGTAAGCAGTTATGTTCTTACCAGGGCCTTGTACTGTCTAGTCAGCTGCTAGCACTCTTTAAGAATACCTTTTTTCCTGATTTTTTTGTGTAGTGATTCAATCACAGCTGCTATTTTGACCTGCTTTGTGCTTTGGTTTTAAATACATTTAGCTGTTTCCCATTGGTTTACAGTGGCTGAATAACTGTGATAAATGCTTCTTGGGTTCTCTTTTACCAGAATGGCCTAAATTACTCACCAGCTCACCATCTTGAAATGTGCTTCAAAGAAATCCATGCTGTTACACATTCTCACTTTTGTGTTTGATTGGGATTAAAAAAAAAAAATCCCTTTTTTCCATAGGATGAACATTCCTGATTCCTAGCTGTATCCACCTGCGGATGAAAAATTCAGACTCAACAGAAATTCCACCCATAATCCTGCAGTCAGCTATGAGTAATTACAGTTGATCAAATGTTTTCCATATGCCATTTGTAAACAGTAAGGGATAGATTTGAATGTGGTCAATCAAATTCCAGGTCTTTTGACATCAATGGAATGAGGGGAATTGACAACAATTATTGACTACAATACTTTCCCACTAAAGTCTTTCACATCAAACTACTAACCACTAGCAGGCACTGATAACTTCTATTTTTTCTCACAGGTGTTTATATTAGAAGAGTTCTTTTCCATTCTAAAGGTGCTAAAGTATTCCAAAAGCTCGTATCTATCATCTCCAATAGTCATATTGTCATTTCAGTCATTATTATTACTGCTGTTAATATCACTGCTTCTAAAGCTAGTTTTATTCTCTAATCTGTTGCAAAATCATGAACTGATAATGCAGAATCCATTATTTCCTTTGTCTCACCATTATTTATTTCTAGGACTTGCAGAAACTTCTTTTAAATTACTGAGTCCCAAGAACACCCATTTTCTTTTGAGAGTTTATCAAATATAATAAGCTATGATTAGGGAATGCTAATAATTTGTATTAGCTGGAGAAATGATGTTTAATCAGATTAATCTCATTGTCTATAAACAAGCCTTTGACATATTTTTAAAAAATGATTGTGCCTTTTAAGGCATTTTGTCTCTCAGGCTGCAAGATAAAAAAAAAAAAAACCAGACAAACTTTCTTGTCTCTGATAGTTGACAATATTTATTTTCAAGAAGCACCTAGGTTGGAGTTGGATGGCAAATGTAACTCCTGTCAGTGAAAAGGGATGTAGAAGGCATCCTGGGATTTAGAGGGCAGTCTGTAGTCTGTGATGAAGCACAAGAACATTGTGCTCTTATTCTCTGCAGCACACACCAAAGCTAGTGAGTTATATGCATGTTGTGGGGGATTTAATGTGTGAGAGATGATCATGCAAGGCATTGCTTAGTAACTTTATTCCATTTGCCCTGACAGTTTGCCATAGAAACAAAGATATAAATCCCAGCAAATCTAACAAAAATAATTAGCTGCAGTGTAATTTGGGATTAATAAGATTGCTGTTTGCTATTTGCCGTGTTGTTGCCTCTGCCATTTGATTTATGAGAGATAAACTGGTTTTCTTTCATACCACATTTTGATTTTTTTTTTTTAGGCAGACTTGCTAATGTAATGTTGTACCTAAAACCATGTTGCTGCATAGTGAGCAAATCCTTCCTTCCCCGACTTTCTCAAAGTCAAATTACATAATCATTGTAGTCCTTAAAATATGTACCAAGTCTTGTAAGTTGCTCTTTCTGCCACTGCTATGATGGCCCCTCATTCTCAGATTATTTGAAAATTTACTTCCCTCACAGAAGAAAAAAACCTTTTGTTTTACTCCAGGGAAAGGGATTAACCTTAACCTGAAGATCTTGGAAAGTTCTCTGCATGCTTTTGTGGGCAGTTTCAATAGTACACACAGCACAGGTTGAGAAGCACCACAGAAATCAGAGCTGTGAACCTCTTTCTGTAGACTTACAAAAATAAGTAAAGATGATTCAGAGATATTTTGCACCTAGGAGTCTTGTTGTTTAATTTCAGTGATTATGTGATTTTACATTGATAATCAATTAACAATGGTGAAATTGTGACCATTTTTTGTTTTATTGATGAATGAATGGCTTTCACATTCAACACTGATGAAATGAGGAGAATCTAAATGAATATAGCTATTCCTTTTCTGGGGAGAGGATGGATAAGAGATTAATGTGCCAGTATTCTACATTTAAGAGGGGAAAAAATATAATCTGATTTCCTTTAGATATAAAAAACCTTGCATGTGATCTGTATGGCACGCATCACTTAGGGCTTATGTGAGAACTGTTCAAAATAACACAGTTCAATGTTTTCTTCCTTCTAACTGGATTAGAGCATATTCTGCATTAGTTGAATCTTTATTTCTACAAGTATTATTATGTCACCGAAGCAATTTTTTCAGCAGAATACTGCTGAAAAGCTCTTTCCTCAGGGAAAGAAAAAAAAAAAAAAAAAAAGAGAGAGACTGTTAAAAGAATCTGGAAGATTAAGAAAATCCAGTGGTCTACTAAATAGTTTACTGAAAGACTGATCTTCAAAGTCCGGAAAACAATCATTACAAGGAAAAGGCAATAGAACAGAATACAAACAAAATAAATCTATTTAAAACAGATTACATGGAGGTTGAAGGTTTGCATTCTCATTTCAGTAAAGTCACTGGCAGTGCTGTCACTGCCTTCAGAGACTAAAGAGCAGGATTTCTGGAAAAGAAATTCCACTTTCTGTAAAGTGATACAAATTATCTAAAACACATGGCCATTGTAAAACAACAAAGTGGGATAATCCACATTTTTTTACCATTAAAGGAAAAATCTTTGCAAACAAAGGCGGCATTGTTATTGATGCTGTTATCTAAAATTAAACTTTAAAGATATTTGTGCCTGTTAATGGAAGAATAAACATTTTGACATTGATGTGGTGTGGAACAAAGTTGTAAAACTATATATTTACAGATGATAAATTGTGTAAAAAATACTTAAATACCCTTCATGTGTTGTTTATAGGAATTCTAAGTATTTAATTATGAAAAAAGACAGTTTATTGTAGATTTATTAGTAAAATTAATAGTTAAATGCCTCAAAATCTCAATATACATTAAAACACCAAATTATTGTGAGTACTGGAAAGGGGACTAGCCAAACAGGGCAAATGTCTGACATCAAAAATTATTTTATCACAAGGAGCTGGACTTTGGAGATTACACTTCTGAGGTCAATGAAGTCATTGGCATCTTGCACTACATGCAGCCTTTCTTGATCCTGTGTCTGGGGAAATGAAGAACCTTGAAATTAGTTCTGTATGCCAATGGACCTTGTAGAAGTATAAAAGAAAATGGTCCTTCTCAGCCTGAATTCTAATCCTCTAAGCCTGCTTTAAGAGTTCAGATTTTTGTCTCAGAATGCAATAAATCCAAGGAAGTAGCATGTAATATTGTTCTTCTGCACACCAAAAAAAAATTTAAAAAGGGAAGGGAAAGAAAACCTCACCACCACCAAAAAGACAAAAAAGAAGAATCATCTTGTCTAACTTTATGCTCTTATCTGGTCTGGCTTGAATAGCAGTACTGGTTAGCATTTGTTTCTTTGGAAGCTAAAATAAATGCAAGAATTCCATCTCCTCAGTACGCATAATTTAATTTTATCAGCCTGAACCTATGTGTTCAGTGCAATTGATTCTCCTGTTAAGAAGGAAAATTACTTTCCTCAGATCTTTAATGTGTTCAGACCTAGTGGGAACCTGCATGACCGTCAAACAAAGATTACTACAACACTGAAACTATTGAACAACTATCACAAACCCACTGCAGTGATCTTTAAATAAGATTGCTTTTTATTACTTGTGCTCCCAGTAGGCAAAAAAAAAAAAAAAAAATAGATTGAGTCAGGATGAAGTAAACTGCTCTGTTTAGTTGGTGCAAAAAACAAGAATGGCTAAGGTGGATAAATTACATCTATTTTTTTAAATCAATGCACAGCAGCTCTTTTGTGGGTAACAAAGGGAAAGGTCAAAGGTTATTGCCCAAGAGATTGATAGTTTTTCCCAGTACAGAAAGAAGGACTTGTGAAAATAAAAGTTCCACTTTTCTATGATAACTCTGGAAGAAGGAAATGAGCCTTGTGCCCTGCTTCTTCTGAATAGAACTCCAGCATTTTGCTTCAGCAAACGTTTCAGAAAATTACCCAGGAGGTTTGCACACCCAGAAAATTGTTCAACTTATCAAAATTGAAGACCTTCCCAAAGCTTAACCTGTCCCAGAGCTTCAAAGTTTCCTTAGGAATTAACGATAAAGAGCTGAGCCTACATGTCATTCACAGAGGCACACCAAAGCCAGGAATGGTGTCTGGCTGCCCACAGCTCCCCCACCAAGTCCCCTCCCCTCCTCTTCCTCAAGACAGCCAGGCAAGGCGAGAGGGCTCGGTTCGAATCAGCCTGGCAGGCCCTGCATTATAGAACAACCACAAGAAAGGAGATAGAGCAAAAGAAAAAATACACATCTGTCATGGGTGGATGGACTTCTGAGGACAGGTTTTTTCCACAGATTTTCAAATAGGCACAGTTCAGGCTGAAGGCAGACAAAGGAACCTTTCTGCCTTATGGATCTCCTCTCCTTCTGCTAACTGTTGTTTGTACAACGTTGTTTGGTAACTTTCACTGATGTTTATTCTCTTAGCAGCAAACACAGGAAGGATGTGCCATGTAAAGTTGTTTCTATTTTCAGGTGTTGGGACACGAAGGACCTGTATGAAACAGGCATGGGAGCAAGCACACTTGGATTAGGCTACAAGATATTCATCCTGAATACTGACATTTCCCTTAAAGTCAGAGACAGTCTAAAGAACTGGTTTCCCCCTCACTTGTCTGTGTACACAGAGTAGTGACAACAGGAGTCTTGGGCTTTCTACTGCCTCACTCCATTTTTATCTTTTTAACTGATGCATGTACTTTCCGATTGTTTAAAATAACAGCAAAAAACTGTGTCAGGCTCTCTGTACCAATATGGTAGCTTTCATTTATAAAGCTACCCAAAATCCATACTCTTTAGGAAGACATAGAATTTCACAAATGAAAAAAAAAAAAAAAAAAAAAAATTGGGGTGAAACTTCTGGGCAGTCAGAGAAGAGCAAGCTGGGAAGCCCCAGTGGTGCTGCCTGCTATATGAGAAATGAAAATCCTGTTGCATTAAAACACAGAAAATTCAGACATTAATTAAATTCAGAAATATGCTGTATTCAGAATTCATTATATACCTGTTCCTTTGCAGAAAATATCTTCTAAATCCATTTCATTTTAGGAATAATACTTAGGAGGATTTAAATAAATATACATAAAATATAATTTCCCCATGATTCTGTCAAAGTATATGCAATTTGGGGACAATTTAGAAATCATCTATTTCAGTATCAACTAAGATGGAGCTACACAAATATGAAAGAAATCCTCAAAATCCAACACAAATGCAGCAGAAAAAAATGCTGATTTAACCTGAAAAAAAACTTTGGGAGAAACATTTTCAGTCCCAATAACTGCCATTTACTGCATTTGAAAGTCAAATCTCTCAAGCGCCTCTAAATTTGAGTAAGTTCTGCCCTGAACTTTTATATAAACGCAAAGAGTTGGTAATATTTAATTTTTGGTATCACAACAATAAAAAAAAAATAGAAAAAATAATTATACTATACAGACTCAAGCCCCCATTACTTATTTTCTGTCATCCTTACTGTCTCAAACATTTCTATTCTAAGAAGTAAAGATAAATGTAGTTTGGTATATGTATTCACATATAATTTTTAAAAGAGTTTGACTATCAAAATCAATATGTATCTGTTGATAGTGTTGAGTATACAATTCCTTATTCCATTTTTGAAAGCTCTGTTTTCAAATAAAGCATGAAATTAATTATTATTCATTTAACAAGGGTTGTTGTTGCAATTCAGAGTGAGTCTGGCTACGCCTCATCATAAATGTTCCATGTCCAGAAATTTAATTTCTCTTTAAGGACATGTACTACTCACTTCCTGTATAAATATACCTAATTTATTGAGCTTTTACTACCTGATAAACAGTAAGCTACAATATATTTCTTTTCAAAGCAAATGAAGAACAGCAGTTTCACACCATTTAATGGTATGTAATAAAACACTGATCTCTTTTAGATATAAAATGCGCCACAGAAGGTATCTTTTGTCATTTTTCTAAAAAATCAGAAGGTATTATTAATTCATTCTACATTAATTATGATAGCCATTAATCACAATGATCTTGTTTAGCATTCATTTTACTCAAAAGAATATTATAGCTTGGAGATTCGGTATTTTGTTCCAGGAGGATTAAGTCAATTAAGGTGACTCAAAATCACTATTTTCATAGCAATATAATGTCCAATTTTCACCTTGATTAATAGTTTATAACTTGGAACTTTTACTAGGCTTCCACTTTGTTTGATTCATGGAAAAATGCAGGTTTTGCAAATTTGTTGTTTGGTTTTTTTTTTACTTATGAATATTTTAACCCAATGGGAAAAAAAACAGTGCCTCTTAAAAACTGAGCACATAAAATTACAATGAGGCAAAACTTGTATGTGTTTTCTCTGGATAGACCAGACAGAATGCTCATTACATAATAGGGAACTTTTTACCCAGATTTGTTTCAAATACATCTAGGGCACATAGGAAGAATTCTGAAGAGCGGTCCCAGCCTGTTGTATGACAGACAATACCCATATCCACTGCACTTTCACATTCAAACAGAGGCCATATCTTGTTCATTTTAACTTAAATTGTCTGTTAATACTTCCCCAAAAACTAAACTGTAGATCTTGTAATTTACTATCATAACAAGAAATGTTTTGCTCCAAAAATATATTGGCAAAGAAATGTCCTTCAACAACAGGTGAAAGGTGCGGATAATATTCCGTATAAAAAGACTTGACAACTCAAATGGCACCCCAAGCACTTGAAAGTATAAATATTTATGATAGCTTCTTATTTCAATTCCAGTTTTAGTACAGTTCTTACCTTCCTCCATTGCACACAAATAGTGCTGGTGACAGATTCTGCACCTGGGACGGGGCATCCCTGGATGCATGGACAGACTGGAGAATGAGAGGCTGGAGAGCAGTGCCAGGGAAAGGGAGCTGGGGGTCCTGGTCAATGGCAAGTTGAACATGAGCCAGCAGTGCCCTGGCAGCCAGGAGGGCAACCTGGGGTGTCCTGGGCGGCATCAGGCACAGTGTCACCAGCTGGGCAAGGGAGGGGATTGTCCCCCCTGCTCTGCACTGGGGCAGCCTCACCTCAAGTGCTGGGGGCAGTTTTGGGTGCCACAGTATAAGAGATAAAGCTGTTAGAAGCATCCAAGGGAGGGCTACAAATATGATGAAGAATCTTGAGGGGAAGCCAGACAAGGAGTGGCTGAGGTCACTTCATCTGTTCAGCCTGGAGAGGCAGAGACTGATGTACCTCATTGCAGTCTGCAACATTCTCAAGAGAGGAAGCAGAAGGACAGGTACCAATTTTCTCTGTGGTTGCCAGTTACAGGACTCAAGGAAACAGCATGAAACTGAGTCAGAGGAGGTTAGTTTATATACCAGAAAAAGTTTCTTCACCCAGAGGGTAGTGGGGCACTGGCACAGGCTCCTCAGGGAAGTGGTCACAGCACCAGCCTGATGGAGTTCAGTAAGAATTTGAACACTGCTCTCAGACACATGGTGTAACTCCTGGGCTGCCCTGTGCAGGACCAGGAGTCAAAGTTTGATGATGATTGTTAGACCCTTCCAACTCAAAATATTCTATGATTCTACAAGCCTATGAATGGCCTTAATACAGGTTTTGGACAAAATTCAAATCCTGTGCAGTTATTTGCTCAGCACTGACACAAGCCTAGTTGTTCCATTTTATCATGTGGTAACTACACCATCACAAAATCACCCACGATGAATTGGTGCCTCCATGTCCCTGCTCAAATCAATGTGATATTTCTTACCTGCCCAACTAAACATGCAAATTTGCAGCACGGTTGCCTGTTAGAACAAAATCCTGCTTGTCCCAAGTGTTAAAAGTCAAGCTGGCACACTTTATCTGCTGCTCTAAAATTTGGGATCAAATCACTCTTATCAGAATTAGCAATTTCAAAATTTTGTTGGAAGTGAAAGATGAACCTGAAAAACAGCAGAAACGAGGTGGCATTTGAACCGCAGAGAAGTCCTTGTTTGTTTCTGTGGAACAGTGGTTTCTTGATTTACGGTAAATCCAAAAGACTTACAGTGAATTTCAGGCATCCTACAGCTTTGCTGAACACTCTGAAGTATTTCATAAAATCCTCAAAGCCTCTGAGAAAAGGTATTGGGAAATAACTAAAAAGGTCAAAAGTGAAAAGAGAAATGAGAGAAGGGAGAAAAAAAGACAGACTCATCCAGAAGAGCTGATGTTAGGGTTGAAAACAGGTGAGGTGCACTGACAAATATAGAAAGAGAGAGAGAGGTCTTGCTTACTCAGAGTTCTTTTTTCTTGTGAATGAGCAGAAAAGAGAGAATCACTGAGTAGCCCTTTTACACTTTTATTTAAGTTACTGCTGAGCTATAAAAGTATGTTTTGACTTTTGAGACTTTTGACGTGTGCAATTAGTATGGTGTAAAAGAGAAGTTTCTTTATCTGAAAGAAAATTACATGTCTCACACTTCTTACGTAGTAAACCTCCAAAGATTAAAACTTGTAAACTGTCAGAAGCCTTATCCCTTGTAAATCAGATCTAGACTGGACAAAGGCACCACTAAATATGTTGAACAATGCCAGATTGCACTGCTGAGAAGTTGCACTGTATGACCTACTTGGCCTTTGCTGCCTTTAAATTATGTAATTCTCCTTAATGCTTTATTAAGGTTTGAGACAAAGCCAAAGGCTCATAAAAACGTTTGCCAATCCTTTTAAGAAAGAAAACTAAATAAACCCTCAAAGATCCTCCCAGAAAATTTCTGTGGCTGGTGGAGGAGAGAATGCTCCTTCAGGGAGGGCTTTCTTTTCCCCCTTTTTATTGAGCATTTCCTCTGAAATGCATCTAGGGTAATGTTTTATAAATGCCTCTTAGCATTTATGGTTTTTTTTAATCCCTGTCAGAATGAGATGCTCAACTGCTGCTGGAGAGACATGAGTGAAACTGAGCTGAAAGGTACCAGCAGATGCCTGCAACAGTGTGGCTTGGTGTGGTAGCAGCTACCCCCACAGGGTGCAGAAAATGCAGAAGAAGGGCACAGGAACCTCAATGCCAAAAGCTGTGCCTGTGGTCAGGAAGTGTCAGGGAGCATGAACATGGGCCAGGAAGGGTTTGGAAAATAGTTGGGCAGAGGACAAGAAGGTTTTGAGATGAGAAGAGTTCAGTGGATGGAAAAGGACAGGCTAGAAGGGCTTAGAGCAGCTCTGAGACTGAAAATCTAAGGGACAGGAGTCCTGTGGCAAGTGAGGAGAGCTGGGAGGCCACTAAAAAAGCCCATGCCAGCAAAGGCAATTGATGCTTATATTTAATGTCAGTGCACCAAGTTCCCTGGGCATTTTTGGGGTAGCTCAGACATAACTCAACTGCATAAGGTTTTCTCATCAAGAAATACCACAGGTCCTCACAGCATGTCTAGCAAGACACTCTTAGTATTCACCCACTCTACATTGTCCATGACATGAAATACCATCTTACTCCAAAATGTGCTGTCATCACACTCTATAATGCACTCACTGCACTCACATACATAGTTAGTATATGTTACAAAATACCATAAATGAGGTTGGAAGATAGTGGAAAAATAAAGGTCTTAGAGCGCAACAGATGGATCCAAAGATTCAAGAAACTACCACAGAAAGAGGTTGCCCAAAATGGAAATATAGCTTTGCTTTACTGGATATGCTTATTACGTCTGTACCTGGATGGAGATTTGTTGTTTCCAAGCTGAGAAGTGGCTGGTTTTCAGCCCTGGGGACAAGTAAATGGTTGGGGAAGCCTAGGTACTGGATGAGAAGCTTGTGCTTGCATGGTTTACAGAGTCCATATTTACATTGCCTTTTTCACAGCAGGATGGTGGTCCAATGCATTTTTCACTCTTAATAACCAACTGACCTGGCCTACATCACATGCAGGTTTGTCCTTTAAACTGAAAGAGATTTAGATAAGATATTAGGAAGAAATTCTTCTCTGTGAGATTGGTGAGACACTGAAGCAGGTTGTCTAGAGCAGCTGGATGCCCAGCCCAAGAAGTGTTGAAGACCAGGTTCAGTGGGGCTCTGAGTCTGGTCTATGGGAAGGTGCTCCTGCCCATGGCAGAGGGTTGGAAATAGATGATCTTTAAGGTCCCTTCCAACCCAAACCATTCTGCAATTACAATATGAAATGGTCACCTGAGACTACAGATTCATTTTTGGTGAGAAGAGACAGAAAATATATGGATTTGCTGAATGGATCACAGGTATTCCTTAAGGAGAGCGATGGGATGCTAATGGGTTCAGGACCTCCCTTTTCTCTTTCCCAGGTGAGACCTGAACTGGGGATTACTGGGCACTTGGCATGCTCCATATCAGAGTGATTCACAGGCTACCTAAAGATATCCTGATGGGCCTGAGAGGCCAGCTCCTCTCTTCCAGCCTCCTCCAGCCATTGTGCTCCAGGATACCCTGGAGAGCACTCCTGGCATCAGACACTGTAGGCACTCCAAGGATTCACTTTGAAAGCTGAAGAACAGCTTTGGGGGTACTCTAGCCATGCAGCATGGACAAAGCCAGAAGCTCCTCTTTTGCTGATATATCCAAACATCCACTCAACACAGACCCACTATATCTGCTGTATCTGTGCCATGCAGAATTCCTCTAAAACTCCGGAGACTTGCACTGCTTTCATTTTGAGAAATGCCACATAAATAATAGATGTCTTATCTTGAAAAAGAGGAAATCTATTTCAAATGAGTCTTAACGTATATCACTGATATCTTCAAAAATGAAAGTTTAGAAAATTAACTTCTGTTTTTATTAACTTTCGTACTGTTTTCTCCAGAGAAAGAGAAACACTGAAAGTTGCTCCAAGAGTAAGGAAAGGTATTTGATGGAAAGAGAACTGACATTTTCTATATGAAAGCATATAAATAAATATTTTCTACGGAAACACTGATGTAATACAATTCATTCCATTACCCTTACAACTGTTTGCATATTAGCTGGAGAAGGGACAAAAATGTATATATTCTCTGCATGTTTCTGCAATTGGGTAAGCATCTATATCCCAAAAAAACCCTTCACAATCCTGTGTTGTAGTCTGTGGCTTCATTAAAGCAGCGTACAACACTCTTCCATAATGTGCATGTTCTGTTGTGAGGAATAGAATAATTTTCTCTGTTAAACAGATTGCTATGTAAAGCAGAACTGAAATTCCAGGACATTTATTTTCTTTACTCCTTTGTAATGCCAACACTACATTCCTCTTGATCACTATGCTAAACCTGAAAAGGAAGACTTCTATTAATAAAAATTAGAATTGGAGAAAATATATTACACCATCTCTACGCCTGTTAAATTAATTATAGGCAAGTGATGAACAAAATTGTGATTCATTATGCATTCTATGACAAAAAGAATAATTTATAAATTCAATGTAATGTTATTTCTTCTGTAATAGCAAAATGAATCATCAGCTCTTAATTTTCTGCTGTAACTATCTAAACCCTTTTAATAAGGGGTTTATCTATCTCTTGAGGTGTCTAGCATAGTCTGATGGAAGTTCTCAGATTTTAGTTATGACACTACTGTATCAGCTAAAAAATTGCAACAGGTTAATTGTTTTCAAATTCAATTATCTCCTAATTATCACAGTTATTGTTATATATTGCACACTAAATTTTATCTTAGATTTTACCATATATCCAGCTATATTTCATCTACTGGACTTCATAGCATATGTCTCACAAGCAAGTAACTTGCAACATTTTTTGGTGAAAATAAATGAATTAATTAATAGTCATCAACTCCAACATTCAGGTATGTTTAAAAAATTGATGCTGTGATAAAGTTTGCCCAAAAGCAAACCAGTAATAAATAGATTTTGCATTGCAACCTATAATGTATTTTGGAATACCTGCTGCTTGTTTCTTAATGCTGCAGCTTGAATGTTTAGTTCCTGTAGAAGTCACTTGAATTTTAAAGTCTAGTTAATTTGGTGCAGTTCCAGCTCAGTCCCCAATATAGAAGAATTTACAGTGTCTCTTTGTAAAAAACAAAGTTTGGCATGCCAATCATAAATTGACTGTGTATCTACCAGGGCCACTGTTTTGTATGGGATATTAAACTGGATTTGATATATCTATATTTTGTGTGTGTCACAGAGAAAAGGCAAAACCAAATTGGCCAAAGAAAAATTACCTGGCCTGTCCTATAAGAAAAAACATCCAGTATTGCAGAGATTTTGCCCACTCTTATGACCAGTATCCTCTATGATAGTCTGCACTGAGATTAAATTACTTCAACCTGAAGGATAAAGAAAACAAGTCATACTAGATGGATAGTGGGTCTGGAATATGTACCCTGAAATTCCTATGATTTTATCTGATTTTAGCCTTGGATCTTTTCTAAATCCCTTAGAAAATTATGTTCCCATATACTCTAATGAGAAAGTCTGACACTAAAGTCAACCTGTAGCTATAAAGAAACCTGTATCTCTCCACCCAACAGACATAGAATAGGAATCCAGATGCTCTAAAAATGCTTTTGAATTCTCAAAATATTCCATTTGTTAAATATTTTCAGCTTGTGATGAAAACTAGACTTCATATTCTGGGAAGCTTAATAATTAAGCCACCCTTAAGAATCAGAGAAGATATCATGCGGATGTATTAACATTTCTTTGTTTCTAATGTATTATGTACTTGTGTTATAAACTTCATTAGTGAATTATGACTGAGATCATAGATTTGTAGCAGAACAGCACGGGAAGGTACTCCTGCTCTGGTAGAACTGTAAGT
This sequence comes from Phylloscopus collybita, assembly GCA_027886175.1. Taxonomy (NCBI): domain Eukaryota; kingdom Metazoa; phylum Chordata; class Aves; order Passeriformes; family Phylloscopidae; genus Phylloscopus; species Phylloscopus collybita. The sequence continues at coordinate 43,249,168 of JAJNNQ010000137.1, read as the reverse complement.
ATGTTTAACAGTGAGGAGTGAATAAGCTCTCTAGGGCAGGCTGCGCTCTCTTGTTCTGTGTTTGCATTCTGCATTGCATTCTCGAAGCTCAGCTGAGGACCAAAGGTTCTTCAGTGCACCCCTGGCACAAGCAATGCAGATAATCCCATTATCTTCCACCTCACAGTCCTTTTGGTGTTTCTGTCATCATGGAGAAGTATTTAACATAAGGTGGAATTTATCTTGCCTAATTTTAGCTCTCTAAATGTCAGGAATCAAGTATAAGCTGATTGCTCAAGGCAACCTGTAGTCAAGAGGAGAAAGACAGGCTTCTCCATGCAGCAGTTCTTTTCACCCTGCTGTAGGAATCTGAATGAACTGGCATGCTCTGAAAATTTCCATCTCTCTTTCCCTCTTTTGAAATAGGACACCAAAGGCCTAGGATTAAAGCAACTGCTTGAAAAATATATGTATTCCTCTAAAACTCTAGTCTTAAACATTCTAAAACAGTAAAGGAATAGTATTCCTGTATTTTTATCTTCCATATCTATTAGTTTTAGAAATATATTAAGTTTCTTAAAATAGATTTCTTTTTCCATTTTATGGCTTTTGTGTTTGATAATGTAACTCCAACACTATTCTCCATCATTGAAATACCTGAATAAGAGTTTTTTTCTTTAAATAAAAATCCAAACTCCATTAGGGTATTTATTATTGCAAGGCCACATTATCCTAAGTAGAATAATGATTGCATTTTGAATATCATGGCTGGGAATGCTATCAAAATTAATTCTACTATGGTGTCAATGACAATTTATTGTTGGGAGCTTTTTCAGTCATAAATAATGAAAGAGCAGTAAAACATTAAAGAACAACATTGATCTTCAAGAGCTAAACAAAAAACTTAGGGATGCCATTGCTAGCTTTCCTCAGAACTATGGTAGTTACAGAAGACATAACGATCTGTTTTATTCAAAAGGGAATCTCTTTGTTTTGAAGGCACTAATGCACCACAGTATCTGTATGATGAAAAGGTCTGTAATAACAGTATGATAATAAAGGCTCGAAGGAGTAAATAAATGCTTTCATATTGCCGTGGGAAACATTGTCATTTTTCTTCTGATTTATGAACTCTAGTGAAAGGCCCGGTCCCATGGAGGAGCTGAGTAAAGGGGCCCCAGGGGTTGTTTTACCTCTCATTGTATTATTATTGATGTAATTAGATCTGACCTTGGTATTTGACACTTCAAAAAAATTACAGAAAGGTCTTGCACAGACACTAATTTCAGCTTGACACCTCACTGTCACTTTGTATATCGTAAATATTACATTAGGTGTTTATGTTTCAATTACAAGAAAAACTGAAATTCCTTGATCCAAACTTCTTGGTAAAGTTGTGTAGAGAATGAATACAAATACAGTTAAAAAATATAAAGAGGACACACAGTGATTTATTTTATTTAAGGTCAAGAAAAACAGCAGATATTGAATATATATTAAGTCATTACATATATTCATGGAATAATACTTGAAACCTGAACAGCATTTGAAGAGTTTAAATTCCCTTTTTTTTTTTAACTTTCCTATTCTCAGTGGAAATTTGGGATATGAGTTGCTTCTGTCCTCAACTTTTTTATTGCAGTACATGTTTAAAGTGAACATTATTTACTCTCATAATAGTCACTCATATATTTTAAAAATGTTATGAATAAAACCAGACGTGTAAAACTCTTGCTAAATTTGCAGGCCCATGGACAAAGCACAACTCTGAAACTTATCCTATATAATTATTGTGGAAGCTGAGTCTGGCTCTTGTTTAAGCAATTTTTAAGCATAAGTAAGAGTTATTTAAAATATCAGAATCTACCTTTTCTTCTTTGCTTCTATCTTTCTTGCCAGAATATATCTGCATTTTTGAAAGAACAAGACTCTCTCTTTAGAGAATATGTGTACAATTTATGTTATTTCCACTTGATCTGATGGGAGTGCTCAGCAGTGTTAGTTTGAAACCTCTCCAGTAAAGGAAAACTTTCCACCATTTCTCATGTTTGTTTCTTGCCCAACATAAGCAATTCATTAGAAGACTTCATTCAAGAGCATTGGGTAGTGCTTTGAGATCCCTAATAGAAGCCATCCTCACCATGCAAACTGCTCTTTAGACTGAAAAGCCAGTTATATCAGACTAAAATACTCCATGATTCTATATTGATTCTCTCAACCTTAACTAAGGAATTAAGTATTTAAGACAAATTGTCTTCTTCTCTGCTTGGTTTCTCACCTGTCTGATTGCCAGACAGCCTGAATGGTGTGTCAGAGTGCCATATTCTTTCAGGTACTGAATTTCCACCTGTCTGTGGAGTCATGTTGGTAGCTTCTCGGGGATATAGGAAGGTGGGATGTCTAGCTAAAGAAAAAGCTGAAAATGAGATTGCTTTCTCTTTGTTGCTTCTCTTCTTAAATGGATTTTTTAAAATTGTGGTTTCTTCTTCACACAGAACAATAAATCCAAACTTTTAACTTTTTATTTCCATTTAAGGATATTATTACTTAAAGTGAAATTTCTTATCAGATTTCTGGTGGGCTATAGGTAATAGTGTATCTTTTATCTTTCTCAGATCCTGACTGTGTGGGAAGTCAATAGAATAGTCAATCTTTTAACCCAGAATCTTGGGCAAGATATTTGAGTACCTTGTTCCGTATTTTTCTTCCAAAATATATACCTAGTTAAATACAGGAATTTGAAATCCATTTCAGATATCTACCTCAGTGGTGACTTTTAAAATATACATTTTTCTCAGGTTTACATGACAAGATTAGCCTCACTTATATTCTATTGGAAATTATTTTTGTATAAGAAAACCCTGAAGCACGACACAAATGGGACACTAATTTTCAAACTATTCTTCCAGTGGAAATCACATTTTTCAAGACAGGTCCATACCTAACTCTGTTTAAGTTCCCATACATGCAAAATAGATCTATGGCTTGGATATCCTTGCCTTTCCTGCATCCTTCAAAATCTGAAAGTACTCAGAACTTTAAAAACCAGTGATAACTCAGCATTAGAGCTAACAGAATGAGTTTTCCAATTCAGGTTCAGTTGTTCCTATATTTTACCTTGAATGCTGTTTAAGTCACTGCAACAGTAATTAACTAAAAAGTGGCTTTTAAAATGTGATCTTGCAGAAGAAAGTGAAAAAGTGAAGAGGATAGCAAGTTCTAAAGAAATTAACATCTTTCACAGACTAAGTATTTATGTAATAACAATAGTAAATAGACTATGTAAGCAAGTGTATGAGAAAAGAGCAGAAAGATAAATATTTCACAGAAATGGGGAGAATTAATTTGAATTAACTTTTTTTTGTGTGTGTCTGTATTAAAAGCCTATTTTAGGTGCTCATTACTAAAAATTTGAAAATACTGATGACACTAACTCTAAATTCAGGTTAGATGTATCTATATTTGAATGCTAAAAGAAGGAAATAGTGAAAATTGATTATTTTAGAAAATACACAGACAGCAAAAGTATACAACATCATTCTATTAGAGTGTCATAATTTCTACAAAAATACATTTTATAGGAAATACAAAATAATCATGGCAGCACAGAAAGATGTCATGGTAGAGTGGGAGGTGTAGCTGTACAATGATATGAGAAAAAAAGAAAATATGCTGATTCCCTGGCTATCTTTCCTAAAGGGATTAAGAAGTTAACTTGCCCAAAATAGTACACAGCTGGCTTTCATTCTTGCTTTCTTAAAAACTGAGCAAAATGTCATCTGGTGATTTTCCTGAGCTTTGAAGTTTAGTTAAAATTCACAAATACAACACACCTAATTTAAACTGGAAACCAAGATCATGCTAGAAAGCATTTTATAATTTGAAAATGTTTTTGACCATCTCCTAGTCAAAGGCACTTCAGACTTCATCTGAAAACTGATACAAACTTCTGTGCATCTACATCTTCGCAAACTGCCCTAAATTCAAAGAGAACGGTTTAAGCAATTTCTTTCCTGAGAAGTATTTTATGGGACAGACCACCAGAGGGAAGTACTGAACACTCTTAAGGGACAGCATTTGAGCAAGTTTTCATTCTTGAATGAAAGGCCATATGGCTGGGGGCTTGGATTTGCATCTCTGAGGAAGCTCTGACAAGTGGCAACGTTTATTTTTTGCCTTAATCTTTCTATGGCTTCAATTCCTACATCAGACTTTTCTCCTGAAGAAGTTTAGATTTTCAATCCCAAGAAGGAGATTAAACACCTCTGCTGCTGTTCACATTTCCCTGGGCTCTGTGCAATGTATTTCTATAATAACAATAAAATAACCTCTTGATCTTGATACGCTAACATTCTGAGCAAATCAACAATATTTTACACAAGCCTTCCACAAAAATTAATTTTCATTTATTGCCAAAAGAATAAAGCGATTGTGCAGATAGGTGAGTCAGGAAGATTCAGGAATCACATGAATTCAAGCATAATGCAGTACAGAGGGGTCCATGTTTGTGTCCATCTGTCAGAGGAAGGGGAGGGCATCTTTGGTCATAGGCTTGCTAAGCTGGTGAAGAGAGCTTTAAGCTAAAGCTGCTGAGGGAAGGGAACCTTAGTCCATCTCACCTCTACCAGTTTGATGTCAGTGCTAGCAGGAGATGCCCAGAACCTGGAGAGGAATTACACGTCATCAGGAGAGAACCTAAAGAGAAGCACAAAGAAATTCCTGCCATTCCAGCCAGCAAATTGACTTCATAAGAGTTCAACTTAAATTCCCCTCTCAAACACATATGAAATATGCAATAAACAAGAAGAGTTAGATATATACACAAATTATAAGGGCTACAATCTTATTATCACAGAGTTGTGGTGGGGTGATTCCTATGACTGGAGAGAGTGCCATGCAATAAAACCCTGTAGGGAAGAGGGACACAAGAAATCTGGTAAATATTCAAGGATCACCTCCTCCAAGCTCAGAAGGTCAGATTGGATGGGGATTTGAGCAACCTCATCTAGCAAAATATGTCCCTACCCATGGCAGGAGAGGTTCTAACGAGGTGATTGCCAAGGTCTCATCCAACCCAAACTGTTCTATGCCTCTGATTCTATACATCCAAAGGCTGGGAAAAAACCACATTTGTACCTCTTGCAATTTAAAAGTATGCTCTGTCTGGTAGTGCAATTTAATCAGAAAACCTTTCAAGAGCACAACATCTTTATTGATCTAAAAACTTAACAGAAACAACACTATTTAGTCTCATATGACAGCAGATGGCACTCTAAAACTGTTGGCATGTACATGTATGATTGCACATATGTATACATACACAATCAAAAAACATGTTTCTTTCCAAATAATGAAGCCTTAGAAAAGTCTAGGATCGAAGACTGTGATGCTATTTTTTCTCAAAAAATATTTGAAACACAAAATCTCCCCATGCAAGATTTTAGAAATATTATCACACTGGAAGATCTCCAACAGAAGGGAAACAAAATCTATTTCTAATATTTTACTTTATTTTTACTGTCTTTCCATGTAGTGAAAGTCATCTTCCTTGAAAATAAGGGTATATTTATTTATAAACAAGAGATTTATACATAGATGTAGAGTTTTTTGCCAAATACCACAATGGAATATCTGCTCAGTATTTACCATGGATTCAAAAAAGTATTTAACTTGTTAAGACTGTATTAAGAAGAAGAAAGTGAGGAAATATGGAATCCATTGCAGTCTTCTTTGCATGTGCAAGAAATATGATAATAGCATTGTATGAATTACTTCACCTCATTTTGAAGTTTTGTCAAGATTTATTTTCTCTTATATGGAGGAGAAAGAAAAATGATTAGTAGATTTAATAAATTATTAAAGCTGGTGAAATCTGAGAGAAGAACAATAATTATTCAAGCAAGAAGCAACAGTGGCGGTAAGAGAACAATACCACTTGAGAATAGATTGTAACTGGATGCCAAATTACACTACTGCTTTTGACCATAGTGGGTGATTTTGCTTGAACAAGGACCATAGTGTTAAAGCCAAATATACATGCAATACATATGTCTGAACAACCAAAACTCTTGAGAGTTTGAAGTGCAGTCTGTAACTGGAGGATCAGACCTAACTTCCCTTGTAACATAAATGGTCCTGAAAGAGAACTGGCCAGTTCTGGTGGCAGCTGTGCTAATGCCAAAAAATAAAGTAACCTCAGTGGTCACAAGGAGAAAAGATTTTTTTTTTATTATTATTCCAGTTTTCAGGAATCTTTGACTAACCAAAGAGGCTCTAGCAACCTGTCTTGAAGTACTGAAGACCAAATTCACCAAGTTAATATTCCTAATTATTTCTGCAGTCCCAAATAATGACTATATACATCAGTTTAGTTGCTCTCTAATCCCAGAGGTGCCTACCTGATAGATTTGTGGTCTTCCTCAGTACTGACTTACAAGAAAGGCTTGCTAAGCACAAGGCATGGCAGGGCCTGGTATTTTTCCCTCTGTGTTTCTAGAAGGAAATTGCTTGGCAAGCTTTCTCCTAGCACCTTTAAGCACACCCCACTAAGGACAACAAAAAGACAAGTTCAATTTTTGCTGCTGTCTCATCATTTATCACTGTGTAATTGCTGGAATACACATTAAAAAATGAGGAACTTGGTTTTTGGAGGACAAAAGCACACAAAGAAAATATTTTAAGGCTCCACATAGCCTCCTATAAGAGTGTCTGGGTTTATCTGGACAGACATTTAGGGAGAAATAGAAAAATTCTGGAGGATGTTATGATGGAACCAAGCTGTAGAATAATAGTAAAATGAGGATTAATTGGATTGGAACATTAGAAAAAAAATTAAGCAGAAATTTTGTCTTTGGTTCACAGCTTAATGGTTAAGACACTGGCAATAAGATAACTGAATCCTAATCCTTTTCCAGTCTTTACACAGTGATTGTTCCTTAAATCTTTATAAAGCCTCGGATCAGGACAAGAAATCTATATAATTGCCTCTATGGTAAAATACAGAAAAAGCAGTCTTGCTTTTGGTTGTGTCTTGCTTTCGTTGTACAACAATCAATCTTGCATTCTTTTTCACAGTAAGAGTGCTTCAACAGGAAGAGCTGAAAATGTTCCCTCTTTCTCCCATAGTGCATTAAAGTGTCTATAATGGTTGAAAAACACTAGAAAATACAGGTGTGTCTCCTGTTGGGAGGACAACAGCATGAAATAAGCTTTTCCCTGCTTCTAGATGAGAACTCAGGTTGTATTCCCAGGAGAAGTTGTTTATCTAGCTGTCAACTAAGAAAAGTCTTATAATATAATTTATAATTTTTTATAAATCTTTATAATTTTTTTCACGAGTCTGTTGTGTGCTGGATACACTATGGTGTCTTGTGAAATAGCCACTGAGCTACCCAGAGACACAGGAGGTGGAACATGTCTGGGCAGTCAGGGACATGCCCCAACTATCTCATAGAATCTGAGGTGGGAAGGACTTGATTTCAGTTTTGGACATAGACACCAAACGTTGCATTTTACTGGAGTGAAGTGCACTCTTTTAGGTTTTTCACTACATTTGAGGCCTTGGATGCAGAATGCTGGGGACTGAGGGTCTGATCCAAATCTTTGGTGGCTAAAAGTCATTGACAGCAATGAGTTTTCATATGGCTCAAGCCACGACAACGCTGTTCTAGAATACATTCCACAGAACATGAAGCATTTAGAAAAACCAGAATGGTGGAAATCATGCTTGTGTTCCTCTCCTGCAATTATTCCCAAGCCCTATTTTCAATCTGCATGCTGCTTATTTTCAGCAATTCCCCCTAGTGTGCGATTCATCTGGCTTGGCAGCTGCTCTGTGTGCAGCACATTTCAAGAAGGAAGGGGACAGCAGCAGAGGCATGTTTCCAAGAAAACAGATAAACTGCTTTGGTGTCACTGACGTGGAAAGTGGGTTAGTCACACTCTCGAAGACTGGTATTCCTGATTAGTTTTTCTTGTCCAGACCAACACATGGCTGTGCTAGCCCACCACTTGGAGTATAATTCAGTGGGTCTTCCATGAGAGTAGAGCAATGAACTTAGATTTTGGAGTTTACTATTTAAATGATGCAAAGTATTCCACTGTTTTAAGGCATCATGTAAAGCTGATTTAGGGATTACTGTTGTGTTGCTTCTCTTTTTTTAGATACACTAAGTATTTATCTATACATTTAAACCTTTATCCAGACAGAGAATAGGTAGGCAGATTAGATGATGGAGAACTAACAATTTTCACTCTTTCAAGCACAAAAAAACCGCACTATTCAACTGACAGGTTTAAGAGGAATTTAGCAAGCTTGGGGTATGGAAGGTTAACCAGAAATTAATTATTTTTAGGATTCAGAATTGATTATGAAACTAACACAGTACAATCAAGACAAAAGATGGCAGATTTATAAGATGGTGATATGAAATATGTACGGCTATGGGTTGAGAAGAAAAGAAGGAACATGATTTATAATATTTGGTGGACCTGAAAACAAAAGGAAGCATTTTCTTTCTTCTTGTTAATATTCAGACATGTGCTTAGCATTTACATGACAAAAGCTAGTAATTTCTTTGTCCAAAGAAACACAAGAAAAATCCCAGAGTAATAAAATTTGATAGGTTTACAGTAATATATCACATGCTTACTAAACTTAGGTGTGTATAATTCTATTTAATTTCTCATTCTCTCTTCCTCCCACTACTGATTGAGTTGATTGGTACACGCTTAAACTGAGAAACTAATGACTCAAGGAATCACAGTACTGGTTCTTGAAGACATTTCATTGGTGCTATTTTTATATTGTTGCAACAGCATGAATTTCAGAGAAGATACTTCTGATTTACACAAAGCTGATATTTCAGTCCTGGAATATTACCATGCAGAAGGTGCATACTCCATTTTCAAATAAATAATGAATACTCCTGGTTAAAGATATGTTGTTGTCATGATGAAAAAAACAAGCCCTGCTTTAGAATGCAAGTTTGTCTAGTAAATTTGAGAAAGATCAGCTGACACAAGGAAAGGAAACACCTAAGCAACTCTAAAGCAAGGAGAGAAAATTAGTTTGTGAATCTAATTTTTTTCTTTCTCTAAGAGGTCACTCACCCAGAATCAGCACACATTCAGCTGTACTGGAAGCTATGACAGGTAGGTCACTGACTGTGGGATATGAGTTATTGCACTGTAAAAAATTATTGGGTGCTGTAGCCACTTTGAGCTATGCACAATTATACAGCTGCTTGAAATCAGTGGTTATGCTGAATAAATGTAAAAGGCTCAGTAGATGTATTCACGCAGTCCTACACAGATGCTTTCAGCTCTCCCCTCAAAGCCAAATTCCTGAAGACCCTGTGCTATCTAACCACAGAATGGGTGTCACAGAGTATGCCACATGATAAACCCAGGAACCACCACAGGATTTTCTTCTTGTGAATGATCCATGGGGCATAAACTCAAGCCTTTGGTGAGAACATCCTTTCATCTGCCACTGTGGCTGAAGCCCAACACCCTCCCAAGCTTGCCCCTACCCCAAGCCATGCTGCATGGTGCTGCTCTGTGTGTTGCTGACAGACACAGGCTCTCCCAGCCCCACCAGCTTCAGCAGAGTGCAGCCCACCCAGGCACATCTCAGTAGCAGCAGCACACTTCCTTTCCTGTGCAAGTATAAAAGAATGTACCCTACACCAAAATTTTAGAAAGATGACTCTTAACTACAGTCTCTGGGGTTTTTTTTTATTATTTCTGTCACAAGAACAGAATATTGCCACTCAGACACATTCTACCATATCAAGAGTCTTCACTTGCCTTGACAGGATTGTTCACCTCACAGAGGCACCTACCTGCAATGAGCAACCTGTTTGCCTAGACATTTGGTAGAAACTTGCCACCCTTCAAGTGTATTCATCCAGCAATGCTTAGGGATCTAAGAGCATGTCTCTGGCCTCTTCAAAAGAGCACTGTTTGTATCAGGTAAGAGGAAAGGCACTTGTGAATCTATTTTGGGGCAGCATGATTACAGGTGTAAGGAGAAAAGGTGGGTGAATCCCTTAACTGGGCTGTAGAACACATTTGAACATCCTGTGAACTAAGAAGAGGCAACTGAAATAATGAATTCCTGAAATTGCAGGATCCACCTGACCATGGATTTCGTATAAACACTTTTCCTTTTTATTTTGGTCTTGACAAAAATGTTCTTTCTCAAGAACAAGCATTGCACATGTACCTTGAGCACAGTGGTTGTGCTGGATGTGCAGCTGCTCATCTCTGAGGCTAACAGGTGCCATGGACTCAAGGGACCACAGCACTTCAGAAAAGAATGACAGCTGAGCAGCGATTTCCTCTAAAATGTACTCAAAAAACAAAGCCTTAAACCTGCATGACATATTCTTATCCTGACAAGTCTATGACAGAGGATCAAGAAATAGAAACCACAATAAGCCTACAAAGGGTCCCTGTACAGGAATGCATGCACCACAGACAGGATGAATGGGCCCAGCAGAAACACAGGCATGTGTGTGACACAGCAACTTGAGAAAAAAAACACTCACTAAGGCATTCCTATCACTAGGCTTTTAGGAATCAACATTGTCCCAAAAATCTTGTTGACTGTGATGCATGCAACAATAAAAATTTATCTGTGTGAAGGGAAGGGCTGGAAATTAAAGGATTAGCCAAAAGACCACATCTTCTGAGATCAACCTGAAAGTGCATTTGTAAAGCACTTCACATTGGCTGTAAATACTCCTTGTTGATCTGCTTGACTCAATAGTGACATGGCAACAGGCAGAGGCTCAGATTCATCCATTGTTTGGCAAAGAAGGCCTGAGAGAAGATTAAGGGCAACAAATGCAAGACAAGGGAGAAGATGAGAGGGAGTTAAAAAGTTCCATTTGATTAACACCCATATTAAAGTGTTTATTTATACACTAATAAACATGTAAGAAAACACAGTACTTGACAACTGAGAATCACCCAAGTCATGACCTTTATTATGATACCTGAATGAAGGATGTAAACTCATTCAAAGCCTTATTAAAGCATAATTAAAGAGATTTTGGAGAGACAGAGCTACTAGGATTAATGGATTATAAATGTACCTATGCTCTATACTGACATTAAACTACAGTCATGTATTTAATACTGGTATTACTTATGGAAGTGAAAAAATGATGCTATCTGTGACCACATTCATCCTTTTATCAGCTACTGGTTTCTTAGAAATACTTCCTCTGCATATGATGAAATAATTCTGAAGGGGAAAATGTTGGTAAGATTTTATGGCAACCAAGAGACACTACTTATTGCAAAAGTCATTAGGTAAGGGTAATAACTGCATTCACTTTAACTGCCTGGTTTTGATATATTTTGGAATGCTGCTTACCTTCTGGAAGAACCTGTGGCTATGTAGTTTCAACAATAAGACGTTATCTCTACCCCTATACTTATTTACATTTCAAATTTTGAACTTTCCGTTCAAAACACCAGAGTTTCTCTGTAACTATTCATGTCTCGAACAACAGAAGCTATGCAGGGAAACGCAAAGGATGTCTAAAGTCTCCACGATTTTTTTTCTCAATCGTGGCCATAGTCCTAATCCTGAGGACAAAAAAAAAGTAAAACACGAGTAGGAAAATAAAGAGAAAACAGTACAGCTTACCTTGTGTAATGAAGATACTAAACCTGCATAAACAGTTGGGACCAGGTTTGATTTGTTTCTAAGTGAACACTACTTCTTATGTTCCTTAAGGAAAAGCAAATCTTCTCTTACAGCTTGTGGGAGTCCAGGGCATTCCTTTGGAAACACTGGACGAACAAAAACCTGTACAGGGAGGTTTAAAACCTGTAATGTTTTAAACAGGAATGTACAAGGAGGTTGTAGACCCTGCCATAGACCCCAGACAGGCAAGGGCCTCGACTACAGTCCATGGGAAAAGCTGCCAACACTATGGGAGGAATTGCAAACCCTCAAAGGTAAGAGAAAGTAATAATATTTTCACATTTGAGTTTTAGAATAAGAATGACCAGAGACAAGATGGAGGATTCTGGGCATTGCCCTGGGGTCTTCTCCTTCCTCTTCATCTCCATTTTGTGCAGTGATGATGACATTAAGTAGATTTAGAGGGATTGGGTCAGAGTAGAAGACATCTGTTTAGTGTAGAGTATAGATATCGGTTCATAATTGCAAATAATGTGCACATAATTTTCTGTATATAAGATGACGAGCCTCGGGCAGGCGGGGAGTTGTCACCTGTTGCCCGTGCTGTTCAGACCTTGGCAGAGCTCAGGGAAAAGGAATTGTGATAAGATAAAATAAACAAGAAGAACAACTTTGAACACGAACATCTAAAGACTCCTTGTGATTTCTGCGGGCGGCTCGGGGCTTTCCAAAGGACAAAGGGCAAAGACCACCCTCACCTCGGGCAAGCAGAGACCCCAAGAATAGCTAAAGAAGCAAAGAACTTTCTGAAGATAATGGCTATTTTTAACAGTAGTTAATTGTTTGCGGCTTTGTTAAAATTTTCTACAAATTCATATCTGAGAGGCTTTGTTAAGCTAAGAAAAAAAGAGTTAATGCACACTACTAGCAAATTTGTTTGAAGATTATTTTTAAATTACTATTTGAACTTGTCACATATATATAATTAAAGAGCACACAACCCAATTTTCTTTTTTTCTAACAGGTAATCTTTGTTTCTTTCTACTAAAGTCACTGTGAAAGAGTCTTTGCTTCTCCCTCTAAAGGGAGAAATTCTCTGCTATTGTTAAACCATAACAATATCAGCAGTGTCTTACCAGAAAGATTCATTAACAACCTTTTTAGCGAAATTCACATCTGTGCTGATTAAAGCCAAAAGAGAGAGAACAAGGGATGTCAATAGAAACATTCAGACATCCTTTTTTCCCCAAGTATATATATATGTATGTGGGTGCTAAAAGGAAATATTAAAAGTTGTTGTCATCAATGCAAGGGAAAATCACACATCTGTCCATCGTAAATGAACTGACTACTTTGGAAACTCTGGGAAAAGAAATATGCAGAAACAAATATGATTTTTTTTGTTATAGAAAGCCAAGTACCTCTAGTTGTCCCCCACCTTCCCTAAATCTGTTTTGTTAATATGTAACAAGAGAATTAGACCTCTTTTTCCCTGTTGCAATACGACACGGCAGAACAACACTCAGGCACTGAGATGTCCAAGGCAAAAAAGGAGCAGTTTATTTACAGACCTCGACATTTATAGAATTCCAACAGTGACCATGGATTGGAGTAAAAAAATTGTCCTCTCCAACCACACTGGTCAAACCAACAATCCATCAATTCTATCCTCCTCCAGCTCCACCACAAAAATAAGACATCAGAAGGCTGGAAAAGAACTTTAGAAAAACAGGATAACTTTTCCCCATATAATTTTTCAGTTTTTTCTATGTACTACTATAAAGAAAGCAAAAAATCTCAGACTCCTTTCTTTCAGTCCATTTGTAGACTGCCTTTTAAAATGTTTGTTAGATTATAGTTATTACACTCTAGTATTGCAGTATTTTATCACAGTGTTTCACTTTCTTAATAATTCTAAATAAAATGGAATTGATCTTTTTCACTTATCCTTTCTTTCAAACATGTGGTGTGGATGTTGTTTTCCTGGTGTGTATGAAATACTAACCTGATTTTCACAACCATAGGCTGTGTTGCATTTCTCAGATATTAAAGGCAGAAACACACAACTTGAGGTTTGTTATCCCATGTGGATTTAGATGGGAGACAAATCTCTCCTGGGACACAAATACAGTCATAAAAGGGGCCCATTTTGAGTCAGCGTGCCTGGTTTACCTCACTTGCTCTGAAAGATTTGCACTGATTAGAGAATTTATAATTTGTTTGCAATATGTATTAAAACAAATCAGTATGACCAAATGACACTCACCTAAGAAGCCCAAAGAAACCCAGGTATAAAATTGCTGAATTACATGTGTTACAATTGCTTTCGCACTCTTATGCCATCTACTGTCAAAGGGAAGGGAACAATGATAACACGATTCAAAAAATGAAAAGAAAAAATAATAAGACTTCAAATAAGTAGGATCAAAAACTTAGGAATATGACTTTCAGTCCAAGTCTATTAGTGGAAATTATATTAATAATCAAAAAAATAAACATAATATAATTGAGGAGATTTAACCTTTGAAGAGCAAATTTATGCCTCCTAGATTTGAAAAGTATGACTTCTTCCAAAGAGTCTGTAGTCATGTGGAAAGAAGATTTCTCAAACAACCCATCTTGGATTTTCAAAAACAGTTACAATGTTTTTCAAACAAACTAGGCTGTCATGTGGAAAAGTAGTAAGCTGTCTTGTGGATCAATACTTGGTGGAGAAGTAAGTAACAAATTACAGCAGTAAAGGTTCATTTTCCAAACAGAAAAAGAGAGAGGATTCTTAGGGGAGTCTCATATGAAACTGTCTTAAGGACCAAGCATATTCTTAAACAGCCTGCAAAAGAGACTGAAATATTAAACAAAAAAAATGCAAATGATAAAAAAATAGCTTCAGAGATTTAAATTAAAATTGACCATAGTGTTCTGGAAAAAAAACCTCAAACATTTTGTAATATTGAGCAGCAGATCAATAAAATGGAAAATAAAATTCATTGTCAGTGGTAAGAACTCAACTATACATACAAATGATGAACTGAATGAATTTCTGTATGTCACAGGTTTTGAAATTTTCATAGCAATGCTTAATCCAAAGGAAAATTGAATGCCAGGAACTTGTAGAAAGATAATAGAAAAAGAAACAGAAAACTGCTATAGTGATGTACAAATTCCTGATGCAAACAGCTTTTAATTATCATGCCTTCTTCTGGTCATTCCATCTCAAAAAAAGATACATTAGAATAAGACAAGAAATGATACAAAACACAAGAGGAAGGGTCAAAGAAATTGGAGAGGGTTCTTTCTACACAAGCAGAGCCTAAGCACACTAGAATTTTGCCAAAAGCCCCAAAAGAAACTTATAACAGAAACATGGCAAAGAAGATTAACACTGAATAATTTGTCATTGTTTCTCATAATACAGGAACTGGAGTGAATGAAAATAAATCCTGAGTCATCAAGTGAAAAACAAAGAGTGGAATTATTTTTTATTTCCAAATAAAAATGTGTTTAAGAAAGGTTCACAGACAGGTAATAAATACAGTGATGAATAAGCAGCCTCTGCAAAACTCATGTCACAGTTTGTACCGTGAGGAAAATATCACATTGAATTTTCCTGCCTTATCCTCTTTTCTAAAATAACCACTTTGTTCATTATTACAGAGAAGGGACAGTGGGTTAATTTCTCTGTGCTGGCTCTTCTGAGGCTGTCAGTGCCCTCAGATCATACATAAGAACAGGAGGAATCTCCCAGACTTGTTATAAGCATGGTGAAAGAAAGCTGGTTGAGTTTGCCCTTGGAATCCATTCAAGGTCCATCCAAACATATAAGTTCTCCCGAAAAGGACTTAATGGTAATAAAATCACCATATTAGGAGTCAAGAGCATCTGGCAGTGTACTCAGTACCACAGGTCTCACCTTTATGACTACTGAACTACAGGATAGACATACAAATACTAACGGGACCACTCTGCAGAAAGCTGTCAGCCTTTCCAAGGGTAGTGCCAAAAGCTAACTTAAGATCAAGTCTGGTTTTATTGGCAATTTCTTTAAATTCAGAAATTGCTTCAGAAAGTAACACTATATATATTTCTTTCTAATCTTATTTTTTAAGTAACTATGTTGAATTCAAGGATTTTTTGAAAAGAAAGACTCTGCTATTGTGAAGAAGTTGTCATTGTCAAGGAATAAGGGTCAGCTCTAGCCATTAATCCACTTTTCAAAATTCTCATTATCAAGAAATAGGAGTTCTGAAGACAGAATTAGGACAGAATTAGATCTGTAAAAACTTTGCTAGGAATTTTGCAGATTTTTCTTGCAGCACATCATAAATTTAAAAAAGGCATGAGGTAGCGTCTTTGAAGATATGGAGAATTTTACCTTACCTCTTCAGATAGGTTTTATCCATAGTCAAAAAATCACATAGAGAGTCAAAAGAAATCCACTGTGCAACAAGACCAAGATACAAGAAAAGGCAGTGATTCAGGAATTATAACTATAGATATTTAATAGGAACAGTAAAAAATGCCATCTCTTCATACAACATCTGAGTCCTGACCTAAATGATATTGGCAATGCTAGGCACTAATGCACCTGCTAATGCACCTGCACTGTATCTCCACTAATGAATGACATGAACTGGGAAGGCAGACAGTATGTCTACAGCTGCAGTCTTTACCAGTTAGTCAGAAATGATTCCCACAGCTCCTCTGAGCCCTGCAAATGCTGCAGCAGAAAATTCCACACATGGCTGCAAAAGAACTACTGCATTGGAAAACCAGACAAAAATGGTTTGCAAGTACTTGCTGGAAAAAAAAAGAAAAAAAAAAAAAAAAGAAAAAAAAAAATCTTATTTTTACTACTTTTAGTTATTGCAGATGCACTTTCAAATTGAGTTTTGCAGACTTTAAAGGCATTATCACTCAGGGCTAACTTTTAGAAAGGCTGAATTTTCACATCTATCAATGGAAGCTGGACACTAGCAAGAACCAGATTTACACTTATCCAGTACAGAGTCATCATTTTGGTTGCTCTGATAAAATCTGGTTCCAGTTAAGCCAACAACAAGTGTCTTTTTTGACTCAGTAGGACCAGCATTCTTCAGAACAGAAGAAAACTTCTTCAGTCCCCTGGGAGATTATTCATCAACTGGTACTACTTTACATGAACATTCCCATGTCCATTCTCACACATTTACAGAAAATGTATGTATGTACCTGTAGTATTCTTCTAGTCTATGCTGGTAGATGCATAGACTAGATCCCTGGACATCAAGGGTGGGATTTTTTATGCCTAACTCTAGCTGTCTCAGAGGAGTTGTCTATTCTAACCATTTAAGTAAGAAAAACTTCCAGAATATAAGTTGTAAGAGTTATATTTAAAGTTTACATACCAGACCTCTAAAAGCTGCTTGAAATGTCGCTTCATACAACTGACCATTATGTCTGAGTCACCACAGTAGACTTTGAAAAGTACTTAAAAATAAATTACATACTGCACATTTTTTATAACCAAAATAACCTGCAAGGTTGATTTCAGTGAATCAAATCATAGCAGCTTTCTTCCAGGCAAATAAAAATCCAAAACTCTTTGAAGCTGGAAACAGGTATTACAACTTAAATGGCCAAAAATCCATTGGAAAGGAATAGATTTGAAAATGTTTGAAAGCATATCATAGAAGGTTTACAGTAAGTCCCCTAGAAGGTACTTCTAGGGTACCATTGATTATTGCTACAGTAGCAATTTATCCTTTTTTTGATTAGACAAAGACAAAATTTTGCAATTTTGTCAGTACATTTTTGATTCCAATGTTAAATAATACTAGGTTTTGCTATCTCCAGTTAAACACTGGTTTCACACTGCAGACAAATAGAATTAAGAACATCATTTAATGGTAGAAAAGATGTGAACAAGTAAGAGCACATGAACACTGCAATTATAAAAAATGAAAATATCCTATTTACTTTACTTTTCATTCTATTTATTTGTTAATATCAATCATTAAACTCATTGATGACTTGGACAAACAATAATTTAAAAATCCAGGAATTTCAGATTTCTAGCAAAGCAAGACTAATAGTTTGAAAGACACCAGGTACTAAAAATTCTGTGAAATATTTGTGATGCAATACAGTGGAAAACAAAAATGGTAGGGAAATGCAACAATACATTTGGCTGCATTGCTTTCCTACTGAAGGCAAATAAATTCCATATCTTGGAGACAACAGGCCATCAGTAGCTGTAGATCAGGTACATTTTCATTCAAATGCAAATTTAAGGAAAAAAGAATACTGCACTAGCAGAGTTCTTCCCATTGTAAGTTTAAATGTCTTCCATGACAAAGGTGTAGAATTGATTTTGGGAAGGAAATAGTTTTGTGCATAGATTAACTAAAAGAAATATGGACAAAACGCAGATCCATTAAACTCAAATACAATCAGAACAGTTGCACCTTCGTTTCCCCTTCCTCTCACCCAATGCACGGGGTGCCCATGGGTATAGTCACAGCAGAATTCAATGTCTGCTGGACATTGAGTGGAGTGTTCTCCAGATGATTAAGCTCCTGACTGTGGGCATCAACAGAAACATCGCAATCATTACACAACTGACCACCCAGGCAGCTAAATATGGACCATCCTTCTCCATCAGTCCCTCACCCAGTGGTTGTTTCCAAGCACATCTACAGTCATAGGCTCTGCTCAAGAATAGGAGTATTGTAAGCTTTCTTTACACCACCTGCCTGAAAAGTGGAAAAATCTGCTCAATAGCCTGTGGGTTTAGCTGTAGTAAAAAGATTTGTGAACCAGTCCTAGACTATGGATAGTACCTGTTTCTTTATTCCTAGAGGGTCTATTAAAGTGAAATGCATACTCAGCCCTGAAATCAAGCATGGGAGGCTCCTGTATGAAAGACCTTGTCACATAGCATGCACATTTCTATGGTTTGGGGTTTGAACATAGGCACTCTGAGCAGGGGAGAATAGAGTTAAGAGCAGGGATAAGGCACTGGATTCTCTAAGACCTCTGTGCTAGACAGCAGTCCTGAGCACAACTATTTCACTGGTCTAGAAGCAGCCGCTGGGCAGTATTTGTAACTAACCTACCTGAAGTGTCTCTGAAGCAAAGGGATCACTGTGAGGAAGAACTGCACAGCATCTCTGACCAGATGGCTGAATGTCCATAAATCTCAGCTGTACCTATAAGAGCAGAGCATGCCTGACGCCTCTGATCACACAGCTGACAGTGGGAAGCATCAATGCTGCTGGTACCACAAGAAGTTTTAAAATACCAGACACATTCTGCACACAGACACGTGTGATCAGGATTTAAATTAGAAAGAGGATTCTGTTGGAAATTTAGGTCTACAGTAGCCCCATTTTTTAAATCTGTATTAATGACTTACATATTTAAAGTCCACCTTGGTCCTACTAAAACACTTCTGGTTTTGGCTCTGGACTCTCTCTGCTGTGTGTGGATGTGTTGGCTCAGCAGCGTTAACAGAAGTAGAAGGCAGTAAAAGTTTATTTTTCTTTTAAACAGTGTAAGCCAATCTGCCCTAGAACATGCACAGAGAGTTGTTACGTTATTTAACAAGGTGCCACTTTTACTCGGTCACTTTTTTAATAATAACTACATTATGCTGCTAGATGTGCCAACTAACATAAGTTTTCTTTCATCCAACTAAAGATCACACTGTGAGGATTTTCCTTGCCAGTACATGGGATTATTTATATCTAGTAAGAACTTCTATGAACTAGTTAGTGTTGCCAAGCACTTACTCTTTTTCTGCAGATGGTTATGCTAGGGCAGAATTACTCTCTTTAAAGTTACTTCTATACTTTAAAATATACATTAACAAGAGAATACAAATTAGAAATAAACCACAAATGTATTTCCAATGCTGTGGTTGTCCAGTTCAGAAGGGAAGTATAAGGGCTTATTCAGACTTGCTTGAATGCTTCTACAACAGAGTTAGAGTGCTCATTTCCTTAAAGACAAAGCCAAACCCATGAAGATTAGTAATTAAGGGATTGGCATTCTAAACCTGAAAGCTCTAAGACCCATGCTAAATGACTAACAGCCTATTCGGCATTTTTCTTCACCCAGATATAAGGAGAAAATTACATTCCTGTTTCAACCAGCAGAGAGAAACAAAATATTATCATTGACAAATTTGCTCCTATTGCAAGTGAGAAGCAACACAGGCATCCAACATATGTGCCTTTACATATTTTGTCCAAACTGGCAAATCTGTTTAGTTGGGAAGGGAGCAGACTGGGTTGAAGAACAACTTGGAGTGTGACAGTAGGAGGATACACTACCAGCATTATAGCATTCAAAAAGCACTCCTCAAAGGGCAGAGGAAACCTGCACGGCTAAGGAATGCCAGCATCTGTAGCCAACAGCATGTAAGACAAGCATCATATCCAGCTGCTTTCAATTCCCCAGCTCAAAAGAGCAAAACCTCATTCATAACAGAGGCAGCCTGTAGCATGAATCTAGCATAAAGTGTAACCTCAGACCTCTGCTTCTGCATGCAGTGAGAAGATTTTCAGCTCTCTGTTCTTAGGTTGAAGTTCTGCTTAGCATCATGGGGGAAAGCATGATTGCAGGAAACATGTGCCATTTTTGTCATACCATAGACAGTGTTAAAAAGGAGGCATAGTGGAATGTAAAGCAGTGTAAGTACTTAGGCATGTTTGTATGATTCTCCCTTTAAGTTGTTGACTGGTTTAGTGTTCTGACTGCTTTTCTAACAAGAGTCTAAAAAGAGTCTATGGGAAGTGTAACTGAATGCATGGAATTTGTCTTGTGGCACTGAAAATGTCTTTAAGAAAGGGCCTTGTAACTTCTCTTTTGAATTAGGAGAATTGATAAGCATTTCTGAAGGAGAACGGCTGGGGCTCAAACTGGGCATTAGAAAACACCTGTCCTGGGAGCACAAAAACTCCTGCTTCCATCACTTGGCTTAGGGGCAGTGTCCCCATATTGCCACTGTCAGAGTGGCAGAGCTAGCCCCTAACCCGAGCATGGGGGTGCAACCTAGAGGTTTGTTGAAAACCTTTGGGGACTTCCAAGATTCAGCTAGGCAAAGTCAAGATCAGTCAAAAATTGATCTAGTTTTGGCAATAGCACTTCTGTGATTAGGCTGTTGTGACTTATTTGTCTGAAGACTTTAGTAACCTAATAGCTAATAAATATAATATTTGTTTTAAGTATTTTTCAGAGACTCTAAAGCATGACTAAGTCTCGCCAATTAAGAGGTTGATAAGGGCTTATTTCTCTGCAAGTGAAAGTGTAGCAGCAACTGTTTCCTAATGTTCTTGGCTCAGCACACAGAGTACAGCTTGTAGATACTATCAAACTGAGTTTTGAAAAATAAAATATATCTTGTCTCCCTGTGTGTTTCTTTGAATCTGTTAGTAATTGTACCCTTTCTTTGGCTGCTTTTTGTATCTTTTCCATCCTAAGTGGTATTTTGCATGCAATACAGTATCATTTCCAATTTGAATCCTTTATCAGCTCTACCTGTCCACTGATATCACATTCAAGCTGCTTACATTCACCCTTAGCTACACTATACTATCCATACTAACCTATTAGTTCCTCCCTTTGTCTTAAATGCTCTTCCCTATGCCAAAGGCATATCTTTCCTTCCTGCTACTCCTATCAGGTAACAACAAAAAAGAATGTTCACTATTTGTTTTATGCTTCTGTCTTCTTTATTAATACATATTAGTTTAATCCCTGTTTTGTTTTGGTGGGGTTTTTTGGTGGTGTGTTTTTTGGTTGTTTTTTTGTTTTTTTTTTTTTTTTTTTTTTTTCTCTCATTATGTAGTTACACTCTTCAGGAGAGGAGCTATTTTGAAATCAATACACTTAGGGGTTTTTTTTCTATTTGTGACTCAGGATTACCATAGTAGAGCCTGTCAGGACAGAAATAACCCTTAGATTACTCTTTCTTTGTCAGCTATTCTCACTGAAGCATAGGCCATTGTTGACTAATACTTAGAACTTTTCCCTATATTCATATTCCTATATCTTCTCAGGTAAATCTGGCCACAACTTTTATGTTTGTCTTAACAGTTATTTAGGCCATTATATTTAGACCTAAATATTATATTAAATATAAAATCTGTACTATTTGGATATCCTACTTGAACGTGATATGTTTGATATAAATGGAACTGTTGCAGATTTTAAGTATTTTGGGAAACCCATTGTATTGCTATGTTTTAATCAAATGTGACTCACACTTCTGATACTCCGTAAACTTTGAAAAATCGTTTCATCTTTGGTAGGACTTGTCCTTCAATCTCATCTATTCCTGGATTTGAAGGGAGAGAAGCATACTGTACATTTAGACTGCTGGGGTGCCATGCTTGACAAGCATAAGCTTTTAAGAACAAAATCCACCTCAGTTTAAACAGCATTCCTAAACCTGCCAACTGTTTACTTGAATCAAAACCAAATTTTTCAACCAGTCTTCTTTTAGCCAGAAGCTATTAGCTTTCTAAAAACCACCATGGCACTGAAAATTATAAACTCTCTGATCAGCTGTCAGATGCCAGCTGCCAGCTCATTGCATGCTAGAAGACAACTAGAAACTCCACGTCTAGTTTAAGGCAGTTTCAAACCTTCAGAATGATGCGTGGCTCCAGCAGGGGTTTCTTCTGCTAAACTCACCTCCCTCAGAGGAGATATTTTCCTGGGACTTCATAGCTATGCAGTCAAAAATCTTGAACTGTAGAAAACATTTCTTTTATATGTCAAATCAGTTTCGTCTAGATGCAGTTTCTTTGCTTCTAGAATCAGCTATCCACTTACCATTAATTCCATTTTATTAATAGGGAGCTGTTTAGAACTTGACTTACAACACTGTGTTTTAATGCCTCTTCAAGCAAAAGATTTTCTCTTGAACAAAGATAAAGCTTAAGTCACAGTGTAGTGTCAGGACAACATAACCATCTTTTCCCATTTTCTTTTATCTATGCAAATCAAGGAACCCAAATGATTTCTACATCCTTCTTAAACTCTAAATGGAAAAATGTGTTCAGGGACAGATGGAATTCTCTATCCACATGGACTTTTTGTCTCATCTCAGCTGCAAGCTGTTCAAGCCACTTTCCAGTAATACCATTAGACCTCTCAGCTGGCACAGCTTTCACATATCTTGTACAATCTCTAGTCCTGTTCCAATGTCTCTGGTCTATTATTTTATTTGGCAGACAAACACACTCAACTGTCCCAAATATATTTTCTGGCCCCCTGTGTTTTATTAGCTGCCAAAATGTCAGTATAACCCGCAGCAAAGGAAGTAAGAAGGACTTTTTGTATTAATGTATCTTATTCATTAATCCACTGGGGAAAGTTTTCTTGTTTCTTTCTTAAAAAGTGAACTGTGACTCATTGACACATTCAGTGTCCTAGTATAATACCCATTTCTTGTTTCAAAAAGCTGACCCAAGAGATTGTGACATACTGCTCTACAGCACCTTTAGGAAGTGGCTGTTCCCAGGAAACAGGAGGCATTTCTGGAACACAGAAGCAAGGACTTTATCAACAACGCCCAGAATTACAGTACTCTCGTAATCTTAGTTGTGCTAAGAGATCTGACTACATATTATTTTGCAGTTGTACAATGACCAAATATCTCCTTCTGCATTTCCCACCAGACTTCCCTGTAAAGTTGATCTAATATGACAGTACCTCAGTAAAGGGAAGAATTTAGCTGAAAACATGGCACTGAAAAGCATTCTCAAACAATACCTTTCCGTCAGCTCAAATGATGAACAATACTAATCAGAACTACTTTTTTTGTTTCATGAATATAAGGAAGTACATAATGTAAATACTGATTTTCTTTAGAAAATATTTTGGATTTTAAATGCTGTACTCAGCTGTTTTCTCATCCCTTGGGGAGCTACAAAATAACATCAGGTTACATTAACAACAATGTACGATAACACCATATATTAATTCAACAACAATGTACAACAGCATACATTAATTCATGCATGACATTTTGTACCTGTGGAGAGATTTTCTACAGAAATTCTAGTATATACATTTTATCTTGGGTTTATTTAAAAAGGAAAAAAAACATTTAAGCTGTTTCACCTACAATGCTTATTCAATTGCTTCTGTTTGCATACCACTGACTTTTCTGGAAAACTAATGCACTAAAAACACATCAGTTTAAATACTGTTATTCCAGCAGAGTTAGAAGTCTCTATCAATTTCTATCAGTATGTTGCTTTAATATGGAATCATATATTTATGAGACAAACATATTTTGACTCTGAACTGTGGGTTGCCACTACCCAGCATATTGCTCTATATATATTTTAATATTAGACAGGAGAAGAAAGTATTGTGACATCTGGTAAAACCAAAACACTAGTGAATCTCACTTAGAAAGAGAGGCTCCGTGTTTCTGCCAAGGCGATATCAAAATCTGTTGTGCTGTTTCTAAGGATAATAGGAAGAGCACCCACATTGTGATAGAAAAGAATGTCTCACATGGCATAATGGAAGAAATAAATTATGACCAACAAAGTAGCAAAAATAGCACATTGATTTTCAAAAGGTGGCTAATGCTAACTTCTATCTGCTAACCTGCAGTCCTTGTTCCAAACCATAATTAGAAAGTCTTATCAGAAGCTCTGTAAATTAGCACTGAAACTAATTTGGTCACATGACTTATAATGCCTAGTGACTAGTTTAGACTGGTAAGGTAGACTGGCAAGGTAGACTGGCAGCCCGCAAAGCATTGCTGATGCACATGCTCACTATGCTGATGCACTGCAAGTTCCACTCTTCCCATTCTCACAGATGAAGATGAAACCAATTTTCACTGGTTTAATTGCCATTTAATTGTGAAGATTTTTTCCCTACAAACTCATTTGCCACTAGATGCCACTAAAGGTCAAACAGGCTGCACAGAAGGCTGAGCATTGACGCCATTGCACTGGTAGTGTCCTGCCTTCATGTGCAGAAGATGCGCATCTCTTGAGGTAGAGGTAAGAAGTCACACTTCTATTGTATGTGGCTATGAAATGGATGGAGCTGGCCACATATGCTGAATAATAAATGTCACAATGTCTGGAGGTGATTTAGGGATTGTTTGAATCCCTCTAAGCTATAGGAAAATGAATTAACTCAAACATATCAGGGAATTCCTGTAGGTTCACAATTTCTGAAGGAAATTGTGCCACTGGGATGAAAAGAAGTATAAGAAAGGTGTAAATGAGACAGCAGTTAACTCCACTGAAGCTTGTTTTAGACCACAAAAGTGTAAAAATATAAGTAAAAGATGAATGTGAAAAAATTCCCAGCATAATAAAGTCAAGGGCAGTTTAAAGGAAAATGCTTTAAAGTCCTGATAGGGGTCCATACCGCTGCTGAAATAAAAATCTCTGCTAGTTTTGAGGTGAGTTGACAGGAGGGGAGAATGTAGCATACTTTGTATGCTGGGCTTTCTCTGTTCCTCGAAGATCCTTCTTCCTATTTCTGTCTTCAAATTGGATTGTACCTAGCTGTCATAATGGTCATGCAGAGAGTGATAGCGATCTGCATTGTCTAAGAAGAGCTCTGAAGTCCCTTATGTTAAGGAGGTAAAATCCTGTCAGTGCCATTTCCTTTGAATAAGACATGACATTCTTCAGAAACACATAGTTTGGTGTTTCTCATCTGGTTAACACACCAATAAGAGCTTTGGTTTGGTGTGGGCATTTGGTTGCTTCCCAGAGAAGGTCAGAGATGCTCCCAAAGAAAGGAATCTGTGGCCAGTGATTTTCTGTGTCAGGCCTTCAGTTTTCTTTTACCGATGCATGGGGTACTCCTCTCAGAAATGTTTTCTTGTTGGAATTTAGTA
The DNA here is from genome assembly GCA_027886175.1 of Phylloscopus collybita. Classification (NCBI taxonomy): domain Eukaryota; kingdom Metazoa; phylum Chordata; class Aves; order Passeriformes; family Phylloscopidae; genus Phylloscopus; species Phylloscopus collybita. Next base: position 43,223,660 of record JAJNNQ010000137.1, on the reverse strand, counting down.
TTTAGGACATTTTTTTCTATAGTTCTATGTAACTGAAGGATAAGACAAGCAACGTTAACACCATCACTAATATTTCGTATGTTCAGACTTGTATATAATTTGGGGATAGCTACATGAAAATGCAACAGACAGTGGAAGTTTGAAAAATGTTTATCAAAATTTTAATTGTGCCAACAGTTTGAAAAAACTTGTCCCTTATGAATTTTTCTCAACTAAGCTGGCTGTTTAGGCTATATTTTTATGAAATATAAAACTCCATGTTTGCTAAACAGTCTATGCATGGAGAGTGAAGCACTACAAAGCATCATTCAATATTAATTACTACCCTACTGATTGGTTTACATTTCACCAGAAAAGACCATCAGAAAAGAAATTGTGATTTATGTCAGTGGTTGTTGCTTATGGTGGTTGGCCTTGGCAAATAATTTAAATACGGCATAAACAAAAAAATTCACTTTAGCAATGTGGAAAGAAAGTTCAATAGGGACATAATTTGTTATTTGTGCCAGAGACAAATATGCAGGTTATTTCCTCCATTTTCTTCATAAGAGTGCTAAAGTGTGTCCTACAAGAAGAGCAACCAATGAAGTATGACTCTGACTGTGGTTTAAAGCAGAAATGAGTAAGGTTTTCTTTTATAGGGTAGCACAATGTTCAGTACTACAGATATGCACTGCACTCATGTAAACTTCCAGTCTTCAAGCTGATTCCTGCAGACCATTCTGCCTCCCTGCACTTTAGGTGATGAAACTCTGCCCTTGAATCTTGGTCAGGAAAAAGACTTTGCCTTTTAGTCTGCTAATACCAGTGGTTGTGACTTAAATGAGAAGACAGGAATAGAACTTTCATGGAAGCACTCAAATCATCACTTACAAGACAGCACATGTAGAAAGAGGGAGAGGAAACAAGTGCCAAACATCCAAACAATGGCACTGTTCACACAAGCCAAAGAGGAGAAAAGATTCAGCACATCCAGAACTAGAGAGGGAACTGTGGCAGAGAATGTCTGCAAGGAGCAAATATGTCAATGAGAAGCTGCCTTCCTTAATGTTATGTAAAGGTAAAAGATATTGATAATCCAGAAGTCAATTGTAGTTGATGAAGAATAATTTCACTCAGCAGTGTTGGCCAGTGGGGAACTGGGAAGGGAAATGTTTTGGAAAAATAAAACTAAAAACTATGAAGTCACCAAGATCTAGCTCCTTTCATTAAGGATTTTCTTTCTTTCTTTTTCTTTCTCTTTCTCTTTCTCTTTCTCTTTCTCTTTCTCTTTCTCTTTCTCTTTCTCTTCGTCTTTCTGTTTTAAAGATTTTACTTTCAAAGTCAGGCTAGTTTGGAAAGTACAGAAACCTCTCAAAAATCATTTTAATTTGGGAAAAACAAGGAAAGAAAAGATCTTTAGCTTCTGTCCAAGTAGGATTAAAGATGCAAAGTGTCTGTATGTACACCTAAATCCTTCATTACAGTGCTTTGGCACAGGACATTTTATGTAATAAGGATTATTTGGAGCTTTTATGGTATTTGGCTTTGTTTCATGTAGCAGAGATATCAAGATTGCACCTGTTTATGTCATTCAACAAATTATTTGGCTTTGGTAAAGAGAAGAGTAATCACAGCTAGAAAAACTTCATATTCAGCACCTAAAAGGCATATTTTTATCCTATTTAGAAAAAAAAAAAAAAAAAAAAAAAGGTAAATACTGTGGTTCCTCTCATCATGGCTCTTCTCTTAGGAGACATCAGTACAGCAATCCACATCTGAGAAGTGCCTTCTGGCACATCTAACCAGTTTCACTAATCCTGCCTGCAAAGCCTGTCACTGTGCATCCAGACACTATCTCCTGTCTGCCACTTCCAGTGTGTGTACTGCAGCCATGTGTTGTCCTTCAGCTGAAGAACTTGTGGTGTTTTCTGCCTTCTCAATCACTGCTCCAATTGCCACCAGTCAGTCAGCTAAAATTGGCTCAAAGAGTGTCAGCTTAAGGAAGTGAAACACCAGTTGCAACCAGCACCAACTTGCCATAAAATTTCAGCATCAGATCAGGCAAATAAATGTTCTCAAACAAATGTAGAGAAATGCATTTCCTCTGTGTAAAATAATATCAATGAAATGTCAGTGTCTGTTGCTAGATTAAGGGACCATGTGTTTTCTTTCCTTCCTAGCATAATGAGGTCATACCTTCATTGCAGAGAGTCTGGTAGATATCTATTTTTAGATGCATTTTGACAATGGCATGTGTGACAGTTACAAGCAAAATAGAACCTAAGGTGGTACTGCCTTGAAAGCACCCCAACAATTGTCTCAGTTTAGCAGAGTTAAAAGATGTAGTAGAAAAATAGGAAAGAAAAGGCTATTTTACATCTCTGGAAAGAAATAACAGTTCATTTTCACACTTATATTTTAGATTCTGTGATTATAGAAGTCATTAGTTTATATTATCTAAAAGTTGGGTTAACTTTAACTCCTGTAATAAAGCCCAGAGGTGTGCAATTGGAATAAACTGCAAGCTAAAGAGTAAGAACTATACAGAAGGATCAGGGGAATTATCGGGGTTTTTTTTGCTTATAATGGAGATGACTGAGTTGTGGGAGGAAAAATGGGCCAATGGTCTTCCTATATTTTAGACATAACTGTCAGAGAAAAAGAACATAAACTGCACTCTTTGTTCTCTGAGAGAAGAACTAGGGGTAATAAGCAAAAACTGTAGCAAAGATGATCTATATCAGACATTATAAAAGAGATGTATAACTGTCTGGTGATTATTTACTAGAATAGCTTGCCCTGGGACCATGAAATTACTATGACTCTTAGGTTTCAGGAAGCAGTCAGATGGACATCTTTCAGGGGTGCTTAGAAACAGCTGCTCTTGTCTTTGACTTGCAATATAGTGTCTGGCCTTACTTTCTATAACTCCAGAACTGGCCCAGTCAGAAGCTGCAGAAGCTGGCATAGCCTATGCAGTCAGAAGCAGGCACGGTGTGCCTGCCAGCACAGAGTATCCCATGTAGGAAAACCACCATGAAGTATATCTGACAAGCACTGCTGGCTCAGTGTATCTGTCAGCTTCCATATATACTATGGCAAGGACCTAATATTTAATTCACTGGAAGAAGTGTTGCACAAAAGGCAGAAAGAGAGAAGAAAAGACTCCAAGAGGACAGGCAGAGGTCTTGATGAATATGTGGAATCCTACTAATAGTTTTTCAGATTGGGAAAGTTTTGACAGCTGATTCTCTGAAATGATACAAAGTCCACTATAACTTACATACAATCAGTAACCTATGTTACAGTCAGTCTGTAGTGCTTGCATGTGCTTTTTGTATGTACTTAGTGTATTTGGTCTAAACTGGAAAACAGAGTTTTGCTATGGATATAGATGGATAGAGATGGACATAGACGGATATAGATATTAATTTATATATGTTTGTGTACTAATTTATATACATACATGCCATAATACAAAATTTCCTAGTCATTATTAGTACAAAACTGTCCATATAACTATGTGTATAGTAATGAATATATAGGATCTCTATGCATATATACATAAAAATTAAATGAAGCAGCCAAACACACTTTGTCTTTTAGATTACTGTTATTTACAAATATTGTTCAATGGATTAAACATCAGAAAGAGCTACACATACTTTCATGAGACTTTTTGGGCCACTCACTGCAGTATACTTTCTGGCTTTTCAAACTCTTAAGGTCTATACAGGTGTCTGTTTTGCTTTTCTGTCCACTCTGGGGTCTTCTTCAGTGTCCCAAAAAGCAGTTTTAACTTCAATTTAAATATTGGATTATATTTCTCTTTTGTCCATCATACCACACTGTTAGGGGGACAAGGCAGCTGGATTTTTTTCGAGTACATTTTACTTTGAAGACCTCACTTCTAGGACAACCAATAATCACTGTACATTTAGGTCAGTATCTTCGTATGGTTGTAACCAAAAGGAAACCTTACAGAATCCTTTTTTCATAGATTTCATATAAGGTTGAAAGAAATAGTTTGGAAAGTATTGTAGCCAACTGCTCCTGCCATGTCCAGCACATTTTATTTTCAGCTACTTGTGATGAAATGAAACACAAAAAGCACAAAACAAAGTATGGGAAGAAAGGAGGACTAATGCTTTTGAGCAACAGCTCACTGCTCAGAATAGAGCATGTGGGGGACAAGTATTCAATTCACCTTTTTCTTCAAACCCCTCCTTTCACTGACTGATAGGACTACATCATGGGTTGTTTCAGAGGAAAATGTTCTTGAGCTCTTCTATTCATGCCATTCCAATGTGTATAAAATGCTAAAGCATTCACAGAGAACCATACTGGCACCTCTCAGGAGAGTCACGGTGTGAGCAAGAGACATGATGTCTCTCACTGGGTAACACAGAGAGAACATCTACACAGGCACATCTACAGAGGCACAAGAAAGAGAGCAAGAGACAATGCACAGAGCACTAGGCCCTGGTGAAAGGATACCCCCACCTGTGGGTCTGCCTCTTTCCTGCACGTACACAGCAATGTCTGCTCTCTGCACTCCAGGGCTTGGAGTGGGGCAAGAGGCGGTGCTGGTGGTAGTCCAGAGCTGATCACCAGCCTTTTCTGTTTAACCAGTATGCATGCTCTTTAAGTAGAGGATACAATACTTTCTCTCCACCTTCCATATATGCCTTTGCCATCAGTGGTTGCCTGCAAAATTTCTGAGATCCTTCTAGAGCAGCTCTTGGTATTCTCTTCCAGAAAGGACCATGATATCTGCAGGCCAGCAGAGCTCAGTGAGAATCCTAACTGCCTACAAGGACAGTATGAGCAGCCATGGTGATTTTTGTCTGCCCAAATCTGAACACCTGTGATTTAAGTATACCCATCTGAGCTGTTCATTCTAGACTTCCATTATAATCAAAAGACACAAATAGGCATACATAGAGCACAGTTTGCCTTATTTATTTCATGCTTGAGTGTGTCTAAAATAATAAGACTAATTCAGTCTATCTAAAGTTACTTCTCCTCCTGAATATAAAGGGAATTCAGATGCCTAGTTCAGTATGAGAATCTTTTTACAAAGCTGGAGAGATGATTTGTATCTCACTCCAAACTCAGGCTCGCCTGTGGGGTTCTAGTAGCCCTGCAAATAATGACCAACTACCATTTTGGGGACCACTCACTGAGACTTGCTCTCTCCTAACCAATAGGCAGTGGACACTGAAAGGCTGAGGAAAAAAACTCAGATTTTCATGTTAGCATGGTTACCTTTTACATTGCGATTCAAACTCTGGAGGGTTCGTTTCCATCTGCTGTACTTAACCAGCCACATGGTCCCAAAAATAGTGGTTTTATAGAGATAGGTCAAAGAAGATGGATAATTTTTCAAACCCAATTCTCCCCTAACACTGGTGTTAATATGAAACCTGATATGATCTGCTCATAAAGCACTTTTTTCGGGATGTAGATGTTGTATTCAAGCACTCACCCTCTACTATGAGGCTAATATTGTAAAATGTCATAGATGTAATGTAGTGTAGGTGGAAGCCCAGACAGGGATGGGTAAAGGGTAAATGTTTACCAGTCCATGACTGACCTGTCCTGGCTCCACTACTCACCCTGTAGCTACATACATTCTGCAAAGTGAATGGGGCACACCTCAGGGTAACACTCACGCTTCAGTGATTTACCTGAGAACACAAATGAGTATGGGTTGAATGCAGAGTGAAGTAGTGCTGTGAGAGGCCAATCCAGTGAGTGAGAAAGAGCTGACTGGGAAAGGAACCTCTTTGAATCAGGGTTCCGAAGAATGAGTGGGTAATGGCTTGGTAAGACTGGTAAAGATGTCAGTCTTAATAGGAAAAGACCTCAGATGCAGCAAAGGCACATGCAAAGAGAAAAAAAAATGAAAGGTAGAAACTATCACAATATTTTGTATTTAAATGATCTAGTTGCAGATTCCCAGTAAATTTTGTTTTATCTACAGAAAATCTGGGTTTTCTTCTTTTTCCTAAATTGATTCTTTACAGAATTTGTGTGAGTTTTCTCTTGTTTCCATGGTATCTGTTATGCAGACATTGGCTTTCTATTCTGGGCTGAAGACAGAATGAAAAGCTTGAGTTGCTGGGGCTAGATTACTACTTGCTGTAAATCAGGACAGTAGTATCAACTTCAGTGAAGTCACTGTTTATTTATATCAGCTGACCTTTGAAATTTTATGATGTAGAACATTATGAAGAAACCTTGGAAAGGAAGTCCACTTATTTGTTAGGCATCTTAGTGTTTGTTTGTATTGGCTTTCAGAATATATGGATTGTATAAGGCAGAAAATGCACTACCAGAATTCAGTCACATAATGGATTACAAAAGAGAAGGCAATATAAGGACAGGCTGGACAGCTCCAGGCTCACTGAACAAATGGTAAATGTAAGAACTTGATGCTTTTGTTTTCACAGAATTTAAAGACATTTTCAACATTTTCCTTCCTTTTCAAGGGAAGATGTAGGTCCTGCAGCTTAGGTGTTACAGCACTTAGCACAGGCAGTGTCTTGCATCTTCATTGATCCCTACAACCTGTGAGTTCCTGTGTTCACAGATTTGCACTGCCACAGACTGAATCAATGGTGATCTTTTTGTTTGGTTTTTTTTTAGACCTCCTCCCTCAAAAACTACTCTGAGTAATTTCTTCTCTGAGACATGCTCAAATGGACAACTTACCCACCAGTGTGCTTATTTACCACTATGTGAACTGCTTCCCATTTGTGATGTTATAACATCCCTATGGCAACTGCAGCACTTGCTTACTTTGGAAAGTCATTTTAGGAAAGTATTGAATTTATTTTTAGCTTCTTTTAGTGAAATCTAGCAGCTGGAAATGAAGTGAGCCAGCACCATGTTACTAGCCAGAGCTATGCAGAAGAAAGGTTAAGTTAAAACCACTGGTTTTAATAAAATTAATTTCATTATTATTTAATTTTTTTACTCTCCAAAATGCCTGAGTCCTTTTTCTCTGTGAAAGTATATGTTGTCGAAGGGCTGGCTAAAATTGAAATTGGAATTTGAGATGTGGAGACACCACCATTATAATTTTTTTTATTGTGATGTTTATTATTGACCTTAATTTCAAAAGCCTTGATCATAACAACAGTTCAAAATCATAATTTAAATCGTGAGAATGATGATTAATTGAGAAAAAGTGTAAGGAAAATTGTCTTGTATAATAAAAATATCTTCAGCTTGGGTCTATTTCACAGATTTGTATATTTACAAACAGCAATAATGAAGAAAAAAATCAATTCAAATGTCACTTTTCCTTTCCTGCTTACAGTGCAGGCAAAACCAAAACCAAACCAATCCAAACCAAACCAAAAAAAAAAAAAAAAAAAAACAACCAAACCAAACCAAACCAAACCACAACAACAACAACAACAACAACAACAACAACAACAACAAAAAACCCACGAAACTATATTCCCTCTTCAATATATAGTGTGATGAAGGAAGAAGTAATTCAGAAAGTCAACCATAAATGTCACATGCCATCAAAATCAGCAGGCATTAAAATCAGAAGACTGTTATTAATGGAAGGAGTCCCCATTCAGTCTTGCCATAATCTGATCATACCATTTCTGTAATTATAAGCTTGCAAATCACATTTTCTAGTTACTTTTGTCTCCTGACACCTGTATTAAGGTGTATTATCACCTCCTATGACACATGTTTATGATTTACTGCTCTTTTGCATGTGATGCGACCATATTTCATCCATCCTTCTCCACAGGGAAGTTGGAAAACGCTATAAATTAAACTTGGAAGAGACATTAATGTGTCTGCTTATCAGTCTTCACAGGCAAAAGGGCAGATACTGAACAAAAACTGAGAGACACTGTGGCAGGTAATGTTGTAGTGCTCCAAAGTTAAGAGCACCCTCCTAGTTACTGAATTCATAATGCCAAGGTAGGAGCTGAAGATGCTGTGTAGCAACCAAACTCGTTGCTGTTCGGCTCCTGCATCACTTATCACAAGCAATCTAAGCCCTGAGACGTTTTCACCAGACCACAAGAAGGAATAAGAAGGAGAATGTGTCTGAAATAATTTTCCATAGACGAAAATAACAAACCTCATGTGGCAGTGAGTTCTAAAAGTTTGATTCCTGCAGTGTAAAGAAGTACTTCCTTCTATCTGTTTTAAGCACACCTCGTACTGGTGTCATTGAGTGCTCTCTGGTTCCAGTAGTGTGAGACTTGGTAAATAACAGTTCTGCCTTCACCTTGCCCACTGCCTTCAGGAATTTTAAACCGCAATCTGTCATCCCTCAGATTTCTCTACTCAGAAAGAGATGTTATCCCTTTAGTCTCTTTTCAGAAGGTGGCAGCTCCTTCTCCTCTCATGCCTTGTCATTGAAACTTTGGTTTCCAGGTTATCTCCTGGATCTCTCAGTCTTTAATCTTTTGATCCCTGGAAGGACCAACTTCAAGAGGAAAGCCCCCATAACCCATCGGTGTGGTACTGTTTTGGAAATAGCAGACTAGGAATAGTTCCTAGGAGCCCCTGGCTTCCTCATGCAGGTTCTCATTTGAAAGCTACATAGCAGCAATAGCAATCCACTTTTCATCTCTTTCAAGGCAATCCCAGGATGCCTGCGCTGTGCATTTCAAATCACCTTTATGAGGACCTGAGCTAGCTTAGCATTGTCAGGACTGTTATTAAGCCGTGCCAAATAGCACATGGAATTTTTTGTGTCATTGTGGATTTTTAGCTTGTCTCAAACACTCAAATATCTTTCTTTGAACCTTTTGCCTGAATTTGAAGATCAACATGCTTGTTAAGCAACATGATGCTTTCCTGAATGCTTGCCAGCATGCTCAGAGCCTTGCTTATTGTGCATAAAATAACCATAATGATTTGATATACTTGAATCCTAAGAATAAATATACTTTTTTTTCTCCTCCAAGCCCCCTCTATGTATAGATTTAGTGTGTTTCATAATGCTCTCAGTTGGTTTTTTTTGGCAGCTGTGCTCCAGAACACTTTTGGCATGGATACTTACTTCTTGGCAGTAATGCAAGCTTTTATTACACTATATATTTTATTTATTTTCAATTGTTCTGGTTTACTATATAAATGTGTCCCTCCCAGTTTTCTTTCAGTGGAGTACAATCAAAATGCTTAACTTCTTGCATTAATAGACAAGGAATTTCCATGCACGTGCTTTTCTTGCATTCAAAGGTCTACGCATTTATCTATTCCAAGTGCTTTTGCTCATAAAATGTGGGAAACACAACCATGAGAACAATTTTTTTTTTCTCAAATAAATTTGTTTATTTAATAAGCTTTTCATCTTTGATTTTTGTCAATGTATTTGGGAGCATATATTACTGGAGATAAAAGGTCCTATTTCCTCTTATCTATTGATGGGCAATGGATTTAGATAACCAAAAAAGTGCTCCATAGTGTCAGGTTTGCTGATAGTGTAGGGAAATAGATCAGTAAATATTAGAAAATGAAGAAACTATTAATTCACATATATAAGTACATTGTCACTATTAGTGTGTTTTTGTGTTCATATGCCATATTGTCCAATGGCAGAAGTGTGTTTCTTGACACTGTACACAATATCTGTGCAGTAACAGATTGCAGTAAGTCAAAGCTAGCACCTCTCCATATTAAAACAGTGAGAGTAACATTTTTTGACAAATGCATATTGGAAGTTACCCATCTTCCTTTTAGATTCTGTCTCCTTACACATTCTATTAGTTTATATACAGTTTACCCAATTATTTGCTGAAGCATTTTCCATGAATTACAGTTTAGCTGACTGTATAATTTTTTTCCGGCTCATCCTTAAAAAGAAAAGGGTGGATCTGTTTTCTCTATCTTTTGGACTGTCAGTCATGCCCTCCCATGATCTAAAAAATACTCATCTTCAACCCTGGAACTGCTCAATCCCTCAATCCAGTTCCTAAAATATAACTTGGAATTATGTGTAATATTTTCTCCTTAAGAGATTGTCATCATTCCACTATGTGTTTTTTTTCCTTGGACTTTCCAGAGGGGAATGTTAGTTCGCAATTCCCCAGAGTTTATTGCAAACTGTCTCCGATCTTCTGGGTTTGTTACATCTTTTTCCTTAGTTTTCTTCCTACCATTGTGCTACTCTGTAGCGTGGAGAATAAATCTGTTCTGTTGCATCCTTATGTTCGCTACCAAATCCTCTGCTCATTCCATGAATCTACCAAATAGCTTCAAAATTCCTCTCACAGCAAAAGTTCATTTAGCACTCTTGTAAAACCACTCAGTTAACTGATTCAGAGATTTTTGTTTCTTCTTTATCAAAAGTTAACATCCACCTTGACTCACTTGGCTGTCCTGGGGTGACTCAATGGCACACTATAACCCTTAATCTGATATACTCTTCATATTTTGCTGTCATGCCTCAGATGTCTTTTGGTTCAACAGCATTCTGGACTTCAGAGCAGATATGTCTTCAAGCTAGATTCAGCACTTTTCAGTTTCTGACCTCTTACATTAATATAAATATTGATTTTATTAAGATAGTATGGTTTAATATTTTATATTCACTTATTAAAGATGATGTAAAACAATACATATTTAATATCTATTATTGTATTTTATTAAATTTGCTAGCACTAATATCATATGACTTGTGTATCATGAACTATGTACTTCTATTATATCATGAAATGCATATTATATCAAATAAGTCATACTGTTGATCAAATAGTAAGGCTTCCAGATCTATCCATTTATACGTCACATTTCATGTCTTTAGACATGTTATATAATCAGCAAACTGATTTTTCTGTTGTTTGGTCATTTAATTTACTTCATTTTTGTCATGTCTAGAACAACTATGTGCCATTTATTATTTTTTCTCAAGCTTTAAACACTGTAAGGTCTTATAAGCCTCTTACTTTAATAGTGGACGTATTTCATTCCCAATCAACAACTGTGTATTCAAACCTGAATTAAAATCATCCTTATTATGAGACAGACACACCTTTTAACTAGCCTAGTCATCAGTCCAATAAAAAAAGTGAAAAGCCAAAGATAATACAACAAGAAGTTATTTGAATAATATAAAAATTAAAAAAAAAATAAAACTATAGTCAACTATATTGCCAGAAACAAAGTTTTACTCTTGAGAAAAGAGACACTGATTTATTTAAATTAGACATTATTTTAGTAATTTAGAAATATGAAAATATTCGTTTATAGAGACCTCTGTGGAATATGTCTGAAAGATCATAAGGGGAAATGTTAGGGGTTGAAATTAGAATAGAATATGTATTGGAAGAATTAATTTTAACCATTAAAAATACTTGCGTGATAAAATTTATTTGTGTAAACTCCTCTGATAATCAATGTCAGATTATCAAATAATCACCTCTACAGACTACATCTTCCAATCCAGAGACATGAAAGCATCGTGATTTAATCTCCCAAATTGCCTTTCTTAAATTCAGAAGAGTAGGAGGAGCAGTTCAGGCTGCATACTACCTTGTAGACAGCTCAAATTAGGTAAAATTAGTCTGGCCTAGTTAACACCAACTTGAAACAAAGGAAATTAAAAGACTCGGGTGTTTTTCAACAGGAGAAATAACAACTAGGGAAAGAAATTGGCGGCTATATGAAGAAAACGTGATAAACAAAGCAGTACAATAAAAATACAACTTTCTATAAGAGAAAACAAGTGCAGATTTGGTGCCAGATGGGGAAATTCAGGTAAAAAACTCAAGAACCAAGAAGCAGTGAGAGCAAGGCAGTTTGTACATGTGTGAAATGAAGGACACAGTTAGAAAAGCTGAGCTATCAACATTGGCCAAATGGCCAATCAAAATTGGCTAAATCAGTGGTAGGTTGGAGGCAGCAACAGGTTTCTGTGCAAAAGTGAGAAGCAGGGTAGGGACAGGAGTCTGTCTACAAGGGAACAAGGATCTAGTTTAGTTTAAGACAAGGGACAGAAAAGATGATAGAAGAAGTAAGGAAGAGAGATAAGAAAGCAGTAGTGAGGAACTATGAAAAAATTTTAAAAGCTTGAAAAATTGAAACCCAAGGGAGGACTAATAGCAGAAATGATCAAGTGGTATGAAGTGATTAGAGGTTTTGTATAGATGGACAATGTACCTACGGAGAGACTGAAAAATACTATGAGAATACTATGAGAATACTATGGGATAGACAGAAGACATTTAGACCTTGGGTAACTGAGAAACATCATCTTGGGGAAAATAAAAATGTCCAGGTTTCAGTATCAAGAGGAGACTAGTAGTTAAAGCCATCAGAAAAGACTTTTCCAGAAAAATAAAATTGCTTATTTTTCAGCTGAAAACTAATGTGTTTTAGCAAAGATATTTTGTTGTTTGAGACTTCCACAGTCCACACAAAATAAGTGCAAATGATATGTTTAGATTATAAAATGCAATTCAGAGTGATTTACTACCAAAAAACAGTAATAAAGAGATGGTTGTCAAAACAAACACTCTTATCTGCTCCTATAATTTTAGTAGTTATTCTTATAGTACAGTATTAATTAATTAACAGTATTTTCCTTCCCCTCCTCTCCTCTGTTAAAAAATGGTAAGATAACTGAGACATAACAGTCATATTTTTACCCTCAATTATCATTTAATAAACGTTTTAAGATGTGCTACTGCAATTAGGGAAAATTTATGGGAAGCTAAATAACATGAACCTCAGTGATACAGATATTATTGTTATCTGTAAAAAAGATAAAATACAGCACATTGGAGACAATATGTTTCTTTTCCAATAAGCTGAAGGAGTTTTCTAACATAAGTGCCAAAGTGGAAGTTAAGCCCTTTTTCTTTCTATTGATGAGGCTACAGGGTTAATCTCTTGAATATCAACTCTGAAAATAATCTGTACAGAGAAGATATTTCAAAGGTACAAATTGGATTTCAGAAGTTTTATTGATCTTAATAGAAAGTGAGTGCAAAGACAGGTTCTTTAGTTTGAAAAATCTTCCCATCTCTGTATGTGTATGTCTATATGCAAATGCATTTATTTTAGTGTGTGGATATATGCATGTGTGTGTGTGTATATAGGTATATATTTATATATAAGCTACCTTCAAAAGGCTATGGGAAAATCAATATCTCAGTCAATCTGGAAAATTATCGTTAAAGTGGGACAGGAGATTCCCTTTTTCCTTTTAACCTTGAGTTGAAGTAACATAGATCCAAAAGCAAGAACAAAGACATTTAAAGCCATAAACTTCAAAAGATTTAATTAATAGTAATAAAGGTAATAGATAAATGACTGCCATCCATCATGAGCAGAAGATCAAGTTTGCACCCTCTATCATATCCATTTGGAAAGCAACTTGGGACAGAATCAGTTTAGGTTACAAGAAATCTAGCCAGACAACTACTTGCATAACTAATTTGGCAGGCATTGTGTTTGTAATTTTGTACATATTGAGATTGGATTTTCAGCACTTCTTGGCAATATGCCATTCAAGTCTCTATGTAATAACTCTTAATACCTGGGCAAGAAATGGAGACATTTTTCTCACATTTTTCTCACTAGTACAATGTTGTTTCTGGGTAAAGTTTTCAGAAATCCGTCAGGGTAATTGCTCCGGTTCAGAGGCATAGGATGTGAAGATATTTCCTCTTAAATTCAGCATGTAAAAGTTCTTAATTAACATTTATATCTAGTCTAAAATAACATTTCTTTCTCTGCTTGGCTTGCGGCTCTATTAACTATTTGGAGGTAGAGAGATGTGATTTCACAATTATTGCACTTTAAGAAGTCCATTTAACTAAGAGTATAAACCTTTTACATGGACACGTGACATTCATACTACTTATGAGTATTAAAGAGCAAATAAAAAACACTGGATGCAGGAATTAGGAAATAGAGGTTCAGATTTTGTAACAGAAGTAACTTCAGGTCCCTCAGCCACTGATGTCATAGAAATGTACTGAGAGAACAGTCCTAAAAGAAAAATGTTTCTATTGTCTGCTGTCCTACTTTTTACGCAGCATAACTGAACAAAATGGTCTAAAATGAAAACCAACTATTCCTAGAGAGTAGAGGGGAAGCATATCAGAGTGCCATTAGGTAAAGACTTTAATGACTTTAAAAGAAATTTTAATATCACAAGTAGTGATATGGTTGCCATTAAATGTTCCACACCCAATGTCCCCTCCAGTGGACTCTCAGGTTTTGAGATGAATGATGATTTCAGGTTCTTGAAAAACTTGTCATTTTCTAGTTTTTATTGCTACAACTTAAATAAGAAAGAAAAATTCAAACTGGGTGAACTCAGTAACTTATTTACCAGGAAAGAATTGTATTTTTATGGGATTTGTATGTGTTTTGATCAACTGATTTTTATGCTGCTCTCTTTGACTCTGTTACATATTGTATTTTAGAAAGCCTTGAGAAATTTGTTACCATCATAAGCCAGAGATATTAATCTAAACTCCTTGTTTTAAATAAACACTTGATAAAATTACTCAGACATTAATAAATTCATCTTCAATGATCTGTGGTGGTATAAGAGCAAAAATTAGAGACGTTACAAAAATACGTATTTTGCAAGAATTATGAAGGATATCACTCAATGAACTTTTAGTTGTTTGTAGTATTCCTGTCCAAAAGGAATGAACAATTTTAGGTAAAGACACTTAAATATAGAGGCTTTCTGATGATAAAGACTGATGATAATTTTGTTCAGAAAAACAAAGACTTGATAAGATCAAAGTGGCATTGTGTAATCCCTGTTTTAAATATAACCACTTAGCATTGACAGATTTGTGAACTGTAATATCTAAGGTTAGTTAATATCTATCAATTAATATCTAGGTTTCTGTTCTTAACAGAGCAATACATATGGACACACGAATATCTAAAAGCCACAAATTTGTTCCACCCTTATCGATCCTATTTCAAGTAATTACATATGCAAAAAATCAGAGAATTCAAGAAAGGAATTATTAGGACTGGGAATTCCTCTAACTTTGAATAACTCAGTTCTCAGGCACAGTCACAAGCTTTTTTGTTTGTTCACAATAGTATAGTGAAATAAAAATACTTGATAATCATGTTTACAAGGCATTTTACATTCTAAAAATTAATATTCCAAAGCATTTTTTTTAAACCAAGGTGGCCAGTATAGAAGGTGGAAACCCTTGAGGAACATAGTATTGACAAGTAAAACAAACTATTCATATGATACACATTTTTCTTTAGGTCAAAACCAGAGATTCATCAAGACAAAGTTATACCTAAGAGAAAGAAAACTGCATTGTGAAAAGTCAAAGAGTGAGAAATTAGAAAAGAGAAGAGAAAGAGATTGCCTGTGTCAGGATTTTGAACACCTCAACAGGCTCTGAAGTCTCCTCCAGTGCCAAGGAGGTTGGCTGCCCATGCCCTGAGGTGCCTCCAATCAGCCCTGCACCATCTCTCAGGAAAGAGAGCCACATGGATCTCAGCCGGGCTGTGGCTGTCCCCAACCACTGCCACCTTGTGCAGGTGCTGCAGGGCTGCACCCTTGCTGGTGGTAGCATGGCATTGCTACTGCCAGCCCCCTAGCCCCAGAACAGCCGCCTTCTGCCCAGCTGTTCCCTAACAGTTAGGAATATGCTTAGAGAGAGGAAAATGTGACCATTTTAATAATTGCTATTCTTAAAGAATGGCTTAAAATGCAGATGTGTTAGTCTATCTAAAAATAAAGCCTAATATCTGCCACATCACTCAGAACTGCCTGCAGGGTAAGCACAGTGTGCCACAATAAGAAAGTCTTTCAACACTTCTGGCATCAGTTTTTATCTGAAATCTCAGTATTCATTAAAATAAATTTCCACATACACTAACACATCAGCACAATTCTGTTCTTTTCACAAAAGAGTTACTTCTTTCTCTTCAGTCTTATTTCTCTGAAGTTCATATTCAGATCTTCTGCTAACATTCTTATTTCCTACATTATTACATGCTTAATACACTGTAATGGCAGATATGCAAAAATATATCAGTCAGTCAGCGTACTGTACATATAATTCTTTTAAATTTCCTTTAAAACTTCTGTTCATTTACAGAAACACATAAAGTACTTTCTACCAATTTATAGATTAAATTGTTAAAATGAATTGTTACAACTGCATTTGTTATAATAAGGCTCTCTGTGGGAAGCTAATTCAGATATAGAATTACAAATTCTAATTTAATTTGTGGAGAAACAAAAAAGATGTATCACTGGGTGAATAAAGTGGGATTAAAAAGGCTGCTGGCAACTGCCATTTTACAAACACATAAACTGCAGAACTGCAGCAGTTTCAAGATCCTTCTATTTTGCAAAAAAAAAAAAATCAAAGGCTACTTTACAACCTCATCCTCCAAAAGTAAGACTGTCAAGCAACTTTTTCAGTTAATGTTTGAAAACATAAAGCTAGTTAAAGTCTTAAAATGTTTATCTATGTATCCATGATACATTGTCCTGGTTGAGGGCACATTTGGGAGGAAACCTCCAAAGGGGTTCCTCTGGAAAGCAAACCCAAACGGCCCCTCCCCTCATCCAGTCCAGGAAAAAACTTAAAAACTTCCTTGGAGAAAAGTGGAAAAAACTATTTATTCAACAAACAAGATGCCCACAAGCAAAAAAAAAAAAAAAAAAAAAAAAACCAACCCCAAAAAAACCCCAAATAACACAAACAAACAAACAAAAAAACCCACACACCAATAAAACCTCTGGCCGCTCCGCAGAGAGATGGCAAACTGAGGCAGTCCCTGCCGTGGGTGCAGCTCAGCTCCCTCAGTCTCTCACCAGCCCCACTCCCTCCGCAGGGCCAGGCCCGGCGGCCGCAGGTGCCAGCCCTCGCTGCTCCTCTGGGTTTGTCAGTCCAGAGCAGATTTAAACAGTCCCAAGGAAAAGGAAATAAAACAGTCCAGGGAACTTCTCTGCCTCAGCTAGCTAAAACTAACTAAGAGCACAGGAGATCTCTGTCCCACCGCTGTCCGTGCCTCAGCCGAACGCCGCAGCCAGGCCGTGTGGGAGTCCCTAGAACATACATATAAAATAATGTTTAACAAGAGGTGTGATTCCAAGCCAGAAACTTGTTTTCATCTCTCTTGCTGACTTTGCTACATTACTTTTCAGTTGAAGTTTCAGTTCTGCTATTCAGTAAGTGGCATTTCTCTGTATCTAGAAGGAAAAAAAAAAAAAAAAGAAAAGAAGAAAAAGAAACAAACAAAAAAGCAAACTCAATAATTCAACTATCACTTCTGGTTGTTCTGGTCATGTAAAAAATTCCATTGAAAGCAAAAACATTTTTAAAACGTACTATATTACTACAGTTACAAACTCTTAAGCACAAAACACCATGCTTTATGAGACATAAACACCACTGTTAATGAATTTGTAGTCTAATGATATCTGTGAATTACCTGGTATCTCAACCTACTTTTTGTTCCCCTTATAATTCCTTTTGTATTTAAATTTTATCAAACTACCATAAGTTATTTTTTCAGGTAAGTAATTCCCAAACCTGTCTTTCAAAACTTCAGTGCTGTGCTTATTGATTTTTTTTTTAATCAATGCTTGCAATAGGATGACTGGTTCTTTCAAAGCTGCTGTTCATTCAAACCCACTTTTTACCTTTCATCCCTTATTCTTTCAATACATTCTTCACCAAATAATTATTTAAATTATTCTTTGCTCTCTTCATCTTTTTCCTTAATGGAGAAATGTGAGCATCCACTTTTATTCTGTCATTTTCTCTGGATGTTTTACTCACAATAGTTATTTGCATATAATAATCAAGTTTTAATTTTTTTCTCTGACCAAGATCCCCCAAAGTCTGGAGGTACAAATTTTTTTATATAGTCTTGCCAAAAATTAGTAAGTTTTTAATGCTTACGAAATTACATATAATAACAAATTTCTCAACACTA
Organism: Phylloscopus collybita; assembly: GCA_027886175.1. Taxonomy (NCBI): domain Eukaryota; kingdom Metazoa; phylum Chordata; class Aves; order Passeriformes; family Phylloscopidae; genus Phylloscopus; species Phylloscopus collybita. The sequence goes on along the minus strand of JAJNNQ010000137.1, from coordinate 43,205,738 downwards.
TCACATATACTGCTTTTTGCTTTCTGCAAAACAATCACCACAAATACCCTTTCAGTTTGAGGTGGCAGAATTCAAACTGTTTTTCCACTGTCCCTGGTTTGGGTTCTATTTCTGTTAATTATCTCGTTTCCTATCATATGACTCACCTACTTATACTCTGAAGTGCAGATTTGTTTTGCTGCTAAACACTTGCTTATCTTGTCATTTTCATTAACTTTCCTCCTTGTCACCGTGTTTCATCTATGCTGGGTAGTGACACAAAAGGCCTATGTGCTTCTAGGAAAATCAGGGGCTTCCTCCAGGTGCTTCATCCAAGCTTTTTTGTACAAGTTGCTTACAAAATGCTACAAAGTGTTTCAACTAACCCAAAGTAAGTCTTTGGAGTTTGCTGTACATGCTTGGCTCCACCAAAGGTTAATACAAGATGAGCAGCAGTTTGCCCTGCAGCAATGGTATAGCCTGAGAAGGAAAGAGACAGCTGTTTCCTAACTGTATTATATCATCGAGGAGTACATGTAAGATAGTTCACCATCTGAGCTTCAGTTAAAGGCTGCCAAAATTGCTCATTATTATCAACCTTAAGCAAATCTGATATTAAGAAGGAGACAAATTTGACTGAATCTTCCATGAATCAGGGGACTTCTTAGGGCACTTTCCTGGTTTAATTCTTTCAGATACCTAATCAGATGTAAGTTTATATGGCAATTTTACTTTCATTAGGACACATGCTCCTCTATCCAACCAGATTTGGGTGTGAAAATTATGTACTCAGGAATACTTTCTGGAAGTTCCACCTCTGCATTGAATTTGTCTGAAATCAGTTAACAGATTCAAAAATTATTAGAATTTCGGAACACACGTGGCTGACAAACATGTTGCAATGACACAGAACAATAGGAAAGTCTTAAAGAAATACAAATTTAAAAGAGAATAAAGAACAACCCTGCATTTATCAAAATTCCTGGGCAAAGTTTGATTTTTTTATGATTCTTGTATAAGTAAATTTTCCATATCAATATCAAATAATTATCCTTCTTACTGTAATCTGGAAAAAATATAACATTAGTCATTACTAAAAGCAGTCGGAATTTTGAGGAAGATCTAATACTGGGATAAGTATTAGAGGGCAGAAGATGAATATTACAGTAATAAGAGCAAATTATACAAATGGTAAATGTTGTTGTCTCATTTCTGCACAGACTACAATGGGAAACTGTAGAAACTGCCCAAAGTTTCTTTGGTTCTGTTATACAATTAATTTCTTTGGGGCCACACTAGAGAACCCTCTGCTTGGCAATTTTACTGTATTTATGTATTTCATGTACTACTCAGTAAATGTTGGTGTGGGATTTCTTATTCAATAATTCCATAATGAGCTTTGGAAACATTACCCCTTGGGTAATGGCAGTAGCTTATGACAACCATTCATATTGAAGACAACTGCTTAATTAAAAGGTTGGTGTTTTTTTTTTTTCCTTTAAGGATGATGCCTGGCAACCACAAGTTTCTGTATATTAGCATAAGACACTTACTGTTTAATATAATATATCAAGTGTAATGAAGGTACATCCTGTAACTGAAGAAATGAGCCACTGTAGAGTGAGAATTAGCCTGTATGAATAGCAAGAGGCAGTGAAATGAAAAACATATTTCTTACTGCTTTTATTAAATTGAAAAGTCAAACATTGGCACTTTGAATGTTTGTACAATTCCTTTTAAAGATCAGCTATCTAATTTTCATTATTTATATTTTTTGCACAATTTTCTTGGTGCCACAGTTTTATTTCGTAGTATAGAAATAACTTATTGCATCTTTTATGATTTTCTAATATATGTGCTCCTAGCTGCTGTAATATTTCTGAGGCTTTTACTTCTTTAAGGCATTTTCTAAGACATCAGCTCTTGGAGATGAGAAGCAAAAACATAATTCCAGTTTTATAAAAAACTAAAAAAAAAAAAATGTATTCCTTCCTGAAAAAAAATACTTTGAAGGTATGCAATGAGCACACCTGCAACCTCAAAACCCAAGAGGAAAAAAAAAAAATGCTGTTGGCATGTTTTAGTCATATCTTATATGTGTTGAGAATGGACTTAACCTATAATTTCTGATTGTCTGGAGTTAGGGAAACCATAGCATTACTCCCTGTCATGAGTTAACACAGTTTGGTTTTAGTTAGGACCTTTGAATTTCTTTAGAAAGGACAGATCTATCAGGAGCCAGTTCTTGGCTCTCGGCATGTGGTTTGACCACTCAGAAAACAGAATGCGACTTTTGGTAATACCCATATAAAGCTGAGAATCTGTTGGCCTCTTCTCTCCGGGTGAGCAACCAGGTAACATCGTGCGGGAGTCGGGCCGGGCCCGGCCGGGCCTCCGGGAGCCGCTGCCCCGCGGGGGAGCAGCCCGGCCGGGCCTGGGCCCGAGAGCAGCAGCAGCAGGGAGGGGAGGGGAGGGGAGGGGAGGGGAGGGGAGGGGAGGGGAGGGGAGGGGAGGGGAGGGGAGGGGAGGGGAGGGGAGGGGAGGGGAGGGGAGGGGAGGAAAAGCCCCGGCAGCTGCTTGCTCCCCAGCCAGGGCCGGGAGGAGATGTTCCCTCCCCGCTTCCCGGGCCCCTGGGAGCACCCCCGAGTTGAGCCACCCCAGATGAGAGCGAGGGGTGGCAGGGAGAAGGCATCCATCAGTCTGTGTAACTACTGAGATCCTGGCTGCTGTTTCTGAGCCTTCCCCCACCGGCCTGGCTTTGAGATCTTTGCGGCAGGGGCCCGTGCCCATCGCAGGCCTGGGCAAGCTTTAACTCTCTCTGCCAGCAAATGAACTCCCAGAGCACCGGCCCTTCCCGGAGTGAGGACAGACAAAGTGATGGAACCATAAAGAGACACAGCATGAAACTGAAGTCAGTGAAGAGAGAGTGAAAAGACTATTTGGGGCAAGGGAGGAGGAGTGGCCTAATTTGGCTGGACATTTCTGGTAAACTATGGAGAATTAACTGTTTGTTTGTTTTTTTTTCCTGTAACATATGAGTGCTGTTTGGGGGAGATGTAAAGTTCTAATTAAAAGCAATATGAAGCTCTTTGCTCATAAGGGAAAGGAGATTTTTAGTTGTTGAGATGAAGACGATTTTGGAAATAGAAGAATCTTTGTGTTGTACAAGAGGAGGCATCCTTAATCAGTACCCCTAATAAGCAGATATGACCCATGTGCAGTGTTGGGAAAGCTGCTAGTGGGTAGGATTTCACAGTTTGCAGAGGTTCCTTTCAGATCCTTTGCAGATGTGTGGCATGGGAGCCCCTAGAGGACTGTTCTGAGTCTATAGAACCCAGAGAGACTCCTTTCCAAAAAGGACTGATGAAAGATCATTTTTAAATGGTAAAACTGACTGAAATTATAAGTTTTGTCTTTTTATGTTGTGAAGGGGAAAGTGAACACTTGTGGGGGGAGGGAAGGATGTTTTAAAAGTTTCATTTTTTTTTTCTTTTCTTATTTTCATTCTTTTAATGTGTGTGAATAAACTGTCTTTGTAATTTTAAAGTAAGCCTGGTTTGCTTTTTGTATTCGCCTAGTCATATCTAAAAATAGCAAACACTGAAACCATCACACCCCCTATCAGGAAGGAGCTCCCTGTCAAAGTGGTTGCCCCTTACACTAAACAGTGAGATAAAGCTTTACTGTAATAGCGTGTTGTCTCTGAAAAACAGTTTTATCTTTTTATAAAAAACAATATAAGGTTCGAAAGAGAAAATTATCCTGTGCTTGTGTATTTGGTTTATGCATTGGTCCCCACCAGTCTAGGCAGGGAAGCGTAATGGGAATAACCCAAGCAGCTATTTTCAGAATCAATGAGAAAAGCAGTGCAGATGAACTCATACAACAGACAGGAAAATGGCTGTGAAACACCAGAGAAGTCCTAAAAAGTTTTAGTGATCGGCCTAGGAATATATTATTTTTTTGGTTTTTGATAATTATCTCATATCATCTTGAGATGATGGAAAGGACATCAAGGACTTTGTAGCATATATTTAAGTGCTTTATTTTAATGCTTATTTCCCTTGTGTTTTTGCATAATACTTTTGAAGAGAACATTTCCTTCTATTGTAGATAAGACTGTTCTATTGTCACCTTGCCAGCTGATGTAAAAGCATTTCTAATAAATGCTCAAAATTAGCAGCCAGAGAGCAGTTGCTTGTCAGGTGTGGTACAATAGGAGAAAAGCCTTCTGGACCTCAAGAGAAGTTTATTTTACATAATTCTTATACACAATACTTGAGTGGGAATCATGCCATCTTATCCAGAAGAATATAAATAAAATAGACATAGAAATAAAAAGAAGCAGTGAGAAATTTGCTAAAGGGAAAGTGAATGACAATCACATGGCTCTGCTGCCATGATTTGCTGTGGAAAAGATCAAATCCCAATCTTTTTTAAGAAGTAAGTGCAAGGTTTCATGTTCAAAACTCTTACCATCTATATATTTGCTCTACCAGGACTGTTGCTTCTAAGGGTTGCCAGATGGAGATGGTCAGCTTGTTCTAGGGAAGAAAATGTATGAAAGACACCATTTATTCAGACTTGTCTCTACTTTGCCTTTGATCCAGATTGGAGGTGGAAAGCCAGAAAAGCTTTTATTGTTCTGGAATAGAGGCAGATTTTACATAAATGTCACTCATTATATCCCCAAGTTTTCAAGCTAAGATTTTTTTAGTCATGTGCAAAAAATCAATTACTGTAAGGTTCTTTCTTTTGTGGAGAAATAAAACAAGGAGAAAGGATAGTACATCAATAGAAGTCTTTAATTTAAAAGGTCTTGACCTCAGTTGCTGAAGAGTCAGTAGTGAGCTTTTAAATATCTCGTCTATTCCCAAGCGTGAACATATGAAGTGAATGACCTTACCTAACTTATTTACACCTTAATATCCAAGAAGCACTGATGAAGACAATATAAAATTAATAGCAATATATAGCTTTTTTCACATCTTTTTCATAATAAGTCTTTTCTGCACAGGTGGCAATTTTGGTATAGACTGTGCTTTATTGTAATCATATCAAACATAGACCGAAACCATTAAATAAAGAAACTTACACTGTTTCATAATAATTTCTGTTTCAGAAATATAACATTCTTGTGATCAAAGAAAGGTAATTTATCAATTTAAAATCAAGGGTTCAAACTCTGAGTCAAGACAATTGCATCTATTCTCATTGTCTTTACCCTCAGATGGATATAATTTTTTAAATAGTTTGCTTTGCTTTACAAGAAGGTGCTGAAGACCGAATCAATATTTCTAGCAGAGGAGATGAGCTTCTGAAGTTTTTAAAAATTTACTTGTGGATGTTTATTGAAAATGCCAGCCACATGCTGAAGACATTATTCAAATCTCAGTCAAATATTTAAGCTTCATGCACAGATTAATAATTAATAAATAATAAATAATTCAGCAAAATAACTTCTCAATGCTTTGCTTTGAAGTTCTGGGATCTTATGAGGATAATATTTGTTGTAATCTGCATTTACCGCACAACATCAAGTGTCTACATAGAGAGAATGAACCTAGATGGGCAAGATTCACCTCACTAATTTTAGTCATCTAAAATCAGAGTCCAGTCGAAGTTAGTCTTGTACTTGCCTCTGTATTTTATATAAAAGTCTGGGCACCTGCTGAGGGATTCTTCTAGTCTTGGAGAGAGATGAGGGCAGAAGGCATCAGCTGTCCTCCAGAAATGACCAGTGACCATGGAGACAAATTATGAGTCTGATTCTCGAAATAAAGGAAGGGTAAGTAGAAACCCAGCTCACATGCTTAACTTAGGGTGGGCTTTTAACCTTTCAGATTCATAAAGGACAAGATCACCCTAACACCCTGGGGCTAATTGAATAATACAGGAGCTGCACAGACATGTGACTGAATTTCTTTCCTTTTCAAAGGGCATATATCCATACACATGCATATATATGTGTGAGAGTACATGCCTGCTTCTAAACAGCAAGACAGATGTAGCATTTAAAAATAATATTTAACCATACGCTGTTTTGTTGTGGAATTTTTCCAGTTAAAAGTAAAATAAAAGGACTTTAATTGGATCTTAACTGCAAGGATAGTCTGTAATTCTCTCATTTTTTACTTCTCTGAGAATTCTTTATTATGGCAGTTTCCTAGAATTGTGGAGCTGTAACCAAAGGACCTGCAGTTTAGCAGGTACAAGAATGACATAATGAGACTTTAAGCAAGTTGGTGTAACAGCTGCTACTTATGCCATAGTCTGAACTGTAGCCTTGGGTGAAACCTTTGTCTTGTCATTACCTTACACCATCACTGACACGCTTTCAGATCTCTCAAATATCTAATCAGCTAGAGCAGAGAGGCTGTTGTCCTATACCTATCATGGCTTCTTATGATCTGTGTTGTCTGTAATTATCTTAAACATTTGCTGAATGAGGGCTAATGTTACAACTGTGCCAGAGAAGTACATTTAACTGTAAGTAACGCTTCTGTTAAAAAAAATTACGTGAAACATTTGAACAAAAGGGAAACAGTAATAACAATCATCATCAATCATTTTCACATCAAAATTAATGGGAATCCTACAAACAAAATTCCCATGTAGCTTTGGGTAATGTCATTCCAAGATAACAATTCCATTGAATTCAATAGAATTGCTTCTATTTAGAAAACTTCTGGTTTTAATGAATGTACTATTTATTTTCATATTTACAGCCTTTTTCTCCTCCTTATGAAGCATCATTCTTTAGAAACAAACAGTACAACCATGACCATATTGATGAATAGTGATTCTCTGGGTTGCTCACTGATTATGGTGGGACTACATACCCAAATGACAGCAAGCCTCTGTGCAGCCACAGTTCATTAAACACAAGGAATGTGTTAGAAAAGCTCCAGGCTGGCTTTCCAACAAGTGTTCACATTTTTAAAAGGATGATTGCCCAGACTAGCTAATTTAGTAATGACACTTCTTTTGTGTAAAGTACAAATGCCTCCAAAAACTAAATACAGAAGTTTGCATCATTTGCAATGACTGATACCTTAAACAAAACATTTAATTTTGAAATGTCATTGCTTTTCAATCAGTATTACTTAACAGGAGATTTTCAAGACAGTTTTCCACAATCTCATTTTTAGATGCTGAGGCATAAAATATCTCTTCCAGAAGCCATTGGATGTTCTGAGTACATGATACCAGCAAAGATCTGACATAAAAGTAACAAAATGAGGTTTTATATGTTCAAGTTATATTATTTGATCCAAGCATTAAGGTCTAAGATTCCAACATCAGAAAGTGATTTCAGATAAGATATTCTTCTGGTCATTAATAAATGCAGATAACACATTACAATAGTAGTGTTTTCCCAGTAGTTTCCATCAGCAGAATCTGATGCATGCACAGATGTGCATTCCACAGTAAGCTGAGAGTTTTTCAAAGGCATTTTCTTAGCTTTGGTGACAATAAGTTACCCAAAGCCCCTAAAGTGTAAAAATTTTCTCTGATATATATATCTGAAGAATAATTATTACCAAATCCTCTTTCATATATGCAAATGAATGATCACTGTCCACTACTAAAATGCCATTCTCTCAGTCATTACAGCTGCTTAAAAATACATAGTGTTTCCATGGAAATAATTACTAAACACAGAAATTGCATGGCTGAAAATATTGTGAAAGTAAAGTGTATGGAAGGAAACTATTTAAATTGGGGGGGTGGGGTGGGAGGGTTATAACACTGTAGTGGAGTTTTTTATGTTTTCTTTTTACTTAATAAAATGAGAGTTTGTATTTTACATGTGGTGGTGTTCCTGAATAACAAGAATGCTTTTGTAAATTAGTTCACCAAATACACTGCAAAAAACACACAGCAAATTAATGCTGAAATAATTTTCATTAAGAAGCATCATTTTAACAAAATTAAGCAGATAAGGATGAACCAGTTGAGAGATATTTTAAAAGAATAGTAGGTGTACTTTTTTTTTTTCTTAATTGAACTCAATTTCCCATAATTTATCCCATTTATTGTCCTCGTAATTTGCCCTGTTGTCCTGGACTATCTTTTGTTCCTTACAGACAACTTTTTCTTTTATTGATTCTACTGCCTATACCCTTAGAGAAGAGGATGGAAGGTGATGTGAATCACTAGTCTACTTAGGGAGAAGAGCAAAGAATGAGAGCTCTTTTCCTCTCTTGAGGAGAATGATAATTATTCAGCCCTCTTTCCTTCATTGTTGACTTATTTCACATGAAGTCATATTGCAGAGCAATATAATAGTGAAGATTTTGATATCTAACTTATTTTGTACTTATACTATATTGTAATTAATGTTGGAATTTCTTCTAAATAAAAAGTTCTTAAATCCATGTTGTGTCATATCAATTTTTATGTGATTTTACATGCAATTCACATCATCAAGTTTTAATCATCTAAAAGTTAGTTGTGATGTCAAATCTAGGATGGTCATCTAGGCACCCTCTGCCTTTAATTGAAAGGCAAGCCTCTCAAGAGGGCCATTCATCCCACCAGGCCCAAGACACTTGTATTAAAATGGTATGGAGTTGTTGATTAGATTAGATTAAATGCATTCATATTTCATGGATAAAATCTGGGGAGATGAATACAGCCCTATGCCAAAGGCTTGGGTGTTTCCTTCATGAGAATGGATGCAGTGTGTTATATATTAAGAACTCAAAAACTGTATAATTGAATGTGAAAAAAAAAATAAAAACAAGCAAAAATAAACCTCTTATTTATGATTTCAGTGTGACAACAACTCCTTTGTTCTGGTTCAAATAAAATGTTTAGAGTATGATGGTATCTTTTGTCTTTCCCTGTTGGAAAACTCCTGTTTCAAAAAATAATTTTCAAAATGCTGAACAGCATACATTACTAAGTAGCCAATAGCACTAAAAAAAGAAGTTGCTTACCTCTAAAGAATGTATGTTTAGCATTTCAAAGTGAGTTCAAATGTTAATGTTTTCTTTTATTAAGTAGAGTTCCTAATTAGCAAACTGTTAGTGGTTGGAAACTGTATACTGCATGCTACTCTACTCCAGAAGCAAAAAGGAACAATTTATGAGGAATTATTTGAAATGAATGAGAATGTCGAGATATGGATTTCATATAGAATATTGCTGTCTTTGAAACATGGAAATCATCCCTCTCATCTCAGTTCTTACAGTGGTTTCTGCAATTTGTCAGCCACCCTTCCTTTCACAACTACAGCCCAACTCAGTAAATGAGTGATACCAAAGAGAGTGGAGGAAGTAAGGCAGTTTGTGCTACATTGTTTGGAGATATTAGAGAGATACATGACCTTACACTAGGGCCTAATATATTTTAGTCACTGTCTAACTTTTAGCTATCTGCCCTTGGAATAGCTCTGCTACTTTGCATTCGATATTTGGCATATCTTCAATGATACAGTGCATTGGTTTTCATACACAGCAAGCAGAGGCAGTAGGAAAAGGTGTTTGAAAGTGCATACAGAAGTAGAACTATAAACTGCTTAAGCTCTCCTGACATATGCCACATAAAATGTAGGTCAGGAAAAAAAAAAAAAACCAAGCAAACAACAAAAAAGGCCATACATTTTTTTTTATTTAATCCCCTACATGCATTCTTTATGAAATACGCTCAGTGAGATAAGAGATTAAACATATCTCTATAGCTCTGTTTGCAAAGCAACTTGCACAGAGTGGTCACAGTGGTAACTGATACTAAATGAACAATTCATCACTGAGTAATGCCTTCTCTGTGCAATGACTGGATAAACCATCCAAACAGCACACACTTTCCTTTTTTTTTCTATGTGGTCTTGGAAATTACCACTATATACATCAACAAAGCACAGTATACTAATATGCTCTGGGAAAGAAAGAAAGAAAGAAAGAAAGAAAGAAAGAAAGAAAGAAAGAAAGAAAGAAAGAAAGAAAGAAAGAAAGAAAGAAAGAAAGAAAGAAAGAAAGAAAGAAAGAAAGAAAGAAAGAAAAGAAAGAAAAGAAAGAAAGAAAGGCCATACAAAGTAATTTCTGAACAGAAGGGAGAAGAAAAAGATCATATTTTCCAGAACTAGAAATAGCATATGGACTGATTTATACAAATTCAGGAGCAACAGTACCAATTTTTTTTCGGCAAGTGGTGCTTATCCAGAAAAAAAAAGAAAGAAAAAGTGGTAGTTCTGAGCTGTCACTGGAACTTCTGCAAAAAAAGATCTGAATTGAGATCTTGCATAGGATTATACTTTTATCTTTTTTACCGTTCTTATCTTATACTTTCTAAAGGGTGTAATTTAAATAAAGTTGTTTCAATACACTCAGCAGAAGGGCTATGCATGTAGACTTTTAGGCTGGGGATACTACAGCAGTGGTGCACGAAGAACGAAGCGCTGTAATCACTTCGTTTTTACCAGGTTCAGTCTTCTGATCTAAATGAAAAAAAAAAAAAAAAGGACGCAGCCCAAACCCCCTAAACTCATTTACAACCAGAGTATTTTGGGTATATTTAAAACAAAGAAGTCACCTGAATAATAGACAACAGATAAAAATGACAATAAGCTGAAACATGATTCATGATGATGAGGTAGGTTTTAGGGAGTGCCAATTTTCTGTGTCCATCTAGAGCTGGTGGTGTGTGAGACAAGGTAGAGAAAGAGAGAGAAAGAGATTTGTATCTTTCTGCTTCCAGACATTTAAAATTAATGACCCATAATGTGCTGCATGAGTTTATGCAGAGATACCTGAAGGCTGTGTCACTTCTATAAAGTTCTGTATCTGTGCAGCAATCCTTTATGTGTAGCAGATTGCAGCTAAACTAGTCATAAGCAGCAGCAGAAAATGTGCAAATGAATACATAACACCCACTTAAAGATTATGTTAATTCAACTGCTGCTTTGAAGAAGAATTAGCAATGGGTAGTATGTGCTCTGTCTTGCTAAACAGCTAGTGCTACAGTTGTTTGAAAGCCTAAAAAAAGAAGACACACCTGATATGCATATTGTGCAGCAGGCTGCAATGTTAGTAATAGAAGAAACATTATGAAGTATAAATTAATTAACCTCTGGAGAAAGAAAAATATAATTTATGCAGAAAAAAGGAATCAGGATTTTCTACATGAGAAATGCATCATTTCATAAACTCCCTTGGCATCTGAACAGATGTATGTTGCAGCTCTGTTTCCTTGCCCTTCTCTGAAACTCATTTATTCCAAACAGGTAAGCAACTGCTGTTAAAAGTAATTGGCCCTTGAGTGGGCCGAATGAATTATTAGGAACTGGAAAGAGTCTGCCCCTTTCCCAGCTCACAGTTTGGTCAAGGATTATAAGCAAAACAGTGCAGTCTATACTGAATGCAGTTCCTGGTGATGTTGATTGAAACTGATCCTTGTTGTCTTCCTTAGCCAAGAAGCTGAAATCTGCAGGAAAAAAAATGAGAAATGGCCTGATAACTGGGTTAGTAACTTTGGTTGCTAGATTTCCATGCATTTCCATGTGGAACACCACAATAGAGACAACTCACAGGTACAATCCATGCAGTTTTCTGAATTCAAGAAAATACACAGAGCAAAATAGGTAATTTCAGACAGAAGGTGAGCCTGGACTCCTGCTTTCTAGGCAAAGATGTTACATTGAGCTCAAGTAGCTGTGTTACCTTAGATGAACTTCCAGTAACTCTCATCATCACCTCTCCTATTTCAAGCAGCAGGAAAGCTTGTTTCACTTTACTCAAGACTGTAGTATTTCTCCATAGAATGAGAAAACCCTTTTTTTCTAGCTCAAATATCGGAATTAAACTGGAATGGATTTAAGATAAGGGCTTGCTCCATAGCTCAAGTTGCTGACTGTCAGATGGATATTTCTGTCCCTGCCTTGTGCTGGCACATGGTTGCCTATGATTATATACAACAGTATATTGATAACACAGTATTCTGATTAAGAATCTGCTAACACACGTGGGCTTTCCACAGATCAGCCATAAAGCATTTAAAGATCTGGCTTCAGTTCTAAGGGAGAGTTGTTACCTCACAGCTACATCACCAAAAAGGTTGTTTTTTTGGGTTTTTTTACTGCTGACATTCAAAATTTTAATTTTCCAAGACTCCGCAAACTGTAATTGAACAGTATAGATGTCTGAATTTTGCTAAAATATCCTCTTCTACAAGTTATATTTCCAGTTTCTAATAATAGAATTTCTACCAGTTGCCCTTAAAAGTTAATATAATCAAAGCTGTATATCTAGGTTCCTACTGTGAAGAGAAACAAAAACCTTCGACAACTACTCAGCCTATCATAAGATGTAAGCTTAAGGTATGTAGGATGAATGACGCTCTGACAGTGCCTTCTTGACTAAAGAGGAGAATTCATCAAGGTCAGCCCCAGTTTCACCTCAAATATCTACTTATGTGCAGCTGAAAGACTGCTCAAATCATACCTCTGTGTGTGATGGTTTTCTTTCTTTACCAAGGTTGGGATAAAGACACAGGAAATGCCAAGCTCGAGTTTGGACTTGGAATGTTTATTATTTCTTATTTATTCACAGTATTTACAGTATATACCAAAAGCCCAAATTCTAAGTTTCTAGAACACCAACATGTGTGAACTAAATATCCACTGAACTAAAAATCCAACTAAATGTTCTCTCAGGGTCTGGGAGTTCTCAGAACACTTCTACTGGACCTGTCATCATACACAAAGAAAAAATTGCTGGAAGAGGTGCTTGTGCCATCTTCACCATTGCCACTAGAGCACTCAGAAAGGTTTTGAAAGTCTTCAACTCACATTCTTCATCTCCATCAGAGGCCTTGAACTCACTTTCTGCAAGTATGGTCTTGAAGTCACTTTCTGCAGGCATGGCCTTGGATTTAACACATTTTGAAACAGAGGATCTGGCCTGCCTCTCCTGCAGAAACAGACCTATTCATATGCAGTCATTTAAATGTTAAGGTAAACATAGAGATTAACACACATCTTTTAGCTTAATCACTTGTCAGAATATTGACAGATGTGTACTAAACTTCTTCAACTAATTTGTATTCTTTTATTAAAAGGTAAATAGCTTCAGCTAAAGTGGCCAAGAAGACTCTCCTCCTTCCCACTTCCAGACTGCTAAAGTGCAGGGTAGTCTTAGGGAATCTAAAGAATTGCTGCTCAAGTCCCCTTGTGCAGGAGAAAAATACTCTGTGGAAAAGGGTTAGACTTATAATTAACCTAAGGAAAGTTGTCTCCAATCCCTTAACCATTTCCTTTCTCTTTTACAGAAAAACAGAAAACATATGTGAAATCAGTAGTCCTCTTTAGAACTATTGGCTGGAGTCACATCTGTGACAGCAATTAGAAGTGAAGGCACTCCTAGTTTACAATTAGTGAGTTTTTTAAAAAAACAAACAGAACAAAACAGAAACCAAACCAAACCAACCCAAATAAAAACCAAACAAAAAAACCCGAAAGCAGACAACTCCCCCAAACAACCAAAACCTAAACAAACAAACAAAACCACAAGAACTCCTGGCACTTACAAAACAAGCCTCCAGGCAGGCTTTAAGGAAGAAATACAAAAGAGACCTTAATGCATGTTTGGAAATGAACTTACACTGAACCCTTCATGAGCAAAATTAACTTGGCACCTCTGATTTCCACTGGGGACTAGAGCTGGAAATGACCATGGTCTATCAGAAAGGCTTTTCTGCTGGTATTTCCAGCTGAGATGCCAAGTGGAAGTGCTGGAATCTGATAAGAAATCTTGCTTTCATAGATGTTTGTCCAAACACGACCCAGACAGTAAAATTTTGGTTATCTGGCTATCTTTAGACTGACACTCAAGTGAGTTAGCAGAACAGTTTTCATTATTTATACAGAAGCTCACATTAGTTGTTTTAATACAAAACTTATCTTTTTTGAAAGAAACCAAAGTAATGACAGTATGAAAGTCCTACAGGTTAATACAATAGTGAAAGACAATACATAACTAACAGATGCTTAAAATACAGATACTAGATACAAGGCTTTCCAAACAAAAGAAATACATTTTAAAAGTCTGTTTTTCCTCCTTAATCTCTTAAATTAGAGGGAGAAAAAATTTACTCTGAAGATCTGGTGTAAAATCCCAGAAAACACTGTGAAACCACAGATAAGTCCACTATTGAATTGGCTCATCTTTGGAATAGACCTCTTCTCTAAAAACTGTCTTCATTCATACTGCCATCCACTCTGTTCATCTCTTAAGATATACTTTAACTGATATTACAAGAAATGAGATCTTTGACAGTTTCTCAGCAGAAGTTTCAGTCCTCATCCTGACCCAGCAGCACCAGGTGGTAATAGCCTGTAAAAACAGACAAGCTGTGCTACCTGTTTTCTGAATGCGTTACTAAAACATTTATGATGGTATGTGCTATGTTCAGAAAAACTAATAAAGAGATTATAAAGCACCCTTAACAGTGAACTAAAGATAAAAACACTCTCTGACCTGGTAAAGCAGCTGTGTACAATGCAGTAATGGTGAGGGACTGAACCTAATAAATTATTACAGCTAACTGCTTCTGTTTGCATCAACCTGTGAAGTAGCTTCATTCCCTAGTGCTGGGGAATGAAATAATATTATCTTCTCTAATAGCTCAAGTTATTGAAGTGAAACCTTCAGATGAGTATGTCTGATAAACCACAATCATGCCTCAGTTTCTGTACTAACAATTATATGGCATTTTCTAGCAAACTCTTGCTCTTAATATCTGCAACAGCTATGTAATTAATGTAATTATCTGATCAATTTATAGGATGCACCTGTCCCAAATATTCTGGATGAATCTATACATTCACATGCACATACAAAACCTCACTTTATTGATTAAATCAAGATGACATCATTTAAAACAAATATCTTCCAACCTTCAAAACATAGTCAAGTTTGCTCTTAATAAAATCCTAAGTTATTATAACTTAGTTATAATAGTCATATTATACTATATAACTATATTACATATAGTTATTTTATTAAGTTATTATATCAGTAGTAGTCAATGAAAATCAGCACACTAGACCAAAAAAATAAAGATAACACTGGGGAAGAAGTTCATCCATCCAGAACTCCAGATGTGAGGACCATGAGCACATATTCCACTTGTGATCTTATACATTACCTTGTAAGTGACTGTGTCCTTCAGATACAATGAACTAAATAGCCAATAACTAGTGTATGTCCAGAATGGAAATGGTAGTGGAAGTGAGGATAGCTACTAAGCAGCAATACACAAAATACCTGGAATAGAAAACAAAGTGTATTTTGCTCCTGATGAGGTTTCCAATGCTTTTAAAACCTGGAGTGTATAATTGCTTACTCTGGATAGACAGAACATTGGAAAAATCTTCATTTGGACATGTGTCTTGTTTTGTAAACAAGAAAATAAAACAGAATAGTTCTCTAGTTACTGTTGTTGCCAATGCATTGAGATGCAGCTAAAGATCCTAAAAGCTTCTCTCAGTCCACAAGCTTGGCTAAAAGGAAGGAAATTGCTCCTTCAGACTCAGACAGTACTTCTCTCAGACAGTCTGCCAGCATCTCTCAGATGTGCTTCAGGTAATTGCCTCTCACCCAAGCAATGATCTCAACCTAGCATGAAGAAAAATGAGGAACTGTGTCATCTGGACAGTATGAAGCACAGTGCATCTATGTGACATCACCAATTGCAGTCAACAAGGTCACAATGTTCTCTTTAATGACTACCTATTACCTGTATGATTTTAAATAAGATGTATGAAGTAAAAGTCTGCCATGAAACAAACTGCTTGTCTTCTTTGGTAAAAGAATCATTCTGAGTTTCCCCTTTCTCAGAGGAAACTAGTGGCTCTTTGGGCACGTCTGTGCTGGCTTTTGCCAGGAACTGTAAATGTCACATAAATGATGATCCATGTAAAAAGTCACTTGTGACAGCTTTGAAATTATTTCTTTGGAGTCAAAATGTATTTGCTAGTGTCTTATGTACCCAGAAGGTATTGATTCAAAGATCAAGAAAGGCAAATACACTGTTGCTGACATTTTTGAAAGGGTCATATGCAAAATACATCTCTGTCAGAATCAGAGTTTCCAAAACCATTTTCTGGTTTCCATCTCTCTCTGTGTGTAAGACTACCAGAAGACTAAGGGTGGCTTAGCAGAATTTTTTGTCACCTCACTTACATATGCTGTCTACCTGAATTCTCAAAATTTCTGCTTTAAATCAAATTTGGTTTGGTCATTTCTGCGGAGTGCCATTCCAAACAGGGAGAGTCAGAGGCTCCTGGGAAGGAGAGGATAGGCAGTGCCTGTTTTATTTTTGCTTTTGCAATGGTATAAACCCACAGCAGCTTTGACAGATTTAGAGCAGATATAATCCATGTATGAAAAAAAATTCTAGATATAACTAGGTTTAGAGGTAACTAGAAATAATTAAGTAAGAGCACCTATTAAGTTGTTCCAGAGGGGAACTACTTTTGAACCAGGGAGTGCATTAGGGTCATCTCTACTATGAAGTGATAAGCTGTGTAAGTTCAAAGTACAATGGAAAGCCCTGACATTATCCATGCCTGTTAGTAAATACTGCTGGTATAAGTGCTATGGGAAATATCTTTGTGATTTTGGACACAGACCTATTGTGACTATAAAACTTTCTATGTCTGTTGTTATTCTGTTAGAGGTTTCCTCTAACAGAATATTATTGCCTCTTTGTGTTATGGTCTTTCAACATACTCTGAAGTCTAGTAACTTTTTATGTCTTATTATTCAATGAAGTGAAGAAAGACCTAGCAAATTTTTCTGAAAAGTCACTGTAATGATAATAATCTATAACTGTGAGTTAAACTCTAGTCTGTGCAAGCCTGAAAATTTTCTAGGATTATCTATCACATTCCTTCTAGACAGCAAACCAAGAGTACCAAAATTGAGATAGATAAGGCTTCTGTCTTCTCTGGAAAAAAATGTAAAGTCACAGAAACTCCTCTGTACTTCTGTTCTTTTAAAAGAAGAGCCAAAACTTAGGATTACTGGTACCTGCTATACACTCCCCGTCTTCAATTTTATGCTGTGAATGTTAAGAAGAGCTGCAATGGATGACAGAGCCCAGGAATAACCTCTGCTTGTTATGTCTCCTCAAAGATAGTTTCATTCCTAAAAGAAGGAAGTGGGTTGCAGTCCCATGGACTCTATGTCCATGAAGTAAATATGAATAACATCTGTGCTTAACATCAGTATAACTCTAGTTTACACAAACACACAGACAAAAAAAAACCAAACCAAACCAAACCAAACCAAACCAAACCAAACCAAACCAAACCAAAAAAAAAAAAACCACACAAAAAACCCCCCCACACACACACAAAAAAACCCCCACCAAAACAAAACAAAACAAAACAAAAAAAAAAAAAAAAAAAAAAAAACAAAACAAAAAAACCAAACAAACAACCAAAAAAACCCAAAAAAAACCCCAAACCAAACCAAAACCAAACAACACACACAAAAAAACCAAACAGTAGTATATACCAGTGCTTAGTTCAGAAAAATACTTGATTCTTGACTGGAACAGTTTCAGGGTAACTCCAGTCACATTTAGAGAATTATACTGTTTTATGCTTGCTCAGAATTTGGACATGGATGTAACAACTATAGTCTGAGGATTAAGGAAAATGGTAAAATAGCAAACCAATAGGAATGCACTTATTGTGTTTCACTGGAGAATGAAATTCATCTATACAGAAGGATATTCTTAAAAGTGCTCCCTGTCTGAATTTAGCAAGATGTGGAAGAAAAAGAAATTGCAAGGGTTGTCCTAATTCACTGTTTACTGAAATAAAACATCATAATATATACTGCTGATGTGTGGGGGTGGGCAGAGCCCCAGCTACCCTGCCCTGGAGAGAACCATGCTGAGGAGTCAAGAAAGAATTTTGCAACTTCACTCAGAGCCCCTAAGACAAAAGACAAACTTTCTAGTCACAGCGACCTGTCTGAGGACCCACAAGCCCCCTCGGGATCTTATGTAGATCTGTTACAATCGATTGGTTTTGTACTCTTTCCCTCCCACCCTGGTGTCCCATAAAAACCCCTGGGTTTCCCCTGGTTGGCAGAGGGTACCTCGTCCCTGGACTCTTTTCGCTGGTACCTTTGCAATAAAGTTACCACCTGCAGGAATTCCATACGAGACCTCTCTCTCTCTCATCACGGCCGGCCAAGAGAGGGGCAAACTCACAAGGGCAGGAGCTGAGAACACTGAGCTGAAATCACTGAGCTGAAAAATCACTGCTCTGCCCTCCTGCTGAGAAAGCCTCTCTGCCAGCTGAGGAGCGCCCTGACCCCCCAAGAAGCTGTCTTTGGAGACACCTTTTGGGGGCGATTGTGGCTCTCTGGGTCCCAAGCGGTGGACCCCACTACCAGCTGGAATACTGGTGTATCCATGCTTGTGACTACTCTCTAGCTAACCAGGTTAAATATTTAACTTTACATTTACAACCACTTTCATGAGTGTTCCAGTTCTAGGCATTAGGTTTGCATTGAATACCTTGCACAGAGTATTTTCTATATTTGCCTGATTGTAATGATTCTTATTTGTGATTCTTGCATGCAAAGGCTTTTTGAGACTTCATCAGTTCCAGATGGCTATTTTCCACTTGATGTCAATAATTCTTTATTCAGCTATTTATCAGAATTCTTTTCACTGCATCTAATGGGTGACATCACCCAGAAAGACTTGTAATTGCAGGTGGGGAATGAAAAGGAGATCAAAAGGCTTTCAAGAAACAAAAATTTTCTATTTATACAAGTTCTAAGAAACAAAGAATGCAATAAGAAACAAGCTGACAACAAAACAAAATTCAAATGGGAGCAAAATTATGGCTAAACACACTAATCTTCAAAGTTTAACCTGGATTGTCAGCAGTTCTTTGAAAAAAACATGTTTCTGAAATTCCAAATGTAGAGCCATTAGTCAGCTATATATGAATGAATATTTCCCTTTTCCAAATCAGATTTATGGAATATTTTGCCTTCCGTCAGATTATAATATATTTGCATCTAATAGTCTAATTTAGAATGCTTGAGTTATAAATAGATGGGAAATGTGGCATAAATTAACATTGATATCAAAGACTAATGTGTTTTCCTTATAAACTTAAAGTGCTTCTGTGTCAAAGGAAAGCAAAACTGCTCTGCACTTGAGGTTTTCTGAGGTAAGAATGCACTGGTGTGTTTGAGCAGTCACAGCACTCTTGGACTGAGAGATGTGCTATCCAAATTCCTTTCCATGTTAACTATTACTGACCTTCAGCCATGGAAAGCAGCTAGTAGGGTGACTTAATTTGGCACCTGTTCTGGGGATTTCTGAATAGCTGAAGCCAAAAGCAATCCATATTTAGGTGCCCCAGCCTGTTCTCAGCACATACTGTATTTTACCGTGGATTTCCTTAGGAGATTGTAAGGGCAATGCCATGTGGGAATTCCTAAGTGTTGCCTTTCACTCCTTCAAATACCAAATGTGAGGCCATTTTTTACTGTCATCTTTTTTTTTTTCTGGTAAGAGTGGCATCCATAGAATGGGAATAGACACTTCATGTGAACTAGAAAGATAAGCAAACTATTAATCAAGTGAAACTAGGCTTGCAATGCTATTGGGCATGGACATTGTGTGGAATTTTCTTCTTATTTCTTGAGAATAATCACAGGAAGAGTGTGGGTGGATTGGCTCACATATGAAAAGTCACTTCTCAGACAAAGGAACAACAACAATGTTTGGAAACACAGGGTTTCAACACAACCCTAGACAGAGGACAAAAGCAAAGAAAAAAAACTGGAGTCAAATCTCATCTGTCATTCTAGTTGATGCTGAAATAAATGCTCCACTTCCAGTAACAAAGATAGAGCACCTTTCAGTTTCTGATTCTGGAACTATACTACCCTATATGCATAATTTTATTACTTTAGATTTTTTAGAAATAATGTTTATGAATACTTAAAAAACTTTTTAGTTTTCCAGAATTAAAAAATAACTACAAAGACCTGAACAATGTAGTTAGATTCCGATACTCATTATGAAAGATAGTAAAAAAAAAAAATTCCAGAGCTTCAGGTAAAATTCCCTCACAAACAATTTTTCATCAAGGTGCATCACATTCTTACATGAGTTTACTGTTTTTAATGACTGTAACAGTACACAGAGGATGAAAATACCTTTATTTCTTTTCACTTCACAGGTATATTGAGGCTATTAAAATATGTATTAAAGAAAAGATGGGCATGATTTTCAGAAGAATGAAAGTGGACGGTTCTGAAGCTTGTTTCCTCCCTTACCATAGCATTTTTATGCTAGTGCGAAATATTCTTGAGCCAGCTGGTTGTTTTGTTCACACTGGCTTTCATTGCCTAATCTAGTGAATTCATTATAGCTCCCTGCCTGAGGGCTCAATTTTCAGCTGTGCTGAGCATGACCCATATCAGCTGTGGGAAAAGGAAGGCAAAGGCTCTGCAGGCCCTCACACCTCCCTGCTCTCTCAGGAAGCTGTGAGGTGACCCTGCTGCTGCACCAGCCCAGACAACCATGACTAGTGACATTGCCTTGCATGGGTCTTGGAAATTACTCTCCTAGCAGGAGTTTGCTTGTTAATTGTGACTTTGGTGCCAGGGACTTGCAGAGTAGGAGAAGCTGCCATAAAATAATGCTGATTCTGTGTCAGAAGGGGACTTCCTCATACCAGGCCGTCTGTAATTAGTTTGCCCTGGGAAGTGTTTCAGGCTGGATCTTGCAATGTAAAGACAACTTTCTGGAGTCAGAATCTAGAATTGAGTGTGTTGTTTCTGAGGTAACCAGACCCTAATATCATTGCAATAAGTAGTACAATTTTGTTTCTTGGTTACGTGCTAGAGATGTGATAATACAGAGAAGCTCTGTGTCAAACGCATTCTATTTGCTCATGTGCTACCAAATGACAAACAGTACTCTGTTTTTAAAGCATTTTGGCTTAGAGTAGTGGTTGCAGAGAGGGAGTTGTGTCCATTTTATCCTCACTAGCAACTGGGTGTTTGCCTCCCACACCCACATCACTGCCACATTTGGCAGCGGTGGCACTTTGGCAGCAATAATTTATCTAAGAGGTCCCAGCACTGTAAAGTAGTCTCACTACTCCCTAAAAATTTTCTGAGTTGAGTAGTTTAGCTCTTTATTTACAGTTCACTGACCTATAGTCACTTCTTACATGCACACACAAACACACGTGAATGCCCATCTCTGAAGTACTGCAAGGAATCTAAAACTTACAAACCAACAAGACAGAATGGCCAAGGAGGAAGAACAAGCAAGATGAAAACACCATAAAGACCCCATGCTGGCAGAGCATACTGACTCACTCTTTCCAGTTATAAATGTCATCCATTAGGTTAAAAAAATACTAAGAAGAATCAGACTGCATTCTGGGTTGTGGGTTTTTTTATTGCTTGCTTTAATAGCTCTGCTCTTCATCAGCTCCAGTGTTCAGCAGCTGATCCCTCTTTCCTTCGGTAAGGACATGTGATAGTTTTGCTGAATAGCTGCAAACATGCTCTCTGCTGGGTACTAATAGCTGGCACATTAGGCTGCTTGGTGAGCTGTGGCAGCCAAACAGAAATGCTTTCAACAGAATGATTTCAGCAAAGAAGTGGAGAGTTGGGATTTTTTTTCTTCTGCCTTTTTTTCCTTTCTCCACTCTGCTTGGTGCCAGAGTTCTTAAAATAGAAAACTCTCAGTTTTCTTGTTACCCATTTTGGAGCCCAGATGTAGGAAACCAGCCAGCACAGCTGGTGGAGCCTAAGAGTCTCAAGATAGGGAGAGATTATGTGGCCTTCATTTTATTCTTAACTGTTACTTTACACTTTATTCTTAACTACTATTGATGTTATTTCTATTGGAGTGTCGGGAAAAAAATGCCCAGGCTTGTTGAGTTGGAAGGCCTGTGAGCTGAAGACCTTCCTCTCCCTCCTGTTGTCATTGTCTTGCCACTGTACTTTGTTACCTTCCCTGATTCCCTCGTCAGGAATCTGGATTTAATTAGTTGTTCCATTCTGAGCTCACACTGATACCTGTGCTGAGCTATTACAAGTGATGTGCAATGATGCTGTGAACTCATTCTCACAGCAGGCTAGATATAAAATCAGCTTTCTTCTTATACTTAGGAGTATATACTGGATTTCTAGCATATTTCTGAGGAGAAGAGAGTATAATGGAGTACCAGTATCAAGCTTCCTGGCAGCAAGCTAAAATATATACAACAAATTGATATATAAGCAACAAATATATATACAACAAATATGACAACCAGTAGAACTTCCTTATAGTCATCCAGCAATGTAAGTACTGGGCTGGCCATTCTTAGAGACATGGGAACTTTCTTCTCCTAAGGATGCAAATCAGATTGCTGGAAACCTTCAGTGAAATTCTGCTTCTCTGATTTTTTTTTTTTTTCCTGTTAAAGCTTTGCTATCACCTAGCAGCCTCATGGGATCTTTCCTCATGCAACATGTGGTAACTCCTACCAGCCTTGAGTTACTTATAATGGTATGGCTTCTGAAGGGTGGTTTTTGAGAGCAGCCCAATCTGGGATATTACAGATACAGACCACAGAACTCCATGTTCCTAGTACATCTGTGAAAGCATTTGGGGGAATGGCAGTACGGATGGAAGTAACACTGATTCATTCTATCTTCATATGGAAGCAGAGGGAACAGTTGGCCTCTCCAAACTGGAATGATACAGAGATCTGAATATGCAAAAATAGCACAGCAATTTCTAGGCGAAAACTAAATGCTTCTCAGAAATGTACTGAAAAACAGTGCATTGAGGTCCACTGTGAAACACTTGAAAGGTAAAGAGTGCAACTCTGTTACACTAAGGCTCTTGACTTTTAACGAAGGTTAGTAGGTTATGCTGAAAATCAAGAGGGGTCAGGTATTTAATCCTTGCTTATACTTTTAGACCTCCTCTAGCCCTAAGCATATCCCCTACCATAAACAAATCTCTGATTGCAGCACACACAAATGAATGATGCAGGGTTTGGGAGGTAGCGAGCAATAAATTTCTTCTCCAATTTAGGTTTTTGAGAAATCATTTCTGGTGGATGTCTGGCTATTAATTTACAGCCTTCCATTTCTCACCATTTTCTTCTCCTCCCTCATCCCAGAATCAGAGTAATTTGGTTTGTGCCTATACCTCCCTGATGGGACCATCAGGTCCAGTGTCTTAGCTAATGCTGGTAATAACAGTGGTCTTGCATGAAGATGCAGGTCTGTGAGTGGGAGCCTCTGATTCATATACATTCCTTTCTATCAGCACAGTTGCAGGAACAGTAGCCTCCTGTAAGCAAACAGCTGAGAAGGTATTTCTTTAAACAGCTTCTGCTGTTTGCACAGAGCATATGAATACAAGTCCCTACACTCTCCACTGACTTATGCATGTGACCATGTTCGATCTTATGCCCACCTCCATTTCCTTCCCTTGTGTCACCAACTCACTGCTTCTGTTGCTTCTGAAGTTCACTGTAATTATATATACAAGTAACACATGACTAGAGAGCTTTAAATGAAATCAGGATTTTTGCATGTAGGCTTTTGTTGCCGTATGCCTCCTTTTCTAGACAAGAGGTGCATCCCAATGCCCAAGGCTAGAGTTTTACATGTACCTGCTGAAATCTGTACCCAGCTTCCACTAGGACTTTGCAAAACCTCAATGTTTCTCTCTCCTTGGAGGGCTTCTCAGAGGGTTTAACATGAGCAGAGAGGTTTTTGTTGTATTCCAAAAGTGAGTTTTGTGTTATCAGCCACTGGAAGTGTCTCGCCTAAGCTACTATTTAGGATCTGTATATTAATTGCTGAGGGATAAGCAGTTTCACAAGCCCATTCTCCACATCATAGGACAGGTGTATAAGACAACAGATGAATTTCCATGCAACATTGATAGTGAAGGTTCTCATGACTGTGTGAAATGCTAAGCTAAAACTTACGTGATTAAATCTGTATAAACTTTTTTTTGTAATTCTTCTGTCATAACTGAGTCCACCACAGAGAAACCACTTTGAAATCCCTATGTACCTTCTTTCCAGATGACTTTCTACCAAGATCCTTACTAACTCAATTATCCATAAAACTAACCATAAGAAATAAGATCTTGAAATAGATAACAGATGCACTTAGGATTTACATCTTGTGATGAAT
This sequence comes from Phylloscopus collybita, assembly GCA_027886175.1. Lineage (NCBI taxonomy): Eukaryota > Metazoa > Chordata > Aves > Passeriformes > Phylloscopidae > Phylloscopus > Phylloscopus collybita. The sequence goes on along the minus strand of JAJNNQ010000137.1, from coordinate 43,181,547 downwards.
GAATACAAAATTCCAGCTTCATTATAGCCAGCCCACACAGTCACATTTTTTATTGCTCATATGTAATGATCAGAAATCACTTGGGACCAAAAAAAGATAAACGCCAGCCAAAATTCTAACACAATCTCTAAAATAAAATAAAATAAAATAAAATAAAATAAAATAAATTTGAAATTATTTATAATGCTTGAAGCACCTGGGAGAAACACCCTAACTACTTGCTAGTTTCTATCCTTAGGATGCTCTCAGTAAGAGCTCTGGTATCTTCCTCTCTTTATTATCCTCTCCTATACCTGCCCTGATTGCAACATATCATCCTCAACAATCTGTTCTTTCTATTTACAATATCTTTAACTAGAAATTCATCCATGAAATTTAGCTTCCTGTTTATTCTTAATTCTGTGTACAAACTGTATGATAGGTAATATTACTTCTGTCTGTTTAAATATGCTCATGATTTACAGCAAGTAACTTTTGGCAAGTTGCCTTTAAATATTTGTAACTGTTCTATGAATCCTTGTGTTAAGGGATACATTCAGAGCAGGCAGCTCAGTGTGCAGATTGAGTGTGAACTGCAGGTTGGGCTCTGGGTGGCTGGAGGCTGAAGCAAGGGGCTGTGAACTGCTGACCCCTTGCATAAGAAAGGACCTGGAGACCTGTGAGCCAGGGGACTGGACACTCAGAGTCACTCAGGAGATGGACTGAAGAGGAAGAGTGAGACTTTTGCACACTTGGACTGGGGATATAAAAGCCATGGAGTTCCTTTGTTTGGAGTCCCTCCTTGGAGGTACCAGTTCGAGTACTTTCTGTTGCGTGCACTGTGAATAAATGGCTTCAAGGAACCAGAACTCTGACCCTTCTATAGGAAACTGAGGGCGAACTGGTCAGGACACCTGGTCTGACTGGAATGGGGTGTGCAGGGAGCCAAGCAAGACAAAATCCCTGGACCTGCACCCTGTGAAGGGATTTTGGTCCCAGCAGTGAAAGTCTCTGGCTTTGGGAGAGTGAGGGGAGTTTGTTTGACAGTTGTGTCCTTTGTATCTGATCCTTCTTTCTCTCAAAATGGCACTTTCTTACCTACCTAATCTTTGAAACGCATGCTATGTGGATTTCACTTGCCTCAGAGTCTGTGAGTAAACAAAAGACAGATAGATTCAGGCAGTTACATACCCTTTCTGCCTGAACTCCAATCTGGCTGAATACTGTGTAGTGCAAACTGGTTTGTCCTGCTAAGATTTAAGTGTTCACTGCACTCCAAGCTCTGGGAATGGAGTGAAGGTGCAACTATATGGACACATTCGCTTGAACACATTATTTGCACGGCCAGAATCAGAACTGAGCTGCAGTTTATGCAAAAGCTGTATGATATTTGCCTACCCAGAGTACATCTCAAGATTTACAGGAATATTTTTCCTGTCCTCTGACTCATTATACCAGTGCTGAAATCATCTGAAGTGAAAGCTTCTTTTGTGAGGAAGCTCAAGGCTTTTAAGGCTTGAGCTGAGCAATCTGCTTGTCTAATTGCAGCGTTTCATTTTCTTGCAGAGGTAACATACCACCAATGCAAGTGATTCCCAGCCAGGTGATGGGAAAGAAAATTCTATGCAGTTTTGCTCGGTTTTGCAAGGAACTGTAAGACTGATAAGTACCTCTTAGCACTGTTTGGTCAGATAAACTGACCAAAATTTCTTCAACAGCACTGTTGGACTACCATAGTGTTAAAAATTTTATCTGTCTAAAACCAATGCACTATCATAAAGATATTCTCTTTTCTTCTCTTTTTTTCAGTTTACTATTTCTTGCAATTTCTATGTCTTGACATTAAAGTTTGTGACCAGGTGTCTTGGGTTGTGGAGCCAGGGGCGTGTATTCTATTTCATTTGTTAAAAGCAGTTGGGGAGAGGTAGTTTTTTCTTTATCTCTTGTAACTCAAGGTGGGAGAGGGCCAGATGCCTTCTGATAATGGGCCATTAACACCTCCCCGGACTATACCCTCCCCAAAGCAGTGCATCCACATTCCATCATCCTATTGTGAGATGCATCACATCCCCCCTGGCAGTGAGGGGAGCCAAGCATTCCTACCTAGATAAAACTGAGACACAGGAACACAAAAGTATCTAGCTTCACCTGATTTCTGGGAGGAAGGCTGGACCCCATCTCATCATCACCAGGCCCCATCTCACCATCACTGGACCCTTTTGCTACAGGATCATCTCTACTCCACCAGAACCACATCTGCCACTCCAGGAGGACTCACTTTTGGACTGCTTCCAACACCCTGACCAACAGGGTGTCAGGTTGTAGCTCTGACTCTGTCAGGGTTTTCCAAAATTTTTGTTTGTTTGTTTTTTTGCTTGTTTGGTTGGTTTGTTTTCTACTACATTTGTATTGTTAATATTCCTAGTAAAGAACTGTTATTCCTATTCCCAAATCTTTGCCTGAAAGCCCTTAATTGCAAAATAATAATTTGGCGGGGGGGTGAGGGGTTTACATTCTCCATTCTGAGGGAAACTCCAGCTCTGCCTGGCTGATACCTGTCTTTCCAAACCAAGACACCAGGTATCACATTTTGATGGTAATTATAAAAGAATAAGGTGTTTTAGCTTCTATCTTTTCTAGAGATAACATTGCACAACAAAGACAGATTCTTAAATTAGCAAGGTAAAAGAGGCCTATTTCACTTTCTCTAGTTAAAAGCAGCACTTTAAATATGAGATACAAATGAAGAAGTGATGGTGTCGATCTCGGAGCGCTGAGGTAAAGCTATCTGCTGCTCTCTAAGAGGCCAGTTTTTGCTGCACTGGAACATTTACCAGAACATCTTGGCAGAAGGTTCCCATGCAACATTATGCTAGATTAATTTAAGGCATAAAAGGCATGGAAAATTATTACAAGTTCTGCATACAACAATATAATAAGAGACACAGGATTCCAGGGAACAGGAAAGAGGAAAAATGGTCAGAAGATGAAGCACTTGGCTGCAATAGCTGCTTACTTAATTAGCAATATCCCTAATCTAATAAAATCATCATACTATGAATCATCTTGCCCAAGTTCATTCACCAGAGGTGTCAGATATTGAAGCAGTGGACATTTATGCATTTTTTCCTGTTACCTCCTAACTTTGTTTCTTTCTTTTTCTTTTTTTTTTTTTTTTTTTCCTTTTGACCTGGTCAATCACGCTTAGGATGACAAGCTCTCAGTCAAATCCTTGTCTCACATGAGTTAGAATACTCATGTGAGGATCTTCTTGGATCCCAGTCAGTTGCATTGTTTTCATCAAATAAAAAACATCAGTGGAAAAAATTCATCACTATACAAAAAGCAAATAATTTGAAGCATTTTAACAATTGTGTATTAGTGGTGGCATGCTTCAAAAATAAGTGCTGAACATTGCTGAGAGAATGCAGGACTGTAAAATTATTAATGACAGGCTTTCATTATATTTTTATTCTCCTAAACGGTTGGTGTTAGTTGGAGGCCAAAGGAATACTATGAAACTAAAGGAAGGAAAGTGTGGGATGTTTTTTATATGGCCACTGCCCCTTCATCTTCACTCACACATGAGCAACCATTCTAAGCGTCTCCTGCAAAGACCAGTATACAAAGGTGTCTGGAATTCATAATCTGAAATCCATGGGAAGAATGATGAACCACGAATAGAAATTAGCAGGAAACTCTTTATTCCCATTCCAGGAATACATTCAATTTTGCAATTTTGGAAACAGTTTTCCATTCCATATTGGGATGAAATGGAGACCTTTCAGACCTTTCTACTTTTTCATGGAAAAAAAAAAGAGTAAGTGGAAGCTTTGCATTCCTTACTCCTGCTGCTCACCTTCATGTTCTCTAGAAGAGCCAGGCAAATAGGGTGTCAGTGCACAAGAAAAAGAAACTGGATCTGAAGCCCAGCTTTGCTAGACCGATGCATTCACATGCCTGTCCTGAGTACTTGACAAGCCTGTCACACATTATAAAAGAGTGTCCAACCTGCAGACTAATTCTGAGGTCAGCTACAATTAATTCTTCATACTTAAAATAGCCCACCCTAGAGCTGAGATGCATTTCCAGTCATCACTTTTCTGACGCTGACGTATTCCCACTAAATCTCTCCGTTAGAGCACACTGACTCAGCTTCTGGACTCTCCCCCAGCCTCTCTCAGCCGCAGGGTTCAGCAGAGCTTGCTGTTTGTTCGAGCTCTCACTGCCACTAGCAGGACCCCAGTTCACTCCCAACACACATACGACACACAAATAAAAATGGATAGGAGAATGTAGTGAAAAATGGAGGCATACATATCCCACAGAAACAAGAATTTTACCTCTGTTCCTGGATTTTTTTTTCCAGATAACTGAAAGATGGCCAGCTTCTGACATATACCTAGGATATACATTCTTACAACAACGTCATTACTAGCCCACATCCCTGGGTTGTAACTCAGAGAGTTGTGTTTATTTGCCTTTTTTATCTCTAAATGTCAGCATCACTTTTTGCCTGTGTATTACTATCCTTGTTGAATTTCACTTACATATCTAAAATTCAGCATCCCCATAAGTATTTCCAACATTCTCGCCGCGGTTTGTCATATCTTTTTAATGCTGGAATACCAGAAAATATGTAGAAAGCAGTTTGTAATGGTGTGCTACTCCTTGTATTCCATAACTGAAAAAAAAATCTTCCCATCTCTAAAATGAATAGCAGAATTAATTTTTTTTTTCCCCAGTGAGGAATTTGCTGCTCTATCTCAACTAAGCAGTCTGATGGCTGCTGAGGTGAAGGACTGTTTGTGAATGATGGTGTTGAAATCTGGTCAGTAACAATGAATGATATCAATAATAATAAAAAGATAATCTAGAAGCACTTGAATGAAGATCACCCTATAAAATCATTAACAATCTGTTACTTGTTGTGTCTTTTTGGGTACAAAGTCATTAACATCATCACTAACAGCTGCTTCCACCCTGAATTTCAGGGGAAAAAACAGGTTGGAATAAAATTTCATTCCAAGGTTTTAGTTTCTCAGACTGAACCCAGGGATGTAAACACCTCTGACCTCGGTATGAAGGATTTCCTGGATCTTCAATTTACATCTGGACAACACCCCCACCCCCACAAGAATTTCAACACAATAAAAAAAGCTTACAATGACATAGCATCAGCTGCATTTGAACATATTTGGGTGTTGCTGGAGAAATTAAGCCATTGCAATGCCATGAACACTATAAATCATCACTTTATCCCTATTGCTTTTCAAATCAACTTTCTGGAACATTTTAACCCAGAAGTAGAGACAACTGCATGAATCTGAATTCATAAACTATTTTGCTCTGATGGGATAAATGTGTATGTAACCGAATTAAACTGGAGTCTGTGAAATGAGACAAAAGAAAGTTGTTGCCTTTCTTCCACACCTTGTAGATGGAAAAGAAACAGGACAAATCCACTGAATGACATTCTGGACCTTAAAATATTTCAGATGCCCAGCACCAAATTCTCACCAAATGGGATTTGCAGACATGCCTTTGTGCTTATTTCCTACTGACTTAGACAAGTCATATAGAATGCCTTTAAATGTGTCCTGTGAGGTAAGATTTTGTATTTTGCTGGAAGACAGAACCTACTCTGTGGAAAGTGTGCTGTAGCTCATGCTGCCTGATGCTGGGTTTCCTCTAAAGTGTATTTGAAGGAGGCTGGGGGTGGGTCAAATGTGTTGCAAATTTGTAGGTCCTTCTTTTAGGTACAACAAATTTTGCCTAGGGAGGAATAAGGGCAAAAATAACTAACCTGATCTCATTCTACAACAAGGTGACCTGCCTAGTGGATGACTATTCTATCCAGATGTTTGTAAAGCCTTTGACACTGCCTCCCTCAATATTCTTCTAGAAAAACTTCATGGCTTGGCCATGTGCACTCTTAGCTGGATTAAAAACTGCTTGAATGCCTGGACCCAGAAGATGGTGGTGAATGGGGCTACATCCAGTTAGTGGCCAGTCACATATTGTGTTCCCAGGACTCAGTACTGGGGTCAGCCCTGTTTAATATTTTTATCTGTGGTCTGGATGAGAGGATTGAGGGCACCCTGGATAAGTTTGCAGATGACACTAAACTGGTCAGGAACGTTTATCTGCTGGAGATGAAGGTCCTGCAGGGGAATCTGGACAGGCTGGAACAATGGGTCCAGGACAGTTTTATGAAGTTCAAAAATGCAAAGTGCTGGCTCCTGCCCTTGCTTCACAACAACCACATGCAGCACAACTGGGGGAAGAGTGGCTGGGAAGCTGGTCAGTAGAAAAGGACCTGCCAGTCCCAGTCAACAGGCAGCTGAACATGAGCCAGGACGGTGCCTAAGTGGCCAATTGCATCCTGATCATAAGGTTTCCAATTTAAATGATCATATGATTTTATGACATGTTGAGTGGCCATTTTCTATTTAGTTCAATTAGTGGTTTATACATCATGTGACAGTTGCCAGGGAGACAAAAAACAGTTCTGAGTATGAACATGCAGTTCCTGGTGGTCTCTGTCACATGGATGGTAGGACCTGACTTTTTTGACTGATGAAGCCCCCTGTGGCTGCAATGATCATGTAAGGCAGGGTCACCAGGGCTAGATCTGTCACTAAGAAAAAGCTTGAAATGCTTTCTCCTCATATAAATTAAAATGAAATTATGTGTAGTCATAACAAGAATCTGGAATGGAGTCACTGACTGCCAAAGCCTTAGAAGTCCCTTGAGACTTGTAGCAGATGTCCACAGTGAACAAGAACAGTTGTTATTGAGGTTATCAGATTTTCTGGGCCATTGCTGTATATGGTCAGACCAGAAAGTGAAGTGGGAATGCAAAAAGGAACATTATCATATTGTGCTTTCAAAGTGTATAAACCACAGAAGACTGTGCCCAGCGAAGACATCAGTGGTGATGGTTTTAATATATCTGGGGTTTCTCACAATGGGACAATAAGTAGAAGAGATGTCAGAATACATGACCCTTCAAGTAGTCTCCTGAGTAGCATATTCCCAAAGTTCCTCAGGTTTTACATCAAGTTCCCAGAACTTTAAAAATCATATTGTTATGCTCTTAGCACAATGATACCAGTAAGCTAGTTAATCTAGGCCAAAAGTCAAAACTGACTGTCCTCATCTACTCTAAGGATATCTCTGTCAAATCCTCAGCTGGTTTCTGTTCCAGAAAAGGTGTAGAGGTGCAGAGGAACTCTGTGCTGTCACTGAATTTACCAGCCCCTTTCCATATTGCCCTTTACTTCCCAGAGTAAGGACCAAGAGTGATAACCAACTCAATTTAAACCACTTCTCCAGGTGACTCTGTGGTGACTCTTTGTGCATAACTAACTGTTCTGACACCTCTTCTGTCCCTGCACAGTAGATGAGCAAGGCAAGTTGTGGTTATTGCTGACAGGCACCCTGCACAGCAGTGATAGAAGGCAGTGAGGGCTGTGCTTGGTTCTCTCTGACCCTAGTTGGCCAGCTGGCTATGCAGAAAAATACTCAGAATTTCCTAAAAAGGCATCTCAACCAGCATTGTTTGCATATGGGGGCACTTAGAGAAGAACCCCTCCCAAATTCTTCCCTGAGACAATAGATCTCTGCACCATTCCCCTTCTGTGCTTTTTCCTAACTTCCATAATAGTCTAGTGTGATTAATAACTTACTTCTACAGCCAAATAGAAAGGGAAGTAGCATTACACTATGTTTCCAAACAATACCAAATATCGCATTAAGACTGTAGACTGTAGAGCTGTTGTTTTAAGAACAACGGTTTATTTTTTTTAAAATGAAGTTTATTAAAGTAGAATCTAGAGTTTGTTTGTTTGTTGTTTTATTATTATTATTATTATTTCTGCAAGGTACAGCAGCTGCTTAAAAGAACATTTCACCATAAGGAACAGGCTGATTCACTGCATTTATCCTGAGTACAGATTGTTGTCTTCTCCCACACAGTCTTCATAAATTAGGAAGAAAACTTTAAAAACATCACAATATATGGTTTGATTGTCCCTGGCTTACAGTAGTTGAACTAAACCTCAAATACCCAGTCTTATTCTATGAAAAAAAAAATGTTTAATAAGATATAAAAGATTAATAAAAATTACACTCTGAAATGCTTCAAGGTAACTGAGGAGACTTAGCATGATTTAAACAGGAGATTTAGTGATTTTTGTATCAGAGACCCAACCTTCCCTCTGTAAGGTCTGGGGATATTGAGTATCTCCACGTCTTGGGACAAGTTCCTCAGCTCTTACATAAAGGCGCGGGAAGGTGGGACTCTGCTGCACTGCCATGTTATTGCCATGTCTAAATGGACTAAGCTCTGACCTGCTTTAACTCATGACACCAAACATCAATCAAATGGGAGTTTAAATGTCAGAAATGGAAAGCAAAGTCACCCACAAAACCATCCAGACTCCTGTGTACAATCTATGAGAACAAGAAAGACCAGCAGAAGACTAAGCATCCATACAAGTAGTAGGGTTTGTTTTTCACTCCCCAACCTTTTCTTTTTTTGTGCAATTTATATTTAGTGCAGGAAAACAGTTAGCAAAACTTGCCTGAAACAAGATTTGGTTCCATGTTTCAGATTACAAGTGAGATGTCAGAAGTAATTCACTCAGGAAGTGGCAGGATCCCTCCAGGATGGCTCAGTCCTCTGCTAGAATAATAAATAAATAAACCCAGAAGCTTTTTGTTGTTTTTGTTTGTTTGTTGGTTTGTTTTTTTTTAACTATAGGCAACATGAGAAGGTTATCAGAAAGTTGCCACCATAGAACAAAGAGCAGCCTTCTCTCCTTAGCAAACTGCAATATATCACACTGTGATTCTCTTAACAATAATTTTTAATCATTTGTTAAGATTCTTAGACATTGACGATTCTCTCTCCCTTACAGAAAAATAAAGATAGCTGAAAAAAGTTCATAACAAAATGCAGCTCTATTAGTCACGTATGGGAAGGTGGTCTGCACTTGAGTGATCTATAGCATTCAATTCAGTAAGATTTTCTTACTAGGGAACAGCTGAAATATCATAAACTATTCCAATTGTAATGGTACACATATCAAAGCAAAGAATACCATAGACATTTAAATATTTTTAAACTGTCGTGGCAGCATGAGCTGAGAGTGGAATAGCAAGGATAAATTATCTCCTGTTTAGCTCTGCTTCTGCTGTGAGCTGGGGACATATGGACAGTACAGTTTCCAGGCAATAAAGAAACACAGATTTGAGATTACTGTGTTCAGTCTCAAGAGACAGAGTGGAACATGAATCAATATTTGCTAACTCTCCTCTCCTTTCCTTCCAGATTGTCAGTTCTTCCAGTCCAGCTCCACGCTTTTTAATTAAATCTCTTCCTTTTCATACTTGACCCAGGGACACTTTCCTCCTGTAACCTATGTAGGAGGATTGGCAGTGAGGGAAGTATAGGAAAGACAGTCTTTTTGTTTGCAGTTTTAGTGCCAGGGAAGCAACTGAAAGGAAAATTGTTTCAAGGACAAGTGTGTTTTTGTTGCTCTGTGAGAGCAGTTCAGTGAGTTTGGGAGCTGGTGGAGAACAGTCAGCATAGGCAATAACCAGAGGTCACAGATACCAAAACCTTAGAAGTCTGCTGAAGTCAGCTGTTGACTACATGCTCCCTGATGAGGTAATGCATTCCAAGTGATGTTAAATATACTTTATCTTTTTCTCTTTCATAGACTCACAGAATATCCCAGGTTGGATGGGCCTTGAAAGGTCATGTGGTCCAATCTTGCATGGGAAAGAGAGCCAAGACGAGGTTTTGTAGGACCCTGTCCAACTGTGTACTGAAAACCTCCAACACTGAGGGCTCTACCATATCCATGGGGAGATTGCTTCAGTGATTAGTTGTTCTCATTGAAAAAAAAATCTTTCTAATATGGACATGAAACTTGTGCCTGTGCAACTCTTAATGGTTGCTCTCTGTCTTCTTCATGTGTCTCCTCTTTGTAGTTGCCTTTTAACTACTGTAGTACTGTGATGAAGTCCACTATAAGCCTTTTCTTCTCCCGGCAAAAAAAGAGCACATTCCTTCGGTCTTTCCTCTCAGGGCAGGTTCTCCAGCCCTTTGGCCAACTATGTGACCCTCCTTTGGACTCTATCCAGTCTGTCCACATTTTTTTCAAATTGTAGGGACCACAGGTGCATTTTCCTTTCAGGTGTGGCCTGACAAGTTCTGAAAGTGGGATGATTCAATCTCTGCTCCTTCTAGCAATGCCCCTGCAGATACAGCCCAGGGTCTGATTTACCCTTCTTGCCACAGCAGTGCACTGCTGACTCCTCTTCATCCTGCCCCTTTCAGCAGGTCCCTTTCAGCAAGGCTGGTCGTGCACCACACAAATCCAGGCCTGAACTGGACTCTTTCATTTTTTCATTCCAGCTTCAGGATTTCACACTTGCCTTTATTAAATTTGGCACAGTTCTTGCCAGCCCACTCTTCCAACCTGTCCAGGACACTCTGTAAGGACACTCTTCCTTCTGGTCCACCTTACCACACAGCTTAGCATCATCAGCAAACTAGGTAAGGGTGCTTTCAGTCTCATTGTCCAGACCATTTCAGAAGATGTTGAACAGTGTGGGGACCATACTGACCCCTGGGAAATCCCACTTGTGACAGGCTGGTAGAAACCTTTGATCATCATCTTTTAAGTGCAGCCTCTGAGCAAATTTCCTACTCATTTCATAGACTGCTGATCCAATTTATATCTTGCCAGTTTGTCCAGGAGAAGGCATCTGGAAAATGTTAAATTGTTTTACTGAAGTCAACTCTTTACTGTACCTCTGCCTTAGCCAGCATTCAAACCTTATGGTACCCCAGAAACAATGCAGCTCTTAACACTTTTTATTTTCATCTTTCTGTTCTGCATGGAAAACCTGCAACTGTAAAAACTAGTGCTTTTTCATCTACCTTTAGCTTAAAGGTAAAGCATTAAGTCTACCTTGGTGTCTTTTAATTATTAGCATAACTGTGAGTAGTGAATGTCTCAAACTTAAAGTGGAAAATTACCTTTGACCTGAAGGCAAGCATTTTTACCTCTATTTCTTAGAGCTATTGGGTGAAATCATTTAGAAAATAAGCTTCTTTGTTCTGTGATATATTCTGACTGCAGAAATCTATCTTGCTTTTCACTCTGATTATTTACCCTGAAGTTGATGGTTTTTGCCTTAGGTGTACAATCAACGCCCAACCTTTCTAATCATAGAATAAATGAGGCTGGAAGGGGTGTCTAGTGGGTGTCTAAGTCCAAATCCTGCTTGAAGTAGGCCAGTTACACCAGGCTGGTAAGAGATTTACTGAGTTTTTAATATTTCCATGTTTGGAGATTCTCTGCCCTACTTCTTCAAATATTTTACCATGCTCACAGCAAGAAAGTTTTTCCTTGCTTGTAATTCATGGCCAAATATATGCAAGCTGCAGCAGCTGAACAGAGAATCCTGATTTTCACTTACATTTCAGCTTCTTCCTTTGCTACATTGTTTGCTTGGAAAAAAACATCAAAGGAAAAGATCTTACAGCTCACCACCACGCAGTCCATTGAAGCAGCCATTTCAATTCATGTGTGGGCTTTCCCCAATCCAATATGATGAGATGCTGCCACTGCCTCCAGCAGTATTTCTGTCTTGTGAAATAGCTACTAGCTACTTTTTGTCATGATGGAAAGAACTGGCTTTCTTTAATATTCAAGAATCCATGCACTCACATAGATTCTAGCATCACAAGATAATCTGTTGGAATTAGTCCAGGATAGCCTGTTCAGATCATATATCTGTAACAGTAAAAGAATAATATAAATACATATATAGCTTTGCAGAGCAAAAAAATAAGAAGTTTTTATTTTTTATTTTCATGGTTTATGCTAAGGATCAGTAACATCATGCAGACAGTATACAAAGAGTTGAGGTATTTAAGTTTCTTTTCCCTAGTCATCTTAGTACCTCAAACCTCAAGATATGTTCCAATATCCTCAGTATGTTTCTTTCACAGGAAGTGGAATTTAACCTGAGATCACCATTGTAAACAAATATTTAAAAGGAGAGTGGAGTCTCATCTTTTTTTTTTCCTGATCATTGGAAGCCCTAGTTACACTCAAGACACAAATCTCATAAGCCAGGAAAGTTATTATTTTCTAGAAGTACAAGAGAAGTTTTGCTTTGCTTCAATTTGTGCCATGCTCTGTCAATGTCACGTCACAGCTGAAGCACTGCCTCAGAAGCTCCACTTCTTCCTATTCCGCTTCCTTCAAATCAGCCTGATTTCTCTTAACCCTTTCTTAAGCCTTTTATAAAACCTTTATCAGATTAAACTGGACTCTCTGGAACATGAAGTCAAAAATATTTCCATCCCTTTTTTCTATCCTGTATGCACATCAATACTTTCTACCACACATAGATTAAGCATCTACTGCTTTGACAAAAGGAAATGTTTCATTTTTTTTAAAGATATGTCTGGTACATCATTTTACGTCTTAAAAATGAGGTAAACTAGAGGAAGATGAACTTTAAAAACAGGTAGATCTCTAAAACCTCCCAGTAAAATAATCTGCATTTTTACTGCATTTGTTTTTCAAATAGAATGTTTTCTTGAATCAACTTCAGCAACTATAGATGGACAATATTTAAAGTAAACTTGAATGCAGTCCTGTACTTTTAAACATAATTTAATGCTGAAATTTGAAATTGAAGAATCAGCTCATTATCAACTTTGTTTATTTGTGGACTCTTCTATGGATCCCCCCCACCATATGAACTCTGACCACCTCTCAGAAGTCATAAATAGACTTAAGGTTATGAAATGGTTACAGAATTTATCAACTATTAAAACAGTTTTGTGGATGAGTTAAGATCTAAAGTTGCATTTTTGTTACTTCCTTCTGTAACATATTTCTAGTAACAGATCAGAGTGCTTTTCCAGCATGTCCACAGAAGAATCACTGCAAATTATGTATGTCAGAAATGGACTCTGGTGTTCAGCAGCACTGAATGTCTGCAGCTTCCATTAGCTTCAGCTGACAGTGAAGATGATATCTGCCTAAACATCAGGTTTTAAGACTAGACTTCCTCTGAACCCATGCAGATAACTGCAAGTTGGAAAACCAGTGAACATACATCTCATACAAAGCCTGTGAGTCTCACCCTACTGCAACTGTGTCTACATGACTGTAAAGGGGGTCTGGGGTGACCAGCTTGGTTGCTGGAATCTTCACTGGAGTGGTCTAAAATTAGATGAGATTAATTTCATTTTCTGTCCAAATTTAGCAAGGAAAGAGGAGAATCTATAGCACACTTTCAGCGTTGCAGGTTGCAGAGAGATGGTGGAAGAGCTAGAATATGACTCTCCTGATTTTTTGTCTAATGAGAGGTAACAAATTGTCCACAACTCCACCTCATTGATAATATGAAATCTTCAGTTTGAATTCATCTCTGGTCCAGGATTACTAACTTCTGTTACCCTTTCATAAGCACAGCATATCTGCATTGTCCTATGAGGCAAATAGCAAGTCTTTTCAAGGTCAAACTGATGAAACCCACAGCCGTTAGTTATAAGAAACCAAAAAAATGATGGGCTGAATATAGCAAATAGGATTTATTTGGGTATCAACTATCACCTCAAAATAGCAGGAGACATGGTTGCTGAGAGAAAGAGATACAAATATAGTTTAGAAACCTTATATAGTTTTATAAATAACTAGATAAGCTTATATATAGACAGATGTTAAAGAGATTTGTCACTCTAAGGACCTATCTCTGCTTCTCTCCATGTAGAGAGGAACATTTATGAGACAGCACACTAGTAGGGGTTAGTCATAAAATTTTTGTGTCCTGTATCTGAAGCACTTTTATTGCTCATTAGAGTTGTGGGTATTAGTGATTTAAGTGGCTTCTCCAAATGGGGCATGCTAGCTCTCCAAATTTCCACTATCACAGTGTGGTCAAGGAGCACTTCCTATACAGTGGTTGTAGTCTGTCTGTGCATTGTCTCTGTTTAGCAGGGCTGCACAGTCTGATAGGTATTCCTATTTTGTAAACACATCTGATATTTTGTGGTTTCCAAAAATAAAATTTATTTTATCTTTCTAGGTCAATGTTTTAAATGTAGGTTTCAGCTACAGAAGCTACACCAGGGACAACAACTTGGGTATAACAACAAGCTTGTAATTGCATGGTTGACATCAATAGCTGTATTTATATAAGAGTGTGCACCAAAAGGAGCAAATTGAAAGATTACTTAGCAAAATGTTTAAGCAAAGTATCTTTTTGTGTATTATGTGCCATCCTACTTTTTCTGAATTTAAGTAAAACTGACATAGTTTTATACAGTGTAACGATATAACATGACAACCTTCAGTGTTAGGCCTCAGAGAAATTTGCCTTAATAAAACTTTTTAAAACTCCAGTATTTAAAGCATACCCTGTTTTGCTAGAAATGTGTTCAAACTGCCTAACAACATTGCTAATGCCTGTGGTTTTTCTCCATGGAGTTCCTTTATGATAACCATAATTACTATTGTTGAATCTTTCAAACCATATTTGTAAACATAGACACCAATCATTCACTTTCATTCCTTTCATGCTCTGTTTATCTGGGAAAGTTCTTGTGATTTTTGTTTACTCACTATTCTTGGCAATGGTTTCTATTGGTACTGAATGAAGTATAAACACACACCACCATACTTATAAGTGAATAAAAATATTTTGGCCATCTAAGATAAACTCATAAAAGTGTGTAACCCCACTAATGTGAGTCAAAAAATTACACCCCTCAATTACCTTATTTGGGACACCCTTTAGGAAAAAAACAAACAGTAGGCTACAAGGTGGAGGACTGATTAAACAATGTAAATACAGACTCTGAAATGTGACCAATTTTTTATTTCAGGGAGAAAAAGCTCAACCAGGACACTAAATAAAATATTCACTGAAAAGCAAAGAATAAATAATATAGTTTTGAAAAGCACCTCAGAAACAAAGAGTGCTAAACAAGCAGATAATAAAATGTGAATATTAACACTTCTCTACTTACTGAATGTTCATAATGTACTTTCTATTAGGAAGAATATCACCAAACACTCTTCAAGATATTTCTCATTTGACTGAAGGCTGAGACTAAGAACGATTGTACTACTCCTAGAAATTTTTACAAATTGTTCAAAATAATAAACAAAATGTGGAAAGAGAGGAAGTGAATTACTCGTTTCCATGTTTGTAAACGCATCTGCTTACAGCATAAACAACAGAAACAATAGCTAACTTGACTTAGTGAAAACTGAAGATCTATTTTGAGGAATAAATATTTAGCCACTATTGATGCTTCAGGCAAAAAATGTTTTCCTTTTTTGCTTTGACTCAGAGTAGATCTAACTACCTTCAAGCTCACTTGTACAGCTGATATCTTAAAGTAAGTGAAACCACCATCAGCCTAAGGCCCTAAAAATTTTGTTGAATAGGGCTCCAAATGGTCCTAGAAAGTAAATCTCAGATTAAAGCAAAACACATAAATGTCAGCTTTCCTGGTTTTGCCTAGCTGTGAGAACAACAATGAGGAGAATATTTTGTCATTTTAAATTAGTGGGGATATCATTGTGCATTTGCACAAATCATGCAAAGCAAACATGAGCGACTGCAACAACATTTGCAACAGGTGAATTACACTTTTTCTTCAGAGGAATTTTTCCAACCTTAAATGACGTAGGAGTGAAGTAGAGTGTGGTTTCCCAAACTTCACAGGCAACACCAGAAGTCTTGGTGTCCTGAGTAATGTATCCATTGTAAATGCAATACTCTTAAAACTGTGATTTCAGTCCTTTTCTAGGCCCCTTAGAGAAACTGGACAGTATCTAAAGGCTGATATCATAAATTTCATTTCCTGCTCTCATAAACTATTTAATCATATAGTGCTTTCCATTAAAATTAAGAAAGGAAAAAAGAGAAAAGTCACTGTCCTGGCCCTATGACAGCCACAGCTGTGAATCTTTCCCTTTGCATTTATTTAGGAAATAGAAAAATCAGGAAAGAATATCCTGACATTTTTAAATCTTAAAATATACTTTCATTTCACTTCCAAAGAGATATGAAATATTTCCACGTACAGCATATGTATTTTAAAAGTTAAGCCAGAGTCTGAAAGTAAAAGGAATATTATTATGTGGGAAGCCTTACAGAGAGTTTGTCTAGCAAACCTCCATATCCAAAATGGTACTCATCCCATTTTTACTTCTAGAAAAAGGACAGATTATAAATATAACACATTACAACATGGTACCAATCCACAGTATATGTTAAGATGAAGTTCAAGAGATACATTGATTAGATGTAAGATTATCTCTTGTAGTAATTAATATATTATTCTTTCTACAGATTATTTACATAGCATAGGATCATATTAAATATTTTATAAATACCAGTACATTTTTAGAGGTTGACATAACTCCTTTCATTATACATCAGTGAAAAAAAATATTCAAATTTCTCTTGTGAATAACCACTGAAAAAGTTCAAGCTCAAGGTTGATCTAAGAGCATTGCTTTTTTTGAGTAATCTGTTTTTCAAAAGGCCCAGAGAAACATTCTACATCTCATGTCTGGGAAACTATGTCTCTGCATAGATTGACGCAAAAAATTCCTAGATCTCTAATACAGTCCAAGGTTTCTTTTTCGGTGCAATGATTATTCTTTTCTCTTTACTGTGTGAAGTGAACACTGAAGTGGTTCTTCTAGGTCACTCTATGAAGGGTATGATCTCAGTAGTGTAAAGTTTACTCTTTTTTCTTGTAGGACAAGGACCAAAGCTTTGGAAGTGCAGAGGCATGTGTGAGGGGAACCTGCCACTTCTTGCACATAGTGATAAGAAAACAGGAATAAAAGGCAATCACTTTTGTTAAATGATGTGGTTTGTGAAGATATTATTTTCCATATTTAGCTGCTCTCCAGCAGGATAAGGCACAACCTTTTGGGATGTTTCACTCCATTATTTTACTCATTACAATGCTGTTGTATCACATGGAACAGGAACTACCCTGAGTTAGAACTGTATCACTTGATGCAGGTACAGGTGACAGAGGAAATGTTAGGCTCAATGAGATATTAAAAGACAAAAAGCAAAGTAAATAACTGAGAGGTTAGTGGTACTGAGCCCCATACTGCAGCAATCCAAATGATCTCAGGCTCTATAGCTTAAAATTAACTCTCCTGTATTTGAAACATATACAAACTGCAGTATAAGAGTATAGGTGAATGGTTTTTAGAATTACATTCTGGGCCAAGGAAAAATAAATTCATTCTTTTAAAATGAAATACCATGTGTTCACAGCCAAGATAATGTAGGCCACTCCAAAGTTTTTATCCCTTGTCAAGGCGAGAATGGGAAATTGTAATGGATTTTCGTTCAGATCAGAGCTGATTTTATAACCTATCTCATTAAATAGCATTACATTCACATGACCTGACTTTACATAACAGAGTTATCATAACACAACTGACTGAACACAGAACCTGCATTTTTCAGTAGCAGATGATATTTAGATCATCATTATTAACTGTTCTGTGCAGAATTTTTTCCTGCTTAGGTGAAATTAAATATATTCTTCTTTCCTTTTAAACCACATTAAGAAAACCTGATTGCTTATTTGTATAGCTATACACCAAAATGACCCTTTAATTAAAATCATGCTGAGACTGTCACCTAAAGAACACTGTTACAATCCTTCTACTTTCAGCTGGGTTTTTTAGTAAATAAGGTCTTTGAATTCATCTGTCAGTACCACCTAATAACTGCCTAATGAGTTAGCCAGTTACAAGATAGGACAAGCACAGAGGTCTCAGAGATATCATGTTCCTGCATATTTTGTAAAGACTGGTGACCAGGAAGGAGAGAGGGACCTAAATCAGCCAGTAAGACTTGCCCTGTTAAAGCCCCTGTCAGCTTTCCATCACTAGATAAGTCAGTCTGTTCATGGTGGTTCTAAACTTGCCATTGCTAGTTGTACTCTGGACTAATGTGATTTATGAGAAGCCTGACTTCTTCCATCCTGCTTCTCTAACTAAATCTTCTAACATGTTCCTTCATATTAGTTTCATTTAGGGAGGAATACATTTTACTACTTTTGTCAAAGAAACTTTTGTCTAATTTTTTCAAAAGTTTTTTTCAGAAGTTGCTTTTTAGATTTTGAATTGTTCAGAGCTCCCTAGACTCTGCTCCAGCTGATGGCAGTGGCAGAATATCTTTTGATGCCCATGGGAGCTGCACTGGACCAGTCTTGCATCCTTTCCACACGCTTACAGTTTTTTAGGTTTCTCTGGTCAAGAATGTTGCATTACTCTGCATATCTTAATTCTGTTAGTATAGAAAGGAAATGTATGTGACTATTTAAAATTAAGAATAAGATAGATTTTCCCTTCCTCACATTTTGAGGCAATGCCAAGGCTAATATTTCATTCTGAATGTCTAAACAGCTATGTGCAGGATCCATAGAGTGAGTTGGATAATACAAGATGTTAATTTCTTATCACTGAAGCATAACATTATTAATATGTGCTGAACATGGTGGCTGACAGAGAACACTGGCAACAGCCAGAGAGCATGAAAGTCCTTTCAGAGACAAAATGTTTTAGCAAATACCTTTACTAAGCATGGAAGAATACTGAAGTGAAATATGGTCTGTGTTGCGCTGTGAAGGGGGATTCCTTTCGGTGGGACAGGAATATTATTGTGCAAAGAAGACTAGATCTACTGTTTTCCTCACGTTATATGCCTAAATACATATCAGTTGGAAGGTTTGCTTAATTTGTATGTTAATATTAATTGCCAATAGCCACTTGTTTGTCATAGTTTTGGATTAACATCTACTGACTTGGAAATGTTCATCTAAAGTCTTGGAAAGAACAAGTCAGACCAAGGGATTGCACTCATCTGCTACTTTTCCCTATTGTTTAAAAAGCCCTACCAGACAACAGTTCGAAACGGGGTGGAAAGACCAAATTATGTAATGGTTTCACATTTGCCAATTTTTATATTACCCAGCCAAGGCACCAATTAGGTGATGGTTTCATCACTTGCTATTTTTAGATATGACTAGGAGAACATAAAGAGTAAGACAGTCTTACTTTAACATTACAAAGGTATTCACACACACACTAGAAGATAGAAAATAAGAAAAAAAACCCAAACAAACAAATGAAACTTTCAAAACATCCTTCCCTCCCCCCACAAGTGTTCACTTTCCCCTTCACAACATAAAAAGACAAAACTTGTAATTTCAGTCAGTTTTACCATTTAAAAATACTCTTTCATCAGTCCTTTTTGGAAAGGAGTCTCTCTCGGTTCTATAGAGACATCGTCATAAGAGGAACAGTCCTCTGGTGGCTCCCATGCCACACATCTGCAAGGACCTGAAAGGAACCTCTGCAAACTGTGAAATCCTACCCACTAGCAGCTTTCCCAACACTGCACATGGGCCATATCTGCTTATTAGGGGTACTGTTTAAGGATGCCTCCTCTTGTATGACACAAAGATTCTCCTCTTCTATTTTCAAAATCGTCTTCATCTCAAGAACTAAAAATCTCCTTTCCCAAAGAGCTTCATATCACCTTTGACTAGAACCTTACATCCCCCCCAAACAGCATTCATATGTTACAGGAAAAAGCAGTTAATTCTCCATAGTTTATCAGAAATGTCCAGCCAAATTAGGCCACTCCTCCTCCCTTGCCCCAAGTAGTCTTTTCATTCTCTCTTCACTCACTTCAGTTTCATGCTGTGTCTCTTTATGGTTCCATCACTTTGTCTGTCCTCACTCCGGGAAGGGCCGGTGCTCTGGGAGTTCATTTGCTGGCGGAAAAACTTAGAGCTTGCCCAGGCCTGCGATGGTGTCTTGGGTTGTGGAGCCAGGGCTGTGTATTATTCTATTTCATTTGTTAAAAGCAGTTGGGGAGATGTTTTTCTTTATCTCTTGTAACTCTGGGGGGAGAGGGGCGGATGCCTTCTGAGGGCTAACTGTTAAAACCACGTAGGGCATTGTTTCTTATCTCTTTCACTGCCTGTCCTCCCTCCAGGGGGATATTTTTCTGCTAATGGACCACTAAGACACCCCTAAAAGCACACATCCCCAAAGTAGAACACCCACATTACATCATCCTATTGTGAGATGCTCCACCCAGTGGGGCGAGCCAACCATTCCTACCTGGATGAAAACTGAGACACAGGAACAGAAAGTATCTAGCTTCACCTGATTTCCAGGAGGAAGACTGGTCCCCATCTCACCATCACTGGACCCCTTCTCACCATCACTGGACACTTGTTCCTCAGGATCATCTCTACTTCAACAGAACCACATCTGCTACAGGAAGACTTACTTTTGGACTGCTTCCAACACCCTGACCAACAGGTGTCAGGTTGTAGCTCTGACTCTGTCAGGGTTTTCGAGGATTGCTTGCTTGTTTGTTTGCTTGTTTGGTTGGGTGGTTTTGTTTTCTAGTACATTTGTATTTTTAATATTCCTAGTAAAAAACTGTTATTCCTATTCCCAAATCTTTGCCTGAAAGCCCTTAATTGCAAAATTATAATTTGGTGGGGGGTGAGGTGTTTACATTCTCCATTCTAAGGAAAATTCCAGCTTTCCCTGGCAGATACCTGTCTTTCCAAACCAAGACAGGTGGGCACTACCCCTGCCGGCAGGAGCTGCAAAGATCTCAAGGCCATGCGGGTGCAGAGGCTGCTGGATGCCTTCTCTTCCACCCCTCGATCTCATGGCGTGGGCTGCTCAGAGCTGCTCCCTGAGGCCTGAGGAAGGGGTGGGGGGGAACATGGCCCCCAGCCCCAGCCGGCAACACAGGCAGCTGCCGGGGCTTTTCCTCCCCTCCCCTCCCCTCCCCTCCCCTCCCCTCCCCTCCCCTCCCCTCCCCTCCCCTCCCCTCCCCTCCCCTCCCCTCCCTGCTGCTGCTCTCGGGCCCAGGCCCGGCCGGGCTGCTCCCCCGCGGGGCAGCGGCTCCCGGAGGCCCGGCCAGGCCCGGCCCGACTCCCGCATGATGTTACCTGGTTGCTCACCCGGAGAGAAGAGGCCAACAGATTCTCAGCTTTTTATGGGTATTACCAAAAGTCGCATTCTGTTTTCTGAGTGGTCAAACCACATGCCAAGAGCCAAGAACTGGCTCCTGATAGATCTGTCCTTTCTAAAGAAATTCAAAGGTCCTAACTAAAACCAAAGTGTGTTAACCCATGACAACATTTAAAAATAAAACAAACAAACAAACAAAAAACCAAAAACCAAAGACAAAATAAACAAAACCAAAAGCAATCAAACAAACAAATAAACAAAACCCCACCATCAGAAGGACATTGTAAAAGCCAATCAGGTTATTTGATACTGCATGCTATAATTTCTTTCTTTTCTGGCCAAGCACAAATAATCTTGTGAATTTGGAGTTTAGACAGCTCAAGTTGTCTAACAAAAGTACAGTTACTCATGAATAATTTGGATTTCAATGTGTATGTGAAGAAAATAGCTCAACACAAAGCTTTTTGTATTAAAGTCATCTGTGACTCAGTATCATCATGCATGATATGGGGTCATTGTGTGAAAGCAGTAGTGCATGAACAGCCATGGAAATGGTGTATGAAAAGACACTTAATGCCATATGCAGTTCCTGGAAATTGTAATGATGTCGGGTTTGAGGAACAGCGATGCACTTACAAATCCTGCTGGTTTTAAAATCGGCTGTCTTTTCCATACTCAATATAGTTGTATGTGAAATTTTGATGCATGGAAATGATGTTATTAGCACAAATTTTTTACTTGGGTATGTGAGTCATGCAGCTTTTCCAAAAGGGAGCAATTAAATGCTGATAACACACTAGTGTGTATTCTGTATGTGTGATATGTATTCCAGAAAAACATTTCTTTGAGGCATGGTAGAGTGCCCTTATGTTGTGTAATTTTTTCTTACCTGTGTCTACCCATCAGTTTTGTTTAAATGAATTTTGGAGTCCATTATAATCACATATAAAAATCATTGATTTCAAAACTTCCCATTTAATCCTGCAAATTCCCAAGCATTGCAAAGTGGAGATATGAAGCAGTAGATCACACATTTGAAACCTAAAACTGATTTTATGCACAAAAAGAATAATCTACATATAAATAAATATTGTCTTCTTCTCCCATAGGCTTTTACACATGAATTTTAAGAACTTTGCAAGTCTGAATAAATATATTCATGAAAGTTTGACTGCAGATTATATAAAGATTCCTCCATTTTGACATAAATCAAATTAATCCTCTTTGAATCTTCACTGAAACCATGATGCTAGGCTAAATAAATCTCTTTGAATTCTCATTAACTGTTAGTACAGCTGATTCTTTGACTGGTTCATTAGCATACTTGGTGGCATATGCTCAAAAAGAAGAAGAAAAAAGAACTCTACAATTTAATGCAAAATAGAACAAAGCTGTAGATTTCAGTCTTTGTCTTGTACACACTGTAAGGTACATAGAGCAATGATCTAACTTAAGCATTGCATGAGATTCTTCTGAATTGCCATTCAAATCTTTTCCTAACTTTGACAAAGTATAAATTAATTATGCAGCTGCACATAGATTTTCATTTTGCAAACTCAGATAAGACTATGGAGGAAAAAAGTGGTGATATGTCTGTCCACAGTATAACACTGACAAATAGATACCAGTAACTAAGTTTTCTACTTAGCAATAGAAGAGCATAATTCAGCTTTAATGATTCTCAGAAACAAAAAGAAAAGTCATGTCTTTATCCCATGAACATCTAAGTGAGATAATTTTACATTGCAGCTTTCAAGATGGGAAATTCTCATCCAACTCCCCGCCAGTCATACAGATATGCTTAAACTACTATCTGCTAAAGAAAACACATAATATGCATAAAATGCAACTATATGTTATCATCAATTATCCACTGAGAAACTATATAATTTAGATGAATTGTCACAGTACTTAGCAGAACTCAGAAAAAAGAAATGCACAGGATCACAAGGAAATTGGAGCAATAAGCAGCCATTTTCCACATTACATGTCAGCAGCAGAAGCAGAACTGCACAAAGCTTTCTGCATTCTGTTTCCATGATCTAATATTGCACCACAGAATGACTTCAGTTCCTTGGCTTGTGACAAAGGTGGGTGGGACTTCCAAGAGGTCTCTATTTACATAAAGTCCCTGCACAGCTGGACCAAGCATCTGTGATTGAATGTGATGGGGTGCACCACACCAGGCATAGCCACAGGCATCAAACTGCCTGAACAGTCTTTTAGGAGAACAGGATACTGCATTATTTAATCTATCATTAATAAGTTCCACTTTAAACATAATGCCTCCTGTCATGTTTCTTGACTTTTATGAGCTAATCCAAGTTGCTTCTTCTTATTATATAACTGCACTTCAATGCAATCCTGAAGACTACTTCAGGATGTCTCTTACAGCTTCCCATTATTTATGTATTGTCACAGAAAACCACTTCAAAGGCATATCTAGATGTAGGGAAGACCTGAGATTTATTGGGTCCTCCCAGCTCTAATAGAGGAAAACTATTCATTGTTGGGATTTCTTCATTATAAAGGCAAAACCCTAAAACCCACATGGCAAATAACCTTGTGTTATTCCTATTAATAGAGTCTTGGAGAACAGCCATGGCTTTATGTTATTTACATTTTGTGATAACCCAAATCTCCTTGTTCTTCCTGTTCCCAGAGCAATGCCCAGAGTGATCACTGCCAGAGATGGATTTCAGCTCCCTTTCCTTGTGGGTGCCCATGTTCATGCCTTGCACCCTCTGTCCATCCAGATCAGTGCTCATACTTCAAATACTATAATGCTAACTGAGACAAGAAGCCCAGGATAATGAAATAAAAGCTTTATTTCACAGGCTTTTCCAATCTAAACGCACTCTGAAAGTTATGCATTGAGAAGTTGACTTTTCCTCTTTGCTTCTTATCCTTACCTCAGGGAGAAGTGAAGCACAGCAGCCACACTGAAGAGAAGTGAGAACAGTGTACCAAGCCCTGTGGAAACAGAAAGGAAGCAGTAGATCATTTCAACGAGAGCAGTATGTCTTGGCATTTTTCCTTGACACCACCCCCACCATCCCAGCCTCCTCTGCCCCTCCCACACTCACACATCTAAAAAGCAGATGGAAAATATTCTGCCAGAAGACATTGAAATACAGTGTTAGAAAGTTACTCTCTTAAGGCTGGAGAAAGTGATGGAGAACTCTGGCAGGCAAATTAAATTATTCATAGTCAGTGGCATTTTGGAAGGAAAGCGGGAAGGGAATAGGAGACTGAAAGAAGTTATAGGGATTGTACAAGAACCATCTGGGATATTGGAAAAAGATGCACTTCATCTTGCTACACATCAGAGAGATCAGTGAGGCTAATTCTGAGTTCAGGAGACATTACCAGTCTTCACAGTTTGTTTGTAGAGCTGAACATAATCCTGTGCTGCCACAATATTACGGATGTGACAGAGTCCATGCTACCAAATCTCTCCCTCGAACTTTACTCCAATGACACTGAGCAATGACACTCAGATCCTGAAGTTACTGTAATTTCCTCATCTACTGTGTCACTTGCTACACATACTAGTCTCATTTGGATTTTAAAGGTGTGAGATGGAGAAGAGATGATGATCAGTCATTCTTAGTGTTTCAATGATTAAACTTTTTTTTTAAATTTTATTTCCCAATGACATGTTCTCTTATGTCTCATTCTGAAAGACTACAAGCCATGTTCTCACAAGAACTAAGGTTCTCTACATTCAAATTAAAAAGGTGCCTTTTTTGATATGTCTCACTAAGAAAATATGTGTTGGATATTACAGAGTAACAACAATTAGAAAGTAACCCAGTTCAACCCCCTAACTCTTGCATGGTGATAGAAGGAAAGAGAGGAAAAAAGAACCATGAGAGCAGACACTGCAATCAGTGTTTTTATGAATATGTTAAGATGCTGTTGTGATGAACCCAGGCCAACTTGGAAAAGATATTTTTCCTTTCTGTTACTTCTTTTGAGTTTAGGCATATGATGTTGACAAATATCTCATTAATTTTCCATTAATAAGTCTATTCCACCATGTCTTCTTACCAAAGGTAGTAGAAACCAGATGGAATTGCCTACTTGAATATATGGATGTGCATAGTACATGCATGTATACACACATGCATGTATACACACACACATACAATATGAATTCAACCCTACTAGCAATAATCTTCTCAACTTCCAGAACTTTGTTAAGATAATCTTGTATTTAGATTTGAATGCGTATATCAAACTCTTCAGAAATGTTTGCAAGCACTTAGTCCTCTCTGTTTCCCAAAACAGTACAGGCTGGTATGGGTTCTTCACTTGTCCAACCCATGGAAATGAAGAAGCTGACATATATTGCAGAAATATTCCAAGCATTATAATTTTCCTATCCTCACAATCTTATTTTGTTGGAATCCAGCTTTTTTGATGGAATTTGCAAATAAAACAGCACCTGCCACAGAAGCTATCTAATGACCTGAAGGAATTCTTACACAATCAATCCTTTTGACTTCTACTGTAGCAATCAGTGAAGTGTTTCAGTATCCTGTGGCATATTAGTCTAATGATGTTTTCAGCATGCAGATTACTGAGACCTGAGATCATAGTTTTGGTTATAAATCACATAATAAACTTGGAATACAACTGGAAAAATTATAATGAAAAAACAATAACTAACATGAAGCACCAGAAAGAATCAGTAAGGAAAAGATAAATGGTTGTCAGTAGGAATATTAGGCATGTGTGCCCATGTATAGATAAACACCAAGCAGATTGCTTGTTTAAACTTTTTTTTTTTTTTTTTTAAGTTTTTTTTTTTTTTTTTTAGTTTTTTTTTAGTTTTTGTCTGAGGGGGACTGAATTTCTCTCAAGATGGATTGTAATGAATGTGTTTGGCATAGCTGTATTTGCGTGTTGGGGTAGTTCTTCCACAGAAAAACCATTCCAATTATCATTTCAAAATGGTGTTCCATTAAAAAAAAATATGACTAGTATTTTCATTGTGAATTCAAACAAATATTTGCAAAAAGAAATCTGAGCAGAATATCTTAATAAAACAAAACAAAAAACCCTCATTATTTCATGAGAATAATGATTTCTTAATATAAAAATACACTTTTCTTAATCCCAAAACTGTAGTGGACTGTAGGTGGAAAAAAAAAACAAACAAAAATATTTAACACTCAAAAATCACAAAGGACTCCAAGGATTTCAAGAAAGAGTAAGTTTGGGAAGTGAATACATCTAGAAAGTAATATTGAGACCTAAACTTCCCGACAATCTTTTTGGATGAGTACCTGGGGAATCAAAATTAGCCATGGCTTAATTTACTACCAAAATATGAAATGCATTACCGTCCATTCTACTAAAGCAGCTTTAGCACTCACAAATACAAAAAGATGTAGCATGCAAACCCCTTTTATAGATGGAATTAAAGTTAACATTGTTTGACTGGCAGAATATATTTATAAACTCTATTAATTCTTAATCTGTATGCACATGTAGTGTCCTTAACTGGCATTCTATGCTCAGGACCTGCATAGCAGTCTACCCATGGTATCTTTGTGTCAGGGCCATTCACCTGCCATTGATTTAGAGAACATTGCAGAGTCAATCTTGCAAAAACTAATTTTGTTTTCATGTCCCCAAAATGTAATTTTCAGCTAAATAACACAAGTTGATTACTATATTTGCAGTAGTATTATCTTGATGGGGTAAATAGAAACTCTGGGGTAGACTACCAAGCTGGAATTCTTCCAAAGAAGTTAAAAATGTCATTTAAAAGGGCAAAGTTGGGCTTTTTCTTTCTGCTTGCCAAATCTAGCTCTTTGCCAAATTTTCTCCAGGTGGACTAAGAAGAGGATATTCTGCCAATTTGTGACAGGGAGACAGGCCTCTGAGGATGAACCCTGGTCAAGACAAATCAAGACCTTGGTGAGGGTTGAAGGAAAAGGCTTTCTTGGGAAAAAAAGACAGGATGTCCACAGCAGATGTTTGTATTAGATGCTGAGAAAGTGTCTCTGTGTGAATATCTCTTCTCCTCTCCCTCTAAGTGGTCTCACATCCACAAAATGCAGGAACAGTATCAGAAGGTGGAGCAGTTTTGTGTCCTGTGTGCAGCATAGCCATCAGACCAGCACTATGCTTGACTGTATTGCCAAGAGAACAACACCAGAGCCAACCTAACAACCTTCATTTTGATGATAGTAGGTGTGCTAGAAGGAGAAAAAGGTGAGAACTTTGGGCTCATCTGGATGCCACTATGCCTTGTAGGAGTGGAGGTTGGGAGAGAAGATTTTCCAGGTCTTTATAAGTATGATTGGTTCCTCTCTCATCCAAACATTCCCTCTGCTGAAAAAACTGGGAGGTGAGAAAGAGTTGAGACCACAGCAGGGTGTGATTCTGGATGCAGAAGCATGTTGCTGCTGCCTCTTTTGGTAAAGATTTTGTTTGGGCATTTAAATGATATTGACACTTAGTGCCTACAGCAAGATTTGGGCTTTTCCAGATTGGACACACAGGGTGAAGTTTGTAGGGATCTTTGTCATTAGAGTTAGTGGGGCTCAGCAGCTTCCTGATGAGGGAATATAAATCATATGTTTCTAGAGTCAGATGAAAATAATAATATGGAGACAATGCTGAAGAAGGACCCTAAATCCCAGAACACGGTTGCAAGAATGGATTTTGAACTATCACTGTCGTGTGTAATTCTGAGATTCATATTGCATAAAACTCAGCTTTCCCAGGTTAATGCATATATATGTACAGAGAGAAAGTTTAAAGTAGTTTATTTGCTAAAAAGATAGACAAATGTTTAAATACTTCCTCCTAAATATAATGAAAAAAAACACCAAAACACTGAGTTTGGTTAGGCATTCTGGACTAAGCCCAGCTTCTCTATGGATAAAACAAATCACAAAATAATCAAGGCTGGATGGGACCTCTGGAGAGTTCTAGTTCAAGATCTTACTTAAAGGGTCAGTTCTGAAATCACAACAGGTTGCTGAGGTCTTCATTCACCTGGATCTTGAAACCTTCATTGTGAGTGAGGAGCTTCTCTCAGACACTGTCCACCTGGAGAAATAGCTCCTCCTTGTATCCAGCCTGTAACTCTTCTGTTTCAATTTATGCCTCTTCCCTGCCTTGCAGGCCTGTGAAGGGCCCAGCTCCACCTTCTTGATGATCTGCTTATAGGTATACATGAAACACTCTGCCCCAGGTTAATCAAGCCCAAATCCTTCAGGCCTCCCCTCTGTATTTTTTTCCAGTAAGCAAGTATTTCTGAGACTTCTGTGCCTGAATAAACAGGGTCAGAATTGACCAGTGTGCTCAGAAATCTTTAAAGGGAACCTACAAAAAACTTCAGATGAGCAGAGTGGGACGAATTCTTTTAGAAATCTGGCTTGCAGATAAAAAGAGGGAATAAAAAGGATCGTCTCTGGCTAACATTGCAAGGCTATTCAAAAGAGATGAATCAGATCAGATCTGAAGGTTCCAAAAATTCTGGGCAGTGCTTAAGAAGCACCATGAAGAGAGAAATAAAGCAAAACAGCATGTCGAAACAGAGCTATGGGAATATAATCTGCTCAACCCTGAAGCAGTCATTTTGATAAAAGCCCAACTAAAAATGTTTTCATGGAAGCTAACTTTAGCGTAGTGTGGATAATCACCTCTGTAGTCACCAGAGAGAAACAGGATCCCATAATGGTCCTGCATGCTTCACTGCTCCTGCCCAAACTATAGAGGCAGTGTGGTGACATGAGCCTGAGCAGGCTAAGTCAGCCTTCATGAATGCCCTAAAAAAGTCTGTCTGCACAGTTATATTAGGTAAGCTGCATCCACTGACAGCAGATTTTCCTGGCAGCCCAGTGGGCTGAAAACCACTGGCAGCAGAAGATTTTGCTTTAGCAGAGCTACTTCCTTTCACAAGTGCTGAGTTCGGGTGCCTGTGACTGCCCCATTTCTTTTCCCCATCTCGAACATATGTGAAGTGGATTGCGGGTAGGAGAAGCAGTGTTGCAGGTATCTACTCCCACACACAGCTATTTGGAGCAGACTGTGGAGAGAGCATAGGCACCATTTTAAGATGGGGAAGAAAGCGAAAGAAAAGCAGTTTGCCCAGACCTGTTAAACCACACACATCAGGCAAATGAGGCAGTGTCCAGGTATCATTTGAGAAATCCCTGGCTCCTTGTCAGATGTGCTCTTTTTTTCATGGTAGTGCAGCTTCATATACAAGCTCTGACAGTACAGGCAAAGCAACTTGATGTCAAATAAAAACTAAATGGACTCACCAGCAGCACCAGCAGCAGGTTTTTCATCAGTGTCAATGTACAAACCATACTTTAATGAGTTCAGACATGCCTTGGCTTTTCTACAGCAGTATTGACTGAACTTCTCTTTTAATCAAATAAATGCAATATACAGAGAGGATTAGTTTCATGTAAAGCCTTGAACAAACACCAAAAAAATCCTCCTACCTTAGCCCTCACAATCATTCTGATAAACTGGCTGTTCCTTTCTTATTAAACAGACAAAGTGTTCAAACAGTTCACAGTCATTCTTTATTTAGTGGCAAAAAATTTCCTATGTCACTTCAATGACGATAATACAGTACAGTTAGCCTTATTCACAGGCTTTGATATTTAGTTACTTTCTCCTGGCTGTCTTTGGAAGACCTGAGTGCACTTCCAGGATGTATTCAGGTGCATATAGGCAAGTAGATATACACAGAGAAAGAGATTAGGCAAAGGATTCAATTTTTTAGAACTGAAAGAAATATTATCCATCACAAATGCAAATACACACGTATACATCTGAGTGTGGTTTATGCACCATAGATTTGATTCAGTCACACCTCCTGTTCTTGAAATAGTTTCCTTCCTGATGGGTCGCTTACAACTGTTTATATGCCTAAAATGCTCTTTTGCAAGTTGTTTGTTTTCTTTTAACTGCAGCTTGAGGCATATTTGGATTTTTTTACGGCATTGAAATAGCATCCATCAGCTGAATCAGTCCGTACCCGTGGAGGTCTTTGCCAGTTCACTTATATACTTGTACACTGTGCTCTTCCTGAGTTGCTCAGTTGTGTGACGTCAGCTCCCTGGAGGCTAACAATGTCATTATCATTACCAGACAAAGACAGTTAGGTAATTTTGTCTGATGGGAATGCAGATATTGACCTGAACTAATGTATTCTTATTTCCCAGAGAGAGATGCTTATTGTAGCACTGTGACATAGTAGGGTTCGCTAATATTAATCTAAAGGCTGTGTTCTTTTTTAGCAGAGAAAAGCTTTTACATTCACATTCAATTTCATCACTTGACATGTCTCTAGTCTATTTGCTAGACTTGAGATTCTTTGGCTGTTTAAAGACAAGTACAAGGTCTTAGTCTGTATGTGCCTGTGAAATATTTTTGGCAACTTCTAATTTGCACATCTCTTGACCCTGCAGAGGAAATTACCAAGCCTGTTCAAAAGGCTTGCTTTCTTCAGGACAGCCTAAGAAAAAATACCTTTAGGGAAAGGAGATTTGTAACAGTGATCACATCTGATGTATCTTGTGACAACACACTATACATATCTTACTCTATTTTTCACTGTTGTCTGCTGGCAATGCACTTGGCATAAAAGGTCTTTGCCTTAAAGAGATTACTATTTGCACATTTTATTGCAATTTCCTTGAAAAGTAGATACATGCCGTGCATATAATAAGTGCTACATAAACAGACTGTAGAAACAGGCACATTTAATAGTCCTTCTGGGGTGTTTTGTGATTATTATAACAAATACATATATATGCCAGAAGAACATCTCGTCTTTATGAATGTATGATAAAATTGCTGTCAGTAGAAAACTGGTTAATAAATACTAGAATGCAACCATGTAATGATGCAGTCAGGAATTTTGTCCAATATCCTAAAATATAGACTTTGGTACATGTATATAAAGTCCTACTTGCACATTGCAATGATTCTGATTTGTGTTGAAGTCTAAATCATATAACACTCCCTCCAGAGGTCAAGAAAGCAACACTACACAGCCCTGAAAAGGCAATCAGGTTTCCCTGAGACATGTAACTCTGACAGTGCTATCATCCTCTACTAGCTATAGTGGAAAAGTAGGTATTGCTGTAACTGGAAAACACAAGTTTCCAAACACTGATAAACTTGTTATGATTCCATAACAGCCTTCCGTAGCAAAACATTTTAGTTGTAATGCCATATTCTCCATTTGTAGTGTGAAGCCTTAAAAAAACCAAGGCTTTAAGAAAAAAACTCATTTTATTTCTGTTTCAGCCACTACTAATCTGTGTAAGTGTATAGAAGATATAGTCTGACAGTAAGCATTAGAGGCAGAAGATAATTAAAAATAAACTGTCTGTAAATAGAATATTGCCTCAAGTCATCGAGCTCTATTTCTTTTATTGAAATGTTGTGTAATGAAAGGTACATACAAAGTACATTTTCAAAAGAAGGGTTATTGGGTTTACTTTTCTTTGTCCAGAAAACTTCAGAAGTAAAGCTGTAAATCAACGGGTTTGCTAATATTTACAAGGACCTTGGCATATCCCCCAGAGGCTAGAGCACAAATGTCTTTTCATCCCAAGCATAGCAATAAAAACCATGAAGCCATAGACACTTTGCCTGAGTCCCCCTTTCTGCCCAAAAGCAAGCTTTATCTTTGCAATAAGGGCTAAGGACAATCTTGCTGAATAACATCAGTTCCCAATGCTTGTGCTATCTCAAATTTAGAGCCCGAACCTGAGGATTTTTCTTTACAAGTTGCTTCCTCCAACTTAACAAAAAGGATTTTTTACATGGCAAAGGGCACTGACGTATTTGTTCAACAGAAAAAGTAAAGCCTACTGCAGTTAGATTAGACAGATAGGTTGCAATAGGTTCACATCTCCAAATCAATGCAACCTCATATCACGTGGACTCTTATGTTTAATAATCAAAGCCAGGACAAAAGCATTACTCTGGGTTTGGGATTTTTTAAATTTTTTTTATAGTCACGATGTTTACATATTAACTGCATGGCATAAAGATCCACTTTCCTGAACAACTGTGTCTTTGAACACTACTGTAAATTTTAATACAGCATTTCATGCTACTATATTCCACAGTCTTTTGCCTTACCTTTTCCCAGTTGTAACAACACTGTGCTTTTCGTAACCAACAGTGATGCCAACAGCAATGAATCTTCAATATATTTATCAGCCTTGTACAGGCTTAATTTGACATTTGAAACTAGGAAAGGTTTTACTTCTTCTTTTTTTTTTTTTTTTTTTTTTTTTTTTTTTTTTTTTTTTGTTAATGCAAAAACCATAATTAATGATTATGGAGCTATTAATGATTATGGAGCTGATGGAGCTGAGCTTCTGGAGCATCTTGCAATTGATTTTCTATTACACCAGCAAAATAAGGAGATAATGTCACCAGCATTTACAGAGTTGGCAGCAAAATACTTGGCTCTTCGTCCCACTTGTGTTTCATTCATTTGATAGAATTTGCTAAAATGGTTTTGTTTAGGGCAAAAGCTGGTAGAGTGATTTAGTTTAACTAAAACAAATTCACACTCTTTTCCTTAGCCTTTAATATGGTTAAAGATAATTATATTTCTCCTTTTCTTTTGCTCTGGGATGTCAGGAAACCCCACAAGCTAACATTTTTACCTTTTAATATTTGTACCTAAAGAATAAACTAATATATGTTGTGGTCAAATTTCCTGTCCTATTAACCAAGTGGACAAAATTGTCATTGAGAAAATGAAGACTCTTTCACTGCTGTGAAATTGATAGACTATTTTATACATTTTTTTTCTTGTGTTAGAATAAGAAAAGAAAGTGTCAGCATGTTACTTTTTGTCTGGAGGTAGCATTTCAATAATTGTCAATGTAAGATTAAATATATATATATATCAATATACGCATGTGTATATTCACTCAATAAACCCTGCTGGTTTTTGACCAAAATGCAATTCACACAGAATTGGAGTCTCACTAAATATGGTGTGTGAATATGATTAAACCTCTATAAAGCATGCAATAAAGTGACACTAGCGTTAACTTACATTTTTGAAATCTATGTATACTAATGCCTCCCTGAAGACAGAAATTGTCACCTAGATCTGTAGTCTGGCAGTTATAAAAGCTCTAACACTGCTCTGCTGGAGTGGCAGATCCTTGGGGAGTTGGTTCAGGCTACCTGCATCTGTCACCTCTCAGCATCATTTGAGTCCAGACGAAAAGTGCATTTGGAGGTGCATACATTTAGTTTTAGGTAGCCCTGTGATAGAAGAATTCAAGAAGCAATAGTGCAGGACTGTTATAGAGGGAATGAGGGTATAGCTACATGGCCTTTTGCAGGCTATATTCCCATACTCATACTGGTATGGGAATATAGCCTGCAAAACAGCTAGTATGGGCACTAGCTGTTTTCCAAAAGCCACACGTCCACGGTTGCTGCTGGAGTCAAGGAAACATGCACTTTTGAATAATCCTAGTGCAGGGACAAGACATTCTTAAGCACCTCAAGGCTTCAGTGTGTACTTTCTGAAAGAATGTAAACAACACCTCTGGAACAGCAAGTCAGTGCCAATTCAGCCTCAGGACACTTAATTTCCGTTTATTTACCAGCATAGTGTTTTTGAACCACACCTTTTATCCACATCGACTCCTTTTTGTTCTGTACTTGAGTCTGCCAGCCATGCAGTTCTCTGGCACTGAATTAGCCTACTTTTCCTCACTGACCACCTAAGTGCAGCTCCCAGTTGCTTTTCCTAAGCTCCTTTTCCTTTGCTACTGAACAGGTACTACCAATGTGGCACTTAAAACAGAAAGAAGAGGGGGAGAGGAAGGAAGACCAAAACAGCAATTAGATTAAGTCAATACAAATCTTTATTGACAGCGAACGAATTTAGGGGAGCAAGGATAGGGAATCATAAGAAAAAAAAGTGGTCTGTGATGCAGGATTAGGACGTTATCTTCTTGCTCAGCTACAGGGTTTCAGAGTGATATCAAAATTTCTATCCTCTTGGGGCACCATAATCATTCACTATAAGAGTTTTCAGATGTTCAAATAAATAGTAGAGCGGTAGAACCCAACTAGGAGATTACTATGGGTATTTAGGAAAGATGATGATCTAACAGAAATACCTCCAGGTCTGATTCCCTTCCCTCTGTTCTGCCTCTGCTTGTACAGTTGAAAGCACCGTTTTAACTGTTATCCACCAAATATTGTCCTCTTGGCATTGATTCCTCCACAAAGCTTTTGGTGGGTGAACTAACTCAAACCTTCAAAAAATCATCAGAGGCCATGTCTTGACCTCAACCCAGGCATTTCAGCCCCAGCACTGCAGGCTGTACATTGCTGCAGCTGAAGGACAGGCAGAAGACACTTTCCAACAAATCTCTCTAGCACTAGAGTAAAAAAAAAATCAGGGAGAGCAACTGAGAAATTATGGTCAGCATGGAAGGATTTGTCAGCTGTAATCCAAAATCCTAAAATCAGTGAGCCTGAAACTTTTTTAAACATGTGAACCAGAAATTTCTTTCAAAATTCTTGGCCTGCCCCTTGCTTTTCATTATCACTTTACATTACAGAATTTGTTTGTTATTCCCAGATTCCAAAAGCACACATTTCAATTTACATTCATATTTTTGGTTTATCTCCCTAGTTGTTCTATTTTCCTTATTTCTGTGCAGTGTGATAGCACATAGATTTATATAATTCATTTTTACTTGCTTTGCATTTCTCTTACATTTTTTGTATTCTTCATTTTGCTGCTTCACTGCACTTTTCATCTTTGAGTCTTCTAATTTCTTTCACTGCCATTTATTTTTGGTTTTATTATTTCTCTTCATTGTTGTTATTTTTTAAATTTTCATTTCTCTTTATTGTGGGTCCTTATGTATGTGTTTGTTTTCTGTTTTCTTGCCTTTACTGTCTCTTCCTGTCATGCTTGCAACAGGTATTGTTTGTTCATAGTATACTTTTATCAAAATATTGTACAAAGTTGCCTGAAACATTTTGTCTGATTGAAGTGTAAAAATTTTTTTAAAAAAACACTCTAGACTGTATTAGGTGCTTAAGTAAGATCCACAGTTTTTATACATGAAGTTTGGTTTTTTAAAGCCTATGTTCCTTTCCCTGGTTATGGTATCAACTGTGTGGGGAAGAGGGATGTGGAAAGACTTGCTTCATTTCATTTTATAGGTTTTAGGACAGGGTAAATTTTGGTTCATTTTTATTTGTTTCAATTAGCTGATGCAGGAGAAAGACAGAGTTTTCCATGACTGTGAGACCCAGATGAAAGATGAGGGTTTAGCATGTTTGAGGAACCAGAAGCGCTGATTCTGGAATTGTGGAATTGGAATTTTAAAATACTGATACAGAGTTGCAGAGGAATCCAAAGAGGAGAGGTGAGGTAACCTCACTGTTTGGAATAAACTTTTCCATTTGATGCTGAAATGACATGTTATTTGCACTTGTATGCACATTGGATTGCTATTCTTCTAGGATAGAAACTTATTCTTGTGTAGAAGAACAGTCAATATTCAATCTGAGTAAATCAACCATAGCATTTACAACAGCGTAGCCCTTTGACCAGTTTTAATTTTCACTCATAATGTTTTCAGTTGTTGAATCTGGTACATATATTATTATGCTGACTTTGGTACATTGTGATGCTGTCAGCTGAAGTTAAAAATGAGTTATAAAAGAGCTTCTGCTTCCTGGGAAACTTATCTTTTCAATACTGGATCATAACTTACCAGAAATAAAGCAGACAATTTCAAATTTTCTTCAAAGCATCATTTATCCTTTTTCCTTGGTTTATGATTAATCACAATATTTCGTCTCATATTTGATTTTTTCTACAGTTGTATACTCTATAAACTGCTTTGAGTATAACATTGAAGCTATTATGAGGAGGAGACTGGATTAAGTTCCTTTCAACATGAATTTTTCTGTGCTTCTTTGATTTTATGCATTTTTAAAATTCAAAAGCTATTTAATAATGGAAAAACAAAATATTACAGGCCTGTAAAAAGAATACTTTTAAGGTATGAAATTGTTTTTCTGAAGCTTCAGTGAAATAAGAAAACTCATCTAACCAGTTTTTGTTTCACTAACATCATATTTTCCAATAGGAAGATATCATTAGGAGCAAACACATGTACCGTTAACCATAGCATTCCACTTTCATCCCAGCATAAGCAATCTGAGAAGCTGCAACCATTACTTCTTATAGTTCAGAGATTGTTAGTCCTGCTAAAATTTCTGCTGGCTTCATATTCATAGCTCTTAGCAGCGTTGCCTGTCCCTAGCACATCTGCCAAGTAAAGGTACATGTGTACAACAAACAATGCTCATGTATACATACTCATTTCAGGATTTATTCTACTTTTACCAACTTCACTAGAAGCAAATTCAGCCACTTCCATTAGCACTTCATAAACAGTGTTAGCTGCATATTATGCATGCATAGTTTGATCTAAGTGCAGCTCCCATGGGGTTTACCTCCCTAGAACAGGATCTAATGAAGAGGTAGGAATATGATTAACCATAGTGTAAAAACCCCAATGAACCAGATTTACAGAAATTTATTGTTTTGGGCATTAAAAGCCAGAAAGCTATAATCAGCGATGAGGAAATTTGAAAAAAAATAAAAGCTTATTCTAATCCAAAGATCAGCCAAGTGTGTCAATAAATGATTTTGTAAATAATCTCACTCTCATTTTCTTGTGAAATTGCCACATTTCTGCAAAACAAAGATTTAGTATTTCTAAAGACTGTTTTCTTAATATCAAGATTAATTAAGTTTCTGTTTGGATAAAAGATCAGTTCAGTGTTGATCTTATTCAATTGCCTAACACATATCCTGATAAATTAAAATGATTGTGATGAAACAAATCTCTGCTGCAAGGAAAAAGTAATAAAAAAAGGAGAGTTGCTGCTCAGCATTTGCAGAATCTCTAGGTTTATAATTTATCTGAGTGGCATAGAGGGTGAGCTGAAGATTAGTAAATTCATGACAGATTCAAAAGAAAGCTGAACATATTTCAGGGTATAGTCCTCGTTGTTGATGAGGAGACATCAGGTCATCAGGTCAAAATGATCTATGACGAATACTTGTTCCACTGACAACTCTGAAATGGAAAACCAAGAAAGAAATTATATCATCTTTGAAGAGATTCAACTAAAGTGTCCCACATAAAAGAAAAAAAAAAAAAGGACAAACTAATATTGAAGATTAAGTGATAAACCCACATTGACTTTCAGATTCTAGTGCATATAAGCTTTGCAATCGGTTTAATGGATGGATATTCTGGAGGGCATGGAATTATGCCAGAATAGGGTCTCTAACATTATGTTAAATTTCCCTGCACTATTTTTATCTTAATTTTATTTTACACCTAAATCACCAGTGTTCTGCTGCAGTGTCATGCTGATGGTTAGGTTGACAAACATGTCAAACCAGACAGCCACAACATAAGTGAAGCCTTGAGGCTCCATAGAGGACAAACTGAACTCTCAGAATGCTGTTACTAAAGGCAGAAGTAAAGAAAAAGCTTTTTTTTCTTTGCTCTGGGTTTAGAGGGCAGAACAACTCCAAAATTAAACTTGTAATTCTTCAAAGAATCAGATAAGTGCTTCTCTAGGAACTGAAACTTCCAATCAAGTTAGAAGGCAGCATCCTTTTGTCACCTAAATTTCAAGGCATATCAACTTTGTTAGATGCCTCCTAATGAAGAGTTCTTCTAGGCTCCTGTGTCTTCAGCATATGCCCATTGTATGTAGATTGGTGCCTAGCACACACTGCACACCTGCTGAAGACCCCACTCTAGCAGAGATATTCAGTGCACTTCCAAAGTAAGAAAGGAAGACAATTCTTTACAGCTGAGGCAGTGGAAGTGGTTTTCTGCAGCAGAACAGGTAGGGAACATTGCATTAGATACTACTGGCTCTTACTTGAGGGAAGTCCAACCCACATATTGAAGCGACAAGCATGAATGAGCCTGATAGGATGGACAACTGCCATGGACAACATGCTGCCTTTCCTGCAGTGCATTGCAAGAAACCTGAGTGACATTTTTAAGAGAAAAGAATATCCAGCAAGGATTATTAGGGGTAATGTTTTTTGATAATCCTGGGCAGTAATCCTCAATTTCTCACCCTCTTATTAGCCAATGGGTTAAAAACCCTAAAGAGGTTTTCACAGCAAGAGCTGGGACCAGAAATCTACTTTTCAAATGGTACACCTTATTTTAGCACCCAAAACCATTTCCTTATACACTCCTCTCTGGTTTATGTTATCAGGTATGTATTCACACTGACCAGCTCAGTTTACTGTAGCTCAAAGTCTGGTCTTGCCTTCGCACCATGCAGGCTGATGCTCTAGGTAATGTCTAGGGAAAAGGAAGCTGAAGCCAAAAATTTATCTAATCTCAGGAGGAAAGGGAAAGGGAAAGGGAAAGGGAAAGGGAAAGGGAAAGGGAAAGGGAAAGGGAAAGGGAAAGGGAAAGGGAAAGGGAAAGGGAAAGGGAAAGGGAAAGGGAAAGGGAAAGGGAAAGGGAAAGGGAAAGGGAAAGGGAAAGGGAAAGGGAAAGGGAAAGGGAAAGGGAAAGGGAAAGGGAAAGGGAAAGGGAAAGGGAAAGGGAAAGGGAAAGGGAAAGGGAAAGGGAAAGGGAAAGGGAAAGGGAAAGGGAAAGGGAAAGGGAAAGGGAAAGGGAAAGGGAAAGGGAAAGGGAAAGGGAAAGGGAAAGGGAAAGGGAAAGGGAAAGGGAAAGGGAAAGGGAAAGGGAAAGGGAAAGGGAAGGGAAGGAAAGGAAAGGGAAGGAAAGGAAAGGAAAGGAAAGGAAAGGAAAGGAAAGGAAAGGAAAGGAAAGGAAAGGAAAGGAAAGGAAAGGAAAGGAAAGGAAAGGAAAGGAAAGGAAAGGAAAGGAAAGGAAAGGAAAGGAAAGGAAAGGAAAGGAAAGGACCACACAAAACTACAAAAAACCCTAACAAAAAAAAAAATCTACCTTAACTCTAGTTACAGAACTGATCAAAACTGAAGGCCTGAATATGAAGCCTAAGTCACAAGAATGATCAGTATTTCAGATATTTCTCTTAAAACTTAAGTGGGTTAACTCTAGGCATTGACAAGTTACATGTTGCAAAGCAAAGAGAAGGGCCGAAGTCTCCTGTGAAGTCTGTAGAAATTTCAGATTCCTCCACTAAAATTTAGGACTCTTTTATAGGAATGACAGGTCTGACACATGAAACTTAGGAGATATCAACTGATTTTTAGATAATTTGTCATCTAGTGGATATTTGTCTTTTTAGGATTCTGCCTAAGAAATTAAAATTTGGTGTCTGCAATTTTTAGATACTTTGCAAATCCTGCTAGATGTATCTATCAGCACCAAAGATGCCTTTGTAACTTTGACCATGGGTCTGTATCACAGGATTAAAACTTTGCTGATATCCAGATCCAGTGAAATAGATTAAAAATCAAAATTGTTCATACTAAGTCACAGTTAAACTCACTAAAGAAGATTCACCCGTGTTTAAATTTTTTTATTGGGTTGAAAACACAAAGTAACTTTTTGTCCATAAAAATGCATGGGATTCTCCATAGAAATAAACATAGCATCTGGAACATTGTCTTTCTGCTGTGGTTTCACACAAGCAGCAAGCACTGGTGTGGAAAAGAAAGGATGCCTGGGACTTCCTTTACAGAAATTTCTGATTGGCTGTTCCACCTGTCCACCAAGAATTACCATAATTTAAAGAAGCGTTCTTCAGGGGTTTAAGACTCTCCTATTTTCCTACTGAGCTCAACAGCTTCCTGTGAGGAGACCTAAGGCACCACAAGAAGGGCAAATGGCACAAAATCATTCCGGCTGCTCGCAGAATGTGCACAATGGGGTATTCTTTCAGGAATTGATAGCTTCTTTATGCCATAAGGTGGCATAAGGAGGAAGGGAGATGCATCCCCTAGGAGATGTAAACACTTACACATGAGTCTAAAGAGATCTGCTTGTGAATGTTTGTGTCAATAAAAGAGATTTCTGAAAAATCCACAGAGCATGAACTTCAAGGCAATGTATGATAAACTAGATGAACATTTAAATTATGGTAACCAAGAATATCCGAGGTCTCTGTTGTTTCTTTTTACATTGAAAATTTCTGCAACTGAAAAGGGAGATTTATCCCAAATCAGTGAAAATACAGAGGTCCATGTTTCTTACTTTGTGTTATCCATGCTAGTTCTGAAATCCTGTGTGTTTCACTGGCTGGACTATAACACATCTTTGAGGTTTGGGTATTTTGTTTGAGGTGGCTTTATGGAAGTAAGAGAGAAAGTTGTGAACTGGGGTTTTTTGCTTTAATACAAGTTCACCTCTTAGCCTTCTGCACTGTCTTCTGCTGGTTTACTGTTTCAGTAATTTACCTCCTTTGTCACCTTGCAGGTTCACC
Organism: Phylloscopus collybita; assembly: GCA_027886175.1. Taxonomy (NCBI): domain Eukaryota; kingdom Metazoa; phylum Chordata; class Aves; order Passeriformes; family Phylloscopidae; genus Phylloscopus; species Phylloscopus collybita. Next base: position 43,141,006 of record JAJNNQ010000137.1, on the reverse strand, counting down.
GGTGCAGGATAGATGCCATGAAATTTAAGGGCACTAGTTCACTTGCTCAGCTGGAGCATGGATTTTACAGGAAGAGTAAAGCCAGTATAGATATGTAAGAGCTGAATAATAAAATGTCCCTTCATCTGTGTATTTAATTAGCTGCTTTCCTCATGATTACAAAGATCAGTACCAGGAAGAGAGGAGCTTTTAGGTCTCAGCAGGTTAACTCCACACCAGAGGATTAGACAGGACCCAAACTGTGATGCTTAGTGTTCTCAATTCCAGGACAGAACTGGCATCCAGTACTCATCTATTCTGCTCTGCAGTGAGGTGAGACATTTGTGCAACTGAAATCTCTGAGTAATTAAAAAACAAACAAACAAAAGCAAAATAAACAAAAAACATAGAATCATTTTGGATGCATTTTCACAGATTGTTGTGTTAAAAAAAGGCAAATATGAATATGTAATAAATGATAAATTCTTTCCTCCCCCTTGTTATCACTGGCAACTATATTGCTTTGTCATACAACTGCTGCAAAGGCTAATCCTCCACACTTGGAAAATCTTCTTATTCTAACTGCCATGGCCCTGCTGAAGCCAGGGCTTATGTCCCTAAAAATAGGAGCAGGATTACTTAGATTGCAGTTCACTGAAGTAGTTTAAAGGTTTTTAGATGTGGAGTGGAGAAAAAAAAAATTGTTATTCTAAACTATCAGGGCTGAAAATTACCATTTTAATGAACTTTAATTAAAGACTTCGGGCAGTCCACATACAAAGGCTTCCAACATGAATGAATTCCTATTCAATAATGAAAAGGAACCACCAGTAGGCACTTATTTTACTTACCTCAGACTTTTCATATCTGCCTCAGAACCTCCTGGCTTTAGTTTATTGATTTCAACCTTACAGTGCTGAGTAGGGGCTTTAAGAAGGATTTAGGCACTTGCACCCACAATTGCAATTCCAGCAATCCCTACTTACATATGGCCTAACCCTGGGCCTTTTGGGAAAAATCAGGCCATGGTGATGTTGAAGGAGCCAAAGTCAAAGGCTCACCTTCCTTCTGAGTAGGAGTCAGGAAACTGAGTCTCAGCTGTATGCTAGGGACAAATAATAAAGAACAAACTAGAGGCAGAAGTGAGTCCAAAAGTTCAATAAAAGATATCTGAACATGAAAACAGAGCAAAGAACCCAAAAACCTGGAAATGTTCAAGAAGTTAAAAGATGTTACTGGGTATACTCTACTTTGAGAAGTGAAGGGGGAAGAGCATAAAATTTGTGTGGGACTAAATCATCACCAGGCTTTAGGCCAGGCCTCTGCCGCTCATGCCTAAGCCCTGTTTATTCAGAAACTGGACCTTCCTCTACTTAGCACTCTTCCTCTACTTAATATTCACTATTTAACATGAGGTCTATTCTGGGAGGCTTGGCTGGAGTGTTTCTAGAACAATCTAACAGGAAATACTTCCTTCCAAGAAATAGTAGAAACCACTCCTTCTTGCACAAAACACAGGAGAACAAATGCCCACCCCCCCCACCCCCCCTTTTTTTTTTTTTTAATAGCCTCACTCTAGGAGGTTTTCACCCGGGCAGAACAACCTTTAGTTCAATTCAGTCTTCTGATCCAGGCAAGATGGATCTGAGAATAATGTCTCAACTGTGGGAGCATAGCCTGGTGCAAAGGGCAAGTTATAATCTTTGACTCTGACCCTTCTCTCCACCTTCTCTCTCTCCTTTCTCTCTATCCAAGCCATGTCACTCTATAAAGGGGATTGCTGAATCAAAAGAAGAGAAAACAATAGGACAAAGAAGTGTTCTAGTTCAATGTTAAGACATCAGCTTAGTATGAAAATCCTAAAGTTTTGGTGTCTCTGTTGCTGGGACAGTTTTTCTTTAGTATAAAACATAGAAACTGTTCTTTGACAGAGAATATTGTAGCCCAGGACATTTTCTTTTTAAACTTAGGACCCTGAACCTGGGTGCGCAAATCATGCTCTACCTCTTTGTCTCCTTTATTCCCCCCAGTAAACTGTGAGTAATTTTCACTCACCTGTGTGTTTCAGCTAAGGATGTGAAAGATGTCTCTTCCCATTCTCAACTCAGTGTTCAGGAGACTTACCTTTTGAGATGGGAAATATGATTTTGAATCAAAGAAGATGCAATAAAAATTTCTCATTCCTCAGAGAGTTTCCTGAAAGTCAAACTTTAACTGAAAGTTTCTTTCTGAGAAATTATTTTGGCTTTGGATGTGGATGAGTACCCAACTTTTAGCCCCTTAGGACAGAGTCAGAAAACCCATGCATGCAATCTCATGCTCCCTCCGCTGTTTAATGCAGTTAGGACAGGAAAACATGAGAGAGAAATGCTTTCTCCTCCTCAAATGTCCCAGCAGACCTCAGAGGATGTCCTGGCATGGCCAGTGCTCTCTGCTCAGCTGGCCATGCCTATTCACTTCTCTATCATCTTCCTTTTATTTTTCTATCCCTCTCAGATATTTCTTACTTACATAATTCCACACAATTATTGCACAGCAAAGCAGCTCCCCTGCTCAGAGCAGACTGCACTCCCTTCACTGGAAGATGTTTCAGTGTTCTCTCAGGGAAGATTACAGGCCCTGGGCATCAAAACAGAACACTCCTTGCTTCTCTGCCCTATGTGAGAACCAGTGACTTCTCAGTTTCATTTGTCACCTTGGTGCTTCTCTGCTGCATAGGCCAAGGTGTCCCTCAGTTGCCATGGAAGTGTTCATGCCAAGGCTTACAACCCCTGCACACAATGCTCATGAAGGTGAGGTACCAAATCCCCTGCTCCCATCTTCTTTCAGAAGATGCTACAGGCTAGGCATTCTAGGTACTAAATTTTTGCTTCTATTCTGTCACATTTCCTCTCCTTAACCTTCAGCATAGGTAGCTGAAAAATATTCCAATGTGCCATAAAACTACTTTTTTTTTTTTTGTTTATATGTTTGGCTGTTGGTTCAGGGTTTCTTCTCAGATACAACTATGAGTAAGACTTCTGATGTTTACCTTGGTTAAACACTGGTGTGAACCTTATCCAAACAAAGCCTTTGGTGGCAAGCAGCAGTGGATGGGGATACCTCTGCTGAGTGAATATTTGCAAGTAGTTCATTAGTAGTTGCAATAGTTGCAAAGATCATTCAGGAGATTGTCTTCCCACTGGCCCAGAAGAATGAAGGCACTGTGCTCTAAGCATAAAATTCAGTTTTATTGTTCTTCACAAATCTTGTCCATCATGTCAACCAGCCAAAAACAACAACAACAACAACAACAACAACAACAACAACACCACAACACAAAACAAAAAAAACCACAAAACACAAAAACAAAAACAAAAACAAAAACAAACAAACAAAACCAACCAAACAAACAAAAAACCAAAACCCAAAAAACAGAGCTCCTGCAGCTAAACCTGAGTTCCTCTGGCTGGACAGATGGTGTCCCTTCCACAGCCAGTGTTTCCACCTTCCTCTCTACTGCACTCCATCTTTATGCCATGTTTGTGTAATCTGATTCCCACCATAACTGGCAGGGCACTAGGGAAGGTCTCAGTCACTGAAGAGACTTGCTGGAAAATGTAGCCCATGGACTGGCAGCAGGGCAGGAATGCTCAAGTGGGAACCCAGGAGGCATAAAGATATAAATAGATCCATGCCTCAGTCCAGGTCAGATCTGCTTCAGGAACCCTATCCTTGAACAGTGAACAAATACAGAACTTCGGTTTCCACAGCTATCTGTGCCTGGCAACTGTCAGGAGCCCAGCCTGTAGAACAAACTCAAATATGTTTTGCCAGAGATTTAGCTAACCTGCCTATGGAAGTGCTATAATGCATTAGTACAAAGAAAAACTGCTAAGTATTATAGCAAATAATCTCTCTCCTATAATTTTAATCAATTCCAGCAACTTCCTCCCTTCAGGTAAAGATTTCTAAAAATTATAACCTTTGTGTTAATTTCCTTAGATAAATAATGCTAAAGAACTGAAGACAGTTTCTAATAAATCAGTGTCATAACAATAAAGTAATGATCAGCCAAACTTCTTAAAAAGAAACCTTCCTATTTGGAGTTTATCTCATTTATTTCCAAATAAAATATTTGAAAAGTTAGACAATGGATAGTAAAACATTTCTATTACAATTTAAGAAGATATGCCCTCGACATAGCTGGAAGCTACACCAGATGAAAAAAAAAACCAAAAAGGACTTTTTTTAATTTCTTTTTTTTTTTAATCCAGAAACTTAGTGTATATTGTGGATTTTGTGGTTTGATGTTTCTATCACTGAATGGAAATGAAAAATGTTTAATATCTATTTATTTAACTCAAACCCTTTCTTTTATTTTGGTCACTTAATATTGTTCCTGGTTTTGTCAGCCAAGCTAAGTCTTCTGGGACCTGTTGATGTCATGGTGACCTGTAACCTTGTAGAACAACAAATTACGGATTCACGTGGGATGGCCAAGTGCTCACAATTTATTCTGATGAAGTTTTTCACTTCAATAATTACCTTCTAAAATCCAGTAGCAGATTTCCATTTTCATTCAACAAACTTCTCCAGCAGGGAATGAAGTTCCTTCAATATTCTTGAGTGATTGTACTAAAGATATTTGATAGAGAAAATCTCCCCTCTATACTAAGGCATCATGAGAAGTGTTTTTTTCTCTCTCTAATAACCTTCTACTTCAAATACTCAGGTTTTCCTCATTGACTAACTGCATTGCTGATACTATTCTGACAGATGTACTAAAAAGGCACACATTGCATAAGCAGTAGCTCCACTTCAGATGCATGCAACAGGCTATGCAAACATATCTACAAATATATGTACAACATCTCCTTGCAGTTCCTAAGTGGTTTATCAGCAGAGGTCATGGGCCAGTCATTGGATCAAGAGATCAAATGATCTCTTGCAGCTTTTAGATCAGATTGTAAAATTACTGTCTGCTTAAAACTAAAATCATTATATGCCTACAGGAGGATATTTGGCAGTGGTGGACTCAGTTCTGATATGTACCATAGGTTTCCTGGGTGATTTTCAAACAATATATATACTCTTGCTCTTCATTTTTTCCACAATTTTAAAATCAAAACAAAGAAAATCAAAAAAAGAAAATGAACAAACAAACAAAAAATCACCGTACCCCACATAAACTAGGAATATCATTCCTATCTTTTGTGACAGGGATTTCAACTCTGTAGGAAATGCAGAGCTTCTGAGCATACCTGGTGTGTATTTGCCTACAAAGGGCCAAAACTCTTTTAGAGTCTCCAGATGCTGTTGTAGCACAGACAGTAATTTCTACTGCATATAAGGGATTTTGAACTTCTAAACTGTTACAGAATTCTCAGCTTTCACAGGCTGAGAGAGAAGCGGTGAAAAACAAATGTTCTCACAAATTTTCCAGATATTTTCTGATAATTATTATTTTTCATTTCTAAGACTTTAGCACTATGGTAAATACCACGTGTCTTTTTTCTCTTAAAACTGCTGATAAGAATGGCAAAAATTATGTTTCTGCATGGTTAAAATTTCTTTCATCCCACCCCAAAAGAACAGCAAAAAAAATTATTCTTTTACTATTTTTTAATCTCTGTGAGCTATCTCAGGCTACATGCTGGGCTAAAGAGTTAATTCTTGGATTCTCAGATGCTAGAATGTCTTATACTCTCCCACTGTTCATATTTTCTCAACGTCTACTTATAAACCTACTCTTGCCTTTTTTTTCTTCTCCACACAGCCTGCAATTCTGCTGAGAAGTGACCATCTGGACAACAGGGTCAATCTACGGCCTGATTCAGAACCAGAAATCATATTATATGCTCTTTTTCAGGAAACATGATCTAATCATTGGACAGAAAGTGGTGCTAGGGGCTATCTAATTTATCACTCTGTCCAAAAGTAAGATTAATTTGTTTTATGATGCCCGAAATAGATGTTTGTCTAGCAAGTTCTAAGAGATCTCTAATGATGAAGCTGCTAGAGCCTTACCAAAATATCTATCCTGCTCTTTGAAGAGATACTAATGAAATATGTAAAGCAAAGCCTAACCTGATGATTTATAAGAGAATGATTAGGTTGTCAGATGTTTCTATATAATTTCCAGTCCTCTCTGAAACCATGAAAATATGCTTGTGTTCCACAAGGAGCAGGTGTAAGGATCTATAACACAACAAAACTGAAGATGCAGAGGCTGTGCTTTTACATTCAAGAGATATCTTGTAGAAATACTAAGCATATAAAGTTTTCCTAAAAGAAATTATCTAGTTCTATTCTGTTACGTGGGGTTGTTGATTGGAGACAGACAAACAACACAGCTCAGCCAGGGTCATCGACAAACAGCCTGTTTTATTGTCCGGAACTTCTTTCTGTAGGGGTTTGAATTTCCCAGGCTTGGATATTGGTTGGGATCTCTGTACAGCCCAGATCTCTGGCCAGTGATGTGTCTGCATCCAGGGCTGAGCGGGGTTGGCTGAGGTCTCTGTTTGAGTTCAAATCTATCGTATCATCGCTATCAAGTATTATCCGGGGACTTGTGTACTTCTGAACTAGGCAAGCCAAATTGGATTTATGTTATGGCCAGATTTATCTTGTCCAACTACAGACCATCTGTGCTGTGACAATTCCCCCTTTACGTTTTATTAAAAAATGTAAAGTGTTCTCTGCTATCCTCTCTGCAAGGGCCCTTTGCAGATAGGATAGACAGCATGAGTCTAATTTGAATGATGCTTTCCACCAGTTTAACAAATCTAGCTCCCCCAGCCAGTGATGTGTCCCATGTACCACTGGAACCGCAGCACTCACATCGTAGGAGCTGTTAGGAGAGATCACAATCCTTCAGGCTAACAAGCCACAGGCTAACTGCCTAGAAGTTACAAAACTACAACTTAACACTAAAAGCAAGAAAACATGTAACTTTTAGAACTGTCAGAAAACCCCAACAGGAAAAAAAATATTGTAAACAGCAAAAACAATTTGTAAACAAATAAAGTCCTTAAATTAACTGTCACTTCAAGTGTCTTAGATTTCCATGAGGTAGGTGCTCAAGTTGTTTCCATCACTCTTCTACATACAGTTCCACGATGTCTGTTGAGGGGCCATCAGAAGGATGATGCTTGTGGTCTCAGGCAGGACGTAGGGCAGGACGGACACATCTGGCAGGTACCCAACACATCCCAGTGTCCATGGAAACACAAACATATCCCCATCCCCAGGAGATGAGATTGCATGGGCCTTCCTACCTTTTGGTGATGAGGTCTCACAACATTACTTTGGGTTTGGGCGAATGAACATCGCTGGATGATTATAATGATGAAAAGTGATTTAAAATGACTGGATTCTGGGACTTTTCTAATACTCTCAGATGATTTAGCATATAGATAGCTTTAGCTATCCTGCTCTGTGGGGATTTACCACACATTCTTCCCTTTTGTTTATCAAGTATATGTTTTAAAGTGCCATGTGCTCTCTCCTCGATGGCTTGTGTTGTTGCTAAGTGGGGAATACCAGTCTGGTGTGACACACCCCAGAGCTGTAGGAAATGTCTTGTTTTCTGTGAAATGTATGCAGGAACATTGTCTGTTTTGATGGTACAGCTAGAGCAGCAAAGGCTGACTGTCAATGTGCGATGGCATCCCGACCTTATTCTCCTGTGTGAACTGAAGCCCATACTGCTGATGAAAAGGGCATGTCAATGGATACATGTACATATTTTAGACGTCCAGATTCAGGGATGTGTGTGACATCGGCTTAACAGATTTGCAAAGTACGTAGACCATGAGGGTTTACCCCATCTGCAATGGTGCAGTGTGGCCTTGGCAGTCAGCACAGGTATTAACTATATACAAGCCTGTGTGTTTGACAATCAGAATAGCCGCTGTAAGGCACTAACACCTTGGTGGAAAAAATCGTGTGATGCCTTTCCTTGTGCAAGCATATCTGGTTGTGGTGCTGAGATTAATACAGCGTAAAATTTCATTTATCTATCTCATTGATAAAATTTCAGTGGATTATGGTATCTTGGTTAATTCTTTGAGAAGCTTTAACTTTATCCTTAGAATGAATGCTGGCTGTCAGACTGGGCCACAATAATTTTTTAAAGGATTCCTGTGAAAATGAGCAAATTATTACAAACATCAGTGAATGATGGGTTAGATAGAGTTATTTAAAGGGTTTCAATGCTCATGCAAGCTTTCACCTGAGCTGTGAAATATTTGTCACTTCACTGTATGGTACTAATTAGATGTGTTTACATGAAGGCAAATAGTTTTGTTTACTGTGGTAGTTGAATAGGTTATGAGAAGTCATCTCTGTTTTCAGCCTTTCCAACTATAAACATGAACAGAGTTTAACCTGTTAAATTCAGATAACATGCACTTGTCTTACTATGAAGAGTAAGACAACACATTCAATAAAACAATAAACACTACTAAACAAGATTACTTACAACAATTTAAATTATTACCTTCTCCCAGGGTCTGTCACAGCTGGACTTAGATAGCCTTTTCTGGAACAGGGTTTCTAAGTTTACCTCGAAAAGAGTATTCAGCTTTTATAAGGCTAAATTTACAAGTCAAAGTGACTTCATTTCACCTTTTTAGGACAGAAACACCTGGGATTTATGGCATACTTCCCTTACCAGCCAGGTCCAGGTCTTGATCAAGGCCAGGGATTTGGTTGGAAAGGTTTCCCCTAACATATTTTAAAACCAAACTTTTATTAAGGTTTAGTTTTAAAAACTTTTTAAAACTTTTAGAAGTTCCACAACTTATGAATATTTAAAGAAATTCATACAAGGAGCATCAAATAATACCTTATGGCTGGATCCCTGTTTGTGCTAGATATTGAGAAGTCACTTTTTAAAACCTTAGCCTATTTTTAAATGGGCAAATGTTAAAATGAGTTAGCAGAATTAAATACCAGACTCTCTAGAGGTTATACCTGTGCATAGCCAAACACTGCAGATGGCTCCTTGGGACCTCCCCAGGATGGTGGTTTTTGGCATGATTTGTTCAGTGGTCTCAGGGATAACACAGTTGTCTTGCTTAATTGTAACAATTTGTGGCTGGGTGAGGGATAGGTAACTTGCCCTGTATAGTTATGTAAAGCAATTCACATTGGTATGCTATTTTCAAAGCACCATTCAAAAATTTTTGTTGCACTTGTATAACGATTTTTGAGGGATCTCTACCGTTTAACTGCACATACCTTAGATAGCATTTGATAATTAACTGTGCATTTAATCTAAAAACAGTAGATGCTGTTCTTTTAGGTCAGTAGGGCAGAAAGATCCATTTCAAGATATGAAGTGGGTTAGACCACCATATGTCCTACTGAGCAATAATTCCTGTAGGATGCGAATTAACAATAATAATAAACACTGTAATACAAACTTTAGGACATACTTGGTAAACTTGTCTGTCTGTTGTGGCTCAAGTCTACTGTTTCTGGCACAGTTTTTGCCTTTGGAGTTAATTTTCTCTGAGAGGTTAACTCAGGGTCACTTCTGCTAATATTGAACAGGGCTGATAACTGTGGAGTGGTTAACCCTATATAGGGTCTTATCCAGTTTATGACACATAAAAGCTTTTGTGCATATATGTATACAAACTTTTGTGCATATAACTCTTTGGGGTTTTGTTTCAAGCTTGAGTACCTGTGAGTTGGAATAGACATGTTTCCAGTTTTTATTAGGGCTTGTAATCTCAAGTTAACATGTGCTGGGATGGTGTCCGATAGGAGTGGGGATGGAGCTGGTGCTGGTGCCTGCAGGGCTTCTTCTCTGAAGCTGGTAGCAGGGCGGAGACTTGGGTTCCCTCTGTAGAGGTCTCGTGTACCCATCAGTGATGTGGTTCCTTGGCACTGTTCAAGCCTTGGCTGTAGATGCAATGGGGCTGTGGCAGCGGCAGGAGCAGGGCCGGGACTGGGAGTGGGGGTCGGGCATCGCTGTCCTGGTGTTTCCTGGTTCTGGTGCATTTCCAGGTGTGACATACAGACAACATCCAGGCCTTTGTAGCAACAAATCTTTGGGCCCATCCCCATCCCGCAGTGGCAGGCAGGCATGGCCAGTGGAGGCGGGACCGTGGGCATAGTCTCAGAGCTGAGACAATCAGCTGGAGGCAGAAGCAGTTCGGGCATTTCCATGGTGAAGAGAGGTGTGGGCGGCTCCGGCGTGAGTGACTGGACTGCTCGCACATGCCTGCCTGGCATGGCAGCATGATCCATCCCAGCACAGCATCCTGGAGTGGCTGCCACATGGTTGGGCACTGCATGGCGTCTCAGGGCAGGCACCTTTATTGCTAAAGCAGAAGAGTGTTCTTGTGGCCCAAGTCATACAAGTTTTCACCACATCATGAGTGTACATGGCACTAAGTCTGGGTTCCTAATGTTTAGGTCATCTGAGAAGACAATCTCTGCCACTGCCATTTCTCTTAAGCATTGAATCCCTTGTTCCGCGGTCTTCCACTGGGTTTGCTGCATATAGAGATCATCTGCACATAGATATCTTTGTGCCACACTTCCCAGGACCCGTTCCCAGAGACTGCAAAGGTTAGCCTGTCTCATCATTCCTTGGTCAATAACTGGATCTTGTGACAGGGATCCCAAATGCCTCACTTCAGTGTCGTCCAGAATTGTAGCCTTGGCTGCAGCATCCCAAAGACCTATTAACCAACTGATTATAGATTCATTAGGTCATCGAGTGTAACCCTTTCTTAGGCTTTGAAGGTCCTTCAAGGAAAAGGACTCAATAGTGACTTCTGATCTGCTGTCGGTTGGCTGGGCTTGTGATCTGCTGCTGGTTGGTTGGGTTTCTGATTTTGTGCCAGTTGGTTTGGCTTCTGATTTTGTGTCAGTTTGTTCGGTTTCTGACTGTGTGGTCTGGCCCAGCACAGCTCCGCACAGCCATGCTGCCACTGCTTTCCCCAGTTCCGCTGGCCACTGGGGCAGTGCCTGCTGCCAGGGCAGTGCCTGCTGCCAGGGCTGTGCCTGCTGCCAGGGCTGTGCCTGCCTGTGGGACTCCACCGGAGACGGTTGCTCTGCCGCACACTGGGGCCGTGTCAGGTGGGGGGTTGTGCCATCGGGCTTGCTGCCACCACCTGGGCACCACCAGCCACCACAGCACCACTGTCCTTCGTGGCAGCAGCAGCCACCGCAGGACTGTTGGTGGGCAGGCTCCCACCACCTGCCAGGATTCGGCTGCCTCCCTTGACTCTGCTGCCTGCCGGGGCCGCTCTACATGGCCAGGTTATGCAATCCAGCTCACTGCCGCCCACCTGAGTTTGGCTGCCACCCTCTGCTCCACCACTCACCGGGCCCCTGCCACACGTCAGTTTTCATCTGCCTAAGCAAGTCCGTGATAAGCCTCCAGGGCTTTAGGACTCTGTGCTTTCGTAACCTTTGGAAGCAGATTCTATTATGTATCTCCCAGTTCGTGTCCAGGTATTTATATCTAGCACAGTCTCTTTGATTGGTTTTAGTCAGTTTTTAGTCCATATTACCAAGTCTAACATAGTCTCCTCTTCATAATCTATCACCCACTCCTTTAGAAAAAGAGACCATACCTTAATTGCTGGGTGTTTCTCCACAGAGACAAATCCACCCATGTCTTTGGTGGGCTTTTTACTTTTTACAGCTTTCCGCTTCCGTGTTAGGCTGTGTCCACCTTTTGGGGTTTTTTCAGCTTTCCACTTCTCCGGCTCTAACAGCCGTTCGGGTTTTTCAGCTTTTTCTGCTTCTCCAGTTCTAATCACCATTTTTGTCTCCCCTGCTCTGTATGCAGAAATGGCTGCTTTCCTCACACAGGGCACCACATGTTACATGGGGTCATTGTCAGAGACAGACAAACGACACAGCTCAGCCAGGGTCATCAACAAACAATCCGTTTTGTTGTTCGGAACTTCCTTTTAAAGGGGGTTTGAATTTCCAAGACTTGGATAGCCTATTGGTTGGGATCTCTGTACAGCCCATATCTCTGGCCAGTGATGTGTCTGCATCCACGGCTGAGCAGTGTTGGCTGAGGTCTCTGTTTGAGTTCAAATCTATCGTATCATCACCTTATGAGGAGACTTGTGTACTTCTGAACTAGGGAAACCAAATTGGATTTATGTTATCGCCAGATTTATCTTGTCCAACTGTAGACCAGCTGTGCTGTGACACTAGTACACTAGTCAAAATACTAAAACACTCATCAAAATGAGGAGATGTAGATCATCCTTTCAGCTTACCATAGCTGGGCAAAGAAAAAAGATAGAAAACAATCTTTTTCTATCTTTTCACTGTTCCAAAATATCTATTTATCTATTTGACCTGAAGGGGACTTACAGCAAGAAAATTATGTTCTTACATTGAATATAAGTATGAAAATTCTTGGCTGGATCTAGTACAATTTTCATGCCATTCATGGAGGACACATCACATTATAAAAATGAAATAGCAGTGAAAAAAACAATGCTTATCACTCTATAAACTCTGAATAAATCTCAGTAAACCAAACATATTTTAAAAGGAATATTCATCTTACATGTACAGAACACAACAACTTCTGTTATTTTCTTTTGCATGAAAAAGCTTTAAACCTGAAAGAAAAAGAAATCAAGCAAAGGAAGAAATCACACAGAGGAGCTGTCATATGGTATCCTTACTATTCTGGTAGAGATTTAACAACAATGAAGCATCTGCTGGTCAGTTCCATGAACATCTTTTCAGAATGGAAGGACAGATTGAGAAAATCCTCATAATCTCACACATTAAAACAGACCAGGAAACATAAATTTTTCTCTGAGGGTCAATTAACTCTTCATCTACTTCTACACTCAGTAAAGGCCATGTATTATGGTGTTTGTGTGAGCATCTCAACATGCCCTCACAGTAACAGTATTATGCAATAGAAGCTTACCACGCTTTGGAGAGCAACACAATTTGGCATTTCAAGAATTGTGGTTTTCATGCTGATATCTGGGCTAACAAATACATGACATTAAGACCACAAAAATAATTGTGAATGACTTAAAAACATAAACAATTCAGGAAAAACTTTATGCAGAAAATCTTTTTCTACTCCCATAAAATTCAACATGTACAGTTCCTTTGTTTCTTCTCTTTTTCCTTTTCCAGAAGCTTTCAGATTTTTTTTTCCTTCTCTAATGACATGCATTTGATCTAAAATGTAATAAGGCCTCTTCAAATCCAATGTCATAAGACTGAAGATAGCATTTGCCCGCCTAGACATATTTTTATAGGGAGAGCTATTTGCCTTCTTACATCTTTAGGTGAGATTGACTTTACACAGTACTCTGGAAGAGTATAAATTTGTCCTGAAAATATTGATTTCTGTTGTGGTGTGCCTTTAAGGCTTACAAGGTGAGCCCTCTTTTGGGGGTTTTCCCCTCTACCCCAGGGTAGGTTTTTCCCAGCCAACCCTGAAGGAATGATTACAATACCCAGGGTTTACCAAGCAACCTGAGATGCTGCAGGGGCTGGCCATGGAAGGAATTGGCCCAGGCAGAGAGGGCCCACCTCTCCTCACAGGTGATTTGCCCTTTCGGCTGCCCTTCAGCCCTGGGGTCCCGGCCTGTCCCTCTCTGACAGGCAGGCTGTGTGCCCTCCCCCAGCCCCCTCTCCCAGGTGAAAACCCAGGACAGGCACAGGGTCTGCCTTCTGCTCAGGGGAGCCACACGGTTCAGAGCTGCTGCTACCCGGGAATAAAATCTCTGGACAAAACTCCTGAAGCAGATCCGTTTCCTTCTTCCACTGATTCGTCCAACTTCTCTGAAGGAGTCACACAGGACTCATCTTGCTACATTTATCTCTCTGCTGCACCCCTGAAGGGTCCTACACTGCCTGAAACAAGCCTAGACTTGGCTGAGGGGTCTGTACCTGTGTTGGGGTGCAAGGAGAATATCCTTTTGGGACAAACCACGGGGCTGCTCTCCCAGCACAGCTACCACACAGACTTCACAAAATAGCAGTGATTAATTCACTGTTATAGATTTTAATGTCCTGAAAATAGTGACTCTTCTAGAAGACTGGTTTTGAATTTGAAAAAGTTATTTAGAATACTTGCATGCAGAAGTTCAGTAGAAAGCAATAAAGACAACACACTGATTTAACTTAGGAAGCTGTAAAGTAAGACTGTTATAGTGTGGGGTGGATGGGAAAGAAAAACTACAGTGCTCTTTTATGATAGAAATGTAAATTAACTAAGACTTTTGACAGCAGTACACACTAATTATAGGGCAGCTAGAAATAGCAGCTCGTAATAACATTATTTTGTATGGGGTATCCCAAGTACAAGAAAGAATAAACTCACTGAAGAAAAAGCTGGTCATTTATTTCTGGTGTATTTAATAGTTTAGATCCTTTCCTATTGGATTATGTTATGGTTGAGTGGCTGTCATTTAGTTTTCATCAGCTCTTTAAACTTCCCCAACCAAATATCTAGCTATTAAAATTCTAAAATTCGGCTGATAAATCTTGAACATTTCCAAATTATTCTGGTGGTATGATAAAAACTTGAATGTTTTGGACATTGAAAGAAAAATATTTGAAATCTAGTGCTTTTGGAAAATATTTGGTAAATTGAGTCTTTTTTCCCCTAGATGCTAAAAGTATCTGATTGATGTTCTTAAACCACATTGTACCTCCTCTTGTGCTCATACACAGGTAGAACTTGGTTACTTTGACAGGTATATATTTTTAGAAAACATTTCCCAGGCCAAAACCTTTCCCTATTCCACTCCTTTCTCCTAAGAACAATTAGAATTCATTTTGTTTCATTGACTGAACTCACGAACCGTAACAAAGGCTGGGGAAAATCAGAACTTTTAAATTAACTTAGAAAGATCTTGCCAATGGCTTCTCTGTTAATGCAGACCATCTCCAGATCACATTTAACTCTTTCTAACCTTGTCTAGTACCTAGTGTGTTATGGGGTGACCAAACCCATACAGATATCCTCATCTTCGTAAACTATTCTCTTTCTTATACTGAGGAATACGACTCCAGGGCTCATCACTGCTTGAATAGCTGATAAATATGTGTGTTCTGTGACACAATGCAGCAGTGAGAGGTGGATCCTCCTTCAGGGGTTGAATTGTGCAGCTAGCTAGGTAGAGTTCAGAAGACCTTGTTCTTAAAAACAGTTGCAGTTCATAGCCATGCCATTCACACCCAGTAGGTGTGAGGGTGGTTCTTCCTCTCACTATCCTTTTCATCCTTTGCTTTCAAATTCAAATCAATAGGTCTTGCTCTGTCTCCATGCTCCAAAACTCAAACCTAATCTGAGCATTCAGAGTCAGCACTCTGGAGAGCTTTGAATGGTCTAAGGATACCTCTAAACAAAACTTGGTACCATTGTATTTAACAGTCTAATACTCTAGGAGCTAAAAATCAAGAAATTAAAGAAAACTAGTAGAAATATTTCCCTTGAAAAAAGCTGCAGATTCAGTTGTCTGCTGGAATATGCAGTTCTGTCAGAGTTTTGAGCAAAATAAGGCAGCCTAGGAGAAGATCTGACCAATTCACCCACCTCTCTGCTTCTCCCTTACTGCTTCACTGAGTGCCCCAGCTGTATGTCACAGACTTCTATGGATACCCTGGCATATTTTCCCCAAATTGCCCATCTGATGTCTTCCTGCAAGAGTGAGACTTCAAAAGTTTCTTGCTCTCACTCCCTGTCAAAAAAATCTCTCTGAGAGTTGGCTAAGTCCACAGTTCCTCTAGCTAGCTGCTCCTTTCTCAGCCAGTCATGCCCCTACCCCACCCCAGTACAGGCTGGAGAAACACTCAGACCTGATAAATCATCTGTTTGTGCTGGATGACTAAAGGTCTGCATTTAGGAGAGCCTGAATTCAACTTTTGAGTTGAAAATATTGAAAACTTGAAAATATTATCTTAAACAGAATATATTTCCTAATTCAAAATGAGTGGAGAAGTTAAATTATATTCTTTTTTCTGACCAGTTGCAGTTTGGTCTCTGTTGCTAACCTAGAGGGAGGACTGGTTTGGTGATTCATACCAGGAAAATAACTCTTTAAAGTACATCTGGTACTGAAAAGAATTAGGATAACCTTTAATTTATAGTATGAATCACCAAAATACATATTTCACAGCTAGTGCATCATACTTCCACTGTGTGGTCCCCTGCATGGGAGGTGTGCCTTGTGCTTGCCTCTGTCAGTAGGTCCATTATCTATGATGGCACATTGTGATTGCTGTGCTTGCACTGCCATTGACCCCCTCCTCTCATCTGAGAGCCACCAAGCTCTGCCACGTGGCAGAAAAAAGCTGTCAAACTTGCTCCAGGCCACAGGAGAGGAGAAGATGCCCTGGTCATCTGCCACCTTGGGGGTGTTTCCATCTTTGTAGTGAGGTGAAATGTCTGCATGGGCAAGGACAGGCAGGAGCCATGCCTGGCTGCTGGCAGCCTTCACCAGGGAGAAGGAAATCCTAGTTCAGGCCTTGTGTTGGCAGCTTCCTCTGCCTTCCTAACTCTGATGGGCTTTACACACATCCAAAGATAGGTGACAGCTGAAAAATAAAAGGATGTGAAGATCACGGACCCACACACTGGCACCTAAAAATTAGAGTTCATGGCAGTTTTACTCCCATGTGGATCTAACCCTGAGGGATCACTGATCAGCACACCTGTTAAAACAGCTGCTCTTGGCTATATCCAGTTTCCAGAAGTCCTTGAAAGCCTCTGGAGTGTTTTGATGACATGGGCTCCTTCGGGGAAGTCCCCTCCAGCTGGCAGGTTATGTTCTCACCAGGCATGCCTGCGGGCAGTGTGACTGCACCAGCCCTCGCTTAAAGGACCCCTGCAGAAGGTGAGTCATTTTACCAGTCTGGGAAGGGAGGATAATTCTCCCTAGATCTGGTCAGCACACTTGACGATCTACAAATATGTATAATTTTTTCCCCCCCAGTTATATGTTTCCCTGGGATTTTTTTTCTCTAACAAGAAGTATCCCTGCTGCTGTTCTTTGTTACTCTTTCTGTGTAGGGTGACCACATATCTAACTAACTACAAGCAACTCTCTTTATTCTTGCCTAGATTTATCTGCATCAGCACTGCTAAATTTTTATACAAATTACATAACTGAAGAGCTCATTTTTGTTGATTTTAAAATCTTGGAGATAAAATATGATTGATTGATTGATGGATTGATTGAGAAAAACCTTAATTAAAGAATATTGTCTCTTCATTCAGTAATCTGTTGCAATGCATTCTAACCTCCCCTATAGCACAAAGCAAGAGCTGAGCCAGCATTCTGATTTATAAGAGCATAAAACACTTGACCAGTTCTACTTGCTTGATGCATTCACTCTTGTACTCACTAGTCCTGTAGGTTTAGCCTACTTGCCTGGCAGCTGCACCACGTTATTCAGTGTTCCATGACACTTGTAGGGAAAAAACAAATTAGAATCATGGGTTCTCCACCCTTTCAGACTTCAAGGATTTAATTCATTAAAGGATGAAGACAAAAGGTGAGGATTCTACAGTGTCACTGATGTATTTATTGATTCACCTATTACTTACTTGTTGCTACAATTTTGAGACGGCTTTTAATATATTTTGGATTTTTTTTAATCTGCTTTTAAAGAGATTAAACAACTAAACTTTAACATTTTGAAAGTCCTACAAATCCCCACACAGCACAGTGGTACGATGGCCACTGTGTCTCCTGACATAAAGTAAGACAAATGCTGCAGTTATCAAAACCACAGCAAATCAATTGGCTGTTTATGTGTTCCTGTTCCCTCTTCGAAGTAGCCAGACTAGCATCCTGCAGAGATAACTGCTCTCTACACGGCCGTTGGGAAGTCATTCTTCAGTTACAGTAAGTTAGAAAAGGCCAAAAATGTAAATTAAATTGGCCTTTTATTGCCAGCATTCCAAACTAAGTGAAGTTTAACAGCACTGAGACATACCTGCTGTTATCTGCAATTTCAGCCTGTAAGACCAGCACTTGTGGAACAGAGAAATAATTTACCTCAGTCTTCCATGAGTCCTGTATTCTCTCCCAGAAGAAGCGTTTTAGCTAAACCATTAGGGTTCCAGATAAAAGCTTGAGGTTGTTTTCCCGGTGGACAGTGTATTGCAAACCATCTGCGTACTTCCTTCAAAATATTTTGGTAACGTTTGTTTGTAACAGTTGAGCTACAGTAGGAGTGAATATACTCAAGGTAATGCATGAGCCCAAAAAAACTGAAAATGCTTGAATAAGCAACTAGAATATGATCAACATCTAAGTTTGACACAATTTAGGGACTGCTAGTTCAGATGTTATTTATAGGAGTTCCACCTGCAAGAATATACATAGAAAAAATTAATTATTAATTTTGCTCTTCATAAAAATTCATCAATTGTGTCACACTGCTACAATTTTGTTCTGTTCAGTTTCTCAGTGAGATATCAAAGCCTTATTTGTGAACAAGATAGGAAACTTAAGTAGCCAGGGTCTAAGCTGATAATTCTACCACGGATTCGAATAATCTTAAGGTAACATTCCTCTGCGTCTACTTGACAGCAGTTCCTTTGAATCCACTACAGCAGCAAGAATTAACCATAATTCTAACCATAATGGTGCCCGCCATGCCAGGGGGCTGAGAAAGGCTGAGCTGAACAGCAGAAACAGACATTGAGTTGATTCCGTGTAACCCAAATGTGAATAGGTACTCCCACAAAAAATTCACTGACACCAATTCATGCACGCTTACAAGGGTGTCTAGTACTGTCACTGAAACTGCTGCAAAAGCAGAAACTCTCCAACACTAACAATTTATTAGTGGTGGATAAGCAAGGCATTACTTTCTTTTGGCCAGGATGTTATTCTGGCCAGGATGTGCAATAGAAATAATTTCATCCATGCATGCTTGGGCTGTGCAGTGGAAATCATCCCATCACACATAATTCTTTACCAGACTTTTCATATGTTTATACAGACGAAGCCTAAAGAGATTCACGTTGATTGATCTTAAATTACACAATTCTTAGTATTTGATCTGCTATTGGTTGAGCCCTTCACCTTCTATGCTAATTTGGTCCTCATTCTTTGATTTTCTTACCAGTCTTTTCCCAGACCAGGTGTCTCCAACTGCTTCAGGGGGTGGTGTTTGGGGATAATGTTCCTTAATGGTTGTTATCTCCTGTGTCTCTCTTGGCTCCGCCCAATCTGTGTAGATGTTAAACTCGTCAGACTTCCCCTGGATGAAGAGTCTTAGGAAGAGGAACTTCAATTCCCTTCCCTCTGGGTGGAGGTGAACAAAACCGTGACTAAACTTACAAAGAAAATTTTAAAAGCTTTATAATTTCTAACCGTACCATGAGTAACACATCAGGCTATCTTGCCTGTCTCTAGCAATGCACAACTCTGCCGGCCCTGTATTATGTCAGCCTACTGCACACAGGACATTGCAAATAGTAAAAAGTGGTGAAGGGTGGGCAGCAGAACTAAGCTTAAAAGGTCATAAAGC
Organism: Phylloscopus collybita; assembly: GCA_027886175.1. Taxonomy (NCBI): domain Eukaryota; kingdom Metazoa; phylum Chordata; class Aves; order Passeriformes; family Phylloscopidae; genus Phylloscopus; species Phylloscopus collybita. Next base: position 43,121,533 of record JAJNNQ010000137.1, on the reverse strand, counting down.
TTCTATGGGACACCAGAGTGTTCCTTTGACAGAGTCACCAAATTGAGAAATTACACTATTATAAGCTGCCTGATCAACTTTAATTCAGTTTTTCTTATATGTATATCCATATGTATATGGAGATCTACTCTTAAACTATGTTTCTTATTTCTAGTCCCATCCCTCCTCCATGCTCCCAATTAATTTCTAACTGCTGAGTCCTGCAGTTTCCTCCCTCCCCACACTCTTCCTTCTTCCTTATGCCCAGCATCTCACTGAGCAATGGTAGGCATCTGCAGTACCTGCATTTACACAGGGAGCATAATTTTCTGGCAGTTTACTGGATTTTTAGCATGTTGCTGCAGATGGCATGGGGGAGGAATAGGGAATTGTTCATAAGAGTCTCCGTAGTCTCTATTGAGCAGACAAAATTTATTCCAAAACCTTCCAGCTTGGCAAGACAACTGAAAGTAGATTCTTGATACAAAGGTTCCCTGCTACCTCTTAGCTAGTCCTTGCCTCAGATACAGGAAGCCTAGTGCTGCTGAGAATCTTTCTGGCATGGGCTGAAGAACCTGATTTCCTGCAGACATACCCCTTTTTGGAAGCATCTGAATAGAAATAAAAATAAAACAGCCCATAGCATTTTTGAACATAAATATGACAAGCCATAACTATTCTTAAATGAGCACCAAAAATTTGACCATTCTGGAAGTATCACACAAAATTCGGTTGTAATTATGCTACCAGACAAGTCTCTGAGAATGCAAGTAAATATTTTACATTGAGAACCACACAACTAAATCATCTAATATACTAATATATCCCATTTGAATAAATTCCATATTATGCATTTTAATCTAAATATTAAAATTCCTTCCTGTTAAGGTCTGAAACAGGTACACAGTAGTATATAGGGAACTAAGCATCCAAGTACTGAATTATCTACATTATAGCAATGCATATGTAGCTAGAGGGGCTGATCATGAAGGAAATACTGATCTAGCTGACTGACATCTTGAATTCAATTCTCTGAGAGCAGGGGAGACAGTAATATAAAAATAGACACAAGATAGAGATAAAGGTTCTAGACCTATATGTATCAAGGACCTGTTTTGGAGCTGGGCTAACACAATAGGAGCACACCTATTTGTACTCAAAAGTGAAGTTTGGTCCTTTGTATGTAACAGGAATGATATATTTTTCTTGCCAGGTAGTGAACTACTTTAAATAATGAAGAGTGTTTTATGTAACATTCGCAGGGAAGCAGTATTTTGTCCTCTCCCCAAACCCTCAATCTCATCTCCCTGCCCCAGGAAGAAATGATTGTGTCTCATATCAACAATCCAGGCATATTTTTCTACTAATATTTGTCTTTATCATGGAAAAAGGTTGCACCTTTGCCACTGGATCACCTGTCACATGTGGCCTTTTCTGTCCAATTAAACACCTTCATGTCCCATCAATGTGTTCATCCTCTCAGATCTTAGTTCCTGCTACCAACCTCTTTCTTGCTACTCTTTTCCCACAATTTTAGCCATGTCAGCTCTCTTTTGTGCAACACCTCCTTTTGCTCAGTCCCAGCAACCATCATGTACCAGTATTCACCGTTAATGTCTTAGGTAACTTATCCTACCTTACCTGTGTCTGTTCACTCGTTATGAGGACATCAGCTTTTATCTTCAGCCAGCCCAACTTCCAGCTTCTTAGATGACAGCAATAGTGCAAATAGTTAGATCCCATATAAAACAAAAGACATAAGAAAGGCAAAGAAAAGTAGAAGATAAGCTCCAACGATTCCTTTGGTTCCTTATGCTCCTGCAGCAGGATGTCTATTCTCAACTCTAGATTTTTAATTAATATAGTTGTTCTTTAACTACCTCTTAACTGTTTAACAACCTGTTTAACTACCTGTACTTTCCAGTGTCAATAAGAGCTTTGATGAGCACATAACTGAAAGATCCTCTTGATGGCTTTCCAGCAATTATACTATAGACTGGAGCAACATATGGGATCCCTTGTTCCAGTCTGAGCAAAACATACACCTTAAAAATACAACAATATTCACTGTCTTGCGGCAATTAGTAAATACAATTATCAAGCACTTAAGTGCTTTCAACACGTTTAAAATTGAATTTAGGTGAAGATTTCTTCCAATCTTTAAAATGCACTGTCTTGTTTCACATAGCCCCAACACCTGATTTTAAGGAATCATTCCAAGCTCTTTCTAAACTTGACTATCTTTCTCTTTGGAGACTGGTATGACTCATGCTCCTCGTTGTCATTGTTGTGGTGTTCTTTCTCCGGGATGTGCTTACAGAAATGCTGAGTTAGATTCTCAGCAACAGTAAATGTACATTGCTTTACTAACCTTCAAGGTCCCAGGCTAATCTATGCAAGATGAGTATAAGGGGTCCAGGTTTCAATTTTATCCCATCAAAGGAAAAACATATATCAGTGTTTCTCTCCTTGGTACTTCTAGGCCACAGTAATGATAACTTCTGATTTTCAACCTCATTTGATTTCCACAAGATATTCTTAGCACATAAATATTAATGATTTGTGCAAACAGGAAGATACCTGTTTACACTGAGTACATACTATCACTGAAATGCTTCCTAGGCCTGGGTTTTTCCCTCTGAACCAGATGCAGTTCCTTTTCAGTGATTTAATTGCTTCCTTTCCATTTAATTACTTTGAAGATTAACTGCAGGCAAGTGTATTCCAATAATAGACTCATCTACAAAGAACAGGAAGCTTTCCCTGTGGTCTAGGGAATTCACCACTTCCGACTGCAGCTCAGCTATTTAGCTATCAGGTTTCCCTTTGCCCCTGGGCTTTATGTGTCACCTTGTCTGTTTGAGCATAAGGAAATGTCATGGGATGAACTGCTTATTCTTGGATTCACATATAAAGCTCCTGGCAGAAAAATCCTTCTTCTCCTGGGAGCAACAGATGCAAATACTCAGGCCCAAGTATTAGATTATTAATTATACATCATTAATGTTAATGTATCTAGAAGACTTTCCACCAATATATTTCTGGGGAGAAAAAAAGAGTTAAAACCGACAGCTTTTTATTTATGCATAATGTTATCTGGGTAAAGATCCTTTCTTGGACCTAACATGCATACTGCAAAGTGATTGATTCAATCTTCTTTTCAATGGAGCTACTTCTCTTCAAAGCTGGGACTGAGATTGTTGCTTTTTGTACATAAAAATGACACATCACGGGAATTAGTTTTCCTCTTCTTAGGTGAAGACTGATTATTATTTTGAGACTATTTGTAGTTTGGCGATTTTAAGGGATTACAAGAAATTTTTTACTTCAGAAAATTTTTACCATCAGAAAATTTTATGCTGAACTAAAGTGCTGTGACTGTGAGCTCCCTAATCCTGACTGATCCCTTGCAAGAACTGAATAACACACATTGCACAGCACCACAACCTCTTGCACATCCATTAGTTAGAAGAAGTTCATGGGCTCCAGGTAGGGAAAAAGACCATGGAACATTCACAGATAGAATGGCAGAAATTTGCATGTAAAAGGGGCACTCTAACCCCTTCCCTATTCTCTAGCACAATGCTCCCTAGTATATGTGCCAAGAGAGGTAAACTGAAAGTGTTCTGTAGCTAATGCTAAGCAAGTTATACTACCTTGGGTTAGGCAAATTTTTTTCTGACAATGCTTGGGACATATTTTTAGTCAAGAGTGCTTTTCATGCATAAGTAGTTGTACACAAAGTATTTTTTTGCCTCTCAAATTCTCAGAAATTTTCTGTTTATAAATGAAAGGTTTATGACTCACTAAATAATTGACATCAAGGGAACAATGAATAAAACACATTTTTGTTTTATTTTATTTTTAATTGAAACTCAACCAAATTAGTTTGGTCTCCAATTTATTCTCATTGGTAGAAAACTACTTATCTTAAATTCAGTAAAACTGCTAATGAGTTTTCAGATGTATCCATTTAATCAAAATTTGGAGGTGATTTTTGTTGTGTCCTTTAGTCATAGATTTTGTTTCTATATTTCCTTTTCCACTGTTTGTGGTAGGTGGAAGGAGACTTCTCTTTTTCCTGCCTAGCAGACATGCTGCCTATTTATTAAAATGTACAGAAGTACAGTCATGGTATATACATACAGGTATGTGTGGGAAATGGGAAGGGTTTCATCTAGGTTCTTTGTGTGTGCTACAGCTGGCAGATTAAACACTTTTATGTAAGAAGGTGGGGAGGTGGTAGGGAAAAACTTGACCTGTTTCCCCCAACAAATGATTTCTTTTGCAATTAATCCAAAGGAGTGGGATACTTATCTGCCAGTCTCACCCAAAAGCCTCTCAAGCTCTGACTTGGGAAAGGAAGGTTTACCCACAAATGTGACTTGCAGCAGTCAGTGCACACAGCTCCTGAGGCTGCTCCCGGGGCTAAATCTCTGTTGTAGATCAGTAATGAAAATGTACCAGGTATTTACCCAAGCAGGGGAAGCACCTGCCAGACCATTTCACAAGCACAAGGATTTGGACCAGCTAGAGCAGACATCATCTCCCTCCAGGCTAAACCAATGCCAGGTAGGAAATGCAGGAAGAAACAAAGAGTGTTATGATGGGAAATAGAGGAAAGAGAGAGAACCAAGGTTAATTCATTTAGGAACAGAAGTGAAGTGTTGAGTGCATTTTGAAAAAGTGGTATAGACAGTTTGGGGGTAATTAAGTTTATTGTAGTTCTGCGAAGTTTGCAGTCTGATAACAATCCTGGGAAGTCCTTAATGCATTCTGATATATACTTGACTTGCACACCTTCTCCTGTGACTTTTGAGGCAGTAAAAACCCAAGAAGCCTAACCGAGGAAGAGTTTAGATAAGGACTCGCTGAGGGAAATGCTGCAGCATGAGTTTGCCCTATATTAGACACACGGGATCTAAATGAGGAAAACTTTCTGGACATCTCACTTTTGGGAAAGACTCAGTCAGGTAGCATGCCCTGTAGGGCTCTTGAGGACCTGTCTCTTCAGTCAGGATCCTCACCCCAGTGAAAGATGTGGAGAAAGGTTCCATTGCAACTTCAGTATAAATTTGGTTTGAAAGACAAAAGCCTATGATTTGATTAGTCCTTGACCCCATGGAACTAGGTTGTTTAGGGAGAGTTACACTGCAGACAGAGAGCAGAGTGGGATTATAATGCCTCTAAATACCTCTAAAGCCATCAGAGTCACTTCCAATCTAATGAAGGTAAAACCCCTGCCAATTCTTAGTCAACAGCTTTACAGTTACATATAGCTATAAACACTGGTCTTCATACATACTTTTATTCCTGTTTTACTCTAGGTTTATTGCTGTTCTTTGCCCACCATATTTGGATACTACACAAACAATTAGAATAAACGTAAAAAACAATAGTTCACACACAGAAGTATATGCCAGTGCTCATGACTGCTTATGGAAAAACACTTAGAAGAATCAAGAGTGATGAGCAGTGGCTGCTACCAGTTCTATCTCATTTATACCAAAGGAGAATTTCTGAATGCAATTGTAACTGCATGTAAATGTCCAGTCTTACAGAAATTATGTGCTAATGTCCAATGCTGACTCATTAGATAAGTAAAATTCAGATTTACAGTAATGTACAAGAGAACAAAATAGTCCTTGCTTTACCTACTATGCTCTGTCATTCCAGAAGAATCAAAAACACAAACCAATTTGATTAATCACAATGCTCTAGAGATATCAATGTTATTTCTGAAAAAATTTATAACTTTTCATTAAAGACTTCCAGTGATAGTAGATCCAGTCTTCTCAATCTAGAAAGTGTTCCCAGTGTGCTCAGTTAACTTTATAATTAGAAAACACTTCTAGTAACTTTAATCTTTTGTGTGTCAATTTAATTGTCTCTTCCCATTCTTTGTGGATACAGACAAAAGTATTTTTTCCTTTTGTACCAACAGGAATGGCTTAATTTCTTGCCTAAGTGTCCTTCTCTATCCTTCTTAGGCCTGATAGCACCCACTCTTCCAATCTTCTTCCTTGTGTCTTCTACAGCTTCTGATCATAGCATGCATCTTGGGAGATATATTTCGCTTTTTTACACTATAAGCAGAATATCCATCTTTCCAAAAGAATCTGACATTGTTGATTCAGACCCAATATGTGATCCACTATAGTCTTAAGATGTTTGTGGAGAACTTGCTTTTTGATATTTACCATCATAAGGAATTTGTATAACTGATGTTTTCTATACTATCTTGCCCTTCCTCTTAACCTCGCACCCATCCCTTTTCAACCTTGAGTTACACATTATGTTTCCAGTCTATGTCTGCAGTCTTTTATTTTTACTATTATCCTCCAACACATTTGGGGTCCTTGCTAGCACTGTGTCAGATACAAAACTAATGAGCATTTTGGCTGTTCTACCATCTGTTTTGCTAATGAAAACCTTGAACAGAAGCAGATCTAAGGCTGACCCCCCACAGAATCCTATGCATAATTAGATTTTTATTAATTTCTCTATTATGTGGTTGTCTAATCAGTTTTGTGCCCATAGAATAAAGGCTATGTTTTTCTTACTTTGGACATGAGAATATTAGCAGAGAGTGAGTCAAAAACTTTGCTCAAGTAAAGTTACATGTGTTCTTTGCTCCTCAACTGTCCACAGGACCTATTACTTCGTCATTGAAAGAGTGAATTATTTTGATCTATTTATTCTTGGCAAATCAGTGTTGGCTTCTGGTTCTCTCTCTAGGTTCTGAAAACTGCTCCAGACTTATTCTGTGGATTGAAGTCAAACTGATTGATCTAATTCAGTCATCTTGTCCCTTTTTTTGTACTCTTCAGATGAATAGGCACCAACCTTCTTCTACTTAATAGAAGTCACAATAGATGGAATTTAACGTCTTCACAGGCAGAGAAATATGCACTTAGCACTAAAACTAAGTATCTATCACACTAGTATTTAAATTGTAGTAATGCAAAAGCATTTGATTACGTTTGGTTATGGAGGATGTACGAAATCATTATTTCATCTCCTTTACACCTTGAAAATGCTAATAGGAATAAATTCTTTAACAGTATTTTGAAAGCTTTGAAGATAATTTGTTTATTCTAGAGTAGAAATTTTGATTCTGGCCTTGGATTAGGGTAAGTGTCTCGATGTCTTAGTCAGGGATATTATACAGAAATGCTTTATGGGTGTAAAGAGTCCAAGATTTTGGAGATGCACAATGAAAACTTTAAACTCTAGATTTTCAGCTTTATCTTTACAATAGGAACAGAAGATGAGATCCACACAGTCTAAGTTTGGCAATAGAAGAGTTAGTTGCCTGGACTACAGTAACTATGCAGGCTCTCCTTCTGGGCAATGGAAACAAGCTGACAACTCCTTCCTAAAAGTGGTACAAAGCAGATGAGATCTCTTTTCCACTTTCTCTCATTGGCACTAACATGTGTTGTGCAGATAGATTTTGCCAGCTACTTTAGGGAGACATTGAGGAAAGCACTGCAAAAATTGATGCTTCTTAGTGGAACTGCTGCTGTTATCTCAAGTGTGTGAATCTTCATGTTACACTGACGTCCCTGCTGGATCATCCTTGGATTCGGTAAACAGGCCAGTAAAATAAATTTTCTTCCTCTTCATGGAAGAGCCTGACATGTCAGAGTTCAGGCACACTAATAAGTGAATTTCTGCTCTATGTTAGTCCAGTATATAAGTGAAGATATTGCATTGTGAAGGCTGTTTACTGGGATGGGTGAAATATTTCTGTCTTAATTCTTCAGCAGTGAAGAAAATGATGCACTCCACAAAAAAAGAACTTTAAAAAGGTGTTTACTGATATTGATCATACAGATAGAATTTGTTCAGATCAGAAAGGATCCCAGTATGTCTCCAGACCAATGTCCTGCTCAAAGCAAGTGAGGTCTACAACTAGTTGAAATTCTGAAGATTTAAAAGAGAAAGACACAAAGCAATGGGACAAATTCTTAATATTCCTGGAGGTAAGTAAATATTTAGAAAATGGGAGCTAACAAAAAGCTTTCTCTCTGGTCAGATAGTTCTGTACTTGTTATTTTAGGAATATTAATAAAAAATAGTAAAAACAAATGAAAAATCCTCAAAATATGCATATAGAAATTACTTTGGAATGATTTTCACATTTAATAAACAATTGAATGCATGCTAATTCAAAAAGAACTGTGTTTAATTGGTCTGAATTTTAATGCAACTAATTGTTTTAGAATTTCCTTTCCTTCAGGTATAAATAAACTAAAAACAATGCACAACATTTAATTTGGGATTCCCTGAAATATTTCGGGCAAATGCAAAATAAAAAAAAAAAAAATTATTTATGCTTGTTTGATCTTTGTTCCTTTTTTTTTTTTTTTTTTTTTTTTTCCTCCCACTAAGAATATTGCTTTGGCATATTCTGGCCTAAATTTTTAATCCCTTTATCTTTCGTGGTTCAAGAATGAACCAGAACTGGACTGATTAGTCGATTACAACTAGTGTCACGAGCCAGTGAGAAAAAGGATCTTGGCCTAGATCAGCAATGAGATGTGTATAAATTGGGGTTCCAATCAAAGTGGTGTCAGCTCCTCATGATATTTCAGACTTCCATGAACTCACTGACTCTTTTGATTCCATTATTGGATCCATGACTTTTTAGAAGATTAGTCAATCAACCAAAATTAATGCTACAGCAACTTTCTTCAGTAGAACCACCTTTTTTAACCACCTTTTTTTTCACACATAATATTGAAAAGTAGCCTGTTCACATAGAATTGCAACAATAAGTAAAATGAAAATCAAGGGGGGCGTTTTCCAGAAATCAACGCTTTTTTTGCCAGACTTTTGCATTCTGACACTGAGAGTCATCCATGCATTAAATAAGTCCATTGAAACTATTTTGGTGACATCTGCATCATCAGTTCACTTTTCAGGTCTGTGTTGTTCAAGGTACGGTAAGCTGTTTCTAAACAATTCTCTTTCTAAATTACAGATGCAAATATATATATGTATATGTATATATACACACACACACACTTGACATTTCAGCTACATTGCTTTGAACTAAATCAGCTGACAGGCCTTCTTAGTGCCAACAGCTTTAGCACAGCACTGCTTAACTGATTCATATCCAGCGAAATGGCATCTGTTAGTGGCACAAAGCATCTTCTGCCTTATATAAGGTCAAACAGCTAACAAGGGAAAAGAACTTCAGTACTACATGAGATTGGACAAATTCTGTTTTCAGCGATGTGGATGTAAATTTTACATCATTGAGTGAAAATTATTTGAGCTCTACATTAAGTTGTTACTACTAATGCTACAGGAGATCACGTCTGGATAGCACTGTGCGTAGCCTCTGGAGAAAAACAAAACTGCTAATGCAATTGTCATCATAAGAAATGGAAAACTGGAAAATGTTTCTCTCTTTCATATTATCTACAGAAAATTAGGTAGAAGAAAGTCACAATCTTTTTTTGCTTGCAAAACAAACATTTTTCTAGGTTTGTATAACCTGGTATGCTAGACAGATTTTGGACCACAAATGAAAAAGTATAATTGCCTTTTGTCAAGTCCTTTGTATCTGAAAAATTTTGATATTAATCTTTAAAGTTTCTAACTGCAATTTTGTCATTTTCAATATCTGAAAAGAATATGAAAGAATTGAAAGATATAAAATTTTGTTAGGGAAACAAAATATCTCCTTTTTAAAAAAGATTTGATTGTCATTTCATGTTTGGTTCCAAATGAATGGAAAAGGAGTCCCCATGCTCAAGGTTAAGAGATGTGGCACTTCCAAGCACCTAAGGGAGACACCAGGTTCTCTATATTTCATGTTCTGATAGCACTGTTCCAACATTGTTTTAACAATTAGACTTTACCCAGGATGATGCTGCAGGTGACTAATTTTATAAATAGCAATAAATTGAGTGACTCTGTGATTTACATCAATTGGGCCATCTTGGCTTGAAATGAAACAGATTGTGCTGTGCTCCACACAGTTTGAAAGGGGTTTATTGTGTCATCCAAGTATTTGATTTCCAGAGCAGCAGAAAAGAATATTGTATAGAAATAAAATCAGTAGGAAAATGTCTCAGCTGGAGTATATTTTGTCTGCAATCAGGAAAAGAGGGCAGAAGTCTTCTAAGGTAAATGTGAATTATTTAAAAATCTGCAAGTTCTACAGCATTTTCTCATTAGTTATTCAATCATTAATAAAATTCACAGGTCTCTGTCAGCATCCAGTCTGAGACTATAACTGTATTGAGCAGTCAGAAGCTTGATAATAAGGCAGTTCTATCAAAAGCAAGAAGCAGAAGTCCACCTTGAGTAGGAAATCCATTAATTTGAAATCCTAATTATTTCACATTTTTGTAAAATGTTACTGATCATTGTTGATGATGTAGAGAAAATGACTTGCAAATTATTTTTTCCTGCAACTCCAGGGATGACCCAACATGATTTCAGATGGCTACATATTTGATTCATGGAAAAGAAGGAATCAGTCACAGAGGGCAGATTTTCCAAGCTGGGGTAGTACTTAAGGTTGCCTTGGCAGGAGGGAGGGACTGTGCTTCACTGAGATGTCTGCCCTTCCCTATCTATTGTCTCCATGTGAATGAGAAGCTTAGAAAACTTTTAAGTGGGCCTTTTTAAAAGCAAGATTTGTGGTGGATGAATCTTTCAGAAAAGCAAAAACATTAAGGAAAACTTTATAGAAAAGAAGTCAAACCAAATAATAGCAAAAAGCAAAAACACAGGCTAAGAATTCTAATTATTTTTTCTTATTATTGTTTCTCAGTTCTTATTCTTCCCCTTGTTATCACGGATCAGCATAGAAGTTAGGTTTATTTTGACAGCACAAACAGGCAGACAGACAGGGAAAATGCAAAAATGAGATATCTTGAATGTGCCTGTCACATCCCAACTATATCTCTTACTTGTCTAAATCCTCTAAATGCTTTATTTTATTAAGGTATTTTAACATTGCTGTCTATATAGAAAATTTATTTTAGCCTTAAAGCCTATCTAACAAATATCTTAATCTTTTTTAAGGACTCTACTACCAAATGTTCAGTCTTCCATGCTTTGCAGGGTCTGAAACATTAATCTTTTAATCATACCAACTTCAGCTGATCTTTGGAAGAGAATGAGAAATAAAAAGAAAAATCCCACAAAGCTAGTTAAAAGAATTTGTTCATATTCTGGGATAGTTTCTATTGCTCTCTCTGTGACATTTAAGTTCATCTGCAGAAAGAAGGCAGTAGCTCATGACTTTAGACCTTCACTGGAGAAATATTCATAGATATTGTTTCACTTTGAGTGAATGGGGTAGTAGATGGCTCTTAAATTCCCAAGAAAATTTCCTTGCAAGAACTTAAAGGAGAAGAGGGAAGAAGTGAATAATCAGGTATATGCTCTGGAGGGGAAAGCATATTTGCTTTGCCAGCACAGCATTTGGATGGATCACCATGTCCTAACATAAATCACAAGCTGCACTTTTAAGAAAATTTATAGAGCATTTAGTGAGAGGAGGGGACAGGGAAATCTTAATGTGCCAGAGAGGGAAAAGTTCATAGACTTACATTAGCTCTGCTTTAGTCTACCTATCCCTATTGCAATGTTGTGAACATAGATTTAAATGCTGCTGCAATTTAATATTTTTGACTATTCTTCTTAGGAAGTTTTATTTTGTTACAATGTGAATTTTCTTCTAAATGGGTGCTAGGAAATCTAGGGTACAAAATGACATGACTACACCAACAGGCACAATTAGTCACAGTGAATTTGACAGATCTAAATATATCTGTTATTTTATTTCATTGCTGATTTTTTCTAAAAGTTTCAGATTATTAAGTCAATTGTGCAGGCATGCTAGAGACTGGGTGACACAAATTTCTGAAACATTGATAAATACAGATGAAGCAGAGAAGGATTAATGCCAAATCCAAGCAGATGTGTTAGGAATGAATGTTGATTGTTTAGGAATGGCACACTAGATGTTTTATTGAGTCTGCAAGGGCAGTGTGATATTTGTGATACACATAAAGAAGAAGAAACAGCACCAACACTAGATGGTCTTTTTAGTTTTCATTTAGTTCTGAAAGTATGTCCCTGGGCAAACAAACTGAAACTGTATCACAGTGTCTTCTTCTCTAACACAGATATGTTAAAGCTCCAAGGAGACCAAGAATAAGTGTAACTTCTGCAACAGCTTACAAGTCTGACAAAACAGCAAATGAAATGTTGTTCTCATGATAGCTCCAGCTGATGGTATACAAAAGTGTCGTAAAGACTTTGTTTTACTGAAATTTCTGAATGTGATAAAGAAGAACAATATTTAATTTTCAGTGAGTTTTGATGTATTGCTTTCATTCTGATAATTATATTCTTTTTAGCAGAAACAGAACCAAAAAAACTCACTGCAGTCCAGGGCTGGTGGATGCATGACCTGAAGAAAGACCAGGGCTGTAACAGCATTGCAAACTAGGAGTATAGTTGCACTTTCAAACAGATGGAGAGGGTGGCATGGTTCTCTTGTTTCTCTTGTTACACTCTCTAAGCAGCTCACTCCAACATAAGCTCATCCAACCTCAGCACAGAGCAGCAATGTTAACTTGGGAAGGTACAGCACTCACAGTTATACTGTGGAGAAGAAAAGGACAATCTCCATGGTCACTTAACAGATCATCACTGAATAAAATTTCAGTGAATAAAATTTCAATGAATATAATTTCTACACTGCCTTGCATACCCCAGCTGGACTGGCTAGCCCTTGTTTTTGCAGTGCTCCAGGGCACTCTCCAGAGTCAATATGAGACTTTGGCATCTGCAGGTTCCCGAGAGTCTAAAATGCCTACGAAATTTTGTCTCATAAGCAAGACAAACTGTGGATACCTGTAAATGACGATCAGAATAAGATTTCAGAAGTAGCTCATTGAAAATCAACGTGTCCAGATATAGCAAAAAGAAAATCACGATCTTGTGCAGTTACAACCCACAGAGGTATAAATACATGTTGGTATGTATATGCAATATGTATTGCATATAAATGCAATTCATATACATGCAGCAAGAAGCTCATTCTATCTAGATATTCAAATATGAGTTTCCTTCTCAAAGGAAACTGAAGGCCCAAATTGTTTCTAAATTGTGTAGACCTTCAATGCAGGAAACAGGTACCTTACCAACCCAGGAGAACCTACAATTTCCAATTAGGAGAGAAGAAGCACAAATCCTATATAGAATTGTTATAGCACAATTCCCTTCCTGCAGGCAGCCAAGAAAGTCTGGTGGCAAGGTCTCATCCTGATGCTGTCATTTCTCCTCTGCCCCTTTTGAGGCATTATCTGGTGAACTATTCCTGTTTCACATTAAGTGGAGAGACTGCAATTCTGCCTATACTTCACACAGACTTCACAAAATGATAGGCATATAGGACCCTACGTCCTTGTCTAGGTGCTAGAAAGAGTCAATCCACAAAGCAATTTCATTTTGCCTATCTACAGTGCTTACATTAAAAAAAAAAAAAAGTTTCTAAAATGCATGTCAGAATACAGTTGTATGATGAATTTATGTTAGAAGAAAAAAGATCAAGAGAAGACATTTGCATCTGCAGAGGAAAATAGTTTGGATGCCTCTGAATTTTCAAGAAACAGATCTTCCTAGGATCACTGAAGCTTTTGGGTCACGGCAGAGCAAGAAACTGAATCCAGAGTTTCTGCACCAGATGGGGAATATAATCAGTGGCCCTTCTCCCTCCATTGCTCATTTTTAGAGGAGCACAACTGGTTTTCCAAGCCCGCCCTTGGTATGGCTAAAAGTCAGCACCTAAGCACACAAGGTAGTGTGAGCCTCCATCTAATTTTTCCTTCTTCTCACGATGATTTTGTTTCTGCTTCTTTTGATAAATGGACAGACTGTGAACATGAATTAGTTTTCTAGGTTTCTAAATTTAGAGCACATGGCTTTAGTTACCCTCAAGGTGTCAGCACAGATATGGAACAAAGACCTTCAGCAGTCCATGAATTTGTTGTAGAAATTGATTTTTTTAATCTTCTTAATGTAAAGTTTTGACAGCAAAGTACCAACATTCCCCAAAGCAGAACAACCAAAAGGAAGAAAAATTATTGAGCTTTTCTCAGGATGTCTCTAACAATGCAAAACTTCCAGCAAAGAAATAGGGAAATTTGCCTTCTATGCAATGACAGAAAAGTGATGTATGGAATCCAAAACTGACATAGTTGAACTTCCAAATGTAATTTAATATAATAAAATGAGACTCTAGAAAGTGTGAACTTCAATTATTTTAATTCATTTTTTGAGACTCAATACATATTAATGGCCTTTGGTCATAGATTTAAGGTGTGCACATTTACACTGAGAATCCAATTTACATGAAACTTGGAATCACAACGGGCTGGTATTTTTGGGGGTCTTATATAATTTTTATGAGGACGTTTACTACCTCATATAGACAAATCAAAGTGCTGTAAGAGGGTTTTAGTTGTAAAAATCCCTCCTGCCTAAAGCAAACAGGCCACAAACAGCTACTGACATTCTTCCTTTGGTAACAACTGAGTGTGCATCCATTTCAGAAACAGTTTAATCTTCTACAAAAGCAACAAACAGCCTTCCTTAGCACGAAAAATCAGAAAAGACAGTTGAGAATGAGAAAATCAAGAGATCAAAACCAGGTTCAAGTTTTGTGCAGTACAGATATGTCTAAAAGTTTATAGACATTAACAATTTTCCTAAAAGAAGTACAGACTCACTGAGTTTCAGATCCATCTCTAAAGTATAAAAAGACTAGAAAGTTCTGATGAACTAATTAAGTGCAATTCAGTTAATTTTATATGCTCAAGGCAAGACTCTCATTAAAAATACTTAAAGGCCTCCGCTGTCCAAAGCTTATTATAAAAAACTTCCTAAACAATCAAAATTTTAGTATTTTTTTCTAGTAAAATAAATAGGAAATCACAGTCTACTTACACTAGGGAAAGTGATGAGGCTGAGGGTCTTGTCAATTCAGATTACTTATATTGACATCCACTCCTTATCTTCCAAAGTGAATTAAGAGAATATGTCAAAGGTCCTGCAGTCCATGATATGACATGGGGAAAGTCCCACACAAACAAACATTCCTGGTACAGCATTAGCAACACAAAAGGTGTTGAGGAGAAGCTCTACTCAAAAAGATTGGTGCTGTCATGCCATGTATTTCTTTGTTGGTCTGAACAGATCGTGACAATCTATGTAGAATGAAACTACTAACCTGTCTGGGATGCTTTTTGCAATACACATTACCCCTTTTCTTGGAATTACTGATACTCACTGACTGCATTGAGTCAAGCTTCTAAATAAAGGAAGACTCTTAAAAGCAAATTCTGCATCATCCATAACAAAAATTCCATTTCTATTTCATTAGTCATGTTGTCAGCTCCATCTTTATTTTAGTCTAGACCTTGAAATTTGAAGTGTTCAAGCCACAGAAATAGAGGTCAAGGAAGCATACTGAGGAAAATTAATGGGCTGAGAGAGGAAAGAGAAAAAAGTTCTCCTTCCTGGAGAAGAGGTAATTTTGCAGTAGCAGAGGTAACATTTCTTTCTCTTTTGGAAAGTTGATTTCTGTTGTGTCTTAGAGAGCTTAAAATCTGGAAAGTCTCTTTTTGCAGTGCAGGAATGTTTTTTTTCATTCATGTGAAATGCAGTAGGAGAGAGTTCAAATTGTCTACCTTGTTAAGGACTTATGAATAGTTTTCCATGGTTTAACAGGAACCATGTTTTTCAGAGGGAGAAGAAGTACTTTGACTTGTACTTTAAAGGAGAGAGGTCTGGAAATTTTGTTCATGGAATGCAAAATATAAAACTTGTTTCCCCAAGAAACCCTCTGTGGTGGACTTTAACATCTGGAATCCCTACACTGTGCATGTATGTGGAGTACATTTTCTGCTGATTTAGAAAATGAGGCCAGCCACCTTTTGGTATATGCTTTCCAAGAAATCAGTCTCTCCTGGTACATCAGACTGACAGGTGAGATAAGCTAAGACAGATCCAACAAGTCATCACAAGTATTCCTTTCTTAAACTTGCTTTCTGCTTTTACCAGGCAGAATCACATGATACTCCAGAATCCTGGAGTATCTTGAACTACAGGATCAAGGTGCCTGCATCATCCAGTTCTTATCACTGGAGAGAACATTTAACATGACCATGCTTTTCCCCCAAGGTATGGGTGACAAGCTATTTTAAAATATGGCTTTTTTCAAACTGTTCTTTTATAGCTTTAAATCACTCATGACCAAAAATCATATGAAACAGATATTTAAAAAAGAAAACAAAAGGTAGAATTGCGTAAATCAGGGGAATCAGTGTAATAACCTTTGAGTATTTCATACTGGTCAAATGAACTGAAGAATAAAATATTAAATGGAAAGCATTCTGGACTATATCTGTGTGTCTTATCTTCAATGATAATATCTGCCTCAATAATTCACAGAAAATATCCAAACTATTTTGTTTTGTTTAAGGGATGCTATCCAGTATGTAGGACAGCCTCTCCAGTGGTTCTTTTTCTCTGACTTTTCAGGAGATGGCAAAGAGGTTTTATCCTTTCACTTTATACCTAAGAGCATCATGTTCTACAGATTCATATTCTGAAAGATGCAGTGATTCACAAATAAGTGGAAAAAAATGAGAATAAAAAAAATGCTCAGTGGGATTCAAATGTAAAAGCAAGGGCAAAAGCTGGCTTGTCTCTATTTTCACAACAAACTGACTACCATAATAAAAAAAAAGAAAAGAAATAATGTCTTAGCTGCAAACTGACTACCATAATGAAAAAGAATAGAAATAATATTGGGATGTCAGGAGGATAAAGACACTTATATAGGACATCAGGAAAATTAATTGTATCAATTTAGCAGTGCTGAATACCTAATAATGGTGAGCAGCTGAGAGTGACTCAGCATTGCATCAAGTATGCCTATTCTCTCAGGAAGTGTTTCAATTCAGCATGAGAAGCAGACTGTAACTTTTTTGTGATTGACAATGACTAAGACACATGTAAGATGCTGGAGGATTGAGTCATTCTCATTGCATTTCTCAAAGTGATAGCAGAAGAAATAATTCAAAGAAATAGACTAGCCAGATTCTCCAACTGGAGCAAACCATTTTTAAGACTTGAAGTGGTTTTCTAGGATCCTACTCCCCTTTTGCTGCCCCTTTTTATTTCCAGAAGGCAATTAGTTGTTGCTGGCATCCATCTCCAGAGTTCGTTCCACAGACCTGCCAGCTGTTGCTGGCTCTGGTGCCATCAGAAAAGCTTTGCTTTGCCTCGTTCTGTGTTTCTGTGCACAAGGTGCCACAATTCCAGGAACACCGCTGATTCCCCAGAGTTTTCGTTTGTCCTGAAAGCTAATGTCACTTTTACAAAAATGGGCTTTGATTTTCTGACAACTTTTAAGCCTCTGCTGTAGCCAGATGCTGCAGACTCCCGATTACTAGGAATTGGTCTATGTCATTGAAAGGCACAACAGAAGGAATAAAAAGCAACAAATGTCCTAGCAAAAGAAAAAAAAAGGCAGAAACAATCCTAGGAGACAGGAACAACTTCTGTTTACTCTGTGAGCTTAGACTGCACACAGAGTTGATCCTCCTGTGATGTCTTGGGGGACAATTCCACGCTGAGAAACACAGCAACAGATTTTTTTTAAAATTCACAATTAATTAAGGAAACATTCAAAAGTGCATAGCTGTGGTTCTGCAACAATTTTCAAATGCCATTTCATTCATATTTGTGCAAAGATCACAACAACATGCAGGACACACCACTCACCACTATTTAATCTGAATCAATGGAGCTCTTGTTCGTAAAGAATGTAAAGTCTATCTTAATATCAAACATGCTGATAGGAGTTCTAAAAGCTGAATCCTCATGTAAAATTTGGAAACAACATTTGGATACACTACACCATTTATTTTATTTTCCAAACAAGGCATCAAGCAGTCACAGAAGTAAGTGTAAGTGAAGAAATACGTAACTACTTACATAAATGCACTATTACTGCATCCAGTCTTATAGCCACATGAACTATGACACTACCATAAAGACAAAGGCCAGGATGCTTTAAGACTCATAAACTCTTGGATTTTGAGGAAGATTTTGATTTAAAGTGGCAACACAAGTACTAACACCAGAACATTCAGTCAGAGTTTAACTCAGATGACAGTAAGTGAACATAAAACCACACAGAACTTTAAAATATTAGTACTTATTCCTGCTGCCTACATTGAACATTACAACTCCTACCAACTCAGACAGCTTTATTAAACCTTTATCATTCCTTTAACCCCTAGAAATCCACATGTTCATGTAGTGTTCCCAAGTAGTGTGCATGCTCATCTCCTAACTTCAGCCTCTAATCACTGCTCAAATGTACATCGGTGTTATCAGTGGTCACAGGTCACTTGTTTACAGTCACATCCAGCCACTGGACAGACAGACACTGCACTAAGTTGAGGCTCTGGTGGTAAAGCAGCAATTCCTTTTTTGCTGCAAATTGCTCCATTACAAAGAATGCAACAAAACTTATTAAGACATGTAGAACTTGCCTGAATATTTGTAGATCACTTTCATGTCCCTCCAACCACTGAGTTTTCTTTTTACAGACATTTCTTGCTGCTAGTTATTCTGCATGCTAGTTCCCAATAAGCTGCAAAGAGTAGGCTCCATTTTTCTGAATCTAAGCTTTAGATTCATAACAGCTCTGCTAGATACATAAAAGAACAATAAAATGAGTATTTTCTCCGTTTTTCTCTGGCTGCTTAGTCACATCTGTTCTGTGTCCTGGATATTCATGTGATTATTGTCTTTTCAGAATCAATATATAGTCTGTCAGAGGCTCCCCAACTGTGTTTCCTCCACTCTTCCACCTTTTGAAGTCCAAGGACTTCCAGAGCACCTGGCTACAGAGATCTGATTAGAGGGAAACATAGGTTCCTGTAGTCCTAAAATAACCCAGTGAAGAAAAAAAGAAGCATGGCTGAAGGCCAACAAGAGCTAGGTAATGTATGATTAACTGTCAGGGAGTTTTATGTTGTGTGACTGCTCTATCTCAACTTGGGAGGTTGTCACATGCAGTCAGCACCAGCTGGTCTCTTGTTGGTGTTTCTGAGAGAAGCCTTTTGATATTCCCAGTGAATGCTGAGGCAGAGACATTTTCCCTCATATGGTTGCATTCTCCTTTGTCATATTTTTGCTTCTGCAGAGGTAAAACAAGGAAAAGTTGGTATTCCATAGTGCAGCCATACTGAACTGAAAACCTCTCTTGAAACAAAAGGAGGTGTAACAATAAAGATTCTCCACTATTGCTGCCCATAATCTTGTTGGCCAACAATTCTGACCCTCTCCTAATACCACTTGTTACTCAGGTCACTGATAGTCATTCCTGAGCTGCGCTGAATGCTGAATTGTATGAGTCACATCTCTGTAAGCACAGCTACTCTCATAGCTGGTGGTGGTGCCTGATCCTGGTGCTATGACAAACCACACACCACAACTGATTTTCTATCTCTAGAGATTTTTCTAGTTGATTTTTTCTATCTCTCTAACTCACATACCTTGTTTTTCATGCAAAGCAAGCCCATTTTTGTATTCCATAGGAGTAGCTCCAAGCTAGTGGGCAAAGCAGGGCACTGTTGTATACATATACATTTGTTTGTAGCATGTAAGTACAGGCAACAGGCTCTACAGTCAGGTCTCCAGTTCTTCTATCACATACTTGGTTTCATCCAAATTTACCGTCTTCAAAAGCTTTGAACTTTCCCAGCCAATGTCTTTGGTTTTTCAGAGTACTGCAAGCAAATCAGATGAATTCATCCATTAATCACTCCAGAGAATTAGTGTGCACAGACCAAAAGTTGTATTTTCCATGTGATTTATGACGATTGGAGATTATTGAGAGACAACTAATTTTTTGCACTCTTTTCACTTACTGCACTGTTGTTTGCTATACACTGAATTTATTCCAGGTCCTGAAGTGGACTGCATTGTGACTATCTAGACCTCTGCGCCTTCATATGTTGAGAAGGGGGTCTCTCTGAAGCTCTTCATATCACTTCAATTAAAGTGAAAGGTGTCTTCATCACATCTAGAACTTCTCATTTCCTTGCCAGTGGGTCTGCAAATGGTTTGATGTTCATAAGGACCATTTTGTCATATTTGATCATGAACTGTAATAGAAGTGTGAAGCTGACAGTCACTTCATTAATAAATATTTCTTGGTATGTTCTACATGTGTCTCATGTACTGTACAATAATACCTGATATCTTTGAAAGGACGCCAAATATATTTTAAATATACGTAAAAGGGAATCTCACCTAGTCTAACACATAAGGATCAAAACCTGCAAAAATCAGACTATTTACGAATTCATTCTTGTTTTCCTGAGGAAATTAACTCTCCCAAACTTGTTGTATCTAGATTCAGCACAGCAGGGTTTGAGCCATATTTTGGCCCTATCAATGAAGTCTTTTTGAATGTCATTGTGATGCATGTACAGTGAGATCTATACATAGAAAATATTCACCATTCACAGCAATTTTGCTTCTTACTAATGTTTTGCAACAAAATTTAGAGGACTGTTATGATCCCAATATTAAAGGCACTCAGACTCTGGAAGGTATTCTTTTAAATGCTGCTTATTAGAGCTAAGATTTCCAGGAGAGAATAGCATAGACGATCATAGAATCATTTAGGTTTGAAAATACCTCCAAGATCGTCAAGTCTAAATATTCCCCAAGCGCTGCCAAGTCCATCACTACACCATAACCCTTAGCACCACATCTACATGTCTTTCAAATGCCTCCAGGGATGGTGACTCAACCACTTCCCTGGACAGCCTGTTCCAGTACTTAACAACCCTTTTTGTGAAGAAATTTCCCCTACTACCCAATCTAAACTTTCCCTGCACAACTTGAACCCATTTCCTCTCATCTTGTCACTTTTTACCTGAAAGAAGAGACCAACCCTACCTGGCTACAGCCTCCTATCAGGTAGAGAGTGGTAAGGTCCCCCCTGAACCTTCTTTTGCCCAGGCTAAACCCCAGCTCCATCAGCTGCTCCATATCAGACTTGTGTTCCAGACCCTTCACTAGTTCTGTTGCCCTTCTCTGGACACATTTCAGCACCTCAATGTTTTCTTTAATCAGGGGCCCAGACCTGGTTGCAGCACTTGTGTGGCACAAGTGTCAAGTAGATTACAATCCCTCCCCTAGTCCTGCTGGCCACACTAGTTTTCATACAGGCCGGGATGCCATTGGTCTTCTTGGCCACCTGGGCATGCCCTGGCTCACTTTCTGCTGGCTGTCAACCAGCATCCCCAGCTTCTTTTTCCTCTGGGCAGCTTCCCAGCCACTTTTTTTCCCAGCCTGTAGTGCTGCATGGGGTTGTCGTGACCCGAATGCAGGACTCAGCACTTTGCCTTCTTGAACCTCATACAATTTTCCTTGGCCCATTGATCCAGCCTGTCCAGATCCCCCTGCAGAGGTTTCTTGCCTTCCATGTGCTTTCATCCTTCCAGCTTACTGTCATCTGCAAACTTCCTGAGGGTGTCCTTGATCCCTGCATCGATATTATCAGTAAAAGATATTATACAGGACTGGCTCCAATACATTGGGAGCCCTTGGGAACACCCTTAGTGACTAGTCATAACTGTATTTAACTCCATTTACCACCACTCTCAGGGCTGAGACATCCAGTTAGTTTTTCACTGGGGGAAGACCACACCTACCTATGTCATGAGCAGCTAATTTCTGCTTGAGAATTATGTGGGAGACAGTGAGAAAGATTACTAAAATCTAGGTAGACAACATCCAGTCTTCCCCTCATCCACTAAAAGGGTCACCTTGTCCTAGAAGGAGGTCAGATAGGTCAAAGAGGCAGCTGCTTCCATATACCCCTGGGTTCAGAGTCTTACATCTCTTTAGATAGGAACATCCTGATTAAGAGCAGTTTAAACAGACTGTTATGTGGTGCTCCTTCTTTCTTCACATGTGTTCATTCGTAAATGTTTGGAGTATCCACAGGTCCCAGTTTCCACTGTTTGATCTCTTTGGTGGGGGGGGGAGGGGGAAATAATTTCATATCCTCAGATTCTGCAGTATTGGCTAACAAAAAAAAAAAATCAAATAACTTATTAAGACTTTGGGAATAACTTCCTAAGTAAAAAATAACTTTCTTCTTCCTTTATTAAAGACAGTAATGTAGGACTTAAAGATTAGACAAGTATATAATCTGTAATATCACATTTCACAATGATGCCTCTTCTTTGTAGGTTCCAAATCAATTGCAATGCATAAAATGTTACCAGAGAAATGGAAAAATTATCTGCAGGTGGTGGTTAGAAGCTCTAGCAAAGATGTTCTCATGGTCCTGATTCCAAAATATGAGGCTGCAAATGTCAGCCCTAGGGCTTATATAACCTCTGGACTAGAGTGAATTGGTAGAGGTGTTGAGATTAGTCAGATAATAAGGACAGAATGTACACGGTTTGAGTGGCCACACCAAGTTGATGATAGGGAATAAAAACACATTTTAGGAAAAGATTGTGTCATTTCAGCAATGACGCAATACTCATAAACAGTAAAAAACCCATTCACACAAGTGAGAAAATATTCAGAAAGGGGTTAATCCGAGCCAGTAAAACCATAAACAAACTTGAGCCAGCCACAGAAGGAATGCCCTGGGCAGTGCAGGAGTTAAAACATTCACATTGCGAAACAGTGAGTGCAACATTTGGTAAGGAACAAGGACACTAACAGGAAATGGCAGACAAGGAGTACTTGCAAAAAACCACTGAAATGTCTCAGCCTTGTCTGTTCTTACTGAAGATTGTGTAGCATCATGGATCATTATCTGCCTCCTTTTCAGTTAAAAAAAAAAGAAAAAAAAAGAGTAAATACAAATTTGCAATTACATTCCAAGTAACACTGCACAAGAGAGACAGTAGTTAACAAAAGCCCTGTTCCCTGAGTCACTGAGGGTGATGCTGGTAGCCTAGAGAAAAGACAGGATTACGTGACACCCGTGCAGCCCTTGGAGATACACTGCAAGGAACTCAGTCAATGAGTGCAAGAAACATTCACAATAAGCTGACAGAAAACATTCACAGAAACAAAATAGGGCCATGGGCCTCACCAGAAGGCAAAGCAACTGCCAAAGGATGGTGAGAAAAATGAGAAGCAACTAAAACATAGTAATGCTTTTTTGATCAGAGATATGCATAATTCACTCTTTTGTCCTCCCTCACTATCTTTCTCAGAATTCCCAGGTACAGCAGTACCACACTTTCCTTCTTTGCCCACATTCCTTGTTTTTTCTCATATTGACCTCACTTCTTTTGCTTTCTCTGGCAGATATTTTTTCTCCTACACTGTGTTAATGTACAGAAACGAAGTCCTGATATATATAAGTTGGATCCTGTTTTAACAGAAGAGTTGTTGATGCCTCTCTTTGGGCATGCCCTGACAGAAAGCAGGTGGATTTAATGTAAAATCCTTTTTTCAGCAGCCCGTGATCAAAGCACAGACCTGAATAATTTTTTTCTTTGGGAAAAAAAAAAAAAAAAAAAAAAAAAAAAAAAAAAGCCCACAAGAACCATTCTTTTTCAAAGTTTACAAATAAAGTTATGTTTGGACAGAAACAACTTCTGGATCAGAGAAAAGTTTCTGAATGTTATTAGACATTAAAACTGGGATAATAGAATGCAAACATGATATAATCTCAGGCCTGTGACCATACTAGGCTATTCTGGGACTCAAAACAAAAAGGCATCAAACTTTTACACCTCTAACTGTATACAAATATATATGAATTTTTGTCTCTAATGAGAAATCTGTCAGTCACTGTGTATACACTGTGTGGATAGGCAATCACCATGGCAGTTTGTCCACCAGACACACAAAGGGACATATCCTGTGCAATTACTGATATCAGTCAGTGACCAACAGTCTCCCCTGACATGGAGTGGGCACAGTTAGACAGTCATTGTGGGAAAGTTGCCTGACAGACCCCCTCCGCCCCTGCATCCTGACACAGCCTCCTTTTGCATCCCTCATTCCCCTCCTTCCAGCAAGCCTAGGAATAAGGAATATCTTCCTGTGGTATGAGCACAGGTGGCATGGCAAAGCCAACTGCAGGGAAGAAGAGGGAGACTGACAGTGTGTATTCATGTGTGTGCATCTGCACTCTGCATGAGATTACTGCTGGCAGACAGCAGACCTTGGAGATCAGAGAGCACCACAAGATTTATCTTGCCTTTTTGACATTTTCTGCTGTCCTTTTGTCCCTTATCCCTGCAAACCATGAATTCCTCAGCCAAAAAGGAGCTGCAAACACCCCTGTGGTGAAGCATGGATGCTGGATAGCAGAGTACAGCAACTACCAAAATCCATTGAAAAGGGATGTGGAGAAGGACACAGTGATGGTCTCTGCAACAGGCCTGGTTCTGGTAAACTGAGAGTACTTTCTTGTGCCTGTATTTTTTTTCATTTTTCAAACAATATCGTTGGATTTGTATTCATTTTTTGGACTGGTGAGGGTAGAGGTCTCAAAAGAATTTTTCCAATTAATTTTCTGTCTTCTGTCTTGTCTGATAAAAGGATACTTTCACGAGGTTGCCACCTTCTTTTTCTTCCATTACAGAATGAATTGGTGGTAGCATTCAATTCAGTAAAAACACATTTAAGAGGCCTTCTGAAGAGCATGATCAGCATTTGTGTGTTTTGGCTCACAGGATAGTTTTGCCCCAATCCACTCAAGTTCTGAGAACAAACCAGGGAGTTAAATTTATTATGCAATTCCTTTCTTCTCCTACAAGTAATTCTTAAAGACTTCAATCACAAGCAATTATGGATAATTTCTTTGTTAATAACTTGTTTTCTTAGTCCCTGATAAAGCAATATTTTTTTCACTGCGCCAGCTGATTGTTCTTTTTATTATAATGAGACACAGAAAAAGCCTTGTCAGCCCAGCCACAGCCTGGCACACTGTGTGGTGTCAGGCAGGAGAGTTGAAGAAGCCCAGTTATTGGGCAGAAGTTCAATACTTCTTCACAGAAAATGTGCTAACCTGTTGTTTCCAGTGCCTTGAGAAACACAGCTTGTATACAGTTAGGAGGGGAGAGTAAACAGGAGAAGCCAAAAAATTCTTCTGAAAAATAAGAGCTAGACTTATTTCCAATATACTTAAAGGTAATTTTAAATGTCTCTATCACCAAAATATAGCTAAAATGCAACAGAAATTTCAGACTTTCGCTGTCAGTGATAGGCACAACAGACAAGTCTTTTTAAGCAGGCCTTAGCACTCAATTTTCTGAATATGCAACTTCCTTTCACATCATATGTGAAGCAGAAATTTAAATCAAGGAAATTCTATTAAAGATCCCATTTGTTCAAATGATCTAGTTATCCTAACTATTCAGTCTATTCAGTGTAAGTCTTGTAGAAATTACAAAGTGCTGTCCAAAGATTGTCTTCTGAAAATTACAACCATTATATAAGAGAGTGGTCTGTTTGCAAAATAATTACAGTTTGGAAAACAAAGACATAAAGAGATGTGTACATCCCCCACCTCATCACTGATCAGGCTTAGGATGCCCATCCTCTCATATATTTTTTCAGTGATTTTTTTCGCAATTTTGCTGTTGATGTGGGTGATGTATTATAAGAATGTTGTTACAAATCATATTGGAAAGTATTTTCTGCTACTTTTGTGAAGAAGGCTGGTATTTTTCATGTGGTTCTAAGTATAGGGGAAAACAGTATTAAGAATTCCTAGCTTCACTTTATTTCACTGTTCTCCACACATAAAGGAACTTAGTAGGCCTGGATGAAGCAGCTGGTGAAGCTTACAGTGCTGCAGATAAAGGGGAGGTTGTTAGTAGAAATAAGGAGTCAAGGTGAAACTGAATCCCTTCTCTTTGCCATCTGAGATATTTGTGATCTTGTTGGCTGCAGCTTTTGATATGAAATGCTAGAAAGAACCTTGTCTGCATTTTTCCCTTTCCTCTCTGTCTCTTTAATAAAAATCTTGCTGAAAGCTGTAAGAGACAAAGAGACATTCCATTCCAGGGATGGGGGTGGAATCTCCAGGGTTTTTTTCTCATATGAGCATGACAGATGGAAAATGCTTCCAATGGAAGTCTGCACAAGTGGCAGCCAAGCACTCCATGTGTAAATGCACTTGGCAAACACAGGACAAAAAAATACCTTGGCCTCCTGCTTGAGAACTGCCTTATTTTGTACCTCTCCAAGCACATGACATATCTCTTTATTTTGAGAATGTCTCATGGCAAGCCCAGGTCTACAATTTGAGCAGCACAGGGTGCACCTGATTCCATCAGGTAGCTGACTGCAGACCAGCATTGACTGCCAGAGTTGATTCCCCAATTCCACACCCAGCCCAGGAGACACATGGAAATATACTGAAGTTTATATTACATATAATAGATTTGAGTTTTTATTATTCATTTCCTGAAACATGGTTTAAACAGGTTCAAGACCTGGGTGTACATTCTCTGCTATTTTCCACAAAGTCTGAAACATTAGTTCCAGTGCCTCTGGTTTTCTTCTTGGTCATAACAAATCCAGACACAGCAATCTTGATGACTTCTTGATAAGCACAAAATTCTTCACCATTGATCAGCCAAATTTCAGCCAGGATAAAAAATAACAACCTGTTGTTCTGTTTAAAGCCACCTCACCATGTACTATCACAAAGAAAATGCAGTACCGTAGTTTCACTTGAGATTCTGATGTTTGCATTGCTCAAGCATTAGGTTTTTCTTTCTCCAAATTCCAGTCCTGGAGTAATAATTTGGTTTCTTCTCATCTCCTCGTTGCCATTACAATGGCCATGTCATCTTCTTCACACTTTATTTGCAGATTTATTATCTTCTTCCTACTTTTTTTTTTTTTTCATGAAAGGGACCCTCTCCTATCACATCCAAGTTACAAAGATAGAAAGACATCAGATAGACTTCATCTCCAAAACTAAGATTTCTTTGTTTTCAGCCTGACTTCAGAGTTGGATACTTCATGTTTTCTGTTTTTCCTCCACTTTTGCCAGAGAAAAAGAAATATTCATCTCAATGTCACACTTTGACAGGCAGCACAGCCATAATCTGTGGGCAGTCAAAGGTACCAAAAGCAGCCCTTACTGGTCACAATCACTAAATAATGACAGGAAAACTTCTAGAAAAATCTGAATTTGTCACTGTGCACTAAGGTAATTCTTTAATCTGATTCTGAGCAGGAGGTCAGTAATCCAGCTTTAATTAGACAGACTTACTGCTCTTCAGAGAAGTATACTTTAACTGTTATCTCTGGGATAGATGAATGAAAATGTCTTTAGCTATGTCTCATCTAAATTTGGGTTTTTGTGATTCTTACACTCCAAATAATTGCATTGGCACCTAGCAAATGCAAAAGAGGTTATGCTGAAAAAAATTGGATGGAACATGAGAAACTATTATTCTGCAGCCAATCTCCCACAATAGCTCCAAGAACAGGCCAAAGAATAATGTCAAAAAAACCACCATAACTTACAGAAAGTGCAAGACATTTTGATAAGATGCCTATTTTGGCAATAAAATAGAGCAGGAATATTACTATAAAAATATATTCCATGTAACATTGCTTCAAGACAAAATAATCAACTTAAATTTTCAATATATTTTTGAAAAACAGGTTTGCAACCTTGCCTTGGTGAAAAATCCTAATAGTGGGAAATTTCTTTTCAGTGGTTACAGTATGTTACACAGAAAACTAAGCATAGCCATTCTGGACAAAATAAAAAATATATAAGCCCAAGGTATTGTTCTGACAGTGGTCAAGAGCAGATACTGAGGGAAAAATTTAAGAATAGAGGGAACATTCAGGACTTTATCTTAAGAATATTCTCTCATTTTTTTGCCGGTTTACTGCTCAAGGATTTCCTGAAGAGAAACTGCGTCTTTGTGTTTAACACTTTTCAGGTATTTTTATCCCATGAATCCATCTAGTTGCTTTTGAAATCCAGCAGTTGAATTTTGAACTTGACATTGTATCAAATCTGATCCAAGAGCAGTATCAAAATCCTGTTCATATACACAAAACTAAAAAAATTGTATCAAAGAAAGTACAACATATGAGCTTCTTCTACAAAATACATATATAAACTGAAATGAAAATTCAAAAATTAGTATCAGAGATGCTGGAAGAGAAAATTATATAGGACAGACAGTTGTAATGATCAGTATAATGGTTCCTTATCCAGCCTCAGATACTATTAGCAGACCATATTCTCCAAAAGAGAGACTCTTTTGTAAGGTGCAATCATATAAGAGATGTGGTTCTAGTTACCAAGAAACAAAAGGACCTCGATTTTACATCTTGCCTGAAAAACAGCACATAGAGTAATTATGCTGAGATAATTATTCATTATGGACTCAGCAATCTGACACCTACTGATTCACCCACATCATTTTTATTGTAGTGCCCACATTTTCCTTTGAGATGCCAATCGACAGGCTTGATTTCAACTTCATTAAGGCAATAGAAATGTTTAAGATAACTTTAAAGTAGTATACAGCAGAATTTGCACTTTAATCAAGCTCTGGGTTTAGTCAGAGAGTTCCCAAAATAAGTAAGGGTGGTAATTAAGCTCTACCTCACTGTATCCTTATTCTCTGCTACATAGCAAGAGCAAGATTCCAGGAAGGAAGACCCACGGGGGTGTGGTGGTGCTTCTGAAACTTTGCTTGGTTCTGTGTAACTGATTTACTTGTCCACATCCTCTGTCCTGTTTACTTTGAAAGATGTGTCAAGACCAAAGCCCTGGGGGACATGGCTCAAGATCTGGCAATGATTCCTGGAATAGCCACTGATGCACAAGGGAAAAAAAAAACAGGGACTGGCCAGGAAATTAGAGTTGTTTTTATTAGCACTTTATTCACCCCAATCCACCTAGCAGTTCTTCTCATATGGACTTAATTACAAACTCAGAAGTAATTGAGGGAAAGTGTTAGACTTTGTTTCATTACTGCATATCTAGGAAACAACCAGATACCCCAGGAAAGTTATTTATTATTGGTGCATAGAGTTAGCTGAGTTTTGCTTGTGTTCCAAAACACCAGATGCATGCAATTTTTAAGTGAATGTCTTCAAGCATATTTACTATGCAGGATTACAATACCCTTCCTGCAAGCAGATTTGAAATTTACATTCAGCAGATGAAAAATCTTTGAAAACTTGTCCTGAAATTTATTAAGCAGACTGCCACTCCCATTGTAAATTGGAATTAGTACTACCAAGTTTTATATATTTGTACAATTCAGTCAGAAATTCCCTGGGCTCCCTCTCAGCAGAATGAACAGGAAACAGCAAAACATAGTGTGGTTTAATTCATGCCAGGATGGCGACCTACACAAAAGACATTAGGCTTGGACATGTCTTATCTCCACCAGTGATCAATGTGTAAATTGAAGTAATCTTCCTGTAAGTGCCTGTATTAAATAGTGCTTTCTATTCACATGCACCTCTGTGTATCTAAAAAAAAAGTTATTATTAACTTGGATTGTGTTCTAAATAACTTTGATGCAAAACAACTCTTCTAGTCCACACAGATTTCACTAGGCTTCTTTTGCAAATCCATTAAGTAGACAATACATATTTTTAAGGGCCAGGAATGTTTTCCTTCCCAGATCATGGAAAGAATGTTTTGCTGACATCGGAGAAAACATTCAAGAAAAACCCTTGTGTCTATATTGAAGAGGAAGAAAAAAATAAGATAACCTTGGAATTTAACCATATTACTACAGAAAGGATGCAACAACTCACAGGTCAATACTTGGGAAGGACAAACATCCTTGTATAGATACATGTGAGGGTTAAACCTAACCCATTGTATCTTGGCTACTTCATTCCCAAAATACACTTCCTTTTCTCTGAGATAAGAACAACTTCTCTTCCTTCTGTTATTCTCTAATGGTAATATTTGTCAATACTCTGTGCCCTTGTGATTATTCATTACTAGAAGAAAAAAAGATTGATAGAACCAGAAAATTTGGTGTAGCATAACATTTTGGAGATTAATTTATTAAGGAGTACAGACACTCTACAAAGCAAATTGCCATTTGTTTTTGTCATTATTATTGCAAATTAATATTCAGCAGAACTTAATGAGCAATTATTTACACTCAGTATATTTGGACCTAGGCCAAGGTCCAGGCTGCAGTAGCTCCCAAGTATCACTCTGAGATTTGACAAGCGTGCCATCCCACGTGCTGTAGAATGGCTGTGGTCATGCTGCTCCTCAGCACTCCTCAAGCTCAGATTCATCCACATTCTTTGAATTACACAAAAGTGAAAAGGTGGCATATAAAACAGATTTCACACATGGCAAGTGAATTTTGCTTACTGAGACTAAGTAACTCTGGTAGATTGTTGGGAAAGGACAGAGGTGGAGATAAGGATGCCCAAGCTAAACAAATGTTTCTAACTAGATTCATTCTAATTAGTCTGTGAGATACTGAAAGAATATTGTATGTCTTCACAGAACAAATCCAGAGGTAAATTTAAAACTTGCTAGTACTAATTATCAAGAAAGATTCTTAACCAAGTCACATCTTTAGCAATTCTGTCCTTTCTGTCTACATATTTTTTCTGTCTTCCCAAGTCAGTTACTTTAAGAATGTTTAGGAAGCCTATATCCATTGTTTAAAACATCAGGAACTTGTGTTGAGTCCAAACTGTTCTACTGGCACATTATGATCAGAATCATGATTTTATTAAATGTTAACTTTTCAAAAAGCAGAACTTTAGCAAAAGTTAGTTTTAGTTAATTTAGTTAATTTTTTAGTTTCAAAAACCCACTTTAGCTTTATCTTGTTATGAAGTTTGAAACTAAAACTTCTCTATCTGCTTGTAAAGATATCTAGTTAAACAATTTAAGTAACAAATCAAGAATTTTTAAGATAGTTGCCTTTTTATAGCAGGAAACAGACATAGGATTTATTTCATTGTCTTTACATGTCTATCATGTAGGCGTGTATGTATGAACAATTGTTCCTGGGCTCCCCTCAAGAGATAAAGACACTTTAGGAGTGATTCAAGTCATATTGTCTAAAATAAATCTTAAGACAAACCGTCTCACCTGCAGACATTGCATTGTATGCCTCTGACTGTAATGACCCCAACACAAATCTATTCATCCAGCCAGCACTGACACAGAGCAAGCTGTGCACTTGTGTCCCTTATTTTAATTGTGTCTCTCAGACAGTGGTTCTGCATGCCACCCTCTTATGAGGGGACTGCATCACTTAGGATCCCACTCAAAACCTGAGATAAGGGTCGTGACAGACTCCTTTGTAAAGTCCACTCATGACAAAGAAACTCCAAACAGCAAAGAATCCAGTCCATGTATCATCCATATAGTCAAAGCATAGTCATGTTTGTATTTAATGCTGGTGTGTTTTTAACATTGTATTTACACAACACATATATTAGAAGTTTCTTCCAGGGATTTTTTTTGCCTACAATACTAGTTAAATATTCATAATATATCTTAACTGAGTATTTTTGTCTTTCAATGACTTGCTTATGTCATTGAAAAATGAAAAATCTGAGTTTCTCTCTTAACCTCATTCCATTTTTTAGGGTTGCCTGCACTGCAGACTTCCAGCTTTTATTCAGAGTTTGTTAAAACTGAGTTTACCTGACATACCAGCAAATGAAGCTGAAATGAAGCAAAAAAAAATTCAAACCACTTTGGAAACTATTTACCCTGACATTAGATTCAGCCTTTGCAAAAGATCCAGTTCTCAAATAACTGGCAAGAAGGATATAAAAATTAATTACATGGAAAAGTCATCCAAAAGCTATTAATTCATCCCTTTTCCAGAAATATCCCAGATGCACAAAGAAAACCACATCTCTGTAGCAATTCAGGAAAAAAAGACTAACAAGCCACCAAACCAATAAGCACTGAAATCAATGCATACAGCCCATTTTCTTGCACAGTGTGCTGCACTTTATAGCAACTGAGAGCTACATTTAGTACCCAGTAGAAATATCATAACCAGTTCATAAGACCTTTGAGATTCACAGTAGCTGGCTGTGGCCAGCTTGTTTCAAATTAGATTAGTCCAACCTAATTTTCTATTCATGTTATGTACAGTTATTTGAGGTGGAAGGCTATCAGCTCAGGGCAGGCAAACAAGAATCCAAGCTTCAGCCCTTGCTCTTCAAAAGAACATGTGCAACTTCTGTCCTTTTGCCGATGTGTCGTTGCTACACCCAGCTTCTAAATATCACACTAAGTGACGTTAGTGAATGTGTAACTTTGGGAATATTAAAGCAGCCCCAGCCCACCATCCTAGGGAAATCTATGTGTCTGTGACTAAATCATTTATCATTTCCTGAGCTCCATGCTGGCAGCCAGCCAGCAGAGTGTGTACATTGAAATTAGAATAGATTGGGAGACAGGACTTTGTTCCAAATTGATCTGGATGACGATAGCAATTTTGAAGGCAGCTCCACGTTTTTGAAGTTTCATTGTGTATACCTATAAAGGAGAGGGGAGAAATGTTTAGAAAAATAATAGGAAAGATATCTAATGGCAGGAGATATACTTTTTTTCCTTATTTTTATTTTATTCTTTTACAGCATTATTTTATTATCATCAACAGAAGAGCTAGAGCTTGTTAGCACCACATAGATAAATGCATGGAGCAGGAATGGAGAAAATGCTATTCCTATTTATCTGTTTATTATTTAGTAATTTTTCCTACTGCAAAGACCAAATGGTTTTATCAATTGTGTCAATTCTGGCATGGAAAAAAACCTACTATAATAGGAGTAATCCAGCTTTGCCATGTGGTTGAGAAGTATTCACTCATCAGTTTACTCTTGAGTTTTACTCTACTCCTTGAAAATAGTAGGTGGACTTACAACACCAGCATAGCTTATGTTTTCCTGCAACATTCTGTATCAACTGTATAAAGCAGGATATTTTAACGAATCTGTGTGCTATTTTTTGTTGCTCACACTCTTCTGTAAAATGATTTGTGAAGTGGTAAGTCAAAATCAATAAAGATGTCAAGAATCAGCATTAATTTCATTAGTCTACCAGAAGTGCTGGTAATTTTTTTTATGCTTTGAATGTTTGCCAGAAGAAAGACTAACTAGGCACACAGTTCACCAGACATAAGAGCATTCAGTGTGCAACTGCTTAAAAACAAGATCTGATACAATGGAAATAATATAACTCATGAGATATACATACTTTTAAATAGTTATATCAAGAACTGACCTTGTTGTGCTATTTTTTATTCTTTATGATTCTATATGAAAGATGAGATAAAACTAAAAGGGGTAGTTTTCTTTTCATCAAGCACCAGAATTCTATGCATATAATTCTCCATGAGGTTCCCAAACTGCTGTCTTTATATCATCTGGAGAGCCACCTGACCCAGCCCCATGTTGTAATGATGCTTAGAGAACGGTTGCCATTCTGAATGTTGAATATACAGATTTTCGCCTCAGATTGGACCACCAATAAGAATACAGTACCTGGTATGTCTCAACCACACCTTGAGGATATCTTGAGAACAAGATTAATACCTATGACTAGCTGACTTGAATATATACTAGTCAAAAGCAACATACTCAGTTCACCTAGTGATATCTTTGGCCATCCTTTTATAGGACTCATGGCAAGTTGTATCTTGCTTCAAATGTAAGTAAATTCTGTTTTAAAATATATTAAGTGTTTTTACCATATAGCCTTTGGCCAAATAATTTTTATGCAATCAGGGAAGAAGAAAATTTGGAGAAAGCTCTGTTCTCTTTATATCAATAACATTTATGTTTGGTGCCAAAGCAAACAGCCATTTCCACAGCCCTTTGCTGTTATCAGTGAGCACTTAAAATTTCTCAGTCAAAAGGTTTGAGTGCTTCACTTCCTTCTCCTTCAGAGCACCACAGAGCTGGCCTCTCATACTTAAAGCTATCCAAGGCATCCTCTAAACCTTTGGAACAATAATGTCAGGACCTAAGCAATTCAAAGGAAATAGCTCCCAAAAAACTAGAATCCTCTTTAGCATGGACAGCTGTGTCTCAGTGGAGCACAGATTGCCTTCCTCCTTGTAGCACACAAATGTTCAAGGGGAGCCTTTGATCTGGCTCCCCTTGCAGCTGTTCAGCAGAAGAAGTAGGGGCTCCAATACAGCTCTGAGCTTTATTGATGCCTGGCCTGACTTGTCCCAGTTTCCAGAAATGATCTGGCTAGTCTGAAAGTGGCAGTACAGCAGGACACAATGCCCCCTTTCTCTGTCTTTCCTGTGTCCATGCTAAGCCATAAATCTCAGTGGACCTCTGACTCAGCTGAGATCCGCAGAAGAGGAATTTCTTACAGACTCTGCAGAAACATAAAATCCTGTTGAGGGGACATCACAGACTCTTATATGAGCAGATGGGTTTGTGCACAAAAAAAAAAAAAAAAAAGCCCTCGAGACAACAGTGTTTTAAATAGACACTTTCCACAGATTCCCATAGAATCAAGGAAGGCAGAATCAAACTGATTTGTTCTAAAGCTTTGCAATGTTACAGTTAGGATATTTTAAAACAGAGATTTGCAGGTAGGGAGCTGATTACACATGACTGAATCCCTGTTAGGCTGCTACAACACTTTTCACAGAGACAGAGTTTGCTGCCCACTGCAGATGGAGTCCCTTTTCTTCTGTTCTGTGACTTTGGGCCATATCGGCTTACTATGTAACACCTCAGATAGAGAAAGGAGAAGAAAAAAGGCTGTAAATAGCAAATCTTCCCTCGTGAGCCACTGATCTCTCTTTACAGAAAATAGCTGAATGGCATACACGTATTTTCAGGAATCCATCCCATCTGTTTTCTTAAGTCCTTTGTAGGAACCTGAACATGTGTGGTGCCAAAATATTCACTGCATTCCACAAGAACTTGGTGGGTGCCATACCACGTTCCCAGTGGTGAAGGATAAGGTACTGATGATGACAAGTACGTACCTCTCTTCCTTGTCTGATAACAAGAAAACTGTGTTAACTTTAGTCTCTGTAAGTTAAATACATCCTATTTACTTCTGATAGATGGAATATGCCAAAGACAGACCGCAGGACCACCAATAAGAATAAAATTCTTATTTATAGTACAACTTACTACCGGCAAGTTAGAGTTTAACAGTCATACTGTCAGTACCTTCAACACAGTGGTCTTCTTTGGTGGGCTGGCCTGGCTTTTTTCTGTTCTGTCTGGTAAAAACCATCAAGCATATTTTAATCTTTCTTTAAAGAAGCATTTGCATTCCAGTACCCGTAACACTTTTACTAAGCGTGTTTAACTACTCAGTCAATTTTTACAAGTGTTCTCTGAAGTTTGGAGGGCATGATTTTTTTGAAAACACCAAGAAGAAATGTAAGAAGGGAATATTCCAAAGTATATTTTGTTTGTTTTCTGTTGCTGTCTGGTTGTTGAAATAAATAAGGATTCTGTGATGCTAATTTCTATCTGTTACTTCCTTTAATATTTTCTGAATCCACTGGTGATTTTTCTACCAACTTTGGAGTATGGCAAAAAGAAACTCAATGGCAGCCTTGCTGAGGAAAAGGTTAAAATGAGATTTCATACTTAATTTGTCATAACACATGCTTAATATGACCTCAACTTTAACACAAAAATACATAGGAAAACAGCTTTGAATACTACTGCTGCTTACCAACTTGGTCTCAATGGTATAAGAGAAATCTGTATTTTTGTGTACAAAACAGCATCTGTAGGAAGGGTAGGACTGTCTCACATATCTACATAATCATTTTGTGTTTGTTTGAATTAAGTGAATAGCAGAATAAAAACTCTGCTGTGTTTATGTAGCTTCTACTTGACTTTGGCGTTCATGAACAAAACTTCAAGCAGCCCTAAATCACTTTAATAACTTATCAGCTAAGTGATTTCTGAGTACTTATATGCATCTCAAGTTGCTTTTACAGGCTTTGAACAACAAAATAAATACCCATTGGAAGAGCTTGAGTAAAATGCAAAAGAAAGATGGCAGCTGATTAAACTTTGCAAACAATACCTAGCAAATGATACCTTAAATAAATATACCTTTTTTTTCTGTACTCAAACTGCCCATTGGCTCACTGAAGTTTTTGTTCAGAATTCAAAACTATTTTAATTATCTTTTTTAACAATCTGTGGCATAAAGTGGTTTACTGTGGACACTGGATATTCAAAACTTAAACTATATTGTAGATTTATTGTACGAATGATACACATCCTTGGCTACCCATTCTTCTCCCTTGAGAATGATCTTATTGCCATAATGGTACCTGCTCAGTGCATATATATATTTCTTGGGATGTTTTCCGATTTTTAAGAATTTTACTAGATCAAAAATATTTCAATTTAAAATTTGATGATCAAAAGTATCTCTCAACGTCTGCTTGAAAGCAACTGAGTCTAAGAAGTTTCATAAATATTGGTGAGAAACAAATCCCACACAATGTGCAAGGACAACAAAACAGTAGAAACTTTCACTTTGATAATATGTGGATTTACTTATGGACTCTGTTACAGTAAGCAGGTCACACAACATGTCTAAACAACTTCATAAAGCTGTTCTTCAAATATAAAAGTTTTATATGGGAAAACATAGTTTATTCAACCTCTTGTTCATCAATCTCAAATCCTTTTGATAGCTCTCTGTTCCTCATTCCCTCCATAGCTGGTGCTGCTCTCCTTGTTGATGGCTTTCCTCAACTAGGAATATCCACAGCTAGGTATCCTTTGATGCAAAATTACACAATGGCAGGAGACACAAAATCTGAAGTGTTACATGAAGATATATATTAGTTTTTCATTATAAAGTTTCCTCCCTTTGAAGTTTTAAGGAAACTACAATTTCCTTTCTCCTGCTCTAAGATATATATATTCACACACAGTTAAATACATCTCCCATAACAATTCATTTCCCAGGCCTAACCAATACTTAGGTGCAGTTCAAAGAGTGCCTTTGATCTGCACACAGTTCCTCAAAAAATCTTTATCTTTCCATTGGGGAATCCTACCAAGAAATGGCTTCCTGCATCTAATTAATTGAGACCATGTAACACTTTCAAGCAATACCTTATTAATATCTGCATTTGAAAAGTCCACATCAGTAATTATCTGCATAAAGTAGAATACTGTGCTTGGTTAGACTGATAGAGGAAGGAGTTTTAAAATCATGAATTCACTTCAGTACTGTACATCAAATAAAATCTTGTTTACCATTCTGTATCAGATTACACTCCACAACAGTAGTGACTACGCTTGGGAGCCAGCCATTTATCATGTTAAAAACAAGGACTTTTGAGGCCAATGATCTACAGTAGCTCTGTATAAGAAGCGGTTGTATTTTTGTGCCTTTGCTAAGTTTTGTGGTTAAGTGGCTCACCTCGTAAGCGCTATTCAATGTAAGCCATAGAAAGTGAGTATTTATGCAAAGCATCCCACTGAATTTAGTGAGGCTATTCGTGTATGCTCTCAAAGATGAAAGTGTGGTTCATACAGCATAGCCCTCAGCATGTGTCTGAGACTGCACAAAGCTCAAAACACAGTGGCCCTGCAATCTGCTGGCTGAGGCTTGCGGGGGAGACAAGCAGCAAGCAGTAAATTAGAGCAGCAACTCAGAGCTGTGCCATCATCACTTACAAGTACTTATAAATTGTTTATCCTCCCCCTTCATGCTGTAGCTATAGGCTTTCTTGTTCCTACATCTGCTAAATATGACTGCTCCGCTTACTTACCAATCTCCTAGGAAGGCAGCAAGGCTCACTTACACCTAACATCACATGCCAAGGAGTAAAGCACCAGCTTTGTACTGAGCACTGTCATCTCTTTTAATTTCGATTGCTTTTCTTTTACCTGAATTTAATCAGATTACAGGCAAACGTGAGCTTAAGGGCAACCTAACAAAACTGAATCTTTTCTTTGTGGATGTGAGTATAACAAAATAAAAATGCAAGAGAGGCATAAGATGCTCTTAAATGGCTTGGATTTCATTCATATACACCTTTTGGCTCCTCATCACAGCACCCTCCTTTGGTTTGCCACAAAACATCTCTTTCCAGAAGCAGCTATACAGAACAATAGCAAATGAGAGCGGGACATGCTAATTCACCAATAAGCAAGTCACCTGAAATGACGTGTTTTGTTTTACACATAAGTAAAGTGCTGGTCAGGTTTCAGTTCATGTCACTCAGCCACTGACACTGCAGAAAGTTGCAGTAGCTGCTGCCCTGGGCCACTGAAGTGTCTTTGCCTCCATGTGAGTTGGGAGCCAGATCAGCTATGGATCAGCATAATCCTACCACCTGGTTAACAAGAATAAATGGGAAAAAAAGAAAACAAAAACTTGTTCTTGTAGACTCCTTTTCATCTAATGAGCATACCATGCTTTTCAGTGCACGTTATTCATAGTGTCCCCATGGCAATTTAATCACCTAAGATGTAGAACGGATTGGCTAAGTCAGTCTAGCCAAAGGGGCTGTGGCAGAATTAGGATCTATGTTACCTTTACTCACAACCCTCTGCTTTGACCACTAGATGATTAACGACTGGATACTTTGAAGTTATATGAAAACTTGCTCAGACACACCTGTTTCCAGGCAATATCACAGAGGTAGCTCTTTTCTTTAAAATTGACTGCAACTGAAATCCTACAATAAACTCCATTTAATATATTGCCAAACTGACATACAGCTTCAAATTCAGTCTGTGACGTCTCATCTTTTTTAGAGCAGAAACCCTTCTGTCACTGAGAAACACCTGAAAAGCTCCTGCAGTCTCATAGGGAGTATTAAGCACTGATGAGGATCTGTCTTAACAAGAGAACAAGGGTCAGAGTAGTTCGACATGAAGCACGAGGGCTTAGCAGCAGGAAAAATCCTTCTAAAAGCCTAGGGTATAAACATGATTAGAAGGGAAATTTATAATTTTGCCCAGAAAATTTAAAGCCAGCCAAGCTGCAAGAGGATTTTAATGACATTTTCTCTTGCTACCAAGGATGCTGTGCCAGAAGCCCTCAGACTTGCCTGCAGTCATATTACTATACTTGCAAACCATACTGCCCCAAAGACAGTGTAGTCTATTTCTGTCACAGATTAAGTGACCTCTGCACTTTTTGTATCTAGCTGTAGAGAAAGCTGCAGGTGGAGGAATGTTCATCCCTTGGTTAAGCTAAACCTTTGTTTGCTGTGTTCACATGAATAACTTATGGGGCCTTGGCATCATGAAAGCAGCACTGACACAGTTGACATGACAGCACCACAGACTGAATCCCGATCTGCCCTCGGAGGAGAAGATGGGATGTTTGCTCGTTTCACATTTCGCCAAGTCGGGCTGTTCAACTATTTATAAGATGAATAGAAATTTCCACTACTTCAGCTGACACACCTGCCTTTACCTAGCAACTGCTCAAAGGGAGCCAGCTGAGACAGAGGAGGCTTTGAGAGGCACAGCCCAGAGGCGAGCCTGTTCCTGCCACCCATGCCAGCCCTCTCCATGCCACCAGCTCTGGCCTTTTGGCAAGACAGCAGCCCTTTCCACTCACCTCAAAAGCTATTTATACCCAGCACAGCTGAAGAGAGGAAGTGCCTTCCTGTGCAGCCTGCCCTGGGCAGTGAGTGGCGTGAGAGCAGCAGGCAGTTCTGCAGGGCCCCAAAGCAGAGCATGGGGAGGCTGCCCTACCTAGCTTGGGGTGACCACCATGGTGATAGGAAGCACCCTTTCCAAAGGCATGGTGTCCCACCTGTTCTGCTGCAATGCAGTCCTGGTTACCCCTCATATGCCATGTAGCCCCTTCAGGGTGCCTGGGGATCTCTGACAGTGCAGGCAGCCCACCTGGCACCAATCACTGTACATTTTCATCCAGCTTCAGGCCCATGGGAATGCAACCACCACCTCCTAGTCTTCTGCTGGTTTTGGCACAAACAAGTGAGGATGAGGAAGACCACTCAACCCGAGGCATTTGTTCAGAACTTGTTTCACTGATGAATTGCAACCTGGCCCATACGTAGAGCCTGCAGTCACTAAGATTTCACATCTGACTCACGTATCTGTAGGGTTTCTCAAGCAGCCTGTTTCCACCAGATTGCCAGTGGCAAAAAGGACAGAGCTCCACTGAATTATCACATTTCTGTGCATCATGTCTGGGGGCTCCAGCCACCACAGGGTGATCTTCTAAAGAAGTATCCTGGGGTAAAAAGCCATTTTAACAGGGATTAAAATATAGATGACCTAGTGAAGCCAGGGAATAATGCATGAAAAATAGCACTTTCCTACTTTAATGCTGTAACTGTGGAGAGCAACTGACAAAATTCTGTGGTAACAGGCCTTGAGCCAGGCGAGTCAGAAGACCCACTTTTACAGAAATACTGAATCTAGTCCTAGCCAGGAATAAATCCTGGTTACTTCAGACACACAAAAACTGAGGAAGGAAGAGGCTGTACATGGGATGGTGCTGCCCAGTTTAAGACAGGAATAGGCAAGGACATTGAACAGACAAAGAGGGGGTGGCAGCAAGAGGAACATGTGCCAGCACAGATTCATCATGTGTGCTGTTGCCAGGCAAAGAAAAAAAAATTAAAAGGTATCCCAAAACAAATTGCATTTACTAGGTGTTTCTTCCTCAACCTATTATCAGCAGAAGGGATAGGGATGCATCCAGCAGCAGTGCCCCAGGCCAGCCAGGAACACAGGCTGGGGTATCTGGGGATTTGGCTCCCTCTCAGCGGGGAGAGGTGCTTCTGAAAGGCAGTTTGCTTTACTCTGATACCTTAAATGTTTACCCACTAGCATTTGATGGTTTGGGAGAGGAAGGACTGTAACTAAATATGACATACTCCTGTTGTTCACAATATGGTACCATGTGGCAGCTTTAAAAAAAGAGTATTTGACTATGTGGTTTTGATGCTGAGGATGAAAAGACCATAATTGTTATGGTAATATGAATTGTTTTTGTGAAAGAAGGAGTTTACCAAACAGCAGGAAAGAAGATAAAGTAGGGTAAGTTTTATGGTTAAAATTAGATTGACCTGAGTTGAGATTATAAATGTTAGAATAAAAGTAAATGTGGTTTGTGGAGAGGGAAGGGAAAAGGTGTTTCCAGGAGACATGCTTCAGTTTCAAAATATCTTGTTCTTTTTCCAAAGAAACAGACTGTGACCAAAATATTCAACAGCTTTTCTCCCTTGTGCTTGACACATGCTGTCCAATGTAGAGTTGAGATCAGATGTGAGGGAGGGCAGGGGAGGAGGTTCCCAACACCAAGAGAAGTTGAATCAACCTAGTAATTCCTTTTGTATTTCAGTAATCTCAGACAGAGACTGATGGTAATCTTCAGGATATCTCTTTTTTCCCTTCCCTTCCCTTCCCTTCCCTTCCCTTCCCTTCCCTTCCCTTCCCTTCCCTTCCCTTCCCTTCCCTTCCCTTCCCTTCCCTTCCCTTCCCTTCCCTTCCCTTCCTCCCCAGCCCTAGCACTGCTGTTCATCTTGGTAACAAGCTCTTTGAGCTGTTAAAACTGTTTGCTGGAGCTCTGGGTGCTCTCTTTAAAACTGAAAATCATCCTGCCATCATCCACCTTGCTTTAACACCCACCCACTCAGGAAATCTGAAAGCTGCATATCTTGTCAGAGGCTGCTAATGCTATTAATTCTCCTACCTTAACAGTCTATCCAGAATATGATAGCAGATTTTCTGCAGATTCCTGGGCTATAGCACATTCTGCTGCACTTCCCATACACATTCCAGTGTCTGTTTCCCATGGTTAAAAATAAAAAAGTCTGATTCAACACTCTCTCATTTCATTTGTACATGACTGAGATACCATTGGTTTTTACCTGCATAATATAAACTTTGCCCACTAAATCTTATTGTGAATCTTTCCCTGTTTCTTGCCAGGCTAAATTACCCTCTCTAGCCACAAGCAGACCATTTCCCAAACCCAGAATAGCAGAGCTACAAATATCCTGGATCTCTGTAGCTTGCAATGGAGACATATCTGAGTGTGGTGCACAACCACTGTTTAGATGTACTACTGTGGCCATGGCTCTCACATAACTGCCTACCTAAGCACTGCTAATGCTTCACCTATCAAATGAAGGAAATTGCTGAATTATCAGATGTTTTAATTGCACACTAGATTTTAACTCGTTCCTACACTAGGAAAATAATCCTAAGGTGCCAAGTTTGGTACCCCTCCCAATATTCTCACCTGGAAGCAGAGAGACACAATGCTCTTAGAAAGTTTTCTCTCACAGCTTGATAATTCCTTCCACAAGGCATCCCAAGAGGATACAGCAAGGTATGTACTGAAGCTGATCTGCAGTTGCACAAGTGTCTTGCTGTTGAAGCCTGGCTTCAAAAAGGGACTTTTAAAAAAGCAAAAAAAGGGAACATCTGATTTCTATGAAACCAGTTTCAGCCATCCTAGATTCTATTTGAATCTAGGATGGCTGAAACTGCTTTCCTAGAAATGAGTCTTACATAAATTTAGCTCACTTTGTGTGAGTGTCCAAGGGGAAAGAGGATGCAGGCAAGGAGCAGGAGTTTGCTCTGCTGGTGACATGCTGATCCCCAGTTGCAATAAAACCATAGCATAACAGGTTGGAAGAGGACAGTGAAGCAGACTGTGCTTCAGCACAGAAAAACTCAGAATTCTATAGGAATAAATGAGGCAGGCAGGCTTTGGCACAGCTTCAGAAAAACCTCAAAATGACATTACAAAACCAGTTGGGCCTTTATGTCTTCCCTGCCTGATCTTGATTCTAAGCAGTGAATCTTGCCTAAAAACCAGAGCATGGGGCCAATAAAATATATTGTACAATCAAGTGTTGCACTATATTTACTGTATAGAAGGAGATTAAAATATTTCAAGGATTTGATTGCGACGTCTTTAGCAGCCCTTACATTATAAATATCTTCAGTACTAGGAAAACAGCACATTTGACAATAAGGTGGAAGACATCACATTGGGAGCCACGTGTGTGCTGCTCACAACATGGCCAGGGACTGTACTAAGGCAAGAAAGGGGAGAAGAATTTGTTGTTGTTGTGGTGAACTGTCTTCATGGTTGTTCTGATCCAGGGAAAATACTGATCAAAGGTAGCAAAATATAAAATGCTAACTAAAACAAGAAAATGGCCAGATGAAACACAATAGCATAGGAATGGTTTAATCTTTCCAAAAGGTTTAGTTAATTTAAAAGGTAACTAAGACTCAAGTGTCCCTTGGGAGCCAACACTGTAATACTCCATTCCATGCACTATGACTGAGACAAGATCTAAGGAGGTCATGAGCAGCATAATAGGAAAGATCTTATTTTAAACCTTAGCCACTGGTGGAAATAAAAGTCATCTTTCTCTGTGCAATGTTAAAAAGTAGGTTAGATATTTATTTGTAATGAGAGTTTTTTGTTTGTTTTACCTGATTTCCAGTAATATTGCCTCACTCTGTTGTAATAGCATGGATCATTCTTTTCTTCCCTAGTGACTTCATTTAAGCAGAATTATGAAGTTCAGAGTAGCTTTATGAATAGGTTTGATGTGGTAGATCTTCTTCACTAAAAAAAGAGGAAGCTACTGAGTATACAAGCATGGCAAATGCACCAGGCTGGGGAAGACCAGCATTGCTCCACAAAAGTGCAGGTAACCAGAAGGAACATGGATGGCTGGCAGAATAACAACTGCTACTCTGTTATAACTCTTAGTCCTCTTTCATTGTTTCTGTCATGCCTAGTATGCTGCAGCACAGTACTAGCCAAATGCACAGCAGTTTCACCACTATAAGGAATATTCAAGAGTGCAATAAATGGTCATATATATAGTCCATGCTTCCTGGCATTGAGATCAGTGTTTTTTTACTTTTGTATAGCTAGCTATGAGGAGCTTTTTTTTAAAGTTTTTAGTGATATAAATGAAGAAATAATTAGGCTCAGATTTTCATACCTACAGATTTTAAAACTATTTTTAAACTATCCAGAAAATCACTGTGAAGTGTGGCATTTAGAATATCAGCTGAAGACACACATGGCTGAGGAAACCAGAACAGCTAGTTTGCTACATGATCTGTAACACAGGCATGAGATCTGAAAAGCTAATGGAGTTTCTACACTAGTAGTAGCAGCGTGCCAGCCAAGCTGGATCTGTGACAGCCATGGTGGCACCCTGCCCTGACCCCACGAGGACTCCACAGCCATCAAAAATGGCAACAACCTGTCTTATAACTGAGCATGAGAGCAACATTACCTGAAGGGAGATACTCACTCCTCCTACTTCCCACCCCCACTTGCCATCTGTGCTTGAATTTGCTGGAAGTGAGATGATTTCAGGAGGATATCATCTGCCTTCCACCCCAAGGTTGTTGCTGCTGACTGCACTGTACTAAGTGTGCACTAGACCCAGACCATCCTAGCTCATGGATCTCCTTGCTCTATGACAAGGTGTACGTACACCCTAATTATCCCTAAATTTGCACCATCCCTTTGATGCCAGTGCAGCTACACTCACAAATTCATCAAGGATTGAACATTGAGTCCATGAAAGAATAAATAATTCCAAACCTGCAGTTAGGTCTAAAACTGCATGAGTAATTTTCCTGTCCAAGACAAATTCTCTACTTTGCTCA
This sequence comes from Phylloscopus collybita, assembly GCA_027886175.1. Lineage (NCBI taxonomy): Eukaryota > Metazoa > Chordata > Aves > Passeriformes > Phylloscopidae > Phylloscopus > Phylloscopus collybita. The sequence goes on along the minus strand of JAJNNQ010000137.1, from coordinate 43,076,824 downwards.
CAGGGCTGCATGCTCACTGCAAAGTACTGAAGAACAATGCCAGGGCTGAGAGGAGATACCCGTCAAGTGTCATTATATGTACTCTGAAGTCCTGACAAATGAGAAACCCACACAACTATAATTTAAATATTTGGTCACTGACAGAAGAAAACATGTATCCTAGCAAATATCACTCTGTTGTGAAAACCATCCCTTCAGCTAAGTCTTCTTCATGCCCCAAATCCCTATTTACTTTACCAGAGTGGTTTGGAGTGCCATGGTTCTCTCTGCACCTAGCTGGAGGCAGCCTGTTGAGCCACAATGTACCCTTTTTTCTAAATTAAAAGGCCTCTGGTCATCATCATTGTACTCAGTCACTGGCTATTCCAGGAGATCACAACTCTGTCCCTGTGGGATAGACATTGGTTTTTTGTTCGGTTGGGATTCTTTTCTCCGGGGATTGAACAAACAAACCCACTCAAACGATAAGCACTATTATTTCCCCAGAGAAATCCTATCACAACATTATTTTTTCTTTTCTGGAGAGAATCCACTGGTCCTCCAGGTTATCCTCTCCTCATCCTACCTACTTTTACAAGTATTTTACCAATTGTTTGGCTCCGTGCATTTACCTCTAAAGCTCTCCAAGGACAAAAGATTGGCAGCTGCTTGAGCATGAGCATAAAGGTAGTTTAACTTTACATGCAAGGGCAAAAATGGAGATGGAAATAAGATCAGCAAAAGCACTGCAGCTCTATTTTCCTAATGAAGCAGAACTCTCACACCGAGCTGGGCTTACACACTGTAATCAAGCACACTTCTCACAACACTGGGGTTATGGAGAGCCCTGTGCAGAGAAAGGTAATTATCAGCTGCCACGGCTCAGAAGGGCTCTTGCTCAGTTGTCAGCTTATATTAAGAAAGAAAATGAAGAAAACCCCACATTTTCAGAATCATCTGTAGCACAAAAAAGATATGAAGTACATATGTACCCACTTCTCTTCAACCCTTTCCCCCACACCCCCCGACCCCCTCAAAAAAAAAAAAAAAAAAAAAAAAAGAAAGAGTGGAGGGAGAGAGGGGGATCAGCAGATGAAATATTGTTATGCTGGTCATCTTTGTGAAATGTGCTTTTGCAAGGATAAGCCAAACTTAGTTTTCAATCCCATTTCTGAAGGACTGCATTGTGGAAATTACTTCATATGTAATCAATAACATTGATTAAATTAAAGTATTTTGAGAAGGGCTTCCATGGTACTGAAAGGCAGGGACAGGTGGCAGTCTAGAGAACAATGAAACTGCTGAGGAGATAAACTGAGGGACAGTAAGATAAATCTCTGGCTTCCTCGTACAAATGAATATTAGTACAGACACAGGGGTGTGGTTTATTTAGGTAGTAATAGTAATACAGGGTTATTTTCTCCTTTCCAAATGTACAGAAAGTGCTTTGCAAAGAGTTTGTTTGGAAACCCTTGTGAGACCACAGGACCTAAGACAGAATAAAGCTTTGATATCTCTATGTATACAAATGTCTAGGCACAGCATACCATAAAGCCTAGCCAGGCAACACATACAAGCAAAAGGAATTATCAAGAAGTCAGAAAATTACACTGAGCAAGTAGTTCTAGAATAATGAATTACGTTCAGTCCAAAAAAAAACCACCAGAAAGCTTTATTGAAAAGGATTTTATTTAAGAGCATAAACAGATATGAAAGAAATAAAATCACTCAGCTAATTTTTCTCAGGATGTGACTTATGACAAAACATACCAGCGTGCAATGAAAAAGCAGAACATTGAGGCCTGCAAAATGGGGGAAAAAAATCTTATAGGATTGTGAGAGAGAATCTCAGAACCACAGAATGGCTGAGTTTGGCAGGGGTATCTGGGGATCACCTAATTCCAGCCTCTGCTCAAAGCAAAGTGAACCACAATAGGTTGCTCAGGTCTGTGTGCATTTAGGCCTTGAAGACCCTCAAGGATGGAGCCACCACAACCTGTCTGGGCAAACTGGTCCTGTTGTTCAACTACCCTTAGAGTAAAAAAAAGTGTTTTCTTATTTTAAAAGTTTTGTGCCCACCGTCTCTTTTCCAGTCACTGAACACCACTGAGAAGAGCCTTGTTCTGTCTTCTTTATTCCCATCCTTCAGGTACATAATACACATTCACAGGATCCCTCTGAGCTTTGTCCTCTCCAGGCAGAGCTGTCCTGACTCTCTCAGGCTTTCCTCTTATGAAAGATGCTCCAATCCCATCACCACCTTTGTGACCCCTGACTGGACTCAGGCCACTATTTCAATGTGCTTGTTGATGTAGGGATCCAACACTCCAGCTGTGTCTGATCTGGGCTGAGTAACACAGGACATAATTAGTGCACTAATTCAAAGGGAAAAAATAGCTGGTAAAACATATGATAATTTGATATTGGGGGTAAACTACAAAATATCTGAAATCAGAGCACTACTAAAGCCAAATATTCCAAAAGATACTTGAACTTGGTCGTGCCCAAAAGAATTCTAATGGCACATTAATGAGCCCAAGAGAAGAATTCAAAATCTTTGTGCTTATAGTTTAGGACATGACAAAAATTATCAGCTTCTGAACTTTGTGAATGTGGTTAACTCAAAAAGTGGTAAAGGATGGTGAAGCCATTACAAAGTCAAGATTTTGTTACTTCTAATTGGGTAAAATTGTCACTGAACATTTCTTTCAGGACACCTGGCAAGTTAGAATGTACATGTGTATGCACATATGGGGAAATATGTGAAACCACACATGAAAAATGAAACTTCTCCATGAGCTTCTCAGTGACCTGGGAAGAATATTTTTAAGGAACATTTTTGTCTGGTGAGAGAAGTGTTGTCAAAGCTTACTTTTATCTTTGGCAAGGGAAGGTGGACAAGTGAAATTTTCATTAAACTGAACCATGATGTACCTAATGGTCAGAGAACGACTCTCACAAACACACCAGCACATCTCTCCCAATCCATTCCCATCAGAGGATACACACAAGTTGTGACCTGAGAGGACTGTAATATATTAACATAATATGTAATTGGTTCCACGTGGAAAATCAACTACCTCCATAAAAAATGGCATTTGTTAGTCATGGTCCAAATCCTAAGACATAAATTTTCATATATGAAAACTGAGGAAAACTGGAGGGACTAGAGGAGAACTGATGCTGTTTACCTATGGCTTCCTCTTTTGAGAGGTTAGCTGGAGTTCTGCAATTACACCAGAGTTCTGTATTACACTCACTACCCTACAGTACATGCGTTCACAGTCCAAAAATGTCAGATATTTATAGGACATATATGTGCTCCTGACCTCACATGTACTTTCATAGCAGCCTGATTCTACAGCTATATCTTCGAAACTTCCTTTCCCTGGCAATTAATGTAGCTCAGTTTTTGCTTAAGAAAAGAATGTTCCAAAGTCTTAAAAAAATAGTAAAGCCTGGGGACCCTCTTGCCAGGAATGAGAATTTGGTGATAAGCAAAGGAAATGGTCAGAGGTCTGTGGAGATTGGAGGAAGGAATATTGCAGGGAAGGATTTCACCCTACTTTGGTTTGAAAGTCAAATACCACTCCAGATATGAATCATAATTAGATCCTGCTGAAAGTTCAACTCCTAATTTTTGAATTGGGTAGTGAATGCAACCAAATATGAATAGTGATGCCTCAACATATCCCTTATCAAAAACACCAGTAAGCAGCCAACAGTGCTCAAGACCTAAATATTTAAAGTGGACAAAAATAAATATCCTCAGAACTTGACCTATCTCATCTGCGCAGGTAGCAGCAAGGCCATAACACCCTATATGTTCTTTGATCATCTTGGAAGAATTTATTATCCAGATGTTTATGTTCCTCACAAAAACGATTGGTATTCTATTTTTATAGAAAACAATTTATGGAGGAAGTCCAACAATATGAATTTAAATTTGGCTATCTGCCAAAGAGCGGTTTGGTAAACATTCAATCTTTGTTTCAAGTTTCCAAGAAGCAGTTATATATAATTCAACAGTTCCCACTGTTGCAATAAAATGGCAGTAAGAATAAACAGACTGAGCACTGAGTGGGGAGAAGCCCAAATTAAGAAATTTTACTTGAGGAGCTGAGTTGGTGAAACCAGACTGAGAAAAAGCTAGCAACAGCCCAGGAAAATGCAGAAGAGAGTAAATTGGTTGCAAGGAGACAGAGACACATGTGTGGGGGCAGCAGGGTACCCAAAAACTGGAAGGGAAAGGAAAGAAAAGCAGAAAGCATAGCAAGGAGAAGGAGTAGGGAAGGTGTGAGGAGACAGAAAAGGGAAAAAACAGTCACACCTAGCTACAGAGAGGAAGAGAATTGCTCATATGGGTAATGTTTAGATTCTGTCATTAATTTTAAAGCTTTAGAGATTAAATAATAGCAATAATTTTAGCTAAAATATAAGTATCCTAAGCATCTCCTATGTCTCTAAATTGGGAGAAAATCAAAAAGTTTTCACTGTTCATCACCGTTAAATGAGTGAAGAATTGCAGTAGCAGTGATATTGAGAGTAAATACCAGTCCAGGAAAATGCTACAAGTGGCTATTCAGAGCAGCTGGGGAAAGTTTCTGTAGTGAAAGTCAAATTTCTTCCTGATGAACCATTAATTCTATCCAATAATGACCTCAAATTAGTTGTTTCTATATTTTATTATCGTACTTCCTCATAACAACCTGCATTATTTCTATTAATGTATAGTTTATCATGTTGAAGCATATGGACTCAAAGCTTTTGTGGGTTGGGAGAAGTGGTATTTTGCTGGGATAATAACACCATTTCTGCATAACTAGTCACTGACCTTTGTTCTTCTCATCAGCAAATAGACCATCTTTGTAACAAAAGTAAAGCTGAGGGATTTGAAAATGTCAAAATAGCAAGCAACAAAGAGCCCTTGGCCCATATAAATATTTACATTTGAAATATCCATTTGCTGAACTGAATATTTCAGCTGTTGAAGGCAGCCTGAATCTCATTACATCAGCTCCACAGGCCTATTGGTGCTCTTGCTTTGAAGACAAGAACAGCACATTTATTGTGTGATATGCACATTCCAAGCACCCAGCACACTTACAAAGTGGGTTGTATTCCAGCAATGCCATGTCTCTGCTATTCAATTTTTATGATAGCATCCAGACTCCACAGCTGTGCAGCTTTCTAATATTGAATACAGATCCCTCACAAGACAGCTGTCTTGGAGGGATTTTTTGGTTTTTGGTTTCGGGGCTTTTTTTTTTTTTTTTTTTTTTTTGGTAAGAAGGAAAAAAAAAACCCCAAATTTCTAAAACCAGCCTCAGCAATGTCTTGCCTAGCAGAAAATCCATTTTAATTCACTAATTATTCTGACTGGGAGCTCCACTGTGTCCAATACTTGCAATTCAGGAATATTAGTGCATGCAACCCTGTGTCTAGACGCAGCCAGCTCAGTATTCACTTGAGCCAGTTTTTCTCATGATCAACACATAGACAGGCCCCTCTGTGTACAGACCTGGTCCTCTGCCCTGCTAGAGACTCCTCATGCCCCTGTGACCTTCTGAGGGACCAGGTCTTTGGGACAAGATTAGAGAAAAAGAGGGAAGAACAGGAAGATGTCTTCCCACTTTTGGCCTTACCTTGAAAGGGAAATCCATGCAAAAGGCATCTCAGCTCCTTTCTAGGAATGTCTATATAAGTGCAGTGTAGGAACATCTGCCAGGTCAGTAGCCCTTGCAACCACTGTTCTGATTAACCTTTTCCTCCCAAGAAAAGGCTGGTGGCAATTGGCCACGTGTAGTGTGGCCAAATGTTCTCCAGTGGAATCATCAGGCCTCCCCCATAGGTGCTGTCACCCTTGCCCCTGGAGCCAGCCTGTCCCAGGATATAAAACAGGAGAAGTCCAAGAGAAGAATGCAGATACTTTATTTTTTCCATTGCGGGTGTTTGCTCGATAGAAAGAGATCCAAACTGGCATTTTTCATTTAATACAATGTGGCTGCTCTATAGTCCTCCCAACTTCAGTATGTATTTAGCATTGAATACTCCCAACTGTATGTATATTTACCATTCCAACTCATTTGGAAGTGTTTTATCTAGGCTGCTTTGTTACTTCTGTACATCTCAATATGCCAAATAGATAGCTGAAATGTTGCTGTGGGCCCCTTTTTAGTAGCTGCTTGTCTGTTTCCATACACGTACTAAATATCACTATAAAGTGCTGTCTTCACTTCAGAAAAGGCTCTAAACCAGACATTACTGGCTGAGTAACTTGATCCCTCCAAAGTCCTGCACTTTCAATTCTTTCTAATAGATTTTTCTCAGTTCATCCTGAATATCCTGCTAAAAGGTGGAGCTAAAGAAGTTCCCCAGTCCTCAGATTTTGATTCCACTTTTCCTTGTTTCATGTTACTTTCCAGCGTTTCTATGACAAATAAAGATTTCTTCTCCTATTAATATTTTATAAAACAACAGCCAGTTGTGTAAAGGATCAAACCTAAGTTTAGTGAGTCTATAAATGGTAAATTGGCAATATATGTAAATGCTGGCCTGACTGATGATATTTCTATATTTTTCTAAAGTTCTTTATAACCAACATTATCACAGAACACATCTCAAGGGAATCTCCATTCTGTGATAACATAATGGTCCTCAGAGATTTGTGGTGCAATGATGTGCCAGAACATGGAGTATGTTTACAATGAAAGCATCACTGGCTCAGTGTGTTTAACTATTAATGCATTGCAAATCTGCCTTGCCTGAGATGTAATGTACTACAAATAATTGCCTAGTGTGCTTCAGCTTTGTGCAGGTTCTGTGAAAATACTCCTTTCCTTTAACTGAGGTAAATTTTTCTCATTACCCAGTGATTTTTTTCTCATTACCAGGGATTTTTTTCTCACCACTAACTAACTTATTAGAAGGAAACACACACTCTCCAGTGGAAAAACTGGAGATAATAGTGCTGGAGATAATAATGCTAGAAATAATAGTGATAAAAACTAAAACATGATCTACAACTCACCATAGTCACCAATAGCTGACATTCATAATAAGATTTGTCACTGTTTCCAAGTACTTTTCTGTTAAGCAATTACTTTATTTTATCAAAATTCAAGCATAGAAAATTCCCTTCGTCGTGACAATTAAGTAAGTTTTATTACTTATACCAAATGCATCGGGTATGAGATCTAAAGAGCTGGCATTAACAAAAATGTACAGGGTACTGTTGGCAAGTGTTATAAATAATTTTTAGACAAATAAAGGAGCAAGCACCTAAATGCACGTACCCACACACATGTTGGCACACATGGGGCTCCTTATGTACTTTGACACAAAGAACAATTTTGCAATTCAAAGGCTAAGCTATTTGAAAGGGGTGTATGTGTGTGTGTGTGTGTGTGTGTGTGTGTGTGTGTGTGTGTGTGAAGTCTGTAAAACCAAACAGCTGCTCACAGTTTGCACCTTTGAGAAGCCAGAGCACGGGCATGCACACTCATTCCCACACAGTTATCCTGTCCCTTCAGTTTAGGCCCAGTGCAGGCCAAGGTGGAATTGCAGGTTATAAAGTGCATTGACACAGAAGCCAAAGCTTTTACAGCTCGTTGCCATTAATAGCCTGGGTTATGTTGACCTTTCTCTGTGAGGGAATGCTCAGGGAACAGTGAGCTTTTTGTCTTACCCCTTCAGATGCTTTCTCTTGACAGGGACTTCCTTGGTGGATCGGGAGTCCTGCCACTTCACAGCTTTCAGGTGAGCAGCCACAAGGAGTTGTATGTCTTCCAGCCTCCCTGTCTCCCACAGAAAGCTGCAACAGCAGCATCTCAAAGCCTGTTCTTCCTTACAATGGAGTTAGTTGTGGGGGAAATGGGCCTTTCGAGATACCACATGAGGGGAGCTACCTGCACAGTGTCCCCAGCAGGAACCTGGACTCAAGACATGGATTACCCTGCTCCTTGCCTCTGGTCAAGGCACCAAAAACACATTCAAGCCAGCCACAACAGGATATCCCCATGTATTGTCTGGAACCTTTCCATCACAAGGACTGACCCAACCTCACTCTGATTAGCCTGAGTTATCTGGTGTCACATGTAAACATGAAAGGAATCTAGGCACTTATTAAATATGCATTTCCCTCCCTATTAACATAGTTCCATCAATATTTTAATGCCATGTTGCCTTTTAGATTGTTTTCCTACTGTAACACGAGGTCTCTGCTGGAGCAGACAGACACCACAGGAAGGGATGAGTCTATGGATGACATTTATTTCAGTATGACGAGTTGTCATCAGTGGTGATTTTCTGCTGCAAATGCTTACATTTCATCATGAAATAACATCTCTAGTCCCTTCTACCAATAAAGCCAATGAAACAGCATCAAGGTGTACAGAGTAGGGCTAAAAGTGTATTCAAGAAGCAAAAAATATTTTTTTATTGCCAAAGACAGCTAACTTGCGATCAAACAATTACACATATATAAAAGAATATATTTAACTCAGTTCAAATGTGCTGACTCTATTGGCATACATGAGGAGGAAATTTGATAATTGACTGGTTTCGGGGTGAAATTCATGTCTATAGGAAGTTTGTCTGAGGATTTTATTTCCTGTTTTTTACAATCCCTTTCTCATCCTGTCCAGTGTTTTTGCTCTCTTCTAGTTATAGACTAATCATCCTGAAGTCTCAGACATTTGCCTGAAAAACAGTATCTGGCAGTTATTGTGCTAAACAGCCCATTTTGTTATCCCTGCCACAATCCGTGGTGTTCTCAGTTATTGAACTTGATAGGCATCATTAAGGTTCCCATGCTGTTAGTCACTTTCCTGATCTTTCATGTTTCTTCTACTCAGGAAACAGCTTTTCCTAGAAATATTCAAAGAGAATAAAACCAGATTACAGCCAGCACCTTGGAGTAATGACATCTAAGATCCAAATCCCTCACTTCTTTTTTTCCCCCTTTTTTTTTTTTTAACTGGTAACTCCAATTAAAAATGTGAAAGGCTGGATTATTCCCCTTGTGCTCACACTAAGTCATTCCATAGAAGCCTGCAGAATTAGTTATGAGAGAAATATTCTTCAGTCAGTAATTTTTGGATGGCACACTCTAAGAGCCTGTAGGACACTGTATTATTATGACCTGGGATATGTTAATTGGACTGGCACAGACCTGCCCATCTCAAATACTGTGAGGTTACTGTGTGCCATCCAGAAAAAAATTTTGAAGATGCTGTGGGTGTGTGGAGATTCAGACAACCTTAAAGCTCTGTTTGAGGAATGGATGTACAGCCACCACATAGGGAAGGAGATCTTCCCATTTGCAGAGTGAAGCTCTCTCCTGTTGCTGTTGAGGTCCCTGGCATGCCTTATGCAAAGCAAGAGAAAGCAGCAGGATAGGGTGCCAGTGGGTCAGTAGCACCCACATTCACGAGGAGTCAACAGGGGATTGTGCACATGCTGGAACATATGTGCTCGTTGCTTTGTCTTGGTATCTAGATTCCAACCTTGAAAACAGATTTGCTGAGTCAGCTCAGATCTAAAATGCTTAGACTGCTTGAACCAGGCAGCCTTGCCTTTGGTGGGAGAGCAGTAAGTAAAACTAGAGTTAGTTTCCCTTGGGGAAAAAAAGTTTGAGGCCATAGGAAAGAAAAATCAGGTTCATGTCGTTTCATCAAACACCCTCACTTCAGAAAGTGCCACAGGTTTTTAATATCCAGACCGGAAAAGCAGATCATGGATTAGTTTACATTGTTTCATCTCAAAATTTCATACACAGTAAACTAGATCAAGCATAGCAAAAGCTAAGGGTTCAAACTACAGTTAATTTGTAATCCTAACGGGAGCAATCTGTTCCTAGCAGAATAGGATCAAGATTTTGGTTAAGGTGCAGGCAGAATAATGCAATTTTAAAAGAAGAATTCAAGACAGATAAGGCTAATTCTTACTTCATATATTTTTATATGAATTTACAGGCCTTGGGACTGTCTTACAGAAATGGCAAGTCCATGGACTAACTTTCATCTTTGCCACAAAGATGAGAAAACAGGTCATTTTTAGTTAGTAATGCATTAATAAGATATAACTTGTTTCCTTTTTATTGCAGTTTATATTCCAAGCAGCAGTGGGATACCAAGCACTGCATTAGCATGCACCATAAAACAAGTATACATTTCCTATCTTCCTCTACCATTAATGCTCAAAAAACTTTTCAAGTTACTGTTGGCTTTTTGTTCCCAGATTTCCTAGGAAGTTATATTTGAAGGAGAATGAGGGATAATCCATGCCATAATTTTTGATTTAGAAAAGATTCTCAGAGGAAAAAAAAAATCACAAAAACTCTCTGGGGTGAGAGAGTATCCACCGTATCTTTCTAGGCACAGATTCCTCCAGAAATGACATAGCTGTGAAACTAAAAGCTTAGCACAGAAACAGCTCCTGGACACCTCCTTCTTATGCATATATTTAGTATGCGGTTGGGGACATACTTACAGACATAAGCAGCAGAGTCACCATCAGCTGAACCAGTGATTTCAGAGAAGGTGAAATAGTCCAGAAGGATAGGATAATATTTTAAAGGGAACGTGCAGGCTTTCTGTTGGCCTTTTCATTGGAAAAAAAAAAGAAAATCCCATCTGGGAGGCTCAGCAGAACAGGGATACGCTTTGTATTTCACCAGAAGGAGAGGGTGAGGAGAGGCTGTGGAAAAACCATAATCCTACAGGCTGGGAAATATTCTTTCAGCTCCACACTGGTTAAGCCTCTTTTGGATATAAGCGTAAATCATCTTTTTGTTGGGGGGTTGAGAGAAAGGAAAATTTGTGCCCAGATTTCTCCTTGAGAATCTGCCAGTGCATTTGCTGTTAGGAAATGACTAAAATAAGCCTCTGCACATATGTCCTTAAAAACACTTTGACTGCATTCCCCTGTAATTATTAAGCTTCTTCAGAGTCTGTAAGCCAGTGAGAAAGGGATTAGAGGGGTTACTTTGTGCCTCTGTGCCCATAAAAATCCCTTGGCTAATGCAGCACACTGCTAGGAGCATCCTGAAAGCTTTCATATAATCCCTGCCTCCCAGCCACCACCACCACTGCATTCCCATTATTTCGACACATTCAAATTTCATGCAGTAATGTGGAAGCACTACTACATGGAAACAAGATTCACATTATAAATCAGATATGAAAACTAACCTGCCAGTTAGAGTGGAGCAGCAACATAACTGCATGATAAACCCACCCTAAATTTTATGCTGGAAGGACAACCAGGAGATGTAAATTTTCAGGTAGTATCTGCTAACGTTTCCTATTGTTCTGGCAGTTCAGGACAAGAATAATTTTCTGTACCTGTCCTTGTAGGAGAGGTCAAACTAGAACACTGAATCTGAACTGGAGTTGTATCTGAGTATAAATACATGATAGCAATGGCAAAAGAGCGATCCACTCCTTGTCACCATTCAGGGGATTTTCATGTCGAAAAGAACTTGCAATGCTCAGTGATGTTGCACTGAAAATAAGTCATTGTATCATAGGCAGCAGTAACACAGGACTGGAAGCTATCTTCTGGGTCACAGAGTTTGTTTCTAGTGCCAGCATGGCATATATAATTCTCATCTGTAAGAATCCCGATTTTTTTGAAGGCAACATTTCCTTGTGATAAATTCAGGGAGGAATCCTGGACTGCAGAAAGGTTTGAATGAAGCACTGCTGTTAAACCCAAGAACAGCTGTAAACATCCAAAGTGAACAGCTTCCAGATCATGATGTTAAAGCAGAGAATCAGTTGTCAAATGTGCATTGAAACAACATCTGCAAGATGGAATCAAAAAATCTCCTTTGTGAAGCCAACCATTTACAAATACTTCCTGGGTATGCAGGAACCTTGCGCTACTTGGCAGAAGTCAACTAGGAGGGCCAAGCTGTGCCTGGAGGAGCTGGGGAAGAAGCTGCTTGTCATGCACTGCCTGTCTGCAAGCAGAGGGAAGCCCATCAGCTATTCAGTTTGCAGCGGGTGCTACGAGGAAGAGTGGTCACCGTCAGGGCAAACCTGTAACCCAGCTTCAGCACTGGCTCGCTCCCTCCCTGCCCCCTCACATTTGTCAGTTTATCCTGGTCACCATCTGTGAAGAGGGGATAATAACACCTCTTGTCTGCATGTCTATTTAGGTTGTAAATGTCTTCCAACAAAGACTCTCTTCTATGTTTACCAGCAGTATGCTGTGCATGGGCTCAATCTTTTGTATAGATCCTGGTCATTAATACTCATTATTATGGTAGTGACGATAAACACAGTAATCATTGAATATGCATCTAACAGTAATCAAGCATCTTTGGCTTTGTTTCTATCAGAATAGTTATCCTAAATGCATGAGGCCACAGGAGTTAAGAACACAGTGCAGTTCAGCCTTTTGTGGAAGGGCTGCTGGTGATGTCTGGCTGCACACAGGACACACCTTAAAACACAAGCATGCAACAAACACACAAGTGTTCAGACACTGATCACATCTGACTATTTAAAATTATCATCTTCTATGCACTGTCCCTTTGCAGATTATCCTTCATATGAAAGCTTCAAAAATGGAGCCTCTGAAATACTATTATATGACAATATCACATGGCAAATAAGCAAAGGACGTGTATTACAAACAGAATAGTCCATTATCTTCTCCTGATAAATTCACTCACCTCTTTTACCTTAAAAATAGTAAATGGCCAGGAATACTATTTCTTCCTCATTCCAAATAAAGGATTTTATGGATCAATGGTGCAGAGTAGAAGTTAAAACAGTAGCTAAGAACTGCAGTCTGATCCTAAAGCCCTTTGGTGTTTGAATAAATGCTACTGATATTGCTTGGCTAATTTTAAAAACTGCTATAGTCAATTTTTTTTAATAAATGAGCTCCCAACGTGACATATTTCAAACACAAAATCTTAATATACTTTTCTAGTAAAGTGTGTGCCATTGTTCATGGGCAAAGAGAAGGAAGCTCTGAGCTAATTTTTAAACCCAGGGGAATATTGACAGCCAGACAGCTGCTAAGGCTTTTTGCTTGATCTCTTTGCAAATTCTCTTCGACTATTCATGGCCAAAATGTGTCATGTGCCAATCTAAAATCATGTTGGAGGAACTGGTGGAAAGGGTCTCCTTTTTCATACTCCCAGCAGGCTTATGTCAGAAGGCTGTGAGGGATAACCATTGCTATTTATAGATAATCCCCCTTTGAAAGGTCACCCTTCATTGTGTGATCATTTTGCCCCATAGCTGTCCAAAAGTCATTCTCCTGCAGCTCATCACTAATGAGTATTTTTTGAAGCAGATAAAAATGAAATAAATCATGCAACAAAGCAGAAGATAGTGTTTGTTTTACAGCTGTCAGCCCGAGCAATGCATGCCACTCACATTATCTCCTGTGCTTTAATTACAGCATAGGCAGGATTGTTTTGAGGTTTTTTAGCTTTACAATCTTCATCCAGGAGCAGGCACTTACTTTACAGGTTATACATTCTTGATAATAGGACTTTTGGGCACTGAATCACTTACTTTATCATGAACTACTCATGTGGAATCACAGAGTCACTTAAAAGCCCAACAGACTGCAGCTTGCAGCAAGTCAGGGAGAAGAATGGCACCTGCTCTGCAATTCTCAGCACTTCTGACTCTGAGAAAAGAAAAAAATATCTCCCATATTATGAAACTAAGCTTTCATTCTTCCTATGTATTTGAGTGGTCATCCTGAGCTAAAAGCTGACTGCCTTTCCTGCTTTCTGCTGAGATGCAAGTTGGAGGAAGCAAGTAAAGAGATGACAGCATTGAGCACTAAAATAAGAGAAGCATTGAATAGCAGAAAGAAAAAAGTGTATTTTTATCCAAAGCAGTGCACAGCAGTACACCAACACAGTGATATTTTCTTTATTTCAACACCATCTAAGTTCAATTAATGGAAATGAGAAGACTGTCACTGTGGCAAGAGATCGATGCAGGGAAGAACAAATATGGGTAGGGAGGCGAGATAAAACCGGGTGAGGTTTTGTGGAAGAAGAGGTCAGTGTCCCCTGAAAAGAAAATGGGCAGGGGATTTTAGAAGATATAACTGAAAAGCACAGAGATAATGCATAATGTTTCATTCAAAAAAACTCTCTTGTGCTACTATCCTTCTTAAAAGAGAGGTAAAGGTAATGAGTGAAGCCTTCTCATCACACTTCTGAGAGTGGGCAGACAGGGATGTGGGTCGGCTTTCCTCAGGATCTACAGCACTGCCTTTTGCTGAGCTTTATCATCATGTCAAGCAAAATAGAGCACGATACTGCCAGAAGAGTAAAACAGCTTCAGGTTATGAAGGGTTCTGTCAGAAGTAGCTCTTAGTGCTGTTATTGTGTCTTTTCTCCTGATTAAATTTTGAGTATAGATGGCAGGATTTGTTCCACGGAAAACAATGGCTAGACTGCTGAGGTGGACAAGGGAATTGGTGATCTCACCCCAATGAAGCTCATTCTCTAATATATATATTGCAGCAGCTTTGTTCTTGCCATTCATTAAATAAGGTCTAGCTTAGAGGCAGTCTTTACATGTTTGAACTGTTTAAACAATTAAATCATTAGTCAAAGCAACAGCTGCATTAAAAATCAGAAAGAACTAACATTCTTCCTCAAAAGAAATTTAAGGGATTAAAGAGATCATGTTTGAACAAGAAAAACAGGACTGTTGATGTAAATTACTCATCTGCAGGGAAAAAAAAAAAAAAAAAAAAAAAAAAAAGCAACAAAACAAAACAAAACAAAAAAACAAAACACCACACAACCACCACCAGCCTGTAAATATCTGATTACTGGATGATGATTTTTGTCATCTTCCCCTAGGTAGATTGGTAATTCCAACATTTCTTTATGGATCTCTTCCATTGTATTTCAATAGGCATATGGGTTTAACTCAGCCTATTTATCATTTGAAGTGCTACTTTGGATACTGTGTAGTTGGAATTTTAAGTTTAGACAGGGTTCACCTCACCTAGCTGCTGGCTTGCAAAATTGAAGCCTCTAGTCTGACACTGTCATCATCTATGTTATTTAAACAGACAGTGCAGAAAACATTATTCCTCTAGAGGGTTCATCCCATCTCTATTCTACACACTTAATTTTTGATTATGGATTGAGAGCCTGAAGAAAACCCTGAAGAAAAAGGCTTGGGGGTGTTGGTTGATGAAAAGCACAACACAAGCCAGTAATGTGCACTGGCAGCCCAGAAAACCAACCATATCTTGGGCTGCATCCAAAGTGGCTTGGCCAGCAGGTCAAAGGAGATTATTATGCCTCTCTGCTCTTATGAAGACAGGCTGAGAGGGTTGGACTTGTTCAGTACGGAGAGATTAATACTCCAGGAGTCAGAGCTTATAGCCCCTTCCATTAGGAAGCCTACATGAGGTCTGGAGAAGCACTGAAGTGTCATGTGGTGATAGGACAACGTGAAACAGCTTTAAACTGAAAGAGTGTACATTAGATACAAGGAAGAAGTTCTTTACTGTGAGGGTGGTGCTAACCTGAGAAAAAGTTGAGGAATTATGGATGTTTCATCCCTAGGAATGTTCAAAGCCAGGTTGGATGGGGCTTTGAGAAATCTGGTGTAATGAAAGGTGTCCCTGCCCATGGCAGGGGGGTCCCTTCCACCACAAACCATTTTATGGTTCAATGAATCATCCTTTGAAAACAGTTAACTACAGAGGGAACATAAAGGGGCCTTTCAGAAAGCTTTTGTCTCTTAGAAGGCTGAAGTACCACCTTCTGTAGTCACTATTAAACTAATACATCTACATCAAGGTTTCTACCATTTTGTATCTGAGTGAGGAAAAGGATTCTGTTATGCCCAGAGTCTCCCTTCTCTGAACTGACAAGTAGGGATGAGAAGAGAGGTGATGAATTCTCCCACCTGCACAGTGCCTGTAGAGGTTAGCAGGAAGGAATTGTGTTCTGCTGTACTTGTACCTTATCTTACTTTTCTACAGATGGGAGAAAGGAGAGAACAGACTAGAAGTCTCTGAATAAGCCATCAGTCTAGATTTAATTTTGTCTGAATTAGTCCTGATTCTAGATAACTTGTTATTGAGAAAACCATTCTTCATTGTTAAGTGAAGAGCATAGCTGGAGAGTTTGTCACAAAATGTGTCATGACCCAGGAGCCTGTGTAGCATCAAGGCCTTGTCTTTCCACTTGCCAGTATAAAGCCTGTGGAAGATTTTGAAAGACAATTTAAACAGACAAAGAAAGGCATTAAGTTGCATGCAAACAAGTCAATGTAGACATAGTGAGGCTTCTTTCATTAAGATCACTGAATAAAAACCTTCTAGAGTGAGAGATAGACAAAGTGAGTGCTAGTATGGCTTCAGGAATTATGTCTTCACCTTGCGTTTCCCTATAAAGAGATCCTTGCAGACAAAGGAATCCCAACTAGACCCCCAGGATAGATTTGTGAAGCTAGCTAGAAACCTACTCCGCGTGGTTTTGCCTGTGTTTAATAGGTCAGCAGATACCTTCTTCCATTGGAGTAGTGGAATGATGGTATAGAGTTGATGTCTCATACTCCAGGCAGCTCTTAGTATACACTCCACTGTTTCTGTATCATCTTCCACTCAATCTTTAATATCAGTAGGGTAGGAGACCCTTTCTTTTAATATTTCTTCCAAATTGTTAGCAGCCACATCACTTAGAATGAGGATGAATGATTGTAAGACTTTTGTTTGTCTTCATCTGATGGAAGAAAATTGCCTCAGAGACCTGTAAATGATGGTTGACTTTGAGCTTTTAAAGTGCCCAACAGGGAGCCCTTCTCATAAAGAATACAGATTTGGTTTCCTGGTGGGGTACAGCAGAGTTTACTCTTACTTCAAAGTGAAGCACATTTTCTCCCTTACCCTAAGAAATTGAGAGGAGTATATAACTGAAAACAGCATAATTTCTGGGTAACACATCAATATTTCAAATGGTCCAGAGATTTCCATACAACTATACTTCTCAGCAGGCAAACAAAGCATCTGTCAGTCTTCTATTACTATCAGGTAGACTCTATTGTCAGCTAGAATCACTAGTGCACTGTAGCTTTTGGCATAAGTAGCACCAAAATATGCTAATGTCACCTAATTGTGAAGGTATATCTAAAAACTCTGTTGTTTTTTGTTTTCGTTTTTGTTTTTTAACATTTTGCAGAAGATTGCTTTGATTTTTTTTTATTCCACAAGTATTTTGGGCTCTTAGACTCACTTGTTTTGAGATTCGTGGATCATTCTGTCTATCTCTACTTGTTGTTTCTTAATCTACTCTTTGGAGTTAAGCTGTGACTTGCTCTTTATCCTTGAGCAAAACATCAGCATTTCACCATGTCTTTGGCCTTTTCAGTCTCTGCTCCAAAGTGGGCACCTCACTTCCATCATCACATGGGAGGTTACACAAGACATGACTTTACACCCACAAAATTCAACATGCACACTACATTTATGCTATGATACAAGGTTGGCAATTGCAAATCATTTTCATTTTATCATAAGATTTCTGTTTAAGGAAAGGATTACCTTATTTTAAGCCCTGGACCACTTTAATTTCATGCATCTAGCTTTAAGCATTCATTCTGCTGTCCAGTGCTGAAAACAAGCAAAGAAAAAATTTTGTTTTGCCTTGCTGTCATCACAACCATTTTTTTTTTTGGATCTTTCAACAGGTGAGGTGTAGAGTGTGTGTGTGAGTTGACAGGTCTTTAACAAAAACAGAAAAACAATTTTTTAAAAAAATCACAATTTAACAATTTCCTAAGGTCCACCTAATCTGTGGCTCATACATGGTATCTTACTTACTCTACTATTTCATCTTTCATTGCATTGCATCTTAATCATAGAACAGAAGGGATGTCTAAAGGTCATCTAGTCTAATCCCCACACACACTATGGTAGGTTCACCTAGAGCAGATTGTGCAGGATCGGGTCCAGGCAGCTTTAAATATCTCTAGAACACATACCACCTCTCTGGGCAGACTGTGTTTTTTCACTTTCAAGGCAAAAGAGTTTTTCTTCATAGTCAGATAGAACTTCCTGTTTTACAGTTTAGGCCCTTGTTCTATTACACCATTGAAAAGAGTCTAGCAGTCTAGCCCCATCCTCTTGACTCCCTCCCTTAAGATTTTCATATGCATTGACATTATCCCTTCTCAGTCCTCTTTCTCCAGGTTAAACAGGCCCAGCTCCCTCTACCTTTCCTCATAAGAGAGATGTGCCATGTGCCTGTCTTCCAAACATCTTTGCAGACTTCTGTTGAATTCTGTCCAGGAATTCCTACTCTTTCTTGTCCTGAGTAGCCCAGAACTGGACACAGCACTCCAGATGTGTCTCACCAGGGTTGAGTAGAGGGGCAGGATCACCCCCCCTTGACCTGCAGGCAATGCTCTTCCTGATGCACCAAAGGATCTCATTGACCTTCTTGGCCACAAGGACACACTGCTGGCTGATAGACCTCTTGTTGTCCACCAGGACATCCAGGCCCTTTTTCACAGAGCTGCTTTCCAGCAGGCCAGCCCCCAGCTTGTGCTGTTGCATGGGGATATTTCTCTCCAGATGCAGGACCCTGCATCTGCCTTTGTTGAATTTTATGAGGTTCCTTTCTCCTTAACTCTCCAGCCTGTAAAGATCCCTTTGAATGGCAATAAAGCTTTATGGTCTCTCAGTAACTCCTCACAGTTTTGTATCAACAGAACACTTGATGAAGGTACACTTTGTCCCTTCATGCACATCTTCAATTAATAAGTTGAACATCTGCATCAATACTCCACAGCAAGCCTGACAACTGAAATTTAAATCTTTGGTTTTTTCCATGTTATGTCTCAGAATACCTTTAGAGTGTTGAGAATGTACTGGCATTTTTTCTAAGTCCTAATAGATCTTCTTGGAGTGCTTTAGAAAATATATCAGTGTTTGAGGAACTCACAGATTTCTACTTTCTTTAATATGTAACCTCATGTATGTACAAGGCTGAACACTGGCCTTTTTTGGTTCAATCTCTACAACCATAGGCAGCACAGAAAAAAAATTGTGATATCCTGTCTTTCTATAAAGAATATTCTCCACCTTCCTATGGAGCACTATGAAATGGAGAAAGGAAGAGAGATAGTTCTTAACATTTTGTGCTGGCAAAAGGTACAAGATCACAGAAGCTGACTTATATACAGGCTTTAAGATTATTGCAAGAGATACAATTAGAGTCCCCTAGTAGACTTGATTTTACCACCCATTGTGATTTTTTCCCCTCTGGGTTCTCTGCATAACATTAAGCAGCTCTGTAATAGTTACATGACTATAAAACAGTAGCTGCACTCTGCCTCTGTACACAGTGGTTGCCAGTCACCAGCTAAATGTGAATCCTCCATGTGATTCATAGCTCTGCATGTTTGGAAGAAGGACTGAGTTCAAGTTAAGACTGATACTATTAAGAATGGCAGGTGCCATTTAAACCACCCATTTGATGACATTATTTTTTCACTCCCTTTTAGAACCAGGATTCTGCCCAGTGACAAAGTGCAGTACTGCTAAAATTCAGTTTTCCCAAGAGTATCATGGCCATGGTCACAGCAAACCCAGATGAATAAGATGATCTTTGTGCAGATATGTGCAGGTCTGACACCACTCTGCCACCCTACTCTGCTTCACTTTTGTGGGCAGGCAAGGCAATGAAGTATGTGAGACTTGAGAGCATAACCCTTATTATGATATTTGCATCAGTGTCACAACTTACAAGAACTGAATGGACAGGCAAAACAGAGGGGTGGTATGACAAGCTCATTTACATTCACAAACAAAAATACAGAACTAATAGATCTAGTTTTAGGCTTACCAGCAGTCTCTCTTTATAATAAGAGGAATAAAGTAGACATTCATTTCACTAGTAATTGGAGGTTTTACTGAACCAGTAAGATACCATTTTTAATAGTCATGGCTCTGGACCAAGAAAAAAAAGGTGCTGTGTGAAGTCTGATCTTATGAAACACATTAAAGAAACTGAGAGACTGAGTAAGTATACAGTCCAGATCAGACACAGTCATCCTGACCCTCTGTGGGCTTATAGTCACATTAGCAACCGTCATCCTCATTGGAAATGCTTTTAAATCAGTGACTAATAAAAATAAATTACTATTGTGAGTAAGCCTCAATGAGAAGAAGCTATAACATCTAAAGTTACACGTACACATGTGAGCTGAGGAAAGAGGCCATTTACATCCTTGTTTGTCAATAGAAAGCCAAAGGCAAATTCATTCATCATGCCTGTATCAGATTTCTGATCTGAGAGGAAGTGAACTCTAAACTTCCTAAGTTTCTCCATTACTGTAGTTACCACCTGACATGTATGTAGCCTTCAGCACTTCAGAAGCAGGGAAGTTTCATTTTGTGCATCAAGGGACAAGTCTCAAAAATATAATGCTTCTGGTGAAAAAGTGCATTCTTCATCCCAACAACTCAAGTTGCATAGCTCAGGAGCTGCTGTGTCACAGCCATTGCTGAGGTACACCAGGACTGTTGCTTTTGCCTCCAACACTACTCAGGATTACACAACACTGGTTTGCAGTAGCATGCTTCTCCTTATGTATCTACAGCATGTCCTGTCAGATCTGTAACTAAAGCAGACACCAATCCACAGCAGGAAGAAAAAGAAAACCTTGCAGACATGACAAAAGTGAGTGAGAAGCATTCAAGACAGGTTTTCTATTCTACCTATCTTGTTACCTAATTTTACTAATGTGCTGGCTGTTTACAAGCTTTGAACCAGACCTGTCACAAACCAGTAACATCATAAACTTGGTCCCTGAGCTGGAAAGCTTTTCAGCAATATTTTTCTGTTATCACTTCAGCAGCTCATAGTAGTTAACATCTGATTGCACTTTCTATAGCAAAGAACCAGATTAAAGAAATATATGCACCAAGGACTGAAACTCTACCTGTCTTTTCTTTATCAAGAAATTATTGTGATGATAAGCACCGGCAGATACATCAGAAAACATTTGAAGGAAGGAAAAAATTATATTTGCACAAATTTTCATCATTCAGTTTAGTCTCAGAAACCAAAGGAAAATCAGAGGTAATAGAAGTGAGTGCAGCTGTTGTATTTATTTAATCCCATGGGCAGTGCCATGACAGACACTCTTGTAAGTGCAGATTTTGCACAGCATTTCATGTTTCCCATGGAGCCTATCATTCCCAAACAGCCTTTTTGTCATTCAGCAATTTTCAGAATCAGATCCTTACTCATTTTCACATTCTTTATTATAATAGATCCCCTGTTATAATGTTTTATTCACTCACTAGTAAATAAATTGAAATGTGGTCTGCTTCCTCTGTGAAGTACTTGCTTCATTCAGTGCACTGAGTTCATACTAACTTATTCCTCTGTCTTTATGTGGGTAGATGAATTCATGGACCATTGTCCAAACTGTTAGAAGCAGAAAATTATAAGATACATAAATGTAAACTTATATCCATAAACATCCTGGAAAGGCTTATAGGTAGTTTTGTTAATATTTGTGAACTCAGGGTTTTGTTTTTCACCCATTTAGCTCAAACTATGATGACATCTTTAAGTGGCATTCTCTAATCAAGTTCATCCCTTGCCTCCTGCCTCTATCAATTTCTTGTTAACCTTACAAAATGATGCAAGGAAAAAGATTGGTCATTCTTGCCAGCTGCTCACAGGCTGTCGTCAATACTCTCTGATGAATAATATCTTTGCACTAAATTGCAACTCTATTAAATCTGGTCCAGTAAAACAGAGATAAAATATTAGAAACACCACTTGGGATGTCCTAAGTGTATAAAATAGGGATTGCATTTCTTAGAGCTGGTGCTGATTGAACCTGCCAAATAGCAGGAGGTCTTAATTTTCTGGAAGCCCTTGTTACACAGTAGCGAGAGACACTTTCAGGGTGGCGCTATGCCAGGATGACTTAAACATCTGGTTTAGAAGAAGGTAAATTGCCAACTAGACTTGCCTCCATTCTTTTGTCAGGGAGCCTATCTGCCCACTCTTTTGCACTACACTTAACTTTATCTAGGGTGAAGTTAACTAAGATCACCCTTGTCTTTCACAGAAAATAATTACTGAATTCAGAAAACTCAAGAGCATCACAGATCTATGCAACATCTAATTTTATCCCAGGAGACTGAATAAAAAGTATTATCAATAGTTTTACAAGCATTTTTTTGCTAGAGCTTTGGAAATACCTTGACAAAGAGCGAAGATCTTAATCACATTTCGTCTTGCTTATGCCATTCTAAAAAGACAGAAGTCTTGACACTCTTGAATAGTGGAATATTCTGTTTGGTCTTAGTCATGATCACGCATAACACACTGGAGCAGATCTTCAGTGCCCTGTGCAAGGAGTCTACTGGAAGAAACACAGGGCATGTCATTTACTGGTGTAAAGCTTGCATTTCTGACTGTCACATTGTTAGTAGGTTGATTTATCTGTCCTTTAGGAAAACTCTGGGATGGGATTTGAAAGGTCGCTGATATCACTAGATGTCTGTGCCACATTCTGAAGTACAAAGAGTAAGAGATTTTATGGAGGATTAGAAAGGAGCTGCACAACAAAGATTTGGTGATCATATCTGTGGTCACAGAAATATTCTACATAGACTCTTAATATGCTGTTTGTTGAGTTACAATTTGTACAGAAAAATGTAAAAGCAAGAAATAACAGGAGTAAAAACTGCTTCAAGTCAGCACATCATCTCTTATTCACCAGTACAGAGACTGCTGGACTAAGATTGCAGCTGTATTCACAACCCTGGGGAGTTTTCCCTGTGGATTCTCCAGCAGCATGGCCACTTTAGGAGCTTGCTGGGAAGCACAAGAGAGTTCCTGGTCTCTCAGACCCTCTTTATGAGGGGCTGGTAGTCAGTGCCCTCCTGGGAGCCAGTCTGGACCTGTGAGGGCTGCAGGCTTTGTCGTGCCATCCACTGGGCCCCATAGCAGGTCCTTAACCTGAAACATTGACGATGCAGGAAGGACCTCATGGAGAGGTTCCTCTCTTGTTTATCTCTGCTTTGTTCCTGCTGAATTTGCAGGTAGGACAGATGGGGGTTGTAAGGTGACAGACACTTCAAGTGGCACTGGTCCTAACTCGAAACATCCTTAGGGAAAGAGGGAAAAAAGGACACCCATACTGTTCACACTGATAGGGAATGTATCATGAATTAACTTCTATTTAAGCAAGAATGATAACTTGGTTGTAAAAAAAAAAGAGGCAAATAAAGCAGAAATATCTATGATGAAGACAGTGGGTTTATAGTACCAGCCTAATTATCAGGAAAACTCAGATCAGAGTCAACAGAAAACCTGTGGTAAAAAATCTGTTTCTGAAGGGTGTCTCAGAACAATGAGCCCTAATTCTAGGAAACAGGCAATCAACAGCCTCATGTCAACTTTTTTATGAAGTGAGGCACAAGCGAGAACATAAAGAGTGCTCTGAATATGCTCTAAGATTGTTCTATCATTTTTAAGCAATGGTCCTACACTAAATATAAGTGCACAGATAAATCAAAGCTCTCTGATTTTATCCAAAAGAC
Source organism: Phylloscopus collybita (assembly GCA_027886175.1). NCBI lineage: Eukaryota > Metazoa > Chordata > Aves > Passeriformes > Phylloscopidae > Phylloscopus > Phylloscopus collybita. Next base: position 43,053,262 of record JAJNNQ010000137.1, on the reverse strand, counting down.
AGTTGCTGTTTGAATGACAGAGCTGGCAAGTAAGTAGAGCAGAACCCTTCTCAGCAGGTCCTCCATAGCTTTGCTCATCTGAACAGTGGAGGCTATATCCATGGCAAATTATTTTAGTCACCAGCCATGGGAGAAGACAAATAGTAGGATTTGTCTTTTGTTTGATAGAGGGAGTAATTACTTTTGTGTCACCAGGGAGGGGGATTCTTGTATTTTCCTGTATTTTAGAATTTACAGGCCACTGGACATGAGGAGTTCTGAGATTTTATTGAATGAGATACACAGCAAGCAAATGTTCTACATGAATTAGAATTTTATGGGAGTTTTGATTAGTTATGCATTTTGAATATTCTCAGGATCAAGTAGAAGCAGTCTATTTTTCCTTCTCACTTACTGTCCTGTCCTGTCTATATATTCAGTGTTTCTGCACAACTCTTTCCAAGATTCAGCAATGTCCTCTAAACTCTCCTTAGACATTTTGAAAAAGGTTCTCCAACACAGTTACTAATGTAAAACTAAGGACAAGGGTTTCTGCCATCTTTAATGAGTGGTAAAGCCCCTATCAAACAATGCTATTGTTTCCCATTAGAAAATAATGGGGGGGGGGGGGGGGTGGGGGGGCGTGAAGGGCAGAAATCATAAAGAAATTTTGGAAAAGTATCCCTACAGGACAAAGAAAGATTCCCCTTCCTAATGAGACCAAAGGAGAAAAGCAGCTGCTGAAATAATATTGTACCCAATGGATTTGAACTACATAGAGAAATCCTGCTCTTGTGGAATGCAATCCATGAAGCAAACCTGCAAATCTGACCAGTGTCAGCTTCTTGAGCATCTTGAGCATTCTTGAGCATTGAGATTCATGAGGGCACCTGTCACAAGGTCTTAATCATCCAGTCTATGTCAGCAGATCTCTATACATTTTACTCATCTAGACTCTTACTGTATAAGTCATGGAGTTCTTCAGGTTAAACAGCTTTTATCTTGTTTGCCCCTACATTAAATGCAAGATAATGTATCTGACTGTTAAAAGGTTTCATTGTCAAGACATAAAACTTTTTACAAATTATTGTCTTTTATTTTCCAAGTTGTAAAGTGTTTGAATAAACAAATCTGATTTGATTTTACCTGATACTATTGCTCCATGACTAATTTACTTTTATTGTGTCATAAATGAACTCCATGGCCATTTCACTCTTAGTTCTGAGTGCATTTTTTATGAAAGCAGCCTATAAAGTTTTGTTTGTGGAGCAATAACACTGAACATGTTGGTATAAGTTACAAAGCCCTCAGTGGTCTGGAACATGTTTTTTTCTTTTCTTTATCTTTTAAGCCATTGAGTTCACCTAGAGTGTTTCTGTTGTCAGTCCCAGTTCCAGTAATGGACAGGAAAATATTTGCCAGGAAAAATGCTCAATTCTAGAACTTGTTTCCAGCTGGACTGTTAGTCCTACTAGACTTTAGGGCACAGAGCAAAAAAAAATCCACATACTTCTTATCTTAGGAGATTTTATGGGGAAATTGATAACACCCGAATTTTCTAGAGGGCTTTTGTGCTCTTGGATATTAATTAGCTTCATGATTTTCTTTTCTCTAGAGTAGTTGGTAATACGTTGTGAATTATTTATTAGATTTTTTCAAAGTAAATCCAACCAGCTGCTTGGGCAGTGGTCACAGGTTTTATAGATGTGAATGTCAATAAATAAGTAAATAGCTGTGTGTGTCTCTCACAGGCAAGGTTCAGGAATTGTCAGAAGAGTAAAGGTAAAAACAGAGTGAATATTTTGACACTGAGAGTCTTTTCAGCTGATGTCATAGCTTTTCTTTTCCTCAATATCCTCTGAATTGTTTGTGGTATTTCCCAATAAATTATGCCAGTATTGTGACTACTACTATTGTAACCTACTACTGTAAGTAGCAGGTGCCATTTTCAGAAGAACATTGAATGGATTTTGCAAAGTGCTAAGAACACAGCACACCCTACAAAGGTGTCCCTACAAGGACACACCCTACAAAAACAACTTCCATTCAAAATATTCTACCTTCAAAGTCCAGGTACAAGACCTTGAACTTAATAAAGAGAATTTTATACTACAAATATAGCTTTCTGCTCTCTGTTCGAGTGATCCAAGAGCAGACATGGGTACTTTCACTCATCATTTACAGCTGTCCAACAAATACTCCCTGTGAATGTATTTCAGGCTACAGGTGGTTCATGAACTATTCAACTGTTTTTGAGTATATGCTTCTCTCAAGGCTCTGACTCACATTCACTAAGCAAACAGCTGTGGTGGCTAAGACCTTACTGCCTCTTCTCCCCCATCCCAGCTGTTTGTTACTGACCCTCTGCCAGAAATTCTTGCTCGCGTTCCAGATACAGCAAAACCTGCTGCACCTCAGCTGCTTCAACTCATAATCTGGTGTCTTACTGCAAAACAACTTCTATTGCTCAGTTAGAGTCATGTACAGGGCTGTAAAATGGTACAGCTGAGGTGCAGTAAAATGCTCTATTCTGCCAGGTCTTTAATTGGAAGCTATATCTTCTTGAAAGAAGTTGCTGATTTAACTAGTTCAGCAAGACCTACCAGGGCTTGCCTGTCAGTGTTCTGACCATTCATCGGCACTGCATTTCTTTTAGGCGTCTAAAAACATTATAAACAAAGTTAAGAAGTTTTGATGCATGTAATACCACCAACTGCAGTAACAGCACACCATGTGACAGTTTTTGTTTTAACATGGTGGTTACACATATGAGGATGTTCACTTAAAAAGCAGAAATTCTCTGATCTTCAAATAACCAAGCACCTAAATTTTGTTGAACAGCAAAGACGTACAAACATATGAACTTAAGATGAGAGAAGTATATCAGAATTTGCAAAATTATTCTCAAATCGTTTTGCTCACATTATCTCAAGCTTAATTGAAATATTAAGTATTTAAAACTGGCTGGGGGGAAAACAGCAAATTAAAAGAATACTGTGGAAATAAAAAGGGCACAAACTTTAGGCATACACTAAGAGTAAAGTGAAACCATGCATTTATTCATATCAGGTTTCTGAATATAAAATATTAAAGCAGACAGGAAAAAAAACCTTACTGTTTTTTTTACCTTTTTGGAGTAAGTGAAACATGCAAAGGATGTTTGTGTAAATGTAGCTACTCTGACTTAGATGACTCTTAGGTACAGTAAATACTTTCAGGAATGTTTCATTGAGGCCTGCCCTGTAAAAATCGGTGCACAAGGGAAGATATGCACAACACATATCACTCTGCCCCTTAACTGGATTGCACAAGGAAAACAGCAGCTAAAACTTTGGTCAGATATGTATGTTTCCATGAGAAGAAAATATCTTTTGCCCCAACTGAAGACAATCTATTACTGTACTACAAAAGGTGGAAAATAGCCAGACAGAGTTCCCAGGAAATTAATCAGTTGTTCTTTATAAACATGCCAGTAAAACTGTACCACTGTTGAATTAACATTTGCCAGACAAACAGGTCAGCCACTGAAACACAGCCCAATTTGTACTGTTTTACAAATATAATGTGCTGTGAAGTAGATTAAAGCAGCTGTTGCTTAGAATCAAACTGAAGAGAAATTCAAATGATTTATACTGTCAGACTTTTCTACATTAACAGCTGCTTCAGAACTTTTTTTTTTGCCTTGAGGGAAAATACAGATGGATTTTGCAATACATTGGACTTCATCTATTGGAAATAACAAAGTTTTTAACAGGGAAAGATTAATACCAATGATGATGCAGCTTAATAAGATTTTCATGAAAACAAATTACTTTTACTATCATGATCGCAGCTTGGGACACAGGCATGTTGGATATGTAATTAGTCTAATTACAGGGAAATTTGAAGAAATTTGGCTATAATTGCCCTTTAGCTACTTGTACTGAATATGAGAGTCGCCATACCTATTTTTGCAACAGCAGATTTCCAAAGGGCAGAGCAATACTGGTGACTCTCCATTCTGCTATATGGTTATTGATTATGCTTTTAGCTAACAAGAATTAGTGCTTTCTGAATGTAGCTCCTTCCTCCAGCATTCACTGCTGCTGCTCTGCCATTTACTCTAGCTATGAAATTCAGGAAGAGAGAAGGTGTACCCAAATGTATTACTACCTTCAACAATTTTTCTTTGTTGTGTTGTTACTTCATTTCACAGTTGCAACTTTCCATGCAAAAAAACTTATAACACTTCCATCTGCTGTTGCACCACCTTCACAGTAAAAATATTGTTTCTTAGCCACACACAGTAAATACAGACTCATGAGAACATGTAATATCTTAATTATTGCTTTACACAGTAATCTTTCTATTGAGTTTCATGTCCCTTCTGCATGGTTTATGGACTCAACCATTTCTCTTCTGCTCCTACCCTGCCCTATAACCCCCAGTGGATCCGTTTAACCCTATTTGAGACACTCTTCCATTTTAATAAATGGAGGTCATACTTTGTGCTAGGGGAATAAATCCTAGAGAAACTATTCTGGTTTTACACTATGTACAAATAGAATTTGGCTGCTCCAATCTAATCTAAAATATGCCTCAATTATTTTGCAATTAGCATCAAAATCTGATATGACTCATGGAAAAAGCATGCAACAATTAGCAGATATACCTGGCTACAGTATATTTGCAGTCCTCCTGGAAAAAAAAAAAAAAAGAGAGACATAATTAATATATTTCTGTAAGGAATCATCTGATTTCCTAGTTAAGTTTTTAATTAACTGGAATGATCCCATAAGGAAATTCTGATCATTGCAATAGCTTTGCTTTCTCTGTAGCTTTCATAGCATCAATCTAGCCAATAAAACAAAATCAGGCCAGTAGATATGCCAAAAATCTTATCTCAGCTCTACTATACTTGATTGGTATAAAAGAATTTGGACTCTCAAACTGATTTTCCATCACGTAGAACATATCATCCAAAAGAGCAGGAGAGTCACAGGTTAGGACAGGTTAGGTGAAACCTTTCTATGAGCTCAGCATATCTGTCAGCGCTGTGATTCTGGCTCTTTGAAGGAGCTGGAAGTATGAATACTCTCATATCTTTTCAGAGCCAAGACTCACCACTGTCAAATCCAGGTTGGGATCTAAAAGTTACCATCAGAAATAGCTGGATCACCCTGATTTTGTTGGTGTTTGTTGGAAATTGGTGTTGATTTATTTATTTATTTATGAAGAATCTGAAATGAGATTCATCTGACATTGAAGCTCATCAATGTATCTCCATGGTCTTTCATGGGAGAAATATAAGATCTTAAATAAACACTTGATGAACCAGACAACAGTCAAAACAAACAAACAAACAAACAAACAAACAAACAAACAAAACAACAAACCAAAAACCACAACTCTCCCCAAACAAACAAAACAAACAACAGCAACAAAACAAAACAGGCAATGCCTTGGCATTTTATTACACAGCCATAGCTTGCTGTTTCAAACTGTGTTGCATCCCCAGTCATCAGAGGGAAAAACTAACTGATCCAAGTGATCCTCTTCTCTAACTTCTAGGACAAGGCCGTTGTCATACAGTGGCATGGATTTAAACACATCTGTATGTGCAACTGGTGGCTGGCTGTTCTTAGAGTCAGATTACAGAGGTGCATACAAAGGGAGAGAAGACAGGGTGGCACTTGATATGTGTTAATTTGCAGTCACCCAGGGACCCAAGAACTAGTACTCTCCAAAAGAAAGGCAAATGTGAAGAGTGTCCACATTTATACAGCAAGCACAGGTAGAGAAGCCAACTGGCAGCTCTACCTGCATGTGTGCTCCCTGGGAGAGGTTCACCAGCCTGGCAGCTGCAGAAGCCTGGCAGGCTTACACACACACACACACACACACACACACACACACACAGTCAACACCATTCACACAGGAAAGGAGAGGAAAAGATGGAAAACTGAATCTAGATCTCCATTGAGATGTCCCCTGAGCAAAGTGATGATACCTCTCTGCCTCCTCCCAATTTCTTTTTTCTCCCTAGAGCAGCTTTTCCAGGTCAGTAACAGACCATGCCATCTGCCCTGGCTGGGAGGAGTGAAAACCCCAGAAGAACAGACACATCCTGCTAGGGGGAAAACACTGCTAAAAAATAGTTCCTAAAAGCAAAATGCTTGGAGAGAGTTCTGGTTTGAGTCACGATCCAAAAGACAAGGCAGACCAGCACAAATGTTATTCAGGTGGATGCACGGCCCAATGCGAGCAAACAAAATTCCCTTTTTTGGTGCCACTGCACAATAGCACAGCTGGCCTGTACCTGCAGGCCAGCTTTGCAGTCAATGATGCTTTTGCCTTTTACAAAACCCGCGAAGTGCCTTCTCTGAGCATTTTCCTAATGCCCTCCAGGTATTCAAGCGACTGCTGCTCAAAGGCAAAAAAGCAAATTCATTTTCACACTTGTGCTCTCTTCCTTTCACCTTCCACCTCACCACCCCAACTGAGTCCTTAAGGGATATAGTTTGTTTAGTGGTTGAGTTCAGCTGCTCTAAAGAGACAAGAAGGTATACCTGAGCTTTTAGCAGCATGACTCACATGAAACCTAGTTTTCCTGCCCAGCACAATAGCTGAAGTCAGGCTCCATTTTGCATGTGCCGTAAGAGGGTTGAGAGCTGCCTTGCTGTAGGAGGATGTAAGGGAGCAGGCAATTACAGCCCACAGCTACAGGTATTCTCCTACCCTGACAGGCTCCTGCAGAAGTCTTTTTCTGTGATTTTTTGCTCATGCATGTGGGAATGACTGGATTTATAGCTGTTCTCGGGAGAGGCAGGGACTTAAGGATTTGGAGACATAAGGGCAAATTCTTCTCTTGAATCCACATGGTGGATTGAAGAGGAGAAATTAGCTGTATGAAATAAAGCCAGGTACTGTGACTCTTTCTCGTAGGTAAATATTTCTTTAATTTTTTGGTATATCCAGCTGTGGCCTGTAGCAGAAAGGAATATCTCATAATGAGCTCTGTTATAAATGGCTCTGAAACACAGAGTGTTGGAATGCCACTAAAAATATTTTGTCTGTGGCTTTTGCTAAGGCTCAGCTCCTCAGGAAATACTTTCATTGTTTAATGCTGTCATTTTGTACATATCCAATATTTTCTTAATCTGTCACTTGGAATAGTTTATTTATAACACACAACAAACTTATTTTCCAATTGCATGCTGTAAATATGTCTTAACAGTCTTGCCAAAAAAACTAACTATTCACTATAGCTGCTCAGTTATAGACATTTAACTACTTTATTAGCTTTTAAACATACCAGAAGTATGTGTCAAATCCTCCCTTACCCCCCTTTTTTTCCACTGAAGTAGTGGACGTACAAGTTTGGGTTAGGATTTAGCCCTGAATTTGTCATTCACATCTCTCCAGAAGTAATACCAAGGGGCAAAGACACCTACTCCATGTTTCTTTTTTTGCTCCTTAAAAATTTGCCACTAGCCCATGATAAAAGCAACTTATGGAGCTAGAAAACAAGGAATCCCTCTAGTCTTGCTGGGGCATATATGGGGAGACTTAAGTGCCATCATAAGCTGTCTCTTGTTCTCCCCTGGAAGATATGAAGGGAGGAAAAAAGAGCCTATCTTTCCTAGGTGTTGGGATTGTTATAAGATTGCCTGCTGAATTTTACAGCTGGCAACCAGGTAAAGCTTATAAAGTGTGTTTCATAAGCAGTACAACATAGCATGTATTCTGCCACAGATCCTCTTTGTTTGGAGGAGCTAACTGATCAAAGAGTTTTGCACTCTAAATGTTACTATACACATGTGTGCCTGTGTGTGTGCCTATACAGAGGATAAAAATGAAGCTATGTGGAGTACAGAGATCTTGCTGAAGCATTCATACATCTGCCAGCAAGTCTGCTGACAGTTTAGGGGTTTTTTAATATATTTACACAGCTGTAATATATATACTTTTATGGGGAATATTTTCCGTCATTAGCTTTCCAACAGGTTGAGAAGGTTATTCATAGATATATCTACACACAATGAGCCAAACTCTGGTCTCAGCTGTAACAGTGTAAATACATAGTCACTCATTAAAATTGATTGCTTTTTCCATTTTTTTTTTCCCATCTAACTTGTACCTGGTAACAAAAAGGAATTTGTCCTCCCTGTATTCCAAGATCCCAGCAAGAATTCTGACCTTCTGTACTCAAGCAGATAATCTCTGATGGTCATTTCTGTGTCACAGCAGTGGAAACAGCCTGCCAGATCTTAGTGTGTTCTGCAGTCATATGCTTTGGCTGATAAGACGATAGGAATCAATCTTTCTGCAAGTAGTGTCCAAAGGCTGTCTCTAGGACTGTTTTTGATTCACAAGTGCTGCTTCTACCTCACTAGTGTCTAAAAAATAGTCTAAAATTTCCTCAGATATATATTTCTTCTGACTAAAATCCATATACATACACTTTAGCCACACCTAGAGCAAATTTTCATTATAACATCATTAAAATGTGGCTTGTCATATGGGCCCAAAGCTGATATTGCCTCTGCAAGTGGAAATCTTTAGTAAATGTACTTCAGTGCTTAGAAATTAAATCCAGATTTCTGCTACCATCACAGAGACTGGAGTTTGTTCTTTGTTGAGTCACTCTTTTTAACTGATACGGTTAGACAAGTTTTTAGAGCAAACATTCTTTTTCAGCTGTGTCAGGAGATTTTTAAAAGCTGCCTTGTCAACTGTCTTAATGTGGCAGTTTCATGGCTGTAGAGACACTGTGTCTCAGCAGTGCCTGCACTACTGCTGCTTTCCACTGCAAGAAACTCAATAGATGAAAAGGAGCTGGGAAGGACTATGTCAAACTAGAAATACAGGGATCTCCACAGAGAGTAAACTGCAGAGAGTTTTCAGAATCACACTAATTCATGCCTGAGGAAATAATCAAAGTCACATGAGAAACCTGGGATGCACTCCTGTGATATATTAGCAAACTAAGCAGGCTGTAAGGCCAGGGTCGGATGTTGGCAAAACTTGAATGTCGCCAAAACTGAATGATATCTCCATCAAAGCCGTCTTTTTTCTTTGCAAAAGCTAGTTACAAAACAGTGAATTCCCACACAGTATGGCATTCCATCTCATTGCAGGACAAGCTGCAAGACAAACACAGAAATCACTGAAGTGAATTAGACTGGAAACTATCTTCCACAGGGGCCAAGTATTTTCACATATTTCTACTCCACCAGACAGAACTAAACACTGACCCCCCAATTTAATTCTCTTAGTAAAGCTGGAGTGAGTCCCTATTCCAGGTTTCCAATTTAATATGGGACTTCCTTTCAATACAAGGATATAGGATTAAATATGGGAATGTTACCTATTTCTACACTTGTTATACTTTTTCAATAGAAACCACTAAATTTAGACTGAAGCACGTACAATTGTCCAGCCTTCTACACCTTGCTCTGCCGAGTCCTCCCACTGCTACCTCCAGCCACCCCTGCCTGACAGCAGCAGGGACAGAAAGGGGACACAAGTGGTGAGGCAGACACTGGGGACCACAAATCAGTCCCTGGGTGCTTGGTGCTGTGTGTTTTTTTGTTTGGTTTGGTTTTTTTTTTTTTTTTTTGGTTTTTTTTTTTTTTTTTTTTTGGTTTTTTTTGGTTTGTTTTGGTTTTTTTTTTTTGTTTTTTTTTTGTTTTTTTTTTTTTTTTTGCCACCTGTGTGGCAGCTGCCGAGCAACGAGCGGGCGAGAGGGGTGGCTCTGGTGGGACACGCTCTGGGTGATCTCACTGCCACTCACTGGGCTCTGCGGGCCAGGCTGCTCGCCCGCCGCTCGGCTCCATGCGCTGCCCGGGGCTGGCTGGAGCTACCTGCAAATCCTGGCTGCCTTCAAGGGCTCTTCTAGTTTGCCTGAGCAAAAGTATCCCCGAGGTCTGGTTACACATTGGTTTCTGTCATATACAAAGGAAGAGGGAGGATTTTTCAAGGAAAGGTTATTAAAGTCTGTGATAAGATGCTGAGAAACCCAAACATAAACTCCCTCAAAAATAATAGTAACTGTGTGAGAAATTCTTCATTTCAAGTGTTTGTATAGTGTAGCCCTATATAATGTTACAAGCTGCAGTCCTAAGTGTCGCAATCTTAACTATACACCAGCATGTGTTTTTAAATGTAATGCTTTTTGATGTCCTGTTTGCATTGGACTCACTACTGTAGGTCTCTGCGGGACACTGTTTACAAAAGAGATTACCAAAAATAAAAATTACAAAACAAAGTGGTGTAGGTTTCAGAAATGAGATTAGGAATGCCTCCCTCCGGAAGTTTTTGCCACAAGTCCATACATAAACAAGGCCAAAGGGACTCATTATAAATCAAGTTATTTTCCTATTACCTCAGTAAGATGGGGGATCAACAGCTATCTTGGTCTTATTTTGCAGGCTGAAACCTGGAACTAGTTTAAATCTACTTTAATCTAGTTCACAGTTCATGAAACAGCTGTATTGAAATGGAAATTTTTTGTTGAGTTTTGTAACTTCTAGATGAAAAAAAAAAACACACATGAAAAGCAGTTCTTGTTTATGAATCATTTATCTCTCTAGAAACATAACAAGAAAAGGTAGCTGTGATAAAGTTAGCTCCTTTCTGTGCCACCAAGACAGACTCAGCTCTGGCTTTTGCACTGGCTTACAATTATACATATGTTATTAGTGAGGAGAACATTAATTTTTTACCTCTGTCTCTCTCTTTCCTACTCCACCCCCTAATTTCCAATTTATTGCTCTAAAAATTTACAGTTTAATATGAGCTGCTCTTGCTTTATCTCTTTTTTTTCTCTTTCTTTTTCTTTCTTTTCTTTTCTCTTTTCTTTTCTTTTCTTTTCTTTTCTTTTCTTTTCTTTTCTTTTCTTTTCTTTTCTTTTCTTTTCTTTTCTTTTCTTTTCTTTTCTTTTCTTTTCTTTTCTTTTCCTCAAACTTTAACCCTCTTGGACCATGAGGGCATCATATTTGTCATCCAGAGCACTACTAAACAATTGCTGATGTTCACCTTACCCCTGATGTAAATAATTTGGTCACCACTCGACGATGTCCTTAATTTCTATTATAGGAGTATATAGAAGTCCTGTTCATCATCAAGGTCCCTTTAGCCTAAATGCTGTTTAATTATAGATTCTGTAGCTATATGGCACAGCAGAGTATGAAGAACTGGGAGACAACACAGCTTTGTCAATATGCTATTTGCCTGAATTAATTAACTTCCACAATTTTAATGGTCAAAGAGCATACTGGTGTTACTATAGTGATTCTGGTTTAGGGATGTGTACAGAACTGGTGAGGACTTCAAACTAGTGCACTGTGTCGCTCTACATAGCAATAGAAACAGCCTCTGCCCTAAAATTCCTTGTAGCCTGAACAGGCAACACAGACAAGAGGGTACCTGGAGAACAAAGGTGCAGGAAGGAGAATGTCCATGTGTACAGCCACTGGCCTGCTCCTGAGAGAGAGCCTATGCACTCAGCTACCTACTCTTGCTGCCCCAGTAGCAGAGGAAGACTTAAGCACATAAGAGCTGTCAAACTCAACTCAGTCAGGCAAGCTGACATCCTTCTAATTATGCTGCACAAATAGACTCACGGTGAGGTGTGTTCACATCAACACTTGAAGGAAACAAATATAAGCCCTGCTTGTTTCCACAGCTCCTGGCTAGAAGTCTAATATGAGATAGCTTCATGCAAGATCAGATCAAAGTTGTATACGTGGTCCCCCACATTGCCACACTGCTACAGAGACTGACTACAGGAAAGAAATCTGCCTGAATGAGGATTTATCACTCCAGGCAAATGATACACTCCAGTGTATAAGTTTCTGCAGATAGGAAAAGCATTTTGTTCCTTGGCCACAACAGATGCTGATACGTGCCTTAGCTGGGATCCACTGTGCTCCTTGCTGATTGCTGTAAGGTGGCACAGTAAATGGATCCTGTGCTGGCTGACAATATCACAGTGACAGATGAGTATTATGATAATCACAAGGTAACGGATAATCACCTCTGTTACTTGCCTTGCTGCCTGAGAATTAACTCTCCTCTTGAGAATAAGGAGCAATTTTACTGCAGTCCAACTCCCTGATTTTGTGTTGCTCCAGACAGGACTCTGACCTGGCCCTACATATTTTTCTCAAAGATTCGAAGTAACGTGAATATTTGAAGATTATGCTTCATTTGAGATATATTGGCCATTGAATGGAGGTGTTCAATTTGCCTTCAAGATATGTGAACCACAGATCATCCAAAGTAATGCCTCTCATTTATAACTCTGTAATGATTGGTACTCTGTAACATGAGCAACTGTATCACTGAGATTTTTCACTGCGAAAAATTTTTGTAAGCACCCAGTCAACAGTTACGTACCATTGTATATATCAATTTTTAAAAATAACCTGAGAAAGCATAATACTAATTCTTTTGGGGGGAAAGCACTCTGTTCAGGTTCTGTGCTGCAGCAGAAGAAACAAGAGCTGTATACCACAGCACACATCTCACAAAAGCTGCTGGTATTCAGCTGAGTGTCTGATTTCTCTGTTTGAAAGAACAGTCCAATGGATGCAGTTAAAATGCAAAGGAAAACATAAAAAAGTGGAATCCTGTGTCAGTGAATAAGCAATTTCTTTGAAGCTCAAATCTGACACATATTTCAGAACTCAACAGAAGCAAAAATCAATTCTCAGATTACTCTTCTCTCTACCTTTGGATGAACTTGAAAGGAGAGCTGACAAACATGTTCACAACCATTTCTGGGCCCTTTGCTTTTCCAAGAACAAGCGAAAACAACCAACATGAGGAAATAGCTTGGCAAACAGAGCCAGAACATTGTCTCCATTTTTTTTACTACTCTTAACTTCTTTGAGTGACTGACCCTGGAGGACCTGGAATTTCCCAGTTAAATATTTGTCCCCTGAGGAATGTTAGGTACAGATTCTTAATGAGAACAGAGACAATGTGTCTCTGCCTTCTGCATCAGCAGCTCCAAGATCAGACAAGTACAGAGAGGTGTGTTATTCCTCCCCTCCTTACCTTCTCTCACCCAACAAACCTCCCTTCTGCACTTCATGAGTAGACGAAGAAGGAGGAGATGGAGAGGGAAGTATGACAGAAGAGCAATTTCTTGCTTACCCAGAGAAATTCCCCAGCAAATTAGGGTCACTGGTTCACCTCTCAAGAAAAACCTGGGGCTGATATCTGAAGATATCAAACCATGTGGTCAGCTTTGCAGGTGGAGCCTGAGGTTCTGCTGGTGCCCTGAGAACCTGCATGGGATGGCAACCTGGTCCAGCACATTGCCCCACAAAAAACAGTGTAATCCACAGTCAAGGGCTCAGCCTCACCTACCCTTGGCCATGAGATACTGATGGCAGGCTCACATCCTTACCCATCCAGTGGGCCATCTGTCCAGAACACGCACCCTTCAAACCCAACTCCTTACAGAGTATGTTCATGTGGCTCAAGGCCTTTGAAAACCATGGGGTGGCAATTTTCTCTACAAAATATCATGCTCAGGGGTGGAAAATATTTTGTAGGAAATTTATTCACAATTATTCCTTATTAACTGAAATAGAAATGTATAGTGCATTATTTTGGTTATCTAAGTACTGTTGCTGCACTAGGAAAAACAATTCACCACAGACACAGGCTCTTCCCACCACTTTATATTCTGCTTTGAGCAAACTCAATTTAACATTTATATCCTCTTCCTAGTGTTGTCATGAGGCAATGGTTCTCTTAATCTAAATCTTATCTGCCCAGCTGTAGTTTTTGTATCTTCCTCTGACTGTGTTAGCCACATAAGATCGAAGAACATGAGAATTTAGTATGTGTTTCAGAGCTTAAGATGATAAAGGATGGAATTTGTTTCATCAGTTAATTTTATTAATGCTCTGCAGTCTGAACTGGATTTAAAATTGAAGTGAGTAGCACCCACTAACAAATAAAAATTTCACTAAGACAGAAAATGCACCATGAGAAACATTTAGTCTATTAATGTCTGCTACTTTTCACTTACAATAACGGAAATAGATTAAATGTACAACAAAGAGTGAAGAAAAATAAAAATTTTCTCTTTATTTCTCTCCTCTGTAGTCGCACAAATAAGATATTTAGATACCTTTTAATTAAAAAAAATTTATGATCTTTATTCAAGCAAAACTCCAATAAAGGCAGAGAAATTAAGTTTTTCTGACCATAAATTGAATATCATCTGTATATAGATCTAGCACCTTTCAGAGGGTATCAGCTGTGGAGTTTATTATATTTTAGGCATGAACTCTACAGCACAGGGAACAGTGAGGCCTGGATTGTGACTGATGTTTCTGTGTGGTATGCAAATGAAGGTGTGTATGCATGTTTAGGGACATGCAAGTGTCCTTCTCTCAAACATCTTGCCAGAAACTTTTCTTAGGATTAGGTAACTGGCCAGCTTCTGCAAATCTGTCGTTATTTGTCCAGTCTCTCTCACTGCCTTCCATACGGAGATTTTCTCCCCAGGAAAAAGAGCACTAATCGGTTGCCCAGAAAGGAAATTAATGACTCAACAATTATGACCAACAGAATGCATCTTGAAGATACCCAGTCCTGAGAAATGTCCTCTTTGTCAGACTAATTTCTATTCTATAGTTTTTGAGTCTCAGTTGTTTTTAAACGGTTGAAGCTGAGGTAACATATCATGTGGCTGTGGAGCTGTATCACAGGGTATATTCCTGGTGGTGTGAGTGTATTAAAAAAGAGACACAACTCTGCCAGCTGTGGTTTCAGCCCTGTCTCTGCACCTTATCAAATCCACATCAGCACTGTTCAAAAGCCAGAGCACAATTTCTATGCCACGTCAAAGCTCCATTTTGAAAAATGGCCTTACCAATCACAGCAGCTCTGCTTTGATAATCCATTACTATGCATAATTTCAGGGAGACATCAAACAAGGAGGCACAAACATTTTTTTGCTGTGTGCTACAGCAGTGAGACTGTGAAAAGGAGAAAGAATTAATTTCTAACCCTCTTGGAGATGTAGAAAGGCAGAATGACTGTTACTCTCCATCCACAAAATATTAGTCATTAAACATGAAGATATGTTCATTGCAGAATTTTTATTTTTTACATCATATTTAAAAAGCGAGGTAACTAACCTGTGACATATTTTTTCTATACAGGAAATTTTCAAAGATATTTTTATATTTGATCAGTACATATTCCAAACTGCTTATAGTGTCAAAAGAATCTTCATCCTGAAGCTGTGATGAAGAGGAGTGTGTAGTCTTTTATGTGGGTGGCCCTTTCAGTCAACAACAGCTCACCTGTGTACCTGTATTTTCTAAGACAACCAATTGCCAAAAGCCAAAGGGAGACAAAAGATACTTCTCTGATTTTGTACAGTCTAGAAGGAAGGCCACATAACATGTAGGTGTGATAAATTGGATTAAATCTCTGCAATGAAAATAGAACTGCAAAGTTTCTTTAGGGTGAGATAAGAAAGCTATAAACATCTCTGTGTAGCTTCTAGTGAAACCAGAATACTGTCTTCATTAAAGGCTTTTATTACCCTATCCAGCTGATTTGTCTCTTATTATTGCTGTATGTATTAGAGAAGAACCAGCAAAGGAACTTAGTGCAACAAGAGAGAAGAAAGCAAGGAAGAACCAGGAACAGAGCCAGAACAAGTACTGGCAGCTATTCTTCAGAAATGCCCAAAAAGACATTTACAGGATGAGTGTTCCCAGTGGAGAGCGTAGAAGTATCACCAAAAGAGTGGTTTCTTAACAAGTTTCTGCTGTGTGAGGGGAAACGGGACTTTGCGTACTCCTTTTAAACAATCGGTTTGGAAGCAAAGATGAACAGTTCCACTCACTCCATCAGTGAGCTAAAATTTATTTTTCTATTGGATCCTAAACCAAAGCTATTTTGTGCCATGGAAAGATTATGATTGATTTCAGTTCCAGTGGACATTGTCCTTAGGCCCCAAGCAGAGACTTCCTGTTGCATCCTCTTGATGCAAGGCTTGCAGAGGAAGACTCAGCCTTAGCCTCCTCTGTCCCAGATTTGACTTGCACTTAACAACAGTGGCTCCCTAGAGTACAGCAGGGAAACAATGTAATTTCTTACCTGCCTTTGGCCCATGGAGATGAGTCTTGTTCAAGAATTATTTTCCATACAGGTTGCCAAGTATTCTAAGACAGGGATTTTGCTTTCTGTATCGGTAATTTGTAACGGTAATCTACTACTAGCAGCTCTATCCAGAGATGTTGGAAAGCAAAGTACTTAAGTATATCTTTAAGATGAATGGCAATTTTGCTGAATTAAGCACATAGGCAAGAGTTTTACTGGCTGGCTTCTTTAGGCAGAGTACATAAACAAATTATGTATATTAAAAAAAACCATATTCAATATGAATATTCAAATATTCAAAACCATTGTGTCTCAGACTCAGAACTAAGTAAATTTAGAAATACATTAGAAATAATTTCTGGGTTTGACTGACCTTTTCCTGTGAATTCAAATCCTGGTGGCACACAATGTGTGATGTAAAACAAGAAACATGGCTTCTAATTTAGGGAAATACATCAGATGTGAGGAAGACAATTGCAAGAGAATGGTTTTCAGGAAGAAAGTGTAACATGACAGATTATTTTGAATTTTTTTGTGCAGGTTTATTTTTACACTTAAAGCTAGATCACATAAGTAGCAGAGATATCTATTATCTCTCTGCCCAGCAATGCACTGAGCAGCTGCAGGGGCAGAGCTCTGTGTACGTCATGAGATGAGAGCCAGCAGCGTGTGCAGCAGGCACAGCATCAGCATCAGAGCCTCTTAAAGCTCCAAAGGAGCAGCTTCATATCCATCACGCCTATCACGCCTATGAGCAATGATGTATTTATACAGCGGGTCCTCACAGCTCCAAGGGATACCTAATTTAATCATTTAAATTCTCATATACATATATATATATATTTACCTAAGGGGCTGTGAGCCATAAAAAAGAAATGACTGAGAATAAACAAAATATTGTTTTGAGGAGGTGGCTCTGTGTCCCATATGTTGTTTTTTTTTTTCAAAATACAAAGGCAGACACATAAATCTCAGGTACTCAACTGGCAGGAGGCGGGAAATTCAAAGTCAAGGCTTCTACTCTGTCATAGGCTGGCCTTTTGGTGCCCTGTGATTTTAAGAACTTCACCTTGGTGTGTGAAATCTTGTTTATAAAACGTGTCACCCCTTATTAAAAGGGGTGCAAATTCTGCCTGCCTGCAGTGCTGGTACTTTATCCATTGTGCATCCAGGATGAAATTAGCCTAAGGCAAAAGCGGATGCCACAATTCATTTTGCAGAATTGCCCTCAGTCAGTACCCCTAGTTTATTGCAAGTGGTCTGCATGGACTGATTTGAACTGTCTTTTATCATGTGACAAGAGAGACAGAAATTATCAAGGAAACCATTAAAGCAAGTGCTTACAAAGATGTCTGCTGCATTTGACCTACATTTCACCCATCTGTTACAAATCTGATTTATGGAAAAATTGAAATTATAATACTTCCTGAAAACCTAAACACTTTTAACTTGTTTGAGTCACATCCTTTTTTTGATACCTATCTATCTTCTTACTAAACAAGATACTTACACATAAGACGTAGAATGATAATGTTCTTAAGCCTCAGCTGATTATTTTCTCTAATGTCAGACATAGGAGATGCATAGCAGAACAGAAGTCAGGATAAGGAAGTGGTGGAGCAGCACCCAGTAGGAGAAATTACAGGCTTTGCTGTGTGATTGCCAGCTAGGAGCCTTAGCAGGTCAGCAATATGAATGATTATTTATGCAGAGCAGATTTGCAGGGAACCACACATCTTTGTGCTAATTTGAGTGTCAGAGACATGCAATGCTCTGTCACGTTAGGAAAAGGAGGGGAATGAGCAAAAGTGTTACAGAAAAGGATCTGGGAAATGAAGCTTTAATAAATTCTGCTGCAGTATACCATCTGTTCGAATTGGAAATCTATGCCGTCATAAATCTGAGTGTTGTGGCTAGAAAGACTAAGGGCATGCAACCCAAATTTGTAGATACTGTGTCATGAAAACTGCAGAATACAGCTGAGGCATTAACGTGATGAAGTTGAATTCTTTTCTGGTTGGGAATACTTCTTGATAATGCTTTGGTCCCCTTTAGTTAATTCATTACATAAGCTCAGCAGGTGACAAGGTTTGTAACAAAAATCTAACACAAATATTGACAAAAAGTTGACCTGCATCCATTTACTATGAGTAATTACTAAGTATAGCAATGTGTTTTCTACTCCTTTTGGTGGGCAGAATTTTTACAAAGGGGAGGGTTCTGAAGAAATCATCAGACCTTGGACTCTTAGGGGAAAAGTCAGGTGGGAATTTGACCATAAGCAGGATTAACGTAATTGAGCAAAATCTGAATCTTCCCTCTCTGTATCTTTTAATTTCTACCTGACTGAACAAAAGGTTGCAAGAGCAAGATGCAATATGATTAATTATTTTTAATTAAATTTTCTATTACCCACAAATCATAGTCATGAACAAGGACTCCTTAAAGGTAGCAAAAAGAGACCAAAACTTAGTCTCTGTTCCAAGAAATGTCTAATATAATCTCTTTATTTCTACTTTTTATTATTCGAGGGTGCACAATATACCTGTTAATGTTGCTTAAAACAGATAATAACATCACAGGCAGGCTAATATGTGTGCTCTGTGACAGAGCTCTTTTGAAAGGGATTTCTCTCTTTCTTCTATGACTATCAATGCCTTCTCCAATGTAACACAAATGAGTTCTAACATAAATACCAATGGATTCCCAGCTTAACATTTGCTTTTTGTCAGCACCAGTCATGTACAGCTCAGTCACAGAAATGTAGTGGAAAATTCTGATATCCATGCAGCATTTTCAAAGAAAAAGGTAACTTATTTTTGCAGAACTGCCACTATCCAGAGAATGTTGTAGCCCACTTAGAAATGGAGCAGGAGCTAATGCATACTAAGCATGCAATAATGCAAAAGTAAATTTTTGTCAGTGTTGGACATACAAAGTCTTACAAGCTCACTTTAAAATGGGCCTTCCTTTCCCTGTTCTATCAGTTTCACTGTTTCCTCAGAACCAGAATTTTCAGTTTGAAAAATCCTTTATTCAGCCACAGAAAGACCATTTTTTGCACTTCATATATATTTATTTCTATTTGTTGGTACTGTAAATAGAATAGATAAGCCTATTAAAAGTCAGAGTCCATCTCTAAGCAAGAAAGACTTGAATAAAAAATGCGCAGAGTGATGGTAAGACCAAAGTTTAGTCACAAAAATAGTGACAAAAATAATAATGTAATATTATTATTACACCTTTTGAAATACAGGAAATTGTGTGTAAATATGCATTGAAGACCACTAATTTGTTCATGTTAGACAATTTCAAAGTCAGGAATTTAGAATGGATTGGAGGGCTCAGTCAGGTTCTTCACATACTGATGCTAGCAAGTTTTTTTCAGCATATCATATTGCTTACAAAATCTGTATCTTTTCCAGATGATCCTTATGACTATCATGTAAGATGTACAGCATAGGACTACTGGTCAGAAGTGCTTGACTCTCAGTGGTTCTATTGGAACAAATCCCTAGACAGCTTTTCTATTCAGTACCCACTGCTTTTGCATTTATTTAGCTCAGGAACTCACTGTAACCAGGTGTTATTCAATAGAAGTATCTATCTATGTAGTATGCCCCTGGGACAAAGATGTCCTTTCTGTGAGATGGTTCCAGGAACTGTCTGCTTACAGAAATACAGAAAGCTAAAGACTGCATGCCCCGCTGTGCTGGGATTATACGCACTGTGGAACTGTGATTTGCCCATGCCTCTGAATGCTGAAACTTCCTTATCAAGGGGTAGTGCTTAAAAAAGGAATGTGTAAACATCCACAAGAAGTAGACAATGTATATATTGTTCCAACCAGATATAAGATAAACTTTCTTTCTTTACCCTTACCACATCTTTTGCCCTCAGGCAAGAGAGGTGGCAGAATGGAAGACAAGAAACTCCAGCGGTACACAGAAGGAAGGTTGCTGCACCAGAGGAATGCTTCAGAAAGCATTTTCAGTTGTCCTGCTGCTGTAACTATCTGAGTTTACTAGTGCTTTGAGATGCACTTGCAAACTGAACAACCTGCAACAGCCCCATGAAATCGGTAAGAGACATAGCAAGCTGTAAATGGCAACTGATCTTTTGCTTGGAATCATACTAGGATGGCTTTGGCAAGCACACAATGAGCTATAACAGAGATGGTTCAAGCTTTTCCTGCATTCTGCAGGACTCATGACCACAAAGAAAAGCTTTGCCTTGCTGAAGCAAAAGGTAGGAATAGATACACTTATACTTACACTTACATTTACATTCTCAGTATGAATCAATGAGTGTAAAAGCACAGTAGAATTGCAGTAATATACAATACCTGACAACATTTATCCAGATATTTCACCTAAAGAGCTGAGGAAAACTGAAGACATGAAAAAAGTGTCTTCTGGAAACTTTGTGGTAGGTTTTCACACCTAAAAGGTAGACTTTCTCAAAGAGTAAATAATTGCTTGGAGAGGACAATAGCCACTGAAGAGATTATGGTTTGATTTAGCATTTGTATTATGTAGGACACAGAAAGGAAAAAAAATAATAAAGAAATCTGCCCTGTTCTTTCACAGAAAGGTTGACATCTTTCTCTGGGCACTACTTGGATGAATGGTAGATTTTGTCTGCCACCCTAACTCAGACACCAGAGATATAAAGACATGTCAGACTGCTAAGTCTTTGTCTTTAATAGGAAAACTACTTTGTATCTCATTTATAACAGGTCACTACGTAGGAAGCCTAACTACTGCCAGAAACAGAACTCTGCCTTCTGCCTGGATGGTGCCTTGTAGTGCAACAAAGTCCTTTGTTGGATCTACACTCATCCAGTATCCTAGTGGATATGACAGGAAATTGAATTCAGGTGTCCCAAATCCTAAATTAATAATACCTAAAATTTCTCTTTCTCATAACAAAACCTTAGTGTCAATCACATAGAAAAGACAGACTATTTGGTTTTCATTGGATTATGATGAACTACCCATCTTTCTTGAAAAGGAGGCTTAGATTCATATTTTGAGGTCATCTCTGAATTATGGGCACCATTTGAAAGAAAATTACCTCATTCAGTCAAAAACTGGAGGCTGCCTGTGATTTGCTGAAGAGACAGGACAGTGAATGTCCATGGTATAACTAAGCAATTGTTCTGATCCTCAGTCTGGAAACACAAATGAAGACTAAGTGATTCCACTGTTTCCATTGGTTGAAAACTCTCTGCTTGCTGTCTTATTACTATTATGGAATAGAAATTGTGAAAAAAAGAGGATAAATATCAAGTTTGTTGAGAGTCATTATGACAGGCTGACATCAGAATAGTCATCCATCAAGCTGTCTCTTTGGTCCATATAAAGATTATCAAATACATGGTATTTCAAAGTGCTAATCTCTGCCTAGGTTATATGTTAGCAGCTGCACTGTATTACTAGAAGAGCCTTATTTCCCAAGAGCTCAGGAAAGCATCCCAATTGGATGGGATATTTCCACGTCCCTATGCTGCCACTGGACTGTTTTTCTCTTACTTCTATTGAATCCATAGTCAAAGTGGAAAGTCTGTGCATGTTTGCTTGTAACAACTTGTGCAGAATTTTGTCTACAATACCTACAGAGAAGGTCAAAGGGAGATTGTTACCTCTGACTCAGGAAGGAAAGACTGAATCAGCTATGCAAACAAAATAAATCTGTATTATGGGGTAAAGAGATTGACCTTTAGACATAGCAATGGTACAGAATGGAACAGTCATAAAGCTGTTAACCAAATGATTTGGTCTGACAATCTTGAATCAAACTGAAGAAAACCCTTTTTTTAATCTTTCATTTCTGCAATTCATTGTTGTAACATTAAGTTGTGTTTTGTGAACAAGTTTTTATTAGTTACCTAAAATATGAAAAATCCCACATTTGTTGCATAACAAGTCCAGAGCTGGTTTGGGATTGGGCTTTATTTCTCAAATATAAAAATTGACAGAAGTTCCCATAGTTGAAGATTTATAATCCTGGGCATTGTGATAAATTATTACAGGATTGAAAATATGAACTTAAATAAAATGAAAAGTTCTCTATACACAGCAACAAAAAAACACTCAGGGTTTTTTTGCAAAGTGGGACCTTAAAAGCCATATTTTAGCTCTTTAGATTTTTACAGAGCATCAGTGATATACAGACAGGAGTACATTTTCAATGCAGACACACCTGAATTTGTTCCACTGCACTAAAAGCACCGTGCACTTTACCCTTGAACCTGATCCATAAGAGTCACTTCATATCTGAAAACATCATGACAATGAACAAGGAGTAAATATTAGCCATTGCCCAGACACTTACTAGGAAATGTGTCTTGCTGTAAGGAGTCTGAAATACAAATAAACAAGATAGGGAATGACAGGAGGAGATAACACTGAGGAAGTGATTTGTCCAACAGAACAATGGCTGATTGCAGTATAGCATCTGGCTCCCCACCCTTCATGAGTTCAAGTCACAAGTGTTTTGCCCATTTTACAGACTTATTACTTGTCCAAACACAATTCTGATACTTATTTTAGAAGTAATATCAAAACATACTGTTATCCACTTCCCAATAAGATTAAAACACTTTTAAACACCTCAAGTCATTTCACGTACCTAGTAAGAAAACTACACTGTTTACAGACTATTGTGCTCCAGACACCAGCAGACTGTCTTTATTCCCCCTCCTAATGAGTGATTAAATGATCAATGCAAAGAGACATGTATGCTGTCACCTGGGAAACTTGTATTCTTAAAAGATTGTTTATTTGGACACTATTAGTCAGAGTACTATGGGGCATAGAAACATTTGTGCTTCCCAAAATAAAAACAGAGTGTGTAGTCAGAGCATTGATCTAAGGCAGTTTGTGTCCTCTTTCTACCAAGGTACAGTGCAGGACGCTTTCAGGAAAGATGCCAATCCTCTCATAATGGATAATTATTTTAGACTATTTTGTCCTCTACCAGTGGTGAATCTCATCTAATGGCAGCTTGAGATATGTGGTCTGCTACGTAATAGGACATTATCTGAGAAGTTCATTCCTCTTTTTACATTCTCAGTGGGCTTTGGGGAATAACAGATGCAGACAACTAACAGGCAAACATTTTTACTTCCTTTTCCCTTCCTCCCCTCCCAAAAAAACTGCTAGGAAGACACCCATTATTAGTTGCATCTTAGTTTGCAACACAAAATTGCCTCAGTCAACTGGGTGAGATGGAGAGAAAATGCAAGGGTAATCCAGCAGCCTGAAACATAAGCTATCCTTACTCTGGCTGGCTACTTGGCAGAGATGAGAAGCTATCTGAGAGAGACATGAATGATATTTCAGTACCACGAACTCACCAATCATTGTCACCTCTCTAGGGCAGGTTCACAGTGCACACTGGAAAGCTGCTTCTAGTGATTGAACTGGTAGGTCCAGTGCAATGGAATTACTGGCTCAATTCCAGAATAAAAGTATCTAATCCTGAACCTATCTCCTCTTAGACTCTTGACTTTGTAATGTCTTTAGTGGGAAACTCCTACTGAGGAACTTTTCCTAGAAAGGCATGCACTGTGCCCAACACATTCAGGCCTGGCCCATTATTGAGGCCACAAGTCTCTAGCTAAACACTAATTCAAAGACAAGCATTAGATACTAGTTGATTTGTTTTTCTGAGCATTTTCCATCCTTAAGGGAATGTCAGAAAATATCATTGCTAAATGAATATTTTTTTCCTAATGCTCTAAATTTCCAAGATGATTAGAGATTCTAGAGAATATTATGAACATGTCTAGAGCAATGCCAGCAGCACTGCACAAAGCATATTGTCCAAATCAGTAGAGACTTTTAACCAAACACTTGAGCCTTTTAACTGTGAGGATAAAGAGCTAGAGGCATGATACTGGAGGTGAGAAGGCTACTGAAGTAATTCTTGGAGATGATCTTTTATATTCTCCTAGAAAATAAAAGGCTTCCAGTGAGAGGAAACAAAAGACCTGAACAGCAGGAATATTTCGGGACTGGAGCCAGGAAAAAGAGTCAGTAACAGACTGGTAATTTTGCATGAATTGCTGTTTTGTGTTGTTGAGCACCAGGACACAGCTGGTGTACTGGAGAACCTGAGGTTTTGTATTAACCATATTGAAATGATAATGAAGTTTTTATTTTATGATTACAGATGTTAGTGGATTATTGTTATTAAGCCTATTAGTGTAATACTACAAATATGAGTTTCTTTTTCTTACAGTATTATCTGTTGTACATTAAATTAAATTTAGATAGGTATTAAATATTTAAAAACATCATAAAGTTCAATCAAGAGAGAAGAGAGAAGAAGGTAGAATAGTTTATTTCAATAGTTTGTTTCAAATTCTTGAGAATTTGGAGTGGACTTACTGCCTTCTGCTATTACACTCCAGGCATGTACTTAGTACAGTGATCCCAGGTACAGTTCATGCAAGAAAGCTGTTACATGAAACATTGAAAGAGCAATGGTCTGTTTTGCAAATCGGTTTCTCCCTGTGCCTCATTTGAAAAAAAAAAAAAGAAAACAAAGCCCAAAACAACTAGAACTGCAAAGTATCGAACTTCCTGGGACATCTAATTTCTGCCTGCCTAATGTGGAGCATCTCAGAGCTGCTCCATTATCAGAGAGATTGGTCTTCCTGTTCACATTTTCCATGAATTAGTCTTTTTCTGAGTATCTCAGCTTAACATCCAACAGGCTAACCGTGATTGTCAATACTAGTTTACTCCATAAGTAATGTATTTTACAGCTAATTCAGAATAGAATCATAGAATCATTAAGGTTGAAAATACTTTTGATCATTGAGTCAAGCCATCAAAATACATAATTTATTATTCCAATTATTTATTGGCATAATAATACGTAACTCATTAGTCACCCTAGGTATAATACAAAACACATCAAATGGGTGTACCATGACATTTGACTCTCTATGTATGTTTTAGGTACACATTACTTACATTAAGGCAATTCACTACCCTTGTGAACTTGCAATCTCCATTAGAGAACAGTAAAAGATTTTCCCTGTACAACCCAGGTTGCTCCTCCCTAGGCAGCGTGATTTTTTAAGACAATACTTTCTGCCAAGTCACACTTACTAACATGAAGCTCTGTTTTCCAATACACCTTTCCAGGCTGTTATAAGTGGCCTTTGGCAGCTAACCAACCAGGCAGTGACAGGTGGTGGGGCACCAGAAAAAAGTCATGCTGCAATGCGAGTACTGCACTCTGAACATGAGAATCTGTTATAGGAGTCCTCAGCTGTGTTCAGAGAAAAGAAAATCGCAAAAAGATCGTTCTACGCCCTTGCTTGGCTACAGACATTTGGCTGTGGCTGACCCAGAGTCTGCTGATGCCCTTGAAGCCTCACCTAGGGCACAACACCCATTGTAACAATGTGTTACAATGAACCTCTATCTTTTCTCATGTGCATGATAAACCAGCTCAGTCACAAAATCATGATAACTGATTTCTCCCAGAGAGTACTATGGTTTACTCTTCCTCTGAGCTGTGAATAAGGCCTGTGCTTTCAAAAGGAGGAATAAACTGTTGGGTTTGAAGACCTTGGGAAAGAACTTTAAACTCTTGTCTGTCTACATGTGTGCTTTGAGATATATAAACAAAATAAAACAGTCATTGAAAACCCAGTCCTCAGAAATCATAAAATAAATATTTTTCACTTCCTTTTTAACTATAGGACTTTATCAGACGTACTTTGTAGCGCACTCTCTCATGAAGAAAATTCGTAATGATAACTATCTTGAAAAACATCTGGTTAGACACAAGGTTTACAATTCTCAATATTCTACTTTGTTGTTAGCTGCTCCTAATTAGTTTTATTCACTTTGCAATGAAAAAATGTCATCTGCTCCACCCCCCAAAAAACACACACACACACACACACACACACACAAAAAAAAAAAAAAAAAAAAAAAAAAAAAAAAAAAAAAAAAAAAAAAAAAAGTTTGACTGAGAGGTGATAGCTGTAAGGTGCAGAGAAAGACTGGTGAGACTTTTGTTTACTTTCTTGTGAATCCCTTTAGGAGCAGAGCCACTTATGAGAGTCTGTATGTGTGTGCTGTATACATGTGTGCATGCATTTTATATATAATTGAGCATTTGTACAGACATGTACACACAAATGTTTATCCATTCTTAAAGAAGCTGTAGCACAGTTTCCTACTTGAAGGCAGTCAGAATAAAATAACCATTAATCTTCCAGTGCAGCATAGGCAGTGACAGGGTAAGCTCCCACATTACACTGCCAACAAGCTTCCTGGACTGAGAAGTCCTTTCCTTTCCTTTTTGGTCCTCTTGGCTGAGCCTGCCTATAGACATGCCAACAAGCCTTAAGAGTTATAGTGCTTTCTGTTATGACACCTGACTCATCAAGGTACTAAACCACCTGCTTGATTTTGAGCATGGGAAGTATTTCATTATTCAGGCACATTCTCAGCTCTGGTAGCTGAGCAGGCATAGGATTAGTCAGAAAACATAACTGGCAGCACTTACTCTCTCATTTCACATAGACTAACAAATGGTGACAGCAAATAGTCACTGCTTTCATAAATTTGTATCTGAATTGCTGCATTGGAGCCAACAGGCAAACAAATGTTTTCTATAAATCCTGCACTCTCAGATTTTTTTATACATTCATTTAAATTCAGGACATATTTCTGTATCCAATATATACAAGCAGTTCCCATTGCTTTAGAAGAGATTGTATTTGCAAACATGTAATGGACATATTTTCTACCTCTTACTGTCAGCAGTGTTGAATCTGCACTTTACAGTACCAAAGTTTATGGCTGTTTAGCAGGTCAAAGCCTAACAGTAAAGTTCTATAACCTTAGTGAGAAGACCATTTTAAAATATAAATGGAAAAGGGAATGATCCTTTCCTTCAAAGAAAGTTGTGTAAAGATTATTGACTTCAAAAAATGTGGACAACATTGATCTTCCCTTGAAGCATATGTCTGTCAAGAAGCAAGGCTGAAAAGGATTATATCAATTTATTTCTTTCACATGACAGTACTGAGAAGCAAGGTGCTGCTCAAAATGTTTCAACAATGACCAGAGTAATTTCCACTCCCCACACTGCAGAATACAAAGGTAAAAAAAAATAAAAATTGTGAGATGAATTCTAAGATCATGTGAAGGGATTCTGTTCCGTATTTAAGGTGCTCTTGTATTTGTATCAACAGAGCCTTGTTGATTTAGTGTGATTATACTGATACTAATTTAGCTGATGGGAGTTTGGAGCTAAAAGTGCCTTGTGATTCCAATGCATATCAAAGTATTGAAGTATGGCCAACAGCAGATTCACATAGCAAGCTGTTCTGCAGGATCAAGTTATATCGGTTCATTTTGGAAGTCCAGGAGACATTCAGCGAAAATGTAAGGACTGCTTTCTGAAGCTGATGTTACACGACTAGAAAGAGCACGTATCTACCTTAATATCAAACCCACACAAATGTTCTCTGTCACCATTTAAAATTATACTGAAAAGCTTAAAAATTAAAATCTTACAAACAAGTCAAAATAAAAACCTTGACATTAAGTATATAGCTATTTCACTCTTCAGTTGTTTTGGTTATGGCTGGTAGGACAAGAACATGAATCTGACTAACTAGAAATAAGTGGATTTCTTATTAAAACACATTCACAGAAAGTTCTGCAAGGAGATAACCTGTCCAAATGCAATCTTGACTTGGGCACATGTCCAATAATAATTCAATTCAACAAGAAAATGATTTGTACAAGAAATTAACCTTCATGGAACAATCTCTGAAAGCAGAACTTCCAGTTTCACACTATGACAACATAATTCAAGGGATCACCCCTCAGTTATACCTGTAATGACAGTGTTGCTCTACCTTTATCCTTAGCAATGATTTCTCTTCTCCAAAGGGTTTAGGTTTCAGGAGGTTTGCTTCTGGCAGAGTTCACTGCCTAGCTAGAAGTACTATCTTCCATAACAAGGATGATGCACATCAGACTGTGCATTGCTCACTACTCATTGCCCTCAAAAGAGTAGTGAACTGCCCGAACTTTTCAGATTGATATTACATCTTTGTCTGATTTCTACTAATTACAGTAGAATAATTTGTTCTACTAGCACTGCAAAATTAATCTTATATTTGAAAGAAGAAATATTACATATTTAAACAGATGCATGAGAATGTTCTGTGTCACATACAACTAAAAAACTTATCAAACACATATATGTTAATTATCTTTTAAATGCTTTAAATCACAATTTTAAGCAAGTACAAAGCAGAAAATTAATGAACAGCAGCATCAGAAACCATTAAGAATTGGGAAAAATATTTTCATTATTGTTTTCTCCTAAATTAGCATAGAAAATATAATCCAGCTTTAAAAAACAAGCCAGAAAATACCCAGTGTATGGTGTTCTTCAAGACCCAGGATTCCTCAGCAGAGCAGCCAGCTAAAAGAGATATTACAGTATCCTAAGATGCCATAAATTTCTGTATTTACCTCTTTCTGAATAGAAATTTCACCCTGGATGTGAGATAATATAAGCTGCCCTCTTAGCAAACCCTTTTCTCAAAAGAAATGCATCGTATGGAATTTTTTCCATCTTGATAACCTAGTATTTTCCAGTTTAAAAGCATTCCACTTACCCCTCTGCAGTTCAGCATGGTTTCTTATAAGCGATTCCATCACAGTGCCAAAAAACCAATCAAACAGGTGGCCACCACATCAACATGGCACCAGACCAACATTCCTCAGGCCAAGCTTCAGCCATCAGCTGAGCTGAAGTCACTGCCACATCTAATCTTCTGAAAAATCACCTTTCCTTGTTAAAATAGAGAAAGTAATATTCTACCTAATTCTCAAGAACTTGACTATGATACTGCTTTGAAAATTTAATTCCCAAGTTTTTGTATAAACATCTTCATATCTCCATTTCTTTGGGAAATTTTAATTTATTTAGAAGTATTCTATAAATTTTCTTATATTTCTTCCAGAGCTGATGATAAGAGTTACTGGATATGTGTGAATTTTTACAGTTTTCTTTGAGCAGCTTCTGAAGGTTGAGTTTATTTTGTTGACAAGAGACTGAGCATGTGCAGATGTTCCTGTTTTGTATGAGCAGCAGCTTTGGAGTGTTAAGACTAAATCCAGTTGTGTGTAGGATACAGAGACAGCAAAGCAAAAATTGTTTTTTTTTAATTCACTGCAGGCAAATTGCTACTGACCTTAAGGAAACTTTAAGAAAAGTGAGTTTGTGGGAAGTCATCTTTACTTATGCACCATGTATAATTATGCTAACACTACTGCAGAGCTTCCTGTGAGGAAGCCAACATAAAACAAAAATGAACAATACAATCTGAAAACTATTACATTTTATATGGGATTATTTTGTATAGATTAATTTTGTGTGAACAGTAATAAGTGCTTTTTTTTCAGATTGTGGCAGTGTTTGTTCTTCACTGTACACTGCCTGTAGGCTGATTGACAACTTCAAACTAAATACCAGTAGCCCAAAATAATGTACTCCCTCTCCCAGCTTGTGCTTGAATATTCAAAACTGCAGATGTAGGAGTAAAATAGAAGACAGAGAAGTGTAAAAAGACTCAAATCTTACTGAGATTCAACATGCTGGATGTTTGACATAGGCTCACCTCAATGAACTCCCTCCCCTTGGATAATTGCAATTGGACATTATCACACCCACAGAAAAGTTTCAGATTTAAGATTTGAGGTTTGCAAATTCTGTTCAGCAATAATTCCCATAGACAAGACCAATGAACTGCTATGCTTTTCTCACCCACTGTAGATTTGCTGGATTAAATCCTGAACATGCATTTTTAAGAGATTCATAAATAAATAAAATAAATAAATAAAATAAATAGATAAACAAAGGTTTTTTAAATCAGAGAACTCAGTGAGGCTGATTTCCTCAATGTGAGGTTTTTGACCAGAACTGTATCAGTCAGTGCTGTACATTGTGCATGTACCTCTCCATGTGTCCCATAAGCTGCAACCACAGCCTTTAGTCCATGTTAGTACGTTAATATGAGGCAATATTCATAGGTGCAAATTATATCCTATTATCTCCCTTGCATAAGCAAACTATTTTCTTGTGCAACAATTTAGCATCTGGTTTTACAGCAATAATAAATTATTCATGTTTAATACTGCACTACTGCTATGGATAAAAAAGGAAAACCCACTTCAAAATGTAGAGTCTGCAGTTACATCTTAACAGCCTTACACTTAGCACAGAAGAATCTGTAATACTTACCACGTCTGTTGAGTAAAATGGAGGCTACTCAAAATGAAAGAAGAAATGTTCCCCCACCCTCTGTCATGGGATCACCTGGACAAAAGGCTTAACATACTTAAATTAGTCATTCATGAATGAGGAGCATCAGTCAAAAGCTACAGCCTCCCCCACCTAAAATTAACTAACAGATATTTTTGCACATATTCAGGCTGTTAGGCTTTGCAGAGGATTGCAGAAATAGTATCAAGTGACTTCAGAGATTCTGTAGACTCCACAGTCATGCAGCAAGTATGGAATATTTGGGTCTTTTCAGTCCGTAGTTAATATCTCCAGGAAATAAATGTCAGCCTGGATAGAATCTGGATAGAATCTGGGAAGTACAGTTTGGGTGCCATGGATTCCTTCTCTGAATTGTTTTATCATGTTATGGAGAGTAATAAGGCATTTTGAGACCCATAAAAATAATTTCCATCAATATATTTTTCACTGCCATGAAGTATTGCACCTTTATGATTAATGCCTTCATCACAAAGAAAAAGAGGCTAAAATGCTGACCTGAAACAGATTTACTGGTTTCTTTGACATAGCAGTATGTGAGTAGAATAAGAATTGTTTTGCACAGTAAGAAAAATGCCAGCCTACTTCCTTCCCACTTCTGTATTTCATTCAAGGTGTAGGATGAGTGAATGTTCAGTACACAGAGGACATGCAAATTACAGGCCAGATTATCCATATATGTTGTCTGGCCACAGGGCAGCATAATCAAGAGTCCAATTTGCACTAACTTAAAAATATGTCCTAAAAGTAGAACTATATAAGAATGATGTCTCTGTGTTAGTGGCAGAGTAAAAAAGAAATAACAGATGCAAAATGGATTAAGTGTGTTTCAGACTTTTTCTGCCATGTAAAAATTTAGTGAACTAAAAAGCAAATTGTTTCAGAATTTATTTTTTTTTCATATTTCAAGGCATCTTTAATGTAGAGTTAAATGAAATTTGGAAACCAGACTAGAATTATAAAAGAATAGAAGAGAAACTCAGAAGAAAGAGGTGGCAGAACTGTTGATGCTGGGATAGCTCCTTCCCTGGAGCCTTGATGGGGGTTTAAAAACCAATCAAGAAGGAAGTGTTAAGTGTTCAATGTCCCAGATAGCCTTTTGGAAACCTTATGTAAACTAATTTTTCTCTATATAGTGAGCACTGCTTGAGTGTTTCTTTTCTTCACAGGTATGCCATGATTTGGGTGATAATAATAACAATAGCCATGCTAGAAAAACAGGAGACCAGGCAGGTTGATTTTTCTCAGGAAGAAATTGTGGGAAACGAAGAGATCTAAAAAAATAAGTAGTAGTGTTGCCATAGAAAATGCCGAACTAGTAGAAAGTTAAGCATGAATCATAACATGCACGGAGTGTTTTATATTTACATTAGCAGGGGTTCATTCCAAACCTTGCAGACACACTTAGTATAATTTTAAATTTTATTTCAGGTCCTAATCTCAGCAGTAGAAGAGGCAGCCACCAGCTCAAAGGAGGCTCCAAGATATGCCCCAGAAGACAAATACAAGGGCAGCTAACTTGAGCTGTCATGGTGATGATGTTAGCAGGTCCCAAATTAGCCACCTTGCAGCAAGATCAGTTGTTTGACCACAACAAATATATCTAAGAGTCTGAAAATGCCAGCGTAGCTGTGACTCAAAATCCACCAGGCTACAAATCAATCCCTCTCTCAACTAAGTACTGTTTTTACATTTTGTTCAGCTGTTGGGTTTTCACAATGGTATGTATTAGGAAAAGGGAAAAAACGGGTCAACTTGAGGAGGTAGCAAATTGCAAAGGATTAAAGCCTTGATACTGTAATTTTTTAGGTTCATTGGGTTTCTGTAAGTAGCAGTTCCTAGGCACGTGAGTTAGCATGTACCATTGCCTTGTGCAGTACTGTATTTCATTGTCCCCAGGATAAATGGTAGAACAATGGCAAGGCAAGTATCTGCAGCTATTCCACAGGTTGTACCAGGCACAAGAATCCAAAGAAGAGTTTCATGGCATTATGGCAATGCCAGAATTTCTGCATCTTCCAAGCCCTATACCAGATCTGGGCCAGTATGATTTGCAAGAAAAGACAGCTGGAGAATGTTTGCTCTCCTACACTGTTAAGTTTGTTCTGAAAAAACACTCAATTCCTTTTTTTCCAAAATTAACAAAAACAACAACAACAAAAACCCCCAAACAAACAAACCAATAAAACCCAAACAACAAACAAACACCACAAAGCGGTCAGAAATAGGAAGAGAGCATGCATGTCTCAGGAATGATCAGTTTACAGACAGGAAGAACAAAGAACTATAGTGTCTTGCATATACAGCCTTAACAAGCAGACTCCAAATTCTCATAGTTAATCTAGACTTGTCAGTATATTTTAATTCTTCAATAGAAGTGTGTATCAGCTCTCTAGAAGCACACGTCCTGACTCAGTGGATTTGAAAATTAACACTAAAGCACTCAGCTAACCTTTCTTCTCCTGTTTTTAAGAAACATTCAATTCTACATCTCCAGGATATGGGACCAACTATCTTGAAATAAACATAATTCTTAATTATTGCACTGACAGGTTGATATTTTTAATGAGTATGATATTTCATTTCCATGAGCCTGATGCGCTGAGAGAGGCTATGTCTCATCTTTATTTCAGAGAACAAGGGTCATCATCCAATCACCAATACATCCCACACATAGTTAAATAAGTCCACCACAGATCTTTCTCCTATAATTATAATGCAAGGTAACTATGGTAACGATAGTTGGCAAATCTTGCCTTTTAAATGGCTTCTGTTGCACAGGTTTTTATATCTTCTTCCCCCTCCCCCTTCCTACACACATTTTCTTATTATAACAAGAAGATATGGGAAACTATTATGAAATCTATGGATTCCTTTCCCCAGCATTACTAAAGATCATGGCTTCATCAAGATCGGCGATCACATTTAACCCAGTCAGTTTAGAGTGCCTTCATATTTATGTTCTCAAGAATCCTACAATCTAAGATTCCTGCTTACTAATACCTTTACTACATCAATTTATATTTCCCTTTTTCACCAAATTCTAACATTACCGAGCTGAATCAGCTTCAAACAAGATCAAAATCATGACATTTCATGAATGTTTGGCATCTCCATCCTAGAATTATGATGCATAGAAATTTTCCTCTTTATAATTTATATAATTATGGGTTCTCATACTCTGTCTGAGCTAAAAAGAACTTAAAAGAAGTCTACTCAATTTCTGTAGAGAGTGTAGAGTAGTGTAGAGATCACTTACTAGCATTTCTACCTAAAGGAAAGCCTGTGGTAAAAAGTCGCTGCACTCAAAGTTCTGTTTTGTCTGTGAGCTCACTGGCTGCATCTCCCATCTCAATTTTTTTCCATTGACTCACCTTTGATTTTTGGCAGATTCTGAACACGTTATTCATTACAACACTGGTGATGTGATCATTGTATAGATGGCACTACTTCCTTTTTCAAAGCACAAAACAGTACTTTGTTTTTCTGACTAGTTTAAGATGCATTATACTTCTTCCATCCATCAAATCACTTCATTTGAATCCAGAACAGGATGTCAAATTGTGCTTAAAAACTTTAATTGTACATTACTTATAGCCAAAAGTACAAAAATTCAAGGGTAGAATCAAAGGGCTAAGAAAAAAAATTATATTCTTTTTATAATATGCAATATTATCAGTTATCAGTTCCTTGATTATTGAAAGAGTAAAGCTTAAAAACATAAAAATAAAACTAGAGGTCCAGCATGCAAAGGGATATGGAAAAAATAGCTACACAACCTGATGTATTAAATTATCTCTATGTTTGGTGTTTTAAAAGGCTTAAATCACAGTGATAAAATTCCAGCCAGTTAAAAAAAAGAAATCTATGGACTAAATTCAGCTGTGATATAAATCCAGACTAATTCAACTGTAAGCAGTGGTGATGTTCCAGATTTACACCAGTGTAATTGAAACCAGAATCAGCATCATTTATTAAACTCTAGAGGCCATGTTCGTCTCTCAGTATGTTTATTTAAGTCTCATTAGCTACTGAGAGGGAATTGTATACCTAATGGGATGCAATGGAATAGCAGGCATAGAAGCAGGGAAGGCAAAGGGATTTTCAGGGTTCAAGAAAGGCAGTCTGTTCACCAGGGAAGGAACAGTTGTCCCTCTCTTACACAGTCATGTTATTTACTGCCCTGGTTTTGTTGGGAATAGAGGTAAAGCTGGTATAGTGTGGTGATTTCAGGAGAATAATACTGATAACACACTGATGTTTTTAGTTGTTGCCAGGAAGTGTTTAGACTAAGTGAAGGACTTTTCAGCTTCTCATGTCCTGCCAGTGAGAAGGCTGGAGGGGCACAAGAATCTGGAAGGGGACACGGCCAGGACAGGTGACCCAAACTGGCCAGAGGGATACTCCACAGCATATGGCATCATGCTGGCCATATAAACTGGGGGGAAAGCTGGCTGAGGGTCACTGCTGCTTGGGAACTGGCAGCTCAGTAGGTGGTGAGCAATTGCACTGTGCATCACTGGTTTTGTATATTACTATTACTATTAATTTTATCAATATTACTATCTTCTTCCTGTTCTGTCCCGTTAAACTATCTTTATCTCAATCCAAAACTTTTCTCACTTTTGCTCTTCCATTTCACTCCCCCATCCCACTGGGGAGAGCAGTGACTGAGTGGCTGTTTGGGGATTAGCTGCCAGTTGGGCTTAAACCACAGCATTTACATAGCCACAGAAAAGTAGCAATGACCACAGGCAGGGAGATTATAAAGTTACAATTATTATATCTGCATGTCCAGGCCATCATTACATTAAAGTGTAGCTAAACAGTTCTATTTTACTTTGATGGGACACTGCCACTAAATGGTGCAGCCTTTCAAGAGGACTCTGGTCTCTTCTCCTACCTATACCTCTTTTATTCAGACCTGTAGACACCTGTGTTTGAGTACCCATGTTGAGAACAAGGTCTTCTGGGAACAGGACAAAAACTGTAGTTTAACAGTTGCTCTGTTAGTTTAACAGATAGGCTCTGTACTCTTGGATCTTGCTACTATAATCATGGCTTTTAATAAAAGAAATAGAAATCCTTTAATATCTGTAACAGATACAAATACAGCTTCAGTAAAAAGTAGCCTTCCTTCTATTTGGAGAGAACCTGGGGAAATGTAAACTTAACAAGCCTATGTGGCTAAAGAAAGACTCAAATTTATCATGAAAAATAGCGCAGAGCAATTCCAGAGCTTATTTTATGTACACATAGACCTGAATTCCTGTGTTTGTGATGTAGGTCTCCATACACTGAAAATCATTCTCTGAACTTTGTAAATATGCACTGAATATGAACCTGAGCACTAAATTGGGGAGATAGAGAAGTCTTGTATATCCATTTTCTTCCTCATCCCGAGATCGTCTTGTTGTCAGTCTGAGTTAACCTAAAGATCCCCAGATGCTGTTGCAGAAGATAGGTCAGCCTCGCTCTTTCTATTACACTAGCCAAAAGATCACTCTTATCTGAAGATCTGGAAACCTCTGAGGACTGTTTTTCATTTGTTTTTTGTGAAACTCCATGCCTCATTGTAACAAAAGTCACAAGCAATAGATGTGTCTCAGCAATGCACTTTCCTTCATCTTCCTAATACTAACCATTCAAGAAGACTCCTAGTTTATTTTACTCCAAGTCATAATTTGCATACCAAACTGAGGGTTTTATATATATTCCTTGAGCACATATAATGCCTTATGCATGAAAATTAAATACAGTCACAGAAGCCAAAATGAAGACTTGCAGATGTAAATACTTTAAGGAGGGCATTTCACTTAGCTTTTTGTATGAGAAATCGAGGCACCAGAAATCAAAGCCTGGGTGAAAGGTCTCAGAAGTTACAATATATATATATGTATGTATGTATGTATGTATGTATGTATGTATAGATATGTGTGGATGTGTGTGTGTATATATGTATATAAATATGTATATATATATATATATATACATAAAAATATATTTTAAATCTTTCTTTCCCTCCACCCTCTCCAAAAATTATGTTTCTGGGCAGTTAAGACTTGTTGGCCAGTGGTGGAAGAGCTGCATTTTGAATTGCCTTCTAGCAAGGCCCAATGAAGTTCTAGAAAGACCATCTTAATTGGGCCAGCTCAAGAAAGCCTTTGGTTCATTCTACGTCCTGAGCTCAATAGAAAACTTCTTTAATTTCAGTTTCTGCAACAAGTATAATTCAGCTAAAATAAGAGTCTGGCCAACCAAGAAAAATAAATGCTTTTATAAATACAATTCCTCTAACAAATTGTGTGTCAGATAAAAATCATTTTATAAGAGATTCAAAATCAGCATCACATTTAATCCAAAGGTTCTTTCTAGATTTTTAAAAGATGAAATAATATATAATAAGGAGAAAGACTATAGATCTCTGTGCAACATGTAAAAATGTCAAAGCTGGTATTTCGGTTTTGAAATAACAACATAATATCTTAGCATAAAGCTGGTGAGTCATCCACATGCTAAACATTTGGAAAGTCCAGATGCTCTTGGGAAATTTGTTTTTAATAACAGGAAAGATTTTGTTTTCTTTAATTTTTTTTTTAAACTGGAAGTAAGAATGATTTCTTCTCCTCCATGTTCTGAACCTGGTTTACTCAGTTGCTAATTTTTTCCTGAGACATCCTAAGCACCCTCTACCAACACTTGAACAGAAACTGAAGCCATGCTGAAGTCTGCTTATGAAATGGATTTTTTCTCATTCATTTTGACAAGAATAACATCAGACTGAACTAGAAAAACATAATTATTTTGCTCTTCTTTAGACAGTATTCCCACTTAATATTAGGGAGTCCTGAAGATAAAATTGTTCTTGGGGAATGGATCTTTTTGGTGCTATCTGCAACACTCTTGCTTCAGCAATCACGTTGATAACTTACCACACATCTTTCACATTGCCAAAAATGTAATTGGAATATTGCAGGACTCATAGGCTTTGAATTATACTTACCCAATTCTTGATTAGACAGTTTATCCAATTAATAACAGAGATGTACAGATAATGGATGGTGAGAAATAAGATAAACCTGTTAACCACATATCCTGGGTTGTGGAGCCAAATATGTGTATTCTATTTTCATCTGTGAGAGGGGGGCCTGACGCCTTCTAATAATGGGCCATTAGCACCCCCCCCAGGTTATACCCCTGCCCCTAGAGCAGTGCATCTGCATTTCTATCACCCTATTGTGAGATAGATCACATCCCCCTGGCAGTGAGCGGGGAAGGCAGTTTTGCTGTCTGGACAAACGGAGGCACAGAGACAAGAAAGCTGCTAGCTTCACCCGATTTCCTGGGAGGAAGACTGGACCCCTTCTCGTCCACTGGACCCTTCTCACCACCACTGGACCCTCTCCTACCACCACTGGATCCCTTTCACCATCACTGGACTCCTTTTACCATCACTGGACCCAGTTCTTCTACAGGATCATCTCTGCTCCAACAGAATCACGTCTGCCACTTCAGAAGGACTTACTTTTGGACTGCTTTCAACACCCTGACCAGAACGGTGTCAAGTTGTAGCTCTGACTCTGTCAGGGTTTTCCAAAATTGTTGTTTGTTTGTTTGTTTGTTTGCTTGTTTGGTTGGGTGATTTTGTTTCCTATTACATTTGTATTGTTAATATTCCTAGTAAAGAACTGTTATTCCTATCCCCAAAATCTTTGCCTGAGAGCCCTTGATTACAAAATTATAACTTGGCGGGGGGTGAGGGGTTTACATTCTCCATTCTAAGGGAAACCCCAGTTTCCCTGGCAGAAACCTGTCTTTCCAAACCAAGACACCTCAGTACCTACACCATACTTCTGTTACATCCATCATTAATTATTTCTGCCTTCATTAATTAATTACTTGAGACAGAAACATAACATCCAGTATTTCTGGTGCGTAGGCTTCATGCAGAAAGGTAGGCACAGCCTCTCAGGGCTCTGCTCAAGGCCTTACATGACCAGCCCATTCTGCTGCATGGCATGACACTATATCATGTTACATGGCTGGTGTGTGCCTGGCATCGCCAGGAAGACAAATATATTTGGAACTTCAACATTTTCCTGTTGCATTCATCATGGAAAGCTTATTGTCTCTATGGTAAACTATTTCTTAGATTACAAGAGAGTAGAGAATAATCAAGGAAGGAGAAACCTTCTTAGTGACATGGACGCAGGACACAAGTTGTCTAGATTAAGGAGGTATACTGGGTTATACATTAGGCATATTTTTCACTCACTCATAACCAAACTTTGATTAACTTTTAAAATGTATATCTTGCAACCATAGGTCTGAGAAATTCTTCAAATAGTATGTCAGGATTTACAGGCATTTTATATAACTGGAGAACCACATATGAAGAGTTTCTCCAATCCATTTTGGGGGAAAAAATCCACAAGTGTTTCAAATAACCTCTAGATTTTCTCAGATTCTAGCAAATATTTTGGTTAATGCTCCAGGACTTAACCACCTATTTATTAAGAAATCAAGCCAATATTTTCTACTAATGGTAGATGAATGAACTACTTTCAGAAGTTAATCACCATTCACCCTTTTCTTTACCAAATTAGAAGAGATTGTAATTTTTATACAGTGTCATTAGACTTAGCATCTTCAAATGCCAAAGATGAAAATGAAACCTTGCCTACCAGAATACACTGTAAATTATATTAGTATCTCTCCTGTACCCTTGGGATACAGATAAAAGGAATTGTTTTCCCTGTTAAGTATGAAGCACAGTAAAGGTTAAATTGGTTAGTGGTTTGAGGTGACACATTTTTCAGATGTTCTGGATGAGATGGTCCCTGAAATTCTATTCTAGAGGTCAAAGTCCCTTTTTCCCTTATGGTAAATAATCAGTGACTAACTGAAGAACAAGGATAATGCTCAGGTTTATTTGGTGTTCTGCAACTACTTGGAAAATGTTTACATCTTTAAGTGAGTTTGGTGGTGACCAAGCAGAGGGTCTGGTAATGCAGAGTGCACTCTGAGAGAAGAACAGCACTGACTGGAACATAAGTGATCGCTTGTGATTCTAGCAGAGGAGCTGCAGTCATCATTTAGTCAAGGATGTTTATTATTAACTGTGAAGAATGAGCTTTAGGCAGCAGAGTGGGAAGTCACTGTGGGTGCAGTGGAAGTAAATGAAGATTTTTGTCCACTCAAGATAGGTTCTTAGCTGTTTCAGTTAGATATTAATTTTTATCCTGAATAGAATAAATTATATGAAATTCACTCTGGTTTCCTATAAATATCATAGCTGCTGTGCAGTTCTGTTCCTTTCCTCTACCAGCCATTTATTGCACACAAACCTACTTGCAAAATAGGATTGATAAACGTACTATAACAATTATAAAACAGTAAAATTGGAAAAAAATCCTGAATGTTACTGTTAAGATAAGAAAACACAAGATGGTTTCCGCTTTCATGACACTGTCAAAAATTTACAATAACATAAATCAGTTTAGGGAAGGTACGTTTGTTTTCTGCATCTTTTTTAAGCCATATACTATTTACATCTAGTCCACTCAAGTGCAATCCATGAGTGCTGGGGTACTTCCAG
This sequence comes from Phylloscopus collybita, assembly GCA_027886175.1. NCBI lineage: Eukaryota > Metazoa > Chordata > Aves > Passeriformes > Phylloscopidae > Phylloscopus > Phylloscopus collybita. The sequence continues at coordinate 43,013,223 of JAJNNQ010000137.1, read as the reverse complement.
ACGACTCCAGAAGGTAAAAGCAAACCAACAAAGCAAACCAAAGTTACACACTTTCCTTGAGTCTCTGTCCTTAGGAAGAATGAAAGTCAACTTGTGCCTGTGCCTCGTTCAGAATCATTTTTCTTTTATGCTCCACTGTACTCTGAACAGTTTCAGTTATAATGTGATACATTTTCTCAAAGTCAAGGTGACATAAAACAGTAAGTGTGTTTCATAACAGAGAAATCCTGTCCACTATAATGTCATATTAACATTTTGGTTATCTCTCCAAAGTTCAGGGACCTATTTAAATTGAAATTATTCACCTAACAAGATATTAGTCAGTGGAGAATAAATACCAGGATCTAATATCATTCCAATGATTTTGTTATAGCAGCTTTATTGCAAGAAATATTTCAAATGTAAAGGCTATGCTCTCAGCTAAAATTTTGTATAAGTTTCCCTGTTTATGTTTCAAACATTACAAATAAATAAACATTATAAACAATATAATTCATTTTACAACAAAAGTGATCAATAGTATTATAGTTTCACAATTACTAAGCTGCCATAGTGGTAGATGTTCTAGAGCTATATAAACCCCACAGAAATATAAAAAATTATAAGATTCAACCTCAATATTTCTCAATTATTCATCAAAAAATCAAAACTACTTCCACTTCAAGTTTGTGTAAAGAAATACTGCCCTCGGAGTAGCAGAGTTTGCTGTGGGGCACTTTAAATGTACCTTAAATCAGATGGCTTCTCTAAGTTGCACCCAAAATCATATGAGTTCTCACACTGGCATGTGATTCTCTCACAAAAGAACAAAGCTGAATATTTATACAGAACTTTGGAATTACTTAAGGTCTACAGTCTCAGGACTTAACAAATCTCAATGATTATACCAAAGACATGATCCAAATAAAAATATATCAGATGTTTCCTAAGCACGTGGTTGACAGGCACCATATGGGAAGTGGGCTTGCCCATGTTCCCATTAGTTTCCATGGGTGTTTTGTCCCTTGGTTTCAGCTGCAGCAGGGGGAGAGCCTGCTCCAACAAGCGTGAGGTACACAGGCACAGCACATGTCCTTGGGGCACTTGTTGATGCTGCCTGGAGTTATGTCTAAAGCAGGAGCCTAAGGTTTCTCAGCCACTGTGGCTGTTAATGCAGGGCCAGGGAGCAGAAGTGACAGTAAGCCATGACCACTTCCAGCAGATGTACCTCACTTCATGCACCACACAAGTTTCGCAGCGTGATCTGTGTTGTTCCATTTATGCAGCAGAAAGACACAGTCTCCATCTCATTCTGTGCCACTGCTGGTCAGTCTAGTCTGTGGCTGCTGACGTCACTGAGCAGAAGCAGACATGCTGACCTGTTTAGTAGGTGCATACCTATGCAATGCAAGAAAGTCAAGTGCAAGCTCCTGCAGCAGTGGGTTGGGGCAATCCCAAGCACAAATACAGGCTGGGCAGAGAATGGATTGAGAGCAACCCTGAAGAGAAGGACTTGTGGATGTTGGTGCATCGATGAGAAGAAGCTCAGCATGACCTGTCAATGTGCAGCCCTGAAAGCCAACCATGTCCAGGCCTGGTAGTAAAAGAAGTGTGACCAGGAGGTTGAGGGAGGTGTGTTTCCCCTTCTGCTTTGCTCCCATGAGTTCCTACTTGGAGTACTGCATCCAACTCTGGGCCCTCCAACATAAGAAAGATGTCAGCCTGCTGAAGCAAGTCCAGAGGAGGGACATGAAGGTAATCAGAGGGTCGTAGAACCTCTCCTATAAAACAAGTTGAGAGAGTTTGGGTTACAACTCCTGGAACAGAGGTTGTTCAATCTGGAGAGGAGAAGGATCCAAGATAGCAACATAACAGAACCTGTAGGGCACCTACAAGAGGGCTAGAGAAGGACATCTGACAAGAGCATGTAGTAACAAGACAAAAGGAAGTGGCTTTATACTGAAAGGGGACATGTTTAGATTAGATATTTGTGGAGGCCCAGGAGCCTGCCACCAGGGGAGTTACGCCGCAACCCTGGAGGGACCGATGCAAATGGGAAGAAACATCCCACTAGATTATGGTGAGAAAAGTCTCTCTCCCTTGGCCCTTTGCAGCCACATGATAATATCTTTTATGTTCTGTTACATTATTGGTTAGTTAGTTGATGTCACCCCTGTTCAGCCCCCATCTACAATGTATGTACACTTGCCAGAAAGTTCTTCCCTCTCTTAACCCCATTGGCCTAATTTTGCTGCAGTTCTCCACTGCTGTTATCCTATGGGTTCCCCCTTGTTCCTAGCCACCCCCCTGCACCTTCCCTTTATCCCTATTGGTCCTCACCTTCAGATCTGTCCCTTTTGTCTCGTATATAACCCTGTGCCCTTGGCCCGATCCTGTTCTTGTCCCTGAGACTACTCACATTTGTTCTCGCCCCTGAACCTATTTGAAGCTGCTCTCATCCCTGGACCCCTTTGCTGTTCCTTGTTTGTGTCCCTGAGCAAGCAGTGCTCAGATATCCAAACGGGAGCCATCCCTTCTCCTCATTGTCAGCAATACCAGAGCAGTGTGCTCCAGGCTCAAAGGCGCGGGTCGCTCTCTAGGCCGTGTCACTGCGCACACGCAGGAACAGACACTAGGAAGAAATTCTCAACAGTGAGGGTGGTAAGACACTGGAACATGTTGCACAGAGGAACTGTGGATGCCCACATCCCTGGAAGTGCCTGAGTTGAATGGGGCTTTGACAAATCTGGGCTTGTGGACAGCATTCCTGCTCATGACAGAGGGGTTGGAAGTAGGTGATCCTTAAGGTCCCCTCCAACTCAAACCATTTTATGATTCTGTGCCTGGACACCTGCCTAGAGTGTCTGGCAGGCAGCTGTGTGGATGCCACTTTACCTGTGGCTGCCCATTTAATATAGCTGAGGTTTTCCATACCATTGAGACAAAACCAATCTTTTTTCCAGGATGTACCAGTTTGCCAAGAATCATGGCTGCAAACTTTTGAAATGTGCCTTGAAATGCCAGTTTTCACTCCATCTGTCAAAACTGTACATATAAACAAATTCATGCTTGTTCAAGATGCATAGCTGCAATAAGAAGAACTTGCTCAATTTGCCAGGAAACAGCTCAAAGTAATGAGACAAAATGTGACAAAATACTCTTGGCATGAAAAGCAAAGTCAAAGACTAGAGACCCTTTAGCAGACCTACCCCTTTTTTCTCACAGTGATTGTAAACCACTTTGCTTTGTTTCATAAATTCCTTCAAGTATCAGAAATGTTTTTTCTTTCCAGAAACAATGCTGTTGAACATATAGGTGTTGAGCATGTTTTTGCCTTCAGTATGGTTTCTGAGAAATATTCCTTTTAATATGAGGGCTAGACAAAAAAAGACAGACATTTGTATAGGCGGCTATTTCTTCTCTCCATCTTTTAAAGATTTGCTTGTTGAAAATACGCTGAACCTCTGTTTGCTTGCACCTTGAGTGCTCAGTCATAAAGGAAGCTCAGATTTTATTGGACAGCTTCATGGAGGAAATATATTGGCACAACAGAAGCAGAGGGCAATGGTAGGAAAGGGACAGATTTTATGGCATTTTAAGAGAACTGAGACAGACATAGTGAATATCAGATACTTCCACTGGCAGGTTCATTTCCAGCTTTGCCAGCTCAGATTGTTAAAAGCCCTTCTGAAACTGAACTCCCTCAGCTTCTGATCTGCCCTTCTACACTCCTTTCTTGATGTCATACAATTGTGATACCTGGTGAGGGGATGTTTGGCCTATGGGTTTTTCTGACATATCTGACTGGGATGAGTCAAGATACATGAGCCAGGCAGCAGCCACACCACTCTTCAGCCTCTTCTGAGTTCTATTAGAAGTGGTATACCGAGGGCAAGGAAGAGCAAACAAAGCTTCTGCTCATCTTCAGTTGCCTGCATGTCATGTGGCTTCAAGCCTGAAGCAGGAGAAAAGAAATTTTTCTGGGTTTGGGTCCCTTCTTAGAGGATGCTGAGGTAGGTACCACCAGGAGCTGATCTCTTCAGCACAGGGAGATTCCTCAGGAGACTGACAGCAGTGATTCTTGCCAGCACATTTTTCATTCACAATGTGTTACATCTTCACAACACAAATATGTGCATCTCATGCTTCACTGGCTTAAAAAAAATTTATCTTTTTTACCATTTGGCATTAATGTACAATGTCTACCCTCTGAAGTCCCTGTAGGGCTGGAAGAAAATCTTCAGCTGAATGGCAAATTCCATGGGTAGCAGGCAAGCAGTTACAGCGCAAAGGAGGTTTCTAGAAGGCTGCCAGCAAAATAACACTGAGCTTTCTTCCTCTGCGTGTGCTTAGATTTGCTTCCCACAAGGCAGTACAAGCAGTGGTGGAGTGGGCTGGATTAAGAATGAGCAACAGTGAGTCACTAATGATTGTCAATTCACTGATAATCACTAGAGCAGCACTCCACAGTGACAACCTGGCACTGCCATTGATGTCTTGCTGTTGTTGAGGGGATCCTTCACAGGATTGCAAGCAGGTTTATTGCAAAAATCAGGTAGCTGCAAAGTAAGATTAAAAAATAATAAATAAATTTTAAAAAACAACTGGCACTTTTCCAATCCAAATACAATTCAATTATAATGAGTTAACTTTGTGTGCCATTGCTAAAGGAAGGAATAGTCTGCAACGTGACACATGCTGTATCTATCCTACATAAGATTTTTGGTTAGTCTTCCCTTCTGGTTTTTTGGTTTTTTGTGGGTTTTTTTGGGTTTTTGGTTTTTTTGGGGGGTTTTTGTGTGTGTTTTTTTGTTTGTTTGTTTTTGGTTTTGTTTGGGATTTTTTTTGGGGGGGGGGGTGTTTTTTTCCTGTTGTTTACTCTGGTTTTACAGCAAGTGTATGATGAATATACCCCCAATTAAGTACTTTTTAACTGCTCCACAAAAAATTAACCGCTTTTTTAAAAACGCTTTCCTGAGATGCTAGCTTTTATCCATTCTGAATTTAACATAAACTCCAGTCTCTCTGATGTCATCTACTAAACATTGTCAGACTCGGGCAATGTTTTAGTGAGAAACTTCCAAGAAAAATCTAAGCCTTGCAGTGACTCATTCTCTTCCCTCTGACTCAGTACTAGATTGCTCTCCTAAGATGCTCTCTTGGAGGTGTAATCTTTCAGATGAGAATAAAACCTCAGGTTCTGACCACATACAGAATTTTTTTTAAACAGGGGGAGGAGATGTATGCTGCATTTTTCTATATAACGCTCATAAGCCAGCGGAAATTAACTCAGAAAGTATCTGGAGTGGATAGGAGACTCCCACCTCAGATGTTTGTTTCCACTCCCCCGTTGGAGGGTTAGAGGACAGAGGGATAGCTCACATACTGCTTAATCTCCTTCAGCCAGAGGCAATTTTAAACAACAAGAGTAGGTGATTGTTAGCTATTCCAGTTTCCTTCGGGTGAGTCAGATAGGGAGAGAATTCACAAGTCCTCCCACAAAGGGAGACCGGGGCAGGATGACCCCCAGTGCAGCTGAGCACTGATAATGGTGCAGAATAGTGATGTGAGAGGTGTGGGGATGAATGTCGCTCTGCAGCCTCCTGAATGTATTCTAGAGGAGAGTTTCTACTATTTTTGATTTCTTTGAGATAGCATGTCACACCATTCACATAATTTCTTTCCACAGGCAGTCTGTGAGTGAGGAGTTGCCTGGTCAGCTAAATTATAAGAACTAAATGGATTTCCTTTTTGCCCTCTCAACCTATATGCCTTTCTTTCTTACCATTTCTAATTTGCATTTCACCCAAGCCTCATAAACTATCTTTGCCTCAAGCTTAAGGCTTCCAGACCAGACCTTGTGAGCCAGATCACGAAACATCAATGAGCTGTTGTTCAGTGATGCTTCCATTCCACGCTCCCAGACCTTTTCCTAAAAAAAACCAAAAAAACCACCAAAAAAAAAAAAAAAAAAAAAAAAAAACCAAAAAAAAAACCCAAAACAAACAAACAAAAAAAACCCCCAACCAGTCTGAAAACGGAATGAGCTACTCAAGCCGTGACAATAGGTGATGATGATAATGTCTTGACTTTTCAGTAGTCTGTTTGCTAATTATTGTACATCCATGTGGGAAGAATAAAAGGGAAAAAAACCCAACAGGTTCTAGCTCTTACCAGAATTTTTCTGCTTGGACAAACATTACTATTTTCCTTTACTGACTTAAAATTTTACCCAGGGCAGCAATGCAAGAGGAGAGCCTGGTTCATGGGTGCTGCAGCACTCCAGAGAATGGAACAATACTGATGAATTCCCTTCCCCATCAGTGCCTCAGGGATCAGTCTCTGCCCTTCTGAAAAGCAGACAGAGTATCTTCACCCTGCTGTGTGTGACCCCTCAAACAGGCAGAAAATAAAGAAGTTTGGCAGAGTAACCCTGCCATTTGCACCTCTCCCAGTTGAAACTCAGTAACTATGAATGCTGCATTTCTGCAATGAGTAATGAAGACTGTCCTATACACGATGATTCATTTCTTAAGTCTGCCTGCAGCTTTGAAGTCTTTCATTAACTGTGTGATATGCATTCAACAGATTAGCTAAATGACCTAAGTATTATATAATTCATCAGCAGAGTGTAGGATACCCCATGTGACATTTAGTTGGGAGCATTGAGGTGCTTGTATTTTATGGCCCTGTACAGGCAACTCAAAGAAAATACTCACTAAGTGAATAAAATACCTTGCCTAATTAAAACAGCTCTGGTAGAACTCCTAATGTATCACATTGCATCAGTATGATGTCAAGCACAAGGCTAATGTGTTGTATGGTATGCCATAGAATACCTTAGGTGCAAAATAATTAATTGTATCCAAGGCAAATAATAGGAATACTTTCAGATAAATACAGCTACATTGTGTGGGTAGGCAGAGCCCTTTTCCAGTTCTGCATTAAAGCAAGCTACTAGCAGCTTCACTGGTCTCCAAGGAGCCTGGGAGAAAAGTGTTTCTCTCATCTGCCTCCAGTTTTTCTAAGTACAATTTTATGAATAATGGCCTGTTAGGTTTCATGAAAAAGATTGATTCAGACTGGTTCAGAAAGCAAATATGTTTATGTTCTTGTTTGTGGAATCCCTTTTCTTTGAATAAAAAATGTCTTTAAAATAAAATAATTGCAAAATGTAAAGATTTACAGACTAGAGAGGTATATGTAATTCTTTAACTATTGAAACAAGTATTTTGGGCTTTCCTGTCCTCTCTGAGACTCTTCTGTGAATCTGGCTCATAATTTAATTCCCATGAACATTCCCATGGTGGTTTTTTTGTCATAGACATACAAAATTGCAATAATTCCTCTCCTGCATTGGTTTTGTGAGGCTTAACACAACCTCAAAAAAATTTTATATAATCCTTAATATTCACTATTATATTAGATTCAAGCATCTTTGAGAGAGTGAAAGAGAGACTGAGGAAGAGAGAACCATGAAGGATTTACTCTTCATAAGGAGCAAGTGGCAGTCAGGAATTAACTGTCCCCATAACCCTCAAGCTACATCCCTCCTCCTAAGATTAGTTATTGAAATGACAGGAAGGCCTTTAAATAGAATTAAGTTTCTAAGGGAAGCAAATTCCTTCACAATATTTTGTTCCCTTTCTTCCTAAGGGAGGCAGATGCCTGCTTGTACTATGTTCTACTAATTGCTACTTATCACAGTCTTTCAAGTAAGAGGCAAATAAAAACTGCAGCTGGACAGATGAATGAGGAAAGAGGACTTATCCCTGTTCTGGAAGCAGGTGTTCCTCTTTTCTTCTCAGGTCAAAAGTAGCTCATGTCAGAGACACCAGAGGCAGCAGCAGAGGTGTCAGAAAGGCCACGGGCTCAGAGCATGAATTCCCTGTGCCAGAGGGCTGGAGACCAGGCTGACTGCTGCAGCCAAGGGAGGTGTCAGAGCATGGGGTGAGAGCTGTGAGGAGTGAAATGGTGAGACCATTCAGCCAAGTCCTCTAAATTTTCCAACCTTGCCCTGTTCCTTCTTGTGCTGCAGACCCTGCTCTGACTGTCCTTCCCATTACACAGAAATTTTCAGTTTTGCCTCAAACTCAGAAGCTGTGACTCAGCTCTGGTCCATGCCTGGCATGCACAGAGGGAGTAATTTATACATATTGAGTGAGGTCTTTCAGAACCTGCATTTTCTTCAATCCTTAGAGACCTGACACACACACACACACACACACAAAAAAAAAAAAAAAAAAAAAAAAAAAAAAAAAAAAAAAAGGACTGAGTTGACAAAATGCAAATATCCATGAGGTAAACATCCCCATCTGAGCTTGTAGGCTAAATGGCCTTTAGAGCTCAGAGGGAGAGACAGGCACTCGCAAGGCGTAATCTCTTTCATCTGAAAGGAAATGGCTAAGATAGGGCAGTTCTTTCCGTTGACTATAAAAGGAGTAGCATAATTTGGTCAAAGGAGATATCTACAGTGTGGGTGTTTACAGTTAGGTGAGATGTCTTATTTCTCCATCTAATAAAGAAAGATAACAAAAGCTGAGTTGCAAAAATCATCCACACTTACATTCACTTTCCATGTGAATGAGTACCCTAGCATTTCAAATGTATGTGTTTCTTTAATGGTAGTGCCCATGTTAAAGCTTTCCACAAAAAATCTGCTGTCAGGAGAAGAGTAGCAACCACTGGCATGAAAACCAAGCAATCAAAATCATCTCTGACATCTCACAACCCATATAAAAACCCTAACAAAAAGCTGTCAGTGCTGTGTGAAGTGCTGTGTCCCATGTAAAGACAGAAAAGTAGATGCTAACAAGAATGAAAAGAAAAAACAAGCAAACAAAACAAAGCAAAAAAACACAGAAAAATTAACTACCTTGCCACCACAAAGTTACATTGCAGATTTGCAATATTCTGTTTTTTAACTATTCCTTCATGTGATATATTATTTTTAACATTAATCGAATTGTTTGACACACTTCTTTTATAATTTCTGTCATCAGTTCTGCAAGGACACAACTTGCCTCATTAAAATAATACTTTTTTGCTTAGTTTAGACTTTATTAAAAAGGTACATTTTGTATGGAAAAGAAGTGGGTGGTAGACTGCAGTAAGCAATGAAATGGCAGGATTGCCCTGAGCGTTGTTCATAATGAGTATTCTGGTCTCTCTTTACTTTGTTTGTGTTGGTAGGACCTAGGAAAGACAATCTGTCATTAAGAACAGGCACATTTTTACAATACCGCTCTTAATTGAAATGCCTTTCTTATTATGGTAATGCCTGAGGACAAACCAAGATTTAGTCTCCATTATCTGTACAGCACTTAGCTGAAAACCGTGCTCAGAGTATACAGTCCAAGTAGACAATACAAAGGAGAGGAAAAGCATGAGGTATGTAAACAGAGCTAGCAGCAATAACAACATCATGTCAGGTGGTTTTTTTTTTATTGTTGGGGTTTTTTGGGGGGGGTTGTTTGTTTCTGGTTGGAGGGTTATTTGTTTTGGTTGATGTGTTTGTTTGTTTGTTTGTTTGTTTTGTGATGATGATAAACTAAATGAAAGTTTGTTCAAGAACTGAAGAGACAAGGAAATATGGCAGGTCAAGAAGGCAAAAGTAAGGACTGCAAGGATAATAGAGGAAGTTTGGATCATAACATCATTCAGCACAGGGCACAGCAGGACAATGTCTCAGCAAGCCTTCAGCTTCCTTCTTCAATTGTTCCTACTGCACATTGCTGGTATCTAGAGTACTCTGCCTTCAGATTACCATCAGAGGCTTTACTAAGGGCAGGGGGACCCTAATGCCACTGATGGTGAAGGGACAGATGGACTCGAACTGTGTAACCTTTCCACATTCAATGGAGTGGCTGCTGCTTTAATTGTTTCTGAGCAACTCCAGCAGGTTAAACATACCTATTTAACCAGGTGCCTCTTGGCAGGTTCAAGTACTTTAGCAAGCATAAATTAGCATAGCCTTACTGACATTAACAAGATGAGACTGATTTACAGTCACTAAGGAGCTTCAGCTTTGTATCCAAGTAGCCAGTAACATTCCTGAACCTTTCCATAGGAAAAGAAGTCTTCTCTGCAGGAACTCATTCAGACAGCACTTGTCAGGAAAGAATTGTTTTGAATGTTAAGAAGTCTAATTTGTTGTTCAGAGTTTCAGGGAAAAGTGATTAAGCAAGGAGATGTACAGCAATTTTTATGCTCATTGTTCTGTTGGCTCATTTTGTATAAAATATGTAGGTGGCTGGGTTACAATATCTTCATTGTCATGTGGGTTTGAATTAAAGATATTTCAAATTTTATCTGAACATATGGCTCTTTTTTCATAATTTTTGTGAACATTCTAAAAGCATTAGCAATTTCTGTCCCTCCACTCACCCTCTCACCCTGCATTTAACACAAAGAAGAGCTGCAGCATGCCTCTGCCTGTGTGCTTATTCCACACAGATGAAGTGTAATAACAGGCCAGTTGCACAGCATTTTGGCTATTGCCAGGATAAAAGCAGTGCTTTCAGACCCGTTGGATGGTGAGGCTCAAGGAGCAGGTAGCCATCTATTGGTACAATACAGGGGGAGCTGTACAAGCACCCCTGGGCTAACCTGCAGCAACTGCCCAACATGGACTAGGAAGCAATGTCTCTGGAAGGAGACAAGCACTATCAGACAAGGATTCTCTTATTGCATTTTGCACAGGTACGAAGGTGTCTTAATTCTGCCTTATCATAAAAACAAAGGAAGAATAAGGCTTCCTGGATTTATGACTAAGACTGTCAGCTTATTGTTTCCACCAACACTAGCAGACAACATGTAAACACTGGTCTTTGTTCCTTCATAGCAGCAAAACCAAATATTCAGAGAAGTCCCATACATATATTATATTTCATAAGCCATCCTGACAACTTATTAAAAAAAGACATTTAAACCATTACTGTTGGTACTGTTAACCAAATAAAAAGCAATGTGTAGAGACATTAAAGATTAAAACCTCAAACACTCAAGGAGTTAGAAGGCAGAATGGTGATCCCTGAGAGTGGATAGCAGAGAAAGAGGCTAGGTGAGCATGAAACATGTGTTTTCCTCCTCACCCTCAGGAGTTTGTGTGGGTTTGTATGCCACTTAGTAGTTTACAAGTCCCAGAGATAAACTAAAGCCAAGACATTTTAGGATCTATTACTATTATTGTGTCATTGTTATTTATTTGACAGTCACATCAGTTTCCTATCTCTTTGTAAATTAGTAGCTAGCATCTGAAAATCTCTTGAACACTGAGTGTCTGTATGATCCTGAAGAGACAGGAATGGGATTGTCTTTGACAGACTGATTCCTCTTTATTCATTCCTGGGAGCCAGTGGGTTCCTGTGGTTATGGATAGGAGAGGTTAGCACTAAAGTTATGGCAGCCACGGTGTGTGTCAGAGCCCACCTTGTGCCTCTGCACTGCCAGTTATCAGTCTAGCCCATAATCATTTGGCTCTTTTATCACAGCAGACATGAATTCCTCTCACTTTGGAGTTCATTCAAGTTATCTAAGGCTGTTCAGTGCTACGGATGCACATGTGCTTGTTGGTCTCACACTGCTCCAGTTTTATCTCGGGTACTTGGAGACACATTTCATATGTGAGCACAAAATGGATCAGAGCAGCCCTGCAACCGAAGCACAGAATTCTGTGGTTCACACATACCTCAGGCACATCACTGCTGGGAGGTCTTGGCAGCCAGCCGGCTCCTTCCACGGCAGCCCCGCGTCATGCAGCTGCCTTCCCTTCTGACATCTGCCACTCAGAACTTGTCTTATCTCACTTGGGCAAGCTGGGCCAGCCACTGCAGAGTCTTGGCCAAGACTGCTGCTTGAGAAAAGACATTCATGTTAATAAGATATTCATGCAGGAAGAAGTGAAATTCTTTTACCAGACCTTCATCATTAAACAAGTTCTATGCAAACATGACATTTCATGGCCTGTAACAAAGTAGATGCATAAGTATTTTGTTTTGTAGTCAGTAGCCTAAAGTAGTGTTGGAAAGCTCAATCAGTTCACTGGATGGTTTTGCAAAATAGTCCCTTATTGATTTACTCACAAAAGAAAGGGAGAGTTTCTTTTTAACTTCCATCCCTTTAACCCTTTCCACTTTTTCTGTTATGATGAACATTATATACATATATAAAATATATCATTTCTTGCTTCCTACATATAGAATAAACTATTCTTGTATGTTTGTACTTCCTAAGTTTTACATATTTTAAGACACTTTTGTAGCTAAGACTCCTGAACCACACAGAATTTATTGCCAGAGACATACAAATGGTCAGTCAGTACTCACTCGACTGCATCTATAACGTAATGTATTTATGATTTCTTGCTTCAGCCATTGCATTATTTGTAATTTTTGCAAAATTAGTCAAACATAACTGTGCACACATACAGTTTGAAATTAAAGGGGGAACTGCATTTAAGACTGCCATCATTTTATCTGAGATAAACCATGGAAACTTTTTATCGCTATATATCAACATTCTCCAGTAGTCTGACAATATTATACAGCCACAACAAACTTGCAAGTACTAGTAGAGGAGAAGATTGATAATTTATATCAGCCCAAAACATTGTGCTTCATTAGAGGATCCTTTACACAATCCTGAGTGATATATTTTGAAGATTCATTTTGTCCATCTGCTCATCACCTTTTTTTAAGTTGTTCATTGAGGGGAAAATAGCTTTCAGTGACCTGAAACATTACAAGGAGAGTTCTCAGCTATCACTTTGCTAATAGCAAAGGAAAAGTACTTGTCTCCCAGGCTATCCCAGGCAGGAGCAGTGTGATCACAGTTCAGACAATCCCATGACGTTATCAACAATGATGTGTCTGTATCTAGAAGGCCTTTCCATTGTGAAGAGATCTACCCCAATGAAGTGTCAATCCATGATCTTCCCTATTCTCCACATCTATCTTGTTTGGAAGAGTGTTAGGGTTACTTGTACTCCACGTGAGAATCCCAAATGTAGTTTTCTACTACTTCTTTCACTATAGAAAAATTCAAGCACCACATGGTTACACCTTGATTATTTGCTACTCCACGTGCTTGATGCCTGTGCATGAAGTTCAGTACAGGATACAGGATAAAATTTCAGTAAGACAGCTAGTAAATAAAATCTACTTTACTGCCAGCTTTCAGTGTCACAGGTTGTCATTTAGTCATAGTGAGGACTAGGAAATACCTTGTTGACAATACTGAGTTTATTTTGTTCATTCATTTTATAGCAGTGCCCATCTTTTGGAACAAGCTGCACAGCGTTGCAAACTGACAAAGCCAGCAAAGATCTCTCAGCTAATGAGGGAAGAAAAACATGGTTTAGAAAGGAGCTTTGTCTGGATAAAGTTTGGGAAAGTTTATAACCTTCCATATCTACCATATTCCTTAATGTTTAGCTTATCTTTTGACTTAATTACAGATGGATCCATTATCTACAGAATTTGGCTCCCAGGCTGACTGTCAGGGATTCCAGTTTTGGTTTGCAGACATTGAGGCAAAAGGTATATTAATAATTTTGGCTTTCAAATTGTGTGCTTTATCAGAAATATAGTTTGATTGACTGATTTCAATACTATCATCACACGAGCTCATGAAAATAAGATTCCCAAGATTTCACTCCATTTCCCTGGATTTCTTTAGTAGGCTCTTAGTGGCCCAGGATCCAAGTCTGATTTGCATAAATTGCAGTAAAATGAAGATACATTTAATTTCAATAAAATTGTAAAAGACATGTTTCTAAATCCAGCATCCATCTGACATCCATCCTTAACTATAAATCTCTTGTATGCACCAGGTACTAAAGCACTGGTGCACCATTGGTCTCACCTTGGAAGGAAAAGTGGATGAGTCGGTTTGTAGACCTTCACAGGCAGCTTTTGGAACATTCCTCATGAAAGCATACCAAGTAATGCTGTCTAATCTTCAAATGGTACAAGAAAATTTCTTCCAAATGCTCAGTGTTGGTTAAATGGCTCTTGCCTTTTAGCTGTACTTGAACTATATTTGTGGAATAAGACCTCAAAAGGTAGGTGACTATTCATTAGTCACACTAGATCTGCACAGACGTTGAAATCCCAGCATATCATTCAATAACTGCAACATTAAAGATATTACATTCCGTATTTATAGAAAAGGGTCACACAGATCTCTTTTGTAAAATGTTTTGAGGACAACTTTGGGTAAGCATTAGGTATTCTTTTTTAGTAATAGATAACCTGTGTAACAGGTAGCCATATAAAACAAAAGAAGTTCTTCTTTTCATTAGACCATCTTACTGAAGCACTTGACAATCCACGTGTTGATGACACACCAATGTTTTAGTTGTTGCCCAGTAGTACTCACTCTGAGTCGCGGACTTTTCAGTTTCTCATGCTCTGACAAGTGAGCAGGTGCATAAGATGCCAGGAGAGCACAGTCAGGACAGCTAGCCTGAACTAGCCAGAGAACATCATACTCAGCATAGAAACTGCAGGAATTTGGCAGGAGGAGCCAATTACTGCTCAGGGACTGTCTTGGTATCAGTCAGCAGGCAGTTATCCTTTTTGTTATCTCCCTTTTCATTAATAATATTACTAGTATTACTAGTATTATTTTTGTTAGTTGTTATTATCATTGTTGTAGGTATTAGTATTATTTATATATATATATATATATATATATATATATATATATATATATATATACTCCTTTATGTAATTTTAAGCTGCTCTCAACTCACAGATTTTACCTTTTCCCAATTCTCCTCCCCATCCCACTGTGAGGTAGGAGAGTGAGCAAATAGCTGTGCAGTACTTAGTTTCCAGCTGGAGTTAAGCCATGACATCACATTTTATTAATATGATTATAAGAAATACCTACTTTTGCTGCAAAAAAAATTTCTTTCATGATATCAGCAATCTCAAAAAGCACAGGGCTATTTAAATCATCTAATCATCTTGTCACACTTTTCAAACTGAAGCATTAGTAGATTGATCAAGGGTTTGAATGCAGCTGAGACCTTCAGCCTTGATTTAATCTGACTCCCTGCTGACATTAAATGGAAACACATAAATCTTATTAGGCTTAGAGTGATTTCCTTCAATAATGAATTTAATAAAGCAGGTTGGTTTCTTTTAGTGTGCCAAAACCTGTAAAGTTCCAAAAGCTAAGTACCATTCTATTAAGTAAACAGAAAGTCAGTATGAAGGAGTATATATAAAAGTGCAGTATTCAACACAGAGACCAGAACTTGAGGCATCATTTGCAAAATTCTGAACCTTCTATGAAGTCAACTTCTTGAAAGGAAATTCTTGTCTATTGGCAATAAAATCCTTTTATCATACCTGGAAAGATATTAATTTTTTATTAACTTTGCAAAGTTAGGTTAATATTAAAATAGAATCTAACCAACAAAATTGTGTGCACCATTAGAACAGGCACACAAATGTTTCCTACTCATCTGTGATGTAGGAAATAGCAAGACAAGTTGTGCATTCAGTGATCCCAATTCACTCTGGTATAGTGTGGGACAGGTTTTCCCTTAACTCTTGGCCCCTGCTATCAATGCCTATGTAACTTAGAAGGTCATGTAAAGACACAAAGTACTGGCTTGACTGGAGCTGAAATTTCTTATGGAAAACAAAAGCCAGCCTTCTCACAAACACAGAAGTGAGGAGATAGAGAAATTATGTTTAATATATTTTTCTCCTTTAACCTAAGAGAGAGCTGCCATCTGTGTATCTGTGACACCAGGTGACAGAAGAGATTGATGCCTTTCTGCTGCTTAGTCTGTTACTATAAATGGTTCTGTATCTGAACTTTTTACTGTAACAGTTAAAGTTAGCCTAAAAATCCTTACAATTAATTATTAGAGGACTCATTTAATCCTCAGGTGAGCTTCCTAAGCCCCACTAAAATCAGATGAAGTGGCATGTGTGTGTCCCAGAGGAAAGCTGTATCCTTAGCTAAATACTGCTTTTATTTTCCAGAAGAGCAGACCTACTGACAGCCAGAAGGAACAAATTTTTCACAGTTCATGACCTCAGAAAAAATGTCTGATAGATTCACCATTAAAACTTCTGACCTATTTGAATGGATGCTTTAGCAGAAGTTTTATCAAATCTGACATAAACGTCCTGAGCAGATTTCTTCATCATGAGTTGCTAGAGCCAGTGCTGATCTAAGTGGGTGAATCCTATGATGTCTAGTCAGTTTAGAAGACTGCTCCCATGTTCTGCCTGCACCAAAAGGGGCATGGCCAACCGGTCAAGGAAGGTGATTATGCCCCTCTGTTCTGCTCTTCTGAGATCCCACCTGGGCTATTGCAACTAGCTCTGGAGTGCTAGGCACAGGAAAGCATTGGACTTATTGGATTCAAAGAAATGATCAGAGGGATGGAGCACTTCTCCTATGAGTGAAGTCTGATAGACTTTGGGTTGCTCGGCCTGGAGATGAGGAGATTCCAGGGAGACCACATTGCAGCCTGTCAGTACTTAAAGGGGGTACGTAAGAAGGGTGGGTGCAGACATTTTAGTAGGGCCTGTAGCAATAGGGCAAGGGATCATGGTTTTAAACTAAAGGAGGGTTGGTGCAAATTAGATATCAGGAAGAAATTTCATTTTATGAGGGAAGTGAAACACTGGAACGAGTTGCCCAGAGAAGTAGATCTATGCTAAACTTTTTTTTCCCATCAAATATCTTAGAAGATATCTTTATTAGCAAACATATTTAAAAATAGTCCTGCATAAATGTGAGAACACATGTTTGTGAGTGCTGAAAGCTTGAATTCAATATAGAGTGCATTAGAAACATTTAAAATGACCACATATTTTACACTGGAACATGATTTTTAAAACCTTGCACACAGTTAAGTGTATATAAAAGTATGACTCCATTGTTAAAATGCAGGTACTGTGCTATTGAGGACCAGTTACTGTCATTCAGTTACTTTTTAATGGCATTTTCACTACATTTTTAACGGCATTTTCAGTGACTAGAAGGAGCACATATTGCAGAAGCTATCTATGAGTGTGGGTAGAACCTGATGAAAAACGTTAGATAAAAAAATCAATAGAACTCTTCAAAAGCCAAAATATTTTTTAAATTTTTATTTTGGACAAGTCAGAATTTTTCTTTGTTTTCCATGCTTTCAAAATAGAAGAATCTCATAGTAGATTAAAATGGGGAAGAAAGGGTTAAATGTCTTAAATAGCCCACAACCAAAATATATTTTATTTTATATTAATTTTTTGACTGATATGGAAATGAAGCAGCATGGGATTTCCTTTCATTTTGCAGAAATCCTCCCTTATCATGCAAAATTTATTTTGACTTGAACTGGCTTAATTTTTTCAGTGTTGAGGGTTCAATTGACTGTATGTATTCATAACAGTAAGTCATATCATAACATTAGCATTACAAGACAACTGCAACTGAGTGGTAAATTTAATATCTTTGAGAGTCTAAAGATTAAGGAACTACATATTCTTCATTCTCTTTTCTATTGAGTGTTTTCCTTGGACTACAGAGACTTGCTTTTTGTTTTATTTGCTGTTTTATAACATAAGTGAGAAATAAGTAGCTCAGACACTTCTTCAGAACCTCATCCATTTTAAAATATATATGTATTAGTTTTCATGATGTGCTAAGCCCACTGCCATAATCCAGAAATAGTTGAATGCTATTCCAAGATGTTCCCAGTCTAACAGCCAAGAAGACAGAGAGAAGGATGGGGAAAAGAAGTGCTGCTTTAAAAGGAAAATTAGTGGACGTATTAAAAGTGAAAGTATAAGTTGCATTATATAAAGACTTCTTCACTTTACATATGAATGTCAAAACACCTAGCATCAATGAAAATGCACTGAACACACAGACATCAAATATTTCAAGATGTTACAACAGGCAAAACTGCCCTCAAGTTGGAACAAAGGAAGATAATAATCTCACTATTCTGCTATGGGGATTTTGCAAGTTCTACCATTAGACAGCTACAGCCAGCTTCAGGCCCACAGCTCCTCTGGCAGAATTTGACAGACCAAGGAAAAGAAGTAGCGGGAGCTGTGTTTGTGAGCATGAGCAGGTACAATACCTCCGTGATTCACACCTACTCCATATGCACGTTCACACACACCAAGCAGTAAGTCCCAGGCCAGATCCAACTGCAGCAGCCATGTGCACGCCATTTTATTCCCAAGTCATTTCACAAACTGTGCCCATCAGATCTGTGTGGGTAGTACATGTGGAGGAGGTTCTTTTTCTTCCTAGTTATTGGTATGGCAACAGTTAGTTATATCTTGGTTGCAGTCGCAAAACGATAGAAATTCTTTGGCTGGATCACAAACAGGCAAAAAATGTGACAAATGTTAAAAAGTGTTTTTATCAGATCATTTTTAATTGGATAATAACCTACTGCATTATGGCAAGGAACTGTGTTTTTTTCTCCCAAATGTGTTTAACTGCTTGCTGAATAGTGTCACCCCTGTGACAGAAAAAGACATGTCAACCATGTACTGTCTTAGAGCTCCTATTGATAGATTAGGTTTACTCCATACAGATAGTTTCTTTCTAAGATTTACAGAAAAACAAAATTAGATAACTTTTCTGCTTTGAACTTTGGCCCCTCTTGGAAACCATTGAAAGAGAGCATCCGAGCAGAACAAAATCTGAGTTTCAGCTTCCTCCCCTCCTCATGCAATGCTAATGAATCGAAGCAGATCCAAACGTTCTAATGTTATAGGAAACTGAGCATGTTTTTATGCCAGAAGTAGCATAAAAAATCCTCACAGAACCATAGTAGATATGTGATTTAGGAATAAAGTCTCATAAAGAACTCTGTTCTACATCTTGTTTTCTGTAGATTCAGTTTTCTGAAACATCTCTGCTCAAGAACTCTCTTGACCATCCCAGTCTGAGGCACTGTTTGAAACACATGACTGTCATCATCCCTGATAGAACTGAAACAAAACATCCATGAACTGTCTGGAGGGTTGGACCCAGGTATAAATGTCATCACTGAGACACAGCTATGCTAATTGTTGCCTAGCCATGCAGTGATGATAGCCATGGTGCTATAAAGTGCAAAGCTTATGCAAGGCTACCTTCCCTTGACCATCAGGGCATTTATCTACTTCCATTTATAACACTTTGGGAAAACTGAATCTTTTCCAGTGATTACATCCTAAATCTTGGTGTATATCCAAGATGCATGGGCATGTATGTGTGGATAAGACATTTAATCTTAGTCCCACAAGCTGTTCCAAAAATCCTTTCTTAAGAGCATGTTCTATCTGCAAGGAATCATCTTGCTTTCTGATTCATTCTGTGAAACGCAGATTGGCTAATCAAACTGTAGATTTTTACTATATTATTAAGGAACTAGTCCCTTGTTATTTATGCCTAATAACACCCTTTTTAGATGATGCAGTAAAGTCTATCCTCAGAATGAATCAGGAAAGAATGAGGAAAATACCACATATCTTCTGCAATGAAAATTCTTGTTCTGAAACAAGCTGTTATAGCATTATACATCTTTTTAACTGTATGACCTTCAGAAACAAACACAGATTTATTTTCTTCTCCAATAACATCCAGCATTCCACATCACTGGGTGAATTCCAGGCTTACTGATACTGTTTCTAGCACCACTTCTGCACTGGAATATACATTTGTTAGATTTGTTTCTCTATTTCCTAGAGAAAATGGTGCTGATTTGCTACCACCACAGTCAAAATCATAAACTATGACATAATTAGTTGGATTCACAAGTTTTGCTGATTAATCTTCCCAAAATATGTGAGATGGATGTATTATTTTTAGAGAAACACTTTTCAGCATATCTAGATATTCAGAACATCAGAGACTAAAACACAAGTGAAAAATAATCCCATATTTCTGGGAGCCAGATAGTGAAGTCTAGATAGCAGTGATCATGACAAGTAAAATCCATGTTTAGAGAATTCTTTATTTCCTACAGAATTCTTGATCACCTCTAGCCATAATAGCAATTCAACTAGCCATCTGCAATGTTCTTCAGGTGTGGTTTACAATTTTTTGTTGAGTAGATTGTTGCTTATAACAGACAACAGAGGGTGGTTGTGAAGGTCTTGTAGTGAACAAGTTATTTCCTAAACAAAGTGAAAATCAAGAGAAAGGTCATTCCTCAGATATTATTTTTCAGGTTGTTATATCCTTGGCTACATGCTAACAAATACAATTTCATAAAACAAGAAAAAAGAATCAGACTAATGGGCACCAATCATCCAGGGTGGCATTAGTTGGATAGCAAAAAGGATTGGTAAGGCCTTTACATTCCTCTCACATGGAAAGATTCTCAGAGACATTAGTGACAGATCTGAGGAAGGTTTCTGAAGTGATTCAAAACCAGATATTTTCTGAAGAACTTGTCTGTGTAACCCAGACAAAGGAAAATCTAAAACAGCTTCCCATGTATAGTGTTGCTTGTAAGGTAGTCTGATGAGCATAAACTCTAAGGTACATCACATCTGATAATCACATAATTGTTTTCTCCTGAGCTACTTCAAAACAGCTTGAGAGATCAGTCAGGTAACTGTAATTGTCATGCATATGTTTATGGAGTATTCCTCCCTTATTCTTATGGAAAATCTTAGACTGATGGGTCTCTTGCAGAACTGGTTCGGAAACAAAATTTTGTTCCATAGGAAATTAGTTTCTACTTCAAAACAGGATGAAAAATTGGAGTATCAAAAAACAAAACAAAACAAAACAAAACAAAACAAAACAAAAAAAAAAAAACCAAAAACCTAGGATGAAATACTATAAGAAGTTTCAAAATGAAAAAGTCAAAGTGAAAAGTTACCAGACCTCTGGAATAAAAGTTGCCAAGCAACTTGACCTGTTGTTTTGTTTGTTTGGTTTTAATTCAAGCAATTATTTGGAACTGAAAAGCGTCTTTGTTTCAAACTGTCACTTTGAAACTTGGAGGGCTCTGTTTTGATTAGCCAAATTATAATATAAAAAAATATGCATTGAAATTGACATTTTTCTCACAGAAAGTTCTTATTTCAGAAAAGCCACATTTTCCAAGAGGAAAATTTTTCAACCTGCTTTACTTGCTTGCCAGGAAATATGAAGCTGTCTAAAACCAGCATCTTACTAAAATTTTTCCAACATGAAAGCTGCTGCAATTTTTCAGTTGAAACTTTTAAAATGTTCTGTTGATGAAGAGAATTTGGCCATGAAACAGAACAGTGCTTATTATAGCACCAACACACAGAAGTCAGCTAGCACACTTCATGGCTATCAATTACAGTGGCAAATTCTAAGCATGGGTCAAATGCAAATAAACACAAGCATTTAAATTTCTGATTCTTCAAACTTTCCAGATGTAAGGGTTTTCTATTTGCTTCACCTCAGTCAAACAAGTTCAGTGTGGTGGGATAATTAATTCCCTCAAGTGTTCTGCAAATATTTCAGTCCAGATATAACTTTACTCTTTGTGAATGTGGATATGCTTTCTAACAAAGGTGTAAGAATAAAGTGATCTAAATCCAATTCACATATTAGAATACAAAATCTTACCAAAACTCTGTAAAAAACCCAGAACATAAATAACATGCTTTAGAGATGTTTTCTGTTACTACAAAACACAGTGCTGCAAAAGCAAGATTGTTATTCTGTCTTATTTGCAATAATTTTCTGGGCACTAATTGTAATCAAGCAGAACCTGATGCTTTTATATATCTCAATGTTTTGATATCCACACGGAAAAGTTCCACAGATGTTAGTTTTCCATAAAGTGATGAAGATCTACTCTCTAAAAAATAGGTCTATTTAAGGATCTGAAAGTAGTTACGTCAAAATTACAAACAGCATCATTCTTCCAATTTCAAAGTTTTGTTTGTTCTTAGTACTTTAGCTCCATATAAATGACTGACCAATACTGTTACAAAGAACTTAATTTTAAAAACTACGCTAGTATTGGAAATTTTAAACTCTGAATTTAACATTCCAGTAGTTACTTAGATACATTGAAATCCTGTTTTATAGCCTCCTTTGTATCAAGGTTTATAATTCCACCACTACTCAGAAACATGTGAATATCTTAATATGCACATACACACATTTACAAACAATTCTGGCTGTATGAATTCCAAATCCAGCAATTAAGACACCAGTATAGGAAAGAAATACATATTTCAAAATAAAGATTTGACATTTTTGGATAGAAGCTCAAGAGTCTTCTACATTAAAAAGCTGCCTTTATGCCATGTTAACATACAAGGTTAAAGAAGGGTTTCTCACAGTCATTTAACATATCTTCTGTGGACAGAGTACAATTACATGGGGAATTTAATCATATATTCCTGGGAACACAGTGTGTGATGAAGTGAGATCCTTCCTTGGACGAGATCTTAAAGCAAGAATCCTATGCAGTATAGAATATGAAGGATCCTTTTTGTCTCCAGGATACTGAGATTTCTCACTCTGAACCAATTCTTCCCACACAGTTACCTGAATTCTCTCTCTCATGAAGTCATTAGGCTAACATTTACAACATGAATAGAGGAAGAGGTGATCTTTGTTTGTCAGCAATAATAAGCACAGACCCTTAATTTCAATTATGTGGAGAAAACCATAGAAACAGAAGGAATGAAGCAACATTAGTCTAGGTAATATCAAGGTCAGTTGGTACCAAAAGCATTCAATTTCTGCTTCCATAATATTAAAAACCTCATGAGGAAAAGGCTGTAAAAGCAGTAGCAATGGAATGTGGCTTCCTAGGGGAATGTTGAGTACTTTCCCAACTGGTCTAGAATTACTTAAAGAATTGGAATATATTCAATGGCACTACAGTTGGAGCAAGTTCTACATACAGGTAAAGGAGTAAGTTGTCCACAGTAGTAGTGCCAGGGATAACAAATGGGTATTAAAAGTAATAGAAACCCAGGTCTGCAGGTGTTGCTAAGAAAAAGCATCAGAGTATGCTGGTCAGCAGTGGCTGCAATCATGAAAGGGTGGGAGAACCTGGCATTAGGCACAGAAATGTTAGTGGCACCATTTCCAGGCAAAAGCAGACACTGGCAAAACTGATACTTTATAATACTCGTTGCATTAAAAAAAAGTACACTGGCTTCAAAGCTCTCCTCTGGCATCTTGCCTTTACATGGAAGAACTGTCCAAGTTTGAATGCTTCCAGGGGATGCAATTCAGATATTTCCACATTCCTGAAGAACTTTGAGCTATTTGTGATCGTGGTTTACACAAGAACAGGCTCTTAAATCTCCTTTTTTATCTTCCTCAGTCTGGGATGACCTTGGGAACAAGGTTTCTCTGGCTGCCCAAGACTACAGAAGATTCATGAGGACCCCTCCACCAGCCCAGAATAGGATGAATCCATAAGGCTGGGGCTTCAGATTTCCTCATAATCCAATCTGCAATCAAGACAGTTCTCTTAGTCAGAATCATGGATATGAGTGCTGTAAAAGCTATCTATTCCCAATTTAGCATTTTGTGGCTGTAAGGAGAAGGGAGCGTGAGTCTGTAACAGCAGGGATTAGATTGTACTAACAGCAGATTCCTTATTGTCTTGCACTGCTTGAAAATCTTGGGGCCACTGGACATGAGGCCAGGGACCTGACCTTTAACCAAGATGGAATATACATATCATACTGCTCTGTGTAAGTCCACTGCTTCTATCTCCTCCCAGCTTTTTTACAAACTTGGCTGACTTAGTATCTACTTGGAGATTTAATATATTAAAAAATATATCGTATTGTACATTACACAGAAAGTTGATTTACTCACTTTGACAACTCATGCTCATATTATCAATTTGCAGGTCCCAAGCTATCTTCTAGTCAGACTGCTTTTTGTGACATGTGACATCACACATGTCCAGTTGGAGTATAAACAAGTTTACAATTACTAACTAATGATTAGTTAGTAATTGTAAACTGTACAACTAACTAATGATTAATATAATATATTTATATGAAAGTAATGATACAAAATGAATTGTTCAGACTTTGCTAGTTTTGACCATACAACTATATACAACTCTTAATATATCAAGACAGAGCCTACAACCCACAATGGACAAGAACTAAAAATGTCTACTCAAACAAAACAAGCATGCAAATAACTCCAAAACATTCAGAAAAACATTTGGAAATTAACAAGTCAGAAAAGTAAAATTGAATTAAATTGCTATCCCTTCCTAAAAAAAAACCTCTTTGAAATGTCTTTAATTTTTTAATTACATATTTAATATCCAAAGATATTACAGAGAAATAAAAAAGGAACAGCAACGTATGAAATTATTATTATGAGTTATACAGCATTAAAACTCAGTGCATTGTCACCTAAGTGAGTTACGATATGCAATATCTTCTCTAAGAACAATAACAAAGGATCAAATAAAGTACTTGTGGTTCAGGTCTCATCATTAGTTTATCACAACTATTAATTAAGGACATGTACACCTCATAGGTCCCTAACTCATCAGAGGAGCCTACATTCCCCAAAACTGGCTCCTTGTTAAATTACCAAACAACCTTAGGAAGCCATTGCCTTAGTTTATGAGTCCAGGTTGGAGCATAAGAAGCAAACAGGCAGCGAAAATGTTTGCATCCAGTGAGTCTTAATGAGTACTGTCATGAAAGTTTTTATTGCAAGCCCCTGGTGAAGTCAACACCATTAAGAAGAGAAAGTGGTGTAAGGCAGCAGGCAGTGCTGGAAGGAGCTTACCCCTTCTGTGAGAATCTGTCCTTTCTCTCCTACTCTTACTGGCTGTTTATAGCCTCAACAAGATTTAGAAACTTTCTTTCGAGCCTTTTACTGTAATTCATAATTGAGTGACTTTCACAGGCATTAAAAAAAAAAAAAACACCACCAAAAAAAAAAAAAAAAAAAAAAAAAAAAAAACACAAAAAAACCAAAAAACCACATAAACAAACTCCCAAAAACCCCCTCTACCAGGAATCTGAAGTGATTTCAGGATTAAAGACTATTTTGTTGAGCCACAGCAACGTTGTGCTCATGTGATCTGAGCTGGATGACATCTGTTCTTTCCTGCATTCTCTACAGATGAAGAAGCACATGTTTAGAGTACCCAGATCAGTGTATTAATCACGTGTGTTAGTGACAGCACTACCAACCTCAAGCATGTAAAATTCATTAATCGCTTCTCTTGAAAAAAACCCCAACTATTTTTTTTAATTATGTATGTGCATACTTTTATCTATCACTTTCTGAGCCTTCAGGGTGAAACTGTGCATTGTTTTCAGGTGTTTCTTAGAAAGGAGAAGGTTAGGAAGATATTGGTTTTTCTGTTTTAAGAAAAGTTGAAAATTCCAGTCATTGGTTTTCAAGAATTTTGCTTCTGAGAAAAGTACATGCAATGTCACTCAGGCCCATGATTAAATATTAGTACTTGCCATTGCTTTTATAGCAATAGAAATTAGTGACTGTCATCTCTTCTTATTCTTCAATTCTATCATCCCTGTGAGCTGAATAGGAACAGGATTAGCATCCCTCTCTACTTCCACATTTCTCCTTAGTATAAGTTATGCAGGCTAGCAGTAGAATTGTCTAGCAGAATTGTCTAGCAGCCCAGCAAGTGCAGTGACTAATATTTCTGATCCTTGCTAGGCTACAGGACTTCTCCCAAATTCTTCCTGTTTTAGTTACAGCATGTTTAAAAATGCAAAGAAAACAAACAAACCATCTCAAAAACTATTTTCTATTTAAGCTTTAGTGATGAAGAGTCCAGCTTGATAAATAATTCTGATAATAATCTAATTATCTTTTCTAAAAAAACAAACTAACTAACTAACTAATAAAAACACCAAACCCCAAAACTGACATGTTCATTAATTCAGAACTCAACATATTTTACTTCAAAGGCAGGCAAGGTGTCTGCTGAAAGCTTCTTTGTTAACACATTTATCATCCTCCCAATAACTATTTCTTTCACTTGTTCTCACTTTCCAATACTTCTCTTGACTTCTGGACACATGAAATGGATCCACTGTTCCAGTAGAAACCAGCACCAAGGTGATAGAGCCTCTATGGCAATGGGGTCTATATTTCTACTGTTAAGAGCCACACCAGAGATTTTAGCTACACTGTCACAATGAGGGCTCATCTTCAATGTCTATGATTCCATGCAAAGAAAGCCCTCTTTTCCTCTCCTCCATCCCTCCCCTCCCTCCACCCAGGTTATCAAAATAATCTCCAGGACCATTCTAATAATTTCTTACTTTTCTTGGTCTTTAAACATAGTATGACTCTGTTACATATTATCTTTAATTAATTAGAATTTCAAGTGGAGGTCTTCAATTACACAATCAAGACAACAATATCACTCGGGTCTTGAAAAAGTCCATATACACAAAAAAAAAGCACTTCTAAATAGAAAGTTTTATTTTGCCTAAACTTTTGTTGCATGAGTGGTTAATCTAATCAACCAGTTTGCATATGAAATTGCAAATTTAACTTATTTTACACTTAAAGCAAAGTACATAGAGAAATTCTTTAGCATAGTTCTCCATAATGACTTTGTAAATTTCTAAGACAGAAGCCATAAAGTGTTGTAATAAATGTAATTATTATCATAGTTCTCTTCAGTTTGAGTAGCAGCCATTCTTCAAGTTGAAAAGACAGATCACATCAGGTATTTTGGAAGTTGAATGACATAACATATATTAGCTGAGCACCTCTTTTGCACTGTAAAAACTTGTGTTTAAGCCAGCATTAACCTACTACCTATTTTAGTTGACAGTAGTCACCTCAATAGAGTAGCATGGGACACTTGATAAGGTAATTAGATTATTCTGAGCTCTGTGTTTCTGTGGTAGGTTTTAAAAGAATAGGAGCACCTGATGAGGTAAAGAGAACTCATTCTGTGGCAATGGACAAGACAATAGAAGGTATTATGGATCAGCTGTAATGAGAAGAAGAAAAATGTAATGAGAAGAAATAATGACAAACTATGGTTTTCTTCATCTCAGCAGGCCAACCATTTGAGAGGAATAGGTTCTACAGATTCCGAGCTGTATAGAAATGAATAGAAATGGTCAAAGTGCTGTCAATGCTACCTGCTATTTCCCTGGTGAAAGTAAAATGGACAGGAATAGTTGTCAGGTAATCAGGCACTGATATGAGGATAGTTGAAGGAAGAAACTAATTCCATAAGACTTGGAGTATTACTGGAGATCCAGTGAGGAGATAGGTGGTTTGCATCATTGAAGAGGACTCAGTCAACAAACAAGGAACAATTGCACTTCTCTTTAGCTCCATTTTTTACATATGGCTTTCAGTGGGTTTTAAAACTGAACAGAGGTTAGTATGTATGAACCCAAAAACCTCTCTGTAGAGACACCTCTAAGAAATGTTGGCTGATGAATGTAAAGGCTCGGCTTAGTTGAAGTATGGATATCCTACATCTCTAATAACCACCCATCTAGCTAATCATGAAAACTCTCCACAGGGAGAGCAGTCTTTTCTACGTGTTTGCACCTACAATGAATGAGACACCAGTCCTGTTTGGAGTGTATATACTGTTCTAATAACTAACCATAAATAAATGTGATTCTCACCCAGAGCTAAAATAAATTGAAAGCAAGTTTTTGATTATATGGCTATCACAGATGAGGGCATATAAATGATTGGCACAAGTTAGCCCTTCTCTAAAGCAGAACATGATTTGATCCTATTGCTGAATCAGTCTATGTATATATTTTATTTTTTTTTTAGGAATGAAAGCCTTTTCTATTAAAACAACAGATTTAGTTAAAGATGATTGTTCTCAATGGGGCATTTTGAGCACAAGTGTGTATATCGTAGATTAAGACAATTGAAAACCTGTGAGGACCATGTCTTCACAACTAAATTCAAAATAGAGTGAGGCCCAAGAGATCTGAGTTAACTCCCTCTGCCAGATTCATTGAGCAACCTTGAACACTTAACATCACTCTTACCTGTTTAGTGATACAAGTGACACAGATATAAATGTTTGTTCGGAGAAATTTCCTCTGAGAAACATCTTACCTTTGTAATCACATCCAGAGCACAAGTAATGGCAGAATAGTCTCCCATTTTTCCTTTGATTAAGCAGGGCTTAATTTATAGTTCAGTGTAGGAAATGGGTTCATCCATGTAGAATCAAAGAATCATAAAATCACTGAATAATTCCAGTTGAAAGGGATTTCAGGAAGTCTATAGTTCAAACTCACACTCAAAATGGATTCATATTTTTGAGATCAGACTGCATTAATCAGAGTCTTATATCCAGTCAGGCCTTGGAAACCTCAAAGGATGGAGGCTGCACAACCTCTATAGGCAACCACTGCTTGACTGTCCTTATGGTAAAAAAAAAAAAAAAAAAAAAAAAAAAAAAAAAAAAAAAAAAAAAAAAAAAAGTTATTAGGTAGAAACCCTTGATAAATCACCACTGTTTTTTGTCCACCCACCATGCATCACCATGTAGAACTTGGCTCTGTCTTCTTGATACTTTGTAGGTACTGAGTGTTGTTGGAGTGGAGGGCAGCTACTGGATCTCCCTGAAACCTTCTTTTGAACAGGCTGAACTAGCCTTGGCTGGCTGGTCTCTCCTCACAGGTCAGGTGCTCCAGACCCAACCAGCTTGGTGGTCCTCTGCTGAACTTGCTCATTATGACTTTCCTGTATTGGGGCCTAAAACTGGATGAAATATCTAGATGTGGTCTCACAAGTAAAAGGGAAGAATCAGTTCCATCTACTGCCTGTGCACCAGTTAGCACAATACAGGATGCTGATGGCCTTCCTTGCAAGCAGGTCATTCTGCTGACTCATCCTCAATCCTTAATAGTTTGATGCTGTTAAATGTGTTTTCATCTGTCAGCCTGATACACTTTCTCATATATACCAGAATGTATATGCAAATGTGAAAATAGGTATGTATGTATGTGTGGTTCACATACATACATACATATCCATAGGTTCAAAAGCTCAGGTTTCCATCTTTCTGCTACTTTAATACTGCCTCTCTCAACAGCATTAGTAGTGCCAGTGGAGGCCTATGGGATTACACCAGGAAAATCTGAAATATTTTCTGCTTGTTTATCTTAACTATCTGATATAAGACTGGGTAGAGATAATAAATATAATCAGCTGTTCTTAGACAAGGACAGTAATGCAGCAGCAACAGAATTTCATTTTGGCTGGCTACCGGTATCATCAGCCAAGCCAGCAGCAAATAAACCAAACATGATTTGGTTGAATCAGTGTCCATCTTCAGTTGGATGATAGTTTTGTTAAACTTCACTGTTGACCATTTAACATCCAACTGCTCATTGTCAACCCAATTCAGTGATAATCTAGTGCAACATTTTTTGTTCCTCTGGATTCACTCTTTAGGCACAAGTGGTCCTATACCCTTTTAGCACAGCTCCAATGAACTCGGTTACCAACTGGGCTTGAGGAACTTCTGTTCACATGTTTAAAGACTATATACACCTCTGAGTAGTTAAGTTGCTGACTATTTCAGAACTAATTAAAAAAAAAAAAAAACAGTAAGGGAAATTACAAGTTCATATGAAACTCCAGTTCTCATGCCTGTCTCATCCATGAACAATGCTGTTCATGTTAACAGAAAAAATAAACAAGGAAGTGAAGATGAGAGAAAGAGGAAGAGAATGTTGGGTAGGAATGAGATAAGTATTGAACTACTTGGTAAACACATGGGCCATATGGTGCAGACATAAACAGTGTGAGCTTTCTTTACCAACATTATGCAGTCTGTAACCTCCCTTTCAGATAACTCCTCTCTGCCAAATGTTTTTCTTGTCTTTAATACTGCAGACTCTACAGACATGCATGCTTATATATACCAGAGTTAGATTAAGCAGACAAACTTTTCTAAACTACATCCAATTTCTGCTGAGTTGCAGTAACAGCTGGATTGCCCTAAAAACAAACAAACCCAACAAAACACTTTTGCCACTTAAAAAAAAAAAAGAAAATGTTAACTTTTAGTGATCTTAATGTGCAATGTCTATTAAAGGTATAGATTTTTTTTTTGCATAGATTTCAATTAGAATATAACCATTGCCAGACCTGATATTTGCCATAGATTGCAACTGCAGGGACACATT
The DNA here is from genome assembly GCA_027886175.1 of Phylloscopus collybita. Lineage (NCBI taxonomy): Eukaryota > Metazoa > Chordata > Aves > Passeriformes > Phylloscopidae > Phylloscopus > Phylloscopus collybita. The sequence continues at coordinate 42,983,116 of JAJNNQ010000137.1, read as the reverse complement.
AAGATTTTTATCTGGTTTTACTGTACCTATGGGTTTGAAAATCCATGCCCAGCTATTTGGCAGCCTATTTTTTGATCTCTAGATTTCTGTGGCTAATTTGCTTTAATGGCTTTTGAAGACCCAAGGATTGCAGGAGAGCACTTTCAGAAGCAAATTACATGCCATCTCACTCACTATGCTGATAAATATATAGATGATGATGCCGAACTATCAAGTGCTCTTAATGTAGCAAGAACCTGGTTTTAATTCCATTATCTAATACTTCGTTTTGTCATTAGTCCATCTTTTACAACTCATTTTAGTAGTATGTGCATTGATACTTTGCAAAATTAATGTTATAATCTTAAAATGTTTAGGCTTTTATTTCTATTGGCCTGTTTGCATCTTTTTCCCAAGAGTTTTGCAGCAGTGCAGGCTTCTGCAAGAAGATTTTCTTTTTCAAATGACACCTTCTGCATAAATCAGCCTATTTCTATTTCAGTCAATGAGTGCTATACCAGTTTGCACAGTATAATGGCCTGCTGCAAAAATGCCCTTTTAGGACTGAGAAAAGTCTTATGCTCCATTTACTGCACTAGTAAGAATGAGAGGACAGTTTGAGAGCAGTGCCATGTTATTACTGTCTCTGCAGACAGACTGCAGATAGATGCCTTCATCCCAAGTCTGGTAGCTGTATGGTTGAACACATCATGACAGCTGGATAACAAGTCAACATTTTCCCTGCTAGCAAACAAATTTTAGGGATCTAGTGAGGCTTTGTATAGTTCTGACCCTCATAAATCAAAGCCACTGTAGAAGTAAAATTCTGCTTGACAGGTTTGGTACTTGCACACAGCCAGACTGCTTCTATACATCCTTCTGGGAGCAGCCAACAAACTTATCAGTGATTGCAATGAGGGTAAGAACAATCTGGAAATACCATTAGGATTTACACAACAGTGTCTGTGACATTTTGTTCTGTTGCCTCACTTTCATTTCAGCTGCCGCTCCATTTTGTTTCTAAATCAACAGCATATTGTTTGAAGGATTACTATATCATCTGTTTCCAGGAAACCTTCTGAATTTTACATTACTTTTTATTCCTGCAATGTACCCAACGGGGAGCTGAAGCTGAGTAGCTCCTTCCCTCTCACAGGATATTACGTTAACTACCAAACTGCATGTCCCTGCATGGGACTTTTTCCAGGAAACTTAGGTTCATTAATAATTTGAGGACCCTGTTCAGGTCATACAGGCCTATTTCTATATTATTTATCTTCATTTATTCTATTTAGTATAGATACCTGAGTCTACACTGCATTTCAAATGGCAAACTTCTGACATTGCTCTTTGTGTCCATTTTTTTGGAGGTACTTACTTTATTTTCAGATTGTGAAATACTTGTAAGTGGAAGCAGCTTTATCACATGTATTGGATGCTAAGTACATCCAAACCAGGTTAACCTAAAGGCCAGGTATGAACTGAAGATATGGTAACTCTGCCTCTTGTCAAGGCTCAAGATACTAAGAATATTCAGGGACAGTTGTGCACAGTTTTTGTTCTGCAACAGCTATTTTAAGACATCTTTCATTCCCTTTTCCCCTCAAAAATGCGTAGTCAAATCCCATTAATTCCCCAATGAAATTACAGGAAGATATAAACATTATTCTCATTTCCAACATATAGAACTTTACTTACTATTTCAGTCATTCCTTTTCCTTTTTGATCAAACTCAGCAGTTGTCAGCAAAACACTAGTTGTGGTTTAAGTCTCTGTTCACCTACACAACAGTTTCTAGAAACTGTACATAGAAACAACCTCATGAAACATTGAGAGCTGATAATAACGTAAATCCATTTACCTTAACAGACATTATATGCTCACAGTCTGTAACTATGCAACCAAATAAGTGTTGTCTGCTTCTAACCACAATTCCTCATTTATATTTTCAGCTTTTTTTAGAAGACAGGAAAGGTGCGGTCAAAACTGATCAAACAGCCTTTTGCAGAAAAGAGTTCACACATCTGCAGAATGGATTCTCAGTCAATGCATGTTTTCTCTATTCTTTCTAGCACCAGTGCTCAGGACTAAAGAAACCATTAAAGCCATTGAAGTTTTAATAACTTGAAATTTTTGCTTATGAGCATGCACTGCAGTCTTATTTTATACCCAGCTCCCTCTCCTCTCCTCCATGCTACCCTGCAGAGGCCACAAACTGTGCATTTTGTGTCTGAAGGTAGATATCACAGAACCTACTGCAATCAAGAAATTATACTAATTTAGATATGACTTACTGTATACTGTTGTAGACAAAGCCATATTGAACATTTAGAGGTCACTCAAACTCACAATTCTGTGTCAGCTCAAGTCTCACTTCCTTCTTCATGGCTTTTATTTTTAACAGGTTAATCACGCCAGAAAAGAGCAGTGTTCCCCTGGACATTGATCAATTATATGGCTTATTCCAGTCAAACATAACTGCTATAAATATATTTTTCATAATCTCTTGAATCTAGCGCTGCTTTCTGACCACCCTTTTCTCTCAAGTCTAAACAAAATTGTGTGATCTTTTCAGTAAGGCATACAGCAACTGAAATCCCATTGTTATCACGTCTTAGGATGTATTTCTAAGAGTAGGGAAATATGCAGACAATCAGGTAATACAGGAAAATGTGTCCTGTTATAACTTTAAAATTATTATCTGATGTATTAGTTTTTTATCAAATCTAGATTTATTTTCCTGGGCAATATGAAGCAGTGTAAACCCAGATTAATCAACCAGTTTTTCACTGTTGAACAGTAGTGGTCAAGCCAGCTTTGTACATTAATTTCCATACCTTACTTCTGTCAGGGTGGCACAATTGTCACACGCTTACAGAAACATGGTTTAACTCACTGTTAAAAGTGACCAAAAACATAGTCATTCAGTTCAAAAGAAACTAGGGCTGCATATCTTTTCAGGCTGATTCCTGCCCTGTCATTGTACAGATCTGAATGCTGCTGTCTGACATTTCAGGAAAGCATGAGAGGAAGAAAAGCTGAGCTGCTGAGTTTGCACTCAGCAAACATGCAGTCAGAGAGGATTCTCTCACCATGAAATATTCAACTTAGGAAACAGATGCAAGATATCTCTCAGCAGTGTCAAACAAAATGGCAGAAAAAAGCCCAAACAAACAACTAATTAATGAACCTAGAGCTGAAGGCTAACATGCAAATAAACCAAGCATATGGAATTGATGACAGACAAGCTAGATTTGTCTGCTCTGTGAGTGATACCCCAGGTCTCACCTTGCTTTTCCCTCTCCCCCTGTCAGACACATATCAACAAGTGAAAGGGATGGTGGTAGTCTTCAGGGCATTAGCTGTACCAGTTATTTTGCCCAGTGGAAAGACTGACTCAACAACCCATTCCTTCTTTGTTCATATGCTCAGATTTCTGTGACTCCTGTGTAAGATAATTAATTTATCGCTCATTTTTCCTAGTACAGAATATCCAGGCTTCACTCAGCCTTCTTTCTCCTGCTTTTCTCAGATCTGCTGACTGACACAAATTGGCATTCTGTTAGCACTGATAAACAGATCTGGTGCTGGCGATGGGTTCTAAGGTCCAATCTGAAGCCCAGAGCAGGACCAGCCCCAGGACAGTGGGGTGTCCTGGCATCCCTCCTTGCATGGCAGCTCCAGGCAGCAGCAGGCACACACCTATCCCTGTCCTGAGCCTGCCAATGGCATGCAATCTCAGAAACCATTTTACAACTCATTGCATCTTCAATTGCTGTGTGTGGGCATAAAAAATACAGTGGAAAAACTTACTCATGAGAAACTATCAAGTAATTTTTTCGCTCCATAGCCAGTGATTGCTGTGGTAAACAAAATGAGCTGGTAATAGTAACTCACCTTTAATCCTTGCTTTTGATATCAAGATTCCACGTGACTTCTTTCATTTTGGAACAGTATTTATGACTTGCTTGTGATTCACTGCAAACCTGTGCCAGTTTACAGAAAAATAGGTGTACTGACTTCAGGGATGATTTTTGTAGTTTGCGTTTATGCTTAGATTTATTTTATTTAAATTATTTTGATGCTTACCTATTCTTTGCAGCTAGATATAAGCAGATTATTGCGTGGACTCTGTTTACAAAACAAATATATTCACAGTGATAATCTAGGTCATCAATTTTAATCCAACTAATTTCTGGATAGAGCTTCTGATTGAACTACGGCATGTCTATGAAATAGAAAAACAGTCTGTAAGAGTTGAACAGAAAATCCACTCTCTCCTTTGATAAATTATTCTAATAGTTCATCAAGCTTGCTTAACAGGTATCTCCGTAACTTCAATTAGTTTTGTCCTCTTAGGGAAAAGTAGTGGATCCAGTCCAGTAGAGTGCAGAAAGTGTATGATGGTTGGAGCAATTTGAGTGCTTTATGAAAGGAGGGTGGTAGGAGGCTGTGGTTGTATAATCTGGGTGTTTCTCAGTTGTATAATCTGGGTGTTACTCAGTAACTTGAAACTGCAGCAGATTCAACCAGCTTCCTTTTAGTAAGCAGATAACGTCTGCCAGGATCCTCTGTGTATACGAAGTGGATGTGTGTGATATGACACAGGTGTAAGTGGTTGTATGTGATATGACACAGGTGTAAGTGGTTGTATGTGATATGACATAGGTGTCCCTAGTGCTGCAGATGACAACGGGGTAAGCCAAAAGTATTGTATGCCCACAGAGGAAGCAAGAAGAGCTCTGAGTGGGCAGCTATGGGAAGATGTAAAATGGATGCCTTCTAACATGCTTCTGGTGTCATATACCCTTGAGGGAGGTATTCATGATAAAGCTCCATGCTCTCATCTCAGTCAGAACCACGTAAATCTATGCTGATTTAGCAACATGCAAACTTTATCACCGTGACACATGCACCGCCTCTCAAATTGCTGACTGTGTAGGTATCCTGAACTTTACATTCCCGTGAACTCACAGGGTACTGATATCACCGAGAAGTGAAAAACTGCTGATTTAATTCTCTCTCTTGTGATTTTATTAGAAGAAACATGGGGAAGTAAAATGGAGATAGCTCTTCCCCTTTCCACTGTACCCCAAGTGAAATCTGCTCGCAGTCATATTACAAGTGACTTCAGTTGTGCAGTTCCTGCACATCCATCCATGGGGCAGCAATAGCCAACAGCAGCCCACTTGTAGTAACAACCTCAAGGCAGGCTCTGACCCTGTTTTGGGAACCTAAACACACAAGCAGGACTTTGCTAATCTTCACAATAGCTAAAAATGGTACCTCCAAACACCTTAATATTGTTTCCTCTCTGCCTTCCTTCTGCCTTTCCCTAGAACCTACTACAAATACAAATTAAAATTTATTAATTTATTGAAAACAGGAAAATCAAACCTAAGAACCATACACACAAGCTACCTGTTTTCATTTAAATCACCAGAATATGTTTCACTGCAAACACAATACAAACAACTAGAACAAGACTGCAGATTAAATCCATTTCAAGTGTTGATGTGTTCAGTGTTCACACCCTAGTGCATTGACCATACATAGCATGACATTTATGCAGAGTATTTATTGGACTATGATTTAATTAGAAGCATCTCTAAGCTGACTGGAATCAGAAATCTGATATCAAAAACCCCACAGCTTTTAAGCATCATTAACAATTCCAGAATATATCCATACTATTCAAAAGACACTGACAAACTCCTATCACATATAAATAAGTTGTTACAAACTTCTGACTTCAACATTATCTGCAAAAAATCCACCTTGTTTAAAACCTAGAGGAAGCAATATGCAGTGTAAACAAAGATGATGTTTGAATATCAATATTTAATGAAGATGTAAAACCTGCCAAGTCAAGTCTCAGATCAATGTATTTTTTTTTCCAGCCAAAATGTAGATGCTATTCAGGTTCTGAGTCACAAGTCTCAGATCTCAGCCTTGTTCATTTTGGCTTCATGAACAAACAGAAAAAAAATTGCTTTAACTTCTCTTCCATTGTCAGAATAGGGAAAAGAGGGACTAGAATTGGTACTGCCTAGTGCCTTTAAACACAAATATATTGAAACTAATGTTTAGTACATAACTCATTCCAAAAGGAAATAGAAGTGGAGAAAGACACTGAATAGTTAGATAACTGAAGAGATGGACATTCTGACAGGGTAAAAAAACAATAAAAGTAATAAATTATTATTGTAACAGAACAGTAAAACTTCAAGTAACCCTTTGTGTCCCTATACTCAGCTTGTTTTCCTTCTTAATTTCCTTTATCTTTCTGCCTCTTTTAACTTTCACTTTCTTTAACCACATCAGGGTTCTGGTGGACAATCAAACCACTGCACTAAATTTGGCAAACAGAATTTGGCAAAACCATTACAGTTTCCTACCTCACTCATTGTCAGCCAAGCATCTTTCTTTGCTTTCAAACCATATCTAAAGCTCAGTACCTCACTGCAGCTTTACTACCCTACCCAGTTTTTGTTCACACCTTCCTCTTCCTGAACTTTTTCCATCATCTGTACTGTCCAAAGCTTATCTTTGGAAGATCTCCATGTTTGGAACCATGCTTAGTTTTTTTTTGGGGGGGGAAGGGTTAATTTTTTTTTCCTAAGTATGGAAGAACAAAGCAATTACTTAACCTTCTGGGTGCTCAAGGCTTTTTGTGGAAGCATTCTGCTACTTGCAGCATCTTCCTGAGATAAGTTGCTGTGTCAATAAAGAAGGAGGGGAAGTCAACTGGTGCACAATTTTCAGGTAAAATATTCATTCATCAGACCTTTTTACCCACTTCTCCGTTGTTTTCCAACATCTGTTTTCAGGATGAGGAAATTGACAGCAGCTATCCTGTGGTCTTACAAAAACCTTTGCACAGCCTATAAAAGAGATGTTATTTGCTCCTTCCACACACTTGTCTGTCTTCTACAACCATGTAAGGGAGAGCACGATTGCCTCTTTCTCATCTTCCTTCCTCCTACCCATATTAAGTATTCTTGCAACACAGCTGAGATAATACCTACAATATGTTGCCAGAAATTAAATACAGTTTTAGTACCCCACAAAGCATGCTTAGAACTTTTCTGTTTTCAATCATTGCACTAAATCTAGTCAGAAAACAAAAGTACGAAGAATAAGTGAAACAATGACACCATATACGGTGGTGAGAACTTAGCAACAAATTAAACTTGAAGAGAATAAAAAGGCAACTCTGCAGTACTTTGAACTTGGCAGAGTAGCAATACAAAAGGTCAGTGACAAATGATTTCTGTGTAGAGTAAATCTCCATTTTTAGGAATGTTATCCTAAACTTGAAAGAGAAATGTCAGTTGAAGTGAAATGAGTTTCCCCAAGAATCTCACTTAAGAAGCTAGAAAAAATTCCAATCAAGCCTTTAAGGTTTACACTCTGATAATACTATGACAAAATATAGTGTGCGAGAAATATGGATAACATAAAGGAAACTTAAACAGCTTAAAATAAAATTGATTAATACATTAATATTAAAAAATAATAAATTTTCAGTGAAAGTAAGATAAAACCAAAGCAAACATAGCAAATCAGATAATCAAGGTATTACCAAAATTGCCAAGGGCCTTCACCAAGCTTTGTGTCCTCCTTATCCTATGTTAAAATATATTTTTATGTCATGTATGGCACAATAGAATGCACCATGCAATTTTCCAGTTGTGGTTTATAACACATTTTTATTTATCTCTGATTCTTAAAAAGATTTTTTTTCTACTTTGCAGTACAATGCATATTGAAAAAAACACTGTGGTTTACAGTGCAAAGCACCATATGTGAGGATTTACAGATCAAAATATGATTTATGTCACAGAAGCTAGGACTTTGACACAGGGAACACAAATAAAAATTTTAATAGAGTCATCTATAGTTTGAAACTGTGCCAGTGTGTTCTGACACAACTGAAATCCACAAGACTATATGTATGCCTTAAAGTTAGGAAGAGCAGCTCATTTATTAACTTTTAACTGAAAAAATATATATAATCATATTTATTCTGCTAGAACAGAAGATTTGTATTACATCATTGATGTAACAAGATGTACAGATGATGACTGATGGCAATTCTCAAATAGTAACCTCCTGCCTGGATAAAGATTATGATCAGGTTTTCTTCACCCCTTGCATTCCTTCCAAACCTCCTGTGGTTCTCACCATCATCCCAGCTCTTGAGTAGTTAAATGTGTTACTACATTCTGTAAGCTGCAAAGGTTCTAAACCATGTCAAAACCTAAAGTCTTGACTGATTTGTCTACTCAGTAAAGCTGGGAGCTACAGCAGGGAGCACAGAAGGCCTTTAGCATTTTAAGCAGTGTTGATTAGGTCTGCTCTAAGTAGATAACAGTGTTGAAAATGCTTGCAGCTTTGTTTATCCCGAGGCTATAAATGCTGCCAGCACCTGAGGACCAAAACAATTGTTAGCAGCACTGGGACCAGTTTGTAGCATTTCCCTGTGCTGAGGAGAGCTAGATCTCTAACAATGTTTGACCCACCTCTCTCAAGCAACCTCTGCTACCACATTGGAGGAGAGTTAATAGTGTCTGCAATCCTTTCATTTAGGTTGGACTATCTTCTCAGCTTTATTTTGGCTTTGAATGAAACACTGATCACTTATTTATATAAACACAAGGAAAATATGGTATTTTTTCCCAAATAATGGTAATATTCCAAAATATTTTTTAAAAAAAAATCTCTTATCATTACAAGAACAGAAGAAAGCCACTTCCGGGAAACACAGAAGAAGGAAAGTCTCATATGCTCTGTGAGAAAAATGGTTGCGTTCAAAAATGGAAGCAGCCCAAGTAGAAGGAGCCCTCCTTATCAGCCTGGGAGGAGAGTCACAATATATGTTCAGGCACCCACAAGGGCTGCTGGCACCCTGGATGTGGCCTCACCTAAGTGAACACTGAGTTTCCACAGAATGACTTTTCTTTCTTATTTTTCATCAGAGGAGGCTACAAGAACCCAATACCGAATATCTCAGTGGCTGATATTTCACCAGGAAGTAGAAGGTTGATATCTCCTAAAAAAAGGAAACCAGCATCATGTGCCCTAGCTAACAGGTGAGAGGTTTAACCATCAGGTTAGCCGTTAATGGAGACTCTTTCATCATCACAGTTGGGTTTTAGAGTAGGTTTTCTTTAGTAGCATTCTCTGAATACATGCAGTGGGGACTGGGGAGCCAATTTCTAATTTATGCATTCCAGTGACCCTTTCACTCCTGTGAGTTTGTCAGTATCTCTGAGCATACTCAGGTCAGACCCATGCCCACTTGCAGAACTCTGCTGGTAAGAACAGACAACACAGGTGACAGGCCATGGAGAGTTTGAATTTCCATATTTTAAAATTAGCTACCTACATTTGCTGCCCATAAACTGCACTTCAGCACTGATCCACTTTCCAAACTCCACAGGAACAAGGTTAGCCCCTGGGGAGAGCATTCACATCTTACAGAATGAGGCTAGACTCTGATAGAGTAAACCTTAGGTATATGCAATGTAAATGGCTACAAGATCTTGGCTAGAGGTCACCGGTGGGGTCAAATGAGCTATGAGTGAAGACACATAAATAAATATATGCTTTTCTGGATCTAGGCTCAGGTAACACAAAGAAAGGGATCTCGTTAAGATAATTATTGCATAAGGTGCTCATTACTACAAGCCCACTTCAAGTCTGTCATGATACATACTATTTAATAGGTTGTATAAGGTAACTGCCATGTAACAGTTCCTTAAATTGAAGGTTTCCAAGTTACGGTCTACATATTCTGCTTAAGCTGCTACCAACATCTTTAACAGTAGCAAACTGCTTATTGACAGTCAGCTTAAATCAACTGTGCAAAACCTACACTGCCAGTGGAGCCAAGAGCACAAACAAATAGAGGCTGAAAACCTTTCACATGGGTGACTGCTTTGGATCACAGGCAGGAGGGTATGTCCAATCTGACATTCCAAAATCCGTTTAAAAGGAGTTCTGACTGCAAATCCCGACGCTCGGGGTATTTTTTTATCTACTGTGCACACAAGATGATCTACCCAAAGTAAGTGTTTTTAAGCATGATCATCAATGAGATTTCCAGAAAACTTCAAAGCACAAAGAAATTAGTCATTTAATTAATGCAGATATACCTAATTAGAACATATTTACAACAAATCAACCTTCATATTAAGTTGTTTTCTTAAAAAATAATTGATTCTTCCAGAAAAGGCCACTGTAGACTAAAGGCATTTCAGACTGTCAAGATGGATGGGTCCTGACCCTATCTATTTTGTCAGCCACAAAACCCTACGCAGTATGGCTAACAAGGTTTCAGGCTGTCCTTACCTAACCTAAAAATTCAATTTTAAAGTGGTTTAATTTTCTTTTCACCTCTCTATTGGCCCTTTTCAATGACCTCAGCTCCTGTGTTCATTCTTTCTGGAAGCTGCAAATAAGAGTGTGTGCTCCACCTCCAATTGTTATTTCAGTCAAACTTTCATTTCAGAGTTCTCTCTCAATTTCTTCTTCAGGGTACAAATTTTAGGTCTTTTCTTTCCCACCAGTACACCAATATGTCACAGATATTCAACTTTCAGTTGCACTGATCTAAAAGTAAGTAAGTGTTACTACATAGGTGGACAAAACATTGAACAAAGTTACACTGATCTGTAGAATCATTTTATATCAATATGACAGTTATCATTATTTCATTATTGCATGTCCCATTTTACATCTCAAACTATTTTTCCATGATTTCATGTTCAAACAAATATTAAATTTGCTTCACCATCATATGACTGGAGAAGACTAAGTAGTCTTGGTCTATTAACCCTAACTTCCTAAAGGCTTTTTTCATGTTTAAGTATCTACATATTTGAATTGTGATAGTTTCCATAATTTTCTGCAGATCATTTCTTAAGCATCACTTCTTCTTGAGAGTGGCTCACAAATAGCCACAGAGGAGCAGGTCCTTGGCAGAGAAAATGCCATAAGAGCATAATCTGTATTGCTCTCCACTATAGCACCCAATAAAGTGCCCAGTTGTGGACACTTTCATGCAACAGAGGAGATGCAGTTAGTGACTCCCATTTGAGACCTCCACCATCTGGGTGGAACCCAAGTGCTGCTTTTCCAGTTAAGAACACAATCATCTGACATTTCCTCTAAGATCCAAAACCCAGATATGTCTAACCCAGATAAGATCCAGTTCTGACTACCACCATAAGCTTAAACACATATTTCTCAGGAAAAGCAAAACAAAACAAACAAACAAACAAAAAAAACAACCCAGAAAATAATTATGAGCAATTGCCCTTTTGCATGATCCTTACAGGTTCACAATTTCACCTGTTCAAAGGAGAAAACAAATGTAGTTGGAGATTGCTACATAAGCAGCAGGTCTACATACAGGACCTCTAAGCTCATGCGTCTCGAAAGCCCTGAAGGCCCAGCAGTCAGAAACAAGACAGGAACATTTCCTCTTTCTTCAAACTGCTCTTGCAGAAAATTTCTGCTTAAATAGGCTGACAAAAAAAATGAGAAGGTGTTTGTATTTACTTTAGCTCCTTCCATTCTAAGCCTTCCAGTCTGTGAGATAAGACCCATCAGATGACCACAAAGCCTGCTGCACAAATCTGTTGACCAAGAAATCTTTTCATTTCTACCTTATTCCACAGAAATGAACTCTTTCCTCTATGACTACAGTGTTTCAGTTAGCTACACAAATACGGATGATTCCACTCAAATTTTACTTCATAGAAATAATGAAGCACCTTGGGAAAACAAGTATGACCATACAATGCTTACAGCCAAAACAGAGTTGCAGTCTGCAACCCAGTTGTGTACACCTTGCAGTATTAGTGACACAAATCATCACAGATAGATGCTTTTGTATTTGTACTTGAAAATTAAATGCAGGAGAAAAAGAAACCAAAACCCAAGGATGTACATGACTATTGGAGATACAAACATAAAACTGAGATCCCAAAGGGAATTTCATAAGCCCAATGACAGAAGGAGCAGAATATATGGTACAATGAGAGTTCTCACAAAGGACTGCTTTATCCAATTTAACTGCTCTATTGTACCTTGTAGAGGAACTGTCAATCAACCTTTCCATAAAAATTGTAAGTAGAGTAAAAGAAGACATAGCTTCCTTGCAATAGCAAAGAATGTGCAGATACAAGCTGCTTGGTCTTTTTCAGGGAAATTGATCTTAAGATTGCTGTGAAAGAATGACAATGTAGAATTTGGGAAGTGGCAAGCAACCAAGAACACATTGTAGCCCACTTCGCTTTGTAATCCCTCTGTCTAGATGAGCAGGAATAACTAACATCAGAATAGGCTTTAAAAAGCAGGTTGGGAAATGAAAAGTTATCCTATTGAAGAATTAGTGATGCAGAACTGAGAATGAGGCATATTATCCTCCAGATGAAAAGTACTATGGTTTTTCCTGCCATGCTATCAATGAAAACAAAACAAAACAAAACAAAACAAAAAAAACCAAACAAAACAAAAACAAAAAAAAAAAAAACAAAAAACCAAAAACCACACAAAAAAACACCCTCCAATTTAGTGAAGTTATTTGTGAAGTTATTTTTAGCATGTTGCGGTGAGAAATATTTTTCATTGCTACTGAAATATTGTTTCCATGGAAATCTTCTCACTCAATATCTCTTTTATTTTCCCTTACATAGAAGAACAATTTTATTAATGTCTAGTTACATAGTTACAATCAATTCAGAAGTCTTACTGAATTTCTTAGTGGTTCTACAGAGAGGGAAGAATTTAAAAAAAAAAAAAAAAAAAAAAAAAAAAAAAAAAAAAAAAAGAGAGAGAGAGGAAGGGTGGAACAAAAGGCAAAAGGGAGAAAGGCAGGAGGAGGAGAAGAAGGAGAAGAATAAGAAGAAAAAGAAGAAGAAGAAGGGTGAAAGGAGGAGGAGGAGGAGGAGGAGAAGGAGGAGAAGGAGAAGGAAGAAGGGCTGCTTATAGACTGATTAAATTCCAACATCCTTAACGGTCCTATTACCTGATGAATGACCAGTTGGAAATAAAAATACAAGAAAGCAGATAGTAGCTTGAAGAAAACATTAAACCAATTAAGAAATAAGATCACAAGACCTAAGGAAATGTAGAAATTAAAAATGAGACATGAAAGATGGGAAAGTCAAAGAACTTTCCTGTCACAGATAGGACATATCAAGCAGAACTTTACATAAAGCCTTGGACTCTACTCTTTCCTCCTTAATGTGGTTCTGTTTATTGAAACTATAAAATCCAGGTCAACCAGTTCATGTAGGGTTCATATGGGGTACTTGAAACTATGGGTGCTGTAGAGCAAAGAATGACAGTAGCAGCACGGTTCAGCTGCCTCTGTAGATGATTAGGATTTGTTTGTCATGCTCCTTTCCAAAAGCTGGGAGAAGAAAACTCCTTATCACAACCAGACCTGTACAGTAAACATCCTAAACATATATGTGCGGCAGCCTAGAGGGAGGGTTGAGTCTGTGACTTGCTGGCTGGGCAAGATTTGTGCCTGTATGGTTGTGATGGGTTGACCCCAGCTGAATGAGAGGTGCCCACCAAGTCATTCTATCACTCCCTTTCCTCAGCAATACAGGGTGAGGATAAACAAACAAACAAAAAAACAAACCAACACCTCACAGGTCAGGAAAAGGCAGTTTATCACAGGATATTCTGAGCTGGAAGGGTCCCAAAAGGATAACTGAGTCTAACTTTTCAGTAAACTGTCCATGCAAGATCAAACCAACAACTTTAACGTTATTAGCACCATGCCCTAAACAACTGAGCTACTCTCAGAGCTGATAAAGAAAAAGTAAAGGCCACAAAGAGAAGCAAGGGAAAAGAAAATATTTTTTCTCTACTTCCCATCAGCAGGAGATGTCCAGTCACTCCCTGGTGGTAGGGCCTCATATGCATAAGTAGTTCCTCCAAAAGACCAAACCTCATAACAAATGCCTCCATCCCCCTTTCCTTAGATTTCATTGCTGAGCAGATGTCACATGTTATGGAATATCCCTTTCTTCAGCTTGGGTCTGCTGTCCTGGTTGTGTCCCCTCCCAAAAACTGGCCCACCCTCAGCCTGCTGGTGAGGGAGAATGTTGCAGAGACAGCCTTGGTGCTGTGCCAGCACTGCTCAGCAATAGCCAAACAGTGGTGTGTTATCAACACCTTTCCAGAACCAGCACCCACCACAACACCAGGGGAGCTGCCATGGGGAGAAGTAACTCCACCCCAGCCTGACCCCATGCAACAGTAAATCCTGTCCCCCCTCACACCTACTGACCAGCCAGACTGAGTGCAACTGAAACACTGTAGGCAAGGGTGGGAACTTTTGGCTGGGAACACTCTTAATGCCTTAAAACACAGGAAAGTGGCATAAAGAAATCAAATGCATCAGGCCAAGGATACATAAGTAGTGATTAATATTGCTACATTTCACTACTTGCAAGTTTTAACATTTCCTGTGTTAAAGTGTTTCAGTAGTTCTGACGTGCTTTCCCTATCTCTTTTTTCTCCTGAGTGCACCCCTCACACAAGATATTTATTTTAAAAAGCCTAAAAGGGTCTCCAACAAGACCCATTAGAACTTTGGCAATTGAGAAAAATTGCCAAGTAAGTATGAATTTTGTTTTCCAAATTAGTAAGGAAATGAAACAAGAAGTTACATGAATCAAAGACAATATATCACAAGACAAGTAACTAGAGAAGTACTATTTAAATCAAAAGTAGTATTTCACAAGTAAATAGTAACTATGCTAAACTGCATGGAATAAAAGTACTAAAATCTCATCACTGACACTTTTCCCCCCGTCTATTTTAAATACACTGTTTGTGTAGAAATTATGAAATGTGCTGGTTAGCTAAGCATGTAATAAAGAGGGTATGAATCCCCAGCAAGCTGACAGAAAGTTAAGTGTATGAAAAATCCATTGCAGAGTTGTAGCTATGAGTTTTCACTTCAGTTTCTTCTTTCTTTTCTTTCCCCCACGATAACTGAACATATGGAGATTAATTTAAGTGTGGGAGTGACATTGTAGAAGTCTAATTAATTGCCCTAGAAAGTTAAAAAAAAAAAAAAAAATGTTTCTGCCTTACCCATAGAGGCAATTTGCCTAAAGTAGTGCCTTACATTAACAAAATTTGGATATAATATGCAGCAAAATTTGGACATAATATAATGGGCAAAAGGCAGAAAAACTAAGAACCCATCCTAGCCATTAACAAGCATTTCAAGTTGGAGTAGTTAAACTGTGCTGACATGTATGTCTTCTGGTTACTGCTTGTTGGCCACTGAAGAACTACGAATATGAACAAGTAAATAGCAACAAATTTATAAATAACCAAATGTGGTCAGATAGACATATAGGTGAGTTTTCTTTCTCAGCTTTACCAGAAGATGTTTTTAGGAGAGGTAACGGTGAAACATAATGTGGTTTGCCAACCTCATATAGCTCTGGTAGACATAGGATTTACTTTTTCAAGATTTAGGTCTTTATGCTTTATCAGTTCTTGCCTTATTCTTCCCCTAGCATTTGTTTCCCCATAGCATAAACAATCTGGCAAATAATTTTTAGTAAAGAATTCCCTGAAAGCTCTTCAGCGTGATGTTACCTACACTATGGGGTTTGTTGTTTTTTTTCCAGAGGAGCTGATGGATGTTGTCATCACGCTGTGAAAGTCCACTCTCCTAAGGGGAATAATCTAAAGATTTTCAAGCTGCTAGGGTAGAAAAGGTTTTTCATGGATAAAGCAGCTCTGACAACATACAAGGAGACAGTGTCTCTGAAAAAACTCAGAAATACGCCATGGTCTCTGTCAAAAAGGCTGTAATGCTGATGTGGCACAGCAATCCAAACCATTATACAAGTGGTGCTGATTACAGATTTGAAGGGTAGACATTGCACTACAGACGGGACGCTCGAATGACTATGTAAGTTAGTAGAGAGAGATTACAAAACTGAGTAGCAAAAGACCACTTAACTTATTTCATAAGAGAGGTACAATTAAAGGAAGACAACCATCCATCATCAAAAATAGAAAATTGAATTATTTTTCTATAAAACTTATCATCATTATCCTGTAGAGGCATAGCCCTCATATGTTTATATTGGTTATGAGAGACAACTTGTATTTGATTCAAGTCTTCAGAGACATTATTTTTTCTTATGCATTTTCCTTTTCCAAAGAGCAGTGCCCACAAATCAAATGTTTTGAACCTTGCAAACCTGTCATCAAACATCCAAAGTTAAGGAGAGTGCTTATGCGGCCATTAAATAAAAGGATAAGAGAGTGTGATGAAAAAGCCAATAGTTCCTCCAAGAAATCAGCAGCAATTCAGTGGACTTAAAAAAAAAAGACTATCATGGAAACTTTTTTGTGGGTAAAGCAACTTGTTTAATTGCAAAGTTATACTAGCATTAAATAGGGAGTAGCAATGATATCAAACTATATTAATAAAAATACAACACTGTTATTAACTTGTAAAACTAAATTTAATGAGTGAACAATATATGAAACTTAAAGTGTAGCAAAAAATAAATATCTCCTTGTAGATTATATTTTATCTTTAAAAATAAGGATTATAAACTTTATTAGGGACATTTGAATTTTATAAATTAGATAATGAACTGATATTAATGATTGATGCATATTTTCTTTTATTATACCTTCTCTTTGTCAAAGCAATATTAAACCCATAGTTAGAATAAATATTAACTATGAAGAACAGCAAATATCAGAGGAGACAATAATAAAATGTGGATATTTTTCCTCAAGCATTTCTTTGGACTCTAAGAGGCTTGGCTTTGCCATGCTCATTCTGGTGAATATTGCTTTATTTATTTACCACCTAAACTGGTACTATTTGACATTCAGAGAATTAGCTTTTTAAAAAGCTCTTGCACTGACAATCCTTTAGAAGGCTCTTGCCTTTTTAACCACACTAAAGTAAGCATATTTTCTTATCAATGTGCACAAACATTATTTAAGGTCATCCGAATTCTCATGAAAGTTTGATACGTCTTCCACAATTTTCACCAATATCACCTTTTACTCCTTTGTGCATTTGATTTTGACAACATAAACCTCCTCCTTTATCAGGGCCACCTGATTATATTTTGAATTTTTTTCTTTGTTATCAGATTTCTGCATAACAGATATCATAGTATAAGAGCACTGTAGAACAATAAAATGAAAGCACCAAATACTAAAAACTATTTCTCCTAAGACATATACAATAAATATGGCAACTATTCTTTAATTATTGAATTAATTAAACAGACCCTCCAGTCATCAACTAATAGACACAATTTAGAAATAACAATAGAAAAGCAAGCCAAAAGTAGAGAACAGATAGTCACTATCAGGAGGGAAGAAGCATTATATAACCAGCATATAGAAACCAATCAACATCATCTTCATCATCATAATAATAGCCCCAAACTTGTGTCACTAAAGCCAAGTGGAAACATACCATACAGATTATGGCATACAAATGAAATATTTGTCTTAAACACTAATAAATTATTTTGATATATAATTCAGATACATTTGAATGCATTACACCTCTTATTTCACTGACAGTTCAAAATACAAACTAACGTATTTGGAACACAGGTGAATGCATTTTATATGATTAATTATTTGTACTTTTTGCTCAGTTAGTTTTTAACTCCTGTAGACTGATAAAGTTCCTCTAGAGACAGCCCTGAAAAATAGGAAGTGGCAGGATTGCAGCAGTCCACTAATGAATATCTAAGATACGATGACTCAGGAGCTGCTTGAGATCCATTACCTGTCTAATTTTTCCTTACTCTTAAAAATTAATAAACATCTTTCTAAATCTCTATACTCCAATAGGTCAAGATATGCAAAGTGCTAGCTGAGTAAGAGTGTGTGGAACCAGGACTTCATTATTTAATTTTCTTCCTTCCCCCCTCCTTCCTAACACTTTGTGAAAGAGGTGAGCACTCAACAAAGTTGTTCATCCTTTCCACCCAGTGGGCCATAGGTAAAAAGTGGGGAAGCTGAACAACAAAATAAGTTGGACCTGCCTGGTGATTTCTATTTTTAAAAACACTTGCTGATCCTTTTAACCCTGATGAAAACGACACACAGTATGAGGCTTCAGATCACATGCTTCTTTGATGTATTTCAGGCCTACAATAAAGCTGAAATATTTCAAGAGAAAAACCCCAACAAACATTCCTTTTTCTTGTAAAGATGGCATATAAGTGCACTTCTTTAGATTTTCAAAGGATAGGCTGCAGTTCTGGAAATTGCTTTTAAATATTGCACATGGAAGACAGTGTCTGTACTGAGAGAGATACAGAAACTCCCTGACACAACACAAGTAATATAATTTTGTGAGTTCCTTTAGGCAGTTTATGTCCTAAACCTACAAAGGCATGTACAAACTCAAGTAAATCTATATACCTGTTCTGTTTGGAGCTTGCAACAGAATTTAAAAAAAAAAAAAAAAAAAAAAGTCCCTTCTAATACAAGTATGAGATATATATTATATTCATTGATTTTTTTCTCACATAATTGTATTTACTTTTGTCAACCATAAACCCAAAAATATTATAAGAATACATCCCAATGTGCAGAACACATTGCAGGGGAAAGCAGAAATGTTGTAGTAAGCAATTAAAAAACTCTAATCCTCAACCTTAAAACAAAAATTTTTGAGGGGAGGCAAAAAATTACGTGATTTTTATCTATCTCAGTCAACAATGAGAAACTCCACACTCTAAAAGTACTGCAGTATGGGATAAGTGTATTGTTATAGCTATATCTCTGAATTTCCTGGCATTATGGGTTTAAGAGAGGTGCTTTATCTTAGCTTTACTTGCCTGCCAATTTAATGTTTCATGGAGTTTTTTATCTAATATAGAAAAGAGGAATAGATCAGAGGAAAAGGGAAAAAGCCAAACAAATCTTATCTGTACAACACTATCTTTTTTTCTGGCTACAGAGGTCTTAGTTAACTCCTGCTGATTTCATTTCTTGTGGTTAACTTCCATAGCTTACCATAAGAGTTCTGGTTCTTTTTTTAAAACACAAAATAAACAAATAAAACAAAAAAGATAAACAAACAAAATCCAACAACATTTTGTGTGGTTCCCATCTAAACCATCAGACATCGTATCTTTTTTTCTAAAATTAATATTTTTGCCTTCACAGCAAACTGAAATTGATAGGGATATGCATGGGGAAAGAAATAGTAATAAGGAAAGGAATAACTTTGGCTTAGGCAGCAAGGTGGATTTTCTAATACTGACAGAATTTATGATCGTTTTTACTGTTGTCTTAAAATTTTAAAATTTTTATTTGTTCTGCTAATTATAATACTGTTCTAGAGTTTTAGCTGGACATCTTTTTAGATTAGAGTTTCCTTCTAAAGCAAGATATCTCTATGTATATGCATATTTTTATGCTTATTTATACATACCAACACTATCTTTGAGGGGGATTCTTGACCCTTTTCTAAGTGCTTACGTTTTCCTGTACTTTGACAGAGCATCATGAACTTCAACAGAACTTCATAAAGGTGGGAGGTAGATAAACATATAGTGATTAGAAAGATCAACATTTTTGGCCTTTTCAAAACTGATTGTGATAGTTCTGGCACTTCAGCCCTGCAACTCAAACCTTATTCTTAAGAAACCCCAAAAACAACATCTGTTAATGGACCCACAGTAGTTTTCTTCCTAGGGCCAGCTAATCTTGCAACACTTTTAAAGGCCACTACATGTGCTGTCAAGGACATCTCATACAATTACTCCTAACTAATTTCACAGAGCAGCTGTGGGCCCTTTCTGCTGTCCTAGTGCACCGTTCTGAGTGTATGGATTCATTAAAAAGGCACTGCCAGGGCTTGGGGGCTTGAACATGAAAGGCACTGAGAAGTGGTTGAACACTGAAATGGCCTGGTTGTTTTTAACATCAAGCTGTGTGAAACACAATAAATAAACAAATTTAAGTTTTATTGTCGATCTAATATTCAATAGATCTAAAAGCCTTTTACATGTATTTGTTTTAAAATACCTTATAGGAATCCAAGATATTTTACTAAAATAGACATCAGCTTTATTAATTACTAAACATGTGCAGCTTTTACTGAGTCTAGTCAGAACTGAAGATAACAAAATTGTCAATGATTGCACTGCTGTCACATACAAAATATTTTTCTGTCTTTTAATCCACTTCTTCTGTAAAACAAACTGCCTTTACTGCTGTCTAACATGTTGTAGCCTGAAGATAACCTACAGTACTATGCAGTACTGTTACTAGATGTACTCATAACATGGTATATTCAAGCTCTGCTAGCTCAAGACACGACTGCCATGTCATCCTGTTGACAAAAGGGAACTTAGAGGAAAATCCTAATGATCTTTTCTACTAGTACATAACAGAAATGTAGTTTGTGTTACAAGAACTTAGTTAATTTTCCTCATTTTTATGAATTGACAAGCAATATTTTGAATTTTTTTTTAAAGTTTGTTTCTACTTACCTTAATATATTACCTGTTAAGGTACTACTTACCTTTCTATTATTACCTGACAATAGAAACAACACTCAAGGCAAGACTCTCTTCTTTTGACTGCCCATAGTCTACATTTAAACGCTGTAAGAATACTTGATTCTATATACACACAAATATAAACATTTTTTAAATACTGTTGATATAATTTATACTACTGTGGGGAGTGATTTGTTTTGAAGCTTTGATACTAGATATTTTATATCCACACTTTTTCACAGATATCGAAATTTTGACCTTGATAATCTTCAAATCTGTATTTGTAATCTGAAAAATATTATTCCTCAATAAATCTTACAAGGCTGAGCCCAGAGGTTTAAATTATTTTAAAAAATGGATGTGAAGTAGTTCATTAGTAATATTCTTCAAAAGCAAGTTTAGGTAGGTGGGGTAATTTCCTTTATGTCTTGAAACCAGACAAGATGATTTAGAGGTTTATGTGATCAACAAAGTAAACAAATAATTTATTTGGCTATGTTCTGGTAATCACTTGTCATTTGAATTATTAATTCTTATCTAAGGTAGTAGAAATGAGGTAGTGCATCTTTTCTGTTACTCTTCCTTGAAAGAAATGCAGAATGGGAACTGTTACCTCTAATGACTCTTAAATGTTTCAAACCCATCTGCCAAGGGGCAGAAATGCTAATGTTTGCTGAAAGAACCTAAAGCTTAACTGAATTATCTATTTTCTTATCCAAAGGACTTTGAACTAGCACTGCTAAGAGACATTTTTTTTTCCTTAAGAAAATTACCCAGCACTGATGAGATCAGGGAGGGGCTGATTTATTCTTCATAAAACAAATTCTTGTGAGTTAGGAGTGTGACTCAGACTGGTCAGTGATGTTGATCAGAGAGAGATAGCTTGGTTGCTCCTTTTGCTTCTTATCTTGGGGAGAGGAGGAAAAATAAATAAGTCACTTCTCACTTGATCACAGAGGAGAGGAACACTACTCTACAATTTACAAACAAGATAGTCAGCAGAAACAGTCACAAAAAGGAGTGAAATCAGTGAAGCCTCACAAACCAGCATCAGCTGAAAAGAGGCTCTCAAAGATAAGGCTACAACTTCATCAGAGAGTGAGAAGCCTTAAAAAGCATCATGTCTAAAAGCACTTTCAGTATCATCAACCTAATGAACAAACATTTTCATTTTAGTCCAGAGTTGTACATACCACAAATCCACAAAAGGACTTTTGTAGTTTGTTAAATATAATGGACACTCCTAGCATTTTGAGTCTTGGAGTGATAGGTGAGCTGCAAGAGCAATGTGTGGCCATAGTAAGGACAGGTATGAGTTGATGTCTCAAAGCAGTTCCTGGGAAATGAAAACAGTAATTTATTTTTAACAAACCCTTCTAGTCAACTGGATGAAACTGCTTCCAGCACAGCCTTGCTTGAAACTTTGGCCATCTTTTAGGAATTCAAGAATGAATTTGCCACAAGGGAAAAAGTATCAGCTCCAAACTGGGGAAGTACTACATAGGAAAAAACCATGGAAGTAGACAGATGCTCACTGGATGCACTTTTAGTAGTTATTTACTGAGTAATAGCATACATCCATTCACCAGTCATTTCTCATTTTCTAAGAGGTACCCATGGTCATAGTACGTCATCACCATCCATACTTGGTTCTAATGATTTATGTTTTATCATGAAAGGCTTCATGAATGTTTTGTTTTGGTGGGTTTTTTGTTTTTGTTTTTGTTTTTGTTTTTGTTTTTTTTTGGGGGGGGTCCCTGCTCTTTATAGATGTGTAAATTATTGCTATCCCACCCTGCTCTATTTTCCCCTTCTCTCTCATGCCTGCTCGAATTCCTTTAACTGGTCAAATTCTCCATCAATGCCAGGATTTATGCTTTGGGGTGTTTTGTTTCGTTAATTTTTTTTTTTTTTTTTTTTTTTTAATGTAGACTTTGCATCATGACATTGCTTAGGAAATACCTTTCCACACTTTCACTCTGTAATGTTGCTGAGCTACAGAGGTCCTTGAAAAGAACACATAAAAAAGAAACAGTTAACATATTAAGTTCAATGTATCTTTTTTCTGATACATTTCATGTACAAGATACATGAAAACTGATCTGTGCAATAACTGTTACTCCTCACATTTCTTTGTTGATTCTTTTAATCTTTCACCCTCCCGATCCTGCAGTATCACAGTAAAACATAAAACCAAGCGGAAACAAACAAACAAACAAACCCAAAACCAAACCGCAAAAACTGAAAAACCAAATTATCCAAAATTGTTGAGAGGGAAATTGAATAGAGAAAACAAAATCAACTATTTGAAATTATCACATGCGTTCTCGAGGGGAAGCACATTATGCACAAATCCTTAGTTCCTGAACAGTCAAGAGAAAGAATTTTGAGCCGATAAAAATGCAAATGTTTACAGATAGGCCTCTTTGCTAAGGGTGGGGTGGAGGATTTCAGGATGAAATGGTGATACTGTTTTGTTATACAAGGTCATTGCTTAGCTGCATGGGTGAATGATAGAGCAATTTGCTCATTGTGCTATCTACAAGATGAGTGAGTGGGCTATTGTTTGCCTATCTAGGTGGCCGTTTATTGTTTTAGGCAACAGATTGATCTTTTAGGGCGCAGGACACTGGAACAATCACAAGACGCAGCCCCCAGGGCCTGTCAGGAACGATCTCAGGGCACCAGCCAGGAATGTGGAAAACAGGAATTTTCTCCATGGTGGGCTAAAGAGATTGGTCAAACAGTAGTACTGAGCTGAGAAAGACAGCTGGGAGATGTGTAACTGTTACAGAAACATTTGGTTCTGCAAGACTCGTGGAAGCTTTAGACATTCATATCTCCTTGCTCACACACAAATATTCCCCTAACTTCTCATGCCTTGTCTGTGCTCTCCACTTCCATCCAATTTAATAAACTGACTGAGTATGAACAGGATCAGCACTAGCCGAACAGTCAAAACAGTTTCAAGAAAGTGAAGATCTATACACAAACTATGAAAAGCTTGTTTTCCCAGATCAAGCCCATCATGAGATTTTGCCAAAAATCTCCTAGTTGATTCAGGATTGTGAGGTGAGCACTCAGATCTTGGTCACCTTAATTTTTGACCAAATACGGTAATGATCCGAAGACTCTAATTCTTACTCTTATGTTAAAAGGCTCATAGTAAGTAGATTAGATAGAGGCAAGGCACTTCAATTTGCTGTGGCACATTTTCTGTGTCTATTGAAACGTGTGATGCTTGTGTCGTTAGCGCGTTGGTCATGGAACGAGCTGAAGAACTGGCATTGATTCGTCAAATCTGGCCTTTCCAAATGGTCTGCAAACCACTCTGAATTTTCCTGAAATGATAATGTTTCCTTAAAAGTTAAATGCAAGATCTCCAGAAATATTCCTTTCTGCATCTTGGTTTTGCTTGTTTTATACTGCTGGTGACCTACATTATAGGGAATGTTTTCTGTTAGTCAATTTTATGTCCTTACCTTTAGAAACATCAGGAGCACCTATTTTTCAGAAAAAGAAAAAAAATTAAAAAAAAAAAATAAAGCACGTCAGATACTGAGGATTAATTTGGAAAAATTTTAAATCCTCAGGGAGAAGATTCTGTGGAGATACAAGAAACTTCTTATTTTCATTCAATGTGTTGCATGTTTTTATGCTATCCCTGTATATCAATGCAAGAGGAACATTAAGTGACTATTGTGTACCTTGAGAAATGTATCCATTTAGAGAATTCTACCATAAAAGATAACGATGATATGTACCCCTCCCACCTTTGCTTCTTCCCTGTGAAGAAAATAGGACATCATTCCCATTTCATAGAAAAAGTACTGAAGCACAACTTACCTAACTTCCCTCAAGACAAACAGAAACAGGTACAGACATGTACCCAAACTGCAGTGCTTTAAACACATCATCTCCTTCTTAGCTGTACCAAAGCTAATTTTATCTGCCCGAGAGCTAGGAGATATGACAGAACTGTGCAGAACACATCTGCCAGTCTTATAAAGCTGTATTGAGAAATGTAATTTCCAAGTGCCTGGGGAAGGAAGCCTCACTGAGCTATAGCTATAAGTGCAGAGGAGGATGCTGAACTGCAAACAGAATGCAAGAGAATTTGTTTTATGTATGTTCAGATAGTTTTATAGTCTCCTTCTGGGAAGAAATGCAAGAAATCTCCTCAACAGAACAGTCTGTAGGATTGTTTACCTCATTATTTTGATTTTTCAATTGACCTCCAGATATGGAGAGGTAAGGTAGTATTTTTAGCAACATTCAAAATGGGCAGGAGCCATTTACTTCTCACAGTCTCTTTTGATTGCTTCTCTTGAACAAGGAGAAAAATGTAACAGGCATTCAGGTAAAAAAGAAAGAGACAATGAACCTCAGGCAAGCCATAATAATAGCGTAGTTAGGATGATTTATTTATTTGCCAGTCCTTCTGGGCTGCTTTGTGCTGACTTCATCCTGTTGCTTTAACCCTCTAGGCTCTGCATCATCTCGGGTCTGCGACTGTAGAGCTGCATAAGCTTCTCCATTCATTTCTTTTGCAGCATTAGGATTTGAATGATAACGAAGGTGAAGCAGGGTATTTATGGCAGGCTCAAAGAACCTGACAGCCTGGAACACAGCTGGCCAGTCACTCGAGCGAGATGTCCAACAGAGGAGAGCGGAGGATGTCAAAACACAGCTCAACCCCCCACATAAATAGGTTATAGAATGACAGAGTTTATGGATGGGTATTTTTCGTTGGGGGGAGGGGGTGGTGGGAGATCTACTGCATTGGAAGAGAACTGAAATCAGGGTTTTAATTTCCAGTTTAATTCCCAGTCCTGTAATTCACTTCCAACGTCTCCCCGGACAACTCACTTGGGCTCAAACGCTGATAGCCCCATTTGTTTTGCTTTCTCTAATCAAAGAGCCTTCGGGTGGAGACTGGGAAGCGCTGAACACCTCCGGCCCCCACACCTTCCCCGTTCTCGCGAGGGAGCTGCCAGGGTGCCCCGAGAGGCGGACACGCCTGACGGGGAGCCTGGATCCGGAGCTCCCTAATCCCCACCGTCGGCAGCGAGCGACACGCTGGTTCCTGCCGCTCCTGACCTGCCAGCGGCCCCACGCAACAGGGACCTCCTGCCGCAGCGCACCCCGGCAGGCACAGCGGAGCCTCGCCCAGGCTGCACCGTGCTCCCCGCGCCCGCTGCTCGGCAGCCGCCAACGCGGCTCCCACCGGCTGCTCTCGGGAGGGGGAGGCCGTGGGGCGACACCGCCCCGGCCCCGGCACGGCGTGCAGGGCAGGGCAGGGCAGGGCAGGGCAGGGCAGGGCAGGGCAGGGCAGGACACGGCGCCCCCGCGCCCCCTGGGGCGGGGGAGAACCGCGCCCCGGGCGCCCGCCGGTCCCTTCGCCTCCTCCGACGGCACCGCCCCCGCCCCTGGGACGGCTCCGGCACCACGCACGGCCCCCGCCCACCGGGGCAATCGACGCGCCCCGGTCCGGACGGCGGCCGCCCCACCCTCGTAGGACCGCGGCCTCTCCCGCTGCCGGGGGATGCCCGCCCCTTCGAGGCGGCCCGCGTCCCCCCTGGCGGCGGGGCGCGACCCACGGGCAGCCCGCCTCGCCCCGCCCCCGCCCCGCCCCGCGGGAGCCGCTCGTGGCAAAGTCACCGACCCCCGAAGCCCGCCGGGCTCCATCAAACGCCGCGGCCCCGCCCGCCGACGTCATGGAAACAAGCGCGTCAGCCTCCCGCCCGCCAGTGGCGGCGGCGGCGGCGGGCGGGCAGCGGCGCGGGGCTCCGCCTCCGCGGGCGCCGTGCCTACCAGGGCCCCGCCTCCACCTCCCCCGTTGAAGACTCCGCACGTCGAGACCCCCCCCCTTCCCCGGCCGAGCGAGGGGCACCGTCACGTGGCCGGCACTCCGCAGGAGGCGAAGGAGGCGGCGGGGACCGGCGGCCGCGGCGCCCGGAGAGGAGGGGGCGGCGGGCGCGGGCAAGTGAGTGACCGCGGCGGGCGGGCGGAGGCGGGAGGCGGGCGGATCGCTGCGCTCCGCCCCGCGCCGCCCCGCCCTGCCCGGTGGCGCCCGGCTCCTGTAGCGGTTGCTCTGCGGCGCAGGGGCTCGGCGGCGCGCTCGGCGCTGCCCGGTGCGTGCGGGGGAAAGGAGGCGGGCGGGCCCCGGGGAGCGGCGGCGGCGACGGTGGGAGCGCCCGCGAGGAGGGCGAATCGCTGATTCCTGCCGGTGAGGCGACGGGGGCGGGGTGGGCGGTCCGCACCCCCCTCCCTCCCTCCCTCCTTCCTTCTCCTCCCCCGGCTCTCCCCGCGCCGGTGCCCCCTCCCTCCCTCCTTCCCTCCCCAATTCGGTCGCTGCTTCACCCCCCCGCCCCCTCTCCCGCCCTCCTCTCGCGGCCGCAGGGCGGGGGCGGCGCGGCGGGGCCGGCCGGTCGTGGGCAGGGCGGGGAGCGCGGGGACCTTGTGCGCTCGGCGAGCGAACGAGCGGGCGGCGTCAGGTTCACGGGCGCCTCGTCCTGGTCCCCGGCTGGCGGCCGTGTCGGCCCCACGGCGCTGAGGTAAGCGCGGCGGCGGCTCGGTTCTCCTCCCGGCTGGCTGACCGGGCGGGCAACAGCTTGGCGGCAGGTGCAGCATTGCTCCGCTCCCGCCGCGGGGCTGCGAGCCGTGGCCGGGCTCGCTCGGGGGCGGCGGCGCGGCCGGAGGGAGAGGGTGCCGCGCTCCCGGGCTTTCGCCGGTTCTCCCCGCAGGTAACCGGAGCGTGCACCTGGTCGCCGCCGTGCAGCCGGGGCACGGCGTGACCTTGAGGGCAGCAGATGCGGGGCTGAGCCGCCGCGGGAGCGCACCGCCACGCCGTCGGGGACCCCGCGGCCGGACACGGCCGGCACACCACGGCCCTGCGAGCTCCTGGCGGGCGGGCGCGCACACGCCGTGGATTAAGGTGGTGCTCAGCCCCCGCCGCCCGCCGGGTTAAGTAGCCGGGATTAGCCCGCTGCGGCAGCACGACACCGACATCCCGGGCACTTCGCCGCCCCGCGGGGATTGGGAGCCCGGCACCCGAACAGCCTCCCCCGCCGCCTCCCTACCTCCCTCGCCCGCCCGCCGCGCCCCCGGGGCGGTGTTTTTGGCCGCGGCTGAGTCGTACGCAGCTTTTCCGTCGGAGCGGACGGGCTGGTTTGATTTATCGATGCCTGGCCGGGCTGCTTATCGACCGGCGCGGACGGGGAAGGGATGCGGCACCACCTCGGGTGCCGAGAGAGCGAAGCCCTCGCGGGCGCTTCGCCGCGGGTGAGCCTGTCCCCGCGCGGGGCCGCTCCGCGGTGGGAAGCGCCTCTAACGGCGGTGTCATCCTCGTCCCGGCGGTGCGCGTAACCTTTGGCTGTCGCACCACGTGAGTTTGGGAGCGGGCTGGAGCCTCCGCCGGGGATGGCTGGCCGCTGCCGAGCGCGGGAGGCAGCGCTCGCAGTGGGGCGGAGTGGGGTGGGTGTCCGCGTCGCCGTCCGCCCTGGCTTCCTGCCGAGCTCCTCGGTCAGTCGGTAAAGGCTGAAGTCGGAAGGACTTAAGGTTTCGAGAGGAAGATCTCATGAAAAGCCGTCTGTGGTCCCCGGGAGCGTTTCCTTTGGAGCTCCCTGCGAGTGGTGCTCACGAGGGGCAGGAAGGGGCTCTGCCTGAGCCCGGGGAAGCGTTCAAGGAACGAAGAGCTGTGGTTGAGTCTGTCCCAGAGTTCACAGCCTGAGGGGCAGTGTATTAGTTCGGCTGTAATAGGCGTTTATGTAGTGCTGTGCATGATCCATACTCCCCAAAAATATTTTTTTACAGTTGACTTTTTAAACTGTAGCGGCTGGTGATGACAGGCATGAGCAGTAACAAAAATTTGGGGGCTTTTTTCCGTGTAATTTTAAGACCTACATTACAGAAATCCTTAAATACCTTTTATCTATGGCATTTGTAAATTTGTAACTTCAGATGGTGAGGCTTTTTTCTTAAGGTCTGTTTAGAAGGAACTGGTGATAGTACCTTAATGCTGTGTCTGAAGCCGTCGTTTATGGAATGTTTTCGGGTATCTCACCTCACAGTGCTTGAGAGGTGACTGGCTAGGTGACTAGTCAAGCCATGTCCCTTCTTAGAAGTCAAGGTCCAAGCCCTCAGTACTTGTGAAATATCTTCCATCATTACTGGTTGGCAATCTTGACTTCCTGGGGAGTGAGGTGAGTGTGTCTTTGGAAAACCACCGCCTGTAGAAAAGCTACTGCATCTCTTAAAACATTCCTGCGTCCTAATGAATTTGGGTTAAAGTAATGTGTTTAAGTGCTTGGAAAGGTGTTGGTTAGATAACTTGCCAATTTCTAGGTTCATGATACTGTGTCTTCAGATGATGGTAGCTATAGCTATGGCCAGGGCCACTTTTTTTTTTTTTTTTTTTTTTTTTTTTTTTCAGCTGTTTGTTGGCACTTTTCAAGGATTTCTTCCAAACATCACAAATTGTGAATTCCAATGGAAGTAAACTTGTGTGTCTTCAAACTATTGGCTCTTCTGGCAGGAACAGCTTCCAATGTACTAGGACTTTAATACTTATGGCATAATGAATGGAAACTCTCGGTGTCAGTGGAAAAAGTGGTCACTGAATTCAGTGAGGAAAAAAAAACCTCATACACTTCAATGTGAAATTGTCGGTCTGGAAGAGCATCGTTGTGTGGTTCGGTTTATTGCTGCTCCTACTGATGATTGTGGTAACCGACCCAGGCTGAGTTAGCTGAAGGAAACGTGAATCCTGTGTTGTGTACAGATACTTGCAGGTTTTCCCAATCAATGTTTCTATGTCACTGCTAAATTGCAACATTATTACTTCTATCCACTCAAAGAAAGATGCATGGAAAGCCATGTGTATTATTAAAATGATACAAGTCAAAACAAATTTTAAAGGGAATTTTGGAGGTTCTATTTATAAGCACACATACTGTGACTTCTGCATATTAAGCAAATGTTTTAGGGAATTTCCAGCAGAAAACAAGATTTCTGTCCCATTAGCATTGAGTAAACTGTATGAGTTTCTTACACAAAGTTGCGTTATGTACAGATAACGGTACAAGGACAGGATCTCTATTCGTGTAATACATATTCACCTAATAATCTGGGGGTAATCCTGCAAATTAAAATCCACTGTAGTCTGAAGGTAGAGTCTCATTTAGAAAGTTACTCTTTTGTGGACAGCAATATAGAGAACTTCTGTCAGCTGTTAAAATTGCGAACCCCTAAACTGTGTTGTAGAAAGGTTCAAATGAGTGAAAGTGTCCTGTAGCAAAGGCATAAAGGTCTAGGAATTACTACTATTATCTTTATTTTTAACTGTTTGAATTTATTTGGAGAGAAAAACGTGATAAATGGGAGGTAATCATTAGATGATACTAAGAAGGAAGAAACATAGGCTGCATCTGCTAAAGCCACCTCAAAAACAGATGCTTTGGATGAATTAACTTCACCAACATTTAAGATTTTAGAGCTGGGAACTTACTATTAACTGACAGGTTCATAATGAACCTGCAAAACAATCAATAACATGCCATAGCAAACAAGTCTCCCTTGACATGAGGGTGGACAAGATAACCTAAAGTATCTTCTAACTCGAATTTCTTCCATTAAGGTAGACTAAATATTAATGGCATTCTTTACCGCTGAAATGTGACCTCAGTAATGTCTTTCAGTGTTTGAACTCTTTATTTTTATATATGTTCTCTTCTGTTTTTAAAGGGAAAATAATACTAGTGCAAAAAGGGATTCGTGTTTTATTTAAAGGTGAAGTCGGGTTTCAGTTAACAAAATTTAATACAGAATAACAGCTATGATTAGTCCTAGGCATTTGAAAGTAAATATCGTTCTATCATCCATCTTTGAATCTATGAGATCTCTGTTATAGAAATGCATGCTTACTTTATTACAAAAGGATCAATAAAATTGCAGTAATAGACTTTAATTTGTATTCTCTAGTATTTTCTACTTGTCTTAAAATAAGTAATAATAATAATACTTGTTAAAAGTTGCAGTTAAGGAGATAAGGATCTTTCTCTGCAGAGTATTTTAATTAAAAACCAGATAAAATCTAGGAGTTGCAGAATTGTGTTCAAAAAACTAGGATTTGCTCTGCCTACTGGCTTTCTAGAGTGTGCAGCAGTCTCAAGCAGGGCTTTTTTTTGCTTTTTTTTTATTCAAACCTGTTAAATTTTCTCTGAAGACATTTTTATTTCTTGCAAAGTTTAACATATCGAAGAGCAAGGGAGGCAGGAGAGATGAGGTGATACTGTTGCTAGTTTGAAAAAGAGAAGTGAACCTATGATGCTTTATGTAGAGGATTTCTCACAAAAATACTTGTATTTCTGACAAGCATTTACTAATTTAATTCAAAATAGCTTGCCTTTATAAAGACTTGATTCCTTCACTTTTCAGTACCTAATATTTGTGTTCTCCTAACTTAGGCTTCTGATAGCTGAGAAGACCATGTTCATTAATTGAACAACAGAGTGAGAAAAAAGTAAGAATTTTTTATTCATTAAGCCCTCCAAACATCTGTTAACACGTGTAAAAAATAAAGAAGATGTTCAGCAGTTTCACACAGAAGATGTAAGCAATGATAATGAGCAGTATAGAAGGAGGATTTCCAGGAGGTGACATGTACAATGAAATCAACAGGCAAAGTATTAGACTCACCCATCTTAGAACAGTTGTACCTACTCACACAGAATGTAATTTCTGCACAAACACATGGTATTGTCCAGTCTGTCTTATTTTTAAATTATCAGGCTTTCAAACACAGTTAATTAAAATGCATTTCTAGTTTTCATGACAGATTTCATTTGATATGAGCAGTGTCTTTGAAGGATCTGTCTATTCAAGCTATTGATATTCCAGTAAACATTATGAAAATTATTTCTGCTGCCATTTATAAATCTTACTCTAACTGACAGATGACAGCAGGAGGTGTTATTAGTTTAATTTTGGTGAATTGCAAAGTAGGTATGAGGCTTTTTCCATTGGTTTTTCAAAGGTCTTGTGGGAGAAGAAATTTAAAGAAAATGTAGGAGGCATTTAAAAAAGAAATCAGAAGTAGATCTGAAAATAAATAAAACTTATTTTTTTGTCCTGTAAGAGATAATACATAATTGCTGTTACAAAGCAGACAAATAACATCTGCCTTGCCTTTGAAGGGGAATGGACTGAGAAAGAAAATCTATTCCTCCTTACTGGTGTTTGCACTCCTCCTTACTGTGCTGTGCAGTTAAGGAGTGCACAGATGCATTTTGAGGATGACATTTGATAAACTTTGATGCTCGCCACTGTGTCTGGCTGGTTCTGACCACTTACAGAATGACCAGTCTCAGCACTAGGGCTAGCCCTGGCTTCTTATTGGCTATAATCTGATGCTGCTTTGTAGAAGAGAGTTTGGTAAGTTTCTCCATGGCCTCTATTTGCAGTGGACTTCAGTGGTTTGCATGTCTCTCTCTCTCTCTCTCTCTCTCTTTTTTTTTTTAATATTGTGTATGAGCTGGATGTCGCCTTAATTCCCAGTGAGCACAGGAAACACCGTGTTCTTAAAACACACTTCTGGAAGCCTATCACTTGTAATCTGCTACCCTTACTTGTGCCCTTATATTCACAGAAAGATAAGGTAGCAGCAGGGAAAACAACGCTATTGCTTTCTCACCACTTGGTGTACAGTGTCTGGTCAGAGGAGGCCCAGGATGTACCATACTCTGCATAGTTGATAGCAGCAAACCCCAACTCAAGGCAGGAAAGATGATTCAGCCCACTCTGCTTTAAGCAACTTCTGGGATGTGCACCCAAGGGTTATAGTGGTGTGCTCTTTTTCTGCTTATGTCTTCATTAAAACTTCAATATTCATTTTAAGATTTTGAATCAAAGATGAACTTAATCACCTCTACATTACATACACCAGTGAAAGAAAAATCAAGTGCTCTTTGCTGGAATGTTACAGATGGGCCCTTACGTAGAAATCACAACTTTTTTTGTGGTTGTTATTTGACCAGTAACTGGTGGCTTGTCTGCATGGCTCTTTCAGGATTGCCCCTGTGTCTCTGCAAATGCAAGGATGTGTTGCTTGTGGTGTATATTTTGGCTTCTGTCTAGATTTTAAGTTAAAGAACTGGTGACTCCATATGGGGATAGGAGGAAGAGTCACTAGCTGTGTTTGATGGAGTTTTCCCACTGTAGAAAGAAATAACCATAGTGCTATGGTCTTTATTGAAATAAGCAGCTTAGGCCACTAGCAATAAAGAAGTCTTGTAGCTACAACACACGTTTTTTTAAAGAATATTTGATGAGTGCCCTAAAATGTTAAAGGTGGTCACTTTTGGTGACTCTCCAGAAGCTTGGAGAACGTTTGGGTTTGTATGGTAAGGGTTTCAAGAGATAAGTCTCTTAAGTCCCCATTAAAAGATTTGTTAGTCACTTCTGTTAATATGTTCGATGCTTTTTTAATATTCCAAAGTTTTGTCAGACTTTTATCGTGGCCTTCTGAAACTGCTGGTTGATCAGCATAATCCAAGAGACTGAGGACAGAGAGAGCATCATTTGGGATTGCCTATTTGGCTTGTGACTGTGAGTGCAAAGTTTCACGGGCTGGCTGAGGTGGCCTCCTGGCTACTTTCATTTCCATCTTAGGCTACCTGCAATAATTCACCCCCCCTTTGTGCCATCTCTACCACTTTGAGTCTACTCAGTGCACCACTAGATGGTTTGGTGCACAAACTGGTCTCTCCAAGGTGAGAAGAGAGGCTCACGTGAGGAAAGCAACACAAATCTTTGGATTGGTGGTTGGGAATGTTCCTCCTCCTTATGCAGTAGTCACGTGAAACCATTCCCTGGAGAATGTTAGCCTTTTCACTTGGGAGAACTTGAAGTTATTGTTCTGACAGTAGATGGGAGAGTGGTTTGAGTGACAGTTTTCAACTAATAGTGTTCCATAAAAGTATATTTGGGGTAAAACACAAGATGCCTATGCCTAGGTGGTTTCTGATACTATAGTGGAGGAAAAGAAACTGTGCTTTTTGTGTTAAACTTTAGACTTGATTTCTGACATTTTTACATAAAGACTGAGTAGACAGTAACAATAAATAGGTAGGAAAGGTGGCAGCCAGTATGGTTAGCCAGCCCTTAAACTGTTTAAGAAAGGATGGTATTTTTGAATCTCTTCTGGTTATTCAGATCTAGTAGAAGATGGTAGATCAGGATCTTAATATGCATATTGAACAGGAGTTTTTTCACTTTCATCCAGATGCTACTGCTGTCAGTGTTGATATTGCACTTCAAATTGCTTTACATTGCTCGGATCTGCCAGTTTTTCTGGACTTGGGAATGAAGCTGGTGCAGAGCTTCATGAAGCCTATGGAACATAGTGCAAATCAATACCTAAATTAGAGCAGCGTCTACCAGCCTCACTCAGCTGAGGTTGTATGAAACATGAAATGATTTAAACTGGCTGTCACGGTCTGTGCCAGATGGCTTTCAAATATGCATAGTTGAGACTGACAGCTGGAGAAAGTAGGGAAGGTGCTTTACCACTGCTAGCACAACTGCTTTACTTCTGCTTTATTAATAACACAAATCATTTCAGCTTGCCTTCACCTACTTCTGCTCTCAAATCCATGTAGTTAACATTGACAGTGATTTTTCTCATTCTGCAATGAGCTTGCTTTGCATAGTGAAATGTCTTGACGTCTTCACAGAGTCTGCTTTCACATACATTTTGATAATAGGTAGATCTTGTTGTGGTGACTGCAGATATAAGGATTTGTTCCTAAACTAGAGCTGTATTTCTAAAGTGATTTGAAAGAGATTTGGGAATAAAGGACTAAATTCTCTGGGATTTGAGAAAAGCATGGTGTCTCTTCTGGATTTGTGTGTATGCGTGTTGTTTACCGGTAGTAGAGGCACTTTACAGTAGAGTTATCCTTCACACAGAGTCACCCACTCTGCAGTGCATACCAGGTTATAGGAACCTTTTGAAAGAACTTTGGTACAAACATGCACTTCCAAAATTAGATACCAGCATATAAAGCAGTGGTACATGCTAAGTCTTGCTTGTGAGTGAGTAGTTTGTGTATGGCTTTCTTTTTTTCTGGTTGATCCTGGCGTTGCTGGGCACTGGACAGCAGCTTCTCAAACCATATTAGCAAAATGGTTTAGAAAAAGTTAACTTGGCTGTGCAAAGTGTGACACTTAAAACTGTGTTGTGCTACCTTCTCACACAGGAAATTGGTTTACCAGATGGAAAAATACAAGGGATGTATGCTTGAGGGGAGTACTTCATATCTTCTGGGAAGATAGCTGTAACATTCTTGATAGATAAACCTCTCATTCCAAAACTTCAACACTGAATTTGCATAGGCTCAAAGTTTTATATTTGCCTTCTATTGACAGTCAAATCTAAGGCTACAGGAATTATTATGGAGAATAATTGGGCAAAATGCTTTGAACTGGACAAAGTTAATACATGTTGCTTTGAGGCAGTGATTGTAAAACAAACGAATTTCAAGCTCCTGATGGGGAGCTGCCAAAGGTCCCTCCTGAGTATTACTGAGCTGACAAAGTAAAAACAATTCTGATGGGCTTTGCTCTTCACTGTCACACTTGGCAGTAGCTGAAAATGGTGACGTGGTTGTAGGGCTACTGCATGGCCTAGATTTCTGGGGTGAGGGTGAACAGGAGAGCTGAGGCTGGCTGGCACGTGTACCCTATTGTGGGGAGGAGGATGCCTGTAGGAAAGGTCTTGGCCACTCCGCAGGACAGGGAGCCTGAGCCAGCTGCAGGGCTCTCCTCTGCTGGCAAGGACTGGCCCATGCTGGGCAGCATGAGCAAGAAAGAGCATGACCAGTGGGTTTTGCCTTTAGTCATGCTTGTGAGGCTACATCCAACAATGGTGCCTTGTTTTGCACCTCTCCTGACAGTCGATGAGGGGCTGTCCTGTGGTGTGTGGGGAGAAGTAGAGGTGGTTTTGCTTGACCTGGGAATGGGAAGGCTAAAGAGGGACCCTGGCGATGTTCTGTAGTGGGGCCTTGAAGGGAAAGTGCAGCTAGGCTCACCTTTTTCCCAGGATGAGAGTGGGGGTGTGGAGAAGAGATTCCATGATTGACTTGAGCTGGTGAGGCCTGTGCTGGCTGGAAGGGGCAGTCCCTGTCACTGTGTGACCTTCAGGAGGAACTGCTGGTGTTGCTGCTGTCTTCCTTGTCACCGGTTCTCATCTAGGGCTGTCCCCTGACCTTGAGGTCAGGTGAGCGGCGGTGCTGGCGCAGGGCTGTACCTTCTGGCAGTAGCACAGGCTTGGGTATTCCTAAACTAACTGTGAAGCCACATCCTTCCTCTTGCTCTGACATGGTAGTGCAGCTGCTTGATATGCGAGTTCAGCCCAGCCGACTGTGCTTAACTTTGGCAGAGCAATCCTGGCCACTTACATAAGCGTCTTAAAAAACTGAAACTAGTCACTCTGGGCTGCTTCTGTTGCTGAAGCGGCGCAGGCGCATCTAAGATGAGATCCGTGTGACTATTTTAGATCATGTCCTAGGTGCCTAAATTTAATATTTTGATATATATGTTTTAATTTTTCCATTGCCTACTTACAAAAAGCACCTGAAGTGCCTACCTTAGAGGTAGGTGCTCCCATTTGGTCAGGTGAGTCTTGCATATGATGGAAGGAATGTAATGTTTTAACCCATGAAATGTGCACAGGCTTCAGAACTTGAGATAGACCCTTCAAGTGGTGAAAACAGGTGATGGGGAAGAGCACAATTTCATCACTGACTTTAAAAAAAGCTCTTGCATCTGCTGCATGCTGTCTATTACCAATTATTGAAGTACTAAGTCTTGGGAAGTGATCAATGGTTAAATCAGTAGTTGTTCAGCTGTGTACTAAATGGAAGGGTTTCAGGTTAAAAACTGAGACAACAGCAAGCTTCTGTAGATTCCTAAAGGCAGCTGTAGCAATTCTAAAGTTTAAAATTCCGTGGAATTTGGTGTAGAAGCCTTCACCAAGAGGAAGGATGCTCATGTTTCAAGGGGCTTTTCAGCCCTTTCCACCACACCCTACTTACTTTATATAAAGTGTGTCTTAACTTTCTGATTCGAAGCCTAATTTCAGACTCAAATTGTAAAGTGTGTTGTAAACATGGTTAGTTGGGAGCTTAGCAAGGCTTCAGTTGCCAGATGAACTAGAATTTGTGGTATATTTCCTGCCAGTATGGTTTCATATTTGCTTCACTCAATCAGGTTCAGTGTAGTTCTGTGCCGTGTTTTGAGTTGGCACTGGCATTGGATTATCTGTGTGATGAGTCTGGTTAGATAACCCTTCTGCCTGAGAAAAAAAGCATTTTTACTGTCTATGTAAGAGTTTTGTATACCTACAGGAACTTCACTGTTGTCACAAGAGGCTGCAATAACTTGGGGAAGTAAGGGATGATCAGAGTTGTTGGTATGCATCCCAATACTTGATCATTGCCATGTTTATGATGGAAGAAGCATGGCTTTCCTTGCTGTGGTTGCTCTGCGTAGAGCATATTGAGCAGCCTAGCTGGAGTCCTGGGAACCACCCAGGCACAGCACACAAATGGAGAACACTGCAGGAGCTCTTGAGTTTCAAAAGCAAAACTGCAAGGTGGCTTTGTTGCATGATAGGGGTAAAACTTTTTAGTCAGCTATAAAATAACGTGTAAGCTCTATAAGATGGGAAACAGTTCAGCCCACTCTGACTTACTCATTTTGTGAATCTGCCATGTGAAAACGAAGGTGAGAAGTGAACACCGCTTTCTTGTACACGGGGAGAAGAAGCAGCCATCTTAATTTGCTGAAGGATGGTTCTACTATTTTTAAAACCTGAAACAAGTGAAGGCTAAATTATGTAGCTACAGGCACATTCTTTTTTGGTAGGTAGTAATCAAAATCTAATGATTCAAGCTGTCAAAGCTTTTTAAAGTTCATGTGAAGTTTAAGATGATGGAAATTTATCTTTTCTTTGGGAGGAGGAGTGTTTTGCTGTTCTTCTAGAAGAAACTTTGAGACAAAGGCATTTATTGCACTTGTGTGAGTTTCTCATATACAGACTTCTAAATAGTGAAACTTAGAAATAGCCACCCCTTAGCCTCATACCAACAAAGTTAAGAAATCTGGACTTTATTTAAGAAAAAAAAAAATCCAGTCAATTTTATAGAGTAAAAAGACATGGATGTCTGTTTGTGGAGTTTTTGCCAGGAAGGTATGTTGTCTCATGTTGGCCTGGAGGTTTGGGTTCACCTTCAGAAGAGGGCAACAAGCTATCAATCTGTCTGCTCAAAGCCTGTTTCTCCTAAAACTGTTTCCACAGCCGCCACTCTGTCAACACCGTTTGGTCATAATTGTCCACTCCAAAGCAGGCTGATCAATGGAAATGCTAAATAAAGAGCAAGAGCTCTTGCCTTAGAGGCTGTGTAAAACCAGATTTGCCAGGAGGCGTGTGCCTCTGTGAATATCACCTGAAAAGTTTACTGTTTGTTACCTTCTAGTCCAACACTCCTGTGTGACTTCTGGCTCCTTTGCTTGAGGTTTTCTTGAACTCTGAGTTTTTCAGCTTGTCTTCCAGGTAAAGTTGTTTTCTAAGAAATGGACAACCAAAAGGGTTTAGTTATTCAGAAACTGGGAGACAGCAGAATCCATAGGAATAAAGACTTGAATTGCAGCTATATGATGCAAATGAGGGGTTTCTTTTTTTTTTTTTCTTTCTTTTTTTTTCTTTTTCTTTTTCTTTTCTTTTTTCTTACATTATGGTACTTGTTAGTACTGTTAGAGTTGCTCCTGCCATTCGTCAGGTGTGAGACTTTTAAGATGTGACAGCTTGTTGAGGATCAGAAACAGAACACCCACTCTACTGCCCATTGACATACATGTCTATGAAAGACCAAGGAAGTTCCTGGCATGCTTTAAATGTAAGTGCATTAGATGTGCAGGCACAGCTCTTTTAGTGCTTTCTTACAAGGTATCTTTTTCACAGCTGATAAGTAAAATGATGTCTGTACTCCCTCTGCTGGCTCTGCAAAAGTAGCTTTCGTGAGCTTAAATAGCTGAGTAGCACCTCTTACAAATATGCCTGTGTGTAATACTGAGTTAAGAAAGTTTAATGAATAGAAGAGGGATTTTCCTGAAAAATGGGTCAACAAATAGTTGCTGAAAGCTAATCAGGTGTCTCAGATGCTATCTCCTGCTATAAAGGTAAACACCGGTGTTGTATATACCTTTGTAATTGTAGTCTGATCTGTTTTTGTGTATCAACAATTGGATGGGGCTATCCATTAAAATACTTGTACATCTAGTTATACATCTAAGCTCCACTTTTATAGGTATTCTATATGTACATGAGGAACTATAATTAGAAGCCTCACATGTGAGAAGTAAACTTATCTACTTCCATAGAGTGCCAAATACCTCTTATTTACTTATTCTGAGTTTACTTGTTTCTTTCTATGTGAAGAGATATTCAATATAAAAATTCTCAGCCAGAATGGAAGAAGTTTAAGCTTCAACAAAGTCTTGGTATATACAGATACTATGAACATAATCAAAACAATTGCACTTGTAAGTCAATAGACATCTATACATGCCAGTGTAGTTCATTCTGTTGTCTTGTTTTCTATTATATAGATAAGATATCGTATAGATAAGATTATATAGGTTAGATATTATTATTCTATTTTACTACTGCTCTGGTTGTTTTTAGTTTGTGGAATTCAGTGACAATCCAACAGTTTCAGAGAACTGAAAGGATAACCTACCCTAGTATACTGGTCGGTAACCAGATAAGTGGAATAATAAACCAAACTGCCTTTTTACCATCTGCTGGTTCAAAACATCTCTGAACAAGAACCTTTGAGCCTTGTGACTTGGAATCTGGCTCCTGGTTTTGAAGTCTGAGGAGATTTTCTGGATTTTTGACTCTGCAAGATACATTTCCTGGAAAACAGTCTTTTGTCCTGACACTTGAGTTGTATAATTCATAACTGTCAAATATTCCAGAACAGTAAAACTACTGTGCAAACTCAATTAAGAATTCAGTTCAGCCATTGTAATTCCTTCTGTTGAATTTCTCTTTGGATGTACCCGTGGCTGTCTGCAGATGTCTTCAGGCTTTGCTGTGTTGAGAAGGGACTGTTTGGCTGCAAAAAAACCAGTTGCTCAGGCCTTCACACAGAGGTTAGAACAAGTCATCTTCTCACAGCAAGGGTGTTCCCCCTACCAAATACGCTCTTCTTCCCCTGCTATTGTGGATTAAGTTCTTGAAGTTTATCCCTGTGACTTGGCTTAGGATCAGAATTCAGTTTTACTGCCAATATTTTTTTTAATGCCTAAAGTTCTATTTTAATAATTATGTAAGCTGACAAGTAAACCAAAACT
Source organism: Phylloscopus collybita (assembly GCA_027886175.1). Taxonomy (NCBI): domain Eukaryota; kingdom Metazoa; phylum Chordata; class Aves; order Passeriformes; family Phylloscopidae; genus Phylloscopus; species Phylloscopus collybita. The sequence continues at coordinate 42,943,160 of JAJNNQ010000137.1, read as the reverse complement.
TGTGGACCTCCATAGTATAGGCCATTAAATTTAGCTTGGGAGTGTCTACCTTCAACCCTGGTCTTGTCGAACAAGAACAATGGAGAATTCTCCATGCACAGGAAAAGGCATCAATTTTTTAGGAATGTCTAATAATATGTTTCAGAAATCTCCAAATTAAGAAGTTGGAGAATCCTGATCTTAAAATATCTTAAAATAATAAAATAGCTTGGTTTAGGCTTCCTGTGGGCAATTTTGCCATGATGTAATTGCTTAAATACTTGAAAATATTTGCTCTGTGAAAAATACTTTGTGACAGCTGATGGCTTATTTTAATAATAATTGCTCAACAACAAGGTAATGTTTTAGTAACTACTTACTTTTTCAGTTTTGAGGAAGAAAGCTGTCTTGAAAGCTGTTTAGCTTAATTATGTGCCTGAAGCATCACACATCAAACTAGATTGAGACTTTGACAGACAGCTATGTAACTGCCTAAAATTGTTTGTTCTTTTACACTTAGTTTGATTCTGGATTCTGACTGTATATTCTTTGATCACATTACTGACTTCCTTTATTAGATAACTGCTCTCAACTGTTCAAATACCAACAAAACTAGTTATTCCACCACCACCCCACCACCCTAACCCCCCCAAAAAAACCCAAAACAAAACAAAAACCAACCCAAACAAAACCCCAAACAAACCAACCTCTTCCCTAATTTCGTGCTGTATTTGTTAGAGCAGAAGATTTCAAAGGCAATGGATACATGTGCAAAAATCTGACTCCTGTAGCAGGGGTATGACACACTAAGTAGCAACTTGCTATTAGTAATCTAGAGCAAGCTACTAACTACTGGTAACAAATCTAAGTGCAACATACAAAACTACATATAAACGTTCAGTATAATTTTTTTTTTTTTTTCTGAAGGTGAACTGGGAACATTGTTAATAATTGTTAATAAGCTGTGCTGCAATGTCTGAATAAACATGAAGGAGATTTAAGAGTCCGTTGGTATAAATTTTTGTCTCTCTTACAACATCACTTTCCTTGAGAAAAGGAGGAAATGGAAAACAAATATTGTAAAATAATGGAAGTAAAATCAAACCAAGAGGTTAATAGGTTAGAGATCATGGTAGAACTTCACAGTCAATCTGCTTGTCATGGTGTAAAGATTTGAATTTTTGTGTAACTTAAAAAGTCAAATTCATAACAACTTTGAAATGAGGTAGATGATTGGTTTTCACTGTGTAGGACTTTTCATTAAGTTTCACTTCATCTTCCTTACCAGTGTTTTCCTTACCTCAGGTCTGAAAGTGTGAATAACAAGTCTGCTACTTGTTACTAGCAGATTTCATACTTGCACCAGTTTTTTCCAAGTCTTGTCTACATCAAGTAGGTGTTTTTGTGGTTTTTTGTTTTTTTTTTTAAAGGCTACTAAAATAATGCTTAATAATTATAGAGGTTTTCAGATGGCTTCTTTCTATATTTCCCTTGACAAACTAATTAAAACAAATCATCCTTAATGGGACTGAAAAGCAGGTTTCTGGAGAACAGTCCTAGCACAGCTGCTTCCTACTATTCTACTTTCTTGTCTCCAAATGTTACATGTCCTTCAAGCTTAAGGGTCTATAGAAAATGCTGAGGAATCAGCTGATAGCATCCTTTGACAAAAACAGGCATACAGGAGTTTGCTTAGGAAAGTGCAGAAATAGGAACAGAGAAGGAATCTCCAAAAATTACCTTCAGAAAGACTGAGTCCCTAACTATGGGAGTTTGGGTGCTGTGTCATTTTTTGTTTGTTTCATGATACTTGATCTCAGTCACTTCCCTCCACTGGGGAAGTTACTCCTTACACTGAGTGTTACGAGCCTCAGGCTAGGGGAAGCTCTTGTCTTCCTTACTCTGCTTTACCTGCATGCTGCATAAGAGAGATTTGTGAGTTGCAGGGTTTAGATTAAAAATATAGTTGGCTTCTGACTTAACAAGAGTTGGTGAGCCCCTATTCAGCTGTATAGTGAAAGAATCCCATGCTGAGCCGAGGTGTGATACAATCAGATGTGCAATGGCGCTGGTCCTTTGAGGAAGTCTGTTGGAAGCCATGAGCTGAACGTACAAATATTTTATGTTATTTAAGGAGTTTGTGCCATTAGCAGCGATAACGTGCACAAATTCAGCAAGATGCTTGAGATTTGTCACTTGAGTGGAGAAGCTGATCCTGCCTTTCCCAATTCCCTTTCTGCAGAGATACTGTGTGCTTTTGGTTTCACTAGAAACAGAATGATTGCTAAAGTTGCACACTGTTACAGTGTGCCACTGTAAAGCAAACTCGTGTGGGAAATAGCATTGTGTAGAAGGAACAAAGTATGTCTGACTTTGCTGAGTCAGAATGATGGTCTGTAGTCTTCATGGGTGGGTAGGCTCTTGGCCCTGAGGGCCAGCTGGAGATGAACTGTGAGCATTTAGCTGCGCCAAATGCATTGGGCTCTCAATCCAGATACCATCTTTTGGAAAGACAAATATTAAGCTTGTTAAATTAGCAATTGCTGTTGAGGATTCAGAGCTACCTTATCAGAAGACTGATACCTTGCTGTCTATGCCAAAGGTAGTTATGCTCCAGGCATCTGAGTACCTGCTGGTTTACCACTTCGGCTCTGCTAGCTTTGTGCTTTCATAGGTCAGGGGTGTGAAGGGAATCTAATGGCTCATCCTCAGCACTGAGTAGGTTCAGCTGGTTGTGGTGTAGTTCTTCAAAGCATGGCCTTTCCCTAACTGGGGGACTTGTGCCAGAGCTGAATTAGATGCCTAGCACCCTCATAATTTGAATGATTGCTGATTAGACTGGAAGCAGAGCTGTCTGCAAAATGCATTAGGATCCACTGATGGATCTTAAAGACTTAAAGCCTTTGGTTTATGGGAAACTGGAGAAGGGATTTCCTTTACTATGTGGCATAGGACTTATAAATATTATCATGGAACGTGGTTTTATTTCACTTTTCCTGAGTTGCTTTCTTTTTTCTAATTAATTAATCAAGCACTGATGTCTCTGTAATCCCAGAAGCCTAAGGAGTTATGCACAATAAAGTTCTTCACAACTGAATACTTCAGAAATGAAGCTATGATTATTAATTGCACATAGCCAGTTTGTATAGCAATTTTATATAGCCTATCAAAATGGAGAAATTAATTAAATTTACTGTATCTGCTTGAGCCATTATCTGACAGTCAGGTGAATTTGCTGTTCAGTCCAAACAGTGTCTGCCCTTCACTGAAAAGTGATGTACCATGCTATTTGTTTAGTGGCACGTCACTTGACTTGTGTCCTGGGTTTGCTCAACTCACTACAGCTTGAACCTTTCCTTGCAGGGAGATTAAATGTTATCTTAGAGGTTGCAGCCATATACTTCCATGATAAAGATGCTTCTAGCATTAGCTGAATGTGTATCTGTTCCTTCAAGCAGGCATATCCACATTGCTTGTATGACTTCTACAAAGAAGTGAGCCCCTCGTGGTATCTTGTGGGGAAACTTGTTCAGACAGTAGAAATGCTGCTATTTAATTTTTTTCACTGAGGTGGGGGAGATCCTTTTTGGATGGCAGCTTTCTGCATCACATGGCTACAAGGAGCCCAGTCACAGCTGTAGAGCCATGAAATGCATGGCTACCATCACAGCTAGTAGGAGAGTGGAGACTTGGGAATGTGGCATGGTGCTTTCTTGCTCCTTGGATCCTGGAGGGGGGAAGATTTCATGGCTAGAAAAAAAAATATTTTTAAAGATCACAGAAGTACATGGAAAAACCACGAGCAGTGAAAAGAAGAAAAAAAACATTAGTAAAGGAAGAAATGCCAAAACCATTTGGAGTGCTGTATATCCTATGAGAGACAGACTTAGAGCAGGACCGAAACTGGAATACCTTCTCTCGGTGGCTGAGGTGCTGTAAAGAAGAGTAGAAAAGCACACAAGAAGTGTATGCTCTGGGCCTGGGGTTGCCTGTGTGGCTGTTAGAACAGCAGACCTCCCATACTCTATTACTTCATTAATGCAGTTGGCAGAGTCCATGGCTTTTCCCAATGCAAAAGGATAAGGGTGGCAGGTGTAAGTTGCAGTGTTAGTGTCAAATAATGAGAGCTGCTTCGGGACCTCTGTGAGTGGGAGTGTTACACCATGTCACTGTAGCACAGCCATACCTTTGGTCACCTGAGGATGTGACAGACATGCTGCTTTGTTAGAGTTAGAAAGTGCTGTGGTGGAAATCTCAGCTTTGTGCATTCTGTCTACTAACACTGCTTATATATTCCCTGTCTATGTTAAAGAAACAAACTCCTGAGAGAAGTATTTATTGTATTATATTGGATTCTGGACATGGCATTGTCATGTGTGTACTGATGACTGAGCAGTTGATTTACCATCATTCTACAGGCAGGTTCCAATAGCTATATTGCAGTAATGCTTCAATGTGTGTAAAACAGTCCCAGGCCAGCAACCAACCCTGCATAAATGAGAAAGTTTGGAGTAGCCAGAAGTGTGTGACAGTGCAGGCAGCTTGGCAAGCTAGCCTTTATATGGGTGTCAGACTTCAGAGAGATGGAAAAGTATTATCATGAGGAAAGACTAATTTTAAAACTGAAGATGTCACTGAAGGATAAAGCAATATGTAGTCTTACTAAGTTGTAGAATATTTCAGATAATACCCTGAGGTGAAACCTACTGAACATGCTTCTTACACTGTACTGGAAAGTAGAGGCCCAGTAGAATAGATTAGTGAGCTAAGCACTCAAAACTTATCAAAAAGAGCTAAAGGTATTACCAGTATAATCATAATAAAGAATTTTGCAAGAGAATTCACTCTTATATTTCTGTAAAGCTGTACACTGGATTCTCAAATTCAAATATTGAGGTTAAAAACAAACAAACAAACAACCCTACAAAACAAACAAAAAAACAACAAAAAACCAACAAACAAACAAACAAACAAAAGACCAAAAAACCACCATAAACAAAAAGGACCCCTGAACCTCCTGCTGTAACCAGCAGGAGCAGCAAAGTTGTGAAGTATTTCTCAAAAGTGCTGCTCAAGTATGGACTAATTATGATATTTGAATTAAAAAACCCTCTGTCTCCTTAGGAAGAGAAGATGACAAACATAATTGCAGTTTTTGAAAGGGATTTTCTCAGAATGACTCTTTTAGCCAGTTTATTTGGTGTATTTCTGGCAGGCAGGAAGTAATGACATTCTGGGAAAGCTAGCATGGCTTTCAAAATATAGCTTTCTGAAGAAGTAAGGCTCTTTAAAGGTTTAAGGATAAGGGTCTGTGGTCTGGTATAAGTATACTGTGGTCTGGTATTTCCAAAAGGCTTGTGAAGCATCTGAGGACAAAGGTTCTCAAAGTGGCTCATTGCAGGCCAGAATGGAAGCTTCTTAAACTTTGGCCACAAGAGAACAAAACATATATCCAGTTCAGCATCATAGTGTGGGCTCGTTGAGAGTGGGTGACCAGACCTGATGCTGTTGTTTTATTTTTCTTACGTTCCAGACCCTTGCTTGGTTGGGATGGTGATTTTGAGGATCATAAATAGATATTTTACCTCACTAATATAACAATTTGTATATTGCCTGCTTATGGTTCAATGAGCATATGGACTATTTTGTAGTTTATACATGCAGTACATATATATACTGTTTATACATAGCAGTAAGCTAGTCCAAAGTAGCAAGAAAAGCCTTAAAACGTTACCTAAGTTAATTTTACTGCTCTAATAAAAAGGAATTGGTTATATACAGAGTGACTTTATGGAAGTAATTAGGCTTAATATCAGCGGCATAAATATTTCCTAGTAGCTTTAAGACTATTTTAAAATTTCTTTTGAAGTTTTCTGAATACAAGAAAAATCAGGTAAGAATGGACTTTTGCCTTTTGCCTGAAGGCTCATAAATCTAAAGAGCTTTTTGCATCTCTTTGATGTCATGAAGCATGATCACAGTCAAAAGCCTACTGCTCTCCATAAATGGATACTATCATAAAATAATACTTTCTGAAAGAAAAAAAAAAATGGGGAGTGTTCAAATCAGGATGAAATGGTAAATATAAATTCTGTGAAAAAAGATTGAAAAGATTTTTCAGGACCAGTAGGAATAACTGATGAAATCAGCTGCTGGTTTGCTGACATTGTCAGAACTGACCAGCTGGATGCATTGCTCTGAGCTTTAAATGCAACAAGTAACTGAAATCCAGGGATCCAACTCTATCTCTGTTTTGGTACCATCTCACTTCACCTTTACTTGAAACTTAGTTGCATATAGTGATGTCATATGCCTCGTTGTGTGTGTTAACACACCTGTCAGGGTTTGTGACCGGAACACATTTTGCACTTTGGGAATGCCAGTAAACTCTGTTGTAGTCTTATGGTGCATACTTTTAGTGAATTGGTTGTCATACATGATACCACCCTATCTTTTTTTTTTTTTTTAAACTTGAGCTTTGTCTTGTCATTTTTGTCTATATTGTTTTGACAAATGTTGATGAGAAAAGTGTGGTAAGTTGTTCATGAACTTAGTAATGTGGATATTTATTAATGGATGACTTTACTATTTTTTTTTAAACACTCTTAGGTTCATATATTTAGCTATTAATATGACACATCTGTTAAAAGAACTTCATTTATAGCATAAATGTGCAGGATTAAGAGACTTGAAATCTTCAGTCATCTTATTTAGGCTCAGTGGATCTGAAGGAAAGGAAGACATTGATGGGCTTTGGGCAAACATTTTTTTTTTTCTTGCATTTTAAACACCAGCAGGTTTGCCTTCAGCTATCAGCTGCCTTAGTCTGAATTTTGGCAGCTTCACTCACCTCAAGTTAGATGAGGAAGCTGACACATACAGTAAATGCATTTTAGGTACTTGGACACACTCAAAATGATTCTGGATGGGACAGAAAAAAAAACCTTTTTTTTTTTTTTTTTTACACTGGGATTATAGTCTTAAACTGGAGTAACCTTGTATTGCAAACAGTCATCTTGAATGTAGCTTTTAGCTGGTAGTGTCATCACAGAGCAGAAAGTGGATAAGCCTAGGAAGAGGAAGTACAGAGAAGGAAGCTTCAGGGCCTGTGGGTGGAGAAGAGAGATGCTATGAATGTTGATCAGAGCTGTGGACTGCAGAGAAGTGTGTTAAGTGGTTCAAAATTTGACACTTTTGCATGGTTTTGTCTTAGGTGTTTGTTGTCTTGTGGACAAGCCAGCAATGTAGTATGAAGTAGGTGACTATGAAAGCCTAGTATTTCAAACACATGAAACACTTGATGCTTTCTTTAATGATGATCACAGTGGTTTTGTCCTCAGGGATTTTCCAGTAAGTCTCAAAGTCTGATGTTCCTTGAAATTTGTCCTAGGTTTTTCTGAAACCCTTCTTGTTGTATCAGTCTGTCTGTTTTTGGACCAGTAACATCTATTTGGTTACCTCTATTTGGTTACATAATGATTACTTTAAACTCTTGATAAAATAGTTTCCTACTCTATTCTATACAGCACTTTCTGATCTTGTTTCTCAATCCAGGTGTCACTTCAGTTGGAGCTGAGTTGTTTTGTGTGTGGGGAGAGGCCATGGTTTGGACAAGGCGGGGCAGGGCTGTGCAGATGGTTGATGGCACAACAAAATGTCTGCTTGCTTGCTGGGCTCCTGGCAGAGGCTGTGGACCAAGCTGCTTTGTAAGAGAAGCTTATGTCCTTCATGCCATAATAACTCACCTTCGAGACTTGTACAATTTTTCCTTGCTGCTACCAAAACAGGAGGAAAATTATTGCAGAACCTGTGTGTGAACACTGCTAATTTGTACTACTACCAAACCGACTTCAGACTACTGAAGTCCTTATTTGTTTGCTAATATTTCAAAAAGAAATAAATTTGGGGTCTTAAAGAAAAGAAACCACCAATGGATGAAATGGTTTCTAAAAGTGTCAATCATAGTAGGCAGCAGAAATCCCTTAGATTAAGTGCTATAAATCACAGAATCACAGAATAATTTGGGTTGGAAAGGACCTTTAAATGTCATCTTGTCCAACCTCCTGACAATGAACAGGGACAATACCAGTGTTTAGATCCAATGCAGAATCTAGGCCAGTTTTTATTTCAGATAGGTAAGTACATCTGCTTCCCAGGAGATTAAGCTTCAGAATTAAATCAGATTTCTCTTTGAAAACTAAGCAAAAGTCGTGACCTTTGATGAATTTACCATTTATAGCACACAGGCTGTAATAACTGAAACTTGTCATTACAACACTGTTGAGCATATTTAAGGCTGAAGATGATATGCCAAAAACTTCATTTATGCCCTCTGCCTCTTAGTTCTTCTGTCTACTTGTACTTGTCTCTTCATAAACCAGGCTGTCTGAGATGTTTGCTCTAAAACATGGCACTGAAATTATTTAACTTCTATTTGCTCAGGCACATTTTAGCTTACAGAACAGTGACTTGTAACTGCATACTGTTCTGTATTAATGTTTTGCTTCATTAGCACTCATTCATATTCCTGGTGAAACAGCTGGTGAGTTTCTGTAGCCTGTCAAGTAGGTGGGAGGATCTGTCTCTTACAGTAAGAAGTTTGACCCTTCAAAGCACAAGACCTCAGTCAATTTCAGTGTGATTTCCAGGCTACTTTCTCAGTTATAGTTACTTTCCATTGTAACAATATTCCATTGTAATAATATTGCAGACAACTTCCCTTCTTTCTTCCCCCTACCCCTGCAGTATTATGTAATGGCTTGAAGTTGTGGATCACACCCAAACTAAAGTATGCAAAAGCATATTATATTTTTTTCAGTATCTTTGAAGCTGTAGGCAGGTTAAAAAGCATGACAGCTGAAACATATGGGGACAGTTTTTATCACAACAGCTTCTTGGTATGCAGATCTGTCTGGTGTTCATTGAACTAATTAGATTAAACAAAGGCTTTCCTGAGATAATCACTTTGCAAGCCCTTTCCTATATTACAGGGCCCAGTTTTAGTGTGCTGCTGAAGGTCAAATGCTACCAGCTAATGCTTCGTATCTGAATGCATATTGTTCAAGCAGATGTATAAATTAAATTGAATGACACAAGATTTATAGTTGCTGAAGCTTGGACTCTTGAGGTATGAATGTGCTAAGTGTTTTACTATCGATTAAGAAAATTGTGTTTCCTTTTAGGTTAGTGAAGCAAGTATTAAATGTAAATGTAATGATAGGAAAAGCTTGGATAGAGGTCTAAGGTATGCTAGGTCCTGTGCATCTGGGCAATAGTATTTGGGCCACCATAGGAAATCTTGAAAAAATATGTTGCAGCTTCTAATTTGGTCAGTGCAGAACGTTCTGCTAAATATTTAGTAGTACTAAATAGACAAGTAATCTATGGTCTCTTCCTGCTTTGGTAAGCATCTCTACATGTAGACTTCTGTTTGGAGCTTTTCCTTTCTCCAGTCCAACTATGGAAACTTATGATGTTGAACTTCCAACACTGGTGAAGTTGTCTAACCTTTGTTTAAGGGGTTATGGGTTTGAATTAGTGTCTTTGTCTGGTAACAAAACACAGTCCCTCAGCAATAAATAGTAATTTGATTTGGGTAAGGAAGTTTCTCCTCATAAGCAGTTTCAATGATATGATGTGTCAGTGAGGTTACTACAGCCAAAGAGCTGCAAGGTCTTCTCAGAGGGATTTACACAAGTATCTGAATCCTACCTGTGAGAGTATGTGCTGCTATTAAAATGTGCCTCTGCAGTTCAAGTTTTTTAGTCACTTGAGTGTGTCAGAGAATAGCTTTTAAAGTTATTCCTAGTCTCAGTGATATAAAGGGATAAACAAAGTGTCAGTGATAAAGGATTATCCAAAAGTTGATATGTCTAGTGAAAGATAGACATCTTAATCATTTTGTATGCAGCTTGTTTAAGCTGGACACTTAACAGAAAACTTCAACTGAATTAAACTTTAAATAGGCTGGAACTTCAGCAGTGGTGTATAAATGAGTTTTAGCTTTATAACTGTTTCTTGAATTTCAAATTTGAGATATTAACAGATTGGAATTTTGAGGTGAGTTGCTTTTAACTATAGTGCTTCAGAGCTCATGCTATTCAGTTATTTCAAATGGCTGATGCAATAAGTGAAAAATGAAAGCCTGGTCAAAACAAAATATTTCATTAGTTGAGAAGATAAGTACTATTCGATGATCTTTGTAACTTTAAAATGCACTTTCTTTTATGCTACTAAATTTCAGTCTTAATAGTTTCATTATGCATCACAACTGATGTTACAAAAGTGGGCTCTTGGAACTTGCTGTAACAGGAACTGATTGAATGTTGCAAGGTTTTGCAAATCAAAACTGCATTAAGGGTATTTCTTAAAGAAAGTTTCTTTGCTGATTCTTACAGAAAAATCTGTGAACTAAGTCCATCCTGTATCTGTATGACGGGAAGCTCTCTGTTAAAATGTCTGGTAAAAATGGACTACTTATTTTGTGTAAAAATTGATAATGCTTATCAAGTTTTTATCATCTGGAGCAACTTTGCACTTGCTCAGTGTTCAGAATTTGAGGCCTTAACACTGTTCCTTTTAATTTTCCACATTTCTTTGCTAACTTGGGTGTACCAAATACTTTGTATCACTACTACAGCTGATCTGTAGAACTGCACTGTTTTTGTAGTTCATGCATGCTTATTGAATTTGCCTGTGAACCCTAAGGGTCTGTTGGTATGTTAGGACCTCATTTAGAGCATGTGAGGACCCCCCTCAGTATAAACTTATTAATGACTAATCTGGATTATTATTTATCAGTAAAAATTGATATGGATGCATTGAGAGGCTAGAACTGGAATGCAAAGCACACTGAGTTACGACTAAGCAGAATTAGTGCTCTTAAGTTTAGTTGCATATGAAAGCAAGAATTGTCCACTCTATGCATATATATGGAGGGAGAAAGTCTTAAAACTTTTTGATGACAAGTGAACAGTGACTAGAGCTGTAGCTTTTCCGATGCTTTTCTCTTGGATTTGGGTGTATTTGGGCATTAAGTACACGGCTCCTGCTAGAGGCTTGAACAGAGCTTTTCTTAATTAAAATTGAATCAAGTTTGATGTAATTGGTTGTGGGGCCTTCTGCTTGGTCTATTTTTGCCTAATTAGCAGCTGCAGCATCTTCTCCATAGCTATACAAACTCATTTGCCTGATCTGCTTCTTGTTATACTGTCATAGCTTATGATCAGATGCCAGCTGATAAATCCCCCAAGGCTACCAGCTGGACAACAACATCCAGCTTTTGGGCATTAGATAACAATGTGGTGTATCTTTAAAGAAAACTCTTTCATGCATGGTTTGTATGAAATTCTTCACTTGCAGGATGCTCCAATAGAACTCATTAGAGTCTTAATCAAAACAACATCCTAGCATGCAGACTAACACCATCATCATGGACTCTTCAACTGTTGCAATATTTTCTTGCAAGTAACAGAGAAAACATGAAGATGTAAAATTAATTTTTAAATTAAGAACTTTTTCAATGTTGTAGAAAGCTGGAAGTTTTATGAATGTGAATATTGATTGCTTTATGCTTTTTGTCGCTCTCTGAAATACAGCCTTGGACAGTGGTTTTCTCAGAATCTCCTGTGACAGGAAGAGAAGAGCAGTTGCAGTTGTAGAAGTTGTAGTTCTGCCAGAGATGGGCCTGTTGCTTGTGGTCGGGTGACATCAGTTCAGGGGCTTACAGTGCAAATGAAGTACTGTGACATGGTGCTTTAAACGGTAGATTTAGTATAGCTGCAACTGATTATTTCCAGAGCAGAAATCTGAGTCTTTTATGGAACTAAGACATTAAATTTCTGGAAATTGGGCACTTATACCTTTACTTCAACATAGACTCAGCAGTTCAGCCAAACAGTCCTCTAACCAGGCAGGGAAGTAGCTAGAAATCCTTTGTTTGCTGATGCTTTGCCTTCATATTTTTGCCTTTGCTAGGCATATGACACCTGAGGGTCTTGTTGACCTGGAAGTGTCCAAGCTATTGTTCATCTGAGCCTGGCAGTCATGTTTTGTGGTGGAATATATTGTTACACATGCTCATTGCACTCCATTATGCCAATAAAGCTGACTTACATGATCAGACATCTGGTTTTGGCACACAGAGTATCTTCACACAGGCATGAGGAGTTTGTATGTGCACTGCCCTGTTGTGTAGCTACAAGCACAATGTGTATGTGCAAGATGTGTCAGCGGAGCAGGGATTATGTATAGAATGCCTATGCAAGTTCAGAGTCCTGTGACTAGATGATAATTTCTCAGCTACAATGCACTGATCATCAGACTGCTCTGGGGAACTGCTCTCAGTCTCCTTATCCCTTCTGTAGAAAGGTGGTATTGTGCAATTTTTCCCTCTCTTCAAAGAATTAAATGGAGATACTGTGCAAGGCTTGAGTTGTGCTGCAGTGGGCTGGAGCAGAGCTAAAACTATGGACGTGAAAAATTTATTAAGAGCTAGGTCTGCCTGATATAATCCTACTTAGAATACAAAAGTGCTTCATGTGTGGCCTAGCTTGGTGTTGAAGTTGTTTTTCTTGAGGTTTGCACGAATGAATTAATGGGAACACAATAATGCTTGCTCTTCCCAAACTCTGAGGTGAGAGCGTCATTGAAAAGTGGGGATATTTAACTTGAGCGTGTTCTTTCCCCACGTGACATCACTTGTGGATGCTACAAGGTCCATTTCCCTGGAAACAGATTTAATTTTAGGTATCTTTAAAGGTTGCTGCTTGATGATAAACCATATGAACACATGAAGGAAAATGCCAGTGTTAAAGGCAACAGTTGTTACAAAGTTAATGATTTAAGAAAATCCAATAATGCAAGGTTGAGATGGGAAGCATCCCTTCTCTTTCCTTGTCACCCTTGCCTGCAGAATGCAAACTAAAAATATTATAGGAAATTAAAAAATAAATTTGTTCTGTAACCTCAGTAAAAAAGTGTTGTCTTACAATGCATTTCAGTATAGCTGTTATGTAACTGAATGTGTATTTATTCTCTCCCTAGACTGTACATGCCTTTTGGCTTTGGGGAACGGAACGCGCCATGGGACAACCTCAAAGATATCTCTCCAGACGGGCTCTCTTGCTTGGCTGATGTGTCTGCTCTCCTGACTGTCTTCATACCCGAAGGATTTATTTTCCTTTTGGAAATATTTTAAGTTGAAATTTTGTTCCTTACTGGAAACTGTCTTCGCTAAAGACTGCATGCATCATGGGCGACATGGCAAACAACTCGGTTGCATATAGCAGCGTAAAAAATGCTGTAAAAGAAGCTAATCATGGAGATTTTGGAGTTACTCTTGCAGAGCTCCGTTCTCTTATGGAACTTCGAGCTGCAGATGCACTGCATAAAATACAGGAATGCTATGGTGATGTACATGGCATCTGTACAAAGTTGAAAACTTCACCAAATGAAGGTAAGTAAATTTTAATACTTATTGACAAAACTCCATTTAGGAAAAGCCTTAGTCAGCAAACTTCTTTTTTAATAGAACAGAGTTTGTAAAAAACATTTTAGTTACCATAACAAAATACTCCTTGTTCTTTTAAGACCAAAGTATTCCATGGTAATAAGTAAGCAAGAGTTTTTTTCAGCTGGTCTGTCTGCATGTGAGATGTTGTATTAATGAAGTTGCACTTGGAACAAAGTTCATTGATGTAGACATCCACATATGAAATAGCAATGCAACATAACAGTGTTCAACTCACTGTGAAAGCATCAGTTTTCTGAATAGTTCATATGACCTATAGTTCATAATTCAGATCATGCTGTTGTAGAGCCCAAGGTTTTAATAATCTAATGCAGGGCTTATTAATGCTTCTGTGTGGCTACTTAGTTCTTGGATTTGCTAATGCAGCAATTTTTTAAACTGATTACATGTTTTCTGTTTGTGCTACGTTGAATTCTTAATAGCAGGATCTAGTTTTTAAATCTGCAGTATTTCTGTAGATTTCATTTGAGGCATGCAAAATAGCTATCAATATAACTTGAAGCATTAACGTGTACTCTTAGTGGAAGTTTTGCAAGGTGATTACATGATCTTATTCCCTAGAAATAAGCATCTCTTATGGAGTCTTTATCATGTTGGACTTAGTGGCCTTCTGTAAAGTGTGACTACACAATGTTTTTGCTATCTAGAGTCATTACTTCAAGATAGATTGTACAAATGTGAAGAAATAACTAAATTTATGAACTCTCCTTCTTGAGAACTTTTCAGAAGTTCTTCTTAAGACCTGGCTTTTCCTTACTGCTTTATTCCAACGTAGATGAAAACTATTTTGTAAATCTATCTATCTACATACTGTAGTACTTGCAGTAAACTGTACTTAAATAAAAAACTGTAAAAACATTAACTGAAACTTATTGTGAAGTCCTGCTGTTGAGAGCAATTGAGAATTACCAAAATCAAGATTTTGGCAAATTGTCATGTCTCTGCATTTAAGGACTCACATAGATTTTAACCCATGTGGTGTCATGTTGGTGGCAGTAAAGTACCTGCTGTCTTAATCCTGGAGAGCCGTTGCTTTCTGTTCTTCAGAAATGCTATGGAAAGATTTGTCTTCCCGGACCAAGAACAGCCTACTAATGCCGTAAGGTACCTCTGGGTACATCTGCATTTAGCATGTTTTGGCTTGATCTGCTTTTGAAGCCAGACTCCTGATTTCCAGACTCCTGAAATTATCAGTACATGAACTGGGTTCCACTTACCAACTGAAAGCAGCCAGCTGATGTGGCTGAACTACCAGTGAATGGGAGTAGTCCAATTTCAGGATGAAGAAGTTTGTAAAACATGAGGAGTACAAACTTCTGTTCCTTGGCAATTGTAGAGTACAGTGCATGTGTGTGAAGCACTGTAGTGTATAAGCAGTGTAACACATCTCAGGAGTAATACTCTCTCGTTACCCTGTTGACCTGTTGTGTGGTATTGCAAGGCAGTTTCCTTTCTCAGTGAAAATGGATATAGTTTTCTACAACTGGGAATTGAACTGAGAGTTGGATTCTGTTGTACAGTGATCTGCAAGGCTAAAGGTCCATTATTACTGCAAGCTAGGTGAGCATACCATTTTACACAGCCTCGATGCACTAAGCACCACATACCTCGTGTACTGCAGGATTCACTTTGTCTCTTAATGTAACAAACACACAGGTTAACACATGGGAGTGATGAGTGTCAGTGTACTAAAACTCAAGGGTTGGATGCCCTTTCCTGAAGATTGTTTGTGCTATACTGAGGGCTGTGTGATCAAGGCCTTTCGCTTTTAAAAGGATTTGACATTTAGCTGTACACTGCAATCAGTTACATACAGTCACTGACTTAATAAAAGGACACCATCCTTTTTTAAGTGTAAGAGAAGCTCATAACACAACAAACACTTAACAGTTGAACCTGTTAACAGGCTCAGAAAAGGTTAATTAAGATGAGTTAGAGTAGCATCCAAAAGAGGTGTCATTTTGGCTCTAAACCACAACATGAAATTTTGGAGAATCAGCCTCTCTGTCAGGTAACCTGCTATAAACTTTCTGGAGGTAGTACTGGAGAGCTCTTGTAGAGGTAGACCTAGGTTTTCACTTTTGTCAAATTCAAATCATAGGTATAGAAAGGGAGACAATACTAATGGAAAGAAGTCTAGGTCAGGTCTTGCAGAAAATGGTTATGCATTACGCTAATGCTAGCTCTCTAAAACCTCGTGTGTGCACCTGCAAGGCCCTGTGACACTTTTTCCTAATCAGATGCTTTCCTTATGACATGACACTCTCAACCACTATGTAATTACCAGTGGCTTCACAGGAAAAGTACAGGTGGTTCTGACATGGTACACAGTGGATGAGTTCAGCTTGTTCCATTTCTTGCTGTCAGGTTGTTGACAATGTAAGGCAACGCCTCTTTTCAGGCAAAATTTCGATCAAACTTATCTGATTTGAAATAAGAAATGGGAACAGTCCTTTGCCAGTATTACTTTAAAAAAGGACACTGAGCTGACTTTACTGCTTACATGTATACAAATGTGCAAAATGAATGTTTGACGTATCTTTAGTAGAAGTCTGCCATTCTGGACAGAGATAGATATTTCTAATAAAATTTGAATATGAAGCATTAACTAGTCCCTTGGCTAATATTTTTCAAACTTAACCCCAAATAACATGAATTACCCTAGTTAAGACATGTAATGAAGAAAATAATGGCAGTAGTTTTGACCTCAGGACTGTAGATGGTGAACTGTGAAATTGCCAGCTGTGTGGTAAACATAGCAGGTTTATTAATGGTGCATGGTGTATTATAGTGTATGCTAAAAATACAGATTTTTTTTCTTTGCTAGGCTTATTTACTAATTTTCACTAAGTGGTTCTGATAGTAGCTTGACTTTATAGAGCCTCATTTTGAAGCTCTTTTCATTCTTCAAAGAACTTTGCTGTATACTTCTGGTGTTCTGCACTGTGGTACCCTGCAAAGGGAGGAAGTGAGTGATGTTGCTAACATGACATAAATAAATATCCAAACTCTGCCATGTTAAAGGAATAGAGAAGTAGTATCTTTTGCAAAATAGCATTATGGCCCAGCCTTTGGAATGACCATGCTGTCCTGAGTTTCTGTAGATCCTGTAACGTATAACTTGATTTTGAAAGTAGTCTTGCAGTGCTCGAGTTGAGAGTGATAGTAAGCACCTTAAAGCTTGAACTGCAAGAAGTGTAAGATTATGGCTAATGACTACAATTGCTCCTTCAAAGACTGTTAGAATAAATGTAATTTGTCATATACACAGAGTATGTTTAATTCATTTCACTTCTGAAAAGATCTGCACGTAGTTTGCTATTCAGTTAAGTGATTCCATAGTGGTTGTTAGCATTTAAAATTGAGCTTTGCAGTTCAGTAGCCTTTTCAAAGTGTCTTGAAATACGTGATGATTCTAGGAAATGTCTGTTAGAGTTGTTAAATACCCCACTTATTATGAAAGTCAGCTGCAGTGGCTATTGTTCATATTTATTACCTAGTATGTTTGCAACCTCTTTATCACTAAGCAGTTGGGTTAGCTTCTAAAAAAAAATTGCTGCTAGGAAAATAGTTGTCTTTAAGCTGATGCTGATCATAAGCTTGGGGTCAATATGATTGAAGTATCCAGACCTTTGCTCTGAACATGCCTTGAAGTTTGGCAATTTTGATTTGAAAAATGAGCTAGTAGCTTAATTCTGAATGGTGGGTTAGTCAGCTGGAAACTTTTAGAGGAGTAGTCAGGAAGTGTGCTCACAGAAGACCTTGAGTGCATGACCTTGCACTGAAAATACTTGGTATTCCTTTATTTTTAAGATCTTGGCAAGCTCTTGAAGCATGCTGTAGCCTTTCGTGTAGGCCCCCCACTCTTGTCTGTTAGTGTCCCTTAAGGGTGGTACAAGAATTGGGACAGAGGACTCAAATATGCCATATAAGAAAGAAGATGGGTATAAAACTGAGGTGACAGACCAGGCATAGTGCTAAACATGGGCTCTCTCTGTGTGAGAGGAGGTGGAAAGGAAATGAAGCTTCAGAAGAGCAAATAACTATCACCACTCCAGGTGGAAGCAGCATCATAAACCTTTCTTCATGATGCCTGCAGAGCTTCAACTTTTAATAGTATTTTATATAATAACTAATATTGAAATACAATAATTATAATAGTTACATTTTTATTATAATAAACATCTCATTATAAATGTTACATTACTTTTAGGATCCTAGGATGTTGTCTCTGAATACAGAATCCCTACACTGGGAACCAGAGCTGCCTTCAAGGGCTGTGGTCTTGCTAAAGCTTTATGGTGCTACTCAGTCTCAATAGTAGTAACTCTACTAATGATCTTGTCTTGCAAACTTGTTTACTTTGAACGAAGGTATGTGTGTTATTATTACTCTGTTCCTATGTCATATTAAGTGACATATTAAGCAGGTAGACCATCAACTTTATTTTGGCAAGGTGAGAATTGTAAAATATAGCTGGCTTTCTATACTGACTCTGACATAAGGGTATTACTTACATAATTATGTTTGAGATGTGGTGTTTTTGGTATTGTTACTGAAATATGGAGTGGGACTTGATTCCAAGAGTGGGAAACTTAAGTCACGTCTAATGTGAGGGTGAAATGTGTGAAAACTGTCACTAACTTTGTCTTATTGTTAAATAGGTTTAAGTGGAAATCCAGCAGATATAGAAAGGAGAGAAGCAGTTTTTGGGAAGAACTTTATACCTCCTAAAAAGCCAAAAACATTTCTTCAGTTAGTATGGGAAGCACTACAGGATGTTACACTAATTATATTAGAAATTGCAGCCGTAGTATCCTTGGGCCTTTCTTTTTACCAGCCTCCAGGAGGAAATGAATCATGTAAGTAAACTTCTTAAAAAGTAGGTATCTACTTTTATTATACGACTGACTTTTCCTCGTTCAACATGCCTATACTGTAAATCTGATAGGAGACAGTAAGTCAGTGGAAAAGCAGCTTATTGTTCCTTATTGAGAGCACATTACTAAAACTCCAGCTTGCCTTGAAAGGGCAACATGAGATTTCCTTGGTCATGATCTGGTATTATTCTGACGAAAGGTAAATTGCAAGCAGCAGGAGCAAGGACTTATTTGAAATCCTGTCTCTGTTCAAGTGGGTTTTTTTTTAGCTTTGCCTCAAATATTTAAGCAATTTATAATTTTCAGTCATGGGCTTTCTTTGGGAAGTCAACAAGTCTTACATTTTTCTTGATTTGTGATATGACACTAGTAACTTTATAATTTAGGAAATGAAACTATATACTTCTAAACAGAAAATAAAGGGATTGGGACTTCATTTAACTGATTTTTTGCAGTGATATCTGGTTTGCTAAGACAAATGTAAAGTGGGATATGTTGACAAAGTAGAATGTTTTTTACCAGTCTGGCATTCTTATGCCATTTAGCAAAATAAAAACTCGTAACTTCCTCTTCTATCAACTTCTCTTTTGTTCAGGTAAGCAGGGTGGTTTAACTTCTTCAAGTTGCTTTAGCTTTCAGGTTCTTTAGCTTCATCTTTCCCTTATGGAAATAAAGGTAAAATTGCAAAGAAGCCTAGCATGGAAAATGTTTAGCAACTGTAAGTTTTTTGTTTGTCAAAACTTTCATTGTCTAAATATCGTTGTGAACTTTCTTAAATCTAAAACCTGTTTTCTGCAGTATGTGGATCAGTAAATGTTGGTGAAGAAGAGGAGGAATCTGAAGCAGGTTGGATTGAAGGAGCAGCAATCCTCCTATCTGTAGTTTGTGTGGTATTAGTAACAGCTTTCAATGACTGGAGTAAAGAGAAACAATTTCGGGGGTTGCAGAGCCGTATTGAACAAGAACAGAAATTCACAGTCATCAGAGGTGGCCAAGTCATCCAAATACCAGTAGCCGACATAATTGTTGGAGATATTGCACAAGTGAAATATGGTAAACATGTTTTTAAAGTTGAACTTTCTTTTACTTTTAAAAAGGGAACTGCAGTCAACAAACCCAGTGATCTCTCGTAGGTGACCTTTTGCCGGCTGATGGTGTACTCATTCAAGGAAATGACCTCAAAATTGATGAAAGCTCGCTGACTGGGGAATCTGATCATGTTAAGAAATCTCTGGACAGAGATCCTATGCTGCTGTCAGGTGTGTAGCATTTGACAGTTTTCGAATAAAGTAGTTTGTTTCTGCTGTAAGCTGGTTATTTAAAATTTTGAGGTTAAAACTAGTAAATTTTTTTTTTTTTTTTTGTCAACGTTGACTCCTAGAACTATCCCAAGCCAGTCCAACAAGTACAAAAATTTGTTGGAGTGATCAGACCTATAAAACTGACAAACATTTTCTGTAATTGCTTATGGGTTTACTTTCCAGATAGCTTTGGCAGTTAAAGCCTTAGGAGAGCACAGTGGTACATAAACACAGCTCAGTTTCACCAAAGTCAAGTTTAAAAGATTATTTCCTCAAAGTACTTGTGTGCTCTGCCATATAACTGCTCACGTCTCAGTGGAAAACCTGATTCAATCTTTCAGGTACACATGTGATGGAAGGCTCTGGAAGAATGGTGGTTACTGCTGTAGGTGTGAACTCTCAAACTGGAATCATCTTTACCTTACTTGGGGCTGGAGGAGATGAAGAGGAGAAGGAGAAGGAAAAAGAAAAGAAGGAAAAGAAAAGTAGGCATTTTAATCTTAAATACCTTGGTGGAGGAGTAGGAGTGGGAGTGGTGGTGAACTTTTTAATATTACTGGATAAAAACATGTTCCAGTCACCCAAAACCAGACAACTTTTTAAAAAGTCATGCCTCCTCTAGGTTTCACAGGAAAAACAACTTAGGTCCAGCGATCTGAGACTGCACCACTACCAGTAACTCTCGTCACATGGAATTTAGTTAAAATTCAGATCTCATTGATCGGTCAGAGTTTGGAAAGTTTGCAATTCCTAACCAGCCATACATACCGTGTATAAATAGTTAAACTCCTATCTTGTGTAACTTCAAGGTACATTGATGTCTAATAGCAAACACTTGTTTATGGAAAACAAGTTATTATGAAGTTCAATCTAGTTTTGCATTTGACAGATAGAAAATGCCCTTTATAGGGAGTTCTTCTTTAACACTTGAAGGGGAGAAGCTTAGGCCTTTCATAGCCTATCCCAAGCTGAGCTTGGGATAACTTAAACATATATGACTGATTTTGATAAAAAAATGAGCAGACATTTTCTGTGGAATTTTGAATGGCATTTCTGCCACTCCTTTTCTTCAGAGCTGAGATTTTGAATGCTCAGAGATATATACAAGGAAAATTCCTCATGACACTTTCCTGTAACTTAGTTTTTGGAAGGATGAGGAGCTTGTAACTGAGTATATTTTGGAGGCCTTCTGCAAAGAATGGAATGGGCTATCTTCCTTTTTATAAGGTCATTTATCCTGAGAATCAAAGTTTAGAAATGTTAAGCAGTAATGTTTTGATAGTACTGCTCACAAGGCATGTTCAGCACTAAGCTTCATGGTGAAAATTTTTTGTGAAAAAAATTACATTATGAAGTTTTCTGTATGGGACTAAGTCTGAGGTTTCTTGGCACTAGAAAAAAATATAAATTTTAAACCAAAATATACTATTATCAGAGGGATATCAGAGGGAATGAAAAATTCACATAGAAATGTGTTTAAGATTCTCACAGACCTTCAAACTCCATAGATAATTGCTAAAATGTGTGCTCTGTGCAGAGATTGGGATTGAAATTTTTTGTCTTGTCCTAACCCACAAACACTTTACAATTCTGACCCTTCTTGAAACTTGAAAAAAACTAGTGAGTTTCTTTACAAGTTAGAAAAATTGCTACAATGCAAATTGAAAGTTGTAAGTTAGATTCAAGCTCAAGCCTGATAGAAGTAAAAGCTAACCTGCAACACTCGCAGTCATTAGTGTGAAACAGTTGCCATCCTGTGCTCTTCCCCTTACAGAAGAAGAAAGAAACCACAGTACCAGCTGCTACAGGAGATACTGAGGATTATAGCTCTTATTAATATTCTGCCAGTGTTTATTATTCTAAAAGCAGAAGTCTCTTTGACAAGTAGTGTTTCGGTGTATCCTAGGTCCCGAACACTTGTGGGGTTCTTTTAGTCTCCCAAGATAGAAAGCTTCCTCCTTCCCTTAAGTTAGGTGCCTAATAAGATTCTCCATGATAAAACTCAGGTTAAACTAAATTAGCTTCTCTGTGAATGTTAAGGAGATTAAAAGGACTATATTTAGCTGGCTGTGTTTGGCACGGTGCAGAGTGAAAGCAAATGTATGTACAAGGAGTTACAAGTAACTCAAATGAACTTCGCTTTTGAAAGAGGAAGAGGAGAACTAGGGGAGAACAAATACAAAATTAGGAAACAATGATGAGTTCTTAAGAAGTCTGAGGTGGCATATTCTGGAGAAAGTGAACATACTATTTTTTTTTTTTTTTCTGTTCAGCTGTTGAGAGAACACTGGGAGAAATGAATAGAAATCAGACTGTGTCTATAGTAATGGTATACTGGAGATATTAAATACCATACCAGACAGGCTGCTTGATTTTTTTGATTGATTAATTTGATTTTCTTCTACCTGAATACTCTTGTAAATTTTGGTCTAGACAACCTAAGGCCAAAGACTTGGTGAATTACCAGTAATACTGGAAATGTTTGGGTTTTGTTTTAGGTTCCTCAATTTTGTGCTTTCATTTCAAGTTATCACAAATAGTAATTTCTCTACTTAGAAATTAAGTTTGTCACTTGCTAAGCCCCCCAAAACAACACATGATGTTTTGGTCTTCCAATTACCTTTAATTCACTTGTTCAATTCTTTCATTATTTTTTTGTGATGTCTTGTTGAGTCCCTTTTCTGAACACAGGGAGGAGTGATATTGTGCTATGAACTTGAGCTATTCTCACAGTGATGTGTGGTATGTTACCTACAGATTATGCTTATGTTTATATAAATTAGGTTAGCATAGATCCAGTAATCCAGTGCTGTACCTTCACTAAGCTTTGTGTGGATTTATGAATATTTTATACTACAGTAGCTTCTGCAATGTTGTACATAAGCACAGATTCTCAAGGTGAGACACTGCAGTTTATTTACAGAGGTAGTCAGATACTGGTGGCAAGTGTTGGAAGAACACAGCAAGACGGAGGCCAGCAGAATCACTTAATTGTCACAAATATCTTTCCTTGAAAACCGTGTCAGGAAGTCTGTTGTAAAGCTTTTGTCACAAGCCCTAAGAGTCAGTATCGGTAATTTGTGCAAACTTAACCATGGTAGATTAACACTGCAAGAATCTTGTATGGGAAAAGCAAAGTCCAAAATGTGCCATGAGCTGTTTCTGTGAGCTGACTTACATGTTTTTCTTTTTTATTTTTTAAATGCAGTTTCTTGTTTTAGCAGAGTAATGTAGTTTATTATATAAAAGCATTTTATTATATAAAATCATAAATAAAATAATGAATTCTGCACAGCTAGCTTAAAACACAACTTGTTTCCCTCTCTGACAGGTAAAAAGCAAGATGGAGCTGTTGAAAACCGTAACAAAGGTAAATGCATGTTCTTTGATTCTTCCTTGCAAGTCTCCGTTTTCTAGGAGTGTAGGTGATGAAAACAGACTTTACTATAAAAA
Source organism: Phylloscopus collybita (assembly GCA_027886175.1). Taxonomy (NCBI): domain Eukaryota; kingdom Metazoa; phylum Chordata; class Aves; order Passeriformes; family Phylloscopidae; genus Phylloscopus; species Phylloscopus collybita. Next base: position 42,920,016 of record JAJNNQ010000137.1, on the reverse strand, counting down.
TGCATGTTGCATCCTTAGATCCAAAGCAATCTTTTGGCAAAGATGGTATAAGTGAATCTGCCCAACAAATGCTTCACTGAACCTGGTATTCTCTTAGCTATACACAATACACTTCTTTAAACATTCATGTGTAGTATGGACTCTCTGGATACACGAGAATACTCAATGCTGTTGTATTTAGTGGAGCTGCGTAAGCCTTTTAGGTATCCTTGATTTGGGAGACTCACCAATGACTAAACATTGTTTTGATCTTCTAGCTAAAGCTCAGGACGGTGCAGCCATGGAAATGCAACCACTGAAGAGTGAGGATGGCGGAGACGGAGATGAGAAAGACAAGAAGAAAGCAAACTTGCCAAAGAAAGAAAAGTCAGTTCTCCAAGGCAAACTCACAAAGCTCGCGGTTCAGATTGGCAAAGCAGGTACAGTGTCTCAGTACTCTCCTTATGTTGATGTCATGTTAAAAAGATTTGGAACATGCCTAGTTTGCAGAGAGATAAAATAATCAAACCACTCAAGGTTGGCTACTTAAGTGCAAAATTCTAATACATGGAAGTATGCTATTGTACCTGAGTATGCTGATGGCCTCTCAGGCTATGGCATGTGGATGGCTTTTATTTTGTCCTTAGTTTAAATAGATTCAGGCTTTCAAGTGCCAGGGAGGGAAAATTCCAGCTTCATAACATTTGACAACTGTTATGAAGAATGTTTTTAGGTTAGATATAGCATCTAGCAATGTACCAAGAGAACAGTAAGTTGAGTGAAGTCTGAAAAATGTGGCACAGTCAATGACGTTATCTCTAGTACTTTCAAAGGTTTAGAATTTTCCACTTAACATATGCCTTGCTGATACATAAATTTTTTATCGACTTCCTACTTTTTTATCAGCTAATATTCAGCTGCCTTGTCAAAATATATGGTAGATTGTTGCTTCTTGGAAGTAGGCTAAAACAACAGTGGAGTTCAGTGTAAAATTTAGGCTATATCATCTAGTGGTTTAATTCAAATATTTCAGGATTTATTTTAGTCCCTGCAGAATTGTTGAAAGGTTCAGGCTGGAAGGAATTTCAAGAAGATTTGTAGCTCAGCCCACAGCTCAAGGAGGGTTGATTTTGGCATTTGTGTCATTAGACACTTACAGCCTGAAATGGAACAATGAAACTTTTAGCTGTAACACTGCAGCTGTGTATGGCGATATTCATTTTCCAGTGAGATGAACAAATTCCATTTTATGTTTACTGTAAACTGCTGTCCTTGTCAAAGATTTTTTTCTTATCTTCCAAGAGGTCGTTTTCCATTATGTTGTTTCTGACCTATGGTAGTTCCCCACACAGCCTTAATACTCATCTAATTCATGCATGGGTTTTCCTTTTCCTCCTGCTCTGAGACTGCACTGAAGCACTCCGCTGAATCAGTCAGCATAAAATTGGTGAAGGCTCCTGAATTTTTTCACTTCTTATTCTGCTTAGTCAATTGACTTTACATATTGGTCTGTCCTGTTACTACTTTTCAATTAGATTGGAGAAAAAAAGATTTCTAGGAATTTCTAGGTGAAATTCATGAGGAAATACTTGCATTGGAAGCTGGAATGTCTCTGAGAACTACCTCAATGTTTTGACTTGCCTGTTTGATACCTTAATTCTAAACTATCTTGTATTAAGGCAGAAGTATTTACATGTATCCACAGTCTGTACTGCCAAATATTTGAGATCATTTCTTAACTTTGTTTATTCTCTTTTTAACAAGGTTTGTTGATGTCTGCAATCACAGTCATTATCCTTGTGTTATATTTTGTAATTGATACCTTCTGGGTTCAGAAGAGACCTTGGCTTGCTGAATGTACCCCAATTTATATTCAGTATTTTGTGAAGTTCTTCATTATTGGAGTTACAGTTTTGGTGGTGGCAGTACCAGAAGGTCTTCCACTTGCAGTCACTATATCTCTGGCTTACTCTGTTAAGGTAAGTGGGTAGAGGGCAAATAAATTTCTTTAAGGTAGGTGGGTGTATTCATCAGCTGTTAAATGCAAACTGAGTTATGCTGCATCACATATATATACATATATATCTCATACTAGAAAGAATATTTTCTTGTTTTCTGAACTGCATAAGAATTTCCTGCAGTACTTTTCATCTACACACTGACAAGAACAGTGAGCATTTGCCAGCGTGTTGTCACCAGCTGAAGATGAATGGGTTCAGTATATAGCATTGTAGCATTTACTTACAATGAACAGATGTCCTGGAGTTTGTAAATAGCAAACTTTTCTGTAAATCTGTACTTCTACCTAGCTGATGTGTTAAACAACTGCTTCCAGATATTTTTTTTTTTGAAGACTGAATAATGTGTAAAGCATTTTTTTTCTGCTTATTATACAGCATGTTTTTTAACTTTAGCTCTTCGTGTTCTTAATTTTCTTACTGCATCAGTATGCTGATTATTTATCTAAAATCTAATTGTAAATATGATGGGTGCTTAGGCTGTGTTCTAAATTCATAACTTACAGCACTTACTAGTAGTAGCCTTATTGTATCATTTGAAACTCATCTTCCTCTTTGAGGTGAAAATACTATACAAGTATTATATATTGTTAAAGAAAGTATTTAATCTATGAAACTCATGTAACCCTCAGTGTTTTAGTTGAAATATTAGGCTCCCACTTTGTATTTGATTGTAAGTCTGAATCTAGGATCTTTGGAAGCTGTATTATCTGATTTTCAGATAGATCACATAAGCTGAATTAGACTTTGCTTGTAAGCAGAAACACATTTTAAACTTTGTATCTGGTAGAGCTCAAACTTTAGGCTCTTCTCCATTTCTAAATATCATCATAAACTGTTTGCTGCTAACACTCTGAATAGTACCAATAGTCACTGTGACATGCAGGTACAGGAGATTAAGACAGTATTTATGACAGTTCAAAATGAAGTTCACTCTGACACCACAGACTTAGGGCAATCTATATAGAAAATGGCAGCTATAAGTTCTTCCTCTAAAATATGCCAGATGCTTTGTGTTTTCTGGAAGTGCTGTGTAAGACTGGACCCCATAAATCAAAAATTCTGAAGTGAAGTAATGGTCGTGGATTGCTGTTAACTGCTTTTATTTCCTTAGAAAATGATGAAAGATAACAACTTGGTGAGACATCTGGATGCATGTGAAACTATGGGCAATGCAACAGCTATTTGCTCAGATAAAACGGGAACATTGACTATGAACAGAATGACAGTGGTCCAAGCCTACATCAATGAAAAACATTATAAAAAAATTCCAGAACCAGAAGCTATTCCTGAGAAAACTATGGCTTATCTTGTGACAGGAATTTCTGTTAATTGTGCTTATACTTCCAAAATACTGGTAAGTGGATTTCTTCATTCCAGTCAAGATAACTGAGTAACTTCCTCAAAAGATGCAAATTGTCTGATGGCCACAGGCAGTTTCAGTGTAAATGCGTGGCACAGTGCAAGTTAAGGTATTTTGTACCTGCTGTAAATTGCTTAACCATTCATTTGAAACTCAATGGGGAAAAAAAAAGAAAAAAAAAAGAAGAAGAAAAAAAAAAGCTTATTTGAGTTAGAACTGATAATTCAAAGATAAAATATCAAGATAATTTCCTTTCAAGTTCACAGTTGTTTGTTTTTATAAGTGGGGCTGTTTACCTCACTTGAAGAGCGTCTTGGCTGGATTTGATCACTACTTTAAAATAAACATAAAACAATTAATATTTAAGAGTAGCGCATTAAATAAAATATAATGAAAAAATGTTACTACAGGTAAGGATTTGAATGGATTTTTATTCCACATACTGCTGTATAAGTTTGTAAACTTTAGAATTGTAACATATTTGCCAAAGTCTTGTTTGAAACTTGCAAAATGTTTTGAAATGAGAGACTAATGGTCTTTTAAACATTTTAAGTAGTGGATTATTTAACTTTTGTGTGCATTATTTTCTAAAAGTCTAAACATAGCTTCCATGCTTTAGTTCTTCCAACATGTGTAACTTACATTCTTTAGGAAGTAAAAATAATAAGTAGGATTTAGTAAATGAATTAGCATTCCAAAATTTTGTAGAAGCCTCTGCTTTGTACACAAATAGGAGTGAAAACTCAGTTCAAAAGCTGCTTATCAGCCAATAAAAATGGTATGTCTGCAAGAATTTCTACAGTAGCAGTACTTGAGGCAGTACATAAAGTTTGACAGCACTGATTTCTCTGAAACAAGATGGAAATACTGAAATGAGATACAGCACGCAAGGAGTTTCACAGTTTGTTTTCTAAAGCTCTTTCTATATCAAGAAAAAGGTAGCTGTATGTAAACTGAACAAGTCCCTTATTAATATAATTTTAACTGAATTACATACACTGCAGTAGTCTGCTTTACAGAATCAGAGAGGGCTGAAGGGGACCTCTTGAGAGAACCTCTGGTGCACTCCCCCTGATCAAAGCAGAGTCAGCCAGAGCACATTGCTCAGGACAGGCACTCAGGATTTAAGAATCTCAGAGGATGGAGACTTGGCAACCTTTGGGCAGCCTGATCAAGTATTTGATCACCCTTAGAGTAAAAGGTGGTTTTTTATCTTAAAATGGAGTTTCAAAAGCTTTGGTTTGTATGCATTGCCCATGGTCCTCTCTGGGTACTACTAGGAAGTCTGGCTAAACAGTCCTTACCATTGTTCCAACAACCTGCCTTATTCAGGCATTTAATACACACCAAAAAGTTTTTCTCCCAGAGTGTTGTCTTCTGACTGAACAGTCCCAGCCCTTTCAGCTCATCCTCATCTATCAGGTGTTTGAGTCTCTGTATTATCTTTGTGTGCCATGGATGCACTTACTCCTGGATGTTGGTATCTCTAATACTGGGGCACCCAGAACTGGATGTCTTAAACTGAGGATTAAAATTAATGTTTTGAGAGTGTGAGTATTCAGCGCAGCCAAATTCAAAATCCTGCAGCTCTGAACAATGAAAATGGACCAGTGACTTATGATTAATGTAGTTCAGCTCTAGCCACCTGAGACAGACTGAGTACGTGCTTCTCCCCATTTTGCTGCAAAAACCACTGCAGTGTTATAGGTATACAAGCTCAAATATTTTGAGAGAAATACTTCTTTACCTATAAAACTAGTATGTACATATCCCACATTGTTGAGATAAGAAACTTTTTCTGGTATTAAAGGGTTGGAAACTTGTTTCTGAACTCTTTCCTGTTAAATAGGCCACGGTCTGGAAAACAGAACTTGTAGTGAGACTTAAGAGGCTTAAAGACTTAGTTTGTTCAGAAGAAGGCTAACAGGTGATGTGGTCATAGTCTAAGTCATTGAAGAATTATTACAGGAGAGGATACTTTTATTTAGCAGAAATAATGCCACTTAGATTGCTAAAATGAGTATATGGGAACTTATCTGTACTTTTAAAATCGGAAATAATTGCTCAGGTTCTACACGCAGTTGATCAGATAAATATTTAAAGTAATGGAAAGTAATGGAAAATGTGTTTTAGGAAGTCATGTTGGGATTGATACAAACTTAATGGGTGATTTCTGAAGGATTGAAAGATCCTAAACAGGTACAGAAGTTACTTTTAAAAAGCAGCAGTGGATCACGACTAATAGGAATTTATAAAGTAATAACGAAAAAAAAGAAACCTCCCTATCCCAGAACTAAGCCTGTTCTTCCTTGTTTTCAAAGTGCTGTGCTTCAGTGGTTTATAAGTTAACCTAATCAGTGATGGTTTTTGTTCTTCTTGCAGCCTCCTGAAAAAGAAGGTGGCCTACCACGTCATGTTGGAAATAAAACTGAATGTGCCTTGCTGGGATTGCTCTTGGATTTAAAACGTGATTATCAGGACGTAAGAAATGAGATACCAGAAGAGGATTTGTACAAAGTGTACACCTTCAACTCTGTTAGAAAATCAATGAGTACTGTGTTAAAAAACTCTGATGGCAGTTTCCGGATATTCAGTAAAGGTGCCTCTGAGATAGTTCTTAAAAAGTAAGAACAACTACTATTGTGATTCAGCACTTGAGTTTAACTAAATGTTGTGATAGGTAGGGAGACTGACATGTTAAACAACATTGTGACATTGTCAGTGAAATACTTGTCTCTCTAATCACAGTTAAGTGCAGCAGCCCTATACCCTTGTGACTGCAGCTTCACAGCTTGTCTCCTTGAGTTGTTCGACTTTCTACACTAAGACGAGCCATTAGCACTTTACTTCAAGCACCCCAGCCCTACCCCTCAAAAAGAACAACAAAAATAGATGGTCCTCATGCTTTAGTTAAACTATTTTACTTTTAGGTGTGGTTGATCAAAATGCTCACCTGCCTTCTAGTAAAGTCCCATCAATTGATATGCCTAAATTCCAGGAAAGACTTGCACCTTTAAAAAGTGATTTCTTTAAGCATATTACTGCTTAGACTGTGCAACTTTCTGTTCAAGTTGGTAATTTTAACTGGAGGTTGAACTTGAATGTTCGAGCAACATGAGGGGTTTTAATGTGACAAAGCAATTGTTTCCTTATCCATCTGCCCACCTATAAAGGATTTATTAGAATGAGATTAGACTTAGTGAGTGATTAGGCACCACTGGGACAAACCTTTATAGGTGTGAAGTCAGCTGTGGTAGCTCCTAACTAGGTGAGGAGAGACGTCAAACACGTATGCATCATGTTCTCTGGGAACAGCACTTGGTATCCAGGCCCCTTCTAATGTCAAACTGCTTCTAGTCTGAGTAGCACACAGATTATAGTCATCAGTTAAATGTACTAGGAAAGTACTAATGAACTAAAGAACAAAATATGAACTCTTCCTTCTCCTCAACTTTTGTACTGAGAGCAAAATGTCAGTCTTTAGAGGACTCTTGTTCTTCTTGATATGAAACTTAAAATCTGTACTTTTTTGCATAGATTTTAAGCCAAACTTTATCAATGAACAGGTATGCCTATATTCACATTACTTCCATCTTCTGAAGTATTTTGTAACTTATAATATTGCACAACTGAACTGTAGAAGTTGTTAGAACTCAATCATCCGAGACTCATTTGGTCCACTTGACTTAATAACTGAAGTAAGAAAATAAATAATACGGGCGTTTGGCAGAGAACAAGAAAACTTACACTGATTTGGATATTGTAGGAACAGTGTCCAAATAGGAAACTGCTTCAGAGTATGCAGTGAATAGGACAAAGACTTAGCCCTCAGAAACTGCTTCCTATGCAGCACTTGTAATCTGGTTTGTCAGTTGTGCTGCTCCTTCTCTATTATGACATATGTAACTATACTGAATACTGAAACCTGAACATTTATAAGACACAAATAAGTCACTACACTTCTAAATGTAGAAGAAATGCAGAAACTTTTGCAAGTAGAGCACTTTTTTCTCTTTCTTATCACTAAGTCAAATATTTGAAATGAGTTTCAGTGCAGTCTTTGCATAGAACTTATTTATGTGTATTTAGTCATTTTGGAATGTTTGAATTTGTCACCAGCCTTATGATTGCAGCTAACACTAGATATCTTAATGATTGCTGACATTTGAACAGATAAGTAAAATCAGAAAATTCACATAGACTTCAAATTTCAATTATGACATGAATTACAAAGCTCCAACAGACTGCTTAATTTTAATTTTCTATATGAGGTGAAAACTTTTAGGGAATTCCCCAAAGCCTTGGACTATACTTAACTGTAGCACTTGTCATATTTGCAGGTCTGCAAGGTCTGAACTTGATATTTAATAAAATTAAATAAATTTTTTTCCTTTCTGGTGTTGTATTAATACTAATTTGTAAAACTAATGCATAATTGTGTTACTTTATGGCAAAACTTTGTGAAAAACACATGAGCAAGATCAAATTTCTTGTTCAAAATCATTGGTAGTGTACTTTACCAATATTGATGCCAATCATGGCATCAATATTGGTAAAGTATATATGCTGTCTGTGAAAGCAGTTGTATCTTTGGCATGAAGAAACATAACTAAGAGAGCATGTATTGAAATTCTAGAGTGCATAGGGGTGAATCCAGTTTCCTATATAAATTTTTTAATCAGTTTCAATACTTGTTTTTAATTTAATATTTCACATTGCCCCACATACCAGATGCTCTCTGAATTCTCTACATTTAGATTAGCAGGGAAGGGCTGCAAACTTTTTTTTATTCTTAAGGGTAGCAGCACCTGAATTTGCTTATAGTGCTGCAAGTTTAGTGCTTGCAGCTGTTCAAGCAGCACACGTGCATGTTCTGAAAGTGTACTTACTTCTGAGACTGTATGGCTGTTAACAAGGTGGAATTATTTTGTTGAGCTTGAAACTGGATTGCCTGACTCAACCAGTGCAGACACCAATCTGTTGACATACAAAAGAGAAATGGATACTTCTGGGAGGTAACTGATGTTTGTATGTTAAATTCATCAGGAATTACTTTCATCCTAGGACGACTGGCTCAGTTAACTTTTTGTAGAAAGTATGTTTAGCAACAAAAGAAATAAAGTGCTTTAGGAGAAGATTACCTTAGAGATAGCACTACTGACTTTGAGCCTGTGTGTGTGAGTCTAGCGAAAACACAGCTTACAGAAACTTACTGGAGTTGACTAATAAGCTAAAGAGTGGGTTGAACTTTGATAACTCTTTAAAAATTTGATAACTCTTTAAACCTTTCTTTCCAGGTGCTTCAAAATACTGAGTGCTAATGGAGAACCAAAGGTATTTAGACCTAGGGACCGCGATGATATTGTGAAAACTGTAATTGAGCCCATGGCTTCTGAAGGTCTCAGAACCATCTGCCTGGCATTCAGAGACTTCCCAGCAGGGGAGCCTGAGCCAGAGTGGGACAATGAAAATGATATCGTTACTGGTCTGACATGCATTGCTGTTGTTGGGATTGAAGATCCTGTGAGACCTGAGGTAGGGTCACCAGCTGAGCTGCTGCCGTTCTGTTACACGGGATTCATGTTTTTCATCATGCAGAGTACAAGAAACTGAACTGCCATTGTATGCCTTAAGCATAGTTAATAAATGAAAATCTAATTTCTCGAAGGGAAAGTTAATGGAGCTATAAAAGCAGATTAAAACTACTTAATGTCACTTATGCTGTGTTACTGAAGCTCTGTACAAACTAATAACTTAAGGTACTTACTGTGCAGGATCTCAGCAAATGAAACAACTTGTTATTTTTTACCACTTGGAGTATTAGGACTTTTGGTTTTGATAAGATTAACGATTGTGCTTGTCAAGATTAGCCATTGTGCTTGTTCCCAGCTTCTCATGGGGAATGAAGGAGAGAGGTGAGCTTGTCACCTGACAACAAAAGGCAAGGAAATTTGGCTTGTGGTTGAGTTGTAAGGTTTTTTTCAGTAGTGAAAACTTATGCCACATGCATGTAGAAATTTAGGCTGATCTGCACTATTGTCACTTCACAGTTAAAGTTATGGGTGAAGTAGTGGAGCATGAGCTATAGTTTATTTCACATAATCATAAATAAAATGCCAGTACTCCGTACAGCCTAATATGTCACGAAGATTTTTGTGGTATTTTTGAATACTGCAGTATTTGAAAAATTGCAGGAGGGAGGAGAACAGATATAGCAGTGGCACAAAGCCACTTGCCAGAATTGCAATTTATGTGGTTTTTAGGAAAAGAATTGTGGTATGCTACTTAATTTTTTTTCAATGTTCCGTAACTACAGCCTTCATTTTAAAACAACAGTTATCTTGTACTGAGCCATAAACATTGCTTTCACTCACATGTCTAGATTTATTTAACTAATGTACAATCTCTGAGCCTGTGGGGTATTTCTCTTGCTTGCAGGTACCTGATGCAATAAAAAAGTGTCAGCGTGCAGGCATAACTGTACGAATGGTCACTGGTGATAACATTAACACTGCTCGTGCTATTGCATTAAAATGTGGTATTCTGAATCCTGGTGAAGACTTCCTGTGTTTAGAGGGCAAGGACTTTAACAGGAGAATACGCAATGAAAAAGGAGAGGTAAGCATACTGGCTCGCTTGTTGCCTAAGACACTTGAGGCATCACGCTCATCAAGTAGATCAACAGATATTCTCAGGTCTTACATGTGTAAAATGTAGCCAATGCTCTTTCTGCAGATAGAGCAAGAGCGAATAGACAAAATTTGGCCAAAGCTTCGTGTCCTTGCAAGATCTTCTCCCACTGACAAACACACTCTAGTAAAAGGTAGGTAAAAATTCTCTGAGCTTCTAAGTAAAGCTAGATTTTTTTCCCCATGCTTCTAGGAAAAAAAATTAGGACTGAACAATGGAAAATGTCTATGGTCTATGTTTCCAATTGATTTTTTTTCTTTCTGCTTGAGAAATGAAACAAATGAGAACTTTTTTTGCTGACCCTTCTTTTTGTGGTTTGGTGTTTTGTTTTGTTTTTGTTTTTTTGTTTTATAACTGATAAAGACAAAAACTGAGTTTCTCTTTCAGGTTAAGTCTCTGCTGTGTTGTTAATTTAGAACTGTAACATTTGCCTGTCATTTTATTTCAGGTATAATTGACAGCACTGTCTTTGACCAGAGGCAAGTTGTAGCAGTAACCGGTGATGGTACCAACGATGGTCCAGCTTTGAAGAAGGCAGATGTTGGATTTGCTATGGTAGGATTTTTTTTTTAATCCTCGGTATTTTATCAATAACCTATCAAATCAGTTAATATTAAAGAACCTTGTTTCATGAGCCTAGTATACAACTATGTTATTGAAGTCAACATTCCAACTTGATCATGTTTTTATTTAATGGAAAATGTCCTTGTGGCATTCATCATCGAATAAAACTTTAAAAATGCAGATTGCCAATTTCTTGCAAATAAAAAATCTTTTACATAAAAGCTTGTTGCAAAGTACTGGCGCTGAATACTGGCACTGAAGATTTCTGAAATGTTTTCAACATAAAACAAAGTGACTTTAGGCTGTAAATAGCATAATATTTGTTGATTTTGAGTAAAACTAATATGGGATATGGAATGAGCTTAATCATCTGTTTCCCATTCAAGGATACGTAGGAACAGGGAGACCATAATGTAAGGGGCTGCCGGTGTTCAAAGTGGCTTTGGAGGCCATACATCTGAAGTACAACTGAAGCAAAAGCATTTTGTGATAGTGTAGGATCCGCACTTGTCTGGATGATTCGTTAGATTGCATGGCTTTCTTAGCTACGCTTTCACTTGGCTGCCAAACAATGTCTTGGCTTTTAAGCACTTCTACTGCATAGACTCATGCCTTAAGTATGTGGGTTTCAGCTTTCTTTCAAGACACAGTGTAAGACAGATTCCTTAAGCTTCCTTTTGCCACAGGATTCCTCCTCAGTCCTTAATGTAAGAGGTACACTTTGGTCATGGCAGGCCACTGTAATCTTAAAGCAATTGAAGGGAAAGAAAAAATGAAAACCACACTCTTCCTGTATCACATGCAGAAAAACAAACACTGATTCTGATTCTACTCCTGAGAGAAAAAATGGGAAAGAGATTTCACATCATTCTCAAGAAGCCTTTTTCAAAAACAGAACTTAAAAATTTGACAGCTACATTTGAAATGTTCTCTATACTGGAACAGTCTTGTTGAAACAAGTATCTTTGTTCTAGTATGGTATAGCTGCTGTAGTTGCCACTGTCAGGGCCAGATTTTTTTGTCTGCTTTGAATGTTTCCTGCAGTTGCTATCTGTGTAAGGAGCTATCTTATCTAACTGCTTACCTAAATAGCATTTAAAATATACCATATGATTTTTAAAGGTGCCTTTTAAAGTGTACACATGGTGTAGGTGACTCATTTCCTTGACAAAATAATGTATCAAGAATAAGGATCATTAAATTTGCTGTTGAGTTAGTAGGTTTGGAATGCCAAAAGAAAAATAAAGATTTTTGTAGTAGGTGTCTTCAGGTTTCATTACACAGAACACAGCTGTTTGGGTACTGTAGGAGACTAGAGGTGCTTAAAATTTAAGGATGTCATGTTGCTTTGCAATGCATATGCAATGACATTGCATATTCTACTGTTCAATGCCAATGCCCTTCTGCAAAAGGTTTTTGGTAATGTTTATCATCCTACTGTGTCACAAGCACGTGTGTTGCCTGATGCTGGAATCCATACAACACAGTAATTAGGGCAGAGCTTGAACTGTAGCAGTGCACCATCTGGTGGCCTTCACCTTGAATAGGGTTTCTATATTTCTTTGGGAGAACTTAATGTGTCTTTACTGTCAACTCTCAAATTTATATTAAGGTCTTTATTTTAAAGAGAGCATTACTTGGTTTTCATTTTCCCAAGCTTGAGCAGAACTTTCAAGTAGAACTTGTTTCAATAGGCCTTTAGAGGCTTACATTAAATGAGTCCTTCAGATATGGTGTATCCAAGTGAATGCTGACCAAGGACATAATAGCTTTTGTCATAAAACGACAGTGCATATATTTCATAATGTTTTTCTTTTTCTATCAGGGTATTGCTGGAACAGACGTTGCTAAAGAAGCTTCTGATATTATCCTTACAGACGACAACTTCACCAGTATTGTTAAAGCAGTTATGTGGGGACGAAATGTCTATGACAGCATCTCCAAATTTCTTCAGTTTCAACTTACTGTCAATGTAGTAGCAGTAATTGTTGCTTTTACAGGAGCATGCATAACACAAGTACGTACCAGTGGGGGATTGTTTCAGCTAATAAAGGTTGAAAAAGTCGTGATTGATTAATTCTTGAGCTCAAACTTTTCACTTAAATAGTAGTGCAAAGGATATAATGCTCTTCAGAACATGCCAATATTATATGATAAATGCCTTTAATAGCTGTAATTTCTGCACTTCTATTGGAGGGTTTATGTATCTATCTTTATAGGATTCTCCACTTAAAGCCGTGCAGATGCTGTGGGTAAATCTCATAATGGACACATTAGCTTCTCTTGCCCTGGCAACAGAACCACCCACTGAAGCTCTCCTGTTGCGGAAGCCTTATGGTAGAAACAAACCTTTGATTTCTCGTACAATGATGAAGAACATTTTGGGTCATGCATTCTACCAGCTTGTAGTCGTCTTCACTCTCCTGTTTGCTGGTAAGAATACTGAGGCTTTACGAATTTATTTTTAATGTTGTAGAGAGATGTGTTTTTAAAACTATTTTTTTGCTGTAGTGTGTGTGTAAAGACACTAATTAAGCTGTTCATAAATGCCTTTTATATACAGGTGAGAAAATTTTTGATATTGATAGTGGAAGAAATGCACCTCTTCATGCTCCTCCTTCAGAGCATTATACTATAGTATTTAATACGTTTGTGATGATGCAGCTTTTTAATGAAATTAATGCCCGAAAGATTCACGGTGAAAGAAATGTTTTTGAAGGAATCTTTAACAACGCTATCTTCTGTTCTATTGTGCTGGGGACATTTGTTGTGCAGGTAAGTAGATTCTTGGAGGGCGGGGGGAAAATGCTTTTAGTGCACTGATGTACTTGCTTACCTTGGAAATGCCAATCAACTAGTGCCAGAGATCTAATTTCTGCGATGTGGAAAACCTTCAGGGTCAAGCACACAATAAGTAAGTTGTAAGTCCAGCTTGATGGCGCTTTCAGGTAAGTAACACCTCATTGAAATTGGTAATGCTGAAATCTTGTATTTGTAGTTACCTTTCGAATTTTCTAGCTCTTCAATTTTATCTTAGTGTTCTAGTCTCTTGGCAAAATATGAACAAGTTAATATGTGTCATCTGTTCATTCACCCCTTGCCCCTAAATCTTTCTTGTAATATCTACCTGTGTATCTGAAGAAGAGTCCATTTAAATAATTACAGAAGAGGTACAACTTCTTTTATTTTCTTAATGCGATAAGGACATGAATAAGCTTTAGAAATTTAAGTATCAGTTTTCACCTTACTGGCGCAGGAATCAGTGATACCTACTGGTATATATTGTAGTGGTGCTGTTTTAAATGAAAAAAAAATCTGATGTCTAGGGACCTTCTGTTGGGGCACAGAGGAGAATTCATAAAAGCTAGTTAGTTAACTCAGTACATGCAAACAAAGGATATGAAATGATCTTCAGTTGATCGAGTTCACATGCTGGTGTTGAGAAACACCAATTTAAAACTGAAACTACAGAAAATAGTTTTCACCCTCTAAATAGCCTTCACTTTAATTAGTCAGAAGAAATAAATCAGTATACTATTTAATTACAGAACCCATTTTCATTTTGAATTAAGTTAATTGGGACATATAACGTACATATTAAGCTTCTCCTTAGACTTGATAATTCATGAAGTCTATGGAAGTCATATCAGTTCAAGCATTGGAAACTTACGCACCGCTGCTTCACATTAAGTCAGGGAACTCACTCTCTTAGGTTTAGATTTTTATAGATGACACTTCTTCAGAAACCTGCTCTTATTTTTAAGGTTACATATGCAGCAGATAGATTGTTGTGCAACAAAGCCAAACATTTAGAAATGACTTCTGACTGCCACTGTGTTCCCTTTATAAATTTGGCAGACTGAATGCATTCTCAACTCCTGATTTGTCATCTCAGTATTTTATTCTGAGTTAATTACAGAAGATACTCTTTGCTTTTTCAATTGTCAGTTGCCCTATTTAACGGTCAATGCTGTCACCTTTTCATGCCTGCCCTGCTACTTTGAATTGTTGATTGTCCAGGGCACACTTTAATGCATACAATTCCTATGCAGAGAGATACCTTGCTCCTTAGGGCCCATACAGCTTGTTGAAATAGCTAAGGCAGTAGGAGCTCATTTAATTTAGCTTTTGAGGTCTCTGCTCCCTTCCTCCAAGATTTACTACATGTGATTTAAAGTCTGATATTTAACACTGATGTGATTCATAGTAATATCCTGTGGAATTACTTCTGAGATATTTCATGTCTTATGAATCTGTGAATTCTATTAATGCAAGGTTATGAATCCGGGACTTAGTTCCAAGATAGGTGTTAGTAGCAAAAGTAATCACTGTACATTTGTAGCATCAACTCCATGCTGTAATTGTGAAATGAAGGGAGAAAACTACAAGCAAAATTGAGGAGTCAACAAGTTTTTATGAATGTGAACATTTGAAGAATAAATGGGTAGTTCTTGAAATACTGAAAAGCAGAAGAATATGGCTTAGGTTTGGAAACTTGCTCAAACTGCTGAGACAGTGAAAGAATATGCTTCATAAGATTGGAAATCCCATGTTCTCTTGCAGAGCTGTCTGTTGTGATATTAAAGCATTAGGGAATTTTCTAGTAACATGTCACCTATACATGTTTAATTATGTTTTTCTTCACAGATAATTATTGTGCAGTTTGGTGGAAAGCCTTTCAGTTGCTCAGAACTCTCAGTTGAACAGTGGCTGTGGTCCATTTTCCTGGGCATGGGCACATTACTTTGGGGCCAGGTAAACCAGGAATTTTCAGAATGCCAAATCTACTTGGAACAGTATACTTTAAATGGAAAAAAACAAACACACTGTCTTTACCATTCAGATCTTTCAAGTGGACTATATGAATATATGAAGACTAACAATAAATATTAATTAAAATTTACTTGTTCAATTACTAGAAAGTCCTTAGTTGAATACTCCTTCCTCAGAGTGGGTCAATTATTTACATTTCATAACTAGATGCTGTGGCTGGTTTGTTTAGCAATTTTTAACTAGAGGCAGTTGTAGTTACTTTTTAAATACCTTTTATAATATAATATGAAATTATATCTTCAACCAGATATGAGTACCAGAAAATGTGGTGAGAATACAAGATGCAATGAACATGCTAAAATATATTTAGCTTGGTGCTTAATGGTTTTCTTGAAAAATCAGAATTGCTAAACTAGACAGTATTTTCTTGATTTAAAAACCTTCTGGAGTAGCAAGAAATGCAGCAAAACTCAAACCAACTTTCTCTTTAATCTTCATTTGCATGATTGTGACATAATTGAAAAGTCTTCCCACCTATTTAGCCATTACATTTGGACTTTTATTTCCTTCCCACCCCCCAGAGTGTCATTACTATTGCATGCACAACAGTGCTTGTAAGCAGCAAGCTTATTTACGTGAAACTTTAGAGCTACAGAGTTTTCTATTATTTAATGACATAGTTGTCTAAACTTTTCATACCACATGAAGAGTTTTCCATTACAGTTTCTTTCCTTCCACTAAGTAAAAGACACTTCATGTTTCACCATAAAATTGGTAGGATGAATTTTAGTTGTAAATACATACATAGACATATATTCTAATAGTGACTAAGCTTTTTAACAAGGTTCTCTGGAAAATTAATTATTTAAAAAAATCAAATTGAGTCACTCTGAGGTTTAAAACTATCCTAGAAGAGAATCGAGATGACTTGAAATACCTTTGACCCAATGTGTCCTGCAAGGGCAAAGCTTCCCTGCTGCAGTTCATGCTGTTCTAGCATCTCGTCAAAGTCAGAGAGCTTTACTTTTCTGAGAATAATAAAAACTGAAGTGTGAGCTGGGAGCATTCACAGTAGCAGTTTCAATATAAAGAGCTGTTTATCATGCTTTTGGAGCACACTTTTTTTCCTCTGCAGATGCAGAAATGGTCCTCTAGGTTTGTGATGACCAAGGAAAGCAGTCTTGGAATTGATCTGCATCTGTTAGCTATAATGTACCAAAAGATGACTCCCCTTAACCACATGTAGCTTTTGTTTAATTTAAGATTTATAAACTGCTATACACCAAGTAGCAAAATAACAGTTTGAGATACATACAATTTCAGAAACATCACTCACCTTGCAAATGGATTGATATCTCCCAGGTCACAAATGAATGAATGTCTCTACTGTATTTCTGAATTAATTGTGGTTACTTTAGGTGATGGAGATCCCACTTGATGTGACACATCATGCTCATCAAACCGATGAAACTCTAAAAGCTCTAGATACAAGTACAATCTACAGGATTAATGGCTTTTGTAGCTTCAGTACTGCTCCTTCCTGGCATTGTCAAGTAATGTTAATGTGGAATTCTTTGTCCCTGGCAAGGCTGTTTTGTAGTCCAAGTTTAATTTTGCACCTTGGTTGAGGTAGTAAGTATACTCACAGCTTTGCAGCTATTCAGTTGGAGTGATTGTTTTACATTGATGCACTCATCCTGTCTATGTAATTTAGTTTTTTCAACTTTGCTAATTGTATGCAGGAGATCTGTTAAGCCTTAAGACTGCTATTACTCTTTTTTTGTTGTTGCAAAAAGAATACTCCTGATTTATATATTTCATCCACTGTTAGTTGATTTCAACAATTCCAACCAGCCGACTGAAATTCCTTAAAGAAGCTGGTCATGGAACACAAAAGGAAGAGATTCCTGAAGAGGAACTAGCAGAAGATGTAGAGGAGATTGATCATGCTGAGAGAGAATTGCGTCGTGGTCAGATCTTGTGGTTTAGGGGCCTAAACAGGATACAAACTCAGGTATGGTCTTGAAAAAGGTAGGATGCAGTGGGTGTTATGAGGGAAATCTCTCCATTTTTGACTAAGGTGGCTGTTCTAACTGGAGTGACTGGTACTGTCAAAAGGGGGTATGGATGGATGTGTAATCCCTCAGGGTCCTCTGTTTTCTTCAGCTTTAAATGCAACTCTTGCCTGTGTATCTGCTCTGTTTTTAAAAAGTGCCTTTTTTTCTTTACTTTTTGTGTGTTATAGATGGGATGGTCCTTTCTCTTGTTCTCTCTCTCTCTTGCTGAGCAAGCTGTCACAATCTCTGATTCCTTGCAGATGGATGTAGTGAATGCTTTCCAGAGTGGAAGTACCATTCAGGGGGCTCTAAGGCGGCAACCCTCCATCGCCAGCCAGCACCATGATGTAACAAATATTTCTACCCCTACACATGTAGTGTTTTCCTCTACTACTGCTTCTACTACTGTGGGGTGTGAGTGTGTGTTCCTAAAGTGCATGAAATTAACATTTCCTAATTCACGTACCTAACGTTTCTCATTTTCTCCTTAGTACTTAAAATCATCGTTCAGGCTTTTATAGAGCTCTTCCACAAAGTGGAGTCCTCAAGACTTTTTTTTCTTAGAGGGCTGAGAACAGGTGGAACAGTTTCAACAAAAGACTTTAATGCGAAAGCTGTGAGCCTGCACATCGTGTGCCTTCATCCATTCGTGTACAGAGGGATTTTTAAGATAAAAAGGGAAAACTGTTGTAAATTTTCGAGTATATGCCTCATAGTGTGACTTGCACTGAATAAGTGAATTAACTGTATAGCCCTGGACCCAGGTCTACAAAAATAGATCTCTTGCACAGCAGCATAAGCAATACTTAAGTAAGCAAGCTGATTTGGAAGCAAATGGTATGTTGAAAACATGAATGTAGTTAGAACATGGAGCACTAAATGCATTTTCTTTGTAGCCTGTAAGGAACTTAATGAATTCCTCCTTTCATTGGACCTTATTTACTGAATAACAACTTTTTCAACATCAGGATTCAGGTGGCGAAACAAGGCTTCTAAAATGCACACAAGTCAGAAGAAATATGAATTAGCTAATATAAAAAGGAAAAAAAGTTTTAAGCATTAAACGGCGGAACTTTCATTTGAATCTGAAGGATTCTTTTTCCTCTCTAGGTTCTTCTGGGAGCAGTTCATAAGCCATCAGTGAAAGTGAAGTTTGTTTCACCTCAATTCTACCCTCTCTATTTTATGCTCTAAGTGGCATTTCAGTTTCAGCCTTCCTCTCTGTAGAGGCTGGAGATTTATTTATTCTTGGTTGTAGGCCTTAACTCTGGAGCCAGAAGACGCGTAGTAGTTGTAGTTGAATACTGATAGCCAATATCTTTGTTCAGAGTTTTCCATCTTAATACATGTTTAACTTTCCTCTCTAACTTCCTAGAGACAGGTTAAGTAACTGTTTTTTTAAAATAACTCTGAAAGGGCTTCTTCTTCCCCTTCCCCTCCCCGCTTAAACTTTCAGATTACCACATGGATGAAGACTCTTAAATTCAGGAGCCTGTCTTAAGTGAAATGGTCTCTTCAAATTTTTTTTAAATTTATTTTTTTATTTTTGGGCTTAGCCAGAATTCGCGTGTGAGCCTTGCACAAGTATTTACCTCTGTATTTGTTCTCCAGTGGCAAGACAGGTACCTTGCAGTGGTACTGAGAAGCTCAGCTCAGAAATTTGCATGCCTCAAGAACACAAAATGAAAAGTAGATTTAACACTTAAGGATGCACAGGATTGCATCTCCTAGTTAAAATGCTAATTAGTAACCTGTATCCCTAACTACACTCCAGAACATTAATTAGACATTCAGAATTCTCTAGAGAGCAATGTCATTCCATGCTGCTATTTGAGCAGAATCTACTGGGCACTGCAGCATCTCATTGCATCAAATGACCAACGCAGATACAGAGCTACCATTGCAGAGAACTAGTTTTTTATCCTCACTATTACAGCCTTCTGCTACATCTTCTAGAAGAACAACTTTTGAGAACTAATATAGATTAATGGGAAGCACATGTGTTATTGTCTCTCTTTTTTTTTGGAGCAGCTTGTTGGAAAATAATTCCTATGAAGCAAGGTTGCAACTCTTAAGCAGCCATCTGGTTAGGAGGATTTGGAGTGCCAACTGCATTCCTTGCTATTCTAGTACTAATATGAGGAAGGCCTGATGACAGTATGAATTACACTTAACAAATTGTCTTGTTTGCACCTCACTTACATGATTTATTTATAGTTATCCCTCTAGTTTAATTATCTTGAGTGGTTGAAAATAGAGCCTTCAAAACACTAGATTTTCCCTTTTAAAAATGCCGAAAGTTTGATTCCTGCCTTTGTGGCTGGACTCTGAGGGTCCTGGGCTTGCTGTAGTGTCTAGTCCACTTGCGTAGTATGCATTCTGCATGGGAACCAAGCCTTTATCATGGGTATGCATATATTCTATGATAATTACAGCTGTCCTCTTAAGCCAGAATTGTTTTTCATTGCTGCTGATGTTCTAAATTCCCATCTGTAAGCAATGGAAAAAAAAGTCCCATGAGACATTCATGTTTCATTTTGCCACATAAATGGCACAGTGGGATGCGACATGCCAAATAAAGTCATTGCAAACTTTCAGTCTGGCATTGTCACTGCTAGTTTTCTTGGTAAGTGCCAAGACAGTTGGGGCAGTTGGCTGGACTTGTGTAAACCTCATATAACATGCCAACTCCTTGACAGCATGCTCAATTTTTTTCATGCATTGAACAGTAAAGTACTAGCTGCTGTTGTAGTCTTTCCTCCAGCACATTCACTCTCTTTTTTGTCCTCCCCTTACTGGTAGTTATGTCCTCCCCCTTGATCGTGTGCCCCATCCCTGTTTCATGTCCCCTTATTTCCTGTGCCCTCTTCCCTTGCCTCCATGGTTAATTGGGCTCAGCATGCACCTGTAGTATAAAAATGGGGACATGATCGCTTTGGACTAAAATTCTTTGTGCAAGTGGTCTGAGGGAGCAGAGGTGGGGAAACAATGCTACTTCTAGAGGTCAAAGAACACAGCTGGGACATGAGACTTTCTCATGTGCAGTGGTTCTGTCTAACCAATTTGATTTAACACATTGCTTTTTGGGGAGCCCTTCTCTGTTTACAGTGAACTTCCCTGGTATATCTTAGCTGTTTTGAAGTCTCTGCTCTTGATCTGTTTGACCTTCCAGCTTCATTCCTTCACCTGGAAGTCACTGTATTTTTTTCCTGTTGAGGAACTCTGGAAGCACTAGTCATGATGTATTTCTTAGCTTGAAACAAGTCATCTTGGATGTGCTAAAAAAAGCCTTAAATTTGACTTGTTTGTAACAGCAAGTTCTTGTTTACTACAGAGTTGTTCTGCTGCCTACTATTTAACATTATTTCACTGCTTTGCTGGAGACTTGCTCAGGATAGGGATGTTGAGAATTGAATAGGGAGTCAACAATAGGGGAAACTATCTTGGGAAAAGTGTTGGATAAATGAGTCAATAACTTCTGCCTCACCTTTCTTGTTTTTGTAGTTCAAGAATGAATCCTGAATTTCGCTAGTTGGTCAGAGAAACACAGGGCATGGGAGAAGGGGGGTGTGGGCAGTTGGTTTCATCATTCAAATAATGGTTCAGAAAGCTTAAGTTCAAGTCAGCCTGGACATGCACAATTTGCAAAACAAAGCTGTACTTTCTTTTGTATCTAATTTTACTATGAAAGGTTTATTTATGAATTCAGTTAGCTTAGCTTTCTGGGTCAAAAAGTATTAAACAACAAAAAGACACAAAACAGTCCTCAGCCTGGGAATTGTGTCCATGAATTCAATGTAAATTGAAGACTCGTGCAAAGGCTGATCATCCTGCTTTTCTCATACTTGGTGCTACTTAAGTAGTCTCTTCAAAGTTACAACCTGTCCTGGCTACTAAACTGTACAATACAGTATCCAGTTTCCTAGTTCTGGTCTTAAGTTTCCAAAGCACTGTTCACTAAGGAGCTTTCTCTAGCGTGGTAAATGGCTATATACTCGAATATTTACAGCTGTTACAGCGGTATCCTTTTTTGCATGACTTCGTAAATGTTCCTTCATTGTGACATTGGCTTACACTTGCTTGGCTTTTTCATAGTCAGTTGACATCCTAATTCCTAGCATGAGAATTAGTGACCCTGTTATCCCCTAACTTATTTTCAGCCTCTCCCCTCCTTCCCTGCCTCCAATCTCACCCAAATATTCAAGAAAACACTCATTGAAATTTATTTAATTTTTGAATAAATATTTGTTGGCTTCACTTCCGAAAAATGCTTAGCCCATGTTAAGTAATTAAACAATTCTAGTGCCATGTCTGAATTTTAGGGCCCTTCAGCTTTTTGCAGTACTTCCACAAGTTTTATTCCTACTGTGTAGACTGGCAGTGCTCTACTGAAATGCTCTTCATTTTTTACAGTTTATTGCAAGTTCCACTGCATCATACAAATTTGATTCACTCATGTCTAGCTGTTTGTGGATTCAAACTCATAAGAACCATGCCATTATCAAAAAAACCTGCAGCATTTTAACAGTATTTTTTCTTTGTTTACAGATCCGAGTGGTGAATGCATTTCGTAGCTCCTTGTACGAGGGGCTAGAGAAACCTGAGACACGAAGTTCAATTCACAATTTTATGACGCATCCTGAGTTTAGAATAGAAGACTCCGAGCCTCATATTCCCCTTATTGATGATACTGATGCTGAAGATGATGCTCCAACAAAACGCAACTCTAGTCCCCCTCCCTCTCCCAATAGAAATAACAATGCGGTTGACAGTGGAATTCACCTTACAACAGACAAGAACAAGTCTGCTACCTCTTCATCCCCAGGGAGCCCACTACATAGTTTGGAAACATCACTCTGATTGTAAGCTGAATGTTAACACACTAGCTGCATTGTAAAGAAATTGAAACTGGGTCTCTTCACACATTATGATGGACAAGATGATATTCTTGTCTTGGACTTCAACAGAAGAAACACTTGTACGAATGTAGATTTATTTTTTTAAAAAAAGCTTTCTGCCAGACTGGAGGGTGCTTTTCTGGGGGTGGGAGTAATAATGAACTCTGACAGATAAACAGTAACTCAGCATAAGTGACCTGTGGATCATCTGTTGTACTAAGAATGGTCCTGAAGAGTGTGTTAGCAGAGCTTTAGTTTATCATGATCCTTTTCTGAGGGGAAAGCTGGGAAGGGCAAGGAGGCCCTGGATCATTGAATTGATACTTTAATTTCTGCTGTTGGCTGTTAATAATTTGGATTATTTATGTTTATAAATGATACAGATCTGTTTACAAGGTTTGTAGATACTTTTTTGTTCCTGTTCATAGATGGGAAGCTTCCTTATAAATGATGCAGAGAAGACAAAAAAACAAAACAAAACAAAATGAAAAAAAAAAAAAAAAAAACCAAAAAATCTAGTCCTTCAAATACTGCTGTATTTTCAGGAAAAGGGTGTTTCTATTGAAACTGTACTAAATTTTGCCTGCAATTTACCTTGTTAAATATTGTAGATAAATTGCTACTACTAATAGCCAAATAGATAACACTAATGCTTTGTAAAAACATGAGCAGTGGTGTTCTAATGAAGTTATGGCCTCTGTCCTAATTAGTTTCTTAAATACATTTACTACTTAATGGTTTTGAAACAACTGTTTAATTTTTAAAAATTTTGAGAAACTTAATGAATAACTTTTGTTCAGAACTTAGTAGGGTTGTTTAATGCAGGACATCAATACGTGATGGAACTTGCTTGAACTATTTCTGTTATCTCGGGCAAAATGGATTAAATCAAAATACATCAGAATCTTAGTCCTTTGTTTTTGTCTAATCATGTTAGTTTAGTGCTGTCTTGGTGAACTGTGAGTGGAACTGTGATTTTTTTCTAATCTATAGAATCCTTCATGCAGCATGAGGGCTGTTGGCATTTTGAAAGGTTGTTAGTGGGTAGCATACATGTTCTCCTTTTTGTTTTTGAAACTTGTTTGTAAACATGAATAAATCTGCCCTTTTGTTAAAATAAAATTGCAGCAATGGTTTCTTACAGATTTTTTTTTCCTCAGCTCCTTCACTGGAAATACAGAAAGTACTCTTTTGTGTTACTGCTTACCTTTAAACTGCGATTTCAAGATGGTAACAGCCCCACTACAAATAGCTCTTTGGGTAAATGGAATCATGGTGGCTGCCTCCAGAATGAATGTAAGTTAAGGTACTCAAAAGTCTTCACTGAGTCAAAAGGATACTCCTGGGGAATTTATAGGTCTGCCTGAAATTGCGAGACTTACTTTGAGTACCATGTAATAAATGTATCTCTGACTGCTTAAGTGAGGGAGAATTGAGAACTGACATAAAGCACAGGTGAAATGCACCAGAACTAATCGACCAGAGACTGAAGAAGTTATGGTCTGCCTCTGCTGTATTGTTCAGTCAGTGAAGGATGATGAAACAGTACTTGGTCTGGCACTTTCTCATGTTTTCTAGGTCCAATACCAGTTAAAAGAGCAACAGAAGACATGAGTTTTAAGATGTTCTTTTTCCAGCTCTGTATTCTTTAAAATAGCAAATGAATTTCTTTGTCAAATAATCCAGAATTATGGACATTTTTTAAAGTGGTCCCTTCAAAGGACTGCAAGAATTACATTGGTAATGGGGAAAGAGATAATACTAGATCTAACTGCAGAAATGAGCAGGTTGGGAAGCTCAAGCACATCTTTCCCTTGTGGTGGGGTACATGCATGCTTGGGGTTGTCCTTTAGTGGATATTGTTCAACCTGTGGCACTGTATCCCACTGTCAACCACTCCTGAATTCCATCTTTTCTATTGTACTTTAGTAAATACACTGAATTCTAGGCAAGGGGGTTGAGGGTGGGGGGGTTGCACTTGACACTTTGTATAGCAATTTCTCCCACATGTTTCTAGCACTTTTCTTACATCATAGTTCTTATCTAGAGCGCTTGGTGGGGGGGGGGGGTCAGTTTTTATGTAAGCTATTTTCTCTTTACTACAAAAGTCAGATAAGCATTGACTTAAAATAAAGGGAGTTTTCTTTACCTGTGAAGTACACTGCCATGTGGAAAAGTATCTTCATTTAACTTCATTAATGAGTAATGATTTGACTTCATTTCAAAAGAGATTTTAATTTTCCCCTCTCCTCCAGGTGTGGTCATGACTGCATGTTATCTTTTTTGGAATAAAATCTAACTTAAGCCTTTTGTGGGGGGTGGGAGCGTGAATGTAGGCTTTGTACATCGCTGGTCCCTCTTGATTCTGTTAACATCAGTGTGCTGCTCTTACAGGAAACTTCCTTACAGAAATAAGGAAAAGTTGTTTAAGAGGGGGGGTATGCTTTCTTTGTGATCTCAAAAAATCATAACATTGCCTAGATTATGAAATGGTTTTCACTAAGCTCATGAGGCCTTCATTGCCTTTCTGGATGTAAGGTTTACTTGTCTTTCTTCTTGTAACTGAAATAAATAAAAGTGCTGTTCATCTCAGTCTGTATGGGGACTGAAATTCTTGAATGTCAGTACAGGAGTGATTTAAATCTGAAATGCACACCAATTCTATAAAACAGCTCTTGCTACAATTTTACGTTCGTTCGCTTTCAAGAGGTCATGGTTGAGCAGTAGTCACTGAACATAAACTAGATTGACTACTATTTGGAGTGGCTTAAAATTTGCTTTCCTGGGTGGGATGTCTACTGTAGTTGTGAATATGTTAGGACACCTCATCTTGGCTCTGAAGTGGGGCTGAAAATGGTAATACAGGAGGGCTCATTTTTTTCTGCATTGGTCTTACCAGGAAGAGGACAATGCTGCATCATGGAGTAGTCTGGAGAGAATAATGGAAACAAACACCTTCATGCTAAATGAGTGGATAAATGCAGGGGTCTGTAGCAAGGAGAAGAGGCAAAAAAATGTGAAATAACATACTTGGAGGCTTTCTTAGAATAACAGCAACTTTTCCAATGTGTTTTGAAGTAAGCAAGCAAATGTAATATTTATGGAAGGATAACTTGTGTATACTGAGTATTAGAAAGTAGTTCCAAAGGCCTGATAAGTTCAATTTGTTTTGTTAGTAGTTCTAGCCTCTGCAGAGGTCTAGAATAATCCAGATCATAGTAAGCATTACAAAAATTAAAGTAGAATATCTTAATGTCTGTACTACTTTTCTAATGCAAATACTTGGTTTTAAAGAGCTGCTGCTTTTTTCTACCTGCAGCCTCTCCCCCAGCAGTGCATCTCTTCTGGTCTTAACAGATTTCAAGCCCTCACTGAAGTACCTTAACCTTTTGGGTGAGCCTGGCCAGCATGAAGGGTCCAACTCCAATTTATCTCAGACTGATTAGGCCTGCTTATTGAGGGCCATATTATGAGAAATTCTGGGCAGAGTAAAGAGCCTTATTCCTCCCAATCCCTCCCAATTGGGAGATTGCTCCCAATCTTCTCCCCTGAACTGTATCCAGAAATACCTAACCACCTTCCTTAGGAGGTTGCAGCATCCATCAAGGATATATGATTTAGTGCCTAAACCAGAAGCTCCCTACAGGTACTACTTGTCCTTTGTGCTCAAAAATGAGGGTTTGCTAAGAAAATGATGGGGTGGGCTTAGACAACTGAAAAAGGACAGCATGTAAAAGGTAGCTCACTGGATAGTGACTCTTTACTACTGCTATGTACACCTAATGTAGAGTTTTCTGCAAAATCTATACAGTTATAATTTTGAAAAGGGTTCCTTGACTTGCCCCAAATAGAAGACAGTGGGAAATTAAACTTGGAAAAATAACTAACAGGAGTATTTCTGGGGATTAACAGCTTTTGGTGGAAGTGTACATTCTGGAATACTGGAACATCTCACATTCTGGTGTAATGACAACTGTCAATCCAAATCCAAAGCAGCAGTAGCTTACTAAAATGGAAGTATGCATTCTGTATCCCTTTGAGCTCTTGCAAACGTAGCAGCATCTAACTATTCTGAACATCATCTGCTTCCCTAGGCTGCCTCTCTTGCAGGGCATGAAGCTGAATTATGCTGAAAGACTGTAAGTATGATCATACAGAAAACTTTTTTGTGTCTTCTGCCTTGGCAAGGGCACAGTCTTGGATTCACTCTACGGCAACTGCTCAGGCGCAGGATGAATAGTGGCTTTTCCTGATTTAAAGTTTTCAGTCTCGTAGAGAATCAGGGTGTACAGTTCAAATGCTTTGTGTGAAAAACCTCCCAAAGCTTTTGATTTAAGATACAATATAAACCACAAAGCCACTCTACAAATAAACCCTAGAAGATATTTGTTATCTCTGACAATTTCAGTTTTACAAATACAGGATTTAACTTGACTTTCTCAGTTTTCCACAAATTGGTTGCTCTGATGGCTGTTAGGTACAAAGCCTCTTCAGTTATGACCTAAGGTTGTTGCAAGATCTCCTGAAGGTAAGCCTGTCTTTGGCAGATGTTTGTGGGGAAATACATAGCTTATTTTGAATACTGTGCTGGCAGCTGCTGCATAGTGTTGTGTGCTATGTATTTTAGGAGAGAATCTGCAAAATGAACAATTTACACAATTCAGATCCATGCAAAAGGACCTGTCAAAGGATACATGAGTCAGGCACAGAATGCATGAAATAGGAAATTTTTTGAAGTGATATTTTGGTAGAAACCAGGATTTTGTTTTGGATAACACTGCTTTAGAGATGGGAAGATTTCTCTTCAATCACTTGCCATGTATTGGCCATTAATGTTCTGATCAGTGTAACAGTTTAATCCATTGAGGACCATCATTCAAAAGCCATTATAATAAACAACTGTTTTTAAATAAAAAGAAAACTCTGGAAAAGGTACTTTTTGTCATATTTTAATTCCCGTAAAAGATGAATCATTCTTAGCTTCTTTCCTTTTGCCAAATCAACTAGGCTCTGTTCTAATAAATCTAGCAGTATACAGACATGAATTACAACTTGCTATCTCCTTCCTGTCTTCCCCATTCCAGTCTGCCAAGGATGATTGTAGGGGATGAGTGAAGGACAGATGGGGTAAGATATGCAGCTGTGGATTTGTCTCCTTTATCATATTTCTATCTTGCCTTTTGATCTTCTTTTCTGTTGTCTTCTTCAAGATTGCATCCACTCTCAGTAAACTTTAGGAGTACTTTTTATATGGTAGCATCTTTCTGTGCTGTAGCCCAGAGCAACTCGTAGGAGAACTCTTTCGACAAGATCTGTGGAGAGAACAGGCTTTGGAAAAAGAAAGAATTAAAGAGAGACACCTTTTTTTTTTTTTTTTTTTTTTTTTTTTTTCCCCAATTAGAAAAACAACATTATGAGTTTCATTATGAAGTTTTTAAGCCCAAAAGAACTTACAGGCCAAATATCACCAGAATGGCTTGGCTGGTTACTTAGTCCATAAAGATTCTATAAAGCCCATCATGTCTTAGCAGAACATAGCTTAATTGATGCCATTATAAGAAATTAGTTTCTGATTGTCCCAGCCAGTCAAAAGTGAGAGCACATGAAACTGCCTGAACACAAGAAAACACACAGAGAAGTTAGGGGCTCTTCATCCTTGGAGAGACTCAGAACTCAGCTAGACACAGCCCTGAGCAATGTGCTGTAGCTGATGCTGCTTTTAGCAGGGATTTGGAGTAGATAACCTGCAGAAGCCCTTGCTAACCTCAGTAATCCTGTGATCCTGAAATTCTTGAGCAGGAGGTGTGATTCTATTGGGTTTCTTCATTATCCTCATGGATATTATTTCTATACATAGATGGAATTCAACAAAGACATCAGCTGCTGAAACCATCAAACCTGAAGCAAGGCAAGAAAGCAACAGACTACTTTCTTTCTCCTATCTCAAACTGACCTGACCAAAAGGCTTGCTGATACTTTCCTGCTGTAATGCTTACTGTGATAGCAGAGCTTGGATCACTTCTGCTCTAATAAACCTTTTTGAATGATGACTGGCTGTCTGTAGTTCATAGGAAAGCCCACAGATTTTAACATGATCTCTAGAAAGCTGCAGACCTGTGGAAATCAGCTTCTCCTCAAGAAGAGGATTTCTCCTTCTGTTATTATTTGCCTCTTTCAGGTGTAGAAAGAAAAAAAAAGTAGCTGTTTCTAAGGAAAATTAAACTCTATCTTATCTGAAGATGTGTATGGTTTCATTGCCTTGCTCTCTACTTAGGACTCTCAAAAGAACCTGGTCCTTTTTCTCAAAGTTACTCTCTTGTTTTTATTCTGGTTTCAAGTGTTTAAGGTCAGCTTCTAAAAAAAGAAGGTTCTTTTGCAGGCATATAAAGTTAATGAAATTTCTATTATTCTAATGGATCAAGACAAAGAGCACTGAAAAAATATGTTTTTAAACATAGAAGACTATAATTTACACAGAATTGAGAAGCTGACTTTTCTCCTTGCCTTAGTTCTTGGAGTGGTGGTGTTACAGGCTTTTATCTAGTTGAGCAAAGTATTGGTGAAATTAAATTAAATACCATATCAGTTCTGATGTTGCATACAAATGTTCCCGTCTTCTCCCTTGATTTTCAGAAATATTTTGCTACACCTAAAGAACTTTGTGTCGTATCAGAGTTGGATTCTCTTTTTATTGGTTCTCACATAATTGCCTATAAAACTCTAATGCTAACGTAGGAAAACATTATGAAACTGCCGTTCTGATCTTAAGAATGTTGTAATAGGAAAAAGTTTCAAAGAGTCCATGCATAACCTGTGTAGTAAAACTAGCTGTCTGGCTGATCAAATGTTATAATAATCAGATCATTCAACCCAAAATCTGACATTGCTGAAAAAATAGCTTAGTTTCTGCAAAACAGAAGTATCGTTTCTTTTTTGTTAGAATTAACACATTCCTTTAGTAATTAAAACACATTTAAAACAAATATGTTTACAGGATGTGAGGGAGTGCCTACAACATTAACTTCCAATATGCTGTGTAATGGCTCTCTACCTTAAAGGTGCAGAAATCTTTAGAATTTTCATCTGTAGAGTCAATACATTGAAGCATGTTTCATTTCAAAAGTCTTAAAGATTCAATAAAAGATAACTCTACAGCAGGAGGTTAAAAGTATTCTGAACTGTCATTTTTAAAGAGCTTGGGATGCCCAGCCAATTCTGTAGACAGTACTTAAATACAGCTATTATAGCTTTAAATCTCACTGATTTCAGTCATTTTCAAAAGAGCCATAAACAGTCTAAGTCTGAATATCAACTAAATGATCAAGTGTCAGCTTGATACCAATCAACACAACCAGCATTTCACCTACTTGAATGAAGACGTGTTACAGGCTTTTTGATCACTGGATGATGAGTGTGAGCTGATAAAATACCACTTGAGAAAATGATTTTCCATTGGTTTTCTTCATTACTGTCCCCAAAGGCAATCAGCACAACCAATAGACCCCTCAGTGTGTTTTCCAAAGTCAGGCTTCATCTCTGCCAATCATTGTCCAAAATACTGAAATACATGGACACACTCATGCATGCTATCATATACCCAATTTGAAACATAGCATTTGGAATCAATCCAAGTCCAACAGTTAAGCCATAGATAGCTATTTCCAAACTGACTACATTTGGGATATTGCCAAACAAAACAGATGTGCTTCTGTGGCTTTCTTGCCTTGTCTTATTCTTGTAAGTCTTGATGATTGTGCCGTAACTCAGAAATCAGGCCTTAGTGGAAACTTCATGGAAAAATTTATTTAGGTACTAAGCATCCTAATAAAATTATACAGCTCAAGTGGTTTGCTTTTGTGTTATGAAATGAAAGGGCTTAGCCATTTCTAAGAAGGAAATTTGGTTTTTTTTCTGTTCATGCCTGTTGGTCTACCATCTCCAAGCTTTTGAACAAATTTAGACACCTCTCAAGGAGGATCTCCTGGTGTTGGGGATCTCTTTTGCTACCCAGGGAGCGTAGACAAGTTCAGCTTGTAAGTATCTATACAGTCAGCCTTGTCGGCTTTTCTGCAAACCTCTATATGCAAACTGCTTTTATAAGCAAACTGCTCCGCCTCATTGCAGGGATGTGATTGGGTTGCAACTGAGCCTTTCACAGAGCAGGGTTGTAATATGTGATGCTGCCCAAGTTACCACTCCTCTCTTCCTGCAGTGCTCCCTCCGTTGTGCCATTTTAACAGCTTCTGTGACAGTGTGGTCAACCACACCGGAACCATTTCTGAGTAAACTGCTGCTGCAGGCTGGTGGTGTGGGCTGTTCTCTGCTGAGCAAAAACTCCAGCACAGACGTGCTCCTCCTGTGACTCCTGCTGCCCAGTCTAGAGCTCGAGGAACTAACAACCAAGGTACTGTAGATGAAGGAAGTAGGAATTGAAAGGGGAGAGTGGAAGGAAACATATGAGCAACAAGAAGGTTTTTGAAATCTTTTGGGAAAGAAAAGCAGGGTAACAGGATAGGAGTAAGAAGAGCAAAAACACGAATATACAAGTTGAAAAGCTTTTTTTTTAAAGCAGGTTTATTCAGCTTGAGGCACTAATATCAGAAGCACTACAAACTATTCCCTCTACTTATGCTAGAGTATTTCAGTCATTACTTCTTGTTTTGGTTGGGAGAAGAACCAATGATGATCTGTGCTGTGAATCTGAATACCAAAATTTGACAACCACTATGGATCACTCTAGGATTTCCCATAAGTGATGATAGGTTTCAGGGAGTGTAACAAAACTAGAACACCAATTGTTCTTTGTAAACTGATGTAAGAAACTTAATCTAATGGTTTTTATTTAAAATACCAAAATTAAGCATGGATAACATAATTAATTGGTGTGTCACAATAAAATGTGCTTATCTGCAAGAGTTCATATATTTTTGGTGAAGACAAAGTTTCATGATCATATTGAATATTAAGGCAGGAAAATTTCCTTGCAGCAGGAGTGATCTTGAAGGCAGCTCTTGTAGCAATCATGGAAGACCCTTTTCTGGCAACAGCTGGGGAATTCAAAAAACAGTGTCTTTTATGGATGCAAGAATAACCTGCTTATATTAATGATAGGCTATGTTCTTCAAAACATAAACCAAGTTAAAGATTAATTCTCTTAAACTAGAGTGAAAGTAGCCAGCAAACAATTTCTAAGTAAGAATTAGTGGAAAAATGATGTAAAGAGCCCACAGAGTAAGTTAGAGGTCTCATTTTCAACAGGCTTCCTTCTGATCATTTTAGCCTGAATTTAGTATTTTGTCTCCATCAGAAAGATTGTGTGGTGTGAAAACATTTGTTAGGTTGCAACCTTTCAGCATATTGATAGAAAACTGCCTGGATTTGTTCTGAATGGGCAGAAGCCACCAGACCATGCTCTCTGGGCAATTCCTGCTACTACACCTGCAAAAGTTGTGGCACCCAGGTATTCCTTGTAAGTTGGAAAGGGAATTGCAGCAATTTGCTGCATATCTTGTCTGCTATGTGGCCCTGTTGACTCTCCCTGCAGCTAGGACCAGTCTCCACAGTACCTGTATTACTAATTGCCACTGTAAAACAGCCTGGGGAATTGCAACTGGGGATTGTGATGGAGATTCTGCATATAATGTGTCTATATGCTGCAGCCTTGTAATTAGTAATGTGCAAGATGATAAAAACAGGTAACGTTCTATGATACAACAGAATGCTACTGGAAGCCTAAGAGGTTTTTTTTTGCAAACTTATTCCAATGAGAAAACTGGGGGCATACTTCCTGGCTTAGCATTTTGTGATACTAAGCAGATGCCTCCTTCTAGTTCAC
Source organism: Phylloscopus collybita (assembly GCA_027886175.1). Classification (NCBI taxonomy): domain Eukaryota; kingdom Metazoa; phylum Chordata; class Aves; order Passeriformes; family Phylloscopidae; genus Phylloscopus; species Phylloscopus collybita. The sequence continues at coordinate 42,887,839 of JAJNNQ010000137.1, read as the reverse complement.
TCTACAGTACATGGCTTGTTCAGCCATTCAGGAGTTGTCCTTCTGAAAGAGAACCTGTTATTATGCTCAGATAAAATTTCATAAAAACGCATAAAATTTCATAAAATATGCATAAAATTTCATAATATTAGAGCCACTGCAAGAAGGGGTTGACACAAGCTGACACACGTACAGCTATGTATGTATACAGCCTTCCTGCAAGAGAGGAAATGGAGTTTTAAAAAGGAATGCGTGGAATGGGTAAGGTATGGACTTTCTACCCTCAAAATGCCCCACTATACATGCATGCCTCACCAGTGGAATAGGACCTGTTGATTAGATTTTTACCATTTTATAAGCATGATGTAATGACATCAACCATTTTGGAATCAGACAAGTGTCTAGCAATCTCATCTATGGTGGCAGCTTCTGTACTTGATACAGGCACACAAGCAGAACAATGTATCATTGCTGGGTGATGTCCAGCTTCTCATCCATGGGTATTCCCAGTACCTTCTCCACTGCTTTCAATTAATTCATCCCTCAGGGTATATTGATACTGGCCATTGCCTCAAGCCAGGTGCAGGACAGTTTTAAACTTCATGATGTTCGTACATACTAACTCCTCAAGCCTGTCAAGGTCCTCTGAATGGCACCCCTTCCCCTGTATCAACTGAACAACTCAGCTTGGTGTCACCCACAAACTTCCTGAAGGTGCACTCAATCCCACTATCTATGTCATTAATAAAGATATTAAATACTATAGGCCCCAAAACAGACCCCTGGGGGGACACCACTCAGCACTGGTAGCTCTTTGGCTGCAGTCATACAATTCCTTGCCATCTAATAGTCCATCATCAAATCCACATCAATTTAGTGGCAGAAGAATTGGAAGGGACAGTATTAAAGGCTTTACAGAAGTGAAATGACATCCTCACCTTTCCTTTGTCTCTTGATGCAGACACTCCATCATAGGCAGCCGGTTATCATAGGTTAGTCAGGCATGATTTGCTCTCGGTGAAGCCGTGTCAGCTGTCTCTAATCACCTTCATACAATCACCTCTCACACGCTTTGACAGAACTTCCAGCAGGACCTGCTCCATGATCATGTCAGGCACAAAGGTGAGGCCGACCGGTCACCAGTTCCCAAGGTCTGGGTGTGATAATCACTCACACATGTGGAGATAATAACTATCTCCAGTGCCTGAGATAGTTACAGGTAGTCAGTGTCACTCCAGTCACCGACTGGTAGTCACAGCCTGATTATCATGACTTTTCAGATATGATAGAGACACGGCTCAGCCATTACACCTGCCAATTCCCTCAGAACCCCAGGATGTCTCTTAGACTAAAAGTAGCATCATACGTATTCCAAACCATCCTTGTACTTCAACTGGCTATGTACCTACTCAATATACTTTTCTTTTCCATTCCCTTGCTGCTGTTGGCAAACAGACTTTAATGGGGTTTTGATAAGACAATTTCAACAGAAGCAAAAAACCAACACTACTCCACAAGTCATTTCAGAGATTTAATATTTATTTTCATAACCATGTTGATGCAGGATAAAAGATCATAAGGTATAAGGATTCTACAACAGCAAGCCAGCCTGGAATTAAATCTTTATGCCCTTGGACTACATTCTCTTCCTGCATGTAGCCAACACCACGCTGGCAAAGCAGATCTCACACTCCCCTCTAGTGACAGAGTACGACCTCCTGAGCCCTCTCGGCAGCCCGGACAGCCCTGCTGCTAACACAGCTGCTCCCAATAGGGTCCCATATAATTACAGTCAGGGCTCTTAGTTTTATTTTTAAGTAGGATTAACACCAACTTAAAATACCTCATTTTAGACATGAAAGAATTTTTGGTGGGCTACTATATTGCTAGTATATTTGTTCCTTGTGCTCATGTATTGTTTTACATCCATTATTATTATTATTATTACGAAATCGTATGTGATTAGTGTAATTAAGGTGTGCATTGCAGCATACATGCACCGAGGTTATCATGTTTGTCCTTGTGTCCTTGAATTCTACACATTCTTTTACTAATTCTTTTCCTTCAGTGACCATGCAGTCAGCACAAGCCTGGAATTAAAGATACATCTTAAAGCGTTCTTCTCTAGATAACCATTTTTGTTTGGACATATACTACCTTAACACAGTGCCTGAGGAAAAAAAAAAATCTTCATAGCTGCTGAAACAGCAGCCTGCTGACACATGATGTTTGGAACATATTTTCTGAGGCACCATTTATCATTGTCATCACAGTGCACAACAACTTATTACAGTAAATTGCTCCCGCATATCACAACCTTAAAAAGACAATGCCAACTCATAATTGTATTATTAGGAGTTACAATACTCTTAATTCTAAAAATAAAATCAATACATACTAATGCAGGAACATAATCATCATAAAAACTATAACCTGCCAGCTTTATAACTAGTCACTATAGCTGATTATATGTCTGCAGTAAAGGAATACTTTGCTTCTTATGAGCAACTGTGAGTCCTTGAAGCACTCTTAAGTGAAGAGAAACAGACTAAGGGCTTAATAAGCCCTACAATTTGAGAAACACTCATTTATCAATTTGTAGAAAGAGGGATGCCACTCTCCTCTCCAAAATCACAGCCCTTTCCTTACTTTATGCCTATCACCTGGTAATTTATAGTCAAGGAATTCTGTGGGCAGGTAGAGGTTCCAGTTTATTGCTAGCATACCCAAATTAGTAAAATATACTGAGCTGCTGGAAGCATAGTAGCTCTAAAGAAGGCAAAAGGAAAAGGATTCAGTAGGACTGGGAATTGTCATTCAGCTCAGTTTCTAAAACAAGTAACGTGTTTCTGACCACTGGGTTTTAAGGAGCTTCCAAAACAGATCCAAACACGAAAACATAAACCTGAAAATACGTAGCACACAATACAAACAGCAGAGATGGTACCTTCATTCAGGAGGTGAGAAGACACAGAATAAATGAAGGTCACACAAAGTTTGGTACTAGCCCAGAGGGACAGAATCTAAATGTAGTCTCCCTGAGGAGACACATTGACAGCTCAAAAAACCTGGCAGAAAGAAGACAGTTGGAAAAAAGACTGAGAAAATCTGGAAGACTTCAATAATGGTGAATTATTCCTAATTTAACTAGTTAACTTAATGTTCCTGCACAGGGGGAGAGTGCAGAACATCTAAGTCTTATCATTACCAACTTTTTTTAATGCTACATTTTGTTTTGTGATGTAAATCACAGAGACTAAAATGAAAGGATGGGAGGGTGAGCTGTGTAGAAGGAAAAAAAAACAAAACAAACCGAAACACCAAAACAAAACTCCACCAATAAGCCAAATCAAAACCAAATAATGACAGAAAACCTGTAGCTTTTGCTAGGTCCAAGTTAAAATCAATGTGTCTTGTCCTACCATTTATTTTTTAAAAGGGTTTCATATCATGAAAATGGCAAATTATCAGCCTGCATAACCTCAATGTAAGGAGTAATAGATTTTCATGGAAAATGCCCTATATACTTGTGATAATCCTACTTTTTCACCACTTTGAAAGTAATTTTAAATGTGCGTTTCATGGTTAAACACAATTTATTTGGAACTGTCCTATAAGTGACAGTTCTTATATGTTGGCCTAATTACTGACCTGATTCTGTAGAAGTTTAACGTCAGAACAACCAGTAAAAGACAGACTGGATTTAAAAAAGAAAGAAAGGGTAATTGCAGTTATGAGATACTTCTTCAGGAACAATTGCATATCGAATGACAGCTCTGACATCACAGCCCTCCTCTTTGCTAATTGCTGTCAACGCTGTTCCTACCAGCACAGCTATGGGAGCAGTGCTTTTCCAGCCAGCTTGCTTCCCTCACCCTGCTCTCCATGAAGCCGCATAAACATTCACAGCACTACCAACAACAACGCTGCCGTGTCGGGGTTTCTTTAACTTGTGTTTAAGGCAGGGAAGTTTTTTTGAGCATTAAAGGTCCTTTAAAATACCACTCTGTATGATACAGACGCCACTGCCAACTTAGAAATCTAGAAAGTCTGATCAAAATAAGAAACAACTGAAGAAAAAGAAGACAAGAGGCCAAACTACCTAAGGTAGCTGAATACAAATTCAGTCTGAGGTTTCAAACACAGCTGCCCTGCATGAATTCGTAAGTCACAAAATCGAGGTAACATGGGCCAGACCTTCGACTAGCTGAGCATCCCATCTATGTCTGCGGCTCCGCCGAACCGTGCCCCCACCGAGAGCTCAGCCCCCCGCACCCCCTAAGCCGCCGTGTCTCGACCCGGTGGGCAGTCTCGGAGGGTTTAATTTTCCCGTTTTGCCTGGGGAAGCCGCGCTGCCCAGCCGCGCCGAGCCGGGGCCGGCGGGGGCGCTGCGGCTTTAAGAGCGATCCGCGCACCGGCCCGCGGGGCGGCCCCGCCTCGCGCAGCGCGGCCGCGCATGGGCGGATGGGAGCCGCGCTCTTGGCGCGGCGGATGAATCCCGGGCTCGGCCGGCCGCGCCTGGAGCGCGGGGTTCTCCTGCCCGCTCCGCCCATGGCCTCCCCGCTGGTAAGGGCTCGGCCCCGGCCCCCGCTGACGGCCGCGGCGGCCAGGGCGGCGGGCAGGCGAGCCGTGGCCGGCGGGTATCGCCCGGCGCCGAGGGTTGCCCGGCCGCGGCTGCCGCCCCCGCTGGTGAAAACGCTCCGGACGCCGGGAGCGGCGGCTCCCACCGCGCGCGGGGCGTTAGCGGCCCCTAAGGGGCGGGGGAGGGCGAGCGCGGCCGCCCCCGCCCGCAGCCTGACGGTGCGCACCCTCTCCCCAGGAGGACCCCGTCCTGATCCGGCCTTTCCGCGGCCACACGGCGGCGGTGACGGGCGTTGCCTTCAACACGAACGCGGCGGGGCTGGGTGAGTGCGGGGCCGGGCGCCGTTTGCTTTCCGGGCGGGGCAGCCCGCTCCCTCCTCCCTCCTTCCCTCCCCGGAGCCGCCGGGCGGTTCCGGGCGCAGGTCCGGGCGCGGAGGCGGGGCGGGCTCCCGCGCCTTCGGGCGGGCTAAGGAGTCTCTGCCCCTTCCTTAAGCGACAACTTTTTGAGCAAACCACAAGGCGGGAGGAGGGGTTTGTCCCGCGGAGAGAGAGGAGGAGGAGGAGGAGGAAGTAAGTGAGGGAAGCGCCGAGGCCGGAGGGGCAGGGGGCCGCTCCGTGCCTCCGCTGCCGCCGCGGTCCCCCTGGAATCTACCGGGCCCGCCACGGAGGGCTGGCTGCAAACTCTGCCGGCGGCCCGAGCCCGGGAGTGCCTGCAGCCCCCTCCTCCCCGGGGACGCGGGGAAACCCGGCAGGAGTTCACGGACCCCTCTCTGCTAAGGAGCTGCTTTTGACTACGTAAGATGAGGATCCGTCTGGCGAGAAGATGGACGTGGATCCGCAAAAGCTGCATGTTCCTCGGCTTCTTAATGGTCGCGTACTTTGTGGTCGAGCTGTCGGTTTCTTCCTTCGGTGCCTCCCTCACCGGCGAGAGCATCACTAAAGGGAAATGGGAGAGGCGCTTTTCTGACAGAGCAGAAGAAGCTGTCGATTTGGCTCGTCCAGTTTATGACAAACCCCCACCTGATCCTTATGCTCCAGGAGAATGGGGTAAACCCTCACGCCCACAGCTGAGTTCTGAGGAAAAGAAACAGGAAGAAGAGCTGATTGAGAAATATGCGATAAATATTTATTTAAGTGACAAAATTTCTCTCCACCGGCACATTGAAGATAATCGACTGAGTGGTTGTAAAACTAAATCTTACAACTACAGAAAACTGCCCACGACATCTGTTGTAATTGCTTTCTACAATGAAGCCTGGTCAACACTGCTGCGAACGATACATAGTGTTCTTGAAACATCTCCTTCAGTGCTTCTGAAAGAAATTATACTGGTGGATGACCTGAGTGATAAAGTGTATTTGAAGGCTGAACTTGAAAAATACATAAGCAGTCTGAAAAGAGTTCGCTTGATAAGAACCAACAAACGAGAGGGATTGGTTCGTGCACGCTTGATTGGTGCTACCTTTGCTACCGGTGATGTTCTCACATTCCTAGATTGTCACTGTGAATGTGTTTCTGGCTGGCTGGAACCACTGCTCGAGAGGATTGCTGAGAATGAGACTGTTATTGTTTGTCCTGTCATTGACACCATTGACTGGAAAACGTTTGAATACTATATGCAAACGGCAGAGCCCATGATTGGGGGGTTTGACTGGCGGCTGACATTCCAGTGGCACTCGGTGCCAAAACACGAACGTCTCAGACGCAAATCTGAAACCGACCCAATCAGATCCCCAACTATGGCTGGTGGCTTGTTTGCTGTCAGCAAGAAGTATTTTGAGTACCTGGGAACCTATGATACAGGAATGGATGTTTGGGGAGGGGAGAACTTAGAATTATCATTTAGGGTTTGGCAGTGTGGAGGCATGTTGGAAATTCATCCATGCTCCCATGTGGGCCATGTGTTTCCGAAGCGTGCGCCTTATGCTAGACCAAATTTCCTTCAGAACACAGCGCGTGCTGCTGAGGTGTGGATGGATGAATTCAAAGATCACTTTTACAACAGAAATCCTTCAGCAAGGAAAGAAAACTATGGAGACATTTCTGAAAGAAAGATTCTTAGAGAGCGTTTGAAATGCAAGAGTTTTCACTGGTATTTAAAAAATGTATTTGCTGAGTTGCACGTACCAGAAGATCGTCCAGGCTGGCATGGTGCTATCCGCAGCACAGGAATACCTTCAGAGTGCCTTGACTATGTGTTACAGGAACACAATCCTACTGGCTCTCACCTTTCTCTCTTTGGCTGTCATGGTCAGGGAGGCAACCAATTTTTTGAATATACATCAAATCAAGAGATTAGATTTAACTCTGTAACTGAGCTGTGTGCTGAAGTCCCTGAGCGTGAGGACTTCATAGGTATGAGGAGCTGCCCAAAAGATGGATTTCCCACCCCAGAAATTATTATCTGGCACTTCAAAGAAGATGGGACTATTTATCATCCTCATTCGGGGAAGTGCCTTACTGCTTATCGTACGACTGAGGGCCATGCTGATGTGCAAATGAGAACTTGTAATGCTGGAGATAAAAATCAGATGTGGAAATTTGAAAAATAATCATTGCTGGTATTATGAATCAAATGGACTATGATCTCCATGCTTTTTACATGTGTGAGCAGATAACAAAGATTGAATACCTTGGAATGTTTTCAGATGTGTCTGTAGTGGTATAGAAACTGTCTACTATGATGAACTGTATGGAGAGCAAAAGTATGTAGTGAGGTTCCATTTCTAAAACATGGATTAAAACATCTAATGCCTTTTATTTTTGTAAAGTTTTGATCCATTATTACTTTGCTCAGTCTTGATTATGGTAAAACAAAGTCTTCTGAGTGGACTGGGGAGGGATTTTTTCATCTTAAAATTATGCAATAACCCTCCAAGATAATGTTATATGTAAACAAAAAAAATTTTACTTACAGAAGTAAAAGTTAAGGTTCTTGCAGTGGTACTAGCTGACCTATGTTGCAGATACATTATAAAATATGTATCTAACACCCTAAGTAGTGCTATAGTAGCATGTGATTAAATGGGCATTGATGTGGAAAGTCAAATCTAAGCCTTATGTAGTCTGCATTTTTCTGTGAATGTACATATTGTTAAGGGTACTATATTATATAGAAGAACAGGAAGTTTATTTACTAAAATGGCTTTCTTTGGCACTACTTTGCAGTCTTGTACCTATTGTAAAAATCTTACCCCATGGGACTCATAATCAGGAACTCTCATGCATTTAGAGGAGAGTGTGGTAGCAGTGGAACCATGGCCATGCTGGTGATATCACAAATGGAAGAAATAGGGATGTCTACAAGTAAGAGTTTTGTTTAAAGGCAATGGAGAAGGAAAGGAACCACAAAATTGCCTTAGCTATTGCTGTTCCTTAGCTATATATTTAATGTATACATTGCCTCTGTGTAAGCTTTTCCATGTTCTGCTCCACATCCTAGGGACACAGAAATTACATGATTTTTTTTGTGTGTGTGTTTTTTGTTTGTTTGTTTTGGTTTGTTTTGGGTTTTTTGTGGTTTTTTTTTTTTTTTTTTTTTCATTTGCCTGCCAGCAGGGTAGAGGAAGATAACATAGAGGAACATTTGGGCTGTTTTATTTTGCTTTTTGTGTTTTGGCAACAGTTGGCATGGGTCAGCCCTAGAAAGAGTTTTGAAGTAATACAGCATGAGCTGCTTCTTTCTAGTCAAAACAGTATCACTGAAGACCTTGGGTAAGGCTGGGAAGCTGACATTTCTGACATGAGGGGAGTTGAAAAAACAAAGAACAGCTTGGAGGAAACTAAGATTTGTTGGTAAGGTGGTTCACAGAATTACTTATTTAGAATGTTTTCTTTTTTCTGTTATGCTGAATTTTTGAAGAATACTGATTCTTGTATCATGTCACTAATCTGTTTTGATTGTCATTGTAGATGGTAGATGTGATAGGTATATTACGTACTTGAAAAACAATCTGTATTTTAGTTTAATAAGATTTAAGTTGAACACTTTTCTTAATGTGTTGGGCATTCCAGCTGTTTCAATTACTTTCACTGAAGCAATAAATGTTCTTCAGTAGCCATAGGGCAGTAAGTCTTTACGTGGGGCTGGTAGGTAGAAAGTTAAGCTGGTGAGCATTAGGAACCTGGATACTTGAGGAGTGTAGTGGATGTGCATTTGCTACGGGTGTTAGTAGGTAGAAGGGTTAAAAAGGGACAAGTGAGACCTGATGTAGTTGAAGTTTTGCCAAAAATAAAGTGAAAGTAAGTTAGAACATATTCTTAAATCATAGTGACTTGAAAGCTTTGAGAGGTTTGGCTAGAAGCAGGTTAAGATAAAAGATGAACAGAAGAGTATTTTGGAGCTTGGAATGCAGCATTGAATCATGCTAAAAGTGCTTGCCACTGTGTGGTATAGATTCTTTTAAGACTTTAATTTATTTTTAGGTAGATACTTGCAATTTGATTTTTTCTCCTTTTTAATCTTCCCTTTTTCCCCCTAAGTTGTTGTTGTTGGTTCTTTGTTTGTTTGTTAAAAAGGGGGAACTTTTACTACATAAGGGAAACATTCCTGAAAAACTGCATTCCACTTTGCAGCAGGAATTCTTTTGTGGACCTGCAAGTTATGAACCATTTATCAAATTTTAAAAGGCAACCAATCGTTATGTACTGGGGCAATAAATTATATGAAGTATGTGCTTTTGTGAAAAACTAGCTCTTCACTCAATAGAAGGCTATTACATTTAATAGAAATAACAGGAAAAAGGCCTAGGTTCTCCTGTGTGGCAGATCGTAAATAGTATGTGCAATGCATGTTTCTTCAGATGAAAGTAATTAAATGGTGTGAATATAGACTATGCAAATTTTATACAGTCAATTTTTTAGCACTTGGCAAAAACTGCTTTTCTTATAAAGAAATACCTTCAAGTTAAACCTGATATTCAAAGTGTTCCTTATCTGTTTAAGCAATAATTATAAGTGAATCTGCCTCTCCGTTTGAAAAGTTACTCTGTGTATCTGAACCCTTCCTCCTCCCCATGACCTCCCTTTCTATTTTTGGAGGTATTTAGTTACAAATTGGGGAGAACAAAAAAAAATTACCTGGCCTTAAAAAAAATTAAAAATCTTCCCAATAGGAATAAAAAACATGTGAATAAAAGGAGGAGGGACTAGAGAAAGAGAGATAAAGAAAGAAAGAAGGAAAAAAGAAACAACACCTTACCATTTCAATACTCCTATCCAATTATTTTTCTGTATGTACAGATTTCTGGAAAATCTAAAACTCTGAATGGTTTTCTATTCTGTTAAATGTTGAAGATTTGGTGAACACTTATATGTATTTTAAACTACTGATTCTAAGTGACTTAAAAGAAATTGAATGTAAACTTAACACTGAATAAATGTGGAGGGTTTTGGGATTTCTTTTGAAAAAATAAAATCCAGAAAATTAAATGTTGGCTGGTGTGCTGACTCTTCTCAGTTCTTTTCCTCTTGGTACATGTATACAGAATGCAACAAAAACTGCCAATAACTTGAACTTATGGGAGCTATTAAAAGTTCTTTGTATTTTATCCACTGTGCTTAGAATTCTAGATTGGCTTTTTTGATAGAGATTCAATTAATAATTGCTTTTTCTCCAAGTAGGAAATCTTGCAATTCATTGCAAAATGTATTTGTATTGTGACGTTGTACTGTATCATTGAGAGCTGCAGGGTTCCTGTAAAGTGTGAGGGTTTGTTGGCAGCAGTAGGTTTAAATATTCACACACCCATCATGTGCACTGTATTCCATCTGCCCTGTAATTCTTGCACTGAGTGATTAATTATATTGGAGGTGCTTCAGTATTTTGAGAGATGTACATCAAGCTCTTAAAGCTTGTCTGAGTTTGTCTATCTTGATCTTTGCACAACTTTCTTAGTCACTACTTTGTTATTGTGGGAAATGAGAGTGAAATGGTAATTCCGTATTACAGCAACTTGTGTTCATATATTTGTGTGTGTATATATAAAAACGGATACCATTCATAGTCACAATTTATAAATCGAACTTTGTTTCATTGCAAATACCATAAAATCTTTTTCATAGCATATTTGAAGCTCAGGTATCTGTTTACACACCACTTTGCTGTAGATCTCTCAATTTGGCCTTTGCATAAGGCCAGGTCTTTTTTTTTGGTGTTCAGTTCTGTAATGACTCATCAGCAGAAAAGCAAGTTATCCAGTGATGTATCTGCTATACGTGGATGTGTACAGAAGCATTGATGTTTAAAAAAAGAAAGGCATTCAGGTTATAAACTGGAGAAAGTTGCATATTGGAGTCAGCTCAGTTTGAATTTTCAGCTTTCTACGTTTTAGTTAGATTTTTCAGTTGATCATTGCAAGGAGAAATTGTCTTTCACCTCTAAACATGGTTCTGGTTATGTCAGGTATTGTCTAAGGGGCAACAGGCCTATTTGTGCTTAGGTACATCCTAAAAATATTCTTCTGAACCTTCTGTGGTGGTGTGTGTTTTTTTTTTGTTTTGTTTTGGGGGTTTTTTTGTGTTTTTTTTTTTTTTGGTTGGTTGGTTGGTTGGTTTTTGTTTTTATTTTTTGTTTGTTTGTTTTGTTTTGTTTGGTTTTTTGTTTTGTTTTGTTGTTTTGTTTTGTTTTTGTTTCTGATGCAATATTTAAGTATTGCATAGGCAGCATGGAGTCCAGAGGGAAAATAAGGAAGATAGTCATGGATGTCCCACAGAAAGGAGAACTTCAGGTTGCTGCTTGTGTCTCATTTACCTTAGGATAGCCCATCTATGAGACAGCAAGTTACAAGAAACCAGACTCTGAATGAATGATGCTGTCATCTTTCTAAGAATATTTCCCTCAGTTTTTAGAACTGAAAACTGATACTGCACAGCCTTCATGCGGTTTGCAAGATACCACAGGTATTTGGTAGTTCATCAACGATTTGTTTCAGAAGCCATCAGTCTTGTCTCTTTTACATATTCAGTCTGATGCCTTCAAATTCTGTTTTAGCTTATGTTTCACTTTCTTGTTTTAATTTTACTCCACTGTCAATCACACTTTTCAGAATCAAAGGGGAAAAGGATTTCTTTCAAGTACAATTAGAAAGACTTGGAAAAGATTGAAGTGGGGGCAAAAATATCCTGTATTTCTTTGTCAAATATAGGCCTGTTGATATGGGCATAGACATAGTCTGGTGTCATATCTTTTAGCAGAAGCTAGTCTTTTATCTTTGTATCAAATTCATAAAGGGAATTTAATAGCTAATATTTAATATTCTAATATGCTAATATTTTGCTTGAGGCTTGCCTTAATATGTGATCATAAGGCAACTGCTTATTGTCTTTGCTTGTTATAGGTTCCTGAAAAGGATCAAGCTCTGGTAAAAGTTAGGTTTGCCTTTTTGACTGTAGATAGTATAGTTTGCCTGCAAAATGACTGCAAAAACATCACCCTCAAACATGCTCTATTTTCAAACTGAAAACTTTGTTCTCTTTTGAACTAGGCAAATGTTAGTATTATAAAATTGATACTTAAATATGACTATAGAATTATCATATATCGATATCTTCACTCAAGTGTAGATATCTGAAGTGTTAGAAGTCACATCTTATGTATAAGTTGGCATGTTTTTCCAGAGTTAAACACTGGATGCTTGAAAAAAATTCCATCTCCAAGATCAGAATGAGATTACTGAAGAATTTGTCTACTGCTTTTAGGATTTGGTAAAACCAGTTCTGGATTTGTACTTACGGATGTGCATGATGTTCGGCTTTGAATGTTTTGCTCTGTATCTTTAAATACTTGTAAGCCAATTGGCTTAGTATGTGGGAGAGCTACCTGTTAAGAATTATCCTTTACTTCTCCCAGTTTTGTGACATCCTTCTGAAAGCCTGGTGTTGGCATTACTTGCTACTGGGCTTCTGCTCAGGCTAAGTACCCATTAAAACCTAATAACTCCTCCCTCCCCATAATACCCATTAAGTTCTCTAGTGAATCCAGATCCATAATTGTTAGGTCTGACTTTTCTGAGAACAGTGAGCAGACTTGTAATAGCTTTTACTTCTTGCCAGTTACCTGCTCTGTGGATAGGTTTCTTATATTGTGGAAGCTGAAGACGCAGTGCAGAGCCTACAAATTTGCGGGCCATGCGGAAGGAGTTACGAGTGTAGACTTCTCACCAGATGGACAGGTGCTGGCTTCAGCTTCCCATGATCACACTGTCAGGCTATGGATTCCTTGTATGTGAGTATAACTGAGCAATGCTGGCTATGTGTTTCATTATTGTGAATATTGGAGGCTTTACTCAAGTTTCTTTTCAACATGCCTAGGCTTTGACAGGAACAGAGATTGGGGACCAGAAACAACCCAGTTCTTTACTGTATTATTTTGTTGTTTCCTGAATATTCTGTAGTTTCAAAAGAAAAATATAACAACTCAGAGGTCACAATTTCATGTGTGTAGAACTATGTTTCCTAATATTTCTCTGGCTTAAAGGTTATATTTTAATAAGGATTGCAAGGCTGCACTTCATTTTGGGGAGACAAGTGATGAAGAAAACAATAGTTTTTGGAAAAAAAAAATAATTGACTTGCCTTATCATACTGTTCTTGAGTAGTAGTAATTATGAGTTATTCAGTATGATCTTGAACTTTCTAGCATTTTATAGATTACTGTATTAAAAAAAAAATTCTTTCAAATACTAATGCTAATGAGACTGAAGCCCAATACTGCTACTTAATTGCACTGTTCTGTAAAATTTGTCATGTTAAATGCAACTTAAGGAATGTTATTCTAATAATATTTAAATAAGTAAAAAATTATGGTGACATTAAGATTTGGCCTTTGTATATGGTTTTTTCATTTGGATAAGATTCTAAAAATGCTAACATTGAGTTTTATGGGGATTTAAATTCTTTAATATGATTGTGATTTGTGACTCAGTATTTGGGGTTTTGTTTAATTTTCTTTGCCCCCCCTCCCCCACAGTCATGGAGAATCAGCAGTACTGAAAGGTCATACAGCATCTGTTCGGAGTGTGAGCTTCTCCCATGATGGCTACTCTGTAGTTTCAGCATCCAATGATAAATTAATAAAAATATGGAGTGTTTGCTATCAGCGCCTTTTGTTTACCCTATTCCAACACACTGGTTGGGTTCGCTGTGCCAAGTAAGTGTTGTTTTTATTCTATTGGTAAAATAGAATTCCTAACAAAGGGGATTTTATATCCCAGAATAGAAATAGGAAAAGTCTGTGAATGGCAAATAATGATCTCTCACCAATAATTAAATTCTAATAAATTAGTCTTATGCACACAAGTTTTGTATAGATCTCCTAGCTGAAATATGAAAGCTTGCTCTGTGTTGAGTAGTAGTAATGTGTTCGTACTGAATCAGTTGTTGTGTGTTCCTTCTATTACAATAAAGGACAAATGGGGTCTTCTGTGTTTACTTTCAGCCATTATCCTGTCTTTCCCCAGTTTTGTTTGGTTTTTTTGTTGTACTAACTTATTTCCCAGCACTCATTTCTAGATTTATCATGCATTGTAGGGATTTTCTCAACTATTCTTGGAATAGTAGTGGCATTAAAGAATGGTCATGAATCCAGATGAGTTAAGCTTACATAGTTAGAAAAGGTAAAAGAAATGGCCTTTGGACTGCAAGTTAGGATTCATACTCTTTAAAGACAGGACAGCTCTTCAAAGACAAGAAAAGATTGCTGATTTTTTTTTTTAATTTTTCCTTTCCTCCATATTAATGGAGAATCTGTAGCTAAGAGAGGCCTGATAAAAGCCTCTGGAGAGAGGAATTTAACACTGGTGAAGTGCAGACCCATAGAAAGTTTCAAAGTATCTGATTGTTGAAAAGCAAAAGGAAAGCTCTAGGAAATCGCATGTGAAAGTTTTTGAACATTTTTTTGATTTCATTGTGCTGTTGCTTAATGAGTGAAATAATAATAATGCTCAAGGAAGTTAATAGACAAGTCTTGTTTTCCTGTTTAAAAACCTAGCCTGCTAGTCTAGGAATAATCTTGAATGCTTTGCCCACTATTTGTAAGTTTAGAAAGAACTCAGAGGACATAAATATAGGTTAACATTGAACACAAGATTCTACTGTGTCCTCTTTGTCTTTTTACATAGTTTTTTATAATAATCTCTTTGTTTTCTGAAGTGACATCCTTAGGTTGCTGATACCTTACCCCAACCCCCTCTCTTCCTTTTGCTTATGGCTCTGTTTTTAAATTTAGTTGATTGTGAAATGGGGCAGAGTGGAATAGAGGGAGAAGCTTTTATTTTCAGTTTTATTAGTCCATGAGAAATACTAGAAGTTAAAATGTCCTTTAAATGCTATGCATCCTTATTTCAAACAGGCTTCCTTGGTTCTGGTGTTTTGCTACTGTCTCTCATGCTAATCTAAGCAGAATCAGTTGTTAAGTAATGCGTACACTTGTGTGTTCCAGATTTTCACCTGATGGAAGAATAATAGCATCTTGTGGTGAGGACAAATCTATTAACATCTGGGATACAAGAAATAAAATTTGTGTTAATAGCTTCTCAGATGATGAAGGGTAAGTTTTACTAGAAAAAAAAGGAGAAATATAATAGTGTAATTTTAATGACATTAATTTAATGCTCTGTGATATTAATATCTATATATGTTAAATCTGAAAACCGATCAGAATTCTACCATCCATGTCAAGTAAAAGAATTCATATAATGTTTTTCTAAAGAGGTGAACTGGCTGCACTTACCTAGCTGTTTTCCAGCAATCAAGAGATAATCCAAACAGAAGTGAGATTATTCTTGGATTTTGGAATATATCTATGTTTTCCCTTGATTTTGATAATGCTATTTTATATTGGATGCTTCAACAAGAAGAAAGCTAGAAGACTTTTCCACTTATTGGTGAAAACAATATTTTGTTACCTTCAGTGATCTGCCTTATTTAAGTTTAAAAATACCTGCTTTTACTTACATGCAGTTTTCTTAAACATCTTGGATCCAGAGTTGTAGTGAACAAGTCAGCAGAATATTTATCTTGTGTATGTGCTTGGCTGATTTCATGGCTGCCTTCATCCTTTTTTGAGTCCAGAATGTTGTTATAGCTAGATACTCGATTCTTAGACAAGATTATTTTACTTGTTGCTTACAAACTCTTTGCAGCAGTGTCTTCTAGGAACTTTGTACTCTAGCACAAACTTTGAAGGTTTGACTTGGATCAATTATACCATATTTTCAACAAAAGTGAGATTATGATTTATCATGCACATCTTGTTTTCTTATGCTTATTTCAGTTACTTGAAATGCCTTATTTGAGTTTCCGTACACATAGATTCCACACAAGTGTGTGGCACTCAGTGTTAATATTGTGGGCTTTATATATATATACACACCCCTAAGTATTTCTGTGGAAACACATTATAAATCTGTTCTCATTAATTATATTTAGATTTGCAACTTTTGTGGATTTCAACCCAAGTGGAACATGTATAGCTTCTGCAGGTTCCAATAACACAGTGAAACTATGGGATATTCGAATGAACAAGCTACTGCAGAATTTCAAAGGTAAAAACAATGTAGTTTGTTTTATTTTCTTTACAATAGAATTCTTTGCAATTAAGTGTGATTTGTTAAGAGTCTGTTATTTCATCCCTTAATGGATAAAAGCGAACAAACAAATCATACTGACATGTTGTAAGTATCTTTTTGTAGTCTAGAAACCCTAAGAATTCAATCTGAATCCTTTTTATTTCTTTGGTTCTCTTACTTTTTATAGCTGAACTAATCAAGTACTTTGGAAAGTTTTCTATGCCCCAGCTCTTTGGTTGTTTTTACCTTAAAAAAAGTAGTTACTTTGGAAAGTAGAAAAGAGCAAAGAAATAAAGTATACATATCCTCTTAGTAGATATCTACAGCCTTTGAATATTGTCTTCTGTAAATCAGTTCACAGAGCAGGGGTTAATTGTATATCATTCCATCCTTCTGGTAACTACCTCATCACTGCTTCTACTGACGGTACCCTTAAGATTCTGGACCTCTTAGGAGAAAGACTTATTTACACTCTTCATGGACACAAGGTATACACAATAATCCTCTTTAAATGGAGATCTTAGTAGGTTGTTCAGGATCTTTACAAAGGGAAAGTAACATTTACGTCATTGTGTCTTTTATCTTGCAACTTGCAGATAAAATTTAGTGGGCAGCAAGGTGGTGTATTAATGCACCTTGTCAGAAGTGGTTCTGAATTCATTAATAATTCACTTGATTTTCAAAATCATGTTATTTGTCACTTCAGTCATTTTGTCTACTGAAAAACAGTGTTTTCTAGGGAGGGGGAAGCTTACAGAAGATAACTTCTGTGAAGAGTGGCAGGCATTTCCTCCTTTTCCTGTTAATGCCAAACAAACCCTATTTTTGATAATAAATCATTCAAACATATTGCATGGGGAAATGTAATATATATTTTGTAATTTTTCATTGCAAAGCTGAAGTATAAAATCTAAGGATAATGCTATTATTTTCCTAGTATGGATTGTTGTAATTGTAATGTGGCATCTTAAGAAAATATGCAGTATTACCTTCAATCAGGTTTAGCAGAAATTTCACTATGGTAAAATTGTTCCTTATTTTATTAAAATTGAAAAATCTTTTATATTAGTTAATAGCATCGGTGTTTTTCTCTTTGCACTAAAATACCGTGATTACAGTAATAGCCTAATTTTACTGTATGCTATTGGTTTTTTCCAGGGACCTGTACTTTGTGTGGCTTTTTCAAAAGGTGGTGAAAAATTTGCCTCAGGTGGAATGGATGCTCAGGTTTGTGGTATTGTCTCCTTAAATGAAATGTCTTAGTGTTTGTTACCGTGGATGGGAGTTAAATATAGTGTGTCACAGTAACATGCTAATTACTCACATGCATTCTGTCTACTAGTGTGTTTTATAGACTTTCCATTGGATGTTATGTTGAGGAGAAGACAAGCCACTTCTATTTTACATATTAAAAGAAAGGAGTGATTTTTAACTAAAAATATTTTGAAGTGTTGCAATTCAGTGTCAACAAAGTAGATGTGTTGCAATAAATATTGAGGTTTAACAGCTTTTTTAGATTTTCACTGCTTTTAAAGTCCTTACTCTGTAATTGTAGGTATTAAGTTGTATCACTGTATTACTTTGGCTAGAATTGGGAAAAAAAGCTCTTGTGTTACCTTTACTAATTTACTTTATTGAAACAGTAAAGTGCTGGATTTTTACTGAAAGAAGAGTCATTTGAGCATTTAAAATAAAGTTAAACAGTAGGTCTTATAATTAATCTCCTGCTGTAATAAATCTGATAATTAAGAACAAAGCTTAGAATCATCTCTATCAGGTATTTAAAGTTTCCAAGAAGAAAGAACTTTTGTAGCACAAGACTTAAATTTTCAGTCTGAAATGTTCCTTAATATTAGTTATCTTTTTCATTGTTTCCTGTTACAAAAAGCTAAAAGCTCAATGTAGATATAAAAAGCTATGCTATTGAAATTTGAGTTTACCATAATTCATGGCTATATCCTGTTTTGTGGAGTTTGAAATAAATTTCAGCTGGTAGCAAAGATGGTCTTGGAAGTGAAAAAACAATTGTTTTCTATCAAGTGTTAAGTAAGAAGTGCTGACAAGGGAAGTTACTGGAGAGTGAAAGTGTTATCAAACGTCCAATATTAATTTTACAAGCAGGGAAAATACCCACAAAAACCAACCAAGAATGGGGGAAAGATATTTATTTCTTGACCCACTAGTATGTTCTTTTATTTTCCATACTAAAGTTCTAAACATGATTTGAAGTCCCAAAATGCAGCTTAAGTCCTACGTGATTCTGAATTGTTGACCTTACCGTCCATGAGTATTTTATGACTGCTGGTATATTATACTTAACTTGAGAGGAACACAAGTGCATGTCTTCCTCTCAAGACTAGGTCACATGACAGAAGATTAATCTGAGAAGCTCTGATGAAGGCAAAGACCTACAGTATTAAGCCTAACACAGCCTCCCCATTGAATGCCAACACACCCTGGGAATGCCTGTCTTACTTCAAAGTTCCTTTGAATTTGGGGCCCCCTGAATCACATGTGTGTTCAGTGCAGTCATGTCATTGCCTTTTCCCTGCCCTGATTTTCTGTTGTAGAGCTTCTGGGGATGAGAGCATGGAGAAAGTAGGTAAAAATCTATGTCTCATGTTCCTCAGCAGTTTGATATAGTGGGTTCATGCTGAATATATGAGAAGGAAGACCCAGTTTGATCAGGAAGCACTTTCTTTGTTAAATGTTGAATTTAAAAAGTAGTCATAGCAGGTCTAATAACTGTTTAAATTACCTTAAAAATGGGCCTTCCTGTGTTTGTTGAAGTTTTTTTCCTTTGTTTTATGGAAGTTTTGGTGTAGCTTACTTTGCTACAGCTTTCATTTTTCTAAATTTTAAAATCTGCTAACCACTAGCACTTGGGTAACTACCAAGGTTAAAGATATACCAAGGTGTATATCTTTATCTATAGTAAACATAAGAACTTTTTTCCTCAGTGTCCATTGTCTTTTGGTGTATACACACATTTGCTTCTCAAACATCCTGTTTTGCTGACCCGTTCACAGCCTTTTTCCAGGTGTGCCAGGAGGACAGTTGTGGGACTTCTTCTCAACTCACTGTGATTGTTGGTTTACTGTAATTGTAGGGTGTACTTCTTGGAAAAGTTCTGCTGGCAGAAGAGCGGTGTCATGCTTATGAGCAGAGGCTGGCCATAAAAGTTTCGTCTTTTACCCCTCATGCAGTACCCAAAATATATTGTCAGTTCACAGCATGAATTGGAGGCATCTGATACATTCTAAGTTTGTGGAAGACTGCTTCCTTCTTTCATATGTTATTTCAATGTCTCATGTCACAAAATAATAGCATATTTAAGTAATTTAATTAAGTTTACATGACCTGTGAACTCCTTCTTAGTTTATGTACCTGGAGAGGAGAGGAAATGAAAGGAAAGGAATATTTTTAGTTACCAAAAGTCCAATGCTGATATCTACAGCTGCTAGTTAAATTAAACAAAGAGGGGACTATAATTTGACTTAAATTTACTTCCCTCTCCAGCCAGTAATATTTTTGACAGACATTAAAAGTATTCTTCAGATATTAATAATTATTAAGCAACAGAAATCATAGATTTGTTTACAGAAACTTTAAGCATATTGTATCATATTTTTAATACATTCCTGAATAGCTGCATTACTACAAGTTCATTTCAGGTTCAATGTCTTTCATGATTCCCTTGAGTCAAACACCCTGAGTATGCACTGGGAGACAGTGCATCAATAAAGGTGAACCCAGACTAACTCAGACATTAATAACAGGGAAAGAAGGATGCACAGATCTCACTCAAACTACGTAAACCCTCCTCAGAACCTGCCACTTTGATTCACAGTAGCTCCTGCTTTCTCTCCTTCCTCAGTTTTGTACTGGTTCTACTACTTCCATCATTCAATCCAGAATAAAGTTACTTACATTTTTTTTTAGTAGTTTCCCCTCATTTTTCAGGTTACTGTTCTGCTGATTTAGTAATCTGAAGTGTTTCAGCACTGAATGGAAATAACAATATAGGCAAGAGGCAGCTCACCTTTTATCAGGTGTGAGCTTTTTGAGCTTCTCAAGCTCTAAATACGTTTCATTTTGTTCTAAAGTGAAAGGCCATGTCCCTGCAACTTCATCATTACAGATAAGAGTAAAACCAGCATGGAAACATCCATTCATGCCTTGAGTATCTCAAATACAGTGCAAAAGCAGATATGCACAGCCCTAGAAAGAAGGGTACTTTCATAAGGAAGTATTTCCCTTCAAACCAAGGCCTTCATCAGACACTCTCAATATAGTAACCGAATTAACAGCATAGGCTACCACTTTCCAAACAAATAGGTGTAACTTCGCTCTTTCACATAAAAGGTCTTATGTTTTCCATGGCAACATGAAATAAATTGTCATATGCACAAAAAAACCTAAAAATGTGAGGAACATGAACTTCAGAACACTACGCTTTGAGATCTTTTTTGTTTGGGGAAAGAAGCAAATAGGAAGAAACAGAAGTATCTGGTGTTTGTTTGAAATATTTAACCTGCTTCTGAACAATGCTGTCAGCTGGTTCTGCACCAACCAGAAACTTGATACAAGAAGCAGAGATACTAGTTTTTCTTCTTTGATGGAAAGGTATGGAAAGATAAGTTGTTTAAAAACGTCTCCCCTCCCCTCTCTTCCCCTCGGACATAAAGTAAGAAGCAGTTCACAGGTCATGTAAACTTAATTAAATTACTTAAATATGCAATTATTTTGTGACATGAGAGAGCGACATTCTGTGTTATGATTTCATTTCCTGGAATATTCATAAGACTGGATAGAATACCTTTGGACTACCTCTATATCCTATGGCCTTCTGCATTTGGTCATTGTGTGACTTGTATATTGTTTCTACCTAGAATATAATTGGACAAAGTTTAAAAAAGAAATTTCTGTTGCTAAAACACAGGAGCCAGATGTTTTAGAATTCTGTGGAACTCTCTCATTTCTCTTATTCCTTCAACAGTATATGATCCCTTGATCTGGCAGAAAAGTAACTTGGGACATTACAGTGAGAGAGGAGTTTGCTTTGTTTTGTGATTATAGATGTATTTTAGAGGTTATTTTTTTAATAGTATGAACCACATCTTCTAGATTTGAAGTAAATGAAGTCTGGGGAAGTGCCCGTGTTGCAGTAGAGATCAGACTAAGACATTACTGCAGTATCGTTATGATGCAGTGATCTACTAGTAATAACAGACTTGACTGAATAGTTAGGTTTTGAGTACTGGATAGCCTTCAAGTAGTTACTGATGTGAAGATTTCTTACAGGTGTTACTGTGGAAAACCAACTTTGATACTTTGGATTATGAAGAAGTTCTCAAACACAATTTTAAAAGAACACATATTGATGATCCTCCCCATCTTCTTGATATTTACCCAAGGTCATCTCATTTCCATGGTGAAAAGATTAAGTCGATTCAGGTGAGTGCAATAAATTGTCTAATACAGGAAACAAGAAGCTTCTGTGAACACTGTGTGACATTTATAGTTAAATATGTTTTATGTATACCAGAGAGCTTTTTATTGTTACCTATAATACTTTGGAAGCAACCATAATTTATGAATCTGCATTAGGGTTACTAGGCAAGCTGGTGCTGGCAGGTTTATGCTGAAATTGCTTTCATGCTTCTTCTGTGTCTCTGCTTTACATCTGATTCAAGCAAAACATATGTGATAATCTGGTTTCTGAAATAACACTGTAAGTGTTGCAAGAGGCATCTGAATCTTCATTGAGCTTTAGAATATTAATCAAAATAAGAAGGACCAAGTGGTCATATGACTGAAAGTCAAGTACTTGATTGTCACAAGCTGCCCCTCTTTCCAAGACCTTTAGGTATTGTGAGAAGGTCTTGATATCTAAAAGACTTCCTAGGCTAGCAGTGTGTTTTATGTCATTATGTAGTCTGATTTCCTGATATTTCATTCTTGAATTACTTTACTGTCAAACTATCTACTGGTAACTATTGAAAGTGTTGGAAATTAGGGAACCAAAGTGCAATGTCAAATGTTCTGTGTCAGTACTCGCAGAATTCTGTGTTTGTCAAGTAGTTTGAAAGTTATGCTCAATAGGTAAACAGTGGTATGCCTTCAATGAGGCCATTGTTTATGCTTTATTTGTGGCAGTCCCTGATAGAGCTGGCTGGCTTCTGCATGGTGATTGCCTATAATTTCTTCTCTTTTTTTGATAGTCTCCAGGTTCCTCTAATGTTAAAGAACTGTATCTGAGATAAATCTAGGAACTTTCTGACTGCTGTAATAAGAGTGCTATAGAAGTTCACCACTGCCTGGCTGCCTACATAGAAAATGCAGATACTGCTGCCATGGCATTTGTTTCCTGCTTAAAGTTTTAAAACACTGACGTTTGGGGATGTTGAGCTTTTTTTGGGTGGGTGGATGTGTTGCAATATGAATACATGGTGGATGTGTTGCAAATGAGTAGTATAAAGATTGAAAACATTTGCTGAAGGAAGGGAACTCAGATAAAATCCATGACTGAGATTTCTTCTGTGCTATCATCAAGTTGGATGTGAGGCTTTCTAATGCTTAGCATTTTGGTCAGAACAGGATGACTGCATGTATGACAAGCTTCATAAACAAACTTCCGTGCTGGACTTTCATATTTGTTGTAAGGTAAATGAATGAAGTTAAGTTTACTGGTACGAGCCTTCAGTATAGTTGGTCAGTGCCAGAACAAACTCATTCACAGCATTTGCCAGCAGATTCAAACCAGTCTTGCTGGAGCAACATTTTGCTTCAAGACCATTCAAATTGCACCTATTTATAACATGTGCTAAACAAACACAGTAGCTTATAGCTACAGGGATACATTGTTTTCTTTTCAGGTCAACATTTCCAGACCTCTCTGCTGCTTACATGCCTGGCAAAGATGTGACTATACTCTAAACCAATTTTTCAGATTTTTTTTTTCTTGTTCCTGGTTCTGGATAATTGAGAAGCTCTGGAAAAGCTTAATGAGTTCAGGCTAAAGTTAAACTAAGGCTAGGAAGCCTCATTATCAATACTGAAAGGGCTCATCAGGGAAATTCAATAGTTGCATGTCAAGAAATTATTTATTAGTTTGCTTTGACAGATTTAACTTAGCCTTATGTTTGTTTTTATTAATGGCTGCAGCATTTGTAGCAGCTTATAGGCTCCTGGGCTGCTCCGTAGTAGTGAAAGAACTCTGGCTTTGTCATAGCAAAATGTTAGACTCTTTCTGTTATATTTTGTGGCCTGATTTCAGGATTTTAATAAGAGTTGCTGTATTTAGTTTTCTATTAACATCATATTGTCACTAGAATATCTTTCAAGTAAATATGAAGTATTTTATATTCTTTGAGACAAAACAGTGTCTGACAGTTTCAAAAAAACTCATTACTGTAACATAATATATTTTTATATTTGTAAATTAAATAATAAAATAATAGTGATTATCATATTTTTTGCAACTAATTTTTAGAATTAATGTAATAATATAATAATTGAGATGGTGTTAAGGTGAAATTATCAAATTTTCTTGCTCTATATGTCTTTTCTTGTTTTTATTGCTCCTCCTGTCTGTCTCAACAATTGTGGGATTTTTCTTGTGATAAGGAAGAATAGACCTCACCAACTGGACAAAAACATAATTTTCCACATAAAACTGCTATCAGGTTACTACCAGCAGTAACATGCTTTAGTTAGCATGCACTAATTCTTAGGTGGCACTGTGGTTGAAATTTTTCTTAACTATATCCTCTTGTAACTGAGAAGAAGCATAATGTCTAGACCCACTGTGCTGTACTCTGGAGAAGGAAAAAAAGAAAAGTATTTTTGTCCTTATTCAGTTAAAACATTTTATTTTTTTCCACATGCCAACCTCTTTCTAAGCCAGAGGCAATGTAGAGAATTCTAGCATTAGGCTGTTCTGCTGCAATCCCACCCTCATCTTTCAATGAGGCTCATCATGTTTCCTAGATATAAGGGAGAAGAAGAATGGAATCACAGGCATGTCAGAGGGACTCTCTGGAGATCATCTATTCTTCCTGTCAGTGGTACATCAGTTCAGCTGTGTCTGATTAGGGGGCCTTGAAGAGGGTTGGAGATTCCCCTCTCTGTGTTACCTATTCTACAGCAGTTGTAATGACAGTTTTCCCCTATTGTCTCATCTACACCTCAGATTATGCAGAACTGCTTCCTTTCTTGTTATTTTCTTCCTTTCTCTTCATATTTCTGTGTGAACAGGGTAAGATAATTGATCTTATCTAAACAGAAATAACACTATTCTAAGAGGCTTGGTAACATATGCAAGAGTTACAGGCAGGCAGAGGAGGGAGTTTGGGGATGGAATTTTTAAAAGAATCAATGACTGCTTAAGGTTTGCTACAAGCCAATACAATGCCATCTGAATGCTTGAGATGTGTTGTAATACATTGCCTTGAGTTATGCTTAGCTGGTTTGGTCACCTCTGCAACAGGAATGAAGAGGGATTACCTTAGGATAGAATTAAAGGTATTAGAACACAAAAAGTTCAACAGATGTACAGGCAGAACTTAGAAGTAATTCTCCCCCTATTTTTTAAAATTCCTAGTGTTTCACACCTTTTTTTTTTTTTTTTTTTTTTTTCCTGCTTTTGCTTAGCTATTGCTTCTCTATCCCTGCTTGTCTCAGCGTAGCAAAGTCCCTGCAATTCCAGAAGTTGATTCTGGGGAAAAGATATACATAGAAATGGAGCTGACTTAGAATTTATTCAGCTGGGATCAGAGACACAGTTGCAATGTTTACACATATCACCTTTTGGAAATGCTGTTTTGAATAAAGCAGCTGGCACAAGGGCATTAAGAATTGTAGGTATCATCTGGTGTTTTGCCCCCAGGATAGTGACAGAAAGATGGAGTTTGAGTGTATTTTGCCTTTTCTGATAACTTTTTCTTATTCACTCTTCAAAGCTGTACATTGAACTAGTAATATTTCAGATACCTTCTCTATTTTTTTCTCTCTACCTGCCTATTTTTTTAGACATTATTAACTTTTACAGGAAGATCATTATTTGTGTGTTCTCCTCAGCCCAACAGTGGACTGAATTTTAATGCAGTGTTGAATTTCATGTTCTTGACTTGTAAAACTTTATAATTCTTCTACTGCACTGATCAATGTGATTCTTGAATATTCGAGTAAGCAGAGATTTAATGCTTATAATCATTACAATTTTTCAGACAACTTTGAAATGTAAGTGAATTATTTGTTCTCTAAAGGCGCCTACTTTTTTCTGACCATAGAGGTAATCTTAGGTGATTACCAGGTCAAATACAGGTGTCTAGAAGTATGTCTAAATTTAGCTGAGATAAATCCCAGTTGTTGTCTCTGTTTGACATAAGGACCTTGTGGAGTTATTTGAAAACAGTATGTTTAATCAGTTATCCAGTTTTAGTGAAATATACTAAAAATTGCATTCTACTTGGTGAGAATTGTATTTCTGAATTTGCCATGTTTGAATATAATTGATTCATGTGCTAAAGACTTCTTTAAAATAAATGGAAGATTAGAAAGAGTTTCTTTCAAAACAGCTGTGAGGTTTGAACATATTAAGGTGCGTAGAGTTTATCTCTTTTTCATAAATAGCTTCTATTGATTTAATTTCATCTTAAAATTTTCAGTGTAATTTCAGTTGTAAATATTTTCTTAGATAAAGGAAATTCAAATATACACTAGGTGGCAGTAGAAAAAAGA
This sequence comes from Phylloscopus collybita, assembly GCA_027886175.1. Lineage (NCBI taxonomy): Eukaryota > Metazoa > Chordata > Aves > Passeriformes > Phylloscopidae > Phylloscopus > Phylloscopus collybita. The sequence goes on along the minus strand of JAJNNQ010000137.1, from coordinate 42,861,968 downwards.
TTATATGGCTTGCTTGGCTTGAGAGGCCGAGTCTACAACAAAGAACAGTGTTTAATCAAATTGAAAGTTAATTTTCTCTTGCTATGTTTGGAGAGCTATTTCACAAGTTATGTTATTTCACAAGTAGCTAAATCACTTTCCCAAGAAATACTTAGTGAGTAATTTAAAACTTCCTCTTTTAATTTTATTAACTTTATTTTTCTAATTCATTAAAGATTCTGTAGAAACCTTCCCTTCAAATATATTTTATTGTACTATGGATCAAAATGTGGTAATTCTATTATCATATTAGAAGATGATATTAAGAATATTTATGTATCAGTTTACCAGGTAATTAAAGCAAGGCTTTGAAAGAGTGTTTTTGAAAACCTGTAATATGTGACAGTACTCCCTACCTTGCATTTTAGTGCTCTGTTCTTTCTGTCTTGTTTCTTAAAGTTAAGTCTTTTCAAAGACTTACTTTAAGACTTTCCTTGGTAAGATTATTTTACAGCTAACTACATCACCTTGTCAGGAAATGTCAAGTAATTTGAAACTTTTACATTTAGCTACATTCCATTACCTCATTCATTTTTAGTGCAGTATTAAACACTATTTGTGGTTAATATTTGTACAAAAGATTTAGATACAACCTTCATATTTTGGTGCATTTTTGAAGACCTTTTAGAGACCTGCTATTTCTGGCTAGTTCCTTAATAATTTTATATTTAATTCATTAATTTAGAATGGCTTATGATGGTCTCCACCCCCCATCAGTGTTTACAGTGCTCCTCATCCTCCCCTTACCCCACTGGTAAAGCAATAAGCAGAAGCATACTCAGAGGAACTTTCATTCTAGCTCCAGGATGTGACACTTCTACAAAAAGAGTATATTTTTTAACTTAATAATACCATGTATTTATTGACCAACCTGTATCAAGAATTTAACTCATTCTGCAATATCTCTGATGTATATAACAAAGAGGTACTATCTCAAAGAAGATGTTTCAAGAGCTATTAGTGATATTACTACAGTAGTTCTTCCACATTAGGGTACTGATAGCTAGTAGGCATCTACTGCCCCTTTTCTGGAGAATCCTGCAGATGCATTGTCCTCTCTTCAGTGCCCAAACGATGCATGTCAGAAAACGACATTAGTCTTACCTGCCCATAGTATGATTGGCACTTGGATAATGCATTCATTATACTTATTGTGGGGCTGACAATGTCAGAAGCAACTGATCCTGGTTATCCTGGGCACTGAACAAATGTAAACTCCATGGGACAGTTGCCTGTGTAATCTCACTAGACATAATATGTAGAGGCAAAACAGTAAAACTTGCAGTTTGTCTACTGCTCACCTTAACAGTGAAAAAATGGTAATCAATACTGTATTAAGAGGAGATTTTGATGGATCATGTTTCTGCAGAAAAGATGCCAAAGGAGAAGTCCGGCTAAAATGGTAGAATTTTCAGCTGAATAGATGGTTATTACATAGACCATGTTACCTGGCTTTGGTTCCTCCAAGTCTATTTGATGAAATTTGAAGAAAGCAAGTCTTGATCCTAATATCTACAAATGAGGGAGAATTTTAAGTGTTCAGCTGTGATGACTGTGTAGCAGAATGGGTTTTCTTGGTTGCCCCTGAGCCCCTGCTCATTCTTGACTGATGCACCTGTAATCAGAAGACATAAAAAAGGTCATAGATGAAGAATGGCTTGTTGAAACTAAATAAGAGCTAAGCATTGCTACTCAGAGAAGTGAACAAGCATAAAAACAGTCTTAAGATCCCCCCTTAAGGAAGGTTTGTCATCTGATTTGTAAGTGCTGCAAAGTGTAAGAATCACTTTCACTTTGAATAGTCAGATAACTGTTTTTAAATGTTTCTTTACCTTATAGCTTGCTAGTAAACTTTGTCTATCTTCTTCCACTTGTATTTACTGAGAGAGATCTTATTCTATTAATTTTAACCTAAATTGCTGCATGTAAGTTATGGAAATCTAAATAAATGGAATGAAAAGTCTTCAGGCAGTACGAGGTGCTGTTGCCCTCCTTCCTTGACTATTAATTCCGATACAAGATTGTATTCTAGCTGCTTAACAAACATGTCTCTGACCTAAAGGTCTTTATACGAATGTATGGACCTTAGCATCAGGGATTCTTCCTTGTGGAAATAGCACTGAAGCAGTTACCAAGTGAGCAGCTCTGGCTGAGCAGAATTTTGAGAGTCTTCAGGTAAAATATTAGAATCTTCCTCTTGAGAAGTCAAAATAAAATGACCCTTGTAGCTAAGAAACTTTTAGCAAAGAAACTTAAATGTGTCACTAGGCAAGTGTGAGTTTTTAGGATTCTGGGGTTTTTTCCCTCTTTTAATAAGGTGGTTGGAATTAATACTGTCTCTGGATTACTGATAAAAAGTTTGAAAGAGAAAAGTTAATATTTCTTTATTACGTCAGACTTCTTGGTGATTTGAAAGTCATCTAGTCTTTCTGTAAATTTTACCAGTTTATTAAATAATAAGAATAGTACTTCCATGCATCGTGCTGAGAGGGCAAATATCTTAGGCTGTGATACACCTAGATAATATAATGATAGGGATAATATGCACAACAGATTTTTGTAGGAAGGTTATTCTGATCCTTAGGTGAAACCATATGATAAAAGCAGTAGCTTTCTCAAATTTCATATTCTCTGATACTTCCTTAGTGCTTCACTTTCAGGAAAGGACATTAGCAAAATATTGCTAAAGTTATAGATTAACTCCTATAGCCAAAAATAGGCAAATGATAGCTGTGATATTAGCAGCAAAATTGCAGATCGTGTGATGACATATCTGATCAATCAGCCTTTGATGTTTTCCCAGTCGAAAGCAGTTTTTCCTGTGACTTCAGGAGCAACATGGTTTGGGTTCTATCTGTTAATTTATCACAGATTTCAGCGTTACCTCCTACTTGTTTTCCACAGAAGTGCTTTCAAAGTTATTTTGGCAAATCAGAGTTGGTATAGAAGAAGTAAGCATATCAACAGCCAGTTAGTAGTGGATGACTTGAGGAACTTGAATGGGGATTAGGAACCAATTGGTCTGGGCTGCTAAGTGTGTCCTCACTTTTTATTTCAGTCTTATTTCTTTTTCTCTGTTGACGCTGAAATTATGATGTAATTTATTTTCAACAGGTCAACCCTACGTTTGATGTGCCTGATAAACAAACACCTGACCCAACTGTCATTGATATTAGACCATCTTCAGGTATCAGTACTCCTGTAAGTTGCTTGGAAAAAAAAAAGAAAAAGGGTAGGGTATAGCTAATATGTTACAGAAATGTACTTTTGCTGTCCGTATGAATGAAATATTTTTAGCAATTGTGTCAAGTGCTCAGAGCTCAATATCCTAAATTCTCAACTTAAACTTTCTGTCACTGTTCCCAAGTCTAACCAGAAGATGGTGTAATAGGATCTTCATTTTATATAATAGCAACTTCATTTTGTACCTGTAATTTTACCGCTATACTAAGCACTGATTCTATTTATAAGCCCATGCTAAGTACATCTAAATATTACTGTTAAAATCTGTTGCTTGTTCTCAAACACTTTTTGTAACACTTTCTTTATCTGCAAATAAGGGTAACTAAAGAATCATTGTCTCACTGATACAATTCTAAAAGTGATATTTTATTATTTCTCCTTTTAAGGCATTTAATACTTACCTAGAAGGAAAAAAAAAAATTTTAAGACAGAGTGATAGGATTAGAGTCTTCTAGTGTTGACTTTGGTATGGCGTGTGGGAGGAGAGGAAGGCAATGTTTTAGTGGTAGTTTCGTGGGAGGAGAAATATGCTCTCCTGGTATGAAATCTAAAAGACATGCTGTTCTAGAATTAGGTTAAAATGAGAATTTTGCTTTTAGCTCTGAATCTGTTCCTGTGAAGGCACAAATTGTGTCTTGAGCAATTTTAGTTACCATAAAGGGTGTGGTTGAAGGGTTAATACTTACAAAAAGGCAGCAGGTGTGGTTTCTGCTGTTCTGTTTTGTCATGAATGCTTTATGAAAGTGATGTTGTGAAGGTACTCTATAAAATTCTTTAAGGTCATTTTTGAGGATCATGATGCACAGGTTGATGAGAAACCTTTACTTCAAAACAAATGATCATATAATGACTTGTATTTGAGAGGTGATAATGTTGTATATTTTAAGGTTTCAGTTGTGTCATGTTTTCACAATGAAAATATGGTTCTTTGTAGACTTACAGACATCTGTTTAGTAGGCTTCACAGATTGTGGTAGATATAATTTATTGACTGCCTATCGCTTTTAAGTACTCTGTATTCATTACTTAGTCTGCTCATCACAGGGTTCAAATGTATGGTTGTGCTGTAATTCTTTATTACATGCCTACAAATCACTTAGTTTCCATTAATTCTTTTGATATGAAAGCAGCTTATAAAATTTTATGCACGGAACTCAGAGGAGTACATTGACCCAAGAAGTACAGCATTTTTTTTTGACTGCTACCTGTCTGGCTTTACAATCTTCATTATAAAAATGTTGCTTTAGAATTTATGCTTTTTGACTGTGTCAGTAATCACTACTTTTTTTTTTTTTTTTTTTTTTTCCCAGCATCTCAATCCACCAATTATCATTGATTCTCGCCACTGTTGCATTTCAGCAGTCTCCATCTGCATCTCTTTCCATCTAGAAACTTTTCTATAACCTTGTTACTTGGACTGTAGTCTTAAGGGCAGCTGTCCTGTTCAACACAGGTTGACCCTAATCCTGCCACTGTTAACACAAATTCAGGAGTTATTTGCATGTTTTCTTTGCCACTAATATCTTTCCTCACCCATAGTGAATAACACTTTCTCCAACTTTGCCAACCAGTCTGGTCCTCCCTGCTCATCCTTTAGTATCATCTTCCTGTCCAGTGTCTGTCTGCAGTTTTGCCAGCTTCTGTCGTTTGTGGAATTATCACCTGTTTCTTAATCAGGCCAGCCACCTAGACTTTTTGTGTCTTGTTTCTAGAGGGTTCTGGATCTCAGTGACTTAGACCTTTTTTTATCTGAAGCTTTTTCAGTTTCCCTAATGCATGGAGAGACTGTCTAATAGAGGCTTGATGTGTTCTTCATAAGAAACAAGGAGAAAAGGGCAGATGCTGGCTTTATTTCTGTCGCAGCTTCGCTGACAGATTTCCTCTTGGTACAGTTTGTTCTCAGTTGAATGATACTGCTTTTGTGCATTATTTGTATTTTTTTTTCTTAATCCTTTTCCAATTTGAGATTGCCATCCTCTAGTCCTAGTCTCATACATACTCCTGATTCCAGCCCCAATGGGTTGCTCTTTTTCTACTGGTTGTCAAAGACTTTAGCACTGTGCATTTTTTTTCCCTGCAAACATTTCAAGACTCATTTTAAATCTGTTTATGGCTATTTGGCACTACTTTTACTGAAAGAGAAGTTCAAATAGCAAAAATTTTTTGATCAGATTGTCGGGTTAATTTACACGTGTCCTGCCTATATCTACTTATTCTTTTAAGGCTCTGCCTTAAGGAGTTCTTCTGCCTGTCTGATACGTGCAGAGAGAAAAATGCAGTCTGCATTTAGGTATCTTTATGCATTCTCCTTCAATGCTTTTATCACGCGTGTAACACAGCAGGATCTTAAGGGTTATTTACGAAACATATTGGCAAGTCCCTACAGCACTGGAAGTAGCTAATCAACATATTTACTTTAATTTTTTCACTGAAGGAGAGAGATACTTGAGACAGTGATCCGAGAAAATGTGAGTCTTTAAATACAGCCTTTCTCTTGGGTGAGTAACAACAGTGAAGCTTTTGTAGGATCTCTGGTGAGTTTCTTAAAGCTCCCTGAAATGTCTTCAGCAAGATTGTAAGTCTGTACAACACTTTGTAATGTTTTGTTGAATAACTACCAAAATTCCTGACAGTAAGTGGTCAAAAACTTCTACAGGTCTCAGTCTAGTCCAGGAGAAAGAACAATAGGAGAAAGTGCTCTTCTTATTGAGAGTCTTTTCTTCAGCTGGAATTGTATGCTGTCCTACTCCTTTATGAGAAATATATTATTACTGCCCCTAAGATGATTTGTCACAGAGCAAAAAAGTTTTCCCTTTTCTTCTGTGAAGATTTGTTAATGAAAGTGATACGGTATAGGTTGAGAGAGATGTCTGGAGTCATTTCATCTAATCTTCCCCTTAAAGCAAAGCCAGCTTGCATCAGGTTCTTAGAGCCTTGTCCAGTTCATTTGTTAATAATGTGTAAGGATAGAGATCCACCACCTTTCTGGACAGCTTGTCCTAGTGTTTGGTTGATGAAAATATTTTTTGTCATAATATATAACTAAAATATCCTGTGATGGAACACGGGATATTTTATCCTGTGTTGGAAGTCTGTTCCTTCAATTCACAGTGGTCCTCTAATATGTGTGTGTCTGTCGTCTTTTTATCTACCCATTAGATATCTGAGATGGCAGCAAGATCTCCCTATATCTTTTCTTCCAGAGAACAAGCCTGGTTTTCTGGCTTTTCACAATATCACATGTTCCAGCCTCTTGGTTATCTTGTTCACTCTGAACTCAGCTTGCTCGAGGATCTCAGTGTCTATCTGGGACCAAGAAGCCCTAAAGAGGACACACTGCTCTAGATAATTAGGGTGCAGAAAAGTATCACCATCATCTATTCTTGACAGCAGTCTGCCTAGAGAAAATTTTAAAACCAAATATTTAAAAATATAGCACTCTTGATTCTTTATTGTAAATTTAAATATATATGTTCAGATATTTTCTCAGCAGTTCATTTATTTTGAGCTCTAGCTGTCTAAGAAAATACTACTATTACCTCTTCCTCATACTTCTCTTTTCAAGGAATTTTAATTTCTTGCTTCATCAAAACCAACAATCTGTCACAGCTTCCACACTTAAAATGCCCGCGCTTTTTTTTTTTATGTAGTTGCATTTTCTTGCTTCAGAGGTTAAGCTAAGGTATGCAGATATGAATGTTCTTATAGGGATTTTACTAAAAATACTTACATTATAAAACTGCCTGAATTGTGAATATCTTATCTTTTCAGCTTCTGCTCTAGCTTATTACTAAGCCAGTTGTTTTGAACATGGTGAAAAATCTTTTTTCATCTAAGGTTCATACTGATGCAACTTCTTTTGTAAACTCAGTGAAGGGAGTCTGATCCTTGTGTCAGTGGAAAAAAATCAGTGTAATCTTCAGTATGGAGTTGCTTTCTTTTGGACTGCAATTACAAAACCATTAAGAATTCCTGGGTATTATTATGGTTAGGAAATTGCTTTGGATTTGATGATTCATTTATTCAGTTCTCCTGTTTATTATTGAAAGCACTGTAAAAATTAGTTGTGTATGCCTAACAAACTAGTAGTTGTGTAATATCCTGACTTTTTCAATGGTAAGAGTCCTCATATGTTGCAGTTACTAGAAATTAGGTGTGTTCTAGCCTTTTGCACTCTGAAAATATTCACTAAATTGGGATCAAATTTGGGGGCTGGGAGTGGTGTTTATTTCTCCTTTCTATTTCACTGAAGACTCTGAAAGCATTACTGCCTCTCTCCCGCCCCTTCTCCACGTGTCAAGCAGTTTAACATTGTTTTCTGAACTATTGAAAAGGAAAAATGGGAAGTTTTGTTTCTCTTTGGGACAATTTCTTTCTCTTTCATCCAACTTTAAGTCACGAGGGAGGTTGAATCTTTTAAATTCTGTAAGGTAATACACTGGTAACCTCTGGTCCCTGATAAGCTGTTGGAAACAAGGGAAAGTTGATGGTGTCTCTAGTTTTTACTGACAGAAGCAGGAAATCACTGTAGAGGCTCTCTAATATTTCATCCCCTGACCTTGTTCGTGTAAACAGGATTTGGAGGAAGCAAAGCAATGTACTGTAATCTGGAAGTCAGAATGTCTGTGCTGGCTGGGAGATGTTTGCTGTTCTTTCTCTTCCAGTGCCATTTAACACTAAAAACAAGACATGGTTATTGTTCGTTACAGTACAGCTTCTACAAAGTTAATACTGGGTTAATTACTGAGTGAGGAAAGATAAAGATTGTTTCTGTTTGAAGCAGAAAGAACATACTAAGTTTTAAAATAGAAAGTTTATCTATACTGCATTTGTAGTAGGTGCTTGAGGCAAAAAGTAGAAGTATCTGTACAGATACTTTCAATTTGTTCTGTATACTGCTCTTGCAGTTTGTGTCTCAGGGTTTAGGCATTTTTGATACGCTTTTCTCTGCCTTTGTTTTGAATTAAGAAAAAAGCTCCCAAAAAACAACCAAACTCCACAGTCAAAAAACATGCTGTATATTTGGAAAGATATAAATTATGAATGAAAAATTTGCATCTATTCTTCCATTTCTGCATACATAGGCTTAGTCAACTATACTTCCTCATGGAAGTTTGCTTTGAAAAGATCTTCAACTAATGTCTATTCCTTACATGGCTTAACATAACTCCAGAATGCAGTAGGAGAGGAATGACAATAGAAATTATGTCTTAAAAAACTAATTTTTAAAACACTTTGTATTTTCCTTACCATGCAACTTCACATTTATTCTGATTTACATCCTTTCCTGGCTTCAGCTTTACGTGTAAATAAACACCAACTGTCTTCAGTGAGGTTAAGGGGAGGGTAAAAGGAAGAAAGGAAGTAATGGGAATTTTATACATAGATCATCTCCTCGTGGGCCTAAGTCCAATTCAGAAGAGAACAGCTGGTAGAACAAAACTCATGTGGCACTTCATTGTACAGAGTAGTTACCTCTGCTGTTTTTTGTAGATCATTTGAAAGCACAACAAACAGCTTTCTGTAGTTCATGGATATTAACTTTCCTAAATGTCCTCAGACAAAAACTCTGATCTTTACATGATATGCATACATTTTTCTCTACCATAGAAAAGTTCCAGCAGTATTCCCTTTGAAAGAAAGACTGGAAACACTGCCCCACTTGTGTTCCTTGTCCAAAACTTGGTTGCCAATTAGAGTGAGCTCTGCACTGGGGAGTGATCCACTGGTAAAAGGGCTTTGATAAGAATTAACTGTTCCCAGCCCCTTCCATCACCTTACCTTCTTTGTTCCCAGACAGAGAAATAAGAAAGGCCACTCCCTGAATAGCTATGAACTTTTTTCATTTACTGCCATTCTTCTGATTACCAGTTAATGCTTATTTGAATGGTCAACTCCCTGAACTCCCAATGACAAACAGAATTAAATTAGGAAATAGTGTGAAGATATCCTGTGTCTCCAGAGTTTTGAGGTAAAGCCGTCTGCACTCTTTTCATAAATGAACATACCAAAAAACTCTCAAACAGGCTCTGAATGGCTCATGCTAAGTCTTATTCACAGAATAAATACTGTAAATGGAGGAAGTCTGAAGTGTTCAGTGCTGCAGAGTAAAAATAAGAATTGTTCTTTTGTGTCTTTGCAGATGAATCCTCCTCCCTGTATAATCTTGCTTTTTGGCAGGCAATTTTTAGTGCTATCTTGGCTTATAGTACACTTTAGACAGACCTTTCTACTCTTTGCATGCTAGGCAGGTACAATGTGTAGGGCTGGTGCAAGAGGATAGGCTGCCTTCTCCCCAGAACTCTGCAGCATGTTCAGTTCCTCTCAGGGAAGGAATGTCTCCCATTCCTCCCAAAGGCTACCCCTAATACATCTGGAATAATCATGAAGCAGTAGAGACAGCTTTCTATGTTGCACAGCAAAGAGCCTTCTAAAGAAGGTATAGTGTATATGAACAAAATGACTCATCACAAGTGCTGAAAAGATGAAGTGTTTTGCATATTGAACAGTGAATTTCTAAACTTGCATTTTGAGCTGCTGTAAATGTCTAGGCATGTTTAAAAAGATTTGTGTACATAATCTTAAAAGCAGTATGCTTTGATACCATCAAATAAAGCATAAGGATCAAATGCTTGAAGGTGGATCCAACTCATGTAATAAAAGAAGAATATAATCCAAATGGTCCTTGTGTTTTGTGGTGATACTAATTTAACACAGCATGTAACTGCTGGCTTACAAGGAGAGAACAGGAAGTGTGTTGTGCCTCTACATAATTAACTAGTAATACATGTCCTGATGTTCCTTAATGGTCTTGATTATGTTCTCTGAGTGAACTGGAGCTGGAGAGAAAGTCAGGTTTTTATTGGAGACTGAGTTCTGAATTTGGGCACTAGAGAGTGCAAGAATATAATATTTTCTATACTATTTTTAGCCTGCTTTCCCGAGGAAATGTACAGTATGAGATTGTACTGTTTATTTATCTGTCACTGTTCTGTCTCCCTAATAATTTTTTAATTAAATAATTGCTGGATTGGTTTTTAATGAAATCTGGAAATTACCAGTTAGAATAAGGAAACATACTAGTGCCATCACTTAAGAAAAAGTCAGTGGATGTGAGCTGATACTGGAATAGGCATGGAGTAGCTACTGGTGACCCACCCTGTAGCAGTGTCTCAACACACATGGAGGGAGCTTGAGTTCCTATAGAACAGGAAGCCTAGGAGAGGGACCTAACAGGAAAAAAATTGTACACATGCACACATACACAAATATTTTGTTAGGTAACAGGCCTTTCAAAACTGGCAAAATTTTACTTTGTGTAGGGTCTTACTCAGGGCAGCTGTGTTTCAGGAATGCCTTTCAAGTTGATCCATGTCTGCATATTGTTCGTTTAGCACATCAGCACATTTCTGGGAACTAGAGGGAAGGAAGTTCCAGGTATTATTTCTCCCTCAGTTTCCTGAGATACTGTACATGTATGCTCTGACCTTGTCTGCTGGAGCAGTGTTTTCCTCTGCTCTGACTGGAAATCTAAGCTGTATTCACAGTTCTCACAGCTGATTCTGTGGCACGCAGAAAATGCCCGACAGCTATCAGCCCACACATCCAATAACAACTGGTTCCTTCCTCTTCCTGGGGAAGAGTAACATCCTCTGAGAAGAAGTGTCCCCCGAGGAATGCAGGAACAGCAGCAAGTCTTTCACACAGGAAATTACTACTATAGCACTTGTAGAAAAGTGTTTCTGTCACTTGGCTTGTCAGTCTGTAATGAGCTTCCTGCTGACCTAGATGATGATTTACTACTGATCTAAATGCCATTTGTGAGTCATTTAGCTTAATGGAAGTTAATGAAATTATCATTCAATGGCTCTGTTACCCTGTAAGCACCTAGTTTAACTTTTTTTATGCAGTAGTACAAATAAAGTTTTCAACTTCTTAGTATTCACAGAACTTTGATAATTCTGAGATTGCACATTTTGTGGGACTAAGGAGTAAGGGAATGCTTAGTTTAGCTGATAATGTGTGTGTGTCTTTGAGAAGGCTGCAAGATTTTATTTTTGTTTATCTTAAGTTGCATAATAAAGCTGAGCTACAGATCAAGTGTTGTCAGAAAACAAGATTGTAAAGCTAAAGTACTGCCCTTGAATTACCCTTTGTTTTTGAATACAACTGGAGTATAAGTTTAGCACACCACTGTGTGGTGGAAACTTGACTATAAAATGGAATTTGTATTTATATATATAAACCCTATATGTTATTCAAAATTACTCAAGCAAGTTTGTTATAAAAGCAAACACTTGAATACTGATTTAATATTTTCTTATTTTTTCCTAAATGACGGTACTTAAATAGAATTTGCTAGCACTTGTTTATCACTTAAATTAGAGTGATATCTAAACCCAGAGGATGCTTTCTGACTAAAAGCTTGTTAGAGTGTTTTCCAAATATATTAGTTGTTCCAATACAACACATCTCTCCTTGAAGCCATGCTGCATTACTGTCAAGTTTGCAGTAAGAGATGTGGTTACTTGCTTAATGTGAGATAATGGAAACATTGAGTCACATCCAAAAAAATACATAGATTGCTTAAAACAAGATTAAAAAAACGTGACTTTTCAAATAAAATTCAGCAACTAAGGAAAAAAAATTTCTTCAGTAGATAGGTATTTCATGTAGGAAAACATCTTGCCTTGTATCTTCCACCAAAACAGTGTGGGGGTTAGAAATTAGGTAGAACAATGCTAAAGGATGATTTCACCGTCATTTTAACTTAATGACTTTTTTTTAATCTGGTTAATTCCATCCAAGTCAATTCCCTTATTTGTTCAGCTGTCCAAACACTAATATGAGCACAAAGGAAAAAATCAGAAAAAAAATTATTTAGGGATGAAGGAGTAGATCAGAGCTGGCAATAACCTAACTGAATTGACTGATGTCTGTAGACCCATTTATCCAATGTGATTGTGCTATAATACATACAGGTGTGTTGCATACATGCAACAGCTGAATGTCTTTCTTAAGTTGCAGTGGCAAAAATAGGAGGAAAGGAGGTGGTAATAATGGTTTCCTTTTGTTCAGGCATTACCTGTGTTGGATTCATTATTTTTTTTTCAGCCCAAGAGGATTCAGATTTCTACTGTCTGCATGGCTGTAAACAGCAGGTAATAGAGACTGAATGGAGGCAGCTCCATCCTTTTTGCTTGAATTTGAAGCATTGTAAAGTAAAAACTGAGAGTATATGATAACAGAGGAAAGCAAGTGAGAAACAGTTAGTGATTCTGGAAGAGGAATGCTGGATTCTGTTGTCTTTTTGCAATAAAAAGTATTCAGAGAAAAAAGATTAGTAGCTCTGTGGGTGACACCATCAGTGGAGATATGTGGCATTACTGCTCTGAAAAGTTGGTTGGTTGGATTTGGCCTTGTTCTTTTTTCTCTGTAAACCCTGATATATGGTATTCTGGTTGTAGCAGTTTGAGTTGGTTGAAGGAGGGAGGTGGGGAGGGGAGAGGTGCTGTCCTCTGGCATGTTCTGACTGCATGGATATTTCCTGCACACCAAGGTGTGAGTTCCGCTCTGCGTGGTAGATCCCAAAGTGAAGGCATCGCAGTGCAACTCTGACTTAAGTATTGGAGTATTTTTATTGTAAAGGAAGGCTCCTTACTTGCAACTGAGATTTAAAATAGTTGCTTTATCCTTAAACTGTTCTCAGATAAAGCAGTATCAAGTGTTCCTCACTGTAAAGGTTACTCTTCCAAGATGTTTCCTCCTTACTTCCATCTCTTGAGAAAGGAATTCAGTGTCCATACTTCCAATTTTGCTAGTGTAGTGCACTAGTACAATACTGTTTGCTTAGCTTTTTCAGTTAGTTGCATGTAAGATACTGTAATTCTTCACTCAGTAACACTATCATAAAGGTTTATAGTTTGGTCCAGTTACGTGTCGTTGTTGATCTTTTCAACACCTCTGCTTTCTATAGTGTTTTACTCTGTAGTGCACTCTTCTCTGATGTTTTGCATGTGTACAAAAGTTGCATTTCTATAGTTGAATGAAGTCAGAATGCCAAGTGACCCTGACTGTTTTAATAGTTTATAGGATGCCTTTTTTGTCACCTCTAAACATGGTTTTTCAGATTGCTGGTATGTTTTGTATGGGACTAAAACAAGAGCAGATTTCAATGGAGTCACTAAAACCAGCATAATTTTACAGTGTCTTTCTGATTTAACTATTTTTGAAGAAATACTGGATAGATAATTGAGTTTCTGATGCATTACAACCTAAAATGCAGTAATAAAACTGTAGCATGCATATTATGGATATAAAAAAGGGATGATTTTATCAGTAACAGTCTGACTAAATATTTCATTAGAGAAGTCTTCAGTTTGAAACACCATTTGTTTTTTGTCCCTTTAAACTATATTGACGTTAGGCATTAAATATTTGCTATATATGTCCTAAGTCATCTTTCTTTGTTGAATTTTTGGCTTTTTGCTGGTGTAGTTCTCATGCTGACTGTGACCTGTGACCACACAATTATCCTGTTTATCCTTTGTGATTACTGATGGAATTTCATCTTCCCCACTCCCTCCCCTGGTATTTTTTCTATTTTGAAGGCTATATTAAAAATCAGTATCATTATCTGACTTGTGAAGTTATTTCAAAACCAATAGTCTTTTTTGCTGTCATTGGAGTAGAAAGTATTTTGCCAGAATTACAACATTTATTATCTTCTGAAATGGAAGATAAAAATACCTCATTAGGCACATAAAAATATGCATAATGCTTTAACATCCCTAGCTAATAAGTATGCTGTTGCTGGGGCTTCTTTTGTTTCTGATATTTCTAAAGTACCAATAATCCTTGAGTTATAGAAATTATTTTTCAAGAGTGTAACAGGCCTGTCAGACCAGTCCAAACTTAACGTTTCTTGGATATTTGTACGTAATTCTCAAATTTCTCAGTTTCTGCTGTTCCCTAATTTGATTCGTATCACAGTAAATTATAAAACTTAACTGACTTAAGTACAAAGTTGTTCTGGTGATACCAAAGCAAAATGTTACAATCCTACCTCTGAACAAAGCAGGACTGAGTATGAGCTTATCCAAACCTTCAGCATATTTACTAATGCTGAACACTGAAATAGCTCAGGATGGACTTTTGCTACTTTCTCCAGGTATTTTGTGAAATCTAATAAAAGCACATAAATTTTACTTTTCAATCAGAATTTTGAAGTTTCATTTTATCCTTATGGGAGTTTTTGTGACACTATCGTTAAAGTGTTTGATGTCCTTTTGAAACCTTCTACTATAAGCATAGCACTTCATTAACAAAAGCCTTGGTAAAATGCTGAGGAAGAAACCTTATTTCTTCTATTACATAGCGAAATATATTTTTTAAGGCTATAGTCAGAGGATTTCATTTCCAAGCTATGAGATATGGGACTTTTTTTTTTTTTTTTTTTTTTTCTTTTTTTTTTTTTGCAGATAGTAATATCTGTCTTTTTGGCAAAGTGTTCAAGCTGTTATGCTGGCCCTGTTGGATTTAACTTTGGACTCTGCTATGCTGGATTGCTAACTTAATATCAAATGCTTTTAAGTCTTTGTTATTTTCCTGTAAGTAATTTGTATTAGAGGAGATTTGACACTTGCTTTTAGGGAGTAAACAAATTCAGTGGTATTGTCCATAGCCACCTGGTCAAGTGGTATAACCACCTGTGGTTGCTGCTGCTCTGAAAGGAAGTCAAAGCTGCCAGATCTCAGCTAAGAGGGGATTTTCTGTGAAATCTTTGTGTGGGCACCCTAGCATTCCCTAACAGGAGGCAATTTAGGTTTGTCTGTGCAACAAAGTTTTCTTATGACAGAAGTTACATTGATAAAAAGTACCAAAATAAGAAAATTTGTACCATAGCACCAACACTTATCCTGACAAGAAACATTGATAGAGATGCAGCTGTGCTGGCAGAAAGGAGGTTTCTTTTAACTTTGCACATAACTTTGAAAGTAACTTGTGTGTAGATATGCATATAAGTGTATAGTCATGTTGGGGCTGGCAAAGAGCTCCTGCAGCAGGGTGCCCTGCTACAATGCCAGTGCCTGGAGGGAGCTCTGCAGCACAGGCAGCTCTGTCCTGTGCCAGCCTCCTGCTCTTGAGGATGCCCAGTCCTCTGCTCAGGGCAGGCTGGAACCTAGGGACTGAAACCCTTTTCAGCTTTCTGCAGGGCTCAGGAGAACATTATTCACAGCCTTCAGTTCTTTTTCTGGCAGTCTCTCTCTGCAGGATTTTGTCTTCAGTAATTTTTTGTTCATTCTTATTAAGAGGTGGGGTTTAAGACAGCAGAAGTGTATTCCTTTAGTTCTTCTCATTTACATACAGTGTAAGTTGTTCAAGATTAGTTTTGCCCCAACAGATTAAGTATGAAAGCCTTATCTAGGAGAAATCAGTTGCATGTTGTAAAGTATATTCTTTGATTTATTTTATTCTTTAAAATTCATGTTGAATATGGATATACTGGGTGACTTTGAATGAGATAGAGGAAGTGCTGTCCTTTATATATAATTTAAGACTCTATACAGAAAACTCGCCGTTACCAGGTATTGTTTCTTTGTAAAGCTCAGTAAGACTTTTTTATCTAGGTATTGGTCTAAAGGCTTTCATTCAGTTTTTTTTTTAAGTTGGGGGAAGAGGACAAAAAGGAACCATGAGCAGGCAAGCCAGAAGAATGGTGATCATTTCTCTGATTAGATGTGTTCCTGGTGAGGATGCTGTATGCTCCCTCACACTCTTGAGGGTAACCCTGCCTCCTTCCTCCCATGTACTTGATGCCCTCTGTGAACCCCAATTTGAAGTACAGGGAGTTTGCCCACATGCTATGAAAGTCCTAGGGCTTTTATACCTTTGTTTTTATTCATTAACATTCGTAAAATCAAAAATAGCAGAATATTCTATTTATAGTGGTAGAAAGGAGGCCTTGTCCACATAGGGGTATTAATTTTCTGTCATTACTTCATTGTAGTAAGTGTTTCATTATGTTTCCAGGTTCTCTTACAAGTATTCCTCCTGCCCTCCTTTAGCTTTTTTCTGCCCTGGAGTAGATAAGAAGTTCAAGCAGAGTATGAAATACTATTTTTATTAGGACTCTGTGTAGGTAAAAAGAAGCCATTATGGAAACTTTTTTTTTAATTTCAGCCATAAGATGTTTTCTTGGGTATGCGTGCAAACAGTCCAAAGTAATTTGCCTGAATTAAACTCGGCTACTTTATTTTGTAATTCTAATAGTAGGAAATGCTTCTATAGTGTCATGTTATTTCTTCTTAGCTTTGCAAAGCTTCTTGCTGAAGATGAAGATATATTGGAGGTAATTGATTACCTTTCTTTGCCTTTCTTCTACAGGGTACATTTTTATATTTTACTGCCTGTGGTGCAAGTCTTTTTATAACTTATGGAAGTGTTTGAATATAGTCTTCCTGAACTGTTATTTTAGAATTGACTTCCTGGCAGGGGATTCTCACGTTTGGAAATTGAACCTCCAATGATTTCTGCCCAGTTTGTTTCACATGTTCATGATATTCTTTGGGGTTTTTTATTTGGTTGTTTTGTTGGGGGCGTTTGTTTGTTTGTTTGTTGTTTTGTGGGCTTTTTGTTCAGATGGTTTTTAATTATCAGTTTCTAACTTTTCACCAGTATTGCTTGTTTTTTGGAGGGAAATCCTTAGGGGTTTTTTTAGAGTTTAACCTGATGCAGACTCAGCAGGGTACTGTTAGTGTTAGAAATTAACATTAATTAACAAATTAGAAAGAAAAATCACCTGCTTTTAAGTCAAGTTTATTAGTGATGATCTGAGAAAGAAGTATTTCAGGAATTTTATTTATTTTTAAGTGGACGCACTCAAATATTTGTGGACTTCTAAGAGGCTTTTATTAGGGAAATAGAAATTATTTTTTTTTATGTTTCCTGGAGAAAACAAGGCTTATTCTATGTTCTTTTTCAGTGCTTTCTTGACATGGATGGAGTACAGAGAAAATATTTTTGTTCTGTACTAGATTCTGTATATGTGGAATCATAAAATACTGAGTGCATTGGATGTACTCTGTTTTACAGTGTTTTCTCAAACCAGAAGCAGCACTCTGGGGAAAAGATGACATAAGAAAACCATGTAGTCAGTTCCTCATTATATGTGTGAAAGGATACTTATAAAATGTGATAATTTCTTTGCATAGAACTTTCAGGATATGTTGACATGTGCCTATGGACAGGAGAGTTTATTATTTCATGCTATCACAGGAATACTAAATTCAATATAGCTGTCATCCTGATAGAAATAAATAAATCTGAATAATCAGACCATAGCTGTAAGTGCATCAGGATTTCAGTTAATTTTGTACAGATAATAAAATAAAAAAAAAAACACCAAAGTAAGCTACTAGTTTTCATTGTTTTGTACTGGCCTTCTGGCATCTACAAATTCAGTTAGCTTCAGGCTGAATTTGCTATTTTCAAGACTTAGTGTTATTCTCTTGCATCTTAGGTGAAAATACCAGTTTTTCTAAAGAATATGATCTGATAGTTTGGCCTGTTTTATTGGCTGTGAGTTTGTAACTTGGTACCACTGCTCATGATCAGGCTGTAAACTGAAGGGTGTCCTACTTTCAGTGTCCTTCAAGGTGTTTCCATGTCAGACTGGATGTGATGCACTTCTGTTAAGTACTTCAAAATGTTTATTTCAGCTTGGGCATTTTTTTAAAAGTTGGAGAAGACTCTGATGTGTAAAACAACGTGAAAGACTTTGATTGAAATGTAAAAGTTGGCGTTACAAGTCCTGAAAGCGGACTGCTCAAGCTAGAAATGCTTAGTAGAACTTTATTCTGGATGTGCCGCATCATTTATCTGTATTTTACTGCTTGAATGCCAAAATTCATTGAAGTTTGCAAATAAACTATTCCAGAGCTACCTCATCAGATAACATGGGGCAGAAAGCCACAGTCGGCGCATGGCAAGTTGTTGCTGTGCTGATTCATGTGTGTGCAAGAGGAGAGGAAATGAGGAGTGCTGTCATCAGCTGAAACTACAGGGAAGTTTTCTTCAGTAGGAACTGATAAAACAGATTGTGATTTAACATACTCAGTGTTAGACTAATAGATCACAGAGCTTTTTTTATGTAGATCACTCATTGACTGAAAAAAATTTCAAAGCAGTAGAAGCAATCTGTGGGTAATTATGTCCTATCAAAAAAAAAACCCCAAAAAAACCCAAAAAACAAAACACAAACCACAGAGAAAAAAACAGCTCTTGAATGGTTAAATTTATCATCTCCACAGTAAACCATTTTTATACGAGGGTAGGTTCACAAGAGGAGGAAAAAGCAGTGATAATGATAGTAGTATTTCTCCTGAGAATTTCCCATGATTTCAAATAACCAAAAGTCACAGGAATCCAGCATCTGGTAAGGTGGGACACTACTCTGTTATGCCTTTGCTCTTTGGTCTGTTTGAGCCTAATGCTCTACTTATGACTAATTATTTGTAGTTGTTTTAATCACGGTATCAGAAATATTTTACTATTAGTAGGCAAATGTACCATGTGTTCAAAATTTAAGGGTTTATTTTTAAAAAGCAGACTATGCCAATTTTTGTGATTCATTAGGAAGCTTACCAATGTCACATTTTTATAAGCCCATTTTAATTATGAGATCTCTAAGATATGCTTTTAGAAATTGTGGTCTATAGTTTCTGACTTTGGAACTTGTAGAAGATTGAAGCCTGTTGATAGCCAGTTGAGTGACAGAGACTTGTATTTTTTTCTTTTTTTCTTTTTTTCTTTTTTTTCCCTTGAGGGAGTTTTTTTTTATTATTTCTCTAAATAAAACTGCTCAAGCATCCTTTTCTATGGATGCATTTTACTCAGATTCTATTCTTAACAGTCATGAAGCAAAAGACTGGGATGCAGCAGTTGTGTCTATGGGCTGTGTGAATGTTTAATGGGAAAACATTTGGGAACAGGCAGAGGTGATAAGGTTATGTGTAAGGATTTTTCACAAATTGATCAAGTATCACCCACAGAGTTTTGGCTATTTTGCTTGACAGAAAACAAAGATGAGCAATTATGGTTTGCTGTTTGTGACATCATTTTATGAGCTAAATTTAATTTTCTGCTGAACATCCGCTGGTAATGTCATGGTAATAACTTCCTATTGATTAATTAAATCTGTTCCTTCTCCTCCTTATTTGTAACTTGCGTGAAGTTGCCCAAATGTGGGTTTATGTTATTACTAATGGGCTGTGAATGGAAACACTATACACATTTTAATTTTCTTCTTTGCTTTGCTCAGAAATAACAATTTAAAATTGATTGCCTTATTAAAATTTATTCTCTCAAAATAAGCTACAGCTCTTATGACTCTTAGAATAGTTTGGGTTTTTTGAATTATGAGACATTTTTACTCCCTTGCTGGTGACAATTGGTAACATTTCAAATACTTTAGAAAGGGGCTACTTTGAAGGAAAAACATTTAATTCTTGAAATATTTCATGTGAAATAGACTGTGAGTAGAAAGACTTTCTTTAAAAAGAACTTCATTTAACATGAAATGTTTTGCTGAATGAAAATGTTGGACACAAACTCACTGGTATCCAAAATTAAAGGAAATGTATTGAGTGAGACTAGTGTCACTCCTTTACAGCAAGGTCTTGGCATTTGAGTGTTGTGTTAGATTTCAACAGTTTTGGACCCTTTGCTGAGCTGGATGAGATTATGAAGTTAGATATTTGGAAAGGTTAAAATATAAAACAGATAACCTTAAAGTTATAGCAACATACTTGATGTCTGACAATGCTTAAAAAATCTCAACAAATTTCCAGAATATTATAAAAATAACCATTTTGGACGCAAGTTAGATAAGTTGAAAATTTGAAATGGTCTCGTTTCATTTCTCTTACAAATTTTGAAAGTTCAATTATTTGCTTATCTGTATTTGATTTTTGACAAACATCAAGGCCTTTGCCTTACTTTTATAAATGCTTTCGTGTTGTATTTTTGTGCTCCTAAGTCTTTGAATATGTAACAGAAAAATCTCAATTTGCTGCTTAACCCAGTAAATTACAAGAAGACTTTTCCACTGCTCTGACTTGCAATATTGGTGCAGTTTACTGGGATACAAAACATTCTTTCACGGCCTATTTGTCGGATATATTGAACTTTGGATCAGTTTTACTGTAGGAAAAAGGTGGTGGGACTTTAAATAGCTTAGCATTTGCTTTCTTTATGAATTGACAGTTTTCCTCCTTGGGTTGAAAGAATCTCTTTAGGCTTGGTTTAAGAGCTAAATTTATAATCACTTTGTGGGAGCTTAAACTGAAATTTCTACTTAATTTTCAGTGTGAAGTACAGTAATCTTGTTTGAAAAGAAACAAACATCAACATCAGAGTAGAACTGTAGAACAGAGTAGACTTAGCAATGTCTAATAACCTCAGATTGTTTTCCTCTCCTTCTTCATTCATTTAAATTAATTTTAAATCATCATAAATCACCAACAGCAATTTTTGAGTGTCATTAAATGTTGAATCTATTTTTTATTAATTTTGAGTACTGGAGATAGTAGATAATAGATTATCCTTGGGACACTAAACTTGCAAAGAGGAATGCCTTTAAGCAGAAAGTATCAGTTAGAGTTTACAGTTATGTCTGTTCTGTCTGTGCCAATTAGTTGCTTTTATCATTCAAAGGCAAGAAAATGAATGTACTTCCTATAACACTAGTACAAGTAACTTTGTGAACATTAGGCAAACCATACTAAGTTTGTTTACAGTGAGTTTATTGTTACTGGTGTCTGGGAAGACCTGGGTTCTAGCCCAGGTCTTAATCACACTTTCTTATTTCCTTCAGAGTTAAGGAGTGTGTTAACCTGAGGTGAGAAGTTCTGGCAAATAGTTTCCTGGAGCTTTCAGGAACTGAATTACTTCTGAGAACCCTACTCTTCCTTAGGTTTGATTAAAATCAGAAGTAGATGCGATAGATAGATGCAGAGAATTCATACAGGTGTCTACAAAATACAGTTGCATAAGATTTACAAATTGTCCCTGCACTTAGTGTTTTTCACTGATGCTTTTAATTTCCTTTATCAACTGCCTATGTTTCTTAAAGCATGTGATAACTGGGCAGGTTTACTGCTGCCATGCAGAATATATAATGCTTGGGTTCTGCCTCGTTTTCCTGTAATGTGTTCCATCTACCAGGCCTCAAATTTTCCTAAAATTTGTTGCAACTTAATCAGTGAGTTCTTTGTCTCTGTCAAATTTAGCTAATCTTGGTTGAGGTTTCTTCTGGGCAAAGAGTCAAGATTTACAAGCTTTCTGTAAACTCTGTATCTTCCTATTTTTCTAGATATATCACTGAGAAGTCTGTTCTAACAGACTTGCAGTTAAATACAAGAGTGTTCTTCATAGTGTGATTGGTTGTAAGACAGGAGTTCTTTAACACATGGCAATATTTTGTCTTAAGCATTTGAATGCCAGATTGAACTTAGTCTTTCTTATGTTAATCAGCATTTGAGACTATATTCATCTTGTGGTTTAGTAAACATGTCAAAGCCTTCCATTAATACTGTTTCCCAAGAACCTCAGATACATCTTTGTAATTTGGAAATAACACCGTGAATATGAGTTCTTTTAGGACTTCGTTAACAGTATCTCATATCACATAATCTTTGTAAAGGGAAGATATGGACAGTCTTAAGATACAACGATCCTAAGATTACATGTTTATCTAAAAGTACATGGGATATATTGAGAGCCAAAATATTCCAAGATACTTGAAATGCTTTCTTTTGGAGACTTCTAAAACTTTAAAGCAAGGAGCTAAAGCAAAGTAAAATAAAATGAGAAATTAATTTTCATGCTATCTTGTCCAAAACCCAAGCTATTTTGTGTTCTATTTCATTTTGTGCTAACAAGTTACTCTTTATATACAACTTTTTTGGAATAATTTGAAGTTGACATAACAATTTTTTTTTTCATGTTGAGAAGAAAATTAAATTCATGGTACTGGAGAGAGAGATGTAATTAAACCATCTAGTTAGGAGTGGGAAAGTTCTGCATTCGTATAATTTCTCTTTTGGAGTATTTATTCATTTTACCCTTTTATAAAAAAATATAAAGCCTCTCATGGGAAACAGAACTTACCTGCTCCTGGCTGAGCACTCTAGACACTGAATTAAAGCTTTCTGTTGACCAGTGACATAACTTGAGCAGCATGGCTGGAGAGAGTACCCTTTCTTCCGCAGTTTTGTGCATTTAAAATGCAACAGCCTGGCTGACAAAGCCTTGCTCGATGATTCATGAGTTTAAGTAGACTTGAACTGAGAAGGCCAGTTCTCTTAGTCCAGTGCAAATGTTATAACCATTAGGTCTTTCTGTAGAACAGCCTTGCATGTTTAATGTTTGAAATTTCTAGTTTGATATCTAGCACAGTTTTATTTTTGCCACACCCTGGTGTTAATATGCATCACTGATAGATTTCAGTGTTAGTTGCATCAGCCATTCATTATTTGACATGCCTGGTTCATTTGCCTATGTCAGTCACCAAGCACAGAAAGGAGAGCTGAAAGGAAACTGGAAGTATCTTACTGCAAATTTAACTGTTTATTTGTTCATAAAGAAATCAATTGAGGTGATGTCAACGAATACCATGGTACTATCAAACCTTGAGAGGGGTTCCATCTGGTTTCATAGCATTGTCAGTTAAGGTTTGAGGAACATGCCTGGGTGTCTGCCCCTGTCTCTACTAACATCATGCTCTGTGCTTCGTGGGTACTTGTCTATGGGCTTTGATACCTGTCCTTGCAGAATGTAACTGCAGATTGGAGCTTTTAACCCTAAGAGGGTTGTAAGACTTTCTTCTCTGCTCTCTTAACTCACCACAGTCTCTGCTTTCAGCCATTTCCCACCACACAGGACTGTGCAGGATGACACTGAAGACATAGGAATGTTATTTTGGACAATGTAGCAGTATGAGTTCAGAATAATATTGATATGCTTTAGTATTACTTAAATTTAAAATAGTTACATTATCATAGTGGCAATATTTAATCTATCGGCTTCTGATCCTTTGTGATTCAAAGGCAGGGTCAACTACATGTAAATCATTCTTGACAGAAACTCATCAACATGCCTAAGTAATCTTGTAAAAGTCTGCCAATAATTCTGCCTAGTAATTTGCATTCTACAAGATTATTTTAGAGACTTAGGGGATATTTTTTTTTTTCATGTTTGACAATGATTTTAATACTCCCTCTTTTGAAAATCTGTTGAGCCTTAAAACATAAATAAATTTTGGGCACATTGTAAATATTGTGTATTTTAAATACATCAGGTGAGACTAACATTTCCCCTTTGGATATCTAATAGATGTTTTCATGGGCTTTCAATAAATTGCAGAGAAATAGTTTAATTGTAACAATTTAAAAGGTTTATTTTGTAAATGCAGATATATTAAAAATGTAATTAGAAATAATAAAACCGAACTACCACAATTTATTTTAGTGTAAAAGTAAACTTAAATTGTCTGAAGATATAAGAAGTTTTCAAAGAAATCTCAGTAAGCCATGAATTAATCAAGTACAGTTGTTGTGAAGGACTTTCTAATGAATTAGTGATGACTTAACCTTTCATGACTCAAAAATACTATTAAGAACTTCAAGGCATAGACAAAACCAAATTGGTGGGGAAGATCATGCTCTCTCACTTAGCCTGAAGCACTGTTTACACATCATAGTTATTTCTCTCAGTATTGCATTGTGTGGATCTTTTCTGTTGTTTCCTTCTCCCATTTTCTGAAGGAAAAATTTTCAAAAAGTACCATCACTGAACAAACAACTAAAACCTACTCTTTTTTAATGCTGAAATAAGAGGTTGATTCATACTAAACAGAAGTTTCATACTATGAAGTTGGAAGGGTCATCTAGTCACATACAGATTTTTCATCCATATAACTACTCTGAGTGAATTTCTTTGTCGACCAGAGCTATCTTTTTGAAGAAAACACCCCTCATTAATTGTATTTATTCAAGCTTTAATTCAAGCCCTAGTGGTACTGCATGTAGCTCTTCAATCATACGTACCTGAAATATGTTCCTAAAGACTGCTAAGATTTCCCTTATTGCCTCATCCATCACAGCTGGAATTCTTTCTGAGGTCAGAACAAACTGAAGTGTTAGGAATTGGACCTGGTTAAAAAGCAAATCTGATTGTCCTTGTGTGTATGCATGTATGTGTAGATGTTTTAAATTAAAAGCTTGACTTTTGGCTCTCCTGTCTTATGGTATCGTCCCACTTAAATGAAGACAAAGGCAGCTGAATCTTCAAATGATATTTCTGTATTCGAGAGTACTGGTAGAAGTGAAGAACTGCGGAGTCCCTCAGCTTCTCAATCATCAAGAAGTTCAAAAAGGAAGGCAGAGCACGAGAGCAGGTCCGCTGTGCGTAGTGTGAAACAGCGCAGAGGCATCTCCTCCTCCGTGGACCGTGCTTTGGACCGCATTGTGGGGCAGCTGGATGTGTTAACTCTAGTAAGTATGCAGTAACAGGTGACACTTAAATGACAGTGCTATCAAAGGGCAACAATACCCTGGAGTCACGTTCATAAATCAGAACATTAAAGACTATGGGGTTATTTTGAATAGCTCTATAGTCAAGTGACTCTTTTGGTGCTTTCCTTTCAGAAAATATTGGTTGCATGTGTTGTGTTTGCTAAAGTGAAAGCTCCCTGGTATAAAATCATAAAGATTGTTGCTGTATTTTTAACTCTGGGTGAAGAGAATTGCTGTTTTTCAGTAGTGAGATCCAGAAGCCAGTTGTTAGCAGACATTTCAGCTGGAACAATCACACACTAGCAGGGGATGAACAAAGTAAATCGGCAATGTACCAATAAATCCCTTTCCAAACTTAGTGTGCGAGGTGTTGGCTTAGGTAGGAATCCAAGCAGTGCAGTAACTCCTAGTGCCAATTTGTGCCAAACTGCACAAATACTCAGTCTCAGTCAGTGGCACTGAGTCACCTGTTTGCAAATGCTCGGTACGTCTTTTTAATCCAGATTTAGCTTATGTTTTAAGGTACTTCTTTGTAGTCTTTAATGTATTGATGTTATATCACTTCAAAATGGAGCAGCTGAGGGGGCTTTTCTGTGTTCTTTTGCAATATGTATGTTAAGTAGAAAGAACTAGCTTTTGAGAAGTATGGAGTCAAGTCATGAGTTGAAAATTATTTGTGTGGTAAGTTGGATGGAAAAGAAACTATCAGTCAGGGTCCAAAACCCTACTTTTTCCAATGAAGAGAATCTCTTAGAGAATTAATGCCTTTTAATTATATTTTTTTTTTCTCACTTCCTTTTCTTGAGGATGCCTTAGAAGGTTCTTTTAGGTTTTTGAAAGACATCTTTTGTGGTCACAGTGATGGCTGTTTTTCTATTGAAATATGGATGCAACTTTCACATAGTGTTTCAGAGTACTTTACATTATGAATGTATGTATTTCTTTTTCTCAGGGAAAATGTTTTGTGAAAACAAAAACCTTTAGACAATCTCCACGGAGATGAAACCATCATTTTTAAACAGTTGTAAATAGTGGAATAGCTAAGGATAAGCCATCTTGTAGTATTATTTTCCTGTTGAGCTGAAATTACTTTTCTTATGCTACTATGTTGCACACTTTTATAATACTGTGTGAGTAGTATAAACCAAATTGAAATTATTGTCTTCTTCATGCAGACTATTTCAGTCCTGGAACAACGGCTTACTTGTACTGAAGATAAATTGAAAGAATGCATAAAAGATCAGCAAAAAATATTACTTAAGAACAAACAGAACTAATAAAATATGAAAATGAACAATGTTGATATGTTTCATAAAACCACAAGGAATGTTTCTTCACTGGATTTTGCTATGAGCAGAAACATCAAATGAAAGTAATAAAAATGGAAGAAATTAAAAAAAAAAGTTTCAAACGTGGGTAGCAAGTAGATATTCTGGTTATCTATTCAATGAAGTGTAGTCCAATCAAAGCTAGTATTTTCTACATAATTTCCATTGAACATTCCAGGCTCTTATTTCAACCTAACAAGATCTTGGAATATAACTAAGCCACTAACTACATATTTTTAGATGAATAGCAGTTACTGTACAGGTTACCACTGTGCAGATTTTTAAACTCAGACAAGGATTGTGAAAATCATGTTCTTTGTGCTAAGACAAAATTACTTAAACACCTAAATGAAATAAAACATCATACCAAAAATGCCAGGTGTTCTTTGTCCCTTACATATATTCTCAAGTGTTCTACCAAAAAGTAGTGGTTTTGCTGTATCTTCTAAACATTTTAGTAATGATTGTGAGAAGATGTGATGTGAAAACTTTTAGTTACAAATACAAAAATTAAGTAATTTGAACTTTGAAGCTGTAATTTCATCTATGTGAATTCAGCTGCAAAACTGATGCATTTGAACATTTCTGCTTATCACATCCCCGTCAAAATTCACTTTTCATATTTACAAAATCAAAAATCAGCTTTATACTTCTGAAGAATTTATTCAAACCAAATACAGAACTATGCAAAATCTAGGTCATAAATACTAAAGATTCTTATCCTGTGAGAATGTTCACATGTGCTCAAACTTTGCATGCAGTGAATGTATCCATCAGGTAATGCATTGTGAATGCAGACATAAGTCAGGAAAAACTTTGCAGTGTATGATGATTGGGGTTTTATTTTTATTTTTAATAAAAATGCAATTCTTCGGTGATTTTAGGTCTTATTTTTAGTGGAAAATATTTGTTTTCTTTATGTCTATCTGTTATTTTTTAGATGGCAGTGGCAGAAAACCTGTTGTAAATTCACAGTCAAAACTAGGTAATCATCTGTTTCTGTAACTTTGTATGTATGTTGAAAAATAGGGCACTTGAAATGCAGGAGCATTTTAATCCAATTCTACAACTGACTGTATATAGATAAAGCCCATTTTCCAGGCTGAACCTCATTAACATCAACAGAGTTCAGCTTTAGTACATGAGCTCACTGTGCAAATATGACTGCAGTTCAAGCCACAGAAATGTGCAGTCGATTTTTCTTGTATAACTTATTTTCTCTCTCAGCAATGACCTTCAGATAGCCAGACATCACCTCACTTCCTTGGTTAACTCTGATTTTTACCAATAGGTACTCCATATCTGCAGCTCAGTCTTGAGCACTACTGGTTATGGCAAAGAAGCAGTCTCTTATAAAATTTTTGGATGCAACTGTTCCGAGCAGCATCCTAACCGCAGATCTTTTGTCAAAGAACGGTCTTATGTATTCCAGCCTGACCTTTGATTATGCAATTGTTTATACTACTATATAACACAAAGTTATGTAAATGCTGTCTTTTAGATCAAATGTACTTTATGAATTTGCAAATACTCTTGTGGTCTTTGCCTTTTCTTGTCTCCATTAGAAGACACAAAACCATGTAGCTATTAAAATTTTTGTTTATTTCTTGTTTTCTCTTGGTGGACAATATATAGATATGTCTTAAATCTGCAGATTTTTAAGTTTTTTCTTATTTATCAATAAGATTTGGATATTTCTTTTACTTCCATATTTTTAAATAAAATCTCTGCTGAAATTTTCCCTTCTGCCTTAGCTCCTATCACTAATCCCTCTTCCTTTTCAGTACCTATTATCTGGAGCATTTACTACTTAATCCAGATTATTCCTCCGTTGTTTGTGAATCTGGTGAACTAACATAACATTCCCAAATTAAGACGTTACTGTCATTCTGTTGGGTGGTCTGTTGATACTGAAACTCAACATGATGGCACTTGGGAGGATGTCTGGTCATGGTTGCTTGAAAACAGGATGGATGTATTTTCCTCAAGACATAATGGCTCTCCTAAAACACAGCCACTACTATCTAACATGATGTTTCTTTTCAAAAAGCATTGATGTGGGAAAGTTGTCTTATTCTCTTGATCCATGTAATTTCTAATAAAGTTATGGAACAGAACAGCAAGAGCTGGAGCTTCCTTTAAAAGCACCTGCCAAGGCTGTTAAACTCTCAGAAGCTTTACTTAGGGTTTGTACCCTGTCAGGTAACTGGTGACTTGATTAGTTTGAATTATAAAACTAGAGGAAAATGACTGCTGTTTAGTCTTAGTTGGGCTTTTGCACTATGTGAAAAAATAATTGTGTGGATCTTTAAATGATGAAAATTACATCTGTATTGGAGACTGCATTGAAGTACTGACAGGTCATACATGTTCTAAAAAGCTCAACAATGTATCTGATGCAGTGCAGTTTCCCTCAGGCTAAGTTATCCCTCTGATACTAAATATAAATAGGCCACCCTGTTGGAGAAAGACTGCTTCCAGCTTTCAGGCCTGCTGCTGCTAAAATGGTTCAATTACTTATTAAAAAGAATGACATGTAGTAGATCAACAGGGTTTGTGTGTCGAGGGAGAGAAGGTGGTAGCAGGAACAGTTGTTGCTGGGAGACTGTCTCTGGAGAAACCCAACTTCAAATTCCTCAAGTGTCAAAGCGCTGTGCAGTAGCTCAGCAGCTCATTGCAACATACTTCAGCAGACATTTCAAACTAAAAATGCTCTTCCAGATTGAAAGAAATGCTATCATTTGTTACTTCAGCATTAACTTTTTGTTATTTTTAATGTGTTTTTTAATCAATTTTAGGGTTTTGGAAATCCAATTCCCAGAGGTGAATGTATCTGAACATGTATCTTGTCTTTGGGGGATTGTTTTTTTTTTGCTTTTACACATCTAAAATAATAATTAGTTTTTTCATTATCATCTTCATGGTGAGAAATTTAAACTGTAGTTTTAAATTTTGATTATATTAATCTTCTAGCTGGAAAAATGGTGGTAGAATAGGTTCTCATTGCCATTTTAGGATGTCCTGAACAGATTCATATAGCATGAGGGATTTGAAAAATACAACTTACCATCTTTATTTATATCTGTTTAAATAAATAAACATGCTGCACTATTTTTAGGGTAAACAAAGTTGGTTTTTCTTCTTAGAGTTTTTTACAGTGTTGCTGAATTATTTTAATTGCCATATCACAGCATAAAATCATTCTTGATTTTTCTACTGAGCGACAGTACCCAGGATGTAGCTATTTCCAGGGACATAGCTTTATGTAACCTGTTTACCTTGTGAGACTTGTAAAAATCAGAAATTCTGTACTCATTGCCCCAAACAATTAATGAATATGTATGTTCACATTGGATCCAGGAACAGTATGTTTTTGTCAGAGTACCCCCCCAGGGACTTTTGCACGCTTCGGGTGCATAATACAATTGAAGCTGTTTCTTTGTGAGAAAATAGGTTAATGACTTGCCAAAAGGCAGATGTTAATTGGAAAAAGTGCATAGAAGTCCTTTTCTTTACAATGTATATGGGTTGCATTTGTTATGACTTGCATCCAGGAACAGGTGCAATTTCAATTGACTCAGCTAACAGGATGTGCTGAGTGCACTCCTCACCAATTTCACCAGAAATTTTAAATCCAGCAGAAAAAAGAGTTTCTAAACTAGTCAGCAAGTGATAAGCTGCATTTATTATCTGTCATAGAGCATATTTGTAGCTTAATATTGTACCTACAATTAAAGACCTTAATAATATAAAAATAAAATCTTTCATCGTTGATTGATATTGTCAAATTTTACTGGTGAGCACTGAGGTACCTTACATGAGACAAAATGCGTTATCCTTTCCAAATTATTTATTTTCAAGACAGTCAGCATTTCTAGATGAGGTATAACCAGTAATTATAAATAAAACTTAAAGCAGAGAAATTGTCTTTTTTACTAACACATTTCCTGCCATGAAGCTACACAATCAGATCAAGGTCTTTGTCTTGCTTTGCTTCATTTTCCCACAGTTCAGAAGCAAAAGTTAATGAAACAGGTGGAAAAAACCAATCTGGGTGTGTCGGGGTCAAAAGAACTGCTGTTGGATAGTTTAATAATTCTGTTCAGAGGTCTCTGGGAATTTCTAGGTTACTCATACAAGTCCACTGCGACCTGTACTTCAGTTTGGATCCATATGCTTAGCCTAACCTCATCCTTCAAAAGTCTTAGGAAGGCTGGATGTGAAATTCCTCTGCCTGGGGTATATCAACACTCTAAACAGGAAAATCTATTTCAAGATGGACTATTGGCATTAATGAGGGTACTGGGGCTGCTGGTGTCTGAGGTTTTAAGATTTTCCCATGCCTGTAGCAAGGACCTGCTCTGTGCACTTGTGGAAGCAGGAATGGACTGAGAAGAAACACTGAGAGTCTTAATGCCATATAAATATAGAATTCTGCAGCTCCCAGTAGCAGTTTAGGTCTGTAAGTCCATCTATGGCCTGTGTCCTTACAGATCTGGGGAAAAAAAGAGGGACCTTGTTTCTCTTCAGATCCGCTAAAGAGGAAGACAATCACTGACTGTCTTTTTCTTCTATTTGTGCTTTGTAATGTAATGAAATAGTAGCTCTGTCTTGGGTTTTTATCTCCTCCTAATCCCCAGAGGAAATCCCTGCTCCTTTTAGAGAGATAAAACCTTAGGACACAGAAGGTAGCAAGAGCTGGGAGTCTCTACACTAAAGGGTGTCACTGAACCCTCTCCTGGCCACAGTAGTGAAAGCCAAAGGCCTGCAGTGCTCACTCTTAACACCTGTAAAGAAGGTCAATTCTCCCTTAAGATTCGGGAAAAGATTTAAAACATTCATAAGCAAAGCATGTTTGTGTAAATCTGCTGTTTACTGGGGCTTAATAAACAGGTGTCAGAGAGACACAAGTCTGGGAAGGTCAAAGCAGTAAAATTCTCTGATTTCTTCTAAGAAAGATTCAGATGAGCCATATGCAAAACGTCCTCCTGCTTTGTGCTACCTGTATTTTGCACATCTCAGAGACGTTTAAAATGAAATGGGCTTGGGTGATAAAAGGAACGGCAGGAATGCTTTCTCATGAGTGCATCAGTTGAACATTTTTAATTTATATTTTCATTTTATGGTACATGCTGGGACTGCAAGACTCAGGATGTTTGCTGAAGCCTAAAAAGAGTAATTTGAAAGAGAAAGATGAGATGGTTGGTGATGGTTTATTACAATGCCCAGTTTCTGCACTGACTACTTGGGGGTATTCTGTTAAACTTCAGTGATGCCACACCTAAAATTTGATGTAGTGAGCAAGAGCAGGGTTTAGCCTAGTCTAAGACTTGAAAATTCTTGTACTTCACAAAAACAGCTTTCACTTCTAAGAAAATGGTATAAATGTGTTAAAATGCCATTAACTTTTCAGTTAAGCAGTGAGTCTAATCATGCAAAACATATATTATATTTGATTACATGTAACCATACTGAGTGATTTCAGTCTGCTCTGATGTTTCTCTGCAGCTTCATTGCTGAAACACTGTGAGCTTTTGTGCAGCTTCTGCAACTTATTCAGCATAGACTTAGCCTATAAATAGCTGCATTATTGAAAGACTGTGGAGGTTCATTAGAGAAGTTGTGAAAGTCTCCTTCGAGCCAGGGCTGATATAGTACCACTCCAAATTACCAAGCATGAAGCCGGGCTTTTGGCCATGCAGCAGCAGCGATGCCCATCTCGAGCATCCCCCTGTCAGCCCGACTGCAGACTCTCACCAAGCACAGTGCGCTTCTTGCTGGCTCTGGGCATGGGGACGAAAGCACAGCGTGTGGGAACTCGTGGTCACACCAATCTTGTTCCAAACCAGAGGCAGGACATAGCCAGGGCATCTGCTGGGGGCCAGGGCCGCAGGACATCCTGCCAATGCACCTCCCCACCAGTGCGGGCGCAGCCAGGGAGATTAGTCATCTTAAAATCACACGTAGGCATAAGTGCTTTGCTGACTCAATAGGAAGTCACTGCCTGAAATCAGTGGGACTTCCCACATGATTGAATTTACATGCTGGAAATGTCTTAATCTGTGCACTGTGTTCATATATCTGGGGGGCAAAGAAAGAAAATTTGAATTTCGGCTGATGTCTGTTTCCTCTAAAGGTACTCAAAAAACAAATACAGCCACTTAACTTGAGCTTCTGGTTAGTTTTAAAGGGTACTTTGCTATTTATTTCACAGCTGTCTGAATTGGAGCCTCCCAGGTCTGGCTCTGCTTCTCAGGTAAATGAACAGAATGTAGGACTAGGTCCCCAGTCTGTATGCAGACCTTCTTCTACAGCCTTTTGGGTACTCCTTTGGAAGAGATATTAGACTAAGAGACATTTCCAGTATCACTCAAAACCATGAAAGGGGAAATAATCATAATGTATTTTTTTATTTGATGAAGAAAAATGCTGCCAATCATCCAGGTATTCCAAGTTGTGTATATATTTTCTACATTTCTCTCTTTTGTCTATATGCTCTAATTAGTAATTTCAAATTATGAGAGAGTTATACCCTTGTTACAGAATCTGCATTTGGGGGAGAAGTTATCAATATTTTCCTATCTAATGGACTTGGTAGGAAAAAGGAGGAATTACTAACAAACCGTAATATCTGGAAAATGCTATTCAGAAAGGAAAGATGATAGATACAATAAAATTGCTCCATCTTCACCCAAAATCTCACCTGTGTAAATTTCTGTGTTATGTGTACATTATAGGATAACAAAGCTGAGCCTTCAGCACTTGTGGAAGATCAACTTGAAATGCTTGAGAGCCCATTTTTAGTATTTGCTCCATATAAGGAATCACTTACAAAACTATCTATAATGTAGCCCGTCAGCATTAGCTATGACACACCCAGTTTCTTTCCGCTTCTTTTTTTTCTTTTTTATTATGTAAAGAACAATTATGCCGTCAGGAACAGGGGCTGGGAGGTTTCTGTCAGCCCAGGTTTTTGTCAGAGAATGCCAATTTGTCGTAAGCAAAATGTTTTGCAGAAGCGTCTCTGTTTGAATGAACTTCCGATGAAACACAGGGCAGGTTTCCATCACAAGCCCGCCTGACTTCCTGCCAGCTTGCCTGGCAGCTCTCCAGGCTCCATGGCTCCAGGATGGCTCTGAACTGAACCTGACATTCTTCCTGACTTTTTACTTCTTTTTTGACTTTTTTTAAAAATTACTATTATTGTTTTTTATTAGAGGGAAAAGGTCTTGACAGAAACACATGTTGGCTCTGCTTGGTTTTTTCTGATTGTCCTGAATCGGACATTTTGATAGTAAGGATCTTACATAGCCCAGTCCCATGTTTTATTATGTGGGAGACCCAGGGCAGCTTTCCTCCCTTCCTGAGAAGCTGCTCCATTAAACTGTCTTGGAAATGAAATATTCTTCATATCACACTGAGCTTCATTTCTGAGCATTTTCAGGAGACTTCTCAGTGCCAATAATGCCTATTTCCTAAAATGTCCAATTGCCTTGTGGTTTCTCCATGCTAGCAATGCCCTTCAGCACTCACTTCCTCCAGGCCAGTCTGTGGGACAGAGGCTGACTGTCTTCTGGTCAGTCTGGCTGCTGGAATTGTGGACATGAGGTGGTTTCTTGGGACCTTAGACATAGAGATATATTCCAGAAAGTTACCTCGGTGGCCAACTGCTGGTGGTTTGGCTGCTGCTCCCTGGTTTATCTGCTCTATCTTCCTTGGAGCTAGAGATATTTCTCTGCACTTCAGTCTGAATCACCTGGGGGTGTCGGATGTTTCATTCCTTCTCTTTAATGTGGGATGATCTGAGGACAGGGCCTTGTGCAGGCATGTGCTGGGATCCTGCGGGCTCAATGTGTGAAGCAAGATAGATAACTTCCTTTCCACCTCAGGGCTTATGTCACAGGCAGTCACCTTTATCTGCCTTTGTACTCCAAACTCTTAACTTCTAAAAACGTCCTATACTTGTTTTTTTAAATTCAGTCCATGAGCATCAGTATGTTAATTGTGTCTGTGTACCTGGGTTAAGTTGGCTTTGAAAAGCATTTGACTGAGAAGAAATATCTGGCCAAGATCAAGAAGATCTGGTGATTTAACCTCTGAAGTTGGCGTGGTCTTGGTGTTACCAACAACAAAATCCAGCTGCAAGCATCATTTTAATATTCTCTTTACGCATTAGAGTATCTCATTTTTTCCAGACCTCTTAGTTTTCGTTTCTCAATCAGTGACCCATTACATCCAAAAGTGGATTGCTCAAGAGGCTGGCACAGCCAACACGATCAGCCTTGTATTGCTGTCATAGCATGACCAGGAGCTATAGAAAGAATAAGGAAAGAAAGTGATGTGCTCCAGTGTAATTTTCTAGGCAATGTTGTAAGTACTGCCAGACCGTGAAACTTCCAAGAAGAGGCTTTGAGTTTTCAGGGCATGAGAGGAAGAGACAATGCCAGCAGAGGCTGAATGCAGGCAGAGAGAGAGATAGGGAGAGGAAAAATATGAACCTCATTCTGCTTAAATGCAGCCTTTGATAATTCAGTTGTACAGTTTTCACAAATGGACCGACAAGCTCTGCCTCCTTCTGCAGTAATATTTGTCATGCCTATATTGTCCATCCTCCTGTAGCCCATCGGTTCTTTGCTTATCTTTTCTGCTCCGTGTTTTCACTTTCTCTCCCATCCTTTTCATCTGAAAAATTATTTTGCAACCAACTATTACTGCACTTGGCTGAAGTCTTGTTGAGCACATCAGGAAGTTTTCTGGATCATTCATGGGTGGAGTTTCCCAAAAGCATCAATTTGGTATTAATGCTGTATAAACAATGGGCCTGTCAAACCCTGAATATCATGAGGCAACCTCAAAATGTTGTGCCTTCTTGCAGATTTCTTTCATGGTTACCTCACGTGACAGAGCCAGCATGGTCTTCACAGTCACACAGCAAAACGTGACCACGGGCAGAACCTCAGCATATGCCAGGAGAAACCTTCCTCATGTTCATGTTTCTTTCCATGGGCCTGAAGCATCACTACCAATCCTGTTCGGTAGAAGCCTGTCCAGGCAGCCATTAAGAAGTTATTGTGGCTGACAGAAGTGTAAGCACATTTTCAAAGTTGCATGTGAATTACCAAGCTCACTTCTGCCAGCTGTCATGGGATAACAAGCTGTATAATAATGACATTGTTTGCAACAGCTATGGAATCTAGTTTGAATCAGGACTATGTCTGTAAGAGGATTTTAAGTAAATATTACAGTTCATACAGCGCTAATATGGCTTGACACAGAGAATCGCTTAACTCATTTGGGAGCTCTTACTCCTGGTTAGGAAAGCAGTGGACAAGAGCTCATATAATTACTTCAGTCACAGACTTGGTGTGCCACAAATAGCCCTCCTTTCCTGCATTTCTTCTTGTAAGAGGCTGTTTGCACACATTCCCCAAAATTTGAATGAAATTTTCCTTGCTTGGTATCATTTTCAGGATGAATTCTTTTAGAAATTCTCTGCCTTTTTAAAGAATAAGATAATACGTGACCTCCCCTTTTAGACCTTGGCTGGAGCCTTTCTGGCATCAGAAAGCAGAAAGACAGCTGATGGGAAATAACTGGTGCAGGAGGCGATTCTTCTGAGGACACAGGTGGGCAGCTTACTGTCACAGTGAATGAGCCAGGCCAGACCAAATGCAAATACAGTGGGACCAAGACTAGCTCAGCATGGAGATGGGACT
This sequence comes from Phylloscopus collybita, assembly GCA_027886175.1. Lineage (NCBI taxonomy): Eukaryota > Metazoa > Chordata > Aves > Passeriformes > Phylloscopidae > Phylloscopus > Phylloscopus collybita. The sequence goes on along the minus strand of JAJNNQ010000137.1, from coordinate 42,826,068 downwards.
GGGGCAAGGAGATGAAAGAGTAGATCCAAGAAACACAGAGTGCCTGGGGACTGGACAAGACACTGAGAAGTCTGGAGAAGAACTGAGGAGATCTTAGTGTTGGGAGAAATCAAGCTTGGGACAAAGAGAAGAAATGGCTCTGGTCCATTAGTCCTAGCACTTTGCAGAGCAGCCTCTTGCTTGACTAAACAACTGTTGAGCCACTTGCTTGGTATTTTCCCCAACTGCTCACTTTCCCTGTGGCATGAGCAAGCATGGCAGTTAAAACCCTGTTTGTGTTGTTGATTTCTTCACCTGTTCAAGAGGCAAAGATCAATACAGTGAATCTAAAGCATAAAGAAAACGCATACAGAGAAAAGTATCTGGAACTGTATGTTTAAATCCTTTTACTAAGCCAGCTTTTGAGAAATGAATTTTATCTTTGCATCTGTATCATCAGCCTGGCAGCTGTACTCTGTGTAGGAAGCAGTGGGATGGAGATGTGAAAAGGCTGGAAAGGAGGGGGATGTAAAACCCAAAATCTGGAGACTGCAAAGTTATAAGGAAGTGTTTTGAATTCTTACTGAGATCCGAGATACCCTACAAGGGAGAAAGCAACAGAGTTTAAATCAAGAGACAATGAAAAGCAATACTGTGCTTATAGGTCCAGTCAATAGCTTTTATGTCAATGGGAAAATGGAGAGGAAGGACCTTGTGAAAAGTAGGAATTAGAAAAGCTGCAGATGAAGTTGCCTGTTCTCCTGCCTGAGAAAAGGATTCTGCTATCTAACAATGGTTTTATGAATCATAGACCATGTTTATTTGTTGCTCTTCCTATTCGATTTTATAATTGCAAGTGCATCCTTTTGCATTTTTCAAAATAATTTTGGTGCTTACAGATTGATTTGCCACACTAACATTCTCTCTATCCATTCAGCCTCTAATAAGTAGCTGGTACTGTCTTCCTCTCATGTATTCACATCCCCAGTGACTCCAAGGTATTTTGCAATCTTCTAAGTGCCCTGCAGCATTTTCCCCCTGCCCCCTTCTTTACCAGTGGCACGAGAAGGTCTCACCTTGGCTGCTGTGTTGCTCAAGCATAGGAAGCTCCATACCTGGGAAAAGTGCTGAGTTAAGCATAGCATCATCAGGGAGCCTAAGAGGTTTGATTTCCTTCAAAGCCCCCAGCATGGCCACTGAGAATGCTTAACCTCAAGCTGTGTCTGTTAATTCCCGATTTGCTCCCTTGGAGTCCCTGGCAATGTGTGCAGTGCCTGGCTGTTTGGTGAGGGGAGACTGGGCTTGCTTTAAAGCACATGGTCAGGGTTTGGAGCTGCGGCCTCAGGTAGATGCAGGGGCACAGAGAGAGGAAACCTGCTCAGTGAACTAGAAATTCCCACACTCTGTTGTCAAACGTTCTTGTTCACTGGTGTGGAAAAGGGAAGCTGAGGAGAGGAGAAATGAATTTGAATGCATTTAAATTGGGATTATGGGCATATGGCATGGTGTCATTTGTTTTCCTCTTCCTGCTCTGCAGTGGGGCTCTAATACCTTCACACATTTGCCTTTATTTGCCATGTCAAAAGAGAAGACAGCAACTGGCTTTTTTCTCCCCTCTTTTGGGGCCACACTAAAAGCTCTCACTTTACACTGAACTTTGCCAAAGGAGCAATCATGATTTTCAGAAAAAGTGCAGCCAGATCACAAAAACAGATTAAGCAGCTCTGACTTACTTTTATTAAATTTTTCAGCTGCTCCTTGGAGGACCTTTGCTATTTTCCAGCAGCAGAAAGGGATAGATTAAAGGGGGGAGAGGAGACATGATGGACACAGTACCACATGTACATAATTCACCAGCAGCTGGATAGTTAGGTTTTATTGTTATGATAGTATATTTAGTGTTTTGTAAAAAGCTACTTAGGGAGCTGTTTCCCTTGTTGTACAGCAGTTTGATGTAAGATTCAGACATAAGCCTTCAATTGTGCCCAGCAACACTGCAAAAGTAATTTCAGCTCTCTCCCCTGTCTCATTCAGCATCTTGGGATGCTCTGCATTTGAATGTGAACAAGCTATTGTTTAACATGGCTTTAAATCATTACAGAAATATTCTGTAGCATCCACTGGGAAAGGCTGCTTTCCATCTGTCCTGTTCATTTCTCTCAGTTGCTTTGGGAACCAGGGCCAGCAATCACAGATATTTCGTTAAGCACAGAGTAGCATGATCTTCATAGACTGTGAAAGCTAATAATGGGTGAAGGTGTTGCTCAGAAACATTTAAAGAGGAATGCAAAGCTTAAGGCTAAGCATCTTTCTCAACCTTCACATAAGTCTTTCCACTCATTTTCCAAAACTGTGTATGGCACAGTATAGGAATTGCAAGGGACTTACAAACCAATGCCCACTTTAAATAAAATGTCTCTAACAGTGTTGTAGGCAGTCAGTCTCCTCCTGGCACCCCTGACACAAACACTCTGTAGTAGACTTTGGCCAGCTCAGTGCCATGGCATCACAGCCTGACTCTTAAATCTGTAGCTCCTGGAAAAATGTCAAGCCTATTATTTTTCTTCTGAGAAATATGTATTTTTTATTATGTCTTAGACTTGCAGAAAAAGTATAACACACTGCCTAATGTTTTTTCTATATATCCAATATTTGATACTGCTATTGTCCCAGAGTTTCTGTTTCAAATAATGACAGAAAAAAAAAAAAAAAAAAAAAAAAAAAAAAAAAAAAAAAAAAAGCTGCATTAAATTTACATCAAAGAAAAGCTGGGGAAGCAGAAACATGAATAACAAACACATGCATAATATGATTTTGAACAAAGAAACCTGTGCTGCCAGTGCAGGGATGGGCTGTGTGGGAACACATGTGTGTCATTGCAGTGTATTACTAACACATGTGGGGTCATCCAGACATGCTTGGGGCAGCTGACATCACTGTTTGAAGGTAAATTTGATAGAATATAGTTTGTAGGTACTGTGGCAATGTCTGCAATTTACATCTTTATAGAGTGGTTACCACAATCCTTTATGTCTTACCCTGTACAAACTTCCCTATATGAGGTGTGCCAAGGGGAGGGTGTATAGAATATGAAAAAAAAAAATTAAAACCAGATGATAATGACATTCTGAAGTAGTTCATATACATCTTTAAAATGAATGGGGGAAAAAAAATCATTGAATTGTAATGAATTTCATCCACTAAAAGCTCCAAAGCAGTTCAGTAGTTTTTCTTCTTCATCAGCTTGCAATGTTCCCAGCTTTTTGAGTGAAATACAGAGCATGGCCAAGGGAACACAGCTCCCCATGGAAGTGAGGATGCACTTGTCTAGAGCAACAGGAAGGTTCTTGGTTCAAAGCCCTTCCACAGGAACCGAGGACATGCTAGTCTTAAAGGTACCTCAGACTGTTGTGGAAGTGACTTAGTACTTTATAATTGTTACACAAAAATAAGTATGTTTGACATTTTTCAGTAATATTCCCGTATTGGGTTGGTTTCACCAGATATTTGGAAACTTGAACAAACGGTGTCTTTTACACTGGACATATTTTTGCTTTCCTTTACAAGCAGCTCTGGCCCCTCTTCTGCTGTCCTTCATATCACCCTCAAACCAAGGCAGCACTGCACTGACTGGCTGGCCTTTATCTTGGCATTGTCAAAATGTTCAACACCTGTAACATTGCAGCAGATTTGCAGCAGCGGGCAGCCATCAGTCATGGTAATTACAGTTTAGGCCAAATTCTCAGAAGGGCTTGGCATACTGCCCCAGATCTGGTCCCAGACATGGATACATAATGCTTTCCTGCAGGAATCACAGCCCTGCTTCTGGGAGCCACCTAATTCCATGCTCTAAGAGCTGGAGTGTGTGTAGTGTAAGAGCAGGATGAAGGTGGCAGCTAAGTGCCTGTCACACATGGTGATGCTGGTTTGGGATACTTGTGGTGCAAGAGAAGGACAAAAAATGAGAATCCAGAAAGTGATAGTTATGAACACTCATTTTCTGTTACTAAAATCAGGTGTCTGGCTCACTGCATGCAGGGATTGAGGTGAAAACAGCCACTTAAGTTTTGGCACACTGTAGCTAAACATCCTAGAGCAGGTCTTTAAACCTTGGTGACCTAAATTGCTTCTAATGGATCTCCAAATAGTACCTAAGGAAACCCAGATTTATATTTGTTATGTTGGCATCCTAAATTTTCATCTATATTATCACTGAAAGATACTTAGAGCTACACAAATTCAAAACAGTTGGAAAAAACTTCACTGGAACAGAATTGTAATCAACCTTAAAATAGTAGTTTTCAAGACAGTAACCACCAAAGTCAAGTGTAGGTTTCTGGAATTTCTGCCTCCCCAAAGGCAGACCCAAGGGTAAAATAAGTTAGACGAAATCAGTGGTTATCCAAGGTTATCCAAGGGGTTATCCAAGGGCTTGTTGGCCTTTCTAACTGACCCTCAGAAAATATTCTACCTGTTTTGGGAACAGAATAAATAAAGGCAGTTCACTAACTTTTACATTAACCTAAAACTTGTTTAAAAACAGACAACGAGGGGAAAAAAAAAATGCTCAAAGTCCCCAAGCCAAAACCAAAGAGGCAACCAAAGATCCCTGCCAGTCCCTTGAGGTGGGCAAGGTCACTCTCTGGCAGGGCCCCCATGAGTTGCAGGCCAAGCTGCCCCAGGCAGGAGGTGAGGCAGGAGGCTGTGCCAGCAGGGCCATGCGGAGCGGGGCAGGCCCTCCTGCCCTGCTGCCTTTCAGTGCGCTGCCAGAAGGGCCCAGCTGCCATCCCCCGGTACTACAGTGAGTAAAGTGCTCCCAGTGCGCCTGCCTGAGCACTTGCACGAGGTCCCAGCACATGCACGGAGAGCTGCAGAAGCTTTGCTCTGCCAAGGTCAGCGGGAATTTGTTCACTGAGTGGTGCAGGCAGGATTTCCCCCGCGGACACACGCCTCCCGGATGCATGTGCATGTGAGTGTTTATGTATATACAGGCACTTTACAGTACCAAGTACTTACCGGAAGGCATCTTCTCTCTTTAAATGTTTTTCTTCAACTTCATATTGCATGAAGTCAGGTCCTCACTGTCACCGTTTCTCACAACTTAATGGTGTTAAAGAGCCCTTCTTTCTCCCGACTGCTGCAATAGCAATAACAATCACGGTGGGAGGAAGGGGAAATGAGCCTGCAGCACACGCTGTACCTTCCAGGCACCAGCTATTGTTAAGAGCACATTGCTCCAGACAGAGTGGCAGCAAGGCATGGGGTGGGAAGCAGGTGTAACCTGCCAGGAACACCAGTCTAGCAAAAGTTGATTTTTAGATCAGATGAGCACTCATACTTCTCTGATGCCTCTTGTCACCACACTGAAAGAGGTTTTACATTCCTGTTGCTCAACACATGAAAGCTTAACAAACAGTTCTATGGCAAACCAAGAGCTCATTTTCTCATGCTGGCACTTCAGTCATTCACCTGCAAAGTCAATAGTCATTTTTTCTTCGACTCCCTATCATAACACAATATTTCACGTGCAACAAGTTTGCTCTCAGGAAGCTTGTTTCAAGGTACTTTGCCATAGTTTACAGACTATTCTGTAAAGAACAGTCTTCAATCTCTCCTCCTTGCTTGCTCTGCTGGTCCAGCTTAGTATTTTTCCACTCTCTTTAGAAAGTCCCACCAGCAAAGCCTGCCCAGGCTGTGCTAGCCCCAGTGCAGTACTTTGATCAAGCTAAGTCTGCACAGGTGTGTAGCCTGGCACTATTGACAAGGTTTGAACTGCTGCTGGTTAGCTCAAGCCCAATTCAGGTCCCTTGCTCCCTAAATTCAAATGCAATGTGTTGGAGAGCTAGTCAGCCCTTGCTGAACTCCAGTGCTATTTGCAAACACTCTTTAGGATGTTTTATAAACATCAATGTGTAGGTCCTTGCCACAGTGCATGAAGCCAGCAGCCCATACATTCAAACCCCTTCTTTGCTTCACTCTGGGAGCTACGGTCCTGCAGTGCAACGCTAAAGCATATTTGTGATCATTCTGCTCCTGACCTCCATTAATACCTTGATTTCAGATACCTTCCTTTGTCTACCAAGCACTCACACACCGTGCAATACAATACAAATGAACGTGTTCAGCCCAGGTGTCACACCATAAAAAAGTATGATGAAAGAACATCCCATCTATGCCTGCTTCTACCCAGCAGGACAGTCTCTCTGCTTCTTTTCCTCCACCAAAGCCTGGAGATGAGGTACTGGCATCATATACACCCTGCTCTTGAAATGCCTTCCGTGGCTGACTGTTCTCTGTCCAGGATTATCCTTCTGCAGCAGGACACCGCTGCTTGACAAGGGAGTCAGTTGACCATAATAAAGCCTGGCATTTTCTGTCCCTTACTAAGAATTTTCTTCACTTGTCCTTATATTTCTTTTGGCCTCATAGTTATTGGCCCTCTTTTACCAGAGGAAAAATTTTGAGACAGAGAATCCACCCCAGTTTCCTGCCCCTCATGAGCAGCAGCTCTCAACTCCAATTGAACATTGCTTGGTTGGCTTCAGGAGCTAGCTCAACACCTTGCCAAGAATGCTGCAGCAACTAATCCCTGATTGTTTTCCTCTCCTTCTCCAGCAGTTTTTGCATCCCTCACAGGTGATATTGCCCTGTTCCTGGTAAATTGGCTTACTTGACTGGGCTCAAATGATGCTGAAAAACAATGGAAAAAATCCCTCCAAAATGGTCTTTCCCCCAGGGAAAATTCTCCTCTTTAAATAGTTCACTTGCATTTAGGAGAAAAAATACAATTTTTATCTCATTAACATATGATTCCCCAGACATCTGCACTTCTGAGCTCTGTACCTAATTTATGTTCATTCCTAACACATATGATTTGACCTGGAGCTATGATGTACAGACTCAGACTATGAGAAAAGGACTAGAGAATCAGGATTAATAATCAGTTCAGCTTTATTTCACTCAGCGGTGACTCTGGATGACTTACCAGCCATTTTGGACTGAAGAAAATCCAGCTGTCCTGTGCTGCAGTGGAGTGCATCCGTCTGCACCCCGAGAGCTGTTGGTACTTCCTCATCTATCGCTTCCCGCTTGCGGAAGCATCACTTCATCTAGTCCACAGTAACTTGCCATTTGCACTGCCAACAAACCTTGAAAATGTTCTGAATTTCATACCATGAAAGGCCATAAGATGCTCTTGCTATGTCAAATGCCTCAGAAACTGTTCCTGTGCTACTATAACATCTTATCCAAGATACATGGAGATAAAGTTCTGTGCTATTTGTAGTTTTTGCTGCATTGGTTTTAAGTACTGGTGTAATATACCTTAATAAATAATTTTACATTTTGCTTTGTATCTTTGCTTTTGTCTGATTAAGAAATGAAGATGGGAAGGGCAAGAATCCATCCCCATATGGGACTGGGCTGCCACAGTATAGGCCACAACATGTAAGCTCAGTGATGCAAAGTCCAGTCTCCCCTGTACCCTAAGTTGCCCTGTAAGAATAAGAAATTTATCTAATTCTTACAGGGGAATAATGACAGCTGGTTTCAAATCTGTTTCCACCCCAGTGTCCAGGCTGCTGAACTGTCTGGGGGACAAACAGTGCCATTGGGACGATGGCTGAAAGCAGCCAGGATTCCTGACTTGCAGGAAGCACGACACAGCCATGCCTGTACTGCTGCCAGAGATGAGGCAAGAAGCAGGACGGCTGTGTCCCCATGGGGCTAAGCCCAAACCCATCAGCTCACACAGAACTGGCTGGGACATGAGAGTATCACCTCCCAAGACAGAAAAGAGAGACTCAGGCTCTTTCCATTGTGGCTCCATTGGAGCATGAACCATACACCCAGGCCAGCTTTCTTCAAGCCACTGAAGTGCCAGCTCACTAGGTTGTGCTACTGGCCCAGTTCCCAAAGGATCTATTAGCTGATGCACAGAACCTGCCCAGGGACCACTGGCTCACTGCCACCACAGCCACCCCATTTCTTCAGAAACCAGAGTACTGGGAAGGTAGGACAGTGATACCTAAGCCCTCTGTGGGAACTGGGAAAAACATGTATTGTTCCCATTACCAGGAGCAGCAAAGGCAATCCTTCAGCAAAGGAAATCCACATGCCATTTTATAATGTTAGGCAAAGACAGCACAGTAACCCTTGCACTGGCTCCTCTATCACCAGGTACAGCTGATCACAGAGTCACTGAGGCTGGAAAAGACCTCTAAGATCATCCAGGCAACCATTAACCCAGAGCCACTGTTCACCATGAAACCATAGCTTAGATAATACGTGCCACTGGAGAGATGCTTACCTCCAGCTCCCATCTGCACAAGATTTCTTTTTTAACTCCTTGTGCTAAATAGCATCCTTCAGTGCTGGATTTGCTGAAAGCACTTGTATTCTTGTCATGTTCTGTTCCCAGAAGTCCAGGAGGACTTCAGTGGGAACAGTAATACTGTTTCTGTCTTTGTCCCTGTAGACTCTTTCCTTACCGAATATTTTCAGCATCTAGATGGCCAAAAAAAAAAATCAAATTTGAGTTTTATAAGTTGAAATATCCAAAATAATAAGAGGAAATTATCAGTTAACATCTTAATTTGAAGCAATTTTTATAAAGACTAATAAGACATATATTATTTAAATCTATTTCTGACAAGACTTCTAATTTTTAGGAAAATTTGACACTACTGCAGCTTGCTAGATTAAAAGGAAAATAAAATTCAACATGTTGAAAATTCCCTTAAAGTGGGCATTCCCAGTTTTAATCTTCCCTGAAGATCACACAAGCAACGTTTCATATTTTTATGGCAGCAGATCAGAACAGCACCTTGCCTTTCTTCCATATGGCAAGGATGATGCAAAACAATATCTGGAGCAAGAAGAAAAAAATAATATATGACTGATTGGAATACAAAGAAAAAGAACTTCATTGAAATTATCTTTTTAGAGCATCATCCCACATAGCTCAGAACCTCTCAGCGTGAGTCTGGCATAAGCTGTTTGCTATAGCAAACTTCTCCTCCAAGGCTTCCAACTTCAAACTGAGAGCTAAACGTGCAGAATCTGGCTCTGGGCATCCTGCTCTGGCTGACCCTTGCTCTGAGCAGGGGACTTGGACTGGATGGTCTCCAGAGGTCCCTCCCTATTGCTCAAATAGCCCTTTTTTCTCCAAACCTTAATCACAGACTGCCTCCTTGTTGGTCTCTTCCCTGCTGCCTTCTCCCCAGACGTTACCTTCCCACAGACAGCTCAGGTGACCGTAGGAGTCACCACTGTCCCCTGCCGTGGAGCCTGCATTGGGCTGCTCTTCTCTGTGACCAGCACCACCTTCCTGCTGCCTGGCAGGCTCTTGCAATGGCATTGTCCCCCTGGGGAGAGAGTGGTATTGCAACGAGGCTGTGTTTGCACTACCCAAAACAGTGAGCTTTCTTTACAGAAAAATGGCTGGTGTGAATTGGGTTTTTTTGTCACTGAAGAAAGTCTGTGCTTCCAGGCATTTGTGGGGCACAGGCATGGCAGCCACTGAGGGAGCAACACTGGGCCAAGCCAGAGACCCTGCTGGGCAGCTCTGAAATAACCAATTACTTCATAACCCATTAAAGAGTGAATAGCCTAAAAATTGTCCTGCACTAATGGCAACAGTCTTCTACTGCTCCCTTCCAAGAGGCTGAGATGAACCACTCATTCACAAGCGTTAAAATGTCCCGAGATGCAAATACCAGGGAAAAAACAGCTAGTAACTTTTCAAATCCACTTTTCAAATAAAAAGTGACAAAGAGAAGTCAGTAGGTCTTACTTAGGACAGAGCTATGGAAAAAAAATGGAGAAAGCTACATAGCTGCCCTGAACTCACCATTTCTTAACAGAAATGAGAGATCTTTTGCCATGTTAGATCTTCAGTGATGCTGCTTCTGCTGTGCTCTTTTGGCAATTTGTAAGCTGAACATGGAACCTGGAACATGATACTAAATTTGTATTCATTTTAGGGCAGAGTTTAAGTATCTCTTGCTTGTGGAGATGGAATTAACTTCCCCCCCCCCCCCCCCCCCCCCAATGATGTAGTTCAGTATCTTGCACACTTATTTTACAATCATTTGTAAATCAAGCTGTCACCAGGTTGGCATGTCTACTTAGAGGGTTTTTTTTTTAGGCTGATACAAATGATATCATGTCTTTGCTTGTCTGAGGAGGACAAGAACACCTTGTAAGAATAAAATTCTCAAAATCCTTACACAGACATGCTTATTTACACCTTGCAAGTAGGTTTGTGTATTCTGTATTCATTGTGAATTTGGAAGTTAGTGAGGCAAACTGAAGCATGCTGCTACAGCAGCATGTTCCTGTGAGCATGTGTATGAGTATCTAACAATGAGGTAATCAGTGGACTAAGCAGCTGGTACTTCTATTCATAAAAAATTTGTTTGGCTTTAATTTCATGTCTTGGAAATTGGAAATGTCTCTGATCATAGTTTCTACTATCTAACTCATGCTCAAGTAGTGCAGTGCTGGAGGATGCAGTTTACAGGTAAATGTTTGATCTATGGGCAGCCACATACATTAAGAGTTGCAAACCACCTTTCATTTATACTAAAGCAAAGAAAAATACCCAGGTCCATTAAGTAATAAAAGAGTGAGTGGATAAAAACCCCTGCCCAAGGTACCGGGCTGGGAAAGCTGGTGCAAAACCAAATGCTGCAGGTGAACCGGTTGCAAATTGAAACCAATCAACTCCAGAACAGGAGGTGCTTGGTATCAGCCACAGGGATGAAGAGGTGTGCAGGGCTAGCTGTCACCCCTGTGACCAGCTGCAGAGTGGCCCCCAGGCTGCCCAGCTTCAGGGCAGCCCCTGTGCTGAGCACTTCCAGCACCTGTTCCCCTCCCGGGCAAGGAGGAGCTGTTCTTTGTCTGCCTTAAAGCAATACCCAGAAAAGGGTGGAGACTAATGTATTTTCCATTATCAGAAAAGCTCACAAACAAGTGCTGCTTCCCTGCTCCCTGCCACTCACAAAGGCTGGAGCCTCTCTGGAAGGCAGCCTTGTACAGAGGAGCAAGGAGGCACTCCCAGGCCAGGGCTGGTTAACACCCACAGGGAGAGAAAGGAGCACCAGAGGACCTGATATTCATCACCAGGGATTTAGAGCTGCATCCAGGGGAGGTGGTCCAAAAGCTCTCTGTAGCTCCCATCAGTGCCTCTTAGGTTACAGGCATTTGTCTGAACTGCTGTATTTTCCACAGGACCCAATGAAAGAGAAAAGCTGTGGTCTTTCAGCGATGGTAGGAGCACGGCTGTTGTGGCTGAGCTGACTATGTCAGCTCTCAGTGCTCAGAGAGGAGCAACTTCAATCCTAACACCCCAGTGTGAAACCAAACCATGGGCACCAGCCCAAACCACTCACCTGCCTTTTGGTAGGTACTGGGGCCTACATTTGAGAGGATAAATCTTTTACTGTCAATGCATTTTATGTCCTGCTGAACCTCCCTTTGGCCACCAAGATGTTACTTCAGTTCTGAGGAAGTGTTTGACACTGAAGCAGCAGAAACTTGTTGCAAAGAATTTTGGCATTCATTGTGGCAATCCAGTACTTACAGGGGCTTATAAAAAAGAGTGATTTTTTATATGGACAGATAGTGATAGGACCAGGGGAAACAGCTTTAAACTAAAAGAGGAGAGATTTAAATTAGATATGAGGAAGAAATTCTTTACTCAGCGGCTGGTGATGCACTGAAAGAGGGTTGCCCAGAGAAATTGTGGATGCCCCGTTCCTGCAAGCTGGCCAAGTTGGATGGTGCCCTGGGGAACCTATATCTAGTGGGTGGTATCTCTGCCCATAGCAGGGATATTAGAACTAGATTATATTTAAAGTCGATTCTAACTCAAACCATCCTGTGATTCTGGTATACCTGAGCCCATACCTGATGCTGCATACCCAGCCCATTCTCTTTATCACTATAGGCATCTCACTAACAATATGTCAATTCCAATGGAAAACTTGCTTTGTACTTGAATCTGAAAATTCTGCCAAAAAGCAGAAGAGGTAATGTGATCAAGCCCAAATATCAATATATTAATTTCTCAAAGTAGCATTTGATTTTAAAAATCACCATCCAAAACATAGCAATAATAGGGGTTTTGTTTTATGCATTATGCTATGCTGCCTTTGATTTCAAGACTTTATTTTCTTAGGCATGAAGGCTAGAAAGGCTGGATTCAGATTCATGAAAAGTGAGACTGTCATGAAACTGCAAAACTTGAGGAGCTATGGCCTGGCAGAAAACAACGTATGTCATGAGATTCACACTAAAATTAGAAAAGTGAATTGTACTGCAGTATAACTGCACAGGTGTGCAGAACTGCAGTCACTTCATTGTAAGGAAATACAGTTATGCAGTAGAACTGTCTCCTAAGCCTGTATTTCAAGCAAGTCAGAACAAACAGGTCTTTACAGCCATGGAATCCAGCCAACAAAACCTGTGGGGCATGTGCTACCCTCCCACACCCTCAACAGCACCAGAACAAAGGCACACAGGAACTAGTGGGCAGCTGCCTCTCAAGGCTGCATTGAGGCTTTTACAGGGAATTTGTTCTGAGAAATGCTAAGAAACCTTTCCCTTTAGTTTCCATATCAGGTTTTCAGATCAGTGCTCTTCCCAGCCTCTCCTCCTCTGGGCTGCTCGCAGTGTGGAGTGCTCTTTTCCTGTTTACCCTCACATCCCTTTTTATTACTAGGCAGGATTTTTTTTTTTTTTAAAGCACACTCAGGCGCCTGCTTGTTTTTTCTAAAGCTCTACAGGGATTTGTCGGCGTCTTTTGCAGCAAGTCATCCTGTTTTCAGACAAAGTTCCTGTCTTGTTAAAAACAATAATTTCTGGATGTCTCTGTAGGTCTCCTGCTTTTAATCATCCTGAGTCCTTGAGCCATGTGATCCACACTCAAAATATTTAGTGTTTATTTGTAGCTAAAAACAAAAAGGAAAATAAAGGAAAAACCCATTGAACATTTCCTTCTGCAAGACAGGAGACCCCTGAGCACTGCAGTAGCACAGTTCAGCTGCACATAGGCTGTGGCACACTCAGGACAAAGGCTGACTATCAGACAAAACAGTGGCAGCAAAAACTTTACCATCACTCAAAATGCCCTGCTGCTTAGGAGTAAGTTGCCTGCAGGTGCCTGAATCACAGGTAAGTTCCAGCCAACAGGGCTCTGACAGCCACACTCTCCCCTGGAGCAGATCTGCAGGGCACAGCAGAGGATGTGCTGGGCCATAGTAGGGCTGGCCCATCTTTTGGGCCCAGTCTGCACCTAGAGAAAAAAAAGAGTAACACCATCTTGTGCAGCAGCAATAATTTTCAGACCAATCAAAGCTGTGCATTGCTTTGAAACCCACTGATAGGTAATAATAGGGCCAGTATAATGCGATTTATTTATTGGGCTTTAATTTTATGTTGAGAGAAAAACTCAAGCAACCATCTGTCATATTTCATCTACTGTAATTCTGTACATGCCCCCTACTACTGTACTAAGTACAACTATTCAAAGAGTACATCCATGCTGACAACACCTCTTGTGGTGAGCAACCACTGCTGTTTCATGTACGTTTTGGCTGGGCCAGGTATTTTGCATGGTGTCATGTGAGACAGAGCTGGGAGATTACTGTTCATGCTTCCCCTTACAACCAGCAGTAGAAGGTGGTCTCTGTTAGGAGGCAGCTAACATCCCTAAGTTGGAATACCCTGCTGAGGGATTCCTCTCTGTGAAGTTTCTCCTCGTTACCCTAGTGAAGGAGGACAGTGTCCTGCCTTAGAAGTAGAGTATGTGAAAAAAACCCTCAGTAATTAGTGCTGTAAGATATCAAAGTGTTTAACAAGTGTATTTAGTACCACTCAGATAGAAATAGTTGGGGGAAGTTGGCTCACAGGAGGTGATATGTGCCACCTTAAGCTGGGACAAGAAGTCAAGTCTCTTGCATGTACCCCTCAAGGAGGGGCTGAATCGATTTGCTAGCGCTGCAAGGACTGAACCTCTGAGCTCCTAAGGGAGCACTTTCCAACCTCTTACCTATTAGAAAATGCTGTTATTGCAATGGCAAAGGGCAAGAAAATAAAGAAAAAAAAAACAAGACAAATAACTTATTCTCCTTACTGGCTCCAGGTTTGCACTATGCAAAGCTAGATCTTAAAGAATCTTGGGTCACCTCCTTGGAGCTGAGGGACAGCTCACCTTCAAGTGCACCTCCAGGGTTTTGTGTGCTGCTATGTTCAAGGAGGTGATGAAATGTGTTTCAAAATACATATGTTTAAAGAGGCCACAGCCTGTACCTCCATTAAGAGAAAGGGTTTATTGTATGCTTCCTGATGCTGAACACTCATGCAAAATGATCATCAATCAAAGTTTCAGGCTTTGGTAAATTTACCCCTGACAGTTCTTATAGGAAGATGTTACACAATCCCTAACGAAAATGCTTTGATCTCCTAAGTCAAAGTCAATATGTCCAGCTAGATAAATAGCATTAAGCCCAGCACTGCTTCCTGTGTAAGTGATAAAAAATTGATAAAATCCTGACTTTCAGAAGCACAGGTGCTTTAAATCAATGGAGAACAGTTCACCGAAGCTATTAATACTACCCCTGGAAGTCTCCACTGGAAGCAAAAAGCTTTGAAATTTTCATGCTCCTTAGTTCAGAAATGGAGTTTAAATTAGGTGTTTTTTAGGCAGCCACAGCCACTGAGCCGTACTCCATGCCAGTATCACTAGAACCGTGTCATTTGCTTAACTGGACCAGAGTCCCTGAGCCTATATTCAGCCTTCTGCACTGCCAGCCTCCCTGCAGGGCAGCTGGATTAGCTTTCAAGGATGTGCTTCCAGAAGCAATTTCCAGACTTGTCCCTATTCCCTGTCTTAACAGACACATTAAATGTGTTACCCCTCCCTTTCAGGGTCCTACCATTTTTCAGACCCCACTTAGTCTCCTTGAACTCTTAACTGACCACAGTGAGAACATTTCCTCTTTCTCCTTCCCCTTGTATTATCATGGGCCTACAGGCCCTCTTTCTGGGAAAAAGCAGGGCTGGTAATGATGAGGTTCAGGCAGGTTTCCTTCCCTCCAGCTTATTCGCTTCCCAACATTGATAATCTATTACAGATTCTGTCTTACTGCTCATTCTCCTGCTCCCCCAATAACAATGACATTCTTGAAAGCTTGAGATAAATATCCTATTACAAAACTGATGATCAGGCTGAATATTACTTTCATCCTCTAAGTGAGTACTTGTGGGGGACTGCAGATAGTCTGTTTAGCCATATGGATGGTTTTCCATTGTTCACAAATGTCACTGACAGTGGGGCAAAATGTCTTTTTTTTACAACTCATAGTCTTTGAGTTGCTTCACCTGAAGCTGATTTTTGGAAGGCAAAATTCACCCTGGTCCAAGGGCCACTTCACACCGAATATAGCTGACGTGTTCTTATGAAAGTCCTAAAAACATATGCAAAATTTCAGAAAAACATGCACCTTATGCTAAAGAAAACCTTGGAGGAAATCTTTGACCTACCAATCTTAGAAATTAATTTTGAATTGATTAAATGGTATATCCATCTTCTGAAACCTATCTGACACCCATCCTCTCTCTTCCAAGTATACAGTTACTGAAGACTTCTAGAAGTTCTGTGTCTTCTAAAAAAAACCAAACAAAACCGACAACAATAAAATGCTTCCTAGAAACTCTTCTTTGGACCTGAGGGGAGGAAAGGAGTCAGGAAAAGAAGTCCCCTCTGCCACTTCTCAAGAAGCATTTCTCACTTCCTCCAAATGACCATGCCCACAAAGAAGCATTCTGCTGCTCTCATCCAGCAGCAGAACTGAAAACAGACACCTTGAGTTTCAACAAATGGCCTGGCTGGGCAAATTACAGAGCTAAAGAAAATAGTCCCTATCTAAGAATATGTCAGCTAAGGCACTTTCTCCCCAAGACGGTAAGAAGAGCTCAGACCTGATGGGCAACCTGTTCTCAGAGAGAGCAGAGACAGCACTTTTCATGGGGAGCTGTTCTCTCAGGTTTGGCAGCCACATTCTGTCTAGACATTTCTCCTTCCTCCTTGTCCCCAGCCACAATTCATAACACCATCCAAGTGAGCAGAAAGTCTCCTGACTGCTCCCAAAGCTGTTCCTGCTCTAAGGGGTTGCCTTAGGCAAAAGCAATCTCAGCAAATGCTGCTCCCTGCTCACAAGCACATGTAGCCCTCCCATCACTGTGCCTCACAACAGGCCACATAAGACACACATCAGATGCCCAGGAATAGCTCACAGGCAAACTTTTCAATCCACAGTGAATGGTGGCAGTCTCACATTTTTGGAGACCTGAGTAAGAAAATCAGGTGGGAATTTGGGAGGCAAGGAGACAAGAGTCATGGGGCTGAATCTGTACAAATCCCCAGGGCAGCTGTTGGCATAGAAGAGGTTTTGGAGTCATCTCTGCCTTACTTGTAATGCCTGGTTGGACCTCAACTTGCCACAGCTGGACCTGATCCTTCTGGCTTGTTTTTCCTTTCTCATCTGTACTGTCCACGGTCAGAAGTTCATCTTCCCTTTCTTTCTAAAGGCAATGTGCTGAACCCAGCTTAATGGATGATCAGAACAACTGATCAATTCCAAACCCTGAAAATAAAAAGTTCTTGGTTAATTTCTCTGGCATTTTGGCCTCATTTACCTTCTACAGTAATAGCCAATATATTTTTCTCAGGGACTCAGTTGCAAAATCAATATAGGCTTTGCTTTTAAGAGCAAAAGGACAATCAACACTCACCATAGGTCCTATTCCAGATGCTGCTTTTGCCTTGCTATGTCAGCTAAACCTAGCTCGAAAAACTGCAGTAACACCGCTGATGATCTTACTCAGATGAGATAAATAGCTTTAAAGTGATTGAATCAAAGGTATGTCCTCAGTGGAGAGGGATGATTAACAGATAGTAATCAGTATTTTCCCATGACAATGTATCTTTTAGCTTTACCAACTAATAACACAGTATCCGTACATTTACTTCTGTAGGTTTGCAGTAAAAAAAAAAAAAAAAAAAAAAAAAAAAAAAAAAAAAAAAAAAAAAAAAAAAAGTCCAGCAAACAAAATGGTTCAAAGGAAATCCCTGTGGTACATTTCTGAGTTGCCCTGAAGCTGAATGATGTGGGTAGGTGATCTCTCCCTACCTAACTGTTCTTGTCCACCTGTCATAACAGAAGCATCTTGTATTGTTGATGAATTTAAAGGAGTCGTAGCAATGTTTTTTAAATAATTAGTCTGTTTCTGAATCTAAAACAGATTATTTTTATCACTGAGTGCAGAGAGCTCTTTGGATGCAAGAACTCATGTTTATTTGCCTCTAGTTTTCTCTGAGTAGCTACATGAATCAACATGGGTGGCACTTGAAGGCACTGAGCTTAAGTGAAGAGCACTCTCATCTCAAGCTCTCAATGCAGAAGACTTGGTTCCTCTTTGCATAAATCCTGGGGAAGAAATATGAGGCACTGAGAGTTCCTTTGTTTTTGCTCATTGGATTTAAGCAATTCCTCCTGCACACATCAGAACAATGAATCCCTTCAGTCTACCAGACTACAAGCAATATAAGGCTTGTATATCAGTTCATGCTGCAGACCTCTAGAATTTTCTAAGTTTTGGGGAAGCAAATGGGATGATCACAGTAACTCCAGATTCAAACTTTGATTTTGTTATTTTAAAGAGAAGTAATAAACAACACACCCCTGAACACACATGATCCCTGTATCCAGTTATTACCCTCACATAATGTACACATCATTAAGACAGAATGTCTAGGCTGAAGCTGTGCTCATTAATTAGAAAAATTCCTGGCCAAAACTGTATTGGTTTGAGTCCAAAGAACCCAGGTACTTTGGTGATTCCTCACCACATACTGTCACTGGTGGAATCCTTACCTTACGTACTTCTAGCCTCAGTAAGGACTTGTTAACACAGCCAACACACTGAGTGTGGATGAGCACCAACACAGCTGGTAGGTTGCTCTCGCTCTGAACCTACACACCATGTAACAGAGCCCCCCTCTCTGACTAATTTCAGGGAATTCACTTTTTTAGATTAAAAATAACCTGCAGCCATTAGTTGGCTCTCCAAAATCCACTGACAAATGCTGTTTTGTTAGATGTTCAGGCGTGTCAGCGGGATGTTCAGCACCATTCAGAGCTGTGATCTGGCTCATTAATTGTTCCATGGAGAAGAAGAGATTATCAAGGTTATGATAATTTGAAATAGTTCATATTTATCTGGATTAAAAAAAAAATTCCATTGACTAGTTGGACTACAGGGTTTTGGTACCAAAGGCACAATTTGGATCAAATGAGAAAGAAGACAGTTACCAGTTTTTGTTTATTTCATATTTAATCTCTAGAGAGAAATCTTTTCTGAAAGTGTCATTTGGACGCTGACCTGGTCTGACTAACTTTGCAGACAAACCTTCTTATTTCCCTCTGCAATACATGTAGAAAAGCAGTTGCCTTTGCAGTGCAATACTCCATTCTTCAGTGGGGTACTGAACCTACTCACCTTCAATATAGGACATAACATATATCAAGGGTTAGTTTGGAGGCTGCATTATCATTGTTCAACTGAATAATTATATGGCAAAAAACCTTGGCAAACTAAAACTCAAAAAAATTAAAAAAAAAAAACAAAACAAAAACAAACAGACAAGACAAGGTGTTGAGGGTGAGTGTAATGAAAATGCTGATGGGCCCCTGCATTCAGTGGCAGTAATTAGCTTTATCATAGTAAATTCTAGGCATATGGCATATCAACTTTCGCACCCTCTTATATGATTTAAATGGTTCTCGTAAATGTTTTTTCTCACAGTAACTGTGAAAAGTCTCCTCTTTTCTCAAGAATAAAACTGCTCAAGTATCTTGCCCTGACAACCGACACTTAAAAAAAAGCCTCCCAAATCCAGTTAAGGCATTGATGTGTGTTTAATGCAAGAGAACAACAATTAGTGTATTTTTGACTGAAAAGAACTCAGTTAAGCTGCCAGAAATGTCAGAAGTTCCTCGTTACCCTGACACTTACGTAATTGTTCTGCGAACACCCACACACCGGAATAGACCTACTCCACCAAAAATTGCAGGGCTGACTCACTGAGTGTTCTTCTACGTATTGAAGACCTAACCATCTAGGATACATCATCCATAGCATAATTCTAATGTGATTTCCCTGATTAAATAAAGTTACACTTCACTCAGAGAAAAAAAAACCCAAAGCCTTCAATATCTTCAGGATCCTGTCCACCAATCACAGAGGAAGCAGCCAAAAATGGCAACAACTGCAGCAGTGTCTACTCTCCAATGACTTGCCTGAGCCCCATACAAGGGCAAGGCTGGGATTAGATGCATCTGGCCATGGTCTTCAGGATTCTCCTTGCTGAAACACGACACAAAAGCAATTGTACCTACAACCCACCTAGTTTTAACCTCCACCCTGTGTAACATTCACCTTTCTGAATTCAGTTATTAACAGCTGGCCACAAACCACCTTATCTGAAGGAAAGTGCTCCCCTCCATGCAGCTCATCCTAACCCTGTGCTAAGTCACTAATCTGGTGCAGACTGGAAAGGGAGCAGGGAACCCTGAATGCTGGTCCTTGCTTCCTGCACTTTTTTTTTATTCCCATTCAAATTCTGTTGTGATCCAGAAATGCTTAAGTTCTCTGATCTGATGGGACTGCCACATGGAATGAAGCAGATTGCTGCAAACTGGGACTAGAAGCAAAAAGACAATAACAATATAGCGTTTATAATGATTACCAGACAAAAACCTCTAAGAAAGAGCAGGAAGGCTCCATTGTACCACTGGAAAGCATAGGGCTGTAGGTGTCTCTACAACAATGTCTTGCAAACCCTTGAGCAGAGATCTGTGCACATAATTTAGCCAGAATAGGAAACTTTGTGAAAATGGTTTATACTTTACAGTTCTGCTACAAAATTATTCAGAGAAAGCGGTATTTTAATATCATTTACCTTTGTGGTATGTTGGTGACACCAATGTACCGAATAAGTGACAAAATCTGTGACCGTGAACAGTACTGTAATCATCATTTCACAGTGCCCTGAAATACCCAGTGATGACCTGGTATTTGGATGTGACAGTTCTGCTATTAAGTCCTTGTAAATACCTATGTATACTAAAACTAGAATAAACTTGACAACAGTTACTGTCTTGCCAACATTTGCAGAGATTACGCTTGTACACACCCAGCCTTCGAGGTATATTTTATACTGCAAAGCTCTTAAATACCGAACCAAATAACGACCACACCCATTTATGGTTTACATTGAGATGTATGCCTTTCAAAAGGACTCTGTTCCTTCAATATATACTTTTCTAGTAATGTACACAACCCAATATTGCCCCAGACATTTATAATACTGCTCCACATTCAGAGCATTACCCTTTCCCTACTTGTTCGATGTACATCAAATTCTTTCTACTGGTTTCCCTCTCCTACCAACAGAAATCTCTCAAGCTTCCAAATGAAATAACCTGTCTGATCTGTGGGACTCAGGAGTTTTAGTGACCGACTCCTTAAGACCACTGTACTTTGGCAACTTTATTTTTATGTTCTGGTTTGTTTCTTTGTTTGGGGGGGAATGGAGGTGCAAATCGTAGCAAATGAAACCAAAGTGAAATTGAAGCAAATGAAAGGTTTGTGTGACTTATAGTACATTCCATCTCCTGGAAGACAGCACCATGGGTGCTTCAAATTCAGCATTTGACTTGAGCCCTTTGTTTGTTTTTTTTAAACAGAGTAGGACATTTTAGCACCTAGGTCCGGCCATCAGTTTGGTACGTCCCCCTCAAGAAGCTTTTACCAGCCTTTTCTGACAGCAGTAGGTCACAAGGGAAAGCTCCAGACCCAGTAATAAGGAAATTTTACCTCTGTTAGTGTATGTATCCGGTTTGGTACAGGTCTTGCCTGGCCCAGAAGTCCCTATGAGGGACTTTTCATCTGTGAAAAGTAAAGCAGAAGTGCTAAATGGAAGTTGCAGGGGCCAGGATGCATAATTGTTCATGTGTCTTCCCCTGTGATGTCCTGGAGCCAAACTGTGTGGTTAGCTCCATGGGGTCCCCAGGACAGATTTTAGTGGCTATATAGAAAACAGACAGTGGAAATTGAATTGTTCATGTCTTGGTTGAACTAACTACTAATTGCCTCTCTTTGGAAACAAAACATAAGATAGCTGCATAGCATTTCTTTTCCTGAATATGCCTGTCCCAGAATGAAGATCTTTTTCTTACATAATTTGTTGTCCCTGCTCTGCTCTCTGCACAGCTGATTTGCCCTGCACTGTGCAAACACAGCCCTTGTTTACTCTTTTCATGGTCTAGAACAAGCCTTCAGTCATCCCAGGGGCAGGGTTTATTCCCATGGTCAGAACAGAGAGATTTGGTAGCAGGAGATTTTGCAAACACTGAGGAAAAGAAATCTTTAGCATTGGGAAGAGAGAGCTGCTTTCCACGCTTCCTTGATGCTGTCAGGTTTGCTTGCTTGTAGGATGAGTGAATGGGACGAAAATGGGACAGTGCTATTGAAGGAAAATACTTTAGTGACAGCACTAATGCCTCCCCAGGTAAGCCCACATGTTAGTCCCTAGTTAGCCCTTCAATCAAAATGGGCAGATTTATAAAGAGATTAGAGCACTTCCTGAGCAGTCTCATCTGGTGTGAGGTATGTGCCCAGTATAGTGTGATACAGGCTGCCACTGAACAGCAGACAACAGCAGAGAGAAACACCAACCTGCACAATATGAAAACACTCCCTGGACACTACTGAACTCTTTGGTATTGGCAAAGAAATAATATAAGCATGTTGTCTGTATACAAATAGCACGATATTTCTGCACCATGGATCAGGAGCTTTAAATAGAAATTGCTCTATTCCTTAGCTAAGGTAACAACCATATAAATCTACATTCCAACCACTACGTAAATTTATTAATTTAATCACTACCACCAAATTTAATGATGTATCTGTATTTTCATGCAATTACACATACAGTACCACTTTTATAATTGAGTATGCTTCTGGTTTTGGCCGCCATCATACAGTCCATTTTTTATTTGAAAGCTATCAAATTAACATGCAATTATAAGAAAAGTGTGCAGATATGTAGCCTTCTGTTCTCTTCATGTTTATTTTTTTTAAGAGACAGCTGTCCACCTGTGCTATGTTTCTGTTGCCAAAAGATTCTGTTGCCACTGTAAACCACTGTGAAGTGATACACAGGTCACTGCCACCAAAAGTGTCACTAGCAATGGCAGCATGTGGTGGGAAGGAAAAAAAGAAGAAAAAAAATATTACAGCACTTGCCTCTGTGCTTGGCCAAATACACTGTGAGTCTTGCTAAATGTGTGCCTTGCACTGCCCTCCCACAAGCTTAGTTTTATCCTCTAAGATGAGAATCCGACAGCCAGTAGTGATCTGCTGTCAAACAAAACTGCTCACCTCTGCACACCCTAAGCAGCAGTTTGGAGAACTCATGAGCTGCATTCAGAAGGGAGCCTTTTTTTACCACAAGGAGTCAAAAAGAAAACAAGACCTCTTAAATAAATGAATGTCGGTGGTAGCTGTTAAGCATTTTAAAGCATCATTCCTAAGTAATTGCTAATTACGTTACTTTATTACAAGGCACAATTAAATATGTGCTTGAAGTCATCCAGCTATTTGCTGTTTCAAGGAAAGCACTTGAGTCAAAAGGATTTCCTAAATGGAGTCATTCAAGTGTTTTATTTCTCCAACTTCAGGAATTATTTTAGATGTGAATAATTGGACATTGAATAACCAGTTAAATGTCATTTCCATAAATTGTTTGTACTTTACATAAAACAAATCAAATGCTTTATAGAACACTTTTGTTCTCCCTTTGAGACACCTTGCACTAACCACCCTTACACCAGTCGTACTCTGTTTTATGGACAATTTGGTCTAGGATGATTTGTGTATTTCTGTTTTCAAATAGGTCATTCACAGAAACCAACACAGACATACATTGATTTTTCACTTTTACTGAAACTAAAAGGAACTGTATAAAGGACTTACAGATAAACCTGAAGGTGAGAATCACAGACTGCAAGGTAAGCATGTAAATGTACAGGCTGGTTCCAGCAGGCACAATTTAGAGATAGCAAAGGGAATTGAGCAGTTCCAGAGCATAGTTTGTTCTCTCTGAAGACCTTCTGAAAGTGATAAATGAGAGGAAATAAATAGGTAAAATGTGAAACTCTAACTTCCAGCATCTAAAGCTGAATAATTTTTTAGCAAGAATCACAAGCATTTGCTGGCTCAGTCAAAGCTGATAGTCATGATCCTCAAAATTCCTGCCTAAGTATGACCTGTCAGTGGAGAAACCTGTTTTCACTACATTTTCCAAGCTCTTGCACTTCCAGAGTTGAGCTGAGTTGGCATCACACCCAAAATCCTGATGCTAGCATGTGTTATGCTCCTTGGCTTTCTCCACTAGACAATCCCAGAATGTTCTTTGCTTGCCTGAAATTAAACAATGAAGATACAGACGGTGTCTCTGCCATTTTGATTCAGATCATCAGCGGGACATGGAAAATGAAGGCTGGAGTCCCCGTTCTCAAAAATATTGATTGATGCAACATGGGAAAGGAGTGACCAAAGGAACAGAAAACCCTTTCCTATATATAGAAAGACTCCTATCAAATTCTGCTTCAAGTAAGTAGAATAGAGGAATGAAGATGCATCTTTAGAGGAAGAAAGCACTTGTATAAAAAAATTTCTCATCCCTGATGTCAAATGCAAGAAGAAACTTCATCAGTACTTAGCCTTCTGAGGATGCCTCTACATCACTGCCTTAGTATTCCAGACTGTGAAGTGTCTCAGACTGACCCAGTTGGCCTGGTTTCAAAATGTCATAGATACCTGACTTTTTGGTACTTCTCTCTCCCATTACACTATGTAGATAACCTGTCTGTCTAATTCAGGGCCAGGGCTTCTATTACAGGGAGAGATATGAAGGAATTGGGCAAAGCAACACTAAATTTAATTGTTGTCATCCATACAATGCTCTTGTCTTCTGTGTCTACACGTCTGGCCAAGACAAGCTTAGGTCATAAGCACTCATGGAGATCTACTGGGCCCTCTACACATGCTACAAATTAACAAAATGGTCCCAAAGACAGCAAAATAGGCTATTTGTTATTAATAAGCTTTGAGCTGGACTGAAGGAATCTTATTGGCAGACAAGGAATTAAAAATCAAAAAACAAACAAATAAATAAACACATGCCTTTCCCCATCTAAAAATAAACATTTCAGAGTTGAAAACCTAACTGACAGAGGCTAGATGAAGGAAAGGATCATGGTTGACAGGAATAGACTCTTCTCACTGCTCAGGTACTACAAAAACTTCTGGAAGTTGAAGGATCAATGATCTCCTGGTGAAGTTTGCATCGTACATCTGATCTGTGACAAAGCATCAGATGGTAGCATGGTTAACTGAATCTGCTCCAGCATCCCTCAGTGACTGACAGGAGAGAGCAGTTCAGACAGAAAGAGGAAAGGGGAATGCATGCTAATAGAAAGACAACAAGGGTGCACATAGTTCTCATTCTCCTTTAGTGTCCTTCAGCTGGTGTGTGCTGAGGGAAGGTACTACTACAAATTCAAAGGATGCTATTTGTATTTGACTGGTTTAACTCTGCTGCAGTGCAAAATCTCCTACCTGGGTCCCAGCTCACCAAGTACCACCCTCAGACTGCTTCCACGAGATAAGCAGGCTCTAGCTACCACCGTTACAAGTCTGTCTTCAGCTCCACTTAGGAAACGCAGCTCTCTGGAGTATGCTTCATCGAACATCTCACTGCCTTCACACACTTACCCTTTAACAGCCATAGTGTTCCCATCAAAACTGAGAGTACTAATGATAAAAAAATCTTTAAATACTATAATTACTTATTGTAATAGTATTGTTATACTACTAGGCAGGTATTACACGCCCCCAAAAAATACTTAAATAAATAAAACCAGAGGCTCCTGCTTTCTTGTTTAATCTGCCACTGCTCTGGACATTTAAACAGCATACTCTGAACATAGAGAGCAGAACAGCAAGTGAAGCTCCTGGTAGTCTTTAAGTCTTTAACGAGAGACAGCTCCATAGTGGGCAAGGCAGGCTGGACAAGTTGCCTGCGCTGAGCCGTGGGACAGGGTGTGTGGTGTGCCCAGTGAGCTGAACATCAGTTCAAAGAAATCTCCTGGCTAAGGGGTGGGGCAACCTTCAGTCCCATATTGAAGCCTCTGAAAAAGGCAGCGAGAAGGGATCCTCTCAAAATCCCTGCTGGAGAGGATGTCGTTAATGCCATCTGGATGTCAGCCTTGCTTGAAACTGCAGCGACTGATTTGCCAGCTTTAATTAACATCACGGACGTTTCCTGTGTGGAACACACAGGACTGCCCATGCCACTATCTGTTCCCAGGGTCACACTCTCCAGCCACTCACTCACTAAAAAACCTCCTTCGGCTGGGGTTAAAAACAGTGAGCTCTGAAGCGCAGTAGCAGTGGAAGAGAGATTAGCCTCTCCCGAACAATTTTACTTCCAAGCAGATGTTGGTGGCAGGATTAGCGCTTAGGCCAGGCTTCTGATTT
The DNA here is from genome assembly GCA_027886175.1 of Phylloscopus collybita. NCBI lineage: Eukaryota > Metazoa > Chordata > Aves > Passeriformes > Phylloscopidae > Phylloscopus > Phylloscopus collybita. The sequence goes on along the minus strand of JAJNNQ010000137.1, from coordinate 42,800,415 downwards.
ATATATTGTCTCTCCTCGCTTTTCCCTTACCCATTTGCGGGTGGATTGGTTGGTTCCCGCACCTTGGAACCACCGCTCCCGGCGGCGCCCTCAGCCCACCGACCCCAGGTCGCCCCCGGCCCCTGCTACCCCAGCGCCGCTCCGACGGGCACCGCAGCGCAGCCCTGCCCTCCGCCTCCCGGTGCGGCGGGGACTGCGGCGCCCTTCCGCCCGGCCGGGCCGGGGGGAAGCGCAGGACGGCGGCGGCGGGGCCCCACCCGCAGGAGGAGCCGGTGCGGCGGCCGGGGCCGCCAGCGCGGGTGCTGCCAGGTGCGAGGGGCCGCAGCGGACCCCGCCGTGCTGGCGGCGGCCCCGGCGCTCCCCGCGGCCCGGGAGTGGCTGCGGGCTCCTTGCTGGATTCACGCCGCGGCCGGGCGAGCGCGGTTCAGTCACAGGCTACCTGGAGGAGCCGGCCGGGCCACTTTCCCTGCTCACGTTTGCGGGGTGGCCCTCCCGGGCTGCAGCAGGAGCGCCTGCGGGCTGCTCCTGCGGCGGGGCCGGCTCCCCGGCCGCGCTGCGTGCAGCGAATAAAGCCGGGCCGCGTAGGAAGAGATTAGCTCGGGGTTTACTCTTCACCCCCGTAGGGATCAGCCGAGGACAGAGCCTACCTGCCTCCCTAAAAATGGGATTCCCGGAACGCCCTAATGAAAAGCCGGGCCACGATCAGCTCGGGGGAACTTGGGGGGGGGGGGGGGGGGAACACGGCCGGCCCCCGCGGGGCATGACTTGGGGAGAGAAAATATGGAGGGAGGGAGGGGGAGAGAAAAGAAAAAGTGCCATTTGTTCCGCCGGCTGCGACGGCCGCCCCGCGGCTGGTGCTGGCGGAGGGAAGGGGGGAGCGCCGGGCCGCGCCCCCTCACCTGCCCCCGCCGCCCCCGCCCGCCGCGCCGCGGCTGCCGCTTGTTTGCACTCGGCTTATCCGGAGCGGAAATTCCTTTCCGTTTTTGTGAATGACAAACTCATTAACGATTCATCAACACAACCTGTTCCAGCCGGCCCGTCGCCGCGGCAACAGCCCCTTCCGCGCGCCCCCATTGGCTGCGGCGGAGAATGTATCCATTGAGCGGAGCCGCGGTTGTACCCATTGAGAGCCGCCGGGCTGCGCGGGGCCGCGGCCGAGGGGCGCTGCGGGCGGCGGCGGGGCAGCGCGGCACAGCCGGGGAAGGGGCACCGCCACCGCCGCAGCGCTTCCATGCTGAGCCGGGGAGCCCCGCTCGGCGGCACGTTAATTGGATTTCATTCACTCGTGGCGGAGGAAAAGCCCAAGGGCTCGGGCTGCAGCGGCGATTAGGCAGGTTCATTCAGGGATTCATTGACAGAAAAAAGAGGAGACAGGGCAGGCTGGCTGCGCGCACGCAGGCACACACACACGCGCGCTCACACTCACACACACGCCGGGGCCCGGGCTGCTTCTCCCTCCCCGTGACTCCACCGCCGCCCGGCGCGGGGGAAGCGGCGCGGGGGGGGCTGCGTGATTCATTTTCCTGGGGCGGAGGGAGATAAGTTGTGCGGAGTTAGAGGGGTGCAGCCCGCCCGCCGAGCCAGCCGCATGCCTCTGTGAGAGAGAGGGGCGCTTCCAGAGCACGGTCCGCTCCCCCCGTCCTTCCTCATGCTAGATACGTTCAGACCCGTCCCTTTCGCGTCGGAAATGGCGATTAGTAAATCCGTGGCGTGGCTGAACGAGCAGCTGGAGATGGGCAACGACCGGCTACTGCTGATGGACTGTCGGCCGCAGGAGTTGTACGAGTCGTCCCACATCGAGTCGGCCATCAATGTGGCCATCCCCGGCATCATGCTGCGGCGGCTGCAGAAGGGCAACCTGCCTCTGCGCTCCCTCGTCGCCAGCAGCGAGGAGGACCGGGAGCGCTTCGCCCGCCGGTGTGGCACCGACACTGTAGTGCTGTACGACGAGCACAGCCGCGACTGGAACGAGAACACGGGCGGCGAGTCCGTGCTGGGGCTGCTCCTCAAGCGTCTCAAAGACGAAGGCTGCAAGGCATTTTATCTGGAAGGTGAGGAGGGCCGCCCAGGGCTGGGGGAGAGATCTCTGCTTGGGGCCCGGGGCTGTGGGGAACGGGGAGCCGAGCCCCGTGGATCTCTGCCCGGGTAAGAGGGAGGGGGGATGCGGTCTGCAGCATTCCCCGGGCAGTGGATTGATGCGCCAGGAGAGCACAGACCTGGACAGGGGGCTTTCCCCCCTACTCCACACCTCTCGCCGCCCCTTATCCTCGCATTGTTTCAAGAAACCTTGATGTCTGAAATCACTATGGCAGCGTGGGGAGAACAGGGCTAACGGGGATTCCGGCATGAGCCTGGCAGAAGGAATTGCCGCTGAGACACCTCTCCAGCGGTCCCCGCAGGGCAAAGCGGTACAGAGCTTTTTAATCTTGAGCGTGCTGAGCCCTCCACCGCAGCGGACGATTTTCCTAACCCTTCCTTTAAGTTAGTCTGTCTGCGCTGAGAGTGTGACATTTTTTTTTTCTTCTTCTTTTTCCCGGAGCTCGAGAGGGTGCAAAACAGACTCTCCTGTGGAGACAGGGCTGTACCAGGGAAGTTGACATGCCATCTTATATCAGGTTGCATTTTCTCCTCTTTGCTTTTCTCTCCAGGTGGTTTTAGCAAGTTCCAGGCCGAGTTTGCCTTGCACTGTGAAACTAACCTAGACAGTTCGTGTAGCAGCAGCTCTCCTCCTTTGCCAGTCCTGGGCTTGGGAGGCCTCCGAATCAGCTCCGATTCATCATCCGACATTGAATCTGACATTGACAGAGACCCCAACAGTGCCACCGACTCCGATGGCAGCCCTCTCTCCAACAACCAGCCTTCCTTTCCGGTGGAGATTTTACCCTACCTCTACTTAGGCTGTGCCAAGGACTCCACGAATTTGGACGTTTTAGAAGAGTTCGGCATTAAATACATCTTGAATGTTACTCCTAACCTGCCTAATCTCTTTGAAAACGCCGGTGAATTCAAGTACAAACAGATCCCGATCTCTGATCACTGGAGCCAAAATCTGTCTCAGTTCTTTCCTGAGGCCATCTCCTTTATAGGTAAGACCCGGTTACTTGCTAACAGCTACATGTCAAGAGGCAGAATTCCATATCTTTTGCAGAATTCGTGAATTTCGGGCGAGAAGTGGTAGCAGCATTTATGGCCGTCTCTGGGGCTTGCCGCCTTTTCTGATGTTAAAGCCGGCTGGAGGGGCTGTTGGGGACTCTTTGGGGGGGGGGGCGGGGGGGAGGTGGTGGTTATTGAGAAGTCCTGGTGAATTTTAAGCGACCTTTGCAGGGTTTCACAGATATACCTGGTTTGTCAGGCTGTAGAATTCCTCTTTGAGTCATTTTTATTGGAGCTGGGGACTGAGCCCTGCGCATGCTGGGGGATCTTCTTAAATCACTTCCTGGCGGGTGGGGGACGAATGAGCCTGGGGTCGATATCTTATTTGACTTTGTTGTTGTTGATGATGTTGGTATTGGGGTTGTTTGCTTTTGTTTTGTTAGGTTTTATTTTTATTTTTATTTTTCCTTGAGGTTACTGAAGAACAGTATAATAAAAAGAAACTATCTGGGAGTCTAACTTTAGCTTTTAAATGCAAGTTGTGAATAAGCGGTGTCCCTGGCAAATATACAGCCAGAGTTTAAATTAAATCTCGTGTTAACAATGATATACCTCGCGGGCTCAGTGCCTCGGTCAGCCAGCCCTCAGGCATTACCCGTCAGCTCTGGAAATCTGTACCCTTGGGCCCAAGGAGTTCTGGTTAAAATCTGCACTGTCCTTCGTTTTGGGGAGGACTCAAATTTCCCCATCGGGGTGCGGTGGGCTTTGCATTATCTATTGGGAGGCTGTGCTGTAATCCGGTTGAATGATACCGGTAATAGTGGAGAATGTAGGTAATCTGAGCCTAGCAGGAAGAAATGTGGGCTAGAAGCCACAAAGAAACTAATCTCCAGGCATTGTAATGCATTTCCTATTACAAAGGAACCCATTTTCAACCAATGTTGACATCCTGTTCCTCCTAATGGGCTGTCCCCTGTGACTTCCCTCATTCTTTTAAAATGCCTGAATACCTCCATTGTTAGCTGCACAACAGTTGGAGAATAATTTAATAGACCTTTGCAGTCTGCTGGTCTGTATAAAGCCTTTCAGTGACATATTGCAGGATTTCCATGCTGGGGCAAGGGGACTGTAAGAATTTAAAGGCAAATCTCCAGGCAAAAGCCTGTCTTTTAAAACTGGCTTTTAAAACAGTGTCATGCGGCCGTGTCCTGCACCTTTTGTCTCATTCTTAGTTTTCTCAGCTCTTGGACTTGGGTAGTAGGGGGAGTGGATTTTTCTCTTGTCCTGGTTTTAAGCCGCTAAAGTTAACTCTTAAGTTGCACTGTTGGCCACTGGGATCAGAATTTTACTTTCTTCCTACCTGATACTAATCTCATTCGTATTGAGAGATCAGTTACCAACCCTCTGTCTTATGTGTCCTTCTCTGCCTCTTTGTACAGATGAAGCACGGGGGAAGAACTGCGGCGTCCTGGTGCACTGCTTAGCAGGGATCAGCCGCTCGGTCACAGTGACAGTGGCCTACCTCATGCAGAAGCTGAACTTGTCCATGAATGATGCCTATGATATTGTCAAGATGAAAAAGTCCAACATTTCACCCAACTTCAACTTCATGGGTCAGCTGCTGGACTTTGAGCGGACTCTGGGACTGAGCAGCCCCTGTGACAATCGAGTGCCGAACCAGCAGCTGTACTTCACCACCCCTTCCAACCAGAACGTCTTCCAGGTGGATTCCTTGCAGTCCACGTGAGCTCCCACCACCTCCCTTCTCCTGTCCATTTCATGGGATCACTCCTCAATGGTTTCCCTTTGGCAGTGATAAAGAAATGCAGCTTTCTCTTTTTCTGGCCTCTGCTATTAAAAAGCAGCAGCCAGTGCAGGCAACGAAAGGTTACACAGTATGGAATCAGCTATTGCAAAGGGAGGGGACGTGGCGAGCTCTCTGGGCAGGACCGTGGTGACCAGGCAGCAGGTGCGCAGTACGTTCCTCTCTGCTTGGGCCGTAGCTGGGGTCTGAGGACTTCCCGTGTGATAGGGTGAGGCTGGACAGGCTGGGCACGTGTTATCTAGAGGCTGGAACTGTCCTTCTGCTCTCAGATCTGTGATACGCATCTTTGTCTTCAGTGAAGACCGGTTATTTTTTGTTTATTTTAATTTAGAGGAGCCAAAGAAAGAGATTTCAGCTTAGTGTATTTGGAGTACTTGTTTGCTAGGAGCTTGGAGTATTCTCCTTGATCAATGTAAATATTTGACCCTAAATTTATTTGCATTTTTTTTTTCTTAATTCACATGTACTCAAGAAATCAATCCAAGGGACACCTGTGTTTTTGTTCTTCTCATAAATTCTGCTTTGTTTGTTTGTTTTAATTGCAAAGAATATATTTGCAGCATGCTGAATTTTATTGAAACAAGCTTTCCATGAGGGAGAAATGGCAATGGTGAGAAGTTTGCAGATCATGTTTTGTGAACAAGTAGAGTCTCTTCTTTCATATATCTTTCTTTTTCTTGTGGTGATTTTTTCCTCATGCTTTTGATATAGGTTCCATACAATATATATATATATACACACATATATATATATTTTTAAATTAAATTAATTTTTTGCCTTACCTTTTGTAAATAGATCATCTGGGAGGAGGTTTGTCTTCGAATGAAAAGGATTTTTGATCACTTTTTAAAACTTTCAGATGTGCTAAACAGTGCATTACCTCTGTACAAATTCTTCAGGGAGCTTCACCTCAAATGCAATATTTTGCGTCTTTTTTTTTTTTTTTTTTGTATAAAACTGGAAGTATGTGCGAGCATTTGTACCTGTGTGTACGCACAGTGAACCTGCACATGGTTGCCAATAAGGGAGAGTCTAATCCACAGTGTAAAAGTTTTAAGATGGAATTTATTATAAGAATGTAAAACCTTAAATTATTAATAAATAAATAATTATTTTTGGCTATGGAGAAGCTGGCTGGTTTATTCCCCCTTCCCCCTCTGTGTGGTTGTGGTTAATTGCACATACCCATATGGTTATGTTTAAAGGCAATAATTGCTCTCAATAGGTTTTGTACATCCCATAAGACAATAAAACCTTGATTTCCCCTTTGGTCCATTGGTCCCTAAATGAATAAAGAGTGAATGTGCGAGGTTGTCATCTTGCTTTGGTGAAGGTAATGCTTTTGAAGGCCTTTAGGTTAATTACAAATTATTCAAGCATCTCTTTGCTATACTAGGGATGCACCTGACTCTGGGTCGTAATGTTTTTTTCTCATTATTATTTTTTTCTTTTATTATCAAGAGTAAGGAGATACTGTTTTCTGGCTTTGTTTATGAATTTTGGTCACTCTATTATAGATGCCAGGAGATGGGTTCATGCTGTCGGGCAGGAACTCATTTCACAGAGATTCATCAACAGTCTGCAGCCTGTAAGTGATTTTTCTGCTGCCATTCAGCCACCTTGCAACTAAAGGAAGGCAAGGAGGAAAAGTCTCTATATTCCCTCAGTCACCTCATTTCCTCTTGGGACTCTTTAAGCAGTTCTGTCTCTGAAGAAGGAAAAAGGGGGATTACAGCAATAGCAAAACTTCCTGCTGCAACTTACATGCGTTAACATCCTTCCGATGATAACTGGCCCAAGGCAGGGTGGTGCCAAACTCTGTGCAGTACCACGGTGAGGGGCTGGGGCTGTCGGCTGAGGTACTGCAGAACTCCTGGCAGCCAAAGCACATTTGAAGTAATTTTAGAAACTGCAAGTGTGTGAAATGAAATGCAAACAAAACATGGGAAAAAAGTGAGTCAGTGTCTCATGCAGTAGTGGCCTAGATTGAGTGCATAAACTGTGAAAGTAGAAGTGGGTTGCAGTTAAACTTGGCTTGTGCTAATCCAGTTTTGAACGGTTTCCGCTCTTGGCATTCCCTATGCTGTTCTGTTCAAAGTGGAGATTTGCAAGCAGCTCTAGCAATTTCCTGTCCAGCTGCAGCTCAAGTGACTCCCTTGTTTGGTTTTTTTGGTCGTTTTTTGTTTGGTTTTTTTTTTTCTTTTTTTTTTTCTTTTTTTTTCTTTTTTTTTTTTTTTTTTAATATGGTCTGTGGATAATTTTGGCCAGTTTCCTCTTTTTGGATTATTAATCTGCTTTCCTTGTAGAACCTACATAGCTGTGTCTCTACTGTTCTGCTGAAGTTAACAGATGGCCTCCCCGCCACTTCCTCTCGTTTTGCTATGGGTTTGTTGTCAGGCCACTTCTGAAATTAATAGTGTTTTCTGGCCGGCTGCCACAGGCCATTACCACAAAGGGGAAGTAACACATCTGAATAGCAGGAAGCTGGGCAGGGTCACAGCGTGAACTGAACCTGTTGAGTGCAATCAGGCCTCTCCTTTGGCAAGTGTAAGGCTCCTCTTCCCTCCCCACTTTTAATACGCCTTGCACAGAGACAGGGCTGACACCAAATGCCTCAGCTGTTTGCACCGGGCAAATATTTCCGGCTGAAGGACCTGCGAATGTTGGTTGTGACTAGGTGCCCCTTAAGGTGAGGAGGTAAAGAACACTATGTGGCTGTGTAGCCCAGGGGAAGAGAGCTTTGGCTTTTTTTGCAAACTGCTTTGAAAAGTTAATGCTCACAAGGGCTTCCTGCTTCCTTCCTGCTGCACTGAATGACTAACACCAAATGGGTACTTCTGCAATTCATCATTTTTTTTTTGCGACAAGCAAGCACAGAAGAGCAGCCTTGCTCACAGACACACACACACACAGCAGAGTCAGGCTGAAAACTTGTTCCAGATTTTTCCTCGAGCAAGGCCTGAACCAGGTCTGTTTCAGACCCTTGGCTGAACTTGAACCAGGCTGTGTGACAACAATTTTGGTCACAGGCAACCCCAAATTACAAGTGGAGCCAATTCAAAACCTGGTTTAGAGTCTGATTTTGCTGGGAGTGTTCACAGTCATCGGCTGGCTCCAAATTACAGGAGGTTTGGAGGAAAAATGGTGAGGGCTCTTACCAGCAATGTTCACTCTCCCTACAGAGGTTCCCAAACAACTGTCCGAGCATGGTACAGGGCATGGCTCATCCTTCACCAGTACTTGCCAGCTTTTCTCAGGCTGGGTTCTGCTTGCTTCTGCAGTGTGTGTCCTGGTTACTCCATCTATCTCCTCCCCAGCACTTGTTTCAAAATAATTCACTTCCTCTGTCCCCTGCCTTGTTTCAGTTCTTGCTGGGATGGGGCAGAGGTCTCAGGCTTCTGAGGGGTTTGGCAGCTATTACAGTTCGTCAGCTGGTAAAGTAATTTGTGAAGGGAAGAATAAATCCTTTGTGCCTGTAGGGACAGGCCTGATGTGTATAGGAGGAAAGAGGAGAAATGTTCTCCCTTTGCAGCTTACAAAATCACAACCTGCTTCTTATTAAAACAGAGTAATGTGAGGTAAAGAAATGTCAGAAGCTGTGGAGATTCTAGGAAGGAAAGGAGTGATCAGAGTTTTCTCTGACATGACCCATCTACCTTTAATGCAAAGGATGAACTTGTGTCCTGTGGCACCCTGTCCTGTTTGCTCTAGTAAGGCCATGGTTCCCATTTGTGTTTGTGTGCACACTTCACTTTTCATTTTCTGTGCAATAGCAACATGTAACATTGTGCTGGTTCCCCTTCTTGCATTTCCTCTTTCCCATTCACACCCTTTCAAACCTCTACGCCTCCCTTCAAAATGTCTTAGCTCTGTTTGGTTTTTGCTGTGGTAGCCATAATTTTCTCTTTCCTCATATTATTTCTTTTTTTTTTTTTTTTTAAAAGCTGCTCTTCCTCTAATGCCTTCTAATTGTCCACAGATCTTTTTCTAAGCTCCACAGTTCCAAATGCTCTTTTGTATTCTTACCCTATCTCTTTTCTCTGTTACTCTCTTGCTGTTTTCCTCATATTTTCTAAATCAACTCATCTTTCTGCCAGGTTTATACCTAACTGCTCCTCTTCATTTTCACAGTGAAAAACAGAATGAGTCTCATGGACTCAGTAATAGTGAGCTATAGGAAAGGTATATTTTAGAGGAAAACATGAGAAAACACTACTGCTGTCCTCTTGCCACTTGTAGCAGATGACATTTCTCATCTCTGTGCCCTCTCTCTCTGTATATTTGGCTTCACATGGCTTCCCTGGGTTCTCTCTGTAGCTGCTGCTAACAGACAAGGCAGGCATGAGGAAGCAGCATTTCCTTTGGGCCTATCCAGTGTCAGAGGTCACTGACTCCCCATTTGAAGAGAGGGGAGTGGTGAGGAAAGTGGGGCGAGATGGAAAATATGTCCAACAAAGGCAGCTTTGCTATCAAAACTAAAGCCAGGTTTAACAATTGTGTCTGGATAACATTTCTTCAGCTTCTCTGAAAAGCTTATCCAAAATTTTTTCCCTGTTGAGAAACATGATGACACTTGATTCAGAGCTCCAGGAAAAACAATTGTATGTGAATGTTTAAAAAAAGCTACAGCTTAAGCCCTCTCTCCACACTGCTATAAATCACCAAAAGCTTTGCCTGAGTGAAGGTGGCAGAACAAATTGCTAAGCTCAGTTTGGTGCCCCCCTAGACCTTGGGTGTGTGTGCTCAGCATTGCTCAGTTACCCCATGAACACAAGTATGGGGCCAGCCCCCTCCATTGTGCAGCAGCACATATGGGACACTCTGGGACTTCAGTGAGATGAAGCATTCAAGAAAGGTCTCTGAGTTTGCTCCAAACACCTCGTAGATAAAAGGAAATAAGGGCTATCCACTAGTGTTTTCTCATGGTGTGTGATGGCATGGGTTATACAAACTCTGCCCTTTCCTGCCCCAGCAACAGCCAGAAGTGGAGAGTGCAGCAGCATACGTCTCCTTTCTTTGTTGCCAAATTTGAGAGATAAGCATGTGCTGTACCTTAACAAATAGTACAGAGAGAAGGCTGGTATGGGAACTGCCCTCTTTTGAGCAAAGTCCTTGTCTCTGTAAGGAAAGGAAAAAACCGTGTTAGATGCTTTCTGTTGTTTGTTATCGTGGGGATCTGCAGGCACTGAGGGAATTCTCAAGTGCTCACAGCCATAGCTTTTCCTCATAAGGCAAAGATGAAGGATGTTCACTTACCACAAACACAAGGAGATTATTATCAGATGGAAAAGGGGGGTATGGAGTCTGCTTAAGAAATATTTCCTAATGACAGAATTTGCATTCAGGACTATATTTGAGAGATGCAAAGAAAGTGCGCCCTGCTCTCCTTCACAGCTGCGATCCCCAGGACGCAGGAAGCCCACAAAAAATCCTGGCTCTCTCCCATCCCCAGGCTGTTCCAGCACTGTAGATACCAGCACACAAAATGGTGCTACATGGGAGGTCTCTTTCCCATAATGTGGAGACCATTATGAGGCACTTTGCTCATTTTGACAGAGACACAAGTGTTTTGCTAAGTTCTCCCAAGATCTTCCACCTTCCCAAAAGGGCAATGTCCTTGCTTCCAGACTTTTATTTTAACAAAATTTTGTGGATTTCTGTTAAAACCATATTTTTGGGCATTACAGAAGTCTGTTTTTTCATCTTTTTTTTCTTGCTGACCTCAACTCTGTAGGAAATGAATTCCCATCTGCAAGTGAAGCCATCTGAAAAATGTTACTGGCCGACAGTTTAAACAAGGTGAAAGTTCTTTATAGTTTGAAGGTGGCAGTTTTTGCCTTTGCTCGGAGATGGCATCCTACCAAAACCAGACTGGAAGCACTAGTATTCAGTATTTGTGAAAACATTTTAGTTGTTCAGTAGATACTCTGGACATTCAAATGATACGAATCAGTGTAAGAGGAGAGACTACCAGTTAGGCTTTGCCACAGACTAGTGTTTGTAACACTCTTGAACCCCTTGAAGACATTATTTGTCTCTGTTTGGAGACCATTAAGGGCATTAATGGGGGTTTTAGTTCCTTTTTTTTCCTGTATACAGTAATGTTATAGAATTCTGAACTAGATACAGAGCTGGAAAGACTCAATGTGGTGAGAGGGAACTTTTTTTCTTATTTATAAAAAAAAGAGAATTTTAGTGTCCTGGAGACCTACTAACATTAAAAAAAATCATGACCACTGAGACTTCAGCTATTGCTTGCTTGATTAAGATTTTCTGTGTTATCAACGATCTAAATTGCATTTTCTGTGTCAGTATTTCTACCAAATGAATTTGTTTGAGAGGTTTCTAGGCCAGCCTGCCTCTTTGTGAAGAAACATAGCACAGCACCTCTCATCTAGACTGAAATTCAGCCCAGCACTGAGCTGATACTCTATTTAAGCATTAGGAATTGAGTAACACTTGGATTCTGTACGACATGTTTTCGTTATAAATAAAGACTAAATGCGTCCGATTTCTTGAATACAAAACAAAATAGGCTTTCACACACCTTTACAATCCTTCACTTAGGTTTTTTTTGCTTCAGTGAAATTTTGTAGGATGCTGTATGTGAAGAAAATATTTTTTTATATTTGCAAATTGCTGTTAGAGCAGAGAGTAGACAATGTCTATTATTAATGTGGACCAATTCTTCTTAAAAGAAACTTCTCAGATGTTTACAGCTTTGCTAGACTTTGTTTGGACTTGAATATAAATGCCTCAGGCTGGTCTAAAAAGATGAAAAGAAATTAATATCCCTCTGAATATGTCATCCTAAAAGATTCGTCCCTTTTTTTCTGAAGAAAATCCCTTGTCTTTTGTCTGTGTAACAAAATCTGTTACTGTTTCCTTGAACATCCTCAGCTTTCTTTGCCTGTAGGAAGGAACTTGAAATCTGTCAAGGTGTGTTGAGAATGTGCCTGGTGCTGCTCCCCTGAATAGCTCCTCTTGCCCAAGATTTGAACTGTTGGAAGACAGTGGTTTGAACATGCCAAGCAATTGAATCTTTATGGGCACGTTTCTTTATAAGTTAGCAGTGATAAAATTTACTTGAGCCTGCCCTTTTTGCTGAGTTCCAGGCCTGCCAAGCAGGGACAGCATAGCACACTCAGATGAGGGAGGGGATTTGCAATGCTGTGTCTGTGAGGTGGAGCATTGTGCAGTAAGTCTGCCCCAAAATTGGTAAGTTTGATTGGAGACCTATGCTCTACTTCTGTACCTCAGCAATACCAATCACATCTGCCTCAACATCCCTGCACTGTGCGGTATAAATACTCTTTACATCCCTGTTTCCCCTGAACAAAATATTAATGGGGCCAGTCAACTAAGAACAATATTGCTGTTAGGCAGAGAAGAAAACACACGTCAACCGACAGAAAGCAGAGCACCTTGGTGATGTTGCTGGAAAGGCAAGAGACAAGAAAATGTAGTTGATTCTGGGGTTCATTGTCAGTTAAATTTTGTATGTGTTGAAGTGTCTCAAGTGGCAGCTAGGTCTATACATTCTTCTGTAATATTCAAAGTGCTTGACATTGCAACCTCAATAATATTCTTCTAATAGTGTTTTTACTTTATGCCAGCAGTAATATTTCAACCTCTCTGTTGAGGTCTAAATGAGTGACATTCCTATGGCTTTACACAAGAGTAACAGAGATCACACTTGAGCAGTGCTTGTTATTACAGTATTAAGGTTTAAAAAGACTCTGCCAGTTACAGTGAAATAAAGTTAACAGGTTTTCTTTTGTGTGTGTGTGTGTTTCAAAGTGTACGTAAGCTTCCTTTGCCAGGGATTTAATCAATCTGGTATCTTTATACAGTGCCTTGGCTAATATTAGCTGGTTACAGCTATGGGATATTATTGTGATGTTTATAATAAACATAATAATTATCTGAGGTCAAAAGAAAATTTCCTTTTTCTTTTCATAGCCAGGTACAGTGTGCAACTTGACTTAAATGATGTGCATGTTGCTATATTCCGTAACTACTATTCTACATCCTTGGATTTATGGATCTTCCTGCAGAATTTAATGAGCTAATCTTGGTTAATAAAGTTGCTTAATGCTTAAACATTTGCAAAATCAGAGGTTGGGACATTCTTTTGGATGTGAGAACACACTGCATACCATCGGCTGCATAAGAATTGATATTATCCACTAATGAAGAAGCTAGGGATTCTTGGGCAGGGCAATTTCTCACATTACTACAGATTTCTGAATTATCTGAGGAGCAAAATGCTCTTTTGTTCTGGCTGCTCGGTGTAAGAGAAGAAGAAGCAAGTTTTTTTGGGAGGTGCAGAGCCCTTACACCTTGGTGAGTTGGTTCCACAGAGAAGAATCAAACAGGGAACTGGGGCAATTAAGTCCTATATCATGAGCCACTTAAAAGACCATCCTACACTTTTGCTTTTGACAGCGTCACAGACAGGACTCATGGTTCATGTAGTTGCTGCACTATAAATTGAATTCCTGAAATAAAGCTGAAGTAATGCAGCAATGAATCAGGCCCAGGAGCTGTGCATGTGAGTGCCATTACTTTAGGGAAAAAAAAGGAAAGATAGACTTTCTAATGTATTCCTGTAAATGTGAGTTACTGTTGGTCAAGAAACATAGAAATGAACCTGTATTATTCCAAAGTGAATGTCAGATGATTCTGTTCCTTGCACCGTCTACCTAAAGTGAGGATGAAGATTGATTCATTCTCTGAAGAAACTTCTAGTTAGTTTGGTGTCTTGTGTGTCTACCTAGAAGTCTCAATTTTTTGTCAGGCAAATCTTTAATTTGTTGATAATCACAGACCTGGATAAGAACAATGGGTTTCTTTCTTTCAGACTCTGTACCAGAGAATGTAATAAGTTCTCTGTCACACAGTGATGGTAGGAAGCAGATTTGGTTATGGCCCAAGGCAAGGAGTGCATGACAAAATTTGAACAGCACTAGAATACTTGGTCTGTGCATGCAAAACCAAGAATATGATGGGCAAGTTGTTGTTTGTACAGAAAATAAAGGAATTCACCAGCCTATAAGGGAAACAGTCGTGGTCATCACACTGAGATGCAGCAGACATTCAGGGTGGAGTGCACAGTCTGAGGCTAGGCCGGGCAATCAGATGACTAGCTGCCTCTGAAAAGAGAGTCTATACCCTTTCTGCTTCTTTGTTTTCATTTATGTGCTCTTGTTTCTTCCTTTGCTATAAGCACTTGCTTGTTTGCAAAGCTCTGTGAAATGTATCAATATTTCTTCTGGTGATCTAGCCCTGATGTAGCAAACCATGAGGTCAGAAAAGCATCAGAAACTGTGCAATGTCAGGAATAGAAGGATGCCATTAATGGCAATAGAAAGATGGAGAGAACTGAATTTTTTGGCATTAGCTTGAGCTGCGATAGGCTTAGCTGTAAAATCCAGCTACGGCCCCAATGTCTGAGCATAGAATTAATTGGAAAGGCAGGCTGGGGGGTGTCTGAGCAAGGAGAGTGCTTCCTGATGTCTGCTTCTATTGGGTTCATGGAAAAACTCTTTTAGAATTAAAAAGGAATGGTACCAGAGTGCGCACCTGACTCACGCACCTAATTTCTTTCCTAAAGGAAACAAGCCTGCAAGATCCCCAAACCAGCTTGCCAGCTGTCCAACAGGGTAACATCCATGTGCCCATCTACAAGTTCCTCACAGAAGGTGGCCAGGTTTTTATTCTGCAACATCTTTTTCTGTCTACTTTTTCTTCCCATTTTGTGAATTTTGTGAAACAGCCACAATTGTTCTAAAACCAAAAGCTGTCCTAACTGAAGCATAGTATAATGCAATATTTTCATGGGCAGCTTTCAATAGTGGCCACAAAATTTTATTTTGCAGAGTTGAAACAGAAAAGAGTGTGGATGGAGGTATTTGAATTAGGACACAGACTCACATTTTAGTCTGAGAAATACCTGACTAAACCCCAATTTTTTGTATTTGCACAAATACTGGATTGCTTCATGGTATAGCTACATTGGCTAGTTTAATCTGTGAAGCATTTAAACTAGCACCATTTAACTAGTTTTGGTGCTGTTGCTAATGCAGCAGAGAATAGTTATTTCTAATCTGAAACTTGAAAAAATATATCCCAATGCCTCTTGTACTAGGGGCACTGCTCCGGTGCTAAGTTTCAGAAAAAAGCCAGGCTTCACTTTGGTGCATTTTAGCAGTGATGTTGTGCCATCTATCCTGGGAAATTCATATGGCCATAATTAACATAAAAATGCACTTGTCATTTTCTGTCTTCATGTCGTAAGAATGCTTTAAAGAAAAACAAAAACAAAAACAAAAACAAAACCCCAAAAACAAAACAAAAAAAAACCAACCAAACAAAAAACTTTGTGCCATGATTAGTCATTACCACTAATTGATTTTTGTTCTCATATAATTAAAGAAAAATACATGCAAAACCTACACATAATGAAAGAAAGCTAATATTGATAGCCTGTGTCTTATAGCTCATGTATGGAAAGCTTTTATATTTTCATACAGGTAATGGCAACCTGGTGTTTCTAAAATCCCTGGGAAATGCCAATAAAATGGACACTAAACAACACTGGCTATTGCCTTTTTCCTGGAGAGGCTGGAAACTCTCCTTCTGCCCACAGCTCAGGGGAGATCTCCAGGATGCTACCTCCTTGAGAGGAAGGACTGGAGAGGTCTTTCCCCATGCATTGAAGTGTCCCACCTCAGAGCTGAGGATTATTTTTGCTACCACTGGTCTTCTGCAATACACTTTCTCTTCTCATGATGATAGCTATACCAGTTACTCTGGGAGCCTTCAGGTTTGAAGAAGTCCCACAAGAGAATTCTTCTGACAGCTCAGCTAGGAAGCAGAAAGCCATATCCACTTCACTGTGCTTGGCTTAACCCAGCTGGCAATTGCAACACCGTTAAATACATCTTGCCCTGAGAACTGAACTGTGAGGTAATTCCACTGCTGTGGTAATTGCCATCACATTTCTAAAGATACCCCTTGCCTGTGTCAGCTGAAGTATTTCCATCCATTTCCCAAAAGTCAGGGAGGTGGCAGGGGTGCTATGACAGAGCCCAGTAGAACCCAGCATGGGAATAGCTGGCTTCAAGATTTCTGCTCTTCCGCTCCCACATACGGTCTGAAAATCCACCGGCAGCAGCAGGCAAAAGCCTCCTCACAGCACCAGGGAAGAACAAAGTGCTGCCAGTCCTGCTGGAGCTGTCAGCTTTGATACTGGCAGGGGGACGGGGATGTATTTGTTACCCTTGACAGCACAGAGTGGATTTAATTTTGGAATGACTCCATGTGGTGGAGTAAGGGCTGTCCTGCTCTGTGACAAATTTCCAGGCAAAATCTATGATTTTTATTTTGAACGTTTGAAGATTTTAAGTGGTTGGGCTCTAATCCCTTGAAAACCTGGAGTCTCTCCCTGACCTATGTTATATGCAAGTACCAGAGACACAAAGTCCACCCTCGTGCCATATCCAGGGCACTTCATGGACGCCACTCTCTTCTGGAGCATGTTTCTTCCTCATATGTGCGAGTCTGTGCTCGTTTATCCTTCCTATCGTCCAGCAAGTTCCATTTGTCCCCAGGACTCTTAAGTCAAGAGCAGAAACCTTTCAAATTCTAACGAATTTTTTGCATGAGGTCTTTTAGAGGAGAGCGAAAAGATACGTAAGAAATAACTTATTCAATTTAATAAATCAAACAGATTTAGGAAACAGGATGGCCCAAATGCAATGTGACATAAAAAATGAAGATATTTTACCTTGTCTTACTGAATAAAGAGACTACAAATAAATTCCCAAATGAAAGTCAATAAATCCTTTATTTGCTATGCTTTCACCTTTTGAAATAACTGCTCTAGCTTTCCCTTTATGTTGTTCATTCAGCTAGTTTTCAGAGCAAAAGCAGTCAATTCTGCATTATCTCAGTAGGACAGTTTTAATTTTAACACTATCTGCCTGATCTCTCTTTGTCCAGTTAACATTTCCTTGACCTAGAGTTCAACCCCTTTCACAAAGCAACCTCAGGCTTTGATGGCAGTAATTCTACCTTCAACGGGGTTCTGAATACACAACCTCCAGGCCCAAAGGAGAAGATTAGCAGACTTTGCCCTAATTACTTGTTATTGTGTAGTTGTTAAAAAAGATTTTGGCTCCAGAAAATGAGGCTGCAGCCAGACAGAAGTTAGCCTGGGGTTCAGAAGCCTAGCAATCTTTGGCTCCACAGGCCTATAAAAGCAAAGTGTTGACTGAATGCAAACAGCCTGCATGGCGAGAGGCCCCTCGGAGCGGGTGACAGCAGGCCATCCGTCACGGAGGCACTGGGCCTCGCAGGAGTCTCTCCAATGCTTCCTGGCCGGCCTGCTGTGGGTAGCTCCGTTTGATCCTTCTGTGGCTGGGAATGCCAGACTGCGCCATGGCTGCAGCGAGCAGACCTTCAGTGCACACCCTGTTCTTGGGTCTTTTTGAAAGGATGAGCCGTGTTTGACGCATAGCCAGGAAAAGTACCCCCGGTGCTGCAGCTGGGCGCCTGCCACTTCCTGATCTGCTGTTTCTCTGGGTACTGGCTTTAGGTCAATGTAATGAGCACCTATCAACAATTAATGATGGTTGTGGCACTGGGGGGAGGGATCCTGAGTGCCTTTAGTGAAGTGAGTAGCAGTCAGTCAACTCCTCACCTTCAAGCATTAAATATCGTGAGAGGTCAAAAGGTCTTGCCAGGAATGCAAAGTTTACAATATTTTTAATTAAACTACAAGCTTTGATATTCTTTCAAGTCAATCTTCAAACAATGCAGGTCCTAAATTAACACCCTTTAAAAGCACATGTTTAAAAGCACTCTGTTAAGTCGTGAATGCAAGCTCTACTGGGTATCACAGAAAACAGTTAATTTAATTTTGATGTATTAAAACCTTCCATTTATTATGGTGTTCATTCATTGTAGAATATATTAATATTCCTTTTCCCTGAATAGCCAAATTCCTTAACCTATGGAAAGTTTGTGTGTTTGTGTCTGAATGGGTTTACTATCTGAATTTACCAATATCTTAAATATATGGGTTATGAGGAGAGTTTGGAATATGAGTGTTTTGATTAACCTAAAACATGCCTGCATCTTTGTTTGTTTTCTATAATCTATTTTTATGAAATGCCTGTCTCTTAGACAGTTACTGATTGGGGGATATTTTCATCATCCTATAAATAGAAGCTGCAGTTGACATACAAATAACTGTATTCCGTCACTGGAGTTTAAGGCCCTTTTGGAAAGTTTCACTTGCATGAAAACATCCAACAGCTGGCTAAATCTCACAAGAGACTACATAAACCAGCAAAATCAAACTTGACCCAAACATTTAAAAGACACTAAATGCCATTAGAAGGTTATGGCAGATTTGGTTTCCATCCTGCCTGTCATTTCGAGGTCTGTACACTTTCACTGTTATTTCTGTGACCTGCACACATGGGATTCAAAAGACTCTCTGCTAACAAAGACCTTTGATCCCTGGATTAACTCTTCTAACACTCTCCTTAAGCAACTAGGAAAATAAAATTATTACCTCATTATCTATTTTGAGAGAATATTTTAACTGGCCTCTGAGGAAAAAGGCTTGAGGGGCCACAGAAGTCTCACGGGTGAGAGCTGATGGTGAGTGGTGGCACCTATCAGTGTGAATAGTTCAAATTCCAGCTATAAGCCTGGAAGCAAAGTCTTTCTGTTGAAAGCTCCGGCCTCTGCCCTGGCCTTCTCAAGCTGTGACTGTGCTACCAGAGCAGCTGCCCCAAGGCTAATCTCTGACCCAGACCAGGTGGTGCAAGACAGCTCCTGTCCACATGGCTCAGAAGTAACTACTCTCTTTAGGTTAGCATGGCCAGATTCGGGATAGTATTTGGCCCAGGTCTCTGCTGACCCCATATTATGCTGCAAGCTAATTATTAGGCAGTGGTGATTTAATAATTCAGAGCACATATTGCCTGCCTGTGTTGTCCCAGGACAGTGTGTAGGGAATTTGAGGACACAAGGCCTACTGGAGTAAGATCAGACAACTGTCATGGACTGAGTGAGTTAAACTTGTTGCAGTCCAAGTCCATTTTTTCTGTCTGGAGTGGAGCCTGGAGCAAGCTATTCTGTTAACTGTGTCCAGGCTTCCTCTCCAAGAAACTAGTCATTTTGCTTTAGGAGGGAGCCTGGGAGGGAGTAAGCTTATATGCAGCAGGAATGATTAGTGGATCAGATGCTGGCAGCAAACGGGGAGCTGAAGTATGCGACTCTTGAGACATCTGTTGATCTTTGACAGGAGCCTGTTTCAGCTGTGGCAAGGGTATAATTTATGCTTGAAAGTAACATACATTTGGTAATTGATGCAGCCAATGTTTCCTTAGTTTAAGTTCAGATACTCATACTCAGTTTTCAGCAGTGGAGCCACTCAGCAAGGGCCTTTATTGGAAGCTTAGCTGCATGTCCCTTTCACTTGGAGTAGGTTTACTCCACAGGTGCAGCTATATCTGTTGTCAAATTTGGCCTAATCTGGAATGAAGATAGTAATGAAAGTATAGTTTGGCTGTACTCCGAAAGTCTGCATATTTGCCACTGTACTTTGAGCTGGTTCAGTTCTAAATATGTCTGCATCCTGTTTCATGAAAAGCAGAACAAGGAAGCCCAGCTTCCTATGGAGTTTCATCTGACCTTCCCATGTTAATCACAGTTTCTGTCAAAAGTCTGTAAGACTTCCCCAGTTCCCTCATGTCTACTACACATCCTCACATTAATCCATTTCCTCTCTTTCCCTGTTTTTTCTTCACCTCATTTCAGGGCCCTGTCCCTTAACTATGGGCTGAGGTATCACAGTGCTGCAGACGCTGTGACCCATCTGCACACTGATCAGAAAGCAGACTCATGCAAGGTAGTTGTCTGGCCAGAAGGCCTTAGGGCTCTCATATTGAAACTTTTCTCTCGATCTCTTTTCTCCAGTTTGTATTAGTTGCTTTCCTCTACCCACCTGCTGGCTTTCACAAGACTTATAGGAACTTATATTTCATTGAAAATTCTCCCTTTCTGCCCAATGTGATTGTGGGCAGTTGTCAGATTTAAAAGCTACAAGGGTAGGAGACAAATCACAGGCAAACTGAAATGCAGATGGAAAGACAGGATCACTAGAGAAGCTCAAGTTCCTCAGGAAATGAGGCTATAAAGAAGGTGGTGGTGAAATCACCTTGGATCTCTACTGGCAGCTGGCAGATAACACAGGTGCCAAAACAGGGCAAAGATGTTTCTTAAAGCTGGTTTTTGCCAGTTTTTCTCAATGGTGCAGTGTGACCAAGGTGAAATGGATTTTCTACTAAGTGTAATTTTTTTTATGCCTTCTTATCAGGTTTTTGTGTTTCCAATGAGTACACAGTGTCCAGGAAAAACCAATACCATAACACCCCCCGTACTAATTGGCCCAGTTCAAAGAATGTCTTGGGTTATGGAACAAACAATGCGTATTCTATTTCATTTGTTGAAAGCAGTTGGGGAGATGTTTTTCCTTGTTGTAGGTCTGGGAAGAGGGGAGCGGATGCCTTTTGATAATGGGCCAACTGTTAAAACCAGGTTAAACTCTTTCACCACCCATCCTCCCTCTTCTGGGGGGTATCTTCTGCTAATGGGCCATTAAGGCTCACCAATGACAGGACACATTCCATCATCCCATTGTGAGATGCTTTACCGCTTTAGCTCCACTTGCACCTTCAATACTGAAGTCAGCTGAGGTGAGTTAACTGATGATAATGCACATAAATCAAAGACACAGATACACGTGCTGAAGATTTGGTATCAGTTATATGCCTCTGAAGTCAGCAGCGTTCAAAATCTGACACAGTGCCTATCCAGAGGAACATCCCCCAGAGACCTTTTGTGTTTGCACTTTTTCTGTGGACAAAGCTGACAATTTATGCTTATTTTTTGCTATTGGACATGACAGCTAATGCATTGCCTGGATCTAAATCTTTGTGCCAGAGAGGATTTTAATCCTGAAGAAGGAACAAAGTTCCTCTGAGAAGGCTAACTTAAAATCATGATAGAAAGTCCTGTTGGTAGAAAGAATGCTGTCAGTATGTGCTTGCCTCTTTAACCTGCATTTTTCCTGGTGGTTAGAGTTATATGCTTGTGCTTTTTCATAGATATCTCATTTGAGAAAATGTCCTCACAAGCCTCATCTGGGACCAGCAGTAGCTATTCTACAATCTAAGTTCCTCATGAGACTCTCATGCTCCTAAACATACTCCGGTAGCATAAAGGCTCTCAGCAAACAGTGTTGGCCCCTTTCTTCTGAAAATCTAGAGATTTAGGAGTCCAGATTTTCTGGACTTTAATGGCTTACATTTCCTCCTTAGAGGAACTGGAGCCTGTCTCAGCATTGGAGATTTTAAACCCCTCTCAGAAGAAGAGCCTTTTGTTCTGCCAGTGATGCCAATGTTTGGCAAGGGACCTGTTTGGCAAGGGACTGCAATGACTTCATAGTGGTCACTTTGCAGAGCTCTCCTGTAAGGGATAGGCTGACTACTAGGGCCAGAGAGCCATTCCTTCCCTTTCTCACAAGTCTTTATTTTTTGCTTCATAGTTAGTAGAGGTGGAGAAGAGTCGTGTCAGGTCCGGTCCAGCTAAATAGCTAACGTGCCTACCCATGTAATACTACTTTGCAGGGGAGATATGGCTCTAATCCTTTGCAGGGAAAAAAAAAAAAAACAACAAAAAAAAAAAAACAAAAAAAAAAAAAAAAAACAAAAAAAAAACCCCCGAAAAAAGACACTAGAACCACTAGGCAGTAACAGAGAAGATAATTAGATAATTTTCTTCTTCATGTAAGGAAAAAGTGCGTATTCACCTTGTCCACAGGTGAAAATCTGGGAATTTGGGAATTTGAACCTCAAGGATATTGCAAGAATTTTCCCCGCAGACACTTCACAGGCACAGCTCAATGAAAAGGTGATTTCAAACACAACAATAATTTCATTGTTTCTTAATTATTAACTTCAAATGACTGGCTCAATAAGTGGGCTGTTTAGATTCCCTGTCAGAGGTTTGTAACTCTACCAGGTGGTCCTGGACATTCAGACATCTTAGAGACTCATGTGCCTAAAAGGAGCTTGAGTATAACCTTTTCCTGAATTCCATTTCACCCTGGTCACACTAACTTCTAATAGGTGCTTAAGCCTAAACAGAGGACATAGCCCAAAGCTTGAAAAGCAGCAGAGAGGATCTCACTGAAAGTATTTATTGGTGATTTCTACAGGTCAAGTAGGCAAAGCAGATAACTCAAAAACATAGTCAGACCATTCATTCTGTAAATCAACACAGCCCAAAGCACTCATCAGAGAGGAATATGAGGTCTGTAAACAACAGCTCCTTGCCACAGACAAGTTAAATTGTTGATAAAGATCTGAAACACATAGTGCCTCAGATGTTTCCTTCTTTAAGCTCTCTTGTGTATTTGCCTGGGTCCTTTGTTATATGGTCCCTTTTACAACAGAAACAGAATATCTTTTTTTTGCACAACAGCACAAGCCTTTATTCAGAAAGCCAAAATTAACGGTCTTCAGTGCCAAGAGTCCTTCTGTAGCTACATTTCTTCTATATTGTAGGAAGTATTGATGGCTTTTTGTTTGTCATTTCAGCTGCACAGGCGAGAAATTTATGTGGCTTCACTGTGTACTTTCTATTCCTGGCATGAATTTCATCGGCATTTACATGCAGGAGCCCCTGGTAGCTTCATCTGAAGTTTTCTGGGATGAAAGTAAAGGTTTATTCAACAGCTGAAATGCTACTCCAGGACTTGAGAGATCTTGCTTGTGATCTCTTCACAGTATTTCTGTACTTTTTTTTTCAGTAACTTATATATCCTTTGGATAAAACAAAGGCAACAGTACTTCACACAACACTATGAATGGCACATGACATAAAGGTCAGCAAATGAGAAGGCAGTTAATGAGTGTAAACTGTACAAAAATTACAACCTGTGAGATTTTTTGCTTTTTACAGGTAAAACACACAGAACCCCAACAAAACTATAGATCTGAACAGAAGTATTGGTGATACCAAGAAGGGTTAATTGAAAAAAACACTATTATCACTACAGTTTCTACCTTTCCAAAGCTTTTTTAATGTTCATAGAAAATAATCATAAATTCATTTGTTAGCAGGAGTAAGTCAAGAGTATAAATTATCCTGTTTCTCTCATTTGAAAATACTTGTGCATCAGTCCATGTAATGGGCTATGTTTATGAAGGTAAATATGAAAAAAGAATTTGTTCTATCTTTTCAATGCAGTTCTTACTGTATGGTGCTGCAGCAAATGAAAATATTCCAGCAAAGATTACATCCATCCCACCTCTGGCTCACAGTCTGATTGCTAATCTGTTCTTGAACTTGCTATAACTAGTCATCAGCCTCAAGGGCTGGTGGTAAAACTACAGCCGGGCCCATGAATGACCCAGATTCACCTAACCACTCATCAAAATCACTCCAGGAGATTTTAAGTGAAGAGTGAAATCAATGTATATAAAACTTCAGCAAGGAAGTGCAAATCTCTGCTACCTCAGGTGGCCACATTGTATTTCTCTTCTTTATGGACTCTTGAAGCTCCACTGCGAAAGTATGGCTCCACACTTATAGGAATGAAGTTGTTCCAGGTCATAATTTCTAGGCTGAGTTCATCCATGAGCAGTTTATACTTGTCCTAATCATCCCAACATTGTCTAGCTCTAGCACTTTTCTCTTTCCTCTGTTTAACCCTTGAGGCGCAGCAAACATGTCATCTTGCAGTTCTTGTTTTGTTAAAAAAGTTAAGTGCTTTCAGTTGCTTGTCATTACTTTGTTCACTGTATTTCTTTCAGCTTGCATTCAAGTTTCTTGAACACAAGCAGTCAGGACTATATACAGAGGAGGTTTCACAAGAACAAAGACAATAATGGTTTCTTATGTCTCTTGGAAAAAAAAGATTTATGGGGATTGTGCTTGCCATCTTCATAGTCAGATGCCATTGATGGATTGTAATCATCCTGTGAGCAACTGGTGCTCTCAGTTATTTCTCTGTCTTATTTATTTCCAAGTGGTGTGTTTAAGAAAAAAAATAAAAATCTCATGAGTAATTGAAATGCTTTGCAATAATAATGTTGTATTTTAGGCCATTTCTAATACTCTAGACCTCAAAGTTGTCCAGCTCTTCCTTTAAAATAGCCTGTTCTCTCACTGTAATGACAAATACATTCAAATAAGTATTGTCACTAGCTTTCAATAGTTCATTTGATTTCTGTGCCAAATTCTCTGATGACAGTATTGAAGAAGATAGGCCCTTTTAGAAAGGCCTGACTGATCTTTCAGAAACTCCTTTGTTAGTCATCCTCTAGCCAGAAGTTCCTCTTTCAACACTACCCATTATCTCTTTGTTGAATTAATAATTTCCCAGTGACATTCTTCCAATAATTTACCCACCTTTCATTCATCCTGAAAGACAGTTATCAAGAAAAGGTATCTGAGTAGATTGGCATGGTAAACATATGCTGTGCCTTACTTGATTTCTTCCTTTTCCCCACATATGTAACAATATTTCTTCAAAATACTGTTTAGATGCTGTTGCTGATTCAATGAAAAACATGAGAAGTGTTGGTATTTAGTTCTAGACAAAGATGGGTTATCCAGAAATTGGAATCTGTTTAACTCCCTACGCTGGGAGGCAGTATGAAAGAGTGAGACAATCTTTTCCTTGCACTGGCTTCCCCACATCTACTCCATTTGGGTGACTTTATTTTGTGATCTATGTAAATGTCATCTTTAGAGGAGAGTACTCTCTTCAGGGTATAATAATTAAACACTCCTCTAAAGATCTCAAAATACAATACCATGTTTGCTTGCTGCTCTGGTCCAGTGTGTCTTCATGACACCTATTTTAGGTACTTATCATTAAGAATTTACGGGGTGTTATTTTCAAGAGCCCCGATGGCATTGAATAAACGAGATATTTGTCTAGATAGTGATGCTCACATTAGCACTCACAATGCATTCTATTGCATTGCCTGATGGAGCTACGGATTACAGAAAACAAATCTCCACTTTCTGGATGGCTTCAACAAAGTAGTTGTAAAATCCACCCTGGAAGAACTTCGCACATAACTAAACAATGATCTTCTAGTTGATCTTTCGTGATCACTTAGTTCCCACTGAAATTAATGTAAAAGTCCCCATAGGTTTTGGTGAGTGTTGGGTCATGCTCCAAGTGAGAGAGAAGATTAGATCAGAAATATTAGTAGAAATGAATAATAACTAAAACTAATTTAAAAATACTATTAGAAATGCTCATGCTAAAACCACCATGTATCCCACCTTTCTTTAGTGGTACTGTGTTTTGTCAAAACTACCTCATCATCTGGAGAGAAATTGGCTTAACTAAAGAAAGGTCTTGCTATGAAACTTCTAGTTTCCTTGTTTAGTAATTGCAAAGTGCATGGTTTGAGAGTCAAATGAGCAAAAACTCAACATAGCAAATGTTATCCACTGGCTGAAAGTTGTGTGTAAGCAAGAATGATGATTCTTTCTTTACCATCACACCAGGACCTTGGGCCGCTACAGTACAACTTAAGGTGCCAAATCTCTATGGCAGGAGTCTGCAATACGTTTGACTTCTGGGTTTTGTCACAAAGAGAGATTTGTACCACTCACTCACCAGAAAGTTAAACAATCTAATCAGAGCTTTGTAGAGCTGTCCAGTTTGCATAAGCCCACAGAAACTTAAAATAAATATTACGTATGTGGAAAGGAGCAGGAAGTTGAATATCCTTTAAAAGCCAGCTGTCTGTTTACTGCCCAGCTTGTAACGAAGCTGTTTGTTTTTAACTTAGATGTCGCTTGTATTCTCAACTACTCAGTTAGTATTGAAGATATGTGAAACAGCCTTTAGCATAAAGGTGATGTTTTATGTTTTCATTGTTTCTGTTTAGAGACATCTCTATTTGTGATCATTCTGTCTTTGAAATAATTGAGATAAAATGCCATAAAGGATCAGCTACTATAAAGTTGGGAAAGGCATGAAGATCAAGTATCAGCTGTTCTGGCTAGGTGAATGTGCAGAAGCGTGTGATAATCAACAGAAAGTGCAAATATTTTATTTCAGAGGAATCAAAATATGAAGACAAAAATAAAGATTGTTTTACTTTGTTTATACTCCTTATAAATTATAAAAGTTATCTATCCACCCCACATTGGAGATCTCACCTGGATTTGACACTTTACACAAGAGCATGGATGCCAATGAAGTCCCACACTAGATATCTTTGTAGGATGTATTGCTTTGGGGAGGCTATGTGTTATTACCAGGTGTATTTACCCTCAGTGTGTAACTCCTGACTCAGAGAGCTTGTTTTACAACTTTGCTGAGAACATATGGGGAGTGCCTGGGTGTGGGATTAACCTTCTGTCAAGAAAACAACCAAATCAAAATTTATAACAAGGATTGTTCAACACAGGTATCCTGTGTGAATGAATGTCCTTGTATGGGCTGGAGGCCAGTTATGTCCTTGGCTTGTTATTTCCTTAGGTGATCTTTTTCAGTATGTGCATTTGTTTGTTTTGCATTTCTACAAACAGAAAGTGGAAGTCCAACCTAGTTGACCTAGTTTGATAGGTAGTTCACTAGTTCAATAACTGGCCAATTAAATTTTTCCACAGAGATATGCATATTTGCCTGGCCAAATTCCATCTGACCACCTGCTGCTGGTTTCAGCTGGCCACAGGTCAGGCTGGCAGGCTTTGAAGCAATGGTGCTGTTTCTGAGGCTGCGTGGAGTTTTGATGGACCAAAGAGAAACAACACAAAGGGCTGTAATGGCCTCAATGCACATGCCACAAGCTTTCTGTGTATCCTAACAATACTGATGAAGGCTACGGCATCAACATCCACACTCTGCGAGAGGGGAGAGTAGCTGGGTTAATTAGGATTCAGTGAACACTTGCTCATTTAGCTTACCACAAAGCTATATCCAGTTTCCTGGGTCAGAACACATGTTGCAGTGACTATCCATAGGGAGCTGCATGCTGTGTGGTTACACAGCTTCCTGGGGAAATGCTTGATAACCAAATGGCTGTCAGACTTTCCAGGTTAGGCTCTGCCAGGAGGGTCACTTGGCCTTTCCAGCAGGCCAGCAGGTCATGGGCCAATGGTGTTTTAACAGGTGTGAAGCGGGGCACAGTGGTGCAAAGGCAGATCCACAGGGCTCAGGGTTTTTCTTTCTACCACGTTAAGAAGGAAGAATTGAAGGTGTGAGAGCAAGAAAGATGTGACAGCTAGGCTGAAGCCACTGTTTTCTCTATTTTGCTTAAGAAAGAGGACAGTGCAGCACATACCAAGTAGCCCCACCATCTGATTGTTGGACCTAGCAGGGACATGGCTTCAGCCAAGAATATCCCTGATGTGGCAGGGACTCATGGACAATGTCCCCCTCAAAGTCAGACAGAATTTGCAGGCTGACATTTTACATAAACCATTCTCAATATCAGATGGAAATCTAGGCTGAAATCTGTAGCACTTAAGCTGTCTGAGGTTCAGGGCTGTGGTGTCCATCGAGAGGGTACAACATGTGTGCAGCAGGGGAGTAGCTGAGTCAGCCGCTTGTGTTTTATCTCTTGGGAAAAACGTGTCATGACCCTAATTTTCACCTTTTAATTAAAAAGCCTTTTAAGATTTCAGATTTTTGACTAGTATTTTAATGGGTTTTAAAACTTGTAATAAAATCTTGGCATTATTGTGTCAATTGTATCATTTGTGTAAGAGGCTTAACCTAGTGTCAAAAACTGAATGCATTTGTTGGGTCTATTTTTAAACTTTAAACATGAAATCTAAATATGTTTCTAGACAGTCAGAAAGGTGATTATCTCTGTTCTGTCCTTCTAAGGCAATGTGCTTTCCTAATAATGTTATTTATAGCTAGAGGCTATTAAAGCATAGCACTGACAGTCTGCCTACATATCATGTAAAACTGCTTGCTGGAGTAATTGCATATTTTTCTTAAGCAATGTGGCAGTAGAGAGATGGCTGAGTACTATATAAGTGCTTGCTTAGCTAACTTACATGTCCCAAAACTCAGTCATGCTCCAATGTCCTGGATCTGAAGGACTTTGCCATGTTGTGCTGTGCTCTCCTGTTACAAATTTTTGCTAAAGGCTCTGATTCACAGCTTAAAGCTGCAAGTCTCTTCTGACAGGGTAAGCTGAAAAGCAACCCCACTCTTCTGAGACATTAAAAAGCCTGTAAGAGGTCTAGAAGTGTGCCACACAGGTGGCTGGAGAGTGATGCAGAGCATCACTATGTGTCTTACAGCTGAGAGGTGGTGATTGGAACCCAAGTATTGGTACCCAAATCAAATACTCTGTGGGTTCACTTGAGGTGTTCCTGGATGCCTTTTAGAAATGGTTATTCACCTCCTCCCAGGTAAAGAAAGATTAAATGGATGAGGACTTGAGTTTAAAAAGTAGCTGGGGCTTATGTAAGAAGGTCAATTATCATATATCGTGAAGGGAAGAAAAGTTGGAACTATAATTCAATATGTGTAGCAATTTGGAAATGAGAGCCTACCCAGTTAAATGAATGGGTTTAAAACACACACACACACACAAAGGAATTTTTTCCCACATGTTGTTTCTAGACAAGACATGCATGCATAATGGAAATCATTACCAGAGGATAACCAAATGCTTACAAGCATTCTAAAAGGAATCAGACAAATCCTTGCAAAAAGACACTTGTCTACTAGATGGAACCTCTGGCTCAGGAAATACATATGCTGACCGTCAGAAGCAGGCTGGATACATAGGGAAAGATCACTGAATTAATTGCATATGCTTCTGCTTTTCTTAAAAACTTTTGCTATACATTATGATTGGTAAATTGGGCTTGGTTGACTTTTGATCACCAAAAGTACATCCCTTCTTATACTGCACTGTTCTGTCCTTTGTCTGCCAAAGAAACAGCTTAATCCAGACAATGTTTTTATAAGTGGCAAAGAAAATGTAGAAAAATGGCAGACTGAAAACTGAAAGAGAGTCTCAACATAACTTACAAAACTAGGAAGTAACTGTCATTCAAGTGATAACATGATGAGTTGTTGCTAAACAGATAGATAATGGGACATTAGTGAAGTCATCAGGAAAGTTAAAATATGGACTTTGATCAGGAGTATGCCAATAAACCAAGACTACAGCAGATAATAATGCCTAAGCAAATCTGTAATTTAATACTGTTAACCATTTTGTTCAAGGGTGGGAAAATATAGATAAAAGAGCAAAATATATATAAAAGCAGCAAAATTGGCCGACAAGAAAAGAAATTAGAGAAGACCCATTTCAAGCAACTGGGGGAGAAAATTATTAATTATTTGTGATGAATTTTAAAAAACTAACAAGATTTTAAAAAATAAAAAAGGCAAAAATGAAGCCAAGGAATACTCGTTTTCCTTGTTTTTACTCCATGTTCTATGTTTTGGGACCTGAAAATTATGAACAATGCTAAATTTGAAAGTTGATTTTCAGATTGTTGTAATCACAACTTGGGAACCAAATGTTAAAGGATAAAGGGAAGCACTGAAACTTTTCTGGAATGACCTTAAAGATAGAAAAATGAAAAAAAAGCAATAGTACTAGCATGATCTATGGATTAAGGTAGTGGATGTGCTCTGAGTGGACTTTCCTGAGCCGTCGCAGTTAAGTTTGCAGTGTGTTTAGCCTTTGGTGCTCTGTGTGTGTGGTCTGTTTGTACTTCAGGACCACCAGTCAGCCTAAGCAGACTGTCACTTTTGGATCGACATGGTGGCGTGGCTGTAAACCAGGTGGTGCTAGCAGAAAACAAGACTGCACAGGAATCAAAAACACATCAAGTAATTTTTATTATAGAAAAACAGGAAACATCTGAAAGAGACTATCAAGGTTCCAAAAGGTGGCAATGTCTTTGTTTGTAAAGACATTGCTAAAACATTACAGCAATTTTCACCATATAAGGGAAAATAAAGGAGTAGATATATGATTTTTTTTTTCTTCCATAGGAAGAAGGAAAAAAAAGAAAGAAATTGAGTTGTTACCAGAAGCAAACTGAAAAAAAAATAGGTAGGAGAAATAAACCTCTTGTAACAGAAAGACTTCTTGTCCAGGCAAAGAAACAAGTTTAAATACTTCAACCATTCTTTCAAAGAGGAATATTTCAACACTCTCCAGAAGTTAATCTTTCTTTTACCATGTGAATTGCTTTTGTGGAGTAGTGAGGAAGGTATTGACTGGAGTAACTAACCATCCTATTCAGGAAAAGCCAAACTGGTTATATAGATCACAGTTAAAGCACAGGATAAATGATGAATTAATTATGGCTATTAAATATGAAGACACATGACTAATTGGAGAAATTGTCAGGAAGAATTTTAAAGGAAAGTCAAGGACTTCATAATTCTGGACTTCTAAAAAGTTTTCTTTGGAGTGTGAGTGAAAAATTATGCTGCAAATTTGTCTAGAGAGAAGAGGTACTTAAACTAGTTCTTATAACTTATCTGGGGACCCCACCTGTAGCACAGCTATTAGCACACTGTTGTGCTTCTGAATCAGGGTTACTTAGCCCAAGAGGAGCCTTGCAGTACCCTAACACACAGTGCTGCTTCTAGTTTGGGAGCTGTGTTGTTTAACCCCTTCTGAACATCTCTGACACTGCAATTAATGTAATGACCCTCTAAGGGTAGAAATCAAATATGTTCAAATTGTGTGAAGAAGTGTTTTAGGTAATTTCTATTAAAGGACTTCATGCAGAAGATATCCCCAAGACATCTAAAAGATGAACTCTTTAAGAATTGAAAAGGTATGATTATGGGCCTTTTTTAAGCAGAATATGCTCTTGTTACAAGACAAGTATTTGTCTCATTTTTTTTCGGGGAAAAAAGGTCTGGGCAAAGGAAATTAATGTTGAAGCCTATGCAAAGGAAATGAATCACTGACATGGCATGGACAGTGACTTTTTGGTGTTCTTAGAAGACACTTTTATAGTCTTGCCAGTTCTAGATTCAGCTTTAGGGATTTTTTTCAGATTAGGATGAAGTACATGTATTTTTCCAACTAAGTTAGCTCAAGCTAAAAAATTGATTTTTTAAACTAGAGAAGACATTACTGGTGTTCTTGTGCTGACCATTTGCTGGACTTCTACTTCATAATCAAATTGTTCAGAGGTAGAGTCAGTCAGGCTAGAAAATTGCTAGAGTGGCATTCATAGAGTAGAGCTGGATAAATGGGCTCTGTATTTGAAACAGGCAGAGTTGCTTTTATAGGAGGTACCAAGATGGTGGAAGGAAGGAAGGAAGGAAGGAAGGAAGGAAGGAAGGAAGGAAGGAAGGAAGGAAGGAAGGAAGGAAGGAAGGAAGGAAGGAAGGAAGGAAGGAAGGAAGGAAGGAAGGAAGGAATGGACAGGGTAGACTAGCTGAAAAAACAGAGAGAAAAACAGTTGCTGTATAGTAGCCTTGTGGAGTCTGAGTTACTGATCAAAATTGTGTTTGGGCTGTTTGTTTCTGCCATCCCAGCTTGGAAGAACTGAAAATTTTGAGGGCAAAACTGTACCTGGAGTAGGTGATGAGGCTTAATTTTTAGTAACTGCTCTGTTCATGACCAGTATGCATGGGTATACGTGGGGGAGGTGGGGGCTGTATTTTACCTCCGTGTGACTCATCTTTTTAACAGATTTCATCTGTTAAATCATTCCTCCAACTCTACCAAATAGGTATAAACTTTCATGGGTTTAAAGATGAGGAGGCTGCCTTCTATCTGTGGCAACAGAGAAGATTCAGTAGACTGTTCCAAAAGCAATACAGAAAAACCAGCCTATTAAAAAAAATTAGGGAAAGAAGATCTGTGTTCTCTAGGGAAAATAAAAAGGATGGAAGGCCAATGTTTCCAAATAAAGAGTAAGAGACGTTATAAGGCTTTTGAGAGTCATGTTAGAGGGAAGTGAGCAAGTGGAGTTATCCTGTTAAGATGATGTTCCTTTAAAAATTTTTTTTTGAAAATAGTTACTATAAATATAACGTTCTCTGGAGAGAGGAAACTAGTATCTGCCCATAGTTCTCAATAGAAAATGAAAAAAAATCTGTGAACATAAAAACACAGTTGGTGAAAAAAGCTACTCCAGGTCAGGCTTGCTGACGTATCACAAAATGTGCTGGCACCTTCTAGATCTCAATAATAAATAACATGTAAGTAGCTCTGTGAGGCAGATAAAGTCCCAAACCAAGCTTGGGACAATAGCAACATTAGCAAGTTGTGGTAATGCATTAACTTGTAGCTTAAAGAATTATCATGATATATTTCCATGAGCCAGTTTTGAGTTTTGTGCTGAAGCAATGCCTACAAACCTAGAGATAGATGGCTTAGGGTTATTTGCTAGAAAGCTGCATGCCAAGACACATAAGTTGGGGAAATGGCAGGTGTTACTTTTCAGTGTATATCATCATTTGGAGCTTGTCTGATGCTAGTTTCCTGGCATCTTGTATCTTGGAATTGCTACAACAAAATATTTGTCCTCAGATATCACTAAACTGATTA
Source organism: Phylloscopus collybita (assembly GCA_027886175.1). Classification (NCBI taxonomy): domain Eukaryota; kingdom Metazoa; phylum Chordata; class Aves; order Passeriformes; family Phylloscopidae; genus Phylloscopus; species Phylloscopus collybita. Next base: position 42,767,880 of record JAJNNQ010000137.1, on the reverse strand, counting down.
TTTCTCATCACATCATACAGCAAAGAAGAAAAAAATGTAATCTCAGGTTTTACTTCTCTTTTTGTTTCCATGGACACAGCTTTCTAATTCTGTGAGGAATCAAGATCTGCTGCCTTCATTAACTTCAGTCTTGGAATGAACTTCTCTATCAGCTTTTACAAGTCATTGATATAATTTGGAAAAAAAGGAATAGAAAAGAAACACAGGACTGGAAATAAATCACACACTACAATTCCAAGTAAACAGGAAGTTGTAGGCTGAGACTGGATAGAAAATATAATTTAATAAATTGTCCCAGAGGAAATTTTATGAAGATTCAACATGTTTTTTAAAGACAGATTTTGGATTTTTTTCCTTGCTAGCACAGTTTGTTGCATATACTCATGTGCCTTGCTTGTCACGTATGTGGCAATAAGGTAGCTGTGTTAATTAAAAACAAAAACAAACACAAAAAACCAAAAAACCCCAAACCAACCAACCAACCAACCAAACAAACAAAACAAAACAAAACAAAACAAAACAAAACAAACCCCAAAAAAAACCCCAAAAACCAAACCCAAAAAACAAACCAACCAAAAATAAGATGTTCAGGCATTTTCATCTGAAATGCTTTCCTACCTAACTATTTGTTAAAGTAACTCTAAGCAATTTCACGTTATTTTACTGTTTTTAAGGGTGACTTCTTCACGTGCAGAAGTTATTTTTCCTCATGACAGACTAAACCTGTGGCAAGTCTTACATTAAAGAAAGAAAATTGTAATGTTCAGTTGTGCAATGAGATGTTGACTAGCCTTGGGTCTGCAGCAGCCACAGAAAGGGCCGCTAAGGAAAGGATTTTTTCATTGAATGGCAGGGACACGTGAACACAATAAGGTCAGGCTCCATCTGCACCATTTGCTACAGAATTTCCTTCCTTCCCTGCACTGTGCATCTGCTGGGAGCTGCTATTTGCCAGCTGCCAGTTCCCACTGTCCTCCTTGTGCCAAAAACCAGCTGGGGTAGGTGGGATGTGTTGGAAAACTGAGCTCTGGGAAAGAGCAGGCTCTGGGCACTGAGCCAGACATAACAGGGATCAGGGAGAGGTGAATGAAAAGGTGTGTGGTTTGGTGTGCACCAGAGAGGCCAAGCTTCACTTTTGCAAGGGATGTCTTGACTGAGAATAGAGCACAGGAAACAGAAGGATTTGTGAGGAAGGATTTAGAGATGGGAACAAAGAGTAGTTAGAACAATGACACTAAGTAAATTTTGAATTTTACAAATATATTTACAGTATATTTCTGTCCAGTGCTTCAGTTCACTTACAAGAAAAAATGCTAGACATTGAAAAATTTTTGTGCTGCATTGCCATTTCTGTTTACTTGGCAGCTGGAAGAGTTCTGCATAAGAAAAGTCCAAAACTTATCCTTAAAAACAGCCACAAATATGGTGGCTACTGAGTGTGCTAAATGTTATTGCTTCTTTTACCATAGATTTTATAGACAGAAGATTAAATCTAAAATTTAACTATCTTTTGAGACCAGTAAATGTTTCTGAAAGTAGAAATTCTGAAAAAAGAATTCTGCCTGTTCTTTGTGCTTCCTAAAGTAGACTTTATCAAACTTTCAGTGTATTTGATTTTGACTAAAGAGCAAGAAGTAGTGGCCCGAAGGTTAATTTATGTGCAAGTGGCGTTGAAAACTTAGAGCAAAACCAACTCCTCATTTAAAATATTGATTTCTTCCCATCAAAATGTGCACTACAAATTAGCATCAGCCCACCTCAGCAAAATTCACTTAATGGAAGACTTGTCTTGTTGCACAGAGGCTTGCTCCCCTTCTCATGGCATTTCAGATATCCAAAGATTTATTGGTGTTGCTCAAAGGAGCTACTCCTTTTTGGTCATTCCTTACTCACAACCTAGTCTAGTTGTCAAAATCATCCTACCCTCATGGAGGGAACCTTGGAGTCCAGTGGTAATAAATATATCCAATGCATCTAACATTAAAACTTAGAAGTCTTGCAGTTCAAGAGACAGATAGCATCAGTACCTCTCAAAACCCTAGAAAATGTGACACACTTTTATCTTATCTTCTCTTTGTGCCATCGCCTGAGCCAGCAGATGTTCAGTTCCTTCTGGGCAGGAGAGGAAGAACCAGCTAAAATGTGTGCAGCAGCTGGTTATGCTTTTGCCTCCACCCTGGAGGACCTGAGCTGCTGCTGACAGCTGCACTCTGTGTTTTGCAATCCTCCTTTCCCTGAGTCATCTTGCAAACCACAGTGGAGGCCACAACCACAATTTGAGCAAAATTAATACACACACATACATCAGGCGGATATTTCGAAGTCCTGCTTTGGGACCTACTTGTCTTCAGAGGTTTGAGTGAAAATGCATGCATAGCTAGTGTTCTTAAAAGTACAGGTTATATTTCTACCGGCAATTTTTACATGTGTACACAAATGTATGTGCATGGATACAGGCATATGTGAATGTACCAGAATACTAAACTTACAGCATCCAGTGCATACAATAGAGCGTCTTATGTTTAAAAACCAAAAAGAACTCACTAAAATGTTGCTCAGAAGAGGATTTGATGGTCCACGTGTATTCCTTCCCATTGCAGCTGTGTGTTGCCACCACCAGATCAGGTCAGCCATGACTGTTTAGCTAACTTTTGAAAACCACAGGGATAAAGAGCCCACATTCCTGCGGGCAGCCTTTCTTACAAAGATTTTCCTTAAAGTCAGTCTCAGTTTGTATCCATTACCTCTGATATTTCCAGGGAAAATAATTAGATGGGAAGTAGAACTTGAAAAACCTTTTATGCTCCAGGTTGATAGCAATCTGTACTTTAACACAATTAACACTGCCAAGACAGGCGCTGAATCTCACCTGAGTGTGTGTTTCTGGGCACAAATCAGGCATCAGCCCTCCTACCAGCTGCTCCATAAATGACTGAAATAATTGTAGATGCTCTAACTGTGTATGTGCTACTCTAACCACCTGGGATTTTGAAAAATACATACACAGGTTTGAAAGTGTGACCATGGGGTATCTGTTTCCTTCAAAATGGTGATTGTTCCTGACTTCAGTTTATTATGCCAAATGCAACAGGAAGCAAATGTCAGTAAAAGGGTTTTAACTGGATGTAGACACTGCTGAGGTATACAAAAATTTATTAGAGGTAGTCATGGTAACTAGAACAATGTATTAAACAGACTTAATATGCAAGTTTTATAAATTGAGTAAGTATTCCACCACTCCAAAACTTTTGACAATTCCAGGTTCTGAACTTGCCGTTCAAAACTGGCGTCAAATACATTACTTTAATAAACCTGTAAAATTCAAAGAAGAGTTAAAACTAGTTGCAGGATTACTTAAATTCAAGAATTAATTTGAAGTTCACACTTCAGAGAGTGGGAACTATCTCATTCTTCATCAGAAAATGATAACCTGAGTTAAAACATCACAGGCAAGTTATAAAAATAATTCCAGGATCAGATTATCTAGAATTTATTAAGTTTCTCTTCCTTCAAGCCAGAAATTTCTCTCTGTTGGCGATGAGACTTGAATTTGTTAGTTTATTGATTGGTGCATTCATTGGTGCATTTCAATTGACATGGACACTTGCTGTGAAAATTGCCTGCAGATGCACAGTTGAGTGTTTCTCCCTGAACTTACACAAATCTTTCTGTGTGGAAGGATCTCTCCTGTGTGACAAATAGCAGCACCATTCTAGTGATAGGGCTTTAATTAAGTCTCTCTTCTGTGATCAGTAGAACCTGCGCTGCCTGACATGAGAATCTTCCGTCATCTGTTTTTACCTCTGGTCATCATTAGGAGAATGAAAGCCACAAAATCAGTCAGACCAAACAAAAAGGAAAAGGTAGAAGTACTTTCCAGATGCTTAAAATAATCTCCCACTTAGGAACATGAAAACTCCTCTGGTTTCTCACTGAATTTTATTTTGCCCAGCGTCACATATGAATGCCGACTTGCTGTTACTAGGTACTTAAGAAGTCAAATTGTAAGGTTTATCACTAATCACAAAGGAACAATAGAAAAAGAATTTTGTCTAAGAGGAAAATCTCCTCCATCCAGGTCATAAAATCATAGGATGTTAAAGGTTGGGAGGGATCTTTACTCAGAGTCCCCTTGCCATGTGCAGAGATACCTTCCTCTAGAACAAGTTGCTCAAGGCCTTATCCAACTGGGACTGAAACACTGCCAGGACTGGGTTATCCACAACTTCCCTGGGCACACTGTTCCAGTATCTTAGCACCCTCACAGTAAAGAATTTTTTCCAGATATGTAGCCTAAATTTCCCCTCTTTCAGTTTGTACCCATTACTCCTTGTCCCATCACTTCAGTTCCTGATGAGAGTCTCTCTCAGGCTTCCCTGTAGGCCCCCTTCAGACACTGGGAGGTTGCCATGAGGTCTCCACTTAACCTTTTCTTCTCCAGGCTGAACAGTCCTGACTTCCTCAGCCTGTCATCACAGGGGGAGGTGCTCCAGCCCTCTGATCACCTTCGTGGCCCTCCTCTGGACTCCAACAGTTCTGTGCCCTTCGTATGTTGCTGAGAACATAAGAAGCAACAGAACTGCACATGGAGCTGCAGGTGGGAATGTGCCTCCCCTCGTGAGGAAGGTACCTTATGGTTGCACAAAAGCATTTCATGTCATAACAAAAGCCTTTCCCAATCAATTCAGGAAATAATCTAGTCCTTCAAATCATGGTAAAGTATTACCACAGGTTAGAGTATAGCAACTACCATGTCTGCTATGCTTCACTAATCTACAATGCAGGAACTAAGTGAGCCTAAGGGAGCTCTTCTGGGATGAGCATTGCTCAGCATATAGGTTAGTATGATGTTCACTAACTCACCCCTGTGCTACTTCAGACAAAATTGCCTTCTATAAAATGACTTTTTCTCCTCAGGTCCCTGTTTAACTCCTTCATGGCAACCTAGCCTACACTGGGACTCTTCTAGGCCCAGGGAAAAGAGGTGTAAGATTTTAGGAGCAAACCTTAAAGCAAATGTATCACTGTTGTTTTCCATGGCCTGGAAGAAAAATGAAGACTGTATTGAATGCTCATGACAGTGCAAAATTGGAAAACAAGATTGAGACCAAGGAAAAAGATTGCAAAAGGTTTTTTAATTATTACAAATAGAAGCCAAAACATTGCATTTTTGATAGCAACCACCTTGAATGGAGGTTTGAATATCTTGGTTCAGCAGCCCTTAGAATGATGCCATCAGCCAGCATTACTGGTGTCCTATAATGCCAAATGACAAATATAGACAAATATAGACAAATATAGACAAATATAGACAAATATAGACAAATATAGACAAATATAGACAAATATAGAATTGTTTAACAATTAGGTAAGAAATGGTAAAAATTTAGGTAAGAAATGCCCAGCCCCCTGCAAAAATAAGGTAAGATAAGCAGGCTAATCTGTGATTAGTGTCACTGTATTTGCACTACATAGTGTGAACAATTTTTAATAACAATAAAACCACCCTGTTACAGCTGTTGTGTAAAAGTGCCTAATATTTTTGATAAATAATTTCAAATGAAAAGTAAAGCAAAAAATTGTAAGTAAAAGTTTTAGTGACATGATGTCACCACAACTTCTCATAAGCTTGAAACATTGAGTGTTCCCATAGATTTCAGACTACAAGGTTTCTGATGTTTACTCTGAATGTTTGAGAAAATGTGTATGATTCAAGCCTGCCTCAAGATAGGCATGCTTGCATGCCATCCTGTAAATGCTGTGGCTATCTATCTGTGCACAGAGAGAGGCTTCTAGATAGAAAGATATATTTTTATATCATAAAAATACATACATAGATAAGTGTACATATTTATAAAATTAAAGGATTACAGTGGCTGTATTGCTCAAATATATTGCAGATAAAAATGCAAAATCATCATTGAAACAAGAGAAATGTGGTGTGTAAGTCATCCCTTGAAACGTTACAGGAGCCTACCTTCTCCTACTCCTACTACCTACCTACTCCTACGCCTACCTACTCCTACTCAAAAAACACCAAGACCCTTAAATGTGAAATTTCTTGCAGATCTAGATAATGCAAAATGACATCCTTATTGCTCATTACAGCTCTTGTTGAATCACCAGATGCAGTCATGGAGATAGTATATGTTTCCCAAGATCATAATGGGCATAACAAGAAAAGTCTTCTATGTTCTTGATTCGGCCAAAAGACAAAAGTCTTTGACTTTCCACTTTGTACAATCATTCTCCACAAGCCAAGCATAAAAACCTTGAGTTGTGATTTCAATCACCCTCATTTGATAGCATTTGTGGTGTGCAGTGGAGAAGAAGATTGAATAGCTCTATGGAGTTCTTTAAATCATTCAGGATTTCACTCCCTATCATTCTGATTTCCTATAGAAAATTTGCATTTCCAAATGCAACACAAAATTTTGTTTGTGGACTATGTTTATATGAAAGTAAATAATAGTCCCAAAGGGAATATATATTTATGACTGGAAAAAAGTAGTAGCTCGTGTATGTATGATTCACTCTGTGGTTTTATTCATCTATCTGGTTGGGCCATACATGTATAAAAATTTATGAAAGAATCTGCTCCATCTTTTCTAATGGTAAAGTATAAAATGATGCACATAGGAAATTTTAAACTGAGTCTCCTTTTATGTTAATCTAGGAAGAAATGAAAACCCTACAATAATATTTTTTAAACCAGAACAGTTTTGTGTATTTTTAGCCTTATTTGGAAATCATAAAAATATATTCTTAGTTTCTTGCCTTCAAATTTTATGACAACCTATTTAAATTTATTCAAATTCTCCCAAGACCCCAGTAGTACTTATTAGATGAAAAACAAAGATCCAGATTCAGTGGTCACCCTGCGACTGGTTAGAATGTAGATAGAAGTTTATTAAACCCCAAATTGCTATCCTGCCATCAGGAGATCAAGTGATTTGGTTTAACATTTAAAATTACAGGGAAAAGCCCTTGCAATTTGAATTCTGAAGGTATTTTGGTGCCCACAGGGCTGCCTCCAGCAACCTTGGCAGAGGCAGCACTAAATCCACTTAGTTCCCCAGGCACCTGGACCATCCAGCCTTGGAGATATCTCCCTAGCAGTGCCTTGATTGGACTTCCTGTAAACCACATGTGCACAGCTGTTTTTGTGTTTTCAGTGAAACTTTTGGGGGTCTAGAGGAGAAGAAGGAGGTGAGAAGAGTAGCGAGGTTTCAGCTGTGGCAGAGGAGCAGAGATTGGTATCCCAGCTTCCCACTTTCTAGGTCAGAGCCTGCAGGATGAGTGATCTCCATTGCACATTCCTGCAGAGAGATAGACAAAAAGAGTAATTTTTTCCCCAGCTCTTGTTTTGGTTTAGGAACAGTGTCTCCCAGTTTGGCGCTCCCATTGAGACTCTCCAAACCATGTGCCACTCACTCCCTCCCCCTTCCCTTGAACGGAGAGGAGAATTGGAGGCAGAAAAGGTAAAGATCATGGGTTGAGGTAAGTTAAACTTACTGGAAACAGCAATGAGGTAAAAAAATGAACAGTAAGAGCAGCAGTACTAATGGCAGAGGGTATGACAAAGAGGTGATCACATGGAACCTCCATGGTTCCAATGGTAGACAATACCAGACCTGGAAAAGACCCCATTCCTCATCCTCAGAAAAGAGGTGAAGTGGTGTAGAAGAACATCCAGGTCCTCTTCATGCCCCCTCCTGGCTACTGCAAAAATTAACTCTGTCCTGGCCAGAACCAGGAGAGTTTTGAAAAGAGATCTGTAGGAGAAAAAATGGGGGCTCCAGATTCTAATTGCTTGCTGTCAGCTCTGAAGTAGGATCTCAGCTTCTGAAAAGGAGTTGAGACACTTTTCTGTGCAGTTTCTAAGTGGTTGTATTTATGTCACTGCCTAATCAGAGCTGAGATTCATCTTAATTAATGTCAGTTGCTTACGAGAGATAAATACCTAATCCTGAGTTTGGGATTTCCCTCTGAGAACCAGGCATATAAAACACAGCACAGGCATTGCAATACCTGACTTAATGTGCCTTGGCACTTTATGAATTGCATCCTCTGTATATTTAGCCAAGGTTCTTTGCAAAATTTATATAAATACAAATATAAAAGATTTGGCTTCCATCCATTCTGCCCCATTTCTTTTGTTTACTTGTAAATGGGCATGAATCCTCACATCCAGGAAGTTATAAAATAATAGTGATCCAATTCTTTTTGCCTAAATTAGAATAATCTTTGTAACTGTGGTGTAATTCTTGGAGTTGCACTGCTATTTCTGTGGAACAAAAGTGATACACGACTTTTGTAATCTGTTACAAGGACACGATGGAATCCACGTCAGTATTTTCAAGAAACTGTTCAGAGATGGCCTTAGTCTGATAATTTTGCTGATGTCTCTTTGTGAATTAAGTGGTGAAATGTCTGCTGAAATCAGTTTGCTTTACTTTGTGAAAACCTTTGACAACCATGTGAACAAGGGACAGAAACAACATAATTCAGAATCAACAGAAGAAGAGTTAGCCCTCCAAATGCTGTGTTTACCCCTTTACCTGAGAAAAACATTTGCTCTTTGCCAGCTGAAATTTGAAATTTGTCAAGTAAACCATAAATTATCCTTGTTCCAACCAAGAATGTGACAGATACGCCAGAGCTTCAAGCACAAGTGGAGAACAATGCAAAAACTATTAGATAATAATTCTTATGGTTACAAGAATAATATAGTTGTTATGAGCACTAGAAGTCATTAGTCTTAGTAGCAAAGCACTAAAAGCTGAAATCCATCTTTGCTTTCCTTTCCTAAGGCACTAAAAGAAATGAATACAGATCCCTACAGGCCCCACAGAGACATGTTACATTTTCATTTCCTCTGTCTCCTTCAGAGATAACAATGTGTCCCTGAAGGCTCTTGTCTAGTTAAGGCTAATGGCTTGTTCTTGATGATATTAAAACATGCTTCTAGTGCTGTTTCATCAGCTTAGATGGGTGACTGACAGGTCACCAGAGCACAGTGGAAAAAGGACCTTCCCCTGCTGGCTGCCTCACCTGTAAATCTGAAAGCTAAACTCTGTCAGCTGGATACCAGGGGACCTGACCCCTGACCTTGGTGATCTCTTCTTCTCCATGGTCAAAGGAGAGGAGGAACTTCAGAAACCCCTGCAGGCAAGTTGGACAAGGCCCTTGAGGTAGGAAAGACAGCTGAAAGAACAACAGGGGACCATGAGCCCAGCTCTTACTTCAGAGGGAAAAATGAGGTGGCCATTTGCCTTTGTGCTGCTTTCAGACACTTTCAAGGAATATGAGAAAAGGATTTGATTCTTCCAATGACTTCCATTGATGTTAAAACTTTAATAGAGGGGGCCAGGAAGAATTTTGCATAACCTTGACAGCATTCTTCCAAGAACTGTTAAAAGTATGCTCTTCTGGCTCCTCTTTTTCCTAGAATGGGACTGAGAAAAAAGAAATCATTCACACATACTTTGTTGGATAAAATTTTCTTCCATCTTGATCCCTAAAGATTATCCTGTCACAGGCATGTCTGTTACCTAGCAACTATGATAAAGCCAAGAAAAAGACCTAAATATCAATTCCTTAGGAGTAATATAAACACTAACACATTAAGCTTTGAACTCTAAGGGAGTCTTTCTTTTATTACTAATGAAACTTCCAAGCTTTTCCTAACATAATGGAGAAATTGTCTTCTTAATGAAATCTGGTGCTATTGATCCATGCCTATTTTTGAAGCAGACCGTGTTCACTTCAAATGTTTTGTTGGCACACTGTACGTCTTTCAAGTTAGCCACTAAACGTCAAAATTACTTTGGTGACATCTGGAGTGTTGAAAGTAAACAAGATAATTCTAGAGGTGCCTGGAAGAAAACCTCATCATTGAACAACCCCAGATATTGTGGCAACTTGCAGACCTGATCTGTAACTTGCATTTTGTCCCTGACCTTTCTCCTTTCTCCTTCGTATAGGACAGTGCTGTTCTGAGAAACTGCGGAACAGAAGTGGCATCACAGATCCTTTTCACTGTCTTCATTCATAAAGCCATTCAATGCAGTTAACATAGTTTCTGTTCTAGCTGCTCCAAGAGTAACCACATATGGGAAGAGATTGCTCATTAAAATGGTGATAGGAGCCAAGCCTCTATCAGACTCCATGAAAAAAACGAAGTCCCTTAGGGACTGCAAAGGCACCAGCAGAACTTGTAGCAGGCTTCAGAGTAATAAATAATAAATTCCCACAGGCCAATCATGACCTAATTCAGTTAGCTTGCAGGCAGGGCTTGTGAATAACAGATTTACACAGCTGCAATTAAAACCAGAATTTGGCAAAAAACTCTTCTGTACTTGTATTCATAGAATCATTTATGCTGGAAAATATCCTTTAGATCATGAAATTCAACAATTAACCTAACATTGGCAAGTTGACATGCCCACCATGAAACCATATCCTTAAGCACCATGTCTTATACATTTTTAGAGACCTCTAGAGATAGTCACTTCTTTGGGCAGCTTGTTCCAGTGCTAAACAATGCTTTCAGTGAAGAAATTTTTCTTAATATCCAATCTGAAGGATTCTTGAAGCATCTTGAAGCCTTCTTCTCTTACCCTGCCATTTATAAACATGAAGTAAGTTGCTAAGGCAGCCCTGATCTAGACAGGTGCTTTTTCTCAGTTTGGTTGGTAACTCCTCTAACAGTCTTGTTTTGTTTGATCAGATTAGTTCATTGGTCTCAAGGAGCCCAACTTCTGGGTCAGGCCAAAATGATTAAGACGTAGCACCACTCAGAGTATTTAGTGTCAGGCCTTAGTTCTTGCACTTGCAAAATAGTTTGTGGGAGCACTTGCAGAAAGGGGATTTCCACAGGTATTGCATGATATAGATGTATGAAAACTGATGTTCCTATCCCCACATTCCCTTTTCCAACATATCTCAGTTTGGGGAAGGTAGCAGAAATGTTCCAAGGACTAGGTTCATTACCTTCAGCTTTGGCTTAGAGAAGTGTTAGGACAGCCACTTGCAGCATTCTCCTTGCAATTCGTCTGGGCCCTGCCTAGGTAACATGGATTCCTCACCCCAGTCTTGCTCTTGGACATCTCTTGCCCATCTAAAGGGTAGAATCGATAATGTTTGAATAGCGTCTTCTGGGAGGGTGAGGAAACTTGCAAGGCCTAGGTCTAAATCTTCTGCCTCTGTCACAAATAGATGCTCTTTCTGCCCTATGACATCAAAGTTGGTACAACCACTGATTGATTCCCCAGGTTATTTGTATTTTTCACAGAGCATCTGTATTAATGATAAGTAATGAACTTTAGTGGTATTCCATCTCTCTGGTTCATTTTCAAATGTGCCATCACTAATGATTTCTTATTGAATCAGGTTTGGTGCAGAGTCACTGACTTGACTTTACTTACTTCTTCATTAGACCCATCTAGCCTATTCCAAATATCTCCATCTCAGCTGGTATCATATGTATCTGTGCAGATTTTTATGAGGTCTAGATTGCTACCTTGTAATTCAGTTTCTTGGTGTTTTCTTGCTTTCTTTATATCCTGTGGCATTAATTTTATTTGATGAGATGGTTTTTTGTTTGTTTGTTTTTAGATATACCATTTTACCAGACTTGCTAGCAGCCTTTAATTTACCTTCAATTCTCAATCTTTTGTTGAAAATTAACTCTTTCCTTTTTGAATTTCTTCTTTTAACCTTTCAGCCCATTAGTTTTCAATTTTTCATATTGCAGCTAGCAGCCAGCAAATTCCTTCCTCTCTTCTGTTTTTATTTTACATGTATCACTTCAATTACTAAATTCATTCACTTAGTCTTTTAGATTGTGGCTTATTGCCCTTTGTCACTCCTTATCTTGCCAACCATTTTTCATAAAACTCTTTCGCAATAGGTGATACCATTTAGAAGGGGAATCAGTCAGCATTCTAAGCCAAGGATCCTGCTCACTATGCTAATTAATTCTATCTCCCAATTCTTTGGGAACAGGCAGATTCCTTTGGGCTCCTTGGTAGAACAATGACATAAAAAGTTGTTACAATCAAAACTTTGACCTGGACTCTCTGCTAATTGGGTCCTTTTACAAAACACAGGTAATCAATAAACTGCTTGGCTATAAGCAGAGTTTTAAATCCCTTTGAAATGAAATATTATTTGCAACAACTTAATTGTTATCTTCTTATTGTTCTTGATTTTATTTATATTCTGATATTACTTAATTGCTTGGGACATATTGATCGAGTAGAATTTGCACAGAAAAGGAAAAGCAGTTCTCCACAAACCCCTTAATGCCTTCCTTTTGCAACTCTTTTCTGGGTGTTTTTTGTGTGGTGTTTTTTTTTTTTTTTTTTTTTTTTTTTTTTTTTTTTTTTTTTTGTTTTTTTTTTTTTTTTTTTTTATTTTTTTATTTTTTATTATCATTTTATTTTGTTTACCTGATAATTTAATTGGGAAATTCAAGCTTTAACTAGTTTTGAACTTCTCTGTGAACTACTCTGAGAAAATAGGACTTGGTGGTTGGGGATAATGTTTTCATTCCTTTATTCTAAACATTTTTCAAGGGAACATCTTCTGGGAGATGAAGTTAAGTCCTACAGTTTTGAAATTACTTTCTCAGTTAGTGAAGGGAAGGCTGGTTTCCTGCAGAATATAGCTCAGGGCAAAATCCACACTTTTTTCCCCACATGTATGTAGGAAGTTATGAATCAGCAAGCATAAATCCAGAATGCCTTCTTAAGGCTGTCTGTTTCTCATCCTTATGACTCAGTAGCACCTTTTCCATCCAGCTTGACTGTCTCTCCACTTACTCTTCTGGAAAATAAAAATAATGTGAAAAAAAAAGTGGAATTCATATGATTTAATTCAAAACCCCCACAATACTCCCACACAAAGATTGTCCTTGCCAGTTTTGACATACAATCACACAAGATAAAACTCTGAATAAGGCAAAGACTTGCATACTATTTTTTTGAATGGAGTTGTTGGCTATTTTTGAGATGTCTGATATTGCTACAAGAGTTACGTGTTGGCTTTCTCTTGCAGTGTGTTTGTGTCATCCCTTTAGCTCAATAATAGGAGTTTGCCCATTCTCAGATTTGGAAACTGTGACAGAGGAGACAGGCTTGAGCAGGATACAGAGAAGAAGGCTTGAATAAACTGGTAAAATGGCAAAGACACTTCCACATGTACTGTAATTGCAGAGGTGAATCACATCTACACAGAAGTGTTTGCTGCACAAATCAATGATGTGAAAGTCTACTGGGCCATGATGAGAGATATCTATAATGCCCTTTGCAGCCTGTTCAGTGTCCCTTCAGATGCCATTATTCCATGGAACTTGATGCAAATGGATGTGGAACCAGAGCCTCTGGAAAGAACAGAATAAATGGTACCAGGCTGTCAGGGTACGAAGTACGTAATTTTCTCTGAAAACCAGCTTTGATAGGGACAAAACTTTTACTTAAGGACTGTGTTTCTGTGGCAGCAGGAGAAAGATGCCCTTTTAGACTTTGGAGCAGAGGACAAGCCTGTTGACAAAGGCCTTCTTGGCCTCTGATTTCCAGTCTAAATCGCACTTCTGCTGCCCCATTCTGCTCTTTCTCACTCCATGCTGCATGTAACTCCATCTCCATACTTCTAGGTCCCTTTTTTAACTTCCTCCTTATTCAGTCTTAGACTGCACTCTTGTTCTGTCCTGTGTTCAAACAGTCTAAATTTCCCTTTCTCTCTCTCTGTCCTGATGTCATGGCTGCTGTACCCTTGCCACTTCCCTCAGTGAATTGTATTCTGTGGTTTTGAAAACTATCTATTAAAATAGAAAGTGCTCATCATTCTTCAAATTTGGAGACATGCCAAGTTTCACCTGAGTCACATTTGTGTTAGATACACAGTGGCAACTGGAGAGTCTTTAAGCTTCACCTCTGGGCTATTTCAGCCCAGCCACTTGAAGGCACGTCTGGCTGGGCACCTCTCTGCTCTATTCAAGAGATCTGGAGAGGAACAATCTAAAACTGAGTAATTTCAAACTGACGTGCTCCTGAAACATCATGGCCAGCCTCCACCGCTCTCATCCTAAAAATAGGTGGAAATAATGGAAATAATGGAAATACTCATGGTGTATCATATGGTGATGCATGTGTTCGCATGAAAAGAACCTCTAAAGTATAATCTTTTTAGGCTGCAGAATCTTTTGTCCCCCCCTCTTTTCAGGCTTAGCACATGTTGGAACATGCCTAAGAAACAGTATAAGGAGAGTAGTGGGACAAATCAGGATCTGTCAGCACCTGTGCTATCAGCTTTACATTTTAGGGGCATGGATGACTCCTCTGGGAGCCAAGTCTTGGCACAGAAAATGTCAGAATGGAAATCTGCTCCATAAAAGATGTAAATCTAAACACTTCTCCAAGTGTTTAGCCTTTGAGGAAAAATATTGATATTGAAGATACCATAGAGAGGTTTTGGTCCAAGACAGCTCTTGTCATTCACCATGCAATTGTTAGCATTAAGGATTTGCTTACATCCCCTTAGAGGGAAAAGACCTGTTCTATGTACAAGGTAATTACGACTGAGTTAATAAAGTTGGGTATTACTCTTTCTTTTGTGAACTGGTAAATTCACTTTGGAAAAAATATGCTTTCTCTGTCTAGTAAGAGATGTCCTGATAGCTGTCAGGGAAATAAAATGAGATACTGTGATATTAGTATGGGTGTCACAGTTTTCTTCTAGAAGATATAAAATGTTAGTAATACTCGTAGATAAACTAGCCTGTACCATAAACCAAAACAACTAAACACTGTCTTCCTCTCTTAGAAAAATAGTATTCAAAAATGGCTGCAGCCATGTTCAAGAATGATTGCTCAATTAGTCATTCATCTCTATAAAAACTGAATTTATCTTACCAAGAAAATGTTTGTTTCCTGCTATAACAAGAATTCAGTATATCGGCAAGGAAATTGCATCATCTCACTTGTCTGCAATAAACAGCTGATTTATACTGAAATCATAACCAAGTATCTTGAGAAACTAGAAGTGCTTTTTAAGGTGAGCAACTGAAACTATTTCCTGAATGAAAAATGGATTTGATTTAACTGAAATCAAACACAAGTAACCACAGCAAAAATTTGCAAAATAACAATGGGTAATACACGGGGCGATGATCTAAAAAACAGACTAGAAAAAAAAGACCCATGAGGAACTTTCAGAAGCTGAACATAAGCTCTGTATTATAACCAGCTCTTCTGTAATTGGATGATACTTAAATGAACAGGTTTGATCCAAATCATGTTAACGTCATAGGGATCAAAGCTGACCAAAGAGAAAAAAAGCAATCCTCACAGAGAATGCAAGAGAATAAAAACGTATAGGAATACAGAATGTCATTAATCTATTGTCATAAATCTTTAAAGCACTTGTTCTTCACATTTGTAGCCTAAGAACTGAATGAAAAAAATTTGAAGACAACAATAACAAAACAAAGCAACCAAACGCAAAATCAACCAACCAAAACGTCAAACCAAACCCAAAAATAAAAAGCAAAAGAAAAAGCCAAAGGGGAAAATATGGGAGATTGGAATCCCAATGACTGATATAAATTTCTTTTCTTTTAAGCTTTGTAAGCTTGTCAGTCAACAGTAAAAGTGGAAAAAGAACCATATATATGAACACTGGTGACAGCTAGAGAGAGCAATTATTGAAATCAAATAAAATCAGGATGCAGCATCAGGTGAAAGTACCTGAAGTGAAAGAGACAAAGATGACTTTTTTACAGTATTTGTGAGCTTCCTCAGGTCATAGAAATGATCTGAAGGGTATTATTAGAACAGACAAGAATTGTTGCCTTAAAAACCCCTCCTGTTACCTCCCCTTTTACCAGAGGAGTGGTGGTGCTCAGATGTGGTAGTGCTGTATCATACAGTAAATGTCTGCTTAAGGATGGCACAAACAGTAGGCAAAAGGAAGTCAGCAGGAGGGTAACTGAGGGTTTTGGCAGTAATGGAGGGTCTGTGGGACGCTCTGTGATCTTCTTTTGTTAGAGACTCATACTACACAGTTTTGTGCTTCTGGGTTTTTAACTAGCTGAGCCCCACATAGCGCATCAAAGCATGTAATACTGTACTAACCTGAATAATACAGCTACGTGCTTGAGGAAAAAGAGGGAGTTAGATGCCAAGTGAGTGGTGAGGACCTCATCTGACATGGAAGAAATGGAGAGCAGGGCTCTGCTTTTCAGTCTGTATCTGTGAAATTGGATAATTAAAAATCTTGTCTTTCTGAACTGACTAGAAAAAATACATTTAGCACCCCTACCTGCCCATCACTGCAGACCTTCTTGACCTTCAGACCTTCTTGAGGTGTTTGGATGGGGACTTACTTGATGGCTTGGGGGATCCATTTCTTCTTCCTTTGATGCTCCAGACTTGGTCCAGATACTCCTTTTACTTTGCCCTACGCAATGTTCCAACTCTGTGGGTTGTGAACAATCTGACAGCCTACCCAGCAAACATCCCTGCTGGAAGTCAAAATCTGGGGGGACCTGAAAGAGAAATACAGAAGCAGAATTGGAAACATAGAGATAGGAATAGATCATCACAAGTAAGACTGTTTAGAAGAGGTAGTAATTGTGGACTAGCAGAGGAATTAATAGAAGGGAGAAAAGTTGGGCAATGTGCAAATGAGTAAGAGAAAAGGGCCAATTGTTGGTGTTTGCATGAAAACTATCTTAAATGTCATTGTTCTCCCGTTATAACACCTCTTGAGAGAGACCAAGAAATTTTCCATACTCTCTACAGCAAGATCTGTAAAATCTCAGTTGACAGAGCTGTTCCAGACAGCAGAGTGACTAATTTCCCCACACCACCTCAAATCTGTCTCCTACTAAGTTCCTCTCTTTGAAGAGTTTTCTCATCCCACCGCACAGCAAAGCTCGCCCACATCTGTGATGCTTTCCCCGGAACAACAGAAACAGTAACAAAGGATGACAAACTGAACAGAGCCTAACTTAACTGCGCAATCAGTTGTTCTGTAAGCACAGGGGTAAGACTGAATCACTCACATAAAAAATAAACCCCCTGCCCTTCAATATTAGCCAGTGACTATCAACATGACACTGAGACCATAAATGCTCTTCTCAAGGAGAGATAGCTGTTAATTAAGTTAAAGTTATATCACAGTCCAGTCAGCGTTAGGTAATCTTATTTCATCAGAAAACATCATGGTCGGTTTTGTTTTTACCTTAGCCTTTCCTTTCTGATCAATCTTACTTCAGCAGTGGTCTATCTCCAGCAGTACCCAGGCTATCGCACAGCTATGTCTCTGGCTTCTCCCAAAGAGCTGTCAGGGCAGCATAAGACATAACAAATTGGATGACAATTTTTGGAGAGGGCATGGAGAAATGTTCATTGTGGAACAGACACACATGAAGGAGAACATTTTGTTTAAAGTCTCTTTATTCTTGAAAAAATAAACCACTTGGCTTGCCACATGGAAGACATGCTGTTTTCCACAAGAAAGACTTTTTCATCTTGAATATTAGGTGTGGCAGTGGAGGGCAGGGTATGAAGACATTGGTCATTGCAGAAGACACTGAAATCTGTACTTTATCACATCTATCCCTGGCCATCAGTGTGTTAATGACTAGTGAATTAGGGGCATAAGAAGCAATTTCAGCTGGAGATTCTGGGGAAAATAGATTGGAAGATGTGAAGGTTTTTGTAAAATTGAACAAACGTTGCTGGTTAATCATCTGCTTGTGTGGGCCAAATTGTTTGCACTGTTTTTTTGAACAGATTAGAAGGCTCTTTTTAAAAAGAGGTGTGGATTTGTTTTCTGTTTACTGTTATATATTGTGTAGAGTAATGCACCTATCGCTGTGGTAGTACCTAATAGCAAATCCTGAACTGACAGAGTGCCAGAAGGAGAGCATGGAGGATGGCAGAGTTTACCTGTCCAATGGAGGCAGTTTGGATCCACAGGCTGTTTCACCCTGAGAAAGTGGCTACATCAATCTGCTCTATGCTATGCTGTATCACATGCATTCTTTGGCTTCATCACAACTACCTCAGAGATCTTTGTCTGACATGAAGTACACCATTCATGTATGCTGAGGATGTCCCAGCTACAAGAAGACAAATGAAGCTGAAATGGTGGTGAAGAATCAGTGTTGGGTGCTTACACAGGCCATTCAGTACCAAAATGGCACTCTAAATGTAGACCATTTAGAAATCATAGAAATATGACTATTTGCAGCAGTAATGTGTTCTCCAGGAATGGTATCTCTTCGTGTACTTTCCTACAACCAAAATATCTGGTTATGTTCTAAAAAATGGTGACATTTGAGACAGTCATGAAAATAAATTAAGAAAAAAAAAAGCTGAGCCCTGCCTTTAAGGACTCATTTATACATTTTAATATGTGTGCATAACCTTACAAAACC
The DNA here is from genome assembly GCA_027886175.1 of Phylloscopus collybita. Lineage (NCBI taxonomy): Eukaryota > Metazoa > Chordata > Aves > Passeriformes > Phylloscopidae > Phylloscopus > Phylloscopus collybita. Next base: position 42,749,429 of record JAJNNQ010000137.1, on the reverse strand, counting down.
TGAAAAGCTAAGCCGCTGCCAGGTAGTTGGATTTGGCAGCCAGTCAGCATAGGTATGACTAAATAAACCCATTGTTACTGGCCAGTAGTGAAATTTTCCTTGAGTTATGGACACAGAGCCTTGTGCTTTTAGTTCTGACGTGTCCTACCAGGGTGTGTTTTACAGCAACATTAAAGTGACCTAAAAATACGTGACACTCTGGTTGATTTAATACAATCTGAACAAATGCCCTAAATTCTTGGGATTATTAAGTAATGGTGGAACTTTAAAGAAGCTGGTACACTTCACATTTTAATTCAAATTTAATAGCTATGTTATTTGGTGGTGACAAATTTCTTGGTGAGCAATGTCAACCCAATCCAAAATGCATTACAATCTTGTTGGAGATAAAACAGGAACCCTATATTTGTCTCCATGTCCCATCATAGCAATATATATACATATTTCCAGAAAACCTTACTTTTACTGAAAGGAGGGCAAATTTAAGGTTCTGCCTTCCTTCACTGGGCTTATGCCAACAAAACCTACAGAACTTAAAATGGCAATTCTATCTAGATGCTGTCAGTTTTTTTCCTTTGGAGAACACAGAACTGGAAAGGACCGTATGACTTGTCTCTTCCAACCTCCTTCTTATTTTTAGTTTCCCTCCTGCCTCATACACTGTAAAGCTTTGTTGCTCTGGATGATTGTGGCAAGTAAACTCTAAATGGCCCTGTGCTGTAGAAAGGTGTACAACACTTGAGCTCTTGGAGAAGTTTGCTTCATTCTTTGTGGACCTTAATTGAAATGGGTGGAGGCACAGATTTTACCAGAAGCTTCTGTGAATATGTGGTAGGACAGGAACGCTGAAATTGAAAACTCATGTTTCTTTTACACCCTGTTGAGGGAGCTTCCTGATGTGTGCTTCTGCTGTGCCAAAAATGAGGGTCGGTGGGAGTAGCAGCTGTTTACTCTCATCTCCCCCTTCCTTCTTGGGAGCAGTGACTACAGAAATTATATTTTTTGTCTTTATTGACTTTATAGGGGATGGATTACACATAATGTGGGTATGCAAACCTGGAGGTTATTCATTATTTTGCCACAAATTTTTTTCCTAAACTACTAAGCAAATCAACTGGCAATATCTAAAATGGATTTGGTCAGTCTTATGCAGCCAAATTTGGGAAAAAGAGCTGCCACCAGGGTGGATTTGCCACAGTTTTGCCACATTATTTAAAATCCAAACCACTTGGAGCTTAGAGCCACAGTTAAGAGAATAAAGGGAATAGGAATAGAGACAAGAAAAGGCAGTTGGTGCCTGCCTCAAAAGTAGGTGCACCAGTTTCAGTTATTTAGAACTATATACATGACCAGGAAAGATGTTTCTTCTTAGACCACTTTGTCTAGTTGACAGGGTTGAATAACATTTTTAGAATCATAGAATAACAGAATGATTTGGGTAGCAAGAGACCTTAAATATAACCTAATTCCAACCACCCTGCCATGGACAGGGACACCTTTCACCTAGACTAGGTTGCTCAGACTTCCATTCAACCTGTCCTTGAACACTTCCAGGGGCACCCATAACTTCTCTGGGCAGCCTGTTCCAGTGCCTCACCATCCTCACACTAAAGAATTTCTTTCTAATGGTTAATCTAAAATTACTCTCTTTCAGTTTGAAGCCATTCTCCCTTTTCCTGTCACTACATACCCTTGTAAAAGTCCCTCTCCATCTTTCTTGTTGGCTCCCTCCAGGTCCTGAAAAGCTGCAATTAGGTCAGTCTGAAACCTTCTCTTTTTCAAGCTGAACAATCCCAATTCTCTCAGCCTTTCCTCATAAGAGAGGTTTTCCATCCCTCTGATCAGTTCAGTGCCCCACCTTAGGATTCTCTCCAGCAGGTCCATGTCCATCCTGAGCTGGGTCCCCAGAGCTGGGTGCAGCCCTGCAGGTGGGGTCTCACAGGAGCAGAGCAGAGGGGCAGAATCCCCTCCCTCCTCTGCTGCCCACGCTGCTTTGGATGCAGCCCAGGACACGTTTGGCTTTCTGGGCTGAGAGTGCACACTGCTGGGTCATGTCCAGCCTCTCATCCACCTGCCCCACCAAGTCCTCAGCAGGGCAGCTTTTCATCTGTTCATTCTCCAGCCTGGATTCATACTAGGAGTTGCCCCAACTCAGGAGCAGAATCTTGCACTTGGTCTTGTTAGACCTCATGAGATTCCCATGGATCCGTTTCTCAAGCTTGTCCAGGTCCCTCTGGATGGCATCCCATCCTTCAGGTGTGTCAAAGGCACCCCTCAGCTTGGTGTCATCAGCAAATCTGCTGAGGGTGCACTTGATCCCTTTGTCCACATCAGTAATAAAGATATTAAATAACTCTGGTCCCAGTACCGACCTCTGAGGAACACCACTTGTCACTGATATCCATCAGGGCTGTGAACCACTGACCACTAACCTCTGGATGCAACCACCCAACCTTCCATTAGATAATTTATAAGGTGGATATGCTATAAAGAAAAGCAAGGTTTCTGCCTGACCTGGAAAAATGACATTCTGGTTCCAGATAGGTTTACAGGTCAGATCCTGAACATGATAGTCTTATGAGTAGAACAGGAACTGAATGCCACCATGTGTTTCATCACTCCTTGCCTAAATCCTATCTGCAGCTGTTGCAAACCTAGAATGCTCAGAGGAATGCTGTTTTCTCCTTCACCCTGCCAAGATGGGTACAAAATATGTGCAAGATTGCAATTTCTTCTCTGTCTTCCAAGTTACCAGAAGGTCCCTTAAATGCAACAGAAATCTGGTGCAAACAAGTAGCACAAACATCCTTCGAAACACTGTCTACTCACAGACTCAGGATGCAAACACTAAATTTCCAGGGGTCATGAGGTTGTTATTTCTTTGTGTATCTTTCAGTTTGATTGCTCTCTTAAATTTAGAAATGCTTAATAAAATTCTGGAGCCTGACAGTGCCTTAATGGAAATTTAATGGAGAAAAGGACAAGCTATCTCAAACTCAGAATCTGCTGGGAGGAGTGCACTGCCTGATGATCTTCTGGCTGCTTATAAATGTGTCATATTTCTTTTCATTGATCTACATGGTCTTTTCTTTGGCTTGACTTTCCCTCTGGATTTTTTTTTTTTTTTTACTTCATATATATTTTTAAAAAAATTCTCTTGTTTTAAGCTTCCCATTCTCTTCTTTGAATTTGAGTCTAGCTTTGGTGTTCTATTTCTTTTTTGCTTTACTCAGGGATCCCTTGTGAGGGAACAGATCATAAATTCAAGCTTGTAGAGGTACTGTTCCAACTGTAATCTTCCATGATATGATAATGGTTGTGAATAGCCATCTTCAAGCTTCTGTTATAGCTCAGAAGAAAGGGCTAACCAGCTTCTGGCAATTCGGAAAGTTAAATTAGTGCAGTGGATGCAGATGCCAATGTTTTGACCACAGCAGAATCGTAAGAATCTATAACCATGTGACACTACACTGACTAACTCACCTCAGGTTAAATTCTAGTAGTCATCTTCAAGTCGTAAATCTCCCAGGTCTCTTCAATGGCTGCTTGTGTTTCATCCCCAGTGTTTCATTCAGTGACATTGATTTATTTGTTTTCCTAAAAGTGAAGGTCAAGAGAGCCAAGGACAGGCCATGCCTTAGCTGTGAATCTCAGAACTGGAAAGGCAATTAAGCTTGCACACATTTATAACTTGTATGAGGCCCCTTCCATTTTGTGGGCTTCTCTAAAACTGCAAGCTCTGAAAATCTTTACAACTGGCCCTAAAGCATATAGTTTTTTCCCCTCTCTAATTTTCTTTTAATAAGGCCTTAAAAAAGAGAAAAGAATGCAGCTGCTGTCAGTATTTCTATAACCAAAACCAGCTTCCAACCCCCTTATCTCCATCAGTAAATATTTTATAAGTATCCCACACAATATATCCACAGTTATATATGTTCATGGCAGTTAATGGCTTCCTGTTTTGTAGGAGTTGCTTACAGACTCCAGGACAACCCCCTCCCCCATTCTGCAGATACTAATATTTTTAATGCATTTGGGTAATAATTCTATTTCTATAAAATCCTCAAAGAAAATGAGAGTCCACAAACCTACATTAAAATAACATGAGGGATAAACTTAAGCCCACAGGAGCTAGAAAGTTGTGGGGTAAGTCATTCAAAAACCTAGGCTGACAATGTATAGCTAAAGTGCTGAGATATTGCACTAGAATGGGACTAAATAATGGGACACTCAACCTTCATCATCTGATCTCTTCATTGTTATATTCTGGTTGTCAGATAGTACATATAATGATCATTATTCTTAACATTAAAAATCACTGACCAACACTGTTTATCGTCTTTGTGAAATACAAGACTCTGGAGCAAGGGTTAATTAAAATTGGATATGATACATATTTTCATTCTAGAGATTAGAACTATGTATTTCTGGAGTCATAGGAAGCAAAATATTAAATAGATAATTGAAGCATTTTATTTCCTGTGTCCTGCATTCTTTTGGATCCTGTATAACTACCTGACTTCATTAATGTTTTACAATAATATGCTTAACATCTTATGGCAGTCTGATACTTTGACTCACATTAGATGAGTTTACACAGCACTCTGATTATGGATTCTGTTGGGTCCAGATTATGCCCCGTGCCACACCTGTCTCACGCCTGTCCTGTGTTTATGTACTCTGCTCTCAGGGATTTCCTGCTCTATGGTGGAAGCCCCAAACTTTCACCACTGACTGGATGAGAAGCCGATAACAAATAAACACATAATTTAGCACTCCTCTAAGAGCTTGTAGGTTAGCAGTCTGTACCAACTTTACATGAGCTTTTCTTGATTTGAGTAACTGTGGGTTAAGATGTTTTTTATTTTCATGTAAAGTTTTAGACTTTGTTTAGCCTGGATGTTTTATATTTACTAGCCACCAGACAATGTACAGAATTGGACTGAGAATGCACTAGGAGTCCAGAGTACACCTGCAGAGTGCTCATATCAGAGTTACAGTCACATCCCAACTGTCTTCTTTCACATATTGACCCTACATACTTCAGATTCCGTGCTGCACACAGTGCTCTCAGCCAGTGACTCTCTAGCTCTGTTCAAGGACTATGCTGGGAATGAAGTACACTAAAAAGAAAATCTGGGTGTCGGAATATCCGAATTTCAGGTGCATAGCCTTAAACTATACAAATTACGGTGATGCATGGAGATAGTGGGGTGTCCCAGAGGATGACTCAGAATATCTATCCGCTGGGCTGCCTAGAGTTTGGGACATAAGCTCAGGGACTTTGCTATCTTGTAAAAGGCTGCAGGAGCCTTTCTAGGTACCAGCAATACCACACCACTGTTAAAGAAGTTTAAAATGAGAGATTTTTCTTTCCAAATAAATGATAGGGTTTGAGTTCATCTCATTGATGACTTATTCAAGTAAGATAATTTCCTTTATTAACTATGTCTGGTTTTCTGCATTAGCTCTAACCTTAGTGCAAATGTATACTGCCTAATTACACACTGCCCTCAGGGGCAGAGAATTTATTGTTAGACTGCAAATGGAGTTCACATGGTATTCAGGAATTCATGAGATGATAGCTTCCTGAAAATGATATTTACAGAAAACCTAAAAAATCAAAGTGAGGAAACCCAGAGATAAGATTGCAAGACTGTCCAAGGAGCAGTTCTAACTAGGAATCAAAAAACCTCTAGCTCAGTACTGGGAGAGACCTTCTCTCTACTTGAAGCACTCTATCTGGAAGTAGAACCAAGGACATTTGCCCTACTACTTTATGAACTCATTTACAGTTCTCCAGATGCTCGCCACATCTACGGGACATATAGAGCTAAGCAGTTACAATTGCTCTTTAAAGCCTGAAACTAGGGCAGATTAATTTGATTAGACAGTCATCAAGGACAGAGAAGAACTGTAAGTTACTTCTGTCTCATGAATCCACCCACAGAGAGTAGACCAGAGAGAATTTGGCAGCTAATATTCAATCATTCAAGCCTTACCATTTAGGGAGAAAGAAGGACTGGGATAGTTTGATTTGCATTTTAATTTTCTTGGGGTGAAAAAAACAAATTAAAAAAAAATCAAAGAAAAATAACATGGTTTAATACAGAATAATGAAAAACATCTGTAAGTAGTTCTGCTTTACTAGTCCTTTCAAGGGCATGTATCTGGTTAATTTAGGATGGCAGCCTCAATTAAACAGCCCCTAGTAGCATGATGTGGCTAATTGCTTACTGTTTACCAGAGACTTTATTTCCTTTGAAAAAGGATGCTTCCTTTCTCCAAAACATGCCTGTTTTAGATTGAAGTTAGTACTTTGAGTCTGATTATTTAAATTTAAGATGCCCAAAGCAATAAAAAAAAGAAAGTAAAATAAATAAATTTACACTCCTTGCCATCTGTTTAGCAGGTGAGGAAAGAATATATGCTATTTTCTTAGTTTATTAGAGAATTATAGCATACTACAGATTTAAAGTGTGCCATAACAAAGTCAGCACTCATAATCTGTAGCTCTTTGAGTTTGTGTGGAGGATAGCAAAAAAGAAATTTGTCCATCTGGAACATTCACAATAGACTTTGGGGTTTGTATACTTTATTACTTAAGGAGAAAAAGTCTCTATTTTTTGTCATTTCCTTCTGCTCCCCTGAAACAACCAGCTTATGTTGCATTCTTAATGTATTTAGTTCAACAACAATGAATATCTTATATCCATTTCAATTTTAAAACAATCCAGATGATTTATGGAAAACAAAAATAATCTAAAAATATTTTATGGAGATTCTCCTATAGCCCTTTCCATACAGAGGAAGAATTTTAAACTTTCAGTGTAAATCCCGGAGTCTGACACTGGAGTCTAGCACACACAAATTGTTTCAACATTTCCAAGAGCTATTCCACATCTGTAGGAAAAACCTTACTTTCCAACCCCTCCAACCCATTGAGATCACTGAAAACAGGAGAAGTTGCTTCAGTCTGGGCATTCTTGAATACTTAATTACTTCACTGAAATACCTGAAGAGAACTGAAGGAAAGCTTAAGAGAAAATCTCAAAAGCATATTTTTTCACAGGTTAGGTTATAAGAAAGTAGCAGTCTCACCTCCCAACCCTTCCCACTACCACAAGCACATTCTTGCTCTCTGCACTGCCTGTCTCAGTGTCCAGATTACTCCTGCATTTACCATTCATGGCTGGCATTTCTGGGAAAACCTGTTTCCAGCTGCTTTCCACAGCCATGGTTGAGCCCAGGCAGGAGGTATGCAGTTCCTGAATTGAGTTCTCATAGCTATTCTGAGCACACCAAATCTCTAGAAAATTCTGATCTTTGGAGAATGGAAGCCATGCTTCTAGATGTAACAGAGAGCTGGTTCTCTGGTTCTCAGCCCAAGGACAACACACCTCTACAAATCCTGTAAAACAAAAAGTTCTGTTTACAGGGTTGTTAGTTCTTCTAATTCAAAATTTAATTCTATTTAAAGAAACTTCAAGAGCACAGTTTGAAAAAAAATTCCAGTGTTTCATTCTGTAAAATATCAAACCCGAGGGGTAGGGTTGTTGGACATTCCCCCTGTTTTCTTCTGCTTAAAATGGTTTGAAGAACATTACATTCATTTACAGATTGTTTCTTTCAACTTGAAAATGCATTTTTCAAGATGAAAAATTTTGCTTGTGAAATTTTGCTTATCTTTCACATGTATAGAGAATGCAAATGGCCTGAAAAATCCCTCCAGCACAGTTTAAAATATTTTTTGTCTCATAATGAAAACTTTACTGATGCCAGGCACTGGTTGCCACTGGTTTTCCTCTAGACATAGGCAGTTCTTTAGAGCAGCACCTTGCAACAACCATTTGGCTGCAGTGCTTGTGACTAATCCATGTTCTGTGCATGCCAGAACATTGGAAAGCCATTAATACTGCTGGGGAGTGGCAATTTCCAGAAGCAGCAGTTACTGCTCCTATTCTCGCAAAAGAACCGGCAAATCTGATTTTTCAAGGTTTTCCCAGTTCCACTTTGTTGGCAACCAGTTTCTTCAATGGGGCATGTTTCATTGTGATTGAGCAGCAACAATTGTTTTTCTTACACTGCCTTGTCATTTTTTGATTTGCATTCTTCACATTACATGGAGTGTAAAATAGTGGTGTGTAAATCAGATGAGGTCATGGACCTGGATTTAGGTGGAAACAAAGTGTCTATACTCATCTTCATAGCCTGAAAACCCCTCAGTTCTGATAGGGGCTGTATGGTGGATCACCTTTTTCAAAATGAGAAAACGATGACAGTTTCCTTCCAAATACAAAGAAGGTTCAAACCTGCATTTCCTCTCCTCATTAAGGCAGGCGAAGCCTGTGTGTATTCAAGAGGCCACTGCAAGAATGCTGGCAGTGTTTGTGTTTGAGCCTTAAGGCATCCCACAGTGTATTACAGAACCTGTCTATGCAAGTGATAGAGGGGCCTGACTCATGTGGACATGGAGAGAGCGACTGAATGCCCCTACAACTTGCTGCCAATTCAAGCTCCCTCCTGTACAGAAAGAGCCACATTTCCAGCACAGTAAGATCCAGGACCTGGGTCAGAGGAGTGATAAACACTTTATCGAGCTGCAGTCTTGTCCAGTCACTTGAAGATATCAATCCATGCATGGCTATTCCATCAGCTTTAGGCAGCCTGAGTTGGGGCAGCCAAAACAGTCATTGCTTTCCCCAAGATTGTCATGCATTCTACAAATATAAGTCCTGTTAACTCTTGAGCAAGATACATTCATCTCTTTTAACCTATCTGTAACTCCACTTGTGTGATGAATAGAATTCAGAATGGAACACAAATAATGTTTAAGAAAGCCGTGCAACACCGTAAGGGAGATGTTGACAAAGATGTTGAGATGTGCTTACAAAAGCTTTCTTCATTGCCTGATTGTGACCATGGAAACTCGCTGATGCAAAACCCTGTGATGCTGCAGACTGCTCTTTCAAGCCATTCTTATTTGATCTACTTTGAGGATAATCTGAAAGACTTCAGCTTATTGGAAAAACAATGTGAGGGTGGGGAAGAGGGGGAACAGCAGAGTAACAAAGCATGAAATACTTAATGTCTTTTTTGCCTCAGTCTTGTCTCAGTAAGACTGGTTGTTCTTTGGGTACCCAGCCCTTTGATCTGGAGGAGAATGAAGCTCTGTAATGCAAGGAAAAATGGTCAGTTAGTTCAGTTGGTTAGAGCATGGTGCTAATAATGCCAAGGTTGTGGGTTCAATCCACATGTGGACCCTTCAATTAAGAGCTAGACTTGGTGATTCTTATGAGTCCCATCCAACTCAGAATATTCTGAGTGGTTCTATGACCTTCCATACTTGTACACACACACACACACGTGTCTGTGAGACTGGATTGGACCTACCTCAAGTGTACTGAGGGAGCTGAGAGAAGTGTTCACTGAGCCAGTTGGCATCATTTCTAAGCAAACATGGCTGACTGGGGATGCCCCAGTTGACTGGAAGGTAACAAATGTATTGCACATCTTCAAGAGGGGCTGGAAGTATGATTCGGGGAACTATAGGCTTTTTAGTCTGACCTCAATGCAGGAGAAGCACATGAAGCAGATTCTCCTGAGTGCCATCATGCAGCATGTGCAAGATGACCAGAAGATCAGGACCAGCCAGCATGGGTGTATGAAAGGCAGGTCCTACCTGACACACTTGATATCCTTCTATGACAAGGTGGATGAGGTCTGTGGATGCCACCTTTCCGGACTTCAGTAAAGCCTTTGTTTCCCAAAGCATTCTCTAGGAGAAACTGCTTGTGGCTTGGACAAATGCCCTCTCTGCTGGGTGAAAAATAAGCTGGATGGCTGAGCCTGGAGGGTGGTGGTGAATGGAGGGAAATCTGGTTGGCGACCTGTCACCAGTGGTTTTCCCCAGGGCTCACTGTTGGGATCAGCCTTGTTTAATACCTTTATCACTGATCTGGAGGAGGGGATTGAGGGTATCACTGGTAAGCAGATGACACCAAGTTGAGATTGATCTGCTGGAGGAATGGAGGGCTCTGCAGAAGGATATAGAAAAGCTGGACTGATGGGCTGAGGCCAGTAGTATGACTTTCAATAAAATGAAGTGACAGGTCCTGCACTTGGGTCATAAATACCCAAGTAAAACTAGTAGAGAAACATGCTGGAGAAAGAGTGCCTGGAAAGTTGCTTGGACAAGAGGGACCTGGATGTGCTGGCTCCATATGAGCCAGTGTGTGCCCAGGTGGCTAAGAAGGACAATGCCATCCTGGCCTGTACCAGGACAAAGGAAGGGATCGCCCCCCTGTACTTGGTTGAGCTTGCATCTCAAATACTGTGTTCAGTTTTGTGCCCCTCCCAATGGAAGTGCTGGAGCGTGGAGCTAGTATGAAATGGAGCTTGTGAAGGGTCTGGAACACAAGTCTGATGAGAAGCAGCTGAAGGAGCTCAGGTTGTTTAAGCTGGAGAAAATCAAGTTCAGGGGACACCTTATTACTGTCTACAACCACCTGAAAAGAGGGTATGTCCAGGGAGTCAATCTCTTCTGCAGGTAACAAGCAATAGGGTGAGAGAAAATTACCTCAGGAGAGGTTTAAATTGCATATTAGGAAAAAATTCTTCCTAGTAGTCACAGGCTTCCCAGGGAAGTGGTTGAGTCACCATCCCTGGAGGTATTTAAAGATGTGTAGACACCTCGCTTAGCAACATGGTTTAGTGATGGACTTGGTAGTGTTGGGTTAGTAGTTGAACTTAAGATCTCAAAGGTCTTTTTCAACCTGAAAAATCTACAATTTAAAACTCAAGCCCCCTGTCTAATCAATGTTAGCAGTGTCATAGAAACGGAGACAACACTCTGCCATTATTCCAAAGAGTACAGAAGAGTCAAAGCCCTAATATTCTTCCTAATGAAATCTGAGAAATAAAAACACTCCCTACCATAGTGTGTGTCACCTGTGTTGATCTAATGGATCAACACCTTTTCTTTGTGCCCTGTAATCATCAGTTCTTGCCAAAGAATCAAGGTGCACATTGTCATATGTTCCAAACTTTGAAGCTGCATTCTGTTAAGGATTTTTAGAGTAGGCAGTGAGCCCGTTCTGACAGAGACATATTCCAAAAATATTCCAACCTTCTATTTCCCCTGTGAAGAATTGGAGATGGTATATAATGACATTCATCACATAGCCACAATGAAAAGAATCTTTAAGAAATGTCGACTTTATTAGCTCACCAGCTGTGCTTGCTGCCAAGCCCACCTCAGGTACCATTTCAGTTGCTCTATCACTCATGACTTCCCTTTTCCCAGGAGCTTTCATTATCCTTCAAAGAATTGAAAAATACTTGAGAGATACAATAGAGGAAAAGGGCAGCAAATGCTAAGCAATGGCTGAACTATAAGCATTTCTACTAAAACAGAGTATTCAACTTATTTGATGAATTAAGAGATCAGTGATCCTTTACTTCTTGAGCTATAATAATAACATTTCAGACAGGAAAAAAAAAAAAAAAAAAAAAAAAAAGACCACACAGGCATTTCTCAGATCCCAGCCTTCTCATTTCCTGATGAATTTGTTCTCTTTCAGAATTGGATGATTGAAGAAGTTATCCTGGCTTCTCGCTTTGCCACAGGTGCCCGGGTTTCTAGTGACTCTTACCCCTATTTAATTTACACTGCTGCCAAATTGCAAGACAGAAGCCAGACAACTCTGCCAAAGCAGACACCAGAGCAGTGGGGCAGACACAATAGGAGTGGACCATACTCCTGGGTTCGCTGGCAGTAAGACACCATATAAATAGAGTGATGCTCTCTCCATCCTTGACACTGATCACTCTTGTCTCATCTGCCATAAAAAAAACTTAACAGTTTATCAATACTTTTTTTTTTTCTTGTTACTTTTCCAAAGACTGGAGGATGCCATTTCTTCCCACTGATTTTTGAGGGAGTTGCAGGCTGGCTAATTGGTTATATTTAATTTCTGTAACTGATAACGTGTGAGTTCCTTCTAGCAAGACCCTACTGTCTGGGAGGAGAAACAGTGGTTTTTCCATGCTATTATTTAAAAAGCTATGAAACCACTTTCTATTTTGCCAAGAGAATATACTGAAAACTTGCTATACTATTTCACTCCAAATCTCATTGTGTTCCCTGGGAAGGATTCATATTTCACAATGAGTGTTGTCAGACTGAATTAACCTGAGAATGAAAACATAACAGAATGGAACTATAGAGAAACGATTCAAAATGTAGCTTGTTTCAAGTGGGAAGTAAAACAAGACTCAGGCACTGTAAAAGGATGGAGCTTGTCTTGACCAAGATTTTACAATGAATGCAAGCTAGAACTGGAGCCCAGCACCACCAGTTCTCATTCCTGGACAAAAGATGTTTCAATCTGTCATATAAAGAATATACCTATGTATCAACCCACAGGGACTACGGGCATGTTTTAAATTAAAAATATTGATTTTCTTACCCCCAGTAAAAGCACTTATGCCAAAATACCACTGCTGCTTCTGAGGCAGAAGGTGGAAACTGAAATCCGCCTAACATCACATATGCATAAACTATCTTACTACATGACTACCTACTACAAATATAACTTCCAATTTGAAACTGAGACAATTTTTTTCAGATGTATTTAACTTTGCAAGTCCTGGTTTCATGTTCATTGAAAACATGACAGGTGTACCCTATTTTATATACTAGTAAAAAAACTTGGGGCTATACAGCTTGTGTAAAATAAAAGTAATTATATATTTAATGTTTCCTGCCTGTGAAATGGTCTCTCTTTTCTTGCTTCAAATGTGACATTTAGACAGAGGTGAGAAATATTTCTGAGCCATCAGAAAATGTTCTGTAGCTGGTTTTTATGTGATATCATACACCCTCAAAGATGAGTTTTCTGCCAGAGTGCTCATTCTGTTTGCTGTGTTATCACTCTGGTTAAACTGAGACAGAGTCTCCTGGTACTCTGCCTGTCGCTTGTGACTCTTCTTAGAGGAGAAAGGAATTTGTCTGACATTCAGGCAACAACAGAAATATGAGAGTTTTCTAACATAGATCAGATGTTGATATAAAACCAAGAAAAATTAGAAATGAGTTGGTTGATTTCTGAAAAACAAGGGAAAAACCTCCAGAGAAGTTATCACTAAGTCCTAGTGACACTGATTACAGAGCCAGATGTGCACAGCTCATGCTCAAATCTGCCTTGTGAAGTTTTAAACTGGTTGTTAACAAAGCAAGAGACTGCCATTGAAATTATCAAAATAAATGTAGAAGGGAGAAGGGTTTGTTTCTACTGGCTATCAACAATCAGTGGAAGATACTAATGAGAACAATAAACATTTTAATAGTAAGTTTTGAAATGTATTTCAAGTTTCACTTGAAAGTACACACTTTCAAGTGAAACTTGAAATTGGCAACTTTATGGCAGGTTTCTTTATGCTGACTTATTTGGGGTGCAACAATACCAAAAGAAAGTGGGCTGTGTCCACCTTTCCCCTGAAGACAGAGAGGAAAGAGATTCCTGTACAACTCTAAGAGCTTCACAGCCATCTTTTGTTGGTGTCACTCATGCTGGCCATTTCTGTGGTTGTTTGGCAACAAGGTAAGAGTGTACAAACAAGGCACTAGGTTGGTGAGAGAAAAAAGGAGACAAGCCAAGGAGGGGATCTCTCTCCAAGCATCATTGCCAGGGAATGAGGAAGTTCTGTTGATAAGCTCATCTGTGCTGATTTTATAGGTCACTTTCTAGCCCTGTGGATCTTCCCAAGGGACTACCAGACCTGAGGAGTCTCTGTTCCCTTCATCAGGAAGGAAGGGAGTAGAGTGTACTGAAGATACTAGAGGTGCCTCAAGTTACGCAGGATTTCCATCAGGTTTACATGCTTCCTCTTCTGTTATTTCAGCCTGAAAATTCCCTTCACCCTTGCCACTACCATGTCTAAGTGCTTCTAGATACTATTTCACCTTCTGCGTCTTCAAAGCCTCAGGCAGCTGAGAGACAACAGCTGAGGGGAAGCGGCAAAAGAAGTTGCTTTACTATAGCGCTTTCAGGAGCATTTCAGACTGGTGGATTCTGTGACTGTGGGAAAGGATTTTCTTAGACAGCAAGACTTGCTTGTCACTCTCAGAAGAATAATATTCCATCTCAGAAGAACAATTGCTGGTAGTTCCTTCAAAATTTAGAAAAAAAGTTCTGCAGGAGTGATATGTTACAACAGTCCTGAGCAGAGAGATGCGATGGGTCAGAAAGGTTTTTGGTGCAGGCACATCTGATTCCTGGATAATTTTTCCCCACAGTTTTCAGCAAGATATATTTATGCCCAAAAAACCCACATGAATAAGAATTCTTGCTTTGTAAGAAAAAAAAAAAGCGTAAAAAATAATTTTAAGTTAATGGAAACATTTCTCTTACTATATACATTTTCTCATGTGACTGCAACTATCATTATTTTTTCTAATAGCTATACAAAAGCCAACACTTCCAAAATTGCACTGTAACAAAGAGCAGACTGCAAGATAGAAGGAGACAAAAGGGTACAAGGAAACAGTGAAGTAATACATCTTTGCATGACAGGCAGTGGGGCCAGTGGCCTGGTACCACGACATTACAAGCAGTTTAAGCCAGTAGAAACTAGTACCTCTGCCAAAAATGACAGTCCTGCCCTGTCTTTTTCTCTGGTTGATTATTCTAGCTTCTGCATCCCCTGTACACCCTCCCTTTACCGGCTACTCTAGCCCAGTACAAGCGCTGATGCAGAAAAGAGCTAACAGAGCAAAATATAGTTATTTTTACCCATGTCAACTTCCTGACTCTTCATTGTGCTGCCAACAACTGTTTCTGCTGGCACATGTCAGGGGACCAGAAAAGTAGTGATCTCTATGGGTGGGAGGGAAGTGCCTTTCTTAGTGGTGGTGTTCTCTATTGCAAGCTCAAACTAGTGTTGAAATGAGGGACACACTAAGCGTAGCATTTTTTATGGGCAGAAAAAGGAAGTTCAGGTTGGATAATGAATTTGCTTGTAGGATGTTTTAAAGGAGCTCCACCCTGTGGAACACAGTGGGCAGTGAAAAAAAAAAAAACAAAACCACAACAAAAAAACAACAAACCAAGAGTATTGATTAAAGAATGTAAGAAGCTGCTGATATTCTCTGGTACCCTGCCTTGACTAAGTCAGAAGTCTTTAAAATGGATAAGACCTATTGGCCAAGCAGGGCCAAAAAAATAGAAGAAGTAAAGATAGTTGAGATGGTACAGAAAGAGGAACAAGGGAAGGGATGGACAAAAGGTGTGATACAGATGAAACAACAGCTTTGGAAGAAAACTTTCATTATGCTTAAAACTGGGCACTGAGTTCCACCCTCCCTTAAACCAGGAAGTGCTCCTCTTTTTCTCAGTAAGAGGAAAGCCAGGCTAAAGTAATTTGCAGGCATCCTACAACAGAGTGATGGAGGCCCATCCTGTGACCATTGTCACTGGTGGATGGAGATGTAGAAGTCTAAAAGGACCTTTAGGCTGTGATGAAGTGATCTCCAGTAATCCTTGTTAATAGTGGTTTTTTTGGCAGCAGGACCATAATACAACATTCTGTTTCCAAGTGTTAGCTTTTAATATTTGAGTAAAAATTTGCTCATATTGCTTTGTGTTTTCATCTAGATGAATGTATTTAATTATTTTATCCCTCTCTGAGCTCCCTGTACCTTGAATACTGAAACATTCACTGCTTCTGCAGGAGATCTTACAGGCATTGCAAGAAAGAGGGTGTTTTCCTGAAACAAGGAACAGGTTACTGACAGATAAGGAAAAGGTTGCATTGCTGATAGAGAGCAGAAGAGGCTAATTATATCTCTTAGTATCTCAATGGCTTAGTCATTCATGCCCAGGGGAGCAGTAAAGAGGCACTTGCACTTAATGCTAATCACTCCAGAAACAAAGACTTCCCATTGCTGTTCTCTGACTTGCCAAGGCAGGTACATCCTAAATGCTCTCAAGTTGCAACACTGAGATTTGGTTTGTATTAAAGAGTATAGTTCAGGCAAAGTTGTTCTCTTGCATTACCAATTGAGTAATCTGAGGCACAGATGAGAGAGCTAGATACCTTGGATTTAGCTAGGAGCAGAATCCAGTTCTGTTAGATCCTGGTCCTGTGCTTTATCTGGTAAATCATACACTTTTTCAGAGTTTAATCAGATATTGAATGTGTGTTTAGCCATGGCTTAGGATACACTAATTAATGTAAATTAAGACCAGTTGGATATCTTCCTTATATGCAACAGTGCATCACTCACAGAAGGTTAACTGGATGTGTGGACCATGTCTCTTAACTCTGTTTGGCCTCTGGAAATATTAGGAGAGTAAATTGTGTAAAATATGCCTAGGTTTATTTTTTTTATAATGACAGCTCTAGTACTAAAAACTCTGTGTTTGTTTGTCTCTAGAAGGTGATTTTTTTTCCCTACTGGAAATCCTCTTTTCAGCTCCTCTGCATGAAGCTCTGTGAGCAAGAATCATGCATGAAGAGAAAAGAACACAGGGGCTTTAGGTTAACACTGCTGTTTAGGCACGGGCCAATGATCAAACACCAGCTTGGGTGGCAGGGACAGTGCTATATAAGTTATAAATCCAGTACCTTGCTCAAATGACCAAAATATCCTGAGTTAATTTCAAACAAAAGTACTTGTATATCAAAAAATAAAATATCGGTAAAATTCTATCTTGTGTTAGTATTGTACTGGGAGTTGCTACTGCCGTAGTTTGGTCTGCAACTCATTGGAAGCCATGGACTCGGGGGTGATTTTCAAAGGGACATAGTGAGCTTTTGTCAGCATGGTGCTCATCCAATTTAGGATAAGCCTGTATGACTGGAAAGGCGTTCTTCTGGAAATGCCTTGGGTGATTTATCCAGTCCCTGAAATAGTATCACTGTACTGTAGAACAAATATTCTTTCTATTCCCAAACAGAATATTTTACTTATTGCTACCTTCCCTCATGCTTAAGCATCAGTATTACTCATAGAGTACTGTAGGACATATTCAAGTGCTGATTACAAGGTAAAATGCATTTTTAGGCCAGAAGGCCATTGTCCTGTTTTGCTTTAAAATCCTTGTTACTGTACATCTATGGATACACTAGCTTTGTATAGATTTGTTTATCCTTAGCACAATTGTCCCTGTTCCAGCATTCACATATGTTTTGCTGTTGCTGACAGACCATTCCTTTCTTCCCTTCTGAAAACACAGGCCAGACAGCAGGATGCCATGCTGCAGAGGTACATCTGTGGCAGAAGAGCATACGCCAGGGCTTCAGCTGTGAAAAAAGTCTCTTTTTACAAATATGATAGAGCACAACTTGCTAAAAGACACTGAAAACAACTTCTGGAGATGAGAAACAGGCTGCTAATTTGCTTGTGAGGCTGTGATGCTATTTCTTTTAGCTGCAGAGTAATCCTGGTATAGGAATGAATAATGAGAAAGCATTCTAGAAAATTGAGGCATTGAAATTCCAACTATTTCCTAATTTTTTTTTCCAAAAGACCTGAAAATATACTAAGAGCCTGAATGTGTTAATGCATCTGTTTTTGTCTACCTAAAACAACATTTGGTTTCTCTGTCTTCACAAATACTCAAAGTCTCAAACATTGTCACTTATGAAAAGAGAAACCTTTTATTACTGTGGGGCTGCTAACAGTGGATCTGTGATTGGTGGGGCCTAGTTTATTTCAGAGCAGGGAAGTAAAATGTTTTGTTTCCACCCAGACTATCCTGCAAGATAGCTCAGCACATCCTACCATGTGGGAGCCACCTACAAGCATGGACTTTCTTAGCACTGAAGGCAAAGAGTGAGGTTTTGCATCCATACCTGAAACCAGGTCAAGCTGTTTGAGTCCTGAGAGGGGATGTAAACGACTCTCACCACCACGGTGTGTGTTGGTCATGTCAAAAACTCAACTGCTCTCTTTTCCATTTCCTACCAGCACGTGTGCAGGCTGTCCTCTTGCGCTTCAAAATCTGCTCAGGCAACACAAGGCTGCCTTGAAGAAGTGTCTCTCAATCTGTGTCCATCTGACCTCATTGCCTCCTTCAACACTGAGCTTCTCAGATGGGATGATGCCTGCTGGGTGAGCTTGTCTGTAGTGGCCAGGTTTCTCACACTGACTGTACAGGGGCTGGACAGGGAGACAAGTCAGCATGTATGTGATGCAGCTCTGGGTACATATTTTCACCCCCTCTCCAACAGAAAATCTTGAAGCAAGAACAGGCTTCAGGAACAAGGATATTCCTCAGGAAATTTGGAGTTTCTTCCATGTCTCTCCATGGGAGAAATTCAGAAACCCTGCCCTTGTCCTTGCCCAATTCCCTATAATCTGGGTAAGCAAGGTGAATGTTGTGCATGGGCTATGCTATTGTGGCTTCATGTATTCAGCAGGGCCTTCTCTGATACCCAAAAAAGCTGTGCTATAAAGATATATTAGCATGGCATCCCAGGGGAAAGACACTCCAAAAGTCTGTGTCCCAGTTTTTGGGCTGCTATTAGGAATCATTCTTCCCACTGCTGCCATGTGGATTGACAACTTGTTGCCTTAGGCTTTCATGCTGAGGGTAGATCTGGGTGTTGGTTTTAAAAAATATTCAAAGCCCTAAAGCACTTTATATCAGGTATTCTTATGCCTTTTAGTAGGTCAATCACTCCCTGTAGTTTTTTGTGCTTTTAGCATATACAGACACAGTGGCACTGATATCATAACCCCTCAGAAACCCCTGTAATATAAAATACTTTGAGTTTGAGTCTTACATTGAAGAAATAAAAATAAATTAATGGGGTTTGACTGCTTGAAGATTACTATACAAAATTTTTCATGGTTCCTGTTCATAAGGCTCTTGGAACATGATGTGGGTAATTTCTCATGTTGGGAAAATCTCTCTGTTAAGAATTATGGCTCTCCAGCTCTTAGGACTGTTAAAGCTGTTAAGACTAATATTTGCATATTGATGGGGAACAGAAAAACATGCTTTTAAAATAGCTAGTTAACTTTCCATTGATCATGAGTTACTGTCACTATGACATTTGTCATTTTGACCTTTTATTTTATATTTCATAAGTCCCGATTGCTGCTCCAGTGCATGAGCCAATAGAAGAATTTTGAACACAATTCTGACTGTTAACCTCAAATGTTGTATTCATCCACAGATATTTGAATTGTTTCCTAAAAATGGAACCTTGGTTGTTTTGAGCAATACTCTTAAGATTATTAGTGTGCTCAAAGAAGAACAATTTGCCTTAGGTATAGATCATAGGAAGATAGTGATCTGGGTTCAAAATAAAGAGAGGTGAGTTAAGCCACTTTCTATCTAAGGTTCAAATCCACCCCTGCTTTTTTCAGATGTAGGCAAATGCTACCTCCCAGTGAAGTTAGTGAAACAGTTTAGTGCCTTGTCTCTGAAAAGTTTTTACCCTTGGTTGCTGGGATACTCTGAAAAGTGAGATCTTTGTTGCTTTGCCAGCGAAAATGGCCTTGTGTGCAAGCTCACCATGTTCACCAGTACTTTGCCCTGAGAGGATATATTTCCTTTGCTATGGACTTTTTTCTGATGAATTGTACTGATCCTGTGAGAAAGAGGAGCAAATTTTGACCTGAATGATGAAAAAAGCACCAAATTAGGGCAAAGAAAGAAACATTTTTGTTTCTTTCTACCTTTTGTAGAAGGTCTCATAGAAGATCCAAGGAATTTCACTTGTCATAACTGGGAAGCAGAATGGAGAGAGGCAAGGCTGCAGGTATTTGTTAGGTCAGGTGTCCAATAAGTTACAATGTGCACATTACCCAAAAAATCATGGTTAAAAGGCTGGCATTGTGATAGTGCCTTCTCTTTAGTGCCATTTTGCCCAGCCTGAGCCCAAGGAACACCAGTAGCCCCACTGCATCCCTGCTCCTGTACAGTACCTCTTTCAAGTGGTGGGGACATGGCACCCACAATACCACCTCACCCAAACAGGTTTCACTTCTTGTCTAGAAAAATGCCTGGCCAGAGCAAAGCTGCTGCATATCTGATATGCATGGGAATCCGTGGAGCTTGGGAGAGTCAAAGACAAAACAGCACAGGGAACATGGTGAACATGAAAGGGATCCCACTGCTGGGGTCCCTTTGCAACAGTCTTCCTTGGAGAAATGGAGCAGCCCTCCTGGCACATGACAGCAAGATCTCAAACGCAGAAGAATCACTTATGGTAAGCCATAAATGACCAGGAGCTAGAGATCCTTGTCTCCTCCCTTCATAACCCAAGTGCTGTTGACTCTTGATGAGGTATAATTTCACTACATGAGTCAGAGTTATGTGTATCAGGCTTATCCAGAGTTCTTAGTTTCACAAAAGAAAAGTCCTAAAGTGAGGACACTTACTGATATTGTATCAGAATCTGTAAGCTTTTATGTGTACTTTCAGTCTTTATTAAAAATGTAATAGCAGAACACACAAGAATATTGGGTTTATCTAAGTCTCTTGTATTCCTCCTGTCTCACGGCAAGTTTAAATTTTTTCAACAAACTAAACAAAAATATCTGGTCAAAATATAGGAGGGAAGTTCACATAAGACTCTCAAACCCACTAATGTGATCTGTTTTTTATATTTTGCCATGTGTTTCTTCCACACTGTCTGGGATAAATTTATAGCAAACATTTAAACCCCTGAAAAAGAGTCCCCAGACAGGTAGTTAGAAGTCTTTTCCATCATTGGTATTTTATAATAAAATTAATAATGCTCTACCAAAACAAAAAGTCTCTACTCGGAAATGTAAGCCTCAACCCACTAATGGCCACATCACTAAAACTGGCAGAATGTACTCAGCAACTTTTCTTTTATCAGCAACAATTCAGATAAAGCTGGCCTTTGTTGGAAAAAAAATTAAAAAATTAGGCACTCTGTGTGCTGTAAAGGCCAGTTTAAATGCTGTAAAATTTCACACACTTCTTTTTGTTTTTTTCCAAACCAGCCAACCCTTCAGATCATCAGATGCATGGGACCAATTGTTGTCACTCTGAATAAATTTAGATTTAAAGAAGGAGTGGATTCCTCCCACCCGTCTGTGCATCTGTAGTATGAAGGATATCACAGAAGTGATCAAGCCCATTCTAAACTTAAAATCCACAAACCTGTCTTCAAAATATCATCTTTGAAACGGTATATGCTTACATACCTGACCACCTAGGTTTTTGAATGTAGTTTTCTTTTTTTTTACATTTTGAGAGTCTTGTAAAACTATGTCTTTAGAACAACACTTATAATGGATGTGCTTTCCCTTCTGTCTCCATTTTAATTCTCCTAGGAGTCACTAAGTCCAGACTTTTCTTCTTGCTTTCCATATGGTTGGCAGGAAATAAAGCACATTGATGAAAACGCCTCTATATAACCTGTCACCCTGAGGAAAGGGCACATCCTGGTAAATTAGCATTTCCTTCAAGTGATCCAAGAGAATTCAGAATTTGCATGTGACCAAAAGAAAAGAGTGGGGAATGGTCTGATTACTATGCTGCCATGAGAATGTGAAAAACAACAAATACAGTATGTGTCTAAGCTTAGAAAGATTTCAGCCTTTGCTTTGCAGAGAAAACACACAATTCTTTACTTATTAAAGAAAAAATGTAAGGAATGTAAGGAATTTTGATGGCAGAAAATTTTTCTCTTTGATTTGGAGAGTGATGTAAGGTGACAATTAACTGTGACATGGAGCGGTTTCTCAAATTTTAAGTTCAAAAGCTTACTAAAGATTATCTGTTGTTAAATTAGGTAATCTTTGCTCCAATAGGCACTGCCAGATTTCCTTGCCACTTGTGGATGTGTTGGAGATGTTAAAGAAGTGGTTGGATACATCTAATTAACTGACTGAAAATCCAGTGATCGTGGGCTGCTACTAAGTGTTTCTAGATCAGAAGCCCCTGTATGGTAGAATTCTGCAGGCTGGGAAAGTATTGTGGGTTAACATCTCTACACATGCTTATGCTGTTCTTATTTTTCCACCTAGGCATCCATGATGGGCCGTTGCAGGACACTGTTTACTGGGCTTTCATTCAGTAGCACTTTCACCTGCTCCAACACAGTGCTCTCCATTCGTATGAAAGCATCAGTCAGATCTAATGCTTCAGAATACAACTGAACAAAACACCCCACCAGGTTTGTCATTGTCTGAAGATAAAAGTGAACAAAATGTGACTAGTGCTGAAAAAGTATCGTTTAAAAGATGCCTAGATCATAGCAGCAGGTGACCCATGCTATATAAAAAGGTGAATTAATTTACTCCTCTCAACCTCTCAAATTCCAGAAGAACCTGAAATAAGAAGTTCCCTGATTGACTCTAAATTTGGGGAGCTGTATGTCCCTGGGCCTTTGAGCAATACATGCAGATTGGGCATCTGAAAAAAATTCATTCTTTCCCCTCCCCTTTCTGTGGTCTGTTTCAGAGGCTTGTTGGGAGGAGAGAACCCTTCTCCACCATTGGAGGGACTGTGTCTAAGTAAGGATGGAAATGTGTTCACAGCCATGAGACCAAAATTCGCCCTGTTTGCTCAGGTTGAAAAATTAACCCAGAAGGAACATCTGGTTGATCTTGTTAAATTTTTTCAAAACACAGCAAAGTTTTGCATAACAACGGGCAAATAGACAGGAAAATATAGAAAAACAAGTTTTATGTCTACTATAAGCCTTCACACAACAGCAAAGTCAAGAGTAATGCGGTTAACTCAGGAGGCATAAAGCACTACTGAGTTTAACTCTTATTTTTTAAAATGCATCTAGGAAGACATCCATTAATATTTATCATGCATTAATATTTCTTTAAAATTGAGCTGAGTCAGTTTACAGGGAGCAGGGAGAGGTACTTTGTGTTTTTTTGCTTGTATTTTCTCATATTCAGAGGTATGGCATCTTCAGCAAAGATGCAGTGAATTTCTGATTCTGTTCTATCTCAGTTCTCATCTGTAACATGCATTGAGTCATCAGACAGTGCCCTTACAGACAGCCTTTTTAGGTCTATTAGGTTGATTTTTATAAACATTCAAATTCCAGGGAAAGCATACAGTGACTAAACTCTTTGCTCTGGAGGTAATCAATGTTTGGGAAGAGATTTTTCTGTTGATGTAGGAGTACAGTTAGAGAGGGAACTAGAGCAAATCCTTCTGATGTGCACCTGATGGAGCCAGCAGGCTTGGAACAGAGGAATAAAGATTTTCATTAAATGTGCAGTGACACACCAACACAGAGCTCTTATTCTGTGAGTCACCTTTCAGAAACAAGCAAACAGTGGCAAGAAAAGCAAGAAAAGGTTGGGTGCCAGCAACCTGATAAATCATGGAAGGGAATCCTGTTTTTTTGTTCAGAACTTTAAGAGAAAATACTAAATCCAGAGCTGAAACAAGGGTTGCACCTAATAAGAACATAAACATTTGCATCCAGTAAGGTTACAGTATATAATGCATTTTCTTAATTAGCAGGTGAAAGACTGTTGTTTGTTCTCTAAAACTTTCTCAGTCATTCAAAATGTTTCTTCAGTTCCCTTTTTCTGCTTTCAGAAACTAACCCTGTTCATATTGCTCAAAAACACTTAATGGAACAAGTACCACATTAATAAAAGAGAAGCACTTTGCCTGGAATGTCTTTCCAGTGCTTTTTGCTGTCTGCATTTCTTTAATTCCATCACCCACTTATAAAAATCATAGTCAGAAAAGGAGGGATATAAAGCCATACATTTAGATTCATCTATATGTAGAAAGGTGGCCC
This sequence comes from Phylloscopus collybita, assembly GCA_027886175.1. Lineage (NCBI taxonomy): Eukaryota > Metazoa > Chordata > Aves > Passeriformes > Phylloscopidae > Phylloscopus > Phylloscopus collybita. The sequence continues at coordinate 42,725,660 of JAJNNQ010000137.1, read as the reverse complement.
TTAGGATTCTGATTCATGACAGAGCTCAAATGTGTAATGATATTGTAAATAATAAATCAACATTGGCCTGTCTGAGTTTGCCAAAGGGACTCTTGTTTTTATTTAGTCAGGGTATGTTTTGCAATTACAAACAATTATTCTAGGCCAGAGAAAGTACTTCTCTCTTGAGAACAATAAGGCTTCAGGCTAATATATCCCTCTCTTGAGAGACTCCTGCTCATTGCCTGTTGCTGAGTATACTTAGGTATAGGTAGAGAGAGAAAAAGAGAGACAGGAGCCTGGTGTGTGACTAAACCCTAAATGTCTCCCAAGAAATTGGTTTTATGTGTCATGGCAAACAGCAGTTTTGCTGTTAATTTGGTTCTTTCTTAGCTTTTGAGTAGAGTTGTAAGAGAGAGGTAAAACCTTTCCATAAATAATTTTGTCACTGTAACATTTGGTTCTGATCTGCCATAGAATGAGAAATAAAAGGGCTAAAGTTGTTTTTTGGAGACAAGGGAATTTTGAACCTAGGACAGACTGGTGGACTTCGGTAGGCTTTTGATGCCAAGGATCTGCAAGGATCTGGGAGGAGTGAGAAGAGATGAGTTTGACAGGAAATCATAAATCCATTTTTGACAGAAACATACAGGCTTTTAACCCCACTCCATGTCTATTCCAGACTGATGAAACTGAAGGGCTTCTGCAGAACTTTTCAAATTACAGAGGCTGTTAATGCTGACTATGTGGGGAATCTTTAGAATCAGCAGAAATTATGAGCTAATGGAAATACAAATAAGGATTTTGAGTCTATTTTTATAGCTATGTAATCAAATTACTTTGCTTATAGGTCGCTGTGAAACAAAAAGTTGATTCTTTTTTGAATAATATGATAAGATACTAGTAACTGCTTATCTACATTTTTGGTCACTGATTTTTCAGCAGATATGGATCTAGTGGTATTTCCCTTCCCACCCCTCTCCCTGAGCCCACTGGCTGTATCCCATTATGTCACGTCATGCTGGGTTACCTCCTACTTTAGCAACACATGCTATGATGTGACACCCTGTAATTCACAGAGACAACAACAAAGCACTCTAAACAGTAGAATGATTGTGCTGCTGTAATATCTGGGACATCTGCAGAGTGCTAGATGATGGCACAGGTTTTTAGCTTGCTGAATAAAAGTTGGATAGCTCAGCAGATATACAATGCTTAATGGGCTAAAATGTGAGGGTAATCAGTACCATAAAGAAACTGGTGCCTGGAGTCTCAGCAGACCATGAAGCAGAAAGTAATCAGCTCAGCCTCCTCTAGTGAGTGTCACTGCAACTTCTACATGTGGCTTCAAGGTGCCTAAATGAATTCAAAGAGAAAGGGAAAAGTAGAGCAGGAATGCAATTCAACCCATAATATCCTGGTTCTTAGAGGAGTTGTTATTTGGAAATGCCTTGATGAACAGCATGTTGATGACTGAGCTGTTTGTGCTTCTGTGGAGGTTAACATATGAAACATGCTCATGCTGTAGTCTCAGAATAGTGATTATTCATTCCTTTTCTTGTGGTCAGGCTACTGAAGAAGACACAATGCCCTCTGCACTGTCCCGAGTAATAATCCTAAACCAAAATCTGTTCTACAAGACTGGCAACCTGAGATTTAGATAGCATGCAATGAATTAATAAAGGGACGCTTGCTGAAGTATGTGGCCACGATGCATGCCTGCCATGTTTTGGTTTTAGGAGATTCTGTTCCCAGGACAGAACTGGGAAAACAAGGTCACTCTGTTTGTAAACTTAACATGTTTTCCACACGCTTTCCCATGGGAGGGACTTCACGTGAAGGTGGACACATTTGTAAAAGGTATAAAATAAGTTTAGAAAATAAACCTGATGGCTCCTCCTTAGGAGTCCACACAGCCCTCTGAATGAGTCTGCGTCTCCTTCATTGTGTCCCACAGCGACAGAAGTACAAAGACAAACTAGCAAGTTGGAGCAGTTTTAATAGTCACTAGCTCTCACCAGCTCAATCCTGCTAAAGGATGTTATCTTGTAGACTTTGTTGTTTCCAATACTCACCTTTATGCAGTACATGGAAATCAGAAATTTTATTTTACATAAGAAGTTAGCGTGACAGTCTAATTTGCCCATAAAGAACTAGGAAAGAATTATTGTCTATCGTTGTGTTTCAGCCATGTCCAGCTTCTTCCCTCTTGTGTAAAAAACAGTGGATTTGCAATCAGCTAACTTGGAGACAACTTCTCCTCAGGCATCCATACTACAAAGAGCACATGGTCAGAACAGAGGCAGGGGGTCAATGATGAGGTTTCAGAAAAGTGAATGAAATAATTAAAAATGAAGCAGAAAAGCCTGCACTGGCCTACAGTGAGACTGTCTGGCAGATCACTACCTGCCAAACAGTGATTTAGTGAAATCACATGCTTTGGGTTCAGTTCTTGATGCTGATGCACACTGTAGGTTCATTTGCCTCATGCCCTTATCTGAAGAATGAATACCATTAAAAAAACTTCTGCTTCTTTATAATTTATGGTTCTGAGGTTTATTATGAGACTGAAATCTTGCCCAGTTGTTCCTATATCAGGACAATCCAGTCTCACACTTAACCACAGAGCTGATTACTGTTGCTTTACTCCAACAGTAATAGTTGCATTAGTGTAAAGTAACATAAGGAGAGTTGATTATGGTTCCACTGTTATGCCTCAGGTAAAGAGAAAACATTAGTCTCTTTGATCAGGTAGATATGTAAACCCAGTGTATCAACCCCTCAGGTTAATATTTTTTCACAAATGTTGTTTAATCACGAAGAGGTTACATTCCATGCTCTTAATGTGGGTCAGTACCCAGCTACATAGGAAAGTAGCCAGGCTGGGTGAAAAACATGGACCAGGAAAGGACCACCAGCATTTACTCTGGCATTTGTAACTTTATATGAGATAATAGTATTACTGAATTAAACATATAACTTCTGTGGAACAAGCTTTTGCACTGTGTCCTGGACAAGTGGTCAAGTACAATGGATTTTAAAGGATGGTTTTGCTTATAATGGATTTGCTTGCAATGTGCAATCAGAGTCCAGAGAAGTTTATAGAAAGTATGTAGGGTTCTAAATCTTGAGTCCAAGCAAGACTAGTCAGATCCCATGGTCATGGCTGCACTACAAGGCACATCTTCCTCCTACCCCATCCACACCTGCATCTGTTTTTGCTTCATTGTGTAAGAGTTTGCGATCTCTTTCAGAGAGGTGGGGCCATTTATTAATTGCATTGGAAGGCTGCTTTTCCAACACAACATAAGGATGAAATTCTCTGAAGTAAAAATTAAACATTCACAGCTTTAGCATGCAACTTTCACTTAATTACTTGGGCAAAAACTGACTCAAAATTCATAAATAGAGAGAAACCAAGTGCCACTACAAAAGTACTTGAGATTTTGAGGTGTTTGATTCTTTTGAGAAGCAATAAATAGTTTTTGCACTAGCCAACCACCCTATGGAAATTATAGCTTAGTGAAAAATTCACTTTCCCTTTAAAAATAATTCCCAGTCAGACACTTCAGTAAATCCATAACACGGCAATGCCTATATTGTCTGCAAACGCAATTTTCTTTCTTATAAACTGTTAAGGTCAGCAGTAGACTGCTAGCTGGAATAACGGCCACAGAGTGTCCTAAATAGTGTAAATTCTTAAAATTAAGATTCTTCAGAACTTTAAAGACAGCAGAAAAATATCATCCAATACTACTGCGTTTTTGTTGGTGCAGTATGTTACAAACATTGTAAATTAAAGAAAACAATTCTGATTTTCTTGAAAATCTGATTAAAAAAAGAAAGGTAAATAATTTAAATAGGTATTTTTAAAGTCCTACTGTTACCAGATATTTCAAAATACAGTAAAGAATTTCAAAACATTATTCTTTAATATGAATACGTATCTTTTCATAAGGGTTTCCTTTGATGAACTAGAGAAGAGAAGAATAATGGAAGATAAACTGAAGTTCCTTTTTAAGGAACCAAAATTAAAAAAGGAAAACAGACGAATAAAATAATCTGTCAACTTCAAAAGTATTTCAAAGCATGAAATTCCTTTAGCTTGAGACATAATTCAATGACTAATGTTTAAGGATACAGATAAAGCTTTGAAATCTTGAGAAAATGGGAAAAAATGAGTTGTCTTTTTCTGTGACTAATGAAAATATGTCCACAAAGGGTTTCTAATTGTGGTATCCCAGATGTTTGGGAAGTATGAACACGTCACATCTAGAAAACTTTTTATCTTTCATTTACTTTTTTTCCTCTGGATGTACATGGAAAAAGCAAAAAAAAAAAACAAACCCAAACCAAAAAAACCCCCCATATTTTCAAAGGCCAGCTTTCTCAACAGCTCAGAATTCTATTTAAAAATGAGGAAAAAAAGTCTATTGTTCTTCCCAAAAGGGGAGGAGGCACCCATGCTGCATAACCCTTCTGTTTCCCCAGTGTGTCTGCATCCTGAATTTTGGTTCAGTTGTGAGGGCTGCCTTGAGCTGTGTATTTGTTGATACTTACTTGTGTTGACCTTGTAATTTCACTATAAAGAGAAATTAGCTACTGCCAGAAGACTAAGGAATCATGCAGGCAGTGTCGCATAGTGCTTTCATTCCATGTAAGCTTACTCTCACTCCCCTCTTGAAGCAGGGAGAATACTAAAATGATTAACCTACACTATCACCTCTCTTCTATTTGTGTAAAGTTGAATGAGGTCAATCCCCTATGCTATGAATTTACAAGACTCAAGCACACATTATTGCCAGTCTTCAACTCTTGCCAGATCTTCACTCTTCATAGTGCCTTAAAATTACACAAGTCAAAGGCTCTTCTTTGGTCTGTGACATCCTATGTTTTTATTTCCTGTTAGGTGCTGAAATTAGCAAAAAAAATATTGATAACAGAAAATCTGCTGGTGCCTCAGGTTTCTTTGCATGAGGCTAGGAGGATGTTATAGGTCCTCTTCTAGGAGCCTTGATGAAGGTTTAAAAGTCTGTTTTTATAGGCCTACTTGTGGCAAGGCATGAGTATAAAAAGAGCTGAAATCTTACTTGTAAATACAAGCCTCTTCTCATGGATGCCAAGAAAAGACAGAATATTTTGTCTTTTGCTATGGATTGCAACCATTTCTTACAGACATGTGTGCTCACTTCCATGTACAGCACCCTGTACGCATGCATTTAGGTAACACTGTTTCTTTAAAATAAGAACAAAGCCTGAAAAATGAACTCTCTAGCCTAGTGTGTTTTCTGAACAAACAGAGAAGGCAGCAGGGAGGTAAATCATTCTTGCATGCTGAAGGGAAGCGTGGCATTACTTATGAATGACTGCATGCATGGCTGCCTGACTCAATGAATGAATCAGCCAGAATAAGACTGTGCAGCTCGAATGAGCACAGAAACTGCTCTGATTTTCATTTACAGAGCTTAATCATAAATATTGTATATTCTGCAAGGCAAGGAAGGAAGCACAGTCAGACCTGGTTAATGTGTTTTATTTCCAGGGGTGGGTACATTGGGTCACTGTGGTAATCGGCCCTCTGAGATCACCTGTGGGCGTACAGTCCCTGAAGTTCCAGCAGTGCAAACATTTCAAGCCAGGCTGGGATTCAGTGACCTGATGGGCTGCATCACATACACATTCATTAAAAGCAGCAGTGCCACTGGGAAAAAATTATACCATGAACTATCTCTTCTGCTGCAGATTTTAAAAACGCAGGCATATTTTCTAGAAATTTAAATATTTCCATCTTGGTTTCCATTATTAAATAAAAATAAACAGAGCCTTACAGGCTAACATGAATAAGGTTTACGGTGTGGCAAATGCCTCATGTCAGACTATCTAAAATGTCACCAATGTACCACATTTTTGAGCTTTGAGATTTTGTAGGAAACAGATTTGAAATTATGAAATATTGTCTGCGCTGAGGGGTGGTATCTGTGCTACGACTATTTAAACTCCAAAAGTTACATATTGTAGAATCAAAAATCTTAATTTTTTTTTCAGTTTAGAAAAAGAAATTTAAAAACCAGCACCACATTTTGCTCTCTTTAGCCTCTGCTTCAAAAATAGTCTACTGATTAACAAAGTTCACTATACTATCAGTAATCATTCTATTCCTCCAGTAAAAATAAACTTCCATTAATAATAAATAATTCTAGAATTCCACTCAAATGCTTTTAATATTTTAGAATAGGGCTTCAAGTCCCATTGCAAGCTCTCTAATTAGAAATTGATTTGTACTCATAGTGAGGTGCAGAACAGGGCAACTATTCCCTGCCCATGTTGCTGAGCTGGGAGCCTGAAGGAAGAGAGAGACAAAGTAGGAAAGTGAGATTAAGTACCCTGAAAAGCCTCAGGAAAATTGTTATGATAAGTTAACCTGCAGTGTTACCCACGTCTAAAAACTTCTCTAAGTCTTTTCTTCCCTGGAATTAGAAATCTGTACAAAATTCAAATAATGCAGATACCCAGATCTGGAGCCTGTACACAGCCAGGTTTCTGCTTGCCTCTTAGACTCTGAGATGTAGGTGTGATGGAGGGGGAGTAGTAGGAACTGCAGATCTGTACCAGGAGACAAATTTCACCTTCTTTCCCCTCTGAACCAGTACGGTAGAATAAAAAGCAGCTTCTTACCGTTGCTTCCAACTGTAAGTATGGAGATGTTTCTGGCCTTGGCTGTTTTAGAAACTGACTTTCCAGGTCAAGTTTTGAATGCATATTTTTGTATTTGCTGTCTTTCTTTTGACTTTCTCTGGCAGATCATATAGTGCAATACCAATGTCCACAAATAATAATACAGGAATTAGTGTTTATACTTTCCTTTTTGTTTGACTCCTTCAGTTCAAAATCTTGGATCTGTTTTATAGTGACTGTACTTCAGCAAAGAGTCCTTTCAGTGAGGGAGCCAGTCCTTTTAAAAAACGTTCACTTCTAAATATCTGAATGGGGTGAGTCATGTAGCAGGAAAAAGTTAAGAATCACAAACACTGACTCTGGTAATACATTGCTTCTATTAGTAGCAATTTCTTTATGACCTTAAGACTTCCGTAGCAGCATAAATATTTTAAATGGTTGAAGCAATTCGAATAATCTTAGTTAGCTCAGGCATTAAAAATGCAGCAGTGAAGGAAGGGAAGCTTGCTGACAGCAATCACGTTTAGATTTATAGTGGAGTGGAAGTCATGACTGTGTCACTGCATGGCCATAAATTTCCAGGTGGATTTACAGCACAGAAGTCATCTGGTAGACAAAATGCAGAGGACCAAACCTGGGACCTCCAGAACCAGAATCATAAGCCGCAGTTTGAACTGTAATGCTGTAAATATTTGGAACAAATCTTGCCAGGAGATACTGCAGCACCCAGATATTCCTCAGAGAAAAAAGTTGCTAAAATATTATAAATCATGAAGATTTAGTGTTTATGAGTGTGCTAGTCACTCTTTGGTAAGCACTTAATTTCAAAAAAGAGGGTAGATAAATTTGGACTGTGTCTGAAAAGCTGAATAAAGTAGGATTGTTCTGATGGAGTTCCTGGGAGTGGGGAGAGGCAGATGACTTCAAAATAATATCAAAGAAAAATAATTGATTTATTTGGGGGCTTTTTGAATTGAAAATGTAAAATAACATGGGGACTGGCCTGGAGGCTATCAGAGGAGTGTTTTTGGAAGATGCAGTTGGAGATATATGTTGCACATATGCATAGGAATCAGAGAGAGTTGAGAGTTTTAAGTAATGAATTTTAAAATACAAAAATAAACAAGGCCTTACTGAAGATCACGCAAGCTTCCTTCTGGACTGCTTTGCTTTCCTTTCCATTTTGATATATTTATTTTCTATCTTATTTGAATCTGATGCTTTGAGGGTAAGAGCCCATCGGAGATGTCATTATTATCCATAATTGAGTAATAAACAGTGCTAAGAGTGAGTTGTTTGCAGGCTGTGTGTGGAAAAAAACACTTCAGATCCAGATCAAGTGTGGATTTGCTACACAAGCTAGACCTTGCTGCTCTGGCTAGTTTTATGTCTTGGCTCAAGCACAGGCTTGGACATGGCCTCTCAGAGGAAAGTAGAAAGACATGTTTTGACTATGGTGTTCCACACCTTTGTGATTTGTATGCCACAGCTTAGTGAGAAATGCCATTTTGCAACTCTTGTTGTGATAGCCATGGCCCTTGGACTCACATCATGGTCAATGTTCATTGAATGGAAGTCATACATTGAGTTATTATGGGTAGAGTATTCCACAAAGATCTTGCACAAGTAGCATTGGCAGATTAAAATACACTTTAGTGAAGAAAAGTACATTTTACTCAATACATGCTAACTTGTCTCATTCTGATCTTTTCCCACAGAGAAAAGACATTTAAGCGAATGAAAGAAGGTGCTGTAACTCACTCTCACCATAGACTGACACCAAAGGCACTACTCTTTGTTTACTCTAGTTTGCTGAATATTTAGAAGGCTATTTGAATAATCCATCCATCCTTTTCTTCAAGCTATTTCTATGTAGATTTTTGCTAGGGTCACTTTGAAACATTTTATTTTCAAAGGGAAGAACTGCCATTGTTTCTAACCTTTCTCATATACTAACTTAATTAAATCTGATTGTTTTTTCTTTTGGCTGATGTTACCTTATTTCCAATGTAAGAATGTTGCTGTCTAGATTATTTCAGTTATATTGCCAGTCAATATCATTGCTAGACCCAGGGCTGCCCAGAATAGACCCTAAGACATGGCTGTTCCTTCTTTTCTTTCACACACAGTATGACCTGAACTTTATGTAGGCTTATTCACATGAAAAAAAATAGCTGACAAGGTGAATCAGGGTGGAAAAATCTGGCCCTAAAGCTCAACTGAAAGACATATCAGATTACTTCTCCAAAGATAAATGAACAATGTTATCATTTTATTAAGACAAATACTACTTTGGTCAATAGAATAAACAAACTTCCTCTCAGTCATGTCATATGATATTCATGCTGGAATTCACTAGAAGAAGAGCGAATTCCAGTTATCCATTTCATAATAAATAAGCGGTGGTTATACAACACCTTTGACCACAAAGCCTTCCAAAGGCTATGTTATGTTCCTTTCACAGTTACAAAAATACTTCCCCTGAAATCCAGAAAAGAGTGAAGCTTCAGTTCAATAGTGTGACTGAAACTGATGATAGATTTTTCACAAATGAAAGGCCAGCTTTATCAGAGATGCTATCTTTTGTCCATTATTTATTTGCTTGAAAAAAACAAACACTCTTGGTGCGTCACACCACATAATTGACCAACAATCACAGAAAAATTTGTTATTGGATCCGGTTTTAAAAATCAGGAGCTTCTGTCCTCCAGTTCTTTGTTCACAAACTTCCTTTCCTGTGAAACTTCATGAAAAATCCCAACAGTTTTAATCAACTATTTTTACTTTTTTTTTTTTTTTTTCCCAGGGACAAAAAAGAAAACAGACAAAAACAAGCAGAAATGCAGAACTTATCTGCCTTGCCATTGCAGAAATTCACTTCCTCATGTTGAAAAGGGCTTGAAGCTTAGGGAGCACTTGAGCTGAATCTGTTTCTCAGAATCTGCAGAACAAGTTTGTTCTTCTTGTTATTGAATTTATTGTTTGGATGAGTAGAAGCATATTCATGGAAAACATAAGTAAATAATTAAATTCTTATTGTAGCTACCATGAATAGTCATTCATCTGAAACTTCATCTGGGAAGTATGTTCATCATTCATTATTTCAGCATTGCTATTGCACAACCAAATAGCACAAAGTAAACCATATTGCCAAAATGACATGTTGCTTACCACTAATAGCACACAGTGATTAATGCTGAAGTGCTCTCCTGGCAGATTATCTGCAGAGATGAATATGTCCACCTAAATCAAGCAATAAACCTGCTTTAGAGGCTGTCTTGGTTTGAAGGACAGGGATCTGCTAGGTAGGGGCAGGGCCTCCCTCGGAATGGAGAATTTTAATCCCCTCCCTCTAAATTATTGTAATTTAGAAAATTAAAGGTGCTTTCAGGCAGAGGTATGGGGATAGGAGTAACAGTTCTTTACTGGTATGTGTAACAAGGCAAACAAACAACAACTACAGCATTAATAATAAACAGAACCAGGAACCTGGAGGGGCTTTGCTTCCCAAAGCCCAGGGCAGTCTGGTCTCTTGGGACTCCGAGAGCACCAAGCCGGAGGGTGGACAGTCCCGGGCTGGTGGCTGGAGCTGCAGGATGTCCCGGCAGGGCCGGGCAGTGCGGGGTCACAGCGCAGCAGAAGGAGCAGCGCCGAAGAAACCGCAATGGCAGCGGGACAGGGCCGGCCCAGCTCCGGCAGGGCAGGAGGAGGCAGCTCAGAGTTCTGGGGCACACCAGCAGGTGAGGGTAGATTGCCCAGGAACGGACTTGGTGGTGACAGTGAACTCCTCCCGCAGCCAGCAGCAGCCTGGCCGTGCTCTCCCTGCTGCTGAGAGCAAGAGAGAGCAGCTGTCCCCAGCCCTGTCCTTCACCTGCCCCAAAACTCGGTTATCTCCCCCTCACCACTTTTGGCCTCTTTGTTTTGGACAAGCACCCATAAGCACCCAGCACTTAGTCTCCTAGCAACTTATGGGGAAAAATTCTATAAGTAAAAAAGGAACAAACGTAACCTGAACACAGGCAGACAGGTAGTGTACCTGAATGACTGGTAACCAGGAAAAAACCTAATAATCACTGAGGGAATTTTTTGTGATACATTATGTGACATAATTTGCTCTTTCGTCTACATGTTTTTTATCTAAATGTGAGCAAACTTAGCCCACATTCCTCATAAAATAGTTATATTTTTGAAGCATGAAAGTCATTAGGCTAATACAGGTCAAACAACTCTGTAACAGTCTATGGGTTAGGGTTGGAACAAACAGAATTTTAAAAGAGTTTGGATTTAGCATGTTTGAAGCTGAATCTTTCAAGGTGTGTTTAGAAAGCTGTAGGCACTATTAAAATCTGTATATTTCTGTACTTCTGCAGTATTGGACAATACTGCATTCCACTTGCTAACACTAAGCACAGTATGAACTTCCCATACAAAGTGTCTTTTTCCATTATCTGTTCAGGCCTATCATACCTCAGCCATGCTTTTTAAGAGGACTTTAGTCCTCTTACAATCATTTACACTTTAGCAAAATATGATTGAAATATCTGCTCATCACATCCCAACAGTTCCATATATTGTTTCTGCTCACAAAAATGAAGATTCAAAGGCTTAATCTCAGAGATGTGTTCCAAATGTAAAGCATGCATGCATCTTTAGGAACTTGAAGTGCAGAGGCATTTACAATCCTGACAGATTCAGCCTGTGCTTTAACATATGTAATCCAAAATTCTACCTTCCAATTGAAGAGATTTCTAAAAATGTGTGTTCTTTTTCTGGAGCCAGTATTTTGCAAACGTCTGTTTTCTTGCTTTTTCCAACAGCATCCTTTCCATTTTGGTTTGCAAATCTATAGTAGCAGTATTTCTGAAGGGGAAAAAAAAAGTAAACTGCTTTATTTCATACTATTTAAATCTGAAGGGAGCTGTAATGACGTTGGTGCTTATTTCAGGCATATCTGCAGAGGCAGACCTCCCAGCTAGACCTGTATAATCCTTTCTACAACAGATTTGTGCTGTAAGCTCCGAGACTAGTTCCTTCCTCTTTTTACCTTCTCATCTGCAGCTTTTGTACTTCCTTGTCCCTTAAATAATTAACAGGAAGAGGTTTGTCCTTTTAGAGGTCCTCATCACTTATACTTTCCTATAAGAAGGTCTTAGAAATGGACCTTTCTTAAAACACACTGATACCACTTGAATTCATCATATTTTTGGGAAGTTTTAACATAGTAACTGCAGAAGTCACAGATACCTGAGTAAATGGTATTCCTCACAGGTGAGCTTTTCTCCTGAAATAACCCTGCTTTGTTGGACTGCCACTGTTCCTGTGTCCATCTCAGGAAAAAAAAATACTTTGTCTTCTCTTTTAGGTCTTGAGACTTTTTATATCTAGAGTCTCATTAAATTAGTCTTAGCTTTTCTGTTCAAAAATGGAGTTGTTCTGGACTTGGAAGTCTTGACTGTCATTTCATTGATGGAAAACTTGCACTTTACTTCAATGGCCTTTGATTTATTCTCCATGTCCCTCAACGCCTGTGCTATTGGAGATAACAAATTTTATGTTGTTTGTTTGTTGTTTGTTTGTTTTGTGGATAAGTCTTTGTTTTTATGCCAATCATTTCAACCAAAATGAATCTCCATCCCTCCCACTGGAAAAACAAAAACAAAAACAAAAACAAACCCAAAAACAAAAAAACAAAAACAAAAACAAAACACAACCCAAAAACAAAAAAAAAAAAAAAAACAAAAAAAAAAAACAAAACCAAACCAAACAAAAAAAACAACAAAAAACAAAACAAACAAACAAAACCAAAAACAAACAAACAAAAAACACCACCAACCACCAGCCTGGATCTGTGACCAGACATTCAAAATCAATACTAGATTTTACCTTACATAGAACATGTGGACTTTGGGACATTGAGTTTGGGTGAGGAGGTGTGACAAACTTTAAAAGCAAGTGGATTTGTGTTTCACTGAGACATATGTTGTTATTCACCCAAGGAGTAAGGGAAAGCAGCAAAGGAGGGGAAGTTTGGCCTGTGTGGGAGGGTAAGGGGAAAATGGGAGAATTGAAATAAATTTTGTCAGTAGCATTGTATGGTAGTTTACAACCTAAATGCAAAGAGCACAGCAAGGATTCAGTTACTTGATTTGGCTGAGAGTCGGTAAAAGGGATGTTACTTAGAGTTTTGAAGAATTTGGCAACAGAACAACTAACATGTAAATGATGTTGCAAGGGAGGATAAAGTACTGGGGCAAAGGTTTCATACAGATAATATTTGGCTCAAGACTTGCAAGATTTGGATATCTCCAATAGAAACACAAAGAGACTAACAGAAAAGATCAAACACACTCAATGAATTTTTATTACCTTATAAATATTGAGGAAAGCTGTCTAACCAGCTGTGCTGTTCATCTCTTTGGTACATGAGAAGTAAAAAACCAAAATCTGAAATTTTTAATAATGAAAAATTCCACCTTAAAGTATTTCTCTGAAATCTAGTATCTACACTATTTTTTTCCAGTTTCCAGCTGCTGCAGATCATTTACGGCATCCTTGAGCACTGCTGCAGACTCATTGCTGCCTGACCCTGATGTCCCATTGAGCTGTGACTAAACTGCTCCCCCTGAGCCCTGCCTCCAGCAGCTCAAGTGGACACATGCACTCACTGGGGCTCTATAATTTTAGTGAAAGCAGTTTGCTGTAGTATTAACCTCTATAAGTTAGGATTTTGATGTTAGAGGTCCCCAAGGGACCTTTATGGCTTCTACCTTGTCAATACAACAAGGGGCACATGTATAAACTGATAAAGACTGGATGTGGCATTTTAGTGCCTTGGTTTAGTTGATAAGCTGGTGTTAGGTCAAAGGTTGGACTTGATGATCTCAAAGGTATTTTCAAATCTAGTTAATTCTGTGATTCTGTGATACACTATCCATGCATCTATAATGAAACCAGTGCACTTTCCTGTTTAGGAAAATATGATCAACTGCACTTTGACTAAATCAATTTTCTCACAGCTCAACTTCCCATCTGGAAAATGAGGCTTACTTCCTTCCTTTTACACATTGATAACCCTGTCAATTTGTGTAATAAGTGTTTAATTTTTACATGTTGTCTGTGGACAACGTAATGGTGCCCTGCTCCACACATGTGAGGGCAGATGGAACTTCCTCAAAGGCAAAGAGTAAGTGTCAGTAATAATAATAATAATAATAATAATAATAATAATCTCATTTTCAAAGCAAAACACCATATTAACAACAGAGAAGACCTAAACACACTTGCAGAGTACACCAAAAGCAAGTATTATATGTTTGGTTTTTGGCAAGCTGCTGGGGGTTGGGGATAAAAAAACAACTGTGTTTTTTGTAAGAAATCTTGAAATCTATGTAAATTTCAGCATTTCCAGCAGCTCTCTGTAATGATCCTCTTGTGCTGAGTTATGGTAAATGTGGTGGAATAGTTGCATGTGCCAGATGGGCAGTGGCATCATGGAGAGGTATGATAGAGTAGCTGACACTATTGCCTCAGATTCATCTCATCTGAGCCTGACTTTGTCCGCAGCAACTCCTACTAATTTCCCTTCCATAGATGGAGCAAGAGGAGGGAAATAACTTTTTAAATAAAGTGTTCTGTAAACAATATTCACCTTTTTATTTTTGAGTTGTGAGAATTTAAAAGAGGCTTAGAGCAACCTGTTGCCCATGTTCTGAAAGGTAAAATAGAACTAAAATGTTTCAATAGTCTAAAGAACAGTTTGAAAGATATGATCCAGAAAAATCCTTTTCAAGTATTGTCACTCCATTCCTCTACACTTGCATGTCCGATACACTTTTTGCTTGTACATGAGCAGGCGCCCCAGAGCAGTGCCATACTTTCATGGGTAATTTATTAAGGGTTTTCTAAGTTACCCACTGGCATTTTTTGAGATGTTTTCTTCATGATTCCCTGAGTTTTGCATGAGGTGAAATCAGGTGTAGCACAGAGAAATTGGCCACATGGGGTGGATGCTCTGAACTCTGCTTTCATTTAGGAGCAAAAGACAGGCCGAAGTTAGGAGGGAGGAAATATATATTGCATCTGTGCCAAATATCTAATGCATAACATTAACACTGACAAAAGAGGAAAGGCAATTTAAATGCTGGGGGGCATCTCTAGGGAGAAGGCACATTAAAAAGTATAAGAGGAATCCCAGATGAGTCTGTTTTTTATTTGAAGGCCCATAGCATAGCAGCCTGCTGAGAGGAATTGAAAGAGTCTCTTTTGTAACAATGGGGGCTTTGAGTGTTGCACAACCAACTGAGAAGCATCCTTGGACATCCACGAGACTTCTGTGGATAAATATAGACGAGGTGGAGGCAGCTGTTGAACTGCTCACAGCTTGTGGATAGGATGAAGTATTTTGGTGCTTAGGCCATTTACCAATAGCTATTAGGCTATTATCACTAACCTGGTGATAATAACTATTTTCTGGGATCTGGGAATTCATGATGGTGGTGAGGACAGGGGACAATGTCTTCTCTGCTGCTGGGTTTTATCCTAACAACAGCTGCTCTTCTCTTCATTACCTCATAGGCCTGGGAAACAGAAGGGACTTGAGTCTGGATGTGCAGGTACAAGTCTTGTGTAGGGGTATTTCAAGCTCTGAGAACTCCTGTCCGTTAAGAAGGTAGAAGTGAAACTTTCCTTAAAGTTATTTCATTTTATGCCTGTAAGTTATTTGCATTAGGAAAAATAGAATAATAAAGAAGAAAACTTAGCCAATCTGAAAGGAAAAATCCATGTACATAAACCCACGCATGTGTATGCACACACACATGCGCGCACAGAGAATTAAAAATATTTGCTTTGGTGAATAGTTGAACAAAAGTATCTACATTGTACATTGCCTTAACAATGAATAGTAATCCCTGTGTCCCTTAGTGGCTGGATGTCTTGAATAAGCTCTACAATATTAAGATTTCTGGTCATAATTGGGCTTTATTCAGCTTAGGGATTAGAATTACAAGGCCAAATTCTGCCCTCATTCAATTTCATAAAGCTTTACTGAAGATGTTGAGAGGTACTTAAGTCTAACAGAAAAATTAGTGTCACTGATGCCTTGCAGTACTGGCTCCATACATCATAATCTAAGACAGGCTTATTCTGCTATACTTCGTAGACAACAAATATGTTGCAAGGATTCCTGCTAGGGATTACCTCCTGCATTCCCAAGGGTTTTCCAAGGTTCACAGCCCAGGGAGAATTTTGAGATGACTTTACTGAATTATTTTTCCAATGGTTCCCATGGAGATATGTGTGTTGTTGTCTATGCAGAGGGTGCAGTGAGCTGGCATTACAGCCCCTTACAATTAGGACTGTCTTGGCAGTGAAGTTTTCTATCCTAAGGATTGAGAAGTGTTGCAAATTATTATATTAGTGTAAATTTCCTGGAATACTATAATTTGAGGCTTGTGAGAGGTAGCAGCAAGTTATTTATGCTCATTTGTGGCAATGAGGGATTGTTGATGTCAGTGGGAGCAGAGAAAAATTCAGAAATACTGGAAGTTTTTGGGCAGCACAGCCTTGGAGTATTCAGCCCGCAAAGCTCATTGATTAGACTTAATTCATATAGAAACAGAACAAATTACTGCATATTTTCTATTTTGAGAAGAAAAGATGGCTCTATAACCTTCCAGGCTATGTCTAATTGGCCTCAGGGCTGATTACTGGTCCTGGGACAGTCACATGGACCGGCTCATGTCCTGCTCCTTCTGTAGCAGCATTGTCTTGAAGAAAACTGGCAGCAGAGAGCAAATAATAAAACAGTCTGGAAAATCAGAGCTCCAGTGTTCCAGCATCCTCCCAGGCTTTCTGTTACTTAGCATTGAATACATATCTTCAAAGTTCATTGCAGAGCTCTTTTCTGTGATTTTATGAAAGTGACCATAAGGAGTTGCTAAAAGAAATGGACAGGCTTATTAGAGTAAATCTCTTTCAATGAATATGTGGTAAAAGGAGTAAGGGAGGGCAAGCATTTTGTTATTTAGGGACTGAGAGAAAAATACTTTCAGACTTTTGATTAACAACATTTTAAGTCCAGCTCCTTTATTCTATTGACTCAGACCAGGTGCATGTCAACTGTGAAAGTTTCAACAGAGTTTACATGAAGTAGCTTGTGTTGTTGTGGACTGGACTGGTGCCCATACCATAGACTCCAGAGGCACAATCAAAAAGCTATAGCTTTGCTTACATGGAAAGATTCCAAAGCACAAATGGCTTTGCAATCCAAGGACCCTAAAAACTGTTTATTGAGGAATGATAACTGAGAAGCTTGTGATGCTGATGTCTATGTATATCCCTAGTGTCCATCTCAAGAGCTCTGCTCTATATCTGACAGAGCCTATGAAGCCAGGTAGTTAAACTGGAAATTGTCACTCACATGCTTTGTAATATTGGTATAGGAGCACAGTGAAGAAGAAAAACAGGCATATGAACGCTGTGCACATTTTCTTTTCAGAGAGAATTTTGTGTATGAATTACAAGAAGAGTGTAGTGAGTGAACCATGGAGATAAGAAACATGGTCTAGTTGCATAAACATCAGAGGCTTCCCTTGATTAAGTGCTGTGGAACATTGGGGCCATCTAAAAGAAATTAAGAGCATGAAAGATCTATCCTATACTTGTATCAGCTCTATCCTGGTGAAAAGACAATTCATTAAAAATAAATTATTTTCTGTAGCATTTTTCTCCTGCTCCAGAGGAAAAAAGTAAAGCAAGGCGCTGCTTGACTTTTAGGAGGCTCGTTGTCAAACATGTTACTTATTGTAAGTCTAGATATCTTTCATTTTTGTATGAAGTTATAGATACACTTTTATGAAATGGAATGTTCTGTCTTTCCTTATGGTAAAACCTCTTCACTTTGATAAAAATTATCTTCTTGCTTATATAATGTACTAAACCTTAATACCAGGCAGCTTTCTGAAGTAATTAGGTAATATTTAATTGGTTTGTCAACTCTCTTTTTACCCACAGACAACCACAGTATTTAAATTCATTATCTGAAGGGGGCATGCTGCTACTGAGATCTTTCTATCTTTACTTCCAGACCAGTTTTATATTCTTCTTCAGCATTATTCCTCACCTAACCTGGAAAAAACAACTACATTGATGATGGGCTATTATTACTCATTGACTACTAATTAATGAGTGATTACTCATGACAAAACTGATTTGACTTAATCACATCTTATAATTTGATGAACTGAATACACAAACTTGTGGTTTCTACGAGGAGCAGCAGAAGAACTGGGTAACGTTTGCAGCACAATGTCTAGGCCACCAAAGACTCTTCATGTGCAGCACCAAATCAAGCCCCTAGTGTCAAGCCCCTTGCTTTGGAACTCCAGTGACAGAAGATTATTTTTGTGACTATGGAGCTTGTGACAAAATCAGTCCTTGAATTCCTGGCTGGGAAGTTTTTCTCCTCATTGCTCTAAGACAAAAGAGAAAAAGTAGTGAAAAATGTAGTAAAGTTTTTTCAGCTCCGCACATACATAAAGGCAAGATTTGAAAAGTTAAATTTGCCAATTGTTTTGAGGGTTTGTAGCTCTTAGTCAGTAAATGATTTGACAGATTGGGATGGAATTTTGGAAGCTATATAAAAAAATAAAATGAAAACTCAGGAAGATCGCTGAATCACAGAATGCATTGAGTTGGATGGGACACTCAAGGATCCTTGAGTTCAACTCTTGGTCCTGCACAGGACAGCTCCAAGAGTCACACCATGTGCCTGAGAGCATTGTGCAAACACTTCATGAACTCTGTTAGTCTTGGTGCTGTGACCACTTCCCCAGGGAGGCTGTTCCAGCGCCCATCCAACCTTTGGGTGAAGAACCTTTGCCTATATCCTAACTAAACCTCCCCTGACACAACATCAGGCCATTCCTTCAGGTCCTGTCACTGGTCATCACAGAGAAGGGATCGGTGCCTCCCCCTCCTTGTCCCCTGATAAAAAAGTTGCAACCACAATGAGGTCTCCTCTCAAGTCTCCTCTTCTCCAGGTTGAACAGACCAAGTGACTTCAGCTGCTTCTCATACAGCTGCTTCTCAAGACCCTTCACAGTCTTCATTGCCCTCCTTTGGATGCTCTCTGATAGTTTAATATCTTTCTTATGTTGTGGCACCCAAAACTACATGCAATATTCAAGGTGAGGCTGCACCAGTGCAGAGCAGAGAGGGACAAGATCTTTTAAAACATGTGGGTGTTATTAATTTCGCCTCTGAATAATTTTTATCTCCTTTGAGACCAAAATATTTGGTATGCCTTTGACAATTGAAGAGATGGGGTTGTGAAATAACACTGGTAATGTACTTTGAGAAAGTCAGGAGAGTAACTTTTCAGGAGAAAAAGAGGAAAAAAAAAAAAAAAAGAAGGCAGATCTGATAAGATTACTGTGCATACCAGTGACAACCAGAGCTGCTCTGCATCAAGATGAGAGCAAAATAGCTGCACTAATAAAAAGGAAATATTTGGTCACTGTCAGCTTCCCCAGAGCATCTACTAGCACAACAGATCTAATGAGTAAATCCACATTGGCAGTGTGAGTCATTTCTCTCAGCTGCATGAACAGAGCTTAAAGACTATGCGCTAGGCACCCCAGCCTCTCCTATTTCAAAGCAGCAGAGAATATTTTAAAGAAGCTGAATGGAATAATTATCTGACTGTGAAATAATACTCAAGGGGCTGGTATCTAGCGGGGTAAATTATAAATCAGCACCAGATAACCCGTGCAGAGAGGATGTTTGAATAAGAGCCGTGCAGCCTTTGGAAAAGAAGCCAGGAGATTATCTGGCCTCTACTCAGGCTGTGGCTGAGCTACTGAGATGTCTTGTGCAATTGCAACTGTCACTGTGGTGGTGAGACTGGCTGGAACAGAAATTAAAGAAGAACCCTGAATTGTAATAGCAAAAGGTGGTTGGCCCGGTCATGGAAAACATGGCAGACCTCCAACTAAATAGAGAACTTACATAAAAAGAGAAGTAGCCATACAGAATTAAGATACCTTTTAGATGTTTTACAAAGATGGCATTAACAAGGTAAAGACCATCTTTTTACTTTTTCCGCTCTCTCATTTTATTTGTTTCTGGGAAAAGGGTTTGACAGCTTTGTTGAATCTACTACCAAAACCACCTACCCAACACTTGGAGTGATTGCAGAACCATATTTTAACAACTTTCAGAAAGACAGAAATGGTGAAAAAATGCTGGAGTAGGAATTGACTTAGTCTGACTTCATGGTATCCCGGGCCTGGCAAGTTTGAAAATGACACTACTATTTATATTTTTTGGTTTTGTGTTTGCTTGTTTAAGTAAATGTTTGGAATAGTTTGCAAGGAATCCAGAAAACTCTAGTATTAATCCACACAAGAGATGACTCAGAAAAGCATCTGTTACTCAGAGAAGGCTACATGCAGGTGAAAGCAAAGAACTTGAGATTGTTCATATTTTTTCAGGTATATGCTGAACCATCCCTGATTCAGGATACCTAAAGCAAACGGATCTTGCTCATAATGTCTGAGACACTGTTTTCATGCCTTACATGGTACTAACTTTAGAAAAACTGGTCCATGTACCACATTCAACCTGCACAAACAGTTTTTCCCTAATGGAGGCTGATCCTTTTGAGCTTTGCAATCATCTTTATGTTTTCACATATTTTCACAATACTCCGGATCAACTCCTTATTTGTCTGAAACTGATTAAAAATGGAAGGGTCCTGGATTTAAGACGGATGCTTAATTTTGCCTACTAACAGGAAATCTGATGCTATGAGACACAGAAAAATAGTTTTGGAGTCAGACTTTAAAAATGAAAACTGTTTTTTGCAAGCTTAGTTCATGGTCTGAGCATGTCTTTTTTTCCTTAAATGTGCAATTGGATCTATCCACACCAGACTCTTATGAATCTGGAGAGCTCCATTAATTTCACCAAAGCAGAAATTCAGCTTGGGTTGAGCTTTAGCAAACTATTTTAAAGGAGATTTTTATGGAAAGGACTTGCTTCAATTTTATTACCCATAAAACAAGAACCATAGCCTTTTCTCTAACAGATCTTTTACTACTGTATAATTTCATTCAGAAACTTAAATTATTTTGAGCGACAATGATTAAAGAACATTTTACATAAACCCCATGTGGCACACGTTGGCATGCTGTAAAATAATACAAAAATAATTAGCAGGAAGCAACTAAATACTTAAGAGAATTGTAGGAAATAGATCAAAAAAAGTTATCAGGCAAAATTCATCCCCAGTGTAATTTCACTGACTTCATTCTGTACAGAGATTTGAAATAAGCACCTCAACATACTGTGCACATGCTGGGAAGTGTCTCTTTTAAGATGACCTGTTATGCTGTGACCCACTCCTGGGCTCTGTGCTGAGCTAGATCCTGCTGCCTTCTGTCAGATTTATTCAGATTAATGACATTGTGGGTGTGTGTGGCCTTACCCACAAACAAAAAGATATCACTTTGTTATTATCAGAAAATGGAGGAAATTCTACCAGGGTGTTATAGCAGCCTTTTTGGGTTTCTGGGAACCTTTAGTAAGCAACAGCAGTGCATGTGTGTGTATCTGTATGTGCATACCAAGGTATACTTAGACATTAACTCTGAGATAATTTTCTCTCATTGATTAATTTATTGACTCAAGTGGTCTGCTTAACTGTATTTATCTATTTTATCTAGTCAAATGCACTCAATGAAAACATTTTCCTGGCAGAAAAAAAGAAAAAAAAAAAAAAAGCATTTAAAGCAAGTATCTAGTATATCTAGTATTTAGTTTAATATTAGTTAATAATTTGTCTAAGCTGCCTCAAAGAATGATGAATTTGAGCAATTTGCTTTTTTGTATCATTCTGGTAGGGCACATTAGGACTGGAAGTTTCTCAGCACACCATTGAGTCTCTGATCAAATTCTGAAATACTCAATTGCAAAACAGACACAGGAAATGTGTCTGTTGAAAGGCTGAAGGGGGGAGTGAGGAAAATGCTGGGCTCTGGGAAAAGCACAGATTGATAGAAAAGCAATAAATCATCTTTTTTTTTTTTTTTTTTTAATATGTATTTCAGCCAAAATGTTTTTTCTCATTCAGTGAAATGAGCTTTTCTCTTATTTTCCAATGCACGGCAGTGGGCAGGAGAGATCAGTAAACACAGGAGCTCATGCAGAAGAGATCATCTGTAAGTCTGTCTGCCCTCTTTTCTACTTGACCTTCTACCACTCAATCCAAGCCAATTTCCCAGATTTCTAGTGAGATTATTAATATCAGATTCTAATCGCTGCTGATAATCAAATAAAGAAGGAAACCCCCATTGGTTATGTTGATGTTTTAACCTTCTACGTTGAGACTCCCTTCCCTGGCTTGTGCCCCCATTTCCCTCCTGCACACACTGCTGTGCCCCTGCTCTTCCAGCCTCCTCTGCCACTGTCCACTCTGGTCTTGCACGAACCATGGCCCAGCCCCAGTCTGAGGCTGGTCATAGTGAATCATAAAGATGCCTCACTTTAGTATGAACACACATATACAGTGAACATGTGTACTATGTCCTAAAATGCATCCTAACTGGCATATTCATTATGCATATCGACATCACCCAAAACATTTATTTCCATGTTAGTTTAGGGATTTACTTGCAAATCACTATGGTAATACTTTACTGGGCTTTTCCCCCACATATCTGAACATGGTGAATACTGTGGATGTAAGATTACATTCCTGCAGCTGAGTAGCTGTGCTCCAAGATTACAAATACCTTCATATGACGCACAGACCCTTCTTTTATTTTGCCCTATGTGATTTCTTTCTCCTCTCCCCCACAGAAAACAAACCGAAAAATTTCCATCCTTCTGCTTACAAATAAAACCAATTTATTTAGCTCCTAAAAACTTGAAAATAAAAGGGTGTGTGTCCCATCTGAAGATCTCTGTACTATGTGTGGGCAGGAAAAAAGATATCTTTCACAGGCAGCCATAACTGTGTCTCTGACATTTGATAAGGGAGAGAGAGATCTGTTTGTGTGCAGAATTCTAAAGCCATTTAATGATCAAAGAGCAATCCTGATTTTATCTTCTAGTACTTCCTCAGAAGTGATAAGATTAATTCTTTGAATGTTGCATTAGACTGCTCTACCCATAAATAGATGTGTAAAATTACAAACATTCAAGACTTGAAAAGGAACGAGAAGAATTATTTTGGCAGGCAAAAGCAGAGCACGTTTAAAATATGTATGTATTTTTTTCCTCTAATTTTGAATCTTCATTACATTTTTGAAATAAAAACATGTAAAATGACAAAAATATTGTTTATATACAAGCCAAGAGCTGCTTGATTTTTTTTTCTTTCCGTATCTTCCTTCCCTTTCATCAATGGAATGCCATGCTGATTTCAAGGTTTTCTGACATCTATTCTCTATCCTACTGCTAATTCTGTCTGCCTTCTGCTTGATAGATGGGATGTTGGATGTGAACCCTTCCCTGCAGGAACTCAGTTGGCACCTTCAAAGACGTCTGTCCCCAGCAGATCAGTTCTGGAATGTTGCAGGGGATCCCCTTCCAGAAATCAAGTGTGATGCTGGAAATGTTAGTAGCTATTAATACTGTCTGTACTTTTATGATGAAAAATCGAGAGGTGCAAAACTTTAAGATGCATTCCGACCCAAAGTGTGATTGCGGATGTTGGTGTGAGACCAAGTTGGTGACTTGAATCTAGCAAAACTAACCCTGTTAGTTTTAGTAGACATCATGAGACATGAAACTGATATTTTACTTAGACATAGTAAGACATGAAACTCAAGTCTGATATAATTTTCCTTGAGGAAAATTAACTTTGTTCACAGTGCACGGTATAAACCACAAAATATTTATTCTGTCTCATACAGGCAAAAGTTAAAATCAATAACCTTTATGATCTCAGTAGCCTTCCTGTAGGGCTACATGACTGAATTATTTACAAGGTAGTTTTAGGTGTCGTTTCTTGAAATAAATTCAGATTTTGAATGTATAATAATACAGCAGTAGAAGTAAAAAATTATTTACTAATGCATTGGTATGCGCAGTGTAAGATCTGAAAATCTGAAAATTGGTATCCTGGTCTGCTTTTCAGCAGAGTTATTTTGGCAGCTGCATGAAGTGTCTGTTTTAGAAAGCACAACATTTAACTTACACTCTAATGTTTCTTACATTCCTGCCATTTTTGTCCCCACAGTATCACATCAAAGACGCTGGTGGCATTTTGGGTGTCAGGGTGAATACAGTATTTACTAACTAGAGCTATTCCTAGAGACATGTAGCCAAAGGGTAGGGAATTATGGGCCTGTTCTATACTTGGATGGGAGATAATGAGGAAAACTGGATATAGGATGAATATTTATCCACAGGAATTCTGTAGAAACATTGCACCTAATTCCATTTTCACTGCTGATCTGAGAGAATAGGGAAGAAACGAAGGTAATGTCTAGAGATTACAAGTGGGTTCAGGGTTCTTTATTAAAAGATATGATAACTTTAAGCCCTGGTTTTAAAGAAGTAGATAAATGTGGGAGGCAAAGATTGAGGAGACTGAAATGCATTATGATTAAGTTACTTTTGGAAGCAGAAGAACAGTCAGAGCTGGGATTATAGTCAAAATCTTCACATGCCTGAGTGAACAACAATTTCATTAGCCTGTGCTGCCACCTCATCAAGTACATCCAACCCTAGCATGGGAGTTGATCGTGGCAATTCCACTCTGTAATACTATTTGTTCTTTAGCTTAAAACCAGAGGAATAAGGAGGTAGATCTGCATCAGAAACCATTCAGTTCCACCAGCTTTTAAAGTTATAATCAGCTCTGAAACAAAGCTATTTTTTTCATTTTGTTGCAAATTCTTCTGGACTCCAGCCGTTCAGTGTCCATCACCACCAGCCCTTTCATTAAGAGTCATGTGGATCACCCTCCCATCCCATAGGGCTTCTCTTCCTTTTTTTTTTTTTCTCCTCTCTTCTGTCTTAGGTACAGGCTGTGCTCCTGGGAAAGGGTACCAGAGAGGCAAAAGAAAGCAACAAGTTGTTCCAGATGAGCAACCTGTGCCACCTTTTGGCCAATGTTTGATGCATCAAAGACCTGTCATGGTTTAACCTTTTCATACATCCTTGGTCAGAACAGATGCAAGTCAGTTGATGGCAGCTTAAAAATGAGCCATATTGGAAGAGCATGCAGGAACCATTCAGAGCTTGAAAGGTTGAGTTCTAGTGAGGGTGAGGAAGGACAAATCAAAGTTTACTAAAAAGGAGATTAAGAGATGTCTCAGCTACTGACTGCTAGAACCAGCATGGAAAAATTATTTGGAATAATATCGTTGAACTTAATAGATAAAAACATAACACGAATGAATGTTCTGCTCGAGCTGAACAAATTCAACCTAAAAAGGGAGCACATTTTTTTAACCATGAGTATGAAGTCAACCTTCAAAAGAGGTTTCCAGGAGAAGCAATAAGTTATGTACTCTGGATGTCTTTCTGGAAGATCAAGTTTTAATCAAGCCCAAATGACTGACCTAGGTACGGGTAAAATATACGTGACCCTGAAATTCTGCCTAACACCAGACACATGATTAAAAACATTGTATGAGTCTGTGATTATGTGGTGGAGTCCTGGGCCCAACAAATTAATCAGTGAGGCAAGATCTTGGCTGCATAACCTGATAGATGGCTTTGGGAGATGGACCTGGCCTTGTGACCTGGCCTCTCTCTGTCTTTTACATTAGCAGGTCCTGGGGACAGAGAAGTCCAGAAGACAGATCCTACGTTGATGTAAGCTGTGGCTGCTAGATCTCAGACAAGTTCCTCTTTATACACTTTTCTACTATTTACCCATACTGCACAGGGTTCTTCATCCTGAAGGGAGGAACATGTTATCCTAGTCCTCTGGGTAGTACATAGCATAATAGTCTAGATACACACTTAAGATACAGAGGCAAGTACAGATGTCTGAGTCCTGGGTTTACACAAAGCTTCACATCGAGTCTCTGGTTCCCTGAATGACTGTACTGACCAATAAGTAATTACGTACAAATGGATATTGCTATCAGCATTTTTTTTGGTTAATGAAGTGGTGAGTTCTTGATTGAGATTAAAGTACCTGTCTCTATGGTCTCTTTACAGTCAGGGTACATCTAATCAGCACAGTCTCACTGGAGCTGAGAGTGATATTCAGCTTACCAGCCATTAGAGATGCAATTCAACTGCCCCACAAAGCCATTTAGGATCCTCAGAGCACCTGAATATCTGCAGAATGCTGGTAGAAATGACCTATGAGTTATAGGACATCCTCAGCTCCTGGTGTGGGACTGGAGGCCAGGCAGGATATCCCACAACAATCAAAATAGTGTTAAATTTCTATATTGGGCAGCTCAACCTATCCCAGTGTCACACTCCTCCTGCCTGTCTAGATGTCTGATGAGTGTGGTGGGAGTTTTGACACATAAGTAGGCACCCACATTTTGGGGCCTTAATCTGAAGCTGAATGTTACTCAGACTAACTACAGTCCTGGTGCTTCGTGTTGTGATCACTGGTTTAAGTCCCTGCAGCATGTACACCCTCAGGGGTCACAGGTTTTGCCTAGATGCTAGACTGAATGCCAGGCTCATCAGGTATGTGTAACTGCACCTAAGGACCTTATGGTCCTGAGAGCCCCAAAGAACAGACTCGAGTTCCCCTATGAGTTGTAAACATGACTGATGTAAACCAGTGCCTTTCCAGATCTCTGTTTAGGGTCAATATGCCTAAACTATTCTGCCATCCTAGTATGGATCATTTGAATCTTATCCTGGAAGTCTTATTTTTCACTTTGACATTATATAAAAATATATGTGTGGTGTGGCTTAACTAAGAATATACATATAATACATATACATATAATAATACATATAATAGGCAACAAATCAATGTTAACACCATCATCTATGATGGCGAGAAAACCATTTCTATTACTAATGAAGAAGAGAGATTTCTTTGAAAGCCTGTGAGGCAAAGTTTTTTTAATCCTACTCTTAAGAATGCCTTACAGCATCTTTAATGAGGACTACTTTTGAATGTCTGTAACAACTATGGAGTCCTTTTCATCACTAGACTATGGTGAGAGAACAGAATTGAAAATTTGTAACAAAAGTTTTCACTTCAGTCAAGGAGGGATCACTGAGGCAGATAAACTGGCTAAGGAATGATTACTGACACTAACTTGCTCACAACAATAAAAACCAAAGAGTGTGCATCTCCCACAGCAGACAGTTTTATTTGATATAATACCTACTACACAGTGACTGATGAAGTGAACAGAGAAAGCAACTGTCACAAAGCCAATTGGGAAGAGAGCTAGCAGAAAACAAGAAGGAAAAATGGCAATAATTTTAAGCCAGAAAATTATCATTTCTTACGTTAATGTTAATGTCCTACCTGATAATTCCTTTCATTTCTGCCTTCACTGGCACAGCTGATCCTGCTCTGCTAAAATTGTTTGTGAAATACATATCACAGCTCTATTTGTTCTACCCGCATTAAAAGCCCCAGTGAAGAAAAATATTGTTCAAAAAATGTAACAAAAGCAGATTTATTTGGCCCATGCTACAGCAAGGAAGATGAGTCCTTGGTTTGCTGCCCTACCCCTCTTGCTGTCATTGCTGCAGTGCATGTTGTCTCTCTGTAGGCATGTGCCAGTGGAGCACAGGCGGAGCCCCGTGTGCCTCCCACATCACTGCAACCTTGTCCTTCAGCAGCAGAGCTGCAGTGCTTGCATCACTTGCAGTAACACCACATGGCTTCATCCACGTTAAGCTTCTTCAGGGCAGTTTTGTTGAGGTTATGTCCTGTATGTATTTGGGGAGGAATGCAGAAGGAACTGACTAAACAAGTGTGGTGTGGTTAATGGATCCAAACTCATTTCCTATTTTACTTACCTGCAGTGATTACTTGCCTCTTGCCAGCAAAAACACCTTGCCAGAGAAGCAAGGTCTCAGCCCCAGGAATAAACATATATTCTGTCTCAAGGAGATTCCCTCCTTTTTTTTTCTGGGCTGTTTAGAGGAGGAATACCTCCCAGACAGGAACCATTTTTACTTCCATGATGTGGCTGTGAGAAAGGTGTAGCAGAGCACTGCAGTGGGAGAGCTGGACAACATGCTCTTTGTTTCTAGAACAATGCAGCCTTTTTCTGACTTGAGCAAACACTTTACCCAGCAATACTATCCTTGGCAGTACTACAGAGTTCCCAGCTTCCATGATCTAGGAAGGCAGATTAAGTTTCTCACCTGATTAATCACTCCAGTGGCCCTTGTCCAACCCAGGTGTCTCTGAAGAATAAAATATCATCACTTGTTGCAGTCACTGATGTTCTTTCCTGCTGCAAAATTTTTGAGAGTTTTGAAAAAATCTTTTTTTTTTGTTGGATGATCATTTCCCAGTCACTGCTTAACCACTTAGTTAAATGTGTTCTCCAGATCAGTCTCGCTGCTGCAGATCAGTTGTTCCCATCAATAAATCCAATTTTGTCATGCTGAAGAATGGTGTGGTGTAGTTTTGTTTAACTTCTTGTCCTTCTCCCACTGGCCTACCAACAAGTCTAGAATCACCTTGCCCATTCCCATCTTGATTTTGGACTGATAATTGTTGTCTTAAATGATATTTAAGTTGCTACAAACAAATTGGTTTTGTCCATCAGTGTTTCATGATTTGCACCTTCCCTGAGTGGAGATGGTCTGTTGGATATTTTCTTCAGACACAGCTCAGCTTAGTGGGAACTCTTCTTGTCCCAAGCCAGTGGCATGAGCCCTTGCTGAGCTGCATAAAAGGGATCTAACTCTGTTTTGAAGGCACAATTGGAGGAGAAAATAATGATTAAGATTCATAAAGCAGTGTGGGAAGGTATAAATCTTAGAACTTGAGGCAGTAAGTAAACAGCCCATTAAAAAACAGGACTCACAAAACGTGAAAGGGGAGCACATTTTTAGTAATCTGCAGGGAGAGGCCATACAAAGTTTTTTGTAAATTTCTATTCTCATATGTTTAAGCATATTATCCCTGGAGAGGCAGCATGTACTGTAAGGGTAACCTTAAACCCTGTTTTCAAACTGAAAGTCATTTGCACTTAAAAATCTTAGCTCCAGCTCTGCACACCGTGCTTCAGGGCAGTAAAGTATCAGGGGCATCAGATTCAAACTACCCCTCTCTAAGCATTCCTTCTTCCTGCCATGTCAGAGGAAAGCTTTATGGACTTCTGCTCCCAGCTGCACCTTTTTGATGGGTGTGGCCTATCTGTTCTTATCCTCCCAGTGATGGAGGCCACATCAGATGTCTTTCCCCTCAGGCATCAAGTTAATTCTAGCGGAAGTGTGTCCAAGGAGGGCTACAGAGAGAAGATGCTTTTCTATTTCCTGGTTGTAGCTAACTGGAAAAGGTTAAAGCAGTACCATTAATCACCCTGTCATATGATGGATAGTGATATCCACTCCTTTCAATGATTTCTGTTGCAACTCCCACCTTATATCAAATCAAAAGCAGCCAAAACATAATGTCAGCCAGTAATTTATTGAGAGCTGCAAGATAATTCACTTTGTTAATAAAACACAGTGGTTGACATGATGAGGATGAGGCCATAATAAACAAATGAAATCTCCTGGCAGTAGAATGGATGAGGTTGATTTCACTGGACATCCATCAGCAACTCTCTTCCTGAACCTCACTTCCCCTCATCACAGAGCTCCTTCCTCCTCCCCAGGAGTTTCCTTACAGCTTCTGCCTGGTTGCTGCTGGAGCAAATCCTCCATTTGCACCCTGCTGTTCTGGTGTATCTCACTGCCTTTGGCTGAGTGGGCGGTAGTACTTCTGTCAGTATGGAAAGACTGTCAAGAGCCTTCCCAAGCTCTTTGGAAACACAGAAATTGCAGGCGCTGTGTGCTGCTTCAGCGTCTTCATTTTCTCCTGTGGGATGGGGAAAAAGGGCTGGTTATGACGTAGAGCTGCAGAGTGAAGGGAACAAGTGTGGGATCCCCCGTTCGTTTGACAGCACATGACGTTTAGCCAAAGAGGGGAGAATTACTCCCCTCCTCAGCTGAAGAGGTCTATTGTAGAAACAAACATTAAGGCTTTGAGAACGCCCACCCCCAGCTGCACTGGGGGGCTTGGTGACGCCCTCTTAAAGCACTGCAGTGGATTTAGGAAGAAACGTCTGCTGTGGGAAGGTTTATCTGAGGCGCAGCACTTCTTAGCGTGACTATAAAGAGGAACTTGTGTGGACCGGATGTCTTGGGCTCTCTCCCCACCATCCTGCAACTTGCTGGAGAGGCTCTGTGAAAGTGATTCTTATCTGCAGCGTGGCAACTCTGTGTAGGTCTTTGTACAGCTCCACAACCCACTGGCTTGTAGACGCTGTAGGAGTCCTTTCCTCTGGGTAATATATCTGCCGGTCCTGAAAAAAGCCCTCCTTAATGCTACTTTGAATCAATTCTATTGCATAACAACCTAATAATACATTTGTTTGAAATTGTAGATTTTTTTAAGATTGGGGCAATACTTCTGAAAGACCATCCTTTAGCACTTCTCTTTCCTTCCAGTTCATATTTCATCTTAAAATTATCATTAAAACTGGCAAGAGAATATGAGGGAGGAGGTCACTGGCAAACAGATAATAGCAAAGTTTGCTTCCTTACATGCTTTGAAGTATATCTTGTAGCTACACTAAAATATTATACAATAAATTGGGGTTTTTTTTGTAACCAAAACCAGGATTCTCCCCATCAAATTTCCCTGGCAGAAGAACAGAAACAGTTGCAAGCTACTCTGCCAAAATGCTAATTACTCCCTAGGGAATAATCCAGTTATGCAGAAACGGAAACATGGGCCTGTTTATGTCCTCTGCATAATGCATATAACATAACTAAGGCACCTTTTCTGTTTCTTGCACAGTAGATCTGTATACCTGAGTTAATATTATGGAAGCTGCACTTCCAGAAGTTGCAGAAAAAAGAAACAAATGAACACTCATTACAGGAGGGTAGAGAAGTCATCATGGATTTCAAATTACAAAAATTTGCACGCCTTCTCTGCACAGCAGCCACATACATATTTCTGTCTTTTGCCAACTGTCAGATTCTTAAGGGATTGCTGTGTAAGTCCAGCATGGGCTCACTACCAGCTCAGAAACAGGCAGAATGGATGATGAGGTGAAGAGATGCTCCTTTTTCACTCCTCATCAAAGGTAATTTGAGGGAATGGGAGTTTCTGTGTGGGAGAATATGTGATGCAAGAACAATCTAAAAATATTTCTTTTTGCTTCCATAGCAACTCCCATGCTGGCATGTCTTTGAATTCGTTAATTCATTCTTTCAGCTCTCTTTGTGGGCTTTGTCCGGTTTGCAGAGCTGCAAAATGATCTTTCCGCCTGTGTTTACAGATGTGTGCCTGCAGTCTGTTCTGGCAGCAGGGTACATCCTACACCTCCAGGGAGACCTCTCTGCAGCCTGCCAGGACTTCAAGGGGGTTTATGAAAAAGAGGGAGAGCGACTTCTTACATGGATAGATAGTGACAGGACTAAGGGCAATGGCTTTAAACTGAAACAGGAGAGAATTAGATTAGATATTAAGAGGTTGGTTTTTTGTTTGTTTGGTTGGTTTTTTTTGTGTGTTTGTTTTTTGTTTGTTTGTTTGTTTGTTTTTTAACTAAGAGGGCAGTGAGACACTGGAACAGATTGCCCAGAGAAGCTGGAGATGCCCCATCCCTGGCAGTGTTCAAGGCCAGGTTGGATGGGGCCCTGAGTAACCACTAGTGAAAGGCATCCCTGTCCACAGCATGGATATTGGAATGAGGCAATCTTTAAAGCCCAAACCATTCTACGGTTCTGTGATTCTCTGCTGGAAACAGCACTTGATTGGGGAAAGGGTGATGGCCCTTATCACACACAAGAGTCAAAGGACAGCAATTGTCCTCTGTAAACTGCTCTCTTCTTTGCATTCTGACTCATGCTCTGGCTGACCCAAAAACATCAGAAGGAAGGCCCTGACAATTTTCATCTCGTGGTACACGGTTGTAAAAGCTGTCTTGCTCACATTTTATCTCTATCTCTTCCGTGATATAAAGGTGCAATTCTGAAATTTATGCTTGCAAATGCTTCTGCCTTGTGTCTGATGGTAGCAAGGATATAGTACCTTTCCATTATAAGTTATAAGCAGAGACCTTAGTGAAAACTGATGTAGCAGGACAAGTTTTATTGAATTTCATAATTTTGTTTTTCATATTTTCAGAGTAATTCTATTATTTTAGAGGAAGTGTGTGTGTTCCTGGAAATTCATTGAGGGTCAATAACGATTTCATCCCTACAAGGACACTTGTAAACCTTCTGTGTTGGCAGGTGAAGCAATGCTGGGTGAGCAATTGGTCTCTTTAGCACATATTGTGCTTCTCTGGGATATGGAGGGTTCAAAAAGCCACAGCATGTCTGCCTCCCCAAAGAAATGATGAGAAAATGGTGAGAAATGCCCCAGGCTTGATTTGGATTTGTGAGGAGCAGTTATCCTGCACAGTGATAACTACAAGGTGAAAACCAACCTGCTGGCAGTTCTGCTGGTGGGAAGGTGCTGCCAGTGAAAGGTCTGCAGTAGTCCATGTGAGTAGCTCTGAGATGAGCGTCCCATTGAGCTGGGGGGTCCATGTCCCAGTCAGGCCCTGCAGGCAGGAGGAATCATTCTCTATTTCTTGAAGCCCAGAACCAGCACTCTTCTTATCACAAATTTTGACATCAAAACTCTGAACATTTCTTTCAGAGAATTGTCCAAAATCTTTTAGTTCCACAATTCAACAACCTCTCTCAGACCGCAGAGCTTTATATCCTCCTTTATCAAAGGAACAGATTTAGTTGATGTGGCCCAAAGGCTGATGGACTGTCCTTTCTGTTCCCCTTTCTTAATCTCTTGTCACTCTTAGGTTAGATGATAAAAATTATTTTGATCCTCTTATTCTTTTGACTTCAGTCTTCAACCAAGAAACAGTTTCAAACTAGGATGTCATAAAACACAGTAACAACAAAGCTCTCAGGAAGATGCCGTTTTAACAAATTCAAAACAGCTGCTCTGCCATCTAGTGTCATTTAATAATGTCTGCTAAGTCCCAGCTTACACCCTAACTACTGAAACACCTCTACCATGTACTTTTCCTTCCAGTAGGACTTGCAGGTCAGGAACATGCCTGCATCAGTGGGTCACAGAGGGAGGGATGGAAGTCAGGAGTAGTGTCTGTTCAGAAGCTCTCTGGTGGTGCTAAGGTGAATGTAATTTGTCTCTCACATAAAAGGACTGTTCCTTACCTGGAAAGGAAAGCTACACAGTTAGGCACATCTGAGGAGCTGCTGACCTTCTCCCAGTGATTTGTTAGCTCTGTTTAGAATGTTATCCACGTTCTTTATTTTAGGCAGGAAAATAACAAGCGAGGAAAATGCAGTCTTTTCAAGTCTACCAGATGTTCATTTTGCCTTAGGTATTTTCTGTTTCATAGTATGAGGTCATCTCCAGAAGTGAAAAATTGTCTAAATTTGACCACAGAAGTCTGAACACTAGGGGTCTTCGCTGGATGAAAATGTATTTGGCTTTTTTTTTTTTTTTTTTTTTTTTTTTTTTTTTTTTTCCCTTTGGGTTTTTTCTTTCTTTGGTCTTTCTATTGTCTCTTTGTATCAATGATATCTCCCGCATTAAGATCAGGGAAGGTTTTTTTTTTTTTTAAAGCAAGTTAAAAAACCTAAGTGATAAATTTTTTTTGTCTAGTTTAATGCTATAGGTATGTACTTAGAAATAGTTTAGATTTCTGCCCCCCCCCCCCCGGGCCAAATACTGTTCTTGTCTAGAGAATGTGGCAATTAGGAATTATTCATGTATTCTCTGTTTCTTACCCATACCAAATCTCCTTATTTAAACATTGTCTTGATATATCTTTAGAAATTTTCTTAATTTGCCAGAATGACTCCAAATTAAGACCAGTGCTGCCTACTTCAATTGATAACAGATGTTTGGCTCCAGTGAAAGAAGTATGACTTTACACATCTTTTGAAATGTCACAGCTCTTTGTATTCACAAGTAGAAGCCACGCCAGAGCAAGCCAATGTTGTCAATAGCGGAGCTGAAAGAAAACCCACAAAGCACAAGACAGTGCATTCCAGAAACAGTGCAAGTGTGGTTTGGAAAAGCTCAAATTTGAAGTCACTAAAACCATGATATAAATCCTGCAGTGCAGTCATGGTCTGCTTAATTTAGGAACTGATGAGAAATACTGCCTTAAATCTTTCTTCCTCCTGCAATCCCATGAGATTTCCACTTTGTGGGGACAGACGTCTAATGAGGCAGATCTCAGCTACTTTTGCGGAAAGGTCTCTTCGAGTTTTTGAATTCCTAGCCCAAATAGATATTTATCCTAAAATAAGAAAAAAAAAAAAAAAAAAAAAAAAAGGAAATCCTTTGGGACATAGACACAGATTTTATCTTATCATAACATGTCTAAAAGAAACTTTCTTACAGAATCCTGTTTTTCTGGTGGGGTCTCTAAATTCACATTTGTTCCAAAAAAAAGCACCCTAGTCTGAAGTGCTTTGCAGAAGACTCTGGAGCCTCATGAGGTGGCTCTGTGAACATAAAGAACTTTGCTGTGCTGTAGATGAATGAAGAGATCCAGATTTTACCTTTCTAACCAAAGCTGTCCAAAAGACAACTAGGTTTTCAAGTGTAAAAAGACAGGCAGATATCACCCAGCTTAGTGCATGGGTGTTGTTTACTCTGATGTGTTCTGGTTCTCAAAATAAATAAATTATCCTCCCTCAAAAAAATTGAGTCACGTTTTGTTTTTATCACAATAGTCCCAGCTGGCACTAATAATCTGTGGTTTAGAACTGATTAGCATCCTATATCCCTTCATTTCTAAAATGGAATTTTAATCAGATTGTAATTCCTTGAAACCTCCACGTCAGTGAGTACTTCCCTAACCATTAATCAATTGAATTTTGCCCTCAATTAAGCTGCTTAAATCCCCTTCCTATTACTGATTGATAACTTTCATTGCCTCCAGCACGTTGCTGACACACTGTTAGTTTTTTGTTGTTGTTGTTGTTTTGTTTTTTGGGGGTTTTTTTTTAACATCAGGGCCATGACATTATTATAAAACTGAGAAAAAGAACAGACGTTTGCATTGCTGCTGTTGTGGCTTTTCAGCTTTCTCATTTTAAATCCCTATTTTCTTCAGGGATTTGAAAGTGGGTCATAAATTCATTCCAAAGAGAAATCACTTTCATTGGTCTAATCATGCAAGTACTCAATGTCTCTTCTGGGAGGGCAGTTCTTAGTGTGGAAGTAGCTTAACTCCTTCTGCTCCACCCCCCTGCACTATTTTTTAATAGTCTTTATGCTTTTTTTGTTATTGTTGTTTTTGTTTGGCTTGTTGGTTCTGATGCTACTGTGATGAAGTATAAATAAATCTTTTATAGGGAAGTTGGTAAGTTGTGAGTCTATAATACAGAAGGATAATAGCTGAAGGAAAATGAAGGTCTTTGGCTTGAGCTGAAATGCTTCCTATAATACATTACAAACTACTTTACTGGAAATGTGAAGAAGCTAAGTTAATACCTCAGATAATTAATAGCTTTAATCATTTTTCAGGGCAACAACATGCAAGCTAAGGGAACAATTCTGCAATCCTTATTCAAATTAAGGAGATTTAAGTCTCTGGGACTGGGCCATGTACCAACTGGCAATGAATAAAGGAATACAAAACATGCTTCTCAGAACAGAAGGTTTTTTTGGGTTAACTAAAATTGATGTTGGAGACACCTAGTCACGTCCTCTCTTAGGTGCCACTTGTTAAATATTTTCTTTCCCTGAGGCAAAATGGGTGCTTTGCTTGTTAATTTACAGCAGCACGTGTCTTGTGTTTCTGTTTTAACCTGGTAGCATGTTCCAGATTTGATATAGCTGTGCATTTAAGTAATTATGTGGAAGGCAGAGTCAGGGACAGTAACACAGTCTGGAATTTAGCCACCAGAATACACCAGAAGAAGATAAATCCTCAAAGCCCCAAAGTGGCACAGAGATCACCTTAAAAAAATAAGCTGAGTTCTCCTCATGTCTTGCTACCAATGTAAAATAGAAAAAATAAACAAACAAAACAAAACAAAACAGACCCCAAAAATCCAAGCATTTCTATTGTGATTACTACTGCTAAACCTAATTAACTCTCAGTGTGTGCCAGACATAGCAGACCTGATTAAAGTCTTCTGTTTTGGTGTTAAAAGATAATCCAAGGCCTTTAAGCTTTAATTCAGATGCCTATGATTTTGTAAGAACACCTGCTGTACAGAATATGCTAATTAGAATTTTGAATAAAAATGGTTTACATCACTCATGGAAGGAAGGAAGGAAGGAAGGAAGGAAGGAAGGAAGGAAGGAAGGAAGGAAGGAAGGAAGGAAGGAAGGAAGGTAGGTGCCAGTGGCAGCTCCTGGAGTGGCGTTCCTCTGCTCTCTGCAAGAATTTAGGATATTTCTTTCTTAATCACCTCTGGAGATTACCCACACCTTTATTTCACTTCTACCTTATTGAAATTATATTCCTTACCTTGCTATGTGTCATTCAGGCTGCTAGAAGACTGATGTTAGAGGTTAAAGGTGTATTTTGGTTCCAACTGGGAGCTGTTTTTGTTGCTGCAGTGTAGCCCTTCCAAGTTTGGAGAAAAAAATTTAACGTATGTCATTTGTTTTTTTCTGAGACATTCCACTTTGCACCAGAGCACACTCAGAGCAACAGTCATGACCTTGGTGTATCACAGTCCATGGCTTTGACAGGAGAATCAGTAGCACAAGATGTTGTGTAGTAGGAAGTGATTCTATGCTGAGTTAATCAAAATTTGCAATATGACACATAAGCTGGTTTTGATTACAGCTCATGTCTCAAAGACTTTACTGTTGGGAGGAAAAAGGGCAGCTTACTTGCTTTCATTTTGAAGTAGTTCTACAATTTATGGTACGTTCCTAGCTTAGTTATTAGGAAAAGACATGTAGTACTTTTTGGTATTGTCTTGTTTGCTATAACTCATCAAATCTCCCAATGTTTGTCTATAAAGATTTTCCTAATGCAATCCTTTAATAAGCAGCATGTGTCCTCATTTGTTTCAGGGAAGTCTTTTCCACTTCTTCTGACTTTAAATTCCGCTGTGAACACTGAGTGAGGAGATGGAGAATCAGGGGTTCCATTTATAGCTTTCTAAAACCATAGAAATAATCCCAGCGGAATTTTGAAAGAGATCTTTAACTACCTAACACTTCTCTTGAAAAGTAATCTCCTGTCAAAGCCAGCTGTTCAATGGTACAGCTAGTTACCTGGTGCTTTGTTACAATTTTTAAAGGTGCAACAAACCAACTATATGTATTTGTTATTGCCAAGAGTATTTTTTGAGATACTAATTTGAATTCTGACTTAGAAGTCTGTTGGGCTGATTCAGATGGCCATTTTTTCATAGCAGAAAATACTTACACATATGTGTGGGAGGTCCTTCAGAAGTGCAGCACGATTTTTCTTTGGACACCATTAATATCTCATGTTGACACTGTGTTAGAAAAATACAGAAACTGTTTTTCCTTGACATCTGGGTTATGTTATCTGAAATTCATTTCAATGGCAACACAAAAAAATTGGTGCAAACTGCACCTTTTTGAAAAGTGAAATCCTGCTCTACTAAATCTTGACTGTAACCCTGAAATCCTAAACTGAGAGAAGACTTCAAAAAACTGAGCTTTACTCCTGCTCTCACATCAGGCAATCAGTAATGCAGAAGTATTTGCATATGTGAAAAGCTGGCACAGTTGATGCAGTAATAACAAAGCAAGGTTATAGAATTTTCACTGTTGCCACCACCCAAAGTTCATTAAAATTAAAAAAGTACCCTTTCTAGGTTTTTTTTTAACTTGCTTAATAGATTTTGACACTTTGTCATTTGCATTTTCAGATTTTTTTTTTTTTTTGCAGCAGCAGCAGTTGTGAAATACATCAATATATGAAGAGAAGTCTGTGATTTACAGCTATAAATTTTGTATATCTGTTAGTCAAAGCAGGTCTTCATTTCCCTTCTGGAAATATAATTATTACAACTGAAAGTCTTCTTTAGAGACTAAAAAAAAAAAAAAACTGCAGAAAGATTTGTGGGATAACCTTTCTTTTAATCACTACTTTTACTTAGATTTTTACCTTTCTCTCTGTCCATTGCTTGTTCTATCCATATTTGTCTTTATTTCTGTGCTTTCTGTTTGTTGTTCTCGGTCCTTACTATTTTCTCAGTATTTGACTTTCTCATGCATGCTTTTAATGTACCTTTGCTTTTCTTAAATCTTTCTGTCTGCTTGTATTCTCTGAAAGTGCAGGGTTTTGTTTTACAATTGGTAACTCAGCAACTGAGTGACTGATCACACTGAATTAATGCTGCATCTCCAGTATCCTCCCATCACCTTTCTCAGCCTGCTTCTTTCTGACACTCCGAGGATTTGTTGGACTACTCTGCCAGGGTAAGAAAATAGCATAAGCTTGCTCTGAGATAGTTGCTCTCTCTCTGCTATGGTTTAATTTGCTCCTTCTCAGTCTTGCATATTTCATCACCTTGCCAGAAGCTGTAATATCCTCCCTGCTTTGTCTGCAAATGAGACCATACATTTTTGGTGAAGCCCTGTCCTTATATGCCACAGTGAGCCAAAGGGAATGTGCTGGTTGTGACTCTGCTTGAGGATGTTTGTATCATGCTAACGCCACAGGACTGGCACAGACCTGAATATGTGGTACATGGTAACATGCTTCTGCTGGGGTTCAACATCTCAGCCTCCTTACTACAATTTTTCTTACCATTTTGTGAGGCTCAGAACCTCATGTGGATAATATCTACAAAGCTAAGATTTTTAGCTTTGCTGTTATTGATTTTGTATGAGCTCTTCTAGGAATAAAACATGGACATTTGGCTTATATTAGTAAGAAAGACATGCTGTGCTGTTGTGCCTGAGAGGCTGTGGCATACAGTAAAATTTGCTGGACAGCCTTGTTGATTCCTATGGATACATCAATTCCCACTGATACATTGTTGACCAATATTGCATCTATCACCTGCAGGAAATGGGTGGACAAGTAACTGAGCTGTCAGCTTGAATAAGAGAAGGAGAATAGACATAACTGCACATCTTCACATATTATAAAGGTCAGTGGTGCAATGCTCGCTTGAAAAGAGTAATTGCTTTTTTTCCCGTTTCTAAAGCAAAACTTCAAGTCTTAAAAAGGAGCAACACAAAATATTTATGACTCTGGAAATCCTTTCATAAAATGAGGATTCCATTTAAGGGTTTTCCATGTAAAACTAGAAATATTTTAAGAAGATAATGGATACATGGTGATGGAATAAAAATTGACCGTCAATGACTGAATGGCCTTAAGTCAGTTTCCTGACTCTTTTCCTAGTGTTTAATAGGCTGCTGAATGCTCTAATCAGTTTGCAGTATCAAGTACAACTTCTCTCACTTCCCAGCCAGTCTTCCTGGCTCCTTGAAGTCCCTGATAAATGGTCAGTGTTTGCGTGGGAAATCCAGGTTTCTGCTGTTTGGTCAGGTAATGGTGAAGGTCGTATGCAATGGCTACTGGAAAGCTCCAGTGGATCAGACACTGCACAGTCCACACTCATGGTTTCTCTGTACAACACAGATAATGCAAAGGATCCTTTGGACAGGACTAAGAATTTTTTTTTTTTTTTCTAACAGTCCAGTGAGCACTGAATTGTATTGGAGAAGCTATGAAGCATCAGCAAAGATCTATCTACGTAGGGGCTACCAGGAATGAAAAGGCAAGCATGAGAGTGGGAAATGCAGTATACAGCACAGTAGGAGAAAAAGACCAGAACTGTGAGTGGGGGCTGTGTACTCTACAAGGCAGGAAGCAGTGGAACTCCCTAAAATTAGAAAATCCTGCAGAGAAGGTAGATAACTAAGTTTT
Source organism: Phylloscopus collybita (assembly GCA_027886175.1). Classification (NCBI taxonomy): domain Eukaryota; kingdom Metazoa; phylum Chordata; class Aves; order Passeriformes; family Phylloscopidae; genus Phylloscopus; species Phylloscopus collybita. The sequence continues at coordinate 42,685,950 of JAJNNQ010000137.1, read as the reverse complement.
TCAACAGAGAAAGGTGACTGGTAAAACACTTAGCATAATAAAAATCTTAAAGCATAGTTAGTTTCAAAATCTGTCCACTTCAGATCCTGGTAAACTCCATTTTACACTTAGAAAGTGTAAGCAATCAAAAAGGAAGCAGCTTCTGGGAATGAAGTAATTTTATTTGTATTTACAAATGCATGCAAACAAACATCCTCACTCATTTATTTCTGTACACAAGCCCACAACGTATGTATATTTATATTACTGTGCTCTCAAGGGTGTAATTTTGGAGTGCTTGGCTGAGCACCATGGTCCTGACCTGTCAGCAAAGAAGGTTTAAAGCAGGCCTGGGGTTTAGAGAGTTTCCATCTGCAGACTGGCTTGCACGGCTGGCTGTGCACAGGAGAGCTGTAGTGAGACTGCAGAGGTAGGCAATTGTTGGGCTGGGGCAACGATATTTAAAACCATCCACTTTGTCAAATGCAATATTTTAAGACTATTCTTCCAAATGCTTTGTTTCCTCCAAAATGTCACCAAGGAAATTCTCCCTCTAATGAGGCTGACAGTTGTAGCAAGTCTCACTGCTCACAGAAGGGACGGGGTGATTCAGACAGGCAGCGATGATCAATGAGGAGTGCTGCATGTAGCATGTCACAAATGGAACAGAAAGGTTAGGGAAATCTGAATGAGGGAGTTGAGCTGTCACCATCAGCCTTGCCTCCAGGTTTCATTCTGAAAATTGCAGGGAAGTTGTGCTCTTCCTCTCTCGAGATTCGCATAGGACACTTGCTGCATCAAGGATTCTTTCTGACATTTCAGGTGGAAGCAGCTAGAAGAAAGAGGGAAGTCACAGAGCAGAGTGTCTCCGTGTGCTGTGCTGTTGCCAAGCAGATTATGTGCTGTAATCTGTAAGCACTGAACTGTGTTTGAATTACGAGGAGCCTCTCCCTTGCTTTTGTTTTAGCCCCCTGGGAGAGGCGATATTTCCGGACTGCTAATGTCACAGCGTGACCTGTTAATAACCTGCCAGAGCCTTCCTCCACTCCGCTGCCTCCCGCTCCCCCAGGACCCGGCAGCTGCCGTCACATGGATCGAATGCCTGCCTTCTATGCGCTTCATTGAGAAAAATTCAAGCATGTGGCCTGAGGTTCCCCTGATGACTGTCTGGGGATGATGATTTCTACCATCTGTTCCGGCTGCCTGTGGCTCCCGGAAACAGCGAGGTGTATGTTGCTTCTGGCCATACGTGGGATTCCTAATGAAACCTCAGCTGCTGTCCAACTGTCTGTGAATATCAGATGGGTTTGAATTATCTTCCGCCAAGAGGGGAGGGAGAAGCACTTTGTTTAACTCTTTAATCTGAACCACTAGACAGCACATGCATAATCACAGGGTACAAAGCCTCTGAATTATTAGCACCTGCATCACGGTGGCAGCTGTAGCGTTTGCACGTGTGCTGGCTCTGTCTGATTGAAGATGCCCGGGCTGGTTGTTTCCAGGCTAAATATAAAGCCTCGAGTGAAATTCATCTTACTTTAGCTCACTTGGAAGCCTTGTAATTATACCAGAGACTTATTTGATCCCTTCACTTCTCCTTTGTGTTAAAGGCACATTTCAGAGGTATAAATTGTATATCAGTATATGAAAAAGGCTGCTTATCAAATGTTTTAAATGTAGCTGAGGAATTACAGCATTTCCAATGTTATTTATTGAGATAGAGGAAGTCAGGACAAATTGATATTAATTTTGATATATGAAAGAGACTTCTGTGCAAAAACACCTTGATAAAGAATCGCATCACTTCTCTTTCAGGATTTGACATCCCGTCTGTTATTTTCCTTGTAATCTATCATTTTGAAAACTTTTCTCAATGTTTGCTGAATACCAGATTTTCATGGATTTTGAGGGTCAGTATATCACCCAGAAGACCACATCTTAATAGAAAGACAATTAGAATTGTCTAGACTTCATCTCTTGATATTCACACTGTGTTCTCCATTGATATACATACTATTATCTTTGAATGAATAGATGCTCTCAGTAAAAAATACAATGAGTTTTATGTGTTTGGAAGAATTGTATACACAATCAGTCCTGGAGCAGAGAAGTTATTACAGAGATGCTGAATGGATCAGCAGTAACTGCTTACATTTCTTGCAGTCACTGTTCAGAGATATGCAGAATATAAGACTTGTAAGAGAACTCAAAAGGAAAAGGAAGAAAAGGAAAAGAAAAGGAAAAAAGAGAAAAGGAAAAGAAAAGGAAAAAAGGAAAAGGAAAAAATGAAAAAAGGAAAAGGAAGGAAAGGAAAAGGAAAAAAGGGAAAAAGAGGAAGGAAAGGAAAAGGAAAAAAGGAAAGTGGAAAAAGGAAAAGGAGAAAAGGAAAAAAGGAGAAAAGGAAAAGGAAGGAGATACCTAGTAGTAGGCAGTAGTGACAGCTTTGGGTTGTTAAACAGTAAGGGAAGAGTATCAGTGCATGGTACTGGATGCTTTGCATTTTCAGATTCAGTTTAAACACCTCTGCAGCATGACTGCATGCACATACTTTTAGAGGCCATTTTTCTACTGATATTGTAGATGTTAATCAAAGAATGTGAAAACACTTAGCAATGGTTTACCAAAGGGTGTTTGATTGTTTTTGCTTTTGGAACTTTTTTTTGTTGTGCCATGAGACATTACAACAATCTACAAAAACTTTCAGCAGCTAGTGCAAAGGCATGGGGTGGGAGCCAGGGTTCCCACCACTGCTGGAATTTCTTTTGTCGACTGACTCATGCAGAGAAGTGCACATATCTCTTGCATATGCATGCTGTCAGAAATAAGTATCAGGATAGAAGGCTTGAAAATAGGCAGTGCCAGAAAATTCAGTAAAACTTGGAAAATAGTTCTATTTCTAATTTTCTAATTTATTGATCCTTAAAAAAAATTAAAAAAAAATAATAAAAAAAAGCCAATCAAAGACACGGGAGCTATATACAGAATACATTTTGTGTATTTATTTTGTCCTGCCTGGAATGACCCAGTAGCTACCTCTGCCTTCATCTTTAAAGCAGATTTTCTTTTAGCAATGAATGCAAGACTACTGGCTTATAGCAAACATGAGCAAGTTAAGAAGGACACACTAATACAGGAGAGGTGATTTGCCTATAATGTAAAGCTTCTCTGGCAGCATTTCTCTTTTCGTGTCTGGATACAGGAAAATTTATCTGTACTATCAATGTCTGTCCTAAAAAAAATCCAAAACCAAAACCCCACCAACAGAAATAAACCCCAACCCCCAAATCAAACCCCTTACAAGCCCCTTAGTTTTAAAAATAGCTAGCTTTCAACCCAGAGCTTTTTAAGGGGGATCTGGTGTTTCTTTCTTCTCTCTGCATAGACCTCTGCCTCACTGAAGAGATTTGACAGATGGAGACAGCTTGTAACAATGTACTTGAAGCTCTCTGGAAGACTAAAATGAGTAATCAAAACCATTCCAAAAAGGATTTTTTCATTAATCTGTCTAAAAATATATGTCACAGAGAATTTAATTCCCTCTTTTTCTCTCCTCTTTTTTTGTTTGAAGTAAGGTGGGTATTTATACTTAGCTGCATATCATTATGTGTGATTTCCCTGTTCTGTTAGTCACATCATGTCTTGGCTTGTAGTCACAAGTGACATAAGATATTGCAAAATGTCACTAATAAATATGTTAAGAGACAGTGAACTAGAAATAAAACATGGAGATCCCAATGTGAATCTCATAATCAAGTTCTTCTGCCATAGTCCACTTCTGCTGAAATTTAGATTATGATGAAACATTTGTAAGAATTATTCTGAAATGGAGAAATGTACTCCGCAATTTACAGATCTCAGATGATGACTGTGAGGGGAAGAACATGAAAGCATCTGTCTTACTGTCACTTGAAATATTTCCTTTAGGCTTAGAGGGCCATTAGAGGGATTTGAGTATACATACCTGTGGTAACACTTGGCCTGAAGGGATTCTTTTTTGGGTTGCTATTGAGAGGTAACTGTTGCACTGAATTCCCAGTCATGTGTCCCACAAACCCTAACTAGATTAGAGGGAATGTTGGGGAGAACTTCACAGATGATGGAGAAGGAAATGGCTCTCAGAAAAATTTTGTTGCTAGCAAAACAGAAGAAAGTCTGCTATTTCCAAGTATATCTCTACATGTTCCCTGCTCCAGGTTATGAGCATACAGCCTGATGTATAGCAAGGGTCTGGCTTACACAGGTACTGAGGATTTACCTTTATGGTTGCCGTTCTGAAAAAGAAACCTATGATTTCTCAGCACACGTATCCATTTATGCATGTGTGCAGTAAACGTTTCTGGATGGCTAAAGCTTTAGTATGCCTACTTTGTGTGTGATTTATGTAATTAGTGTGATCACGGTTTGTGTGTGATTAGTGTGCTTATTCATTGAGTGTTAACTATCCATAAACAAAGGAAATTTCAGTGCTGAGGGGCTTTTTTTTTCAAAAGCCCTAGAAGAATCCAGCCTTCTCATATAATTCAGACCATAAAGAGAATCCTCAACTTTCAGAGTCCTCCTATGAAGTCTTGTTATATAGAGAGGAGGATTAAATATTACACGGAGTAAACGAACAGAAGTACCTTCTCTAATAAAGGGAATATACCCAGGCAGTGGAGTACTTTCCCCTGGAATATTTGCAGGTGCTGTCATTTAAGGTGCTCATAAGACTGAATGAAACTCTAGAAATAAACAGGTAAGATTAAGCCTATGCTAAAATAAGGCTTTAATATGACTCCCCACCTCTAAAGGAATGGTGACATTCCTTTGCTGTGGCAAACTCAGAGCAAAGAATAGCAAGCATTGAGTAAGGGAGTTGTTTGCCAAATAAGTGTCCCATTTTCAGAGTAACCTTTTGACTGCCCTAGGTTTTCCTGTCTGACTGCTGTTCCAAGGAATTGATACAGTACCTGGCAGCCAGCAAGGTTTCTTATGACAGCAAGTGCATACACAAATAGTCAGAAGCTGCTGGGCTTCCTAGAAGGATATTTTAAAGAACCTTACAAGATCTTAGGCAAATAATTTGGAATGGTCATCCAACAGAGAAAGCCCAGACTTTGGCAAGTGTGTAACTTCATGGGGTTTTGTTTTCTGAAGCACACAAGCAGATACTGAAAGAGGCAGTAGATAATGACACAGAACCATTGTTGTGTCACTTAATTCAGTTAAATCACATCCCAAATGCTTATGATACACCACATGGATTAGTGAAAATTTCAGCAAGGGACAGACAAAATCTGGTTCTGGAGAACTGTTGTGATTGCTTGGTAGCCTTGATCCCTGATAGGCAACTGATGCAGAGCAGTGTTCCATCATCTTATTTTAATCCAGAGTTTAGGCCAAATGTTCTGCTCATAAGTTTTAAGTCCTCGTTTATCTATGAGGTAAGTAGGACTATTGTAGGAACAACATTAATTAAGGTGTGTGAGACTGTGTCTTTGCTAGTATGCTGTTTTCTTATTTTACTTTCATGTTTTAATTGTCTTTATCTTCTCATTCTATGTGTTCATGCAAGTGTTTTTCAGTAAATCTGCTGCACTACAAAAAATACTGTCAATAACAAAAAGGATAATAAATGATGGGATATATGACTGCAGGAATGCCCTTATTATGAACATTTTTGTGATAGAGACCATTTTTGTGATAGAGACCCTTTTTGCTAGCAACTAAGAACAGAGAATATTGTTTTGCATCATATGTACCTTTTGTGTTCCCAGCAACTAAAAAAAATAATTAAATTTCACAACTGAGGAGAGAGGAGCAACATCCCAAAAAGCTGGATAACTTTCTCCTACCAGGTTCTCCTCAGAGACACTTGCCAATTAAGGGAAAGCACACAGTTTCAATTTCAACAAATGCAGTTCTTATTCATTCTGAGTACAGTTGATAGGGTGACTCACTGCTTTGCTAATGAAAATCTGGTGTTTCAACTTCAAAAAAATACATTCAAGCAAAACAGATTTTACTTACTACCTTTGTTCTGCTATTTTAAGGATAGGATTAGAGGACAATGCTAATAGGTAGAATTAAAGAGACATGTTTGTCCTTGCATGAACATGAAATGAGAGTACACAACTGAAATCCCAGTGAACTAGAAAGGAAGGTGTTCAGTGAGTAATAGCAAGTGTCCAGGTCTTCATGTCTTGAGAGAGGTGTAATGTGATAGCAATCTCTGCCTTCCTGTGAATAAGAACACAACACAAAGGAGGAAAATGGGGCCACATCCTCCTTTAGTGTAAAATGTCACAGCTCTGCTGAGGTAAATGGGACTCTATTTAATCACCTTAGGTAAGGATTTCATCCTTTCAGCTGGAACCTTTCCAGACTGCCACGTAGGTTTCACTCCACCCCACCTGCCTGATCTTCAGCTTTCATTCACTTAGGTAGACAGCAGTAATGCTCTTTCCTGTAACTTGGATCCCGAGGCTTTGCCTTCCTGGGAGGAAAGCTCTGATTGCACTCCTGCAAACAGTGAGGGCTGCCCTGGGTCCCAGACCTTTCCCTGAACCACTGCTCCATGAGTTCACTCCTCAAGGATGTGTGTGCAGGTGTACACACACAAATTTTACATGAGATTAAACAATGTATTACTTTATGTTATACTAACACGGAAAATACGTAGATCTGGGGTGGGGGGGAATAATGTGCTGAAACCCAGCAGGACTTTTTCTTCTATTTTTTGTTAGCAGAATTTTGTTTGGAATTTGGATCTCTGTGTCCCTGTTCCTTATCTTTCTGCCAAGTCATGAAGCATATTTTCCTCTCTGCTACCTACTGACCTGTTTGTTCATTTCTCATATCCAAATTGAACACAACCCTCCAGCTGCTGTTAGAAATGTGCTCCTCTATCCCTACTGAGATGCCTAGTGAGTAATTCTGTGACATTTCTTGATCTATACCTCCTCTGTGTTCTTAAATGATGCAATTACCTAGGATTTTTCTACTTTCACATTAAGCAGTAAAGAAAGCCCAATTTTCTTCCAGCTTTATCTAATTGATTGCTCAGTACAGGTTCACCTGAAAAGTTGGACGTCTGAGTTTGGCTACAGATTGCTTTTCTTTGTCTTTTGCCAGTAAATGCATCTATAGTAATTATATTCTAGAATATTAGTTCTTTTATATTAAAATTTTAGTAAAAATTTTATTTTCATGAGCTTTATCTAGTTTCCATCACAGATAGATTTTCTTGCTAAGTCTCAAGAGAATTTATATTATTTAATAATTTCAAAGACAATTTTTAAAGGTAGGTACAGATTATCACAGAATCACAGAATTGCTGGGGTTGGAAGTGACCCCTGGAGATCATCTAGTCCAATCCTCTTTCCCCCTCAAGGCAGGTTCACCTGGAGCAGGCTACATAGGATCACGTCCAGTCAGGTTTCAAACATCTCCAGAGAAGGAGAGTCTATGGCCTCTCTGGGCAGATTCTGTCAGTGCTCTCCACAGTAAAGGAGACTGTGGTGGCAGTCTTAACTTCAAGTGGAACTTCCTATGCATCAGTTTCTGCCTGTTTCCCCTTGTCCTGTTGCTGGGAACCACTGAAGAGAGTCTGACACCATTCTTTTGACGTTTGCTGTTAAGATATTTGTGTGCATTGACAGTATCCCCTCTCACTCATCTCCTCCCTAGACAAAGCAAGCCCAGCTCCCTCGGCCTATCCTCATAAGAGGATGCTCCAGTTACCTCATCATAGCCTTTCACTGGACCGTCTCCAGTTCCTACTCTTTCTTGTCCTGAGGAGCCCAGAACTAGACACAGCACTCCAGATGTGCCTCACCAGGGCTGAGTAGAGGGGCAGGATCATATACTGCAACTTGCTGGCAAAGCTCTTCATAACGTACGCCAGAATCTCACTGGTCTTCTTGGCCACAAGGGCACTGCTGGCTCATAGACTGCTTGTTGTCCACCAGGACCCCCAGGTCCTCTGCAGAACTGCTTTCCAGCAGGTGGGCCCCCAGCCTCTGCTGGTACGTGGGGTTATTTCTCCCCAGGTGAAGGACCCTGCATCTGCCTTTGTTGAACTCCATTAAGTTCCTTTCCCCTCAAGTCTCCAATGTGTCCAGATAGCTCTGAATAGCAGCACAGCCTTCTGGAGTATCAGCCACTGCTCCCAGTTTTGTATTGTCAGCAAACTTACACTGTGTCCCTTCACAAACTTCATCAATGAATGAGTTAAACAAGACTGAAGCTGGGACTGGCCCCTGGGAAATTTCACTAGGTTACATCCAGATGACTGTAGAAGGCCTCATTGATTTTTTTTTACCTGTCCAGGTGGTCTCTACTAAACATCCACAACTGCATCACCATGTTATTCTGCCCCTTATTTCTCATCCACAAACTCTCAACACATTCTTCATCCTGCCCTTCCTGCTGCTCTCCCTCACATAAAGAGCAGCTCTACCACCTTGATTTGCTGTCTGTCCTTCCTAAAAAGTACATAGCCATCCATGACAATATTGCAGTCATGTGTGCTATCCCATCATGTCTCTAATCCCAGTGATATCATGGTCCACACACAGATGTCTAATTCTTCCTGTTTATTCCCCATGCCATATGTGTTGCTGTACAGGCAGTTCAGGGGGGCATTAAAGCATTCAGACTTTCCAGGAGGGGTCCACCAGAGCCATAGACACCCTTGAGGTGGTTGGTCTTCTGGTTTTGCTTCAACTAAGGAAGATTTGTCACTTTTTGATAGTTTTCCTGAAAGTTCTAAAGCAACTCAAACCCAGAACTTGAATCTACTGACTGCTTTTAGGAACTTATTTCCTAAATACTTTACATCTCATGCTGCAGCAAAGTGAAGGAGATAGTTCTTACAATAATTTGTTTGAAAAGAGGGAAATAATGGACATTTTATACCTAATTCCATTATAATGAAATAGAGAGGATTAGATAACTGCTAAAGCCAAACCTTTTAAGAAGAAATCCTGTCCCTCTAAAGAAAATGACACGATTTCCTGTGACTTGAATTTTGCTCATGTATAATTTTACTGTTTCATTGGTGTGTGTGATACAAAACAGGTTTTTCATGTACAGTGGTTTTCCGGGTCAAGCGGCAAAACATAAAAGATAAGGACAGGTGGCTTCAACACTTGTTGCAAAGCTTGGATATCCATTATAATTTGAGGTAGGGAAGGCGTATCATGTGTCTATGAGAAGAGACAGAGGAAGGGTAAGTGATAATCTAAAGTGCAAACTTAAACCCAGTGCAACTGGAATAATATTTAAGAGTAATGACCCACTAAGATGTTGTAATGTTTTACCACCTGTAAAGTAAAATAAGTTCTGCATTGCAATGTATATATTAACTCCAGAAGGGTTAAGTTTTAATTTTCTTGAGTGTCTTAAGAGCACTTTTCTCTTCTACACTAGATGAAGAAGGGGGAGAAAGTTTTGCCTTTTTCTAATTGTCAATCCACCCTGCAGAGTTCTCAGTAACATTCCTGCCCTGGAGTTTGAAATTATCTACTAATGACACAGGAAGTACCAGACAAGAAAAGTCTGTTCCAGCTGCCCAACAGCACCAACTAATGTGCTCAGATACATTTTCAGGGGTGAGGAAGCAGGTTGTTTGCTCTATTCATTCTGTGCCAGGGTTGCCAGGATGTTGAACAAGGTTGTATTTACACAAGCGGTTCTTTGCTGATATGAGAATACTGGCGTACTCTGTCGGCAAAAGGTTTTCATGCTACTGCAGACTACAAAGCAAAACTGTGGAAAGGCACCCATCACCAGTGGGACAGTGGAAGTAAAACAATTCTTTTTTCTGGCTTAACCCTTTTTGAATTAGAGAGTTCTGGCAGTGTAACTATGTTGGGGCAGAGGTAAAACTGTGCAGAGTGTATCGTAACTTGTATTACAAGTTCCTGAGTAAATATGCGTGTGAGGAAAAGAACGGGAAGGGTGGTAGCAAACAAATTTAGCCTGAAAAACATGGAAATGTTTCTAACCAGTAGAGGACTAACATCCTGTAATTGCTTCCCAGTAGAGAAATTGTAGTGGCAAGAGCTGTCATCTATTGAGAGACTGACAGTAGGATACTGTTCACTAACGTGCTTGATGACCCAGAAGGAACTTTCCAGCCCTGAGCTTCCAAAACCACTTTAGAAGTTACAATAGAAGACAGCAAAAATTTCAAAAGACAAGTACTGCTTCCTGGATGCAAAGGAGTTTCAGCTCCAAAAGATTTCTGGTGAAAAATGCTACTTCATACTGTTTTTGCTGGCTACAGTTTTTTGAGCCCCTGATGTTGTATAATACCAGTGCAAGAAATTAGCTTGAAATCACTTGGATAAAGTTACTTTTTAAGGGAAAGCCTGTGGCAGTTTGTAAAACACTGTAGGGGGAGCAATACCCAACTGCTCTTTGTCAGCAACACATCCCTTTGTGGATCACATCCACTGATGGACTACTCAGGAAAAAGAAATAAAAGCAACTGCAGCTGTATAGAATTTCTTCCTTGTCCCCACTGCTGAGCTGCAGTTCTTGTATCCCAAGCAACTGTTCTTCCTAAGCTGCATGTAAACTTAGTACTGATGAAGTGGAAGATATCTTCAGCAGTAGGAATGGCCCAGGTTTTATCAGGTAACTCAGGAGAAAAATGCTCCCCTCTGCCTGTCATTGCTAGTTCTTTGAGTCAGTTTTCTCTAATTCAAAATTTCTGCCTTCCTAGTATTGCTAGGTATTGTGGAAATGGTGAATAAACAATTTGAGCCTGCCCTGAAAGACTGTTGTCCTTTGGTTTATAGTTATAGATTCTTTTAAAAGATGGATGCTCTTACACAGAAAATTACACGGGTGCTGGGAATCACTTTAATTACATGCCAGCTCAAGTATCACCATAGTACCTTATACAGTGGAAATGCCACCATCTGGTGGTTGCATCTCTGCTGAAAGACATTCGTGGTGGTACTGGGGATGGAGCTGCCTCTGCTCAGTGAGGAAACCCTGTTACAGATTTAGAAATTAATGCTCCCTGGAAGTAATTTCTCCTGGACAACGTTTCCCTTTACAGGCATACCAGATAGGCCCAGCAATGTGGAGTAGGAGACATCAGAATAAATGCTGTTTATTTTTTTTCTTTATTTTTCTTTTTTTAAAAGATCTTTTTTGTGATGTGACTTTATTACTGAGAAGCTTGTGATGTTAAGACACTTCTAACATGAGCTTTGATTATAGTTGCTTTTTCTGGAAGGGCTTGGTAGTATCGAATCACAAGATAACTTCTATAAGAAACACATACAGAGTCCATCTGCACACGTCTTGAACATGCAGCCTCTCCCTCTTTCTATTTAAACGATTCCTGTGGTCTTGGCACCAGCAGGAGCATATTGTCTCCCTACAAGACACTCTTTAGAGAATCTTACCTTTCTCTAGTAACTTTGTTCTGTAGAGATTTTAGTTAGGGTGTAATTTTATATGCATCCTTCTGAGGTAGCTTAATGAGTTTTGTTATGATTGTTACCATGTTCTAGAAAATATTCTTGAAATAAAAAAAAAAAAAAAAAAAAAATCTGCTCCTGCATACCAGGAGGGCAGCAGAGAAATAGAGATGATTGCAGTGAAGACACTTTGGATTTACCCTAAGACGGAAGAGAGCACAGTAAGACTTTCTGCTTATGTTTACAAAGAAAAAAATGGGTGATAAATTTTGAGCAAGCCAGAGGCTTTTATGCCTTTTGACTGAGGAATTCTGAGCTTACCTCATTTTTGGAAACCAGACTTGTGATCAAATTTCTGACCTGTTCTGTGCTGTGGTTAAGACCTGAAGTTCACAGCAAAATGAATTCACACTCGAAAGCAAAACTATGTGGCACGACAGAGCTGCAGAGTGAGATATTTTGTATAACTTGTGGAAAATTTGAAAAGAGGTTTTGATGCATTTCAGCAATATATTATCTGGAGCAGCTCACCCATGTGACCTGCAGAACATCATGCTTTTTTGCCTTCTTCCAACCACTTTGTATTATTTTGAATTACATTTATAAGTCTTGGATACAGGGTCTTCTTCTCTTGCAGATTTTTATAGTGCCTACTCCGTGGGACATCAGTCTCTGCTGGGATCCCTTGGCAGTATAACTATGTAAGACAGGTCCTCCTGTCTTGTAAAAATTACTTTGACAGCTACAGCAGCCTATTCTTGGCTCTCTCTCTCTCTCCTGAGTACTCCTTGGATGCAGGCAGGGGAATGTGGGCAGGAAATACATCTATGCACAATAAATCCCCTGAAGTAAAACAGCTAACATGCATGGATGGTAGGGTTTGTAGCATCAAGGAGAACTGGAAACACAATAGGGTGCATGCAGGACACCCTGCTCCATCATAGTACACATCCAGCCAGGAAAGTTTGTTATCCAGGTTAAAATAGTATTGAAAATTGAGCAAATTGAAAGGGAGAGCAATTAATAGATAATTTTTTCTTGAAGTTCTCTTGCTTTTTTTCTGCCATATGAAGCACAGTTGTTAATCATGTCATATTTTTTCAACTGGCCCCTCAGCTGCTTCCTGCACCTCAGATCTCCCTGTTCCTCTGTCTGATGTGTGTGTCATAGCCTGTGAGAAAGGCAGGACCTATGTGACTGAAACATGACAAAGAGCTTTGTAATTGATTTTTCCTCTGCATTGTTAGGAAACATTGGATGGCTTAAAAGATCTCAGTGGGAATTGTGATCTTCTTCCCCACTGTCTTTTTGTAACTTGTTGATTAATCATCCTAGCCTGGGATTCTGCAGTGGCTTAAAACAAGGACTGACACAAAACTATTTTGTCCAAGGATAATCTCATTCCAGGCATTTTTAACCTCACACTGACAGTGATTTCAGCTGCAATGAGTTCTTGGAATCCCTGAGCTTCCTGCTGGTGGTATTCACTGCCAATGATTCCAATGGCAAGCGCACATCCTGTCTGTCCATGTCTGGTTCCTCCTAACAAAACCAGAGTGCAGTGACACATGCTAACAAGTAAATGGAGAAACAAAGCCAAGAGAACCATTATTTTTGCTTGTTATATGTAAGGCCATGTGTCTTCTACCTGGCAGCTAAATGCTTACTGGCTAGCACGTGTGCCTGGTTGAAGACTTAAGTGTCTACCACTATTATTAGGTAACAGTTATTGAGTGCCAACAATATGTTCTCCTGCCCTACAGAAGAAGACATGGCTTTCTCATCTGCAAACAGCTCTCAAGAGAGAAGGTAAGTAATAAACACTCATAAGCTACTTGGTTGGGCTAAATTCTTACAGAGATAGATTTACCCCCCTGCTTTTCCAATAGATGTTTGTCTTTCAGTAGATTCCCTAAAAATGCACAAAACCAAGTAAAAATGGATTTATACAGGATTTTATAATGTGCCATCCTGTTTTATTTGCTCCTAAGCAGAGTCTGGGATTACTGCATTGTCTAAATATGCATAAATAGAGTTTTCAAGCCACAGGGATTTCAGGCTCTCTTGTACCTAATCTTTCTATCTACACCATCAAGATTAATCATGGTCCTATCAAGACTTTCAGACTCCTCAAAGAAAAAAATATTATTCCAGGTCCACAGAGACATACAATGGAGCAGGGCAATCTGTCCTCTAAACATGGGATAAATTCCCTGAATTCTCCCCACACCTGAAGCTTCTGGAAAAAAGATAACCACAAAAAAGAATTTCTGAAGTGATTTTTAGATGCATGACAGGGTTCCTATTGCATTACTTCTAACTGTCAGATTAGTCTTAATAGAAGTATGTTATTAAATAATTCAATAATCACAGAAATTTCAGATTCTGTTTGACTGAAGACTATATGAAAGCGAATAGATAGCATAAGCATCAAAAAAACCACTTTTATATACACTAAATAACTTAGTCATTACTTTGGCAAAGTAAGTTTTGTTCTTAGACTACCTAAAATCATCAGTAAGCAAAAAGGAAATTAAAAAATTCCTATGTGTTGGGAACCTTCCATCATCTTCTAGCTGCATCTCTAGGGCTTTATATGTTTATATCAATTAACTTAATGCCCGAATGAGGTGATAAAAATAGGCAAGCTGCATGTGGCCTAAAGTCCTTTGGAAAAACAGGACTTATGCCCTTCAAACACTCTGGAAAATTACAATCCAGTTTTAATATTCTGAGGCATAATAGGATGGTTGGCCTGAAATGGGTCATTAAACAAAAACTGCTGTCGGGTTTCTCCAATAGCTACAGTTTCAGACTTTAATTTTCCACTGGCCTGAACTTCTTTGTCAGACATCCACTTCACGTATAAATGTAAGAAACACAGTTGTTAGGTCTGATTCCTACCCTATCTTCTCCAAAAGCAGTCTGGCAAAAGACATTTCAGATAGTGGGCAGCTTGGAGTCTTACTTGTAAATTATAATGAGAAACTAGATTAAAAGAAATCGTCCACACAGTGGTCTTCTTACAGGTATTTAGTGTGAACACTGGGAAACAAGACTTCTTCATCTTTTCCCCATCACTGTGCATGGCCCTGGATCAGACTAAACGCTCACCTGAGGAATTTGCTGTGTAGAACTGTATGTTAAAAATGGAGGATTGATGACGTTTGTCAGTCATCTTGATACAAATTTGAAGAATAGTTTCTAATTTAAAGGATGTTTTTGAAGATAGGTTTATAAAACAGGTGGACAAGAGGAGGCTTCAAAGCATCTCAATAGCAGTCATCCAAAATGCATGAGGGGCTGCTGAGCAGATATATCCAGGCTTTTCTGAAAATGCTCTTAGCTTTAGGCCATTAAGGTCTGACCCAAGCTGCCCAGCAGCCAGCTTTAGAGACCTTCTGGGCGGGCAGAACCCATTAGATGGAAACATATGACATTTTAATTATTTTTTTCTGGATTCAGGGAGTGAATTAAACCATTCAGCTGAGCTGGTAATGACTGACACAAGAAAATGCCCACCTCTTATAAGCACCCTAAATGTGACCAAGACAAGTGTTCATTCATATCCTCTCTGTGACAATTTAAAGAATCCAGGCAAAGTGAAACAGCTAAAATGAGAAATGCTTGGAATTACCAGCCATCAAAGATAGCTGTTGATGGAGCTGTTATGAGAGAATTGAGTTGCCTCCTGGCAGAAGAAGGGAATGAGTTTGTATGTACCGCTTTCTGGGCAGTCTACTCAGCAGTTCAATCAGTAAAGAGAAATTGCTCCATCTCTCTGAAGCATCTGTAAAACTTACTCCATGTCTCTCACTACCACAGCCTGAGATCTTGCTGATTTTCAGACACTGCAGAAGTAAAATTGCATTTTTTTTTCAACTGTTGATATGCAGGCCCTGTCCTCAATGTGTCGTTCCTCCTTTGTGTTGCCTTCCCTCTCTTGTCCCTCCAGTGGGAAATACAAACGTACAAGAGTGGTTTTCACATGGACTTATGAATGAAGGTGGGAGTGTGAAGTTGTTATTCTATTGCCTGTGAGACATAACAAACTGGACTTGTTTTGTCATGCTTTTCCTTCATCCCAAGATGATTACTTCTTTTTACTCCTCACCCATCTACAAGAGACTATAAAACTGTCATTCTGATCCAATGACTAAACCTGTCAATGAATGAACACTAATGTACCTGGCCAGCAGAAGATCCTGCCTCAGTTATGATTTCTGACATGCTTACAGCTCTGCTTACCTATTGCTCAGGCAGTCAGCCAAACAATTGCCCTGTCAACATTAAAAGATCTCCTGAGACTCAGGACACTTGAGGATCCACGTGGTGGCAACCTTAGACACTCTTGTTCTTGCTTTTCATGTATAAATCATGCTTCCTGGGCCTAAGTAATTTCAGACATCTTGCAAAAAATTATTACCAAGGCATTTAAATAGGCCTGCTTTGAAGTTGAGATAATACAAAAAGATTAAAGTATGGAAAAGGTCAAAGTTATTTCTCTTTAAGATAGCTGAAACCAGGAATTTGAAACTCCTCACTGAATTTTTAAAATGCTGGACATAGACATTTTTTTATTTATAATAAAGCAGTAAATACTCTTATTGAGAGCATTCTTTCTCCCATTATAGAAAAAAAATCATTCACCTTTTTTTATTATTATTTTTAAATTAGTTGCTTTATTTGTTTATTAATATTTGAAGATGGCTTTAGTTTGCAATTTTAGTTTTCAAAACATCTGGCACTGAACTGAGTCAGAAAAGCTCTATTAGTCTCCTCGCACTGTAGATAGTTAGAATCTGTGTATTTGCCTATCCATTTGGTCTCTAAATTTGAAAGTGAAAGAATTTGCAAAATAATGATTATAATGAAATTATTTCTGTTACTTTACCCTTATTTATTTGAATTCTATGCAAATATGAAGAGAAATTAGGCAATTAGTTAAAAAATAATAATTAAAAGACCCCAACAAAACCTTGGCTAAGTGAAGAAAAAAATAGCAGTACAAAACTAAGCAAAAGTGCCTAGGTAAGGCATGCTAATACTTAATTAAATTTGCCTGCTTTCCAGTTTTATTCACAGGCTTATCTATACTGTTCCTATCACTTTGGACAGGAAGTTCTCTGAAAGCTTTGCCACTACATGAATGCAGTGCTTTGTAGAAGCATCATTAACTTGTCTTATGAACTAGAGCTAGTGTGAACAGAGTTCTGTACCATTATGGCTTTGTCCAGACTAATTTGCTAAGGACAAAAGTCGTCAGTGTAACAGTGGATAAGTGATCCCATTTGTTATCATTTCTTTTGTATTATCTGTGTTGAAAAATGATGAAATTTATTGTGATTACCTCACAGAGCTAGCAATCTGTATTTCTGCTCCTGCAGGGTTTTTTTTCTGGAGGTACTCAGAGACAGCTTGTGCATCCCTCAAAACACGTTGCAGTTTTGTGCCCACATTCCCTGCTGTTCACAATGCGTGGATTTAGGGCTCTCAGGTCTTGGTGTGACATCCAGCTTCCATAACTTGATAGACAGCTGCCGGGGCACAGAATGTCTGAGCAAGCATGGAAAGCCCAGCCTGCCAAAAGTGCTGTGCATGCACGTGGAGTACAGATACGTGCCTGCTGTGCTCAAGGTCTGGGAAAACTGCCACATCCAGCAGCATAATTGCAGTCTTTGCTGGTGTTATGTTTGTGCAAATAAGAAGTATTTGATGAATATAATTTGCGTTTACACCTAGGGAAACTCCTGTGCCGAGATTATTAATTTCTTTCCCATGGCTGAGATCATTCTGTTCACAGTTCTTTTACCAGGAAATATCTGTCTGTCTAAAGACTCTGATAGAAACACTCAAGATGGTTAAAGTTGAATGATTGCTGCATCTCTCTGATGGAGGCTGTTTTCCTTGAAGAGGATAGGACTAAATTTCTTCATAAGCCGCTCCTGAACTGCTGGAATATTTCACAGAATGACTGCTGACTGTAGGATACGAAGATCAAAACTACCATAGTTTAGGAGCTGTTAAGAGGTAATCATAGTCAAAGAGAGGTTGGGCATAAAACTAAATCAGAAGGCATGCTGTAGCCATCCATTTTTCACTTATTGCCCTGTATAAATCAGAATCTATAGATGCTGAAGTTTATCTGCGGAAATGTACAATCCTAGTATTTCCCTTCTCTCTAGGGTCTATTTATTTATGCTATATGTCCTTCAGCTTTCTTTTCTGTTATCTTTTAAAAGATTTTTTTCCCCCTTTTCATTTAATTTTCTGTCTGAAGTGTAACATCACATGATGTCCTGAGGGAAATACTGCAATGAGGAGAAATGGGTGATTAGGTGATGTTGTGGCTTGATAATTATAGGCTTCTCTTTTTTTTTCTCAAGAATGCTATGCTCAAGTACTGGGAGATGTTAATGGCTGCCATAAAGTTTGTCTTTGATCTGCAGAAAATTCCAAGCCTCATTAATTCCCTGGTTTTGGGGGCACCCTCCATTCAGTCTAAACAAGAAGCAGCAGCTAAGCTCCTGTACGAAGTAAATTTTCTGAAAACAGTAGAAGCCACCACCCAAGCAGTTATCCTACAAAGACAAGCTGAAGTATGTACTAATTTGTGAAGAACAAAGAACTTTCTGGGAAATTGTTATATATTCGCTGACTGAGACATTAACTGATAGGAGCTATGTGTTTAGAAATAATCAGAAAACTGGGATAAAACAAATAGGCAATGTGGGTGGCCCAGGGAGAAAGCCAAAACAAAAGCTTCTGTGAATAAAGTACCTACTGGAAATAGAGAGCTAGATTTCTGAGCAAGGAAATAACCTTCTGCTGTTTGTTCCTACCACATTCAGGGAAATGGAGCTTTGTATACATTTCTTTGCAAATACACAGGCTTTCATCAGAGACACTTCAGCTGCCCCAAATCACAGTTCCTCCTACAAAAACAAACATGTCAAGATGGTAAGTGGTGACTAAATGTTGGGGCAGAAAAACAGTTGATTGAAAATGGGAGATATTTTTAAAAGTTTGCTTGTTTACTGAGATTGTAGATTTTTTTTTTTTTTTTACCTTGAGAATCTCAGTTCATGTCTGTGCCTCAGTAAAGTTCAGGGAGTTGAGGCATCATGAAGCTCAGACTGCCTTTTCTTTTTCATCATAAGTAACTGCAGAATAAATCTGTCAGATGAATGATCTCCATGACTGTACAGGTGAATAAACAAATTCTAGTAGCTTTGGTGAATTTCTTCTTAGTTCTGAATCCTTACAAATATAGTTCCCACTTTCATTGCTGTAAATGGTTAAGGGAGATTAGAAGACCATAAATCTGCACAGAGAGCAGACTAGTCTGAGCCTAAGACTAGATAGAGGTGTTTCAGGCTGCTGATCTGGTTTGGTCACTGCCAGAGCTCTTTTAAGTGCATGCAATTGAACTAAAGAAGCTTTTTGTGCCAATGAGAAATGGGTCACTCGTGGTGTTTTATTAGGCCATAATCTAATGATAGAGCTTGTTTCTACTCTGATGCCTCTACGGACACAAAGCTTTTTCCTAACTTGTGTGATAATTTTGTGACTTACAGGACTTTCCAAGCTAAGAATTGTGAGGAAACTTCCCTGGAATTTCTTCAAAGGCAGTCAAAAATTGTGACTCAAATTTAAAATAACAGTTGGTATTTTACTTTATCACAAATGGCTTTGGGACTAATTTATTTTCTATATGTATCTTTATTTTCTGTAGAGGTATATATTCATTTTGCCATTTATTACTTTCCCTTTAGACTGATAAGTTTTGAAAGGCTCTTTGAAGTCCTTGTTAGCTAATATCATCAGTGCTTCCTTTGCTTTGAGGCTGCTTCTGCGTATTTAACCTCTCAAGCCTGAGAAAAAAAGTCACAGTAAGGATCTATTGCTGCCCCAGTCATATAGTTTTTTGAACCATTTCCATCAGAAAGGAAAGCTGCTAGTCTAGGCCAGATATCTTAAAATGTATTTGGATCCAACAATACAGTCAGACTTGACTCTGTTTGCATTTAAATAGGTGTCTTGAAACATATTTGTATTTCTTAGATAGTTGCAAGACATTCTTGGAAAATTTTGCTGCTATGAAATCAGAATGGGAATTATGTCTTTTGATCACAGTATACAAAACAAAAATTCAGGAGAAAACATGTTAGTTGCTAGTTATCAATTGTTACAGCTATTTGATTTTTAAGTCATGTATCTGATCTCTTTTAAATTCCCACTAGAAAGAAAGCATACTAAAAAACAGAATTGCAAGGGCCGTCTGTAATTTTTCTAGTTTTTATAGACTTGGCAGGGGACTTAAGGCCTGGAAGGAAAAGATATCTGTGCTACATATCTCCTCTGCCTCCCAACCCCTGTGTTCCTGTGAGCATGTATGCTGTGTGGTTTGGGGAGTTTGCTCAACTGCAGCCTTCTCTATACCTGTTCTGCTCAGGGAAAGCCCAACTAACTTGGCACTATTAACCCCTCAGAAGTGCAAACTTTGCCTTGGAAATCCCTAACAGACTGCATTTTATTTTGGCTAATTTTGTTCCAATTATTTTTTATTTGTAAAACGAAGAAAATTATAGACACAGTATGCCAATGCCTCAAGTAAATATAGCCCAGCTATCTAAGCTGATCTGCTGTTGGAAAATCTCAGCAACTCCAATCCTTCCCTTCATCATTCTCTTGTCCCCAAAGTAATAAAAGCAGAGCTAGAGCAGCGAACACCTGGCATGCTGGTCACGCAACATGACTTTACATTGTAATCATCTTGTCAAGGAGCTGAAAATAGCATTGTGCTGCAGTGCTCACCAGTGCTTCAGGAAGGAAGACAATAACCAACATTTGGCAGCAGCCTACATGCTAACTGTGAGTGATACAGAAGTACTCCTCAAATTGTTTCCCTCCTCTCATCCTGAAAACATCCATCCTGCATCCCCTGGTAAAATATCAGTGAGGCCCTCACTTCCAGCCTCCAACTAAAGAAGTGGTGGGCAGACACTGTACTGCACACAGCCAAGCAATCTCATACAGCAACACTCCAGTGTTCAACAAAATAGTCATTAAATTAAATTAATTCTAGCATGTTTAGTGTGCCATACAAATTCCTAGGAAAATTGGCAATTAAAGGCTTTGTTTGAATGAATTGAGGTGAATCATGTGCAGATAGGAATCATGAGACACAATTATTGAACTGCACAGAAACTCAGAAATACAAGATTTCAAATAGAAATTTGGACACGAGACCTTGCCCAAAGAGAATTTTTGGAGGCGATCAAGAGGTTGGAGAGTGTTGAAGGTAACCTGGCACCAAGGAAATGACACACAGGTTTATGGGGATCACAGGGATTAAATAGAAATCAGGGAATAAGCACCATTTTCCAAAAGTGGATCCTATAGTGGCAGAAAAAAAATTTGTAAATTTGTATTAAATTCTTGGGGAAAAAAAGCACAATATTAGGAAGATGTCAATCTGAGTGTTTTCATGTTTAGTCACTCATTCATATGCACAGCTAATGTAATAATCAGTAGACTAACAGCATTTTTACATTTTTGGGTTTGGGGAACTGAGTATTTAATTATTAATATTGTTGTATCACTTCATTACCTGAGCACAGCTCTCTGGGTTACTTTCTGCAGAAATACATTGGAATTAACAAGCACACCAAAGGTAAGAGGCACAGAAACATGATATATTAGCAATGTTTATTCAAATTTGATGCTAGGTTAGCAATTCAACTGTATAGGGCCAGCCAGCTTGGATTCACTAGCCTGAAATATACCTCCACTAGGTGGAGGTAATCCCTGATCTGATTACTAAATTTAAAACTTTGGCCTACTAGGAGCAAGCAAGAATTCTGAATGCTAATATTGTAATGGTTTTTCAAAAGTCAAGTAAGATGACCCCAAGGTATGTGGAGAATGATGCATGTCCTCATTCCCAGGCACTATGATAAGGAAGCTGGTACTCCACTAATAGAAACATATAATCAGTACAACTTCATGTTACATCATAGAAAATGGTCAAACAATTATGGTTTTCTTCACAGAGGAGATTACTTCCATGAAAACTCATTTATTTACCAAACTCATAGTCTGCTTTGACATATTCTGGACACTTGAGTCAGTATTACCCAGTTTTCTCTTAAAAAATAATAATAATGCTATACAGGGTAAATCAAGCATACTGCATTACACAGGTTAAGAACTAACTAACTGCAGCCCACCAAAACAATCACCAGAGGGAATTGCTCTCACTACATCTCACTGGAGATGCTTTTTCTGAACCTTTGTAGAAACTCTGCACAGATCACCATGCAATGCTTCTTCTACTGGGAATGATAAAAGGGGGCAGCATGAAAGTTAAGGTAGAGGGTGGGCCAGTCATGCGATACTACATGGACTGTGTAGTAAAAGAAATCCCTTTTAAGCAAAATATTAACGCAGTCAGAGGAAAACTTTTCCTCCTCTGTATTGTGTTATTTGTACTGCACAAGGCAGGGCATAATGAAGAACCTCAGAGATAATTCAAAGACTGAAGAAAATGGAAAGACCATAAAGTTGCAGAGTTTACCTTATTAAAACAAAATGACAGAGTATTTTATTACACAGTGTAAGTACAACAAGTAGGAAGAAAATAGTGGTTACTGGAGGGGTTTTTATTCCAGCATAATGAGAAAGCAGGAATGCAAGGCAAACCCAAAAATGTTAAATTTGATTTATTTTTTGGCAAACAATGAAAATTGTTCAGAAAAAATTTCTGAAGGGGAGCACTAATTTATCTGTTTTTCAGAAATTTTTGTTAATATTTAAATTGGCCCTGATGCTGAAATGATCAGAAAAATGTCAATATTTTTGCTATGACTGACTTCTTTTCTGGTCAGAGCCTTTTTACTTATCAAAGATGACAGCTTAACATCCTGTTTCTATACCAGCACTTACTATTGTATGTACTTCTAATGCAGTTTGCTTGTCTGAGTTGCCCTTTTTGACCAGCCCATTAGGTGGTAATCACAGGGGTAAGGTCTGACCTGCACTTTTATTTTGTCAGACAAAATTTAGTCTGATCTGTGTTTTCTTTCACTTAGACTAATAAGCTCTGGTTTTTTGGTTTTGCTTTTATTTTTGCTTGGTTGTTTTTGTTTTCTGTTTGTTTTGTTGTGACAGGGAACTAGCAGAGATAAAACATGGTGGATTTTTTTGTAAAATGGAGTTTTAAGCAATGGTTTTGTTAAGGCATTACTTTTTTGCAAGGGTCTTCTCAGACAAAAAAATTAAAACCTGATTAGTCTTTTGCTGTAAGATATGCTGATGTGCCTCATATGCTATAATTTTTTGGTGTTTGGTAAAAGGGCAACTTTAGATAGAGGCATGGAAAATACGTAAAATTAAGAGTTTTAGAAAAGGATGAATGAGAGAGTAACCTATGATGAGTTTGCATTGTTTGAATTCTGAATGATGCTCAGTCTTGTTGTTCTTTCCCAATGAAAGTCAGGAAGTTTTCAAATAATTACGTTTTAGTGCATCGTGTATGCTGGAAGAAGAGAAAAAGAGATTGCTTGTAAGTCATGTGCACATGATTATTTATACCTTTTTTTTGTAGATTTTAACCTCTTTAATTGCATCACTAACCAATCCCTCACTTCTGCTGATTTTAATTGAATTGTAATTTGAAATTGAAGAAAATCAGCTCTGCACGTACATTCTAGAACATAAAGATATAAACACACTGGAATGCAGCTACTTGAATCAGAGTAGTTAAGCAGTCATGGCTAAAACTTGTCATTTAAGATTAATGATCGCTGTTTGTGTCACTGGAAAATGAGCTGAATGTACATTTACAGCTGCTTGCATTGACTCCTTCTGGGGCCTGGAACCACAAATGCATAGGTTTCTAAAAGGCTAATACAGCAAAAATGAGTGTTATGCCTTATGCCCCTTCCAGGTTTTGGTTAATTGATCCTAGATTACATAGTGCATGGCTGCTGAGCTGCAGACAAATGGGACTTGACAGTTCTCTCTGTGGGATATTGCTCCATGATTCAGTCAATGGTAGAGGAAACTTCTACCTAATTGACTTTTAGCTTATTGCAATTCCTTCCTGGACAGCTGTCACAAAATCCAGTAGAATGACTCGAGTCATCTTCAGTAGTTCTGTGAGAGAGAAAGGCTGAAAAATCAGGAGTGATTTACCATGTCATTCCTGAGAGGGGTCTCTTCTTCAAGAGTGAGAAACAGCTCTCAATAACAAAGCTCAGGTTGCCACTTGGCACTCATAACCTTAATCTGTCAACAATAGTACTTAGCATTTATATAATGCTGTACTGCCATTAGCTAATTAATTCTTACACCACCACTGGGAGATGAGTCACTAAACACCTTTAGGAAGACTTTGCTTTTAATACCTCTGGTGATGTTATGTGCTGAAATGCACAGATTACTGGCACTCATCTCAAAGAAAAGCTAGAAGGCGATCTTCATATTTTATGGCTGTTTTTTTTTAATTTAAAAAGGTAAAAAAACCCCTCAGAAGTTCAGCAGAGTTTAGTTCTTGATTCAAATCCACCTTTTGTCAGAATGAGAGGGGATTGCATTGCATAGCATTATTTCAAATGAAATCTCAATGTCTGGTGTCAATTGAAAACCCAACAATATACTTGCTGTAAAACACCAACTTCAAATTGTTAATATGGAGGGCAAAATATTGAAAATATTTTCTCACCTCGACAGCTGGGTCTCCCAGATTTTACTGAAAGATATTATTTGGCCAGAACAGACCTACACTGCATGCCAGAACAAACTCTGCTGCAAAAAAGTAGATGAAAACTAATATGGAAAGTGTTTCCACAGAACATTTGCAAACAGGCTTCAGATTTTTTTGAAATGATCTTACTCTAATAAAGGATATCTATGGGAAGTGGCAAACAACTAGCACTACTTATACAAACTTTTTCTCAATGTTTTTCAGTGTTGTATTACTGTGCATGTTTGACACACTGCTCTCTGTGACTTATCTTTTTGATTTATAAAAGGTCTCAAAGATGACTCTATTGTTTTATTTAATGAGATATTTTCCACTTTCTGTTGCAAACAGTAAATGATTTATATGTCACTGCTTTTTTTTTTCTTTCTTTCTTTTCTTTTTTTTTCTTTTTTTTTTTTTTTTTTTTCTTTTTTTTCTTTTTTTTTTTTTTTCCTAAGGAAGGCCAATTTGTCCCTGGTGGAGCCAGCAGCGTCTGCCAGCTCCCTGCTCAGCACAGGAATTGCCAGAGGGCCGGGATGGATGCATTGGTAATGCAACACGTGGACTGTTTGTATGAAGAACTCAAACGAAAACAGGCAGCATGATCAAGATAAAGCTTTTAATGATGCTTGCCCTATTATAGTTATGAATGCTGTCTATTGATTCTCCTCCTCATTTACCCGAATTGCCAAGTTGTTTTCAACTTCTTCCTACAATTAACATGAATGAAGCTGACTGTTGCCTGGCTAGAAATCTTTGCTACCCAATCTTCATTCATTAAGAGCTGTCATGAACAGTGGTTAGGCACAGAAGAGGTGCCTAAAATTTAGACCATACATAGAAAGTGAAGTATTGACTAAATGCTTTAGAAAAGACTCATTTATTTTATAATTTAGTTGGTGCAAAAGCTGATGACATATGACAACAGAACAGGGTTTTGGAGTAATTTAAACAACAAAATGGAGTGCAGAATTGTTCTACTGTGCCAGCCAGAGTTCCTGCCATCTTATAGCTCTAAAATTTGCTGTTGTCACATTTCTTCAGCACAGATATTCCTAAAGAGTGTATGAGGAAGAATATACAGGAATTCCATCTGCATTTTTCTTACTGACTTGGAAAAAAATAATCATTAAAAATTTTCAGCCATACAAAGGCCTGGCCTGTATCAGGAATAGTGTTGCCAGCAGGAGCAGGGAGGTCATTCTTCCCCTGTACTGGGCACTGGTGAGGCCACACCTGGAGTGCTGTGTCCAGCTCTGGCCCCTCAGTTCAGGAAGGACCTTGAGACGCTCGAGCGCGTCCAGAGGAGGGAACGAGGCTGGTGAGGGGCTTGGAACACAAACCCTGTGAGGAACGACTGAGGGAGCTGGGGGTGTTTAGCCTGGAGAAAAGAAGGTGGCCTTATCACTCTCTACAACTGCCTGAAAGGTGGTTGTAGTCAGGTGGGGGTTGGTCTCTTTTTCCAGGCAGCAACTGGCAGAATGAGAGGACACAGACTTAACCTGCTCCAAGGAAATATAGGTTGGATATTAGGAAAAAGTTTTTTACAGAAAGGGTGATAAAGTACTAGAATGGTCTGCCCGGGGAGGTGGTGGAGTCACCATCCCTGGATGTGTTTAAAAAAGACTGGATGTGGCACTCGGTGCCATGGTTTAGTTGTGGTGTCAAGGCTGGGTTGGACTCAGTGATCTTGAAGGTCTCTTCCAACCCAGTGATTCTGCAACTCTGTGATTCTTTCTCTGTGAAAGAATCCTGAGGTGGTATGTAATGGAGATGTTGGACTAGAGGTGACTGAGTAATTTGAATAACTTGTTGACTGGCAAGCAGCAAAACAGTCGGGGTACTGAAGCCAACAAGAAGCCATGACTTTCCAATTACACACCACTGGCTACATTTTCATTTGTTATACAATAACAGCATCAGTTTTCTTGCTGCCTTTCTTTTGCATACCTACATCATTGACTTTCTCCTTGGTATGCATCATTAGCATTTCTATCCAAGTTTAGTTCTGCTGAGAGGATGAAGATAAGGGGACAGTTGCTGCTGAGCTTATTAACAGTTTGCATCAGTTAACTCTACCAAACACATTTCAAGTTTTAGAAACTCCACCTTTCTGACTTTGGAAAAGAAGTGGTGTCACACCAAGAAATACTAGAGAAGGCTCGGCTCATAATGAAAAAATGTGATTAGGAGCACGTTTCTGATGAGAGATATATACAGACTTAAGAATAAAGAAAAAACAAAATACATACAAGACCAGCCTCTTATCTCCTCCCCTTTCCCTTGATGGCACTCCTACAATTGCTCTTATTCCATTACTGGTGTTCTGGATGAAAAAAAATTTTTAGAGAGCCATGAGAATGATAAGGAATTATAAAATATTTGTATAGTATAAAGCCTAAGAATCTCAGTCCATTTAACTTTCTTGAAGATAAGAAGAAGTTAGAGGAATATAGTCTATAAATTCCTATAACAGTAAGATTAGAAGGGAGAGCTCTTCAATCTATCCCACAAATGTGTAATAGGCTCTGATGGAAGATAATATTAGACAAATTTAGCTTAGAAATAAATGCAATTTGGAAAGTGCAGGTAGTTAAGCTGTGGACCAATTTTTTGGCTTTAGAATAGATACTGATTTCTCACAATCTTACAACACAAATGGGCCTACTTATAAAGTGTATTTCTCTGTTTTAGCTACAGCTATTGAAATCAATTAGTGAAGTGAGAGATTTCCTATATTCTATATTGCAGCTCTGACCACAAAAATCCCTTATAATCTTAGTATGGTTTTTGCTGTTACTTTCAGAATTACTGACACTAGAGGACTGCAAGTGTGTATGGTCTCAATTGCAAAGGATTTGCTTTTTAAAAAGTACTCTCATCAACAGTATCTTCATTAACACTCTTGCGTGGAGATGAGTTGGATCTTACTGAAGTACTTCTTATGGAATGCTGTTAAGCATTGTCAGTTTTACATGAAACAAAACAGTTTAAATGAAAATGTGTGCACTTTAAAATATATATAGCATTCATGTTTTTACAAGTTCTTTTGTACCTGAATATTGGTAAGACCCATGTACAAAGAGAGAGAGGGAAAGCAGAAAATCACCAAAACAATGCTAGCAGGAATGAACACATGCACTCCACTCCTGCAACAGTTTCAGCCACTACCTTGGAAAACCAGATGTGACTTGTTTGTCTTCTAGTGGTTTGAATTTATAATAGTTTCAGCCAAGAATAGACTTTGCAAAAGACCTAAGTGAAACTGAGAAGTTATTAGCTCACAATCACTTACTATTATTATAGCAAGCTCTGAAATGTCAATATGCCTCTGGTGGGAAACATCTGTGAAATGCCACATACTCTATTAAGAATGTGTAAGAGATCCGTGGTACATGTGTGTCAAGTAACTCCAGAAAATCCTGATTTCAAAAGGACAAATATTTTCCAAGTAGATATGGCTTGTCTGATACCAGCTTCTTTTCATTCAAGCAACTACATTAATATTTTTGGAGATCTTTGGCACTGCTGCATCTGAAACAGTGGTCTCTGTGGGACTGCTCTACTTAGTGTGGGACAGGTCTCCCCTGGCACAACTGGGCCTACTGAATATAGCAAAAAAGGCTGAGTGTGCTTTACACGTCATAACATAATTTGAAATGACCTTCACACACTCCTGTCATTCCATCATGAAATATTTGTGGCTAAGGATATAGGCAAGGACTCTCGTCTAAGTGGCTGCGATATAAAGAGACTACAGCAGACAATCCTGCTCCTGCTGCTACTGAGCATGTAAACACCTGAGCCTCTTTTTCCTCTAATGAGGCTGCATTGACTTACATTACTGCTAAGGGCTAGACTACAGCAATATGTGAGGCAATGATATATGAATTTACACCTGAACTAACCTTTTATGATGCCATATTTTAACATGCACAAAACTGTTCCTCTTAGTGAATGGAAGCTGCTCTATTAGTGTGAATGCCTTTTTTTATGAAATACATTTTTAGTTTGTAGAACTTTTTTACTCCTTAACCATCTAAACTATATTTAGATTTATAGGATGAGCTTTCATATTAATAATACACTCGGTTCCTTGCTGAGAGGCATAAACTCATTCAGAGATGACCTTTGTCTGCTTGGATGTCAAGGCTGCTGTCAAGTCTCACTGGTCTTTTTCCTCTCCACTCTGGAAGACTAGTAACTATCTCTGTGCTAGCTGGACTAAATTAGTCTGCACTACTCTGATCTGTTCCGCTGCGCACTGAAGGCTTACCAGAAATCTCTGTTGCTTATATGCTGTTCTGCTAAATTTAAGTGGGTCAGAAACCATCACCATGCTGTCACAAAAGCTATTTTTAAACTTAATACAGCTCAGAGCTGGATTAATGAGTGCACATCCCTCTAGCTGTGCATGAGCTCAGTATGGTCCAGCAGGAAATCATGCCCTTGGTAAGCACACGTGAGGAGCATCTTTCTGTGTCAGTGCTCATGGCCACCTGTTCAGATGGCCTAGTGCCCTCTTGCAATGTGGTCAGACAGCTGACTTTGGGTGTTCATAAAAGCAAGGACAGGTTTACAGTCATATAAGGAATAACACTGCAAATGTCAGCTCTTCAATAGGGTTGCATGTGGCAACATACATAGCAAACGCCCATTTCTTGTATGCGTCTTGTATGTATCAGAGTGGTCAAAAATACCAAATTTCTGGCACATAATTCTGGCTGCCAAAAATATATACATTCTGCATTTAGGGAAGATGGGAGAAGAACACAGAGAGTCGGATTCTTCCTGTATCAACTTGTATTAATAATTAGGTAGACTAATTTCACAGATCAAAAGAGTATTTATTTATTTTCAATACAGAAAAACTTTTCATACATATATGATGGATCTTTTTTACCTGAGCTACACAGCCAAATATTCATTTTCTACACAG
Organism: Phylloscopus collybita; assembly: GCA_027886175.1. Lineage (NCBI taxonomy): Eukaryota > Metazoa > Chordata > Aves > Passeriformes > Phylloscopidae > Phylloscopus > Phylloscopus collybita. The sequence continues at coordinate 42,656,864 of JAJNNQ010000137.1, read as the reverse complement.
AAGTCTTCTGTAGCTGCACTAAGACAACAACTCTCAAGTGATCAGCAGCTGTCCTGTCCCTGTGTGAGAGGTGGCAGCAGCTCTATGCAACAGGAATACCTCTAGTTGTAGCAAGACTGTGTAAGGATGTTCAATTACTCAATGTATTTTACGTATTTCAGGTTATGAATGTGCCATTATTCCACTAGACACGCCTATATAAGAACATCTAAATATCATTCGGTGTACTATTTGTTTCACTCTTGAAAACTACCTGCTAGCAAAATTACTGTGAAAGACACAGAAAAGTTTTAACTTCTAATTCTACTTTCACCTCAGATAGCTTTGAAAAAGAAACATTTTTCAGCAAGTCCAGAACCCAAACGGGTTTGGACAGTAAAGGTCGGAAAAAAAATTAAACTCCAGAGGAGGAAAAGAAGCTCTTTAAATATGTCTTCAAAAAGTAAGTTCTGCTTATTCTCTAGAGAGTCCTTATGATCTATTAACTTATGGGTGTAACTGATAACAACCTATACAGTCATTTCTAAATATGAATCCAGATATCTTTCTGGCTTCTGGCTGGATATCAGACTAATGAAAAATCAAGTTTCTTGGAAATGCAGCTGTCTTAATGCAAAAATCTCAAGATTTTCATGTAGGAAAAGGTAAGTAAATGAAGCAAATTACAAGATATGTTGGCATAAGCCATCTTAAAAATTATTAGGATATGGAAAATAACAGTTTGATACATCTGCATCAAGGATTGGATTGTAATTTCATATTATTTTACATGCAAAGTTCAAGTAGCACCATTAATATAGTACAGTTTTTTCATCATTTCCATGTGGAAGTGTCCTGTTCAAAAACTGAACCACTTGTTTAAGATTAACTAGTAAAATTAATAAAATGTAAGCTTTCCCTTGGTGTAATTACAAGTTACATTATTTTACATACATAGACATTGTCAAATCAAACTCTGAAAATACCTTGGAATGGAGCCTCTATACTCATAAATGAATGATTATGAAGAGAAATATCTCACCCATACAATAATCCAAATTCTTCAGGTAGTCTTCTGCAAATTCCGTTCTTAGTTTGCATATGTCTGATGCTTTTTCAGTCTTGGCCTGCCCTCTGCTCACTGGAGCCCTATATGTGTCCATAGCTGTCCTTGTGGGGAGGACAAGGCCATTTCATTACTAAACCCAGAATACCATGACAACAATGAAATTGAGTGAACCAGTCATTAATCACGTATGAACAACAGACCCTGGAGGTCTGAGGGTCAGATACTCAACAATTAGGGTTTTTTCTTATTTTGAGTATTTATTCACAGACACATCACAAGGAAAGGCACTGAAAATTTGGCATTGTCACACAGCATTACCAAAGACCTTTACATCCTAAAATAACACTCTTTTGTCAAAAGTATACTTATTCTTATGTGACTGTTCTAGAAATATCAGAGAAAGCAATGGGACATGAAAAGTCTGCAAATGATCTCCATGGGCTACTCGTTAGACCTCTATAGTGACTTGAGAGATGACTCCATTGTAATAAGCTTAAACTGAATCTGTTGCATGCCTGTGTCTAAAAAATCTCTAAGTACTTTGAGGAAACACTGTGATTGGATAGAACTGATATTTTGTTTGAATAACAAGGCTAGTGTCTGCATGTGCAGCCTCTCTGTTTTATGTAACCACTGTACAGATGCTTTCAGTGTTAAACTGGGCAAGAAACATCTTGTTCTGCTTCCACTTCCATCCTGATCAAAGAGAGTAATATTAAGGCTTTATGATCAGAAACATTTTCTGACAATTAGAAAGATCATGGTAAGAATCTTCAATGAAGTGGGGTTACGGTCCTGTAGTGATTGTGGAGAAGGGACTGACAAATACATGATCATCAAATTCATGGGAAAATATCATGTTTTAGAGAGAATAAATAGGCCAGTATGTTAGGAGGCAGTTGGGATCAATGAATGAGCACTAATTGTTTACCAGCTGGTAAATCTCCCCATCCAGAGAGCTGGCTAACAGGGTTCTTTTCTAACATGTGTTAATATAATCTGTATTTTTGAGATTCATGAACCTTCTCAACTTGGGTTACAGACAGAAGCCAAGTCATAATGTTGAAGAAGACTGCCTTTGGCTTTCTAATAGCTATTTTGTACCAAGTTTTGTGCTGTTGACTGTAAAGGAAGATGTATTGGAGGATAAACTAAAGACAAGGCAAACTCTGAACACTGGAACTAACAAAATATACATGACCTTAATAAATTTTGTCTGATCTGACAGTGTAGCCAGGGAATCAGGAATGCTAGAAGACAAATATGTGCAAAATGCTACAGGCCCCTCTGTTAAAAAAAAAGAGGCTGGAATGGGTCTCAGACATCTTTTGTTCTGGATCAAAAAGCAAAGCATGTCCTATTCTCAGTTTTTACAGTCCTATCTATCACTGGCTGATAGCATCTTTGGGATAGACACACTGTGAGTCAATGCATCTTTTAACTTCTTCTCATGGCTTGACAAGAAATGCTCACTGAGTTTTGGCAATAAAGCAGAAATTACATCAAATCCACAGTTTCTTCTCACGAAAGCTAATCCTTGTCCCAGCTCTCCTGTAGCACACAAACAGAGACACTTTGGAACATGAACAAGAAACACAACATTACAGAAACCAATTTTTAACACACTTTAAAAAGTAAGATTTACCACTAGTTGTCGCTAAATCATTGTTAGGTTTCCTAAAATGTACTGAGCAGTAGCAGGCAAAACTGAAGCTTTAGAGATATTCTTAAGAGCTCTGGTCCTGAAGAGCTCCCAAAGAAAGTTTCCAGAACTGGAAAAAAAATTAGGAGAAAATTTGTATTCAACAAATACCTGTTGTTTTTTTCTAATGAGTTCCCAGTGAACAAGGAGGATGATCACTACAATTTCCCATCTGTAGACAAGACCAATGCTTTTCTGTGCAATTGTACCATAAAATTGTCATTCTTCTATAGAAGGCACCTGACTTCTTTACAACAACTCTTTTTCATTTGGTTGTGGTTTTGTTTGCTTTTTTACTAGATAATTTCCTAATAGAAGAGTAGATGAGATTTTTAAGTTTCTAGATATTTTATCAATAGAAGTACAGGTCAGAGAGCTAGAACTTTTGGAAAAACTTGGAGGGAAAAGCCTTTCACTCTTGGCACGTATTTGCACAGCCACAGTGATTTTGCAATTCAAGTTTGGAAGAAAAAGAAAGGACAGAGCTCACTGTCCAGAAAGAATTGAAAAACCTGAAACAAGGGAGGAGAGTTTTGAAATCAGATTCTCTTTGGATTTCAGAAAAAGATTGAAAGAATGTTCCTCTCCACATAACTCTACCCAAATACTGGGAATATATTTCTTACCTGACTATGGACTGCCATCTGATGGCTGTAGTTAATAATGCTGAAGGACATGTTGATTTTTTTTTTTAACCCAAACTTAGCTTAAAGAAAACACAGCAAAGGCCTCATATAACACTTCTGGATGAATCTCATTTGGCTGGTGATTTACAGTTTAGATTAAATTTTTTGACATAGTACTTAAAATTTACCATAACATCCCTTTGAAAGGTTTTTCACTAAGAACGTCTTGGGAATTTCAGTGTTGTTCTACAGAGCAGTGTGAATTTAAGTTGAATTTTCCAGGAATCATGTAACTCATGCATCTCTGGTGTCTGAGAATTTTTCTGAAAAGGAACACAGTCTCTTCCTGCAACCAGGTTCTAATGACTTACCTCTGGAATATCAAAAAAAGACCTCACACAATGGGCAGAGCCCAGTTAATGGTGGCAGACCTGTAAGTATAGGTTAGGGCTCTTTGAGAAATAGACAAGTGTCTGCTTCTTCAAACATTGAAGTGTAAAGAAGTTCAGTGCTGAAGAAACTGATACAAACTGTTGATGACCTTCCTGGTTATTGCTAAAACCTAATGCTCTTTGTTTAAGAGCTCAGTTGAGAATCTAGAAAAAATACCTATGCCAATTTCTTCATGCTTCAGGGCACAACACAAACCAGACTGAAAAGTAGCAGGAGTATCTGTTTTCATCCAGCTGCATCCCACAGCTGTGTTAGTGCTTGCTACACATTGGAAGATATTTTCATTATCAATGGACCTGAAAAATCCCCATTTCTTTATGTGTCAGCTGGAAATATTTATTCTAAGTGAAGAACTGGCATTGAAGAAATCTTTTGTCATAATATAATCTCTGAATTTAAGGAGAACATAGATATTCTAGCACTAAACTCTTTTTGTGTTGCATGGCAGAAAATCTATTAATTTAAAATAAAACATACCAACATAGATATCACAATGAGTATCTGGCTGTACTTCTTGAAATAAAAAAAAAAACAACCTGGGAGTCTTAAAAATATGACTGTTCAGATAATCAGCATTCAGGTTAAATAATTTATTAAGAAAATGTTTTTAGTTATTATTGAAAAGTTATTATTGAAAAGTGTTTTATTGCAATCCTTTTAATTTTTCAAATAAAATGCAGAGGGTTGGTGGTTGATAACAGCATGTGAGACATTTCTGGTCTCACTTAAGCATAATTTTGGCACCATGTATTCAAGCTAAATGCCTTAGGTCCCCATACGCTGACTGAAAAAGGCCAAAATTTATTTAGTAACAGCAAAAGTTCATGGCATAAACAATCACTGCTTAAATCCTTAAAAGAGCCTTCTATGCAATGGATGAATTCTAACTTTCACGCACATAAATTTGAGTAGAAGATCACATACATTTGATTGAGTAATGCGCTCTAGAAGAAATATTCACCCTTTTGACCACCAGAAGGCCTCCTTACACTGGGAAAGATGCTGTAGCAAAGCTTTCCCCCTCAGGTTGCAAATCATTTTGTTAAAGGTGAAGTGATATATTTTTGAAATGTTTTTCTTTCCAACCACATCAAATTTTGGTTTCAGATTTATAATGCTTTACTAAGGATAATGTTTAAGAAATATTTCTATTGCCACACTTCTTTTCTCATGGTCCTGTCCTCCCCACAGAACCACTTTTATTGTTATTTTGGATGCTCAGTGCTGGAATTTTTCTTCGCATGCCCATTTCTTTAATTTCTGGTCTTCCCTAACAGATGAGTCACCTATGTCTAATTTAAGGTGGGAAAAGGCTGAGAGTCTTCTCATATTGTGGTCTCTTTGCTAATACAAATGAGTTCAAAATTTCAGATAATTCAGTGCAGCAGTAAATTGGAGATTCCTTGTAACTTATTTTCTCTTCATGAGATGAACTTGGAAGACTGAATTTATACTGACACACCCTTTTTTGGTATTTTGCTTTTGTATTTTTGTGGAATGAGTTTTGAAATGAAAGGTGGTTAAGATTTAGTATTTGTCATCCTACCCAGATTTTCATACAAAAAAGTCAGTGTTGCAGAACCAGGGAACTGTTACAAATGACACAGAAGAAAAATTTGAAAAGTATATACTGACTTGTATTGCCCTCATTTTCAGGTTCTCTAAACCAGGGTTCATGTTTGGGATTTTAAAAGAAAGGTGTTTGAAATCAGTGAATGCTCTAAAACCTGAAACTGTACTACTGTACTTCACTTAGTCCCACAGTAGTGTAAAAGTAATTGATTTAAGATTTGGAAGGGAGACTAGTAATATTAATTATTTTCAAAGATGTTATGTCTTATTTACTATAAGACTACAGCTATTTCTTTCTTTTACTGGAAAAAAAAGGACAGATAAGCCAGAGTTTATTATAGTCCATGGTATTTGTTACATTAAAATGCTCTATTATGATAGGAGATACAAGATATAGAAATAATAGAATCACAGAATAAACAAGGTTGGAAAACTGTTGAGATCATCAAGCACAACTGAGTGCCACATTCAGTCTTTTCTTAAATACCTCCAGGGATGGTGACTCCAATACCTCCCTGGGCAGCCCATTCCAATGACCAATCACTCTTTCTGGGAAAAACTTCTTCCTATTGCCCAAAATAAACCTTCCCTTGTGCAGCTTAAGCTGTGTCCTCTTGTCCTGTCCCTGGTTGTCTGGGTAAAGACACCAACCCCAACCTAGCTACAACCTCCTTTCGGGGAGTGTTAGAGATTGGTAAGGCCTCTCCTGAGCCACCTTTTCTCCAGGCTAAACCATCCCAGCTCCTTCAGCACCTCCTCATAGGTCTTGTGTTCCAGACCCCTCACCAGCCTTACTGCTCTTCTCTGGACATTCTCCAGCACCTCAATGTTCTACCCAAACTGAGGGGCCCAGAGCTGCACTCGTGGTGTGGCCTCAGCAGTGCCCAGTACAGGGGAAGAATGACCTCCCTGCTCCTGCTGGCCACACCATTCCTGGTACAGACCAGGATGGCACTGGCCTTCTTGGCCACCTGGGCACACTGCTGGCTCATGGCCAGCTGCTGTCAGTCAGTATTCCCAGGTTGCTTTCTGCCTGGGCACTGTCCAGCCACACCATCCCCAGCTTGCAGTGCTGCACAACATGGACTATTGTGGCAGTACATTACAGTACTAGTTATTTTTCCTTTTTATGACTTGTTTCTAAGCAAAAATATAGAACTATTAGTTCAGTTTTCAGCTTATAAGGATTGCTTAAAATAACAATTCTAGTGCCAGCAATAGATGCCCAGAGCTTTGAGAGTCAGCACATCAGCAAGAGAGCATCTGAGGAGAAGCACAAAGGACTTCCTTTCACGTTAGCTGGGAGGTCAGCTTCATTGGGGACACAAATTAAATGCCTCTATGCAAATGCACATAGTATGGGGAATAAACATGAGAAGTTAGAGGTGTACCCACACCTACAAGACTATGATCTTATTGGCACCATGTAGACGTGGCGTTTTTTTACTGGATTATTGGAATAGAAGGGTACATGCATTTTAGGAAGGACAGTCAGGGGAGACAAGGAAACAGTGTTGTGCTCTATGTCAGTGGCCAGCTGGAGTGCATGGAGCTCCCTCTGCCTGAGGATGGATGAGAAGCTGGCTGAGAGCTTACGGGTCAGGATTAAAGAGAGGGCAGATAAAGGTGACATTATACTGAGAGTCTGCTACAGGCCACCTGACCAGGAAGACCGAGAAGATGAGGCCCTCTATAAGCAGATAGGAGCAGCCACACATTCACAAGCCCTGGTCCTCCTGAGGGGCTTCAATCATCCCTATATTGGTTGGAGGGATGGCATAGCAGGGCATAAGCAACCCAGAAGATTCCTGGAAGGTACTGATGAGAACTTCCTTCTCCAAGTGATAGAGGAGCCAAATAGGTGAGGTACTATGCTGGACTTTGTTCTCAAAAACAAGGAGGGCCTGGTGGGGAATATGAAGCTTAAGAACAGGCTGGGCTGCAGTGACCATGAAATGGTGGAGGTTGAGCTCTTTAGGGGAGGAGGCGGTGCACAGCAAGCTCACTGCCCTGGACTTCAGATAAGACTTTGGCCTCTTCAGGGGTCTGCTTCAGAGAGTGCCATGGGATAAAACCCTGTAGGGAGGAGGGGCCAAAAAAAGATGATTAAAATTCAAGGATCACCTCCTCCAAGTTCAGGAGCTGTGCCACACCCCCCAAGTCACAGAATACAAAGTCAGGGACTGGTAGAATGAAGAACTGCCTGCTGTAGCAGATCAGGTTTGGGAACACACCCTAGAAGTTGCACAAGTCCTTGGGACCTGACGAGATGCATCCACAGGTCCTGAGGGAACTGGCAGAGGAGGTGGTAAAGCCATTATCCACCACATTTGAGAAGTCATGGCTGTGCACTGAAGTTTTCACTGACTGAAAAAGGGGAAATATAATGCAAATTTTTAAAGAAGTAAATAATAAAAACTCACATAACTACAGGCAGGTCAGTCTCACCTTTGTGCCCAGCAAGATAATGGAGCAGATCCTCCTGGAAACTGCCAAGGTACATGGAAAATAAGGAAGTGATTGATGACAGCCAACACAGCTTCACTAAATACAAATTGTGTTTGCCCAATTTGGTAACTTTCTATGACAGGGGTTACAGTTATACAGTCATAGAGGTTACAGTGGTGGGGGGTGAGGAAAGAGCAAGAATCTATTTGGGCTTGTGCAAAGCATTTGACGTCCTTGTCTCTTGTCCTTGGATGTCCTTGACATCCTTGTCTCTAAACAGGAGACACATAGATTTTCTGGAAGGAACACTCAGTGGATAAAGATTTGTCTGGATGGGCATGCTCACAGGTTTTCAGTCAACCACTCTGTGTCCAAGTGAGGATCCTCAGGCAAGTGGGGTTCCTCAGAGGTTGGGACTGGCACTGCTTAACATCCTTGCTAGGGACATGGACATGGGGATTAATTGCACCCTCAGCAAGTTTGCAGACAACATCAAGCTGTGTGGTGTGGTCAACATGCAGAAAGGAAAGGATGCTATCCAGAGGGACGTGGACTGACTTGAGAGATAAGACTGTGCAATCTTCATAAAGCTTGCTGTGGCCAAGTGCCAGGCCCTGCATGTGGGCTGGGGAAATCCCAAGCACAAGAGCAGGCTGAGAGCAGCCCTGCAGAGAAGGACTTGTGGATACTGTTTGATTGAGAAATTGGACCTGCTCCAGATCTCACATGACCTGCTCCAGAACTCACAGCCCAGAAAGCCAACCATATGTTGGGCTGCATCCAAAGCAGCATGGACAGCAGGGTGAGGAAGGGGATTCTGCCCTTCTCTGCTCTTGTGAGGCTCCACCTGCATGCAGATCTAAGGTCCTTAACATAAGAAAGACATGGATCTGCTGTAGCCAGTCCACAGGAGGGCCACCAAGATGATCAGAGGTCTGGAGCACTTCTATGAAAACAGACTGAGAGATCTATGGTTGCCCAGGCTGAAAAAGAATAAGCTCTGAGGAGACCTTATAGCACCTTCCAGTACCTAAAAGGGGCCTATGAGAGAACTGAGGAGGGACTTTGGACAAAGCTGTGTAGCGACAGGACAAGCGGTAAGGGATTTAAACTGAAAGAGGCTGGGTTTGCATTAAACATTAGGAAGAAATTCTTCGCCGTAAGGATGGTGAGACACTGACACAGGTTTCCCAGAGAAGCTGTAGATGCCCCATTCCTGGAAGTGCTCAAGGCCAAGTTGGATGGAACATTGAGCTACCTGGTCTAGTGTAAGTTGACACTCCCCATGGCAGGGGTATTGTAACGAAGTGATCTTTAAGATTCATTCCAACCCAAACCATTCTATAATTCTGTGATAACTGGGAGATTTATTTTGTGCTGTGTTTGCAGCACATTCAGTCACACATTATTTTCCTCTCATTCAAATATTTGAGGTGTAAAAGTTGATTTTTTTTAAATGAACAAACACTTGAGAATGTAGGCTGTGAAATTTAAGTTTTAATGCCCATTGAAGTTAAGCCAGATAACTATGTGAAAATAATTTACATGAGTTTGATTTTGCTACTTCAAGATAAAGTCAGTGATAAAAGAAATGCCCAATTCCTTCTCATGTTTATGGAAGCAAATAACACCAATGATTCAACCAACTCAGTGAATGTGTAAATTAAAATGGTTTTCTCCCACATAGAAATCTACATAAACCAAACATTCCATATTCATTCATCACGTATTTTACAGTGTAAGTACTCCTTAGATATCACACATCCAAAGGATAACACTAAAATTCAAAGAGCAAAAGACTGAAAAGTCAGTATTTTTCTTTCAGAATATTTCAAATAGTAAGTGTGATCTTTATTTTTTCCTGGAACTATTGAGATTAAGCATGATGAATGCATTCTAGTTACCAGGGTTTTGTTCAACCAAAAGTGCATCCAGTACTTCCACACCTGGAGGCCAGTTTTCAAACTATTCATACCAAGACTAGATACTTAAAGTGCAAACACAAGAACCTGAGCAAGTTCTTGAGCAGATCTGAGCCCTGTGATTCAAGGAATCTCCAAATCAGTGTCAATGTTAGGCAGGTCCAGCACTCCTGAATTTGTAGGTCTTTGAAAACTTACTCTCTTACCTCACACAATCTACTGGTCTCATCTTGCCTCTGGGAGCACCATCTTCTTCCAGATCTTGCTGGGTGTCTTAGGGTGACTTTATGATGCTTGTATCCCCAATCTGTTTGTGCTGTATATCAAGTTCTGTATCTTTAAAATGGTTCTGGAAGCCAAGGGGGAGAAAGAAGCAGCCGCAGTTTGTTTTGAGAAAACTGCCTGACTCCCACACGGCCTGGCTGCGGCGTTCGGCTGAGGCACGGACAGCGGTGGGACAGAGATCTCCTGTGCTCTTAGTTAGTTTTAGCCAGCTGAGGCAGAGAAGTTCCCTGGACTGTTTTTCCCTTTTTCCTTGGGACTGTTAAAATCTGTTGTCACACTGAAGCACTAATTTGAGAATGAAAACTATGATCTGGCTCATCACTCCTGAAAAATTACCAACCCCCTCTCTTCAGTAATTGGGAGCTCCATATCCCAGGGAAAGCATCACAAAGAACAAAATTCCCCTCATATCAGCACCAGACATCTCTGTTCACTGGGGACGCATTTTGATGGCAAGGAATATTTTAAGAGCAGACTATGCAACAGAGACCTGTACTACCTGTATGGTATGGGAATAAGTGGTCTCACTGGGATGTTCTCAACTCAGTTGTAGGTTGTATTTGTGAACCTAAGTATCTCCTGTAATTTCTCATCACCTCAGTTTCCCTAGGGTAGAATGGGTAGAACTCATTAGCATTTGAAAAGCCATCTGAGATCTTGAGATGGAAGGTGATGCATAAGTGCAGATCAAAGAGAGCTGTGCCCATATACTGATAAAAAGGAGAACACCGCAACTCAAGCTATAGCCTTTAGTACACCATTAGTAAAATTTATCCAGATGAGTGGAGGTTGCAAAGGATGCCCAAGGACATGGGTAAGCTCTTAAGGATCTGAGGGGTGTCTTCAAAGTCTCCTCAGTTATCCTCTCACTTTACTGGGAATTATCAGTGTTTATAACCTGACAGGACTGGTTTGTAGACACACAATATTCTTGCAATTTTGCTTAATATCTGTTTAAACAAAGCATTAACACAAAAAGATCCCTGATACAGAAGGAATAGATCAGAAGTCCTTTTATCTGGAATAAACTAGTTGAAAGGAAGAGTGGCTGATGAAACCACTTTTTTTGAGGTAGTTGGTAATTTATGGAATGAGAGATATACTAACATAAAGAGCATCACAAACATGCCTAGACTAAATTCAGGTATAATAATATAATCTTCTCTTTTAAGCTCTTATGCAAACATACATATAAGGGAATCTTCTTTAAAAAATCACCAGAAAAATCTGCTTTTCCATTACCCTTTTCAGGCACATAGACCATGAGTTCACACCTCACAAGGGAGAAGACAGGAAGAAAATGTCAAAATGGTTAACAGAATAGCTCCTTTTCTGAGCTGAGTATTAAAAAACTCTTATTTTTAGTTTTCCCACAACAAAGGACATATCCTTTGTCCTGTGAAACTGGGCATTGTTTAAAAGGAAACCTAAACTGACTATGACTCTGTTCTTCTCAAGTAGTAGCATTGGTCTAAAAACCTCAGATATTTAAAGTTGTGTGTTATTTCATTCTTCTTTAATGTTGTAAGAAAATTGCACTGATGTACCCTCACACCTTCTTTATCGACAGAATGAATTTATGAAAAAGAGCTGTGATCAAAGTAACTGATTAATGTGGCTTCTAAGGCAACGCTGTGACTTACCCTGAATGTGTCCAACCACAATGATTTTAATCTCAATTTTGCCATCAAATGCCTTTATTTCTGCGTGCAGCAGAATTACCCTAATTATCTGGGGTTCTTTTCTTTCTTTTATTTTTTTTTCAGTTGGTCCAAGAACCTCAAGTGCTTCAACAGCTATAAATCAGCAAATAGAAATGCTGCAGACTAGCCCTCAGAACTCACTGAGGTTCTTGTACACAAACCTACCCACAACGACCTTGTCTCCCCACCTGCCCTCACTTTGCATTTTCCCTTCTGCAGCTGCAAAAGCGAGGACCAAAGAGGATGCCTGGAGATCTGGCCAAACAGAAGCCATTTGGATGGAGCTTGTCTTTGAAAGCAGATGGCCTATAAAAGAGAATGCTGCAGCTCAGATGCTCCAGGATTGCCCATTAATACTTGTCACTGAGAGATAGATAAGATATTGTTTTTGCAAAGTAAATTAGAGATTTTCCTTGAGACATCATGATGTTAAGCTTGGGATGTTTCCAGGAAAGCGCTGCTAAGGAAAGTGAGAAAGTGCTCAGATGACTTGGAAACAACCTCAAAGCAGTTGGAGACACTCTTCCTAAAGAGAAGAAAAGGTCCCAAGAGTCAAGGTCCTTATTCCATGCACAGTAACTCTTCTTTTCAATTCCCTAGAACAAGTAACGTCCCTTATTTTTCCTTCTGCTTGTATCAGTTACAGTTCCATTGAGTCATCTGTATCTCCACTGAATATATATGCGCTCCCTGCCCACTTCTCTGTCCTTAACCTCTGCTTTTCACTCTCCTAAATACCTTTGCATCAGTGCTTGCTTCTCTTCTGTATTCTGCAGAAGAGAAGATTCTGTATTCTTCTCTTTATACATCTGCTGGTATGTACTGCTTCTGCCTGCTCTCAGATGTCCCATTGCCCTCCTGCCTGGGTGTTGGCAGCTGGGCAGATTGCTGAAGACTCTTTGGCAAGCATTTCTGGTGAACTAGAAGTCCCAGGTATGTATGCCAACGCATCCCTGACTTCAGGACTGAATAAGTAGACAGAATTTTATATACCAGACAACATGTAATGGAATGACTTTTGTGTGCCTATGTCAAATATTGTGTTGTTGAAAACTTCTCAGCTGCCATATATTTCTGAGGACCTCTAAACTGTTTTCTCTTTCAGGTGTTCCAGACTTGAAGCTCTGCAGGTTCAGGCCTCACTGTTATTTAAATCCAGTTCTGAAAAATTCAACATTCCTATAAACACAAGCTTCAGATCTCACAAAATATAGAGGCATGTGTCCCTTTCTTTTGAATTGCTCAAGGTGTTTTCAGAATTAATCCACAAAATCAGACTAACCACAATCTGGGAGGTCTGGGTTTAATTCTGTCTTCTGAGGAATTCATGTCAATGTTTCCTGTATCTTAGAAATGAGTTCAAGAAGCAGATGATAGACCAGAGATGAGGGCCAGAGCCAGTGGAAGGTGAAGAATTCTCGCAGCTTCAGAAAGAGACAAGGACATGCACACTTCCATACTTATATCTGTATACTGAATAACTTTGTGGCTACAAAATATAAATACCTGTGAGGACTCCTAGAAATAGGGATTCCAAATAGTTTCCCCTGTTGCTTGTGCCTCTCTGCAATGATATTTTGAATCTACAAAGTAAAAAATATGTTCGGTGTTAACAAAAATGCCTTCCTGGAGGTGTCTTTGCTTGCCACTCTCCCCAAGTCCAGAAGTTGAGTAAAGCTTATAGATATATTGAAATTTAGTGAGGGCTAGTGGCTTGCATACAAGGCTCCTCATGCAGTTCTTTGCTCACTATTGTATTTATACAGTATTTACACAGCATTTACTGTATTTACAGTGTATGCATAAAACAAAGGGTCCCTCTGTTTTGGTAGTATTTTATAGTGAGCTAGCTTACTGTAGCTTTTCCCTCTGCTTTCCCCCTCACTGTTCCAATATTTACCTTGTAACACTGTTCCCCAGACTGCCATTGGTAGGGGCTAGGGTATCTCAATCACAAATTGGTGAAGGACAGAGATTCTGTGCCTAGGTAAACAATCCTTATAACCACTAGTGGGTAATTGTCTTGTGCTTTAACAAACAGTCAAACTTGTCTTTTAGCCATACCACAGAACAGTTTAAAATAATCATGCAATAGAGAGAATAAACAGATAGTAAAAGAGAGAAGTTGGGATATTTTTTTATTATATGGCTTTTGTGCTACATATTTTGTACTCAGTATGATGGTTTATCTTGCAAACACACCAAGGTCAAGTCTGAAATTCAGAATAGAGATGAACTTGTTTTTTTTCAGGATCAATTTGTAGCAACAGCAGTTTTATCAGCAGGGTGTAGCAACTACAGCAGAGGACTGTCAAACTGCCAGCTGAGTCCCTGGGAAGCCTGTTATCAGATAGGGTGATGATAATTACTGCAGTCCCATCACCTTAGCTTTGCTGAAATATTCTAGTAGAAACCTGAGAACATAACTGATAAACACAATATAGAGAATGAAAGGACTCGTCTTTGAGAGTGTACATTTGCAATAGACCCTCAGTCTGCTTCCTCAGCTTACTGAGTAAAAATGACTGAAAAGAGATGGGCAAAAAGGTGAAAGCAATGAAGAAAAACCTTCCTTCAATATAAAAGACTGAAAACTCAGTGGTAAAATCCTGTACATACTGCACAGATGCCAACATGAACATCAGAAAAGGAATCTTCTTTAACACTGATAAAGTTGAATCAGTTATAATGTAGTTGCCAAAGACACTGAGTAGTAATAAAAATGTAAAGAAAAAAAATCTGAGAGGAAGGTAGAGGAAGAAGTGTGTAAACCACAGAAATTGAGGGGAAATGGTGCCCAAAGACATAATAGCCAGATGAGTGAGTAAAAGATACAGAAATTAAATAACAGAAGGGCTGACCCAGCAGATACGGCATAAGTTCTGTATTCACAATGGCTTGCTGTGACCACACACGTGCTGCCCACAGAAAGTTCATCCCAAGGTCTTGCCCAAGGTCACTTCCTTGTGATTGCACAATGGGCAGAAATATTTAACTTTCTGGTATTCTTTTGGCAAGCAGCTTTCTTCATAGCAGCTTTGAAAATATGATGCAGCAAGGAATGTACATATCAGATGCCTTAGGAAGAGTAGTGAGCATCATGTTCTGAATGCATAATTCTTTTCCTCTGGGTTTCTGTATTGCATACAATCTGGGGAAAGAGGAAAAGGGGAGTAGAAAAATTTTATTTTTTTTCTATTTCTCTGTCTAAGTTTTCTATATATCTCCAAATGTCACTGTCTGAAATATATGTACCAATCTGCAAATAACATGTCAATAATTGGATGTTGAAGTCACAAATTTTCTTATCTTGCATGATGTCACAGATGCAGATGGAAAAGGATCTCAGTGATTAGTGTGAATTTTTACTGCATCAATTGTGAAGAATTCCTATTTCTAATTAAAGGCAATTTGTAACAGAAGCTTCTGAAATATTCTTTTCCTTCTCTTTTTTTTTTTTTTTAACTACATTACTCGTCACTAACAGAGATGTTTCTTTCAATAAAAGAAAGATAATTTATTCTGAGTCTCTGCCCAAGACCACATAATTTTCTAATATTAGACCATGATTTCAGGTCAATATAAACAAAAAGGGTCAGCCTTAAAGTACCTCCATTTTTCCTTCTCTGTTTCTTCACAATTTATTTCTCTAATTATTTCTTATGGTTTTAGTGTGACCATTTTGTTTTGATTATCTGCCCTTTGATGTAACTTGTCTCTATCTCCCTCAGACACTTCCTGTGCTGCAAAGATATATAACTCTTTCTGGATAGTCAATTTACTGCCATTACAGTAAACACATCAATCTTCCAGTATTAAATCCCACAGTTAAATTGCAGGTCTTGTCAGAGATGTTGAAATTTTGTTACTGATGCAACAAAAGGGAGGATCAGGCTTTACTTGATGATTTCTCCCTCTGCCATTCTTTAGTTCAAAGTTCCTGTGTTTGCCAGGTAGGTTAAAGTTCATTAAAAACAATGGAAAAAAAATATGCAGTTCCAGCCTTCCCACGCAGCATTGCTAGTATGTGGGCATGGAAGGGCATGTATGTCAGTGTTCTCATTCTTCCTTCTACTGTAAAGATTAAGAAGCATAAGCAATCATCTTCTCCTTCTGACTGTTAAATCTGTCAGATCCCCCTCTTTAAAAGAAGTATTTCAATTGAAATCGGTTGTACTAGTCATAAATAGCACAGAAACACAGTTGTCACAGAAGAGGCATTTTTTTGATATGTTTCTCAAATGGTCCATTACTTAAATTAAAAAAGTGAATTCAGAAGTCCATTTCCAGTCAAGCCTGTTTTTCAGTTAGAGGGATTTTTGGCTCTTGTAAAAAAAAAAAAAAATTGACTTTGTAACATATTTGAAGGTATAAAATTTGAAGGAATATAACTGAGAAAAAGTGTTTCAAGATGTATTAACCATTTGAACCCCTCCCTCTGCCCCAATCCAGGACATAATGTTAGGTAATGAGAGGATCAGAAACTGATAATCACAGAAAAATACAGAAGAATCACGTGACCTAAACTATAATAGTTTTTAAAATTAATTTTAGTTAGACTGCAATGCCAAAAATATGAGCAGAAACAGGAAGAAAAGTCCAATTCGACTCACGTAGGCAGAAATGCATCCATACTAGCCCTCGGAGTATACATAGCTTTTAAACATCAGTCAGATGCTTAAAATCCTTCCATGATCTTGTGCTTAGTTACCCCTCAGGACAGAGATAGCGGAAAAGGAGGGGGAAAGACCATGTGGAGTGCAGAAGTACCTCACGGGCTGAACAGCTGAAAAGAGACCACACCCATTATTGTTCAGGGGGAACACCATGGGTAAGACCTGACAAAGTGGAAGACCACAGCTCTTTATTCCACAGCTCCCATGTTCTGTATCATACTAGCCTTCACAAACAAGACATATGCCAGTAAGCCGAGATCTCTTTTTTACTTCTTACTGTCTAAAAAAGAGCTTTTCTATTGTAAGTTACAGAAACAGCAGTACAGCTTCACCAAAGACAGGCTGGCTTCTGAATTAAGAGAGTAAGAGAGAAGATGTGTCCTTGCTTCAGAGGAGCAAAGCATCCTGTCTGAGCAAAGGAGTGACAAGAAGTCTCTTCAGACTTTACCAAAACTCTGGGTATTGATGCTACAATGTACCTCTCAAGCTCTTCATTTTAAGCCATGCCCACATACGAAGACTGACCTCTCAATTTAATGACAAACAGTATTGCATAGTAGCATTGAAACAATGTGCTGTCAAGTGTCCCAGTGAATTCAATCCAATGTTTCCAGTTCCCCTGGCAACCTAATCCTAGGGTGTGTGGATATTTCAGCTCTTTCCATGCTGCTAAATAAAACAAGGGCAAGGAACAAGCTTGTGCACTGGCCTGGTGATCATCTGCACTTTTTAATTGCTAGCATGCTTCCAGGCTGCTTTTGGTCTATGCCAATTCTTTGGGAAGAGGTGCCTAAGCCTGGCTAGAGGGATAGCCCATGCAGGGATCAATTCCAGTAGGCAGTATTAGACACCATGGCACCAGGTTTTGTTCCCTCCAGCCTCAACAGTCTTCCAACATTATTCTAGATTTGCATATCCAAAAATTTTCCTCACAATTTACCCTAGAGCAAGCAATGTACGAAAACATAGATCTCACATATGAAAACATCATAACTTCATGTATGAAAACATAATTCTGATGAGACCCCAGAAAAATGTCCAGCATTTTCTCACATGCTTTGTAGTGAAAAATAAAAAGAAAATCACAGCAAATAGTTATGTTTCAGTCCTAGAAATGTACCTTTCAAGGTTTGCAGGCAGCCAAACATTACGTATTGTAATTGTGGCTAGGCTGGGCTACCCACTCTGAGGGTCAGAAAATTACTTCTTTCCCACGTGGAAAGAGTGATGTAGGGATTATGTCTAGAGAGCATTGTGGCAACAAACAGGCTAAACCACAGCTAAATTTTGACATAAAGAAAAACAGGGGAAAGGGTTTCTCTTCTTTTCCATTATGCCACAGGAGCACAACATGATCTTATCTACAAAACACTGAGGAGCTCAAGGGAAGGAAAAAGCCAGTGCTGCCTGTCATTGCTCCACAGGCACCTGCAGGCCGTGTACCCAGGTCAGTGCACTGACAGCTCACTAACTTTTGTTTGAACAGATAGAGTAAGCAATAAAGATGAACATGTTCCTCTACTACCCTCCAAGCACTGTGACCTGTCATTCTAGGCTGAAACAGAGATGGCCTTAACTTGAAATGAGGTGTGACTTTATGGAAAAGAAAAATGAATGCTCACAACCCTTATACAGAAAATATAAATCATCTGAGCTGCCCCTACATCCCCATGTCTCAAAGCCAATGTATTCCCAGACTTCTCTGTACAGCTCTGTATTTCACTTACCCCAAAACCTCAGCCTTCTGTCAGAGACGCACAAATTTTATTTACTTTAAAAAAAAATTTGCTTTGTATATGGAGTGGTACAAAAATTTATTCAAGTAAATTCCAGCAAGAGTTAATTTTCCCTAGAAGTGTGATTTGGCTGAAACTCAGGATATGCGAACAGAAATCATAGCTTTCGGCACCCAGGCTGCATTATCATAACACAGATCTAACTAAACCCATGCAGCCCTCTTGTGTGTTCTCTACCACACAGTGCTGAGTCCTCACACAGCTATTATTATCAATGGTCTTGTTATTCTGACTTTTAGCAGCATCTCAGTAAGAATGAGCTTAAAGGTCACAATTAGACTTGGGAACCAATACGCTGGGGCATCCATAAAACTCCCCACACATAGATAAATCCCTTGGCTCCTGTCCAAAAAGCTTATTATTATAATTAAGATTTATATTATAAAGGCAGTTAGAGGTGCCAAAAGAAATTGAGACCCATTATGTCATAAGTATATCTATTGCATAAATACATAATAAAAAGCAGTTCTTGCCTTGAAGAACCTGCATTTGCGACCTTCAAACAACTGCTAAATCTTCAACTGCAAGTTTGGCAACAAAGTTTGGGACACACCCAGTTTGGGCAGGAGATTAGTGTCTTTTCTATCAGCTGCATTACTTATGCTTGCCTCCACACAGGGCTGAATCATGCCTAATTAAAAAAAAATGCATTCTGCTTGACAGGTATCAAAGTGACAGGAATAAGAAAGGACTGAGGATACCTGTTCATATCAGATATTCTGTAAAGGACGGCCAAGGGCGCAGTGCAATGGTTTCATCATTGACTGTCTTTCAGCTCTTCTTATTGGAGAATTTCTACCCTCTGTGATTTTTTAAAATGTTTTAGTACCTATTTCTTTCGTAGTAACCATTATCCTCTTGTCCGTGTAAAATCACCCCTTACCTGAAGAATTCCCACATTTTTTGTTATTATGTAGGGGTTATGCTAAAGTGGCAGGAAGATGGGAATTTTATTTGTTACATAAGAATCATGGGATTTACTGTAATGTCTTTAAGGCTTTTGAGATACCACCAAGAGCTCATTGTCTGAGCTTTCAGTCTGTCTCCTTGTCCCTCCTCAAGTCAATAGCTTTTAACAAATAGCAAGCCATCAGAATCTAGATATCTGGACATTCGAAGAATACATGAGTCTGTAAATAGAGGAAAAGTGGTTTTCTGACTTCATGTCTTCTGGTTAAGACAAAAGTTAATGAAGAGAAAATTCCTCTTAAATCTCATTTTCTTAGAGGATCTGTGAAGGTACTCAGCCACAAAGGGAGTGAAAGATAAATGGACTGTGTCAGTAGGGTTGTGAATCTACTCTTTCTGGAGGATAAATTGACTATTAGTCTTTTTAAAATTATTTCTGGAGGATTTTTGCTTAATCTCATATACTTATGCTATATAAGTGTCCATGGCAGCACTGTACATGCTGCTTCCCTTCAGTATGCTTATCTGATTTTACTGTTGCAGCAGTTACCTGTATTGGTCCCAATATCTTTGATGTTCCCATGCCTAAAAACCTTGAAGCTGACCACTGCCTTCAATGAGCACTATAAAGCCCAGGTATGCAGCAGGAACATAAACACCAGGCACAGCAGCAAAATAACCTGCTCCCTGCACTAACACCCTTGAAGTATTAAGTCAAGTTGAAGCTCAATATTTAGACTCTCTACAAAAAATGGCCTCACTCCTCATTACAATACCTATTTTTTTGACTTTCTCTCTGATGTAGAATGAGCAGCTCTGGGTCATGCACCCTCACTCTTTTTCCCATAGAATGAGGGTCAGAAAATTCAGCATATTGCAAGGAGTTGACTCAAAGGAGCTGATAGCAAAAGCATAAGAGAGACTCCTGTGCTCACCCTCACCAAGGCACAAAAATAGTAGAAATTTTCTTCCTCTTAAATTCATGCAATGATTGCAGGGTTTAGCCTGTCTCCAGCACTCTGCTGAAAATGTTTCTCTCTACATTTATGTGCATGAACAGAAATCCCAGCCCTGCTCTTCCGACCCATTAATGAAGGTTTTTTTTCCTGCAGGTTACAGGGTATCTTTGACCAGTGCTTTATGTTCAACTTGGTATATATTTTCATTCAACTTATTCCATTTTGTATAGACTCCTTGATTATTCTTTGAGTTATAGGAAGGCACATCCTTTTACATGCTAAAAAGGATACTTGCACAGAAAGTGCAGGTTCCTGTCCTTGACAGGCTAATGACAGGGAAAAAACACAAACTGTAAGATCAGAAATTTAAGGAAAGGTTCAACCAATGTACTGCTAATGGCTGAGGCTGGTTGTATTGTTCATTTTTACCTAGACAGTTCAGGAATGATGATTTTAATTCAGATGATATTTAGCAATAATTTGCAGAAATACAACAAAAAATACCTGAATGTAGAGGAGGAAACTTAAATACCCTGTCCTTTCAACACAGTTGTAATTTCTCACCATGACAATGTATTTCCGTCTTCTATATCATCTGACAGCAAAGTAGGAAATTCAGATTTCATCTTTAGATATCACCATCATTTCATTCACCTAGCCTTCAGTCCCTCCATGTAAAGCACTCAGACATTTGGTGCTAGTACAGTTAAAAGATTTAGTCATGGTCTGGATTAAGGACTGTCTAAGAATTGTCTACAATTCCAGCTGACCCGCCCAACGGAATTCATGACAATGGGTCATACTCAATGAGGCGCTCCAGAACATCCTGGATTTTTAAAAACAGACCAAGTAATCTAAGCACTCTGCTGAGAACAGAATTTTTTCCCTAGTCATGAGAGATAAAGCAAACGGTATTTGACAGAGTGTGTCACAGTATTTACAATGCTACTAAGGTCCTAAGTTTCCTGATGGTATGGAAAATATTTGTAGTGGAACAAAATACAATAAAATAGGACATTTGATCTTTCTTCCAGAAACCTGAGATTCACCAATACATTTTTTTAAAAGGTATAATCAAAAATCTATTAATTGAAAAGAAACTTGTAATATACTACAATTTTTGTCTGCTGCCAACACCTCAGTTATATTCAGTGTCTAATGTGCCTGCAGCCACAGGCATGTCAATACTACACACTGAAGGAAAAACCAAATTCATGTCTTATTAAATTTGCAATTGTAGCCGCACCCATTTCACACCTGAATTTCTCATCCTCCAGGCAGATTTCATTTACGCATTTTCAGGTAAGATGCACTATGTAGGAATCTGTTTCATCCTTTCGTCCTTTGAGCATGGTCTCCCCTTCTTCTTTAAAAAAATTGTATTTGGGTGGACAATGGAGGATCATCAGAGTATAAAACATTGTCTCTTTCTTTCAGAGTTAAAATTGTAAGCATCTGGTGTATGATACAAAGCTCAGGCTGCATAGTCCGTTTTTTCCTACAATGAGAATCCCGGAGTTATCACTTCATATATTTTCTTATCATGTACATGTAAAAGTGAAAGGAACTGATTTGTCTTTTTAATTACTTAACTTTTTGCCATACTCTATAGTTAGACAAGTTCACACTACTAACCTTCCTTCTCTTTCGATGCATACAGGTGAGACCTGACTCACCTGATATTACAATTTATTTATATGATAAGACATTTTAATTCGTAGAAGAAAAGCAATGGTAGGAGAAAAGACAGAAAGAAACTACTTGGGAAAGAATAGATGTATTCTTACCCAAGGAGTATATATAATATACTAAATATATTATAATATATATATATATATATTATATTTAATATATATAATAATATAATATAATATAATATAATAAATATATACCAAGTTGAACATAAAGAATAGACAATTACATATTTTTTTGGTGGGATACAGGACTTTCTATCTCTTCTTCAGATATTCACTATAAGAGAATGTTGATAAGGGACACTGCAGAAGTTTCCTGCTTTCTAGATGGCTGGACCACTGGTCTTACTGATTGAACCTGTACATTTACAGCCCCCCAGGCAGAAGGGGGTTGAGAATTCAAGTCTCCCACAACTGAATTTTCTAATCGCCTGGCTACTGGATGGGAATGCAAGGTGAAAACCTGCTCCTCCCAGTGCTTGTGCAGGACCTGACCAGAGAGAGCTCTTCAGAAAAAAAACCCCACATGACCTGGCCATGCAGGTGGATAAGTTGAAGAACATGTAGTCTGTGAGTCTCAAAGCTCAGGTGCCTACAGTCTCAGTATTGCCAAAAAGACAGTTCTCACAGAAGTTCCTGTATGTGTAGGGGTGTTACTGAGGAAACTTTGAATGTTTTATACTTCGGGCACCTTTAGTGACAGATGGCATTTTAGTAGAGATTTTAGAGATGAAATCACTAAGCTTAACAACTTGCACACACAGCAAATCACTTCCACGTGAGTACAGTCCACTCACTAATTGATAGGAGATGTGGACCTGCTGGAAAGCAGGCTGCTTTTTCCTCCGTTGTGAGAAGCACTGGTCATCCTCAGGTAAGGAGAATAGTCAGCAGATGCCAAGTAATCAGGAATCTTGGACAAGGAGATTGAATAGGGCTACAGATTGTGGGACCCCCACATATTACAGGAAAACCACTGTGCCTGTTGCTTGGTCTTTCCCATTGAACTAATAATTTCTGTAAGTCTTTTGAAGGGCTGTACACTGAGGCAATGTAACTCTCTTAGATATTTTTCAAACATACTGATGTTTAGAAAAGTCATCATTTTTCCAGGATGATGTAATATTTTTGTGATCTATATCACTGGTGCATGAGGACCAGTTTCTTATACAAAACAAAATGCATTTCTGCAAACCTTTGAGATCCTCAAGACAGAGGACAGAATGAGAGATCAAAAAGTAAGTTGGAGTCTGCAGACTTTTTTCTCTTGACAGTTGGTATGGCTTTAATCAAATACTTCTAGCTTTTGAATCAAATTTGCTACTGTTGTGATAATTGGGACTAAGACTATTTCATGCCATTAGAGATTTTGGTCTTATGTCACCTTCATGGGATAAATGAAAATGATACTTGGTTGTCACTGTGAGAGCGGGCGTGAAAGTTTTGTGAGTTAGTTCTTATTTGCAAAATGCTGCCTAAATGCCAAGTGATAATAGAAGTTACCACAGTCTGACTAGTCCCTGTATTCTTTACATCACTGTCTTATTTTTAGTTACTCATCAGTGTTCTCATGCTTCCTTTTCCTTTTCCTGAGACGTCATCATAAAACAACCATTTAAAGCCAACAGGCTGCTCACAGATCCTGATCAAGCATAACAAATGAAAGTATAGTTTAAGTGTCTGTTTTTCCCATTTGCTTTTAAGATTATCTGCATTCGATATATGCTGGTCTCTTCTTTTAGTCTGTGTGGTGTGTCCAAGTATCTTAAAGCATAAACCAGAAGGACATTGCCTGAACTGGTAGGAGGGGATGGAGGAAATCCTATACTGGAGGAACAATTACAGGAAGCTGACACAGTCATTAAGAAGTTTAGAAGTCATTAGAAGAATCAACAGAGATGAAAGTGGTTTTGGTATGGCGCCAAGTTAGAGAAGGAAATTACTTGTACACAGGGATGGATTTCAAAAAATAAACATTAAAAAATCTCAGAAATTGGTCTGGTAGCATTTAGCTGAAAACAATCTTGCAACTTTGAGACGGTCTGTTGTCTATTCACCTGATTTAAAGAGGCAAAGAAATATCAGAAGTCACATCTTTCTAGGGAGGGATTCCCTCAAAACTGAGGATACTCACAGGAAAAGACCTATCAAAACCTTGTACCTATCTTCATATGTCCTGATTATGAAAATGAATGTAACTGAACCACATTGTACTTGGACTCTATCCAAATGGCACATTAGGAGCTTTTAATGTCTGGCACAATTTCATGGTGCCAGAAAATCTTACCCATAATCTGCACTGGTCTGAGAAATGGAAAGGCACATGCAGCTTTGTTCCTCACCTTCAAAAGTTTTGTAAGCAGTGGTTCTTCTTCCTAGATTCCTAAATTTTGTTTAGTAAAAAGACCTTGAATTTGCATAATCTCAGTAGAGACTGCAATTTTAAAAGTTAAAATCTTCATGCTCATGAGGCATATTCACATCCCCTGGCTGATGGCAATACTGCTCAAAAAGTTCATGTTCCATCATCAAAGAATAATTTATTATATTCTGCCACCTTGGGACTTGCACATGAGACAAGCCTGCATTTGCTATATCTCTACAGAGTACCTGAGTATACAGAGAACAGGATGGACAAGTACACAAACAGACATCAGAAAGCACAGGGCTGTGGCACTCCGGCAAGTAGACTACCCTTATGAACTACACTTGTGAGGACTGGAAAAATCTTTTTCACAGGAAAAAGAAATAGGTAACAAAAAGTGTTGAGACTGAGGACTACTTCTAGTCTTGTAAGGCAGTAAGGGAAATGAAAGGTAGTGATGGGATGACTGGCTGATCAGAAGAGGAGATAGGAGTAGCAGTACCTGGTTTTTTATTAACATAAAATTAGAAAACAGTGTATGGAAAACCAGTGGGTTAATATATGGAGAGGCTGGGATTCCAGCAAGAGCTGGGATGTGGTACAACCATTGGGATGAGCTGGTCTAGAAAGCTGAGATCTTCCTCCTGAGGAGGAAGAAAGCAAAAAAGTAGAACAAATTCTGGGCAATGAGGTGAAACAAGCTCAAAAAGATTGTTCTGACATAAGTGAAATTGCTGAAGAGACTAAGCCAAAAGATGGCGTAAGAAAAAGTGTGGAGAAAGGGATGTATTGAGATGGGAAAAAGAAGTGTGAAAATGGGCAAAGGAGTCAGTCCTAATAAAAAATCATTCTGTTCTATAATCTTCAGTGTTGCCTTTCTGTTGTCAGCCCTGCTGTCAGAAAACACCTGAGATCCACAAGTAAAATGTCAGCCTCCTAATGTCATTAGTGATTCTGCTTTGGAGGACCCATGCATGTATTAAATAATAGGAATTAAGGCTTAAGATACTGTTGATTCCCAAATGCTTAAAAAGGAATCCACTTTTGACTTGATGAGAGAAGACAAAAAATGTCTAATCACTATTAAAACAAAAGTCACTTCATGGTTTCTATTCAAATTTCACCATCTTTTAACTTCCAGTCACAAGTACTTGTAATCTGTCTTTTAAGATAGAAATCCTTCCCACTCTACTGTTTCTTAGAGCTAAAGTATTTAAATTCTAAAAAAAAAATTATAATGGTTTGATTAGTTTGATTTGTTTGCTAGTATTTAAAGGCTAAACAGATTGAGCCATTTGGGTTTCTCACAGTTTTCAGATGGCAAGTGATTTTTGTTGCTATCATTTACACAAAGCCTTTCTCTCTTTGGTGATAGCAGTTGGAATTGCCTGTCATGCTTTATTGAACTAACCCAGTTATTTGGCTGATTAAGAAACTGATATCCTAGATAAATCCACATCATTACTGAGTAATTATTTAAAACATTTAGGAGATCATTTAGCTAACACCAGTGGTCTTCATTGGTAGGTTTCTTCTAATTTACCAGTGTAGATTGAATCCAAAGGTTCATAAAGAAATACCAGATCTGCATATGAGTTTCTGAGTTCATGACTCTATTTTCTGTGGATGTCAATGAACATGACATTGATCCTTTCATTTGATCCTAAAATAAGCCTTAGACTTGTAGTGTATGGCCATGCCTGGGAGTCACACAGCTTCAGTAATACCCCCTAGCATGTTTACATACCCAAATATTTAGCAGCATGTTGGTTCATTTTGTCTGAAAGTAGAAAGAAAAATTCTTAGGAGAGCTTTATCAGGAGTTACTTCTGTTTTCAATTGCATAATATTATGTGTGTCATTTTATGATAGTACTCTTTATGGTTACATAATTATGCAATTCATCTAGAGTTATAGCAGGCACTTTAAATTGTCAGTAACGACTAAGATCATTATACAGACCCAGTTCCTCAGTTCATTATATGAAACAATTCGTCTTAGGATGATCTTATTTTCTCCCTCACAAGAAAGCCACTTTGTGTGCCATTTCTCAGGAGCAGGTAAGGGAGTTAGTCATACATATGTCATTCATACTGAAAGCTATACATTTCTTACCTTTGATGCAGGAAAAAGGTCATGTCAGTCATTGACAGTTTTCTGTTTCTTCTCTACAAGTGTATTTCGCTAGTCATAGATCTGTCCAAAGGAACTATCTATCTCATCATTAAACTTAGTGCTATGTGTTTATGCACCTTTTACCCATTTTTGGATTTATGGTATAATCATAAGTAAATTGTACATTGTCTTAGCCCACATGGCCAACTTTTAATGTAGAAGTTAAGGCTTCACTTAAGCTTTCCTGCTTAACCAAACTGGAGTAAATTCAGCAATGTTTGTGGCTTTTTCAGTTTTACCCTTTTTTTAAAAATAGGAAAACACACAACTTGCATGTCTTTCACACTATAATAATACTTTTACTGAGTATTGAATAAGAGGTTCCAGACATGTGTGTATCATGCTGTTGAGCCACGGTCCTCACCCAGTAAGTTTATTTTAAAAGGGCTTGAGATAATATTTTACTATTTTACTGTATTTTACAATACAATGTTTGATTTCAAACATTAAGATGTGTAAATAAAGTTTATTACTGCTTCTTTCTAACAAGACCTTTCCAATGCTAACAATTGTGTGTTCATTACTTTTACCTTCTTTCTCTATCTAGTTTTGACTGTTAGAACTGTAAAGCAGAGATTTGTGTATTTCCCCGTAAAGCACTGCTGTTTGAAAAGAGAAAGCATTTTCTAAACGCCAGCATATTACTTGTAATTAATGTGGTCTGTCATGAATCGTAGTGGATAAATACAGGAGGGTTATCAGTGACTATCATGTGAATAATAAGGCTAGGTCATTTTAATATCCTTCTCTGTGAAACTAGCACACATAATGTCAAGGAATACGTCATTCACCCAAAAGATTCATTCAAACACAGGCCAGTAGGGCAACAAAGACTGGTACTATTGAGGAGGCAGAAGAGAAAGCCTCAGGCATACCCCAATCATGACACAGTTCAGGAGGCTATGCCTGGGTCAGAGAGCTCTATGGAGAGAACTCTGCCCCCTTTGCTCATAAGAAAGTGGCAGGAGTATAAGATATTTGTGAACTCAGGAAAGGCCTGTTGCAAGGAATGTTATTTGGAGCTGGTTAAAGGAAGAAGCAGCTGTTAGGGGTTGGGTGGGTGTTTTGCTGCTGGGTGTTGTTATTTTCAGGAGACAATTGTAGCTCCTCACTCAGCCATAGTCTTTCTTTCTCAGCAGAGTAAAATGTGGAGTAAACACTGGAGAAAGTTGCAAAAGGTCAAGAGTGTCTGCAGGGAAAGCACTGCACCACCCCTTGGTGCACTCACATCATCTGCACCCCACCAGTACCCACAGTATTCAGTCTGCTGCCCTTAAAGAGAAGGTGCTAATTGTCTGAACATGATATCTGAGATGACAACGGAGCAAGTGGTGGGTTACTGCAGTTGTCCAGTAGCCAACGCAAAGAACAGGAATAAAACTTCAGGTTTGTCTGTCTCTGGCTTTCTGAAGGAATGTGTCCCACTCTAATGAGGACTGACAGCCCTACATCATCTTCTGTCGGTTCTCTCAAGGAATGCCTTAAACTGTAGAAAACTCCTTCTTTCAGTCACCTGCTTGCCAGTGATCTTAATCTTGATACCTTCCCTTAGGGAAGAGTCAGTTCAAACTTATCTTGCAGTGATTTAAATATTTTTTTTTTACCTTAGGAGACAGTCCAAACACAGGCCAGACATTATCATTGAATGTGTGCCTTCTTTGGGTAGTATCTTGTTGTGGATGAAATGATGAAGTTTTCATCAAATATAAGCATAAAGACAAACTCCCATGGGTTTGGACACTAACTGAGCAAAAAACAAAAGCTAATTTCTTGACCTCTTCTGGTAATAATTTTTTTAAAACACCAAAATCATATCTGAATTCTACATGTCAGTATTAATTATTGCCAAATGTTGTTTACAGCTAATTACATGAGACACTTAAATCCCATAGGTGAACAAAGCATCTTATGTCTGTGGCTAATTTAGATATCTTCTGCTTTGCAATATGAGTGATGTGTTGTGTAAAAGAAAGAGGTGCCTGGCTATGATGGGGAAAGTCTATTAGTTAACATATTATTAAAGCATAGAACCAGTCCCTGCCATGATATCTAAGGCTAATCCACAAGCCTAAGAACTCTAGACAAGCAGTGGTAGAAACACAAGAGCCTGAAGAATGCAACTGCTCCCGTGGCTCAGTCAGCAGCCACACTAGAGTTTTTGGATAAATATCTTGAACCCCAAAGTGCAGGAAGATATTGTAATGCCCATGTCCTTTTTCAGAGATAGCGCTATCACTAATTTAATACTGCAGGGCTAACACACCGTGATATTTTGCAATGATCACCCACTTAATCCTTTATTCTCCTTGGCAATTAGAACTTCCTCATTTTCGAAGCCCTGCATGGCTGGAAGAGTATCTAGGCTCTTGGAATCTGTGGTTACATATTCTTAAAAAGGAAATTGATTCCACAGATGTAGAGATTGTGTTCAAGGGACAACACATAAAACACCACTAAATATTACAGATACTACAATTAATAAATTCGCAGAAAACTTATTAGAAGAAAAAACCCAAACTATCTCAAATACACATGTATTTTTTTGCTAGAAGAATTAAGTGATTTTTACTTTGGTTCTCAGTAGTTTATTGAGAAAAGTGCAGTAAATTATTTCTTTTTCCTAAAAGAGATGCAGAATTTAGTCTTCCACATATCTACAATAAGATTTTTCCCCAATGATTTTTCAAAAAAATAAACCACTGAAATAAAAGAAGGCTTAAAGCTTTTACCATAACTATATTTTAAGCCTTTATTCCATTTAGACATCTTAAGTAAGAACTTGCTTGTTATCTATTCAATTAACCAAGGATTAGGCAAATAAACATTTTATCATTTTGATAAGCTATAACATAGTTTGTTCCAGCCATTGCACATCCAGGCACAACAGAATTGTTCATGTGATCACAGAAGAATCAGCCCCACCAGAAATGAGGAAAAAAAAGACTTCCATTTCACATAGGTCTGCTACAGTGGGCTTTGAAGTACCAGATAATACAGCTCAGTTCCTCGGATATACAAAATAGTCCTAACAACATTTATAAGCGGTAGATAGCTGGAACTCCAGCTCTTTTTACATTTGTATAAATATAAATCAGAATTATAAGCCAAGGAATTTTCAATAAAGGATGATCAGTACTATGCTTCAAGAATGTTCATATAAATACTGAAGATAAAATTATTTTTACATTACCCCAATGAATTAATTTCTTTTCACAGTAACTGCTTTTCATTCCTATTAGCAACAATTGTATATTTTATTTAACAGTAGAACTTAATGGAAAGAATTATGGGCACAGCCCTTGCACTCTGATTAAAGTACTCTGTTCAAAACAGAAAACGTAAAGTTGTCAGAACTGTACAAAAGCTGATATTGCAGATTTTTTTCTCTGCTCTCCACAGCTTAAAGTGTTGTCCTTAAAGAACAAGGTGGGAGACTCAAAAGTTCATTATTTTTCTCCCTCTGATCTATAGTTATGACTGACATTGCACAAAGAACTTAAATCTTTATAAGAGGAAAGATGTTCCATTGAGTCCTTCAGTTCTTTTTACTGAGTTTCCCCACCTCTACTGTAGGGTCTCCACCACTATTTTGTCTAAGTTCTTGGCCACTAAAATGTTAAATATCTGACATAACTTAGGCAAGATTCTTCAGTGCAAAATGCTCATATAAATACTCATATACTTGATCTAAGTTGAGTTCAACTCAGACACCCAAAATCAGAGGCCTAAGGCAAGATTTGTCCTACCTAACCCAGATGCCTGAATCAGGAGTTCAGTCTCCTTAGGGACCTTAGAGAGAGAGACATATACTGAGGCATTTGTGGTGCTGTACTGGGAGATGTGCCTTGCAGAACTCTTCATTCTCCACTGATTCCAAGAAGCATAGAGAGAGACTTCACTCCCACCACAGGCAAAAATGAGCTAGATCTGTATCTGCACTAGGCAGATGGGGTGTACCATTGAGATCATGTTAGCACCCTGTACAGTCTGAACTAGGTAGAAGGAAACGTGTAGAAGGAAACATATAATCACAGAAATGCATTAGAATATGCCCACCAAATTTCAGACTTGGAAATTAGTTTACTTACAGCTGTTTCCCGTACCAAATCTGATGTATTCATTTAAGGAGTTAAACATGAGACTTTGCTCTGCTTTACTAGTAAGGCAGGAAAGAATGTCTCTTTGAAAAAGTTTTTCATGCCCTCCTCTCATTCTCTGTTGTACATTTCAGTTGCTGTTGTCATATTTTCCAGTCTTAACATCCCCTTGAGTAATTATTGCCACACAATTAAGAAAACATTTAGAATGGAAAAGTCATTTGTTAGAGTTGCACTCTAAACCAATAGTGTACTCCTGTGCTTTGACTGATAACCTTTCCCCTGACAACTTGCTGGGATTTGATGACTGTTTAGGTTCACTCGTTACTGATTCTTGAGTTGAATTTTCTGTGACCTGACCTTTCCAGTAGTATATTTTCTTGCTGAAACAAACACATTTTGACAGGTCAGTAGGGGCCAGCTTGACACTCCTTAAAGCACAGAAGAAAAATTTACTTTGTTTAGAGCACAGAGACTTTTTCAGTATTTTTCTTCACAGTTTGATGGGTTAATCCTTAGGATTTTCTATCCTAGGGCTGGATTCTATACTATTCCTGATATATGCCCTGTATATTTATGATATGTGCTAAGAAAATTAATGTTACTGTAAAAGCAATCAGTCAAAACTACTAATAGCAAAAATGTTAGATTAAACTAGAAAAAGAGTAAAATAGGTCACATCTTTTTCAGAAATCAGATTTTTTAGGTAAAAAAAGTCCATGTGTAGTGTATTGGTGTTTAGAAGGCTATATTGAACATATTGCATATATTCCAAGATAAGCACTGTTAGAGTAATGCTATTGGATATTTTAAAAGGTGCACATTAAGGTGGATGATCCTGATGATGCTAATTTGACCACCCTTTTCTGATGCTACAAATTTGACAATGATACTGGGACTGTGCAGCAACAACAATAAAGACATAGGAAGGTTGGACAATAATGGACAATTTCTATTAGAAATTATCAAATAATGAAAGGTAAAACTGCATGCATTTTATCTATTATTTCCATCTTTAATAAACAGACAGTACTACACAAAGGTAGCTAATACAGACGAGTGCTTAAGATGTTGTATTAATCTTCCTTCTCATTCACCTTATTTTAATATTTCAGTTATACCCTCAGCTGTACACTTTTATCATCATTTTAAAAGCTCTGCAGGACTCCGTTGTACTTTACATGCCTACCTTTGTCAAGCAGCATTCTGCTGTCATTCTGTTCAAAATAAATACAGAGTTTTGCACCTCTGTATTTATTTTACATTCTTGACAGATATTTCTGCTTTTTGTTCACATGACACCTTTTGTGAAGAATAACCTTTCAGGTCACTTTTGGGAATGTTTCATGTAATCACACAATATGCTGAATTGAAAGGGACCCACCAGGATCATTGAGTCCAACGCCTGCACAGGACACCCCAAGTCACACCATGTGCCTGGGAGCATTGTCCAAACACTTCTTGAACTCCATCAGGCTGGTGCTGTGACCACTTCCTTTGGGAGCCTGTGCCAGCACCCAACCACCCTCTGGTTGAAATTTTTTCTAAAATCCAACCTAAGCCTCGCCTGACACAACTTCAGGACAATCCTTTGCATCCTGTCACTGGTTAGCACAGAGAAAGGTTTCATAAATACACAGTATATATCAGGGGTTAGTATTATTATTTTTTTAATCCAAAATAAATATTTTGAAGTTGTGTGCTGTGACTGATGCTGTACACATTTAATAAGCGTGGAAAATATAAATGGACAAAGACAATATACCAATTTGCAAAGGATCCATCATTTGTTCCACTGCACAACATCTCAAGTTTACTAGGATTTCACCAAGATTTGAAATTTTTGAATTTTAATTCAATTTGAAATTTCATGTTGCCAGTTCTAAAGGAAATACACCAAAGAGAATGATCTGAAGTACTAATGGGCATTAATGGGACTCTGAAGTCATAACTGCTTATAAAAAATATTTTGAAGCATCAAGGAAAAACTTCGGTTTCAGCTGTTTATATTATGTGTTCAAATAGTGAACAATCTGCATCAAAATAAGTAGAAAATAATAATGCAATTATTATCAATACATAATAAATAACAATAGTAGGACATCATCTGCAGTACTAAGTTCAGTTTCAGCCATTCCTTATTACTGTTATCTTGTAACAGTAGCTGACACAGCAGAGTTTGGACTAGATAATGATAATTACTGGGAGTAGTAGGAAAAAAGCAAGATATTTCCTTAGGCAGAAATGGTAATGTTACAGTTCTACAAATTAATGACTAGCTGTCAGCTGGGAAAACAGGCCTTCCTCTTTTATTTTTCCTCCAAAATCAAGAATCAAAGACAATCACTGATATTGTCCGGCATCTCATTTAAAGGTGGCAGATGGAGGTAAGGGTTTATTTTTGCATAAAATGCAATTAATGACATTCTTTGGACCATTGTTTTGAATTTATGGCAAAGCCGAAGACTGAACAGGAATTTTTTAAGCATTATACAATTAAAGAGATAAAACCCCCCATTAAAACCCCCACACATATGTGTGTGAGTTTATAAACACAAAAGAACTTCATTGAAATTACAACATATTTCTTTAAAAGAAGTTGGAAAATGCCAATATTAATTTTGCCTGTACAACATTAATTAATTAATTAATTAAGGCTTTTATCCATGTGATTATAATAAAGGCTCAAGTTAAATGATCACATCCTTTTTCCCACAGGACTTCTGCCTAATTTTAGCCATGCTACAGGGGCATGTCCTGGCAGAGTCAAGTTTATCTGCCTACACACTCAGAAAATCAAGTGTGAAAACCCCAAACATAACAACAATAAAAAACCTCTAGTCCAGAATCTGTACAGTCATGTTAGCAAAGTATTGCTTTTAATTTAAAATGCTTCCTGCAAAAAATATGCATGGCTTCCCTACCACAGCTGCCTTGCTTCTGGCCCGGGGAATGCACGTGCAGTAGTCTGGGCTCTCTGCAGCTGTCCACCTAGCTTTGCCAGTGGCTATACCTTACCAGAGCATTCATACATCTTCATTAGCAGATGCAGATTTCTAAATTTGAGAATAATAAACTCAGCAGTGCTCTTAGGCAACTTAACATTTTCCACTCTAAATTCATTCAAGACAGAATGCAGCTTTGTGTTACAGGCTGTTTCACTGAGTGACTGATTACTCCAGGGAAGGTTACACAAAGTGTTTTGCATCTCTGAGCACCTTCCTTCCAACACCCAACCCCTTCTGGTTTTGAAACAGTCCTAAGACAATTATACTATGAACAAATGGCTTTCAAAATGCAGGTTGTTACCACGGGGGGGACAGAAACCTGGCTGTTAATATTGTGAGGAATAACATTTAGAAAAAGATGGTCTCCACTGTTCTTCCTTCTTACCCTCAAGTTTTTGCTCCAGAAAAAATTGAATGGAATGTGACAGGTATGCAAAAGTGCTCTGTACTGCCACCTATGTCTGTGAGTATTCCTATATCACTCAACATAAAGTATCCAACTGACATAAATATGATAAATAATGTATGCCAGTTTTCCATATTAAAGGAATTATTTCTGTTTAACATTAGTCTTATTGAAACTGCATGTTAAAAACCCTTGAAAAACATCAGTCACTTAACCGTTTTACCCATTAGCATAATTCGTAGTCCATCTCAACTATGAACAACAACATAATTTTCAAAAACTTCCATAAAGTTTAGGACGACAAGAATGTCCTGTTTCAAACATCATCTCCAAAAATGCCTTTTTAATATTCAATTATTTAGTTTAAATAAATTCAGAGAAGGGCAACATTTGAAGGGAAGCAATTGCCAGTAAACTTCCAATTCTGTCCAAAAGCTACCTACAAACAAACCTAAAAGCTTACAGGGGAAAGGATTAAATTATATCCTGATACCGGGAAAAACTATGTGATTCATCCAATCCATTTGTAAACAGTTTTTTAATTTCAAGTGGTGCAAATCCAAAGTAAATCTCCTGATTCAAATTAACTCTTCAAAGTGATATTAATGCAAATAAAGCAAGAATCTGGCATGAGAGATCATTAAAAAGTCCTTTTTAAGGACAAGGAATTTAATAGTTTGACATAATGGGCTATTCTGATAGTTTTTATTCTCCTAAAGGCTAGAAGGATGTGCTGATTATTTCTTGAAGAATGCATCATGCCCTTTCAAAGTTGTTCAGTTTTCTTACTGTTCACTTAAAGTAAGCTTTTATTTTTAAGGTCCTCTTAAGCACATATTAATGCATCAAACCACGAAAACAACTAACAACTCTTTCTTCAGATCACTTCCTAGGAAAAGAATTAGAGTCATAAAACGTTGCATCGTTACGTACACAGTGGCTGACTAGACCTGTCAGCTCTTAAAGGCCACCTTTCTTAGAGCACAAGAGGTCTCTATCCCTGTGTGTAGGAAGCTCAGCAAGACAGGCTGGAAACTGGCTTGACTAAGCAAGGATCTACTCCTATAGCTGTGGAGTAAGAAGCAAATGCCCAACCGGTGGAAGCAGGGACAGGTGACCTGGGGAGTGTACAGGTACGTGGTTCATGAGTAAGGATGGGGTCAGGAAAGAGAAAGCAAAGCTGGAACATGGCTTGACAAATGACATGAAGAATAACAAGGAGGATTCTATAAGGACATATGTCAGTACAGAAAAGGTGAGGAGACTGTATTGTCCCTGATACGCAAGTAGTGTGAACTGGTAGTGACTGATATAGAGAGGTCTGAGACACCCAGTGAGTTCCTTGCTTCAGTCTTCACTGGCAGTTGGGCTTCTGGCTTCTCTCAAAGACCCCAGTCCTCTGGGTAGGTGGGGGCTGAATGAATCCCTCCTACTATAAGTGAAGTGCAGGTTCAGGACCACTGGTGAAGTCTATGGGACCTGATGACATGCAACCCAGGGTCTTGAGGGAACTGGCTGACATTGTTTTCAAGCCACTGTCCATCATATTTTTAAAGTCATGGCAGCCAGGTGAAGTCCTCATTGACTGGAAAAAGGGAAAAATTACTCCCTGTTTAAAAAAGAGGAGAAAGGATGAACCATGAAACTATAGATGGGTGTGCCTCACCTTTGTGTCTGGGATGATTGTGGAGCAGATCCTCCTAGAATACAAGCTAAGGCACATAAAAGACAAGAAGATGATCCAAGGCAGCCACCATGGCTTTATTATGAGCAAATTCTGCCTGACCAATCTGGTGGCCTTCTATTATGGAGTGATGGCAGTGGTTGAGAAAGACATCTATATTCTGTTGGGCCTTCTGTACAGTCCCACACGACATCCTTGTCTCCAGATTGCAGACACATGGATTTCACGGATAGACTCTTCAATGGATAAGGAAATGGCTGTAGGGATACAGACAGAGAGTTGTGGTCAATGGCTCTATGTCCAGGTGGAGGCCAGTGATGAGCCCCATCGCTCACGGTTCTCTCTTGGGATCATTCCACTTCAGTACATACATCAATGACAGACAGTGAGATCGAGTGCAGCCTCAGCAGGTTTGATGACAGAAAGCTGAGCTCTGCAACTGACATAACAGAAGGAGGGGATGACGCCCAGAGGGAGCTTGACAAGCTTGAGAAGTGGGTCCATGAGAATTTAATGGAGTTCAACAAGTCCCAGGGCAAGATGCTGCAGTGAGTTTGAGACTGGTAGAAGTCATTGAGAGCAGCCCTAAAGAGAAGGAGTCAGGCATTCTTTTGAATGAAAGGCCAGTGATGAACCAACAGTGTGCACTTGCAGTCCAGAAGGCCAACCACATCCTGGGCTGCAGAAAAAGCAGGGTGACCAGAAGGGTGAGGGAGAGGATTCTGACCTTCTACTCTGCCCTTGTGAGTAGACTACTACGCTGTCCACCTGCAGTGCTGCATCCAGCTTGGGCATGCTCAGCACAGGAAGGACATCCATCTGCTAGAGCTAGTCCAGAGGAGGGTCACCAAGATGATGAGAGGGATGGAAACTTCTCCTACAAAGACAGGCTGAGAAAGCTGGGGTTCAGCTTGGAAGAGAAAAGGCTTCAGTGTTCAGTGGGACCTCATTGCCACGTTCTAGTAGCTTAAGCAGACTTAAAAAATGGAAGAATGAAATATTACATAAATCAGAATGAGGCATTTATCAACATGGAACAAATTTTCTATATAGACATTACAGCAGCACTAACATGAGGCTCCCTTCAGGTTAATTCTTCTGGGGAATTCAGCTTATTCAAAAATCAATAGGGCAATTGTACAAGATAGAAGTACCCTGAGCTGGTCCACTTAACCTAGTGTCTGTGGGCAAAACGTAAGCTAAAGTTTTAAGTTAATGCCTAAGCAGTGGGAAGGAAATGGTGCAGCCATAAGGGCACTTGGATTATTCCTAGTCAAGGCAATTCACCTCATATGGGAAAACTCTGACTGTGGGAAAAAGCTGTGGGAAAAAGCAATAGGCAGTGAGTTCAGATGAGTAGAGACAGAGATGTGTAGAACCCCAGCTAAAAAGGGATGTATGTGAACTACGTGTTGGGAAGCTGTAGCCCCCGAAGGGTTTATAAGGTGGTGTATCATGAACTGAATAAAAAATTGGCATAAAAACAGGGATTTGATGCATAAAGACAGGCCTGTGGCATTCGCATATTTACATGAGGAAATCAACTGCCAATCTAATTAATTTGTGTGCTGAGTAAGCAATAATAAGTACTTATTATCTAAGTATCATTATTATTATAGTGTCTAACAAAAAAACCTGACCAGTTGAAATGTTTCCTGAAACTTTCCCAGAAAGTGGTGAAATGTAATAATCCTGTCATTACTATAAAATTAATAATGTCTAACTTTCTGAAAATTGTATCACTGTACCACTTTACCTCTCAGTAAATTGCCTATTAGGCAGTATTGAATCTCCCTCTCGACAGACAAATTCATATTGAATGTGTTACACTGTAATGCCATTACTTAAATAAGCATGCTTTCATAAAAATGAAAATTTGGAGAAAGGTAGTGCAAAGATGTTGCCAGTAAATATCTTTCTCCAGAACTTACTTTATTTTGCAGATGTTCTTGGCTTAGTTATGTTTCGTTCTCTTTTTGTATAATTTTAAACAAGAGTATACCACATAGGTGCCCACATGATCATCTTAAAACAAGGGTAAATAAAATCAGTCAAACTTGTTTAATACTGATTACTCATGGATGCCCATTAAAGCTTTTTTTGGACTGCAAATTTCAATAGTTTCCAGTCACAGCCACATGATGCTTAAGCAGACTCTGACAAAAAGACTATGTTCCTCACCTTAAGTAGTTCTTATTCTAGGTAGCACTCAGAATCTCAAGGAGATTGGAACATAAATTCAATCTCAAAAGATATGCTCAATCACAGCTTGATTATAACAAAAGTGATGATGTCCAATCAAATGGTAGCTATAACACATGATCTTTACCAAAACTGCTGACAGAACACCTGCCTGTGCACACTCTCTGTGTTGTATACAGAATGCAGAACTAATAAAGGAGTAATACTAATCTTCAGTTTAATAGTCTACTTATTAAATCAGATGAATTGTTTTCTCATAGAGCTACACTTTTTATTTAATAATTAAATTAGATCCATTAAATGGTTCCAGAGAGTGTGGTGTCATTTTAAATTCTACTTTACACAATGTCCTAGCCACGTATTGCTCTAACGTTCTAAGCACCTGTGGTTTTCCTTTCAAATGCAAACTTCTCTTTACTTTAGAAAAGTTAGGAAGATGAAGAAAGAATTTAAGGTCTCTATTAAGAGAGCCAAAAAACAAAAGGCAGTGAAATCACGCAGTGCTACTGTGACCCTACTTGAAGAGATCCTCCTGTGGGCTAACCAGCCCCTTTACATTCTTTGTGGATGTAAAAATCTACATGAAATCAGTGAGAACTAGGATAGACAAGTAATGCTTGATTGGTCACACTGACATAAGGATGCCCTTATAGCTTCTCTACCATGTCACCCTGCAAAAAGGCATCAGTGTTTGACAATACTTCTGTATAATGGATTGTACTTAAATGGGAATGTGACTTGCAGGTCACATTTGTCTCCAGCTAAACAACAAATTTATGGCAACGGCAGCATGTGTTTATATGGAAAAATAATATTGGGAAAGTATTTTCTCTATTCCTTAGTGCCATTTAATGTGATTTATTATTTAGGAGGAAGGGAAGTCACACCATATGTCTGGCGTGTCCTTTGCAGACTACTGATTGCAAACTGGGAAAAACTGCTCTAAATCATGTGAGATTTGCAAGAACTAAAGACCCACGTCTTGCTGAGTTCTTAGTATTTACAGGGGTTTTTTGCATGCTTTCCACTCATCAGAGGAAGCCAAGGTCAGTAGCGTATCATACACTAGAGCAAGGAAATTAATCTTTATATTGGACTATTTCTGGAGTAAGAAGACCAGATTTGCTTCATTTGAAATGTACCTTTAGTCACTGATATTAAATATACTAAAACAAATAGTACAACTGAGTAACTGCCTTTACTTTGCAGAATACTGGTACCTTAGAGATCACTGTTTGAGAGCTGCTGGTACAATACATTTATTTTGGAAGGTGCTAATATATACCTTGAATTCAAAGCACTAAGGAAATGAACTAATAAGTTGAATAAGATTCCTTGATTCATAAACAGGTTTTCCATACTTCCAGTTTTTAACTTTTTCTTTTTAATACTTATTATTTGCAACTCATGACTGAAACAATTGTGTTCTTTTCTTTGTAAATGTAAAATTTCTTTTCAGATGTAAAAAGGAAATTAATTTTAATTTGCACTCACAAACATTTGTA
The DNA here is from genome assembly GCA_027886175.1 of Phylloscopus collybita. Taxonomy (NCBI): domain Eukaryota; kingdom Metazoa; phylum Chordata; class Aves; order Passeriformes; family Phylloscopidae; genus Phylloscopus; species Phylloscopus collybita. The sequence continues at coordinate 42,617,629 of JAJNNQ010000137.1, read as the reverse complement.
ACAGATTTCAAAGACACAGTCTTCTTTATTTTTATTTTTTTTCACTGAGAACACTTTTTTTAGCCTTTCAATTATTTGCAGCAAAAGTCAATCAGATAGCTGAATCACAGTGGAAATGCTGAGACCCACTAAAATAGCACCTAGAATTTTACTGAGTCATCAGATGCCAGTATGAAAAGTGGATTTTAAAACTCTTTTGATATTCATCCCTTCATTTAGCGTATCCCAGGCTGCTCATATAATGGAGCAACCCACTCACACCAAAGTACTCACATCTGCCTAGGTGTGAGAACTTTGCAACTTCTGCTAGTTATCAAACACCATGATGAGATTCCTTTAGTTATAAGGCTCTCATCAATACAATTTTATCTTCCACTAGCTTATCAGGGACTGTAGTTGATTGTGTGGCCATGCGTGTCACTCCAGTCTCAAGGATGGGTCTTTGTGGCTATGTATAGTAACCACACTGATTGGCCCTTTTAATCAAATTTGGTCAGATCAGTCAGTTACTGTGAGGGTGGTATAAGCTGACAGCAATACCCTCAATAACTGTCAAACTGTGCCCAACTAACACCCATGGGCCCAGCTCTGGGCAACAAACACATTGAATTTGTTACCATCCACTTGTTTCACCGTATTTGGTACTACTGCTAGTCAGTGAGTCCAAGTGATAGGGAGAGAGCAATTATCACTACACATCACTGGGGAAGAGGAGTTGCCTTGACCTAAGATGGAACATCAGCACTTTCTGAAATGCAAAATTCTTTAAGTTATCTTAGATTGGGTAGCCATCAGTCCTAAGACTTCAAGTTCTGGTGCTTAATGATTAAAACCTAAATGCTAATATTTAAAAAATTCTGCTGAAAGTAATAGCTAGGTTAAATCACAAAGGAAAGCTTTCTTCGTAGACTAGTTAAGTCTCCTTGAAAAGGGGAAGGAGGGAGAGGAAGGTTACAAGGGAGGGACAGAGTTACATTTCAGAGACTTTCTGGAGAAGTTCTTTTCGGAACTTTGTGATAGACTGTTCTTGGGGAGAGATAAGGAGAATGAGATCATCTGCTACAGGTAGTACTCGTGGCCAGAAAGGCAGAACCTTCACAGAGCATTCAGTGGACACTGGGAAATATGGGCCAATGGAGTGAGTAAATGAGATGATAGAGCCTGTAAAGACAGAGTTTATCCTGCAAGGTTCACACTAGAGAATACTAGACTTGTTCTCTCCTTTCCAGATTAAAGCACCTTTATTTACAGCAGATGATATATCTCAAGACAGAATATGCCTTGAAAATACTTGCATCAAAAAGAGGTGTATGATCAATTGAGAGGAACCAAGAAAATGAGTTCACCTTTCATGATTTGCTGCTTTCATTTGGCTAGAGAAAGCAAAACTAGGACTACAGCCTAGTGAGTTGTGTTGAGTATTCCTGAACAATAATTAAACAGTCTAATAATTAAAGTTTGTCAAATAAGTGTGTGGAGAAAAAATACCCCAGTAGCTTTTATTACAATTTCCTCAGATTTCTTTTGTCTGCTTCCTGCCTTTTTCAAATTTCTTCTGTCTCTTTTAACAATATGCTTTTAGCTTCAAACTTGCTGCCAGAATAGGCATTAAAAATCCTGAGTTATTTATCTGCTTTGATGTACAGACACTTTCCACAGATGCTCTACAAATACCTAGACAGATAACCCAACCAACCCCATATGTTGGCATGGTTTATTTTATCCTTTTGGAAAGGCGACTATCACTTACTGTGCAGCCCAATAACAGAACTCTAGTGACATTTTCAGGATGCTTCAGTTACCATGAACAGCAGGTGGCAACCATGCTCCCTGCTCTTAAAACTTCCCCTAAGATCCTACCTCCCTCATCCTCTACCGAAAGCTGGAGGTACCAAATTTTGTCAGCAGTGTAGACAGAAATGAATGGTAGGGAAGTTTGAAGGAAAGGACTTGAACCAAGCCTGTGCTGGACAAGTAGGCATTAGAGTTGTTGTTGATTGATACTTCTATTTCTGCTCTCCCGCTGCCTTCTTAGGCTCACCAAAGGAGTTGTAGCCAAACCCGGTAGATGTGCTCTGCAGATCACAGTGCAGACCCCACCCTTCCTTCTGCTCTTTCCCACTGTGCAGTGGCATGTTACCTCAGATGTAAGACAAGGAATGAGCTGTATCCCAGGAAGGCTACTGTCCTTGAGGTAGAGCTGTCTAAGATTTCTGTGCCCAGAATAGGTCCACAAAATGTCATGGGTATCATGAGACTATGATTACAGACAATATGGAAGCTGACATGATTTTCCACTGAAACTTGATACATAATGATATCTCCAGAATTGCATTCACCAAGATACTATAAATCTCTATTAATAAAGACAATAGGTCCTTATTAATGACAGATGAGGGATTGGATACATCCCCAACCACTCTTCAGATTACATTGATCTGAGTGGTACAGCTGATACAGCTTGAGGGAAGAGCAGGGTGACTTTGACAGTCTAGAGACATGGACCCATGCAAGCCTTATGAGGTTCCACAAGGCCAAGTGCAAGGTCTTGAAATGGGTTGCAGCAATTCCCAGTGTCTGTATAGACTGGGTGATGACTTGGCTGAGAGCAGCCCTGCAAAGGGCTTGGGGCTATTGGTTGATTGAAAAATAGTATATGAGCTGGCAACGTGAGCTTGAAGCAGAAAGGCAGCTGCATTCTGGGCTGCAACAAAAGCAGCACAGGCAGCAGGTCAAGCGAGCTGATTCTGCCCCTCAACTCTACTCTGGTGACTCCACCTGGAGTGTTGCATCCAGCTCTAGGGTCTACAGTACAAGAAACACATGGTCTCTATTAGAGTTGCTCCAGGGGACTGCCACAAAAATAATCAAATGGCTGGAGCATCTCTCCTGTGAAGACAGCCTGAGAGAGTTAAGGTTGTTTCTCCTGCAGAAGAGAAGGCTCTGGGAAGACCTTGTTGAATTCTTTAAGTATATAAATGTGGCTTATTAGAAAGATGGAGAGATACTTTTGGCAAGGTATGTAGTGACAGGACAAGGGAAAATTGCTTTAAATTAAAAGGGGCTAGATTTAGATTGGGTAAGAGGAGGAATTTTTTACTGTGAGATTGTTGACACACTGGAACAGATTGCCCAGAATAACTGTGGATTTCCCATGGCTGCAAGTGCTTAAAGCCAGGTTGGATGGGGTTTTTAGTAGCCTGGGCTGGTGGGTGGTGTCTTTGCCCATGGCAGAGGGGTTGGAATTAGATGATCTTCAAATTCTCTTCTAACCCCAAGTATTCTGTAATTCTGTGATGTTCAGGTGTTGCAGTACCTCATGCATAGAGATAAACTGCAAATTCATGTGGCTGTGGCTTTTCTTTAGCTTGTTCAATACCAGCAAACAATTAAAATTGTCTTTAGCAAATGCAAAGCAAAGTATCCACATAGGAGAATTCTGTTGGTTTTATCAAGTAGTTTTATCAAGTAGTTTCACAGAAATACAGAATCACAGAATTCTTAGTGTTGTAAGGGAGCTCTGGATATCATCCAGTCCAAACCCCTGGGAAGGAAGGGTCACACAGAGCAGATGACACAGGAACGTATCCATCTGGGTTTGATTGTCTCCAGAGAGGGAAACTCCACAGCCTCACTGGGCAGCCTATTCCAATGCTCTGCCACCCTCAATGTAAAGAAGTTCTTCCTCATGTTGAGGTGAAAGTTCTGGTGGTTTAGTTTAAGGCCTCCTCACCCTGTCCCTGGGCACCACCAAAAAGAGTCTGGCACCATTCTCTTTGGCACCTGGCTTTGAAATATTTACATGTATTGATAAGATATCCTCTCAGTCATCTCCAGACTAAACAGGCCCTGCACCCTCAGTTTCTCCTTCTATATAAGAAGGATGCTCCAGTCTCACTTTTGTGGCCCCCCACTGGACCCTCTCCAGTATCTCCTTTTCTTTCTTGTCCCGAGGAGCCCAGAAATGGACACAGCACCAGGACTGGCCTCACCAGGGCTGAGCAGAAGGGCAGGATCTCCTCCCTCGACCTGCTGGCCATGCTCTTCCCAGTGCACCCCAGGATATCATTGACCCTCCCGGCTGCAAGGGCGCTGCTGGCTCATGGTTAACTTTTGATCCACCAATAAGCTAGCCACATCTTTGGTTCTCCTGGTGTTAAAGAGAAAATCCTAAAATAGTCCTCGAAGTACAGCAGCCTATTATTTTTCTCAGTGTATTGTTACATTTTCCTGTATATCATTTAATAAACCTTTTTGGCTTACAACTTTCTGATGCTTTGAAAGAACTTGATGAAATTAACAATGTCTCTGAGAATACTAGTAACAGTGGAAATGTTTGTGAAGTATCTAGAAGGGCAACCAGGTGTTCTCTAGTTATTCCTTGATAAAGGGTACAGTTAAAGTGTTGTGCCATACACTATCTTAGGTCTTAGGCAAATGATTTTTTAATTCAGTTCAGAGGCCAATGACACTGGATTTATGTTCTTAACGTCATAGGCTAGGAATGGACAAAGAAGCCAAGAAATGCTCATTTAATAGATAAGAAAGATATGATGATACAATACGATATGATATGATATGATATGATATGATATGATTGATATGATATGGTATGATGTAATGTCTCTTGTTAGACAGAAAACCCAGAAGTTTTTATTTCAACCATTGTGCGCTCTCAACCTTGCCTGATTTTTAGTTATATTATATGGTGTGATAAAACATGCCACTTTTTTTTTCCACTTGTCTTGTACAATGTTCTTGCAAAAGAAGTTACTGTAGGAATTTGACCTAAAGGCAGCCAGGAAAACCATCTGGTTTTGCCACTTCAGACTAGCAAAAAATTGCTATTGATCCCTGCTAAGCTTACCTATGGACATCAGAGGGAGCACCACTGTTGAGTTACTGTATTTTCATATGGTCTAGAGTTTGTCCTTATTTCTTTTTACCCATTTGACATTGGTTAGAAGATCAGAATTCTTAATTTTTTTAAAGTAAATTAAGTCAATTATTATCTGAAATGTTTAATGACCCTTGAAGAAAAAGGATAAATGGAGATAGTGTTATGGTAACAGATTTTTTCTGCTCTTTACCAAGAAAAGGGATACAAAACAATTTACCAAGCTCATTTACCTAGTGAATAAGCATTTTTGTGATCTAGTGCATTTTTCCACAGCTCTGTTCTGCAGATGCTTTGTTACAATACACATTTTCGTCTTAAGAACAGGCACCAGAGCATCTCATAAGGACAAAGTAGAATTTAACTGCAAAAATGTTTGGCTACATAAGGTAATGCCTTTCCATGTCAATATTTAGTTCTAAATTACACCATAAAAGATATTGCCATAAAAAATTATAGCTAAATATATAAAAATTATATTATATATATATAAAAAGTTTAAGAACACATTTCCTTTTGAGGGGGAAGGCAATTAAACATAATATAAAATATTGGGATTGGAGTTATTGTTTTAGCTTTCTCAGCCTTAATGTGTGGTCTGATGTGAAATCTTTACACAGCAGCAGACAAAATAGAGACATTACTCCCTCCAGTTAAAATATTGCTAACTATATTACTTTTATTTAAAGTGTAATAACTACTGGAGACATCAACCAGCTCAACACTCCACTGTAGGGGAGATTATTCAAGCCATGCAGCAGAATTAGAATTACCTTTACCTACTTTCCACTGTCTGAAAGATGGACAAGAGGTGTACAGTCCTTATATGTACTCCCTCTGCAGAGAAGAGAGAGAAAAAATAGGTTTAATTAATTCCATCTGTCAAATACATATGTTGTGAAGGGGTTGAGTCATTATTTGAAGGTGTCTATTTATCTCTGTCAGTTACAGGGAAAGCCTGAACAACTATGTAAGTCTAATTTTATACTTAACTTTTCGCTACCTAGATTATCAAAGATAAATTACTTGCTAAATTACAATTGTTATTCAATTTTTATTAAAACAAATAGATGGAGAAAATAAATGATGAGAAAAGTGGAAACCAAAATAGCAGTTAAGCAAAATATTTACAGGCCTGAAGCTAAAGCATAAAGTACATTATTAATACACAAGCAGTATTATCTACTGAAGGCACTTATTTCTTCATTAAAATGTATTACTTGATTTCCTGCATTTGATGGAAAGTACCCAACTGCTTTGAATAGTCAAATACTTAAACTTATCTAACTTTTATATTTTTAACCTACCTTCCTCATAACTTCTTTCCTTCTCACAAAAGTTCCTGGTATGTGTGAGTCTCCTTCCCTCCCCTGTTTGGTTTCTTGGTGAAACATATCCAGCCTTTTGGAGCTCAAGTTTGTTGGGTTGCTTCTCAACTTTCACTAGTATTGAGGAATCCCTTGGTCTTCAATAACATAAATTAAAATCAGTTCCATAGTTTCAATGGAAAACTTGAAAAATTGAATTAATTTGTTTCTTACTCCAGCCATCTCATGTGCACTCTCTTGTTGTTAACTGAACAACTCTGAAGAATTTTAAAATTTGGGGGTTGCCTTTTCTAGGGATTGTATTAAAGAGCTTAACCTCACACTTAATTTCCAACCTATATTGATTTGTAGAGGAAAAAGAAAAAAAAAAAAAAGACCACCCCAATGTCAAACTGCTATCCTCCAATATTTTATTTTTAAAATAGAAACAAAAGCAAATATGTAAAAGAAAACAAAGAAGTTCAATACGGAATGCTTTGTTGGGTCAAAGCACTGCCTGTCTGACTGTTTTTCTTTAAAGCTGCCAAGAATTTCAGTTACAGTTAATTCAGCTCAAAGCACATGGGGGGTTGTTTTGTTTTGTTTTTTCTTCTTCTTCTCAGTCCGAACAACACAGGTTAAAGAAGAGGAGAAAGTTCATTACTGGAATAACCCCAGATCTCAATATTCTTGATTTGATAATATTTGATCATAAATACAAAGTTTAATGGACAGATTCTATCCTTCACTACAAGTACTTCCATTTGGTGTGAAGGCTTCATAGTGGACTCCTTTCTAATGCTATTCACATAGCAGGGCCGCTCACCGGCTGTTGCTAAACCTCAGTAGCAGGACAGAGCAGTGGCCATAACAGAGGAAGGAAAAAAAACCCGAAAAAAGGTAGAAAACAAACAAACAGAAAACCTCAATTACTGATTAAACTGAGAAAGAGCTGTAGAGTGGAAAGATGTAGTTTTTATGCCCTGATTGTATTTCTAGTCACATTTTCTGTATAAGTTTTCAAATATCTAAGAAACTAATGTAATTTGTGCAGCTGTTGGCCTATAAATATGCAAATGCACTTGCTGAAGGAGAATAGTATTTTAGAAGAGTTTTTATCCCAACTCTTGGTATCTTTTCAGCAGAAACCAGTTGCCAAGATAAAGATATTTTCCCAAAAGGGCTGTTTCAAAATTGGTATGTATAACATTATCCAGTGGTTTTGTGATGGGATTAAATATCCACTGAGTACAAGGTCAAGTCTACAAAATGAATTGACTTGTGACCTGCTTCCAATTTGAAGTTGCTCCACCAAGGCTAGGTAGCTCATTGCACATTGCATTTTACTTCTTAATAACACCTCTCTCAGAGGTTTATGGGCTTTCTATACCAATATTCTTTGAAATATGTTAGAAAAGAGGAAAGAAAACTGTAGGAGTCTGTTCCTTTCAATGTATCCTCAGTATCCTCTTCTGACCAACTGGTCTCCAGTGCTGCAGTATTCAGAAAAGACTGAAGTCCTGAGAGTTTGCAGAGCCCAGCTGATTCTGCACTTTTAATTTTAAACCTCTTTCCTTAAAATAATCACTTGTCAGGTTACCTCAGTTCTTTGATACCTTGCTGTAGAACCTAAATAAAACAACTCATGCACGCTCTCTGTCGTGAACATAGCCTGAGGGAAACTAGCCACAGATTTAAGAGGGCTTTTGCAGGAACATACTGTACCAGATCTCCCAGATATTGTGAAACTAACAAGAGGCTTAAATTTCAAGCTTTTTAGATGACTGTCCCTTAGCCAGAAACAATGTTGCAGTTAAACCTTTTCCTCTAGGCATTCAGGGAATACAGGAATTGTCATTATGCTGACAAATGACATGCTTTGGGTATATTACCACATGCAGAGATGGATAAAGTGTGAGTTATCTGCTGCCAAAACTTTGGTTGGAGTATTGAGTAGAATAGTAGAATATGTCAGTGTTTGGTCTACATTTTGAATAACGGTCTCAGATACCCAAGTAAAATATGTTTAGATGAACATACATTTATTTGAATGTTATATTGGTTGATGGTATTTTTTGTTTTCGTGGTTACTGTTTTTGTGGTATTGTACATCTTCCCATCTCTCTCTAGAGAGAGATGTAGTGACAATATACATTCCAAAACTGTTTAAAGGCTTAGTGCTAACAACTATATTTCATTTAAGAAAATAACAGTGCAAATCAGCGCGTTCCTTCCATGGGTTCAGGAAGGCCTTTCAGCACATCTCCATGGAAGTACATTATTAGATGCACTCATTGAAAGGGAGAATTATTGAATGCTTCCAGCATCATTGTACAAGATGGAACAGTGGGTTTAAAGAGAGAAAATACTGTTCTCTTTGCATAGCTGTTGGGGGAAGAGTTTGATGATATTGACCATATTTATGTGCCTAGAAATATTTTTGGTTCTGTCACTTTTTGAGGATAATGTCTTCCTGAGCTGCTTTTCTGATATTATGTTGTCATTCACATCTATGATATGGACACCAGAAGTTATTACTTAGACTGAAAATTATTTTTCCAGTTAGATAGTATAAAGATAGACTGTTGTACAGAAAAAAAACAACAACCAGAAAAACACATCCTTTATGGATGAACCAAACCCTTTTCCATATCTCCCTCCATCTCCCATGGAAAAATTGGCCTCACAGCTTCCTTATGTATTAATTTTTACATTTCTTTTTAATACCAGTCAATCTATGCAGATGCAGAAATGTATTGAATTGAGTCTACCAGAGACAAGGACTGAACAGAAGAAACTGGATACTGTGCAGTAAATGACTGCTCTTGATAAGAAGAAATATTCCATTTTTAGCAAAATTTGTTACCATGATTGTTTGTATCTGAGGTAATAGGGAAAAAAACATTAGACAAGGAAAAAGTAGGAGAAAGAAAGGGAAGCAGGAATTACCGGCTGTGGGATTAAGGTAAATTTAAGATTGGTAAACGCTCGAAAATTTTGTTGTGCTATTTGTATAAAATCTGAAGAAGCAAATCTAGGCATTGTATAATGGTGTGAAAATACAGATTAACTTCCCAATACTGCCTGACTCACCTGTAATTTGACTCTGTTTTTAATGAACATGAATTAGTCTTTCCACAAAGGTATCATTCACTCCATGTAACTGTTGTTTCACCCAGTGCATTTAAGACACACAATTCCTATTTTTACGGATTGCTTTGCTTTCTGCAAAGCAGAAAGTCAGGTAGCTCACTTCAGTTGAGATTTAAAGCCAAAATCTTGTACAAATACTGGCAACAAGAAACACTCCTAGGAGGACACAGAAGAAAAGTTTGTTTAATTGGTGATGGTTTGGTTGCTTTTTCCCCTGGTGGGAATGTCTGTCTCAGACTTAAACCACACAGCTGGGAAAGACAGCTTCAGCCTCCAGCCCAGGCTGTCTGCATACAGAGATTGTATTTGTCAGCCAATGTAATACATGCTAAGGAGGCCCGAGATTTCATGACTTTCTGCCTGGGGCAGCCTCACTCAAGACTGTATAGCGTGTGCAGAAGAGATCAGACAGTTCAGCCAAAGGCAAACATTAGTATACTGGTTTTACAAATGCACAGTACAGACTTAGAACAGAGCAACACCATTTTGTACTGGTGAATATTAGCTAATTAGGCATATTAGCTCAGAGCTGGTACAGTGTGGCACCAGAGTAGTCTACTCACTAGTAGTAGTGAGTAGACTACAGCCAATTTGTTCTCACAGTCAAGCAACTAAACATAGTGTAAAAGAAGGAAACTTTGTAGAACATGTATTATCAGTGCAGATTATCTGGGACTGATCTAACACCCTGAATGTAAGGCTTTCTGAGCTCACATTTAAGCCATGAGCATCTGGTCTTGGCCATATTTGGTCTACTACTGATGAATGGAGAAATCTGTCATCTGTGGATACCCTAACAGAACTAATATCTTCCAAATAAATGTCTGAGCAAAATAAACGACTAAGGCAAAGCTCTGTTCATTGCACTGCTCCAAAAATAGGTGTATATTAAAATAGAGTCAAGTGTTATACAAAGTGCCCTGGCAACAAGAACTAATATTGCAGTGAGTTGTAAGTCCCAGGAATGCAAAGAGAGTTGGGCAAACAAACTGAACTGCTCAGTTATAAACACGAGCTGCTGTTGAGAAGAAAGGCAAAAACCATATTAAAACATGAGAAAAACCTCAGCATGCTGCAAATCTAATGCATTATCCTCAGGCAAAATACTGCAGAGGAAATCAAAGCTTTGAAACTTTTAGACAAAGAAGATAGGTGACTTTAGCTGGACCAGAGAGGCACAGCTAATAGACTGGGGACAGCTTCCAGAATGTGATGGCTTTTCTGGAAGGATGACATAAGGATTCTCTGGTGACAGGGAGAAGGAAGAAGACTAAAAGCTGTGAGCATTTTAGTCTCTACTTTTGTTCTTGTCAGACCCTTACTAGCTGTGCACTATAAAATATCACCTCTGATATGCTGTGGTTGCCTATTCCCCCAGCTGCATGTCTTCAGCATGTGTTCCAGTCATAAAAATAATTTAATACACTGATCAGATAAAAACATTTAGATAATTAGTAATTTTGTCAAACAAATATTTCAGATGCTTCTTAAGAAGATTATTTTTATTAGACAGAAAACAATTTCAATGGGTTTCACCCACAGTGTGCTTTCCATATGGATGCTGAGACTGAATAGAGCAAAGCCAGTCAGAAATTTTACTTTGGAGAGGAGCACAGCTACACTATTTCATGAGACATAGTTTGTGGTAATGCTTAAACTCTTTTCTGGAGATATTAGGTTGGGTATTCTGGGTCCAGGAACACATATATACACAAATGTACTTTAAATCCGTTTTTTGTGGATGTTAATTATGCATACCCGAGCTTCTGGGTATCCTGGAAAACAGATAGTTGAAGTTCTCCTTTCAGATAAACTTGGGTTATCTGAACTATTAGTTAGGAAGGGCCTGCCTAAGGCTCAGACTTTGGATGTAATAATTCTTATGAAGATCCCTGTGAACTGTGTAGCTATTGATCTAGCTAAAGATTTATATACAGGTTTAACTTTAAAGTGTCAGTCTCTTCACGCCTGATTTTTCATAGTTTTACGACTTACAGTTACCAATAAAGAAAACAAACGGAAATTTGGCACAATTGGTGAATGATAAAATTGTTGGTTTGTGTATTGATTTAGAAAAATTAGGAAGAGACAGAAGTTACAAGAATTTCCAGATATTTACACACCCTTCATTTTAGCAAAAATACAAAATACACAAGTATTTTCTTAAAAGTGACAATTTTTAGGAAGAGTCACCTATTTTCCCACTAAAGACATAAAAATCATTAGTGGGAGCATAGAGCAATCCAAACATTAGGTTACACACATTTTTTTTCTTATGAAGCACAAAAAAAAAAAAAAAAAAAAAAAAAAAAAAAAAAAAAAAAAAAAAAAAAAAAAAAGAAGGGTTAGTCAATCATCAAGAGGATGATTCCACTAGTTTCTGGAAACTATATGCCTGCTCTGCACAAGAGCAGTGAATTAAACAAATAGTAGGGATATACTAATATGTTTACACTAGCTACAATTGTCCCTCAGAAATTATTTCTCCCTTTCACCTTTATTTCAATGGTTTGGTTTTTTTCATTGTAAGTACCCAGGACCTACCCATCATTCTTTGGCATCCAAAGTTCATTAGATCTATCTTCAAGCAAAATATGATTTTTCTTCTCAATTTTCAAGTAACTTCCTCATCATAACATGATTAATATGACTGTAAAAAAAAAAAAGCTTATCTCAATTATCTCTATTACCTCTATTCATACACAAGGCTGTTTTACCTGCCTCTGAACAGAAATGCTTTGAATACTTTTGCAATAAAGTCGTATAGTCTTTTATAGTTGCCTCCACAAAGATAAAACCAGGAAGCAGATAACAATTGACACTTTTATTGTGATATGGTATTGAATATGTTATCTCCATGTCTCAGAGGACCTTAATATTTACCACTATTTTTGTAAGCTATAGTATTCTCTGGAAGAGCGGGGTAGAGTTTCTGCCAGTCCTGTAAATAAATTCTTATTGCCTTTAACAAAACAAATGTTTCGTTGCACATTTTCTAATTCATAATAATATCTGCCTGATAATTAAAATACTTTGGCTTTCTCTGAATAAATCTCAGTTCCCATTATTATGTGTTGTCTATTTAAGAGAAAAAGTTGTCTACAAATACTGAACTAGCCACATGATCCTGCATCCAAAAAGTACAATATCACCTGTATTTGTGAAGAATCTTGTTTGAAATTACATTATTTTTAAGGTGACCTTTATAGCTCTATTGACTGTGAAACCAGAAAAGTGCTTCATGGTCAAACTTGTGTGACATGAGCCATTAGGACATTTCAGAGTAATCTAGTTCTGAACTGGATCACATAAATTCAGAAAAAGATTTTTTTAGGTTTTATATGAAATTACATTATAACTGAAGATATTAGTGATGAAGAAGTTTGCCTGCAGTGGTGGCAAAAAAGTACATATGATATTTCTACCATCTATCTTCCTGGAGTTAACCTATAATCACTGTTCTAACTTTGCTTAATAAACTGAAAAGCTCTGCTGTTGAATTCATGATGGAGCCTTTACATTATTTGTAGCTAAGCAACTATATAGAGGTTGGATTTCCATATACTGAATATTTTCTCATCCTTTGATTACTTTGTGTTAATATTCTTGGAAACTTCTAATTTGTATACACCCTTTAGTCTTGAAAATACAAGACTCTGTCTTGGGTTATGGAACCAAAAATGTGTATTCTATTTCATTTGTTAAAAGCAGTTGGGGAGATGTTTTTCTTTGTCTCTTGTAACTCTGGGGGGAGGGGGGCAGATGCCTTCTGATAATGGGCCAACTGTTAAAGTAGTTCTTATCTCTTTCACCACCTGTCCTCCCTCCAGCAGGATATTTTCTGCTGATGGGCCATTAAGGTTCACAAAGGGCATGACATATTCCATTGTGAGATGCTCCACCCAGTTGGAGGAGCCAACCATTCCTACCTAGATAAAAACTGAGATGCAGGAGCACAAGATATCTAGTTCCACTGGATTCCTGGAGGATGACTGGACCCTCCTCTCTCAGGATCATCTCTGCTCCAACAGAACCACATCTGCCAGTCCAGGAGGACTTACTTTTGGCCTGCTTCCAACACCCTGACCAACAGGGTGTCAGGTTGTATGGTTCCATTTATTTTATTTTACCTTTTTTTTCCCCTCTCTTCTCTTATTAAATTGTATCTCTGACTGGGAGTCTCACTGGTTTTGCTTTCAAACCAGCACAGACTCATTGCCTTTTTTTTAGTCAAAGTCTCCCTAGAATGGGATGACAACTTCAAATAATTTGATTTCTTTATTCTTTGGAACACCATTTGGGGACTCCACTTGTATATAAGCCTAACCCGTGTTTAGTATATGATAATATGTGCTTTCTCCTCAGAAATTTTTGAATGTTTACACTCATATGTGTAAACTGAAAGCAACTCTAATTTAAGGGAATTGTTTCCAATTTCTGATGAAAACTCATGTAGCAGTTGTAGTGATATTTTACATTTCTTTGTCAGTGTCTGTGTCAATTAAATAGTTTGTACATCTCTACAGCAAAACTTGTCGTTTCTGAATTTCTTCAGGTAAGAAGAGAAAAAGCAGATGGTGTTTACTTTGGCCTGTACTACACCCTTCAGTACCTTAAGAAGAACTCAAATGAGGTCAAAAGCTGTTTTATTCATTAAAAACATTTAATGAATAAATAAATCAATAGTTATTCTGAAAAGTATTTCTAATGAGAAAGGCAGATGAAGAGAAATATTTTATGTTGCATTGTACTTTTATAAGCACAGTCAGGCAGCTATTTTTTCCCAGAAAATAAGATCTAATAATCCTACAAAAAAACCCAGCTCCTGTGATCTACATATCCCTCTAAGAGGCAATGACAACAAACCACACCTTTTCATGCAACTATTACTCTGATCAGAGAGAAAAAGATTAATTTAAATTAGACATATACAAAAAAAAAAAAAAGAAAAAAAAAGAAAAAGAAAGGGCTACCCTAGATATGAAATAGAAATTATTTGTAAGGTGAAATGGCTAATGTTTTTTTCTATTCTGTCCTCCATTTCTTTTTCTTAGCAGGGAAAAATAGAACTGCTGTTACTGAGGTCATGGTGTCTACAGGGATTAACAGAAATTTCCTAAGGTCATTTCTGTAATTTGAAAAAATATTAGTAACATTTAATTAACAGTCTCAGTGAAAACAGATTAAGTTGACCTCATTGAGTTTCTAGCCATCACTTCTTACATTGCTTCTGACACCTTTGGGATTCCATGTGAAGTTATCGCAGACACATTTAACTGAGGCAATTTAATATTTCCCATAGACAACATAAATCCATTTGCATTATTATCATCAAATGAAACATTATTTCAATAACATTTAACATAATTAAAATATATGAATATATAGTACCGATTATATTATGAGAGAAATAAAAGATTAAATATTAGAATGATAGTTCTGATTGAACATATACATTTTCATTAAAGTTGCCAGGTGACCCTATTTATGATTTGTGCTCATTAGATATTTTTAGTGTACTGTTTGCATTGGATGTAGGTTTGAAGGCATTGGCAACAAGGGAGATGAAGCAGGTGACCTGAAAATCTGGGGGCTGCCCCATGCCAGACATGGCTGGGTTCAGCCAGATCCAGCATGGACCCCCACCAGGGCACAGCTGATCCTGTCAGCTAAGCTGGTGGCACTTCTGAGAAAACACGTGTAAGAAAAAATAAAATACCTCACAGGCAGTGAGGACTGAAGAAGTACATGTGTGAGAAGCAATCCTGCAAATCCCAAGATCTGAGCAGATGGAGTGGGAGGAGGTGCCCCAGGTGCTGGAGCAGGTTGCCTGTTGCTAATTGAGCAGGCCATGGTGGAACAGATATTTCCCTGCAGCCTGTTGAGGACCCCACATCAGAGCAGGTGAATATGCCCTGAAGGAACACTAGCCTGCAGGGAGGAGCCCACACTGCAGAGGGTTTATCCTGAGGGACTGCAGCCTGTGGAGGATTCCTGCTGCAGAAGGGAAGATGCGTGAGGAGGAAGGAGCTGCAGAGAGTTATGGGCTGACTACAACGCTCGTTTCCCAGCCCCTTGCACTGACTGCTCAGAGTGTATAAAGTATAAAAGAACATAGTGGTCTACCTTTGGTCTTTGTATCTCACCTTCCTGCTGCAATTCTAATTGGAAAAAAATTAATTTTCCCCAAGTCCTTTAAGCCCAGAATGATAATTGACAAGTGATCTTCCTATCTTTATCTTCACCTTTATCTTCACCTTTATCTTCACCTATTCTATCTTATTTTCTCCCTCATCTTGTCGAGTATGGTGAGTCACATAGTGATTAGGTGGGTGTCAGGAAGCCAGCCAAGGTCAACCCAGCTCCCATTGTATGTTATTTTCTGGGTACAATGGTTTTGATTAGTAGGGCTCAAGCCAGAGTTGCTTAAGGACATTCAGTATGAAAGTACCATTGACATAAATACTCGTGGCATGGGTGCATGAAGTCAGAATGCAGATAGAAGTAAGAAAATGGGGAAGAAGCCACATGAACCCATTTTATGATCTAGATTTCTAGATGAAATGTAGTGCTTTGGTTTTAATTTTTCCCATTTCTCTTGGAAATTAATTAAGATATTTTTTTCAGGAATTAACTAGTGAAACCAAAGTCTCAGAGAGGGGCAACATTTATTGTAATTAAATAGGTACAGTAGCAATATCCACAAACACACAGTTTCTAATCACTACTACATATGCATTGCACTGATTCACATACATATCAATACAAAATTGAATTTAAAAGTTCATGAAAATGCATACCCATAAGAGGATGGGTACTTATATTCCTATTTTATATTCAAACACTTAAATGAATATCTTGTCACTGCTTAATGAATTTTCAGAATTTACATGATGAAACAAAATTTCTCTGCATGCAAACACAGTACAAACAGACAGCTTGCAAAATACCACAGCTGATAAGTTATAAACAACAGAGTGAAGATATTAATTTAGATAAACTGAGCTTGTTCAGTCAAAAATATACTATATGGTAACTTACCTTACACGCTTAGCTCTTCAGATGCTGTTTATAGTAGTTTTAGCAACTGCGACCTATTACTTCAGTTGGAGAAAAAAAAAAACATGGTTTAACAAGAATATATATCAGATGCAACCATGATGCTCCCCTAAAAGGAACAACATATTTCCGACACAATTTATTAAGCTGAATTATTGGTAAGGTTCTTAATTTTGGTTATAGCTGACTAGAAGATTTCCAACTGTTTGGATTACTATTATTTTTCAAGTGCATGAGAATTTAGAAAACAGATCATGAATAGCTAACCTAAACAGGCATATAAATGATTCTTTTGGGAAACTGTGTAGTAAATTTGCTGAGCTGGACTGCACACATCAGAGGTTTCTTGAGCTGTGAATTTCCTAAGAACTAAAAGTGGAGGAAGTAATTGATAATATAATGCCAATGCTTTCCATCATTTTTGGTAAAGGGTAAGAAAATTCCTTGGCAAAACCCAATATGGCTGATATATATTTGCTATGAATGCTGTTCTGATGAGAGCAATTATAAAGAGTCTGTCATATACTTGTAAAGTCATATACTATGTAGGTAGCAGTTCACAGGACAATAATTTTTAACTGGGCACAGGCTCCTTCAGCCACTTAGCCTAAGTAAATTATATTGCCTTCAAAAAAAAAAAAATCTTGCATTTGATAGTCATTTTGATTTGAAACTAGTTTGGTAGGGAGGAAGTTAGCCTAGAAAATAAACATTTATAATCTTGGAGAAACTTATCTTCAAGAGAAAGTTTATACACTATCTACGAAAGAACTACTGTCATTTTAGAAAATACAGAAATACTCCTTAGCCAACTCCAGTGTGCAAGGACTATGACACATAGGAGGAATATCTGGAGTGAGTTTAAGCACATCAGCTTGAAGTGCATTGATTGTTTTGTGTTGAAATGCAGTAGTAAGTGTTGAACTGTTTCAAAATCATCATATGCACATTAAGAAACATCCACATAATTCAGGCCAACATTGAATGTGTTTCAGGCAACTAGGCCAACAATAGGTTTTAAAATACTCTTTTGATAAAGCACTTTGTTGAGAATGGAAGAATTGCCTGTTGAGAAGTCACAGCAAAGGGCTCATACTTTTATTTATATGCAGCAAGTCTACGCTCACCAATCTGAGCACTCAGGGAACTCCACCATCCTTCAGGCATCACAAGGGACAGTTAGTAATTTACCTCCAACAAGTCGGCTTGTAATTTTGCTTCAGTGTCTAATGCTTGTTAAGGCTTGCCTTGTGACCAGACTGAGGTTCTTAAATAGAGTGTGTCAGAGGTAACAAGCATAACAGTGGTATTGGTTATCAAAGCACAAAATAAGGTGACTGGAATGCAAAGAGTAAAACATCCTGTTTCCTCAGGGAAACACTTTTTTAGTCCCATTATACAGTTTTCCAGTAGTTACCGTCTTCTTTTACATTTTTAGCAAGCCCTTCTTAACTGGCTATTTTCCATACATTAAGCATACAGTCAAATGCCAGCAATTCTTATCATCGTACATTCCGTTCGCATGCTAGCCACAAAGCAGCAAATAACAAATTATTAAATCTCTTTGTATACATATATCATTGTACAATGTCCTTTTCAAGGGTCATGTTTCAGGTCACAACTATTGATTGCTATTCCCTGAATTTGGAGGACATTCACCTAGAAGCACTTAGTCATATATACATATCAAATAATTTTCAAGATAACATGTATTTCACTAACCTTATTTTCATTTAGTGATATTACTCATGTAATACAAATCCTTATGCTCTAAAATACTTCCTGCTTTTAACATCTCACTTCTCTTGAAGCCTTCAATTTTATTTCCATTTTCTATAATCAAATTCTGTCATACCTTAGCTTACTGACAATAATAGAAAATCATACACGATTCCTCAGCAAGACAGTGTTGGGTTGAGCCCAGCTGGACACCAGGTGCCTCTCCCCCAAAGCCTCTCTATTCCTCCCCTCCTCAGTGGGGTGGTGGAGAGAAATCACAACCACAGGCTCCTGGCTCATCATAAGAATGGAGAGACATCACTCACCCATTGCTGTCAAGGGCAAAACAGCCTCAACTTGGGAAAATTAGCTTAATTTTTTACAAAGCAATTCAGAATAGGGCAATGAGAAATAAACCCAAATCTTAAACCACTCTCTCCTCACCCCTCCCTTTCTCCTGGGCTTAGCCTTATTCCCAGTTTGCAATACCTCCTCCTACCCTAAGCACTGCAGGAGGACCTACCCGTCCTATTTCCTTGACTTTGGTACCTGCAGGGAGCTGCCCCCTCTCTCACACAGTCTCACTCCTCTCTCCAGGTGCTGCTTCCCAGAAGTTTTATCCCTTTGTAAACCTGTTATCCCAGAGGCGCTACCTCTATTGCTGATGTACTTGTCCTTGGCCAGGAGGGGAGCTGTCTGTCATTGGCTCTGTTGGGCATAGGAGGAGGTTCTACCTGATTCTCACAGAAGCCACCCTGTATCCTCCTAGTACCAAAACCTGGTCATGAAAACCCAATACACAGAAACCTAATTTTAACAAGTAGGATAATACATACACTAAGAAGTTCTGAAAACAAAAAAGCAAAATTTAAGGCTATGAAGTATATTTGTTAGTGGTTTTCCAATATTGTTGGTATACCATATTTAATGGAATAGAAATTGTCCTAGAAAATTTAAGCACAACTCTGATCTTATTCATTAAGAAGCAAAAAAATTTCATAGCACAGCAAGATATTATTTGATTATAATCACAAATTAATATTTAAGACTTCTTAAACAAATTCATATTGAACAAGTATATTCTATATGGAATTTTTTTTTTTTTTTGTTTTAAAGATTCCACATTGTAACAGACATTTTAGTCCATGGAGTGTACTGGTGATTATAACTAGTCTAAAGCAGTGTTCCCTCTTACCTTTTTAGTTTATTTAAGTTTGCTGGAAAAACTAACTAGTTAAATTCCACCACTGTGGGAAGCGTTTTTTGCTCTCTCACCCTTATCTGCTATTTCTTTCTGTCATATTTATTTCACACACGTTTTTACATTCACTCAAACTAAAACCACAAAATACTGCTTCTGCCCTTTTAGACTCACCATCTTACTTGAAGAGAAGCTGAACCTCATTAAAAACAATGGTAGGCAACAGCCACCTTCAAAGCAAATACTTTAAGGAACTCATTTTACAAAATAAAATTAACTATCCCTTAGTGAATAGGAAACTTCAGTTGCAAGGAATTATTATAAGATGATGCAGTCTTTCAAAATCAAACAAGCTAGAAAACACATTCTCGTACTTCATGAAAAAAAATCCTAGAGGACGTTTCAAAATCTATACTATTTTCTCTTTCAATCATTCAGCAAAATTATAGTTCTTAACTTGTTCACAGGGCTATGTTTTGCGCAATCATGTCAGTTTGTGTCAAATCTAAAGTCCAGAAAACCCTGTCAGCTATGCATACATCAGCCTCTTTGATAAAGCAAGTACTATCAGTAATAAACAAGGCACACACTGAATTTCTTGACAGGCAATAGGCACAGCATTTACAGCTTTGTTATTTGATAATCTTATTCTAGTATTTGGCAACCAGTACCAAAACATGATAGAAAGCTACTTTAATTGGCAATGGAACAGTAACAAGAACTCCTTCCACAAACAACACAGATCAACATCTTCATCTTAGTGGATAGACCTGTTACCTTGAATCACCATATTAAATTGATTTTGAGGCTATGAAAGACTTTTTGCTCATCTTCAACCTGTCCCACATGACAAATTGTGAGGATTACCTGAGTCAGTCAAAAAGCTATAGATGAGCTACAGCATCTCTCTATCACATGCAACCTCAGTTTAAAACGTTCAAATGAAGAAAAGACCCATAAAATATCTTTGTAAATTTTTCCATTGACAAATTATTTTCAGTACTGACATTTGTTTATTATTTTATTTCATTCTTACTTTGAAATATTGCTTTAGCTGTTGGAATGAAGAGCATGAACAGATTTATTACTTATCATGAAGAGGTTGTCTTCAGGAAAGACTATACTGTTACATCATCTTTCCTCTCTAATAGGAGATAAAACCTGCATTAGCTTAGAATTGTCATGGCTTTTTCTCAAATTTTGAATTTTCAGCTTCCTCTTTGAACTATTAATTCCCTAATTTGCTGCAGCATTGCTGTAATACAGTGCCAAAAGGAGTGATATAAAGTGGTCTTTCTAGTCTTTGCCACAAATCTCTTGATTTTGGTATCCAGTAGCTGCCTGAGCTCTTCTCAGTACTCTGAGTATGTGCTTTCACTGTAACACAGAATCAGTTTAAGCCTCTGTATTGGGTGACTGTATCCTGTATCCTTCCTTATATTTCTAGCACATGGCCTTTTTCATCCAGAAGCACAACCTCATACTTGGTTGTACTTCACACAAATGTTTTGATAGCATCCAGGTTGTTAAAAGTTTTAACATTTATGTAGCATTGATTTGTCTTAAGTGTTTCATTTGTGTTTACCATTGTTATGGTTACAGCTTTGTCAGTGGTAATTTTACACCATATAATTGATAAAATATGTCGAAAGTGTTGAACTAAGAATGAGCTCATGTAAGATCTTATTAGAAATGCCAGAAGTTGCAGGTCTGTAATTTGTAAGCCACTGAACTCTTGATATTGCTTTCACGTTAATCTGCCTTATGAAAATACAGTGCCACAGTTAATCATAAGTCTCCACAAGAAATGCATCAACATCTTTACAAACCATGCTTTTAGCTCATAAGGAGAAATATCAATACATATATATGAGTGTCATTATTTATAAATCAATTCTGACTGGTATTTATTAGATTAGCCCATTCAAGTATTTTGTTAGTAGTTTCTAGTTTTAGGTACTTTCTATTTTGCCTTTAATCAGAGTTGTATGGGTGTGCCAGTACATATGCAGATCATTTTGTCTAGTTATTCAACAGTGATTGAACAGACAGATCAATCACTGAATGTTCTGTCAGCCAGCTTTTTCTAGTGTCTATTTATTAAGAAAATAAGTGATAACTTAGTACAAATCCTTTATTTCTTATTGTACATTAGATAATTACCTGCCTTTATACTTTCTACCAAAACCTTGTTTTTGTACCTTTTATCTTTGTCAATAGTTTCCCATACTTCTTAGTTTATGTTTGATGTTCAGTAGTATTAGCTTTAGTTATCTTCCACTTCTTATAGGTATCTTTGTTAATTTCTTTATTTACACTCTTAATGCTGAAGCCTTTTGTTTATTTTCATTTCTTTGGTTTTGATAATAATAATCATCCTCCTAATGGACTGATAGCAAGCTTGACAGCATCTACTAAAACACTTTAAAGTAGTATCCAAATGTCAGTCATGCTAAATTCTTACTACTACCAGATCTAGCTATAAGTAGCTATAAGTGTTTTTTTGCCTTTATGATAGGATCTTTCAAAATCATTACATATATATTTTACTTTTTTCTTCTATTTTCTATGCACATTGTAAATGTGATTTATCGGAGCATAATGACAGATGAGGGAAGAGCCTGAGAGAAGAGACTGCCTGGCATGAAGACAAGAAGGCTTTGTGGGGACTTAATAACATCTTTCCAGTACCTAAGGGGAGGTTATCAACAAGATGAAGACAGACTCTCTACTGATGTGCATGACAGAAAAAAAAAGGAAAATTGAGATGCCACCTTTACATAAGGAAAAAATCACTGTGGCACTAACCAAGGATAACTAACAGAATGATAGAAAGCTCAGCTAATCTATGTCCTTTGAGGTTTATCTGACTAGATGATGTCAACAGCCCAGTCTGATCACAGAGCTGATCCTGCTTTAAGCAGGAGCATAGATCTCCAGCAGTTCCATGCAGCCTGAATAATTCCAATCCTGCAATAAGATCACTTCCAAATGTGCCAGTATTTGTTTTTAATTTTATTTCCAATTTCCTCTACCTGACAGAAGGAGGATAATGTTAGCATTCTATTGGGTTGGTTATGACTATGTTTAGGTTTCAATTTTTTGGAAATAAAGATACTTAGATGTTCTAGAATTAGCCATGTGAGACCACCTGTTCTTGTCATTCTGAGTAGCTTACTTAAAATAACCCAAGTTCATTAAACATGTGAATGCCTCTACCAACCTTTCCCTTGTTCTTTGTTTTGTATAGTAGATAGACTATTCTCTATAACATAAAATCACCATTGCATGTGCAGTAGGGTTTTGTCAAACAATCATTCAGAAACTCAGTACATTGACAATAGTAAGCTGTGATAGAGTCACAAATTAACATTCTACAGTTGTTATCAATACCTTGTCAGAGGAGTTTGGGTAAAGCAGGTTGAGCAGTACTCAGTCAACACAAATTACTTGGTTTTCAAGTCCTAGGGCTGTTCTTAAACCTTTTTGTGTTTTGGCTGAAGGCTATTTTCTATGTCCTCTATGCTACAGGCTGGTTGATATTGAACATACAATATTCCCTTTCACTGAATGTTATACACACAAATGTTTTCTGCTGACATGATGAAGGCCCAGATGGTACACACTCAGTTCTCTACACTACGAAAGAATTGTGGTTTCAGGATTTAATTATTTAAAAAGGAAAAAACCCAACTGTTTCTTCCCCAAACAGTCACTTTTGCTTGGCTTTCTAATCAGTCTTTTTTTCATTGATCAGAAAAATGTCTGAATGTATGCCTCTTGATAAAATTTAAAGCTAACACCTTAAAGATAATTATTGCTATAATACTGACCTTTTCAATGCGGTGTTAGTGTTGGCACCTTAAAGTGACTTCTTAAAATATTCATGCTAATGAGAATTCCTTTGCTTTCATGTCTGAATTTGTGACTCCTTGCAATAAACAACCTCAGTAATATGCCTGTAGGCTTATGACTGACTCTCCCATAAAACCAATCACACTAGCAATCTCATTTTGAAGCTGGTATTAATAGTGGGATAGGCAAGTGTTTCTGTATTAGCATAATCCAGACAGAAGTTGTTGCATGCAGCTGAAGCATAAAACCTTTCCTGTTATGTGGTCTGACAGCTGAGATGAAGATATTTGGCAGGACTTGGCCTACAATTTTGAAGGATTTTTTCTGTAATACATTACTGTAGTGGTCATTAATTCTCCAGGCTTTGGTTTTACGATTCAAAATCTACAGTCACTATGTATTGTCTCTATGTACCCTGTGAGTAAGCTGAAGGGGATGACTGTATAACTTATAGTTGAAATTTTATAACGTGACAAAAGAAAAATCCAAGGAAATATGGGTTTTTTTTCACAGCATGCACAAAAGCACACTCTCAGCACTTCCTAAATAGACATAAGTATCTTGATTAATATTATCTCCTTTTGTTTAATGACATGAATCTTCTTTTCAGCTGCCCTTTTATATCTTTTCCTCCACTTCTTGAAAAAACATAAACCACTACTCTTGTTTGTGGGAAATAAAGGATGTATTGTCTTTGGTATAGAGTAGATTCATATCTACATCTCTGCATTGCTTTCAAAGCCTTCAAACCATTATTTAATTCTGAATCTCTTCAAACTATATTAGTTAAAATTATTTGTAATGTGTGACAAAATAATTTTTACATGATCAAACCCTTTAACTCAGCCAAATGAAAATCCCTTACCTACTTACTAGTAGATGCCTTGGGAGGGGAGGAGGGGAAGACAGGGAGAAAGAATTTGCATCCAACTATTCTATATATAATTTTTCTCTAAGCATCCTCTGCCCATTTCCAGAAACAGAAAATGTTGAGAGTTTTGCATTCTTCTGGTGTCTTGCAGATTTAAAAAGGGAATAATATCAGAAGTTAAGAGATTGAATTAAAAAAAACCCAAAAATATCTTGGGGAAATGACCATGCATCAGAAGAAAATTTTATTAGCTCTATAGTGAAGAGTTCATGCTAATGGAGGAGAAGAGGCACCTCTATTAACCTATGGTGGTTGTTAGCTTGTCAAGTAATTGTTATAGACAAGTTGTATGTTTTCAAATCATATTGAAGCAGTGTGCGTCTTAAGTAACTTCAGCCACCTAAAAGCTAGGCATCTAAACTATTTGTCTTGCATATAGTTCTTTTCTTTAAATATTTGGTAGTAGTAAGGAGAAGTTGCTGCATCTCACATTCCAGGTTAGGTACTCACAGAATGGATTTATACATGAGGGTACATTTAGAGACAAACTAGAAATTAAAAGACAATGAAATGTTATTAGAATCATTAGAGTTATTAAAAGATTAAATAAGTCAAAGAAGGGAGCTATAGCTACTATTAATTGAGGAATGAAAATTTCAGGCATAAAATTTTAGATAAATGAATTTTGGTTCCTAAATTTCTTTTTTACTCGAATTCTCTACTGAAGATTCTTGTCTAGCAGGCTTTTTTAGTTGTTATCTGTGTTTTTATTTGTGCTTTCAATTACAGTACACTCCTTAGTAGATGGGCAACATATTTTATACTAGAAAGCTGCTGAAAGTAGCAAATCTACACTTAGAGATTAATTGTTAATTATTTGAGATTTTCTGATGTGGAATAAATGTATGTGTTATTTTCACCACAGATTTTAATTAGTCCAAATCAAATGTCATGTATAAGCTGTCAGCAGAAATGCCCAAACCATTGTGTTAATACAGTTAATTCATGTAATGGGAAGAAGCCTCCACCTGCTATTATTTTGTTTAGCTATCATAAGTATTTAATTACATTATTTTGATGTCAGTTCAATAATTTAACTTCTCCTGAAGACATTGAAAGGCAACTGCTATATTTATAAAAGTGTTTTCCTATGCCACAATTTGAGTTTTTCACATAACTCACAAAACACATATCTGTATTTTTCTCTGTTCAAAATAAGTTTTATGCTTTAATAAGAATGCAGCCATTATATTGTACTTTTAAAGTATAGTCTGCAATACACATAGCAAAATGTGTATTTTCATAACAGAGAACCCAATAGCTGGAGATATATTTGGCAGGTGTTCTAACGGTGTGATTACAAATGATTATATTTCATTCAATAAGAATTTTTCTATATTCCCAAACAGTAGAAACCAGAACACAGCAAAACACAGTTAAAATTCTGTCTAGCACCATTGTCGTCCTCTTGAGTATGTGTCTTGTGTTATTATCATCATAATAGTTATCTGGGTTTTGAATGTAAAGTATTCACTATTAAATATTTTCATGGTCTGTAAAAATATATTTTATTAAAGCAAGCCAATGAATTATTTTCATTGCATATGCCATTTGTTTCATATGCAATGAAACCCAGCTATCTCTTGTGCCTAATAAATTCAACCAGGGAAATGCAACTCCACTTTTTTTTCCATATGGCAATTATAATTTAGTACAAGCTATGAAACTTATATTTAACTTTATTTATTTTTCAACTACCAGAATTCATTCCACTGGGTCTAGAGCTCAATGCAAATACTTAAGAATGAATGGCATTATAAATTGCTATTATAACCAGAATTTAAGATACCTTTACTTAACATAAATAAAAATAAACACCTATCCAAAGCTTTAAGTAGCCTAACTGTTAGTAACACAATACATCAATGTTAATTTCATTGGAAACTCAGCAAACAGGGAAGATTCAAGCACTACTTTCCAACCTCTTGGTGGGATGCACAGTTTCCAACACCTTTTTTCTACCTTCTCAAAATTATGTCTTTTGCAACCTGAAAAAGAAGATTATTGTCATCAGGCAGTTATAGACTCATGTGGCGCTAGAGGCAATATTTGCAGTCCTAGAGCAGTTACAGAGAACACACCTGATTGCCATGTATATGCACGGGGAGAAGGGAAATGACAATGAGAAAGTGAAGGGACAAAGAAAAGAAATCAGCATTGAGCTCTCTCCCAGAAGCAGCTGAGGCAATATGAAATTGGATAATATAATATTTTGTAAGCTTATGTGATTTACATCATCCTAAATAGCTTCTGAAAACAATTAAGCCATCAGTGCAGACCTTAGAAGATGTGACATGCCCTGCCTCTCACAGTTTGATAGCTCAGTAATTTGAGTGCTCTATTCCTTATCAGTTTCAGTGCCTGACTGCTTTTATCAGCTTGATCAATAGCTGAATTTCAAAGTAGCAAAGGAATATAAAGCAATAGCAAAAAGCTGCTTTCAAAAGATGGCAGATTAATGACCAAACACAGTTCATAATATTCTTACTGTCTAACTCATACAATAGTAGGAAGCCTAAAATTGTCTTAAATTCCCCTTTTCATGAATTTTAGCAAGCAGTGACAGACTTACTGTCAGTCATGCTCTTTTTCCTTTTTCTGTATCTGTTTCCATAACTCATTCTTTGGCATCTGAGTTCTGACAATATCAGTCATGGTCTATGTTTCAGTCCAGTTTCTCCCTTTCATGCTGCCAGTACACACAGATAATGTCTGCAGTCCTTTGTTGCACTGTCCAAGCCTCAGACACAGGACTGCATACAAGCACTTCACATGTAATATAATTTCTTCTGTCTCCTAACAGCTCCCCTAACAATGGGAATACACACTAACAATAAAAAGGGGAATCTATGCTTGAGACCTTTCTTAGAATAGACTATTAGATGAGATTTCATCTAAGGACAAGAATGAAGACTTACTATCTTTGCTTCTGTTGTGTGTCTTAAAGCTAGTCAGCAGAAAAGATCAGCAGATTTCATGAAACATCAGTGTGGCTATCTGGTCATTATTTGCTTCCCAGAGGAAAACCTCCATTGTTTTTCTATGTCTATCTGACATAAATATTTCACATGAAAACCAATTTTATAATTTCTGAGCAAGGAAGTTACTCTTCTAAATAACAACTAAACCATAGTTTTGGTTTGATTGATGTTGAGTCAATGTAAGCTTGAGAGCTATGGCCATACACTGAGCAGCCACAATTTGTAGTTGACAAGATAATAAGAGGAGTTGAGACAGTCTTAACAAAGATCAAGGCTTTTTAAAAAATAATTTGTTATTTTAAAATACTGCCACAGGTGAAATAATAAATTGTTCATGAGTGAAGTTATGATGAAGGATTGGTTGCCGGTCTGGCTGGATATCAAAACAGTGTTTTGCAGAGTAGGATTAGCTGAATTAAAGGTGAAGTGTCAAGACATTTAATTTCTAAAGTATCATGAAAAAATATAAGACTATTAATACAATGAAGTATCAGTGGACTCATTATTATCTATTCTTGACATAATCCTTGAGGATATGTAATAATTGCCTTTCAAGTTTTAATATTCATTTGCTCATTCATTTTCACAAGTGTTTAACTGTGCTTTTGTGGCCAGGCACTGACAGTGGTAACACGGTTGGGATTAAATATCTAGGGTTAAACTAAATTTAACAGAGCCAGTATCTAAAACCTAACCCAGAAATTTGGAGACAATACCTCTTTTTGGTATAGCTAAGAAGACTAGAATCCTCTCTTGAAAGCATTGCCTCTGCAGATAAATAAAAACAACTCTAAAGAAACAGGAGAATACTGAACAATAAAGTTGGAAGACACAAGAAGAGATCTACATGTCTGTAACAAAATAACTACTTTGGTGATATCTTCATCTGCTGTATCTGGTATCCAACCTTCTAGGCTCCATGTCCAGTAGACTGTTGTTTCTTTGAAGATTCCTCACTCTCCTAACATAATATACTAAGAATTAATTAGTCACACAATGTCTCGGAGATGCTGTTTATGACTGGCTGTGTTCATTCTCTTAGGAAAATTCTGACTGCCAAACACACCATCCCAGCAGCATCCTCTCATCTCATGCAACTGCTGTGCCTAATCATGATGGTGCAATGACAGACAGTCCAGAGCTTTGCACTAAATTGTTGTTTTCATCTGAGCAACCCACACATGTCCCACCCAGTGGAACCATGGGTGTTGGAAAAAGAGCCTTGTTCATAAGTCATTATGGTTTAGCACTGTGCTCGGTAGGGAAAAGGAAAGATCAATGGGGTTTGAAGCAGGAAAACGCCTGGGAAAATAAAGGGATAAAGTGGTAACTGAGCTGGCAGAGAATAAAAAGTAGGTAATCAGTGGACTTGCCTGTTCATGTTCTGCCCAAAGGGCTCATGTGCCTGGGTACAACATCTGGAAAAACCCAAGTGAAAGCAAGCACCAACCCTTGGCAAGTGGGTGTGTGCAGGGCCTTGTACAAGCTGGACTTGCTGTGGCATGACAAGTATGTGACGTGGACTGGGAGCAAGGCAGGTGTGTATGTTTCCAAGGGTGAGACCGCAAGAGAACCTGGCTATGGAAGGGACTAGGGTAGTCCCTACTGTCAGAGGAACTATAGGGTCTGGGACCATAGAGTCTGGGGGGCTCTGAGGGTGAATCTGCTGGACACTATAGTTGTGTATCTGGAGTAGCAGCTGGGGTGGGCCTGCAGACTCGGGTTTGGTTGTCCCAGTGGTGGCAGCTGAGGGCACTGGGACCCAGGGGCCAATGCTGGCTTCACTGAATATCTGAGTTCAGCTGCTAGGTGGAACCACCCTGTACATATATTCTCACTAGCAGACCTCCATCCTGCTCAGCCAGAGAGGGGAGCTGGATGAGGCTGTTGTTCCTGTTTGTGTGAGTGCTCAGCATGCCTGTCTGTTTTGTGCATGGCTGGCTCTGTGCACACGAGTATTTGTGGTGGGTGGGTGTGCATGTGTGCCCACTGGGAATGCGTACTCAGGTAATACTGCACCATAAGCCAAATTTATAGATTAGTTTATTTAAGTTACAGATATATTATTCCCCAAATAACTACAATGCATGTTATGGAATAAATGAAGAAACTATACCAGGTACAACCTTTAAGCTAACATTTCAGTAAATGTTTAGTTACTGATTTTTTTCAAACTTTCTGTCTTTCTAGCAACAAAAAAAAATAAGGACAAATCCACCCACCTTCAAAAGGTTTACCTAGACAACATTAGAAGAACTCTTCTCACACTGACCTGGAGATGTGTGCCAGTAGTTAAATGAAACAAAGCTGCTCTAAATTGATTTTTTTTTAACAATACCTATTTCTCAAAATCCACAGGTGATCCAGTGGAGGCTCATGAGATGTAGATATCTAAGCCATTAATTTTCAGTGTTGATGAAAATAGAATATCTAAATAACTAATATAAGGACATCAGTATTGTCTAAGCACATGTTCAGGATCAGCATAAAATAGATAAATAACACACTACAAACTGTAGAAAAATCTATTAGAATTATTCCTTCGACTGTTTTCTAAAGACTTAACCCCCTTAAAAATATCAGAATAGCAATGCTGATGCTGTAATTTACCCTTCATTAAGAGTGATGATAGTAGTCTTGTAATTGTAAAACTTTTCTAGACAAAAATAAAATCATGAATGCACTCTTAATATTTTTTCATCTCTCACCATCTCAGCACCAACTTATAATGTGGATCTCAAAAAGTATTGTGTGACTGTTTTACTAATAGAATTGTGAACAATTTCTTATGTTCTGTTTAAAAGAATAAACTTAATTTTATTTCCAGTTTGCCTTTTCTCAAGATAAATGAAGATATTATGAATTCAGGAACATTCAGAAGATGAACAAGAGACTATGTTTAAGAAATTAAAGCATCTGCTGACTGAAATTCATTAGCAGAAGGCAGAAGAGATTTTTATTCATTTCAGTGAAACTGCTTCATTCAGAAAATCAGCTATGCCATGCTTGGCCTCAGGTTTGCTAAGAAAATATAGAGAAATGTCAGTTAACAAGACAACATTTCTGCTCCACTGAATCACTGCTGCCAAAAGGTGAACAAAAACAGCTAAGTTCCTACAGTAAAGCAATATAGGAATTGCAGTTAATTGAATTGATTAATTCCATCCACATTACTTTGTCCATTGCAGACAGCTGATGTAGCCAAAGATCCAAGAATTTAATGTTAGCTTTTAGACTGATCTTCAGGAATGGGTCTCTTCATCTTCTGACATGACTCTCATGAAAATAATCTTCTCACCCTTTTAAGCATTTTTCTATCTGTTCTGTGAAGCTTCAGATGTTCAAAGCAAAGTGAGACAAGTCTATAAACAAAGCCTTTCATTTTGTTTTGCTTATAGCCTATTTAAACAACAGTCTCAGAAACAAAGGTATCTATGTGAAAATTTTCTGTGCTTCTACTCCTTTAGTTAAAGCTCATAGAATTCCCAGTTACCTTCTCTGAGACAGATAAATAGTTAATAAAAAAAGAGGGGCTTTTACTTGAAAATAGATAGGTGTACAGGAAGAAGACTAACTCTGTTCAAATAGAATCTTTCAGATATGTAGGCCTAACCATGAAAATAATAATAAAAATAACATCACCCCTTCATTCAAATATAATGAAGACTACAAAAATACTATACCTAAAATTTATAATTTTTTATAAAACATTTGATGACTCTGAAGTTGGCTTGATTCATCAACATTTTACTTCTCAAAAATCTGTTTATTTTTTAAACTCATGGGTTTTGTCATGGACTTTTGAAATCTGGAACCATGTCATAGATATCATATGCGTACCTTCAGTTAAAATAGAAAATAATCCTGAGAGGTCAAAGATCATTTCTTGTCACCTCTACTTACACAGCTTTAAGAATCCCGATTTTATGCTGCTTCAAAATTTCATTCTCATCAAAGATATAGATACTTACCCAAACTTGAACCAGACTTTTTCTTGCTGTTTATGCCCGTCATTTTTTGATTCCATCCACCATGGATACAGAGAAGAGATTGTGCTCTTTTTCTGCAGGTACTTTGCTTTTAGGAGAAATTCAGCAACTTATGAAAGACCTGCTCTTGGCAAAACTGCCCACTGCACATGAGCTGCATTTTCTTGAGTACAAAGGCTTGAGTTACTATTGCTATACATCTAGTATTACTATACTACTACTATACTATGGCAACTTTTAAGACCTATGGTGACATAGGAGTACATTTCATTTCAGTCCACTAGGGACTGGGTAGACCGTAGAGGTAGGCAATCACTGGGATGGACGTGATCCTATGCAACCAGAGGAGCCTTCTTTGGCATCAGGGATTGGACTAAATTATGTCCAGAGATCCTTTCCAACCTCAAAAATTCTGTGATTCCACAATTCCATTACCAGCATCTCACACTGGAATTCCTTAAGACTAGTTGCAAGAACCTGACCACAGTTTTTGGATTTGGCATAGCAAGTTAATTTTGTTCCAATCACCAGCAAATGTACCAAAAAAAAGGATTTTTTTTTTCTTTTTTGTGCTGTTGTGTTTTTTTTCCTATCCTACAATACCCAGCACCCCAGAAATTTTTCTCGTACAAACATGTGAAAAAAGAACATGAAGAGTTAAAATATCATTCTGTCTTTTCCATTTACTCTCCATTTATTTGTGACTCACACAAGAGTAATAACTTTTGCTAAACAGAAGAATGAGAGGTAATATTTTCCCATGTAGCAGTTACCTGAACATTAGCAGAATCCCTTCTTACCACCAGATGCATATCTCCCAAACTGGAAGGATATGCTCATCCGGCTCTTTGATTCAAAGTAATTAGCATCAGACTTCCTGAATGAGAACATGTCCTGTGGAAACAGAAGGTGGGTTCACAACATTACTTAAGATGATTGACCTTTTTCCATTCTGAAAGGTCATCTGGCAGAGAGAAACTTTCTGAGAGGATTTCTATTCTTCTAAAATGCTTTAAAACTATACCTTTAGAATGGTTCCTAAAATGAGAGTCTAGTCTTAGCTCCAAAAGCTGAGGACAACATTTTCCAGTAAAACTACATTATCTTACTCTCCATATTTCCCTTCAATCAATAAGACTTTTCCTTTCTCTAGATACCATATTAGTATTTAGATTTCATAATGCATCGGCCCAGTGTTTTCCATAGAGTATGAAGGAATGATAGACTAAAATATTTTCATTAATTAAATGCAAAACACGTTAGGCCTATTTTCATGCTGGGTCAAAAATTATTATTTTGTTTCTTTTACAGGACATGGATGAGTTTCAGAAAGTTATTGGATGGAAATATCAGAAAAATATCAGAAATAGCTGAACAGACCAAGCAACATAGTTTATTTGTGTATTGTTAGGAGAGGGGTTTAGGAGGATACATATTTCTCTGCAAACTTCTACTTACTATGTGTGATATTTTGCTTGCAGTTTCTGTGAGACAGTTCAATTCGTATTTTGTATCCTCAAAATATGCACAGGGAGAATTAGATGTTTTAGACTGCTGTGTGTAAAAGCAGTGCATTCAGCAAGGACAAGACTTCAGAAACCATGAAACTAAAGTGTGTACTACAAATCCTTCCCCCTCTCCAGAATTAGTATTTATAAAAGGCAAAGGATGATAGCACAATTCATGATGGAAGGAATCCCATCTGACTCTTCAATCAGAGAAGGAAAAAGTTACATTTTTAAAGACGAAGGAACTGAACACTTGAACACCAAAGCAAGCCAGTTTGATTTGCTGAATCCTATAGCAGAGTTAGCTCTCAGAGTTAATACTTGCACAGTATAATGCTGGCATTTAAAAGCTATCTTGTTACTCAGCAAATGCAAACACAAGATGAACTGCCTTGAGCCATCCAAGAGTCATGTGACCTTGGGAAAAAGGCGGAGAGCTTGGAAGGATCACAAAATCACAGCACAGCCCAGGTTGGAGGGGACCTTAGAAGGATCACCCTGCCCACCCCTTCATGGGAAGGGGAGCTTGGATGAGATTATCTAGCACTGTGTCCAATCACGCCTTGACAACTTCACTGGAGGTTTCAGTGAATATCTTCAGTCTTTCCTCATAAGCAAGGTTCTCTGCCTTGCAGCAGGGCTGATCAGGCTTGGTGGCACAGTTTGTTGTGCAGTCTCCTGGCTTTGCTTCCTTTGGAGCAGAAGCAGGGTGAGCTTGTATCTGTTGAAGTGGCTGCAGGTAATATGCCCTACAGAATAAAAACAAAGGATTAGTTTCTTCAGGAGCCCTGAAAACCACAGTACTCTGCAGAGGGTTCCCTGAGGTAGGTTTCTGGTGCTCCTGAATTTTTTTAGCACCTGAGGGAGATTTCTAGAATGTCAGGCTTAGGCACATACATAAGCTCTGGAACTTTGAGTTCTCTTCTAGAAATGAGCGTTAATGTAGTCCCATTTACTGTAATGAAGTAAAATACTGGCTGGCCACTTTTAAAGATGTCAGCCATCCTACACACTGAAGGAAGATGGAAAATATGGAAAAAAGCTATTTAAACATCTAATTAAAGACTACATCATCTAATATTTATTCATAGAAGAGGAAGAGAAGATAAACTAAATTTGTCCTAGGTATCTTAATCTGATGTTTCCTGATTCCTCAGTATAATGAAGGACAAGATTTAAAAAGACATTGTAGGAATAGCAAGAAAATTAGCAGCTGAGAAGCTGCACTGTGCAAAGGAAGACACTAGAAAAAACACAAGGGAAGTTCAACACAGAAGGTATAAAGAAAATAAGTTTTTTGGCAGAAAATACTTAAAGAGCCAAAATCTGATTAAATGAGAAAGGCTTGTTCTCCATTTCAGTTGATAGTTAATTACTGAAACCACATCTTATATAAGTAAAACTATGCTGTATTTTGGGTTTACATATTTTATTATTTCAGTATCTGTCTGAAAAAAATACTAATAGTGTCAACACTCTTTGGAGAATGTTTTCACAGCAAGAGAAATATTAGGATATCAAAGGGTAAGTCTATTGTTTTGAACACATATATAGCATATAAACTTGATATTGTAATCTAAAAATACTAATAAAAATAGAATTAAAAAGGAATTTAATTATTTACTTCACATGTAGCTTCTCAGCAGTTTTACTAACTCAAATTTAGATGTCCAAACAACAATGCAGTTCATTCTATTAACAAAAGATGTACTTCTGCAGACATCAAACTGAACTCTCAATAACCAGCAGTGTTCCTCCATATATTTCATGCTATCTATAAAAGCAAGAGATACATATTAATGCACTAACAATCCCTTTTTTGTAATACATTAATGACATCTCATTCTGAGCAACCACCCATTCACACATCACAAAGATTTTTCAAGACCACCTTGTCAAATAAAAGAATTTAATCATTCAAGAGTCAATTTTTACTGCTTACTATTTTTGTAGAATGAGTCAAAGGTATTTAAGGGAGGCCCAAGTCTGTAATATGCTTATGTACTAATACATTCTCTTGAACAAGGAATAGTAATGATGGCTAAACTTCTGTGCAATTTAGATAATCAATAATTCAGATACTGTCATGTTCAACAACTGTTTGATTTCCCTGCAGTATATCAAGACTTTAAAATTCATGTTATATCCAGTAACACTTTAAATATGAGAACAACATACTTGTAGAGAATTCTTCAAAAAATGCTATGAGAGATCTGAATCTATTGCTACAATAATTATCTTAATAGAATTAAAATATGGAAGCCTCTGATCTTCTTTATTTGACTTCTGATCTTGTTCCAAAAACTTGTTATAAATGTGTAAAGCAGTTCATTTCTTCTGGAATATCTTTGAAATATCATACCATTGCTTTGAATGGTATGATGTTTCAAAGACATATAATAATAATGTTCAATATAATTTTGAAAAGGGATGTACTCAGAGCACTCAATATATTTAATGATGATCATTTAATAATTTGATAATTATAGCAAAT
Organism: Phylloscopus collybita; assembly: GCA_027886175.1. Taxonomy (NCBI): domain Eukaryota; kingdom Metazoa; phylum Chordata; class Aves; order Passeriformes; family Phylloscopidae; genus Phylloscopus; species Phylloscopus collybita. The sequence goes on along the minus strand of JAJNNQ010000137.1, from coordinate 42,582,535 downwards.
GCTTTCATATATGCTTCCAAATATTTCTGCATTCTTTCAGATATGAAGCTGGAATTTCTGAGTACTGGGAATATTTCTGGCTGCAGTAAAAGAACTGTTTTGGAAACAATTCCAGTACTGGGTTTTTTTAGTGTTGATATAATAAACTTCAATATTAAGAATGTACATTCCTATTAGCTTGGATTTTTTAGTAACTTTGCTTCACATATTTATAGTGTAACATGGGGTATAAAGAAACAGAAAACAGTCATTATAGAAAAGAATCATAACTTCTATAACAAATTTTCATATTATTACAAGCTTTTCAAGGAACCAAAAGGAAGATAAAAGTTTTATAAAAATGTGCAAGCTTATCTGCGTGGTGACAAGCTTAGTAGTAAAAAAAAAATTCAAAGAGTTATGATGTGTCTTTCTTAAATGATGAAATTTCTTAAATATCCAACCTTTTCTCAGACACTGCTAAAAGAGTTCCCTTATAAGTGCACTCTGCAATGCTGCAGTGTCAGTGGCTCAATATAAAATAATAAAATGTAGTATACATGTTTGTTAACTAATTGGGCTGATATAAGTGGATTGCTAGGTGTATGAGATTTTTTCTAGTCCAATAAATACCTCTCACAAAAGGCTATCTTAATTATTAGTAAACTATACAGAATAGTTCTGGGTTTTTTAGATAATTTTTTCAAGTCAGAAATGTCTTGTCAATTAGTACAATAGTGAAGAAAATTAACTTCTTGCCCAAAAAGCCACGTTGCTAAGATAATTTTTCAGCCATGCTAAAGATAATTTTCTTTTCACTGTAAAGGGGACATTTTTTCCTGTTACTTACAGGAAAAACTTGTTATTTGTTCCAAAACTTACAAAATATTTGTGAAGATTTTCTTTGAGCTGGCCCTGCTAGCTGACATGTACCATAAGGCACAGACTTTATATACATGCCCCTGCAGCTTCAGGATACAGTTTGCAAACACACATATGTGTCTTACAATATTCTATACATATATGTGACTTGATTTCTGAAAAAAATGCATAAAATCTTTTAAATATAACTTAATACCAAGTCAGTTTTATTGGGTGGAACTAAGAAGAACATTGGCTGTTGGGTCAGGACTCAAACTACTACAAACTGTAACCTCTTTCTAAATCACAGAGAGATTACTACCAAGCAAAAGGTGACTCCACAGGCTAAGAGAGACTTAGGGAATTTCATCTTCATGTCATCTGTTCTGACAAGTTTCTTACTCTTTCATACATACCAGATGCTAAAATGAATGCTGGAATTCCTGGGGGCTAATTCTTGGGAACTCCTCCTTGCAAAAAGAAAGAATGGTTACAAACTCTATCTTTTGTTTGGGTCTATCATATTTTTAACATGTTTTTTTCAAATAAGATGGGGGACATGCTGAATAAAATTACACAACAATTCATGAACATGAATGAAATGAGCAATTTCATTCAATTCTGTTTGAAAAGAGAAAATGAAAACACTGCATCACCCGTGGAAATTTCTGGGGTATTGCTTCAGTAATGTGTCAGTGAAATAAGGCTGTCCATCAAAAATCCCCAGATTTGGTGGTTTGGGATTTTCTACCTTTTCAATTTTTTTCCTTCCCCATGAGAAGTGTAGTAGTAATGGGGCAGCATCCAGCTAGATGAGAACCTGTGCGTAAAGGACTATCACAACCTTACTGAGCAAAAACAGCTTTGGCACTGCTTTCTCAAAAAGGTGGAAGGTGTTAGGTTCTGCCACAGTAAAAACCATTGCACAGTGCTAGATCTGATGAATCCTTGGTTCCATCTGCCACCATTGAATTTTATGAAACACAGTCTTCGCAGGGCAAAGACCACACAGTCTTAGAGCATGGCAACAGTTAGACTAGGATTGACTACATGCAGAAAAAAAAAATAAATAAAGAGAATCCAAGAGGGATAATTTGCTTCTTCAGGGCAAATGATAGCTACAGCAGACATCTTTATAGGCTCTATAAGGACACCAAATCTCTACACCTCTGACATTAGGGTAAGTATACAAATCTAGATAAAACACCTACATGCTTTCCCTTGTCTCAGTTTCCTCAGCAGTTTGAAGCACTTCTTTGATCTCAGATTAGAATCCCCTAGGCTTTTTTGATCTCTGCCCCTGTAGCTCATAATTCTTGATCTGATCCCGTCTCACTTGTGTATCCAGTTTTCTGCTTCTGGTACTTTCCCCTTCTTTTCTCTTAAGCATACCTTGGTCAGTGAAAGACTACTTCACACTGTCCTAATAAACTTGCAAACCCGGTAGCTGCTTCTTAGTAATCTTCCTCTGTAACTCGATTTTAAAAATTGGCAACCAACTCCAAATGTCAAAAAGATTATGCAATCAGAGGCCTTCTTCTGAAGACAATGGCCCACTGTCCAACATGGAAGAAGGGAAAGAAAATACAGAAAAGCAGACCCAAATCAAAGCAACTTCATGATTAAGTTGCAAGCCTTCTGTACCCTTACTCAGGGTACAGAAGTGATTACTGGAACAGTCATGGGCAGACATTTGAATTATGAAATACCTTACTTTGGGTGATTTTGAAGAGTTCACTTTCTTGACGAAAAGTTTCAAATTTCTAGTAATACCAAAGTATGGTTTGCTCTTTTTTAGACAAAATTGTATTTCTACCAAAACCAAGTTCCAATGAAACACCATAAAATTGGAAGGATTAGTTACATATGCTTGACAAAGTTGTAAACTTATTTTTAAAGATATAGACAAACATATAATGTTAAGGAACAGGATAACTTTTGACGTGAAGGACAGCAAACTTTTTGAGAAACTTTGGGAAGCAATTATAAGGAAACTGAGGGAAAACGAGTAGAAAAGAGCTACAGTTATAACACTTGCAGAGTAGTAGGTCTGGGAGTCCTGATGAGATGTAAGATTTATTATTTAATAATTAGGATCAGAATTTTGAAGAGTATTCAAAGCAGGATCTCATAAGCTCATTCCTGATTCTGTAAAATATGATGAGTTGATAATGTTACTCATTCATAGGAGAATTCAAAAGGCAAAAATACTAAGCTTTAGGAATAACATAAATAATATTTTGAACAGATTTATATAAGGCCAAGAGGTAAATGCAGTGATAACAGCAGCGTAAGAGTCAGGCAGTTAGGTACATTTAGGTACTGGAAATAAATAATTGAAAAAAAAATCACTAAATTTTCTATAAAGTTTGTATATCTAGTTGTGTAGGAGAGAAAGTACCTTAACTAAAAATATTTCTGAGTCTAAAAGCACTAGTATTGCCAGAAGGTACAGAAAAAAAATAATGAGAAAGGGCTTAGAAAGAACATAAACATCTATCTTTGGTTATCTTATTTAAGCAAGCTAAATTGAAGAGAAGAAATAAGCATTGTCAAAGATAGAACAGAGATCAAAGAACAATAGAGAGGAATTTGGGGATGTGCTCATTTTAAACCAGAAAGGAAAAATGGAAAGAGGAAATTTGGCAAATTATTAATACTCAGAAGTATTGAAGTATTTAATTTCTGGTTGATCTGAGTTTTCTTCTCTTCCCCCCCCGCCCCCCGCCGCCCCCCAAATCCTTAAAACACTATAATGACTCTTCCTCAGATGAGGTCAGTTTTGAAATTAAAATCACTATTTAGCATAGATATATAGGCTTTCCATCTGTAGATTTCATATCAGGCTTGCATTTTCTCTTGCTATGCATTAGATTTAGATGCCATTCAGTTCTCCTTATGAGGTCAAAATAGGTATAATACACAATTTCTTTGCTGATCGAGATTGAGCTAACATGAAAACTGGTATAATTGCAACAATAATTGGGATTTTTTTTAAATGAAGATCCTAATACTGAAGAAGCAGGAAGGATTTCCTCACATTTGTAATTGCTGATAACTGCAGTTGTCAGCAGCAGATGCTCCCATACTAAGGCTAATAATGGGATACCTATTGGAGCAGATGGAATAAGCATTATTGCTGGCACAGCATAAAATAATTTAAATGCACAGGTTTGAAAAATGCTTTCTAATGGAGTTTGCAAAATGCATCAGCAGACTTGCAACTAATGGTATCTGAGGTAAATAAGGGCACTGCTTGATGGGAATACAACAACTACTTCTGTATAAGTGTGGGAATACAGACACAGGACTATCGGCAAAGAGAAATATTTTAATGTCCTTTGATCAAAATGAAAAAGAAAAGCAGCTAAATACTAATAAATCTAGAGTATAACAAAGATGTGGGATGAGAGTTCACTATATTACAAAATGGATTACCTTGTTATCCATAATCATAAGCAACTGTTCATTACTTTGCCAGTCTGAACTCTTAATTTGGTTGAAAGAGTCTGAGATTTTGCATTTATACCCTGGAGAGGTAATTTTCTCTCCAGGATGCCCCAAAAGGTTTGGCAGTTGCTGGTGCTTTTCCTGCCCCTCCAGAAAATGAATGAGTTGATGAGGACTGATAAGAGGAACTATTTGCTGTTCCCTTGAATACTGACTGGGCTGAAAGCTAGTTGTTTTCCTGGATGGGACAGGAAGATGAACCAGGTTATGGTGTCAGTCTTTCCCACAGCTATCTCATTGGATCTCAGAAGTAAAGCCTTTGGAAAATCTTTAAACTCTCTCTCTGACTTCACACCCAGGCCAGAATGAGGCTGCCTCCTTTAAAGTGACAAACTGTCCCCAAATACAGCAATAATTTCTTTTTCAGTCAAGCTTTCTTCAATTCTTTGCAGTCCAGGCATTTCTTCTCTACTGACAAAAAAAAACTATATTTGTTTTTATTTACGAATCGTTTCTTTATGACTCGGCTTAATCATAGGACACAGACTTGGCAGCTGAGATTCATAAGTGAGGCTCCTAAAGAGCCCCTCTTTTTTTTTCAGCCATTAAGATCCTTGTTACAGTTATCTAAAGGTCAGTTGGTTTCCCATTGCTATATTGGAAAAAATGCTGCTTACACAGAGGTGCCAACAGTATTGGACTATTTGCGTTTGAAACTCTTGAAAACTGACATCATCAAAGAAACGTAGATCCTCTTAAACATTCAAACAATTAACATTAAAGGGCTAACATCTGAAAACAGAATAGCTACCTAGATGCAAAAAAAATGTAAATTGAAAAGCAAAGAAAAATTAAACACTATACATTTTGGCAAGTGATGTTTTAGACTATATTACTAGAAACCATTTTTAACAATAATATTTTTTAAATAGTCCATAGGATACTTTTTCTGCTTCTTAATCAAAGAAGCTAGGCTTGTATTGCCTTGACTAACTTTCTTTTCACAGAAAGATATTCTAAATGGCTTTCAAAAGCCCTTCTGCTGATTTGAAACATTTGCTAAAATCACAATTTACTTTCATTCCTTGCCTATAAACAGCAATGCAAATGCTAAGAAAACACTCAATCATACTCAAAATTGTAAAAAAGTAACAATTAAACATATATTTCTTATGTTATACTGTTACAGAGATTATTAATAAAAAACATCTTTATAAAATGCATTTCCAAATCTGTTCAGTGGAGCTTTCACAAAACCTGTGGACTGTGAGATATATGCGTTTCTTGAACCATCAAGATAGCGAATTTTTCCCCCTACCTTTTTACAAACTAAAAATAAATTTTACAAAGAAGCATATGTGTTCCTAACTGCTGCAATATCTATTGAATTTTTCCAGGAACTCTTTTTACATTTGAAAGGCCATTATTACACCAAAAAATTAATCTGAAGCAAGGTCACAGAAGTGTCTTTTTCCAACACAGACCTTTGCTTTATTCTTTCTCAACACCATGGAATTTCCCTTCACACTAGGGATAACAATGGTATTATTGCATGATGCTGAAAACTGTGAGACCAGTGTGGAATTTTAAAATCAGTTTTTAAAAATTATGTTTTCTAAATTATTAATGACTAATGCCCTTAGGCTATAAGACTTTGCTCAAGTGAATCTACATCATGGCTCATAATTTTAGAGACAAAAAATCTACAGCAAACAAGACTGGAAAGAATAAGTCCTGGTCAGTGAGTAATGAAAATATTGAAATTAATTATATAAAAAACTTCAGTGAATGCCTTAATGCTATCTAAAAGCTCAACTATGAGCTAATACCAACCAATCTTTAAAAATAAATATTTACTCAACATCCTCAATCTGTAGTACCTAAGTCAGTTAAAAGGGAAAAAAACCACCTGAGGGAAAATGCTTAGCTATAAAAGAAGGGTGTAAGATACTCTAGCTCAAAACAAAAACAAAACCAAAAACAAAACAAAAAAACCCAAAAGGGGTTAATTAGGCATAGAGATGAAATATATATTGAATAATACAGATGCCCAAACAGAATGTATTTCTCAAAACCAAAAAATATCAAGAAATTTTGATTTCAGGGTGAATAATTCATTATTAGTTTCACCTCATCTTCACATATGTTGAAACACTTCAAGATATCAACATAAATTTTGAATTAATAACTAGAAATTAAGACCAGAAGTACCACAAGACCAACAGGAGGTTGAAGTGCAAGTCTTTCTCTCACACTACTTTTATATTAATTTTATGAGGTTAAAATGTGGATGTGAGGATTAAATCGGGATAAGGAGAAAGTTGCTTTTCCTTCTCTCTTTTACAAAAAAACCAAAATCAAACAAACAAACAAAAAAAACCCAAAAAAACCCCAAAAAACCAAAACAAACAAACAAACAAAAAACAACCAACCAAGAAAAATCCCAAAAACTAGCTTAAGTTAGTTGATATAGGGTCACAAAAGCATATTGTTCTCTCATTTTATCAAAAATATCTTTTCATACTACATGTGGAAACTCACCAAACTCTCTCCAAACTCACAGGATTGCAGTAGCCATCAAACTGCTTGTGAAAAAATGCATTTGAAAACATTCCTGAAATTAGAAAATTAAAGACATGAGCAGACAAACAAGTTATTCCAAGGTGCATCAGTGTTTGAAACTTTGCCACATCAGTTTCTCTTCAGGAACTACCATATGCAATGCTCTTTACCCTGAGGCACATGTAGGTAAATGATAGGGAGGTTATTCCTCTCTCCAGAGGATAAGCTCTCTCATGTTTCCCCAGAGTGAGAATATGCAGACTGTTCCTGTGGAAAGGTGCTGTGGTAAATTAGTACATAACTTCACTTGGGAAAAAAAAAAAAAAGGAAAAAAAAAGTCCACCCATATTAAGCCATCAAATATATAATTAAGGCATATAATTAAGGCATCAAATGGCTTCTCATAGTAGAGAAAAAAGCTAAGGTAGAAAAACATAATGGCTGAGGAATTAATGTCCGATACCTTGACTATTTTGTCATATTGGAAATGATTGGAACACAAAGAATGCAATGATCAGAAATAAATACTTGACATCATTCCATATTTCCTACAGAAGTTTTTACTTTGGTGACAAAAAATAACTAAATGATACAAATTTATTAGATCAATGAGTCTTACAGACTGCATAAATAATAACGCCATTACAGATATAATAACTGGCACTTATCCAGAGTATTATTAATAAAGGCGTTCAGTTTGGGCAATAAAAACTCTAAGAGATGGAAGCATTTTAAGATTACACTATCTTCCAAATATTCAGCCTTATTCTTCTTCAGAAAATACACCACATTTCAGTTGGGCACAGATTGAACCAGTCTCCTCCATGTGAGGAAAGTCTTATTAAGTCATTGCTTCATCTCATTTTTAATAATGTGAACAGACTGAACTTCTTGAATAGCACAGTTTTCTGATATCAGAGTGTTTTCTTGTTTTGCTCCTATACCCTTATCCAATTTTTAGAGCCTTTTTAAATTACCAAGTATGCGGCTTTACTATGGGGCACAATTATAAGCAGAATTTTTCTTTAACTCATTACTGCTTCTTTTTTATGTAGATCTATATATACATTTTTTTTTTTTCTCCTCTGGCATTCATGCTGGCAAGACCTTCCAGAATGACTGTCTAGCCTTTTTTTTTGTATATGGCAAAAGAAAATTTGGAGGACAACTGAGAAATGAAAGAGTTAGTTGGTTATTCTGAAATTTCAGAGAAGCAATACATGTGTGTATGACTGGCCAAGAAAAATATAACTACTTCTTGAAATGTTGAGAAACAGCACAATGGAGGCTGGCATCAAAAACTTAGCAGAGAGAATAACCAGTATTTCAGGACTAAATGAAAAATGTCTGACAAAGTAACATGCAGAACTTTCGCCAGCATTTGGACCTTCTTCTACATAATATTGATAATCACCAATCACTGTGATGTAGGAGAAGAAAGCTATAAATTGTAGAGACAGAAAACATAAATACAATCAAAGAGGCTAGGAAAATATCCTTTACATTTGCTTAGAGCAAAAAAGGGTTTCACAAAAACTAAGCTGGGAGAGGATGTGAGATTAGAAAGACATTTGGAGGAGAATACACAAGTTAACATCAATGGGCTGTGCAAAAGTGAGTTGTTGGCATTGGACCAGCTCACCATTCCACAGCTGAAAAGATCAGAACCTCGGACTTCTTTCAGCAACAATTAAATGGTTTCCCAGAAAAAGGTCAGCTGGATAGATGCAAAGCAAGCACTGTTAGTCTCTGACAAGGATGAAGGAAAAGATGTGGAAAGTTAATAACAAGTTTGAGCTACATGCAATATGCCATCTCCTCTCCAAAGTTATTAAGCCTTTAATCTACAAGGTTATTAAGCTTTCCAACACACTTAATATCCAGTCAAAGGTGAAAAGAAGTTTTATTCTGAATAATAAGAATAAATTAGACATCCTGCAAAATAATTAAGACCTTCTCATTTGGCTTCACACCTTACAGAAATCATGTTATTGCCCAGAAGGTAGATAAATGAGTGTTTAACTCATTATTTTCATGAGGAAGACTGATAGCAGACCCTTCATTGCTTAGACTCTTATGTACTGAAAGACAAGTTCAAAAGGTAAGACAGCTATGAAAATTATACTCTTCAAATACCAGAGATATTTTCACTTTAGGTTTTCTGTAAAGATACTTTTGATCTGCTGCATTAAAATCACACTAAACACAACAAGTTGAGACACACTGTAGACTTCATCTAACTAAATCTACAATGAAGTCCCTAGGTTTAGTTTAACAAATTTCCCCAAAGTAAAACTTCTAGTGTTAGACTTAATTGCTATAAAACAAACTATATGCATTTTAGTAATGTGTTTGTTATCAGCACAGGTACATTTTTTTTAAAGCATCATGTTGACAGACTTCTGAATGTCATTGTACGTTGCTTAAAACTGTTCTACATCTACTTGAGTAGTGATTTCTCTACATTTAATGACGCTCCCCTCATGAATTCAGGACAGTCTCTAGCCTCGGTAGGTATGGGATGATCTCAGATAAGAGCTTGACAATGTACTTTTGTACATTGATTTCCATAATAGCTACACAGAAATACAATTTTCTACAGTTATGAGAATCTTACAGTCACAAATGTATATCAAAATTGACCAGACCATTTTTCTCTCCATCTAAAAGCATTGGATACAGGGATAGGCATTTAGTGAGAGGAAACTTATTAAAATGAATGGGAAATCTTATTTTATAAAAACAATAAGGAGATGTTTTCCAGATTCCTACTGTAAATAATTTCATTTTAAATCAAAACTTTTAATAAATTATTTAATTATCAATGTCATTATTTTCTTTTCTAGACAACATTGGTTTGGTTTTGGTGATGGTTTTTGTTGTTGTTTTTTGGGGTTTTTTGGGGGGGTTATACGTCTTACATTAGGATACAAATATCCTAATGTAAAGGGAGATAGAAAAAAAAAATCCATAAAAACACCTATCAGATGTTTTAAATTTTTTTTCTGCAGGAGAATATTTCCAATCTGTGGAATTTGAATATGAAGATAAAACATGGGCTGAACCAGTGTTTTGCTTTTAAATAAATGTGTATATTTCCTCTTTCCTCTTTAAAATCAAATTACCAATAGGCAGAAAATGCAATTCACTGAACATCTGTTGTTTTCTTAGATCAATTTGTTTAAATAGAAAAACTTATTCTGTATGTGGCAAAGCAGGGGAAGCAGATGTTGATCAGCAGGAGTGGCTTTTCAGCAAGAATATGTTTTAAGATGGTCAGCTCTTGTTGCCCCACTCTCATTTGCTTGTCATGTTTGATATGAAAGCAGATTATTTGCTGGATTCATCCTTGCACCAAATTTTGGTTGTATTTAGCTTTAAAGCACTGGCTAAGACTTTGCACTTCAGAAATTCTTTGCTTCAGGACAGTGCCAGTGCTCTGTACTCAGTAGTTATTGTAATTAGAAATTCATTCAACACGTTTTAAACAAAACATTGAAATTATACTTTATGTATACTCATTCACAAGTATGAAATAAAACTAATATTGTAGGCCTGTTTGTTCTTTCTTCTTAGAAGAGCTTAAACTGGAAGTATTTACATTGCTGACCTTTAAATATTTAACCCTAAATACCTAATTTCAAGGGCTAATTTTCCTGAACTATTTGTCTAGCCAGCCAAAAGACTTGTACATGGAAGCTTTACCATAAAGACCTCTAATTTAATCCAGTCAAATTGCCCACTTTGGGGATATTATTGGAGTCCAGACACACCATGGAAAATGTAGAGAATGGAACTCCAAGTTAGCATTATTTCTCTACAGTGTCCACAGTGACATGAAAAAGCAGCTGCATGTGCCGGAGTTTCAAGGTCATTCTGTCTTCAGGTCTCTCTTATTGGAGTGTTCCGATTTAGTTTCTTCCCAGCAGAAGGAGAACCATCTACTTTCTATCATGGTAACATTCCTTGGCAGACTAGTAGACAACACATTATTTTAGTGCATTAAAATTTATGTTTGAGGGTCTTATTTAATGTACATCTTTGTAAACACTGCTCAGATTTGCATCCAGAAAATATTTTTACTTTAAATCCAGTTATTTCTTAGCATATAAACAATCCTCTTTCCACAATGTACATAAACTGCATAATAAAAGGCCTTTTCCACCTCTGTCTCCTTTTAATATATTTTTTATCATTATGAAGAAAATGAATACAGCTTGACATATGTTAGCTGCTAGCTGTAGGCTAAGAAATGGCCACATGTCCCATAGAGACATATTTTCAAAAAAAAATGTAACGGAAAACCTTGCAGGTTTAGACCTGTGGTTCACGACTGACCTTTCCAGCTGAAAACCAGACCTATCTTTGCTTACTATCACAAATGAGGCCCTGACCTTTCTTCATCATCTTCATCTAATTCACAAAACTATATTTCCAATTTTAATGATGGGCTTGTTCTCATCAAATAATCAAAGGAATCAAATAATCAAAGAACTAGCTCAAAATTAAAACAGGCCTCTGCAGGTCAGGATCGAGACTGTGTTGTATTAAACAAGGCAGATGAAGCTTCAGATTCATATCATATTTCCATGAAACTTAGGTTACTACTCTTCAGGGGTTTTTTTTCCAGTTATTAAAGCCAAAGAAGTAGAAAAAATGTTGTTTTCAAATAAAAATGTCTTTTAGTTTATGTACTCTTTACTCCAGATTGTATTTACAGAGGCTGATAAATGTTTCTCTCTTTAAACATTTTCTTCTTGGGTAAGTGTTAGATATATGATGACAGTAATAGTCTAGCATCAAAAGTATACATTAAATAAACACAGATTTTATTTTCATAGACATAAAAATACTTTCAATGTTTTTTCCCTCATTAGGTATTTCATAGTTTGGTTTAGCTAATTGTAGATGTTCAGAGGCTTATACAGGCTTATTGACTTCTTTCTTTATCAAAGGTTCTGTAAGAACTTGTTTAAAAATAGTGTTGATATTATTATATACTTAAAAGCTTTTTCTCATTTAATAATCCTGAACATGACAACCAGCTTTGGTTATGCAGACAAATCTCAGAGCTTTGTTTCATAATATTTTCTTCTGATTATTTTTGATAGCAAATAATAACTGCTTCCCAATTTCTATACTCTCTATTTTTCTATGTGTTTCAATACTATTCTTTTGCCTCTTTTCATGTTGCTGTCACATAGGGATTCCAGGTCTTCCTGGAAGGAGTCAGTATTCTTAACTGTTCTCTGGTAATACTTTTCTGCACTGTGCAAATAACATAATGTTAAAATAAGGACAAAAGTTATGTTTTTCTTTGCATTTTATTTAGAATAGGACAACAGATATCAGTTAAAGAAGGGTAAAGTATCTTCTAATTCAGTTCATTGTTCCAAGACCAGACCAACCATCCTTAAAAACATTCTTAACGTATGTTCTTCTAAATAGTTTTGAGAAATTTTCAACTGATAAATTTTCCCTTTGCTAGTAAACATTCCAATTGTCTAGGTATTTATAAAAAATAATAATATTTTCCTGCTCCCTGACTTTCTGCTCTTTAATTCACACACATTGGTCTCTGGAATTGAGTAAGGACTGGGATTTCTTTGTAGAGGAAATGCAGACGAAGTAATGAATATTACTTCTTTTTTTAAAAAAGCAAAGACATAAACCCCCAACTGATTTTATGCTTCTACTTGCAATGGGACAACCCACAACAACATGTCACTCATACTGACAAATTTTAAAAGTCCTAGTTTTTCCTCTCCCCATGCATCTACTTCTACAGTAAGACCAGTGGACATGATATGAGAAAGACTGAGAGCACCAGGGATGAGCCTTCTTCATCACCTGTAGATTGAGATGACTGGAAGCCCAGCATGGGGCCCTTCCCTTACCGCCTTCTCCACAGAATGGGTTCCAGATAAGTAGGACAGTGGAACTCTTGCAAAAGGAGCTGTGGTGAGCACATGGACATAAATACTCTTATACTGAGGCAAAAAGATATTGGAAGATAAAAAAGCTGATGCTTGCAAGCTTTTCTTCAGGGACACCTCCTAAATGAGTCACTGAACAGGTCTGGTAGCCAGGACGTGAAAAGCAGCAATATCATGGCAGAGGGAGAAGAATTTAGTTTCCTGCTCTCTGCCTCTCCCCACCACTACCTTCTCTCTGTTGGCTCCAAAGGGGAAATCCAGGCCTGACTTGAAAGGGCCAGGAACACAGGGGCTGCATGGCCTTTCCTCCTGATAACAAAATATGCCACGTCCCATAACTGTGAGCCACACTGTCCAAACACAAGAGATGCCATCAAAATATTTTTGGGCAGCTGTCAGCAATTCATAGTGTTAATGGCCACCCATATCTAGTGGTGTTGTCTGATGACACTGAATGCAACCACACTGAGTTGTGTGTCTTGACAGAATTGTTATTTACTCAGTAATACTACACCCCAGTGATTACAGTCCCAGTCCTCCCTCAGCATTGTCCTCATGCATGTCTCTCCTTTTCTTAAAAGCAAGTGGGTGACTAAAGTGTGCAGTCTAATCCTTTTCATCACTTCCTTCACCAAGAGATGTTTGCCTGTTTTCCTGGCCACGCTCTGGGGGTTTCCCGTTCCATAGCAGTCTGTTACAGGATTCAGAACCAGGGTAGCTTGTGTCACCATATGGACACCACTTCAAAGTTATCTGAAGTACTTGCAGCCATGCTCAAGGCCAAAACCATACCAAAGACCTTGCTTATTTCAGAGAGGATGACTGCATCCCTGTGCCCCAGTGTTTACTAATACTGTCAGAGGCTTTAGATTTTACAGGAAGTACTTCTTCCAAATCAAATGTCTTTAAGTGTAAATGATGAAAATAATGAAAATAAATAATGTATCAAGATGTCAAAGTCTTCTAATTTACTGACTGTGCTGCTTGAACACCAAGGATATTTCAGATTATTATACTATTTTGCTCTTTGTGTCTTCTATGACCATAATATAAGTATTCAAATGTCCCCTACTTCCTAGTTCTATTTACCAGTTTGCCTTGTTAACATCGATGATGTGGTGCTATTTGAAACCACTAGTCTTATTTTCATGGTGTTCTTATGGTGTTCTCACGAGTTTAGCTAATCTGTGTACAAAGGCATTCTCTGCCTCTGCTCCGTCTTTAGAATTTCACTCTTGATTGAAGAAACCAAAGCCTTTCCCAGTACCATAATCTAAGAAGTCAGATGTTCATGTTCTCGGTTGTCCTTGTTTTCTCCTGGACCTTAAAGATGTTCTTCAAAGTCCCTTCTAACTCAAACCTATGATTCTATCATTCTAGTTTTGCAACACAAATGAAAATTTCTTATACTATTCCAGGAAATTTAAGAATGCTAATATTACTTTAGTTTTTCATTCCTCAATAAAGGATTGTTTTTTTCATTTCCAGAATCCCAGAAGTCCTTACCTCTAGCCAACAAGAAGCAAATGAATGAAAGGCAAACTGTTCAACATGCAGTCATGAAGGGAGAAAACGGTGAATTAAATTCCACAGGAACTCTTGCCTCTGTAATGTCACACTTTTTGAATAGTGTCTTTGTCAGCTTAGGTATTAAAATTATTAACCAAATTTAATAGTCCAACAGAAACAACTGCTCTGTTAAAAATCTTGTTCTTTTACTGCACAGTGGCTTCAATTACCTTTGAGGAGACTGCTTATTTTTCTTGAATGCACAGAGATTTGTTCAAATCTTCATTTCTGAAATTCTTTACTCTAACAAGAAGTTGTCACAGTACCTTGACACCTACTTTGCTCAAGACACTCTAAACAAAAACAATTTTTTTTCTGCCATTGTGACCTTTCTATGCCTATTCTAAATTCTCCATTGAATAAAATTCAAGCTGCTGCTTCTCAGCATCAAAGGTTTTATTCTTTCTGCTGATCTAGTATCCTGAAAGTTATTTAACCATATCCCAAGACATCTTCTGCTCTTCTGGAAATGCAACATTTGATTAGATGTCTTTCGATTTTCTACAGTACTTCTTAAAAAATGGATTATTTTAAATATATTTAATTCATTACAACACTCCAATATTCTTTAAAGAATCCATCAGTATTTTTTTAACACTCTTCATGATATCTTTAAGAAAGTGAAGAACTCCAAAGTGGTGAAAGGGTGGTCATATGATATTTTTCCATTCATCTATAAAGAAAATACATAAAAAATATAATCATATATCTGTTATCTGAATTCTCCTAATTTTGTATATTGCATCCTTTTCTGTCTTTTGAGGTTTCTGCAAATACTATATACTGCAATATAAGCAATATATAAAATAAATTACAAAAATCATTACAATACAATCAAATTAAAAAAATTCAACACAATTGAAAATAATAGACTAATATAAAGACCTGAGTATAAGCAAATATCTCAAGAAACAGACCATTACACATTCTGACAATTAATAGCATCCCATATTACTCTCAAATCTTCTGAAATAAAATGCCAATTGTACCGGCTTTATTGGAATCATCAGAATCTTATCCAAAAACAAATAACTATGATAAATTTTGGAAAAGAAAATACAGAGACAAGATGTGTGTTGAAATGTGTTTTATGACCGAAAGACGCCATGTTCGACAAATTAAATGTGAGAGATTTGGCAGCAAAAATACTGGCACCATCTAAGCTTCACACAGAGAAGAATTGTCACACTACAAGGAATTATCCTCTATTAGTGTGGAGACACATGGTGACACTACATGTGTAATAAAATGTGTGTCAAAAAAATAAAAACATGGACAGACTAGCAAGTGTTCAGAGAACCACAAAATTTTCAAGAGCTTAAAGAAGGAAGACTTACAAAAAAGAAATTATTGGAGCTTTTATTTTTTTTTCTTTATTAAGAGATGGTTAGAGAAAAAAAATATTATTCTCAGCTGTTATTTATGTCTAAATGCTTAGAAACAAAATCTCAGCTCGTATAAATCTATGCAGCTTATTTGAGAACACTAGTTATTGTTGATTTGTTAGTGGAGGGCAAGGCACTAAGAAAGGAAGTGAAATATAAATTGATATGGGGATGAAGGAAGAGAATTTTAGTACAATATAATAAAAAAACCCAAACCGTAAAGAACTATTACATTTTAGAGCAGACTCACAAAAGAATTTGACCAATCGAGACTGCTATAATTAAGAAAGTGAAAGGTATCATAAATTGCAATTCTTGATGACACATGTGAAGACCAACACAATGTGACTGTGATTATTTCTTTCCCTGTTTCAAATTTCTGGGGACAAACAAAAAGACTGAATTAGAAGATTTTGAGGCTGTGATGTGTTTTTCTTGCTTTTACACACATTTATATATGGCAATAAGCACCACAGAGTCATAGTCTCTGAAATGATTATTCCGACACTTATACAAACAAAAACAAATGATCATAGTTTAGAAAACTACAACAAAAATATTTTAAAGCCCCACTAGACAGCCTTGTCTGATATCTGTAAGAAGTGCTCTGCAGCAGCACTGTTGTTCACAACAACAACCTTAATTCTGGTATGTGCTAAAAGGAGGGCACTCTCTCTGAGTCACAGTCATGTCATTTAGGAATTTTTATTATGTTCTCTTTTATATGGTGCCATTCCATTTGACAGACTCACTTTTTCAACTCATTCACTTTCTTAACTCTTTGCCCTTGTAAATATAATTGTTCCCTCCAAAATGGAAGACGCAAGAGGAGAGACTGAGTAGGTACCTCCATGCTGCTGTATTTTCACAAGCTGCCTGCTCTCATTTGAGTTCAAATTCTACCATTGTGCATATTGTTTATGCATTGAATCAAACCATGTTAGCTGACCAGCTGAAGTACTTGGTGAAGTAGGCACATTTTTGCAAACCTCTAGGTGAGTAAACAATAGAAAAGTGAAAGCAGACCCTATGGACTGTTGAGGCATTCAAGTGTGTCCAGAGAAGGGCAACAAAAATAGTGAATGGGCTGGAACGTAAATCATATGAGCAGCAATTGAGAGAGCCTGGACAAAACAAGGCTAAGGGAAACCTTATCACTCTCTACAACTGCCCAAAAGGAAGTTGTATAACTACCTAAAAGTTGTAGCAAGGAGGGGGTTGGCCTCTGCTCCCAAGCAATCAGTGGTAAGACATAGGGAAACAGCCTCAAGTTGTGCCAAGGGAGATTCAGGCTGGACCTTAGGAAAAATTCTTTGCTGAGACACTGGTTAAGTATTGGAATGGGCTCCCTAGGGAAGTGGTGGAGTCACCATCCCTGGAAGTATTAAAAAAATGAGTAGACATGGAACTTCGTGATGTGGTTTAGTGGATATGGTGGTACTTGGTCAAAGGTTGGACTTGATAATCTTCAAAGTCTTTTCCAATCTTAATAATTCTATGATAAGCCTGGTACTAGGACAGGTTGAGATGTACAACTGCAACTGGGGGAGTGTAGCACAGAGAGATGAGAACGACTGAGAACCTAGAAGTAGGAGAACAACTCTCAAAGCAGGACAAGACAATATGTGGTATTGATTAGGAAGGTAATCTGAGTGTTGAGGAAAGATTGATGAGATAGAATGTGGAGTTAAGAGGAAGACTGTAAGCAGAAGACAGTTGAAAGGAAGAGATATGTAGATTGGAAGAAACCCAGAAAAAGTAGAGTTTTCTGTGCCAGAAAAATGGGACTGGGAAGAGAATCAAGGGCGGGGAAGAGATAGGAATGGTTCTGGCTTCAAGTTAGAGAACATACAAAAAAGAAAAAAGAAAAGAGAACAGGCTTTGAGTGAATGGGCAGAAACATATGTATTCACAAGACAGAACTTTTCTGAAAGCCTTCAGTGGAGCTGGCATGGCCTGAGTCTTACTCATCTTAATCCTGGTAGTGTTTAGAATGATAATATTCAGGTTTAATCTTGCAAGTTTCCTATAATCAGAATTTCTAAAAGTCAATAACAAATCAGATGTTTAACTCTCTGTTTGTTATTAATAAATGACTGCATCATGAATTTCTTTTAAAAAAGTCTTTTTAAATGTTTAAACAGAAATGTAAAAACAGAATGCTACACAATCTGCTTTGCTATACTCTTGGCCAGAGTTAAAATCTCATAATGAGGTGGTTCAATTCTAGCAACAGAACGCTACCCAGTAAATGCTAGTATGCATCTTAAAAATTTCCTTTAGTTTTGCTGCAAAATGCATGGCTCTATGTGAACAACATGGTAACAGAGATAGAACTAAATATTGTTTTAATCTCTCAGATAGCCAAAGGAGAGTCATAACTGCTTTTACAGTTTTCTGTCCCTGAAGTCATATCCAGGGTGGAACATCCAAGGATGATTATATTATTCATTACACTTCTAATAGGTGTAACTTCCTCCTCCTATCCGATATAGAAAGGTTATATATAATATTTTTGTCATTATTGTCTCAGGAGGAAGGAAATGAAGTCATTCCCTACACTGACAACATCAGGAATCTTAATTTAGACTTTCCAAAAGAAAGCTAATGACAGAAGATGTTAAAAATCACCTCTTAAATCTGCACATGAAAGGAAAGACTGGTTTTGTTCCTATCTAATCATAAAGGTAGATATGTGGTTTTAAAATTATGATTATGATCTTAAAAAATTAAAAAATAAATTGTTGAACTGGCATCATGCCTTTTTTTTTTGTTTTGTTTTGTTGGGTTTTTTTGTGTATGTGTGTGTGTTGTATCTGTTCAGTTTACAAATAATAAATGTTCTTGTAATTCTGCTAAACTTGCATACTCATTCTGAAATGTCACACTGTGGGCTTTCTCATGTGTATATCAAAGACCTGGCCAAAAGTGACTTGAAGTTAGTAGGAATATATCCATTCAATTATATTCAACAGCTTAAGGCTAGACTTAGAGGTTCCAGTGACAAAATTTTAATCTAAATACCAGTAATTTCAGTGACATACATAGGTTTAAATGATCCCAGAATTTCACAGTGTAACATGAATTAAATTTTTTGTCACAACAGACAAGATAAATATGAAATATGAGTATACTCATTTCCCTGATCCAATTATATCTCAACAAGATGTCCAAGTGTCCAGAACAAACACAGAAAAAGAGTCTGACATACAAAAGAGATGACAGTGTGCTGATGTGACACGAGACACAAGAATCAGAACACACTTAGCCACAGACACAAAGATCTGGTGAAAAACACTTTACTTTGCATGTCAGAGATTTAACTCCCCTGAACATCATGCCAGAATGATGCCATTACCCTCAGAGCTTCCTTGGCTATCCTCACACAGCACTACAGCCTGGGGTGCCACCCCAATCCATAGCCCCCAAGTAGAAGTGCTTATAATCTTAGAAAAACTACATGTGGAGGGCAGAGGAAATGACAAAATGTTAATAAATGTGATTTTATCTTCAAATTTCTATCACTGAATTTACAAACCAGATATGTAACTTGTGCAGCAATGCTTATTAAAAACACATAAAAAACAGCTTTGACATTGAAATAAGCATTAGTTTCCAACATGTGGAAATCAGATGTAGAGAGTAAGTGTGCTGTTTTTACAGTCTAATTTTAATTACAAATCTCTCCAGCACCAGTTTCCAGGACTCTGTATTGCCAATACAACTACCAATATCCTAAAGATGGTTAGGTAAAAACCCTTAACTATTGTCAGTATAATCCTATGGTAACATTAGGGAATCCAGAACTCAAACTTTAGAACAAGCTTTTATCCTTAATCAGAAAAAAACCTCAATGAACACGTTGTAGTGTTACATCTCTCATTAATTAAATTCATAGCATCATTTATTTTTAATTACATTTTCAATATTTTTCATCTCTTTCAGTCTGTGATGACATGGTAGAAATGGGTCTCTAGCTACGATATCATCAACCTAAAAACCAAACCCAGCAGTAGCAAAATTGCTCACACAATCAGCAGGCTGTAAAATTGCTTTTCACAACCACTAAGCCCTCCTCCTTCAGCCATTTTTCTTTTCCAACCATATCAGGAGTCCCAGTTCCAATCTATCAGACTCCTGCCTCTCGGGTCTGCCCCAAGCTCTATGCACTAGTACTCCAGTCCCCTTCCTCTCAAGCTGCCTCCTTAAAATCCCCATGCCACTTTCTTTTTTTTGAGAAATGAGGCAAAGAAATTCCTTCTGAGGTTAGCAGGATTAATGCTATAACATAAGAAAAAAAATTTTTTTTTTTAAACTGGTTGAAATTTAAGAAAACTTGTTGTTTGCTACAATTCAGAATTTATGGGAGTTTTAAAGAAAATATTTTGTCTTCTATTGTCCATTTTGTCCTGCTTCCGAAAAAAAATTAATTGAATCCTGTTAAGCTTTTTGAAGTATTTGAATACATCTCCCCATTAGTTTCCTTCTTTTAACTCCCTCTGACTCCTTGCACTGCAAACATAAAGAAGTACCAGGAAGATAGCTTAGCTGAAAACTAAAAGGTTTTTAATTTCTGGCATTACATTGCAAACTAACATTGTAGAAGATTACACTACCATTGGGGTAAACAATCAAGGTAATCAAACTAAAATATTTGAAACATTTCCCATAGACATCTTGATGGCAAACTGCTCTCGAATTTGAATTTCCTATTCTAAAAACAAGAGGCTAAAGCAAGCTGGTTTATTATACAGAAAAAAAATATATATCAATAAATTGAAGATTTATATCCTATCTTCACCACACATGAAGAGTCAGTCCAAAATATTTGGGAGCAGAAGCAGACAAAGCCAAGCAGCCATCCAGCTACCCACACCATGAACCAGCAGGTAAGGATCTTGTACTCAGGTTTGTTATTTAACTGCTCCATACTTCAACCAGAGACACCGTACAGACAAAAGTGTTTCCAATGCAACCAGTTCATGCCCTCTTCTCCAATCACTAGAGTGTCATTCAGCTGAAGCTCCATTCATCAAGAAAGACAGAGGAATCACCCACTAAGAACAGGGCAACATACACTATTACTCCTTCATGTGAGTGGATAGGGAAAGAAGGAATTTTTTGCAAACTCTTCTCTCAAACATGATCTGTTTTTGAAAAGGAGCTGCAGCTGAAATAGGCTCTGATCGAATGTGGTCCAACCACTGAAACTGGGAACATAAAAAATTAACTATTTTTATTTTTAACATAAAAAGAGAAGGGACAGATTCAATAGGCAATAAATTGAAATAATACTCAGGGGATTGTCATATGCAATTGCAAAGATAGTGCATGATGAGAAATAGGAGAGATTTGATATCTATTCTCTGAGCTTTCAATTTTAGTAACAGTCTCTATTTTCTGAAGTGCATTTTGGGATAGTTTCTGTGGTAAATAGGGACTTAGCCTCCTCTGTGACAAAAAGACATAATTTCCAGACTTGGCAGCTAAATACATCACATCCTGGACAAAAATGTGAAGATTTCATAATCATCTGAATTGCACAACTTTTGGTGTGCAATTTTCTCATAGCTTTCCCTTTCTTTGAAAGAAAATGTTCTCATTCTTTCTTTCCTAAAAATACAGCATGTAGTGTAAAACCACAGTAGTGCCAATCCCTTCACCCAGATTTATTCTAAAATGTCTTCTGCCAACTGTGGATACAGGGAAAATAACTGTGGTGTCTCACTGAATACAGTAGTTGTCAGAATTGTGAGAGAATGTAGAAATTGGCAAAAATTACAGTTTTATTAAGCAGGTAGGAAAAACTGTAATTGAGAGCAAGGTACTTTTGAAAACTCTAGTTTAGTCCTCTCCTATTCTTGTAAAAAAAAATCTCTCCATGCTTCAAAATGCAATTTTCTACCACAGTCACTGCAACAAATCAGGTATTTTTTTGGTTTTTTTCAGGTTCTTTTCCTTTATAGTGGCTGCCGTTAAGTACAGATAGATGGTGCCTTGGAATAGAGAAGCTAACAATCTCAAATGTTCTAATACCCATTGTCACAAAGGTCTAACCAACAGTGAAGTCAAAATCTGTATATGTTGGATACCTAACTTTAGAAACTTCTGCTTTTACTGTTTCCTCCTCCGAGTTTACCACCAGTTCCCATTATTTTCTAACTCCATAGTGATCTGAAAGCAGCCCAACATAAAATTAATTCCTTTAAATAAAAACTTCCAAATTTTTGAACTAAGTATTATTTTTGTTGTTTTGTGGAATCAGATGACTGCAAATGCTGACATGAAATTCACTATGAAGTGGACAAATAGAATCCTGGCAATGCCAGTAGAGATTAGCTTAAAAATTATGTTGCAGCCTTATGCTCCTGCTTGAAGTCCTCTGAATTAAATGTTTGATACATTTTAACTGAAATCTATCATTTGTTTATTCCTGGGACTATATGGGGTTATTAAAGCAAGGACTTGAACTGGGCTGGAGAATATGCGTTAAAAATATACAAGTGTAATTTGATTAGCTGAAGAAGAAACTTCTTAGACCAACAGTACTTGGAAAGCATTAAAATACCTATGTGGATTTTATTCTATTTGGAACAGAAAAGATGAAGCTGTGAGCTGTGCAGTTTACTTCTTAAAGAAAAATAGTAGGAGTTACTAATTTTGTAAGAAACAGCAAGAAAACAAGCTGATGTACTCTGTACCACATGTTCAATGACCAGTGAAGCTCATCCCATATTGATAAAAATAGTCAGGGTCAGCCAGCACTATTTACACAACTGTTTTTTGGTTCATTGGAGGCAATGTTGAAATTGCTGTTCTGAGGATACCACAGTGCTTGCTAGAGCAGATTGAGCAGGTTATTTCAAGTCAGTTATGGAAGACAAGAGAAAAAATATAAAGTGAGGGTAAAGGTGGATATGATCAATCCATTTGAAGTATGTACACTCTTTTTATGTAATTTGAACATATGCTCAAATGATAATTATAAATTTAATTATATTTAAATTATATTAGTGAGATTGAATGCAGTGGAACAAAAGGGCTATAACTGTGTTTTAAAGAGTCTCATGAAGATTCCTCCAGGTTAAGTGAATCCCTAGGGTCCAAGCAGACTTTTTTATTCTGACATTTATTAGCATATGACTGTGCCAAGACATAGGCAGGATGCTTCTACAACAGAGTCTAACCAGATGTACTAAAACATTTTAAAAATAATTGTCTGTATGCTCCACTTATGCTCTTAAACAGATGCTGATGCAGTAGATTGCACTACACAAAATTGTTCAGCCTGTCTCTAGCCTGGAGCTTAAAGGGAAGATTGAGTCCAAAATGAAGAATTCTAGGAAAACTTATAGGAGAAATAATTGTACTTAGGAAACTGGACAAAAATTTGGTGTGTTTTTAGCTTCTGGAGGTATGTTCTATTTCAATTTATCTCAGCAATATTCATCATGATTTACTGACAAAGAACAACTCTGCGAAAGTGATCCCAATACGCTTTAAAGCATTGGCAGCAACAACAAAACAAAACTAAACAAAGTAGAAAAATAATGATTTCAGTCAACTTCAAAAAGAATTACCTAAGAGTAAGGAAGCCTGTTAAAAATTTGCTAAAGAGGGTAACCAAAAGACAATAAAAAGCTGACTAAAAGAGCTAAATCCCTTGCCAGCAGAATGAGCACAGTTTGGAGACTACACTGAAGGTAAAAAGGATATGCATACTTCCTGTCATGAAAGATTTGAAAAAACCTAAAGGAAGCCAGCATGGCTAAATAACAATACAAGAAAGATTAGCAAATGCAAGAAGGCAAGTTTGAAAATGTTGAAGTGGTGTCCAAATATGGAAACTAGAGAGGATGAAACTTTGGCAGGTTAAACATAAAAACAGAGTAAGGCAAACCAAAAGACTGGAAAAAAATGCAAAAAACAATAATAAATATTTTTTCAAATATATCAGGCACAGGAAATCTGCCAGAGAGTCCAAAAAGTCAGCCTAAAAGGAGTACTGAGGGAAGACAGGGCCATAAAGAAAAAGAAACAAAATTGAACCTTTTTTTTGTTGTTGTTTACTGTGGATATACGTGAAAAGACTCTCAGATGACAAAGCTTCTTTATTGAGAACTCATTGAAGAGCTGATTAAAATTTAAGTGCTAGCTATGAAAGGAATACATAAAAAGAATTATAACTAGTGTCATTCACCAAGGAACTGAAGAATAAAAAAGTTCAACCAGTAAGTGTGATGTACAACCTTTGAATTAGAAATGTCTGTATGCCCGTAGACTGGAAGGGAGCAGATGTGATACCATTTTCTGAAATGGGTTCCATGACAGAACCAATCAGCTAATGACTAGTAAGCTTATCATTTTCATTGGACAAATTGAACTAGTGTGGTTGACACACCTGAAGGTCTGGATGCCATCCAGAGAGACAAGCTCGAGAAATGGGTCCACGGGAATCTCATGAGGTCTAACAAAACCAAGTGCAAGGTGCTGCACCTGGGTCAGGGCAACCCCTGCTCTCAGCCCAGGCTGGGGGATGAACAGATGGAGAGCAGCCCTGCCAAGGACTTGGGGGTGCAGGTGGGTGAGAGGCTGGACATGACCCAGCAGTGTGCACTCTCAGCCCAGAAAGCCAAATGTATCCTGGGCTGCATCCAAAGCAGCGTGGGCAGCAAAGGAGGAAGGGGAGTCTGCCCCTTTTCTGGTGAGATCCCACTTGGAACCCTATATTCAGCTCTGAGCTCCCAGCGCAGGAAGGACATGGACTGGTTAGAGGAAGTCCAGAAGAGGCCACCAAGATGACAAGAGGGATGGAGCACCTCTCCTATGAGAAGAGGTTAAGACAATTGTGATTGTTCAGCTGGAAAAGACAAAGCTTCTAAGGTGACCTAATTGTAGCCTAACAATAGGGAGCCTACAAGAAAGGCAGAGAGAAACTTTTTTTCATAGGGGTGTAGTGAGGACAAGGGGGAATAGCTTCAACCTGAAAGAGAGTAGGTTTAGATTAGATGTTAGGAAGAAATTCTTTACTGGGTATGGTGAGGCACTGGAACAGGCTGCCCCGAGAAACTGTTGGTTCCCCATGCCTGGAACACTGGAAGTGTTCCAGTCCAGGCTGGATGGCACTCTGAATCACCTGGTCTAGTGGAAATTGCCTGTGCCCATGGCAGAGGGGTTGGAATTAGATGATCTTATTGGCTCCTTCCAACCCAAGCCGTTCTCTGAAATTGCTGGTAAATACAGCAAAACAGAATCAGCAGACACATGAACAAATACAACATAATGAAGAAGAGCTCAAGGCACTATTGGAAAGGGAGGGTTTACCTTACAAGCCTCCTGGCATTCTATGAAGGAGATAATAAGCGTGTTCACAGGTCACCTGTGGCTTGTGCTAATAGGCTAATTCTCTCCATTGTAGCTAGTATGGGCCTCTATTTAGATTTGTGCTGGAAAAGGTGTCAATAACTCAGGGATATTTTAGCTATTGCTGAGCAACATCAGGGCACTTTCTTCTCCTCATACTGCCCCAGCAGCAAGGAGGCCTGGGGTACTCAAGAAGCTGAGAGGGGTCCAGCTGAAACAGTGGACCACACTGACGAGGATATTCCACAACATATGGCATCAAGCTTAGCATAAAAACCTGTGGGAAGGCTGACCAGGGAGCTGCTGCTTGGGGAATGAATGGGCATTGGTTGTTTGATGAGCAATTGTTTTAATTTCCATCTCTCCTCTGTCTTGGGGTTTATTTATCTTTGTTATTTTTCATCATCATCATCATCATCATCATCATCACCATCACCATCATCATCATCATCACATTATTATTATTATTATTATTATTATTAAGCTGTTCTTATCTCAACCCATGTGTTTTCTCACTTTATCCTTCCAGTTCTCTTCCCCCTCATTCTACAAGAGAAGACAAAAAATGCTGATGGACCCTGCAGGTATGAGTTCAAGGATGCAGATGTTTCTGTGCTCAGTACTCAGTAACTGTCAGGAAAAACAAACAATGTTTAAAAGCATTAAGAAGAAAAGCGAAAGCATCAGTGTGCTAATGAATAGAGTGTACCATCTTTCTTTGACAAAAGGTATCATCAAATAAAACTTGTAATTGACTGAGTCAAAACAAACAAGATAATGTAGCTGAGCTAAGAAGATTTATGCCAGAAATTTTCGAAGAGCTAATAAAAGACAAAACAATCAAGGGCAATTAAACAAAATATCATCCCTGACACAGCAATTTAGGCACTGAGCCACAAATTCTTGGAAGTCCAGAGAGTATTCCAGGAAAGTAATACTGTAAATTCTCTTTGGTTCTGTATTTGTTGCCCCTGGAGAAGAGAAGACTTTGGATGGACTTAATAGCACTCTTCCTTCCTTCCAATACCTAAGAAGAGGCTACTGAGAAGACAGAGATTGAAGAAGAGATCTTCTGGTGTGTCTTTCAACCTGAATGATTCTGTATTTCTATGATGCATTAAGTTAGAAACATGCTAGAAACATGTTACTGGGCTTTCTGGGCTTTAGTCCAATCCAGTGTACCAGTTCTCATCTAATACATATGTAAGTATCAGAAACACTATTAAAAACTCGTGGTCAAACTCAAGTTCAGTAGAAATTCACCATCTCTGCAATATGGATGTGTCACTTATATTTCCAGCTTCAAGAAACAAGACTTGCATTCTGAGTTTTCCCTTTATGTTTTCAAGAAAAAATAATATCAAAGTCCTCACAAATAATATAGATTTTAAAATCCTATTTGAGTCCTTTAAGAGAAATTTTGAAAAAGTTTTGTTCCCTGGACTCTCCAGCAAGATATTGAAATACGCCCAGTCTCACTTTTTATCTGGAAGATAGAGGGAATTATTAGGGGGTTACTGCCTTAGAGAAGAATAATAATAGATAAAGGAACTGGTTGAAAATATGAAAATGAAAAATAATATGCAGTACCACTTTAAAAAGTACAGTACCATTTGCAGTACCATTGAAAAATACTGCAGTACCACTCTAAAAAAGAGCAAGGAAGGGATGTAGTGAAAGCAACAAAAAATGGCAATAAATCAGATGTTTTAAAATCTAACTCAGGCATTTGTGGGTTTGATCTCCTGGAAAGGTAGATTAAAGGAAAAGTAAAGCATGGAAGCAAGTACTTACTGAAAGAAACCTGATGAAACACACAATTAACCTGATACACAAAGAAGAGAGAAGGAATGGCTTTTGCTTCATTAGGTGCAACTGAAGCAGAAACAAATCATACAAGAGGTGGAACACATCGAAATATACATCAGAAAGAATCAGTACAAAGGAACAGCAGAAGTGTATGGGGTAAACCAAGTGTTAAGTCATTGAGGAGTAGCAGGTGAAGAGAGCTGGACAAGAACAGAAAGGAGTTAGCAGGGTGCTAACAAAGCAACATGGTGTTAAATGGAAGCCAAAAGAGGAGTGTCCTTGTCCTTATCCCTTAACTCCCAATCTCACAGAAAACTGGCTGTGCAGTTAAACTGGGATGGGAAATTATCAGAACCTGTATAGAAATTGCACGCCTGAGCAATATTAGGGATATTCCATTTTTATACCATTTCAGGATTTGTGTTACTTTGCGCAGAACATGAATCCGGTCAGACTTGACACCTACAAAGCACAGTAAATTAAATAATCTGTCTCAGGTTCTCCTGAATAATTATCTGTTCAAAGCAGCTTGGGCTGGTGAGTAGTTAGAATATGTTCATCGCAGAAATTATTGCACTCACTGATAAGCCTTTCGGGCCTTTACTAGCTGAAAGTAAGTCCCCAGGAACCACAAAAGAGCTGGCTGGGTATACTGTGGGAGGGGTGATGATGTGATTTGCATTTATATCTTGACGAACATTCATACTGTCACATCACAGCAGAAACAGACACTTATGCACACATAAATGGTTTATACAGGAAGGCCACGCAAGAGATATGCAGCAGTATTGCATCCAGAGTAACTTCAGCCCAGTACAGGAATGACTCAATCAAAATCCAACAGTCTTTATTTTGCTTTTACTTGCAGTACTCTGAGTACTCTTTTTGTAGACTGATAGTCATATTCATGAATATGTTTCAGTAACATGTGGCTTACCTCATGAGCGTATAGAAGTTTTTAATTCACATTTGTTTTATGGAAGCTGAGGATTTTCTGAATACCTCCTTGATACACATGAAACTTGCTATTAAGATGTGTCACAATGAAAAACGATAACATATTTTAGAATGACCTTTAAGGTCTCACTCAAATATAAAATATGCAGTACTATAAACTGCACAATTGTGTAAGCTTGTTTAGGAAAAAAAGGCTTCTGGTCTTGTTAGCACCAGGCAAACACAGGATATAATTAATACATTTGTATAACAATAAATATAATTATTCCATAGATAGGGATAGAAAAATGGCATTATTCATACAGATATTGAGGAGTGAAGCACCAGAGACGTTCAAAAACCAAGCAGAAGTCAATAAAAATATTGTCTTAGAATTTATTTTCTTTTATATTCTGTGACATGGATTTCTTCACTTTCATAACTATGAGCTCAGCCAATAAACAAGATTCAAAAGGTACACAGAGTTTATGCCTCTGAGCTTTCCATGTCCACTGGCAAGTTCAAGAACTGATCAAAGTTTAAGCTTCCAATGTGGAATGAAAGAAGAGCATCTAAAAACAGAGCATCTGTTTTTTGGAGTGCTTTTTGCTTCCCAGAAAAT
This sequence comes from Phylloscopus collybita, assembly GCA_027886175.1. Taxonomy (NCBI): domain Eukaryota; kingdom Metazoa; phylum Chordata; class Aves; order Passeriformes; family Phylloscopidae; genus Phylloscopus; species Phylloscopus collybita. The sequence goes on along the minus strand of JAJNNQ010000137.1, from coordinate 42,554,063 downwards.
GAAGGCACAAAGTATGCATTTGCACCAAACAATTTTATAAAACATGAGCCTCTAGGTATTCCCACAGACATCATTTACCACAGACTATTTAGTTTTCCTCCTTCTAGCTCTGGGCTAGTTCCATAGAAAGTCTGAAGAGACCATAAATCTCTTTTCAGGCATCTAAAACTACACGTACATTAACACATAATTTAGCGAACAGTAAATTGGCAGACTGAAGCTACTGGTGTCCCCACAACCACATGATGTGTGTTTCAGGGCTCATCCCTCAGACTAGACCTGGTCTGATGCCTTGAACTGAACATCTCCATCTTGTCTATGATTCATAGCAGCTCCAAGGACTTGTCAGTCGTTTGGACCCTCACTAGGGGTTAGAGCACATCTGCAAGTTCCTGCAGAAAAGCTTACGGATGAATTTCACACAGATAAGAACTAGTACACGTGCAAAAAATCTGTTTTATAGTCAAATCAATGTGGATCAAGTGGTGATGACTGAGAGTTAGTTTCAAAGCTACACTACTGCATGAATCAACACCTTCAGGCGCATAAAGCCTATCTCCAATATGGGGGTGTCAACAGTCTTCTGATTTGACTGCACAGAAAATAAAACTTATGCTGGCAATAAAATTAGCTCAGAATTTCATCTGTGAAAGTGAAACCAAATTCTACCTTCATCTTTAGAGCAGCAAAATTTACCTTCATATGAGAAATGGACATACTCCATTGCCCTTTGAAGGGTGGAAGCAAAACCCTGCTGAAAGGACTGGTGTGGCTGCAACGCAGACATCTGCAGGGGAGGAGAAGGAGGGAGGGCTTATGGCCAGGAAACACATCATGTTCCTTCTTCCATTGCTGGTTGAACCTCTGGAGGTCCCCATTATTTGCACAACCTCCCTACCCCAGGACAAGAAGGACAGGGTGAAACTAAGTGATCAGAGAAGTGCAGGATCATCCTTGCAAGCAGCAGGGTTATGGCTGAATGTTACCGGAACAAGAAAAGCCACTTGGTCCTGTCTAAGGATGACAATATCTGGAAAATCACCAACTGCAGCAAGCCATTATACTCCTGCTTCTCTTAGCTTCAGGCACCAAGCCCTAAGACTACTCTAAGGGTGCTGTCCTTAACTTACTGTGTGATAAAAATCTGTGCTTTTTGGACTTCAAAAGTTGCCCTGCACAGAGATGACTCTGATGTGAAAACAAGGCATATTAATCTAGGGCACAACTGATCCTGGCCAAGCAGTGTTGACCTGGAAACCAGGAGGAGAATTTGAATGCCGTTCAAGGTAATGAAGTGAAAGCCCCAGATCTCCAACTCAAGTAACTCAATTTGTATTAACAGGCAACAAAAAATGTCTGACACACATCACTGCCACTGTCAAGGAAGAACAGTGGGTGCTAAAGGCCAGAGATATAATTAAACAATTGTAACTGGAAGACTTGATGGAATGAAAGCTAAGGAAGAGAAAAACAGCATGGTTGTTCAGAAGTTTTGTTTCTCAGGTTGAGAACCATGATTAGAAAAACTTACAATTTATCTGTGAAATTTTTCTGGGTCAAGTGCTCTAATGTTTTGTTGGCTTACAGCCTTACTTAGATAGTAACAAGGAAAACACCAAAATGTCTTAATTGGTATGTGACTTTTTCTATTCCCCAGTGCAAAGTTAGCTCAGCACTCACAGGTCTAACCTTGGCTAAAATGGAATTGGAGAAGGTCTCAGAAAAAAAAAAAAAAAAAAAAAAAAAAAAAAAAAAAAAAAAAAAGTGAGAATGTTGTTAGCCCAACCAAAGTGCTTAACATTGGCCTTAAGTATTTTTAAAGCCCTTGTTTAAATTTTAAATCAGTAAGGGATTAAGAACAAACACATGCATTTCTCGTCTTGTTTCGATTGTGTGTAAGTAATTCTAAAGGTCAAGCACAGCTTTTTTTGGTCCCTGAAAAACTTCTCTGCATTTTGAAAGTTAAAAAACATAGGCCAGATCATCAGCAAATGTAAACTAGCAAAGTTTATCATAGTCAATACAGAAGGACAATTTACACTGGTTGAGATTCTGGGTGCTGTTTTGTAACATTCCAGGAGGAAAACATTACAATGTTTTTTAAAGAAATATAACCTGAAAGAGGAGAGACAGATTTCTCTGTTTGAGTCTCTGCCAGAGGGAATGAACTCAAAGGAGCAAAAATCAAGAGAATGAAAACAGGCAATTAAGTCCAGCTCTGGCGATGACAGGTATATTATTTCTTTAGGTTTTCAGTAGAAAGCCAGGCTGTGCATGCAGGAGCTCTCTACTGAGGCACAAAGAGCACCATAGCTTAAGGATTCCATTAATTCCAGTAAGTATATTGATTTAGTCCTTAGAGAAGAATCCCATATGCCTCTGACACAAAAGTTTTCTTAAAATATTTTACAAGTCCTGTTGGTGATCCCTGGACAGAAGAAAGAAGTCAATAGCCCAGAGATTCCAAGAATTAAAACAGGAGTTTCCCAAAGCTGACTTCAGAATATAGCACTAATTATACTGTTTTCTTCATAAGGTTTACCAAGTCTTTCTTCTGGGATATCAGAGAGGAACTTTGTATTTTTTTTTTTTAAGATATAATCCACTTCTTAGGTGTCTTTTTTGATGATTCTTGCCACGATGATGAAAAAAAAGCAGAGTGATATCCCAGATCTCACCTTCCAAATATGCTGCTAGTGCAGATCCAAAGGATGCTTAGGACCTGATCCGAAAGGTAGTCAAATCAATGATATACCTAATCAATGGAACAAACAAAGTCAATGTTTTTGGCCTCATCCTGTTTCCATTGAAGCCAAAGAATTAAATTTTCAGTGGCAACAACATCAAATAGTACTATTAAGTTTAAAATTCTTCATGAGTAAAACACGGAATCTCAGAAACACAGAATCATAGAATCTTAGAATGGTTTGGATTGGAAGGGACCTTGGGTTGCAACCCCATGTTGAGAGCAGGGACACCTTCCTCTAGACTAGGTTTCCCAAAGCTCCATCTGACCTAGCATCTTGAAAGACTTCATGAATAAAATGAGGTGCTCCCTATTAAAATTTTTTGCTATTAAAATCAGGCATTTATTTACTTTCCCAGTACCTCACAAAGAGGCTTTTGATGCTCTAGGAGAAGAATTTTTGAATCTGCCTTTTTTTCTCTGCTCCCATGCTGTAATCACTGCAGAATTTAAAGAGCATATTCATGTGAGAACACTTTATTTCCTAATTAGGGACAATTGGTATGTTCAGGTAATTATTTTTCTGAGTATCTGAAAAGACGAGATGCTTCTCAGATAGTCTGGTATCATGGACTTAAGTCAAAACAAATGTTTTCTTTCACCATTTCTTTCCCATTTTAGTGCATGTAAATAATAGCTGGGCTATTTTTATAACAGACCTGTAATCACAGTTCACGCATCTAATACAATAAACACTTACATGATTACTGTTAACAGAAGGTGAGTAGTAGTAGAGTAGTTACATAAGCATAACTCCCAATGAATAAGTGTTGAAAAGTATAGGGACAAATACCCATCCTTCCTTCCCAGCTGTTGAAAAGATTTCTAATCCCAAATATAAGAGCAAGCAAAGCCAAATATTAAGCTGCTGTACACCCCACATACAAGGACTCTTTCCTAGTACAAGCACGAGCTGGGTACTGGGATTCAGGCCACATGAACATAAGCCCGAAATAAAATTCTTTAAAGCATCAGGTTTTAGTATTTTTCATTTTAAAAGTTCAAAGAATTTCTATACCAGGATCAAAGTATGGGATTCAACCCCAAATATATGAATACCAACACACAAGCAAGGCTTAGAATGCATGAACTGAATGGTCTTTTGCAACAGAGCACTCTTCTGTGCTCAGGAGGCATTTCTGATTTCATTTGACATGCAAGACCATTAATTCCTTTTGGTGCATCTATAATACCACGTTCCGCTCTTTGACACCTGGTGTGGTAAAAATTCTTCCCATGTAAAAATCTGTAAAATTATGGAGTTTAGCTTTGGTTCCTGGGGATACTTGTTCTAAGGTGTTAATTTTCCTATTCTTTGTTTTAACTCTGTTCAAATTCACTAATATATCAATGTAAAAATTAATATCCTTTAAGTTTTTTTTTGTTTTTAGTGAGTGATACTTACCTTGATATACATAAACAAGGAGGGAAAACTTGTTCTGAGTGAAGCATCTTTGTTTTGTTTGCTCCTGAAGAAGCACTAATACAAAGTGTCAGTACGTAAGGAATTTCCAGAATCACAAAGCTTGAGTTATCTCTTTAAACCATATGCAGAGATTATAGCTGTTCTGGCATGCATTTTCCAGCCTATGAAATACTAAACCCAAAGCTATCCTGGTTTTCTAAAAATATTTTTAGAATGCAAAAGGACTAAGAATCTGAGGAAATGCCAAATCAATATTTAATTTTTTGCATTTGTTAGTCAGGGCATTTTATCTCTTTATGCATCTGTCCCACATGGTAAATGAAAAGGAGAAGCAGTAGATGGACGTATAATGAGACAATTAATTCATCAAAGACACAGAAGTGTGGTTTCAACAGACACAGTATACGTCCTTTATTAAATTTTGGAACTTTGATACAATATAGTCTAATAGTCACACCTTCTGTAGGGAATTTTCTATATTTAATTAAAAAGGAGAGGGTGAGGAATTTTCTGATTTGCAAATTAAGCAACATGACCAGGGAAAACCCCTAAACTCAATTCTTCAGCATGCAAGCAGACCTGAGCTTGAGCTGCCAGTGTAATTTGAATAGCTAGCAGCCAAGGCCGGCTTCTACTCCACATCAGAAAATGAGCCACCACTACCACCACCATTCCTGAAAGCCGAGTCCATCCTGTTTCCTTTTCTGGCCCATAGTTTGTTGTACTTTGCTGAGGCTGGAAAGCAGAGACAATAAACCCATCTTTCCCCTTCACCTTCTGCTTCCATTATCAAGGCTCCGAAAGCTTTAGGGCAGTTGCAGTTCTGCATGCAAAACTCTTCGGAGTTCTACAGAGGAGAACAGAGGAGAACAGGTTCATTTCCAGGTTGCTCATGTTCAGCTAGCATTTTACCAGATAGCTAAGATTTTCCTGGGCAATACGAGTCCCAGAAAAGAAACTGCACTTTTTGCAGCTTCTAATTTAGACAAACTCAAAGAGTTTCATGAGACAAAGGAAAAAATATTTTTCTGGGCTTAATTGTTGATTTGCACCATCCCTAGAGGAGATATTAGACTATTTAACACAAATACAAGGAAAATGTAAAATGAAAATGGAACAGAGTAGGCAACCAGGCTGCTTTCAACTCCGTGTATAATTATTATTAACTTGCTTCTACATATCTTGTAGATGTTCTGTATGTCTGGAGACAGAGCAGAGCCTCCTTCCAGTATGCTAGTTCCTCTTGTGTATAACTCCCTCTCTGCCAAGTAAAAAACCGAAAGACCTAAAGTGGTTACTGCATGCTCATGTGGACCCAGAATTCCAGAACTGAATGCTGCCATTTGTCTCTTCCTAATTACCATGAATTCTTCTTCCTTTATATATTCAATGGAGTTTGGATTAACACAGCCATTCTGTTTAAAAATCAAACCTCAGTATTGTCACTTGCAGTGGTCTAGTAGCTAAATTTATCGTATCTTATCTTGCTGAGGAATCTTTGCCGTGTTCCAGGATCATTTGTTAATGTCACAGCAGCCATTGAAATGGCAGAAGTTCATTATATTGTTATTGCTCATACAGCATAACAAAACTCTAAACAGAAGGTCAAATTCTGATCATGTGACTATGTATATAAATAAAGAATATTTCCACTGAGTAAGATGAAATTGCTGGAATAGCTGGCCAAAGATCTAATCTATTATTGCGGCATTCACAGAAATAGCAATTAGAAATAAACACATGGACACACATACAGTGACTAGAATATGTAACACTATCTTGCTGTAACATTAGATTTCTCTTAGAAAGCAAATGGGAAAAGATAAAGACTATGACAGCATTTTGCAATACTTTACAAAAAAAAAACAAACAAACAAAACAAACCAAACAATATCAAGCCTAAATTCCTTGAAATATAAACTTCATTTGGCTAAAGGAACTTTTCAATAGAATGAATGTACTCTGCTGTAGCCCATTTAGTTTAATTTTGCAGTTTTTCCCTACTCCCTTAATCCAAGAGAACAGGCAAAAAAGAATTGAGTGCAGTCCATTTCAATCCCATACTTTGGCAGGCTCATAGAGGACTTCTTTGAAAAAATGAACAGAAGCGAGACCCATTACTAAATCTGCCCATAACATTTTACCCTAGATCAGAGATAGGAGCAGTTTCCAGCACCTTTCTTAGTTCTTCTGTTTCTAGGACCCTTCTACCCTCTCAGAGCACTGAAACAGGCAGGACTCCTTGAGGATACCTGAACATGTCTGAAACATCCAAAGCCTGGCACATGTCATGTCTCCTCCAGGAAAATGGAAAGCACAGAGAGAAGGGGTTTAGATGGCTGAGGATCTAGTTTATGTCGCAGCACCAGCAAAGCATCAGCCTCTCTAAATATAAAGTATGTATATATTCATACATGTTTCGAAAGACCACTCTTGTTCACACTACTGTCTTGTAGAAGCTCTTTCAAGCACAATTTATTTCATTTCTAGCTTACCTTTACTATGTGATTAGGAATTTATCCTGATTCACTGCTTAGCAACATATGACATGAAGAATTTAGAACACATACTGATCCTTACAGCAACCAAGAGAAGTGCCACTACCTTGTGAAGTTTAGGGAAAACTCTCTTAGAATTTATTTCCCTGTATCACTCACTACATCCCACATAAAATCACATCAGGTGGTTCTGTTGTAGAAAGAACAAACAGAAGATTATAAAGGACATCAGTGACAATGCTTGAGAGGGAAATCCTACTCATTGCAGAGAGGTATTATATAGCACTCTATGGAGGCATGCTGGCTATTACCACAAACCAGATAGTAAAGAATTTCATGCACTAATATTCACCAGAAAGTTATGATTATTACCCTTCTGGTAGGACAGCAGAAGATGATATTGTTCTCCAGCTCTTGCCAGCTATTATTCTTTTCTACCAGCATATACAATCATGGAAGCATTTAGGTAGGAAAAGAACTCTAACATCATCAAGCCCAACCATTACTCCAGCACCACCACGTTCACCACTTAACCATGACCCTGTATAATAGCCACACTTCTTTTAAGTACCTTCAGGGTTGCTGACTCAATCACTTCCCCAAACAGCTCTCTCCAGTGCTTGACAACCCCTTTGGTGCAGAAATATTTCTCATATCCAATCTAACCCTCCCCTGGCATAGATAAGCATGTTTACTCTTGCTCTGTCACTTGCTACTTGGGAGAAAAGATCAACATCCCCCTGGCCCTCCTTTCAGGGAGTTGCAGAGAGCAATAAGGTCCTCTCTGGGCCTCCTTTTCTCCAGGCTAAACACCCCCAGATCACACAAATGCTCCAGACGTTCATCAGCATCTCTGCCCTTCTCTCAACTCACTCCAGCACCTCAATTTCTTCAAAATAAACCTTCTACAAGTGTTCAAAATTAATAAAATTTTCTTAAGACAATATTAACAGAACTCTTCACCCATTATTAAAGGAGAGAACTTGGGAAAGCCTCATATCTCGACAGTTCTGTATTGCATCAGGGTGTATGGGGGGGACCAATTACCTCACTTACATTTTCCACAGCTACAAGTGACTCTGACATATTTAAAAGCTGAGATAAACTTAGTTTATTTTCTTTACAAAGCTTTTATTTGCACTGAAAAAAATTATTCCAAATGCTAAAGAAAACCTCTGCTTTTTATATTTGTGATTTCTTTTTCTTTTAAGATTGGGCTTATTTCTTATTTCAAAGGAAAGAAATGTGTTGAGAAAGTAAATGTCTTAGAGAAGTTGAAGCTGGCAGCTCAAAGCTGTCTATTTGTCACTAGCTGCAGTATACAGCTGTAGAGCTCCAGAATCTCACACACTGCCAAGGGAACAGCAACCAATTTCAGTGCCAGGGCTGGGAGGCAAGAAGTTGGCAAGGATGCACTCCTACTTCTCCTATACAAATGGATACATAGGGAAGTGGGGACAGCTAGGGCTAAGTCTGAGAAGGAGGAGGAGGGAAGGCCATTCAAGCACAGAGGGGCAAAGCTCCTGAGGAAAGGCTGACATTAGAAGCAACAGAATTTGTTGATGGCAATTTTAAGCTGCTGGCTCTCATCAGATTTAACCACATCATTTCCAGTATCAGCCTGAAGTATGCTGTCTGCATCACTACATAACCTCCTTTCCAGTCTGACAGAAAAAGCATGCTCTCATTCAGCCTCTTTTTAAGAGGGTAAACCATGATAAAAGGTAGAAAATGGATTTTATCTAAGTCGTGGTGTGATTTTCCTGTAAAAAGGCACTAAAAAGGTTACATCATTAAATATAATAAAATATTTAATAATGAAATGTAAAAGAAATATAAAAGAAAATATAAACAGATATGTGTTAGATGTGTAACAAAAAGCAGAGCACCAGAAGTACACTAAGTGTACTTCTGTAAATTCTACAATAGTTAAAGAACACAAGGTAACTGAACGATATTGAAAGGTAGTTGGATTAAAATAGAAAGGTGTTTATATTTTACAAGATGCATAATCGGCTTGTGAAATTGATAGCAATGCGATAATTGAGGAATAACTTCAGGAAATTTTAAGATTAAAATGAAGTGGATAACAAAAATATTTGCATTACATTTCCTCTCTTTTTCACTCATGCTTTCCTAATGTTTTCTGAAATAACCCTTTACTAAATCTATGACTGTAGAAGAAAATGTGGAAGACTACCTTACTGAAAATGGCTGAGTGTACTGAGTGTCAGAGAGCATTGCATGATGTAGAGAAAAAGAAAGAAAGTGAAAGTCATTTAACACAGTTGTTCAGAGCTGTAAACTCTGGGGAAAGAGTTGTGACATGATTCTGTCCTTATAAGAATAATACTTTGAATTCATATTGCTTCATAAATGAAAACAGACTGAACTACATTTCTGTTTCTTAACCACTTTTTAAACTTAGTGAATTACATATTAAATGTATTAAATGAATACATTTCACAGATTGAATGTATTAAATGAGAATTACCACTCTTACACAAAATCTTAAGAAAGATGAACAGGAAAATACATCATCCTTTCAACATACAAGTGGCACTTTTTTATGAAATACGGTGGTTGACCCCACATGAAATCCATCTGAGGAATGACTTAGGCTAATTCATGTATCACAGCTCTACATTTTGCATTATTTCCCAACCTGAAAGGTGGGAGAAAAAATTTTACCCATGAAAAATGTGTGTTTCATATTCACATTTCTTGATGATGTATCCTGTCAGATCTCGGAGCTTTGTGTGGATTAGTGCTGCCATCTTAATGAAAATGAAAATCAAACTAAAAGAGTTTAGTTCTGTATTTCCTTATGCTGTAAACTAAACCATCAGTTTGGGGGAGTTAAACTATCGCACAAAAATTCATTTCAAACATTTCTCATCATTCTTACCAGGACCCCTGCTTGGAACAGGGTGCCTCTCTAGAGCAGCACTGAAAACACACAAATGACAGTGTCTCCTTGTAAATGGAAAAAAAAAATCATTAACTTTCTACCTTTCCTCTCTATCCTGCAAAGTGTGTGGATTCACTGACTGGTCTCCCCATCCTCCCTTCTTCAGCACTTTAGAAGCTTTAGCCGAGTGTTTCCTTGCAGTAATACAAGATGATGACATCTTCCCAGTGCGCCATAACATCTTGTTGGTAAAGAAAGATCTCATTTCTTTAGTGAGCTCCAAGAATAGAGGACCTTAGTATGGGACAAAATGGTTCAGCATTTCTGCATTCTTCTCTTTGTTCTTGTTAATAGAATGCTTTGATTGAATTTCCAAACCTCAAAACAGAGGAAATTCCAGAATTAAGGTTGGCTTTTACAGCACAGGTACTGTGGTTGGGTATTTCCTGAACATCTGTTTTACCAACTTTTTTATTTTCTTAGTATAACCTGAAAATACTATTTATAGTGTGTGCACTAGAAGAGAAAGTCCAAACCACAGCTTTAGGCCTGGACACATTCTCTGGCCCCAGGGTGTGTGGCAAAGGATGGTTTGCATCCACACAGCAAAACTCTCTTCCTTCCCCAGAAACTGCCTGCTTGAGACAGGTCTTGGCTTGTACTCTTCCTCCGAGCTCAGGCCTGGAGTTCACAATGCTGGCTGGACTGAACCCATGCCAAAATAAGTGCTAAAAGTTAAGCTGCAGAGACCATTGCATGCCAGTACTTGAGCTCTGTTTCATTTATTAATGTACATATTGTGTAGTAGGCTGAGGAGGAGGATCAAAAAGCAGTAGGGAAGGGAAAAAGCTATTTACAGTAAAGCATAACTTCAGCCCAAGAACAAACAGGTATAAATTAACAATGAATATATTAGGCTTCAAATTAAAAGATGGTTCCCAACCACGAGGTGAGTCAAATTCTAAAGCAACGTTCCCATAGAAGAACAAGAGCAGGAGGGTTAACTCATTTTATGCTGGTAATGGATAAACCTTCAAATCAAGGACTGAAAGATGCAGTTCTTGATTGCATGAATCTCAGCCCAGGGAGACCTTCTACTCCTACCTATGTTTTAATCCCTGCTAACACAACCAGACTTTATAAAATAAAGAGAAAAAGGATGACATAATATGGCTGTGAAGTCACTGTACCTGATACTGTACTTCTCACTTCTTTCAAACTAAATGCATTTTATGAAAAAAGATGTCAATTTTTTGTTGAAGAGGAAAGTCTCAGTTTTCCCTGTAAACAGCGAATATTTATATCCAATACCACTTACACAGCATTTTGTTTCCAAATGAACCCATTTTATTGTGAAACTCCCTAGGGCTGTAATTATTGTGACTAGGATGACACAGACTAATGCAAATCAAGAGATCTAGGAAATCTAGGAACAGAGATATTTATTTCTCATACATTTATCACTTCCAAATTACTGGAATCAAAATGTAAATATAACAAGGAGTTACTTAATAATGGTAGAAATTATAAATTTTATTTTCTTTGGAAAAATAATTGTACAAGCAAAGTAACACTTTTTTTTTTTTGAGCTTGTACTGTGATAATTAATGCATAATTAATACATAATTAATGCAGTGGTTGTCCTGTCCTGTAATAAACATCAAGTTTCACTGTAGCTGTTTAAGGGGATGTATCAGCTTGAACTGACTACCTCTAACATTGCCTGGCTTGGTGATTGTAGTGCATAATTATCTTCTTTTTCTCCTGAGTTGGAAAAGGAACAAAATGTCAGGAAAGGAAAAATCATGTAAATCTTGGGGAAATGATTATTTAATACAGTAACTATAAGTACTTGCAATTGCTGTAGGCAGTGTGTTTTACACTCTCCTTGGATATGCTCCTTGGAAGCATGTACTGTGGTCATATTAACTACAGCACTCTGAAGAAATTGCTATATGTAGAATACAAAAACTGCTCTTTTTGCATTCAACATCTCTGGGGACACCCCACAGCAGATGGCTGGTAAACTTTAGCAAGAGAATATTCTTCAGGGTTAGGGCTGATAACTGCATCAGCTGATCAGAGATTTGAGCACTGCTCTCCAACACCCGAATAAACCCAACAAAAAAACTCTGCAAGGAAGAGCAAGTCACCCTTGTGGGCTTCCATCATTTCAGAAAAAGAAAAAATGTGTTGATTGTACTCTGGCAAACTGAGCCATACTGAACACTGTTGAACATAACCACTAAGAACTACCACAGCATGGCATACACTGCCCCGTGGCTTGGAAAACAGCTGATCTGTCCATCCCAAGGTATACTCCAGCCTCACTTTGAATGCCAAGGATCGGAGTTGCATGGGCACCATTTATCCCTGCAACCTCCCTCCCACAGAAAGGAAACAGAGGCTTGCCATCAGAGTCTCCCTGATCTTTCAGGAGCAAACATATAAATAATTCTTCAAAAGAAAAAGTGGTGTTTTTTAGTGCAATCCCAGATTCAGACCCCTCTTGGCACATATGTGAAGAAAACCTTGAGAGTTAAGACCAAAAAAATCTTTGAAATGCTGCTGTTCTCTAATCTTCTTGGAACTTTAGTGGCTGCAAAATTTTACAAAAGTTTCAAGGAGCTTCACATTTCTGCTAAAGTGTGTGAACATTGCAGGGTCATCAGAAGCCAAAAGGGGATTGTCAAGCATTACAAAACTTCAGCAGCATCAGCTTTTCCCAGATTTTTGTTCTCCAAGTACCATTTTTTTCCTAGCTGAGAATTTACCCATACCAGTGAGATCTTCAGTATGCTAAAATTGTAGCATACTGAAAGAATAGTAGAAGTAAGATTTCCTGTAAGTCAGGTAATGGTTACTTTTTAGCATCTACAACTATATTTTTACAGGCTCTTATTGAGTTTTAACAGCATCAGTGCAACTTCCTATTTTGGGCTTGTCTTCCTTGCCAAAAAGTTCTCTTAGTAAAACAGAGTATCCTTTGCAGGCTAATTAAACTGTCATTTTACTGGAAAGTAAACCAGTAAAGACACCAATGGACAGAAGCACTTCTAAACTTTCAATAAAAAAATCCATCATTCCTTCACTCCATCAGTATTTCAGACCAGGATCATACTCAAATAAAGTCCACTTTCCTTCTATTGACAACAAAGACTACACTCTAGTTTTTTTCTACCTGCTTGTCTCCATATCTGCTTCTGGGCAAATAAATCTCACATACAATCATGTAACTCCAGCCTCCTTCTTGAACAGATTTCTAGTAGATTGAAGCTCCCTGACTCCATCCTATGATGCACTGCTTGGTTCTTCTTTTTCATTTAGATGGGTTTTGGAGAAGCATCATAATGAGATACTGAGCTACTCCTTCTGTCATTTCAATAAATAATTGAATTTCAATACATTTTTTTTCCTTTGGAGATATCTGTTCATCCAGAATATTGCATTTTACCCCATCTGGTGTCAAGATCTGATTAGTGAGAGATGCCCCTGCCTAAATTAAGGTTCAAACGACAACATATGCCAAAGTCATTAACACAGATTTTATTTATCAATGAATGTAAATTTGAGAGATAGAAAGAAATAGAGACATGGGGTAGGAGGAGAGAAGAACAGTTCAAACAGAAGATAGTCACCACCCATGGATCCAGCGTTTCTGTTCGTCCTTCTTTACTCCGGGCTTCTTAGTGGAGGGGGTTCTGAGGTCATTCAAAACATCACTATTTATAAGTTTTAACAAGCAAAGGAATTAATACTCATTGGCTAAAAAGTTCTCTTATTCTATTGTTTAAATGATTCTGTCACTTCTAAAGTTGCTTAGTCCCATGCTCAGTCTTTTTTCTGAGTCAGTGGGTTTCTTGGGTTGATGGGTTCTGAGTCAGTGACAACTATCTCCCCATGCCAAAATTAACTTTTACCCAGTCTGAGTTGATTTCAGCACAGCTGCTGAGTTGGTTTTCCTTGTGGTCTGTAAGTTCTGCATTCTTTAAGTCCATTATCAGTGATAGATTCTTCTCCCTCAGCCTATTAACCTCGCCCTAGGTCTGAGATAAAACCATCTTTTTCTTATCTCAAGTTCCCTGTGGTGTCTTAATTTACAACCTAAATTCCAAGCATCCATGGAGGCATATTCAGGGGGGCTTCAGTGGTTGTTAGTGGTCACAGATGCCATCTGTCCCATAACTTGGGGTGATCTTTGGCTGGTGATATGTATATGAGCAGCTGCCTCTTAACACAGTTTGCCACACTGGGAATTTTTGTCCAGATGCATTAACGAGGATCTCTACTCCAGCAGGCCTGGAGTTAGTGCCATCGTGTTGCTTCTGTGCTTATCTCATGACAAAGTCCTTTTGTGGCCTAACAGTGTTTGAGACAGGAAACTGTGCTCTTTAAGTCCTTACGGCTGATCTGCCAATTGCTCTGCCAAATGAACTATGATTTTACCATATAATAACTTCATTATCCTAAAAATCTGAGTCTGTACTAATATATTATGAAGAATCAGTTCCATGGAAACTGCTTCTCGCAAATCAATCTTCAGAGGCAGGTCATGTGAATGAAAAAATGCACCTGAATCCTGTGCTCAATGAAATAAAAAGTGTCTCTGTAGTGGTGTGTATGTCCCCGTGGACTAAGTATTGATTGGGTCATTCATTTATTCACTGACCAGTGATACTGAATAACTGCAGAAGTTCCTCCTGTCACTTGTATACAGCACAAGAGGTGCCTGAAGAATGCATCTTGTATGATGCTTAGAAGAAACTAAGTCTCTCTAGCAACTGTTGAGCATAAGGCTCAATTAAAAATTTAAAATATGTACTTTGATAGAATATTAAATATTGGTTGTGGTTGTGCTCTGAAATAAGTATGCACAAGTTCACTATAAGAGAATAACACCTAGAACATTTTGTGGAAACAAATATAAAGACCTCTTACAGAGATAGTTATCCCAATGAACTTCCTCAATGTCAAAGTAATTAATGTAATTTTCTGTAAATCTTGCAAGCTTGCAAGGTTTGTCTTTTCTGTAGAAAGTAATTTCTCTACAATTGTGTACTTCTGTAAATAAAACTTAAAGAAGTTTTAGGCCATCTTTTGAGTTTCTTGGCTCTATATACCTCAATTTTAAATATCATTTTTTTCAATTTTGTGTGTCTGAAGTAGGTTAGGAATGTGTGTACTTAGTACTCTATGTCCTTAAAAAAGACTGGTGAGAGGGGATTTAACTGAGCTGATGCTACAGGCCAGGTCTCTGTGCCAGCAAAGCCCCCACATGCTCAGTCTGTAACCGATTAGACAGGATTAGTGTGCCATCTTTCTAATACGCACACACTGGTGTTTGCCTTCACAGCTTAAATGGTTTCATAGGAGAATTTTTTTCAATTTTCCAGGTTGACACAGAACACTTTTTAATCCAGCAATCTCAGTTGCTGAGGCTGGATGTGATCCTGCCTATTCCCAAATTCCAGCTGTTCCAGCCAGCAGCCAAGCTATCAATAGACTGAGTGCAGACATTCTTCACACAGCTGAAGCTATGGAAAGCACAGCAGATATTCCATAGAATTCAATAATAATAATAATAATAATAATAATAATAATAATAATAATGAATAAAAATTCAGAGCCATTTAAGAGCCATTTCTCAGCTGGTAAAGATGGTGAGGCTTTTCCATTCATGTTAGACTGAAAAGGCTTAATTTTCAGTTGCTGGTATTTCCATACAGGCTGAGCAGTATTCCTGGTGAGGACAATCCTGTTGAATGGGTGGAACTAAATCCTGTGAAGATCTGGGATAACTAACACTGTTTTCCATATCTTCCCTGTAAAGGAACAGGTTTTCACAAAACTATGACAGGGCTGTGTTCACCCCTAAGCATTTAGAAATGCAAATAAGCTAGGCCATAGAAGACTGAATGTGATTTGCAGTTGTGCTTTGGAAAGCTACCAGTCAATGTACTAACGGTCCGTGGCTAATCAGTTCTCACCTGGGAAATCAAAAGTTGGTACTATGTTGGAAATGGGAAACACTAATAAAAGCATGCTTTCTTATGGGATACAACAGACATAAGGTTGTAATGTGTTTAAAATACTAAATTCTGAAGTTAATAGAAAAGTCTTCCCAAACCAAACTGAAGACAGTGTCAGCAGTAATGCACTCGAAAATTGTCAACACAAAAGGATGAGATTTAAAGGGCACTACTCCACTATAGTTGGGTGTTAAACACAAGAGCAGGTTCAGTAAGTCAGATTGGGGATGGAGACAAAAGCTGCGTGACGCCAGGATGGTAAAGAAACTTAATTATGCTTAAGAGTGTTATTCTCTCTGCACAACTACCGTAACTGGATACAGAGCGTCCACTGAAGTTTTCCTGTCATGAGTAATGGTGCACTGTGATGGAGTTCAACATGAAGAAAGACCAAAAGTATTTTCCATAAGATAGGTAACTGCTGCGACAGACTGCGCTTTCACACTTTCCAGGCCTTCTCCCCAGGAGACTAAACTGGTCATCTGTTCTAAGGAGGAAATATGCCATAACATTTTAATTTCCTGGCCCTAGTTGCTAACAGTGTAGACAGTGAAAGCAGCTTTGGCCATTCACTGCTAGATGAGACTCAAACAGTCTTTTCAGTGAATGAGGTCCTTGCTTTCTTTTGTTGTTACAGGCTTCCTCCCTTTCACTGCTTGTCTATTGCTTTAGAGGAAGACACTATTAATGTATGCATATAAAAGTCTGAAAAATTCAGCTCAGTAATAATTAGGAAATGCAAAAAAAAAAACAAAAAAAAAAAACCCAAAAAACAAAGCTAACAAAAAAAGGAATGAATCCATCAGTACTGTCATGTTGTAAAAGAAAAATTATTAAACACAGAAGCAAACTGATATTATATGTTTATCTGCAAAATGACATTAGATGTTTATCTGATGAACTCCAAATATATAGCAGAGTTGGAGATGAGTTCAAAACCTTTCTGCACCTGAACAGCACACCTTTACTTTGGCAGAAATCTAGTCTTTAAAAAAAAACTTACCATTAATTCTAGGCGAAAATTAGACAGACTTTTCTAATGAAATCTCTTACTGTACACTCTGAGCATGCCTAATCTCCTTTAGGAAATGACCATTGACTGGTGCACACTATTCTTTCTTCATTTTAATGTTCTTTAGATTTTCACCTAGTATGGCTGTTTCAGGAGATACTAGTTCCATACACTGCTCTTTTAATTCACACCCAAAATTTAATCCATATTCACCTTGTGAGCTGCCTTCTCAAAAGAGGACTCAAATTCTGTGGCTACTGCTGTGCCGAATTGGCCAGGAGACTCCAAGCAGTAAGCCGTCGCTTTTCCACACCCAACACTAACGCATTATTTACGCGGGATGCAAATGGAAATAGCATGTGAAAAGACTTGCAGGATCACCTTGGCAGAAGCGTTAGGAGGCACTGCTCAACAATTTTTCTGTCTGGAGCAGGTAAAGGCAGATTCTAAGCTCCAGCTGAAATGCTTATCCCAGTGCTTAACGTGCGTTCACCGAGTATGGGAAAGCAGCACTGGAATGGCAATGGCAAACCCGGGGCTGCCACCTCGGCTGTACGCGCCGCTGCAGCGGCTGCTGCGCTGGGAACACCGGGCACCGACCGGCTGGGAGCGCCGCCAGCCTCCGAGCCCGCTGCCCTCCCCGCCGCGGGCCGAGGCGGCGCCCGGCGCCGGGTTCAGCCGGGGGGCACCCCCCTTTCCACCAGCGTGGGTGCGGGACCCAACCCAAGGGCTTGGCTCGGCGCCCGCAGCCTGGCTGACCTCAAACGCCGCGGCGGTGCGCGGCTCCCCTGCACGCTGCCAGAGCCCACCGCGGGCAGGGCCGGAGACCCCCGCCCCGCTCCCCGCCGTCGGCTGGGGTTGCCTGTCCCGCGCACCGCCGAAGCTCCGACACCGGGCAGGAGGAGCCCTCTGCAACCACCCCCCAGGGGCCGGTACCCAGCGCCCCCGCCCCACACCCCTCTCCGCATCCCCGCTCCCCTCCGGCGCTGGCGAGGGGCAGGCTCAGCTTGTTCCTGCCTCCAACTTCCCCCAAGTTAACTCGGGTTTCCCCCGCCCCGCAGGGTCTGCCTGGGCTCCCGGTCCTCCGGGAGGGCGGGAGGGAGGGGAAAGGCGTGTCCTGCCTGGGCCGCCGCCGCCGCTGGTGGAGGCAGATCGGAGATATAAAAGACCTGGCCGGGGGCTGCCGGTGGCTTCAGCGAGCGCGGACGCTCAGGCGTGGGGAGGGGGCGCAGCGGGGGCGCGGAGCGGCGGCGGGACAGGCGGAGGCAGCGCGGGGCTCGCCGTGGGCAACCCCAATGCGTGGACTATCGGCTGCTGCATTATGCTGGAGCTACAGTTCCGCTGAAGGGAGTTTGCACACGGCCGGCTGGGCTGGACTGCAGCGCTGCCGTTCCTTATGAAGAAGGCACAAGTGAGTGCGGCCGGGCGGCGGCGGCGGGGGGCACCCACCTGCCCGCGGGCGCGGGGCCGGGGCCGCCGGCGCGGAGCGGGGCGCGGGGCGCGGGGCGCGGGCCGGGGCAGCCGCCGGGCGGGGAGCGCGCGTCCGCGGGGGCGGCGGCTCCCCGCCTGTCCGAGAGGTAGGGGGTACCCGCCGGGGGTGGGAGCCGCTGCCGCCGGGGAACGGGCTGGGGGAGCGCGGTGAGAGGGAGAACAAGGTTGCCGCCCGGTCTTGCCCTCGGCGTTCCGCAGCCCGTGGAAAAGTTGTAGCAAGCGGCCGGACTGGCGGCCGAGACTTGGGAGATCTCGGATGGCACTGGGAAAAATTGCCGTAGTAAATCAGTTGTCTGTGTTACCCTGACCAGTACGAGAACATGAGAAAATCAGGGGCAGCAGTGCAGTGGCTGCGGTTCCCGGTGTCTCCCCGCACGCCGCTCCAGCGTGCGGCGCCGGGCGGGTGCTGTGGGAACCCCGGCATTTCGCTCTTCGTCCTCCCGCATCCCGCCGGGAAGTGCCGCTCAGTGCCGCTGCGGGGGCCCCTGCCATTATTTCTGCAGGTTCTGTAGAGATTGCGGTCACTATGCTGTGCGTTTTTTAGAAGGAAGCAAGGGACCGACATGAGTGGAAAATTGTAACAAGAAGCGGCTCAAGGAACCTCTAACAGGAGAAAGTTTAAGGCTGGACTTCGCAAGGTGCCGATCCCCTCTATCCTGGCAGACCCCAGCGAGAGCCAGGACTACTCCGGGAGAGAACAATGCATGGACGTGCACACCGCTGCCTCTGTGCTGGGGGCTTTTCCCTCCTCCTACATTTCTGGGTTAGAAGTGAGATACTTTTTGCCTTCGTCTGTGTCTTGGCAATTTTTGGGTCACCTACACACCAACGAAGACACTTCAGAATACAGTCACTGGAAAAGACATAAAACATATTAAAAAAAAAAAATTAAAAAGACCTTCCTGAAGTATTTTTGGTAGTTAAATAATATTTCAAGAGATGGGAGGAATTAGAAATACTTACTTTCTGTCTGACATATTTAAATTTCACCTGGCCAAAGCACTGGAAAATATACCCATGTTTAAGAACTTAAAACTTGGAGACTTAATTTTTAGTGATGCTGAAGTACACCAGGATTTTATCTTACATTATCAGGTCTGAATTTTAGCAATGTATATCCATTGCTGTTATTCACATTAGATTACGATGGATGCCTTGAACAAAGATGTTTCAGACCCTGTATACATAATTATTTAGATGTGCTGAATAGATTATAAATTGTGAAGGATCTCTTAAAGTCTGAGAGGCATGTTTATGTGTTTACGAATGAGGATTTATGAGTGGAAGCAGTCGAGCATTTCATTGCATTTGAACTGTAAACTTACAAAGATCAACAGACTATTTTTGCAAATTCAGAGCAAAGCAGCAACAATCCCTTTCTCCCAGTAAACTGGGAAAGACAGGCGGTCTTGGCATTCAGGACCATATGGCTTGACTCAGGGGCTCACAAGCTGTAGCCTGTGGAACAGCTTCTTGTCATGGTGGTGAAGCATCTGTCAGCCTTCAAGCAGTTATGCTTCCTGCTTTTTGGAGGCACTGACAGGCTCCTAGTTCTCCAAAGGGTTGTTTGCTATATTTCAAGGAGTAGCAAACAAGTGTGGTACCAAACCATTAGTTGTTCCAAGAGGATCAGAGCAGGAGATACTTCAAGAAGACTTGCCATTAGAACCATGAAGACCCTGTGCAAAGAGAGAGAGCAACTGGAGTGGGTACAAGGAAGAGTAATTAAGCACATGGGGGCACTCAACACATTAAAGTAAATCTTAATCTATATGCTCTCCTGTGACTATTTCTGTCATTGTCTAGACTGGTACTGTCACAGTGAAAAGAGCATTGGAAAACCAGGAAAGAAGTTAATATTTCTTACAGTAAAATATTCTGCAATAGACATAGTACAGAAAGCAAGAACCACATGCTCACTGAGCTTTGCAAACACTTGGTAGTGCCTAGATATTGTTTAAAATAAATCAGGGAGTTTGATCTTTGAGGTAATGTTGCATAGTGATAATATATAGCTAGTGCAGCTGAAGGAGCAGCTGAGTCATACGTCAGTACAACAAAAGTGCTGAAAGAAAAGTCGTGCTGAGCAGTAGAGTCAACGTGAGCAAGTTGGTCCGTTTATTTAAATCAGTCTTAACCTGAGAAACCACAGGAGCTGCAGAAGCACATTCTCCAATAGTGTCAGTCCTAGAAGTGATGTTTATGGAACTCTGTGGTTTGATGGATATGTAACCCCCCTGTTTTAAACATACTAACACCTGGATTTTTCTTTTTAAGTCATGATTTTTTTAAAGAAGTGATTAAGCATTTAGGGTTCAGTCATACAAATCCTTTTTCAATGGGACTATTTCCATGAATTAATCTTATTGAGGGATTACTTGGATGAGAGGATTTGTAGGCTTATATACTTAGTAATTAAAACTATTATCAGAAGTGAGTTTATGTCCTTTTGCATGCAAATATAACAACAAATAAAATGTCACTGATGCCTGGACAGCCTTCTACAATTTGAATAAAACAGGGTGAGTGATCCCAGTGTGATATGATCTTGCAAAAACATGTACCAGCTTTCTGATTCCCTTGTTCTTTGTGTAATTTGAAGACAATCTAAATAGCATTAAGTTACTAAGAAATATGTTGCAAAGAGGGGTCACCTATGGGCTAGCTCTGAAGGCTGATAAGGTATCACAGATACATGGTTCAGGCACTTGATCTCCTGTGGTGAGTTAGATGCACATCCTCTTAGAAACCACAGTATTAAGTGTTAGATCTCAGCACAGCTTTCTACCTCTGAACATGTGCATTATTGTTGGCAGCTAAATTACCAACTTAGGTTATCCTATCTGTATGTTTGTGTCACTAAAGTGAACAATTATGGTGGACCAGTACCTGGAAAAAGAATTAGTACTCAAATTGGCACTTCCAGTCTCGTATCAGCAGGCTGAATCAGAAATGCCAATCGGATACCTGATGTGAGCTTGCTTTTAGGGGAAACAGTGACTTCTGATCATAAGTCTTCCTTGCTCATTCTGCAAAAAAATGAACACTAGGCACTGGAAGACATTTGGAGCTCATGATACCTATAGATCTGCTGCTCATTAAATAGAAAGAGAGAATTTCCTGGAGCGAGAAAAATGCTGTGCTATTCCCGTTAAGCAATGGACTAAGGTCTCCTCTGTTCCCTGGTTTTGAGTCTGCTCAAGGGAAGCCAGTTTGCAAGTACTGCAGCTGGAAAGAACACCCTGGAATAAAGAGTTGTATGGAGAATAAACAGCAGATGACCTGAAAGATTCAAGGGTGGCAGAGCATTTTGTAAGGCATGTGTAGTGATCTTTTTATTTATTTCTTTTCTTCACCTGCTTTTATTATGTACCTGCAGGTTTTTATCCCTGTGAACTATTTGGCACTTGATTTTGTTGTTTACAGTGAGACCAGTAACCCAGTCTTCTCCTGACCCACTTCTGCCATTGCAGTGAAATCTAGTTTTTTCCTTTATGCACTGCATGCCAGTCCTCCAGGTACGGTTCTGCAAGCTGACAGTGCCATTCTCCAAGTTTTGTTATGTGATTTAGTGGCATGCTGGCTCATGTAATCACCATATTGTATGAAAGTTAAGAGTTGGCAAGATGCAGCCCTTGCCTTCAGATGGGCAATGCTCAGTATGCAGTATGTAAACACAACACCCATTTATTAGAAGCAAAGGAAGGAAAAATCTCCCTACGCAATTCCATTTGAGTGTTGTGGGAGCTGACGTGAAAATGAAAGTGCTTGTTCTCGCCCTGGTCTTTGGTGTGCCAAACCTGAGATTAGTCAGCCTTTTAAACACACTATAAAACCCCTTGTTTTTTGTTGGTTGAGTTTTTCTCCATGTTTGTGGGAAAAGGAGATGGATGGATATAAGGTGACTGGCAAAGGGTAGTGCTTCTCTTTAATTTTTTGTTTGGCCCATGTTTGTATTGCCTATCTAGTCGTATGTAAACCTGCAAAACTGACTTTTCATAAATATTACCGATGCTGAAATAACTTGCTGCAGGGAGCACATAAAATACAGATTTCTTTGCGAATGAAAATGTGAGAAAACAAAAATGGTGTTAACTATTTTATTTTATTAAAGCTGGTAGCATGTATAATATCAGAGATCATTGATACTATGATAATGAAAACATTAATTCTACTGTATGTCTGAATGAAAGCCTGTTTAGGAGTTCAGATTAATGAACACTTTGGATCGTATTAGTGTAGGAAATAATTGTCATCTTATTTCCCACACTTATCTAATAACCACTGGGTGAATGATTGGTTGCTGTTTCTGTTTAAACCATGTTTAAATTATATAAGGTAGATGGATACAGTAATGATTTTAAATCTCATTAGGAATTTTCTACTCTATATGTATTTTGCCATTATTGTTGCTGTGTGGAGCAGACCTGATTCTGGGTGCAAGGTGAAAATAGTATCAAGACTAAGATATCACAGCAGGCATTGCCTGAAGAAGTCCCTTATGGTTCTCACTGCTTTGCAGCCATACTGGGGAGCACACTGTTTTGCAAAGTGGGGAGGTAAATCCTTAGCTTTGAGCTATTTAGTCACCACTTGAAGCAACAGTAAAAGTGAGACCATGTGGTGTAGGCATGGGGGACTTTGTGCAGGCTCCTCTGTTGCAGGGCCATTAGCTGTGGTCAGTGCTCCTGGAAGGATCTCTCAAGCAGGTCTTCTGAAAAGTCACCTTTCACTTACCTCCCAGCCCTAAACTTTCACTGCTGCTAAAGAACACTTGCAAGCATTCAGGGGCTGCAGTATTTGGTTATTTTTTTCTTTTTCTTCACTGTTGCTGCAAAACCTAGGCAGTGGGGAAGATCAAGTTCAGGACCCTCAAGGTCTAAGATGATCTAAGATCATATCTAGCCCAAGCCACAAGAGGCACCCTTTCTCTCACCTGTGATTTGGCACCTGTATAAAAGTCATTCACATGTATTTGTTAATGTTCCAGTGAAGAATTTCTAGGAGTCCAGCTGAGTATCTCAGTCCTCTTCTACCTTCACTGGCTTCTCACTGGTTTTGGGCAGCAGAGCTGGAAAGTCAGGGAGGGGTGTTGTGTCCTGGCAGCCTTGGAGTTTGGCCAGGCAGTGAGCTACACTCTTCAGCTTAGACTGATGCTCTGCAAAGTCTGCAGGTTTAGTCTGGGCTGTTACAAAAGGATGCATGTATGGTCTACAGCAAACAGCTCTGGGTTTGCAAATAATCTTGATTCAATCCAGACTGAAAAGTTAATCTAGAAAAATATACGTGAGCATACTCACCAGAGAGAGACAGACACTCACATATTTTCTTGGTCAGCATCCTAAGTCTCTGGGAGGGTTCTGACTATCTAGTTTGTCTTGTTGAAGCCATTCTGTTGAAGGCTTATTTGTTCAGTCTTGAGGATGGCTTAAACATGAGCTAAAAATGTGTGGGAGACTGTCTTTCAGACCACAAGTCCTAATTCACAGATTGCGAATCATGCCACCCTCTGAACCTGCATTCGGAAAGATTTAAGCATTTCAAGTCAGACTGAAAATATCAGTCTGTCTGTCATATCTGTTCTTGGAGTTTGTCTTGTAGTTCCAATTCCATGTGACTGAACCTGGCTTCAATCACCTTAACTGTCTTAGTGACAATAAACCCTTATGCAGTGTCTTATTTAGCAGGCCTTCTGCCTTTCATTTGTTCTGCTGCCATCAGCTCCAGGGACATCAGTTCCCTGACAGTTAAGGCCAAGGATAAATTTAGTCCAATTAGCTCTGTCATCTCTTCTTTAGATATACCTTGAGAAGTTTTTAGAAGCACTCTAAATGCAACTTTAGGAATATGTTAAGTGCATGCTGTGTATTTGTTGTGGACCTAGATTCTGCATTTGCTACTGCTGGAATCTCTGTACTTGAGGTAGTCAGGATGACTTGTACTGATAATCTTCCAGTGTCTTTCCTCCTAAATGAATTACACTGTTTTGTAACTTTTCTCATTAGCTTGTGCTTGCTTCCTAGCAGCAGGCCAAGGTATGTCTTCCTTTTATGTTTGCAGCATGATACATCATTGCTGGATGAATTCTTTGGTCTGTTTGGTAACACATGACCTCTAATTACTTTTGGAAAAAAGTTATTCTGGCAGTATAAGTCAGACTGTAAAACTATGTTGTGCATGTCCTGGCAATCTATCTCTTTTTAAAACACAAAATTAACTCTGTGCAAAGCATAGAGCAACTGCTTTTGTAAGAGTTATTCCAGAAAAAAAAGAATGAACTTGATGTGTGTACAGCACACTACGAAAATGTGTTACAGTGATATAAAAATTTCATTTAAAAAATAGATTAATATATTTAAATTTTAAATATTATATTAGTATATAATACTGATATAAAATAATATATAGTGTTTAATGTTGTAAAGTGCCTGTAAATGTAGAGGGTTTAAAGTACGTAGGAAAGTTTCTTCCTCCATTTCATGTTGGCCCAAAATAATTCCTGTCTCTTTATGGGGATTTCATAATTGTATAAAGTGGGAGTATGATATCAAGGTGCTGGCTTTTGTGGTCTAACTGAAGTAAGACACTAAGGAGTCAGGCATGATACATTTAAATTAATAATATGCTGTATATATGCAAAATAATTCACTAAATGAAAAGAAGTACTTAGAAATTTAGGGAGGTTGAAATTTAAACATGCTAATAGTCTATTGTAAAAAAGTCCTAAGTTCCAACCCTCTAATTTCCACCCTCCATTTGCTCGTTATTAAGTGAACTCAGCAAAATTTGTCTTTTACATTAAATAACAAGCAGGCAACATTATGCATTATGTCTTTAAACTGATACAGATCTGAATGTCAGTTCTTCCTGAGATTTGTTTTTCTTTTACTACTTTGAAGCACACAGGAATAGGAACATTAGTCAGCCAAATGATTTTAGAGGGCTTGTATAACACTGCTTGGCACCCTCTTTCGTTTGGATGAAAATATGTGTACCTGAATAAACAGAGCTTTTTGGTGGTTATTTTAAAAAGGAGGGGAAAATATATCTCCAGTATCCATAATTGGTGTCTTTTTCAAGTTACTGTGGTTAGGAAATATGTGGGTTGCATTTCTATTTTAACAGCCAAAACTACCAGTGCTGTATTTGACACCAGTTGAAATTATTCTGATGGACATTGCTTTATTTGCTAGGAAATGCAAACCTGTCATATTAACTGTAAATTTAAATACTGTCACTGAAGGTGCTTTGATCTTCTGTATTATAATCCCCAGCTAAGAATGTGCCCTAGATTTGCCATGCACTCTCTAAAAATTCTGGCCATAGTTGTAGTCTGTTCCAAACTGTTTAGATATATTTCTTCGGTGTTTGTTCCATTAATAGTGTAATACTAGGCAGTGTTTCAGGCTACTAAAATCAGTGAAAATCTTGCTATTTTAAAAAACTGACTCCAATCCCAAGTCAGATGGTATTCGTAATACTCCATCCATTTTCTTCTGGATTTTTTTTTTTCCCTATCATCATAGCTCAAGGCCACATCTGAAAATGACTGCAAGTTTCTCTCCTCTTGCCCTTAAGACAGAAAACTTCCTTCATTTCTCAGCTCTGTTACCTAACCAAGTGAGAAATACCTGATTTGGTGCTTTCATTTTATTTTTTAGAAGTTCTGGTCTAATAAGTTCTTTAAACAATTTAAGTGAATTTCTATTTTCTCATTCTCCTCAGTGCATTAAATATATATATACTTATCTTCTGACATGCAGGTTTTAGGGATCAGCTAAACATTTGCCAGTAATGGACAGATTCTCTACAGTACTCTTGGTCATTTCCCACTGCAACAGAATGTTGTTGGGATTTGGAAATGGCCTGAGACATATGTGAAGTTAATCTGCTTTTAGCCTACTAAAATGTGGTTTATTTCTATTGAAACAAGTCCATTGCATCCAAGAACATTATTTCAGTTACTGTTGAATTAATACCTGTGAAAGTGCTATTTTTCAAACAGTTATGTTCTTTTTGGCTTTATTCACTATGATGGAGTCGCCTTCTTAACATACATACTCCATTACTTATTTCAAAGTAAATGGCACAATTCCTATAAAACTGGGAAGATTTTTTTTTCCTGTAAAAATTGATGTGTCACTCAAGTAAACATACTAAAAATTGTATCAATTATGAAAATGCTTAACTAGTCTTACTGGACTTTTAGAGTGTAGACACTGAAAAGTATATGCTTTGAGGAGATTTACACTAATCTTTGGAACAATGGGTTATATTTACTGTGAGATTAATTATGGAAGTCAAAGAAATTTCATAATAGGCCAGGCAAATTAATGTTTCACCTTTAATAAGAATGACCCTAGGAGGCATTTGAGAACTAGGTGTAAAATTAATCCAAGAAATCATATTATATTGTGTCAATATTTGTGTGAGTTTTTCTATCAGCACATGTGTAACAAGGATGCTGTTGAACATGTACTAGAATAATTTCACTGATAGATGCCATTCTTTCTAATTCACATGAATACTTTTGACCAAATGTAAAGCTCTGTGTCACACTACATGCACTTTACAGCTCCATTTTTTAATGAGTGACCCCTGTGAAAGTTATCAATAAAAATAAAGTAAAATTGCTGTTTTTTCAAAGTATTGTGTTCTGTTGTATTGTTGCAGATGCTGCGAGAATACCTAATGTTTTGTATCAGTTATTTAACTAAATTCATAATGTGTTACTGGTGTAAGAGTTATGTTTTATAGGCATCTGTATTGTATAGGCATTTATATTTCTTCAAAATTGTACAGACTTAGGGATCTTGTTTTCTCAGCTTTTCTTTTTTCCAGTTATGTGTGCATTTCCATAGTCATACCAAACTGTAAGCTTAACTTAACTTCTTTTTGGGATATTTACCCCATGATTTCTGTGTTTTCTTAAGGAAAGCCACAAGTGGAGCTTCAGGTTTAAGATTAGATATTTACAGTTCTCTCTAGTTAGCATAACTCAAACAAAAATGTTGAGATATCATGTGAATGACATTCATATTGATTCTGTGGTCATAATTCTGTGATGATGAAGTTAGCTGGGATTTATGCTGTGTCTCTTAAGCTGAGAGCACTTGCATGTTGGTATATATCATAGTAATGTGGCTGTTCTTCCTGGACACATGGGAGAATTGTGGGGAAAAACACTGGAGTACCAGAAACACTTTGATGGAGTTTGTGGTTGTTAGTCTCTACAAATCCCAATTAAAAAAAAAATAAACCAAACAAAAGCAAACAAACAAACACCACCAAAAACCCTCTAAACCCATCCACAAACCACCAGGATATTAAAAATACAGTTTGTGTGAACAGATGTGAAGTTAAGGGCAGGATATAAATTGTAAGTCAGGTTAATTTTACGGTAAAGACAAGGTGATTATAACTTCATAGAAATAGGTGAACATGGTGAGGTTTTTTTCATTTTCTTAAATATATAGTTTCTCTTAGCACATCAACTCTTAATTCTTATCTTTAGAATTAATGAATATTTCCAGAGTTGAAAAGAATTTTTCTTACCAGCTTGCCTCTATTGTTGCATTGCTAGCAGATCTTGCTGGATTTAATTCTCTTGGTGGAAGGCAGATGGGAACTCTGTATTAATAAAATTCAATGAAAGGAATAGAAAAGCCCAGTTCCTGTAAATGAAGTGTATTCAATGCACTAAATATATTTGTGATTCAAAATGGATGAATAAGGAGAAAGAATGGAAATTACTTATTTAGATTCTTAAAAAATAAAGACCTAAGTAAAAGCCTAAGTAGCCCCATAGTGTCTCTCTCTTATCATAACACTTTACAGTTATGATATAACATAACTGTATAACAGTTTAAGGAAAAAATATTTGGGATAGAAAGCAAAGTGTAGGAACAAGTCATTAATTTGTAACATGGCAAAAACCTAAAAGGTAATGTTCTCTAATTGTCAGTAACCTCATATAGTTCAATCTGGTAATAGGGTTCACAGATTGATAACAACATGTGCAAGCTACATAAATTACTCAGGTTAATTGAAACTAAAAGAGATTCTGAGGAACTTTGTAAAGGTTTAGACGAGATGGGAGAACAGATGGCACGATGGCAAGTGGAGTTTGTTGTGATGAAGAGCAAGGGGAATGCATTTTGGAAGGAATGTTTTGAACTAATGGTAACTGAATTAATAACGTCAGTTTCAATTACTTCTAAAAGCTACTTACAAGCTCTTATTTATGGTCTTGTAGCAATGCTTTGTCAGGAAGATGAATGAAAAATCCCTATATTGAGCCCATAGTAGTACATATTAGACAGCATATCGGGATGCAGTAGAAGCAGAAAGAGAAATTTGAAAGGGGAGTGCTTTTATGATAGTGATCATCAGCCATCCTGAAAAATATTCTGATTTTCTCATTGAAAAAAAAGACCATAACAGAAATAAGCATCTTAAAATAAGCAAGAGGAGCTTATTTGCTCCTCTTATAAGGGAGCAATTTGCATATGAAGAGAGACTGAAAGTTGATTGCAAGAAACTACTGAATGGTATGCAGGAAGTAGTAGAGAGAATGATTGCTAGACATTACTGATCCTTTCTTGGCACAAGAATAAAAAATATTTAACAGAAGAGGCTAAAGCAGGCAATGATGCCTTAACACAAAATTACCAACCTGGAAAGTTTTTGACACTAGATATAATATGGCTTGAAATGCAGCTTGATATATATTAGAGTGAGCCCAAGATGTCACGTCCAGAAACAGGTAGTCCTAGTCTTCTCATCCTTGCACATCTCATCTTCCCCTCTGCTCATTCCTCAGGGATTACTTTTTGTCTCTGAGCTGAATTGGCTAGTCACTGTCTAAATTTACTGGCCTGCTTAGGGGTTGGGTGAATGTCAGAGGGAGGGAAGCTGCAGAGAAAGAACCCTCTCTCAGCAGCAGGGAGCTGTTAGATGGCTTCAGACCATCTCATTAGCCTCGACTGAAGAAAAAGGGATTATACACTTAAGTAGGTAAAACACCATGGTTATTTTAGTTTATGCTCTGTGCGTGAAATATTTCTTATCTTCTAATTCATGCAATTCAGAAGACGTTTCCATACAGGCAATAGATTCTGTAAATCTGAATGATGAGGTTTCTTCAGTTTTTGGTGGGCACCAGACCAATCATGTACTGATCTGACACTTCTTATTTTCCAAATCTTCATTCCCTTAATTGTACAAGTCAGATTTGGCCTAATTATAAACTCAGTTTCATATACAACCATCTGCCAAAATTACCATCTGTAACAATTCAGCCTTTAGCTTAGAGGAAAGGAAAACACTTTAAGATATATTGTAGCTGAACTTCAATTACATGTGAAAGTAATGACAGCTGAGATGTTTATAGTGAAAGATCGCTCTTTTAGCATGTGACTGTCAATGGTGAGAACTCAAAATTTTATGTTAAGTTGTTGTACAGCTCTAGGCATTGAAAACCAGTGGAGTTTCCATGCACCATCCCTGAAAGATAGTTTTGTACAGCACTTCAGTGTTAGCAGGAAAAAGCACTTAAAAGTGTGTTCGCTTTTAGATGTGCATAGGGATTAAAAATATGCTTGAGTTTCTGATGCAGTAATGGAGTTGCTGGATTTTTATGTTAAAGGAAGCATTTTGATCAGTCTCATCCTGGTTTTGCCATCTTAAACTTACATTTTCCTGGAAAAATCTTACACATGGGTTGAAATTCTTAAAATGGCCATTCTGACAATTTGCTTTCTTACAAAAAACCCCCAGCATATGTCTCAGGAAATAATTTCAGAAATATTTTTTTTTAAATTAACAATGGCAATTGTTAATTTAGTGCATCTAGAAAAAGGAATTGATGTTTGTTTTCTACTGTAAAAATTTGCAGTTAGAATAATAATAACAACTAAAGTATATTTGGCATATGAAAATGCTTTCAGTTTAGATCAAAAACCTGAGGAAAAAAAAATAGTTGATCTTTTCTTACTAATATACTAATGTAATTACTTTAAGACAAGGCATAATGTGTTTGTGATTCCATAATGTGTTGCTGAGGTAAATGGCTTATTGGCTGCCCAGTGCTTACGTTGTCTTGCAAGCATACTTAAATGTTTTGAAGATTAGTTTCTAATTTGATGTGGCTCTTACCTGATTTGTCTGCAATCTCACAAGCTTCAAGGCATTTGAGAATAATCTCATCCTTTGGTCTATCGCT
This sequence comes from Phylloscopus collybita, assembly GCA_027886175.1. NCBI lineage: Eukaryota > Metazoa > Chordata > Aves > Passeriformes > Phylloscopidae > Phylloscopus > Phylloscopus collybita. The sequence continues at coordinate 42,523,727 of JAJNNQ010000137.1, read as the reverse complement.
TTGGATAAATATTCTTTTCACAAAAAAATATAGATCCATTCTTAATGTGTTTATATTCTAATAACAGTATAAATTAATGTATCCTTTTACAGGTCATTCATTACCTTAAAGCTAAATTGTTCACTTTGGTTTTGTATTGGAAGACATGCAATTCAAATTATGTAGGAAATAAAATGTTGTCTGACATATAAGTTGAAATCAGGATCTGGAAAAAGTTATGGCGACTTGTTTGGATTTTTTCCCAGTTGAACATGTTTTAAACCTGATTTTGTCTTACTCTGTGTTATTTGTGAACAGCTGAGATAAACTTGCATGATTCTCACAAACATTTCTTGGAGCACTATTAGTACGTGCAGCTCAGCTTCTCAAGTAAACTGATAAGAAATACATATTGAAGATCTAGTGAAACTTCAGAAATGTACAGTTTTAGGGGAAATGGAAGCCTAGCAATGTTCTTGTGATCAGCTTACTGAAACTTTGTTTGGTTATTGACAAATATGGAATCGTGAGCTCCAAGTTTTTGAATGGTAAGTTTTAAACTTACACATTTCCCAGTGAAATACCTTGACAGACATTATGCTGACTAATAGTCAGGTAACTACTGTACCAAGAAACTGTACAAAGAGCAGAATTCTTGTTGTGACGAAGATGTTCAATATCCTGAAAGTCCTCAGGGGTTTTCTTGTATCTCTTGATGAAGGAAGATGAAAAATTAACACCAAGGACAGGAGATGCAGATTTCATCTTTCACTTTTTTGTTTTTTTAGTATGCTGGCTCTTAAGCAGTTTGCCTGTAGGTGTTTAGCTTTTTCCCCTGACAAAGTATCGTACCAAAACCCTTGGCAATTTTTGTAAAAATTGACTATAGATAACTGTTAAAATGTCCACAAGGGCTGTTTTTGACACCAGAAACAGATGTTTATGATTTCATTGCCTAACAACATGTTTTGTTCAAAACAGACAGAACATGATATGGGAAGGGTTATGTATTTTATTTAAATCTCAAACTGCTTCTAGCAAACAAGGCACTGTTTTGTTGAATTTTCCTCATTCATTCTCTTACGGCACAGTGTACAAGGTGCTTGTAAAACATAGCATTCAATCTGTAAAGTCATGCTTCTAAACCATGAGTGGCACATCATTAATAGACATTATGTGGGATGTAGTAAATTTTGCAATGAAAAGTAGTGAAAAGGAGCAGAAATGTAGGCTTCACTATGGAAGACCATAACCTTGCCCCATTTCTGCAGCTGAGTTGTGTAATGGCAGTCCCTCATGCTACAGATCAATGTGTTCAAAATACTTTTCATCCTTGATACATGCCCCAAAGTAATCATTTAGGTTTAAAATAATGCTTATAAATGTGTCTTTTGAATTCTAAAAGAATGAATAAAAGTTTTTATTACTTATGTTTAAAATTTTAGGTGTCACTACTGATGATAGAAGGAATCCTAAAATATCTCTTATTTATTTCCCAAAAGATCCAAGATTTAATGCAGCTGTAGAGCAGAATGACCTTCTTTCATCAGTGTTGTAGTTGGTGTTGAAAACTTTCACCACAGGCCTGGCTAACTATCTGATTGGTTTGTTGTTTTATTTTTTTATATCTGTTTGTCCTGGTTTGAGCAGGAATAGAGTTAATTTTCTTCCTAATAGCTGGTATAGCATTGTGTTTTGGATTTAGTATGAGGATAATGTTGATGACATGCTGATGTTTTTAGTTGTTGCTAAACAGAACTTGCTCTAAGTCAAGGACTTCTCAGCTTCTCATGCCTTGCCAGTGAGAAGGCTGGAGGGGCACAAGAATCTGGAAGGGGACACGGCCAGGACAGGTGACCCAAACTGGCCAGAGGGATACTCCACAGCATATGGCATCATGCTGGCCATATAAACTGGGGGGAAAGCTGGCTGAGGGTCACTGCTGCTTGGGAACTGGCAGCTCAGTAGGTGGTGAGCAATTGCACTGTGCATCACTGGTTTTGTATATTCTAATTATTTTGTTACTATTGTTACCCTTATTATTTTCTTCTTTTTATGTCCCCTTAAACTGTCTTGATCTCAAGCTATGGGTTTTCTCACTTTTACTCTTCCGATTCTCTCCTAGATCCCAATGTGGAGGAAGAGTGAATGAGCAGCTGTGTGGTGCTTAGTTGCCATCTGGGGTTAAACCACAGCACTCTTCAAAATACAAAATCACTTTCCTCACCAATATGTATGATACATCATAATTTGAAAAGTACTCAACTGGGGTTTTGGGGGGATCAATGAAAACTTTTTATTTCCTGTTTCAAACCTTTTTAAGTTCATGCAGGTGCTGGTGTCTGGAATATATCCAAAGTCAGCTTTTGTGAAAAGTAAATTTGGAATACTTCTTATGTCAACAGTTACTTATCAATGGGAGAAACTGCTCTGACTAATGAGGAGGGATCCCATTTAAAGGTTGCATCACTTAGTATTGGTTTGCTTGTCTTCACTTCAGAAGCAAACACCTGGTTGAGTACTGCACCCATTGTAACAGTTGTAACAATACTTAGTAAAAGTTAAGGCAATCCTTTATTTACACATTTTGGAGAAGAGAGTCTGTGAAACTAAAATACTGTAGGAAGCAAAGATCTGAGAAGAGGTAAGAGAGAAAATTTTGTTTATTTCCATGAGGTTTGGGGGAGTTTATGTTGCTTTTTTGTCATGAAGCAATGAAAGTCAAATGGAATTTTTAATTATGCATAGCAAAGGCTCAAATAGTAGGGTTGATTTTCACAAGCACATGAAGACAATACACCAGAAGGATGGGAGTATAAATACACAAGCAAGGAAGCAGCATTGCCATGAGAATGCATTGATATAAACCACTGTCGCTTGCACTGGACAGTAATAGGCTTTTAACCATCAGAACAGTGAAGATCTGGGATAATTTCCCAAGATTCACTTCAGATCCTCTGTTTAGTTCTGGACACCTCACTACAAGAAAGATGCTGAGGTGTTGGAGCGTTTTCAGAGAAGGACAGCAGAGCTGGTGAATGGTCTGGAGCACAAGTCTTAAGAGAAACAGCTAAGGGAACTGGGGAGCTGTTTAGCCTGGAGAAAAGGAAGCTCAGGAGAGTGATAAATTCTCTAGAGTCACCTGAAAGGAGTTTGTAGCCAGGTGAGAACTGATCTCTTCTCCCAAGTAAAGGAGCAATAGATAAGAAGAAATGGCCTCAAGTTGTGCCATGGAGAGTTTAGATTGGACATTAGGAAAATTTTCACCAAAATTGTGGCCAAGCACTGGCACAGGCTGCCCAGGGAAGTGGTTATCAGATGTATTTTAAAGGTGTATAAATGTGATGCTTCAAAACATGGTTTAGTGGTGGCAATGCTCAGTTTACAGTTGGACTTGACCTTAGAGGTGTTTTCCTGAATGATTCTGTGATTATTCCCTCCAATCCTACTTTACTCCACTCTTCCTATTTGGTTTTATCCAGTCCTATTAAAAATATAAACTATCTTATCAAAGGAGTGGGATACAAAAAAATGTTACCTGGAGCCTACCTGTCCCAGGATTTACCTGAGGACCACAGTGACTTTGAAGACTGATACCTGCTGTGGCATGGGGCAGATGAAGTTACTGAAGAGATTTATGGTCCAAGAATACCAATCATTTGAACGTCTGTCAAGGAGGACTGGCTAGACTTAGCCAGTATGTTGGAGTTCAGGTTACTGATGTCATTTGCTTTTAGTAGCAGATGATGCCAAAGCCATTCTGGGTGGACTGCAGAGGAACACATTTGCCTGATGTTGGTCATGAGACCTTCACAATGAGAGAGGGACTGAGGAAAGCTTCTGGGGCTGGATCCCACGACAAAAATATCTTATCATTAATGCAAACTATTTCCTCACTTTATCCTGAGTGTTCTTGTAGATCACTAATGTAGAGAGCAACCATAAAAAGTCAGAAAATGGAAAGTCTTACAATACATAGTACAATACTGATGTGAAAAATTGTCATCCATTATCTTTGTCAAAGCTCATACTGGTGTTGGCATATCCAAGAGCTCCAGTGTTCTTTAATCACAGGTAACCTTGTAATTCTAAAAATGTAACACAGTTGAGGTAGATGCATGAAACACCTATAGTCTCGACTATACTGGCATCGTTTCAGTCTGTGTTTCAGCTATTATTACCCTTTTGTAACGAGGTCTCATATCAAGCAGGTCAGAGAAATTAGTTCTGGATTTATACCCTTGTAAAGATACAGTGCCTATCAGGGATGTTATCAAAAAAATTCAGAGTCCAGAAATAGAACAGTGTCTTTCTGAGAACATGTGTTTGGTTTAAAACCAAGTTGGCGATTCTATGACTTATATTTCAAAAATCATCCCCTGCTTATACTAAAAAGTATAAAAGGATTGAAAATAAAAAAAAAAAAAAGACAAGCACCTAAATTCCTTTTCATTTTGTATAAAGATTTTTTCCTGTATTTGCTTTCCAGAGGCTTGAATATGAAGTGAAAACTCTTCAGATTTATAACGCAGTTTATTTTCTAGTAAAGTTTCTGTGCATGAAAGAGTAAGAATCCACTTAACAGGTTTTGCTTCATACTAAGAATGATATACAAGGGAGGACATTTTCATCACGTACATAGATTCTAGTGTATGCCAAGTATCAAAATCGCTGTTGTTTTCACTTTTCTAGAAGATTTTATTTATTTTAATTTTTTTTTTTGCCAGAGTAATAGTTCTTCCAACCCAAACACCATATAACTTGCACCAGGTGGTTAGAATTAAGGATCCAGTACAGAACTTCTGTAAGAAGTCTTATTTCCTTTCCTTTACTGATGCTTGAAAGTCCAAGATTAAAGAAGATTGCTTGGTATATATTTTCATTATAATTCAAAAGAATATTCAATATAGTGGACTTTTTTTCCCTTTTTTGCATGAACTTGGCAAACAAGCAAGACCTCTGAAACAGATCTTTAGAAAAAAATCCTTAATTAAGTATTTTATCTAAGATAATGTCTTTTCATTCCCTGAGGAAGTCAGATCATCCACATCCATACAGTGTGAGGAGCTTGTCCTCCCTGCAAAGATAATCTTGTGTCTTATGTTGCCTTCCCCTTTAAATTACTTGAAAATGCCTTTGGATCTATGCTAGAAAACTCTTCCATAAGTTCCCAGCAGGGAAAACAAAAAGGCAACTTCCTCTTTGAAGTTTGTAGGAGGTTTTGTTGAGTCAACTGAAGTCTGGTCTGCTTATTCTCTTTTGGTTGTGCATGTATTTGGATTCAGTGCCTTTGTTACAGCACAAGAAAATATTGGTCTTTATCACTCTATAAATAGAAAAATGAAAACTTTCAGTATTGATTGTGGATGTTTGCTATTGAATTTTACAAGAAGTGGAAAAGAAAATCTCTCTTGCCAGTACACATGTCCTAAAAAGACTGCTAAGTGCATGACCTCTGGAAATGCTCATAATCTCTGATTCTGATTTAATAGGAAGATTTCTTTCAAAGTATAGCAGTTTTTAAAATTTTTATCCTTTCTTCCAACTCAAACACTTCTGTCCTTTAAATTTCCTGGCTCTTTTACAGAACTAGAATGCCACCTGATGGATTATTATCAGTAAATATTTATTCAGGCACTTTTAACACAAGTTCCAGAGGCAACATTTGTGAATAATTACCTGTCTCCTGGTAACTTCACTTCCCAGTACCTGGGAACTAAACAAACTGGCTGTCATCCAGGAAAAGTTTAGGATGCCTGGAAACTGCTTTGAATCCCTGATTTTCAAGTGAGATTAAAGAATGGACAAAACTTATTATGGATCAGATAACACTTTTAAAGAACAAGAGCTTATATTTTTAGAACAGCCAAATATTTTGCAAGGGTAGCCTTATAGAGATTAAAAAATAAATATGTTAATTTACACATTAAAAAGATTTTTTTGTAGTTTACTTAATGTAATTGCAAAATACCTGAATTCCATTGATCTGTAGGGCAAACTCTGTATCAATTTATACTTCTTGCTTATCACATTCATCTTGGTTTCAGCTGAAACACACAAACCAAACTCAGCAGGAGTTTGGGTGCTCCTTACCAAGTGCAACAGTAGCACATTGGCTGGAGCAGCCAGCTGCATCTGTCAAGAGCTGCAAGGGGTAGAGGATAATAGCAATTGCCTGAGGTTGTATGAAATGAAGTTGGCATATAGTCATAAGCAGCTTCCCAGTTTTCCCAAGGTCTGGATGGTGGGAAAGAATGGTGTGACTCATCATTTTCTCAGCACTGTTAAGACTACATATCTTAAATTTGTCTGATTCAGGAAATAGATGTGCATAACTTGGCAGAACTAGAGAATGGTTTCTCCTTCCAGCTGAAAAATAAAAATACTGGAGGAAAAGTAATTCTGCATTAGCACTTAACAGATTTGGGACTATCTTTTATCCATTGACCTGAAAAGAATTACTTCCAGTTCATTAAGAGTGTACCTTAGAAGGGAACTGGCCTATAAGCATCTGAATACACCAATTGACTTTGCTTTTTGCACATATGGTTGGTGGAGTCTAGCAAGTGCCACTTTAACATTCTGCCACCAAATGAACAGGTAGTTGAAAACTCCCATTCTTGTCTTTCTAGGAGTCCCCTGTGGATACACAAGTGAGTGCAAAGGTGTGGGGGAAGAGTTTCTAGGGTTGGGAACATCATGGAAGGGCAAATACAGTATTGTCACAAAAAGATCAAACAGCTGTGAACTCATTTGAATGTAGGTAGCAATGGTACCTCTCCCTGCTTATATCTGTAGCATGAATTTGTTAATTTCCTTCCCCTTAGCCCCTTGAAGTACCCTCATATTATGTATTTTAGATATTATATGCAGAACTGAGTAGAAAAGTTTTGTAGTAGAAAAGTTTTGTAAATAACCAAATATATGTTCAAATATTTTGTGTCCAAAACATTCTGAAACTTACTCTGAAAAATAGTGACTAGTATTTCTGTAGTCTGTGTTTCAATCAAAACACAGAAAAATTACTCTGATACTCTCTGTTGCTCACTTTTATCATCATACTCCTTACAATGCACATCATTGTTTAAAAATAAGGAAGAGTGAAATTCACCCAAACCTCATGGAAATAAGTCACTAAAAATAGTATGTATCTGGATTTTGTAATCATATCAAAGCATGGAGGGCGTGATCCATAGATTTTTAGGTGTCTCACCCCTCCGGAGTGACTCACTGAGGTGGAGTTTTGCATTCTGTTCATTGGACTGCCAAAAGGTTGTTCAAAAAAACTCACGTTGACTGGGGAGCTTTGCAGAAGTTTGGGTGCCCAGATGGAAGAGCATGTGTGAGACAAGGATACACACAGACATTCTGATGCCTGTTCAGTGAACATGTCTATTTTTCTACATATTGGCTTGACAATGTAAAGTGTATAAATGTGAAAAATAAGGGTCAGGAGTACCAGTGTACCCCTCGTTTGCCCCTTTGATCCAGGAAGCCATAACAGACAGGAAATCAGCTCCAGTGGCACTTAGGGACATGGTCTTCTGGTGAATTTGGCAGTGCTGGGTCTATGGGTTGGACTTGATGATCTTGGAGGTCTTTTCCAACCTAAATGATTCTATGATAATTACAAGGTAGATATATCAGAGGATCACAGCTCAACTCCCGTGCATTGGAATTACCTTGGTTACAGGAGATGCAACCCAGGTGTGTCACTTAGAGAGCCCCCTGGTTGATAGGCTGTTTGGTGAGACCAGTGCCAGTTTTGATGGACAGGGGGTGTACACTAGGCTTAGTGCTTAACTATGCATTATTCAGAGCTAAAGCAGCCTTCCTTCAGCTACTCTGAAGTAATTTCCTGGGTACTTGAGAATGTGCAGGGGGCATTGCCAGTTCCAATTGTGCTTGCCAAGTACTTCATTGTTTCCAGAACTAGGTGGTCCTGAGTGGGTGACTTCTTTTTCCACACTTAACTCACTTTCTTGGGGGTCTTGAGCAGTCTTTAGCACTTAAACAGTAGGGTATTAAAGTTAGCACTGCCATTTGCAGGTTGGAAGGTGTCACTGAATACTATGGAAATGGTAATTGGATTACATTCTGTGTAAATGCTCTTCTTTCATTTAAAGATTTTTCTATGCTGGCAGTTAATTTTGTAATTGGTTTAAGACAGTTCTTCCATGACTTTAATTATTTAATCTCTATCACAGCTAAATAACTAAATAGACATATGGAAGAATTACTGTGCTTCTATGCATCTGGATGCTTTGTGTTCTAAAAAAAAAAAAAAAAAGCCAAGAAATTTATTTTCTTGCTATGTACATTTTCTCTAAATCTTCTCTACAAAAGGCTTTTTGAGGCATAAATATGTACATTAAGTTAGCTGTCCATGACTGACCAACCAGTGTTGTCTGTGGCAAAAATTCACAAGTTATGTCTCAGCAAAGCAACATATAAACACTCTCTGAGGGGCCAATATTGAAAGATGTTTCTACTCCAACATTAACAGAAGTGAAAAATAAATTTGGGAAGTCTGGCCCAGGGTGAATATTGTTCCACACTGTCAGACAGCCTACTTCAGCTGTGGCTTGGTTGTGGTTAATTGGATGATTTGCTCAGGAAACTGGGCTGAAAAATTCCATGGCTAATATGATTTGAAAACAAGAAATTTTTAAATGGAGAACCCATTCATCTGTGTAGTAACTACCTCTCCCTGTGCTTGATGTTTTTTTGAGGTTTGTTATTTGCCATATTTTTTCTGTGACTTCTCCCTATGTGTGATTAGAAGTGTTATTAGGACAAACTAGATATTTGGAAATGTCCAGACTTTCCAAAGTTTGGTTTATTTAACAATGTGGTATTCCCCTTGCTGCTTTCCACTTAAGGAATTAGCTGAACATTAACATGATTGTGTATCTTTTACAGCACGCTGTGAAATAGATGCTAAACCACTCACTCAGCAGCCTTTTTCAACAGTTCAGATTGTAAATGAAGAACATAAATGAAAAGAATATTGATTTACAGCTGAAAGGGTGGTCTTCAACACATTGGATTACTAGCTAATCTTCTAAAATGCTGTTTACTGAAATTCTAGATTATGGCTTACAAGCAATAATGCAAATCATTTGCAGAATATACTTGAAATCTTTAGTTTTAATTATCCTTTTGAGTCTAATAATTATTTTTTCCCCTTGCACAAATTTAAATATTCAGTATTTATGAGATTTCAGAATCTAAAGACAACTGAATAATTTTTGAGCCAAAAATAGAAAGAGGCGCTTTGGTATACAGGTCTGCCTTCTGTCTGCTATATATCTTCAATTTAATGCTAATAGATGATGTGTGATTAAATTCTGAGGACAGCTTTGAAAAATCCCATGTCAACTTAGGGGTAATTAAATATGGAAATCTATTATGAGTGCTGTGTAGGTAACTTTTATTTATGCTTAGTAAAGTATAAAATGGGCCTCTCTATTCATAAAGCTATTGTTGAAGGCTCCCTTTTGTTCTGTCCTTGATTTAATTCAGTCTAATCAAGTTTTGCTCAAACAGCAGGTTTGGTCATTAGTAAATAACATAAAAATAGCTCAACTCTTTGATCTGTACAGTCCTTACATATAATGTGCCTGAAGGTATGCGTAATATAAATATTTTGTAAGTGCAAATAATTAAAAGATTTTGTATAATAGACATGTTGAAACTAGCAGTATTTTGAAAATTTTCAGTTCCTGTTGGATGACACAGGGAGAAAATAAGCAAAAGAAACCTCAAATAATTTCAGAATTTTCAAATAGTTTAGTTTTAAAATTATTTTGCTTTTAAATCCTATTACTTACATGGAAGAAAAAGTATTCTTGTTTATTTACATAATTATAAAATGTGTAGTGATTTTAAGCTTCCTGTATGGGCTGTCTTTATATTCAGGAGTACAAATATTGACAAGGTACATCAAAGTTCTGCTACTATGTTTATTAATATTACTTAGTTGATCTGATGAAAAAAACATTTGTAGTTAGAGAATTATGTTACTTTTTTGATTATTAGGCTGTTAGGTTGAACATCATCCTATGACTGTGACATAGGTCAGTGAACAAATTCCGTCTTTACATACTAACCAATACTGAGAAATCCAATAAAGAAATTGTCAGTTCCTGGTGTGAACTCCACCTCCAATGAACACGTCAGGGAAAAGTCCCTGCCAGTGTAACTGCTAATGCACTGTTATACTCCAAAGGGTGAATTACTCTGTTTTCGTTCTTGAAAGCAGTATAGTTATTTCATTTTGGAGCTACTTGCCATTAACTTCCTGCCTTTTTTACAGCAATTTATTTCCAATAATTGTGAATGAGGAGGTAGCCTGTTAACTTGAGGTCACCTTTTGTTTCCTCTATGATTCTGGAGCTTACGTAGGAAAGGGAGGCATTCCTCTTGATCACTTAAAACCAGTTCTTAAACAGCTTTGAGCTCTAATACACTGCAAGGAGCTCTTGAAGGTCCTTTCTAAAGCTAGCAGTGACTTTGCATTTCCTCAGAGCTCAAATTGTTCATATATATATATATATATAACTGCAAAGCTTTGTGTACAGAGATTTTGTAAGATGAAGTATTAATTATTTTCAATCCTTCACATAGGTAATTATACTCAGTAATTATTTGTAAAAAATATTAAAATAAAAGTGTTTCTAAATGCTAGTTTTGTTGAAGCAAGAGACATTATCAGAAGACACATTTGCATATTGCAAATGCCCTTGGCTCAGACTTCTTTTAATTTCTTTCTCTGTGGCATCTGAGGGTACAGTTTAGGGAAAGGCAAGTGCAGGCTCCACTGAAATCAGCAGTCCTGGCTTCTCTCATCTTTGACAGAGCATTTCAGCTGTGTCAGTTACTTGGATCAGAAAGCTGAAAAATACTACATGAAAACAAAAATGGAAGTTATCTGCCTGGTACAACTGACTAAACCATCAGTGCCAATGCAAGAGGTAGAGAGAAGAAGCTGGATTGTCTTTTCTACCAGCAGCTCACACTGGCGTTACCTAAATGTGTCAGGAAGCTGTATTCTAAGAAAGCAAATGGGGTTTTTTAGTTGGAGGATAGATACAAGATTTAAGAGATAAAAGATACATGAAAGAGATTACTCTTGTCATTTAACAGCTCTTTTAGGTAAAAGTGCCTGGAACTCTTCTGTCAAGTTTATGAAGATCCTGAGCAGTCCTCATTATCATTCTTTATTAGGCCATCTAGATTACTATAATGATACTTCATCTTTTTAATCTGTGATTTTTCTCTTGTTTTCCTAGAGGATTGTGTTGTTGTTGTTTCATTTGCTTTCGTCTTAAATTGAAAGGTTGTAGAGCATATGAGGGCAAGGGTGGAGGCTGGAGCTCTCTACCTCTCACACAGAACAGCCGGAGCTGAGCTGTATCTCAGTTTGTGCAAAAGCAAATTCTGATCTCAGTCCTGCCCTTATGGAGGCTGAGGAGCCTGCACAGGCAAATTCCATACTTGCCGTAAATGTACACCATCATCGGCTTTTGCTGACAGCTTCAGTCAGCTGGCACAAGAGGCTTCACAACCCGAGGCAACTTTTGATTATCCATAACTTAAGTGCTTTAACATTCTGGAAATAAAGATCTGCAGCTTAAACTTGGCACGGGGCTCTGTGGGAAACCAGTGAAGCACAAGGAACAACAGAAGGCGAGGAAGTTCAGGCAGTGTAGCCAAGGAGACACCCAGGTGCATCGCAGCTAGTTATCTAGTGCTTTTCTGTGCGAGGCTCACAAGCCTGTGTAAGTACATTGCATTGCTGTTTCCAATAGGATTTAGGAGGGGAATGTGGTGCCAAAGCCAAGCTGGCACTTCTGAGAGGCCAGAGCACGTCACTTGGAGAAGATGTACTGTGTTGCTGCTTGAGATGTCAGTATCTGGGCAGAGTCCAGTTGTGGATTTGCTTGCAGTTTAAGTACTCAGATAAATGGCTGTGATTATGAACTTTGTCCTTTTGTCTTCATGTAGTCTGGTATAATTTTGTTCCTTATAATTTATCACATTAGAGCCAGAGATCCATCAGGTGAATGACAAATATGTAATCAACTGTATTTTGATGAAAAAGAATATCACAAAGTTTGTATCTTTCTCTTTGATATCTCTAAACTTTGCATAAACCCAGCTAAAAATGATCCTGTGCAAATAACCTGATGGCTATAATATTAGGTTTTCCATTAATACTCTGAAGATACTTGCTTCCAGAAAAGATCAATTAAGTGCATTCTCATGGATTTCTGCCATGAAGATGATACTGTAATGAATGATACTGTAATAAATAACAAGTATGCCTTCATGGAGGATAAAGAGTATATTGTTGCCTCTACACTTCACATATGAAAAACATTACTGAAGTCTCTTGTTACTTCATATTTGGTGATTGCTTACTTGGGATTTCTTGTTTCTTTTTCTACTAAACAGACTTGGATTATCACTTGCTTTTGTCTTCAACTACTCCTACTTAATCCTCTTGTCAAAGCCCAGAGATCCTGCGGGAATCCAGTCACAGATGATGTGAATGACATTGCAAAATTGGTAAGTACCTTTTATTTTACATTATTCTGTATGTTAAAAAATAGTGTCTAAGGGCACTTACATTTCTAAGCAAAGTTAGTAAATCTGTATTAGAACTAGGGAAATAGTAAAAGAAAATCCACCTACATCTGTCACTTGAACAAAACCCTTTTTTGCAGTGAGAGTAGTTCCAGTGTTAATTGAAGAGATTACCTTGACCAAAATGGAGTGTATGTACATATGTAGATTCCTGAGTCCAAACTTCAATAAAAAATGTCAAAAAATCTTTATTTCCTCAAACATTCTTTCAGAGCAGATTGTTCCTCATGCAGATCAAAGATTATTGTCTTTGTGTTACTGACTTGCATGGAGCAAACTGGCAGCAAACACAGCTGAATTGAAGCAGAAATCTTTACCTTGGGTATGTGAAAGACAAGTGCCATATATAAAAATAGTGTGGTACTACACATCAATGTAGCAATCAAAGCAGTAACAACTGAACAGGTTTTGCAGTCTTCAGGTGTGAGTGGATTACACCATTATGTGTTTCTCTACTTGCTCTGCCCAGAAGTTTGTCTGAAGGACCCACAGCTTCAAATAAAAACTAAATTCATTTATGGAAGTTTTAACTTACTTAATTAACCACTGCATTAACCTGAAAAACTGCATCTGCTTGTGAAGTCAATTGGTATTTAGCTCCACTGAAGTTAATAATGATGCTATTTTGCAGTAGTGTGGGATATAACACCAAAGTTTTCAAGAAATAATATATACTGAACATTTAACAAGCATATATTCATCTGCATATTGAATCTAGCTGAAAATTGTGGCTTCATTGTGGGAAAACAGTTGTAACGTCAGTGTTATTCCTATCAAACATTTAAATTGGAGCCCCTAGCATTTGCTGCCTGTGCAGTGTTCTTGTTTTCTTTGCTCCTTTTTATACACATTGGCACATATTGTAAATCTCTAGGGGTGCTCTATAGTCCTACTTAAATGCTTAGCACTTCAAATTAGTCCCTTTAGGCAGAATTTTGAAGTATTGGCATATTTATTCCAGATAATATTTCATCTCTTGGAAGAGTATTAAGCTTTGATGTCAACCTATTGAAAGCATTCAAGAACAACAAAATTCCTGTGAGGGCTGGTGAAATTGTGTAGTTCAGGGATAGTAATAACTTTTTGTCAATTATGTGTCCTGAGAAAAAATGCTTTAACTTTCCCTTTAGTACAATTTAAACTTCAAGATTGCATAAATACAGATTACAAAAAATGTGCAAGCAGCTTGAATAATCACACTGTCCAGGTTACACGGTTCTTCTGCTGCTGCCAGGCTTGGATTGGGATTGGGCTGAGCTTCTTTGGACACGCCTCCATGAGGATGCTGTATGGTCATTCTCCTGACTTAGACCCATATCTTTCAGACCACCCTACAAATGCAAAATTGATGTCAAGTTACCAAGCAAGTTCAAAGATACTTTGGGTTCGAGACATAAGAGTGAGATGCACGAAGTACAAAGCCCCAGACACGCTCTCTGTTTTGAGTTGCATGAGTTGTTCTGAGAATGTTTTGAGGAAAGCCTGTCTCCCTGTTTTGTCTGTGTTAATATTTGCAGAAATAATTTTAATAAAGTCACCTGCGAATTAAAAGGATAAGGTGAAAATAAGTTTAGTATTCTCAATTAATATAAGAACTCTTTGTTTCAATTAATGTGACTATATTTCACGTTGATCGTTCTCTTTTGAAGTTTTACAACACGGCAACTAGACATTGAGAACAAAATTTTGAAAATACATAATAAGGATTAAAGTATTTTTAAAGCAAAACTTTAAAAATACTTTAAACCTTATTATGTCAGCAAAGCTGACAGTGTAAATATGAGAATGGAGAAGCCTACAGAGAATACTGACTCATATGACTTACTCTCCAGACCCCTCCCCAGCTTTGCTGCCTTTCTCTGTTGTTCCTTGTGTAGTGAGGGGCCCAGAACTGGACAAAGGACTTGTGCTGTGGCCTCAAAAGTGCCAGATACTAGGAGACAAGCACTTCCCTGGTCCAGCTGGCCACACTATTATACAGGCCAGAATACCAATGGCCTTCTTGGCCATCTGGGCACACGTTGGATCATGTTCAGCCAGCTCTCAACCAGCACCCTCAGGACCTTTTCCTCCAGGCAGCCACTGTTGCCCTGTAGCAGCCACTGTAGCACGGAGTAGAGTTATTGTGACAAGTGCAGGACCTGGCACTTCTTTTTATTGATCCTCAGACAACTGGTCCCAGTTGACTGATCCAGCCTGTCTGGGTCCCCCTGCAGAGCCTTCCTTCATTCCAGCAGATCAACTGTGCCACACAGCTTAGTGACTGAGAGTGTTCTTGGTCACCTTCTCCAGATCATCAGTAAAGATAATAAACTGATACTGCTGACCCCAATAGTGAGCCCTGGGGAACACTAATCACTACCTGGTTCTGGCACCACTCACCATCAGTCTCTGGGCCCGGCGATCCAGATAATTTTTACAGTGTACTTGTCCAAAGCATAAGCTTCCATCTTCTCCAGGAGAATGCTGTGGGAGACAGTATCAAGGGCTTTACTGAAATCCAGGCAGACAACATCCACAGCCTTTCCCTTTTCTGGAGAGCCTATTGGCCTTTAAGTAAAATTTTTATTTCTTTGCTGATCCAAAGAATCTGTGCCTGTAGAACATAGGGTCTTTAATAAATATCCTCCCCTTTCACACTGAGAACAAATTGTAGCCTGGAGGATTTCACAGAAGTGTTATGTGTACAGTTATTGCTCATAGTTATTATGATGTTATCCACAAACTCTGTCACATTTGGACACAGTGATATAATAGTTGTTCCTAAATGCTTTATTCATCCAGGCTGTCATGTTCTTTAACCCTTTTTGTCCACATTCATGAGTGTAGTCCCGTCTCTGTGTGCAATAAACTATCTGTTCAGTGGTAGTGCACAAATCCCATCACTTACCTTAGGATATTCACCTCTCTTCCTCCTGTCTCATAACAAATAGTCAGGCATATTTAGTGTCGAGCCTAGATTCAGTTTGGCATGAGTTCTCCTTGGAGGCAGAGTATGATATCTTTCATCTCCCCAAAATGTTAGCCTTTCCTGGGCTATTTCTCCTTACTGTAAAGTTACATCAGCATCTTTCCCCAGCCATTCAGGTCTTCAACAAAGGTGTCTGATTTGGCTCTTGATGCTTCACAGACCCTTCAAACTTCAATTTTAAAATTTTCATTGTTTTTCTTGTCATAATAGGAGAAATTTCTTTTGTAGTTCTCTGGACAAACAAGTACATTCTTCTTGCAAATTCTTGGTGGATAAAAATCCAGTCTATGAAAAGTCTTTTTCTAGCTTCAGCTTCTGTAGTTTTGTTCTTCTGTCTCTTCATATGCTGCTCTGACCCTTTATCTTCTACTTATTTTCTTCAAGCTGTTCCTCCTTTTTTTTTTTTTTTCCCACGATCAATGACAAGCTTCTTGGGTTTATCTTCAAAGGTACTATTAACACTGCCTGTGTTGTCATAACACATGCTGAGTTTGCCCTCAGCCTCTCCTCATTATTTCCATGGTATCTGTTACACTCTTTGTGGCTGCAGAAAAGATGCTCCTTGATGAACTCCAGGCAGATTCCCATCCTCTTCCTATCTCATGCTAAAATTCTTTGCATTATGTATCCATATCCCTCATTTAGCTTTTTCTTCAGCGTGTTTAGCCCCCCCACACACATACTTCTACTGCAGTGCACCTACAGCGTGCTAAACAGTGCTACAGTTCCCTACCTAGTCTTTGTTTATTTGGTACTGGGCTTGCTCCAAGTACTGTAAACCCTCTACATCACTTGTAGAAAACTCCTGAGCATGACTGTGGCTGTGTTCTGCTCAACTTTATTGTACTACAAGGATAGGAGAACATGCCTCAGCCAAGACTCTCTGTGAGTATAGACATGAGGTGTCTACTTAGCCTAAGCTGTTGGAGAATAAGTAAGACATGCTGTGCGGTGCCTGAAAATGTGGGTCATTTACCTAATCAACTTTGTTTTGAGTAATAAATTGAGGACAGATGTGTGGTGTAACTTGTTTTCAGTGGTTTTAATCTGGATTTTCATTAGCATCATACTAGACTCACACCAGAAGAATTGGGAAGAAAGAAATTCAATAACCATAAGGTTTTTGAGCATTTATCAATGTAAGACCAAACCAGACTGGTATCTCTTCTTAAAAAAATGATTTGCATATTTTGTAAGATTGGGTTTATTCCCATCTACATAATATAATTTTGTCATATGAAGAATATATCCTAAGTAAAATGATCTTAAGAAGCAAAGAACAATTGAACAATCATTTTTGTTTTTTAATTGTGAGAACTTTAAAAGAGCATAATTTCATACCTATAGAGAATGAAAGTATTTAGAGAGCATTCATTCTGCACTGCTCATCACATGACCTCCTGCTTCTTTTGTAATGAAGATGTCTGGAGGGAAGCACATTACTTGATGAGCAAATGTTCCGTATTATGAAACTTTAATTGCAGCACCTGTCAATAAAATCTGTCCCCATTGTTCTTTTCAGCACAGTCAGTCAGCAGAAAGCTCCATCGTTGTAATTGTGCATTTGATTTTGCTTAAGAATTAGGAATCAGTTGTATATATATATATATTTGTTAAATATGAACATCAAAACCTACATATAAATAGAATTTTCACTGAGCTGTGCAGGGTGTACAGAATACACCTATAGATTTTTGTTTCATCCATTAACAAAATCTAAGATACCTTTTCTTCCTTGAACTACTTCTCTAAAGCAATTTTCTTCTTTTGAATGTTGGAAGCCCAAACAATAGTCAGGATTTACCGACCAGTTCCTTGTTTGAGACTTGCTGTCAAATACTTTGCTTTCAACATTGCATCTTTGCTGTAAATATGTACTTTACACTCTCTGCCACATTTGATTTTTATTTTTAAATGGATCTAACTCTCCTGAGTGAAGGGGTTGTAAAAAATTATCCAGAGTTGTTATGCTGCAAATAATCTGCCATTATGACTGTAAAAAGTGTGAACGGAAATCGTTAGCATGTTGTCTTAAGCCAAATGATGAAGATTTTATTAACTGCTTCATTAGCAGATGAGACAGAGTAGATTGCAGAGATGAAGTAGAGACAGTGGAAGCTCCTGCAGGGAAAGAAAACCAGGGCAGCAGTGAGAAAGAGCCTGAGAGGGACTTTTGACGAGGGCATGTAGTGCTAGGACAAGGGGAAATGGCTTTAAACTGAAAGAAGAGAAATTTAGATTAGATATAAGCAAGAAATTCTTTATTGTGAGGGTGGTGAGGCACTGGAGCAGGTTGCCCAGAGAAGTGGTGGGTGGCCCTTCCCCAGAGAAGTGTCAGGACCAAGTTGAATGGGGCTCTGAGCAACCCGATGTAATGGAAGATGTCCCTGTCCATGGTAGTGGGTTGGAACCAGATGATCTGTAAGGTCCCTTCCAATCCAAATAATTCTATTATTCTATGAAAAGAACAGGAAAATGGAAACAAATAGAGAGAAATTCAAGGTAGAAATTATATCCAAAAGGAAAGTATGTTTTTTCCCATCATATACTTCAGAATAAAAAAGAAAACACTGACAATGGAAAATGGTAAATTTTTACTTTATTAACATACTTTATATTTTATATATGTATAAAAATTATATCTTATAATTTTATATAGTGCTTATTATCTGTCTCCCTAGAATTTTCATAACAATCACAATAAAGGTAATTTCCAAGAGCAGTAGCCCTCATTTCAAAGCATGTGACTGCAGACAGGTCATCTCTCATGTCTGCTGTTGTGATAAAAGTAGTTTATGGAACCCAAATCACTTTTACATCCTTTTTTTTAATCTCCCCATCTATGTGCCTATGAGTATATTTTAAGATATGTTTTGGTTATGCAGTGTTAGCAGTTCTGTATTAAATATTCAGACCTCTCTGTGTCAAAAGTAATCTTACATTCTCCAATATGAGATTTTGTTACAACTGGGAATATAGCCCTTACTGTTGGTTTTATATGGATTTAAAGACATAAGTCTTGATTCCCTGCCCTTCAACTTTTCTCAGCCTGTTGGGATATCTGCAATCACACACAGCTACTAAATCAGAGAAAATTTTTGTGACATTTTGATTGAAATTCAGTGCTTTTGGTTCTATGCATTCCCTTGCAAGATTATCAGTTGACATCCTCTGTCATAATCAAAACTCTTACTAGTATTTTAACCATGGGAAGTTGTACAGGCAGGTGTTTTGTGGCCCCCCAGATTTGTCTCTGTACTCATAGAGTTGAGTAGAGGAACTAATTAAAAAGCCATTCCAGGACTCAGGTGGTTTCAAGGGACAGTTCTTTTGCACACACCTTTGCTCAGGCAGGGCTGAGCCGCCTTGTCGTCTTGGCATCATTGGAAGCCACAGCAGTCAGGCACCCTGCACAGAGCAGATGTGTAGAGTCCATTCATTCCTTTCAGGATCATTTCAGCAGAGGAAAATCAAGTGGTTGGGTTTGGATCAGAGTCTTAGAGGTTAGTGTTCAACAAAATTTAAAGATATATTTCAGCAAAGCAAGAGAGTACAAAATGCAGACCTAGTATAGACATATCCTTCACTCTTATATCAGGGTCTTTACCCTATTTTCTGTGTGTGAGTTGGGAAGTCCAAGTGAGACACAAATGTAACTCCCTCGCTTTAACTGAGATCCATCATTTACCAGCACAGCATCTGACATGTGGACTTCAGTCAACAAGACTTTAACAAGTTTCGTCTTGAGGCAGTGCATGTATTTTTTTCTTTGACACCATCCTCCCAATGATCTTCATTTTTAGTAGTAAATTCAAAAATATCTTATATGATTCACAGTCTGTCAAGGAGAGAAATATCTGAGGGTGAGCTGTATGCTCTAGCTCTGATTGAGAAGGTGTAAGAGCTCTTGAGCACTTAAATTTTTTTAACTGTGCGTGAAAAGTGCTTCAGAGAGTCTGATGCCAGGAAAGTAGATTGTATACATAATGCATAACAATTCTTGTAGTGTTCATTGATATGGAACAAATTTAATCTTCCAGTGACCTTTCTTGAAGAACAGTGGTTTTGCTGGCATTGCTAAGTGTGGAATCCCTGTAGAGTGAGTATGGGAAACTTTGCATATAGAGTAGCATCTTCACTATCTAATGCTGCTTGAAGTGCTGCTAATCCTGCCTCTCTAGGCATGCAAAGGAAGCTAGGAAAAAAAATCAAATACCTGTTAGTATGCCATGATGCCATGATGTTTTAAAGAAAGGAATAATAGACAAAAAAAATTGAATGAGGGTTCAGAATAAATCTGATGCTCTAAAGAAAGAACAAATATATTGAAATATTTTTCAGTAGTAATGACATCTTTAATCAACTCCCCAAAATTCCAGGTAAATGGAAATTAATATAGAGAATTTTAGTAGTGCTTCTGCTTTGGGAATGTGTAGGTATAAAAATAAAAATAAAAGAAGAAACAAAACTGATTTCTGTGAGGGAATTTTTAAAGATCATTTATAAAGTAACTGTTCTAAAGCTGCAGGAGAAAGATGTCATTGAGCTGAAAAATTGTAGCTTAGTCCACATAAATTAAAAAATGTTCGGAATTCACTTGTGTTTGGCTGCATATAAGCATTGCCCTTGATTATTTCTAGAACCATAACATTTTGAAATAACTGGTTTAATTTTTAATTGAAACATAACTTTAATTAAGAAATAAAACATTATGTTTTGCTAAAAAATGCTACCTAAAAACTGCTCAGGGGGAAAAGAAATCCCTGTGCTGGTTGCTATAGCAGCAGAATCAAAAGCAGCCATACCAGAATGATCTTTAACCTGAAGCAGAAATGCTTTTGCACCAAAGGAGTGACATCTGTGCATATTGCTTTTGACTACATGGATTTCAAACCAGGATGAGAAATATCAATTGACGCTTTCATTGATAGAAAATACGTTTACTGTATCGTTAAGCATCGTATTATGGCTAAACCTTCTGAAAAAAATACTTCAAAAGACTTTGAATTTGTGGCAGTCCAGTGACTGTTGGACTGTTCATCTTGCAACTCAGCACATTCCCCAGATGTTCAACCATGTCTCACAGTAGTGTTGGATCCCATCTGTGGCAGGTTGTATAGTACAACTCAGTGGGAACACTTCTTTCACTCCTTGTCCTTGCTGCGCCACACTTCATGCTCACCCACATCTGCAAAGCTGCAGCTTCTGTGTGTGGAAGCTCTCCTTTGCCCCAGGACAATGCTATGCTATAATGCTCATCATATAGTAAGAAGCACAACTCCAAAGTTCAAGTTGTGCTTAAGTGTTTTTCTGACCTGGTACATAACTAAGCACAAGGTAGGCAAGTATTTAGGTTCAGAAGCATGTTGAAGTTGGATGTTATTTGAAGGAAAAAGGGCTAGATACTGTCCTGTCCTCTACTGTCTGCAGTAGAAGTTATCATGTAAACACTTAAGGGCATTAAAAGAAGGAAGGGCAGTGGCGTTTCTGCAGTAATTAAAAATGTCAGTTCACTTCTTCTCAACCCATTTTTGGCTTCAATTCTGCTGGGAAGCAATAGCATTGAACACAATCAGATCAGATCAGATCAGATCAGATCTGAGCATATTACAGAGCTGTGGAAAGATGGTTCACTTGTGAGCAAATAAGTGTCAATAGCAGTTCTACAGGAAAGTGATTTTGTAAGTAACCATTTTTGCCTCCATCTGGTAAATTACTGAAAATTTGTGTTGAATATTTGGTAGATTTTGTTGAATGTAGTAAGGGAAATAAAGTCTTGCTTTGTGTAGTAAGTAACATTTTTATTATCTTTATTGTAGGTTGGAAATCTCCCAAATGATTATATGATAACCCTTAAATATGTCCCGAAGATGGATAGTCTGGTATGTACAACCACTTCAAGTTAATCCCAATAAAACAGCCCACAGGAACCAGTGATGACTGTTAACATTTTGTAACATTTTGTACCTAGTCCTATGTCTTAGCAAGTTACAGTTATATAATTTTTATTTCACTTGTCATATGGTTCCCAAGTATTTATTTAAAAGAAATGTAGAGACATTCCTGCAGTTCCTTAGAACCTTTTTAATTACAGGAGTTCTAGGAAAATATTCATTCATATTAAATTTTTCAACTTTTTTTTCTCTGGGAAAAGTCAAATTTTAATTGTGTTATTATTTCTTCAGTATTATTTCACTGTGTCAATTGAAAAATATTTTCTTAAAGGAATAGGTTCTCTGTAATTGTACTTTGGAACATATGTTAGAAGTCCTTCTTGTTTCAGCCAGTGGAAGTGCCATTAGGGCACAACAAATGCTAAGTAGCCAGTAAAGAGAACCCCAAGTTCAGTAAATGGTAGCATCATAACTAAACAAACCA
Organism: Phylloscopus collybita; assembly: GCA_027886175.1. NCBI lineage: Eukaryota > Metazoa > Chordata > Aves > Passeriformes > Phylloscopidae > Phylloscopus > Phylloscopus collybita. The sequence continues at coordinate 42,501,748 of JAJNNQ010000137.1, read as the reverse complement.
GTAAGATTTCAAACTTGTGTTATTCTTTCTATATACATAACTCCATGTTTAATACATAGTGGTACTTTCAAATAAGCATTATCTATTCAATTCCATTTTTTTAACATTTTTTATTTAAAAATCATATTATTTGATTGCTCAATCTACTAAATATTTCTTGTTTTTCCTCAATTTCACAAAAAAAAAATTGAAATGTATTGAAAACTTGGTTTTTGCATACATTGCAATAAAAAAGAGAAAATGAAACAAGGTGAAAATGAAACAAATTATGCTGAATGCTATACTGTTTTAAAGAAAAAAGTAAGAAAATTACGATTTTGCCATTTAAAATGAACAATACTGTGTCTGTCTTAATAATTAATCATTGTACACATATATCAGTAGCTGAAAATTATCTGCTAGATGTAAAAAGCTGGTTTTGTGTCTGTATAAAGTTTTCACTGTAAAAATCCAATTTGTATGTGATACACGTACAAAAATGCATCCTACCCTACGACAATGTGGCAAATCTAGCAATATTCCTTATTGATATTGGAAAACAATACCAGAAGCAACCGTTATTCAGTCCTGAATAACAAAAAGATGGGAGAAGGAAAAGGAGGCTGCAGGACAGTGAAGGGCCCTGTTGTGAGGTTATGAAGGGTTATATCAGATTTAGAAGCGTTTTTAAGAGTTTTGCTGGAAGCTTGAGCTTTCAGTTTTACTAAAACTTAGAGTACTTTGGAAAACACAGTTTAAAGTTGATCCTTTAGACAGGAAAACTCTGCAAAACAAATGCTATGGAAGCCAGGTACTAGATCCTATGTAAGTAAAACTAATGGAAAATCTTCTATTTCTTGTAATAAGCAATATTTAGAGAAAAGGGAAGCAAGGCTGGCTGCCACCATCCCCTAATTGCTGGACTTTTTGAAATTCTCTGATGTTGGTGTCTGATGTGATGATATTCACATCTCTGGAGCACAGCTGTAGCCTGAGTGCTGTTTCCCCAACTTCCATCCCATTAGCTGTTGGGCTGGATTGAATCTGTTCCCTCTGCTGCACTCCTGGGGGTGTTGGCAGATGAGGAAGGCCAGGGAACTTGATTGAGCAATGAGTCCTGGTTGTTCTCACTCTTGCCTCTCTCCATTGCTCAGTTTTGACTCCCAGTATGCAGGTTCTTTTCCATTCTTTTCACTGCTGTGTCATTTTGATGCATCATATCCAGAAATTTAGATCTAGTTTACATTTACAACCAGCAGCCAAGAAATAAAAAGGAAGAAGAGAAGTTTGGAGCTGGGATTTCCATGTTCCCTTTGCACACCACTTTCAGTCATGGTAATGGCAGGTGCAGCTCTTGGCCACTTGCCTTCACAGGAGGAGGTATTCAGTGGTGTTCAGATCCCACTTTGCCAGTTTCCTCTCTGGGAATTTCAGGTTGTGTTATGCATACCACTACAAGGCTTGCTGAACAAGTAGGCTTTGCTTTGGTCCATGCAAGTTGGGAAACTCATGGTTTTGCCTAAAGTAAATGCCCTTTGCTCAACTCTGAAGGGATTGAAATGGTGCTCTGCAATTTTTTTCAATAGATTTCAATCTTCAGTGCGTGCATAAAGTGGGAAGTGTACCCAAGGTAGCAAGTCCCAAACGTAGATGACTAAAGGTAGGAAAGCAGGGTGAATGCAAAGCAGATGGGAAGCCAGTGTAGTGCATGTAACAGGAACAGACTGACCCATCCATTAAACAGAAGGGTTGTTGCATTATGCACTAGGCAACTGAGTAGCTTTAAAAGTAGTCTTGAAGAGAGTGAGCTGTGTAGTCGAACCTGAAGGTTAAAAGGCAGAGATGACAGCAAAGGGCTGAATTCAGAAGAGGAGATAACATTCAAGCTTTTATATAGATGTAGAAAGTAAAAACCAAATGAGAGCTACACAGAAGTACAAGGGAAATCATGTTTGCAATTGCCCTAAAATGTAAATCTTGGTCAAAGTTTACACAAAATATCAGAGTTAAACCTCCATTTCCCCTTACAAATAATGTCATATTTTTCAATAAGAGCAGTTTTATCCCTGTGTTTGGTGGGTATTGACATAGCAAGTGATTGCACAGCTTGACATTTCTGAAAAGAGAACTTAGAGCTTTTGTGAAATACAGCTTTGTAGGTCAGAACAGTTCAGTTAGAGGAGACTCCCATATGCATGCTAAACCACGGGAGCAGCAAAATAGACTCCCTGCTGGAATTGCCAAATGCTCACTAGGAGAAGAAGCAAGCTTATGCTGGTCCCTGCCAGAGGAGAATGCTCACCCTCAAAACCTCAAAGGAAAAGATTTTCGAGGTTTCCAGTTCAGGGAAGCACAGTAGTAGTAGTTCCAGGGTTTCTACGCCAAAGCAGAGGAAAGAAAATGCATTACCTGCCTGTCTTGTGGGGGTGGTGGGACATGGCACAACATACATTGCTTGAGTAGAATATGTTTCAACAAGCTTTCTCTGATTTATTTGCTTCTGCCTCCCCCCTCACCTTGTTGTCCTGGAAGGAAAAAAGGGAAGCGGACTCAAGCCAAATGCTATCCATTTTGCTTTCTGTTTCTTTCTTTTTTAAGTCATTGTTGAGATAATTGCAAAAGGTTATATCACTGACTTGCCACAGGTTATCATTTTGTGAGGGAGTTGTACACAGAAGTGGAAATTCAGGTGGAGCTGAGCAATGTATTTACATTTGGTTCTCTGAGCCTGGAAGCTTAATAGTCTGATTAGTCTTCAAAAATGTGAAGTGTATTTTTTGTTGCCAGAAACATTTACACATCAAAGCAGAACAACACCTGTGGATTTATTTTCTTTTAATAAAGAATCTGTATGCAGGTTTATTGAAGAAATTGAGTAAAATGAGATTAAGCCTAGAAGTGTGTACATTGCCAAACATTTGCTGTGTGTTGCAGAAGGTGGATTCAGTGGGTGCCTATCCACTGGGCAGCAATTGTAAACTGATTTAGTGATACTAAAAGTACTTGGGGTCTGTTGGGCCAAGATCTTTGTATCTGGAAGGTTTTAATTAAACATTTTCAATAGTGGAAAAATGATGTCATATATGGAATAAATTCTCATAACATTTACCATTTAAAATTTAGCTTTTATTGGGAAGGTATTTACAGGTACAAATTGCAGTTCTGACTAATGCATTATCTGTATTTTTGCTGATCATACTGAGTTAGGGTGGGTGACTTTTTTCTCTATTTGACTACTGTTATATATATCTAAGTAAAAGAAGTTAATGACTTCCTCTAAGACAGCAAGATGAATTACCAGGTTTCAGTCATGTGAACAGCTGTACAAACTTTGTCTGCAAACTAATTGCATAGGTGTTAGTGTACAATGACAGGCTTGCAGAGCACTTTTGTTATCGAAGACTCAGGAAGAAAAAAAGCTTTTAGATCTATAAACTGTTCCCAGTAATGGCATTTAGTGAAAAAGCTGAAGAGAAGGAATTAACTCTGCTATTTTAAAGGTGGATAAAAGCACACAGGGATTTCATGCAAAATTTTTGTGGAAACCCTCCTAATAAGAAATTCAAAAGGATCTTTGGGGTTAACTGAGTCATACAAGGTAACAAATGAAAACTGGTATTTAAAGAATTGTTAAGGCAGTAGGAATTGAAAAGAAAATAAATAAGTTAATGAAAGCATGGACTAAGGTTCATAGTAACACATTCTAAGACTCAAATGCTCAACACACTGACACTTGGCATTCACTGAGAATTTAATGAAGCATTTAACAGACAACCATAAATATGTCAGTATCAGTGAGAACAGAAATATTGCCAAAAGCACTTAAGAGAAAATTGGCCACAGTAAAGAAGAATAATTGTAATTTATAATTTTGAGATACTTTAAATTGGAAAGAACACTCTAATTTACTTTTGCACATTGAGATGTTTAACCAGTTTCTACAAATGTCTGATATTTAATTTACATTTGTTTCTCTTTTTATCCCCTGACAGCCTAATCACTGTTGGTTGCATTTGATGGTGCCTGAATTTTCAAGGAGTCTACATAATCTTCTCCAGAAATTTTCTGACATTCCAGATATGTCGGATGTTTTGAGCAACTATTTAATCATCAATAATCTCACAAGGATAATTAATGATCTTATGGCATGCCTTGCTTTTGATAAAAATAAGGTAATCTTATACAGAGTTTCAGCTTTTGTACTGGATATTCCTTTTTTACTTTCTGTTGCACAATATAATAACTGTTACTGAACAGTTTAGAAATTTCCAAGGCTTGTTTTCATTTCTATTCTTGTTCATCTGAAATCCTGCTTTGTTTAGAAATGCACTGAGTACACTGTGCTAACATTGGCTAATTGTTATCTCCTGTTTCAGAAAAATGGCTTACAAGGATTTACAATATATACAATGACCTGTATGCTGCTATTTAAAGTCAGAAATGCAGCAATCTTCTTTAAGATAATCAATTCAGTCTCATCTTTTTGAAACTATAGCAGAAATCTTCCTTGTGTATCCATCTTAAATTATATATTTTGCTAGTGATCTTAAAGTAATTTAAAGATTATGTAATTAAAGTTATTAATATACTCTTAATATGTATCACTGTGTGTGAAACTTTGAAAGCTTCTCCATGGTTTAATTCACTTATTTAAAAAAAGACACAGCAAAGACCAGAGGATATTTGTCCATTTCCATGTTTCTGGATCCTAACAGCAGCTGGAAAGATTCTTGCTCAAGAGATGTCTGATTCTCTGTGCAGGCAGGGAAGGGGGAAAGAAATTAATTTTCTCGTCCATTATCCAAATCTGACCAGACTATCAGTAATTAAAAGAAAGTTCTGTAATTGAAGGTTTTGTCCCACTGAATAAAATAGGTAAAATCCACCATGTTCTTTAGAGCAAGTATTTCATCTTCTGTATAGAGTTATTTTTATCAGCTAAGTCCTTAGTTGTAATTGCACCTTTTCAACGTCCGGAATGAATCAAATGAACTAAAACACTCAGGTGCCCTTGGAGTGGAATAACTTTGTAAGCTTGCGATGTATTTGCATTGCATTGCTGTGAGTATTTAGATATTCCCTACATTTCCATTTCAAACTGAATTATCTCCAAAATTCAGTGTATATATATTTTTTTCCTTTTCTATTTTTGTCCTGATGATTCAAAACATTCAGCTGGGATATGGTTGGGGAAGAGGAATTTTATTTTGTAGAATGGAAAAGTAAATATCCTGTAATGCAGCAAAACAACTAGCTATTGATTTCCTTAGAGAATAATGATTTTAAGTCTAGTACTTTCAGCATCAAACATAAAATAATTTTGGAGCCAAAACCAGGAGGTTTTCCGTAGGACATACTTAGACCATGTTCTTACCACTGTCCTCCTTCTTGGGAGTACAGAGTAACCCCAGGCCAAATTTGACTTGCTGACATATAAAAAAAAAAGAAGAAAACAGCCAATCATCAACATGGATCTCAATAACGTTGTTTAGTCTGGCATAACAAACTTGTCTGTTAGACCTCAGAGTGACTGGTCTTTCTTGTTTATAGTCCCTCATATTTTTAGGTACGTTATCAGGGATCTCAGCCTGTTTCTGTGCAGTGGTGTATCCCAGCTATTGTATTCTGTTCCCCATTGTCTTAATGACAATACCAGTGATTGCCATGTTCATTGTTCAGATTAAAGGCTCATGTGAAACTTTGCAAAGTTATGTGGAATCAAGGAGAGTTTGTTTTTTTTTTTTTAATGAGAGGAATTTTAAAAAGTCTTTTGGTTTTCAGTGTAGGATGGGAGAGACTTTCATTCCTTAGTAATTTTGCAACACTGTATTAATAATTCTTCCTAATTGTCGAACTAATTTGAAATCCCCAGATCAGAATATATGTTTTATGAAGACTGTATACAGCTAATCTGATTGTCTGCAGGTTAAAAACTTAAATGATTTTGTATCATCTTTGGGTATTTTTAGCATTTGTTGAGGTGTTGAAATGAGCATTTCCTTCCCTTGACCTTCTTTCAATCTGAATTCTATATTTTACTCTAGGATTTTGTAAAAGAAAATGGTCACCTTTATGAAGAAGGTCACTTCATTCCTGAGGATTTTTTTAGGCACTTTAATAGTACCATTGAAGTCTACAAAGAGTTTGCAGACGGATGGGATAAGAATGAATGCATTCTGCCTTCAACAGTAGGAACACCAGAGAATGGTAAGAGGGGTCTCCTTTTGGGGAGCAGAATCTAGGCAGATATAAATATGTAATTTTCCTTGGACTTCAGAGATGCTAAGGATCCTATACCATGCCTCCATGTCACCTTTTTACTGCAAATTAACTACTGACAGTGAAGGTTGTGTTTCTGTTCGAAGTCAAGTTCTAGTGCCATCACTCCTAGATACATCATTTCTCAGTACAATCAAAATAACCTTGCATTATGCTGCTCTGTTTCTATTAATCCAAAATATATTCTGAATTGTCCTTTTTACATTGTTCTTCTTATCTTCTCTTAATGCTGTGTTTAGTTTTATAAGGCAGTAAAAGAGCCTAAGATTGCTCAACTGAAAGGAGCGAAAGTTAACACAAACTGTAAATTGCAGCAGCCTCAAGTCACCTTCAATTTCATCCCACTTTTCCTGAACAGGGGCAATGTTTACTTCATTTAAAAATTTTAACAAGCTCAGGTCAAGCTCCTGCAGCTCTTTCTTATCCTTCCAGGAAATGGAGGGTTTGTATTACCTTTTACTCTCTGTAGTGACAGATGACAACTGCTTTTCCAGATTAGCTATTCAGCAGCAGCTCAGCATGTAGACACTTCTACCTCTTAATAAAACTGCCTTTTTTGGCTCAATTCACTTTATAAATTACCAAGTTTTAAAACAGCCAGCTTTTAAAACAGCTCTATAGCCACATCAAAGTAGTCCTGTAGCCCATCATCTTATATAGAGGGAACGGTATTTTAAATTTCATAATTCTGACACATTCATTTTCTATTTAGATTCCAGAGTCGCTGTCACAAAAACATTTTTGTTTCCTCCTGTTGCTGCCAGCTCTCTTAGGAATGACAGCATTGGCAGTAGCACTAGCAGTAACAGTAAGTACAAGTGATTGAATATATGTCTCCATTTTGTTCTGGTAGCTGGTTGTGCGAGCTTAGAGGAAAAGAGCGTCGTTAATTGTGCAAATTAATGGGAAGTTACATGTTCCTGATGGTGTACCATGTGTTTCTCAGCTGTCATACTGAAATGCAATGAACTTATCTCATCAAAATGTAGAGATGCTATCAAGTTATGTGACAGCTCTCTACAACTTGGAGAGGGCATGCCTCTTCGTTTTGGCTGTCATGAGGTCTCACTAGTCATATGGCCTCAGCAAATTTGGCCAGACACCTCATTTTAACTCTCAGAAAAGGAAGTCGCTCCAATGAACAGAATAGCTATGCTAAATTGGATGAGGGTACTACCATGAACAAAGAGGACACCTGTACATTGCATTTTGAGAGTACTGTCAATCCCAAGCTTTACACCAGCCCTGAAGACAGTCCCCATGTTTGTTTGCTGCAGTTGCAGTAGGGCCATCTCCACAGTCAGCATGCCTTCACTTGGGGTCAATGATAGGCAGGCGTAATCTTCTCTCTGGCATACTTATCTCTGTCTTTCTTATCTGTCTTGGTCACTGTGTTACATGACAGGTCTCTGATAAGAGTCCAGAATGGTTTCTGTAGGAGCCTCAGTATTATCTATCAGCAGGTCAGAAAGGGTATAGGCATCTGAAGTGGAAGGAAACTGAAGTTTCAGGGGCTTTTAGTGACATCATTTACAACAAGGTGAACACTCGCTGGAGCTTCCCACGTGAACAAGAGGGGATTTTCCTTAGGGGTTCCTGAAACGGTGATCAAAGTTTAATCTTGTTGTTTCCTTGTTCCTGTTTCCCAGACATGTCAATATGACAATGTGTATCTAGCTCTCTTTACAATTTCCCCTTTTCACTTCACAAACATCTATGTTATCTGAATGTGTGATGATGAAGTACGTGACTCCCTGTGCTTATGGAAACATGAGCAGAGGGGCAGCCTGATGTAGTCTAGTGGGCACAGTGGTAGCTCCTGATGGTGACACAGTTGCTACTAGGCCTGACTTTTTTCTTGTGCTCCTTCTCTTTGGAATGTATAATCTAGTTACCCTCTGGGCTTCTAGCACCATGCATGCTACCTCGTAGTTGGCTCACAGCTGTTATCAGATTTTAAGCCCTTCTTGATTGCTTTCTAATTAAGAGTAGGTCTTAAGTCATCATAGCCCAGAACCCTCAGAGTAGAACGAATTATAAAAACCCCTCCACTCCTGGCTGCCAGCCTGAGTCTTTGGAAAAGAGAAGACTCACTGCCATTGATTCCTTGCCAGGAGGTCACAGAGCTCCTCTGCAAATAACCTGATGAGCCCTGGGCCAACTCTGAGGCACTAGGAAGGGGTTAAAGAATGCATATCTGTCTCTCTCTCAGGTCTGAACATGTGATAATTTTTGCTGTCATTTCTAGAGGAAAAATATTCAGCCACAGCCTGAAGCAATGGGAATTCATCAAAAAGCCAAAAGACAGACAGATTACAGGAGTAGTTCAGATGAAAGGAGTTTGACCCAGTACAGTAGGAACAGGAGAGAGCTGGGCAGTGCAGTGGAGTGTGGCACCTGTGTCTGTTCTGTGGAGGAGACTGCAGAAGCAGGATTATTAATCTTGTTTTATAATTGGAACTGATAATCAAGTAGGACAAATGCCTAATTAAAATAATGCAGTAAATTGATTAGCTACCATATGCTGTACAGGTGTGTTTTAACTGATTATCATTGTCTTAAGCAATTTATTGGAAAATTGGATGTCAGTTAACAGCCTTATGTAGAAATGACATGAGGACTGCATGTCTGGCTGGGTCAGGGGACAGTTTGAACTCATAATCAGATTAAATTACATTAATTTGGATGCATTGTAGTTACTTATTTGGTGAGTTTTTTGGAGGGAGGGAGCTGTGGAATCTTTATTGACCTCACTGTTTTATTCCCTGAAATGGCCTTTAGTGCCAGTCTTAGTTTTGTCTTGAATTTATTGCTGAGGAAATTTTGGTTTTAGTTAATCCTTGCCTTCTTGGAAGGAACAGTGAATAAACCTTAGTACTTTCCCTGTGAAGACTCCCCAGCTTAGCATTCCCCTGGCTTCATTATTGTTCACAAAAAAAGCACCTCTAGATTCAAATTTCAAAAAGAAATACATTGAGAAGAGGGGAAGCCTGAAAAAAAGCATCTTCAGACACTATGGTATTTTTTTTTAATTAATCCTTTAATTTTAAGCAGTTTTGAATTGCGTTATTTTTCAGTTTAATAGTTTCTAGAGCATTTAGAAGCATTCAGTGTTTACAAAAGAACCCCTCCAGATTAATATATTTTGAATCTATTAATAAAGTCTATTAGTCAGATGACTTGAACTGCCCCAATTCAAAATTCAACTTAGACCAACCTGAAGTGCATCATCTAATAAAATAATTTGTGAATATTTATCATAGAAATTGTATATAAATTAGCTAAGTTATGGATTTTTGGTTTTGCTACTTTCGAGTCATATTTCATTACTCCATTCTTCTTACACAACAATAAAATTAAAGTACAATAATAGAATAGAATGTCAACTAAATACACACAAAAATGCTTAGCCCAGCTAAATGAAAAATAGAATAATTATGCTATTCTAATTGATTTTGAATAGTAATAGTGGGGTTTTTATTCCTGTAATATTGATTATAGACTTGTAACATGTTCCCACTTCATCTTTTCCCCCATAACGTTCTCAAAAAACCACAACCATCCCAAATTTGTTTAGGCTGGTTTGTTTTTTTCTCTTTGTGTGTCCATTGAGGTTCCAATTAGCTGTTAAAGTTCCAGTCTTGCTTATATTTCTCTGGATGATTATACCACACTTGGTCTAGAGAAGGTAGGTGAGATGGTTCTATGTAAAGAAGTGTCAGGATAACAAGTCTTGAGTCCTAGTCTCTTCTTTCAGTGGTTGAACTCATCAGACAAATTTCATGTTGTTCTGATCAAAGCTTGAAGTTACTAGCCGTGACTAAAATTTCTTCAATTGAATGCCATAACTTTCTTTACCATTTCATGAAGAGTTCACTATTGCCTCCTTCCATTTTTGTCTGTAATTTCCTCACAATAATTTAGCCCTATTATTTAGTACTGAGTAGCTCAAAGAACAGGTAAACACAGAGATCTCTGTTTTTAGGAAGGATGTCTCCTTTTTTAATTAAGAAAAGAAATACCATAGTTTAATTCAGTAATTGCAGAACAATTTAAAAATGTTCACCTATGGCTTAATGCAATTGATGCTGTCTTCTGTTCCTTTGTTCCAACATAATAGTTAATGGAAAACCCTAATGAACAGGTGAGAGCTGCTCTGCATTTTTACAGATACTATCTTGGGGTAATTGTGTTGGAACTGAGCTGAGGTAAACTGAAAATTCCTTTGAGACATATATGGCAAAAAACCAAAATTAAGCCAGTGCTTTCAACCATAACCATACATGGCTCAAGGTAGGAAGCAGCTCAATAACTTCATTGTATAGCTGAGTGGCTTTTAATGTAAATATTTTATTTACAGCTTGACATGGCAATGTCCATGAAGACAATGTAAGTCAGCATCAAATGACCTCACTCCCTTAGGGAATCTTCTACAAGATGCAGAGTGAGAGCTCTGAGAGATGCTGGCCTGCATCCACTCCCCTTTTTCACTCTGCTGGATAGAGTCAGCAGTTCCTCTGCCGTTGCCCAAAGAGTTCATAAAGTTACTAGTACACCTGGTTCCTACTATTCCTTCTCCTGCTCTGCCTTTACAGCTGATGGGAGTCAGAATTTTTCAGTGTAGAGCTCCAAAGTTTCTAACAGAGGAAAAGGTCCCTGTGGTAGCCAGGTTTTTTTCCTTCTCTCCCTTTTCTTCACTAAGACACAAGTCCTTGGGAGGTTCTCTGGACTGAAAATTCTTCAGCCTGTTCCATTTTAAATTTTAATATAAATAAAAGGCACATGAAGAAACCTGCCATGACTCATTTCATTCTCCCCAGATATTTCAAGAGAATTTTTTCTGGACTTGAAAGTGAAATTAAATAATCTGTTGTTGCTTGCTTTTTAAGGTAGTTATGGGTTACTTAACTTTCAAATTGATTCATGCCAGGTTTTGGAAAAAAAAAAATCTGTTGTCATTTTTGAAAGGTAGGTAGTCACAATGAGACTCTATTTAGGCTCAAGCCCTGGATTGCATGTCCCCACATGGAAACCTACTTATAAATTCATTTCAGTTTTCCAAAGATGATGAAGAAATCATCCACATTGAAGATAACTTTTCAGAAATCAGATTTTTCCAGTTTTAGATATCTCATTGTAAAAGGGTTTCTTCTGTTCTCTTAAATTGCATTAAGTTTGTGAAAAATACTGTTAAAAAGAAAGGTACAAAAATATCACTGATTACCCTGCATACAGAATATTTCCCTAGCAGTTCATGTAAAAAACAGCATGCTTGCCATGACATGCTGCCCAGCACGGCAAAGAGGCAGAGGGTTTTTGAGGTTATACCCTCCACCATAACATGTTATCAAACACATTATGCTTTACATGACCTGAAATCACTTCCTTTGATTTTTATTTTACTTTTTAATTTTTTTTCTGAAGTTTGCAAGGTGGAATCCAGAAAACATGGCCATCCCCATATGATTTACATAATTTAGTTGTAAAACTCAGCAGTCTGTCACTGAAAAGAACTACATTAGGTAAATGAAGATTGCTTGTTACTTGCCTAGAGCACAAGAGCAACATCGGAATTTTCTTCTGAGAATATGATTCAGATGAACAACAACAGGAGAGCATTTTTGGAGTTGTTCAGGCTGGCTCCACCCACTTGAATTTGCCCAGTTTCATGAAGATCAGTTCTGCAAGCAAACATCCTCTATGACTAATTTGGGACAGAAAGTTTGAAAGGTTATGTCTCCCCAGTTAATGTCTGCTCTTGGCTTTAATGTCTGAGCAGACAGAGGCAGGCTAGTGAATAGCCTCTCTTTTTCAGCTGATGTTCACCTCTGTAGAACTTTGTCTGCTATCTTTCCATTCTGTAGACAAATTTCTTTCATGGTAAGCTAGCATCGGTTCTGCTTGACTGATGTTTCCTTTTAGTGTGCCAAATCTACCAGGTAGAAGTGAAACTCAAGCCCCTACAGTCAGAACCTAGACTTTGTAAACACTGTTTGAGACACAGAGATGTATGTAGAATACGAATATAAAGAGTAGACATTTTGTTGTCTTTTTATTTCTATCTACATTGAACCTAGAAAACACAGCTGAATTTCAGAAATAAAAAGAATATTTGTCTAAAACTTGAAAAATGTCAACAAGAAAATCTGAGAGTTGAAAATTAATTGCTAGTTAATTATAAAAACACTTCTTTCTAAACTAAAGAATTTTCTTGGAGGCTGTTTAATAATGTACTAAACACATGTTTTTTGACCCACTATATCATACTGTATGTGCTTAGACATTTGCTGTTTGCATGAGTCACACATTTTGAGTGCTGTCATTTCATTTTCATTTCTATGTATCCAATCACCTACACTTTTCCAGTGCTTATAGTTTGTTGTGGTTTTTTTTTTTTTTTCCTGTAATCTCTCAATACACCCACTCTTTGAGATGCAGACACCCAATTTGAAATGAATCAAACCTGGGTGGACAATGTCTAAAATATCAGTCTCCTGAGGTATTTCAGGAGAGGTATTTCATTTGCATTTCAGGAGGGTCCCCAGATGACTCTGTAGGACTTCCCACATCCTGCTCTTGATAAAATAAATGAAGGGCCAAATTTTAGTTTCAGCATGCATGCAGCTGCCAGTGACGGGAATGGAATTGTTTGTGTGCATGAAAGGATAGGATTGGTGCTCTTCTGTACAAAACGTTAAAAGCTATCAAGAAATGGTTATAAGAAAGTAACACACAGTTAAAACTCAAGGTACAAGAGTTTGATCTTGCTAAAGTCAGCAGTACTTTTCCAGAAAGCTTTAGAAGTTATTCTGTTAAATTGACCTCCCCTGAGAGTCCTCATGTTGGTCATTGATTAGTGGCAAGACAAAGTGCCTGCAGTCAGTGGGATGGAACTACTGCAAACGAATTGACATATATTCTTTTCCAAATAATTGCTTTGTGTTTCAAAGTAAGACCTTAAAAAATTAAGAAATCCAAAACTTTGAAGTGTGGGAAAGAGATAATTCTCTAGAAGTAGCAAAAAGAGAATTGGTGTTGGTGCTTTTCAACACCATTGTTTCAGAAATGGGTGGAGCATCCTTGTGGTCAAAAATTTCCTGTAAGATTTTGTATGAAGTGCATATCATGTACATTGCACTTTGAAGTATCTGTTCTGCTATTTAAGACGCTGTTATGTAGGTGGTGCATGAAAGTGCTCTTACTAATAGTGTTGCCCTGAAGACAGTTTTCTGCTATAAATCTGTCCTCACTAATGGGAGTATCTTTAATTACAGAAGAAGCACTTGGCTTCATTAGTAGCTCCAGCCTGCAAGGAATCAGCATAGCACTGACATCATTGCTGTCCCTCCTTATTGGCTTTATTTTGGGAGCCATATACTGGAAGGTAAGAGGTAGATACTACATGTAATTGTTTATATAGTGATGCTACATTTCTTAGCTGTGGGGAGGTGGGAATAAGAGAACCATTCTGTATTTGAAAGCAAGAGATGCCTCTTTTGATCTTCACTTAAGTGTGACTTGAAGATGTAAATCTGTGTGTCAAATTCTTGAATTCCACCATCAAAGTGCAAATCCTGTCTTATCAGCATGATCACTCTCTAACTGGAAACAAAGACTGTGTGATTCACCCAATTTTCCATTTCTCCTATTGTATTTTGAGAAAGGAGGGTTTTTTTTGCTTTTTGGCCCCTATGCCCCTGCCCAAATACAAAAACTTCAATAGTAAAATTTATGTCTGTAGTAGATGTATGTTAGAGGACACGGATTTGGCCTACATTTTGCAAGATGACTTTGAATATCTGAAGCAAATTGAAACACACAATTATTTAGTTACTAAAGAAAGCTTTAAAATATTTATAGCTTTAGAATATTTATGTTTAGTGCATTTTCTTTCTAGAAAATACATCCCAAATCCAGACCAGAAAGTGATGAAACTACACAGTGTCATGACTATCAAGAGGAAAATGAGATAAGGTATATTATTTCACTTAAAATTTATATTTACAGATGTAATTTTATCTCTGAGAACTGCTTCCTTTTTAGCTCTGTGACAAACACAAAAAACCCCAAACACAAGGTCTTGCTGCAGAGGTAAAATATGGGCTTAGAGTGTGTCCTTTAAAGGACTTTCTGGTTTAAACATAGAAATTGATATGGAGGATAGTTCTGCATACAGCATTTTATTATGGGGTCATTATTTTGTCTTGTGTTTATTCCCACTGTGAGAAAGGATTTCTGAGACCTATAGGGAAAGCAACAAAATAAAGTAAATGTTATTTGCTGTGTGGTGTAAAGCTAGGTCGAAGCTCTGGAAACAAATAGAAAGCAATGTCTTTCTGGTTGTGCTCCTAAATCCTTTTAAACATCTTTTACAATAACATTTTTTATGTTCTTTCACTTTTTTACATTCCCCAGGGTACTATAATATTTTAATGTTTGTGGAAAGTTAATGAGAACTTGTTCAAATGCTAGCAACTTCCTAAGGTCATCCTGAAATGATTCATGTCTCTCTTCCTACTTATACACTGCTTTATCTGATTTTTAAAGAGAAGAAGTTTTCAGCCAATCAAATATACCTTAGAAATTACAGTTCAAGGCTTTGAAGTTGCTTGGACATGACTTGGGCAAGGAATTCTGTGAAATCCAGGAAAGGACTTAGAGACATTTTAAGTAAGAATAGTCCATGCTAAAGCATTTTGAGAGTATTGTTTAACTTCATATTTCATGATTGGGTCAGATTTTAACTATGAATGATTTAGGGAAAGATATGATGTATCAGAAGGACATGTCCTGTAGTGTTCTCACATTGTCTGAAATGCCTAGTGCTTCCCATTGGTGAAGGAACAAATAGGCAAGGTTCTGATCTAGCAGTTTGGTCACAGGAACTGAAATTTTCAGTGTTTCAGCTTGCTAAAGAAATAATTTCTTAAAACAAATTTTCTTCAAATACAGTATATAGAATGGAAGACTATGTATTCATTTCAACAAGTATATTAGTTGCTACAAATAGCAACTAATGTAATTCTCATAGGTATTAAAACCTGTAAAATGGAGCATACATCTTCCTTTTAACTTCACAGAAAATACAAAACATTTTTTATATGAAGAAAAGATGAAACAGTTAAATGCAGGAGTGGGCCTTTGTCCTCCTGAGGAACCTGAAGCAGATTGCATTCTCTATCCAATGTCTTCCTAAATACATGGCATAGATGACTATTATAAATTTCTCCTCCCTGAGAAAGTAGGAATATTTATCTATAAGTAGGGAGAACTAATATCAAACATAAATTATAATTCTTTGGGTTCCCTTTTTATTTTAATTAACTTATAAACCATCTATTCTATTTCCTTGAAAGACTGTTACCGTAGTAATAAAGGATCTTTTTTTTTTTTTTTTTTTTTTTCCAGTATGTTGCAGCAAAAAGAAAAGGAACATCTACAAGTGTAGCTGTTGCTTTTTCTCCCTCAACACTGTTACTGTTTCATGTACTGGTAAGTTGGCTATGGTGAGAGTTTTACCATAGACTTAACTATTTTCAGCTGCTGCAATAGAAAGTTATTCAGAGTCCATTTTCAGGAAAAAAAAATCTTACTATCAGTAGGTTTCATTTGTGTATAAGATCTTTAGCAGCTAATTTAATTAGTCCTGTATGGTTAATTTAGACCTTTGATTTTTAACTTGAATGCTTCAAACTGAAATTTACAAGAATTCCAGAATAAAGGACAGCTACTGCTTCTCCTTTTTTGTGTTACAGCTGATACAGAGAAGCTTTCAGCTGTTACACTACAGGTGTTTCAAAGCAATGTGAATGAAAAAACACAATCTGGTAAAATTAGCAAGTGAGTGTAGGAGAAGAGGCCAAGTAGAGCTGAGCTTTTATTAATTGCAGCTTAGTCAGCACATTTCTGTAGTCTCTGTAGCCTTATCAGATACATCAGTCTTGCTTTAGTATGTAAGAGTGAACAGCAAAGGTGAATGAGGATTCTCAGTCCCAGCTGTCCTCTGCAGAACAGCACTTCTCTGGCAAGAGGCTTGTTACCACAGAAACTGTGCTGTATTTAACCCATTGCATCCATGTAAGAGTCTAGAAAATTCAGACAGTGCTGAACTCTTCATTCTTTATCATGAGTGGAAAGAGCAGCGTAAGAGTACAACAGAGAGTCCCAGTTTTGCAGTTCATCCTGTAGCAGTTACTCTCAGCTGTTCGATATGATGGAGTTATCTACAGCTTGAGAGGTTTTTCAGTCTCCTTAACTGCTTTGTTCTACCTCCTCCTCTAGAAGGAAAGTTGTCACAGCATTGGACAAGTTGTTCCATTTTTCCAAAGATGTGAACTCAGTTTGGTTTGTCCGGATGGCTTCAAAGGGGAGTTTGCTGTCAGAGATTGCCAATACCAAAATGCCCAAACATAAAAGTTCTGTAAAACCATGAGAGTTGTTCCATTACCTTGGACATGAATGAGCTTTTGCAGACAAGTGTGTTCTTGGACCAGGAAAGTACATCTTTTCTCTTTCTGAGTAAAGAAATCTCTATAAAAGTGTCATTAAATTTATTTCCAAAATTATAAGCAAAAAATCTCTATGTTGTATGTTTGTGAAAAGCTGTACTGTTTAGTAATACAGAAAAGAAAACTAATCAGCAAAATCAGAATTTCTGTTTTTCTCTTCAGGCAGGTAACAGTTCCATGTTCGCTTCATAAATGAAGCAGCTTTAAGCACATTCGTATTCCTTCTGGAGTGACAGACTGAGTCTGCATCTGTTGTTGCTGCCCATGACTCCATAGACATGATACAGAAATGAGGACAATTTGTGTTTGTTACTGTGAAACCAACACTGAATTGAACAATGACAAGAGGAGTGTGCACTTAGCAGGACTGTATCTTATGTGAATATCTATCTTGTGTGACACTTGAGGTTTTTTAATTGCATTAATACTTTCAGCTGACTCTGGCAAACAAAGTACATCCTGAACAAAAAAGCATCTTTCAAATGCCTCCAACTGTGTGTAATCATTGTAAGTCATAAACCTTTTCATCCTTAATTTAAATTCTGTGTCCTCTACCTTAAATTGATGTCTTCAGAAGAAGGTCTCTGAACTGACAGAAAACGCAGAAATGGACACAGATAACATACTCTTCAATATTGTATATAAAACTTGAAAGCAAAGTCATGCCATGAGCTCGTGTTCTAGACTTAGACTTATAAGGAGCTGTGTTTATTCCTGTCAAAGGCTGTGTGTACAGCAACACGTGGTCTCTATCGGGTGCCAGGTGGCTGGTTGCCCACCCCAGAAAGCCTCAAGAATTCATCAGCGTTGGTGGTCTCTGTTCAGGAGAAGCAAATGCTGGATGAAGACAAAGTAAACAGGAGGTGAACGTATCTCATGGAACTTTGAAGAATTAAGAGTAACTGCTGGGTACGTGAACACTGGTGAAATTTCCAGTCATGCTAAGGCAAAGTAAAGAGTCTGAATTGCGTTCAAACATCACAATAAAGACAAACCCATGAAATGCATTTTAAATTCTGAAGATGCATGCCATTGATACCTTGTCTTTAAATGTATAGCATAGAAAATCTGAAAGATCCTGAGAGTGTATTTAGCTTTTACTTACATCAGCTGTAATTAATGCTTGCATTGTGTTTTAAGTGATTAGTAAGCTTTAATATCCTGGCATTCTCCACTCTTAAAAGTTAATTCTTTTGAAACAAAAGAGAAAGGCTTTGTTTCCCACCTGTCTTCTGCATCTATTACTGTTACAGTATCCATGGAATATGAACAGGACTGATGTACAGATGTGCATTTTCAAGTAAATCCTAAAAATACCATGGTAAAAGTTTTAAGTGTAGTTGTGCGTCTTTTCATCTTGACTCTTCCCAGATAATGAGTATGAATTATTTACCTGTGTTAGGGGTTGTAATTCAGAAGGGTAAAGGGTAAAGGCTCACATGAGGTGACAAACGGTCATCTGTCGTGATATTGACCAGGTCAGCAAGAGTTTTAGTTTGAGTAACTTGAAAATTAAAAAAATAAAACAAACAAAAAACCACCAAAAAAACCAAAACCACCAAAACAAAACAAAAAAATCCAAAAACGAAAGCAAAACAACCCTTTTAAAGTTTTGCATAAAATTGGAGTTCTCCTTAAAATGTAGTTACTAAATTTTTAGGAGTTCTTGTGGAAGTTTTAATCTTCTGCTCAATTTTCTGAGAACCATGCATAAAAAGAATGTCCTATAATATATATGTGTGTTTGTATGTGTGTGTATTATTGGTAAAATTGTCTTTCATACTTGCAAAAAGAAAAAAAACCTCAGAACCTTACCATACTTGATGGTGTGGCATGTAGCCACACTGCATGGAATTTTGACCCTACAGCAATCAATGTTGAAATTTCTCATGAATTCACTGATGGAAGGATTTGATCACGTGGAATTTTTATTTATACTCAGGCCCTTTTTGCACTTTCAGTTTATCAGAAAAGGGTCCTCAAGTCCTATTCAGCTGGTATAAATTAGCATAGTTCCATTAAGGATAACGGAACTTTGGGGGTTGCGTCACCTGAGGAGCTTCTCTTAGGCTAGATCAAAAGAAGCTTCGTATCAGAATTAAGCCTTCATGTTTATTCTGAAGATGCTGGAGCACTCACCAATTAATAACCAGGGGTACTCATCACTTTGAAAAAGCAAGTGCATTCCTCAAACAATGGAATTCCCCATCTGAAGCTGTCTCTTCTTTGACTCTATGTAGTTCCTTACTCACAAGGCCCTCAGACTTTGAGTTTCAAACTTACTTAAGAGTTACCCTAGAAGAAATGTCAGCATGATCTAACTGATGGAAATTTGCACCTTATTGGTAATGCAGAGAATAACTGTGTATTGCTTTTGACTGAATGGAAAAGTATCCACAGTAAATGGAAGCGATTATCCTTACACATTGTACAAAAACCTTAAATACTTCATATAATGTGCTCTTGAGGCTAGCTTATGCCATTAGAGGTTTTGGGGTTTTTTCTGAGATTCAGTAAAACACAAATCTTGTATTTATTAATGTTCTTTGTTGATAAAAGATGTTCATTTTTCTAAATGCTTTCTTTCCAGAAAACCAGATACTGGATAACACATAATTTGCGTCACACTGGTGTGCCCCAAATTGTACTTTGATATTCAAAAGCATGATATTTTAGGCTTTTTAATCTTCAATACTATAGAAAATATTAGTTATGAATTGAAACATACAATAAACAAAAATTGACTATGACAAAATGTTCACTTTACAGGAGCAACATCTTAAAGTAAGTCACTTCAAAATAATGTGTGTTGGTTTTGAAAGACAGGTATCTGCCAGGGAAAGCTGGAGTTTCCCTCAGAATAGAGAATGTAAACCCCTCACCCCCTCCAAATTATAATTTTGCAAGTAAGGGCTTTCAGGCAAAGATTTGGGAATAGGAATAACAGTTCTTTACTAGGAATATTAGCAATACAAATGTAGTAGTAATAAACAGACAAACAAGCAAGCAAACAAACAAACAATCCTAGAAACCCTGACAGAGTCAGAGCTACAGCCTGACACCCTGTTGGTCAGGGTGTTGGAAGCAGTCCAAAAGTGAGTCCTCCTGGAGTGGCTGATGTGGTTCTGCTGGAGTAGAGATGATCCTGAGAGAAAAGGGTCCAGTGATGGTGAGACGGGTCCAGTCTTTCTCCGGGAATTGGGTGAAGCCAGATACATTGTGTTCCTGCGTCTCGGTTTTTATCCAGGTAGGAATGGTTGGCTCCCCCCACTGGGTGGAGCATCTCACAATGGGATGATGGAATGTGTCATGTCATTGGTGAGCCTTAATGGCCCATCAGCAGAAAATGTCCCCCTGGAGGGAGGATGGGTGGTGAAAGTGATAAGAAACACTGCCCCACCTGGTTTTAACAGTGGGCCCATTATCAGAAGGCATCTTCCCCCCTCCCCCAGAGTTACAAGAGATAAAGAAAAACATGTCCCCAGCTTCTTTCAACAGATGAAATAGAATACACATTTTTGGTTCCATAACCCAAGACATAATGTCAGACGCTTTAATCTCTTCTGTGGAGCAAGTTAAATTTTAAGTTATATAAGAACAGAAAGAAAACTCTTATATAAACTTTTGACCTTCACATCCCAAACATTGTTCTTTGAATGTGCATGAAAGTCGTATGACACCTGGAGTAGTAGAACTGTTGTTGGACAACATGGTTTTCTCATTCTTTTCCTTCATTTTGAGAGATCTGAAGCACTAGAGAGATCTGATTGGGTGTTCTCAATCCTTTTGCAAAGCAGAAGGAGATTTCTGGACATTCATGGATACACTAGATGGCATTTGAAGTGGGATTGTGAACTTACTGGAAACTTTCTGTGCCCACTGAGGAAATCTTTATTTTGGACATAATGAGATTCTAAAATATTACTGACTTGTGAGACATCTTTGAAATCAACGGAAATAGAATAAGGTACTCTGCAGTTGGACATGGGGTGTCAGAAATAGACCTTTAATTGCTTCTTAACTTCTAACGAAGTTTAACTTCTAAAGAGTGATCAGTTTTTCAGTCTTCTTTTTGGGCAGACAGAGCCCATGCATTAACACAGTCAGAAAATCAACACCCTTCCTCTTAAAATAAAATTGAGGAAAAAAGGGGTGTTTTATTTTTTATACATAGAAGTCAACCAAATTTGGCTTTTGGATATCTGTGGTTTGGTGAGAAACATAACATTTTTGGGTTTCCTTTGAAATAGTTGAATTTTGCATGCAATTTCTTGTGGCCTTGTGAGAATAAAAAACCAGATAGTCTTATACTGGGTAACTGTTCTACTTTAGATTTTTGTTTACTTGAATGAATTAATGGTACTTATTTCATCACAAGGTCATTTTATAAGCAAGCTTATAAAATGTACTTTATTGTGGAGTATGTGTACAACCTGCACATTTTTAAGATTCTCATCTTCAGCAGCTCTGTTTTCTCTGTTGCTCTACATAATATGCTGAAACTGTTCAGTACACAAAATAGAATTATTAAACTGAAAATATAACTGTACACATAAAATACTGATATTTTAAGTTAGATTTACATTTAAGAATTATCCAACATTTTTCAATTCAGGAACGTGATTCAACTGTCTTGAATGCAGATTTACAGTAATGGTGGCATGTTGCTATTTGGTTATCAAATTAATGGAACACGGAAACTTCAGACTCTTTAGTGATAGAGACACAGATGTTTGCTGGTTGCATTATGGGCAAATTTGTTTATTTCAATGTAAGTGTCAGCACAGTTTTGCATAGTTACATTCTGACTGAAGATAATCAACAAAGTTTATAAAATGTGATGTGTATGTACATATGTGTCCTCTTAAAGATAGGTGTTTTCCCAGATCCCTTTTTATACCAGTACAGATTTGGAATTTACATTATATACATATGCTTTATTGTTCTAAATAAAGATATTATGCACTGTCAAATAATCAGTATATTGCATTGTGTCAGTCCCAATTAAGATATTTTTAAGTCCTGTCATCATCTGTCAGAACATATGCTACTTGATGCAGACTCCTTCACTTGATGCAGACATTTCATGTTGATGCACTTCTTTTGCAGTGAGTGGCATTTACCAGGATCTTTCAGTAGAAACTAGAGCTTATCCTGTAAGGATGGCATCTCCCTTTAAGTTTTCAGCAGTTTATTGTGGCTTTTCTGCAAGAAGTCTGGGATGGGATGAGTTTGCGGGGTAAAAAATCTGAGCTGCTCGGGGAGCTTTTGCACCTCTCCATTCCTGAGAGAATGAAAAGATGCCAGCCAAAGAGGAAGAGGTAAACCTGCTGAGACTATCAGCCTGCCTCAGAGAGCATTAATGAGCCTTGGAAGAAAGACGGGAAGTTGCAGCAGGCAGATACAAGAACAAATAGGAACAAACTACAGACAGGACTGATGAGGAAGAGTAGAGCAGGATTGATGTACTGAGACACAGGGGAACAGAATTTGGAGATGCCAGAATTTGGGGTATGGATATAAATGAAAGCTGTGGCTGCTGTTTCAGACAGCTTAAAGAAGGCCATGGAACAGCCCTCCCTGATAGTGTAGCAGGAGTCATGCCCTGAGGAGCAGCACTGGTGGCTCAGGTGGGTGGTACTTGATTCAGCTACATGAGCACCATGTAGTTGCAGAGTTGGAAACAAGGATACTTCATGAGGAAGCTGCATTAATGCAACAAAAACTCCAATTTGACCTGGAATTTCAGGAAGGCAGAGGTAACAGTAGGGTACCTAGAAATGAGATGCGAGCACTCTTAGCTAACAAACCAACTCTTGCTGAAGTCAGGAGTAACTCATAATCTGGTAATGTCCATTTGGAGATTGATGGTGAGGGGTGTCCTTCGAAGATCTGTATTGGGAAGGATATTGTTGAATATCTTCATCAGTGTCACAGACAGTGGGATCAAGTGCTCCCTAACCATGTTTACAGACAACACCAAGCTGAGTGGTCCCAAATATATCTCGAGCTGCATAAACAGGCAGAGGTGGCCAGCAGGTTGAGGGAGGTGGCTCTGGTCCTCTGCTCCACTCTGGTGAGACTCCACCTGAAGTATTGCATGAGGCATGGACCTGTTGGAGAGGGTCCAGTAGAGGGAGACACGAAAATGTCTAGGGGGATGAAATATGTTCCTGTGAAGAAAGGGTGAGAGAGTTTGGGGCTATTTAGCTTGGAGAAGAGAAGGTTCTGGGGACACCTTATGGCAGCCTTCCAGTACTTAGAGGGGCCTTACAAGAAAGATGGTGACTTTTTAGTAGGAACTGTTGCAATAGGACAAAGGGCAATGGTTTTAAACCAAAAGAGGACAGATTCAGACTAGATATAAAGAAGGAATTTTCTGCAATGAGAAATGTGAAATACTGAAACAAGTTTTCTGGAGAGGTTCCCGAGAAACACTGAAGGTCAGGTTGAACAGAGCTGAGAGCAACCTGATCTAGTTGAAGGTGTCCCTGCTCATTTCAGGGGCGCTGTTCTGGGTTGTCTTTAAAAGACTTCTCCAACCCAAACTAATGTATGACTCTGTGAATTGTAGCATATACAGATGGAGTAAAGGGCAAGAAGGAAAGTCTGGGAAAATGTACAGCTCTTCAGCCAAAGTGACACCGCCATAATATTTTTGGTAGTCTGTTTTACAATGTTTGGTGCCTTATATAATACTGACTAACTGCACACCACCATCACTGCTTAATCTGAACCCTGTGGACTGAAATGTGCTTAAAGGATTGAGAGAAATATTTCCCTTCAGTTTTCCAATTTTAGTTTCTCCAAAACAATGAATATAAGTATCTTGTTCAGTAGGTGGAAACAAATGCTATCCTTGTCCAAATCATTGTCTAAATCTTTTTCCAACATTAATAATGACATTTTCCTACTTCTATCATGCAGAAAAATAATGCTTATTATAATAAACCAAGTGTTTCTTGATAGCAATGCGTTTTAACAGCTTAACACTTGCATGAAATGACTGTATTTTAGATGAACTGGATATATGCCCACTCCACATACACTGCATGTTACACTCCAGTGTAATTTTATTCCATGTTAACAAATGTGTGTTACTAAACATATTTTTGCCCAAAGCTTCTGAATGATAATAAATAATATGTTTTCGTCGTAACAAGATGGGTTGTTTCAGGATTTCACACTACATTAACAGCTTATAGAACCACTTCCTTACTACTCTTCATGTAGCTGTTGATGATGAATTTTCTCCCTAAGTTCAAACATTTTTAAAATGGATTAAGTTTCCCAATAACTACAAAGAAGCATGTGCTAACACAATCAAGTTTTGTGTCATTACATACTTAAGGGGAATTATTATGTGCTGATGCATAGCAGAAAATATGGTTAAATTACAGCAGACTGCCAAAATTGTGAAGAGTGCAGAAGGGAAGTTTAGCCCTCTTTTTCCCATGCCATATCCCAAGGTAAGTTATTTCACGTAACAGGAAAAATCCCAAATGTGATTATTGTTCCTCTGACTTGTGGCCGCTTCTGCAAAATCCCACCATAAGCAAGCAGGAACTAAAAATACAGATGAGACTTTCCAGACAGACATGAGCCTTAGGCTTCTGGCCAGTCACAAAATGCAGGGACAATTTTCATTCTCTTTTGGCAAGATATTTCCTTGAGCTCATGGAAAAATATTCAGCTGAGATCACAAAAGCCTCTTTGTTTGTCACCAGTTCTGCTCTGCAGGATAATAGCATGATAGCAAAATTGGCTCAATTAGAGTAAAGAAGCTGCAGAGCACAATGTATAGCTTTTGTCATTTTAAGTGACTACCACAAGTGACAAAATGTCATCTTAGAAATTTCCCCTTGTCATCTCCTACATTGTGAATGATGATTATTAGGACCCCTCAGGTTATTTAATCTGTCATGTTCTTAAAGTCAAATATTTTAGACCTTCCTTTTTCTCAGCAGTGCTGTCATCATTAACAAAACACAGAACAGCCTTCACCTTTAGAAATGACAAAATGGGGATGTGTCTCAAAACCAATTAATAGCATCAGTGAAGGCAGAGGCATAGCATCTAAATCTTTTAAATATCGTCCCTGAGAATAAAGCAATGAGTTCTTAGAAGCAATTACTCCTTTGCCAGAAGTTGAGAAGAAAGTATCTCATTGACATGGTGGTACCACTTGGCAGTTTGTTGTTAAGTCTTGTTTCATATTGTTCCAGAGGAATCCAATTGCCTCAGTCAGTAAGCACTGTTTTCTTGATGATATTTTAAATGCTGTAACCTTTGGATCAAACAAAGAGTTGTGGGAAAGAAGAATGCTATTAAGTGCTATAAGTGGGTATTCACTGCATTTCAAATAGAATTGGTGCTACATAACAACATTGAAGTGGGCATCCTAATGTACCTGTAGTGTAGTGTGCACGTGTGTGGGATGAGGTTGCTGCTGGGGGCAGAGGAGGAGCCAGTGCTTGAATTTAGCAGATTTTTTTAGCAAATCAGGTAACTGCCATGAACTTCAATCATATACCCTGAAGGAATGGCTGCATGTCACTGAATCTCTTCACAAATCCAGCCCTTGGCAAGAGCGAGCCTCAGGATTGCCAAGTTCCATGCACTGATCAAAAGGTTCGCTGGGCAGCCCACGCTGTGCTGTGCTCCCCAGCCAATGGCAGCTCAGCACCATCGCCCTTCCTGCTCCGTGGCTGCCTGTGCCAGAACCACACACACCTATCATGTTCCCTGGGGGTTCAGGGAATGAATCCATTTATATTTCCATACAGGCCACCAACGTTATTTCATTGAGAGCCAAAAATCTGGCTCTGGGTTGCATAGCTGGTCTTCTGTATTTCAACCTGGACTATAACTGTAAACTCAGCAAAACCCCAGGTTTTCTCTCTTGCAAATGCACACCTTTGTGTCATGTCATTATCCAGTCCCTCCTTCAGCCACCACCTGGACTCCCAGTGCTCTCCTGTTGAATCATACTCTGCAATTAAAGCATCATGTATCCTGGTTGCAGTTAACAGCCCTACCATTAGCAGTTTTTATGTAGACAGTAAACAACTGAGTTAGTATTTAGGAAGAAAACACTTCAAAATGTTTAGCAAAAGATTAGACTGCTGGGGTCAGCTATAACTGGGGCACTGCTAGGCTGACTGCAAACTGCACTGCACAGCAGTATGCGTGCCAGCTGCGAGCATGAAGATTCCCACAGTTTTCCCCAGAGGAACAAACAGTTTATGCTGAATAAATATGTTTACCCTGTTTTCCTCCAAAAATATTTGCCCATCGGATTTAAGATAGCAAGAGCTAGTCAATTTAATCAGATGTGCAGTCCTCTGTCCTAGGGTTCCTGTTGATAAAACTTCCTGAACAGAGGGGCTGAAGTCTAACCTTTCCTTCTGGTGACCCTCTTGTTGAACTCACTCAGAATGACTATAGCCCGTGGCCATGTTGCTGGGTTTCATCTTGCTGCATCCCCACCACTTCCTGTGGCCCTTGCCTATATCCAAGGTCTCTGTGCTCTTCCCACCCAAAACTCCATGTCCATTACCAAACCTTGCTATGTTGACCAAGGCTGAGTACAGCACATGTCTCCAGACCAAAGATACGCAATTCACCCATTCCAGCACCTTCTGCACCTTCTTATGGCCATCCAGGCCAGGCTTGCATGTTCTGACCAGTCAGACACAAAGGCATATGTCCTTGGAGGTAAACATTGCCCACGGCCTCTTCACACCACAACAGCAGGGCTGCTCCACAGGCTGTGGGAAGCCACACAGTGCCAGTCTTTGGCTTCCATCTGCCCTGGTCTCAGGAGTACTGCACTACATTTTGCACAGCAACCCGGATTCAAAGGAAGAGAGAAGCATGGCCATGCACTCAGCTTGGTGAGAGGGGATTCAGAAGACCTTTATTTCATTTTCCCTCCTTCACAGACAAATGCTGTAGAGATTTAGCTATTGAGTAATAGCAGGAATATATTCTCCTTGTGTGCAATGATGGGGCTGGGGTGGGGAGCAGCCCCATCGTGCCCAATATTAAAAATGAAAGCAGCAAAATAAAAGCACCATTTCTAAAGAAAATGTAAAGATAAACAACAATGCAGGAAGTCAGTATGACTGAATGCAATCCGAGATTATTGTCAAATTCCCTGATGGTTTTGTAAATATCATATCTAAATATCGTAACAGTGGCTTAAAAATGAACTGGAAACTTTAACTTTTTTACATTTTTAAGATTAAGAAAATGTACTAGCTCTGAAAAACTGTACATCAGCAAAAAAATTAAGTACCCTTTACAAAAATAGTAATGTTTTATATTCCACTAGGTATGTCTAGCTCTGTAAATAGTGACAGAAAACAACCCAAAAACTTTAAAAAATCAACATCAAATAAATAAGTCATATACAGCAGCTATGCACTCAAGAGATCAGATTTCGGAGGTGTGAATGTCATTTATTTTTTAGACAAAATTACTTCCAGGTTCTGGAATTCTGGGACTTCTTTAGAGGGCAGAATAAGCATAAAAGGAGTTCATAGCAAATTATTAATTTATATTTAGCAGTTAGTTACATGAAACTTGCATATAAACCGTGGAATTTCACACAGGGCTTCCTGAATTCAATCTGCAAATTAATAATGGACATTTTACATTGCAAATAACCATTTAATTAAAGTGATAAGAAAGCAATTTTGCTATGCGGAAAAGTATTAACTGTCATTATGTAAAAAATACATATAATTTCCACTTCAAACTTTTCTATGTGGTTCTATAAAGTGATAACAGTGCTCTACTAAGGACAAAGTTCAACTGCAGGACACAGAGACAAGCATCATTTAATTTTGGCAATTAAATAAAGCATTTGAAATATCAAAACATGCCATCTACTTGATAAGATGTTATTTTTCGTGGAAATGTAAAAATCTGCTTGAGGAGGAAACAGCAAAAGAACACAAGTGTTTTTTCTTTGAAGACTGCAAGATAGCTTTTCTGTTGACAACCGTTTTTATGACCTTAAATACTTCTCTGCTCTATCAGTAAGGTCAGCAACTTGCCTTCACAGCCACCAAACACATTTCTGAACTGAACTCCACTGCAGCCATTTCTTCATTAATTGTTTCCAGTCTCATTACAAGATTCTTTCTGTTTCAACATGTTTTGGATCTTAGCACTTTGGAAATCAACCAAAGCTACTACGGTTCTAGTGAAAACATATCTGCAGAGAAGTCTCTAATGTTATGTATGTATGTGTTACAGTTTCCCACCATTTATCACAGCTCCTCTGCCTGAGGTTATTGCTATCAGAGCAAAGCTGGCAGAACAGCTCAGGTAAGCCTTTCTCACTGTTTCAATACCAAATCAACCAGGAAAACTTGAAACACTTTTAAAACTACTGCTATTTAATGAATGAAGCTGAGCTAAGCGATAGGGCACTATACAAGGGTTGAGGACCTCTCTCGTTGTACATTCTGCCAGTTCTGGAGGGAGAGGCAACATCCAGCAAAGGACTGATAATGGACACCTGAAAATGTGAAGAAATCACAGCCATAGCATTTGTCTGTCTGCAGTCTGCTACTAAAAATAAACACACAAACATGCTGACAGAGTGGTCTGGCAAATCAGCCATCCTAAGACCAAACGGAGCGTAACAACACAAAAGCTGATACTTGGTCATACTACCAGATCTTCAGAATCATCAAAGGACAAGCTCCAGTTTTGAAGTTATTCCCTAGAATATCCCTAGAAACTAGATTTACAATTATCAAGAAGATTAAACTCTCCCTTCTTGCCTAGTTTCCTATTAATTGAGGCACACTTTACTCATTCCAGACAGTTTCTCAACGACAGCCAGGGATTCAGAGCACCAGTGGGGCAAAAATAACCAAACCTACTGGCTTTTGCAGCTAGGAAGAGATATGGAATGGAAATGGATTTTTAAGTGCTTTTTCTAAAACATTACATCTCTTGGTTCAAGAAAAGCTTTTGAGTCACTTGGGTTGTTTGCTGCAAGCACTGATGTGCAGATTTTGCTTCCTGCAGTAACCTTGAGGACAAAGACTCAGTTTTTGCCCTAGAAAATAACATCAGTTACATTTTATCCATCTACTGGGAATATTTACTTTACCATATCCAAAATTGATTACTGTCCACAAAAATGTTACATTTAGAATTTAGCCAAGCATAGTATCTGCATTGTTTATTTCAAGGACTAGTGTACTTCTCTTTTTTCCTTTTTTCCCTCCTTCTTTACAATAATTTGAAATCTTTTTCTCTTAAACTTAACCCACTTTTGGTTGTGTGTGTCCTCAAATCTTGTTTGACCTTGTCTGCCTACATCTAGGAATGAAAAACTAGACCATTTCATCAAGTGAAAGTGTTAAAAAATATTAAAGCATTTTCAGTTTAAAAAATCAACCAATCTTTTGGATGATGTATTTAATATTATGTGGCTCTAACTCAGGTTTGGTATGATAAGGTGGGTCTAGATAACCTCATTATATTAAGTATGTAGCATAACAAAGATACAAATATTAATAAGCCTTCAAAGTAATAAAAAGCTGATATTTCAGGTTTTGACATACCACCTTCTTTTCTTCCCCCTGCCTATAACTATCTCTAAGTTCTCCCCTCCCGCGTGTCTAGAAATATAAAATGAAATGTTCCATCTAAAGTTCCTACTATGTTGTAAAGCTTTAAAATGACTCCGTTTCTTACTTTAGTATTTTAGGAAAACATGCTAGAAGAATAACCCATCCTCTATCCAGTGTCAGTGTTATCTTCATCAGTTCTGAAATAAGTAATTTTTACTTGCCAGTGCTACGGAGCTCATCATCTGTCTGGGTCTACTCAAATAAGAGCAGTCTTTATTCTTAAAATAATGTCCTTTAGTGTTTCATTTATTGCTCCCTTGCTGCATTGTGTTACTTGCTTTCCTAAAGCATGGAGAACAGACTATTACCTTTCTCTCTTCAGAAGCCTTCTATACATTTAAAGTACATTAAATTGGATTCGTAAGGGGTTTTTTTTTGTTTATTTGTTCATTTGTTTGCTTTTGCTTTAATTCAAACTGTGTTTTGATAGGAATTAATTTTGCAGCTAAGTCACCATTGCAACCACATTTCTGGTGCAATAAAAATGCTAAAAATAGAGAAGTATCAAAATCCTTTAGATCAATGGGTTGTACAAAGCTAGAAAACACACATTAGTCTGGGAACTAATTATTCACCCAAGATATTAACATATTTGATTATTGCAGGAATTTTTCAAAATATTGATTTATTTCACTGCCTTCAGTAAGTGCACATTATATAAGTTATATAGTAATTATGTCTCCAAATAACAGTTCAATTAAGTCAAAATGCTCTGAACTCTTGGGCTCCAGTCTTTACAGCCATCCTACATCATCAGCTTTTGTATTCTTGGGCAGATTAATCAAAACAGTGAAGTGCTCTCACACTGGAATGAGATCAGCTGGCTCTGACGTTTCAGCAGCAAACTGCAGTAAAACCTGTGGTTTTGGACCTGGGCTTTACATTCAATTTTTCTCTTGTTTAGACGAACTCACTGTCAAGTTACAGCATCAATATAGCACCTAACTTATTCAAAATACCTTAGAATTGTCTGTAACTGAATTGTATTATCAACAGACATACATCAATAGTAAAGGTTTGCTTTTCAGATAAAACCTCTGGATCTGTAGCCAATTCTGTGTCATGGGCCAAAAGCACAAAAGAAGTTCCTTTTCAGCAGAATTTAAATCATGCTGAGGTGTATTTGTATGAATTTGTATGAATGTATTTGAATGGTCTCCTTTTCTCTGGGAAGAAGCTTAAGTTCAGGGGAGGGATTTAATGTTTCAGACTAAATTGTATTTGCTTATCCACCATCAGGAACCTGAAGCTGATTCAAAACATGAGTGGGAGCAGTGTAGCAATACCAGACTTGACAGACAGCCTGGTGACCTCTCAAGCTGTATGAAGACCTTCACTGCTGGTCATGGGGGTTAGACACCACACTTGTCCACCAGAGACTATGGAAAAGTGCTACCTATCACAGACACTGAGCAGGTCTGCAGTTCCTTCTTTCCTATGGCTTCTCCTCAAGAATCTTGATATTCTGCTTGTTCTCTTTTTTTGTCCCCATAGATTCACCCATTTTTGCCAGGAAAGGCTGAGAAACAAGTAAACACATAGAATGATGAAATCCAGGGAAGCTTTGCTCATCCCCTTCACCTGTTGGTGAGGGTCTCTTGTAAGGGCATTCCCAGTGGTGATGTATTCGACCTTGTGCACGGTGGGGCCATTATGGGAGGAATATTTCATCCTTCCTAGCAACACATTAAACCCAGCTTTCTCTGAATTCATTTGCAGCTTGGTCTATCTGTTACTTTTCCATCTCACCTAGCAAGAAGCAGCTTTCTAGCTGCTAGCAGTGACATGAGAACAATACTTTATGTAAATAACTAGCAAGTGGAAGTAGTCATTAATGCAGACAGTTTTGAAGGCAAGTGAAACAGCGTTTGGCAGAAAGCACCATTAATGAGACTGTTGCTTGGTGTTGTAGTCTGGTTCAGAACATGCCTTTCTGACTTCCCTATTTCTCACTGCATTTCCAGGAATACAGCTCCCCAAATGGACTTTCTGCTGTTGCAGAACAGATTATTTGGGAAGCTGCTCATCTCCTCCTGACTGAGCAGGACAGATACACAAGCGTGGCAGAACACACTGGAACATACATATTTCATCTGAACACACACAGCCCCAAGAAACATTCTTGTGCATATGCCAGCTTCCAATGGCTGGACACAGCAGACTGGTCTCAACTGAAGGCAAGCAAAGGCAGGGCTAACTGTCTCATGTAAAGGGTTTTAGGGGAGGGTGAAAGGACAAGTTCTCCATTGTTAGCAGAAATACTGAGAGTGCTTGGGCATGTGAATTGTTTAGCTCTTGATTTTTTTTTTTTTTTTTTTTTTTTTTTTTTTTTTTTTTTTTTTTTTTTTTTTTTTTTGTATAGCACATTAAGAAAGCTGAAAGATTAGCAGGGAATCAAGTGAATATCTGTTTTCTCAGGTATGTGTTATCGCACTTAAAAAAACCCCCAGAGACAGTAATAGACCCACAAAAGGGACAGGTAAATCCCCGAAGGGGAAGAATCAACAGGCTCATGTCTATTTTTATATGCTTAAATCACAGTATCTGTACAAAACTACAGGATGAGAATGTAGGTTGGAAGGGCTGCATGGAGATTGTCTGGTCCAAAGCTTGCTAACATTTACCATACTTTCAGAAGGGTACGATACCCACTCACACTGAGTGGGTTTTTAGGACCTGTTGCTCTCTGCCTCGTACTGTCCCCCTCATTAAAGGCAGGATAATGAAATACACTCAGTGATTACATACCTCCTGTTTAACAGGAAAGTTGTTGGATTACAATGCACTACATAAATACTTTCACTTCGCCCTCCAGACAAATAGCTGTTAGATTCAGACCCCATGCACAATCTGCTTTACACTCAAGATTTCTCAGAGGGTTCACTTTTTGTTTTTGCATAGGCACCAAGACATAAAATAATTTTCTGCATTAACTAGGGAGACTGAGAGGAGAAAGAGCTATCAACCTTTTAAAATAGTGAATTTACATTGGATTGTGGTAAAGTGTTGTACTGTGTGTATGACAAGTGAATGAATCAGTAACCTGAGCCTGGACACTCTGTAGTTTTTTACAGTTACTGCCCCTATTTTCCCAAGGAGATAGCATTCCTTTCTGGCCCATGAGAGTGTAAAAAGCATAGAAAAGTTTAACTCCGTATACTTACAGCAAAAATCTATGTTCTGCCTCACTTCAAAACTACTGATATACTATGCTTTCAATGAGTTTAATCTCTGTGAAACTTGGTTTCCTTATTACTTCTTGGACAGGGAAAAAAATCAAACCAAAACTAAAGACCATAAACCCACATGACAATTGTAAAAAAATGCTATGATAGATGATGTGGAAGAAAAAGAAACAGGTAAGGGAAATTATTTAGTGATTTCACATAGCAAGAAAGACTAAAATTACCTGGGCTGAATGATCCTCAATGAAGAATAGAAGAGAAAATATATAGCTTGTAAGATGTGATTTTTTCCTGGAATAATCACTAGAAATTTTTTCTTTCTATACCAGCAATTCCATATATTTCATATACAAGTGAATATTCTGCCCCTTCATTGGAAAATACTGGAGTTACCAATATTCAAAGAGAGACTTTATATAGAGGATAAAGTGGTTTTTTTGATTAAAAATACTCTAAGACAACCACCACAGAAGAGCTCTCAACAAAGTTTACATCCTGGTCAACTTTACTTTGTTACTAAGATTCAGAGAAGTATCTCCAGGTTTATTTACAAGATTTTGTTTTGCAGAAGGGGGAAAACAGCTGCAATTTGACTCAAGTTCTTGAACCAAAAGGGACAACTCATACAGCCAGTGACTTTCCCAGCCACGCGTCATCAGGCTCAACAAAAGAACAATTAATCTCTTTTGAATATTAAAACAACAACTAATTTGGAAGGAAATTCCAGAGTACTGAGATGTTAGATACTAATACTCAATGAGGATTTTCATAAGTCTCCATTTAGTTTGGTATTCCATCATATCTGCACAAGACCAGAATAAAATAAGATGCAAATGAAAAGAGTTACTGTTCAAGCAGTTCATCATGAGTTTTTTCCAAATCTAAACTAGGATCCAGTGTAGGATTGGCAGTTTCAACACCAACTGTGGGTTTCTGAGAGGGCAAGGGCAGATGGGCTTAAAACATTAAACTAGGAAGAAGGAAAGAAGCTAAAGCTTTTTCAGCAAAAATTTTCCTCAGGTGTCACATCTGAATATTTCTGAGCAAGAAAAATGTCTTGTTGGTAGTTTTGGCTTTTTAGTAATTTTTTATTTCTCTAGTTATGCAAGCAAAACACTTGATTATATTGTGAATAAAAATTTTACTAAAAACATAGCTGCTTCATATAATAAACTTTTCATCTAAATTGAAAAAAAAAAAAAAAGTAGCAGAATTTTATTTTGGCCTCTAGTAATGTTAATCAATTTTGAAAAAATTAACCTCTTAGTATCAAAATTTCAGCAAAATTTTCAGATGCAATATGATTTCACAAAACATGTAATTAACCTATTTTATTTTGTACTGAAGTGAAATAGGAGTACATTTATTTTTATGGTTTACCTGTAGATACACCAGAAATTACAATATTTGTGTTAAAAGGTGTTTGCCAGAAATTAAGTGTCAAACTTGATCACAACACCCATTCTCTAGATACTCAGAACTTCACTTCGCTACTGAGCATCAAAAACTACCATCCAAGACCGTAGATATTTTTATTCTTCAAAACTTCTGAAAAGCAGACCCTGACATAAAGCCCAGGTTAGAGATTTGGAGCTGCAGAACTTAACTCCCCCTATGCATATTTTAATGTATTTATAATCATGTAAATAACTTGTCACTTAAAGTTTGAAATTTCTCAGGCAAAAAGCTGGTTTTTGATTGAAATAAAAAAGATGTAATGATTACCTATTGCTAGAAGTCACAACAAGCACTGAGGCAGGGCAAATTCTGAAACAGCAGTATGGGTGAGATAGGTTATAGATCAGGGAATCTACAAGTTGGCAATCTACTTAGTGAGGTAACACCCAAGTATCAAGAGGAAAGACCTTTCTATAATCCTGCCCTATCTTATGCCTTCACTAAGCTTACAGGATCAAAAGTACATTTCAGGGCAGCTCAGCAGTTAGCAGACTTCAAACAGAAAGATATATCCATTCAGCTAATGTTCAGGCTTTCCCTTATCTCAGTGAAAGCTGGGAGCAAATGAAAGCTTGCACAGTAAGGGTAGAAGAGAGCCAGCACAGCTCTTGGCTCATGGGGACTCCTGGCAGCATCAGAGTTTGCCCCCATCTCCCAGCACTGCTCCTTCCACAAACAATACAAGAAGGGGCTCAGAAAGTTTCTGTCTGGCCCTCCATGACCATCCTCTGTCCTGTCCTCAGTGTTGGTGTGCCCAACCCTCATTCTATTCTCCTGCTGCCCTTTAATCTTATGCATCCTGCACCTGTCAAAATCTCCCCTTGCCCTCTCCTCCTTTGCTCATCCCCACCAAACTGTTCAACACACCACGTCTCTATTATGTGCTTCCACTTAACTCTTTATAGCTCCCAGAAAGAAGCAGCTGGGTCAGTAAGTGCAAGGGTGTGAGGAGGACCCAGCCCAAGGGCCCTTCCCAGGCAAGACTGTGTGCAAGGAGCTGGGAATGAGGAGGAGGCCCTGGTGAGGCAGGAACTGATTTGCATCTGCTCTGGCAGGTTGCAAGATCAACTCAGATGCTTGCAGCTATGCAGCTTCAGCATAAGGGGATGCAAATATAAAGTCTGAGTGTAGGATTCTGCAATACTTTCTATGGTTTGCAAGAAGTATGTGACAGAAACAAGCCAGCGAGGAAAAACATGAAGAACTGTGACAGGCCAGGTGAAAGAGGAATGTCCAGAGCCATTAAGTGAGACCATGACATATAGTCTTCTGTTCAAAATCAAACCAAACTCTTTTACAATAGAATTCAAATTTCATTAAGATATGGCACTAATGCAATAATGACAATCGTCTGTAGGAGACTGTTGACATATGGAATTACTTTGCTACTTACAAAATCCACATATAAATGTTAAATCTATATCATTTCATTGGAGAAATACTACAAATAAATTTTTTAAAAACCCTAAAAACATTAAAAATACAAAAAGACTTCAAATATATACAATAGAATTTATTCTTCAAAAATCTTAGTGTCAAAGACTGATTCCACATTTTTTATTTTTCTGATTCTAGTGTCTCAGACTGATAGAATTTCTGTCATCTCTCTTTCCTCTCTACCATCTCTTCCTAGAAAACTTACTTTTTCTCCTAGCAAGCTTGTCAAAACTGAGAGACCAAATGCTTCTAATTATGACAGAAGATTCTCTGTCTTTTTTCATCCTCTTATTTTTTGATTCCATCTTGAAGAACCTTATCAAATCTGCTTCCTTCCATATGGAATATTTCTGAAATACTGTGAGGAGCAGCCAACAGTAGCCACTTGAATATGTTTAGCTTGTTAACTCCTTTCTCCCTTGCTCAACTCAAGGATTGGGTATGTTAACACAATAAAAGTATTTTTATTTATAAAACTGCAATTTTGCCAGTTTTCATAATTGGATCATTTTTAAATGAACAAAATTGTTATCTGAATCCATAATGTGCTAAGCTGGAGGAATCACTACAGATAGAGAGTATAAATATCTTAGTCAGAAAGCCTGGAAATAACTAGGGAGTTACTACTACACTTTTCCCACCCTCCCTTTCCCATCCCCCCTCAGAAAAATCTATAAAAACTCTTGCGTGAATGAAGCTGCATAAACTTAGGTTCGAGGGAAGGCAGACTAAAAATAGCTCGACCTCAAATAGAAGCAGCTTTTTCTTTTTATTCAGGCATTGCCTGATAACAAGCTGGATCAGATAATTTTGATAATTTTCATATTTTGCAGGGTCTTATCTGCATATTAAAAAAATCACCGCATCACACTAATCAAAACTGACATCATCTTTCATTACATGAAAAAGCATTGAAACATACAGAAGAGCCATGTGATATCAACACAGCCTATAAAGTATGCAGCATTTCAGTCATTGCTTGAGTAATTCTGCATTTCAAAAGCAAAATGTACTGCCTGTTAAAGTATGTTGGCTATTATTTTGAGGATGCCAGATGGAAATAATTCCCTCATAATCTTGTGAAAACTCAGAACTCTCATCAAGTATTCACATACACACTGAGCTAAATCTAAGAAGTAGATATCCCTAGAAGTTTTATACTATTAAATGTCACATCAGTGGTACTGAAAATGAGAAAAAGAGAGAGAACAGGCTGGCCCAAATCCATTTCATTAATGCCTGGGAAGGAAGTATTAAATGTATCTATTCACCTTAGCATGCACAATGGTTTCCATTAAATAAAATAGTCTCTCTCATGTCTTTTCACTGAAAGCACATATTACTGGACTGTAGCTTCATCTACACTGCCAGTGACAATGTCCCCTGGGAGCATTCCCTGAAGCCCAGGCCAAGTTGCTGAGCAAGGGTCACATTCTGACTGCAGTTGGGGATGCTCTTTGAAGCACACAAGCTGTATGCATCTGAGCATGGTGGAGTATGCATGCTGAAGAAGTATTCAGCTGAAAGCTGTATTATTTTCTTGTGACTGTGCTGTTGAAAGCACCAAATTGAGATGGTTGAAGAGCCCAGCAGGATGGTGGAATGGTCATGGTACACACTCCATACACTGAAGTATGGCGTAAAGGTGAGGAGAGTTAGCTGAGGACTCTGAACCTGCTGGGGCAGTGTTAAAAGGCAGAACAGAGCAAAGAGACTCAGACCTGGTCCAGAGAATCTTTGAGAAATCATTACTGGTCCAAAGCACTTCCTGAGCTCTATCTGACACAGGGGGAGAACTGACAAGTTTGTTCCAAAAAAGAATTTAGGAAAGAATTATCAAGTTTATTTTGTGCTAAAGAAGATTGGGCCTGAGGAAAAAAAAAAAAACAAATAACAACAGAATGAAGCCACTAGCAGCTTGTCTTCCCAAATAGCTGTCTGCTTGCTCTGAGCTGGAGGCACACTTGTCTTTTTCAAATTCCAAAGAGGATCTTTGAACCTGTCACTCACCTACAAAACCTGGCATTGCAGAACACAGTCTGCATCATCTGACACAGTTCCTGTTTATGTTTCTATTTTTAGGATTATATTTTTATATCAAAAACAAACTTTGCAGTCAGGCTTCTCCGTCTGCTGTTTTCTTTGCTTGAGGGAATTTTTCATATAGACTAGTCTTCTGAGATTGCCCAGAGAAAGTATAAAAAAAGTTTTCTCTTTAAATAGAAAAATTATTTGCAATAAATAATTATTGAGTAGGCTTAGTTTTGTCTTGTTTTGCTATGGCTTTTATTACCTAGTAAGGGAGCAAAAACTACCCAAGGGAATTTAGTCCAAAATAGTATGATACCACATCCTGACTCAGTACCTCCAGAAGGCTTCTGTGGGTGAGCCAAGGGCTCCCAAGCCTGCTGGTTTTCAGGAAAACCCTGGCACTGTTTACAGCTTGGGCCCCTAAATCATATTTCTGGACTAGATTTCTTTCTCAATTCTTCTATGAAGGAGGAGTGATGCTTCTCCCAGGTGCCTGAAATCCTCTAAATATCCTTTTCTGTGCTTTCTCCACAAGAATGAAATGGTGTTTGGACTGAGGGGATTGTCCTTGTCTCTCTTTGAGCCATGTTTTTTCTGTTGTTGTCTTCCCCATAGACTGTGGCTTTAATGCCTTTTGGAAATTCTCATGCAGGCAAATCCATCTCAAGGAGCAGCTTTAAGTGTTTCTAGGTTTTGTAGCTGTACAGGCTCTTGTGGTGCTTTTATACAATAATGTAAAAATATGAATAAAAAAGATATAAAAAATGGTGGTCTGTAGAAAAAAATTTAGTGTTTTTTCTCTTTCTTCTTCTGCATGATTTTCTGGGGAATGAGATAATGTCATTAGCTTTGAATGGTGTGCTATTAAGTGGTCATCTTGAATTAGCGCTGCTTTACTAAAGAAGAATGATAGCAAAAGAAATACTAGAAGGCCAATACTCAAAAATATATGGTATTATCATTATTTAATGGTATTAAGTTTGTTGACCTTTTCACAATGAATTGGGAGAGTGTTGTATTATTTCTTTTCTGAGAGACCAGTCTCATTTTTGGTGATCCTGCAACTGTCTGCAATTAGATTTGAATGGTTTTTATTCATGTACTTTAGTCATAATAATAGAGATTAAAAAAAAAAAAAAAAAGAATTGCAATGATACACGTTTCTTTAAAAAGAAAGGAAGACGTATTTGTTTGGTTTTTGTCTGCTGGACAAAACAATGGTGGGAGGCAGTTTATTACAACTTTTCCCACAGGCCTGCCCTTGGGAATAGCTCTTTATAAAATCCTGTTCTTGTGGCCCTACAGAAATAGAACATAGTGTCTTTTTAAAATTGAAAATTACCACACCAGGCACCTTCCAGCAAATGAGCTAGAACAAAGCTGTGTCCTGTAGTATGATATGTATTTCTCTGGATACGTCCATATGCTTTCATAATGGAATATTTAGAGAAAGTGGTACAGCCACAAAGTATATAAACAAAGAATATGAAGACTTGGCATTCTCAGCATTTCTCTGGTGTCCTAAATGGAAGTGAATTTTAAAATGTAAGGAGTCATTTTAACTTGGCCTTTCTGATAAGGTCTGTCACAATCACCCTCACTGAGACATGAAATACCTACTCTCCACGTGTAATGTTTAATATAACACAAAAGTAAGAAAATATTTATACAGCCTCGTGAAACATCCATCAACACACTGGCATAAAGTGTATACAATCCCCAGAGCAGTCTACAAGGAACACAAAACCTAGCCAAACCCAAGAGATACTAATGTAGATTCCTTGGGATTCTGTAGATTGTCTCCTGAAGCTGCCCAAATCCCAGTGGCTTTAGATACTATAAGGAGCTTGCCAAAATTTAGCAGGAGAAGGGGAGAGGGAAACACTTTTTCACACAAGAAGGTTACATGATATATTCAAAGTGACTTTTATCACGGTAAGGTTTTTACAGCCTCCTAAGACGTTCTGAGTAATCCCCTCAGATCACAGATTTTCTCAGCTTGTAACTAAGAGAGATAATCGAATTGCTGCTCTCATGCTCTCCAGTGCCATTCTGTTTGCACTTGTGTATGCAAATTGCTTTCATCCTGAAGTTCTGCAGAATCCACTAGGCCCTTGTAAGGAAGGGGAAGAGACACAAAATAGAAGAAAAGCAGATGGAAAAGTAGATGCGAGTTTTGCATAGGTTGCCACTTCTCATTTCTGTGGAACATATTTATGCATAAACTGTTAAACTCAGAGTTGTAGCCAAGTATTGAGACAAACTGTGATGAATGTGGAGATCAATTGCTTGTGGAGGCAGAAAGGGTTCTAACCCAAGCTGATACTTTTAAGTTAAACAAATTATGTTAACTTTTTTTGCTTAACCAGAATGTTTACAAATATTACCTGCCTGTATGGTACGGTCCATAGGCATAGTCTAAACTAGGCTAATGCTGTTTACTGTGAAAATCTAGGGGTGTGATCAACATTATTTATTTGCAACCATGTTGCAAAAATGCTACTTCTAGAAAATAGCAGGGTCAATGTGAAGGGATACCATTCACTGATTTAGGAAATAGGAAATGCTTTTACCCTACAATGAATGACTTAGCTACTTGCTTAGCTCACCCTGAAAATAATCTTTCATTTGCTCTATGGAAAAATAAAGTTAGCCCTGGATCATACCCAAGAAACATTAACTTTTCCAGGTTAGATTAAGCAGACACTTCTCTGGTGGCAGCAAAGTTGAAACTTTGCCCAAAATGCCTATGTCTTGCAGAGTGAACTTTAATTCTGTTAAACCTCATCAGGAGAATTATGGTATTTGTGAAGCAGGAACAGCAAATCCAGGATTTTCTTCCACAAATGTACTCAGACTAAGTCAGGTTGTTTGCAAAACAGACTTCAGACATGAAGGCTGTGAAGCACCTTTCAGCTTCCTAGCTGAGCTCTGAAGGGTGAAATGGCCCTTGAAAGCTAAAATGCTATGTAGATATAGGTTACTTCCTTTTATTTCTAAATGTTTGAGAAAGAGTGTCATGCATTTATATTTGGTAAATAAATACTTCTTTTGTTTGTTCTCACATAGTCCAGTTTGAGATAAAAGCTGTTTTAAGTGTGTTGCCTGACTTCAGAGCATTCCATTCTTACTGACATAAAGAGCTTAAAAGCAAGTCCTGGTCCAGGCTGACAACATTCAGTTCCCCAGTGCATTTCACTAAAGGACTGAAGAGCAGTAGTAAGAGCATGCTGCATTAATTACACCTCAGTTTTTTTGTGATGAACACAAATATTTTGAATGCAGTATTAGTGTAGCAATGCAAGTTAGTCAGTCAATGCAATATAGTAAAGGTGCCACTAATGATACTTGTGATGGACTTAACTTCAATTTCCCTTTTATCATTGCAGACTTTCCTATATCATATTTTGTTGCTATAAATAGAATTAATAAAATAAACCCCATATATTTTGCTTCCATTATACATGGCTGAAGAAAGCTCCAGTTGTTGTTATTGAAATCATCATAATCATAAATAACTTATTGCTTCTCATTTTCCAGATATATGGACAAGATGATACTATAATTTTAGGAATAATTTAAGATGATATTATAATTTTATGGACAAGATGATATTATAATTTTATTTTCTGAGCCACCCTGGGATGTCCTTCAGTGATCATTGGCCTAGTTATCATCCCTGCTGCCCAGTAAACATAATGCACTTTGAATCTGAATTTAAAAAAGTGCTTTCAAAACTTATTTAAAGTGAAGAAATAGGACATACATAATACCTGTTTGTATGGATTTGGGTTGGGGTTTTTTAAAATTTGGTTTTGATCAAACAGGAGAAACAAGCAGAGACTGGCACAGATCAGCTGTCCAGCAATAAAATAATCATACCCCAAAGACTTCTATCCTTAATCTGAAGATGACTGTCCCAAACATAAATTTTTAAAAAGGCTTTCAAAGTATTGTGGCTGAAAAAAACAGATGCCACAAATGTCACAAAAGTAAAATACTTATTTTAAGATAAATGAAATGAATACATTTAAATAAAGATGTGCAAAAAAATA
Organism: Phylloscopus collybita; assembly: GCA_027886175.1. NCBI lineage: Eukaryota > Metazoa > Chordata > Aves > Passeriformes > Phylloscopidae > Phylloscopus > Phylloscopus collybita. The sequence goes on along the minus strand of JAJNNQ010000137.1, from coordinate 42,460,157 downwards.
ACATCTAATTATAAACTTGGTTACGAAATTGAAAGTAAAATTTTTACACTATCTTTGCTGTTAATCCCATACAATAGAAAAAGATACTAGATACAGATAACTAGATAGTTCTGAGGCAAATATCCACTCTCCTTCATTTTAATCTTCATGAGATATATTTAGTTACTTTTTCTGGAATATCCAAAAGTATACCGAGAAAAAGAAATTTGGAATAAGGTTCACACAACGCTCTTCTTGGATCTTCCATGAGTGTGATAGCATCCAATACTCATCCCAGAGCTTCTTGCTTGCATGTGCACCATGCACATCCCATAACCCTCCATACTCCTCCAAGACATCTCTGATTTCTCATTCTGACACAGTTTCTCCTTTCCCTTCTCTGTCTCATTTGCCTATGGAGGCTTTCCCTCTGTTGCCATTAAATTTTTTAAGGGTGCTCAGCCCACACAGGTCTTCCCTGCTCTCTTCTGTAAAAAAAAAAAAAAAAATCTCTTGTTTTTAAGTAAGTGACTAAAATATAACCACCCATCTACTTTCCTCCAAATTTCCTCGAAACCCAAGCTGGGGTTTGCTATCTTGCCTCCTTGTCCCTTGGTGCTCACTGTCCAGACTCACATTGTATCTACTCTGTATTTTTTCTCCTAAGTACACAACTTGAGGGTCATTTGAAATCCTCCCCCAGCTGGAAAAGAGATCCTCCTTGCCTAGATCAAGGTGCAGATCAGTGGCTTTTGCACTCACCCAAAAGTGGAGAGGAGAGGTGGAAGGCAGACAGCTAAATGTCTAGAAGACATTTAGAAGACAAGAGAACAGACACGCTGTTTTGAAGTGCAGAAATATTTTATTGTCAAATATGAAAATATTTTTCTTTTGGCAAGTACAAGCTGTGTTGGCCCTGAAAACCAATCCATGCTTGACTTCAACTTCAAGGACTGACTGCCCTCTTGGAAAACTAATAGAAAACAAGAGAGAATATTTACATCTTGGCCAGGCCTTCCTACTGTCCAGCACACATTAGTCACAGTGCAATGAGAATACATCAGTGAAAACTACCCTTTCCTACCAGGGCCATCTGGACTCTCTCAAAACCTTTGAAATTTATGTTCCCAGAGGCCCTCTTCAGGCTATGGTGTAGGGAGATTCTCAGAGGAAGTCATGGAATACACATAAAGGCAATGCTACTCGTTGGCCTTTCAAGGCAGCTAAGGAATAAAGTCTCACCTACAGCAGTAACTTGGGGCCAAAGAGCAGCTAATAAAAATAAGAGTTATTTCTCCTCTGCTGGAATTGGAATATCTATGACAGCCATCAGTAAAAATTGTCCATGGGAGAGGAGAGAAAAAACTGTTGGACATTTACTGTCCTATGGATGCATCCTGCTGGGCACAATTCCCAAACACTCCCTTGTCTCTTCCTGCCTGTCACAAAAGCTATTTCTTTAGGTCAGGAAGCCTCTGGCAGCATAACTACCATTCTGGCTGAATGCCAAGACCAACATGACCATGGACATCTATGGAGTTCTCCTTTAGGGAAATTGTAAGAATGCCTTCTGTATGTTAGGAATAGGGAGAAGAACTTCTCTGGTCTGGCTGGATTGCCAAATATTTGGAACCTATGGAGTCATAAACCCTTTTAATTCCTAGATCTTGTGCCCTTTGAAAATGTGAGACAAGACTGTCACTTTTTCACTATGTCCGTGACATGTTTTTATCCGGCCCTGGTCGCAAGAAATGCTGCTGCCATAAGAAAATGCCAAGTTATATGTCTTTGGAAAGAGGCATCTTGCTAGCCTACTCAGGCTAGTGGATGTTACAGTTGGTTTGGTGTCATAATAATATGAGGCCAATGCATATTGCCCATCTCCACATCAAAGTCAGAAGTCTTATGTTCCTCTCGACTCCTCCTTTCTTCTTTGCAATGGAATGGACTTTCTTTATCTTTCCAAACTTCTGAGGAACATAAATGTATTGCCACAAATGTCACTTCTATGGACATTCTACCCTTAGGTTTCCTGCTACAAGATCAAGGTCTACTTGATCTTGTCCTGCTCAAGGCAGAAGAGTTGCCACACTGTTCTTCCTCTCTCTCTGCTCTCTGTAACTTCTAGCAGTTGTTCCCATCTTTGATCTTGTTGCAAAGGAGTTTTCACCTTTGATTTCACCACTGATTTCCTACTCTCATATAAGAGAGTTCACCATGTGATCAGTGATGTAAGTAGCTGTAAAGAATCTTACAGCCATATGTACTTCCTCTTCCAGGGTGCCTCCTTGAAGATTCAAAACAAGCAATGTGTCCAGTTACAATGAGTTCTGTTAGATTTAAGTGGGATCATTCAAAACTGTGTATCCATCTTCCAAACTGTTTCTAAAAATACTTCAGAGGGCACAATAGCTAAGTGGTCCTAATATCTAACCCTCAGTGATGTTTCAACATCAGCATATTATAGCTGGCATTCCAAGAGCTCGGACGCAGAAATGGTCGATGAGTTTATACTTTAGCACGACCATGCTGCCATGGTACACACCAGTGTAGCACAAGCCACTTGTGTCTGGCTGAATTGTGAAATGGGATATATAAATATGATGTTAATGTCAAGAGTTAAGAAGTCTGCTGCCTTCCTACTTATGTGCTACTTATTAATCTGACAACCTTCATGTTGCGGCAGCAGTCTCAGTCTGGTAGTGTGTGTCTCTCTCTCACATTCACAGCTACTCTGCCATTTACATGAGTCAGACAGTTGGATCTGCAGGTCTGTGATACACAGGAGAAATCAAGGCCTTGCACTTCAGCTGAGGAGCCTATCACATAGTTAATTTCTGAGTTTAAAAGAGCCCCACTAGAAGAGACCTGAGCAAGGCTAGTTGCCAGATGCTTTCTTTACTATGTAAACTAATCCAGCATATATTCCTGATCACAGAGTGGAGAGGTGGCAGTTCCCTATTTGTGTTGCAACAGCAGCTGGCACTGCAATATATACTGTAGCTAACAGCAGACTTCTTGAATAATACATTACAAAAAGCTGCATACAAATTCTGTGTGCAGAATTCTGTTTTATGTCTAAGTATTGAAGTCAAGGGAGGTAAAAAGAATGACTGTGTTGTTTTAATATGAAGGTTATATAAATTATTTATAGATTAGGTTGATCCATATACTTTCAGTAGGGTAAGACATTGTAAAGAAAAGGCGAAAGACCTGCATGTCTTTCAGTGCATCATGATGCTTATGTTTAAAGAGCAGCACTGTTTACAGTGAAGGGCTATGTCTGTGCTGTTATCACATGCATAGAAGCCAGGATTTAAAAGATTGACTTAGTAATAAGCTTAGCTCCAAATGAATATGGCTAATCTTCTAAAACACCATTAAAGTATGTTCTTTGACAAAATGTGTTAGAGAAAATAATCACCTACTCTGCTTCTGTATGGAGCATCTGAGTCATTAAAATATCATACAGTATTTTATTCCCCAGCTGACTGGGTATGCAAATAATCTTATGGATAACTGACAGCTGGAGTTTCTCGGATCATATAGAGAACAATACATAAAGCAACTATCAGATGCTATGTCGAGAAAGACTGGTTTTAATGTAGCAGCTGTGCAACTAATATTTACAAAAACTATCCAAAATAATACAATACTTACCCTATATGGTAAAATGTCATCTTTTGAGATTTTACAGTACCTGATTAGCTAAGCTAGAAGACAAGGGTTTTGCTTATATTTCCAATGATGTTAGGAACCAACCAAAGATTTATCGATGGTTATTAGGGAGCACATACCAGCCTACATGTGAAATTCACAGTAATTAGACAGGTCAGAGAAGTTAAAAATAATTTCCAGTGAATCATATCAAAACTGAAGTAAAAAGTGAGGGAAATTTTGGGTCAAAGGTGTTTAACTGAGAATGATAATGCTGTTACTTCATTTTTTTAATGGGCTTCTTAGAGTAAAGAAGATAATAGTAGGACTGTTAATCTGATTAGAGTGAATATCTGGTTAATAATCTTGTCTAATTACTCTGTATTTAGTTAGAAATGTAAGAGTTAAAACTTTGACTAGAAATATTGATAAGATTATCTCCTTCTAGTTGATACTATTCACCCAGAAAGAAAACTCTGAGTAAAACCATAAATATTTACTTAAATTTCCTGGCAAACAGGTTTTCTTTTTAAGCCCAGACCTGTGACTGCTCACAGAGGAAAATCATTTTTCTGAACACAGAGAGAACAATTTCTCTCCAGTAGGAAAAATAATTAAATTTTGACTAATCACTTCCTCTCTAAGTATTTTAATCACATCAGAAGCAAACTCTTTCATACCATGATATATCTGGGGGAGGGGGAGAAGGGGACGAGAGGTAATCAATAAACTCATTTTGAGAAGAATGGCATTTTAGCAAAGCACATTAGCAAACTACTAGGTTGTCTCTCTCTGTATTCCTTCTAAACAATTTTTGTAAGCCCACACTAGGAGTTACCCACTCAGTTGCCTTGATAAAGACAGTGCAATATGTTCACAAAACAGTTCATTAAATACACACAGAGAATTGTCAAGTCAAAATGGGAGAGAGATCATCTATTTAGCTTCTTTCATGTTTGAGTAATTGCTGATATTTCAGACTGCAATTTGAGATTTGGACACTATGGCCTTTAGTAAATCAGTCTCACGATGTTGTTACTTCTTGAAATATAACTGTTCTGAAACGGTGTGTCAATACACTGGGTAATTTTAAAATATAATAGTAAAAGTACACATTTTACAACATGGGAAATAAACTTGATGGGACAGGAATGAATGTGAGAAGCAGCAGGAAGAAGGAACACACCTTTAGCCGTTAGAGAGGAGCCAAACAGCCTTATGTTTGGGTATTCCTTTGGCACACTCTCCTAACAAGACAGTGAATCTGACTAATACCAGACAAGATAAGTGGTTATATTTCTCTGGCAGAGAATTCTCAGAATCCAAAGGTATTTGTTTCTAACAAACTAATTTAATGAAGGTATTTACAAAGGGATGGGCCTCATCCTTCCTAGGTATTACTTGGCACAGTTCTACTGATTTTAAAGGCATGTAGCTATTTTAGACCAGATGAGAGCGTGGCCCAATGAACAATGACACAAATGTAAGAATATTTTAAACAAACTGCCTGGAGTCTGCAACTAAAAAAAAACCATTATCCCCATTATTTCTCCAAAATGTCTGCACTTAGTGCTTCCATAATATATTGAAAGTTTTCAGAATGCCTGAAAGCTTCCTAGAATTTTGAGTGCTGATCAAGGTAGTTCCCAAGAGTTCTCTGTGCTGGTGTTACCACAAACAGGAAATTAAACTCCAAGTAAGCCAGTCCCTTTCCCTCACCCCTCTGGTAAGGGAGGAATAAAAAAGGAGAGACTATGGGTTGAGATAACAATTTACTAAAAACACAGAGTAGTGGAATAAGACAGACACAATAACAAGAGCAACATTAATAGCCAAGTATACAAAAAAAGTGAACATATTAAAAGGCATTCACCACCAGGAAAAAGATAAGATGCCAGACATTCCCTGCAGGTTGCACCTGCACTGTTTCCCCAAGGAAGGGTGGTGTGGTGACTGTTCCCACGTGCCACACTACATGGTATTTTGGAACAAAGGCAATATGCTGGGGAGACTCACACAGCCAATGTTTCCTGGCCCAGCCTGAAATAATGGAAATGAGTGATAACCAACATCCCTGACAGCAAGGTCAGCTGAGCAGGGGCCGCGCCGCCGCGCAGCTGAGCCCCACTCTGCACAGGTGCTCGCACTGCCACTTCTACCTCCCCACGGTGCCACGGGCTGCCCTGTGGGCCAACACTGCTGCATTCGTAGATGGCCGTGTGCTGCTGGGCTTCAGTATGAAGCAACTGGATAAGATTTGTCTACTGGGTCGTATGCTGTAGGAATACAATTGAGTCTTCTCAGAATTACTACGTAGACACACCAGGCTTCCAAATGAGTATTGTTCCTCATCTGAGAGGAGGAGATAACAGCCGTGTATCAATGAGATCCACTTGGTCCTTGCAATGTGACTAAGAGGAGATGTTGTGTTTTGTGATGCTATGAAATGTTGTATTACCATTGGCACTTTTTTTGCTAAATCAAAGTTTCCTTTTGCTGGGTCAACGGTGAAAATATTAAACCTGTATCTTCACATCAGCAGCCATAAGCACAACCCAAAAGGAAAACTGTTGCCAGAAAATGTCATTTGTCTTCCAGCTTCCCACAGCAGCCCACTAGCCTCTGGTCAACGGGTCTTACCAAACTCCAACAGAAATGCTGAATAGGTGTGCATGGTTCCCACATTGGATTTTATAGCAGGTTAACACTGCACTTGCAGTTTTGATGATTTGTAAGCAAACCTGATTATATTTTGGAAGGGCTCTTTAGTTTGAAGAAGAGTCTATAATAATTCTGTAAAATAGTTTGGGGTTTTTCTGGTTTTTGGTGGGGGTTTTTTTTGTTGTTGTTTGGGGGGTTTTGTGTGTGGTTTTGTTTGTTTGTTTTTGTTTTGTTTTGTTTGTTTTTGTTTTGGTTTGGTTTGGTTTGTTTGTTTTTGGTTTTTTGTTTGTGTTTTGTTGCTCTTTTCCCCCCCCCCCCCCCCTAGAAATTGAATATAAAACAAATCCTATCCTTTTCCTATAGAAACTTGGATGACTTTGAATGTGTGATGGGTTCCAGAAGTCAGGGACATTGTGTACAAATGTATGCATTACTGCTTTGCACAGCAGTGCTGAGTGACTGTACACAGAGGTTAGTTCCAGAGAAGTCATACTACATTCTTTCTCTAGTTTATGGAAAGAGATGAGCTGTTCCAGAGAGGCAATTCAGAACATCTGAGAGTTTCTGAATTGTCATCTGAAAGACCTTCTTCCTAATAACATCTTTCTATCCCTCTTTCTAGGAGCCTCCTATTTTGCTGTAGGGAGAATGTACAAAAATAAAATTAGTCTTTGGCCTTGTCCTCTTTCTCCCTGGAAAAAAAAACCCTTCCTTCCTCCCTCCCCCCCTCTCACCTTTCCTCCCTTCCTTTTTTGTCTTGCCTGTCATGTAACTTTGTCCAAACTTGCATACACATCCTGTAACTTATTATCCTACAGATAATCAGGGCAGAATTCAAATTTACCAGACATTCTGACTTCTTTCACTTTGTCAACAAAACAAGTCTCACACCTTCACAGACTTAACCTGTCATAATTAAAATTGATCCAGGAATTTTCCTGAGAAATAACATTTGTTGAAAGATGCTGATTGACGGAAGCCAAAATTTTTATGAAGTTACTCACTTCTGGGATGAGATGGCTGAAGATAACTAGTCCAACTAGAATGGATCATGCCTGTAGCAGCCCTATAGGGACTGCAGCAGCTCAGCACATAGCTGTGAAAGTATTTGGACTCTAGCAGCTCCTACATTTAGTCATTTGTTCCCTTCTGCATTTTCCACGAATCAAAACTGATAACCGGATGCTCCAATTTCATGACTGGTTGTTTCATAAACACAAAATAAAAAGCTTCATTAACCAGCAGCAAGGCCGCTCCTTCAGTCTGGGGGGGATCCAAGTTCAAGTTCTACCTCTAAATTAGAGTGGCCATAACATAGTTTATATGAATGGTTTGGTTATTCAGCGGTTTCTCTTCTTGCGGAGGTGTGAGAAATTTCAGAAACATCAGTTTCAGTTATAGAGAGTACAACCAAATTCCCTTAAGCCACAATTAAACATGAGAGAGCCTGGCTTTCACCAAGCAACTTAAAATTGTAGGTTCTGGTGTTCCAAAACTTTTACTGTTTTTTCTTTTATGCAAAACAAGGATCAGATGTGTTTTAGTTCCTTACTGGCCCTTTTCCCAAAGTAGGTGATGAGAAGCAGGACTAGAAGAAAAGAGTTTGAGCAAATTATTTCACATTATTCTGTTTCTTATTTTGTTATAAGTGAAAATTGTTGCCAACAGGATCTCAAGTTGATAAGAAACTTTTTTATCATTTTAACTTTATGACAGAAACTTTGAGGGAAAAAAAAGAAGAATTTTTTTAATCGAGCAATGATGTCTCTTTTATCAAAGCTATGCAAAATATTATGGTTGCTAATGATATTCAGTATGATCAGCACATGTCAGAACACAACAGTGTCAGAGCAAGTGAAACGTCCCTTTTTGGTATAACAACATTTTTGAAAGGTTTTCAAGTTTCAGAATTTTCTACCATAGTAATATAGTAACAAAATATTTATATGGTAAGCCAGATATGTTTCTATTTTTCATCAGTCTTTTGCCTTAAAAGTTATTTAATGAAATACCACTTACCAAAATAACTTGTGAGCAGGATATTTCAAAGCAGCTAACATTTGTTAATCCTCTTGAACATATTTTACAGGCATGTAGATAGAGATGTTGGATCTCATGAACTGAAACAAAGGAAAACACATTGTACTGTAGCCCCAAGACCATATCCACAAAAGATGTAAATGGCAAAATTTGGATGTAAACACCCTGTTCAAAACTCTCTAAATCACTTTTCAGTTATTGCCCAATTACTAAGGCATTAAAATACTGAGGACACTTAGATTTTGCAAATAAGAAACTTAAAGTCCAGCCTCTGGATATGACCAAGAATGGTGTTATCTCACCTTCTTTTAGAAATCTGTCTCCTAAGACTACTCAGAATTCAGACAGGACATAGGTCTTCTCCCTTGTGCTTCCTATAGGCAGCCTCACTGCACCCCAGTGGATCCAAGGGCAGAAAGTAACTTCATCCAAGTAACTTCAGGATGGTTTGGGACAGAAAAGTAAAGATCTCCTCCTTTTACTGTTGACTATCATCCAGTACATCACAGATGAATCCCTAAACAAGCATTTCTCAAGCCTTTTGTAGCCAAAAAAACTACTGAGAAAACTAGTGTTCTATGTTCCATCTACAATCATCCCAGAGTGGCACGACTGCTTTTTGCTTTCCTGTGTCCTGACCAGGGCTGCTTATTACTCCTTTCTCTCACTGTTCTGTAGATTTAGCTATTAAAATTTACATGTTCATGTTCTGCACTTTCAGAAGAACCCACTTTCAGTGGATTGTACCTACTATCTTCGGTGAAAAACATGGTTATTATATGTTCAGGAATTAGATTTCTCATTGTCACCAAATTAAACTGATTCACTTTAGATAGTAGAATTAAACCTTGTGGAAGCACCTGAGGCCTCCACAAGAAAGGACAGTCTCTCTTGGAGAATGAGTAGAGTTTGAGGCAACAAGCACTCCTCTCCAGGAGTCTCTCCAAGAGACTCACACTCTGGTTAGTGCGAGTAGGTGTAGCAAAAACCCCATGGACACTTGCTCTCATGTAAATCCTTCATCCCCTGTTGGTTAAATGTTTACTTCCTGGTTTTCCTGTTCACCCATTGGTCCAGTTTGGATCCTTCATGCCATTGGTTGTTCTCTCAATCGCTTCTCCTATTGGTTGGTGTAGCAAACCCTGCCCCCTATTTCACTATATAATCAGGGCTCCTGAGGTCCTCGCGGTCCTTCAGTTGCCAGTTCCTGATAATAAAGGAGGGTTCTGGAGGATCTCTTGGCTTCTGTCTTTGTTCCTGCGCCGCCTGAAGAAGAGCTGCTGGGCTGGGCTGAGCTGACTGAGCAGCTTCCCCTGCTGAAATCACTGAGGGCTCTTGTGCCCGGTTGCCTCGGCAACCACCAGCACTGAGCTGACAGTCACTGGGAGTGCCTGTGCCTCTTCCACATAGGGTGCCTTTTTAAAGGCAACTCGCCAGGGAGCACCCTGAAGACCACCGCTGGCCTTCAGCGGACCGTGACAAAATATTCATGAAACAATAGAATGTAAGAAAGCATGAGAACCTGAGGGAATTCACTTGGGAAGGAGAAGAACTGGACTCCAAAGTCTACTTGAATTAATACTTAATTTTTTTTTTCTTAATTTTTCTCTGGTTCAGTGAATACTTCACTGCAAAGACAAACAGCTTCCTTGAGAAATCGCAGCCAAGGGTACTTCTCAGAAAAGATTCAGCCAAGGTTTGTCATGTCGTTTCTTATGTAGTAAATAGAGAGCTGTTTCTGAGTTTCTACAACCAAAAATGTTGTGGAGTCTCCCCCACTGGAGATATTCAAGAACCATCTGGAAACATCCCATGCCATGCCCTCTAGGACAGCCCTGCTGGAGCAGGGAAGTTGGAGCACACGACCCTCTGTGGTCCCTTCCAACCACGTCCATTCTGTAATTCTGTGTTTCTCTGACTCTGCAGCCCTGCCCCTGTTCCCCTCAGTGACCTTCACTGCATATGCTGACAAGGCCAAAACCCATGAAACAGTAAAGGAGACTGTACATAACTCCAGGTGCTAAGGGACTGGACAGCAGGTCACAGGAATTCGTACCTTACCTTTGGTTTCCAAGTTGTCCTCATTGAAGGATACTGTGGTTTTCAGCAACACTGTCAAATAAAAACTCAAAGTAGTTGTATTTTCAAGAAACACAACATAGAGACTGATCAGAAGCATTTGTACGAAAAACAAAGTGAAGAGATTGAAGACATTGGAGAAGTAAGGTATGAGATGTCCGTGTTGGCCATTTTGACTACTGTCAGTGAAGCAGGTCAGGAAATCTTTGCTTCCCAATCAGTGACTGTAGTGTCATGCCAAAGCCACTCCTACTCTTCCTAACTTCTACTGCAAACTGAATTATTCAAAAATTTTATCAGACATGGGAATATATGTCTCACAAGACTCATCACCACAAAGAATAATTTGCATTCTGAGGGAAACAAAAGGGTAATTGTCTCTATTGAGAAACCCGTATGATGAACACCTAATAATATATTATTATTTAACAATCCCCACGTGTGCTTTTAAGTAGAAGAATGGTACATAGATTATTTCATACGCAATGTTCTTTTATTACTTTCCTGCTGTTACAAGAAACTATTCCATAAAATTTATGCTAAATATCACTTTTTCAGTTTTTATTGCACCCTAGAGAAGTTAGTTTAATCATTAGTTCATGAGGGAATTTTTAGAATGAAACTGAATCTTTTTAAGGAAAGATGAGATCAAAAGATATTCGCTGGAGACATATATGATACAATTAGGAATAAGAAAAATATTTATACCCTATTGGCTTAACTAATGAAATTCTCCAGTAAAATTATTTTTAAAAAATAAATAATGATAACAAACTAATAGGCCATGGAGTGCTTCAAAGTGAGATTTTAAATTAGGAAATTTGTTGGAATATGTCACTGTTGAACAGAAAACAATTTTTATTACAAAGGGATTTATTGGAATAGCTAAAACTTATAAATGGCCTGAATATATGACAAATAACAATATAACTTTGATTCTCCTTATGATGTTGAAAAAATTGTTTTCCAAAATCTTTTTCATATACATTGATTAGTTTCCCTGTGTAAAGTTGTTATACCTTTTTAATTGCTATATATATTTTATGTTCAGTTTAAAGAACATGAGATTTAGAATCAAATCCAAAATATATGCATTTTTTGGTGGACCAGTTGCAGTTGACTTAACTATTTTAAAAAATTAATAAACTGGACATAATTTTAGTCAAAGGCAATTGGGATTATAACAGCCAAAAGATGTTGATATTAAAAAAATAATTCGAAGTAAATAATATAAAATTGCCTTCTTGATCAACATCAGTTTGCTAGTGTTTAGCTGGAGTCCAGTAAAGTCTTTTTTGAGACTGATTTCCCACTTAGTCCATGTTTATCTTGAAATGTCCTTTAAGTGCTCAAATCAGAATTCTGAGAGCAAGAATCAATTATCACAAATTCATAATTAGACTTTACAGTCTATGTGTATATAAACCCTTACAAATAGTAGGTGATAGTCTGTACTTAGTGAGCTGCTTCCTCTTTCAATCTTAAAATTAAGTTTGCTTACTACTTCAAAATACACTCAAGGGGAGAGTGTGTGTGTGTGAAAGACCTGAAATATTGCACACAATGGATTCAATTAGTGAAAAGCCAAAATATTTACAAACATTTTTGTCCAACCGTTGCTTTTGGAGTGGTTGGGATAAAAAAGCAGTGTAGCGCTCTAATTATTCTTTACCTTCATGCAAGTCTTCTTCCACAGCCAGAGATAAAAAGAGCTATGCCAAACATTTGTCCAACATTTCTGTAATATCTTGCAGCCACAGAAGATGAACAACCCAAGGTGAACTTTCCTGTTCCTCACTCTATTTTTATTATTGGAGACTATTTTTGATGTCTATTTTTGTTGTAGTTTATATAAAACAAACAAACAAACAAACAAAAAACCTAACAACTTTTGATTTTATTTATTCTTTTACTGCTTCCTTCTACTTATTTTCCTCTGGAGTAAATATACCATTTTCTCTCAAGAATCCAATCCAGATCCTTTTTATAAACTTTGATCACACAGCACCAGATAGCACAGACCTACTTCATTCATTTAAGAGAAAACACTCTGATTTATTTCTAATGTGTGGCTTTTTTCTTTCTTAACAACAATATGAGAGATTTACCTCATTTTCAGCATCTGATTTACTATAACTGTACATTCTGCTACCAAGTGTTTGTGTTATATCTGGTCTGCCCTAGTTGTATCAATACAGACAAATATTTCTCTGTAACGACTGATTTTTCACTTATTGAATTGCAGCATGTTTTTATCAGACCAATTCTCTGATTTGTCAAGATGATCTTGCATTCTAAATTTGCCTCAAAAATGCATGCAGCCAAGTCACTAAGAGAAGTGTTGAACACTCATAGGTGCAGGAGAGATTCCCACAGAAACCTCCTTTATTTAGCTGCCTGTCTGACAGTGGAACATGAATGACTGTTCCTCTAGATATGTGTTTCCAATGAGCTGCCTCATCCAGTTGCCATTTCCCTAGCTTTGAGCTTTGTCATGGGACTGTGTTTTAAGAATAACGAGATAAGAACAAAATAGCTGCCAAATTCCCTCTTGAAAAAAAAAAATTAAAAAAAAATAAAATTGGATACCTACCAAATAGACAAGCATTGTATTTTTTTTTTAAATAACGTATTTGGAGAAGTCCATCTTGATTGTTACTTAACTTCTTATTATGTTCTATTTGCTTAGAAAATATTTGCCCCTTTTTTTTCCAGCATATTGCTTGTTTGTTTTGGAGATGAAATTAAATGGGCTAGCCTAGCAATGACCAGTTCCTTGCTTTTATTAGACACATTTGGATGATTCTCTTAGGTCTTCAAAATATTTGCAACACATGAGGCTATTTTGTAATTCATTCTTCTATTCCTGAAGCACTGTAAACCCATTTTTGTGTCTGCTGCTGCACCTGTACCAATTGGCTGACTAAAGCTGACCTTTTAAGGAAAAAAAAAAAAAAAAAAAAAAAAAAAAGAGAGGGAGCGGGAGAAAGAGATAATAGTTCTCTGTCCTGCCACAGGAACAAAGCTTAATCTCTGAGTCAAAACTAATCCTTATGTCTCTTGTTCATTTTGCATCTTGGACTTTTTGACTGCGCTTCTTTTTATCTGTATTTCTTTTTGTCTGTGCAAACTTTTTATATTAATCATTAGCAATATCAGTTAGAGCCTACTTTCCATGCTATCCCTTCTTATTTTCAGGCTGACTGAAACTAGATTCCACCATTCCAATCTTCCAGTCTGTGTGTGACAACTGACATAACCCTGCATCACAAATGCAAATTGTGTGTTTTGTAACAAGATTGTGGCTGAGCAGCCGAGAGAAAGGCTGCCAGAACTGGCTGGGATTGTGCTTTTTGGTGCCACCTCTTCTAGGAAGGAACAGGGAAGTGGAGTTTGTTCTTCTCTTGAGGTAGGCTGAGCATAGCATAAGTGCAGAGAAGGCCTCGAACAGCAGCATAGGGCAAGCAGCCAAGGATGGAATGGGAGCATGAAGCATGAAGATAAACAGAAGTTTTGCTCCTAATAGGAGGAAGTTTTGCTCCTTTATGAAGGAAAGTTAAGGCTGAGAAAAAAATACAACAGGATACCCAGAAGGAACTGTGTGGAGTTTGTGGAAACCCAGAAAGCTACTGTAAGTTGCTGAATAGAATAGCAAAGCTGAAGAAAACTGTTTTTGCAAGAGCACAACTGACGAGGTACTGGTTTAAAACTTCTAATTTCATCTCCTTTGTCCAGGAGATGTGAGGTTTTCCTTTGTACATAACAACCTTGTGGATGCAAAATGCAATATTTTGTATTGTAGTAGTACCAAACATAAGATATTGGTTGTATTTTTTTTCTGTCCTTGTGTAAAGAAAAGGACTAGACAATTCTACCTCAAGGTTTTGATGAATTTAGAATTTTTAATAGCATATATGGTGACCAAGTCACCCCCCCCCCCCCCCCCCCCATGTAATTATTCATCATCTAAATTCTTGCAGGCTCCTAGAGCTAAGTAAAGACGCAAGACAGTAAATTTTTCCAAACAAGCAGCAAAGAGAGAGGGAAAGGGAGGAATCATCAAAGTCTTGAGACAGGCTTTGGTGCTCATTTTGCACTAAAAGGAAGCTGTGAAACCTCGAGGTACAACTTAGGATTCAGACAACCACAAAACAACAGTGTAGTTGAATTTCTGCTGAGTCAGTACCTTAGTTCCCATAGATGATCTACAATCATAAAAGCCCCTAAACCAATGAACTTGGAACAAAGAACTGCAGGAAAAGGAATTGGCTATCTAGAAAGTTCCTCCATTTGTTGTCTATGACTCTGCATTAGGTGGTGTACATTGATTTAATTTGCAGATAAAATTGTTTGGAAGGAAAATGAATAAATTGTGTATTCTTTAGAGGTAGTCTGGTAGCAAAAAATGACAGCGTTCATATGATACCAGTAATGATGCAGGATATACCAATGTGTATTTGAGATTATGATAATTATATTCTGCCCTCTAACTCCTGTGTGTGTCAGTGCACTTTCATGGAAAAGATGTATTTATCATGCATGCCACCACAGGATAAATAAAGTGTATTTTACATCTGTATATATACTTACTGAGGTGCTGAGATGCTCTCTCTAGCTTTAGTCTGTACTTTTTTGAGAGTTGTTAAAAAATTATTAGAAAATATTGCATGACTTTCTGAAAAGTAAGTTTTACTGTACACTGGTATGGCTGAGTAAAACACAAATTCCTGCATTAAAAAGGGATAGCAAACTAAAATGTTAGGTAAATAATATATAAAAATATATAAATTATATATAAAATGTTTTAACTTGCATATGACTTTCAGTTAGATTATGCTTTTCTTTCAAGTCAGTGAACTATAAAGAAATTACTTCCTGAAAGATATTATAGCTGAATATCTTCTCTATGTTTTACATGTTCTTACAGAAGTATATGAAAATAGATGGTGATAATAGAAGAAAAGACACACTGGAAAATCTCTCCTCAAAGTTTGGAAGCAGTTGGAACTTCAGCTGTTGTTTATTCCATCAAGGTAGGTGTCTTACAAACCAATGATTCATATTGTGACATTTTAGCCACATAAATAAAGTTAACTAAGGCGTGAAAAATTGTGTTTCACTTCTGAATGGTTTTGCATCTCTTCTATATTCTTTTGTTCCACAGCATTTTACCAAGAAAGAAATTTAGAATAATATTAATAGACTAAATTTATTTGTAGTGCACAGATGTTATTGCTCCCGTGATAAAGCTGCCATTTTAATGCATGTAAGGAATGCATAAAAGACCTTTTTGGCCTAAAGCAGAAACTTGTTTTGATTATTTCACAGTGGTATTACTGTAGGTTTGCTGTCATTGATTGTAAGATCTAGTAATTGATAGTTCATGACAAGTTTCTTTGTATACACAAAACAAAAAATGTTGCTCATTGTATTATTTGTTCGTTATACGATTCCATGAGTCACAGATTATCAGCTTGTTGGTATCTTGCAGGTATTTGTAGTTTGCTTAAACCATAAACTAGGCTTTTAAGTACTGCTATCATCATATATTCTCAATTATCTTATTTTCATTTTTTAACATCTAAAAGAGTTACATTTTAACTTTCTCAGTGGTTCTTTTAAATGAAAAGATGAACTTCTCATTACTAGCTTGGATGCAACTTTGCTGTGCTGCAAAATGTAATCTTAGATATTTTTTAATATTTATAGGTATTAAATTAAAAATCCTATTCAGTTTCTTAGTTTTTGTTATGAAGCACACAAAGATTCATACACAAATATGAATACCCTTCATTTTTCAACTCTATATTTGAATTCACCATACATCCACAAAATAAGCTCTTACATGGTTTTCATCAATGTTTTATATATTCAAAATATTTCTAGAACAGATTGAAGAACTGCTTCCTGCAAAACAAGAAGCCATAAGTAACTTTAGTTAAAGGTATGTCTATATCTTTAGCATTTTAATTGTAAATATCTAGACCTAATCACTTTCTCTAGTATTTTTGTAGGCATATCAAAGTCAAAAGAGGTCAGTGAATTTCTGCACTCTGAACACACTGAAATGTAGTTTTTTTCATAAACTGGAAATTATAGAGAAAAGGAAAAAAACAACAAAATACTGGTTAGTATAAACAAGAAAATTAAGGTTGCTGCCAGAACATTTTTCCCATTTTAAACTTCCTCCCATGCTTGTCATAATGCTAGAAGACATTTTTCAAAGAATTTGAAACAATGTTGAAAATAACTTAAACTGTAAGATGGTTTGACATACACAATCAGAGAGTCACAGAATGACTGAGATTGGAAAGGACTTCTGGAGACCATCTTGTCCAATCCCCCTGTTCAAGCAGGGGCAGCCAAGATAGGTTTCCCAGGACCACTCCAGTTTTCAGTACCTCCAAGCACAGACTCTATAACTTCTCTGGGCCACAGGATCCAGGGATTGACCACCTGTACAGTAAAAAAAAAAAAAAAAAAAAAAAAAAAAAAGTGTTTTCTTGTCTTTGGATAGAATTTCATGTATTTTCATCTGTGCCAATTTCCCTTTTCAGAGGGCACAGCTGAGAGAAGTTAGTGACTGCCTTTTCTTCATTCCCTCCTCCCAGGTTTGTACACATGGATAAGATCCCCCCAAACCTTCTCTTCCTCAGGCTGACCACTCCCAGCAGTCTTGGCTGTCACATACTGCAATTCCTTACTCATCTTCATGGCAAGATGCACCAGATTCACTCTAGTAAATCCACATATTTCTTGTACTGGGAAACCCAGTGCTGGACACAGCTATTCATGGCCTTACCAGTGCTGAGTAGAGGGATCACCTCCCTTGACCTGATGACAACATTATTCTAATGCAGTCCAGGATACTTTTGACATTCATTTCTGCAAGTGTGTACTGTTGGCTCTTGGTTTGCTTATTGCCTACAAGGAGACCAAATGCCTTCTCTGTAGAGCTGCCTTCTAGCACACTGACCCCAGTTTGCACTGGTGCCTGGGGTTATTCCTCCTTCTACCCGAGGTGCAGAACTTTTCACTTGCCCTTGTTGAACTTCATGGGTGTTGTGCTGGCCCATTCCTCCAGCCTGCCCAAGTCCACCTGGATAACAGCATGATCCACTGTGGGGAGACAAAAGGAGATGCTGCTGAAGGCAGTCTTGCCCTTGATATGTTGCAGCTGTGTTAACTATCCTAGAGTAGGAACAGCCTTGCCCTCACAACCATGGCTGTGAGTTATCTGGTAAGGAGTCAGTTGGGGTTTGCTGGCTGTGCTGTGAGGAAGAAGGGACAGGAGGTCGTGCAAGGGACGGAAAACGTAAGATGCTGTACATAGGACAGACAGGGTTAGGTGGCCATGCTAGGGACAGGATGGAGTGAGCCAGAACTGGAGAAGAAAGAGAGTAAGTGTCGAGCTGCACATAAGAAGATACAGAGAAAAGGCATGGAAGACTTTTGAATGATGAGGTGCCCATGCTTGGAGCCTTCTGGTGGTTTTTTAATGAAGTGCCTTGAGTGCGGTGTCTGTCTCAACTACCACATATCAACTACAACAATCCACTGGTGTAATAGCTACTGCTCCCAGATTTATGCCGGCTACAAATCTGACAGTTCAGTCTTCCATCATCCAGGTCATGAGTGAAGGTGTTAAACATAATATGTGCCAGTTTTCATCCCTAAGGCACATCACTAGTGACTGTCTTCCACATGGACTTTGTGTTTTGATACCAATTCTATGATCCCAACAGTTCAGTCAGTTTTCAGCCCACATTACAACCATTTACGCTAGCCTGTATTTTATAAAGCTTTCTGTGATCTTGTTAATGGACAGTGTTTAAAACCTTGCTAAATCTGAAGCAACATTCAGTGCTCTCCCTTCATCTGTCAAACCAGTCATCTCATCACAGAACTCTATCACATTGGTCAGGCATAATTTCTCCTTTATTATTGTATAATGGTGTTCTGGAATTTGGTTAAATTTGGCTATTTTTATCCTGAATTCTAGAAAATCACACTTCCATTCTGTTCAGTTTAGCTGAAAGTTGGAACAGCACAGTCTACATGAAACAAATACTGACCAATTAAGTGATGTTTTTAAGCATTCCAGATATTGTTTTCAACTGTAAAGCAACATTAGGGAAAACTTAAGTATCAGGGGAAAAAGTACTCAGATTTGGACTCTGTGGTGACTAACAGTGCTAAGTGAAGGTCTGCATTAAACTGCTCTTCTGGGAGTTTTCCTTTTTGATTCAAGGGTGTGTGAAGTATGTGCTAAAAATTGCATAACAGTATACAAGAAAAGATGTGAACTGATATTTATGCAAGGACTTCAACCAAATTATTATTAACATTTTCATGTTCAGTCTTCATAGTACTTTACATTTCTGTAAATGTACAGTTACATTTCTGCCAACATTTCAATCAAGCTCTGATTAAATGGGAGTTATATAACAAAGAAATTTTTTTAATTAATCTGCCAAATGAGTCTCATGAAGACAGAGCCTCATCATAGTAATTACTTAAGAACCAGGCATTAGAACATTTAGCATCCAGGAGTTCATTATATTCAAATGTGAAAGTATCTTTGAATATAATTTTATCTCCTTATTTTTTTTGACAAGATAGAAATGTAAAAAACATTACAATATAATATAAGAACAAGAAAAAAAATGAAAACACAAAATTAATAAATGGGATTTCTAGCATTTTGTTATCTTTTTATGCAGCAGGTTCTAATATCAAATGTAAATCACCTAATTGCTAGATTTTGTCCTTTGGAAATGTCTCAAGCAATGATGGCTATGGGGATCAGACTGGTGGATATCTCTTGCAATATCGCTGTGGTGACATTTGATAATATAATGCCTTTGACCATGTACTTGTCATGTGCATACATTTGTTGCAGTAGGTCCACAAAAGTTGTGTCAGGAATTTTCCTCTTTCAAAAAATGAAGGAAGCAAATAAACAATGAATGGAAAGTATATCAAGGCTATTTTACAGCCTGCAGCTCCAGTGATGCCAGAAGAGACTGCAAGTATCTAGAAGAATCTAAACTAAGTTTTGGGGTAAATTCTGACCCTTGCTGATCAGATTTATAAGTGTACTTTCTAGCATCAAAAATTTTAATGTAAATTCTCCTGTGAATAAAGCTAGTTAGTCCCAGTACAGAAAACAGAAGTGAACTGATTAGATGTGAGATTTATTAGTTAAAGCTACTAGCAGTACTGGCCCCTGTGATCAAGAGGTAACTTGTGAGTTCAAACCACTGCTCAGATGAGCTGCTGTATATTATAAGGGTTTCACAATAATGCTCATCATTACTGCATTTATGCCATTAGTCACTCATAGCCTTAATAAAATTTGTAGGGTAACATTGAGTTTTCTTCTACTTTCTTTTCTAAAGTAAAGCTGGAAGTAAGTTACAGGATGCACCTCAGTGGAAATTAACTGTTCTTCCTCCTTTAGTGATTTTGGGAAGGTGTTCAAAAACACCAATCAAATGGAAACTCAAGTTTCTTTTTCCTTGTCTCAGCCTTTGAAATACCTACCTCAGTTCATTGGATTATCTCAAGACAGAGCACATGTCTAAAGGAAATGCAAAAATTGCTTCAGCCTGTAAGATCATGCTGCTGTCTGGGAAGTTAGCCAGTGAGAGATAGGCTTTTATGAGTTTTGGTATTTTTAGTGGGTGGATGATTTTACTTTTACTATACCTGAGAGACGTAATGTGTTAACAGTCATAGTGAGGAATTATGGCTCAGTAAATGGTTTGAGGAAGATGCCTCACATGGCAGACTATTTTCTTAGGAAGTCTTCTACAAAGAACAAAATAAAACTCCAAAAGCACTGACTTCTTCGAACAACAGCAGGAGAGTTTGTTACTGAGACAGGAAGGCTAACTGACTAAGTCATGGAAAAAGGGAATTAGAGTCTGAGGAGATGCTTCTAATAGTCGATGACAGAATAAAATATTTGATATACAAAATAAATTGCATACATGAAAAGGGATTTGGAAATGAAGAATCATGCTACAAAAGTCCTCTTGTCAAAGTCACTGGGATGTAAGCTTAGAGGTAGAAGTGGAAGTTTCTATTAAGAAGTCTCATACTATGTAAGAAATACTATGTTTTCAGGGTAGCTTGGCTAGCATATGGTTCAGTATTGTTTAGAAAAATGAGACGTGAAAGTGCATTTTATCTTTCCTATATTTTCATGGAGAGAGAGAGAGAGGATATTCTTGTATATGCTGTCTGAAGTAAGAAGATATACTTAAAGTCTTTTAAAACTCTATCAGTTTCCTTTTACATTCATATGTTTTTATAGGGTTAATCATGTGAAAGGGTGGTTTACTTAAGAAGAGGTCTAGAGAAAGTGTGATTAAGCTAATACTGTCTTCGAGAGACCCCTTTCTGAGAAGGAGTATCAGTCAGAGTATTTCCAGAGATTGGAGTAGGAATGTTAGCAAAATTCCAAGGAATTCAGGAACATCAACTCAGAGGATACAGTTGGTTTAAGAATAGCTTTTCTAATCATCTCAATTGCCTTTCTTTATGACAAACAGCTTGTGATGATCAAAAGGAAGTGAAATACTAATCCAAAGATAATTTCCTTGGTCTGTTTCTAGGTTCTTTTTTCAACTCTGTATCCTTTTGCCTTCTCCCTCTCTTTTTTCTCGTGACATGTAGCTACGTGTATAACTATATAAAAGCTTCCATCAAGACCATGAATTCTTTACCCTTCCTCTTATTTGATCTCCTTCATTCTTAGAAAATCAGTTTTTACCATCATTCAGCACAATTAGGCCAATCTGGGGTCTCCATAACTACTCACAAAACCAATTTCTTGTTTCCCTTTAAATTCCTCTTTAAAACTGTCCTTTACATTTATGTCTACACCACTACTCGTTTGTCAGTGCTGATCTTATATCTCTACTCTTCTGTTTATGGGCACTGCCTTCAGAAATTGCCCGTAGCAATGGGGAACAAAGAGACATGGACCCCCTTATGCATCCAAAGGAGATAATTTTATTCTAGAATTACCCCTCCTTTTATATCTTTAATCTCAACCAGACAAAACCAAAACTTAACAGAAGAAGGGCACCCATTAGTTGGCTCAGCTGCAGTCTGCTGCCCATGAGTCATAGCTATCTCTCACCCTCCAAGCATCCATCCTGCAGCTGTGCCTTCACACAGGGTCTTCTGATGAACATAAGCCTTAACAACTTCAACAATCATAACCCCATATCCCACAGTTGCCAATATTTTTCTCTGTATTTATACAGTATTTAAACTGTAAGTACTGCTCTTTCAGTAGTGTTCATCAGCCATATTCTATTAAAGTAATCAGTCTAGTTCTAGAGGTTTGGAGACAGGATTTGAGCAGGTAGATGGTGTGCAGCTGAACATGATATAATATTCCAGTGAAAGGAATAGCAAATATGGCTAAAAGGTTGGTGACAATCAGAGATTGCTACAAGAAAGCTATTTCCTTCTAACCTTTTATTTCTGTAATTTATTAGTCTGAGTATCCAAGATAGTAAGGGGCAAGCCCTGTCAAGACTTTTACCCCAAAGTAAAGCTGTATACAATTAGTCCCATTAACATCAAATATCTTAGTTACTTATAGTTAAAATATACCAAAAAAGGAAAACAGTTACGTTCACACTATCAAAATATCCCTTTCATATGCACTTGGAAATGTTTTATTTCTAATTATTAGAGAAAAAAAGCAAATAAAAAGAAATGACAGCAACCGATTTACAGATTAATTTATGATCTAATGATTGGTGGGAACAGCCTCATGTTTTGTTCCAGATGGGTGAGGGCTTAGAACCTAAACACAGATAAGTACACTTAACAGAAAAAGTATTTAGCTGTGTATGACCCACAGCATTTGCCATTCCAGGTAGTGAAATGCCATGGATCATATTTTCATAAAACTCTTTACTATATCTTGCTCACTGCTTATAACAATCAGTTTATTCTTTCAAATTCTTGATATAAGACTTAAAACCATGTGGCTTTAATAAAAAGCTGGGAGTTTTTTCTCACCACAGCTAATTAGCTTGGGCAGAATCCACATTGATATGTCCAAGTTTTGAACTGCATCTCACTGCTGTAAAACATCTGTTTGCACTTGACCATGTTAGGTTGCCAGAAGCATGATCAAATTAACTGTGGAACCAGGGTCAGACCTCCAAGTTGCTGTAAGCAGCTATTTTTTTCTAATTGTTAAGAAATGTACAATACTTATGGTAGAAATAACCTAAGATTCCTTCTTTTGCTGTGGTTCATATCTATTTGAAAAACTGAAAACACAATTTAGTACCACCTTCATTTGGTTTTCCTGTGGCTGGATTAGGGCAATTTTGAACAGACAGACTGGAGAATGAGAGGCTGGAGAGCAGAGCTGTGGAAAAGGACCTGGGGTTGTGTTTGACAGCAAGTTGTACATGAGTCAGCAGTGCCCTCACAGCCAGGAGGCCCAACCCTGTCCTGGGGGCATCAGGCACAGCATGGCCAGCTGGGCAAAGGAAGGGATTGTCCTGCTCTGCTCTGCACTGGGGCAGCCTCACTTCGAGTGCTGGGGGAGGTTTTTAGTGCCACAATATATAAAAGATATTAAGCTGTTAAAGAGTTTCCAAAGGAGGGACATGAGGGTGATGAAGGGCCTAGAGGGGAAGCCATATGAGTAGTCACTGAGGTAATTTGGTCTGTTCAGCCTGGAGGAGACTGAGAGGAGACCTCATTGCAGTCTAGAAGTCTTCAACTTCCTCGTGAGGGGAAGAGCAGGGGCAGGCAGTGACCTCTTCTGTATGGTCAGCAGTGACAGGATCCACCAGAACAGCACAAAGCCAAGTGAGGGGAGGTTTAGTTTGAATAGCCTCAAGCAGAGGGTGTGACTCTTGGGGTGTACTGTGCAGGGCCAGGAGCTGGGCTTTGATGATCCCTGTGGGTCCCTTCCAATCCAGGATATTCTATGATTCTATGATGCCTTGTCCACTTCTGTCTCAGACAGAACATGATCCTATCCTAACAGAAGAACAATTTTAGACAAAGAAAAAAAATCCAACAAAACTGTTCTTTCTAGGAGTAGGAGATACTTAAATAGCATATTAGCTATTTACCATTTAACTTTTTATAATTTTTCTGAAAATTTTTCCTTTTTATTAGTCAAATAATGTAGTTATAATTAAGTTCAACAAGCCAAATCAATCTATCTGTGCTTTTGTATAAAAATTTCCTACATGACTAGCAGGTAATGAGATTATGTTCAAAACTAGGAACAATCATTTAAATTGAGTCTATCAGTACAGCAATTACTTTTGGTGTATTATAAAAATTTTCTGGCCAGAATATCTAAGCTGACAACTAACAGTAACTAAGTAATTAAGGACATCTGTTCTGTGCTCCTGAAATCTCTTTTATAGATAAATTTGTAATATGTTCTCTTTCAATAGACTAGAGGTCCTGTAAATCTTTTTTCTTATCAAGTTCTTAAGAATCAAATCCTGACAATATAAACTATAATTTTAAACATTTTAATGCATTCTCACTTTTATAGGAAAGTCTCATCTTTTAAAATGTTGTCTTTGCATATAAATACAGATCTACTTTGTTAAATATGTCCCATTAGTTGAATCCTGCATTGATATATTCTGTTTACAACAAAGTACGTTAGGATTACCTTTTTGCATATATAAATCTTGAGTATTGTGTAAAAATGAAAATGTGAACTTAGAGGGACAATCTACTGAGTAGCTCACTAGGGTAATTTACTGTTACATACATGAGATTTTACAAAAAACCCCATGCACTATTATTTCTTACCTTCAATACAGCCCCACTTTGGGCAGATCACTGTTTTCATGTCTTAGAGATCTAGGGCTTTACTGGGAGTATGGGATTTACTATTCAGTTTTCTGTGACCACTCTGCTTAATCTCATTCTCTAAACACAATAGCATTCCTATATAAACACTAAAATGTGCATCTAATTTATGATTACTTGTATAAGTAATATTATATTATGAGACTTGGAACTTACTGAATTTACTGGCCTAGAAGAGTAAAGCCTGTTGTCATCTCTGTGGATCAAAGCATTTCTTTGTTAGTAGGATGAACTCAAAGAGCACTGCTAATGACAAAATTCAGAGCCCTCAGAGCAAGCCCTCTGAAAATGGAAAGCTGAAGCAGTATTCAGAGGTAAGGGAAAAGGAAATGTCAGAATCAAAACTATAAGATGTTTTAACTTTCTATATGCATATGACAATGAAGTAAATTTGTTTTTCTTTCATAGTAGTTTTATACTGATAGCTGCACTTTTTTTCTTGTTTCCTAAATACAGTCCATGTTGCCAAGAGTTCCCATATCTTCAAAGTGACAGGGTGAATTCAGTGTTGTACTTTTCAGAGATATTATAGTACTGGTAGTACTAATGGTACTATTTCCAAAGAAGTAACTGACAATCACAAGAATATCAAGAAAAGTTTTCAGGCTTTTTCTCCTCATGGAATTGTTACTACAGCATTTTCCCATATGTCTAACTCCACAGATGTCTGTATTTTATAATACAGATATTATATTTAATATAAAAATTATAATAAATAAGTAAATCTAGTATACTAAATTTTATATACTAAATAAGTATATTTATTATTAAAATACTAAATATCTAATACATCATCCATGCCTTACTGCACAAGGTACTTTGATACAGACTTGCATGAATATTTAAGAAATCTAACTCCTGAATCAGAAGAGTTAATATTTACATTCATAATCTCATTAGCTTTTGGGCTTTTGCAGGTTCTACAGCTAAAATGTAGGCTATCAAAAGATGACACTTGTATGAAAAAAAAAAATCGTTTGTGAAGTTGTTTATTAGAGGATATGGTTAAGTACTGCAAGACAGAACTATAAGAGAGAACTATATGAGGATATCTAAGTTAACTCCAAAAACACATTGTGACTAAGAGAAAGTGGCATAGTCATTCTAATGTGCTATTCTGCCTTGGCTGTGGTGAGTCATTTCTCAGCAAAACTAGTTTTTTTAGATGTAATTCTGCAGAGATACCCACAGCTCTCTAGTAGTGACTTAACGAGGCTGCTTTGCACTAGCCTGCTCCCTCTGTGAAAGTCCACTTTGCTGTGTAGATTGACATATAAGGTGAATTTTGGAAGTTTTGTCTACTGTTAGGTGTTTCATGAAACATGGTAATTCACAGCTCCTACATAAACTAGTAAGCTCTTGTCTTGGGTTATAGAACCAAAAATGTGTATTTTATTTCATTTGTTAAAAGCAGTTGGGGAGACGTTTTTCTTTATCTCTTGTAACTCTGGGGGGAGGGGGGCAGATGCCTTCTGATGATGGGCCAGCTGTTAAAACCAGGTGGGGCATTGTTTCATATCTCTTTCACCACCCATCCCCCCTCCAGCAGGATATTTTCTGCTAATGGGCTGTTAGGGCTCACTAAGGGCATGACATATTCCATTGTGAGATGCTCCACCCAGTGGGAGGAGCCAACCATTCCTACCTGGATAAAAACTGAGACGCAGGAGCACAAGATATCTGGTTCCACTGGATTCTTGGAGGAAGACTGGACCCTTCTCACCATCACTGGACCCTTCTCTCTCAGGATCATCTCTTCTCCGACAGAACCACATCTGCCACTCCAGGAGGACTTGCTTTTGGACTGCTTCCAACACCCTGACCAACAGGGTGTCAGATTGTATTGTTCCATTTATTTTATTTTATTTTACCTTTTTTTCCTCTCTTCTCCTATTAAATTGTATCTCTGACTGGGAGTCTCGGTTTTGCTTTCAAACCAGCACAGCTCTCTAATGCACCTCTGAAAATGAAGAACTTGACAGCCCTAAGGTCACAAAGGGAAGGAGAATGCCAGAGCATTTTCAGCGTTGTTTTTTTGACAACACAATCCTGAGTCTGTGATGAATATTAAATTTATGTATGAGAAACTAAATAGAAATGTGCAGGTGAATTTGAGATTAAGAGATTATTTATATGGCAAGGTGAAAAGCTGAGCAAACGGTATATTTCCATTAATTGATCTGCATTTTAACAGAGAAATTATGTGCTAACATAGTTTGAAGGTGGGTAACAAATACTAGTCCTTACCAAATGGTTGATCTAGCATAAGTTTGTTTTACAGAAGAGTACTCCACCCTTTAAGGGCTTCTGACTGACGTACTCAGGGTGAAAATTATCCTAGAATGACTACTAGGGTCAATTTTTACATAAGGCTTGTAGCATGCTTTAAGAATCACTGCCATTTTCTTTCTTAACTAATGTTATAGGAATACAAAACCAGAAAAAAGAAATTATTTGAAACAGCTTTTAAACCCCAAGTTTGTACAGAAATATGACATAGGTACATATCCTCTTGGCAATGACTTAAAGGGCTTAAAACCACACAAGCAGTTTAGAAGTCCTAAAGAACTGCAAAGACTGAGGTGTGGATAAAGAGGATCTTCCAAGAAAATCTAGGGCTAGGAGAAATTTCATTTATCCTATCTAACCAAGGTGCTGAAAGAGAAAATGTGTTTTGAACTGGGGCTGTGCTATGCGGGTGGGAGGGGAAGAGGACGTGGTTTGGGAAATACTTCTGTCTAGTAGGTAACTTGAAAAATATAAGGTTCTGCTTTCTGTGATTTCCAAAAAGAGAGTTTGGGGGGGAGGTGGGGAGAGACACAAAGAAAGAAAAGCCTTCTCTTTTCAGTTCACTTTCTCTAATATCCTGATTGTGATGAGGACGTTCCAGCTGGCACATTTTAGATCCTCCTTTAGCCCTTGTGGTACTTGACCTTGGCTGAAAACCAAGTCCCAACATGCCACTTTAGAACTCCTGTTGGGAGATAGGACCCTGTGCGATAAATATCGGGTGTACGGGCAGATAGAAATCTCCGCCTCTCCACCATTCCTACCTAATCCTGTAGAACCTTGCGGACCCCCACTGGTGTGACGTGACCACGTAGCGTCCATAAAAGAAGCTGCGCGGTTCGTAATAAACACATTTCGCAGTCCACTGCATCAGTGTTTGCTAGCGAGTGTCCGCTACGGTCTGTTTGGGATAAAGTGGGTGACGGGCCGTGCCCTGTTGAACCAGACCATCACACCGGGACCCTCCGTGCACCCACGCGCGCCCAGACTCCCGGTCACATATTGGTGCCGAAACTCAACGAAAGACGGAGTAGCGCTGTTTCGGGGTACGTGCTGGTCGGCAGACGGGCGGCTAGAGCGGCAGGACCAACTCTAGCGCAGCGGAACCCTCCAGGATGGACGCACTGGAGAAGGTTGTGAGTGAACTTTATAATCAGTGGCGCATTAGCTGTAAGGCTAAGCATTTTCGGGTTGCAGTCGTCCAGCTAATGAAATCGGGTGTTATTCAAAGTCCCATTGATATATTTCATGTTGAATGCTGGGACAAGTGCACAGAGGCACTGGCGCGTGACGTTTTAGTCACAGGTTCAGGAAAATTACTTAAAAGTTGGGGAAAAGTAACCGAGGCGCTTCGGAAAGCCCTCGAAGAACAGTCCGAGTAGCGGGCAGCACAAGCATGCCTGTGAGCCACGTCAAAAATCAGCGTCGGGGCTGCGACTCAGATGCAAAGTGGGGATTTTTCCATGGAGTCCAGTTCGCGTCAGAAAAGCGGCAAAGTCCTCTCGCGTTCGTCGCGATCCCCCAGTCCCGCAAGCACTCTGCCATCAGCCACGGAGCCAGCACCCGTCCCAAACGCGAGTGCCGATCGCACGTCTGTCGCGGTGCTGACAGGTCAGCCTGCACTGACCGCGGAGCACGGCCAACGGCACAAAAGTGGTCCAATTCGTGATTTTGGTGACAGCAATTATTGTACAAATCCAAATACAGTCCAATGCAGACCACCACCGTATGCGCCTCAAGATGGCGCCGGGGAAGGAGAAGGAGGGCGGAGCGGGGATCAAATTCCTGCCACACAAGGTGCGGTGTGTCACTCGGGGAGAGCGGGGCGGGAACCTCAGACAGTGAGGGGGAGGAGAGCTCGCCGCTGGAGCTCGGGGCACGCCCATGGCTCAAATTGAGTGAACGCCCACAAAATCCTTGCTACAGTAGCCCCCCACGAGAAGGCGGGCACAGACACAGGCACAGACACAAGCAGGAGACAGGGAGCCCAGCCCACAGAAAGGGACAGGAGCTGAGTCAAGCACAGAAGCTCCCCAAACAAAAGGTCCCTTGTTGCACTACCTCTTCCTCTGACTCAGAGGCTTCCACAGACGACAGTGGGCACACAGTACATGTAGAGCATCACTCCCTGCATACTCCAGAGCACAAACAAAGGCAAAAATCATACAAACACTACAAATACTCAGACAGTACAGACTCAGACACTGACAAAGAGAGGGTGTCAGCTTTCTTAGCCAAGAAATGCCAACCCATTCATGACACCTGCTGCTACCAAAAAGCCACCAAAGCCCATGCCACTGACCGATTGGAAGGAAATTCAGCTGGCTTGTGCAGAACTTGCTCCCTTCACTGTGCAAGCCTTCCTGGTCAGAAGGGTTGACAACAACCTGCCCACCTATTCTCTGGTCAACCCAAAAGAAGTACAGGCAGTGGTGAAGGCCATAGCAGAGAAAGGAATTAATTCGGCTGTGGTTTCAACCTTGCTTGATGGTCTTTTTGGTAATGACGACATGCTCCCCTTCGACATTAAGCAAACCTGCTGAATGATTTTCAATGGGGCAGCCATGATCATCTTCAAGCAAGAATGGGAAGATAACTGCCTCAACATGTTAGCCAGAGCCACAGGTGACCAACACCCCCTAAGAAATTCCAACATACAGCGGCTGATGGACAAGGACCCCCAGATGGTCAGCCCACAGGCACAAGCTCAGGGATTGAGGTCCTCAGAAGTTGCAGCCACCACCAGAGCAGTCAGAGAAGCCATCCGTGCTGTGTGCAGGATTGTGGCCAAGCCAGCACCATGGTCCACCATGAGGCAAGGTGAAAGCGAGAGTTTCACACAGTTTGTAGACTGACTGCAAGCTGCGGTAGATGCCTCAGATTTGCCAGCAGAGGCAAAGGGACCGGTTGTGGCAGGATGCTTGCGGCAGCAATGCAACCAAGCCACGAAAGAGATCTTGCGCTCCATGCCACCAGGTGCCAGCATAGCAGCAATGATAAAGCACGTCGCAAGGGAAGAGAATGTGGTCCCTGTCCAAGCTGCAGTAGGTGCCGCCTTAGCTCCCATCCCAGCTGCAATTTGTGCTGCTGTAGCAGAAGTAATGACTGTCTGAAGCTTGTCCAGAGCAACCAGTGCCGCCAAAATTAAACATAGAAACCTCTGACGAATGTCCTCCTACAGCTGTGCCACTTGCCCTTGTCTAGGGTGCACCAGATGTTCAGAAGGCAGCGTGTTCATAGCTACCCTCGGACCATTTATCCTGAGTTATCTCTGTTGTTACCTTGCAATAAGCCTGCTCGTAGCTCGACTAACTGTGCTTTGAGTTCTGTTGACAGGTCTGCGAGATCATCAGCCTTCTACGTCCTCGCACGGTCATGACCATACAAACCATACTCCATTTTACAAGCTCCATTCTCCTAGTCTGGAGTCTACTCGTGAGCCTGACCAAGGCAAGTCGTCATCCCTACCAGCCATGTCAGTGGAGCATCAGAGATCCACGTGACGGTAGAGTAATTGCCAAGACCATTTCTAACTCACCTAATTTCATAATACACCTCAGTGACATTTTTAACTTTGATAACATCAGCCGTGACGCCCAAGGGAAGCCTGTCCCCTACATTAGTTGGGGAACCTACTGGTGCCCAAGCGTCAATCCCGGCTCAAGTCACTGTATAGAGTCAGAACATGAATACTGCAGGCATTGGGGGTGTGAGACCATCGTCACAAGCGATTTGTGGGTCCCAGCTAAGAAGGATGCCTTCTTAGAAGTCACCTTCTGGCCCGAAGGCTGTAAAAGGGCTGTTTACAGCACCAACGGGCAAATTAGTAGCATCAAAGGGACCTGTTCCCATCTAAATGTGACCGTCCTGCAGCCCCGAGAGCCCGGTTGGTCTCTCGGACGAATATGGTCAGTCTATCTATACCACACGGGAACAGACCCCAGCACGGTCATTCAAGTTATCAGAGCTCCAACTCAGTGCCGTACCACCTTCGGACCCAACCTCATTGCCGTCCAACAGAACAATCACAGACACGACACCTCCGTGACAGGTCTCACCACTCTCACACCAACGTTTCACAGTGCCTTTGAACTGACTTCACATACACTGTTTTACAGAATGCTAGGAGCTGCCTTCGCATCTCTGAATGTGACCAAGCCAAACCTTACCAGTTCTTGTTGGTTTTGTTATGACACCTATCCACCTTTCTAAGAAGGAGTAGCCATTAATAATAAGTTCAGCTACTCTGACGAAGGCAATCCTAAGCAGTGCCTTTGGGATATTCCCCGAAAGGGAATTACCTCTGGAAAGGGAGTCTGTTTGGGCAGCAAACATGTTATCCAGCAGCACAAAGACATCTGCAACATGTCTGTCATACCTCGCAGATGCTGAGCGTGGATCATTCCAGCTGCACCGGGGACATAGGCATGCAAATCTACAGGGATCACGCCATGTGTGTCCACAAAACATTTCAGAAACATTAACGACTTTTGTGTGCAAGTTGTTGTTGTCCCCAGGATCCTTTATTATTCAGACGAGGAGATGCTGCTTTGGCTTGACACAGACCTCCCGCACCAGAAAAGAGAACTGATCACGGCAGTTAGCCTTGCAGTTCTCTTGGGCCTCGGAGCAACAGGAGCGGCGACAGGCGTCTCTGCGCTTGTCACTCAGAATCAAGGCCTAAGTCAACTGCAGACAACTGTCGACGAAGACCTGCTGCGAATCCAAAAATCCATCTCGGACTTAGAGTGTTCACTCAACTCTTTAGCTGAAGTGGTGCTGCAGAACAGGCGTGGGCTAGATCTCCTGCTCCTGTGGCAAGGAGGTCTATGCGCTGCCTTGAATGAAAAGTGTTGTTTCTATGCCAATTATTCAGGACCCATTAAACAGTCCATGGCAGAATTACAGCAGCGCTTGGAACAGTGAAGCAAGCAGCACTCTCAGCAGAGTTGGTTCGGTTCCGTGTTTTCCCAATCCCCTTGGTTCATTACCCTGATTTCTACCCTGGCTGGACCAGTCCTCATTGTTCTTTTAGTTCTCATATTCAGTCCATGCCTCCTTAATAAGTTAGCCCAGTTCATAAAATCCTGGCTGGAGACAGTTAACGTCATGTTTTTAGAAAACAGACAGTTGACATAATTTGTTGTTGTTAAAATTGCACTTTATTTACTAACCAAGTTTGTACAGTTGTAAAACTTTTCGTTCATGGAGAGGGGGGATATGTTGGGAGATAGGACCCCGCGCAATAAATATCGGGTGTACGGGCAGATAGAAATCTCCGCCTCTCCACCATTCCTACCTAATCCTGTTGCACCTTGCGGACCCCCACTGGTGTGACGTGACCACGTAGCGTCCATAAAAGAAGCTGGGCGGTTCGTAATAAACACATTTCGCAGTCCACTGCATCAGTGTTTGCTAGCGAGTGTCCGCTACGGTCTGTTTGGGATAAAGTGGGTGACGGGCCGTGCCCTGTCGAACCAGACCATCACACCGGGACCCTCCGTGCGCACACGCGCACCCGGACTCCCAGTCGCAAACTCCCCTTCTCAGCAGCATGGTGGGCAGAAAATAAAATGAAAAAAGAGCTTGTGGGTCAAGATGAAAGCAGTTTAATAAAGAAACAGCAAAGGTCATGCATGGAAGCAAAGGTAAACAAAGTGATTTGACCAGCCACTTCCTGGCAAAGAGAACTTTAGTACTCCAGAAGACAAATGCAGCTTTTAGTGCTGAACATGTGCCATATGGTATGGAATGTCCTTTTGCTCAGCTTGGATCAGCTGTTTTGGCTGTCCTTCTTCCCAAACTCTTGCCCATGCCCCAGCCTACTGTCCTTTGGAGGGGGGACAGTTTGGAGAGACAGCCTTGGTGCTGTGCCAGCACTGCTCAGAAGTAGCCAAGCACTCGTGTGTTTTCCAGAACCAACATGCACCACAGCACCAGGGGAGCTGCCATGGGGAGAAGTAACTCCATCCCAGCCTGAATCAGTATAGCCCTGCAGAATTTGAAGAAAATTCAAAATTTATTTCCAGAAGGCTCTTTTGATCATAAATCTTTAAAAATGAATGAAGCAACATGTCACTGGCTTCTATTGGATGAGGCAGGGTGGTCCTAGCTCTGAGAAATGTTAATTTGAATTTTGCTTGTCTGCACATAAACAGAACTCTGACATAGCTCAAATGTACTGTTTTTTTGCAAGAGATCTATGATTTCTTTAAAGGACTGTTAAACTACTTTCCATACATGGGAACAAACACATCTGCAATCATGTTCAAATATACAGAATGAAAAATTCAACACCTTAAGCAAAACCAATTCCTTCTTTCCTAGATTAGGCAAATTTGTAATTTCAGCTACTATTGCAACAGAAAATTTTTTAAGGTTTAGAGACATTAAAATTTTCTCAGATGCAAAATGTTTCAGCTGATGAAGGTGTGACAACTTCTATTGCAAACTTGACATCCAGCCCTCAGGAGGACTTTATAATTCCCAAAATAAAAGCATTTCCTTCAGTCCTGACAGCTGAAACCATGGTCTGAAATATTCATCCTGTTAGAGGACTAGATAACAGCAGATTAATCTCTTCCATAATTCTGAAAAGGGCTGAGGTAAAAGACATGTATCTTTTCTTGCTGGCAATCCCTGTAAAATAAAGTCACAAGTTTTTCAAATTGTGGAGCCTATCACTGTGTAAAGCCCATATAAGTGAATGCGTGCCATGTCATGTCTGTGTGTTTAACTGCGTGCAGACAAGCTTTAAACAAGCATGGGTACATCCAACAAAGCTGATCATCCTGAAGTTGGACCAGTTACACAGGCAACAGAATAACTAATGTTACTTTCTCTAATATGGTTTTAGGAAAGATCCATCTGCCTGAACGAAAACAAAAGGCAGATTGATGATGAACTTCTTAAGAGGTTGGACAGACTTAAAGCTTCTGGAAGAGAGACATAACCTGTCATAGAAAATAAATTAAAACACCCAGCATCTCATTACAAAGCAATGTGCATACACACACACACACACACACACACACACACACACACACACACATATACCAAAAGACATTGCAGTACTAAAACTGTCTAAACTACTAGACATTTTGCATTGTACTTGAAAAGTACTCTGGAATAGCATGCTAATTTAGGGAGTACAAGGAAACTTCATGTAGCAAACCTTACCGCACATTAGGTATTATTCCCTGCATATCTTCACTTTAAAATCTGCCCCATCTGAAGCACAAGTTTTGAAACTGAAGTTTTCTTTGTTTGCTCTGATTTAATTCATCTTATCTCCTGTTATGGTAAATGTGGAATATTTTCTTCTCATTAATTATTCTTAATACAAAGATAACATGTAGTAACTTTTTACAATATTTCATTGTGAAAATGATGGCTTCTTAATAGCTCACTTTTTTCAATAATTTTTTTTCAATTCTTAAAATTTTAAATTCAAACATTTCACATCAAACTAAAACAGATCCATTTTTACACTATTCAGAGGTCTAACTGACTATTACTAGATTTTTTTTTTTTTTGCAAAGATTGCTAGATAAAATTTTTCTTTTTTTGTTGTATTTTACTAACTGATTTGAATTCTCAGCTATCTTTTGAGCTAGGACAGATATGGCAATAAAATGCTACAGTGTTTCAAATGTCAGAAACAACTTTTGCCATTGCATGGCTTGTTTGTTTTACCTGCTGTTCTTCATGTTCTCCAGATATTGTTGCAACAACTCAAAGCATTCAAGGCCTCAAAGTACATATATATATGTACTGCTTCTTGTCTATAGGTCTATAGGTCAGAAACAAAAAAATATTTGATCATACTAAGTGATTCTATCTAACCCCTGTCTTTGGATGAAACTGTTTAATCTTATTTTAGCCTTAAATGATTTGGAGTAGTTCTTATATAAGGCATGAATAACAAATTCTTGTTTTTATAAACTTTTCTGGATCTAAATGCTGCTTCATCAGCCAGAGGTTTTTTGCCTTGGATGCAAGCTTCAGAAAAACATCCATAAAAATATTTTGCAAGGGTGTCAATTATGTGTTTATACAGTAATTTTTACAGAGAACAAAACAACTAACTGGGAATATGGGTATGTATCCCATCTTTATTTTTTCTGTGGGTTTTTTTTTTCCTAAACTTCCTAGTCACATAAGAAACTTGTGAAATATCTGGATGACTGTCCTTTTATTTTATTTGTATGTTAGTCATTTAGACTTACTATTTAACTATGTCCTCACTTCATCTTCAGCTAGATCTCTTATCATCTCTTTATTAAAAAAAAATGCTATTGCTAAGAAATTTCATCTTTCTTTATGGATAGCTGAAGGGTGCTCTGTACCATATCCTTTTAGCCTTGCTTTGATAGAATAAAAAGAGCAAGTTTTCAC
Source organism: Phylloscopus collybita (assembly GCA_027886175.1). NCBI lineage: Eukaryota > Metazoa > Chordata > Aves > Passeriformes > Phylloscopidae > Phylloscopus > Phylloscopus collybita. The sequence goes on along the minus strand of JAJNNQ010000137.1, from coordinate 42,425,168 downwards.
AGATGTTTCCACAGTTTTTCTCATGCTAAATTACAAAAATAAGTATGGTTTAGAAATGTCAATCTTTGCTTTAAGTAACATTGTTACTTGGATCAAATACAATAGTTTTTCCTTTAATTGTATATATTCCAAAATGCTGTATTTCAGAACATGGGAAAATTCTCAGTCTTCAAGTTTCTGGTTTTGTGTTTCATTCTGTCTGCATAATGATTTAGGGAAGTTATATTCAATAGTTCTGCAAAATATCCTTTATTTGACATTATCTATCCATATTGTTAAGTGGGAAAGAAATGTTTGATTGAATGGCATAAAAAAATCTATAACTCAGATGAAAATTCCTCATTTTGCTCTGTGGTAGCTCTCAAAAAGCAGTAAGGCATAATGCAGCCTTTTCATCAGGCAGGGGGTTAAAGGTCTGCTGCAGGTTTTTTCTAGTGACAGAAGAAGATCCCAGCAGGGAGGAGGCTGTAGTCAAATGCTTTACTTGGTTATAAATAAAGGATTGAAAAAGCAGTTCTCTATTTTTGACAGATCCATTGATTTCTTGAATTTTTGGCAGGTTTGTTATGGCAGATGTGCTCAGTAGAACTGTAGGGTATGCTCATAGCTACTTACAGATTTTTGGAAACTGCTGTTTCTGCTAAGTTATTCAGTTGAGAAGTGGAAACCCACATTTTGTAATAAAACTTGATGACATCTGTCACAGCTTGATTACTTGTGTTGAGGTAGTAACTTAAGTCCTTTCATATGAATAAATACCAGTGTGATAGTTTACGTGTATTGCTGCCATCTGTCCAAAGGCTCAAATCAGTTTTCAATAAAGTCTTGAAACAAAAAAAGGGCTCCAAATAGGTATAAGGCCAAACCTTTTCACCACGAGGATGGTCAAGCATTGGAACAGGTTTTCCAGAGAAGCTTGTGTGTTCTCATTCTTCCAGATTTTCAACCTAGGCTGGTTAAAGCCCTCAACAATGTGGTCTGACTCTGGTTTAAAAAGGAGCTCTTGAGGTGCCTTCCAACCTGAACTTGCCTATGATTTTGTAAAAACTATTTTGTTCCTGATTTAGGAACATCAGTGTATTATTATTGCTCTATAGATGTTCTAAGTCAACTGCACAACATCTTAATCATCAGATATTAGCTAATATGACACATCCAATGAACTACTCTATGATTTTAACTATTAAAGTTCTAGTTTTTAGATTTAATATTAAAAAAAATTTAAAAACTTATACAAACTTGGGATGACTTTACCCCTAATCTGTAATTCTTAAGTTTAGACAACAGAAATTAAGTTGCTTGAGATATAATAAGGAAGTACATTGAAATACTAGACTTCTATTGATAGTCTGGTTTTGGTCTACAATTTTATACTTTTCAGTACTAATCCAAAGAAAGAAATTATTACTATTCTTTTCCACTTAGTTAGTAATTCAGTACTCTAAAAACATGAATTAATCAGAAAAAGATAAGATCAGATTGTAAGAGCAAAGACAGAGCAAAGAGCAAGAACAAAAAAGTTCATGACTTGAGATGTCTCCAGAAACAAGACTGAATTCAGACACAGCAGAGTAACAGAGAAGGGAGAGGAAATTTTGTTCTTCTTGAAGAAAATTTTTAGTAGCAACAGTGGTAGAAAGGCACTACTGAAATTCCAAAATATATTGCATTACTCTGTACTCTAAAGGGAAGGGTATAAAAATATTTTATAGCAGTTCTTCAGAAATAGAAACTGCAGAGCACAATGTATACCATAGTTTGTAATAGTTCTGCTTTCATGTACCAACTCTACCTGAAAATTACCCAAAGTTGTCACCTACATGAAAATTAAATACAATATTTTACAGAACTGGCCTTGAAAGTCTAGAATTTTGGGTGGATTAGAAGGTTAAATTAGTTTGTGGTGTCAAGGAATCAAACACTAGTTTAGTAGTCATCATGTGACCCAAACTTCCCTCTAGAGACTCAATTAATTTCTCAATTAACAATGGAGTCCATTAAAATGTACTGAAATATGAAAAAAACCAGACTAGGGCTTTAGGAGAAAATTACTTCAGTTCATGTGAAAGGTAAATTTGACTTATCCAAGATTTTTGCTTCTAATAAAGACAGAACAAAAGGGAAATAAATATATACCAAGAATTCACAATATTGATTTCTTTTAATTTTTCATATTTTAACTAAAAAATAAAGAAGAATAAGGCAGTTATCATACTTGACTAGCTTGAGGCAAATTCTCCTTGTAGCCCTAAAACCAGGTAACTTCTGAGCATTCATGTAAAACCAAACTTGTTTTGCTGAGTTAAAAAAAAAATAAATTTTCAATGCCAGTGGTACTTTAGAATCTGTTTTGTGGAAATGTGTCCAATGTAGCTAACTGTTTATTAGATTTTATAGGGGTCCTCAGGCACGTAATATTTATTGCAAACTCTATCTGTGGTTACCTTTTGTTGTTCTTGGCTGCCAACATTAGGAATCTTAGATGTATCTAACATTAGTGTATTACATTAGCATCTAACAGTAGCTTTCAGAAGTTCCTCCATACACCAGAAAAAGAACGGAGAAAAATGAAGAAAATGTCCAGTTTATATCAAATTGACCTCATTACTATGAGTTTGGCAAATGCAATGATTTTTCTGGGCATGTCCACAGGTAGGCTACACAGAAGTACACTGGACTGCAGGGTTTAAGTATAATACAACAAAATAAAAAGACTAATTCTTGTCCTGAAAAGCAGTTAGATGAGATGGAGCTGGGAACAAGTACTAAATCTTTCAACAGCCTAAGGCCCTACAAACTGCTTCATGCAGCAGATGTATTCTAAAAGTGGAGGTGTGAAAAGTGTATTTCTAGTATCCTTTAAAGGAAAGCAGACAGCCTAACACAAACACCCCATATAGGAATGATTCAGATCAGAAGTCTTCCTCCTCTCAGAGCCCATACTGATCTTTGGGGGGCACCAGCCCAAAAGGTAAAGGATGCCACAACCATAATTATTTGCAATCACAGAGAAATTACAAGATGAGGCAAAGACACTGACTGGCTACAGTGTCCAGGCAGACTGATCCATTTGCACTTGTCATCCAGACTGTGAAGGACAGGTGATATTTTAAACTATTCTGTTGTCTTACAGAGTGCTGTACACCAACAAGGCAATGAGTGTTCTGTGGAGGTAGGTTATTTCCATAGAGTACAAAGAGTGTTCTCAGCCTGCAGGTTTATGAAGACTGCCTGCCCTATGGGCTGCTGTGCCTCATGGTGCACTCTGTGCTGTGTGAGGGGCTCCTCCTAATTACACTTGACTCTCACCCTGCCAGACACCACGGGGCAACTAGAACTACCAGATACCCTTGACATGCATATCTCTATAAACTTGTCATGAGTTTAGCTGGTGCTAAGGCATAAGGAAACTTGGTCTGCAGAGAGAACAGAATAAAACATGTGATGACATGACTGGTTAGAAAACAAACCAGCTTTTCGATAGCCTGAATTTATGAGGTTTTAGGAAAAATGATGCCTATCCCATGGTTCTCCTCCTATCCCCAGCAAGCTGGTTTTCTCTTTCTGGTGCTTTCTCTGTCTGGCCTCTGTTGTGCTCAAACAATCCAGAATGCTGAAGCTGCCTCACCTGGGACAGTACCCACAGCCATGGGCCCAGAAGAGACCTGGGCCTGAGCTTAGAGGAGTGCTGGTGGGCAGCATAGCCAAGTTGTGGCTGGTGGGGACCATGTTGACCCAGCATCAACTTGCAAGCTGACTCCCTGGTTTTACTAAGCCTAGCCCTATCTCTGTGTACCCACCAGGTGTTTTTTGGACCTGATCCTGACCCACAGATTGAACTCCAGGCTTGACTTCGTGCCTGATCTGGACTGGTCAGTCCTGGCTGCCATTCATGTGTCAGATATGCTCCCTGGCTGCTCCATGTGAACCCCTGCTGTTTCTACCTCTCATCCCAGAGGGAGCAGCTGGCCTGGTAGCCCAGGCATATTTCCTTTGCCAGTGTGAATTTAGCTAATGCAGTGCCTGTGCTGACAGGCAGTCAGCCCTCCATCCCCAGCACTGGTGCTCAGAGCAGTTCCTCAAGGAAGCATTCTCCAAGGAGGGACCCTTGGGCAGCCCCTCTGTCAGTGCCATCAAACCAGTTAGGGACACCAGTGTGTTCCAGGTTCTGTGCTAGCAGGAATTTGGGAAAAGTTTCAAAACTGGTTTCTGTGTCTTTGGTTTGATTTGGGTTGGGGTGGATTTTTTTTCTTTTGTTTTGGGTTTTGTTTGGTTTTGGTTTGTTTGTGGGTTTTTTGCCTTTTTTTTTGTTTGTTTATTTTTGTTTGTTTGGGTTTTTTTTGTTTTTGTTTGGGTTGGGTTGGGTTTTATTGGACACAGAGGTTTTGTGAGGACTTTTGTCAATCTGTTCTGATTTAAAAAAGGAGCTCATGACGTTTCCAATGGATCTGGCCAATGTCAAGGTTTGACATCCAGTCTTCCCTTAGCAGGCTGGTTTTGACTCTCAGTGCTGCAAGGGGCTGGTACACCTGCTGTAGTCTTGAAGTCACATTTAAGAAAATACTTCCATGGCATAAGCACAAGGAGGAGAGTGGGAAGAAATGCTTTAGTATAGAGGCATCATCTAGAGCTTGCCATGCATATGAGCATATGTTCTCAGCCACTGCCACTATGTTTGACTAAAACTTTTAACAGGTGATTTTTTTGCTCAATGTTTTTATTGCAGGTCTGTAAGAAGCATAAGTTTGTTTGCTTGAGAATTGGGTAAAAATAAACTTAAAATGCAAGTGTTGGAATGAACAAGCAGTGCTAACTTATATAATCCTATCATGTATCATTTGCAGATCTGCCCAGACAAAGCTTTTCTTTGTATAACAAGCATCTGCTTCAAGAATGGTCCATGACAAGCCCTCTGAGAATTATTGGTAATTACACTAAAGGTATTAACCACATCCTAAAATATCAAGTAAGATTTTGTATCACTTAAGGTACTTTCTTCTATTAACTGCTTTCATCATTTGTAAGTGAATTGTTTCTTTGATAATTCATCTGTAAGTCTTTCTGCTAATCAGCTATTTGCAAAGTGATTGATTTTATGGGAGATTGTAATCTGTGGATTTAAGCAGCATAATGTTGTGTAATGAGTTATGAAAATTCTGAACTTAATATCTGGTGCCTATAAGATGAGCACTTGTCTTTACAGGAAACTGGAGGATAAGAAAAAACCAGTTTATTACAACATAAATGCTAGTTACAACATTTCAGTGCACAACTGCCCTTGCACTGAGAGCTGAGTTTCTGGTGCCATAACTAAAAGAATAAAAAGCATTTTAATTTAAGTTTCATCCATGTGCCTCTTCCTCATCTTTGTCCTTCTCCCTTACATCCACATGCACACATGCACGTCCTTGTATCCTGTTTCCTCACTGTTGTGGCTGCCTAAGTCATTATTTCCACATGAAGCACATTGAGGAGGTGCTAGCAGCCACTCAGCAGGAGGCAGCTCCCGAGAGAGCTCTGGTTCCTGAGAAAAAGAGACCATGTTTCACCATCATGGTATGCTATGTGTTTCATGACTCCACAGCTGAATTCTGAGAAATTGAACATGGCAGTTGCCTGAACACAACACTGTTCTGGGAAAATTACAGCTTGACTACAGTGGAAACGCCAATAGTCCCCTATGGCAAATACTCTTGAAAAATTGAGAGACTGAAAACAGTCCTTGAAAGCATTTAGCAGCTGCAGACAGACTCAGAGCATAATAGCTCTTTGATCTTTTGTATGATGGGAAGAGCACCGCTGGGAGCTTAATGCCATCATTTTATGCAAATGTCATGGAAGGAGACTCCATGTAGTTAAATTGTTCTGTCTCAAATGCAACATTTATGAAAGCCATCACTTCTTCATTAACCTCCAGGTGGATACAATAGATCGTTATATAATAGAAATTAAATCTAAATGTTGTCTTTGAGTTTGGAGAACTAGGAGATGCTTTAATTAGAAAGAGACATGCCTGTGATACATATAAGCCTGTTTGCAAAAAGCTACTTTTGAGAAATGCTGGCTGGAGCTAATAATGCAAACCCTATAATAGCATAAGGAAACCCCCAAAAAAGTAGCAACTGAAAATGCACAAACCAGTTATTGTAAGAAAAAGAAAAATCTAGATACAATTTCCATTTATTTTGTGCAATCTTATTATGGCTGAGATCAGCAGAAGTTTTTTACAAAATGGGCTCTGCAAATCAATCATTTTTGAAAATATTGTTATCAATGTTCTCAGACAATGCCTTTATATTAAAGAATAGGATTTCTCCTACCTGATCTTGAAAACAAAGTAAGAGCAATACTGACTTCTGACGCTGCTCTATTTTTTTTTTGTTGTTGTTGTTGTTGTTGTTCCCCAGAGACTTCAAGGGTATTTTATTTATCTAAATAAAAATGTGTTTCCTTCATTATAACTTTCTGGTCTTTCATAGGATGAGTGAGTTTTAAAACTCCGTGGAAACAACAATGATCATCTGAAAAAACTGCATCTTTTAACTTGCAGCAAATATTTTTAACTGTAGAGATAGAAAATATTTTTACTGGAAAAAAAAAGGATAAATATGTATAACCATTAATGAAATCCAAATGTCCAAAAATCACAGAACCAAGCAGTGCATCTCTGTATTTATTGAAACAAATTCCACGTCAGAAATAAAAATAGAAGTTAACTAGAGAGAAAGATATATAAGCTAGCAAACACATAATGAGAAATTTGAAGATTAAAAAATTATTCAAAATTGCTTGCTAGTAAAAATAAATAAATGATTTAAATTGATTTCTACACAAAACTCCCTCGTTAAAAACAACTGAGATCAAAACATTTTTGGCTCACTTCTATCCAGCCAAAACCAAAGCCAATTAAAATATAAAAGTCAATTCTTATCTTGGACACAAAATTACTAGATTTTTTTCTCTTGCTGTTATTGTTAAAAGGTACTGATTTTGACTTAAATTCAAAAAGCAAAGTGAATATCATTGATATGTTGGATTTCTACTTTAAGCATAAGGATTTGCTATATATCAGCTATATCAGCTATATTTGATATATCAGCTATAGCTGATAACTCACTGTTAGTTCCAGTATGGACTGATCCTGCACTTTTGTTGACAAGCAGCATAGCGGATGCAGCAATTTAACCACTGGGATCCACTTGTTAGAGCAACAGCAGAGCTTTAGATCATATTGCAGTTAACTGGCATTACTGCTCAGAAATAAAGTGTTGATAGATTGGTTGTGCTGCTTCCAGTGGGAAGTCTATGGGTTTTATTTATTTGCTCCCTTACTTTTGCAGTAGCAGTAATTGCAGTAAACATCATACATTAGTAAATCCAGAATGAGGGGCTGCGGTAGGAGACAAGGATTTGTCAACTGAGCCCCGCTCCAGTGGGTTAATGACTTACAAAGCCTTATTCCTATATGATTTATGACACACATGTCAGTGTTGCCCCCAATACTAGAAGTAACCAGCTCTGCTCATGAGTCATTCTGCAGGAGCCTCAACTCCTCCACTATGTGTTCCTCTTAGTTTTGGATTATGGGATGTGACTACTGGCCACAGACATCCCATTAGACTGTTACTGTAAGAACGGTGGTATGCTGCACTGATTTCTTATTTCCTTGTGTGCCAGAGCACATCACAGCACAGTAAAACCCTTCCTTGGCTCTCCTTCAGAAACCTTTCCTAAAAAGGCAAGAAAAGCTAAATCTCTCCTCTGCCCAGCTTCAATTTTTTTACAAAGCTTATAGAGTGTGGTGTAATTTTGATAGCTCTACTGCTCTGATAAATTTGGCTGCAATTACACAGTAAGCTCAAAAGCTATTGAGAAAGTATTAGCAAGAGATAAATATGCCATCTCCATCATATAACTGGAATTATATCTGCCAAATCAAATGCACTGGGGAAAAAATAGGCTACATTAGGAAAAAAAACCCATTAAATCAGTTTTAAAAAATTTCTAGCAGAAAACAGGATTGATTAATCAATTTTAGCAAGATTTTAAAAGAGAGATGAAAGATTAAGTAGGTTGCTCATAAAATAACAGGCAGAACACCTTTTTGTATTTACTACCCATTATTAAAAATGTTTGTAAAAAGCACATGGTTGCTTTTGCAAGAATATTCACTTAGGATTTTTTTTTAAATTTTCTCAAACCAGAGGATTGATCTATTACAGAAAGACCTATTATTTCCTTTTTATATAATGCTGACAAGCACAGTATGTTTGCTAAGGTAATGCCTAATAAAAATTCAGTTGGAGAGCCAACCCTGGTAATGCTGGCACACTGGTACAGCAGATGTTTCTTACTCTAACATAGCTGAAATGGCTCTTAACTATGTCCTAGAAAGGAAGAGCACAAGGGGCAAAACTTAACAAGAATATGGTATTGTGATTCATAAGAATTGGACATCATAGAAAGGCTCCTGAGGAAATGGAATTGTCTCCTTAGCTCAGGGAAGTCTTTTGTCATGGACTGACTTTGTTCTCACGCTCTTTGATGAGAAAACCTTTTCACAGTGTTTTTAGTAGTTTTCCCTGCAGCTTCTTTTAAATACTTCATGTTATTTCACAAATCAAGTTATTTCACAAATCAAGATTGCATACTTCATGCTCTGTTCTCAAAACCATACAACTTGGTGCCATTTTTGGCCCTGAACCCTGCTCCTACAATGAGTTGAAATATTTAAATAAATATTTAAATAGATCAAGGTTCAGATTTTTCCTGGGGTAATCCTGCTATCCATGGATGCACTATCACTTCTGGGACTTGAGCTAGTAGTTCTGCTTACTGCCTCCCTTTTTCAGGAGGATACACCCTACAACTTTGAGCAACACTTAGGCCTGATCAGGAATTCCTGGCATCCTTGTCAGGGCACATGATGTCAGCTACTGCATTTTTATACTGCTTAGCACAATGGAGCTCTGTTCCTGGATGTCCCTGGGATGCCACCCTGATAGAAATGATAGTATCCTCTGACTATCTGAAATTCTCTGAGAAATTCTGAATACTGATGGCAAGCCAAAACCTTCTTTGAGTTTTATTTCTTGACATGCTTCTCAAAATTAAATTACTGCCTTAAATGTCATGGGCCATAGCTAAAAGTCATGCATTATACTGATTTTCACAGGGCTTTTTTGCAGATTCACCAGGAAAGGAAGTATAGAGAAGATTCACTATAGCTTGCACTCTGCTTTCAGTTTTTCAGTAAAGGGAGGAAGAGTCATATGAGTAACTGCTGGTAAATATCATCTTACCTTTCTCACATTAAAACATCTTTCACCTACAACCTGAATAAGATGTATCAAATTACTGCATTGTAAATAATCACTTTCCACTCATCACCAAAGTGCTTCTTCCTCTATTAGTCATTTTCTTTCCCTATAAAATGTATAATTAACTATTCAAGATGAAATACAGAGGCCAAGTTCTGAGTAATGGCAAGGTTCTGAGCTTTATGTGAACTTAGTGTGTTGTCAAAACTCAAAAGGATTTTCTCTGTTTTTCTTCTTAATTTTCCTAAACTGAAATGCAAACAATTGTAATATGGAATAGTCAATGAAAATGAGTTTATTTTTGATTTGCAGAAGCGGTATGTCAATCCCTTGAAATCACTAGATTTTTACATGGGTTGCTGTCTCTAACAGAGCTGACTACAAGCTGTATGCTTTACCATATTAAAACATATTTGAAGAGATAACTCTTTCTATGTTGGGTAAATACCACAGGAGAAACAGAAGTGATCAACTTTTTGCTGTTTATTACAAGTATGCTGTAAATTCATAATCCCTAACTTGAATAAAAATCCCAGTCACATATTCTTTCAAGCGAAGGAAATGTAGAATCATAGGAATGTGACTGCTGTGTACATAAGATATGGTTGGATGGGGTTGTGCTGATGTGTATCTACAAAAGTAGTGGGATTTATAATGCCCACTACTGTGGGAGAACATGCTCTAATTGCAAAAGCATCTCACAGGTATAATTGCACAGGCAGACATAAAGCTCAAGAGATTTCAGGCAGAAAATGACTTGTAAGTATGACACTTGAATTCCTCAGCCCTGCCATATCCATCAGTCCTGACATGGCTTCTGTTGATGCTCTCAGAGTACTGGCACAGCCAAGTGCTACTGGTAGTTTGGGAGCCAAGTCTCAGGTCTTATCTGGGACTAACTTATCTTCCAGTTCCCATGAAGTCAAGAACAGTGTTTTCTCATGGATGAGGGGCAGACAACATGCTATACTATGCAGAGCCCAGAATTATCAGGGTTTCCTGACTTGGACAGGCTTGGGTGGAGAAGCTATGAGTGAGGTAGAGCTCCTTTAATTCAGTACATATGGCATTTTACCATTATGATTAAAAGCCCACTTTGGCTTGGTTTTAACCTGGCAGTGTAGGAGCTCCAAATCTGCCTGGGCAAGCCTGTGGCATAAATTGATTTAACTTATTTTAGCTACAATGTCTGTTATCTAGCAGTTAGGTTTGATATATTAGCTTTAGTTTATACTGATGTAAAGTAATTATTATTTGTAGTTGAATTTTCTAGAATATAAAATAAGATATAGCATACAAGAGTATAAACACTGAGTGGTATCAGGGACACCGAACTAAACAGAAATCACAAAGGTCATTCATTGGTCTCTACAGGCATAAAATCTTGTTAAAGCAGTTTAGACTTGTGAAGACTACAGAAAAACAAGCAAGTGGAATTATGAAAATAACTGAGAACAAGTTAAGAGAATACTTGCAAAGTCATTGAGAAAATGGATAAACTTAAATACAAGTAGACCCCCAAAAGAAGGAAGAAAGAACCCCTTCTACTTTCCCCAGAAGCATCAAAGTCTTGCTGGTGTCAAAGTGGGGACACAGACAACTTGCTAGTACCCTTTCCTACCTCTTCGGCCTGAGAAAGAGTGTCCCACAACCTTAACCACCTTGAAGGAGGCTGGAGAGTGAACACCACACCAGAGAAAGTAAGTAGAGACTTACTACACTACAACTGCATGTGTGTGTATGTGTGTGTAAGTAAAGAGACTTTCCCATATCCATTTGGACTGTGAATGGTAGCACTGCGTTGTTATTATAACCCTTTGCTTTATTTTAATTGGACTATCAAATTAGACCTACCAAAAAACTCATAGCTCCATATGAATATATATATATATGTAATGAGTTTCCTACTGGCAACAAGATTTGGAGCAATGCGCATGCGGTTTCCGGGTTCATCCCTTAAGAGCTTTCTCTTCTCTATTTGCTCAGAAAACTTCCACACCAGCAAAGCCCTTTTGCCAACCACCAGGGAAGGGGAGCACCACATGGCTGCACAGCAACTGGAGCCAACACAAGATGGGACGTGGAAGCATGCAGCCAAGGGCAGAAAGAGGGAAAGCATTGCTATTTTCCAGTGCTTTCTCATTGTATAAGCTCACTGAACTTTTCCATTGCTAAAGTATCATAAATGCATTAAAGTGCAACTGTAAACATTTATATCTACTGTGTGGAATTTTTTAATTATTTAATCTAAAATTTCTGTTTCCTCTCAGTAGTTGACCTGATTAATCAGATAGACTGGAAAAACATAAAAATTCAGTGGAAGAAGCTGTGGCAATCTAAAATCAATCATATCATAAAACAGTAATGATCAGTTACCATATGTAAGTGCTGCAATCAGGGCTTTTTATGTTCACTTGAATTATGGCAGCTTGGTTTGAATGTGAATCCAATGTGTCTCATAATCAAAGGCAAATACTGTTTCTCAAATAACAAATAGAAGGTATCATATGTAGTGTAAAAATGATGTACTGCCAGTTCTCACCCTCAGTTTCTCTTCCTTAAAATCTGTCACTGGTTCCAAAGACACTAATCCTTAACTTCCAATGCACTCCTCCCCCACCTGCTGTAAAGCCTTGTAGCACATCAGCCTTTCAAATTCACACCTTCATTTTTAGCCAAAAGGAGAAATTAACAAGTTTAATTAAAGCAAGGTTGCAATTCATGTCTTTCATTTATTTATTTTCAAAGAGAACCTTAGGCATAATATATATGTGTATTACACATATGTGTATGTGATATATATACATAATATTTATAAATATATGTGTGCAAATACATAATCAACACAGGCAATGCATCATGGCCATTGCATATTAATATATTTGTGTGAGCATATATATATATTTGTGTGTGGAATAATACTATGTATATATTAGATACTATATATTTTACATATATATTTTTAGTTTGTTGATTTTTCCCTTTTACACTTTGACAGGAATCTTGCAAATGAAATTATCAAAATTTTCTGCCATGGGGCTCCCCTGATTTATTGAAAAGTACTACAAATTCTAGCTGAAGATCTAGCTAGTCTCCAAAATTGAAGCTAAATAAATGACTAGTAGCACTTATTTAACACTGACATGTTTTCCTGCCAGAAATAAATGTTTATAACTTTCAGATTTGTTAGTTTGATTTCGAAACAACTTGGGAAGGCAGTAAGCTCCTTTTCTAAACTAGGATTAGTATGGAAAAGCTCACAACTGCTAATGCTATCTAAACCTTGCACTATTAAAGTCCTTTGAAACCATTCTGAGATACCATCTTTGACAAGAGATCACCTAGATACTACTTGGACAATCTAGATGGACTGAAAACTGTGTTATCAATACAACATTTATCCTTACATAATCTGTCAACAAGAATGTTTGTTTACCTAATAAAAATTACAAATATTTCTAAGAAATCTAAACAAAATCAAGGGGAATACCAAACCTGTAAATATAGGAGAGAAGCAATGACATGTTCCAGGTGTCTTCATTAATATGTCCTCTGTCTTTGGAATATTCTTTTATTAGCTACTTAAAGATGTTTATTGTAAATATTGTTAACTAAATTTCAGCATTCATTGTTTTAAAGTAGCTACTTGGTCATACTGATCATTCCAGGTTCACAATGTACAATTTATCCCTAAGATCTCTTACAAAGCAGGAGACAACCTTATGTGGACAGAAGATATTATTATGGTAATTGAAAATAGCTAGTTCTGACCAAAAAGTAAGCCAAAGTGAGTGGTCACTCTAACAGATGATCCCTGAGGGCACACACTGTAAGAAAACTGTTGTGAAGTAAGAGATATGTTCCAAAGTGTCATACACATTCCTATCTTGCTGTTATGGCTGACTTTTCTGAACTAAAATAAACCTCTGTTATTGAAAACTTCCTCTATTCATTGTTTCCTGACATGAATGCAACAGGAGTCTCTTCCTGCTTCTTTGTAAGGGAAGAGATAAGAGGAGCAGCATCATACCAAAACCAGTTTGAATGAACACTTATAAACTCATTCCTCTTTAGAGTACTTTGAAATACTATGTAAGTATAGTCTTTTTGCCTATAATTCTTTTTCCTACACATTAATGAGTGACAAATTCAGGTGACCATGTAACAGTTTGGGGGCTGGGGGGAGGGGCAATGTCACATGACATTCCTAGTCTGTAAGGTCTAGTGATGTGTCTAAGATGTCCAAGGAGTTTCAGTGTTTCTAGTGTATGCACTATATACATCCATAATTTAAGGCATAAGAGAAAAGAATATCATATAAAGATCTAACAGTACAAAAGCTGGCCTCTTCTCTCCAAGTAATCAACTGAAACACAGCTCATCTGAATTTTGCAAGTAATAGGCAATATGTGAACAAAAACCAACCAATATAACCAAGAGACTAACAATATATGCTCAGATTATGCAGTCAACACATTCTTATGACATTTTCTTTACATTATGGATCATCTACTTGAAACAATTGTCAGGCAAATCTTTTTCCCAATGAATAATACAACACATGCCTTTATTTTCCATACCAGGAACTCAGTTTTAACCCGGACGATGCAGAAGTGCGTATTTATTGACAAAAACACATTGCTGAGAAAGTCTCCCAGTACTTGTACCAGCAATTGCTGTTTGAATGTCAGGGCTGGCCCACTGTAGCACACCTGTAACCAAAACCAAAGATCTAGCACAGGGGTAGAGGCTTAATTAAATATGACACCGTTCTGTTTAATTTATCTCCTGAGAGCTGTTTGAATAAAACACCAGTGTCTGCAATACTGTCTGTCCCAGACATCCTGTCTTCAAATAAAGTTGCTATAAAGATTGTTTGTAACAGCACATCTTCACTTGCCAGACCTGCATAGCACCAACAACAGCTCTTATGTAACACAGAGCTTCAAGGCCTTCTGAAATTGTTCCGTTAGCCTCTGACATACCTTATTCTGCCTTTTGGAGTTGAAAAACTTATTGTTCTAAGTATTGTTGAGAGATGGAAAAAAATAATTTCTTAGTACCATGTCCTGCTATTTACATGTCTTAAATTGATGCTTCTTTCCAGGAAAAATTGCAGAATAAATGTTCTTTTCCCTCACCAATTGAACATAGGAAACATGGCAGCAAATCCTTTCCATTATGAGTCTAACTAGGGTGGGTGTGTAACAACACCCTTAATGTTTCATTGTCTGGCAATCATTGACTCCTGCCATCTCTAGCACCTGCATTTTTCTTCTGAAACATGTTATATAAGTAATTTTGAAGTCTTATCTGTCCATTTCTTTTTCTTTTTCTTTTTTTTTCTTTAATTCCTCGTTCTTGAGTATTATGTCAGTGGCTAATAGCATGTTAATCTGTGCTCCTCCATAGCAACCATGCTAAATATGGATCTGTGTCTGACTGCATTCTTTTTCAGTATGCATTTTATTACTCTGAATATTTTCTTTCTGTCAGCCTATGACACTGGGTTATAAGAACCAACAGTTACATATCTAAATCCATATTTCTTTGTAAACTGCCTGAATCATGCCCACATCTCTCAACAAATAGACACCTATGAATATAGCATGGCTGAAAAAAAGCAAAAACTGAAACACATTACCTACTGCTTATTTAAGAGAATAAAAATAATTAAAATAAATGAATAATTTAGTGAATTCAAACCTGTTTATACATATCTGCTTTATTTACTCACAATTTGGTGTATATATAAAGGACAAAGTTCCCTCAACATTTCTGGTTTTAAGGATGAATACACTACTGAAAGATGGGATAACAAAAGGAACATGGCATGCAGAGAGATTATAAAATCTTGCAATCTCTCTTCACCACCAACCAAGAATGCTTAGTGCTGTATATATTAACTGGTGTGCAAGGAAGGCTAGATTATCTAGAAATAAATAAATAGTTGCCGTCTTGAAGCTGTCAAGCAAACCACTCCAGTGAACTTTTGCCTTCTTCTGGCCTGCATAGGGATCTGTTTGGAAGGGTCTTCTGGAAAGCTGTCCTGTAGAGAAGAGAGTTCCAGAAGAGCTGGTGATTTTCAGGGATCACCTCCTACAGGACCAATAAAGATCGATCTTGATGAGTAAGAAATCAGGCAAGGGTAGCAGGAGGCCTTCATAGATACCCAAGTAAACTTTAAAAATCCCAACTTGAAAAGCAGACACATGAGAAATGGAAGCAGGATCACATCACACAAAAAGAATATGAAGCACTGTCCAGTTGTGCAGAGGTGGTGTTAGAAAATGCTCAGCAGGAACTGAATCTGGTAAGGGGCATGAAGGGCAACAGGAAAGGCTTCTACAGACAGATAAGCGGTAGAGTAAGGCAAGGGAAAACAGACCCACAGCTTACATGGGTGGGACACCTGGTGACAAAAACATGGAATAGGTTGAGGTATGCAATGTTTCCTTTGGCTTGGTCTTTACTAGTTAGACCAACCTTCCGTAATCCAAATTTCCTGACACAAGTGAGAAAATTAGGAACAAAGATGACTTACCCTTGGTGGAGGAACAACAGTTTTAGGGGGTGCTTAAACAAATAGCACATCCTTAAGTCCATTGAGCCTGGTGGGATGCACACACAAATCCTGTGAGAACTGGCAGATATCACTGTGAGGCCACTTTTCATTATCTTTGAGAGGCTATGGCAAGTGGGAGAGATTCCTGAAGACTGGAAAAAAAACCCAAATGTTTCTTCAGGAAGGGCAACAAGGGGAACTCGGATCTGTAGGCTCATCAGTCTCACCTCAATCCCTGTCTAGGAGCATGATGGAAGTAAATTCTCCCTGCTTTCCAGTTTATTCTTAGAGATCAGGTTATAAGCCATTCAACATTATAAATCCAATCATATTCAATAAGGTCCCAGATGCACCCAGTTGTGTGGGTTGTATTATATATGTCTGTTCTTGTTCATGATCACAGATTCACATATAGTGTGGTTTACTAACTCAACACTTTAAGTATGGTTGAGTTCAACAGGAACTTTCATGAGCACAGATACACAAATAGTAGGAGCAATAGATTATAGATTCTTTTAGACTGATGGTGATAAATTCAAGTCTTGCAAAATTGTCTTGGGTTATGGAACCAAAAATGCGTATTCTATTTTCATCTGTTGAAACAGCTGGAGAGATGTTTTTTCTTTATCTCTTGTTATTCTGGGGGGGAGGGGGGCAGGTGCCTTCTGATAATGGGCCAGCTGTTAAAACCAGGTGGGGCAGTGTTTCTTATCTCTTTCACCACCTGTCCTCCCTCCAGGGGCATATTTTCTGCTAATAGGCCATTAAGGCTCACCAAGGACATGACACATTCCATCATCCCATTGTGAGATGTTTGTTTTCTATTACATTTGTGTTGTTAATATCCCTAGTAAAGAACTGTTATTCCTATTCCCAAATCTTTGCCTGAAAGCCCTTAATTGCAAAATTATAATTTAAAGGGAGTGAGAGGTTTACATTCTCCATTCCAAGAGAAACTCCAGCTTTCCATGGCAGATACCTGTCTTTCAAAACCAAGACAAAAATATACGTGTATAATGCTGTATACAAATGTTCCTGACTATGTGGTTGGAGGTGCAAATCTTACCAAAGAGGTGTCCTTCATTTGGGGAGGAGAGATGAGAAAGCCCACCAATTTGCCTGTGAGGTGGTCATCCTTTGCCCCTGAAGATTTAAGCTTTTGGGAGAGTGAAGGTGAGACTGTAGTCAAATATTCTGTTACTGCCATCATAAATGTTGGAAAGATTAAAAAAAGAAAGATTACAAAGGCTGTGGGTCTTGTGCAATGGTGGAACAAAACTGTGACATCTTAGTATCACTGTCTCTTCCAGTTAGCTGACTGCATCACAAGGCTTGTCCAGCCTCCACCTGGTAACCTCTCAGGCCCCCAGCATGCCACTATGTCCATGGGAATCCTATCACCACATATCTCACTGCATATCACATGGCTGTAAGCCCCATTTCCCACAAGGCTGTGGAGTGTCCACCTCCATTTTAAAACATCCTGCTGTAGAAACTACATTTGTACTTTGTTTAATTGCATTTTTTGCAAGTTTTTTAGAGATTGTGTCTGCAATACACATTTATTTTCTACCCAGTTTTAAACAACAGCAGCATTGGTTTATAATTGGATTCATATAGACTTAATTAAACATATAAAACTTCTCATATGCATTGAGTTATCTGTTCAAACCAATTATATATATACTTAAAGTAGTAGTAATATGACCAAATCCTAATAAACAATAAATAAAGAAGATTAATCATGCCTGTTCTTTTCCATTTTCTCAAAGGCCATCTTGTTCAACACAGATAGAAGCTTTTTCAGTGGAGGTTGCAAAGCACAATAATAAATATCTTAGGATGAATTATACTCTCAATTGTTGTTAGTGCTCAAAATTCCTAAATCTCTAAATTTGTTCCTAATTCTTTAGAAGAGAACTACATGTCTCCATGGAAGTACCTCTGGAGAACTAAATTTCCTACTTCTTTCTGCTGGGGATTTGAACCTTTTTAAGTTTCATTTTCTTAGTCTTTATCTTCACTACACGTCTGTGGAGAAATGTTGGTCAACAGCATTTGCAAGATACTGGGTCAAATAACAAAGCTGAAAAAAAATTTTCAAGAATAATCCGTCTCAAGGACACTGTACTCACGAGTAAAGGCAGACCTGTTGGTGGTGACCTCAGCTGTGCTGTGATCTATGTATACATGTCCTGTCTTAATTTCTTCCAGATCCCTTTTGTCTTTATTAGGGGTTTCTCTGTTCTCTGGGAGATATTTTAAACTAAGTAATTGTGCTGGACCTCTGAACCCACAGTGAGGATATCGTTCTGACAATAGCATAAACCTCGGTGAATGGCCAGTCCAATAACAGCAGCTCTTTTCCTTTGCACTACAATATATCTCTTTATTGGTGTTATTCACCAACGCACATATCTCACATGCTCCTTTAGGAGTAATGTGCATATTTCAGCTTCTATTGTTTTAATCTTTACATATACTAATAACTCAAGCTGCTGTATTCATTCACTCATTATGATTTTCATCGTTTGAAAACTCCACTTTTTATTTTAGGAATTAGTTCCAAGTCTTGCAGCAATCCCCCCCTCTCTAAATTTGTCTACGGTGCCAGATGCCAAGAAAAACAAAAAACAGGAGAAATTAAGCCTCTCTGGGAGAGATTGTATAAACTTGTTGTGGGTGGATACTACTCCACAGTGGACCTCCATGGGCTGCAGGGGCACAGCTGCCTCGCCATGGCGTTCAGCACAGACTGAAGGGGGATCTCTGCTCTGGGGCCCTGAGCACCTCCTCCTCCTTCATCCACAGTGACCTTGCTCTCTGCAGGGCTGTTTCTCTCAAATATTTTCACTTCTTTCTCTCATCTGCTGTTGTGCAGAGTGTTTTTTACCCCCTCTTTGAAACACTATCACAAAGATATTCCCTGCATCACGGACTGGATCAGCTTTGGACAGCTGGCTGCATCTGGCTCTGTCCAATTTGGGAGCAGCTTCTGACACCTGATAGATGACACCCTTGAAGCTCCCCCATCATCAAAATCTTGCCACATAAACCCAAGGCATGTCGGCACCATCCAGCACCGGAAGGTCCAGTCACTTCAGATCTCAGCTAGGGTATGCCCTGTTAATTCACAAACAGATGGTCCTACCTTGAAAGTATTTGTGCCTGGTCAGATCCAATTCATAATTTTGTCTTCCATAAGACTTGGTGAATACTCCTTGGTTTTGTCAAATCTATCATACTCAAATCATTAGTATCATCCACTGAGTTAACTGAAACTTTGTGAGATCTGTCAGTGTTACATGACAGTCAAAAATAAAGCTGCCTCTTTCAGTTGGCCAGCTATGATGTATTGAATCTCTCTTACAACTTCCAATAAAATCAGTACTGATGTTTAAGCCTTAGTAAGCCATGATTCATAGAAATTACTTGTTCTTTGTTCTGTTTCTGTACCTATTTGCACAGTTCACGTACATTCATACACACACATAAATATATACGTATATATTTTTTCTATAACCAGATTATGCTTCACTACAAGAATAGCTTTTATGCAAGAGCATTATAATATATATATATACTTATATATATATATATGCTGAATTAGTTCTTGCTTAGCCTTAAGCTCTTTAGAAATTGAACACATATTAAAAGAAGAGTTAAGTATATGGTTAAAGTATGAAATAAGTTTCTGAATTAACTTGAACATCCCAGGCAAATTCTAATTCAGTCAATTATCCTCTATTGCACCTTGTGTTTCAGTTCCATCTTTTTATGCCTGGGATTATGGAAAAGGTAAAGAAGTATTTGTAAAGTTAATTGTAAACACATCTTAAAGGCTAAAGATAGAATTAAAACTGCAAGGTACAAAGGGAGGGCTGACATAATAATGCAAAGGTAAATTTATCTCCTGTGTTTCCTAAATTTTAAGAGCACCCCTTTGCAACCTAATGATGATATATGAACTGCATATAGGTGGTATACATACAAAATAGAAAATAAAGATGACCCTTTGATGCAGTTAGACATGAAAGATCTACTTGTCCAAGAACTCAAATTGTGTTAATTCTCTGACCAGCTTAAATTGAAAATAGAAGTGACAATAGGGACATGTTTTGTGTTTAAAGAACAAAGGCGATGTTAACTTTTAGAACAGAGAACAAGGTACTGACTACACTAACTGCATCTTTAAAGAGGCCAGACAATTCTAGGAAGTTTATCAAAAGTATCCATTTTTAAAGAACAATCATATATAGAACATCAAAGAAAAAAGATCTTGCCAAGATTTTAATTAACTTCTGGAAATAATGAAACCTGCCTTTAATTCAGATATTTTTAATTTGCCTGTTGGTCTGCTATTACACCTAACAAATATATTCACACATATACACTTGCCTGTGTAACTGCTTCTGCATAAGTAATGTAGCCATGGCATATCTGCATGTATTTTTCAAAATAGAAGTCCTACCATCTCAATTATCTGGATTCATTTTCATATGAGAACTATGCTTGCTTTTCAGTTGTCCTGTAAGTAGAAATTCATTCTTTAAAGGGGAAACCCTTTTCAGTTGTCCCGTAAGTAGAAATTCATTCTTTTTAGGGGAAACCATTAGAAATGTTTCAATTTCTGCAATTAGTCTATTCTCTATCCTCTAAAAAGATGCCCTTTCCTTTTGACAGCAATGGGATCATGCTAACACAGCTTCTAGACAATTTTGTGAAAGAAAATTAGTGTTACATTTGACATAATCAAAGAATGATGAATCATAGAATGGTCTGTGTGACTTGATGACAAGTTACAAGTATAGCAACTGCACTTGCATGTTATTTCTTAGCACAGAACATTGAGGGAAAAATTATTTTCCTTGAAGTGAAGTTTGGACAACTGTTGACTCTAAAACTCAAACAGAAATACTGGACAATAATGTTTAGCCACTGAATTTTGCCTCATTTGGGTGAACTGCAGGCTTTGATCACTTCTCAAATGACACCTGTCTGATACACTTTAGACTAGAAGATGTAATTGCTTTGACATATCTCACCTGCGCATTTCCTCCCATATTCAAAACAGATCTACCATCCACTTCTCATACCAGCTTCCTATTAAAAACCCAAGTATCAGTAACATGCAGAGGTTCACAGGATCCTAGGATGCCTTAGATTGAAAAAGACCTTAAATATAATCTATTTCCAACCCCTCTGCCAAGAGCAGGGACACCTTCCACTAGACCCGATTACTCAAAGCCCCATCCAACCTGGTCTTGAACACTGCGAAGGATGGGGTATCCATGGCATCTCCAGACTGAAGAACCCCGACTCTCTCAGCCTGTCTTCATAGGAGAGGTGCTCCAGCCCTCTGATCATCTTCATGGCCCTCCTCTGCGCTTGCTCAAACAGGTCCATGTCCTCCTTATGCTGCAGGCCTGAGACCCAGACACACTGTTCAGGTAGGGAGTCATAAGAGCAGATAAGCAGGGGAGAATTACCTGCCTTGAACTAGTGATCACTAATACTAGTTCTACTACTTACTACTAACACTATTCTAAAAACATGGCTGTCATATTAAGTTTTGTTTGGTTGTTTTTTTCTGAGTGAAACAGAGCCTTAATTTCATTTAAAGACTCACCCAGCAACTAAATTATAAACCAGTACAACAAATAAGTTAATACCAGTATTAATTTTTAATTTATTTAATTAAATATTAATTTAATTTAATTAAGGTTTTCTAAGAAGAGGATCAAATTTTAATTCTTAGACAAAGGTCATTTAAAAATCAAATATTTTTAAGGAGAAAAGATAAAGCTTTCATTAGCAGGGCTAATGCACTCTGCCTTTGACAGCCATGGCTGTGCATCTTCATCCATCTAATCCTCTGTAAAATCTTTCACAGTAACACTTATATGAAAAAAAGTGATGAATCTTTAACTTTACAAGTTCTTAACTCTATAGAATTTTATATTGCTTTTGGTCTTCAATAATTCTTAAGTCCTGTTTTTTTAAAACAAAATATTAATTATTCTTTTCCTGGAAAACATACAAACAAACAAAAGAAGTGAAATGTGTCTTCATGCAGAAAGTTATTATAAAGGACAGTGCATGTTTTGTTAAAAAGCTTAATAAAGACCTCTGAGTGCAAGACATAAGAATTTAGCAGTGTCAGAAACAGTAATTAATGTCCTTCCTTAAAAACTTAACCAATAATAAGTAAAGCGGGTATGGGTTTTTAAAGGATTTTCAAATTATTTTGTTTTGGTAATAATTATTGAAAATCTTGAAAGGAATTTTTTCCCACATCTCTTCTATCTTATTTCCATTTATTCTGTTCTCATAATATTCATAAAGCCAGCACTTGAATGTGAAAAGGTAATTTAAAGTCTTGTGCTTCCTCTCACCTGCAAAGTTACCTATGATTTTTTGGTATCAGTAAATGAGTATGCCAGAGTGCAACTTTTCTGAAAAAGTCATATATCTTCTCTATGGAGCTTATGTGATAAGCAGTCCTATCAGAAAAACATATATTCTGTTTTTAAAAAGCATTATTAATTTACAGCATGGGATTTTTTAACAAAATCATCAGACAAAATTCTGATTAAGTCCATTATATTTCATGCTATTAATTCTTTTTCTAATACATCAAGTCATCAGTGTTTACAAAGAGGAACAGCAGGCAAGAACAAGGTAAAATACATAGAAAATAAAAGGACAAATAAAATGCAAGACTCTAAAATAAGAAATTGTGTCTCTGTATTTATTAAAGTACAGTGTTTAAGACCAGAAATATAAACCCCAGTTTTATTTCAAAGCATGGAAAAGCAAGATTTATCTTTTATTTTCTAAAAATAAGAAACAACCATTAACTGCTAATTAACATGTAATGCAAAGCAGTCCCAGCTCTGTTGTCAATCTGCTCATCTCTGGAAGGTCATTGTGTGCAAGCCCACTACAGTCTGCTGTAAGAATTTAGTCTCAACATACTGGAAGTACTGAAGTTCCCACATTTTCTTAGTGAACAAAATTATAAATCTGAAGTATTGTTCAATATGCAGCCGCAGTGCCAGTCTTTGGCCCAGCGTATGTGTAGCTAGTGAGGGTTTTTATGCACCTTCTGAAATTGGGGCCTACAGGACGTAGCTTTCATTAGAACTACAAAGCAGATTACTCTTTTTTTTAAAATTTTTTTTATCATTATTTATTCAGGTCTAATTAATCATTTGGTAAAATAAGCTCTCTTCAATGAACTTTCTAAGAATCAGATAAATTCCTGATTCCTTTAGAGTATAAAATTCAGAGAAATTGGGTAGTTTTGTAATGCTGCTTTTCTTTAAAATTTCCTATAAACTAACTAACCTTAACAGTCTTAACACAATCTGGTAATCATGTGTTGCATTAATGGACTCCTTATTGACAGCTGATTGTGAAATTTCTAATCCCCTTTCCACTGATTGCTTACGATGAAATACTGAAGCATTCCCTAGAAGCAAGCATTGGTCTAGTTTATGGTAAGTGAATGTACTGACCAGCTGAATCACCACAATTCACACGGGACAAGCAATGCAAAAAAAAAAAAAAAAAAAAAAAAAAAAAAAAAAAAAAAAAAAAAAAAAAAAAAGACATCCTTGTCCTATTCCATCTATTCCCTTAGTTTGCAGGGCCTAATGTAGAGATCCAGACAGATGACTTCTGATGTTTGATATATTTAGTTTGTTCAGTGCTCAAAACCCAGATACGCTAAAATAAAAAAAGTTCAAGGATATTGAGAAGTACTTTGGGAACTTAAAACAGACCAGAACATTTAAGACAGAAGCAGAATTAAATTAAATATGCCACATGCAGAATTTGTGGGAGAAGCAAGTTCTGAAAACAAAATCATGTATTTGCTCAACTAAGACACAGTATTCTCACACAAAAAAAAATTAAACTATAGTTACTTAAAAAAACGGTTGCTCTATCCAGAAGCTGAGATAGGATAAGAAAGAAAGCCAAAGAAATGGACACTTTTCAAATTCATATAACAAAATCATTTGAAGAATGAAACTAAAGTTCTATAATTTCTGAATTTCTACTGAAAGGGTAGAAATACATGGCCTAAAGTGACTCAAAAGATAAATATTTATTAAAAAAGAAAAGAGCTTCATCTGCAAAACTCAGGATTTCACATCTGTTGGGAGATTAATCAAAACAAATCCTGTCATGCTCTGAGTGCTTCCTGTAAAAGTGCAGTATGAGCCAGGTTCTCTTTTACAACTATCATCACTATGTGCTATGTATGGCTACAGCTTCCTCCCAGGTCTGCCTTATCAATCACTTACCAGAAAGTGCTTTAGAAAGAGAAATTTTGTTGATAAGCACCAGGTAATTTTGTCCCCCAAATTAGTACTAATACATAGCCTACAGGAAAAGGCAGGCCATACACAAAAAAATGGAATGCAGGAATGCCAGCTGGTCTACTAAAAATATTTCCTGAAAATAGTTTGGGAGTTGGAACTACTGGGAGCAGGTCAGGGAGTTTTCACTCCTCACCTACACAGATTTAAGAGATGCAGCACAAAGACAAGTAAGCTACACACACCTCTGAAAAATAGCTACCTTACTAATAAAAATAATTTTAAAAAGGAAATAAGCTAAATAAATGCATAAAACTGGAACACAGAAAAAAACTTCCCAAATTCTTAGTTACCTCCTCTATGATATTTTCTGATTTTCCAATTCACAGAGATCTTCCAATAGACATTATAGTTTCAGGATGTTATAACAAGAATTACTCTGATCTCCTACAAAAAAGAAAAGACCAAAGTTTATTTCTCCATAACCTATAGCAGATCTTCCCTAAGGGCAGCAATTAAAAGGTTGGACCATTAAAAGCTAACTTCAGTCTTGTTTAACAATTATTGATAGAAAAATTAAAATTAGTATCTCCTTAACAGCACTAAGCTGAACATTGTATCACTAATAAGTAAGCCTCATTTAGTATGTTCCAGATGCTCCATTAAACTAAACGTTGACTTTTGGTGCTGGACCATGGCCTCTTTCTTTCTTTCTGTGGTTTTGCTGCTGCTTATAGCTTGCTAATGAAGACTGATCTCAGTGCTGAAACAGCATGAGAAAAAACTGTCAGTACAGAAAACTGGAAATCAGGAAGCAAAACCAGATTAATTATTCCCCTTTCTACAAGGTCTCACCAAAGATGTAAGAGGTTTCTCAACTTAGTTGTATACAGGTAATAGTCTTCAATGTTTTTCAGTTTTCAAAACTGTAATCAGAATAAGCTTTAGTGTACTCTTGACCAGTTTTCTTAACACAAAATCCTCTACTTCATTGCTCTTTTGTTTGTCTGGTTGGTTGGGTTTTAGCTTGTTTGTTTTTTGGTTTGCAGTGGGATTTAATAAATTATCCTTAACATTCTAGGTATATTTGTTTCATTGGTGTTCTTCTAATTCTGTTGGGAGGTAATACTAATAAAATCTTTCTTTGGACCAAAAAATAAATATATTTTAATGTAAAGAAATGTAAAAGTCTTTCTTTGTTTACCTTTTTCTTAGTGATAATTAATTAGAGTACCTAATTATCTTCCTATATTTGTACATCAACCACTAATTTTCAGGTTTGCATTACACAAAGTTTTACATTTAAATACTTGTAAATAAATATGATAACATCAATTTGAAGAGAGGGATAATCAAATACTGGTAAATGCCATGATCTTTGACTCAGTACTCTAAGCTTTGACTCAACTTAGATAGTATTGCAGGATACTATGAATTTATTTCAGAAGAAACTGGGCCACAATTTCTTGTGACTACTAAAATCAAAACATCATAAACAGAACAAGAGAAGTGATGCATCAGTTTGTTGCTTACATTCACAGACAGGAATTTGTTTATCCATTTAACCCTAGTTTCTGAAATGGAAATATTTCCCAAATAATTCTTAATCCTGACTAGCTACACAATTGATTTTTTTTTCCTTCTTTTATTTTTTTTTCCTTCTTTTATTTTTTTTTCCCAGATTTGGGTCACAATGAATCATTGTATTTTTATTTTTTTTTATATATATATATTCATAGCATACTTAACACTGATTACTAGGTAAACCTTGCAAATGGCTCAATTCAGTGTAACTTGAACTTGCTGCTTTTGGGATTTTTTAGACTAACAGGCTTTAGAAGAAGGTAGAATGTAACCCAAAGTAATGAACCTTTTAAAAAGACAATAGGTATTTTCATATACAAGCAGAAGGTGGGCTGGACATTACCAAGATATCATACAAAATGCTCCAGTCATGAATGTTTTACTGCACAGCAGTGAGAACCTGTGTTCACTGAGAAACACATGTGCCTTCAAGCTACACTTCAGTTAAAGTACCTTTAGCATTCAGATTTATAACTAAAGGCTATCTCTCAGTAAAGGCAAAAAAGATTCACACATGTTATTTCTTATAAACATACAACGCCCCTGAAGACTAGGATTCTGCTTTGACAGAATTTGTATACTTTTTGAAAGTACTTTCCAGTAAATTGGAAGATTTTGGCCCTGACTGTTCTCCTATGTTCTTGGCTACCTCACTGCAAAGAGAATTAGTAAATTTCCTAAGAACATCTAATTTCCAAAGTGATTTACAAGATTACTCACAAGGTCAATTACCAGGTCATTACAAGATTGGAGGCCACACTTCTTCCAGCAATGCAGCTTTTCTCAACCTGCTGCTCATCCACCAAATATCCTGGCAGATTTTCCCTATCCCTAAGAGACTGCTGTGTCAACATTGCCCAGAATTAATTGAATCTTCAAAGGCTCATTTGAACAGTACACAACAAAGCTCTATAAATTTGCTTGTCTAACTATTTACTTAAGAATATTTACTATCCAGTATACTGTTGAATCACTCGAATATGTTATTCTTTAGGAATAGCATAAATTATTTTATTATGACCCTTGATATAAGTAACTCCCATTTTAATCATAAATTTTTCTTTAGCATGAGAGTAATTACTAAACAATTTATATACAAATATCTTTAAAATGGAAATATTTGTTACAATTGAAATTATTTCTTTTTATTTACTGATTTTCCCAAATTATTCTTTCCTAAGATTATCTGCCAGTTCTTGTATGATGGCAGTGGTCCAGGAAGAATGTTGGTGTCTTGGGTTCGAAACAGAGTATTTTAAAACCTGCCTTTAGAACACATGCATAGTATCTGTTCTCTGAGATAGAAACATATATCACTATGACCAAGAAAGAAAGACCAGTGGTTATTGACACCACAGAGATTTCTTTGGAATTTAACTATTTGATCCTTAGTTGCACTGTGAGTTGAAAAATTCTATCTCTGAAAATTCATTGAAGCAAAAGTCACAACTTCATTTTTTATAAAAGTTTTAAAGTGTTCCATGCAAGTTACATACACAATATTTACATGGAATTCAGCTCTGATCAGAATAATTAGATAATTTGAACTTCATTCAGTTCACCAGCCAGCATTTCAAGGATAAGTCTACTGGAAAAGATTCCACCAACATTTTCACGGAGGGCAGTATTTTATACTAATTTTTTAATATATTTTTGACCGTAAAAGCTAAGAATTTTTGTTTTAATCATATAAAAATGGAAAAAGAAAGAAAACCAAAGGTCATGTCCTCAGTGTTTTCTTCTGATCATTCAAAAAAAGCCTAGAGTTTATTCTAATAACTTGAGATTTTATAGACCTACTAGAAAAATGGTCTGGTACGCAATCAGAAGTGCTGATCTCTACAAATGCAAAATAAAAGCTGATTCTCCAGTAAGGTCAAATAAACAGAGGGATTATTAAGATGCTATGAGGAATTTAACATTTTGGATACTGTTAAATACCTACTATTAGCAGCATTAATTATTAACAGGCTAACTGCAACACATTATTAACCAACAGATTTTCAGGATTCATCTTTCAGGTCTCTTTGAAAACTATTCCTCTGAATCTGAGTCTGGTAGGTTTGATTTCTGATATGGACCTTCTAATACCCAGAAAAGTTTATATATTATAAGCCTTTGTAAGGCTTATATGTAAGCCTTTACAAATATTCTCCTTTTAAAATATTGCTGTCATCAAAGATTCCACATCCTGAAGTACAGGTCTACAGAATTTGTGACTAGCCTTATCAAAACTATATTCTCTCTATCACATTACTTATGTTTTTAAATCTCATGATAAATTTAATCTTTTAGGATTCTACATCAAAGTTAAATTAACTCATTACTTACTCTAATGCTCAGGTACATGCATAGTCAGAGTATAATAAACCCACATGAATTTTTTTTGGAGTTTATGTGGTTTTTTCATGTGTTTAATTCATTAGAGATTAAAAAATCCAAACAAACATAATGATTTAAGAGCAGTTTATGTGCATGTGAGAGTTACAAAACAAGAGATTTAACCACAGGACCTCTGTTTCTTTCAAGTCCTCTTGCTCTAGATGCCATATAGTTTTCTTTCTCATCTGATTTCACTCGTCTCTCTGTGTGATATACTTACACAGGTTATCTGAAAATGTAATTAACATATTGTCCTAGGTTACAATGTAAAATTGTGCCCAAGGTATGTATTCTATCCCCATGAGCCAAGGTGGGGCAGTGTTTTCCTTATCTTCTGTTAATAAGCCCAAGAATGCCTTCCCGGAGGAAGTTATCTCTGTTTAATGGGCCATCAAGGACCCATTGCATGACTCATAGGATGGAATCATACCATTGTGAGATGCTCTGCCCAGGGGGAGGAGCCAGGCATTCCCACCTGGATATAATCCAGGGTTTGAGACATCACAAGCAGCTTCTATCCACTGGACTCTCAGAGGAGACAAGAGCTACCAGACGTTCCTACAGGAATCACTGCTTTGACAAGAACATCTCATCTGGATTCCTTGAGGAAGACTGGACCTTTCTCATCATCCCTGGACCCTTCTCTCTCAGGATCATCTCTGCTCCAGCAGAACCACATCTGCCACTCCAAGAGGATTTCCGGACTGCTTCAAACACCCTGACCAACAGGGTGTTAGGTTGTATCATTCCATTTATTTCACCTTTTTTTTTCCTCTCTTCTTCTATTAAATTGTATCTCTGACTGGGAGTCTTACTGGGTTTGCTTTCAAACCAGCACACATATCTAGTATTAAAGGAGTTCTTTTATTTGGATAGCATTATTTCCAAATATAATTACTCAAGAGGAATAAAAGAGCAATCAAAGTGTAAGTAGAAGCCCAATTTCCATTTTGAATGTTTTCAATGTGTTTACATAGCAAAAAAAATCTGTGAGAATAGCTGTGATCATGAAAAAGATGATTAAGAAATCTTTTTGGAAATACTATTTGAATAGGGAATACAGTGAAAACTCCACATTCATTATACAAAATTCCACTCAATCAAATCATATCTTGCACAACACATCTACTGAAATATTAGGACAACACTTTTTGTAGTTTATTTACTCATTAATTTGAGCAATACAGGCTGACAATACTGTAACCAATACAGTTATTGGCTCTCATTCCCTTATTGTGAGAAAAAGGCAGACTATGAATCTGTAATGATTGGAAACTGCCACATTCAGCCCAGTGTTACATTGCTTTAATTTGCTGTGGAATGAAGACATGGGCACAATCAATTAGGGTGCTGTGAGTACACTACAAAATAATTCTTCAAATTCTTCGGTCATACTAGATTTCCTGCTTCAGTCGTACAATAGCTTATCCATGTGGCCAATACAAAACTTTCTGAAAATTTCAACCCCCCCCCACCCCAGGATCTGATCAAATGTGCTTTTTGCCTTAAAAGGAAACAAAACAGAAAAGGAGAAAAAGATAAATTAGGAGAGCAATGAAAAATAACATACAGGCATAGCCTCTCCTAAGACACTCATTAAAATGTATGATAACAATGTGGTAAAACAGCCAGAAAACTTTTAAGTACATATACATTATATATTATAAAATCTCTAGTAGACAATACTATATACCAATATGGAATAGTGTATGTAGGTATATACAAATATTGCATATACATATATAATATATATAAATATATATAATTTCCCCTCTTCCTTACCCTGATGGTTTTTTCAACATATTCCTTTTGAATTACATTCTAATGGTATTTTGGAAGTAAAAATGACTCAATGGATTAATGACAGTTGCATTTGCCTGATACTTATTTGCTCTATTATCATTATCCTTGCATTACCTTTAACATTTCAAATTGATGCTAACCTTAATGTCTTCAGTGATTATGCCTGCCCATACCCAATCCATCTCTCTCTCTACCTCATATGTTTTTCTATAATTATAGAAGAACACAAGATCTTCACAAAATGGATCAATTTCTTCCTGGATTAATTATCTCTTCTACATTATGAAATAATTTAGAAGCATTTATTTAAGCAGACATTTTTTCCCAAAAAGAAAATTAAAGCAAAACAGTTTTTCTTCACCAGATTCATAGTACAGAACAAAGAAATGAAAAAAACATGGTCTGGAATAGAAGTGACAGGAAAAGTTGGAAACATTTTTTCCACAACTAGCCTCATTTATCCCACATATCCCACATAGGGAAAAATCTAATCAAGATTATTTTCATGTATGAGACATATCTGGGTTCTGAGTTCAAAGCAGAATAATTAAGCACTTAGTTGTTGTAGGTCAGAACTCAGCAATATTTAAAAAGCAAAATCCTTATAGTTTTCCATTAGATTTCTTCTACAAAATATATCATTCCAGCCAGAAAAAAAAAAAAATCCACACAAACAAGCTCTTCTCTGTGAATACAGAAGAGAATAAAAATAATAAAAAACCCCCAAACAAACACAAAAAACCCCCCACAACCAACCAAACAAAAAAACCTGTCATTTTCAATAAAGATGAGATACAGCAGTATAAAAGATGATGCAAGTTCTCAGATGTAATGTGAGTAGGTCCAGTGTCAGGGGAATTCCTGACTCCTGACAGCTTGTGTCCTAATGAAGAAGTAAACTAAATCCCTATTGCTCTCAATGGAATAGTCTCAGGCAGAGAATATGAGAAGCTTGCCTTACAATGTAGCCCCTCTGCAGACTGAGGCCAGTCTCAAATCAAGCAGCTACCTTTATACCCCAAACTTCTGCATACAAAGCAAACCTGTACTAACAGTTGCTAGACACAAAAAACACACACCCCCCCTGCCTCCAACATACTCAAAAAAAATCCCCAAGCTCAATCAAAGAAAGAAACAAACAACTCAACAGTCCCTAAATCATAAAAAAAATAAAAAAAATGAAATGTGTTCTTCTTGACTTATGTTTTGGGCAAAGCTGAATCTTCCCAATGCATTTTAGGAATGGTCACCTCCTGAAAGGCTGAGAGGAGCTCTTGGGGGCCTCTAATGGCTTGAGAACACACAAGCATGTAGTGACAGAAACCTCACCCCACAAGATCTCGAGAAGCAGGAGCTGAGGGTCCTGTTGAGGTCTGTGTATGAGGAAACCTCTGCAGGGCAGCAGAGCAGGGGTACTGAGGAGTGGCACTTCAGCCCTGCATCCCTGACATCAGACATTTAAACACCTCACAGGTCTACACATGAATGTACAGAATGTACATACAGAATGTACAGAAACAGGTGAAACCATACATCTTCTAGGAAACAAAAGTTTTGAAGGCAGCCAAGACTTTCTGGAAAGATTGCAGGTAAGAGAAGAATATGATCCTTAAGGGAGGAAAAAAGGGGGAAAAGTTATAGTATCATAGTAAACACACACACAAAAAAAGGCTCTTTGGATTGTTAAATTAACTGCCTAGTTAACTGGTTTTGTGAAATATAAATCTGAAATATTTACTTTTAAGAGTTGGTTGAATAGGGATGGATGACAAAGTGCCTGTATCCCTTTTTTAGAATACAGACACACATGGATTTGGCTCTAGCACAGCAGGTAGAGACACAGAGGGGCATGTGCCCAGAGGGAAGTAAACTCTGGAAAAGAGGTTTTTATACACAAAGAAGGCACCAAGGGATGAATACTGGGACATGTTCCTAGGCTGTGGATTAAACCTCTGCCACTCAGGAAGGAATTAGACACAACATTTTATATTTAAGGATACATTCTCTATGGTCTTTGGCATTGTCATTCCTGACTTCTGAACTTAGACTTGTTTTCACTGCTCTTTTTCTTCTACTGTTTTTTTAGTTTTGAAATTTAACCAATTACTTCAGCAGCCATTTTTCCCATATTTCTTGAATAACAGAATACAGTACGTTCTACCATTGCATTGTAATTCTTTTTACCTTAACTAGTTAAAATGTTTCTGGGAAACAATTCTGTGTTTATAATTTACTTTTCATACACATGTAAAGTCAGAATTGCATATTATATTAAAAACCAAGAATATAATGCAGTATTAATATTTTCAACATTTTTAATTTACAACCAGTTTTCACCATCATAATCCTATTATTATTGTTATTATTATTATTTAGAATAAATACCCTTCATTATATAAATTTTTGTAGCAAACTGGCCCACCAGGTAGAGGGCATGGAAGCAAAAAAAGGAAGGCAGAACTGCATATTCTTCTCTACCTTCACAGTTCTGATTCACTCCAATGTTTTGTAAGGCTTTCACTACCATCTCCAATATATATAAAAAGGAAATTATTTGCATCTTCAGAAAAAACCTGAATTCTATTGCAAATTTTCAGTTAACTTCATGTACTACCCCATGAATTGCACAAGTAACTTGGCACACACAACTGTAGGACTTGTACATCAAGGGATTTGTCTTAACATCATTGAGTTGGCTCTTTAAAAGGTCAATTACTTAACCTGTAGTGAGAGCATCTCAGTACAAAGGAGTAGGATGGCAAAATAATTCCAGAAGACAATAAAAATGAAAGTTTAAACAACTTTTCACTGCAAGATTTCAGTAAAATTATAACCACTGAAAATAAGGCATTTTAATGTGATCTATTTCTGTATTGTTCTGTGCAGAATTTCACATCAAATACATCAGTTTGCAATAGGCATTGTTGCATTCTTAAGAGTACCTCCAATTTAAACATATGCTCTAAAATAAACAGAAGATAGGATGCAAATTCCTATCATTCTTAGCTCAGAGTACTTTAAACGAAGCACAAAATTAGAATAAACTTCCTGGACCACAAAGCTTACTTCTTTATTATTACAGGTAGCATTTAATGGATTCACTTTCAAAACTGTTCATAGCCTTAGCTTAAAATAACATTTTTTCCTCCCCCACCATTCTCCTCCAAAGATAGTCCCAAAATACATTGTTCCAGTAGACCGGGCCTTTTGCCTCATTTCCAGCTTGAGTGTATTTATAATTGTTTTCTCCCTTTTTGTTCTTGTACAAACATTGGCTTTTAGCCTAAATGACAATATTTCTTCCAGCTTTAACCCTTCTACTGAATATCTTGACAAAGACATGCCCTTTTGACTTGTTTAGCCTCAGATAACAAGCTCTGGCTCTTTGCAGAAGACATTCCTCCTGCTTTACTTATCTACCCAGCAGAGATTTTGTGTAATCATTCTAGTTTTAACTTATTAATCTTGGACATAGGCAATCAAAACTAAGAAAGTATTCGAGATAAAGCATCACCAGTGTCTTTATTCTATTGGAGTTGCCTTTTCAACACACTCATATCACTTTCTGGCTAAATTAATTCACTAATTTGTAATCCTGCTGTTATGTAGGGCAGCCAATTACAATTCCACCTTATTTCTTTGCTAAATTCTAGCTTTGAAGAGAAGTAGGATTCCAGTAGCAGGGTTGAGATGACCCACCATTTAGAGGAAGGGTGCATCACTTAATATTATTTATTGAATTTAATCTGATTTCTATTAATCCATTTAAAATAAGCAATTTTTATCCAATACCATACTCTATATTGACAATGCTTACAACCTACCACAGTCACGACTGACATTATTAAATAAGTTCAGTGCCAAATTATTTTAGGAACACCACTAGTAACTACTGTGCTACCAGATATTGCAGAACTGTCTGTTGCTCTTTGCCTGTTGGAAAGGTTTTATCTATCTTCCAGTAATTCCATAAATTGTTGTCATTTGTAGTTTAACTATTAGTTTCTCCTGAGCTGAATTTCAGAAAGATTGTATCTAGTGTTTTATTCATCAGTTAAATCAACCAAAGAAAAAATAGCAACTCAATTTACACAGATTAAGAACTTCACAGTATTTTACTTCCACCTTTTTCTGTGGTCCATTGAAATGTCTAAGTATATCTGTGCACAAAATTTGCCTTTTGCAGTTCTAGACATGGATTACAGCCATTTAATTCCATTTCGTTTTAAATAAATCCTTTTTTTTCCCCCTATTTTTTTCTCATGAGAGCCTGGTTTTGATATGCTGGGGTTTTTTACAGCCATAATCTTGTAAATACTCTTTTATCAAAAAACATTTTAAATAATGTGACTTTCTGCAAGTTCATAACCTAACTAAAAATTGGCTGGTCAGTATGCATACAAATATCCAGGTCTTACCATATCCTCAGCATTTTTCCCCTGTCTGTATCCGTAAAATCGAAGCTCTCAAACATTTCTCTGGCCAAAAACATTGCAGACAAGACCTTCATTTATACTTATATAGCCAAAGCTGGGTTACAATAGGTAATTGCTCATTCTATGTTACTCCAAGTGAAATATTTCTGTTTTCTTCTCTAATGATTCTGAAGAATAATATGCTTTATGGCAGAGGTCAGGCCTAAAGTCCATTTAGCTTTATGGAATCCCTGACTGTTTCTACTGCCAAATGGTTAGGGGAGGAGTTTAGAAACAAGTTTTGGAACAGTGCATGGTAGATTCTTCTCTTGGTATGTCCTATGAAGTTTTGGGATTTTGCACACAAGTACCTTCCTAAACCAAAAACTGCATGGCATTTTACAGATCTTCATTTTTATGAATGTAGCTATTTGGTTCTTGTCATCTTTAATACCTCACCAACCCTAACATCTTGCACTGAAATTTAATTGTGTTTTGTAAAGATACTATTTTTACCAAAAAAATTTTCATCCATTTAAGTCATACAGCCTGTTGTTACAAGAAATGAAACATCACTTCCTATTCACCTGTAAGTTGAATGATTCTTCCCTGGAACATCCTTGTATAAGTAACGCGTGACTTTGCAATGCCTATGTATTATTTTAGTTGCTGTAATCTTTCTTTGTATGTTTTTGATTTCTAACACATATGCCAGGAGTTAGCCCCAGTGGTATCTGTCATGCAAAATGTCTCACTTTGGTCTGCTGATGTGGTTGGCCAGCACAGTCCTGTCTCCACCGGGGCACGACTGCTGAGGAGCCTGAAGAAGGCAATATGCCAAAGGGATGATCAGCTTCTGAACAGCAGGATCATCTGCAAATGGGAATGCTGAGAACAATTATTTTCTTGCATTTATTTAGAACTTCCCTTGCTGCAGTGCTTGTTCATTACCTTCCAAATTATTTGCTTCTATGAAAATATCATGCCAGAGTTGAAGATGGCAGTAAGAAGCCCCTACAAGTCCTGTCTCTTCTGGCAAAAATGAAACAGCTGCTTCAGCCCCTCTTCACACATCACATGCTACAGTCCTTGGTCCCCTTGGAT
Organism: Phylloscopus collybita; assembly: GCA_027886175.1. Taxonomy (NCBI): domain Eukaryota; kingdom Metazoa; phylum Chordata; class Aves; order Passeriformes; family Phylloscopidae; genus Phylloscopus; species Phylloscopus collybita. Next base: position 42,389,668 of record JAJNNQ010000137.1, on the reverse strand, counting down.
GCACTGCAGAATTGCTTCTCAGATGGCGACACCAAATGAAACCACAGTCTATGTAATCCACTTTCAGCATATGAAAGCAAATGCTTAGAAAAAGCGTAAAGCAAGTTGGAAGTGATATTAATCTAGAGTATACTGAAGCATCCAGTAATCTGTGGAATATACATGTCTTGACTCACTAGTGGTACAAAAATCTTACTCATTTTTTATTACTCCTCTTAAGCCTTTCCAGTCATGCTGTACCTGCAATATTCCAAACCCAGTCTTCACAGCAGTTTCACTATTTGGTGCTATTGTATGTACATGAGCTTCAGGATCTATGCATAATCATCTTGAACTAAAAAAAAAAATAAAAAAATTAATATGAAACTTGACTGTAAAATTTAAAAGCAAATTAGTATTTTTTTCTTTAATTATGCAGTTGCAGAAAAACAAGGAATTCTTCAGAGGAAAATTACAGGCTTGGAAGGAGGTTAACAAAAAAGTATCATGAAGACTGTCATATTTCAGCAGAATTAAGAAGCTTTGTAAGACCCTAGATGCCTTTTTGCTAGTCCCAAATATATAATGAAAATGCCATTTTTATTTATTTCCTAGATTAGATCATCACATTCTTCCATGATGATAAGCTTCTCAGGTCAGAGGCCACATCTTACAGTGGTGTTATTTAGAGCACTGCAATTTATCCTGTCACACGGAGAACAGGGGTTGGATTATTGCTTAAGATTTAGAGTTACTGGCCTAAGGTATACAGAAGTTGCTACCAGGATTATGAGGAAAACATTCTGTAAATAGCTGAATGCAGGACAGAAATATACAACAATTCTGGCTAATTTTGTCCTCATCTCTAGATTGTTACAATCATGATCTTCTGCAAATCGTGTTCTAGTTTAGCCTATTGAATGAACCCTCTGTTTCACATTTTAAAGAGATACTTACCAAGAGGCCAAGTACAAAGATAGCAGCCTTCACCTCTGAAATGATAATCAACAGCAGATAACAAGTTTGAACGGTTGCTGCCCTTGGAAGCAGAAACTCCCACCTTCTCAAAACCCTGCCAGATCACGAGCAAAAGAAATCCAATCACAATACACAACAGCAAAAATCAGCCACACGGTGTTATGCTCTATGTATTATACAACTATACTGGTTTATTTATGTAAGTCTCTACTTTTAGCTGATAATTTGTGTGATTTATGTAGCTGCCTCACAATGGGTAATACCCTGAAGCAGTTACTTGGTCATCAGTCCCTGTAGGTATTTTTCTACATTACTGATCCAAGGACAATAATGAAAGTTTTGAATAATAAAACAAAATGAATACTTTTCATAATGATGAAATGTTGAAATAATTGTGTTCCTTAGCAGACATATATGCAATTTATATACATATATAGATATATTCAAATTTTTTTATCAAAAGCAAAGAGCAGACCACTAAAGATGCTTATTAGTTATATATAAAGACTTTATAGTCAGGTTATCTTTTCAGAAAGTTTTAATGCCACAGAAACAAACAAACAAACAAGCAAAGGAAAGAGAACTTAAAGACATTAAAAACAACACGGGGACTGTGCCACTGAAATTCAATTTCACCCCAAATCCCTTTATGTAAGTTCATCTAGAGCTGAGGAAGGAACAGCCTAAATACTAAAAACAGCCAAATGACACAGCTTCTAGACTCTGAAGTTGAGATCGTCAGTAATTGATGAGTTAAAAGTTTGCTTTATTTCCTCATAAGCCAGAAGGCTCTTAAGACACCCAGACACTAAGCAGCCTAAGATAACAGTGTTTGTTATTTTGTTATTAATTTTTAAACTAAATGCCCCATTTGCTTCCTTGTATTTCAGTTGCTTCCTGTTTTATGTGTTTTTCTCTTTTTCTACAGCTACAGTATGTCTTGTGTTTGTAAGCTGAAGGATCACTAGTCAATTTTATACTCAGAATTTTTTAAAAAGCTGTTATTTAGGGGAAAAGATCTTACAGTCAGTAAAATAATCAAAATATAAAGGAAGTCAGTGGAAAGAAGGATCCTTTTTAGTACAAGATAAACCATTGCAGATAATAAATCTTTGAAAAATCTTTAAGCATCCTTGTAATTTCAGTGATGCTTTTATCTTTATGCAATACATCTACTTTTTTTGCCAAATATATAATTTTTCATGTATATTGATCAGAAGGAAAAAATTTCTTAAACTCAATTATTTTTGCTTTTCCTGAACATGCAAATTAGCTTCTTTGCAATATCTGTTAAACAGTCTGAAGGATTATCCTTGGAATTGTAAATTTAAACCTAAATATTTGTACTAAAACTGACTATATTCATCCAAGTAGGGAGCAGAAATACAGTGCGAATTATACAAATAATATCATTACAGCTCATACTGTAACTTCATGAAAATCCTCTCATACAAATACATCTAAAGAAGTAGTATAGAATTCAGCTTCTTTTATGGTTTTTGCCCAGTATTTGAATTTCATGAGTTTTTAAGCTGTCACATTCCTTTCCATTCTTTTTATTTGTTTGCAGCTACGTATAGTGGAAAATTGAAAAATGTATATGCATAAAGTTGAAGAAAACCCAGCATTCCAGACCTGTTTAAAATTTGTTCAAGGGGTAGAAAAGGGTGTTCAGAAGCTCCCTTTAAGCTTCTTTTATGAACAGAGAAATTACTGTATCTTGCAAACTGAGATAATCATCCATAATGTCTGATATTCCTGTAGACGAAACGAGCAGTGCACCCAAACAAACAAGCAAACCTTGATTGTTCAGCTCAAGGCTGAGGAGCAGTAATAACCAATCCCCCATTCTGTCAGCTCCCGTTGTCACGAGCTCCTTCCAGCTCTGGGTACTGGGGAGTCGGCGCTACAGATTGTGCTCGAATGATGCTCACGTACAACTACAGTGTAGGGCTGTGTTAACAACTGCAAATGAAATCAAGGTGAGTGCATGTTCTGAATGGTATTTTAAAAAATCAAGATTTATGACTTCTACTTTTGGTAAGACATCCTGTAATTGTTGTATTTTCCTCCTCCACCTACTCTCATTGTGAGGAGATGAATACTCATACAATTAAAAATATCTTGCCATGCCTATTTAAAAAGACAATACCCCGATAATTACACATAATGAACAAACATATATGCTAAATAGGCATTGGATATCTGAACAACAGAATTTATTCTAGTGATTTATTCCAATGCATAGAGTACTATGTGGAGTCCTTCAAGGCTTCGTATTCCCTACAGATTTCATAGCCTCATATAAATTTGTATCACCTTCCAAAACTGTATCAAATACACCAAATTGCCTGCTACAGTGATCTATAAGTAAAATTTTGGCAAGTATATATGTATTTTTCCACAATGTCAAAATGTAATCTTGCATGCAACATCCCACCAAGCCAAGCTTTTGTTTCTGCCCATAACCACAAAAGACTGAGCTCACCCATGCAAGCAGGTATCCCCTAAATTTGCTGTTAGTGCCTCTGTATGGATATTTAGGAAAAGACTTTTACAGATCTGTAAGCACTGGTGAAGACACAAGCTGAACAAGGATTTTTTACTCTGTTTTTGTTTGTTTGTTTGTTTGTTTGTTGTTTTGTGTTTTTTGTTTTTGGTGTTTTTTTTGTTTGTTTGTTTTTTTTTGTTTTTTTTTTGGTAGTGTCTTCCTTATACTGGTAAAGATGTAGCAGCTAACAGTTGTTTGCATCATGCTGGAGTAATAACATGATATTAATATTTTATTCTAAACAGAATTCCTTAGTGGACAGTAGATGGTATCCATAAAGTCCAATTCTCTTTCCAGCAATCTTTTGAATTATGACTCTGCCAGAGAAGGTTAAATGTGTTTTTCTGGGATGATTTCCTAGCCCAGGAGAATTACTTATTATTATTATAATTATTATTAACAATTTATTATGTTGTTCCCAAACCAAGATAATTATGCATAGAGTTCTCTGATTTGTTTGTTTGGTTTATTTTTTTCTTTTCCTGTTTTGGTTTGGTTTTATCATTGTTGCTTTTTGTTAGTTGGTATGTGTATATGATTTCCTCTGGCTGTTTGCAAGGGACATACAACCCACATACAGAACCCCTAGTTTGTAGAAAGGCACTAGACTGTAGAAAGCGGTTTTAAAGTTTTTCTAAGAATATTAACTGCACTACCACTCAGAGCTATAAAAATGTTGTATCTATCTAAGACTATTTAAAACAAAAAAATAGCATTGCAGCATTTGTAACATACTAAGCTATGTTATTTTGATTTCAAGAAGGAATATCTTGTGTTTCTATAAGCTCTGCTGCACGTTTGGGGGACAGGTTCTCGCTGTAGTTGAAACACTGTTGAGTGTTGTATTTTTGTATGAAAAGAAAGTGAGAAGGATGGGTGGAAGGCATCTTACAGCCTTTCCATCCTCAAGGTTCCTGTCTAAGCAAAGCAGAATTCCCAGGCTCAAAGTCAAAGCATAGTTTTGGTTACATGGCAGCAGCTGAAGCAGGCCTTTCCTGGAGCAACAGGTTCTGCTGCAATACCAGACATTGTGCCAGCCAGAAGTGAATTATGAAACTTCCAAGGAAAAGACCAGCTATGTACACTCACCCAAATTGGGATCCTTCTTGGAGTTTTTGTGCAATGCAGTTTGCAAGAGACTGGGACGGGCTGAAAACTTCCAGAATTGTTTTTTCATTGAGTCTTTCCATAAGAAACTTCAGGAAGGCACAGCTGCCTGCATTTTTAGCCCAAAGATCCATTCCCTGAAGAAGGCATGTGAGCTACAAGGCACAGCTAGGTCATGCAAAACCAAAACCTCCTCTGACAACCAAGTGGCAACTGCCTTAACAGCTGCCTTCAGTGCCCCCTGAGCTTTGACTGCCCAACAGCTGAGAAAAGGAAAGCTGCTGAGATGTTGAGCTGGACAACCTACATGCTCAGTGCCAAAAAGTTTCAGGAGTTGCTGCTTTTTGAGTACTTCTCTTCCAGAGTATTGCCATTTCTCATAGGCCATTGCTTTGCTCTGAAGTGCCATTGAACGTGAGGTTGCCTATCCCCAGGGTCTCCCTTCACAGCAATCTTCCTGGAACACTTTAGCTTGGCTTTCACTGTTGCCTTATCAAGGTACAAACTGCACTGCAACTTGAAAAGATTTCTGTCCCACTTAATCCTTTCCACTCCAATCTCCAACACCTTGTATGCACCTGTTGGTAGAAAAATTTTCCCAATCTTCGCAATACTAGACTACTTTCCTGCCAGCTGATAAGAAACAACAGCCAAAAAGAAGTGAGAAGTGACTGATCACGTTTTTAACTGATTGTAATGCAAAAAATATTTTGAAAATAAGTAATACTTGCAATTCAGTCTCAGGAGGTTTCACATATAAAACAGACAAAAAGATTGTATATTCAAAGGTTAGTCTACAATTGCACATTGTCCCTCTGCAACTGCACAACCTCTAGATATCCAAGCATCCCAACTATATGCATGCATATCCAATTAATCCATGTTTATGAGTCGATCTATGCATATACTCACCTGCAAAAGATTAAAAAAAATCTGACAAATGCATGCATCTGTACTCAAATCACATGCACAAATACATGTAATACTTAAAATACTTATTCTGCAGCTGTACATGTAAATTAGAAAAATTTTGTGTATGGATGCAAAGATGATATAAGACATCCATTCCATTTTTTCAGCAATTGCATTGTATGTATTATGTACTGTTGTATGTATCTATGTATTAGAGAGCTACAATTTATTTTAGTATGCCTGTCCCACTTTTAGAAATTCCTACTTCTTGCATGTTTAGTGAAATTAGGGAATTCTGAAAAGGGGTATTTATGGTGCTTTGCACATGATGATGGCAGGAAGAGAGAAGATAGGTTGAACTAGAAGGGGAAAAATACCTGTCAATTATTCTCTTCAACCTGCAAGCAGAAAAAGCCAAAATTTTTCTCTTTTTGATAGTTTTCCTAGGTGCAAATGCTATTTTGATAGCTTTTCACAAGCTATGTCACTTCAATTTACCATTTTTCTTGTGAAAGCCTAATTTTAAAATGGCTGACCCATCCTAAGAACATAAATACAGCTTGTTAGTCAAAATACTTGTTTTTACTAGCATTTCTTTGAGAGAGACAATGGGGGAATAGAACTTGAGAACTGACAGAAAGACATCCAGCAACCTTGAGTTTACATCTGTCTGATGATTTTAGTTAAACCTGATGGCATTTCTTAGCATCAATAAATCTAACAGCTACTGCTAGTACCTGAAGAGCTACTTGGATGGTCAAGATGAGACATGACAGAGGCTCAGATGTAGAGATTGAGACTCCCCTCTTCAATTTACACACAAATTAAAAATGGTGTAGCAATGGCAATAATAGGAGCTCTTCATATAGGAGAGGAGAACCCTGACCTTCTCTATCAGAATACCTTTTCATACTACTTAGTTCCTGCCATTTTCAAATGAATGTTCCTTGATCTTGTCCAGAAAAATGGCTAATCCTTTTGCAAAACAAGGAGTTGGAAGAAGACCTATGCAAGTTAAAGTTTCTATGAAAATCAACATACTCACTATTTTAGGTACAAGTAACTATTCACAGACAAGTGATTTTCAAGGTGTGGTCAACAGATTCCTGCGAGCACTTCTTTACAAGTAGCACTTAAACATTCTTTTGTATGATGAACAGCTGCATACCATATACTTGTTCCTGTCAGCTGCTTGTAAATCACATTTTTTAAAACACATTCCCACCCACTTATTAACATGCAAGCAATTGTTGTGATAACATTAAGAATGATACACTATAAAGAAAATGTCTGTGCAAGGAAGCCATTTACCCATTTAAGATCTCTCCCACAGAGATAATTATTGCATCTTACACTTGGATTACTGCCTGAGGCAGAAAGTTGAGCAGGTATGGAAAGGATTAAGTTTAAACGGTAGAATTGTTAAGGAATACTTCCACATCATGAAATAAGACAAAATATGAAGATTAAGAGTTAGATTTAATGATCAGTGAAAATTATGACTGAACTCAGCTCTTATGCTTCTTTTCTGAGAATTTAGGAAAACATCAGGTTTAAGTAATCGGTAGCATATTTAAACAAAAATATATGCATTGCACAAGGATAAAAAGCAATACTGAAATTGCAAAGATTTTCATTTCCTGTAAGAAATTAAAATGATGCACTAGTGAAAAAGTGGAATGGGAATATTTCAGTAGTCAGAATAAATATTTAATAAAAACCACACACCCAAGACAAAGTATCAAAACAAGAGAGCTTAGTATTTGAAAGGATACTACCTACATTGCCTTGTGTTAAACATGACTAAATTCAGTGGTTTAATTATCACACTGCCTTGAGCAAACATTGCTTATATTAGTGTTGTAAAAAGTCATGAGAATAGAAATACTGTTGCAATGACAGAAATAGTAAAACCAGCTTGCTATAAACAAGGAATAATTTACTACACCAAGGTGTCAATCCACATCCATTAATACAAAGTCACCAAAATCAGCTACTGCATAGCATACTGGTTACTGTACCAAAATGCCTTTATCAGCATTCAATGAACTGGAGAAGAAACCACTCTTTTTAATATAATTTTTAAAAACAATCAGATGATTGACAGTTGAAGAAACCCCACACATTTCCTTTAAAATAAAAAAAAAAGCAGAGTCTAAGGATCTTAAGAGCACCGTAAGATTCCTTACCAGGTAAAAGAGTACAAACCATTAGCATTGTAAATAAAGACCATCTAAAAGTTAATATATCATTCCATATTTAGAATGCAACTGAAAATTTTAGTGAATTGTTGCATCCTCCTGCAAAATACTACAGTAGCATTTTGATGACTTTGTTAAATTCTGGAAACAAATAATACAAAGAAAAACTGGTTTTCCTGTTCAGCAGAGGTCTAGAAAAATTTCAGCTGATGTGTAAACTGAAATGTAGATAATGAGAATACAAACAGATTTGTTGGGGGAAAGGAGTGTCTGGCCTACCCCAGTAATTCACCATTCAGTTCTTCCAATGTGTCTTTGAAAGTAGCATTACTTTATATCCCTGACTAGCAACAACTTCTATGAGTGCTATTTTCTCAATGTTAAGGATTCTGCATTGAAGATGTTTCTCAACCCCTTATCCTTCAATTCCCACCCATTGCTCCCTCACATTTAGGAGTTGTGGTTTTCTCACATAAAGTATTGTAATACCTTTTGCTATTTGATAAGTGATATGCAGTCAACATTATTTCTATTTTCAAAGCACTGAGAACACTTTCCAGTTGGCTCACAAATTAAACAATAATTAAAAATAGTATTCTCCCCTTATTCATTTGTGACATAGTAATGACTATTCACCATTTAATATACGTTCAATTTCTTCTAGTCTTTTCAATGCAGCAACTCTCTTTTTCTCAATGTCTTTGATTTCTTTTGTAGATTTTTTGGGAGTCTCTTTGTCCATACTGCTTTTCTCTGCCGGTTTCTTATTTTTTGAGTGCTCTTTATTATCAACTGTCGATTGGGTGGTTGTCTTCTCCCTTTTTGCTTCTTTCAAATTCTGAAATGAATTTTTTTTTGCTTCTGTAGCTGCAGTACCATCTGATGGAAGTGATGACTGTTCCATAGCACCAAGTGATGCAATTTTACTTCTAACTATGTTTAGATGACGCTGAATATACTCTTCATGAGGTGCCAGTGCTAGTGTTTCAACCAGACATTTTTCTGCCTTTATTAAATCTTTTTCTTCAAAATAAACCACACAAAGATTATGTTTTCCTTGTACATTGTTGGGATCCAGTTCCAAAATTTTTTCAAAACACATTTTTGCTCCAACAATATCCTTCTTTTGGTTCATGAGGATATCTCCTTTCAAAATCAGACCTTTGGTATGATCAGGGTAGTATCTTAGTAGGTCTTCCAAGACAGGCAAAGCCATCAATTCTTTTCCTGTCTGAGAATAAAGCAGGGCCAAATTGAACAAAGCACTTCGGAAGTTTGGCTGTAACCTTATAGCTTTCTTCATCCATGCCTCTGCTTCCCTGTCTTTTTTGTCATCCATTGCTAGCATACCCAAATTGAAGTATCCATTTGAATCCTGCGGTTCTTCTTTCACATAATGTAGCAGTCTTTGTTTAGCTTCAGGTCTAAGTCGAGCATCACCTAAGTGACAGAAAATGCGTTTAATTCTTAAGATATTTCCTGAAACATTCATTCTGAAGGATTTTTAGTCTGTAAAATGGTAATCTTTATACAAATTAAAATGCAACTGTAAAAGGGAAAGGGTTTAAAATGCTACTTTTTATCATAGCTGTGTAACAGAAAAAGCAAATGTTATCTACCTTATTTACAGAATGAAACTACATACAGTTGACTTCTAGCCTAAGTCAGCATCATTACTCTATTACCTGTTGAATGATATTTAGGTTTGATTTAACAGATACAGGAGGTGTCTATACATGCTTAAGAGAAATTATTTTCATGCACAGTTGAGCAAATGGAACGCAGAGCAGACATCAGTTCTGACAAACCAGCTCTTACAGAAGCAAACTTTGAGTGGAAGATCTCATTTGATTAAAGACAGATTGAAACAGTTTAGACAGAGAGCACATAGAGGTGACTTCTAATGTAGCCAGACTAAAGTATCTTCTAACACCAAAACAATAAAACCCGTAACCCCAACATTCTAATCTGCATTAAAGTTAGAAAAAGATTTAGTAAAACAATTTTATCTGACAATACCAGGATTAGCTAGACGTGCTTGTGATCTGTGCTATTTTACTAAATAATACAGTGAACATATTTTAGTAATGAATTCTAGACACAGACTTACTGAAGGATAGAACTCTTTCACTCCCTGAAACAATGTTGCACCTTCTAGTATGAATAAGTGACTACTAATACTTCTTTTTGTTTGAAGCTGCATACTTCTACAGACAAGGAACAAGGCACGTCTTGAACTACCTAACTTACAACGTGAGAAGAGATGGAAAATTATCAAATGTCATCAACTTCAATCAACTGTTTTATCTTTCTTAGGGGCAGTTTACCATCTCAATGAAAGGGAAACAAATCTTAGCAGTTCACTTGCCAAATACTCTTTGCAACAGCCTTAATTCAGTAAAGGGCCCACCCTTACCCACAGAGCTATACATATGAAAAATCAAACCCATGAAAATCCAACTGAATTCATCCTAACTAGCAGTGTCACAGAAAAACCTATGAAAACATTCATATTTTTAGAGCTGGATTTAAACCCAGAGACGTAAGCTAGATTTTTGAGTCAATAATTATATTGATCACTATAAATGCAACCCAAATATTTAACATATTTTACTAAGTACTATCTTTAAAGATTATTTTGAAGATGTTTAAGTAACGCTATTCTTTATACGTGTAGGACATTATATTGTAAAATAGCACTTGTATTAAAGATACTGATCAGCTAAGGTGTATGTACACTTTGCACAGACTCCATACACTACAAATTACAAGGCTATCATAGTCTATTTTTGGATGATGCTATGTCCTTCTCCTTTCCAAAACCAAAAGAGTTAATAATAAAAAAAAAACAATAGCATGGATCCTATAAAAGCAAACATGCAACTTGCATAAAAGGGACAGCTGACGTACCAGATTCCTGCATTAGCAGCGCTGAGTTGAATAACGCCAGTTTATGAGTTGGGTTGAGTTCTAGTGCTCGGTTGAAATTCTTCAGGGCTTCTGTTGGATCTTTCAGTTCAATGTAAACAATTGCCAAGTTGTACCAAAGGTCTGCATTGGTTCTGTCTAGTTCTAGAGCTCTAAGGTAAGCTTCCTTAGCTTTCAGAGGTTTGTTCATTTTTAGAAGTAGTTCTCCCCTGTTGAAGAACCATACTTATATTGTTATCCAGTTTTTAAAACTTTGGCTTCCTACAGACAGTAGTTGTCAGATAACAGTGTTTTCTTTATTTTGTTAGTTTTAAGCACAGAACAATACAAGACCCTCTTCTACATTCTATTCCTAAAGCTTTCAGCTCTCAAAAACCTGTATACAACAAATGCACAAGCAAGACAAGAACAAAAAAAGAAGTAATCAAGGGTGACTGATTTGGCTCTGTAATTACACTGCAAAGCTTTAGTTCAGGCATCTTTAAAACTCCCTAAGACCCAGTGAGAATCACAACAAACAAAATAGTGGACAGAAGCCTCAATACCCACATCCAATTTACTCTTAACTAAAATGCAATAATGTGAACTAAATAGTTTTAAGATTTGCATTTTCTGGACCTTCTTTAACAAAAAGTACAAAGAAAGCTCCATGATTCATACTAATCAAAAGCTTTTTAAGTTCAAAACAAAACTACAAGCTTAGAAATTTGAGTTAGAGATTCATAGAGAAATCTAATGGAAGTGTCTTTCTATACAACATTTGAATACAGAACCTACATGGAAATATGCCATTTGAAGCAGGAACTTAAAAGGACAGGACTTGTAATGAATAATTGATTATTGTCCCAAATTTTCATCTTCTCACTTGGGAGTGAAAGAATTTCAGCTGCTAATTGAACAGTACAAACTAAATACTGTTCATAGTACTGCAAATACAAAAATGTTTATTCAAGAGTAAGTATCTCTAAAATTAGAAAACATACCTGCTGATGTAGGCCTGCTTGAAATCCGGCCTCATACTAATTGCTTGTCGATATAACTGATCTGCTTCTTCAAGGCGAGACTCGTTTGCTCGAATTAAGTTTGCAAGATTGATATAAACATTTAGATGGTTAGGAGCAACTCTTGCTGCGTACTTTTTCCCTGGAATAATCTGTCAAAGAGAATATATGTACCAAACACAGATGAACAAAAATATGAAAGATGATCAGCACAGAGTTCCTTTTCACTCTGTCACATTTGTTTTAGGGTACTACTGGACATTAGTGTGTAGGCTCTAGATAATGACAAAGAGCAGTAATTCTTTTCCATGAAAATCTCAACAAAAATAAACAGAATACTTTTTATTCTTTAATTCTATGAAAACACAGATAACTTGTACAATACCTAAGATACCAGTTAATTAAGCTCTGCTATTACTTAATTTGGCTCATGTAGATAGCCACTGGAAACCAAACAGACCTTGCAAAACTTTCTGGCAAAACAGCCAGACAAAATATTTCCTAAAGCCTAAACTGCCATTCTGTCAGACATTTTCCTTCTTTTTTATCTTTCTTCCTCAGCCTAAGAAAAGTGCAAATAAGATTTTACAGCCAGTGATTTGCCAACTGATATAGAAAATGAAAAGTACTGAGGAAAGATGAAAATGCTATGACATTGCAACTGCTGTACTGTTTATACTTTATCCATTTAGAATCTTCATACGGTTTCAGAGAACAAACTTTTAAATGCCATGCTTCTAACTCAAAGGGCTGCTCATTTTTGTTGCCAGTCTCATTTTCACCACAGTTTTTATTACCTTCACATATTCTTAAAAATACTAGTCTCTTTTTCTCTAAAGAGCTTGAACAAGTTAAATTTCCTAGATATAAACACAACTTCACAAATAGGAAAGGTAACAAAACACATGCTTATAAAAGCATGTTCAGGCAAGTTTTTTTGTTGCTGCTGTGGCTACCTTCTCCAACCTCCAAATGTGTTTAAGCTTTCTCTGAAGGGCTCAGAAACTCAGTCACCATCAGTGTATAAGCTGTAAGTGAAAATAAACCAACTGTGACCAGAAACTGGGATTTGGCTGCTGCTTTCTCTTATAACCTCAATTTCAGAAAAAAAAAAATCAAAACACAACACATAAAAACTAAATAAAAACAGTTGTAGCAGAGTTCCAAGTTAGCATTTTTCTAACAGCCATGAGTGTATACAACCTATTTTTTTCATAGAAAGCTTTTAAAAGAACACTGATAAAGTATCAGCCACACAGAGCCACGAGAAAACCACAAAAAACGTATCACAAATATAGGTTCTGTCCTGCAGTGGTAGATAAAATAAAGTTACTAATTACCTGTGGCATCAATGATTTAGCAATCATATATGATTCTTCAGCTTCTTTAGTTTTGTTTAGGTTCTTGTAAGTTCTTCCTACATTCATGTGGGCACCAATATCATCTTAATAAAGAAAAGAATGAAATTTAAAATATTTCCAAGCACTAAGTATCATGAAATTAAACACCTCTGCATTCAGAGTAGCATGAAGTACAGATACTCGGATAGAACATCCCCATCAACAACAACAAAAAGCAATTCTATCAGTTTCCATCTTAATTATGAAGCTAATAATTTAACAATAAACTAAAGAGTGATCATAGAATTACGTGGGAAACTATAAAAAGTATGAGGTCCTATCATACTTCCCTATTTCTTGCTATGATAGAGGCATATAAATTGGAGGTTATTTATTAATCTTCTAAAAGGAAAGATTGCAACAATATGTAAAATGGATTAAATGCACATTTTGGTATTATCCAGATTTTTTTATTTTCTTACACACTTCCATAGTTTTGAATAAAAAACCAAAGTAATACTTATACTCCCTAAGAAATCACAGTTCAAGTTAATTCATAAAGAATGTTATACAAGGAATAGTTTTGAAAGTAATTTGCAGCTTTTTATAGATTGAAACATTTTTTTGGAGGACTTTTTTAGTTTATTTCCAAAAACCCCGGATCAATTAACTTACTATATGACACTGATGTTCAGTTGAAGCAAAATGGTCCATTGAGAAGCTGTTAAGTAAGCTAAGTATACTGAAATAGGAATGCAGAGATGGCAACTAATCAAAGCTTTACCTGGTTGCACTTGTGTGGCCTGTATGAAAAACTGCAGAGCTCTTTCAAAATTTTTTTCATTTTCTAACGCATGCCCCACATTGTTCCATAGTTTTGCATTGTTCTTATTTACCTAAAACCAGAAAAAGATGCCAAAGCATAAGGTATTAAGTTGAAATTACTTAAAAATTGTGTTTCTCTTGAAAATATCTTAAGACATATAAATGTACTGCACATGAAAGATTTCATCAAGCTACTATATGCAAAGAATAACAAAACACTACATACAAAATTATTTCACTGATCTTGTTGTGCAATATCAATTTGTTTTAGTTATTTGCCCCTAGAAATACCAAGCATCTTAAAATTCATTGTAACTGTTATGGGATACTTTGCAAACTGCCTTATCATGTCACATGATAAGAAATAACTTAGAAGAAATAACTCTATGCATCAAACTTTTTCTAGATTTTTGCACTGAAACGTATCCTGCTTTCATCCAGACAGAAGAATAAATTCAACTGCTTTGATGCAAGAAAAATTATCATCAATTTTCTGCACATGAACTTCTATGTGTGCACCACACCACTTTTAAAGCATTCCCAAAAGCAACTAATTAGATACCAATACTCTCAATATAGAAATTAATGTGCTGAAACAAGCACCATTTTTGTCCATTTTTATCATGTTTCATTGCAGCTTCTTAAGAACAACAACAAGAACTTCCCATTATCCTTTCCAAACAGAATACAGTACCTTTAAAGCGGACATAAATAAAGTGTACTCCGACTCCCAATCCCAGTTTCTGTGCAGTGTTTTTAAGGCATGAGTGAATAGCACCGCAGCCAAACAAACCCAAGAAATTTTTCTTAGCACACTATTAAATAAAACAAACAAAGACTTGTTGTAAGCACACCAACAATTCTAATTTATTAGAGTAAGTATCTCACATGCTAAAAGGCAAACAAAGAACCACAAATGTGATTAGCACACTCCACAGAGTGAAAGGAAATAATGTTTGATTTCAAATTAATTCTGTTTACCTGCTTTCTTTGTTATACCCATGCAACTCTCTTAAGAAGAACAAGCCCAAGTCACACAACACAACAGAACTTGTATAGAATGTTTACAGAAACTGTACTTCTCTTAAAACTTATCTGTAATTCAGGAAAATAAATATGATGCCAAAAAGTGAGGTTCTCCAAAACACTATAAAAAATGTTAAAAAATGAAAAAAGTAACTAGAAAATCACCTCATACTTTTGTTTCACAGACAATTCCACACATATTCTTTACTGCACACATTGCAAATCCTTCCCACACCGCAGAACACACCTTAAAGGAGAGACCTGTGGAGATTACCCCATCTTCCATAAAAATACGTAATCCCAGAGCTACTGTAATTTCTAAGTAGGAGAAAGATTTAGTGTCTTTCTAGCAATTTTATTTTTAAAACTGCAAACTGGGGCAAATATCACTCTCTGTGACAAGTTTGCTAGGAATAATCTTCATTTTGTGCAGTTTATTTTTCTGGAGTTTCAACATGACAGGTATAAAACACAGCCTTTAACATGCTGATCATTTGGTTTCTGGATTCTAATTCAATTATGAAAAAGATGTCAAACATTCTATAGCCTTCCCACAATTATGAATGTAATTTGTTTTTTTTTAAAAATCTCACTCTTTAGTGGACATACAGGTGTTCACCCCTAATAACTATTACTTACACTTGACTTATGGAACAGTTGTTCACTCTGCTAACTACTTCACAGGGGTTTACTGAAAACTGCAGGGTTTTTTCCCCCCTCTACTTTTAAGGTAAGAAAAAGGAAAACCAACATGTTTTGACTACCATCTTTGCTTTTAAAAATACTAAAAAGTGGAACTGTAAAATTAAGAGAGTAATTCTAAAACACTACCAAAGTGACCAGTGAGAACTGGCATATATACAGTAATCTGTACGCCCACCAGACTTGTAAGAAAGTTTTTTTTTCCTTTCCACATATTTCTAAAGCAAGGAGCCTTTTCTTTCTCATTTTAGAGAACTGATTTCCAATATTTCTGTAGTAAATGACACTAGCAGCCTAATTTTTCTCCCGAGCCATCCTCTCCTTGTTCCTTGCTTACTTTCACATCACTTCTATTTTTACTGCCTCATAGTGGGATTTGTGAGAGATACACACTCCCACGATATATCACTAATTTCTCATTATCCAGGTGCTGTCAGCCTCAGCAGCACCAGTTAGTGTCAATGTTACTGCAAGGCCTCATCTCTTACAACAGCAGATGACACAGACTGCAAATTGCTGCCTTTCCATTCGTCTGAACCGGCATTAGGATGCCACTGGGCTAAGCAGGGTAAAGCACCCATGTCAGTGGGAGGTATGCCCAAATCAGTGCAGAAGATACTAGAAAACACAAAAGCATGTGCAAAACATGCTTTTAGACCACAATTTTAAACCAAACTGTTAAACTGTTAACCAAAGAATTAACTGTATTGTCAAATTGTTAACCAAAGAATTCTTTTGTTTAAAAAATACTGAATGGCTCTGAGACCCATTCTTAGCATGGCATTTATGTACTCTTTTACTGATTAAATTTTCAGAAACTTTAATTTGCTGACACACACGCATTGTATAAACCCCAGTCAGTAATCAACTCTGAATAAAGTTAAACCAATTCTGATTTATATTCATCTCTTATTTTCATAGAAGATAACCATATTTATGGCTATGCAAGCTTTCCCACTAGGGCTTTTAGCAGTATAAATTTATTTACCTTTTATTTGATAATTTCTTCCATCCGTGTGCTACTAAAATGCAGAATCCCATACTAGGAACGTATAACACTCGTTCTGCTACTACAAATCCAACAGGAAAAAACAGGTTTGATGCAGGAATGAATGGTAGCACTATTAAGCAGAGTGCCTAGAGAGGAAATACAAATAACATTAGTAATCAAGATATTGGCAGTGACAAACTGTACCCAAGAAACAAGTTACAAATTACAAAAATAATCCCATAAAACCAGACATACGCAATAGATATTTGGTCCTTTTTTTTTTTAAATATTCAGATCTGGTTTACATTGAGATCACTCTGAATATGGCAAGTAGTAATCTGCAAATGATTCTATTCCTTACTTAAGGGCTTGAAAGCCTATTTGCTTTTCTATACTACAAAAAGAGGACAAATCAATAGGATCAAAGGATGAATTAAATTCAAAATGTTTTAATAAGCATTTCAGATACAGAAACAAGACAGCATAAGAACCTTGGACATTACCAAACAATTAAAAATTCGTATCATCTTATTTAAGGCATAAAGCAGCTATTTTACCAGTACAATAGAGTCTGGTTCATGTTTCTATTAGAAACGTGAAAAACAAAATCCAAATCAGTCACAGAATAAACATCAGTTTTTGGACAGAGCACTAAGAGCACCCCAAAATATTTGAAATTACAATGAACTTAACAACTGCACAATTGTAATTCTTAGGCTGGGGACTGACTTCTTATCAAAAATTGTGTTTAAGAGACAAAGAAATCCATCTGCTACAAAGAAAGTGGACATGACCAGCTGCTTTAGGTCCTCCGTTAAGTAGCAGCTTTCCAATCTCTGGTTACAGAAAAGACATAATTATTTCAAAATATCTAGCCTCAAAGTTACAAAAAAACCCAAACAAACCCAAACCAAACAAAAACAACAAAAAACCCCCACAAAAATGAAACTACAGAAATGGAATGTTCCTTTGAAGAAAGAGGAATTTTCAGTACAACTGGCTGTCTAG
Organism: Phylloscopus collybita; assembly: GCA_027886175.1. NCBI lineage: Eukaryota > Metazoa > Chordata > Aves > Passeriformes > Phylloscopidae > Phylloscopus > Phylloscopus collybita. Next base: position 42,372,119 of record JAJNNQ010000137.1, on the reverse strand, counting down.
ATTTAAGTGTAACTGCCTCTTCCATGCAAAAACAGTTAAATAATCCAGTTTGAAAATCAATTTAGGATTACATATATAAAAATGCAACACTGATTTAAAGCTTCAAGTAAGATTTTAATCTCGTATTTCAAGGATATTTCAAGAATGTGCACACGGATCATTAACAGAGCTCAGCTGCTGATACACAGTACTTCATTAAGCTCCATGAAAACAAAAACACAACTGAGCCTCACAATACACAGAATACATTGATTATTGGGGGATATTAATGGCTTACTGGAATGCAGCAATAGGCTTTGGCTTATCGTACTGTTTCATTTTGTAGTACATAACAATTAATATTTAATATAAAATATTGCATTCCCACTTCCTACAAAAATAGCTTCCAGGCACTTCAATGCTGAAGAAAATCAGCATCATATTGAAACATATATACAAAATAGGTATAGCTTAAAGGAAAACAACTTGCATTAAACGTGGACTATACTGTAAAAATGCCACCCTCAAACAAAAACTAATTGACTTATACCAAACGTGTGCTGAGAAACGCAATAACCCTTTCCTCTTGTGAGCTTCACTGCATAGAGAATAAACAGAAATGCAGGGAAATAAACAGCCTTAAAATTCAGAAGCTGTCCTATAAAAAAGTGAACCACTCTCCATACACATTTTTCCTGCTAACTGTGCAGTGGAGAAAAACTTATGCCTCAGCTTATATAAGGTGGAAAATGCAAGTACTTCTTTGTGCATTTGAAGTGCTGTAAAACTTACTTTCCTAGCATGTCACCTTGCATGCTTATGATACCAACAAGCTATCTAAATTTCTTCTCTTCATACACAGTTTCCAAATTCAGAACAAGACATTTCATCAGCAATACTAGATATCATTTTCACTGGTTTTTTAGTGATACATACTGCCTTGCTCCAGTGACAAGACAACAAAAAACATTTAAGTCAGAACTATAATGCTAGGTCTTTTAGAAGTGAATCAAAATTTGTCAGCTGCTTAGCAAAGAATCTTAGGTTATGCATAAATATTTCCACCCATCTGAAACTTTTGTTGGCTGATTAACATACTAAAAAAATACATTATTTCTGAAGCAGACCAAGATAAATGCATGCATGCAGCTTTGTTGTACATGTAACTGAACCACGGAACAAATAAGAAGTATGGTATAAGATTATCATTCAGCTTGCAAAAATTTGCAATGGAATCAATAATTGATGACTGGTTTTTTTCTCAAAAATACCATGTCCTTTGATCCTTCCCATTTCTTCCAAAATACTCTTTTCTGTCAATCCATCTCAGTTTTAAGATCATATATAATAGTGAATAGACAGACAGGAACTGATCTTACAGCTTGACAAAATCAGTTTTTCACTATAATCTGAAAACAACTTGCAGAAAAAAACCCAAAACAACAATACCAAAAGTAGAAACCTTATTCCTAAATGCAAAAATATGTCCTCTCTTTTACACCTGTGAGAAAGAAATTCAAATCTCTTGCTAAATACACATCACGACTACTGACATTTAAACAAAGTAGACAGCTTGCACAATGAAAATGCATTCTGGTCCTTGAAACACATTTAAATTCTACTGAAAGCCCCCATGTGCCAGTTGACCTCTGAGTAAGTGAGAAGGGCTGCAATACAGTTTACAAATACATAACAAGGGGCATATTTATTCTCATCCCTGACAGAATCACATACTCAATTGGAATTTAGGAGTTTTGTTGCTAGACAATGTTCCTCTTATGTGTTCATTCTAGCCCAAAAGGAGATGCATATAGTATCTCTGGGTCACAGCAGATTACATGTGACCATACAACCTGAGCCACTTACTCTTAACCAAAGGACAAAAACAGTGCATCATTCATACCATCAGTACTGTCTTGGAGGAATCCCCAGGGTATCGGAGGCTGAAGACCATCAAAGATCCCAGAAAGCAAAAAAAGGTAAGGGTGGCAACATTTCTAACATCTAACAAAGACTCCACAAGAGGAATAGTTCCCATTGTCCAGTCACAGCATAATTCTGAGGGATTGAGAAGAAGCCAAGCATTTACAGGGAGGAGGTAGTTGAAAGTCAGCTGTCTTGCTGGGGATGGACTAACAGCAGCTGGGTTATCAAACCTACAGCAAAAGAAAGGAGAAAAAGGAGCTTTTAATGAAGATAGATATGGCCTTGATTCACTTTGTGGCAAACTTCAGAGTCATAGCTAGAACTACTAATTACAGGCATGTAACATATCCTAATGTTTCTGCATTTGTTAGGTGTGAAACCAAGCACAATGATTCACTGAAGAGAGGGACAGAGCCTCCTCCATGTTTGTGAAAATGTTTTGGGATATAATCATCGTAAGTTCGAAGAAGCAGAATGATTTACACCCTGAAGTTGAGTTCAGGGGCCTTTGCTCATGTTTTTAATAGTTTGTCTCATTTTTTTTTCAGGGACAGTACTAGACTCTCGTATTTCTACATTGCTCAAAGTTAAGATAAATTAGTTTTTCAGTCCTAATGTCATTTACATACACTTATCTTCTATCAAGTAGTCTATTTGAAGACAAGCACATTTTCTGCATAGTACGTATCTAAAATGTAAAATATATTCTGTATGTTGAAGAGAAAAATTTAAGATGTTTGGAGAATTCAGCCAAAGTTCAAATACACAGACAATAAAAAATACTTAAGCAATAAGACATTTAACTTTTGAATTACTAAGATGAAATATCAACTGTAAACTTTTCTAAATGGCTGCATGCTCAGATACTTAAATATTTTGGAAATTTTAGTCAACTGTTGCTGAAATACACCATTTAGCAATTTCACAAAAAATTATCCAGACTGAATAATAATATTAAAATAGGTGAGTAACACTTAAGTTAACATATTTTTGGCCATTTCATTCTGACTTCATTAAGTCTCATCTTATTTATAAACAACTGTAAATAAGAAACATCTTACTATTACCTTGTAAACACTGGAAGCTGAGACTGGATAACCTGGACTCTGACAACTACAAGCAGGAGTGTACTGAACATTAGCACTATGAGCTTCAAGAGTGTTTGGAGCATAGAGAATGGAATACTGCCCTTCCCTCGAAGAATCTGTACAGCTGTGTCCAACAATGCTGGCAAGGTGTACTGCAAATTAAAAAATTGTTTATAATCAGGAAGACTCATTACTCCCTTAGATGAGCTACCTAATACTTTTTTCCTTGGTTTTCTCTAAAGGTTGTTACTTATTAAGTAAACTATCCCAACAGTTTCTTAGTGCCTTCATGATGAGTCCCCAAAACAAGGTCTCCATTCTAATTAATTATTCAAGTATTCTTGCTAACACTATCACAGCTGAACCTGTAAACCTGTAGCTATTTTGTGCTAACAGATAAAAAAATTGTACCATCTTCAGAAGCTTGAACAAATGAATCAAGACCATGAAATAAACTTTCATGAAGAAAAATCACTATTTACAGAATTATCAGCCCCTCTGAAAACTTGTCCTATAAAAAAAATCCTTAGAAATGATAGAAATACTATTAGTTTCCTGATTAGCCCTGGCTTTCTATTTTTATGCCTCTATGGCAGTAAGTCATCCTCCTAGCATCACGAACATCATGGTCTTGCATAGTTTCCCGTTACATAAGCTAATTTCTTCTCTGTGTACCTCTTTCCCTTTGTCTCCATAACTTCTGCTGGTTATGATTTATTGCTTCACATACACCGGTTAGCTAAGCTACAGAAACTGAAAGGTTTTTCAGGACTGGTAAAACTCTAAGTTGATGTGACACCTGTGCTTTCAGAAGAAGCCTCAGTTTGCATTTTATCATTCCTACTCAATTGACTTACACAATCTTCCTAAACTTTAGTGAAATTGAAGATCAGATCAAAAGTTACTAAAAGAAAGGAAGAGTGGGCTGAAAATCAGTCATGTACTGGTGATTTCCGTAAAAACCCAGCTAGAAAAATGTATTTTAATTCACTAGACCTGCAAAGGCAATAGTTACAAAGACATCTATGTGATTTTGGTATTTTGGCCTTGATTATGTGTCCCCAGGATAGACAATCTTTTGGCTTTTATTAGTGCATTTTTTGCAAAATTTTCCTGCAAGTAATTAAGGACTAATAACTATAAAATAAAATTTTCTTTAAATATGCAAAGCTATGTTTTTAATTGCATTTATTCTGACTATTAAAAAGTTTAGAATTATTTAATTGCAGGAAAATCTTGTTTCTTTAAGGAAAAGTTACTATTAATTTAAAGGTTTATCAAAGGTTAAAATGAAATATATCAGATAATGGTATTCTTCTAACAAAAAATTTCTTAAGAAAATTACTTATTCAAATAGAACTACTCTAAACATCTGGTTTCTCAATAGAAAATAATGAAATGAGTTTCATTAGTAGAATGTAGTTTTTTACTACAAGGATTAAAAACAAATAACCCCCCACCTTTACGCACCTCAAACTTTAATCAAGACTGTTACATGTTAGGATTTGCAAATCTCAGTCAGCTAAAACCATAGGCTTTCACTAAGACCTGTCAAGTCTTTACTGAGTATATTTGCTAACATCTCTGTCTGGCATGTAAAGAACAACTTTGAAGTAATTTGATTCCCTCACCGTGTGCACTCAAACATGAACTGACTCAAAAAAATCTGAAAAATGTAATGGAACTATTGAGTTAACCTTAACTGGGAAAAATCAGTGCTGAAATATGATGCTTCAAAGTGCTTAATAACTCATAGCAGAAATTCACTTTATTTATCAACAGCTTACCCCTTGAGCAATAAAGACTTCATACACACAGCATATCCCCACCACTGTTATTCCTTGTTCTTTACATAGTGTTGCAACAGCTACTAGAAATACAGTCACTGCAATTGGAGTCCACACTGCAAATAAAGAAGACATTACTGAAAATGTTTCATCTTACAAAAAACATCAACATTTAATAAAGTAAATTAACCTAAAAAGCGAAGACTTTGGATCCTCATGCTTGAATATGCCATGTTCTGTAAACTTGTTTAGTATGCAATTTCTCATGAAAGATGACTTTTACTCTACAAAAAATAATACACATGCATCAAATTCAAAACTGTCTCCCTTAAATTGAAAGACATAAATGATGGGTAAAAGGTAATTTTAAACCAAAATACCTCAGCATTTCCTAAACCACCAGAGCACTTTTTCAAATGGAATACTTTATAGGGACTCATTAATTGTCACTACGTCAATCTGACACTGGCAAGGAGGGAAGCCTCCTTCATATCCGCACTGAAACTTTGCAGTTTACTTGTGACTGACCATCTGAGACACCTCAACACCTCCTCTTAAATTGCAATAATAAAAGTCAGTACAAGAATCTTCTAGGGTAGGTGTTATAAATAAAGATTAGGTATTTAAGAAATACCTAAATCTTGGAGGGAAAAAAAAATGCAATTTATAATGGAAAGTAGTATTACATGGATATCTTGGCTCCAAAAGGGTTTTGGTACACACTTGCTGAATGACCAGTACACCTCTGTTACGGTTTGAAGAGCATTTTTATCAGTGATGAAGACATTAAATTATATCTCTATTTGTCAATCATTTACCTATGGTATTATCCGGCCCTTTAGACTTTGTGTACGACAAAAAAGCAGCTAGGAAAAAAATAGATGATAAAAGCTCTGCTCTGCCCACAACTCCAGTTACCTGAAAAATAAAAGAAGAAAAACCTTAATAATTATTAAGTATTTATTATTATTTGATATTTTCAGGCAGTATTTATTGAGTTTTTATTAGTAATCTAAGTATGCTATTTATATGTTTCTAGATATTACTATATAAAGCCAGTAGATCTTTAAGTAATTGTCCCATAGAGCACGAGAGTTAGCAATCCCCAGGAGCAAGAAACTGGGTAAGGGAAGCAAGAAGTCAGCATTGCTGAGTAGAGAACTGCTGGTCAAACTAAAGTAAAAGAAGCAAATGCCCAGGCAGCAGAAACAAGGACAGGTAAACTGGGATGAAGCTCAGTTATGCAGAGATGGGGTGAGGAAGGCCAAGGCAAAGCTGGAACTGAACGTCGCAAGGGACATAAAGAATAACAAGAAAGGTTTCTACAGGTAAGGTAACCAGAAAAGGAGTATCAGAGGTGTACGTCCCCACACCAACAGTGCTGAAAAACTGGTAACAATGGACAAGGAGAAGGCTGAGGTACTCAACAACATTTCTGCCTCAGTGTTCAATGGCACCCTTTGTTCCCTTGATGACACAGAAAGGAACGCATTTTATGAAATTCAGAGAAGCGTTAAAACACATATGGCAGAGAGTTGTTTCAGAATCCCCAAAGAAATACAGATTCATTCCTATTTCAAGAACTGTTTTCAAAAAACGCTAAGGTGAACCAACAACTGAATATGGAAGGCAGGTCATTATGCCCATGGTTATTGCAGCAGCCACTGTGTTTACTACCTTCTAGGACTATCATTCTTCCTCACTTGTCCTCTTCTGTAGTGCCTCTCATTGCTTCCGATTTTTTACAACATGGCCGAAAAATAGCATGCTGTTCTGAGGTAGATGGTGATATTTAGCTAAGGAAACTGCACAGCTCATGATTTAACTGACAATGCTGAAAACCGACATTTGACCATCCAGACCCAGCTAGAAAGTTTTATTGCTAGTACATTCTTGGCCAAGCATGACTGATCCAGCACAGCATAAAATGAGAAAGTAACTCAGTATCCAAGGTCACAGTGTAAAGAAAGCATTCTAATCTGAATCTGAAATCATACTCTGGTACTTCTCTTGGGACTACTGTATGTTTACCAAAGGATTCACTGAATCACGCACAAACAAAGCATGTTTCACAATCGGTAAGACATCACAGTTTGTGTTAATATTTTGAAGAGCATCTAAGTATTTGTTTCCAAAATATCTTAAGATGTTTCAGAGATTCCTGGCCTGGATTCCAAAACTGTCTAGCACTGAAACATTAAAGAGAACTTTATCTGTAGATCAGTTGAAAGAGAACATTAATAAAGCATGTTGGTGTGCCTCCACAGTTGACTGCCAACAAAAGAGAGGTTCTATTTCTGGATACAAACGTGACTTATGAGAGAAAATTCCAGCACTCACAAGGTTAGTTGACATCCTGTAGTTATAAAGGTGGTTTGCATACTTCTGGCCAGAACAGTAGCAAAGTAGCTAGGAAAACTGAACTGGAATTGTAAAGACAAGGACAAATGAAACTATGATGCTGTTATTCAATCCATTTCCTAAAAATGTCTTCCTCAGAAAAACAGAAAATACCACTGCAAGAGTTTTTTTCTGAACTCAAGCAGAAAATTATCTTCTACTTATCCTACTCTGATAACTTTTCCAGAAAAAATTAGTTTACCGTAAGATCGGCAAAGGGTTGAAATATTTAGGTATTGTATCTGCTGTTTCAAACTCTGTTGCAAGTGACTAATAAGCAGCAGATTAATTTGAAGGAATTAAGACCAGATACCTTTCAATTAGAAAAGATATAAAAAACTCTAGTCCTAACACACGTCTCATTATTACCTCCTCTCTTCTGTGTAAGGAAACTTGCACTTGTTCTTCTTTTTACACACTGAAAAAGGTGAGGGTAAGAGAAAACAAGCCCTTATCTGACTCTTCACTGAGTATCTAAGTACAACAGCTTGGGGATTCAGCTGGAATCGCAGTTTCACAGTTGTTTCCAGGCCAGCACCGCCTTGCAGCGCTCCTTGTGTTACGGTGCCCTCACGTGGCCAACACCGGGCACTACACACCCTTTGCCAAATGGCTTCGGAACTACGCAACATTGCCTTTCGCAATTACCTTTTGTTACACGATGGGCTGGAGGATTTGTACGGTATTTTTTACTAACTCTGATGCACAGTACTAACAGCATCTGTGCTACTTGCTATTTCGGGCAGAATCTGAAAGTTTAGGCATAATAAAGAACCATTGAAATTTGAAGTGAAAGTGATGGAATTACATCTAACCTGTGAGCCACTAACTTAAGTCATTGGCAACTTGCTAATGCTCCTGCAAAGATCCTGTCCCATTTACTACAGAGGCAAAGCCAAATTTAAAGCATGTTTTTTCAAAGAATCAGAAAACCAACTGAAATAAAGAATTTTATTTTTTTAAAATCTATATTTTTTCCAAGTTTTAGAGGGTGTGTGCTTTGGAGTAAGTAGAAATTTTTAGGTGCTTAACTTCTGAATGCAAAGCATTGCATTAACTTCTAGCAAGGACATGTTAGTAGCTTAAATAACAGCCAACTTTATCAACTAAGTTCTTGTAAAATTTGCTCAAAATTCATGGATGCAGGCTTCTTAAATTACTGCTTAAGGGAATCTGTACTATTAGTGAATAAGAGAGAGGTGCAAACTCTCTACCCAACGAATCAGGACCAAAAAAATTACAACATAAAGTAAGAGCAAACCCCCCTCATTTTATTAAAATCAAAAGACTATTTCTCCCTTCCTACCAAAAAAAAAACCAAAACAATACAGTAGTATCACCTCCAAAGCAGTAAAAGATTCAAACATTTTCACTTTTCTGAAAATATGCTAATACTATTAAAAAAACCCAAACAAACAAACAAACAAAAAACCACCAAAAACACGAAGCTTTGCAACACCTGTGTACTGAAATCCAGGAAAGCAAATTGAAGGGGAGCAGAAATAACAGCAGAAAATGCCACAAATCTGCTTTATCAGATTTTCTGGCAGAAATAAATCTAATGAATGGTATTTACAAGACTTCATTTCTTCCACATCACTGCAAGCCTGGCTGGCCATTAAAAAGTACATAATCAGAAAACTTGTGCAAATAAAGTTTGTTTGGTTTTTTTTTTAATAGCAGTGAAGAATTCCTTCAGAATCAAAGAAAAGAGTAGAGGACAAAAATTTATTCTTCCTTATACGTTAAAAAAAGTGGAAAGTTCAAACAGAACTGGGTTTAAGCTGGCTATAGCATAGCAACAACAAACCTAGAGAAAGTCCCACTGACACAGACACATTAACATAAACGAAAGTAGACAAAACAGACATGGTGATTAGCCACAAGGGATTCTGGAAATAAATTAAGAGGCATTCATAGTATTTGCAAAATAGGATACTGGATGAATCATCACAGAACACAAATGTCTACGCAAACTGAAGTCATAAAAGCCAATGTGCATAGCAGAGGCCTAAATTATTTAGTAACTAAATTCATGTTTCTTTAATTATTTTCCAGTAGCTGCATGTAATATAAAACAACTCTGAGCATGAAAATTTGTCACTTACACCACTCACTGCAAAGGGAAGAGTAAGTATGAGTAAAATCATACTTTCTGGAGTTAATACATACAAGCAGATATGAACACCACAAAATTTAAGTTTAATTAACACAGCTTGAACAAATTAAGTACATCACAGCTGTACGTACCGCTTCAGTATGTATTGGGTGCACTGCAAAGAGCAAGGATGCAACTATGCTGCTCCTATTGTCCAGGAAGAGCTTACAGACCTTGAGGAAGACTATGCAAACCACCACATGAAAGACCAGATTTAGAAAGTGGTAAGAAACTGCATTTAACTCGCTGAACAAATAGTTTAAGCGAAATGTTAGAACTGTGAGGGGACGGTAAGATTTATGGCTCCTCTCCTGAAAGAAAATAAATACATCAATCAGTCACCACTAACTTAAAAAGTGACTTTCACTCCAAAATAAACACCTATCCATATGTGAATCCCCTTCTAATGTCAGGCATCTACCTCCAAAACAAAGATATGAAAATCACTAGCCCAAAAAAAAAAAAAAGGTTTTTTTTTCCACTAGACATGGCTAAGGATTTTTTTTCAGTGTAAACATGTTAGTAAGTAGTCTTTGAAACTTTACTGGGGAAATGTAGGAACCTACTTAACCCTCAATAAATACAGAACTAAATGCTATCTGGAAGCTCTGGTTACAGAGTTATATGAAAATGGTGTATCAGAGTCTATTTGTAGAGCTAGCAAATAGTATGTCATAAGGAACTAATCCTGTAGGTTATGAACATAAGAAAAGATTATAAAGTGGAATGCCTTGATAAGCAGAGAAAATATGAATGGGAGAAAGTTTTTATTAATTTGCTCAGCAGTGAGCTGAGCAAATTAATGTGACATAAAACTATATCAAAATCCTTTAGCCATTGCCACTTAACAATGTTTATCAAGAACTTCAATGCCAATGCAGTTTTTCAGATAATACACAGCCACTCTACGTGGGCCACAAAACAGAAACTCTGAATTCACACCTATATACATATATATATACACTTAAATAAATTTAAAGGATTCAATATCCTAATTACAGGCTTGTTAAGTGTTATCTTTCCTTCCAAACCTTAAACACCCTTTTATGTCAATATCTAATTTTTGCAGGAGAAAAAAAAATTGCCCAGTGTTGTTCAATTTTGATATTGTGATTACATAGGAAATAACATCTTGCAACTGTGTGCTGTCAGTATAATTTCATTTTCTTACCAGTTCTTTTATTGAAGAAAGGGAAAGAATATAAGCTACATGTGTTCCTGATATTACTGTACAAAACACTAACATCACTGAATTCCATCAAATCCAAGCTACTCTGTTAAAACCACATCAAGAAAAAGAAGCATAAAAACACTCTGCCATGTCTTTTTCAACTTCCTAAACGTTTCAAAGTGTTTCACAAACCATTTACCTCAGACATTGGAGTGCCCCAGAAGTCATTCTGAAACAGATTTTTTAACGGAGTAGAAGGATGCAAATCTTTATTGTCCAAAATCGCTGAAACATCATCAAAAACAAACCCACAGAAGAGACTGTTCCAGTAGCAGGCTGCCACCACACCAACTATTAGTGCTGCTTCCTTCAGGCTTACGTCAGCCATCTTCTCTAGGCGGTTTCATGGACAAAAGCTGCAATATACATAGAGAAACTTGAGCAGTTTTAATTACTAAACTTGATAAAGTCAATTAAGACATCAAATACTTTAGAAGTTAATGACACTCCAACCTAAAAATCACTAGGATAGAAAACCTTCCTTTAATCACACATGTAACATGGTTTAGTTTTTAAAGTAAATACACTCATTAAAATATCTTACCCTTAAAAAGCCTTACAGAGGTGGATACACTGCTACTTTTCATGTTTTACACAGGGGGAAAGAATAAAAAGCATTGATAAGGAATTGTGATGCAGTTTTCAGCAGACAGCTATGCAGTTAAGAGAGTGCTGCAAACTGATAAACTATGAAAAACAAGTTCTCTGGAATCCCAAGTAATTTAACATACACAAAATTCTAAATTAGCAAAGACGCAGATAGTGTGTCAATTATTTATGGAGTTTAGGTTTAAAGGTGTTTCTCAAACTTACTTCAAAAGCAAGTAAAACTGACACTTCAAACATTTTGATGAACAAACAGGAAACTTGTAGAACTTCTTAAATACAGGGGTTCAAGGACAGGTATAGGCCAATAATAATAAAAAATTATAATAAGAAAAAGTTAAACTTACCATTGAAGTCACACTAGGCTCATCTGCATTCTTTCCAGAAGTTCACAAAAAGGTCATTTTTTTCTCAATTCTGCTAATTGCTCTGATGTCACTGACTGTTCATGAGACTACCATCTAAAAAAATAGCATGCAAAAAATGAAATTTATCTTATATTATTTTCTCTCATCTTGCATAAATTTCCTAAGCCCTAGAAACTATTAATCATCAGTTTTATGATTATTTACAAAATATTATATGGGTGGACTGATCAAAAGGTGAAAATACTGTGTATTGGGTTGTTTGAAAATACTGTTCTGCCTTGGAAGAATAAGAAGGCAACGACAGGTCAAAGGCATTTCTTTTGACCACTGGTCAACACTGCATGGACCACTGCCAACTGTTGGGACCAAAGATACTGAAAAGCTACAGATAGTCGACCACAGACTTCATTTTGAGAAATGAACAAGAGTATTTTCTCCCAAACTGTAGAGGGGGAGCATCTGTAAGGACACAGAGCAGCTAATATTAGCCAGATAATGCAGATTCATGAATACATAATGACCGCAGCCTTACATTTATAAAACAACGCTGACGAGCTATTTCAAAGCTACAGCCTGATTTATTGTCCTAAACCCTGAAATCCTGGTGATTTTTTTTTTTCTTTGGTCTGCTGGGCTTTTTAAAAATTGTGTTCAGATTTATCATAAAACATACTGAGCTGAAGGTGACTCGCAAGGATCACTGAGTCCAACCTCTGGCCCTGCACAGGACAACCCCAAGAATCACACCATGTGCCTGAGAGTGTTGTTCAAATGCTACTTGAACTTTGAAAACAGGCCACAGAGATCTAGATAGGTGATCCTGTTTGTGGTTTGCAGTGTGGACCTGAGAGCATGACAATCACTCATCATCACAACTAGTGGCAAAGGAGCAGTGGGTACAGGAAGGAATACATGTGAAACAAAATGCAGGTGAAGCTGAACTAAATACCAGGACACACATAACTTCAAAGAAATCAAACCAAACCATTTAGTGTTCCTCACATAACGTCAGTTAAGGGCTTTTTTAACTTTGTAGTACTTGGAGCACTAGCTATTGATGTTACTTTAACCAAGAAAACAGTTTTTTTAAAGCCGCCACCACCTTTGTAATTAACAAAAATAAGCAAAAAAAACACCGCAATGTTGAAGGTTGTTGCTACATCTTTTCTATAGAATCATACAATGATTTGGGTCAGAAGGGACCTTAAAGATCATCTAGTTCCAATCCCCCTGCCATGGGCTTGATCCCAGTATTTTAAAACACTAAGCTAAGTTTACAACTGAACCTATCTATGGTCTTCTTGGCAGCCAGAGAAATCTTATTAAAAAAGAAAACAAAGCATGCTACAAGAATACATGAAATGACAGCCCACTTTTGAACTTTAACTCACCACTTTTTTAGTTCCCCCTTCAAAGAAGGTGGATATGAAACATATGCTTCTACCCTGCCAGAATCTGAAATTCCTTTTTTGCAACAGCTTCTGAACAGTGTGCTTCCTATTTCTTGAAATTAACTAATTCTACTGAAAAGCAGTGACATCTGAAAAGGACCTACAATATGCATGTCAGGATTTTCCAACATACAAGCCTTTATTATTTTAAATACAGTGACATAGTAATATTACCACACAGAACCAACTGTAAGATTTATTTAAATTCAAGAAGGATTTAAGAAAAGGCACTGTTAGGTCAGCAGGGTTTTGGTGACTTCCAATTCTTTACCAACACTTATTCAGAAACACCTACTGCTATCCAAATAGCAAAAAACCAAAATTGATTCCTAAGTACTTTGTCTTATCAAAATGAAAAGCTTAACCCGCCTTAATTATTAGCTCTTTCAACTTTTAGTAGGTTTTCCCTTTTCCACACACAAAAGAGTATGTTAAAACATCTACTTTACTTATCTCTTAATCCTAGGTGATTCTGATGCTTTCACAAGCCTTTTGAGTTTCTAGTATTCCTTCTACTCAGAACTCTACACTCTACACCACTATTGGCCATGCTGCTCCCTGACAGGGCTCCACTTAACTACATGCCAGCTTAGGGAAAATATTGTCTTCATTTGAATGAAATGGAACTCCTAAGCTTAAATAAATTCAGATATTAGATAAATCCAAAGTTCATGTTTTAGTGGTTAGCCCACCATCAGAGAAACTTTTCAGAGAACTCCAGAAAATATTCACATTTAACACTGAAATTTTTTATTGCAAATCACCTTCTCCTTTACATGCACATTTCAATCACAGATGCAATTACAACTAAATGCAAATACATGGCTATACTTGGGTCTTTCAAGACAAGTATTTGAGTCACAGACCATCCAGGCAATCCTGAACAGTTTTACTAAATTTACTATAAGCAACAAATACACGCAACAAAATGCACTGATCTGGTTTTAGCAGCAAGTCACACAACATACTGCTTGAACTGTACCGAACCTGGCAACCTCTAAAGCATCCCACCATACCCCTTTCAAATTTTAGTTGTGTGCTAAAGCACTAGGTCTTGAAAACAGAAAGGCATAATGGAAATCTGGTAAAGCCCCCATATTCAGGCACTCTTCTTCCAGGTTAAGCACGAAGAGAAAAATGGGTAATGTAAGGCCACGTGCAACCTGTAGATTGCACAAAACAGCAGCACTTCTGACTTGCATCCTGGCATTCTAAGATCTTTTTTCCTGGAATGTACAGTAAAGATACACAGAGTTAGGAAAATGACTTTTTTCTACCTGGTCTGATGACAGGGTACTTTTAGTGCTCTTCTTGACTTAAAGCATAAATATGAAAAACAAATAAATTTTTGCAGTCCTTTATGTTAGCATAACAGTGCAGATTTTGAGGAAGTCTTGCCATCAGAACTACTACTCCCTATCTGCTACTGTAGCTGGGTCCACTGTCACATTCCAAGCTCCAAACCTGCAATACTAAGAATGCAAAACTAAAGCAGAGGCTTATAAAGAAACATCTGTATTTGGTAAGCCAGGAAAAAGTATGCCTGCCATTAAACTCAATGGAAAACAGCAACTGCTTCTTGGCAACCAAAACTACTTTCACGCCAACTAATTGTTACCAGTTTGATGCTAGAAAGTAAGAAGCCATATAAGGAGTATATAATACTGAGAACCTTGCAAATCACAGATGTGCAAGAGGCTTTTGAACCCTTGGTATGACTGGGCTCTCATGTGAGTGGATACATTCTCCTTCTTACCCAAGTGACACATCAATCAACCCAAGTATGGTCTTGCAAGTGCCAGTACTTCACTCCCAGGGATGGACGTATTTGATGAACACTTGCAAAATGCTGCCTAACAACCTCTTTGTTAAAACAGACCTGCTGCAATGGAGAACCACATCACTACCTAGTCCTTAACATGCAAACAGACTGACCACCCCTCAAGTTACTATTTCATCTCACCCACCTGCTACTTTCACAGCTTCTAAGACGCCCCTCAGATACCTTAGCCACCCCTCGGGTATACAGCTGGGACTGCCAGCTTGTGGCCTAGTGCACAGCCACAGAGCTACTATTTGACTGGATGAAATCAGGACAGACATGTACTTCACATACTTTATTACAATGACGTATGCTGGACACTTTAATTTACAACAATATGTGACCATGTCATGAAGAAGATACAAGTGAAAACAATAAACAGCAAGGTAAGCCTTCAGAGTCAGAAACTGCACAATAGTCATGAAAGCCAACTGTAAAAAAATACCCAGGCTGTGCAAAACAGCCTATCATTGGACTAAATTTCTTAGGCTGTTTGGCACAGATGTCTGCACTTTGCACTGCACCCTTTTCATGTTTGTACAGAAACATTAAGTGGAAAGGACAGAAGAGAAACAGAACTCTCAAGCCCATTTGGCTCATATGGCCAAAGTTTTCCTCTTCCAGCTTCTCGAGATCCCTCTAATAGTTCATCCAGTCTTCAAGAATACCACACAAGAGTAAAACATAAGGAAGTCCCACAAAACTGAAAAAATGCACTGACAAAAGAACCAAATAACAACCACCAAAAGAGCCAAAGCACTTTCAGAAGGTAAGAAAACAAAATATTTCTCAACGACTGCTACTAAATATATGACACTAGAGATGGTTTAGCACATCACAGGCTGCAAGATGCAGTATCTGCATAAGAAAACCTCTGTCACAAATAAAAAATGCATAATGATGTTCTAAGAGTATTCTCAGTTGGGAAACTTGGGAGCACAGAAGCTATTTTCTGTCTATTAGAATTTAGAAAAAATTGGCAAGTGTGTATCTTGGCAACAATACTGCTGCGATCCCACAAATGTACAAAAGCTATTTAGCACTCCATAATTAGCTATCTGCCACTTTATATTAACAGACCCTTGCAGGAACAAATATGTTTTTGTCTATTAGACACATTTGACTATCAAACTTTAGAAACTTAAACATACATTTAAAGTTTTTTCTTCTACTGAGTAATGGCACTTTCATGGATTAAAAGGTGATGATAACAACATGCTATGTCAATTTACTAAAACATGATCAGGCAATACTGGAGATTTATTTACTCTAGAGACATAAACTTTATTAATCACTGAAGGTTCTGAACTGTTTAGAACATTATTTATAGTTCACACAGAAAACTTTCAAATTATCAAAGGTGGAAGACAATGAAGAGCTGTTAAAACCACTCCTATGGTTATTTTTATTTTTAAACAGGTAAGCAACTAGTTCATCTAAGAGCTGGTAGCTGAACTGATGAATATCAGCAGAGATATATATAAACCACTAGCACAGTCACTTAAAAATATCATTTTAATTCAGTTTCTGAGCCTCTGCTAATGTCCTAATTTGTATTGCCTGCTTGCTAACCTTTGTTTATTTTTATTTTGATTTCAACTGAACATTCTTTCTGCTGATTTACTACAAGTGTTTATTGACAGAGAGAGATCATAATTTTGTTTGTTTTGCCTTTCCAACAAAGTCTTAAACTTTATCTGCTCTTAAAAATGCCACTCCAAAGTACAACTCCAATATGAAACAATTTAGATGCACAGCTGAGATTTAAATGATTGGGCTTGAATCTGATCTAGAAGACAAGAAGTATTTGGGAAGATGAGAGGATAAATAATACAAAACATGCCTGCTTCACCCTTTCATCTTGCTGAGATCCCAAAACAGGATAAATATAACAAGGAAAGTTTTATTGTGATAACCTTCTTCTGCAAGATTTTCACTATCAGATCAAGAGGCGTGGGACTATTAGGAAATACTCTTCACTATACAGGAAGGAATGGGCTCCAGCCTTCTCTTCAGATGGTTCTAAGGAATAAGCAGAAGAGCATTGGCAGTTCTGATACAAAATCGGAACACATGTTGCAGGCCAGATGAAAGATCTCCCAGGGGAAAGAACTTGCTGGCAACCAAGCAGCTGAACTAACACTGGGGACATTTTAGGTTACTCTGGTACAAACAAGGACCAAAAGGTAACACAATTTAAAATGGGTTGAGATGAAGGTACTGGTTTAGCTGGTGGTTTAGCTTCAATTTGTTCAATGCAACAGGTACAAGTCAGTTTTAATACAAACCACACAGGTCTGGCTTGTACTTCATAACTTAAAAACTTAAATCAGTAACAGAATCTCACATTTATTTCAATGTCAACCCTTTATGGGTTTTTGCTACATTACATAAACAGTAACAAAATAATACAAAGAGTAACTGTATAAAACTTCTCTTGTGGCCTCACTGATGCAGAAATAGTGTCTCTAAAATAACACTGACCACCACTCTCAGAGTTCCAGAAATGCAACAGCAGAAACTGCATGCATGTTTACTCCAAAGAATAAATGAACAAAAGCTACATGTGAGGTATAAGCTGAAAACACAGCCTTTAGACTCTGCTACTCTGTCCTTACTTAGTATGCTGGGCCTGTATACCACTTCTTGTGTACTTTAAATAACATTCCATTAGGCTTTTCACAGTGCAGTTTCTCAATTAGGTCTTTGCAAGGACACACTGTTATCAAAGCTGTGATTTAACATGTATGTCTAACTCTTCTATCAGAGCAGGTCAAACTGCTCACTACAGAGCTGAAATGATTTCTTGGCTCCAGGACTATAAGTATCTATTACCACTAAAAGAAGATTATTAATTTACACAAAGTATAAGTGTTTTGCATCACATGAGGTGATGCAAAACATAAAAAAACTAATTTACTTGGTCCAAGCCTTACTATATTTTAAATGTTTTCTCATTTGGTGTGGGGTTAATACTTCAATTCTTTCTACTTTTTTCTCACTTTGGAGTTTCCATGCCCAGCTCAAACCCAAATACCTTTTACTTCTGCACCAACAGTCTTTACTAGCTGCACTATACAATTACAACCCAGATATGGTTTCATCACCCGTAAATGTAATAACATGTTTTCTGCTGATTCTGCAACAGAACACTCAAAAATGCTGATGCATATTAAATAAAACACATTAAATAGCTATACTGGCATAAACAGCTTGTTAAGATGATGAAGATGATTTAAAAAAAAGTTCCTATACAGAAGCATTCTAGCATCAATGGATTACTTTCTTTACCACAGAAGGATTAATTTCCTGAAGGCTTAGTTTGTGGCTAAGGTGCCATTATTTTCTGTGTCACATCCTACACTTCCTATAAAAGTCCCTGCTACTAAGAAATCATTGTTTTACACCTAAGCATAATTAATTTTATTTTTAGTAACATTACCCATTCATTAAATATAACCCAGTCTCCATCCCCTCCCAAATTACACAGTTTGCTTTTTGCATCCAATACGGAACTATAATTAACCAATCCCTGGCTGAGATGTAGAAGTCTTTGGAGTTGTGCTGTGACTGGAACAACCTGCATAACTATAGGGAGAGCAAGGCATCTTGCATCTTGTCAGTCTTCATTAAATATCAACACTGATCAAGAGATAGCAAAAAAATTGAAAACAATTATCAATCCAAACAAGGACAAAAGTACAAAGATAACGTTATAATCACCGTTCTCTTACCATTAAAAACAGAACAAACCCTCTTCAGCTCTCCACAACTATTTGAATAAAGAAATACAAAGAGATAAACATGCCTAGAATGGTTACTAGTTGTTTGGTTTTTTGTTGTTTTTGTCTTTTTGTTTGTTTTGTTT
The DNA here is from genome assembly GCA_027886175.1 of Phylloscopus collybita. Lineage (NCBI taxonomy): Eukaryota > Metazoa > Chordata > Aves > Passeriformes > Phylloscopidae > Phylloscopus > Phylloscopus collybita. The sequence continues at coordinate 42,353,435 of JAJNNQ010000137.1, read as the reverse complement.
TTGGGTTTTTTTTGTTGTTGTTGTTTTGTTTTTTATTTGAAGAGACGTCTTCACACCCATTTAACTAAACACAGGATCCCAAACTTTCTCGGCTACCAGACCACTACCAAAACTCAAACTTGCTGGCCAGTAGTACCCAATGGATTTGAGCAGTTTATAGATGTGCTTTTCCCCGTGCCTTCTGGCTCCCACTATTCCCTATCTACCCCCAAAGCACTCGCGTACCCGGGCCGTCCCGCAGCCCTCCCGTCGGCCGGGCAGGAACCAGCACGTCGCCCGCAGCCCTGGGGCGAGGCAGGCAAGGTACGGGCAGGCTGAGGCGGCCGAGCCAGGGCGCCGTCCCCAACCCCGCTCAAGCGGCGTAGTTAGGGGTCGGGACCGCACCGCAGCACAGCAGGCGAGGAGGGCTCACCGACACGGCACGGCAGGCACAGCCAGCGGACCGAAACTACCGTGGGCAGCAACTACACCGGACGCACTCCGCCCTGCCTTCCGCCCTCCTTCCTAGCCCACCCCCGGCAAGGCCCGTCGCCGGGGCGCGGCCGCAGCGCGCCGTGCCCGCCCTACCTGAGGCCGGGACAAGCACTGGGGCCGCAGCCCCGCCACCGGAGCCGACACCCACCGCGCGCTCCGCCGCCGCCGCATACGGCGCACGCGCGCCGCCCCGCTCGCCGGCCCGCAGAGGCTGTCGGGAAAAAGGTGGGCGGTGTGATCGGCCCAGAGGCATGCCGGGAGCTGTAGTATCGGGGAGTCTGCCCGGTAGCGGGGGTAGTGCTTGGGGCCGTTGCCTGTGTGAAGCGGCGCGCTTGGGCTGGATCGCGCCCTGGCTGCCCCTCGGGACTGAGAGGGCCCGCTTGGCGTTGTGGGGCTTGTCTGTGGGTGCCCCGGAGGCGCTGACTTTCACTGCGCCCACGAGTATCCGGGTCCGCGGGAGAGTCTGATGGCGTCGCCTGGCAGCGGCCACCGTCATCCTCCGGGAGCGGTGAGGCCACGGGGCGGGGGGTGCTCCTGGCAAGGAGACCAAAAGCTCCGGGAGCGGCCGGGATGGGGGCGGCGGGGCCGCTCCGCTCCTGCGGGCCGGCCGCGGGTCCCGGGCAGGCGCGTCCGGGCGCAGGCTGAGGCCGGGGAAGGAGCGTCCCGCTGCGTCTGCTCTCCGCTGCTGCCTCTGCTGTGCCTCGTTAGGAAGGCGGCTGCAAAATAAGGCATTTGTTAATTCGGCAGAGCTGGAATGGAACGGGGACAAACTTGTCTCAGCAGCATGGAGGGGTCCTGGGCTGTCACTACTATCCTATGGCTGGGATATGCCAAACAGGAGAGAGTGGGAGCCCTGCAAAGATGCTCTCTTGGCTGGGGCTTTGTAGTTAAGATCTTGTGCTTCGCAGAGCTGCTCCGGGTAAATGCAATTGGAAAGTCAAAAGTAATTTAAACTGGATTACCCCATGTAAGCAAATACGGGATTAGCAGAGCACATCTCCCGCGTGCTTGTGGTCTTTCTCGATATTAAGTCCCCTCGAGTACACACGCGCATGACTCTGTGCTGCCCATTGAACGCACCTTGATGGGAAAGGAAGCACTCTTCCTAGTAGTGCTTGATCTCACTGTGGCGGTAAGATACCACCCTATGAGGTTGGATTCATGTGAGCCTCTGCGTGGTTTCCTGTGGTCAGACCAGGGCATTGTTGTTCTGGCAGTACTTGAACATAGCCTCCAGACTTCCTTTTCTATCTGAGTCTGCTGCTGAACTTTAAACATCTGGCCGTTTTATGCATGTTTGATTCCCTGAGTAAGTCCAGAAAATCTTGTGTTATCCCATCTATTTCACGCATTTTGTAGACCCATGAGCTCAGCATCTCCTCACATGGATCATCTGTTTACTAAAACCACGTGTTTTAGTTGAGAACAACAGATGAGTGAAATTATAAAAAACTCTTCAATTAAATAAATTCTCCCACAGTGTGTATCTGCTGTGGAACATACTCTGTGCATAGATTGTACCCAGCTACCTTACTATAGCCGGTCTCCAACAAGTTGCATTCAGTTGTTTATGTACAGATATTTCTCCTTTTGGATAAAATTTTAGGACTGATATTTTCTTAGGACATTATTTTGTAAGTTAAGGGAAAAAGATATATGGAAATGGAAGGTAGGAAAGGATTGACAGTAAGTTTGTGTATTTGCTTTCAGAATAGTTTTGATTTTTGAGCATTTAAAACTCCTAAGTTCTACATCTCATTGTTTAAGAACAATGAATATGTTTAAGAACTCTGATGCCTAGACAGGTATGTTGCTGAAATCAACTAGTATTCAATTAACTGAATAAGGCAAAGTGCCAGTATTCTCCTTGTATTATCCTTTGCCATTACAACAAAACAGAAAAGCAGTAATGTATATAAGGTGTCATCCTTGTGGAGTCATGGACTGAATGTAATACATGGCAAACATTGAAGAAATGTAATAAATATAGGGGACCTTTCAAGTAGTTGACATAGTCAAAAAAGATGAAGGTCATTTTTATCCTTCCTTAAGCACACAGCTGTATTTCTGAGTCTGGCAGCTCTCCTTTCAGAATGCTGAGGCATATTAGTTTTGGAAATAATACCAGTTTCAGCCTTTTATTAAGGAAGGAGGTTTCAGTTGTTGAGTCTTTAAACTGCTGAATGAGAAAGAGGGTACATGATGGATCAGATCTCAAAATAATTGTGCTCAGCATACAGCATTGCTGAAGTTATTGATTGAACTTGATTTTTTTTCAATAAAATACATACTCTTGCTGTGTCATTAGGTTTTTGAATAATACTGCATTTACTATTCTAGTTAGTTTTATTTCTTTCCTAATTTTTCTTAACCATTTGTGCTATATTCATAATAATTTAGTAGATTAAAAATGTTCTATTCTAAACTTGGCAGAATTTGCGTTTTGAAATTTTGATCAGAAAGTCTAGAGACAACTCCAAAGAACAGAATAACCCAAGATTTCCAATCCCTTCTGCTTTTTTCAGATACTACATTGACTTTCAGGTATATGAGAAATCACTGTGGTCCACAGCAACCAGCAGGTAAGCAGTGGAAGAAAACTTTCCACCACTTTCTGATGAGATTTTTCTAAGTTTCTAGGTTAATTAATGTCCTTTATCAATTCAAGTATTTTAATCAAAAAGAAATGATGTTTAATACAATGTCAAGAAGTCGGTGCTCACAGTATCAAACTAATGAAGGTGTTGGTTGTATTTTAAATATTAGAAATAATTATTTTCATGTTTGTTCATTGGCATAAAAATACCACATTAAGAGATGGGGAAGAAAGCAAGACTGTTGAAGTTAAAATACAGGTCTTCTGTGTCCTGATCTACACTGTCATTGAGTATGCATGGTGTAATTTTTAACATAAAGAAAAAACAGTTTTATTATAGCCACCTAGTTTGCAATAGATCAAAATGTGAACAGAATGTTTATCAGTGTTACTGTTTTTAGATCATCTGGTGTGTTCAGTGGCCAGCCTTCATTAAATCATTTGACCTAAAATTAGCTTGCACTGATAATACCTGATAACTCTTATTTTAATCTTTGTTCCAGGAAAAAAAAAAAAGTCATACCTTCAATATGGCACCAATTTTAAATTGGAAGAAGCTCATGAAAGTTGATCCAGATACTCTGCCTCATCAAGAGGAACTAGCGGACAGATTGCTGGATATCGTGTTCAAGGTGCTTGAGAAAAAGGGAGCGTGAGGGTTTTGTTGTACCTTCTTCCCTAAACTCTCTCTGGTCTTTCATGTACATAAAAGATTTCTTTTGTGGATTTCATTGATAGTAGTGTAAAACCACTTTTGTCTCTTTCCTTAGATTGATGGGAAAGACTTAAAAACTGAAACTCCAGAAAAAATGATACACCTTTTTAAAATTACTCAATCACTACTAAAGGTTTGTATTTTCAGGCTTACTTTCTTCAGTTCTGCAGATATACTTGTGTATTTTTTTGTTTAAATGGAAGCATAATTTTTCTTTTTTTCCCCTGATCCTGAAAATACTGTTTACTCCTAAGGTAATTTATATGCTAAATGTGTGCTTGCACCAGAGTGCCTTCTTGTAGGTGTTGGAATTTAGTTGTGGGAATGGAAGTGAAGTGGAATAACATAATTATATAGATGGAAAATGCAAATAAATTTCTCAAAATAAATATGTTTTAAACATGAAGTCTATGGAACAATCTTTTCATTTATGGTAGTAGTAAATATTTTTTCTTTGCTTGCTGTTTTCTCAGATGAAAACCCAAGAGGTAGAACTGGCACTAGAAGAAGTAGAAAAAGCTGGCGAAGAGCAAGCCAGATGTGGTAAGCAAACTTTTTTATGCTGTTCCTAAATGATTTGTTAAATAAGTTTTTTAGATTTTTTTTTTCTTGCTGTTTTGTGGCTTTTTTTTAGAGAACTGGATAAAATACCAACTGCTCTAAAGTAAATTGCATCAATGAAGCCAAATACTTAAAGTCTAAGGTTAACCATTGTCGTTTTATGTGGTTTTTACCTTTTTGGGTAATTCACTATATATGTTCTATTTTAACAGAAAATAATTTTAAAACCAAGCTGATGAAACTTCAGAATGAATTAGAGGTACGTTTTAAAATTTTGTTAATAGTGTATAGAGTGCTGTGGTGGGGTCTTTTAATTATTTTATTTTAGACTAGTAATTATTTTATTTTAGACTAGTATATAGTCTTGTAAAGTGATGAAATAGCCATTGTTACATTTTAGTAAATGCTTTTGTTGTTTTTTTTCTGAATATGCATCAGTCTTGGGTGAATAATTACTTGGCTATTTTATACTTGAAGAATTCCCATTTATTTTAGTCCTAGCATCTGCTTTGGTTTTTTTAAAATTCTTTCTACTTTGAGTATCTACTATATTTATAATGTTATTTTAATACTCCTAAGATGGCACAAAAATCTGCTGGTGGTCGTGATACTCGTTTTTTGCGTGATGAGATCCGCCAACTGGAAAAACAATTGGAACAAAAAGAGAGACAGTTAACAGATACAGAAAAAGAGTTGGAAAAGGAGAAGAAAGTGAATGAACAGGTAAGAGGGACTTGAGCTTGACATCTCTAGAAGCTGTTCTGTCAAATATTTTGAAAACTTGATGTTCTGAAAAAAGCGTCTGAAATTAAAAAAAACCAAAACCACTAACAAAATAGAATTGCTGTGCATTTGTTTTCTTTTTTTCTTTCTGGAGTTCTTTGTGGTGTCAGTGATGCATATGAAGATTTTCTGTCTTGTAGCTTGCTCTTCGAATTGAAGATGCTGAAAATGAAAACATCAAATTCAGGAGAGAGGTTAGCAAAAATTATTGCTGATTTACTGTATTTTCAACTTTTTTAATAAATATGTTATTATATTTATGTATTTATAATTTTTGATGTTATGTTTAACTCTGGAACATTTCCTGTTTACTAGTGCAACGTAAATCTGTAGTACCTCTTCTCCAATGAAACATAGTTAATTGAAGTCAGGAAGTCCTACATTTCAGTTTGAATAGTCCTATTCTGCATTAGCTTGGCCTGGATTTTGGGTTTTGAATTTTTAGTATTTTTCTTATATATTTATTGCCAAGTAGATTTGTTTAATTATTGTCCATGGGTAAAAAAACCTTGATAATCATTTGTCAAAATACCCTTCTATATATATGTGCATGTAGAGGTATAACAAAAGCTATTTTATTTTCTCTCTCTATTGATTAATATTTAGTCTTCCAAAAGCAAAGCTATTTCTAATATTTTTCATGCTTTGTTCTCTTGGTCTTGTTTCTCCTTTTTAATGTGAAGAAAAAGCGCGTAAAGAAAAAGGTGAGGCTTCTAAGACTTTTAAAAGCAGACTGTAGGAACTTGGATGGGTTTTGTGTGTCATAGCTCTTTGTGTTAGCTTGTTAGAAATGCCACAAGTTTGTCTTCAACTCTTAGAAATGGATTTAAGTTTGAATTGCTTTTTGTGCAGAATGAACAATTACGTCAGGATGTGGTTGACTATCAGAGGCAAATAGATTCTCAAAAAGAAGCAATTCCATTACGAAGAGGAGAGGTTTCTGATTACTCATCACAGCTGTCCAAAAGAAGCTCTGAGCTTGTCCAGTATTTGGATGAAATTCAGGTAAAAATCTATGCATTCTATTGAGTAGCTATCGGAGTTTTACTTACCATAGTGTCTCTCATGACGCTATGTCAATTTACAGATAAAGTCATATGGAGTAAGGTAATTCATAATATTGATAGGGTTCTGTCATACATACAGTCTGCATCTATGAATTTGGCAGAGGTAATGAAGTTACTGACAGGGAAACAGACACGTATTATTTGCTGTTTGGATTTGTTGAAATTGATAACCTAGAGGGAAATTACTGTATTCTGTGCTAATTTTGTGTAAGACTTTCAAGTTCTTATGCAGGTATTAAGATGGACACTTTTTAAAAGCAGTGTTTTCTTTATTTTTGCAGAATTTGACTGAAGCTAATGAGAAGTTAGAGATTCAAAACCAAGAAATGAGGAAAAACCTTGAGGAATCTGTGCAAGAAATGGAGAAGATGACTGATGAATATAGCAAAATGAAACTGATTGTGCAACAGTCTGATATTATTATGGATGAGTTGAGAAAAGAGACAGATCGGTACAAATTTCAAGTAAGAAGTGACTCATTATTTAGTATAATATTTTAAGGTTTCTACTCTGTTTTATATTTTAGCTTAAGTTAAAACCTTCTGTCTATGCAGTTGAAACCACACACTCCTCTAAAGTAATGCTCTTTAAAAGTAGTGTTATCTTTGAATGTGGTACAGATTTTAAAATTTGACTGCAGATCACAAAATTTTTTTTTGTATAGAACGTTAGTCATGCACTGTTCTCAAAAGTCATTCCCTTGCTGTTGTAATAATAATCTGTTAAGTATTATGTACTTGATATAGAGTGTTTTTACATATATACATGTTAGGCCCAAACCTTTTTGTAATGTGGTGTTCTTCCAAATGGCATGTCTAGGTTCAAGATCTTTCAGACCAGCTGAAAGCAAAGAATGAGGAAGATGATCCACTCATGGCAGCTGTAAATGCAAAAGTTGAAGAATGGAAGGTATTTTTTAGTCTTTAGTACTTCTAAAGTAATTTTTAGGAATTTCTTCAAGTGTTCTGATGGTATTTTATCTTCTTTTCAGAAAATCTTAGCTTCAAAAGATGATGAACTCCTAGAGTATCAGCAAATGTTACTTAACTTGGAAGAGAAAATGAAAATGGTCCAACTTGATGTAGACAGAAACAGTATACTGTCCCTTCAGCAGGTACAATTCATGTGAGACACTGCACACCTGGAGATCACCATTAACCAGATATGCTATTGACCAAATATATATTTAGTCTTTCATAGCTTGCAAATATGAAATGCTTAATTTTGAGTATTAAGAGACAGGTCGATTCATTCCACTGCAAAGTTAGCTTAATAGACGATGTACAAAGAAAACTTCTCTGTACGTAGGTATGTATGTGTGTATGACCTGAACTCTTGGTAGCTGGCTCTGCTACTTTCATATTTATCTTTTCTAACTATTAAGTAGTGTTTCTAAAATTGGCTTAGCTTCTGTCCACTGCATTTGTTAGTTAAGGAGCAGTCTTACCTAGTACTTAATTTTCCGTGTTCATTTGTCTCATTAGATTAACTCTGTGTTCATCATATGATAGAGCAAGCTGAATTTGTGTATCTTTCATATTCAATTTGCAAAATTACATAATTCTTCATGATTTTGAATGTCTCCACTTTCTTAAAAAACATAACACCCTCCCTGTCCCCCTAAAATAATGTGGTCCATTAGGAATCCTGAAATAGTCTCTATGGAAAGCATACTCTCTGATTCCAGTATTTCCTGCCTTGTTTCAAGTTTTTGAGTAAATTGTAATGACATTTATGTTACATTTTGGGTTCTCATAAGCTGAGCAGTATGGTGAGATATATTTATGCAGTCTTCTAAACCTAGTGACACGTAGCTTTTCAAGAGAAAAACACCCTAAAGTATGAAATCAGCCTTAGGTATCAGAAGAGGAAAGCAGCTGAAAGTAATTTTGATAAGCAGCTGCTTGGTTTTAGCTGATTAGATGGCTGTAGAAGTTGCTTTTTGTGGGAGGACAGGTAGGGGAGGGAGGGGGCATTGTTAGCATGGCATTTTGAAATGTTTTGGGGAAATAAGCATGTATTTTAAGCAGACATTTAAAAATTAAATCAAGTTACTTCTCAGGTTTTTACTCAAAATGGACTGAGCTTGCTATCCTTCAGTGTGTTTGTATTTGAAAGGATTATACCTAGGTTTTTACAACTTCGTTAAGCTCTCTACTTTTAGGTTTCAAATGTGGTTATATTTGTAAGAAAGCCTGAAAGTTGTTTTTCAGAACATTGTATAAAGTATCCAAAGTATAAAGTAAGGATCTTGAGATTTTTACATTTTTATTACATTATTTTTGTTTTGCATTTTATTATTATTAATGCCTGTAGCTTTTTAAAAGTCTCTTTATCATTTACCACTTTTGTTATTCATCACAGAAAAAATAGTGTTAAGCTTTCTGTGTTGTTTCTAAAGTTTGTCTACAAAGTACGGAAATAGGGTAGTATACATAGAAGTCACTTCCACGGTCTGTGTGTACCTATGAATGTATATACATCCAAAACAAGAACCATACGAATTTTTAGGAGTTAGATGGCTTGCTGAAAGGCTGTCTGCAATTCATGTGTCATGTGTGGTGGATTGTTAGTCCTTGCAATCTTGAACTTGTATCTCTCATTTCCCAATGGCAATTGTTTATGAGGAAGCTGCAAGAAACCTGTATCATCTGAAACTTTTCATCTAACGTTGCAAACTCTTGGACTACTGTTCCCATTTAAAATCATTATACTAAAATGATGCTTATTTTTCTGTGTTTGAATGCTTTATTTTTACTTTCTTTTTATTTTTCCTGCTTTGCATTTATATACCGAACTTCTAGATAATATCTGAACTCTCTTTTGTAAGTACAGTATATTTGATCTTCTATAAATTGTTTTGTATTAGCTACATGTAATTTTGTCATTTTGCATGTGGTGTTCTGTATTGGTAGTTTGCCTGGCAGTAAAGAAGGATCCTTTAATGGACTTCCTATTTTTTGCATGCCTAGGGTGTGCAAGAGCGAGATGCTCAGATAAGATTGCTCACTGAGCAAGTTGAACAGTACACAAAAGAAATGGAGAAAAATGCATTCGTTATTGAGAAATTAAAAGATGATCTCCAAAAAGATAAAGGTAACATGACTATTTTGTATTGATGACAAATCAGGAAAATCAGAAACCACAAATTTACTGTGCATTTTTTTTTTAGAAGTACAGGAAAAAATTGCAATATTTGAGTAATGTTAGTCTCTAATATTTTTTTCTAATTTTCTTTTATTAAACATTTGTGAAGAGTTTAAATTTATCCAGAGTACCTCAGTGGGTTTTATGGGTAATAAAATTATACCTGACCTGCAAAAGTTAGAGCATAACATAAAAGGTCTCAGCTCCATCATGAATTGAAAAGGAGTAATAGCATGCAATTCCAAATAAATTCTGATGTCCCTTCTGTGCCTCACTTGGGATAAATATTGTTTGAAGGAAATGCTGGGGGAAAGAAAACCCAACCTCTTCTTATATGTATTGTCTTGTAATTTCCTAATTTAAAGGAGCAGGAAATTAGAATCTCCTTTATAATGTTTTCTGAAGTGTTTCTGTCTTGATTAATGGCAGATAGTAAGAATTCCTAGTTGGATTGTAAACATCCAGGTTTTTCTTTCCAGGTCACTCATCTCTTACACAGCAGAACCAAATTGGAGATATGCAAGAAAAATTAAAAATGCTGGAAGAGAGAACTATGGAGGCTGAGAAATCAGCAGAATTGGCAGAAGCACATGCTAGAGAAAAAGACAAAGAGCTTGTTGAGACTTTGAAAAGAATGAGAGACTATGAACTGGTAAACAGTTTGTTAGGGTGGAGAGGGTGTTAATCATATTTCTAGGAGAGTGTTTTGTCCTCCAATCTTTATTTAATTGTTCTAATTAAAAATTACATAAGTTACTTTGATGCCCTTCCCCTTCCTTCTTCCCTTCCCTATTGAACAGTGATTGAACACTCAAGATATGATTCTTCAAAGGATCATGTAGCTGGAAAACTCACTTTTGAAATATGCAGGCTCCTCTGTAGACAGATTTATAGGATCTGCTTTCTGTTCAGAATTTTTTTTCAGTAAGCATAGTGCAGAAGAGTGATAGAGGTTGAAAAACATTTTTTCTTGTCTGTGTAATGATGAAAGAAAGATTCATGATCTATTTCAGTAAGTCTCCTATTGGTTGTTTTGTTCTTACTTCCTTTGTGGGGTTTTTACAGGGAATATATGGCTTGGAAGAAGCTGTTGCTGAAATCAAAGATTTAAGAAAGCAAGTGAAAATACGAGAACATGAGATTGAGTCATTAATTAAGGAAGTCAATAAACTTGAGCTTAAAATAAATGACTTCCTTGATGAAAATGAAGACCTCAGAGAGCGCTTAGGTATGCTGTATCCGGTACATGTTCAATTATTTGTTTTGTAAAAATTGAAGTAGGATTCTATAATGGAAATTTCTCACAACACCAAGTCACTGGAAATAATTTGTTATAGTCTGCTAATATTTCCAAGTAGTTTTAATTAATTTGGACAAACTGCATGAAGGAAATTGGCTTACACATTTCTTTGACGGAAGAAAGTAGGAGAATAGGTTCTCTACTCTTTTTGGTTTTGATTCACCTTCAACCACACATTGCCTAATAAACTTCATAATGTGGTGTTTGGAAACGACAGCATCCTGAAGTTGTAATGCTAGATGAAACACACAGAGAAAACTTCAGATAGGCTTATTTTTAAATAGAAGAATTTAAAGGTAAATAAAGGTGAATAAAGTTGAAGTTAACTTTACTGTGGTTTAGGTTTGAGTAACTGAGGTAAAATTAATCTTTCTTCTGCTCTTAATATGTGGAGTATAAGATATGTGTTTATGTTATATAGATACATATTTTTATAGATAGTGTAAATATATTCAACTATCAACAAATTCTTTTTTTATCTCCACTTCTCTAGTTATGTGCTTACATAAATTAACTGCATTAACTAACATTAATGTTCCTCCTTAATGAATAACTGTGATATACTTTTTTTTAGGTCTTGAGCCAAAGACAATTCTTGATTTAAATGAATTCAGAAACAGCAAAGCACTAAAGCAGCAGCAATACAGAGCTGAAAACCAGATTCTTTTGCAAGAGGTAAGTGATAAATCCTATTTTTGTGTAAGAGCTATGTAATAAAAATGCATTTGAACAAAATGAAATACTGATCTGAATATAATATGTGAATAATAATATGCAGATTGAAAGACTAGAAGAGGAAAGAATTGAACTGAAAAAACACATTCGTAAATTGGCTCAGGAGAAAGGAAGAAGAGTTGCAGCAATAGGTAGGATGTTTTTTATACAAACTGTACTTTCAAAAACATTCTGTTTATACTTAAGCATGCACTTTCTGTTTATAGTTAATTTAGCTGTTTTATATTTACTCATCTGTTTAAATTAAAAGGCTAAATATATTGTATTAAATCTATAGGAAGAGATGAGTGGTTTTGGATTGCCTGATCTTACAGCCCAATATCTTCTTGAGTTGTGATGCATCACTGTCACTGTAATAGGTGCAGGATGATCTCCCCAAAATTTCTAGTAAATCTACTTAATTCATGTGTTTCAAAATTTTAAAAATTTCAATTCCATGCCACTCAGGGTACCATAATGCTCAGATGGAAAGGTAGAAAACCAGAACTCAGATATAATAAATGGAGTGTATTCTTTTGATTGGAGACCAGGTAAAATTTCCTAATAATTTATTATTTGTGCATCTACTTGCACTTAGGATTGGATGCTGATAATGTGCAGATGACTGATAGCTTTACTGAGGAGAAGGGAAAGAATTCAAGGAAGTTGGATTTCATGAGCAGACATGATATTGCTGAAGTAGAAGCCAAGGTAGGCTCGTAAAGCAAGTTTATGACCATTTCTTGTATTTCTCTTCCAAAAATTAAAACCACCTATTTTGTAAACATTTGTTAAAATACATATCTAGGGGCTTTTATAACTGCTTTTAAAAAAACTCAAAATGACTAATATGTTATTTTTTAGAAGACTAGTGAATATTCTATATTTTTTGTAAATACATCCTAGCAACTTATGTAATGTGGTATGCAGAAACATACTTGCAGGTAGAGTAGCACCAGCTGAAATTCTGAAGTTGGAGAAAAATATAGCTGAAAACAGAAAGGCTGTTTTCAGCTATATTTCTACTTAGAAAGGAAATCTACAGAGAAGAGCTTCTGGCATACGTGAGAATTCAGTTCACTTGGAAAAAAAACAGAAATATTTTTTGGTTTATTTAGGTTCTAAGCCTATGTGATAGAGTGGCAACTAGTTAAACACAAGTGTAATTTTGAAGCTCTTGGTGTTTTCATATCACTAGAGCTACAACTTACAAAGCCTCACAGGCTTCTGATTTGTACCAGACCACTATTCCAGCTGCCGCATGACCCAAGAGTACATATTTCACTATGGACAGTGTTAAATGGGATACACCTCATGTAGCTATTCCAGTGAATCCATTTCTGTTCCTATTTAGGCAAGAAATCAGTATGTGGACAGGGAAATTTTCATGAATGCATATTTCAAATTTGAAAAGTTTGGGACTAAAATATTAAACTGCTAAAATTAGATTCTGCATATTTTTTTGTCTAGGAGAAACTTTATTGGTTTTTTTTATGTTTTTCATTTTTTAGAATGAATATCTTGCAACTGAATTACGTGAGAGAGAGAGAGATTTGGAGAAGAACAGGACTGTAATGGCCAAATTTCAATCTAAATGTAAGTTACAACTGTTTTAAAACTAGGGAATATTATCAGGCACCTGTAGATAGTTTGCTCATTTAGTTGTTCTGTTTCTATAATTGTGACCATAAATATCTACTTGTAAAAAAAATCTTGTGTTTATATTAGTATATATCTTTGTATGTGTGTGTAAATATACATATATAATGTTACCAAGCCAGTGATAGTGTGAATAAACATAGTTTATTCACACTAAATACATTAACATATTATCTCTCGTGTTTTTCCTTCTTGATTCAGACCTAGTAAAGGCTTTAAGTGTGTGAGTAATCCCACTTGTAACAATTATACAACTTGTGTAATTGTAGGGCTTTTCTGGCTCAAAGGAAGTGTTGGGCAATTAGAGCCACTGCTTACATATATAACTATGTTAGCTGAAGTGCACTGCTTGAAAACTCAGAAATAAAAATAATTCTGATTTCTCTGGACAAGAAGCCTATTTTTTTTCCCCAGAGAATGTGAATTCTTAAAACTGTTTTTGAAATTTCAAAATAGACTTGGTGAAACTACTGAAGTTTTTGCAGTTCACTCCTGGGTGTTCAGGATGATTAGCCATATTGTTTGAATGTAGAGAGTGTCCTGACACGTTTGTTGCAGTTTTTTTAAGTTTTCAGACTTCTCGTTTTGTGCTGGAAAGTGGAATTTCATTGAGAAACTACAGGTGGTAGGAGTTTTGAGAGTCCTTGACAGCCACATAATTTAAATGCTACTTTTTTTCTCATTGTGCAGAAGGGATTCAGGCAATTACTAGATACCTCCTTGTTACACCCAGACATTTCCAACACAGCCATGTTTGTGAACTGGTAAAAGTGAGACAAGCTACTAAAGAATCTTAAAGTGAAATAACATTGAAGACTGGAAGGTTCAGTGAAGTCAGCTGTGTTCCCATGAAGCATTTAATTATTTTTTTCTTGATATTTCATCAGTAAGATACATCTTCCAGATTTTCCTAGCAGCTCTTGATATTAATTTCGTAATTGGTTATGCCTATGTATGTATAATATGAACATTCTTTTTATTTATCAAATCAACAAGCATCATGATGAAATATCCTAGGAAACCTTAAATCATTTTTCAGTGTTTTTTAACAGATTTGCAACTTTTATTACAGTAAAAGAGTTATCAGAAGAGAATAAACAACTTGAACAAGGAATGAAAGAAATTTTGCAAGCCATCAAGGAAATGCAGAAGGATTCTAGTATGAAGGGAGGAGAAACAGCCTTAGTAATCCCGAGTCTGGATCGCTTAGTTCATGTAAGCTTACTTTCTAAATTATTATTTAGCTTTATAGGATTTACAGGGTTAAAATGTCAGGCTCTTTGCTGATTTCATATAGTCTAGACTTGAGGGTTCCAATTTACTCTGAAAAAATTAAAGCTTTTCTACACTTTTTCTATGTTTTGTTAATTAACTGTTTACTGCATTAGGCAATGGAGTCAAAGAATTCAGACGGGATCTTTGATGCTAGTGTGCACTTGAAAGCCCAGGTTGACCAGCTTACAGGACGAAATGAGGAATTGAGACAGGAGCTCAGAGAGACTCAGAAGGAGGCAATAAGTTTGTCTAATCAGCTGGCAAGTGCCAATGAAAAGGTATATAATTTATTTTATATAATTTATTTTCTACTTCAAAAGTGGCTGTTCTGATAATTTAGAACAATCTGCTGATCTAGAAGACACTGAATTTAGCTTATGTGAACAGTGTCATTGTACAAATCTTCCTGAAATTTATGTAGTGGACCTATGAATTTGTCCTTTTTAACTTTAGATGTTAATGTTCTTAATGTTACTTTCTCATTACAATATTCCATCATGTTAAACACTAAGCATAGCTATCTTCTGGGGAGAACTGTGTCAAAAAAAGCTCACAGATCTATTTCTTAAAAAAAGCCAGGAGTTTTACATTTTTTGTTTATAAATATGTAACAGAAATTAAGTGTTTGAAATGATGAGTCATTCTGTAAAGTCCTATGTCTTGTTTTAAGTTGTAGAATTTATTCTGTGGAATAGTTCTTCCAGGGAAGGAATGAGGAACGAAATATTATCTTACAAGAAGCCAAGTTTAAATTTGCCTTTTATGACAGCTTTGGGGATGCAAAAAGATTTGCCAGAAACTAATCTTCTAAAATAATGTTCTACATACTGTTAGAGAACCAGAGAACTTTCAAATTAAATGAAAAGGCAAAGATTTGTTTAGAAAAAAATGTCAAACAACCACTGCAATAATTCTTTCCAAAACTTAGTCTTACTAAAGGAGTAGGAATGTACTGTGTTTTAAACAATTTGGAGTAAAACCGTGATGATATATGTAGTTACCCTGATTGCTAGGGTAATTTGGTAAATGTGGATGAATTTATTATGAATTTATTGATTTATGAATTCATAGCATTTTTAAAAGGCTGTTTTAAGGAGTATTAGAATGTTTTAGAATATAAGTGAAAATTAATTAGGTTGTTAATAACAACTCATGTAGCAATATATTTTTCATAATTTTTTTAATTTAATAGCAAGAACTACTTCCTTATGATAATTTTGTGTCCTGTCTTTAGGTGGAACAAATGAAAAATGAAATTTGCTTACTACGTCAGTCAGAAGGTGCCAATATTGTCTTCCAAACAGTGAATCTTCCAGAAGGAATGGCTTCTTCAAGTGTTAATACAATTAATTCTCTGAATGAATATTTAATACATCTTACACAGGTAAGTCATATATTCCTTGAAATAAAGAGTATTAGTAACATGTACCTAATTCCTCTAAAATCCAGTAGTGTGCTGTTTATGGACATGAGAGATCTCTCCAAAATAATTTCGGTGTTCCAACATGTACTAAACTCTTTGGGATATTCTGTAATTTAAAGCTGTGGGTATTTTGTTGTGCTGTAAGCCTGAAAGGTAATAGCTAACTAAATTTTGGACAGAAATTCAGATTTTTTTAAAGTCTGAATTTTTATCTAAGTATTTGCCCACTCTTCCTTCTACTTCCACAGTTGCACTCTTTCTATGAGAAATTCTCTCTTACTGCTGTCTGGATTCCACAGCTGAGTCTGCATGTGCAAATCCTACTTGAACAGTTTTTCCCTGTAGAGCCAAGGTTGCTATTAATTTACTATATGAATTTTCATTCCATTATTTGTCAAAAATACATCAACAACTGTAAATAAGGCATAAATACATTGAAACAGATTCCAGTGATTCCCATGGGAAGTGTAACAAACAGGCTATAGTAATGAAGAACTATTTCAGAATTGGAGTAAAAAAAGTTACCTTTTTATTATTATTAATTTATGTTTTTCTGTCTTTGATAATTTATTTTTTTTATTTTTTCATTAGAGAATATTTTTTCAGCTCTCTATGCTTATATAGTAGAAGAGTATTTGAGAAAATGGGAAGAAAATACCACTTGCCAGTTGGACATTCTTTGTGGGCTATTTACAGGTCATAGTGTTTTGAACTTCGAGGGCTGTGACCTGCAGTGCAATTGTGCTCTGTTTCACACTGATTAATGTGAATGCTGAAGCTCATTGGATTTTTTTCATCTGTTGCTTCCAAAGTAAATGCGTATTTCATGTTCATATTTCATGGCAGAAGCATCTATCATGAAAACACAAAGGACTGTCATTTTGATTAAATTACTAGTTTCATGTTTAAAACCTCCATTAATAATTTCTTTATTTTAATTTGGAAAATAATAATTAGGAACTGGAAAACAAAGAGAAGTTACTTAAACAATTAGAAGATGCAGTAGAGGACTACAAGCGAAAATTTGCAGTAATTCGTCATCAACAAGGCTTGCTGTATAAAGAGTATCAAAGGTATAGCTCTCTTTTCTGAATTATGAAAGTTCAATTATCTAAATATTTAAGTCTTGAAACAAGATTTGCTGCTATGTTGAAGTAGTTTGGGTAATGTTATAACTGCTGCCATGTTTGGTATGGATTCCATACACTTTCTTCAGTCCTGTAAAGATTCAGAAAATTCCTACAAAATCATCTTCTGCTGGACTCTTCTCATGTTGCATATTTTATCATGAGGATTTCATTGTGCTTCTGTATCTGATATCTTGCATTTTACTAGAACCTGGTATGATAGACTCTTCAGCCTAATTTTCTTTTGCTTGCACATATAGGTTCTAATAGGTTTTTGGGGGAGGAGAGGGGAGAAAAAGAAAACTGCTGTCCAAGTATAGTCAGAGATCTCTGAAAATTTCAGGTTGTCAGGATTTTGTGGTTGGTTTTCTTTTGCACTCCTAGTTCTTTTATATGCTTCAGTGAACCTAAATTCCATAAAATTATTCTTATGGTCAAAAAAAAAAAAAAAGTGTTTTCATCTGTTGGGACGATGGGGCTGAATATGATGATTTGGGTTTTTCAATTAACAAAGTGTTAGTTGGATGCTCTCTGGATTGGACTAAAAGTCACCTGGATGGCTTCTGGAATAAGAGTTTAACCTTTCAGAAACTTCTGTTTTTTCTTTGAATCAATTAAATTCCCAGACAATGTTATCTCTTTTTTTAGGCATTAGAGACAGCTTTTTATTGAAGGCTGTAATGTGCTGCCTCATTTACTGCTAGGAGAGATATCTCCAATGACAGGGAGGAAATGATGATTCAAGGCTCCTTCTCTAAACCTCATACAGATTGAAGTTACAGGAGGAGATTCTTTGACTTGACATCCAATTAAAGTCACTTTCAAAGAATTTTCTTTAGTTCTCCTCCATTTTACTCCATTATTTAGGAAACTGAGATATGTCTTTGAAGAGAAGATACCATTTCTAAAATACCTTTGCTGAACCATTTTTTAAAACTAGCCTAAGCTATTCCATATAGTCTATAGGATCTTCCTTATTAGACATGTATGCAAGATCATAGTTTTTGGGGTTTTTTGGGTTTTTTTCCCAAGTAAATAAATAAAGATGGATAGACAAGAGTAGTTCAGGCCAAAGTGAAGCTGAATAGGCTGAATCTTTTTTATGTTTTGGTTGTGGTTTTCACTGAAATAACAAAACAAGGGTGGGAAGTTATGTCCTTTAGACATCTGAAGAAAAAAGAAATGTAATAGAAAGAAAGATTTGCAGGCAAAAAAGTAGGCAAGTAAGGTATATATATCTCTGCATTATAATATACGTTTGAAGAACAAATAAGACACTGAAGAATTATTTTCATAATTTAACCAGCTGTAGGCTAAACAGAGGATATTGTTTTTCAGTAATCCATCTACAATTTATCATGTGCTTTTCAAATTACATTACTGCTAAAAGTAAGTATCTTGGTTTGCAATATTTCAGAATTACTGGTGAAGTTACAGTTTTAAAAATCATCAGGTTTTTCATTATAATAAATGAAAATTCGTTACTGTTTTAGTCAAAAGGAAAGCTGGCAAAAAGAATCAGAAAATATTAAAGAGGAAATGAAAAAACTAGAAGAGCAAAAAGAACAAGATGCTACAAAAATAAAGGCATATTCTGTAAGTAGTTTTATTACTTTCATTTTTCAAAAAGATTTTAGGACATTGAATAGAGGTTTTAATACACTACTCTAGTTTGTTAGATAAGGGGAAATGTGTACACGTGCCTCTTGTGTGTGCCCCAGGGTGCTGTGTACACATTTCCCCTATCTAACAAACTAGAGTACTCGGGGGGGCTGCAGTGTTGTGTGTGCCCGTTGGCCTTCCTTCAGTCTGCTAATCCATGCACTGGGGAGAAACCACCCCAAGAGGTCACATCACACACCTGAGGTGTGGGTCCCTAATTGTTGCACTTAGTACCTCCAGACCGTCTGGAGTGCTGAGGTGTTTTGTCCGACATGGAAGAATCACTCACTAATGCTCAGAAGATGCAAAGACAGTGGAGAAGCTTCTGAAGCTGAACCAGGTTATGAGTGCTGCATTATAACCTTTCTGCCCCTGCTGTGAGAAGTTTTTATGCTTTTTTTATGTCGGTTTTCAGGCTGACAACTTCTTTATTTTATGGTTACTATTCAGTCTGGTTAATGGTGATCATTCTCTTTAAGATTATCAGTTTTGAGCAAATGCCTGCTCAGGCAGTCTTGTGTATTCTGTTCACACACACTATTTGCACTCACACTGCTCTCTGAACAGCAGTCGTTATTCAGGCTGTTTGATTGGGAGGGAGGAGCAGGCAAACAAACCCTTGGAAAACACACTAGTTTACACTAAGGATTAGGGTTATTACTTTCAGTTGCATCTTATTATATATAACTGTTACTGTATATGAATCACTGTTTCAGAAAAATAGGAAATGGAATTCATCCTTCTATTTTGATTTACTTCCACCAAGTCTGAATTCAATATTACATTAAGAAAACTGGAAAGTGTTGATGGTATTTAGAAGTTCCTAGAATTGATGTAGATGTCTAATCACATAGTGCAATTTTAAATGGCTGTGGTTGTCTTTGGGCACCAAACTTTGCAGAATTTAACCAAAGACATGTCAGCATGTCCTTTTAGAGAGGCAGACACATAGCAAGCATACCACATTGAAAGTAACTGGATGTTTAGACAGCTGAGTTCTAACAGCTCCAATTTCTACTACCTGTCTCCTTAGCAAGCTGATGTGTATGACAGCAAAGCTAAAGCTCACATGACTTCTCTGACCTGAGTTGCTATAGTTTGCTCCCCCCACCATCCCCATCCCCTCCTGGGATTTACACGTGCATGCAAACCTGTGTGTGTATACATACACATAAATGTTACAATAGAAGGAATCCTGTGGTTACTTTACAAGTACGGGTTTGGTCTTCAAAGCAGGACTTTATTAGGGTTTGTTTGGAACTATGGGACTTCTATTTTGTTTAGAAAATTGTTCAAATCCATTTTTTTAATTCTAGCATAAATGGGAAGACTGGTGACAGTGAATGCAGAGAACCATTCTTGTTTTAAATTTTGGAAGTGTCAGCATTAATTAAAATTCCAGTTAGTCAGTCAAATGTACTTAGCTTCTGGTTTTGAAGATATATCTTTTTCTTAGAATATTGTATGTTTGAGTGTATGTTGAGTGTGTGAATATATTTTATTAGCAATAAGAAATTATTTCAGACAAATAAATGGAATTTTTCCACCTAGTTTAAAAAATATACAAGAAATCTTGGGTATGTATTGTGCTTTACTGTATTTCTGTACAAAGGTCTTGTTAAAAAATGTTTTACAGAATTTACTCGATGCACTTCAAATGGATCCTGATGAAACAAAGAAAGTACTTGCAGAAAATAACAGAAAAATAACTGTTTTACGAGTTAATGAAAAATCACTAACAAGGCAGTGTACCACTTTACTTGAAATGGAACGGCACCTCAGAAAAGAAAATGAGAAACTAAAGGGTGAAATAACACATATGGAGACTGCAGTTACAGGGAAGATTGGAAACTTGCAACGATTCAAGGTATAGTTTATAGTAGTAATAGCACGCATTTTTATTTTTATAGAAGTAAGAAAATTCCAAAAATTTCTTTTTGGAAAGAAATACCCTTTGTTTTTGAGTGCAGTTATTACTAGTTTCTTGAATGCATTTCCCAAAAGCTTGCTAATTGCTGTTATAAATCTTGTAGCAATATTCTTTGTATTTATACAAGCACTGTGGCCTAGACAAGCTCTAGAAGTGGGTCCATGGGAATCTCATGTGGTTTAATAAGTCCAAGTGCAAGGTCCTGCACCTGGATCAGGGCAACCCCTGGTACCAATCCAGGCTGAGGACTTGGGGGTGCAGGTGGATGAGAGGCTGGACATGACCTAGCAGTGTTCATTTTCAGCCCAGAAAGCCACACATGTCCTGGGCTGCATCAAAAACATTGTGAACTACGAGAAAAGGCTGGGAGAATTGGGATTGTTCAGACTGGAAATGAGGAAGCCTCTGGGGTGACCTAAATACGGCCTTCTAGTATCTGGAGGGAGCCTACACGAAATATGGAGAGACTTTTGACAAGGGTATGTGGTGACAGGACAAGGAGAACTGGCTTCAAACAGAGAGAGAGTAGATTTAGATTAGATATTAGGGAGAAATTTTTAACTATGAGGGTGATGAGGCACTGGCACAGGTTGCCCAGAAAAGTTGTGGATGCCCTGTCCCTGGAAGCGCTCAAGGCCGGGTTGGATGGGGCTCTGAGCAACAGATGGGACTGAGCACCTTTGCAACAAACCACTGGCAGATAGTAGGGCTGTTTTTCATTCCCTGGGGTAAAACAACCCAGTGGTATCTTTGCAAGGATGCTTGCACGCTGATGCTTGGAACAGAACAGGCAAATTTAGGAGCATCATCAGGATGTAAAGGAATGTTAAAAAAGCAGTCTTTTAAATCAATGACTGTCAAATTCCACGTGAGGGATCATGGTAGGGGATGGGAGACCCGGTTGCAGGGCTCCCATTTTGTCCATAACAGCATTAATTTTTCAGAGGTCCTGTAAGAGGCGCCATTTGCCAGTTTGTTTCTTATTAACACAGGTGAATTCCAGGGGCTGGTGGAGGGGACTGTGTGTCCCTTTTGAAGTTGTTCTTGGACAAGTTCAGTGAGTGCACACAATTTATTTAATGGCAGGGGCCGTTGATCCACCCAGACAGGGCGGCGATCAATTTTCCAGGTTAATTTTATGGTGTCGTGCACCTCAATGGCCCCTATTAAAAATCAGGCTGAATTTTGAAACCCCATTGAGAAAGTACATCTCACCCCCATAACACCATGGGTACAGGCAAAATGAATGGCTTTACAGAAGCTGTGTGGCCCTCTGGCCCCTCCACCTGAACTATGTGTTGGCTCTGATAACTACGACTGCTTCCCCCAATCCCTGTAAGGAGTTGGGATACTTCTGTGAGGGCCCAGGAAGGAGGCCATTTAGCCTGACAAATGACACTCACATCAGCTCCAGTATCTAAGATATTTGTAAGCATTACATGATGTCCCTATAACCTTGAGGTACATTTACAGGAAGGGCATTTATGAGAAATTGCTTGTACCCATAATATTTATGGAATTCTGTAGATCCAAAGCCCCCCACACTCTCTCAGTAGTCTCCCTTGGCAAGTGCTGGTGTTTGTGGAAGGAGAAACAATTATGTAACACAAGTCCCCTTAGGGACAGTACAGGGTGGAAAAGCAGTCCAGGCCATAATCTTAATTTCAGCAACAGAGTCTGAATCCATGACTCCAGGGAGAACAAAAAGCCCTGATAGGGTGGTGGAAGATGTCCCTATTAATGGAGCATTTCTCTGGGGTTTTGGTAGTCCAAAAATTCCTGTAGGGAATAAATGAACAGAAGAATCAAGTAATGTTAATGTGTTGGAGGTTGCCAGGTCCAGGTGCTGCCTCGAGTTGCTGGGTGAGAACTTGAGGTGATCCCTGCTGTGGTGGCTGTTGTGTTGGCTGGGGCATTTATGTCTGCATGTGTCATCGTGCTGTGCTCTGGCTCCGGTTTCCCTGGATTGGATGACCTTCAAAATCATTCTTATAATGGCACTGGTTAGCAAAATGTCTTCCTTTACAACACTGGGGACAAATCAGTAGCCTTTGCTTTGTTCCTTTTCTGAGCAAAACAGCCCTTTTTCAGATGGCCAAGATTTTCCACCAAAGCGTGTTCTCAGTTCTCCTTAGGGGCCTTTAAGGGCTGCAAAAGCTGCATCCATTCCTGCAGCCATCGTTTCAGATGTATGCTCTAGAGTACCAAGGTGATTACAAGCTTCTGTCATTTCTGCTAGGTTGGATTTGGATTAGTCAGTGATTTAAGCAACTTTTTACAATCCCCATTTGCATTGTCAACTGCAGGCTTTAAAAGCAAAATCACTCGGGCTGGCTCATTGTCTATCTGCTGTTCCAAGGCTTGCTTCAGCCTGTCAATAAACTGCATGAATGGCTCTCTTCCTCTTGAATTATGTTTGTAAAAATTTTCTGAGGCAGCCTTGCATCAGGGACCTTTAAAAATGCCTTGCAGCCTCCCTTATCCCCTCAAGGGCCTACTTTGGACATTCACAAGCTTGATCAGAAGGGTCTGTGTACAGTCCCTCCCCTGCAAGGTGATCCAGTGTTAAAGCAGCTAAATCTCGATTTCTGTGTCCCACATATGTCAAAAGAGGTGCCTGCAGACACTTCTTCCATTCTACCTCCCACAAAGTACACCATCAGTATCAGGCCCACAAGGGATCTAAGGTAGTTAGATGTCATTAAATGTGCAGAAAGTGTAGAGCTCAGCAAACTCCCAAAATACAGGCACCCAATGCCATGTTTGTTGCCATCTGCCTTAATTCTTTTACCTCCTGAAAAGACAGTGCCTGCCAACGTAGATTACACTGTTTACTGCCATGATACATGACAGGGGCCGTGATCTTGTTAGCTATCTCCGAATCTCCTGCAAGAAAAGCATCTCTTTTTAAAATGAATCCAGTTCTCATATGAGTCTGGGGAAAACAAATCTGGCTCATCATCAGAGTCTATGGGACCAGGATCAAAGGAGCCATTTTCATCCTCCCTACCTTCATTCCTGGGGCGGTGTCCGGCAGTGAAAGCTGTCACAGATTGTGGTGCCTGGTGTCTTTCTTTCGCCTCTGGTGGGGGAGGAGGAGTGGATGTGGGTGGCTGTACTGAAGAATTTATGGCTTTTGGTGGGTCTACCACTCGTTCTATTCTTGCTTTTCCATAGTCTCATAAATCACTCTCCAAGAGGGGAGCATTCCAGCCACCGCCTTACTTCCTTTTGTAGCATGGTCCCATAATTTTCCCCCTATATCATCCCAACAGTCTTTGGTAAAGATAGTAGACATGGTAACATTTTTTTCTCTCAGCTGCTGTGCACTTCAGTACAAGTTTCAAATCATGAGAGGGCAAAGACTTGCTGTTTCTTAAGCAACTCAAGCAGAAAAACATCTCTTTTCTGTGCAGAGTTCCTCTGACCCATATTTCCTTTTCCCGAGGTCACCTCTCAGTCCTCCTGGTCATCCTGAGGGATTTTACCAGGCCTGATCCTGCTTCTTTCAGCAGCACTTCCAGTCCCTGGGCGGGTTGCTGGCTGCCTGCACAGATTAGGCAGTCTTTGCCTTCTCACATAGAGTACCAATTCCTCATGACTGAGAGATGGGACTTCAAACGAGGGAGTGCAAAAGTTATTCAAGCAGGGAGCCTTAAGCTTGAGCAAAAATAGGTCAGAGTTTGAATTAAAATTAAAGTTTATTGAAATCTAAGCTGAAGTCAGAGTAAAAAGGAGTTGAAATCAGGGCTGAAATCATTGAAATCATTGAGGTCAGGTAGTGTTATATACTTGTTATGGCTCAAATAGACCACAGCCCTAATAGTCACATCCTTGAGCAAGAATTTTCCCACAAACTACAGATAGCCTATTGTTCGCATTATTTGGCAGCCTCTATGATAGTTACATACACAGTTTTTTTCCCAGTTCATTTTCATATCTGTGGTCACCCACACCATGGCTTGTACCCCACCAAGACCAAGGTATCTCAATCCACAAGCTCCACTGTGCCCCCTGCTCCATCTCTCATCTGTTCTCCCATACCTGGTCTAGTGGAAGGTGCCCCTGCCCAAGGCAGGATTGTTTGGAACTAGATGATTTTCGAGGTGCCCTTCCAACCCAAACCATTCTATGATTCTATGATCATCGTATGAAACCAAGTCTTAACCTTTTGGTCTTGCAGGTTGCTAGGGCCTGTATTAATTTTATAAGATATGTTTTGGCAGTGCCTTGAGAGGCAACTGTTGATAAAATTACCCAGATAGTTGGAGTATCAGAGAAGTTTTGTCAATGTTTATTGCAGGTGATTTTTAAAGATGAACAGTAATTTAGAAAAATAAACTAGTATCTAAAGCACTATATTAAGTAGTATTCTTTTTCCATGGAGTAATTTTGTATTTAAATTTCTAGCTGACTTTAGTAACCTATTCTGTTGACTATTTTTATAGGAAATGGCTTGCTTTAAGATTGCAGCTCTGCAGAAAGTGCTGGATGGTAGTGTGCCATTGTCTGAACTAGAAGTGGCCAATAAGCAGTACAATGCATTGACTGCTAAATACAGAGAGATGTTACAAAAAGATAATTTGCTTGTGCAACGGACAACAAACATGGAACACATGGAGGTAATGTGCGTGTTATGTTTTAACCCTAAGGGAAAAAAATGGGCAGACAGAAAAGCGTTTTGGTTCTTTGGTTTTTTGTTTGTTTGCTCTGTAAACTAAGCTTTGGATATGTTCTCTCAGAAATCATTTTTAGTTCTCTGATTACTAAAACAAGGCTGGCAGAACAAATATTTGCTGTCATCTTCAGTTTTGGAGGTCATAAGGAAGGTAGAATGAATGTAAACACTTTCAAAGCTTTCTCTCAAAGTATGGGCTCTAATTCCCAGCTTTCACAGGAAGGAAATGTTCCAAAAAGAGTAAGGCTTTGGAATTTTACTTAAAAAAAAAAAAAAAAGCCAAAGATTTTTCTTAATGTGCTTGCAAAATATTGTAGGCACTACAAATATTTAACCCTTCCTGTGAACTTTTATTCCAAAGTAGAAGGGAGTTTCTTCTCAAGAACTGTGAAGTTGGTCTCAAAGATACTTACTACCTTACTACCTCCAACTTTTCATGTGGTGACAATGAAAATGGGTGGTTGGAATGAAGAATGAAGGACTCCTATGTCTATTTTATGGAATTTTGTGTGTATGAAAACTTGGATTGCCTATTTCAGCATCTTCATAGAGCTAGGGAACACTTTATCAATTCAAAACATGTCCAGAAAGCTAAAAACTGAAAATTAATGTAAAGTATTCAATTAGTTTTATTGGTTAATATGGAAATTTGTATTTCTATTTGGAGGAATGAAGGAACATTTACAAAAGTAACACTTGGCATCATATTAGATACCTAAAAGAACTAAAAGAAATGTGTGATGTGTCTCAAATAGGTATTTATGTGCAAGATGAAGCATTCTCTGTGGGATGAAGTAATCTTCCAGAATTCCTTTCCTGCTGTTAATGAAGTGCTTAGTGTGAGAAACAAAAATTTTCTCATCTAAATCTAGATGCTGTAGGAATCACAGGCACTGGTAGTAGATATTCACAGTTTTACTAGCTGTGACAGTAAGATACAGAGCACACAGACTAACATTTTTACACTTATAAGAACTATACACTTTACAAACATATACTCTTCTGTTGCCATATATGTAGGTTATGGGCTGCACACAGGTAAAGTCTGTTAATCTAAAAGATTTTGTAGATACTAAACATGAAATCTGCTACAATTCAGTAGTTGGCTGTTATGTTGCAACTTTTTTGTCATACAGCGTGAGAATGAATCCTTGAAAGCACAGATAAATTCATTGAATAAGGAACTGGAGATCACGAAAGAAAAACTTCACACTGTAGAACAAGCGTGGGAACAGATGACTAAACTGGGTAAGTATGAAAGTTGTATTGCAACATTAGACACCAAATGGTATATCCTGTATAAAAGTAATACTTAAAAGTATTTTAAAATCGGTGTGTCCTAAAATAACGAAAATTTTCAAAAAATCATAACTATTTTATGTCTTTGAGTAACGATCTCCATTTTTGTGCTGAATTTTTTTTGTTTGTATGTTTCATTTGAGTAAAACCAAGTTTAGTATTGTTCTCTGGAAACTCTTATGCTTTGACTTTCTTGGGTTACTGGGTCAAGGGTTTAAAAACTTTTAATGCAACATCACCTGAATTTTTTTTTCTTAATATGTTCTAACTTGATTGTCAGTCATAGTGTTTCAGAGGTTGTCAAGAAAGTGATTTCTTCTGCTGGTTTCATGCCTCATAACAAAGTATTATTTCTTAATAGCTAGGGTTTCTTTGTATAGATTTCATTACCACTATTTAGGAAGAACTCATTTACCCTGTTTCTTTTACAGATTTTAAATCAAATTTCCTGAAGATTTGCTAGTTGTATTAAACATAAGGTGAAAGGCTACACTGAAAATGGTTATCAATTTCCATATCCAGGGTTGCAGATGTATGCATTCATAATTGATAGTAGTATTCTATTCAAATTACATACTTTTCAAACATGTAGTAAGGCAAGATAACCATGCCTCCAGTTAAAAAAAAATACCACAGATGTTATAATAAAGCTTACTTGACACAGATAAAGCAAAACTCATGTTTGGTTTCATGGTGGAAATAATTTCGATAGTTGAATCAGTTTGTGTATTTCTTAATTTAAGTACTTTTTCTTGTAGGGGATGACAATGCCATGGACAAAGCCACAAAAGCAATAACCAACAGTGAGATTTTGTCCATTTCTAAGAAGATCACAATGTTGGAAATGAAGGAACTAAATGAAAGACAGAGAGCTGAACATTCACAACAAATGTATGAACACTTAAGAAGTACTGTAAAGCAAATAGAAGAACGTAATTTTGAATTGGAAACAAAATTTGCTGAGGTAAATCTGTTGAGATTTAACAACCTAATGGGATACATCTTAAAAGCATATTTTTGAGCTTTTCAAAAATTATTTATGTCAATAATATCAAATTGTGCCAATAAATAAGTGTATAAATATTATGATGCCAAAAATAGTTTTGCAGCCTTTAAGAGCTGCAATTCATTGGTGAAAAGAGAACTAGTTAATTTGTCAGTAGTTTATTTTAAAAGATAGTTAATAGTAAAATACATGATGAGCTTCTTTACAGATAGTTCACTAGTTTTGCCAGCAGACTGCAAGAAAGAAGTCTGTTCCAAACTTGTTATTTCTTTTGTCTAATCCTTATGATGTCTTTTACTTATATTTTTTTCCTTACAATTACCAATTATTCAAAAAAAAAGTTCGAACTTTACATCCCTTGTGCAAATAATAGTGTTGTGATTCTGTTACAGACTGGCTATGTCATATGCCACACATTGTCTATAGTACAGAAACAGAAGTGCCATTGAAGCTGATGAGCTGTAGTATTCCTGTCCTGTCAGTCTTAAACTTGAAAGGTTTTTTTGTCCACACTATTAGTAGTTGATTTTTAAATAGAAATGTATTTTTTACTAGCACTTTAGACTTTATTATAATTTCTACAATAAATTTATTTATAGGAATTGTACAGATTTGTTCTTGTGACATTACTGGTCTATAATTCAAGCACAAGGGCAGAAAGGGAATAATTGACAGGAATGCTGATAGACTATTCATTTCCACTCCTTTCCACACTTTGCTAGAGTGTAGTCTAACTATTTTAGATTGCTATTCTGTAACTCCCTGTTTCTCTGTTGTTTTAGTAATGTTTGTTACATTGTTTTGATTTGATTTAATCTGGGAGATTGAGTAACTGAATATAAAGCTTTTCAGCAGCAGTATTGCCAAATGGGGTGGGTTCTTTGATTTCTGTAAGAAATGCTTTAGGTTATGCACCCTACTGTCACATTTTTCATATTCTCTTTTGTATATATTATTTGTCTTGTGATACTTTTAGGTCTGATGGTCTTCCTTCATTCTGAGTGGATGAACTCCTAATGCCATTCTTTCTTACTAGTACCTCTGTATCCCTTTTTTGCCCCATTTCTGTAGTTTCAGGACATACATTTTCTGTTTCATATAGTACTGCTGTCAATACCTCCTAACCTGGTATAATTGCTTCTTTTGTTTGAGAAAGAGATAACAAGATTGTGCGGATGTAATTAATGAAAGTTGTAAGGGATACCAGTTTAAGAACTGATAACTAGGAGTCTACTATATATCTTTTTAAGTCATAAATCAACTTCAGCATTCTACTTTTAGTTTTCCAGATACGTGAAAATCTTAAAGTGGATACCCTCCACTTCTTTTTGTTTGTTTAGGAAATCAGTTTATTAAGAAGAAGTGATATCAGAATGTTAGGCCACAACTGTATGTACTAATTAAGTCTTGGCACTTCTCTGTGTCAGGATTAAGATAGATTAAGATTATCTATTTTAATGCTTTTTGGTTTGAATTAAAATACTGGTTATTCAGTATTTAATAATCAACTTGAAAGATCAGACTGCTTGAAAGAAGGCCACCTCATTAAGAAAGATGTTTTTAGAAAGAATAAAAGAACAATATTACTGTCAGTCTGGGCATTTATGACCTCTATTTGTGTTAACAATGCCAATATAAAAGGCAGTATATAAATATGTAATACTGTTCATTTCATAAAGTGTTTACAGTCTTTTTAAAATGTATTTTTATTTTTTCATTTTAGTTTAGGAACAAGTTATTGCAGTAATTGTTTCAAGAAAATTCACTAATAAAAATTATTTTTAGTTTAGAATACTTTTTTGTGCCAAATTGTGTATCCATTCCTATGTGCATGGAATCCTGTAAACAAAAAGATGTTTAAGCAGAGAGTAAGGGAAGCTGGTTTTTGGACACAACCTCATTACAGCTGAACTGTGTTTTGTAATGACTGAAAAAGAAAAAATACTTTTGGTGCTGCTATTTCATTGCAGAGTTGAGCGGTTATGTGCTTAGGATACCATTTTGCTTGTTTGTTTCTGGTTTTGATTTTTTTAAGCTCACCAAAATCAATCTTGAGGCACAGAAAGTGGAACAGGAATTAAGAGATGAACTGTCAAAGAGTGTAAGTAAGTCAGTAAGTGATGCAGATAGACGACAAATTATGGACCTAGAGAAGCGTGAGATGGAGCTCAAGATTGAAGTATCAAAGTAAGTCTTGAAGTTAAAATTTTCAATTCAGTATGTTCAGAAATGTGTGAAAATTCAGGCTTATTAGTCTTACATAATGCACCACTTGTGTATCACTAACATCCAATTTTCAATGCCTGTTTTTTGAGCATATATACACGCCAAATTTGCCATTGAAAATGAAACATTTAATTCCTGACTATTAAGAATACAATTAGTTTAATTTTAATTTGAACAAGGAATTAAGTGCTGGCCTGGATAGATAGGGTAAGTGTGAAATTAGATACTTATAGCAGTATTTTTACAATAATTAAGGTTGATTTTGTTTCTGTGCCACAACCCATATCTCAAAGATTAAGGTACAGTAGGAGGGAGGTTTTCCATTTACTTAGAAAAGATTAACTTTGCGTGAATGGGAAAGCGGAGCTTTGTATATTTGTTGATATGAATATTTGTCTTCAAGTAATTAATGTAATCCTTTTATATGCCTAAACCAGCAAAATATGTAGGGATACTTGCAGGGATTTTGGCTCTGCAAATAAGTTAGTAGATTGGGTGAAGCAGAGAAGAGAATTGAGAATGAAATGGCTTGAGCATTTAGAAAGTGTTGAGTATTTATATCCTGAAGTAGGAGGGAAACAGAGGACAGAGATGCTTAGTACAGGTGAAAAACTCACGGCATCGTTTTACTGGAGTAGGTTACTGCTAGCAAACTTCTGTATAATGTATAGGAAAATGTCCTGTGAAAAAGTTGAGAGGCAATACAGAAGAATTTTCTTAACCAGAACTCTAAGTATTAGAGAAGAGTGTGTTAAAAAGAATGAAGTCCAAATGTTTTGGTACGAGGAAACATACTAAGTATCTTTTATTAGTATCTTCTATGTAGGAAAACTTAATAGTTATTCAGTGGTTTCAAGTGACACAAAACTCTTGTTTTCCCTGGAAGGTTAAGAGAACTCTCTCATGTAGCCCAAACACAAGTTGAAGCTCTGGAGGCACGCCAGCAATACAGAGATAAAGAAGTGGAATATCTTAGAATGCAAATTTTAGATTATCAGGTAAATTCAGCCTTTATTAAAATTTAAGTTTGGATTTTTTTTTTCCCTGGAGTGAGAAGAAATGAAGTAATTTGCAATGAATTAAAAAACTGCAGAAGTATTTCAGAAGAATCTTAGCAAGCTAGTCCTTGTAGTGTCCCATACCCTTTCAAAAGTTCTGTATTATATTAATTATTCCCTTCTCCGTTTATTCCATTTCTAGCTGTGCAGCTATTACAGATCTTGACAATTTTCCATGTTGTTTACGTAGTATTCATTCTTGTATCATAATAGCTCATGGTCAAGGAAAAAGTCATGGTGAAGAAAGTCTGATAGTTTTTTACAAGGCGAGAATACTTGTAAATATTGAAGATTTGCAGTAGGTTTATTGTTTTGTTTTGTTACTAGCTAAAACAATTCACTGGAATTTGGTTTCATGTTATAGAAAGGTTTGAGACCTTAAATCCAACGCTCGTGCCAGTTTTTACATTACCATATTTCCTATGTTTAGGTACACATTTCTTCCTGAGTTTCTGGTATTTTGGAAAGAGACCATTTTTATTATCAGTATCTGAAAAGATGTACATCTAAAATGTGGCTGTAGAAACAATAGTGGAAAAATTAAAAGCCTGTTAGAGGCTGATTCTTACTCTTTGTGGAAAAAAACACATGAAGTATATATATAATACATATATATATATAAATAACTTGTTTATATTACTGTAAACTGTATCAACATATTCTGCATTAAAATGAAAAATAAATTTGTTCTATCAATTTTGTTCTTAGGCACAGTCAGATGAAAAAGCAATTATTGCAAAACTGCATCAAGATATCATAGCTCTTCAAGGTAGTGAATCTGTTGCTGTAGGCAAATTGGAAAAGTTTAAATTGAAACTACAAAAGATGGAGATCCATAATCTACGTTTAGAGCAGAAGCTTGATGAGAGAGATCAAGCCTTGTATTTTGCCCGACTTGAAGGAAGAAATAGAGCCAAACATCTACAACAGACAGTTCAGTCTCTGCGGCGACAGTTTAGTGGTGCTCTGCCTTTAGCACAGCAAGAAAAATTCTCTAAAACAATGATTCAGCTACAAAATGACAAACTAAAGATCTTGGAAGAAGTTCAGCATGCCCAGCAGGAGCGTCGAAATGCAGAAAACAGAGCATTAGAGCTGGAGTTGAAACTGAAAAGTTTAGAAGAATTAGTAAGTGCATTGGAAGATACAAGAGGATCTCAAAAGGTTTGTGATTTTATAGCTTTGAATAGCTTTGCTTATCTGATCTGCATTGAAATTGTTTTAGTCGATTTTGTTCTCTAAATATGTTTTAATGTACAACTTACTCATTTCAAAATACACTGTTAGAATATGACAGCTATCATATTTTGTTTTCTGTAAAAGTCAGTGCAGTTTTACGTACTAATTATCTTCTTTTGTGCCTATTTAAGGCACATAGGAACTAGATGCTAACTATAAATGCAGTTATATTAGATGGAATTACTAATCTAATTAAGTAATAAATGAAATTAAATACAGAGCAGCATTCTGAAGTTTTGTTCCATGAGCTTGCAGTGAAATCTTCAGTCCAGTTCCATGTCTTTTTAAAAAAATTCCAGGGGCAGTGAGTTAGACAACATGGTTAGAAATGTTACCATGCTCATGTATTTTTGCTTAAGCATATTTTGCACTCATAAGCAATGTTGCCCAGAAATCTTAAGAAGGCTTTCTCACTTCTCTTCAAGATGACTGTATGTTAGATAATATGATTGTATCTGTTGTGACTAAAGTTGTCCGCATGTCTGCAATGATTGTAATGCTCTGGGCACGTTTTAGTTTTAAGTCATTTAAGTTTTCAAATATTTTTCTAGAGCATTTTGGCATAAATATGTCTGTTATTCTTTGTACCTGTGCCTTTTCTTGAATACATACAGTTTTTATAGTTTTGAATTCTCTTGCTCTTTTAGAAAAACGTTTTGCATACTTTTTTTGTTCAGACTGGACAGATAAATAAAGGTATATGGTATAAGGGTCATTTCAAAATTGTTTGCAATGCACTTTTGTCAGTGTAAGTGAGACCTGTTCTCTCCACTTTTCAGCTATACTTACCAATCATTCCCCTTGCAGTTTCATACTCTTGTCATGCTTCCTCACTCAAAAAAAAATAAAAATGAAGAAGCTTAAAAAGGCAGAATATCTGTCTTCCAGTTAGTTTGAGAAGTTCCATCCTGCCTCAAAGCCAAAGAGTGAAACTGCATCTCGTTGGCCTGTGGTAAATGATAATATACTGTGTGTTATTCATTGCAAGGTAATTGAGTGGCACATGAAAATGGAGGAACTCCATCTGCAGGAACTTAAACTCAGTCGAGAATTAGTCAAGCAAAAGGAAGAGGTGAAGTACTTGCGTAATATAATTTCTGAATATGAATGTACAATCAGTAACCTGGAAGAAGAAATTGTACAGCAGAACAAGGTATGTATTCCTGCATGCTAAAGAAAAAATATCCTATTCTTTATTTTACTAAGTGATTTTCTAGTAAGTTTTTAAGACAAATGTTTATATCTTGGTTTCAGAATCCTTTCTAATAGTCTGTTTGAGTGTTTTACTTTTTGGTAACTATTTTTTCAGTTGAAGTTGTCTATAAAATTCCCATTGCCTTCAATAAATAAACTACTTCTACCAAATATTTGTTACAGTTTCATGAAGAAAGGCAAATGGCTTGGGACCAGAGAGAAGTAGAACTGCAGCGCCAGTTAGACCAGTATGATCATCAACAAACTGAAATACTTAGCACAGCTTTAAAGGTATGTGCACTAAAAGCAGACACATAAGTGTGTTTTTCAGAGCTGTCAGATTACATGAATGTGAATCTTTCTGTGCAGTTAGAAGAGGCTACAGGCTCAGTTCCAGACCCTAGTTTGCCAATCTCACAACAACTTGAGTTGGCTTTGAGAAAGATTCAGGAACATATTCGAACGATCCTGGAAACTAGGGCAACCTGCAGATCACTGGAGGAGGTAATTTAATTTAAATTTAATTATAATTTAAAGTGACAAAGTT
Organism: Phylloscopus collybita; assembly: GCA_027886175.1. Classification (NCBI taxonomy): domain Eukaryota; kingdom Metazoa; phylum Chordata; class Aves; order Passeriformes; family Phylloscopidae; genus Phylloscopus; species Phylloscopus collybita. Next base: position 42,319,755 of record JAJNNQ010000137.1, on the reverse strand, counting down.
TGTGTTTCCATGCTCTTCTACTTTTTTTTTTCCATGAAAAATATCCTTTTTAAAATGTCATTTAGATATATTTAACACTCAGAAAATGGAAGTAATATAATCACACCATGAATAAAATGAAATATTTTTTTCCATTGGAAAAAATCATAGAGAAGAATTTTCTAATGTTTTTATTCATCCATTTAGTAGGGTAAGATGCCTCTTGTTGTACAAAATTCATTTGACTATATACCTAGTTAAATCTACCAAGTGCTACAAAATACTTCTGGCTTGGGTTGTTAAATTGCTACTCTGCAACTGAAGATACTTTGTGGTTCTTAAATAATTTGTAAAATGCCAACTTCTTCATTTAGTAGGACAAAATGAATTGTTTGTGTCTTGTGGCAAAAAAATAATACATAAATACACAGTAATGATATTCTGAGACATTTTCATCTAATAGTAATTCCATAGAGGCAATCCAGTACAAAGTGTTTTGTGTTTATAAGTACATTTAGACAAATCTTTCTGTTGTATTTCTTGAAAAGTAAGATCATTTTGCAGTGTTTGAATGTCTGGAAATGCAGAAATTGCCTTTTCTTGTAGAAATTAAAGGAAAAGGAGAACGCTCTGTGGAAAGCTGAACAAAATGTTATATCAAGAGACAAAGTTATAAATGAATTAAGACTTCGATTACCTGCAACATCAGGAGAGAAAATAATGGCTGAATTAAGCAAACAAGATGACTCAGAGTACCATCATGCTATTAAAATTGCTCATCAAACCATTGCAAATATGCAAGCAAGATTAAATCAGAAGGAGGAAGTGTTAAAAAGATACCAACATATGCTTGCTAAAGCAAGAGAGGTAGTTAAACTTTTTTTCTAATTTCTTCCATTTTCAAGTAGTTTTAGTTGATTCTTTGTTTTCTCATTGCTAGTGAAAAAAGAAAAATTTCTGATCTCACACAGAACAGAGACAATTACTTACTTTATATGTGGAAAGTTCACAAAGAAGTTTTTAGCTTTTTAGAATAGTAGGTTTGCTTAGTCAGGAGACTAAGTGGTTTCAGTATATTTCGTATATTTCTTTGGGATTTTTCAGTATGTGCAGCAGATATCTGGATTGCATCTGGTACTGAGTTTGGAAAGTACAAGAAAAACACATAAAAGTACATTTATGGATAACATTCTTCTTAAAGCATATTTTAAACTAAAGCATTTTTTAAAGCATAAACTGTGTCTAAGCATACTTTATATTATTTAAGCATAATTCATAATGTTTTTTCTTTATATCCATAAAGCATATTTTAAAGCATAAAGATTTTGTCAGAGAGGCATTTCAAGACCAAACATGCATTGTTTTAATGTGGATCAGAAGCACAGAAGTCTTCCAAAACAGACTTTTTATCATCTTCACTTAATGTGCTTTGTTTAATATATGTAGCTATTTCTTTTGGGAGAAATCAAGGGATTTTGTTTGGAAAAACAACAGAATATGCAGTCTTAAAATGAGCCTGTTGTGCTCTGTGTGCTGGCATTCCATCCATGGGATCACACTATAGTCCCAAGCACATAAACTCAAAATGTACCTGGTATAGATATTACTGTCCATGCTTATAGTCACAGTTGGTGAAGACCAACACCAACTGTTTTGTTCTCCCGTTTCTGTGCTGTTACAGCATACCACTTGCTACATAGCTTAAAACTGCAAAAGTTGATTTTTTTCCCCCACAGTAATGTAAAAAGGAAATCATTGATTATAGCTAGAAGAAAAGAATTTAAAAAACGTACAGAATTAGAGGATAATCTGGGGAGTAACATTGAGCAATGAGTGAACAAGCAACTTGAAGGCGCTGCAGTTTCATGACTTTTTGCGATAATGTACATCACTAGAGTTTTATTTTGAACAGGAACAAGAGGAAATAGCAAAGAAACATGAGGAAGACATAAGAGTTCTACACCAGAAGTTAGATTTGTACACTGACAATTCCCTTAATAAATTCAAAGAGACTGCTTTGGTGAGTCATATGTATTTGTAGAATTAGTGAAGTTGTTCCTATATTTTTAACTTCGTTGTTGGAAAGTGAGTCAAAAGTGAGTAATAACTGATGACAGGAAAAATAAAATGATGATTGATATATAATTGTTGTATTGTTTTTGAGAGATTTCACATGAGAGGCAGTAGAAGTTACCGCCTCAGTATATGTGGGCATTTTGCGTATCATCCTAATTTATGGAGAGTTTTAGGGGAGAGAGTTATATATTGCTTTCTATTCTTCTCATTCAGTGTATGGTTATATTAAGCTAATCCATTTCAATTAAAAATTTCTCTTTGCACTTTATGATAAGGTGAAACTGGTATTCTGCTGTATTCTGTTGATCATTAGATGTACAAAGCTCTTTTCAAACCAGCCTGACCAGTTTCTCTGTGAAATAAGAATCTCAATAAATAAATGGTAGCTATTAATGCTTGATTATATTTAGGAACATGTTAAAAATGCATCAGTAATGCTTATCTTTTGCTTGAAGCTTAAATTGTTTATCACTTGCATTTGCTGTGTTTTACAGGAGTTAGGGAAAAAGACTTCTATGTCCCTATCCATCAGCAAATACTTTCATCACTTAGAGCAAACTGTAGCAGAACAGGATAATTCTCTTGCTTCACTTGTTGGAAAATTAAAGAAAACATCATCTGATTTGGAGAAACAAAAACAAATTACTGTATCGAAAATCAATGAGTTCGAGACAATCAGAGCGCAGTAAGTTTTTAAACTATTAATATAAGTCACAATTGGAGTGGTTCCAGTCAATTATGTATTGCTGCTACAGTGCTGATCTATCAAATTGGACATGTTTTTGCTGACTTTAAGATTTAGCTGAAAAAAATCTCAAAAGCATTAGTATAGTTGGCAATTTTAAGTTATTTTTAATCTGTAGCCCTTCACTGGGGCTAATACTGTGGCCTGGAAAAATGTTGTTTAATTGTTAGCTTTGTGCCATTTAGTGAAAAAGAAAATTGTTTTTAAGTTACTGTATTACTTGCTGGCTTGTGTTCTGTCATTTTTCTCCCCACGACACATCCATTTGAGTTTGCTGCTGAACAAGTTCAAACTCATGAAAGTTTAACCTATGTTTAAAAGGAAAAATATGATGCTCTTTGTACCTGTAAGGGCCATGAATGCAAATGAACAATGCTCTAGTGTAATTTTGCTGACCTTCATGAGTAATTCTCTTATTAAATGTGAGCTGCCTTTGAGTTAGTCTTTCTTTGCTGTTTCCAAGTCTTTTAAAAATAAAATACTGTGTCCTTTGTGATTTGTTTAGAGTTTGCTAACTGAATTAATACACTGTACCCTATTAATACTTATTTTTTATTAGGCTTCAAGAAAAGCACACAATTGATGTGGAACAAATAAAAGAAGAAGCAAATGAACTGAGGAATATACTGTCTCAGAAGGAGAAGGAATTGGCAAATGTTAAAGCTGAACTAGAGGTCCAAAAAGAAGCAAATAATAGAGCACCCACAGCAACACTGAAAAACCTTGTGGAACAGCTGAAGAGCCAGTTAGCCATAAAAGAGAAACAGCACAAAGTTAGTCAATAAGAATTAATCTCTATGTCATTTAAATACTAAATCTTTTGTAATGCTTAAGAATTCTTTTTATAGCTGAGCAGGAGGTACAATATAATTGCATAACATGCCAAAGTAAAATTTAACTGCCTTTTCTTGTTGCACTGAGTCTAGTGCTGGCTAAATGCCAGTGCACCCACTAGCATTATTTACTCTTTTCTGCAGTGAGATAAGGATTAGGAGGAGGAGCAAAGCAGACTCTAACTTTAAAGGGTATAAATAGAACTTTATTAACAGAATTAAAAGAAAAAATAATAAGAAATCAGAATAAACCTTAAGAACCCTTCTCTTCCTCCCACACCTTTTTTCGTTCCTACTGACAAGGTAAAGAGACAAAACCTGAGACTTTTAGTCAGTTTACCACCTTTAAAAATAGTCTCTCTTGCCGTGCCATGGAGACTTCTCCACGAGAAACAGTTACCTTGCGGCTTCAATGTCACAGCAAATCAGCCGCCCGGGAAAGGAAAATCTGTTCTCAGTGTGAAAGTCCCTCCCGTGTATTCGGTGGCTTTCACACAGCTACCAACATGGGCCATTTCAGCTTATTGGGGTGCATTTCAGCTTATTTAAGGATGAGCTATTCTAATATAGAAACAAAAGTTCTTTTAGCTCTAGGAGCAGAGGTTTTCTTCTTCTATCCCTGGGGCAAGGCCTTTTATTTCTTTCATATCTTTCTGTTCAAGCTACTTCAACATCTGCTTGCTTCCTGCTTGCTGCAATATGGGTTGCCTTCTGTTCATGGCTGTCGTTAGAACACTACATCCCCCCAATGCATTCCAAGAATTACAGGGAAAGAATCTGATGTATCAATTATCTCTTCACCATAGCCTTAGAAAAGAATTTCAGCCCAAAACTAAGGCATCTCCTCAATCTCCTTGCATCTAGAATTTGGCTCCTTCACTGACCTCAGTGTCCCATGTTGTTTTTTTATGTGTATTCACCCTTTCTTTTTTCTTGATTCAGGAGAGAATTGGTGTTTGTAGGTTCATTTGTTCTCAAGATTTATCGATTGAAACAGTTTTTATAGAGTTCTGCAGCACTAAAAAGGTTGATCTCACTGATAAGGCTCTCTGCATCGGGGCAATTGCTTGCTGTGCCTCGCTGTTGGTCAGCTGGTCTCTGCCAACACTGTGCCAGTCACACTGGCTGCCGGTGCCACCCCGCACCTTCCCTTCATGCGGGGAGCTGAAAAAAGAGAAAAGCTGCTGCCACTAGTTTTGTCCTTCTGTCCAGAGCATGGCTGGCTAAAAGCAGCTGAGCAAAGTTCATTGCCATCCGTGCTGAGGTAGCCGCGGCCGCGCGGCGCTGCCCCAGCCGCACTGATTTTGGCCGAGCAGTCTCGGCCACAGGGCCGCTCTCAGCCTTGGGGCCACTCCCAGCACTGGTCCCGGCCGCATGGTTGCTCCCTGCGTTGGGATGGCCCCTGGCAGCACCACTGGAAAAAAGGATCGTCAGGCTCTGCCAGAAATAGGCCCGGCCCTGCTAGGAGGGGACCCCAGCAGCCCCGCCAGGCCTCCCGCAGCAGAGCCCGGCCCTGCCCCACCTGACTGGCAGGCCATGTGGGACTGGCCCGGCCAGTGCCCAGTTACCTATTCAAAGGCCAGAAACGTGAGAGTTTTTTCCAGGCTTTATTTGTTTTCAAATGTGCTTTTCACACCTGTCTAGCTTTTTTAGTGGTTTAACAATGTATCAATATTCAAAACGAGCCAGCTAATTAGTTCTGTTAAGTCTGGAGAAAGCTGTTAGCAGTCCTCACAGAGAATCACTTCCTTAACTGATAGATTTTAAATAAAAACCAAGTTATGTTAAACCACGACACTTGTTTTGTAGCAGCATGTTCACTTACAAAAAATAATTTGAATTAATTCTTTTCAGGCTTTGAGTAAAGCACTTCTAGAACTCCGAGCAGAAATGACTGCCAATGCTGAACAGCAAATTATTTCTGCTGCATCACAAAAAGAGGCATATATGAATGTCCAAGAGATTGTTGACAGACAAACAAAGGGGCTTACAGTGAGTACTAGGTTGTGTAATTGTATTGCTATTGTATTGTTGATCAACTTAATTTGAGGCCTTTGCTGACTTTTTTGTTTCTTCTAGACACAGATAGAGGAATTGAATAATCAGATTACAAAACTTACAGATAACCTTAAAATAAGTAAAAACAAGGAGACGTCGTTGTCTGATGAAAGGAATGAGTTAAACCAAGAGCTTCAGAAGAAAGAAAAAGCATTTGCTAAAATATTGAGGGAAAAAAATGAAATAGAAAAAGACAATGAAGAACTGAAGAACCGGATTAGGAGGCTAAGCAGTAGCATTCAGGTAGAAGTGACTTTTCAAAGTATGCTTGATTGTGGCCAAGTTTCTGTATAGATGAGCTGGTTTAGGAGGATGGAAGATTTAAATATCTTACACTTGATTAAAAAGAATATTTTTTCTTCATCAGCTGGGTTACATGTATGCTATTAGCTTGTTTCTTTGCCTCAGCTAAAAAAAATAATTACATACTTCTTGAAATATGCTTGAAAGAGTCTGAGGAGTTGAATAATCACTTTCATAGCTTCTTGGGAAAATGGTATTTTGTCTTCTTCCTGGCTGTCCTCATTTCCCCTTTTAGAAGAAATGTAAGGGATTTACAGGAGAATCATCTATCTATTTTTTAAAATTCAGCTACTTGCTGTTGATTATTCAGTTGAAAGGGAAAAGTTACATTCCAATACTGTGGTAATTTGAAGAGAATTTTTAAAAGACCATTTAGGTTTTAAACTAATTTTACCAATTTGGAATTAAAATCCTTTTTTTTTTTGACTGGTGAAAAAATCTCAGTAGTTACTAAACTTGGAGCTGTAAAAATTTGTAATTTTTCAGAACAAAGCTGATGAACAAAATCTGATAGATGTGCTTCAGAAAAAAATTAAGAAGTTGGAAAGTGAACTTGAGAAAAAGTGTGAAGAAACAGAAAAAAAGGATCTAAGAGAAGACAAGGTATGTGATATTTCTGTCATGGCTTTGAAAGAGCTCATCAGTTGACGCCAAGGTTGTTCAGCTCTCCCTATTTCTTCTAAAACCTACCAGCCAAACTTGATCAGAAAAAAAGTGGTTTCATGTCTGCAACTTCTCATGTGTCTCATGCTCTTTGTTACTGCTCTTATTACTTAGAAGTGGTATATTAATGTTCTCCTGCCTTTTTCTAATAGGTGTTTAATTGTACAAAATCTTAGAAAACAAAGATTTTTTAGGTAGCGGTGAAATTGATCACATAAGTTCTGCCAAATGTACTTTTGTGAAATCAATGTAATAGTAACAGCACAAAACACTGAGGAGCAAGAGTGAATCGTAAAAGGGATGATGTCTCTGTAAGTGATTATTCTTGACAATTGTGATCTCCACATACAAGAAGTTCTGTGTGGTTAGAGTCGTGTTAATTTGTAAGTGTTGCTGGTTTCTTGCATGTTACTATGTCAGTAACTAATTAGTTGCTTCTCATATTAATTATAAAGTATACTGGAATATTATAGCAAACTTGTGTAATGAGAGTCAGACTATTTAAGTATAATGTTTAATATTATTCTAGGGCTCTACTTACCGTTTCAATTAACTTGAAATGTTTTAAATACTTGTTGCTTTTTGTCTACAGGTATTTTTCTCACACTTGGCATGCATTTTTCCTCTTTTCCAAGATTTTCCTTTCATTCCATTGCTTCATAGCAGTAACTGTTTAGAACAAAAACAGAAAATTAAGTACAGGGAATAACCAGAAAAGGAAAAATTCCAACTAAAAATAAACAAAGAAAACCCCAAACCAAAAATTTCTTACAGAAATATTGACTGTGATTTTTCAGCAGCCACTTGTGATACTATAGGTACAGGTTTTAACCAATGTATAATTTATAGTTACTGAGTTATTAACTCAAAGTAGAGATTTCATTTTTTGTAGGAAGAGAAGCTGTGCAGCAGGGGCCTGCAAGCCCCTGGTGAGTTGTAGAAGACAGATCTGTTATAAATTGTCATACAAAAAACGTACTTTGTCTTAAATCTAATGTGTAATTTGAAGTAAAAGGACACATTGCACTAGCACCTCTAATTTCATAAAATGCTTCGCTCCTTTTTTTTTTATAAAATGAATATTAAAGCTAAGGAAGAATTTGGTAGAAGCAATCAACTGCATTAACTTTATTTACCAATCACAGCTGTGTATCCAGCTGAATTTTTCAGAGCAAAGGTGATGAACAAAATCTGATAGATGTGCTTCAGAAAAAAAAATTAAAAATTTGGAAAGTGAACTTGAGAAAAAGTGTGAAGAAACTGCTACTTAGCTATGGCAAATAATATATGCCTGCTATGGCTTCCTGGTTTAAACTGATAAACGAAGAATATATCATTCTTAGTTTTCTAATGTGTTGTCTTGTTTTGCTTTAAGAGAAGAAATCAAAGGGAAATACATAATCTCTTTACGTTCTTCACAGACCTCCAAGGAGGAGATAATTAGATGGGATGAAGGTAAAAAATGGCAAATCAAAATGGAAGGATTGCGGAACAAACTAAGGGAAAAGGAAAAAGAAGCAGATGCTTTATCCAAACAGTTGAATACATTGAAGGAAATTTATACAAAGTGAGTTGGTTTTAATTGATTCAGGATCAAAATGATGACATAAGGGAAATCCAGATATGTTTGACATAAAGTAATTATTGCAGTTTGATATGTTTATAAGATTGATTGGAATCAATCATAAACATTGATAAACATAAACATTGAGAATTTGACATTGCTGTTGAGACTTAAAGGATTAGTTAATTTTCAAGCATCAGACTACTAACTCCTCTAGTATCCTTTCCCTTATGGAAGCCAACTACCTTTATTAGAAGAAAGTGTCTCGAGATAAAATTAATTTAAGTCCTTTAATATGCTTCCTGGTTTAACATTCTATTATTCTCATAAAGCAAATAACAGCTTTATGAAGACAGGCTGTTTCTTATAGTGGTGTTATTTAATCAGGTTGCTAGGATTGGATACTTGAAGCGTTACTGCAGTAATGACAATTCTAGGATTATAAGTTTGGAAGCGTTTTCAGGAAACAACCATATGTCCATACCCTCTGCAGATGTTATGTTTACTTCAGTGAAGTAAAGGCAAGATTTTACTGATGAAAGATGTGATGGTGATTGTAGCTGTTATTAAATTGTGATTTGAAACTGCTTCAGAATGGCTTTTATTCTTAGCAAGCCTTGTCTGAATTTCATATAGAACACAGGCAAGAAAAACAAGTTGTTTATGATGTGCATGATACTGACTTAATGTCCATTGGTTTTTTTGGGCTTTGAGTTGGGATTTTGGTAAGGCTTTACTGTCTATACAGTAATGTTATTAAACAGAAAAGGGGGTGTGGTTCAGTGAGCAGATAAAATTCAAATGTGGATTCTTTAAGACAGAAAATATTTTCTCTTCAAGACAGCAAGTTAGTAAATAAGCTTTAAAATGTAAATTTACTGGATGTTGCAGGATTGAAAAAGAGAAAATTGCTCTACAGAGGAAGCTGAAAACTACTGGTGTCACTGTTGACCGTGTCGTTGGAGTAAGAGCAACAGAAATTGAAAACGAACTGGAAGAACTAAGAAAACGGAATCTAGAGTTAGAAAATGAAGTTGCACACATGAGGTGAGAGACTTTTTTAAAGAATATAATAACTGAGAAATATAAATTAGTAAAAAATATGTGGAATGAGATAGTCTCTAATAGGCAAGCTATAATTCAAGAAGGAAAAAAAGAAACAGGAATTTTAAAATTTCTTCTTGGAGTCTGTGATGAGCAAACTTAAAAGTATTTGGGAGCAGTTGTGCATGTTCAGAGAATATGCAACATCGGTTCATAATTCTAAAAAGCTAAATAATATGAAAAATTTATGGCTCCTATTGTGAAAAATTTTATCTACAGTTTGGAGTTGGTGAAAGTTACTGGAACTGCTAAGTGCAGTTAGGAAGTGTATTCTTAACCAGTGTATCCACTATCACAGTGGATAATGTACCTGAGTCATAGAAACTGTGCACATCTGAAAAGAGTGGATTCCTTTTGCCAAAATAAGTATCTTCCATTCAGTGGGATTAATTGAATTAGGGCCAGTGTTGATTTAGAATAACTAGCTTAGAAACACTGGGAAAATGCAGTGTAGAAATCTAGAATTTCATGGTGCTTTTACCTTAAGGGATGTTTTTTCTGCATTAATAGCCATTTGTTTGTGGCTTGATTCATTTTTTATATAGAACACTGCAAGCAATCCCACGAGACTCTGTTGTAGAAGATTTACGTTTCAAAAATCAATACCTCCAGGAAAAGCTTCATGCATTGCAGAGACAATGTTCAAGAGAGACATTTTTGAGACCCTTGGTAAGTTAATAATGTAACTACATAATATTATGTAGAATAATACTTATGAAAAGTATTTGTTTTCTATTTGGTATTCTCTGCCACATAGCTGGTTTTATTTAAATGGCAGTATTCTACAGAAAGATAGGAAATACTCAGGTTTTAGTATTTCTAAAAAAAAAAAAACCCAACAAACCAAACACAAAAAAAAATCCCCAAATCCCCAAAACTTAAAGTTTCTGTGTTACTTCTACAGGCAGAAGCTGGAATATTCAACATCCTAGCATATGGGGAGAAATAAGGAAAATATATTTTTAAATATGAGTCTGCAACTGAGAGACTACTTTTATGATTAAAAATTTAAGATGTACAGAGTTTGGGGAAATACTGAGCTTCATTTCAGTTACATTAGGTGTTTTTTTTGTGCTTTGATTTTTACAAGGTTGATTATATTACAAATTTTGTATTATTTTGTTGTCTCAATCTTTCAAGAATAGACTTAACAGTACATTCTAGTTTCCTGTATTTCCTGTTTTCTTTTACTGTGTTCTGCTTTTCTTTCATGCTTCACTCTATCTTCAACTTGACTCAGAGTACATGTGACCAAACTGAACTGACCAAGTCTGTTCCTATCACTGTCAGTAAACAAAAGTATCTGAATTTCCTTCACAAGAAATCTATTTCAAATAGGGATGAAATCAAACATCAGACTAATAATAGAGTTACTGATGGCAATGAAGTAGATGAGGACACAGACATGCAAACACACATCATGCATAATGAAGGCCAGGAGGCTGCTGCAGATGTAAGCAGACAAGTGTCTCCTGAACAGCACCCTGAAGATAGTGAGAAATGCAAGGAGACAGATATTTCTAGGGAAGGACTGAAAACCAAAATTATAGCTGAAGCTGGTAATGAGAGCTGTGATGAAAAAGAAGAAAATATAACCCAACCTGAAAATGGAGAAGTTAATGAGATATGCGAAGAAGAAGAGAGGAAGCAAGAAATCTTCAAGCAATCAAATGTGGAAGAAGAAGAAGGTGTAGAAGAGCCTGATACTGACAAAGTGAGCTGCAATCAGTCTGATTCAGGGGAACCTCCTAATCAAGCTAATGACTGTGAAGAAGAGAAAATAAATATGAATAATGAAATTAACCAACACACTGCAGAGAATAAACAGGAAAACGACCGAAGTTGTACAGAAGGGGTTGAAACTACCCCAGAATTTTCTGAAATGCCTGAGGTTTGATACTGTAGTAGCCCTCTAGCATTTCTTCAGTACAAATCATGTAGAAATAGAATAGTTTTATCTTGATAAAGCAGTGCTTTCCTGCAGGCATATGCATGATCTGCAGGAATATAGAAGTACTCACCAAGTGGTCCATAAAGCAAACCTTATACTTTCATGATAAGCATGCATGTCAGCTCACAAGTAAGCTATTGTCAATTCCAAAATTTTGATCCAGAGAGTTTACAAATAACCCCAAAGATACATGGAGCTAATTGATCTCCTTCATTCTTTAAGAGACTTATTATATGCCATTATTTACACAAAAAAAAAGCCTTAATGAGGCAGATACTTGATTCCTCTAAATAATGATAAAGTAATGAATCATACAGTTAATTCCCAAATTGCATAAGTAAAAAACCACTGATTATTAAATTATTAAAAAGTTTTACTCTTTACTAGTCAGGCATAATAATTTACTGTATCACTGTGATTTCAATTGGCACTATAAAGTATGCAAAGCTCTCTTTGTGTAGTTGAAATTTCTGTCCTCCATGGATAAAAACTCAAGATTTTGGGACCTAACAGATTAAATGAGAGTTATGTACTACCCATAATGTACTACTGTTTCTGGCTTGCTCTCTGATCCGTTTGACATAATTGAAATTTCTTGTGCCATATGTGCTACTTGAAAAACTATCAAATTATGCCCTTAAAATTAGATGCTGTTCCCAGGTACCGTGTCACAGCTTTCTTCATTGAGTAGCTTCTTTATCTTTTAGTCTTTGAGGTTTACTTCTACAGAATAGTTTGAGGAGTGATTTTGATTTGATGAAATTTTTACTGGTTTATACTGATTTGTAAATTGCTCTTAAAGGTTAAGCAAGTTTAAGAAATGTGAGAGGTGTTAAAATTAAAGCAGATTAGATTAAAACTGGTAATAATACTGTCTTGTTTCTGTGAAAAATACTAGTTCTCTGTTGCTCTTAATCAGCTACAACTGATAGTTGTATTGAATTAGTACATTAATAGTAACTTTTTCCCCTCTTTTCTCAAGACATCAGGAATAGGATCAAGTGATCAGTCTCGAAGAGAACAAGAAGTTTTAAAGGAAAATTTAAGATTGTCATCTGAAAACATTGAGTTAAGATTCCAACTAGAGCAGGCTAATAAAGATTTGCCAAGACTAAAGGTAACATCTTCTTACTTTAGTCCCCTTTACCCTTACACAGGTCAGGGAATTGCTTAAAAATAAAGGGATATTTTTTTCTCTACATACTGTAAATTTTCTGTGTTTTCACAGAAGATGAGAAAGTTGAATAGCTGGTAGAAATAATAGAAAATGTCACTGAGATGGGAAATTGCTTTTCTTAAATTTTTCAAAGTAAAGCCATTGTTATTTTGTTATTTTTTTCCCCAGTTTTTTTGAGATCTAAGTTGCTTATTACTTTGTGGTTTTTTTTTTTTTTGCTTGTAGGACCAAGTAGCTGACTTAAAAGAAATGTGTGCACTTCTCAAAAAAGAGAAAGCAGAAGCTGAACAAAAGCGGGGCAGCATTAGAGGGGTGAGTATTCTACCAGCACTTTTTATCATATATAAATGAAAACAAAATACAAAAATAAGCAAAGTATCATTGAAGCTAAATCATTTGGAATCAACCAAAGCCAAACATGAATTGTTCTTGTTTATTTTATTGACAAAATGCTATAATGAATTAATGACATTAAGTTAACAGGACCATTAGAAGGACTAGAGCTAAACTATTAAATACTTGCACTATCATGGCCTTATTTTTTCATTTGGATTAATTACCTTCAGAAGCATGTTTGTACAATAAATAGCAGTTACCGCCATAATAATGAAAATAATATTCATGTATTTATATAAATGATTTGATCCAGATTTAGAAAAGTTAAGTTACTATTAGGGAAGGTTTTTGTTTGTTGTACTGTGGAAGGTGACACAGCTAATTTTTACCCTAGCTACTCTCAACTACCCTCAAGCTCCTAGCCATTTTCCCCCCATTTTTTCCCAGTATTAGCATTTAAGCAATTGCATGGTCTGATGGATTGGGGTATTTTTCTACAAGAAAAGCTAAATAAATTAAGTAGTTAAATTAAATAAATTAAGTAGTTTTTGGATTTATTTTCCTAATGTTTCAGTTTAGTTCATGAGTACAGCAGATTTTGAAATTTAACTGCAGCTCCAGAAAATGAAGGAGTTGATTTGCTTGCTTGAGGGATTAAGAAATCTTTAGAGGTCTTGGAGAGGTAAGTATGCAAGAAATTCTAGGGCTCAATTCATGTCAAAATAAAGCGTCTTTTTTCTATAAATATGAATTACAATGGTAAAATAAGCAATAAAGTAAGATTTGAAGTATCTCAGAATGTTAAGATGAACTATTTGCTCACTTTTACTTTTTTCCTTTCTCCCTCTGTAGGCTGGTAGAAGTGGAAAGACAGTCCCAGAACTGGAAAAAACAATTGGCTTAATGAAAAAGGTTGTAGAGAGAGTCCAAAGAGAAAATGAAGAATTGAAGAAAGCTCCAGCTGTGGTTTCTAATGAGAAATTACTTGGTCTTGAGCAGGAAAATGAGAGGCTAAAGGTACAGATTTATCTCCAGTAAAAATATATTGCTAGTAAAATTAGTAACTATATTTAGGCAACAGTTTATATGCAAGTTAGTAAAAAAATGGAGTAGCAAGCCTGTTAATACTGATTGGCACAAAACTGTTTTGAAAATGCCAGATTTGAAATATATAGAACAGAAAGGCAAAACTTTGTTTTAGCATAAGGTACTGCATGGTTTAAGGTACTTTGTACCTTAAGGATATATTTAACTATGTGATGAAACGTTCACGGTGCTAAGTAGGTGTGACTGTGCTGTACTTTAAAAATGGAAATCTGAAATCTTCTACTAAGCCATGTAAATGTGTTTTAACAAACTGTTTGATCTTTAGTCTGAAATGGAAAAAATGAAACTTGATCTGGAGGGCCAGCTGAGTGCGCGTTATGAATCTAAAACCAAAGGAATGGAAAAACTCATTACTGAAAATGAGAGACTGCGTAAAGAACTGAAAAAGGTATGATCATTTTAATGTATCCCTTTATTTCCACTAGGCGCTGGTTGTGGTAAGTAAATGCTTTTTATGTGCTTAATGGTTGATACAACACATGATATTGCCATGACAGATTTTTTTCACTATATGTGGAGAAGAGATATTCAAGGTCTAACCCAAGATCAAATTTGGAAGTTGAAGTGCTAGTAGTCTTGGATGCAGTTTTCCTCTACATCAGGACTGACCCTATCTCTCCATCATTTGAGATAATACCATGCTTCATGTGAGTTAAAGTATTCCATAAAGCTTTGCTTTTATTGAACAACAGGAAGCTGACAGTGGAGAGAAGCTACGAATAGAGAAGAATAACTTGGAGATACTAAATGAGAAGTTAAATGTACAGCTGGAGGAAACCATTAAGAAGCTAAATTTGGCTGAGAGCCAACTTGATGGAGTTGACAGCAGAAGCTGGAAGTCCATTGTAACAAGGTAGGAATTGAGAATGTAATAAAAGGACAGAAAAATGATACAATGCTTATGCTATTAAGAGAAAGAAACAATCTGTGTCCCACGTAGGGATGGCAGAGAGCAAGTTCTTGGTAAGAAATACTTAGTCGTGGACTTCTGGATGACTTCAGGGTGAAATAAGTTGATGTGCTGCAAACTACTCTTTAATGATGGTAAACAGAAATGGAAGGTATCTACAAAATCAGAACCTCTGACAGTAAACTTATGTGATGGTTTCAATGTTTGCTATTTTTTAGATATGACTAGAACACAAAAAGCAAAACAGGCTTACCTTAAAATTACAAAGATAATTTATTCACACACACTAATAGAATGAAACTAAGAAAAAGAAAACCAACAAATGAAACTTTCAAAACATCCTTCTGTCCCCCTACAAGTGTTCACTTTCCCAAACACAACATAAAAAGACAAAACTTGTAATTTCAGTCAGTGTTACCATTTAAAAATAATCTTTCACCAGTTCTTTCAGGAAAGGAGTCTCTCTGAGTCCTATAGAAACATTGTCACAAGAGGAACAGTCCTCTGGTGGCTTCCATCTGTAAGGTGGCTTCCACCACACATCTGTAAGGACCTGAAAGGAACCTCTGCAAACTGTGAAGTCCTTCCCAATAGCGGCTTTCCCAACACTGCACATGGGCCATATCTGCTTATTAGGGGTACTGTTTAAGGATTCCTCCTCTAGTATAACACAAAGATTCTCCTCTTCTATTTCCAAAATCATCTTCATCTCAAGACCCAAAAATCTCCTCTTCCTTAGGAGCAAAGAGCTTCATATCACCTTTAACTAGAACCTTACATCCCCCCCAAACAAGATTCATGTTACAGGAGAAAAGAAACAGTTAATTCTCCATTGTTTACCAGAAATGTCCAGCCAAATTAGGCCACTCCTCCTCCCTTGCCCCAAATAGTCTTTTCACTGTCTCTTCACTGACTTCAGTTTCATGCTGTGTCTCTTTATGGTTCCATCACTTTGTCTGTCCTCACTCCGGGAAGGGCGGGTGCTCTGGGAGTTCATTTGCTGGCAGAGAGAGTTAAAGCTTGCCCAGGCCTGCGATGGGCACGGGCCCCTGCCGCAAAGATCTCAAAGCCAGGCCGGTGGGGGAAGGCTCAGAAACAGCAGCCAGGATCTCAGTAGTTACACAGACTGATGGATGCCTTCTCCCTGCCACCCCTCGCTCTCATCTGGGGTGGCTCAACTCGGGGGTGCTCCCAGGGGCCCGGGAAGCGGGGAGGGAACATCTCCTCCCGGCCCTGGCTGGGGAGCAAGCAGCTGCCGGGGCTTTAACTCCCCTCCCCTCCCCTCCCCTCCCCTCCCCTCCCCTTCCCTCCCCTCCCCTCCCCTCCCCTCCCCTCCCCTCCCCTCCCCTCCCCTCCCCGCTGCTGCTCTCGGGCCCAGGCCCGGCCGGGCTGCTCCCCCGCGGGGCAGCGGCTCCCGGAGGCCCGGCCGGGCCCGGCCCGACTCCCGCACGATGTTACCTGGTTGCTCACCCGGAGAGAAGAGGCCAACAGATTCTCAGCTTTATATGGGTATTACCAAAAGTCGCATTCTGTTTTCTGAGTGGTCAAACCACATGCCAAGAGCCAAGAACTGGCTCCTGATAGATCTGTCCTTTCTAAAGAAATTCAAAGGTCCTTACAGGGCAATATTCCATATTTTCCTTCAACTGAAAATGAAACTGTGTTAACCCATGAGAATTTATTAGGGCAGAAAATCAGCTGGAAAGGAGAGCAACTTGTCTAATTTCATCTTAGGTCAGATCACTGTTGGTGTCCAAGATTTTACTCCTTTCTCAGTCTTGCATTCCCACAGGATCCTTTGGGGAGTCTAGTGCTACTCTGATATATTGCTGAGCCGTTTCTTCATTGAGGCTTCAAAAAGCCATTTGATTTTTTTTTAACCTTCCCCCGAACTATCCAGTGAGATAAAATGTCTCTATGCAAGGCCAGATGACAACTATAATTTGTCTAAAGAAGGAGGGCAAAATGG
This sequence comes from Phylloscopus collybita, assembly GCA_027886175.1. Taxonomy (NCBI): domain Eukaryota; kingdom Metazoa; phylum Chordata; class Aves; order Passeriformes; family Phylloscopidae; genus Phylloscopus; species Phylloscopus collybita. Next base: position 42,302,980 of record JAJNNQ010000137.1, on the reverse strand, counting down.
ACTGCAGGACAGGACTGAAGGATGGCCACAGCAGAGAGAGGATATGAGCATGCAGTGAGGATGGTAGGCGCTTAACAGCTGCCATATCTGCTTAGCAGCAGTCATAGATTTATTCTTTTTTGTTCTTCACCTCTTCTGAAAAACATTTCTACTTGGTTCTGTTTAGTTGAGATACATAGTTGTGTATAAAAATACCGTCATAAAAAAAATGGTAATGTTTAATTGCACTCACCTATTTCAACTCATGTGAATAAAGCCTTCTATTTGCATTTACTTTAACATGCATTCAAAGTTAGTAATGCAACAACCTTACTAACCCAAGAGGAGCTGTTTGGGGAACTTTAGCATGCAATCCACCTCACCAGCACATCTACCAAGGCATTTACATGGTAACAAAAAGTGTTTCATAGGGCAGACAAAGGGGTGTCATCCCAGTGACTCTTCAGAAGACTCTTTGGCAGGTGTCAAAGTGTTGGACACTGTATTGCCATCTGAAAATCCAGATGGATTCATATGGGAGACTGGGCTATGTGACCTCCAGAGGTACCTTCCAACATTTCAGATTCTACACAAACCTTTTTGTAGCCTTGTAAATCTCCATGCAAAATTGAATCTTCCTCAGACTGCTCTTCCTCCATGGCAAACAATTTACTGCAGATAGTTTTGGCCTTGGAGTGTTCATCTTCTGCATCTGTATTAGCCCTTTTCTCAGTACATTATTTTCCGTAACTTACTAAATCATTAGAAAAATACTTTCAGAGGTATAACACTGATCCAAGTAAGATCCAACTAGTGTACCTACTGCATCAGTAACATGGATCCTTTTAGCAGCAGGTGTTTGGGGTTTATGTGCAATAGCATAAAAAGATTCCTGTCCCCTTTTAATGAAGTATAAACACAAAAAGAGAACCACAGAAGTGTAGTGTCTAGAAAAGCCTTTATTCTAAGATTAAAGATGTGTTTCTTGTTATGCTTCTTTCAGCAAAGTGTATTTATAAGGCCAGTAGTTATTTGAAGGCCAATGCTCCAAACATATTTTAGGGTGTATTTTATAGCATTTATTCTCCTAAATATATTTTAATCTCTGTTTCTGCCTAAGTATTAACTTTGGTTCTTATTTTTCTCTAAATAAAAATATTGCCAGAATGCAGGAAACTAAGCTGAAGGAAATGGAAACAGATATTGCTAAAAAAACCCAAAGCATTGCTAATCTTAAACGGCTGCTTCAGGAAGCAACAGAACGTGAACAAAACGCTGATAAAAATTTACAAGATCTGAAAGAACAAGTGAGTAAAATTTAGCTTGGTAACTCTGAAAATAGAATGCTCAATTTGTCTTTGTAATATCTGTAGTGGCAGAATATTTGTTTTTTCTCTTTCTTTTGTAGATTTTTTTCAGTCATAGTTGCTATATTTACACATTTTAGCCAATTAATGAAGTTTATCACATATTATCAATGTGTAATCTTGATTTGCAGTCTGAGAAAAACCATTATTTTTCTACAGTGTTCTTCTGTAGAGTTTTTTTATTATAGTTTCAGTGATCACATGAAATCCTGTAGACAGACATTTCAAAAGGTCTTAAAATCTTTACAGCTTGTTCTACAGTGAGGTTGCTGCAAAGACTTCCCTATTCCCTCCAGTTAGGTTTATTTGATGGGGGGCAGGAGAGTATTGAGTTCTCCATCTTAAACAGGATCCTCATTTTTGTTTCCAGTCTGGCCTCTTACATGCAGTCTCCAGTAGTCTTACAAGTACTATTGTACATGTGGAAGAGTTGATGAATTTTAAACTCGGGTACCTTTGAAAAGATGTATCACCTTTTAAGTACTGAGGTGCAGTCCTAGAATTGCCCCTACATCAGCTTCCATCTTCTCATTTATTTATGTGTGGGTGACTTTCTTCCCCAGACACCTTGTACTAGCCCTTCTCAGTGTAAGGTATCACATACAAAACTTCCAATTTGGGAAGTCATATATATATTATGTAAGAAAGTAGATGTGTTCAATAAACAGAACTAGGAATTGATTCCCGTAAAACAGTTACTTTGTTCGTTTTTCCTTTTCTAATATCATTCTTATTAACACGAAGTATATACCAGCAGCAAATTTAACACAGAGATAGAAGTCTTTCATTTTGTGGTATTACTCTGGGAGCAACACACTTTCCAGTTTCTTTCATGTCTCATTTATCCTTCTGATGAAGGGATGAGATCAAAGTTAACTACATTTTTAAAACAGCCTGATTATGTAAAGAAAAATAACCCAAATCCTTATGATGTTAGGTAGGAACAGAACAAAAACTTATCATTGCCAGTAGTGTCATGCGAGATCATCAACCGTCACTGCATTCATTAGCTGTATATAATCACATATTTAAAACACGGTTGTGCTCCTCTTTAGCAGGCATCTCTTTCAGAGGCTTCCTCTCTGGTCAGGGACCTCACTGAACTTAACTTGCAGGTCACCCCTAGTCAGTGTACCTTCACTGGGGCTGCCATTGCAAAATCACAGGGTTTTTACACAATCTTTCAAAATGAACTGGGACACCCAGGTATGCAAATAAAGCACGTCAGTAATATTTTTAAAGCATTTAAATGATTCAGGCATATCAATTCCTTAAGTGTATGTATACAGTATGTTGGTGTAGCTATGCATCCAACTTTCTTTGTAAATCTATCTTCTAAATGCTTTTTTCTTCAGCCTTCATGAAGTATGTAGCAATGATCTTTTACTAACTCTGGAAATACTGTCAAGCATTAGCTTGGTGTCTGGGAATTGTACCATGACCATTTTCTTTCTCTGATAGCTTTTAGTGTTTGGTTACATCCTTAGTATTATTTTCATTCTTTTTTTAATCTTGTATATAATCTTGTATCTGAACTGCATTGCCATAGATACTGTTTACAAGAATAAAACTTCCTTAATTTTTCTTTTAAGATTGAGCATCTAAAATATCTTCCTGAAGGTGCAGGGACAGAGCAAAACATCATCAAGGAGCTTCAGCATTTAAGGTAATGTACTTCTAAACTACCTAATACCTCAGACAATATACATGAAATAAGAAGATCAGGAAATGGCCCCTGCAAGTTTTAGTTAAATAGTTTGTTTAATATTTTAATAATTAAAAAATATTCTATTTTTAAATATTCCAGATTAGCTAATAATAGATTAGAGAAAGAAAAAGCAGAACTCATGCACCAGATGGAAGATTATAAGCACGAAAGACACACCTCTACAAGTGAAGGCCCTGCAGCTGGTAATAATTTTCAATACCTAAAAATAAAGATCTTCTTGTATTTAGGGTCTAAAACTATGTTTACTTAATAGAGTGTGTGCAAAGTGATAATAAATCCACTGAATTATTTGGAGTAGATTAATGCCGAAGTACTGCAAACTAAAGCAGATTAAAGTATTGGATTTTTGAGTACATACACAAGCATTTGAAGAGAATTTTCAGTAAAAATCTCCATAATCAATAATTTTGAGCAAGAGGCTGTAAACTTTGTATGATTTTCCCCTCACACTAAGGTGTGTAGTTCCTGCCCCCACTTGCTTTATTAATCTCAAAAGATTGTAAGATGTCAATCATTCATTGAAATCCTCTTTTCTACACCTTTTACTTTGGGTTCCAAGATGCTAGAGAATGAGTGTTTATTTCCAGTTACCAGCTCTGTGAAGGATTTTGCTAAGACCTGGCAGGCACTGTGGATCAGCACACTGCCATATGACTGGAGGAAAAAAAAACCCAAACTAACCCTATTGAAATTATGAATACATGCAACAAGATCCTTATGGCATTTCCAAACTTGCTGCATTTAATTCGGAGGAACTGGCCACTGGGCTACTGCATTCAATCACAGGAACTAGACACCACTGCCTAATTTGTATAGGAACTAAGAAAAAGCCCAGGTGACTTCAATGTTTGGTGATCCCAATTGGTTTTATTTAACTGTTCCAGCTTTCAGGAGATGCAGAATTATTGAAACAAGATTACTTGTGCCATGGGCTTTCACTACTTAAAATTTCATTAAAAATCATTATTTTTGCAGGACTTAATGAAACTGTAGAGAAGGATAAAATTGACAGACTAATGACAGAAATGGCTGACCTCCAGTCACAGCTAGAAGTTTCAGAGCTTGAAAAACAGCAATTAAAGGTGAGCTGTAAGGATCATCCTACGCAAGATAATAAGCAAAATTATGGTTAGCTAGAAAGAGCTGTTCAATACCTAATATTTAATGACACAGTCAATTTCTAAACATTTTCAACAAAACCTGTTTTGTTTTTGGTGAAGGTGCTGTTTATGGGTTGAGTTTTTTGCTTCTACACAAGATCCTAATCCTCTTATCCCTCAAGAGAAAGGCAAAAAAGGTGTTTTGTGGTATTAACAAAGTTCTGGATAAAGGTGGTATTCCTTTATTCTTTTCAATAGGAAGAAACAGAAGAGCTGAGAAGAGAACTAGAAACCTATAACCCTTCCTTCTTTGAAGAACTTGAGGATCTAAAATATAACTACAAGGAAGAAGTAAAAAAAAATATTATCTTAGAAGAGAGATTGAAGCAGCTTTATGAAGAGTTTGGCATTCAGGATAGGCAACATTTCTGTTGATTAGGGTAGTGTTCGGTATCTTCATCACCGATACAAAAAACTAAAATAGTCTGTGTTTATCTTGGAATTATACAAGTCTCTTAAAGTTATGTTAGTTTGCACACACCTAAGAGTGCAGAATTGGATTATCCAACAGTTCATGGTCAGTATTTATACACAACAGTCAAAACAGAAGCGAGTTTTACTTGTCCCAGCTCCTGTGCAAGAATACATTCTAATTCAGAACAGTTAATTTGTGTAATAAGGTGTCAGGTGAAATTGAAACCTTGGGCTTCTCTTAAAAGTTAATAAACTTTTAAACTGTCAGCATACTAAGTATGCTAAGTCCCAGATCAGTAAGAATATGTAATTTGCTCTTGTTGTCTTGTGCAACCATGATGTTTAATTCTGAACTCAGGGTCAGCGTACTGGATGTCTTTTATTACATCCCTGGTTATTTTTTACCTCAATGTTAAAAAATACAATAACAAAGAACTGAAAATAAAGCTATAGCATTTCAGCCAAACCACTGGTATTTTTGTACATAACTGATTTTTCATTTTGTTTATTTGATATTGCGGGATGTATACTTTTATGGCAGAGATGAAATAAAGGCAACTCAAATGATCATTCAGTCTCACCTTTATTATTTATATACCTTATCTTACTTAATATGCCCTTGATGAAGTTTCCTAATTGAGACACAGTTGTTAATAAGAGTTACTAAGCCATCTCTCTCCCCACTTACTAGGCTCTCCAAAATAAAACTAGCGTATTTTCTACTATTTACTCTTTTTGTCCCAGAATAGTGCAAGTGCCTGTAGGATACAGATAAATTGTTTTTTTAAATAATAGCATAATGCTGCAGATGTACAATTAAATAATACCAGGAAGTCTTCCCCCATAAGAAACTGTTGCAACTTTAAAAAAAATTGTCAAATTTTAAGACTAATTCTGGTCCCACCTGAAATATATCCTTTTACTGTTAAGGAACTTGATGCTAAGTCTCAAACTTACATAAAATAGTGTCATAATAATTACACTTGTAGAAGCACAACCTTTGTAACTTTTCTAGTTGATTGCATTCATTAGTAAAGCTTTTAGGACCAGACATTGGTAGAAAACATACACTTAATGCTAAGAGCTTCCAGGAATGGGTTCAGAAGTTAAGGATTTCTTCATAAAATAAACATGCTGGAAGTTAGATTCTGCTCGAGCTGTCAGATCTCTTATTTGAAGTTGGTCATTTAGGATAAACTTAAAACAGTACAGTAATACCTGGACTGTCGCCTAAGCTAGAAGAACATTCATGAAGAATTCTGTGGTAGACACAAGTAAGAGGAATGCTGGACATACAACAATTAACTTAAAAGAAAAAAAATATTTCAAGCATCAAACTTGATATCTTTGAGTCTGTCAAATCTTTGTCCATCCAACACTGAAAAATGGTGAAACAAACTCTTAGGTTCAAAGTCATAGTCATATTTAGTTCTATTAAAAGAAATTACAACAGGCTGAGAATTCAGGTACGTCTCTGCAAGTGGCCAAGGTAAACCAAGATGATGCCGATGGAGCTGAAAAAAAGGAAAGAAGATCAGTTCAGCCATTCTGACAGAGTAGCACAACAATACCCAGCTTGGGAAGTGTGTGGGTGTTTGTGGATTCTGGGATCCTCTCCATCAGGGCACTTAAAACCATTAATAAGTTGTCTCTATAACATGAACGACAACAAAGCACAAAAGGCAAACCAAAACCAAGGTGTCCTCTAGAGTTTCAGAAATAATACAAACTTGCTAATTAATCAAAAATCACATTCTTATTAATAACACTTCTTGTATTAGTCAAGATTACAAGAACTTAATTTTTAAACACAAGAATTAAACTTCAAAACTAGTGATTCCTACACAGAGAGGCAAGAAAAAATGTTCTCAATTACTTTACTAGCATATTGGGAATGAAAAAGTTCAGTATGTTATGTTGTCCTTGTAGAGATTCAGTGCCTTTACTAATTCTACTGTCATCTCATTTGTTGAGAATATTTACTATTAAAGAATTTGATAAAAAAGACAATAAATTAATACAGTACTTCACATTTTATGAATTATTACAGTGCTTTCCACATGTCCATCCACATACTTACCTTGATTAAACACCCATCATGGCAGTGCCACACAATTCCTTCAACTTTACCCTCCGTGCAGCTTTCAAACCAAGACAGTATGTCATTTTGCTTCAAAGCAGGTGGATTCTTTATTTCAAATGCTCCATGTGGGACCAGAAGATGTACAGGGTGCTTTTTGCTTCCTAATCCTATGTTGAAAGAAACAAATACCTTCCTCCTAGTTACTGTTTCCTCATTTTGTTACTGCAGTCTGTAAATGTAAGCTTCTATTATACTATAACACTGTGCTGTCTTTAACATTTTTAAGTATGAAATGCAGCTGTCTCTCCTCATGTTTTAATTTGTATTTATTAAACCTCCTCCTCCTTTGTATAAAATAAACATGACACAGAGATTTATACAATTGGCTGTTTTTTCCTTGTGGCCACCTCCTCAGTCACCATAAAGCTACCAGCTAATTCCTTCACGCTTCAGATCATGATCAATGGCACAAACACCTTAGTTCCTGAAAATCTGGCATATCTTCTCATGAATACTTAGAACTGGGCTGTTAACAACTGCATTGTCTTTTCATGCTAACATAAATCTTCATTTAAGAACACAGCTATTAGAACTTTTTGTTGCAAATCTTGTACATACTGAGGAAATGCCTAGGACTGGGTAGGACTATTTTTCCTAGCCATCCTTGCAAGTTACCCTAACAACAAAGCACAGAAGTTAGAACTCGCTTGTGCTCATACATAATTGGTTTCTTGTTATAAGGCCTTTAAAGGAAGAAGCCACAACCGAAATTTAGCCTAAACTACATTTCCTTAAATCCTATCTAATAATTTAATAATTGCAACTTGTGACTAACTTCTGTGGCTCCAAAAAAATGGTTGAATAAAGTTTTCTACTTCAATTCATCAAAAGAGTATGTAACAAAAGTAAAGGCTCCAAGAAACAAACTTAAAAATTTTTACTAGTATTTTAATAGTAATATTTACAACAGTTTTTCTTTTCCAGTCAAAGTATTTTTTGAAAGACCAAACCAATGCATTTTTATAGTACATATGGTTTCATTGACATAACTAATCCCATGACAACTCAGCTTTTTTTTGGGTGAGAGTTCCTTCAGCCAGCCCTTTTTCTCCTTTCTAAGAAGGCTGCTACTGGAAAACTCTTTTAAAAAACTTACACAAAGAAAATGCACTGATTTCACTCAAAAATACCACTAAAGAAAAAAAGTATTTAAGAACAGACCATGTAAACTTACCATATGGATTTGCATTGATATTAGTCCCAATAAGCTCCAATGTTTGTTCTAAAATTTCTGATAATGGCACAGGACTGATTTCGAGAAGCCCTGGGTCAGCATGGTGTTTCAATACCAGTGCTATTCCAGCCTCATAATTTACAACAGATGAGTGCCAGCAATACTGCTTACTATTCTTCTCCACAGGAACCCAACCTATGAGAAAACACTACATTTTACCAAAGTAAATACCTGAAGTTATTAAATGCATACTAGAAGCTGTTACGTGCATTAAAAAGCCCTACAGTTAACTACAAACAGAAAGAGTACAAAGAAAAACTGTTGTTTCTCAGAAGAATGCAAATGTGATAATTATGCCTTCAGCTGAAGGCCTGTAAGTTCGTACGAAATTAAATTATCTCCAGGTGTCAGAAGAACAAAGCCTTTCTGGATAGTGTAAGAATGATATTCCAATTTTCTTTTCTGAATATGATAACTACTATTTTTAACTCTGGAACTAATTATAATTCACTTCAGAAATTCACACACACCTTTCCCCAGTTTTACTGTGCTGCATCATAGGTACCTGGCATATGTCCATTTTCATCGGGCAAAGGATTGCCATTAGAGAACTCTATGTCCTTTGCTGGAATCCAGGTATCTGGAACAGGCTTGAAATCCTCTTCAATATTCCAAACAAATTCTAGACATATAAATACAACACTTAATTTTTGACAAACTGTTAACCAACTTTGCTTTAGTTGTCTTTATCAAAATAACCATTGATCTAAACCTTGTTTTACAGACAGTAGTCCCAGTTACTTTGTACAAACACTAACATCTGTCACACTCAAGTGGTTTACAACTAGGATAGTTTAAAGATGCATTTAGCCTTTAAGAAATTTAAAGGTTCAAAAATTAAGATTAAAAAAATTAGCTACCTATTCCAATTTAAAGCTCTTCAATGTAAAGGATGATGTTAAAAAAAACTGAAGCAGGATCACTGATATTTCCCATGTTAGCCTAGTTGTTTTAGCAACTGGATAACTTACATTGTCAGAAAGGAGAAATCTTCACTAACCTTTGCAATCTTCCAATGAATACAAGAATCGTTTAAACCTTTTTTCACCTTGTTTGGTGGGTTTTCGATCCAACCTGGCCCATAGGTAGGGTTGTCCTAGGAGTATCCAAAGATAAAACCAGCACTTTACTGTGGTGACCACACCCTGCTGAGTACTGAAATCCACTACATAACAAGCAAGATAGGAATTCCCATTTGCCACTAGAGAAATTTTATAAGCAAAGCCACCCACTATTTAAATTCAAAGTACACTATGTGAATTTCCAAATCTAATTTAGATTCTATGTACAGTCTTGCCTAGCATAATACAGAGCTTCCTTACAACTGCAGGTGAAGGCATGAGCCCGAGTGAGTCGATGAAGCAGTCTTCTCATTTCCTCCCAACCTCTGTACTTCTATAAATTTTCCCCAAGGGAATCAGACACTCTATTGCATATGACCCAGTTTGCAAGGAAGACTTACTAAAAACGAATAGTTCCTGGATGTTCATACTCACTGAAATAATACTTCATGTATTTTAGAGAGTAGATGCTAGAACAACTTAAGAAACACCTACTAAGTCTATGGTAACTATTACTTTGTGGTGAAGATGCTTAATGACGCATGAATTCACAACAGCTGTATATAAATCATACAAAAAAATGAAAACTAAGCAAAACAAGTTCTAATCAGCATCAGAAATCTGCAAATGCATCTTCCTTATTACCTTTATACGTTGTTACATAACAGCAGGTTCCATCCACCTTTTCAGTAGGAACTGCATTGTGTACATCTGCCTCTAAAGCCTTTCCAGTTATAGTGTCAGTTGCCAAAACTTTAAATGGCTGAAAAGAAGACAAGTGGCTGTGTTACTGCCTTTCTCTCATACAGATTCAGATTCTTGCTCCTTACAGTTGGCCTCTATAAATTCAGCTCTTGAATTATTACACATTATAGAGCTGATTTCTAGTAGTTTCTTCAAAACTTGATAGTTTGCCAAGTACTCTAAGTGAGAAGAATCAGAGAAACTTGTTTGTAAAGTCTCTCCATCTTTCCCATTTTTGATTATTATTCAGAGATTACTTTGCTTTCCACTATAAACTAGAAGGGTCCCACAGTCCAACACTGCAGCATTTTGAGATCCACCTTCCTGCATTAGGGTGGCAATAGACATTTCTCACAACTAGCTTTCACCAGTTTTCAGTTTGGAGATGAAAGTCAATAGTGCCATGTTAGTGCAATGCACAGAGCAGGTGTGCTTTTGCAAGGTAGCAGAAGCATCCTGGTATTAAACACTTAGTATCAGCAAAGTCAGCTAAACACTTTTGTGCTTCAAAAGAGCAAAGAAATACATGATCTGTGGATCTTAAACAACCAGCCATATAGTACAAATTTCTAGGATTTCTGTACAGCTTCTTTAACAGTTTCACTGCAAACAGGCAAGGAGTTGCATTTGGATTCAAATATTTTTCTCTATAATCATCATACTTCCCTCTTCTCTCCTCAGTCAACTTTGTCTTTTAATCTGGACTCTTTCTGCTAGCAAAACACAAAGCAAGTCCTTGTCTTGCAGAAGTCTTAAAACAGAATATGGAATTTGTAAAATGAGAACCTGTGTTACATGACATGACTGTTTCATATTATAGTTATAAGATGTGTGACCATTACAAACAGCATATATGAAGATTACATAAAAAATTTCAGGGTAGTGAGGAAACATTCCCATTAATTTTACCACCACCCCCTTTCTTCTCTATCAGTCATAACCATGTTTTATCCTTTCCCGAACTTTAAAAACCAGAACAAAAATCAAATCAAAACAACAATGAAAAAATACAAAAAAAACCCCGAAACCGAAACCGACCAAACAAAAATAGCATGTGTCAGTTCCACATCTAATATCCTGTTAGATTTTTCTGTGTGAAGAATCACCAGTGTAGAGAGGTAGCCTTACGTTACCATTATTGAGATGGTTTAACTCTGAGCTGAATTAACAATTATGTTACTGTCGTTCTGGCAACCATTTCAGCTCTTTTTTTCAGAAGCAAATCACCAATGGGAGAAGGTCACCTAGAGCTGAATTCAATTCACTATGCAGCTGCTACTAAAATCAGGGAACTGGAGGTCTGCAGCTAGACAGGTGAGTGCTGCCTCAATCTGTCCACATCTCACAGCCTCATTTTTCTTCTGTCATAAGATTGATATTACAAAAAGAAAACAACAAGAAACAAGCAAACAAACAAACAAAAAAACAACACAAACCAAGATAATACCAAAAAAAAAACACCAAAAGCGATAGAAGCTAATTTTTCTTCCTACGAGGCTGACAGGCGGGAATGGCAGAATGATTTCACACAGGCTCCCCGTGCGGTCATGCTGGAGCGGCCTTCACTTAGAAAAGCAAACACACCATCAGGGTGAACACCTGTATGCACTCGCCAGGAAAAGCGTGAGGCTAAGTTAACAAGGCACTCAGACAGCCCTTCTTCCCTGCACTTCAGCAGCAGAATCCTATGCAAGCCTCTCCTGTGAGGTTCCCTTAAATCTACAGCCGACCTTCTCACCACTCGGCTGTGGCCGGGGGCTCTGACACGGTCCGTGCTGTTCCAAGCCGCGGCCCAGCGATTTCCCCTGGGCTCAGGCACGGGCCCAGCCCCACTTGCCTGCCCCTCGTCCTCCCGTCCCGGTGCTGCCCCAGCCACCTGTCGTTCCCGCTTGGCCGAGGGCTCGTCCTTCACTTCGGTGACGAACAGACACGGCACCTTGCGCTGCACCGCGCCCCTCCGCCTCATGGCCCCGGCCGTCCGCGCCGCCCCCCACCGCCGCCGTCGCCACCCTGCGCCTGCGCCGGCCCACCCGCGCTGCGCCATGGGAAATGGAGTCCGTCGCCGCTGCTGCCGCTGCTGCTCTGCGCGGGGCGGGGCCGCCTCCGCCCATCATCGGGCCCAGCGAAGCGATGGCTCCGCTCGGTCGGCCCGGCCCGGCCCGGCCCGGCCCGAGCGGGGGCAGCTGTGCCCTCTCCAGCCGGCTCCTGCGAGAGTAGACTCCTATAGACTCCTGGGTCTATAGGTCCTGCCAGGAACCTGCTCCAGCGTGGGCTTCTCATGGGGTCACAGCCTTCTTTGGGTGCAGCCACCTGCCCTGGCCTGGGGCCCTCCACAGGCTGCACGTCCATCTCTGCTGCACCGTGGATCTTCATGGGCTTCAGGGGCACAGCTACCTCACCATGGCCTTCACCACGGGCTGCAGGAGACACTCTCTGCCCCGGCGTCTGGAGCACTTTCTCTGCCTTCTTCCCTGACCTTGGTGTCCGAGGGTTCTTTCTCTCACACATACTCACTCTCACTCCTCCCTCTGACTGTTGTTGCCTAGCAGGCTGTGGTATCTTTGTGGTATCAAAGATTTGCGTTTAAGACCACAGATGCATCAGCAAGAAGTTGCGTGTTATTTAAACTTCACTGAATTGGTTTGTTCCGTTTCACGTTTAAAAAGCACCAGAATGGGCGACTCTTTGAAACGATCTGATACTATATATTTTACTTGTATGCAGTAGAGAGAAAGGAAGATGTTCAGCCTGGACAGGTCATGTAGCAGCATCATGCTGATGTCCCAAGCTGGAGGAGCAGTTGGCAACTGTTAAAATGTAGCATTCCATCCTGGCTAACAACTGCTCTCCGTTCAGTTCAACAGTTCAACCACATGGAGAAGGTACCACATGCTTCATTCAAGTATTTTTGTTATAGCTACACTATCCACTGAGTTTTATTTCATCTGAAAGTTTGGTATTTGGAAGAAAACTACTTTCAGGATAAGATGATTTGCCTGATTGCTGATAGCTTTAATTCAAGGAAGTACTTACATTCCACCTGGTAAAAATCCAGGGATGGGTTTAGGGCTCTTGGTTATTCCATCCATTTTTAAGGGTCAGGGAGTTAGGTGTTAATGCCTGGGAGATGGACTTTGTGTCTCAGGGGGTGGCTCTATTGTACTGACTACAAAAGCTTTTGGAGATGCTGCTCTTAGACATAGATGTTAATTTCTGGAACTGGGAGAAACCTACTTCCAAATAGTCCAATATTTCCAAGTATGACCTTGTTTTCATTTAAAAAAAAAAAAAATTGCTCAGAAGCTCATTCAGAAATAACCCCCAAACTGGCATTTACAGTTCTCAGGTAGAATGCCATTCACATCCAGGATGTAAACTTGAGTTTACATATTCAGGATAAAGCTTGTGAGTACTTGCCTCTTTGGAATTACAAGGTTATCATATGTTTGAGAAGGATACCTCAGGTTAGAAGGATAAGTGAATTGCATCATCAGAGATGATGCTAAAAACTGCAAACTCTGATAAGACAGAGATGCAGAACAATAATTTTATGTATGACAAACAGAAGTGACTAGTGTTGTGAAAGTACTATCTCCGCAATATTGTGCAGACTTTTTAGCTGGTGCGACACTGATCAATAGAGGGATGGCAGCAGTATGAGTATATGTATGAGTAAAGAAACAATAATTAAATAAATCCATGTAGCCAGTCTATTATTCCCATTAGGTTTTTGTTTGTCATCTTTAAAAACAGCTGAAGCTGAAAGATGGTGCGAGGAATGTATTGGTAGCAGTGCCAACATCAAGTCCCCATTTTTTTTTCAGTTTTTGTTGGGAGTCTTTCTGGGTTTTGTTTCTTACTCCATGTTTTCCCATAGATTCATGTCCTTTAATAGTAAGGCAGTACTAGTGCAAGATTTGCACTCATACAGCACATTTCATTGGAGATTGATCTAATTTTTCCATTGTACAGAAAAGTAAACTCAGCCACATGTCAGTTAAATGACTTGAGGTGGTTTGTTTTTTTTTTTCCTTCCCAGCAGCTCATGAAAAAGTCTGCAGTAAACTATAGACTGTCTTACCCCTGTTCTAATGTAGAAACAATTTTACATCACTAAAAACCATTGACCTAACTCAATAACTTTAGAGCTATCTAGAGCTTACGATAACAGTCATAAAAGATAATTTGAAATGTTGTAAACTATAAGAATGTGGTCCCGCAAAATCTTGGTCATATATTTATAGCAGTCTGAACTGTCATATATTCAATCCTATATTCACACAGCATGTACTAATGCATTTATTCCATTTTGATTGTTATATTTACAACACCTGAAAATTGTTTTCTCCTGCAGCAAAACTACAGCAAGTTCTCCTGTTTCTGGGAGACAGAGCCCGTAGGCTGTAGGAGGATAAGCTGTGACTTCTTTCACAGAAAACCCCGTAATATAAATGGACTTTATTTGCCACCTAGTAACAGTGAGTAAAAATATTTTCTCAACAATTTGTTCATTAGAGTAATGAAATAGACAAAAATGTCCTTTCAGTGCTTATGTAATATATAGTAAGATCAAGAAATGCACCATGGCGAATCAATCAGGTATGATCTGCTATCCCAGCAAGTTAAAGGGAAAGAAAGGAATTTGAGTAAGACTGCCACATCAATTATTTTAGCTGTTGTATTATGAATCTTCATATCTATTATTGGTATAAATGATGAAGTCACATTTAGGTTGTGGAGATCCATGGAACAAAAATGTTGCTTAAATTAAATTTCTGATAGATTAAATCTCTCTAGTAGTTCAGATGGTTAGTATGTAGGTAATAATTTAAGAAAAATCAAGAGTAGTGTGTGTGGTGGGTAGAGGAGGTTGGTAGGGACACCAATATTTGTTGACAGAGCACAACATGTGTGGATGAGGTGCCCCTTGTAGAGATAACATCAGATTCCAGAGCTGTTTATGCAGATTTATTTCTAGTTTGTTGTTTTGAATAAAAAATTCAGGCTTGAGCATTGGTTACATGTTACTGAAGTACAGTAATAGTATAGTATGTAATGGTATGTAAGGCAGCACTCTTATTTGTGGAAAACTCCACCATTACAAGCTGTTTTTTTCCCCTCATCCATTTCTAAGAGGAGCTCTTGACTATCAGAAATCCTGGTATACATCTAGAACTTGGAAACAGGATAAGTAAGGATCCAGAGCAAAGAACAAAGACAAATGTCAGAAGCAGGAATGAGGAGAGCAAGTCACCATGAAAGCTGGTGTTCCTGAAATTGTCCCAGGAAAGTGTAGCCTGTCATATCTCGGCATGTGGAGCCTAACTAAGCACACAGGCTCAAGGCAAGACCTGGAGTGCTGTTTTCTGAGTGCCCACAATGCCTTCAGCACAGCTCCCACTTACACAGCACAGGCATGCTTTTGGCCGTGGTGGACTGTATCCAAAAGCCACTGTGGGCAAGGTTATCCTGTGTAAGAGCAATGTCTGACAATCACAGCTAGAAAACAGACCAAACCCTTTTACTTTTTACTGAAATAGATACAAGTTCAAAGCCTATGTGTGCTGCAATAGCATTGCAAATGCTAAACCTGCACTTGTTCTTTTCTTAGACTTAAAAATCTTGTTAAACTAATTTAAGTTTGATTTGGCTTATTCTGGAGCTAAAAATAGCCTGTTCTGAACAGTGAAAAAGGCTCCATCAAGTTAGGGTTGTATCTTACACATCCCTTACATGAGACGCAGCAAATCTGATTTGCAATCATGTTATGAGAAAAGGTTGAACATGATATATATGCATGCTGCTCCTAGGCAAGCAAGAGATGCACAAGAACAAAAACAACTGGAATAATAGAAAAACACTCACACTTTCTTTTTGACTGGAAAATACATAAAAATTCAATGTTTTTAATCTAATGCACAGAATACTATGGTTGCAAATCAGTCAGCTTGAACAATACCCACCATCTTTCTTCGTATTTCTTTTTAGTCCATTGTATTTCCTGGCTCTTGGAATATGTTATCCCAGTACTAAAGCCATTTTGCTGAAAATATTATGTGTGGAGATAAATTTCTTAGGAAAATAATATATTTTCTGATTTTTTTTTTTCTGATTAAGTGTAAATTATTTTCTTGAACATTCCCTCACAAAATCTACATTTTGTACCTAGCAAGGAGAGTTGAGATTTAGTTTGATATAATTTGAGATTTAGTTTGATATAAATAAAGTCTTCAAATTTAAAATGAGCAATCCTGTGCTTAGCATTGCTAAATTCTTCAAAATTGATGCTGTAGGGATTGATATAGCATGTTTGGAACTTTTTAAAATAGTGCAGTGATCAAAATGTTCCTCTTTTGAAAAGTCTGTATTCAGCAGTGCCTGTGTCCATTCAGAGGAGCTGGCATCTGTGTTTTTCATACTTTCTGGAGCTGAAAGGTACTCTCTTGCCAAACTCTGCACAAGATAATTTCTAATCCTGATAATGTTTTCAGTATGCCTGCTAGTGTCAACCTGGATGTGATACTTTAGTTTCCTTCTAACAAAGTAAATCTAATGTTCTTGTCTGCAGATGTCCCATTGAAACAAGATGTCCAAGGAGGCATTCTGCATCCAGCCCATCGTCAGGATGCACTCAGAAATCAAGAGAATCTTTTAGTACCAATTCACCCTCCACTGATTATAAACCTCAGTGATGAAGAGGATGATGATGAGGATGATGAAGAGGATGATGATGATGAGGAAGACAACTGTAAACAGTTTTTTTCTTATACAAGCAAGTTTTGAATGGGTTTTGTCTGCTCTTGCAATGTAGTTCACAACTGATTTGTTATAATAACTATTACATTTTTAGAAAAGAGTTGTTGAAACGAATTTTTTAAAATAGCTTTTATCTAACCTTTAAAATGTTGGAATTGTTAATCACCAGATGTGAGCAAGGCAGTATTTTTTAATGTCTGTGATCCAATTCAAATGGATATCAAAACTTCAAAATTTTGGGATGAAATTACAAGTTTAGGAGGTACTTTGCTTCTGGGAAACAAATTTTTGAACAAGGGCTGTATGCACTTGTCAGAGAAGGTGAAGTCACAAGTTTTTTACAAAAGATAGTTCTGTTAACTTAGGTAAATTATTACCACTGATTTACCAAACTCTGTAGGCAATTTTATTTTTTAGAAAAAGTTATTCTTAAATCTAGCAGAGAGAATTGATGCAAAATTCTCCACTAGTTGAACTGAATGTTTTTATATGAATATTTACATACATATATAGAAATATACATACATAAATATAGATATATGTTAATATAGTTAAGCCATTGACTGTATCTCACTTAGACATAAGATATTCATAGGCATGGAACAAATGACACATTCCTGGAGAGTAAAAAGTGAATGTTCAGGCATGCATTCAGCAAATTCCTGTGCTGCCCCAACCTACTTTTTGCTTTCCCACTGCCCATCAGGTTGGCTGGTAGACCAACCTGTTAGTGCTTCCTAACTTGGTTTCAGCCTGAGTGTGCCACTTAAAAAAATATAGAAAGTAGGGCTTTGCTAATCTTCATAACCTTATCTGAGAGAGATCAGGAGCACTCACCTCACCAGGTCTGCCAACAGGCATTACAGGATAGTAACTTTGGGCAGAGGTTTTGTGACAAGCACTCTCTGGTGGGTATAAATGAAAGATTATTTCGAAAAAGAATATTGGAGATATTTTTGAATTCTTTTGAATTAACAAACATTTGCTTATTAAAATGTATTTTAACCGCAATCCCATTGCACTTGAAAATACCTAATATTTAGTAATCATTTTTCAGTCCAGAAGCACAGATTGCAGTCAAAACCAAAAATAACCAATAACAAAAATTAAAGTAATTATCGTGTTTTATTATTAAGAATTATTGAAGGTCTTTGTATAGTTATCTTGTAATCTTTTACAAATATTTCCTGCAGATGTTTCTAACTGGATGCCTAAGACTGTTTTAGATATTGAAGAGGAAAGAGCAATAAGGGATATATGCTATAAATCTGGTAAATATGAAATTAATCACTCTTTCCTTAAAAGCTAAACTTTGAATACAGTAAACTTTAGGGCTTTTTTTTTTTTTTTCTTCCCCTCTTGGGGCATATGTAGGAGAGTATTATGGGATTCAGAACCCTTACAAACACCAATCAACAAAAACTGTTTCTTCACCGTGGCAAGATGAGTTATTGCCCTTGGAAACTACTGAACTAAACTTGCAGAAAGGCAAGTGTTGTGATTTCTTTGGACTGTATTTACCACTTCTAAAATTGCTGTGACAGGGAGAAACTATTACATAGTTTGCACTTCCTCCCCACTTTTTAAATTCAGTGAAAATAAAATATTACAAAAATATATTTGTATTTTTCAGAAAAATACAAAAACACTTCATTCTTTTCTGCCATATATATAGTCACACTTGTGGTGATGACCTGCTTCAATTGTGGATGGAAAAGGTAGAAATGGGCTATTAACCCAATCTGTACTTTCCTGGCATACACAACATAGGTATTCCATATAATTTCATGATAAAGATTTATGTAATCTAATTTAAACCATCCTAAGGTTAGGAATGTAGTTAAATTTCTCATCTAGGCTCTCTGTTGAAAATGGAGAGAGACAGGAACTTCAATGAATCTCCTTTTTACTGAATCACCAGGCAGTGCCAAAGGGTGAGATGAGCCACTTTCCCAGAGGTGCTCCATGATCTCTGCTGGCTATCTTGGGTGTCTTGATGTCAAAATGTAGTGTTAAATCAAACTTTTCTATAACTAAATTTAGTTTAAATACATCCTTCAACTGTCTTGTAAAAGAGAAGAACAAATGAGTTACATTTTGTTTTGCATTTTAGACTATCCAACATAATTAAGGTCAGAGGAATACAAATTTATAAACCCCGGTTCTTATGGTTCATAATTTATTATTGTCTTCTAATTTCTAAATTCAAAATGTTTGTTATTAAAATAATTTTGATAAATTGTTTCTAACAAATACATAGATATATTTAGTCTATAGTTGAGAGACAGTGACAAATGTGTGAACATACCTTTTAAGAAGTGTCTTTATTTATCATTAGATATAGTGAGAGAAAAAGGTAGATATGTTTCCCCAAAACAGTTTTTCAGTTGAGTTCTCTGAGGCTTCACATACTATGATGACATGCATCCTGAAAATGCCATGAATTCAGTTAGACAGGATTAATAAATATAATTCATGGGTATTGAGAAGCTCATGAATAAGCAGGTAATTGATAGCTGGGTCTTTAGTTTGGAGCCATAGTCTTCTTTAGTCTATGACTTATGATATTTTGTTACAGAGCATGAAAGATAGATATCAGTTACACTAGACAGGACTCAATTAATAAAAGAGAAAGAAGGTTATGAAATGAGAGGTTAAGAGAAATTGACTAAACTAATCAATGGCTCATAGAGGTGGGAGGAAGAGATTATCAGTGCCATTACCTGCGCTTACACACAGCTAAACATTCTTTCTGTTGCCTTTCCAGGTGACAGTAACACAATTCCTACAAGATTTAATAATACAAGAAAAGAAAAAGAGAGTTCAGAAAGGAGAGTATCAATAGAGAGTATTCCCAGAACAGATCATAAATCCTTTGACAATGGAGGTAATACACTGTAGAATGAGCTTCTGATTGCTGAATGTCATGTGGTAAATAAAATAACTAAATATGCATGCATTAAACTTCCCCATTTTGCATTTGAGTTATTATATGTTCTTTATGTTCTAGACACACTTTCTCATGCTGAACCAATAATTATAAAAATAAAACTCATTGTTTATGATTATATAATTATGTTTATTTTAGGATTGCACTGAAAAAAATCCTTTATGTAGATTATAGTTGATTTTGGGAAAGAAAAGGTTCTGTGAAAAAGCAAGTGTAGAGATGCAGACAAGCTGATTAGAGCCTGGCGCTAGTAATGCCATGGATGTGGGTTTGATCCTTGTATGGGACATCCATTTAAGAGCTGGACTTGATGATCCTTATGAGTCCCTTCCAACTTAGAATATTCTGTGACTGTCTGAAGTCAAAATGCTTTCAAAAACTGTTACATTTGTGAAACTACCCATAGTTAAGATGAATAAGCTTTGTATTTTTTCAGTTATCCTGCAATCCTGCAACTTGTGTAACAGGATCCAATCCCTCTGCATAAACGTGGTTGACCGTAATGAAGACACACTGTTTTGACTAATTGAGTTCAGGATTGAATCATGTCCTTAAAGTTGAAGATTGCCCCATTCTCCTTGAATTTACTTAATACTTAGTGGTATTCAATCCTTTTTTTCATAAATATTTATTAATTATAAAAATGATAATGATTGTAGTATTCTTTTCTTCCCCCTTAGTTTTTCAATGCAAAATAGTGCAACACCATGCTAGGGCTGCTTGCTCTAGCTTGGAGCAAACTGGTGTGTGTCTTCTAGCTCCAGAGCTGTTGCACAGCAGAAATGTATCTTACATTCTACATTTTCCCTATGACCTTTATGTACAAAAGTATCTTTCCTTTTACATATTCTTTATGTCTGTGTAAACAGTTACCACTAAGCCACAATTCAATAATTAAATCTCTGTTCACAATTATATGTATTTAAAGCTTTCAACAGACTGTTTAACAGATTATTTTCTCTAATTTTGTGGACCTTATTAAATCAGCTCTGATTTCATTGTGTTCATTGTATTTTTCTACTCCAGCTAAAAACATGCCATTTAAAAAGCAGACCCTTTGCACCTTTCTCAGGGTGCTCTCGAGTATAGATAACTTTGTGAGACTCCTTTCCTACAGGAGGTGGTGGTTCTGTGATGCAGAGGAACACATTTGTTGATGGGAACAGATTTGAGGCACTACCTCGGGAAAAAGAACCAATTACATCAAAGTATTCCAATGTCAAAGGTACTTCATTATTATATATTTGTAAATTTTTAGATTAGATGACTTTTGTTCCTCTACAAGTGTGGTGCACATTATATATTTTGTGTAAAGCCAGTCTGAAGTGAACTTTCCATTAACAGTGTGATTTCTTTCACTGCAAGATGACAGCAGTTGTTGTATGTTATGGTTTAATTCTGCTTCTGCAGAATTCTTACATCCTCTGATAGATTCAGTTATGAGTCCCTGAGTTACTGAAGTCTTTGATGCTCAAATTAGATCATGGGGAGTGCTGTCCATTTTCCATTTTGGACAAGTAAAACAGATTTGATTGTAGGTAGTATCTCACAGAACACAGGACCTAATAAAACCAGAAAATACAGTTAAGAAAAGAGCATGACGCTTGTGATAAAGTGTTTTTATCACAAACTAGTCACAGCAAATTAAAATACCTACATCAAAGTACACTAATGATAAATTTCATCATTGTCACAGGAGAGTTCCAGAATATATTTGTCGGTTTGTCAATGTAGAAAATGTTATTGGGAATAGATTGTTATCCAGTTATTTTTTTGCAGTTTTTATAATAAAAGGGGAAAAAAAGGACAGAATTTTGTCTTTAAGCTACTCCATAAACTGAAGCAGAAGTAGAGCATTTCTGTTGCATTTTGGCCTGAAATGAGAGGAACCAAAAATTCCTATTTATGTTAACAGGAAAAAAGGGAGAACAAAGCCCCATCCTCCCAAAGAGTAGCAGCGCCAATAGCAGAGTACTGTGGTTACTTTAAAATGAAACTTTCCCTGTGAAGTTCTGTTTGTAGTTTGAAGTGGGTTTACCTATGCAACCAGTGCTGTTGCAAATTTATCTCCATCATTTGGAGTATTTTGTTATGTTCATGCACTGCACATGTCCAGGGTGTATCCAGATGCTACAGACAGAAGTCATTCACAGTTCAGCCAGGCATCCATTCGAAGTGTATGGATTGGTCTCCGTGGGCTCAGCCATGGGTGTTCCAGAGGTCCATACCTATGCAGTATAGAGAAACAATGATCTGATTTTTGCATTTAGGATTAATTTTTGAGTTGGCCGTCAAGATTTCTTCTGCTTCCTCTAAGAGGAAATATAGACACTTTTGCTTTCCTTCTGGGGAATGACACTTTTAGAATAATTAACATGTGAAACCATGTTCCACCCAAAGGGGCTTACTTATGAAGCAGGAGATTATGTTTTCCAAACACCACAGTATTTTTGGCTATGAACATTTTTTGTGCTTTCTAAAAAAGTTAATATGTGTTATTATAATCCCTCAGAAACAAACCATACTGAACAGGTAAAGAACCACCACTGTAAGGAAGTAAAGGAAAATAAAAGGATTTCTGAGGAGCGAAGAAATTCAGCTAATGCGGGAAGTGGCAAAGGTATTTTGAAAAAATCATCAGCTTGTTCATTTCTATTTACTAAGCTGTGAGATTATTTAGCACTTTTTAGTAAATTTCTGTCCTTAGTGTCAAATATGGTCAGCCCATACTTGGATTGGTCTATCTATAAAGAACTTTTTTCAATCTTGTTCAGTCTCCAGTTACCTCTACTATGTGAAATTTTGAATAAATGGACAATCTTTTTGGTTATATTTTCACTTTCAGGAATTCACACTCTGGACCCCAAAGTAAAACCAAGTTATCAACAAAGAGGTCAAATTAAGAATGATGAAACTTCTTCGAGTCCCTATGGGAGAGAAACTGGAAGATACACTCATTTAAATTCTCCAGAACCTCGACGATCAGCTTATGTAGTCTACCGGACTGTCACTCAAAAACCGAAATTCAATGGATCTACAGGTGGGTTCCTGTGTACACAGAATTCTTGAAATGCTGCATTATATTGTGCTGCATTCAATTGGGTCCCTGAAGGTGAATAATAAGTTATTTATGCCCAAATACAGGCATGAGTAAATTTGATCAAGGATAATTTTCACAAGGAGATTTCAGCCATATCCACAGATAGAAATGTAAAGATTTATGAAGCTTTACAATTTGTCAGACAGAATATTCATAAACAATGATTGAGCCATCCTTACAGCACGAATTCATGGATGCAATAAAGTGGTGATGTGCACAAATATAGTGATTCCAACTTTTTACAGCATGTCTTGTGTGACTTACTCTTTTCAAATATTTAATAAACCTTGAAAACTCCACCTTTAAGCTTTATTTTATTCTAACTACTTACAGTAGAACTATTTTTTGCAGTAAAATTTCAGTTGTGTCTCAAGAAATGTTTCTTGTTCAACCTTATTTTTCCCAGTAGGGTATGAAAGAATGACCTTGCTTTGCAGCATATATTTCCATAATGGGATTTCACTGGAGTTTTCATTTTTATGGATTTGTGTTTATTTTCATTATTTAAGATTATTTTTTGTCTTGAATAAACAAGGGTTTGGGTCTTATTCACACTTCTGTTATCAATTTAAATCAGTGTAAATCTTTGTGTTTAACATTAATATTATTTTTTTTTCACATTAATTATGTTGGACAGAGGACTGAATCTATTCTTTCTGCTGTTCATAAAGGATGGTACATTCCTTCATCTTACTCTACTGTCTTATTGATGGTACATGCTATGTCATTAATTTGACAAGAAACCTGCAGGTGGGATTCTGAGTCTTGCATCTTTCTTTCTGGCAGTCTGCTTCAGATTTATTGCATCTTTGGCTTTATTTTTATCTTGCCAATATGTATAGCCTCACCCAATCTAGTACATCATTTGGGTTTTATTTGAATTTCAGTTTATTTGAATATCAGTTTCTGTGTCCATTTCTCTGGATAACTTGTTTTTTCATTTGTCACTTTGTCAACATATTTAGTAGTAAATAATTTAAATAATCAAGAATCAAAAAAGTGATTTCATCTTGCCAGTTTCAGTCATTTCTCTTAAGCTGGGTTCATTCTCTATTTTGAGGTGCCTCCCTGTCTTGATTTCTAATAACAGAGATCTCCCCTTCAGACAGAGTAATGCCTACTTTAAGGTGAATAAAGTAAAGTGAAACAAATTCAAAGCATTGGTGCTTTGTCTTGAGGACAAATAGTTGTGTCTTTTTTCTATTTTCTTTGAATGTTTGCTTTCATTAAATGTGAACAAGGTGGTATAAGAATTATAGACAGAAAATTCTTTATGGGAAGAATGCATTTTATTAAATTGCCAGGTTAAAAAAGGATAGAACATTAAAAAATAATTTAAAAAAAGGGAATGAGCAATTTTGTCATTAGAACAACCATTAACAATTTTGCTGCCTTTCTTTCCAGCAGTACCTGAGTCCTATGGTCAGAAAGGCTCCAAACAAAAAAATCAGCCTGACAGCAATAGGAGATTTTGGACACAAACAGAAAACTATGGTAATATTTACACGTTGTATAAACTGAAAATTGTAGGATTATTAAGAAATTAATAATTTTAATTAATCAAACTGAGGTAGAATTAAAAGAAGAATATTAATAATATTATTTTTTAATTTTTTTTTTTAGAAAATGGTTTGAGATTAGGCAGCATATACTGAGGCACAATCAACTGTCTAGCCCAAAAACATAACATAGCTTTGTATATGAGCTTTCACAAGCAGGGATGAAACAGAAGCTGTTGATGTTTTTGGGAAGGTCTTCAGCCCATGAACATTCTCTTTGTTAAAACCAAGGATGTAGTAGGAGAATGTCCTCATTTGGAAGATCACATGAGCCTCATGGAAATGCTACAATATTGCAAATTATCTTTAAAGTTCCAGAGAGAGTCTGCCTTGAACACTAGCTTGTGATTCAGAGGCAATTCATCTGGTAGATATATTGAAACTTTAGCCAATGTAATATTTAATTCACATACCAAACAAAAAAAAAAAAAATTCCTGAAATTTTGGCTGAAATTAGGAAACAATGTGTATGTTTTTCCTACAGGCAAATATGCTTCAGGATCTTCTAATTCACCAGCTTGGAGGAAAAGAAATCCACAAGCAAAACCGTTCTCTAAATTCAAAATAACCACTCAGGTAACTGATAGAATGGTTACAATTCAGTCTTCTTAGGAGAATTGGCATGTCTCTGCCCACCTAGAAAATGTTAATGTGCATGTAAAACTTCCTCATTCAAAAACTTCCTCATGCAAGTTTCTGATCAATGCTGAGTAGCTGAAAGAGCAATTAATAGTTTTATTTGTTTTCAGTCATGTACCTTTGCCTGAATAACTAATCTGTGATTTTTTTTTTTTTGCAATAATAATTATATGAAAGCAAAATGTGCACTCTAAAGTAAAGTGCTGCAAAAGGCAGGTTTTGGATTTTAGCACCAGACAAACATGATAGAGACCATATGAGTTTGATCTATCTGTTTCTCTGCTGGATTGTTTGTGAAGCTTCAGCAATGGCTGAATAACCAGCTGAGGTCTGAACCCATTAAAGGACTCAGGCTACAAAATGTTCTCAAGATACCCTAAAGACCGTTCATACATTTTACAGCTGCCTTGAAAGCAGAGATTAGAACCTATATCTCATGTTTCATGTTGAAATTTTACTTCTTAAAATGTTTCTGAAGGAGCATGTAGTTTTACTCTAAGAAATTATGCACAGAATTTTGTGTATATCTGTTTTGACAGCAGAGTAAAGAAGACATGGAAGTGAATAAAAAAGGAGAAAAAGAAACATCTAAAGGGAAATAAGGAAATTATCAACTGGAATATCCAAAGATGAAGGAACTGCAAATTCCAAAAAGAAGGTGCAGGAAGGAAACACGCTGTAGTGTTTCAAAACCAGTTAAAAATTCTTAAAAGTATGCTCTGCATGGTGACATATAAAGATCTATATTCACTAAGTTTAATCTACTATAAAAATTTGGCAGTTGAAGTCATTTTTACAGACTACGGCTCTGACTGATAGTAGTAGTTCATAGAGGAAAAAAAAAATCCCTAACCAGAGTCTTCCCCTATTTTATTTGATAGATGTTTTAAGGCATAATTCCTAATACGAATAAATACTATTAGTTATACTTAGCAGTTTCAGAGGACTTTTAATGTAAACAGCAATAGAGTAATGCATTCTAGAATGTGGTTTGCGGTACAAAGGCCAGATTCCTAGATGGTTTAGCTGTTTTGCCAGATATCTGGGAACTCAGTCTGAATTTGATCTTGAGATTTTGCCATTTTAGCAGAGCAGCAGAACTGTGTTATGAACTAAATGAACTTCACAAGGAAACTCTAGAATTAACTGAGATATGTATTTACATATTATTTATGAGTTTCAAACAAAACATGTTGTATAAAGACTGAGAGGAAGACTGATAAGGATACTTTAATATTGCTTTCTGGAGAAACAAACATATTGAAGTGTTACATTACTTCATATCTTCTTCTCAGATGGTTTTTCAATTTTTTGTGTTTACCTGATCTTTGGTCATTCTTAGAACATAATCAGTTTTTGAAAAGAGCCCTTCAAACTTCTTTCTGTAGCACTAGGATCCAGTAATTATCTCGGTGGCACCTGTAATTGTGGGAGTGAAAGCATTTTGCCACATTGGAGCCTTTTCTTCTGTGACTGCTTATAACATGAGGCTGGGTCAGATACCTTCCAGGGTACTTCTAGCTGAAGTGATCCTATTGTTCTATGAGAAATATAGTCATGCAATCAAGCAATACTTGATTATCTCAATAGTGATGTAATTTTTATTTTGAAATTTAATTTTTATTCATTTAAGTTAGAACATGCTGTACTGATTATAGACATCTATGCAGTTATGCGTCACTTTTCTTAACTGAGAGAAGAATAGAAAAACCTAGAGGATCTGGTTTAGCTAAGTAAAAATGTAAAAAACAAGAAGTATCTTTTTAAAATCAAAGTCTAGGTGGATTGGATATGTTCCCTCCACCTGTAATTAGACATTGGCATTTCAAATTGTAGCACACGATTCCTTGCATTTCACATGTTGTCTGCCTGAGGCGATTTAAAATCTCAATTCAGAGGGCTGTTGTATCAAGTTATTTTTTAATATCTTGATAAAGGCTTTAAATTCCCATTTTGCTTTTCACATAAAAGAAATATAAATTTTACATTTCCTATTTGTCCAATGTCTCCACCATTTAGAGTATTAAATTTGATAAGACCATAAATGGGCGTGGGCAAATGTTGTTATGCTGGTCTGATTTTAGCATCCTGTTAAAAAGGATTTCAATATTTAGTTTGTGCAAGTGGTTAATCTTTTTACTATATGGATGTATAAGTGCAGGCTGTGCTGTGCTGCGTGTGCTGCCTGCTGGCTTGTTCCACACAGATCCCTTACCACAGGAGAAAAGCAGCAGCTCCTGCTTGATACAGGTGATTACACTCCCTGCTGGGCCTCACTTTTATTTAGCAGTGCAGCAAGTTCTCAAGTGGACATCCTTTCTGTTTGACAGTAGAAATGAGGAATAGAGTTGGCTTCTTTGGGAAAATCCCGTAAAAGTTCCAGTGACCAAAATGGGGTAATTTCTCATGGATGGAATCTGCAGGGTGTGCTGGGCTGTGGTCAGGGGCCCATTCAGCTTGGGGCTCCCAGCATCTGAAGGGTCATATGGTTAACTCTACTATCTTCCTTTGCGTTTTAGTGTGGTCTCAAAAAAATCAGGATCTTAAGAGGCCCTTTATAGAATCTGAGCACCTTTCTGACTGGGATCATAAAGAACAAGACACCTCTTGATGCAGTTTTACCCACCTCCCTACCCTGAAAAAGCAATCAAAAAAAACCAAAAACAAAACAAACAAAGCCAAAAGAAAACAATTTCCCAGCATCTTAAGATGTGAATATCCCAGCAGATGGTTGGGCTAAGTGTCAGGCTCTTCTCAAGGGAAAGACAAGGAAATGCAGGAAGAAAAGGATGTGGCCATGAGGGTAATACTGGGCTGATCCTCAATTTTTGTGAAATCACAGCTTCAGTACTCTTTTCACTGGAGCTTCCTATAGAGATTTTACAAATTCTGTTCTTTTAATCGTCACTTGCTCAACCCAGGAATTCACAGATACCAAAAAGTACCTCAGCACATTAAATATGTGGCTCAACAAGATATTTACAGTTCCTGTGAGGTGTTAGCTGCTCTTGACAGAAATCAGAGGAACATTAAGGGATCAAGTGCTTTGTGTGATCAAATCCTTAATTAAGGTTTCCCTTTCTCAGCTTTTTTTTTTTTCCTAAGATTCTCTAAAATAGTAAAAATACCTGTTTTTTTTCCAGATCACAGACACTTTCCCTGTTATACTTTTTAATCTTGCCTGGTTTTCTCTTTTATTAAATCTCCATATAGGAGCTATAGGAAACTGAGAATGTTCAGCATTGAAGCATTGAATGTTCATGCTTTAGAGTGAAGCTCTAAAGATTGATTGCATTTCTATACTTTCACATAATCACTGCATGATAGACCTCCTCACTGATTTACACTTATAGTAGTTGAAAATAAACTCTGAGATAATGAGCCAAATATCAGAGGCAGAGGGCCACTGAAGCAGAGTTGATCTTGCCCTGGTATTAAGTATGTGTGGCCATAAACTGCTGCTGAATTGGAAGGCCCAGGGTAAATAAGTGATTTGTTGCTTTCACCCTGGACATGTTAAAATATGCTAATGTTTTTCCAGATGGTAATTCTAAAAGCACATCAGACATCTAATCTAGGTGAATCATATTCCTTAGTAAATACAGTAACAGTGCTACCACCTGTAATTTGACAAAAGTTTAAAACTTCCAGTCTGAGATCCTGTGTTCCTTAAAAAAACTTTATGGCTAAATTAAAATCATTAACTCCCAGCATCTCAGCAGCACTGATATTGTACATATTCTGC
This sequence comes from Phylloscopus collybita, assembly GCA_027886175.1. Lineage (NCBI taxonomy): Eukaryota > Metazoa > Chordata > Aves > Passeriformes > Phylloscopidae > Phylloscopus > Phylloscopus collybita. Next base: position 42,274,400 of record JAJNNQ010000137.1, on the reverse strand, counting down.
TTATTAATTAAGGTAGGAAAGTCCATTTCAAGTTAGCACCTGAACAAGAACAGCATTGGTTGTTGTAAAATAAAAATGGAGTAAAATGTCCCTGGGAATTGTAGACATTATTTAAAAAGAAGGACTTTTACAGCTTTCCCCTAATAAAGATATTTTCTGATTAAACCTCCCTTGTATAGCAGTACATTATGTAAATATATAAATTTATTTAAAAACCAGCCGAGTCTGTCAATTATTTGACTGTGTGGGAGGCCACCAGGCGGCGGTGCAGTCCCAGGAATGGGTTTGAACACCGCCCAGCAGGAGCCATCCTCGGCGGCCCGCTCTCCGGAGCTGCAGCCTGTCCCTGTCCGCCGCGTTCAGCAAAGGCTTTACATTCAGAGGAAAGGCCACAAGTCTTCTTATGACCAGCTCGGGGAACAACTACGACAACCTACATTCAAAATTTCTAAATAACATTTCTTTTTCTTTTTTTTTTTTTTTTTCTCATAAAACAATGTGGTGATATAACCCTATTTCTCTCTCGTTCTACACACTTTCCAAAGGGTGTTTTCTGTTATCCCCTGTTCCGGACAGTTCTCACCACAGGCTTCTTCTTATGGAAACTGAAAAGTCTTTGAAAAGAGGTGTTCCTAGACTGAGAGTCTCCTTTAATCTTTACAGTCTGGAAACATTTTAGATGTTTTTAAATGCCTTTGCTTTACATATTTGGAGTATTTTACAAGTGGAAATAATGATAGAAACATGCTGCTGTGTTATGTAAGATTTGAGGCACGTGAGAGCACAACTATTATGCTTAAAATCCTGCTCCCTCTTTCCTTTTTTTACTTCCTAAGGAAAAGGCTGCTAGGCAAGACTAGATATTAAATTGACAGGCCATTGGAGAATGTAAGATGAACATCCAACACTCCTTAGTTCATTTAAGAACACACAAAAGACACTTTTGGGAGTTTTATGGAACATTTTGCTTTTCCTGGGCAAAAGTAATGTCTTCAGAGATTGGTGTCCTTGCTGTTGCTGTTCATCCGTGATCATAGAATCATAAAGGTTCTAAAAGACCACCAAGATCATCAAGTCCAAGGTTTAATAATGAATTTCCAGTCTAAGGACAGAATGTGCTTACACCCTCCCAACTCATTCTGCCCCCCAGGACAATTTTCAGGGCACCTTTTGAAGATGATAGTGCCTGACTGAATATGCACCAAGTACAACATACTCTAACATGACCCACAGTGATGCTTATGACTTCCACACAATTACTGATATTCTTAGAAACAACACTGATTACAACAGATCAATGTCTAAGCTTTTCATTGCAATATGCATTGCAGCCTGCCAAATTGATATTGCTCTTGGAGACAGATGAGGATGTGAAATGCTGCAACACTTTGGAAGAAAATTTACAAAGTGAGCAAATATAGTAAAGAATTGTAAGAGGAACAATAAATTATGGAAATGCAATGAAGTTGCTAGTTATATAAAACGTGATTTGCACCAGCTCTTTATCCAGTGCCAATCAAAACCTTTGTTTTTTTTGGCATTGGGAGTACCTGATGGTGAAGGGAATACAGAAGTCTTAAACACTTTGTGCTCATAAGTACCAGACCATTAACATTCAGAAATTAAATATTTGTTTTGAGGGATGATTAGTTCTATTCTGTGTACATCTGTAGGTCTTTCTCATTGGCCAAAGCACATGTCAGCAAGAATAGTGCCAGTACAATTTGGATGAATGGACAGCTGAACTGCTCACTGATACTACCAGCTGTCAAGAGAAGTCTTGAGTCGTTAAAAAGTAAAACTGAATCATGTGCTGCTGTATTTTTGTGTCCAATATAAGGAATTGAGAAATATGATAATTAAAGTGTTTTGTAAATTACTTAAAACTGGATCCTTGGGAGAGGGAATTGTTTAACATTTTGTGAAATGACAATGATGTATTTCATAATGAAAATGCCACATGACAGTAGCACTGAGATTCTGGTACGCTAACAGTAAAATATCCTTCAGGTAAGGCAGCTGCAATGTTTCAAGTCTGGAAACTGGCAGATGTTTAGCATTTCTTAACTTCAGGCCACAGACACCTGCTGTTTGATTTAAGGCACTAGAAAAACTACCAGCATGGCTTGAACCAAAGTTTCTGTAGAATAAGTAGCTACAATAGATGAACTCTTTTGATTTACTATTGTTTTATTTGCCCTAGGGTGCTCTGCACTATTTTAAAGTGACACATCTCAGGGTTTAACAGCAGACTCTCCTCCCCTTATTTTAGCATAACTGATCCAACATTTGGTTTGCTGAAAAAAGCTGTTTTAAAGCCATTATTTGAAAATCCCCAGGATGGTACACAGTATCTTTATTTAAAAGCCAAGGAATAGCAGCACTTAATATTTGTTTTAATAGACGAATGGCCATTTTTTAGATTATGTAATAGAAATAGGTTTTTGTCTACCAGATCATATTATGCTTCTCTGAAGAATTTGAGATGTGCGTCTCAACAGAACTGGTCTTGAGAAAACCCCCTCTTCTTTCTTATGTAAACTCCAGGCAGGTGGTAGCAAAGAGCTAATGTCCTGAAAAGACTGCTTCCTGATTGTGTGTGTGTATATATATATGTATGTATGTGTATATATATATATGTATGTATATATATATATGTATGTATGAATAAATATATGGATGGATGTATTTCTTTAAAATGCGCACAGGAGCCACTGGATTTTTTTGATAGGGCTTTAAACTATATTGGGAGGGAGAGAGAGAAAAACAGGCTTCCCAGTGATGAACAATGGGATGGCGTGTTAAAGCCTGAGGAGCTTGAGGAAGCAACTTCTAATGGGATCCCTCAATCTGCTTCAGGAAGTATTGGCTACAGTGTACCACACATGATATGTTTCTACAATAATGCACATGGCATAAATAAAAAACCCAGGATGCTTTGGCCCAGTCCCAGAGATTTGATATTAATAATTGAAACCCAGCCGAATGAGTCCTGTGACTGAAGTGCCCTGTTGGATAGTTACAGGCTCTTCAGGAGGGACAGGCAGGGCAGAAGAGGCAGGGGGTGGCCTTGTATGTAGTAGATGGGATGGAATGTATTGAGCTCACAGTTGGCAATGGCACAGTTGAGATCCTCTGGGATCAAGGGGCAAACAAATTGTGCAGGTGTCACTGTGGAAGTCTGCTATAGACCTCCCAGCCAGGACAATGACACCAACGAGTTATTTCATGAGGAACTAAGGAACACTTCCAAGGCAACTGCCCTTGTCCTTAGGGAAGACTTCAACTTGCCAGAAATTAGCTGGGAATATCACACAGCTGGTCCAACCTGGATCAGAAGATTCCTAAAACACCTGGATGACAACTTTATAGAACAGGTCCTAAGGGAGCTGACTCAGAAAGATGCCCTTCTTCATCTACTGCTTGTCAACAGAGCGGATCTCATAAACAAAGCGGAGATTGGTGGCCCTCTTGGCCACAGCAACTGCAAAATGATCGAGATTAAAATCTGTTGACAGGAGGAAAAGTGTTGGCAGAACTTCAACCCTGGACTTGGACATGAGGGGAACTGACTTAAGGCTGCTCAGATAATTAGTGAGTGAAATCCCCTGGGAAAATGTTTTTGCACGTGCTGACATTCATCAGTGCTGCTCACTTTTTAAACACCACCTCTTAAAAGCACAGGAGCAGGAAATTCCCAAGTGGTGTAAGTCAAGCAGATGAGGCAGAAGGCCAGCATGGCTGAACAGAGATTTTGTTTGAAAATAAAAGAAGGTGTACACCCAGGGGAAGCCAGGTCAGGTGACATGGGAAGAATGTCAAACAGCAGAGATGCTGTTTGCCACTGTAGGGAAAAAGATCGTATAGCCAAAGTTCAGCTGGACATGAGGCTAGCCAAAGCTGTGGGGGACAATAAGAAGAGGTTATTTGGCAAATATATTAGTGGCAAAAAGCAGTGTAAAAATAACATTGTCTCATTACAGGATGAAGATAGTTGTCTTATAAACAGGGACAGAGACAAGGCAGAGGTTTTTAATGCTCTTTGCCTCTGTCTTCAACATGGATGATGGACCAAGGGAGTCTCAATGCTCTGAGCTAGAGGACAAATGATTTTTAAGTGATCTTGGAAATCTGGAGAGGTCCCAGCTGACAGGAAGCTGGAGAATGTTGTCCTGATTTTCAAGAAGGGCAAGAAGAAGTACCTCAGAAATTACAGGCCTGTTAGTCTCATTTTAGTGCCAGGTAAAACCATGGAAAATATTATTCTGGGAAGATTGAAAATACACCTGGAGGACAACACAGTCATTGTTCACAGCCAGCACAGCTTCAAGAGGTGGAAATCCTGCCTGTTGAACCTCGTTTTTTCCTGTGATGGGGTATCCCACCTAGTTGATCACATCTAGTATATGATGCAACACCCAACTTATGAGGCAACATTTCCCTAAGGACAGGGGACGACCTGCAATGAATACAGGAAGACCTTTGGATGTGGAAGGGCACAGTGGAGCCTTCTACCAAAAATTAGCCTCATGACTTTGTCATTGTTCAGTTGAAATGCTTTTCAGGAGTGACTGTTCAGGATGGAGGCCCAGTGCCTGTACATTTTGGTTCCCCTTGGATTATGGTCTCTGTGTGCCTCCTGATTTCATTTATGAAGAGGAGCATGCTAAATAAAAAATGAAGGACATTGTGAAGTCAACTCATACTCCTGAAATCGAGAGTAATTCAATTTGGGGAGATTTAGGATTTTCTGCCTTTCTACAAGCCCTGTATTATTGCTGGGTTTCTACGAGCCCTAGTGTTATTGCATCTAGAGCTTCCAGAGCACTGGAACGGTTGAGTTTGAAATTCTTGGTTGTCCCTACAGTGGCTTTGCCCTGGAGTCTTGAAACTAAATTATCACTTGCTCTGTGTGCAAGATTCACAGAGCAAATGATAATTTAGCTTCAATTATCTCCTCCCTGAGAGGTCTGTGACACACATCTGCCACAGAAAGTTGGGATCCCAGATAACCCACTCGGAGGAAAGAAATCAGTTTTCTAAAGGGAGAAAAGTCTTTGACAAGGAGTAACCTTGGCTGTTATTCCTTTGAAATGTTTTTTGAAACAGTACATTCTGACAGAATACTTCTGTTTTGACAAATTCATATTTTCTACTGGAACCAGGCTGTTAAAAAAATCCCAGCTTTCCATAAATGCAACTTAGTGAATGTATTATTCATGGCACCCTAAATAGTACCTCTCAAAGCTGAACTGTCATTTAATTCACTACATAATCGATGTTTACCCAAGCATCTCTTCATTTTTTTGTCTGTTTGTAAACTGTTTGCCACATCCCTTTCTGATGAAGTGGTCAGCACTGAGCAGTGGTTCAGAGAAAGCTCTCTCATTGATCTTTATGATGCTGTTCACTTTCAATATTATTTTTAACATCACTCTGATTGCATCCTAACATACATTCTTTTGATCAATGTCACATATTGACCAGAGACTACTGAATTGTTCACAGAAGGATCCAAGTGTTTTATTCCCCTCTGCAGCTGCAGATAATTTAGAGTCCTATAAGGTGCATTAGTAGGTCAGATTATTCTTCCCAATGTCTATCATCAGCTTTTCTTCCTGAGCCTTGCAAGACAGGCAGGCAGCAGTGTTGCAATCAGGCTGCCCCCCGAGGTGCACAGCTTGATATTTGGTCTGGGACTCTGCCAGCACACTGCACCAGCCACTGTCCAGCGCAGCCGTGGATAGAATGTCTTCCCCATAGAGGCCTGTCCTCTTTATCATCAGTGTGACCTCCTGCTCTTGCTCTCACAATTACTCATTCCAGCTGCAGGTTATCAGAGGAGAAAATACTAAGGAGAAGATGATATGTCCTCTTGTCCTTAGTTCTCTCAAAGAACTGTGCCTCAGAAGCCTAGCTTGTACTGCAGATTATGATGTATGAAGAAATTATTACATGAAGTAATATTAGTGGTACCCTAAAAATCATCAGATACATAGCTGGTGAGTACTGTGATTTAGGATGAGAACTGGCAAGATAACTGCCTTAATTTAAGTTCCTGTCTCAGTCCTATAAAATTGTTTGTGGCCTTTGCTTAAATATCCTATTTTTAAGAGAACTGAAGGCTTTCTGAAAAATTAACCTCACAGCTGTTTTAAAAATGCTCAGTGTTTTGGGATTTTGTTATTCTTTAATATGTGTTCTTAATTGGTCTTCCTCTGTGCAAACTATCCTTCCTGTGAGCTGAGCACACCACACTGTTCAATACTGAGGAGCTGAGCACACTGAACAACCAATACAGGCTGTCTGGTACAGGCAAAGAGCAAATAACACACAGGGGAAGAAATGCAATATATATGGTAACATGGACATTTTTTAAATTTTTTTCACCAAAATGAAGAGAAATTTTAATATTAGAGTGGTCAGCTCAGAAAGATATTTAAATTAATAAAGTATCTAGATTTCATGGATGAAGATTTTCTACCTTTAGCAGGCAATTCCTAAGAGATCAGTTTACCCTCTTGGGCTTTTTCAGTGTAAAATTTTGTTGCTTGTAAAACAAATAACAAGGATTAAACTAGATTCATTTTTTTCTGGCAGATTAAGCACCTGTCTTCTGTAAGGTTCCCTGCTCAATACTTCCTGCCAGTGCTTGTTCATAAAAGAAATTTGTCAGCTACTAAAGCATTGAACTAGAAACGATTCTTTGCATACATTTATAACTCAATAGTAACACAAGTTATACTTGCAATTTAACTTTCAATTACTTCCTGGAGGAGTGCTATCCAGGAGAGAGCCTGCTCAGCATAACTTGCTCAGTCATGCCCTATGAGGATGATTAAAAGCAGGTGTCACAAGAGACTCTTCCTCCTGATTACACATCCTGCTGGTTACTCTTGCAAAAGGATGTAAATACAGTATAACTGTTACCACTGAATAATATGGTCAACTCAATTAAAAAACAACCCCCTCCCCTATCTTACAAGCTGCTTTTGTTTTATTTTACTTTCCCAAGGAATGATCAATATTCAAAAATGAGAAGGAATCAAATTAACTTCTCTATTGCTTCTGTGCAAACTCCACTCTTCTGGTTAATTTATTGACAGTACTATGGCTAATCCAGGGCATACAGTCAGGATTGCTGAGATATACCTTAGCAGAGTTTCAAAAATAAGTTTGTTAATAAAGATTGAGAACTGGCAGTATCTTGCTCAGCCTCTCTTTTGTGTTGGGGGTAAATGCACAAGACTTCCTTATTTTGCATAAGGTTTTCTCTATCTAATGGAGTTTACTGTAGAAATGTAGAAATGTAATGGGGTAAATGGTGCCTTCCCTGTAAGGTGACACTTTACTCTCTGGTTTTTCCTCTCTCACCTGGCCCCAGGAATTTCCCTTAGAATTGTAGAACAGCTATACTACTCTCAGGGGCATTAGACTGGACAGTTGTTTCTGTCCAGGTCTTAAGAGTTTTCTTTGCAGTGTGAGCTGTAAATTAGACAAAGAGAAAACTCAAGATAGGGCAAAAGGCTTCAGCAGCTGACAGTCACTCTCTGAGACACCATCCAAGGATGGTGGTGTGGAGGTAGCCTACAGGGCTGTTCAGGCTGAAGGGAAAGAAGTGATTATTTCAGTGTGACATCCTACAAACTGTGGAGAGTGAGAAGTCATGAAAATTCAGCCTCATTTCTGAAACAAAAACACAATGTAGTCCTGTTAATCGAAGTGTAACCAAGATAACTGAAATGCCAGGTGTGAGCCAGGTAGAGACCAAGCATGAAGCACAGAAATTATTTGGGAAATGCTCGAGTCAAAATAGCTGAAGAAGACTCACCTTGGGGGAAAAATCCACAGGATAACTCAAATCATATTGAGTTATGTACTGTCTGAGCCTTTGGCAATATTTGCTTTATACCTACCCCTAGCATGACCAGGCATATGAGATGTCATGTAGATGCAGTGAGAATATATTGGGGAAAGTCCTCAGGAGCAGCTGGATGAGAATCTGGTTAGGCATGAAATGTTCAGAAAGCAGCAGAGCTTCTGTACCTATTACAGAAGTTGGAAGTATCTTCTCTTTCTTTGTAGTGTGGATTGCTTTTTGTATTCGGCTTTCAGATCAACTTGAGGTTTTAAAGAGCTTTTCCTGGAAATGCTTTCTGAGACTGAGGAGCTCTGTGGGTTCTTTGAAAATAAGTACTTATTGTGACTTAGGAACAAGAGGCAGAATTAGACAAAGGAGTTTGGGTCTTTTTTCCCTTGTAGTTTCTTGCTTATTTTTTCATAGTGTTTATAGGAACTTCGATATTTTGTCAGACTCCTGTTCTTCCCTTGTTCTACAATTTTCATGACAGTCAAACAAGATGGTAGCAAAAATCCCAAAATATATGTGTCCATTTCTATTGGGAGCTGGTTTCTTTCTGAAAGAAGATCAAAAGCTAGAGCAAATCATAGAAAGTACCTATAAAATGAAACAGAATAAATAGAATAAACAGAATATAACTGCTTATTTATAAGTTGTGATCACTGAATGAAAGCAAATCCTGCTATTATAATCACTTACTTGGAGGTCAAAGTTTTTCTCACTATCTTCTGCCGTTGATAATCTATGCTGACGTAGAGAAGGCATTATTATACCTAAGGCATTATTATATTATGCCAACTTTTGGCAAATTTCTGCTGTCACCATCACTTCAGAACTTAATAAATGGGAAATAATCTTCATTTTGCCAAAGGAAAACTGTTCAACAACAATCAGGACATTTCTTTTGTGGCTAACACTCTCTGGCCTTGCCCGATCTTCTCCTGTGAGACTCAGCTTTATCTTTTATGAGTTTAAAACCTCAGGTCTTGTGAGGTTCTGCCTCTTCAGGTCTCACAGGCAATCATTGCAATTATATTACTTTCTGTCCAGCTAGCCTTACCACTATAAATGAATCACTCATGAGCAGAATGCCGTTATATAATGTCAGCTTGAGAGTTTAAGAAGACTAAGACTCTAATTTTCATTGGATGGTATCCACAGTGGGCAAAGGAATGTACTGGAAATAGAAGTGTTAGCATAAATGAATTATGAAGAAATAAAAAAGTAGGATGCTTGTGTTTGACCTGTTGCAAAATACAGATGGAGAGAAAATAAAAGTGGAAATCAGTCAGAGTGAAGAAAACCAAAACAATCTAGTGAATAGGTAATCAACACAATACATCCTCTTTGGTGAAATAGAGACAGATCAGGCAAAGGATTCAGTTCATGCTATACCAGGTAGGGACAACCCACATATTCCTGTGAACCAGGACGTAGATCTACAACAGAGTGACCTTTTCTCATCAAGAAATAGTAACTGTGGGGGGACGCCAGCAGGAGCTGCACCTTTCAAATGTTGCCTCTTAAATGCATTGATGCAGTGAACATCCTAGTGTGCTCTTTTCTCCATCAGTATTGATGGTGAATTAGGGTAAGCCACAGACTGTGGCTTTCCTGAACAATCAGAGTTAGAGCCATCCTGTACTACTGCTGCAATATGACCAGGATTGATTTTTCTTTCTATCCAGCCAATTTAGCTCAATTTTCTCCTTCTTCCTCCTCCTAATAAATACACAGGATGAATCTATGCCAGATACTATAGTTAATTTCATTCACTTCTTAACTAAACATGGCAGACTACAGCACGCAGTCTAAATTATATGTCCATTTGTTAAAACCTTACAAGTTTTGCATGAAGAAATGTAGATAAACTCCAAATATTAGGTGTAAATTGAAACTAGTGAGGTGTAACGGTATGTGGTAGAGAAAAATGCTTTTGCCTACTCCTCTTGCAAGCAAAGAAGTGATGTATAACTGCATGCTTTTGTTACAAGATATGTTTTTATAGTAATGAGGTTTTGTGGAAACTGAATAAAGTGACAAATAGACTGAATTGTCCAGGTAAGAATAAATGCCCACACTTCTGTATCTCTGCACCTCACTGCACTTGTTACCAGCTCCTTTCTGTTCCCCCAGCTATTTTAGTCCTTTTGACTACTGATTGAAGGTGTTTATATGCTGGGATAGATATACGACACAGCTTCTGAGAGATTCTTTATTGCATGCTGAGTATGTCTGATGTTTTAGGTTTGCCAAGTATGCACAGATCAAAGGTGAACTTAGTGCTGAACTTACTGCCGTGTATGATTTATCTGAGGAATACCTGTCTTTTCAGAAGTCTCATAGCTTATGCTGTTGGATCTCTGAAAAAAATGCAGGTATCACAAAACACTAGGAAAGTTATATCCTTGTGTTTTGTTTGACTCAAGATGAAGCATAGGATTTTAATGTCTTCTGAGGGATAGTTGATGACAATGCCTTTGGTTCTTCAGGATGTGTTAGTCATCTGGTTGTGATGCAAATCCATCTGTTATCCATTCCTGCCATTACAGCTTCACAGGAATTTTTTCATGTCTATATTATACAAGAAATCACATCCTCAACAATGAACTGATTATTTGCAACTTATTCTCTGCCTTCTGCCAGTGAGAGAGTATTGGGGCTATATATGCTTATTTTTCATGCAAACATGGAATGGTTTGGGTTGTGGACCTTAAAAATTGTTTAGTTTTAGTTTTTAATAAAACAAAGTTTGGACAAGATTTTCTACTGCAATGTTTGGGGATTTTTGTTTTTCATTATTCTCAGTTGTTGCCACGCTTCGTGCCTACCATGTTTTGGTTTTGGGAAATTCTGTTCCCAGGCACTCTTCTGGTACACAAAGTCACATAATGTAAACTACCTTGTTTTGCACATACTTTGCCAGAGGAGGGATTTTGCGTGGTGGTCTCTGGAACTGACCAATGGTTCCCAAAGGTCCCACCCTTAAGGTGGGCACATCTGTAAAAGTATAAAAGAAGCCCCAGAAATAAACGTGTGGCTCCTCCTGGATGGGGGGGCAACTGCAGCCTCCTAATCACTCCCTGCCTCCGTTTATTGTGTCCAACAGCGACACTCAGTATCAAGAATTGCAACAGAAAATTTCACAGCATTTATACAGTAGTTGAATTAAAAGGAAAACTCCAAGTTTTGTACAGTTAAAAAAATCTTCATAGATATACTGTGCTTGCAGGACAGCTGTAAGGGAATCAGTACTGTTGTCTAATTTAAATGCCTTTTTTATGCCTTTTTTTCATAGTTAAAAGTGGCCAACATTAAAGTTGAAACAGTGGGCTTTTCTTTAAGGATACATGGGGAGGTTTATTGTGGTTTTTTTTTCAGTATCCTGGGATGGAGTGGGGCAGTTTTTGTTTTTTAGAATTGAACTTGATTCTCCAGAGTTTTATTAATGTACTCACATAAAATGGTACTTTGGAAATCATTAATGTTTTCTTGTAAGACTCAAAAGCAAGTTTATTTTCTTATGGCAATTGCTGTCTACCTTACTTTGAAGTGCTATTATTGATACTTGAAATGTTTATGATCGATACTGTGACATTTCTGTGGGTCTGGTTCTGGATCATTAGAGCTGGGAAAAGCTTTGTTGTTAATTGCAGTGAGCATCAAAAGATCAATGCTTTTAGTATTAATCTCCACTGTAACAAAGCTACAGCATAAGATCAAAAAGTATTCAATTCATTTTTGATAATTATTATAGTTCTCAGCTTCTTAGCTTGTTTCCACCTCCCACAATGTTTAAAGCCCTCATGATTTCTGCTGATCTGGATTTGTAAAGTAATTATTAAAAGCCTTTGATATTTATAAGATATCTGAAACATTTCTACTAATTAATTATTGATTCCCCAAGTGATTCAATCTTACCAATTTGTAATAAATATTTAAGATTTCTATGAAATAAAGAGGGTTGACTTTTTTTTTCCTGCAGAGGTTTGTTTATTTCTTTGCTAATTTTACCTATATGGTTTTGTAAGTTGAAGTAAGAAGACTTTTAATAATACCCAAGGCATTTTTATTTATGTGTATTTTAATGTGTAGAATATATATTTGTCTTAGTGTTGGTAGCTTGTCCTTGAAATTAGCAAAACCTATCAGTTGTTCTATGTCCAAAATAATCCCAGAATCCCAGAATATGCCAAGTTGGAAGGGACCCACAAGGATCCTTGAGTCCAGCTCCCAACCCTGCACAGGACCATTCCCAAGAGTCAACCACATGTCCAAGGGTATTGTCCAAATGCTCCTTGAACTCTGCCAGGCTGATGCTGCAACCAGCAACGTCCCTGGGGAGCCTGTGCCAGTGCCCAACCACCCTCTGTGGGAAGAACCTTTTTCTAATATCCAACCTAAACCTCCCCGACAAAATTTCAGGACCCTTGGGTCCTGTCACACCACAGAGAAGAGATCAGTGTCTGCTCCTCCTTGTCCTCTCATGAGGAAGTTGTAAAATGAGTTCTCCCCTCAGTCTCCTCTTTTCCAGGCTGAACAGACCAAGTGACCTCAGCTTCTCCTCATAGAGCTCCCCGTCAAGGCCCCAGTAAGCACGCCAGTCTGCACGTCAGTAACTTCACACACTCAAAATCCTGAACTATAGGGTGCATGGTCTTGGAGTAGATTATGAAGGTTCATGAGTATCTTTATACCATGTGCTGGGAGACTTGGGATTTAAGAACTTCAGAAAGTAAATTTAAAATATTACAAGTTTAGTTGGAGCTCAAATCTAGAGCTGGTGGGAAACAAAAAATACATCTAATCTCTGTTTACTCCATTGAGCTTTGGTGCTGAAGTCAGACTGTTCTTCAGCAAAACACATGATTCTGTTTAAGTTTCAGGAAGAAGAATCTTATCTAGAAAGTAATCCTCTAACATTTCTCAGCACTCTCCGCACAGACTGATAAGAGCTGATCAATCAATTTTCAAAGTCTGAAAGCTGTAAGAGGGTAAGGTAGTCACAGTGTGCTACTGACTTCTCAGATTATTTCCCAACACCTGAAAAAAGGATGTGGACAATATGGTTTTGTTATCTCATATTTTCTTAAATAATGCAGGGTTAACTTAGCTTGTGAGAAAATAAGTCATAGCAGGTGACTGCTGGGAGTTCTCTTTCTACTCACTTTGAGTCAGTTTGGGATCTTTTACCAGTCACAGAATCATAAGGTTGGAAGAGACCTCCAAGATCATCAAGTCCAACCCAACCCTAAACTCAAGTAAACCATGGCACCAAGTGCCACATCTAGAGATGGTGAATCCAGATGGTGAAACTTTTCTTAAACACATCCAGAGATGGTGAATCCACCACCTCCCCAAGTAGACCATTCCAATACTTTATTACCCTTTCAGTGCAAAACATTTTCCTAATATCCAACCTGTATTTCCCTTGGCACAGCTTAAGTCTGTGTTCTCTCATTCTGTCAGTGGCTGCCTGGAGAAAGAGACCAACCCCCATCTAGCTACTACTACTTTTTGGAAGCTGTAGTGAGAGATAAGGTCACCTCTGAGCCTCCTTTTCTCCAGGCTAAACACCCCCAGCTCCCTCAGTCGTTCCTCACAGGGTTTGTGTTCCAAGCCCCTCACCAGCCTCATTCCCTCCTCTGGACGCGCTCGAGCCTCTCAACGTCCTTCCTGAGCTGAGGGGCCAGAGCTGGACACAGCACTCAAGGTGTGGCCTCACCAGTGCCCAGTACAGGGGAAGAATGACCTCCCTGCTCCTGCTGGCCACACCATTCCTGATACAGGCCAGGATGGCACTGGCCTTCTTGGCCACCTGGGCACACTGCTGGCTCATGGTCAGCTGCTGTCACCAGTGCTCCCAGGTCCCTTTCTGCCTGGGCACTGTGCAGCCACACCATCCCCAGCCTATAGCATTGCAGGGGGTTACTGTGGCCAAAATGCAGGACTTGGCACTTGGATTTGTTAAACTTCATCTTACTGGACTCTGCCCATCCATCCAGCTGTTCCAGGTCTCTCTGCAGAGCCCTCCATCCTTCCAACAGACCAACACACGCTCCCAGCTTAGTGTTGTCTGCAAATTTACTAATGAAATCCATGTCATGAATAAAAATATTGAACAGAACTGGCCCCAGCACAGATTCCTGAAGAACACCACTGGTGACTGGCTGCCAGCTGGATGTGGCACCATTCACCATCACTCTCTGGGCTCGGCCATCCAGCCAGTTCATAACCCAGCAGAGAGTGCTCCTGTCCAAGCCATGGTCTGCCAGCTTTTCCAGGAGTGTGCTGTGGGAGACAGTGTCAAAGGCCTTGCTGAAGTCTAAATAGACAACATCCACAGCCTTCCCTGCATCCACCAGGCAGGTCACCTGGTCATAAAAGGAGATCAGGTTGGTCAAACATGACCTGCCCCTCCTAAACCCATGCTGGCTGGGTCTGATACCCTGGCCATCTCAATATAAACTGCTCCATTATCTTACCTGGTACTGAGGTCAGGGTAACTGACCTATAATTACCAGGATCTGCCTTTCTACCCTTTTTATGAATAGGAATCACATCGGCCAGTTTCCAATCATCTGAAACCTCACCAGTAAGACAAGTTTGTTGGTAAATGATGGATAGCAGCTTTGCAAACTCACCTACCAGCTCCCTCATCACCCTGGGATGGATCCCATCTGGGCCCATAGATTTATGGACATTCAAGCAGCTCAACATTTCTCTGACTGCCTCCAGCTGGATAACAGGGGGACCATTCTGTTCCCTGACACCATCCACCAACCCAATAACACAATTATCCTGAGGACAAGCCATCTTCCTACTAAAGACTGAAACAAAAAAGGCATTAAGCACTTCTGCCTTCTTCTCATCTGCAGTTACTAAGTTCCCTCCTGCATCCAATAGATAACAAAAGTTGGTCTCATCCTTCCTTTTACCATTAACATATTTGTAAAAAAATTTTTTATTATCCTTTACAGAACTTGCCAAATTAAGTTCAAATTGAGCTTTGGCCTCCCTAATTTTCTTCCTACATTCCCTAGCAACCCCCCTAAATGCTTCCTGGGAGACCTGACCCTACTTCCAGAGATGATACATCCTTTTTTTTTTATTCCTAAGTTCTTTCAAAACCTTGTTGCCCAACCAGGCTGGACATTTGCCTCGTTGGCTCATCTTTCTGCACACAGGGACAGTCTGTTCCTGTGCCCTCAAGATCTCTGTTTTGAAGCACGCCCACCTTTCCTGGACTTTGTTTTTAAAAACTGCTTCCCAAGGAACTCTCTGGAGAAGCCTCCTGAATAGGTCAAAGTCTTGCCCTCTGGAAATCCAATATAAAAGTCTTGTTGATGCTCCTCCTAACTTCACCAAATATTGAGAACTCTACAATTTCATGATCACTCTGCCCCATCTAACTGCCACATCTCTTACCAGCCCATCTCTATTTGTAAACAACAAGTTTAGACCTATTTAGACATAGGCTTATCCCTGGCGGGCTCAGTCACCAGCTGCAACAAGAAGTTGTCCTCAATACATTCTAAAAACTTCTTGGACTGTCTCTTCTCTGCTGTATTAAGTTCCCAGCAGATGTCTTGTAGGTTTAAGTCACCTACAAGAACAAGAGCTGATGCTCCTGAGACATTCTCCAGCTGCTTATAGAATAGGTTGTCCAACTCTTCTTCCTGGTTGGGTGGATGATAACAGACTCCCAGTAGGATGTCAGCCTTGTTGGCCTTCCCCTTAATTCTTACCCATAAGCATCCAACTTCATCGTTACTAGTTATATCTATGGCATCAAAAGCCTTCCTAACATAAAGGGCCACTCCTCCACCTCTTTTCCCCTTCCTGTCTCTTCTGAAGACCTTGTAGCCATCCAGTGCAGCTCTCCAGCTATGTGAGTCATCCCACCATATTTCTGTGATAGCAACTACATCATAGCTTTGCTGTTGCACCACGGCTTCACGCTCTTCCTGCTTATTACCCATACTGCATGCATTAGTATACATGAACCTCAGTTGGGTTAGTGACTTCACTCCTAACTTAGGTTTATCACCCTTGGGCCTGTCCCCAGACAGCCCAGCTGCATCCCCTTCCCCCTTCAAACCTACTTTAAAGCCCTCTCAATGAGTTCATAAGCTAAAAAACTACTACCCGTTTCAGAGAAATGAAGCCCATCCAGTTCCAACAGACCAGGCACTGAAAAAGTTGCCCCATAATCAAAGAACTCAAAATTCTGCTGATGACACCAACCCTTGAGCCAATTGTTGATAGTGTGAGTTCTCCAGTTCCTTTCATCATACTTCTTCACCACTAAAGGGATTGAACAGAACACTACCTGGGCTCCTGCCCTATCAACCACACAACCCAATGCCCTAAAGTCCCCTAAAGTCCCTTTTTATTGCCACATCCAAGCCCCAGGGAGGCAGCAGAACTCCCTGTGGGTTGGGTCTGCTTGACATATGGGGCTCTCTGTTCCCCTCAGGAGAGAGTTGACGACCCATGACGACTACTCTTCTTCTCTTTTTGATGCTAGAAGTAGTAATCTGTCTGACTGATGAAGCATAACTGGGAGGCTCACTGGGCAGATCAATTTCTTTCACATCATCTAACTGACCCTCTAGTTCCAGGGCCTCATACCTATTCTGAAGTAGCACCTGGATGGGTGATGGGGGTTGGGGGGAATTTCCATTACCTACCCAAGTAGGCACCCATTTCCACCCCCCCTCATCCACCACATGTCCTCCTATTTCCTGGCAGTGGGAGGTATGGGAGTCCTCTGACTCCTGGTGGGCCTCCTTTAAGGATGGAAGAGCAGAACTCCACCAATCTATTTCCCTTTCACCTTCCCTAATACTCCTTAGTCTATCAACCTCCTCCCTAAGCTTGACCACCAACAAAAGGAGATCATTCACTTGTTCACACTGCAGACTTCTTCTGCAACTCCCCCCGGTGCCACTGATAAGCTTAAACTCTCCTCACAGGAATGGGTCTGGACAGACACATCCTTCTTGCAAGGCTCCACCTGCCTACATACACTTTTACTTACTGCAGTTTTAAATCAGTAAAAAACACTGAAAACCCCCCAAAACTAACCAACTGAACTGCAACCTAAAAAAAACAAAAACCCAAAAAACTTTCAGCCCTACCTGCTTGCCCTGCCTCACAAACTGCCGTGCCCTTACAGCCGTGCCACGCCCCTGTTTGCCGCGCTCCCTAAAGGCCTCTTTTAAAGCACTCCCACCTGATGCTGGAGGGTAAAACCCCCTGACAAAAAGGATCTGCAGCAACTGCTTATTGGTGGTTCAACAAGAGAGAGAGCTAGATAGCTAAGATTAATTGGCTAGTATCAATATACTCACCATATATACATCCAATGAAGAGAGTCTGCTAATCCAGCACTTGCCTCTCAAGTGGGGGAGGTATAGTCCTTTTTGTACAGCCTAATTCTTCATGCTGAATTGCTGTCTTTTTTTCTGCTTTTATTTTTTTCTTCCCTTGAAGATTTTTCCCTTTTATCTTAGCATTTTTCTCATAAATTCCTGAGTCCCTTGCTGTCCCATCTCTGCACTTCTGAAAATTCCTTCACAAGAAGCACTTTCTAGCTCACTTCTAAGTCACTTTTTGAATTCAAAGGTTTGAGAGTTTGAATTTGTAGGTGGCTCATTTGCACTTTCAAAACTTCTTGACAAAATCAAACATGTCAGCCAGGAAGGTTTTTCTTGCCAAAGATATGAAATATTTTGCTCCCTTCAATCCTTTAGGTGGCCATATGGGGCCACCTAAACATTGTCTAGGCTGTTACCGTTGTGAACTGAATCTTCTGGCATGTTGTTTTGGCTTTTGGAAAATAATAGATGGATATATTTTAAACTTGGATAAAAAATGCTCTTTATTTCAAAGAGTTAAGGCATATTTCGTGTAATTGTCTTTCACACCACAATCAAGCACAGTCCTGTATTTTCATGGCATCTATTCACAAGGCTGTTCTTTGTCCTCTGCTGCATGGCCCTTGACAGGCTAGGCGAGATTCTGCTTTAGCATTGTGGCATTCTAATATTATTAGTGCTTCTCTTTAAAAATCAAAGTTATCCTTTCCTTGAGAGAACCTAAGTTTATGAAATTAAGTTCAAAAAGGATGTCTAAATCATCTAGTCTTACCTCCTCAGTATGACTGGATATCAAATTTTACATTTAGCTTACATCAAACCCAAGTGCTCGCTAGGTCTTGAAGTCCTACACGGCTTGTGGTAGGATCTTATCTATAATCCAACTCACTAGGTCACTTTTGTTTGAAATCTTTTACTATGCACAATGAAATCAGGAGAATCACAGCTGAAGAGCTTTATATCCTTTCATGTGTGTATTTTTCCTCCTGAATCCTTGAGCCACTCACTATCTCAGTAAATGCACTCCTTTTTAAATTTTATTATCTGAAGTGACTTTAGCTCACTTTCTTTCATCTTAACAACAGTGTTCTCGTCAGATCTAAGCCTTGGCCACATAGCTGTGCCCTATCAGCTGAAGCTCTGTGCAGTGTCGCAGTATCAGGGTTCACCCAGGACTGTGTGAGACAAGGTACTGAATCTGAGTAGTGTCTGATTTTGCAGAGACATGATGATATCCCACGTAAAAGCAATATTCTTTTTGCTAGATTTTATAACGTTGTTGCTACCTCTTTTAGAAGGTAAGAACTTAGATTGTTGAGACCCTTCTGAGTAAATAGACTTTGTATACTGAGTGTGTGCATAACCTGCATCTGAGTTTTTGGACACAGGTCTCCAGTATTTCTCTGTATTGTAACAAACATTGTAGCACTGAGATAATTTATTCAAAGATTCCTGTTCTTTTTTAACAATAACTTCCTTACTATTTACTGCTGTCTTGTGAAGTTACAGTGTGATTAACATGTGTTTCTGCAATGGTATTGAATACATTTGCTGTATAATTATTTGTATATATTCTCTTTTGATCCATACTTTCCATAAAGACATATCCATAATTAATGTCACAGGTCTCTATTTATTTCCTGAGATAAAAAAGTATTAATTCCCATAGCTTATTTGGACCTGCAGGGGAATAGCAATTTTTCCATCTAAATAAGCTATTCAGCATTCCCCTTTGGTATTATTAATTTTGTTTTTTCAGAGCAACTGCTTGAATGCATACCAAATGAACATATTTAGCACTAAAATTAACTACATTCAGATAACTCATCTGTTTAAAAAACCTCTGAGAAAGAATGTACATAGATCTTTGCAACTCTGAATGTAAGCAAAAACAAGGGAAATACAATCATAGAGTATAATGTTGTAATAAAACATCAGAACATGTAAAAATCTCAGTCATCAAGTTATTGGCTTCATATGGACTCATAATTAATTCATAGTCTGCTTCAAATGTGGCTGGGAGAAAGGACATAAACCAAGAATGTGGGGTTTTGTTGTTTTCCCCTCTGTGACTTCTTTTCAGCCAGATTCAAAATGAAATGAAACCAAGGCTGACATTACACAAAATTTAATTCAGATGAAACTTCAGACACTAAAGTCATTAAGCATACATTGCCTAAATAAAAAATGAGATGTTTGCAAGCTGCCTTGACATGGTCTGCAAAGTCTAGTACATAAAAAAGCAGCCCAGTGAATTGTCAAATGCTACTGAAGTAAATAAAAAGAAACCTCTGGCCCTTTATTCTCTTACAATTACTTTGCAGATACAAATCTCCAGATAAAATAGACGGTTATAAACCAGCACGCTGAAGAAAAATGATTTCTTATATCATAAGTCACCGCAATACAATCAAAAAAAAAAAAAAGAAAAAAAAGAGAAGCAATAATTTAATATTTTGGAAGTGTTTACATAATTTCAATTTTTCATACAGCAAATGAAGAACTATGACTCTTGTCTCTTCTCTGCAGATGCTAATAGTAATCATAACTTCTTGGAAGTCTCTTCATAATGTCCAAGGTGCCTAAAGCATAATACTGAGAAAGTAACGCTGACTGTTTTGGATGTCTTCCTGTTTATGCCTTAGTGGTGCTTTCTAACTGGCATCAGAGACCCCATTCAAAGCATTTAAAGGGCAACATACCAAGCGAGACAACTGTCAGCTCATTTCAATTTGCTATAATTCAGCCTGAATACCTATTGAAAATAATTAGACACATTAGACATAAATTAGATAAAAATAAACATCAAAGCTCTGGAGAGCTGCTGCTATGACTGTGGTTATGGCTGCTATGACTCTGTCCATCTTGTTGGTGTGAATTTCAGCTGTTCTTACTCAGCTGTAGTTTGTGCTTGGATCCCACAGTGTATATGTGGGACTAGTGATTGAAATAAGCATCTTGTTACCATTGTGTTGTAGCCTGAAGTCAACCAAAACTCACTGCAGCTGTGCAAATTCCTAAAAATTAATTTAACTGATACTGTCATGAGATCCACTGAGGATAGTTACAGTAACATCCGTGATTCTCCCTGACTTTCCTCATCTCTAAGTAACCCACAAAGAATGTTAATAAGACAAATGACTAGTGAACAGACCATCTCTTAGAACGTTTTCACTGGCAGAAATGACTCACATATAGTATCTCTTCCTTCTCTAAGAAGATAATGTGCACCAGAATTTGCTCGTTGTGAATGAAGTATAATATAGTATGAAAATAAAAAAAGAAGAAAATGTCTTCATCTAAGTAGAAGACAAATCCAACTATTTGTGTGGATCTCTAGGGTGGTGTTATTATTGTTATGTAGAAGATGTTTGAATGATGAGAAGGCAAGATTCAGGATGATACCTTGCTATTCAAGGTATCATAGCAAAGAATAAAAGAGGTACTGTATTATAATATCTGGGTTTATTTTCAACTGATTGTATTTTTGTACTGGACACTTAAAAAATAGGCAAAAGCAGGCTTCGCAATACAGAAGGGGTAAAAAGTCTTTAAATGGAATTTCATTAAGGAAATCTTTAAAAAGAATTCATATTCATTCTGTTAAACCTTTATAATTTTGATCTTGTACATTTAAAGAAAGAATCTTTGTCTTATCTGTTCCGTATGAGAAGTTCTGTGTATTATGCATAAAAAATAAGGAATTTGCATGCAAGACCAAGAATTAGGAAAAAATAGAAATGTAGAGACATAAAATGTACTGAGTTGGAAGGGACCCACCAAGATCATTGAGTCCAGCTCCTGGCCCTGCACAGGATACCCCAAGAATCACACCATCTGCCTGAGAGCATTGTTCAAGCACTTCTTGAAGTCCAATCTTCTCGTAATCCAGTCTTAATTGATTTGACTTAAACTGAACTAAAATCTACTGAATTTATAAGGTATATATAATAGATATATTTAACTACCATAGATCCATATCTTACTTCAAAAGTCAGGACAAAAATCTTTGTGTTTGGTTTTGTAGTTGTTTTATAAATAACTAAGGAGGCTGCAGCTTTAGGTCTGAGACAGAATGATTATGCTGCTGAATTTACTCACATAGGCATTGTTTAATCCTACAGTTACTGCTAGCAGTATTCTTGGATCATTGTCAGTGCTAGAGAAATTATCTTTTGTTTGTCTGCTACTTGTCTGGTTTACATTAGTTCTTCTGGTCATGTTTTAGGGGGCAGGAAAAAAGTGATGCACAGACTTATCCAGCTTCAGAATTGGAAAGATAAACACTGGAGAGGGGCAGAAAATTTAAAAATGTAAGAAGAGGAAGTTTACATTCACACACTGAAATAGATATGTTCTGGGTAGAGACAGAAAATCCTGGATATTGAAAAGGTTTATCAAAGTCAATGTGAATAGCCAAATATTGTAACTGTAAGCATGTACATAAATATTTGCAGGATCCAGGGTTTTGTTAATAAGTTTTGTTTCATGATGAAGTTATATATTTGAACAAAATAAACTGTAAGACTCCGATAATCAATCTATTTCAAAATCAGTTGAAAACAAAATGAAGCAATCTGTTTTTTACTGTTTAAAAAAATAACTTAAACCTGGTTGGTTTATTTTTCCTCAAAAATGTAATGTTTACTGGAAAAAATAACAATTTTTCCTCATTTCCTACTTCTCTCTTGACCCAAATTAGTGGGAAATACATTCTTAAGATGGCAGGGTTTTTTTTCCTAAAGTACTTTCAAATTAAGGTTATGTGTTTCTCTTTTAACATCTATGAATAATATAATTTAAATTAGACTTTAAATGTTTCAAACAGTGGCATAAATCTAATATTAGATGTACATATGCAAGTTTAACTGTATCATTTTTAGTAGTTCTCAGTACTACAGTTAGGAAAGCATGTAGGGATGGAGTTAAACGTTAGCAAATTAAGGACCTAGGGATCAGTATTTTGCCTTTACTTTCTCTAGGTGATTACTTCCCTTTCAGTGGGGCAGGAAAATTCAGTGGAAGATTTAGTCAACAGAAAATGTCACATTCGTTTTATAAAATGTGCTCTAGGAACAGGTCAGGTGATTTGAAATTTAGGCAACTTGTCCTTTTGTCTTCATTTGCAATCCAGTAACTATCCATCTGGGTGTTCAAGTTTTTGACAGAGACAGATTATAAGCCAGAAGTTGGAAGCACGTTCTTCCTCTGTCTGACACATACACATCTTTGTAATGGCCAACTGCAGAGTTTTTTTCCTCTGGATGCTTTGGCCAATCTGATATTTCTAATCCTCTTCTAGTAAAACATGTCTATGTCAGTTTTGTAATCTTCCATTGGTCTGCATTTACAAAAACTTCTTTGAGATAACATCTTTTGTTAGGAGTTTTCCTTTTCTACTCCCAGGTTGCACTGCTGAGAGCAGCTTT
Organism: Phylloscopus collybita; assembly: GCA_027886175.1. NCBI lineage: Eukaryota > Metazoa > Chordata > Aves > Passeriformes > Phylloscopidae > Phylloscopus > Phylloscopus collybita. The sequence continues at coordinate 42,251,727 of JAJNNQ010000137.1, read as the reverse complement.
CTGTGACCCTACCTATTCTCTCACAATGTGCTTAAATCAAAGTGCACATTCTCTACTTCTTCCCTGAAATAACACTCCTTTATCTTTGCAAATTCACTTTCTGCATCTTACATCCTGGCCTTTTCCATACATGTACAGTGCCAGAAGGAAAAGTTGCTATAAGAGGACAATGTGTCACACAGACATACAGACTTTAAGGTTGATGGATTTCAGGTATTTACTGATTAGAAAAGGTCTGTGTTGGTGGTAGAAGGGAAGCCAGAAACTGATGGCTGGCCCCTGGTTGACATAAATCCTGAGAAAAATTTCAACACTTATTTTAAGATCACGTAGACAAACCTTGCTGAGTGAACCACGTTACTCTGGAAGACATTTCAAAGTGGGGCAGGCTGATTGTGGGCACTGCTTAACTCAGCCCAGAAAAAAAAGTTTAGGAACTGAAATGTCAGCTCATTTTCAGGCTGTAGATTGCTTATATCTCTGTTAATTGTGTTAACAGTTTAATGATAATTAGTTTAAATGGCAAAGCTGTGATCAGTTTTTGGCAGATGTTTAACTAAGGAGTGATAGCTGGAACTAGGCTCCCCTGTCTCTGAGTTAATGAAGCCTCTAAGGGGAAATATTAAGCTTGTTCAGAAAATGGTAAAAAACAGTAGCTGAGTGATGATGAAACCATAGCTGGCCAGGCAGTCTGCACAGGAGCTTTGCTTAGCAGGGACAGAAGGAACAACTCCCCGAAGTACAGAACTCAGGGAGTATATACCTCCTGAGAGCACAGTATCTTTGGTAGAAGTTTGATTCGGAAGAGCAGTTAGCAAATTTGCTGAAGGCAAATATCTGAAGGCCTGCCTCTCTACGCAAAAAAGGTGTGAACAGGCTTAGAAAGACCTTTATAAAGGGATGAAGCCTTCTTATGCCCAGCTGAGAACAAATATCCACAAAATGGGCAGTTTGTACTGGGAACGTGTAATGGTGAAGGTCCAGAAAGACTCAGATCAGCCTTTTCCTGTTGTCTTGATGTGATCAGATATGTCCCATGTATTAGTAGCTAATCTAATCAGTGTAGAGCTGGGTAAAAGCGTAGTAATCCCAAGCATAGCTTCAAAAGAGAAATTAAACTAATAAGAAATTCCAAAACCTAATAAATTTTTAACTCATAAGCAGTTAAAAGTCCCCCAGCAGGATGAAGATTTGCTAGATTTATTGTACAAAGTGCAATAGATACTTTACTGGGCAGCCAAATGCTGAGTCAGTGGCAAGGGCTTCAAGTAAAATGTTACAAAACTAAGACTTGACAAAATGTGGCAGCTGAGGTTCACTTTGGACTACTTTAAAGTAAGAAATATAAGGAACACATCCAGGTTGCCACAGTATCAAATTTTGACTTGATGCTTACAATTAAGGAAAAGTATCTTAGGGTCATTTTGGACAGTTATCTGAAATAACTTTCTTAACATTCAGCAGCAATCAAAACAAGATATTGAGTATCATCAAGGAATACATGAAGATCAAGACAAAATTGAAGTTCTGTAAGGGGACGAGAACAGTTAGAAAAAGGCAATGAGGAAAGACAGGGATCTCAGTTTAGAGAATAAGTTCAGAGAAGGCTGAGAAAGAAGTTGAATTTGGAGATCTCTAAGACCCACAATAAATGAATTAGAGGGCATTTACACTAGAAAAGGTTGATTTGAACAGGTAGAAGAAAGCAATTCTTTCTATATGAGGCAGTGATACTCTGAATGTTGCTGCTACAGAAGGCGGCAGAAGCAGAGGGTATCATCAGTTTAAAAAAAAATCAGATTTATAGAAAAGAGGTGTTCTAATGGAAAATAAGACATTAGGTAAGGGTGCACCCTCTAGTATCACAAATATAGTGGTTGCAGGTTCTGGGAAAGTAGAAGGGAAGCAGACATATGAAAGTTTTCACGCTTGTCTCCTTCCCTGAAATCTCCTGTTGCCATTGTCTGAGACAGAATGCTGTGCTAGCTGGACAAGTTCTCTAACCTACAGAGTACTTCTTATGTTCTGATATGGGTGAATTTAGCTGGACTTTCTGGAATAACAATAAATACAGATGAGTATTCATGAGAGAAAAGTGAAGTTTGAAGGCATTTTAGGACATGACCTGATCCATGTGTGAATGATTGCTCCAGAATAACTCCTCAGTGCTGAAAATAAGTCTTGCCAGAATGCCTTCTTTATCTGTGGTCTTCAAAAATCATGGTATCCTAGTTTTGAGTGATGAAAGTCAATTTTATCTTGTATGCTTTCTGTATTGGAATGATAACTGTAGCATGAGGACAATACAGAGAGTATATAGGAGATACATCACTTAAACAGAGAAAAGATATCTAGATATGGACAAATAAAGATGAAAAGATGACAATGACAGAACAATTTTTAACAATACTGGATAGGGACCCTATAGGTACATTTGGATTTCTGTGATATGTCAGTAAATTTTCTAAGTTTGTTCATCTGTTTTATAATTTTCATTTCCTGTGATATTTCACACTTGCACATCATAATAGGTAAAAATGATACTTCCTTTTTTTGTTGCCACTGTGAAAGGAAATCCCTCTGATTCAAGTAGTCTGGGAAAGAGTTAATTCTAATACTTTAACTGTACATCAAGTATTTTTCAGGTCACTTTGAGAGTAATGCTATCTTTTCACCATTAGAAAACTGATACATTAAAAACAATTTCATTGCTACAGATGAGTCAATGCAGTGTCTTTACATATATAAACTATAGCAAAATCTTCACACAAATATTTGTATTTTGTAAATTTATGGTCATCATTCTCTGGATGAGCATATCTTAGTTATTTCATCCATGCATGGAAATTACTGCCTTACAGCTGTATAAACACTGAAAATCAGGTTGACTAATTGACTAACCTCTTCCTGTGTTTGTTTATGTTAATAGGTTTACTCAGTTATGCTCTCCTAATGTGGGCTGGAAAAGATTGATTTTGTGATTTTAAGCACTTTTGAATGCAGTTAGTTTTTCTAGAAATGTCCTAGATAAAGTTGCTAGACCATACACCAGATATTTAGAGTGCAGTTCACTCTGGGCTATTTTATTCTTATTTTATAATGCTTCAGTGTAATGGTGACAGATAGTTTTGATAGAATAATGTGAACAAAAGAATCCATTTCATTACATAAAAAAAATTTGCTAGCTTAAGTGAGACATGTCAAAATGTGCAGTTTTATGGAGAGAGAAACTTATAGTACAGCAATAGAGTTGCACAGCATTTCTGTATCCCAAGAAAAAGATGAACAAGTGATTCCTATCTGCTGTCTGTAATGAGTTCAGTGAACTTTCTCTGTAGCTGATAATGAGATCCAGCTGATAAGAGTTGTTAGTCAAAATGATGTTGGTGACTGAGCTACGTGAGGTCATTGAAGATAGTAGGATTGGTGGCCTTTCTTTCTTGTGAGGAGCAGTTGTTGAACAGTCAGAACTCTGTGGTTGCTGGGAGGTGGTAACTGAGTCCTGGGGAAGGATCTGACTTCTGGAGGTGGACCCCATGAGGCACCAGTACAGGATCAAAAGATAGATGTGTATTTGGATTTAGACTGTAAATTTACCTTGTCTTTTCTCTTCCTAAGCATGATAAAACTGATGTAGTCCCATGGAAAAGTCTGCTTTCTTTGTTTCTCCAATTCTGTAGAGAGGAACTGCACTGCCTATTACCAGCCTTGAAGACTCTGTTCAGGATCTGCACAGCCCAGTGGAGATGGTGTGGAGATATTGCTTGATATATCAAGCTGCTGGATATATCTAGGTTTAAAACAAACAAACAAACAAACAAACCTCAACCCAAAAAACCTAGTTAAACCTGGCATTTGTGAATTAGTGCTGTAATTACAAGGCTAGAGCATTAGGCTTCTGTCAGTGTCTTTGGCATCCAGAATGTGCCATCAAATAAAATGTAGGACAAAACTTGAGGAGCAAGTAAAACATCCTTGTACATCTGGGAACACTGGGATTTTGCTCCAGACTGCTTGCCTGTTTTTCTTCATATAGGCCTTGGACAGAAACAAGGAAAGAAAAAATAATTTGACAGATGAATCTGCTCAACTGATCAGGGAGAAAGCCTTAAGGAAGACAACTGAGGAAGCTTACTGGAAAGCTGCATGTGGAATTTGAATAGATGAAACAAGCCATAAAACCTTCAGAGAGGCAATTCATATAAAATTTTTTGAAATGAGGAAATATTTTTAAGGGGTTTTTTTTGGTGTTTTTTTTTTTTTTTTTTTTTTTTGGTTTGGGTTTTTTGTGGTTTTGTTTTGGGTTTTTTTGTCATGTCATACCTTTGCCAAAGTATCCAATTTTAGGAAACTTATGCAAATGAGAAACTTCTCCCGGCCTTTACACCTATTGCATGTATTATGTTGCATGTCTTGGGATGAAAGAGAGAAAACTCTAGTTTCAGGTGATCTCCTGATCTCTGTGTGGTATCCGAGCACAGCTTTGACATAATTGGAAATCTGCCCCTGCATGGTCCCCCCTGATGGAGGCAAGGAAAAAGAGATGGTGGTATGACTGAACGACAATCAGGCTGCTGTGGAAGACGGCTCAGACCAGGTGGGTGCAGGCAATTAGCTCAGGTAGCTCAAGGAAGAAAGCAAGGAGTGACAACAGCTGTTTTAAAGAAAGCTGATTTTAGTTCAGCAGGAGGAGGACTGGAGGGTGGACTTTTTTTTAGATCAGCTGGCTGTACCTGTTGAGAGGATCAACTGGTTGTGTAATTGATTATTTTATTTTATTTACTTCTCAAGTTAATGAAAAATGTGAGTGTTTTCCTGAGCTAGCCTGACTAGCATGGAGGGAGGGTGTAATTTGTTCAGTAGGGTATAAAAGCAGACAGGCAATGAAATGAACTTAGATAGAAAAAGGCTTGAGCTGGATTCAATATAAATATTCCCTCCTGGTGACTGGGGATACCCAGTGCCATCATAACAAACATATAAGGACCAATAATAAGAATCATATTTGAATTGTGATCCTACTGTATGCTGAATTGCTGTGTTCTGCTTGTATTGTGATTTCACTGCTGTCATATCCCTCTGCTAAATCAAAATCCAGTGTAGCATGAAATATCTTCAAATAAGTAAGTTTAGCATTAAACATTAAACCCTTCTCATGTGAAATGTCTAAGAGAAGCTGCTCAGAGAGTAATGAATTCTGACAGGGCATACAGGATAAAAAAGGGATTTTATTTTCAAAGTCTATTTTTCAACTCCTATAGACGCATATAAGACAGGAGGAGGGAAGGGAGGGGGAGTCAGTGAAATTGCCAGTGTGTTATGTCCAGCTGTTATTTCTTAATGTTACTTGGTGTTGAAGTTAATCATACACAAAAAGTGTTTTTTATTCAAGCAAGAGAATAATTCTCTGAAAATAAAACAGGTTTCTGATAATTGACGATCAGCTTGTTTATATATAAATATATTGATTTTGCCACTAGGTGCCCCCACAACCATGAGAATGTTAATTATAAAAACTTGATACAATAAAATGTTCTGAAGAAATTGTAGGCAGTTAGCAGTCTCTGACAAGTATTATTTATGCTATACCCTATATCAAAGATTCAATAATATTATAAGATTGTTGGGGTTTAGATGTTTTATTGCTTTAAAGTGTTTTTAAAATGAAGTTAAACTAAGTGTTCCTTCCCTACCCACCATTCCACATCTTGAAATAGTCCTTTATCACCATATTTCTATTTTTTTCCCAAATTAAAATGGAGTAGTGTGTGTAAATGGTTTGCAATTAATTTTCTATGTCAGCCATAAATCTGCAAGGGATTAATTACCAAAAAGAATTGTTATTTTACAGTGGAAATTTCTATCCGAATATTTATTCAAGGTCATATGTGTAATTTTTTGGCTGGGACATGATAGCTGACAACCAGGACTATGACAGTTTTGGCATCTATGCAGCTAGCTGTACTTGTGGCAGCTTAGAAGGGTTCAGGTCACTACTGACTGGGTGTTTAGATCTCTAGATAAAATTTCATGTTGACTCAGTAGAAATGCTTGTTACACTTTATATTTTGCTGAGTGGTGGGCTATGTTATACTGTAGCAGAAAAGGATTCTCTGTGTTTACACTTCGTCATGCCTCTTATTAGGTGGAGATATGTATATTCATATATAAAACCCAATATTTTGCCATTGTATTTTCTTAATACAGGAGGGAAAAATAAAATTTCACAATACCATGAGGTGAGAGATTTCAAGAGAAGGATAGAAACTTCGATTTAGTGTGAGCATCACTTGTAGACTTCAACTGTGAAGGCTAGAAATCATAGTAACTGCAAAATAAACATTTCTATTTCCAGAGACAGGGAATAGATTGTTATTCCATGTAGCCCATCAATCAAGAGAACTGCTTAAGAAAACAGCTACTCAACTATTCTTTGTGTTTGAAAATGTGAGTGGTTAAGATGGTTGCTGCACTTTGACTCAGATTTTCATTTCATGCTGGTTGGAAAAAAAAAGCACTCTATACAAACACTGTATGTCAGCTAGGGAGTTAATTTGACAACAGTACACCTGGAATAATACATCTGTAATACTTTATTGTGTTATTAGTATATCTCTTTCCAGAATGATGTGGCTCTTCAAACTCTCAAAATTGTACTTTGATCTTTTATACACCTTGTCTGCAACGCCACTTAGCAGCTCCTTCCTTCCATCATTATGAGATCCCACTGTAGCCATGTCTGTTTGGCCTCTCTGAGGTGGAACAATTGTATCAGGTGATACAACTGTGTTGAAGCCTCTCAGTCCTGTTTGCTATTCAACTCCTTTATTACTTCTACTTTGGATTTGTTGTTGTTGGTTTTAAGTAGAAAATTAAAATGATTAACCTGGTTCCAAAGACAGAAATTGTTTATGCCCTACCCCTGGAAGTGTTTAAGGGTGGGTGGATGGAGCTATGAACACTATGGTCTAGTGGAAGGTGTCCCTGCTTATGGCAGGGGGTTTGGAATTAGATGTTCTTTAAGGTTCCTTCCAGCTCAGTCCATTCTGTAATTCTGTGGCATTGGGTATTCTTTTCCTCCTTCAAGAAACATTTCTGTAGACTTTCTCATGACCATCCAATGTTGCTTCTCCATTTGCAAGCTCTAGAAAACTGGAAGGAACTTTTGAAAAATAAGATTTGAAATAAGTTATTTGGTTGAAAATTTGTTGTCCAGAATATGAATTTAAAGTCCATAAAAGTTAAAACTAATATAATTTTCCCAAATCTGTTTGTGCATTCTTTAGAGATGTTATATTCATTTTGGGGAGGAGAGGAAAGCAGCTTCTTTTGTGTTAGTACTGTGACAGTCAGAAAGATTTGAGATTACCATATAGAAAATTATTCCTCTTTCAGGTGTCTCAGAGATACAGACTGTCTTATTACATGTATTTCATGAATCCTGTCCTTCAACCCTTAGTGGAAGAAACTGAAAATACCAGGGAAAAGACAAAGTCTGCTTTGTCATGTCTATATTTAACCTTCATTTTAGTGATGTAGAAAGGCAGCAGGTAGATACTGTTGCCTTTGTATTTCCTTTCCAATGAGAAGGGAATTCCACAAGTGAAATGTTTAACATCTGGGTAGTTAGTTCACAACATAAAAATGAGCACTGCAAATAATTACCCATGTTTCAAAAATGTATGTAAATTAACTGATATTAGCAGATCTGAGAGCAAAAAAAAGACAGTTGGATAGCTGAAATAGACAGATGATCATCTGCTGTGTCATTATAATTTGAATTTTATGTGTAATATTTCTTCTAATGCAACTGCAGTTATGGTTTTCTTTTGTGACATCTTCTTGCTGTGAGGGTTATGAAAGGTTCTGTGATGAGAAGATTGATAAGATGGGACACCTCTGTGAAATTTTTCATTCATATCCTAAAATCACATCTGTTATGTATTTACAAAAAATTAATGAACTAAGTGTTACCAGTTCAATTTATCATGCTACTTAGAAATGGACTGAGTGTGTTCAGAAATGGCTTGAAATATTTCACCCAGATATAGTGCAACTACAGTCAAATGTAATGAAATATTTGTACCTCAAGGCTGGAGATGACTTGTTCATCTGCTGTGATGTCTAAAATTTCCCCCCTTTAGACTGACAAGTAAGAGGTGCTGTAGGGCAAGAATACCTAACCTCAGAATCATTGAAAATGCAGCTATTCCTTGTTCCTCATTTCCCACATCTCCCACACCTAGCTCAGTATGAAGAAAGGCACAGATGCTGCACCTGTATTTGTCTCTTTGCTGCAATGAATTTTTTGAACTGGGAATCACTAAAGCATGAAACATAGCTTTTTAAGTGTTTTCACTGTACATTTAATAAATGAATCTTATCTTTAAAGCTGTATTGCAATGATGATTTCAGATAAATAGTATATATCTGTGCCCAGCTGAGAGAGAATTAAACTCAGGGCAAACATGAGAATGAAGAACACGTGGTCTGCTCTGTAACTTAATGTTGGTTTTCTAGTAGAACATTCTGTATTTTCTTTGAAAGGTTTATTGGCCACTTTCCCTGGGGTACTAAAATTAACAATAATATCTTGATGTGTATGGACCTGCTGTCTGACAATATCAGTATGGGTGGATATTATATGCCATGATGTTTTGCACTGTGGAAATGTCAGTATATATTAAGCAGAATAAAATAATTGTATTCTTAGTCATAACAACATTTATATATTCAATATAAAATCCATTCAACTTCCTTGAGTTATATACATAATGGCAAAAGAGAAAAATTTCAAGTCCTTATCCTTCAAGAGTCCTTTCTGGACAAAATTGTCTTCTCCTGAAGAGTTTCTATTGTATTTCAGTCCTTAGTTCAATTACTTAGCTCCCTGAAAATTACTAAAATGCTGAATATTTTAGCACTGAAAGCCTTTTCCTTATTCCCTTTGCTTTCTTCAGTTTTTTAGGCTTTGTTTATTGAGTTGACTTGCATGTTAGGACGTCTAAAGAAAGCTGTATCTTACCTTGGGAACACAGGTGAGTTAAATTTTCCATCTAACACTACAGTTAAATGAATTACCTTTTACTGAGAATTTCTTATTTTGATTTCCTTGAAACATCATGGGGAAGTCATGAATATAATTTCTTTTCTAACAAGTCTGACCAATGCCCTTAATCAGCAGAGAAAATAGATGGAGTAGAAAGGAGCCAGTGTCCATCAGATTGTGTTGTACAAAATATCACTAGAGAGAATATCTGTTGAGAGCCTGGCTGCAGTCTCCTGTGAGCTGTTCCTCTTTGCCCAACATCCTGTAATTTAGACCTGAGGAGTTAAATCAATTTCAGTTGTAGAAGGTCTGCTGATTGCACAAAACAGCAACATCAGTACAAAGTGAATTTTCTCTGCACTTATTAGACTGTCATGGACTGTGGTACTATCGGATCTTGCATGTTTGAGATTAGAAAAGGAGGGGTAGAGAAGCAGGTGACTTTTTTTGTAGTTCTTTCAGCTGACTCAGAACCTGCAACTGAGAGGAGCCCAGAGGACCAGTGCCAGCCCTTCCAGGACTTTATGAACAGACACATCTCCCAGCTCTGCTGGCTGACTCATTGTCCTCCTTACAAAGAGCACCTGCCGACCTGAGTGGCTGCTCTGAGACTATGCATCCAACACGGAAAAGTACAGAACAGAGTCATAAGCAGTGCAAAAACTATGCTGGTGAAATAAACATTTCATATCCTTCTCTGGTTATAATTTTCCCTGTAAGGGGGAGAGAAGAAATAGAAATTATTTTCTATTTCAGTTCTTGATTTTTTCCATTTTTATTTCAATTTAGAGTTTGCTCTGTTAGTATCTCTTACTACTGTTGTCTGATTTCTGGGTATTCCTGCCAGCCTGATTTGAATTTCATGCGCAGGCTATTTTATTGGATCATGCATTAAGTGAAGATAAACTAACAACTATGGTTACTGTGGAGCTGCAATGTGAAAATCTAGCTTTCTTATCTAAACAGAAGCATCTCAGTCTTAAAAGTGACTAGTATACATTGTTAAGGTTCACAAGAGATAGAAAATGCAAAAAAACAAATACAGATTTTTTTTTCTGGGTTTTTTTTTCCTTCTTAGTGTATGAGAAGAACATTGCTTCAGTAACCAGTATATATCTTGGTATCATCGCATTCATTCAGTATCCTGAAGGATTTAGGAAAATGAGTAGTTTGAGTCATTCATTGAAGGGTAAACAGAAATATTGTAAATAACATATTTATAGGAAATTGATTTTTTTTATTCTCCTGTGAATTACTACTGTTTTGTCTAGGTTTGGTTTTAATCAATAAGTCATTATATGTATTTTGAAAAAATGCATTTTTAAGAAGTTAAGGCATCTCTGGTTGATTATTGTATTCATCTTCATGGTGCATTATGGTTTTTGTATGTTCTTGAGTCTGTCTCATGATAATGAAAAGACTTATTCAAATACGGGATCTAACTATTAATTTTTCTACATATAAAATTTATCTGTGGCAGTGTCCTTAAATGCCAGAGGAAAATAATGATAAAAAAAACCTGTAAAAAAAATCTGTATGTATTTTTCTGAACTTCCTTGAATGGTGCTCTTCATGTGCAAAGGTAAGATCAAAGATGAAACTAAGGCTTCAGGTCTTGACGATCCACTAGTAGAGTGCATTTCCTAATATGGCTTCAGACAGAAGACTACAGGGTACACCCTTCAAGGCCTTTGTGAAATGTAAACTGATGTGTTCCGAGTAGTGATGATTTGGAGGTCTTCAAAAGCTCACTCCTAATCTGAGATAAAGCACTGTAGTTTGGTCACTTGTTTGTCATCTGAATAAGGCATCAGGGGAAATGAGCTATTCTTCAGTTCTTGGTGTCATCAAATTAAGTCTCAAACCTTTTGGCTTTGATCCTTCTAGAAAGGTGAAATACAAAAAATGGTTAATAGAAGGAAACCCTAGGTGAAACGTGATTACTTATTGAACATATAGATCTTTGGAACATATTCAGCCATCAGAGCAGAGTTGAAGTCCAGGAAAAGCAAAATAGATATAACAATTCTAATGGCTGAGGAACGTAAAAACCAGGGAAGTGATATTGGCATGTTATGGGAGAAAACCTGACTTCTGGTAATGCTGAGCCAGTTCAGTGGAAGTCTTAGAATTTTTATTTAATAGAGTAGCAGTCTGGGCAGCTCTTTGGGACAGTGTTGTGATCTTTAGTAGCCCTTCACAGCCCTACAACCTCTGTGACTCTGCAGCTTAGTCTTCACCAAACTCTTTCCTAACCCAAAAGGCATATGTGCTCTTCTACACTATGAAGGCTCTCAAGGAAAGGCTGGACAGTTGCAAACATGTTATGCTATTGTTCGTCCACCCCAACATTGCCCTTTACTAGAAAATCCTTTTCTCAGAGCTGAGATTTAGGTTGGAAGTACTAAACAGTCCCCGTGGCTTTCTGTTTAACTAATGGCTAGGCTATGACTGGAGCTTGTCAGGTTTTCTGACTTCTAAACTCCAGTGGTGGAAGTAATCATTTGTCTCTTTCTCTCCTAATATGATTGTTACAGTTTCTGCTATTTTGCTTGATGAGAACGTGCAGGTCTGTGCTTCATCTTGCAAACTCACTTTACTCTTCCAAATAAACGCCTTATTTACTTTTCCAAATTACCAACTTTTAGATATTTGTCTGTTTAATAAATACTATGTGGAACTTCCAGATGGCTTATACAAGTGTTTAAAAATAAATTTTATTTGTGTTGAAGTTAAACATTCATGCCTTTGGTAGATGAGGTTATTTCTGGACCAGCAATAGCTGATGGTATATTTTTCTGCTCCTTCCCAAGAGAAATTAAGTTCCAGAACCTTACAAGTCAGAGCCAGAGTCAAGTTGTCTTCGTGGTTACAGCTGAAAACTCAGCTAAGAATCAGAGGCACAGAGCGAGTTAAACACATGCATAGGTGTGCTGAGCCCTGTATGAGACATATTGCATTTATTTGCCTATCATATATTTGATAAATTTTTGTAACTATTCACTGACTTTTTTTTAACATCTCTTTTTCTTTTTTATATTTGCTGTGCTGTTTTATCTTTCCATTTCACTTCATTTTGTAAGTAAATGTGTTGCAATATAACAAGATCTGCTATACAAAAATCTGGGGCTTTGGCAAGTTATAAACCAGTCGTAGACACATTGCTTAAAGATGCATCCATATGGATTTTTTAAAGGAACATAAGGAAAAGGTATTGAAAGGAAATACACCATGAAATCTTAGTCTATGTGTCACATGGAATATCCTCACTGTACAAAACTGCTTGATGAAAGAATCTTTTATTAAGGAGCCGCCACTTCTCATTTCATTATGCAGGTTTATAAAAATTCTTGAAGTGCCCTTCAGACTATTAGAATTGGTCTTCATTTTCTGTGGGAAATTTCAGATCAGATTTATTTGTTTAACACTTATTTGTTTCAGTGTTTAATGTTCACTTAGATTAATCTGTAAACTGGAAAATTTCTTACTGGAGGCTATCTCCATCCTGGGTTACATGGAAAACGGTGTGGTCAGCAGGGCAAGAGAGGGGATTCTGCCCCTCTATTCTGCTATTGTGAGATCCCACCTGGAGTGCTGCATCCAGCTCTGGGATCCTCAACACAAGAACGATGTGGATCTGCCTGAATGAGTCCAAGAAGAACCACTAAGGTGACCACAGGGCTGAAGCACCTTTCCTATGATCACAGGCCGAGAGAGCTGGGGTTGCTCATCCTGGAGTAGAGAAGGCTTGAGGAAGACCTTATAGCACCTCCCAGTATCTAAAGGGAGCTACAAGAAACCTGGAGAGGAACTTTTCTCAGGGGCATGTAGTGACCAGAGAAGGTGGAATGGCCTTTAGCTGAGGGAGAGTAGGTTTAGATTGGATATTAGAAGAAACTTGCTGTGAGGGTTGTTAGTACTGGAGAAGGTTGCCCAGGAGCTTGTGGACACCTCCCTGTCCCTGGAGGTGTTCACAACCTGATGAACTGGATCAACTGGAAGGTGCCCATGGCAGGAGTGGGGGGACTTATGTGATCTTTAGACTTCCTTCCAAATCAAACCTTTCTCTGGTTTATGAAATCAGTTTGTCAGGAGCCAGTTTGACTGGAAAATAGAACTCTCAAGAGTGCCCTTAAGAGTCAGCCTTGAAGGAATGTGGAAGCAATGGACAAGTTAGAGGATATATTTGTGTTTTTAAAGCGATTGCTTTGGGCTGTTATTAAAAAATTAATGGGGACCTTTTTAAACTGTTTGAAAATTACATGGAATTCTTGGCTAAAGTAGGCTAAAATTGTTGTCTATCTTCAGTGAGTGGGAAGACTAACACTTGTGAGAGGTTCTGAAGTCATCTTGGATCTTAAGGACAAGTCATACTGTCAGTGTGTTGACTGTTCTTTGGCATTCTGCTTATCTTGTCTGAAAATTATTGATCTTTAATAGTAAGTAGGAGAGAAAAAAATGAACAGTATGAAATAAGTCCACATAACTCACTTTCCATTTATATACCCAAAGTACAGACCAAATAATGGAGCACTGAAGAGAAAGAAAAAATGTGGATTCATAGAAAACTATGGGATGTGACACACTTTCAAAAAAAATTATTGCTGCATCCAGTAGCAAGGCTTTGGTTTGCTTTTTTATAGACTAGTTTTCTTATTTAGAAAATGCCTAATTATAATTCATCACAAAAAGTTAAAGCTGCAATTATTAATTCTGTTGACCCTTTACAGGATAATTCAGAACTCCAACTGTCCATGGGGTTACAAACATAGTTCCTGTAGTCAATAAATTTTTTTCAGCTAGTGTTGTGAATTCTAAGTATTGAACAAAACATACTTTTAGTGTCTATGTATTTATCACATCTTTCCAAAAAAGTGTATTAAAATTCTGCTTAACAATATTTCCTAATACAAAGTCACTATGCTGATAAGGATCAGTTTGTCAAAGTGCAGAATTGTATGAAGGCTTTCAAAAACAGTAAGTGTGAGGTGGGTGTATTTCAGGTATTTTTATATATTTGCCACATACCATTGTCTTTGCATGAAATCTCACTATACACCTCCAGAAGCAAGATCTGGTATACAGAACTCCTGCAGGGCTCAGCTGAGACCCTCAGCTGAGATGATGGTGCCCCCAGACAAAGTCATTTGAGAAAGGGCAAAACCACTGGATAGAGAGAGAAGAGTGCAGAAAAAAACTGCCTGGATGCAGTTTCAGTGTTTCCCTTTGGTATTTAACTTCAAATATCAGCCCCAAAGCAAGTTTTTTTTTAATATTCCATTAGAGCACCAGACTGATAGACATTTCAGTTTAATTGTTACCAACTAGATAATTTGTTAAGTCCTTGCATGCATTTATTTTGCAAAAGGAGCACTTTAGGTGAACAGTTATATAAATGATATAAAAACAAGTTTCAGCTCTGTGAGAGATGTGACCGGGAGTCCGGGCGCGCGTGTGCGCACGGAGGGTCCCGGTGTGATGGTCTGGTTCGACAGGGCACGGCCCGTCACCCACTTTATCCCAAACAGACCGTACCGGACACTCGCTAGCAAACACTGATGCAGTGGGCTGCGAAATGCGTTTATTACGAACTGCACAGCTTCTTTTATGGACGCTACGTGGTCACGTCACACCAGTGGGGGTCCGCAAGGTGCAACAGGATTAGGTAGGAACGGTGGAGAGGCGGAGATTTCTATCTGCCCGTACACCCGATATCTTCCGTGTGGGGCCTTATCTCCCAACAGAGAGAATAAAAGATGCTTTTGAATTTTCCTCACTTTTCCACTTCCACAGAAATATTTTCTGAGAATATAGCATCTCCAACTAATGTTTCTTATAATCATGTGTCTGTCTTAAAAAAATAGCATTTCTTTTCAAATCTTTCTTTTTTTCACATCCTGTACTGAGATTTGTTCAGTTTCTGACAGGCAGTGCTGGCAGAGGTTCATTATCTGCTGCCCAGAGGTTGCCCCACTGAACCATTAAGAAAAGGTTTGTCATAATTTGATCGCTCCCTCAGCTAGGTAGAAATCTTGGAGAGCAGCTCCTGGCTCTTGTTTTCACTAACATAGCAGGGGAATCTATTATCCCTGTATGGAGCAGAACAGTGAGGTGAAAAGGCTAAACTGAAGTCCCATTTTTGATCTTCTGAGAAAAGACAATCTTCATTGTAGAGATACTGTTATTGTGAGATACCTAATAATAAGAAGAGTCTTTATTCTAAAGTGTGTTTGGGATGTTTTGATTTTGATTTGTTTAACTTTTACTGTCTTGTCTGGCATAACCCCATCATCAGAAATATAGGTTCTTTTTCCTCTTTCTTTAAAGGAGTGCTTGATTTGGTGAACAGTTCTTCTGAATATTAACATTGTTATTTAAACTCAGTATGTCACGAATTATATTAGAGTGTTTCTGAACTGAAAGAACTATGAAATCTGACTTCTGGATTATAGTCTTTCTATATGAACATACAAAAGGCAGATAACTATGTACCCATTGTTTTATCTGAAAAGATATTCAAAGACTCTGCAGTGGAGGATGAACTCAACAGCAAAATTTTTTTTTTTTTTTTGCTTGACTATTCAAAAATGTCTTCTAGGACTAGTAGGCAAAATTGCTGATGAGGTATTTTTTAAGAAAATAACCAGATGTGTTGCTGATGCTTATCTGTAAATTCTGTTTAAATCAAAGAGCCAAAGTGGGAAAATAAACTTTATTTATAATTTTCATAAAGTTGGTTCCTGTGACTGTTCCACTAAAGAAAAGCATCATTTTATCAACTATGCAATATCAAAAAGTGCTAAAAAATTACTTGGAAAAGGGACAGAATAAATTAATTTAGTTGAAAGCACTTTTGTGTCAGTTGTGGAGTTTCAGAAAGCAAATCAATGAATAAGACCTCAGCTATGGTCCATTAATTTAGGTCTATTAAGGGAAAAAACTGAACAAGATCAGGTGCTGAGATATTGAACTTTAGTCTTGATTTTTAATATATTGTACTAGGCAAAGTTAAATGTCTAACTGCCTGTTGCTAAGAAGCTAATATAAAATAGATTTACTAATTGAAGCATTGGAGAAAACGTGTTCACTTGATTGACTGCAGTGAGATCCAAAGGATTTGAAACCTGTACAAAGTGAATAATTATGGACAACTGACAGCAAAAGAAAAAAAATCAAAGATTTTCTTGAGGAAGATGATCCTAGGAATATTCATAGTGTAGAGGGTTTGATCATGCTCAATATTTTATGGTGAGACCTATAACAAACTATTTTCTTTTAAACCAAGTCTTAGATTAACTGAATATACAAAATGCTGGGACTTAAAAAAAAGTCATTTTTTATTCTTCTTTATTTCTCTGTTGCACCCTAAATGGAATTTGTAAATATATTACCACTGTTAAAATTTTATCGTTTAGGTTTTCTTTGGGAGTTATACAACCAGTATAAGCTTTCTTGTTGTAAATCAAAATAATCACTTCTAATTATTTGTACCAAAATAAGTCTCGATATCTTGCAATGTCTTTCCTATAATTTAATTTCTAATTTCTAATATTTTACCTGCCTGAAATATTTTTATTATTTATTCATCATTTGTGCTTCCCATCTGACATTCTCTGAAGTCAATGAAATTCAGTGAGTTTCATAAGTACTTGATTCAGATCTTCAAACACTGTAGGACACACAAGATTATATTTAGTGAAATCTGAAATCTAATTTTGAGTTTGCAGTAAATTTCAGAAATAAACAAAAGAAGAGTACATGTTAGGTAAAATTTATCTTAGCCCTGAAGTGGTGAAACACGTATGCTAGAATGAAGTTGTGAGATGATAAATTTGGGTAATGTCTATACTTATTTTTCTTTTTCCTCTTTGAGACTTCTCATACACAATTAACACACCTTCAAGTATAAGAGTGGGTCATCCTAACACTTAGTAAAATGTGAAAATGTATATCAGGAGAGGAGCTTGGCTGAACAGGCTCCAATCCATAAAGGGCATAGACTGGAGATTCAAATGAGGACAGGCTGCACAGCAGGAACTTGGAAACATTGCTTGGGCCTGCACAGATGGTGTCAGAAAAGCCAAAGATAATTTAGAATTGAAGTGACAAGGGAAGTTGCCCACAATTAAAAGATCTTCTACTGCTTTATGAGCAGTAAGAAGATAAATGAAAATGTGGGTTTGTGACGAAAAGGGTCAGTCACTCAGTGATGTAGAAGCTGCAGTTAAGGTAGAGGCATCAGTGTCTTTGCCAACATATTCACTAGAAGGTCCCACAAATTTTTATGGCTAGGCAGAGTCCAAACAGAGGAACAACAGTCAGTGGAGGCTGATCAAGTTAGAGATCCCTGTTAGTTTTAGAATGATGTACAGATTGAGGGCATCCCTAATGAATGCAGAAATTCAAATGCTGGACTCATTTTCCAAGAATGAAAATAATGATAGAGGGAACTACTAGCTAATCAGCTTTGCCTTTTTTCCAGGAAAGGGTCTAAAAAATTATTTAAGAGAAGTGTGAAGTTGTTTGTAAGAAAAAAGGCTACATCTATATGTGAGTTTTCTGTTGGCACAATGTTCATTCATTTTCTTTGCATCTTTAAACAAGCCTTGATGCCTTTAATTTTAACACTCTATATTGAAATATTTAAGAATAGTGGATTTCTGATAAAAGTAGCTTTGATGCAACCATTTGCTTTAAAGAGTTGTGTCAGCTTGGAGTTTTCCACACTTGCCTCATCACAAACTGAATGTCAAGCAATTTGTAGAATATGCCACACACCATTTTTTTTTCTTTGATATGTGTGGAAAAAATAATGTGTGAGAAGAAAGTTGAGCAAAATTCGATTTCATTTTTGCCAGTGAACAGAGAAGATATTTTAGTAGAATCTGTGAAACCTATTAATTTCATCATCACTTCAGAGTCACTCACATTTTTGTGAAATAAGATTAAATGTCACACTAATTGTGAAATGCAGTGTACTATATCCATTTAGAGTAGCCAATGTGTATTCCACACATAAATGTTTTAACCAGTTATTGTATCTTGCCAGGAGTTTAGAGATTAGAACATGGACAAGTACTAATAAACCAAGAAACAGAAAGCTCCATCTCAGTATGAAGTGGGCGAATATACAATGAATTGGAAGTTCTTTTAGACTCCTTCTGGAACTAGTCTTCCACTTACGGGGACAGGTATACTTTGAGAGAAAAGTCACGTACAGTAATTTAGCCTGATAACAGGTTCTATTTGAGAAAAACGAAAGATCCGCATTAGAAGTTTCTTTGAATAGACCTTAGTTGTCAGGCATTAAAGATTATATTTGCTGAGAAGTGATAACCACTGTTAATAGAAAAATAGAGCTGTAATACCTAATACAAAACTGATAACAATTTATAAGTCTTTAGTAAGTAAAATCTTTTCAGCTATGATCTTCCTTCATATCAATTGACTGGTTGGCTAACCCTCTTTTTGTAATGTATAAATTAATAAATGAGTAGATATAGAGGCAAGACAAAAAGAATGACTTGTGCTTGCAGAACAGCAAAAGAAACTTGGGTATTATACCTCATAACAGTACTTCATTTTTTCCTCCTCCTAACTGTATTTTACCTTGTTCTTTTTTTCTTTTCTGTTTTTCACATATTCAATGTGATCAGGTTAGATTTTTTTCTAAACCCCTTTGATGTTTTTACCTTCAACTTAAATTAGTCTCAATAAATCAAGTAACACAATGTGGCTTTTAATGTTGGATGAGATGAGCAAGCTTCCATAGGGACTACAAAAAGGTGGTGTGGGGGTGTGATTTAACAGATATGTTGACAGATTGTTTCTTTCATATCCATTCAGATAGCTGTTATCATCGTAAAAGCTTAGCTAGCTGACATTTGCATATATTATGAAACTACTGTTTATTTGTTTCCCCACCTTCACTCCATTCAGTCAGATGTTTAATTAGTCAGGCTGTTTATGCATCTCCATACTGTGTGTAACAAGAAAGAAAAGGCAAAAGGACAACGGTTGTAGCAATCTCAAGAAGGAAGGCACTTCTGAAGTGATCAGACTTCAGAAATTAAATAGGACAGCTAGATATGCTTAACAGACTGATACCAGTAATATAACGTAACATTGCAGCCACATGGAAGTCATTTCCAGAAATGAGAAAAACAAGTAAAGTGGGAACAGGCCAGCATGGATTTACCAGGAATAAATCAAACCTGACCAATTTGATTGCATTCTCTGAAGAGATTTCTAGGTCTGTGGACCTAGGGTGACCAGTGCATTCAAGATAGCATCAATTATTTCAAAGATATACAAAAGTCAGTATTTCATCAGTCTCAATATAAATTTCTAAATCTGTGTTATCTCTCTTCTCCCCTGCATTCCAGTTAATCTTAAAATTTCCACTTTTCAAGGCTTTCATAATACAAAAAATCATGTGTATTTACACACATGAGTATAAATTCACATGACAGTGAATAATGGGTGATTGTATTTTCTGTGCAGTTTATTGTGCTTTCTGTAATGTCAGTCATTATTCTATCTGACATGGATAGCATTTTCAGATTGATGTGTTTAAAATTAATGAGGCATTTCTTTCCTCAGAGAAGAAGTTAATAAAGAACATTTTTCTCCACGAATTAGGTAGATGAATTAATACAAATCAGCTCAATTTTTAGGGTTTTGTGATTTTCTTCTTTCTAGCAATGCATCTTAACAGTTAGACTGAGGGAGCTACAGTGACAGGAATACAAAATGTCAATTTAAAAAGTATTGGAAAAGTAAAAACCAAAAAGGTCTTTCTTCAAGGATGAAAAAAGAGGTGTTTAAGAATACGCGTCAGCTTTCCAGTGTAGGAAAAACAATTTTAGAGTCATCCAACCATATATATTTTTCTTACCTTCATACGTGTAACAGTTGCTAACTGGAGAGAATCACATGAAATGAGAACCTACAGATTCAGGAACTGCTAGAGATGAAACTTGGCATTCACCATGAATTCTAAATGGCTTCAAATGCAGCTCTTGTTAAATGGATCACAAGAGAAGGGGAGAAAAATTTGAGGAAGAAAAGCCTTAAATATGAAATTTATTGTTTGTAAATAATTTTACCATCTCACTGTTCATTATAGTAATTTTTTTATATAAAAAGGAGTCAGAGTCCTCAAATCATCTCTTAAAATATCAGTCTTGGAACTGAAATGCACCCTATGATCTCATAGTGAACTCTGTCTCTAACATATACAGTAAAATATTGTAAATTTGTAACATCATTGGATGTAAACAAAGTATTCTGATGCAATAACACATCATTTTTACGCACTCCTCTAGTTCATTTTTCTAACAAAATTGATCTCTGAATATTATTTACTTCATTATATTTGCATTTGTGAAAATCAATCTTTCCATCTTTTGTTATTTTCAACTGATGACCCTTTAAATGAAGAATCTCTTTTTACTGTCCTAGTTTCTTGAGTTCAGTAAAGTAGGGCTGTTTGCACCAGCTTAATCTGTGTGTGTTATTTGGCATTTTGGAGAGATTGGATTCAATTGTATGGCAATGTGTGGTGCTAGTTTTGAGCATAGAACCCTCACTCTTAAAAAGTGCCTGCAAAATTATTTCCAGGAAACAAAATGAGCTCAGACTGGCCACATGTAAAGCAGCTTGCTCCTACCTGCAAGCACTGCCTGGGCTCATAATCTTGGAGACAGTACTGTGTTAGCTACAGCTTGACGCTTCTGGATAGGAGCTGGCTTAGGGCAATAGTGTGCCCAAGAGTTCTGGCTTTATTTAACCACATGCATATTCTTATGAATACCATTTTTGCAAAAATATTTGGTTAAGAGGAGCTCCGTTCTTGCAAAATATTTCATTTGCTGTGCACATTCGTATGTGGATCTATATACATTGCAAGCATGTATTGGGCTGTTCTGACCTCGTGTTCATTTCAGTGCTTTAGGCAGTAATGCCACAGTTCTGAAGTGAAAGCCTGAAATGTTTAGCCAACAGTATATTTACATTTTAAATTATGTGCACCTGTAAGGTCGTGGTATAAAATGAAGTTCCTGCAGATATGTATAGGATGTAGTTTGATGTTTTGCACACATGGGTAACTCAGTCTTGCTGGTGATAACACAGGCTAAATTACTTCAGTTCTCATCTTCTTCCATCACCTTCCAGTGTGTCCAGAAATACTGACAAGTTATTTCACAGCTTATTGGAAAGGAACTGGAACAAATCATGCAAAAAGAAATCATAGGATATACTTCTAGAAGAGTCTGCAACAACAAGGTGCAGTATCTGCAAGGAAATGTTTGCTCTCAGCTATGGCTTTTCATTTTGATGACTTACACCAAGTAACCCTGAGCACTCTAATCCTCTGAATTGACTTTGAAATGAAATTACATCCAAAAAGATTACATGCTTTATTTCCATCAGGTGTCTGACTGAATTTCCTTGAAAACTTTAGAAAGAGAATTGTTTCAAGTATTTTTATAGCATTGCATTCTTTTAGAGCTTCCTTTAAATTACTTAAGTTTTTTGAACACTTATGCTACCTAGGACTTACATACCCTCCCCTTTTTTCTCATCTTTTTTGTTCTTTAGAACCTGCCATTCCTTTCTAAATGTCATCTCATGCAGATGCCAGCTGTGCAAGCATAAGTGCAGAAGAACTCTTATAACTTAAGCCTATTAAATTTACAATGAATTTAAAGAACACTGTCATTGCTACAACATCTGGGCTGCATTCCTGTTTAGTTCTGCCAAACACTTTAGAGCAACAAGTGGGGGTAGAGAACATTTCTGCTAGATATACAGTAATTTATCTTTGTTGCTCTGCATGTGTGGTTAGGCAAATATCACCTTTGTGAATTTATTTCATTGATCAAGGAAGAGAATACAGGTGATATGATGTTCTCACTAAAACATGAAAAAGACAATGGTGGAAGCAAGAGTAGCATTTATGTTAGTGCTCCTACACATTTTTAATCTACCTAGTAATACACCAAATTAGCAAAGCATAACAGAACCAATGGGAAGCATCTTTTACTACAAGCATAATTGTGACTTTTTCTGTCTTTTAATATTCTTTAGGTGTTTTAACTTCAAATTAGGAGCAGCTTGAAAAAGGGGGCTGTCTACTCCAGATCTGAAGTTCTTACTCTTTAGGATCTCCTAACGCTTCTTAATAAGAAACTTAATTTAATATAGCATTAAAAATGTCAGTTCACATAATCAATGTGTTACAAAAATGATAATATTTAGGATTGCTGCTGTCATCTAGGAGAGGTATCAGTGATTCTTTGAGCAACCTAAAACATTAATTCCTGGCACCTATCTGATACATGAGACTTTTGCATGTCCAGGTGGGTTAAGTGATACCCAACTCTTCTTCAACTACATTCTGCCTACCTTCCCTTCTGCTGCTGATGCACATACATTTCCTTCTCCTTTTCTTCTTTTCTCTTGTTAATTTCAGTTTCAGCTGACCTTTGGCTTTCCTGACTCTGTTCCTACATGTGCAGACAATGCCTTTGTGCTTCTGCTTTCACCTTAAGTCACGTGTGATCTTTGTCTGAGTACAGACAGGCGTTCTGTGCTCACCCATGCTGCCTTTTCTGCAGTGCTTCCTGGCCTTCCTGCACACTAGAAAGGACCATTCCTCTGGGAAGAGAGGAGACTGTGAAAATCAGTCAGGTCTCCTGCATGCCTTTGCCTCCTGACACAGTTTCCCGTGTGATACTGAAAAGCAGGTTCCTGAAGAGGCTAAAAATTGATTTTCTGAAGTCCTGGATTATAATCCGTCTGTCAATCTTGCTCACTTCTTTTAAACTCCAGTCTCAGAATCAGTGCTGCAGATCATGTTCTAAGGATATTATGATTGGAAATATCCATAACAAGGTTAGCTTTTTCTGAGAGCTACAGCTATGAAAGTATTACAGGTAGTGTGAACTAGTTTACTAGGGAAACATTTCTTACTAAAATATTATGAAAGGTGATGTTCAGATCACAAGAAGGAAAGCTGAAATGATTGTCTCAGTCTGTTGATTATATCAGCTTAATATATAATGCTAATTTTACTCTTTTGAAATTGTATGAACAAGCCAAATAACTAGGAACTGGGTTTAATTAATGGCAAAATTGTCTTTGCATCCAGAAATGAAAAAGCAAGTAGTACACAGGTGAAACTATTTTAAGGGTGTCAGATCACAGGCTAAGAGCTTATGGATAAGCATGTTACAATCATAAAGTCTTTCACATGCTGGAAGACTGATTTGAATTCTGAGTTTTAGAAATTAGTGTCTTGAATGACATGGAATCTTGATCTTGGCTTGGGTTATGAGGAG
Source organism: Phylloscopus collybita (assembly GCA_027886175.1). Classification (NCBI taxonomy): domain Eukaryota; kingdom Metazoa; phylum Chordata; class Aves; order Passeriformes; family Phylloscopidae; genus Phylloscopus; species Phylloscopus collybita. Next base: position 42,228,333 of record JAJNNQ010000137.1, on the reverse strand, counting down.
GTGATACCCAATTAAAAAAAGAAAAAATAAACAACTTTCTTATGAATGACAACTCAGCTTTCCCTTCTCACCACTCCTTTACTAACATGCAGTAGAAATAATTGGTTCTTCCTTGCTTTATCCATTCTTTCTGCTGTGGAGTATATTAATGCAGTCATCAAGATTACTGTTTTTCAATGTGTACATTCAAAATACTCTCCTCAGATTCATATGTGATTTGTGCTGTTTTCTTCTTGTACTCTTACACGTACTTTTTCTTGAATTTGTAGTTCCTGATTTGTATCAATTAAAATTATCATTTCTGCTGTGGGAATACAGCTAGAAAGCAGGACTCAGAGTACTTCTGAACTCGTGACAGATTTGGACATTCTGATCTTGGTAGGCCAAAAACCATGGGAGATTCCAACAGAGATTTGAGGGAGCTAGGAAAGGAGAGGTGTGTTTTGTTTTTAACTAGCCATGTAAAACTGCACCTGCAAAGATTGTAGTTAAGCATACTGATAGGAAACATGAACAATGTGGTTATTGCTTGGCAGTAGAATATTCTGTTTAAAGCTGTAAGGCTATATAAGCTGAGCCCTGTAAGTCAATCAATCGACTTCTTGTACCCAAGCAATGAGCCCCATCTCCTCAATTGCCTTGACATTCTGCCATTCATTGTAAGCTTTTAATTTGGCTGCATTTTTATTCCACTGTGATTTTTGTAATTTGTTTTTGTTTTGTTTTTCTAATTGTGATCTCTTTTGAATATTTTGTGAAAAAAAATTCAAAAGATTTCTGGTAATCAGAGCATTTGTTTCCTTTTTTCTCGGATGATGCTTAATGAGTAATGAAAGCAGTTCTTAATGCACCATGCCCTTTTCAGTAAGAGACTTTGGTTTGTTTGGGGTTTTTTTTGACCAAGTTTAATTCAAGATGACTTGTTTCTGAAATCTCACAAATTATCCTAAGGGATGTATTTTCTCCATTCCTTGTGAAAATGGAGAAAACAGGTTTCAATGTTTTGCCTCTTGCTGAGTGTCGGGTGTGAGAACAGTACTGTGAATGCTTCACCCATAAAAAAAAATTCAGTCAGAACTCACATCATTGTATACATCTTTTCATGAGACATGAATGTGTAGAAAGCCCTGGTGTTGGTTCTTCTGCTTAAATAGTCACTTGTCAGTGCTGTGATCTTTTTAACTTCTTAGTAAAAAAAGGTCTGCAATGTAGAACGCATTCTCATCACAAATTTCCCTTTGTTGGGGAAATTTGTGATGAGAAGACCTAAGACTCAGTAGAATTTTATTCCATAACTAACCTTAACACTGACTAACAAGAGGTAACAAATCAGTATTTATCATAGTGAAGTTACTCGTGGCAGCACGTTTTACGCTTTACACAAAAGTGTTAAAGCACAGTGTATTTCCTGACTTCCACCCTGCCCTGCAGCGGACAGCAGCGTTTCTGTAACGCCCTAACCTTACAACAACACTCCAATATAAAATGGCATGTATGGTGAGGGAATCAGCTGGCCAGAGAGCTGACACCTCCAGAGCTGATGAGATAGATCACGTTTAAATTCACTCACAATGTTACAGCAGGCTGAAGTTTTCTTCCCTGCCATATTTCAGATTCTGACTGCTCAGGCCTGGAGTTTTGATTCAAGCACAAATGCGGGCTGAAAATTGCTGCCTGTAAGAGACCCACTTTTGTGTGAAGGCCTATTGTGTCTTCAGTGGGAACTAGTTATCCTTTGGAAAATTACCAGAATTGGTTTCAAACCACTAGCTGGGGCCTGAACTCTTTCTGAATTTTCCAAAGAAGATTCATATTTATAAGCAAACTAAAACATTTTTCACCTGTATTTTTCCCATTCCCCTCCCCCATTTTCATTCTCAAACTCTGATAAAATGTGCAGTCTGTCAATAAAATATATAGAGAATTTTATGTGCAAGCTTGTGGAAATTATACTAAATGTGAAAATTGAATATTATGAGATCAAAACACATTTGAATGTACATTATCTCTTCCCTATGTTTAGAATTTTAATGCTCTTCTTTTTGCTCTCAAACCTCAGAAACCCTTCTTATAACCCAAAGAATTACTGTTAGTGATGACTTACATATTCCTTCAATACCAAATCTTAAAAAGAAAGAAAAATTATATTTTCTTTCTGATATTTGCATACTCTTTTCAATGGTTTCCCTAGTCAGCAACAGGACACAAACTTGGGTAAAATTATACTGAATAAACTTTGCTTCTACAAAAAGTGGTGTGAAATAATAACTATTATTATTAAATATGATCTTTGCATGTAAAATTAACTTAAGAAAAAAGATCAAAAATGTCTTTTTTTTTTTCTCACTGTGTGGAGAGAGATGTACTGTTTCTATGTGCTTTAAGCACGTGTTTCACTTAGTCTGTCACATGGTATGTTTTATTTTTGTACCTATCTATTTAGTAAGTTTAATAATATTAAAGGACAAAGGGCTTTTTAATATAATCTTTGACTTTTCTGTTTTATTACTCATGTTCTTTCCTTGTCTGCAAGTTAGATTTATTATTTTAATAATTATTCTGTGAGATTTAAGAGGAATGCGTTGAGAGCAAGCTTTCTTCCCTCCCTCCTATCCCCACCATACACTTGAAGAAGGTATGGGATTTTTAATTTATTTGTACCAGTGTAACTATTTAGAAAAAATTTTTAACTTCTAGCAAGTAGCCCAAGTTGTAGTGCAGATGATTTGCAGAAAGACTCTAAAACTTAAAGGCAAAATGACTTTTAAAATAGCTATGTATTTTATTCAGCAGCTGGACACATGGAAGATATCTCCATCAAAGTCGTGCGTGCTGATCCATTTGTTGTGTTCTCTTTTATCCTCTTGAGACGCTAATTTTGAAGACTTTAAAAAACTAAGGTTGTATTGCTGATTTAGCTGGAAAAAATAAGCTTTGCTGAAACCAGTTAAAATTCAGAGGATGGTTAAGAGAGACCGGATTTTAGATAAGCTATCCCGGATCTAATAACTCATTGCTTATCAACTTTATGTTTGTGTAAACTGAGCTTTTAACGAAAAACAGGGAAATTGATCAATAGACCCAGAAACACAAGATGATTGCAAACCCTGTATCTCCAGAAACAGTCCTGAAACAGGAAACTACAGGTTTTTCCAAGGAGTCATTTATCACATATGCATCGAAAGGTTGAAAGTTTAGAACGAGGAAGACTAGTTTTACTTCCTCCTTTTTGGTGACCACTCCCGACATAAGACCCCCAACCCATTTCAGAGAACAAACTACTACATGCTTAATAGCCTTTTTGTCAATTAGCATACAAAGCGGAGAAGAGGAGGTTACAGGGGTATGAATATGCATTTGTATTTTCTGTATTCAACACTTTTGTGGATAAAAGGCTTTGTAATTACCTGTGATCATTGCAGTGTGTATTGGGGAGCTATCCCACTGCCCGGCTGTCGTAATGAACATACACTTTCTAACTTAACTGTTAGAGAGTCTTTCGTCCATCACAGTTGAGTATCGATATTACATAGATATTCATATTTTAATAAATCACTCTAAAAGGTTACATATGCATTAAGTTTCACAATATCCCATGCATATTCATTCCCTGGCTCCACCCTGTTCCATTCTGTATGCTAGTTGTCTTATTAGTCCTTTAGTGACAGTCCAAGCCAGATGGTCAATTTAATCTCAGCTCCAGGAATTTGCAGAATCCTGCTTTCTTAGTATCTTTGAGGTTGAGGATGCTTGCATCCTGTTTTGGATCATCCATCCTTGCATTCCCTCATGTTGTTATCATACATCCTGCTTACCTAACTTACATCCTAATTTCTTACCCCATATTTTGCAGACAGGGATGAAACATTGTAACTTTTTCATCTGGCTATAAAATTACTTTGATTTTTGTTGTAAATAGCGAAAGTCAATTTAAAATAAAATAGAATTTATTGCCAGCGAAAAATCACGGACAAGAATTTTACAAAGCCAATACAGAAATTGACAGAATCAGCGAAGCAAGGGAACAGGCAGTGCGCACTGGGTGAGCCTTGTGGTGTGTCCCGTGACACAGCACCCCTGAGGTCTCATGAAGGTCTCAGTCCAGGTCTGCCATTCTTATACTTTTAACTCAGTGAACATGTCTGGACATGTCTGGTGGTCCTGGTATCGAGGGAACTTGAAACTTCTCGGGGTTGGTGCCACTGCCCAGTACAGGATTTCTATAGACTTCTTTGTCTCTTGATGATGCTGCTGATAGAATCAAGGTATCTGTCAGGCTGGCCTGAATGGATTTCCTGGGTGTGCAGGGTGTATCTTGATTACTCTTAATGTCCTAGGTGGGATGTATTCTTTTGGGCTATCAGCCCTCATCAGATGTTGATCACTCCTTGCTTCCACGGGTTTCCATCTCTCATTTGTATTGCAATTTGTCATTTCAGTCCCTGGTGATGTAGGAGGCCTCTTGTGAAACTGCCAGCCCAGCGTCTGCCTGAGCCCACAGTGCCTCTGGGATTTATGAACTTTTATTCTTACTATACCTATAACACAACTATTACAAAGAACATAATTAACCCTTCACCAATATCACCTTATTAGGAAAACATGCATTAATCCATTTATAACAAATTTTTAAAAAATTAACACTGAGAAGAGTTATGAAGTAGAAATCCACCATATATTTCAAATATCTAGTCTGGTCTGCTAAAAATATATCTAATTTTTATACTCTTGTTAATTCGGATGCAAATATGCCTAAAATAAGGGCTAAAGTAAGAAACTTTTGATTTTGTTAATATTTTCAGTACAGTTTTACAAGTGAATTTGTTGCATTATTCATTTATAGCACATAATACACAGCTTTTTTTCTAGAACAAGATTAAGAATATAATAAAAAAGAAAAAAAATGAAAATTTTTGCTCATTGGCAGAGCATGGGAAACTGAAAAGTCCTTGATGTAGGATGAGCACTGCTGAGTAAAAACTGAAGATCAGCATGTTATCAGCATTATCCTCATGATAAATTCACACCGCAGCACTGTACTGGCTACTGGGAAGAATATTAAACTTATCCCAGCTGAAATCAGGACAGCAGTTCTGCTACTTCTCTGATTGTTGGGGGTTAGGTTTGTTCCTTTTTACTTATAGAATTTTTCCCCATAAGTTGCTAGGAGACTAAGTGCTGGGTGCTTATGGGTGCTTGACCAAAACAAAGAGGCCAAAAGTGGTGAGGGGGGGATAACCGAGTTTTGGGGCAGGTGAAGGACAGGGCTGGGGCAGCTGCTCTCTCTTGCTCTCAGCAGCAGGGAGAGCACAGCCAGGCTGCTGCTGGCTGCGGGAGGAGTTCACTGTCACCACCAAGTCCATTCCTGGGCAATCTACCCTCACCTGCTGGTGTGGCCCAGAACTGTGAGCTGCCTCCTCCTGCCCTGCCGGAGCTGGGCCGGCCCTGTCCCGCTGCCATTGCGGTTTCTTCGGCGCTGCTCCTTCTGCTGCGCTGTGGCCCCGCACTGCCCGGCCCTGCTGGGACATCCTGCAGCTCCGGCCACCAGCCCGGGACTGTCCACCCTCCAGCTTGGTGCTCTCGGAGTCCCAAGAGACCAGACTGCCCTGGGCTTTGGGAAGCAAAGCCCCTCCAGGTTCCTGGTTCTGTTTATTATTAATGCTGTAGTTGTTGTTTGTTTGCCTTGTTACACATACCAGTAAAGAACTGTTACTTCTATCCCCATACCTCTGCCTGAAAGTCCTTTTAATTTTCTAAATTACAATAATTTGGAGGGAGGGGATTTAAATTCTCCGTTCCTAAGGAGGCCCTGCCCCTCCCTAGCAGATACCTGTCTTTCAAACCAAGACACTAATGAACTTTCCTAAATGATATGCAAATGTGCAAATTCATCAGGCTAGTTTCTTGTCCTACAGCACAGAAATAGTGCTCAAAAGATATTGAAGGGGCATTAAATTTGCACTATTCACTCTGTTATCATACTATTCACTCTGAACGTATCTGTGAAAGACCAGTGTCCACCATCTGAAATAGACTCCTACCTCTCAGTCTCACAAAAATTTCCAAAGGTGGATACCTGTGTTGTATAATTCTGGATACCTTCAGTTGTGGTCTTTGGGGAAAATTCTGCTCCATCCATTGCCAAACTTACCATCATGAAATCTGTGCAAACAAAATACTTAATAAAAAACAAAACATATTTCTGTGTCTTGCCATAGTGAGTATTAAAAAAAAAAAAGCACATTTTGAGTGTGACTTTTCAAAGGCTGTGAACCTATTAGAGGTGTTCTGGCTTTTTCAACTTGGTTCCTGAAGAAGTTCAACAGCAATAGATAATTTGGTGCTGGGAACACCAGAAAATGCCAGTAGGTCTGCAGCAATGATTGAGCTATGGGTTATGGGGAGGGACAGACCTCATTCTTATACGACTGCTTCTCCATTTAATGTCTGAGATCTGCTTGGATTGAGGTGGAAAGAAGTTACAAGAGCACAGCTTACCATAAATCTACTTAGATTTTTGTCTTATGGATGAAAAAATCACTCTCTGGATTTCCAAGTGGGGCATTGCTTATATTGATATTGACTCCTACTGTAATAATGCAGAAAGAAACAATTAATATTTATTTTGTGTTATCAAGTTGATTAAGAAATGCAAACCTTGAATTTTTTTTTAAGTATTAATATGTTTTCTATCTCATTAGGAAGAATATACTGCAAATATAGCCTAGGTGTTAGAACTACACATGTTAATGTTATTAATTAGTAGTATCAAGTTGTTAATAATAATTTTAAATGTTAGGCCATTTTTCATTGCATTGAAGAACACTGGCAGTTTTCCCCAGTTGTAGGTTGTTCTGAAGAGCTGACAGATTTGTGATCATTCTTGTTTTTAAATACTGAAGACAATTGCAAACCTGTACCAGAAATATGCTAGGGAAACAACCTCAGGCAATATTTCATATTTTACATTTAAAACTCATTAGAACAATGCAAATTCATAATATATCTTAGTATGTGTATGTTTCTGCTAGAAAGATAAACAGGTGTAAATTGATCCTGAAATTTTGCATGTTTTTAATATTAACATGGAGGTACACACTGCATGGTACTGTTATGTCTAATATTTTAGAACACTGAACTGACAGCAGTTGTCAGGAAAGAATGCCTGGCTGCCATGTGGTGTACACAATACCTGCTAGCAGGCTAACCTGGAATTCCAGCTCAGCAATGTACTCAAAACATGTGCTGAATTTTAAATATCACTGAAATTATTAAGTTTTAGAAATTTAACCTGAAGCAAATAGATTTTTTTACTATATTGAAACATTGCCTCCATAGGTGTTACTTAATTGAGTGAAAAAAAAATTAGCTAGGAAGACTGATTCTATAAGTATTTCCATAAACTCGAACTCCAAACTTTGCTGGGTGGCAGAAGCGGTGGATATCAATATCAACGCTCCTTCTTGTTGACTGTATCAAACAATGGAATTTCGAGAATAGTCATGATTTAAAAAATTTAAGGCTGAGATTCTATAAGCTCTGAAATAAGAGTTTGTAATCCAGCTTTTCTCTTCTGCAAGCACGTAAGTGTTATCTGGTGTTGCTGATTAAACTCAACAGTTGTTATTAAGTGCTACCACCTTAACGGTTTTTCCTACAGGATGTTAGTGTTTTAATTTTGCTCAGCAATTTCTCATCTAAAATAAAAAAAATTTCATGTGCAGTAATTCAGTCATATTAGGGATGGCTTCTAAGAAAAATCTTTGGAACTGTGGAATGGAAGTATGTTTTTATTAACATACAGAGTGCTCCAAAATTATTGAAGGTACCAGTGATAGGGAGAACATTGCTTGTATTATATCATTGAATAATATCTCCCAGTTTGGAAATGGAGACAATTTCAACAATTGTCCTGAGAGCATGGCAAATGAAGATTCCAAGAATTAAATATCTCTAAGCAACTTCATATTAATTTCTGCTAATGTTACTTGCATTAATTCTAATATTAAGAAATACGTATTTCCAAGTGTAAGGGGATGACTGTTTATATTTTATTTGTTTTAAGCATTAAACCACAAAAAGCTTTATGCTTATTCTTCCATCATTGTTCTTAAAGATTATAATTTGCTCATTCTGTCTTGTTGTAGATTGCTATTGTTAGGGATTCCTCTTCAATTTATCTCAATACTTTTCTTAGATAAATACCTAATTCTGGTTATATATAAGTACAATTACAGTTTATCATTGACTTTTGAATCTCTTGGCATTCATTAATTCTGCACATGAGCTAAGCAATGATGTGATTTGAATATTAATAAAAGAAGATTTGAGGGTTCAGTGTCTGTACACATATTTTAGAGGGTGTTTGTTTATGATACAAATTATATTTCAGAAGTCAAAATTTTCATGTTATTGGTATTCCTGTACAAGAGATTAATTTTCAAGAGCAGCAATTAGATTCAATAGAAAGCTGTAGTTATAAAGGCAGAGATGGAAAACCATCACTATTGGTGATGGGAGTTGTCATATGTCTCATTTTCAATGTATCTTGCACTGCCATGGGTTTGAATGTAGGTAGCTGGAGCAAGCAAGGATTTGATGCTAATGACCTTCCACTTAATTGAATGGCTCCTGAGCCATCCACTGGAAGTAGGGAGACCATGCTGGAAGTGCCCAGCCCTGTCAAGTGTGACTGATAATGTTAGGGCAAAATACTGATGAATAGGTAGTCTCTATAATAGAGCCTACCTATCCTTTCACACTGAGGGGAACTATCTAGGGAAGGAATTATTGCAGAAAATTCTTTTAAATTGTCACAGAAACATGTTATAGACAAAATTAAGACAGTCTTTACTGATAGATCTTCACTTATCACCTCGTTCCAGCTGAAATCTGTCAAAGCTTTCAGAAAAACATTATGAGTTAACTGTGCTATAGCTAGGGTGTGTTTTATCTAATGATTATTTTTGATATTCCTACTAAGAGGAAAAAATAATGATTGAAATAAATTTAATCAGCCTATGTATGCTTCATGTACATTCAGAACTTATAACACACAGTCAGGTTTTGGAATTAAATACAAAGATTGTGCTCTTGGAAATAAATTCTAATCTGTGTAACCTATAAGATCTTCCAAGGTTGCACATAAACACATGCCATTTTAGTACTTATTTGGTATAACATTTCATTATAGTGGAGAAATATTGAAAGTTATGATGATTCTCAGGCCAGGATAATTGGCCTGTTATGAATTCTTATTTTGGCATTCACCCTTAGCTAACAAGCCGATGTAACAGGGCATGATGTGTTGTCAAGATGATTTGACAAACCCGGGAAATTTCAAAGACAGTCAGTACCTTGTTGCATGAGATATTTTATTTATTTATTTATTAGTACACCCTGAAGGAATTTTTAAAATGCGCTCATACCCTGTTTGCATAGTCCACTTGAGATAGTGAGCACAGTAACTTTGCAATATTTGTTTCCAGCAGCCTGGACCTGGCAGCATACAGGGAACTATGGGGAGCAAATAGCACAAGATCCATAACTGATTTTGCTTTACTTCCTGTAAAAAAACTAGAAGCATTTTTAGTTTGCATGATAATGCCTCATGGTTTTGATCTTTATTAGGTCATCTATTACAATAATACAGTAAAAATACTAATTATGGAGAGTTGGTTTTAGTTTGATACTTGAATTTTTTTCAAACTTTGGCAAAGCTTGGGAGACTGGGAGACTGGGTGACAGTCTGGGAGACACACTGGGAGATGGCTCCTATATCTTCTTCATGATAAATAATAAATTTGAAAGTATAAATACTTTTCTTTGCTGCTGAATGTCCTTCCTGCAAGATAAAATGCCAGTGACAAATACAAGTAAATACATTCATCTATCCCTTGACAGACAGAACTAAAGAATGTCCCACTTGACTTATATTTATTTATAGATCACAATGGAAGGATAATGCAAGTTCCCATATTATTAGCTAAATAAAAATACATTATACAGTTCCCACAATTTGTGCTGAAGCAATCTGTATGTTACTGTTGAATGAGGAACTACTATGAATACAGAATTTTAGGAATGTACCGATAACTAATCTCAGGCCTCCCCAGTTTATCGATGCAGTAGGGTAGTAGTAGAATCTCCTAGATGGGAATCTCCTAGATGAGCATAACATGATGTTTATTATGTGTGAAGGAGTCTGATGCTGCCTTAAACATCAGGTTATTCTGTATCCACTAGGTTGGAAAAGACATCAGCGATCGAGTTCAGCCTGTGACCAAACACCACCTTGTTAACTAGACCATGGCACTGGGTGCCACATCCACTCTTTTCATAAACACATCTAGGGACAGTGACTCCACCACCTCTCTGGGCAGCCCATTCCAATGCCCATCACCATTTCTATGAAGAACTTCTTCCTAATGTCCAACCTAAACCTCCCCTGGCTCAGCTTAACACTGTGTTCTCTTGCCCTATTTCTGGTTGCCTGGGAGAAGAGACCAACCCTCACCTGGCTACAGTCTCCTCTCAGGGAGTTGCAGAGAGTGACAGGGTCTTCCCTGAGCCTTCTTTCCTCCAAGCTAAACATCCCCAGCTCCTCCTTGGAGGACGTATGTTCCAGACCTCTCAGTATGGTTACAACAGGCAGACATGATTAGTCTGATGTTTCAGCAGTTATCTGGGTAGGCATTATAGAACCACAGAATACCTCAGGTTGGAAGGGAACCATAAGAATCACTCTAACTTCTGCTCCTCGCACAGCTACCTAAAATTCAATCATATGACTAAAAGCATTGTCCAGGTGCTCCTTGAACTGGTAGCATCATGAGTGCTCTGATCACTTTCCCGGGAGGCCTATTCTGGACCACCCTGTCAGTGAAGAACTTCTTATTAATGTGAAATCTGAGCATCCCCTTGTGCAGCATTGTGTGAAGCCATATTGTGTACCCATTTAGGTTCTGGCAAGCAAGAAAGTACAGGGATGTATTTTAACCTATATTGTTGGCTGGATATGAGCTGAAATGAACTTACTAATGATCTTAGTATAGCAGTTATACTAGAGCTGCTCTGAGGATGGCTTTGTCAGAAGTTCTGTCTTCCCCTGAAGTTTTCCCTGAACTGTTCAGACAAAGAGCAGTCTGCATATATCAGAAAATGATCTTCCAAGAACCTAAGTTACAATTAAAGACAAAATTCTCATCTCTAAATGTTTTTAAACTTTGCCATCACGGTGGTGATAGACTGTGCTTGGTAAGGTAGGATTAGGACTTTGTATGTTCCTAGTTCTGGATAATTGTATGCTGTGCTTTGAACGCATTTTAAATTCACTTCATGCCAGCATAACTGTGCAAAATGCGACAGAGTGGAACCAATCTGTCCTAGCTAATACCAGATCTCTAGATGTGTATCTGTGTTTTAATGCATGTTCTAGGGTTGCATCAATAGTTATTATGTTTTTGTTTACCAGTGTAATAGTTTATATAAATTTTTATGATCTGTTGCTCTTGCTTTCATAGGGCTCTAAAGTAAGAGAGAGAGGTACCTGTTAATAATAATAATAATAATAAAAAAAAAGTTTCTTTGTAATAAAAAATTGAACTACTTTTAAAATTTCAGAAAATTGTTCATTTTCCTAGTGGCTTTGTTGCTCAAAACTCTGAAGCCATCTGAACTTTTATTTTCCCCCAGGAACTTTTTATTTTTTATACAATAGAGTATCTGTCAATACAGAATCAGATTAATTGCTATGTTTCTTAGCAAATGAGACTGAAAGAAGGTCAACAAATAACTAAAATGTTTTATTTTGTTAGATATATTCACATATTTCTACTACCATTTCCTTTCATATTTTTCATAAATGGGTGTTTTTCTTTAATAATACTAGATATCAGCTACTTCTGATATTATGAATCTCCATAACAAATGATGATAATCATATTCATAGTGGTACACAAGTACATCAGGATATATTCGTTTTAATACTGATCCAAAATCCTCCAGAATTTTCACAAAGTTTGGGGCTTTTTATCCTCTTGGGCTCAGTGGAGATTTTGTTCAGGCCTAATGATCTCAACTGCTTTGGTAATATCAGTTGTGCTGTAGGGAGTGGGAAAGATTATAACTGTTATTCCCAACATTTAATTATGTTTAATTTTTTTTATTTTTAATTAGTCTTTTCTAAAAATTTGTATCCATGGTGAATGGAAACTGGCAAGAATAATGGAAATTTCTGATTACCTGATTTTATTTGTCAAAAATAAGTGAAAAGCCAAAGAATTCTGTTTTGCTGATAAATATCTTAGATCTTAGTAGAAGCTCAAGCTAATTAGGAAATTTTTTTTTCCAGAAAAATCAGTCTTCTTTTTACTTTTGTATTGTTTGGTTGTACTCTGGTAAAAACATATTATGTTATTAAATTTTGAATTTGGTCCCATTGCTCTAGGTGATACTGTATCTATCACTTCATTAATTTACTGTAAATTTCATTAATGAGGTCAAGGGAGAGTATTGTGTTATTGTTTAAGTGTCTCTTTTTATGAATTAATTTTGGTAGGAACCTATTGTAATAATTTTTGTGATTACTTGTGAGTATTTTGCAGACTGAATTAATTAAGAAAATTGGCCGATAATTACTGCCATTACCCATATCCTACCAGGTTTCAAAATTACAGAAATAATTACAGTCCTAAGAGAGTCAGGCAACTTTTCAAATGTTGCATTATACATGCTATACTAAATGCCATGGAAGACTTGACTAAAATATTAATGCATCTCAGCTGGAAATCCTAGTGTGTCTTTCTGCTAAGAGCTTTGCTTATAGACAGAATTATTTTGCTTGAATTTTCAGAAAAATCTGCAATTCTGACAGTCTATGGATTTGTTTTTTGCTGCTAAATTGAACCAGTTGATACCCACATAATACTGTTTTTCACAGTAAATGCCTAATATGAATTTCATTTGTGTTTTATTCTGTACAAGCTTCAGTTACTGGAAGGAAACATCTGTGGAGAAATTTAAGTAGATAATAGTCATGATCTCTTACATCTTATGAGAAGTCTGCTAGTGTAATTTTTCTCCCATTTCTTGCATTGCCAATCTTTATATGTTATTTTATATCTGTGTTTCACCTTTACCTGTCCCATTTTCCGAGATTTTGCAACAGACTCTCTTTGCCACCTGGCTCCTGACAAGTGCAGTCACCCATGGCCCATCTGACAGCCTGCTGTCTCAAAGCATTTCTGGGGGAAAAAGAGTAGACAATCTGAAAACAGTTTTTACCCTGCTACCTTATGGCAACTTCATATGTCAGTGGTTCAGAAAGGAGATGATGGAGCATTTAGTGACAGTTGCAGTGGGCAAGGGTCAAACTCTGCACTCAAAAGCAAGCTGAAACTTCTCTGAGTCTGCCTGGGACACAGTCCTACATCACAAATAATTGAGGTTACTGCTGAAACATGACAACATGTAGCAAGTGGTTAAAATTTCCTATCCCCTGTGAGCATCTATTTTTGGAGTCACCAGAGGCAAGGATCACATATTTCTTCAGATAATAGAGGTAAACAAAATAAAACAAAAAACAAACAAACAAACAAAAACAAAAACCCCCACAACCAACCAAACAAAAAACAAACACACCCAAAACCAAACCAAACCAAAACAAAAAACAAACAAACCCAAAAAAACCCCACAAAGCCACTGACTAAAACCCCGAATACCAAGAGGAACCAAAGCAGGAGAAATATAGAGAGATGCTATTTCAGAAACTGTTTTCCTTAATTTACTCAGTACTACAAAGAGAAAGACTTAATATACATTTATCCCTTATGCTCCTGGATGGATTTACAAGAGGAATGGATCTTTGACCTAAGTAATTTTACATCATTAGTCTTTGTGAGTTGCACAAAGACCAATCTTATTTTCTCCTCTAAGAAGCAATGAGATAATATAATATTTTTTCCCACGCATGTGATATCTTCCTTAATGGTGAGTAATCATTGTTCTTCTTCTAATAAAAAGCTCATATCAAAAATACATATTTGATATGTGCCTATTTCCAGACATGATAAAGGGTTTTTTGTGTACTGACTCTAAGAAATTGGCATTTTTCTGGTATAATCTTAGCAAAATGGCATATCTTATATTATAATCTGTATTGAAATTTTGAATATTGCATTTGGATTAAATTTGCACATTGCTTAAAATCCAGGGTCCTATTTTCAATTATTTAAAAATTTTTAGGATACACTGCCAGCAACACTATCAGCTTTGTTTTCCTAGAGTGTCTGCATCTGTTTCTTTTCAGTAAACAAGTCCTGTGGCTTATTAAACACACTTGGATTTGTCTACCATACAGGATTCTTCTTAAATTCTTTTAAGCATTTCTCCACCTAGTTTTGGATCCCACTTAAGTGTATGAAGCTGCTCAGATCTAGAAAAATATGAACTAAAAAAAATAAACAACTTTCTTCCAAGGTTAGATAAGAAAGGATGCTCACTGTCTTTGTCATTTTCTGATGCTTTCACTGGATGATTTAATGGGAGTTTCTTTGGTTTCAAGATCTTCTTACTAGGAGATTTACTGGAGAATCACTTTACAATCACTCAGATTCTGTGAGAATGTGCTAAAATTGCTATATAGCACCTCTGAGTGGCAACACTTCATCTTTGAGAAAATTGTCCCATCATAAAGCTGCTTAACAGTTCTTATCCACTTTTTTATTTCCTAGCTTTTCACATTTTCACCATTTTTTTTGGTTTTTTATTGGTTTTTTTATTTCTTAATCAATGCTTATTAAGAAGTGGCAGATCTTTCCCCCATTTTGTTTTTTCCTCCAGCATTTTAAATTTTTTAGGTGCCCCACAATTCCCTTGTGAGTGGGAGTTTTACTACCCACACTGAACAGTTTCACCACACTCATAGGTTTATCATGCCTGTCAGGAGATGCTGAAATAAGAGAGTTCTAAGATGTTGACAGAGTTTGCATTATAAAAAGGGACTTACAATACATAAGAAATGGAAGTCATCATATTGCATGAAATATGCTGAAGTACAGAAATATTAAATGAAGTATTTTTAATCATTGGAAAGGAAAACAATTAGGTTTTCTTAAACCTCAGAGATTAAGTGCTAAGAAAATTAATCAGGATGGAAAAAGACCCCACATGTTTGCTCTTCCTGTTTTGTCTAGCTAATGACTTGAGTAACTTAAATAATGCTGGCATTATCAAAATGGATTAGCAAATATTTATGCTAGCCTTACCATTCAGCATGTCTGCACTGATGAATATAAACATCTTGTGGCAAAAGGCTAAATTTGCAAAGGCTTCAACCTGCATTGTGCAACAGGACATAACTTCTTAATATTTCTGATTACCTAAGATGAATTCAATGAGCACATTTTTATAACCTAGATCATTAGATGGACATAAAATATTCCTCCAGTAAGTGTTTGTGGAAAGGATTCTTAACAAATGAGTTGCTAAACCTTTGAGAGCTTCTTCATGCATTCATTTACATGACTTTATAATAAAACAACCATGGTTTGCTGGAAAATAAACATGAAGCCTAGAATTCAACCAAATGAAGGAATATTTCTAACTCTGCTTACTATTTGAGTAAAGTGTTACTGTTCATGGAATGAGAAAACTGTCTCTAGAACTGACTGAATTCAAAATTGAGGAAGAATTTCACCTTTCACATATCTACTTTCCACGGAAGTGTCTGTAAGGTGGTATTGTGGACCCAGCTGTGAGTAAACTCTAGCCTGTTGGATGGGGCAGCCACTAAAAGTTGGAAATGTGTGTGATGCAAAGCTATTTTATGCACAAGGGTTTGTGCACTTGATTCAAAGCTGGATTATCATCACGTATCACTTCACCATCTGAAGTGAATGGTATATATAGCAGGATATAGAATTAATATCTGTTGAGCCAAAGGTAAACAACTGATTTATGTAGTGTAGAACAACTATATGAACTCAAAAGTCAAGCTTTGTAACCTTAATATTTTACTATATATTGTCTTACACTCCAAAAACAAGCTACACTCAGTGAAAACACAGCTCTTTTGTTTTCTTCCTAAAGCATCCCAAACATTGCCTGTGCGTTGTGGTGATGTGGTGTTTTGCACCATCTGCAAAACATTGTAAATTGATGAAACCATCAGCTTTGTTCTGTTCAATAGGGCAGTCCCACCACATACACACACTAGGACTCTCAGTGCTCATCTCCTTGGGGTTCCTTTACATGTCTTGGTTTTGAAAGACAGGTATCTGCCAGGGAAAGCTGGAGTTTCCCTTGGAATGGAGAATGTAAACCCCTCACCCCCTCCAAATTATGATTTTGCAATTAAGAGGTTTCAGGCAAAGATTTGGGAATAGGAATAACAGTTCCTTACTAGGAGTATTAACAACACAAATGAAGTAGTAAAACAAACAAACAAGCAATCCTAGAAACCCTGACAGAGTCAGAGCTACAACCTGACATCCTGTTGGTCAGGGTGTTGGAAGCAGTCCAAAAGTAAGTCCTCCTGGAGTGGCAGAGGTGGTTCTGTTAGAGTAGAGATGATCCTGTAGAACAAGGGTCCAGTGATGGTGAGAAGGGTCCAGTCTTCCTCTGGGAATTGGGTGGAACCAGATACCTTGTGCTCCTATGTCTCAGTTTTTATCCAGGTAGGAATGGTTGGCTCTTCCCACTGGGTGGAGCATCTCACAATGGAATATGTCATGCCCTTGGTGAGCCCTAATGGCCCATTACCAGAAAATATCCTGCTGGAGGGAGGACTGGTGGTGAAAGAGATAAGAAACAATGCTCTACCTGGTTTTAACAGTTGGCCCATTATCAGAAGGCATCCTCCCCCCCTCCCCCCAGAGTTACAAGAAAGAAAAACATGTCCCTAGCTTCTTTCAACAGATGAAATAGAATACACATTTTTGGTTCCATAACCCAAGACACTACAGAATCTCTACAATATAATACATTAAATAGTTTTTCTTTCCTATATCCATCTTTGTTTTCAAAATAACCAGAGATCATGATGACTGTATACACTGCGTTACCCCTTTTAAAGTTATTGTCTTCCATGGATTCCTGTGCTTTTGTGGAATTTCTAGTCAAAACAAAAAAAAAGATATAGGTCCAGGGTTTCTATGCTCTTCGGTACTATGACATATACAAACAGAAGGATTTCTACAGGGTAGGTGAGACAGTGACCAAGAGCTAGGGATGGCTGATAACAGAAGACATAATACTACATAAGGGAAGGCAGGCAAAAGCTGGGAAACCAAGAGAATACCAAGAAGTACTAGAAAACAAATGTGATAAAATGCTGAGCCATGAAGCTAGACTGAGAGCCTGGCGCACAGTCAGGCTAAAGATCATTATCTGTATTACAAGGCAGAGAAAGGGGAACAAAGGGAAAGACTAAGGCCAGTTTGGGGATGGTAACAAAAAGATAGGAGGCTGGAGTGAGGTAACCTTAGGCCAGTCAGACTTGTAAACGAAAACACAGAGTTCCTAAAGTGTGTCTGCCATTGAATGACACTTTTCATTGATTTTAGTTGCTTGGATTTTGTCATTGATTGAATGAAATTATCAGTGTGGCCAAAAGATCAATCTCAAACTTTCAAGTAGACCCAGCAAGTAAAATGTCTCACATCTTAAAGACATGGCACTGAACTCTGCAATAGAGATGTCCAGTATAGATCACTGCATCTCCTAGAAGGATGGTTACTTAACATTGTGTTTTCCTTTTCATCATTTTCATCATTTTCATCATTTTCATCATTAGGATCTTTTTCTCACTATATTTGAAATAACTACAGTGTTTTCACTTATTTTCCTTTTATTTTTCATTTAAGAATCCATTCCTAATCTTATCTTTTCCGTGATCAAAATCTGGTTAAGCTGTGTGTAGATTTCTTTCCGATATGGATGAGTTCAAAATACTTCAGCTGAAACAAGAGGTAAAAAAATGGTGTAATTTTTTTAATGTATATCAATATATTTTTCTATTGTATATCAATATTCTTCTTTTAGTTGGGTCAGAGGTAAGCAGTCACAATTTTTTTTCTTTCTACCAAAATGAGTGTTCCTACTGTGACTGTTGAGAAGAGAATCACATTCTGAGCATCAGAAAGTATTGCATTGTATCTACATAAATTTTTGTAGTCTATGGGAATGAAACTTATTTGCTTTAACAATAAACATGACATATCTAATAAATAACCTGAAAAAGTAAGTTAAGGGCTCTTTTCTTTCATGTCTTAAAACCCCAACTTTGTTCAACGACTTGAATTTGGAAGGTAGGAATAGTGCAGAATTGTATAATTCTTTTTAAAACCCTGCTGAAATCTTGAGCTCTGTGAGGGGTTTGGGGGTGTGTTTGGTTTGTTCTTGTGGAGGCAGGGAAACAAGGGGAAAGAATACTTGGAGGAAGAGAGGAAGTAGAGTTATAGAGTTACTTTTCACTTGTAGACATCTAGAGAAACCTTGGACTAAGAAATATCTATTAACTCTAGAAACAGCAGGTGATGACAGCATGAGTCCATTTTTCCCCTTTAATGAATTAGATCCTTCAAAAAATTTTGCCTAAATGTATTAATAGATCTATTCTATACAAAATCTGTCATGGTACAATACTTTACCTCACCAAGGAAATATTTTCTTGTTTCCTTCACTCATTCATTACTTATCTAGGCTTTAACCTTTCAACATCCCTTGAGTTAGCTTACAGTACAGGCTTTTCTACAATGATTTATGCATCGCATAATGGAAGATTCATAATAAGCCATACTTTTTCTCAAATAACCCCCTAAGTAATTTTGATTTGCTTTTTAAAAAATATTTTTTACAGTAGTTGATGCCATTTTATTAACTGATTAAACATGACTACTTTTTCAGCACAAATTTTTATTAATGCTTGTTTTACAAGTAAGTTGAACTTGGCTTATAATTGTGCGTAAGTAAAAAGTGGGCAAGCTTAGCAATATTGTAATGATAATTTTCATCACCACGTGAATAAGCTTTATTGGTATCAAAAAATCGTAACATCTTTGTAGCCATTACCCACAAACTTCCTGAAATGAGACATATATGGCCAAGAATCTGGTGGTAGATTGTGCCTGAAGACTGAAGGACTTCAACTGCACTGGGTCTTGGGAGGTCCAGGTCTCCTTTCTGCAAGGCAGTGTAGGATTTCATCTCTGCTTCTGTCTGCTTTCAAACTGCGAGCCTACTTTCTATATTTTGCCAGAAAATCTCATAGGCGAATTGCAGTGAAATGGAAAATCAGTCGTTTTAAACACATACCATCTATCTACAGCACACTAGTTTGCTTTCAGGTTCATACTGTTACTGTGTTAGAACTGATCAGAAAATTTCTCCTAAAATATTTTGCTGCAGCCAGATTCTTGGCCAGAAACAGAATTGATTTTGTTGAGTTCACTGAGAAAAATGTAAGAAATATGCTGAATAAAAAGGGCTCATTACATATTTTTATTTATTCTTGCAATATTTAATTATGGCAGTGACAATGAACACACGAATTCTAATTTTCATTGGAAATCACGTTCGCTTTAATTTCATTAATTTACAGAATACTTTTCTAATGTCCTCCTCAGAAGATTTTGAAAGCTTTGAAATGTGGAAATTTTCTATAAAACTGGTATCTTCAATTTTTTATATATACTCAGTAATAACTTTTTTAAATATATACTCAGTAATAAAAAGATGAGTTGCATTTAAGACAAAGATACTAAAACGAAAAGTCAGACACATGGTATCTGGCAATGTCTAAATGAAATGATACAGGGAAGAAACTACTGGAATCATAATTAGACAAATTATCTCAGCTTTCCAATTACTGCACATAAGCACTTAATAGCAGAGGTAAGCCCTAATGAGCTAATTATTACTGAACTAATATTTAGCTGTAATTAATGATTATTTTAATATTTTTAGGTTTAATTTTTAAATCAATAGTCTATCCACTGAAACAAAATATTTCCCTAATGAGGGGTGTTGTTTATTGTCTTTTCAGTTCACCAGAAAAGACTCCTAGAAATTAAATGGGAGATAAGTTCATCTCAAGAAGAAATTCACAAAAAAATTTGTAAAGGAACTGATAGACGAGAACTTTCCAAAATTGTAGTTTTAAACAAAGATTGTGGTAAATATGGAATAAAACATGTTAAATACATAGAAATATTTATCTCAAACTAGAAAAAAAAAAAAAAAGATGTAAATGAGACAAGTAGACATATCCAAATTATATTTTATTTCAAATTTTATTTTTAAGTATTCATGCCAACATTGTCTTGATTAAAGGGGAAACCAGTGTCTAAGCATAACAAACAATCTTGGAGGCAGAAAATCCAGTTTATTTATTTATTTTTTTAAAAATCTCAGACTACTAGAGTTAATTAGAAGCCTGACAAATATTAAATGACAAAATGGTTTGGGTTGAAAGGGACTTTAAAGATGATCCCTGTCCTGGGCAAGGATACCTTTCAGTTAAAGATACTTTTAACAGTCATGTTCTCTCACTGCAAGAGGTCTGTTATCCTAGCAGCTCATGTAATCTGACTGTTCTAGTTAGAATCATGATTTTGGAGAAAAAATAATCCTCTTGTTTGTCTTTCTTTTTGTTTGTGAAGAAATTATATGCAGTATCAATACTTTGAATGAAATAGTAACTTGCATTAGAACCTAGAATTTAAGGAATTGGGTAAAACTCCTCATTGAGGTACAGCATGTTAACTAAAAATTATGATTATTATCCTAGGAGAACTATGCTGAATTATTGCAGTTATAGGTCTGAAATACATTGTGGATTTTTAAGCTTTAATCAAACAATATTGTTGTCTGCTGTTTTATTTCCTGAAAAGACTGTCATCCATTTGTCTTATGTCTGGGGATTTAATTTTTGCTTGGCTTTTGGGGTTTTTTTTGTGGGGTTTTTTTTTTTTGTTTGTTTGTTTGTTTGTTTGGTTTTTTTGTGTGTGGGGGGTTGTTTGTTTGGTTTTTTTGTTTTTGTTTTGTTTTGTTTTTCTTATCTGAAATATTTTTGCTGATGAATGGGAGAGATTTTATCATGTTGTATGCCTTAACTCTCTCCAGTGTAGAATCCTACTTTTAGACGTTTTAAAATACTCTGTTTTGAGCCTTTCTAACAGTGATGCAGGAAAAGCAGAATTCAATCAGCTAATTTTTAAAAATTTAATTACAGAGCAAGACAACTGAATTAAATGTCCACCTCTTAATTAAACAGTATTTTAGGAAAAGGTGCAGTTAAAACACTTCACCATTTTTAACATGTCATGTGAAATGGTGCTTCAGTTGTCGCTGTTATGTTTTTTACTGAGATGCACCCAAACAAGTGAGGGCAAAAGTGTCTAACTGTATGTCTGGATATCTATGGGTGCTTTGACATTTAATGTAAAACAGTGATATGATCTGTCATATTATCTACTGCTCTTCAATAGATTCTGTTTTTAATGCATTATTTAGTTGCTAGTGTCTGTCCTGGAAACCATTCTGCTTCCCTGGCAGTCAGAAAGCCCAGATTCTAAGAAGCATATTTCCAGGTATTTGTAATGGTCATAGTATAATGACGTTTAGGAATGGATTAATATTTGTTTGCTCATCCAATGTGTCTTTTTTTCAGGTAGAATGGAGATGTACTCTCTAGAGAAAAAGGTGTGTTATCATTTGAAATGAAATAGGGAGGCATCTCAGGTCCAGTTCCTAATCAAGAATCATCATGGAAAAGGGAGTTACCCCCTTAAATGCTTCTTGTGAGGAAGTAAGAACACACATGTATGTGGTTATTCCCTTTAGCCTATGCATGCAGATCTGTGTTAGATGCTTCATCCTTTTTATTAATAAATTTATTTTATGTGATCCTTTTGCACAAGTACAAGTTTGTACAAGTTTGTACAAGTTTGAGCTCTTAAAATTATGTTGAAAACTTGGACCTTTCATATATGCATATAAAGCAAAATCCTAAGAAAACTGAGTGCTAAATACTCATAGTTCTCTAGGCATGTCTGTCATCAACAGCCTTTGCCTCCAGAGTTAAGAAACAGACTATAAACACCAACTCAGCTCATCATCATTCTCATGAAAGGGAAAGAGAAACATAAAAGAAAGTTAATATGATTCTGCATTACACTAACATGCAGAATCAGATGAGAATATAACCTTAGTATTCTGCCAATGCATTTTGCTTGAAGCATGCTTCTCTGCTTTCGTTTTTCATATATACACTGGAGTCATCAAATTCTCAATCTTTTTAACCTTTGTACTTGAATTAGCCTTCAGAAACTTCTTCAGATGTAACAAGATAAATCTGAAAGACTTTTTTTTTTTTTTTTTAGTCTTTTGAGAGAAGTATTTCAAAATGTCTTTCTGGATACATACAAATTTCTGTAGTACCAGTAAATCCATCAATTGTATTTATAATGCCCTGTAACGTAGGCTCTAAAATATGGTAATTCTTATTGCAATAGGTCTATTAAGTTTTTATAACTAAATAAGTATTTGGATGAATGCATTATTGCATAAGGCAAGTTAATCATTCAGATCCACTGCTAGGAAAGTTCTGATCCTCCTTCTGTTTGAGCCAGGAAAATGCTGCTTCAGGATGAGAGTGCAACCAATCATAAAACACATTTTACATATTTGAAACTGTGCTGAACTGACTGTAGAATTTTTAAAAGGCAAGAAAATGTTCTCTAAAATGTGCTCACACATTCAATGTCGTTATTACTCATCCCTAGCCTGATTACTATAGCATAGCTTTTTTTCCAGTGGTTGATTTAATAGTGAGATTTGTTCAGTAAAATATTTTCGTATGGAAGGAAGCTTTAATCCAATGAATTACTGTTTCTTTGGAGCTCGTTTTGGGGATTTATTTTAATGTTTCTGTTGAAGATGTTTTTGGTTTGGTTGTTTGGACTATAGCTTCAGCCTCTGTACTAGACTGCTTGAAAAACAACTGTGGAAATGCATTTGAAAATGAAGTTATTTTATTGAAGCTCTCCTTCATCTACATTTTCATGTTCCTTCACATGTAAAGTTTCAATCATTTTAAGACAAATTACAGTTTTCTATGTAACAGCATAGTTTTACTTAAAAATGAGCAGAGAAATTTCTGAATCTACAAGTAATAGGAGTTCCAGCTTAGAAAAAAATCAAAGGCTTATTTAAAGCAAATATTCTTTTCCTTAGTGAAATTCTGTTCAAGAATAAAATATCTATATTTATTGGCCCAAATAGACAACTATTCAGCTTATACTACAGGTCATTCATTTTAGAATTCAGTTGTTCTTCATCAGTGCCAATGGCTGTTTTAAATGTTCTTGAGTGCTGATACCTCCCATTTCCAGCAGCCTTTACTGAAGGCTGTACTGTCTTTTAAAGATCCTGTGTCATGACAGCTGTACCTAGCAGTAGCTTCCAGAAAGTTGTTTTGCTGTCTTGTCAGTAGATGTAGCCTTCGGTTGCCTAAATGTATCAGGTGTCATTTGAGGGAGACTCAATAGTCATGACTGCAGGACATGACAGAGACAGGACTGTTGAGTTATCATAGATTTCTAATTATGGATAGAGATTAAATCTTCTTTTCTACTTTGATTTTTTTTCTCATTTTTGGAATTATTTTATTAGGGAAATAGTCTGCTGGCTTGAGTTTAGCCTAAGTATAAATATCTGTTCTTAGTTTTCAGTGTATCCATTGTTTTTGGTTTTCAGTGAATGAATTGATTTCTTTATTCTTGTTTCTAACTACCTATTGCTATTTCTCCATAAATCCCTACCTCGGAATCTGTCATGATGCAGTACTACAGAGCTTGTTTGTATTTGTATTTCCATGTTTGTGTAGTAAATGTTATTGTTGGAGTATGAATCTCCCCTGGGCCAAATCCATACAGGCCCAGGAGTGCCCAGAGATGTGAGGACTGAATTCAAACCTTCAGAGAAACTAAAATACCTTAGTTCACACAGACATGAAGTAGAAATACAAGTTTGGTTTTAAACAAACAAAGGATTTATAAGTGCCCTAAAAATAAGAGCCTGTGTTAGTAAGTAAGAAAGAGACTTAGTACCCAGTTTATAGTTCAGTGATATTGCCTTTTGCAAAGTCAGTTAAATTCTAGTCATAATAAAAATAATGTAGCCTCGCTAGAAGTTGCTAGATAGAACAGATAGAGCTATATATGTAGAAATTGTGTAAGAATTTGTGTTTGCCTTTGCACATCAATTTTAGGTTAGGATAGGTCCAACCCTTTTGTAGAGAGTTTGTTTAAGTATCTAATTGGCCAAAAATAGAATAAAAATGCACTACTCTGAGAACACACACACACAGGATGCAGGAAAACACCGATGCCGCTGTTGTTGTTACTGCATAGGCTGCTACTGGTAAGAGGCTCATGGGACACAGAGTACTGAGGCCTCTGCTGCTGCTGTGGCTGCTGCTTCAGATTGGGACTCAGAGACTTTATTTTAGAAGGCTTCTGTGTACTGCTACAGACTCTAATAACTTTGCCTTCATGGGACTGATTTAACAATGCAATAAAGGACTTCTAGTCTTCAATGAAGAGGCATTACAATCTCGACGACATGTTGTGATAACTTGTCAGCACTTGGAGGTCTTCTCTTGGTTCATGTTGATGTTTTCTTCTTTCTCAGTCTAGGATCTGCTTCTATGTTTTCTAGAATGCTTTTATAACTTTGCCCTTTTTTCCATTGGCCTGCATTTGCAATTTACATCTGAACTTACCATGTATATTGCCACCTGGATTTGTCAGTAGCTATTTCTTTTTTTCTTTTTAATCTAAAGATCAGTTTTTCCAGCTTAATGTTTTGAAGTCAATAGCTGACCATGGCTGAGCATGTACAGCCATGTGTCCATTGCCACCCTGTGTCTCAACTCATCATCCTGTGTAAGCATGACTCTGTGCCACATCCTGTCTCCCCTTCCTAAGGTCTCAGCTGTGATACCAGGCCTGTATTTCTCAATATAGCATTATTATTTTAGTCATAAAACCACTGTGGTGTTGCCATATAAATATAAGACAGCCACAGCCACCTGGCCAATTGTTAAAAAAAAAGATCTGCTAAAAACCAACCTGCTAAATCAGGTTCAGCTAAAGTTTAGAGGGAAAAAGTCTGTCACACATCAGTGCTGAGGGTATAAATCTTGCATTCTCTTTATTAACAGTGTCAATAGTGTATTATGGAACTGCAAGGTTATGATACTGTCTTGGTTTGAAAGACAGGGATCTGCTAGGGAGGGGCAGGGCCTCCCTTGGAATGGAGAATTTAAATCCCCTCCCTCCAAATTATTGTAATTTAGAAAATTAAATGTGCTTTCAGGCAGAGGTATGGGGATAGGAATAACAGTTCTTTACTGGTATGTATAACAAGGCAAACAAACAACAACAACTAAAGCATTAATAATAAACAGAACCAGGAACCCCGAGGGGCTTTGTTTCACAAAGCCTGGGGCAGTCTGGTCTCGGTGCCCCTGCGGGACTCCGAGAGCACCAAGCTGGAACAATGGAAAATCCCGGGCTGGTGGATGGGATAAATCAAAAGCTCCTCTGGGGGTGGCCGGAGCTGCAGGATGTCCCGGCAGGGCCGGGCAGTGCGGGGTCACAGCGCAGCAGAAGGAGCAGCGCCGAAGAAACCGCAATGGCAGCGGGACAGGGCCGGCCCAGCTCCGGCAGGGCAGGAGGAGGCAGCTCAGAGTTCTGGGCCACACCAGCAGGTGAGGGTGGATTGCCCAGGAACGGACTTGGTGGTGACAGTGAACTCCTCCTGCAGCAAGCAGCAGCCTGGCCGTGCTCTCCCTGATGCTGAGAGCAAGAGAGAGCAGCTGCCCCAGCCCTGTCCTTCACCTGCCACAAAATTCGTGGTATCTCCCCGCTCTGAGAAAAAGTCCCAGAGACCCAGAAAGGTGTAGCCAGGTGCTACAATTCTCCTTTAGCCCCTTTGTTCTGCTTAAGTACCTGTAAGTACTCAGTAGTTAGTTTCCTAACAACTTACGGGAAAAAATTGTCTAAGTAAAAAAGGAACAAATCTAACCTCCAACAGTATACAATTAATACTGATGAAAGGAAAATTTTACAAACCTTTCCAAACCTTTCATCTACGTATTCTGCAGGCAAATGCAATAGGAGTAACATCCAGGCTGACTCAACAGAAGTTGTTCTGGTTAGTACACTGGATAATGCAAGAGGTTGAGAACACCACAGGATTTACTAAAGAACGATGATGTACTTGTGCTTGGAAAACAACACCATCTGCTTTAAACTTGTTCAAAAAATTCTGACCCAAAATTTCATGCACTAGAAGAGTTGAATAAGAGAATGGTTTTAGGGCATTTGTAAGAAGCGAGATGGATTACAGAGGAAATTTATTTTACAGTAGCACTTCGACTTCTGTTTCACTTCTTTGTATTTCTTTTCTCTAGGCTGCTAGTTACCTGCTCTTCAGGAATAATTCAGCAATTACTTTAGTCTGCCTTATATGTCTTTCCCTTTTAGGAAACAATTATGATTTTCATTGTTCAATTGCAATGCTCTCAAAGAGTGTTTTAAAGTGTGAAAAAGTTTTCCCTTATTCCTCACTAAATAGAGGAATTTAATTATATTCTATCTTTTGCAAAATTGTACTGTTTTAGAAGATGTGCCTTGTTGTCTTAGAACTCAAAAAATAATATGACCAAGAATTGTTTTCAGCAGAAAAAATATATTTTTTGTTCAGAAATTATAATTATCCTTTAAAGTACTTACTGGCCTTTTGTTATCCCCAAGATTATAGTCTAGGCGATAAAAGTGCATTCCCAGTTAGATATTCCCCATTGTAGGAATCTTGTTTATTTACGCATTCTGTACCATGACTTTGGTTTCTTCAGGAAGGATTCTTGGCAAGGACAGTGACAACATTCTGAGAATAATCACCCACTAATAAATTTGTCATTAGTTTGTTTCCTACTTCAAGTCAATTTTGAATTTTAATCTTAATTCATGTGTGGTCTAAACATTCAGGCTTAGGAATTGCTGAAAGGGGAATATATATTCAAGGAACAAAATATCTTACTTTTAATATAAATGAAATGTGCATATGTTTCTATATTTTCTGTTCCCTGTACAACCTGGCATATGCACAGACAGATTTTTGAGCCCAGCTTCCATGATTTGGGTGCAAAAGAACTAAGGTAGGAATGAGACCTCATCTTTAGTCCTTTTCTTGAATAAGGTGCTTGCACTGCTGTTCAATGACTTCCAGTGTGAGTATTTTAGTAAGCCTAACAAACATCTGTGTCTATAAATAGACACCTACACTGGCACAAAGAAAAGAAACTTGTTTCCTACAAGAAATAGTTCCTAGAAGATTAACTATAAAACATACTGAAAACAGATCTTACTGAATCTTTCTGAGGGACAGAATTATCTCCAGGGGTTTTGTAGAGTTAAGTTTTCCGGATTGGCAGTCAAGAAATCAAAAATTTTCTCCAGAAGTCATTGTAAAAGTATATTAGCTTTTTTTTTTTTTTTTTTTTTTTTTTTTTTTTTTTTTTTTTTTTTTTTTTTTTTTTTTTCCCCACTGGAGCATCATTTAGAAACTCAGACTAAAATCCTACCTAAGCTTTCAGAAGAAAACTGGTAGCCTGGTAATCTTACCAATGATTTTGAATACTTTTCCTATTGACATGTTTGAAGTATAAGGCTCTAACCAACTTTGAATCCTTGAAAATAAAATGAAAGACATACAAATGATATTAGGAAGTAATATTAGGAAATACTTGGTGCTTCTGTGAAGCCATATACTTCTCATACAAAAACATGATGGACATCACGTGAATATTACTACCAGGCAGATTTAGTGCTGTCATTTTAAACCAGTACAGGTTTTCTTAATATGTCATTAATTTTTATTTAATTGATGCCTTGGTTTTAAAGACTGGGATCGTTCTGAAGCTGCATTATTATTCTATGCAGCAGCTTACTCTAGGCTAATTTATTTTCATGTCTGCATTCTTTGAGAACGTCACATCTGTTTATTCAGAGCAGCTAAATCTGCCATGTGGTAAATGAAAAGAAGGAGATGGTCAAGTATGTTATGTTTCTAACCCTCTGAATTCTGTCAAAATTATTGTAAGAATGTGTGATATATTTTGAAAGGGAAAGAATAATGTGTTGTTTTATTCTGTGGAACACTTACAAATTCCATATAGAATACTATTAGTCTAGAAATTGGATGTGCCAGTGTACTATAGAGAAATGAGTTTTTGAAATGAATATAATAGTCTGTATAAAATGAAGAATGCTATTTATCATAATATTTGGCATTTAGATAGAACTTTTCTGAGACTCTAAGCATTTTATTAACATTTATTAAGTGCAGCACATGACACATTCTTTGAAGTAAGCAATTCTCCCGTTAAATTAAGAAAAAAGATAACAGCATGAAAAGCTGGTGGTTAGTCAGAACCATCATAATCTGCCTTTCCTAGGCTTCTTGTTTCTATGAGACCACTGTCCTTCATTCCTTGAAAAGCAATAGCATACCAAGAAGCCAAAAAAATTTAAGATTAAGCTTGCATTGCCTTATTTCAGTAAGTAAAATATTAAGTAAAATAATAGTTGTTAATTTGTTGTTATATTATTGGTGTTCTAAGATATGGAATAAAATTCTTGATTAACTCTTGATAGCCTGATGGGTGATGATCTTTTAAACTTATACTACTACTGATAATGTACCATTCAAAAATAGTTTTTTATTTAAAGATATTTCTTAGCATATGAACTATAACATCCTATTCTGTTATACATACTTTCATTTAGAAAATACATATTTAGTTGAATGTATTCTTTGCTATATTTTTCTAATGACACTAGATGTTACAGATAGAGATTTTCCTAAATTAGTGATCTTTGTTGTTAAGATCATTAAGATCATTCATTATGATAGAACTTTGAAAATAGGAAGAGGATTGTTCATTGCAATATCTTAAAACTGAATTTATCTTTGACCTCTTGAATTCTTGTGATTGACCAGGTGCCAGTTTGCCCTACTAAATTTTTATAGAGTACAGATTTACTAACAGAAATGTGTTCATAACAGAAAGCTATTTGCTGCTGTCATAAATCATGTCATATCCCAAACAGTTTTGGAATGACATTATGTTTGGAAGATCAGTAGCTAGCTGTATCTCTGTATTTTGCCCTGAAGTTCTTACTAGTAATGAGAGTTTAAGAGCCTTCAGGACCCTCAAGGAGAGAAGTAAAATGAAGCCACTAAGTTTTTTATTGTGGTGAGGAACAAATCTAGATGAACTTATAAAAGTGTCTCATAAATTTGGTGCTTGCACAGAAAATATATTTTTCAATTGACTGATAAAAAAAAAAGGATTTTGATCTAGTGTTTAAAGTGTTCAGTAAGAACAAAGAACAGCTAACTATTCCTTATGCTAAGAAAAGTATTGTGGGTTTGATCCCTGCATGGATCATTCACTTAGGAGTTGGACTTGAGGATCCTTGCGGGTCCCTTCCAACTCAGAATATTCTGTGCTTCTGTGATTTAGATGCAGAGGATTATAGAGGAGAGCACAGAAATAAATCAAACCATATGCTTCTGTTTTCAAAAGGTATTGCAGGGCCCTAGAGATTATGGAATGTTTCTGCACAGAAATGTTATGTAAGTGTGAACTGAGAAACAGGTGGTTTTTCCTTGAGAACACCTGCAGGAGAGAATTGGAATAGGATCTACATAATTATCTGCTTCGCTCTTTCTCATTCATAGTCCCATGGAAGGTGGAACATTGTGTGTTGGATTTTGCTTTGTGAGTCTTGAGATCTGATAGTCTATGAAGACAGAATAACCTACAACATTAGAACAAGTTTCCTTTGCCTCCTTCTAGTGGAAATATGCTTCAGGCAATCTTCTCAAAGTGCCTGTGAATACTTTAGGTTCGCTTATAAAACTTGCAATGAATGGAAATCCAACATGGTATTCTTTGCTAGTTCTGTCTTACCTACTTCCTCTGGGATTTCTTTTTGCTTGCTTTTCTTTTTTTGCCTTGTCTGTTTGTTTGTTTGGTTTGGTTTTTTGTTTTGTTTGGTTTGGTTTTTTGTTAGCTGATTTTTGGTTTTTTGATTGTTTTTTTTTTTTTAAGAGACTTTAGGAATCCTATTTCATTTCTCTTGTAGCCAGCCAAAATGCCAAAGTATTGGAGGATTTTTCTAAACCTAAAAGCTTAATGAGAACTCATCTAGACTAGAGAGGGTGCCACACTTAGTCTTAAACACCAATTCCCTATGCCAAAAAACAAACAAAATTCAGTTTGACCACTGCTTTTTCATTCCTTCCAATATTGCAGTTTTATGCTGAAACCCAAAAATCTCAAAGTATATAATTTAAAAGTTCACTATAAAGAGTAGAAAAAACATTTTATTCATTTTAAGATGCTTTTCCTATTTAAATAATAAAGAAAAATCAGCTACTTATGTGATTTGACTTTCCCTCAAGCTTTTTAAATGAAACGTGACAAATTTGCCTAGCATGCCATATATGTTAGGTATTTCAGCACATCATGGACCATGAAGGACTAAAATAACTTTATCTGGAATCTGCAGTGCAACAGAATTATCTACACCATACATGAAAAAGGCAATAACAAATCCTATCTACTTCAAGAAAAGGGCTTTTTTTTCATTTTTTTTTTAACTTTTATAGAGGTGATGAACTAAACTGATTTTAAAAATAAAAGTTTAAAAATGAGATTATTTTCTTTAAATTTTCATGCAAAGTGTGATTTCTGTTTTGGTTTTTTTTTCCCTTAAGTTCTTTAAAACTATCCTGGTGAAACAGAGAAACATTTTCTCCTCTTTTCATGACAGTGTCTTTTTAGTATATTATTATTTTTACTTATTTAATAACAAAATACTATCACAGATTGTTCCGAGTTGCAAGGAACCCAGAAGGATTATCAAGTACAACTTTTAAGTGAATAGCCCATACAGGTATTGAACCCATGACCCTGGTATTACTAGCGCCAGGCTCTAATCAGCTGAGCTAACCTGAGGGTCAATGATAAAATTAGTTTAATTTGAATCCTATTTTTCAAAATGAAATTCTAAAAACTATTTAGATAAGTATTTAAAAACTGGTCCTCTGCTTCCTCCTTGCCGCTCTTGAGCAGATCAGAGGTGGATGGTGATTGCAATTGGCCTATAAGTGTTCACCTCAATCCTTCCTCACACTTTTGCCCTGCTCTAGTGTGGGTCCTCCATGGGCTGAGCCCTTCATGAAGTGTCCCAGTGTGGGGTCCCTGAAGGAGAGAGTCCTTCAGAAAAAACTTGATTCAGTGTGGGCTCTCTGTGGGCCAGTTTCCACATTGCTTATCACAGCATGGTTGAGGAGGGAAGAGTCCTCTGGAGGCCATCTGAGGCACCCCAGTTACTCAGGCAGAGCCACATGGATCTAGTTGCCCAGGACAATCTCAGTGGTGGGAGAATCTCCAGGCAAGTTGTGCCAGTGCTCAGTCCCCCTCACAGTACTAAGGTGTTTCCTAATGTTCAGAACTAACCTTCTGTGTTTCAGTTTGTGCCCATTGCCTCTGGTTCTGTTGCTGGGCACTACTGAGAAGAGCCTGGCTCTGTCCTCTTTGTACCCTCCTGCTGGAGCTTGTGCTTGGCTCTGGCCCAGCTCGGTGGTCAGCCTGGGCCTCCCGGCTGCTCGGGCACATTCCAGCAATAAGCTTTTGTGGGGTCTCTTCTCAGGCAGTTGGCTTACACTGCTATGGCTGGGATGCGAAAAAGAGGGGACTCTCTCGAAGCTTCCAGGGAACAGAGGCTTTATTTGGGGGGGGAAGGGGGTCAGGGGAACTCCCAGCCTTCAGGCTGGCGCCTCCGGAGAGAGACCTCGAGCCTGGGGTGGTGGGCAGTTTTGTACTACATATCTTGGGGTGGGTACAAAGTCACAGAAACCAATAAAACAATCCAAATACAACATGCCTAACTAAGTCACTTAAATTCTAACAAATCCAACACAGGTTTGGGGGTGGCCTGAGGGGAGTCCAGCTAAGCTAGTGGCTAGAACTCTTGGACCCTAAAGATAAGGATTCTATGATGGACAAGAGGGAAATTATGCATGACAGAGGGGATGAGACAAGGAAGAACCAATAAAAGAAAGTCTCTAGGCAGAGGCTATAGCTGTCCTAGAAACTCCTATCAAACTATGAGAAAGATACATTTTAAAACAAAAGGCTTTTCTGAAGTTGTGCAAATTCTGCTAAACTTAACAATAAAACCCTTCATACTGTATTCATAGCTAAGTCTTCTAAATCATTTTTTGCAAACTCACACTTCCCCCTTTTTTTTTTTTATTTTGTTACTGTTCTGGAGTGTAAATTTTCGAGCTATTTTCGCTGCTCGAAACCTCGTCTAGCGGAAATTCGTTGGCTGGCACTACTGAAAGCACTGAGGGGTTAGAAGTGGGAAAAAATGCACGCATAATTAAACTTTTTACCAATCCAAAAGCAATGGCTACAACTAAAACAATGAACAGAACTAACAGTCCTGTTTTGATCCATGTGCTGGCAACACTAGAAAGTCCAACACCTGAAAAGATGTTGTCAAACCAGTCCCCTGTTTCTTCTTTGATGGAATTGACCATTTCTCCCAGCTGGTGGACAGATTTTCTGACGTCTTCTGCTTTGGATGATAGATTGAAACAGCACAGTCCTTCAAACTCCTCGCATGAATGTTGATTCAATAAAAGCAGGTAGTCAATGGCAGCTCGGTTTTGAAGGGTGGCCTGCCTGGTAACTTGTTCGTCTGATAGGAGGTCACTTATAGCTCG
Organism: Phylloscopus collybita; assembly: GCA_027886175.1. Taxonomy (NCBI): domain Eukaryota; kingdom Metazoa; phylum Chordata; class Aves; order Passeriformes; family Phylloscopidae; genus Phylloscopus; species Phylloscopus collybita. Next base: position 42,195,459 of record JAJNNQ010000137.1, on the reverse strand, counting down.
TGATGTTAAATTTGCTTGCTTGGCTACCCAGCATTCCAAACGAACTAATTCCCCCACAGACTTTGCAATTGACACCCAAGGTAAAAAAACTGTCAGGGCTGTCGTCTTTGCCCTGGACCAATGGATAATTTCCGAATTGCAATCTGAATCAAGACCTGCTAAGTCTCTCTTCTGAACTTGAAGAGAGGAATTTTTCTTGTGCCAATTGAGGATCTGAGTCATGTTTGGGGTAAACAGGCTCAACTTGCCTAAAGTGCACGGGCCTCCTATCAGGTGAGCAGGAATGCCTGTGAATGCTCTATCACCACAAATAAGGAAAAAACCTTTGGGAAGGGAAAGGGAATTGCTAGCAGAAGGAGCTAGGACATGTACAATTTTTGCACACCAATTTGTTGCCATATAAGAAATCTCAGCTTGCCTCAAATTGTAAAAGAACTTCTCTTGTTCTTTAGGAGGGGTGTACATAAATTGAACACAAAAAGGAGCTTTGGAAGACCAAAGAAGCTCCAATTCTTGGGGCTCTAAGTGGGCACGCCTGAGAGTTTGCAACCATTCTTTCCAAAAAGCAAGGGGATTTTTAACAACAGTGGAAGGGGGCTCACCCATTTCTTTAAAGTGTTTAACTGTGCTAGGTCTCTGATTGAAATTTTGATGCCAGCGGAGGAGTGGTTGAGGATACTCTTCTTCTTTCACAGGGATTCCTACCAGACAGGCGGATATGGGATCTTGGGCTGTGGCTGAGGCTAGACAAATGTGGTCTTGGCCTAGACTCTGTGCGAGGGTTCTCCACACATTGGTTTTGGGCTGCGGGATGATTCAGGGGATGGTTATTGATGGTAAACTTCGCAGCATCACAAGTGCAAATAGTTTCAGTTTGTGCCCATTGCCTCTGGTTCTATTGCTGGGCACTACTGAGAAGAGCCTGGCTCTGTCCTCTTTGTACCTTCCCTTTGTCTATTCACATACATTAATAAGACCCCTCTGAGTTTTCTCAAGGCTGAACAGTCCCAGCCCTCTCAGCTTTTCCCCTTAGAAGAAATGCTCCAGTCCTTTTAATCATCCTTGTGGCCCTTTGTTGCACTCTGCCCATATCTCTCTTGTACCAGGGAGCTGAGAACTGTAGGGTTTCTGTTACTGTCCCTCTCAGAATTCTCCTGGATATATTATCCAGCTGTGGGATGAGCAAGTTCACAGCGTGCTGGGTGAAAATCAGGCCCTGCAGGAGGGGATCTGGGGCTGCTGGTTGACATGAGTCAGCAATGATTTCTGGTAGCCCAGAGGGCAAACTGCATCCTGGGATGCATAGCAGCGAAAAAGAGATAATTGTCCCACTGTACTCAGTGTTGGTACACATGTAATTGACTGGCCTTATTTAATAAACTGTGGATTTTTGCTTTTAGCAGTCTGTACTATTGAAGCGGATTAACAATTCTCTAAGGTCAAATGAAATCTATAGAGTTTAGCCAGTTGGACTGCTTTTACAGCTTTTTTTTTTTTTTTTTTTTTTTTTTTAATTGTTCTGTGTAGTACATTTATTATGCCTAGTTTTTCCAAGAACAAAATAAACCACCATGTCTGTCTGGGAGAATAGGAAAGATTAACTCATCCACTGGAGATTTTTCAAGTGTTTGTTTTCATAAAAGCTCTTCTATTTCTCCTTTTCCTGTGTTAGAAAAAATCTTATCTAGACTCTCTAATCTTAACATTGAAGGTCTGCTTGGCTTTTCTGTTGCCTGAATGTTGTGCTGATCATGGTAAATGTTTTACTTTGGTAAAAGTGTCTTTTGTCTGTGTTGGAGCGTAATATCCCCCATAAAGGTCATGACTTGTAAAGATACATGAAGAGAAGTGAGTGGCACAAAACAGTAGGTAGCAAAGCATTGTACAATTCGGTGAACAATAAGGTCAATTACTTCATATCTACTTGTAGTTCAGCACAGCTGGATGGAAAAAATCACAATATCTGACTGGCATTCTGTAGCAGTTTAATGCAGAATAATAATAGAGTTTAAATTGCCAGTTTACCAAAGTGTCATTCTGAGTGGGCCAGCGCAGAAATGAGAAGCAAGCTGTCTGTCAGAAAAGTATTACAAAAAGAACTGAAAAGTATTAGTAGAACAGAAAAGAAAGAAAATAGTTGACAGCACATTGCTTGTTAAACTAGGGGTCTGATATCCTAGTTTTTCATACACTTTTTTGTCTTAAAACTAACTGGTCAGACTATTGCAGGAATTCTTTACTATTTAAACACTGTTAATAGTTTTTATAAAGCCAATTAACATCTGTAAAAAGTTCCCAAATTATCAACATCTGAGTTCAAATGTTCATTTGCACTAGTAAAATTCTTTAAAATGAATAAGTACTGAGATTATATACAATTCTTCAAGTACTGCACTCCAGGGGAAAATTTGAACAGTGAAGATTAACTTCCTAAATGTATAAGAAATATGAGGCAGTTCTCTAGTAAAGAGAAAGAGAATTAAAAAGTAATAGAAGACAGTCAAAGAGGAATTTAGCGTTTACTGATAAATATGCAGTGAAAAGATAATTTTATGTCGTTAAAATCGTCCAAAGAGGATGAACTTGCCCAGGAAAGCCATATATATGCTTTCACAAACTTTGTGATTTAAAAAAGTGTACAGGAACTGTTAAAGACATTGAATGATTTTGATGTGGTCTTCACAAATTTTGTGTCAAATCCACTGCCACAGACAGTTTAGTGCTTGCATGCAAATTCAGAAAGAAAGTCATTTTAGAACTTAGACAATATTATTATAAGGACATTTTTGGCATTACATGAAATACATTAACTAAGATGGGCTACCTTCACTGGCATAAAGAAAGCTACTATATTTTAATGATTTTTTGGTTTTCTTACACAGTGTAGGATATTTGGTTCAGGTTTATTTTGTCCAGAAAATAGGCAATAAATTTTTTAATGTTTTTCATTGTAGTATTTTTACTGTGTTGGTTAAACATGTTTATTTATGTTTATGCTGACTCAGAAACATAAATGCAGTGATAGGATTTGTAAAACAATTTTTCCTTTTAATATTGTTTCCCTGTTCAGATAGTACAGGACTGCCAAACCGTAAGAAAATCTTGGTTATGAAATTTACTTTCTCTATAGGATATCTAATTTTCTTCAAGTTATCTCTTACAACATCTTTTGTGGGTTATCCTTCTATTGGAGTTTCCAGCAGCATCATATTGGCAGGGGGGTGTGTGGTGTGTGTTATCTCAAGTTATTAAAAGTCATATAGAATAATTATTTTTCAATTTTTCTGAACATAGGAACTTCTGTCTCTTTTGATGTTGCAGGTGAAGTCACTACACAGAAAAGAGTCGTCACCCACAGCTCTGTCTAACTCTTCACATCACTGTCATCCAGCTGTTCACTATATCTGAAGGAAGAGCAGAAATCCCAGAAGCAGGTAATAGGAAGGATAGAGATGGAAATTATTAAAACAGCAGCTGGTGGCAGAAAGCTTTTGTTAGTAATTGCTTATCATGAATTTGAGTGTCAGCAGGGTCCACACTGCTTAAAAGGCTAGTGCTCTGACTATTTTCAATAAGAAATCTGGCAGTCAGATTTCCAGTTTATGCCTAACCTAGAACAGAGTTTTTTCCTCAAAACAGTGAAATATGAAGTTTCTTTACTCAGAGGAATATATTCTATGCATCTGTGATGGTTTAAGGCTAATTTGGGAGAACTCCGAGGGAAACTCTCCTTTTACTTCGGTTCAGGAGAAAAACTTCTCAGAGAGAGAATGGAAAGAAACTTGTTTATTAGACCAGCAAAACACTTCCCCAGCACAATAAATCGAACAATACCGGATGATGAATTAGGGAAAAACAAAGTCTCTCTTGTAGGTGGTTTTTGCTCTCAATTTTTTCCAGCACTGGTGGACGTTGCTGCTCCAGATAGGTCTTGGTGGGTCCAGGTGCCAGCTCCCCCGTTGCCCCCCAGGTCCTCAGTCTGGAGGGAGGTTTGAACAGTTTCAAAAAAACAGGCAGGGAAAAAAAAGGAAGAAAAAACCAAAAAGGAAAAAAAGGGAAAAAAAAAAAAAAGCAAAGCTTCTCAGCCTTAACTAACCTAAACTAGCTACAAGCAAAAGCAAAGCAAAAGTGAGTGCTGCAAGGAAAGAAAAAAAAAACTGCATCTCTGCGCTAGTGACTCACGTTCTCAAGGCCAGTCTGTGTGATTCCTGAAAACAAACTGTGCACTTTCTCCCCATTTACTCTCAGATCCAACATAAACCAAATGGACGATTGGGGATACAGTGTAACGTTAACCCAGGACAGCATCACAGGGAATCCTTTCTTGCAGGCCTTTTCAAATAGAACCAGTACAATTTCACACATTTGCTTTTTCTGAGTTAGAGGTTAGTAAAACCCTGGTAGATACCTACCAAGTATCTCCTACCAGCACAGCTTTTACTTTCACACTTCAAAGCAATTTAATTTGTGTTAGCTGGTTGTTAGGTCAAGTGCTAATTGTAAGTTAGTTTTCCTTGATGATGAACAGAGTGTGTGCCGGAGATATTAAAATCTCCTTCTTTTAGACAGAGAGTAATCATGGTACTGGTAATGAAGGAATGGTTTCACACTTTGCACCATGAGAACGTATTTTAGAACATTACCCATTGCTAGGAGCTTGCTGGCAGATTAAATGAATAAATGGCCTAATCTAATGGCAACATTTCTAAATTGAGTAAAATAAAATTAACTTTAGTGCTGTTATCAGTGTACTTGGCTGTTGTCTATATGACAGTTCTTTGGGAAAATTATGATTGACTGCTCTCAAGGCAACAGTTGAAATACAGAGGGTAATGGACACAGGGAAACAAGACAAAAGTGAACAAAATTGTGTGGTATTGTAGCTGCTGAGATGCAATGTCAGCAAGTCCTGATATTTTCATTCTGTCTTGCAATACACATACAGTTTTTGACAAGCTGCCAAGCCCTAAATTTGACTGTTTCTAGTCACACTGGCTGTCTCAGAAAACATTTTATTTTTCTTTTTTACTTGGGTAATGCCTTTTTTTCCTTGCTATGAGAAAAAGAAAACATGTCTTGCTAACCAAAATTTATAGATCAGGATAGAAGCAATAATAATTAAATTCTGTTTAGTCATATCAGCAGTTCAGGGAGAAAGGTGTCTGCTAGAAATTTTCTCTATGCTGTGGATATTGATATAAACATTGTAAGATAAAACCTGACAACTACACTTTTCTCTGAGTTTCAAATCAGATTTTAGTTCATTACTTGTGGTAGGGCTTATGAAGTACATAAACTTTCAATTCTAACAATTAGTTCTGTTTCTTTTTTTCCCAAATCACTTAACAATAGATCAAAGAAAGTATTACAATTTAAAATATAGCCTCAATTTTCTAAACTTTCTTCCCCACATATCAGACTTCCTAAAAAGTGCAATTTTACTGCCTATTGTGTCCTCCAGTTTCTTCAAAATTGATAGATGATTGTAGAGCACTGTTAGAGTCCACAGACTACTTTTCTGTATGAAATTCTAAAAAGGGCTAAGAAAAGAGCAGTTACTGAATTACTAGGTAATCAGGTTAATCTACTCTTCAACATTATCTAAGATCTCTACCAGAAAGAATTATGTAAAATAATACTATTTTAGATATCTTGTTCTGAAGCTAAATCAAGAAACTCACTATAAAATGAATGAACAGATTTTTTTAGTAATAGGAGAATAATGAGAAAAATTTCAAGGGTCGAAGTGGTCTACGCATGGAAAGGCATTTGTGTCTTGAAGTATCTCAGTAGCTTCTCACTGCAGTGCAATCCTGAAGTTGTTCAATCATTTGTAGCATTTCAAGAAAGGCCAAAAAATTTTCTTTTTTTTTTTTTTTTTAGTATTCCCGTCTTTTTCTAAAACCAAGATAAGAAATTTGCTCTAGATTAAAATTAAATTTAAAATTAAATAATGTAAGTTTTTTTACATTGTTTTGTATAATTTTCATTATTTTGAGAAATTAAAAATAAGAATTGCACACTACATTCTCAATCACAACCTGAGGGAAATATGTACTGAGATTATCTTTAGCAGACAGCAGACATCACACAGAACAGTGTGCCCCCATTAAATAACCTGCTAGATACAAGGTATTACATAATGACAGCTTAATGAAGAGTGACACCAAAGTTCTTAAATTTACTGTACCTTCATCTGCTGCCAGTGGTAGGTCCATCATTCCATTTGTAGTCTCACTGAAACCAATTGTGGACAGAATTATTTTGCTAAATTTGGAAGGAAATATCTAAAACATGCATGTCTGAACATATGTATTTATCTTGTATTGAATTTCAGTACAGGACTTTTAAATGTCCTTGTAAAAGTGGATATAAGTTTTAGCTGAGCAGAGACTAGAGGATCTATTCACCTAAGTGTAAATTTTTGGTGGCTATTAGAGAGAAATCAACTGAAATAGAACTACATGAGAAGGAAAAAATACAATTATCTGTCTGTCCTGAAGTAAGGAAAGAGCTCCAGCATATTGCTCCTAAATTACACAAACACTCAGATTATAGAATGAAGGCATAGCCATTCCACATTACTTTTCCATGTCCTTTTGTGAGGTGGAATGCCACTAAGTTAGATTGATGGACCTGCTGGGAATCTTTCTGAGGCTTATTGCTCTCTTGCACATATACTGCTGGTGTTTTCACAGATGTATGGGAAATAACAGCACAGCACTATAGCAGGTTTATAGGTGAGATCAACGGATTCTGAACTGTGAGAGAATACTTGGCCTTTGTGAAAAACTAGCAGCGAATGCTCAAATTTGTTATCTGCAGCCTCTCCGAAAAGGAGTGGTCTCTGTGGCCTACTTTAAAGTATTAGTACAGCAAGTATATACAGCTACTCTTCAGATTGTTAGGCAGCAAAGATTTTCAGTATTTTGGAAGAATCTGAGAACACATTATATAGGGAGTTTCGTTTTGATTTTTCTTTCTGAAACACAATAGAACTGGAGAGAGATGACTACAGGAAGACCAAAGGATTTAGTAAGAACCCTAAATGAATCTTCTCAGTCAGAGATGCAAGTAATGACCTCCAGTGTGCTGATATCAATTTGTGAAAACTACCCTCTGGGGTCCTGCAGATCCTTACAGATTTGGTGCCCCAGTCTGTGGCTTAAGGCTGGCCTGAATAGAGGGCAAAACAAAACTTTATTATTTGGAGGAGGAGCATGGTTAAAGGCACCTTCCCTATCAGAGTGCAGAAAAGGTGGTGCTAGCTCCATTAATCTTTATAATGACTGCCTGCTACCTGCCCCATAAGCTCCCTCTGGGGCATTGTAAACTGCAGTAGGCACATTGGCTGAACAGGAAATCCTTCTCCTTTCTAAGTGAAAATCCAGAAACTGGACCTGAGGGTTTGCCTCATGATCCTCAAGAAAATGAACTTCCATTAACTTTTTTGTAGTCTATGTTTTATCATGACTTTAATGGTTTAATGATTTAACGGTCCTTGTAATTATGTTTGCAGATAATGTGGCAATTGGCTCCACTGTAGTTTGTATTTGAAGATAGAATTTTCCATGTTACAGCTTTCACACGTGAGAATTTACAACCATAAAATATGTTTAGACTATCTAAAACTTTTTTCCTTCAATAGATTGCTTATGCATGAAGAAAAAGAATTTTTTTACTTGGTTACTAATTCTTTTCCCCTCTACTTTCCATCACCTGAAACAACTTGATTTCCTTTGAATACATGCAGCAAAGAAAGTCAAAGAAAATGAAAATGAGATAGGTGTGTTTTATTGCTTCCTTTCCTTATAAAGTAAATATATACGTCTCTTCTAAAAGATAACTGCTGTTCAGCATTCCTTACATTTAGCAATCATCTTCATTAAATGTGCAAATGATCTCCTAAATAGTGACTTATAAGACGTTAATGCTGTAGTAAACACAGAAAATTGCGTAATAAACTCATAAATATATCTAGGTGTGAATTAACTGCTTGAGTTAATACAAATAATTTTAAGTTAAGTTTTTAGAGAGAGGGAGTGTATGTTTGGAAAAAAGATTGCATTTATCAGCCCAAATACACTTGATTTAGGTGTATGCTAGTCTCAGCAGAAGTGGCACATCCGGTCTCAGTAGTCCTTCCACAAGAAGTATTGCAGCAAATTATATTTTTGATTGTGTATGGGTTACACTTTGTTTATTTGTTTGTAATTTTTCTAAGAAATTTAAGAAACAGGCCTTTGTTAAAATCTATATGTCAGAAGACGTTTATATATAGACATACATATACATGTTCTCTTATGTAACAGGTGGCATATTTCTCTACATTCTGCACACAATTTTGCTCCCTAAACTTTGCCATATCAATAAGATGTCATTTTTTTCTATACTCTCTATCTAGTATAAGGATTTTTTATGGAGCATCTGCCTGCAATAACAGGTTATCTGTGTAGAGCAGGTATTCAATTTTTGTTCTGCTTGGACAAGAGACAAGAGGAAGGTCTGTCAAAATGACAAGTGCAAACAAATTGTAGCACACACTTCAATTGATTCATCATAGAGGTCTAATTGTAAATACAAAAAACCCATCTGTAGATCCTATAGCAAAGGTGGTAGTCAGTGGGGTGATTTTGGCCCCACATGGGGAAAGGTTTTCTTATCTCCTTGGAGAGTTCAGCTGTACTGCATTGCTATACCAGCATATAACTCCTATGAATACCATCATTGGAATGTCTCATATTTTTGGACTTGTAAGTATCTTTGCTACTCAGTATAAAAGCATCTTCACTTTTAAATAAGACAGGGAAGGGATGTCCTTTTTTGAGCAAAAACTCTCCAGAGAGGCTGGAACACAACCCTAAACCCTCTGATTCCTCAGTAGCTACTACCAGGGAAAGACTGAAACCTTCCAACCTCCTTCCCACCAACACAAGTCCCACTCAAACCTAAGCTGCTCATTTGATGAATCCATTCAGGGGTGGTGGTAGGATCTGGGGAACTTCTCTGTGGAGGATTCTGTGCATAAATATCTTGCAGCAAGAAGTTATCCATATTCTAGGCAATAGCATCCACATCTGCCAAATATTATTAAAAGAGAACATAACCTGAAAGAAGATCAAATTACTTGAATTGTTTCACTTATGCCTCGCAGTTATTACACTTCCTTAATGAATATTTCACCTCCTCTAATTTAGCTTAAAAACCCATATTAGGCATCTTCACTCTATGTGCAGATGCTATTTTATACAATTAGGTCAAATGAAGATTTTCTTGAATTGAGGAGCCAAGTTTTATGTATACCTGTGCATTTCCATAAGAGATTTCCCCTTTTACTCATGTGTCTACAGCAAGATTTGCATAAGCAGAATCTCAATTTGAACATTAATTTTCTGCCATGAAGGAAACATAAATCCTACACTCTGAGAATCTGAAGAAGCCAGATTTTGCACTTGTATGATGTTAATAATGCCAAGTTTTCTTCTTAATTAAGATCCTAATTTCACCTAAGTGAAGCAAAATTCAACAATTTTTTAATACTAATTGAGGGTCCATCAATCTGACAAACAGCATGTTATTAATTTAAAGACAGTCAAGATGATCACACATCTCAGAGATTATAATATACAGTTACTGATATTGGTGACAGAATGCATCTCATTAATAAGCCTTCTGTCACATGTTGGTGGCTATTCTGCCCTTAAAATAAAATAAAAAAAATCTCTTAGTAATGGAATTCAACTTATGTTGTCAGTAATGGAATTCAACTTATGTTGTCAGACAATAAATCATCTATATCTCTGATCCTGACTCAAATTTAATTTTGTCGCCTATGTAGGACATTTTATAATAAGAAAATTAATAAAAAGTTCCCAAGGGCCAATTTTGTATCAGATGTAAGGTCCATGATCTCCTTTTTTTCTTCTTTGTGTATTAAAAAAAATCACTTTTTGGCTTATTCAAAAGAACAATAAAAGATAAAAAGAAGCATTTAAAAACTTAAATCATCTGTTTAGCAAGTATTTTAGAAGTTAATTACCTCAAATGTAATGCTGGCCAAAAGCAGATTCCACCTCCACAGCTCACTCGCGTCTCGCATCTCTGTGGAATTCCACATCTTGATGTTTAAAGTATGGGTGACATATTATTTATACTGGTTTTGCACCTGACATTTATTTGTTTCTCTTCTCTGACAAGACGAGAAAATAATGTGTCTTGTCTTGTCTCAACACATACCACTCAGATTCTAGCTTACAAAAGTGGAGAAACACGCATTTTTTTTTTGTCATATACATGGTTCAGCGACAATCAGTTTAGATATTTGTGGATAAGAATATACCCAGTATATTGTTCAGTATACACTGTGCTTTCTCTTTCACTCTGAGCCTTTAGAGTGCACAGGACAGACACCAAGTTCAGTAGTTATTTTTCTTCCTTCAGATTTCCTAAAAATCCCTTGCTTTCAGCAGTTCATATACAAGTGGAGAAAATTCTGCAAGGTATTCCCACTAATGTGACTTCACACTTCTTAGTGAGCTGGTGAGTAGCTTGACTACTTTTGAGGAGCCTTTTTTGTATATTTTGGCAGGAAGCAGCAGAGTACGTTTCAGAACAGTCAATGAAATTTAGGTGAGACTGACAGAAAATTGAGAGTAAAAATTTTTTGAAGACCTCAGCAGCAGCTCAGAGAAGAGAATACAATGAGTTTAGATGATAATACAGACAAACACAACTATGCACAGAGAATATGCAGGAATATCAGAATTGGCTGCATCCACACAGAATTCAGCAAATATTGTAATTTTATGGCTGTAAAAATCAGTGATACTGAGTGTTAGATGTTGGAGTTGTTGCCTGTGGTATTGTTTGTCTCACTAAAGAAGACAGCATAGGGCCCAATTAACTCGTGTTACCTTTAGTTAGTGTCAGGAATTCACTCAAGCAGAAATCACATAGCTTTTGTGTAGAGGCCGGATTGCTACACTCAAATCAGTTTTTCACCTTGTTCATCTTAGCATGTCCTGGCAGGAGTATGATATTATAAGGACTAGAAACAGCAGCCTTGGAAATATTTGAGAGAACCACCCCTTTAAATGTATATTTTACGTTTTAATTGCATATTTATTAACATACTTAATTACATATTTGCAAAATGTCTCAGTTGTTCAGTTAATATATTAAGACATTAATTGGTGATAAATTTAATATATGCATACCATATTATTATTGTGGTTTACACTTTTATATTCATTGACCTAAACTGTCTAATTTCTCTTTCCATCACTAACCTGTGGCTTGCAGAAAAATGGCCTCACCTTCTCTGTCAATGTTTCTAAAATACTATCAATTTCTGTCAAACCCCTAATGTTGATAATTTATCAACTTCCACTTCTGTGAAGCTGTGCTACAACAAAGGCCAAAACCAGCAACCATTCTTTTGGCCAAGACTCTATCACACTGGTCTAAGCCAATTTTAGTTTAGATTTTTCCTCAACCCCAAAAAGCAATAGCTGAAATAGATTGAATCTGCAAAAAGAGTTCTGTCTACAAGAATTGTGGGAAGGAAAACAAAACTAGAGCCATGTTGCTCCAAATTAGAAGAGTAAAAGGGAGATTTTTCTGACTGCTTTTTGGCAGGAGAGGGAAGAACACCGGATGGGCTCAGTCTCACCTCCTGTCTCAATATGTGTATGTAGTCTCCAATGTAGTGATGTTCTAAATCAAATCTGTTTGGAAAAAAATGCCAAATGGACATAGGCTGCTAAAGTAATTGGCACTGTCATTGTGATTGATACGGTGTATTGGTGAAACTTGCAATCACATCTTTCTATTGGTTTTCCATCATTCTCACAGCCATCTGGTTCAGGTTACATTTTTAAATGTTCAAAGATAATCCAAGTAAGACAGTTTTCAGGTATACTGCTCTGAAGAAGAGAGAAAAAGTCTAAATGGTAGTTGAAATGCAGTCAATATTTTACATATTTATATCTAGAATGCAACTGAAGTTTCATATAAGCTCAGATTGATAATATTTAACTTTACCATATTGTATCATGCAACACAGCTTTATATGACAGCTTAGTGTGATTTTGGAAAAAATCCCAAACCTTTAAATTCAATACTTCAAATACTCTTGAAGCAATAAACAGATGTATAGCTTGAAAACTAATCTAAAGTTCTTAGACACTTTATAACCACTGAATTACTATTTTATACACCAAGCATTTATTCATATAGATAAAAGGAAGTTATATTCAGAAACTATCACAAAAGAAAATAATATGTTTTTTGCCTAGCAAAATTTTAAAAATACTTTACAGCAAAATTTAGAAGGCAGATCTACGTGCCCTGCACTTCCTCAAAGCAGTTTATTTGGTTTACCTATTTCCTATGCAAATTTTTTTTTGCTACTTAAGTTCTTTGTAAAATAAAAAATTGGATGTTCCAGTGACAATTTTATTAATATTGCTGTGTACTTTTAATTACAAGTTTAAAGTTATAAATATCTGCTTAACCCTAACAATTTGAGATAAAATATTGCATTCCAAATATATCACTAATAATAATCTGGGGGACTGTTTTTTTTATGTTCAGCTGCCTGACTTACCAGGTTAATATTAAGGAAAGTACAACACTATTTTGGTAAGAAGCACAAAATAGATATAAGACATTGACTTTCCATCTGAAAGTTTTCTGCTGAAACTGTGAAAAATCTCCTCAATTTGTCCCATTTGGAAAGTGCATCGTGATTTGAACATAAATAATGAGGACCTGTATGTATCTCAGAGGAGATATCTGTTCCAGGTGTACTGTGATTATTCCATCCTTAGATAATAGAAGCCTAAGATGTCTGTTGCTATGACTGCCTCATAGCTGACAGGGTTTGCTCTGAAAACAGGATGAAGCATAGGAACCGAAAAAGGAATTTTTATTTCTTTTGGAAAGAATAATACATTTGATCCACAAATAAGATTTAGATCTTGTCACACATGGACACACACAATCTTTATTTTCTCATTGAACTGAAAAGTAGACTGTTTCCATTCATGGTCTTTTTTTTTTCTATCTGTTACCCATGGAAAATTGTTTCATGCTCTTGAATATCCTTCAGGTAGGTGCTTGACACATGAGAACTAATGAGAAAAAGTTAAATAATTAAGGAAATACATTCAAATTTGAGGCAAAATTGTGGCTAAAAACATTTTTTCAGATCTCTGAGCATGGCTAGGGATATTTTCTCTCTTATTTAAATTTACTAAGGCAGAATGCTACTTGCTATTCTGAAACATTTGAATAGATTTTTTTCTAAATTAAATTATTTAGAACAAAGTAAAGAAAAAAGTTAAAAAAAATGTGTGCACAAATTAATTTTAAATTGATATGAAAGTGCTACAAAATACTGCAGAAATATTTTAGAAAGTTATCTGTAATTGCAAAGTTAAATGCAAAACAAGAGCAGAAATTTTAGAGAAATAAATTTTCAAGCTTCCTCCAGTGATTTGTGTACTTTGTGGAATGCTAGTAAAAAATCCTTGTTTTTTAAGCAAAGAACCATCTGGTAGTCTGACTGGGTTTAGATTAAGCCTAAGATTTTAAAATTTATAAGTGCTGCTACTTTTATTCAGACCTGCTATTCTGCATAACTCATTTTACATCCATCTTACTTTCTTTTAACCTTAGTGAAACATCTGTTTTTTTCCCAACTCTTTGGAAAGTATTGTTCTACTTTCTAATATATGTTACCAGCTGTCCCCACAAAGGTGAGAGTAACTCAGGTTTTCTTAATAGATCCCTTGGGGATGAATAGAGTGGACTGACACTGAATTATTGGTGTTTGTAAATATATATATATATATATATATATATATATATATATATATATATATATATAAATCATATTGTAAATTTTATAATCTAAATTTTATATTATATTAATAAATATATATCATAAATACATATTATAGTTATATTTATTTATATTTATATATTTATATATTTATATATTTATATATTTATATATTTATATATTTATATATAAATATATTTCTATATTTATATATTTATATACTTATACACTTATGTATTTATATGTAGGGTTTATTCTAAAACAAATTGTTTGCCACTGAAAGTAGGTATGTAGCCATTTTGGTTGTTATTATCTACAAAAATATAGCAATATGAAAGTATAAAAATATTGCTTAAGAAAATGCACAAAGAAAGAAAGAAAGAAAGGGAAAGAAAGAAAAGTTCAGCCACTGCACACCCAAAACGTTACCTCTCTCAAGGGATATAAACCTGGCCTCAATAAAGCACACTGCTACCTCCACAAATAGGCAAATGTTTTGAGTCATTAATCATTAGTAGTCCAATCTCTCACAACATATTATCAGGTATTTATAGAAAATTAAAAATTTAAAGAAATTAACTGAAGTCCCTCTTAAGAAGTAAATGAACAATTTACTGAAAATTTTATCAGCAATAAATATTTACTTGTTTTTTGGGTATTTTTGAGTTGAAGTAAATAATAGCCCTTTACTTATATATTTTATAAGCAATGCTTATAAAAACACACACTTTGCAATTTACAGTGATTCCCTGAGCCAGAGGTATCACACCATTTAGGAAATCAAAGAAAGATGGTGTCCTTACTACCTCCTTGCCACATTTCAGGTCCTGTGTGCTGGAAATTTCCCACCTCCAGGTATGGGGTACAGGAAGGAGAGATGGCATTTCTTTTTCCCAAGTCACTGTTACCCGTGATGAAGCACTGCTTTCCTGGAGATGACTGAACACCTGCCAATTAGAAGCAGTGAATGAATTCCCTTTTTTTGCATAGTTTGTATGTATAGCTTCTGCTTTACCTATTAAGCTGTCTTTACCTCAGCCCAAAGTTTTCAGTCTTTTACTCTTCCAGTTCACTCCCTCATCCCACTGGGGGTAAATGAGTGAGTGAGTGGGTGGTGCCTAGTTGTCATCTGGGGTTAAATCACAACAGAACTATGGAATACTCTCACAAAAATAGTACCTAAGTTAGATCAAAATTCAGACTATTCCAGGCATAGCAGTGAGTGAAAACATGACCAAAAGAGCCGAGCTGGACTAAGACTGTAGAAATAGTTTTGATTTGATATTCGGGGAATACTAAAGTTATTATATTCAAGTCTAATGATCCATCAGTGTTCCAAGGGTCAGACAGATCTTCAAGGGACATTTCAGGACACCTGAGGTAGATCTGAATCTTTCTTTGGAAAAGCCTCCTTTTTCCTGGCTTTTTTGGGCTGGAAAAAAAATTTAAAAAGCCCTCTGGGAATAATCTCCTTTGACTGAAGTTTTCCTTTGCAGGTATTTCCATTTAGTTAATTTAATCTAAAGATAATGATAATAGCAAGTTGCATCATCTAGTAGCAACTATTTACTTACAGAATAAATCAATTTGTGCCAAAACTTTTTAGGAGTATTTGATGGCAAATGACAGTGTTTCTTTTGAGGTAATTAATTTTATTAAACGGTGCATTGGTTTTGAAGTCAAAGTTTGATGATGCATCATTTCCTTGCATTTGCTTTAAATAAGGGTGCAATTGAACCTGTCCAATCAGCACATATGGAAGTGACATATACTTCAGAACAACAGTTAGCTTGATTCCATGGTACCCTTTTTAGTTAAAAATAGGGAAAGGATTTTTCAAAATGCATAGGTAATACGAATGAATTAGGACTTAAAAAGCTTGGACAACTATTTCTGTAGGAAGAGGATGCAGGCTGCAGTTAAACTATATTACTTTGAATAACTCTTCGGCTTCCAGCCTGGGTTCAAAGTCAGAACCATGATATGAAAATAGGTAGGTATGCTAGCTACCAGATGGCATGTAAGAATATGGGATAATTCAGTATTTTTTCACACATCTGCCAAGCAAAGACCTCGAAAAGCCATCCAGTCAAACCACTACTACAATGGGTATTTAATTTATAGGATCCTTCATAAACTTATGAACTGCCATAACAAAACTAGAAATACTGAGTGGTAAACACTGCTGGAAGGAAAATAAAAGCCTTTGTGTTGTACTGGATAGAAATCTTCTGTTTTGAAGCTTGAACATGTTCATGGTAAATTTCTGCTCACTTGTTCTTTTGCCAGCTGTGCCCCTCTGCTTAAGTGTGCTTGGAGATAGCAGTCATATTTTCTCTCACTCTTTGCTTTTTTAGGCAAAACAAGTCTTTTTCATTTATTCTCCCCTTACAAGATAGACTGTCATTCTCCTGCTGAGAGGTAGTGTACAATTAACTCAAGGATGGTGCTGCTGAAGCTACACAGCTTCTGAGCACCACAGGTTGAATCTGCCTGGCTGGAAGTGTGTGAATATTTATGTCTGTCAATGTGGGCTAACCTTTCTTAGGCTTTTTTGTATCTTAATTTGGAATAATCTTCAATGAAGATATACAGCCAGAATTGTAGACCATAGGTGTAAAAGAAAGAGTGTTTAAAGGATCAATGGAACATTTGACAAATTACTGAATTAAGTCTGCTGAAAGAGTGGTTTGTCACAGTATTTGCCTAGTTCAAAAGGCAAATTTCTTTTTTTAAAAGTTAAAACTTTTTCTTACTGAATAGAATTTTAAAATTTACAAAGAATTATAAATAACTTGGTTTCATGTTAAGAATTTATGCAATGGGTGAAATTAAGCAAGAAGAAATATACTTCTGAAATAAATTTTGCTATAAACTGAGGCTGCAATCTTATCCAAACTCTTCCTTCTGCTGGAAGGAATTACTGGAGGATTTTCAATATATAACATAGTCCTACATATGTAAAAATATCAAAACAAAATAATTTAGAAATTAGAGACAATACTTTTAGCTGTCTCTAATATCTTTTCATTAAAAGGGTATATAGGCCTTGTATCTTGATTTCAAGATTTGGCATAGAAAGTGGCCAAATATACTTTGAGTCTTCCCTTCCCAGCTTCCTGCAGAGTGATGTCAAGCCAGAAATAATCTGTGATCTAATTAGCCTCAGTTTCAGAAAATGTGTCTTAGTGTTTTGTTTTTGGTGTAGTGAATAATGGAAGAAACAATAAAGAAATGCTTGAAGGATAAGGATGGTCAGTAGCACTCTGACATTCAGATTTTATGTAAAGTAGACTTTTAGATGAAAAGAAATAATTTTATTCAGCTAGACTGATCGCATTTCTGGGTGGTCAAAATCCAAGATTCCCAGCTTGGAGAAATTCTGTGGGTGGGGTTTTTTTTGTGGTTTTTTTTGGGTGGTTTTTTTTTTTTTGTTTTTGTTTTTGTTTTTTTTTTTTTTTTTTTTTTTTGTTGTTGTTGTTGTTGTTGTTTTTTGTTTTTGTTTTTTGTTTGTTTGTTTTTGGTTTTGTTTTTGGTTTTGTTTGTTTTGTTTGTTTTGTTTGTTTTGTTTTTTTGACACACCTGATGCAAGAGTTAAGGAAATATTGAATGAGATGCCCCTAAGAAAGACCTACTTGGAAATGTTAGTCCAGTGAGGAGCTTCCTGGCCTATGTGTTCTGCTGTCACTAAAACGGTATAAGAGACTGATCTCTGCATTTCCATGCTAGAGTTTTATTGCCGTGGATACAAATGTGGTCACATGGGAAAATTTGAAAGATAACCATGTAACTTCTCTTGTATCTCTAAATCCCATAAAGTAACTAAAAAAGCTTTTTTTCTTTATTTTTTTTTCCTTCTCTTTTGGTGATTATGGGATAGTAATCCCTGAAACCTTGAATTTTTATGCTTCCACACTGCTAGGATTCCCTTGAAACAACATTTCTGGAAATGTCTGTCTGTTTTAATTGGGAGCCGTTGGTTTAATCTAGATGTGCATTTTTAGAAGAAGGGTGGAGTAGAAAGAGGAACAGCAAGGAGGGGAAAATACAGAGTGTAACATCTTGCTCCATTAAATGCAACTCCATTTTCACTGCTCACTCACTCAGAAGCGATCGGTGACACATGGGGTTATTCTGGTACAAATTACCATTCAGTTAGCAGAGCTTTATGACAACATGTTCTAATAGCAGTGCATTGTCATAATGTCACTGCAAAGCTTGGATTTGGCAGATGTAATTTCTTTTTGGAGACATATGATAATAAGAACAACCTACGTGTTTCACAGTGTAAAAAAAAATCAAAGTAACCAAGGTCTTTAGCTGACACAGTGGCACTGCCAGAAATACAGCATGCATTTGTATACAGAGAGTAAATGGGACAAAGCTTGCTAAGATAAACCTCTGCATTAATTTGCCAAGCAAGTCAAAAATATTAGTTTCATCTTTTATATCATGCCTTAATATCTAATACAATGTCAGAATTCAAATTATCTGGTGAACTATTTAAAGTTGTGACTGAAACTGTAATCATTGACAAATGACAAAAAGGCTTCTTTTGAACCTACAACAACAAAATGTACAAAATGGCACTGGATTTACAATCTATAATGTGATTGACACTGTAGAAACAAATAGATGGTTTTGCAGTTTCTTCAGGTTGGAAGTAGGATGCTCATCTAACAAACGAGTTAACTTCCTTTTTGGCTAAAGGAAACTATCCTGCTATCAAAAGACGGTAGGAACAAACAGAAGATTATTTCTAGGAAGTAGATATGAGGAATTCAGAGTATTTTCAGTAAGTGCACACTGTGAATCAGAAAGAAGAAATAAAAGTAGTGTTTGGAGAATTCATTTACATCAAATAGATTTGTAAGAACAACCAACTTTTTTTTTTTTTTTGTGAATCTATGTTGGAGTAAAAGTCTAACTAATGAAATGCTATTTAAAATGCACACAGTTACATGGTTTTTTTCAACCATAATACATAGGAGGGGCAAAACTACAGAAATTGCAACAAATGTCAAAATCAACATTGCCATGGAAAACTGAGTTGTGTGATAAAGCTATTGTTGGTGAATGGCTTAACTACATTTTAGTTGTGAATTGAGTGCTGTCAAAGACATAGTGTGCAATTACTCTCTATAATTTGTGGTGTGGTTTGTTGTTTTGTTGTTGTTGTTTTGGTTTGGGTTTGAGTGTTTGTTTGTGTTTGCTTTATTCTGTTTTGTTTTGTTTTCTTTTTGCCTCTATTACAAAGAACTGACCTTTTGTTTGACAGACAAATCTTTGTGGACACTTTCAAACAGTATATTTGTCAGTCTGAGACAGAGAGACATTTGTCATTATACTCTTGGCTCATGAATATCATATTGTGTTGCAAACGGTTCCTGCTAATTCACCTTGTAACAGTAATGACATCTGGATTTTTTAAAGGTGTAGCTTGATTGCTTTCAAGGAGACACAGAGAGACTTTAACATTGATTAACATTGTTCATTCTGCTTCATTCTTTGGGAAGTTAAAATAAGCTTAGTTGAACTATCTGGTAAATACGTGAAAAATATCAAGAGATTTTTAATGGTGTGCCAAAATGACACTTGTGTCCGTAGAATGAAATTTCTTGAATGATTTAACACTGCTTCCTTTATTCAAAGGAGAGCTGGGATATTTTGAGTAAAATTTCAAGGACGTTTAGAAACAACAGCAAATATTTTCCTCACCTTAGGATAATACTAAATCCCAAAGACACAAATAAAGGCATGTACTGAAGAACGTAGCTACTGTGACAAAACCTGGAGGTTAGGCAAGGTTGGAAATACTATCTTACACTGGCAGTGCCTCAAATAATTTTTAATCATAGTGAGGCTATCAGCCTCAAATCTTCTATGCTATATTTACGGTAGTGCTTTACATGTTTGAGGTTCCCAGTTTCTAACCAAAGAAGATTAGGTTTTTTAATATAAATTTTGCAGCTTTTAAACTTTTAAACATCTACTGGCTGAGAAATCAATGAGCTTTAAAGTGTTAAAATTCACAGGCACTATGCACAATGCAAAAATAGATGAAAAGCCATTAATACAATGCTTTTTGTAATGAATCATGCACACATGCAGAAAAAAATGTTTTGCTAAAAACTCACTTCCTTTGTTAAAAACTTTCCTCTAATTTTAACACAATTTCTTTATGGTGTTTCAGAGCAGGCGAGAGAGGGAATTGTTGTGTTGAGAAACAAATTACTAACTCATTTTACATCCTTAACTTATTCAAAATCAAGTTCCTTTAGGTTAAAAGTCTTAGTCAAATTCTACTCTTAACCTACAAATGTGATTTTGTATATGTGTGCTTGTTTAGGACTTTGCCTGTCTGGTTCTAGAAGTAATTTATGAGCTCTTTATGAGTAAAGGTTTTGATTTGTATTCTTTCTATAATTAGAAGTTTTCAGTGTATAGTTTGCATACTAAAAAATTCTGGTTCATCTCTAGCAGTTCTCAGAGTGCTTTGTCTTTTCAACTGGATTTGATTAATGTGTCTAATGACACCTAGAGAAACATCAGCATTGAAGAACAAGAACAGACTTCCACTGACTGCGTTGTTTTGAACTGTGATTTTGGTTTGACTGAGGGACACTGTTGAGAGTCACACAGATTGAAAAATACTAAAGCAATAGTATGCAGCAGAATCATGTTGTTTTCACAGATGAGAATGGTTAAGTATATGCACTGGTGTCTATGTATTTTTTTTCCTATTCAGAACAATATTAAATGGAAATACCTCACTAGACAGCCAGAAGTATTTAAAGTTTGTAGCTATATCAAAGGTGTCAGCACTGATCTGCATTCTTTGAGGCTGAAAGCCATGGAAAAGGAAAACATACCAGAAAAGGTTCTTTTTCTGACTCAAACAATATTCACTTTACAATATTGTATTTCTTCTCAAGTGTTCTGCTTGACTGCTGATTTGAAGTGTTGAACAAGAAGTTTATAATGCTGCCAACTTTCTGCTTGTTGAGCCACCAGACAATTCACTGCAGGTTTTCTCTTGTATGGGCTTTCAGAATAAATGGGGTTATATTCTGAAAGGACTAATATTCAGACAGTCAGACTGCATGAGTCAGGCTCTGCAGAAGGTGTTTTTGTGATCTGCAGCATATAGGAAAATCACCTAAAAATGTGCTCAGAATAGGAAGAAAGTTTGAGGAATCAGGAATACAAAACCAGAAATGAATATTTTATTATTTTAAACACCCCACATCTGGTGAAATTTATCTAATTTGGTCAACACAATGACAATGTATCTGTTTTTATTTTGTCCTCCTTGAATAGTAGCCATAGTTCTTTCTTGCTTTAGTTTTCATGAATAAGGAATCATTTTTTATCTGCTTGAAATATTACAAAATGCCTAATTCAGCCTGGCTTCCAATAGGTCTTACTTATTTAAGCTTCTATTAAAAAAAAGCCCCAAAGAATGATTTTTTTCATGTGGTGTATTTCCAATAGGTTTGCAGTAGTAATCAAACTGTAATCTGTCCACAAAACAGGAAAAGCTATAAGCCTTTCTCAGTATATTGTGTCATGTAGTGCATTTTTAAATTTGTTCTCACTACATAAAAAAAGCTCATGGATTTAATAAATATAATGTACAACACATTTAATAACAATCAAAGTTTCCATCACTTCTCTGTGTTACAGTGTTCTATTTATAAAGCATATAAAATAGAAAATGTCATTGTGGGGAAAAATTATGTTTCAGTAATAAAAAATGTACCACACCTAAGAGATTTGTATACTAAATGAGTTATGTCATTTGCTTAAATCCTAACCCTTAAAATAAGAGCTTAATTTTAGGCATTCTAAGAGCTTAAAGTATTCTCAACACAAGTTGTGGGTCACACTACTTGTGTTGCTTTCTTAATCTTAGACTACCCTCTGAAACAGGAGTGGAACTAGACAACATGATTTCCATGACACTTCAAAATGTCACATTTTTTAATTCTCAAAGCATACAAAATACTATCAAGTATTGTCTTGCTCTGTCACTTTCCTAAACTTTATTCATAGACAAAATAATTTTTTATTGAAAACAGTGGCATCATAAACCTCTGAAGCAAACAAAACATTTTGAGTGTTTTAAAGACATGTAAATTCAGGATTATGTTATTTCAACTTTACTGGTTTACCTGAATAAGTTAATTTAACTTGAACCCTTAAAGTCTCTCTATGACAATTCTTGATTTTATACACCTCTGTGGGACTGGAATTTTTGTAATTA
The DNA here is from genome assembly GCA_027886175.1 of Phylloscopus collybita. Taxonomy (NCBI): domain Eukaryota; kingdom Metazoa; phylum Chordata; class Aves; order Passeriformes; family Phylloscopidae; genus Phylloscopus; species Phylloscopus collybita. Next base: position 42,173,347 of record JAJNNQ010000137.1, on the reverse strand, counting down.
TTTAAATATTTTATTAGGGAGGTAAAAACTCTCTTAATCAAAAATACAAGTATGAATATCCAGCAGCCAAGGAAACATTACTTATTTTTCAAAATTAGTTTTGAATACATTTTGTTTCATACATATTAAATTTAAGTACACCTTACTGATTCTGTTATGTACTGTCATTGAATAAGTGAATTTAAAAATATATTTAAGTATGAAAATGAAAATTATATACTTCCAAAATCAATAAATGACATTTGATGCATTTACATTTTTGAGAACTTACTGCAAATATTGATATGTCTCTTAGAAACTAAATGTAGTTTAGTCAGATTTTGCAGTTAGAGAACAGTTAATTTTCAAACCCATTTTTCTGGTCATAGGAATTAATCCGTTCCAACTGTCAAATCAAATAAAAAAGTTAAAATTTTGCTGCATGTACGTTCCAACTGAAATAATTCCAACAAAGTAATGTTTCAGTAGTGACATGCAGATAATAATTCATATTATAAGTTTAAGCATATCTTATGGTTATAAGTGCTTCTCTGTACATTGCTGATTCTGTGGCAAAAAATACAACAGCCACTGGAGGACTGATATTTCTAAAACAGAACAGTCCTTTAAAGCATCATATTAAAATGAACTTCTAAAACCATTTCTGATGTTATATCATCAGTGTGAGCTTTTAAGGTCCAAAATAGGTCTGACAAAAAGGTAAAAATTGGGAAAAGATTCTTGAACTTTCCTGGTGGTACTTTCAGACAACAATTACCTGTTACCAGCATCACTAAAGTGTACAAATGGGCAAGGCATACAGTGTTATCTCTGTCCAAGCAATATGGTAAAACAAATCAGATCTTTTTATTAAGTACTTTGTTAACAACTCAATTGAAATATTAAAGGGCCCTGTTTTTACATTTATCTGAATTCTGATAAAGTTTAACTGAATGTTTGGCTTACCTTTAAGAATTACAAAACTCTCCTTTTGTTTCTCTGAAGGCTTCAAATGCATCTAAATCTGTTTTGATCATGACAATGTGTACAAACCCACAGCCATTCCTGAAAAAAATGACATTTGCGTGTGTTTAAAGGAATTACATATTAGCAACTATCACATTACTAGATTCGTGCCCTACATTCTTCTTTCAAAAGGAATCTAACTTTTAGCAAAAGCAAACTAAGGAAAGCTGGGAGAAAGAAATATTTGAATTAGTATATTGTAGAGGTAAATTGTTAGGGGGTTTTATTTTATGCTTATATAACTGTCTACCTCCAGGAAGATAACATCTGATTTCATATTTCATACTGTCATTCCACATGTAGGTCAGGACTTTCTTGCCATTTGGTTGGAAGACAGTGCTAATTAAAATGAAGATAAGTTGTGCCAAGATTTAATGTATTTTTCTTGTCTGAACATGAAGAATTAGCAAAAGAATCCGTTAAATAACACATGGAATCTAACCCAGGTATTTCCAAGGTGCTTTCCTTACTCTTTTACAACTGTGGTAGAATAAAGCCAAAGAGGAATACTACTATGAAACTGAATACTGGAGTTATCTGGGGTTGTATTAATATATGTAAGTCAGCATCATACTAGATATTGCAAAATATCAACAACAATTGCGCTTCATAGGATCATAGAATGGTTTGGATTGGAAGGGCACCTTGATGATCACCTAGTTCCAATGTCCCTGCTGTGGGCAAGGACATCTACTAGACCAGGTTTCTCAGAGCCCCATCCAATCTGGCCTTGAACACTTCCAGAAATGTGACATCTACAAATTTCATGTCTAGTTTATTCCATTGCCTCACCACCCTCCGAGATAAAAAAACATTCTGATCTAAACCTACTCTCAGTGTGAATAAATTCCCCTTTGTCTTGCCAACACATGCTCTTGTAAATAGTCTTGCCTCATCTTTCCTATAAATTCCCTTCAAGTATTAGAAGGCCACAGTTAGATGACTTCAAAGTCTTCTCTTGTCCAGGCCGATCTCAATTCTCTCAGCATTTCCTCGCAGGGGAGGTTTTCCCTCCCTCTGATGAACTGAGTTTTTCTCCTCTAGGCTTGATCCAGCAGGTCCATGTGCTTCCTGTGCTGGGTCCCCAGAGCTGGGTGCAGCCCTGCAGGTGGGGTCTCACAAGAGCAGAGCAGAGGGGCAGAATCCCCTCCCTCCTCTGCTGCCCACGCTGCTTTGGATGCAGCCCAGGACACGTTTGGCTTTCTGGGCTAAGAGTGCACACTGCTGGGTCATGTCCAGCCTCTCATCCACCTGCCCCCACAGGTCCTTGGCAGGGCTGCTCTCCATCTGTTCATCCCCCAGCCTGAACTGAGAGCAGGCTTTGCCCTGACCCAGGTGAAGCACCTTGCACTTGGTCTTGTTAGACCTCATGAGATTCCTGTGGATCCATTTCTCAAGCTTGTCCAGGTCCCTCTGGATGGCATCCCATCCTTCAGGTGTGTCAAAGGCACCCCTCAGCTTGGTGTCATCAGCAAATCTGCTGAGGGTGCACTCAATCCCTTTGTCCATGTCAGTAATGAAGATATTGAATAACACTGGTCCCACTACAGACCCCTGAGGGACACCACTTGCCACCAAAGTCCATTGGAACTGTGAGCTGTTGACACTACCTTCTGGATGCAACCATCCAACCAATTCCTTATCCACCTAACAGTATATCTGTTGAATCCATCACTCTCCAATTTGGAGAGCAGAATGTTGTGGGGGACTGTGTCAGAAGATTTACATAAGTCCAGATAAATGACATCTGTAGCTCTTCACTTATCCCGATGTAGTTTCTACGTCATAGAAAACCACTAGGTTATTCAGACAAGATTTTGCCTTGGTGAAGCCATCCTGGCTGTCTCAAATTACCTCCCTGTCCTCCATGTATGTTAACATAGCTGCTAGAAGGATCTGCTTCCTGCATTTCTCAATAAATTAGTTTTTGTGATGATATCAGTAGGATTGCAATCACATGTTGAAGTGTTAAAGTCAGAAAATTTATGATATCTTGGATGTCTGTGGATAATCTATAAACTGTAGTTGCTCAGTTTTTTACAGATTAGATCATGTTAGGGACTGAGATGGAAGTACTGGTTTTGACTAGGATAATTTTCTTTGTGGTAGCTGTGACTAGGATTTGTGTTGAAAACAGCACTGATATCACAGGGATGTTTTAGCTATTGCTGAGCAGTGCTGACACAACGTCAAGGCCCTTTGTGCCCCTCACACTGCTCTACCAGCAAAGGGGCTGAGGGTGTATAAGGAGTTAGGAGGGGACACAGTTAGGATAGCTGACCCCGCTGACCAGAGGGATATTCCAGACCATACAATATTTTGTTCAGCAACAAAAGCTAGGGAAAGAGGAAGGAAGTGGGGGGAGCCTTTGAATTGTCTTCCCAAGTCGCTATACAAACATGATGCAGTCTAGTTTTCCTGGAGACAGCTGAACACTGGTCTGCTACTGGGGAGTGGTGAGTAAATTCCGTTTTTTTTTTTTCTTGTGTGTGGAGATTTTGCCTTGCCTATTATACTATCTCTGTTTTAACTCACAAGTTTTCTCAATTTCATCATTCGCATTCTCTTCTGCAATCTGAAGAGGGACAGTGAATGAGTAGCTGTGTGGAGCTTGCCTGCCCACTGGGGTTTAAATCACAACAATGGAGTATTGAACCTAGGAAAATTAAAAATTGCGTGTGAATGGGTTTGAGAACACAGAATTTCAGTGTTAACTTCCTTTAATTTTAAAGGTCAGTTGGTTGACATGCTTAGGAATACTGGACAGCTGTCAGGTATTTTAAACCTTCATTGTTGAGACCAATGGATAGCAATAATTGACATTCTTTTTGGTGAACTTCTATACCAATTTAAAATATTCCTCACTTCCAGTTAGGGAAAGTCTGGTGTGATATGTAGAAGTACATTTCTGATGACAACATCAGCAAATAGATACACCAGTACCAAAAATGCTTATATAGAGAGTGCTGGAATCAGTAGGCTTCTCTGAATCATCAAATAGGTTTATAAATTAGATACAGATTTTTGTCTCCTTGTACATCAGTTTCTCTAAGTTTACAGAAAGCTCTATTTTGTAAGATTAGAGTGTAAGAAAGACAGAAGAATAATGTGATACACTATATAAATTCTAAAAGTATCAGAATGGGTTTATGGTTTTGATTAACATGTAGGAGATCTGGGTTCATCTTACGCTTGTTCCATTACATTCATATGTTATATTCTGCTTTAATTATACCATAAAAGAAATAAGAAAAAAAAATCAGGGGGTTTTTGTTTCCTTTTTTTATTCTAACTTTCTTTTAATCTATTATATATTTAGATGTATATGTAAATAAAGCAAATGTTGGAATAAATATAAAATATTGGTATTTAAATGTGTGTAAAAAATGGGGGGTGGGGTGTAGTGACAATATCTATATAACTACACTTATTATCATGCAGTCAGAAGTTAGACACAATTGTGAAGGGGTATATCCCAGATTTATTGGAAGTTCTTGCACAGCTATAAGCAGCCCATCTTCACTGGGCAGATTACAGGGACATGTATTACTTTATGTGTTAGAAACAGCAACCACTTCATCAATATTATGACTAATCTCACCCTGGATCTCAGCATACAGATGTAAGAAAGTATGGTACAGTGCAGATTCCTTCCTATTCCTTATTATGGATGAAAAAATACAAGATACACCTGAGCTTGTGTCTTTATAGCACTGGAATACAAATGGTAATTCTCAATGGCTTTTTATTCACCTTCACATTAAATCATCTAATTCTTACCAGTTCTCTCTAGACTCTGATTTAAGAGCTTTAATAAAGACATGGTAAACAAAGTAGATAATAATAAGTTTTAAAGCAGACACTGTTTTACATAAAGAAATTTCATTCTGTGGTCAGATAGATTTGTAAAATGATCATTTGAGGGAAAAATTCTTTATTTGGGCTGCAAAACCCAATGTTTTCAAAGCTTTCCCTTCTCATTTAATAATGACAATAATTCTGTCTTAATCACTTGTTTTACTTCCATAGAAAATATACTGCAAATAATAACAGATATATCCTTCAGGTATTGGATCTTTAGGTTGTCCTGAACTGATCAATTTTAGTTAGTGCATTAATATTTTCTCAGTATTTGTGAATTGTCATTCTTCTTCTTTTCTCTTAGATTAAAACTGATCAGACATAAATGCCGCAATTTTGATTTGTTCTCTCTCTTTCTGCAGTAAACATTGTTGACAGGATTGATTTTTTTTCTTTAATGCATTTAAAATTATTTCACCATTTATGAATTTTATTTTATTTCTGCACTACAGCTATTTTACATTACTGACAGATAAATTTACCTTTCAGAAGTTACAAAAGAAACTTCGCACAATGTGGAAAATATTTACTTTCTTAATTCTAACTCTTACTAACATTAAAGAATTTATTTGAGAAAATATTTTAAAAAACCTTCTCACATGCTGCTAATAATCATTGGACACTGTCAAGATTTTTTATTAAACCAGAACAGCATTTATTAAATTGTTTATTTGACTTGTAGTGTTTTATAGAATAACTGTATTGAGCTTTCCTAGTGTTTAAATCTCATATATATATATATATATAAATCTCTCTGTTAAAGAAATCCTCACTTTAAAATTAGAGAGAATATTAAGGATATGGGAAGATATTTACTTAAGTTCAGTCATGCACTGTCTGCAGCAATTTCCCTTTTTCCTGCAGACATGTTCAAAAAAGTTAGGTAATTAACAGAAATATTACTGTTCAGACCTTGCAAGGTATAGACAATTTTCATAACTGATGCAAGTGTCTCTGCCTTATGCAGCCTTAACTAAGCACATTTAAGGAACCATCTATTTGAAATATCTTTTTTTTTTTTTTTTCCTTTAAGAAATAATCCCTCCTAAACAGACAGGAACATTCAATATCACAGCTTCATTTGAAAAAAATCTAGTAAGTAAAATGTCCTTGCAAGAATGATGTCAAGTCACAGAATTCAGAATCTCAAACCTTTGACACAGTGGGGTTTGTTATTATACTGGTTATTTCCAGTTCTCTTCAATCTACGTGTAAGTACAGTAAAATTTATTATGTTTCAAAAGCTCCTATTTCAATTCATGTTTTATTGAAGAGTTTGAATATACTGTACTGGGAAAAATGGATAAAATTTAATGTAAAATTCATGCCATTACTAAAGTGGCTCAGTTATTTTGGTGTGAAGTGAAAGGGAATTGACCTGGGGTTCTCAGCATTTTACAGTAGATAATACTTTTGTATACAAGTGTCTCAGAAGAAGCTGAGATTTCTGGGTGTTTTTTAGGAGTGACTATTTTAGATATGATTGCAGATAAATTTCTATTTGTTCTTAGAAAATAAGAGTAAGTTACACATATTTTCATGACAACAGAGTATCTCTTCCTGAATATTAAATAACTTGGTGGCTTACAGGTGTGCATCCATATTACTTTTTAATCCTTCAACATTTAAGCATTTAAAAAATAAGAAAGATGTTGCAAAATATTTTAACATGTAAATAGCAATTGAAATTGAATTGTAGGTTACAAATGTAAGCTGTATTTTATAGTAAGACAAACTTTCTTGTATTTTGTTCTATTAAAATCTATCATCATCTTTACATTAAGTGTTTTTGTTTCCTTCTTTACAGAAAAGTGTAGTTACTTCAATGTCCTTTAAAATATATTTCTAATTCTGAGTTGTAGAAAAAAATCAACATTTTTTTTTCTTAAAATGGAAGTCAGTGTGTTCTCTGAGAAAACCTACTGCATTTCCTGGTATTTTTACAGCAGCTCCTAAATAATCTCTTACCATAACTGCTAAGTGAGAAAAAGTCTTTTCCAGGATCTGCTCTTAGGGTAAGAAACAAAATGAAAAAAAGAAAAAATCTGCCAAGAGGTAATATAACATATATTCTGCTGTCAATTATTATCGCTGATCTATTTTACAAAATTTTAGTGAGATCTCCTTTCATATTTAGCCGTATAGCCAATTTGGAATTTGAAAAAAATATGGAAATTTGACTTGATATGGTTTTTTTGTAAACCCAGAAACACTATAGCAGTTCAGCTTTATGGGTAGATTTACTGTGGGATTTGGGCAATAATGCCTAAAATGTAGATCCTCAGAATCCTTGTCTGGCAAGAAAGAAGCTCAGTTCCTTGGGCATGTAAATTTCTCCTAGCAAAATCCTATAGATATCTAATTTTCTGCTACAGGGTACGAGCAAATAGTTGAAATTCTGAGAACACTAATCTGTTTGGAAGCTCTCTCCTGTCTAAACTGCAGTGGGAGTCATAAATTACAGGTTTCTGTACCTGTCTCTATACAGTCTTTTCCTGAAGGCATGGTGAGCAGGAAATAAAACGGTAACTTTCAGTCTTTATTGTGTAGCAGCTGCCTGTAGCATTTTAATAAATATAAAACGAAAAAAAATATGATAGAAGAGTTTTACACAAGACATGGTATATGTAGCATTCCACTGAGATATATAGAGTGATTTCACAATAATAATAGAAAACAAGACTTCATAAATTTTCAGTTATCTCTGTGCTGTCCACCTATTCCCTTTTAAAATTCTTCCAGAAAAAGTTTTAATCTAATATCTCATATGGGAGAATGTAAGTCAGGGCAACCATCCCCTGAGCTGGTATATAGGGATGGAGAGCAGAATACCTTCTGCATCTACCATCCAGGAGATAGAAGCCACTTAGACACTCTCAAGTCTGTGGGACTGGGTGGGATTTATCCAAGGGTACCATGGGAACTGGTGTAAAAGCTCACCTCCGGACCACCAAGCAGGTCTCCATGGTTTATCGTCAGCCCTGATTAATTGGGGAGGGTAGGCAATGTGATTTCCACCCATAAGAATAGCTGGAAGGATTATCTGGAAAACTACAGGCCTGTCAGCCTGACAGCCCTTGGTGCTTGGGAAGGTTATGAAACAGATCATCTTGAGTGCTCACACAGCACATACAGAACAAGGGGATCAGGCCTAGACAGCATAGGTTTAGGAAAGGCAGGTCCTGCCTAACCAGCCTCAACTTTTATGACCCGATAACCAACCCAGTGGATGGGGAAAAGTCTGCGAATATCGTCTGCATGGACGGCATCAAAACCTTTGATGTAGTTTCCCATGTAATTCTGGAGAAGTTGACAGCCCATATCTGGGGCAGGTGCAGTCCTTGCTGGGTTAAAAACAGGCTGCATGGCCAGGCCCAGAGCGTAGTGGTGAATGGAACTAGATCCAGCTGGCAGTGCTCCCAAAGGCTCAGTATTGGGCCCAGTTGTGTTTAACAGCTTTATCAATGATCTGGACAAGGGGATCAACTCCACTGCTCCTGTATCGCTAGCTGTTGTGGGTGATTGTCATTCTCTGAGGTCCAGGCTGCAAACCACAACCCAAATCAATGTAGATGGGATCCCTCTGGCCTCTTTTTAGAGCTCTAGAAGCGTTTAGATAATGCTCTCAGACACATGGTATGATTCGTGGGGTTTCCCTGGGTAGGGCCAGAAGGTAGTCTGAATGATGCTTACGAGACCCTTCCAACTCTTGATATTCTGTGATAAAACTGAATCTCATTGTTCTCTACAACTACCTGCAAGCAGGTTGTAGCCAGGTGGGAGTTGGCCTCTTCTTTCAAGCAATCAAGGTCAGGACAAGAGGACACAGCCTCTGAATATGCAAGAGGAGGTTCAGACTGGCCATCAGGAAAAATTTCTTCACAGAAAATGTTGTTGAACATTGAAATGGACTGCCAAGGAGGTGGTGGGGTCACCATCCCTGGAGTTATTCAAGAAATGACTGAATAGGATACTTAGTGCTATGGTCTAGTAGACAAGTTGGTGATTGGACAAAGTTTGGACTCAATGTTTTTGTGAGGTCTTTTCCAACCTTAGTGATTCTGTTATTCTGTGACTCCAGATGTGTCTATGATAAGTGCTCTAGTAAAGACTCATAGAAGAGCCTATTGGGTAAAAAACCCCTTGGAATAAATATAAATATAAATAAACCAAAAAAAGATAGTTAGTTTCTTCCTAAATGTCCTCACTGGAGAGTATTTCAGTAAAATTTTCTCTGAAATGCTGGTATAAAAAGTCTGACTTTCTTTTCCCTCAGGTTGTCATAGGGAAAATTATTTTCTGTCCAATGTGACCTCCTTCCATGTGTGTGGTTAAACATGTTATGTGCAGGATACTTTTTCCAGGAAAATACACAAATTTTAACGATTACATAAAAAATGCTAGTATGGAATTTTTCATGACTGCTAGTGTTTTTTCTTATTTTTGTTTCTCTGACCCTGTGATTTCTGATTATGTCCTGTAATTCTCTGTCCATTTCTGTGACAGAAAATTCTAAAACTTTCATTCTGGGCTATGAATTAAAGAAGAACTACATCACAAAATGTAAACAGTATTTTCAATACAGAAGGATGCATAGACAGTGATGTGATTGCACAGAGGAAAACAACAGATCACTAGTATTGTGTTGTAAGGTATTTTCTTTAACTTCTCTAGCAGTAACATAATGATTTGTCTGAACAAATGGGAGACACAAAGATCATATAAGTAATAGAGAATGATTAGTCAGTCTTATTCACCCTTGTCCTTTCTGAGATTTCTGAACTTCTCTCACATACTGCATGAGTCACCTCTTTTCTAAGCTAAAAAGTACTTGACCACCATGCTTTTCAAGATCTGGAAGCTGTTTGACCATCTTATGTTTATCTGTGCTGTATTATTTTTTTAGGTGAGTGAGAATAACAGGACACAGTGTTCAAGGTGTAAGCAAGTCATGGATCTATATTGTGGAATAACAAAGGGGTTTTTTGGCTTTTCATTTTTTTCCTAATTAAAAAAGTAAATCAAATGCTAGAAATGGGTCTCTATTACTGAACTGGTAGTTTCATGGACCTGCCCGTCACCGAATCACTCCTCCGCCTCACCCCTGCCAAGATTCTTTGTTTTGTTAATAAGTAATTACAGCATCTCTTGTGAATATAAAATGTGATGCTGTGATCATTTCATATAAGTCACTTTAAATTTGTCTATTTTAAACTTCATATAACATTTAATTGCTCAAACAGTGAATCTTATAAGTTGCTTCTAAAATTCTTCAATATCTAGCTTTATATTTTGTGTGCGATAGACTCACCAGCAGACTTAACTCCTAATTTTTTTTGCTGTTACATGTGGCTATGGGAATTAGTTTGGATCCCAGGCCAGACCTCTGCAGAGCTCTTCTAGTGGCATTTGTTTGGTTACTGTGGGGAGATTCAAAATGTCTTCTCACTCACCTGTTTTCTGCCTTTAAGTGAAATATTTAGGTATGCAAGGACCTTCACACATCTGATGTACTATGGTCATACTCTAGGGCTGATTAGTTTTCTTTGGAAATCCACAGAAATGATATAATTCAGTTTGCCATTAATTTATGTGATTAAGAGTTTTGCCTGCATAACTGAGGTAAAAAACCTAGAGCACAACTGTCTGTAAACAAAAGGCCAGAAATTGCATGGTTTCAAATGGGTTAATATAAGAACCAGAATGGATACCACAGTGTGATGTTAGTTGGTGTGGAGACTTGGCTGGAGACTTGTACTGCTTCACTTTATTCTCTGTGCTTGCTTGCAAGTTAATGATATCAAAGGCTGCACAGGAATTTCAGGAAGAAGAGGAAATAATGCATGTCAGGGAACTTCAGGAGCAGATTTTTTTTTTTTTAGGATATGAAGATTCCATAAGTACTTGCTAAAGAATTTGCAGCAATGACTCATCTGTCATAAGTGTAGAAGTGCTGAATTTTTATCCAGCTATTATATCTTCAGTATTTCATCCCAGTGGAAAACATTTTACAATTATATTATTTTGTCATTGTAAACAGGTCTTGGAAAACAAAGTGATAAAATGTCTGATTTCTCTTCTAGGAATACAGAATAACTCATGATATGTGGAAACATGACAGCAGTTGCTTTGTTTTGCTCTTTCTCACATCAGTAAGGGCTATTTAAAACAACAGAATTCAACTATTAAGCATCTCTTCAGTACTGCTTCCTTTAAAAACATACTCTGGTAAAACAGAAAACTGAAGTTGGGAGGAGAGAAAGAGGACTCATAATCACCTATAAAACTGAAGTAATCACCTTTTGCTGAAATAAAACTGGTTTCTTAACTGTTGTTTATTCTTTAGTTATCACAACATATATTTCAAGGAAGTGTAAAACAAGCAAACCCAATAGAAATGAGAAAAAAACAACAAAACTTCTCTCAGAAATAACTTTCAAACCTTTGTATTTTACTTTTTAATTTACTTTGGTTAAATCTTTATAATTCTGTTGGAATAATCAGTTTGCTGAATAAAATATCAGCTCTGTTTGGGATCCTTTAACCTGTCCTTCATGTGACATGGCAGCAACTCAGAAAAACTGGGGTTTTTTTGGTTTTAATTAGGAAGGGTTGCACAACTTGGAATGACCTGCACTGTTGCTTTTTGACTCCTGTATCTTGGGTGACTTAAATGGATAAATTGTTGCAGAATACATAGGTGAACTGCTTTGCTGTTTCTGTCACCAAGTGTTGAGTCCTACAGAGGTCAGTGATTTTTATAGTACGTGTCCTGGGGAGAATTTACACATACTGAAATGTCAACTGATAGGATGAATATTGGTTAAAATTAAGACTGTAGGGAAAATCATGTAAGGAAAAAGGAAAATCATGTGCTCTACTAAAGTATTAATTACTAAGGAAAAAATAAGCACTTCTACTAACAAAATACATGTTCATAGATAGCATGCTTCCGTTCTGAATGATAGCTCATAGGACATGAAATAAAGATGAGAGACTCCAAATATTTCAGAAGGCAAAGAGCACAGAAAAAAGGCTTCATTGTCTAACTCTTACTACCTTTCATAAGGTGTTCCAGTACAGACTTAACATGATTGGTGAATAGGAATGACACCTCTCTAATCCCATTGGTTAAACTAAAGAAACAGCAAAACACTGCCTGGAGAAAGAGTGTTTTGAGAAAGGATAGTTATTTACCAAGATTGTTTTGAGAAGAAACTTTCTTGAGAAACTTTTCCTTGGGAAAAGTTAGCAGCTGCTAGCAGGCTAAAATCTCTCAGACCCAGACACATCAGGCCCACGCATATATAGCTGCAATGCAGAATATTTTTTATGAGATACCTAGGAAATTTATTTAAATATGAATATTCTTCGATGTCTAGGACTTGAAGTTCTGTAAGTGGAATTTGTTTCAAAGCCTTGCCTACAAAAGAAGTAAAGAGGAAATTATGTCTGGATGTCAGAGCTTGGTCCAGAAGAAATCCAGGTAACGTTTTAGTTATGAACATGAGGATCTTTTCATGGAATGAATTTTCTAGTAAGAACTTTGATAGTCAGGGGTCTGGGAGGCTGATCTTGGCAGGGTTTATTAGCATGAGTGCAACTCTATGCTGATTCAGTGATACTGCTTTGAAGAGTATCAGTGATGGATTCTTTTCACTGTGATTCAAAACTGTCCTGCACTACGTTGTGTACAGACCTTCTCTTCAGTTATCCTTGTGTTGCACAGCATTCTCTATAACAAGAGAGTCCCTTAGAATTCAAATCACTTTTGAAGGCAGTAGGCAAAAGCTCAGAAATTGGTCTCCTGTTGTTTACTGGCTATTTGTTCTCCCAATGAAAAGAAGATTATCACCTGTTTCAGACAACATAGCTTTTTTTCACTGTACTACCAGCCTTTTTCAGAAACTTCTGTGGTGATTGAGAAGGAAACAACAGTTTCACAAAAGGACATCTTTTCTTATTTCATTTCCTACTGCACATAGGCTATTTTTTTTCACAGACCACCAATTTCACTGCTGTACTGAAAAATGGAATTTTTTTTTTTAATATTTCCCTGCTCTTTTGGACTTCTACTTGCATTGGGATTTTTTTGTGTGTGGGGGGGGTTTTTTGTTTGTTTGGTTTTTTTTTGGTTTTTTGTTTGTTTGGGGTTTTTTTGGTTTTTTTGGGGGGGAGGGGAGTGGGGTTTTTTTTTGTTTGGGGTTTTTTGTTTGTTTGGCTTTTTTATTGATTTGGTTTGGTTTTTTTTTTGTTTTTTTTTTTTTTTTTTTTTTTTTTTAAATAAAACTTAGAAAGAAATTGAATGAAATCCTGAAATGGAATATGGAGTAATAAATGATGAAAACAATTCCAAAATACTACTGTCTCTAATTTTAAGGCCGTTGTCCTAGGGTGACTATGATGTTTGTATCCCCAGTCATCTATTCTGTCTGTGTTGGATATTGTACTCTGTACCTTTAAGACTGGTTCTGAAAGCGAAAAGGGGAAAAAAGCAGCTTGGAGTTTCTTGTGTGTAACAGAATTCACTCCTCCACATTCCTGCTCCTGGGTGGTGTTTTTCTTAAGCATAGACAGACAGCAGGACAGAGATCTCTTTGCTTTTAGTTAGTTTTAGCTAGCTGAGGCAGAGAAGTTCCCTGGACTGTTTTATTTCCTTTTCCTTGGGACTGTTTAAATCTGCTCTGGACTGACAAACCCAGAGGAGCAGCGAGGGCTGGCACCTGCGGCCGCCGGGCCTGGCCCTGCGGAGGGAGTGGGGCTGGTGAGAGACTGAGGGAGCTGAGCTGCACCCACGGCAGGGACTGCCTCAGTTTGCCATCTCTCTGCGGAGCGGCCAGAGGTTTTATTGTTTCATAGTATTCATTCTTTGTGCTTGTGGGCATCTTGTTTGTGAAATAAATTGGTTTTTTCTGCTTTTCTCCAAGGAGGTTTTTTCCTGGACCAGTTTTGGGGGAGGGGCTGTTTGGGTTTGCTCCCCAGAGGGACCCTATTTAGGGATTTTTCTCCCAGATTTGCCCTAAACCAGGACAGTCATCTTCATCCACTATTTTCAGCAGGATATCATACCTTTAATATTTGAACCAGTTATAGATAAATCTCCTCTGTATTATCTGGAAGATAGAAGTAGCCTCTCCATTTTGTGAGAGAGTTTTTCCTCTTATTTTCTTACCTTTTTCTCTGATTCCTCCCAAATCAGGAGCTCACATTAAATACTAAACTAAAGAGGTAAATAATTTCACGTTAAGTCAAGTTTCAAAAAAATAAAAACCAAACTTGTGTAATTAGCAGTTTTGCTTTTATATCTTAAGAATGTATCTTCAGAGTAGAAAAATATTTGTCTTCCCATATTTTAAAATAATGCCATTAGTGAGGGAAACCCAAAAAAAGTTAGAGTAGAAATGTAGGATATGTCTGTGATGATGAGGTGGGCCATGTTTTGATTGCTTCATTTGCTAGCCCTGCCTGTCTTGTCTACTGAACAAAGTTTTTTTATTGCCCCACTGTTTGACACATAGATATGAATTTAAAAAAGGCCCTGCAGAGTTTTCAACGTGGATTCATTGGAAACATAGTAGGAAGACAAGGAAATGTCTTTCTCTTCAATAGAAAGGAAAGGCAAGAATTTCTCTCCTCAAAGCAGGCTCAGTTGTGAGATCTCACAGTGAACTGGTGTTTTCCAAAGGATGTAGCAGTGAATCTGGCTTTTTTGGCCTTTCTAGCTGACTAAAAAGGTCAGGCTGCATGGTTACGACAGCACCAGCACAAGGGTTTAAGTGATCAAGCAAGGATATGTCAGTATTACCTCACTTGTCCAGAAAAGCAATTATCAAATGAAACCTTAAGTTTAAGATAAGAGTTCTTGCTGTTCATTTAACATTAAACTTTTTTTTTTAAGCTAACAGAAATTTGAGTACTTTTTTCCCCACCACTAATGGTCTATCCTATAATTTTCATCAGGTCAATCTATGATTAGAAGGGAATTGCCCAGACACATAAAAGGAGTTTTCCTTCAGGCTGCAAGAAACTTTAGGATATTGAAAACCTATAAAAATGGAGACTGCATAAGCTCTTTGGGCAGTCTGTAGAGACACTAAAGTTAACATGCTTTATGGAGATGCAGAAAAACCTGTTGTGAAGCAAAGAAAGATTTAGGTGAAACATGTCTTGAATAAAAAATCTTTCTGGCAAAGAAAATCTTGTATTTTTATTTTAATCAATCTATTTTCCCCTCTACTAAACCTTTCTAGGATAATATCTTTTTAAAATTATTATTTATGCAGGGAGGTTTTAAGAGTATTCCTTATTCCTTAAATTATTCCTTTACATTTCTCTAAAATAATTTTAATTTGAAATCAATTTATCGATTTCCAAGCAATTTTTGATTATGACTCAGCTTGGCATATGGTATTTGGCAAGTAAAATACCTGTAATGGAAATGGTCCACAATATTCAGTATATTTTTAAGTCATCATCCATGTAGTGATCCCCACCTTGAGTATTAACCCAGGGTACTTATGCTACTTGTTTGAGATATTGAGCTATAGTTATACTTCCTGCAGTTAATTCCTTGGAAAAAAAACAAAAATAAAAACCCCAAAAACAAAACCAAAAACAAAACAAAACAAAAAAAACCACCAAAAAACAAAACCAACCAACCAACCAACCAAAAAAAAAACTATAAAAAGGATGACATGATCTGCATCAGGCTAGTAACAGTATGTGACAAGCCAAGCATTGAAGCACGTTTAAGGAAAAGAGAATGTAAAAAATCTTCCTTCCCGTTTCTTGGTGTAATCAAACAGCTTATCGTAATTCTAAGGAGTTAAAATAGTCAAGTTAAAATTTTTAATGATTCAGCTCTCTCTTTATAAGTATAAAGCTGCAAATTTAGTGGGACCCATGTAAACAGTAGCAATTTTATTTTAAAATATTTTGACTTAAAATGTTATTTCTCATGCTGTTCACATATTATAATAAAATCTGCAGAGATTCTTTTAACTAGTGTTTTCCAAAGACACTAAGATTAGTCTTTGTAACTCTTTAAATCCATTTCTGTTTGTAGCTGCCCCTGAACAGGAAATGTCTCTTAAATCTATTACACCTCTCTGATTATGTTCACTTAGGAAAAAAGTCTCCAATTGAAGTTTAAAATCTTACAGGTTTTTCTTGACACACTTAAAAGTGCACTGATAAACCTTGTCGTATTTGATTATATGGTTAAATTAATGTTTATGGTCCATTAAAATAGTTTTAGAGGGACGTGGTGCAAACATTACTCAACTTGTCTTTGATAAGTTGTTGCTGATTGTGCAGGATGCAGCCTCTTGCTTCTGTAGGATTAAGCAAAATCAACACTTTACTTGTGCTCATTGCTTAGAAGGTAGACTAGGAAAGATCAGCATCTTATCCATTAAGCCATCAAGGTTCCTCTTACATAGCAGATGTGAAGCTTAAACTTGAGTCACAAATGTGAAGTTCAGCAGTTTTTGGTGCAGTGCATATTGGTATTCAGTGTTCTAAATGTCATTCCACAATGACAGACTACCAAATACATTGAATCATATCACTGAATGCCA
Organism: Phylloscopus collybita; assembly: GCA_027886175.1. Classification (NCBI taxonomy): domain Eukaryota; kingdom Metazoa; phylum Chordata; class Aves; order Passeriformes; family Phylloscopidae; genus Phylloscopus; species Phylloscopus collybita. The sequence goes on along the minus strand of JAJNNQ010000137.1, from coordinate 42,156,902 downwards.
GGAGACAGAGCAATTTTCAGCTAAGTCCAATTTATGTTTATAAATGGAAAACTCAGTTTGAGCCCTACTTAACTGAACTGACAATGCCTGCATGAGGTTAGATTTTTATGTGAGCCTGTTTATCTCTAATTATATGCTAATCAATTTGATTTCTCATTTAAACTCAAACCAGGAGGCTTCATTGTAATAACCAACTCACATTGAAGCAACAAAGCAGCTTTATATTTACCACATCAGCAGGGTTTAATTGCACATTTGGACAATGAAAATGAAGATAGATTCATTTTCATTGTCCTTGCAATGGAGCAGTGTACAAAGCACTTTTAGTTTGAGCTGACACATTTATGGTAGAGATATTAAAGTATAACATCCAAATATTTGCTAACACATTGGCAAGCTATTTTGTTCATATTTTTTTTCTGAATGATGCACATTGGCTGTGCACTGTTATATTTTCCGCTACTTAAAAATACTGACACTAATTGTATTACTTTGCTATGGCATAGGTCAAAAGAATAAACTTAGGACAGGCTCTCTTTCTATAAAAATGAGAGATAGTCTAAATTACATATGAGGAGCACAGACACGTTTCTTAGTGCAAGTCCCCAAAGAAGTAGTGAAAAGCATGCTATATTTCTAAGCTTGTGTGCAAATGTCAGGTAAAAATCAAATTCATTTGTGGACACTGCAGGAAAAATCCTGGAGAGGTGGTAGTACCTCTTTTTCTGCTCCTACAGATACAAAATCATGACGATTTAAAGCACACTTGAATCATTGCAGTTAAAATTTTTATTTCTTAGTCATGGCTTTTAATTACACAAAATTTAAGTAGTCTCTGTATCCATGATTGCAAATATACCCAAGGACTTTCCTGAGTCCAGTACAAAATAAAGCCAATATCCAAATATTTGTGTGAGTTACTCTTTTAAAATGCACAAATGAATATCTTCAGGAAATCTGTATGATATCTGATTTAGTTTTCAACCCTTTGACACATATTGAAAGTGTATTTGTATGAAATCTTTATCCCAGCAGAAAATATAGCAAAATGGTTTTTTTTCAGCATAAATCAGGTTGCTGCATAAATCAGGTTGCTGAAAAGACAAAATTAAATCTTGTTTTGATTTTTATAGCTGGGTTCTTTAGTTGTATTTTAATTGTTAGTATAATAAGATGTAAAAAGGAAGATTGCATTAATTGCTCTGAAATTCATTAAAACCTTGGAATTTTTGGATACATAAAAATTAATTGTCACCTGTCGCTGTGGGACACAATGAATGGAGACAGGGAGTGGTTCAGAAGGCTGCTGTCGACCCCTCCTCATCAGGAGGAGCCACAGGTTTATTTTCCAGGCTTCTTTTATACTTTTTACAAATGTGCCCACTTTAGAGGTGGGACCCCTGGGAACCATTGGTCACATCCAGAGACCACCACGTGAAGTCCCTCCTCTGGGAACAAATGTGGAAAACAAGATAGCTTACAGTACGTGACCTTGTTTACCAGTAAAAGTGCCTGGGAACAGAATTTCCTAAAACCAAAACATGGTAGGCACGAATCGTGGCAACATCTCACCCTTTCGGTTTATATAAAAAGAAAAGAAAAAAAGAAAAATGCAGATTTTTGTATCTGCTTGTGGAGAGGTTTTCGAGTAATCACTCGCAGATTTCTCCACTTGTCGGCTTAGGATGAGATTCACAGGGAGGGGGGGAGCTGACTTGGCACTTTTGGAGCAGACTTCGGGGAAACCTCTGATCCGCTGTTCGCAGTCTTGAACTGTCCATCCTCTTCGGCTGGACTCGGGATCAAACTAGAAAAAGAAGCTTCTCCCAACTTTTTGAAGACTGTCATAAATTTCTCTCAATTTATATATAAATCTCATAAATCTCTTCACCCCGAATTTAACCTATCATATAAACAAATTCCCAAAAGGGACCACAATGGCTTAGAGAGCGCTTTATCGGCGCTTGGGAATAATCCCTGTAATTTTCCCCAAATATATAAATCCGTGAGATCTTCCTTAGGTACATCAACTTGCCACTGCTCAAGGAGCTTTTCCCTTATCTCCAACACTAAGGTGTCTTCATCGTTTAGCATAAAGAGTATTTTTCCAAATTTCATCTCCTTATCAGAGAGAAATAAATCAGCAAAACCCACGGGTCAATTACTCACCGAAAATCCCTCTTTTCTTTAAAAAGGGGCAAGGTATTTTACCTTGTTCCCGCGGCTGCAGATCACGTCGGGGTCACCAGATGTCACTGTGGGACACAATGAATGGAGACAGGGAGTGGTTCAGAAGGCTGCTGTCGACCCCTCCTCATCAGGAGGAGCCACAGGTTTATTTTCCAGGCTTCTTTTATACTTTTTACAAATGTGCCCGCTTTAGAGGTGGGACTCCTGGGAACCATTGGTCACTTCCAGAGACCACCACGTGAAGTCCCTCCTCTGGGAACAAATGTGGAAAACAAGATAGCTTACAGTACGTGACCTTGTTTACCAGTAAAAGTGCCTGGGAACAGAATTTCCTAAAACCAAAATATGGCAGGCACGAATCGTGGCAACATCTCACCCCTAGTATAAAGAGTTCCATAGAGCATTTTTGGGATACTGTGCAGTTTTTCACTGCATTCTTCAGATGTATTGACTGGCATGCCAAAGCCATTCTTGTACAAATGCTGTTCAGCACGGCAAGACAAAAATACTTTTATTTATAGTAGTATTTCTACAAAGTAGACATTTTGAAAACACTCAAAACAGTTGGTCTTTGATCCAAGGCAATCACACTGTGAGAAAAATAAAGGTCTTGTAAGTAAATTTTGACTGTGAGAAAGTGTTTTATTTTGTTCAGGGGCTGAATATTGTCTTTAGAGTGATACTATTTGCACTCACATTGTGACTGAAGTGGTACCACGTGGACATCAAAACTCACTGTTTTTTAGCTGGAACATAGTAAAAACCCACTTATTTCACCATTTTTGCAGAAGATCACATAAAATAATTTTATCTCCTCTCAAATATTTCACAATTTAAGCAGTTTTAATTTATAAATTACTTACTCCTTATAATTTCTTGAGAGGAGTCCATTAATTTTTCAGAGGATAATTTGTTGTGATATTCCAGTCCTTTTTTCTTGGAGCAGTGGCCATCTCTGCTGCTGAATGAATTGAAGCATATGGTGCTTCCATCTCTTCACTCAATTTCAAAATAGTGTACACTAGAAAACTGTCATTATCAGATGATTGCTATAACCAATGCTTCTATCATGAAAAAGAAAAAGTTAACAATAAGAATTTCACCTGTGCAATTTCAAACAGGGTTGTGAGTGAACATAACAAAGAGTCTTTTTTCGGTTGCTGAGCTTGTGGAGGTCATGTGTTGTGCCAACATGAAGAATTTCAGCTAGTAAAGGCAGTCTGAGGTATTTACATTTATAAAATGTAAATATTTGTGCAGAATTTTTAAAAGTGGACAAATAATGTTGGGTGAAATTCAGAAGTGGTGGGGATTTTTTGCTTTCTTTTTCCCAAGACTCAAATTATTCAGCTGAAGTATAAAACAATTTCTGCCACACTAGAAAAGATTTTGAGAGTTAATCACTCTGCCAAATGAAAAAGACTCAGTAGCTGGGCAACAAAACCTCCAGTTATCTCTCTGTCTTTTACTGAACTACCAGCCACACTGAAGTAAACTGCAAGCTGAAGATAGATCACATGCATACTTAGATTTTTCCCTCCAAATCAAAATTGAACAGAAACATGATTGATTTATACTGTTAATCTGTTAAACAGTTAATCTTTCCTTTATAAACTGTTGAAGTGGTGTTCAGGAAGTATCATGTTTCAGAAAAGGCAAGTTTAACAGAGATTTGTGGGAAATCTTGAATGAAAAATGCAGAAAATGATAATAGTACTATCCCAGCGGTGCGTAAGACAAATCATGTATGCAGTACAATGGTTATGGAAGCGGCAAAAATACTTAGATATGAATTTTCTGTCATTTGATGTTTCAAGAAAATAAATAGTCAATAAATTTTCTAAGGAGAAATTAGATTTGAAAGGTTGAAAGTTTAGATACAATAGGAAGTCAGGTGTATTAGTCTATAATAATTAAAATACAGTAATCTTATCAAGTACAACTATTCTGCAACCAGGAAACGTTTACTCTCATCGTTTGTGCACAATTTTACTGAACCTCTGTATTTCTTGCTGCTGAGTTATCTTAGCTATTGCCACTTCCTTTGTTCATATTTTCCTTATCATTACTTGGCACAATTTACATTGAATTGTTATGTTAAGTATATTTGATGGCTGCAGTTGGTATCTCTGTATGTAGGAAAAAGAATTACAGCTTGTACATGGATGCTTTAGCTACTTTACAAGGGAGTCTACCAGTTCAGATTTGCATTAGCCCAAATGGGTGCTGTCACTGAGATTTTCCTTTAAGTGGATGTGAGCAAGCTCTCAACCAATTCCAAGTGAAAAACTATGCCACTGTTCTAAGGTGGCAGTGAATTGGTGCTCCTGCAGTGCAGCACCATACAGAAATGACTAAGGACCCTCTTGGTTTGGCATTCAGCCACCTAACACAAGGGACAGAGCTTTTGCATGCTTTCAGAAATGAACTGAGGATGAAATCACTGTTCAGTTGTTGAAAATTTCATCTCACTGTTTCTATTTTAGTACTTTTTGAGGTGTAGCACATTAATGACACTGCAAATTTTAATCAGTTGCCCAAAGTGGCCAAGACATTAATTCTTTATTTAAATTGGACAGATTTTATCAAGCATTCGAAAGTGATCATGGTAATATTTCACAAAATATGATGTTGATAATATTTAGCAAAATGTGCAGCAGTCAGAGTGCACAGTCTACTTCATCTTTTTAAAGACATAGCAATTCTGCATTATGTACTGAAAATGAGGAACTGAGTTTTTAGTAGTTCTTTTTAAATGGTCACTGTGGCTCTTATAAGGGACTCTAAAAGAAAGCCCTCTCGATTCTGTCTTGGGAAATAGTGTCTTCAAATCTCATCAGCCTCTGTTCCTTTGCCATCCGCTGTCTCATTCCCAGCAGCTTCAATTCTGTTCTGTTTCAGTTGACGCAGTCATTTGGTGCTACTTCATCCTTGAACAAGTCTGCTGCATTTTATCTTCTCTGCTTGTCTGACCACATTCTTCTTCTCTATTAGTTCAGGCAGCAGCAGGAACTCACCCATCAGGACCCTCCCTTGTGGACTCTGTTTTGCATTACATCTCCTGCTCAGAACAGGAATGGATTGTTTGACTCCTATGTAGGTAGGAGAACACAGAACAAGCAAAATGTATGTGATAAAAAAATCATTTGAGCAGAACCCTGGGGAAATAATGTGGAAAATAGGTAGGAAGAATGGAAACACCAGTCAAACACGAGGAATGTATATGAAAAGAGAACGTTAAGCAGAGCATCTATATTTGCAGTTTGATTACATTGGATGAGAAATATGATTTCTTTGCAAAGGTATAATAGGGGGAAGAAAATAGAATAGTAAGGTGTTCTTAGGTGAAATGTATATATGGAAGCATTCAGCAAAGAAATGAAGATAAAAATATCCTGTGAATGATACAAATATCTGTATCTATATCGATGTATAAATATATATATTTAGTGAACTGCTTCACTATGTCACATAGAAAAAAGAAATGAAGTAAACTGAATATTATAATTTTACTCTTTCATTTATTTTATGTGCATTATTCAGCTGAGCAAGGACCAAGAAACAAAGTTCATGTCTAAAAAGCATTTAGGACTATCTAAAAGAGATAGGATTCCATTTTCTAAAAAACCAATTGTATTTTAGATGAAAAAACATCTAGTTCAGTTCTTTCTCTCTTTCTTAAAAGTACTTGAGAACATAAAGGAAAAAAAACCTTAAACAATTTTGCAGTGAAAAAATGTGAGTGATAAGAGACTAAAAGAAAGCGAAAGAAAAGGATCAAAGAGCAGAGTCCAAAGGAATTTAAAGAGTCAAAAGGAACGTGTATGAGAGGAGCTCTTCTGTCTATATTTAACAAAGGACATTCATAAGTGTTTTAGTGTTGTTAAATAGTGATGTGAATACTACCCAACAGAAAAAGAATAAAATTGCAGGTGATTGGTTTATACTTTTTATCACAATTAATAATGTTCAGAAAAACTGGAAAGATAATTTCCATTGTATTAACTCATATGTTGTATTTCAGATTTGTCAGAATATATTATTTATAGTGAAAACTTCTAAATAATCACAGAATAACTGAGATTGGAAGACATGTAAGCAGGAATGGATGCCAAAAGCAAGGCCAGAGCTGATTGTCCAGAAGAGTATCTAGATGGGTTTTGAATATTTGCAAGGATGGAGGCTCCACAACTGCTCTGGGCAACATGTGCCAGTGTAAAACACTTTTCCTGATTTCTAGAGAGACTCTCCAGTGTGTCATTTCATACCCATTGCATTTTCTCCTGTCAACAGACACACTGAAAAGAACCTGTCTGTGTCCACTGTACACCCTCTCTCCAGGTATTTGTAAGCATTGATGAGATCCCTGAGCCTTCTCTTCTCCATACTGAACTGTACTGGCTCTTCAAGCCTCTTATGGACAGATGCTCAGTCTTTGAATCACATTCATGGTCCTTTGCTGGACATGGATTATGTCCATGTCTCTGTTGTACTGTGGAGACCAGAACTAGAACTCCAAATGAGGCGTAACCAGCTCTGTAGTCTTGAGACCAGTTTCTCTCATTGATGGGAAGAATTTAATTTGTTGTTTGATACTGGGAATATGTACCTTAGATGTTTTGCCTTTTACATCTAGAAGATGTCTCATCTCAGTTTGGGACACAGAACAGAGTAGAGGAACTAGATTCTTGAAGGGGCAGAAGTCTCAGAGAGGAAAATATAACTGCACCAATGATCTGCTTTGATGTTGACTTCAGTGTTCTTCACCAGTCTTTTTTAATACTCAGATTAGTGACAGTCAAAAATTTCTTTCTGATAATTATGAAAAAAACCCCCACCAAAACAAAACACTTCCTGGAACCAGAGCAATTGGGTAAGTTTATGTTCACCTTCATTTTTGTTAACCTGACATTGCAGAGAAAACAGGAAAGTCAGAAAAGCCAGAAATCAGAATTTATTTTACATTTTAGCATACTTGAAGCTTTTTTCACCTTTTAATAAATAAGAAAATATTTTAGAAGACAGTCTGAACATAACAAGATGTTTTTTAAAGTAAAGCTTTTTTATTTTCTAATGGTAACAATTTCATGCTGTATGTCTAGAACATTGTCTTTCAGAGAAATCCCTAAGCACTTCTTGTAAAACTGTTTCATTTAGAACTCATTCTGTTTACTCAGACATGGAATTGGGATATAATGAGTTTGGTATTTGAACAGTAGGAAGCAGCAATATGTCACATTTAGGAAAGAAGGGAGGAGGGGCTTTTCCCCATGAAATTTCTAAGATCATTTAAGTGGACAGAATGTAATTAATTGCTAAACTGTAATTCAACCAAAGGAGTGGAACGAACTATTTCTTACTTGCCAAAACAAACTAAAAAACCAAACAGAAACAACATGGTGTCTTTCATGCCAACTGCTGAGGATCTGAAATGCAAATCATGTTCAATTGATTTAGTGGCCAGAATTAAAAATGCTAATCCTTGATATTTGTTATTTTGGGTTTTTTTCTATTCTAAATATAATAAAAACCAGTTGCTTTCATGACTGGAACAGCCACAAATGCAATTGATCTTGGCTGCCTGAGAGACCATCTGAGAGTCAGCAGTCAGGGCTGCTATACTTCTGTCAAAAAAAAATAAAATTCTGTGTTATACAGAGAAATCACCTAATGGCCTAGAAATCTGGGCTCAATAATAAAAACAAAACATCTTTCAAAATAAAACAAACAAAAAAACTCCACAAAAAAAAACCAAAAAAACCAAACAAAAAAAACACAAAACCAAAACCAAAAACAAAAAACCAAAAAAAAAAACCCAAAAAAACCCAAAACAAAACAAAACAAAACAAAACAAAAAAAAACAAAAACGAAAACAAAAACAAAAACAAAACACCAATCCTGTGCCAATTTTGGTTTTGTAATCAGCTATCAATTACCCGGTAAGTTTCTCCCTTCCCTTTTTACCAGTGAATTGCTCTAATATGTCTCTAATATGTTCCCAAGTTGATTATTTCTTAAAAAAAAAGAAACACAAAAAAACCAAGACTTTTGTTTTGTACTTCTAAGCATTGCTGTTCTGACAATCTCACTGCTTTTTAGACTATACAAATGATTCATCCACAACAATATAATCTTTGTTGATTTTATAAATTATTTTGAACACTTTGTTTATATGGCCTACAACTTTTCCATCTGAAATTGCAAGGCTTGCCTCTGTCAGAAACATAATAGTGTTAGACAGTTGGAAAGAGTGCTTATAAGATTTGGAAATCCAATTAAACTTCTCTTAGAATTGTTAGGTTGTGGGATAGGTGAAATATTTGAGAGGGAGGTTAGCTAGTGAAAAACAATTTTGGCTATTATCAGAAAAGGGTGAAAATAAAAAGAACACAGAAATTTTATTGAGTGACAAAAACATTTCTTTGAAGTAATTTGAAATACTATAAATATCCAGGAAACATTCATTCTGTGAAAACTGGAGTTTAAGAAAATTGTTCCCTTGTTCACCCTCAGAGCAAATGAGGCTAAGCACTTGAACATGTTGCCAAAAGAGATTGTGAAGTCTCCCTCCTTGAAAATACTCAAAAGTGATCTGGACACAGTCCTAAGCATTTGTCTCCAGATGTCCCTGCTTGAGGAGTGAAGATGGAGCAGATAACCCATAGAGGTCCTTTGCAACCTCAGCTATTCTGTGATTCCTAGTTTTGGTAATTCCAAGAATTACATTATTCAGTGGTCTTCTGGAAAAATAAAGATTTCCTACCAGTGCACCTGCTCTTCAGCATCAGGTTACTGATAGTTTTTAGTATTTCATTGAATTGCAAGTGATAAAAGAGGAGTAAAGTAAGGTGAAATATAAGTAATGGCCAGTCTTTGAATAAAGACAGGACAAATCTGAAAGTTAATCTACTGGTTCTTTATTCTGTACTTGTCAATGTTTTCCTGTGATCACAACCAAATCCTTCAAATATGGATGCACTTCAGTTTCCCAAACTGTGAAATGGTTCAAATGTCAAGTTGTAATAAACTTATCCATTCCTATAATTTCAGTTCAAATTAGAAATTTTAATTTCCATTTAGGGCTGATTAATGTAATTTAATTGTTAATAGCAAATGCAGTAGAAGAACCAATCTTTTTTCCTGAAGGTTGTGTGCTGAAGGATTGTATTATGTGCAATAGCTTCTGAGAATACTTTGGAGAAGTCTTCCTAGTGATAGCAATCCAGCATGATCTTTGCATATAAAAGAAAATAAGTAACAGCAGAAGACTAAATTGTGAATTTAAATGCTGGAGAACTGTGGGAATTAGGATATTCAAGAGTAGTGGTGCATTTTATGTTTATATAAACAATTTATGCTTTGGTGAATTAATGCTTTGGTTACAACAAGAACTAGTTAAGTATGCTAAACAAGGTTTAATATATGTTTAATTGATAATAACACAGAAAGACAGAATTACAGAATAACAAAATACATGAGTTTAGAAGGGACTAAAGAGGTCATCTGGTCCAACTTCCTCTGCTTGGGCAAAGTCACCCAGAAGTTGTTGCTCTGGATGGTTTTTGAAACAAGGAGAAAGAGCTCATACTCTCTCTGGGCAACCTGTGCCAGTGCTCAGTCACCTTCAGTGGAAAAAAAGGTGTTTTCTGACATTCAGGCGAACCTCTTTGTGTTGTGATTTAACCTGGCAGGCGGTTAGAACATCACACATCATCTTGTTCACTCCTCCACATAGTCAGATGGGGGAGAGAATTGGAAGGAAAAAATGTAAAATTCATGGGATGAGATAAACACAGTTTAATAAGACAGAAAAGAAAAAGATAATAACAGTGATAAAAGAATTAGAATATAAAAAACAAATGATGCACAAAGTAATTGCTCACCACCTGCTGGCCAGTGTCCAGCCAGTCCCTGAGTAGCAGCTTTATGGACAACTTTTCCCTGGTTTATATAAGGACTGTGATGCCATTTGGTATGGAATATCCTTTTGGTCAGTTGGGTTCAGCTGTTACAGCTGTGTCTCCTCCCAGCAGCTTCCTCTTCTCCCTAGTCTACTGGCTGGTGGGACAGGTGAGAAGCTGAAAAGTCTTTAACACAGAGTAAGCACAGGTTAGCAAAAATGAAAACATTAGTGTGATATCAAGATAATTCTCATACTAAATTCAAAACACAGCACTGTCACAGCTACTAAGAAGAAAATTAATTCACATGAACTAGGGCACTGTGTTTCAGTTTGTGTTCATTGTCCCTTGTTCTGTCACTAGGCAACACCTGACAGTCCTCAGTTCATCTTCCTTCCATTCTTTTATGCATTGATAGCATTTCCCAAAGCCTTCTCTACTCCAACCTGAACAGCTACAGGTAAACTTTCCTCACAGGGGAGATGCTTTAGTGTCTTAATCAGTTTTGTGGTCATTTACTGGAATCTGTCCAGTATCTCTGTGTCTCCAACAGAGCTACTTAAGTAGTACATTTTCTTTTTTCTAAGTGTACTAATCATTATTCCAAGAAGAGTAACCCTTTACTCCTAATTGCCTGGGTTAGTGATTTTTCAAGATAATTTTGAATTAAGCAATGAATAATCCATGTGACACTAAAACTTAATGAGATTATTAAAAGAGGTAGTGTGGATTTATCTGCAACATGTCAACCAAACTAATACTCTTTCTGAAAGAATAACTGAAACCGTGAAAAATAGAAAGCTTCAGACAGTAAGAACATATCTTGGTAGCTTTCCAGTACAATCCAAATTATGGTGATCAGGGTATTCTCTGAGCCCTCTTTTCTCTTATAGAGTATCTGGTGGCCCTCTAGCTTTTTAGAGTCCTCCTTTGTTTATATAGACATTCTCTGTAACCTACCCCACATGAAAGGACAGGAAATCCCTTGTAAGAGTTGTAGGTACCACAGTGACTCTATCTAAAATGTCAACCCTTAAATGAATTTCTTCTGCTGTCTGAGAATGTTAATGCCTCAACTTTTATAAGGCTGAGTATACAAACATGGAGAAAACTTATGGGAGGTATATAAATAGTTTCACTTGATGCCTTTTCCTGGTTTTAAAAATTGAGAGCCAGACATGGTAAAGGGATAAGGACTTTTTTACCTTGGTATTTTAATAAGGATCCTTATTGGTGCACCACTTTGCCAATGCGGGATGCACCGCAATGCACACGTCGGATAGATAATAACAGTGATAAAATAATTAGAATATAAAAAACAAATGATGCACAATGTAATCGCTCACCACCTGCTGGCTGGTACCCAGCCAGTCTCTGAGTAGCAGCTCTATGGGCAACTATACAATTTACAGACCTTACAAATTAGCATATCTAACAAGGATGCCTAAATGGGAGGCCTGGATGAATTGCATGATATTCCCCCATCTGTGGAATTCCCCCCTGGATGGGCCAAATCTCTAGTTTACAGGATATGTTGTAGAGAGGGCTTTGGTTTCCCAAGATAGAGTAGAGCTTTCCAGCATCCTACTATGAGGATGTTTGGTCTCCTGGCCTAACAGAATACCAGGACTATGCTAAATTGTCAAACTTAAGGAATTACAAGTATGCATGCTAAGAACACTGAAGATGCATAAAAGAAAAGGCAGAAAATCATCTTGGCATAACAATAACATTTTTTAACTATATGTGCTTTTACAGAAGAGTTCAATGAAATATTAAGTAAGTTTTTAACAGATTATTGTGTTTCATAGGAATATGTCATTTCTCGGGAGCAGAGGGAAGAACCAGACACAAGACTTAAATACAGAAAGCAACAAAATGAAGACACCAAGGGTATATCAAAAAGTTTGCCAATTTGCTTAGATAGATTTGTATAACTTCTGCTAAAACTAGACTAGATTGCTTTCATTTGTTTTCAATTACCAGAATTATCTGCCCTAATGTTCATATTTTACATTTACAGTTTACATTTTTTTACATTTTTCTCCTGTTAACACAATCTTTTCTTTTACCTGAAGCTGAATACTATTTCAATTTTCAGGTTGGTTTTGTGGGTGGTTGTGTGGCTTTGTTTTTGTTTGTTTGTTTGTTTTTGTTGGGTTGTTTTGGTGGGGTTTTTTTTGCACTAAGTAGTGCAGGTTTTGTCTCTTTATTTTAGTGTGCTGACAGACTGTTCCATTTAATTCATACCTTCTGGGTGGCTTTCTAGAAGAGCTCTATCTAAAATTATTGTTACAAACAAAAAATTCTGGTGTGAATTTCCTGGCTCTTTCTTGTGGCTGATAATGATGATGCTTCTGTATGCTATATGGAACACAAACTATTTAATTTATTTCATGCTTTTTTTTTTTTTTTCTAATGATGCACATTTCTGAAGCCAGATATTAGGGTTTTTTTTTTTCTCAGAAACTTTCAGCATTTAATATTCAGCAACAAGGAGGTTGTTCTAGACACTTAACATTATCTAGCTTTGGATTTTTTTTCTTAAGTTCTTGGCTCATTTTCAGTCCTTAGTCAGGAGCTTGCTTGAGAATTAATTAATGGTTAAACTGCCTAAGGTAATAATACTGTTCTGAAAGTACTTTCTTAGTGCCATATCAATGAGGAAGAGAAAAAAAAGTAATATGGTAATATAAAACTTTGATTCTGTATTTGGTATTGTTCTCAGCAATTTTTCTGAATGAATCTTATAGAAACCAATTGAATAATGATGATTTAATGTTGATATATATATATATTTTTAATGAACAGTATTCACTTATATTTCTTGTCTTGGCCAGAGGTGTGTCATCATGAGTTGCTGAGGCAAAACTGCCCATTAGCAATTAATAATTCCATCACTGTCTTAGATCATCAGCACTTTACTAATTGTGAGTCACTCTAAGTTATGTTGTAGCAGACATTGTATGTCTTTGAGTTTCCCAAGAGGCTTGTGGTTTTAGTGGTTATTGCTGCTAACCTAGGAGCAGTCTTTGCTCTGGAATGAGTCTGGCTATTGGCAATTTGTTGGAAGACTGCTGCTAATGTTCAAACAAAGCTTGAGACAATGGATATGGTATTAGAATTTTCCATCTTAATGTGGCTGCAATCATCTGGAAAACTGTGTTTAAGCAGAGCTGTGCTTGGAAGCTGCCATGTGGCTACTGTGAGGCTCTGGCTGATCAGTGATGCAGGGTCTAGGAGTCAGACAACCAGACTGAGGAATGGACATGATGCATATTGAAAAGGGAGTATGTGAGCACTTTGACAGTATTGGAAGGAGGAGAGTGAGTGACATGACATGCAAATTTGCATGGAAAATCAGAAAGTAGGTAGAAACTCAGGACCAGTAAGTACCCCTAAGCACCAGGAATATTCATTCTATTTCTTTAGACAGATATAATTTTCACAGAGTGCAAAACAACTTTGAATAAAAGATTCAGGATAAAATTACATCCCATTTTTTAATCTGACAGATTATTGATATATCAAAAATTTTCTCCTTGCTCTGTTTTTTCTGATCATGACTCCTTTTCTTATTCTGGGGGGATTATGACCCTGCACTGAAAGAGCTTGCTAAAGTGATCAGAAAGGAACCTGACAATGGGTATTTTCTTATTATCCTGATGGGTTGGATCAGATCAATAAAATGATCTGATGAGTGCTAGAGTACCTTCAAAAAAAGGTTCAAGTATATGAAAATGGAAAAATTACATCAGAAGGATGGAGAATAAACAGCAGCAAATGTTGAAGTCTCAGTTTAACGGAGACATAAAATAGAATTTAGTCTAGGAAAAATTAAAGAATTTTTTTATAGTTCAGTGTTGCAATCCATTGACAGATACATTTATAACCAGATTTTTGTTAGAATACGTGCTCTAGACCACAAGAAATAAAAAGGAGAAAGGATTACATTTCATTTCCCTTCACTGTTGATAGATCTTAACCGCCAAACATCTTGCAGTGTTCATTTTGTATTTATCATGGAACTAACTTAAAACGCTGAAATAAAACAGTCGTGCTGATATTTATACATTCACTTTTGCCTGTCTTTCAATATCAGAAATATATTTCCAGAACATGAAATTATTTCGATGCATAAGTGAGGTGGAATTTATAAATGAGAGAGCACCTACTCTGCTCTTGCAATTGAACTATCATGTTCTTCCCAACAGAGGGCTCATCTGAGCTGTGCTGCAGAACAGCCCTTTAAGTGCTCAGGTCAGAAGAAGAATCTGTTTGCTGTTTCTCACAGAATGAAGCTGTCACTGAAGGCTCAAGCAACATATCACAGAGTAAGGTTGATTCTCTCAGTGATTGCTCAAGAAATCTTACTGATGGTTCTTCATACTGTGTTTTTGTTGCTAATATTGGAATATTTTCATAATGTGTGGGGAGATATTATTTTCAGCATCTTGAAGAAAACATGTTGTGGAAAGAGAGGAGGGGAGCTAAATGTGGAGCAAAATTATGATAGTCCATGCTAAACATGGAAGTTGGTTTGTTTTCGTAGCAATTGGGAGGTACTGTGACCACTTTGGCTTGCTTCTCTTGGACTTCCTTTGTACTGTGTGTTTTTCAACCTTTAATGGTCTGAAATAGTCAAAATGGCCCTACTTTAGTGGTCCAAAGGAATTGTAAGGGTACTGAAGTCAACAACACATTTTGGACTTCTTCCTATCATAGACTCAGTTTCAGAAAAGATTTAAGGGATAGTTTGTGGTGCTGCTGTGCAGTAGCTGTAAAAGGCCTTCACTGATGTCTCCTCTGTAATAAGAGGAAAAATAGTTATGATTTTTTCAGATGATGTCTAAATATTGTGTCTTCTTGATCTATAAAAATTTTTAGGAACCCTACTGGCTGGTTCATATGGAAACATAGAAAATAAAGGGTTATTTACAAGCAGACTGCTAACCTTGGTGTTTGGAAGGTTTAATATAATTGCTAATTATTTTCATCTGTAAATAAAAGTGTATTAGTGTACTACATGCAGTCAAAATAGATGAAGCAGTGGGAGAAATTTTATTTAGTAGCTTTTTTAATGTCAAAATATGTGATTTCATCTTTGATTCTAGCATTTCTTGCTGAGAGAGAGATAATATCAAATTTTGAATAGTCTTTAATAACAGTCCTTTGCTTACTTACTTTGCTCATAAATAAAAAGTAAATAGGAAATATATCTTGCTTGTACAGTGGTAATTTAAAATTGTCTCCTGATTGAGTTTCTCATATTGTAATCTCAGTTTTCACTTATACCTGTGGTGATTCTAGTAAAATCATTCATGTTTGAATGAAAATTTAACTTTTAAGAGGCAATAATAATCCCTAGAATAATATGAAGCTGAGTCAGGGGTGATTTATGTAAAATACCATTAAAAATTTTTCTCCCAGAGTACAGTTGGGCATTGGCACAGGCTCCCCAGGGAGGTGCTCAGAGCATCAAGACTGACAGAGTTCAAGAAGCCTTTGGCAACACTCTCAGGCACATGGTGTGATTTTTGGGGTGTCCTGTGCAAGCCAGGAGTTGGACTCAATCATCTTGGTGGATGCCTTCCAACTCAGGATATTATATGACTCTATGGCTTGAAATTTCAAGTTAACAGAGTTTATCACATAATTAAAAAGTGAAATTAAGTGGGGTTTTTTGTTTGTTTGTTTGTTTGTTTTTGTCAGCAGTGTAGAATGACTACTAAATAACTTCAGCCAATACTTAAAGCAGCACTTCTTTAATTCAGTCATTATAAACCTGTATTTTTAGAAAAACTTAAAGATTAGATTTTAGAATTTTTGACATTCAAACATATTCCTAAGATTTTCTTTCCATTTCTGTACTCAGTAATTTTTTTTCCATTAAATTGGACTAGCCAAATACCAAAACAGAATAAGCTTATATATAAAAAGTTGTCGTTAGTGAAATCACATGTTATATAAAATCACAATTTATATGAAAAAGATCTTGACCTTTTTTATCATTTTTTCTTGCAGTAGGGGAAAAAAGGTATGAGGGAGAGATCTTTACAGAACAGGCTTTAAAGATTGAGTTATAAAGGTAGAGACCTATTTACATATGTGACATGCATAAATACGAGGTCGAACGTAATGGAAGCCCTATGCTAAACAGGAGCCTTTGGTTAGTTACTTAATAGTTATTTTGAAGGGAAGAATTCTTTCTATAAAAACCCAATAGTAAAATTTTAAATAAATTATGTTTCCTTAGTTTCCAATATGCCTATTGCTGTCATGATCCTTGTTACCAAAGTACAAATTGAAAAATAATTAATTTAATAATATTTATTTATTAAAATTTCAGGATACTGTTTGATTATATTTAGAGTGGAGAGAAACTAAGGATGGGTTTTTTTAAGTCTTCATTCACTTTCCTTTTCACTTACAGGTTTGATGATTACTATGAGCATAGATTAATACTTAGCTCCAAGGTAAGACTTATTCCCATAAGAAATGGTAAGGGTCATAAAAATATACCAATTTTTGCTTAGCTCCAACTAATCTAGCACTTTAGAAACACTCCTCATGAAATCTATTCTTTTGAATGCTGTGTGTCAGGAAATGTATCACTGTTATACATATAACCATTAAACCTCAGCTTTCCCTTAGGGCCCGTTTCCAATATTTTATTCATGTAGAGTTTTAAGTAACTTGCTCAGCACTCATTTCAGTATTATAAGGAAGAGATTATAATTTAGCTGTTACTTGTGGGATTTTTTTTGTGCTGAATAACAAACTTAACAAAAATATTCTTTTTATAATGGACACTGGTAATGTATTACTGAACTCAGACCAGGGTGGTATGAAAACACTGAAATACTGTCAAAGAAATAAGGGATGAGCTGAACTAAAATCGAAAGTCCCTGTGCATTTATTTTAACAGAAATATAAATACATATGTGTGTAAGTGAAAGAGTGATAACTGTTTGTTATTCAGAAATAACAAACATAGCATAGCAGTAGAAATAAAATGCAGCCCTTTCCATATATTTCCAGAAGTATGGTAAATCAACCCTATGGAATATTCTGTAGGAACACAAGATGCTAGATGAAGTAAAATGCAGCAACAAAAGATGTAATTTCTGTAAAATCTACCATAATTAGTGCTGTACAGCAATGACACATTTGCAAGGTTTTCATTGACCCTTCTTTCTGTATATGACCAGAAATATTTAGAATTCAAACTCTCAACTGTTTACCCAGAAAAGTCATTCTGAACTTTCCCAACACATTTCTCCTGCTTGCCTGTGCTCATAGCCTTTGAGATTTACCACCTAGTGTCTTCTGGAAACATACCTAGAACTTGTATTTCTTTTTGTTCCTAGCTATGTCTGAGTATCTATATCAAACTGTCACCTTGGCCTTTGGTACTCCAGTCCCCTCCTGCTCTTCCCTGCAAGTTCTCTTTACCTTTGTTAGACAGAGTTTCTTCTCTCTCCTCAGCTTTCTCTGACCTGTGTTTTTGTGTCTCCTTCCAGCTTTGCTAGGACAGTAGTACATACAATAACCCTTCCATGATGACTCTCAAATTCCTGTCCCTCATAGGAGAAGCCAACAGGCAGTGTCATTATGTTGGCCTTTTCAAAACTTTTCAATTCCTTCTAGTTTATGTGCTAGATGAAGAATATGTGGTTGACCTTTCTGTCTGCCCTTCTCACTTCAGCAATATCTAAGTGTTTTCTGCACATAAACTTCTTAAGAATAATAAAAGTTTGAGGTCCTATTTCAGGGAATTTGTGCAGATGCCTCAGTCCCTTTCTACTTCTTTTCTTGCTTTACAAGTACCAGAAATTCTTCAGTTCTTCATCCTGTCAGTTATTGGTCAGTTATTTGGTAATTTAAGCTCAGATTGGCTAGAATGCCTTCATACAAAATTAGAAAATGTTTCCCTGAGATGCCTTTATACTAATTATCATAGGCACCAGTGGTTTGATAGCACAGTATTGACTGCTTCACACTGCCAGAGAGATATGCTAAGGAATGGAGCAACTCTCCTATCAGGAAAAGGTAAGAAAATTTGGCTTGTTCACTCTGGAAAACTGAAGGCCTCAGGGTGACCTAATTGTGGTCTTCCAGTACCTGAGGGGACCCTAGAAGGAAGACGGAGACTATTAACAAAGCCATGTAGTGAGGACAAGGGAGAATGAAAGACTCAAACTGAAAGAGCAGAGGTTTAGATTAGTTATTAGGTAGAAGTCCTCTGCTGTAAGGTTGGTGGAATAAGTTTCCTAAAGAAGTTTTGGATGCCCCATCCCTGGAAGTGTTCAAGTGAAAGTGTTGGAATTATGTGATTTTTAAGGTCCCTTCCCACCCAGGCCATTCTATGATTCTGTGTTATAATAATAAAACTTTAATACCTTAGAATGTGTAGGGATAACTTCTGCAGCAGTTGGGATGAGACAGACTGTCCAAACCCAGAGTATTTTGTATGAAAATAATAATACTTGAAGAAAAACAAACAAACAAACAACCCCTCCTTAAAATATTACTACAACCTAATCAGCTGCACATCTACCTGGATTTTCACATGCAGGTGGATCCATGCAATATTCAATTGGATTGGTGAAATGTGTAACTGAATTGGTAAAATACACAAGTTCTCAAATACTAAAACACGCAACCCACATAAGCGTGCTAGTTGATTAGTGAAATATGCAGCCTGAGCAGTAAATCCTATAATATGATTTAATGACTATATGTGTAACAGAATTAGGAAGAAAAACTGACTAATTTGTTAACTCTCCTTGATATTTCAGTTAATGCAAGTGCAAAATTGTCACTTTGAAGGCTTCAATACATTGTTTTTTATTGTCATGGCCATTTTAGAATCGATTTTAATACCATGTAAAAACCAGAAAAAACTATGAAAAAACAGTAAAAATTAAAAATTTTCTCAGAACATAAAAAGATTCTTCCTTCTTACTCTATTTCTATATATAAGATTTTCAAGGTCCAGTGAAATCAAAAGTGCAGTGGACCAAAATAAAAAAATGAAACAAAATTGATAGAAATTGTCCCTGTTTTACAGGAAAATCTCCTAAAGGCAAAATATCAGTTAAATTTATTTCCTTATATTTGAGAAAAATATTTTTAAGCACAAGTTTTTGGCTTTGCACCTTCTCTTGCCTTAACCTAGTCAAACACACTGTAATGAAGTTAATATTTCTTAAAATCTCTTGATAGTAAGAATAAATATTAGTTAATTCTTTAATAATATTAATATTTATTGCAAGAAGTAAGATTTTTTTTTTGTAGATGTTGATCCTGTTCAGCTCCTTGCATTTCATGGTCTGCTGAGAAGGAAGAGGAAGAACTCTCTGGGTTAGGCCTTCTTTCTTTCTTTCTGCTTCTGAAGGAGTTGTAGTTGGTAGCAGTCTCACTAATGTAGCATTCCCCACCTATACACTTCTAGACATAAATTTACTCTCAAAAAGTCTAACAGAAATCTCAGTGTTAGAAAAAAAAGTTTCAAAAAATTTGAGGCACATCATTTCCCTTTCAAAATACTCTCAAAAGAAAGACACTTCAAGCTGCTTTCCAAAATATAGAAATCTTTTATATCAGCTTTTGAACTTATGAACCACAAAAATTTTTTTAATAATGTGAGAGTGGCTATGGCCCCTATGACACATGCATACCTTACTGAAGAATACCTTTTTAACCTGATTATATTGTCAAATATACACCAAATATACTTCAAAAAATGAAAAAATGCAATGTCAAATTTGCTTAAATAAGAAGAATTTTTCTAGTTTGGAATACATACTGTCACCCAGCAGATACTCACCTTGGCAGACTGCCATCTTCTTTTCCCTCCCTTTACTCTAGTGACACTCAATTTCTTTGAAGTAAACAGGCCTCACACTGTTAGGTTTCAATGTCTCTAATTACTTGTCTTTTCTACATCTATCCCTATGTACCACTAAATTACTGTCCTCATTTTAAGAAGGAATTTGTTAGACATAACCTTTATATCGCTTTCAGTAAACAGAAAGAATGATCTAAGAATAATTCAGTGCTATATTGCTAATGAGCAGGAAATGTCTTGCTAAGAAATAAAAACAAATCATATCCTTTGATTTCTGACTAAATTGCATGATATGCGGCTTCAAAGGTCTTTGGAGGCATAAATAAAATGTTATTCTTCCACAAAATGCTGAAAATTCACCATTCTTTTTTTCTTTTTATTTTGTGATACCACACAGTAATGCTAATGATTATTATCAATGTTTAACAGTGACTATTGTTTACAAATATCACCCATATATTGATGCTATTTGAATTTTTAAGCGAGAATATTTCCAAACAATCAACCAAAATAGCAATAGTTTGGTTTTCACTCTAAACAATTTCATTGTTTTCCATAAACAATGGGTTACATTAACTGAGTATTTCCGCAAGGAAAAGAAATGAGTGTGACATAAATCCAATAGTCTGAATTAAGTCATTAGTCAGCATGTACATGTTAAGTGTATATGTTCATAAAATTCATAACCTGCTTCCTTCTTTCTGTCAGACCAAATGATTCCTGATCTGGGCTGCTTATTTTTATCCATTATTTCCTATCCTATCTATGGGCAATACAAAAAAGACAAAGTTTGGCTTACTTGGTTTGAAATACATAAAGTTTTCAAAAAAAAAAATGTTTCTAATAGTGCTTTTGAGCCTCTCTAGCATCAGGCTTTTAGTCCATAAGAGAGCAGCTGGCTCCTGCCAAAGATGGTGATTTTTGCTGTTCATGATTCCTAATGCCATGTCCCAGAGACACTTCTAGATTGAGAAGGTCAGTTCAGAAGGTCAAATTCCCCTTGTGGCAAACCACTGTTCTCAGTAAGACTAGTCACTTCCCTGGAAGCCCATGGGAGATTTGAGTTCTGATGTTCTAGTATGGCTTGAACAGCTGGTTCTTTTTCGTTCTTGTATATTCTTCACTATACAATTATTTCTTATGTATTTCTTATATATATAATAAGTATCAAAAGGCAGCAGGGACAATACCTGTGTGAGGTGTGAGCAGGGTGATGTTCTACTCAGCCTGGTAGTACAACTTCAAGAGGAGGTGGAGAGGTTAAGGAGTACCAGGGCACCTGAGGGGGATTGACTACTGGAGTGGCTCTGTACCAACCCTGAGGCAGGGCAGCAGCCCTGGAAGCTGCTATCTCAGGAAGAAGAGGGTCCCCTATACTCTCCCTCACAGGCAGGAAGGGACCCAAGAGAGAGGGAAGAGTGAAGGAAGTTCCCTGCATGGGGGTAGCAGACAAATTCCCTCTGGCTCTCCTTTCCCACACTGACTGCTCCTATGGAAAAGATATGAGGGTCTGGAAACTGGAAGCCAGGAAGATGATAAGGCAGGACAAAGACCACCTTGGAGGTTGCCTAGGGTGAGTTAACCAACCCTATGTGTTGCAACTAGCTTTACAAAGCGAAAAAAGAAGGATAATCGTTGTAGGCAGCTCCCTTCTGAGGGGCACAACATACTGACAGGACACATCCACAGGAAAGTTTGCTGGCTCCCTGAGGCCTGGGTATGGGACTTTACTAGGAAACTCTCTGATCTGGTATGGCCCTCTGGCTATCACTCTCTATTAGTTATCCAAGTTGGTAGTGATGAGATTGAAAGAAGAAGCCGTAGGAAAATCAGAAGGGACTTCAGAGCACTAGGGAATTTTGTCAAAGGAATAGGTACACAGGATGTGTTTTCAATTCCTTCAGTATCAGGCAGGAATATTTTGAAGCCTGCTACCCCAAAAGAAAAGAAATACTAGCACGAAATGAGGGAGTTAAAGCCACGGCAGAAGTTGTTCCTACTGAAACACAGCTCCTCTTGGTACCACAACTGTATATGTTAAACTGGACATGTAAAGGGAATATCCTCTCTGTCTTCCAAAGTAAACACTGTGGATACTGAGAACCTACTTCCTAGGAACTGGCTGGACATTGCTGCCTGATAGGAAGTAGAGAATAAATCTCCTTTTGTTCTGCTTTGCTTCAGCCTTTGCTCACCCCACCCCTCCCCTTTCCCCATCAAACTTCTTTATCTTGACCTACATGTGTACTTTTAATCTCTAGTCCTATTGAGGAGGTATACAAGAACAGCTTGGTAGGCACTTGACAGCCAGACAGGGTTAATCCACCATGGTAACTTTTGAATACATTGGACAGATGGTAGTCCTTACCTACAGACATGTAGACTCTGGTAGACTGCACAAATAAATCTTGGAGAAGTCCCAGGCTTTCAAAGCTCTGTGGTAAAAGAAACCTTAAAAAAAAAAATCTGTCTTGCAAAGACCACATAAGTTTGCTACAAATCCTTTTAAGATTTACCAAGGAGAAATATTTAACAAAAAGAATCCTTTTCGTTTCCCTTTTCGTACATCACACACTCATAAGATGCTGTGAATCTTTTTTCATATCTCCTATATATTAGGGTTTCTAAAACGTAACAGTGACAGTGCTGAAATGCATACTGCTTCAATATGGCAGCACCTTCCCTTTCTCTGAATTTTATCTATTACCTGAGGGAGTGGATCATATCTTCTCATGATCATTCATTACCTTGAATGTGTGAATAATAATAATAATAGTAATAATAATTCAATCATTGACCTGAATTTACCAGCCAGTTACTAATTGTATGTCTAGTAATAATTAACCGTTGTTCACAAAAGTAGCTTCAGATTAATCAATTTGCCAATGTGGCACTTGAGGAACTTCAAGTGACATTGAGACAGGCGTACCTGTCCCATAGATACAACAGAGGCCAAGACAAGGATGTAATGGGTGCTGTGATGGTTCAGCACAGCTGTGGTGTGAGAGGGGCTTCTTGTGATGGTGAGGAAGGCAGGCTGAGCAATGCCAGCAGAGCAAGGGAGCATTAAAACTGAAAATGCCCCTTTGCAGGGATGGGAGGCTGAGGCAAGGAGAGAGGAATAAGTGCCACCTCCAGCCTGCACATGGCTAACAGCACAAAGCAGGCAGCTGCCCAAATGTCTTTGCTGGTCTTGATGGCACACTTGTACATCAGTACTTGTGGCCCCTGCTGGCACACCTGGAACTTCAGCATTACAAAACCCAACAAACTTGGAAACCTTTTTCCCTTTTTCTGCTTTGCAATGAAAAATATGGGCTGCTTCTGAAGTTATTTTGAATGTAATGTAGTGATGACTAAGTCCAGAGAGTAACTCCAAATGACAGGAAAGAAAGAAGCTTTGTAACTTTTCTTGAGCTTCACCTGTTGTATCTGCTTGGAATCTCCTCAAACATTTGAATTATTTGCTTGATGTAGTCTGTTTTGTTTAAAAGGAGGCAAAATAAATGAAGGCATTAATTTGGGATGTCTGGCAACATTTTTCCTTGACTGCGTTGAAATGTAAGATAGAGAATAATTCTATTATAGCAACATGATTATGTGCTGACAGGTTTATGCTAAATGGTAACTTTTTAATGTATACAAATTAGGCTCCTTTTCAACAGTGCAACTGATATAAATAAATGGGTATACATTAATTAAATTTTAAAAATGCTAACAGCAAGAAGATTTACCAAATTTAAAGAAAAGAAATTAAATAAAGAAATATGATAATATCATTCATCTTAGCTTTTTCTAAACTTTTTTGATTGGTTTAAAAGATAATTTTTAAAAAAGAATGACAAGCTTGGTAAAGGATAATATATTGTGCTAAGCACTGGAAGCTCTAAATTAAAATTCATTACATTCAAATAGTGATTGTTGTAAATATTCATGTTTTAAAATCAAATGCTTTCGCTTCTTCATTTTTCGTCTCTTTGGCCATATGTGCCTTAGAGATGTTGAGTAATTCATTTGTCACTTGGCAAGTTTAACAAACCTATGTTTGCAAAATGTAGATCACAAGGCAAAAATATCAGCTGGGAGACAAACATGCATTTGATCTTTTTATTTTTTCTTTATTGGCTTATTTTTAATTGTGTTAAAGATTTCTGCTAGGAAAAAATAAGTGATGATGATGATGGCATGATGATTTGATAAATGTTCTGTGTTGAAGCTCAAATTATGGGTTTAGCAATACTTTAAAAACCTGAGTCTTGACAACAAACTCCCTGTGTCCTGAAGCCTAGGATACCAATATTTCAGGATTATTGAAAATGCAAGATGGCAACAGTCCTCTTTTTGACATATTTTGTTAAATAATCCAAAGTACTTAAAATCTGTGTGTTAATTATGAAAATAAGTTATGATATGGAGCTAACAGCCACCATGTGCATTTTTCAAGAGAAGTAATTTAAGACTATGTTGCTTTTATTCACTTTACCAATGTTACTGTGTAATTCAAAGAATGAGTCAGCAAGAGGTCTCTAATTTTGATGATGGTATATACTCAAAGTTCTGCGGGATCTGAAGAAATGAGGCAATAAGTATGTTATCAATCTTTTCAGTCAAGTTACCAAGAAGTCATTTACATTGTTATGTCAAGATTTCTGCATTAGACTGGAGGAGAAGTAAAAAGGAGAAGAAAAGTAAAAAGAAGAAAAATCCTCTGACTGAGTGAAAATGGATGTAAATATTTGGAAAAACTGTAAAAAATAAAAATGCATTTTTAATAAAAATTAATATGTGCATGAAACAGGCCACAAACAGGATGTTCCTCGCAGAGCAGAGCAGAGCAGAGCAGAGCAGAGCAGAGCAGAGGATCTTTTTTTTTTTTTCCCCTAAAATACCTACAGGTACTCTACTGGAGACCTTAGTAGTCATATTGAACTGCTAAAACAATATATGTGCATGTGTATATCTATATATATACAAACACAAGTGGTTTCAAGAGCTTTTTCTTTCTCAGGAAATCAGAGGTTGTTAGCAAATGTAACTTTAGGCTTAGGGGGTTGTTGATTTTTTTTTTAATTGAACAACACAGAAAAGATGTTTATTTACTCATCTCCCTCATTTATGTTTATGTTGTTTGGTGTATATATTGCTTTAAAATTGTCAAATGGGTAAAATTAGTGCTAAATACTTATGAAAAACCTTAGAATTTGATTTTCTTCACTAAGCATTGAGGTCAGCTGCATAGAAACAGAGTCAGGACCTTAAGATATCAGAAGCTGATACGCTAATGACAAGTGGGCATTGTGTCTGAACAGCTTAGGTAGAGACAAAAATGTTTCTGCCTTTGACCTGTTTCACATGCTGTCATATTCAGTACATTTTTCCAGTGATTCTGAGCTCTGTTTATTAATATGGAGAAAAATACACTGGTTTGATTTAGCATTGTACTCTAGGAGGGAGTAAAAATTATCTCCAGTTATTGTTACCCTCTGTTAAGGCCAAAGCAGTTACTCATGTCTTGCTCTTGAGAAAAACGGCTACCTGGTTAATGGCTAAACTTAACAAGAAGTTTTTGTGATTTTCTTTATGGTTCTTTAAGATACAAAATTTGTTCTACAATTATTTCATGTGAATTAATTCAAACAATATACAAATACCTGCTTCATGGTTAGTAAACTCTTGTGAAATAAATCTATTTCTTGCTCCTTTACTAATGATTGTAAAAGCAATGTTGCTACTCAGTTGTAGCAGGATCTATGTCACCTTCTGTAGATAAAAAAAAACTTCCTTGTTTTTACTGCAGATTCATTAGTAAAATCAAAAGTGCTATCTTTTGCTATTAAGTAAATTAGTGTTAAATTATTTATAGGCTAAGTAAATTAGGACTCAAAGAGTGTGCCTTTGTCTGTCTTTGTGTATGTACTCTGCTCCAAAGTCACAACAATAGGATTAAAACCAAATCACAGAGTAAAGAGTAAACCAGGATACATTAGAGAAACACTTCTACTCCGGTGACAGCTAACTAATTCTCAAGTATGTCTTGCACAAATCTGAAGCCACAATTCCAACCAGAGAAAAGTCTTTTAGATCTAAATGATAAAATACTTCAAATCTCACTTCTGTGCCTCTATTTTTCTTCAGTACAACAAATAAATTGTATGGAGACTTGATTGAAGTTCTGGAAATGCAATCCTTGTTACTTCTCTAAGCTGGAGGAACATAGTTTGATTTATGTTTGAACTTCTTAAAGTGCACTTCTAGATAGAAGTGATGAAAAGAAAATTAATTGCAGTTGATCCACAGTCATATACACATAAATAACTACCTTCAGAAGATATCAGTCTGAAGTAAGGATTCTCTGTATATGTTAATGTATTTAGTTTGAGAACTTTTGTTTGGCTTTGATAATAGAATACTCTTTGGATCATTATGCTGTTTATTCTCCCTGAGACTAGTCAAGTAAGAAAAGTACCATCAAAGCAAGGCTGTGCAACTAATTGATTTTTTTTGGTTCATTGGCTGAATGAAACAAATGGGGAAACAATCAGGTTTAATGGTTTGGGTTTTCCTGCTGAAAACAAACAATCAAAAAGTTTAAACATATGAAATATTTGATATTCTTGAAATAATTACTATGTATTTCAGTTATGCCCTAAAAATTGGTATTTTGTTTAACAAACAGACCTTCTATATACTTAATAAAGATATTTATTGCTTCTTCTTTTTATTGCAGTGGCAATAGTAAGTCATTTGTTATTGTGTAGTGCATCAAGTATGGCTTTTCAAAAGTAAGTCATTCAGCACTATTTCCATAATATTGACTTTTTATACATTTATATTATTACAAAATATTTGATGATACAATATCCTTATCATGCCACTGTCTTTGCAATAATAAACATTATTTTCTTCTCTTATAGAGCTTTTATTCGTTAAAATGCAATTCTATCGATCACAACTTTAATGCTTGAATTGCAGCATTAGCATATAATTCCTTAAAATTTGTTCCAGACAGCATGAGTCATGCAGTAAAATATTTATTACTGTTTCCAGCACTTTTGGCAGAATATTGAATTTCAAAATAATAAGGAATTATTATGTATGCCTAATATATTGATGATATCAGTCTGCAAAAAAATTAAAGGGTTCTTTATGTGGTAGTCTTGTTACAACATCCTTGCACATGCTCAGCACCAAGATTTTACCAGAATTGTTTGGTCTATCTACCCCTCTTTTTCATGCACCCACAGATACTGACTGAGGTCTAAAACACCTGTCAATGTTAAAATTCTCATTTCAGTCAAATGTGCTTTTCAGTTTTGTCTTCAGCCAGAGAGAAAATCCACCAGAGCATGAGCATTTCAGGCGGTTTTAGGAAAGTCTGGATGGCAACTGTCAAACAGGTGGCTGAAGAGCCAAGAGAGGCAGACTTTACTGGATCTCATACTTACGAACAATAAGGAATTATTTGTCTTGGGAAGGCCAGGGCAGCCACTGCTGCAAAGTACATGCAGAACTGCAGGATCCTGAATAGAATAAGCAGGACTAAAGTCGGGATCACATGCTTCAGAGGAGCAGTCTTTAGTCTCTTCTGTGATGTGCTTAAAAGAACATAATGGAAGACTGTCTTGTAGGAAAGAGTGTTCCAAGACAACTCACTGATGTTGGAGATTGACATCCTCCAAGATCAAGAATTTTACCATGTAGATGAGCTGGAGATCAAACAAAGGCAATAGGAGGTCTGAATGTCCCAGTTAAACACAAAAGGAAGTGTAAGAAGTTAAAAAAGCACAGGCAAATGATTTGGGAATAATGCAGAGGTGGTGTCGGTGTCCAGTAGTGCAGGAATGGGATTAAGAAAGCTAGGGCCCATGTGGTGTTAAATCTGTCAAGGAACACAGAACAAGAAAGGATCCACAAGTACTTAAACAGCAAAAAGAATGGAAAATGTGGCCCTGATGCTGAATAGGGAAGGCAACAGTGACAAAGGACACAGAAAAGGCTGTGGTACTCAATGCCTTCTTTGCCTCTGTTTTTACTAACAGACAGCCCCTTAAGCAATCCCTGGATGCTGAGAGTTTGGAGCAATGAAGACTTCCCCTTGGTGGGAAAAGTATCAGGTTAGAAAACATAAGCAAACCACATAAATTCCCAGGACACCTGATGGCCCCAAGTACTGAGGGGGTCCAGAGATGCCATTGTGAGGCTGCTCTTGGTTGTCTCTGACAGGTTACGGGCAAATGGGTGATGTTCTTCAATAATGGGAGAAAGTAAATGTTCTGCCTTCAAGAAGGAGTAGTAGGAGTGTCTGGGGAACTACAGGCAGGTCAGTCTCACTGATCCCTGGAAGATGATAGAGCAACAAATCCTAGAAACCATTTCCAATTACATGAAGGACAAGAACTTGTTTGGAGTAATTGTTATGGACTTGCTCAAGTAGTGGAACTTTCTCCAATGAGATGTGAAACTTGTTGGATGAGAGGAGGGCAGTGGATGTTGCTTATCTAGACACAAGCTCTCCTTTAGCATTCTCATAGACAAGATGATTAAGCATGAACTGGGAGGTGGACTAGTTCAAAATCACTGTTTAACTGGAGGTTGATCCAATGCTCAATGATTTTTCCTTTAAATCAGTAATTAAAAATATGAAATTAATTCCAACACATTTTACAACCACCGGAAGAAGCTACTTGTTCTTAAATTTCACATTATTTTAACCAGCTTAGTTAATGTTACTTAGTAACACTGTCTGAATCAGTCTGAGCTGCTTCCTACTTTCACTCCCCAGTGCAATTCCAACTCCAGCTGCAAGCACCTTCTTTTTTTGTACTAGTATTAGTGCTTTTTTATCCTTTTGTAAATGGATTCAAAATACCAAACTGGAAGATATCAAATCCAACAGAACAAAAAAATACTGTCTCATGTCAAGAAACAGAAATGGATGACTTCTGCAAGAAAGACAAGGCTTTATAACAAAATTTTGCATTTATAAGAAAGTGATTTATAAGCTCAGAACTGATCTGTTCTATTCTGTCCCAAAGAGCTTGGTTTTAAGTCCTCTTCAAGATTAACATGAATGGAGAAATCTTCCCTCTTCCCACCTTCCCCTTGACTCAACCAGTAACTCGTTTCCTCTACATCTGCATAAATCTACACAATCCCTAAACCTTCAAGGTTCTAGTATCTGACATCACTAACTTCTAATTAATCAAAACCTACTCTCAAAACTTGTCCATGTTTCTTGCACTACTATTTGTCACTTGATCTGACTCAATCCTCTAAATCAAATAAAGAAAAAGCAAAAGTGTTTTAAAGACAATGCACTGTTTTCCTGGCAGCAATTCAAGGCTTTTTCTCTACTTGAAATATTTTATTCACTTGTGGATTTAGTCATCTATCTTCCCAATTACAAGATTGTTTAGATAAACAGACCACCAGTCCTATTTTCTCCTAAATTATTTTTCCTGTGAAAAGTGAATTTTAAGGGACAGTGAAACATCATTTCTAGTGATGCAGTTAAAATTATGCTGCTGCAGAAAATTTGTCAGAAGGAAAGGAGGAATGCTGTTACTGCTTTTTTTCATGGAGTGACTCTTGCTCTGTGAAGCATCATTTACAGTTCCAGAGATAACTGGGCTGCATTTTTGCAGACAACCTTATCTTTCAAACAAAATAGTACTAGGTTCATTTTAGTAATGGGATATCCCCATTGATGTGCTGCATGTTTTATTCATGCTGTCTATATATTTAAGCAGACTACACAAAAAATATAAAATAATGAATGAGGTTTATTAATTTCTGGAAATGTTAAAAATATTTACATTCATAACAATTAAACAAATTACATTGAGTTTGTAGTCTTATTTTAATTCAAAAAAATGTTTATATAAAAATGTATTTAAACAGTTTCCTATTTTATTTTGTGAAACTCAAACAAGGTCAATATAGATCTTGTTTGATCCAATTAAAGTTTGAGTTATTTCACTTTGGCAAAGCAAATTAACCTTGTAATCAATACTGATCCTTCTTCTCAGTGTTTACTGTGGACAGATTTGAAATCTATGACAATGTGATGATTTTGGCTGATGAAGAGTTAATTTTCATAGTAGCTAGTATATGGGGTTGTGTTTTGGGTTTTTGGTGAATATGATGTTGATGTCACAGAGATGTTTTAGTTGTTGCTGACCAGCACAACTAAAGCATCAAGGCCTTTTCTGCCCCTCACACCGCCCGACCAGCGAGGGGGCTGGGGGTGCACCAGGAGCTGGGAGGGGACACAGCTGGCCCCACTGACCAAAGGGACCATATGGCCATAAGGGCTTCATGCTCTGCATATAAAACTGGGGGAAAAAGAAGGAAAGGGGGACATTATTAGTGATGACATTTTTCTTCCCAAGTAACCATTTCAAGTGATAGGGCCCTGCTCTCCTGGAGACAAATTAATGCCTGCTTGCCCATGGGAAGTGGTTAGTGATTCCTTGTTTTGCTTTGCTTGCTTGTGTTGTTTTTGCTTTACTTCTTGAACTGTCTTTATCTCAATATAAGACCTTTCTCACTTTTACTCTTGGATTGTTTCCCTCTTCCCAAGTGAACGAGCAGCTGTCTGGGGCTTTGTTCCTGGGGCTCTGTTGCTGCCTAGGGAGAGATCCAAATTAAATAATTATTAACCTGTTGGTGCTTTACTTATGGATAATTGCATATTTCTATTTATGCAAAAAAAAATCTATTTTTTACTTTTTGAGAAAATAAGGAAAACTAGACCAGCCAAACAACCAACACCCCCCCAAAAGAAGAAAAATAAAAAGGAAAAAGAAATCAAGATGGGCTTGACAATAGTCCATCTTCCCATCTTCAGGGCACATTTTGTTTCTGATTCTGGCTTAATAGACACTGTCATGCAACTTGAAAAATCTGTGAAAATTTTCATTTCATTGAAAAGAAAGGTCAGAAAAATTGTACAGCTTACTGCTTCTGCAATCTTTAATTAATTCTGTTAGTTGCCATAAAAAGGTCATTAGCAAATTTATATATTGTGAGGAAGTTCTAACCTAAATATTTTTCAAAAAATGAAACTAGTTTTGATTTTGGACACACAAAGAAATATTGATGTTAGATTTGTACTTCTTGGTTTGTGTCCAGATGAAAACTGGGAGCTCTTAAACAACAGAAAAATCTTGATGTCACTGGGATTGTTCTTAAAGATGCATAATTTCTTCTATAGGTGCTCTAAAATATTCAAAAACAAAAATGTATTTTTTTCTTGGAGACATTATGATCTAAATTTTAAAAGGAGAAAACAATTGTTAAACTCTTCAAATCATGTATGTTAGGTTATCTTACTAGGGAAGAGAATAGCATGATCATGGGGTAGAAGATAATAAAATCTTACAAAGCATTTAGGAAACTTTTCTTCTACCTGGTTGAAAAAGCCTTCTGTTTCAAGCAGAAGGTTGTTTTTGTTGTTGTTTTTTTTTTTTCTTTTTTCCTAGTTACATGATATTTTTAAATGAAATACCTTTATTTCTAGATATTTCTTTCAGAAGAAATATCAGAAGTCTTTCTCAAGACTGTTTGTTAACCTTTAGAAGACAAAGTTAAACCTCCCAGTTCCTTCCATCTTTACTGTTAAGTATCAATGTGTGATTTAAACTACAGTGGAAAGTGAATAGGAAGATTTTTTTTTTTGTAAAGATAGATTAGAAAATGCCATAATCACTTTATGAAAGTGGATTGATTTGCATGTCTGTAAATCATTTCATGAAATGTATATTAATGCAGAATTTTAGATTCAGTATGTGCCCATTAAATTTAAATGTGTTATAAAAATTCTTGCAGTGAGACTCATTTACATAGTTCAGTGCATTTCTAACTGTTCACATAATAGAATGTGTTATACATTTCTGTCAAATACAATGGTGATAGCACTGAGCACGGATTAAGGCTCTACTAGGTAAGGTTTGATAGTACAGAAAAAAAATGACAAGATGCACTCTGCCCAACACTGCATGGTTGAAAGTAAAGTAAATAATGTTTTTAACTTTACTAGTAAGATGACTAGTATGGTAGTCCTACACCTAGAAGAATAGAATGCTCTTATGGGGGCAAGGAAAGTCAGATCTGTACGGTAAATATTAGCATTTAGGTACACAGCCAAGCCATGCTGTAGTAAGAGAGAGACTTGCCAGGTTTTGAGTTACACAAAACCCCTTCCATCTGAATCTTTTATCACTAGAAATTACCTGAAAGTTAGATAATTAATTTGTGACAACTATTCTATAAAGTAAAGCATAAGTGAGGGACCATGTGCATCTAAATATATGTGCATGCACATAAAGTATCTTCTATAGTTTCTCATCAGTCAATGAAGAAGTAATGTATTTTTGAAAGAGTACCTGTTAATAAAAACTGCACATTTTTTCTTAGTTTTATGCTAAAATACCTCTAATATTCCGACAATATTATTTTCTGTAATTTGAAAACATTTTGCTGGAGGATTTAGTTATCACTCGTGTCTGGTTTTCTTTTCATGCAAGAATTAAGATATAAGCTCAGAAAAGGTTATTGCAGACATTGTAGAATTTAGTGGATTTATGCAATTTGCTAAATAAAACAAGATTCTAAGAAATTGAAAGCCAAACCAAGCCTGTGATTTATATGTAGACTCTCTGGAAAAATAAATCCATGTGAGCAAAATTCTTATTTCTAATACATAAAAATGAAATTTTCACATTGACATATAACTTGGTTTATGTGTTACAAGGATTTAGCACTCTGATAAGGATATTATAGACATTGGAACAATGTTATTGCTATCTCTTAAATACTACTACTATGTTTCAGAGTTACTGTAACAGAATATTTCTTTAAAAGGTTTAAAACTTCATACCAGACTTGAGAATGCATTTTCAGAGACTGAATAAAAAAGCTAGTCATCTAGGTTATTTATTGTGTTCACTAATGTTCCTATTGTTTCTGAAATCAATAATGGTTTTTTGGGTCTCAAAATATGAGAATTGAATTTTTCATATTTTCTTAAATATCAACTAATGCAAAATTTCAAGTCTTCCCCCATAAAATCTTCTTATAATGTTCTTGAAAGAAAAAAAAAAAAAAATGAAGACAATCCTAGTTCTGACTGAAATTTGATATCCTACAAACAGGACTAGGGGATAAAATAGGTTTTGCTTAGTTCTACAGGACAGATACTTGTATATTTTTATTGATATACATTATTTCTAAGTGTTGTTTATGACATTTTATCTTGACAGATGGATAATGATTTACATAATTCAAATCTATTTTTCCAAGGAAAATGAAAAGAAAATAGATTAGATAAAATATTTAAAAAGTGATTGTAACTTCTACAGGAAGCTAAGAATATTAAAAGTTAAAGATTTCATGTGGAGGAAGCCATATCATGTTTTCCTCAATGAGTTCTGCTTTGGAAAATGAAAGTGATATTCTTACATTTTTTAGGCTATGACTAAATAGGTCGTTTTTAACTCAGCATCTCTTCCTATAGCTTTGGGCAGTTGTGAAGTTGTGTGTAGAACACATAATTTCTTTGTAACAGAAATACCTCCTTTTCTGAATTCTGCTATTTATGTTTCTTTTCAGAAACCCACTCTTTTATTTACAAAAAAGAACCTTTTCAGGTTTCATACTTAAAAATAAAAAAGGCAACCTCAGACTGGAATCACCTTTGCACATTGATTTTATGTCAATCCTCTAACAGTATATTTTATTCAGTCTCATAAAATTAAACTGTAAAGAAATAATAATGTCCACTAGCAGCAAAAATAAAAAAGAGTAACAGATAACTGCATATGTGACAATTATTATTTTCACAAACATATGCTGGAACACAGCATTCCCTAAATACATAAAAACAAATTAATATTGTGAAGCAAATATTTTTCCTCTCCAAAAATCCCAATTCTCTTTGTGTGCTGCATTTCTTAACTTTTTTTTTTCTGTTTCCTTCTCTAGATCTCCTACACTCAGACAAACTTGTTTTTTTCAGTAGGATAGCCACACTGAGGGCCTGATGGATGAAAATTATTGTTCCCCAGAAAGGCTCAGACTTCCTGTGGTATTCTACAGCTTATGGTATGTACCACATAGCCTTACATAACTCTATGAAAAGGGGAAAAGGCTCAAAACTGGAAAAAATCCTCTAATCTTGAATTTCTAATACATATGTGTGATACATATATGTATTTGCAGTGAGAATGTGTGTCTGCACTGTGTATTAAATACCATATACTGGTTAATTACATCTTTTTTATTTTTACTTACAGACAGTTTGCTATGTGGTCTGTGTGCTCTAGTCCAAAGCATTCAAATATATTCCAGACATTAGCTTTGGACTAAGAGAGTTCCTACTTCCTGTCAAAGCTCAAAAAGTGGATGGAGTGTACATCAGCCAGTTTAGATTTTTATCTGAAAACATGACACAAAATTAAATCTGTTTAGAAGATATATAAAACAACAACAAAACCCATCTGTCTTAATGGCAATCAGAATCATCCATTTTTCTCTATCATTTATTTTGAAGTTATGATGTCTAATAGTAATCATTCACGTCAGATACATTCTTAGAGGCATTTCAAACAAAGATTTTAATTATACTTGCCATCTCTGAGTTACTTTCTGCAATGATCATCTTTTGTAAATGCAGCATCTTTTGTAATGGCCACCCTACAGTAAGTATCTCTAAATTTTATTTCTGTTCTGCTTTCATATGCATAATTTCTTATGTAAATCTTTGTAGAGTAGCAACATATATAAGTATCAGTTATGAAATCAGAAATCACTGGGATGGGAAGATTTAGAGGTCTAATAAGCCAGATCAGTTTTCAACTATAAAATGAAGTACGATCCCTAACGACACACTGCTTATAAGTAGTCAATCCTTTTTGTAAATTAATCACTTTTATTATCAGTTCAATGCACCATTATTGATATATATACCATACATATATATCTCTATATATCTTTATACACACAATACTGTTATCCTTTAGCATTTCTATTATAATTTAGCTATGACTATACAATACCATAGACTAGAAGCTGCACTGTTAACTGTGATGTCTACTGTCCCTGTTGCTTTTAGCAATTTAACAAGAGAAGTCATAATAGAAGTGGGCTATTTGATGCATGAAACAGGTTTTTGGTGCCTATATCAAAGTAATTTAGTGACTTGGATATTTTCATCCTAATCCTGAAGGACTGGATATTCAGTTGTTTTCTAATTATCCTATGCAGTTACCCAATTGTGGTGTTCAGTTTTACAGAAGCTAGTGGTATTGTTTTTGCTCAAACTTCATTGCATTTCAGATAAATGGTGAGCAGACACCCAAGGTCTTAGAGAGAGCCAGTGTTTTTCTTCACAGAAACAGCATGTAAATAATGTAGGTTTTGAGGTAGGGAGATTTTTCCAAGCATTTGTTTTTATATTTAGTGTGTGATACAACATAGAAACCAAAACAGAACCTGGATTGTAGATCAGATAAACAAATATTTCTTTCCATGAATAATATTCTACCTAAAAGCTTGAAGAGTTGGCTAAGTGTTTGACTTCTGGGGATTTGTTTCTTGGGGGTTTTGCCTATGCAGGAAGTAGGATTTCTACTTCCATAGGAATTGTGGACAGTGATTATAGTCCTGTCTATGTTATAATTTTAAGATAAGACAATAGGTTGAATTCCTCTCATATTTAAGAAGGAAGTGATCCATGAACACTGATTTCCTATATGTGTTCTTTATTTTTAGTGGCTATTGTTATGCAAAAAGTGGACACTGTGAATCATTATTCCAAAAGAGTGATAACTTCCCACTATAAGTAGTGGTAGTTATGTCTATCCAAAGTACAGAATCCAGAGCTCTGAATTCGGAGTAGACGAGCTTGATAGCAACCTCCTTTTCTGCTGTCTAAACTCATGAGGGCAAACTTCCTCCTCCATCAATATGTCTGACTGGCAAGCTCAAGGAGGCTCAGTGCTTAAAATTTAGGGATATTCTTTGGTGATGCATAGCTTTCACTAGATAGTGAATGTTTAACAATAATGGTTATGCTCCTAAGGGAGGTGTCTGAACCAGCCATCCACATCTAAGGAGGATGAGCAAGACAGAATGCTCTGATTCTGAACATGTGCCTCTGTGACACACTGAGAATATTTGGCAGTGGATTCTACTTATTTTGCAGTGCAATGCAAATTCCTGTGACTACAGCCAAATACCATAAAGGGCAGAGCTCCAAACAAGGGTTTATCCTGCAGTCTCAGTATCCCTTATCTTTACTAGTACAAAACCTTAATCCCAGATTAATTTTTATTTAGAGAATAAAAACATTTACACCTGGTTTCCATCGAGTGCAAGTGTTCACACACCTCCTCTTTGCCCACTTTCTACACCTAGCCAAAGCATTTGCTCAAGAATAACCTGTAAGCATTCTGTAAGCACCTCATTTGAATATTTATTGCAGCGATACTCAGCATTTACATAACAGTTATATGCATTATGCAGCACTTTCATAAAAATGACCTCTGGGGTCAACATTTCTTGACAATTAATGACAATCCAGAGGAGTTTGCCCGAAAGCCATTAACTGTGAGAAAATATTAATCCCAGAGGCCATTATTTATAAATCATGTAAAATTAAGAATATATAAAGCACTATTTCTCTACATCTGCTGCATCTCACACTCTCTAAGTGATGCTGTTTAGGTAATTTTCTAGCAGTTAATGACTGATGCTGTAACAATAGGAAATCAGGGCTTCTTTTTTTACGTTTCCATTACCCCTGTATTAAAGTCTGAAGTTCATCTTCCTTTCTTTCTTTCTTTCTTTCTCTCTTCCTTTAACAAAATCTTTGTCAGTTGCTGATTGAAAAGCCGAAATAATTGGCATTATAGATCCTGTCTTAACATTGTATCTTGAGTTTCTTTGTTAAAGTTGGATGAATAACTAAGACTTGGTTTAGTTCCTTTTTTTTTTCAAAAGCTTTCTAAAAAAAAAGAAAAGATACCAAATTTCCATGTATCTTAGTTCAGTTCCATATCACACAACTCTAGCTCAAATTTAATCTGTGCAAAATGTCTTTTTTAGATATTTTTGGTATCTCTGTACCAATTAGACTTTTCTTTCTTTTTCTGAAATTTTTATAACTTAATGTTTAGGTAGTGTACTATTCTTATACTGACTCCTTTAGCATGAATTTCAGCTTGCATATTGGAGAGTACAAAATCAAAATGTAGTTTAGCTGTGTGGCTATGTGTATTCTTTAAGATCTTTCTTTTGCTTTTGGAAGTATTTTAAATATTTCAGATTTCCCTGAATTTTGTGTTATAAATTTCCTATTCCAACCAGGCACAGTCTTAATTTTGTCCTTGACAAAGTAAACTACTCCTGGAAAAAAACCAAACATTGCACAGATTGCCCTAATATATTGTATCACTGAAGAAACATTTTAGCTATTCCAAATTTTGACATTTCTCGACAGTATTCTTAGACCTGTATCTAACTATGAAGTTTTTGTTAAACAGAAACTTCAGGGATTTACATTTCAGATGTTGATACAAACCATTTTATTTCTTCAGTAATTGATGGAATGTCTCTATCTGAATATGCTTTTATTTATTATTCTGAGGAGTGTTTTGAAGATGGAGATCTGTCAATATAGATCTGCAATTTTTCCCAGTCCATTATTCAGTTCTTTTAAAAATTGCCTACAGTCTTGTGCTTAGTATTCCAATACAACAATGTAGTAAAATGAATTCAAACTAAGCTCTTCTCAGTGCACTAGAGCAGCGAACACACTATACCTTTTTAAACAGATCTGTTCCATTTCATTCCTCTTTATTGTGTTTTATTTGATACATGTATTTTCAGGCTATTAATGACTAGAAAAAAATTAGGTCGTTAAAAATAACCCTTTGCATAGTGACAGAAAGATGGATTTTACTCCTCAGCATTCCTGGAGTCATGTCCTATTCTTCAAGAAAATGTACTTCCCTCTTCATAATTTGAATTGAAATACGGTAAAATTCTTCAAAGAAAAATTAGTATGATTAACAAAGAAAAATTAGTATGATTAACATGGAAGCAGACATTACAAAGAAAATGTATACTTTTTTTCTTATTTGAAATATGTATTATTGAAAATAGGTCCTTTTCTGAAATAATTTAAACACTGTAAAGATTGGTTTAAACTTTAAACTTATGGGGAAATTATTGTAAGCTTAACATTAAAAGCATTAAATGTGTGCAGGACAAATGGAAATGGGGAAATGCTCTGAGAATGACATAAAATGCAAAAATGCTGAGTGTTTCATGAAAAAAATATAAATAATATAATATATAATTTATATATATTATTTATTTATATAATAATATATAAATAAAATAATATAACTTATTTATATAATAATAGAAATAATATAAATATAAAAATAAATATTAATATTAAATTAAATCATACAGGAAATAAAGAAAATCCCATGACATCTGATTCAGAGATTAATTGTAGCCAGATGATTTCACAATTTCAGGATTTCAAAAATAAAGAAGAGGAGCTTAAAAATGCAGGGTAGTTAACTCCTTTTCATATTACCCTCATACCATGCAGGGTGAAAAGGGCCTGGAAATCTGTTACCTTCAGATGTTATCTGGAGTGCCTGATGAAGGAATATCATGGTCTTTGGTATTTAGTTCTTCATGAAGTTGAAGAACGGAACATTAAAAACACTTAAGAGAAAATAGCAAGATATAAGAGGCAAGGATTCACCAGGGTTATACTTAAAAAAACTAACCTGTTAATTGATATGTTGAAATTGTCAGTGAACCTATTTGGGTAAGACTTTTAGACTATGCTGAGAAGATAGAGAGCATCTACATTTCTCTACTAACTTACAATAAATTTAAGGGCTAAATTTTTGAGCATGTTTGTGAACAGAGACAAGTCATGGGAATTGTATAGTACATCCCTAAAAATACAGTGAATATCTATTGATGACATACTTCTAAGCAAGAACAAATTGCATTTTGAAAACCCTTTTACACAAACACAATGCAGGGCAAAATTTGATGATCAACTAGTATGAAGATTATGAACATCCAAGCTAATAGAACTTTCTGGCTAACAATGTCTGAAGTTACTAAAGTCTTGAAATCAAAATCCGATAATATAATAGCTAGAATATAATACCTCATAATCTTTCAATTGTTGCTAAGACTTTAGGAAAACTCCTATTTGCTTATTGACTCTCTCTAGAGGCAGTATATTAGAATGTAGAATGGTTCATATAAAATCACCTCGTGTGTAGGTTGGATGCTTTGAGAACACTTCTAAAGAACCAATCAATTTGGAAATATTTTCCTTGATTTTCCTGAAGGTAGGTCTTTTCTCAAGCTGATATTTTTCCATCTTAGATGGAAAAAAAAGAACAAACAAGCAAAAAAGTGGCTCCTTGTTTGATTTAATGCAGAGAGTTGTAATAAAATGAATGGTTTGAAACAGTAATCTTCAGAATTTTAGCCAAGTGCAGATCACTTTTATGTAACAAAATTTATCATGATTTTAATGAGTTCATATCACAGTGTTTATTGGAAAACATTTTCAAAGTGATATATTCTACAGATTAGCTAAAGGCTGCGAGCTTTGGATTGTAGTCCATTGAATGCAAAGTACAAATATTGAAAGGTGATGTTCTGTGCAGGAAAGGCACCCCAGGAGCCTTCAGGGAAGAAGAAACCAAAAAGCATTCCGAATTCCCAGAAAATGTTACAAGTGAATATAACTATCTGATTTTTTTTTAATCAAATAGATTGGGAGATTTGCTATGAAACAAATTCAAAAGCAGTGCAAAGCATAATAGTCCTGGATTGAAAGTCCAGAATAAACTGATGAAGTTTGCTTCATTTAGCACTTGCCATATGGATATTTGGATAGTAAACTGAGAGCATGGTTAAGATGTGTTGTGAAGGGGTTGCAATCAAAGAAAGGCTGGAAATGAAGGAACGTGTTTCATGTTTTACTGGTGTCACTTTTTCAGCTGTAGAGGAAGTTTGCTAGAAGCAGGAGACACCGTTTAAGAGTCATGGTAAATTACAGTGCTGTTCTATCTCTCAGCAACTGGTTAATTCAATCAGAACACAAAGATTTTTCATCATTTTTTAATTTGCTTAATTTCAATGAGCTGTTGTCTCAGAAATTTTCCCATCTTTCAGCTCTGTGACTATTGCATTGATGCCTTGTGCTATTCTTTCTCTGTCATTTCCATCTCAATACAGATTTTATAGTTCATTACCTGTCAATCAGTTTTAAATGATGCAGCGTTCATTTTATCATGTTCTGTAAAAGTTGTGTTCTTTTTTCAATGTGCTACATTTATTTCAGTTTGAGCTCTATTTATTTCTCTAAGCACTGTAGCTATCTATATTTATATCCATTTTAATGAGTATTTATTTTAGCAAATGCAGTATTTTGTGTTACATTCAATTTATTTGGCATGTTGAATCAAACAAGTGAATTCTGACTCAACTCTGAAATTCTATATCAAACAATTTTTTCCATGATATGTTTATTTGTCATGGAGCTCTCAGTCTTCATCATAGTTTCCCTAAAATAAAAACAGCAAATTAACACAGAAATAAATCTTCTGTACAGCAAGTTCCTGCATTTTGTCCTACTGAACCTGTGCCTTACCTCACAAAATAGCCCCTGCGATTTCCTGGACAGATAAATTGGCTTTAGTTTTTAGTAAAAATCTCCCAGTCCACACTTACTGCTCACATTGGGCTGCTCACAGTATGCCATTACGTTGTGGAGAGACAGAAAGGTTTTTTTATGTCTATTGATGCATGAAAATCTGAAGTTGAAATGTTTCATATTTGTTTGTTCTTTGGATTGCTAGCAACTTTCTGAATTCTCTGAGAAATTTACAAGATGAGTTTGTGGACAATGCAAATAGTATGCAAATAGTATGCAAATAGTATGCAAATAGAAGAAATGTGAAAGTATTAGTTAAAGTCAATAGCTATTGTCAGTAGATAAGAACATATATACAGTCTAGTTCTGCTCAATGCCATCAGTGCAACCAAAACATGTTGGATATTTTGTAGTGATTGCAGGTTATTCTTTTGTTTCTGTCCCAAGTCCAGCATGCTGCATCTGTTTTCCAGTGGTAGAGTTAATATTTTGTAAAACTTACAACTTTCCTCTTGCAGTTGTGAATGCTTGGAGATGGGCAAGCTTATGGAGAAGATAGAAGTAGCTGCTAGCTGTTGGAGGAAGTATCAGTTCTTCTCCACTCAATTGCACACATCACATAAAAACAGAAGTTTGTACATATACTTGTAATGAACAGTCATTCAGAAACAGCTGTTGCCATCATAATGCACCACGGCAACTATTAAAGGAGTAGTTCTACTATAGTAGAATGACTCGCTGTTTTGAGTCAATATATTCACATTTCCTTGCTTTCATTGATATACATTAACTAGCAGCAAACAAATGCTTGCAGCCTTGACAAAGTACATGATTTTTTAAAAAATATTTGTTATTCATGCTGCTTTTTTTTTTTCCTCCTGTTTTCTAAAGAGGTACTTTCTACTC
Source organism: Phylloscopus collybita (assembly GCA_027886175.1). NCBI lineage: Eukaryota > Metazoa > Chordata > Aves > Passeriformes > Phylloscopidae > Phylloscopus > Phylloscopus collybita. The sequence continues at coordinate 42,115,345 of JAJNNQ010000137.1, read as the reverse complement.
AACCTACTCAATTAAGCTAGTATTTTTCTGTTTTATAATCAGTTGTTACAGTGCATCTCTTATTGGCCAGTGCTGGAGATTGTCACAAAAATTCAGAAATTTTTACCAAAATCATGCTGTCAATCTGAAATAAAGATTCACCCAAAGGGCAGACATTGAAACTATTCTACTCTGCAGAAAGAAATAAAAATTAATTTACTATTGTGTTTCCTGTTCCACTGTGCAGTGAGAGATGGTATGATACCTACTTCTGATTATAATTATTAAAAGTGTGAAGCACGTCCAAAAGTGAAATAAGTTAGCTGTTAGGCCTTGATCTTGTTTCCATTCACAGATGATAATTCAGAATCTAGGATTATGTGTTGTAATCTGGAAGACTGCTAGTTAAAAATGTTATAGAACTTAATGTGTGATTTTTTTCCCCATGCAGAACTAGAAAATATAAATAATTATATTTATAATATATATAATATAAATATCCTAGTTGAGAAAATTTTATGTAGGATGCTGCTGCTTTGGATTTCACAGCTAGGTCTACAATGGTGAGAACTATCCTGAAAAATCACATGGCTGTGGCCACAGACATCTCTGGGAATTGCAGTTCCAAGGGCAAGAGTCGTGTTTAGTGTATGTACTGGCACGAACTATAAACATTTGATGGATATCTTGAAATCTTTAAATTTGCTTCAGTGTTTATTCAAGTCCATGCCCACACAGACACTATTTATTTTACATGCTAATTCTTTTGCAAGTAGGCCCTGGTCTACCTACAGGCCTGTCTTTACATGAATCGTCTGGGAGGCAAGGCTGATGGAATTGTGACAATATTTTGAAGCTATGGTGATGTGCATAATTGTTGCCTCCCTTGGAGTCACTATCAAATTTCTCATCCCAGCCTTCTTCAAGGGACTACGTGTCAAATCTACATTAAACATCACTATTTATAATTTCTGGTGACTGAGTTATGGCTATCATAGGCAAGGGTTCTGCCATCTTTTTTTTTTGTTGTTGTTGTATTGAAGATACCACCTCTCAGTCACCTTGGCTTTGTCCTTCTCAAGACCCCTTTCTTATGATAAAAATTTAGTTTGTCTCAGAGTAAAATGCTGGGTGAATTTGACTTAGAGCATATCTTCTCTCTAGCAAAGAATACTTATAAGCAGTAGAAGAAATTTTAGTACATCTACTTGCCACATTAAATTGTTGCATTTGTATACGTGCACTGTCATAAGTCATGTTTTCCAGCCTCAGTGAATTTCCCAGTTCAAAACTAAAGATGTTCAGCCTGTAATTTTCTTCTGTCACAGCCAATTTAGCAGTCCTTGTGGCTTTATGTCCTCAGGTAAAAGATTAATCAGCATTCTCACTCCCCAAGAGAAATTTTTGAAGGGTCTAATAGGCTTTACCTACAGTTAAAGATCTGTTTTCTAGTATGATATCAATGGGCTCTTTCAGTTCAGAAGTGCAGGCTCTGCTAACCTTAAATATTATATCTTCTCATTTATCTATTAAAAGAATTTTCAGTAGCTGTGATTTCTACAGGAAAGCTCAGATCAGATACAGAGTCTTAAGGCTAATTCCCCTTCTGTCAATTTCAGAAGGAAAAAGCAACCCTTAACAGGCTTTTCAAGGCTTTTCCTTGAGGAGGAGTCTTCTGACTGCCATACCTCTCCTGAGTCTCATGATTTCTCAGTGAATACAGTTCTCTACACACTAGAGTATAAATTATCATTGTCCTTTTACACTGAAAACCTCCTTCAGGAGGTTTCTCAATGTCCTTGTGTAAAGGCTGAAAGACCTCAGGGGATGTCAGTGTCCTCACAAAAGTTACCATCCTGGTTATCATAACATGCAAATGAATGCTATCAAACTGCTGGCAGAGAACCTCCCTTCTTGCAAGGGCTCATTTGGCCATTTTAAGCAGTGACAGTGACTTCTCTGTGGAACATTGCACACTTGGCATTTGCAGAGGGCACCTGGAGCTCTGTTCATATTTATACTAAGCATTATGCACTTGCTGAAGCATTCCGTGATCATGCTGCCTTTGGGAGTTACCCTTCAATCTTTGTTTAATTAAGAACTCTAAGGGTCCTCCTCCAGGTAATTGTTCGTTGCTCCTCTTCTCAGTCACCCACAGTGTGAGTGAACATATAGAGAATTACTTCAAAGATATTTACAATACTCCCTTCCATCTCTCTTTCAAAGTCTTACCTATTTTGCTGTATGTTTTAAGAGGAACTGAAAAGAAGGGACAAGCTCTGCCCTGTCTTTATGGCTAGCCTTCAAGGAGGAAAGCACCAGGAAGGACAACACTAATGTAGATGTTTCCCAGTAGTACTAACCGGTGCATACTGACATTGTGACAGTCACACAGGGCACATCTCAACGGAGGAAAGCTATTGCCGTGTATATCCAAACACTACTTAACAAGAAAACTGGTATCTTGATTTGTAGAGGAATAAGAGATGTCTTCTTGTCACAGTACAACACAAAGGAACGACACTCACACACTGAGATGTCCAAGGCAAAAAAACGGGAAGTTTATTTATAGACTTGGATATTTATAGAATTCCAGCAGTGACCAGGGATTGGAGGAAAAAAAATCTTCCTCTCCAACTACACTGGTCAACCCAACAGTCCATTAATAGTTTCCTTTTTATGAGAAGAATGTAAACATGAAAGGACAGGTACAACAACAACAACAACAACAGATTGTTTATGTGAAAATCGTGAGAGACTCCATTACAAAAGGTAAATACAGAAGACTGAAATAGAACTTTGGAAAAACTTTTAAAAAAACAAAAGAGAACAGAAAAACCCAGTGTAACATCTTCTGAGTGCAGAGTGTTTTTTAAATTCCAGTATAATTATTGAGGTGAATTCCTGCTGACACTGTTTCCCTAAAAACATCTTTAGGAAAATTTTTATTTTTTATGAATGCTGGTACAAATATTATAAACTTACAGATAATCAGACCAGTATAGTAAATACTTTTGCTCCATTTACACATACCTAATGAGAATGTTTTTTAGTCATATGGTACCTGGCTTTTAAGATGACAAAAACATCAGCTCAATTACAATAAAAGCTTTTTTTTAAACTGATCTGGAAACCTTGAAACACACAGAATCAGTTAAATGCGGTCTAAAATAGGGTAAAATAGTGATTGACAGAAAAAAACCCAGAAGTAATCTAGATATTTTATAAGTATGACACATTTGAAATCAACATATATATTAAAATTTCTTCGTATTTTAGGAATACAGTACAAATATTTGAAAGGAATCATCTAAAACAGAGCTTAGTGCCTAAATGCAATTATGTCATATAAATTTAAGTCCGTCTCATAGGGTAGTTAAATTCACTTTTGCTGTGGTTTTTTTTCTGTTTTTGAGTGCAAGGCTGCTCTTCTCTTTTAGAATTATAAATCTCCTTCTCGCTTCTCATCAATATTATTTACTGTCAAATTAAATCCATTGGTTGTGACAACTTTGTCCTTGAATGTGAATAGTAATCCTGCCTCCCTACTATTCCAGTTCTTGAGTATTTGTTAAGGACAAATATATTTTCGGTCAGTCTTAATTTTGGTTGGTTAAATATTTTAAGCCTTTATCTTAGGTTCCACTTCTAGCTTCTTTATTTTTGTATCAAGGTTCCATTTTAGGTTTACTAAATTCTTTGATCTATTTCCATATATTCGTTCTCATTAGCTTTCACACAGTTCCACTTATATTCCACTATGCTCCGGATAAAAGCTGACAGAAGGAATACAATTAACAGTACGTAGCCTTATCCTCAGTGTAAAACTTATTTTTGCCCCTTTTTTCATCTTTATTTCTGTACCTATAGAATCCTTCCATATAGATTTCCTATCTTTTTTCCTTTTTGAAATCTAAATCAGTCTCTTTTTATAAATTGTTCCGAATGGCAGGCACACTGAGGATCCCAAAATGACTTGCAAGTGCCATATAGCCCTATAAGTCTTAAACAAAAATTCTCTCTGTTTGTTTGTTTGTTTGTTTGTTTGTTTTGGGGGTTTTTGTTTGTTTTGTTCCTATAGCCATGGCTTCCTGGAGCTGCTAAATCACCACTTATGAACCAATACTACTCAGAAACACCATATTAAGTGGATTACATCAACCTTTCCAAACTCATGCTTTTTCATTTTTCTTGCCTAAAGGGCTCAAAGCAGCAACTAGTCTTAGAGAGTGTCCAAAACAAGCAGCAACTTCTGATTTTCATCCATCAAATCTTGGCTGAAGTGTGTTACTCTTCACTTGTGAACCAGAATCATCTTTAGAGGAATCCTACATGAAACTAGGTTTCTAGATTCCACTGTAAGGATTGTGTTTAAACTTTATCTGATGAATATTTCAAACAACTTCATCCATTTCAACACAGTGGATAGCTAAGATTTTAGTCACTTGTCACTGCTTTGAAGCCTCATCTTTTACCCTGGACTGCATCTTCTGTCCACAACATAGAATGCATGTCTACATGCATAGAATTTGACTTGTGTGCTATGATACCAAATTAATTTGTGTGTGTGTTCTTTATTTTAGAGGGGTTTTGCTGTAGTTGGTTTTGTTGTTTTCTTGTGGCTTTTTATTTTAAGTTCAGGATGTCTTAAATAATGAGAGAATTGTGGCAGAATGGTCATTTCTTTACATATCTACAAGGACAGGTGTTTCATATGAGATTTTTTTAATAAGGCATGTGGGTGTACTGGGCATCATTGTAGGCCAGTTAAAATTAGAAAGAACTGAACCTAGTGTCTTCTTTTTTATATCACCTATGCATAGAAATTTTAGTGGGAATTGAAGAGATTACTGTGATGTTTTTTGTCTCTGCAGGAACAATTTGTTTTCACTTTGTATTCATGTAAGACAGAGAAAATATCACTTGTTCCTGAAATTCTTGAAAGTCTTTTTCAGCTAGATGACTCAAGGAGAGAAATACCTAACATATTAAATCCATCTTGTGCATTCCCACTGGTGAGACAGAACTCCTTCCTCTTACACTATACCCAGGAAAATTTCTGTAATAAAGAAACACAGCTTGTGGATAGAGCTAAAGCTGCCCCGTCGCTTCTTTCTAGTGCAGCTAACAAGCAATTTCCAAGTCCCCATATGAAGCTATTTTGAGAAGACGTTCCTTCAACACCAACAATCTATTCTGAGGGTGAAAAACAAATGCACCTGTAATAACAAGGGATTTGGCCCATGAGAATCAGTAAAGAAAATATGTAAACAATCCAAGAATAGGTAGATTTGATGGACAAGTAAAACACCTTTTACTAACCAATAGAATAATTAAAAAGAAAACTATTAACCAATTAAAGTTTCCCACAAGACTTGTAAAAACCGTATAAAGAAAAGCATGCTGATATAATAAAGAGAGCCTTCTGAAGATTTTACTGTGTCACTCTGTGTGTTTTGGCCGCCTCTACAACAACAGATGATGTGCAGAGACAGATAACATTTACTGTTAGACAATCAAAAAATTTTAAAAAAACTCAAACAAAAATGCCAGGAAGATGCTAACAGTCCACTTACAGTGATATGAGCATTTAAGCATCAGTTATCCATTGCAGCTCATTATATATAGGCAAACAAATGAACAACTGGGTTATATGCTGACCTTCTACCCCTTTTTCTAGCATTGTGCTGGCCTTCGTTCCAAAGTATAATCACAGTGAGTTGTCAGTGTCAAGAAATCATTGTTGAAAGAAGTGTTAAATCCATGGAAGAAATCCCTTCCCCTCACTTGTGGCCTTAACTTGAGTTAATCTTGTAAGTTTGCTGATGTGGTCTAATTTAGAATTCTTTTCTTATTTACTCACAAAGTTGATTTTTTTTTTTTTTTTTTTTTTTTTGGTCCATGGTATTTTTACATGCATAATTCTTTGATGTTATTACTAAACCAAGTTTAAACCATCTCACAAGGCTGTTTTTCTGTGATTACTGCTAACTTTTTTTGGAGCCCTTAGGGTCTCTGGCATGATGCCATGTTTGTACTTTCAAACACTAATAATATCATGTACTTTTAGATATTACTTTCTTTATCAAGGTCTTGGATAACTCACTCTCCACAGAACAATTATCTGTAGTTACTATATAATAGATACAAAAATGCATAGATAGTATTCTAGCAATAAATGTTCAAACATATAACTGCACAAAGCTAAGCAAAAGCTAATATAAGTTCAATAGCTGTCACCTGGTTATAAGAAATCTGTGATTCTCTGGAAATCCTGAAAAAAAAACAAGTCCTGAATTCCTGCATTGTTAATACAAAGTTTCTGTTTTTAGAACAAGCAATTCACAGGAATATTCACTCTATAAATTGAGCTAATTCAAAATCTTGATTCCTACACTTTTTTTCTGTCATCACTGCTGTGATTGTCTAATTTTCTGTCATCTATTCTTTTTTTGCTATAATTTCTTGAATGACATTCATATAGAATCCCTTTTTCTTTTAGATTCTGATGATTAGTTCCTTTATCTTTTTTTGCTCTGCTGACGAGATCATCCATTTTTTGTTTTATTCTCCATATTTAATCATGATATATTTAATTACTAATGAAATCTGAGTGATAATTGAAAATATTTATTGCTAAAAAAAAAAATGGCAATAAATTATTCTGTCAGCCTGCAATGGGTTTTGTTGTTCTGTTGTTAGTTTCAATTCTATTCCTGTCAGGAAAGCATGAATCTAAATTATTAATAGCCTAATACTATACTGCACTTATTATAAATAACAATTATTAAAATGTACTGAACCATGACACAAATTTTTATTTACAAAACTATAGCTATTTCAGTTTTAGAACTTCAAAAAGGCTGTAAATATGCTTCTTATCCTTTTTAATCTCAATTTGCGGATTGATGATGAAGTTTGAAGCATAGGGAAAAAATTACAAATAAAAAATTTTCCATGTTCCTTTGTCATAGACAAAAATAAAAAGTATTATATAAGCGTGTTTACGTAACTGGAACCATTGATTTACTAATACCACACTATCATTCTTGGAAATACAACTCAAAATGCTCCAGCTCTGAAGATTAATGCATAGCTTGGAGCACCACAGCAGTTCAGATAGCAGTTGTTATGAAGCCTCTTCATTGTGTCAATAGGGCAGAAAAGATTAAAACAATAAAAAGAGAGTGATGATTCTGAATTCTTCCATTCTTCTTATAGCTCAGTCAATACAGCTTAGTTACCTTTGAAGTTTTTAATATTCTAAAATCATCTTTATTTATGCTTTATTATAAACAGGAAGAGAAAGGTTGTGAAGGGGACCCTATGAAATATAACCATTATCTTGAGGCAATTGCAAACAGCAGACAATAATAAGAGTCTATGTCTTAGAACTCAAACTAAGAAGTATTATGAGTGTTTTTGTGACTAGCTTTTGGATAATGACATTGCTTCTTCATGTACTTGTAGCCTAGTGCTATAAATAATGAGAGGACATAAAACAAATGTAGCCAAGTAGCTCAACTGAGGTATGATGTCTTAGGGCTACTTTAACTATTTGAGTTTACTTTGAGGGATGAGAAAAAAAAAAGGGTATGACTGAGAAATGAAAAGGGAATTAGAATTGTGTGTCTGCTGAAAACTTATAAAGATGCTTTATTGTTCAGGCTGCGAATTAGCTTATAATCATAGGACTGAGATCATATAACATTGCTTGTACATGAGAGTACCTTTTGATATTGTTTGCCTATGGAGATTTTTATGGTACTATCTAAGTTTGAATCTTACTAACAGTAAGCATTTAAGAGTAAGCAAAGAGAAAAAGACTTCTTTTTGTGCTTCATTTTATATAGCAAAAACCGAGCACTGAAAAATAATAAAAATACTTCTTTTTCATTTTTGAGGTCACCTGAACTGAAAAAGAATTGTCATTTGCCCAGTTTTCAACCATGATCTTAATGTACTGACTCTCTGAAATGTCAGATGAAGATAATGTTTATCTCCCCAGGTACTCTGTCTACTTGCCAATGTGGAATGAACATGACGGCATGATGTGGCATAGTGGTTTTCTAGAACTGCATGGTTAATATATATGCTGGGGAACGCGAGGACACAATGTGGCCTTTAAGAGCAAATTTGGTTTCTTAGATTTTTGAGAAGATGTGAACAAGACAATTTGGAATCCTTTAGAATTGCTCTTGCCATATGTTCTGTCTCCCTTTTTCATCACAATTTTTTCCTAATTTACAAATTTCATTCATTTTTTTTTTCCCATTATTTCCTCCTTGAATGTCTTTTTTTCAGCAGTGTTGCTAAAATACATCAGACATTGGCTAGGTTTTCTTAGAATACTGAGACAAACAGATATTTTTTAATTGTAAAATCTCAGACCTGCTAGCTAAGAAAGTAGAGAGATACATATACAGTTTCTACTTTTTCTACTTTGTCTTTACAGGATGAGTATTTGCTCCATTCTTTTTGTCTTTTACAACAATATAAGGCAACAGCTGAGTGCCATCAGTTGCTGCACTCTTAATCTCTGTTCTGCCTATTACCTTGTGCACTTGGCTGGTCACCTCTGTCCTTCTCTTTTCAATGGTTTCCCAGCCTCTACTTACCCACGGTATCCTTTGGCTCATTTTTTATACTCCCATCAGGAGACTCACCCTGAAAATTTCAGACAGTTGCAAAAAATCCAAAATTACGTCTTTCTAGAAGTTTCTATCTGATTGAATTACAGCAGCCAGAAAAGACAAATAAGCAGCTTTTTGACTTTGCTGCCCAACCATTCTGTTTTAAAGACAAACAGTAAAACCTGGTAAGCAAACAAAACAAGGCAAAACAAAAAAACAGTCAAGATTGTATTTCACCTGACCTTTATGAAACATTCTTATTCTACTATATTCAGTGAAACAGATGTCTTAAAGTCTTGCAAAAAGGAGGAGGTACACTATGGGAACAGACCACTCTCAGTGGTCACTCTCATCTATCTTGGCACAGCTTTTCAGTAGCGCAGATCCTAACCATCTAATAAAAACACTGTCTGCTCCTTCAGACTGACACATCAGAAAAAATTAAGGTTTTACCCAGGACATTCTCTCTTTTTCTCCTGAAAGAGCAATCCTATCAACATATTCTCAGCTGTCCTTTAAGCAGGATGCAAACAATACTAGAAATGGCATGATTTTTAATTTTAGTCCTAGGATAAGCTGAAGAAACTAAGGAGCAGAAAAAAACCCAAACTATTACACATTACTGCAGTTTTAAAATTATAAACATAGCACTGGGATGATCTGGCTATCAGTAACCTAAGTTTCATTGCTGACTTTGGTTTAACACTTTTGTACTAAACCCAAATAAAAATCTGGTTTATTTATATCTTTTTCCTTAACCTGGAATGAAGCAAGCATAGGTTGCTATTTTAATGTACAGCTTAATCTGTGACTGAAGTAGATATCTTCTCCTACAGATGTGAAGGTCACATTGTAATTTCAAAAATTTATTCTTTAAATTCTTTTTATGCAGTCAGTGGCATCAGGAGGATTATGATGCTTGTGGAACAAGTTTTTTTTTCCCCGTTTGTGTTGTACTTGGGTTTGTTCTTTTTCTTTTTTAAACACAGTCTTCTAGCTCTTCATTTATTCATGTTTTCATTTTACATTCAAATTTTACTACACACATGGTATTTTGTATATCCTGGATATCTGATATGTTTTCTCTGTCTGATCCGTAAGACCAATTTGACCCTGGTCAAAAAGTTACAATATTTGAATGGCAAGTAATTACTAATTTGTGATGATGATTACAGTCTTGAGGCATCTATATTTTTCTGTGCTTTTATTTTGAAGAACTCTGTTAACATCCTGTACTTATACCTTTGGGAGCCCTGTGTTAAGATTTGATTAGTGAGAGATGCCTCTGCCATTCAAATGAGATCATATGCTGAAATCAATAATACAGATATTATTTAACAGAGAAATAAGAAGTTTTAAAGTGGTGGGAAGGTAGAGAGGGAGAGAGATACCAAGCAGAAAATACTCACTACCTGTGGATTCTGTGGCCTCCTGTTGGTCCTTCTTCACCCTGTGCTTGTAGGTGGTAGGGGTCCTGATGTTCAAAAGTTTTCACCAGTTATACATTTTATCAAATAAAAGAATTAATGTTCATTGGCTACAAAGTTCTCTTACTCTACAGGTTAAATGATTTCCTCTCTTCTAATGCTAATTAGTCCCATGCCCAGTTTTTCTCTTCTTTTGAGTTGGCAGGTTTCTTGAGTCAGTGTGTTGTAAGTTGGTCACTATCTCCTCTTGCTGGAATTACCTTTTATCCGGTCTGAGCTGATTTCAGCACAGCTGCCAAGATGGCTTTCCTTGTGACCTATACATTCGGCATTCTTTACATCCATTATCAGTGATAGATTCTTCTCCCCCAGATTGTTAACCTCCCTCTAGGTCTGAGATAACACTGGGACAATAAAATACGACTTTTTTCTTATCTCAAGTTCCCCTTAAGGTGGCTCAATTTACAATCCACTACCAAGTGACACTGCCTACAGAGAAGACTGGGATCTTCTGTAGAAGACAAAAAAGAAGTAGAGAAGTCTGAAAATCTGTCTTTGTTCTGCCATTTTATTATTGTAGAATGGATCCATCTGTCCAGCAAATTGTCTGTGTCATGTCAGCTCTCACCAACTGCACATTTTATCTTCTAAGATAAAATTCCTTTTCATTTACCTCCAAAGATTTTTCTACATTATCATTTTAGTTTGGATCAGGAATGCATTTTTAGAGCAGCCCTCCCCATTGCCACTATTTATTGTGCTTTGGTTTATTCACAGAGTGGTCTTAGCAAGCATAAAAACTAGTTAGTTATGGTTGGTTTTTTAAATTATATTAAATTGGAAAATGCATTTCAGAAGCAGGTACTCCGATTGCTAAGGTACTTTCAGTCCATGAACCAGACTAAATTTAAGCTGAAGTAAATCCTGATGAAGTATGTATCCTGCCATCACGATGTCCTTGCCACCAGTCTTCTCCACAGGTCTGCTGCTGTTGGGCCATGCTAGCTGCTATTGGAGGCACAGCCTGGGGTGTTTGTCATGAGAAACAGGAGTTTCCAACATGTGAGTCTTTCAGCAGTCCTGAGAAACTTTGTTGTTCCTTTTGCACTGTAGGCTTCTTACTGCTTTCTCTCATTCAAAGCCTCAGTCCAGGAGCTTATTCTATTCAAACATGCTTAACTACTCTTGGGGGAGCAGGACATCACTTCCTCACACCAGCCCCAGAGACAGCAGCCAGTAGGAGTAAATTTATCCAATTTCAGCATTTTGATGTAAAATTTAAAATGCTAAAAGTAGGAGATACTGAATAACTAACACAAAAAATAAGAGACATTTTCTGGCACAAGTTAAATTCTTGCTGGAAATAAAAAATGTGAATTTTGTGAAAATTTGCTTGATTGAAATATTGTAGATAATACTGTAAATTAATTAAAACTCCTAGCCTCTCTTAAGAGTTTTAGATGAGGTGGATATTTTGAATGAACTGTGAATACCTGTCACTCTGTGTATATTATGTATGTTTATACACACAGACACCCAAATTTCAAATTATATATATAATTCTCCATAGAAAACAAAATCACACACAATGTGTTTATATGTGCTTGCAACTTATTGCAGAATTCATTGGCTATCAAATAATTTGTGTCAAACCCATGAAATTTCTTTCAAGCCTCTTTGTGAAGCTCTTTGTGTTTAACTTCGATTTCCTCTGGTTTTCCTATGCAAGGGGAAACGAACACGGAATGTTACTAACATTTTATATCATTTTATATCTATCCATCTCTGTCCATACATTCCTTATACACATATTTAGAGAAGAAACTTGAAAACGTTCATTACTTCAGAATTAAGTTTGTTTACAATATAACTGCTATTACCTCTCTAAGCATTCTATCAAAACACATTTTGGCTTTTCTCACAAGGTTCTTAATTTTTTTTGATGAGTCATATTTCTCTTCTTATATCACAGAGGTTAGAATGGTGATTCAGGATGAGAATTAGTTGTTTTAATAATGATAATTAGTCATTTTCCATCTAACCTTAGGTAGACACATTCCTCTAAGATTATGCTATTAATTTTTAAAGACTAGAAGATACTCTGTAACAAACTTCTGTAATGACCCCTTTACAAACAAAAAAATCATGATTAACTCTGCTGCAGTAAACACATGATACTAGCATGTTCACAGCCAGTTCACAGCCCTGGCATTTTCAAGGAGGGATTTACATGTTTCAACATTCCCTTACTGTGAGGACTCTTGAAATAGAAGTAGGAAATACTTTCAAAAGTTCAGGGAAAGCTGCTACTTTGTTGGACCTGTGGAATTTGCTTTGGGGTGTGGTTATTTATCATGAGATGAAGAAAAAGGGAGACAATGTGGTTAAAAATAGAATTCATGTGTATCATCTCACTTCTTTCCCTCCTTTTTGGTGAGAAATTACAGCTTGCTTTCAGATATTCTTTGTCAGTAAGTCAGCTTTCATGACTTTTTTTATAGCAAAATTTAATTTTAATGAATTAACAGATTTTGACTACCACTGTTCCTCCTTAACAAAAAATAAATAAATTGTCAAATGCTGAAATATTAGAGGTCTTCTAAAACCAGTTCTAAAAATCTGTCCAATTGTAGTTATTTAATTAGTCAAAGTGTTTTGTCTCGGCTGAAGCAGATATATAATATTTGTATGCAGATAATTATTACTAAAGGGAAGGAAAAAAAGTAGAGTACCTTGATATTTGTATCTTTATTCCAGATATTCATGCTTTTAGCATTGATAAACTCAGATAAGAATGAAAGAATCAGTCTGAGAAGGTAAACAGGAATACTTACATTTTGAGTAGCCTTGATCCTACTATCTCCTGCAATACTAGAAAACATTTCTTAAAGAGAATAATAGATGTTGGGAACCTGGTCTAAAATGCTATTTGAGATGAACTTAAATCTGGGTTAAGTATATAGATCAAATTTTATTTTTAAAGATAATGAGCATGGGGAGAACTGGTTCTGAGAGGTAAAAGAGGCTGAGCTAGAGGGAATGCATAAATTGGAGATTGATGCAGAGCAAAGTGTGATTTGAACCTTTGCTTTATCTTTCCAACACTGCAGGGAGAGTCAGATAATTGACAATCTCATGGATGGCTTCTAGTCCTTTTAATTTTAAAAATTTAATGTCATGTTTATTATTTGTTTATTGAATATAAATATTAGAATCAGTAATACACTTACTTCCTGGCATGCTTGTACATGTTCTGAGGCAATTTCAGCATAAGACTTATATGCATTGCTCACAGGAGGTGATTTTTAAAGGATAAGGTCAGCAGCTAATAGGAAAGTATCTGTGTGAAAGGAAGGTTATTTTTCTGCAAAAAATATTTTCAGTTTTGTTCTCCTCCTGACTCTATTGCACAGTCTTTATTGCATTTCAATAGATATCTAGCAAATATTTTAAGTCAACATATGAATACCTCATCATTCTATACATTGGCCAGATTCTCAAAAGTGGATATTTTGAATTGTGCTTATAAATTCATACTTTGACATCACTCTTGCAATAACTTCCTCTTCAAAGGTGCTAAAATGAGCCAGAATTTGTATTCCTCTTTTGAAACCACTTACCCAAGTAAGCAGTAATTCAGAGGAGGTCACTTTATTTTGCAGTTCTCTACCTGCATGGAAGACATTTGAAAAGTGAAACAATGTTGCTGTAAATAACTGCATTGCACCAAGTGTCTAGGTCTCTCTTAATTAACTACAGATTAGAATACTGTCTATGGGTTCATTTGTTCTGCTTTTTTCCCTGCAATGCTCAGAAATTGGAAAGGCATTTAGTCATTCATGAAGAACATTCCTTTCTAAATTAACTATTCAGTCAGGACAGGAGTTATTAATGAGTTAAAGACACACCATGATCTTAGTTACAGTTGCTCTTGTCACATGTACAGTTGCAATATGTAATATATAAAAAGAAAGGAGAATCATATCACGGTTTTTCCAATTTGAACTAATTCAACACTAGTCTTTTATTCTAGACACTGAAATTCATATGCTCCAGCCAACATGGACTTTATAGTAAATTTTGAGTCTTGAAGTGACATACTTTGATATTTATCTATCATGAGACTATTCACTAGATCTACTTCTTGGTGATTTCAGTGTAGGTCTCAATTAATTATCCTAAAGTCTGTTTCTCTAAAGGGTTTGACTTTTTTTTTTCCTCCACAGATCTACTTTACACAGTTGATTCACAGTGTAGAAGTGACTATTTGTTTTTACTGGATATGAAAATTGTTAAATGACTGCTTTAAGTGACAAACCTTTACTAGAGTGATCATGTTTCTCATCTTTTATATATGTTTCCTTTTCTAGATTTTTCCAAGTATTCCTGCATACCTGATAATATGAACAGAAATTTCATACTGTGTCAATAAAGCATATTTAGAACATGTTTAGAACATAAATCCAATCGCAACTATGTCCACTCTCCTACTACTATCTGAGCCTGAAGACTGTCAGAGTGCTTGACACAGAGCAATTATCACAGGCAGGAACCTCATATAGCTGTTACCATGACTAATTTTTTCTTAAACCTAAAACTATAATGCACTGGACTGGAAGGGACTTTATGGATCATTTAATCTAATCCATTATTCAAAAGGCATCTATATTGCTATTACACATAATTTCAGGAAAAAATCTGGCAATAAAAGCCAAAATGAGACACAGAGCTTTATTCAAGATCAGTACCTTCTGATGTGTGTAGTGAGAAACTATTTTTATGCTGAAGAACAAGCAATCCAAACAGCCAAACGGAATGGGAAATAGAGTGCTTTTACCCTCATCATACTGATAGAAAAACATAACATAAGGATAAAGAGTTATATTCTGGCTTCCTTGATGTTAACAGCAAATTTCCTTTGATTTCACTCAGACAAAATTTTTAGTTGGTCTGTTTGCTCAGACATCATTAAGAAAATCCAGCCAGAAATTCTTTAATTTCCATACACTTTATATTTTTTAGCAGAAAGATCAATTTCAGATCTTGTCATTTTATAGAGCATATTTATGAAGAATTCTAGATTTCCTTGTCACTGTGTACTATTACTTTTCTAATTGTTGAAACTCCTCAAAGACTTACAATGATGTTTTCAAATAGTCTCTAAACTCTTTTAAGAAGGAATAAGGGAGAAGGGTTTTCACACGGCCATATGAATGATTGGTCACAGGACCATCTCCTGGGATCAAAGTGAAAATTATGTAACGACAATAAAGCAACATGGATAATTAGACACCTATCACAGAATGACCACAGAAAAAGATTAATTATGATTTACTAAAAATTCTGCCAGCATATATGATTAAAATTTGCCTTTAAGTAATATAAACAAGCATAATGACTTTTCATATAGTCACAGACAAGTCCCTTGAATATTTCTAAAGTTCATTAACCTGTCTTCAGAATGCTTGTTGGGATACAATTGCCAAGGACATTTGCTAAGATTTTCACACCCAGGTAGTACCTGCAGCATTATTATTTCAGTCTGTTTTTCTCTCAAAGCGTAGAGCTGAAATAGGCAATTTTAAATATAAAGAAACAAATTTATCTGCCAAAGAACACAAGTGTCAAAACAGAACTATTTTTGTAAAATTTAACAATTAATCCTCTGCATTCAAATGTCCAGCTGATGGACTATTTTGGACCAGTGTATATTTTGAATTTGATCGGGATAATATCAGTAAATACAGAAAATATTGCACATACCGTATCTAAGTATTAAGTATTTCCAAACAACTGGCATACCTAAATGCTCAATATTGCTGCAAATACACCAAGTAGTGTACTTTGGAGTATAAATGCATCTTAAATTAAAAAAAAATCTTTCATCTTCTGGCACAGAGTGTAGGTTTATATACTTAAAGTAGGCAAGAATAGCTGGAAAAGAACAGTGTGACTGTCCATTTTATCTGATAAATAATAGGGGGATCCAGAAATTACTACAAATGTTTCACACAGAATATATTATGGAATATTTCTTTTTTGTGTCTGGTTTGTATGTTTGTTTTTTATTCTATTGATTCTTTGTAAGAATTGGTGAGAATGTATGCGTTTTAATAGATAATTTATTACGGTTGTAATATAAAGAAAATTTATCCAAACGAGACAACTATTAGAATAGAATTAGCAGAATAGCTGATTTAGCTGAAAAATTTAAGCAAAACAGGAAAACTATTTTGCAAGCACAACAACAAAGGTTCTACAAGAATCAAAATTTATGACTTATGTGAATACATATTGTGCATGAAAATTTAAGGATTTTGTGCTTTTTTTTTTTTTTTTTTTTTTTTTTTTTTTTTTTTTTTGCATAAGAAGTTAGACTAGGTTTAACTTAGCCTAAAAAGCTGAAGATCATTTTGTGATTTCTCTTAGTAGGTTGGGTGTTTTTTAATATGTTGAGTTTTGCAACTATTGACACAACCAGACTTTCAAATTAATTAAATTTACAGTAGAAATGCAGAGCTAAAATATGTATAACACAACCAGTGAATTTTGTCAAATGAGTCTAGATGTACTTTAGTTCTTTATTAGAAATGTGGAGCTACTTGGTCCTGAGAGAGAATTTGTGGAAAAGAGAATAGAATAATGTATTCTATACATCCAGGGATGGATGATTAACTTTCAGTACTTGTGAAGTTAGAACTAGCTGTGTTTTGTGCCAGCTTTTCATTTGCTATATTTTCAATATATATGATATTTAAATTTGTTATAATCTATTAGCTTACAGCTATGGGCTGAAGAAGGAATTTTGTCAAAATATAAACCTCAGAAATGAAAATCTGAAAATCAGAAATTACAAAATTTTCACAATAACTCTACCTTAATTATGACTCAAAGAGCAGTGGTGATGACAATTCATTGAAAAGTGCAGAAATTAAATCAATGGTGAGAGCCCAGTGGTAGTGCTCAACATTACAAATATTACACTAATGATCTTCCTTTCTCATTATAATGTTCATAGCCCTGCTGCTTTTCCTAAATTGCTGTCAAGTACATTCTAGATGAAGGCAGAATGAAAATTTGTCTTCTCAGTGTACACTGTATTCTTGACTCTAGGCAGCAGAACATAACCAGAGCTGCTCAGACATAATTTTCTGAACAAAAAGTCATAATGGATTAAAACTACATTAATTTTTTGAGTTCACTTCAGCTTTGATAATTTAACTTAAAATAAAAGGCTGCTATATTTTTCAGAGATTGTCCACAAATATTACTGAATACATGGTTTTAACAAGCTGGGATTTCATTTTGTGAAATCTATTTACATGTAGGTATTAAATAAATAAATAAAATGTTATTGTTAGCTATTTTCATCCATGGCTGTCATCACCTTTCTAGTGACTCCAAGCAGCAAAAACTGAGCCAACATTCTTTGGCCATGTTCCTGTGGGAGAGATGTACAGGACTGAGGGATGAGAAGTTTTCTGAGACATCTTTGAGAAATATTCTCAAATCCAAGGAGACAAGAACTTTTTTCTCATACTGCGATATGATAATATTTAATCACTTTGTGGACACACTGACTCTTCCTCTTCAAAGATAATTTTCTTAAATATTTGGATTTTTTTTCAATCTTGCTCCAGTACCTCATTGGTAAGTATATCTTGTTAAGACTGACGCCATTTTCACTGGCAATTAAAAGAAATAACATGATTTCTATTTGCAAAAATATTTCAAAATTAGTTCCTGTTATATTTCCCTTTGTATATTTGCTTTCCCTGAGAAATAGGACTGTACAAGAAAACTGAATGAAAAGTATTTAAACCAAAATCCTTGGAAGTAGCTTTTGGACTCAGATGGTTTCTCCTTGGCATTACTCTGTGGCCAAAACTTTTTCCTCAAATCAAAGAGTAATAGATACACCAGGCTAAGAATGCTGCTTCTGGTAAGTATTTTTGCTTTGTATGAGGCAAGTGTGAGGATCTAATTTGCTAATTCCCAGGTCTTTGACACCCAACTCATTAGGAAAAATAGTTTATGTTCAGAGTGCTCATAGTAGATCTCAGAGCAGCAACAGTTGCAGTGGGCAGTGGTGGTCAGTGCTGTGACATCCCCAGAGAAGTGTCCTGAAAAGGACACACCTGGTTGCACAGGCACATCTGCAACCGCCTCGTGATTTCAGCTCAGTTGTGAGCTGAGCCTTCAGGATGACACAAAAGGAGAGACAGGGTCTTCATCTGGAGGTTCCTCCGAGCCTTTATTCTGCTGCTCTCTCAAAGGGGTCCAGGAGCAAAGAACCAGAGAGAGCAGAGACTTATATAGGTAAGCCAGGGGGCGGAATTACACAACTTGGCCAGTTGGGTGGAGGATTGAGAAATGAACCAAACAGGGGAAGGATCGAAAACAGACCAATCAGGTAGGGTGAAATGGAGGAAAAAGGGAAAGAACCAATGAGGTACAACAGATTGACATATCAGCCACAAAGCTTCATGGGGGAACACATTTGCCCTGAGGGAGAGAGCAGTCTCCCATGGTTCCACCCTTAGGGGAACTACCACATACTTGAAACCCAAGGGTTGCTCTCTCTCCAAGGGAGAGCGTCCACATTACCGACAGCCCTACCAGCCTCCACAAGTTGCTTTGAAATTGAAGGGATGTTTATGTTGATAACATGCTGAATCTGTTTAAGTTTTCAAAACTTAATGAGTAAAGTGAGTAAAATTACAGCCCTGCAGATAACCTTCAATAACCTTCTCTGGAGGTGCAGGCATATGGACCATGGTAGAGGTTAAACCTGAAAAAAAAAAAAAATATGGGACATGTATGTGCGTGTCACAGCAAATTGCACAGAATTGCATCTACTTTTAGATCTAGTACCAAACTAGTAAAAATGGAGATCATTTCCTGTGCTTGAGGGCATAAGTTGGAGTTTCATGAAGACAGTAGAAAGCTGGATTTATTTCTTCTTTGTGTGAAATTATGAATATGCACAGTCCCAGGGGTTGACACATTTGTGTAACTGCCCATTCTTGAGTCTGTTAATGACTTCCCAGAGGTTTTGTAATTTATAAATAAACCCAGTGATGGTTTAAATTCACATATTTCAGAAAACTTAGGGATAAACATTTGCATTCTTTCTAAAGTGGTAGAGTAAAAGTGGTTTAAACAATAAAAGAACAAGTTAATTTATGTAGTCATGTGCAGACATTTAGATTTTTTGCCTCTGAGCATCTCTTAGCCACTCCACGACTCTCCGGCAGTTACCCTTCTGGTGCTTTCTGTCGCCTCTTGCAACATCACATAGCAACTGTCATATTTGATTATTTTGGCCTCATTACATAACATTTATGTAGTTCCAACTTCATGCATAATTGTCCAGAACTGTTCCCTATTTTTGAGGACAATACAGGGTATAACAGCCCCTGAAACTTGAACCTTCCTCTGAAACTGTAGGTAGATTACCAGACGCACTTTATTCAAGTAATCCAAGAGAGAAAATTGTTCATTTCTAGAACTGTACAGTTCTGAAAGCACTCTTAGCATATGAATTCAATATAGTGTTTTAAACCTTATTTATCACTATTTTGCCATCTTGGTACAGAAATTAGTGTGAGTGAATTTGGCTGAAATAAATTACCTCTGAAGCCAAATATATTCTTTAGCTATAAAATGTCCTTGACTCAGTGTTGATGAAAGCTGGTGCTAAATTTAGTGAAGTGAAAATATTCTCTGATATGACTAATATTGATGCTTACAATTCAAATAGTTCTAGATGAAACAAAATATTATTCAGTCCATGGAATATGGACTGTAAAAGTTGTTCAGGTTTTGATAATCGAGCACACAAAAGGTGTTTTGTAGGGACTTGTAACCAGGTTTTTAAAGTAACAATACTCTGGAAGTGTCAGATACCATGGGTCACTAAACATAGAAGTAACAGCTTATAAACATATAAGTACTGGGAGTACTGAAAGAATGATGACCTTTCTACCAAACCGATTTTGTGGCTTTTTTTGATTTGCTATTCCTGCTTTAGGCAGGCGGGAAGAGGAAAGGCAAATTGCACTGTAGATTGTGCTTCAGCCTTCACTTCAGCCTTAAATAGATATTTTGAAATATACATAATTCCTGATTACACAGAAGATAGTATTGTTTCTTGGACAGAAAGTACATACTTATAAAATGCCATTTTGCTTGTCCTCATTTAAAGTAAGATGGTGTTTGTTCAGGTCAGTTTTCTAGAAAACTTAACACATCTACAGAGAATATTGACATTCAAAAGTTATTCACAACATGAAATGAGGAAACCAATTTTGGGTTTTTTTAAAAATTGTTTCAGTTTTTAAATGGTTTCATATTTGGTTTTGTCCTTTTTTTTTTCTGGTGATGGTGATGTGTTTGGGGTTGTGTTAAGTTTAAGTCAGGGTTAAGGAACTGTTCTTTGTTTCTGATGTTAAAGAGTCAAGCTTCTAAGCTGTTTTTTATAAGGTGATTTTAAAATGGAGTGGTGAGAAACAAAAAAGAATTGCTAAAATTCTGATAAAGTTATGGGAGTCCTAATGTTATGTAATGTGGCCCTGTTATCTTATATATTGTCTCTATGCCAACCTGAATATTTTAAGGCGATCAAATAGTGAAAACTACTTAAAATTCAGTATATGTTCCATATACGTGCATATATGTGCAAAGTTTTTTTACTCAGTTTTGATTCTAAAATAATGAACCTTATTCTTCTGTTCAGTTGTATTTCTCTCTGATATTCTCTGGCAAAGCAGATAGGCCATCAATCTTGCATTTAGCAGTGTATCACGGCTTTAAGCAGAATAGTTCAGTACAAATATTTTCTTCCTCATACCAGATACCATGAACCTCTGCAACCACATATTTACAAGTGGATAAAGAGCAAAGTAACTATTTATCACTATCTTGGTTTGGAAAGACAGGTATCCCCTGGGGAAAGCTGGAGTTTCGCTTGGAATGGAGAATATAAACCCCTCACCCCCTCCAAATTATTATAACTTTGCAATTAAGGGCTTTCAGGCAAAGATTTGGGAATAGGAATAACAGTTCTTTACTAGGAATATTAACAATACAAATGTAGTAGTAAAAAAACCCAAAACAAACAAGCAAACAAACAAACAACAATCCCAGAAACCCTGACAGAGTCAGAGCTACAACCTGACACCTTGTTGGTCAGGGTGTTGGAAGCAGTCCAAAAATATGTCCTCCTGGAGTGGAAGATGTGGTTCTGTTGGAGCAGAGATGATCCTGTAGAAAAGGGTCCAGTGATGGTGAGAAAGGGTCCAATCTCCCTCCGGGAATCCAGTGGAACCAGATGCCTTGTGTTCCTATGTCTCAATTTTTATCCAGGTAGGAATGGTTGGCTCCCCCCACTGGTGGAGCATCTCACAATGGGATGATGGAATGTGTCATATCACTGGTGAGCCTTAATGGCCAATTAGCAGAAGATACCCCCAGAGGGAGGACAGGTGGCGAAAGAGATAAGAAACACTGCCCCACCTGGTTTTAACAGCTGGCCCGTTATCAGAAGGCATCCACCCCTCTCTCCTCAGAGTTAGAAGAGCTAAAGAAAAACATCTCCCCAACTGCTTTCAACAAATGAAATAGAATACACATTTTTGGTTCCATAACCCAAGACAATCACAATATATATCTTTATCATTATCTGTCCTAATTGCTTCTACCTCTGTTAACTGATTATGAAAATTTTCATTGGGAACTCTGCTTTACATCTGAATTCAGCTCTTGATGATGTTAAAAAGGGAGAATGATATTTTAGTGGTTTATTAGGATAGACATAGATGAGGATTAAAGGCCTTGGCTTTTCTTCAAAATGAATATGGAGGCCAAGGTGCTTAATATTGGAGGAAAGAAATAAAGGAGGATTCACAGTCACTGTATAGCATTCAAAATTTAGTAAAGCAAAAGTACCTCAATCCTCACTTGTTTGTGTATTCTTTTTCTTTTATGCAAAAATAATATTTCCTTAGAACAGTAACTGCTAATTTCCCCTTATGTTTTGAAAATATATAACTCACAGACTTCATTCTCACCCTTCACCCATGACAAAAGGAATGAAATTAATAATAATGAATAAATATTCATTTCACTGTATTGAGTAAATAGTGTTTAAGTTTATTCAAAATGATGTCACATCAGGGAAAAACTTGTGGTATAGTAGGTCAGGGCTTCATTGAAAATTTAATGGTGTAATAGCTGTGATTAGCCTTGTATTACTTAGAAACCTGCCTCTTTTTATCATGAGCTAGGTTCTAGCACCAATAATAATTTTGGCTATTGCAAGGACAAAACTTTGTTACCAAAGGAAACATTTCATGTGATTGCATGTCTAAAACATAAGCCCGGCATACTGTTATCTACCAAATGATCTTGAATAGCATGTAGCATACATTAATGTACTTTATATTCTTTTTCCATAGTTATTGTTTTTCTTGATGCAGAGCACATGTTTTTAGGATAAAGGTGTTGAATGGAAGAAATTATTAGTATTTTTTTCTATTAGAAGTCTATTTTGAAATATGCAATATATGAGATACTTAGAAGTACATCAGAATGACAAGCATCATGTCACATAAAGGAAAGCTAGGGAAGTGTTGTGGTTTAAACCAGCCAGTAGCCAAGCACCACACAGATGCTTTCCCATTGTCTACCATTGGGATTGGGAAGTAAATCAGAATGAAAAAAGGCTAGAAAACCTGTGGATTGAGATAAAGACAGTTTAATAAGGAAAGCAACAGCTATGCACACAAGCAAAGCAAAATAAAGATTTAGTTCACTGCTTTCCATGGACAGGCAGACGTTCAGTCATCTCCAGGAGAACAGGGCCCCATCACACATAACGGTGACTTGGGAAGACAAAGGCCATCACTCCAAATGTCTCCTCCATTCCTCCTTCTTCCTCCCACTTTATATACCAAGCATGATGTCATGTGGTTGGGAATATATCTTTGGTCAGTTAGGGCCATCTGTCCCGGCCGTGTCTCCTCCCAACCTCCAATGAACTCCCAACTTCCTCACCAGTGTGTTATCTGTGTATAGTACCCTGTATTCAGTACAAGTCCAAAACAACCTTTAACCAGCCACTGTGAAGAAAATTAGCTCTGCCCCAGCTGAACTCAGCACAAGCCATTACTTGCTTTCCTTGTTTATGATCATTTGAGTACCAATAGTTTCTTTGCTACAAGCAAAATTGCATCATCATCTTCAGCAAAACTGCTCTTGCGGTAAGACGGCTCTTTGAAATCTTGGGGTTATGGGAAAGTTCTCTACATATAGACAGAACAATTATGTCTGTATTCATTAATTTAGCAGGTCCATTGTTTCAAACTTTGTTAAGTATTGGCAGAATCAGCTGATATATGAGCTAGATAAAGCAATTGTTAGTGGTGTGAAACTGGAACACCATTATACTTTGAGAGTTGGAAAGGCTGCTTTAGTAAACAGTCTTGATGCTTTACTGTAATTCCTAGGCAAATCTGATTTAACAAAAAGTGGTAAGTCTTCATGTAATCATCAATAAGAACATCATTTAGGGTCATATCTAAGAGAACACTTTAAAACCTGAAAATTACATATCAAAATTCTTAAATGGCTAAAAATGTACTCAAGTACCTGTAAGGCTGATTTCTAGAGATGTATCTCCGAGTTGTACAGGAAGTAGGCAGCAATTATACATCCATGCATACTTATGCCTAAATCCAACCTAACATTCCTAAACCCAAGCATGAAAAAGTACTTAATTCATGTATCTCATTTTATTATTTCTTTTTGTTAGTTTAGTTTGGTATTCCAGGTCTCATACAGATGAATTTTGTGCCACTTGTGTTTCTTTTTGTTCAATGGCACAATATTGATACTGTGAATTGTGTTCTTGTAAGCTGAAGGTTTACTTTTGTTTTGTTTCAGTGCCAAATTTCCAATTGTCATTCTGGTCACTTCCATAAAAATAAAATAGATAGGGAAACAGATCTAAACCAGGGCAGACATTTTAAGGTTTTTCTTTTTTATTGTAATGTACAATTAGTACATCCTTTCATACCACAATTTTGAGAACATAACCCTATGAAATATGTTTTAATTATACTGAATTTGTTAGGGATTCACACTGAATTTATGTTAATTTTACCCAAGAAACAACAAAATGACAATGATTTTTAATATGAATTGGACAAAATAATTTTAAAACATTGCTTCTTGATCAGATGTTGTATAATATTTGGTTAGGTATAAAACATTCAGCTTAAAGTTTATCCTTTAAAAAAGTTTGAGAAAAAAATTATGTAGAATTAAAGTTTCTGTGTTTGTTTGTGGTAAAATTCTAAAGGTAGATGACATTATGTAATCTATAAAAATATTTTTATTTTTGTGATGTTTCTTTTGATTTTTTTAAAGATTTATTATAATGCCAGGATGGAAAATATAGGAAAGATCCTGGAATTTATAAAATATTGACTATATGGAGCTAAATATACTTCACAGTATCATCTTTTTTTTTTGTTTTTCCTGCATTTCACTTTAATATTACTGAGCACCTTCATATTAGATGATTTAACAGAGATTTAACCAAATATATATGTTCAGAGATCCAAAAGTAAATATGGCTTTTATGCTCTTACACCTTTCAGAAACTGCTTGTTCCATCACTTTCCTTGTCCCTTATGTCAGTATGTCTTCAGGAGACCAATTCTGTAGCTTGAAAAAGATGCTACCTAAGGACTTTAGTAGCTATCAACAGAAACACCGCAACCATAATATAAAATTATGCACATTTGATTTTATTAGGTCCTAGAAGAATATTTAAGAATTGTGAATCTTTCATAGTAATTGCAATATTTTAAAATATACTGCTCATTGTATTTTCTCACTAGTTTCATCATGTTCACCTGGGAGAAATTGTTCAAAAAGAACTGATTGTAAAGAAACAGAGTGGAAGTTAGTGCCTTCACTTCTGAAACGCTAAAAGTTTAAATGAGGGTACAATGAGCAGCACTTGAGCAAAGACATGTGTATAATGCACTTAATACTGCATAAATGGGCAGTCCTGATTTAAATTGTTTCCTTCAGCAGAATATCTTTTAAATTCATAATTATAGGATCTTAAGGAAGCATTTATGAAAAATAATAAATGGAATTTATTACTTCAGACTTTTAGTGAATACTGTAATCTATCACACATAGAAAAAAGATTTTCCCTGTATCTAAGTTCTGTATTATGATTTCTAGTCTCTGAACAGAAAACTCTTCTTGCCTTTTTAAATACCAGAAAACTCAAAAGGGTTGAGTTACCACAAAAATGATACAATTGTTCCAAATATAAACATTTGAAAGGATAGTGAAGCTTTCTTTTGAAGAAGCAAAGTATTTTTGATACAAAATTCATATTTTCCTATCACTATGCTAGGATTGTTGCTATGCAAATGCCATATAGCTTATGCTGTGTACTTCAAAGCAAAATTCATGATTTCTTCTCATGCAGCTTTGTCATTGACTCGAAAATGCTAATTAGTTAATGACAGTTTCTTATTAAAGATGATTTTGAGGAATGGAAGAATCAAGATGGAACTTTCTCGTTCATCTCAGTGTTCTGCCCATACTTTTCTAAGCCTGCCTCAATCGATATTTTGTTATCTTAGATTATCGCGACTGAATAATTAGGGGTTAGGGACATAGTTATCTTGTGTTTGAGCACTGAAAACAGTGAGGATGAATTCTTATGCTATTCTTTCATTATAATTCTGTGGATTCTGCATTTCCTGGTAGCGGTATAATAATATATTGTTTGAAATAATAAAAAAAAAGAGATCAGAACCTGAGCCTGAATGCTGTGACTTTCCAAACACAGGGTTTAGGCTGGAAAAATATTGTGATAGAGAATCTGAGTATCTGGTCTAAAACTTTTCTTCTTCTTCTTAAATGGTACTCAATTGTTAGCAGACAAATTTTTGATTCTTTTTCAGAATATTATTTTCAGATGAATATGTATTTCTGTTAGACAGTGATAAAATATTGACCTAATTACAGCCTCAGCTCTGAACTCTGATATCAAATACAGGTTTCTAGCTCAGAAAATTTTCTGTCACAGAAAATATTCATATAGAACTTCATCTGGAGAATGTAAAACATTGCAAAGAATGCAGGCTAAATCCCATTTTCTGTCAGTTGCGCCACAAAATATTCTCAGGGGAAAAACAAAGAAATCAGATTCAAATATATTGCCTGAAGCTGGCTGGAGGAGAGCAGAAGAGTCTGAAACTGTTGGAATTTATAATACAGCATAACAAGAAGATGAGAAGAAAAGATATGATTAGATCTCTCACTGCAAACCTCTCATCTATTGCTTTTGGCAATGGGATATCTCATTACAAGTACCTTAAAAACCCCCTAACGCTGTGAAGGATACATAATAGTTTTATAATGGGAGGTAAAAATAATCAGAAAATAAATTTCTGGTTTCTCTTTTTTTTTGTCTCTTTTTAAAGTCTTCAGAGGGGATCAAAAATATGAACTCTAACATTGTAAAAGAAACAGAAGTTCAACCACAGGTATTCCAATTGGACATTAGTTCAAAAAAGGCTATTTTTCTAAAATAGACATTTGTGATTCCCAATTTCCTTTGGATGCTTTTGAAGATCCTCTCTTAAACACTGATAGACTGTGGGGTGCTAGTTGCCTCACTAGGAATGAAAGCTTTCATTTTCTGGTAATGAGCACCAATTGACAAAGAATACTCACAGTATCATGTTTGGGTCCACTGAAAATCCTTACTGTGCTGTCTTACCCATTGTTTGAAAATTGGCTCCTGCACAGGTATTTTCTTGACTTTTCTGGTTTAGCAGCCAAGGCTCCCTGTCTGTACTAAGCTTCTAAGCAAACTGTCATCCTTTTCTTCTAGCAAAACTAATGAAAATACATAAAGACCACATGGTCACCTGCTGTGTAGGGGATACGGAAAATCAATTTACCTCTTTTGAATCTGTCCATGCTACAATTATTATGGGACAATGATAAGAACTATTTTTGTATCCCTCTCATGCTGCCAGGTTCCTTAAAGGTGTAGAGACAATGGGAACAAGTTATAATAAAGCAGGGAAAGATAAAATAAAAGGGGTCATAATTAAGTAAATTAATTACTCTGTATGAGTGAGTAGGGAGATTCTTTTTTATCTCTGCCACAAATTTACTGAGCGGGGCAGTCAAAAACTGCAGATTCCATGGCACATTTCACTTTATATCACAGATAGGGGTACCTCTTCCTATCTTTTTTTTTTTTTTTTTTTTTTTTTTCCCCTTCTTGTAGGTTTAGGTGCAGTATTTGGGTATTCAACATATTACCTTAATATCATCAGAATGAATGCATTTGCTCAAAACTCATGACAAAATCTACAGTTGTTTTCATTTTCTTGGTAGTCTATATTAATGAGAAATATTTTATAAGAGGTGAATTTCTTTTAAAGAGTTACCAGGAGTGAGAATTGGGAAGTGTTCTCCATTCACAGCATATTTCATAAACAATTTTCCCACCAAATATTATTGAATGTTAAGCCTGAATACATATATTTGGTAAACAGCAGCAATAAGAGCAGGTGGTGAATTTGCACATACTTTTGTCTACATATCACTGAATCTACTTTTTTTTTTTTGTGAGTCTTGGGCCCCCTGTAGTAGATGTTGTAACCATAGGTTTTATTTCTGCTCCTTGGAGCAACTCCAGTTTGGGTAGGGTCAAGGACATGTATACCTTGTGAGGTTCTGTAGCATTTACTGGAGTTCCATCAGCTAAGCCTCCGTTCCCAAAGACCTTCATTTCAGGAAAATGTTTCATTATTGGTACACTTTTCCTCATGATGCTTTAGCATATTTCATTTTGCAATTTTGGTTGTGTTATACAGAATTATTTCATTTTTATAAAGATGAATCTTCTACTTCATGTAGATGAAGTTAATTTGAAATCTAGATTTTCATATTTTATCCCACATTTGGCTGTTAATTCCCTTTTGAAATGTCTTTGTTCCCTCAAATACTTTAAAATAGATGTGAACCACTTATAAAACAGGGAGTATCAGCTTTTCCTGTAAATAAGCAGTCAGTTGGATTTGAAGAAAAACATACTTCAAGTTTTGTTGAAGAGTGAGAAATTTTATACTATTATATGTAATGAGCTGGAGTAGGAAAATTCCTGTAAAAAGGACTTTCCATTCCTAAGGTTATTTGAATTATATGGCAGACTGAGAGCCCTATGGGGTAAATGCATTATACTTTCCCCAACTGCTAATTTCAGAGCTCCAAGTGAAGATCCAAATTTTTCTCTGTAAACTTATGAGAATAAATACTCTATATTAAGCCTTACCATGCAGTGGTAGAGGAAAAAAATCACCTTTTTCACAGTTGCAGTTATAGATGCAGATTACTACTATTAAGAAAAATGGAAAAAGAAAAGAGGAGAGAGAGAGAAAGAAAAAAAGGTAAAAAAAGCTACTATGGTTTATCTGGCTGGGATATAAAAGACAAAAATTCAGTCTTCCGTGTGCTTCTATAAACTCTTTACCTATTGAGATAAACTCATTATTCCTTCTTGGTGTGAATTCATGGGATATTCAAAAGAATAATTCCTTACTGCTGCTCTAATGGTGTACTAGAGAACAAAAACAAATTTCCTTCATTTGCTTTCTTTTTTCAAGAGTCTGTGTCTGAAAAGCATGTACAATAATGTCGGGAACAACATCTCTCAACACTATTCTATCTATTAAGCAAAAAGCTCAGTAACCAGCAGAGTGGAAAATAGAACTAATTCATTCTAAAGATAGTATTTCCATAAGGCAGAAAAGACAGTGTAAAGCATCACTGCAATTAAAGAGAATCCAGCTTTCTTTGTCTTCCTTTCCAGTGAGAATCTTTAGTGCTATTCCTCCTTTAATATACTTACTACTCTATTGCAACATCGATATAAGAACATAAATTCCACTTTATACAGAAAGAATTCTTAAGAAGTATTTTAAACACTTCTGCCTCCAGGGTGTATCCAAGTTGCTATCATCCTTTTATTGATGTGAACAATGACACTTTGCAGTTCAAAAGTGAGGGAGGAGAAAATCGCTCTCCAGAACCTTTCCTTTGCCTTTAATATCACCATCAAAATATAAAAAACTATGGAGTAAAAGCATTTCCACCCTCTCAGAAGGACCAGACTGCAGAAGAAAACTATAGAAGATGTATAATTCTCCATTCAATGTGTTAATTTTACATGAATACAAAGGTTTCTTTTACACTTCCCTGTGCATTCTGCTGATAGTTTGAGCATGATGAGAGTCTTGTTTATATAGACCTTGTTTACTTTAAGAGTAGCATGGGTCTGAAGACTGAATTGTTTTTTTAAATGGTTGGGTTCTCATCAGTAGTAAAATCAGAAAATAAACTTTTATGCAATAGTTTTGCAATAAAAGATTAAAAAGACTATATTAATTTCTTTTCTTTTAAATTACCAGTGATAATGGTAATTTAAATAAACCCTCAATTTCTTCTGGTGTCTCATCACAGACTTGTTTCAGAGACATTAGATAACTTTCATTTCAGTGAATTCCAATTAGAGATGCACAAAGGCATTTTGCAGAGAAACAAGACTCTAGTGAATAAAAGTATCCTCGTTGTTCAAAACAATGTCTTCAGGCTACCTCTTTGTCCCCTTCTCAGAATTGTAGAGGCTAGATATGAATATAAAATGCTTTTCCTGAAACTTCCTCTATTTTTGAAGGACTTTTCATAGTCAATTTTGATATCTTTGTCAAAAGAGGAAGATCTTATTTTTAATTTATTTGTAAGTTACCTAGAATTGGAGTGATAAGAAAGGACAAAACATCTGTGTTGTGTTAGATAGCTCTAAGTTTCATAAGACATGCTTACACTGAGAATTTTCTAGGAAGTGAGGGGTGAAGGGAAGAGGAGGGGCAGGCACTAATCTCTTCTCTGTGACCAATGGCAGGACAGGAGGCAATGGGCTGAAGTTGTGTCAGGGGAGGTTTAGGTTGGATATCAGGAAAAGGTTCTTCACCCAGAGGGTGGTTGGCCACTGGCACAGGCTCCCCAAGGAGGAGGTCACACTACCAGTCTGACAGAGTTCAAGAAGTGTTCAAACAATATTCTCAGGTGTATTGTGTCATTCTTGGAGTGTTTTGTGCAGGGCCCAAAGTTGGACTTGATGATCCTGTGGGTCCCTTCTAACTCAGCTGATTCTGTGATTCCGTGATCCTGTGATTCAGTGTAATTTTTTCAGCCTGTAATTTCTAAGTGTAGGAAAGCTGTAATTATATATATGTTAAAATCATCTCATGTACAGCTAATTTAAACTGGGGAAAAAAAAAGGGGTGGAGTTACCAGATTTTTTTTTTTATTATTTTATCTTTATTTTTTGACACTTTAAACAGTGCTTCTGCTGGGGGACTTAACCATTTAGTGGCAATGCCTTTATGGTATAGGTCTAAAACACCACTGAAAGAGATTGCTCTCTTGTAAGACTGGAAAAACTACAGGAAAAAACCCGTGCTCTTGGAAGGTCTTAGGAATTACAAGACTGTGCTAGCTTTCATGAATTTAAATTAGTGATGGGGCAATATTCATCCAGCAATAGCATGTTAATAAAATTGATAATAGAACATGCAGCATTAATTAGACACAAAGTGTCTGAAATGAGAGGTTTCAAGCCTCCCAACAACAAATGCAGTTGCACAGAGCTCTGTGAGAAAGTGTCAACTATTTTAATAACAGAGTTCTTGGAGACATTGTGTCTAACTCTGTTGTTGGCTACCCTCAGTGCTGCAGCAGGCAGCCCTTTGTATGTTCTATAATTTCAGTTTTATCTTTTATATTCTCAAAACTCCAAATAATGTACAGATACTAGATAAGTATTTTAATTACTTTTTAATTTAAAATCAGAGACAGAAATCCCTATAGCATTCAGGTTATAGAAAAAACTTAAAGTCAATTAAAAGAACCAAAGCTCTGAACTTCTATATAATCCATTTTTACTGCTTGTAATTACACTTACTTTTGTTCTTCTGTTATCAAAATTAATTTGTAAGTCCTTAAGGATATTGATATATTCCATTTCAGAAAAACAATAGTACATTTGACTGCAAAATTAATTATTTGAACAGACTCAAAATATTTTAGTAACAAGGCTTAAAATACAGATATTTCAGAAAATGTTAATTTGCAGTATTCTTCTTGTAAGAATGTACAATTGTAGTGGACACAAAATAAATCACATAACGTGTTTTTTTTCAGTGGATCACCATAGATCAAAATCTTTTAGACTTTAAAAAACACTTTGTTTTTACACATAACTTTTTTCCCATAAGATTTATGTATACCAGCCTATAGCTCATGTTGATTAGCAGAGGGTTGTAGATAGTACTTACATTCTGTATAACACACTGTATATATTGACTGTACTTCAACTGCCAGTTTGGTATAAGAGGTATTGACAGGCATCTGTGGTCCAAAACCATTGGAATGACTTGGGCAGTTCTCACAGCAATGTTAGCTTGCAGTTCAGTGAGCAGGGTAAATAATTTCTCTCGAGCTAAGCAAATAAAATTCTTTTATAGTTGTCTTGGGATTGTTCATTTCATGTGGTACATGTGAAAAACGGCATTTTGACTGATTTCTGAAGTAATTTGTTACAGGAATTGCTTGTATTCAAGTGGCTGTTTTAGTAAATAGTGGAATTCCCTACATATAGTGTGGCAGTGGTCCAGAAAGGTGAGTTTAAGCCTATGAATCATTTTCTCTATCCATCTAAACTGCAAACACTAGAAATAAACTCTCATATACAAGTGTCACTAGAACCTTTTATAGGAAGAAACACAGGCTCTGATTGATAGTCAAGGAAAAAAATTGTATCAATGATAGTAATTGCAAAAGTTGTTACAAACTTTCAAGTGCTATAGATTACAGATTCAGTTTTTTTAGGTCTCTTCGCTATCACATCGATATTTTCTAGCCCCAAATGTTTATCACTCCTTAATTGTATGTCAAAATTAGCACTGATTTTTTTCTCTCCAATCTCAAACTAAATCAGCACACTGAGAAATATCATATGCTTTTATAATTTTGCTCTTAACAGCAGATGTTCTTCCAAACTTATTTAAAAAGAAAAAGAACTGAGTGTGATGAAAAGTGAATGAAATCTGGATGAATATTATAATCTTAAGAGAAATAAGCCTAAATTTTAAAAAATAATTTATTCAAAGATTTTTTAAAATAAAATATCTACAACAGTATAATAAAATAATAATAATAAAATTTATTGTGTATTTGCGTGTGTGATCTGTGACTGTTTCAACAGCTGCTCTGCCACTAAAATTTAGATTATAAGGCATTGAACAGCCTAAAAAACTATAAAGAGAGCAATATCAATCTAGAAAAGTATTTACAGATTACTGGTGATGTTACAGGCAATTTTTGTTTGGTTTTGGGACTGAAGTCTAGGGTTTGAGACCAGTTTTACTGTAGAATTTAACTTGTATGTTAACCATTCATTCCTAGCGAGCCTTTTGTTCTGGTCAAATCCTGAATTTGGGATCTGTGGGCTCGTGCTTAGAATAAAAGGGAAGTCTGAACAGGAAATATCAGTTGCACCCCATTTGGAATAGAACATGTCAAGTCCAACCCCCACAGTCTAAATTCATAACTCATGGCTGTGAAAAGCTTTTTTTTCTTTTTTTTTTTCTCACTTGTACTGTCCTGACCCCCTGTCTATGTTGGTCTTCTAACAGTTAAAGAAAAACCCCAGTGGAAAGATGAATGCGGCATCACTGACTGGACAGGGTAACAAGGTATCACATGGTACACAACTTCAAAGGGTCCCATAGTACAGGATCTTGAAAGCAGGTTGGCTTTTGAGAATAATAATGAGAAAAAAATCAAAGCTGGTACTGAGACGCTTATATACTGATACAGAAATTTTAAGCTGTGTATATGAAAATTTTAATTAAAGTGAAACCTATAGATGCATGCCAAATTAGCTACGCTTATGAAATTGAAATGTAAGTGAGAAGACCTAGTTTATAGAACACTGTGGAAGCAAATGTAATGCCATTTTTAAGTACCTGTTGCTAGACATCTTAAACCACACTCCCAAAAATTCCTGCTCTTTTTGCTTGTGTTAACTCTGAGAGCTAAGGTTGTCATTTTTTGCACATACACACACCAGAGAGGTACCATAATGTGGTAATTATCTGGATGCATTTCCTAGAGCACATGCACTAAGACCATGCTTCAGCTGGGAGGTTGGACCAGACAACCCCATCAGTGCTCCCATCCAACCTTAACCATTCTGTGATTTTGTGTTTCTACATACTGCCAGCTAAAACAGCCATTCAAAAGATGCAGATAGATATCCATAGTGTGTGGGCTAAATAGAGGTAAACATTGATTTCTGAGTGGAGAGCTTAGTGTGAGTCACTGTTCAACACTAAAAGGTCTAAAGAACTTTCCATGTCTACTTTTCTTCAAGTAGGTAGACTCACATTTCAACTTGTCTAAACCAACAAGGGCCAAAAAGTTCAGTATGTCTGAATCCTCTGCACACCAAATGCTTCCTGTGAACCTCTACATACTTTAGAGTTGTGGATCTTCACTTTTGGTGTGTAGAGACAAATCTTGAAAGATTGAACACGTCACTAAAAGCAGTTTTGGTAGAATTTGTAAAAATTCATCTGAGAAACAAGGTTTTTCTTTTAATTTTCATATGTATTTTTATATGAATAGGAAATTAAACCTTTTATCCTAAATTATAGGGAACTCTAAATTATGCACTTAAACCTTCACAAACTAGCATGAATGGTTAAGGATTCAAAGAATCTCTTTCTAAACATTTGATTCCCATTATTAATATGATCATCAAATAATTGTACTAATTGTCATGGCCACAAAATATTTCAAATATTCTGATTTCAAGCTTTGTTTTTTGTAGGCTTTTGCATACCATGAAAAACTAATAGCTCAATTTTATCTGTTTTAAAACAAAGTCATTTGAGGGGAACCAAAGAAATGGGTGATCTGCAGACATTTTTAAGCCTTTAACTCTTGTAATGTTCTTTGTGCAACAAAACCTCAATTCTTCAAAAATATAATTAGTACTTTTCAAGGGTCTTCTGTTGTTGTTTAAAATAGGAGTGTACAGTTCTTTTCAGAGAGGACCTGCAGAGATGACCTGGTCTTTTCTTAAACTAAAGCATTTATTTCTACTCAGAATTCTTAAATCTAATATTCATCACTACCCAGAAAGTAGTTTTTGCCTTCCACTACCAAATAACAACCAGAGAAGTGAAGCATGGACTTTCTTCTTATGCCACAGTTCAGGGGATACTGCAATTACACAACATGCAATTTTCCCACTGCATTTTTTTAAACTGATATAAACCTTCATCTTTTATCCATGAGGATTATGATTACTAGGTCATCACAGAGATAGCTAAATATATTTTATTTGTATACTTGATTAAAGAATTATTTTTAAGAGCGAAAGAAAGCATAAGAGATAAGATATATAAGAGAAGGTATACAGCATGAAAAAAACCACCAAATAACTTCTGCTACTATTCGTCTTCAATTTTTGTTTTGTTTTCCTGAACAGATACTAGTTAATTAAAAAACTGAAATACTACTTGGCTTAGGTACAAGAACAGCCTGGGTAAGCATCCTGATCACTAGGATGAAGAGCCATGGTAATTTACATGATGGTTTTGGTTCTGTTTGTCTCTATTTGTGTAAGAAGAGTCTGAAATTTTTACTGCCAATCCCCGCTCCTAGCAATATCCTCTTGTAGAGCACATTATTTTGGAGTGCTAAGAGAGTAACCAGAGAAGAGCAGGAAGCCTGCATCATTTCAAGCAAAGAAAATAATTGAGCCCTCATTTTGTACCTCTAAAAACCCTTGTGGTCTGTTTTAACAGGAAACCTGATCTTCTACATCTGTTCAGAACACACCAGATTGCCTCAAGCTACTCTGGTTGATGAATAACTATTCTATTCATTTTAACTGGATTTATAGAAGAAACAGGTGCAAAACTGTGAACACTAAGGAATGTCTGTGCATGCTCAGAATAGCAATGTCTTAGGCATCTGGGAATCTCTGGACATAACATGTGTCTGTAAACAGATAAAACAGTGTGCACAATGAAAATGGATTCATTTTACACTGTGCAAATTCCTCTGAAAGTTTGCAGCCAACTACTCAGCATTTGTGCAGCAGGAAGCAACCAGTACACACTGTTCTTTAGTAAATGGGTGGCTGAGCCCCTTTCATTCCTGGGGTACTGAAGTGCAGCCACAGGGGCTAGGTAGGAGTAGGTGGATCTGGAGCTGAAGCAGAACTTTAGGAGCTCCAGAACTTCAGCATGAAATCTTAGATTCAGCACATCTGATGTGCTTCCCACCTAAAGGCACTTAGAAATCTCAAGAACATTAGACATAAAAAATTAGCTAAGTAGGGCCTCTTTGCCTTTTAAATGGAACAGTGGGTGTAACTCAGCCCAAAATTAGTTTAATAACCAGGTATATGCAGGGAATGACCATTCACTGATTAAGCTTTAATGTCAATAATTCAAAGGCACATGTCTGCATTAGTAATTTTTTAGAACTATTTTGTGTTGAAGATTTGCAAGCCTCCTTGTTAGACTGGACATAGATCATATAATATGATAGAAATAATTACAAAATTCATGACTAGATATGAAAAATAATCAGGTGTCTGTAGTTTGTTGGTTGGGGCTTTTTGTTTGGTTAGTTGGGGCTTTTTTATTTTGGTTTTATGTTTTTTTAAAAGTACAAATACATTTAAAAGGTTATAAAAGACTAGTTTACCATTCTTTGCCGGTGATGCAGAAATGTAGACTTTCCAGTTAGTTTTAACTAATGACAGTATTTCAGTAACAGGAGCCAGAAACTATTGGGGAGGTTCTATATCCAACCTAATGGCTTAGTTCTTTCAAGTAGTTGATTTCCCCCCTATGATATTGCAAAGCATACATAATTAAACGATTCTTTCTTTTAGGTGTCTAATATCAAAGAAGATGGTTGGAGCTTTTTTAATGCAAATTATGCTAATTACTGCACTTTGATACTTATCCAAGTCAGCAGATAAACTTAATTAATGTATTTTTATTTTATTCTACACTCTGAACAAATTTGATTCATTTGTCACTCCTAAAGTGATTGTTTTCCATCAGTTCTCATTGTTGTTTTGTTTGTTTGTTTGTCTTAAATAGTCTTTATTTATAACAGTTATTAGAGATTAATTTTGCATTTTCCAAAAGGCTAGTGAGCATCTGAAAGGTATGGTTAGAACTAGTAGTTTTACTTGCATAGCATTTGAAATTTTTTAAGATAAGTACAAATATTGAACAGTTCTAAGTAATATGTAAATATTAAAAGCACCAGTTTGATTGAATTGTCAACTATTATCTATAAGTAATCAAAGCTAACACATAATATAGAGATAAAAAAGGAGCTAAGAAAATAATAGAAAATACAGTAATTGCATATTTGAAATCTTTGAATGTTATCAAACTTATTTAATTATTCCATAATTTATTTAGCTAAATTCAGGAAGAAGTCTAATGTTCAATTCCTATAATTGCCCTGTTGTTCAGAAATACTAAAGCAATGAGAACTTCTACTTCACAGTTCTTCGAGGAACTTTTGGACAAAATTAGCAGATCCAGAGTAATGACCCTATATGAAATATGAGTGAGCATGCAAGTACCATGACATATTATTGAAGGAAAAACTTGGATCTGCTTGTAGTCTGCAAGGTAATCTGGATTTTGTTGTGTAATTGCCAATTTTCTCCAGACTGTGACTGAACTGTTCTTTTGAGGCTGACTGATACAAATAGACTCTTCTATTCACTGGCATCAAAATCTGTTGGTTGAGTTAATGGAAAAAATGTGTTTGAAGAAACAAAAAGTATAGGGAGGAATACCCCTACAGCTATACTTTTATATTTATTACACTTAAATTACATGAGCCATACATACAGATATTTTCATCATACACAGCACCATGGGGCCAGGATGTGGACCTAAATATTAAGCCCAAATATCTCATTGTATTAGAACAATTTATAAATATTTTTTTCCATTAAAATGTGAATATAATGCTCCAGTAATTACGAATGTGTCAATAGGTCAACAGTTTCTCCTTTCACTATAGTCTTTTGCATTTCCTTCAGCCAAGAAGTTCCAAAGCTCTGATCCCAAGAGATAGAATTAATTAATCAATCAATCCTTATCATAAATTTTACATTTAAATTATGGATAAGCTTTTAACTGTTCTAAATTTACTTGTTATCACCATCAAAATACATGGCTACCTATGTAGCAGTTGGCAGAGTTTAAGTATTTGTTCACTGTATAAAAACTCCATCACTTACTTTTGCTAAGTTATGAATAAAGAGAAAAAGAAGATGCTGGAAACTTTTCTCCCTCTCACTTCTCAAGAATATTGTCCCTAAAATAATATGAATACATTTTACAACTTTTCTCCTTAGTCCATCAATTTTTTCTTAATATCAAGGGCAATGCAAAAACAAACAACAGCAACAAAATCCCAGAATTCTCAAACTAAAAATAAACAAAAAAACAATTAAAGAAGTAAATTAAATAGTAATGAAGTTTTTCTTTGCAGAGGATTTAATAAGGAAACGTTGTCTTAAATATCCTGTTCTTTAAGAATATAGATTAAATACCCTGATGTTCA
Organism: Phylloscopus collybita; assembly: GCA_027886175.1. Classification (NCBI taxonomy): domain Eukaryota; kingdom Metazoa; phylum Chordata; class Aves; order Passeriformes; family Phylloscopidae; genus Phylloscopus; species Phylloscopus collybita. Next base: position 42,077,511 of record JAJNNQ010000137.1, on the reverse strand, counting down.
TTGTTTTTAATAACTCACTGCTATTCACATCACAGCTAAAAGCATATATGTGCATGAGGACTTATTTTAAACAGTTATATAGAATAAGTTTATCTGAAGTGGACTTGTTATATGAAAGGAAAATAAGTATTGTTGCTTATATCCTCTTTCTTAGAAACTGAACTCTTTCTCAGTTCGTTGGGGGTTTTTTCTTTTCTTCTTTGGACAGAATGGCAGGTCTCTGCCATTTGCCTTTATTTCCTGGAAAGTAACATACAGCTTTCCTTGCTGAGGTCCAGTGATGGTAGAACCTTTTTATATGAGGTTTGGTCTGTCCTGAAATTTGTATTGTGTTCTATATTTTGTTTAGTCATAAAATGTCTTTGGAAGATGAGATATTGTCTCAGTTGTTTTGAATTTAGTATTGTGAATAAACCACTCTATAGAAAAAGATTTGAAATCATGGTTACTAAATTTAGAAATTAATAAATTGTGGTTGATGTAAATGTATATATATATGAACAGAATGTTTTATTTTTATCATGAGTTCTATTAATTGTAGGTGAGCCATGTATATGATGGCATATAATTTTTAATGGTCATTATTGATATGCTACATTTATCTCTTCATGTGATAAATTCATTTGTTCCTTTTGGAAGCTTCAAAAAAATGAAGCTGAATAATAATTCAAAAATCAGGGGGAAAAGTCACAGAACTACCTCTCATTCAACTAAAAAAACCCCAAATCTGTAATTTTTCTAGTCTTAGCATTCTAATTAAAATAATATATAGCTAGTGAACATATTTAATTAACTTCATCTGAATATTTTTTGTTCCTTTTAATTTCTTCCACTAGTGAATGCACGTCAGGTTGGAGCAGAGCTGCAATATCTACACAGGAACAGATCATTTACAATTCCAGCTTCTACCAGAATGGAATAATTAGTTAAAATACTACACCAGGTTTTGGAACAGAAAGTGGACTTCCCTTCTCATATGAATGTTCCAACAAATGGCTGAAAAACAGCTTCTATTCCCAAACTTTGGCTTAATAAATGTGTAATTATTTTTCATTAATGATATGGTTTCAATAAGCAAGAGTGAGTGTGTCTAGCACAGTGATACATCAGTTACTGTGCTTAATATGGGTTTAATACCTCTCAGGTCAAATGGAGGAACTGAACTTGATAATTACATATTCTGAGCCATTGTGTAAATGTAGCTGCCCAGAGATAGAGGGAGGGCTTTCTCTGTGAGGGCTAAGAATAATGCTAAATAGACACAGGCTTGGACAGGATGCTTGGATCTTCTCACGCTGAGAACTAAATGCTTGCAAGGACTTTCAAAGAGAGAATTGTGGGCTGCAGGGAAACTGTAATGTCAAGAATTTAGTCAATGATAAAAGGTGAGATTTTGAGTTGGCACTAAGGAAATATTTAATTAGGACATATGCAGACAGGACAAAGACACCAACATCTTTTGATGACCTCGATGCCTGGTTATACTTGAACAATTTTTTTTTAATGGGGTTTTATTTGCTATCTTTTCTGCTACTTCTCCACTTCCTTTGATTATTTTTATAATTTTTTAATCTGTTTGTTAGGGTTACCGAAAGTGACAGGATATTAAGAAGTCATGATTTAAAAAACTACAATAGGTTTATAACAGACATGACTTACTGTTACTAAGCCATCCTTTATGTGCTAAATGGACTCTGCTCTATTAAGGACTGTATTATTAAATACAAGTTTAGTCACACTACAGAAGCAGACCTACATTTCAACATCTTACCAACTGCAATTAGTTCTTATGCTGGGCAAAGAACCTTTTTCTTGTAAACATCTCGTGAGAGACTGTTGCCCTGTTCTTTTCAGCCTTCTGATGTTTGCATTTTTGTAATGGAGTTTCTTACAGATTTTCACATAAACGATCTATTGTTATTGTAACTGTTCTTCCATGTTTACATTCTTCTCATAAGGAGGAGACTGTTGATGGACTGCTAGTTTGACCAGTGTGGTTGGAGAGGTGGCAACCTTCATCCTCCAATCCCTGGTAATTGTCCAAATTCTATAAATCAAGATCAAAGAAAATAAACTCTCTCTCTTTTGCTGTGACGACTGACTGCATGTGTGCTCCTCATTTTGTGTCCTCTGACGACAAGAGACAAGTGGGGATAGGAAGTGAAAGTTTCAAGATGATTTTGGTATTTAAGAATTTAAAGCCAGAGAGCTGTCATGCCTGCTTAAATGCCTTATTTAAGTCAGATAATCTCTTTAAGTTTGGGGCAAATACATCCTTTTAACAGAGTCAGAAGGAGTTCTTTCATACTCATCCAGTCGACCCAGGTGAACAACCCTATTTTTTAAAATATTCTTTTAAAGTAAACTGGTTTTGTTTTGGTGGAGTTATTAAGCAAAGGCAAATTATTCCTATAAAATTAGCTGTAATATAAATATGAGATAAACATGTTGAAAGGCCTCCCATTGAAATATAGAAAGCCTCAGAAATTTCCATTTTTAATTCACTACAATTACGTAATTTTCTTTCACCTGTAAAGTTTGTTTTGCTTTGTAAAGCCCATGTAAATGGTGTCTTCTCAGTTTCTACAGCACTATGTATTTTATACTTCAATCTGCAAGTCTCAAAAATATAACACAAAAAAGATCATGAAGATTAGAACATTAGAAGTATGCACTTGACTCTGAAACATGGAATTGTATCAAACTACAAGAATAAATAGAAGTACACTATTCTGTAGCATAAGAATGTGGAATGTCAAAGAAAAAAGGATAAAATTGACTTTCAGTAGTGTATAATTTTCTAAAAGATTGATAGAAGATTGTGCTCAGAAGTCACTGAAATCAGTAGGAAGCCAGTATTAAATACTTCAATCTAATATTTCAATAAGTCATTGGCAAAATAGGATTTTTCATCTTTATGGTTTCTTGCACCTGCTGCTTTTTCTTGAATGCTAGTGATGCTATGAGTGGTTACTAAGGAAACAGAGATCCTTGGATTTAATTAAGGCCTGTCAGGTAAAACTCTTTAGGTTTCTGACTGGGTTTTTTTTTTAAGAAAATAATAAAAAAAAAAACTTTGAAAATAATGTAGCTCAAAATCAATCTGCACATATCTTGTTAGTGATAAAATCTCCAAAACAGATTTAAAATAGCCTGTAGCACTTCTCTCCTATTTATTTACTTAGAAATGAAAATGGCCACTTCTAATTTATTCTTCATACCACACTGTCCTTTTAAAATGAAAATAAACTATACTTAAAATAGCATTTGGGGTCCATTTAAAGTCCATGTTTGTTGTAGCTTCTATCACAGTAGGAAATAATACCTGCTTATAGCTCACCTTGATAGCACAATTTCACATTTCCTTGATAGATCAGGTTCCATGAGGTTTTTCCAGGTTTCATGATGAATGAGTTTGTTATATTGAATAAACTTTCCAAGAGGACAATTATATGCCAGCAGATTTATTATCTGCCAGAGGTATCCATTTCCTCCTCTCCGTGGTAGGTAAGGGTTTATATTATGAAATAAATGTGGTCTGAATGAGTTCTCAGTAACTGTGGAGCTATTGAAAACTGTTTAGACTGCTAAGTTGACTGAAGAATCACAGACAAGGAATTTTAGGACACACCTGTCTTATAGAAAATCATTAATAACACACTGAAAAATATGAGAAGAACAATGTTCTCAAAGCGAAGATTTTTAAATGGATTAGGGTTTTCATTTGGATGTAATATACATTTCTTAGATGTGCATCATCAGAGAAGCTGGAAAATGAGTCAATTTTCCTATTATTTCCTGTTCCTTTTAGTCTTTCTTTTCGACACTGTTCTTCGTATTAGTTGTTAAAATTGACTTTCCAGACAATACCAAAAATGTAATCAGAAAAAAAGGAAGGAGGTGTTTGGTTTGTTTGTTTGTTTGTTTTGTGATTTGGGTGTGTTGTGTGGTGTGGATTTGTGTGGGTATGTGTATACTTTGTTTTTTCCCCTGGTCATTTTGTCTTGATAGTCCTCCTTTATTATACCTCCCTGAGGCTTGTTCACAGGCTTGCACAGTTCTAAATTTTTTCTTAGGCTAATCTTATGTTTCTTTAACCAGATGATGTTTTTTTCAATGCCTTGCCTCCCTCTCTTTCCACCTGCCTTGGCATTTACTGCAAAACTAATGTTGATCTCAACATCCTCTTCACTCTGATGTCTTGATTTTATAACAGGCAATAATGAGGCACTGATACTGAGCATTAATATCTTAGGAAAACCCAGGAGTTCAGAAACATGAATAGTTCTATCCAAGGAACAGATAGGGAACCTGAAATACTAGCATGTTAAGCATCTGCATAGTCCTGTTCTATGCTTTTCTTTATATTTGATTTTTTTTTTCTTTGATTTTTCTTTTGAGTTTTGCCAAATAAACATACCACAAATGCAAATAGAAGAGATTTCTTGGGGAGGAAGAGAGTACAATAATACTGTTAATTTAGGCCACCATCTTGTTCAGATTGAGCTGGATTTGGATATTTATTTGCATCATCCGTAGATCTATATATTCTACCATGTCTACATATTTGAAAGCAATTTACTTTATTTGGATTAATGCACTGCTAGAGTTAGACTGTATGAGACATCAGAAGCTTACATAGGTATTATTTCCAGTGAAATGCATTCCCATTTCTCAAGGTATTTTGACAGAGTTGCTTTAGGATTTGATGTCATCATTATGTGACAAGATACTGCTCAGAATACAAGGAATTTCACATCAGTCCAAAATAAATTGCATCTTAATTAAAACAGGATATTGAAAAGTAAAGAGAATGTGGAGACATAAAGTCCATCATGATTTATGCCTTTAGTTTTACCTAAGGATTTAATTTTAGACGAGGTCTCCAAGGTGAGCACAAATGCTTAAGTTTAGCTATGAATTAACTTAGAGCCCTCTTGTCACACAGAAACCTTTTTTCCAATCATTCAGATTGGAAAAAACTTCTCAGATCTTTTAATCCAACCTAACAGTGTCAAGTCCACTATTAAATCATATCCCACCACGTGGTGTTTTTGTAAAACCAGTAAAAACAATGGGTCTTCCAGCATGCTGATCCAGTACTAATACTGAGGAAAAAGTTGTCCAAAATAGTAATGGTATACTGTGCATCAAATGCTTTCTGACTCTATCCTCTCCAAGTTCCATCAAAACCATTATTAATTAATACTTGAATGGTACCTTAACATTATAAAATGTGCAATAGGAATGTGTAATTACTTAGACATATTGACAGCACTGATGGTGGAATAGTCCTGAAAATTTTAGGATAGTCATCAGAAACTAATCTTTCTATTTTTTTTTTTTAATTTTTTTTTCAGAGGCTAACTGGATTGTCTGATACTCATAGATTTAAAACTGTAATTCTATTAGAAATTGTAAAACAGCTTCACATATGTAGTATTCTTATTTTAAAAGTTATTAAAGTGTTGTTTAAAGAAACTGATATGTCAAAAGGTCCTGGCTAGATGGACACGTCAAAATTGGTACTAGAAAGCTGCCATTTTCATTAAATTATTTCTTAATAATTCTTTTGTTATGATTTGTTATGATTTTTTATGATGGAATATAATTAGGCCTGTATGCATGAATTTTGAGCTGATAAATGCATGCTTCAGTGATGCCAAATAAATAAACCTTAAAAACAGACACATCTCTAAATTTTAATTCAGTTTAGATTATTTTTATTTGGAACACAGTGCTATTCCTTTTCTCTTCATATGCAACTCTCAAAACTGTTTCCCAAACAACCAAAAAATCTGATTTACTTTTAAAAGTTTTCTTGAAGGCATCTATGATCATTGTAATTTATAATCATAGATTGATCTATGCAATTTAAATTCTCCTCCCTTTGAGCACTAAAAGAGATAAGCAAAGTAACAAAACAAAACTGAACAAACATTTAAAATAAGTTGCAGTAGCTTTGATTATAAGTTGAAGGATAAAATAATTTCCCTCATGTATCTATAGGATTGTCATAATGAAATATAAAGCATCTTGTATGGTTTTACAAATATTTGTATGACTTTTAAATGCTGCTTAAAGATTTCTAGCCTGGAATTTATATTCTGTTTAGTGACTGCACTGCAATGCAATTGGAAAGAAATATTATCTGCACTTTATACATAATGGCTTGTCCAAGGCTCAGGATGCATGTACATATTTCAGTCCTGGCTACTCTTTATCAAAGATGGACTGCTCCATGTATCTTTCAAAAGGGAAGTCTGAGAGATTCCTTAATAACTTCTTGAGTAGGACAAGACCTTATCATTTAAATAATCCTGTGACACTCCATTGCAGATGGGCGGCATAATTCAGTTTGCTGCATAACGAAAGTCTGTACAAGATACAGGAGGAATAATCTGATTCCTCTCTTGTAAGCACAGTAATTACCTGGGTTGTAACCTTAATCCTTACTGTTTGTTGCTCTTTGAAAATGACTGTCACAAAGTAGCACTTCCCTTGCAATTAAAGGTAACCTATAGTTTAAAAATCTTTCCTGTTGTCAAACAACAAATACTCCAGCAATTTTTAATGTTCTACAAGTCAGAAAACAGATCTAAAATATTCCAGAGGTTGGTGGTAAATATCCCCTTTTCAAACTGGCATCTTGTCACACTTGGGATCCCCAGGGATTGCTATTGGGCCCAATGCTGTTCATTACCTTCATAAGTGATCTGTACAAGAGGATTAAGTGTATCCTGATAAAGTTTACTAACAATATCAACTGAACGGGGAAGTGAACCCTTTGGAAGGAGAGTCACTCTGCATAAAGGTCTGGATAGGCTGAAAGTGTCTCTTGAAATTCAGCGAGGACAAAGTGTAAAGTCTCTGGCAAACATAACCCAGGAGTGCAGAAGAGGTGGGGATTTATCCAAATGGGGACCTGGGGGTGCTGGTGGACAAGTTCAATGTGAGCGAGCAGTGCTGCTGCAGCACAGAAAGCCATTGGGATGCTGGGCTGCATCAGCAAGGGCATCACCAGCAGTGATAACAAAGTCATTATCACACTCTATTCAGTGCTGATCAGTCCATGCCTGAAAGACTGTGGATTTGCTTGGGGTTTTGTTTGTGTTTTTTTTTTTTTTTTCTTTTTTTTTTCTTTTTTTTTTTTTTTTCTTTTTTTTTTTTCTTTTTTTCCCTTGCTCTTCAAAATATCTATGGACAGGCCAGAGAAGGTCTAGAGGAGTGCCACAAATATAATCAAGGGTCTGGGAAGCCTGCCATGTGAGGAAAGGCTGAGAGAACTGGGTTAACTGGGCTTGTTCAACCTTGAGAAGACTGAGGGAAGACCTTATCACCATTTTGCAGTGTTTAAAGGGAGGCTACAAAGAAGATGGAGACTCCATTTTTGTGAGAAGTCACAAGGAAAAGAGGGATAATAGGTGCAAGTAACTCGTGGAGAGTTCTGACTGGGCAGAAAAGGAAATTTTTCACAATGAGAACAATCATCAATTGGAATAATCTGCCCAGGGTAGGAGTGGATTCCCAATATGGGACATTTCTAAGATTCATCTGGACAGGATGATATGCCTCCTTTTCTAGATTTTTCTTTTACCAAGAAAGACTGTACCAGATGACCCTTGATGTCACTTCCAACCTGGTATTCTACAATTTTCTGATTCTGCAATTCAAATAAAGTCACATTACAAATTATCTTCCTTTAATGTCTCACTCAGATAATTTTACAATAATAAACTTTTAAAATATAATTACCATACTTATTTTTGTATATTCACAGTTCATATTTTAGGAGTAATAATCACATTTTATGCCATTGTATTACATTTCTGTGTATACAAACGGACAATGACAGCTTACTTTCCCATGTGCCAGATAAAGTAGATCAAAATGTCATATATTTATCTTAGATTGTTTAGATCAGTCCACACGGTCATACATGTATACATTATTTATGTGGGAGGATAAGATTATAAATAAAGAATACTAATCAACCTGTAAAAGAACTGCTGTTTTTACATTTTTCATTCTCTCTCATAAAATGAACTCTCAGGCAGTCAGCTTTTGTTTGTACTGACATAATATACTACTGGCCTTAGTACATGTATGCAGTCAATGAATTGGAACTCATGTTTTAAAAAGAGGAAAATAAACTTGGAAGTGAGGCAGACAAGATAAGAGAGGCAAACAAGATAAGAAAGGCGGAATTGCATCAACATGTGGTGCCATCAATGAGGACGATTGATGAATGAATGTCAAATACTCTTTGCTCACTTCACACAGGTACTGCACCATTGTAAAATTACAAAAGACTTGGAGTCATAATTTCTCATGTAAGCATGAATAAATCAGTAGTTAAAATGAAATCTACATTGCTATACACAAGTATCTGTTTTAATGTAATGGAAAAAATCACAGTATTTTAAGGAACAAATGATTATTCAATATGGTTATTTTGCAGGTGATAGTTCAGTAAGTTTGTCATTAAAACTCTGCATGGGACTATTCTATTTTCAATTGCATTTTAATCAGTAAAACTTTTATATTAGTTGAGTTCATAACAATCAGGAAAAAATTCAAAATTATTGATATGACAATTAGGACATGTGAAACATGATTGTGTCCTGTTCCTTATTAAGTAAAAGAACTTACTACATAGGAAACCTGAGTTTCATCCTTTACTCAACTTGAATTGGACTGGGCACCTGAAAATTATTATCAGCTTCCCTCTTTTTCTATGAGAAGTGTTCTTCTTGTTGCAAAGTGGGTCTGCTTGAAAAATCTGAAAACTACGTTGTTTGGAAAAAAACTCCCCAACACTATTCCCTTCATATCTTGTTTAGGAAAACTTTTGACTCATTATAGACAAATATCTTAGTCACGGAAGTGGCATTTTTCTAGGGACAGTGGAAATGGCATGTTTTGTTTATGTTCAAATGCAATACTCCTATCATAGTTTTGAAGGTGGAGATGTTATTTACATATCTAAATATGCAGAAGAACAATCCTCCACACCCAGCTGCCTCCCCCAACCCCCCACTCATATTTAATCATAACCTTTATTACTCTGCTTTGGCTATTTTTTTTTTTCCCAGACAAGTAATGGTCTAACACATATTTTTATCTGGAAAGAAATTAATTCAAACTTCAATATGTTGTTTGGATATAAACAACAATATATTGTTATTTGAATATAAAAACTTTTGTATTGCTAAAAGATTTCCATTTCTGTTTTCAGTTTGTTTTTCCACTTGCAAGCTGTCACCTCCACATCCTGGTACTATCCTGGGGCAGGTGATAATTCTTGGCTAGGAATTTCAAGTGATCCTATTGCTGTGGCTTTGTGAATCATTGTTATGAATAACACAAGGAAAGGAATGCTTTCAGTATCTAAGACATCCTGTCTGTCCACAGTCCTCTTTCTGTGTTGCTTCATAGTTTCAGATTCTCACAATGCTCCTATCTTGTCCTTCACCATTCTGTCTGTAGACTTCTAAGTTGTTCTTTCATGTTACAAAAAATGAAATAGATAACAAGAAAAATATTAATTTTAATATCTAATGTACATTAAACAATAATAAACACATTTAAGATCTAGCAACCGTGTCGTACACAGCAATTGTACCTAGTTAAACATCAGTCCCAGCTGTGCAATGAAACAAAGATCAATAGAAAAATTGAGTGTCAATAGAAGGTATTATTGCATGGAGGAAAAAGTGCCAGGGTATTTCTTGCTTGGATTAGATGTTATTTCAATTCCAACTCTCCTGCTGCAGAGGTAAGGAACCCCAGGAGAAGCTTCATATTTGAAGGCCTTTGCTACTTCCCATATGACCTCTTCCTATCCCTATTATTTTGCAAGATGACCTTGAATTGGATATATCCCATTAACAGAGGACTGGGAATACAGCTTTGTGTGTATCAACTTTCATCCACTTTCCTTAATGAACAAGATTATTTGTATATTGATTTGTATATAAGGGGAAATTAAATTCATGAAGTAGAAATATGAAACTGCTCACTTTCGTACAGGCTGGAGGAGCAGAAATAATAGATAGAACAGGCTATTCTCTTCTTTTGAGAATGACATTTACTCTTTTCTAAATGAGCTCAGAAGACTATATTATCTAAATTTATGTCAAATAAATCACGGTACTAAAGTTTTTATTTATCAGTGGAGTGAAATGATCAGTCAAATTGATATTTTTCTTATAATGTATATTCCAAGCAGTATGCTTTAAAAATATTTTAGGTGAAAAATATTTGTTGCTATGTGAGGTGAATGAACAACTTTTTACTAGGTAAATGTGTAACTAAAATATATATATATATATATTTCATAATGCAGGAGAAAATTATCACTTTCTCTATATAGGCAATTATATATAACATTTTATCTCCACAGAGGTTTGAAAAACCTATATTGTTTCTAGCTTAATGTTTATATTGCAAATGAAACTTGTTCTTACCTCATAGCCTGAATGTGGTTTTAAGCCACAGAATCCATGCACAGACATATAGCCTCCAGTTTTTGTGTGATTCTGGTAAATGAATGAATTTTATAGAGAGAATATGGGATTTTATTTATACAGCTCTCATAAGAGTAAATTTTTGTTTTGCTCTTATATTCTTTCTGTCAGAAAGTTTTCAGACTTGAAGAGTAAACGTGCATTTTGTTTGCAAAGTAATTTCCTAGCATCTAATGCACATTTATCATTTATTTGTTTGTAAAGTCTTTATAAGGATTAAATTCATTTTTCTAATATGATTTTAGATACATGCACACCAACACTGACATCTGTATATAGACGTCAGCATTACACTCAAAATAAACAGCACTGTATTTTTAATTTGAGTGTTTAGAAGCTTGAGTACATAAATTTCATTTTAAACAGTAGGTGTTGCCTATTAAAATGTAATCTTAGTCAGCTTCCTCAGATTCTTCCTTTCATTTGATATTAAATTCATTGTTGAGACTGTATATAAAGAGAAGCCTTGGGAGTGATCATGAGTGTGCTACCTGGATCAGTTTCCTGATCAGTTTATGCCTGAAACTGGCTATTGAACCCACGATAAGGTTACTGTTGACTTCAGAGTTATTGCTTCCTCCAAATTTATATTTAGACTTACAAAAAAATATCAAAGTGATTAGGCAACTGCTTACATTGCTACAGTCTCTGCTAATGTCATGTCCAAAAGATGTGGAGCAACTTCGAAAAATTTGTAACACAATCTGTGAAGAGAAGAATTAGAGTTTCATTATATCTGTACACAGAGTGTGAAGGTATCTTCTAATGTTTTCTATGTAAGACCTCTACTAAGGAAAACATTATTTGGAATTAGTTGTGTGAGCAGCTATCTCCACAGCACTTGTGTTCTGATAACATCACTGAGAATTATATAGCAAGGGAACCCTTTTGGTGCAAAGACACCTGGTTCAGCTCTGCTTCAGATTCAGACATACTTAGTAAGACTGAAAGGGCTCAAATTTTCTGGTAAAATTTGGAATTAAGATTTTAATGCTGAGGTATTTTTAAGTGTAGTTCTCATATTTAATCCTTTCAACTTTGTTTAGATAGGATCTAATTGTCTAAGAATGAAAAATACCATTGTTCTCTTTGTTCTTGATTTTTACACATGAAGTTTACAGAAAAAGGCCACATTTTGCATGTCATTTCTATCAGTATATATGTATATGTACATGTACATGTACATGAATATGTATATGTATATGTATATGTATATGTATATGTATATGTATATGTATGTGGGATTTTTTCCTGTACAAATCCCATTAATTGCCTTGTTTTCTTCATTCAGCCATACACCTACAATTCAGACCAAAACTGCTTCTGTACTAAGGAAATATTTAAATATTTCAAGCATATGAACCAAAAAAATTCTGGAAAAGTTAAAAAAAATATATTGTACACTTTTTCTTTTTGATGAAGTGAACAAGGTTGAAACAAAGAAACTTTTTACTACTGTTTTCTACATAATGAAGAGAAGTCAATATCAAATGTATTTTAAAGAAAAAAAGTACAAAATCAATCTTACACTGAGTTTTCAAAAGATAATTATGTAGACTAAATCCTTTTCTTCCCTTAGCCATCACATTCCAGTGGGAATAAAAACTCTTTACATAAAGAGTTTTATGTAAAATATTTTCATTTCTTCTACTTTGCAAATCAAATTTTTGCATTCAAAGTCATTAGTAGCTATAATGTATGCAACACAAAAAAAATCTATTTCTCTCTGAAATAATTTAATATTTCCTACATATTTTTTCATGTTCTAGACACAAAAAAACCCCATTAATTGAACAGACCATGAAAAGTTTTTCTCAGTTTTGGAAATTTTCCACTGGAATAAAATCACCCTGACTATGAGAATCATGAAATACAATGAAGGAGGAAGTATTTTCCCTGAAGAGATGAATTCAAATCTGAGGATTCAAGAAGAGTCATCCATTTTCTTATGTTAAGAGAGTTCAAATTTGAAGTCTGTACAGCAGATACTTGGTATTGAAGAGGGGGAAGGAAAGAGGAGAGCGGAAAGAGAGGTAAACACCAGATGGTTATGTCTTGTTGAATGCTTAAGTCTAAATTACTCTATATCAAGCTGGCATCTTTTTGCTATGTTAAGTGAGGCAAATTTACTGTAGAAGGGCAAAGCCACAAATGAAACTGATGGAGTCCAATAATTTGTCACATCAATAGAGTTCTTAACTGAACCAGCAAGGACATCAGATGCGTACTGACTGTGAAGATGATCATAAGGGTAACTTATTATCTATTTCTTGCTGTTATCCTAAAAGAGCATACAAAAATCCTGTTACTCTGATGCAGGGATCTAGCAGAATAGTTATACAGTAAATGAGTTTTTAATGGAAAATTTTGTTTAAGAAAATTATATTTTCATTGTTTACTTTACATAGAGTCTTATCTATTGGATAAAATATTTCAATATTACAATATTCACTGCTCGATGGTGAAATCACTGAAAATACAGATTTATATACCCAAGATACTTTTTTATTTGTTTGCTTTAGTTCCTCTTCCCCTTCCCTTTCATCTGAAGCATTGTATCACTTGGGACAAGATATCTCTGCTAAATTCTGTTAAATACAACTATGATGGCTGTTTGTACAAAGCCCACAATGCAAATTGTATGTGAAGCCTGTGCTATAGCATGGCATTTGTTCTGATTTTTGTCACAGAAACAAACAGGATAAGATTTTAACTTCTTCTCCCAAAGACATTTGTTTGGCTGAAACATTTTTTCACCCTGTAATTCAAATGTAGATTGGAGTATAATTAGCTATGAGATTTATTTTAAACTGGAAAACAGGCAGGTAACTTGTATAGCCAACTCTGAAGAGAACTAAAGACAAACAAAATGTTCTAGTGCCTAGGTTGAATTTTCAGCCTACATTAGTCCTTATATCATCATAGATATGCTTCCATTAGTCCCTAGGATAACTCAGATATGTCTACAGAAGTGGCAATCAAAGATCTGAACTGTTAGATAAACATGCCATTAGTCACATTGACTTGTAGTAGATGTAATTAGCGTGAAGCTAAAATTATGATCAGTTCATGAATATGTTTTTCTTGGGACACAAAAAGTATAATATAGCTTATATTAAGAGTGTACTGCATGGATGTGTAAACATAAAGTCACTTGATGATTTTCTAAAGGAAATAAAACTAATATAGTGTGGGTTGAAAATGAATGAAGAAGTTGCTAAATGACATTAAACTCAAAACTATTGCTGTGTACAGATATCACTTGTCAATGATTTGCTGTATTGATGAACAAAGTTTATAGCTGATTGGTTTGGTTCAGATAAGGAGTGACATATATTGGTACTATTCATAAACATTTTGATGTGTTTCGATATGGAACTTGTACTGGAATTGCATGTACAGAATAGAACACGCAGCAACTAGCACACCTCCCAATGTCTTTGACAGCGATGCAGAGCTATGCAAGCAAAAAGAGGTTATAGTAGAGCAAAGTAAACTTGTTAAAAACTGAAAAATAGCTTGCATTTAGGGTCATTTTTTGGAAATTATGAGAAAGACTGCTTCTCAGGACTGCTCCTCTCAAAAATTTTACTGTTTTTCTTAAACATGGCTGAACAGTAGCTCTGATTTCTAGTACTGAGGTATAAATCGCATAAGTATGAAGGAATTCTGATTATTACATTTTGATAAAATGTCATAGTTATGGTCAAGATGAAAATAAGAACCTGTGCTCCAGTTTCTCTGATCCAGTTTATTTCAGATGTTTCTTTTTCCCAAAAACTTACATTTATTTCAGAGGCAGAACAATCTTTGTGAAACTGTGGTATTTAGATGCTGTATAAAAAAGTGCCAATTACTAGCCAATATTTTAATATACTCTTTGCAATACTGTTGCAGTTTATTTAATTAGTAAGTTTGCATTTCATGGGTATTTGAGTGTTTTCTTGATTTATCTAATGAAGGTATCTGACTCTTCCCCATCCCCTGACACAATGGGAATTTCACTGAGTCTTGAAAAGGAACAAAAAATTTTCTCTTCAAATTTGTCTTTATGATTACCAAGGGGTTTTCAGTGATCCCGTCTTAATCCTGTTGCAGTTGTCATGTAAAGATCTTCAAAAATAGTTCAGCCTTTTTGTACTTCTATAAGAAACAAAAAGAGAAGGTATGCTCTGAACTGTTTTGTCATGGTTCTTCCAACAGCAGAGAAGAAAAGCATTTAAATATTCAAAACAACCATTCCCTTCTCTCTCACTTCTTTCCATTTTTTCCCCTTCTCCTCTCCCTCATTAAAATCCAACATTGTCAACCTTTTTAGCTGGAGGTTAGAGGCTATGTGAAATATGATCCAAAGCAAAACATGCAGTCCAGGTTTACATCTTTTCACGACTATCAGTCATGATGAATGGCACTAGAATAATTTGCTTGGAAATATAGTCATGATTGTACAGAGTTGATACTATTTTCAATTGCTGTAAAAATCTTTGTTATGACAACAGGTTTACGACATTTCACATTTGCTGCAATAACTACCAAAACAGTCCTTGAAAGATAATGGTAAAGAGAATTACCTTTGATTTTGCTAGCTTTTGGAAATTTCATTTGCTAGTGACAATTTTTCATGATTGCAGCTTTAGTAATCTATAAGCAAATACAGAAAAAACCAGGTCACAAAATGCAGAATATTGAAAAGGCTACAGTAATACATGGAGACTGCAGATACCATAGTCTCCCTTATAAAATTTCATTTTCAGTTTCCATGACAGAGGTTACACTCCTGTGAATGTTCTATCTGTATCTAACACCATGTATCAGGATACCTTATCTGAGAAAAATATTATTTTTCTTGTGTGTCTTGATGCCTTTTATCTTTGGTTTCTTTCCCATGCACATGGTATTTTGAGAAGCAACAGTAGATGATAAATTCATAGTCCAGATATAGAGACATTCAACAGAGCCAGAGAGGACTTAACAAATTCCTGTTAAGCCTTTTGCATCCAACATATACTCACATATGAGTGATAATCTCAATTTGTCAGGGCTGCAATACAGAAAACTTTGTGTCTCCATTCCTGTAAAGAATAATTATGACTTCTTTGAATTGTTAGGATATGATTAAGTGCAGTTCAATATAAACCAAGAAACGGATTGTAACACTTTTGTAATCTTTATACTGATTCTACTGAAGTGAAGACTGTCCTTTTTTGGAATATCAAATCCCTGTTGTTTCTTGTATATTTTTTTCATTTTATCTTTTTTTTTTCCCCTTATGTTTCAAGAAATCTTTCTGTTCTGTTGCAAGATCTAGTAATTTAGTCAGAATTCTAGAATTTTAAGTCACTATGTATATCGTTAGTGGACATATAGGCTGCTAAGTTGACATTGGTCATAATTTTCCATGCTTGCATAGTATCAGACCTTTATGTCTGATACTTGCTGGCACAGTGTTTGACAGTAGGGATACAGAGAATTCAGAACAGAATTTAGCTTATCACTTACCATTCTTTAAGTGAGATTTTAGTTATTGGTGTGACATGAGGTCTGCTTTAGTAAATGGCAGCAGTGCTCTGCTGAAGACATAATTAATGTCTGTGCTAAAATCCCTAGGGGAGGAGTATCACTATCTGGGTAATAGATGCTGGCTTGTTCATGATATTTATTGGTCTTCTCTCTTTCATTTGCTTTTGGTAGCTGGGACTTCTATTGTGCAGCTGTGAGATACTTTGGAGAGTTGTTGATTTACCTTAGCCTTTGTAACAGAAATTTATTGTGAGCCATTTTATGGCTTTTGCTTGTTCAAGTGGAATACAGATAATGCAATCTTGTAAAGCACTTGGTTTCAATTCCTAATCTTTGTCATAAGTCACTAGAACTATGAGGCTTTGTGGGGTTTTTATTGGTTGGAGGTTCCTTAAGGATTTGTTCAGCCTTCTATATTACAAGCATAATGTCATCCAAAAATATAATTTTGATGATAGTGTTGATATATGATAAAGGTTTCATTGGAATGAAGGGGGAAAAACGAGTATTCAAGGGCAGAATCTTGCAAATCCATTGTCTGTCATGTCCCCAGTTTGGTTGCCAAGATAAATTTTCTGTTTTCTATTGCTGAGTATTTTAGTGATGAAAGAAAAAGTGAATAATTGTGATTTCAAACACAGATAAGAAATCAAGAATTATATTTCTTATCTTTTTACTTCTCTTGGTCTGTAGTTGATCAATGCCACCATGTGATCACATGAACTGCAACAGGACTTTAATCAAGTTTGCAGAACTGGACATCATCTTGAAAGTCTGAATTAAATTACATGGAAAAAAGAAAGAGTCTAAATGAAACAAAGAGAAGAGAAAAGAAAAGAAGAGATCTCTCAGACTTTATAATTTGACCTAAAAAGTCAATTATTCCCTATCCAGTTTTCTTTGGGCAGGCCTAGGGATATTAGTCAACAACTTGCTATTCTTCCTATTAAAGCAATACTGCATTTTCAGTTGATCAACAGTGTGAATATTTCCCTAAAAAAGTAAATAGATATTGCAATCATTTACTTTGTGTTGGCTTTCCAAAAGATTGACAAATTGAATGTCGTTAGTTAGTGGGAATAGATAGAAACCCAATGCCTGTTTAAATGACATTCCTAAAGATTTTCAGATATCAGATTTTTTACTAAATATGCAAACTGTTGTGCACTATAATAGGTTCTTCCATACATTGCTACTTTGAGTAGTAGTCCAGTTTTATTCTGTAATGCAAATTAGATATTAGGCATATAGTAAAGTGTCCTGAATACAAAAGTAAGTACTCATTGATAGCATTAAAAATAATATTAATTTGTACTTGAAACTAAGTATTCTAGTAGATATTGACAGAATTTTAATCCAAAATTGTGTTTGGGATATGGAAGAGTTTCACGATCCATTTCTTATTTGGGGTAAACCTACATGGCTTCATAGCTTCACTGGGGCTGAGTTGGATAGTCTGATGATATCTACTTCAATAGGAAACTTATTGTGTCTTATTCTTCTGAGAGGTTGTTAGGCCTGTGACACTCCTTACATTCCTTACAACAGCAAGTCTCAAAGCATTAAAAAAATAACTTTGTTAGGGACGCTATCTCTGTGATGGATGACACCACCTTGTTCTTGATGCTCATAAAATCGCAAGAGAAGCATTTTGAGTCACAAGATTTATTGTTTAACTCACAAGATTTATCATTTGCCTGTGTGTAAAAAAAGATGTGAGCATAAAAATTACTTTATTAAGGTCATAGTGCAGCAAAGTTGGTAAACAGACATTTAACTTAAATCAGCTGGGTAGCTCTACTGGTGTTAATTGGGCTTCCTTACATAATCAAGTGTTTAACTATTTACTTAGGTGAAGGACTTAACTGCACTACTATATCTTTTATGTATTCCTCTTGTCCAATTTCTGCATTGGAATGACAATGTAATTAGGATGAAAGTCAGTCATGTTCTTGTCAATTAAAAATTCAAATGAGTTACAGGAATGCTGGTCCTTGATACCCCAGCTATTTTAGTTTCACATGCAAAATGCTCACCACAGAGCCTGACTCAACCCAACCTTAGCCATGCTACCTCAAGCAGAAGGAACCCCTTCTCCCTGGAAGACATCCCTCCCGTCCTTGCTCCCCTCCCATCCCGGGCAAATGACATGAAGTGGTATGGTATAATCTCTGGGTCCTACTACCTATCCCTCCTCCTGGATACTGCAAAAATTAACAGAACCAAATCTCTTCTGTCTGGACAGAACCAAGACACACACATCCTTTGTCCTCAGTGATTGAATAAATAAAATTCCCCTGTATATATTCTGCATAATTTTGGACAGAGACATAAATTAATAAGAAAGTTATGAATCTTTATTACTAACTGCAAAGATTATCTTTTAATTTTGGTCACATTTCTGATGATGATTTGATTGGAGGATGAAATATTTTCATGGTTGTTACCTGGTAAGAATGAGAGGCATTTTTACTTCAGTGCACATGAATTATCTCACAGCTTTATCATTTTAAGTAGTTTTTACTCTCAACATAGTTGTATTTTTTCAAGATTCTTAGACTAATAATGAAAAAATCTCATTTATAATTATTGAAATTCATATCTCAGTCCCTTTTGTATGGAATCTCTGAAAACTCATAAATAATTCTCATACGCCTTAATAGGACTAACTTAACAGTTATGGATACTAATACAGTTATTAGTCAAATTTTAATTTTACCCATGCCTACAAAACTTTATGGAAAATGATGAGTCAAAATTGTTAACTGTTTACATCCATGGATTCATTTTATGCTGGTTTTGCAGTTTTGTTTGCTTTAAAATAAATTAAACAGTATTACAATACAAAGAAGAACCGCAGTACTTTAACCAATTTGAAGAAGAAATAAAAATTTGGATTTGACTTGATTATGGCTGAGGACTGTGATTTCTGTATTCTTACTGGCATTCTTTTCCTCTGGATCCTCTTTCCATGGAGGAGGCTGCAGCAGGCAGCAGAAAAAATTCTGTAAAACCACGATGGTCTCCTTCTGAGATAGAGCAGCCTCCCTTGCCCTCACTGCCCATCCCAGTAAGTGGCTTCTGTACTTGGCCTGAAGGAGAGGCAGGAGTACTGCCAGCAAGGGGAGTCCAAGGAGCAAGTGGCCCCCTTACACTGCATCCATCCCCATCCTTGCTCTGCTCATGTTGAACCAGATTGGGATGGCAGCATACAGGGGAGGGAAGTAGGAGAAAGGCAGTGCTGCAAAGCTAGACTAAACCAGCAGCAGGAGTGCAGAAAAGTGAAAAAAAAAAACCAACCAAAACCCCAAAACCAAACTGATCAGATATATGGAAATACATTTATATGAAAAAAGGTCCCTCCCTCCCCAACTCCTGAATTGGCCCAGAATCTGTGAGAAGGGATATAGGAAATATAAGAGCCCTGTTTTGTACATGCATGCCAATAGCAAAGGCAAATACATTTTTAAGTATGTCTTAACTAGTACATTGGAAGTTTCAGCAACATCCTTTAAGGTTTATAGATTCCTTAAAAAAACAGTATAAAATTTGAAAATAAATCATGAGAGTATTGAATATGCAGAAATCTTTCTGTGCTGTCTATAAGAAGATACTGGAAAGCAAATGGGGAAAAAAAAGATCCTTCTATGGTTTTTCAAACTTTCCTTTGAAGTATTGATTATTTGCTACTGGAATTATTCAGGGCAGTGCTCTTTATTGTCCCTTGGGTATACACATGTTTAATTCTTTCAATCACATTTACAAATTACCATTTATATTTTCTTTCCAGGATTCACTCCTCTTTTTCCAGATGCTTACCTCTGATGACACAGTAGTTTTCTTTGAACTGTTCTTGCCCCTAATAAACCAAAGTTTTTTCTTGTCTATTGAAAGCCAACAGAAAAAAAAATTAAAATAAAAATACTAATAAGAATTTAACTCTCAATTGGTACATCCTTCACTTTACCCAGAATCCTTAATACCTTAATGCACATTTCTCTGAACAATTGCTCTTCTATGAGCTATCTTTGCTCAAAGCAAGTGTTTTTCACTGCTGAAAAGTTGTTTTAATAGTGCTGAGACTGCCCTTTCCTAAGTAGTCAGTAAAATGACATGAGCTGGTAAAGTAGCTCTCAGCAGCAGATTCCCTGAAATCTTCTATTTAAATTAATCCCAGTGCAACTTTCAATGTTCTTGATCATTCTGTTCTTTTAGGGCAAGTCTATTCTATAGTTAGGATAGTTCTGCTAATTAATAATGATATGAATTTAAAGAGCATTAAATTCTTCCCTTCCCTCAAAGAGATGAAGCTAAAGCAGATTAACACTACCTGTCTTTTGAATGAGATAATCAAGGAGGTATTTAGTACATTTTATATTCAAATCTTTAGTTACCACAGATTAATTTTCTTTAGAACAGAAAACAATGTACTTGTGAATTCTAAACTTTCAAACACATTATTACTTCCATAACAAACCATTTTTCAATTACTTTTAATTAGAAAGTGTTCCTAAACTACATTCTCTATTTTTATCAGTTTTGTTCGGGAGGGATATCAAGATGCTACCAGCAACTTTATTTTATGTGAACAATGAATTATTCTATTCTTCTTTCCTGAACTCATTTGCTTGTTCCTAAAATGTTTCATATCAAAAAGAAATAAGATTCAGACAGTGATGAGATTAAAGAAATGCAGATGAAGAGTGTAGTATAATGGCACAAAGAAATTGCAGCTGCCCAAAGGGTAAATGGAACAAGTATTACAAATAAAAGGAAAAAAACTGAGGCAATTTTAATGAAAATCAAAGTACATATTATGTTAAGACAAAGATTCAATATCACTTTTATTATGTTATCCTTGTAATGTAGGATTTTATTATAGAATAATACATTTAACATATGATGTATATAAAGCCACTTTGGTCTGAAAGCAAACTAGCAGAAAATATTTTAGTGATACGTTGAATAAAAAAAAATAAAAACTTCCTTATTTCTATAAAAAATATTGGGTCTCTCAGATATATTTCTCACTGGCAATAGGAGATTTTTTATAGAGGTGTGCACAGACCTGAAAAGTACAGCAAAATCAAAGAGTAAATGGAAATGCAAACACCTTTCCCAATGAAAATGGAAGAATGGAAGTAGGCACTAAGATAGGATAGAGAAAGAGCAAAAAGAAATACAATACAAACATGATTTTTCTGAGGTATTTTTATTGGATAGAAAGTTCTAGAGATGTAGAGCTTTGGAAATAAGTTTTTTTTCCTCTGGAGAGAATAAATTATTATGCATTTAAACTGATACTGACACTACTATGTTCCTTCCTTTTTTTTTTCTTTTTTTTTTCTTTTTTTTTCTTCATTTATTCCTTAATCATCCATGAAAGGAATGAATTAATTTAAATGTTGTTGCTCTTTAAAAATAGATTACTAAATTTTGTATCTGTTTTAGAAGCGAAAACAGCTTTAGGAGAAGAGATGAAATGTGATTGAAACTGCTGTTTTAAACTTTTTCTGATCAGGTTCCACAGTAAGGGGAATACTTGGATTAATGAATACAGTGGTAATTTTCCTCATAACAATCTCACGGACCCCTTTAAAAGGTGAAAGATGATGGATAGCCATGGTATCAGAGTGGTTTCAGAAATTTTCGCTGTGATGGCTTTCCTGAAAGAGTAGGACCACATTTTATGGGTTGTTCATGTGCTGCTGTCTTGAGGATGTTTTGTGCTCTCACTCTCCTTGTTCTTCCTTTCTAGATGAAACCAACATTGCTTTTTCTGAATTTTCAATTGGATTTTATGTAATTCAGAGCTGTGCATTTATAGAGAGAACTCGGGGAATAATGCTTCTAAGAATCCCAACTTTCTCAATCTGGTCAAGCATGGACAATTTAAATTTCATTGAAATTCAAGGGGCAAGAAGAAGTAACAAGATACTACAGAATCAGTTTCCAGGGACAAAAGTAGGGTTTTGCACAACTAATAATTTGCATAACCAATTTCATTTTGTGACTACAATAGTAATAATTATAAGCAGAAATCTTAATTATTTTAATTAAATTGAAGTAAAAATCCATTTTACTTGACCAATGTAGTTTGGTGAAAATAAGTTATCCAGTACTTATAGCGTATTCATACAATGGTAGTAAATTTAGTATGTGCTGATCATGAAAGCTTTAAAGCTGAATAGAATCAAAGAAACTCATTTGATTCCAAAACTCTTCTATAATTGTTCAGGTTAGAATGCTGAGTGAAATCTCTTTCCTTCCCTGTCTATGTATTATTCATGAAGGTCTAAAACTGGCCCTCTGTGACCATGAAGACTGTTCTTTTTAAATTCTAATGTAGTCCTATTCTTATGTACTGAATTATGGACCCATCAGATCAGCACCCATGGAGTGAAGAATTTAAGATGATTAGAATTCTTAATGATTAGCTCCACAGTGTAAGTTCTACTTTGGCTCATTTGTATGGAAAAATGCTTCTGATGCTCAGCAAATGCCCTACTGTTGTATTTTAATGAACTGAATTTTAACTTTATATAGTTTTAAAAAGTCTGCCACACCTCCCCTCCAGAATTTTTATTGGAAAAAGGAAGGAATGAGGATTAAGGTTTTAGCATTCTTGTCTGAATTCAAGAAGAATTGCTTCTCTAAGGGGGCTAAATATTAAGGACACATTTCACTTATTTACAGTTAGTAAAAAAAGTTACATTCCTAAGTGTTTCTAACACTTCCACCAAGCTAGTTTTCTATCATAAAATGCTTATTGGTGACCTGTTTTATTTAAAAAGCATAGATTTTAAAATAAAAATATTTGTATTTTTCTCCTTTTCAAAAAGAATGCAGGGTAATGTTTAATTTGAGGAGCAAAAAATAGCTTTTATTTATTTATCAATTAAAATTTAACATGTATATTATGTAATTATAATATATAATAGAATATTCGAAGTAGGCTAAATGACATAAGATTTTATTTTTTTCATCCATTTCAGTTTTCCCTATATTAATTATATTTTTTTCTCTAGGTTAAAGTTTGTACTAAAAAATAAATCAAAAATAAGTTTTCCTTTAAAGTAAAGTCATGCTCTGAATGACTAAATCTACTTGCCCTCATTTATGTCAATGCAATCCTAGAGTTAGCTGATTTGCATCAATGAATAGAATAATTGACTAAAGCAATTGAGAACAAAATTTCTTACCCTAACCTTCCTAGAAGTCAGTTTAATTTTCCAGTGTTAGTAATTTTATGCCCCACATATACTTTAACAGTGTATTTCAATTAAGTGTATTTCAATGACTGTGATTTCACTTCTTAGCTTCATTCAATTATCGTTCTCCCCACAGTTTCTCCCCCCGCCCACTCCAAGATTTAATCTATCCAGAAAGTACTGCTGCACCTATTGACTCACAGATCGTGCAGGCTGTCAAATGTTGGGTTCATAATCAAGTTAGGCGTTCAATGCTTGTAGGGGAAGCAGTCATTTGCTGCTATAAATAAATGCTGAATTAGGCATCCCTTTCTGCCTGTGAGACTTATGCTTTTGTCCAGCCTAGACACAGTTTTCAGTGATCAGATCATGCAATAACAGCATTAGGAGTGTGTAAAAATAAAAGTGATGTGTTTTGTGTAACTTGATTTTTGCTGTTCAGCACTGTAAAGCAGTTGGGCAGCTAAATATTCAATAGTAAGAAGTGGACTATCAATGCTAAAAAGTGAAATAGGAGAAATAGGAGAATAGGAGATTTTCTGACAACCTTCAGAAAATCTGCTGAGCCTTTGGAGTTACTGAACACCTGTTTCAAAACTGAATAAGGAAATAGTTTCTATGCAGAAAGGCCAGTATGACTTCTGAAAGTAAAGAATATTGTATGAAATGCTGGTATGGCTTTGTGTAGGTCTTTTTATATAAGGTCTTTTATATAAGGTCTCTCTCTCTCGTCACTGTTTTATTGTCATGGGTTGGCCCCAGCCAGCACCTATGGAACCACCCAGCCACTCCCCACTTCTGCCCCAGCAAGATGGAGGGGAGGCTCAAAGGGGAAAAGCTGAAAACTTGTGGGTTGCAACAAAGACAGTTTAACAGAAGAAGCAAAGATGTGAATGCAAGCCAGACAAAACAGGAATTTCCTTCCTCCTTCCCACCAGCAGGCTCATGTTTAGACATTTTTGGGAAGTCATGGCCTTAGCATGGGCCACTGTTACTTGGGAAGGACAGTGCCATGATTATTAATGTGCACTTCATTGGGTTTTGTTGAAATACCTACTTTGAAATCCACCTACACAGCATGAGACTAAAGAGTTGATTCAAACACAGCTAAAATTTTGACACCTAAATTTTGGATTTTTAACCTAGATATGAGTCCTAAAGTTTAATACTTGCTTCTAGAAATTTTATCAGTAAGAAATTATATTGACACTAAAAAGCATATGTCACTGCATAATTTACAGAAGAAAGGAGCAGAAATTTTAAAAAAAAAGGAAGATTTTACTTAAACTAAATATTTTAAAAGTATAAGCATGTAAACAAAAAGATTAGACATATATTTTCCTCCTTTTTTGTAAGATGTAAAATGGATCTCACAAGCATTATTGCATTTTTTTCTCTATTTTCTCAAACCTTTTCCAATTACTTGATCATTTCAAACACAGTTCAGAACCAAAGATATCATGTATTAGAGATATTTTTTTTTATAAAAATGTGTTTATTTTTAGAGGAATGGGCTATGTAAGCTACATAACTGAAAATTTTAGATGCTCAAATGCAAAAAAACCCCAAAATCTAAAATAATAACTTCACTTATTACTAATCTATATTTTTTAAAAAAGTTATTTCACTACTTTGGATTTTATTTAATTTTTTTTTGTACTGTCTTCTTTTTTATAGTCACAATTTCTTTTGCCTTCTGTTTCCTAAACATCTCATGATAAATGATTTGCTGTCTCTATCCATTTATTTTTATTCTTTTTTTGTTTCTGTTAAATGTATATTAGTTTCCTGTATCTATTTTAGTTTCCATGTTAATAAAATAGTTTCTTATTTTTTTCCAATTTAAATGGTCTCTAGCTATTTTTCCTTTTAATCTCTTCTCCCTTCAATACCTTTGGTTGTGTTTCTTCAGTTCTCTGTCTTTCATTCTTCTTTCCACATACAGCTCACATGCACATTTATACAGATAATATCTCTTTTTTTCTCCCGGGTACTGTCTCTGTTTTTCCCATTTTGTTTTGCTTCAGATGTGTTTTCCTTTGTTTTCCTGTGTTTCAGATTGCCCTTTTCACTAATGAATAGATCATGAGATTGTATGCTGAAGGTATTCAAATTCTAGTGACCCTTTTTCAGTCTTGAACGTACTGAATACTAAATTGATTCAGGTCTTGCTCTCAAATTCAAGCTCCAGTGGGATTCTGCAGCTGCAAAATAAAGAACAGAACCTGATGGAACAGCTAGCTGAGATCTGAAATATAAGGAGGTAAGTTTTGCAGACAGCCTTTTAAATAGATATTTTGAAATATTTTTCTGGGATTTTTTAAAGGAATGGCATGCTCATCACAGTTCTACAGCTTAATATCTTGATGCAGTAAGAGAAAAAGAGACACAGGATAGCCAGCTATCTATTACTTTGTCAAAGGGAACTTTTCAAAAAGATGAAATGTCTGAACTCTGTGGAAGTCTACTTTCAGCTTTACTTTTAAAAGATAAGATCAAGCATCTGCCAAAATACATTATTCACAGTGAAAAATTTCACTGGTTCTGTACCGGAGATACCTTGAGGCCTATATCTTCTGGCAGTGTTACTGCAGCAGCAGAACTGACAAGAGGGAAGGGTTATTTACAGTCATTGGGAACAGCTCTTCCCTGACGATGGGCAAGCTTTTGAAACGGAACTTGCATATTGGAAAATTGAGAGAATTTCCTATGCATGTTTTATCTCAAAGGACAGCAGGGAGCTGCAGTGAATATTTTTCTTTCTCTGATTTTGCTATCTGGTGACATGACCTATCTAGTTCATCATTACTTTCTTAAAAAAAAAAAAATCCCATCTAAAACCAAAACACAATTCCCACCTAAATTAAAAAATAAAATAATTTAAAAAATTAAATTACTCCCTTCTGCATCTTATAATATCTTCACAGGCATAAATTTACCTTTTTGCTTTTCAGTGTAGAAAAAACTCAGTGAGGTGGAATAGACCTCCAACTGTGTCTAAAGTTGAATTTAACTCTTGGCTGTGGTGGATTCAAAATTTAAGAAACAGGCAACTAGTGTCATCTAAGACCCTAAATTTTTCAGGAATTTGTAGAGAAACCTAGAGACTGAAAAGAAATAACTACCCCAAATCCTTAACCATTTGGGGAAGAGTTAGCCATTGAATCCTGCCCAGGCTCTTCTTGGCAGGTCTGGCAGTTCTAGAATGGTCAGTCCTAGGCTGGTCACACAGTCAAGATCATGCCCCTAAAATTTTAATGCTCTGAAATTTGTTTTCTGGTATTTTGTTCTCACTGGTTATCATCAGATTTTGTTTTTTTCAAGAAGCATGGCTTGAATATTGTTGCTTTATGTTGAATAGACATTAATTGCAGTGTTGAATTTGCTTAGGTAATCTCTATATGTTGATTACACTTGAGGACAAAATCAACTTTTGTGCCACCTTCTATATCAAGATTCTTCAAAATTTCTATCCTAATTATTTTTATCTGAAATGAAATAGAAGATGAAACAAGCCTTCACATGGAGCAAGCACAGTCAACATTCTAATGGAGTCACCCTGTGAATACATGAAGCTGGGTAGGATGGAAAATTCATCCAATAAGTAGCCCTAAAATTACTGAAAAATAAACATATGACATTTTGGCCACACAGTGACGGTCTTCTTATACCTTAACAAAATAATCTCTTTCTTTAAGATAGCAATATTTGTCATTACTTAAAAAATCCCAAACACAGTGGCATAGATTTTGGAATAAGACCTCCGTTAATTATGAACTTGAGCGTGTTTCCCCTAGTGATTAATGATGTGATTCTTTATATTTTTTCCACATTAATTAGTATTTACATATCTTGTCTATTTTTTGGTGAACAAATAATAGTAAGAATTGAAATTGACAGGGTCTATGTTATAGAATGCAGTGTTCATTTTATAGAAGCAACGTTGTAGCTTTAAACATTTTATAGGTATCCTACAATCACATATTACAGTGTAAATTGTGCTCAGGAATATAATTTTCCTCACATGAAGGTTGCTAGGCAACAGCACCACAATATTTTTGTTGACCAGAAATGTAGCTCAGTGTGTTCTCTAAAAGAAGAATGCATTTTCATTTTTCTCGTTAAGGGAAGGTAAATATTAACTTTAATCTCCTTGGAAACAGATATTATAATAATAATAAGACAAAACTAACAAATATTTATAAAAATTTCTTCACTTAAGATACACTGCTTTTACTCCATAACAATGCTACAAGACCATTATTAGTGTAGGAAGGGCTTGGTATCAGGAAAATGCACCTTAAGTTATGTTCGACTGTTCAATTTGATCTTTCTAAAACACTTTGGTCATCTTGTGTGGTGGAAGAGAATAAACAACTTTGGATTAGAGTATGGCTATCTGTTATAGAAAAACATGTTGAAACATATGTAGGTGAAATCATTCAAACACACATAGCTTTTATAATCACCCCCACGCAGTCTCCCTGACTTGAAAGCTTTGTGGATCACCAAATCCAGAACTGACCCCAAACTCTACCCTGGCTCTGTGTGTGATCTTTAACAAGAGATCTGGCCTCAGCATGGAACAGACCTTTGCCCTGACTGCTGCTTGCACATATGTTATTACACCATATTACAGGACAGGATATTTAGAGACTAGCTGACACTATAGATAGATTTTAAGATACATCATTTAATGTGTAAAAGATAATCTTTTCAGTATATCAAATTACTTTGAGTAAGGCTTTTTCTTAGCAATAGGATTAACTAATTATAATAGCTGACTTTTTTTTTTTTTAAAGTATACCTTGAAAACTGCAGTTTAGGCATTTTGAAGCATAATTTTGTTTGATAATTTCTGGATATATAGTTTCAGACTAAAACATGTGGGAGTATTATGATGCTTTTGTCAATAGATGATTTGCAAGTAGATATGTTAATTTAATGTTAATACCATGAAATACTCATATGCTGTACGTAAATATAGTATAAAGGAATAAAATATACTAAAATATATTATTATTATACGCAACTTAAATACGAATAGTACTCCCTAGTTTATAGGAAAATAATTTAAGTAAATAGAGTGAATTCTTCATGTATTTTTTTCTAAGTACAACACGAAAACATTTTTCACCAGTTTAGTTCTACAATAACTAAAATGTTTTTAGGTTTTAGGGGTTTTTGTTGTATATATGGAATATTAGATACATGTGTATACCAAGTTTAATACGTCTTCAATTCATACTTCTTCAAAGCATTTATGTTTAATGCACATGTAATTAAAAGATTATGTAATTTTAGATTGTTTACTTGCCCACCACAATGCGTATGTTTTATGGCATGAGTGAAGCCATGCAAAAAGTCATACGCGGAATCCTATGGGAAGTGTAGAACAGTCCAAAACACACTCTGCTTTATTGAAATTTCAAAAAAACCCAGAGTTATGTTTTGTAAAAAGTTCACATTTGGTATCTTATGAGTGATGAAGTATTTCAAATTACTTTGAAAAAGATTAGCTTGAATGAGGCATAGGAATAAAGCAGGAAATTGAGGCATATTTACAATGGGTAGAATTAAGAAATTAATACTAATATTTTTAGAAATGCACAGAGATTATGTTTATGATACTGCTTGTTGCTGGAGATGAAGAAAAAACAAACATGATAAATATAAGGCAAACTTTTGCATCTGGTTAGATAAAAATAATTTGTAATGCATTAGATCCACAGATGACTTGCAAGAGTAAATTTTACGTTTCTGTATGGGTATTTTAAAGTTTGCATGAAATGAAGTTTCTCTTCTGATCCATATCAATTTGTAAAGGTAGGCAATTCAGCTTGCTTTACGAAATATATTCTTATGAAGCATGACAAAATCCAATTTACCAGTAAAATCCATTTAAATTAAAATCAAAGTGCAATCTTCGTACGAGTCACTACTTGTACCATAGTGATGAAATGAGATCAGATACTTATACTCTATATTTTTGTACCCTGATTATTTTCAGCCATATTCAGCAGAAATTATCCTCAACACAAAATGACAAGAAGGTCACAGTACTTGATTTTTTTACTCTGCCAAATTTTTCAAGCACAAATCTGCACTAGTGGCCATTTGATAAATTTACCTGAAAACTACTGTTGTTCGTGTATCTCACTTGTGATATGACTATACTTATCTTCCTCAGAGAGGGAATTCATCTTTCTTCCTTCTCTAAAATTTCACTCTAAAATAATTTTAGAAAAAGTACACATTACTGTAAGAAGACATTCTGGGATGCTTTAAAATAATCTCATATTTTTTAAAAAAATATCATTGTACAGAATCATAGAATGATTTGAAGGGACCTTAAAGGTCATCTGGTTCTAACCCCATGCCAAGGGTAGAGACACTTTACACAGGTTGCTCAGAGACCCAGCCAACTTAGCCTTGAACACTGCCATCCATAGCTTCTCTGGACCAGTGACTCATTAGCCTCACAGTAAAGATTTTCTTCCTTATATCTAATCTAAACCTACAGTCTTTAAGTCTAAAGGCATTTCCCTTGTCCTGTCACTACATACCAGATCATACCAGAAGGTGCTATAAGGTTTTCCTGGGGCATTCACTTCACTGGTCAGAGCAATGCCTACTCTCAGTTTTGCTTCACAGGAGAAGTGCTCCAGCCCCCTAATTATCTTCATGGCCATTCTCTGGATTTGGTCCAGCAGGTCCATATGCTTATGTTTGGGTTCCCAGAGCTGGGCACACTACTCCAGGTGGGATCTTATTAGATTAGAGTAGGGGTGGGGAATCATCTCCAAAAGCACCTGCTGGCTGCTTTTCATGCAGCACAGGAAACAATTTGGATTTCCCGGCTGCAAGAGCACATGGACATGCCACACTGAACTTTGGTCAGGCAACATCACCAAGTCCTTCTTGGCAGGGCTGCTCTCAAGCCTTTGTTTACCCAGCCTGTGTTTGTGCTTTGGGTTACCCCAAACCACTTGCTAGGCCTTGCACCTAGCCTTGTTGAAACTCCTGAGACTCATACAGGTCCAGATCCCAAGGCTGTGAAGGTCCCTCTGGATGTCTTCCCTTCCCTCCAGTGTGTCAACTGCACCACACAGCTTGGTGTCATCAGCAACTTGCTGAGGGTGTACTCAATCACACTGTCCATGCTGCCAGCAAAGAAGTTAAACAGTGTTGGTCCCAAACTTGACTTCTGAAAAATACCTTTATATTAAGTATTTGATGCAGTATTACCCAGCAGAAATTTCATCCCCTACTATGACCTGATTTTTCAGAGGATTTGGGGACATACAATTTCAAGTAAAATAAGAGGAGCTGAAAATCAACACAAGTCCACCATGCATCTGGTCAGTTATTGGTTTATGATGAGATATTTTCTGCAGAGGTTCATACTTATGTTAAATTTTTGACAAAAATTCAGTTCTGATTCACCAAAATGTTTAACAGTATTAAAACCTGTAGTTGAGGAAACATTCATGGTTTGCATACTTAAGTTTTTTATATCTGCACTTAAGTTTTTTATAAGAAATTTTAACAAGTGTTTGAAACTATCATTATTTGCCTACTCAAAATGAAGTAAAAAAGGAATAAATTGCTTTCATTTAGGTAGAATATTTCTAGACTACCAAGAACATATTGAAATGCAAAACTGTTCATGCTTAGAATGGACTCTTGAAACTTCTACCTAAATCAAATTCAATGCTGGAGATTTCAAAAGGTTTTCTAAACCACTAATTCCCATCAGACACTCATTATTGAATTCCTATGTGTAACTTTAAAAATTTGCTCTGATCATGGTCAATCAGAAAGAGAGATTTGTGGTAATTATCTACAGTGAGAACATACTTCGTTACTTAAGACATCAAAAAGTTTCTAAATAGAGCTATTAGAACACATTAGATTCAAGAATGAAATTTTTTTAAGAAGGCAGACGTGCTCATTCTGCCTTCCTTATAATAAGACAGTAAAAACAGTATAAAGAACTTGGTAGTATAATAGTTTAAACTGTAAGACATTGAGGTTTGTTAGATGAAAAATGGGTGTTTCCCTACAATAAAATATCTTTATTAAACTTTAAAATTCCTGTATTGATTAAGACAGGATTAAAAAAAAAAAAAGAAAAAGGAATATGGAGTCATATTTATTCTGGTGTAAGTTATAAAGAGCTGTGATGTTTTCCTCTCTAAATTTCAATTGTTTTGTAAAATTGCAAAGGAAAGAAAAATGCCTGTTATCAAAAACACAGTATGTCACTGCAAATGCATTAACATATTAATTCCCCAATAATGCCTTTTTTGAAATTGCTAAGCAGTTTAAAAATTGAATCTGCGTGTCAACTAAATTCAGAAGGATAAAGTAACTGAAAAAAAGAAAAAAAAAGAGAAGAAATAAAAGAAAAAAAAGAAAGAAACTCTGATTGATTTTCATATGCCTTTGATATAGATTGCTTGTTGGGTACATCACTGAAAAGGATCTTAATTGTTTATTGATTTAATTTAGGAAGTCAGTTACCTGTTTTGATAGAATCAAATTAGGGAGTTCAATTCATCAACTGGTCTAGATCTAGTTATTCAGTTAGAACCTCTTGTATGTATGAGAGGGTTTCTGACAAGGGTTAATCCATCATGAGTTAACTTTCCAGTAGTAAAAGTCCTCTTTGAACTGAAAGTTTAAATCTTTTCATCTGGGACTCTGCTCACTAAATAAATTCTTAAGAGACTGAATTGGTATCAGTTCTTATGGAGTACTAGTTTAACATTGTCCTTTAAATCATCTCACTTACTATAATACTAGGGAAAAAAAGAAGTTAGATCTTGAAAAGTCACATGGATAGAACAAAAAAAATTAAAAAAGAGTTGCTTGAATTTCAGAATAGACTCACATTGAACTTTCACTGATTTTTTTAACCTAAATTGTGAAAGTTTATAGCTCTGCATTAACTAATATGCTGTTTGCAGTACAGTCCTGGATAAGTTAACCATTTTTGAAGGTTATCCATTGGTTCAGGAACTTGTTTTTAAACATTTTTCAGGTGGACAAATGAGTTGTACATCTCAAAAAAAAAAGTATTTTTCCTTAGGGTACGCCTACTTGCACGATGTTGAAAAATAAATTCCTCGTATCTACAACCATCAATTTGAGTGTCATTGAAGTCATATCATAATTGAAAATAATGAAACTGGAGACATAAATTTTCTCCAACTCAGTTCATCATTAGCAAAGTAATAACTGGTTTGGTGATTTAATTGTGTTTTCTTGTAGGCAGAGACTCAATTTTTAATGATCATATAGTGATCAAGCACCTGATTAGCCAGCCACAAGCCGAGGAAGAGCAGAGCTGGCAGGGACAGCCAAGGTCAGGTACAGCCTGGTGTGAGCCAGACGAGAGCACAGTCACAGCAGACAGCATCCAAAATCAGGCCAGTTCCAATTGGCCAAGCCAGGGAGAGGGATGGGCAAGGGCATGCTTGGAACACAGCTCCAGCCAGGGCAAAATGCTGGGTACCAAGGCATAGGACAAAGGTCCTCAACTCACCTTCCTCACAGCGGTCTGACTCATGGTGGCTCAGCTGCACTGTTAGCAAGGGTGGAGCACAGACAGCCTTAGCCCAGGTGGGTAAAAGTTGCAGACACATGGTCTGCTCAAGGCCCTAAAAATCAGTGTTTCAAGTACTTTTCTTCATTGCCACGACTTTCCTTCTTTGCTGATGAGTCTATTACTAAAAAAAAAAGGAGAAAACATGTTTTGCTGAGTGTGTGGAATGCCTCAGTGGTTGTTCCATTGATATTCTGTGTACTCTGAGGTGGGGATTATGTACATTTCTCTTACAAAAAAAATTCTGCACTGGAGAAAATTGTACTCATTTGGGTTTGAAAACTCAAGGAGAAAATCAATTTTGTTAGTTGTGCTGTGTCTGAATGTGCTCACATAACCCCAATTGTTTAGTAGCCAGATATAAGTTTAACAAAGGAACCATTTAATTACTCCTTAAATGCATTCTGAATTGCATTTTGGAGATTATAAACCAGATTAATTTAAATCACCTCTCAGCACTTTGCATCAGAAGAATAACAAACTGTTTCTTCAATGAATGATAAATCAAAGGATCTTTTAAGGCCTTTCATTTAATGTTCCATCCAGTACTTGTTTCTATCAGTCAATGAAGAATAAATCCTCTTTTTCAATTTACTAGCACTTAAAATCTATTACCTTTCCTAGCAAGGAGTGATAATCTGCAAAAAGGGAATACAGGGTTTGTTCTTAGTTATTTTTTTATTCTAACCTTATTTCATTTTGTGGATGTTAAATTATCCAAAAAGCATGAGAAACAAGAACATGATTGTTTTTTGTTTACTCCCTGTGATAACATAAATACAAACTCGTCTGTTTTAATGATAAGATTAGTTTATTTTGAAATGTACTTAGGAAGGGGGGAAACCCCAAAAATACTAACTTAAGATGACTAAATCCTATGGATGTTTACATATATATATATTTATATGCATTTTCCTAGCATGCCTGTAGGAGGGAGTTATTTGACTAATGATTTAAACCTAGATAGGAAGAATTACAGTTTTTGTTCTCCCTCTAGAGGTAATTTTAATGTAAAATATAATGCTAGTTCTAGAATTAATTTTTTCAGAATATGCTGTATTTTGAAAAACTGATTATGAATTTTAAAGTAAATGCAGGAGAAGATCTCCACCTCTCTTTTCCTGTTCACATTGCCAACCAATTTCCTTTTGTGGATTATTTAGATTTGAAATTTGTTTGATTTTGATAAGTCCCGGTTAAAGGAACAAAAGTTATCTTCTTGTCATCAGTATAATGCTTCCACCAGGGTGAAGGTCAAAAAATTACTTACTAAATTGTCAATGTAATTCAATTAATTATAAAAATGAGCACTATGACTAATTATGTGTTGTGGTTTAGCACCAGCCAGCAACCAAACCTCACACAACCCCTCACCTACTCCTCTACCTGTTGCACATGACACAAAGAAATGACACTCACATGCTGGGATGTCTAAGGCAGAAAAAAAGGCAGGTTATTTACAAACTTCAACATTTATAGAATTCTAGTAGTGACCATGGATTGGAGGAAGAAAATTTTCCTCTTCAACCACACTGGGCAACTCTGTTGAGTTCTATTGTCTAGATAGACCATGAGTCTCATGGTCTATTAATAGTTTCCTCTTTATGAGAAGAATGTAAACATGGTTATACCATTACAATAACGAGAAAGTTGATTATGTAAAATTTCGTCTGACTTCACTGCAAAAGGTAAACACGAAGGCTAAAATAGAACTTTAGAAAAACTTCTTAAAGAGACAGAGGAGAACTCAAACAACATCTACCAGAATGATCAAGGAGAGAACCAGAAGGGTTAAAGGATGGAAAACTCCTGAGTGGAGATAAAGACAGTTTGTCAGGGAAAACAAAAGCTACACACACGAGTAAAGCAAGACAAGGAATTCCTCCACCTCTTCCCATGGGCAGGAGGTGTTCAGCCATCTCTAGGAGAGCAGGACCCCATCACACCTAACTGTTTCTTGGGAAGATAAATGTCATCACTCCCAACATTGGCCTTTCTTCCTTCTTCTTCCCCCCATTTTATATGCTGAGCATGATGTCATACGGTCTGGTGTACCTCTGTGGTCTGTTGGGGCCACCTGCCCCATCTGTGTCCCCTCCCAAATTCTTGTGCACACCCAAGCTCCTCTTTGGTAAGGAGGAATAAGGGGCAGACCATCAACAAATATATTAAAGAGGGCTGACCCAAATACTGAGCCTTCAGGAATCCCACCAGTGATTGTTGACTAACTGGAAGCACAACCATTCACTGCCACTGTCTGGGTCTGGTCATCCAGCCAGTTTTAATCCAGCAAGGGTTTCACCTGTCCAAGCCATGGGCTGCCAGCTTCTCCAGGAGAATTCTGTGGGACACTGTGTCGCAAAGGCTTTGCTGTCCTGGTAGACAACATCCACAGACTTTACCTCATCCACCAGGTAGGTCACCTGGTCATAGAAGGAGACCAGGTTGGTCAATCAGGATCTGCCTTTCCTAAATGCACGCTAACTGAGCCTGATCCCTTGTTTATCCTGTACAGGCCATGCAATTGCTCTCAAGATGATCTGTTTCATAATGTTCCTTGGCCCTGGAGCCAGACTGACAGGCCTGTATTTCTCCAGATCCTCCTTGTGACTTTCCTTGTGGATGGATGTCTCATTGGCCAACGTCCTGTCATCTGGGACTTCCCCAGTTAACCAGGACTGATGATAAATTATAGTGGCTTGGTGAGCTATTCCTCCACCTCATTCAATACCCTCACTGAATTCCATCCGACGCCTTATATTTGTGAGTCTATAGGTGGCTCAGGAGGTCACTAACTACTTCCTCCTGGATTACAGGGGAGGTCCCTATCTACAGGCTCAGGGGCTGGTTGCCCTAAGGATGATCATTCTCTTAAGAGTGATGCAAAGAAGGCGTTAAGGTATTGATACAAGAAAGGCAGTAGGGATGTTTGAAAAATATGAGTTTTTTCCCATAGAGAATATTTTTACAATTCTATGGTCCTTAAAGAACACATTTTACATTTTTAATTTCTAATATATTCTTATAACACTCAAGCCACCATAATAGGTGTTTATAGCTCTTAATTAGAGGCAGTGAGAGAGATGAGATACCTGAAGGTTTTATTAGAGCTTTGGGGAACATCATTCATTCAAAACGCAAAAAAATAACTTGACAAATCCCAATCCCCCAAAGTCCCCACAGATGTACCCAGAATTGTAGGTTCATTACCACTTCTTAACAATGAAAGACTGAACACCACACAGTGAGATAAGTAGCTTAAACAGCTTGAATAGAAGGGGCATGAAAACCCTTAGATAACAGGCAAATGTGAAAGAAATAGAGACGTAAATATTTTGGAAACTAAAACAGGAGACTTCAGTTTTTTTAGAGAAAAAATGTTTCCAAGAGACGAACACCCTGCCACACTGCCTCAAGGGAAGAGTACTGGAGTAAAGAGATTTTATATAAAGAAGCCTAGGAATAGAGTAGTTGTTGATGAGGTAAGATAAAAACTATATTTACCTAGCTGTGTCTTTAAGTCACTGAACTCACATTCCTAGTCAGGCAAGAAAATCAGCATCTAAAGCATGCTGTCTGAAAAGAATTAAGTTAATCTAACCAGCAGGAAATAATTCTGGAGTTAACCTAATTCTCTCATCCTTCTTACACAAACTGAATTGCTGACTTTAGAAATGTAAGAAAAGAAATACATGCAGAGAATTTTAAAATATTTACTCATTATAGAAGCATGATAATCTACAATGCTGTTGCAGACATAGAATTTGTCAGTTTCTAAACAGCTTTTCCCTCTGTAGGCTCACCAGGGTGACATTGGTTTTCAACATTTTTATTATTTCATGAGTAGATTGTAGTTGAAATATAAAAACCTCTTGCTGTCTGTTTCATTTAAACACTACTATATACATCTGTCCATCTATGAGTTGTATCAACTATGCTTATACAAATTTCAGCCAAAATTTCTCTGATGTGTGGAGAAGTTTGTGTAGTGAAATAAAATACTTTAAAGCTTTGAAGGCTTTGCAAGTTCCAGGAAAAATGGTCATCTTGGGGAAAGGAGAAACATTGAAGCTATTACCCCCACTGGGGTTTTATTTGTCATATTTTTGAATACCAGAATAATATGTTAGAATGATATCTGGTGTTCTGTCTTTGACAATCTGAAGAATTCTAGCTTAATTTTTCACTGTCAGAAGCCTTTTCAAACCTTTCATCATTTGCAGTGATGCTATCTAGGTTTTTTTGAGTGTCATTTAAACCTTTTCAAAATAAAGCAACCAAAACTGCACACAGTGTTAAAGGTATGGGTAAACCATAGACTGGTAAAGTTATTTCCTGTATTTATTTTGTTCTTCATTCCTTTCCTGATCATTCATTATACTTGCTTTATTATAAATGGTCCCCACTGAGTGTTAAAATGACGTAATCCCAGAGATATCTTCCCTACCAGGTAGTGGTAAATTGGTGGACTACTAGCAGAAGACTTTATCTACAGAAATCAAGGGTTAATTGTTCTGCTGTTTGTGAACTTGATGTCTAGAGCTAGGCAGATCTTCTGTGAGTCTGTAATATAAACTATCCATGAAAATAGACTAAGCTGACTAATTACATGAGAAATTCACATTTTTAAAGGACTAACATTTGAGAGATGGTTAACAGTGGATTGCCTGTCTTCGTTCCTATCTCTATAGTGTAGGATTCAATTTATGAACTGTAATTCACACAGAAAAAATAGCAGCAAAGCCTGCAGATGATTTTCTTATGTCAAGGGACAGTGTGTGACAATTTCTGTTACTTTCTTTAAAACTTTCTGGAGGGAAAAAATTGATCCACTATTTTACATTTTAAATATTCTGAAAAAATAATTTGAAATCACATTTTCTGCACAACCACAGAAGTGGAAGATCAATATTTGAAAAACATCCTTTGAAGACTAAGGAGTAAGACAGTACTTCACAGGCAGTTCCAGTATGCTTCTATGCACACATTTTCATCCAAAAAAAAAAATCCCAGATGAATTACATCAGGCAAATCCTGCTGCTCAAAGTCCTTTTCATTAATCCTAACCTGCAGATAAATATACAAGGGAGCTGAGATTTGGAGACTGCATAAAAGATTACCTTTGAAAGTCGCTCTCCTCTTTTGAGGTGTTTGCACATGCTGGAAAGGACTTTTCACTCTGCTCCTAAACAGACACCTTTCCTGAGAATTCATTTCTCAAGCACCTAGATTCTATCAGAAACAAAACATATTGTAGAAAAATAAGTGTATGCAACTTCTAGAATACGTTTAAAGCAAATAACAGAAAATGAGACAGAAGGGAACACAGGGATATTCTAGTAATTTTGCAATGAAATAAAGACTAGTGTAAGAATCATAAATGTATATTTTCCAATTTAAAAAGTTAGATTGAGAACAACAGTTTATGAAATTCAGATTTCCAACAGACATCTACTTCCACAGTCTTCAGCATCGCATCTGCTCAAGCTTGGGACTGAAAATGAACTATACTGACTCATAACTTTCTTCTGCACATCAGCACAGCAGACAAGTTTCTGTAATTTAGTTTTATATAGAGTTGCTCAGAACAAATGAAAATGTCCTCAAATAAGCTCCCTAACCAAGTGAACTCCCTAATTCCTGAGTAATGACAAAGAACTGCAAAGTGCAGTCCTTTCCTAGTGTGTTCCTCCTTCAGCTAGGTACCAGCTGCAAACTGATTTTCACGAATGTATCTTTGAGTTTGATGTAAGGTCTGATTTTTTCCACACTCAAGAAAGCTAAAGAAGATGGAAAGTAAATGTTTGGATCATGAAACTTTTGATTTTGAATAATATGTCACTTGAAGAAAGCTGAGTTTTTTAATACTGCATAAGTTTCTTCTTTCCCCCCTGACTTTTCTGTGCTTTCTTATTACTTGCTTATAGCAAATTTGCAACTGGAATTTAAATAATCAAGGGTTCTTTTAGTCAGTAATCATAGATATTTTATTAATGTTTCCAGTAGGTTTTCTACATTTTTTTATTTCACATACAACATTTTCACCTCTTCATAGAAGATATAGCTGCAATTAAGGGATGAAGCCTACATTTAAAGATAATTTGTAATTTCAGCTACTTATATAAAGTGAGTTTACATTTCTCTTAATTTTTTTGTGGAACTAACCATATGAGCTTCTAGCTCCTGGCCAGTGCCATAAATGTTATCATACATAGAGCCAAAAAGAGAAAAATAAAGTCAATGTAATGAACAGATTGTGTTATCACAGCTTATCTTTAAATGTGCATGCACAAAGAATCCATGGGTATTAAGTTGCACAAATAACCTTACTTTAAGGTTTCCTAGTTTGAATGCATTTACTTAGCACTCTTAAAATGTTTAATAAGTTTTATATTTAATAATAGAAATCTCTGAAGTGCCACCAGCATTTGGGAGGCTGTGTTTCTCTCAGAGTTTAAAATTCTGATAATTTGTATTGAAGAATGAAATGCTTGCATTTTCTTTTGAAATAACTCCAACTGAAAATATATATTAATATATGGTCAGTACATTGACTTGACAACGAGCTAAAAATTACCTTGACATGTAAGTATAGAGTACATACTTGAAAACCTAGTAGAATGATGGAAAATTTATTGTAGCAATTGATAGAATGTGTAAAGACCAAGCAAAGAATGGGCCAAAATTACCCTCTCAGCAAATATGTGAGATCTGATTCTGCTGCAATATGCATGGAAATTAGTATTTGCATGGGGAAAAAACCTCTTCTTTTGTTGTAAGTAATCAAAACCTGAAAAGTCTGACATTTCCATGAACTTACTGTATACTCAGTATCTTCTCCATTAATGTGGAATAACAGAAGAGGAAAAAGTATATTGCAAAAGTTATCTATAGATTCATTTTAAACTAAGATAAACTAAATTATTTTCTGAACAAAACTGCTGTGTGATTTATTTTGGTGTCTTCTTTCACTTAAAATAAGCACATGACAATGTAAAATAATATTTTACCAGTTTGAAGACATCAACATGAACAGCTCAAAACCCTCTCATTTATTTTTGTAGAACTCTATTGCTATGTTTGATACCTATTTAGCAAGCATTCCATTATTTTAGTTGCAGATATAAACCTTATCTGATATCAGAATATCGTTGTTATTTTTGGTAGATTCTTGCTGAGCTCTGTTTTTATGTCTATCTGTGTGTTTTGTACACAGGAAACTTCAAGGTTTCCTGAAGCTGTGAGGAATGCTACCTAATACAGTCCATAAAATTGGCTGTATGGTCCTGGGGCACTCATACTATGCTTCATACAAGGCCAAATTTTGAAGACATGCTTTTCTTTAGTTCTTTTTTGTCCTATTTTTGTCTTTGACAGGCTGATATTTCTGACACCCTTGTCTTCCAGCAAAGCTCTGGAAAACAAGAATTGTCAGAAAACCCCCTTATTTTACTCTAGGTATTCTCATTCCATTTTTCCACCATATAATAACACATTTTTTTTGTATTCACCTAAAATGTGCACTCCAGCCCATGGTTGTGGGGAATATATAGAATACTATTCTAAAATGTTACAATCCAGCAGCCCGAGGAAGATGATAACTTTTGGTAACAGATCAGAACAGGATGGTAGATTTCCAGAAAGGAGATGCAGGTTTAACTGCTTTTCAACTCTGTGTCATGGCTTTCGACTCAGAAGGATAGAAGATCATCTCAACTGAACCAGTTGTCCATTCTGGAAGTGGAGATCTGACATTATCCATGTACTAGCCATCAGACAGTTAGCTAGATTGCCAAATGGTAATTAAATGCAAATATAACCATTCAAAACCTTTTTTCCTGTTTTTATCCAGTGTCTGTGACTATGTTGGAAAGCAATTTTTTTGACCCTAGTCCTTACTTTACACTTACAGAAAATAAATTAGATTTTCATTGTGATTACAGTTAGAGAACATGAAAAGCTTAGAGGTAAAAACCTCATGGTTTATTCTGGCACACTCAATTCTGGTGAAAAAATTTTAAACTACTTATATAAAATTCTGAAGCAGTTCCATTCCATCCCAGGGAAACAGGGTAGGGGAATCTTCTATAATTACATGATAAGATCAATATTGATACAGTATTAAAAGAAGCTTATAAAATAATAATCCTTTTATATAGCCTTAGAGGTGTTTGGGAGATTAAAACCAATATATTTTGCCATGCTTACTCAGGAATTTTTCTATGTTAGGCAGTCTTAAATAGATAACAGTCCCTGAGGATACAAGCAAATGATGTTTCTCTTTTGCTTTGCCGTGTCAGTATTGCGAGGAAAGCTTTCAATAAAATAAAATTTTCTGAGTGGCATACAGTTCTTCCAACAAAAAATTCAAATACATATATAGATTTATGTATGTATCTTTGCTTGTGGTTATATTTTAATATATATAAAAGTAAAGATAGTAGTAATTTGGAGATTTCATAAGAAAAAATCTAAAATATAGTACTCCTTTTTATAAAACCATTTATAACCATATAACCATTTTTATAAAACCAAGCTATTTACAGAACTATAGGTGGAGATTTTCTCAAATGCCATGATTTAGGATCAGCTTCCATATATATTTAAGCAATTATTACTGTAGACTTACAGTAGAAAAACTTTTGGTGCAAAACTTTCAGTAGAAAAAACCTGTGAGGTAACACTAGTTATATTTATAGCTTTCAGAGGTGTTACAGAATTGGGATGTAATTCAGGAATTCAATATTTCTTATAAATAGTTCTCAAATTCTTGTCAAGCATACTCTTTCCTCTTCTACTCAAGAAGTAGTAGAATAAAAGAATAGTACAATACAAGTACCCATAAAATGAAGCCCACATAAACAAAGTTTGACACTAGACTTGGATTTTGACCCTATTGACTATGAAAGGTTATGCAATCTCTAATAGTTCTTACATGCCTAATTCAGCTACAGTAATTTGAAAATCTTTAATATGATTCATTTTACTTATAATTTGACTCAGATTCTAGTCTTATGACTGAACATGTTACTGATACAGGGAATAGAAATGACCTTATGAAAGCAAACCCCTCTCCCCCCCAAATCATTAAACAAGCAGCAGTAAGGTAGTTTAAATAAAAGCCCCCCAAAATCACTAGAAATATTTCATTTTAATAAAATCAGTGTTTTATCTGACAAACCTGACACATTCAATAATCTTGGGGTTTGTTGTTAGTCTTTTGATAAAAGCTTAACATTAGGAAACTTGTTTGGATTTAGAATTAAATATTTCATAAATTTCAGCTCTATGTATATTATTTCTCCTTGGAGTGAGCATCACCTTCTTATTAATATTAAAGAATAAACTAAGTGCTGAAATTCCTTGGGCATTTGTCGTATTTTTTCATGGGTGCTACTGAAGCTGGGTGGATTTATGTTTGCAATCATTTCTTATTTAAAAGACAGGTTACCCATGTAAGTGAAACGTGAATTCACCTTCACAGAAATGGCGAATTCAAATGGACATTGAATTCAAGAGCAGCTGAATTTGGTTAATAAGAATGTTTTCTCATCATTGATAGCAATGCTATATTCATTTACTAAAACATGAAAGCAACCCCCTTCTCTCCTTTGGCCTGTACTCTTTAATTGTCTTATGTTCTTTCATCACCTATTTGTACTTGGAGGAATGCAGTAAGTTTATACATCTTTTTATACGATGGACAAAAATGGCATGGTCAAAATATATGGATACTGGTCAAAGAACTCATCAAATTCAGTAACTTAATTCTTTTTGGCCAACTAATTTTTTATTTCTAAATTTTTCAATGAGGTGCACATGGAGATAGAAGTGACATTGAAGTTCTCTTAAAAAATTTACCTTTCACATCACAACCATTTCAAATGTTTCATATTTAAATTATTATCTTATTAAAATCAAATCCCTTTATGGTCATGAATTAAATCTTCTTACAAATTTTCCAGTATATCTGTGGCTAAAAACTGCACACAAGAGAGAAGAGTTGAGGATCCACAATCAAAATAGTAACATTTGAGATAGCAGAATAGAAGTGAATTTTTACTATATTAAATTAGTTCTCCTCCATGAAGAAACACTCTCAAAGAGAAGTAGAAAATTTTTATTTAAAAAGAAAGACAAATAAAAAAATAATATTAAGTAGTATAAATTTCTGTACAATTAAAAGTACAAAATGGATGCATATTTAACCAAAGAATATGTTGTTAAGATGCTGCTGTTAGTATACCTGAAAAGGAGAGCTCAAGTATATCTGGGGTTTGTACACAAAAGTCTGCTTATATTACATGCCCAGAAATTAGTGAAATGTAAATTCCTAAGGAATGTAGTAGTTTATTGGTAGAATAATTTTATTTGTGGCATCTTTCCCAGATTTAGAAATAATGCAGAACTTTTATGATAATTTGGTTTGATCTATTGCATAATGTGACAAGGAATTTTGATTGAAGAAAAAATTATATTAGACTGTGTTCTCTACAAAAAATGACCATGTTCTTTCAAACAACACTTAATTTCTCTCAAGAACTGCAGTAACAGAAAATTCATTACATTCCTTTGTAAATTATTCCACTTCTGTGATTAGGCCCACTCTTTATATGTTGGCACATTATTGTTAACCTGAGTAAATTTTTCCAGTGTAAACTTTAAATATTCTTTCTGTGATACTCTTTTTCCTAGGTTAAAATTCTGCATAGTCTCATAAACAAAGGTCATAAATTATCTCTACATTTTAACTTCTCTACTGGAGGATTTTGACAATTTTGTTCCATTTTCACGCCGATCAGAGAAAATTAAGAGACAGAACATTCCAGGTAATATACACAAAGAAGAAAATGGTATTTGTCTTTCATGTCTATGATTTTTAGATGTGTCTAAATTTTTTCAGATAAATTCCTGAAGCAATGGGGAACAAAGAGACACAGACCCCCTTATGCATCCAAAGGAGATCACTTTATTCTAGAAGTTACCCCTCCTTTTATACCTTTAATCTCAACCAGACAAAACCAAAATTTAACAGAAGAAGGGCACCCATTAGTTGGCTCAGCTGCAGTCTGCTGTCCATGAGTCATAGCTATCTCTCACCCCCCAAGCATCCATCCTGCAGCTGTGCCTTCACACAGGGTTTTCTGATGAACTTAAGCCTTAACAA
Source organism: Phylloscopus collybita (assembly GCA_027886175.1). Classification (NCBI taxonomy): domain Eukaryota; kingdom Metazoa; phylum Chordata; class Aves; order Passeriformes; family Phylloscopidae; genus Phylloscopus; species Phylloscopus collybita. Next base: position 42,033,474 of record JAJNNQ010000137.1, on the reverse strand, counting down.
TTTCAACAATCATAACCCCATATCCCACAAATTCCTTAGGGAAAAAAAGTAAAAAAAAAAAACCAAAAAAAACCACAAAAAAAACCCAAAAACAAAACCAAACCCACATTATCATTTATATGTGTCAATTCCATTGAGAAAAAGACTCATTGTTTGAAGTCTGCTACAGTTACACTGCTCAGGTCTGCAATTGGTTTCATTGCCATTTACACACCAAAACTTTGCTGTGCTATTATTCTAAGCACAGACTTAAAATCCTGGTTGTTTTGAGAGGAATGGGGGGAAATTAAACAAGAACAGGTATTTGCTGTGCAATCATATGCATGATAGCAATGGCCAAAATCAGGCATTTTAGAAAAAGAAGGAGAAGATTCATAGACTTTATGTACTTGTGTGTTACATGTATTTGCACGGAAAGATGAAGTTAGGAAGGGAAAGGAAACAAAAAAACCGGATTATTTAAGATTTATGAACCTGTCAAGAAATCAAATGTGGGAAGATCACTTCACCAGCAGAAAGAGGAACCTTTTATGCTGGAAGTGTATCTTGTGTATACCAGGGCGGAGTGAAAACTTGTCCCACTAACTCTTATGGCAAAATTCCTGTTAACTTTAGTCTGTGTATAAAATGGGTTCAAATCTTTCACAAAATCCAAAGAGCAGATTCAAGTAACATAACTCACCTTCCCTGAGGTAACTTTATTCTTCATTAAGAGCTGCAGAGTAACCTGGAAAAAGGCGGTACAATGCAGTTATCTCATAGTTTATAGAAGTTTTTATAGAATGTATGTCCAGCTGCAGGTTTGCATAGCTGTCATGAGCCATGAACTCCACAAGAAGATATTGGTGATGGTCAAATTGTACTCTTCTCTCAAAAAATTTGTGATGCCTTCAAAATACTTTACTTGTACACTCATCAAAACCTCCTCATCTCTACATTCCAAAACAGCATTTAGTTTTCAAAATATGACAAGGACGGACTTCTTTTCCTTAGCTACACAAAGGTATGAAAATACAGGGATACAAATGACAATTAAGAATGGCAAAGGTAAAAAGAGAAGCACAGAAAGAAAATGGAACAAGAAAAAAAATTAATATATTTCTTAATTTTTTCTGCTTCTTGTCTGCTGATGCCAAATTGTTGTTCCTTGTTCAAGTGACATCCTGCAACTCAGTCTGACTATCCTATTTCTCCAGTAGCCATCTCTTAGATATCATATTATTATTTTCTTTTATGAAGCCTGTATTTAATGAAATAGCTGAGGTTGATAGTATACAAACCAAAGCTTAAGCTGAATTAAGTCCAAAAGGTGCAGAATATATGTGAGAGAGTTTGGGCTAAACTCACTAGTTCTGGGGAAGAGATGAAACCCCATGGCTCCATTAAGACCAACCAAATCAAATTCGAACAATCACTTCTGACCCAAGAGCACCTGTTCACTCACAACTTTGAAATGAAGATTTTTTAAAATTGTTTAGTTGCCCTTATTTTTTCTACTCCACAAGAAACTCTGGATTATGAGATGCTGATTGTTAGCCACAGTGGCAAAACCTCCCCAACTGAGAGAGTTTCGCTCCTAGTCTCTTAGTTATGACTCTATGGTTCAGAAATTTTTTTCAGAATATATTGTGCTTGAATTGTGCTTTTTAACTGAATGGCCTTCAAAGTTATGATAAAATATAGAAATATTCTCAGCAATCAGCAAACTGAGGCAGTCCCTGCCGTGGGTGCAGCTCAGCTCCCTCAGTCTCTCACCAGCCCCACTCCCTCCGCAGGGCCAGGCCCGGCGGCCGCAGGTGCCAGCCCTCGCTGCTCCTCTGGGTTTGTCAGTCCAGAGCAGATTTAAACAGTCCCAAGGAAAAGGAAATAAAACAGTCCAGGGAACTTCTCTGCCTCAGCCAGCTAAAACTAACTAAGAGCACAGGAGATCTCTGTCCCAGCGCTGTCCGTGCCTCAGACGAACGCCGCAGCCAGGCCGTGTGGGAGTCAGGCAGTTTTCTCAAAACAAACTGCGGCTGCTTCTTTCTCCCCCTTCGCTCCCAGAACCATTTTAAAGGTACAGAGCTTAATATACAGCACAAACAGAACAGATGACTGGGGATACAAGCATCATAAAGTCACCCTACGACAGAATTTCACACCTGAAATTATACCCCTCTTCAAAGGAAAGATTTAGTGAATTTCAGCCTACAAAATATTGTCAAAATGAAATCTCAAGAGAGTGCTTCATTAGAATAATTTTTGGGCTTTAATTGTTATCAGTTTGAATGAGCTTAGGTTATTAGTATTTTTGTTGTTTTAGGGTAAGAGATTCCATTTAAGGTCAGAGTAAAGATTTTTTTTGTTGTTGTTGTTGTTTTTTAATCTCCTTTCACTATAACTAATGATATATGAAAGAAGAGTGTTAACAGACAGCCTGCACATAAACTGGGTTCAGGCCACATCAGGCAGCTCCTTTCTGAACTGTGACACTTCACATTCCATGGGCACGGATGGGCATGGATGGGCAGAACTGAATAAGTTCCCTATCTAATCTTTCAGCAGAAGTGTAATAAAATAGGAACAGCTAGGAAAGTAAATTGTCCCTTACTCAATTTCACACAAGATATCAGAAATCTTTTTCTTCTAAGCATAGCTAACTGGGCTACATAAAAATATCCAAATACACGGTTCAGAGTCTTACCATCTGGTCAATTAAAATTGATAAAAAGTTTACATTTCTCACCAGTGTAAGGATAACAGTATATAAAGCTAGATAATATTTTTTATAATGTGGCCTCTCTTTAGCAAACGCAATTAATTTATTCATCCGTAACTAAACTATGCCAACAGATGGAGAAGAGAAGACCTGTTAAGTCTGTAAACTTTTATAAACTTTTATCAGTTTTTATCTACTAAGAGAATACCTTCTTCTGGCATTGTCTTTATGTGTTTGAAAAACTTGAGACCATGATTGGTAAATAAAGTTAAAGGCATGAAAATGTAGATCTCATAATTAAAAAACTAGTTAAAATAATCCAAAAATCTAAATTCGCTTCCCTTTTCTTTATAATACATCTCTCTAAAGAAAAAGCCTTTAAGCAGATGTATGGAAGGCTGTAAATATATTACTATAAATTTTGTTCAAAATGGCTAACACAGATCTTTGAGGATGTTTTCTGCTGGTTTTTGTACCCCCCTGAGACGCATGTGTTTTTTTCGGTTTGGATGAAATGTACGAAGAGGTCCACTAGCTTAATAAAATTCTAGCTAGCAGACTTCAAGTCCCAGGGTGATCATCTGTGTCATCTGTAATGAAAAGAGTGAGATTTATTACATTGGAAATAATATACCTTACATGAATTTTTCCCCCTCCTTAGCTTTTTTCCTTTTAAAAATTCATAGCAAGGATTAACAAGTGCTTGCATTTTCTTTTTCACTTATGTAGCCAAGTATATGGCATGAGTACATTAGGAATGTGTTCTGCCAAGAAAGGGTGTAAAACTGATGACATTAAAGGAAAAATACAGTTCTTTAAATTAGTAACATATTCACTCCTTTTTTTTTTTTTTTTTGACATAAGCATAAAATTCTCCATAGAATTATCATGCAATTTGATTTTTTGCCAGTTTTCTTTACTGATTAGGAACCAACTTCTCCATTCTTGCTCTTACCTTGAAGATTCCTTGTAAGGCAATGGAGCTGTGATGTACAAAAGTAGGAACCAAAAGCATTCTGGGAAACCAATTGATAATATATTTAAAATCAAGAAAAGCCTCAAAAACCTGGTACTTAACCAGGTTCTCTGTACTCTGTGACTTAATAAAATGATGAAATGATGTGAAATAGTTTTTCTATTGCTATAAAAGGCGAGAAATTTAGATATGAAGTGCCAATTAAATATATATATATATATATTAGGCAATTCCCAGGAATCTTGCAAAACTAACAAAAAATATTCACTGAGTTCTAAGAAATTTCTATGTGTGCTATGGAAAACATAAAAAACAAATTGTCTCTCTGTACTAAAGTGCTACTTTAGAAAGCCTAATTTGTTGCAAATCAGACTAAATTGCCGATTAAAATGAGAACATTGCTACCTTGCACTTCATGTTGCAATGCTGCATCCTAACAGCGTGTAAGCCATCACAAAATTTAGAGCTCTGCACAATCAGGGACAACAAAATTAGAAATAAATGGAGAGGGATCAATACAAAGTGTTGTCTGGCATAATGAAACAGCCCCTAGGTAGAAAATCTATTTTATTTCTCTCTCAGCAGCTGTACTCTTTGACAATCTTTGAACCAGTCCAGTAAACAGTCAGGTTATTTATTTTATTGAGAAAAACATGGAGTTACATGTCTTATATTACACAAATACAATTATGTTGATCAATAAAGCGGTTAAACAATTTAGTTTTATTGCTAAAGATACTTGTGTCAACACTGCTTTTATTTAATACAAGATTAAGAATTACCTTGTATTTTATGCTGTTATGGCAATCAATGCTTAGCAGGTAATACCATCCACCGTGCTTTTATGCAACACCAGACTTGGTGCCAGATGTTGTTGAGTAATGACAGAAATAAAAATATTCCTTATATGACTGAACACTCAGTATGTAGTGCAGAATGCTTAGAGCCTATTTCTTTTTTTTTCTATTCATGTCAAGGTCTAGGAAAGACTAGCCTATATACATTGAGATTTCTAATACAGAACATTATGCCACTCATGCCTCTTTGTGTCTTTTTTTCAGAGCCTCCCTGGATGAGGAAAATACTGCTTCTGTACTCACGGGTAGTTCAGTCAATAGGGATACAGACCACGATTTCAAATCTATTTTTATGGGAATTAAGATGTTCTTAGCACTTTCAGCTATTCTTAAGTGGATGACCTTGGCAGTCTTTCCAGATTGCTATTGACTGGCCCTGTTACTGCATTACCAACACCAAAGGCAACAAAAGCAAAACAAAACAAAAAAAGGATGTGAGAGATACAAGTGTCTGAGTACACCAAACACTATATGTTTATAATGAAGGCATAATGACACTGAGTTTGGAGTTTGAAATACGTTCCATCTCCTTTGACAAGCTCAAGAATCTTCACAGCATATTCTATATCTTGTTCCAAGTGCGAACTAATTTAGATTCAGTTCAAAGCTGTCACAACTCCAGAGATTTCATTGCTCATTTATGCAGGTAATACTAAGTAAATAATAATATTTTAAATGAAATGCCAAGGGCAAGACAAAAAAAGGAGAAAAAAATAGAATGCTGCATTGCTACCACATTGATACTTTTTTTATTTTTCCTTAGAATTATTACATAGACCTTAAATAAATCATTAAATTCTTGACATTTATAGCTCAGAGCTGCCATAATATCCATTTTATGAAATCTGCTTACACAAGGAAAAGACTTTAATTCTTCGTTCCATTAAAGTTATTAATGTCTTGAGCCATCCACAAAAGACATCAGTTAGCCAAAATATGCTAACTACCACTATTATCTAAAACAAAAGAAAGGAACTATGTATTTTGTAAAATTTTGTAAGGTTTTGATAGTAAGCAGCCTTTCTCCTCATGGAAGAGTTTGAACAATTTATTGTTTCAGCTGTGTCTATTTCTGTATTCAGGCTGCTGTTATTCAGAACTGGTAAAGTTACATGTATGTGTTAGGCTTGCAGCATTAAAGAGCCTATCTGGCAAATCCAGAAATGGGAAGTTTCTTAAAGAGAGCTGATTAAGTATGACTGCTATTGGTGCTGCTTACTTAGCATACAACAGTGTTATCCTTAAGTTTGTAAGCATGAACTTTTAGATCTCAAACTACCAAAACAGATCATAAGCTTGCTTCCAAGAGTACAAAGGACATCTTCCATATGGTTGTTCTAACTTTTTAAGCTGTGTTTCGATAATAGTGCTTGGTTTACACAGTTCATATTCAATAACAAGTAAACAACTGGATTTTAGAAAATGTAGTTGCCAAAGAAAAATCATTATCATATTTAGTTAAAGATCTGATTTGGTCTAATAGAGACAGATGATTTTTTTTTTTTTTTTTTTACTTCTCTATAAATTCTATATAAATATCTATATCTATTCTATAAATTCTATATCTATATTTTTTACTTCTCAATAAATTCTATTTCACTGTTGCATAGTGAAAGATTGCATCTTTCATTATGCAATCTAATATAGGGAATGAGAGGCTGAAGAGCAGCACTGTGGAGAGGGATCTGGGCTTCCTGGTTGACAGAAAGCTGAATGTGAGTCAGCAGTGCCCAGCAGCCAGGGTGGCATCAGGCACAGCCAGGCAAGGGAGTGGACTGTCCCCTCTGCTGTGCACTGGGGCAGCCTCACCTTGAGTGTTGGGGGCAGTTTTGGGTACCACAATATAAAACAGACATTCAACTATTAGAGAGTGTTCAAAGGAGAGCTACAAAGATGGTGAAGGGCCTTGAGGAGAAGCTCTTAGAGGGGTGTCTGAGGTCACTATGTTTGTTCAGCCTGGAAGAGACTGAGGAGAGATCTCATTGCAGTCCTCAACTACCTTGTGAGGGAAAGTGGACAGGCTTCCTCACTCATGACCAGTGAACTCAAAGAAAAGGCATGAAGCTGAGTTGGGGGAGGTTTAGATTGAATATTAGGAAACCGTTTTTCATCCAGATGGTGTTTGGGCACTGGCACAGGCTCCCCAGGGCTGTGGTCACTGCACCAATCCTGACAGACCTCGAGAAGTCTGGACAATAGTCTCATGCACATGGTGTGACTTGGGGTGTCCTGCACAGGGCCAGGAGTTGGACTAGATGATCCTTGTTGATCTTTTCTGACTCAGCATATTCTATGATTATAACAAATCTGGATGAATTTTAATACTTACTGCAAATATGAAGATTAGAAAAGAACAATATCTGATGCTTCTAGTATCAGATATTAAGAGCAAAAGGTAATATGACCAGACATCAAATTTGTTTTATTCTACTCTTCACGAGATCACGAAAGGAGTAGAAAAGGTCCATAACTACAGTTTCAGCTACAAATTTGTGATGAAATAATATTATTGTAACACCTCAGCTCTGGGTGAAAACAGACACCATCTGTCTAGTTTTAATTCTCTTAAAAGAAGCCTTCTGAGCTATCACCTCTTCCTCAGCTGTTTAGAAAGAGGTCATTACTTTATCTGACATCTCAGCCACCATCTGCTAAGAAATTTTATCTCTTTGTGTGTCTGACTGTTTATGCAGCTTTGTTCCATAGAAATGGAAATACAGGAAAAAAACAGTTAAAAATATTTCTCAGAGGTATCTCAAAAATATCTTATCAGAAATTAGAAATCTAAATTGCTAAGAAACTGCATTTTGTCTTTATTTTACGGCTCCAAAATTTGCCTCTGGATTTAGTATTAAGTTTGCATGACTAAAATTAATTTTTCAAACAATACATTTCTACCATATTCTATTTTATTACCTTATTGTTCATGTTCACAGATCATGTTCATCATTCACCTCTCCCATCTTAAGAATTTGAGTTTTCTATGACAATAGCAATGTTTTGGGTAAAGTTGGAGTTCTCTTGTTTTTAATATTAGGAAGTTTTAACATACAGTTTTAATGTTTTATTTTTGAACATTTAATCACTTTGATTTCTGTATAATTTAAATTGTTTTAATGTAAATATTTGACAGGAATGGAGTCCTGTATTTCCTACTTGAATCAGAATTTTTGTCTATTCAGTTGGAGAACATGACTTAGTATGTTCTGGCTAAGAAATTTTAAATATTTTTCCTACCAGTATATGTTCAATGAAATGTTTTTCAAAAATGGAGTAACATTGAAGAAGTTCAATGAAGTGTGTTCTGAATAAGCAAAGACATCCAGGAGAAAAAAAAAAAACAAACAACAAAACAAACCCCAAACTAAAAGGCAATAAAAGGACTGAAAATACTAGGAATTATTTTGAAAATTGACACAATGAATTACAGTTCTGTCATCAAGAGCTAGATTGCATTCTCTTATCTCAAGTCAAAGAGAATATCAACTAAATTGAAAGACAGCTGTCAAAAGAAAGAAATAATTAGCCAGGTATACACCAGAACTTGGTTATGGAATGAACACTTTTCATTGGTATGTTCCTAAATATCATTGAAAGCTGACTTCACAAAGGAATTAGTAGTACACGCATGCATAGACGTAACCCAGTGTAGTTAAAAACACAGTGTCCAACTAAACAGACAAAAAGTATATTTGGAATTAATATGAATTTTGCTTTTTCTAAAAACTAGTGAACTTTAAAGGAATAGACACCTTCTTATAAGCATTTTCCTAGATATTTTTCATGTGCTCACCTAATAAATTGGGCACAGGCTCAATGGAGACAAATAACTGCACTAGATAGATGAGTAACCTAGCCCTGCATCACTAATTATACATTCCTCATTATGACAATTTTTTATATTAACACACATTTTTCAAAGCATTTTTTTTCCTTCTAAAATTTTTATTTGTCCCTTCATTCAATACAAAATGACAATGCTACACATAGGCCAGTTCTCTAATTATGTTGTGCTATTTTTCTTTTTTTTCACCTTTAACGATAGAAATCACTGTTGTCTGCAGACATTATTTTGTGCTTTTCTCTCATTCTTCTCAATTCTTAAGAAGATTGACAGAAGAAAATTTTTATTAAAAAGATAACTCTATAAAAAATTAATGTGGATATAAAAGATATAATTCTATTAAAAAGATAATACAAATATGTACTGATTAATCTCTCAGATTCATCTTTCCCTGTTTGCCTCTCCATCAATTTCTATGTATTCTCCACTCTGTGCATACATACTTGCACCATAATCTGTGGAAATTTGTCTTTTTATCGAGTGCAGAATGGTGCTTAATATATATGCACACACTTTGTAGTGACCTGCAGTCTTAATGCCTTTATGGACACTTTTGCCTTATCCTTCAAAATTCAAACTATCTTGGTACTTCTTTTTGGGATTTTTAATTCTCAAGTGAAATACACCTGTATACCGTTTTGAGAAGAACAGGACCTTCCTGGGATAGTAATTCATAGGAAAGAAAGGTTTGATGACATTTGTGTTAGGTCACATTCTAAATTACAGACGTTGTTTAGTCCTGACTCTCCCTAAGTATTTTTAACACTCTTAGTAGTTTTCTTCTTCAATACAATGGTTCAACACTATTAATTGTGATACCTTTCTCTTATTTTTAATAAAAGTTTAGTTATTGAGAGATTTCTAGAGCTCTCTTGACCTTGCAGCTCACTTTCTTTCTGGTTTTTGTGCAAATTCCTTCTCCTTCTTTGTGCATTTCATAACATGCAGGTGAGTCTTATGAATGCTTTCATTATTGTTTTAAATTTTGCTTGTTTTGAAATTTCAATATGCTATAACTTCTAATTTTTTAACCTTCAATGTGTCAGAAGTCTTGTCATAAATTAATAGTGTTTACAAAAGCTGCAATTCTAATAATTAATTTTCTTTTCAAGTTGAACATATATCTGCCCTAGCAAAGTGCTTGAATTAGATATTTATAATACACTCTCGGTGACATCACTGAGATCATCAGTTTTTTTCAGCTGGATTGTTAGAATGAAGAAACCCTGGAGCAGATTTTTTTTCATGGTAGTGTGAAGTTAATTTCTTCTGCATTCTGTGATAATTTTTGATTAAAAGCTTATGCCAGAAAATTCATAAGCCAGGTGTGAATATTTGTAAAGAGGCAACATGTTGTTTATCAACTATCTTTCCATTAAGGACAGATTATTTTCTACAGCTTAAAAATGAGGCTGCAGATTCATTAATAAATTATTATGAAAGGTTTTTACTTTTGATACCAATCAGAATTGGCAGAAAAAAAAAAAATCTTGCTGAATAGATTCTGGCTTTACAATCCATTTAATTTAATAATGAAAGTAGGATTCTGGACAAGACATCTAAGCCACAGGATTTTACATACCCAAAAGATATGCCATCCTGTGGGAATCTAATCTAATTTTGTATGGACAAGGTTGGGCTTGGTGTTTGGAAACTGAAAGTAGCTTTGAAGAGCGTATGTTCTTTTATGTAAAATGTTTTCATTGTGGAATTGTGCAACTTGGTTTGTTCTTATGAATAAAACAAGAAATTACGATTTTGCTTACAGTTTAAGTGCCATAAGGAGATAGCACGGTTGTAGTTGAAAATTGGGTACTGTCCACTCACCTTTCAACATTGTCACAGTAGATTGCACTTGCAAGTTTTATAACTGTAATAATGTTGCATCTGTCTGACCACAACTTAATGGCTGTACCCATACCTTGGATACTTGACAGTTACAAAAAATACTTGCCCTTCACATTTCAAATGTACTTGACGAAAAATTACTTTTTTCTTTCTGAATGAATACATTATATTTTTGTTCATTGCTCACATTTATAGATGTTCCAATGAAGGACGGAACAATGGAAGCTATCAAATTAATGATGTGTTATCACCTGGTAACATAGGAAAGGTGTAACTTTTTTAATAGGAGAGACTAGATTAATGTCATTTCAGCCACCAGGAGCTGGGAATCAATTTCAATGCTAATCAGTGGTTTAAAGAATAGATTAGCAATGCAGTAACTGCCATTAACCTTTCAAGCACTGCCTCTATATGAAGCTTTCTGGAGAGGCACAGAGCAGCGTGTAGCTGTGACACAAACAGAGCAAATATAATAGAAAAAGGTATTAAAGATTTTCTTAGTCTATTTTATGACAAAACTGTGCTCCAAACAAGTCTAGCTTAAAAAATAGAAACGCCTTACCTTGTAGAAAATAAACCCAACCCAAACAAACAAACAAACAAAAAACCCCTAACAAACCCCAAAAAACAACCCAAGCCCGAACCAAGTATTTTTAAAATAAAATACTTGTTTTCGAGCTGGAGTATCCTGAAGTATGAGGCACCACCCATGTCAGGTGAATATATGCAGGTCATACCAAGACAGCCACTACTCACAGCTGAAATAGGAATAAAATATTTCTTTCACTATTTCACTGGCAGACAGGCACATTACACTACTAACTTAACCCAAACTTAGCAGGGACAAAGAGAACATGTGACAGGACCATTTCCTACTTTGATATTACATCAGGTCTGGCACATGCACATTCCTTTGCAAAGCTGTGATTTTACAGCCTCTGAGCTTCTCATCTCTCTTTTTCCCCTCCTCCCACACCCAGAGGCCTAGGCCTATGTAGAATGCTTTTTAGCTCTTTTGCAGCATTCTGTTATTGTCTACGGAAATTTCACTTCTCAAACCAGAAAGAAAACAATGAAAAATTTTCCAGACTGGATATTCCCACCTGCAAAGTCATCTTGAGTGAAGAATTCTAAAAAACCCCTTTTTCCTCACCAATCTCCCATTTTTAAACCTTTAATCCCAGCACCACCTGAACTAAAGGTATTTTGCAGATTATATTCACTAGTATATTATTATTATATTATATTATATTATATTATATTATTATATTATATTATATTATATTATATTATATTATATTATATCATATTATATTGTTTTATATTATATTATTATTCACTAGTATATTATTATTATTATTATTACAGTATATATTCACTAGTATGAAGAGTATGAAACTTGATTTCCAAAACATAATGTGTTTTTTACAACTTCATATTGAAATGGTGTACAAGAAAATACATATGTGGCTTTTTTAAAAGCTGCACACACGATAATTGAGAGATATTCTAATATTATTTACAAGTTTTCTCATCATCTGATCTGGAGATCCTGAAGTCACTACTGACAAGTACCATGATCACAGTGTTCCCCTTAACAATCTCAGCAAGAAGGAAAACCAGAAGAATTTGGTTTCTATTTGTAATGAACTCCAAGACTGATATGAATGATATCTTGAACTTGGCAGTACAATAAAAGATAATTGTTTTGAAATTAACAGGCATTTTTCTGTTATGCTCATTAAATATTGTTCTCTAAGTAGTTAAAATGTTATACTGGTAGTAATATTTTAATTCAACTATCATCTTATTTCTAATCCCTAAGGGTTAAAATTACAAAGGTATTTCATAACAACGCACATTATATGTAAGAAAGTTCTGTGACCTTGTAGAATAAAATAGAAACTAATTCCCCTTGTATAAGGGTAAAGACCTTGGAAATCTAGACTTTAATTTCTGCTATTCTCTTGTTCTCTTTTTAATATTCAATCAGAATGGTATGATGATGATACATGTTCCCCAAACTTTCTAGTACTGGTGTTCCATCATTTTGAAAACATTGTTGATACAATCAATGATGATAAATGATTCATCTCACTTAATTAGGCTGCGAAGAAAGTGAGATACTTCAAACAAAACTATTTTTAAAAGATTTAGCTCTTAGAATTTCCTAGCCTCCTTTACTTTTATACATGGTAGCATTTTTTCTATCCCATTAAGACAGACATATCAATACGTCACAGATTACGACAAAATTAAATTAATTTCTCAAGTGCAGATAGTTTCCAACCACAGTTGGTCTTTTTTTGTTGGGATTTTTTTTTTTGTGGCGTTTTTTTCAGCAATGTAACTGAGAAAATGTTATTTGGTTGATTTGTTTCATTGCTCAAACCAAATGATTATCACAAATACCAACTTCAACAAGCAGTCTGTATATTTGTTTTGGAAAGATTACAAGTCACAAAAAACAAATGGTTAATGATGCACTGGCAACTAAGCTTAAGTTTATAAAATGTAGGTAGCACCTTTAGAAGAAAAAAGCTACCTTGTATGATTATAGGAATTATTAATCTTTAAAAGACAGAAATAAAAATCAGTCATAAAAAACCCTATATGACTTCTTTCAAAAACAACTCTTGTGAAAAAAGAGCCTAGAAATTGGAATGGAAAACATAGTACAATAAGCCATTGCTAAAACCTTTCATATAATCATTTCCAAAGTTAGAACAGGTAAGGTTTAGTCAAGAAAAGCTGAAAAACATTGAATTGTGAAAGAATAGTAATGAAAAAGAGAGTGAATAATAAAACCCTAGAAAAAAAAATTATGCACAAGGATCACTGGCCGCTGACAGATGCAGTGATCCTTCCTTCCTGGACAACTCTCCCAGTTTATACACTGAGCATGCCATATTATGATATGGAATATCCCTTTGGACAGTTTGGGTCAGCTATCCTGGCCATCACAGCTTCTTGTGCGTCTCCTCACTGACATCATGTTGGGTGATGCTATTTACATTACATGACGTCCTCCCAGTAAAAAGTAGATACTACAAAAAGCAGTTTGAGACATCAGTATGAGTTGAAGTCTCCTCTTAATGGATGATGTTTACCTTCTGAACAACCCTTGTTGTTGTAATGCAATCCATTTCATCCCCTTCCCATGTTTATCAACAGAAAAGAATGAAGTTTAACATTAAAATTAAATTAAGGGACTCTGGTATAAAAAATACTTGAATGTTCTGGAGATGACTAAAAAGATGTCTTAAGAGCTGGTGCACATTAAATGAAATATAACTCTCCTATATGCTCCCATCTTCCTATCTCACTGTAAACTGAGTCTTTAGAAATTTAGAATTATGAAAATGTATTTGACAAACTTAATTTAAAATCTAAAGCCTGAAGGAGATTCTTTCAAAGTGTCAGTGCCTGGCAATAGAGGAAGGATGATCTTGTTTCTATGGCACTAAAGCTGGACTTTGAGGGGATTGTGTTTCATTTTGTCCTTATTATAAACTTCCCTAAAGAATAACTGTCTTCATCTGAGCTTGTGGGGTCTTGACTCACTTGAACTAAATACGTGAAGTAATCAAAAATTAACCATAAATACAGTTTATAGCAAAAAGCAAAATTCAGTACTCTTAAAAGATGCTGTGTTTTACATCAGGTATTTCAATGCACTTCATCAAGTATAGTGAGGATTTCATTCAAAGTCTGCCTATATCACTTAGTGGCAATAGTGCATTTTGGATTATATTCTAGGATATGGTTTTTCGAGGAGCAGCATCAAAGGGAATCTCCTCACAGAAATCTCAGATCTAACTGTAAATAAAACAGGAATATTGTAATGCTGGCAAAACAGTTGGACTCTAAAAACTTCATTGATATTAAAATGTGAGGTGCAAGATATAGATAAACACTTCGTACACCAATAGCATGAGTGACTCCAAGTGAATGGCAATTTGCATCAGCTGAGTCTCTGTCCCTTCTTTAACCTTTAAAGGTGAGTACCAGACAGTGAGATTTGTGTAACACTGAGTATGTACACTCTAAGTTTAATATTAGTTTTTAATAAGAACCTTGTAATAGTTCTACTAAACTAAGAGGTGAACAGCAGAACATTTATATTCCAGTATTCTCCAATGGAGTGTTTATAGTCTGTTCACGAGTCTGATCATTTTTACACTATTAATGCACTTTTAATCAAGAACATTGAAATTATTCTTGTAATTTCTACTGATGAAAACCAATTTCTCAGAAAATATTCCACCAAAAACTGTGAACAATTGTTTTTAAGCCCAACATTTTCAAACTTTTACGTTTAACTTGATAGCTGCAGGAAGAAAAAGCTTTATTAAACATGCTGTCAATGATTTTGTTGTTATGCATCGTCAGTGCTGAACACTACTTATATTCTGCAAGTATAGGCCTATCATTATCATATCCTGAACTTTTCTGAATATGAAACAGGAAAAACTGTTTCATATAAAAAATTCTGTACTTCATGGTTCTCACCTATACCTGTTACCCATTTCTTCCTTTTGTATTTATAAAAATAAATTTGCCTGGAAAGAGAAAACAAACAAAGCTACCATATGTTCAGATAATTCCTCAGCTGGGGAAAGTTTTACAAAAGACTAAAAATATTCTACTTCACCTGATCTGATGATACTCTTTTCTCCCTATCCAGTATGTTTCTTGAAACAATCAAAAAATAAATAGAAATATTTTGTAATAATCTAAGTTGCCAGAGGAAAAAAAAGGAAAAAGTTAATTTTATATTAATTCAAATATGGGTACATAATCCTTGTATTTATGAATAGTGATATTTCAATAAAAGAGACTTTTCCATAGAGCAGACCACTTATTACTCTTTATTTTGTCACAGTGATACTTGCTGAGGTTCTTCTAATAAAACCCAGCAGAATCACACATAGAGATCTTTTTAAACTGCGACAAAGGCTTTTAATCAGTTGCTACCTCCGTCAAAATCATCAGCTTGTTTCTTGTACAAGTGACTCTGGCATATCTCTAAGAAATTTTTCATTTCCCTCATCCTTTATGGTAGCTATTCATTATTTCTAGAAGACTGGAAAAACATTAACAATGACAGAAGAGCCATAAAAAGAACATTTTGTTCACTTCCAAAATATCCCTTACCTCTGGTAACCTTTTCTGCTTCTGAAAAGAGATTCCTTTCATGAGAGCTTATTTCAACAGTATTTTGGATCCTATTAGCATTCATAGTATTAGAAAAAAAGATCTTGTATGGTTTCAGAAGAAATGATTTAACTCCTGACACTTTGATCCCACGGAAACTATGTCATGGGCTTTCAGTGAGAGATCTCAGAAAATCAAATTATTTCATTTTACTAGTGCAGTAATTTATAAAATTATTCTATTTTTTTCATTTTTTCAAAAGGAAAGATGTAGAATAAGAAAAGTATGAAGATAAGTCTTCATGTACACTGAACAATATGTAAAACTGCATTTACAATACAGAAAGTCCACATGGCTCACAGCTTCCATTCATGAGTGTCTGATCAAATTAGCGTTATGTCTCAGTCAACTGCAATGTCTTGTACTCAGTAGGTGTGCCTACTGTTTCCTACTCAGGCTGATGGATCTCCACAGCTGAGGAGAGGCAGGGATGGAAGGGGGTTAATGTCCCAACGGGTAGTTGAAAATGGCAGTAAATCCTCCCTCACTTTTAAACTTTAGGAAAGTGTAGCATACTATGGGTTTGTTCTACATTCAGGTCAAAAGTTTTATAAATAAACAGTAAGGCTATCACCACTGTATTTGTTAACACAATAAAAGGATTAAAGATCTATCCACAGTAGATGAACAGGTAATTTGTCTGTGGAACTGATAACAACGATCAGATAAGTTTTAATAAGGTAGGACCAAATGACAGAGTTCCTGTAGCTCTGTTTCAGCAAACACCTCAGACATAACTGCAAGACACATCACAGTTTAGTAACAAAAAGTCCAGCGTTATTTAATATTCACAAGCCCCTTTGTGTTTGCTTTTTATGTCATTGTCCACTCTCTAGTTTGCAGTCATTTGAAATCACTTCCATATGTTGCTAGCATATAAGGTAACTAGGGCTTATAAATTGTTTAAATTATTAAACTCCATTCTGTCAAATTATCAGCACTTACCATATTATCATAATTATTGAGTCATGTTGTCTTCCTTAATAAACAAAATCTTTTCTTTCTAATAGTTGATTTGTCCTAACCTCTGCCAAATAACTCTTTTTTCCTCCCATAATCTACAGGAAAAAGTCTTCACAGCCTCTGATTCAATAAAACCTATCAATGTGCTGGTTTTGCACAGAAGTGATTTTTTCTAAGAAAAGCTGTGATTAAACCAATCAGTGACTAGCTTTAAATATTGACAACCTGATTAACCTATAGAGAGCTAGATACACCTCTGTGGCCACACAGGTTAAAATCAGAAAAAGCCCGGGAAAGGCTCTCTTTTCTTCCGGACTGGGAAGGTAAGCCGGCCCCGGCTCCCTCCTTGCTGTGGGACCCGGGCCGGGTGGCTCTTGCCGAGGGGCCAGGCCTCTTCCCGAGAAGCCCGCCAGGCCCCATCCCGGTCTGGAGCCAGGCCCGGCGGCTACTGGGCCTGGGGGAGGAGAGAATGCTCCGTCCTGGCCGGGCAAGGCCTGAGCAGCTGCTAACATCCTGCTGCTATAGCCGAGGGCCCGAGAGACCTAGCTGGGCCAGGCCCCTTTCCCCCGCATCGTGGCCCACAAGACCTGGCCGGGCCGGGCCCGCCCCCCTGTCCGGCCAAAACTGAGGGAGGGGCCCAGCCGTGCCAGAGATCTTGCAGCTGAGACTAAGGGCGGCTCTGTGGCTGTGCAGAGCGGCCCTGCAGCTAAAAACTGAATGCAGCTAGAACCCTTGAGATCCTGGCCCAGCCCTAGTGCGGCCTGAGTTTACCTTCTTTGGCCACTGCCCAGGAAAGACCATCTTGACTCTCTGCAGATTTGGGAGAAATTTTAACTCCTTCCTTGCACAAATTAAACTAATCCTTTCTCTGAGTGAGGAAAGGGACAGATTGGAGACATGTAAAGAGACAATATGAAGATATGGAAGTCAGGGAAAGAAGAGTTGAGTCTTAGGTGGAAAGGGAACAAGAAGATGCCTAGTCTTAGGCTGAAATTCTTTGTTAAAGCCATGGTAATGGACTGTAATATACTAGAATATCCCTGTAAGTCATGGAAAATATGCATTGGGGAGATGAGAGTGTTCAGATTGCAGATATAGGCAAAGGCATATGTAGTGGAGTAAGTAAATACTGAAGTAGCTGTGGTTTTATGAGAAGTTTGAACAGAAAGAGAAGATGAAGATCTGCTCTCAGGAAAAGAAGAGGAAGATCTCTTTTCCTAAAGAGAAGGATGATTTTTAAAATAGATGAAGAGAACCTTTGCTTTTGAACCACTCATCTTTAAAATGGTACCTCATGAGTTTAAATGGCCCATAATGCAGCTGTGGTAAAGCTGTGTGATATGGGAGGGACTTCACAAATGCAGATTCCCAGGCACTGCTTTTGTGAGAATTAAAAAAAAAAAAAAAACAACCACAAGAGAACTGTCTGTCCTGTGAGAAGTTTCCATGGCAGATCAAAAGAGACTTTTCTCTCTAAATGAACTGATGAAAGACTATTTTATAAGTGGTAAACTGACCTAGAGTTCCAAGTTCTGTCTCTATATGTTGTCCATGAGAAGGGAAAGGAAAGCTGTGGGAGAGGGGAAGAGTTTTGAAGGTTTTATTCTGATTCTTATCAATTTTTTTTTTCTCTCTTGTCATTTTGTTAATAAACCTGTCTTTATATCGTTTTAAGTTTTAAGCCTGCTTTGCTTTTTCTCCTAATCCTTTGCTTTTTCTCCTAATCCTATCTCACAGAAGAAAAAGAGTAAATAATTCTAGTGAGTACTCAAACCATCACAAAATGGTGCATTGGCTGGGAATCTAAATAGGTGAACTTGAAACCACTACAATCTTATATATGATAATATGATCGTAATTATAATAATATTATCATATTTATCATAATCATGGTATTATAATATAATACCATATATGATATGATATTATATATATTATCATGTTTTCTTCCTTAATAAACAAAATCTTTCCTTTCTAATAGTTTTTATGTCCTAACCTCAGCCAAGCGAGTTCTGTTTTTCTTTCATAATCTACAGGAAAAACTCATCACAGCCTCTGATTCAGTAAAATCTATCTTATATATGAGGATATTTACAAGCAATTTTCTAATGCTAAGCTGAGGTGTTAGACCTAAATTTCGCATGCATTTTTTTTCTGATGGTTAAACAAAGAAAGAAGCATAAAAGTTTTTCACATGTTGTACTGATAGAGATGCATGTTGACATTTTTTGAAAATGTATTCCCAGTCCAGCTTCCATAGATAGTTTTCTCAAATCTAGAAGGTTTTATAAAATGATCAGAGGAGCATTGTACTGACTTGGTAGACCAATTTTATGTTTTCACTAAAGAATAAGAAATAGAATGTTCTTTTTAAAAAAGATAAAATCTCCATTATTTTCGTAAAACTTTTCAATTTTTTCTTTTACAGTTTATTTTATCCCATTTTCTTAATCTCTTTATAATTCAGCTTCTTAAAGAATACTAAGCAAACAAAAGTCAGGACTAATTATGAAATTAAATAGTCTGAAGTCTTAAAAAACCCCTTTTTATCCTCTGCTTGATCATTCAGACATTGTTCTTGCTTCCTCAGATCCTCACACAGTTAAAATATACAGAAAGAAAACTGATTATTAAGAAGTAGATAAAGTTTAGAGAAAATTTGTTTCACATGCTTGGTAACTATGTTCATGTCACAAAGTAGACCACAGTTTTGAATTTCTAATAGGCTGCAGAACAGAAATTTCTTTTCTATGGTTGTCTCTATAATTTTCTAGTAGTTTCTGAAACTTAAACTCCCAATTTAATAAAAATTGATTTTTTTTTGTTAATTTATTAATTTAAATACATATCCACTTGAGTCTACATGTATTTCCTCTCTGGCTATAAGTATACAAGAATAAATCATTTTCTAGGTAGATTTAGAAGAAATATTTTACAAGATAGCAACTACACTGTTTTGAGTTCTGGCAAAAAGATTATCCTTTCAAAGTAAAGTAATGCTCTGATTTATGAAAGTAATTCCTTCAGTTCACCAAGATGGTTATTTACTGGTCGTTATGCTAGAAACTTTTGGGTTGTGTTTTTGTCTTTCATTTACAATGATAAATCTGTTTAGAATTGCTGCACTTAATCCAGTTAGTAAATTGCACCCAATCTGATGAGTTGCAATGAAGTGTCCATGCTTGCATATCCCAAACATTCAAGTTTTAAGTGAATGTCTGTGACATTCAAGTCTCTTCTGATAGTTCTCTAAAGAATGTAGTTTTAGATTAGGTATTTACTGAATTAAACACAAAGCTTTGTGTTGGAGATCACATATTCAGAGATCTCCCCTAGATTATTATTTTGGCTAAGATGCATTTCAATATTTTTACTAGATTCAAATTTTCCTCCATTTCTGAATGCTAATTGAAGGTAATGAGAATTAGTTATATGTTAGCAAATATTTGAAGAGGAAAGCAAATTCCCACTTTATAGCAGGATTATTTTTTTCCAAAAATGTATGCTCTATAGACTTTTTCTGAATTCTTTCTATTAATAAAAATGTTAGTATTGGTATTAGTTTTCGGGGGATTTTTTTAATTCTCTTTTTCACTTAATAGGGATTGAAAATTTAAATATTGAGGTACAACAAAATGAAAGGAATGATACAGTGAAACAAATTATTCTCCTTTCAACACTCTGGGTTTATAGTATTCATATGGATAATCCATGTTGAAGACTTCCAGTTACAAACAGTTTAGTTAGCATCCCTTTTCCACAGCCTAATTCCTGAACACAGTAGTCAGCAGTAAAATTTGCAGTGTCGTGCATTTTAGAAGTAATAAAAAATCTTCTGTGGTGCACTTGGAATTAATTTTTGACATACACCTACTACAGATTTACAATAATTTATCTTGGGTGCTGAATAAGCCTCCTATTTTTCACACCTCACCACACCACTATTGTGAGGCTTAATTACAATGCTGTCTCTTTTCCATTTAAAAGTGTCAGAATTTATATTATAACTTTCATACTTAAAATGAAAGTTATAATACGGTTAGCACTAAATAGTCATGTCATCCAAAACAAAGTTCCACTGAAGCTGAAAAAATTAACTTTTGTTGTAGTTAAGTCCGATCTCCTGCTGATTTCCCTTTCCCCCAGGAAGGATATGTTACTATAACTTAACAACCAAATTATTGCTAAAACATGTAGTTCTGAAGGATTGAGATAAATGTATTTTAGGGGGTTTTTTTTGCCAATTAATAAGCAGTACCTTTATCTTGAAAACACATTCTGAACAGTTTGGTGTAAGCTGACTGGTATTTAGGAATTTTGCAGCAAGAAACCAAATGGTTTCCTTACAATGTGAAAATGTTTTATGATATTTTATTACATTGTGAATTCATACTACTTTTGCTTCACAGTAATTTTAATGGGATGTACTCTAATCAAATGGGTGCCTACTCAGAATCAAAAAGTTTCTATATTTAAGAACTACATATCAACCACATTAATTTCTGCACTATGTGCTTTATTCCTTCAGAGAATATCAAGTTCGTGAATTCCAGCACCCACACAGGTCCCTCAAGACACTGTGGTTTAGAATGTATTTCTTAATTAATTACAGAAAAATTCTTCAGGAAAACAGATCAAAACAACATTCTTATCAGCTAAAAAAAATCTGTCCTTAGTGGAATAAGCCTACACATTTTTAAAGGAGAATTATATACCTTTAGGTAACATTTTCATGGCGTTTGTGATTTTGTGTAAATTTTTTCCATCATGGAATATTCAACAATTTCATTGAAATATACCCAGTTGAAATAAAAGCTGGGTTTTTTCTGATTCTTCCACGAGAAAAGCATTCCTGTGCATAAATATTTTCTTGATAATACTAAAAAATTACATCAGCTGAGCTTCTGATACATATCACAGACCAAGACGTTTTCACTGCCACTTCTTTTACAATCCCATGCTACGCACTAAAGCTATTATGTCCAAGGGATGAGCAAAGGAGGTTACAGATACTGAGACAGAAGCCCCTTTAACTACTCTAGTCTAGCCAGTCAGCACCAAATATAGTGATTGTTTCATATTTATTTGGCAGTATGCACTTTCATTCTAGAGAATTCTGGATTCTTAGTAAATTTTGCTGTATGGAATTTACTTGTATGAAGTAAGAAAAACATGCACTGGAACTTGCCTGGGAAAGCACTGGCACACTGCATTTGAGTAATTTAACCTTTAAAACAGACCTTAGTGACATTAAACAAGATTTCATTTTCCAAATTCTATTTCCAGTTCAGTCAACAACCTCAGATTTACAGTATCTCAGCATCATGACCAAAGGATTTCACTATGGAAAGAAGGAATATTGCATGTCATATAAGGTGAACCTCCTATGTCAGTATGAGGATACTTCAAGAGACAAAGGTAACAGTGACAGGAAGTATAGCTGTACACTCTGGCCTGTCCCAGAGACCTGCCACAGACCTCCTTTGCAGCCAGCACACAGCTGAAATACCTCTACTGTTCAAACCCATCCAAAACCTACAAGTGCTCTACACAGGATTTTTTTCTCTTTTGTTTTAGCACAGTATAATCCAATGGAGTCTGTCATCAATGGTAAGGTTTAAGTTAGGCCACCTTCCTTTGTTTTCCACCCCACTGCAGATGATGTTAGAGATGATCTCTGTATTTTAAGAGGTTTGGAAAAGGAAGCTTTATATAAATAAAAAGCCTGAAGTGTTTTCTTACAGTATGAAGTGCATGTTTAAAGTAGTATTAGAGACAAACACTTCTATCTGAAGTGCTCTGACATTACAACTGTTAGAGCATTTCATTAGTCTTTTCAGTGGCATCTGCCAAGTTCAACTGACTTAGTACTGAGGACTGTGTTTTAAGTCTCAGGAAATCTTTGATTGTAGATGAAGAATGGTAACAACAATATGAAAAACAGACCAATAAACATTTTAACTCTTCAACAGCTCAGAGGTTTTAATTTTTCTGTAAAATGTGTTTTACAAGTAGAAATAAGTCATATGGTGTGTTCTAAATTGTTTTATTTGTGTTTCTGTATATACAAAGAATTTTTTTTTTAAGGTTGGTATACCAAAAAAAAGAGAATCCAGCCTGGCACTTCCAGATGCCTTGCTGTGCATCTTTGCAAATGTGCAGTTGCCTCTTGTCTTCCAAAAATATTTGAAGTTCACAGAATAGCTAGTCTTGCTAATCAAAAATACTAATTCAGTAAAGAAGACAGAAGGTATATTTTGTTTTCTCTTGCCTCCTGTCCTAAACATGAACACATCAACTACACAAATCACAATGTGGTATACATCACAATATGATTCCAAGTGAACCCACTCACTGATGGATGTGAGAGCAGTAAAAGCTACCAATTAAGAAAAAGGAAAAATTGATTTAAAATATGTAAATATTTCACACAGAAACATACTGCTATTTTATACTCTTTGTTAGATCATTATATTTTCCATACTGAAAGCTGGAGTTGTAGTCTCTAATGTGTTAATCTGTTTTCCTGACTATCCACTGAACTTAGCTGGCTAAGTAGTAAGTAGTTTAAAAACCTGATACCTTTTGTTTAAGAAAAAGCTGTGCTTATAAAAAATTCTGAATAAGTTCCTCCTTGATTTTCTTAATTTTCTTCTTAAAATATAAATGACTAACTCAACTATAATGTGTGTTTGACAGAAATAATTTGAAAGTAATTATACAGAGCCAAGCATTTAAGCTCATGGGTAATTTGAATGCAGCTTCTTTCACCCTTTATAATTATGTACTTCTGGTGTTGTGCTATTGAGTGAACATTACCCTTTAAAAATGCAGAGACAGATGTAAGTGTTCAAAATTCACTCTGCAGTATAAGACTTCAAGATATGGTACAGTAAAAGAATGTAGAACAAAGAAAGCCTCTCTGTGAAGTACAGATGTATTTCCAGCAGGGACTTAGAACTCTCAAAACAGGTATGAGACACTTTTTTCCTGTTATAAAAACAAATTCACTACTTTGAAAAGGAAGCTGTACAGATTGTGTGTATACAGACAGAGACCAGCTATCTATAACCCTAAGATAAATAATCTTGTCTGATTTTGATTTTGCTTCTGTTCGTTCATCAGTACATTGAGTGAGATGGCTAGTACTTTAATGGATTTTAAACCTACATATATTACTTAAAATGTAGAGAAGTTTTACAGTCAGTAGAATTGTTTTGTACTTAGTTAAATGAGAACACAATTTTATAATAATGGCTCTTCTTCAGTGTGTTTGAATTCTAATTGATAAAGGTCATGTCTCTTCCCTGACCTTGTTAAGCAGGACAACATAGCATCCTCTGGTACTGTTCATTTTTCAGTGATCATCCACCAAAGTAATGGAAAAATCATAAACACCAGCATTTCAAAAATGACATGACTATTGACCTTTAGCTCCGCAAAATATTGGAAGTTATTATAATGCAGTAAGATTTCCTCATGACTAGTCTGTAGTGTTGACACAGTAGAGACTACATTTTTTTAATTTAATTCTGAAGAGGTTGTGATTTTTTTTTAAGTGTTGACAAGAGATTTGATACAGCCAGAGGTAAGTGTTTTATAGGAATTAGGTGGTCAATGAAGAAAAGAAATAAAAGTGTGGCCAACAAATGGAGAGTGCTTCGTAGTTTATGAAACTACATTTCAGCAGAAGTAGCAAGGTAGAAGCATCATCATGCTGGAAATAGGAAAATTTGGATAACTGTCTCCTGCAGTTAGAAAGAAGACACATGTTTATTCATGTTATTGAGACCACTCATAGCTTGCTGATAGTTTAGTTTTTCAGTATATCTTTAAAGATAAACTCACAGTTTCACAAGAAGCATTGAGTTCTTTGTTCTTACTGAGTTTAAGATCAAACTTGTTGCTTTCAGAAAATAATAAACTTATTCAGGTAAATTACAGATTAAACAACGACTTAAGGTCAAAATGAAGTTAAAGATAGATACCTGAAAACAAGAGCTTTGATAATTTGTTATTTTATCACTTGTTCTCCATATTTGTTGTGGATGAATTTAACCTTTTTTTGGCAAGATACTTTTGTTGGATGTCCAGCTTCTTTCTGTGGCCAACATCAATTGTTTTACCTTTTTGATTTTTTTTTATTTTACAACTATTACTGTTTATCAAGTCCAAATGAAGTTGAAATTAAATATTTAAACTCTGTGGGTTACTGATTTGAAATGTCATGTCATATGAGTAACCTTCAGTGTTTTCCTATGTGGTAGTTTGGCCAGGAAGTGATTGTTCAGGAAGTTATAACTTGACAAACCAGTTAGAAAGAGGTATGTCTGCTTGAACATCCAAGAGTTAAATATCAGAGGTTCCCAGGGAACTGCCCTTTCTTTTTCTTTCAGAGCAGTTGAACAAGTAACATCGGCTTGGGTCGTTCTGTTAGAACAGCCTGAGCTGGCCAGGGCCGGCTGTTCCCCCACTCCCCTCTCCTCTGGGGCAGGGAGCCAGGTGGGGAAGCCGGCTCCAGGCATTCTCAGGCTCCACCGGCTCCCGGCAGGGAAAAAAGAGGGAGGCTGCAGCTCTGTCCCCATGGCAGATGGCCCTGGCTGGGCTGTGCCCCGGGCCCTGGTTGCTGGTGCCGATGATGGCCCAAGAGAAGATGAGATTCCTCCCCCCACCTCCAATGGGCCCCAGGAAGCAACCTTAAGTCTGGGCTCATGGATGTGACCAGGGGATGGGAAAAAGACAATTCATCAGCCTTCCCCAGCATGTTTCTCTTCCCCACCCTGCCATCGTCCTTGAAACCTGACACCCTTTTGAACCAGCAGCTGAGGGAGAGAGGACCTGGGCCAAATTTAACTCTTTCTTAACACAAGATGAGGCTTTCAGAGCTCCAATCTTCTCCCTGAGGGAGAGAGGAAGGATAGAGTGATTTAAGACATAAAGAGATAGCATGGTACAGAGTGAGCGAAAGAACTGATAAAGACTATTAGAAAAAGAGATTGATGAAGTGGACATTCTTGACTTCTCTGGATGTAAACCTCGGAGACTGGACTAAATTATTCCTTTAAACCATGGAAAGATATGCATTTGGGGAGGTGATCATTTAAATTTATGTGTGGATTTTTGAGCAAAGGTGTTTGTGATGGATGAGATGAATAAAAGGGCCAGGAGACCTTCTGCTGCCTTTTTAAGCCTTTATTCGATCAGCCTGGGTGAGGGCCCGAGGGGTCGCACTCACCACCACTGCTCCTTGGGGACAACGAGCAGGAGGAGGTGCAAGCAGTTTTGTCCGAAGACAGAGCTGGGGTCCCCAACCTCACAGGAGCCCTATAGGAGACTTCCCAGTTTTGGCTTGTTTGAGGTCTAGGGGGTGACTCTGAGCAAGTTCTGTTCTGGTTACAGCGAGATGACCAAATGGCTTTACAGATAGCCTGTTGTTCTGCTTTGTCTTCTAGTGTTTGGTAAGGTGTTTGTACATCAGCTTCCAAGCTTCAGAGGTGTGCATGTGGTGGTCTCACTTCTGGTGGTCCCTTAGATCCATGGGAGTTCACATTGTTTGCATACCGGGTGAGGCCATTAGCTGTCATGTGTAAGTATAGGGGAGCAGTGGAGGCAGGGCCCGGTGGGAACAGGAACAAGGAACAGGATACAGCAACTTGGGATAGGGGTACAGTAGGGGTGCAAGGTAAGTGATTTTCATTATTTAACAGATAAAACAACTATTAACACAATAAACTTTAACTGTGGAACAACAAATATGGCTAACAGTAACAATGGACTAAGTGAAATTGATTTTATGAGATGCTTGAACAAAGATAGAGATGAAAAGCTTTCTGTGTGCAGTGGAGAAGTAAGATACCTCTGTTCCTTGAGATGAAGAATCCTTTGCCTCTGAATTGGTTCACCTTTAAAAACTAACACCCCAGTCTGCAGTGTGTTTTGAGTACATGAGCCATGGGAAGCTTGGGAAACTGCTAATGGGAGGAATCATGGAAGCAGAGTTTACCAGGTGGCTGTTTTTGTGACGGTTAAAACCCACAAGAGAACTGTTTTAAGTTGTCAGTGGGATCTATGGGACACCAAGAAAGACTCCTCTCCCAAGGTAATGAAAGATTGTGTTTCAATGGAGAAACTGACTGAAAATCACAAGTTGTCTCTTTATGTTGTATGTAGAAATTAAACATTAGTGGGGGAGGGGAAGAGTGTTTTGAAGTTTCATTTTCATTTTTCTCTTTCTCCTTTTAGTGTGTGTGAATAAACTATCTTACAACTTTTAAGTTTTAGGCTTGCTTCTGCTTTTTATTTCCTCCTAGTCATATCCCACAAAAAAGTAAATACTAAAACCATCACATCCCATGAGAAAAATTTTTAGGCAATGGGGAATTACTGAAGTTTAAATTTACTTGGGGGTTATGTTCAGTCTTTCAGAATACAAATAATGACTCTCATCTTGGAGAATTTATACTACACTTATCATTTTACATTGTTTTTCTAAATCATAGTGCTTTCTTACTCCACACTTCTGTGAATTCCATTGTGTTTTATGCAGTACATGTAAGGGCCTCAGACTTGTGTGATCAAAATATGTTTTGTAGCAAGTAATTTCTGAGAAAACCATGTTTAAAGTTAAACACTCTAAAGTTCTCTAAAGTTAGAATATTTAGAGAAACTGCTGGAATCCTTATGGTTAGTAATACTCTCTAACAGTGAAGGAGAAACTGGACCATTGGAAGTTCATGGGAAAACAAAAACCCTATTCTATTCAGAGACTCACAGAATGAACTGAATTAATTGGAGACTGGCATCATGTACTAAAAAAGTATGTGAGCGATATATTCTAAGTTGATAATGAAATCGGATGTTAATTGGAAGGTGATTATTACATTCAACTACCTTAGTAATATAGTGATACAATCTAGTAAATGGATGTCATTTTGAGGTTAGAAATGGTTAGCATTTCCATCTCTTGCATGGGATATAGGTCATCCTTCTGCCCATTCAAGTCTATATTACAATGCTACACCACACTGCTTATGGTGTTGAACAATTGTGCTATCATAGTTACTGTCTTAGGAGATAGAAGGCATTTTTGGCCATAGTTGCCAGCTTTCTGCATTTAATATGGAATGGCTTTGGTATTTAAATGCTTGGAAAAAAAAACCAACAAGTCAGGGATCTGTAATGTACTCATTTTTTTTCTGGAATATCCTGGCAATACATTTATCAATCTCCTATAATATAAATTAATATCCTTAACATTGCTCTTTCTGAAGCTGGCAGATGTTCATAGTAAAGGAAAAGTTTACTATGCTTAGTTTTCTTTTACTGTTGTTTATTCAATGATTTGAAAGCATTCTACCAATTTAAAATGTAGAATTAATTGCCCATAAGGCACATGATGAATTCAATCAATTTTAATAATGGTGCCTATGACTGAGTAGCAACCAGAAATCAAGTGGTTTGCTGATGATTCCTATGTGAGTGGAGATATGCAGAACAGATTGTCAAACTCCTACTGTCATTTTTTTCAAAGGAGAAATACTGTTGCTTCCCAGGAGTTTGTTATTTTTAGTGACTACTTGCAAGCTGATGGTTCCTTCTTTATTTTCTTTTTTGATGCTTCATTTTGAATTGTACTTAGGAGGTGGAGTAACTGCTATACTGAAGGCCTAGAAGAGGAGCATACAATGCTGATAGATCTGTCATGTCTTTTGGCTTCAACTAAAAACCATAATAGGCAATCTCCCAGTTCAGTTTACTCTGTAGGCTCCCAAGTATATGAAACATCTCTTTACTTGACAATAATTTTGTCTTTGATCTCATTTAAGACAATACTAAGGTCATAGTGATATGTTCTAAAAATGAGTAATAGGCAAATGTAAAATACTTAATTCCACTGTCAATCAATTTCTAAGTTGTTTTTTGAGGTTTGCAAAAATATTATGCTATTAACAACTATGTCCTAGTACTTGTTTAACACACAGTTCTCAAAACTTTGGGGAATTAATGGACCAAAATTCTTTTATTGTTCTGTGGTGGCCTTGCCAGACAGTGGCATAACTGTATTGGTAAAAGCATTAAACACCAAATTATTGTCATTATCATTTAAGATAGAATCAGAGATTTATGTAGAATCATCTAGATTGGAAAAAATATTTAAATCATAGAGTCCAGTAGGAAACTTAACATTGTCTAGTCCCTTACTTAGCCATGCTGCTAAGTGCTTCATCTACATCCAGGGATGCTGATTCCTCCACTTCTCTGGTGTCCTGGTTAGGGGCAAATTTTGGGAGAAGACCTCCAAGAGGGGTCCCTCTAGAAAGCAGGTTCGAGCAGCCCCTCCCCCTACTGGTTCCCCCTACTGGGAAAAGATTGCCTTTGAGAAAAGTGGAAAAAACTATTTAACAAGCCAAGTATTCATAAGCATGAAAAATGATCAATATTAAACAATAAAACTGTTCTGAAGAGATGGCAAATTCAGACAGTCCTTATCATGGGGGATAGCTCAGATTACTCAGTCTATTATCAGTCCCTCCTGTGCTGGAAAATACCGCACCCCAGGCCCCAGTGGCCCACAGGCTCCTGGTGTTTTTCTGGATTTTTAGTCCAGAGCAGGTTTTAACAGTTCCAAGAAGAAGAAAAACCACAATCCAGGGAACTTCTCTGCCTTACCTAGCTAAAAACTAACTAAAAGCAAAGGAGAGCTCTCTCCTGCTGTCTGTCCACGCTGCAGACGACACAGTCCAGGAAAAGGAATGCAGGGGAGCAACTGCAAGAATCAGCCTTAGAAGTGTAGAACTTAATATCCAGCATAAACAGAACAGACAACTGAGGATACAAGCATCACAAAGTCACCCAGGTCACCTGGTCAACCTGTTCCAGTGCTTGATAACTCTTTTGGTGAAGAATTTTTTCCTCATATCCAATTAAACCTCCCCTCGAAAAATTTGAGGCCATTTCCTCTTGTTCTATAAATTATTACCTGTGAAAAGAGACAAACCCTACCTGGCTAAAACCTCCTTTCAGGTAGTTGTAGAGAGCGATAAGGTCTTCCTTCATTAACTCTTTATAAGAGTTGTGTTCCAGATGCTTCACCAGCTTTGTTGCACTTCACTGGACTTTCTCCATCAACTCAATGTCTTTCTTGAAGTGAAGAGCCCAAAACTGAACACAGGATCTGAGGTGTTGCCTCACCAGTGCTGAGTACAGGGGGGAAATCACTTCCCTAGTCCTGCTGGTCACACTGTTCTGATACAGGTCAGATCCCACTGACTTTGGGACACACTTCTGGCTCATGTTCAGTTACATTTATATATAACACAGTGACAGTCTTTGCATATTCCTTCTACTCTTCTATAGAAAGCTAGCACATATGGATCACATAGAAACTGGAATTTCTGCCTCTCTGAAACTGGTAATTTGTGATCAAATTCTGGCTTCTTTTGTACAAGAGCGTTAATGATAATTACAGAAGTTTTCTTGTGTTTTCTTCTTCACCATCAGCTCTTGGTGGTGATTGGTTCCTTCTTGTGTGAAATGATCCCTCATCCATTCAGCAAGGGCTATACATTCTGGTTGCAGAGACACCTTTATGCTGTATGAGCAGCTTTAACATACAGCCAATCCGTCTCTGTCTTAGATACAATGCTGTCTTTTCCCTTCACTTAGCAGGCAAATCAAACTGAACAGAATGCATTGTTCCCTTCTATCTTCAGCATTTTACCACATTTGGGGAGTTATGGATTTTTTCCACTAGTAAGAAAAAGTAAACATGATGTTTCTTTGATGCAATTCTGTTTACAAAGATGGCACAAAATGCTATTTCTCTAAACACAATGGGAAGCAGAAGAGAAACAGCAGAAATGTCTTTCTGCCAAAGTGTTTTTCAGAGCACTTAATCCACATGTTCTTTCAGATGTTGCCATTCCCTGAGCTAATGGTGCTTGTGGTTTGTTTCACTGCTTCTCTTCTTTAAGAATGTCCTTTTTTCCTTCCCCTTTGCATGAAATAAGAAAAATGCACAAATCTGCACCCAATGAGATTCTTTCTACCAGCATTTCTGTTTTTCAAAAACTAATGTAGTTTAAAGATATGGAATTTAAAATGAACTGAAAATAAAATCTGGGTCCTTCAATTTTTTTCTCTAATCTGTAATGAATTCTTTCTTAGTAATGAAATTTTCTGTCACCTGTAGGTGAACTTTTATGAATATGACGTTTTGGAACTTTATAAAAGAAACTATACCTCTATAAAAAATCACTTGCAATTACATTCATTTTCAAATTACAATCTAATTAAAGTCACATAATCTTGTACTACTGACAGTTTTAGTTATGTTCCTTTTCAATAGAAGAAGTATAATTTCACACCTTAAGACTACTAATTTTACAGTAATGTTTAGACTGCGGCTAAAAAGGCCTTTATTCAATTGGTATGTAAATTAATTAGGAGGATTAATGTGTGACTTTATGCCACCAGACATACAATATGACCTTATACTTTGCCATTATTGACCTTAAAATTTGCAAGTAAAAAGATGCTAATGTAACGATCATGTTGGCAAAATAACACTGAGTAAAATGAAAGCACATTTCATATTTCAATATTTTTTAAAGTTTTCAGGAAAAATGGTGTTCTATAAAAGGATATTGGATGTTTTTTACCAAGAATTTTACCAAAGCCTTTAAGAAAGGTTAACTTTTTTAAACTCCTTTGGACTCACTCCAACAGGCCAATTATTTCAGGGCATATTTTCTCATCAGACAAATGAGAATATTGTGGGACATTGTGTCAGAAGACCAGGAGAGGTCAAGGTACAGACCTTTCACCCCTCTGCTTTATCCATATAGCCAATCTTGGTGAAAAAACTATCAGTTCATCCAACATAATTTTCCATTGTTAAATCTATGTTGAGTATTCCCAATTACTCACTTGCCTGCACACATCTAGACATATATTCCAAAGCAACGTGCTCTCCTCCAAGGAGAAGGAAAAGCTTGGCCAACCCACAGTTATTCAGGCACTCCTTCTGGCATGTCTTAATGAAGGGAATAACATGAAGCTTTTCCCCAATCATGGATCCCTCCTCCAGCTGTCACCTTTTTTCACTGAAGACACAGAGGCACATTACAATCACAATCCCCCAACCCTTTCAGCACTTTCACGCTGAAATAGCTGATGAAATGTTCCTGCTGTTCAAGCTGATGAATTTAAATATATCCAGTTTCTCTAGGTACTTCTAAGGTGTTGCTCCCAGATGATAGCTGTCTCACTCCTCAGACTATGCTGTTACACACAGAGGTGTGAAAACAGGGAATGCCTAGGAAAATTAAGACATAAAGGCAATGAGTTCTTTAGCCTGCCCCATGCCATCTCTCACTTGTTAATTCCCCTACCCATCAGCAAACCCACCTCTTCCCAGAACTTCTTTTTGCAATTAGTTTAACTGCAAGAAAATTTTTCTTCTCTCTAATATTCCTTGCTGGGTTTATCTCCAGCTGGGCTCTGTTCTTGAATTTTTCCCTTACTATCTGAGAAATGCTATGCCACTCTTTTGTTGTCTGTCATTTCCATCTCTTATACATGGCTTTTTGCATCTTAGTTCAAAAGTTATTAATATGTGTGTAAAAAGTAGGTCATACTCAGGATGAATAAGTATTAGACCAGGATAAAAACTTACCAAGTTTAAAGTTTCACAGATGTGAATATTCTGGTGAGATAGAAATTCTGGACTACAGAGAAGATATTATGAAAAAGAAAAGTGTTACAGATACAACAATTTTTTTTACAGCCCTATATATTTGGCAGCTTTTAATTAACAAGAAAAACCAAGCAACCAACCAAACCCAAATGAGAGTCCACTGAAAATGTGATCAAAATGGAAATTCTGCATGCAGACAACTTAAAAAACCCAGATTAAACTAGTACATCATCATCAACATGTTACTTGAACATAGTATTAGGTTTTGATACCATTATTCTATCCTAATTCCTTGTAGTTGAAAAGCATTTCAGACTCCTAGGCTAAGGTGGGGAGCAACAGGTATCAATCAAGTAGTTGCACGTTAAATTATGCAGAGGAAAGTTGTGTACAGAAAAGTGGCAAGGTCTGTTCCAAGATGATATAGAGGATCATAACTCAATATATGTCTTTATTCTGTACCTGTATCCCAGGATACAGAAAGGACACAACATTTTTGCCTCTGATTTCTTCTGCATTACTGTTCCATTCTATATAGGCTGTATTATATCTGTCGGCAAAACATTTAAAAAAAAACCAAAAAAACAAAAACAAACAAACAAACAAAACAAAACAAACAAAAAAACCCAAAACCAAAAACAAAAACAAAAAACAAACAAACAAAAAACACCCCATGACCACATCATGCAACTGAAAAAGCTGGCAGAGCACATACTATTAGAGGTGACAGAAGCAGTAGCAGCAGGTCTTGCAGAAAGAAACTTCATCTTGAGCCAGGTTGTTCTTTACATTTTACCCAGTTTACACAGATTAATTTCAAATTTTTTGAACAACAAATGCACCCTTGAAGAAAAGAGTTCTTAAAAAATCACAATTATAGGTCATTGATGTAATGGTTGGCAGGCTGGCTGTCTTTACAGAGAAAGGAAACTGAATGTGGAAAAGGATTTGAGGCTGGCCCTGGAAAGAACTTGCTATCAGGTAAAATCAAGGCCACAGAAAATAAAATGAATAATTTCACATGACTGAAAATTGTTTCAATAATGCTTTTTCCTTTTCCTTTTCCTTTTCCTTTTCCTTTTCCTTTTCCTTTTCCTTTTCCTTTTCCTTTTCCTTTTCCTTTTCCTTTTCCTTTTCCTTTTCCTTTTCCTTTTCCTTTTCCTTTTCTGTTCTTTCTCTAAATATCCCAAAAATAAAATGTGGGCTAGTAAAATTAACTTATTAATCATTAAGTAATGACTTATATTACCTTTAAATTTAAAAGAAAAGCAAGTTTTACTTTCTTTATTTTCTCTCAAAATGCCTAATTTATAGGAATAAATTTTAAAAAGAGACTACATTACTGGGGAAAATGGGCAAAGCAAGACAAAATAAAAGCAAACAAAAAAAAATCCAAGAAAAAACCCTTATGGTTCATACCTAAATTAGGTTTGATAAATTTATTTTGTGTCACTAAATATCTAAAAAACCAAATCCCTTTCAGAGGTCTATTCTTTATCCTCTGCTGAGTTGTCTTTCACTAGAAGAACTCTACTTTTGTAAGAGTTTAACTCCCCTGAATTGAAGGTGTGAAGTGGATGCCAGTTTTTTCAAATAACTACATGGGTAATTCTATAGATAAACAATTTTAATGAACTAGCTGTTACAAAACAAATGCTACACAAAATAACAATGCCCTTCATGCCCAGTTCACCCTATCACTTCAGTCTGTCTGAAATATGGAGGCTTTTGCTTGTGGTGTGGAGAATGTATTTGTTTCCTTTAGGTAAGCTGGCTGGTTTTGGTTCTCTCTCTTCTATGACCTTGGGGGTGGAGTCAGGACAGATTGACTGATTAGTGAAAATTAGTGCATAATACTGAGGATCTTTTATGTATTATATGTTTGTGTCTATTTTACTGTTCCCTTTGAAAGTCTGCAGTCTAGATTGGCCAAAAGTATTTCTGCTTTTTGTCAGTCTTATACAGATTTTGATGATGAATTCTGATTAATAAAATTGCAGTTAATTAAACTTTGGTGACTTCATGTAATTCATGTAATTCCAAGGCTGCACAAGGCTCTTATCATAATATTCTGTGAAAATCCACAGCAGAATAATAAAATTTTTAGTTCTGGTCTGAGAATATCTTTGTTGGTAGAAGGAAGCATAATCTTTTTTAATTAAGACAAAACTTGTTTAATCTCTTGGTTGATTAATCTGTCCAATGCCTAAGTGGCATTGTTATTTAATAACTGTTCTAGTTTTGCTAAGATCTACCCTTTAGAAGTTTCTGGAAGGAGAACTGGATGAACAGCTTCTTTATTTCTGACTCACTAATTTGATTAAATTACAGTCTACTTAATTAGTTATATTTCTTTTATATCTTTTATATTTTTATATCTCCTATGGCCTTGTCCAAGTAGCAAAGTCTGTAATACTTAGAAATTTTAACACTGAAATTACCATAAAACCCTAGCTTGTAGAGTTCCACATTATGTTTTCATGCTACTACATGAAGATTTTACTCCCCGTCATTGGTGTCAGCAAAACATGGGAAATCAGTAATGCAAGATATTAGAAAGAAATATCTAAAACTCTCTATGTTTATTTTGTTGTGACTCTTCAAATGACTCACAGTGGAGTTTATTTAAAGGTAGAATACCACATGTCAGATCAAGTTGTATATGTAACTATCCTGTACAGCCAGCTGGAGAACAGGGAAGAAACTTTCTCATACCAACATTTCCTGTTTGGGAGTAGTGTTAATAGCTTTTTGCTTATGCAAGTATGCAAATTATATTATAAATGGAAAGAAAAATTGTAGCAGTTCAGCTCACTTTTGCATCACAGGTACAAATTCTTGTTAATCAGAGCAACTCTCAGCTGCATTTCTTCAACATTATCTGAACTGCAAGAAGTCCAAAATCAAAATATATTGAACAGCAACAGCTGGGCTTTATTGCTGAGCCAGATTTCCCCAGAGTTTTAGTAGTACAAACAAATTAATTTTAGTGGTATATTATAGCCTAATTAGTTTAGCACACTCCAAGTGGGCTTTTGTGGATACCTCTCAGGTTTTTCTCTCTGTAAGACATCATTCAGTGTAAGAGTATTCTCCCAAGACTCATGTTTCTTCCCCTTGGCTGAAATCTCCAGAGCTCTGGTCAGTTTGTCCCTGTAGAATACTCAATATATGTCTTTATTTAAAGGCATATTAAGGATTAAAGCCTTCCTGCCTACATGAAAAACAAAGTATATTATGTGAGATGCCAGCCACTGAATGTTACAGCTGTTCCCTACTCCTTTCCCCCTCCCCATATACCGATTTTAATTGTTAGTGGAGGAAGAAATGAAAGTGTGAGAAACAGGTAGTATCTGAAGACTTTGGCTAATTCCAATGATGACCTCCAAATACAAGCCTTTAAGGTATGCTTACTGTTCTAGCAGGTGATCTTCCAGAATCTGATAAATGGTAGCTCACTTCAGTGAAAAGAAACAGAATATATGATATTGATTCTACTGCAGCTCGTTGAAAGGTCTGTTGTATAAAGTAATATTGTGGAATTGCTATATGAAAAAGTGACTACTGGGCAGGAACATTCAATCTCCTCCGTTTTCTCCCACTTTACCTCTGCTTCATGGGAATATGCAATTCCCTAGAAACAATATATTTGTACTATATAATTTTTTTTGCAGTCAGGTGAAAAAAAAAGTTGAATCAACTGTACACATAGTCATAAATATATTAAGCTTATATCATTTCTTGATGTTCCTAGAGCTCCTTGTATATGTCAATTTAATTATCAGCCTAAATATTTACATGCTCAAGTCTTGAATTTCCATGATACCTGAACATCTTATTTGGAAATGCATTTCAAAAACTTGCATTTCAGAGCTGCCTTTAGTATCTTAGTATAATATAGATGTGGATGCACGCCCTGGCATGATTTCAGAGCTTTGACAAATATAAATTTTGTTATACAGATACGAGTATATGCCTAGCTTGGTTTACCATTGAGAGGAATTACAGGAAATGAAGAATAGGCAGTTACCTTTTGTTATCTTCTGTCATTACTATTATTTTTTTTTCTTCTTAAATATGTATTGCAAGGATAAAGCAGCATAATAATAAATTAGAAATAGTCAGAGCTAAGTGTTGTGGAGCAGTGAGCTTAACTGACATGCTTTATAGCAACTGTTGAATAAATCAACAAAACTTGTGCTAAACCTTCATTTGCTTTTGCTCCCAATAGAAAGTGTGTAGTTATTGGTGACAATTCTAAAGCAAAATTACTCTACTAATAGTAATTTCCTGTTGACAGCAGTAGGGAGTCTGCTTGTATATACAGGATTATATAATGCCAAAGTCTTGCCAAGCACTACCTGAAGCACATTATCTTCCCCAGCTCAGAGCGAGTATGAAATAATTTGTGGTTTACAGTTCTTGATTAATTAGATCTAACTTTTACTTAGCATCAGTCTTCTTGTTTTAGAAGATGCAATGGGGCTGTGGTAGCTATGAGAAATAATGAGAAGAGGAAATTAATATAAAATAAAAATGTCAGAGTAATGGATCATGTGTGTTGAGAGAAAAAAAGGAAAAAAGAGGACACATTGTTCATTATAGTGTGTGTTGCCACACAGTGCTTGAGCTGTAAGATAATCTCTTTTTTTATTCACTGTGCTGTATATATTGTTTACATTTTCAAGCAGAAGTTTGAGTGAGATCCCAGGTAAAATGTATGCAAGTGCTGGTGTAAATACAATTTTGTTGCTGTTACCCTCTGAGGCACTAAAGCTAACTTCAGTTAGAACTACAGAGGTGGGGAATTTTTAAAATAGATATAGATATAACAATACGTGCTCATAAGTCACACAGAATCACAGAATCACTAGGTTGAAAGAGACCTTCAAGATCACTGAGTCAAATCCTTGCCCTAACACCACAACTAAACCATGGCACCGAGTGCCAAGTCTTTTTTAAACACATCTGGGGATGGTGAATCCACCACCTCCCCAGGCAGACCATTCCAGTACTTTATCACTCTTTCTGTAAAAAGCCTTTTCCTAATATCCAACCTATAGTTCCCTTGGCACAGGTTAAGTCTGTGTCCTCTCGTTCTGTCAGTTGCTGCCTGGAGAAAGAGAACAACCCCCACCTGGCTACAACCACCTTTCAGGAGGTTGTAGAGTGATAAGGTCACCTCTGAGTTTCCTTTTCTCCAGGCTAAACACCCCCAGCTCCCTCTGTCATTCCTCACAGGGTTTGTGTTCCAAGCCCCTCACCAGCCTCATTCCCTCCTCTGGACAAACTCAAGCGTC
The DNA here is from genome assembly GCA_027886175.1 of Phylloscopus collybita. Lineage (NCBI taxonomy): Eukaryota > Metazoa > Chordata > Aves > Passeriformes > Phylloscopidae > Phylloscopus > Phylloscopus collybita. The sequence goes on along the minus strand of JAJNNQ010000137.1, from coordinate 41,996,074 downwards.
TCAACGTCCTTCCTGAACTGAGGGGCCAGAGCTGGACACAGCACTCCAGGTGTGGCCTCACCAGTGCCCAGTACAGGGGAAGAATGACCTCCCTGCTCCTGCTGGCCACTCCATTCCTGATACAGGCCAGGATGCCACTGGCCTTCTTGGCCACCTGGGCACACTGCTGGCTCATGTTCAGCTGCTGTCACCAGTGCCCCCAGGTCCCTTTCTGCCTGGGCACTGTGCAGCCACACCATCCCCAGCCTATAGCATTGCGGGGGGTTATTGTGGCCAAAATGCAGGACTCAGCACTTGGACTTGTTAAACCTCATCCTATTGAATTCAACCCATCCATCCAATCATTCCAGGTCACCCTGCAGAGCCCTTCTACCTTCCAACAGATCAACACACGCTTCCAGCTTAGTGTTGTCTGCAAATTTACTAATGAAAGATTCAGTGCCCTCATCCATGTCATGAATAAAAATATTGAACAGAACTGGCCCCAGCAGATTCCTGAAGAACACCACTGGTGACTGGCTGCCAGCTGGATGTGGCACCATTCACCATCACTCTCTGGGCTCGGCCATCCAGCCAGTTCATAACCCAGCAGAGAGTGCTCCTGTCCAAGCCACGGGCTGCCAGCTTTTCCAGGAGTGTGCTGAGGGAGACAGTGTCAAAGGCCGTGCTGAAGTCCAAACAGGCAACATCCACAGCCTTCCCTGCTTCCCCAAGGGAAGGTGATCTCCTTTTATGACCATCACCTGGTCAGAAAAGGAGACCAGGTTGGTCAAACACAACCTACCCCTCCTAAACCCGTGCTGGCTGGGTCTGATACCCTGGCCATCCTGTAAGTGCTGCATGATGACACTCATTATAAATTGTTCCATTACCTTACTGAGTACTGAGATCAGGCTAACTGGCCTATAACTACCAGGATCCTCCTTCCCACCCTTTTTGTGAATGGGTGTCACATTCCAGTCATCTGGAACCTCACCATCATTCCAGGACTGTTGGTAAATGATGGAAAGTGGCTTTGCAAACTCACCTACCAGCTCCCTCATCACCCTGGGATGGATTCCCTTCTGGGCCCATAGATTTATGAACATCCAAGCAGCTCAGCAGTTCTCTGACTGCCTTCACCTGGGTAACAGGGGGACCATCCTGCTCCCTGACATCCTACCAACTCAGGTCAGTTGTCCTGAGGACAAGCCATCTTGCCACTAAAGACTGAGGCAAAGAATGCATTAAGTACTTCTGCCTTCTCCTCATCTACAGTTACTAAGTTCCCTCCCACATCCAGTAGAGAACAAGGGTTGATCTTACCATTTCTTTTGCTGTTAATATATTTGTAAAAACATTTTTTACAAAAGTTGCCAAATTAATTTTGAACTCAGCTTTGGCCTCTCTAATTTTTTCCTACATGCCCTAGCAACCTCCTTAAATACTTTGTGAGAGACCTGCCCCTGCTTCCAAAGATGATACATCCTATTTTTATTCCTAAGTTCCTTCAAAACCTTGTTGCCCATCCAGGTTGGATGTTTGCCTTGTTGACTCATCTTTCAGCACACAGGGACAGTCTGTTCCTGGGCCCTCAAGATTTCTGTTTTGAAGCTCATCTCTCCTGAGCTCCTTTGTTTTTAAGGGCTGCTTCCCAAAGAACTCTCTGAATAAGTCTCCTAAATAGGCTAAAGTCTGCCCTCTGGAAGTCCAGTGTAAGAATCTTATTGGTGTTCCTCCTCATTTCACCAAATATAGAGAATTCTGTAATTTCATGATCACTATCCCCCAGGTAGCCTCCAACCACCACATCTCCCACCAGCCCATCTCTATTTCCAAACAGGTCGAACATAGTCCCTCCCCTGGTGGGTTCTCTCACTAGCTGTGACAAAATATTGTCCTCCACACACTCTAAAAACTTCCTGGACTGCCTCTTTTCTGCTGTATTAAGTTCCCAGAAGATGTCTGCTAGGTTAAAGTCACCTACAAGAACAAGGGCTGGTGATGCTGAAACATTCTCCAGCTGCTTATAGAATGGCGTGTCCACCTCTTCCTGGTTGGGTTGGACGATAACAGACGCCCAGTAGGATGTCAGCCTTGTTGGCCTTCCCTTTAATTCTTACCCATAGGCATTCATCTTCATCATCATTAGTTTCAGTGCCCATGGCATCAAAAGCCCCCCTAATATAAAGGGCTGCCCCTCCACCTCTTCTCTCTTTCCTGTCTCTCCTGAGGTGCTTGTAGCCATCCAGTGCAGTGCTCCAGCTGTGTGAGTCATCCCACCACATTTCTGTGATTGTGACTCCATCACAGCTTTGCTGTTGCACCATGGCTTCCGGCTCTGCTTGTTACCCATGCTGCGTACATTAGTGTACATGCACCTCAGTTGGGCTACTGCTTTCCCCTAACTCAGGCTTACCATCCTTGGGCCTGATTCCAGACAGCCCAGCTTCATCCCCTTTCCCCTTCAAACATGGCTTAAAGCCCTCTCAAAAAGTTCTGCCAGTTCATGAGCTAAAACCCTTCTGCCCTTAACAGAGAGATGGAGCCCATCCAGTTCCAGCAGGCCCAGTGCTGAAAATGTTGCCCCATGATCAAAGAACCCAAATTTCCACTGATGACACCAACCCTTGAGCCACTTGTTTATAATATGGGCTTTCCTGTTCCTGTCATTGTTTTTCTCTGTGACCAAAGGGACTAACCAGAACACTACCTGGGCTCCTGCCCTATCAACCACTTGACCCAGTGCCCTAAAGCACCTTTAAATTGCCCTGACACTTCTCTTTTCAATCTCATCACTGTCAGCCTGGAGTATCAGCAGTGGGTAATAATCAGCCCAGGAAGTTTCTCAATAATGTCCCATACCCAGGCCCCAGGGAGGCAGCAGACCTCCCTGTGGGATGGATCTCAACATGTGGGACCCTCAGTACCCCTCAGAAGAAGTCACCTTCTACAACTACCCTTCTTTTCTTTTTAGTGTTAGAGATGGTGATCTGTCTGACAGATGAAGTGTAATTGGGAGGCTCACTGGGCAGATCATTTTCTTCTACGTCATCTGGCTGACCCTCTAGTTCCAGGGGCTCATAGCTATTCTGAAGTGGCACCTAGGTAGGTGATGGGGGTCAGGAGGAATTTTTATTACCTCCTCAAATAGGCACCCATTTCCACTCCCCTTCATCCATCAGGTGTTCTCCTATTTCCTGGCAGTGGGAGGCACGGGAGTCCTCTGACTCCTGGTGGGCCTCCCTCAAGGATGGAAGGGCGGAACACCAACAGTCTAATTCCCTTTCACTTTCCCTAATACTCCTTAGTCTTTGAACTTCTTCCCTAAGCTCAACCACCAACAAAACGATATCAATTACCTGTTCACACCACAGGTAGGCTTCTTCTGCAATGCCCCCTGGTACGCTGGTACCACCTACATGGTACTGATAAGCTCAAACACTCCAAACACTAAAGGGTCTGTACAGACACATCCTCTTGGGAGGGTTCTATTTGGCTACATACACTTTTACTAAATGCAGCTTTTGATCATGTAAAAACCATTACTAACGAGAGAGAGAGAAAACAAACAAACAAACAAACAAACAAACAAACAAAAACAAACCAAAAAACACCAGCCAACAAAAACACAACAGACAACAAACTAAAAACCCCACTAGCAGGAGAAAACCTGCAACCCTGCCTGCACGAATTGCTGTGCAAACTGCCGTGCCGTGCCGTGCCACGCCCCTGTTTGCCCTCTCCTGTTTGCTACACTCCCTAGAGAGCTCTTTTAATCACCCTGCTGCTCGCTGGAGGAAAGCCCTGCCCTGTGCCTGCGTGGCTAATGAGGAGCAGAACAGGGTCTTTCTGACCCTGTGCATTTCTAGTAGTGTTCCTTCCGTCTTGCTTTTCCTACAGGAACCTTCACTGACTTTTGTGGTTGCTGCAAATTCCATGCGGGTACCTCTGGGTATCCAAGAAAAGTTTTTTCAGCCTCCTGTGAAATCTGTCTGTGCTCATTCACTGCTCTTCTCAGGATTACCTCTTCTCTTCTTCCCACCTCTATAATTTCTATTTCATTTTATCATCACTTTCTGTGATCAGGAAGCCTCCCCAAACTGAGTAATCTTCCCTGTCCATGTCATCAAGACAAGTTGCACCTTTTTGTACGAAGTTCCTTTTTCTTCTCTTTCTTAAGACTGCTTCATAAATATGGTTTATGTTTAATAAAAGGATCTGCTTGGAGTACTTTTTTTTTTTTTGCTACTACTGTGAATTCTATTATTTTTATATTCAGAAGTGGGTTTGAGGGAAAGACTTTGTATGTGTGGGTTCATGGATTTAAATCAAAATGTCAAATGTTACAAAATGTTACAAAAATTTTGCAAAGCAGATTACTTGTGAAAAAAATTGTAGGCCTCAGAAATCTCAGCAAGGGGTGCAAATACCAAAGTTATAGGAATTCTTATGGTCATGATATACTCAGTATCATCTGCAACTTGAGTGGGAGGATAGAACCTTTCTTTTCTACTTCTCCCTTCGTGGGTTTGGGCTTCCAGAGATCACAGAAATAGTAACCAAGTTAAATGATTCATTTTCACTCTATGTACACATTCTTTTTAGGATAATTAATTAGAAACATTTAACTATCTAAGAAATTAGACACAGGAAAATCTCTATTCTGAAGAATCGGATAGCAGTGAAATTTTGGAAGATATTTATTTGAATGGATTTTTTTATACCAATTGTCAGAGCTGTCATGAGTGTCCTCAGTGCACCTGACACCATAATGGAACAAAGGATTTAAAGAAACATCTGTACTTTAATATACATGATTAAGATCTGGCTGAATTCTTCAAAACATAAAATAATCTTAAAGTATTTCCAAATGCATTAATTAACAATATTTTCAAAAGAACTTATACACTAGGTGAGAATACAGTCTTTCAGAAATGCTTTGACTTGCTGCACAGCCCCAGAGCAATCCTGATGAGATAAAAAGAGTAGAATCTCACATTGATCAGTCAGGTAATTATCTTCTTATTCTAGAATTATTTTTTTACTTTTAAATGAGGTTCTCCTAGCATAGAAAATGCTAAGTTTAGATAAGGCACTGGTAGAATTTCTGTGGTGTGCAATAAGAGGGAATTGCAGTGTTCCAAACTTGCAATATATTTTTTGAAAAATTTTAAATAGTACATACCTAACTAAAGTACTTTCAAAAAATAGTGTACTTTTTTTTTGTTTGTTATACTGAAAGCCTTATACTGACTATAATCTATAGTAAATATCTCTAATTGCTGTTAATCAAGTGCAGTACAGTATATATCACAGCTTAAATATGTTGTGTTAATAATTTTCTGAGTCATAGTAAAAGAAAGCATATGGACTGAGAAAAAAAAATTGAAATTCAGTACCAGCTGAAAACTTATTTCGTTTTTTTTTCTTCACAAGATCCATTTGTAAATTTAATGACTTATATGTATGTGTTGATAATGGAATGGCAAATATTTTGTGGTATAAGTTACAGCCAAAAATATATGCTTCAAGGTGAATCTTATTCCTAAAAATTTTTCCTGAGTAAATGAGTAGGAATAAGTTTAGTAAAGTGAAGTGGAAGAAAAACAACAACAAGAAATCCTCATTGGTCATTGGTGTAAATTCTGTTGTCCACTATGTTTCATGCTGAAATGAACCACCTAAAACCTCTTAATTACCCGGAGTACGACATTTTCACTTTCAATCTCAATTCATTTTATCTAATTTTGAAGTTAACTTTAAGGTACCACTGCACTGTTAATTTCCTTCTGCTGAAAAGTATGTGATCAACAAGAGACATTTCCAAATTAATATTATCTAGTTACAAAATCTGAATATGCAGCTATTTCTAAGGAAGAATGTGGAATGGGAAAGCATCTATAGGATTTTTTTTGTTTGTTTGTGATTACACATGATCCATTTAGCTGCATATGCACCTAAGTAACAAAATTAATAGGTTATTCAATGTCATATACTTATTGTAGTCCTTTACTTCCCAAAACGCTCAGTTGCAAGCACTTAAGAGCACTAAGGCATGTGTACATCTACCTATAAAAAATATTTGTTTTAAATTTTTTTACATTTATATTTATTTTGCAGACATAGTCTCACTATATTATCTGGAATTTGTCATTAAGTGAATAGATTTGGTTAAGAAATATCATGTGGGCTGGAATATGATTAGCAACTTTAATGACATTTGGTATATCAGATATATTAGTAGTCAGGTGAAAAAAAGTAGAAGATCTCCCACACAAAGCATGCAGCATTAACTGTAACTAAATGGGGGGGAAAGTTGCTTTTAAATAATAATAATCTAAGCTAATAAATGCATCAAGAATATAATTTGCTGTATCTTATTGTATGAAAATGTAGCTAATAAAATGAATATAATCACACATGTAACGTCATTGAAATTTATGGTAAATACAGTATATTTACTCTTAAATATTTAAAATAGACTATTATAATAAATGTAGCATTAAAAACTTGGGTTCTTTCGGGGGGGTTTTTTGGGTCTTTTTTTTGGGAGGTTTTTTTTTTGTTTGTTTGGGTTTTTTTTTGTTTGTTTTTTTGGTTTTTTGTTTTTTTTGTGTTCTTTTTTTTTTTCCTAATACTGATAAGAAGGTACTCCAGAAAAAGAGGGACAATTTCTTTTTTTATTTAAAATGAATAGTCAGACTTCTTCAGATAAGGCTGCTTAATATTAGTTGTTTTCATTTTTGCATTCTGTGCAGGCATTCCAAATTATACTAGAAATTGTCCAGAGGAACAAGACAGAGAAAAGGGAGGTGCTGGAAAGAAAGAAAGAGAAAATAGATGTGAAAGAATAGGTTTAGCTCTAACACTGTTGCCACTAGCCTAGTGCCAAATAAAGCAGCTGCCTCCAGGACACAGAAGATGGGTACTGAAGGGAAAAGGCACAGCTTACACAGAACCTTTATTCAGTTTTGGTTCCTACACTGTTGATGGGTGTTAGTGGTGTGTTTGATTCAGAAAGGTGAAAGTTGTTTGGCTGGAAGACCAATCTATAGTTAGACCCCAGAGGAGATGTACTTCGGAAAATATGAAAGTGAGCACATAATTAAGCCTACCACTTGGCTGGAGTTTTGTATTCTGGGGTCTGAGAATGCCATGTGCTGGAGTTTGTAAGAGACCATAGTCTCTGGCACTGCTTGAGGATCTACACTCTGGGCTTTGCAAGAAAACTTGAAAGGGAGTGTGTGTATGTATGTGTGTATATATATCTATCTATCTATATCTATCTCAGGAAGACCCTTGCCCATTTCTCACCATCTGTCTGCTCCACAGACAACAGCAAGCATGAAAATACTGCTTAAGATGCTTAAGAGAAGTTGCTGTTCACAGTTCTTACAGATGTTTGCTGAAAAACCAATTTGTTTATGAGAAAAATTTTCTAAAAAAAGTCAAGACCATGTAGTAAGATAGTAAGATATTCCAGTAATAAACCTGGGATTTTTAGGGTGACGAACAAAATATCTGTGTGAGGAATTAGTTCTATTTTAAATATGCAAACAATTTATTTGCGAAAGAAACAATATTGTTCTCACCACTGAGAAGGAAACTGCCACATTAATTTACTTCACAGCAGAAAAAGCACTGGGAGAGTAAAATAAGCATTGCAGTATGTTGGATTTAAATGAATATATGAATATGAATATAATATATGAAAATGAATATGTTTTATTGGAGTATGCATTTTGTTATTATTCTCCTTCTCTCATATTCCCCCAAAATTTTCAAAAAGAGTTCCATTAAGGCTAAATTTGGAATATAAAAATGTACTTTGTGTGGGGGAAAAAGTTATATGGTCAAGCTGACATTTGTGGAGGAATTAGTACAATGAAGGTTTAAACTCAATGATTAGATAGAAATTTTTCATTTTACCTCCCAAAGAGGGAGGGAGCTTCTCATCCATGAACTATTTTTATACTGAGGCTGACCATCTATATTGCAAAGTATTTTATATTTATTACTGAATTCTTTGGAGTGTCCACAAAATAGTAACCAGTATGTCAAATATGCAGTTCAGTGTACTGGAGACTTTTTGAGACTGAGTTCTTTAAGTACTGCCCTTTTCAGATGATAACATACTATAGCAGAACAATTAAAACATGCCTGAATTATACATCTGTAGAGTTTTTGGTGGTACTACAATGGTGAGAGATGTGATTTTTATGCAAAATAATGCATCAAAGGGAAGAGGATGTAAGTGCCACAGTAGTCACGCCATTAGCTGTCAGGATGAGTAAAGGAACCTTAGCAGCTGTTTACGGAGACGTGCCAGTCTCAGAGGGAGACTGATCCCTAAATGATTAATTGATTGCTTTCTAAAATCCATAAAATACAACTGGAATGACCAGTTAATTTCCTGCATAAATATGGGCAACAGGCCTGCCTAAATTATTACTGTTAGAAATCCTAAATACTTAGGCAAACATTGAAGAACTTGACCACCTCATTCATTTAAAAGACGTAGTCTGTCACTACAAGAAAGGACTTTGCTATGAATTGACAACAAGACATAAATCACTAAGATTTACTTTAGGTCTGCCCAGTTTTTTGAGATCCATTTTAGTCTGCATGCTGCAATTCTTAGGAAAAAATAAAAAGGAATCAGTAGTAAAAATTTAAAATCAAAAGAAATTTTTTTGCTGCCCACTGCATGCATGCTGTTGAATCATATACACTGGGGTTCCCTTTTTCCAGTAGTATCTTGGAACACATAAACTCATTTTAAGGAAAACCTTTCTTTTTTTGTTTGTTTAGTGAATTTGGTTTTCCCTTATCAAAAAATGCGTGTTGTTGTATTACCAAATGCGCAATCCAGGAGTCAGAGTTCCAACTGTTGCTATTCCAACACAGAGATCATTTTAGGTATCACATCTGTCAGATTTCAGACTAAAACCTCAATTTTATACAATAGGAAGTTTGAACCTTTTTTGAAGCCTAAATTGATCTCCAAGTAACCATTAATGTTATTATGTACAAATTTTGAAAAGTGAGTGATAGGACCCCTATAGTCAATTGCAATGGCTTTGTTTTCTTGTGGTTTTGGTGGGTTTGTGTTTGTTTTTGTTTTTGCTCTTGTTCTTGGGGTTTTTTTTTGGGGGGGGGGGGGAGGGGGTTGGGGTGTTTTTTTGTTGTTTTTGTTTTTTGAGGTTTTTTTTTTGTTTTGGTTTTGGTTTGTTTGTTTTTGTTTTGTTTTGGGATGTTTTGTGGGTTTTTTGTGTGGTGGTTTTTTTCTTTTGGTGTTTTTTATCTATTTCTTTGGACTGAAATTCTTGTGCAACATATCACTTATCTATAGTCTGGTGCAACATATCACTTACATATCTATAGCTGATTATTCTCATCTATAGAGTCATATAAGAGGGTTATTTGATGTATTATTTTTTGTGGTTTTTTTGTTGTTGTTGTTTGATTATAAATAAATTGAGTACATTCAAAATTTATTTCATTTTCCAAATATGCATTTATTCTTCATGCTTGGAATGTATCTATCACTGGAATTTTGTGCAACACAGCTGGTAGTGTTCATAGAGATCTCCAATATGAGAATGCATTAGTGCATTAAATAAGGTTTACTAAGGCACCTTCATATCCATTACTGGAACAAATGATAATTTCTTTTTGGCATGACAAGTGCATAGAAAGCTGTGCTTTTGTGCCTCTGTAATGTTGTTTTTCCTAATGAAGGCAAAGACAAAAAAACTGAAATAAAACTCGTTCTGATTTTTTTTCATTTATTCTGATTTATCTTAAATTATAGGTCTACTGAGAATTAACACGTGTTCTGTGTAAATTCAGCCTGGCACTTAGCATTTGAAATGCAAGTCTCTGAAACATTTTTCAGAATCAAATCCTGGTACACAGAATATGAAGAACTGTGTTCAATGATAATAAACATGGTTTATTTGGGAAGATTACTTTTGAAATACAGCAATCCTCATTCCTTTTCTTTTCTATGTAATCTATTGAAAAATGTGTATAATAGGAGATAATTTATATAAGAAATCAAGTTTTATATCCTGAATTCTTGTCCATGAGAGTATTATTAGACAGTTCTCAGGACTGGATACATCCAAGGATATCTCCTCACCTGTCCAATATTTTCATTAGAGTGAGAGAGTTTCTTATGTCACAGGATTGTTATTTTCTGGATAAATTTACTATAAACTCAAAAAGAGAGCTTTTATGTCAAGATGGACTTTCCTTTTTCTTAGTTTTTAAGATTCATATATATCTAAGTTCTACATGTAAAATAAAACATGAAGAATAATGCCTTGAAGTTTTGAATAAAACCTGAAATAGTCTATCTTTATGTATAATATATCATCCTTGTTTCATTCTTCTGTTTTGATAAGAGAACTGGAAAGAAGATGAGCATTCTCCTGTTGTTTCCCCTATGTTATCCTTAAAAATCTGATTGTGATTATGAATATGAAATAAGATAAAATTAGAGGGGTTTACCCCCAACATCTAGTTTGTAAGCTAATTTTAAGGTTAAAAACAATCACTCCATTTCAATAGAATAAGTAACAACCTATGGTCCTTTTCATCTTTATTATCACTATTTATTTATTTATTTTATTTATTTATTTATTTATTGGTAATCAGGAAGTTCAGGGAAGGTTTATCTAGTTTTATCACTGCAAAAGCAGTCAACAGTACCCCAGCGGAAAATCTTTCTGAACTAAAAGGTTTGGACATGCTTGAACTTGCTCTGAATTCTGCAGTGTACTTCCACAGGGTACATGGTGTTTATACTATGGTTTTTTTACCTCCTTATTTCTTCAGACATTATTTCTTTCTTTAACTGTTTAATTACAGTAGTGTCTAAATGCCCTCCTCAATTTGTCTGGAATTATGTAACAGGGGTTTTGTTTTTGCTTTATTTTCCTCTAGTACCTTAATCTGTTTCTCTCTGTTCACACAGAGCTGCTGAGACTTTGGGCTGCATTAATACAAGCTCTGTGGGTTTCAAGAAACATTAGACTTGCCTTGAGTTTTAGAGGTGAAATTTGATATATGACTTCAAAGTTAGATCCCATTCACTATAATGCAAATAAGGGTTGAAGGAAACAAATATTTAGCTAAGGGACTGATTGCAGGAAATTTGAAGAATCTTTCATCAAGTGTTGAAATTTTAGAATCATATATGTCTCCTTACAGTTCAGCCAGTGGTAGAGAGTTGAAAACAAAACAAGAAATGTTTTGTGTATTATGTGGAAACAGTTGGGAGACTTTTTGCTGAATAAGACACTTACAATTAAACTGAAATAAGATCTCTTAATCAGTAAAATTCGATTCATTTTGTAATGTATGTATTTAAATACATACAAGGAAAGTTCTTTCAAGGAAAACTCAGGTTGTAGATTTGATATGGAATTTTTTTAACACCAAACACTAAAAATTATTAACGATGCAATTATTTTGTTTCTTTTTAATGTGCAATCAATTAACTGAAGAAACGGAAGCAAAATAATAATAATTTTTAAAAAAAGCCTAAAGAGCCAAACAGCTTGGAAATGTTTATGAAAATTGAAGTATGAAATCATACAATTATTAAAACCTTTGGGCTGGAAGAGACTTTCAAAGATCATGTAGTCCATCCTCCTATCTCCTGGGCAGGAATATCTTTCACTAGATCTTTCCGTATAACAATAATGTTTTAAAATTAAATGGCTGACTGAAAAACCTCCAAGTAGCAAAAAACCTTAAAAAAATAGTAGTAACAGAAGAGTTGAGGGAAGGAGGGGAGTACATTTTAGGTGGTTTGTTGGAGGTGTTTTTGGTTTAACATAGGTGGATCTTTACTATTTGATTTGTAATGGATCATAAATCCTTTTGCTTTTCTCATTTTTATCTTTGTCAGGTGGAGTACAGAGGCACATACATTAGTATTTTGATGCATGCATCCTATATATTCCCAGTTTCTATCTTCATAGAGTGGTGTCTTCGAGCATGATCTAGTTTCCCTTTGGTTGAAACAAAATAAAACACAAAAAAAGACACCCTAGGAGCACATGATACATTCCAGCTGCATATTCAATAAGTGCGACAAATTTAGACACCAAGGAAATAAGTGGACCTCTGGGAAAAAAAAAATACATAGTGTGTCATGTCAGGACTCCTCAGTGAACTGTTACATTTTACAGACATTGTCTGTATTTCACATCTTGGTAGTTATAGGTATAGTCAGCTTCTCTTGGGGAAGGTGTGAGTGCTTGTGTGTTCTTCCACTTACAAAATTGTTCAAAAGGTATTTAGTCTCTACATAGGTTCATAAGAAGAACACGCAGCCTTTAATGGACATCACGTGGTAAGTTTTGAGCCTGATTTGGAAGCCAAGGAGTTGTTTCACCTTTTGTCAGACAATGACTGATAAGGCATAATTAAAGTAAACACATTCAGAACTTTAAATGAAGAATTCCTGGATTATGTTGGTTTTTTGTCACATCTTTTACTTACCTGTGGCCAGCCAAATACTTAAATGGGTGTGGAATATATTTGTTCTATTTTCTTCTGTTATGTGGCAAGGAAATGAGAATCAGACAATATACCAACATGCCTCTTTTGGGGAGGGCAAAAAATCCCCAACAAAACAAACCCCTTACTGTTTAATAATATATATTTCTGCATACTATTACTACTTTTCTTTCTATTGTCTTTTTAAAATGCACAATGAAGAAGGCAAGAAAATAGGAAGTTTACAAAAAGAGGAATAAACATCAGCATATTAAGGTCATATATTTCCATCCTTCTTCCTGCCACTAAGTCTCAATTAATGTCTTCTGGGAACCACTTCACATGGAAGACAGTTTGAAGAGAGACTGAAGCAAATTTTTCCACAGAACTTGAACAGCCTTACCCAAATAGTACACCTAGGTCTTTTTTTCTCTTCAAGCTTACATGTTTCTATCTTGAAAGTAATTTCCCATGTTATAAGTGGTTACTGCATGAAAATCACTGGCAGAAGGGCATTAACGTGCACTCATAATGGAAGCCAACACTTTTCACTATTACCTCTTAAGATTAGGAAAATTATTTTTATGTGTGTTTTATTTTCATCTAGACCTAATCCTCTATGAATCTAAAAGAGAAAAAAAGCAGCAAGCTATGGCCTAAAAACATACAAACGCTGACCACAGGTATTCCAAGAACAAACAATGAATAAACATATGACACATCTAAAGTTGTGCAAGTTTATTTCACAATAATGAAAATAGGCTTCAAAAAGTTAACTAAATGTATATATGGAAACACATTGCATTTTTTTCAGTTACTACATGTGTATGCAAAATACAATATACAATTGCAAAAAAGTCTCACTTTCTTTCACTGAAGTTTTTGCCTTTGAATTGCATATCTCTAATACCACTGGAGTTCCCCATTGAAAGTTCTTCTCTGCTATGACAATCTAAAAGGACAGGCAGGTAAAGCTAGGAGAATGGCAAATATATTCTGAATTTATTAACCAGTATTTTTTCTCCGGTGAAGAATGACAGGGAAATAGGAATAACAAACAGTTAAATTTAAAAACAGTAAATTTAGTTCCTTTACTTTTTGAGAATCACCAGTTACAAGAGACTAGTAGATCTAAAGATTCAACCATATATATATATATTTTAGTGTATCCTATTATATAGAAGGGGTTTTAATACTCTTCAGAAATTTCTCTTGTAACTGTGTAAATCACACTGCTATTTAAGTTTAAAAATTAAATAGGCACAGTGTATGACTGTGGTTTATAGAAGCCAGCTTTCCTAAAGTTTTGAGATACCCAGGTCAAAGTACTCTTAAAGCAATTACAACTTCAGTTACACAGGCAGGTAACGTCGCAGAGTTACAATGTCTACCACTCCATGATCACCTTTTTCATCCTCTGCTCATTATGATGTTGCTGTCTTTTGAGCTATTGAAACCTGTTTTCATAACTGGATGATAGCACACCAAAAATATCTAGCATGCTATGCCAACCGTGTCACCTCTGCTTCCATCTGCGTCTCTCTGATTGAGTCCAAAAAGATATTAAACTGTACCAGTAGATAACTTGGAAAGGAAAAACAAAACAAACAACAGACAAACAAAAATAAACCTCACCAAAACTAAGCCAGACCAAAATAAAAGCTCTATTAATTTTTCTCTTGGAAATGTCTGAGAAATTCTTGTGAATCTCTGTCTTGTTCTAATATTCTGCAAACCAAGTAACTATGCTTTGTTGGGTGTCTTGGACCAAATCCCTAAACATCCTCAAGGATTATTAAACCTTTTTTTCCTGGAAGAAAACAATTGTTACATTCTCCCTTTCTCCATCTGATACTAAAAAAGAGAAGGCTGAGAAGAATATGTGGTGAAAGGTCAGAATTTCACTAAGACGTTTTGGATTACTATGTCTCCCTTGCTAAATTGGTTTTCTCTTTTCTTCCATGTCACTCCCCAAAATTCATCAGAAACCTCCTAGAAACTGACATGTCAATGTTACTTATTCAAACCAGTGAACAGTAATGAATCATACCTTCTAAAATAACGATACCACAAGAAATACTGAATTACAATTTGTTCAAGATAGTAGATTGTTATGAATCTGTTAAGAAGCTTGAGACATTGATGTAGCTGTGTAACCCAAGTTGCTGAGGCTCCAAGAAAAGCAACAGATTGTCACTGATAGCTCTGGCTGAAGCAGTAGATGCTGAGAGCAGGGAGATGTGAGTGATTATCATTCTTAAATTAATAAATATCACACAAACCAACACTGTCTTTAGGGCTAGCAGGTGGTTTTCAGATTTTTCCCTATTGTGAGGAGAAATTGAAAAATTTAGTGCTGGGCTGCTGCACAATGTGATCTTGGCAGTTTTATTAATTGGAGCAGGAGGTGCTGTAATTGTGTGGGCAGGAGAAAAAAAAAGAATCTAATAATCTAAAATAATTTAAGTAAGATGTTTTGGCAAAAAAAGGCAAAAAACTTTAGGAAACATTTAACCAGAATATCACTGGAACTATGAACTGAGGATTTTGGTGGCTTTTAGTGAAAATTGCAGAATTGTTGAGGTTGGAAGGTCACCTGGAGGTGAGGTAACCTAGACAAAACTGCCTGCTCAAACAGGGCCATCTAGAGATGGGAGGTTTGGACTAGATGATCCTGAAGGTCTCTTCCAACCAAAACCATGATTCTATGACTTGTGATATTATTATCTGGTTACATGGAAAATGTACAATTATTAATTACAGGGACTGCAGCACAGCCACTGTCAGCTAGAAGTGTGAGTGTTATAACACCCTAAATAATCTTAGATCAAGGCTGCATGGGAAACTTTTTAATCCCTTTGGATTATATGTTACTTTGGGGTATATTTATGTGTTGTATGTACTGAAAAATTTGACCTCGTCAAATGCTTGCATATGCTTCAGGGGTGGTTATTGGGACACAGGACAAAGAAGCTTCCAAAAAAAATAGGTTGGACATAATTCCTTCAGCGTCAAACACAGAGGCTCTGTGGAGCTGTGGCTTTAGTAGTTTAGGCCCCAAGGAAATCTGTAAATGTTGATCATGCCTTTTCACTTCACCTGGTAGAGTTCTGTTAATGTGAGTGAATGTTTTACCTCAGGGCATGGGGGAAAAAAAAGAGACCTCTGCATTCATGTCCTAAAGATTTTCAGTCTCTTCATGCCTGTTTGATGAAAGCAGGGTTTATATCTGTTTCTTGGAAATATTTATCATTCTCAAAATGCTCTAGCACTAAGGCTATGTTCATATGTATTCAGCTGCATCTGTGTTTATTTACAGCTTAGGGTACGGGGCTGAATTTCCATGATATAGAGAAATCAAGTCTGAGAAAGTCATTAGAGGCAGATATCCAAGACTTCAGAAAACTAAATCAGTTGAAACTAGAGAGAGGATTTGCAAAAATAGCTGATTACTAGGGAGCATGACTCTTGGAAATGATACTTTTTTATTAATTGTATTTAATGTTTTAGAGGATAAAAAAACTTAATTTAATATGTTTAATGAAAAACTCCTGCCCTAGTGTTTTCAATGTAAAAACTTATTACATAACAGTAAATATTAGTTACCTTGTCAAATAGCTTTGGAACTAAAGTAATACTCAGAAAACTTCAGTTCTATCTTTCTTTGTGAAATAGGGCAATAAGTTCATAATTAAAAAGAAAAAAAACCCAACTTGTTACACAATATTTTTTAGAGGCATGGCAAAATATCAATCACATATTTTTGGAGGATTATCTAGGATTATCTACTAAGACTAAACATGGTGATTGTTCCGAATTTTAGCTATCACTTCATTTTTTGCCAACAAGGGGAAAATACTGCACTTTCCTTTCCTACAACATTGAAAATGGAGATAATTGCAATGACACTATACCTATTAAAAACAAAACAGAAAAAACAGGTAGTGGGAAGATGAACTGAGTGTAAACAGATAAAGTTTTGGAAACAGGGATAATTCCCAACACTTAGATTTTTGGGCATGCTTATGAAATATGTTGCCATTTATCAACTTTTGAAAGTTTGAGTATTTTTTCATATAGAAAAATGTAGGGGGTTTTTTTGTTTGTTTTTGTTTTTGTGGCTTTTGTTTTGTTTTATTTTGTTTTTTGTTTTTCTTTTCTTTTCCTTTCTCTTTTTTAACCTGTGGCTTGAAAGAAAGCAGCAGTGAGAATGAATTTCATGCTAGTAGACACTTTTAAGACTAGATTTAGCTGCAGTCACATTAGCTTAGATAATGGGAGAATTTTTCTTCATTGAAAATGCTCCCTGTCGCTTAAGAAGAACTCACTGAGGCAGCCTGCCATCTAGCTTTTTCACAGCAAAATAGGCTTGCAGACTGCAGATGAGAGACTCGGGAGCAGAGACAATTTTAACTTAGCCATCCCTAATTTATCTCAAGCTTTTTCAATTCATCTTCACTGCTCTATGCACACTGGAACACCAGATTGTCAACCCCTGGGAAAAGAATGCAGCCAGGGATCTAGAGAGCTGTCACATCCTGAGAAATATTTAAATTGTGCTGATTTTCTTCTGGAGTGCTGAGCAGAGGGAATGAAACTCTCCATCAAGTCATAGCTTTGCGGGCAATAGATCAGAGGATACTGCCAGTTTTTCTAATGGATTATTGTTATCGGGCAGGTTCTTCCTGAAGGTATGTAGTTACTCTCTCGATTCATTACCCGCACTGTTTATCAGGTAATGATCTAATGAACTGGTAATCCAGATACATTAAGAAAAATGTTAACTAAGTAGTCTGTATTGATTGAATGATTGCACTTTATTGCAGCATGTTTGCAGGTAAAATACTCTGAGCTACTTACTGTAGATGTGCTGTACCTACTGCTAAGTGCTTTGTCAGCAATCCCCCCAAGCAAAACCAAACCCTAACCTTTAAACAAAAAAGCAAAAATCCATTGTGATGCATATAATATTGCCACAAGTTGATGCTGACTGTCCAGAGAATGTTGTTTTTTGAAACAATGATTAATCAATAGCAAAATCATGTCTGATTTTGAATTTGTTATAGATGAGTATTAATTTTGCAAAATATTTTCCTACCTTGGTAAATGCAGAACTCCCCTTAAAGTACTATAAATTGGATATCTGGAGTTAGATATTTTCTTTTTTACTATGATGTTCTGTCCTTTCACATGGGGGGCTACAATATTTCATTCTGAAAATCTCTGATAGATATGTGACAGATGTCTGTTGTTGCATCTGTACTGCCACACTCCAGGAGCTTCTTAGTAAAGCATGAGGATTATATACCACAACAGGAGGTTTAAAAATAAAATCTGTAAAGAATTTCTTGCCTTTTAAACTTCTGTGTTTATATAGGAGTTACAGCATGTTCCTCCTAATCTGAATTGCTTACTGCATGTCTGTAGCTTGTGAGGCAGCCTGACCTAAAAATGAAAGATCTCTAAATTGCAGAAGCAGCCAGACATTTTTGAACTATTCCAAGCGCGGGAGTTGCTGCAGAGATGGAAAAAGCACTGCCACATTTAAGTTGCAGTCCTGGCCTTGTTTCATTTCCAAGTTAGCACTCTACCTGAGCACAAGCTCTGAGACTTGAACACAAATGGGCAGGTACAGGGCTAAGCAAGAGTTAAGCCCTGAGAAAAATAAAAATTCTTATCTGTAGCTTCTTGTCCAGCGCACTGGCTGGGCTGCTGTCATGCTACCAGGAATAAATGATGTATGAGCTTGTCTGTGGTGTACTTGATAGTGCAGTGGATATGCTGAACTGGATTTTTAGACACAAGACAGATGTTTGTCATATTTTTGAATATACTGCTGAAAGAAAGCAGTAAGATAGAAATAGCAACAAAGCTGGGGTATGAAGGAGGTCTCAAAAGCCCATATTGGTTAAAAGCAGCAAATCTGAGACAAGAGCATTTTCTAGTATGTTTATCTTCCTCTGTTTAAGGAATACAGTATGTTCAAGGCATTAATAAAAAATTACAGTAGTACATGTTGCTCCTGTATGCAACACCTGAAAGTTCCTTTCCTCTACTGTCTTGGAAAAGCTGAAGAGAAAAGTAGAGAGATTGATTCTATCCCATTTCCAATGAACTCTCTTAAAGCACTTCCTTTCCTCAGAAAGACTCAGGCAAGGAGGCTTCCATTAAGCTCTCCCTAGAGGCTCCTATCATCAGAAAGATGTTTTTTAAAGGAAATGTGCACACTAGCTGTGTTTTCCCCAATCTCCCAAACTTCTCACTTAAATATACAGAGGCATCATAACATGCTTCTAGATACCCATGGATATTTTAGCATTTTTTGTAATCACTTATGAATGTCACAACCTAGAGGGTAATACAGGCTTTTCTTATTGTATATTGCTGATATGAAAAGCTAACTTTTCCAGATCGCATTCCATTTTGTCTCCTTTGGGTCCAATTATATGTTTCCCTTTAAATGTTTGGGTACTTTAACCACTAGCTTTTTAAATATAGTTGTTTCTGATATATGGGATTGGGGAGTAACCAAGAGCAACACAAAAGTGTCTTTTCTCCAAAGCAAGATGAAACAAAACACAATAATGTGATATTAAATAACAGAAAATAAATGAAGGTTAATAGCTTTATGTTCCATCTTTACCTTCTCATGGTGTTTTATTTTTCTTTTTTATTTATCACAATGTGCAGTAATGCCTTTCCCCCATTCTCTTGATAGAGAATTCTGAGGTACCCACATATTATGCCATTTTCAGGTGGCTTTTCTGCTGCTGATAACCTTTTCTTTTGTAAAGAACTATATTACAAAATGTGGTATAGCATAAATGTATGAAAATAGTCTGGGAAGAAAGCTGAAGCACAGATTGTTATGGTATAAAATTTATAATCTGTAGTCATCTGCCTGTCCTGGTTCCACTGATATTCCTGTTCCACCTTTAGTTTCCTGTTCTTTCTTCTTTCCCACATTAACAAGTTTGTAAAAAAAAAAAAAAAAAAAAAGGAAAAACAAGTTATACATAAGAATTTACAGTAATGTAACAAATACGCCCATTATATTTACATTCTTCACCAGTCCTTAGCCAACACTGCTTATCTCCTGTGCCAAATTTTGCTGAAGTAAGCTTATGGTTGACTGTATTCTTTCCTTGATACCATAGGTTCTACTCCTTCCTGTTCTGCTGTGTGCTAGACAAATCACAAAAACAAAAGGACAATTTTTACCTTTATATGCAATGTTCCTGGTTTTCCCTTGTGCTTATTTAACATCTGTTTGAGTTTAGAATTTGTTCTTCTCCCAGAGTGAGCCTCTAGAAGGTAAAGATATTGCACTGAATTGATACCAAAAGGGCAGCTTCTTGAGTCCTTCTTCCTTGTTTTAGATTTAGCAATATGTTTGTAATAACACATAATTCTATGCAGTGGATAGAAATAATATCTCTAGGAATATTTTTTGGAAAAAAGTAATTCATTACTCTTTAATATCATCTCTTCTTTGAACACTAGTAGCTAACTTGTGGGAAAAGTGCATAGAAGAAGAAAGACCTAGGGGCATGGATAATGATAAAATGAATGTTCTCAGGCAAAACCTGGGTATTTCTAAGATCGGGATGTGCTATGACCTGATTTGTTTCTTCCCTTTATAAGTCTTTCTGGGTTTTAGGACTGATTTGTTGCTGTTTAAGCATTTATTAAATGAATTATTTTGTTTCATGTGCATCATTTACACAGGCCATTAGCTAGACAATAGATTCAATTATATGTTAATTCTGCTAAGGTTTAAATAAGTCTAATGACATACAGAAAAATTGTGTTTTCACATACGGAATTCCAGAATATTGTAAAGAAATTCAAGAAATAGTGGTGGAAACAACATATGAAGCTAATTCTCGTTTGACCAGTTGTCTTATTTTGGGTGAAATGATTCAGCCCACTCTAAGTGTGATCCAGTTTCTTAAATTGTGGGATACCTTGCCTAGGTACAGGTACAAGTCCAAGGCCTCACACAACATTCGTGCAATGTTTACAAATAGTAAACATTAATATTTAAGTGACTAAGTAGATATATGTTCGTATCCTAATAATTTTTAAAAAAGGAAAAATAAGCACTTAAATTCACTTCTCTTTATTTTTTTATTTCTTTATTTTTTCGCCATCTCTTAAGAGAATTCAGATCAAATAATAACACAATTTTAGTGACTTATTTCATCCTAAAAGAAAAAGTGAAAAGCAGCTGGTATTCCTGTTGAAATGGACATGCCTCACAAAAATATTTACAAGTCCTTGATTAAATGAATTAATTTTGACTTTAGGGTAATAACTTCCAGACTATGTATTTTTAAGGTAATTTTATAAGAGTGGATATTAATTCTTTTGTTATGAGATTACCTTAGTTTACGTGTTTTAAGGAAAGCATTTTATTTTGAAACACTTACAAAGATTTGGAGTTTTCTGTTTGTGCCCTCCACCCACTCTGCACTCAACAAATGCTATGAAACCACATTTGAAAATCTCTGATAACTACCCCCTATTACCTGTGGGGAGACAAAAGGAGATGCTGCGAAGGCAGTCTCCCTCCTGACATGTTACACCTGTGTTAATTATCCTAGAGTAGAAACAGCCTTGCCCTCACAGCCATGGGCCTGATAAAGAGTGAGTTAGTTGGAGTTGAAGTCAGTTGGAGTCTGCTTGCTGTGCTGTGCAGACCTAGGGACAGGAGGTCGTGCAAGGGCCAGAAAAGGTAAGATACTGTACGTAGGACAGACAGGGTTAGGCGGCCGTGCCAGGGTCAGGAAGGAGCGAGCCAGAACAGAGGGACAGACAGAGCCAGAGCTGAGTGGAGCTGCTCTGAGAAGATACAGAGAAAAGGTGTGGGAGACTTTTTGAATATCAAGATGCTGATACTTTAAGCCTTCTGATGAAGCACCTCGAGTGCGAGTGCAGTGTCTATGTCGAGTACCACCACATACATCGACTGCGACAATTACCTTTCTGGAAAACCCAAATTGTAGAGTAAGAAAACCTGTAGGTATATGGTTCAAAGATCATTTCAAATAAAGTTTTTACTGTAAATTCAAATCTTGTTCCACCTTGCTATGCAGTACAAAGTAAATATGATTAAAAGAGTGAGAATATCATATACATTTAATTTTTTCTTACACTTTTTCTTTCTTTTATGTATTACAAAGTTACTCTGAAATATCCTGGGCTGGTCTCTTTTTCTTGTCAATAAATATGCAGCATTTCCTGCAATAGGTATTTTTAGGTGCAATTAAAATTTGGTTTGTTCAGGGAGATTCAATATTGTTTTTCTAACTTAAGGCTGTCATTACAATTACTGTATGACATAGAGAGATAAATCTCTTTACTGAAGAAATTGTAGTGATAGATCTTGTTCCGAATGTCATTTAATATCCAGTTTGCTTCTTTCTCGCACTTCTGGAAATCACTACGTTGATGGCAATGGAATAAACGGGAGTGGAATCAGATTCTGTATGTTTAAGTACTCCAGTTGCCCCTTAACATCCATCAGCATGAAGTTTCTGTCTTAAATTGTGTCTACTAGTAAGACTTTGAAAGATGCATAATTTGTTTGCACATAAAACTGCTTATGCTTTGCTTTTTCAGATGCTGCTGAAGACTGGCAACACTTTTCAACAGTCCATAGCTTCTCAAATTTTGAAAGCTACTTAATCAGAATTTAAGGCAGATGATAAAACTATATTTAAAAGAACTGTAAAAAAAACCTTGATTGCTTCTTATTGCCTTTAATGCCCCAAACTTTCATTATTTGAAGCAGGTGAAATGTGTATTTTATATGGATATTATTTGAAAGACACTTCTGAGGTGTGTTGCCATCACAAAAACTTCTACTGAAATACTTTTCAGGTTCTAATTTGACTATTTTGGAGCAACAATTAACTTTGAGAAAGATTGGCAAGCATGCAAATTTTTGTGTGAACCAAGAAGCATTTCTAATTTGTGATTTTAAATGTGTCAAGCATTTAAAGGAAGGATAGAAGAGTTCTCTGTAAAATCAAATTACACTACTAAAATAGGAGGAGTTAGTAACTGTCTCTAGTGAAGATTTACCTTCTTTCTCCAGTATTGCCTCCAATGCCATTTGATTAAATTTCATTTTTCAGGTTGAGCTTTTCTGATATTTTATGACAAAAGTTAGAGAAACTCAAATTTTGAAGATATATAAGGACAAGCAGGTTGTCCTTAGCTGTTGGTTCATATACAGCATAAGAATGAAAGAGATTAATAAGATATTTTATCTATCCTCTGCTTGCTTGCAAAGTCATGAAGAAAACAGACAATATAAAATGGAAAAAAAACCCCAAAAAAACAAAAAAACACCAAAAAACAAACAAACAAAAACAAACAAAAAACAAACAAACAAACAAAAAAAAGGGCAAAAAAAACCCACAAAAAAACCAATGAAACAACCAAACAACAACAGATTCACAAAATAGTTTATGACTCTAGGAAAAATATTTTGTTCTCTTTTTTGTGTTCTGTACTTCCAAGAACGTTAATAGAATGGTGGCAAACAATGTAGCACAGTCCCTGGAATTTAGGGATGATTTTTAACACTTTGAAATTCCTGAACTATCACTCCCATAAATGGCCTTTCACACTCAGCATTTGATTCACACCCTCCTATATAATATGTTAGTATAATGTATGTATAATGTTAGTATAATCATAACCATAATAATATGGTTAACATAGTATAATCTATGTTAACCATCATATGGTATGCTTTACTAGTGTGCCTTATAGGAAGTGAGTTTGTGCATCAGCATGATGCAACAGCATCTACCTCAGCATCTTGCCAACACCAAAAGGAATTTAATGCTAGCTAGGCCTTCCCTCCTCTGGAAAGGCTTTGACTGTGAAGCTTGCTAAGCCCCTCCATCAGCCAGTAAGAATAAGTCTGATAAAAAACTAGCTTCACAGAAAAAAATGAATAGTTTTTCAATAGTTTAGTAATTTGAATCATGTTATCTAAGGATCTGAGACCTGAATCACAGCGTCAAAATACCATGGAGACTGAGGCTGTCAGAGTAATGAGGTGGAAGGAAGAAATTCCTCCTTTTTGCAGCAGTAAACTGTTAAATTACAACAGCTGTGACATTTAACCTCACCTTAAAACTGCCTTACATGCTTTGCATGTCTCCCCTACCTCCTGTCAAAAAGTGTCAGTGAAGGAAAAATGAGATCTGTGCTCACTTTCAGAAAAGAACTTATTTCTCTGGTGTGTGCCTCCTTGGGGAAAAGCAGACTGGCAGCCAGACAGGGAGGTTGAAATCACCTAGAGCTCTGATGCTTCTCTTGTCATCAGAACACCTGCTGCAACGTTAGTCAAACTGGTGAGTCAATAAGGATCTTTAAGAAGTATCTAAACAGTTTACCTGATCTAGTGAAAGAAATCCCAGATCTGATCAGTTTTATTAAAGTACTTCACTATATACTTGATAGTCAAGTAGTTTGTTATTGGCTTTTGTTGTGCTTTTAATTTTGTTTTGTTTGTTCTTTTTTGTTTGTTTGTTTCTTTTTTTTAAGCAGGTTTTTCTAAAAACTTCCTTGCTTGGTAGGTTGTTTGCTGGGTTTGTTTTGTTGGTTTGTTGTTGTTGTTGTTGTTTGGTGTTTTTTGTTTGTTTTTGTTTTGTTTTTAAATTCTGGATCTGTCAATCTTTTGTGAGAACCAAACACACTCCCCCCCGACCAAAAATAATAAAATAAAAGTCTGGGGTTTTTTTTGTTTGTTTGTCTTCCTTGTTTGTTTCTGGCTTCCACAATGCTGGAGATTAGAGGTACTGGGCACACTAAGCTAAACCTGTGTGTAAATCTTCAATTGGCAATGCTTTAAAGGTTTCTAGGTTTGCACAATGTGTGTTACTGCATCTTAAACTTTAGCTCGATCAGGACCATCTTTCTTCCCATGTATCTAGACTAAAGATCTTGAGTGGAATTCTAATACAGTAAAATAGAATCATAGAATCAGAGAATGGGTGATGTGGGAAGGGTCCTTTGGAAGCAAACTGGTCCAGCCCCTTTGGGGCCACTTAAAACTGGTATTACAACACCATGTGCTGTCAGCTTCTACCTACCTCCAAGGATAGAGATTATGTCAGCGTGTAGTGCTCATGTCACACTCACAGCAAGGAAGTGACTCCCAGTGCTCAGAGGATACTTCCAGTGCTTTGATTTGTGCCCATTGCCTCTGGTCCTGTTGGTAGACACCACTAAAAAGGGCATCCTATTTTTCACCATCTCTTTGAGCATTTATACACATTAATAAAATCTGCCCAGAGGCTTCTCTTCTACAAGCTGAACAGTCTCATCTCTCAGAATTTTCTCATAGAAGAAATGGTCCAGTCCCTTCATCATCTTTACAGCTCTTCAATGAAATGTCTCCAGCTTGTCAGCATCTCTTTTTGTACTGAGGAGCCTAAAACTGGACACAGGATTCCAGATGTGGCCTCATCAGTGCTGAGTAGAGGGCAGGTATTCCATATCTCAATGTACTGACAATGCTTGCCTCATGCAAATTGGGAGCCTCCTTTATGGCAAAGGTGCATTACTGGCTCATGAGCAATTCAGTGTCCATCAAGACTCCTGGTATTTTTCCACCCAGCTACTTTCCTGCTGTGTGTCTCCTGGCATATACTGTTGCATGGGTTGCTCTTCCCCAGATACTTCCCTTGTTGAAATAAAATAATACATCGCTTAAAAAGACTATAAAATTCGCTTTCTTTATATATGCATCTCAAACTGTTTTGAGGACCCCAGGTCAAATTAATTCATTTTCTTAAATAAATTTTAAAAATTAAGGATTATAAAACTATGATTTCAGTTAGAAAATCAAGATGTTTTTTCCCTTTCGTCAGTCTTATGTTAATGACTCCTATATACTCTGTAGAAATATGGCACCAGTGATCACCAGCAGCGTTCCTCAGGATTCAGTTCTAGGGATGGTTCTATTTGATATATTTTCCAACACTATACAATTAGCAAGTTTTCTGATGATACCAAGCTGGTGGGTGGGGAGGACTTGGCCTTGCAGAGGGATCTAGATAGATTAGAGCACTGAGCTATGAACATTAACAAGTCAAAATGCCTGATTCTGTGATTCTGCACCTGGGACATAGTATTGCCTGGCTCTAATATAAATTGAGAGAGGAATGACTGGAGAGCAGCCCTGCAGGAAGGGATATGAGGATGGTGCTGAGCAGCAGGTTCTACACAAGTCAGCAGTGGTCCTTTGCAGCCCAGAGGACAAAATGCATTGTAGGGTACACCAAACACTGCATGACCAGCTGAGAAAAAGTGGTAATTAACTCACTGTACTTGGTGCAGCCTCACGTTGAGCACTGTATGCTGTTCTGAGCCCCACAATTTGAGTAGTGAGAGTCATTTTATGCATCTAGTGGGCTCTGATGAAAGGCCTGGAGTGAATGTCTTGTGAGAACCAGCTGTGGACTTTGGCTTTGTCTGCTTTGCAATACGGGAGTCTGAGGGGCAATAATAAAGATGTTAAACAGTACTGACTCTAAACTGAGCCATGTGAAACACCACTAGTGACCACCTGCCTACCTGATGTAACACCGTTCACCACTATGAAGATATCAAGCAGAACTTTACCATATACAAATACATATAATTCTCTTAGTTGTTTTATTTAGTTTATTATTACTAGAGGAATTTTTTAAAAAAGTAAAAGGAAAAAAAGAGAAAAAAACAGGAATGAAAGAAAAATCCTTATTCAAAATTGAAATTACCTGGGCATATAAATTTTAACACTGGCATATTTTCTCAAACCGAATTTGTGTAAATATTGGTACAAAATTGTGTTAACAGAAAGAGTTCAAATTCCATACTGAGAGTCTCTACATATGAAATGAGGGAGTGTGGAAGAAACAATGGATAGAAACCCCAGAAAAACACGTGAGCGGAAATACTGAACACATGGCAGCATTCACTACAGTCATTGTTTCATAATGACCTTGGTAGAGAAAAATGCCAGGGTGTATGGATTGAACCATAAAGAGGAAGCAATTAAATTTTGAGACAATAAAGATCACTTACTGGATGTGGTGCATTTATTCAAAATAAAAGTACTGCAAACAGTATCTTTAATGGTATAAGAATGGCAGACTTCCAGGTCATTTTGGAGAAATACTTGGTCTCTGTATGCAATAGCAGTCTTATAAGTACATGCAGATGAAACCTATTAATTCTTTCCTAGAAATTAATGTGAAAAAGAAATTCTTTATTGATAAATCAGTAGACAAACTCAGTAAGCATAAAAAAAAGAAAAAAGAAAAGAAAAAAAAAAAAAAAGAAAAGAAAAAACTTAATCCACAGTTCCATGCTGGTAACCTGAACATAATCTGCTGGTTATCTTTTCCAATTCAGTATTTCTATGAACATATAAGGGCAAACTATTTATTCCTAATAGCTTGAAACTTTGAAACTTCCCAGCCTTAGGCATACTTTATCTGAGGGAATGCATTTTTTCTTGTGAGTATCCCTCCTACCTATATACAAGATTTGTACAAGAAGACGTTCATTATCACTAGATCTTCATGTTAGTTTTGTTCCGTAGACAGAGATTCCTTTTGAGATTTCCTGTAGGTTCTCTACCTGCTCTGTGATGAGGATTTAGATTTTTCAATATTGTCAAATTGTGTAACAGAATCTCAAGTATGCACAGCCTATTCCCAGTCACAGATAAAAGGTCTTCAAGTAAACACACTTGGTTCAGTGCCAGTACTGCATGTCAGAATTCTCAGCTTCAAATGAAACCCATCTTACCCAGGTAGAACATACGCAAGGGCTCGTACAGAGACTTTGAAAAGCCTAAAAAAGGATTTTAATTTTCAGTTGTAGATTTTTTCAGTAGATTTTTTTTGGTTTTAATTTAGATTTAGTTATATGCAATATAAAATACTACTTCATTGTAAAGTGAAAATCTGTTGGCAAAGAAACAGAAGAACATAATTTCTGAAATTTACTGGTACATCATGCCAAAATGAAATAACCTAACAACCTGAAATTTTATTCTTAGTCATTGAACTTAATCCAAAAAAAAAGTTACACTTTTCAGAGAACATATTACATATTTACCATGCAGAATTGGTGTGCTCAGTACTATGACTCTGACTTTACTTTAAAGTGTATTATTTTCAGTATCTATGACAAAGGATGACACGTCTTTTATAAGTTGTTATTTTGTGTCCTCTGCCATCTTACTTCAACAAAGACTCCATTGTTATTTAAAAAGGAAACAAACAAAAAAGGGTGACCAAAGTAGGCTTGCTTCTAATGTTAGATGGCAAGGATTTTTTGTATGTATGTTTGTGTTGATAGATCGATAGATAGATATGGATGATAATGAAAAATAATGTCTTGTGACTTTGAAGTGTAAATGGAACATTTTAATTTGTTTTGAAAATTAGTTTTAAGATCCACAACAATCTTACATATACAGTTACACAAACCTCTTTTTTCTATATACTTTACATATAAACATTAAAGGACCTATCTGAAACATAAGACGTTCTACTTAGCAACTAAAATACTGGTTAGGTCTGTTCTGATTAGTATTCTTAGATTGAGTGATAATTGTTTTATATAATAGACTGTTAAAAGACTATTTAATTTACTTTTCAGAGATTTCTAGTATGATTTACAAAAATGTTCAAACAGATAAATTATACTTATTTGCCTGAATAATAATTTTTCTGAACAGTGGAAATATATTTCAATGTACATTTTTGGGAGTCAAGAATAAGACCCAGATTTTCTGCATAACAAAGTTTGCTTCTTCCATAGAAGCCCTTTTTTCAAAGGACAGGATGAAGTAATTTCTTACCTGTAGAAGTATCTATACTTTTTAGTGCAAAATTTCTAAAATTCTAACTGATCTGTTTCATGTAACACTGGTCTGCTTTCCTTTCTCCTCCATATACCCCCACTTCTTCAATGAATCATAATTCAGCCACCAACATCTTGTCTAAGATGCTGGGTTAGGCAGCCTTCTGCCTCTCAAGATTTTCTCCTGACATTGTTTCTCTTATCAATATGGCAGAAAGAGATGTACAGATAGCTACATGGCTAACTATACTGAAAATATTAAAGAAAAAGTGCCTTTCTGAAATACTTTCCCTTCCCATTTAAGCCATCTAACTGGAGAAACTCATGAGATAATGGCTTTGAAAACAGGCTGCTTTATTAGCATTCTGTCTATTCTTCACTCCTTTCACTTTAGCAGATGTTTAAAGGGATAGAGACTGAAATCCCTTTTACCTTTGTAAGGGTTTCTCCTGTTGAGTGCGAGGTTCATTGACAGAAACGACTTTCATTTTTAATGTAGTACAGTGCAACCAGGAGCAACTTCATTTTAGTAGCATGGAGGTTAGTTTAGTCACTCTCCAGAAATTGGGTAGGTTACCATCCAAATTCATATGGAGTCGCACATCACAGCTCAAATTCCTCCAAGTTACTAAACCAAGTTAATGTAAACATATATTGCACCTCCTCAATGATGCAGTGTTGTTCCTTGCTGTCCAGGTGAGTCTTTCGAACATGAGTGGTAAGGGAATGTATATGTGACTGGCATCTTGTTTGCTGTGTGAAGACAGGGACTAGTAGTGTGGTCACTCCTGCCAGACATGTTATATAGATTTCTACAATTGACTGGCATATCGTTTTTGAGAAAAATTTATTTTAAGTTTTTAGCCCTGAAAACACTTTGTTCATACCACAGTCTTGCACAAGTATTTCATGTTCAATAGGAGTTTGATTACTGAAATACCAGCTGCAGTCATGATTTAATGAAGACCAGTGCTGTTTAAAACTCAAGTTCTATGTTTCAATAGCACATAATTTATCAACTGAGATATGTACTGTTCCCAGAGTGTTGACATGTAGAGTGAGTGTTTTAATAAAATTAGTTTTTACAATATGGAGAGAATGCTTTTACAGTACTGTTTAATCAATTAGCAGAGAAAACAACAAAAATATCTCCTTCAGTAGATCCAATTGCTCCACACACTGCTGTTGAAGCAGATGACGGATATTTAATACTAAATAGGTGCCCTGG
Organism: Phylloscopus collybita; assembly: GCA_027886175.1. Classification (NCBI taxonomy): domain Eukaryota; kingdom Metazoa; phylum Chordata; class Aves; order Passeriformes; family Phylloscopidae; genus Phylloscopus; species Phylloscopus collybita. Next base: position 41,966,466 of record JAJNNQ010000137.1, on the reverse strand, counting down.
TTTGTATGCTGAAATGTTGCTTCATTACTTAAAAAATGTGCTTATAGAAGTGATATATTGCATTACTTTGTCATATTGTGTCAAATTGAATTGACTTACAATGTAAACTATGTAATATGATGTGATGTCCTGTAATTTGCCATAATTTGATATGACATAATTTAGCAGGTCAGAAATGTAAAACAAACAAAAATTTGTCCATGAGGAAATTCATGCTGCTCATTTAGTCAAATGTGAAAAGTGTTTTTGCCAGAAAATAAAATGGTGTCTTGGTTTGGAAAGACAGGTATCTGCCAGGGAAAGCTGGAGTTTCCCTTAGAATGGAGAATGTAAACCCCTCACCCCCTCCAAATTATAATTTTGCAATTAAGGGCTTTCAGGCAAAGATTTGGGAATAGGAATAACAATTCTTTACTATGAATATTAACAATACAAATGTTATAGAAAACAAAACCAAACAAACAAGCCAACAACAATCCTGGAAAACCCTGACAGAGTCAGGTCTACAACCTGACACCCTGTTGGTCAGGGTGTTGGAAGCAGTCCAAAAGTGAGTCCTCCTGGAGTGGCAGACATGGTTCTGTTGGAGCAGAGATGATCCTGTAGAAAAGGGTCCAGTGATGGTGAGAAGGGTCCAGTCTTCCTCTGGGAATCAGGTGAAGCCAGATACCTCGTGTTCCTATGTTTCAGTTTTCATCCAGGTAGGAATGGTTGGCTCCCCCCACTGAGTGGAGCATCTCACAATGGGATGACTGCTTGGGGATGTCTCCTTTGGAGATGTCTGCTTTGGGGGTGTCTTAATGGCCCATTAACAGAACATATCCCCCTGGAGTGAGGACAGGGGGTGAAAGAGATAAGAAACACTGCCCCACCTGGTTTTAACAGTTGGCCCATTATCAAAAGGCACCCACCCCCCACTCCTCCCAGAGTTACAAGAGATAAAGAAAAACATCTCCCCAACTGCTTTCAACAGATGAAATAGAATACACATTTTGGGTTCCATAACCCAAGACAAATGGAAACATGTTTCATATGATGGGTTCTTCCCTAGAAATATTCCCTATACAACAGTAGAATTCTTTCACCAAAAGAGATCTTGGAGATGACGAATACTTAATTTTATTGAGTGTAGGTCTAAGTAATGTCTTGAACAGTTGCTATTTTCCTCAAAAGCCATCCAAATGCAGCCCACTAAGCTAGGATCTGGCTTTCTAGCAGTATTTTAGTAAAGTGAATGCCAACTTCTCTTCCAAAGTCATTAGCATAGACATGTTAACAATCATGCTGAAGCAGAAAAAAATATTTTTGCATGTAGGAGTTGATGGACTCATAGCTTTGTATCTGATCATTGAGTCAAGAGATTTATGTTAACATGAAATCCGTGTCAACCAGAACTGACAGTGTCAGGCAGGTGTCACCCACAGTATCAAAGAGTGATTGACAGAAAATTCATTACTTGATTAGGAGCTTAATTGTTTTGCTTACTCTAGGCAACTCCTACAGCTTCAGTCACTCACCAGGGCATAAAGCTCTGGGGCTTCAGAGAAAGAACAAAAACAAGGTGAAAAACACAGAAAAAAAGACAAAGCTATTCCATTTGTCAGCAGCTATTTATATTTCTTAGGCTGTCCATATAAATGGGAGAAAAACAATGCTTGAAATAAAGCAAAAGACAATCCTATATGTTATTTCAAGTGATCACTGGCAAAATTACTTCACTAAGTTACAGCTATGTGAAATGATTTACAATTGAAATTCATGCTGATCTTTGAGATGCAGCAGTCTTCCAGCTTTGCTACAACAGAAATCTTTATAACGGCCAATCAAAGAGTAATATATGAAAAATACTAAATACTATCAATCCATGGCAACATTGTGCTTTTAAAGCTGTATTGTAAAATTTGTTCTTTATTTAAGATGTAAAAATAATAAAAAAAATCTAACTTTATTTTATAAATATTTTATTATATATTTTTAAAAGTAGAAAGGGTCTTGATACCCATTTCTTCAGTTAAGTATCACTGTATTTTGTATGAGAGTCTTTCTGGAGGAAGGAAAATGTTTCAGAAACATTTTTTTTCTCAAATATCAAATATATTTTGATCCTTTTATCTGTTCAGTTAAGTAGTTTCTGATAATTCAATGACTTAAGAAAAAAGGCAGAGTAAACAAAATTTCTTATCATTATTATCCCACATACTTATTTGGAATGAGCTAAAGTGACACTAGGCAAGGACTAGCAAGAACCGCTTTTCTTTTTTTAAGAATGTCTATATCCAGGAAACTGATAATTTTGAAACTTCATATTTGTCATTGTATTTTGTATAAAACTGAATCAGTCACAAAATGTCTTACAACAACACCTTCTAATGAATGATAAGAGGGAGGGACCTGAAGGAAATGGGCATCTTGGTTAATTATTGTATCTTCTTCCAGACCCTTTTGAAGAACTGGTGACAAAATCACTTTAGTTTAGCCATTCAACATCCCTGCTCTGACTGGGGAGGTTAAGTCAAATATCTTTTGTATATCCTTCTTCTCTAAATTAGTCTATAAACCTGTGAGTCTTTGTAATAAAATTATTTTAGCATGTATAGAGTTTTAAAAGAGTATAAACACAAAGAAGCAATATTGCAGAACTGCAGAATGGCTGAGATTGGCAAGGATAACTGCAGATCGTCTGCTCCAACCCACATGCTCAAAGCATGGCCAGCTAGTGTAGGTTAAAGAGGTCTGCGTCTGGGTTTTGATCATCTCTAGGGATAAGAATGCCACAAAATAAATGGCAAATCTTCTGTGTTTGATTACCCTTCTAGTGAAAATATTATGTTTCAGAGGAATTGCATGTATTTCTTGTATTAGCATCTTGTCCAGTCACTAAATAACCCTAAAAAGGCTCTGCTTTCTTTACAGCTCTCTGGAACATGGGTAAGAGGGTCTCTCTTCTCCAAGCTGAACAGACCCAGGCCTCAGACTCTCTTTATATAAAAAAGATTCTTCAAAGCCTTAATTATCTTAGTTATCTTTGTGGTGTGTTGATGGACTTGCTCCAGTAAGTCCATGTTTCCCCTGGGCTGGGGAATCCAGAATGGGATGCACCAGGTGTGTCTCATCAGGGATATGGAGCGGAAAAGGTGGCAGCGCTCTTAATAATTCGTTCCAGGGTGCTCCTGGACTTCTTTGCTGCAAGGCCACATTGGTATTTCATGGTTAGCTTGTTCACCAGTTCCTCCAGGACCCTCTGCAAGGCTGACTCTCAGCCAGTTGACCAGCAATGTGTGCCGGATGTTCTTCCCTGTCACAGGACCTTGGTAGCTTCCTTTGTGGAACTTCACACTGTTCCAATGTACACATTTCTCCTGGCTTTGAGGTCCCTCTGTGGTCTCTCTGTAAGACAGTGGATCCATCTCATGCACTCCTGACACTCTGGACAGTTTTTGAAAATCGTCCATGTCATTAATGGAGAAGTAAAAAAGATTTGTCTCTATTATTGGCTGGTAATGACTGAAGGCATATATAACCAGCAAAGACAAAAGTGAAAAAGGCATAGGATACCTCAACCCGTCCCATGTTCTTTGTAACCAGTTCCTCTCTAATCAGCAGAAATGATGGTGGGCCTTCCTCATCTTTCTTTAACTGATGATGCATTTGGAGGAGTCCTTCCTCTTTCCCTGCATGTACCTCAGCAGGTTCACAAGTCCAGGCAGACATTTTCTTTCCTTACACTATCCCTTGCATTTTCAGACAAATGTCTTTATATTCCTTCTGGTGACCGGGCCCTAGTTTCACTTTTTGCATACTTTCCATTTATGTTTAAATTTTGTTAGGTTCTCCTTACTCACCTGTAAGTGTCTGTCACCTTTTCTTGGCTGTCATTTTTGGCTTGATGTATTTTTTGTCTGAAGGAGCTGATCTTTGAGAATCACTGACTGTGTGATTAAGATTCATTCTCTCTGTTAGCTGTTAGATAATAGACAGCTTTCTCAAAATTATTTTTTTCTGAACAGTGATAGTTCGCCTTGACTTAGAATATGCTTAGAATAATATTAAAGTGTCACTGGGTAACTAAGTAGGAAAAGGGATTTTTTGAAAAGATGTTGACTTTCTTGCAAGAGATGATGAATCAGCCACATCACATGCAGAATGGTTACATTTTTAGCTAAATAAAAAAACTTTCTCTAAGGGCTTCCTTTGTCAATGTTAGGCATGTCCTAAAACTAATATCTTATTCTGGTAAATAACTGACAAATTGTGTGTAACAGAATCAGAACTGTAAAAGATCCCTGAAACATTTTCTGACAATAGAAAAGATAATAGTTCAATTTTAGGAGTGTGAAGTTACCTTTTTCTAGAAAGATCTTCACTTTAATACTCTATTTAAGAAGGAAAAAAAGAGCCACAACAATGTAAAGCATGTTTCAGGCACAGATCATTTTATTATCTTGTCACAAGTGTTGACATATACATATAGAATATATTATGTGTAGTATACAATCATTATGTAGAATTGTCAGTCTTTACTACTGCTTGCTTTAGCAAGCAATGAAGTAATTTTTACATAGCTTAGTGCATCAATATCCCATCTTCCTTTTAGTTCCCTTTATCCAAATTCCTACCAAAATCTCCAGTGTTTTCAAAGCAAATATGAAAACAGGTACTAAATTAGGTGCCAGTGCAAAAGAGAACCACTGTGGAGTTTGGCAGAGTTTTGTTCTTTAATGCCTGCCCATCTTGCTGCTGGGTGTTCAGACACCACTGACAGCCTTACTGAGTCATTCAGGCACTCTGAGCCAGAGGAGAGCCAGAATCTTCTCACTACTAAAAATGTGCATATGTACAGTGAGGTTTTTCCTCAGACAAGTCCACAAATTGCAAGGGTCATGTAAATGAGTGTCTCTCTCCATGGTGGCAACTGACAACCACTACTCTTGGGGGTTTATGTGCTGATCAACCACCTTTAGCAACTAGTGCTTAGGCAGGTCACATTCCAGTCAAATTCCAACATCCGCAGTCTTACTAGAGAGCAAATTTCCAAATTGCTCCTTTAAATTAATTAATATACTCATGTATCAGCTCGTAAAGATAGGGGTGGAAAAATTTCATACGTAACAAAAAAGATCCTAGGTTGTTTGGGGAGGTTTTATCTTTGGCATGATAAAATACTTTTGTGTAGTTTCAGCTTGTACTGAGGGGAAAAAATGGTTTCCACTTAAAGTTATATCCATGGTAGAGCAGCTTTTAAGCTCTTTATTGGAAATGGACCATATGAGTAAAATTTTTCAGTCTTATTGCACTCCTGTGTTGCTAATGTCTATATAAACTAGAAGATATTTTCTTTCCAGAATGACTTCTATTAATTTGGATACACCTCAAAATCTTCTGAATTTAAATTCTTATCAGCTTCTCATTTCACAATAGGTTTTTTTATTATCATTACTGAACTTATTGAGAAAATGAGAATCAAACAATAATACTATGCCTAAATTGATATTATTTGCACATTTGTCCTAGTTGCTTCAATAATAGGAATTTCATTATTTTGAGCAATTCCTGAGATTTTAAGAGACAGTATGTCAGTAAATGTATTGGCTTTGGTGATGGATAACTTTTAGACTCTTTCAGAGCTTTAAGGTGCTAACGTGATTCACAAATTCAGTTTTCATTAATTAACTGCAAGTTGCAGTATGAGAAAGAATCAATGATGAATCAGGGCTTGATCAAGGTAAAAGAAAAAATTATAGCACTCCTTCAGCCTATAGTAATTCTACCAGTATTACATGGCTCTGTTGCATTTTTATGCTTCAGTTAAGATTATAGCCATGTCTACAAAATGGAATTTTACATAAGGGCTCTGTTCTTACTTACTTACTGACAATGATAGTAGCACTTAAGGTTTAAAGCATTTTGAATTATTTCTGCTCATTCAATCTCCCAAAATGTAAATACTTAATTAGAAAAAGCAAAATAACATGTAATCAATTATTCTGTGATGGTAACAGATGGTCTGACTGCCTAGCTTGCTCATTCAGTTTCTTGTATACGTGCTTTTTTGGTTAAAAGGGTATAGCCAAGTAGCAATGTTCCCTGACTGTTGTCACTGATTCCACTTTAAACAGGAGCTACTTTTTATAGAGGGGAAAGCTCTCCGCCCCGAGAATTCACAACGCTTAGTTCAGGAGAACTTCTGGAGTATTACGTGAAACAGATAGAAGAAGAAGAAGAAAGCCTGCAAAATCAAAATAAGTGGGAGATTCCTGAGAGGAGCAGAGTAGTTTTTCAGCTAGAAAGTCACAGGCTCAAGAAACTTTATTTGGGATTTGCAAGAGGGACATGGAAACTTATTTCTCTGTAAATTAAAGAAAGTTACTGAAATTGAAAGAAAGAACCAAGAGGATGACATTGCCTCCAACAAACCATTGGAATGGTTAGAATTGCTTATCAGATATTTTATTTATTTTCTTCAGTATCCTATTTTCTGTGCTTTGATAAAACCTAATTTACAAACCTTTTGCTATCTATTGTCAAACTTACATGAAGAAAAAAAAGAGGAAGTAGGATGAAAATGCTCATCTCAACTTTGTGACTGACTCATAACCCCCTGACAAATGTATACAAAATTGTCTTTTGTTGACTGTTTGCCCAGTACTTCTCAGGAAAGATTTGGATACCTCTTTACATGGAATTTTAAGCACTGAGTTAATGGGAAACATTCTCCTCTTCTAAAAAGCTATCTGAAAAATAAAGTAACTGTTTGCTTCTACACTTGAATAAAATAAAGATCTTGGTGATGGTAAGAAGACTCCCTCAAGTGCCTTTCAGTTGATGTGTCTGTAATCCAAACCAGACAAAGAATGTTCAAACCCTTATTAGTTAGGAACTTCCCTTGTTATTTCCAGGATTCACACAGTACTGTGAACATTGGCTTTGAGAGTAAGGTGACTCTGGATCGAAGTACAGAAAAATCCCATGTTAGTTCTAAATTTAGTCTCACTCCAAAAACAAATGGAAGGAGCAGGGAACAAAATATGAGCATTTTAAGATTATTTTTGTTGTTATATTAATTTAAAAGTTTACATAGATGGATAAGACAACACTAAAATGATTTTGTGGCAAGTGTGTGCACATGCTTCAACAAACAGCAGTGATAAAACCACTGTCAGGGAAAGAAAATGTGAGATTTTTGGGACCAAAATGGTACAAAATCAGTAATTTTTTTTCCTTCAAAAGAGTATTATTTTCCCTGTATTTCTTCTAAACTAAAACTACCATACATGATTCATTCATAAGACCTGAAAGGGTCAAAGATAGCACTTGTGGCCTTTTGCATGATAGATTTTGATTTCTTCTTTAATATTTTCATTTTTAATCATTAGTGCACAAGTTATCAATGCAGAAAAGTACCTATTTAGAGAAGGTGATTTATCCCATGGATTATAGGTGTAGAATTTCAGAAACTTAAATGTCAGATTCAAAAATACAGCCAAAATTACCATGGTCAAGATTTAGTGAAGACAGATTATTTCAAAGACTCAATATGACAAATGCAGTAAGTGGTTTCGTGTAACCGTGCAACCACTACTAGTCTAAGAGATGAAGTTTCAATCTGCAGAACTACTTTAATTTCAAAATATTTTGCTCTTAAGGCAAGAGAAGCTTTTATAGATAATATAAAGTTGAAGTGATAACTTCAACAATGAAATGCTGCTCAAAAATAGTATGTTAATTTCCAGAAAGAGCTACAGCTCTTTAATGTGGCTTTTTAAAGTGTGATTTCTTATCTGAAATCACCTCCTATTAAGATTAGATTCCAAGTACAGGACTGAATTATTTTTAAAAGATTTTAAACAATTTGTGGATTACATGGATATATATAGCAAATGTTTCTGATATATGATTTTGAGAAATATCGTTATGACTTCAGAGAACAAAGATGACTTGGTGTATTTACAGAACTTCCTGAAACTAACTGAACTGACAGGTAAAAGCTTTTGCTTTGTACAAGAAAATGCAGTGTAGATTTATACTTCTTTAATCTATTGTTTGAATGATGTAGTAGTTTGCATCTAGATTAATGTCCTGGATCTGAAGTAGTCTTTCTTTTCAACTTTTTTCTTGATACTATAAATGGAGGAAATTAACACAAAGAATAATTTTAACAGGAAGTAATTAAAGGACTTTTTAATGCATTTGTAATAATTTTGTCCACAAATGGTTCAATCATGTGTTTTGAGATTTTTTTAAAATTTATCTCCTTTTATTAATAGCTCTTACTTTCAGTGTTTAACTAATATAAACAATAGACTTAACAAATTTTTTTTGAGATATGTTTGTGTTGAGCTCTCTGAAACAGATATGTTTGTTTCAGTCTAAGATTTTTCTGGTGTTATTGCTTCATAGGAATGATACCATTTCTTCTTTGCTAAGTATATTTTCATTTAGCTATATATTATTTTGTCGTTTTCACATTATGTAATTGCCTAATTCCCTTTGCGAATACAATGTAATACGATGTGGAACTGCTGAAATAAACATCTGAAAAAAAAGGAGACTTTCACATTCTTCTCAATAGACCTCATATTAAATTGTATATTTTGCAATATTACTCTGTGATGTTATCTAATTTCAAATGTACTCTGGCAATAGAAAATGCTGAAAAGAAAATTTAAGTTTCAAGCTTTGAAGTATGTGGAATATATAATAACACAAACTCTCCAACTAAAAGTTCTGAAGAGAGTCCCCCAAACCTAGGATTTCATAGTTTCCCTGAGACTCAAAAAGATTATTCTAAGTATTGGTTCTGCCAGGGGAAATTTGGGAGTGTGAATTTCATTTTAAAAGTAGCAAACACAACTCCACCAGATTTGTAATAACTATAGTTCAAGGTTTGTTGTTTGGTTTTTTTTTAAATAACTGCAAATCAGTGAAGTTATTTTACATTATGTTTGAATTCACTGTAATTTCTCCTTTGGATGATATGCTTCTTAATATTTCCTTTACAAAATAAAATTTTATAATTCTCTTGTGCCATAGAATACCAAGGTGGATTCCTGTAAAAGAGAAAGATTATCAGACAGAGGAATATTTTATTTCTATAATAGCATAACAAAGAAGTTATAATACCTTTTAGGTTTTCTTTATCATATTACATTGTCTGGCTTTTGTGGTTAAAAAATCAAGTTTGTAATTGCATTCGACATAACATACTGATTTCCTTTCATTTCTTCATTCCTTTATTTATTAATTTCTTTTGGTAAGATAAAACAAATATCCAGGCTTGGTTTATCTTTAGTCTTAAAATTTGTTTGCTTATGTTGGCACCTATGATACACAGTCTTCAAACACAAAACAGTAGTAAAGACATTTTCTTTTTTTTTTTTAATGTGAATTTCACACAATCTCATTTAAGACATCTTATATGTTCTGAATTGTCCCCTTGCATGCTTCTGCTTTCTTCCACTTTTTCTCTTCTGCTGTGAGTCCCACCACACCTAGCTGACTGTACAAGGCCTTAGACTCCTGTCTCTAGCCTTCTGACTCCTCAGTTTGGTCCTTAATATACCCTGAAGCCACTGCTGAGGACCATATGCACAGGCACTCCGGGTGGCTGGGGTCTGCACTCAGTGCCTTGGCAAGGTTGAACATCCTATTAGAACTGAAGCTTGGCTTTCCTTACCACTGAAATGAGAGGAGTGATACAAAATGATATCTTATCCTATCATGGACCTCAGGCCAGAATGAGGGATATGGCCAGATATGAGACTTCTAAAGTGCTTCTATTTCCCACACAAGTTAACCATGCATCTTTGAAACTAGTACAATGCTAAAGAAATATAGTCAATAATGCCTTCCTAGTTCCTTTTCTGCTGTATTTAAACTTACAAAGAAATAGCTATCATTGATTGTTCTTGGAATAGTCCATAAAAGGAATGCATGAAGCAGAGTATTAATTTGTGTCAGATATTAGTATTTATCATTAGAAATTCAATAGAGCTATCAGTATTTGCAAGAGAGGTAGGGTGTTTCTGTTACAGTTTGCTGCTTTCCTGTATCTGAATACAGTACATGTAGAAAATTATTGTATAAGTTGCATATTCACCAGTTCTCCTCAGCAATAGCTGATCTTTCATTTTTAAGAAAATGTGAGTGGGAAAGAGCTTTTTCAAAAAGGATCAGTTAAGAGCAAATGAGATTCTGGCAATAAGTTTCTGAATATTTTTTTAAAATATGAAACAGTGGCTGTGCAATAATTTATGGCTACATCATTAATAAAAAATAAAGCAATTAGTACCATACCAATTGATACCATAATTAAAAATGTTGCAGGCACCTGAGACCTCTTTGAACAATTTAATACTTTAAATCAGAACTGGAGAAGTAACCAAGACAGATAAGGTACCTATGAGGGATATTTTCTCATATCCATGTTAAACCTTGTTTGTACAGAAATGGCAGTGACAGATGTAGCTAAAAAAAGACTGGACATTTCAGAAGAGACAAACAAGCAGAGGAACAGGAATGAGTACATTGGAGAAATATTTGAGACACATTTTATTTGTTTTTAATAATCCAAAATCAGAAATGCCATTTAAATTAATCATTTTATGATTGTTATAATGCTGACTAGTTAATTTCTATCAAAAATATAATTAGGAAGTAATTTTTTTAAAAAAATCTTTAATTTTTTTAATTGACTTTTTATTGTGAGAGAAAATGTCTGCTTCTAGTGTGTGACTTAGGACTAGATTCTAAGCCCTTGGGAAAAAAAATCATGATAAAGTTATATTCTTTACAGTAAGACACTGGAACAGGTCGCCCAGAGAAGTTTTGGATGCCCTATCCCTGTAAGTGCTCAAGGCCAGGATGGATGGGACTCTGAGCAACCTGGTCTAGTGGAAGGTTTCCCTGTCTACAGTAAGGTAATGAGAAATACATGATTTTTAAGGTCTCTTCCAATTCAAAGTATTCTATAAGTTTTTATGATTCCTTGAAAAATGATTTTCAAAAATTGCATCTGTGGTTTTTTTCATTATTACTAAGAATTTATACAACGTGTAGGATTCAGAGCAGTAATGTTCAATTTGTGTAATTTGGTGAGCTTCTGAAGACATTTACCAAAATCATGCCACATCTCATACTTACACTATCTTGCCTTCTTTGTGTTTCCTCCTGTCCATTATGATGCTGCCAAATTCACTACTTTCCATTGTGTTATTTTTTGGCTTTGACAGGATAGTGACACTTAACACTTCTTAAGAGACCAAAAGTAATTTGATTTACTAATGAGAAATACTGAAGGTCGTATTATCTAAAAATTACTCTATGTCTATGTGTCTTTGTTTTTTTTTGCCTATCTCTCCTTCTTCTAGTTGATTCTTCTTTGAAAATATGAATCTGGTTGGCAATTCATGATCTTGATGGTAGGATGATCAGGGATGATAGGGTGACAACCCTATAAATATATGAAGTGTTACTTTGTGATCTAGGAGTAGATTCAGGCTTACCATTTAGGATCTTAACAGTTATTATGGGATTTAAAATGCAGATACCTAGAACTGACTCATGCTCCCCTGAATAGTCAATATAGTAAACAACGTGTGACTGCAAGCAAGGAGAGGCTGTGAAAGAGGAAGACGGAGAAACAGATTTTGTTAAAAATGGGTGTGTAGACAGCTATGTAGGGACTGAAACTGAAACACTGTAGAAAATCTCAGTGTAAGATTTTGAAGGATGGACAGGTGTTTTTTTATTATAAAGCAAAACTGATTTCACTTATGCACATTTTCAAAGTCAAATGCACAAACTCATGAGCACCAAAATATGTGTGTCTGTACAGCAGGCAGCCTGGTAAAATTTTTAACTGCTCTAGAATGCCAAAAAAAATGAAGACTGGTAATAGAAATATAAAAAAAAAATAAGTCTGTTTTTGAAGAGTAAGAGGGGAGAAAGCTGATCATATTCAAAATCATAACCAGTTGATACTTTTATACTTAAGCTTTACCAGTATTTCTCTTAAAAAGGAAAAAAAACACCCAAAACCCCAAGAAACTATGACATGAATGTAATTATAATCCTCAAAAAATCCAGACCCATCTTTATTGCAAGGTAGATAATTTTTTCAAGCAAAATAAGAAATCTGCCCTCGTTAGCCTTTTCAATATTATGTGTATATACCAGTAAAGTGTATCATTTAAGCAGAAATCTGTTCCTGGCAAACTAACATAATAATTTAGAAGCTGTCTTTGTAATTATCTCAGCCATAGTAAGCAGAAATTACAGCATGTCATAGTTAGTGGATATGGACACTCTATTAGGCCCTTAAAAATCTATATTATAATTAGTATTATCAATTTCAATGAACATCTACAAAAAATTACAAATATTAGATTATCTGCCTCAAAAAATTCAGCCAAAGCCTCCAGATGATCACCCACTTTGGGAATCTTCTGAAATTACCACATCAACGACTTCGTAAATAGGTGGGGGAAAGAAACAATCTTCAGTTATTGTAGTATTCAAAATGCAGATACCTAGAACTATCAGCTCACAATGCTAGTGAAAAGGACACCTTGGAGGCCTACTCTTCCCTCATCGTGGGAGTTTTCCTGTATATTGCTTTAGATGATACTCAAGTTTTAGAGTTAATCTTATTTGAGTGAGGACGGGTCCTCTTGCTGTGATCCATCACAACACGTTCTTGACATGGGCTGGGGAAGATCAGACTACTGCTTGCATTTGTCAGATACAGCATGTGATAGTGTTCAAAATTTATTTCAATTGAAACAATAAGAAAAATGCATAGGCATCTACCTGCAAACAGGTAGATAGCAGGTTGAGCTGTGGAGCTGGTCCTTTGCTAAGTTTTAGAGTGATTTTATAATACTTGTATTTTTAATCGTTTGTTCTGTTTGTGCTGTATATTAAGTTCTGTATTTTTAAAATAATTTAAGAAAATGGCTTAAGATCTCCTGTGCTTTTAGTTAGTTTTAGCTAGCTAAAGCAGAAAAGTTCCCTAGACTGTTTTTTCTTCCTTTTTTTTCTTAAAACTGTTTAAATCTTCTCTAAACTAAATACCCCAAAAAAGCAGTGAGGGCTGGCACCTGTGGCCGCCGGGCCTGGCCCTGCGGAGGGAGTGGGGCTGGTGAGAGACTGAGGGAGCTGAGCTGCACCCACAGCAGGGACTGCCTCAGTTTGCCAGCTCTCTGCGGAGCGGCCAGAGGTTTTACTGTTTCATATTTCCTTTCCTTTCCTTTCCTTTCCTTTCCTTTCCTTTCCTTTCCTTTCCTTTCCTTTCCTTTCCTTTCCTTTCCTTTCCTTTCCTTTCCTTTCCTTTCCTTTCCTTTCCTTTCCTTTCCTTTCTTTTCCTTTCCTTTCCTTTCCTTTCCTTTCCTTTTTTTTTTGTACTTGTAAACATCTTGTTTATTAAATAAATAGTTTTTTCCACTTTTCTCAATAAAAGCTTTTTCCCAAACCAGCAGCGAAAAAGAGCTGTTTAAGTTTGCTTTCCAGAGAAACCCCCTTCGGAGGTTTCCTCCCAATTTTGCCCTAAACCAAAACAGCTGTACTTGGTGCACATGATTCAGGGTAAATATTTGATAGACTCTGCACTACAACAGCATGCAAATAGCTATCATGTGGGCAGTAGGATTTTGTCTCACTGTGTTGTATCCCTCTGGGGAATGTTTTTTCCCCAGAGACCCCCTAAAGCTGTAACCTTTTACTTTAACCCTACCTTTCCCCTATCTCTGACCAATTGGCTCAGGACCAGCTATCTACCCTGGGACAGAGTCTAGATAAACCCGTGCTCTTCCTTGTTCGCTCTCTTTTGCCTCTGGGACCCCTTCAAGAATAAAGCCTTGGAACATCCCCCTGAGGTAGGAGCCTCTTTTGAATCTTTTTCCCTATCCTTGAAATCTACTCCCCCAAAGCTTCCCAGAATCTGAGCTGGCATAGCAGCCAGGGAGGCGGAGGGGGGAAGTGCTTAATCACTCTATGCTGCTAGCAGACTTTACCAAGGGTTCCTGCTCCAAAGATGGACATGCTCTATAATGTATAAGGCTGCATGGTAGCAACTGCCCTGTACCACTTAAGGAAAATCCTTATTAAACAGGCATTCAGTGAAAAGAGCCTCAGAGATATATACTTTATGTCTAATAAAGTGCAGAACTGGGACTTCATCTCCCATTAAGCAATGTAATTCTTCCATTGTCTAAATTGTAATTTACTATTTGATAACATGCATGAAATAGAAACTTTAGAATATACTTGTATTGTTGATTGTCTTTTAAGGAACCATAATAATCAGAAAGTATACAGAAAAGTGCTTTACTATTCATCACACTATCTGATCAACTTTAGCTGTTTACATTTATAAATATCAGCCTCTGAATATGAGAATACTTGATAAGTTTTAGCTTTTCTCCAACTAATGAAAAAAATATTCTCATCAGCAGAATGTGTTATCTGTTTTGGTCTTTCTGTTCTTCCTTCACCTTTTTTCTATCAGTCCTTACTTTTTAACTGAGTAAAGAATGCTAAATAAAATTTGTCTTTTACTGCTTCTCTTCGGTAATTTATAATAAAGGGAAGATAAAATTTTTAACAATCACATCTTAGAAAATTAGATTCTGGAAGGCTAATCTTACCTTATTCTATAACTAGAGATATGACAGAAGTTTCTGCTTGTAATTGTCATGAAGGCAGTGAATCCCTTCTCTGTTGAGTAGAGAAGGAATCTGCTAAGATCTTTAAAGTATATGACTAAGTGCCTGAAATTATATGATGTGCACTCGTCCTTCACCTGGATCACATATCAAACCAGTATTCAGTATTGAAACATCCTTTGTACAGTTTCCAGATAAGGCTTTCTGGAACAATTTCCTTTGAGGACTATGGCAGAAACCACCACTCTCAGGACTATGTTTGGAGAATACAGCTGCATCCTGTTGACTCTGCCCAACTTAACCCAACCTGTCTCAGTGATCTCAATCTCTTCTCCATACAATTAGGTCACAATCTTGGACATGCAACCTATATTCCATGCAAACCTCATGAAGTTCAACAAAGCAAAATGCAAGTTTCTGCACCTGGGTCAAGACAATTACCAATTTCTATACAATCTGGGTGTGAATTGATTGACAACAGCCCTGCAGATAAGGATTAAAGGGTACAAATGGAAGAAAAATTGAATGTGAGCCAGCACATTCAGCTCTTTCGGCCCTACCAAAGAAGTGTGGCCTGCAGGTCAAGGGAGTTTATTCCCCTCTGCTCATGTTAGACCCCACCTGGAATAATGCATCCAGTTCTGGTTGCCCAGTACAAGAAAGATATGGATGGTTAAAGGGAATAGAGATGAGTTCTATGGAAACAGTCAGAGGGATGGAGCATCATTCCTATGGAGAAAAACTGAGAGAGTTGAGGTTGTTTAGTCTGCACGAGAAAAGGGTTCTGGGTGGATCTTATGGGGGCCTTCCAATACATAAAGATGACTTAGAAGGAAGATGAAGAAAGGTTATTAACCAAAGCGTGTAGTGATAGGACAAGGGGAAATGGTTTTAAACTGAAAGAGATTTAAAGTGGACATAAGGAAGAATTTTTTTTATGATGAGGATGATGGGGCACTGGAACAAGTTTTGCAGAGACCAGGTTGGATGAGGCTTTGAGCAACTAGATCCAGCAGCATGTACTCCCTCCCACAGAGGTCAGCTTGGGCTAGATCTTTAAAGATCCCTTCCAACCCAAACCACTCTGTGATTGTCCGATTCTATGGTCACACTGAGCTCAGATGAGCCCACAGAGCAAATGCTAAATAGGAAGGATGTGAGGCCATGTCATTTGCCAAGAAGGCAGAGAACAGTTTATCAGTACAAATGTGGGAGAAAAGTCTTTTCTTTCTTCCTTCAAAGATTTGATTCAAATATAATTCAAGTAAGGTGAGCTTTGAGGGAATCAATTTCCACAGAAAAGTTTGGTACTACTGTGCATAAATTAGACAAACTTACGCAGTAAGAACCTATACTGAGAGGAAACTTTCAGAGCTAAATCTCTGCTTAGGATATAGGTATACTCTATGCTGCAGAACCTGTACTTTGTATCTAAATTGACTAAGAATGAACCTTTCAGAAATTGTATTTATGTGTTTTATAAGTAGCTCTTTTACTGAAACAATTTTGTGAAATACTGATTTTTTTTTTTACCAAATATTTTAATGTGTTTAAGAGGAAATGATTTTTTCTTCCTAATAACCATAAAATATAAACAAAAAGTTTTTTCAGCTTTCTCTAAGAAGTTGGTTTTTTGTCTAAGTAGAAAATTCCATCACAGGAACTATTGAAATATAGAGGAATAAAGGGAACTTAAGAAGAATGGAATGGCATTTGGTATATGTAAAACAGAACAGAGAATGGGACCACGCTGTTTTCTTATAATACAATGGCTTATAATCATTTCTTAGAAAAATGCCTCTATTCTGGCAGAATAATAGAATCCTTGACTTTTGTAACTATGACATATTGAAATGATACCAAAATGTAATGGTTTTAAAATTGAAAACTTATCCCAGGTATAAATTTTTTTATGGATATCAGAATCAGTTGAGAATATTTCATATTTGGACAAAGAGAATCTGAGAGTGAAAAGTTTTCCAGAGAGAGACTGCTTCCAAGGTGTGACTGTAGCTGGGTTTTTTTTATTTTGAAGGATGACTTAATTATCATGCTATGGAAAATATTGCTATAGATGGTGTGTGATACATGGTCCCTTTGATGTAGAAAAAAGAGAAAAATAAACCCTCGATTTATTACACAAATAAGCCATTTCAGTAATATTAAAGGGCTGAATGAGACTACGAAATCTCAAAAAAATTAAATAAGGATCAAGATAAAATAATACCTTATTTCCTTCAGTCTACTTTTTTTAGTGGTTAAAAGCAGATTGCCCTGGAGTTTTATTGTGTCTGGATAATTTTTTTTCAACTTGACACATACCTCCTACTTACTTTCACGTAGACTAACAGTGTCCAGTGAGGTTTCACACCATTGCTATCATGATTTATTTCCTGCCTGTTGTGCTCTGTATAGATGGCTCTGTTCAAAAACAATAACCAAACCAACAAAGCCAGAAAAACATGTGCTGAGTTTATCTTTCAGAAATTACCTATATGAACAATTTCATTGATTTCCTGGATTAAGGACTCTGCAGTTATTACAGGAGTCTATCACCACAGAGTATTTGAAAAAATAGGAAAGAAAAATTAATGGAAAAAGGAGATACTGATCAATCTGACATGAAAAGGTGGAAAACATGTGAAAACACCTAATGTAAAAGATTTTTGCATTATCAGCATCTCTGTTTAACTAAAGGTAGAGTGATATAAATCAAGGCTTAGAAAAAGAAGGAAAAAAAAAAGAGAAACAATAGGAAGAATGAATAGTCTGTTTTCACCTGCAAATAGTAGAGCAACTTAGATTGGAGTACAATTAATTTTGTGTATTTGGTATTGAAGTCCTAAACAGGGTAAAAAACATCATCTTACAATTTTTACAGTCTCAGGTGGGTTTTTTATTCTACTTTTGCATTGTAATATCTGTCTTTATGTATAGAACAGATTTATAAACCAAAGAAAGTAATTATTTTTTGCATATATACTTATAAAAAAATCTCATTGCAAAATATTAATCCAGCCATTTCTCACAAGAGTAGGTCAGTAAAATTTTGTCATTATTATTTATAGAATTGGATAGATGGCACTTAAGCAACACACAGAGCTTTCATTATAAATTCCTCAAGTTTTCTAAAAACTATATCCAATATTTCTTCTTTACTTCAGGGACAGATAATAATTTATCCTAGCTTAAACAGTGCATATGCTGTATGTTCAATATACAGTGGTGACTTTATCTGTCTATCTTGCTGTTTTCCACTCTGAGTATCTGTTACTGCATGAGTGGTCATTTCTGATTGACTCATGTGTTCCTTCTGAAAAGATTTTCTTCTTGACAGTATTTTCTCCCTGACTAACACTTCACTCTGTTGCCTATTAAATGATATATTTTTTGTTCAATATATCCTTGCTTAGTTCTCCCTTCCTTTTTTTTTTTTTTTTTAAACAATCATTTGTACCTGATTCTAATTTTGGATTAGAAAGTTATGCATGTTCTAAAATGAAAAAAAAAACACACACACACACATTTTTCTTATATTAGTTTGAGCAGTATCTGAAGAACTCTTTATTTATCTAGGAGTGGAATGTCAGTTCTAAATATCTCTGCTTACACCAGCAGAAATTTTTATGTAATATTTGTTGCTTAAAGAACAAAAATACATGAAATAGCTTCTAAATGGAATAAAATATGTTTAACTTTATTTTTCCTAAAAAGATTGATGAATAATTAAAGGATGCCTGGGGGAAGGAATAATTTGGTTTTGGTAATTTGCTAATTTTTTCCTGACTTTTTGAATCACAAAGTGAATGAATAAATTAAATATGAACCTCTTCAATGTTACAGGGGGTTTTATGTTTATATCATCCACTAGTGAGATGTGAAATTTGGCTGATATCCATAAATGGCTTTCTTGCCTGATACCCTAAAATGTGGCTTTATCATCAAAGTTCAGCAAACATTCTACAAGGGGGAACACACTGTAGATACTTTGATACTTGATAGCATAAAACAAACCAAAGTACTTTCTATGTGCACAAAGGCTTGCTTAAGAAGGCTCAGAAAAACCTCCCTAGAGACTCCAAAGCTGTTTAAAACTGTAGGAAGGGGTCTTGTTGCTTGCCACTTTACTTCAGCATCTTGCATTTAGGTCACAGCAGGTGAAAACAAGTACTGTATCTGTGCACAACAATCACTTATACTAGCAGTGTAAAATGAAAAGAAATCTGTAACTGGTAAAGTTACTTTGAACAGTTAATGGTGCTGCAGCATAAAATCTTCCTGATACAAAAACCATAATTAACATTTCATTTTGATATTGCTGGAATTATATCTTTATTAAATATCCATTATCCAATATATTTTTAGGATCCTGGATTTTGAAAGATATCAAATGTTTCCTCTCTGACACTTAAGAAAGTTTTTCAATATCTGTCTAAGGATTGCCTATTCCTCTACATAGTGTAAATAATACCACACAGTCTTTCATTTGGAGCTCTGATAATACACTCTTCAAAGTGGATTGACTCTGGCAAGCTTATCCATCATTGCAAGGAAGAAATCTCCTTAAATAAAGGATAACATTTCCCCCACACTGTAGTTGTTTTGCCTTGATGAATTGACCAGTGTGCTTATTCAAACTAAGAAAAAGTTCAGAAGGAAGGAGTACTAGATTTAGCTAGGAATTAAAATTACATTATAAATGGGGAAATGTTTCTTTAATCTAACTTTTTTAAAAAAGAAGAAAAATAATTAAGAAAGAAATTCTTAAATTTGCTGACTTAAAAGATTAAAAAATAATATTTTGGGTCATAGAATTAAATATTCTTTGAAAACATCTTTCATGTAATTTATTCTTTACTGTTACCCTCCAGCAATATTCTGTTCACTTTTTTCCCCCTCCATGCTTTTCAACTAGAAATTAAGTTAAAATATATCTCTGCTGGGTGTTAGCTTTCTTACTTTTCTTTTTCATTTCAATCTGATTTTCTACAAATTCCAGATTTTAAAGAAAAAAAAAAAAAGATGTTTTAATCTCAGATATCTTCTTTTTTTCCCCACTATGGCCGATTTGCTGAGACCAGAAGGATGACTCTGTTACACATTTGTGCTCACACACAGATAGAGCATTTGGTCAGTCAAAAAGATGTCTGCTGACTCAGCACCAAGCCTCAAAGAACACCACCTTTTCAACTGAATCATTGTTTCTAAACAGTACTTCCAAAAGGATTCACTTTATCTGAGGGTTTTACTTAAATTATAATATTAATATTTATTTGTAATGTTTACAAATCACACTCAAGGTCTTTCTATACAATTTGATTTGATTTTTTTTTTTTTTTTTTTTAAAGAGTATATGTGTGTACCAGATTTAGGACAATGATAACTTGTCTTGTTTTCTAACCCCTTTTTTTTTGTGTGTATATTTGCATGTGTATTTTGTGTATGTCTGCATGTGTTATTGATGTGTTATTGTTTTATAAGTTTTTATAAGTTAAGGAAGCCTAAAAATGAATTTTATTTCCATCTGATTTATTAAAAACTTTCTTGTTATTAAAATCGGATATGCATGAGAGCTTTCATTCTCTCTTTCGAATTTCATCAATTAAAAAGCAAATTTTTTAAAAAAACTCAAATCTTTCTAAATTCAACCTAGCAATATGGAGCTGTAATGAATGTCGGTTCACAGAACAATATGCCACAAAGATGTCTATGTATATTTCAATGAAATGAAAGCCCTAAAATTCACAAAACCTCACAGTCAGCAGTATGATAGTACACTACTACAATTAAGTTTTGAAAACCTGTTTTCCAAGATTCTATGGCTGGCTGAGGGCTCTGCAGTTTTGCAAAAGCAATAAGTACCTAATCAGTCTCTTGTGTGCAAGTAGATGGAAATTTACTACTGATGTTTTTTGTGCACTTTGGGTTTAAATTAACTCCAGAAAGATGTCTGTTGGTGGTAGAATAGATTCAGTATGCCTTATTTTAATAAATAGTTGATTTCTCACAGGAATGCTAAATATATTTAGGAAGCACATATGAAGATGCTGTACAACAGAACATACATATCACTTCCTCAAGCATGTTAAGAAAGTCAATCTGATGAATAAGAGCCTCAAGTGCTCACTTTCTCAGTTCCTATTGAAAAAGTGCCTTTTTTCCTTTGTGACTATCATATGATTCATTGAGCAAAATAAGGATTTCAGAAATTCTTATTTCAGTTTCAGAGTGTGTCTAGGAGAAACAAAAGCGACATTTTAATGGCAAGTTAATCCTTTGTGTATTCTTCTGTGACTCATATCTGTGACCTCTGAAGTGAAAAAAAAAAATATTATTTTCCTTCCATTTATTTTGAATCTTTTAACTTATCTTACCAGCTTGGACTCTGACTGTGGTGTATGATGCTTGCTGATGTCCATTTGTTTTTAACAAATTTTTCCACAAGTCTTGGCTAACCTTCTGTTGGGTCTATACCCACAGAGTATTTATCCCTAGTTTTGATCCAGTATTCCCTGAGGAACATGGGATTCCTTCAGAAAAGGCAGTGCATGATTTTGTGTTTGACTTAAACATCATGACCTCTTTAGGTTTCAGAATCTTCCATCTGCACAATAGAAATTTACCCAGGGTTTTCTCTCTAATTGTTAGCTCCCTCTATTGCTAAGGAACTACCTAAAGTACTGCACCTGAACCAGGTGCCTGCACTATTATTCCCATGTACCTCATCATTTTTGTTTTATTAATTGAAAAAGTAATAGACAATGCAGAAGATTAATGGATTCATAGCAGATATCCTCAGAAAGAAAACGACGAATTGTCGTTATGTCATACAAAAATAAGATTAGTGTTTTGCCTACTGCATCTACTATGAGTAGGAAAAATATCCATAACCAGCAAGAGGGCTTCAATATCAAGTGCATCACAAAACAATAAGCAAAATATTGAGGAACATTTGTCTGTCTTCTGTGTTTGAACTAGAATACCAAAAGACTTAGGCATATGCAATATGGAAATCCAAAATTTTAGTGGCTTCTTTTGAGTGCTCATCTCTTAATTCTCCAGTGTTTTTTTGGTGTCTCCCAAAGAAAGGAATGGTTAAGGGCATCACTCTTTCAGCAGGGACAAAAATATTCTGTACTATTGGATTTTGTAAATGGTCAGAAGAAAATACCTGGTTCAGCTCTCACTCTGCACATGAAATTTTCCATTTCTTCTAGTGATCAGAGCTACTTGACTTATTTATATGACTCATATCCCACTTAATTTAAAAAATGCTTGCTTTTCTTGAAGCACTTGATATATTAACTATATAACACTATAGTAAATTCTTTTAAAAAGTGGAATCTCTACATAATGAAGTTAAATGAAAAAAAAAAAAAATCCCTACGAGAAGTGTAACTTCTTACTTTGGTATTTTAACTATTCTTTAATGGTAATGACATCAATTAAATTGTAAATCTTTCTATTAATTGTAGCATTATGATCTACCAAGCCCATTAGTTTATGTTTCTACTTATATCTAGAAAGAACATGGTTTTAATGTCATGATCCCTCTCTGAGTTCTCTAACCTTGTGACCCACATCTGTGATCTCTTAAATTGAATGTATTGCTCATTTATTACCAGCTCTTTTTAAATTTCCTCTCCAGCTAACGCTGCAAATAAAAGGCTTCTAGCTGTTTTAATTTTCTCTTCTGGCAACAAAAGACATATCTGCATGATTAAAATGTCAGATATCTTTATAACGGTTATCAATTACATTAATTAATAGAAAATAGCAGTAGAGTTTGCATGGGGAAAAAGTATTACTCTAAATCTTAGTTAATTCACAGTTGTCTGCAAGATGCCATTTCTCCCACACCTCTCTTATTTTTTACCCTTATGTGTATTCATTGTTAATAAATACTTCCCTAACAAGTATGACATATAGCTGCTGTTTGTATCAATATGAAGTATGGTCCTATTGTGGTTCTATTTCTCAAGTTGAGAAGAAAAGGAAATTTCTTTCATAAAACAAAAAGGTCTTATTAAGAGCCTAAATTATATAACAGTGAGAAGTCTGTATGACAATTATATATTTTTTAATTAACTGAGACTATAGAGTGTGGGTTTATAGTGTAATATATTTTTTCAGTCAGAGCTTTCCCTAAAATTAGTTTCTCTTCTATTCATAGCTTCCAAGTGGAAGCTCAGGTTTATATTAAATGTGCTACTCTCAAAGTGAGCTCTGTTTGTGTGAGGTGCAGAAGCAACCTGTAATGGTTTCACAGCTTGGAAGCCTGACATGAAATGGAGAGAAAAAGCAGGTCTCAGTGATGATAGGACAAAACTTTTCAGACTTAGTTAGTATTTGGCTGAGGGTTTAAGAATATTTTTTAAACTTTCTGTTGTGGGCAGGTAGCCCCACTTATGTTAGTGAAGCTGCTTCCCGCCCACAAAATAGTCCTGTGAAAATATTAATGTTAGGCAAATTTCATGCATCTTGATGGAAAATGCTTTTATTAGGTATAGATTCAAAAAACATCCCTATAGGAACAGTGACTTTGCCTAAGATGGGACATAAGGATATTTTACGTCCATTCTGAGAATGTAGTTTTTCATCTACTGATATTTTTATAACCACAACCTTCCTCTGGCTCTAGAACTCAGCCATTTTGGTTCCTTTGGCCTCTTATCACAGACCTCAGCCGAGTGATCCTTGGTCTGCAGCTTGGAGGTCTCCAAGAGCCCCTGGGATCTTTCTGAGTTTGTCGTTTTCTCCATACATGGAAGGATAGCCACAAATTTTGCAAGGATTTTTGAACACTTCACTATAAAATAAATCCTCACATTTGTTTAATTCTCTACCATAAGAGCTTGAAAATGTCTCTATAAATTTTGGTGGTGATATAATTTTGTAGAACCAACCCTTTTGTTTTATTTGTTTCTTCCAGTTTGTTCCTGATGAAATTTTGGGTTTGGTTTACCACATTTTTATGGGTTTTTTTATTCAATGGACAGCAATGATATGCATGTATTGATAGATACCTAACTATTTTAGGTGTAATTTAATAGACAGTTTAGGGAGAACACTGTCATATTTAAAATTTCTTCATTAAAAATCCAGGTCTTTATAAGAATCCTCAAATAAATATTGGCATACTTCTTTTATTTTCTAGCCTCATATTGTCTTGTAGGAAAACTCTAAAGAAGTGCTTCAGAGAAAGGAACCTGAAGAAAAAAAGAACAAATCAATTTCTCCAAAACATTCTGTAGCTAGAACTAGAGTTCTTCTCATCTTTAATACCTCTACAACTCACAGAATAGGTGTTTGTTGCAGATCAAAGCCACAAATTGACAAGAATCAGAAAGAAAACCCAGGACTCTCACAGGGCTTCTGTCTGCTTGTTTCCATACTGCTGCTGCAATAGGTTACAATAAACATATTTTCTCCTTTTTTCTTACAGAGAAGAGTGCATGATGATGCTGTACTTTCCCCATCTACCTGTAGTTAAGTCAGAAATCAGAGCCTTTCTGGCACTACTGAATAAGAGAAATTATATAAACAGCTCATTACTGAGACGGTTCTAATTTTTAAAGAAAGTTAATATTTTAAAGGAAATTTTGAGGTAGATAGTAATTTCTTAAATTTGAAATATATTAAAGGTCTTTTAAATTAGAATTCAAGAAGAAAAAGATTTGCATAATTGTTTCATTTGTAAACAAACAAGCCAGGCATTGGCAGATTATTGCATTTACAGAATACTTTATGATAATTGTATTTACTTTAAAGAGCTATCTGTCATTTGGAACACACAGTCTCTTTAGCAGATTTGGAATATTAAGCAGATATTTCTTATATATCTGTAATGTATATCAAAGAAACAAAATAAATATCAGAGAGTTTTAAAGGGGGATAAAGTCAGAATCCCCAGCTGTTTATATTGGCTTATTGTCTGAGTGGATTACAGTGCCCATTCAGTCAAGTAGGACTGCATTATACTTGGCTTTTAAGAAAGTGTTCCAAATAATCATAAGTAATTTTATGTTTCTTTCCTTATTTTCTTCCTTAAATTATAGTAAAAGTATGTGTTACCTTTCTGACTATTAGCTGGTAATTAAAAAACAAATTAGATTTTGTTTTTTAAAATACTTTAAAATATTTTAAATTTAAAAAATAATAATAAAAAAAAAATAGTTCCAAAACAATCTATGGCTATAAATCTGTATTCTAGGCATCTTTTTAAAATAAGTCAGTCAAGAAATCAGTTCCACTCTCTAGGTAACTGTTTTGGTAACAGAGTATTTCTTCTATTTTTAAGCAGTGAAGGCATAACTTTGTTCATGTGTGTACAATTCCAGAATGTGAGTGAAATACCAAATTCAATTTTGGTGAAATTACTTTTCTATCGAAGTTTATATGCTAGGTTTTTAAATCCATGAATAAAGATGAAGGTCTTTGGGGAGAAGTCTTCTCTTATATACCAAGAAATGCTTCAATCTTCTGGCAAAGTACATAGGCAGTTTGAATTACTGAAAATCAGTCTATTTGGTTATTAAATTTAACTCTGAAAGTCTGATTTTATCAACTCTCTAAAATATTAGTAAATGTAATTGTTGGCTTTTTATTTTATTTTGGTTCCACTCCTAAAATATTTTCTGAGAGGCTTGTAATAAATAGCAAAGAACATCAAAATACTGTGACTTTATTTTACAATTGATACTTTTAATTAACTTCAGATAAGCAACCTTGATATGACTTAGAACCACCCACCCAAATGGTATCTGGTAATATTTCTAACAGAAAGAGAATATTCTCAAAGTATCAGCATTCTGCTTTGGGCTTTTTCTTCTTACTAAGATTAAAGACATCAACTACACTTTTAACAAAAGTTCAAGGAGCAGCTACATCAACAAATAGTGAATCTGAGTAGCTAGAGCAGGAAAAAGCCAGTTCAACCCTAAAATAATTTCTCTAGGTAATGCTAGAAAAACTATATAGTAAATAGTGTTTTGTTTGATATCTATGTTGCCACAGGCAATATCTGGGCCAGGTGAACCCATTAGCAAAGTTCTGAAATGGATCACAGAACAGTATTTTAAATTAATAAATTCAGAGCTATTATAAACTGGAAGGAAAAGTTAATTCAAGGCCAATTAAGGGTGATTATTCATTGATTATTCTGTAATGAGGAAAGCATTATTCTTTACCTTCTGTTTGACTCATTCCATGGCAGTGCAGCTAGTATGTGACTTTGTAAATGTGAGGATCTTTGGCAAGAATTATCGGTCTATTTCTTGGAAAACTGTAAATATAATTTTGGCTTTATTGAAGTTAATTTCAAAAATCATGGTGGAACTTACTAGGGCAAATGTTTCATATGCAGTACTTAAATGATTCAGACATAAAAGTTGTTCTAGGAAATGGATAACATACATCCTGGAAAATGCATTAGAGTTAAAAATCTTTTGAACCTCTACAACCAAATGAGCAGCTATTTACAGACATCTTTTGACACATAACTTAAAAGTCCTGACATAAGTTGTGTTCATCACTAAGATAGCAGTGAAAGAACAATGAAATTAAAATTAGCTATTTTCCTTTCTTAGGATAAGGAATAGTATTCTGATGGGAGAAATGGCTGTCACTACTGCTGATAAAATGAACTCTCAGGTTAAAATGCATTTATGCTCCCTATTCCGTCTCTAGAAAAGAAATCAAGGAATTTCAAGAATTCAAAGCAGCTCATCAGTGCTGTTAATCATCAGTTGCACAGTAAATTGCTTTGACTTTAGTAGACATTGTTGCCAGAATGCCCACCATATCCACTAATCACATGGTTGCAGTAGCTGAGAAGACAGAACAAAAAAGTACAATTTCAGCACTTTCAGATATGGCAGCTTGGTAATTATTTTACATTATTTTCTCTCTTGTACCAGGTACCTTTTTCATTTGGAAACAACTTCATCATATAGGATATAGATGGGTGTATTGATTATGCTTTGATGTATTTTTTATATAATTCTTGACATATTATTTATCAATTCTTATGTCCCATGTCATTTTCAGTACAAGCTTTATATCTTCCTCCTAACCCATCTTTGTGTCTTTAGTTTTTAAAATTTACCTGCTGAAAAATCAGCTTGGATTTTTCCAAGATTGGTTTTTTTTCCTTTGTGAAAGGTTTTGTAGAATAGCATTCTTTAGGTGATCAAAAAAAAATTACTTTCTACTGTGCAGTACCATGTCAATCCAAAAGCTTTGTTGCTCTTAGATGAAGGATTTCTGTATGCTGTCCCACCAAGTTTTTCCCAAGATACAAAAATAGTCAGTGCAGTTCTGCCAAGGTAATTCTAGGGCTTGCTGAGAATATAATGGTTTTCTGAACTGTTTCAGTCAATACACCTGACTGTCTGAATACTTTCAAATCATAGCATCAGTCTGTTTATTTTCTCTGCTTATAGTGGAGAAAAAGTCCTTCACTTCTAATGAAGTTACTTATTAAAATAGTTCAATACTTTAATGTCCTTCATTAAAGTTACAAAGTTTTTTCTTCCCTCTTGAAGCTTTAAATCACTATTTTTCTTTTCTTTCATAACTGCCAACAACCATCAGTTAATCACAAACAGACCAGCAGTGATGAATTAAGCATGAAGCTTCTTTCTTTGCCTCTGGCCATCCCTCAAGTATCAACCTTTTGAGGACTAGCAGCTTCACATCCTCATGTTTCTTGAATTGAATCTTGGAACTATATGCTTTCAGTCAGTTTGCATATGTCATGTATTTCAATTTGGGACCCTCAGCATGGCAACAAAACTTATTTTTAAACTGGCATAGTTTAATAAAATTATTTTCTGAAAAGATTATTTTAGGGGCATGAAGAGCTGTTCATCAGAGAGCTCACGAATATTTCACATTGAGCTAAAAAAAAATCTACTTTTTTAAGACCTTCCCTGGTGCATTAAAGTTTGTTTACAAGAAAGGCAATTTGGTTAATTTGTTTATTAACAACCTCATTTAGATATTGACTAACATCCTGACAAAGTCTCTGTTTTGGTTCCTGATATATATAAAATTTGAATTTAAGGTACGACTTGCAGACTTTTTTCCTGTTGTTATTTTGCTGAAGTGAGTAAATATAACTGTTTAGTTCTAATTAAAATGTTATTGATTCTTGAATATTTATTTCAAAAGTACTTATGTGGTGTACATTAGGTGTGCCTTTTGCCTTGATATTTTTTTTCTGAAGTATCTCCTTTGGTTAGATTTAGGGACTTTATAATTATTTTGATCTTTGGCTAACATGAATATAAACAAACAAATTAATAGTCACCAAAATTTTTGCATATTGTCTTTTCCTTTTTAACTGGCTTTATTTTAGTTCCAGCAGATCTTTTCCCTCACATTTAAATTGGAACAGGAAAACAAACAATGGGGAGAAAAAAAGCTATGAAACACTGTTTATTTTTCCCCATATTTCTAGGGTTTTCTCTGGATTGAATACAGCATAGATACTGGTGATAAATACATGATACATAGCATTCACCTGCCTTTATTTTTATTTTTAAATGTATGTATGTATGTATGTATTTATTTATTTATTTATTTATTTATTTTAATGTAGGTGAAATTGCTATGTTCACCTAAATTGAAACACAGTACCTTGGAATTTTGCCTAGTTAGGTAACAAAAACAAACAAACAAAAGTATACAGTATTCAAATATTGAATAACTTTACAAGATGTGGGAAAAGTTGATTTTATATTATTGTGCATGGAGTCTAGCTGGCTAAGAGGACACAGAAATGCATACATCTACTCTTAGGAACTGTATAACAGTGAGTAGACATGACTTTCATCTCAACTTTACATGCTTGCCTTATTCTTAACCTGTCATTAAGAAATCAAAGTGAAAAAGTTAGTAAATTTGCTTAAAGGAAAGGTAAAAAAAAAAGAAAACTTCACATCAAAGAATGAATTTTTCAGTAGTGTTTACACTGTACTATGTGGTGACAAAATAATAACAAGATGTTTCTTTTCTGCCAAGGTTTGTTAATCATAGTCCACTGTAATCACACTAATGAGGCACTCCTCTCAGCTGAAATTGTCCATTTGCATTAAAAAAGAGTTACTCTGATGTACATTAAAAATAATTTATATGGTTATTTGGGGTACTCAACCCACATTAAGCTGCCTCAGGACCATAGTATGTTATAGAGAGTGTATAAACATTACACAGCCTACTTTCTACAAGGTTTATTTAGAAAAGAATTGTTATTTTTTTAATTGTTATTTCTGTCATGGGCAAATGAAAAGACAAAGGAAATCATGCAGATTTTCAGATTTTGTAGTGGTGGTTTTTGGGTTTACATAAAGTATAAGCCTCTTCATGATCCTAAAGGTGATTTAAAAACAAAACAAACCTGGATAAAGTGAAGAAAAAAAACCCTCCAAAAATCTGTCCCTCTGTATTTCTGTCAATTAATTGTTATAGATATTTCATACATACAATGGAACTATAGAAGCTACTTCATCACTTATCAACCATTTGGATAGATTTCCTTCAGTTACTTCTACTAATTTTATTTTTTTTTTTGTCTCCCAAATAAGCAAGTAGTAACTCAAGAGTAAAATGCAGTCTGATGCAAGGATCTAGAGATTTCTGTACAAAGAAACAGGATTCTATTATGTATTTTTACTTTTGGTTGTATCCTTAGATAATGGCCTTTTAAGAAGTGTGAATTAGGTTTTCAGAAAGTTTGTGTTGCTTAGAAATTATTTTGAAACGCTTCCAAAGTTCAGAAGCCTAAGAGCAAAAGCTGAGTCTTTCCATGAGTTGTTGATTTAACATTATAATTACATCCTATGTTTTGAAAATAAAA
The DNA here is from genome assembly GCA_027886175.1 of Phylloscopus collybita. Classification (NCBI taxonomy): domain Eukaryota; kingdom Metazoa; phylum Chordata; class Aves; order Passeriformes; family Phylloscopidae; genus Phylloscopus; species Phylloscopus collybita. Next base: position 41,936,946 of record JAJNNQ010000137.1, on the reverse strand, counting down.
ATTCTCTGTAAGTGGGAAAGCTGACTGGAGATATTTTGAGTTACTGCTAATACTTGTCATTATGCTTGTTAACTGACGTAATTTTTGATACATTCCATGTGAAAATGTTGAAGAGTTATAAATTGATGTCATCTTTATATTAAAATATATGATATGAGATGTAGGTATTATTTTTCTTCTCTTATTATACTTTTAACGTCTCTGAGACTTGATTTCCAGTTTTGCCCTTTGCTATAATAATATACTTTTAATTCTTACTTCCTCATTGCCTGTGAATGGGAAAACCATACATAAAATGCAATACTTATTAAGAGAAGAAGAACTAATCCCAAATGCAATTAAGTGATGAATCGTTCATTCTTTTATGAGATTTAAAAATATGTCAAATAACATATGTACAATCTCAAAAAAACCCCAACCTGAATATGACTTCAATACTGCATTTCTGTACCAGTCTATATCATCTAGGATCATAAAAGTGCTGAAAGATGATACATCAAAAGCAAATTCTGATATGCACCATCTTTTGTTCTGCTTTCATGAACTAACTGGACAATACAAAAAATGTGGAAATAAAAAGAAAAAAATCCCTACAATTTTGATATAAATCTCAGCAGACCAAAAAAAAAACGCCATAAAAACATTTTCCTCTGTTGTCAAGATCTTACATGAAATGTATTTATTGTGATTATGGATCTGTTGTTTAGGCGTTCTAAGTGACTTGCCCTGTCTTGATAGGATTTTTGGAATTTATTTCACTGAAAGGTAGATTCAACTTTAGATCAGTTATGGACCTTGGTCTTAGGGGCTTTCAAGCCTATTGGTGAAGGACAGATAATATTTATCAAATCATATTCTTTTGGTACTCCAGAGAAAAAATGTACTGTGTCTAGCTTGTTTTGACACGTTGTTTCAATGTGACAAATTTCCTTCCTCAAATACTCAATTGAAGTTCATTGTACCAACTCTGAGAGTATTACGAACTGTATGATCATGCTTTTTTTGGGAGGATGAGTAATATGTATCATAGGAGAGCTAGTCAATGCACTGTATCTGTAAGTGTCAGTTGTTTCTCCTCTGTTATGTAAGAGAAAGACACAGCTTGCTATGAAGATCACACTTAACACATAACAAATTCTCAACATTCCAATGAAGATGCTTTGGTTAAGAGGCAGGAAGCACAAAAAAGCAGATCTGTATTTCACTAACCCTCTCCAGCACCAACATTAAAAACATCATTCTCTTACCCTCCTTGCTCCCTTTGCCACCACCAGCCCCCATCCCCCTGCCCATCTCCACCCCCCCCCCACCCCCCTCCCAAAAAAACCAAACAAACAAAACAACCCACCTTCCAATCTTCCCCTAGTGTGCTTATGGAAGCTTCTATTTTACTCTTACTTTTATTTGGAAAGTTTTACTTGGAAAATATATTTTATGTACACAGAGCATAGATCCATTTAATTTTCAATACCAGATGGTGAAGTTGGTTTGAGTTTGGTCCATTTTCTTCTCTGCATTTGCTCTTTTTGACATTATTGCTCTCAACATTATTCTCCCAAGCTTTACATTGAAACATCTAGGCTTCCAATATTAATAGGTGATACTTAAGAATATGTTTATTAGCTCAATTCCAAATTGTAAATGCTTTCCACATGAAACTGTCCAGCTGATTTAGAGTGGAATGTTCCTCATTTGCAAATATTTTTAAAAAACAAAAATCCTAAACCAGTAAATTGGGTATTAACTACTATCACATTTTAGTACTTGTTAATAAATATCTTTCTAAATAACTCATCCATTGAAGAATAGGTAACTCAGTTGCATTGGAAGATATAAGAACATTTTTCACATAATTTTATATCAACCCATATTGTATTTTTTCTGATGTGATGGCACAAAGTTTGAAATTACCTTATCCAAGTGGAATTTTTGCCTCTGATTTTTTTCAAAATTATTTTTGAAATAATTCTTCATACACACTTACATATAATAAACCTCAAAACATGAAGCCAAGTAAAAGATTTCAATGCAATGTTAGGTCTAAAAAGTCAAGAATTTAATTTTCTTGCAGTGGAAAAATAGAAATATTTGTATTTGTAATTTCATTTCCTGTCCTGCCCCTAATTTCTTCCCTCCAAAAATAAATATTTTTTTTTCTCTTCTGTTGGGCAGTACTAAACACACACACATACACACATACACGCACACGCACAAATGTAAATTAGAAAAAAATATTACATTAAGATGAATATTTTTTCCCCAAAATACTACCTTTGGCAAGAGTATATTCTTTGGCTTCTATTGTAAAAAAAAAAAAAAAAAAAAAAAAAAGAAACTGCTAGGCAAAGATGAAACACCAAGCTTATTAATCAGAAGAAATTCCAAGGAAATAGGAATTTTACCCAGATCCACACAATTTTTGTGAGCTTTTCTGTATTTTTTATGTTTTGATAATTACAGCATAGTTGCCTATAGGGATTATATTTAGAATATTTCTACAAAAAAAAATCTAGACAATATTTTTAACTTTAAATATAGTGGAAATGATATATGACTTTGTTTTTTTGATTCATCCTGTCTCTTTCACAAATTGTGAGTACAGAAGTGATTTGTAATAAACACTGTGAAGTGGCATGAGCAGACATCATTTGTATGCAGTCAGTCAAGTGGCAAAGAACCCTGAATTTCTGCACTAAGCAACTTCTTTATGTACTTCTTCCTCTTTGAATTTATTTTCATAGGTTCTCTTGAGGGTAATAATTTCATAAAGTAACTTTCCCACCCTTGAATCCTAGTAGGGGGTAAAATTGCTGCTAATTATTATAATTGCATGTTTCAATCCATTCTGGAGCACCAGGAATTAATCTTATATGAAATGTGATCCACAGACAGATCCCCTAGCTTGTTAATTTGCTGTTAAACTAAATCAGTATTTTGTTTTACTCTTGATACTTGAATAGATTCATTCCATTCTTGGTCTCAATTAGAGTTTGTTTGAACTGTGTCCTACTAATCTGTCAGATTGAAAAATCAATTGTATCATTCCATTTTTGCAGTGATAGTAGTTGAAAAGGTATTTACTTTGATTTATATAAGAATTGTCGTTAATTTAATGCAGATACAATTTTAACAGAACATGATTAATTGCAAAACAAATTGTATCTCCTCTAGGGACTGAAGTCATCAATACAAGCATGGAAATTCTGAGGAATTTCAGAGAACATATGTATTCAAATGTCATAGAAAGCTTTTTAAAACTGAGAATTCTTACTTGGCATAAAAGTACTACCTTAAAATGTCTATAATAAAACAGCAATTCTTGTGCTTGGAGCACCTGGATCAGTACTTAAGTACTGTCAGATGTACAGTAAAAGTAAAAAGATTTCAAAAATATCTTTATTAAAGGCTGTTGCACCAATGAATATATTATCTGAAAATGGTCCTTTCATGAATATGAATTTGTTAGCTGCTTTGATATTGATGGAGATGTGCATTCTTATTATATGTTTCTGATTTTAAATGTTGGAATTAGCATAATAAACTTTAGTACAAAAAACCCTCAAATTTTCTCCCTAAATTTGTAAACCAGTTGATCAATTTTTTCAGTGCATTGCCAAATGTAATTGTACATCCTAAAACACCATGCTAGACAAATTCACTCATCATCATCTATTCTTATTTTTTAATTGCTTCAGGCTCAGAAGACCAGATATTTATAGAATACCAGTCCTTCATTTTGGAATAAGCTTCCTTAGTCAGTAAATTTATTTTCTTAATCCTAACATTTCTAACTGTAAATTGTAGATGACATGCAGGTGCTAAACCTGGTTCAGTGCAACTCTGAATATAAATCCAGCTTTGGGGATGAAAGGATGGAGAGTACTCCCACTGAGAAGGATGTGAAATTGAACATGACCTGCCGATATGCACTCACAGCCCAGAAAGTCAACTGTACGCTGGGCTGCATCCAAAGAAGCATGATCAGGTTGAGGGAGGGGATTCTGCCCCTCAGCTCTGGCTTTGTGAGACCCCATCTGGAGCACTGCATCCAACCCTGGGGTGCCCACTACAGGAAAGACATCCGTCTATTGGAGCAGGTCAAAAAGAGGGTTGTGAGGATGATGAGAGGGCTGAAGCACATCTGCCTCAAGGAATGGCTGAAAAATTTGGGATTGTTCAGCTTGGAGCAGCGAAAGCCTGGGATGACCTTATTGCAGCCTTTCAGTACTTAAAGGAAGTTGATAAGAAAGAGAGCCCATAATGGCAGGAAAAGGGATAATGGTTTTAAACTAATAGAGAATAGATTAAGACTAGATACAAGGAAGAAATTTTTTACAGAGAGGGTGGTGAAGTACTGGCACAGATTGCCCAGAGGGCTGGTAGATGTTCCATCCCTGGAAACATTCAAAGCCAGGTTGGACAAGGCTCTGAGCAACCTGATCTAGTTGAAGATGTGCAATCCCTATTGCAGAGGGATTGGAATGGATGATCTTTAAAGGCTCCTTCCAGCCCAAACTACTCTATGATTCTATGGCACATGATCTGTGAAGACCTTGTCTTTCTTCACAATAATTATTTTAACACTCATATTTTTCCATCCACAGGAATTGAGCTAATCAATTGGTCATTTTTTTTAGTTCGCATAGTTAATACAAATTGAAGGAGAGTGGACAGGCTAAATCACTACTATTTTTGTTAGAATTTGTAAATAAAACATCATATGCTCATTTAAAATACTAATTTAAACAAACAAGGTTTCAATACCTTGAGAAACAAAAACTAACATTTGGTATACAGAATAGTTTCAGATGCAGGCCTTTGTGGATTAACAATGTAAAAAATTAGCTAAATGTTGCATTTGATTTTATAAATCTTTACTTTTAATATTTAATTAATTTTATTTTTATAAGTATAAATAATAAATAATTTCACTGTTAAAACCCCCCCCAAAAATACATGAATATGTCAGCCCCAACAGTTCTAAAATCCTTGAATAGGCATAAAAATGCAAAAGCTACAAGACTCATATCTGTTCTCTAAGATAAATAACTAGTTATGTGGAAAATAAGAAAAACTCCATAGGAGTTTTTAAAGCAAGAGTGCCTATGAATTGTGTATGCATACATGGTACACGAGTATATAGGATTGTTTGCAACACTGGTCTTTGTGAGGACTGATGTGATATGGATGTATCAGTCTTGCTTTTTCACAAGTTCATTAACTCCTGTGACAAGAATACCATGCACTTAAGCAAAATCACAGAGGTATAAATTAAGAAATAATTTATTTGATAGTATGGCTTGGCGAAGAAGAGATCTATACCTTCTACTAGATAAATATTGCACAAGAGTTTGAAAATTTTTACTGTACATTACTGAATTTTAAAGTATAAATAAGACATTGATTTGATGGATGGACCGCTCAAGTGGATAAAGAACTGGCTGGATGACCACACACAAAGAGTGGTGGGCAATGGCTCATTATCTATGTGGAGACCAGTGACCAATGGAGTCCCTCAAGGGTCAGTACTGGGGCCAATATTGTTCAAGATCTTTATTGGAAACATGGACAGTGGGATGAGGCACACCTTCAGCAAATTCACTGATGACACCAAGCTATGTGTACAGACAACACACTGGAGAGAAGGGATGCCATCCAGTGGGATCTTGTCGGGCTTAAGAGGTGAGCCCATGTGAACTTCATGCAGTTCAACAAGGCCAAGTGTCATGCCCTACAGCTGGGTCATGGCAATCCCAGGCACACCACAGGTTGAGAGGAGAAGTGATTGAAAGCAGCCCTGCAGAGAAAGACTTGAGGGTGATGGATGATGAAAACTCAACGAGCCATTGGTGTGTGCTCACAGCCCAGAAAGCCAACGGAATCCTGGGAAGTATCAAAAGCAGCATGGCCAGCAAGTCAAAGATGATTCTACCTCTCTACTCTGCTCTTGTGAGACCCCACCTGCAGTACTGCATACAGTTCTGGTGTTCCCAAGGTAATAACGACATGCAACTTTTGGAGCAAGTCCAGAGGAGGGCCATGAAGTCGATCAGAGGGCTGGAGCACCTCCCTTATGAAGAAGGGCCCAGAAAGCTGGGGCTGTTCAGCCTGGAGAAGAAAAGGTTGAGTGAGGACCTCACTTCTTCACTAAAAGAGTTATTGAGCACTTGAACAGGCTGCCCAGAGAAGGATGGAATCCTCCTCCCTAGAAGGAGGACATGGTTTAATGGTGAACAGGACAGTGATATGATGATGGTTGACACAATCTTAGATCTCTTTTCAATTCTATAATTCTTAACTAATCTATGATTCTATACTTCTCTGATGCCTTTTAGTTAAGGCATTTGGCATCTTAAGATGAGCTCCAAATAAAATACTGGTTTTGTCTACAGGTCCTGTAGCTTCTGTTTCTGTCCCTCATAGTTGTTTTCATTTACCAATTAATTTATTTCCAGATAGAACGCGTGAGTCAGTCATGACTCAATTCATTACACATGCTTTCAAGTGAAAAAAAGGAAACAAAAGGAAAAAGAACAATTTATTTTCTGATTACAATTGTCAATGTCACTGCAGGTTCCCTATTTTCAAGTGATGATCACCTCTCACTGAGAGAGTTGCAGATGTGCCCTAATGATAATTTTATCACAATTAGTATTTTATCAACATGGAAGTAGGTCTTGTTGCACATGCTTGTAAGTTTGGCTGTGAAAGTGCAGAGGACTACTTGTGTGAAGAGAAAAAATAACTCTATGGTTTGATTTAGCAATAAGTGGAGAATATTCAAAGTAGAATATTAGTATGACTAGCAACCAAATTCATAACTAGTATCTTATGCATGTTGTGGTATCCTACAAAATGATGGATTAAAGACTGAAAATGGAGGCAACACATGCTGTGAAAAAAATCACTCTTGGAAGCATGTTAATGAGTTCTTATTATTCAAGATTTATTTTTTTACGTCATCATTGAAAAAAACTTAACCTCTGAGATAAGTAACTCATTAACTGAAAGATTTTATTTTTTTCTACTTAACTAGCTGCTTCATTGGTCTAATGTAATAAGCATACTTTTGCCATAGTAGCTGTGTTTGGTGTTTTTTGTAAAAACATGTTTTTAAAATCAGTTACTTCAATTACTTTGTGTCCTTTTCCATTAGTAATAAATATGAAAAATAAATATGAACAGAAAAAGCAATCCAGGACATGTTAAATAGAACTTTTCAAAGAGGAGATGATAGGAATCCTAAGTACAGTCTATTTTCCAGCAATGTTTTACTTATTTTGCCTATTTGTACTATAATTTCACATAGATTAACCTACCTGACTAATTGCACAGAATTCCTTTGGTTTTTATTTTGTTTCAGCATATGTAAGTATATGTTTAAGCCATTAGAAGTTAGCTTTTTATTTATGAAAAAGGACTCATTCTTTGTAAACTGAAAGGTTTCTACTTTTTGGGATATTAAAGATTATTTCTACACAGTGTGTAAGAAGAGAAATGAATATTTGATGGTGGCCTGCTATTAATAAATTCTTTTTCTGTGTTTCCTGTACTACATACGATTTTCTGTTTGCAAGTTTTATATGAAAATTTAGTCAAGTAGTGCAGTTGTGATAGTAGAAATTTTGATAAATTTTAACTGCCTTTATGTTATTTTATATATGATTTATGTAAAAGGTATAGTTGAGAACTATAAAATAAAATCAACAAATGTAAGGTTTCATTTTTAATGAAACATACTTTCATTAAAAAAAAAAAAAAAAAGCTGTTTTATTAAAAGAAATAATTTTAGAAGTTGTGGAAGCTTTCCTGAGACTGAATGTCTTATCATATCTGCATACAAAAAATGACAAGGAGTCCTTTCTGGTCTCTAGGGGCTCTAGACAAAAATACTGCTCACTCTGTCTCCCTCCTCCCCCTCTGATTTTTGGAGTGAGTTCACTCTGATATTCCAATGCAGTAGATAAAAGATTAGTGATTTTTAGTTTTCTATCTCCTCTGAAATATTTGATAACATAAAGAAAATAACATCAAAAAGAAGAAGTAGATACCTTTACAGCTTGAACATCACTTCCTTACCTGATGGGTGAGCAGCAATTGAATTTCTCTCTCAACAAGATGAGAGAGATCTTGAACTCCTCTTCATCCAGAAGAAATCAGCCTATTCAGTACATCATTACAGGAATTGTTATTTTTATTTTCCTTTCCCCAAAACATTATCAACTTTGTTTATTTACACTGTAATGTTGGATAAAAACTGATGTCAAAACTGGAATTTTTTTGTTTCTCAGCCAGTCCTAAGAGAGATACCAAAAGGTTACAAGAGAGCATGACACAACATATGATGTAAACTGGGAGCTTCCATGAACAGTCTAAAAGCAAAAGATGGAAAAATATAGGTTCATTTACTGTACACAAAATTTACTACTGAAGTGCAACAACATCTTAAGGATAGAATGCATCTATGAAAAGATATATTTCCAGCAGACATGAGAGTAGATTGAAAATACTTGCAATCTCTGTGAAGTGGTTCCAAGTCTAAAGAAAGGTCTATAAAAGACCATGAAGTTATATGTAATTCAAAAGATGGAAAGAAAATGGATTAAAAGTAGTGAAGGAAGACATCAAATGCAGAAAATATGGCACAGTGAAGACTTTAAAAAAGAGATAAATGTATTGAGTCAATCGAAAATCTATGATGTCCTGAGACATATTAATTAGTAATAATTTTTAAAAAAAACATTGTTTTTCCACCAAATCATTTCAGATGAAGTAGATTTTTTTTCTTAAAATGTTATAGTGAAGGCTAAGAGTTTAATTTTATAATAAGGTTTTAAAAATAATCTAGGATTGCTGGTTTTGATGATTATATTTCAGATGTTTGCCATAGGCATCCGGTGCTCAGGACTTACTTTACTCTCTATCAGGACAAAGAAGTTTTGATTACATGTGTGGGAAGCACATTTTTCCAACACACCAATGTCTTTTTAATATCCTGGGTCTATTTCTTTTTCAAGCATCACTATTAGACAAACTCAGTTAAATTTTAGTAGTGAATCATGCACAAGCTGTGGACCATCTCATATTAAATGAGCTTCCTTTGCTTTCCTTCTCTAATTTCTTTTTCTTCTTTTGTCATCTACCTACCTACAACTACCTACCTGTCACTATTAATTCATAATGTATAATTTATAAAGATTCATTGGGGAACTTCCCTATGCAAACAATTTTTTTTTCTCTTATTAGTATTCCTTCTAACATTTTGCCAGGCTTCTGTTTCAATGTTCTTTATCTTCTGCTTCAAGACTTAAATTAAAACGTGTCCTGTGCAATTTCCTTCCACTTTAAATGACAATATTATTTTATCATAATTCACTGGTTAAATAATTTCAATTTGTGTCTCTTGATTCTATTATTTCTATATATTGTTGATGTTGTTTCCCTTCAATCCTTAGCTTTGTGAGGGCTTAAATTTAAGATTTATTTTAAACATATACATACACATGGCCATTACAGACAGGATAGTCACTTAATTGAGAAGTCAGTTTGTATGTTTATTTTTAATCCAAATTTTTGTCTATTTTGGCAAAGGAGAAGAAAAAGTAGTCTAATCAAATGTCTTCTTCAACGCGTGGAAATGTACGCTTAAGAATTTAAATTTAAGAAATTATCCTTTAGGTTTAGAGATACAGTTGCATTAAAAATATGTAAATGTGTAAGAGTCATGGATGACAAGGTGCCAAATGATACTGTTTGAAAATATTTATTAGGAGAAATGTAAATTCTGAAAATCTTGCAATACCAAAATATTTTAAATGTGAAGGACACAGAAATATCATCCAGGAAATGTTGAAGACTTACAAATGACTATGTATTTTCTTGTTCTAATTTTCCACCTTTGTAGTCAGCAGGAGGCTTCTATATAGCAAAATGAATTCTTGGTTCGTTCTTAGTTCTAGTTTTATATATATATATACACACACACACACATATATGTATATATATATGTATGTATATATGTCAGTCTAAATCTACTTTATAAGTAGATCTGGTCCTAACCTTTATTTCTGTAAAACCTGTGACTTACAAAGAATTACACTCTTGTGTAGCATAGATTTCTCATCGACACTTTTCTGAGATGACTCATGTAATTTACAAGTGACAAAATCTACAAATTGCTTATGCTTACATCCCTTTTTTATATCTATAGAAGGTTTTTTACATGCCTACATAATCATATAGCTTTTACTCATTTATAACAAATTATTTTAATCGTTCTTTGCATCTTTACTGCCATTCTATCTCAATAATACACCCTTAATTTTGTTTTCCTCCCCTACTTTTCCAGATATATACCACTCCCCTCTTCATCTCATTTCTTCCTACGGCTGTTCTGCCTTATATCTGACTTCTCATACATCCTCCCCAGTTGTCCCATATTTATCACAATTCCTGGCTATTTTGCAAAAAGAACTTGCCTTTTTAAATTTGTTTATTTCAAATTTATTTTCTCTATACTTTTCCTGACTTTGAGTTATTCCAGTCTGCTGTTTAAATAAGTACTGTCCATCACAAGTATATATTAAAAAGAGAAATAATTGTGTGCATTTAGCAGTAAGATCACGGCAATGTTTTGATCATTTGAGCTGGCAGTGTAAGCTTTCCTTGAAACTTATCCATGTGAACTAGCCACCATATTACAGGCAATTCTGTCTTCCAGTTAAAAAATGCAGAAGTTTAATTAACCATTTATTTTCAAGAGAGGAGATGAGAAGTTTAATTTTCCCTTTGAGCTATTCAGTAACAAAAAGGGTAGGTTTTGGTGTTTTTTAGATAAAACAGTTTGATAATTTCAGGAATGTCTTGCTTTTCCCAGCTTTACACAGAATTTTACCTAATTAATTTCCCCATGCTATTCTTGTGCTGCTTCAATAGAGGCATTTGCTGGGCCCACAAATTTAAATGAGAAAAACACTGTTATTTGAGATTAAAAAATAATCAAAATTCAATAGTATTCTTTTCTGGGGCCTAAATAAATATTTGTTAAGAATTCTTGGAGTTAGAATAAAGTTCTTCTTGAGTATGAACATGACCTTATAGCTGTAACTGAGACAGATTAAACCCGTTGCCTTGAACATTCATATGCCGGTTCAAAATCATGACACAGATCCTAATAGCAAAAATTAATGTAGGCTTACAGATCATAAAGCAACATTTAAGTAGAACTCAGTATCTCTATAATTGGCAAGTATAACAGCCTCAGTAACAAAATAAGAGAAAGGATATAAAAACCATGAATTCAAACTGCAGTCTCTCTTCTTGCATTGTACTTTTTCTCCTCACTCTAATCTCTGTAAGTGTTTGAAATGTAATACGTAATTAATAAGTGTGTCAAAGGATGCTCTAATTAGAGACAAGATTCAGTATTCCAGTAGGGTTTCAGCTGAATATGTAAATTTTAATTATGCTTTTATAAAGCTAACTTAACCAACCACATTTCTAATACAGATTGAAAAGTATATATCCATATTAACAAAACAACTTTAAGCAGAATAAAGCATTACCTGAGTCTGTCAGTATGTTTATCACTTTTGGAAATGGAAAGTTTATTTGAGATATTAAGCATTTAAGTAAATACATTAACAGCATTAAAGGCATTAGCTGAACTGCCAATGAAAATGAAGGCAGAGAAACATAATTCACATGTTCCAAAAGTGCTCTGGAAAGAGTGCTAAACAAGGCTGCTCCTCCTGGCAGGAAATATACACTAACAGGTGGGTTCAGTGAATGGCTGCTTTGGCCATTAATGGCATGTGTGAGTTTGGGCTCATTTCTTATATTCCTCCATAGATGCAGTTTGGCACTATGCATGACTTAAAATATCCATATTTTAAAATAACTCATGAGAGAGGAATACTGTACACAATGTCATGACTTTACACAGTCCTGTTTCTGCAGTCATTAAGATCTGCATTAATAATCAATTTTAATTTAAATTTATAACCCATCATGTTCATTTGGAATTCTTTGTGCAGACGGCAACAGCTGTGCTAATGAATTTTGTGCGATACCTTATGAATAAATAATTTTCCTTGCTAGTCTTGCTGAAAGAATTAGCCCTATATTACTGACATTTGTTTAAAAGCATATCAAACTAAAACACAGTTTTTCACAGTATTTAAAAAAGCTGCTGTACTACATATGATTAAAGTAAATGAAATACAAAGGAAATAGTACTATATATGGGTGATATAAATGACATATAGGGCCAAGAGTAGATTATAGAGCAAAGAGATGAAATACCAAAAAAAAATCTTCTCCATTTAAAAAAAAAATCTACAAAATAATAAAAAAGTGATCCACAACATAATGGTATTTTGTCTTGAAATGCATTTTGCATAAGAATAGGAGAAAGTTTAGAAAGTCTTTTATCTCTTATTTGGGTAGAAGCTGAACCAATTTTTGCTGCCTAGAACTAATCTAGAAAACCATTGAGAATGTGCCTGTAGGATTTCTGCATCCTAGACAAATTGAACAGCAATTTCAATCTCCTTTTTCAGTGAAGCCTCTCTATTTCTATACTGTAGTGCATCTTATTTTGAAACTTCTTTGAATATGAGAAGTTTGAAAAGCTTGAAAAGTCTTTTTTATATTTTTTGACTGGTTACCATATCTATTTTTCAGTTTTTATTTTATTGCATGTTTTTGAAAAAAAGGCACCATTTGGAAATGGATACAATTGCTGTTGATCTGATATAATGATGTAGGGGGTGTTTTTCAGTTAAATACAAATGGTCTTCCTTTCCCTTTTCCTCATAATACATTAACACATTATTGTATCATGTGAAGATCAAATTCTACAGTCATTATTTAAGCAAAAATTTCACTGGAATACTATTTTCTGAGTTACATCAATGTAGATCTGTAATAGCAATACAACTCAAACCGTACAACAAAAGTAGAAACCAATTCACATTTCAGTATATACTGAAATAGAGAAGGAGTCATTGCAGTTAAGCAGGAAAGTAAGACTGGTTCTTTTTTATAAATCTTTACTAAATTACTTTATTTGATACATTTAAATTTCCATATATTTTAGTGAAAATTGCTTTTCAAACATTTTTACCATGAATGTTAGTGAGATTATTTTATTTAGTATTAACTCTTCACAAATTACAATATATCTGATGTGTTAAATCTTGTTAATTTTAACAACTGCACTTTTGTTTCTCGTGGGTAACAGACTGAGGATCATCAGTGTTTGACAAAATTCCCAGGAAGTTCATCAGATGCAAAATTCTGGATTAGGAATTAAAAATTTAGAGAACCTGATTGCTACTATCATATGATAGTAGCTGATCCAAGCTTTCTTGGATTTCAGAAATGTGGTTATATATCAGCAGGTACTGAAAATAGAGTAAAACGATCCTGAAAAATTAAGTTTGTGGTAGAAATAATGAAATTCAAAGACCTCTTGGTTTTTTACTTGTGTTATTGTCAAATACCCAAAAGGTAAGTGCATTCACTTCATTTAATTTTAAATCAGAAATTTATCATTTCATTGGATTTTAAAAAAACACATACATCAAGTTATCAACATATGCAGGCATAACCTGTCAGTGTTTATGTAGATATTCTGGCTGGCATTTCCAAGGCTATAGACAATATAATGCAGTTATAACAACTCAGACCACAGTCATTTTCAAGAACATAAACTTACAGATTTTATCTTGGATTTATAACTGGGAGAGTGAATGGCATTTCTGCAGTGATTTTGTAACATGATTAATATTTCTAAATCATAGGGAAGGTAATATTAATGCATTAAGATTTGCTTGTTATGATAATGCAAGAGTTAGTTTGCAATGTCCTCACGATGTGACTCCAAATGTTGTTTTTCTCTTTGTCTTAATGAACCCCAGTGCTTTATTGGTAACTTAACCTATTTTTTATTCGTTTACGAACAGCATAATGGTTAGAAAGAGGTTGGCTTTGCTTGTTTACTAATTGATTTACTTTATTTAATTCCACATGTTTTATGTGGTAGATAGATTTGGAGAAAAGAAAACTAGAACAGTAAACAAATTATACTTCTCATCTGCGCTGCTCTTTCCTTATCTCTGTAAAGAGAGTCAATGCTAGAAAAACATCTGTGAATAGATGCACTGTACTTAATCCCAAGAATAATGAAAAACCTTTGAATACTTTCAACTATTTGCAAATGAAGATGTTATTGATTTATTTACTGCAGTACCTGTAATAAAGTTTTTTAGATCAGTCCTTTTTGCAATGCTAAAATCGATCAATGCAGTCCCAGTCTATACTTTTAGGATATATTTGAGACTTCTTTTGTGGTGGCTGACTTATTAACAGTTTTCTCTGGAAAACGGCATCAGATACTTTAGGATATCTAAAATGAAAACTTATTTTAAAATGTGGCCTGCATGCTAAGAAATTAATGAAGGAAGATGCTAATAGTTGTTTCTCTAAGTTATTAAATATTCTGTCTTCTTGGCTTACTTTAATACCCTGATAAAAGTATCAAAAGAAATAAAGCTTTGCAAAACTAGAAGAGAAAAATGTGGTCTTTCCTTTATATTCAGTAGCTCAGCAACATCGGTTTCACAAAGGGAGAACTTTTCCTTTCTTTTTCCTAATAGGAATCTGCATCTGTGCCTCTCAAATAAAAGCTATAATGTACATTCCTGGAATAAAAAAAATTAGTAAAAGAAGGAAGGAACTACACAGAATTAGCTGATAAGAGCAACATATTTCAATTAACTGAATTGTCTCAGAAAATTCTTTATATTTTTTGTTACATAGGGGTATATGTAGCAAAAGAATGAGTGTGGTTTTTTTCACATTTTTATAAATTAATGTGCAGTCTTGGTAGAGGGATGTTATGTCTAGGCTTTTGGCTTTTAATGGACTTCTGGAGGTTCAGTCCATTTATTGTAGCTCTGCTGGAAAATATCCTTTCCACCAGGTTGCAGGGAAGTATGAAATGGAGTCACTTTTCTGAATGTGAGTCAAGATGCGTGCAGGGTAGGGAGAGAATAAAATATAAATACCTTGTATCCATATTAATCTGTGAAGGCTCCCTCTGAGAATGGAAATTCTTTGATTCTTGTGTGAATACACTTCTGTCCTCTAACTGTGGCTTGGAAAACAGTTTGTCCTTGAATGTAAGGAAAGAAATCAGGCTTTCCTGATACAAAAGGACTCCCCTGCCTATTAGATATTAAGAAAAACAGAGGCCCTGTGTCAAGCTTGAAAACCCCATAGCTCAAAATTCTTGCTGCTTGGATGAATGTGATAGTTAATTGCCCCCAACAAGTCTGAGTCAGAAGCTCTAATTACTTCAGGAAAATTTAGGAATAAATATTCTAGGTTTCCTGAAACGCAACCTGAGCTTCCTCTGAGGACAACCAGATACCAGTTTCTCAATGCTCCCAAGATTTAGTGACCTAGGGAAAAAAAGATCTTCTTTAGTTCAGCAAGGAGCTTCACCAGTTACTATTTGAAGATTTCTAAGCTTCTAGCTAGAGAATCTCGCCCATAAATTTACTTCCTCTTCTACTTATGTCCTTCACCTAAAATCTGAAAGTTCAAGAGTATTTATGTTATATGCCTTCTGTTCAACAGTAATGAAGATTTCTAGGTATCTAGTATAATTGCACTGTTTTCAATTTTCAATATGCACACTAAATAAATTTTAAGAAAGCAGTTAAAAATCACTATGGTCACAGTATATACATAACTTAGAATTTTGTGTCCAAAGAAAGATGCCATGCAAATCTTGAGTCTTGAAGTAGCTTAGGCCTTTGCAACTTTCTTTCTGTCACTCATGATGGCTGGTGTGTAAATGAGTCTTACTTGGAATATAAGAAACATGAAAAATACTCACCTTCACGTAAATTTCGATACTCATGTTCTTCACAGTAAAATATTCTTATTACCATGGCTTGGATTTTAAGCAATATATGTTTTTAGGACAGAACAACTAAACATGTCTTCGCTGCTGAATTGTTAGAAGTACATCACTTAAAGAGAAAAAGAATGAATAAGAGGTCTTAGCACTATGTTTATCTGCTTACTAACAGCTAATTTTTCATTAAAAATATCTTTTAAATGGATAAAGATACCTTTAAATTTGAAAAACCCCACACCCTCTACATATTAATTTTTACTGTAAATATGAATTATTATTCTAGTTAAAAATAGAAAATATGACTTAGTTGTCCAGAGCCTTTCATACATAAGGTCATCATACCCAGTAACTACAAACACACTTTCCCCCATCCCCTTCCTCCCTCTACTTGTTTTTCTAATCAAGGACATGCTTTCTCCCCTGAGGCATGTGGGAGTTTAACAATTACTGCAGCTCTAACACCAAGCAATTTCTTCTGGGACTGCAATCTGTTAGAGTTCAATTTTCTCAGCCATAGATGAAATGATCAGAATGAATTTGTTCCTTCAGACTGAAACAGAATGAATAAACCTAATGTGATTGAAATGAACTTCTGTAGCACTCGTGTGAGTGCAGACTCCTTTGCATGTAATCATAACGTCACATACATGTGCTGAAGTTTCAAATAGCTGCTTTCCTTCTTTCCTTCTAGTGCTTTTTATTTCACACGTGGCTTTTAAACATATAACTTTTACCTACAGAGATCATTAAGAAAACAATTAGGAATTTTAGAAACAAAGTCATTACACAAATAATGAGAGAAGATCAGGACATTTTTTGTGAAGAAGCAAAACAATATATTTAAGAAGAAATTGATTTAAAGAAAAAAGCCTAAATCAACCCAACATCAATTCAAAACAAAGACGTGTACAAAACCCCATCAGAGTATATCTCTGCATTTACTTACAAACTAAACATATCCCTGAACACTCTTTCAACAGAACTTCTTTTTATTTCATCAAGATTTACAAACGGTGCGAGAATCTGTTTGCCACAGGACAATCCAGCCAGATTTCTGAGTAGATTTGGAGTTGAGACTGTGGTTGATATTTAGATTTTTGATTGAATTTGATTTTATTTAAATTAGTTTAGTGGGTCTAACAAGCTTTATTTGGAAATTACATGAAATAGAGGAGATATTCAATCTTGCAGTAGCACATAATGTTGGCTTCCTTTCATTCTTTCCAGAACCACATGAATAAAACTACTTGTGAAGATTTACAAACAATTAAAACTACATCTTTAGTTTACTACTTGCTTCTTTATCCTCCTTTGTGCTTAAATGTCACAATTTTCTTGTCTCAGATTTCCTTGTGATTCACATTTGTGGCTGATGTTGAAACATTGTAAACAAACTGAGATCGTGTCACTAGGTGATTCTCTTTATTCTTTGAAGAATCCAAAGAGCAATTATCCAATTGTTTGTATTTAATCATGTCTTGTTTTCTCTCTCAAACCAGACACAAATTTAGATAATGAAACCATCAGAGACTTCCTCACATGCCATTATAAGCTCTAAAAAACCCCAGAAATTATTACTCTTTTTCAATAGGTCTTGAGATTTAAGTCCTGTGAATTACTGAGTTTCCTACATTAGTCATTTGCAGGATAAAAACTCAAATAGACAAACAATAATCTAAACTTTTCTGGAGTGGGCTCCAGTATTTCATCTGTCTGTGTTAATGTGGTGTGTGTAGGGAGCCAAGCAAGGCACCCATCATCTCACTGCAGCAGCCCTGTGCAAAGGGACCTTGGTCCTCCTTCAGGTGGTACAAGTGAGACTATCAGAGGGGCTCCTGGATGGTCAGACAGGAAAATTCTTTCAACACAAGGATGGATAACACTGTAGCAGAAGGGGCACTGAATAAATGAATATAAATATAAATATAAATATAAATATAAATAATATAAACACATGCAAATTTTTCTTGTAAACAATGAACAAATGGTCAAACTGCACCTTGGTTTTAATCTTCTTTATAGTATTGTATAACATGTGCGGTAGGTGATGAGTTACACTTTATGTATTCTATCTAAGGACCTGAGCTGACATGCACTTAATTCAGTCTGCACGAAATTTTTTAATAAAATATAGGGGTTTATATACTATTAAAAAAAAAGCTACTTTTCATTTTGTGTTATTAAATATTAATTAATTTTAAATAGTTTGGTGTTCAGAGGCTGCCTTTTGTAGCACAGAGTATCCTTTGGAACACATGAACTGGTTAGTGCAAATAATTCTCTCTTGTGTGTGAAAAATAGACTGATAGACTTTAGAAGTGGCTGTGGTAAACAACTGTAGTAGGACTTCATAAATTCTATTCAGCACTCTTTCCTTAGTATGATATATAAGTCCAAATTGCCAAAATCTTTAAAATGAAACAGTCAAACATATTGGGAATGCAGAAAACCATCACGGGTTTAAATGTCAAAAAAGACATATCTGTCACTAACTATATGTTTGTCTCTTAAAATTGGAACAGTGCTGGTGTTAATAAATCAAAATTTGTTTATAACTCATGACTTTATTTCTGGATGCTGCCAATATACTTTTAAGGTAGCTGAGCAACTGTGATACTTTGTTAATGTAGTGTGCTCATATTTTAGTTTCTAGGTGTTCTTTTAAATAATACTCTGTGTGCGCTTTTTCTGGTGTATATGATGGCTTTTCCTTTAAGACGTCCGTGTGGGCAACACAACAGAGCTTCCCTGCTCTTCCCTCCCTCTCCCTCTCTCTATTCTGCTAGAAAAAATTCTCTTCTTACAGGTCCTTAAAATGTGTCCTTGTAACCCATAACTAATCACATACTGTAACAAGGAAAATAAGATTCAGCAGAGCTATGAAAAGAGAAGAGGGAAAAGCTAAGGTACAAGTTCAGAGCTTTCTCTTCTTTGTAAACTACACACACACAGAGTGAAAAAGTATGATTTTCAGACTCATTAAAATTATTAATTAAATTCCTGGAAAGTTTGCAAGGTTTGGCTGATTAGCAATGAAATTAAGACCTTTGTATTAAAAAGCATATTTTACTTTATAAAAAGAAAATTGCTGCTGTTGATCTTTGCAATTTTCCTATGGCATACAGAGTTCCAGAGTTCAAGAATATTTACCCCAGAATTTTGGAGCTGATTGTAAAACTGCATGCCTTATGTATTCCAAAATATGACTACTAGCTGCTTGATATTTATATTTTCTCCTTCTAAAAAAAAAAAAAAAAAAGTATTTTGAAATGTATCAATTGCAGGTCCCAAAAGGATTTTTGTGAGACATTCCTAAATATTCTTTAAGTTTTAGGAGCAGGAATGAATCATAGACACATATGTGTAAATTTGCAGACACTTACACACCATCTGCTCCTCTGTTCACAGTGACCTAACATGCTGACTGCTATAACAATTCAATATATTGACACAAAATGCAAGGCTTTAAAAAAAAAAAAATTAACATAGAAATAAGCCAAAAGTCAAAGTACTGAAGTGTTAGCAGAAAGCCAGGTTATAAATAATAATGACTAATAAATACAACTAGAAATGCAAAGAGAAGGAATTCTTAATTGCATCTCTACATGTGCAGGGAGTCTGGAAAATATGTGAATTATAACTGTTTATTTGTGAATATGGAATTTGAAATTAATCTGTATTCCTAAAATTTCCTGGAAAAATTGCATGTGTGGAAAGTTAAAATAATGGATTTTAATTAAGGCAGTGAGAAGGTGGTATATGCAAATTAGAAGACAGGAATTGGGGTTTACTCCGTATTTCTTTCAATAAAGGAAAAAGGCAAGGTGATTCCTACAACTATAAAATCTCACCTGTGTACACGTGTTCCTATTTCATGTTCTTATTCATTACACACAGCAAAACCTTGTATGTTAACAGTGGCACTGGATTTAGGTATTCATACAAGATCATGAACACAGATAAACTGTACTCAAGAGTTTCAGACTCCCAGATCTTCCTGTGTTAGTGTACATAAATTGTAGACTAACAGAGAAAATCAACAGAACTGGAGCAAAAATAACTTTTTAAAAAGGGAGAGAAATAATATGCCTGCTATCGAAGTTGAATAATATACTGATGTGAACAAGCAAACATTAGCAGATTAAAGAAGGGGGAACAATGAATGGATGTTCAAAATAATTTGTTCTGATTAATACAGATCTGAGACGTATAATTTCATCAACTTTCATTTTTTTTATTAGTAAAAACTTCCTACAAGTTTGATTATAGACATTTATTTAAGCTCCTTTAAGACACTGAAATTCACATGGTAAAGCATCTAAAAAAGCAAAATCATATTAAACCCACAATTTGGAGACCATCCATGTTAACATCTTAAAATGTTTTTCTGGGTAGTAGCTGGTGGATGTGTTTCTATATTTTTTCTGCAGAAATGACTGATAGCTTTGGTGGTATTCATCTAGTTTTTATCTCCTTGTTGATAAGGAACACAGAAACATCACTGATGAAATTTGAATGTGGGATGAAGACTGGGATAGGTGTAGGCAATTAAACATGACAGTTATCTGAACTGCTAAGCAGAGAGAATTAATACAAACAAGTGTATCACTGCATCCCAGTGTAAACTGTCTGGTGTAGAAATTAAGAAGTCAAAGGATGCACAAAATCTAGGCAAATTCATCTTAGGAAGCAGTGACTGTGAAAAAACAGACCATGGAAGACAAGCAGCAGACTACAAAAGGACTTCATTACACATATAACATTTGAAGAATAGGGCCGAAAACAAGAGTTACACTTGGTATTTATATAATTTCATCTGTATTTCTTTGACCAGCACTGGCACCCATAATTCAAAAAGAGGATGAAAAGATTGAGAGTGCTCAGAAGAGCCACAGAAAAGATAAAGGTTTAGAAAGTGTGCTGCAGTAAAAGATAGCCAGGCTTTTTTTTTTTAGAAAAAGTTGTATATAAACCATTACCTTTCAGAAGTCATACCAAAAAAAGGGAGGAATTTTCTCATAAAGCAATGACTGACAAAGTTGTCTTAAGCTAGTGATAGGTAATTTAGAAAAAAGAGCTGGGCCTAGATTGAAAAAAATAATATTTTAAAATAAAATAAATTATTGAAATCTTTCACAACTAAATTCTTAAATATTTTCTGTTGATTAAGCTGAGACATATCTAGTTTTTAAAGAAGCATATTAATTTTCTGCTTAGGAAGCCCATATCCAAAGGGGAAAAAAAATTATGAATGGAATCTGTTTATTTTTCCCCACATAAAATTGTTTAGGGGTAGTTCAAAAAGATTTTGCAAGCAAAATATTCACTTATATGTGTGATTTTTTTCAAATTATTCCATTGTTTTCAGCTGCTAAATATGAGGCATAATTGCATTTAAGCAGGAGGTGCAGAATGAAGTTCCCTCCTAAATTTGGGACAAGAATTTTTTTCAGATTGTGGAATTCAATGGGTTTTTTTGTATAATTTTATTGGTGTTTCACAGCCATGTCAATGTTATCTAGTCATTGACCTGCCTTATGCATGGTTTCATTTGTATATTGAAAGACTTTAATTTAAAAAGAAAAATAATCTCTTATACATATTTAGATTATTTGGATCAGTAAACATTGGCTTGAAATTGAATTTAGTCTAAATACTTTTGCTCAATCATCTGTTAGAAATGCAAGGTTTTTTTCAGACTTGTATATTTCATTCTTGCGTTTGTGTGAAGGTAAAAAAGAATTGAGCTGAAGATATGGAAAAAGATGACCAAATCTGTTACATGAAAATGAACATTTCATAGAAAAACCATTATGAAAATATGACACTCATGACTATGTATTGCAAACAATATAAAATTGATATTATCTGTTCATAATTAGGATTAATTATCATTCAAAAAAGCATTATCAGTGCTTCTCCATATTAATAGCAATGAAAAAGTAGGAGACAATGGTCAGAGTTTCACTGGATTCATTGGAAGTGATGGATAGTCAGTGCAAGGAGAAAGCAGCTCAGCCAAGGAGTGGTTTGTATAGCAAAAAAAAAATTGTTATACTGTCATAGTAGTTCATGTATTTATAAAATGAAGGTGAGAAGAAAGGGATCAAGAAAAAACCTATAGATTATTTGCATAATTCTGAAGGTAAAGAAGGAAGGTAAGGAGAGAGATTAGAAAGAAGAGGATTAGTGAGGGGATGACCAAGTCATTAAGTCAAGGAAAGTTTGTTCAGTCAAGTCCATTGTATTGCAGTTGAGGTCATCTCAAGAAGAAGGAGTCTGAACTCAACATTAAGGGAGTGGATTGCTGCTCTTAGCAATGGGCTTACAAATACAGGAGTGTTTCATCAAAAGATGAATTTCTTTTCTGAAAATTGAACAGCTTTCATTTATATGTCTTGTATATTTTCTCTTCTTAAAATATCTGACACAAGCTTGGTAAGGTCAGTTTGTCTCCTCCTTTGCTACCTATCTGAGGAGAACAAGATGTCAAGCTATGAGCAATGTGTTCCAAAGGTCTGGCCTTATATTTGAATTCTCACTCTCAAGTAAATTATTTTTAAAAACATGCCACAAGAGTAATTCAAGTGCAATCACCAATTTATGGTGATTACAAAACATAGTGATTTTTTTTTTTATGTGCTTGAAATGAGGCTTTTCTCACTCTATTTTTGGTCTATAATATTTTTGTTATTTCTGTCTTGATTTTTTGTTTCACTACTTGTTTCTATTCTTTCACTTCTCAGCCTGTCATCACTGTGTGTACAAATGATATTTTACTTACTGATGCAGAAGAGAAATGTCGTTGTGACACATTTAAACAGATCGTAGAGCTTTTCTTCAAAATCCATGGAGTACTCAGAGCATTTATTCCAGAACTGTCTTTTGTGAAAGAAATTTACCATTTTCTGTGAAGCAAAACTTTCCTATTGATTGGTGTGTTAAGTAAATTGCCTTTCTCAATTTCACAGTGTACTTCTTAAATTCAATGACAAGTGAAACAATGAAACTTATTTTTATTTTCCTCTACTCTAAAAATGTTTAGTTTTTAATACCAACTTTGCTTTATGAATTGTTTGGCTCAAGCTTTGCCTAAGAAACAATGCAGAAAAACCTTGGTGGAGATAGAGAAAACTTTAGTGGAACCTCTTGGTTTGCTATGGATTTATTTTTAATTTGAAGCTTATAACTTCTATTTCAATAGTGGGAAAAGGAAGAATGTAAACAGTCAGTTTAGATGTCATACAGAAATGCTCAGCTGACAAGCCAAAAGTGAAGAGAAATTTGATCCATACCAGATAAATTTAGGATTGATGACAAATTAAAAATAAATGTATTATTTAAATTAAAAATTTGTATGTGAGTTATTCAGATTTAATAGCTGTTTATCAGAAACTCAGTGTTTTACTACTAATTGCAAAGGTCATTGCAGTGTTGGGAAATGCAAAGTTATCTATGATTTGGGGGCTAAGGAGCCCAGTGAAAAATGTTCTTTTGACCCTAAAATCCAAGAAAATTTTCTGTCCTTTTGGTTATATGGTATAAATTGGTAAACTGAAAGAAACCATTTGCAGAGTAGAAAGATTTTTCATGAGGAAGGTTTTCTCTCTTAGGGCATTCCCTTGCCCAGGGTGCCATGAGGAATGCTGTTTCCACAGAGGCATGACTCCATGGCTCACCGCATTCCTGTGGGCCTGAGCCATGACTCGAGGAGAGTGGAAGAAAGGCAATATCATTTCGTGTCAAAATGCCTGTTTACTATTAGAACAACTTCACCTGTTCTGAGCAAGGCATTACTAAGACTTGAAATAGTAAACAGGCATTTCCTACGCTATAGATCAGTAAATAGTTCTTCAGTTTCCCTTAATAAAATTATCATGGGCAAACACTTTCTGTTATTAACACAATTTGCTAGTATGTACAAGTCATGAAGAATTGCACAGAATTGTACAGAAGAATTGTACAGAAGAAATTATTGTTTCTTCTTTCTTTCTTTGAAGTTGTAAAACCTAAATACCACATCTCGGAATGTTTTTATTGCCAGAAATCACTATATCTTATTGGAAAAAGAAATTGCCAGAAATTACTATATCTAAACCATGTTTGGTTAGAATACCAGGACACTTTTTTAACCAGATGCCTCAATAAATGAAAATGACTGATATTTTGCTCATCAAAGTCTTTTGAATAGTCTGGGTTATTTTACTTAGAAATGAAAAATGAATTCTCTAAATTTAAGGGAGTCAGACTGAAAAATTTATTATTATAATTGGTTTTACTATTGATATTGTTTTCAATAATACTAACTTTGTCCCTAGCTTTTGAAGAGAGGGGTGCATTAATTTCAGTTTTCTTATGGGATGAAAGACTTTGAATGATCAGTTATTCATGTCTAATATTCTGTAACAAAAGCTAAGTGAAAACTTATGAAAGCTAAAGAAATTCTGGCTTTATCTAATCAGTATAAATGTCTTATATTAATTAACTCATTTTAACAAAGTAAGTGTTCTAGATTTTAGGTATAGATTCTCTTTTAGTGGAAAAAAATGACAAGAATATATCTCTGCCCTAGCAAAATCCTTTTTTATAAGCTTAGATTAAATGTACCTTGCTTAATCAAATCCAATGACAAATCACTATTAATCCACTACTGTTATTGATATGACTTGCTATTCTTAAATTGCAAATATCACTTCTGTTGTCAAATATTCTAAAGAAACAAGGATAGCAATTAGTAATACAACACTCATGTCACTCTCTCAAGAGGAAGAACATATGAACATATCTGATGTTTCTGGTAGGGACTTTAAACAGAGCTATGCTTTCTGCAATTAATCCTGGTTTCTAATATTTCATGTTTTTCTTATACTGACAGACATTTTTTAATGAAAAAGAAGAGGCAAACAGAAGACCAAGTGTCAGGCTAATATTCCAAAGAACCCTGAATTTTCATGCAAATTAAGTGTTATTGTGAGTTGCCTGAATTTTTTCAGCTGCTTAACCAAATAATGAAATTACCTCCTTTAACTTTTTTTTTAATCTTCTCTAGTCTCTAGATCTCTAATGTAAGTAAAGTATTCAGTAATTAGAACTGCTTTCAAAAAAAAAAAAAAAAACCCAACAAAACAACAATGACAAAACAAACAGACAAGCAAAACCCCCAAATGCAAACTTATTTAAAATCTTTGACAAATAGGAAGAAAAAAAGAATTCACATTCTTACCTCTGTTCACACAGATACAGTCTAGAGAATATTTCAGTTTTGGAACTCATGGAATGCCAATATTATGGAAAGATAATCTCAATTATACCTAAAAGTTTCATTAAAAACAATTATAGAATTGTGTTAGTTGTCATTTAAATAAATAATTTTGCTGCTACCAAAGTAATCCTGTCCAGTAATCAGCTTTCTGTTTTTTTAGAAGATCACAGCAGTGACAGTGCTGTAGCTGCTGAGGGAGGCTTCCTAGCTTCTTCAGACATCATATTTTCTTGGATATACATCTCTTCATTTAGAATTGAAGGTGGCCACTAAATCCTCTTAGTAGATTAAGAGGAAACTTTTTTTAAAACTCCAATTGTAGCTTCATAAAAGCTTAGAATCCAGATGTATGATCTGTTGTTGTGATTATTGGGGTTTGCCTGTGGGTTTTTTTTTCCTCTGTGCTCAGGATTTTTGTTTGGTTTTGTTTGGAGTTTTGTTTGATTGATTTTGTTTTTTTCCCATGAAATTGTTTATACTTCAGTCCCATTTGCCTATTTTCCTCTGAAGCACTCATTCCCAGAGATATGATATCATTTTTCCCCATAATTCAGGACTTTCAGAACTTCTTGGCTGGAGTCTCAATTTGACTATATGAATAGTATTCCACTTTACTGAAGATCTGCCAGCATCATGAGATGCACAGCCATTGTTTATCCAATGATTGCTTTAAAAATTTTGATATTTTCTCTCTATATCACTTCTACATGGAGAAAAACAGATAGCAGAGAGGAAAACAAAGTAGAAATACTGACTAGATTTGCAATCTGGATGTGTAAGTGTTGCTAAAAAGGAGAAAAAAGGTTAGGTGCAAACTGCCGTTTTTCCAATATATCATAAACAGCAGTTAAATATTGTTTTTAATTCTTCAGTATGCACTTGAAATGTGAGAAGGTTTAATTGCAGTTCATTTTATTAATGGACATATGCCTGAAAATAAAGTAGTGCCTTTGATCTAAATTTGAAATTGATATTTTTTACAGTTGCCTGGAGGGTAAAATTATACTAATAAAAATTATAGGTATATCTATATAGTTATATTATTGCTAATAATTACTAGCTTATGCCTACTTCTGAGATATAGTGGGGGAGGACAGTCTTGATTTCCACCAAGTGAAAATACATATTTCTAACATCAAATGGGATGAAAAAGTCTCATCTAATTATGCATTTGTTCTGTAAATAAACAGCAGTAAAATCTGAATGGAATTCTGTTGTTACATACTGTGCTTGTATGAAGTGACATAAAATATTCCCGGCATTTATTATGAATTCCACTAAAATTTCTGCAGTGTTCAGGGTCCATCAAGAAGATGATACTCCTATTGTCTCACGGTTACGTTTTTTTTTTTTTTGAAGTATGAGAGAGAAAATGAAACTTATATTTTCTTACTCTGCACATGTCATTCCAATTTTTAGATGAAAATTCATCTAAAAGGAAAAATGTGTTATTAAGGAAATGCTTCAATATGATAAACTTAACTGACCTTAGCAAAGGACTAATATAAGTGTGATTAGAAACGTTAAGTCTGAAGGAAATTTAGAATTCAGGCAGGGACTGATTGAGATATTCCCAGAGTGTGTTTATGTATATGATGGACAAAAATGGCAGGAAAAAAAATTGGATATGTAGAAATAGATGTTTCAAAATCTTAGCTGAAGTGAGGAGGATTGTTCTTCTATGGAACCTGAAGGAAGGGGTGAAATGGCGTTTTTCTGTTTAAAAAAAAATAACAGACCACATAATTACCCTTAAATTTTGGGCTTAGATCTAAATATAAGCAGTGGTGAAACTTTCAAACTAGGCAGAACATTTTCTAAATGTAAAAAAAAATTAAATAAATTCAATATTAAGCGACAACACCCCAGTGAATTGTTGCTTGTGAGCATTTCTGTTTTTGTGGAAAAAAAGAGTTTATTAAATGAAAGTCTAAAGTTAGCTGTAAAATGACTAGCGAAGTGATTATAGAACATAGAACTTTTTCATTCCTCTTAGCTTAGATGTAAAAATTCACCTCTTCTAAACAAATAAGGAGTACAGGTAGTAAGGAATGCTTTTTTCCACTTCCACCGTAAGGTTGCCAAAGAAATTACTAGTATGGTTAACACTATTTTTTCTTTCTCTTTTCCCTGCTCTCCTGGACCATAATTGGAGCTGAAAGGGCTTTGATGAGAATAAGCTAGCATTTAAGGTGTAGGAAGGAGAACCTTTCAGAACTGTATTGAACTGCTTCTTCAGTAACCTTGTAATTAAAGTCATGTCTCCTACTACATATAAAATTAAATCATATAAAAGTCAAGATTTTAGTATTTTTTTCTCTAATTGGCTAGCAAAAGAAATATTCCTAAGGTATACCACTAGAGAACCAAATTCCCAAAATTAGCTCAGCTGATTACAGCAGCTGCTAAAAACACCAGGTTTGTGGGTTCAAGCCCTGTACAGGCCATTCACTTTAGGTTGGACTTCATTGTTTAGGATCCCTTCCAACTGACCACATTCTGTGTGTACACTGTTTAGGTCCTGATACAGCAGTTTTGGTTGCATTTAGCGTTATTCCTATGAAATAATTTTCCTGTTTTCATTTGCTGTAAGGTTCACTGTCTACTCTGACAACCAATGCAAACATACATATATCTACACGTTTTCTAATTAATTCTCTTCAAAAATACATCATAAAAATAAAATTTTTAAAAAAAGGATTATGATAAAGGTATTATGAAAAAATACTATGGAATCTGCATTTGTTAATACTGGGTTGAATCTTCATCTATCTTTGGAATTTTTTTTTCTCAATGGTTTCATAGAGTCAGAAAAGTTCATGCTGATCATGTAACTTAATTTCTTACATAATCAAACAAAGACCCTATTATTGTGACGTTTCATACTGCTTTTGAATTACCTAACAAAACCTTGATCTAAAAAACTCTAGTTGTGAAGAATTTAGCTCAGCCTTAGTTAATTGTTCTAAAGAAAAATGGCCTTCTATTGTCTATAAAAACTTACTTTTATGTGCAGCATATGTAATTTTACTCCAGCTTGATGCTTTATCATAACCTTATATGCCAGACTAGGAGCTCCCTGTTGGGAAATTTCTGTTCCCTAGAGAGGCATTTAAAGACTTCATGAAATTGCTCCTGATACACTGAGTTGACTGAGTTCCTTGAAAAAGGACTTGAACTGTAAACATATACATACGTTCAATTTTTAACGCTTCTTATAAATGTGTTTGAATATTACTCAGTATTTTGCTGAGGTCTTTGGCAATTCTTTGCAGTCTGGACACGCAGTAGATGCAATAATCATGTCACCGGTAAAGAAAGTAAGTTCATGTGATGGGTTGACCATGGCTGGACATCAGGTGCTCACCAAATCTATCTCTCTCCTCTGCTGGGAAGGGGAGAAAAAATACAACCAAAGGCTCCTGGGGCACATCTGTCCCTCCACAGTCTTCACCACAGGCTGCAGGGGAATCCCTGTTCCTGCTCCTGGAGCACATTCTGCCCCAACTTCTTAACTGACCTTGGTGTCTTTGGGGTGTGTCTCCCACATGTTCTCACTCCCCTCTCTTCTGATTATGCCTCAGGATTTTTTAAATGCTTCTAAAATCTGTTATCCCAGAGGCACTACCACTATCACTGATGGGCTTGGCCCTGGCCAGTGGTGAGTCTTTTGCAATAGGACACGAAAGAATGATACTCACGGACTGGGGTGTCCAAGGCAAAAAAGGGGCAGTTTATTTACAGACCTCGACATTTATATATATTTAGTGACCATGGATTGGAGGAAGAAAATTGTCCTCTCCAACCACACTGGTCAAACCAACAGTCCATCAATTCTCTCCTCCTCCAGAAAGGAATGCAAAACAATCATTATTTACATGAACGTGCGTGAGAAACTCCACTACAAAAGTAAAACATCAGAAGGCTGAAAGAACTTCAGAATAACTTTAGAAGAACAGAGTGACAGTGAGCCCATAAATAGTAATTTTAAATTAATATTCATTACATCTCATAAACTTAATACAAGCTGGTCAGGATTCCCTATAGGTAAGAAATCACTGGTTTTAATTTAGCAGTCAATTTCTGTCTTTCAGCAGCAATGAAGTTATTCTGAAAAATGTATTCTGTTGCAGGCTAGCAAATACTTATTTGTTTATATTTCTATTTACAAATTATTGAAAGCATTCAGAGGGGTTTTTAGTGCTGGAGGCATCTTGTCCATCATTTCACCCTTCACTCACTCTGAAGTCCTGCAAACCATCTTGCATTTTTTCTAATTCTATACAGAAGCACCTGAAGTGTGTAGTCACATGTTCCCTGCTGTGCTTAGGGGTTTGTAGCTAATAGTACACAAAAAGAATGAATAGGTTATTTTAGGTAGATTTTTTTTCACTAAGGAAGATAAACTGTGTTCTTTGAACTGTAGCATGTATTCAATACACCAGATATAAAAGATAATTTAGTTGTCATGGTTGATGGTGATTGTACGTAACTTTTTTAAGGAGTGGTAGAAGCCCAAAGCAGAAACATCTGAATTTGTTCCTGCTTAGAGTGACACCAGGAGCTATCGTAGCCCAGTAACTCATACTGAAAGTTAAAAGCTAAATAACACACCTAGTTGTCTCATTTTTTTATATATATTTTTTTATAAATTCACCCAAAAAAATCTAACACCTAACCCAATTCTGAAGTGGTTACATGTAGCAAGCAATAGTACTCATGCCTCTGCTCCAGATAAATTACTTCTTTTCTTTTTTTACCCTGCATAATTAGGTTGAACCTGAAAAATAGTAATTTATTAGGATTTGTTTTTTTATTTTTTTAATAGATTATGCTCTGTGAAAACTTTACTTTTGATGGTTTGACTCTCCAAAGGAAGCATTTACCACAAGTAGGAATTCCATGGACTGTGTAGGAACATTAGATGAGCTGATATCACTCTTTTCCAGTAAACCACTTTTCTCTTTGTCTCATGCAGTGGTCTATAACCACTGATTTCTTGTCTGATTGGATGTTAGCCACCTCAGCAGCTGTGTATCCTTGAATTGAGGAAAACATCCACAGTAAGCTCAAAGGAAAAGCAGGTGTCTGTTCTAATGAAGATCAATTTACCTCAGGATTAAGACTATGGAAAAAAACACCAAGTTCACCTTCCTCCAGTCAAGACCTTTGGAAATGTAATAGACCTTTCATCTGACAGGAAGAGGCTTGAGGAAAACAAAAGATTTGCTTTGCAGACAGAAAGTGTTGTCTCTGTACAAAGCTGAAACCAGCATTAAATGCTACACAAGCCTTGTACATCATGACAGCTTTATTTTAAACACAAAGGTTTACCAGAAAAAAAAAAAATTAGGCAACCTTTTCTTTTAGGAAGGTAATGCATTTGCTACTGCTTCTCGGGAAATCAAAATTAAAAACCTGTGAACAAACAATAAATTTACTCTTTTTTTCTTCTATTTGATAAAAAAAGGGTTTTCTAGGACAAGAGTAGAGACGGCTTTATATAATTCAGCCTCAAAAATTTCTGGTAGATTTAAATCATTTTGGTTCTGGAGACTTTTATTGTAGATGTAAAACTTCTTATAAAGGCGAGTAAATATAATATTTCCCTTTACAAGGTTTTGTAAAATACAAGATGGTCAGAGTGTAATATATTAATACTGGTTGCCTTTATAGGCTTTATATTTTTGCTGCCTTATTTAACATTTCTTTGTATTGAAGAGACAATTTTGCCTAAAATGTAACTCCTCTCACTTTTCACTCAATATGACCTATAAGTGAGTTTTAGTTTTCTGACCCTTAAACTCACAAACTAAATAGAAAATGTACCTAATCTACTTAAAGGAAAACATAAAAAGCTGATTCAGTTGCTAATGTTATACCTCTCAAAATCTGCTAAATACCCAGTGTTTCTTATAACCCTCTTAGCAAAATACTAGCAATCACTGAAAATAATTTTAAGAGTTCTCCCATAGATAGTAGAAACTTACAACGATGTTAAATCAGTCTTCTTATTCCAAGTGTCATTAAAGTCTGCAGGGTTTTCTGGCATTTGAACATTTTTGGAATGAAGTCTTACAGGGATTTTATTTGAGCTACAAAGGAAAGTCTCAGAGCAGTGTCTGGTATTAGAAATTCATTCAATTGCAAGGTTGTCAGGCACTAAGAGCCAGGCCATAGTTCCATGGAAGTATCTACTTGTATCTGTGACTGTGTTTGTCTATTTGTCAGTGATTCTACACAGCCTGGTAGGTTTGAGTCTTGCCTTAGTATCAACTTGTGTGGTTTTTTTGCTCCAGATCTGACAAAGATTGTTATCAATTCAAAAATTACTTGAAATATTGCAAAGTGTACTCATCAAAGTCCTACAAATACAGTTATACTTTTATACTTACCACCTGTCCTGTTCCAGTAAATACCTTTTGCTTCCAAAATATGTATTCTCTGGGATTACTAAAAAGTCAGTCTGTCTCTTTTTTTTCTAAATGTAAAGTGCAGTCATTTAGTATTTGCTACAGTGTTAATTCTCAGTGTTGGGAAATTCTTGTCTTTGTCACTGTGGAGAAGGTAACTCAAAAATCTAATTTTCTTCACATCTGTGTAGAGAATTTTAAAATGCAAAACACTGGAAGTGTATTTTAAAGTTTAAAGCTCAAAAGCATAGTTTAATTAAAATTTTGTCCTCATATATAGTTCTTATCAGAGCTTGCCTTTTTCAATTTTCCAGTCTGATGACTGAGGAGCAGATGGGCAAACCTTGTGACACTGACTTAAAAATATTTTTGGTTTTTAATATATTTCAAGAGCTTGTGTGTTTTGTTCTCTTTCAATGTCTTAGAGATCTTCGTCTATAAACCCCAATGAATCTGAAAAATACTGGGGTTTGATTTTTTGTGACTTGTGCCAGTACTTTTACCAGCATTAAAAGTCCAAAGAATTGCTCAGCTTCTTGCAGAAACTGTTGAATAATGTGGAAGAGAGGATGAGTAAATAATAATAAAACCCAAATACACTCTGGGTCATTCATTTTTTCAGTCGTGATTCTGAGTAATTCTGTGGCAATATGAACATACATTTTCTTGGTACCCTTCAGATTTCGTAATTTACCCCCAATGAAGTTCTATAGAGGACAGAGGAAAATAAACTAATTTATTTCTTTTAGCTTCTCCATTAGGCTTCCCTTGCTATGCATGTTCCATGGTATCTACATGACAGAGTGCTGAGGAATCTATGATGAAGACATCTTAAAGTAGGGTTTGTTTGGTGTTGGGTCTTTCCCCCCTAATTTTCAGGAAATAGATCAATTTTCTTTTCTTGAAGATTTCACTTTTGTGACTGGAGTCAATCACTGAATGATGGGGGGAATGAAAAATCT
The DNA here is from genome assembly GCA_027886175.1 of Phylloscopus collybita. Classification (NCBI taxonomy): domain Eukaryota; kingdom Metazoa; phylum Chordata; class Aves; order Passeriformes; family Phylloscopidae; genus Phylloscopus; species Phylloscopus collybita. The sequence continues at coordinate 41,904,378 of JAJNNQ010000137.1, read as the reverse complement.
GTCAGTCTGTGTGGTGACTGACCACCACTCTATTCCCAAGGCACTGAGAAACAAGCAATGTAGATTATGAATCTAACTTGGTTGGTTGATTTGGTTTGGTTTTGTTGACTTTTTTTTCATGACAGACTGTAGTCTGAGAACACAGATGCTAAAAATAATTCCAAAATTATTCCAAAATAATTCCCAGAACTACTGTGATTTTTTTCTAAATAATTCTAGTAGCTCTAGTATGCTGTTTCAGTGTTTCACACATCAAAAACAATGTGAAAGACATTTAAGGCATTTTAAGGCTACGTTTTAGGCAGTTCTGTAATAAGGGCCATGTTTGTGTATGTGTGTCTATTTTTAAATGCTTTTGGGAAACTGCAAGCTGCAATGCACATTTTTTAACTCTAGATAATGCTGTAGCACATGTTGATGACTGAATGTGTGAGCCCAAACCAGGACTACATTGCTGAAAATTCTTCCCTGATGTAAAGTTTCAAAACTTTGGAACTATGTTTCTGATTTTAGTTTTATGAATAACTTGCACACCCTCAATTTATGAGCACTAAGATTTTGTACAGAAATCCAGAGTTTAATAAACTGTGAGAACTGCTGAAATTTTGATATGGATTTTACCAAAGCTTTGAGGACCTATTCATTCAAACTTCAGATATGATATGACTCTCTTCACAGTGCATTCATGACTGACTTTTAATTAAAACACCAAAGAGAGACAGCATCTAGAATATCAACACACAAAAGAGAATATCCACAGAAGGTGCCACCTACAGTAACTGTCAGTAACTTCAGGTTTATGAAACTTCACAGCTTTGAAATTATTCTAAATGTGGCAACAAGAAGTTTCCATTATTTGTATTTTTGTCAGAAAAAAAAAGTTGCATATAGATAATAAGAATTTGATGAAAAATCAATTTTTTCCTTGTTTTCCCAATTTTTTAAAACACAACTCTCTTTATATATTGTTTCTGTATGTATGTTTTTTACATATAAAACTTTAAGATAAATGTATATAATTACACTTAGATAAAACTTGTAATAATTTTATATTTTGTCACTTAATACACCTGACATATATTAATATATTGGAGAATGTATTTTTTTTCTTTTATTGTTTTTTCTACCTTACCTACTCTTGGAGTAGTTTAAAATGTGAAATTTTTCCAGCAATATGAAAACCTGAAAAATGCAATAGAAGGAATGCTAGGTCTTGATTTTGAAAAAAGAAAAAAATAAAAGGAAAAAAAAAACAACCAAACAAAAAACACCCTTTAAAATTAAGGTTATTACCTTATATATTTATGGGAACTTGACAGAAAAAAAATTATCTTTGTCTAGTATATAACTTGTCCTAACACCAGGAAGACTTGTGATATCATTCAGAGCATGAAATTCAGTGTTCTTCCAAAGACTTTCAGATTTGTTTGTATTTCTAATAAATAGAAAATTCTGTCTCTACTATAATTTATGACATGAAGACAGGAGTAAACAAGTGTGTCACATAATGAAAACTTAACTAGTATGGAAATAATTAATGCAGCTTAGCAAACAATTAAGATACAAACCCTCTGTCCTTTAATAACTTGATATTTTTTTCATTTTCCCAGAAATGTCATCAAATCTGGTTTTGTTTTGGTATCATTGTTTTTTGTCATGTCCCATTTTCTCTAATTTCACATCTCACAGCCTGTGTAGCACAGTGAATAGATTCCTTAGTATTTCCTTTTTAGTTATTGTTTTGTTAAATAGTCTGTGATGTGTAATTGATGTTTACAAAAATAATTGTTTAAGGTTTTATTTGTTTGATTACACTGCAATATAGATTTCTAGGATAATTTTTCAGCATGCTATTTCAGCAATGTTTTTTCATTATATGTCAATGTTTATGCATAAAGCATCCTGTTTACTTGTTGTTGGATGACAAGCAGCTTGTCAAGTATGCATGACTGACTTTCTTCTAAGAACATTTAAAAATCTTTATATGAAGATATTTATATTGACTAGATCTCCTCAACTAACTCAGTGAGGGGAAGAAAACACCTTACTGAATATTTATAGTTTTGATGGCCTAAGTAATTCTTTATGGAATTTTGTTTTCCTCTTTTTTTTTCTTTTTTTTTCCTGTTCTTTAAGTACTTAGGTCCTTCTTATACAGTAATGGTGTATTGCTAATGCTAAACCAATATTTAACTGTTGGAAAAGAGGATTTAGACCTTGGAGAGACAATGAATCAGAGATTAAAAGCCTTGAAGCCTCTAACTCAAGGTGTTTCCCAGGACTTAGTCAAATTATTTTGATGTAAAAAGTGTTGTGCTTGTGCAACATTAAATGTAATGTATTCAAACATGTATCAGGCTACTGTAGATATTTCTCTGTTGTTTTCCTTGCCTTAATCTGTGCTGCATTAGGGATAGGACCATGAAACATCTAAAAGCACCATTATTAACTGTAGATCTTTATGAAGATATCTGACACTCTGAATAGGCATTGTGACAAAGCTTTCTGCAGACTTACTAAGCTCAGTTCCTCAGTTCCTCAGGTCGTGGTGCACAAAGAAAGCCTAATTTAGCTGACTAAACTAATTCTATTTATGAGAGTGTTTTTTATTTTATATTCCTTCCTTTATATTAAGTACCATTTTTTGTTTGGTCATATATACATCTCTATTTGTGTCAAATGTACTGGCACCAAAGCGAAACTTAAACTGATGAAGCTGACTGTGAGTATAACAGCAATATTTTAATTATATTCACTGTATCAAGTGCAAATAATTAAAAGAGAGGAAATTCAGAATATATTGCCAGTCTTCAGGATTGTCTTGCTTCAGCAAGCCCTTGGCAAGGAAGGGATCTTGGTTTTGTTTTTCTGTTGCAGTGAAGAGCCATATTTTAAGAACCCTTTTGTATCTTATGCCCAGTTCTAAGACTTTTAACGAGTTATCAGAGTTTTAAAATGTAAAATCTCAAATTTTGCTGGTGAGGACCTGCTTAGAAAACAGGTATGCTGTATATGTATATGTTGTATAGTAAATGTCAGAACACTAATGCATGGAAGGATTCTTATCAAATTAATTCCTTTAGTGTTGTAATTTTTTTCCTAGTTATCTTAAACCCTATTTCACTATCTCTTTAATAAATTACATCCCTTAAGTATTCCTTTTCACTAAAAGATTCTCATATGTTCTTCCAAGGTAAATTTTTAAAGTTTCAAAACTCTTCATGTAGACCAAAAGAAAATATTTTCTATGTGCATAATTTTTGTTTCCTGTTTTGATTTGCATCTTTATATGATATTTTAATACAAGCTAGTCGTCTTTACCTATCTCAAGCTAATCAACAGTGTGGATCCAGAGAAATATTTTACTTTTGCTGATTGGCACTTATTTGGTGGAAGTTATGTTAACATTGCTGATGCAACATGGACAACCAATTAAGAGTGAAGTGACCTTTTTCTTTCATTATGCAATTGTCATTCAGTAGTGCATCTAATGAGTATCCAGAATCCCTGAGCCTCTGCTGGAAAAGTATTGTCCTCTCTGATGAACATGCAGGTGGCTGAAGTAGAGTTTTTGATAAATGTTTACCTTTATTAGCCTTGCTCTCTGGGACCCATTAGGAAAGGTTTCACATTGTGAATCATCTAGGCAGCCTAAGATGTAGAAATACAATGAAATAAAAGTGGCACTGAGGTCCAAACTTAAATATAGGGCCATGCTTTTTCATATAAAAGTAATAAGATATAAGATATACATGTCATTTTGGTATGCTAATGTGTTATAACTACAGCCTTTTTATTTGTGGATTTCAGAGACCTGTTATTTTTATGAACTAAGTTTTCATACACTTGGCATAATCCATGTGAAGAATAGACAGATTGGTGTTTTGATGCACAAATATCTGACTGCAAAATTTGCTGGGCTACAGCATAATAGGAAGACTGTAGCTTGTAAAGAATTCAAAGGAGGATTTTTGCCAATTTTTGTTTGTATGAAAACTGAATATATTCTCTCTGGATCAGAGAGACCTGCATTTAGGAGGAGGCTGATGCTCAAAATCTTATGAAAGTTGTAGCAACAAAAGTGACATAACTTTCACAATGGGGAAGATATGGATTGATTAGAAATATTTAATAGTAGTTAAATATTTTGTATAAAGATTTTTCATGAAGCACAAGAATATCTCCAAGGTAAGTGGATAGAAAATAAAGCTGACCTGTAACAGAGTTGGGAAAGCAAGTGTCTTAAAAGTAAGATGGTAGGGGTCAGTGGACAGGTGGCAAATGAATAAAGTACTCATGCAGCCTTTCACCTTTAGAGTTTTGAGGGAGAAGAATAAGAAAGAAACTGAAAGAAGAATGATAAAAGACAAGTGATACATATCTTTCCTTAGAGGCCTGACATTAATGAGCTTGTAATGGGCTTATTACACTAAGTTATCTTTTGCTGAAATATGTAAAGTTAAGCAGTTATGCTAATAAGAAAAGGAGTAGCAGGACAGATTAAACAGAGAAGAGTAAAAAGTAAAATATGGAACTCTGCATTGTTAGTCAGTTAAATGCAGTTTGGCTATTAAACAGCTATAATTTAGGATTATAGGATAGGACCTTGATATTTTCAGCTGTGTAGTTTGAAAACTAAATTATCTCCTACAAGATGATGTATTTCTTCTACAAACATTACCCCTAAAAATATTGGTTATATATGACTACACACATTCACATAAACATATGTGAAATATTTCTATTTTTTTGTACTGAATATAAAAGGTCAAGATGCTGTTTTCTTTTTAACAGAGGTTGCCTATTGATTGCCTGTTAATATACTTGAGAAGCTCTTATGCTGGACATTTGTTCTGGCTCTTGAGACAAGAATGATATCATAAATAAAACAAATCACTGATGTATATTGTAAGATACATTTTACTAAATATTTAAGTACTCTTTAAAGGGCAGTGCAGGTGGTTGGAGGAAAATAGATTTTTTTTGTTGTTGTTAAATATATTTTGGTTTGACTAGGTTTACAAAAAGTGTGGTCTAACTTTATTCCTGCATAGTTGCTGTCTGCAAAAAAACACACCAACCTCATTAGTCGAAGTTCAACTGTAGCAGTTTAGGACGTGGTTTGATTTGGTTAGATTTCATCTTTGAAGTGTTTCACTCAAGATGATTGCAGAGTACTTAAATTCAGTATAGTTTTTTGACAAAAGTCACTCTTCCTGGACCACTGGATGCCTTACCCCAAATTGAGGACCCTCTCTGTAGGTAATGGAATACTGGTTGTGGTGTACAATAGCTGCCTCCTAGCATAACCCTCTGGATTACAAGGGCCACAGTTTGAGTGCATCAACCATATTATAGAACTTCTAGGTCTGTTCCATGAAATCACAGGACAGCTGAGACTGGCACTGATCTCTGGGCATCTTCTAGTTCAATCCCACTGCTCATATCAGGGTCAGCTAGAGCAGGTTCTTCAGAGCTTCAAATAACAGCTTTCCAATATCTCTAAGGATGGAGACAGCACAGGCTAAGCTCTCTCAGTAACCTGGTCCAGTGTTTGACCAGTCTCACAGTTAAAACCCTTCTCATACTTAAAAGGAATTCAGTTTGTGTCTATTGCTTCTTGCCCTGCCGCTGGGCGCTACTGACATGTTCTACACCTCCCATCACGTGTTCATACCTTACTACTCAGAATACCTGCTTTTGCAACTTGGGCTGGCACCAAGGTAAACAGAAGGAAGAATGATAACACTTTTAGTGGTTCTTGCTGCAGAGCTATACTTTAACCTGGAAGATCTGTTGTTTTGGGAAAATCTAGAAGAAAGAGCAACTGGAAAACCTAGGATATTTTTCATCATGGGCAGTTTGAGAGGAAAATTCTTCATTTCATTTGGAGCAAATTTGCATAACAAAAAAGAAAGAACTTAATACCTGCATATGGCTTATAATCCTTACTGGTAGTTTATGTGCCCTGCCCAGACTAATCTCGTTTATACATTTTCCCCCCCTTTGATGCATAATTATGCCTGCAACTTTATTAGACTAGTAACTGTATAATTTAAGCACAGCTGAAAATTGTACAAGCATTTCCAATAAAATTGTTTGGGGAAACTCTTATTGGAAAAACGCACTTATGCACTGAATGGAAAATGTGGAATGAGATTTGTAAATGGAATAAGAGACAACTGAGTTGTTTTTATACCTGTTATTTAGTTCTGGGTTTTCCTTTTCTGAACAGTAGGATTGCAACCTCTACCATTTTGTTTCTAATACATTCATTCCTTAATTTTGGCTTATTGCTTAAGACCACAGTAAGATTTATATCTGTATCTGCAAAGTGGCTAGGCTAATTCAGATCTTAGCCACATTTTGTATTTGAATGCTGATCAGCATGATGTTATATTTTTATTTTACTGCTCTCCTTTACATTTAATTTTATTGAATATCATTTGAAGCCATATATATACAATGCGCTCAACTCCCAAACCTATTGTGAACTCCTAGCATTTAGGAGGTTTGATTTGGCACAGAAAGCATGTGTGCTTACAGAATAGAATTTATAATAGAACACATTAATTTACATATTTAAATGAATATTTATCAGGGTGAGGTTTTTTGTTTTGGGGTTTTTTTGGGGTTTTTTTGTTTTGTTTTGTTTTGTTTTTTAACTTGGAATATGCTCACTGGAATAACTTTGGGTCAGTATTAATAACTGTACCATATGTCTCTATATTTCTGAACCAGGTGGCTGGCAATCACGTCTCCAGATGAGCAGTGGTTCAGTGACAGCAACAAAAAACCCTCTTGTTCTGTGCACACATTGCCATGAACAATCCCTTTTTTCTACTTTAACTTTTTGTTTATATCTGAATGCTGTTTTAGTATTGAAAATTCTGTTGTTTGATGATAATTCAGTTTTGGATAACTAGAATTTCTTTCATAAGTGATTGAAAGACAGATGTTGCTAACAAAAGAACACCTATATAAGCATTAGCTTCTCTGCAGTGTTGGTTAAGTTACTTGTGTTGCACACCTCTTGCAGGAGTACTTGGCCTAGTAGGTGCTGTATCTCTAAATTCTCTCAATACGTACAGACTATGTAGAATATCTCTGTATCCTCTAAATATGTATTTATCTCCATAGTCAGAACAAACCTATTTCTATAAACCCTACTATTTCCTACCTATTTTATAGAAAGTAAGCTTTTTAATGTCAATTTATACATCTGTATTTCACATACATGACTTTTTTCATTCCAACTTATATTTTCTTTCCTTAGACTCACAGAAATTACTACAGCCAGCAGATAGAGTTGGTCTAATATTTTCAAAGGCTTTTCTACTAACTATATATTTACTATATAATTTTCTGACTTTAGATGATAATACTTCCCTCACAATATTCCACTACAAAGAAAGTGGTAAGGAAGCTTTCAACAAGTTTTAGCTTGTTTATTAGTTATAACTTTTGAGTTACTTCAAGATATTACTGTGTGTCTTTTGGTTGTTTTGGTGGTTTTTTTTGGTGTTGTGTTTTTTGGGGGTTTTTTGGGGGGGGGGCAGAGGGGGGTTAATATTTAATAAGTATTGTGTATAGTGTGAATTTTTAATGCATATGTTTTCCTAAGTGTCTTTAAAAAAAATCTCTAAATGCTTTAATTGGAAGTTTCATACTCTAAGTTAAAGTATATGGAGTTGTTTATACCCCTAAACGCTTGAGAAGTTCAAGTGACACATAGACACTTTACCTAAGTTGGCCTGTTGCAATTTTTTTGTACAGTCATACATACAGAAAGAGATGTTTTTTTAAGAACATGGAGAGTTCTGGTTTTAATACAACTTTATCCAGAAAAAGATCATACTTTTGTTTTGCTCAAAAATCTTAAATATAATCTCTTATATGGGAGCCAGATGGGAGCTTTTTCTTTTATAGATAAACTTGAATTAGAACTGATACAGGTATAGGCTGTTTTTTTGAGAGATTCTCATACTGTTTTTGTTTTGATTTTGTCTTCATTTTTACCAGTTCCCTTTGTTTTCCCCCCTGTACTTTAACTAAAAAAAACCCAAACAAACAAAAAACCAACCAACCAACCAACCAAAACCAAACAAAAACCAAACAAACCACAAAACCTCAACACTACGATTGGCTCGCTAATACATTGTGCTCCTCATGTTACCTGGTTATCTTTGTGCTGCATACTTTGGCAAGATATGTGTAGTGACCGATACTTTTTGATACTCTCACATGAGCCCATGTCTATTATTTCCAAGGGTATTTTCTACATGAAATGTCATGTTCAGAACTAACTGGTGAGTGACTGCTGGACAAATCTGACCTGTTCTGCTGAGACAAAAGTAGGAAGGTGCTATTCAAAAAATGTTAGCTGAGCTAACAGGTCAGGAGGAGCACCTTATGTAAGTTTTGTCACAGAAGAAGTAAAAGTCTGAAGTTCTTTGTCTCTTCCAGAAGTCCAGGGAGCTGTAGGACAAAGAAAGTCTCAGGGATTTTATGCGTGTTTAAACAGGAAACAAACAACTGAATTAAGCACACATTCTCTATGTGTGTTGCAGTAATAAATGCTTGCTTTTGATACACATCACAGTTTGATACACATCTTCACAGTTATTTTGCCCTGTCTTCTGGGAATCTGTTCCTATCTTAGGTAAGTAACTTTATATTCCCCATAATCTGAGACAGTATAAGAAGGGGCTAAGCACAGGCATAGTCAGACAATAATGGTTCTTGTTAATTTATCAGGGTATTCAGGCTTGTTTGCTATATCTCTTTTCTGAGACAGAATATCAAATACACAGGCTGAGCAGAGGACATAACAGAAGTACTGAAAGCGAACATATCATCTATGTTGCTTTATCATATATATAATGAGATTTCTGAGAGCCTGTCTATTGTGTGCATTGTATCAATTGTTAGCTCCAACAAGGAATAAAAGCTGTAAGTTTTCCACCAAAATTCTTCCTCTTTCCTCCTGAGAGAACTTGTAAGAAACCCAAACTCAAAGTATCTGAGAAACTCTGAACTTATGAATTACCTCTTAGTTTTCTTTTACAAACTTTGATGTATTTTTCCTAAAGGCTTCGCTTGTTATGCATAACAAAAATCTTAGCTAGACTTTAAATGCCAACTTAAAGCTCTCTATCACAGAGAATAGGAAAGTTGATTATAGTACTAAAACATTCAGTAAATTTTGTTGTATCACTTATCTATATTTTAGTTTCAGTTTATTTTAGATTTTTTTTTATTGCTTGGATGGTAAATTTTCATCTCATAAAAAGAAATTTCTAAGAGCAATATAAAGGGATATTTCCTCTAAAAATTCTATTTACAGAAATAATTTTGTAATACATTTAGAAGTATACTTTTATGGCTAAATGCAAGTTTGTCAGCATAAAGAATTCCCAAAAGGAAAACTAAAACTAGCTGTATCCTGTCACTGGGTGTAGCAGGCTGAGCTATAATATTTTAGCTAAATATTTTTGCTGAATTTTCTGATAGAAAATAAATGCATTTCTGCCTGAATTGCATGCCATCTTATGGAATGGATTTTTTTATGTATTATGTCCCCATCTTTCAATAAAAATAGTTTTCAAACCCTGCAATTTAGAAAACATTTATTCAAGAGAAGATGGTGATGCTTCATGGCTTCTGTATGGCAGAATTTATGGTACGCTTGCATGACACATTTAACTTAAGCAATCTTGTTTTACTGGAAAGGCAACTACTGATAGATGAGAAGTGCTTAAGGGCAGCTTAATTCATAACTTTCTGGGATTACTTTGTGACTCCACAATCCAAGTCCTTTCCTACAACACAGCAGAAGTATTTCTGCCCACAAAATCCATTTCAAATTTTATTTTCATTTTTAAAAATAAACTAAAATTTGGCAATTTTCCAAGAAATAACCAGAAGTTTTTGAAGGTCTCTTTCCAACCCAAGCCATTCATAATTCAGAATCCTAACTCTATCATTCTCAATGGACTGTGTGCAAGTGCTTTTCCACTAGACCACTGAAACATTTCATCACATACATGAGAAACAAAAAAAATAATATACAACTGTTCTTCTCTATTCTAGTTTGAAAAAAGGATCATTCAAATTTTGTCATGCACTTTTGCATATGGAAATGTCAGTGCTCCACTGGGACTATGAGACTGTGCATATGAATTCTCCCAGAACAGTCACCACATGTAAATGCTGTAGTTCTGTCCTGAGAACATCCATTTACTCTGGAAAGTTCTTCTGCTCAAGAATTACACAGTGTGAGGAGCAACACATGACAGGACCAAGTACAGAATGTTATCCTGTAAAAGTTTAGCTATTTGCACAAAATAGGATGGTTTTGTAAAGTGAACCACTGTGTAAAAAAAAAAAAAGAGGAAAAAATTATATTCTGAAATATTTACATGGATTTCTTTTTTCTCTGCAGATTCTTTTAAGTGACACAGCCATAGCTTGGATTTCATCGTGTGACCTTGACACTTAGTGTCAAGCCCTTCAGATAGCTACTAGATTTGGCAAGGTTAAGAGGTAAGAGAAATATTTGATGTTAAATATCTAATGTTAATGCAAATCACTATAAGAAAACAGAAACCTCTGTATTTAGTAGGTATTGTTATTAATAGTATGTGTGAAAATGAATGACATCCATAGTGTGAGGGGCTCTTTGCAATCTCTTTCAAAATTTATTGCTTTGTAAAATTTCTCATGGTAGTTTCGAAATTAAAAGTTTAAAATGAAAGACCTACATGAAGAAAATAAGGAAGTGGAACTGCAAACTAATTGTCCTCTCTATAACTTGGTATCATTAAAACAAGAATTCAAGTTTTCAAATCTAGGTGTGACATGAGGGCAATTGAAAACGGATATAAAAACCATGATGTAAGTATTAGACAAACATAATTATCCTTTCATGTTTTTGTTTGGGCATTTTAGCTGGGTTTTTCTTTTCTAAAGCAGAAAAAAAAATCTGGCAAAGTGTAACTGAAATAATCAAGTGGAATAGAAAGAGTTAATTAAGCACACAGCAAACAAAGCTGTATCATCAAGTCTTGGTCATTTACGTGATGCTGAATGTCATTTGTGAAATAAATTTCAGTAAAACCAGTGTCATCAAATATACCTATTTTGCTATTTTATTTGACAGATTAGAGAAAGCATATCTATTTAATCAGGACTTTACATTAAACATAATATGTAAAATGCTCACTTAAAACATTAATTTTAATCAAGGAGAATTATTATGCTATATAAATCAGCATTTCTTTTATCTCTAAGAGAGACATTTTTCATCCTTTACATATTTGTGGGTCAGATGTTGCCTCAAGGAGAAAGAAAGTTATGAATAATTTAAGAATCACCATTTTTGCTTCTGATGAAAGCAGTAAGAAGCGCTTTCAGGGCTAGTTACATGCAACATATTCCAGGGAGTATTGCTTATTAAAGGAAGACATTTCTCTTGTATTGGGGTCCCCAGTACAAGAAGGACACGGATCTTTTAGAGAGGGTGCAGAGGAGGTCCACAAAAATAGTACAGGTCAGGAACACCTGACCTGTGAAGAAAGGCTAAGAGAGTTCCAGTTGTTCAGTCTGGAGAAGAAAAGACTTAAGGGGCACCTTATCACAGTCTTTCAATATATAAAGGGACAGTTATAAGAAAGATGCAGAAAGACTTTTAACCAGCTCTTGCAATGGCAGGATAAGGGGAAATGACTTTTCATTGAAAGAGTGTAGGTTTACATTGGACATACTGAATTTTTTTTTTATAACAAGGATAGTGGGACACTGAAGCAGATTGCCCAGAGGAGTTGTAGATGTCCCATCCATGGAAGTGTTCAAGGTCAAGTTGGAGGAGGCTTTAAACAATGTGATCTAGTGAAAGATGTCTCTGCCCATGGCAGACAGGTTTACTAGAAGGTCTAGTAAGATCCCTTCCAACACAAACCACCCTATAATCCTATTCTGTGTCCAGAAACACAGTTTGTACTTGGAATTTTAGGGAATATGACTGGATAAGTTTTTGTCTGAATCTCACGCACAGAGTAAAAATCATCATAAAGAAATACTAAAGCCTAGAATAATAAAAGGACTAATTGTACATTAATATAGTGGGGAAAAGTCTCTAGAGAAAAAAAAAAAAAATCCCTGTTGGAGTCCAGGGCATGTGGAAAATTCTTTGTGCTGCCCTGGGGGGCCCGAGACCCTGGCTGGGACCCCAGGAAACACTGCCTTTGACCTTAGTCCATGGGAAAAACTTCCAACCCTTAGAGAGGAGTTGAAAGCAATGAAGGAGGGGAAGAAATAGTAGTTTAGTTTGTCACAGGGTGAAAATTTGTAGTTTGGGGTTTTTAGTATGGAAACAGATGAGAGCAAGATGGAGAATTTTGGGCGGTGTCTCATCTTCTTCTTCTTCTTCTGCTCCATTTTCTGCTGTGACAGTGGCACAGAGACATTGGTAGAATGGGTTTGACACAGAGGTTGCGTGTTAGAATAGGTAGTGATTATTGCCACAGAACTGTAAACATAGCACGTTTTAGGAGTTAATTGAGTTAGAAACCTCTAAGAACCTTGGGATCTCCTGTCCAGGGCAGGAGGGTTCACTGTGTTTCTGGTGCATTAAGCCAGGTTTCGGCAGCGCGCAGAGTTTGAGATAAGAAATAGAATAAACAGCTCTGAAGACTGAAACTGTGAGTCTCATTTATCTTTTTAATGCTGGTACAGGACTTTTGGAGGAAAAAGATCACCTCCAATCAGGGACTCCTGAAAGGGAGTTTCCTGCATATCCCTACTGTATCAAACTATTGGGAAATTGTAATGACAGATCTAATACAATTGATGCTAGTTTTTCCATGCAGGTTACAGTACATTAATTACTGCACTGTATGTTTATATCTTTTTTGAATTATATGTTGAAAACTCCTGTCAAAACTCGTAAGAGCGCAGAAGCTAATCGGAGTTTTACATTACTACATTTATGGTCCAGAAAAATAGAACAAGTTAGTATGTGGAAAGTAATTCACTGGATTAAGAAAAGGTAAGGATCCCTTTGGAACCAAGAATGCATTTAGGGTAAATGGGTATCATCAGTGATTCACCTCTAGTGTCTGTGGCCAACAATATAGGTCATTTTTTAATGAGGTGATGGTGACAAGTTTCTTCTCAAAAAAATTTCCTTTCTATTATTAGTAGCTGACTCTTCAGATAATTGTTAGAAAATACATTCTTAATATTGCTAATTTTTTTTTCAATACTTTAAATTGTGACTTTAAATAAGTCACTTTTAGCACTATGCAGTGTTATCTAGTTCATTGAATTTCACTCATATTTGACTTTTTTAATGAATAAAAGAAAGTGTTTATAATTCGATACAGAAAACAATTTTCTTTAAATAATTGTCAGTATAGGAATATTTTAACAATATCTGCTTGGTACTTATTTGTCAAGAACATGAGACAGATATACTTATTCAGATGATGAGTTTTGCAGCTCAGTCCTTGTGCCTGACAAACCTAATTCCAATTTATGCTCCCTCTGGTCACAAGAAGAAACATGATAAGTCTTTATACCTTCACACTATACAGTGTTCCTAATGCCTGACTACACGTGATCTGCTTTATCTATCTGAGTATATTACACTGCACAGCATTTTGCAGAAAATAAAATGATGTTTCTAATGTGAGGAATAAGTTGATCTTTTTTGTTGAACACAGAAGTTAGGTCCTTAACAAAGAGGATTTGACATGTGAAATCACTTTCTGTGTTCTATTTTGATGAGCTTATGCATAGTTGCTAATAAAATCATTGACACCTATATGTATGTAATGTTGTATACATAGGAGAGGAAGATATAGAAAGTAAAAATGTGCAATATATTTTACTTGATTAACTATAAACTCTCTGATGCATTTCAGGAGGTGAAAATAGTGTTTCTTGATGTATTTCAGGAATAAATCTTCTATATCTAATTAAAATGTAGATGAGCATCACAAACTATTGTAAGTTTTAAGGGTTGATCTCCTGATGCAATCTTCTTCCATCTGCTTCAGGTGTAGAGTTTACAGAGAATTTTCTACAATTACTGAATGCAATTAGGGTGCAGATGCAATCCCCAACCTAAAAATCCTAGTGCAAATGAAAACTACTTTATAATACTTTTGGTGATATCTGCTATTAAAAAAAAAAAAAAGCAACTGTACAATAAATTCATTGTTTGTGATGAGAAACTATGGAAGTGTTATGGAAAATTTTTATGAGAACACATGGAAAATCTGAACTATTCTGATATCAGAATCTAATCTCATATTTCAAATCTTAAAACATTAGTAACGCTAATTTGGTAATTTTTAGGTTTTAGGTTGTTTACTTAATATGTAAGGAGACATAAAACAAGCCAGAAGTCACTGTAATTTTCTTAAAGACTTTTATGTCCATGTTTGACTGTCTTTAATTCTTAAGGAATTTCATTACAAGAATTATTTAGGGAAGGGAAATTTTCCCAAAATCTCTTACCTCTGAACATGGTTCTTTGGCTGTAAGAACCTCATAGCAATTTGTAGAGACTTTTTCACATTAGAAAAAATCAATAAATGTGACCTTTACCACACCTACACTTAGAAATTAGTAGAGGGACACAAATTTCTTGGTGCTATGGTCACTAGATAAAAGAAATTAGGAAGTGAAGAATTATGTTCTTCAAATGTGTCAGAGAGAATGGGAAATATTACCAAAAAAGGTTCTTTTCTATTTAACCGAAGTTGCATAGAGCACATTGTTACTTTAAAAATATTTTAATTTTTTGTATTTGGTAGAATAGGAAGAAAAACAAACCTGCCCTTTCAATAAAATATTGTACACAGCTTTTGCAAAACAAATAGTCTGCTTTGAAAGCTGGTAAGGAATGCAGGATCAGCAATGATTTGACATTGAGAAATTAAGCTGAGTTATTTAGTGGCAGGAAACTGCATTCACTGAGCAGAGAAAAATATGTATACTACTTCTCTTGCAAAGAACAGTAATACTCTGTAAAATGGTTGCCTGTCAACAGGAGCTTTCTTTATAACTTTTTTAATGGAAAAAAGTAATTGAATATTCAATCGATTGAATATTCAGTTCAAATCAGTTGATTTTTTTTGATAGGCTGTGTGTCAAAATATGGTAATTTTTAAAAAATTATATTTTTTAAAGGATATTTCAATAAGTACCAATCTGCAAGATTTTTTTTTCTATGATACCTGGAGTTATATGACCACACTTATGTCCTAAGCAGAACTCTCCTTGCTAGAGTACTACACCCTTGAACACTAGAATGGCACATCTTGGACTGCTGAGTGAGGAGATAAGTAACATGGAACAACTAACAGTAGATAAAGACAGTAACAGAAACATTCTTAAGGGTGAAAGAAATCAAAGATTAAGTGATCATAAAGACTTGGGGTTTAAAGTGTATTTCTTACGGTATGTGTATTTTTATTACAGGTATTCTTAATTTTATTAGCCTAAAAGCTAATACCTCTCCAAGAGGAGAGAGCATCATCTATGTGGAAGAAACAAATCACAAAGACCTAGAAAGTAGATTTTGATTTTTCTCCTTCAAAAATTAAGGGAATAGCATAGCTCTATTAATTTCTATGACTGTGTAGAAACAGCCTGACCTTCCTGGCCTTTAACTATTACATATGAATGAAAATTGGCAGTGGTTGCACAATTAGGTTAACTGCTGATACTGCGAAGGAAGTTGCAAAGAAAGGGTGAAATGTAATGGGTAAATTGTAACTGAATAATTTCTGATATATTAGAAAGGCTTTGACCTAAATCAGGCTAATTTTGCCAAACTCTGAATATGGCAAAATAGCTGCCAGCATAATTGTCTAATAGCAATTTTTTCAGCTTCCTACTCGGAGCAAGAAATATTCTCTCTTCAGTTTGCATCTTCATAACTGTCATAAATTTGTTGTCCTGCTCTGGCTTTTAATATCTTTGTCACTTTTTATTTTTGATATTCTGTGGCTCTTACTGTTGGCTGTGTGCCCTCAGATTTTATAAAACAAACTGGAATTCTGGGGAACTTTCTGTTACCTAAATAATTGTGTGGAACTGTACAAATAAGGGAGAAATTAAGAAGTTAAAGCTCCCCTTAGAAAAAACACAATTTGTGATCATAAGGTTTATTTTGCCTGTTGAGGAGATGAGAGCTTTCCTGGAGATGCATTGGAGAGGTTTCAAAATATACAAGAATAAAAGATTCTTTTTTTCTTTCTTAACAAAGAAAATACTCTTTTTAAAGGATAAAATATTTTTGAAAGTTCTCTTGGGTTTTTTTTTCTATTCTCTTTATCAGTGCCAGCAGTTGCAGATTAAATGCCTCTAAAAGCAATAACATACTAATTGTTTTAATATGCTTATTTTTCCCTCTTGATGTCATATAAAATTTCCATTAATGTCAAGTATAAAAATCAAGCTATGCATATATATATATATATATATATATTTATACAGAGAGAGAAAGAGAAAGATAAGACCCCCCAAAATTACCCTATTGCATACCAGTCCCTTTTCCTTGCTTCCTTTTCTATTCTCAGCTGGGTATGACTTCTAGCTCTATTGCTCCATAATGTGCTCACCTGACCCCTTCACAAATTAATTCTGCCTGGTAAGCCTAGATCATACCATAAGGGGAAAAAGAAATAAAACTTTTCTGCGTACTCAGATCTCAGAGGGGTCACTCTAATGACAGAATTGAGAAGGCAACACTGTGGCAAGAGTCGGGGAGGAAGAGGAATGGGAAAGGTAGGAAAACTGCTCCTTTTGCAACAACCATTAGGACCAAACATATTTAACACTGGAATGCACCACCAATTCATTTTTTTGTGAGGGTTTTGGGTGTTTTTTGTTTGTTATTACATCTATTCATGTGCTATGGAAATACACTGCTGGTTCAAAATAGCAAATAATATATTCATTAAGTCACTAAATATATACATTAGTAGAATTTCGTGCCTCAGACAATAATACACTTCTGTTCTGTTGACTTGAATGCTTACTGAAAATCAAAAAAAAGGTTTTTCTAATTTTGTTACTTTTATCAGTTGCCTTCACAATTATTTCCATTTTATCAAGATATATCAATGAAAATGGAATCTGGGAAGCAGAGGAGATATTAATTGTGAAGGAATCTGGGAAGTGGAGGAGACATTAATTGTGAAATATACTGTACAAGTAAATAAGATGTTAGCATGTCTGTAGATGCATGTTTCTCTGATTAATTGAAAACAAGGATCACCACCACACCATTATCATTATCACCCCTTGTCTGATTACAAAGTTTTTAAAGGGTTGGCACTGGGGGAGTTCTCATTATTTTAATTTAAATATATAGAAAATACTTATTCAATAAAGTATTATTATATTAAATTTTCTAATTTGATCTTTAAAATTTATTTTGTTTGCATTATGCTTTCTCATTTCAATTTGCCAGAGTTCTTCCCCAGTTGTTCTAATTTCTGAAATCTATTTATTCCTAGCTGTGAAAAAGACAAAAAGATTTTATGAAAAGAAATAGATCATAAAGATCTGCATATATTTTCAATAGTTGATAAAACTATCAACTATTCTAACTTAAATAGTGAATTTTAATTAACAAATTCTATTTTAGCAATGTTATAGCACTAGTTAGAACTATAGCAGAAAAGCAGCATTAGGTTTTTCAGACTTCTTATATTAATATATGCATAGGATTTTCAGTCTACTTTCCTTGCTGGGAGAAATTTTCTTTTGAAGTCATTGAATATTGTTTAGATATATTTAAATATATTGTTTAGAAATTTCATCTTGTATTTTAAACAATTTAAACAAAGTTACATGAAAATGGGGCTTCCAAGTGACCTGACTTCTGAAGTTGCAAAAATTTCATTTTGATTAGAGCATGGAATAAAACTTGAAATCAGGAAGAAATACAAAGAAAGCTAACAAAACTAAACCAAACCACCACCAAAACAGAGCAAAAAAGTGTGTGACAAGTTGAGCTCCAGAACCCAGAATACCTGTACCAAAATCTAATGACTGGCTGGACTTGGTGCATTGGGATTGACAAGCTGTTTTAAAGCTAAAGGTGGCAATTTTCAGATGTATTTTACTGGTTGCTAACTAGTAAATGTTGAAGACCTGGTTAGTACACATCAAACTATAAAAGAGAACATACAGTTAATAACCAGTAAATCATTCCAAGATTACAAGAAGGGTTTGTCTGCCAACTTTTGTACCTCTCTGTAGCAGTTTTAAAGAGAAGACCTACTTTGAGTGGGTTTTTTTGAAAAAAGAATAACCTCACATTTTCTCACAGAAAAAGAACATCTCTCAAAAGATACTTAAGGAGGTGATATATAATAAGTTTTCCATCTAAGGCCAGTATTAGCTGTACGTCTGTGGGGAATATCCCACTTCTAATATGTTCTAAGGAACTGACTACTAGTATGCTCCCAAATCCTTCCTCTAGGTTTTGTTTGATTATTTTGTGCAGGTTTTTTCATTTTCTGAATCTTTTTAATCCATGCATTAGTTTTTGTTCTATTAATCTCGGTTACTGAGAAGGCTACTTTTTTTTCTCTCATTGGCCTTTACCATGTTTGAAAACTATTTTATCTCCTCACATGTTGTAGAGCATGTTAGTTGACCTCTGTTGTTTTGAGTTGTCTGGAAATAGGATATTTCTTATTACACTATACAAGTATTTTATTAAAATATTGAACAGAACTAGAACCACCACAAATTCTGCTTGAAGCATCATTCACTTCTAAAGGGTTCTTACCAATGTTACGCCAGTAAACTATACCCAATAATACAAGTAATATGTCCAGAGAACTTCCTCCTTTCCTGAAAGTGTTCAAGGCCAGGCTGGATGGGTTTTTGAACAACCTGCTCTAGTGGGTGGCATCTCTGCCCATGGCAGGGGCTTTGGAACTAAATGGAATTCTTGTATTGGAACCCAGACCATTCTACGATTATATTAATATCCCTATGTTTAATTTAATTATGGGGTTTTTCTACCACCTTCTTACCAATGGCTTTTCTGTGAATGAGATTTGTCCTGTAGAATTCGAGCCTTGGAACCTATGTACCTATGGTGCAGCAGTCTTCATGTGGCTGCTTGGAGAAGCAAGGAAACTTATCTTGCTTGACTCTTAGGCTAGTCATAGTCTTAAAAATAAATGGATACATTCTGATGTACATTTAAAATGTGTTCCATCAATTTAGAATATAAGTAAGCATGGCATTTGTTAGTTCTGTATTGCTAATTACAAATGAGGTACAGAAACTTTGGGATCTGTTTGTTTCTTTGATTTTTTTTTTACCTTTATTTTTACACTTCTAATTCAATCTTGTCCCTTGGATAGGTTAACCCAGTCAATTAAGTTATTAATTGGCAAATTGGTTAATGGTGGTTAACCCAGTTAATTAGTGGTTTCTTCTTCTGAAATAATCTGGGTTCTTAGTTTTAAAACATATAAAAAGCCTCAAGGTTTTTCCTTGATGAATAAACTGACTTTGTAAAGAAAAAAAAGCAAATATTTGATGAAGGGAGCAATTACTATGTTTCCAGATATTGAATGACAGGGGAAAAAAATTACACACTTCTCAATTATAATGCCTCTTTCTCTAAAACTTATTCCCAAAGGAAGAGTTTATATTGCATTGTTTTTAGATGAAAAAATATTTATTATTTCTGCTTCCGTGTAGTTGTATATATTTACAAAAAGAATAATGCTGGTATCAAATATGTTGAAGAAATCTGATTTTCAAAAGGCACTATATGAGACTTGTTTTAGAAAAAGCTTATTTTCAAATAATCTTTAATAGTGCATGATAAAGAGTTTGTCTTTCTGAAGTTGTAGGATAATACAAAAATACAGAATTACGATGACTTATCATTTAGCATTCAAAGGGCTTTAAATAATGACCATTTTATGCTCCATTACCTTACAATTTAGAGCACTCTTTCTTTCTTTCTTCTCCCTTCTTCACATGAAGGAAGACCATTTACTTAAAGGCTTTATATTGAGGCTTCAACTGCAGCCAGCTTTAACAGAGAACACATCTTAATATTTTAACCAAATACAGTACTCCAAATGGAGGGATCACTCAAAAGATTCCAAAACTTTTAAACGTGTGTGAGCTTAGAAACCAGCAAAAGCAAAATGGTTTGATTGTACACTGAAAAGGAGAGCTTATTTCAGATTCTTACACTTTCACAAACAAGGTCAACTATAATTCTATGGCTGTATGTTCATATAAGATCTACATATAAGAGCAGTCAGTAGTAAAGAAAAGCTAAGTTTATAATATTTCTGTAATCAAATGATTATTATAATTTTTGTTAAAGGACTATAACTGTCTACTAGACACAGAAGACATAGTTTCATAGCTTTTTTTTAATGTCATGAAAGGCAAGTTTAGTGCTTTGAGCAATTTTAAGTCTTTACTATGTATTTGTTCTGCAATACGAATTAATATTACGTGTTTACTTATGACTGAGAGTAGTCTACCAAATAATATAAGAAAACCTCTGGTAGCTTTTATTTCTATTTTATGTTAATGGTTAAAATTAATGCAGTTTAGATTTTGTGTAACATGCTCCAGGTGTGGTTGAATACGAGTTTAGTTGAAGGGAAAGTTTGCCCTTTTTCTATAATGGTGACTTGTGGGCACTTCCTTGTTTACATGTAAATGCTGCAGGTGATCTCTGTTTCATTTCATTTCTCATTCCCTTTCATTCACATAATTTCAGAACCTCTGCTCAGCAATCCTGTCTTGCCTCTCTCACACAGGGCTGTTTACAACTGTCTCCCTCTCCCATCATCACTAGTTTAAAGTCCCCCTATCTTAAAACATCAAACAGTCTAAAGACTTTATCACAATATATTGAGTTGTACGGAAAGATGGAAAACAGCCATCAAAACCAGGCGTGGGTCCGCAGAATACTGAAATTTCTTACTGAGATTGTTGGTGAGTTCTGGAGATATTAGAACAGAGGCTCTGGCTGTAAATGGAAAACATATTCATAAAGACTTCCATTTCTTCCATGACTATTGATTCACCTTAATACACCATCTGTTATCAAAGAAAGTTTTAAAACTTGGTGTAAAACAATATAAAATTAAACTCAACCAATGCAAAAAAGGATGTATCAGCTCCACAAATTCAGGATCTATAAAAACTTATCCATAAAACAATATTTTCTTATCTTCATATAATACATATATATCCTTCTTTGAAGCTTCTTTTCCCACCTTTTATTTCCCTAGAGGTCTTATTTATTTCCAGATGTTATCAAGTAGTGCAGAACAGTCCATTTAAAACCCAAGTATATATATAGCACTTGAAAATATCTGAAATACTCTCTTTAGCACTTAAATACAAATTTTTGAGGCTTGACAGCAGGGAATAAACAAGAAAAAATACTCAATTTGTGCTCATTAAAACTGGCTAGTGTTTGAAGAACAGTCACAATTAAGTAAGAAAAGTCATCTAATTGAAGAAAAAGGTGATGTACAGATCAATGTGTTTGTTCTTTAGCACAACATCTCAGACTATATAAAATCACAGGCTGAGAAATCCATGGACTTTGATACAATTATCTAAAAGATAAGATTATAGATTTGAACTTTGCCAATTCAACTGTTTATAAGACTGTGCAAAAATACCTTATCAAATTGAAAAATTACTTCTAAGCTAAAACCCCCCAGTGTAATAGGTTTAAATTCAATCATCTGCTTGAAGCTCCACATCTCCCTCAAAGCAGAAAGAGAGAATGCTTTAACTTTTTTATTAACAAGTACTAAAATGTCTCTTCCCAAGCAATGAATTACCTTTTTTGCTTGATATTTAAATAAAAGAAGTATTTGTAAAAATTTTTTTTTCTTCTAGATTTTGGGTTAATCTACTGTTCCTTGAAATTCTAGTTGACTACCAAAACAGAAATACCAAAAATTTGCACAGCATGAATAAAACCTTTGAAGTTTCCAAGATTCTCTTTCCTTTACACAGTCTAAATAATAGCATCATTCACTTGATAAACCCTTCTTATAAGACAATTTCTTTTCCAATATATGTATGTTTTTATATTCTGATAAGGCTTGTGTTTAATAAGACATGTTAAATTAAGAGGTTTATAATTACTGCCATAGTCTTTTATTCCTAACAATATAATGAACATCACAGGTTGCAGTTCATGGCAGGATGTGCGCTTTTCACATGGGTACTGTAAAATATTTTTAAATTAATTCACTCAAAATTTCTCACATACTTTAACCATAATTTAGTACATTTATTACGGTCAAAATTATCTGTTCTGGGGCTAAGGGTTACTTTACAATAAGCTTAACACAGACATACACAATAGCAATTTATTCCTAAAAATGTCAATTTTTTGTACAAGATCTTTTTTAAAGTCTCTGTGAGTGTTAGTACATGAGAGAAAGGGAATATATTGTAAAAGTATAGCGTGTCAACATCAAATATAATTGCCTGATTGGATGAAAGCCATTCAACCCACACTGACAACATACCTAGATATAAGAATGTATTATTATAGTACTAAATTATGTTTCCAAAATTACCAGATGTGCTAAGGATTGGCTCTATATTTAAGGTTACAATGTGTAATCTTTTCTTGATGCATTCGTATTCTGCCTGAGTACCTTGAAGTATAAATGCAATATCAACACAAACGCAAAAATATTTGTGCAGGCTTAGTAAAAAGGAACAGTAGTGTTAACATTGACTTCAGAATTATTTTTAAAATAAAAATTACAATGGAAACACCAAATTATATCCATGTGACAGTAAAAGAATATAAGAAAAACATATTTTCACAATGGAACTATGGCAAATTTTCATTCATATATATGTGATAAATTAGATATTTTTGATGAAAATTTGTTCAAAGATGTAATATGTTATATTCTTTTATTTTTTATCCACCCATATTACAAAGACAATATGTGCTTTTCAATTTGTATATAGTCATCTAACTCATATAAATGGAATAATGAGAGCAACAAAAACATGATTCAAGTTATATTTTTTTCTGTGCATCAAACCCTATTCTCGATCAATCATAAGGCTACTACTGCAGTAGAGTGTACAAATTAGATGTTTAATGAAGAACTCCAAATAATACCAGAATTAGTCACAAAATACTGATATTGTTTCTATTCACTTATCAAATGGCAGTAACGGTATGATATAGAGGTAGATACAGCAGCACCCAAAGTGACACCACTGTGACTTACCTTTTCCAACTCACTCAACACTGGAAAAAGAAAATGTACTTGGTGCTGTAATTTCTTAAAATAGAGGTAGTCTGGCATCCAGTTGTTTTTCCAGCTTCAATCCTGCAGTCAGTCATGGTCAAGGTCCCTAGGCTTTCAGGAATGGTTACTGAAGGACAGTAAAAGTCCTTAGGGCTCTCCATTTGGAACTTGGAAACTGTGTATGGATCTTAAATCTTTCCCCACACAGAGAGTTTTTCAAATCACAAAGTCTAGAGTTATTTGCAAGATGAAGCACAACTTCAATGCACAAATATCAGGACTAGTTGATAGACATGGGGAATTTTACAATTTCTTAACTTTGTATGCAGCATTAGAGCAAGGTAAGCCATGAACACATTTGAAAACAGTAATCAGAAAGTGCAAGTTTGCCACTAGATACTGGTGTTTAATTTAGTTTAATTTTTGTTCTCCAAAAGCAACAAAACCGACAAAGAATTTAAGTTGAGGTATCATGGACTTCATGCAGTAGAGGGACTACCTCAAAAAGGTTAATCATGGCACAACTTAAGAACAATGCTTGAGTCAAATACTGCTCTTTTTTTGTCCCAATAATCTCTCTCCCTTGTAGCTAATACAATTAGTGACAGTACATAATTTTTTAAGTGAAATCTCTGGTAGAAGCCTATAAGTTTCTCTAAGAACTGCAGATGTGCAGGAACTCCTTAATTTCATCCTCTATCTAGAGAGAATTTTACAATTCTCATGAACTGGAAATGTTTCCTTTGCTTATTTTCTTTTCCTTCTTTCTTTTAACATGCCATTGAGACTGAAAATGCCTAAACAATCCAAAATGCCAGTTCGTGTGTATTTTTTTGTCCTTTCATGTAAAAAGGAAGTGATCTCCACACAAAAAACACCTTATAAAAATGCTTCTGATGGAGAAATTAAATACTTTGAAAAATTAATGTATAAATAGTTCACCAGAAGAAATTCATAACCTGAAGATAAAGTGAAAAACATGACGAAAAGATAAGGTGCATCTGATTATATACAGACTTATAATTAATGAAAGCATTTTCATTAGTGAAAAGCCTTATGTCAGTGAAATAAATGAAAAATTTATGATCCATGAATCAAAAAATGTATAACTTCTTTTTAAGCTAAAAGTATGTTTAGTGAAATGTCTAAAAAACCCCAAAAGCCAAAAAAAAACACACCACCTTCTATTTGCAAGAAATTGTCTTCTGTGTGGATTTTAGCTAGGACAAGATTTGTGGCTTCAGAAGTAAATTAATCTGTATATGAAGAACTGCCCAGATAGCAAGTTAACATACTGTATTGTTTTCTGTGCTAATTGTACTGCAATCTGCAATATCTGGATCATATTCTCACTAAGAAAAATATTAGCTAGATCAAGTAAAGAAGAAAGAAAAGCAAAATGACTTTCAGAAACAGGTTTCCAGGGAAATCCAAATTGTACTCAAAATTATTTAAAAATACACTTTCACATATCTTTTCAGCCTTGTATTTGTATATGAGCATCATACATTTAAGAAGTATTGAAGTAAAGAACTGAGGGATATCTGTTTCTTATTATAGATTTTCAGTGTATTTAATTGCAATTTTTTTGTGTGTTTTATCCTCATGCTGTCTAGTATGTTTGTCTTCACATAATTATCTGAATTCCTGAAGAAAATGTAAGGCTAATGATAGTTTGCTTTTAGAAGATCCTTGTTTTTTACTGTAGTAGTAGGAAAATCCTCAGATAGGGTTAGCATCTCCTCCCTGAAATAAAAATAACATTAAAATTGACATTGATTTTAGTCAGCTGAGAAAAAAATGTAAATTAGTTCAGCCTCCACCAGACAGAATTTCTGGAAGCATGTACAATTGTAAACTTGTCCTCAAGGTTATACATTGCAATGAAAAGATAATGACTATCTTTTGAGTGTAAGTTTGCAAAAATGAAATGAAATGAATACCCTCGTGCATTCAAAGAAATACTTCAATAAAATAACAATGAAAAGAAATCATGGACCGTCCTAGAAAATTCATCCAGAGAGATTAGAAACATCTAAACTGATTGAAACCTGGAAAGTAAAATGAAAATGCACGTTTTCACCCAGATTGTGAAATGCGTATTGTATGTAGACCATTATCTGTACCAATATAGAGTGTTTGCTTGTGGGAAGTGCAAATTGAGAGATAAAAGACATTAATATCCATTAATGTCTTATGTCTTATGCAAAACTTACATCAAAGTTCCAGAGAATCAAATGTTAAATCACTTCCCCAGTTCTGTGTGGAAAGTAGAAAATGTCTATGTGATTAGGAGAAGGTTCAGTTTACCTTTCATATGATTCTTCTTGGTTTATGCTTCAAGAAAAAGAGAACAAGTCAAAATGGTGGTAAGCTGGAAGCAGAGGATAGTAGACTCATATTGAAAGAAGAAATCCATGTCTTTACTATTCCATATAAACAGAAAACACAAGTCTTCTAAGAAACAGAGGCCTTATCACAAGATTAGCATCAAGATCAGCTTCTTTTTCTTCTTTCACAGACAATGTTAAAAATTGTGAACTTACTTTTTGAAACACCATTTAGGCATCCTAGTTTTATCAGTTTTTCAGAGTTTATAATAATGAGTGAGGATGTGCAATGATCACAGTTAAACTTTTTTCCCTTTTTTCAAAGTGATAAATGTTGTGACATGTGGCCCAAAAGGTAAGCCATGTCTCTTATTTCTGCCAACCAGATTGAATTTCTGTTGCAATCCCCAGTAGATTATCCTTGCCAAAATGAGTCAACCCCTCTAGGTTACTTCTGATATATGAAAACAATTGACTGCCTGCTTTTTTCTTGAGCCCCAAACATAGAATTCTTCACAGCAGCCCAAGATAACTACCTATCTCACAGACACAATAAAAACTTGAAAGACAGTGTCTAAATCAACCCCCACTGAGGGTTAAACTTTCCAGACTGTACTCCTTTCTCAGCTGTGGTACCTGTATTGGGAGAATACATTTCTCATTT
Source organism: Phylloscopus collybita (assembly GCA_027886175.1). Lineage (NCBI taxonomy): Eukaryota > Metazoa > Chordata > Aves > Passeriformes > Phylloscopidae > Phylloscopus > Phylloscopus collybita. Next base: position 41,878,063 of record JAJNNQ010000137.1, on the reverse strand, counting down.
AACCAGGTGTTAACACATTTGTTTAAGAAAGAAAATACTCCAAATAAATCTCCTTATAGACCATGAAGAAAAATATTACCTTTTGGCAGAAAAAGAATGGTTAATATAGTCTTGTACATAAGCATGATAGCTACTAAGTACTTTTCTGCATTTGCTGTTTCACACATGATTTTATCCAGTCTCATTGGCCCAAAGAACCCATAGATTTCTGGATTTCTCTCATGAAAAGAGGGTGGACAGGCTAGTAATTACTCCATACAAAAAAAACCAAAAACCAAAAAACCAAAAAACCCACAAAAAAAACCCACAACCCCCCCCCCCCAAAAAAGATGACATAGCTCTTCTTCCGTTCTTCCACAACCTTTTTTTTTAATTGTGAATCTCCCTCAGCCTCCTCTTATCAATAATCTCAATTTACTGAATTTAGAGTCAGCGAAAAAATATTTCTCCCCTTCCAATTTAAACACTTGCATTCTTTCATTTCCACTGTTTTCCATTCCCCGCCTAGACACAGCATGATATATTTCTTTCACAGTAGATTCTGCAGACACTCAGATTTCATGCTTGTGGTTATGTAGTACAGAACATGATGAGATGTCTTTTCTGTTTTTGTTCTATTTAACCCATTACTCTTAAATGCAAACTAACATAATATTAAGAGAGATTTAACGACAACAGCTCCCTGTACTGTTTTTTAACAGCTCCCTGGTTAAAAATGGTTTAATATTATTTACAAGTTTAGTGTGCTAGGAATTTAATTTTTTATGTATCACTCGGTGTATGAGATGTGTCAGGAAGATTGGTCTCTTAATAAAAACAAAGAGAATAAATATTGACCTTATTAATCATTTGGATAATTAAATGTGTATTAACAGATATTTCATTGAGAGAATACATTATGATACTCTCCACTTAGTGTCTTTCCCTCTTCTAGCCTAGCTACACTAAATGAATAATATTTACAGAAAATAACAGCTACCCAATAATGGTTTCCATCTAGGCAGACAGAGGTTGTGTGTTTCGCAATTGCACTTAGTTGACCCACATCTTACTATATAGCAGCATCTCAGTCATCACAAGATACTAATAGAAATCATTGTTAAAATGGCAATGAATATCTTACATTTGACAAATAAAAAGAGGAAGAAGATGACCCAGAAATCCTAGTGTTACCATATTTTTCATAAGCTAGTAATAATTATTTCTCACAAGGGAGGCTAACCTAGGAATCCTGCCAGCAGTTGAGGGAAGGGGATCCTTCCACTGTATGAAGCATTGGTGAAGAGATTTCTGGAATACTGTGGCCAGTATTGAATTCCCCAGTACAAGAGAGATATGGAGGTGCTGGATAAAGTGAAGCAAAAGAGTCACAAAGATGATTAAGGGGCTGGAGCATCTGTCTATGAGATGAGGCTTAGGCAGCTGGAATGATTTGGTCTAGAGAAGAGAAGGCTCGAGAGAGATCTTGGCCTGAAGTGTCTGAATCCCAGAATCACAGAATAAGCTGATGGGACCAACAAGGATCATTAAGTCCAGCTCCCAGCTCTGCACAGCACCATCCCCAAGAGTCACACCATGTGCCAGAGAGCATTGTCCAAACATTTCTTGAACTCTGTGAACAATGTGACCTCTTCCCTGGGGAGCCTATTCCATGCCTGACCGCCCCCGAGTGAAGAACATTTTTCTAATATCCAGCCTAAACCTCCCCTGCAACAACTTCAGGCCATTCCTTCCAGTCTAGTCACCAGTGAAAAGAGATCTGTGCCTGTTCCTTCTCTTCTACTCTTGAGGAAGTTGCAGACTGCAATAAGAACTCCCCTCAGTCTCCTTTACTCCAGGCTGTATGTATCCAGTGACCTCAGGCACTCCTCAAACATCCCTTCACCATCTTTGTTGCCCTCCTTTGGATGCTCTAAAATACTTTAATGTCTTTCTCACATTGTGGCGCTCAAAACTGCCCCCAGCATTCAAGATGAGGCTGCCCCAGTGCAGACCAGAGGGGACAATCCCCTCCCTTGCCCAGCTGGCCATGCTGTGCCTGATGCCCCCCAGGACAGGGTTGGCCCTCCTGGCTGCCAGAGCACTGCTGGCTCGTGTTCAACTTTCCACTGAATATCCATCTTAAAGAGTGTAAAGAAGAGGGAGTGACAAGGCAGGAGGCAAAAGGCAAAGAAAAACACTTGAGGTTCACCCTAAATATCAGGAAAATTTTACTGTGAAGGTAAAATAACACTGCAGAGGCTGACCAGAGTGGAGTCTTATTCTTCTTGTTAAAAGCTGCCTGGACATGGTCCTGGGTAACTGGCCATGGTGGCCAAGATGGCCATGCTTGAGCCAGGGTGTTAGATTAAATGACTTCCAGAGGTGTCTTCAAACCTCAACCAGTCTGCAATATGATGCAAAATTTTCAGGAATTTTCACTGTTATTTTTTTCTGCTACAGAATTAATTTCTTTGAAGAAAAATAAGTATTCAATGTCCATATTCTTCTTTAGCAGTCTTTAAAGATAAGAGGAAATCCCCAATGGTAATGACCAATGCTCTCTTCTAAGTACTTTTATTGTGGTTTTGTTACAACTCTTGCTGCAATATAATAGAACTGATCAATTTATCCATTGTGCTCTTACTGCTGTTTAGAATCTTCCCATTAATTAAATTTGGGGAAACACCAGCTCTAGCATTTCTCTTTATTTGAAAAGTATCTTGTAAAAGAAGAAAACAGTGTAAAACTGCAAGCAGTCAATGACAGGCTACTGATACAATCCATACCTGAAAAAGTGTTTACATTAAAACTTAAAATTGCATTTGTAAGAATAATCTTTCGGTTTATTTTGGTAAAAAAACCAAAACAAACAAAACCAAAAACAAAACTAAACAAAAAAACCAAACAACAAACAACAAAAAATCAAAAACAAACAACAAAACAAAACAAACAACAAACCACCAAAAAACAAGCACTCACTGCTCACTGTTTTCTATCTTTCTATACCTTTTTAATGCTAGAGGTAACAAAAATCTTCCATACTCTATTGCGATACTTATTTTTGTTATTTTTTGTTATTTTATGGGATTTATACTGAAATCGAACATTCAAAGGATTTTCCACACATCTAATAATAAGATGGAATTTGAACAGTTCTGTGTTTACAGAGAAAAAAAATTGCTAAACCATTCTTTACCATCTTTTATGCTTCTAGACAGAACTGATAATATGAACAGAGAATAATTTGGTGGACCTATAAAAAAAAAGACTGAAAACACCAATGTACACCATCCCCTCGTGTACTGAGACATTGATCTACTTAGTTGCCTACACACTGAGAAACTGCTTTACAAGATTGTATCTTGAAATAGTGTTTACTGGGAAGATTTTTCCATAACCTTTTGACATTTCACATTTTTTACAAGCTGCAGAATAAATTTTTGCTTACCATTCCCCTTTATTTCCAATGCATTATTAATGCCAGAATATTGCAATCTGCTCTGTCCCTGTAGCAGAAGTAAAAAATACCCTTGCTTCACAAGTAAATAAATCAATATCTATTGTCTGAAAATAAAATGTAACATGTATGAACATTTAAAATTCTTACATGATGTGATGTATTTAACTGATTCTTCCCACTATGAATGACTGTTGATTGTTCCTTTATTAAAATAAAGACAATATTTTAGTGAATAAGAAATTATATGAAAGATGTCAACTATAGATGGGTTTGCAAGAAAATGCACTAACCTAAAGTGGAATATTCCCAAAGGATTTGTTTATGTATGTGCTTGCATTGCTTGATGCCTTAATAGCAACTTCAATGGAAATCTTCCAAAGGATTAATTGCTTGGTTTTGCACAAGTTCTTTATTTATCATCATTAACAGGCTTGTTTGAAAGGGTTTTTTTCACAGTATAATGTATCATTTACTGAAATTCTCTTTCTGGCCAGCTGACAAAAGGAGTATATTAGATGTTATGCTGTCTAATTACATGGTTTGATTTTAGCAATCATTTCCAATTTGTTGGTCTCAAGACACAGGAAGATAGAGGAGTAGAATATTGCAGCTCAAAGCTTACAACCCTTCCCATCAGAGCTATATCTTAGATAAAGCTGTTGGGAGAATGTATTTAGGACAAAACTTATGCCAAAAATAATTAACTCATTGGAGAGATTTTCTAGATTGCCCAGAGTGGGGGGGGGGAAATCATTAAAGAAATGAACATACCACAGAATCTTTGCTTTGAATAATGGTAGAACTATGTCATAAATTCTAATCTATTCAAAACTGGTATTGAGGGCAATTGAACTTTTCAAAAGTAGATAATTATATTTAGATTATTTTACAGAGTGCATTTATTGCCAATTTTTACATAAAAATTTCCCAGTAAGTAGTAACAACAATATGTTTTCTGTAAGATAATTAGATCCAGAATTAGGATCCAAAACACAATTATTACACTGAATTTTTCTTATAAATGCTATTACTTTCTTTTATATATGGTGGAAATATTGACTTCATACACTAATTAAACATCTGTATTTTTAATAAACTTCTCATGTTGTATTTTATCTAAGTTGCTTTTCCATTTAAACCTTTTTGAGAATGTTGCAACAGTAAAAATAATGCAAATCTTTTGGTTAATGTGCTTTTCTGTAGAGATATTTCTTTCTCACTACAGGTTTGTTTTACTGTGAGGACATTAACAAATTAAATAAAAATAATTCACAACTGTAATTAGAACATAATTTGCATTATTGACACTTTAGATTCATTAATCTGAAAAAAATGTGGTTACTTATTTTCATAAAAATTTACATAGAATGTAGTGAAGAAATTAAGAGAGTTAATTTTTGTCAAAAAAAGGGCAGAAGACTAGGTTTCGTCTTGATTGTATTTTTTTTACTTCTAGCCTTCAGAAACAAGTATTTCAGATAAACTAAAATCAAATTAATTCTGAATATTTTAAGCACTTCCATTCACATAGCTCATGTCTGCACACTTTATGTTGTCCCTACTTGTTTCCAAAATCCTTTTTTTAATTAATCTCTCCAATTTACTTCCAAATGGGTTTATTGGAATTTTTCATTTTCCTCTCTTGTCTTGAATCATGGCTGCTTTGGGTAAAACAACAGGGTGGAATTTTGGTATCTGAATGTAAGCTTTGAGGAGATAAAAAGACTATCTAAACTAAAGGGCAGAAATATTATTATAGGAAAAAAATGGGGAAAAAATAGCAAATTCCATAGAGAAATGGAATTCTCAAAAATCTCTCCAAAATCAACAATTAAGGCATCATTTTCCCTGAGGTTATCAAGGCAGCAACTCTATGATAACATCAAAGGGATAGGTGTAGTCGGCTAAAACATTTCATTCTCTCCTCTTGACAGCATCTTTGTATAGTGAAAAGATTAGAAAACATTCTAGATATGCAGTGATACTTACACAGGCTCCATATATAGCAGCACAGAATGAAAAAGAGACCAATCCACCTGCCATGGGCAGGGACACCTTCCACTAGAACATATCTCCCAATAGACATTGTCAACAATTTTTATTAGGGTGTAATTCACTTTGAGCTAAATTGAGATTACAGACATGTAAGAGCACTTATGATATCAAAATACACGTAAGCTGATACATTTATAACATACATGAAAACATAGGAAGAAAAGCACTCCATCTATTTACACTTGATTGAAATCTGTAAAGTCTTATTTTGTCAAAACCAACTAATTAATAATAAATTCTTTTCTGACACACAACTCATCTTGGACCCTGTCTTGTCATCTATCCCAGACATCAGATGATACCAGATACATTTTCTACAGGAGGAAGTTGGTTTGCACAGCTCTCATAATTCTTGGGGTCCTCTAAAGAAACACAGAAATATAGTTCACACTTTTCTGCCAACTCAGTGTATTTTTTTTTTTTCTCCCTCAAACATGCCTGCATCTATACTCTTTGGAAAAAAGAAGCAAATTAAGTCTTGTTTTGTGCTTTTAGATATACATATAAAAAAATACTCCCCTGTCAGAGTAGATATCAGCTTCTGATCTTGATTTTAGTTTAACAATTTCGAGACTCAACAAGTGGTCCTTTATAAGGAACTCACGCAGTACTTTTCAGTATAACTTGTCCATATTCACTGTATTTTATACCAGCCCATACATTAAGTACATTTGAAAAAGTTTTTAAATGGGCTTCATACAGTTAGGTTCCTAATACACAGCACATAATAAAATCAGTCTTTGGGACATTGGCTATCCTGACCATATTTCTGTGTTTAAGAAGAATTAAAAGAGAAAAGTCAATAAGTTCCTGAGGGGAAAAAAGGGTTAAAAATAGGTGTTTTAGAAGATATCTAGTCATTGTCGGAGTTGCAGGTGACAGTTTTTACCTTCCATCCCTTTCACGGTATGACTGTTGTCTGTTAATGTCTGATTTTTACAAAATCAAGACACACAGAGACTCTAAAACTAAGGGATCTTATCCTTTGGATATTTTAGAATGTCAAAATATATACCTAGCCAAAGTTTAAGGAAACAGATTATTCTAAACATTAAATTCAGTATTGAAATTTTTTTAAATTATTTCTTTCAGTAAAAAAAAAAAAGAAAAAAAATTAAAAAAATTTTAAAAATTAAAAATTTTTTTAAAAATTTAAAAAATTAAAAAATGGTCTTTAATATTTTAAAGACACAAGTATATAAAATGGACTTTAGACACATATTTCCCTTTGAGTCTTTTAAGTACACATATTAGTTCCTGCTGGAAAAAGGACTGTTTATTCATACTCCTTAGGTCAGTACGGATGTTTCCTTTAATGATTTTTCTACTTGAACATATGGAAAAATAATTTGACCTTCTATTTTTATACTTTATTATTTGTACTTTCTGGAATGAATGAATTCAAGTTCTGTTGAAAAATTACTCTATCAAAAATGAATGGGCAAGAGATAATGGATATTGTCTATCTATGTCTTGCAGACTTCTGTGGAATATATGATATTTAGAATTTCTGTGAGTTACTCAGACTTGTTTGACACCAGCATTGTACCACTGAGGATTTTGGAAGGCCAGAGACTGGTCTGGATATTGCACAGTTTTCAGTTCAAACACTTAAATCATATGCATCCCTAAAATGCTACTACTCCTTTTTTATAATGTTGCAGTGCATTCTTTACAGGGATAATCTCATTCCAAACAGAATAGTGCAGGTGAGATGGACTGTGCATACTGAGCCTTCTGCACTGTATCATGTATCCTCCAAACTTTGCATAATCTTTCATTTTTCTGTCTCTGATATTTTTAGGTAATATTTGAAATCATTCACCACAAATGGTAGCAACACTACACAGAGAATATTACATCCTCTTTTTTTTTTTCATGGAAAGATAAATAACCTTGTCAACCTTGTATGTTGAGGGGGGTAAATTACAAGATAGGCTGTCTTCTTCTCTAGAAATTTAGAGAGAAATATCTTTGTGAAATGACATATTTAATAAACATGTAAATAAAATATCATTGTATTCCTGAGATAAATCTCTAAGTGTTGTTCTCACAGATAACTTAGTGAAAGAGTGAAGGGCAATTTAACAAACTGAGGGTATCATTTTATTCAAATTTTTACATATACTTTCATTCCAAAGACTGTTTAAAATATCAGACTTCTTTCAGAAATTCAGATACCAAGATGTTCTGATTTATTGTCCTTTTTTTCTAAAATACATAGGATGTTACAGTATGCAGCAATAACATCTTTCTTAGGTAGTTGCAACATAGTAAATCTCATGGGTATAGATCAGACAGGCTTGATCACCCTGCACTGCCTCCTGTGTACCTTAGCATTTTGTGAACTCATCTTTTTTTTCCCAGGTCTTCAAAAATAAGATCTGGACATAGGCATAAAAACATCATTCAAGCTGGCAGTGAAATGAATTTGCAAATTTTTTCTCTGGAAAATAAAAAGATTTTAACAGGCAAGGGCATTTCTTTCCCTTTTTTTTTTTTTTTTTTTTTTCCTAATTTATAATATAATCCCCTTAGCCTTATTGTGACTATTTGGAAAGAAAGATGAATGCATTGTTTTCTTAACTACATAGTAGGAGTCCAGCATGACATGAGCTGAAAAATAGTCAGATCAAACCTCAAAAAGAAAACCAGAGGCATTTGAAGCTTGATACATTTAACCTTTCTTTTATTCCTTAAAAAAAAAAAAAGATTTTTCTCTTCACCGCTATTGTATAATCAGAAATGGGAGAGCTCTAGCCCTAATTTACAGACCAATCACAAATGAGAAAAGCTATTTAGATTAGATGAATGGAGAAACAAAAGCAGCTAATTCATGAGAGTCTCATGAAGTTCAACAAGTCCAATTACAGAGTGGTTCACCCACTTCTGGGCAATGCCAGACATACGCACAGAATGGGAGAACTCACTGAGAGCAGCCCTGTAGAGAAGAACTTGGTGTTCTGATAGACGAAAAGCTGATCAAAAGCCAACAGTGTGTGCTCACAGCCCAGGAAGCCAGCCACATCCAGGGCTGCACCAAAAGAGTAGCCAGCAGGCTGAGGGAGGGGATTCTGCCCCTCCACTCTGCCCTTGTGAGACCCTGTTTGGGGTACGGCATCCTCAGCACAAGAAAAACATGGAGCTGTTCAAGCGGGTCAAGAAGAAGGCTGTGAAGATGTTCAGTGGGATGGAGCACCTCTCCTACAAAAACAGGCTATGACAAATTGGGTTGTTCAACCTGGAGAAGAAAAGGCTTCAAGGTTACCTAGTTGTTGGCCTTGTCAGTTACCTGAAGGAAACCTAAAAGAAAGGTGGAGAGAGACTTTTTCAAGGGTATGTAGTGACAGGACAAGGGGGAATGGCTTCAAACTGAAAGAAAGTAGGCTTAGATTTGATATTAGGAAGAGGTTGTTGAGGCAGTGGAAGAAGTTTCCCAGAGAAGTTGTGGCTGCCCCAAGACAAGGTTGGATGGGGCTCTGAGCAACCTGGTCTGGTCTCCCCACAGCAGAGGGATTGGAGCTAGATGATCTTTAAGTTCCCCAACACCCCAAATCACTCATTTCTTCTATGATGTGAAGAAAAAACTGTTCTTATCATTAGATACCTATATGCCTTAGAATGTTTATATTTGGACTAGATTTCAAAACTATCTTTCAATTTCATTCCCCAACCTTTTTTCCACCACTATTACAATTTGACTTTCATGCTAGAAGATACATAAGTAATGGGAAAGCTAATGTTTCAGGTAAAGAATATTTTTTAAAGTATAAAGTACTAGCATATGAAGTGATGCAGAAAAAGTAAATTTTGCTTATGTAGAAGTAAACAATAATTGATTTTTCATCTAGAAAAACCACAGATCTTTCCAAGTCAAGCAGAAATTTCAGTTTCTACACTGTCAGTAAACACAATTGGCCCCAGGAAAAAAAAAAGCCAAAAACCCCCCCAAAACAAACAAACAAACAAACAAACAAACAGCCAAAACAACAACAACAACAAAAAAAAAACCACCAAAAAAAACCCCAAAAACCCAAACCAAACCAACAAACAAAAAAACACAACAACAACAAAAAAAGCACCAAAAAAACCCAAAACAAAACAACACTTGATATTTAGACTGCCTTGTGCATTTTAAATAAATTTTATTTCATCTGCTTGTATCACTAAAAGGAAAAACTACTATACAAATTGTTTTTAAAGTACTTTCTTCCAAGGCAAGACTTTTTTAGAAATTATGCAAATTTAGTGTTTGTGACAAATCAAGCTGGAAAATTGCATTTACTAATTGTATGCTATATGAGTTTTATCTCAGCCAGTGTTTCTAAGTCAAATAACCTCTAAACATTGCTTGAATATATTCCTCATCCAACTTTTTTTTTTTTTTTCCAGATTTTACTTGGTCTAAAAAGTGAATAAGCATCAGTTGCCACAAGTATATAAGTCAGACCAATTTTAGGACCAATCTTAATTATTTTTGTTAGAAAGTAAACTTGCCAATATTTCATAACCTTACTTCTCCATTTAGATTTTAAAAGACTAGTTACTTCAATGAATTTCATGTGTAACAAATGTGCCATTTTACTTTTTCTATATTTTGCTATATATCATTTACTTCTATGTAAATATTATCCTGATATGAAAATATTCTAGCTGTTATTGTGCTTGGGTGTCAATGTATTTCTAGACCAGTCTGCTTTTGGAGTGGATTCATTTTCATATCCAATTATTAGCTTGCTCTTTGTGAAGGGTGGGCTTTGTGCAGGTGAGCAGATTCCCTTTGACTGAAAACTGAGAGTAAGATCTAGGAGTTTCTTTAATGAGAAAAAAAAAATGATCAATGATTAGGCACAATCTTCCAGAATGTACTAGCACATATGTGCTAAAAGCAAGTTTTGAACACATCAAGATCTCATCCCAAAATTTGGAGTTTCTCTTATGTGATATAAAGCATGTCTCATATATTTTTATATTTGCTGTTACACACAATTTCTTCAGTGACTCAACTTGTTCTCTCCTCATCGATCCCATCTTCCTTTTGTCTCTGTATTCTTTTTTTGTCTTTACATGCCCTGTGTTCAGCTGCCCCTTCTTGAAAGGATCGTTTGTCCCTGATCTCCTCTTTTGATGTGTTTGAAGACATTCCAGTGTGATGTCATACAGAACACCAAGGAAATGGAACAGCTCATCAATCTTTATCAAAACAGGAACAAAATCCAAAGGCATTGATGTACAGCTACATTCCTTTCATCCTATTTAATCTCCTCTACACTCAGATTATTCCTTGTTTTGAAAGCACACATAATGGAGTGCTAGTCTATGAGCCCTGACACCTTGCAGATTATGTGGATATCTGACCATATAGCTCCTGAGAAAACTGGGTCCTTGCATTTCTGGTCTGAATAGAAGATTTCACCATATCTTCACAGAGGCTGTGCAAGACACATCTGGCACCCATAATTAAGAAGATACTGAGGATGCTGGTGTCTGATCTGTTACATGAAGGCACTTTGCACTCAGGCAACCAAAATCATGTTTTACAGCCATGTGGCACGCAAATAAATGTCACAGTATTTTCTATCATCATCTATTTTATCATCAGTGTTGCTGGAGTATAATGTCTCTCCTAAGCAAGTTGATATTGGGGATGAAAATGTTTCTCTCTTGCTGACAAAGGTGTCATCATCTCACTTGATTCTGGGGCAGAGTAACAGAACTCAGCTGTTCCTGCAGTCTTTCTGGAAGCCTTTCAAACAGTCATGAATATCTTGGAGTAGGCACAGCAGCGAAATTTGGAGCTTGTCAACACCACTCCCACACCAGGAAAGCACAGAGAAGAAAAGAGATGAGCAATGAGAAGAGATATGTTTTCCATATTCGGATGGTGTAATCAACATCTCTCATGAACATTAACAAGGAGAAAACTTGTAAGGTGTCCTCTCCAACTGATCATTCATTAATTCATAGCTAGTGAAGGATTAAGAGCTCCACCTAGTCATTTTTTCCTCTAAATTTAAAAGATCCTTAAAAGACTCCTATTTAAAATAAAGTTGTGTAAAATTGTATAAAACAACTATATCAAAAGGCTTCAGCCACATCCTTCTGCATTTGAAGGTTCAAGATCTGGTATAGGCTGTCTCTTTCCAAAGAGAAGGAAATTAAAACAATCTGTTGATGAAGTTGTTTCCAGGGTTCACTCATAGAAAAGCCAAATCTAACAAGGCAAAGACTCAGAAAATTACTATGTATATATTTTTCTTCACATAAAAGCCTAATCGGGAAGTTCACGCCAAATTATCTGGGGGACCACATAGAGTATCTGCCATAAGCACGATTACAAAGTCACAAATGTTCATGCCCGGCACACAGAAATTCATGTACTAACAATGAAGCTTTTGTGAATGTTTGCTTTGTCAGTGGTGGATCTCAGAGACAGGGGTAGGTTCAGGTAGCAGGATCAGTAACACAACAACTTGTGTGCATGTTCTGGTGGTCGTTGCCTTTCCAGTTACTCATTCCAGCTTACATTTCCTTGTCCTCTCTTCTGGTCTAGTTCAGTTTCATCTGCTTCCTCGTGACTAACCAACTGGGAAATGGGCATGTGAGGGAGCATGTGCCTTCATGCACATGGATAAGGGAGGAAGTAGGTTGAGATGAGATAAACTGCAGTAAGAAATCCTTTTCATTGATTTGCAATGTGCTTTATAAACATAAGAGAAAGAAGGAGGCAAAAATACATATACATTTTTCTTTCTTTTTTTTTATAAAGGTAATGTAAAGGACAGGAATGCAATTGATGTAACTGACAATAGTTCAGGAACAACTTTCTATTCAGAGTTAAGGAAAGGTACAACAACTATGGTTGAGAAAGAGACAAACGTATGCAGTTAGCCTTGCCAAAATACTTTAATGTAATGATAAAATATAACTAATTTCTTCATAAGAAATTTCTGTCAGTATACAAAGACCTAAAGTAGTTACAGAATGAAGAGCTAATACCTAACTCTAGTATCACATGAGTGTTTTAGAAACAACTAAGGAGCATAATGAGGAAATGAATGAAAAAATGTGTGTATCTAGAGGACATATCTGGTGCTCTTTTTTCTCTAATTTGTTTCGTTTTAATTCTTTAAATTGCTCTTTCTGGCTTTCATTTAAACTGTAGTCTGCTCCTGTTGCCTAGATCAATGGATTACGACCTCCATGATGCAAAAAGCCACGCTGTCAATTCTTCAAGGACCAGGGAGCTACAACTAATTTCCATAATAATTTACATGAAAATACTTAAAGTTTGCATCAGTTTGTCTTCTTCCTTACGCCCTGCTGGGAATAAATAAGGTTTGATTAAATCAACTGTAGCTTAACTTTTCATGGTTTCTGATTTTTTTGTTTGTTTTAATTTAATTTAATTTAATTTTGAATTTCTTCAAGATTGGACATACTTCTGAACTTCACCTTAGGTCTTAAACATCATATTTCAAATCTCTGAACATCCATATCATGATCTGATTGACTCAAAAGAAAATTATATCATATCTCAGAAAATCCATCATGACTACACTTTATCAAGTATTATTACTAAGTCTTCAGTTTTAACACTGTACTTCCAATATGTATTTCCAATATGTACTTCCAATCCTCTTTTATATTGCTATCACACTGAAAGTTTTCCCTTCTCTTAGATTAAGTTCATTACGTGAAAATAATGTGAATAATTGAAATGCACTGAATTAATCTCCCTTTAACTAATGTCACGTAGTCAAGGATATTTGAAAAGAAAGAATTTGCTGTTCATATGATACCTTTTTATTACTGATGTATTTTGTACTTCAATGTGAAAAACTTACAAATAAGATAATCCCTTAACTTCAGCTTGTGGCACTTTTATTGGAAGGCTAAAAAAATTATATGACAGACTTCCCACCTATTAATGAGATAATTTTCTTTTTCTCTTCAAAAAGAAGTCAGCTTAAAGAAAGGAGACTCCATAGGTGTGAATTTTGTATTTGTTTTTTTCAATAGAAATTAAAAACAAAACAAAACAAAACAAAAACAACAAAAAAAAAAAAACCAACAACAACAAAAAAAGTCACACACCACTCGTAATTTTTGAAAATTAAGTTTTAAGGGATACCAAAGACTCCACTGGGTGGTCAAGAACATGATTTTAATTTGCAAAAATAATTTGAAAATATTTTGTGTATGTGTATGATGGGATTGCCTACTACTCTTCTTGTTCCATGGCTTGAAAATGGACAAAATATTTTTGCATTTTTTCCCCACAAAAAATTTGGTTTTCTTTCTTCTGATGTGAGTTCATTTTTGTGTTAAGAAATGCTCACATCACAATAGCTTCAGAATACTATACAATAGAAATAAAAACAGAATAGAATTCAAAACAAAACAAAACCAAAAAACCACACACACACAAAAACAACACAAACCCTGAGAATACTGAATACTGATATAGGGGCATATGTTACCAATTATCTTTAAACAAGATCTAAACTTCAAGCTGTAAACAGTTGAAAGGATAGTCTACAAAATTTTAGACATACATCTGATCTATTGATAAAGAGAAATAAGTAAAACACATTCTTAAGAACAAGTCTGTGGTACAAAATCCTCCTTGGTTCCAATCCATTAAAGTTTTTGCCCTTTTCTGTCATCTAGGTTGCAATGGGCAGTAGAGTGCACATTACACTTTGATTAAGTCATCTTCTGAATGAAGTACAGCCACATTCCTTGTATAAATGTATTTGAATAAGCTTTATGATCAGAAAAGGATTAATAGAGAAAGCAGATTTATAAATATCTGACAAAAATATCTACCATCTAGACTGGTATATGATTAAAACACATTCTTGTATGTTTTTTTCTGTTTATTTCATTACAGTTGGATTACCTGAAGAGACCTAATAAAACCTTGGAACATAATTTCTCTGTGAGGGAGGGTGGGGAAAGTGAGGAAAGCAGAGTAGAACTTCATACTTTTTGAATACTATAACAGGCAGGCTGAACCTTCCCCCTTTTCATTTTTTAGTCACCCTACACTGGTACTAGGAATCATAGTGGTTACATTGCTAACAGAACAGCTGTACTGGATTATGTCAATTGATGTGGGTCAATGACATTTAATCTATTGTTGCTCTCATGCATTATATTACAGTAGAATGCTAAATGTCTTAAGGCAAACTAAAGTGCCTGAAACAAACATCTACTTTTCTTTCAGCTCTATTTCACACTTACTATTGTTTATTTCTACCTCTTCTAGCACTGTTGATCACTCATCTTTGCTACAGATCCACTTTGACAGAGTTTCTGACTTTCTTTTTTTCTAATTCTGACCTTTCCTTCACTATTATCTTGTAATACTTCACAATTTCTATTGGTAAATGGTTTCATTTCATTACGCTAGTGTTAAACCAATAACTGGCTACGCCAGTCAGAGACAATGATTTGTTATCCCACTTCATCTCTCTCTTTCTGCTCAAAATATTACCTATATCTATGTTCTGATTTCTCTACTTTAGAATTTTTGACCATTCAAATTGAAAGAAACATCTCCTGTGCTTTTATTCAAAACCAACATAATAGAAAAGACAGAATATTCTTCTACTCCTGATTATTAAAATATATATATATATATAAAGATATTTTGACCAATAAAATCTATGTTTTCACTGCAATTTTACCCTAATGGAGCTTCCTTTATTCCTGTAGGGTTAAGTTTATAAAAATAAAATAAAATAATGGCACAGCAGCCTATAATATTATTACCATGGAAGGCCAAAGCAATATCTAACTCAGATCAATACATGTGTTTTAAGAGTTAATAAAATTTAGGAAGACATGTTTGTGGCATTCAAGAAATTCTTATTTCTGTGTATTACAGTTCTGTCTGCTTTATCTTGGCCAAGGTCAGGATGAAAGACATGGGAAATGTAGAGTTGAGTTTGGTCTTGGTTGTTTATTATGTCTTATCTATTTACAGTCTCACCAACTGTGAGCTCAACTTGCATGTTAGAGAAAAGAGTGGAGAATGGAGAGCTTCTAATTCTTACTGTTATTTATACTTTTGACCCAATAATGACCACCCAAAGCCCGCAATGCAGACCCCCTTCATCCAATTAGAGAAAACCACCCAAATCCATGAAGAAGGAGGAAGAAGAAGGTAAAGAAGAAGAACCCAGACAACACCCTGAATCCTTCATCTTGGCCCACACACATTACTATATACCAAAACCCCAAATCCAAGTTTTTCACCCTGTGAGATCCCACAACACCACTCAAACAACCCCCATGTTGTCACACAATCTCGGAAGCTTTTTCCAAGGCCTCAAGTCAAACGCAGTGCTTATCTGAGGGTCAGCACCCCTCAGCTCAGAAAGCCTGAAATTTTCAGTCCCTAGGGTTCCAACACCTGTGTTCTGATCCAGCAACCATATAAGGCAATATATAATGTCTTTATTACATAATAAAGATGATTACATCAAACTCTAATGCAGTATGTTTACACAGCCTGATATGCCATGATTTACATACCACCAAGGTCTGAGTCCTCTTCCTCTTTGGGTGTAACCAGCTTGGATTTCAACCACATTTTACCCATGTTGTTTATGTATATTGTATATGATCATAAATATAATACTAGCATATTTACCATTTTCTACAATATTTGAAAACTAAGGCCTAATTCTGCCTGGGTATATTTGAGAAATTATTTTTTCTCAAAGTATTTTCATTTCTGCAAATAAAAAAGGCTCAATATAAGGAATAGGTTCTTCCTGATTCTATTTTTTGACAACCTTGACATCTTCCCTATAATATTGTATTTCTAAACCTGTTCATCAAAGCCTCTCTTTTAGACCCTGGCATATTTGTTACACTGAGTAACTTACAGAATATCCTGAGTTAGAAGGGACTCACAAGGATAATTGAGTACAGCTCCCGGCCCATCACAGGACATCCTGAGTGTCGCACCATGTGCCTGAGAGAATTGTCCAAACCTTTCTTGAACTGTCAGGTTGGTGCAGTGACCACTTCCCCAGGGAACCTGTGCCAGTGTTCAACCACCCTCTGGGTGAAGAACCCTTTTCTGATTTGAAGAACCTTACCCTGATACCTAACTTAAACCACTCCTGGCACAGACTCTTGCCATTCCCTCAGGTCCAGGCACTGGAGATGTGTCAAACCATTCATAAGGATGTTGCTGTAGTGCTTAAAGGAATAAAGCAGATATCCTAAAAGAAAGTACTTATTTAGTGTAAAAGGAATTATGAGACACATGGGATTTGGACACTCTGAGAGTGTACATCCCCTGTGTGGAGAAGCTAGTTCTAGGTGATTCTTGTTTTTCAATAGATATGTTAGCATCATATTTCTTTTGTGCAGCTTTCTCATCATTGTGTCTGATTTTTTATTATTATTATTATTATTTGTAGGCAAGGTATTTTCTCTCCTGGCTCTTGATGGAAACATATTTCACCTGGATATCCTTTATTTGATACAAATCATCCATAATCTCCTATTAAATAGTTGAAATTTCCTCTCTGATATCTTCCAATAAACCTTGAACTCATCTAGAGTGACTTGAGCACTACATTACTTCAACAATATATAATTTTTTTAGCTTTGGTCCATGAATATGAAGTTCTTTATCACAGACTGAATATAAAATTGTCTTATGCTTCACACATGGCTCTTGTTATATAATTTCTATAGACTTTTTCTTTGCCTAGCAAATTTTCCTTCTGTAATATCAGAAATCAATTTACAAAGTTTGACCACTAAGAATTTAGATTGTATTTCATACTTCTAATATTCCTTCACTTTTGAAAATGTCATGATCTCAACTAAAAATGCTTACTTTTAATTTTCATAACTATCTCAGTTGTGCAGGCTACGTGAAATAGTTTTGACAATATCTCAATAGAGCCAGTTTCTATATAAATGCATAGAAAGGATAAAGTAATGGTTTTTTTCCAAGATTTCTGGTCTACAGATTCCTCATGTCTAGCTCTGATTTTACATGGTTGCAGTTTCCTACTGACAAGGGACATTGTTTACTTCCTTGAAATCTTACTCTAGTTTTCTCTCTTCTGAATTTTTCTCCCATTTTGGCCAAAATATAGTCACCAAAACTGAGCAGGCTGGAGCCTCAGCAGTTCCATGTCCTCTCCTATTATACCTACAGCTAAAGCCAGCCTCTCATCCATCTGTTACTCTGCAAGGTCGCTTCTGTTACCTTAATGACATGACTCTCCTGAAGAGATTGCTCTCATGTCACTTATTATATATTTATTTCCTGTATAAGTCGCTTTTATTTTACCTCCAGATTTCAAGATACAGATCTTTTGTATGGCATCAGCAAATATATCAATGACTGGTCCCTTTCTGGGGACACATCTATTCCTGTTCTCTAATTCAACCTTCATGGGCAGTTACCTGTAAGTATCGCACATTTTAAACTGTTCTTCCAGCAATTTGGAAAGAATTTGAAATACTAGTACTATTTAATATGCTGCCAATTTTGATGCTCAATGACAACAACCCCCTACATTTTCAAAAATTGCTTGCATTTTGCAAAAGGTATGTTTTATGTCTTTTGGATTGAGTAGCTGCTCAGATGATTGACGTTATATCTTAGTTTGATGCTTGTAATAGAGCATCACTCCAGTGCTGCTACTCTGCTAATGTTTTCCTGCAGCTGTTTGAAAGAAAAGTTGATTTGGAGTCAGGGCTGCTTACACCTTAGTTCACAGGAGACTAGCAAACCCAATTACCTAAGACTGCTCATTTAAAAAACTTCGTGCTATTCAAAGTAAAGAAGTAATATTTCTGGTGTGGTTATTACAGAAGTGAAAAAAAACAAGTAAGAAATAAATTGAGAGACCTATTGTTTCAGATTTCCTACCAGGAACAGAAAGTGATCCACAGAGTGTCCGGATCTCAGATGAAATGCCTCATCTATTTTTACCTAATACAACACTTAAATGATGAAGGAGAGTAGAGTTCTGTGTGTAGACAAGCACTCGATACAGATCAATAACTATCCAAGATTAAATTTACTATCCTGTACTTCACCTGATGCAAAGACTTACAACCTAATGTTCAAAACCATTACCTTATTCTAAGTACCATTCTTTGAATTGTGTGCATGTGAGAATAACTTTCCAAAACCTATATGGAGGATTGTATGCTTTCTCCTGGGTGCAAAAGTATTAAAGGCTTCTTTTACAAAGTAGAATGCTGTCTGTCAAAACTGCTGTTATTAAAGGGTTTTACCCCTCCCCTCGTTCATAGGACAATTCAGTATTCCTATTAATCATTTGTGTCTGTGTATACCTACATTATTAATTATATCTGTGGAGCTCTGGGAATATTTCTTGTTAATTAACTTCCTTTCCCTTTGCTGACTAGCTGCCTGTGCAAAAATAAAGACTACTGAAGAAATCAAATCCTGATTGGCTTTTGTTCATGTGATCATCCTTGTTTCAAAATTTGTGACTTGGATTTCAGATAAAGTAAAACTGAGAGTTTTTACTGTGCTGTTTGACATAATTTGGTAATTTATTCCACATCCTGAAACTATCCAATAGGTGAACTGAGGATTTTTGTCTCTGATGATCTTGAAATGGTAAGATGTAAAATAATACTTTTCTTTATATTCCAATATATCATATACATTATGAAAAGGTATTTTTAACTGAAGGGAAATAGTGTTTTTGCTATAAACCATTCCATAATTATCTCTTTGACCAGGAGAGTTTTGGAATTAAAATTGAGTCTGAAATTATACTTTTTCCTCAAAGTACTTGCAAGGTGATCTACCTCAGCCCAAGAGAATGGCTTTTCAGAAGATGGAGGTGAGGTCATCACTACATACATGTTGGGTGGTTTTAGTTTATATTGTATTTTGTTTACTTCTCTGGACTAAATGAGAGGTTCAATGTCATTAGCTGTGTTCTTAGAAAACATTATCTGGTTCTGCATTATCAAAACCAAACCCCAAATCCACTCTTTATGTCTATATCTGACATTTGAATCAATGTATACTAAGTGGGCATGACTACTTCAAGACCTCACTCCCAGTGTGAGCTAAAACACTGATGTAGACTTTGCTTGGCAGGCAAAGCAATTATAATGATCTCTTGTCTAGCTTTCTTTCTGACTGTTTGGAAAGGGAGGCAGAGTATGGAGATTTCAGACTGAAAGGTTTTCAGAAGGTTTTAATATTTTGAAAGGTCTTACTTTAATGAGTACATCACACACACCTGAGAATGTACACAGTACTCATTAGTCTAGTGGAAAACAGAAGTCAGAAAGGTAAGATGAAGGATGATATAAGAGAGAACTGGCTCAGAAATTTCTGTGATGCAAGGAGCACTGCAATTCTGCTTTAGTTCTAAGGACCATTTAATCTCTTTCTGAGACTCTTGTCAAAAATTATTCAGCTGGTTTTATATCATCTTTATTTTGCAATCAGTTTTGTATTAAGGAGACAATTTTCCCTGCACCTTATGAAAGCTCTCAGTGGAATGCCAGAAAGGCAATGGTGCAGTGCTGCCAACAAGAGAGGCAATGCAAGTTTAGATGGAGCCATATGGTGATGGATCAACATGCTCTGATTTATAGATCTAGGCCTCTGAATAGTTCTGAATAATAAAAGAATTATGAATCTCTGAATTCATAGAACAGGGGATTACTTAGCATATGGGGAAAAACTAAATTTATAAACCAGAATATTGCATGTCTCATTTTCCATTCATCCAAGAGAATGATTTAATTATAAAACCTGAGTGCTTTTTAAGTTTAGAAAAAACTATAGTGTTATGTCCTTTCTGTTACAAACTAGGTGGAATAAAGTTTTCATACTTTAATAATTTTCTCAGTAAACAGTTTGAATGAGAGACAAAGTGTAATCACTGATAAATTCAAATCTCAAGCACTGACATTCTTGGTAATTATACAGTTTGGAAGATGGATTACCTTTGTTTATGTTGCTGTTTTCATTGTTTCTGTATTAGAAGTTCCAATTATTGTTTGGTATGCATTAACATAGACATTTTAGATTAAGCAAAGAGTTTGAAAAGTTTTCATCATAGTGAGGCCTCCATGTTTCTCATCTTTGGCTCACAGACTTTTCTGTGCAGTTCAGAGTACCTAATTATCTGCGAACAGTCTCGCTTGTAATTACATAAAGCTAATCAATTTTAAATTTATTATTCTCTATCTGCTAGCCTTTCCAAATTCCCAAGTACTTTTACAAACATTTAAAAAACACTATTATTTTAATATTAATCTACATGTCTAAAACTATATTCCCTCTAATGGTCTAGTTTGCAAAATACATGTCACTGAGTTGTTCAAAGAAAGTGATAAGTAATTTTGCATTTTCACTTGCAGAGAATCCAGTTCTGGTCCAGGTAAAAGAACTGTAAAAAAATGTTATTCAGTACTTTATCCAGCACAAAAGGTACTGGTTATTTTGTTACTGTTTGGAAAAAAAAATGTCATTCTTCATATTCTTTCAGAGTAGGATCTATCTTGTACATTGATTGCACACTGGTCATTCCACTAAACCTCGTTAGTACCTCTCCTTCCCACATTTTCTCTTTTTCTATGAGCAAATTTAGATGTCCCAGCTGACATTCTCTGAATGTCACCCATAATGTTGCAGAAAGCAGGCTGAGCTGTGTCTTCAGTAGCTCCTAAAATAACTAGAAAATTTTCTTATGTCACAGCAGGAGGAGGTTTGTGAATATTTTTTAATTAGCAGAATCATAATTTTTTAAACGAAAAATTCTCTTGAAATATTCTGAAAAGTTTATAAAGTAGAAATAATACTAGTACAGAACAGTCCATATGGGGCAGTTCTTCAGTTAAACATCATTGCTGAATCACTGTACCCTGAAATCTAAGTAAAAATCTCATTGAAACTTGCAGTTCTATATTTGCGGTTTTTTATCATTATAATACCTAGTAATATATTGCAAGGGAAGAAGACCATTTGTACTGTCTTGAATTGCAATCACTCTTCAATTCAATGCAACTGAATGCAAATTAAATACTTAGGTTAAAACTTTTAGAGGAGAGCTAAAATGCTATAGAAAGAACAAATCATGTGAAAGGCTGGCGAGAATTGAGAATTTAATGTAAGACCAAATATATCTACGAAAATTTCATATAATATTAAAGTGTCTTATTTTTTCTATTATCTATATAATTTACATATAGTTTTCTGAATAATATGTATTTATTTAAAAAT
This sequence comes from Phylloscopus collybita, assembly GCA_027886175.1. NCBI lineage: Eukaryota > Metazoa > Chordata > Aves > Passeriformes > Phylloscopidae > Phylloscopus > Phylloscopus collybita. The sequence continues at coordinate 41,856,296 of JAJNNQ010000137.1, read as the reverse complement.
ACATATTTTTCTACTAAGAATCTATTATTTGTTCCTAACAAATCCTTTTACGTTTTTTTCTGCTTCCGTTTTGGATATCTTGAATATTTTTGCAAGTTGTCAATAAGCATTATTGCATAAAGTTTTGATTGATCTGTAAGCCCATTTTAATTCAGCACTTTTCTCCATTTATCAGAAGTGGTGTTTGATGTGTTATATTCGATTTGCCTTTCCATATTTATACTGACTATATTATTTCAATAAGGATACAGAAACAATAATTGCTGTCTTGCAAAACATTTATGGACTGCAAACATAAATTCTTATGTTATAAAACTGACCGATGTGTTGAAGTCATAGTCCCTTGGTTTTTGTGATAGTGTTTGCAAAAATGGTGACAAGGCAACCAGATAGCCCATATTTGCTAAGTAACACTCTAATAGTAGAAAAACGGGAAGAAAAATATTGAATTATCTTTTTTACTTTGATATCATGATGTATTTACATTACAGTTTAGGTATCTCAAAGTCTCCCAGCAGGCCAGTTGGACTTTTTGCTACAAGTTGTGCAGCTTAGTGGACCAGTGAGATATAGTTTATACACAGAACAAAGAATTTAGCATTAATTTCAATTAAATCTAAACAAACAAAAAAGCAAACCAAAAAATCCACCACCAACAAATAATTATTCCAGATCAATTATGAGAGTAAAGGAAGTAAAGAAATTATTACAGAAATCCTTCAAAATAAGATTTTTTTATACACAGTTAACCCCTTATTTTCTGGTGTTACACTTACATTTTTGCTGCCATTCTTATTCCCAAGGTCAATAACTTTCAGATGAAACCATACAACAGTTCATTTGAAAAGGTGTTCTTGTTCCAAAGCTCTATAGTCTGTGTAGGAACGCTACCCTGCATCACAAAATCTTTACCTTATGTAGGTTTGCCTGAAACTTTTACTTGATTTTGCAGGTCGCAAGCAAGAACAGCTAACATGATAATATTTTAGCTAGTCTGTGATTGTCTTTTTTAAAGAATATATTTTTGTGTCTTTTATTAAAAATAAGGTATTATGTTGGATTTGGATTTATAATTTTTAAGACAGTGGCTGATGAAAAATTCATGCTGAAATGGTATATGAAGAAGATTTTGATCATTTCAAAAAGGAAAGAAAAATTAGATCTATTTTTGATCCAAAAAGAATTTTTATGTGCCAATTTTTCTCCCAGTAGAAATTCCTGGAACATTTCTTTTTCTTAGCATACTCTTTGATTTTGACTCATATATTCATTCAAGGAATTCCTCCTTTTCCTACATTTTCCTTTGCCTTTCTCAATTCTTCACTTTTTTTTTTTTTAATTAAATTTGATACTAAAACAGAACAAATCAAAACAAGAAGCAGCATATTAATAGTCTATCCTTTCTCTTAAATAGTAGCTTTGTGCCAGGGCAATTACAATTTTATTTCTTTTAAGACATGTAGTTGAGAAAAAATATGAAAGCTTTTATGACATGAGGCATAATAATACAAGATCCATAGTTGTGTAACCACAATTTACTTGTTTCAGGACAGTGTACCCATCTATTTTCTCCTATAATTAGATTGTAAATTTCAACAGGGAAGGCTCTTTGTCATAAATCTATCGAATACCTAGCAGCATACAGTCCAATTCTGGCTGGAACGTCTTAGAATATCTACCATAAAAAAAAAGAATAATAAGTATTGAGGAATTATTTATAAATATTGTATTCTATTTGTCTCTCAGCACTTCCCTAACAAAAACCAGCAAGAGACATAACAGTACATAATGATTTTCTTCGCTGTTCTTTCTCCATGAATGATATAAATTCTCAAATGATGTACGTCTACCTTCCTGTTCGTGACAGAGAGAGGACACACTGCAATACACACATTTTTACTAAGAATTAAGAAGAAGAATGGGATTCTGCATGCTGCTTTAGCAGAAGACTCTCTTGCACACAAGAACATAGTCCTATGAGGTAGGACTTTAGTGTTAAGATATTTTTCCTAGCTAGTGGTTCTTAACTGAAGCTTTCAGACATGAGCAAATGTGAGCAACTGCAGTATTCATCCTCTGAACTAAGAGAACTTTTGTCTTTCATGTGACTTGGAGATAGATCAATTTAAATCCCCCCAGAGAAATGTCTGCATATCTATAACTTGGATACTTAATTAATTCTATCCAAGAGGGAAATGTCTTCCTCCCTGTGTCCTGTCCTGTTTACCAAAGAAACATATCTAATTATTTCTGCTCACTGCCTAAAGTGAGCTAATATGTGTTAGTAGCAAACAGGGGGTTCGTGAGTTCTTCAGTAAAAAATTTGAAAATTTAAAAAAGGAGGACATGATGATATTATTTACAGCATTGAGAAAGAAAAGATTGTTCTCACTGTGATTCTGTCAATCATACACAAGTTAATTTTTTTTAATAGTTTCCTATCCCAGACATACCCACCAATTAAAATTGAAAGTACTGGCACTTTGCTTCTTTTGTTCTTGTGTATTTCAGATGTCTTTAATTAAGATGACTTTTTTTCTTTTCACTGTCTACCTGAAAAACTGGTAAGAAGACTGTTTAATTCTGCTGCTTCTATAAGGTAACATAAGCTATTCTGTAGCACACATTAGTTTCATTGGATATTAATATACATTAAAATTAAATCAAGTTAAATAGTCTTTTTAAAATAGTGAGTGTCCCAATAGTCAAACCAGAAACTACTAAAGTCACTTCCATCTGATGAGGATCTCAACAGACAGGTGTAGCAGATTTTCTGTTTCAGTTAAAGCTTTGTTTCAGTGTTGTGGTGACAGGCTTGGTGCCAATATCTGCTTTAGCTATACTTACCAGATGTACAAAGTAAGATTTATATTTGAAGATCTAGTAGGTAGGGACCCTACTATTCTCAAATTAAGAGCCACCACTCCCAAAAACAATTATTTTTTTAACATAAGGTCACTTTGAAATTACTGATACCATTTTTTTGTTTTTATTTTTGTTCATGTGGTGTCTAACAAAAAATGCAGAAATAATCTTGGAACTTACCTTAGGAAGGAACAAAAAACCTTATATCTCCTTCACCTCCACTTGATCCTGTCTCCACATTACAATCAAAAATACAGCTAGTATTTTTGGATAGGTTTTTTGTTGATTTGGGGGTTTTTTTGTTTGTTTTTTGTTCTGTTTTTGATGGGTGTTTGTTTGTTTGTTTGTTTTGCTTCCTTTCAGCCTCCTTATTTGCCTTCCTGACTAGATAACATTGTTGAGAGTTGAATAGTAAGCATCCTTGTGTGGAAAGGCAACTACTTAAGAGTACTTGGGGTTCGGTTTGTCTGGTTTGGGGCTTTTCTTTTTCCCTAGAGAAATATGCTAGTATTATCTGTAGAATGTCACATTTCCAGAGTTTCTAAGCAAGTACACAACTGAATTCCCTAAAAGGCAGACTGAAAAAAAACCTGTGGAGGCAAGTGCTTCTCAGACAGGGAGCAGTGGCTCATAATAGAGACCAAGAGAGGCTCAAGAATGCGTTAAGCTGGAACTTTGGTCAATCATTTCATCATGTGGAGCCATGCTTCAGGCAACAGAATACATTAGTGTCTTTTTCTGAATCACTCCCATTAATTTAAATAGCTGAAATCCTCATAATTTTCACTCAAAGAAAAAAAAAACCCTACTGAAAATCTTATCTATTGTGAACAGAATTATGTATATCTAGCAATTAATTCAAATGCATCATAAATTCCCTTCTAGTAAACTAAAGTGCTATTATACTGAGGTCATTTAAAAGCCAAAATAAGATTAATCTAAGTTTTCACCATCTGTTCTACTCAGCCTGAATGCAAAGCAGCCCCATCATCCAATAGCCTTAAGGAGTAAGGTATAAATTACGTAAATACAACTGTATGTTAGACAACTTTGGAATGCAACTAAAAGACTCTTGTGTTACATGAGTTAGTCACAGGAAAACATGTTTACACTCAAAGAGAAGAGTGACTGAAAGACAGCTCAATGTGATCACAAAAGATATTTATTGACTTCCCTGATATTTTGATTAGAAATAAAAATACCCCTCCATCCCAATAATTTTCATTTTAACAGAGAAATATTTGAAAGCTCATTTTAAAAATTTTACTGCAGTATTTTTTTGCTGCACTACTGTCTGTTCGGTTGTTTCTTTGGCTGACTGAATACCACTGTATTTTTGCCTCCTTCATGAATCATCTGCATTCCATCTTCAGTCTCAGACTTCTGGTCAACCGTTTTCCAGTGGTTGGCTGATGAAAAGGCTTATGACTGTGAACCCTTGACAGCTCACTTTGATCACATTATCAGTTCTGAAATTGTTAACATTGCAGCATTTTTTCCTTTTCTGAGTAGAGAGGTGTTAATTACCAATGTTAATGCAACATTTTTCACAAAGAATATAATTTGAGATAGTAACTTTTTTGAAAAAGTGTAGATGATAAAGCAGTAAGTGTTTTCAACCAGGCTGTCTGTCTGTGACATAACTTACATGTGAGACCCTAATTTGGACAGTCTCAAGTCCTCAATTTCTTTTTTTCATTTGGTATTGTGATGATACTTTCCTGTAAGTTAAAATTGTGTCTTTGTCTTATGAGAAGAACACAAATATCATATACTGTCCTGTTACTCCAAATGTGCATAAAACTTCTTCCTAATTCCATGCATACCTTGAAGTCATATTTCCAAAGATGTACAGTTTATGGTACTCATTTAGAGTAATTATCAACCAGGAAATTAATTTTCATCAGGAAATACACCATACAGCCCCATATTTATAATATTCATAATATTCATATCTTATAATTGAAATTCTCATTCTTCCAAAGGACTATATCTGTGAAAAAATGTGAAAACCTGACATTTTACTGTTATCAGTTTTTCTAACTCCTCTGATTTACATATATGGATTTTTAATGAAAAGAATAGACAGACACTGAATGCCATCACTGAAGATATTTTTTAATATCCATGCTATTTCCAGTAGATCAACGACAGCCATATTACATATACATTGGCTTTAAGGTTTTTGAATACCCTCCTAGATGTATTATATGTCAGTAACTTCAGAATATGCTGAGGACAGTCTGCTTCTGAAACCCATAAATTACAGTCAGAATCATTCAGATCAAAACCATTATTTCCCTGGACAACTGCTGAAGTTAAGTGTATACTATTATTAATTCAAACTGATTCCTGTAAAATTCTTAACTTTACAGTGACTTTGAAAAACTGAATAATTCATGCTTTAAGCAACTTCATTTAATCCTAACTTCACCATTTCTTTTAGATTAGCATTTTAGTGACATGTGCCTAAAAAGGCTGCTTAAGTTTTGCATATTTTCTTCATACACTTATATATTTATGTTTGATTATAGCATTTTGGTTTTCCTCTGATGTATTCAAAAAGGTGAAGGACATAGTATTTGTAATTAAAGGGAATTAAAGGGAATATTAACAACTGGTTTAGGAGCAGCACAGTAAAAAAGGAAGAAAATCAGAATCAGCAGTGGGGGAAAAAAGAATAGGAAAAGGGTTTTTCATTGTTACATACAATTTTCACTTGAATTTATTGTACTATTACTAATGTTGATGACCTTTTACAGCCTGAGAAAGATTCCAGCAAACCTATGATATTTAGATCTAAACATTCAATGAATTTTAATTTCTAAACAGAATAAGAGTGGTTGTGTGCACATACTGAACCAGCAGCTTGTTGTGCAAAATAGAGAATTCATGACTTTTTATTGTCAGAGACATGACCAATGACTCAGGTTTTGGTTTTGTTATTGTTCTTTTGATTTGGGTTTTAATGTTTTGTAATTATTTGGGATTTTTTTTTTTGGCGGGGGGGTGGTATTTTTTTTTTTTATCTTTGGCCAGTGTTATCACAGAGTTGTGCTGCTTCCCAGATCGACTAAAAGCTAATTAATAGTTCTGGTATTGAGTTTATTCTGTGATTAGATGTTCAGAGTCAGCTAACTGCTGGAAAAAACTTACCTCAGATGAAAAACAATCACTGTTGGCTTTTGTACTGTATTTTTAAAGAACTTGAAGACAGTGATTGACAGACCTACTTTTCTATTTCCAACTTTTCAAAGCTGGATTTCTTTTTCATATCCAATTTGGACTTTCTTTCAATTATTTTGGGACCTAATAAATATTCAAACAAATAATTGCATACCTCTTCACAAAGAATGTTGAGGTAGAAATTTGAAAAAAAACATCAAGCTTTCCTGCTTTCTTAGCAAAGTTTATATAGTACAAATATGTTTTGATTTTATCAGAGACATCATCATTCCTTCAGGGGTGAGGAAACTCTAGCAAGGTTTTGACAGCTTCATCACAAGGAAGAACCTCTAGAGTCTGAGACCTCTGTCCAGTGTGTCTGTGATAGAATAAATTAACATATGATTTTCTTTCTCTTTGAAGTTATGGCAGTATTTTGGCTAGATATGATTGAAAAGAACTTAGGTGTTACAAAATAAGATGTCTATATTCTCCAGAGTATGACCTAAAAGTATAGGTGCAGCAATTAGTCTGGAAGATTTTTCTCCTTCTGTCTAGGACATTTTCAAATTCAATTTATAAAAACTGTAGACAAGTAAGATAAAACTCTTTCTTAAATAAGATTTTAGTCAAAGTAGCTGTAACATTCAATTACTTTTTTTTTTTTTTTTTCTTTTGTTTTTGAGTAGTGCAGTTATCTTCCTGGAAGATTTATAGATTTATAAATGTATTCAACAATGTGCTTTTTCTCTGGTATAATTTAGTTTCATGTTAGTCCTATACAGCTGCTAAAAAGCTTCCAGGTATATCCATGACATTTATGAATCTTAAACTGGAGATCTGTAGTAATTGAAGAAGTTCCTCTGTATTGGACAAAGATGTGTGGAATTATCTTTTTTCAGAGAAATATCTCAGTTCAGCTGAATCACATTTTGGAATGGGAATAGTAGTTGCATTAAGTTATTGCCTGAAGGTCCTCTTTATGTCCTCACCTTCAGAGCTTAAGACAATCCATCCTTGGTTAGTTGGTGTAACTCCAAACTCCATGAATTTATGGAAGCATTCTAATTTAAATATTAGCTTCTCCCAAAAATGGAGAAAGGAAGTATTAGGACTGACTATTGCTTGATTCCAGAAAAGAAAAGGACTCTAAAAATGATGACTTAGATGTATGTTAATTTGAAAATTTTTACTGGGAATTTTTATATAAGAAAATTGCTTACTTTCTATCTAAGTTTGAGATTTATCAGGTAAAGATAACTAAAGATACTAATATCTTTAGTATCAGGTTTAAATTCAGCTCATTACCTAATTTTACATATTTAATTTCTTTAGTTCAACTTGCAGGAAAAAAACATTGAATTTTAACCCTCAAACCCAAAAAATGTAATTCAAAACCAATTCCATGTATATAAAAATATCTTAAAGGCGATATTCATTTTCCTTGTCTTCTCCTTTTTTTACTTTGAAAAGATTTAAACGGACCCTACTCTCAGAGCAATTACAGGAAAAAACCATTCTTGAATTTCTTAGACAACAGAAATTCATAAAACTAAATTCTGTCCCTTGGGACTGTCTTTTATGGCTTGAAAGGGGCTATTTCTTATTCAAAGATAACTTAAAAAGGTATTTTACAAGGTACCTAGAAGTTTGAGTGCTGAAGATACTATTTTGAATGTCCACAAAATGTAGGGGTTTTTATCTTTTCTTTTCCTTTTTAGCACAATTTCATTAAGAAGAGTTTGTGCAATCACTTACCCATCTGTCATTCCCTTTCCTCTAATAACCCTTTACCTCCTGGTCAATTAAATTTGACACAGAACTACAGAGCTAAAAACAAATACATGATTCTGAGCTTTTAAAATTCACAGGTGAGTAGAAAGAAAAATATATACCATATTGAAAGAAAATGTTCTTCAGAAGCTCAAGTTATTTATTCTTTCTGAATTCTAGGATGACTTGGGTTGAATTAATCCCTGGCAATTCCTGTTCGCTCCTGCCAAGTTGATAGGTGGGAAAAGGGCATAGAAGGAACCCAAAATACACACAAGGTAGGCGAGAAGCAAAGTGGTAAACTGAAGACACCACAAAGCAGATGTGTTGTAGGTAGAAACAACACAAATCCCTGGGGAAAAAGTTCAATTTGTTTCATTGTTCACTAAAAAAGAAGCAACAAATCAAAGTTATTTTTTTAACTTTCCACTCTTGTAAATGCTGTTGAGAAAATACTGAAAAAAATAAATTGAATTGTTTGGAACTTGATAGGGAAGAAGTGCTGGTGAATTCAACACTGATATGATTATATAATGTGTTTGGGTGCAATACACTGTGATCCACGGCCATAATCAAACTTTGATGTAGGTTAGTGAGAGGTCACTCACCAGCTAAAATTAGCATCTCTATTTCAACACTGCATTTACAACCTTGAATAACACTAGATCTGTGATTTTAAGAGTTGCCTTAAATACTTACATGTACACAGATTTCCTATTTGAAAGATGTTTTTAAATTTTGTACTACCCTTTGCATCTCTGTGAATTTTTGGTTCTGGAAGCAGAAATGAATGAATAATGAATGCAGTCTTTAGGGTTCTAATTTTTACAACAAAATTTTAAAGATCTAGGCCTTTTGCATCCTATACCCACATGATGCTCCGTCTTTCTTCAGCACATGAACTGTTGCTGAATCTTTGAAAAAAATCTGGAACTGCAAGCTGCTAAAAAAGGACTTCATCACATAGCAGGTGCAGGTGAAGTAAAGGTCAAAATCTGCTTGATTGCTTGATATGCACTGCACTTTGCTGTGATTTGATGTAGATACAAGCAAATACATTTGGGCAGAATCTAGCATATGATCAAAGTCAAATGCACATGGGCTGACTGTTTTTGAACCTCATATAATCTCTTTTGAAGTTCAAAAAATCTTAAACATTTTTTCCCCTTTTGAGAATTTGGTGTTTTCATAGTGTTTATTTGTTCTTCTGAACCCACCTTTTTGATTCCAGTTTTGTTATTATCATAAACAACATCAGTAAATCATTTCAACAAATTATTAATTTTGCCAATCTGTCTGACAAATGCATGAGTTTTGGCTTTGTTTGGATCTTTTTTAAGTTAGATGTAATTTGATTAAAATCAGGTTTTCTGAAACAGACAATAGCTTTAAATTTTGAGCAAAAATATTACTGAGAAGTAACCTCTTATTTTAAGTCTAGAACCATAAAAATACTATGATGGGCAGATACATCTTGTTGTTTTATTTGAGGGATCATTTAGGCCAGCCTCTTGCCCCAAGAAGGGCTGAATTGAAAGCCAGAGCCAGATTTCCCTTTGTCGTTTTGGGCTGAGCTTTAAGTTTTGAAAGGACAGGATTTCACTTCATCTCTAGAGAAGGTGGTCCATGTTTAATCACTCACAGCGTAAAGAGGTTTTTCTTTACAGGATCGCAGCATGAACGAGGTTGGAAAAGACCTTTGAGATCATCAAGTTCAACATAAGACCTAAAACTTCCTGATCAACTAAACCATAGCACATCCAGTCTTTTTTTTTTTTTTTTCCCCTTACATTTAATTGAAATTTTTGTTCTGTCACCTTGTGCCTATTGCATTGTCTTATGCATGTCACTGAGGAAGCTGGCATCAAATAGATGATTTTCAAGTTTAAACTGCTTGTTTTAAATCCTTCCACTTCTCTGACTGCCACTGAAATGCAGGTTAGTTTTAACTCTTTCTGGAAGCACAGCTTTAAATTAAGACAAATACTAATACTTCATTGGATTTGGAAAGATATCCACATTTATTTCTACCTTTATAGCTTTTTATATATGTATGCCTTTTATAATTCAAGCATCAGTGTTATATTAGGATAACGAGTAACACTTTTTTATTTGCATATGGATTCTTTTACTTATTTTATTGGTTTTCTCTCTTTTGAAGGTGATTGTTCTGATTCTATTTAAGTATGATCTGTCAGTGCCTTGTCTTTTGTGTGTGAGGTGTCAAATTAATGATTAAAAGCTCTGAAGCTTAGAGGGGGAGTTTTTTCATAAGGTTTACAAAACTTTTAACAAGGCTACAAAATAAATAAAAATATGTCAATTTTCCATTTTTGGGTATTAGAAGACTGGAATGCTTTTATAAAGGACCTTCATTGTTAAGAGGCATGAAAAATTTTGGAATGGGTTTGTTTTAGTTGGGAGAACCTAAAAAGACCTGTTTTAATGATGAAGTAGCCTTCCATTCTTATGTCTTCAGTTAAAAAACGGGATTGTCACAGTCATTGTGCCATAGATAAATTTTCAGTGATGCACTTGTGGTCAGTGAGTGCATTTATGGGGTAACTATTCACTTAAGCACAATAAGCATCTCGTATTAGCCGTAATAAGAAAAAGTGCTAGTTTATATTAATTCCATTTTTTTTCTATTCTCCTATATGTTTTCTTTAAAACTTCTTCTGAAAATGAAGACCGTATTACAGAGCAGGACATACAAACTATCTGAACTAAATGAAGAAGATGAAAAGAAAAAAGTGACTTTTGATGGTTCTTGTCAGATTATAGATTCAATTTTCCGACACTTTTTTCAGTATGTCCTAAATATGTCAGACCCAGACAGTTTACTTAAATTATGGGTTTTTTTGGCTGCTGTTTTCTAGTCTTCCTAGTATACTGGCCAAGATGAACCCAAAATATGTTATAGATATATATATAGATATATATAAATACATCTTCAAAATCACTGTGGTTATAATACTCAACCAAGTGATGGAGGATTCTTTGTCACAGTAAACTAATTGGTCTCTCAACACATACTGTATTTCTAGAAAACACCAGTAATTTATTTATTTTATGTATCTGCTTTCACTTGAAGTTACTATTTTTTGAAAAAAACTCTGTATTGCCATACATCCATGAAAGGTGCTGCCTCTGTTGATAACCTCTGTAAAGATGTTTCATGGTCACAATACATAATATACACACCTGCTTTTGAGAAAAGAATTTTATAAGGGTTCTTTTTTTTTTGTGAAAGGTATATGACATGGGACATATAATACTTTACGTGCACTGGCAACAGATTTTATGTATCCCAAGTACACTTTTTTCTTAGAAAATTACTCATTCAAGGTAAATGATGGGAAACCAAAGCTAACATTTTTGTAGGGTTTACAGTCAAAGGAGTGATGCAAAAGATCTATGATTCTTTACAGAATCTCCTTTTTAACAGGACGAAAGTATCTATATGCACTGAGATTATAAGTTTGTATTTTTATATGTGTAAGAGTAGAATAAATTTTTTTTAAAGAACACAAGAGGTGTTTCAGGATTTGATTTTAGTTGAACTTTTACACTTTTTATATTATTTTCTAACTCCTCTCTTGAGTTTACCTAAAAAAGACAGTGGAAAAATTTGCTTTTGATTAAAAGAGTAAAATAAATATATGTAGTTTTATTTTCCCTATATTTCTGTAGGTTTAGTGGAATATCCAAAGTAAAACAATAGAGCAAATGAAAAACAGAAGTACAATCATTGCTGGTAGAGCCTTTGTCATCTTCCTTAAAACTTAAGTCATCTAGCATGGGCAAAAACCTGGCTTCAGTGTTTTCTTCCACCATAGGAAATATGAGTCTATCACATCTTATACATACACTCTTCTGAATGATCTCACATTTTCCTCCTGATTTTCTAGTTCAATAATTGTTGCTCTTATAACCCTTTAGAAAAAATGAAATTGATTCCAAGAAAACTATCTGGAGAAAATGATCTGAAGTTATCAGTAATTTTGATGATACCTAAGATGCAATGTTACAGAGCTAAACTTTCTTCAGAACTTATTTCAGGTTAGTATGTTGGAGTCCCTGAGGAAAAAAATAAGTCATAAATATCCTAGCAATGCAACAAAGTTCAGGAAACTAAGAAGTGATGAATTTCTCAGATTCTTCTTGAACGCAATATTCTTCTTCAGAATTCTCTCTATGCTCTGCATTCAGGTTTGGCAACTGATATAAGGAACAGGGGGAAAAGTCCGCTAAATATCCAGTTTTGGCTGTGGTTTCATATTTTATTTTTCTGTCTTTGTTTTCAGATTTATTTTAAATATAATGTAGCTAGAAAGAAGTGTTAACAATGCAGAAAAGAAATTAATATAGGCTAGAATATAAGTCAAGAAGAACATCAGATTAGAGTAGAATATCAGAGGTCAGAGAAGCACTTAATTCTACTAAAGTAATTGAGCAATGTTTTTGTTTCTATTTTCAATCTAACTTGGATGACCTTTCTTAATTTCCAAGAACAGGCTTATCGAAAGTAGTCTTGATCATCTGAAAGAAAGGAATAACATTGATGGGAATAGATAGATTCATCAGTTCAATGCTTGCTGGAACTTGGTGGCTCCAAGGTTGGTGTCGGCAGAAAAAATGTGGGATTTTGACCATGGGATAATCTATTGACAGCTGACAGAATGGGCCTTTTTTATAGGAGGAAAAAGAATTCTAGCAGAGGAGCTAGGGAGGTTTATTGATAGAGCTTTAAACTATCTTGGAGGGAGGAAACAGAAGAAACCCATACTGGCAAACAGAAAATTGAACATGAGTCAACATGCCCTGGCAGCCAGGAGGGCAAACCTGGGGGGCATCAGGCACAGCACAGCCTTTCAAGGCAAGGGAGGGGATTGTCCTGCTCTGCTCTGCTCTGCACTGGAGCAGCCTTGAGTGCTGGGGGCAGTTTTGGGGGCCACAATGTAAGAAAGACATTGAAGTATTCTAGAGCATCCAGAGAAGGGCAACAAAGATGGAAGGGCCTTGAAGGAAAGCTGTTTGAGGAGTGCCTGAGGTCACTGGATCTGTTCAGCCTGGGGAAGAGGAGACTGAAGGGAGACCTCAGTCTGTAACTTCCTCATGAGTAGAAGAGGCGGAATAGGCATTCTGGTGGCCAGACCAGACCAGGAAGGAAAGGCCTGAAATTATTCCAGGGGACGTTTACGCTGGATATTACAAAAATGTTCTTCACCTAGAGGTTTGTTAGGCACTGGAATAGGCTCCCCAGGGCTTTGGTCACAATACCAGGACTGACAGAGTTCAGGAAGTGCTTGGACAATGCTCTTGGGTGCATGGTGTGACTCCTAAAGAGCCAGCCTGTGCAGGGCTGGGAGTTGGACTTATTGATCCTTGTGGGTCCCTTCCAACTCAGCATGTCCTGCAATTCTGTCTTTAAATTCTCTGTAGTGCTACAGCTATCCATGTAAATGTAACACTTCTGGATGCATTTCTAAATAAAAGAATTGTCATGGCTGTGATTGTGTTTAATATTTTATACAAAATTAAGTTGGAAACACCTACTTCAGAATAAAAGCACTTTAAACTGGAAAAACTTTCTTTACTGATTAAATTTCAAAGTAATGAAATAAAAAAATAAATTCAAATTCAGTTTAACACTGATGCTGTAATTCTGTGAAAGGCAATCCCTAGATTCTACACCACACAAATCCTTTGAATGCACAGAAAATGATCTTTCAGTATTCAGTTACATTATTAATTCTGTACACTGGGAAAATGCAAACAATGGGATTGTCTAGCTCTGTTTCTACTCTTGTGGGAATGGTGGGAGAAGCTTTTGTAAATATTTCTAAAATGCTCTGTTATCAATGATCATTATTTTAAATATCGATTTTGAAACTGCTTAAATGTTTTGTTAGTTAGGTCCACAAATTATATCTTTAGTACAGACTGGGCTTAAGTTTGCATAAGCAATAAAAACTTGCAAATAAGAGATTGGAAAACAATTAGAAATTTTGGTGGGTATAAGATTATATTTCTTTATAAGTTAGTTTATAGATTACTTTCCAAGAAAAAGCTCATATAAACAGAGCTTTGGATGGAGTTGTTGCAGTAGACATATTACAGTTGATTCTTTAAGCTAAAGCTTGATAAATATAATTTGTGAAAGTCAAAACTTCTGCTAATCTTTCCATACAATGTCAGAACTCAAAATACAAACATGGATTACTCACTGAAGTAAATGGAAAAAGCTGTGGCTTCATGCATTAGCAGTTAGGTCCATAAATAATTTCCTTAGTAGAGAATGAGCTTTAGTTACTAAAAGCAATAAAAACTTGCCAATAAGAGATTGTTCAGGAATCCTAAAATACTGAGACATTGCAACTGGATGCTTAGGAGACGTCACTACTGCCTTGAACAATTAAGAGTCACGAATTATTAATATCTTCTTTTCTTTTGAATAACTAGAAAAATGACAGAAAGAGCAATATAAGCAATAGTGTAGTTCTGGCCTGTCAATAAGAACATGCTTTAAACATGTTAACTAGATTAAATGCTCTTTATATTAATAAAATCATCTCCGATTTTACATATCCAATATATTTTGTACTGTCCACCATCTTTATACTTGTCCACTATAGACAATAACCATGGAAATACAAATAATTTTTTTTTTTGTGACAATTTAAAACAGAGCTACCTAAAAAGTTTTGCTCTAAGTTATTAGACCCACACCTCTCCAGTGTTTTTATGCCATGTATACCAGCTGTTACTATTGTGGTGGTGCTGGGTCTTCATTACTAAAACATTTGTAAGAGTTGCAGTTACTCCTTCTCAAAATCACCTTTAGCTTTCATATCATTTCCCACTACTTGAATTCAGATATTTTTCAGAATGTTTTTTTCTTTCATTATTGAAGATGGCTTGATTCCATGGAAACTGTTAGAGTTTTTAAATATTTGTGAAAATTATTTCATATCCATCCCCTTGCCAGCCATTCAGGTGAGCAGGTGGTGATTTAAAGGAGCTGATCAAGCAGCGCTCACCCTCTTTGGGGGTATGAGATCTTACCAGGATACTCCCTGAACTAATTCATCCCTCTGATTATTACCCACCACAGGTTGGCAGTGATGAGACTGACAAGGCCACCAGGATAATTAAAAAGGACTTCAAGGCTCTGTGTTGGTTGGCTGAGGACACAGGAGTGCAGGTGGTGTTCTGCTCAGTTCCTTTGGTAGCAGGGGTGAATGATGAAAAGAACAGGAACACCCACATTATCAATAAGTGACTTAAAGGCTGGTGCCATCATTGGAATTTTGGTTTCTTTGATCATGGGACAATTTTTACAGCATCAGGCCTGCTAGAGTTGGATGGGTTTCACCTGTCTAGGAAGGACAAAAGGATTCTAGCCCATGTGTTTGCAGGGCTGATTGAGAAGGCTTTAAGTTTGAAGGGGGAAGGGGATAAAACCAGGCTCTCCAGAGATGAGTTGAAAAACAAGTTTTATATGCCATTATCATGTGATTTACATAATTCTCAAAAATTTATATGTCATCTAAACTGGTATCACACTAGGCAAGTCCTTAAAAATTGATTTAAGGACAACTAAAAATGTTGCTTTTCATGCAATTACAGCATTTTATTTTCTGTTAACTTGTTTTGGTATAATGTGTTTACAAAATATGACAAAATTGAATACATACAGGTTAAAATGAATAAAAGAAAGATCAGAGAAATAGTACAAACAAATTGCATTTGGAATGCTATATACAAACAGAAATAGAATATAATAAAAAATATTATCTATAAAGCAAACAGAATTATACAGAATTCTTAAGGTGATATTTTTAACAATAGCTGTTGGAGTGATTTTGTGGCAGATTCAATTAGCTACTGATGACACAACCTTTTTATATTTCTATCATGGTTTAAAGCAATTTGGGAGGGAACCTCTGGAAAGCAAACCCAAACGGCCCCACCCCCCAACCTGTCCGGGAAAAAATAACTTGGAGAAAAGTGGAAAAAAACTATTTATTTCACAAACAAGATGCCCACAAGCACAAAGAATGAATACTATGAAACAATAAAACCTCTGGCCGCTCCGCAGAGCGATGGCAAACTGAGGCAGTCCCTGCCGTGGGTGCAGCTCAGCTCCCTCAGTCTCTCACCAGCCCCACTCCCTCCGCAGGGCCAGGCCCGGCGGCCGCAGGTGCCAGCCCTCGCTGCTCCTCTGGGTTTGTCAGTCCAGAGCAGATTTAAACAGTCCCAAGGAAAAGGAAATAAAACAGTCCAGGGAACTTCTCTGCCTCAGCTAGCTAAAACTAACTAAGAGCACAGGAGATCTCTGTCCCAGCGCTGTCCGTGCCTCAGCCGAACTTCGCAGCCAGGCCGTGTGGGAGTCAGGCAGTTTTCTCAAAACAAACTGCGGCTGCTTCTTTCTCCCCCTTGGCTCCCAGAACCATTTTAAAGGTACAGAGCTTAATATACAGCACATACAGAACAGACGACTGGGGATACGAGCATCATAAAGTCACCCTAGAACAATTTCTCCTTAACATCACAGTGAAGAATAGGCGTTTGCATCTCTTGCAAAGCTATCAGTCAAGCATGCATTTCACTTGTGAGCCATAAAGTAGTTTTTGAATTGTTAATGTCTTATGAAATGTCAGTATGATGAATTGTCTTTTGAAAGATATAGCAATGTCAACTTTAGACAGACACAAAGTTGTAATGTATACAACAGTATTTGCATAATATTTTGCCATCAAACAATACTTTAAATTCAAGCATTAAAAACATGGAGCAAGACAAATTCAAGGTTTGTTAAAGCTGGAATCGATTCTATGTGAATACTTGAAATATTGTAATTTGTTTTACACAGTTATTGCAATCACATAAACCAAATTTTTCAGATTATTCTTGACTCTACAATATCTCCTTTGGCTGAAAGTTTTGATATTAATTACTAGCCAGTTCATTAATTGTATATATAGGATTTCTCAGTGACAGATAAAATTCATTCTCATTATTTTTTAACTAGGAATGAGACTGCAGTGAAAAAGGTTGCAACCTCAGCAGCAGAAATTATGACTAATCCAGCCATTAGCATCAGGAAGACATTATGTTCTCAGTGGCCACAATGGAGGAAAATTTCTGGGTTTTTTCTGTGCTCAGGAATCTGTGATTACTGGGCAACTGGAAGAGTTCTGATTGTCTAAGCCTCTTTACTGGCAATCTGTCTGACAACACAGATTTCCACATCCTCAACAAAGAGGGAAACCTTAACCCTGGAGCAATTTAAAGGAAAATGTGGACAATTACATGGTGGGATTCAACAACCGATGCCAAATAGATTGTTTTTACATTACACAGATATAAACTGCAGAATTTACCTGTACAGCATGCCTCAGTGAAGGGTTTCTGCCAAAGCCTTGATGAGGTGAAAAAAAATTCTATTAACACAGGCAGGAGAAATATTGAGTAAACTAAAAGGATATTTAGCTTGCTTATTTTAGTCTATGATCATCAAGTTCCAAACATCCCCTTGGCAACATAGATTTTCTCACAAAGAGTCCAGCTGAAGATCCTCCGTATGTTTTATTCCCTAGTAATTGTTGACGACTGGGTCTTGTGCTCAGTGATGTCTTTGAATCCTCCAACTAGGCAGCTCATATAATATTAAGAATATTTAGCCCCCATTAATACATAGAAAGCCAGTAGAGAAGGAAGATTACATTTTTTTTCAAGTAGAAGTTTTATGAATAGCTTGAGATTAAGCCTTCTCTTCCAATTAAAACAAACAATAAAGCAAAATCTAATAAAAGGAAGGTAGTTTTAAATATTTGAACTTAGGATATGTAGACAAATGTCAGACCAATGTTTTCTCCCCAGCCTCAAAATCATTCTTCAAACTTGTTAAATAATTTAGAAGACACTGTATATTGCAGTGTTAATGACACCAGCATCTACATAACTTTGGTTGTAACTGAAGAGCAAGTTATTTTCTTACTTGTTGATCTCAATTCTCTTTTTTAAAATTCAAGGAATGGCTTAACTGCTTTTGTGTCCTAATTGGTTCATGTGTCTGCCTCCAAAATTAATTTTTGGTCAATAATTAGGCAATTGCAATTGTGAAAATGTGTTACAAAGCATTTTATTTTCTTGTAGTTCCAGCTGGACTGTTTTGGAGCATTAAAGCAGTGTATTTGGGAGGCATATCTTCCTTTTATAGAAACACAGATCCCTTATAAAGTATGGTCCAAGAGATTTTTATTTTTTTCTACTAGAAATAGTTCTTGGAAGACTTAAAGAGAAACTGTGGGATTTCATTTCATGGGGGTGAGAGGGTTTGTTTACAGAAAGGGGAATGAGTAAAGGATATAGCAAACTTTTCATTTCAACTTTCTACAAGGAAAAAAACCCTCAAATTTTCTCTAGAAATTGCAAATAACATTAAAAGCTTCAGTGTCCAAATATCTATTAAGACCTTAAAGATGTACAAAAAACCTATTTTATTAGTAAATTATTATTAAAGTATTTATATGCCTAACAGTTCAAGCCTCTTTATGATACCAACCACATTATTTCTTTATAATCTCTGATAAACACCTGATATTTAAAATCAAAAACTTAAAGAATTAAATAATAGTCCAGTGGTAATAATATAATTAACATACTCATGATAGATTTTTCATTTTGGAATATGTATAGCCACTTTAATAAGATAACTTTCAAACTACATGCTAGGCAGAAGAAAAAATAGAAATATTTTTTAAAAATACTTAAATATTAATTACATTGCTTCACCACCAGTACCAATACAATAAATTAAACATAGTCTTTATGAAAATCTTTTATATGGGAAATATTTTCTTAAAGTTGTTCTTTTGACTATATATCTACCTTATTATGAATTTATATGTGCCAACTCTTTTGTTGCCTGTGAGGCTGTAGCCTTGAGAGGGCTATGGTTTTACATGGTCACATAAATGAAGCAGTTTTTCACAAAATCTTTTCTCCACAGTACTATTACATGGTTTAACACAACTATGTCACCTACTTGCCTCAGCAATAGATATGTTAAAAATATCTTACTTCTGTATAATTTCTCTTGCTATTTCTTACAGCAGAAAGAATAAGCTTTTTCTGAAGGTACAAATGAAATCCATCTAAAACCACAAAGCCTAGTTTAAAGATACAGCAGTTTCAGGTTTTCTGCATTCTTTGCTCTATGCCATTCTTCAGTGTATAATTTCCATTGTTTTGATGTGCTATAGTTCATGTCAATATTGAAAGCATAAATATATGTGAATATTCCTCTAATATCTGAACTTTATTGAAATATTTAATTAAGCATGAAAATGTTATTTAAAAGACACTCTAATCACTTCACTTCTAAGTATCTCTTCTTAATTCCTGCTTTATTGTTAAGTTAGCCAGCCAAAGAAAGCAGATGGAGCTATTGGTAGATTCTTAAATTACTTGTAATACTTAATTCAAACCCCCTGATTTTTCATCTTATTTTCATTAATAATGAAATGTACCAGTTAGGTTCCAGTAATAATATTGTGAATTTTAAATATCTCATTGATTATAAAAGCATATTAGAAATAAAAGATTATCATATGATGAGGTCTGCACCCCATTGTGCGAAATTTTCAACAAATTTAATCAGCGTATGTTGTAAGGATAAAATCAAAAGGCTAAGGAATGTTTGAACAAATGAGTACCACTGAATATGTCTGAGAAAAAGTCATTCTGTGTAGGATTTTTTGCTTGTATTATATCCATTGACCACTTAATACAAAATTAAGACTAATTCCAGGCTGATGGGACTTTTGCTTACAGTTGAAAGTAATGTTCACTGGATAAAAGTGTGTGAATTGCTTTGCTCTTCAGCTTTGCCCCTATTGTATTTCTGCTACACTGAGACATAATCTCAGGTACAAAAACTGAGATATTGGAAAAGCACTAAGTATTCCTTCCGTTGTCCTCAGCAAAAGGCAACAGAGAATCCTGTCAAAATGTACTTCTTTCCAGTGTGTATAACTGAGTCAAATAAAGAACTCGTGACTTCAAAAAGACCCTGTTCCACCAAAGCAAGGAGGCATAAATTTCCTGCCTTCACTGGCATGGGGGGAACCAACTCCACATCCATTGCCTTACCTCTCTGAAATACACTTACTAAGAAAAAAATTCACCCCCTGAATCTTATTTGTGTCAGATACTCTATACCTGACACAATCTGAGTTTAGTCTCCAAAGCCAATATATATTTTACAGAAAAATGGAATCAGACAAATAAAAACATACAGCATTTCTGTTTTGAGCCCTGGGTAACTCCTAAGCAGGGCAGTAAGAATTCCATTTAAAAGTAGCAGAGAAAAGAAAGAAATACATACAGTTTGCATCTTGGGAGAGTCAATACAATATGCCATGTTTTCCCAATGTTTTCCCAATGTTTTCCTTTATTTCTGATGCAGAAGGCTTTAGTAGATAAACTTTTCATGGAGTATCAATGCAGTATGTGTGTTATTTCAATAGTTCCAGATGGAAGGGACCTACAATGATCATTTAGTCTACCTACCTGATCACTGCAGCACTGCCCAAATTTGCTATATGCTATTGTATTATACCCCATGCTATAAGGGTGTTGTGCAGCATCACACTGGGGTAAAATGTAGCATAGGAAGTTATAGTTTATTAAAAACAGTTGCAAATCAGATGCTAAAGAGAAAAAAAAAAAAATCCCAGAAAGACATAGAGAACCCTGTTTTTTGGTATTAAAATGGAAAAAAAAAACCACCTTAGCTATTTTAGAGAGCTGTATCACAATGCATAGCCTTGGAACTTAAGTTACAGGAGATTCTACCTATTCTCTTATCCATTGCTGGATATAGAATTAAATTAACCTTTGAGTAGTATTTGATTTTTAAAGTGATTATGAAGTTTTTAATTGTTCAGTGGCCTAAATGATGACAAGAAATGAATGTAAAAAGGAATCAAAAATAATAATTCTTTGAATGCTTGATCTCAATTTTAGTTTTAAGGCTCTTGAAAATGTAACTGCATGCGGTATCATTGCTTGATCTGGAGGCTACTTAATTAGGATTTTCCCAATTACGTATTTCAGCATTAGCTGTGAGGAAAACTGAAAGTCTGAGTCTTGGTTGTGTAAAATTAAGAAACATTCCTCATGCACCTTAAGCATGTTGAATATTTATTATAACTGCCATAGAAGACTGTCTAGAAGACAGGATCAGTATCAAAGAACATGCACTTCTGTATCAAGTACACTGCTGAACTAAATTTAAATTCACTGTATTTGTTACACTATAGTAAGTGTGTTGATGTCCTTCTATTGCTTTATTCTTCACCAAGCGGCTATGTGAGAATGCAGGAACAAAGTACACTAAAGTGGTTTCTAAAACAAAGAATCAAAGTGGAATGGCATGCAAAATGACATTTGCTTTTACTGTAAATAATCTTTGTTCTACTTGGAGTCTGCATTAATCGGTGATGTTGTAGCACAACCAAGAAAATCTAAGAGACTGGGTTCTTAGAGAAATGATTGTTATGGGATGGGTTTCTGAGCTTTACTAGAATATCATTAAGCTCTATACACTTCTCTTAATGGTAATTCAATTTTACTTTGTTAGAAATAAATCTCAATTATGAAGCTTATGCAGTATTTGTATAGCACTTAGAAAACCTCTGTGTAACAAGAACAATCAAAGACCTATTCTAGAAGAGGAGAAGGAAGATAAAACAGAAAACAAAAATCTGTCATAAACTGGTTGCATACAGAATAAATGGTGATAAAGCTGAATCCTTTATTCTTACTGTTTGAACTGAGACAAAACACAGTTTCATCCAATTACAGAAAATCATTGGCACTGTATCAAGAAAATTGCTGCCAATGTAAATCGCTAAAGAGAGCATCATTATTCAAGTAAAAATGTAAAATATAACTTTTTAAAACTGACCAGCAGTGACTGTGCTTACTTACTTACTTACATCCAAAAGCCATAAGAAAGAATGAATGTCTTATATATAAGAACATAGTAAATTTAATTAGTGAATATGGATTTTTTTTTTCTGATACATTACTATGCAGCAGTAATTCAGTGGAAGAGGATACCAGTGTGTGTTCCCTTGCCCCTCCATTCCCATCTTTTTCTGGCGATATATACAGTAAAATCATAGGAAATGTATGTTTTATATGGTGAGATAAGTTGAGGAGTTGCCTAGCAACAACATCTGTGTCATTTTCCCTTTGGTATGTAGTATGTATCCGTGTCTAGAATGCTATTTATCTTCATTAGACCTAAGCAATTTAGGTTGTCAAGTCTCTGGTGACCATTATGTATCTGATAACCATATATTTTGGGGTCAATCAGATGCACTTACAAGCAAAATAGAAACAGCAGAAATCCTCTATCCTATATTTCCATATTATGGCATCATTAACATTGGAATATTGCCTCCCACTTTGTTGGTGACTATTTTTATTTGTATTCATTCAGTATGCTGTGAGAACAAAAAGTGAAGACCAAGCCTTTATTATCAATTTTCTTTATGACAGTGACATTGTCCTAACTATGACTGTCTTATCATAGCTGCATCTCTTGCATTTCAGAAAAATTTCTTAAGATACCTTCTTACATTGTATCACCCAGTAAGTCATTAAAGTCACTAAATGCCACTCTGGATCACTATGTACACAATTCCACCTTATTTGAAAAATAAAATAACCAATGCCAATTACCAATATTAAAAAAAAACAAACAAGCACACACACACAAAAAAAAGGAAACCCCCCCCCAAAAAAAAAAAAAACAAACCACAAAAAAACCCCACAACAACAAAACAAAATCCCACTACTCCCCCGCAGCAAAAAAAGTCCCAAAACACTCACACGCCAAAGAACTCAAAGACTTCAAATCCCATAAAACAAGACCTTATGTATGTCTATATTTCTATATTGAAACATATGTATACCAATATATCTACGGATACGTATACATACACATACATATCTACATATGTCCATAAACCCCACTGACATTTCTGCCTCAAAACTGTGCTGCAGCTGCAGTACAGACATTAGCAACTATGCCACAAACATCTTACGATTTATTCCTCTTCAGAAAAAAACTCCAAACCATTGAAAAGATTTCCGAGGTGATATAGAATACTCTAACTCGTATTCCCAAGATTTAATAAAATCCTTACACAAATGTTTACACTTTGAGGTGTTTCTTATGCTTTCACCACTTATATCTAGGTTACAAAACCTTAGTGTGTCAGATTCTTAAGAAGCAGTGCTTCTAACTAGGACATATGTCAAAGGATACAGAGAAATATTAAGAGACTTAGAGCTTCTTGGATGCGGAGGGAAAAGAAGTTTATTCTAATTTGTCCTGACCCTTTTATCCCTATTGAATATAATTCTGACAAAAAAGAAAATCTGAATAAAAATATCAATGCTAACCATTTGAATTCTGCTGACATATGTATGAAAATGAGTTTATTTTCTTTATTTCTTCAAAGTGTTATGTGAAGTGTCACAACAGGTAAAGCTTACAGGAAACTGTAAGTTTGGTTCTTTAGACTAACCTCACCTTACTTGCATTACTATGCTTATTGAACCTACTGAACAGCATGTTTAGATTAAATATCTACATACATGCATGCATACACACATCTATTTAAACTAATCTATTAAGGCGGATGAAAATTTAATGTATGGATTTCCTTTATTCTAGTGATACATCTTTTTTTTCATCACTAGCAAGAATCATTATGCTGACCTCGCAATATAGCACTCTGACCAAATGCTGAACTTCTTTTATTATTATCACCCAGTTGATATCTTAGACAAGGAATTGATGGCTTTTATTAACAATGTCAAGATTGTGGAAGGATTAGCCAAATAGATTTTTACTTCATCTTTCATTGTTGTGATTGTTTTTTCATGGATTATTTGTAAATAAAGATCAGAGTATTCTTCCAAATCCTTAAATTGAAAACTTAAAAAAACCCCAGCAAGCCAACAAACACAGAGCAGCTAATCAGATTATACAGTAACTGTTCTTAAGAAGATTATGGTTCAAATTCCTGATTGAATGTGCAACTAGAATATGGAATTTTGGTTCTATCACTTTATATTGTCCTGAACACTAGGAGACCATTTCTTGACATTAAAATGGATAGCCTTTAGAAGTTCCTTGGTATTGACCTGTGACAGGTCAAGAAAGAATTTTAACAAATACACTCATTTTGTAGTAAGAAAATCTCTAGCCTGAATCTGAGTTTTGTGTTAATATGACTTCTGACTTTGATTTTAAAACATATTCAAGTTACAAAGCAGAGAGATTTACAGTTTTCCTTTGGAAATGGGATTAGAGAAAATTAAAAGAGTTATATAAAAAAATCTAAACTATTTATTAAACTGTTTATTATTAAACAGTATGCAATACTTAAAACAACATAATTTAGAAAACTAGACTAGTTGACCATGTAATGGTTGGCAAAATTCTAGTACAGAAATAAATCATATTAAGAAAATTGCAGATTAATTTTGTCTTTATGTCTCTTCATTTCACAGTTTTGTCAGAATTTTTATTTAGGCAATACCTGTGAATCAGGTATATGCTTATTGACTACAGTACTGCTGAGTATAGTGTATTTAGTGACTTGAGTAACAAGTTTTATTGACAAGAATATTTAATTGTGCATGCTAAGGAATACTTGTGCACATTAGAGTGATCAGTGTTCCCTTAGTTTTACTCCTTTGCCTCAAAAATAATAAATACAAACCAATTTTTTTCTTAAACTTTATGTTTAATTTTTTTCTTAAGCTCCAATTTTATATTTTATTACTTGTGTTCTCACCCATGTGAGTATGACCCCTGATCCATGAGACACTGAGTGCAATATCCGTGACTGAATGTAGGTATCTAGCAACATCCAAATGCTTTGCCTGGTCTAAACTCCATTAGTTATTACTGAAGGACAGAAATCTTCTCTGGATGTCATAGGTCCAGCCTGACATGAATATCTGTGATAATTTAAGGTCTGTAAAACAGTATCTAAATTGATATGTTTGACTCCCTCAATTTTTTGGTAACAAACATTTTACAATCCTTTTGTGTTCATAAAAATTTAATGTTAAGGAAGAAAATACTATTTATGAATTTTTTCAGCTAAGGAATTAGAGAAGAAACACCCTACAACTACAGTTAGCTGCAGGATTTATGATTATTTCTGATATTCACTTTACATGAGCTAAGTGAATATGTTACTCATATTATTCTTACTCTGCAACAAGTAAGCTGTACCCATGGTATCCTACTTTTTTATACTCTGGATGCTATAGAAAGAGAATTTCAGTATGCTATCCAGATGGATGTTGTGCTTGATTAACAGAGGTCTGATGGGATGAATAAGACCAAGATTGTAGGAAATAACAGGAAGGATCCAGATGTATAAATATTCTTTCCTTTTCCCTAACTTAGCAATGAGCTAACATGGCTGTTCCACTGAACTACCATTTTTATGGCAGCTGTTGTTGTCAAAAAGAAATAACCCAAAGAAAGCGCTGGACCTCTTCCTAAGCAAAGATATGAAATTGGGGCATGCCAACTAAAGAAGTCACTGTATAGTAACTTCAGATATGAATTTCAAAATGCCTTACTAAGGGAC
The DNA here is from genome assembly GCA_027886175.1 of Phylloscopus collybita. Classification (NCBI taxonomy): domain Eukaryota; kingdom Metazoa; phylum Chordata; class Aves; order Passeriformes; family Phylloscopidae; genus Phylloscopus; species Phylloscopus collybita. Next base: position 41,830,791 of record JAJNNQ010000137.1, on the reverse strand, counting down.
ATTTTACAATTCCTAATACAAATTTATTTCATGTTAACTATATAGTTACCTTCTTACATAAACAGTGTTTCAGTGATTTTGCTGTTCTTTTACTATTCATCTTGTTGCTTCTAAAATGTTATGGCATAAAGACACTTTTTTTCTTTCAAACAGAGTAATTAAAAGCACTGCTTCAAGACTGATTTGTCAAATCAGTGAGGGAAATGGCTTTCCTGTAAAATCAGGTTGGGTGCAGTAAAAAAGACAGCATTTACAAAACAGATAGTGGTCTACTGAAAGATAACTACATCAATATACCTCTTCTGCAAAGTGTATTTTGTTGTATTAATGCATGGATTATACATGATATTCTCTAAACTTTTCTGATGGAAAGAAGAAAATTAAGGGTAAAATAATTTGAGAGAGTATTGGATAAAAATAGTTCAAACAGTGAAGGAAATTTCAAACAGAAGTCTTGGATTCAGAAAGGTGATATAGAGTCTGGGTGAGATAAGGTAAAGAAGGGATTCATTAAGTGAGCCTATGGTTGACACATGTGAAGGGAAAAAGGTGCAAAGGAATTGTAGGCAGAAAACTGAAACTGTTAAGTCTGATCCTTTGGCATCAGAAGGTATTAACTTGGGATGTAAGAGAATACCTATAGAAATAGAGAAAAATAGTACTTCCTTTGTTTTTCAAGTTAGACAATGATAAATATCAGTGTTTGCATAACAGATTGAAATACTAACAGACTATATGTCTGTTTGGTATGAGTACTGAGAAAGCAATAATAAACCGGAGAGGCTGTGAAACAGGAATAATAACTGGATTATGGGGAAGCTACTTAGTTGTTCATGAGGAGACAGGTGCAACTGTCTTCTCTGCTGAGCAGAAATTTATTTTTCTTTTGTGGCTTTGGGTTGAGCCTTATTGTAAGAGGTGGAAGTCAAAACGGCAGATGGGTAATCTGGAATTCAGTAAATAAGGCTGTAAAATTAGGTTATAGGTGAAAGCACCTGCTTCATTGAGGTTGTCTGATAATCATGTTTTTTTTCAATGCAAATGGGAGTAATAAGTTAAGTGGGGCAGTGTTAAATAAGAACACAGGGAGACATAAACATATTAGACAGCAGGGGATAACAGTAATACTGGCAGAGTCCAAAAGTCCAGAGTTGGTTATTGATAGACCTTTACAAAATCCCAGAGCTTTAGAGAAGGCCATGTGATCTTTGCAACTGAAAAGAAAGAGAAAATAAGATGAACTTGAGGATTTGGGAATTTTTAGGGGGTCTGTGAAGCTCTGCAAAGTTTTTAAGGGAATATCTAAGGGTAGAGGATCAGGGATATAAAAGGTGCCCACTCCATGTAAAACACTGCATGTCAGTACATTTGTCTGACCAAGTCCTGCATCCAGTCATGTCTCTTACCTTCTGAAATCCGTTCTTAATTCTCTTTTCATGTAATCTCATCTGTTTTGGGCAAGTGAGTACTGCAAAGACTAGTGCCAGCTGGTGAGGTTAGTGTGAGTTGATTTGGTGTCAGCAAGCAGGATCCACCCAGCATCCACCCAGGGCGTAGGCACCCCAGGGGTGTCAGCTGCCAGAGGTAGGAGGGATCTCAGTGACAGCAACTGGATTGGTTTGACAATCTGCCAGAGGGGAGACAAAAATGCATGTCCCATAAAAACAGCTACTGGGAGGGGCTGGCTTGACTGAGGTGAGTGAGGGCCTCAGCACTGACTGTAGAAGTGCAACTATGGCTCACAGCTCCTGTGCCTCATGCTGCCTGTTGAAGTGGAAAAGTATCTTGCTTTCTCTAAACTGATATATTGTGCAGTTTGCTAACAAACCTCGAGCAGGACAAGCTGGGAGTAGTTCCAAGGCATCAAGCAGGCAGTGGACCTGTCTGTGTAACCTGCCTTTAGGCAAGTCCTGATAGTGGACTTCTATGTTAAGGAAACTTCCCTGTCCATCTGTCCAGGGCCACACTGGCAGACACACTGGCACCACCTGAGCTAGGACCGAGGCCCTTTCACATCAGCACCCCTCACACTCACACAGTCACACCCGGTTTCCTCACCAGCTGGCACCAGCTTTCCATAGCAGAGTCTCAGACATCTTGATCCTTAAAATGATCCTTGGTGCAGTAACTAAACAGAAAACACAAGCCTAAGCTGGTGCCTCTGAGAAGGGACCCCAAACAAAGGAGCCCCTGTGTTCTTTGACCCTCACAGTCTAAGCCTGTTAAAATCCAGCTCCGTGTCTCTATCTGGTCACCCGACTTTTTCTGACAGTTGCCATCTTCCCCACTGAGAATTGTTTTCAATGATTGGGAGACTTTCCAAATTTATTGTTATGTGTTATTTCTCTAAGACATATGCAATAATTCTATGCCATATTGTAATAATGACCTACACTGAGTTTTTTAGAAGTGATTTAATAATAAATCTCTCAGGAGGCTAGAAGTATGCAAACTTTAGCCTTATGCTTGACGGTACACTTGATGCAGTTGTTAATCAATAAGGCACAGTCTCATGTATCTTAATTCCAATTAAAATGTTGGAACTATGTGAGACGAAGATGATGTCTTGATAGATAATTACATTTAATCATCTGTGTCTGTTTGCATAAATAAATCCACATCATTCTGTTTGGTTGTGTGAGATATGCTATTTTGTCTTCTTGTCCAGTAAGCTCTGAGATTTAAGAATTTCTTCCCTTCCATCTGGGATTTGAATACAGAATAGAAAAAGCTTCTTATGCAGAAATAAAACTAACAAAATTTGCCTTTAAGTAATTTAAAACATTCACAGTTTTTAAGAAAATGTGCCAGTAATATAGAGAAATACAGCCATCGTCTCTGAATTATCTGCATATATTTTCTCTTAATACCTGTAATTCTTGTTTAGATAATTTTTGAGGATTTTGAAATATTATTTATAATATAGACAAATCTGTGTATTCCATCGGCTTGGCTGAAACCCTACAAGTAAGTTTGACTGGGATTGGATGTCCATAAATCTTTTCCATATACACTACTTTTGCAGAATGAATTTGAAGAGTGTAAACAAAGATTTTTGATGTTTCTGAGAAGTACAGCCAATTCAATATCAAAATGTTAACTTTTCTCAATTTTCAAGATTATAAAGGAAGCTATATTCTATTTTAGGCTTCCAAAGTTGGACATTAGGGAACTATATACTCTGTTAGAAAGCAGATGTTCTCTATAGGCAGGCAATAATCTTGCTCTGTGAAGAGAAGTAGCCTCCTCTGCAAAACAGTTTGAAGACCAAATACTCTACCTTTGCTCAGTTGACTAATGAGAGTCTAGGTACCTAATATTCCCACAGTGTATGCCTGGAGTTAATGAATGAGAAACATTAGGCGCAAGAGTCTGTCTAAAATGGTGGTTGACCCTAGGCTGAAACGCAGGCATTTCCTTACTTGGAAAGAAGTCATTCTCAAAAAAGTGAGGATCTCATAAAATCATTTCAAATAACCTGCTCTGTAGTTGTTTTTTCTTGAATTTTTGTGGATAGTTCTGCTTCCATCTGTCAATTTGCTGGCAGTTTGGGGGAAAAACAGAAAAAAAAAAGGTTTTGTGTATTTGTTTGCAATCTAAATATAACTAATGTTTTTTTAAATATTAAATTAAAGATGAAAAATAATTCCAAATATAAGAAAGGGACAGACGTCAGTTTTATTAATGGATAAAGTAAAATACTTAACAATCAGAATGTTTTTAGTGTCTCTAAATAGATACATTTAAAGTTGAACATTTTTTACTTAATTATAATCTTTCCCGGTATCTACACAAGTATTGTTATTATTGACATTTTTAACTTCCCTTCCTCCATATGACTGGCTAAAATTATTTGTTCTGTAGAATTTTTAAAATTATATCCTTCTTTGGCTATTGGAAATCTGAACAGAAGAGACAGTACTGCAAATAGATAGGTAATATGTACACCTGCCTCTGTTATAAAAATTCCCTGCATTTTGAAACTAAGCAATAAAGAAAATATTTTTTTGATTCATAAAAATTATATTTTGCTTCAAATTTTTCCATGGTATGAACAAGTCTCTCCTAACATATAAACTAGGAATATTGTTATTACTTAATTTAAGTAATAAAAAAGAGTTTGTCAAGAAGTAATTAACTGAAATTACAATGATAAGAATTCCTAAATATTCGCAGAGATGCATCAGAAAGCACAGAGCACTACTATTGTTTCCTTCAGGACACCAAGATTTGTTGTAAACGTTGTGTTTCAAATAAAAATAGATATTTACACCTATTGGCGGTGAAGTAAGACGTCTGTGGATCCGTCTTTCATCAATGTTACATTTTTAAATTACATTACATTTCTGTTAGACTTCACAACTAATAAAAGAGGGGATCATTAGAAATAATAAGGGATAAAGGAGACAGTGATAAAAAAACATGTTCTGCTTTCTGTTTCTGGGTAGGAAATAGATAAACTAAAACTCATTTTAGACAATTTCTATTGCATTATTTTGCATATTCAAAACATTTTTCATTGCAAAATATTTTTCAAAGGTACATAAAGTGGAATGCTGATTATTTCTTTATCAAATTCAAAAAAGCAGCCATCTCTGTAACAAAGCACAAAATATACTCTGTGAACCAAATATCTGCAGGTAACCAAGAAGGCTGAAATCCCCACCTGAAGTGGAAAGAGTAGATTTATTCCATCACTATACTGGCAGAATGGGGACACATGCACTGCTAAGTTAACCCAAACTTAGCAGGGGCAAAAAGTGCACGCACCTTGCCCAGCCTCACGTAAAAAAAAAAAAAAAAAAAAAAAAATCTGATGCAAGCACAATCCTTCACAAGGCTGTGTTTTACAATCTCTGCACTTCTCATCTCTCTTCCTCCCTTACAAGGAGGGCCAAGCCTGTAGGAAAAATGCTTGTAAGTTCCTAACAGCATCCTGTTATCTGATTTGAGAGACTTCCATTTCTTTCCAGCACACAGAAAACAACCCTAGCAAACACATCTATGTGAAATTTCCCACACTGGGTATTTTTACCTTCTTCCAGGTGCAAGGTTGATATTTCAGCACAAAAAATTCTAAAACCAGTTTAATTTTCTTTCTTTTTGCCAATCTCCATTTTCAACCACTTTCTCCCCACATATACATAACTGTTCGGCAGAGGAGAAGAAGAGAACATTTTTGGAAAGAAACAGAAGTAAAGTAACCTCAAAAATTTAAATAGTGTATGATTTTTCAAGATACCATTTCTCTGAAAGAACTATGGGAATGACATTCAAAAAGCCACAATGTGTTTGCTATTTATGAGATTTCTCACAAATTTTCATTTTTATAATTTTTATAAGAACGTATATATCTGCTTGTGGTCTTGTTTTTCTGAGGTCAGAAAATTTAATTTACTGTGAAGTAGTGGTATGTCTCTACTTCCTTATATAGCTGCCTAATTTTTTTCAGGGGAAGGAAAGTGTCTTACATTCAGCTAACTATACATATTTTCTGAAAACTATCTATTTCTAAAGCATACAGAAGTGGATTCTTTTCATACTGAATCACTAAAAAATAAAACAAAAACATTTGTAGTTCTCTAAGTGCTAGGTTTATGGCTTTGTGGTTCTGGTTTTACTAACTGGTATTTTTTAAAATTACTATCCTGGTAGATGGCTCTGTTAACAGAAAGTGGAAAGAAAAGGTAAGGAAAGAGAAACAGTAATTTTTCTTCATAGTTTTCTCTGGCAATAGAGCTATGTATGCTGCTCCTAATGCAAATTCATAAATACACTGCTGACATTCAACTGAATAGTAACAAAAGTGGAGAGTAGGAAGAGTAAGAAATATATCTCATTATGTGGATAAGCTAGTTTATTTTAAAGTTACTACACTTTTTGGTATCAATTTTGCAATTTTCCTATCCGGTTCATCAATTATTTCTTCTTTAATGTGTTTGAGATCTTTTTTGTCCCTTTGTATTCATTTTGTTCTGAACTTTAATGATCTGGTTCTATGGTACCTGATAAGACATTAAGGTCTGCTGATTTCGAATATGCTTTGTTTGTGCTCTTCAAATTTCATGAGTTTGAGCCAGCATCTGTTGCCACTATTTGAATACAGCATGGAAGTTCCATGCTCTTAGGAGATGAACAGAGCCCATAGTTTCTCTAGGGACAGCCCTACAACAGAAATGCAGGAAAAAGTTATGTTGATGAGAATGTTTGTCTAAGACTAGTTCTAGTTTTCTCCACATTTATATTTGACAGAAGATCAATCTTCATTAGCATTTTAGTTTGGAGTGTAATGCTCTTCTGAAACAACCCTTCTGAACTTTCTTGTTGATTGTGTCTGGTTTTGACTGCCAAGTCAAAGCAAGATTACTTTCAGAGTAAAATTAACTTGCAAACCCATTCCAGCAGAACACTCTGGTTTTTTTCCTGTAGTACATGCAGGAGCATCCAAAATACTGGGGTTGTGCAGTTTATGTCAGTGCATACAAAGCACTCATACAAAAAGAAAACTTTCAAACAACTGAGAAACGTCATCGTATTTGAAATGCTCTATATGAAGCCACTGGTCCTCTGGTTTTACAGCTCATTCCTTTGCTGTCCACAGAGATTTTTTCTTGTCTTGATGCAATTCCCTGTCCTTGCTTTTCTTTGTCTACAGTATCTTGCTACTGAACCCCTTCAGTTTTTATTTTTTGTTTGTTTTTTTTTCCTTGTTTCTTTTTTTGCCAGCTTCTCTCTGTTGGGCTTACCAAAGGTTCAAGTGTAGTTTTTTCTGTAGTTGTGGGAAAAAGTATTTCATATCAGTCCAACCTGTGGGCTGAGTCCATCATTTGGGGATAATTAGACTACTCCAGGTTTTTTTCAGACATTGTTCCCCTCACCAGGTCAGATCCTCACCCTCTCTATGGAGCTGCCCAGTCCTGGGGCTCGGGCTGCCACAGTGGCTGCCAGATGCCCTGTTCCTGGCTGGGGAAACATGTTTGTTCTGTGTGCCAGAACCTGCCCCACTGCCTGCCATGCTTTCCCTCCTCTGCCCCCAGCCCAGAGAGAGCTGATGGCTCTGATGGAACTTCAGCATGGATTGCACTTGGTCCAGATGGCCAATCAAGCTACAATGCCATCTAACACAATTTAGTTGTAGGGCCTTCTGTGCCTTGACCTGCTAATTCACTTATAATCATCCCACTACTTGTGAAAATATGATGTTTTAAACCTTTAGGGAGAGACTATCTAATCTCTATTGTGCATAATAATAAATAAGATCACTGCATAATCATGAATGTTTGAGTGGGTACATATGAATTATAACTTCCTGTGAGGTCACTGATATTAGTGAAACATTGGAGAGTTCTCTGATGTTTTTAATAAATTCCTATTTAAAATAGTCAAGAAAAAGTATTTTTTAGTTATTTGATTGTTAGAGCATTGCATCAAAGAAAAGGGTGCATTTTATTTTTTTTTCCAGATTGTTCAAGAAAGAACTGTTCTAACTGTAGTTAGCCTGATCACCCATTTTGGAATCTTCAGCCAGAAGTAATTTCTCTTGTCTTTTTAAGACTATCAGGTTTCTTGTAATTTGCTTAGACTGATTAAACCAATCTATCTTTGAACAATGATTTTTGTAAAAATGACAGTCCATTGTTCCGCTCTGTGTCTTTCAAATTCTAACAATGACATCAGGGGATGAAAGCCTATATTTCTTCTACTTTCCTGTATGAGAAATGCTATTCTTCAGTCATTCTTCCCAACCTTATATTCAGATGTGTAAGAATAAAAAAGTGGTGTGACAATAAGCTGATGTTACAACTTTATCTGCAGATGAAATATCTTTCTTATAATGTAACAGTAGAATACATTGCCTGAGAGTAAAATTTATGTAGTTTACCTCTTTGCTGCTTTTTGTTTTGATTTCTTGAAATAGTCCCATCTATTTTTTGAACCTTGAAATTGAGATGTTTTAAATTTATATTAGAATTCACGTGAATGAGAAATCTAGTTATGCTTCTTCATACCTTCAAGACCTGTTTCTGACCTCTTTTAGCACTTTCAAAATCTGACAAGATACTTACAACTGTATGAAAAATAGAGAGGACAGTAATGTTTCTTAATGTATACATGTGCACAAATTTGTGCTGTTTTTCTTGTTCCCTGAGACAATTCATCTTAACAGTTGTATAGCATCATCATAAAGCTTAAATTTCATCTGTTATCACAACCTTCTAGTATGCTTGTCCATAAGATTCGGACATGTGAAACTACAATGTGAGCAGGTGTTTAGCTGATATTAAGAAAAGTTTCATGTCCTCTTGCAGATGGATACTGCTTGTATCATAACAAGAGTTTTCACCAACATGCAGACAAGGATTATTAGTTTATAAAGTTTACTTAACATGATGTTCTTGCCATGTCCCATATTTATCCATTAAAAAAAAAATCCAGCCTATTGGGTTTTTTTTCCCTCAAAGTTCTTCTTACTATCCTATTTTTCCAACCACATAGAATCTAGTTCGGTTCCTTTTAATCCTAGAATTATATTTTCAGGGATATGGTTTTAATCAGTTCCAGTTTTTAATTTGTTTTGTTTTGTTTAGGAATAGGTAAAATCTTATTCCTGGTTAAGGAATGAAGTCCTGTTATGTGACTTTCTGCAATATTTTAAATTCATCAAAGTTAGATTTCATCTTGGTTTATATATTGTTATACGTGTTTCTTACAACCCTTCTCCAAAATTAATTTTTAACAGCTAGCAGAAAATGGAAAACTGTGGTAACAGGTACTATTCGTGTGTAAGTATACCAAACTGAATCTTTATGATTGATGGTATTGCCACAAATATAAACAAAGATTTGACAATTACAAAAAAATGTGGTTCCTCCAACAAATTGCCAAAGCTTATGTAGTTTATGACTCTGTCATCTTTAATTTATTCTAAAAAATTGTACTGAAGCATCTTCAAATGGAGTCAAATTTTCACCACAAATAGTAGTTCTTCAGATAATTGAGGCTTATTTTTTATTGCAGTGTATTGGACATGTTAAAATCACTGAAGAATTACCTCACTATATCACATTATTTGTTGTCACTTTAATGATGATTTATTCTTTAAGTCTTAATTTTGATCTAAATAATACTTCCTAACTGAATTTTAAGTTTGAATTAATTCTTTTCTAGAGTACGTATTACAATTAGTCATGCTTTCAGTATTAATCACAATAGCATAATATTGTAAATACTTCAGATTATGCTAATTTTTAATAAAACAAACACTTTCTGTCCTTGAAATGACACTGCTCTACAAACTTTAAATGCTTCTCTATGACATAGTAGTGCTCAAATGGAAATTAAGTAATACATTTTTAGTTTTACAGGTTTAGATATATTTTCCCTTCACTGGGACTGATGAGGTTTACAGGTATTTCATTTGTTATGTTTATAATTTTACTTTTTCTTTTAGTGGATAAATTGGAAAGATAATTCATTGCATCACTAATATAAGATATTAGAAATTTTTATTTTCAAGATGTGAAGACCAATTCTCCTTGCATTCATGCTGGAGGTAGTCAGGGGATCAGGTTCCATGCCAGCTCTCCTCTCTGCTGCCTTTTCCATCATGTTGTCTTTCCAAGAGAACCCCCATTGATTCTTTTTTTTTGCTTGACATTGTTTTCATTTTGCTGAGTACCTTTGAAAAAATGTGTCTTGTCCATCATTTCCTTGTCTTCTGGTAACCGAAGATTTAAGGGGAAATATTCTTAAGTCAGTGATACTGCATGCTCTCTGTTCTCCATTGATCACATAAAAGAATGTCTAGGGCATATTACCTTAATCTACATAAGCATGTAGTGGTCTCCAAAGAAATCAACATCAGAGATCTCCAAAGCATGTAACAGTACTTTCAGTGAGTGGAGTAAGTGTGCATATACTGCAGATGAGGAAACTGTGCCAGACAGAGACCTGTTGATGATGAGAGGAAAAGGAAAGGAAGAGTACTCCCTTGCTTTTGGCGCATCCTGTTGAATATAGTTACATACATACCTATGTTTCTACATACACAAATATAAAGTTAGATAGAAAAACAGAGGTAAAGCTACTAATAGATACAGAATTGTATGTAATATATAATATCTGCAGGAAAATATCCTGCTTTTATTAGTGTGGAATACTCCTAAAATATTTCTTGGCATAAAACTAAGAATCTTGCTATATAATGTAAGAAGGTCTGTTATGTCACATATATGGCAAAATAAAATCTTTTTTAAGGGATATATAAATTATATGTACAAATGCTAACAAACATAAGCATTTATAATCAGTCCTTCTTTAAATGCATTTCAGTTGACTCAGCATAAAATGTGCACTGTGAAAATAGATTCATGAAACTCAAGGGTAAGCAGGGTACATGACAAATTCTTAAATTTTAAAATTCTGAAATACCTGAAATACATTTCCAGAATTTTCTGAACATGTATTACAAATGTGTTTTATTCAAGTATTTCTTAGGATCATCTCCATTTGTAAGTTTTACAGCTAGATAGGCCTAATCGATCTGCATAGTGCTATCAGTGATTGTAGAGTCCAAGGCACCTAATTTGCTGAGAAGCATTTTTTTAGCAAATTCTAATAATGGTCACTCTGGTTAAATGGTTTTTAAATTTTCCAAGAGTTCCATTTAGATTGTACAGATATTGAAGTATATACATATAAAATTAAGGTAACAAATTTGGCAGACAACACAGTAAAAAATCAATTTTTGCTAATAAATTTCATGATAAATTAATTCAGTTTCCCTCTGCAAAATCAGCTATTTTTCCTGAAATAGCTTATGGCAATATTTCAAATTTTAAAATAATTTTTAATAGTTTACAATTATTATTATTGTGTTCTGAATGTAGAATCAATAAAGATAGAATAATGGCATACACTTCCTTAGATGGTCTCCTTAACTATCAGTCATAACAGTACTGAACAACAAAGATGTATGTTCAAAAAAAAAAACAACATTGTTTTTCATCCAAGCTTCCCAATTTAAACATCACACCCAGACTTGAATACCTGTACAGTCCAAAAATGAAAATCAGAAGAATCCCAGGTCTCTGCATGTGATGTTATTTATCTCATCCAGCAATATATTTAGTAGGTATCTATATGGGTGGGGATTCGTTGGAAAAATTAATCATGTAAAAACCAGTTTAAAAATAAAAATTATTTATCTCTCTGTGGTCAGTCCATTCTTGTTTGAATCTTATATTTTAATATACAATCTGGAGAATGAAAAATGTTGGTATAACTACACATATACCTAAAACAATTGGTGTTTTAACCTAACAATTTTTACTGGGTGAGTTGTTTTCAAATATGTTTTTATGTGGTGTGTGTGTTAAAAAAGGAAAAAGATATTGACAGTAGACACTTTGATCTATTATCAAATTCATATCTGAATGAATGTACCTACAGAAACAATTTCATTCTTGTTAAATTCCTTTGTTACTTGCACACACTGAATATGTGTATGTTTAAAAATTAATATTTGACAGAATGGGAAATTAAGATTCTGTTTTGTCTTTGTTTTAACAGGAATTTGCATTGTGGCTTTTTTAATCAGACAGCCAACTTGTTCCTTGACCTGATAGGAGTACTACTGGATGCTGTGACAGGTAGTTCACATTGACCTTATTGCTACCACTGATGGCAAATAATAAAAGACATAGCAAATTTCTTAGCTTTAAACTCAACCACTGTTGGTTGAGTTTAAAACATTGGTTTTGCAACCATTGCAAATTTTTTTTTAAAGGGAGTACACATTCTAAGTTTCTTATATAATTAAATATCATGCTGAAGTAAATTAGTCTTCAGTAAAACACACATTTGTATATGAATTAAATAATCTTGGTTAAGCAATACATTATTTTATTAATATTTTAATAGTTTGCAACTATCATTTTTTTCTAAACACAGACTACTTATTATTTATGCATGTTAACAATCATTCCCAACATAAATGAGGATTTCCAATATTTATGCTATAACAGATATTTTCATATTCCTTAGTTTTATTAGGTTTCAGAGAGTATGTAAAAGTTCTAAATCATTTTTTAAGGTACTTGATTTTTTTTCAGAAGTAATGGTAACTAATTGGATAAATCTTTTGAGATGAGCTCTCATCTCATTGATTTGGGCTCAATACACTTGTTTGTGTATGGCAGCTTCTTGCCCTGAAAGAATCTCTTTTTATAGTCCTGTTGTTATGTTCTTGACCTTTGCCATGACCACCACCCTGAAGCATTTGAGCTGTCAGATAAAAGAGTGGAAAGAGGCTGGTGAAAGTTGCAGAATGCAAAAAGCTTTGTAATGCATTGATGAAATTCCTGCCAAAACTTCACCTCCATTGCTGTCACATTTCCTTAAATAATAGGGAGATTTTTCCTCTAATGGACAATGGAGGCCGTTTGCCTAATGAGAAGGTGCAGAGGCAGCCTGCCATGTGTCTCTATCTTTTAACTGAGGTGAAACAATCTTGCCTGGCTACAGACAAGTGGCCAAGAAGGAGTCATATTCAAATGGACCTGTCAGTAATTAATCTGTTTAGGGTTTGTTTTTTGAGGAGTTTGTTTGTTTGTTTGTTTGGGATTTGTTTTTTGTGGTGCTGTTTTTTTGGTTTTGTTTTTGGTTTTTTTCCCCAGTATTCATATATATCGTTCTATGCGCAGTAGAGCATTAAATTCGTTTCCACTGAGAGTAGGTCACATTCAGAGGTCACCAGAATCATGTTACCATGCTTGATTCAGACTGGCTGATTTTATCAAGAACTTGGCATCTGAAATCTCCAAATATTCAGAAAATTTTACGCCAGATTATATTTTCTAATATTATTCTGGAAAAGCTGATTTTTTATTTAATATCATGTAGATAGGTAAAAGTCATTCAATGGATAGTTTAAGTAGCCACTTAAATGTTTAAGTAGCCACTCTGATGTAGTCACTGAATAGTTAGTAATTGTTATGTCAAGATTCCTAATGAATTTTTCAGTATCTGCTAGCAAAGGTTTTTGTTACAATTACTATATATTAAAGAGAGACTCAATTTCTTGCTTTGTCACTAGATCCTCTTTTTGGGGTCAGGGGGATCTGCTATAGAACAACAGAGATAAATCTGTTCCTTTTGATGCAGACTTATTCAACCCTAAGTCTGATCTAAAATCTTCCTGAAGTCCTGATCCCTGAAAGTGAATAATTTTTTAATGTGAAAATTATGCATTTTTCCTAAAAGTGAATTAGCATGTTTTGAATGGATAAAGGTTACATTGACTCAAAATATATTTTTTGTTGCAGATTACTTTTTTTTTTCTCCTAGTGTGGGCATTAGAAAGATGTTTTATTTTACTTCCATTACCCAGCTTATGATATGAAATTAATGCAATAAAGAACAAGTAAAATATAATAAAATATCAATATTTCTGGGGTGGGTTTTTTTCTTTTTTTTTTATTGAAGTCTTTATAGCTGCAAAATATGTTCAGAAATCAATTGATTATTTTCAGTTGAGAAGTGCATGTTCTATACAGGGTTGAAGCACAAAACAAATGGAATTAGTTTCTTTCCACTTTTAAAGAGCAGTATATTGTAGACCAAGTGAAAAACCTTACACTGCATGGATTAAGAATTATTCCTTCGCCATCACTTCCACTGTTAAATTATATATTTTTTTATATCTGTACTTATTAATGCCTTATGAAAGACAGAGTATTAAATCAATTATTTAGAATTCACAGTATTCAAATGAAAAATATATAAGTTAAACTAGGAACTTCAATCTTGTGTGTCTATCTAATAAGTACTGGTGACAAATACAGAACTTAAAAGAATTTACAGAGACATAATTCTTTTTAAATTGTTAAATTAATAATTCTTTTTCAAGAACACAAAACTGAATATAGTTAAAAATTTGCAAGTTAAGCATGAATTTCAAATACTGCATAGGAAATTGCATCACATGAAAAGCCAACATTTTTTCTCCTTCAGAGACATTATACATTCTGTCTTAATTGACTTTTGAGCATGTATTGCTAAAGATGATGAACTTACTGAATACTAAAAAATCTATACACAGTAATTCATAGTGCTTTTCTTTTTTAGATTAAAATATTTTTGCTAATATTTTTACTTGCATTTTTAATCAGGGACATATCACCTAAATATCACAGATATTATTTCAGTGCTTCTCTCTTTCATTGATTTGTTCTTTTTTAAATTTTCTTATCCCAGCTGTGTTCATTTCCAAGCAATACATGAAAAGTAAGGAAACTAGGCACAAGGCAAAGGGATTTAATCTGTTCAAACGACATTACTACTTAAGCTAAAACATCTGCATGATTTTCTGAGCACTTCAGAACACCAGCAGTAGTTGTAGAAATTACAATTTCAGTCCTAGTTGTAGAAATTAGTGTTTCACTCACTAATTTCCAGTTTCTTCTTCTGCTCCATTAGCTATCAGAAAGATGGGCTGTCTAGTAGCCCACAATCACAGCAATATTTCCATTTTCTAATTTCTTGAAGCCTGATATATATATATTTTTAAAGAAAAGAAAGACATGAAGATATTAACCTCCTGCTGAATGAAGTAAAATTCCTACCTCATAATTCTATAGTTGAAAAATGTTTTAATTTTTTTCTCTTTTGCAACTTGTTTTGTTGGCCTCTGTTAAAAAGAACATATCTGTCCTGCTGTAAAGCTTCTTTAATATTCATTAATATACCTGACTGTCCTTTCTGAATACATAAAAAATTACTGGTGGTTTTTTGTTTGTTTAGTTTTTGTTTTGTTTTGTTTGTTTGTTTGTTTTTATGTGAAACTGAAATGGTTAGCCAATCAAAACAATATCAAATATTTAAAAGGGGAAAAGTTGCCACTGCTCTACAGTAGCAGAATATGATTAGAAATTGTCATGTAAATATGTTGATATTTCGATAAAAGTCTAAAGTTCCTTGTCATAAGAAAGATAGGAGAGAGACATTCTGAATATCCAAATGAGGTTCATCTAGAGATTTGGACTGAAAATATCCTCCAGACTGACTAGAAAAGATAAGCTAGTAGTCAGGATCTGTGGTAAAATAAATTTTTCCATTCATACTTACAGATACTGAGATTGCTTACAGGGATGCAGCAATATGAAGTTTTGCAACTCCCCCGGAAAGTCATATAGTCACAGGAGAAATATTTGCCATGTGACAGTTTTGTATACATTTTATTTAGTTCTATAATTTTTGAAACTCGCTATGGTGAAAATGTAGGAATATTACAACTTCACTTTAGTAGATCTTGCAAGAATTGGTGGCATTCTGAAAATCTGAGAATCCAGTGGCATCCTTATCCATTGATTTGAATAATAGCTGTGCTTTACAAACATTCATCACTCTTCTGTAAAATTTTATGCAGATCTTAACTACCTCAAAATCTAAAAGAATCTGGTGAAAGAAGTTTCTGGGAATCAGAACTTTGTGCTAAATTTAAGGCAGTAAATTCAACTGCCTTCAAACCTTTCATCACTCTCTCAGTCTTCTTCCTTTCCTGTTTTCCTGCCTTTTCCTGTGATACTCCCAAATGTGTTGTCTTTCAAACAAAAAGACAAAAAAGAAATCAACAAACAAACAAAAAAACCTGAAAGACCACCAACCAGCCAACCAAACCAACCAAACAAAAAAACATCAACCCCTCCCAACCAACCAACCAACCAACCGAAAAATGAAAAAAGACAGGCCAAGCATTCATGGATATGGAAAGCCTTCTTGCTACCCTCAGTGCATTGCTGCCTTAATTCAACTGCCTGAAAAACTTTTTGTGTTGTCTCACTTATTGCAATCTGTTTACCTCAATGGATGAATTAGCTAACGGACTTATGTTGTAATGATTTTTGTCTTTAATTTTACTAGTTTTTATTCGGCTTTGGTTTTTCTAGAGCTGTGGTCAGCTGTTTCTGATTGTAAGAAAAATGTTATTTGTGAAATGGTAGCTACATCATCCTATATTAATTATATATAATCTAAGTGCCTTATGAGATTTATTTCCTAGCACTCCAAAAGATTAGCCTTTCAAATGTAAGACTGTTGTCTCAGTAATACACAGGTCATTATAAATATTAGAAAGCCAGAGGTATTTTGCTAGATCCATTTTTTTCTCCAAGTATACCCTGACACTATTACACTGGCTAATTGGTTTGTGCAGCATTATTCCAGCATGAAATAACAGACATAAAACTTCTGTGAACTGTGACTTTTGTAACACCCTGTTAGATGAAAATAAGATCGCGGACTATAAAATGCCTTTTCTGTAACGAGTATCACTGCTGTATCCTATAAGACTTAATTTCAAATTGGCTAGTTCAGTTTTATACAAGGCCTTGGAGATGAGGGTTTTGGAATGGCAATAAAAGTAGTTTAAAAAAAAAAAATTCTCCCTTCTGTTTGATCTGAAAATCAGGATTTGTATAGACAAAAATATGCTGTGCAAACTATATAGCATTTTAAGAATTCTCTGAAGAACACTGTAGACCTAGTATTTCTATATTGCATCATCAGGTGTGCAATAAAGACTCCACTAAGTAAAAGCTGGATTTTTTTACAGGCCATTTTTGAACATATTTATTCCATATATCTCTCTAAATAAGGACTACCGTATTCAGAATCTAAGACAGGATTGATTTTTGGGGGGGAGGTGTGTGAACTTTCTGAAAATTGGTAGAAAACTGGACGGTCTGGGTATAAGGTGAAAATTGCAGAAAATGTTTGTGCCTGAAACCCATTAATTATTAACTCCTGCAGACACTCTAAATGCAAACAGCACAGTGCAATGCACATCTCCAGGTGACAGGCTAGGGATGTGTTGAAGAGAGATAAATAAAAAGCACAGAAGTTGCACTGTCTGTCTCTTACCAGATCTAATGGGCTACTGAGAATGCCAGAATTAATGTTTAATAATCACATAATCATTAAGATTGCAAAAGACCTCAAAGATCATTCAATCCAGCCATTATGTACATATATATCTCAATTCAGTGCTATCTTTTGCATGACTACAACCATGCAATTGTTTCAAATTATATCATTTAGTTACTACTTATTCTGCCTTTGATCTTCCAATGACAGTGTAGTTGAGAGCATTTTTTTAATTGGAAGTAACATTATAAAAATATTCTGAATTGTTGTATGTGTGAGTATTCTGTAATATATTGGTGACTGATCTATATGCCACTGTAAAAAGTCCTTAATTCTATTGCTACACTGTGCAAACTGAAGAGCAGAAATCTTCTTATTGAAAACTCTTAAGATTTTTTGAAAAGTACTTGTCATGTCTGAAGCACTGGCTACATCTCAAAGTTCTCATGTATCAAAGGAAATCCGCAAAAAAAAAAGTATTAAACCAAAATGAAGCTTAGCATACTTTTATGGAAGGAAATTTTCATATTCTTGTTATATTCTTGTTACAAAGAAAGATGGGAAAAGAATTAATAATTTGAACATGCAGAAAATTCTTTAAACTACAACTTTTGAAAAAATTTAACTTTACAGATCTGTTGTCAATCCCAGAAGTCATATTAAAGGTCTGTTCACTGAACACCACTGCTTATAAAAGGACCATGACTTTCATTCTCTGATGTGCTGCTGGGAAATACTGGTTTATTGGTTCATCTCACCTAGATCAGGTCCTTGGGAATCAGGACTTTATATATTATTCTGGATGAATGATTTATTTTATTAAATTCTGTCTTGGGCTGTCCATAGGAAAAGCAACCCCCACAAGATTGACTTCATTATACACTAATCCTACTTTCTGTTAGCAGATAGGTTCTTGAAGAGTAAGGTGCAACAGGCTAGAACCAGTTACCGTTCTTCAGTCTGGGGAAGATATATCAATCAGATTGGCATGTATAAATTTAAATAACATAAGCATTATTTTTTGTTCTTTAGCTTAAAAAAAAACACAGAACCTTATGCTCTTTTACCTCCTCAACAGATTTAATAACAGTAAGATAAATACTATGAAATTGTAACATAAAATTCAATTTCAGAATCCATTATGCACAAGGACTGAAAAGGAAGATAAAATGTTAGAACTCCTCCTAAAAGGCTAAGAGTTCAGAAGTATATAAAGACATAGTAAGCATTTGAATTTTTTTCTAAATATTTCTTTCTGTTGTTTTCCTCCAGAATAGCAATCTGCATGGTTTTGATGAATATAGAAGGAGGGATTTCCAAGAGAAATGTGACTGAAATAGTACTGTAAATTAATGTTTTTAATATATGTCTTCATTTTGAACAATAAAATAGTATACACTGTAATAAGCAATACATCAATTTATTGCTCAGTCTTTCAAAGCAAACTACTCCAATGCCTGAAATATACATCAGGCAACAACTTTGCATTGATGGAATAAATACCATAGCAATCCTTTAGGTCTTTTACTTCTCCCTTTTCTTACAGAATACCTGAGTCTACACTAGTTTATCTTTCTCAGCTACACAGGCTAAATCATTTCAAACATGCAGGAATTCTTTGAATAGAATCACAGGGAACTCTGAAGCTGTACTTTGTCACTCTTTTGCAAGTCTTAGAAAAAAAAATCTTTCACTTCTACAAACTTGAATTTCTCTTAGTTCAATGTGTTCAGCTTTGTGATGATCATAAAATGTAAACCAGAATACAGTACTTACCATGACAATGTATGCAATTTTTGAATGACATATATTAAGAAAATCAAGTTTTTGTACTCAGATTGTAGCTTTATGTCAAAAGGAAGGATTTTGCTAATCATTTATAGGGCCTTGTCTTTCCCTCTCATCTCTATTTATCACTCTCTATAGCACTATGACTGTTTAGGATTGTCATCCAGTTAAAAATAGCTGAAACAAGATACAAGTCTTTTGCATGTCTGCAGAGCCATCCAAATTTACTGTGTTTCAGTTCATTAATTTTACTCATGTACAGGCCCACATCAAAAATGCACAAGTCAAATGCTTAACTTCAAGAAACGATCAGACTGTGAAATGATCATAAAAGCAACAATAATGGGCAAGATAAAAGACTTCTACTTCAAGATCTTGTGTTAGACAGTGGTCAATTGAGGATGCAAGAATAAATTAATGCTTCACTCAGTTTAACCTCACAGCTTCTGACATCCTATAGTTTAATACCTTCTGAACTGGAAATTGTCTCTACATCCTTCTGTTTGATATCACTTAATAACTGCAACAGCAGTTATATTGGCACAGCATGTTGCCAATAAGTTTCACAAGTCATTTGCACATTGAGAAAAAAAAAACCAACCCAAAGTTTCATTGAGTTCAAGAATAGTTATTGAATATTCCTTTTGATTATTTTTGGGTTTAATATTATGGGAAATAATGAATAACACATCTCTCTCCCTTGCAATCATATTTTCTTCTCCAATGATTTATTTTTACAGGTAAAGAATCCTAGTTGATTTAATATGTCTTTATACACAAGTCTTTTCATACTTCTTTTTTGCTTATACTTTTTTCTTTCAGTTGGGAAGATCTGAAAGATCTTCAGCATTCAAGATAAATAGAAATTACACAATTATGAAGCATTGCAGTAATGCTTCATTATTTTCTTGTATATTTTTTTTCCTCTTCGCTAATATTTCACAATTTTGATTGCTGCTAGGAACTGTTTTCATAACATTAACCTCAATAACCCTAACACTTTTTCTAAGATGTTAGTTTAGAAAACATTTTCATATATATGCACAAATAAACTTTTTCTCATAATTTTTTCTTTACACTGATTATATTGAATTTCTTTTGCCATTTAATGGTTTGGTTACTTAGTATCATAAAACATTTCTGCAACTCTTTGCTGTCAACTTTAACTTTTCTAAATAATTTTGATATAATCACATATTTGTCATTGTTTAATACCATTTCCAGATCATACACTTAGGAATACACTAAAAAGCACAGGTTCCCTAAAAGGTCACCAAGAGTTAGTTGTTAAAAGAATTATTTATTCCTGTTCTTGGTTTACTGTTCTTTAGTCAGGTGCTAACTGTTCAAGGTGGTAGCACTGTCTGGTTTAGAAGATCTCTATTCCAACTGGCCAAGTCTACAACTTACTGGAAGAGCACGTCATAATTTAGGGAAGAATATACTTCCAAAAATACATCTTAACTTACAGAGATGTTAACACCTTTGCTTATCAAAATAAACACATCACTATATTTAGATACATAAATATTTTTGAAAGCTATCATGAGATAAATTTTAGCAGTCTTGATGGGCAAAATAGTGAGTTAATGAATGTACTGTTCACTTCAAATTGCATGGTAATTCAAAAACAGCTTCTTGTAAGGATGAATATGCCCTGGAATTTATTGATTGTAAAGTGCTCTAATCCCTAAATATATTTTAAGAGTTAAAATCTGCAGGTGCCTAGAAATCAGTGTCCAATAGAAATTAATCTGTTTCTTGTAACTGCTTTTTCAATTACCAGAATTAAGGATATTATTTTCTACCTACCTGATACAAGAAATTTACAGTCAGTAGACACCTTCATATGAAACAAATAATTATAGGTTCAACTGAGAAGGATTTTTTTTCAATTTAAATTTACATTGTAATATTTTTTATGTATTTTATGGGAAACTGTGATTTTTTTATTTATTAAAATAATTATATTTATATAGAGATCGATAAATAGACATAAATATCAGTTTTATACATGGGGGCAACCTCATTGTTTTGTATCACGTGGATGCACTGACTTAGGGACTCATACTTACAGGTCACTAAATTGTGTGTGTATATATATATATATGTACAGTTCATACAAGTGATAATAAAGATGATACATAAAAAAAGTTCATATAAAGTTGTTGAAGCTCTAGAAGAAAACATAGTTTAAGAAAAAAAATTCAAAAGCATATGTTAATTAGATAACACAAGCCCTGCATGAAAGATAAGCAAATATCGAAAATCATTGGTATGCAAATTCTATCCTATGATTATTGCCAAACCAGTGAAATATATAGTGTTGTCCCATCTTTCATCATCACTGATAAACAATATCTTCTCCAGGGAGTCATTTTCAGTACAGGCACTGCAGATATCTATGTAGATTACTAAAATTAACAACAATGTTTTGAGCATAGAACATACTGCTTGACAATACAAATGCCACAAGGAATAATCCAAATAATACAGGGAGGAAGCATTACATTATTGTGTGGATGATGTAAACTACTAATACACTTCAATGTGTGTATTAGTTCTTTGTGTGATTAACATTTTTTATAATGCGTTAATTCTGTGTTATTTTGCCATTCCATCCTGTATGACAACTGCCTGTTAATACAAGTTAATATGCAAATATACTGAAGAGAGGAATTGCATTTCTAGTGATTTGGATAACACTTGGTAGAGTTCTGTGTCATTCTGCTACATAGAATAACTGGTCTGATGTGGTTAACTCTATGTATCTGGTCCGTAAAAAACAGTTATCCATTGTTGTGCTGCTGTGATTATGGATACAGACACAGATTTCTGCGCAGCTTCTTCCCAGGCTACTGCAGGCCTCTTCTAGAAGTGACTGTGTTTGGCCACTGTGTGTGAGCAAAGCCATCACACTTCAGCATCGAGCCCAATGTGCCTGCAGTCTCACTGGCTGTGGACTGAGTGATTAAATGAACATTATAACGGGAAACATGCACGTTTGCTGTGATTGTTTTGATTTTGCGTCAAAGCCCTTCTCAGCTAATAAGTAGCTTCCCTAAGCAGTTGTTCCTTCTTACTTATCATCTATTGTATACTTTCCAATTTCCTAATTCTCATTACTGATGCCAATCAAATTCTCATCCATCTCTAGGTTATTGTAATATTGTTATGCCTCTAACACACGGTACTACTGACTACAATTCTTTGAATTAATGCTTTCCTGGAAATTTATTTCAAGAGGTTGGCTTCTTACTACAAGATAAATTACAGTAATGCTGGCAGGACTTGAAGAAATTTAGATTGCAATGAAAGTGTCTGATTCTTCTACCTAAAACAATTCAGGGAAGTACTCACTAAGCATTGATCCCATATTAAGAGTTCACTCCTTTTTAAAATGAGTAAGTGACACAACAATTTTTGTGTTGCATACCCTCATTTATCTAAGTTATATGGCAGATTGCTAAAGAATTTAATAAAAATAAATGTATGTGATTAATGCCCATTTAAAAATGTATTTTCTGGATCTTTTGCTTATCATGAGACTTAGAGAAATTTTACAAAGCTAAAATAGATAAAAAAGAAAAGGAAAATTTTTAGCTAAAGCTAGTAAGAGTAATGGATATGTAAGTGGGTGTAAGTAAACAATAAATAAATAAGCTCACCCTTTCAATCCCTATCTATCCATTTAAAGGTTTCACTCAATGTTCTTGTAATAAAATTCTCTTTTCTTTTATAACTGTAGAAACCATTGCCCTCAACCAAACACTCACTCTTAGCAACGCACCCATAAATTGACATCTTAGTCTAAAAAATTCTGTAACTCAGCCTGGTTCACATCTTTGCTGACACAACTATACATTTATTTTTTCTCTCTCCTTTCCTTGTTTCACTA
Source organism: Phylloscopus collybita (assembly GCA_027886175.1). Lineage (NCBI taxonomy): Eukaryota > Metazoa > Chordata > Aves > Passeriformes > Phylloscopidae > Phylloscopus > Phylloscopus collybita. Next base: position 41,808,182 of record JAJNNQ010000137.1, on the reverse strand, counting down.
CATACATATTGAAGAACAATTCAAAGGAGAATCACAGAGCAAAGGTCTCTGGTAGTAGATGAGCAATTGCCTGAACCTACACTCCGTAATCTATTGGAAAGGAGAACTTGGAACAATTTGAGCTATGCTTTTCTACCCAACTCATAGGCAGTTTAATGAGAAAGACACCCAAAGCAGTCTGTTTATGTAGCCCTACAATCAGGGCTATTACATTGAGTTCCATAATTAGACTGATCATCAGAGGAAAGGGATTAAATAAAAATCTTTGGATTCTTTGTTATTTCCACCAGTTACATTTTAATGCTACTAAATTTGACAATAAATTTAATAATTATTTGACAATAAGTAAGTTTAACACTATTAAATTTGACAATAATTTTGTTTCATAGAGATATTTATGTTTATACCTCCTGACAGGGAGGTAAGGGTCCTTTACACATATTTTCCAACAGAGTAAAGGAAAATTACCTGTACATTATGGCTACATAATTTGTAGCAAACGGGACATTGCTGGAAAGAACATGAATTAAAGAGGGGGTGTGTGTGTGTTTTTGATTTTTTCCAACCTCTTTTGTGTGACTTCATATTACTCCATAGTTGTTTTGAAGTTGTAGAAATATAAGGGATTCTATGTGCATCTCTTATTCATTATTGAGATGTCTTCATGTCTGAGGTTGCATTTAGCAATGTAATTTTTGCCACCCCCTCATTTATTTTCTCATGACACATGATTTTTTTTTCAAACAGGGATAATTCTAACCTCACTTAAGTCCATAGTATTTTAGTTTTGTATTAAGTATTCTAAGTCTGATCATGCCTCTCTCTAATTACTAAAAGTAGCATTCATTTCCTATCTCCTTTAGAAAAAAAAATATAGCAAGGAAGTAACATGGTGCAGAGAAAAAAAGGTGAAGAAATATTTTATAGAGAGGCATCAGGAAGCACAAATGAAAATGGACTGCTTAACATTAAAAGTTTCTCCTCAGCTGACATTAAATGTAACTGTAACAAAATTTCAGTGCATATCATCCCTAATTTCATTAAAGAAAACTGTCACAATAAACAAATCCTCAGAGTGGAAGAGATATTAACCCTGTCTTTTGTGATAATTTCTCAGTTCCTTCTCAGGTCTTCCAAATAATTTCTTTATGCATGTCAACATTTACATGTATATTCAATCCACAATTAATAACTGTGACTCTGATTACCTTTACCTTGGGATTTATAAGTCTTTAGGTAAAACATCTTGTTTCCCTTGGTTATAGCCTCTCATTTAAAACTCTTTTTAACCATGTTATAATTGTAAAAAAATGAGACAGTAAGGTTTGTCTTTTTCTCTAGATTAAGTTCCTTGGTAGACAAGAAGACTCTGGGGACCCAGAGTTTGTCTCTGTTAGTTAAATCAAGGATATCGATCATGACCTGAACATAAATTTCTTAACTTTTCCCTGGTGATAACTTCCAAGTAGGATTAATGTTCCTTAGACCTAGCTCACAATAAATTAGTAACTTTTCTTTTTGGCAACTGTAACTTTTAAGTGAGTTGCTGGATACCATACAGAAATTTTTACCAACTTGGCTTAATAGAATAGCATAAACTTTCTTTTAACCACACTTTATCAAGATAATACACTGAAATTCTGTGGCTCCACAGTATATAATGTATTTTCAAATACTAAATAAACATTTCACAATACATTAGCATTTCATAAAATGTGGTTATAATTTACTCTTAAATTTTGCTTCTCCTTTAATGTGATTTAAAAATCTCGCTATCAGCGCCTGTGCCTGACCTCCATGACAAAACCACCTGAGTAGCTTTTACTGTGCCAGATAATCCACATGTTCTTTTAGATGACTTATTGCTTTTCAACCTATTAAGTAGCCCTGGACAGTCAGTCTGGCACTCTGATATAACATTGTGAAAAGATATTCACAATTCCTTACAGATTATGACTGAAGGGCTAACAGCCCATGTCCTTTCAGCTCTCTTTATCAGCTTTCCCAGTGACCCTACTGTCCCAGTCCTGGAAGAATTTGTTGAAATTCTTTATCAGAAATACTAAATTTAACAATTCTTTTTTTTTTTTTTTTCACACTCACAATGATTCTTATTTGATCAGATCCTCCTACTTTACATATTTCAAGTTATATACTTTATCATCTGTGAGAAAAACTGAAGATTTTTTTCTTTCGTGTCATTATAGCTTTGTCTTGCCATGATTTTGTCTTCCCATTTTGTATACACAGAATCAAAATGGTTAATATTGTTTTATTTCCCTAAATTCTCAAACTCTACCCAGAATAACCTCTCCATATTCAAGAAACAAGATCATGTTGTCCAAGTTCTTTTACATGTCATAGATATACAGGTTTATAAAGTACTGAATTAAAAACATGAATAGTCATGTATTTTTACATTTGTATTTTTAACTCAGTTCATACTAACCCTAGTAAAACATTGAATTAAATCACTATTCAAAGGCTTCTCCATGCATTTTTCCATGTCTCCATGTACTCTCTGGAAGCAATCAGCTGTTCTCAAACATAATATATTGTTTGATAAATGACTGAGTATGGCAGGTATGACAATCCTAGCTCTATCACTAACTGCAGGTGCTAGAAGTATCTTATTTTCAGTAATAGATCCAACCCTGAAGTAAACATTTATCTTTTTTCAAAATTACATAAAAACACTTTAAAACTTCTACTCTTCAGATTAGTTTCCCCCTTATTTAATAGCTTATCATAGCACCACTGATCTGACTTTGATTCAAAATCAAGTGGGTTTCAAATGGCCTACAACTTTTGTTCAGGTTCCCACAGTCAAATCTATCTATGCATAACCTGGAATACTAAAAATGCTTGATTTCTTTTTCATATGCATTTTTACTGCATTTTATATTATTGAGATATTGAAAAATCTTTCAACTATAGACCTGAATTTGCACTCTCCTGTATTCAGTCTGCTTATCTTCATTTCAGATAACACTGGTGATAGTTCACACATTATACTATATGAAATATTAAATGCAAAGTCCTATTAGATTACCAATCACTTCCCCTTGTGAACATCATATAAAAAACCACATGCAATACCATATATGACAAAACCAAGTAAGCATATTTTTGCATTTTTGTTGACTGCTATTCTTCTTTAATTAATTTGCACTGTTATTTTTCAGATGGATTTCTTCTAAGATTCCCAATATAAGCAGGAAATTAAATAATTTGTAGTTAAATATATTATTTTAATTTTACATTAGAAAATAATTCTTACAATATAAATAATATTTTGTGAGTATAATCACCAAGCAATGAAATCTGTCTTTCATCTTTCTGCATGAACTCATTGAAAATATTAAAAATGGAAGCTTCTACTTTAAGCAATTAATTTAATCAGAATACAGCTAGTATATGAAAATATAGAAACAATATAATAGTTTTGTGTATTACACCATTTTACACATTGCTATGTTTGACTGGGTAGTGGATTGTTAGAGAAAAATTGTAAACATTGCTTTTCTAAGCTGTTAATTGAAATGACATCTAACTTTAATGACTTTTCACAAGCATAATATTGAGCAATTTCTCACCTTTGGAAAGCACCAGTGATACCTATATGTCAGTGTCTTCTCAATGAACCTACACACCAGTTTTATTTAATATCTTTATTGATGGCATAGCTGAAGGGATTGAGTGCATAGTCAGCAAGTTCGTAGATGACACCAAGCTGAGTGATGTTGACACACCTGAAGGTCTGGATGCCATCCAGAGACCTGGACAGGCTTGAATAATGTGCCCATGGGAATCTCTCGAGGTTTAATAAGACCAAATGCAATGAGCTACACCTGGGTCAGGGCAACTGCCAGTATAAATCCAGGCTGGAGGATGAACAGATGGAGAGCAACCCTGCTGAGAAGGATTTGGTGGGTATAGGTGGGTGAGAGGCTGGACATGACCCAGCAGTGTGCACTTTCAGCCCAGCAAGCCAAATGTGTCCTGGGCTGCATCCAAAGCAGCGTGGGCAGCAGAGGAGGGAGGGGATTCTGCCCCTCTGCTCTGCTCCTGTGAGACCCCACCTGCAGGGCTGCACCCAGCTCTGGGGACCCAGCACAGGAAGGACATGGGGTGAGTTCAGACAGTCCAGAGGACACCAAGATGGTTAGAGGGATGAAGAACTTCTGCTGTGAGAAAAGCCTGAGAGATTTGGGATTGTTCACCATGGAAAAGAGAAGAATTCTGGGTGACCTAATGGTTACCTTCCAGTAGCTGAAGAGGGACGAGGGGGAATGACTTCCAACTAAAGAGAATAGTTTTAGATTGGATATTGGGAAGAAATTCTTTACCATGCAGTTGGTGAGGCACTGGAACTGGTTGCCCAGAGAAGTTGTGGATGCCCCATCCCTGGAAGTGTTCAAGGTCAAACTGGATGGAATTCTGGGCAACCTGTTGTAGTGAAAGCTATCCCTGTATATGTCAGGTGGCCAGAACTAGATGTTCTTTGTTATCCCTACCAAAAGAAACCATTCTATGATTTTATAAGATATATATTTAAATAAATTATGGTATTATACATAGAGGTAATATATACTATACAGTTATGTATATGCAGGTATACATCATATACATATACATGTATATATGTACATTGGGAACACTAACTGTTAGACTATATATTCCATTTAGGTTATGTAATATGATATACCATTGAATTGTACACATTTTACACTACAATTGTACATCATAAATAATACACAAAAAAGGAGGTTTTAAAAGTATACAGTTAGACTTATTCCAATAAATTCCCCCTATCTTGCTGTATACATTATATTTATAACTTTAAATATTTAATACATTTACCTAGGTGAATGTACATGTATGAAGGTTGAAGAGGTGAACAAATTTTGAATCAGAGGACTATACTATCACAACAGACATGCAGATTTGCCTGAGACACTGTTATTTTTTTTTCCATTTTGCTTTCCTTTATAAGTAATTTATTCTGTTTGGAGCATATAAAAGTAAGCTGCATGCTTTTATCTTAATATAATCAAAGTCAAATTAGTTGTTTTGTAGTGGGACTTCCAGAATTCAATCCCATTTTAGTTCTAATTCTGGTAGATATTTTGCTCTGACCCTCTATCCAAAAAGAACATTTTAAAATTATTATTTGCAGCTTCAACTCCATAGTATATTCATTTGTAGTGAGGTTTAGAAGTCATGCTGTTCCCTTGCACCTCTTTGAAAGTTAAAAAAGAAAACACAAAACAGGTACTAGTTCTCCAGACATCAAAAGTGAAAACCTCTTGACAGAAGTTCAGTGTGAATTTGATGAGCAATATTCAATTAGTTAGCAACCAATTCAAACCCAGTTTCGGAACTTTCTTCATTAAACTACTGCTCTTTTATTGCTCATAGTGCCTTATGTGATGGTGCCTCCTTTCCTCACTGCAACTCTTCAGGTTTGGACCAAGACTCTTGGACAGTGAAAGGTCCAGTTCTTGTTAGATCTTTACTGTACTTAGGCCCATATTAAAAGTCATAACCCTACTGTCATGATCCAGTTATTAAAGTTATTAGAAATGCCTCTGCCTGAATTAAGGTGCAAATGAGACCATATGCCAAAGTCAATATTATGGATTTTATTTAACATTAACCTAAATAAATGACAGACAGACGGGGAGAGAGCGTGCGGGGAAGAAAGAAAAGAGATGGGGGGACAGAAAAATGGTAACAGGACAGACTAAGGAAAATACCATTATTTAGTGGATCCCAATGATGTTGTGTTGATCCTCTCCATCTGGCCTTCTCAGCAGTGAGGGTAGCCCAAAAAAACATAGAGTCCAATGGATTAATATACATTTAAGCCAGGTGGGAATGCCCAGATACCTCTCCTGAGGCGGGGGGAAGTTTGACACAATTTCCTGCAGCAGACTCCTGCAGCAGATCTGTTGCTTCACTTTCCATCATGGGCAGTCCAGTGGTGCAAGATCTCAGGAATGAGTCTGAGGGCATTTTGGGGGGTCTTTGACGGATTATGTCACCTCGTCAGCTGCCTCTCATGTGAATGACCCGTGGATGTGGCCTTCCTGGGGTGGGAGGAGGGTATACATCTGAGCTAGTTTGTGCAAGAGAAGGATGGGTGCTCACTGCCTCTGATCAGAGGTTACAACGCATCCAAAACTCTCTCCCCGCTTTGGTTGGTGGGAAGTGTGTGCAAACCTGGCCTCAGTAGATGAGCCTGTGGGCTTTGGCCTCCCCTACTCTGAACTCAGCCACACCTGATTTTCAGGACAGCTTCTGGGTTTGGCTTTCTTGTGGATACATTTTTCTCCCTCAGCCTTCCTTGCTTTTTCTTAGACCTGAAATGATTAAACAATTGTGTCACCTGTGGCTTATCTTAAGTTCTCTTGGGTGTCTTAACTCAAAGTCCAAAGTTTCCCTCAGGAGGCATTTTCAGGCACAAGTGGGCTTCAGTGGTCACAGCCTCTTTATAAAGATTTCAAAAGTCCTTCATAATAATGTTTAAGCCATGAACCATAACATTTCAGTCTCAGACATCTATCTACTCAGTGGATATTCTTTACAGGCAATCACTACAAAAATATTCTGACTGTGAATTTTGAACATTATGGAGAAACAGAAGATTTAATTTCCAGTGCATACTTAAATTTTCAGAAGCATTCCTCCAGTTTTGGGCTAACAACATGCAAACGCAAAATACTTATATTTCAGGGAACAGTACAAGTCTTTCTGCTTGGTTTAACTTGTTTTAAAATTTTCAAAGAAGTCTTTATGTGCAAAAGGTCATTCCAGCTAAACCTAAAATTAGATATGAAGTTCATTATTTCTTAATTATTTTCTGCACATTAATTCTACTAATTCTAGAATCAAGAATCAATTTGTCTTTTCCAACACTGAATTATGCATAATGAAAATTAATTTAAGAATATGTTCAGCAAGAATTAGTAGAGCTGTCAGTTCAGATGCCATTGTTTTTGTTAAATTGAATTGAGATTAGTAGTCTCAAAGATATGTAGAGTAGGATCTGTATCATGGGGCAGTTTTTCCAGTTGTTTTAAGACCTGACAGGACTGGTTCCTGGATAAAATGTTTAGCAAGGTCCCAAGACACCCATAGTCAAAGCAATTCAATCTGCATTCTTGTTGTGCTGTAAGAGGTCATTTCCCCAGTGCCATCAGGCAAGTGTCATCAGTGACAGCTTTACGAACCGTGAGCTCCAGTGGAAAAGTGCAGTTACTTATCTGGCTTAATCACTATACAGAAAATGGGTTAAGTCAGGCATTTCCAAACTCTCTATGTTTATATCAAAGTATTCATGGAAAACCTTAGTAGCTTTTTTCCTCTCTTGCCCCATAAATATTTGTTGTACTGTTCACGATATCAAATGTTCTCTGCTGTAATTACTTGATCCAAAATATTAAGTAATACTGGTTTAAGATGCGCCCACTTTTTCTTTCCATTCCATACCATTACTATTCTTCCATCCATGCTGTTTGTGCCTCCTTAACCAGCCACATTTTGTTGGCAGCAGCTACTGGTGGAGTCATTTGGTGACTGGGAACAGCAAACTGATTCAGGTTTTAACATGAGTAATCCCACCTTCTGTCCTCATTACAAGAAGGGCATGGAATAGTTTAAATTGGTATTTCCACCAAATGCTTCTTATCATGAAATCACCTCTTGACACTTCTAAGTTTTTTTGTTTCATTAAAGAGTTAAATTTATTTAGAGAACATGAAGAGGAAGTTTTTATTTATGTTTAGCAAGGAAGCTGATGAAACCAAAAGAAATGCTTCATTGTATAAAATTGTTTCAAACACATTGAGCATTGTTAATGAGCCAGTAAAGAAACAAGTCAGGGGGAAAGGTGAAGAACTAAGGATGCAGTGACACATTTCTGAGTCACATACATTAAAGCGGCTGTCTTCTACACATGACATCTTTTGTTGAGTTTTACTGTAGCTTGTGTAAATTGCTGAATTTGCAGCTAATTATATGATTGCCTACAAAGTGTGAATAATGGGTACTACTATAAACACACAATGTTTTGACTTTTCCTCCTAGGAGTAAGTGTAGCCAACAATGAAAATCAGGTTTAAAAAAAAAAAAAATCAAAAAAACACGTTTCTATGTTGTATGACATACACATCTTTGGTTTTGCTTACTAATTGTACAGATAATAGTGCAGAACAAAAAATCCAACAAAACATAACTTTTATCACAGGTGAAGACCAAAGAGAAAAGGAGGTAAGTATATATAAGTATTCCCATTCTATGAGCTTTTTTTTTCTTTCTCATTTTACCCATGACTAACAAGCTCTAAGAAATTTCTGTGTGTCACAATAACTATATTATAATAAAGTAGCTACCTTTAAAGACAAGACCTCTACAAATAACTCCAATAGCATTGTAAATACAAGAGGATTTTACACACGTGCTGGTAGTGGAAACCAAATTTAATATCTCAGGGTGTTTGGATATTGAAATGAAAAAAATCCCAGTAATCTTCACAAAATCAAAACATTAAAGAATGAAATATTTTTTACAAATGACCTTTATGATGCATCATAAGTGGAGGGGAATGTTGACTATCACATGACTTCTGGAATCAATTTTAATCTCAGATATAATTCCATTCTATTACACATATATATACATAATTTTAATTTTTTTTTTTTACTTTTCTCCCATTTTACTAAACAAAGTCGTTTAGTAAAGTTACTCAATGAGTTATTTTAAAAAGCAGGAGACAATCTTCTGGCATTAAAAAAGCAGAAGAGATTGCATTCAAATAAAGGAATAAATTTTAAATCAGGTATAAAAGAAAAAGGAGCTAAATAAGAACAATTGAAAGTCTGTGCTGAGGAGCTCAGCCTTGGAAATTGTTCTGAATTGAAACAATTTACTTTTCAATAGCAAAATCATTTACTTCCTGAAAATGAACCAAGTCATAATTTTTGCTCCAAGGAATTTGTGAAGATCAAATCATACCATGAATCACTTACTGAAATTACAATGTAATTAATAACATGACTTAGGCTTCATTTTAATATCTGTTCCCTTGAGGGACTTGTTAGAATGCTGGACATCTCTCATCTGTTTTTTGTCTTGGAGGTTTGTTCCCCAGCAATTTTTAAAGACAATCTTTTCATGAAAGGCAGATACTGATATTCATGAACATAGTTTGCCTTGAAAAGTAATTGAAATCCTGCCTTTCATCCTGTTTGACCATTTTTTTGGTACTTCTATCTGCATATAATGAAAGCAAATTTCTCCTGGAATATGTCTACAATGTCTGCCAATGATTTTTACTCAAAAATCTAATAGTACTTGAAGTTGTCATTTAGGTGTAAGACACTGCTTTTCTCTTTGTATCCATTTTCACAAGAGTGGGTTGGTGGGATAATTCAATAAATCCAATTATGGAATTTTATATTAATTAAAGAAAATAGTGTGAAGAGAAAAACACTGCAGTGAAAGGACTTAAGATCATAAATGTGGATATATGTTGCTTACTCTGATGGTCTCCTAATATGGAATATGTTCATAAGCTGCATGGTTGTCTAGTTTTTGTGGTGACTGGAAATAGTTGTGAATATAACAGCATAGACTGGAATTATTTTTAGACTAAGATATGATAGGAAAGGGTTGTAAAAGGCAGAGGGAGTTCAGCTTGGCTCTTTGAAACCTTCTAGTTATTTATGCTTCATAAAATTACTATAAAAATAACCAGTAATCACTCTAAGACAACTGTTAGATTTGAGGTCTTATAATGCAGCGCTCTGGTTACTCTTGATTCCTAAACTCACAATTTTGGTGGGCACAGAACACATACCATGCTCCTGTTAATGCAAGGGTAACAATATTTTGCATCTTCAGTATAGCCCTGCTCTTCTGCTGGCACCACTGTGTGTGTGTAGCTATTTACTTCTTTATATATTCTGTTCAATACATGTGTATAAAAGATACATTCAAGATGTGTAAGTTATTTCCATTTAAAATAAAAGCCATTTTGAATTATTGCATATCATATTTTAAATTAGATAATGTAATTTGTAATTGGACACATATATAAGGAAGATTGTTTGTTATCTATATTATCTATACTAAATAAAGTCTAAGTAGTCTATGCCCTCCTTCAAAAGGAGGTAGGGATTATTCAAAAGAGAATATATTTCTCTCATCTCTATAGAACTTAAACTAACATTTATGATTTTTTTACCTTTGTAATTTATAAAGGAAGCTGAAGTCTTGAAAGCTTTATATCCCTAATATTCAATATACTTTATATTCTACATATCTTTGTGATTGGAGGAGGAAATAGTAGCATAAAATATACAACTCAGGCAGACAACCTTTAGATGTACTGGGGAAAAAAAAACTAAAATGAAATGTAGAATGGAAATGTATGGCTCCAAAAATGCACCATTTACTGAAAACTTCAATAGTAAAAGTTTTATATCACCCTATTTCTGTATATTTCTGTGTATTTCTATAGTTATGTTCAGATGGGTTATTTTCAATAAGCTAGGCTAGCATTGGCAGACTCATCTATCAGTTTTGTTTCTTTCCTTGGACACAGGTGTAATCCAAGGCTAGTGGTTTTCTGTATAGGTGCATGATGATGTCTTGATTACTTTCTGTCAGAAGCTAAAATGAAGCTTTCTTCTATGTAAGGAAAACTTTGTAGTGTTTAAATAGAAATCTTGATAAAATATTTACATGTGAAGTTAAGTAATCAGTTCTAATTTTATCTTTAGTTGTTTTTCTGTTTTCTTGTCTTTTTAAATATTACTGTCTAAAATATATAGCTACAGAAGAGTTTCTGGTATGTGACATGTTGATGGTATTGCAAAAGTAATACAGTTCATCTTCAGGCTTCCTTTTTGCAGGCAAACTGTCAGTGCTGACCAACAATCAGCTAAGGTTGGTACATATGCAGGTTCTCACTGACAATTTTTACCTACAAGAAAGACATGATTAGAAAAAACTGGTAAATTAAATTATAACTCATAAAGTTTCCTGTATTCCTCTGATGTTTTCTTGCAAATGCATACATGCAAATAGGAAAACACATCTTGAATTAGAATTCATGTTGCAGTCATACCAGACCTTGAGTTGGTTCTTTGTTGATGGTTTTTGTGGGTTTTTTGTTTGGTTTGGGTTTGTTTGGGCTTTTTTTTTTTTTGGTTGGTTTTTTGGGGTGGTTTTGTTTTGTGGTTTTTTTTTGGTTTTTTGGTTTGGTTTGGTTTGGTTTGGGGTTTTTTTGGGGGGGGGGCAGGTTTTGGGGTTTTTTTTTGTTGTTTTTTGTTTGTTTGTTTGTTTGTTTGGTTTTGGGGTTTTTTTGGTTTGGTTTGGTTTGTTTCATTTTGTTTTTGTTTTTTTTCAGTACTCTTTTACACATAGAAGACTTTGTTTCAGGGGTATTTATTTGTGGTTTGTCTCTTTGTTTGTTTTTAAGTACTCAATAGTTAATATACTCTGTAATATAAGTAGATTGTCTGTCCATGCACTACGTTTAACCGACTGTGCTTAAAAATCCAACCCTATTTACCTTTGGAAATTTGAAAAAAAAACTGCTGTACTTTTTTTTTCTTGCAGTCCTTCTGTAGCTCTCTCTTATCTATCATATTTGGTTTACAGTTCTAACATAGTTCTTCTCTGTTAATATTTCACTGTGAATGACTGAATGCAACTGATATATAAATATTTTGTTCTTTAAAAATATTACTCTGAATCTCCAGCCTAACACTGACAGGATGGCCTGTATGGGGTATTGTCCAAATAGTTTAAGAGCAAACACATTTGTTTGGATGTGACTTATAGATGCTTGGCAGGCCCAAATAGGCTCCCATAGCAGGGGGAAGTGACTCAATTTTCAGAAGATTAGTACATCAGATTTATCTGTAAGTAGCAGAAATATCTGTCTGCGGGAGAAGTCTACCTGAAATCACCACTCACCCAGTGGAGGATTAGATTATATCTGTACAGTTGTAACTGACAAAATTTATCCTCTTTAGATGCTGAAAAACAGAATCAAGAGGTGAACTGATGCAATGCAGCCTGTAATTTTTCAGCAGCTCCACATGGCTAGATAATTCAGATATGCACTGGAAAACCATAGGAGGGCTGGTGAACAGTTAAACTTCCTTTTAGTACCTTTGGGGCAGGAGGCTAGAAGGTAATATTCATATTATACATGAGGAAAGTTAAAGAGATTGGCTGGTCATTACTGATCGGACTAGCTTGAAAAGCAAGCAGGAGGAAATGCATGCAGTAGTGAGGGACAGTTTTCTTCACAGTAGAGAGGATGGATTACAATTTGTTCCTTGCCGTGTGCTTTTACAGATGTAAAAGTCTGTTTATCACTATAAAAACAGTTTCTGAAATACCAGTGAAGCACAGTAGTGGCATCACTGATATGGCAAAAGAGTTAATGTGTTTCTAAAGGTAGATGTTTAGGCATGACAGCCGAAATTTCAGATATGTGAGTCTTGAAATAACAAGGCAGGCAGTGGTTCATTAAGAGGATTCAGAGGACCTAAAATCTATAGTTATATCCCAATATGAATACCATGAGAAAGTTTAAACTAAACTAAAGAGAAAGAAAAAGTTTTGTCTTGTGGTTCACAGCTCATGTACAAAAGCCATCTTTTTGTACAGGCATCTAAATGCCATTTTAAAGACACTCCGGCAGTTGTTTAATGCGGTTTTCTAGTATGAAATAATCTAATTTACATATAAATTAAGAATCTATTTATGGCATCTGTGATACAACAAACAAATGGGGGGATCACAAAATCTTTATTGTATTTGTTCAGTGCTGTTTGATTTCTGTTTACATTATAGTCCCATTAATGTTGCCACTCTAACATGTGGTATACGTCAAACATTTCTTACCAAAATGGCCTGACTTCATGAAAACCTTATGAATAGACAAGGGTTAGCTTTAATTACTTAATCTAAATATACTTTGAGACTTTAACAAATTGAGGTATCACATATGGCAATTCTACTGCCTACTGGAGAAATATCAGACATATGTTCTGTATTATAAAAGCAGTCACAATTTTAAAACTAATATATAAGCATAGATACATGTAAACTAAGTGCCTTTAAATTGTAGCTTTTTTTGTTGTTTGGTTTGGTTTTTTTGTTTGGTTTTTTTTTTTTTTGTTTTTGTTTTTTTTGGTTTTTTGTTTGTTTGTTTTGTTTTTGTTTTTTGGGTTTGTTTTTTTTTTTTTTAATAAAGCAGAGAATACTAAGAAGGTTTCAGCTTTGAGATTGCTACATTTTTAAAAGTTTATGATCAACACTGAAAACTGAAGTTGTCAGATGTTAGGATAAGTATCCTGAAGCTATTCTTTTAAGTAAAGTGTTTCTGAAGAGTCCATAAGAATGATGCATATGTGATCACATATTCCCATTGCTAGAAAATGAAATTACTTGCAGGATTTGTTGGTAATACTAATTTGATTTTATTTGGTTTTTTTTTTTACTTCAATGGTTTAGTACATTTTTAAAATTTTATTATTTCTAAAATGTAATTGCTTTGTCATATAGTTACTTTTTAATTTGATTTATTTACCTTATTATGCCATGTGTTCCATGTATACTCTGTTGGAGATTCCATTCTGCATGCTTCATTTTTTATTCTGTTTTCTGTTAAATATTTATTCTACACTGTTTTCAGGAATTGTTGTTAATGTGTGCAACTCTTAACCTTTGAACTGGCTGACTTTGAGATTTAATGGTGCATACTTAATTTAGAATTACCATAGTTGTTTTTTTTTATTTAATATAGAATTTATACATAATCCTTCAGTTGTGTGATGTCTTCTTGGTTTGACTGTGTGTGTAGAAACATTTGTCCTTCTTTTTCATTTTATTTTTTTTAGAAGCCCACTTTTGCTAAGTCTCTATATTAAGAGCAGAAATTAGTATTTTGAAAGTGAACATAAGTTTCTGAAATTTAGGAGAGTTTTCTCAACAGGGAGAAAGGGGCTGATTTATACAGTCAGCCTGCATGATGGGGCATGGGAAAATATGCAACAGTAGCTGGGACAGAGGCAAGTTCAGGAGCTAAAGTGAATGAAAAACTTCAGCTGAGAAGGAGCAACTAAGACATTGGATCTGATGTTACCAAAGAGATGCTAAGACTGCAATCATGTAACCGAGGGTCATATTACAATGTATCTATCAAAGACTACTGAGATAATACTGTGCAAGTGTCTTTGAACTGCCTGAACTTTAAACAAGTGAAATGAGTGATTCTGTGACGACTTTATTTATGTAGTAAACAGCATACTTAATAAGAGTAAACTCTCATTTGTTTATAAGTTTTTTTTTTCTTTTCAAAAAAATTTAGAATTTTAGAGTATTTTCTGAGTTCTTTTGCTTAGAAGATATCATCTGCCTATCTTCTTTCTTCAATTTATTAGGAGATGCAACGGCTTTTTGATATTTTTCTGCATGCTTGGTACCAATAGTAAAATGTGTTTCATGAATTCCACAGAGCAGAAAACTCACTCTCTACTAACATTCAGTAAAAAGAAAGCATGGAGAATTTAACAAATGATGCCAGCTTTTCAATTCCACAAGGGAGGACCAAGCAGGTTCAAACTGAAGAAAAGTTAGGGAAAAGCATCCATCTATCCCTAACATATTTAGACAGGGAGATCTAGAGCATGAAGAATATGTAAGTTCCTTAGAGTGATGACTTGCTGTCATCATAGTGATGTGAAAAGAAGCAGAAGAGTGTTTTAGAAGATTTATGTGGCAATTGTTTTTAAACTGATAATCTAGATTGAGAAGACTCCATTTCCTGAGAGAAACTAGAAACGTATAGAAGAGAGAAAAACGAAAAGGAAATTAAAGAAGGACAACTCCCACCCAAAACTCAGAAAAAGCCCGTACCCAAAACACATTCCCCTTGTAAAACGACCAGCTGGACTTTTTCTCATAGAAAGGGGGACAAAGGTACTTTTTATCTTTCAAAAAACTCTGATTATGATACTTACTAGGTGATGTATTTCTACCCACAATAGTTTTTAACACTAATCATTGTAAGACTAAAATCGAGGAGGTACCTTGTCTGATGCTCATGCCTATGAAGTACTTCAAACAAAGCTATTACAAACACAAAACCTACTATCACCACACTCGGGTCACCAGGAAAAAATGCTCTTCCCAATGTACATAGATGTACCAGGTTTTTTTCATGAGATGTGCCCTATCACATTTCGTCCAGAAATATGCTTACTAGAGAATAAAGAGAGGAATGTTTCTTGATTTATGACTGATTTCAGAGGAAATCAGAAATACCAAAATTGAATCTTGATGTTTTGCAAAATACATGTTCTTTAAGAAGGGGAAGACTGGTTTGCTATGTGAAAGGGTTGAAAGAAACAGCTACACAAAATGCAGACAATGCTGAGAAGTGGATCGTTTCTTATCACCATCAATAACAAAGCAGCAGTTTGGACCTGGCTTGTTTAATATTTTACATGAAGAATGCTCGGAGACTGACTTTAGAGACACAGCATTTTTGGAATAAACCAACAACTTCAAAAGCAGAGAGTCACCGCTCCAGATGGTATACAACAGAAGTCTAAAAAGCTTAACTGTGCACTGACTGAGCCTACAACAGAAAGATACAGTCCCTTATTCTAAGCAGCTGAAAGGCTCAGATGTTTGTTAAGCAAAAATTTTAACTGTGCACTGATTTCACTAAATCATGCAGAATTGTTGAGGTTGGAAGGGACCTCATGCTGCTTAAGCAGGGCCACATAAGGTCACTTGCTCAGGACCACGTCCAGATAGCTTGTGAAGATCTCCAAGGATGAGGACTCCACAAGTGCTCTGGGTAGTGTGTGCCAGTCCAGTCACCTCCATAGTAAAGGAAGTGGGTTTTCCATCTGATTCTATCCATGTTAAGATGGAATCACCTGTGTTTTGCTTTATGTACATTTGCCTCTAGTTCTCTTTTTATCATCAGTTTAGCTACATATTTTATCTTTAAATGTTATAAATGTTCCCTGGGAAATTTTAAACCAGTCAAGTCTTTACATCAATATGTGACAACTTGCTGTTCAGAAATAATTAAAAAATGGGATTTAGAATACCATGAAACAATGGAAACATACCCAGTATGGTGTCTAAGAAAAAAATAAAATAAAATAATAATAAAAAAAAAATCTTTCACTTAGTTCTTCATTTGAATTTTAGATGTAAAAAACGTAATGAATAAAAAAAATTAGAAACAGGCCATATTCAGAGTTGCAAAAGTTTGTTAATTTTGTTTCATATGGACAAACCTATAAAGAAAGCAAAATACTGATGGAAAGAGAGGCAATGAAAATATAACTATATATATATACAAAATATAAATAAAAGTATGTAAAGGTATATATTTTGGTCTATGATGCTAACTACATCTCATAACATGTCCAGTTCCAAATGCAAAATCCTTCTATAACAAGCAGGGTGAAGAAGTTTTCAACAGTGAGTTTCTGTAACTCCTATGGATTGTTCAGTGTCAAAAGAGATAATGAGAGGATTCTCAAATGTGTTGAATCACTGAGTGGATGCAAATTTCTGTTTCTGAGAAAATGTGTTATTCATATGGCTAATATTGTGTGTACCAGACAAAATAATTGGAGGTGAGATTTTTTTTTTTTTTTTTGAAGGCAATGCTCTTATACTTGGCCAAGCACCATCAACTCTTAACTTCTGGTTTACCAGTCATAACTTTTATTGTAAAATGTCATCTATAAACTGAAATTTTCTGCTTCCCTTTTTCTTTTATTAAAAGAAACTGGATTTTCCTTTGGCCAAATACGATCATATTTAGATTCCTAGTGTGAAGCAGTTGTCAATTTCTTATCCTCAATAATAAATCCAATGATGGTATGTATAGTAAAGTTAGCAGTTTTTTACATGTAAGATGGAAAAATGTCATTTCTTTATTGCATGCCATGTAAATATGAGATGTTTTTACAAATCATTTAACATTTGCTAGAAATGGAGTCAAGCCAGAAAGAAAAAAGAAAGATGTCCAAACATAGAATGTTTATTCAGTAAATTTAAATTGAAGACTGAAAATGGAAAACTTTGATTTTAATCTAAGTCAAAGGATATATTTTAGCTTTTCTTTTTTAAGGCCAATTTTATCAAATATTTATCTTAGAAATGGATTATTTGCATACTCTGCTTCTTGTTCACTCCAATCTTCTGATTAGATTCTTCTAATCTACTGCTTAAGAAGGCTGGATTAAAAATGCAGTGCTATACATTTGAAAGCCTTTATTCTCATATATTACACTCAGGAAAGGTTGAAATACATTTTCAGCAACAGCCACTCGATGTACTGTGCAAACAACTACTTCATGTGACCTTTCAGCAGAAATATATTCTGTGATTGCTATAGTCATCCAATAAAAAGGCAAAACCAAAAGTAAAACCAAAACAAAAATCAAATTCTTTATATACCTTTCACAACATTTCTCAATGACAAGCTAAAATCCTGTTCATGTTGGCCTGTAAGATGATAAGTCAGCCTCAGACACTTCCAGCTTGCAACTGGCTGGAGTATGAGCTGCTGTAAAAACAGTACCACTACTGTCATAAAAGACCTTGTATATGAAACATGAAATATGAATCAACCTATTTTATATTCACAAGCTAAAAATCTTGTGTTTCTAAGCTTTAGTTAATTCAGTCATCAAGATGTTCTGAAAACCCAAAGGAGCTTAAATCCAGGATTTACATGTCTAAAGTGGTTCATGAATATTCCAGGATAAAATAGTAAATAAATACCCTGCCACAATAATTTTTGCAAGTCCCTATAAGGTAATTCCATCCTTTACCAGAATGAGAAAGTAGTATAATTTTGTTGTGAGTTTGTGTGAATTTGTGGGTGACTTTACAAACCTGTTCATGCTAAGCAGATTTTGTTGCACAGTTCAATTTATGATTCAGTACACAAAGTAGTCAAGAACTTAACAGCATATGAGTCATAGAGGACACTCACACTATGTCTCATTCAGAGAAACATTTACAGATGATGGTTAGGTGTTATACAGATAATAAAAATGCTTGGGGATTTGGGATGTTGTTGGTTTTATTGATTGGAGGATGATACTGATGTTTCCACAATTCCCCCAGTAAATTAAATCATCCAGACCAAAATGAGGCTTTGAACCCAAAAAAAAAAAAAAAAAAAAAAAAAAAAAAAAAAAAAAAAAAAAAGAGTTTTTCATTTATTCAGAGTGAATGCTGTGCTTTTCACTGATTAAGAAGTTGAATATCTGACGCAAGGGGCTGGAGACGCTTGGCTAGCTCGCACACCCCGGCACTCGTGCCAAGCGCGGCCGCCCCCACGCCCGCCGCTTCCCGGGCTCGGGCGGCGGTGGAGCGGCGCTGCCGGTACCGCGGCAGGGCGGCTGCTCTCGGCTGCTCTCGGCTGTGGTGTGCCTCGGATCGGAGCGAAGGACAGAGAGAGGGTTCTCCCGCGTGCTTCTCAAAGCACTTATTCCCCCAAGGCGTGCCACGGCAGAAAACCAAAAAAACACCCGCCCTTACACTTTCTTTTAAAAAGGGGAGGAATGGGGGGAGGTTACAAATTTCCAGCCAACCAGGGATACAGCGGGGAGGGGAGTGAGGAGGGACCCACGATCTAACAGCCTATAGGGGAGGCAAGGGGAGGGGAAAGGGTTACCTGCACCAAAGGGACATCGAAGAAACAGGGAATTCCCAGGCGGAGTTTAGGCACGGGGGTAGGGATAACAGGGATTGACAGGGAAGTCTCTGGAAATAAGGGCAGGGGTTTGGGGAGATTGACACCAAGTGAATAAAGCAACAGGTTTGTCCGGGGGGTGAATGACAGCTGGGCAAGCGAGGGGAAAACCAGTGGTAAAACTAAACCATTGGGGGGGTAACAGGAACAAACCGTTGGGAGAATAACGTAACAATAACTTAACAAAAACACATCACCACAAATATCTACAAGAAACTCAGAAAATAAATTTCAAGTAAATCTCTAAAGTTTTAATTTGGACTTAGACTGAGTGAGCAGTGTATAAGATAAAGAGGGAATCAAATCAAAAGTGTTAATTGTTTTTCATGATTTATATAATTGTGAAGGGAAAACCGTAATGAAATCAGGGTGCTGTGCCTCATCAGAGTTGTGAACTGATTTCAAATATCCCCTCTGGGTTCTGTTGCACATTGTCCTTTTATTGAAAGATTTAACTTTCTGCAGTGCCTGGATACATCTAAAGGACTCTTGAGTTAAGCCAGAGGAGAAGATATAGAAAGCAAATAATGTCTATATATTTAGTAATTAAGTAGTGTAAGACTGTTGTATTCCCTTTGGTATCCCCTCCCCTGTGAAACTTTACCTGTCCCTTGACTCTGACCTATGGCCTTTGGCCATAGGTAACCCCGCCCCCTACCCTGAAAGGCATAAAACCCCCTTTCCCTCCGGGGTCGGTCTCTTTTCGCCTTGGGATCCCTTCTTGGAATAAACCTTGGAACACATCTCGGGGTAAGAGCCTCCTTTGGTTTTATGTCCCTATCATGGGGTTTCCCCTCACCCTAACCTCCCCAAATCTGAGCTAGCGACGGGTCTCGGGGGGTGAGGGAAGGGGAACACTTCACAAGACTAAATACGCATAGTTAAAATTTTTGGAAAAGTCATCTATTACTGCACCAGTTTTATATAACTATATAACAAAAGCAATTGTTGTGCATATTTTTTCATATCAAAGGTAGAATCCCGTGTCTAACCTTGACTTCATTGTTTCTCTGAATTTTATTGATCTTTAAGTATTAACTCAAATATTAAAATACGTCATAACAAAAAAAAAACAAAACAAAACAAAAAACAAACACCCCAGAAAAAGTGTGTCCTTTTTGCAGTAATTGATCTAAAAGTAGAACTTCTTCCCTTATGTCACCATAATATACTCCTAGCTGGAATAGCAACAGATTTAACAACAGGGTGAATGTTTTTCACTTTTCCTAGGTAATGAAAGTTTTAAAATACCTATTATCCAAGTTAATTTTGTTGTGTAAGGATACAGGAGAGCAAAAACACAAGGAAAAAAAACCTCAATAATCATTCTGCAAAACTAGAAGAAAAGCTGGATGAGAATTTGTTTTACAAGTCTTTAGAAATATTTTTCGTTCTCACTATCTCAGTGTTCACGTCTGTAAGACAGTTGTCTACTCTTAAGTGTGTTTGTATATAAATGCCATAAAGCCAGAAACTTCAAAAATATTTTATGAATAACTTAGTCAGTACCTCACTTCAGAGGTTTTTGCATTGTCTTGGATTATGGAACCAAAAATGTGTATTCTGTTTCATCTGTTGAAAGAAGTTGGGGAGATGTTTTTTCCTTTATCTCCTGTAACTCTGGGAGGAGGGGGGTGGATGCCTTCTGATAATGGGCCAGCTGTTAAAACCAGGTGGGGCAGTGTTTCTTATCTCTTTTACCACCCATCCCCCCTCCAGGGGAATATCTTGTGCTAATGGGCCATTAAGGCTCACCAAGGATAGGACACGTTCCATCATCCCATTGTGAGATGCTCCACCCAGTGTGGGTGGGGTGTGGGTGGGTGGGGGGAGCCAACCATTCCTACCTGGATAAAAACTGAGACATAGTAACATAAGGTATCTGGTTCCACCGGATTCCCAGAGGAAGACTGGACCCTTCTCACCATCACTGGACCCTTTTCTCTCAGGATCATCTCTGTTCCAACAGAACCACATCTGCCACTCCAGGAGGACTCACTTTTGGACTGCTTCAAATACCCTGACCAACAGAGTGTCAGGTTGTAGCTCTGACTCTGTCAGGGTTTTCTAGGATTGTCTGTTTGTTTGCTTGTTTATTTGTTTGGTTTTTTCCTACTACATTTGTATTGTTAATATTCCTAGTAAACAATTGTTATTCCTATTCCCAAATCTTTGCCTGAAAGCCCTTAATTGCAAAATCATAATAATTTGGAGGGGGTGAGGGGTTTACATTCTTCATTCCAAGGGAAACTCCAGCTTTCCCTGACAGATACCTGTCTTTCAAAACCAAGACATACATGATCTTTGAAATACATATGATTCTGGTAGTTATAAGAGCTATGTTATTTATTTTCATGAGCCAGCTGATCTTCCTTAAGTTGACTAAGTTCTTTGCTTGTTACATGTAGAGTTAAAAAGTAATATATGTCCCCAGATTCTTTAATTTTCCATTCAGACAGCCTTTGCCATATTTTTTTATTAAACTATGTGTTCATGTTTTACTTTTTGTTTTAAAGAAATAATTTAGATATAAAATATAGTAAACATCTGTGAATGAATTCATCATACACTGTAACTTTTACATAAGTACTGTGCCAAACTGTAGTGCCAGAGAGAAATTTAGTCAAATTCGGATTTAGATATAATTGGCAGTTAGCTCAACATGCTTGTTTCTTCCAGCATAATATGCACTAAGTACCACTGGTAGAGGGTTGTTTTGTTTTCTGCTTTTTTTTTTTTTTTTTTAACCATATCTGTGTGAAAGAGAGAGTAGAACAAGCTTTCTTTCCTTGTAAAGCCTCCCAGCTTCAGAAACTGTATGTCATTAACAGTGATGGGAGAAACCTTCAAGAAAAAAATTGCCACTTAAAGCTTATGAATGCACCTACTCATTTGGGATGTTTTGCTCACAATTTAAAAGCTCTCATTTATTGTCTTTTTTAATTTATTTTTTTATTTACTTTTATTATACCCTGGTCTTATTTCAATTCCGTTCCAAATAATCACATCCCAAAGAAATTTTTGATTGTCCTTTTCTCTCCCTAACCTCGTGACCAGATGTAGCACTGCATGCTTTCCCAAGAAACTCTCAGACACTCTCTCTAACACAGTCTGAGCCCCAAATACATAGGCCCAGGTAATCTTACTCATACCTGCACGCATATACACAGTTTGTATTTTCAAGCTTTGACATTTTTACTGGTCTATCTGTATACTCTTGTAGCCATGTGATTTCCTAATGATATAAAATTTCTAACTCATATTGATCTTACCTCCTGCTGCCCTTCATTACATCCTTGGAGATCATTGTGCTCCTCTTAGAATACATTAGTCATTCATTACTAACTCCATAAGAGCCCTGGAGTCCTGGAAGAGAAGAGTCTTTCCTTTTACCTTTCTGGTCTCTCACTATTAATAGATAACTCCCAGCTGCTATTTCATTTTTCTTCTGTCATGAAAGCTGTAACTACATGATTAAAATGGCATGCAGCTCTAAAACTACTATCAATTACACTAATTAAGGTCAAATAGAATGGAACAGCGTTCTGTGGAAAACAATGAAAGCAATATAAACCTCTATTAATTTAAGGACATCATATGTACATATGACAGTTTCGACAGATCTTATTATTAATTATTTTTAGGTAGTCTATTTTAATGACTTCTCTAGGATGTATTCTGCTGTTTTCTATCTGAGAACAAAACACACAGGTGGAGATTTTTATTTTTCTTTTAACTGTAGGTAGAATTGACCTCTTTTTATTAGAAAATCTATTTTCTTGGGTTTTGTTTGTGTAAAGAAAGCTCATTATGAATTTTCAACATTTGCCATCCCTGCAGCTACAAGGAGAATAACAAGTCAAGGAGGACTTGACATACCTGCAAGAAATATGTTCTAACTAGGTCTAAAATCTAGTTTTACAATGGAAAGTGAATGTTTCGTCTCAGTAGCTGTCCCTCAGTACTGTCTATCTGAAAGACACACTGCAGGAAATTACATTTAGTGGAAAATAATATATATTCTAAGAGACTTTTTGAAGGAAATGAATGTTATGATTTCTCTTTTCTATCCCGCAAATTATTTTCATTCTGATCAAACAAGAAGAAGCTGAAATTTGACTAAAGGAACTAAAAAATAAAATGAACCACCAAATAATCTGACTTTAAATATTTATTTATTAAAAATGATGGCATTTTTATCTCTACTGAGAGATCCTATCTAAGCCATATCTCTCCTCATCTGCATGCAGTCATCTTTGAGTAAACAGTCATTCTGCTTAACCAGTAGGGGACTGCAAGGAAGATATTTTTCATTTTAAATGATACTCAGAACTGGAGCTTGTTTCCTGTCTCAGCAGTGTTCAGTCCTGACCATCACAGTGAATTGCTGTTTTTCTGCATGTCTGTAAGGGTTCTTGAAGGCAGCTGAAAGAAATAATTCATCATGGAAAGTTACTGTGCACAAAAAATATCATCCTTGAACACAATAATCTTGATCAACAGTTCTTTAAATAAAAACCATGACTAGTTCCAAGTACAAAACTGTGTCTCACAATGGAAAATATGAAATACCAAGTAGGAATCCCTTCTTTTTAAGCTTTTGAAGTACAGTCATTGCCTCTTTGTGAGTGCTTCTAACTAGTGCTTCAAGGTGTTGAGTAATGTAAACAGAAAGAGAATGAGGATGAGGAGTTTAAAAGAGCTGCTTGGGAGAATAAAGGATCATAGGCAGCAGCAATGACTCAATGTAGCACAAAATGCTCTTTGGTTTAATTATTCATACTAGACGGGTGCTGTAATTAAAAGTAGTTACCATTCCTCCCTGACAACATCCCATTTCTTAATAAGCAGGATCATTTAATGAATGTATTTTTAGTGATTAAAAATTTAGGAATTACTTCCTTTAAATGTCTTCTAAATGACCCCAAATTAATCTAGAGATGTTTCACTCATAAGAGATGTTTACGTACACAGTGAAAGTTTCAAATGAAATTTTGGCACGTTCTCGTTTACTCTGCAAAGACACAACTGGATTTAAGCAAATAGAAGCCACACTAGTTTAAATCTGCTAGGGGTTCAGCCTCACCTAACTTGAAGGCAATAACTAACATTTTGTTATTGATTATGTGTTCTCTATCACCCTGAGGCAAAGCTAAATAAAAAGGTTGAGAATTTTTATACTAGTATACTAGTATACTAGTATACTAGTATACTAGTATATTTTATACTGGTTCTATAGATTTAGGAGAAGGCCTTCATTTGATAGACCTTCTTTCTAACCTTTTTTTTTCACCAGCATCTCACTCTGCTGTGCTCTGGTGCAGCCTCATCTCGAGTCCTGTGTGCAGTTTTGGGTATCACAGTGCGAAAAAGATGTTAAGGCATTAGAGAACTTCTGAAGAAGAACTGTGAATATGGTGAAGTGTCTAGAAGGAAAGCCACATGAGGAGTATCTGAGGTCACTTGGCCTGTTCAGCCTGGAGGAGCCTGAGGGGAGGCTTAATCACAGTCCAAACTTCCTTGTGAGGGGGTGAGGAGGGCCAGGCACTGATCTCTTCTCTGTGGTGACCAGTGACAGGACCTGATGGGAAGCATGAAGTTGTGTCAGGGGAGGTTTAGGTTGGATATCAGGAAAAGGTTCTTCACTCAGAGGGTGGTTGGCCACTGGCACAGGCTTCCCAGGGAAGTTTTCACAGCACTGAGCCTGACAGAGCTCAAGCATCTGGAGATTCCTTGAAGGTACATGGTGTGATTCCTGTGGCTGTTCAGTACAGGGCCAGGAGCTAGACTTTGATCAGGATATTGTATGATTCTATGATTCTCATGTAGTATTTTCTATTTTTGAGGTTGGGCTAGATGACCCACTGTGGTCCTTTCCAACCTTACTCTTTTGTGATCCTGTTAGTCTGTGATTCTCTGTTTCTTATCTATTCAAGAATCATCTAGGTAATATAGTCTTAAAGTAATTTTTACGAAAAATGCAATTTTAGAAATCCAGACTTCACAGACGCTGGAAATAATGACTGACAAAAAGATCTTAAGCATGGAGGTTGACCAAAGGTCTAAAATGACACCTTGGAATTCTGAAATATGAAGTAAGTAAACATTTCATCCAGCTCACGAAAAAAGACTTAGAACTTCAGTTTTTGGTGAATCCAAAAAGGACATTTTATTTCATCTGTTGAGTTCAGTTCAGGTAAATAATTTTAAGCCAATTAAATGCATAAAGGGAAAAAAACTCAAACATCCATCTTGTCAATAATACTGATAGGTAATGTGAAGATTAATTTTAATTTTTTTAATAAGAGATATAATTTATATGAACTTTGAAAGTTCATAAAAGTCAGATGGTTTTGATTGGCTTATGTTAGGTTATTGGTATTGGTTTATGTCATGTTATGTTTTGCTTTTGTTTTGTGATTTTTTTTTTCTTTTTTTCCCCAGGGGACTTCTTTTGGGCTGTACATTTCTAAAAGTAGCAAACAAATTGACAGGGAAACTCTATTGACAAGTCTCATTTGTATGCATAATGATAATACACAATCTATTTAAAGGCTGCTGTTGGACTTAGACAATTCACAGACTTTGTTCCTACCTTTTGCCACAGGGATGAATTACAGCCACACTGCAAATTTGATTGTGCACAGAGACCATGTGGGAGGAAAGCTGTGTAGCTAGAGGCTCAGAGTGAATCTTAGTGAGACAAAACAGAAACAAAAATACAAATAAAACATAAAATTGGTAAAAACTGAAAAAACACATATGGGATGGGAAGGGGACACACAGGTAGAAGAAACTCTCTACTAAAGCAATAGATTAATTGTTTAAAATAGTATTTCTTTTTATGTTACTGTTTTAGACCTTTCATGGAAACAAAGAAATGATGGTAAGGAAATTGTAATAAAGAATTCTCTCATCTAAGATAAACTGATTAATGGAAACTTAATTTTATTGAAGGAAACAAAACTGGGTTCATCAATTCAATACATGGAAAGCAAAAACAGGTATGAAGATTAGTTTTAACTCAAAGAAAGGTAGCAAAGGTCATACAGATTATTAATTTCAGAAAAGAAAAGATAAAATAGGATTCAAACTTTATTAAGCAGATCCAAAGCAGATGAAGTGGAATATGTGAATCATTAACTTCAATAAGAAAACTTAGAATAGAGAATATTTATATAATTTTGTAACTTAAAGTAAGGCAGAAAATAATCTAAAAAGGGACTAATTATTAACTGTATCCAAAGCAAGGTTATCATAAGGTATCCATAGGATCCATTTTGGGATTTCTTTTTGATTAAAACAAGATTAATGTGGAAAACATGAGTCTGTTTTGGTTTAGCATTGGTGAGGGGGGGAAAGCCTCTACCCAGCACAGTCAAACAGTGGTCTGTTTTGACATCATTTCAAGCAATTCCTCAGCCATGTATTTTAAATAGGAAGAAAACATGCCACTGTGACATAGTTATCATGTCCTTAAAAAGAAGATGATTCACTGCACCAGCAATATATACAGAGGATAGTAAAAAGTCTTTAAGAAAAATGTGCTTTACAGAGTGCATTGGGTTTGCTTGGCCAGGTTTGGGTAGCAGTGGAGGGGAGCTGCAGGGGTGGCTTCTGTAAGAAGCTGCCAGAAGCTTTCTCCGTGTCATGCAGAGCCAATCCTCGGTGGCTCCAAGATGGACCTGCTGCTCACCAAGGCTGGGACAATCAGCAATGCTGAGAATGCCTCTGTGATGACATATTTAGGAAGGAAAAGTTATTGCTCAGATATAATTGTGGCCAGAGAAAAGCGGGTTGAGAACACGTGAGAGGATCAGCTCTGCAGACACCAAAGTCAGTGGAGAAAGAGGGGAAAGAGGTGCTCCAGGTGCCAGAGCTGTGATTCCCCTGCAGTCCGTGCTGCAGACCATGGCGAAACAGCTGTGCTGCTGCAGTTCCTGGAGGTCAGTGGGAGGCAAAGATCCACCTACAACCCATGGAAGACACCCACATCAGAGCAGTTGAATACATGAATGGAGGCTCGTAAACCCATGCTGGAACAGGTTTCTGTCAGGGACCTGCAGGCCTGTGGAGAGAGAAGCCCATGCTGGAGCAGCTTTCCTGGTAGGACTTGTGACCCCATGGATAATGAACACATTGCAGCAGTGTTCCCTTGGGATGGACTTACACTGGGGAAGTTCATGGAGCAGTGTCTCCCACAGGAGGGATCCCATGCTGGAGCAGGGGAAGGTCTCTTTTGCCTGAGCAGTGGCAGAAACCTCTGATGAACCGACCATCAGAGGTTCATCCATAACCCCATTCCCTGTCTCCCCGTGCTGCTGGGGGAGGAGGTAGAGCCCAAGAAGGAGGAATGGGTTGGGGGAAGGTGTTTTTAAGATTTATTTTACTTCTCATTACTCTGCTCTGATTTTGTTAGTGATAAATTCATCCAATATACCCAAAGTTTTCTGGTTTACCCATGACAGCAATTGGTGAGTGATCTCTCCCTGTCCTTACCTTAACGCATGAAGCATTTGTTATATTTTTTCTCCCCTATTTGTGGAGGGGAGTGATAAAATGATGTCATGGGTTAACACAGTTAAAGAGGACCTGTTAATTTCCTGTGAAAGGGACAGGCACCAATCAGAAGCCAATTTTTAGATACTGACATAACCACTGAAGAAGCTGAATGCGACTCCGGGGAATACCTCTATACAGTCCTGATTGTGTCCAAGCCGGCCCTCTCCCTTCCAGCTTGCCAGCAAGTAACACCAGCCCTCTGAGACTGCTCCGAGGAGCGGCCCAGGCCGGCCAGGCTCCCGCTGCTCCCCCCTGCTGGCGGAGAGCCGGCCGGCCCGGCCCTGCAGACAGGCCCCCCTCAGCTCCTGCTGGGGGAAGGGGAGGCTACAGCTTAACATCTAGCTAATTTTAAAGCCTACCCCCACCCCCACCAGGTCACGGGCGATGTCCCCTGGGCCCACCCCATGAGACGGAGAGGAGAGGGGGAGGAGGGGAAGGCATCCACCAGCCTGGCTGCTGAGATCTGGGCCACAGTTTCTGAGCCTCCCTCGTCGGTATGGTTTTGAAATCCCTCAGCCGTGCAGCCAGAGCTGCAGCCCGGCAGAGATCGTGTCACCACCGCAGGCCCTGGGCAAGATATTAAACCTTTACGCAAATGAAGCTTCCAAAGCCCTAACCCTTCTCTGAGTGAGAGGAAAGGGACAGATTGAACATAGAGAAGACACAGCATGAGACAGAAGTCAGGGAAGAGAGAGTGAAAAGACTAATTGGGAAAAGGGATTAGAGGAGTTGCTGTTTTAGGCTGGAATTCTCTTATGAGCTATGGTAATGAACTGTAATATACTGGTATTCCCTTTAAACCATGGGACAAATATGCATTTTGGGGAGATCATTATTCAGATTTGTGGGTTTGAGCAAAGGTATCTGTGATGGACTGAGTGAATATTGAATTAGTAGCTGTGATCCTGTGATCCCATGAGATGTTTGAACAGAGAGATGAGTTAAGAAGCCCTCTGCACCAGTGAAGAAGTGAGAAGACATCTCTGTTCCCTGCAATGAAGAATCCTTTGCCTTTGGAATTGCTTATCTTTAAAATTTACACCCCATATGCATGAGTCCATGACCCATAAGCAGCTTTGGAAACTGCTAATGGGAGGGGCTTCACAGTCTGCAGAGAGTTTTTTCTGGGTGAGTGCAGATTGGTGACATGAGAGCTGCCACAGGACTCCCAGGACTGTTTTCTTGTGGTGATGTTACCATGGGAGTTCTAAGAGAGACTCCTCTCCCAAAGAACTGATGAAAGATTCTTTTTAAATGGTGAAACTGACTGAAAAATACAGGTTTTGTCTCTTTATGTTGTTAATGGGAAAGTGAACACTTGTGGGGAGGAGGAGTGTTTTGAAGGTTTCATTATGATCCTCATTTTCTTCTTTAATGTGTGTTAATATGTGTATCTTTATACCTTTAAGTTCGAGCCTGCTTTGCTTCTCTTCCTATCCTATCTCACAGCAGAGTTCTGGTAGATACTCAAACCACTACACTAAATTTGGCAAACAGAATTTGGCTAACATGAAACCATTACAAATGGCTTTGCTGGGTTCCTGGCATGCAGACAGGGTCAATTCACTAGACACAAACAAACAGAAAATCTACTTTCTGAAATTATTGATGAGCAAGAGAAACACAATAGAATTAAAATAGAAGTAGAGGATTATATAATATCATATAACCAAAGAAAGTGCTACAAATTTGCAAATGTAATGAGATATTGTGCTAACAGGTGCTAATGTACACAAATAATTCCTTGATGTGGCTTTCAGAAATAAGCCACAAGAGAGAAAAACTTACAGCAAAGGTCTAGCATAGTATGCCACTCCTAGGCTTTCATGTTTGTATTTCTCAGATTTTTCTTTTGAGAACATTGAATTTCAGTTGTATGGAGAATGAATCAACAAACACTCAGCTCTAGATATCCTAATGTCTACTTCAGAAAAAAAAAATTTGTTTCACAAAATTAAATCTATCAAAATCTCAGCCTCACAATTGAAAAGCAAACACATTATGGTGAAGTCCTACCTGAGGGAGCACATGTACTCTCACAATAAGGATTGTGAGAGTACTGATAAAAATAACCATATATTTTTGGTTTTCCTTCCTTGGTGTATTTTAGGTAATATTGAGATAATAAAACATTATATTGATTGCCATTCTTCCTGTGCTTAATTTACAAGTGCGAGATCTATATGCAATTTATGCTCACACTCCATAGAATTACAATAACTGGGATTATTTTACCTCACAGTTTAGTTTTAAGTATACATCAAAAGGGAAAACAAGTAAAATATACATTCTTTGTAAAGCTGGTTTTTGGGTTGTGTAAATTGCTGTTTAATTGCCTGGCCTAAAGATTTTGGATGAGGAGGGTGCAGGTCTCCTGTAACTTGAGTATTTACCTATCACTTTTCAAAAAGGAGAGTTCAGCTACACGGACATGCTGTTGCTTCAGATACTGTTGGCCATCTCAAAAAAATATTAATCATTATTTAGAACAACACTTGTATTTAGGCAACTATATCTGTCCAAAGATACCTAGTTTAAAGCTAACTAAACTTATTTCTAGGCTCCAATGTTTGCATTGATTCCCTCTGCCTTGGTTATAAAGGGAGATAAGATACTTAACCCACATGTAGATACCTGAACTTGTGAGTGTTAATTTAAAACTGAATCCCATATATAGCAGAGATTTACCATTTTAAATCATGCAGACAGATTTAAACCAAGAAAGATATAATATAGTGGACTAATTGAAAATTCCCCCCAAAACTCAACTATTTTGTGCAGAATGGTTTGACCAGCTTTAATTACTAAAACTGTTCTAAAATTAAGATGTTATCATTTTAATAGACTTTAGAGTCTATTAAATAGACTATCTATTAATAGACTTTATTAGTGCTTAATAAAGTAGTAGTTAGTATTGCATCTTGTATATGCTTTACAAGCTACAGGAAACTGTGTGTTTTACTGAATAATAACTCAAATTGCATCTCAGTGTTGTAACACTCAAAACATTATCTGTGATGGCAGATAATTATGATTTTGTCATAAAGTCATATAATCATAGACTGACTGGAAGGGACTTCAAAGACCACCTAGCTGTGGGCAGGGACAACTTTCAACAGATCACAATAATCCAAATTTTCAAGCTAACTTTGAATACTTCCAATGACTGGGCATCCACAGCAACTTAGAGCAATGTGCTTCAGTGTTTCACCATGCTCATAGTAAAGAATTTCTTTCTTATGCAATCTAAGTCTACCATATTTTAGTATTTAAAATTACTTTTCTGTTCCTATCACTACTACTGTCCCCTGGAATTAGTTTTATTGAGTAGTATTGAATACTTGTATTAATAATATTTTTTATTATTTTCTTTTGATACCTCCAGGAACTCTACTTTAAAATATTCCTAAATGCATTTTATGACATGCATCATACACCATATATAACTTTGTATATTAATATGACTATAACAGCAATTCACTACTGTTTTTAAACACATCTCTGTAGCCACCAGCAGACACCTTTTACAGCAAGCTCTTTTCCACTTCTGTTTCTCAAACCAATGTCAGGATGAAGATAATGTCTTCAAGACTAAATCACTTCATATGTCATCGTCCTCAAGGTCTTTGTCTTGTACTTAGTATACCATTAACAATCAACACCGAAGATGAATACCTTGCTTAGTATCCTCCTTAAAAATATTTTTTCCTGTATTTTCAGTATGCTTATTTTAATAATGTAATAACTGTATTAGATATTGCTATAAATGCTTTTGGAAGTAACCTTTTTATGTATAAATAACAAAAATGTAGTTATTTGTCAGTTCAAATTTATCTTAACATTTAACACATCAGAAAGGTTGTTAGGTCAGTCAGCACAGCACTGTAGCTCAATCAGTCACCTCTGCCTTTTTAGTGTGACAAGGTTTTGTACACTGTCATGCTAGCTGCAGAAACAAGCTCTTCATTTCATACTGGCTCAAAATCTCCTGGTAAAATACCAAACACTGACATATCTATTCTGAATAATTTCCTCTTTGATAAGCTTTCAACTGAACAGCTGAGTAAGTTGTCGTGTGAGGATGAAACTCAGGAACAAGTTGAATCCCGGTGTGAAGGAGGAAGGGTTGTACAGCTTGTAGATTATTACATCAGGTGATGCATTTATGACATAATTTATGTCTTTTGTAAACTGTCATTAATATCTATTACCTTTAGTATCCCTTGCAAATTTGGCATACCCACCACTGGAAAACTTCATGACATTTTGTAGTGATCATGAGAGGTGTTCTCAAAGACTACTGCTTCAGAATTGAATCTACAAAAATTGCCTTTGTCTGCTGATTTAAATGTTAACAAAGTTCCCCTCGTTACAGATGTGTCTGAAAATTCTGCTCCAAAATGGTCAAATATCTTACAGGTCAAGATGCTAGAATGAACATTAGTATTCAAACCACAATTTTCAGGAAGTTCTACTAATTGTTTTACCCCTGTGAGCCTTACTTTGAGTAAACTATATTACACAGCAATCACAGCTTCTAATAGTGCTTTTGACCTTTCTAGTTGGGGTCACACTCACAGATAATATTATCAAAATGAAAATTTGAATTTAAAAAACATCTCTGAAGTTTGTATTTTAAAATTCAGGTTATATTCTGATTCCTGTGCGTGAAGTCATTATGAGTTTTTTCTCTAATGTTTGTCCTTACCAAATAGAATTTCAATTTTGAAACTTTAAAAACTTTAAATGCCTTATCTAGGCATTAAAAATGAAGTCATTAATTATCAAAAGATAGTAGACTAATATTCGCAAGGTTTCCAAAGCAGTTATGGAAACTAGGTGTTAAATGGCTGGTTTGTAAAATTATCTTATGTAGAAAATTTGTGCAACTGTGTTTGTATCAGTTTTGTCTTAGAATTTTTTTCACTGAGATCCAATAATTCTGAAATCTAAAAATTCTTCAGTTTTTGTATGAATACCATCCAGCTCTGGAATCAGATTTGTTAAACGTTTCTCTGAAAGTTCCAGTTAGAGAAAAATTGTAGCCACTTAAGGAGATGCTTGTGACCACCTTGTTACCAGCTGAATTACTGCAGTGACGTGATCATCAGAGCAGTAGAAAATATTTCCACATTTCAGTAGCTTTTTTTCTGAAAAATTTTCTATTCAGTGTAAAAATTCAATCCTCATATTCATGTTTTCTTATTGAGAATGCTTCAAATTCTTGGCCTAGGTAGCTTTGTTGCATCATTGTAATCCATACAAAATTGCTTAGTTTTTGGGGTTCTTTTTAAAAGTGTATTAAAATAGACCATTACATAGTAGACCCAAAATAAAAGCCGACTTATGCTGACATAGAACACTGTCCCCACATACACATACAAAGAAAAGTTGAAAGTCTTTTCTTCTGACACTTTTCACAGTTTAGTTTATGGAATGAGCATGTAACTTTGTGACATAAATGTATTTTGACATTCTCTGACGAAAGACCAGCATTTCTGTTCTGACAATACTCTGACAAGTAGTGTGCTGTTAGCTGGCTATATGAACCACTCACTCTGAGATTGTAATTTGTACTGAATCATCTGCTCTGACATAACTGAGTTCAGGCTCATGTCAAGCATTGGACAGCTTGCCTTACCTTCACAGAAGTCTAAACTATCTCCAATTGCCTTTATCTTTCTATCAGATCACCTTTTCTCTTTAGACCCTTTCAATCTACTTCTCTTCTGCTGCTCACCTCAACCTAGGCAATGCTGATATGACCTAGGTTGCCAAACAAGATCTTGTCCACTGGAATTTCACATCTCAGAGTTGTGCTTTTTCCATTGTGTAAAATGCTGGGAGAGCAGGTATCTGCTTTAAGCCATGAATCTTGGCCTTGCTGCCTTGTTAGCAAGTTACTGCCCATTAGCTGATCCATGACAACCATTCATACGTGTACTCCTGCCCCTCACCACTTAAAAGGGGTTCATCTCTTTTTCATTAAGATTTAAGTTACATCAATCAATTCTGCATTTACTACAGTCTATAAGCTCCTGTGCACTGATTTATAATGATATGTGCAAAGGGTCTTGGTCAATGATAAATTTTAAGAAACTCAGAATTCCTTACTCCTCTCTGAGGGATCACTGATTCCACTCCACAAGTGCCATCAAATACTGCATGCAGACAGGTAGCTAGGCCAAATAATTTCCTTTGAAATGGCTATGACATGGGCAAACTGCTTCCACATTAAATTATGCACTGTTTTAGTAAAGCTTAATTTTAATTTACTGGGTTTCATTGATGAAGAAAATGCTTTCACTTCTATTCTTGCTAATCATTTCAGCTGTGAGTGAACTCCTTGAAAACAGCTAGACCCTATTATTTGTGTTTTTCTGTATTTTATTAATTTCACAAGGCACAAAGGGTTATTAAATGTCTGTGGTTGGTCCATATATATAAATATTTTCGCATTTTTTAACTTAGAAATAAAGGTATCTATTAGATTTTAGTAACATAAATGAGCATTCTTGATGAGTTTAGATATAAAGCAAAATAAAATAGATCATTAACCAGAGAAGAAATCTGTTACTCTAAGTTTCCTTTAGGCAAATAAGCATTTCCTTTTCTATCAGTAAAACCTTTCGTACTCTTTAAATTGAATCTGTTAAAGGTTGTGCTGGGTTTGATGGCCTAGAAATTAAAGCATGAAAAATATATGGATCTTAATGGAGAGTCTTTCAAAACTCTAAAGCTAAAGATTTCACTGTTAAATATTCTTATTCCTCTTAACTTGGCAAATTTTACCTCAATATTGGGGTCAATTAATGTATATCTATTGTGCTTGTTTAGAGATCTTTTTAAAATTCCTATAGAGATAGAAAATCATCTCTGCTATAAAATGAAAAAAAAAACCAAAAAAAACAAACCCAAACAAAAACCAAAACTACCATGATATTATTTTCAAGTTGCACATTGCTAAAAGGAGTGACCATGCAAACAGAGCTGCCATCTTGTGGATAAAGTCTAAGAGCTGGTAGCTCATGTTGTCTGAATACAGGAGGAAAAATGTTTATAATAGTCCTCAGGTCTACTTGACTTGGCATTCATCTCATATACAGGATTATGACAGCTGTAGTTTTGAGCTTGCACAATCAATCTCTAAAAACTCATCACCTGACTGAGTTCTAATTTCTCCAAAAATCTTTAAAACTAGCCCTTCCAATATTAATAATGTATAGGTTAAGCAACACTGAAGAACCACTTGTGTTTTCCAATTAGCGTTTGGTGCAGAACTATGTTTTGTAATATAAATAATTGGTTTAACCATTAAATTGATGTGACAGAAATAATTGTCAAGCAATTAAATGCAATAATGATTTCAGCCCATGGGAAATATATATTAATAAACCTGGGTTTCACTCTGCTTGAGGACTAAAATATCCCCTCTAGTTAGATTCTTCAGCATTATTCATACATCCATTAATATTAGGTTATAGAAAGAAAAACAGATAGTTATTGAAAATCATTAGTCACTTCTCTTTCATTTTCTTGTTCTTTCCTTCTTTCTTTTTCCTTGTTATTTGAACTTGAAACTAAAAATGCCAAGAAATATCACTGCCAACAGCACCTTTATTTTGTGTGCCAGGCGGGAGAGTTGACAAGCCAGTCTTTTCAGATATGGAACTCATGGCACAATGATAGGACCTTATGAATTCTGTGCTCCTGGATTTCACAGTCATGCTTTGAGCTCTTGTTTATTTCATTGAAGAGATTTTTCTTTTAATGAAATGGCCTTCTTTTTCCTGAAGTGATTTGCTAGTATTGCATATTTAAGGGGTGTAATTTAAATCCTATAATTTAAATTATTTTCATTATTTTTATTTTGAACTGGTTATAACCCATGTGTGACAACATGCAGAAGTGTGAAGAGTGCTGTGTGACTTAAGATCATGGAACTGCTCTGTTACCTACAACTGTTACTTTGTTAAGCCTGGCTCTCCAAATTCTTCCATGGTTTTAAAAATACTGATGATAGATAACTTTTGAAAAAAGGAGCATGGAAAAATTGATAATTTATCAGTAAATTCATTAAGAGTTCAGTTTCAAGACATTCATTAATAATATATTACTACAGAAAAAATGATTTTTTTTGTAAATGTCAAACTTTACAGGTCATTTACTAAAAAGTATTCTGCACTAATATTCCAAATTATTGTTGATACTACACTTTCTAAGTAAATTTTCTAAGTTACTGCTTAGTTCATAAAGCATAGGTTCTCTTATCACTGGAGAATAACAAACTTTATGAATGCTGAGAACTTTGTAAAATATGGCACTTTACCACTAAAGATGATCTAGCAGGTAATTTGTGAGTGATACACTTTATAAAGTGTACTCTACATAGGAATAAAAAATGCACAGAATTTTAATTCATCGTTTTAAGATTACCTGTTAAATCCAGGCATTTTTCAGGCTGAATCAACCAGTGTAATAAAATGTTGACAACAGTGTGTTAGTTTGGTCTAGACTACATATAGCATTAAATATTCACGAGAATATAACTCTTACATATGATACATCTAAGCATACTTTATCTCATCAATAGTTCTTTTCCTTATGACTCCTGATACTATGTCTTACCTTTATCATTAGTCATACAAAAGCCAAGCTGACATTCCCATTGTCCAGATTAGTCTTTTCTGACCTGAAATTTGGTTTGGTCACTTTGTATAGCATTGAATCTTTTTTTATAACTATTTCCATCTAAACTACCCTGTTTTCTGAGCAGAAATAATTGAACAAAGGCTTACATTTTGGCCTAAAGAATGTTTTGACTAATAGGTTAGCCTCCAGATCCCCACACAAAACTGGTGTTTATTAAGTCCCCAGAATTTAATCTCCTGAGTCTCTAAAACTTTGTGAATGAACCACAAGAAAATGACAGAGCTCTTTATCAAGTTTATTCTAGAAATCTTATCTTATATATATTTTAGATTAAGTTAAACTGTGTTTGATTATATTTCATTTTTCCTGGGTTTGGTTTTTTTTGGGTTTTTTGTTTGTTTGTTTGGTTGGTTTTTTTTTTTTTTTTTTTTGGCTTGTTGTATTTGATTCTTTGGTCTTTTTTTTTTTTTTTCTTTTTTTCTTTTTTTCTTTTTCCCCCAGAGAACAAACTGAGCAATAATAATTGGTTTTTTGAGGGATAACAGACCATAAATAAACTCATGTGTTATATTATTTACTGTAAATACATTTGGGATCAGGTTCCTATCCATTTAAAGAAAGTATTAGTTTCCCAAGATTTTAAAAAAAACTTGACATAGAACAAAAGATACAAATACAACATGTGATAGATCAGGTTTTTTGCATTTTTTTATAGAGCAATGGGATTTTTTTTGCCACTTAAAGGTGAGAGATCAAAATATTAATTTATGGAAAAAGTAATTATTTAAGCACTGATTTGGACTCATTTTAAAGTTCTCAGGATTTATGATATTTTCTGTAACATAGCTAAATACTTAGTTTCACTATATTTAGGACTATATCATACACTTGGCAATGTGTTTCATGCCTGATTTACTAATGAATATCTAGGCTGTTACTTAGCATTTAAAGAATAATTCTCCATGAACATTTGTGCATCTCTGTACTTTTTCTGTTAGTTTCAAATACTTAAAAAGACACAAGAATCAACCTAACATTGCAATAGTGTAATATTCTTGAATTTACACCTTTTCCAGCATGTGTCTTTATTAATCTCACACCTTAAGAGAATGTAATGCAAAATCATTAAAAATATGAGTTCTCCAGGTGTTGCATGCATTAACCTTTCCTTTAATACCTTTTCTGTACAATATTTTGATGATTACTGTCATTTAGCAAACGGATGATGAAAATGCAGATACCTGGGGGTCTTGTTTAATAATTAAGGCAAATTAGTTTTTAGAATTTATTTAATTGCTACATTCAATAGCTAAGCCACAACAAGCACACCTGGTCCCCCAAAACAGGAGCTTCTTGTATAACCTCATTTCCTAAAAGAAAAAAAAAAAAAAGAAAAAGAAAAAAGAAAAAAAAAAAAAAAAAAAAAAAAGGGAAAGGTGAAAAAACAAATTGTGAGGGGGAAAAAAAAAAAAAAGAGTGAAAAATGGAAAGCCCCCACCTGTGTGTGTGTATGCCATGATTAGAGAGACACCTTTCAGTGGGCGGCCGGCAGTTTAGGGTTAAGGGCCGGTGCAGGTGAGGGAAGCCAATGAGCGCCCGCCCGGGGCTGTGCCTGACATCATCCCGCCGGGGAGCGCCCAGCCCGGCCGGGGCAGCGCCCGCCGCCGCCCAGCCCCGCCGTGATGGATGTTTACAGCTCCTCCGTGAAAGCCAATTATCTCGCTTTTGTGTGAGGCCCAGGGATCGCTCAGGCTGCCTGCTCGCACACGGCGCTGCTGGATCCAGCTGAAGCAATTGTTTTCCCTGTGTCTGGTAAGGGTCTGGTCTGGTTTGCCTTCTCTTTCAGAATGAAGCTGGTGCGCCTAACCTGGGAGGGGAATTGCTTTCATAGTTCAGAGGCTTATATGCCTATAATATGTCAAAAGCAGCTTTTTATTGGCAAAAGGGAGATCCTGTAGAAAGGGAATGGTTTTAAAGGAAAAAGTCTGTGTCTGGCAAACTACACTTTGCAATATGGAAAGAAATAGCCTGCATGTTTGCTGCTCTTCAGGTGAGCTAAAGAGTTACTCGGCTGATAAGAACATCGCACAGATCAGTCATTTAATACTTGTATTTTTCCCTTCTCTTCCTTTATCACCTGTGTTTTTCCTTTGAAATCTAGCTTTTGTTGATGAACAAAGAAACGGGGAGATGTAAGAAGAGGGAATTTAATGTTGTAACAGGTTTAAAAATGTTCTGGAATACTTTTGCAGATATCAATCAAAACCTATGAAGAATGTTACCAAGATTTTAAAGTTTGCAGTTCTGGAATTAATTATAGTTACTTTGTTCTGCTAATTTCTGTAATCTGAAGCGCTAAGAAACTGAGTCAAAGATAAAAGTGTTCAATAGACAACATGCTGGTAGCAGAACACCCAGTAGAGTTTTGGTTTATATGATTTTCCTGTTTATGCTCTGTAGCTCATCTTAAAAAAATCTCATTCTATAGCTATATAAGTGTATATGTACAAGTGTTTATATCATTTGCATTGTTGGCAGGTTTGTGGCTTGCAGAGAGAGAAGGGAGAGGGGAAGGATTCTGTGTAACTTCCTAGTTTTGCAACAGAATAAGTACATTTTAAAGCTTCTGAACCGATGTGGGTTTAAGAGATTAGAAGTGACACTGACATTGACAAATCAGATTCAATAAAGAATTTAATTGACTGAAGGAGTTCAGGGGCTACTGTATGAAGAATCCAATAACCAGTTTAACTAGTCAAGTAGTGTACCTAATAGGAAATAATAAATAGAAGGTTCCAGTTAATTTAAAAGCTTGATGACATTTACTTTATAGTGATTAAAATTCACTAGGTCACTTAAGAACTCTGTCTTTATTTCACTAATCCATGATTCTACAATACAAAGTTTAAAATAATGACATATGTAGTGAGTATTACAAGTGCTTGCAAAATTGAGATATATTGTCATTAAATTTAGCTATGACTATCTCTGCTCTAGTCACTGTCAGAGGAATAATAGTTATTTTCATCTCAAACACCACTTAAGACAGTAGGGCTTCTCAGCTGTATTACACTTCTGTGCTCTTTACTAGTTCGGTCCTGTCTGTGCTGTTATTGGTACTTACCATTGTTAATTCATCTCTGGATAATAATGTGACAAACAATCCCAGGCTTTTATTAAATGACATATCTATAATATGGATGATGTTAGAAGAACATATTTTTGTGAAGGTTAAAACGCTATTATTCTTTCTTGTCTTTTTACTAGCAAATCTCTCTAGTTGAGATGACCATGGCCTTTATGGGAGAGGAGTATTTAACATTTTACTACTCTACCCTTCTTGCTTACATCATTATTAAACTTGAATTTATCTTATGGTAGTCTTGCAGCTAT
This sequence comes from Phylloscopus collybita, assembly GCA_027886175.1. Taxonomy (NCBI): domain Eukaryota; kingdom Metazoa; phylum Chordata; class Aves; order Passeriformes; family Phylloscopidae; genus Phylloscopus; species Phylloscopus collybita. The sequence goes on along the minus strand of JAJNNQ010000137.1, from coordinate 41,768,752 downwards.
GCTTTTAATACTTTTTAATTTAAAGAAAAAGTGTTTTCACCTCTCCCTCAGTTACATACCTACCCATTGCATAGGTCCATGTCATTTGCCAATGCATCGTTGCTAGGCTTCATGTCAGATCTCCCGGTATTTCTGTTCCTACTCAGCTTAGCAAAATTCAAATGTAAACAAATTATCTGTTATTTCTGCTAAAATAAAGTGTGATGCGTATAACATAGATGTAAGGCTGATTTGTTGCATGATCACAATGTTCTGGTCCAAAGCATTCAAAGACTGTTTTCAATAAGTGTATCATTTATGTACCAATGCATGTTGTTTTATTAGATAGTAATCATGGAACTAAGCAAGCCAAGGAAACTTAATGATATGATAATCCAAGCAGATAGCAATCAGCTTCTTATAGGAAATGAGACTTTCTTCTTTAGTTTATCCTTTCAAAAGGAAGAGAAATAATTTCTGGTACACCATTTTATGGAAAAATAATGGAGTTTTTTTTTTCTTATTTTCAATCAGAAACTAAAGTTATCAGAAAAAAAGCAGAAAAAGGTGGTTTTTTTGATAAAAAGTGTTGTGATTTTTTTTTTTTCCCTAAAGATAATAGAGGTAACTCTGGTAGTGCTAGCCCAAGGACTGCCTAGCAGATTGACCATTGCTTTGGAAAAGAGTGTGTCTAGCCTTCTACTTGGTTTTACTCTATAAGGTCCATCAATGGCCCACTGTATTAAAGGAAGAATTAGCATGAGGTTTCTTGATTGTATGCATAGGCCATTTTGTTTGTCTGAATATCTGTGAATGAGTCAACTCGAACATTTTGACAATGACATCAGATAATAACCCTTACAATGAAGATTTGAGTCATTCCTCCTACACAAGATAGTCTCTTTTCTTTGTCAGGCTATTTGGAGGAAAGTGACAAAAGGAGTTTTTGGGGTTTTTTGCAAAAATTCAATGCATTTAGTATTTCTTAGAGATATTAAATGTGCCAGCTAAGCAGAAATATGATGATAACATAAATGTCTCAGAAAGTATCCATACCTCTAGTAGTAAAAACACAAATTGAAAATAATCCTTCTTCTTCTATAACCGGCAAAGGAGAATTAGGCCTAGAAAAATACAAATTAAAGTAGTATTGCAATAGCACATTATTTTTGTATCCATTTTCAATAAGTACAGGAGACAGAGGAGTTCTTTCATACTCCAAGCTTTAGTCAACGGGTCAGATTTTTGATCTAAGATAGATTGCAAGGACACTCCTTTAGGATCTTTCAAATTATGAAAGCAGTCTTAAAACCTCGTGCTGCAGCCATCCTCCTTGTTCATCAGTGAGGTCCTTTATGTGTAAGTGTGCCAAATGAGACCTGAAAGTCTATTTAGTTTCCTTAGATTTTTATCCTTATATTCCCCCACCCAAGGTTAAAAAAAAAAATCCTTTTCATGTATGTAGTGATGAGGACATTTTTTTTTTCTTCTAGATTTTTCTCTTACTAAATTCAAAGGCAACAGAGATTACAGAGAGTATTTCAAAAGTGAGAGAAGTGAGGTGCACTTCCTCCAAGTCATAGTTTTCCTTTGGAAAGAAGTCCAGATATACAGACATGGAGAACAGACCTTGGATGTCCTCCAATAGGACACCTGTCTGGTTGATGAAAGGAGCAGTACAGACACAACTTTTTCTCTTTTGTTTTGAATCTTAAATGAAGTCCAGTGGATGCCCTGATATGTAATAAAAATTGTGCTAAGAGATGATTATAGTCAAGGACTTAAAACACAGATTTTAAAGTAATTTTATAACTTTAGTCTAGACCTTTTGCCTACATATAGCATGGTGCTTCTTTGTTTCCATAATGTGTGTATTTCCACACGAGTGTGACATTGTGAATGCGTTGAGTCAATCCTACATGGTTAAGTGGTAACAGTTTTTGTCTAATTTTGTCCAAGGCGTTTCCTCTTCTAATCTGTGGAGAGAGGGAGGCATCTCCAGAAAAGGATCCATCTCATCATTAAGATATTTATTTGAGATAGATACAGTGATTCATTTTCTGGAGGGGAAAATTCACTCCATATAGATAACCTACTGAAATATTTTCAATTATGTGTCGAACTTCCTGACTTTTAAATATTGTCTAATTAAGGTCTCTTAGATTTGAGGAGCATTCTATCCCACAAGTCAAGTAAATAAGAAATGAACAAATAATTATACTCGTTATTTGTGGCACGTAGAAGTCACAGTTACTGATTTCTGCAATAGATGGACTTCGGACTTCATTGTGGCAGGGATGTTGATCAGGGCACTTGTTGCAAGACTTTGAGGTTCCACAAGTATTTGCTGGTAGTTTTGTCCGCTAGTGTTTGCAAGAAATCTAAAGGTTTGGGAAATGCAGATATATGGCTAGTGACAGGGAGAAGCGTGCTCCATCTCTTACATTCATTCAAGTATTTTCTCCTATGGTTAAAAATTATAATTCTTCTCCCTGATCATTTGTTTACCTGCTGTCAGAATCACTGGAGACTCTTGCTATTTCTCACATGCATTGCACGTTTTCAGAGTACTACAACTTGGTTATTTCTTTTCCCCTTCCCAAAAGACACAGCACACAAGTTTTTTTCTGCTGAAGGTCTTCAATTCCCTGCACAAACATTAGGAACTCCTCAGACATTCACGGTATTGAGCATGGATAAAGCAATGTCACTTTTCTAGCCTCATTCTTTGACAACAACATCAGGTGTCTAGAATCTATTATTTCAGAACAAATGAGCTTCACGAGTTTATCTTTTCAGTTGTCAGTCCCTTTTTTTTGCTTCAGCCTCTAAACAGGGGTTCTTAAGAATCTTCTGAACAGTGTAACAGTTTACTCTGCCCTGATTTAAAAAAAAAAAAAAAAAAGCCCAGTATATTTAATAAATCCTTCATTGGGCCCATGATTTTGGTTGAAATATTTTGTTGCAGTTTAAATATACAGGCATGTAAAATAATAAGATTTCAATCAAACTTGTGCCATCCCTTTTAACTCCAGACACGTAGCTGGGAATTACTGGATACAAGTTTGAATTTTTTTCTGAACTACCAAAATCAAAATTTAACATTTTAACAAAATAAAGTGGTCAAAATTTCAAAGATTCAGAAGAGTGTTTCCTGAATGAAGCATAATCTATTACAATCCATCATAATATATCAGAATAATATTACATTATCACTTGCAAATGAGAAGTACAGCTTTCATAGTTGCCAAGATGTACTTATCCACATCTGATGGTCACCATTAATTTTTAACAATCGTCCTGTCACCAGTCCAGTGAGCTGTAGAAAATACTGTGGAGATGGCACATTCCTTGATGATTGCAGTTAATGCTGCTGCCCCTCTGAATCAGCATGAAATGTAGACACTTTTATGACTGAATCTGCAATTTGGGATTTGATCATGCTATTTATAGCATTGCTAATGGTCTGTAGCACTGACAAGGGGTGTGTTGAAGTCATTCTCTCAGTTACTCTTGTTTTCTGTTATAAGGCAGAACAGACATCTGGATCTTATATTTCAGTAACTATACAGAAAATAACAGCACAAAGAGGTCATGATTTTCAGTGGTGGAAGATTTTAGTAGGCTTGGAGTTGTTTGATTGTTTTGGGTTCTTTTAATATTTGTGGATGTTTTTTAACCAATATTTTGAGCTAAAAAAATTAGCATTTTATTTTCATCTAGTTTCTGGAAGGTCAGTTTCAGTCACATGGCAAAGTGGAAGGAAGCTTAGTGACATCTCAAGAAAGTAAAGTTGAACTTAACAAAAACAGCTGTACATGGGTTTTAAAATTACCAGGCATCACTGTATTAGTAAAATGCAATTTTTGATTTTTATCAAAATACTTTAGAAACACTGAATCAGTGAAGAAGAACAACTTCTTAAAAAGAATAGTTTACTTCCAAGTCTACTTTTGTTTACAAATCCAGTTCCTAAAATGTGTAGTCTCTAATTTGTTTTAATTTCGCACCTAAAAACCCCATTACGTACTACAAAAAATATCTGGGAAGAATGCTTCTCAAGTTAATGACATTAGAGTATTTAGGTTATTGCCTGATTTTTATCCCTCTCTGAAAGTATATCTGAATATTACCATGCCAAATAGCTCCAAAAGTACCAAGAACTCTATTTAATGCCACAGTTCTCATGATTGCTGTAACCAATATGTAAAGAACAGTAGGAATTATAGCATCTTGCTTCATTATTTCATCTTTTAATTCTCATAGAACCATGGGGAGGAAAAAAACAACAGCAACAGTTAAGTACATTAATGATCCCTGGAAACAGTATTTGATTTCCTATGGGTTTGTGTCCCTTAATTAATTAACTACTTAAGTGATTTATACTAAGGTTTCTTTTTATCTCTCCATATGCTTGTGAAAAATTAAGCCATTCTTCTCCCTACAGGACAAACAAGTACTGGCTTGTGCCAGCTTGAGAGAATCAGACATCATCTCTAGCATACCAGCAGAGCTGTTTGCTCTCTGCCTCTTGGTTTCCCCCAACACAGAGCACAAGGAGTAAGAGATGGTTTAATCTGAACTGCTTTAATTGGCGCTAGAGAATTGTCCCCAGATGTCTAAGTTTGGCGTCCGCTACTACATTCAAAAATTGTTCTGTGGGGAAGTGTAGGCCTATTTTTTCAAGAAAACAGTAGGTTTTTTTAAATGTGTGGACATTAATACTGTGTTACTAAAACTCTGAAAACTTTCATCAGTTGAGGATATCATGGGAAAATGGACCTGCCCTCTTCTCTAGGGGTTCTGGAAGCAGTTGGAAATTTTCAGGTTTTAGAACAGCCATATAAGGATGAACCATAGAAGCATTACGTTTCATGGACATTGTGTTATGAGGATACAGCCTGTAAAGTATGTCCAGAAATGTGCTAAACATTTAATCTGTACTCTAGTATATATTTTGAATTTTTACAGGCAGTCTTGCCTATGTACTAATTTAGCTTGTGGGGCTATGATTTAGTAAGACTGAAGTAGGCTATCTATCGAATCCTTTTCTGCATGTTTTGAGAAGTACCAGTAATTCACTGAAATTTTTCCAGAACAATAAAACTTCTGAAGGCTGTGGTTATCTAAAAAGATTAATTTATTTTTTTGGTTTAGCCAAAAATTTCTATAAGTGTTTAATTCCCAGTTGGATAGTTATTTCTCCCTAATATCTGATAGAGACCTTTGAGTTGCTTCTAAGTTAGAAGTAGAGAAGAGAACTAGCAGACCAAAATCCTCATAAGGCTTGTTAACTTGCTTCCTGTGACAGATGCAGAAAGGAGGGATCTGTTTCTTTCGCACCTGCAGTGAATTCCCTTCTGAGCCTTGCAATGTTTCACCCTGGCACTGCAGTAGGTTCTCTGAGCTTCAGGAGAGCTACACTAAAAGAAGTAGCTACAGTGACTTTGTTAAGAGTTTCAGAAATTCAACAGTCACAAAGGATTGTGACAGACAACTGTATCATCATTTCTATGAACAGCCATACTTAATTATATAAATAATCGGAGCTAATTGACTAGGTTCCACCTGCTTCATTTCTCCAGATGGATTCAGAGACTAAAAATCCATGTATTTGTACAGGAATCAATCTTGGCACAGGCTTACACATTTTCAGTTATTTGGTTACACTAGAAGGCTTACTTTTAATGGTTGTTGGTTGGTTGGTTGTGTTTTTTTTTGTTGTTGTTGGTTTGTTTTTTTTGTTTGGTTTTTTTTTTTTTGTTGTTGTTGTTGTGGGTTTTTGTGGGTTTTTTGGTTTGTTTTTTTTTTTTTTTTTTTTTTTTTTTTGTGGTTTTTTTTGTTTGTTTGTTTTAATTACATATTCCATCATTTTTTTTTTTTTATATATAATATGCTCTATAGTGCATTCCAAGGACTCCATGTATTTGAAGTAAAAGCTTTTAAGCAGCTATGTCCCTTTACTTAAACAAGATGACAGGAATCTTGACATTAAATCACATGTCAAACACCTGAGCTCTAGGTAAACTTCAGTCGGAAGGACCTGAAACCTGTATCGTTGTATTTATGGGATTATAACACAAACTCAGACCAGCAGACACAAACCTCTTCTTACCCAGCCAGTTTAATATGGGATACTGTGCAACCATTGGAATACATGAATATTAGTATGCTGCTTATGTAGGAAGTCAAGTGGTTTTACAGCTGTAGTACTATGATTAATGACAAATTCTGGATTATTTTTAAGTTTTATCCAGGGGCTGCTTAGTACAAAACATACAGACAGCTCAGAGTTGGCTGTAGAACCATGGCAGTTGTGTTCCAAAAAACATACTGCATACATGCATTCCCTGGTGCACACCACAGGCTTTGTGTGCACATCATGGCTATGTCCTCTGTCCACTTTGGGATCTGCATCCCTCTGCCTCTGCATCCTTCATTCCTGACTAGAGCAAGGACTGTGTGTTCCACTGTGTACTATAATAGTACATTTACATTATTTGGATCTGGATAACTAGGAGCTAGGAAGTGATGCAAAACACAGACTGCCTCATGGGTAGTGTTTGTAGACAGCCTGATATGGGTCTGTGTTCAGGACACAACCTTCCTTAATTATCACTCAAAGACCCTTAACTGATAGAGACAGGGCATCTAAGAAAGGCAAGTATTATTGCTCACCGACCACCTGTGTTTTATGTGGTCTAATACATAAATTTGCTGACTAAAATAGACTGATTTTGACCTTATGCACTATAAGAAATGTTACTCAGAGAATATACTACTCTTCCTCATTCAGTGTTTTCATGTCACTTTTAAAGTCTTTGCTTAAATCACTAAAAGATACTTTTAGTAATTTTTTTGGTCTTGTCTGTCTTCCTTACCTACAGGTCTACTTTAAATCTCAAAATCAATGAATAAAATTATTCTATGAGGGACAGAATAAACTAAGACAGTTTGAAGATACCTTGCATGGTGTCTTTCCTTGAGTAAAGATTTGTGAGTACACTGGTCATCTACAGACTGGGACAGGGAAGAGCCTTTGGAGCACATTAGGAACGACCATTAGTTCTCATACATTTCCTTAAGCGACTATAATCAGAGAAATACCTGAAAGTTCTAGGTAAGTGTAAAGATGTCCTAAAATATATTGGTCTCTTCAGAGAGAAATTGGCTAGGGATTTACTAATGGGAATGCTTTCTAAAGTGGTCATATTTCTCTATAGTCAGGTTTTTGGATACAAACAAATTGGTGCTGGGTTATGAGGGGAAAAAAAATCTCTTTTTGCTTCACCTGATTTCACCTTTTTTAAAGTTATAGACTACAAAAGGCAACATACTCTTTTGGCAATGTGAAACCACTTTTGCCCTCTTGGCTAATGCTTCTTTGACAAATGTCAATGTACGCATTTCCTTAATATCTGTATCTTTGCATGGCTGTGGCCAAAATTTGTCAGTATAGAGTCTCAGATTCTTGAGAATTATTTAAGAGCTCAAATTGTCTGTTTTAATTTCCTGTTGATTTCCTGTACAGGTTTTGTATTGACTGAAAGTTTATTTCTAGCCTAGAAAGCTAATTGCATCCTGCATAAAAAGAACTGTGTCCCGTAGGTCAAGGGATGTTATTTTCCGCCTCTGCTCTGCTTATTGGAGTCCCCCTTGGAGTGCTTTATCCAGCCCTGGGGTGCCCAGAACAGGGAAAGATATGGACCTGTTAGAATGAGTACAGAAGAGGGACACAAAGGTGATTGAAGGGCTGGAGCATCTCTTCTATGAAGAGAGGGTGGGAGAGCTGGGGTTGTTCAGCTCGGAGGAAAGACTCTGGGGAGAACCCACTGCTGCCTTCCAGTACATAAAGAGGGCTTATGAGAAGCATAGCAAGAATTTTTAGCAAGCTCTGTAGTGATGAAACATGGAGCAACATTTGTAAATTGAGAGAGAATAGATTTAGACTGAACATAGGGAAATTCTTTGCATTAAGTATGGTAAAACACTGAAAGAGAAGGATCAAAGCCCAATCTAACTTGGCCCTGAATGCTTTTAAAACTCTGTAGAATCCGGAATTTCACTGGGCAATCTCATCTATTAAATGATGTCGCTTCCTGTGGCAGGAGGTTTGGACCAAGAGACCTTTAAAGGGTCCTTTAAACCCAAACCATTTTATGTTTTTGTAAATCTACTGAGTGCTTCTACCTCCATCAATGAAAGTCCATTGGATTAAGGGCATAAACTGAAATGAATAGCTTTAAAATCTCATGTTTTAGTGAGCCACCAACACATGTGTAAGTGGTTTTTTTGGGTTTTTTTCAGGCTTTTAAAAAATAATTATCTGTTCCACTCATTCTACAGTATTAACAAAATGTTGCAAATACTTCTACAACATATTAAATTGATTACAAAAAGATGATTAGACTGTTTACCCATTAGCATTGCAGGAAATGCTATGAGGACATCCTCAGCCACTGGTAAGCTCATGCCTGAAGTATTGTGTCTAGTTCTAGTTCTATTGTGTCTATCAGGTATGAGATGTGAACATACTGGACAGAGTCCAGTGAGGGGCCACAAGGGGGATTAATGGAATGGAACATGTCTCTTGTGAGGAAAGACTGAAGAGCTGTCACTGTGTGGGCTGGGAAAGAGAAGACTTGTGGGGGGAGGATCTCATCAGAAGGAAAGGTATAAAGAGGACAGAGAAAAGGTCTTTTTTACAGTGCTGCCCAGTGACAGGACCAAAGGCAATGGGTGCAAATCAAAACATGGGAAGTTCCCTCTTAACATCAGGAGACACTTTTTAATGTGAGGGTGACTGAGCGCTGTCACATACTTCCCAGAGCATTTGTGAATCTCCCTTCTTGGAGATATTCAAATGTCATTTGGACATGGTCCTTGAGCATCGTCCATGAGCAACCAGTTTCAGATGGCTCTGCATAAACAGGGTGGTTGGACACCCAGGTGTCTCTTCCAGCTTGAATTCTTACATGATTTTGTGACCCTTTATCTTTTGAGGACCCCTCAGTACCAATGTTACTTTGTGCTAAGGCCAAACAAACTAGAAATATAATAAAAATTATTGAGTGTGAAGAATTGAAGTGGGACCGGATGACCCGATGTGGTGGGTCCAACCTTACCCATTCTGTCATTCTGTAATACTTTACACTGGTAGAATTTCAGGTCAGTGTCTCAAAGCTTCACTGCTTCAGGCTCTATGGTTTGCCTCCTGCAGCTGTATAAAGCACATTTATTTTGTGGGCATAAAGATTAGGCTCTAATAATGATGAGGTGGATCAGTGGAAACATGCAAGAGGTGATCCCCTTTCCCTGACTGTTTAGAGCAGGGGAATGACCAACACACCCAGCGTTTCTCTCGTGGCATGGGTTTCCCTGTGTCTAGGTTTCATCAGGGGTTGCATCCATATGCAGCCTGGAAGTGCTACTCATTACTTACAGTGACTAATTTAGTCAATGTAATTATAGATTCACTAATACAGAACTGAACATTCTTCTCATGATCAACAGTCACTCAGAGCCAAGAAACTTGACAGGCATTTGCTTCATTTAGTACATGTGCTCTGAGCAGCACAGTGTGAGCCAAACCTTTGTCTTGCACAATGTCTGACTACAAATATGCCAATTGTTCTTAAATTTACAGTTTGCCTACTTTTTTCTCATTTTCTTCACATTTGCTGAAACCTTGCAGGTTTTTTGTCATTAAAAATATATGCTAACATGCAGAAAACAATAAAAAAGGAAAGGACAATGACTGGTAAATATAGCTTAGTTTCTTTAAAGCAATTAAATTTAAGCACTAATGAGACTCTAACAGTAAGTAGACTATTGTATGTTTTATAATATAGAGATGTTATGACTATGAAACCTTGAAAAAAAATGGCTTGAAAAAACTTGTTAAAAGAAAAATAAGATTGATGCTGTTATTGTGACATTTTTTTCGTTTTGATTTGGTAAAGATTAGTGAGGTAATTAACGTAGTTTTGAAAGAATTTTGTTATTGCTTTCATTTCAGTGCCAGATTGCAGATGTGACAACGCTCTGGTGGTCCAGTAAGGACCGACTTTTCTAATATGGATATGTATTTCTGTAGTACTGCACTGGCTACTTTTGCAGCAGCAAGATTTGATAGGATTTAGAAGATATAAGATGTTCCAATTTCATCACAAGTATCATTGCAATATAGCTTCAGGTTTGCAAAAATAATTTGGTCATCTGAAAATACTGCCTATGTAATGCCAACTTTTGTGCTAATGTGAATTTCCAGCTGTGTAAAGTAGAAGTGTAGGTAAATTCAATTTAACCTTCCCAGAGGCACAGACTTGCGTACTTCTTTCTGAAACTAATCAGTTACTCATTCATGAATCTCATTTTCCTCAGTCATATCTTCATACTTTACATTTCAACCTTACATTGCCTTAACTTTCAAAATTCAGTATTCAGCTATGAACAGTGAAAAACATTTAATTTATATCTAAGATACTCCAAATAAGCTATTTGTAGTTTATCTCCTTCCTCAAAGAGAACAAGTATTACTTGGCTTCTTTTTGTGATAAATATTCTTTTTCTTTCCCACCTCTTCATAATTTTGAACTTCTTACCTAGTTTAATAGAGAAAGCCAAAGTTTAGATAGGAACACTTAAAGTTCTGTTAAAACAAATTGCAGAACGCAGAGATTCTGAAAGAAAGGCAGAAAAATCTCATTGTGCATTGACTGGCAGAAGCGAGAGGCACAATTGGCACATGCAGCCTGGCAGGGGAGGTGGTGCTCCTAAAGCTTCAATCTGCCCCGTATCTAGCAATGTTGTGACAAGTGTCCACTTCATGTGGAGATGGCTTAGGAAAAAAAAAAAATTACACATTTATAAGAAAGCTTTTTATCAGTTCTGTTCTGAAAACAAGTTCCTCCTAATCTGGGATTATTCTAAATTTATTTCTTTTCATTTGCATTTCTTGACCAGTATCTTCCCTTCTCTTTTCTCCTTCTCTGTTTTCCTTTATAATTTTATTTTCTACTTAGTCTTATTTGTTCCTATGCCTTTTTTTCTACCTGGTGATCATGTCTTCATATTATTCCAGTGTTTGTCATCTTGCAGCATGTAGACCACAAACGTTTCACAGATACCAGAAAATGGTATATGAGGTGCTGAGTTATTTTTTTAGTCAGACATTTACATGGAGATTTATATAAAGAAGCAAAGCAGAGAAGGTCATAAACATGGTTGCCAGTGTGCATTGTGTTGGTATTTTTTTATCCTTGTAGAATTGTTGTTGAGGATTCTGTCCGACCTGCAATTACAGACACTATTTTTTTAATCTCATGTATTAGCACAGTTTTCCAGTGCACTAAATAAACAGTCTTCACTCATCCTGTTACAAGCTACAGTGTTCTGGATGAATTTCTAATATTCCCTCTATGGTCCATCTACCAAAGAATATGTGATATAAGACAAAATCACCTGTGGATCCTCTTTCTGTGTTTTAAACTACTAAGGCTCAGGCATCATTATTCGGATTGAGTTTTTTTTAATGACTCCATATCTGCTCCATATGATTTATTTTTTTTTTTATTGTTTTAATACTTCAGTTGCATTATGGTTTTGCAGGCTAAGAGAAATCAGTCACTGCAGGACTCTTTATATTATACTACACGCTAAGCAAAAGCGGTGCAGTTTTCTTAGTGCTGGGTAATAATTTCTATCATAAGGTAGTTACAGGCAAGATATAGTCATCACCATATATATGGGGATTTGGGTTTGGGGTTCAGCTGGTCCTCGTCCTGCTTTCCTGCAATGCTGCAAGCAGATCAAACACACATCTTGCAGTGCAACCTGTTGGTGTTGAAAGTGAAAAGCAGTAGATTAGAGTAATATCTTAAAGATTATGTGTTTTTCAGGTTATATACCCTTTCCTTTTATTCTTGATTAATTAGTGTTGTTGGTGTTGTGGTTTAAGCCCATCTGGAAATTAAGCACCACACAGCCCCTCACTCAAGCCCCCTTTCTCTCTGCTCCCAATCCCAGTGGAATGGGGAGGAGAATCAAAGTAAAACCTCTATATTAAGATAAGAAAAATTTAATAATTGAAAATAAAATACAATATGGTAATAGTGGTGAATGATAATACTACTACTAGTAATAAAAAGGCAAAAAACAATTGTGCATAATGCAATTGCTCATCACCTGCTTGCCAATGTCAGACCCCTGTTTCCAAAACCAGATCAGCACCTCTTCCAGGTACCTCCCCCCAGTTTGTATATTGGGCGTGATGCCATTTGTATACTGGGATGATGATGCTTACCATTATCCCATTAGCTTCCCTGTTTATCTGTTTTGATCAGCATACATGCAGACATCATTCCCTTTGTCAAAGGTTAATAAAATGTCCACAAAAAAACGTTTGTTGGATTAATTTAGTCCACAACTTTGGCCTTCATCCTTGGTAGCAGTCTTTCAAGCAGAAAAGATGGTTTGAGGTGTTGGATTGTTGCACGCTGCACATTTGAGTCAGTTGCGACTTCAGCACTGCTGTGCTTCTTCAGTTTTATCGAAGTTCATTCTTCGTTGGTGAGAGTGTGATGATCAAATGAAAGTCAGGCTCAGACCCCCAGAGCACTTGTGGTTAAGATCAATGCTGTGAGGTGATGCACATGTAGTCATCAGAGAAACAGTAATATACAGTGTTGAATAGTTATTAACTATAGCTAATAATTACAGTTTAATTCATTGGCTGTCTTCACCCAAAATCAAAACCTCTTGAGGCACACATTGGACTTCCTAATTTTCCTGCATTACCCACAAAGTGCGCCCAAGTCCTTGAGCGAAAGTAATGCTATGGTTGGGTTTACCTTTGTCTGAGACAGGAATAACTCTTTTTACCATAACTTTTTCCCCAGTATCTTTTAAATGTGCACTACAGGAACTTCATCCCTTTCTATGGTATGTAATGTTTTAATTAGGCAGGGCCAGCCTAACTGGCAGATCCGCTGGTTTTGACTAGCTGGGTGGCCTTTGCTAAAAACGTATCCCAGTGTTTGAAGGTCCCACCACCCACTGCTCTGTGTAGTCTCCAACAGCAGACAGAAGTGAGGCTGCTGGTGCTCCTGTGCTATATCTCAATTTAGTAAAAATTTTCCCTAAAAAATTAAACTGAGTTTATTCAGCTGCACTGCACTAAACTAGTCCTTGGATCTCATATAGCTGAGCCATTGGGAAGTGGATTAGAGATTTTAACCCGATGCAAGGCCAGGTGGATATAATAACACTTAAAAAATGATACATTGTTAAATTAAAAATTCATTCTTAATTAATTTATTCAGTTTTGTAGTAGTTTAAAAAGGTGATGAAGAATAGTGGAAATGCAACAGCACCATAAAATCAGTGCAGGAAATGAGATTCTTCGCAGCAGACCTAAGTTCCTGATCAAAACGGTGAACTTAATGCTTAGCATGTGGTGTGACAGTGCACTCCTCAAAGACATTAACATGTTCAGCTAAGGACTTCTTTTAATCTTCTAAAAGAAAGACATACTCCTATAGCTGCTGCTCAAGGGATCAGGAAGTTTCTATAGCATGGTTTTGAGCCCTCAGTAATACTGTAGGTTGCTTTTTTATACTTCATAGAGTATTATTATTTCAGTATATACTAAAGTTTTAGTCCAATAATTATTAACAATCAAGAGAGACAGTCCAGGTCTGGTGATTTTTCGTTTGTTCGTGGTTGGTTGTGTTGTGTTGTTTTGTTTTGTTTTGTTTTTTGTTTTGTTTTTGTTTTTTGGTTTTTTTTTTGTTTTTTTTTTTTTTTGTTTGTTTGTTTTTGTTTGTTTGTTTTTGTTGGTTTTTTTCTGTAGTGATTGCAAAGCTTGAACTTTAGAACAGCAGTTCAAAACTTTTTTGCCAGTTTTAACTATAGTAGTATTACTTATTGAAAATGCAACTACAAGCTGAAAAACAGAAAGCTTAATGTAGAATGTATGAATATTTTAAGCATGTGGTAGACATTGGTAATTAAGTTAGCATATTGTACCTGAGTTCAGGATGAGAAGATTAATTGTGTAGCTGTATATGTTAGAAAAGAATATTTTGGAAGATGGGGAATGCCAACTAGATTTAAGGGGAAAAAAAAAACCTCATTCCTCTAACTCAATATATTCTCTAACCTTTTACTGGTCATCAGTTACTCTTCAACTTACAGCAAATTCTTACAATCTGAAAAGGTAATTCTATTATTTGTTGTTCTAATAAAAATATAAAATATTATAATATTATATAGTTATAATATTTTTCTTTTAATACCTTATATATATTATTGCTGAGTGTAGACAGGTTCTGACCAATTGAGTCTCCTAGTCCTACACAATGTTCTATCCTAAGCAGTGATAAAGCAAAATATTTTTAAAACAAGCATGAAATTTTGCCTAGATTAAATAACCAGAAATAATTTCACAAGATAGTGACAAAATTTAATATTACATTAGCGTATCTTAAGATAGTGATGAAATCAGGTATTTTGTAGTAATTTTATACATTTTGTGCATCTTATACAATTTATACCAAATTCACACTACATACCTAAAGAAGTTTGGGTTTGTTTTTTTTTTTTTTTTCATTCATCAGGTAAGATGGAAATGCTTGCTTTCTTAAATCTTAACCTTTGTATCATAACTAGTAGTATACAGCTGCACTGATTTGATAGCAGAATTTTAACCTCGTCTCTGATTCACTAGATTTGAAAAACTTGTTTCAGGAAATCTCTAACCTTTCAAAATTCATTGCCGTCGCATTTCACAACCAGACTGAACTTCTAGACTTTGTAACACATTGCAAATAGTGAAGGGAAATCTGATCTTCTGCACTACAGAGTGACTCTTATAATTATTTGAAGCTAAAAATTTTATAAGCAAGGGTATAATTTCTCCAAGTGTCCCAATGATTATGAACTTTTTTATTTTGAAGATTTAAGAACTGATATGTGACTAAACTGTGTGCTGAAAAACAAATTAATACATTTCCATTTTTTGAATGTAATACAGAACTGAGTTCCTTTCTGACTGTTGAATATTAGATTCATTATGTTAGCCAAATGAAAGCAGAATATGTATTCAATTAATGTCAAAATATAAATTAGAGGCTCTAAACTCTCTTTATTTTAATAGGAAGATTTCATCTCCTTATCAGCACAAGATGAAAGTAAAACAGAATTCTGCTTCCATTGGAAAAAAGCTTCAGCACAGGATTTTTTTTCTCTGTAGAAGGCACTTTTGTATATACCAGAGAAGTTCAAGAGCATCTTTCTCTGACCTTTTTCACGGATTAAATGCAGTGAAATAAATTGTGCTATACAGGGTACTGACTGCAAGCTGAAGTTCTTGCATCAATGAATTTTCCATTTAGTAGTATAGTTTACTTTCTTACTGGAGTTCTAACTAGTGCATTTTTGTTATATTTCTGACTCTGGGTCCTGCAAATGTTTTTTAGAGTAATAATTGAATGTTTAGGGGCTGGAGGATATCCTAGTACAAATGTTACAGATTATGTGGATAATAAGGACATTCTTCTAAGGAACTTTTAATTTAGACTGTCATTTTGCAAGAAAATTAATTTGATGTATATCAGTTAGAGGTTTTCTTTGAATGAGAGATATAGAAATGAACTTATAATGTTTATGTAGCTAGTATCTCCTTAGATAACATATTTCCATTGACTTAACCTCAGTTTAGGAGTTGGGTTGTTGAATTTCACATTAGCAATGAAGCTATTTAAACAAGAATTGAGTTTGAATGTAGGAATTCTTTATGTTCTTCGTTTCCTCTGTGGAGTGTGAATCATTTCATTATCTATTTTGGTTTCCATTTTTTTTACTGTCACATACAGCATACAAGAAAAAAGAATGCCTCAGAAATGCTTAACAGTGTTTTATGTTCTTTCACCATCTACAAATACGCTTAACGGAACAGTTTCTTTCTGTCTAACTCAATACAAACACCTTAAAATAAGCTTGTGTGGCTGTGCAAAGAAATGTTTTTTAAGTTTTAGTTATGAATGTAGTATAGTTTTTTTATATTGTAAGTTTTAGTATAGTAGATACCTTGAAAGAGCCCCTTTGTCTTAAAAGTAGCTGATAAAAGTTTTTAAGACAACCAGAGTCTCTGCACAGAGTCTCTTCCCTATTGTTTCCCTTTTGTTATATCCCTGTTTCACGTATGATCTTTTCCCTTGTCCATCACAGAATTCTTATCTTCTAGGTCCAAAAATTCGGCCCCTGGTTGGCAAAACCCCGAAAGACCACCCCCAGACCTATTTAGGATTTGTTAGTGTTTATGTAATCTAGCTGGCATGTATCGTTTTAATTGTTTTATTGGTTTAAACACGTTGTACCCACCCCTGAGATTCTTTGTACAAAAACGCCCTGCAGCCCAGGTCCGGGGTCTTTTGGAGGCACTGGCCTGAGGCTGGGGGACCCCTGACCCCCCCACCAAATAAAGCCTCTTTTTTCAAAGCCTCTAAAAGTCCCCTCTTTTACCACCGCCATGTCAGCGTGAGCTAAGCTGCCTGTAAGCCAAAACCCCACCAACGAACTTTACTAAAGCGTATCCAGAAAGCAGCCGGGGGCCCAGCCTGAATATCGAGCTAGGCCAAAACCAGATACGCACTGTCGCAGCACCCAGCGCCCTGGGGTTGTGACGCAACAAGCTTGTTTTTCTGCTATTAGATAACAAAAATAGACATTAGTTTTTGCAAACATGGACATATTCAGCTAATATCTGACAAAAAGCAGAGAGGGAATTTCTGCCGTGGAGACTTGATCTCATGCAGAACTGACGTTTCAAATTGTAATGACTTCCGTAACTTCACCTTTTTTTCCTTTTAAAACATATAGAGCTCAAGAATAAAACTAACACAGTAATTATTACTTAAAAGAACTTTCCACAACAACATTTTTTTAGTACTTTGAAATCCAAAAACTGTGTCTTAATGAATTCATTAAGTCTAAAATGCACATCAAAGAGTTTCTCAAAAAAAAAAAAATAATAAAAATCATTCAAGGCATGAACATGTGACCTGCTACAGTAAAACCACAACTGATATTGTTGGAAGAAATGATAGCTTGGATGAGAATATGATTGGCTTTTGCCTTAAAATTTTCTACTTATGTGTTTCTAAATTTTCTCACATAATAGAAGAAAATAGTTAATTGAATGGATCAAAAGAGACAACAGTTTTCCCACCTCACAATTCTGTGTAGTATCAACATTAATGAAGACTTTGTTGTAATAAAGGAAGAAGTAATCTTCATTCTGTCTTTTGTGACAGAAAAATAGCATAGTTATTTTTCCTGAGAATTTTGGAAACCGATTTTCTGAGTGACATATTTACAGAACCATCTTTGTACTAAAATGATACAGAAATGCACTATTGTTTGTGAATTAAAGACATTATGTCTTTCATGGATCCCAACACCAACTTCCACTAGGCCTTATTCAGGAAAGCTTGAGTTTTCATTCTAGTCCTTATCAGTTTGATAATCAATTATATCACTTGGTAATTGACTAAACTTGGTGTGTGCCCAACCCAGGACTGAGGATTTTTTGTATAAAGTGAAGATAATATTCTTGATTTATGTGGCTATTTCAAGGGCTAAATAAATGTCTGAAATATGTTCTGAGAGACAGAAGGTGTAGGTTCTGTTTATTAAATAATGGTATCAGTCTTTGACCATGTTACATCACAAAATAGGGAAGTAAGAATTAAAGTCTGTCTTTAAAATTCTAGACATATTACTTCTGGCTGTTTGCTTTGCTGAATGTCCAGAAGGTTGGCACTTTTCTGCAGGACACATCAAGCCCAGATTTTCAAACTTATACTTCAATTGTGTGACATTTGTGAGTTCAGTACTTGTTTTTACCTAATACTTGTTAGCAGATTGATTATTAGGTCATTTTCTTTCTCTTTATAAAACACAAATGAAACCCCCCAACAAAAAATCAATGGTGGAAAAAAAATTGAATCACCAACCTAGTGGAAAAACTTTAACAAACCATGTTTTAAATTATATTTCCAAAATGATTAAACACTGGAGAGATTATATATATATATATATATATTTTTTTTTTTTTTTTTAATGGATCTGGTCTGTTGCTTGAACTTGTGGGAGGGAAATGTACTGATGTATGTGCTACCAGAGTTCTCCACTGTAAATGAGTTCTGGTGAAAGCCTTATGCAACTTACGTGGTGATGCAGTGAGACATTCCCTTTATTCTAAAGAGATCAGCCAGGTACATCAGAGGGAGTGTTGATTCTTGAGGGAAAAGTAGGAATCCAACCTCTTAGGCCTTATTTTCAATGCTATTGCTTTGTCTTTTGTGACTCTGAAGGTTATCTATGACCTCTGAGTTCTTACCTGAGTCCTGCAGGGACCGCAGAGTGAAGAACAACTAGCATTTTGATCATAGAAAGGAAGCAGGGCTCCACTTCAGTGTGATTCTGCCTTGACTACCAGACCATGTTGCTGTTTTATTATTACCAGAAAACCTCAGTCATTCAGGCTGATGACTGAGAAACCCATTGGGAGTTATTAAAATACTGCTATACTCTTCCTCTCTACCCCTCACCAAATACATTTGATTTATTGATTTGTATCAATGATTTTAAACTTCAATGATCAATGATCTTCCAAACTTCAGAAAATGGAATGGGAAAATGATTAAAAAAAAAAAAATCACAGGAGGTAAACATTGTAAAGAGCATGAGTACATAACCATAAGACTGTGTGAGAATATTTTTTATGAGCAGTGCAGCAGGCTCACACAAATCATTAAAAATTACAGCACAGACTTGTAGCTGTAAGATTTGCATTCCTCTACTGTTATAATTTATTTCTTATGTTTTGATAGAGCCCAGGAGTCCCATGATAGACTCCAAATGAGCTTCGTTCTCTGTTCTGCAGAACAAAAAGAGACTCTCTGTCTTCATTTATCTCACTATGAATCGATTAGCAGGTTTCTATGTATTTATGAAAGTTTTAATGTAAAAGTTATTTTAATTATTCCTGATTATTAAGTTATGATGATAGGCTAGGGATTAAATATTTTGTTAGAATTAATGACAATTAATTGTCACTGTATTGCAAAACCTCACAGGAACAGGAAACCAGCAGATGTTTTTCAATACTAATTAGAAATCAATTTTCCTTTCCAATTTTAGAATAAACCACAGATATTTCATCAATAGCTCATTTAGAACAGAATCAAAAAGAGAGATTTGTCACTGCTGTCATTATTGCATGACTGTTCATCCTGTACTCCAGCACCTGGGAAAAGCCAAAAACAAACAAACAAACAAAAACCAAATACAGGCAGAGCTGCGGAGAATGCCACAAACTGACATTTTGTTTAACATACTCCTTTTTTTCCACAGAGATAAAATAGGTGAACTCTTTCCCAGCTACAGAAAAAGTCTAATGTCTCCAAGTACCTTGAGGTCTCTCTATCATTCATGTTGCATGTAAACAGTGTTATTCATAAACAGTCTTCAAAAAATACCTTATCAAAAGCTGGGGTATTTTTTTTTTTCCTAATCATTTTCCCATTCCCTATTTCCTCTTTCAGTAAATGAAGAAATTAACCTGCATAAAAGACACTTAACAGAGCCTAATCGTACAGGATTTCCAGACTGGAGATGCATGCATTAACCTTGAACAAAATTTTCATCTCCTGGATATTCATCAAAATTGAATTAATCTTTTTTTCTCTACAAATTATTCCTTTAGTGTGTGCACTTCTACACACATACCAACAAACAGGCAAACATTGCCCTATATGGAAGAACCACCTATTCCTAAAACAGCTCTTATACTTCAGTAAATATGCATGTATATATGTTTTTATACATAAATTATATGTAAAGTTTATCTTTGTTCAACAAAAGAATCTCCTGCAGTATTCAAGAAAACACTAGTTCATCACAGAGAGTCACAGGGATTCAGTGAAGTTTTATTAACTTCTTTAACTACACTAGAAATTCAGAGAAATGGGTTATGTATATTTAAAAAATTGTTTCATCCTTGGTTACTAACCTTTGTACTTAATTTCCTTTGTTGTTTGAATACTGACTTATTAATCCATTATGTCAGAAGCATAATTCCTTCCTGGTTCCTGAACAAATTATTCACAAAGAGAATAAATTAAAATGCTTCTGGGGGAACGATCTGCTTTATAAGCAACCCAGATACCTAATGTATTAGACCTAATTAATATGACTATCTGAAGCACTAATAACTTTAAGTTACATTATTAGATATTCTTTTGTTTCTTCAGAGTTATTCAGTGTAACGGAGGTACTGGTGCTCTTTACCCATAATGACAGTGCTCACTGTGCAAACACATTCAAGAGAGAAAATAATCTCTTCCATAGTCTAATACATTCTCCCCACTTCACACACAAATTAAGGAAAAAAAGTCAAAGCAGAAAGCCCATTGTTTGTTATAGGTCTAATTCCCAGTGATGTCTTTTACTGCAGATGTAGTACAAATGTGGCAAGAGTGATGGCCATGTTCCTTTTTGCTTCATCTCTCAAGCTGCCCAGAATGTGTCTGCTTGGTCCAAGTTCTGCTAGTGGAGGTTTTAAGGCTCTAAGGTGTCAAAGAGAGAGAGATAAAGTGGTATGGCGATTTATGCTTAGTGCATAAAGTGGGTAAAAAAAATCTGGTCAGGAAGGAAAGATTATTTTGGTAAGAACCATTTCCCTGACACCATCAGGAATTTATTGATTTTATTTTAAAGATTTTAAATTCTGCTTTCAAGAGCATTCTAAGACAGCTGTACATATCTTTCACTTCAAATGGGATTGATTTATCTTTCTGACCTGCCATTTCCAAAATGGAAGCGTTCTCTCCCAAATCCTAAAGGTAAAAATATTCAACAGAGTGGTGCTTCCTATAACTTTTTCTGTAATACATATCTCTGCTTGGTAGAGTAACTTCTCAGAGATTCTAAAATTCACATTAACTTCAAACCTAAATAATGTCAAATGTTTGCAATCCTATAATGCAACTCTAAGAAGTATTGGAATCCAGCTGTATCTTTACAATACTGAAACTAACGATTTTTAACTCTCCTGTTTAGTATATAAATCAAAAAAATATAATCCAATAATATATAAGGGTTTTGCTTTACTGGAATATTTTAGTTTGATAGATCATATTTAATTTATAAATTTTATTATAAAATAGTGGAATATTTTTCTTGATGAAAATAAACTATTCCGTTGTGACAAGAAATCAATTCAGTCTTAAGAAGAAAAAATAATTTTAGTTTATCAACATTACTTGTAGGAAAAAAAAACCCGCAATAATCCATCAGAATGTTTTAAAAAAGTTTTTGTAAAATGCAATTGTTGAAAACAGGACTATACTCTTTTTCTACCACGTTCCCCAAATGTTATGATACCAAGTCGATAATTGCTTTGTGATGCCCATGCTTCTGGATTTTACTTGACAAATGATAAAGGAGAGGATCATTGTTTGTTTTTATGATACTTAAATATCACAGCATTCAATTGTATTTTAATTCTTTATCAAAAATATATTGCTTGGTTCTGAAAGAACAGAACTTGGCTTTGGTTAGCATATATAAAAACATGAAATACAAATTTCAATCCTGTGCTCTACCACTGTGGATGTGCATATTGTCAGAAACTATTTCAGCAACAATTCTGCCTTTTGTGTGGTTACAAAGAACATTTTTTTGGTCCTTATGGGAAGAACTGGGAACAATCATGGTGTACCAGATGGAATACTCTACAGTGATAATGTTGTAATTCCATCATCTTTTGTTGAGCACAGGTTTTAAGGTGCACGTACTGTAGAAATAATTCGGACTCCTCCGAATCTTTTAAAAATTGAGAGTTTTATATTGTTTTGGTTTGTTTGTTTTGGTTTGTTTTTCTCAGACTAAGCCTGCATTGTAACTAAGGTATGTATTCAGCCTGTTCTAAAAGTGTCTGCCCTTCTCCATTTTTCCCAACTCATAGCTCTGCAAACACAAGGCCTAATCATTTGTGTGTCCTCATAGCAAGACATTGTACTGCCCAAAACCAAAGGAAAAGAAATAGATAGATAGTTCCCCTCTTTAATGATGTTAAGGCATCAGTGCTTGGATTGAAGTAAAGGGCAAGCTGGCATAAAAGTAAATTAACAGAACAGTACAAGGATTTACATGCATATTTGTAAGAAATGTTTGTTTTCATAAGCAGCACAGAAAGCAAACTTAGAGGTTCTCAGTGTTAGTCTGAGGAAAAGGCTGAACAAACCACTTACCAAAAAAAAAAAACCAAACTTGAAAAATGTGGAGCAGCAATTGAACATTGTTGGTTTCTTAGTGTGGAGCAGGATTTGATGAACCAAAAGATCCCTTGAAATATTACATCATATGAAAAAAATTAATTCCAATTCCTTCTCTATCCATAATTGTATATTCAGTCAATACTGGAATATAAGATTCTTCTGAAGCACATTTTACGGGAAGCCTTTGAAATACTGCCCAGATTATATGATTTTAATGATGTACATCAGCATTCCATTGACAAAGGACCAGGAAGGTCATAGAGATGTTTAATCTTCTGTTTCATTGTTTTTCTATGAATGATTTAATTTTACTTTTTTTAAAATTGGTGGTCAGACAAATATTTGTCATGTTAATGTTGGAAGAAAGCATGTAAACTTACATACTTTTTGAGAAAGGAAAATAATTTTTGACTGTAAAAAAAAGAAAATTAAGGCTTTCTTACCATGAATATATTTTATTTTCTAATTTTTTTCTGTTAAAGATGTAGGAATCTTTTATTTTTCACTTTTATGTTAAATTATACTTTTTAGATGTAGCAATATTGGATATGAAATTTTTATTCAAATTTTCCAGAGTAGTACTATAGCAATGTAGCAAAATTGATATTTTCTGCCTAATTATCTCCATAAATGTAAAATACTAATACATTGAATATTATTTTAAAATGCATTAAAGCATGATTTTAAAAGTACATAGTCATTTATTTCTCTATCATATCCAAATGCATCTCGTGATCACTCCAGAAGAGGAGTGCCATAAGAAGGCACAGTTCGTATTTTCCTGACAACATCTCTGATAATTGCTGATAGTGTTCCCATGTTGGCTGGAGACAGTTCCTTGGGGACTTGGTCCACAGAATCTGTTTGTCTAGCTTGACTTTGCTGATCCTAACAAGAATGAATTCCCTTAACACTGGGGAATTTATAAATGCTGAGGCTTGTCTAATCTGATCTTGTATGCAAACATGAAGTAGGATAATTTTTGTACAGAACAATTATGTGTCTTAAAAAGAAATCATATTCTGTTACATAACTCTTTCAGTGAAGTCTCATGAGTAAATTCTCCATTCTTTTCATCACAGCAGTCTAAACATGGCAAAATTGGATCTTGTTACTCAGCTGTGTCTGATAAAATCTGCAGTTGAAGTTTTAGAAATGTAAGTTTCAGTGGTCCACTAGAACAGTAAAAGGTTCAGCAAAAAATATAAGGTATCTGTTTTCTGATGTCTAAGATCAGCAAGTCCAACCATTAACCCAGAATCACTGTTCTCTCCACAAACCCATATTGCCAAGTGCCTTTTGAACTCTTCCGGGGGTGGTGATTCTACCACTTCTCTGGCAGAAGGTAGAAGTTTTTGCCCGTCTGGAGCCAGTGATGATGTTTATAAAAATGCAATTGTAGACACTTTTGTGAATATTGCCGTTCTTCATGTATTGCAGATTCTTACCTGAGTATGGGCTGATAAGTTATTAGAGAAAAAGAGCTATTAGGATTCTCACTAAAATTTAATGACTTAAAGGGTTTACATTTGACAGCTACGTATGTATCGATCAATACTTTTTTTTTGTCTCAAACCTTTTTTATAGTCAGTGGACAAGAAAATCTGCTGATTCTGAAATAGATAGAACTAATGTACTTGAACAATGGTATGTACTGCCATTTTCTGAGACAGAAGCAAGACAGTAAACATCACTGCACAATGGAAAGATACTCCCGTTTTAGATATTATTGTGGTATCTTCTTAGAACTGGAGTTAGCTGAATCAAATCAATGGTGAATTTTCACTACCACTGTTGGATGGCCAACGAGATACATAGACAATAGAGATAACAGCTTAGATAAAGAGGAAATAATAGGAAATAAAGTTCTTTTTATTTAACCATGTATGCTCCTTGTATATTATATAATTTGTAAATTGTATTTTACATGTGTTTGTTATATGTAGAGTGTTTCTTACTCTTTTTTGTTTACTTTTGATGGAGAAACTTCTGATATTAGATGATTTGCTCTATCCCCTCTCCTCATTCCAGAGGGAATCTCTGCAAATTGAAAATCACATTAGGAATTAAGAAGTGTCAATTTACTGCAATGCATCTCAAAACTTTAATATAAACACAAAATATTAATGTGCACAGGGTTCTAAAATCAACTGGAGTTACAATGAAAGGAAAGCTGGGAGCAATCTGCTCTGGACTGTGCACAAATATTGAAAATTAATTAAGCTGAAATACATTATTAATATGTAACCTAGACCAGAAAGTACTTCAGAATATTTGAGGAAACTACTTAGATTATTTATTTGTTGTTCAGAAAATAAAATAAAATTTAAGCCTTAAAGTTTTACAAATAGCCTGATAACACCATTCTATTTATCCTTTCACTTCTGATATCTTTGGATGAAAGAGAATATACATATCATATATACCATACGTACACATATATTTATATATGGACATATATATATGGACATATATATATATGGTATCTTGCATCCCCATACCATCTGCGCTTCTTCTTTACTGTGACTGTCCAAAATAACTGTTATTAGAATCATAGACTCATTGAATAACAATTTGAGAAGTACTTGGATCACATGATTCAAACCTTCTCGGCAGCAGCAATGGTCTAGACAAGATGGCCCAATACCCTCTCCAGTTTAAAAGTGTCCAGTATTGAGAAATCCACTACTTTCCTGGGGAGATTTTTTCAATATCTTGATTGTCCTCATTGTGAAAAATCACAATACCCTCAGGAGTAACTTGTACCCACTGTCCATCATCTTTCCTATGTGATTCCTTTTATAAAGGGAGTCTCCATCTTCTTTGTAGATATTCTTTAAATATTGGAACATAGTGATCAGGCTTCCCCTCAGCCTTCTTGTCTCAAGGCTGAGCTAATGCCGTTTGCTCAGCCCTTCCTCAGACAGCAGGCTTCCCAGCCCCTTGATAATCTTTTTGGCCTTTATCTGGGCCCCTTCTGGCATGACCACAGTTATTTTGAATAGCGGGCACCAAAACCTGAACGAATTATTCCAGATGTGAACTTACAAGCTCTGAACAGAGTGGGATAATCTTACTGCTGGTGATGCCTTTGCTGATGCAGCCCAGCATCCTGATGGCTTTCTTTGCAGCAGTAGCACTGCTCGCTCCCACTGAGCTTGTCCACCAGCACCCCCAGCTCCCTTTCCATGGAGCTGTTCCCCAGATGGGTAGAGCTGGTTTGTGCTCTATCCCTGGATTATGTTTTTCAAGTGCAAAACCTTACATTTCTCCTTGATGAGCTTCATGAGGGTCTTGTTAGCCCACTCTTCCAGACTACTCAGCTCTTAGTGGTGAGTGACTCTCTCTTTCCAAGTGTCCACTGCCTTGCTCAGTTTACTGACATAAGCAAACTTCATAAGGGTACATGAAATCCCGTTCCAGATCACTTATGATATGGAACAGGACTGAGCCCTGTATTGTTCCCTAGGAGTCTCCACTTGTGACAGAATGTCATCTTAAAAAGGAATTATTTATAATTAACCCATCTGGATGCCACTGGACAGACAGATCCCCATTTGCCTGGACTGTAATGCATCAGTTTCTGTGGGTGGAGTCTGTGGGAAACGGAACGGAAAGCCTTGAAGGAATTTATGTAGATGATGTCTACCCAAAAGGCAAGAACCGCTGAGCCACAGCTTCAGGCCCAGCAAGGTATCCCCTCAGTGAGAAAAGGAGCAGGCAGGTGACACAGAGGTGCTGCGTGGCCTCAGCTCACTGTGGGCCCCAGCAATGTGACCACACGCTTCTGTAACCTGACTGATCTGTCAGTTTAGATCAGTAATGTTGCATACTAGAAGAGCAAAACTATCAGAAAATCTCAAGTAAATGCCAAAGATGTCCTCCAGCTGCAAATTTTCTTTCTATCTAGCACAAAGAAATGATAGTCTGGTGGCTTAGCAGTTGAGAGAGAAAACAGATGCCATATCATCCTAATAGACTTCTCTGTCTATAGAAAGCATTTCTAACCCATTAAGAAATTAAAGTCTTTCGCTGTTTTGCCAAAGACATATGTATCTTCAGATAGAAGGCTGAATGGGGAATTCTCCCTTTTCCAAGTGACTAACAGAAAAAAGTTTTTTCCTAATATCTGAAGATGAAGAGTTGGTCTTTCGACTTGGGCACTTTCAAACCTGTGCAACATTGACAGTGGAAGATGTTTTCTCTCTTATACCTAGAAGCCCCTCTGAATATTTTACAAGTTGAGTATTGTTCTAGTTTTATTTCAGTTTTTTATGGTGAATATTTTACTTTGAAAAAAAAAAAAACCATAAAAATCAGGCCATCATGAAATATTTTCAAAGCAGTATTTTGCAGCTAACAATGCTTTTTTGTTTCTCCCCAAAGTAACCTGATATTTAAACTCTTCATTTGAAGATTGAATTATATTAATTGTGTTTTGTTTTACCTTACTTTAAACAGGGAACTCATTAAATGCAGAAGATTTCAAAAGTAATATATTTACTTACCATCTTGAATGAGGTATTTAGTTTCATCCAGATCTCAGAATAGCTAAGGGAGCACATATTTATTTAACCTTGTTACTACACTGGGGATTCATGCTTTTAGTAAATGTATCTCAGCTTGGAAGTCTTAATAGCTCTGGTTCTCATGCTGCTTTCCAACAGATATAGTAGCTATTCACTTACCAAAGAGAGGTAAATGCTGAAAACTACTAATTTGTGACGGATGTCAAAATACTTTGTGCTGTTTTTTTACACTGGTTGCATACTGTTTGACTGTATATTCATGTACAAAAAACTTATCCCTCCCTTTAAGCTCTATTCTGTAGCCCTATTTTCTCCTCCTTTTCCATTTGAGGATATCATTGAAATAATTACTCTCCTATCTTTAGAAACCTTATAGTAGAGGCATTTTATGAAATCTCAGTCTATTGATGATTGTTGATTGATCACACTTACCTAACCCCTGTAGGTTCCCAATCTGTTAATTCTGCTCAAGATATATTGGTCGAGTTTAAGACTTAAACATATTCCATTACATTTCCTAAACCCATTCTGTCTCAGATGGGCTTAGGAGGTGCACTGGTCTTGTTTTTAAACAGGAGGAGAATACCTAATAGATTGAGTGCACCCAGATGTATAGGCAGGATTTAAGAACACATTTACAAATGGCAGTAGGTTCCATAATCTGAGGCAACTCAGAGTATAGGTATCCGAGGAGATTTGTGACCAAAATTTGTGGTACAAAGGGATTTTATGAGTGTGTGCTTCCTACAAGATGATAGTCAGAGTAGCCATAATTCTTTCATGCCTCATGTAAACTAAGAATTAAGTTCTCTGAACACAATGGCATATTTATTTTCTGAAATATTACAGGATCTGTAATTACTTCTTAAATAACTGCCAGGTTCCCTCTTTCTCATTTTCTTGCAAGTCTAAATAAAAACGGTGCAACCTTAAATTTGGATTGCATCAAGATTATTACAGTTTCTGTTAATCTGGTAGAACCGGGAATTCTGCCATGCTTAGACTGTTATCCTGCCCTACTAGTCCCTGCCATGAACTTATTCATTTGGTTTGCTCTCTTAGTAACTTAGTCATAAATAATACAAGCTTAGTATACGTAGTGGAATATGCATAAGGATTAGAATTTTCTCTTGTGTGTGTTCTTAGATAACTTATTTTTTTGCTGTTTTGCTTCTGAGAGATGTGAGATACATAATGTATGAGCTCCTTTAGAAACTAATGTATGAGCTCCATATTTACTCTTCCTTCCTGTGAATGCAAACGTCTGCTTTATGGTCTATTTTGCCACTAACAATGCATATGAATTGCTACTTGTTATAAAGCTATTTGTATTTCTCATTTTTGAATACCTTGCAGTAAGTACTGATGGTCATGTTGATTGAACATAATGATAATATTCATAATTATAATTTAGGCAAGATATTACTGCTGCTGTAATCAGACAGACTTAATCCTTAAGTGTGAAAAACTATATAATTTTTCCATCAAATTAAAGCACTTTATATTAAGGAAGGTTATTTTCTATTTAAAAAATGAATAATATTTCATATAGTAAGTAATTCTTCATGGAAAGCTAACAACATTTTTCATAAGTAACTAAAATGATGGACTTCTGTGTTTGCACTGTACCTAGCAGTTAACACAACAGGACCTCAATCTTGATAGGAACATAGGCTGTGACAGCAGTATAAATATTTAATCAAGTTAATTAGGTGGAAAAGGAGGGTGTTGGGAGTAAACTCAATGTGTTAGACTGACTGAAACATTACTCGGCTGAAAACATATCAAAGACCCATAAAATTTGAAGTAAAAAAAGAAAAATAGAAATAGCTGTTTGAGGTCACTGTTACACTTTCACATACTTAAATTTAAGTAACGTCCCCACAGTATAGTGAGGTATTAAACAGTTACAGCTGTTTAATATGGTAGGTAGCTCATTGAAATGGTCCTAATTCTGCAGTATTTCACAGTGGGGAAGAACGCTGGCAAAATGCTAAATCTAAAAGGACCTCTGAGAGACTGAAGGAGAGAGGAAAGGGAATATAGCACAGATTGAAAAGTAGACTATTGACAAGAATATGCAGTCAATGTTTTTGCAGAAAAATAAGAGTATGACTGAAAAACAAACATAAAAGTTTCTTGTGACTCTTCAATGGTGAAATTAGTATTAGAGAAAGAAAAATGAAGTAGATGAAATTGATGGCATAGAATTGTTAAGAGCCTTTTACAATGACTTTTACCTTCACACTTCAGAAAAGAAGTTTGAATATCTCACAAAAATAAAATCTTTATGTAGAAGTTTTTAGGAAGGTGGTAGTGAATTAGAATATTATGTGTACCCTTGGACAAGAAATACTAGGTCATCTCAAATGTCAGTATAGAGTTATGTTTAGACAAAATTATAAGCCCTTACTCAATTAAGCTTAGGAAGTTATTCAGGTGAGAAGACCCCAAGTATCTACCACAATCTGAGCAGATTCTCTGAAAAGATGCATTGCTTTTCCTAAGTACAAATCAATTGGGCACTCAAGGATACCCGAGATACCTTGAGCTATCTCTGGGCAGCTGGCCTTTACCTGCCAATCCAGAGGAACATACAAGAAGAATTTATCCTATCTTGCAGCCCTTTGCAGACTTCTCAGATACCTTAGAATATCTCAGGATACCTCAAAAGGCACCAGCTGCCTCTGTGGGAGTCATATGAAGCCATATACCACCTCTGACTATAATGGTTGCCTACAAAAGAGCTCACACCCATTCAGTAAATCTACGCTGAGAGATGCTAATCTTGAACTGCATCCCGCTCCAGGTACCTGTGCAGGGAGCTACTTTGAGCTGCTTTGTTGGATCACAAGCCCTTTGAAATTGAGACAGCACAAAATCACATGAGTTCCCTAAGTTATCTGGGACAGGCCTGAATTATTGAATGCTGAACCTGGGGTCCTCTGGAGGGGGGCAATACTTGAGACTACCTCCATGGCATTGGTCATCTATGTGCTGAACATAGTACTCCCTTTGTAGTAGTACTCCCTACTTCAGATGCTGAACATCTGAACTCCCTTTGAAGTTAAAGTGGAAGAAATAGGCACTCCTTAAAGAGTGATTTATTTGCTATCTTCCCCAATAACACTGAAGCAAGTCTGGAGCACCAGGGCCAATGTAAATATCTATTTTGTGAAGTGTTTGGTGAAATGATTCTCAATTTTTTCAATAGAAAATTTATTTTCAGAAAGCTCATTTCACTTCCGCTCCTGTGAAGTGAAAAGTGGGTGTAGGACGGTACAGAAAAGGAAAAACATTGCAATGTATTAAAATGACAAAAAACATTTCATATAGTACAAAAACAAATTACTTGTTGGGCTATTCTTTTAAATCTTCAGTAGGGTTTAGCAGAAATGTGTAGCAGAGTAATGAACCCTGCAAATGTTACTTCATTAGGAGGAACAACCAATTTCAGGATTGATTTGAAACCTTCCATCTTTGACAACCAAGTGATATGAAATAATTATCCCTCAAGAGGCAAGCTAAAGATAATTCATAGTGACTTTCTGTTGTGAGAGCTTATCTTAACTTCTGTTAAAGTTACAAAAGATAAAGTGACAGAACACCAAAATAGTGACTGAAAAGATTTTATTTGGTTTTCATACTCTCTTCTGATTCAAACAATGGTTTTCTCTGACATGCTTTCTCAATTTGCAATGAATAGTCAGCATTTTAAATTGCATATTGAATCATTTTTCAAACCACTGTAATAGGATGTGGTGATTTCACTTTCATATAAGATGGCAGAGTCAGAACAGAATAATAACATTTCAATCACTGGAAAGAAGTTTCATTGAAAGTTTTCAGACAAATAAAGAACTAGGTTAAATTTAAACTACTATGTCAGATATTAATTATCAAAAATATGTTGTTTGGGGGAAAACAATAGAGATACTTCTTTTTTTGAGAAATGTGTAGGCATAAAGATCTACATGGGCATCTGCTCTTAGGCTGTGGATTGAAACAAATGTTCTAAATATCAGAAAAAAAAGAAATATCTGAAAAAAACTAGGTCTTTAGCTGAAGATTAACCCCAAAAAGAAGGTTTTTTTCCTAACTCTTGAAGAGTTTTTGTACGCTTACATACGTGTCTGTATATATACTCATAGCGAAATATAGTAGAGAATCATATCTCTGGTTAAGAAGGAGATTGAAGAACTTGAATGCCTTCCCAATGAAAATAATTTCATGTATTGTTGTCAGATTTGGGCTAATAATGATCAGTGGTGTTTGGGGTATTTAAAACAGTATATTAATAATATCAGAAACACTGAAAGGGGGATTTTAGGTTACAAATTTATACATGTCATCTAATTTTATTTTTCTTTTATTTCTATAAAATAAATCATATAGCTATAGTGTAGTTTGGGTTGGAAAGGGTCCTTAAAGATGATCTAGTTGCAACCCCTCTGCCATGGCCAGGGACACTTTCCAATACTCCCAGTTGTTCAAAGCCCCATCTAATAGGGGCTTGAACATCTCCACAGATGGGACGTACACAGCTCCTCCAGGCAACCAATTCCAGTGCCTCACCAACCTCACAGTAAAGAATTTCTCCCAATATCTGGCCTAAACATACTCCTTCAGTTTGAAGGCATTCCCCCTTTTCCTCACTACGTGCTCTTGTAAATAGTTTCTCTCCATTTTCTTATAGGGTCCCCTCGGGTACTGGAAAGCTCTAATTAGGCCACACCAAAGTCTTCTCTTTTCCAGACTGACCAATCCTAATTCTCTCAGCCTCTCCTGGAAGGAGAGGTGCTCCATCCCTCTGATCATCTTGGTGTGATCCTGTGGATGCACTCCAACAGGTCCATGTCCTTCCTGTGCTGGGTCCCCAGAGCTGGGTGCAGCCCTGCAGGTGGGGTCTCACAGGAGCAGAGCAGAGGGGCAGAATCCCCTCCCTCCTCTGCTGCCCACGCTGCTTTGGATGCAGCCCAGGATACGTTTGGCTTTCTGGGCTGAGAGTGCACACTGCTGGGTCATGTCCAGCCTCTCACCCACCTGCCCCACCAAGTCCCTGGCAGGGCTGCTCTCCTGCTCATCCCCCAGCCTGTGTTGATAACGAGGGTTGCCCTGGCTCAGGTAGAGGACCTTCTGCTTGGTCTTGTTAAAATGCATGAAGATCCCATTGGCCCGCTTCATGCATTTGTCCAGGTTCCTCTGGTGGCATCCCGTCCTTCAGGTGTGTCAACAGCACCACTCAGTTTGGTGCTCTCAAATCTGCAGATGTGGTGAGGGTGTTCTCAATCCCTTTGCCTATGTCATTAACCAAGAATATCCCAGTATGGACCCTGGAGGGACACCACTTGTTAGTGACACCCACTGGGACTCTCAGCTGTTTACCACTGCTCTCTGGATGTGAGTATCCCACCAGTTCCTGATTCACCTAATAGTCCACCATTTGAATTCATCTCTCTTCAGTTTAGAGTGAAGGACAATGTGGAGGACTGTGTCAAAGAGTTCGCAAAAGTCCAGATAAATGAAACTGTAGACCTTCCCTTGTTCACTGATTGAGTTAGTGATTCCATATTAGAGTGTAAGTTGGTCAGGTAGGACCAATAAATGCCTGTTTTATTTGTAAAATGTAATTTTTCAATTAAATTAATAGTTTCCTTCTTAATCTCTTAATTTTTCTTTTCTCTTTATTTCTTGGATTACCCAGATTAACAATATTCCCCAGAAATATTTTGCATAATCTCAGACTGGATCAAAAGCATGCATTAGTGCTGGTGTATAAGTGTTTGACACTTATTACAGAATCAGCATGACTCCACATTTGCTACGTCCACTCATGCTCAAAGTAAACACCCTTATTTTATGGAAGTCAATATTGCTCATATCCAGGCTCCACGTAAAGATTTCCACAAAGCAATTATTCCATTCAAACAGATAGCAATAAGCCATGTTCAGTGACCTTTACAATTTCCAATTACAAAGCTGCCCATTCTTGCATCGTTTTAATTTACTTTTTTTTATTCTTTGTTTCTGTTCATTTGTCAATCAATTAAAACTGCTGTTGTTTCAGGCAATAAACTAATGTTCACTATCCTCTTGGCTCATATTTTGTTGAGCAGAGGCTAAATATTTAAACTGACAAAGTCAAGCTCCTCCATGACTTTATCTGAGATGCTGTCAAAAATATACTTTCTTGATCCTGTTTCTTTTCAATTAAATCAAACCCAGCTACATTTCATTAAATTCATTAAACCTGTTTGTTCTGTAGCCCATGACCAATGCCACTTGAATCAGCTCTGAATTCTTCCATATCTGGCTATCCCAAAATTATCCCAAACTATATAGCTTTTATATATTACATGCTTGAGCCTTATTTGAAGAGAACAAAATGACAACTGATTATCAATTTTCATCAGAACTAATTTGATTTTTCTGCCCTGTTGTAAAATGTACTTCAGTGTTTCTATCACTGATTTTTGGGTTCACGTGAGATCAAAGGTTTGACTAACTGTTTGTTCCAATAATCTAAAAGCAGTGTAATAAAATCTCACACTTCACAACAGGATGTAATTAGAAGCTAAATTTAGGAAGGAATGGGTGCCCCAGCTGGTTAATTTGCAAAGGTTATTCTTTGGCTCACTGACTGAGTGATCATGATAGAATCAACAGAACAGGGCAATGGGTAACTCTGCCTGTACTGCTACAATTGTTTGTCATTCAAGAGCAGGTCTTCAGCCATTCTTTCAACTGTATTCTCTCTAGAAGAATTATGAGACCTTCTAATTCTTAAAGCTTACTCTAATTATAATTCTAACTCTTAAAGACTAAATCATCTTAATGTTTTGATTATTTGATCTATAAAACTGTTTAATTTTGCGTACATATGTTTCAATAAAATATTTTTAAATCTTTCTTGTGGAGGGAGACAATTGTTTCTCTTCATTTATGGATATTTGGTTGCTTAAGTAAGCTGAGCATTTTAATCCATCCAATAGAATTTATGCAATGGTATATTTGTATTTATAGTATCAGGTTTATGTCGTTTTGCTTATTAGATCATGTAGTTTTTACATAGATCTGAAAACAGTGACTTCAATCATCTGAAATGTAATAACTCAAGCAAGGACAGTTTACAGAAAGAATATTGAATCATTGGGGTTTGTGCCTCTTTCTTAGTTTTGCTTTTTAATCCTTTTTTGCTATCTTTGAATATTCTTTGTCTTGAAACTACCTTCCACAGAAGTTACTTTGTTTTGCTCATTCTGATAATTCTTTTCTGAGTGTGTAATCCCTGGAAATGCATTATTGCTGTTGTGTGTGTTCTCTGTTTCTAGAAAGAAGTTCATTCCTTGAAAATTGTAATGATGCTACTGATTTTTTTTTCCGAGAGAATTCAAGGTTCACTGAGATAATGAAATACTTTCTCTTTCTATATGCCCCCATTCCTGCCCTTGCTCTTTCTGTTCCCCTCCCTTCCCTTCTTTGTTCCATGACTGTCACAATAACCATTTATTCCTAAAGTGTAGCAACAAGTTGGCATCATACGCTGGACTTTTTTGCATAGCCAAAATTAATCTGCACAAAACTGAACCTGGAATATTTGTGTATAGGCATTTTCTGTCTATAAATCCACATATACAACCTAAATATTATTCAGATGGTTTATTTTCACTAAATAGGTGATCTTATTTTTTTATGTTTGTGAATAAACTCATATTTTGAAATGTCATCTATACTACTGAAT
Organism: Phylloscopus collybita; assembly: GCA_027886175.1. NCBI lineage: Eukaryota > Metazoa > Chordata > Aves > Passeriformes > Phylloscopidae > Phylloscopus > Phylloscopus collybita. The sequence continues at coordinate 41,734,157 of JAJNNQ010000137.1, read as the reverse complement.
GCTTAGAGTGATTTTTAAATTACTTTCATAGCAAGGATTTCCCATGTGTTTTGCCTTTCACTGCAAAGGCAGTGAAAAAGTAGTATTTTTCAACATTAGAAGGCTTAAAATATGTCGTTAAAATTAATTTTTTTTTTTTTTGTATTTTGCCTTTATGAAATCACAACATATCCAATTTTCACTCCTGTTTTTCTCCCTCCAGAGAGTTATTGCTATGCTTGAATGAATATCATATACTCCAATCACTGCCCATCATAATTTTGCTAAATGGATTTAGTCTAAATGATGTGTATTTCTCTTCAGGAAGTCCTCTTCTCCTACATCATTTGATGCAGCAGAAAACCAAAACCATGTATCGGTGTACTAGGAAACTATAAATGTTTTAGAAGTGTGTGATTAGAGAGATGCTTCAAACGATTAAAAAACCGCAGAAATGTGTAGTCAGGTGTGACACATGCCTCTTATTCTGTTATCACAATGTGCCAGGAAATTATTTCTGAATCACAGAGCCTCACTTTTGATCAAATTTCTACCAGCTGGATTTCCACTGTATTACATAAGAAGCAAACTTTACTCTGATATATTTATAATGCTCCAAAGTGATATGACTTCTGTAGCAAGACTATTCCAGAGTCTTCCACTCTTCAAATTTTTTTCTGAAACTCACTTATCTTTTTTTATCTTAAACTCACTGAAATTGAGAGAACTGAGCACCTTTGACTGCATCAATATTTAAAACCAAGGAGACCACTTAATTTCCAGGGTTTTGTAATACACAAATATTCTAATGACCCTTAGCAACACAGTTTCTCACAGGATTCAAAAAAAATTGTAGATGAAGGACAACTTCCTTTACTTCCATTATTGTTTCATCACTAATTGGAAAATATCAAACAATTCACCTTTTTTTTTCAGTGTTTGACTTACCTTGTGTCAAAATCATATGTCTCCCATGCCACACAGTACTGTCCTGGTAGTGAAATACAGGGACTGAAATCTATACATATCACCTTGTAATAGTTCTGTAGCTTTAATTTTTGGTTTTTTGTAAGAGGACATCAAGTTATTCACATAGCAATCCAGGCATGTTAACTTTTTTCTCCTAGCAATGTGATTGAAAGGGAACATCCAAATATATATGTCCACTGGGATTAAGATTTGTTGAAATAGATTTCCTGACATTACATTTATTCCTGAGCTAGAGAGGAGTAAGGAAGTTTAGGTGAGACTCTCTGGCGGAAATTTGAGAAATAAATTGGAAAACAAATTCATTGTTTGCAGCAAAATTGTATCTGCACTTTAGCTGCTGGCACTTTACTTGCTCCTCAGCTTGGAAATGAAATACTTTACAATGGCATATTTCCCTCTGATTCCTTTTGGGAAGACAGCTTTCAGCTTGACATGGAAAATGGGCTTTGGAGATGTGAGACTGATAATAATTCTTAAAAAAAAAAAAAGTATAAAAAGTCAGGGAGAAACTCTCCCCCCCCACCTCCTGCCAAAATATGGAACTTATTCCATTTAACTCCTGTCAGTGTTTCTATTTTTCATTTATAAATTATATAAAAATAAGGAAATTGCCAATAAAACTCATGGCTGCCACAGCATAGAAGCAGATATCTAACATCTAAATTTTTCTTGATGACCCCCTGTTCCTGACTCTGCATGAAACCCAGTTTCTTGAGAGTTTTCAGAATGTACCTGTGGGATGACTTAACATTTACTTCCACTTTGAGTTATTAACATAATAATGAAAACCAAATGAAAATAATGTATTCGACTTAAATGCAAAACAAAACAAATCCAGCTTAAATGAAACAGCTCATTCCTGACGACAAAGCATTTCTAATGCTTACCTAATTCTGATACTTGGGCTATGGGTATCAGGGAGCATTTGCAGTTTGGTTTTGCCCTGTTGCACAGGCATATCAAAATACAATCAATTGCAGAAAAAAAGAAAAAAGAAAAAAGAAAAAAATTTTAGACCTGTAAGTATTGGAACAAGTCAGAATTACTGAAAATTAATCCAGCGCTCAGAGATGATAAATAGGAATCTGCCAATGGAAGCTTTTCTACCTGCTCAAACTTTTACATTGCAAAAGGCCAGGAATACTTTTTCAAGAATCTTACTAAATTTTCCTTTTGTTTTCAGTCATTTCATAGATTATCTTTCAAGCTGATAGTTGTGTTCAAGGCTTATGATCAGAGCTTCGTATTAACTCAGATCAGAAACAAGTACTACTACTTCTCCAGACAGGGTGATTCCAGAAGCCAGTGCATGATTTAGATTAGAAAACTCATGAACTCCTTAGAATGTGTGCACTCTCTAATCATGTCCCAATTTTATACAGAATCATATGCAAATGCCCCTCTTTTCCTAGGAAGTGTCTTGTACAGAAAATATATGTAGCCATCCCTGGCAGAAGGTCTGCTTTGTTCCAGAGTGCATTTGGATGGTAGGTTTAAATGCTGTATTTTTGGGCATTGGCCTTCTCTGAGCAGAAATCATCTTACTGATTCCAATAGGTCTCCTTCAGCTGATTCAGAGTATACCATTGCATCTCACCCACTAACCTGCTTTTCCTATTATTTCTTAGCCTTAATTATTAATTTGTGATTTTTGATGTTTACTAACTTGGAAATATTTTTTCAATTTGTTGGTTTTATAGACAATCCTTGGGTTGTTATTTGGTATGAAACATTTTCACATGTATCATGCTCACTGTGCACTGGTCTACTGTGTGTGGCATGCACACAGTGTATCTCACTTTTGGAGTATATGATAAATAATTCAAACACACCCCACACCCCCCCCCCCCCCAATATTAATTATTTCTTCACAACATTTTATAAGCTTACAGTAAGAATTATATGTCTGAAGGAAAAGGCAGAAATTGGTGCATTTCACAAGTGGCTACCAGTTCTGCTGTAAAATATTGGTAACATGTACTTTAATATGGTTAATATATGATTAAATTTACAATGAATTTATAGTAATTGTGGGAAATAGAAAAAAAAAAGATAACTCTCATAGCATTGTGGATCTAGGCCTAAAGTTACAAAGATACAAGAATGAGGACATAGAACTTAAATAAGACTGTGTTTTTGTGCTGTGTAGAGTTAGGCATTAGCAAGTAGAAAAATGTGTTGAGAAAGATAATAGAAAAGTTTAATAATGAGGTTTTGTGCTTTGCTTTTAGAAGAGTATGAAATGTTCCTGAGTAATAAGAAGCACCTATTGTTAGATATATGTGTAGTTTTAATGATTAGTTTATGCAGATGCCTGTAAGCTCTTAAGAATTTGTTATTAGTTAGAAAACTTTTAAAAGGCTTTGTAACACAGAGCATTTTGGCCGCTGTTTCAAGACATGAGCTGTTGCTATCTTTTGTGTCTCCCCTTGTGAGACTGAGGCTGATGTCACAATAAAGCTTGAGGATCATCTCCTGGCAGTCCCAGCCCATTATTTAGAAAATTATAGATCCAACAAATAATGAATTAATTTTTAAAAAATAGTCCAGCAGCACACCTTTTTTTTGTCCAATATAAGTATAGTATATGTTCTTTACAGGTGGGTTTTCCTAAAACTTCTATGCTGTGCTACTCCTTTTGTTATGTCTGAAGAGAAAGTTGCATAGGAAGAACAAAATAGTTTGGAAATTTGGGGTGAGAAAAAAATAAAATGAATGCATTTAATATTTATGTAGCTAAAACAAATAGATTTTATAAATCATATTGCTTATTTCTGTTGATTGAAAGAAGGAAGGGAATATTATTTTTTCAGAAAATGCAAGAAAGTTTCTTATGTACATTTAATAGTCAAGTCCTACATACAAGGCTAAATAGAAAGTGTCTTTTCAGTCTGGGTGATCTTCAGCAATCTGTATAAACTTATCCATCTTGCAGATTATTTTTAGGCCTTAGCTTGTCTACTTTTGATCCAGTTTTGACTGGTTTATATATCTCTGCTTAAGGCTACCTGCTCTATCATGTTTCATGTACAATGTGATGCTTTCATTCAGTGGCAAGAATAAATACACAGTCTCTCTTTTGTTATTAGCATACTCTGAAAAATATAATAAAGGAAGAACTGTTTGTAACAGTGTGAATCCCTTTCTTAAAATGTAAATTATAAATATCCATCCAATGGGCTAATCACAATGCATTACTCATCTTTTCTGATAAGCAGGAAAATTGCAGAGTGAGATTCAGATAGATTCAATTAAAAGAATGTAGAAAATTGTGGAGGAAAAAGGTATTTCTAAAGAGGCTCTAATCACAGGGTTTAAAATTAAATACTTTTTACAGGTGATTAATTACATTGCAAAATACATTTTCCTGATCATTAAAATAATAGTTAGTTTCATGTATGGTGTTTTATTACTCTAAATAGCAATGTTTGGAACCTCTCAGGATAAAGATGGTAACTTTTATTATGCTTCTGGATATAAGTAGTAAATAAACCATATTTTGAGAGTGAAGTCTTAATAAATAAAAAATATTTTGTCAAATAATTATAGATTGTATTAAATTTGCCTTAGAGTTTGATCCCCCAAAAATTTGTTCAGCCTTGTATTTTCTAAAGTATATTATCTTTTGTGTCTACACTGAACTCCTTCCCAATTAATAAAATGCAGTTGACCACTTGCTTATTGAAAACACTGTTCAGCTATTTCACTAATTACACAAATGACACTGATACAATTATAGTATGAAATATTTCTGACAAAGAGACTGAGGAACTTTTTCACATAGCAATTTTAGGAAGCAGGGGAGGAGTGGCTCACAGCAACTTGTGTTGATGTATCCAAATCCTCAGAAGCTCATAAAATGAATGTTTATGGGTCTTTCTGCAAGCAGGAATAATATTCCTCTCTAAGCTGTTAGAAGATATCACGGTATAGTTCTCACTGAGACTTCCCCCATCAAAATTTGTTGACATGTAACTAAGTGTGAGTCTTGAGGTCAGTACAGTATTTCTTTCTTGAAGACTGCAACTTCCACTAATGTTGAGAGGCAGCTGTAAAACCAATAACTCATACTCAAAAGCAAGATTTTTTGGAAGAAAAGGTATACATTTTCTGTTAAGTCATGTAAAACCTGTGAATAATGGATTACTATGAAAATTTACCAAGTATCCAAGATCTATAATTTTTTTATTCTCAATGACCTCTAGAAATTAGAGAGGAAGAAGTATGGAAGGATAGTCTGATTATGGTGTGACGTGCAATATAGAAGTTTTTGCATACTTCATATCAAGCAATTAATTAATACAATTAATAAGTAGGTACTGGAATTCAGGAACTTCTTTCCAAGTTCAGTCTCTAATATACTTTATTCTTTGCTGCATAATGGACATGTCTACGTCAGTATTTTAGTATAGCTCTAGGGTGAGCTTCTGAAATGAACTGTATTATTTTCTCCGTTTCCTAGAAATTACTAGTGGTACAACTATTACATGAAAAATGGAATACTGTGTATTACATAATTTTCAGACTTTTCTTTGCAAAAACAAAACATAGATTTAGATTTGAACATGGTTTGACAGAGGAGAGCCTAAATCTTTGCCTACTGCTTCTCAGGTACTTCTTTAGCTGTAGACCAGTTTTACAATAAATATGGTACGTTTTGAAAGGACACCAGAGAGAGAGAGAGAAAAAAAGCAGAGGTTTATGTACAGTAAGCACCCTAAACACCCCAGAAGTGCTGTGCACCTTTAAAATTAAGTTGTGTCAGAGTACAAGTTAAGTCAGGATATTTTTTGTGTAACACTCAGAATGAATCAGAGACATAGAGTTGAAAACCAGCCTTCCGTACTCTGCTGTCATCAGCCTACCGTGCTTTGGAAAAGAACATTCTTTAACTCAGATTTCTTCCTTGGACCAGAATCTTTTCAATGGCTGCCTGAATTGTGATAAGTTTGACATGATCCTCTGCAGATGCCTGCTAACAGTTTTTCACACTTGCAGGACATGTAGATTTCTATATATGCTCCTTGAGCTTCTCAGGAGCCCCTCAGTCCCTGCAGTGATACAGTTTTCCAGGTCATCCCCACCCTGTCATATCTGCTTGCACTCTACCTCTGTGGGCCAGGAAGTGGCAGGAATAGGCAAACAAATCATCTTTCCCTCTGCAATACTATATCCCAGTAAAAAGTATGTCATACAGTGACATGTGCAAAAGCAGGCCTATCTGTCATAATACATCCCATGTCTCCACAGCACTTTCATGAACGAGGCGTCTCAAAGTAAAACCAGTTATGACATTTTGATTTTGGCTTTTGTACAAGGACTGCTCTCCCCTAAGAGACACATTTTCTTCTTTCCCATTTATCACACTTCGCTGAATTAGGGAAATAACGCACATTAATGAACAAATAAAGTGTATTTGAACCTATTATACCTCTTCATCTGCAGGTTTATGTAACTACATAGGTTTTAGATACCTGCGTTGCTCTCTGATTGCCATCCTTCATGTACTCAGATGTCATATACTAATAGCTTCCTCAAAAAGTGAAACTTAAGCAGTCCAAAGCAAGTTGTTTCAGTTCTGAATCAGCAGCGACTACTAGATATCAAGATAAATAAAAAGGAACAACGAATTAGAAAAGAAAATTTTTAAAAACTTATGTTGAGTAGTGCACACTACTTAATCTGTTACATGTCTATATTTATGGTGCTTCATGTTCCAGATTTTGTTGTTTCAGGTTGCAGTCCAAAGCTGATTAAGACTCATTTATTTTGGCATAGATGTAGTAATTCCAGGAGTAGAAAATAACGATATTACTGATCAAATACTGAAATCTCAAACTTGTAAGATGATGATAATTACAACCGTTAAGGAGAGTAATATTTAGTCAACTAAGTATTAAGGTTTTCAACAATATCACTGATCTAACTTGTGCTGAGTGTCAGACTCAATTATAGTATGATTGCCATACTGAATCAGAGGGTGAGAAAATCGAAACGTGTGTTTTTCCTGTTCCTCAGTTCCTGTCTTTATAACATCAACTATTTTCTTACCTTTAAATATGTTGTATCTGAATTTGCCATGTAGAAATATGGCACTGCAGGACTACATTTATAGAAGAAGATTTTGAGAAAAGATGTAGGAGAAATAGGTACATTACATCCTGTGGAGAAATGTATATTATCAATACCTCATTTGACTATATTTCTCAGTGTAATTTCTGTGTCATTCTGTGGTAAAAAAGTAGAACTACTCTTCATAAAAAAAAAAAAAACAAACAAAACAAAACCAAAACCCAAAAACTTGTATTTCATGAATATTCAATCTGGAGTTCAGTAGTCCATGGGGAAGTTACACCTCTTTTTCACTCAGAGAATTTTAATTACATAAATAATGTTTATGCAGAAAAATAACGCAGAGTATGTGAAGTAACTCCCATGTAAACTTTTAGCATAATGATTCTCTCCACCTTTCTTTTCTTCTACAATCAAATGTATGAAGGGTTTTTTTTAATTCTCCTCTGAAACAGGTTAATTTTTAGTTTGTCATTTTGGAGTTAATTTGTCACTTCAGGGTTAGTATTTCTGTTCTGGAAGGGTGCAGTAAAGGAAGTAGTTTTGATGACTTTAAATGTGAGAAAAACCTGGATTTTTTAAAATTCATTTTTCTGCCAGGTTTGTTTGTTTAGGACTTTTTGTTTGTTTTATTTGGGTTTTCTTGTGTTTTAATAAAGCCTAGAGATGCTTTGTAGTTTGAACTGTATGGAAAGTTTCATTATCTTCAATACCAAAGTCATAGCTTCATACTGTCGTGTACTGCTCTACCTTCTGAATAGCATATGCTGCATATATTGTAAGAGACATGTGGTACAAGTGATGTATTTTTAATGTTATTGTTATAATGTAATCCCTTGAAATAGATTGCCTGAAGAGAGTGTAATTAGAACTAAAGTGGAAGAGAGGCTTAGTGATCCATCAGCTGAATATCCATAGACCTGCCAAGGTTGTGGGTTGATATACTGATAAGGATATATATAAGTTGCATATTTTCCCAATTTTTAAATGGTTTTTGCTAGTTGCCAACTGCACTTAAGTTCATAGAGAAGTAGAGTTCTTCTGCTAGGGTTATTTGTATTATTTTTATGGAGAGCATTAAGTGGGATTTCCAGACATATATTAGGACATAAAGCTCAAACATTATAGGTTTTGACTAGGCAAAAGGGTTCTTCAAATGTGTTAATGAAATCAAGGTCTAACACTGTAAGATTTAACTGCTGATAATTTTCTTTTCTGGAGCAAGAAGATGGCAATGATATCTTATGTCTTAAAAATCGAAGCGTTTGAATTATGAGTAGAATATTGAAAACAAGGATGTGTTACACTTTCCCAAGGGAGAGATGTTTCATTATAATATATTCCTTTGTAGTTGTCTGATTTCTGACCCTGTGATTTCAAACCACAGGTAAAATTATTACCTTGTTTTAAGCTGTTCTTTGAGAACTACCCTTGATGTTTTGAGCAGTTTAATAAGAATCTTTTGGAACACATTTCTGAAAGTGGGAAGTGACTTTAAACAGAGTAAGTTAAAATTTTAAATAACTAGATGCCAGGAATATGTGGTTGGACTTGCTTAACCGTGGGCTGTAAACCACTGAGCACATGTAAAATACATATCCATTACCTGGATCACTGATTTCACACCACTTAGTCTTATGTTGAGCTTGTTAGCATCTACTTGCATTACTGTCTGGATAATCAAATTCATTTTAAGTAATGTTGGAAGTCTATCATGAAACTGTGGCTAATTTATACCAGAGCAGCAACCCATTCTTGCCGTGCTGGGATTCAGGATTTGGTCATCTTCTATATTAATGTAATTACAGAAACGATCCATACAAAATATTTAATGTTTATGTGAATTAATAGAGTTATTGATCTCTGATTTTCCATACTAAGAAGATTTATGTACTGTGGACTTGTATTTATGATGAAATTTTATCAGAATGACAACATTGTCCTCTATTACCTGTCTTTTCTGTGACAAGGCAAGATTGAAACCTTTTCCACTGCAGTTTTGTTATTTTTTTGAAAGTAGGCAGTTGATCGAGTGCCATACGTGCCTGGAATAAGAAACACACATTCTGAAGATAGCCATAGCCTCTAAAATTATATTGGTATATACATGTGAAAGCCTGAAAAAAAGAGCAACCTTTGAAAAAGGCTCACTGGCTAGACATCTAAAGAAAAAAGCAGTTAAATCTCATTCATCCATTTACCTGTGGGGCTAAATTCACATGGAACCCTCTCAACCAATTAACAAAAAAGGTAATTTACTGTAGCTGTTTTTATTGGCATAACAAATAGTTTGAGTAACTGAAAAAAACAACCAACACCTAAAACCCTCACAAAAATACCCCATCTAAAGTCATGTAAATATTTAAATCAGAAGGAAATTCTAATTCCTAATAGTTTTTACTGTACCTGCAAGGTTTTTTGTCTCATAAAAATGAAAAGGAGCACTTTCAGACTGACATAATAAATTGTATTAATAAAAGGGGGTCGTATTTGAATATATAATGTATTCTTCCCCCTTTTGCTGCACACCTCTGGGAGTAAGCAGCATCTGTTCTCCCCCAGTTCAATGAGTATTTGAAGAATGTGCTCAATTACCTTACTTTATGCAAATCTTATCATGTTTACTTGTTTACAGAATACAACAATATTAAAATATTACCTCTTTTATCTCTAAAAATAAATGAAGAACATCGCTTTTATAAGAAAATTCTTATATTTATATTGACAATAGAAATGGTTCTGGAAGCAGGCATTGTATTTCATAATAATTTGTTTTAGTCATAACAAAATAATATAGAATTTAGAAAATTCATAGTATAATATACATTGTAATACAGAAAAAATTGTATGGTGTTAACTCTAAATGTTGACATCTATTAGTTATAATACCAATAACTTTCTAAACAATATATATATATAAAGTGTTAAAGTACATTAATTTCAATAAGGGGAAGTAGAATTGTGTTACATATGGAAGAGATTAGATTTAGTGACCTTCGTTGTATCTCCAGAAGACAGAGGTCATTTGAGGGCATTACAGTAAAGAAAAGATGGTGTTGGAAATTCTATCATTAAAAAAAAATAAAAATAAAAGGGTAGTTTCTTAACTGAAAGGGGATCTGACTGCATGCTATCAAAAATTTTGAACCAAGAGTTACAGCATACTGTCAACACAAATGTTCCTAGATTTAGTCTACACCTTAGATCTCAGGTAATGCCTAAAAAGAGCTCCTTTGTTGGCAATTCTATAACAATTTATTACTTTGTACTTTTCACATTTCCAGGCCAAATTATGTGAAGCAGGGCAAAAAGCCCGATATCACTAAAATTGTAATTTTTTTTCTTGGTTTATCCGTTTTTGTTGCTGAATGTGAAGTTATTCAGTTGGTTTAAGTTTCCTTTAAGCTAATTCACAGGGAAGGATTTTCCAGGGCTCCCTGGTGAAAGCCCACCAGAGACATCAAAGGAAATCTGTAGATCTAGAGTTTCTTAAGGAAGAGTCACAGAACTGAGTTTATGTAGAGGAAAAAGGCACTGATTCAACATAACTGTTCAGCAACATGAAGAATAATGAGCCTAAGTGGCCTGATATACCAGCATCTCTTCCACATGCATGTTGTTAGACACTGCCCCAGTGATTATAGTTACTGCATTGAAGCATGCCTGGGTTCTGTCTTGGTTTGGAAAGAAAGGTATTGCCAGGGAAAGCTGGAGCTTCTTTTAGAATGGAGAATGTAAGCCTCTCACCCCTGCCAAATTATAATTTTGCAATTAAGGGCCTTTAGGCAAAGATTTGGGAATAGGAATAACAGTTCTTTACTAGGAGTATTAACAATACAAATGTAGTAGAAAACAAAACCACCCAACCAAACCAGCAAGCAAACAAACAAGCAATCCTGGAAAACCCTGACAGAGTCAGAGCTACAGCCTGACACCCTGTTGGTCGGGGTGTTGGAAGCAGTCCAAGAGTGAGTCCTCCTGGAGTGGCTGATGTGGTTCTGTTGGAGCAGAGATGATCCTGTAGAAAAGGGTCCAGTGATGGTGAGAAGGGTCCAGTCTTCCTCCGGGAATCAGGTGAAGCCAGATACCTTGTGTTCCTGCGTCTCAGTTTTTATCCAGGTAGGAATGGTTGGCTTCTCCGCACTGGGTGGAGCATCTCACAATGGGATGATAGAATGTGGATGTATTGCTTTGGGGAGGGTATAGTTTAGGGAGGATATAGTTTGGGGATGTTTGAATGGCCTGTTAGCAGAAAAAATTCCCTTGGAGGGAGGACAGGTGGTGAAAGAGAAGAAACACTGCCCCACCTGGTTTGAACAGTTGCCCCATTATCAGAAGGCATCTGCCTCCCCCTTCTCCCAGAGTTACAAGAGATAAAGAAAAAAAACATCTCCCCGACTGCTTTTAACAAATGAAATAGAATACACATTTTTGGTTCCATAACCCAAGACAGAGCTATGTTGGTCCATTGTATAAATGTAATTTTCTGTGTTACAATAGATTTCTGTGAACAACATGGATTATCCATGTATGTTTTTCATTTTCGTGAACTAGATTTTTGTTCTTCAACAAAAATTAAAATCTAGCGATCTTTATCACATTTCTTCTTTCTTATCTGTTAAAGTAACTTACTAAGACCTAAAGTCTTAGAAGAAAGAAATCATAAGGTTCCAAGATAATTAGAACATGCCAGTTTATCATATTTTTCTCACGAATTCTTATGAGGGGATTAACATGATATAATGCTCCTGCTGTGTTTTTATTTTGATTTTTGTTGTTGTTGTTGTTGGATGGGTAGGTCTTTTTGTTTGGGTTTATGCTTGCTTTGGTTTTCTTCTTTAATTTTTTCTAGTGAGACATCAAAAGAAAAGTACTTGTAAACACCTGAGCAGCGAAATCACAAAATCTACAAAACGTTACTGTAGAACAAGTTTTCAAACTTCTTGGACCTTGATTCATTCAGTGCTCATGGCTGTATCATAAGACCTAGCACGAGTCTACATTTTCCAGGGTGCTGAGAACAGAAATGGCCCCTCATGTCCGTAAGGGGTACCCACACAATATTTCCAAATTATAACAAAGAAACAGGAGCTTCGGTCTGACTTCTGCAAATCTAATTAACTCAAAATGAGGTCACTCCTCAAAAATTTGCCTTAAACTTTTTCAGTCAGCCAACATGACAATATTGGGTGACTGCAGCCCATACCTGCAGCCAATTTTGCAGGTACTTTTTTGCTTCTTTATTTTTCTATATGATGTCGCATTAAGATGATTTTTTTCCAGTTGTCTGATGTCTTTCAGCACTAAGCAACTTGGAGATTCTCCAAGTAGATTTCTACCACCTTCCTGGAGAGGATTTCTGCTTATACCCTACTCCATATATCCTGAAACAACTCCCACATCTGTCTTTTTCTGTGTCTACCAATAGAATTCTAAACTGTGCAGAAGCAGAAAAGAGAATATAAAAGCTGAAATGCATTTATACAACTAATTGTACATACTATTCAAAAACAAAACAGGCAAGTTCCTTTAAGTGTTCCACAAGTCAGCTCAAACTTTTTCTTTCTGTGAGATATTTCCTAGACATTTCATTTACGTACTACTTCAACAAGTTAAAAAGATAAAGACTTTAAAAGTTTGCTTTGTTCCACCTATATGCTACTACAGAAAGTGTTTGGCCCTGATCTTATAATTAAGTCGAATTAATATGAATATTTTTTCTCATTGCCTATTTTTAAGTGGATGACACAAGAATATGAACACCTTCATTTTGTTGATGTTTTGTGTAAGCCAATGACAATTAGCTTTGGAAATGAAAAGCAGAATTTATTGACACTATAGGCCAGAAAATGCTAAAACTTCTCATGCAGAAAACATCAGAAATCCTTCATCACACCTGTGCAAGCAAGAGGGAAGTAATCTCAGTTTCCGGGACAAAATGGTGAAGTAGCACATTTAACCATTGATCAGAGTTTTGATTTCTGGTTTGACATTATGGATCTTTAGAGCTGAGATGACTCTGCCTTACACTTTCAAGCTGTCCTATGCAATAGAACTCTGACTCGTAGCTGGCTAGTAACAAGTAAAGACAGTCGCGTTTTTATTAACATTTCCTATTTTCTTACATTTTTTAATTCTCATATTTAATTTCTCTTTCTATTTGAACTATCATCTTAAGATGGTAGAACAGTCAAACCTTCAGCATCTTGTCCACTTCTTTTGTTTTTGGACAATAGCCTTTAAGAACTGCAATTAATGCACAGTAGTATGGTATTTTTTTTCGTCTCAAAAGTTAAATGCAAGTTATCTCACAATTTCTAAATTACTGACTTCCTAATTTCCTTTCCTCCTTCTAACTTTCGTGTTGGTCTCTGAAAATGCTTTTGATTTCCTACAATAATTCCAGCAAGGTTATTTCCTTTTTTCCAAATTTTTTTCAAGCTAGTTTACGAGGTTTCCATACTAAGCTTAGGGAGAAAATCTGGAGGTACTATGATGTCAGTTGAATGTCTTCTTGGCCTTAGTACTTGCATTTCACAGTTCTGTTGTTATCTACTGCAAAGAGAAAACCTTTCCCATACCCTGCTGCCATGGCACCACACGAACAAGAGGCTTAACAGGCAGCCCTCGTTTTCTCCAGTATTTAGAGGCTGTACAACACCTGGCACTTACTCCTTTATGTATGGGAGAAAGTATGGGAGAAATTTTCTCCAAAAGTTCTAGTCATCTGTAGAGTACTCCAATCATAAGGATATTTCAAGAAACTGTGAATTTCTCCTATTGGTAGCTTCTCCTAACAATGGGAAAAAACAATAAAAGAGTGAAGAGCTGGGTTTGGTCCAATTGCTGATATTTAACAGAGGAGGAAGGAAACAATCAAATTGAATTGCACAAAACTGCTCACTTAAATAAAACCATTTGTGTCTGAAACATTAAGAAGATAGCAGCACAACATATACTAAGTCAACAATAATAGCAGAAATTAGTTTTTCATTGGAATTAGTGTGACATTAATATTTAAAGCTTGTGTTGGACTCAGTTTTCTGCAATTCTATAGTAACTTACCCTCAATTTTCAAAAATCCTTCTTATGCATAATTTAAAGAGATTCAACCTGTTAATGTGTTTAAAATGAGGCATGCTTTTAAATGTTTTGCTAGTCTATGGTCAAATATTGAGCACCTATTACTGGAAAGGTTCTCTGTCAGAATGACATCTGATGGAATAAAGAAAATGCTTTTCCTGTGTTTTTATATTACGTTTAAGAAACAACTGCACAGAAAGCAAATTCATTAAATACTCTTCTCTTCTTCTGAAATATCATTCACAGGAATAATAGCTCAGTGTTTAGAAATCAAATGTAGATAAGATAGACATGACTCCATCTTCTTTATTTCTTTAATAATAGAATGCAAAAAGTTAAGTAAAATGCAAAGAGGTTCTCTTAATATGGAAAAAAAATTAAAATTACTGATGTCTCTTCCATCTGAATGTAAGGTCTATCATCTCACTATCCTTTTGACGTGACAATATTTGAAATCAAATATGCATTTAAATATTTTAAACTGCATTAAAATTTCTAACAAGATAAATAATTTCAGATGCCTTTGATGGACTTTACTAGATGTTTTCACTTAGAAACAAGCATTTATAAGCTGATGTGGGTGGCAGAGAGCAAGATGCCCTTTATCCTTTTAAATAGTATTTTTTTTCTTATTTCTAAGAAAACTCAAGAAAGCAAGGGTAGAACAATAGGACTGGCAGTGCTTTCAGAATAGATTTGAAATGCACACATTAAATTCATTCAGATTAGGTCATTTGCATGCAATCAGTTCAGACTTCAAGCTTATCTCATTACTGTCTCAAGCCTGTGACATGTCTCCCTTTTACAGGTGCCATTACATTTAGTGAGATAACTCCCTTCATTGCATACAAAATGTGTGACCAGTACATGGTTTCTGTATGATAATGAATTGTAAATTACTATTTGTCTTGATATAGTCTAACACAATCCTTTTAATTTCCCCTGCTTAAAATAGGATATGTGACAGCAAGTCCCATATCCGGATTTTTTTTCAATTTCTTCTGAATATTTTCCTCCGTTCCTTGTCAGTACTGTTTTGTCAAATTGGATACTTTTTTAGTGATCAGTTGTTGTCCTTTTTGTCAGCAATATTTAATTGACTTAAATATTTTAAACAGATACTCTTTCATTCACATGAATTATATGGATTTTTTTATAGTCCATCATCTACTCTTCAATATATGAAATACAGATTTTTTTTTCCACTTCCCCATGTAAAAACCATCATGTCTTGCACAAATTTCTAGTCTGATTACTGGATGTAAATACCTTGCAAGTGACTCCTAAGCTTTGGACTCTGGAATCACTCAGAGGCCAAGATATGCTGCAATAGAGACTTTGTGGTGGCTGAAAGCTGGCAGAAACACTGGACCCTAAGAGGAAATCCAAGCCCCAACAATTTTCGCATGCTATCATGTCATGGGTAGTGATAGAACATAGAATCTAGGAAGAGGGGAGACAAATGGTCCTGATGTGCAAGCTTTTCAGTCTCTCAGCTCTCCCAATCCCTGTCCAGTCTGCCACAGAGCAGAAAGAAGAGGAGGAAGGCAGCAGATATTAGGATATTAGGTCATCAATAAAAAGTGAAAACAGCTTGAAAGTCTATGAAACTGTGATTTCTTCAGTCTGTCACTAGTATAAGAATTTCTCTGCGAAATGGTACGCAGCTGTTAAGGCAGAGTATGTGTCAGTAAAAACAGAGTGGGAGGAGTGTGCACATGCCTTCAAGCATGTGTCCTGCAAGCCATAGGAAGTGCTGAGTTTTGTTTGATTGCTGGCAGTTGATGGGGAGTAAAATGGAAGAAAATGGGTACAGAACATTTCAGTTGTGTAAATTATTTACTCAGAGCTCTGGATGAATGGGGAGGAAAAGGACACATCTTCCCCTGTCTCTTTGTTTGTACTGGCAGGTGCCTCTTTGTATTAACTTTCTTTTGATGACTGGAAGGGCTCTTTGTCAGGGCTGCTACAGTGCAAGGTAATTGTTTATTGAATCTGCCCTCCGTGCTGAGGGCAGCAATGCTTAAATAACTAGAGGCATTTAATCTTTCAGATAGAATAAGGCAACAATTCCAAGGAACATTCAAGAAAATTGGGTAAATTTTTTTTGGCATTCCTAGGAGATGTTTGAGATAGTTAACAGTTGTAGAGACCAAAAGTAGGTCAAGTTAATTTTTTAAGCTTATTTCTACTGGAGTCAAAATATGAAGGATTGTAACGGAAGCAAAACATTAACAGAGGTCACAGTCACCATTCATCCAAGAAAGCAGATTAATTGGAGCCAGATACAGAATAACAGATCTGAGAACAGAATTTCTGATTCACATATATAGATAGAACAAGAGATAGAAATTTATCCCAAGAGCATAAGCTAGTCAGTTTTTTGTCATCGAAATACTTTTTTCTGCTCAGAGTTTTCCTTCCGAGAGCAGCCTGTCTGTGTTCTGAGTTAGTAAGTAGTAGCCTTCAATTGTCCATTTTCTTACAATTTTTTGATGTGAATTTATATAGCTTCAATTTGCATCCAGACCCATTTTTAAAAAGCAAGAGTTAGACTTATAAGAGTATTCTGAGGCAAATAATATGAAATATATTTATATATTTACATAAATAAATATTCAAGTATTCATATAAGCAAAATAAGAAAAAATTGTATTTGCATGAACATACACATATATTTTATTATTATTTGCATAAATATTATGATTGCATATTTATTTATAAGTAGATGTATTTATATATTAACTATTTAATAATTATTTTTCTGTGACTATAACACCTTACTTATATAAAATAGTAAATATATGAAAAAACATGTACTAAAAAGCATGTATTTTTCATCTGATTGTTCATAACTAACTACTTGCCTGTGGAGATTAACAACATGATTTTAAAGAAGAGCAGTTAATATCCATTTCTGATTTTCTTATGAAGATTTTTTCCTGCTTTGCAGTTTAAGTGGAAATGTTTTCAAATAAATTGTCAATTTTGCTAATGAAGTCACATCTTAATAAGGTACTGAATGGAACAATGTTATTACTAACTTACAGTCTTCTGTTAGATTTTCATTCATTATGCCGTGCCCTAATGTACTTGTTAATAACATAAGAGAATCCATTTCTAAAGACTTGAATATGATGTCATTTTTTTATCTTAATGAGTCAAATTCACACTAGGTCAGACAAAAAATATAAGTGAAAATTACTTTTTCATGCAAATTATTTCCAGTTGGATGCACCATGATAAATTGCAATGCAGTGTATACCTGAAATGCTAAAAATCACTAAAACCAGAAAATGTAATAATTTAATATAACAGTTTTTGGATCATTCCCTGAGGCTTTTAATTATCTGTGATTATATCATCAGATGGCACTCCATATCAGCTCCCAATGAATATTTTTACTAAAAATATATTCAGGTTTTTAGCTGGTTTCTTCTTTGTTCTGTTAGATACCTCTTCTGAATTCCCCCTGAATACCAGATTCAAAGACTTCCTTAAAATTACCCTGCATAAAGAAAAATGTTCCCTTAGGTTTACTAAATTAAAAATAATCCATTAACTTGAAATCACCTACTTTCCACAGTGATTATAAAGTGATACTTTTACTATTACTAAAAATATCTAGAATTTCTGAATCAGATTTTTTAATTCCTGATGTATGCTTTTTCTGTCTCTTACTGAATTGCTTGCATTTATTTCTCAGGCCATATTTAGGTGGAACTCCTGACAAGGAGTAATTCTGGTATCTCTTCCCAGCATTGCAGAAAAGAAATAATTATTTCAGTCATTACAGAATTATACATCTACATTTATTTCTGCTGCATGAGTGACAATGTTTTCTTCATGTGCTCCCTTTCCCAAATTCTGTTAAGTGTTCCTGCACATCCTTCTGTGTAAAATCATGATTTAGAATTTACTAATTCAAAATAAAAAATTTGTAAGAGGCGAGAGATAAGGCCTTGATAGAAGCATAGAAAAAATATTCTCAGTTGAAAGGAACCCATCAAGATCATAGAGCCCTACTCCTGGCCCTGCACCCTGCATAGGACACCGCAAGAGTCCCACCATGTGCCTGAGAGTATTGTCCAAGTGTTTCCTGAACTCTGTCAGGCTTGCAGGTGTAACCACTTCCCTGTGGAGCTTGTGCCACTGCCCAACTGTCCTCTAGGTGAGAAATGTTTTTCTAATATCCAATCTAAACCCGCCCTGACACAGCTCGCTGGCTTTTCCTTGAGTCCTGTCACCAGTCCCACAAATGAAGAGATCTGTACCTGCTTTGTGAGAACATTGAAGACCACAATGAGGTCTCCCCTCAGTATCCTCTAGGCTGAACAAACCAAGTGTCTTCAGTTGGTCCTCATGTGGCTTCCCCTCCAGACCCTTCACCATCCGCATGCCCCTCCTTTGGACACTCTCTAATAGTCTTGGTTATATTGTGGCCCCCAGAACTGCCCCCAGCACTCGAGGTGAGGCCGCCCCAGTGCAGAGCAGAGCAGGACAATCCCCTCCCTTGCTCAGCTCATGGTGCTGTGCCTGATGCACTCCAGGACACCCCAGGGCTGGCCCTCCTGGCTGCCAGGGCACTGCTGACTCATGTACAACTTGCCATTGACCAGGACCGCCAAGTTTCTTTCAACAGTGATGCTCTCCAGCCTCTCATTCCCCAGTTTATACATACAACCAGAATTGCCCCTTCCAGGTCCAGTATCGGGCACTTGCTCTCATTAACTTACATATGGTGAGTGACTGCTCGTCTCGCTAATTCACTGAAGTCTCTCTGCAGGGCCTCTCTGCCCTTGAGGGAGTTGACAGCTCCTCCCAATTCAATGTTGTTGACAAACTTAGTTCATATTCCTTTGAGTCCCACTTTCAGGCTGTTAATGAAGATGATGAAGTGCACAGAGCTGAGGATGGACACCTCTGGAACCCCACTAGTGACCAGATGCTAGCCCGATGTCATCCCATTCACTACAAGTCTTTGGCCCAGCCTGTGAATCAGTTGCTCACCCATCACGTAACCTGGTTATCCAGTAACCTGGTTATCCAGCTCTGTATTGGACATTTTGTCCAGAAGAATACTGTGGGAGACACTATCAAAATCTTTGTTCAAGTCCAAAAGGATTGCATCTATTGACTTTCCTAGGCCAGCTAGGTGGGATACCCAGGTTTGACATGCAGAACTTCCCTGTCACGAAGCCATGCTGGCTGTGACAATGACTTCATTGTCCTCCAAGTGTTTTTAATACCTCCCAGAATAATCTTATGCATAATTTTACTGGGAACTGAAGTGAGACTCACTGAGCCTGTAGTTTCTGAGGTCCTGCTTCTTGTCTGTCCTTAAAATTAAGACAAATGTTCACCACCTTCCAATCAGCTGAGACCTCTTCAGGTTCCCAAGATCTCTCAAAAATGATTGAGAAGGCTTTGGGATGACAACAGCTAGATTTTTGAGGATTCTTGGATGAATCCCAGAAGGCCCAATAAATTCATAGGGATCCAGATAGACATCCATAGGGATGTCTTCTGTCAAAATATTATTTCATAGCCAACAAACAAAAGCCTG
The DNA here is from genome assembly GCA_027886175.1 of Phylloscopus collybita. Classification (NCBI taxonomy): domain Eukaryota; kingdom Metazoa; phylum Chordata; class Aves; order Passeriformes; family Phylloscopidae; genus Phylloscopus; species Phylloscopus collybita. Next base: position 41,714,467 of record JAJNNQ010000137.1, on the reverse strand, counting down.
TGTTTGTTTTTTTGTGAATTGGTTTGGACTTTTTAGTATACTCAATATACTTATTTTCATCCTATTATTCTGGTTGGGCATTCAGACATTTGTTCCCTGCTAAACTAAATGATGCATATTTTTGAGTTTATTATTTCCTTATTATCAGGAATAAATTTACCTACCATTCAATGTTCTAACTTTTTGAGGCAAACATATCTTCAACCTAGAGATGTTTTGACGTACTACCCCCTGCCTGCCCCGCCCCGGGCTCCTGTGCTAGCTCAGTTTCCTTGAGGGGCTTTGGGGGAAGTACGTCAGGGGATAGGGTAAAAGATTCAAAAGAGGCTCTTTCCTCAGAGTATTTCCAAGGCTTTATTCTCAAAGGGGTCCCAGAGGCCAAAGAGACCAAACAAGGAAGAGCACAGGTTTATCTAGACTCTCTGTCTCAGGACAGATAGCTGGCACTGAGCCAATTGGTCAAAGATAGGAGAAAGGTAGGGTTAAACTAAAGGTTGCAGGCTTTAGGGAGTTCTGGGGAAAAACCATTTCCCTGAGGAATACAACAATGTTTTGCATCTTCAAAATCAGAAAATATCATCAAAGATGGCCTCCGTTATATTTTTCAGGTATTACAGTACCATTACCAAAACTTCTCTTTTCCTGACATCTCAGTCTATCCTAGAGTTTATAGTCTTCAAGAAACCTGCACACTCAACCTAAAGTGGCTGCAGTTCTGCAGTGGCCAGGTGGCTTGAGATGCATCTCACTGTTGTCAGAATGTCTCATGTTTGCTGACCTGCCTCAATAGCCCATCTTGTGGCCCGTGACTGTGAATTAGCTCTCTTTGCTGAACATTTTCTTAAAAATAATTTCAAGAGATAAGATTCCTTACATCCAGCAATAATCATTCCCATGTAGAAAGCCAAATATCTCTGGCAGAACAATGGTCAGATATCAAGTATCTGTTCTGGTGTGGATCACAATCACTTCAGAGCAAGAAGTTTATTCCTTTCCTTAATATCCCAAATTCTGCAAGCCCTCTAAAAAGCTCAATTTTGAACTCAAAGGTAAACTGGTGGGTGGGATTAGGAGTCATAGAAAGAGGACAGGGAGCTGGAACATGGAATAATTAGAGCATAAATGGAACTGTGACCCTGCCATTTGCTTTTGAAGCATTGCATATACATCACACCCTCACAAGATAGCTGGGATGCGAATCTTTTGAGTTAGTGAATGTGCATTGTTTTATAGGGGAGAAAGGACTGTCAGGCATGAAATAGGACTAAGCTTCATGATAAATGATACCCTACTACCAGCACTTACTGGTTTTGACACTATCAGTGGAGAAATTCTTTATTGAAGGATAAGAAGAAAATGGTAAAATAATGACCTTAAATGCTAATTCTGGAAGAACAAAAATGAAACATAGAATATTTTGTGAAAAGAAGTTGGAGTATAAAGTATTTTTTGAAGAACATTAACAAATAACAGGTAATATGCGTCATTGAAACATTCAAATGACTGCTGATGACTGAAAAGGTAGAAGCATTAAAAGTGCTTCCATATAAAGCCAATTATAATTAATGAGTGTTGTTATATTATAATGAAAGGAAGAATAAGGGGAATAATTAAGCATATACATAGTTATGTCTGTAAAGAGAAATGCGTTTCATCAACTTAGAGCTTATCAGCAATTTTAAATTATGTAGGATATCTGTTGCTATCAAGCAGTTTAATCATGCATTTACTGCTTTCTGACATCAGAGTAATATCAGGAACAAGATGAACCTCAGGGGAAGTTTATGCTCAGACCACTGACTTAGAAGGGTGTTAAAAAAACTCTCTGTGACAGAGAGGTAAGGGAAACAGATGAGCTACATGTAAGACTCAGAACCTTTGTGAAAGTTAAAGTACGGAAAGGAATATTAAGCTGAAAGTAAAGGTTTAGAAGACTACAGTGGAGATTTCACATGTTGCTGATACCTTTAGTGACATGTTCAGGCATATACTAAGAAGAGACACCAGAGACCGTGAAAATGAAGAGTAGAATTATTTGAGGATACAATTCTACAGCTTCCTGTCTGTGAAATGAATTGCAAGGTTTACAGAATCAGTCACGTCTTGAAGAATGTGAAAATAAAAAAGAGACAAAAAATGAGACACTAGTAAGATATCTCAAAAAAAAATTTAAAAAAAAGGTTTGGCAAAGAAAAAGAAGATAGAGTGAAATACTAATGTTTTGGGAAGGTTTTATAGGAGTCTCAATATAAAGAAGAGTGACTATCAAATATGAGTGAATTTCCCAAAGACAAAAATTACAAATCTTAAAGTCACAGAAACTGCAATTCCAGAAACATAGGACATATAGAAGCTTTGATATAATGTTTTCAGATGCTGATCTGGTTTGTGAGTAGGATTAAAAAATTGAAGAATCTTAAAAGTTAATGAGAACAAAAAGCTTAATATTTTACACATTCTTAATAAATTATTCAAGGCAAGAAAGGACAAACCAAAAAATGCTTTGCCCTTTAGTATAGTATTTTGAAATACTGAAAGAAAATATTAAAAACTTGGAGTTTTCAAAAATATGGTGTAAAACCACTGCAAAGCATCTTATCTCAGTGCAATCAATATATTTATATGCATATATATCATAAAAGTGATTATAAGAAGGAATACGATTGGCAACACTCAGTAATCTATTCTGTCTACATAATTACCTACAATAGATGGCAACAATTTGGAAAATTTAAATATCTTTGAGTATTTTTTATTACTACCAACCTAATAAGAAAGCATGATTATAGTGGAAATTGACTTTATTATCCTGCAGACAAGTTTTAGGTTAAAAAATACTATACACTACAACACTACTGACACTTTGGATGCTACAATGTCATTATCTATAAGAAATGAGAACTCATCACTTAATAAAGACAGACAACCATAAACTACTTAAAAATATAAAGAATTCTGAGGCAATTTTTTTTTTTTGAAACAGAGAAAAATGATAAATGAAAAAGACCTATAGAAGACTTCAGAGCTCTGTAAAAAACTAAATATAGAAAAACAATGCCTACAATATGATTTGGCACGGCATGCAGTTAAGAGTGACAAATGCTAGACTAGTTAACTATTAATTGAAGAGCATTCCTCCAGTTTTCTCCCTCAGGGGAAGGGAGGCCAGAACACTGAACAGGAATAGAAAACCCTTGCTGGGTATTAGCAGAAGGGAGGGCACAGTTTTGACAGAACCCAAGATCCTCCAGAGTTTAATGCCATTTAATATAAAGATGTTTTCAGAAAGAAGGAGCAGGTTGGATGCAGAGACCAGCTTTCTGGGACAGATGACAAACTGCTTGAGAGCTTGTATGGTGGAGCATGAGAAGAGGAAAATGGCAAATCCCCTGCCTGGGAAGGAGTAACAGCTTCCAGTGGCAGGCAAGCAGACTGGCTGGGGACAAGCTCTGCTGAAAAGTCCCTGGGGCTTGTGGCGGACAGAGAGCTGAATATGAGCCAGCTGTGTGTCCTGATAGCAGAAAAGTCCAATGGCATCCTAGACTGCCTTAATTATTTTCTTTTAATAGGTATTATTTGATATAATAATAATAATAATAATAATAATAATAATAAATAATTCTGGATTTCAGGCCCCCTCATTACAAGAAAGATATTGACAGACTAAGTGAGTTCAGTAAAACCACCAAAACCATCAAGCAGTTGAGGCACCTGACCCCATAAGGATAAGCTGAGAGGGACGGAGGTTGGTTTTTCCTAGAGAACAAATTGTTTTGAAAGGATTAAGCAGTGGTTCTCCATGAAGGTGGATGAGGAAACAGAGGCTCCACAGTGCATGGTGGGAGGACAAGAGACAACAGGTATAAAAGAATTGAGGGAGACTCTTACTGGATGTGAAGGGAAACTCTTTTCCTGTCAAACAATGAAACAGATTCCACAGAGAGGTGAGCAGTCAACACCCAACAGAATACAGCCCCGAGCAGCCTGATCTGCCCTCAGAGCTGACCCTTCTTTGAGAGATAGATTGGGTTAGGGAATTTGTGAGGCCCCAGTGCCTGAATTATCCTAGGAACAGTCTCTCTATATAAACTTGATTCTGCTTCCATTTTGCTGCCTGTATTTTTGAGGAAGAATCTTAGGGAGAAGGTAGTAGCATTTCCAAAATATTACTTAGTGTAATTGTGAGGGCAATGCCTAAAGATTTTTATCTTTTTATACATTTTTTATATGTTTGTAACTTTGTAGATTGCTAATATATAGTTACAGCTTCTAGTACTTTTCCTGCTCTCTCCCATAATTTAACAAACCCTTATTAATACATCCTTAAATCCTCTTTAGTCTTGCCTTTAGTCTAGCAATGACAATTTGTTTTGCATCACACATCATACATACAATAAAGTGTGGGGCTAGAAGATCAGGATGGGAGGGGTGTCTAACGGGGCAGAATCTGAGGGGAGATTACCTAACCAACTGGTCTTCCAATAGGACAATACTTGCTAGATATATTAATTACCTAACCTTATAAAAGTCTAGAAATACTGTATCATTGCATATTGCCATATTGTGCACCTGAAAGCTTTCAATTAAAGACTTGCTTCTACATTATCATTTTAACACTGTTTGTAAAGGTTTATGTTTTATTCCAGGCAACAACAGAAGAGTGAATTAGGTTTAATTGTTACACTTTTTGTTGCCAGGCCTTGACTTCTGGCCTAGGGAAATAAAAGTGTCAATTGTGACAGTGTTTCAGCTCCTTTCTTCTGGTTTTGGTGATTTAGTTGTGGGGAATTTTTTGCATTGTTTAATTTGAGGGTGGGTTTTCTTAATGATTTTTGGCACTTGCTCTCTTTCTTTTGGGTTGAAACCACAATTTACTTAGCAGGTCATTAAATATTGTTAAATACTAGGGATATGGCTGAATAATGAAACTCAATTTTGACAGTTGGTGGGGCTGAAAAAAGCTAAAGAAAAAGAGCAACTGGAAATATAAAATGGAAGATAAGTGGAATAATTAAGAAAAGGCAACTGGTAAAGTGCAACACTGATAATTGATAACCTGTGGTGATAACTGATAACCCATGGTGTTGGAGTAAGACTCTAGGTATGGAAAACTGGTTTTCCAAAATCATAGAGACATATGATCAATAAAACTCAGAGCAAGAATATGGTTAGAGGTTTTGGCTATGTTAAAGGTTTTAACCTTGGCATCAGTCTTTTAATCAATAAGAACAAGGTGTATGTCCTTAAAACAGAAAACTTATCTGATTACAGTAGTGTATGTTTATGCACACACACTCTTGCATATATAAGACAAATAATTCCCTAGAACTTTTCAGAATGATCGGTCTGTGCATGTATATTATATTTACAACTATACTGTTGAAGTATTTCAGCACAAATTCTGCTGCTATGATGAAATATTTAGCTGGAGTGATGGCACTTGGTATACATTATTGGAGTAGCAGCTATTAGTGTTATGTAGTACATCATCAATGTGACAACTCTGAGAGGACATGTAATATATAACCAGAAAAGTCCCATTTGGACATCAATATGTGGCATTTACTGGTATTAATAATGCAGTGGTTTTAGTTTCAAACAGCAAATAGACATAATTCTGATTCTAAACAGCAGTGAAATTCCTGTAAACAGTACCACAGCAGCTTCTACTATGCAGTGACCTTTGTGATAAGAAATGATTCTCAGCCTAGAGTCTATGTATATGAATTACCACCACTTACACTACTATATGGGTAAAAAACCCATCAAAAAAAAAAGTCAAAACAAAATAAGAAAAAATATTATAAAATGAAAGCAAATACAAACAGAACTGGTCAGCCATTCCATCAGCAAAATAGTGTGGTACATGCTATGAATTATTCTGTGAGTAAAGAGGATCAGTGAGAGCAGAATGAAGAGCCTTGAGAAATAAAAAAAAAAACCTTGATGGTTGTGGAAATTGATGTATAACTTAGATGATATGCCTTCATAATATAAACATGAAGTCATGAAAATCGGAGATTCCAACATATACTCAAAGGGGTAATGAAAATTCCCAGTCTGAGCATTCACTGGCTCTCTCTGTCAGTCACACTCCCAGCACCAGCGACTTGCACTGCTGAGACCAAAGCTCCTCCACAGCTCCAGTGAGCCCAGGGGTGCCCTGCACATCCCACTCAGACCAGGTTTCCTGACTGGTTTAACTCCAGGTTTCCCCTAGCAAAGTCTGAGATGTCTCATTCCATAAAGCCATTTGTTCACAGTGCAGTTACACAAAAACAGCCTGGGCTGGTGCCTCCAAGGAGAAACCCCAACAAAGGAACCCCTGGGCTTTTAGGCCCTCACAATCTACCCAGGCAAAAGTCTTGCTCTTTTTCTTGAGTTCTTGGCTTCTGCTGTGCCTTCCAGTGTCCATCTGCCTGGCTAGTACCAACTTCTTCGTGCCATTTGTTAACCAAAGTGTCGGTATTCCTGGTCTCTTGTCTCAGGCTCCTACGCAGAGCTCATCTGCATCTCAATTTGCAGTTTGCAAACAGAGGTTACCTGCACCAGATATATCCCTCAACAAAAGGAGTGGTGAATATCTCAGGATAGAATTTTTGTTCCTTAAAACTACATGTATTTCATGATATCAATTAAAACAATTTTTTTTCCTTTGACCATGAAAACTTAGGTTAGCTTCCCTCAGGTATCACTGAAATTTAAACTTTAAAAATGGTCTGAGCTTTCAGTTAAATATTACAACTATATTGTCAGCACTGCATCTGAGAATCTTTACTACTCAGTGTTATATCTGAAAAATGGCAACTGGCTTACAAAATCATAGAATCATAGAATAACTCAAGCGGGAAAGGACCCATAAGGATCCTACTCCCTGTTATCCACAGGACTATCTACAAATAAATTTTCCAGAAAGATTAAGGGAATAGCTAATATAGAAGCTTAATCAGTCCAAAGAAAATGTAAGGCTTTTAGATACAAAGAAAATAGTCTTTGACTATTTGACCCCAAATATTATTACCCCGAATACTTCCTACGTTAATATTATTTTCCTCCATAAATCAATATAATTTTTTCTTATCTTACAGTATATATTAATTTTTTTCACTCTTGATTTAAAACATGGTATCATTGCTGTCACTGTAGAAATTAACACATTGTAGAAACAAAAAACAGGCAACATTTAAATGAGCAATGGCTGAAGTGGAATCCAATAGCAAGTGAAGAAAATGCACAAGACTGCACTTGTTCAGCACATCTCCTAAGCATCTAGTCAACAGACCTTCCACATAAGTCCTCTGCCTCAAATACCTCTTCCTCTTTAATGCTGTTTCCACTTCCACCATCTCTACCAAACAACAAGAGCAACAAAACCAAAGGAGAAAGCAAATGTATTTTTTACTACTGCATTTTGAGTTATATCTGATAGTAGAATTCAGTTCTAATAGGCTTACCTGAAGGATTTCAGTGATTTTAGTAGATTTGTATCATGCTCTAGACCTGTATTTCTCAATCGGAGTTTAAATTTTTAAAACCAAGCACTGAATCTAAATTTCCTTCTTCCTACTGAAAAAAGTTTCCTACTGAAGATGGCTTCAGCATTCATTCCTTACATTTGGGCATTTCTGAGCTAGACAGGACAGGGAGCCATTTGGTTATGAACCCATTACTGGATGTTCTGCATTGTAATTCTTTCCTTGACTAATAAACTGGTGATTTCATTAAGCAACACATTACACAATGCATGTGTTGCACTGTGTACTGACAATAAAGTTTTCTGGTGGCCACCAATGTTCCATGTCTAATTTTACCCTTAGAGACTGCCTACAGATTACTTGTTTACAAATTTGTGCCTTCAACTTTAAACTTTACTTTCTGATAAACTATTAGTTAAATGTAATGGGGAAAACAGGATTAAAAAAAAAAAAGTGAAAGATGAATGAAGAAAATACATCTAAAAGTTCACATGAATAACATTAGATGGTTTTGCATAATGTTTATTAAAACGTTCTCATGTCTTTTGTATGTTTGTTTTACCTTCATATTATCTATCTGAAAGTGTCATTTTGAAAGACATGCAAGATTTCTTCCTTGGATAAATATGAATTTGACAAAATGTGCAGACTTTAGCATTATGTATATTTGTAATAGCCTTTCTAGTCCTTTGACAGTATGCTAAAGGAATATATGTATTTTAATGTTTTTAATAAAATGCAACAAAGATAATTCTTATTAATCAGAAAAAGAAGTGTACTGTAAACTGTGATATTTACATAGTCTTCATATTATCAGTTAGATCTAATAACAACCGTCATGATACAAATAAATAGAATCCAAATACCTAAATACACAGGTGACTTTAAATAAGTTTAAATTAAGAAATAAATGGAAAAAATGCAAGAATGGTCATTTTCATGTAGCTAAGTTTGACTTTTAATCCTTGATATTTTTAGGAAATGAAGGCTGAAAACAAATGTGTTTTGTTTTTTCTTCTATTTAATTTTCAGGGCTTGTTTTGTTTACTTTGTTTTTACTTTTTAGCCTAAAATTATTTGTAATAAAATCTATGTCCCATCAGATAGCATAAGAAGGAGGAGAAGCAATCAATGACACACAATTAGGTGCTCATTTCAACATAATTTCCCAACTATTCCACAGTAGTGAATGAGGACTGTGATTTTTGGAACATATTTGGTGATTTATGGAGTAATTAAACAGACACAGTTCAACAGTTGTCTAGCTAATAAATCATGAAGCACCCCTTTTTAACTGTTTCTTTTATGCTTTAATTATTGATGCTCATGTCTTCTGTTGTGATATCATTCTAAAACAGTGTCAAATATGATATGAAATACTGTAATGTTTGAAGGAACTTAGAAATAAAAAGAGGGTGTATCATCTTTGGAAGTAGGGTCAGGTCTCTCAGGAAGTATTTATAGGGGCTGCAAGGGCATGTAGGAAAAAATTAGGGAGACAAAATCTCAGTTAGAACTTAAATTGGCAACTTTTGTAAGGGATAATAAAAAATGTTTTTACCAATATATTAATGGTAAAAGGAAGGGTAAGACCAGCCTTTGTTCTCTACTGGATGTGGGAGGGAACTTAGTAACTGTAGATGAGGAGAAGGCAAAAATGCTTAATGCATTCTTTGCCTCAGTCTTTAGTGGGAAGATGGCTTGTCCTCAGGACAACTGTTCTCTTGGGTTGTTAGGTGGTGTCAGGGAGCAGGATGGAGGAGGAGGCAGTCAGAGAACTGCTGAGTCATTTGGATGTTCCTAAATCTGTGGGCCCAGATGGGATCTCAGGGTCATGAGGGAGCTGGCAGATGAGCTTGCAAAGCTGCTCTCCATCATTTACCTACATCATTTGCCTTACTGGTGAGGTTCCAGATGATTGGAAACTGGCCAATGCGAGTCCTATTCATAAAAAGGGTGGAAAGGAGAGTCTTGGTAATTATAGACCGGTTAGCCTGACCTCAGTACCCAGTAAGGTAATGGAACAATTTTTACAGCACTTATAGGCCCGTGTATCTGACCCAGCCAGCACGGGTTTAGGAGGGGTAGGTCGTGTTTGACCAACCTGATCTCCTTTTATGACCAGGTGACCTGCCTGGTGGATGCAGGGAAGGCTGTGGATGTTGTCTATTTGGACTTCAGCAAGGCCTTTGACACTGTCTCCCACAGCACACTCCTGGAAAAGCTGGCAGACCATGGCTTGGACAGGAGCACTCTCTGCTGGGTTATGAACTGGCTGGATGGCCAAGCCCAGAGAGTGATGGTGAATGGTGCCACATCCAGCTGGCAGCCAGTCACCAGTGGTGTTCTTCAGGAATCTGTGCTGGGGCCAGTTCTGTTCAATATTTTTATTCATGACATGGATGAGGGTATTGAGTCTTTCATTAGTAAGTTTGCAGACAACACTAAGGAGTGTGTGTCGATCTGTTGGAAGGATGGAGGGCTCTGCAGGGTGACCTGGAATGATTGGATGGATGGGTGGAATCCAATAGGATGAGGTTTAACAAATCCAAGTGCCAAGTCCTGCATTTTGGCCACAGTAACCCCCTGCAATGCTATAGGCTGGGGATGGTGTGGTTGGACAGTGCCCAGGCAGAAAGGGACCTGGGGGCACTGGTGACAGCAGCTGACCATGAGCCAGCAGTGTAGCCAGGTGGCCAAGAAGGCCAATGCCATCCTGGCCTGGATCAGGAATGGTGTGGTCAGCAGGGGCAGGGAGGTCATTCTTCCCCTGTACTGGGCACTGGTGAGGCCACACCTGGAGTGCTGTGTCCAGCTCTGGCCCCTCAGTTCAGGAAGGACGTTGAGACGCTTGAGCGTGTCCAGAGGAGGCAACGAGGTTGGTGAGGGGCTTGGAGCACAAACCCTGTGAGGAACCACTGAGGGAGCTGGGGGTGTTTAGCCTGGAGAAAAGGAGACTCGGGGGTGACCATATCACTCTCTACAACCTCCTGAAAGGTGGTTGTGGCCAGGTGGGGGTTGGTCTCTTTCTTCAGGCAGCAACTGACAGAATGAGAGAACACAGACTTAACCTGTGCCAAGGGAAATAAAGGTTGGATATTAGGAAAAAGTTTTGCACTGAAAGAATAATAAAGTACTGGAATGATCTCCCTGGGGAGGTGGTGGAGTCACCATCCCTGGACGTGTTTAAAAAAAGACTGGATGTGACACTCAGTGCCATGGTTTAGTTGAGATGTTAGGGCAAGGGTTGGACTCGATGATCTTGATTGTCTCTTCCAACCCATTGATTCTGTGATTCTGTGTGATTCTGTAATACTGAGAGCTTAAATAGTAAGTGCCATGAAAATAGCTCAAAATATAAGAATGCTTCTATGTTACTTTGCTTGTTACCAAATGCTAGTCTGTTCTGTTCTTGTCTGGTCTATTTCTGCTTTTCTTTCCTGTTCCAGTCCCTCACCCTCAGATATTTCAACTACTGTACAGGGTTGACCTATCTCTCTTTCCAAATGATGTGGTACTCTTAATATTCATGAAAAATAATTAATTTTCACTTCTGTACAACTCATATATTGCAGCCCTGTTATTTGAGTCCTATGAAAAATTCCTTTCCTTGCACTCTTTTTTTCCTGCTGCTCATCATTGCTTCCTTGGATATCAGAGCTACTCTCCTCTGAATGTGTTAGTCACTCATGAATAATGACATAAAAGCCTGGCAATGCTTTAGAAGAAGAGACCTTTATTACACTTTTCTAACAACCATTAATATTTCTAATACTCAGCAGTTTTCTGATTTTCTTTTGTGAAAGGATGAATCATGACTACATGGCAAAATGGCATGGGGTGTGCAACTATTACTGCTTTCATTAATGCAGCTGAAATGCAAAGAAGCAGAACAATACATTTCCTCTGTGTCTGACAGGAAATTTCTAGGTTTTCAACACCTCTTATCTGCTTTCATTGAGTTCATAAACCCTAATTAAAGTCTAGCAAGATGGTCACATCAGTTTCCTGATCCAGTGTGCCTGAAAGACAGCAAGGCTGCATATACATCAAATCATTTCATTCTTCATGGGAAATTCATCAGAATTTTTTCCCATAATAACAAAAAATAAAAATATTTAAAAAAAAAAGAAAGCAGAGCTATGACCCCAGTTCTTTTTCATAAGGCTGTGAATCATACCTGAAAGGTATGGTCCATAAATGCTGAAATTCATGGTGGGAGGCAGCAAAGCAGGGGAGGAGGAAAGCAAGGTAGCAAAGTTAGTGTTTCATGGCAATCTAAGGGATAATTCAAAATACAAATGTATACTCCCAAAGTAACTTGCTGATTTTTCTCTAAGGACACATACCATAAGTAAGAAAAGAAGACAGTGACCTGAATGTATTGTCTTAATAAAACCTTGTTACGCTTTATGTACTTCAGATACTCATTGACTGCACTCCGATTAATTCCCTGAAAACTTGTATTTAGTGTTTTCTCATTAAATGTTAATGGAATCTTAAAGGTTTACTATTCTTGGAAGGCAGTCAGTCAAATTTTTCTACCACAAAGGATCAATCCAGACCTGTTGGGGAGAACTGAAGCTACAAAACAAGGAAATGTAATTTGACTCTGAGAAAGCTTCCCAGAGAAGTTAATACAGAGGTACTTTGCAGACAGCTTAAGCCTTCAGGCGCATGACCAGAACAGCTTGTCCATGAATGATATAAAAGTTCCTACTTTGCTGTTCCCAGCAGCAGTAGTCAATATGACTGCCTTCCAGGCAAAAGACTGTACTAACACGCCTGAAGGCAGGTCAATGCGCATGGACATACGTCTATAAAAGTCTAAACTCAAAGTATTCATCTTCTTGCAAGACACTACTTCAGAATGCATCAAGACAGAGAATATATCTAAATCAAATTTGTTAGCATATAACTTCTCTGAGGCTTAATAGATCAATAGACAGTTTTCTACTGTCATTTATAATGTATATAAAAACATTAAAAATGTGCATCCATAATTTTTTTTTTGTAATTTAGAACTAAATTCCTTTTAAGCCTCAAAAAATTGGAAAAATGGGAAAATAGATCAATAACAAAAACCGACACCTTCACTTTTTATTAAGTGTTGACATGCATGGTATAAGCTCTACAAACCAATTCTTTAAAAGTAGTGTAATAAACTATCAAGCTTAATGATACCATTACTCTTAAAATTATCTTTTCTCCCTTTCTCCCCAATGCTCTGGGCAGGGTATGTGGAAAAAAAAGGAAGTAAATAAGAAAGGCTCTTGCATTCCCCTTTCCATTGCCCATAAAGATGATTGTTGTCATTTAAGGTAATTCACCTTGTAAACCCATATTTCTAGAAGCCATTATGTAAAAGATAGATAAATATAGAGAAGCCAAATATCCAGAGCACTTTTTGTGCTCTGCTAGTAGTAACTGAACTGAGTTTTAAAATTATTTTTCAAACAGCAATCCTTTATTTTGTAAATACTTTCTTTTCTATAGAAATATATGATATACATTTATATCCCCGGTCAGGCATCTTGTCTTGAAAAATAAAATGTATTTTAAGGTAGGTCAATTCAGGAGAAGCCTCATGAGAGGCACACAAAAAACTAATATTTTTCTCAAGCAATAAAAATAGAGAGATTTTTTAGTATTTCAGTTCTCCATAGCAACACACTTGTTGACCTGCTTTAAAATATTTTGTCCGTTTTTGCCTGATTTTTGATTTTCAAAACTAAACAAGAAAAGAAAATAATCATTACTGAGACCTAACTGAAACTTAATTCCTAAAAGGAGTCACTGAATGTAAAGGTGCACGTGGTGAGGGCAGGGGGCATGTGTAAAACCTATTTTATTTTTGTATTTTCAACAACAAGTTTTGTGTATGTATGTATATATAAAAATGTAATGGCCATATAAATGCCTTAATTTTTTGTTGCTTTTGTTTAAGTAATTGTCATGCCTGCCTTATATAATGATATATATTTTTATCAGTACTAAAAAAACCCTAGAAAGTAATGAGTGACCAGGTAGCTATAAATACATTGTAATATGTCACTAAATATTAAAATGTGCACCTATGAAAAACATTGATTTGGTCTCCTCAACTGTTTCATTGTAAAAGACAATTGAGTCAACATAGAGTTGTTCATATTTTCTCCAATAAAGTGAACTGGGTTCTAACACATGAGTTGAAAATGTATTTCTGGGCAACTGGGAGAAATTTTGAACCTCTCACTTAACTGAAAATTGAAAAAAAATATAAATACAAGAGAAGTGTTGTAATGGTGTTGTCTCTTTCTGACTTCCCTTGTGAGCCTGTCTTCAGAGAGAAATACAAGACAGAGTTGTCCTTTGACTCCAGCCTGTTCCAGCTCTCAGCTGGGAAACACAGGGCACTTGATGTACATTTGTAAGACACAGGCTGGACCTTGGTGACCAGTGCTGTACTGTTCTTCAACCACACCCTGGAGGTTGTGCAAGAAATAGCTTTCTATGTTTGTCTGAGATTTGTGGTGTCAATGATCCCTGACAGCAACAGAGAATGATAAAAAAGTGAACCAAACTTTTGTAAAACTCAGTACTTATGTTTCCTGCTGGGTGCTTGGTGTCTCTCAGGATGTTCACCTATCTTCACTAGTTACAGCTGGATGTAATACTGGCAGAAAAAGGTAATATCAGCTTTAGAGATATTTGAATGAAAACACTGAATATTGGAATTCAGTGACCAAACACCCAGAATTTATACTGTGACATCTGATATTGAGGTGCTCCCTGTTTTCCCACGATGCATCTACTTACAGTCTGCGTATGCTGATAATTATTAACAGCATTTGAGAAATCCCCATTTTTCCATTTTATTTTAACTTCCCTCCCTTGATATTTTACCTATTTTTCTACTGTTTAATCACAATTTATATACTTAGTTTACATTCTGTACTCTTCACTGATATTTTTCCATATAAGCAATTACAGGCTTTGGTTAAATTTTGGCTGTATTTGGCAAACAGTACTTTAACTCCTACATCATTTAGATTGCTGAAGAAGCATAACTATTTTCAAATTCTTTAGACAATAATGGCATGAATAGATACTCCAGGGGATAACCAAGGTGGTAATTTAAAAATGTTAATGAATTTCTGTCTACAAAACTGTCTTTCAAAAGTTAACCTTAAGGCTCTTATGTTATTAAGTAGTCAGAAACACACAGTAACAGTATTTTTTTAAAGTCTTATAAATATACTAATAAAGTTATTTTTGCTCTGCAGTGATGTAGCAGACATGGCCATAAGTGTAATGGAAATACACATTTGCATACCTAATCCACACTGCTTTATATTGGGTTAACATTTTTCCATCAATATAGCTGTGAAACTAAAATGAAAAGTTTAATTTACCATTCATTAAAGAACCCATTTAGTTTATGATAGTTTGGGTATTTTCCCCCAAAATATTCTTCACTGATTTTTTTTTTTCATTGCAACTGCAGTTTGATTTTTCAAGCAGACTCTAATATATATCCACTAGAACTAAACTTTATATCTAGGAAATTAATCCCTTTATAGTTAAATTGTAAGTAGACTTGATAGCGCCATGATAACTCTTGAAGAGGCACATTACAGATGTCAAAAGCAACAGTTTCTTACAAATAAAATTTAATCTTCAGTGCAAACCTAAGAAATATTCTGCTCCCTTTATTAATCTTCAACAAAACTTCAGTCATTACACTTGCAGCACATTTTTCTCCAAATAGACATCTATTCTTTACACTGGAACTGGCTCATTTCTACCTGTCCTATTACCAATTATACTGTCAGGTATTCTCTCTGTTTATTAACAAATAACTTAGGCTCTGGTAGTCAGGAACCTCATAGGGAATTTAAGGTACTGCATCATCACATGGTTTAAATGCAGTTTGGCAAAGATGTAATTTATAAAAATGTGATGGATTATGAACAGGAAGTTGAAAACATTAGGAGGAAAGGAGACTATTTTTAAAAGAAATGTTGTATCTGCAAAGGAATTCTAGGATGCACTTTCCCTTTTTTCTGTAATATTCATTAAAGTTAACTTTAGTAAGCATGATGTATAATACAAATGACTAAATTTTATAATGCAAAAATAATGCTACCACTTCAGTAGCTTCTGCATGTCGCACGCAAATTGCTACTTTCCAATCAATAGGCATTTTAAGCCACAATTGATATTCTGGAGCTGTAATACACAATTTGTGCTATGGATATTATATATTCAAATCATAGATATGTGCTCTAGAGAAACAATTACAATATATGCTGCAAATGTGTATTAAAAGGCAAATCACATTAAGAACCATGCTTTAAAAGAAGCCATAACCCAGGCTTCAATTTTGCACCTGCAGTAATTTCCAGAATCAACAGGGTGGTCACATAATTGCAAAGCAGATGATTGTATTTGTTGCAACTGTTGAGATAGTTAATTTTCAGGTTCAGTCATCCAGTTGCATATTTAAATGCTGTAATTTGTGTCAACAATTCTTAATGCATACAAGATTGCCAATACAAAATTTACTTTGCTTTTGCCAACTGGGCCTTAATATCTGTGCACTATATTGTCTTCAGGTACGTTGTTGGTTGAAATAAAGAGGGATACCTGTAATAATTTAAAAAAAGGAGACTTGGTATTTTGTTCATTTTTTTTAAAGACAAGTATGCATTTTTGGTTAAATTTCAAATTATTGTTTATTGCCTTTAGGTAAGCTGAAAAACATGGGGTTTGATATATAAGAAATACCTGGGATCCATAGGGTCCAAAGTGGGTTAAAGCTACTAACAATTTTTTTTTCTTCCAGATTTCCTAAATTGGAATTTTCTTAGAGCATTTTGACTAATTCCATTTCACTGCAGAAACTGGCTAGCTGCTCTTAGCCAATCAACTGTAAGAATGTTATTTCCACAGACCAACTGCGGTGTGTTGAAGGTGCTCACTTCTGTGCTGGATACAAAAACCCCTGTGTTATCAACAGACATCCTCCAGTATCCCTTACTCTGAGACAGTTCTGTACACAGTTATCTAGTTATCTAGTTATCTAGTCACAAAATCTCAAAATACTGCCTTAAATTCAGCAGAAGGTTTAGACTAAATGTTCTGGAGCTTAATGAAAAACTATTTTTTAGTGAAACTTAGCTTTGACAGAAAAGTTCCAGCCAAAACTTCTCGTTTCGTGTTATCTGACCTTTGAGTTGCCTCTTGCAATATTTCTTCAATAGTTGTAAACATCATAAATATGAAGATGAAAGACTACCCAGTGATTCCCCACGCTTACGCTTTTTAGCAACCAATAAATGGATTACCTACACGTGCAAACAGATGGATTATTCTGAATAGTTTTGTCTTGGTCTTCCATATGACCAATCCACAGATTACTTACTTTAATGAAACGTGTTGGTAAGAATATTTGACTTCGTGTTTACTAGTTATTCACAGCTACCAAGCCATAGCTCAGCTATAGAAAGATGAACATGACCTCTTGAGGAGAAACACTAAATGCAATGATTCTGCAGTTTAGGGATGGCAGCTTGCCATACCTCAATGGTACACTGTCTAAAACAGATATAAGAGGTCTTTATGCCTTAAATCCCTTTTTGCACAGATGTTTCTCTTTTGAGCCATGGATATAGATGATTCATTGAGTATTCAAAATATTTTGTTACTGTCACATGAAATAGATTACATGAACTGCCTACTCAGGTATCCCTGCCCTTCAGTTTAGAATTATACCCTGAGATTGAGAATAGGCAAAGTACTGCCAGTGCAGATTAGCTGAGGTCCCATATATGTTTAGAGATCATGTACATCACAGAAAAAAAGTGCAATAATCAGAGAACTGTGAATGGCTATGGGGTTTGCCTGTTATCCAGAATAAAAATATTTTAAAGCAGTCAAAAATGTTCAGAAAAATGATGGCTAAATTACTATCATCACTCAGGGTAGGATTAGGTCACAAATGGGTGTCTAGTTATCTAGTCAATATTGTCATTGTTGCAAAGAGAATCCCAAAAGCTGTTTAGCTGATCAGCCACTCAAACATGGGACTGAATTTCCCAGAGGCATCCGTTGTCACTGTAAACACTGTGAGACATGCTCTTGGGCTTCAATTAACTCTTCATTTCAAAAAGATGAGAAGGTGTAGGTTTAACATTCTACCTTTTAGCCACATAAGTATGATTCACATGTCTCAAAGGGTCAAAGATGGCACCAAATTGTAATACTCTGAAATCTCACTTTAAATTGCTATTTTACTGAACTGAACTGCTGAACTGTTAGTGGCTGAACTGCTCCTTAACCATCACTGATTATGCTCAATATCATATGGGTAACTTCCCTTCAAGAATGCACCTTGTGTCATTTTTAGGTGCTCTAACTTATCTGCGATGTCTTCCTGGATGCAAACACAGTGGAGAACCTATAGAAGAGCAAAACTCCAATAGTATGGCAGATGGAAAGATTCTTGAGTGAATTTCAGTTGCCAGTATTTAGCTAGTTTGCAAATGAGCTAATCTCTTATTCACATGTGAATATGTTCATACAGACATCTTAATCAGTAAGAACAATCTCAGTGTCATGAGCTTTTTGGAGTATACTTTTTTTTAATATGTGAATTTGTATGGAATTCCTTTACCTGAGGTGAAGGCAGCTGTACTTAGAAAATGGGTCAGACATCCTGGTTAATATAAAGTTCTGGTCTTTAGCTGATGTAGATACATGTAGCTTTAGTGTTTTTGATACTGATCTAAATCATATGGGAGCTGACTGAGCTATGACAAAAGCATTCAGTGTTGTCTGAGGTCTGTATTCTGTGACATTAAAAAATACAGTCTGTCATACAGCAAAATCAATTATCCTTAAAACCCAAAAGAGAAAATAAAAATTTTGAATTGTCTTTTACTTAACTGTTTTAACAGCATTTGCATACACAGACATAGTTCTTTAATCTTTCTTAAGTACAAAATCAGGTATTTCTTGGAAAGATGTTCTTCAGATTATTTGAAACTAGCTAATTCTTCAAAATATAAGAAACTAAAAACCAGCAATTTCAATTATGAAGTAATTTTTTTTAGAAGGCAAGATGTTTAAGTTTTACTATTTAAAAGAGAAAGAAATAGCTAACTTTGCAATTACGTGGTGTTGATTTTCTAATGGTTATATGAAATGCCCTGATATCTCTCCACTCATAATAATAATAATGGCATTTACTCTCAATATTATAGCTCTGTTTGTTCAGCTGCAGAACCTCAGTAAAAATTAATTCATAAAAGATCTGAAGTGAATCCTGAATCCTTTTTCTTTTTTGTGATGTCTTCTTCATATGCCCCTGAGTGCATTATTTGCTTGTATCTTTTATAGAACATTTATGAGTACAAATAAACAAAGCAGTTTTGAATTGATTACTGTAGGTTTATTTTGTTTTGATATAGACTTGTGCAGATATGAAAAATAAGTGCATGAGATGGATTCACATTTTCCTTCAAAAGAAAAAGCCCACATTTTTGCACTTCCTTTGAAGCAAGGTTTTGTGTACTTGATAAAGCTACCGAGTATGGTACAGACTAGTGACCTGAATCATTAAATGCTGTCAAAAAGGAGCAATATCTTTCTGGCAACATCAATCAAATGGTAATGCCCTCTGACATTATTCCTAAAGGACTTTGGAAACTATAGCAGACAGCTATGGGATGTTTTATTATTGTACATGAAATGCTGAGCAGATTTTTTGAGTGGGCAAAAGGATTACATGGTACACCATAAACATAAATCTTATTTTAATTATATATATATATATATAAAATTATTCTGGATTAGAATTTCATTATTTTCATGTAGAAGCTGGATAGGACACATAGCAAAATCTTACAATTTTTGTCCAGTCTCTGAGTCGCTGGGATCAGAAAACACCAAACAATTAGACTGCAGTTTAACCCTCACAATAAAGGTCAGTACTTCATAGCATTAATGATTTCTAACCCAAAGTGCTATGGCCAGGATAGAAATGCTTTTAACTTATTAATTAATAAAAATATGAAATAACCTCTGAAGACATGCCCCAGTTTTTGCTCCATGCTAAAGTCTTTCTTGGTGCCACTTGAATACAAAGTCAGAGATAGCAGAAACGACAACTTTCAAATTTTCCAACTTTTCCAACTCTTCAGCTTGATCCAGGGTTTCTAATTTATACCAGCTGAAGGGCAACCAAGACCTTGCCTTTCTTCACCTCTGGCATTTTTTCCAGAAACAAGTAGAACTGACATGTCATGAAAAATTTTTAATATCATCTTTACAGCCCCAGAGAGATCCCTCTGCATTCTAGGATGTCCAAGCACTACCCAAGGGCATTTTCCTACACTTAATTTAAACAAGTGGACTAGGAGCTAAACCCAGTACATTTTTTTTTTTTTTACACCAGAAAAACTTCAAGTTATGAAGAACTTTGATCAATACTGTAATAAATATTTTAGCCCTCCAAATATAATTTTTGCCTATGATTAGACTTTTTTTTTCTGTTAGATGGGACATAACTTACCTTTATGACACCTATCTATATTTGTAATTGGAAACCTGGCTGCCACAGGAAATGATGTGCCATGAGACAGTTAATTTTACATTCTATTTTAAGTGGGATAAAAATTCTCTTTCCTTTATGTGGTCAGAGAATATCCAAAACTACTCTGTTTTTCCTCTTCTTCCATTGTTAGTGGAATAGTGAAAAGAAAGCTGACACCTTACCCTTAACTTGATTAACTGCTGATTAATTCTACTAAGTTTGTCAGGCTGAGGTATTTTAGGAATGGTTTAGATATCCATAATTTGAGTAAAAAAGAATAAAGCTTAGTGCTGAACAGTGTTTTAGAATTAAGCAGGACTGGATTTTAGAAAATTTTTATTACGAATTTGCAATAAATTTAATTAATTCATCAACAGTACAATAATAATAAATTTTTAAAGTGGTCTCAAATATCTGTATATAAATTTTGTCTGAAATTGGAGATGGTTACCATTCAAACCAAAAAGAAACTGCTTTGAAACAAGACATTTTTTAATGATCAAAATATCTACCTACAGTCTTTCCAGGAAATTCTTTTTATTTCACTACACCTGAAATGGGGCACTGTTATAAAATGAGGGGAAATGAAACTACCTGTGAAAGTTAAAAAAACAGAGTACAATGCCTACAAAATGCTTTTTTCTTTATAATTAATGGTCTTTTATTCAAAGAGTAATACGTATTCTGAGACAGGACCAAAAATCTCAATAGGAATTTACAGCTCTTTTGTTTGAAATTTTTATAGCAATGCATATCTTAAAAAATTGAAAAACAGCACACAAAATCAATGGCAAAATCTACAGTTAACTCCAGGTACCTATTGAGTGACAATTATGTAACTATTCAACAAATACCTTTTTTTCTTTTGTCTGTGCCTATTTTTATTTTTTTTTGTATGCAAGTAGGTTATTAGTGTGAATATGGTAGTTCTGGGAAGGTTCAAAGAGTCATCTTTTAAAAAAAGGTTTTAAGAGTCAAGTCTTTTTTATGTACTTCCATAAAAGAAGGTTAAAATGCTTTAGGGAATATTCTTCTTGGTATGAACATGAATAATTCCCATTAGCCAGTCTGGCAGTGCAGTATATGCACAGAAGAGGGAATGGATCTTTTATGATGACAAAAAAAAATAAAATCAAGCTGGTCATTGCTTGTCTGCTCCTTGGAAAATTTACTACTTAAAATGAATCAATTCTGACACAGACTGTTAAAGTAACATTGGTAAATAGATGGAAACAGGAAGAATTTTGTAACTTTTTTATACAAGCTTTAGTAAGATCATTTTACTGTGAGTCCTATAAAAGAATTATAGTTATATAGTACTCTGATTATAAAACAATATCTTATTGAGAAGTCATTTACTAAATGTATACATATATGAGACTATTTTGCAAGTGAAATTGAACAAAGGTTTTACTGAATGTTGTCAGAGAATGTTTAAATTGAGAGGAGAGGATTCAAAGTTTTTGAATGGGAGAGCCCTTTCCTACTCTCACATCAAGTTTGTCCATTCCCTGAAACATACTTTGTATATTCTTTGGTAAAACATTGCTTTGATACAATTTAAAGAATGTCATGTTTACATTTTTGCTGTCTTGAAGTTTACCATTTGAAAATAATATCTATATCCTATTTTATTCACATTTATAGAAAATAATTTTTTTATGTTATCAAATGGTTGGATTAAAAAAGCAATATCAGCTGCTTTCATGTGAAAATTTGCATTAAATGAACACCACTTCTTTTACTAACTTGCTTATGGTTTCCAGTTCAGTTGTAATGAGTCAAATCTTTGACTTCAATTTATATGCTTGGTTTGGTTTTTAGTCCCATCTGGCTTTCTTGATACTAAGTTCCTTATGTGCAGGAATAAATTTGCTTATTTGTTTCTAAAGTCACCCTGGATCTTCTATACAATGAAATGGTAAAAAAGCATGAATGTCATATCCTGCTACAACTCTGCCTGTTTGTCTTAGAGGACAGATCTTTTTCTGGTGGTAGTATAGCATTAACAATCTAGGAAACATTATAAAGGAAAGAATGTGCCTTACAGGCATATTTCAAAATAACTATCAATCAGATTCTTCAGTGACTGTTGTAATTTTCTATTCAGTTGTTTTAAGGTAGTCTGGAAAAATAAGGGTAATCTTTACTGAAGTACAATATTTGCAATGCAGAAAGAACCCTATTAAAAATTTACTTGTTTATTCTTAGGATAATAATTTTAATAGAAAGTGTGTCTGAAATGAGCACATTGACTTAGTTTATTTCTTTTCTTGATATCTGAAAGGATTCAGTTTACTTTTTAATTATTTGGTCTGGGCCCTGGGGGTTTTCTAATAAAAAGAAAAAAAGGGAAGTCAGGTAGATCATGAGTTGTGCCCAAAAGACTGTGGAGAGGTAGCTGTAATCCACTTCCAGGAACGTCATGAAATGTTGCCACTGGTTGTGTAATGAACTTCCAGTTATGTCGTTGATGGTAATGATAATCTGACAGGGGAGAAGCATGAGGTTTTTTTCCTCTAACTTTACTTTTATATGAAGAAAGAAAAAGGAAAAGGACATGTTATCATCAAGAAAAAGGAACAATGAGATCTTTTTCGTAACGCAGATGTGGAACTGTATTTGCTTACTTCATTTTTAATGGCACAATAGAGTAGTGTGCAATTGTGCAGGGATTATGAAGAAAAGTTAAACTGAGTAATGGGAAGAAACTATTAAAGCTAACTAGGAATAGGTCAAGATTAGCATATTTTGTATCTGAGGAAAGGCAAGTTAACAGCATGGCATTTCAGAAGCAGTCAGAATTTGACAGGTAGTAAACCACAGACTAAACTCAGAAAGAAAAGAAAATCTTATTTAGAATTGTAAGCTTTACAATGGAAATTTATTATGGATCACCTATTAAGCTTCATCATTTGAAAACCCAAATTAAAAAAAAATCTTTTAAGAACATAATCCCATTTGCCTTTTTCAGATAAAACTTCCCTTGACCTCAATGTCTGGGAATATATTAAATTAAAATTTTTACTGTCTGACCTATTTATGTTGCTAGCAAAGCATGGAATTGAACTGGACTTCCATTCTTTCTCTCCATTAGGATCACAGAACAATTTGGTTCTGTGGTCAAATACATTAGCAAATAGTTATTGCAAAACAAACAATAGTTATTACTTATACCTATGGGCTTGTGAATGTCAATGTGAAAATAACTATGTATTTAGAGGTGGTCTCCAAACAAACCCTACAATGGTTTACTGTTATTTCTACATGAAATCTTAAATGCATTTCCCTCAGGAGCCACCACCTCAGCTTTCTCTTCACAGAGGTCCCCACAGCTTCCAGTACCTGTGCCATGCACCCAGGACAACATGTTGTAAAACTTGAATAGCTATAAAGCTGGGGGGATTGAGAAAGATGCAGTGATGAAGCTTACAGGCAGACTAGAAACAAAAAACAAGTCCTTTTTTATGATTAGTGTATTAAAAAGGAAAACAGCAATAAAAGATTTACATAAGAGGCAACCAAAGTAATTGAAGGCTAATAAATGCTGGTGGCTGTTTTAAAATCAATTAAAAATGCATCTGTATGTGCTAGGAAATGAATGTGTTTCTTCATGAGCCCAGATGGAAGCAAATGTCTCAAACACAATGAAGAAAAAATAAAGGAGAAAGAACATACAAAACTTCTCGCCAAGATCTGTGCACCTTTTTTTCTTTGTTTTTCCTAAACTCTCTTGGTTTCTCACTGACTTGCTCTATACTTTATATTCTTTAATAGAATTGTATTTTATTAATAGTAGATAAATAACTAGAACATATTCCCTGGCATATTTTGTAATTATAAGATCTGTGAGGATGAGAGAAACAGAAAGAAGTCTTTCTTTTTTTTTTTTTTTTTTTTTTTAACTAATAGGTATATTTTGTTTTCATGCTTATTGGAAAAAAAAATGAAAGCCAGGAATATTAGGATAAATAATATGATATGTGAAAAAATAAGCTATGACTTGAAATATTTTATTTTTCCTGCAGAAAATAACTCTTTATGGACTTGTTAGAACTTTCCCTGTCTGGCAACTGTCAGACAGCAAAGACTGGTCAGGAAGTGTTCACAGTCAGACACCTTGTGACAGCTACCTTTTTGTGTTTTAGGATAGGTAATTTGTTTAGATTCATCCAATCCCTACATTGTTAATAAGACACAGCTCTATTCTAATTTTACATGTCTATCTAAATAACAATATTATTGATTGTTCTGAATCCCTAATTTTTTTAATTACGAATTGCATTCCATAAAATTACCTGTAGTTTCTGTATTAAATACATAATAACAGATTATTTAACATGGAACAAGTGCTCCCTTTCTCCAGAAAAATTTTGGGAATAAACTGTTTCATTTAATAATCTTTTCAAATAGCCAAATATAAAATCTATTCTTTTTTATTGTTTCTAGATAATAGGCAGTTGCTGTCCAAGTCTGCCATTCAGATTTAATATTTTTCTTGAGCTGTAGTTTGCCATGGATTAAGAACATATAATATTAGGCATATTAGGAATGATGAAATATAACAACTGCAACAAAAGCAAAATTTTCTTTTGGTATTTCTATACTATGAAATCAATATAAATTATATTATGACGTCTACCAAAGTACAGAAAATACAGAGACAGGGAGGAAAGCCTCTGGAGGAAAAGCTTCAGGAAAGTAGCAGACTGATGTTTAATGTGAATTTTCCAACTAAACAAGCTCAGAAAAAGTCTCTATTCTTATTTTAAATCTGACTTGATAGGAATCACACAATGTTACTTTGGAGTTTACATGCCTTAGGTTAGGCAATTTCCATCCATAAAGCCTATGTTTCTGGAAAGAAAAAAAGGTAGGTTTGCCACAGGAATAGATTTTTGTTGTGACTAGCCGTGATTCATTCCTGAGGCATGGCTTCTCTCCCATCTCTCATGTCCCTCAGATTTCTGTCAGAATCAAGTAGTTTAAAACCCCACAGCAGATATTGATTAAGAGGTGGTGCAAGCAGAATGGTTTCTCTCCATATATCCTCAAACATTTTATTGTTGGTTGTGATTTCTGGTTTTACATTTAGGTATTCAAAATGTCAAAAAATATGGCATATAAGTAATAAGATATTCTAAGAATATTGATCTTTATAATTACTTTATAAACCATACTTAATTCATAATTAAGTGTTTAGTTTCCATCTTCTCAATATGCTTGGAAGACCATCAAACGCGTTCCAGCCTGGCTTTAGATCCGATTCAGCTCATTGTCATTTTTACCACTCTCTCTGCCTTTTTCCCATGTATAAAGGGAAATAGCTGCCCAAGTGATGCTTTCTTTTTGCTTTGTTTTAAAGCCTGACAGAAAATCAAGCTGCCAATGGGCAAATAAGGTTCTTCTGCCAAGGGTTAGCAAGCAGTTACTGAGAAGGGCATGGACAGCCGCCATCACCAGGAGGGCATTTCTCACCACATGGGAGAATGATAATTGAGAAAAATGTCCTGAATCAAAATTGAAGACACAGATTAACTATTTAGAGGTGACATTCCTATATGTAGGTTATGCAGACCCTCTACAAACTATTACTTGAATACTGAGGGTTTTCATATACTTTATTCTAAGAGCTTATATTTTCTACCTGGACACAAATTCTAATTTGTGTTTCCCTAGCATTGCAATTTACTTAAATTGATAGCTAAATGTGTATGTCTTTTGATTGTGCTGTTCTGTTTCTTAGATAGTATTTAGATAATCTAAAGTCTATAACTACTTTGATGTATCAGATGTGCTTTATCTAATTAAATTCTACAATATTTAGGTATCATTGTGCATGCAGACTGATTATATGTATAGAGAAGATGCATAGATAAAAAAAAGTGACAATTTTAACTTTTATTAATTATTAATTAATAATATTATGACAATAATTTTAATATTCTATTCAAAATTAGTAGCTTTCATTCTACAATGTATTAACATCCATCAAACCAAATCAATTAGTAAAATCTCAGTGGAATACAAGGGAAACATGTTACAGTGTCACAGGAAATAATATTCTCTCTCTCTGAAGCTTGGTTTGTATGAAAACAGGAAAGACCTTTAGTAAATGGAAGACTTATCCAGCAGTAATCATAGAGTAAGACAAGAAGGACATTCTACTGCATTCATTCTACTGCAAATATTTGTTAAAGCTGTCTGATTCATTCTCCATGGACAACACATGCTTTTGAGAATTCCCTGTGATCCGTGTGTAAACTACCAGCTTCCCACTTCCCATTGCTATCAATCAGATTTTTCTGCATCTCAGAATCAAACTCAATGGCAGTACCTTCAGACCTTTTATTCTGTCAAGAAAAAAGGAAAAAAGATATGTTTAGCTAATTTAGAATACGCTTTCATGAAATGAACCCAATTAACCTGCTTGTAATACATTTCGTATTAAACTGCAAGATTTTTCAGTGAAGCCTGTTGCTAGTTTAAAGTTCTGTATTCATTTGGGAAGTATTAAAAACTACTTAGGTTTGCTTCATAATAAGTCCTAAATTCACATTAAATTGCTGTTTTCTCTCCTTCAACTATTTCTTACATTAAAATAAATCTGAATTAAGTGTATGAGAAAATAAAAGATAGTATTTTTTTCTTAATCCTTTTCTGTTCTTCATTATCCATGGACATTAATGGGGTTTTAATTTGTTGTAACGCCAAAATTTTACACTTCATTAAATCTATGTGCCAATAATTAAGGGCCTTATTGATTTCTTGTCTTTTTAGGTATTCAAGAGCTCTTCAGGGTTTGTCTACCCCTGAATTGTTTTTCTCACATTGAGATGTGTTTGCTAATCTTTCAAAAGAGAGGTTGAAAAAGTTTAAGCTTTCTGTAACACATTCTCATCTTAACCATGTTACAATTAATTAGATGAACTCACAAGACTTTTTCCCATGCATAAAATAATTCAGAATTTTCTGTGATAATTCTTCTATTGCAAAGGATTAAGAAACCTCCCAGTGGTCTCACAGTATGCAACAGGATACGTTTGCAGCACAACAATTCACCTTTTTCCATTAATTCAGAGGAAAATAACCCAGGTAGACAGATAAGGATTGCACAGATAAGGATTAATATTCAAAACCAAGGAAAGGATTTAAACTGCTAAAACAGAATGCAGGCAGATAACAGTTGCCTAAATGCAAAGCACTGATCTCTTTTAGTTTATTGACGACCTAATCATGTAAGTGTCTACACTCACTAGGCAGGCCTGATTTGACCTACAAGCTCCAAGGAAGTGCAATTCCATCTGCATGTAGCTCTGGAGCAAACCAAACCTGAGCATGCTGGAAGCTAAACTGGTCAGCAGTATGTGAGGTCCCAAAGCTTGACAGAGTAGAGGTTTCTTTTGGAGGACTTAGGACTTGGAGAATACTGACAAAACAAGAAATGTAACAGAGCTGTGGCAAGTAATATTTTTGCCCCTCAAACCTTTCTGGAATTTTATATTGTCAGATTATAGTTTAAGCTGTATGGAATAATTTTCCATCTTTCCTAATCAATCTGGAAAGTTGTGTAATAAGCAATGAAACATATATAGGCTAGAAGAAATTATAAGTAAAAGAACAAAGGAAACAAACAAACCTTTAAAATCTAGCAAATAGCAAAGAGGCTCATATCTGGACAGACAGCTAGGAGTGTCAGCTGTGATGAAGAAGTCAAGTGCTTGCATATGGATTCCTTCTGGTTTTATTGCCTCATTTCTGTTGCTGGTTCTGGACAAAAATTGTTATTAATTTTTTTTTTCTTTTTTTGGCAGCCAGGAGGGTGATTACACAACAATACCTTTTCTTTATCAGTTCAGTGTTGGCCCGTACTGCCTCATATTCTGGGCCCCAGACCACTTCAGAGTGAGGAAAAACTGTCAGGACCTTAATGCCAGCTGCAGTCTTCTTTCAGGTGCACTGCCTAGAACAGGCCTAAGTAAAGCCAGGATGGCTAGGAGCTGGAGGTTATTCCATACTGCCTCAGATAATTTTCTGGGGTAGCAGAAAAGAGTGACTGTGTTTTGATACATAACACAGCCATTGATTTTTTTATGAGATTAAATCACAGCACATAAAAGCAGTATTAGATATGCCAGTATTCAGGATGCATTTGCCTTCAGTCCTATACAAAACATTATTTAATATTGTAACACACACAACTTTATGGAATCAGTTGGCATTGTATTACTCAGGACTATGACAATTATGTCTGATGTCATTTGTCCAAGGCTGCCTGTCAACTTTCAGTAGTATTAGAATATCAGCAGCTTATAAATAGCCCAATGCAGTCCAATATTCAATTCTTGTCAGTCACAGTTGCCTCCCCCATGGACAGATATACAGACCATAACAGGCAATTTTTTACGGGCAAATCTGAAGAGGCTGAAGACTGAGAAACAAGGGAAGACAAAACCTTTGGCCTCTTCATATTAGTACATTTTTCAACCTAATTCCCACAACCATTCAAAAGAAATTCTCATTCTAGAGCAATTAGAAATTATATAAATAATGAATACAGATCTTTCTGAGTGTTAGTAGTAAGAATTAATCAAGATCAAATGATTTTTTGATCTTCAAACAAAGATGTTGAGTCCTACATAATACAGTATTAAAAGTGTCAAGAATTTTTTTTTATGCAACAAAATTATTGCTCTTTTTTTCTCCACAAGTCCTATTATAGGAAAAACAAAATATGGATCCTTCTGAATGTAAGATTTGGATTCTTTCTGAATGGGTTCATTTTGAATGGATTTTTCAGACAGGAAAAAGGATTTTTTTTACAAGTAGAATATGTGCTTAGCTTGCTGCCACAAAGAGTCCACTAGATTTCCTCAATTATCAGAAATTAGAACACACTAAATAATTCTACCAGGGAATCCAGCTAGCCAGACAAGACTCCAGTAATGCCATATTTATAATTAAGCTCAAAACATTGACAGGTGTTCTAAAAAGAAAGTATTTTTAAAGGGGATTATTATCAAGCTATTATTTCTCCACTATTTTCTTATAAAAATCTTTTAAAGGCAATATTACAAGATTATGTAAAGTCAATGGATTGCCACACTTGCTATTCCTTTTCTACCTGTGAAGATAACTATACTCACAAATTTGGGAATTAGATTGTCCCAAAATCTATTATAAAGAAATACATATTTAGAGTTTTGTTATCCAGTAATTAAATATATAAATACTGCCTAAACATTTTTCTTAGTATATTCTCAAAAATCAGAACTAGACTGTTCTAGCTATAATTCCCCAGGTACAGCTTTTCCTCCCTTTATTAATGACAGATACTGTGTATTTTCTTTACCTTATCTCAGTGTTTTCTTTCTTTCAAGGATCTTTCTAATTTCCATAAAGCCTTAAAACAAAAATTTAAAGATAATTTGGGTGGGGTTTTTTCCAGGATTTATGGGTAAACTAAGACCCTTGTCTTTAAATAATTGATTAGAATTTGGTTTAATATATTCTTGTCAGTTTTTTTTTAATTTCTGTCCTTTCAAATATGTTGTTTTTTGGGGTTTTGTTTTTTTTTTTTTTGTTTGGTTTTTTGTTTGTTTATTTATTTATTTGTTGTTTGTTTTGTTTTGTTTTAATTTCTGCATTTGTGTTAAGTATCTGTTCATAACATTTTCTGTAAAAAACAATGGAAAAAATGTTCCTGTAATTTTTTTGCTCTTCAAAGTAGTCTGCTTGAATGCTCTTCCTCCCTGATAGGCAATAAAACTAGACTTTCTTTTTTTTCTCTTCTTATCATCTCTAACCTCTATGGTTTTAATGTTCTCAGACACCTGTAACTCTTTTCTCTCCTTAACCTTTCTGACTTTATCCTTACATGAATACTTGCCCTATATCTTCATACTCATCTTCAGTAATATATGATTGCGTCTCTTTTGTGATTGACCTTTTTGATTTTGGTGCCATCAAATTACTACAGAAAAAGTCAAATATTCTTCACCTTACGGTTTACTCTTGTCCGTGGGTTGAATTCATTAGCTTTTGTAGTCATGAAACTTTTGAGTGAGTATCAGCTTACTGCCATCCCTTTTTGCTGCATATATTTCTCCTAAGAGAAATTAAATATTTGGTTTACTGAGGTCAGCTTTTCAAAGCTTATTATTTTCCTTTCCAATTCTTCTTCACACTAAGTACTTTTACAAAAATTACTTTCAGTCTTCAGGTTCTTATATTCCTCCATTTTTAAATCAGAAAAAAAAACAATTTAGCTGATATTATCTCTTTATAATTGCCTTCACTTGCTGAACTAAAATGTTAAATTACAAGGAATTTCCCATTTCAGTGAATTCAGTATATTTCACTTGACAAGCCTTACAGCTGCTGATCTAAACTGGTCCACCTCAACCTTAAACGAGCTTCATATGAGAAAGCTGTTACAAAACTTAACTTCTTATAATTTACAACCCAGCTGTGCTTACCGTAGGCATTAAATTCCTGTGCCAGTTTCAGTCTTCATTCTATTTCTTTTCGTCCTTCATGCTACATGCTTATTCTCTTAAAATTTATTATCTAACATTTTAAGAACACACTGAGCTGTTTATTCTACTGCATTTAAAGAAAAAAAATTAGATACTGGTTCTCAAGATTTGTATTTGTGTCATCTTGTATCTCTAGAAGCAGAGTTGAATCAACAAGAAAATTGGATTTGAGTCTGAAGTTACATTCCCATTATTAAGGAAGTTTAAGATCTGGGGTTTGGTAGTACTTGAATCTTTTGCTACAGTCATGGTCATCTTCTTGTCATTAAAGTCATTAGTCCACTTGCATTTGCTCCACATTTGCATGGGTGTTGCTGTAATCAAATGTCTCATAGAATTTATCCCCTAATGAGTGGAGAGACTTTTGGGGTCATTTCTGATAAAGATTTTCTAATTCTTCAACAGTCATGATGGAAAATTCTACTACATTAATTTCTTGCATTTTATATATGTGACTGGGATGAATAGAGAACAAAATTTAGCTCATTCGTTTACATAACTGCAGTCACTATAGGGATAAAAATTCCTTTATAGCATTAAGTGCTAAATGAAAGAAAGGAAATAAGTATTTAGCATTAAATCAATAAATACAAATAGTAACATTCTGACATTTTACATTTACATTTTAATTCAACTGTTTTATCTTGCACTAAATTTGCACTAGTGGGAAGATTTACATCCGCATCTCCTTCACACCAGCTGAAAAAATCTCAACAACCAAGTTGTTTTTCTATCAAGCAGCCTAGCACAAAACAAACAAATGCATAAATATTGGACAATATGCCATTGTTTTATCTCCTACAACCTGAAAATTACTCTACACAACTCAAGCACTTAATATGAACCCACAGTTTTGAACGTTTAAATGTCATTTACTATTTTACATTTTGGAAAATTGTCAGAAGTGGACTGAGAATCAAACATAAGATGTTTTCCAAACAAAACTTGCACCTTTAATAGTGGTTTATAGTTATTGTCTTTTCCTGAGTGATTTGTAGAAAATGGTGGGTTGTCTAAAATGTATATGATTTGCTCACAAGATAGTGCTTCTGGGAAATTCAGGGAAAATAAACAATGAAGAAAATATAAGCTGTTTCTTTCAGCGCATGGAACTTCAACTTTTCTTGCTGAAACAATATGACTACACAAGAATACCTTCTCTTTATCAGTTCAGTGTTGGTCCATACTGCCTCACATTCTGGGCTCCAGACCACTTCAGAGTCAGGGGAAAACTGTCAGGACCTTAATGCCAGCTGCAGTCTTCTTTCAGGTGCACTGCCTGAAACCAGCCTAAACCAGCTGTGCAGTCCAATACGTAGCAGAGGCTTTTAGTTTTGGGGTCTTCTACTGGGCCCAAATGGCAGGGTCAGAGGAGGTTGAAGGGACTGAGCACAATGTGGGGCAAGAGGAAGGGGAGTTTAGACAGTTCATGTCTATGATTCTCAATACATGAATCAGTAATTAAAAGCCAATGTTAACTGGTTACACATTAAATTAAGGGAAAATTCCCAAGTCAAGACCTTTCTTACCAGCAGCAAAACGGTGAGTTCACACTATATTTAGACCAAATCAAAAAGGAGAATAGAAAAAAGTATGCTCATGAGACTTGGCTTGCTTGAGCCTGGCTGTATTGTCCTCTGGCAGTGTAGCTGGAGATTTAGTGTTCTAAAGCTATGACACATAAGCAATCAGAGACCATTACTAACCATTGATTAGTAGTCATGCTTATATTTACTGGTGCCTGTTTTCTTGAGTGGCTATCAAATACAAAATGGTAGTGTAACTTTCAGAAGAATTGCAGTTTACAGTAGTATTTGTGGAAAGCACAGCATGAAGTTTCATACTAAGCCGGAGTGTCCTGCTTCCATGAGAAGCCATGGTTCTGTTCATTAGCTCTAATATGGCATTAATACCAGCTAGTGACAGTAATTCTAGCACTGGTAGGTTTGCAAATGCTGAGATGCGATCATAGATGTAAAACCAAATATTTTACTTTCCTCACTATGGATACTCAGTATTTCTTGAAGTAACATTGAAACACACATCTCCATGTCTCTTCCAATGTGATGGGATTTTAATGGTCCATTACATGGACCCATTGAGATGAAAAATGTGGTTATTATTTCAGTTAAATTTATATCATGTTCCAAGTATCTTTAAAATGATAAAAATAAGTTGAACACGATTTTCAAGACTGAGATATCTCTAAGCCACTTAGTACAAAACTTGAAAAATTGCCTATTTTTTTTTTTCATTTCAGCCTTCATCTAACATTGAGATGTATGAAAACTAAGAAAAAATAGGAAGAGAATGCAATCATTTGTATCAACTATCGGCAATTGTATGTGCTCAGTATGAAGAATTAAATGAAGGCTGTTGATTGTCTTCATATAGTTTGTTTTAAATATGTATAGAGTTAAAACTGAGCCATACTAAATTTATTGTTTCTGGAAGTGAGTGGTCTAGGCTAAAGTCCTAGAGACTCTTTGGGGTTTGTTTGTTAGCTTTAGTTCAAGTAACATGGCTAAACAGCATTGCTAACTAGTAAATGTTTTTTACAAAATTAAATGAGATGTTGGTCCTACCCCAACTCTTGTCAGACATACTCAAATACGACACTATCAAAACAGAAGCAAGGACTGAGCAGATGGGGCAATCACACCACTTCACTAATCCTATAGTATGCTCTCATTTCATGACTGAAACTAATGTGTGTTGCTGTGGGACACGATCAATGAGACACGGACTTACAGTTCAGAAGGCTGAAGCTTTGAAAAGGGGCTGGTTTATTTTCAGAACCTATTTTTATACCTTTTTACAATGTGCCCACTTAAGAGGTGGGATCTCTGGACTCATTGGCCACACCAAGGGTCAACAAGCAAAGTCTCTCCTCAAAAGAGGGAAAAGTGAAAAACAAGATAGTTTACATAGAGTGACCTTGTTTACTGACTCTATCCCTGGGAAAGAGTTTAAGAAAAATGCAAACATGAGAAACAGTGACTACAAATGTGCACTATACTTTAGGAGAACATGTTCATATTTCCTCATGGCAAATACTTAGTTTTCCTATCTGCAGCAGAACAGTCCTCATCTTGTTCAACAATTATGGAATTAAATAGCAACTTGCTGTTACCACAGGGTAAATGGAAACAAAATAACTTGTGTCTTTATTGCTATTACATGAGTTTTATCCCAGTGGCCAAGCTGAGGGTGAACACACAGTTGTGAAGAGAGGGAAGAGACAGTTGAGGTATTTCTTAATATTTGACTGCTTGGCTTTCAGCATTAGTACTGATCTTTTAATGCAATTTTGTTTCTAATATTAAGAAATTGGACTATTAAACTTGCCTATATGTCTGTTAGCTATCTTTTAGAGACTGAGAATCAAATCAAAACTGAACTCCTTTTATTTGTTCTTCCTCTTTTCTCTCTAGAGTGCTGTAGCTTTCCTGTTTCTTTTATACGTCAATTATTTCCTTCAGTATTCTTTAACTTGCTCCTGGCATCGGAATTTCGATGGCTTAAAATTTAGGAGTTTTTTTTCTTATCATAATTTTTCCAGTACTTCTTAGCTTCAAGTGTAGGTAACTGTTTCATTGTATGTATTACTTCATTTCTTTCCCTGAGTAGTGAGTGTTGAGTTGAGGTCATTGATCATGACCAGATCTGTTGCACATGTCAAGGTTGCATTCCAGTTCTAATTTCAAGTGCTCTTCTCATTTACAACAAGAGTTTTAGTGAAATGTATTTGTGTCACTTTATTAATCTTCTGGGAATAAATGTCGCTAATTCTTTTACAGCTACTGCTATATAGAATGAATAATACTGAAAAAGATGGAAGTGCTACAATATATATATTTCATATAGGTTTATGTCATCAAAAGTATATGTTTCCAAAAGTGAACAGCTATAAATACATACATACATACATAGACACACACACACTTATGGTCCACTGCTAAACTGAATATATTAATCTTGTGATTCAAGGCCAGCTAAAGCTTGTTTTCTTAACTGTATTATCATGTTTAAAAAACCTCACACTGATATTTAGCAGATCTAAAATTTTCTGTTACAGATTATCATCACAAAAATTTCTCTGTACATTTGGAAAATGTTATGATTTAACAAGTGACTTTCCTTCTGGAAGCAGTGATATCATTGTCTCTTGTGACAGTCTGCTCAGATTAAGTGAAGTTTATATAATATTAAAAATA
The DNA here is from genome assembly GCA_027886175.1 of Phylloscopus collybita. Classification (NCBI taxonomy): domain Eukaryota; kingdom Metazoa; phylum Chordata; class Aves; order Passeriformes; family Phylloscopidae; genus Phylloscopus; species Phylloscopus collybita. The sequence goes on along the minus strand of JAJNNQ010000137.1, from coordinate 41,679,660 downwards.
TGTTTCCCCTTTCTCACCCGTATTCCTTCAAGACTTCCTGCCAAAATCACCAAATATTCCCATGTGGAGCTAGACTCTTGCCAGACCATGGAGACATGTTGCAGGTTCACTGAGAAGAAATGTTTGTTGTTACAAGGCCTCTGTGTGAAGAGGAGGTAGAAACAAACCCTTCTTCCCCGAGAGAGCTCTATGGAGCTGAATTCCTCCCAACCCATAAGATGCTGACAGAGACAGACATTTTTGATTTCTTTCTTTCAAAACAAATTTCATGCAGGCAAGAGGCTATCAGACTTCAGTGATGAAGAGAAGGGGAGAAAACCAGCTTCACCAGGAAAGACTAGATCAATACGACTCCAAAACTGCTCATCGTGTAGAAATTAGATAGGCAACAGAGTCTGTGTATAAGGCAAACACAACAAAGGCCTTTTTTCCCTTTTTCCTAGAAGGAAAAAAAGAAAAATCTTTCACAATAAGAAATCTTTGATTGAATTCTATGCCTTGATTCAGTAGGCTAGCTAGAATATCCCAGGGAAACTATACCAGCACAAACAGACTATAACACAGTCCCTGTATACATCTTAGCAGAATTCAGTTTTGTATTATCCTGTCATAAAATGCAGTAAATGTTTCTGTGAGCCATACTGATATTTTTTGCAAACTAGATTATTAATGCCCCAACTGTAGGTGGTGGCAGTTGAATTATGCAAGATTGCTGTACTGTATTGGTAATTTCTCACTGAGGTTTTACAAAACTTTTATTTGGATGCTTTTTGTTGAATTACATTACTATTTCATAAGAAAGATAAATGTACAGAGGAGTCTGATAGTAATGTTAGTCTCTAAAATGACTGAAAAGATCACAGTCTGTTTCATTCTTTGTAAGAAATTTGGACAAGTATGTACTGTGACTTTGAATTATGGATCATTTAGTCAATTCATTCTGATATGGTAGTTATAATAGACTGCATTCTGATATCTTTTCACTGAAAAATTGCGAAACATCCAACACAGAATATTTCTAATTAAACATTAACTTTGAAAGTACTGAAAACAAGGGCTTTTTTGACTTGCCTTCAGTCTTCTATTTTTTAATAAGTGTATATGCATATATATAATGCATATGTTGGGTATATTTATATGCATAATTTAATGCATACGTACATTCAGCTACACCAGGATTAAATTTAAAAAATAAACAAAAAGCTAAAACTCTCTTTAAACAAAGTGAAAGTTAAAAAGAAAAACTCTTGGGTTTGCTTTACAGAAACCCATCCTATTGTATGTCAGCTTGACCATGACCTATTAATTCCCCCAGCAACTCTAAGAGACAGGATTCTTTCTTTTTCTGTAGATATAAATTTCTATATACTTGAAAATTCAATATTTTGTGCTGCTTCGTATGCTTGGAAGAGGTCTTAAGGGTTTCATTTCACAAAATGTTGGCACCTAACTACTTTTGAGGGCAATGTTATACTCCAAATTGGTATTGAAGGCCTGAAGGTTACAATAACAGACTGCCTACCCTCTAGCTGCCACGACCTGTCAAATTCCACAAATATTTCCCCTGTGAAGCTTAGAGCTTCTGATTGCTTGCAGAGCTCTGACCCCTGATCAACATAACTTTCCAACAGAAGGATTTAACAAAGACAAAAAGTTCAAGTTTTGAAGGTGGTAATAGGTGAAGAAGGATTTTTTCCTTACAGTTATATCTGGCAGCTTTATTTATTTGCATTAGTTTCATTTGAGGTTCAGCTGGTAGTATCTGAGAATTTTCTCTTAATAAATCCATCCAGAGTTGTAGCATTCTGACCAGTGTCTTTAATCTCCCCTCGTCCTCTTAAGGAAGTTTACATTCCCATGCTGTGAACTTCTGCCCAGTACTTTCTGACCCACAAAGAATGTGAAGCTGTTTGTGGATTCTTTTGGATATCATGCCTGCTGTATAGTTGTAAAGCATTATTAGGTCAACAACCCAGAGGATTTCTTTAAAACCTTGGTTACCCTGAAACTGGGAAGCAGTGTCTTGACCTGGCTGACACAGATTATCTGTAGGTAATATCTGTTGAACTCAGCTTTCCCAAGACAGGTATCAGCTCTGATAGTTTGCTGTTTTGCTATTAAAAGAATGCCTATCTAATAAAAATGCTCAGGTTTAAGAGTCGTATATTTTTTAATGTAAACACATGAGAGATTTTCAGGTTATATATAAAAATGACATATCATTTTCCTTAGAGAAACTGATCAAGAAGCCTTAAATTTTTACTGTTAATTTAACCAAAATTTTGATTATATTGACATCTCTTTCCATCAATTATTTATCTCTTGGCTTTAAATATTCAACTAATATGAATAATAGTCCACTGTATATTCCTAAGATGAAGCTCTGTGATGTGCATAATAGGACTTACACAAAATATATATATTTTTTCAGTGATCTTTACTTAACAATGAGATAACTTTTGACTTGAAATTTCCATCAATCATAGCATTTCTTTCATTATTTTATTGAATTTAATAATGCAATTGTAAAGCTATCACACAGTGGTAGTGAAATCTGTCTATAATCAGTAAGCATTTAGCATTTTGACTTTCTAAATATATAGATATACATACTTAGGAATTAGTGGAAAGCAGTTAGATCATTATGCTGTTCACTGGGAACTGCAAGACTCTACATGATTCTCATTAAGTGAAATATCTGCAATGATAATATATTATTGTGTCATCTGCTTGAGAAATTGGTATAAATTAGCACTTTAATATCTGGCCTAATATTAATCAGTACAATATAAACTATGTGCAAATCAAGTATATCAGGATTAATGGATTTTCCAAGCTTGTCTGAAATTAAATTTGAAAGTCCTCCAAAAGAATATTTTACTGAAAACTCTTCATAACACAGGTCTGCATTGTGGTAACCAGTCCTAGCCACAGGATCCAGCTTGACGTTGACAGAGATCCCACCTTTCTGTGCCTCTGAGACCTACGTGGGAAGTACATACTTGTAGGCCAGAAATATAAGCATATCACAGTCTATTGGCTCCCCACATCTGGACAAGAAAGTCAATATGGCAGTGGGTTGCACTGTGGCTTACTTGCCTGTTCTCTATATAAATTGAGCAAATTACTGACTGCTGGGACCAAATGTTCCCAAACTTAAGAAATCCCTCTTTCCTCCATGCTAAACCTCAGCTCCATCAGCACCTCCTCATCAGAGTTGTACTACAGACCCTTTGTCAGCATTGTTCTTTGATGGACATGCTCTTCCACCTCAATGTCCTTGTTGTAGTGAGAAGCCCAAACTGGAGGTAAAAGAAGAACCCCAACGTGTGCCTGTAGAGACTGAAAAATGTAAGTGACTGCCCTCTGTGGACACATGTTGTGCAACTTCCACAGGACATTCGGTGTGTGTGGTGTTTGCCAGCTCCTTATCTTCCCCACATTTCTCCTTCTTTCCTATTCTGCACAGTATATGCTGTGCTTTGCCCCCAGAGCCCTTCCACCTTTGCTGTGCTAAGAGAGCAGCTTTGCAGCGTGAAGACAGGAGTCAACAACTCACCATGTAACATGGGCTGTGAGCCAGTCTCACAGAGCAAGCTGGCAGTGTGGGATGTGCCTGGTGCAAAGCCTCCCAACGAGCCAGTCCTCTCAATGAAGAAGGATTTTGCAGAACAGTATTCTTCAGCAGGTCTCCTTGCTGGGGACAGAGTTGCCCCTCCGTCTTCTCTCTTATATGAAGTGCCTGAGAGGGAAAAATCACTGAGACAGTGGCAGTACTGTTCTAAGTGTCTGATATTCCATCGGGATCCAACTAATAAGCAAAGATCAGTTTTCCAAATTTTTTCTGGAGTAGGGAATAGTCAGGTTTGTGAGGAAGGGAGCATGGTAGAAAGATGCACATGCAGGTGTCAGTTGCTAGAACCTGTGTAGAGGTAAGGCGCTGCAGAACGCTGTAGCTGTTCACTCGGCTCTAAGTATTGACTTTGAAGGAAAATTATTAAGGAAAGGTTTTGGTGCAAATGTCTCAAAGAGGGTGCCCTGTACAAGACATCCAATCATAGCTACCTTTGAGCTAAATCTTTGAGCTACTATCTGGGGACAGCACAGTGGGGAGAAGTCTTTAACAGCAAAATGAACTGCTTACAAATAGAAGAGTACCATTTGAAGCCTAATCAACCGTTCTAAAGTGGCTCATCGGTAGCCAGTAAAAATTTATATTTTTCACAATATACTCTTTTGTCAAGGGATGCATTAAATGTCCAGATGGTTCAGGCAACAAAAAAATTACTTAGTTTTGAATATATTCATACTTCAAGAGTTTAACAGAAAACAATATAAGAGAATACAAAGAAAATATTTCTTACCTGCTTTACTTTCCTTCAGAAGTGATCATGTAAAAATGATGCATTTGTCATTTTCCTGAGCATCTAGTGTTTATACGTGAAAGAATTTTGGTCAAATAGGGCAAAAGATTATAAGAAACACTTTCTTTTGTGAGTTTCTGAAGACAAAGATTGCTTTAAAACTATTACAAACTTTGTTTTGGCTCTCTTTCAACTAAAATTACAACCTGTAAGCTTTCAACACATTTTCTAGAGATTGATAAAATATTAAAAAGGAATTCATTAATCTTTTATATGAGTTGTGCTTTATTCTTAGTATGTCCTCACATGGTTATAGATTTCTTACAATCTACTAAAATCAATAAATTGAAAGAACACTTTCAATTTCTAGAAGTTAAGTTCAAAAGTCTTTATGCACTAGTACTGAAAAGCTTTTGGTCTATCAAACTGTATATCATAATTATGCCACAAATATATCACTAAGTAAAACATCAAATTAAATTATTTTTACAATGTTACAATTTAGCCGTATCAGTAGTTCTAAAATTCTAACACACATGAAAATTCTCCTATTCTGTCAATAGCACTTCCAAATTTAATTTACCTGTCTTTAAAATATTGACAAAAATATTTTCACTTTTATTTTATAAGGACTATATGTGAAATATATGTGAAATATATTTCACATATATTTATATATGTGAAAGTAATTTATAGACAAAGGAAGCTGAACTTTAAGTACTATCATTCAGTAAAAGAATTTTCAGTGACATTTTGTCAATGTAAATATGTTTACTACTTCAATTGATGTGACTGAGAGCTTTTCTTTAATAACCAAATTTGGAAAATATTGCAATACCTTTACAGTTACACTGTAAAGTGGGAAAGTGTGAAAAACCATTTGAGATACTTAGTAACACTAAATTAGTTTCTCCTCAGATATAGTATCATAAGTACTGAGAAGTGTCTGAATTGTCCTGCAATATGTTCTTTCCTATTGAGTTGTTTATAAAATTAATTACCATCATATCTGAATAGATACTGTAATACCACAGCATGCAACTTTGTAAGGGAAGAATATGCAGCTAGTCCAATCTGCTGTTATATATTTTAAAAACTCATAATTGTATGCAGAGTGTATACTTCTTATATGCTTGATATAAGTTTGCTTTTTTTTTTAATAGGGATAAACTATCACCCAAAAGCTTATTTTTACACTTTGCTTACCATGAATTCAAGACTTATCAATTCTTGGTTTTATTTGTGTTCTCCTCCCAGCCTTAGTGGAGCATTATTAGTTGTCATACTGATCCCAGTGTAAGTGGAATTAAGTAAACTCTGAATGCATTTCTGTCATTCTATTAACTTTAAATGTTCTTTCCCTCCTCCTTCCCTCTGCCATTCTTTTCAGTATGTACAGATGTTTAGGAAACTAACAAAAAATCAAAATAGTTAGATGCCATATTTATCCATTTAATGGTAGCCTTCCATTACTACAAACTATATTTATGTTGGTTTTATTCCCTTTTTATAGTATGCGTGAAAAAAAAAAATGTTATATCTCACTGGGTGTTTAATAAGTGCAAATTGCAATTGTGTAGTATTGTGATATTTTTACTTTTTATACAGTTCTATTTTAAAACATTTTAAAATGTAAAATTTACATTCTTGAGGTGAGTGAGAATTAAAAATCACTTGTGGGACCAACCTGTTTTTTCATGGTTTTTCTGGCCATGTAGACCTTTCCCCAGCACAACATGTCATGGTGTGAGTTGGTTATACGTGTGTAGGTACGTGGCTCTGCAGAACACCACAGATGTTCACTTGGCTCTAAGTATTGACTTTGAAAAAAAAAATATTAAGGTTATGAAAGGTTTTTTTCCTTTGGAAATATTTAGGGGTTCAGATTGGGTTTGTGGTGGTTTCTGATTTTTGCAGACATGTCACTTCCCAGGACAGTACTTCTGACATTTACACAAGATTAACAGTGGAATAACTTGGTCAGTCTTCAGGAAGAAATAATTTCTCCTGCTCCAGTAAATAAAAAAGAGCACTTTGTTCTATAAAGCTAGCTACTGAATGATTAGAAGATAGATAGATAGATAGATAGATAGATAGATAGATAGATAGATAGATAATCTTGTTTGCATTTCTGTTGAAATGGAGAAAGAAAAACAGAGTGGTTTGATTTGAACACATATATGAAAATCTTCTTTATATTTGAATGCAGTATTCAATAACAATTGCTAGAAATTGATCTTACTAAATGAGTAACATAGATGATTGAAAAGATTAAATGGCTTCTGACAGACACTGACTGTTCAGGAAGAAAGGTGCACTTCTTTTGCAGTATAAAACCATAGAGTGGTTGTTGAAAACTTTATGATATCAAAAATAAAGAGGAAAAAAGAGGTAATGCAGGCAGGTATTAAAAGTCATATTTAAGTAAAAATGGAAGATAAAAGTAAAGTTTTTAAAAACTCCAAGTGTAGCTTTTAATATCTTATTAAATTCTAACTGTCTTTTACATATGTGTGTTAGCAAGCATATATTTATTCACAGGTGCAAGACGAACATTACCTAAAATTATGATATGTACCAGTTTTGAAGTTCAGGAGAATCAAAGTTTGTGTTAATTTAGTTCTTTAAACCATTCAGGTAAAGCTTTAAATACTCCAGCCTATCTTGCAGACATGAAAGTGTCTCTATTGCTGTGAAAAACAATTAAAGCTGATATTGGCTGCTAAATTTAAAGAAAAAAAAATATGTATAAAATAATATGTATTTTTACTTCTTTATTTTATTTTTTCTGAACTTATACAGTTTCATAGATTTCACTAGGCAAATTGAATTTAACATTTTCAGGAAAGCTTATATAAATTCCTGGAACAGTTATACTTGATCTCTCTGGAAAATGTCCCCCTTTTTACACTTCAGAAGCTGCCTTTGCTAAAAGAGATGAGTCTATGTAAAAACAGCCCTTCTCCATCCCCTGCTTTCCTTCCATAAAACCTTAGGCAGCCCTCGAGGTTCACACTGGGCATAGGAGCAGGGACTGCCTAGTACAAATACCATCTGACTTGGCACAGTGGCCCTCACATCTAGCAGAGCTTTGCTCTAGGAATGGTGCAGGTTCAATGAATGGGCTTCAGAGCAGCTGCCAGCTTTCATTTCTGGAAGATGACAAAAGGAGATGTGTGCCATGTGAAAGCCTTTTGCTAAGTTTCGAGGTATTTAAGAGTAAGTACTGGAAGAATGTGGCACAGGGACAGGCCTGCCTATCATCCATGGGGACTACTAGAAAGAGAAAAATCTCCTTTATGATTATTTAGTAGATTAGAAAGAAGATTGGTGTGAGCTCCCTTCCAGTACTGTTCTAGAATGCCATTATATGTCAGTCATAAGCTACTGCCCTTAGCACAAAGAAATATGGGGACAGCACATTATGGATATGCAACATATGAAAATCAAAGCCATTTAAAAAGTTATTTAAGGATAATTTCCAGGCATGATTCTGAGTCACTATTTTCAGTAGCTTATACACATCTAATAAGAATCAGCAATAGCTTTTGATCTGTAACTGGAGAGAAATTAAGAAACAGCATTCATGGTTTACCTTCCTTTTCTTTGTCTATTGGTACAAAAAAAGACTTAGGGAGGGAAACATAAATCAAGGAAAAATTTTTGAGAGGGCATAAAATGGTGATTTCAATTTCAGTAGACCTGTGGCAATTTGCATAAACCAAGGCCTGTTCATTATTTGATCAGTTTGGTTTGTGTTGTTCCTACTCCTCTACCACAAACAGAAACTCTTCAGTAAAAAGTCACTTCTTTCTGAGACATGAGGCGGGAGCTAGAATTGTTATTATCTGAGGAGAATATTATTGTCATATAGTTGAAGCAATGCAAAATATAAATGTCAAACATTAAACTGAAAATATATATTAATTATTTTTCAGTGACTAGGATTAGACTTCTGCAGATTTGGATTTTTTGTGCTTTTTTCCCCTTTTTTTTTTTTCCTAGTGTGCACATGCACAGTATGCCAGTGTGCTTGCTCATGATAAATGGCCAGACATGAGGCTATTATTAGCTGACACTGTAAGAATCTTTACTCCCTGCAATGCTTAGTGCTGAGATGATTTTCATTGCTGGAAGTCTGAGGATGCATACCATTTAGACATGAGTTCTGCTTTTCCAAATTATCCTCTGATTTTTTTTTCTTTTGGCAGTTTTACATACTCTTTTTGTTGTAGCATTATTATTATTGTTATTATTGTCATCATCATCATCATCTATAATTTAACAGCTCTCTTTTTATAGCTGTGTTAAAGTCCCCACAGTCTAAGCAAATACACCATTGACCATCATTTATGTCTCCAGTAATAAAAGAATTTATCATTTCAACAATTTTATTGGTTATTTGTAAAGGGAATTTTATGCTATCTGCTCAGGTTTCATTTTATTCTGAAGACCGTGGGGTGCTTTAGTATGTGGAGGAATCACAGAAGCAATCTATCTGTCTACTCAAATTTTGTATTTAACAGGTAAAATCACTAAGGATTTAATGGCAAAGGACAGGCTGAATCATTTATCTTAGTACTGCATCCCTACGCTGTTTTCATTCCAACATAAAGAAGTTATAAAATCATAATTTTAAGTGAGACTGTAATTTCTCATTTCTGCACAGGATAAAAATTTTTGTTTCATTTTAGCAGCAGAATTATAGTGGTGCTAATGCGTAGGAAATTGTATGTTGTAACATTGTCCCAGGTTAAGGGATTAACAGTTTGCCAAAGATACTGTATTCTTTTTTCACCTATAGCTAGATCTTTTGGTTCCTGAACCAATGTCCTTCCCTTCCCTTCCCTTCCCTTCCCTTCCCTTCCCTTCCCTTCCCTTCCCTTCCCTTCCCTTCCCTTCCCTTCCCTTCCCTTCCCTTCCCTTCCCTTCCCTTCCCTTCCCTTCCCTTCCCTTCCCTTCCCTTCCCTTCCCACTACTCTCCACTCTCCAGGTATCCTATTTAAAGCATTTTCTTCTGCAGTTTGTAGAACAGCTGCTAGGATAATAAGAAATATGTTTTCATATTCCTAATACACCAGTTATTGTAGCACTCTCCCCTTTTTATAGTTGTTCAATAATGCTTTTGGAATTAGAGTAATCTGATTTACTTTTGATGAAAACATTACTGATTCACTGGAGAGTCACAGCCAGATTTTCAGCTGGCTAAATTCATTCAAATAAGGCATCTTAAGAGATAGCACACTTCAAGCTGTGATTTGCTTTCCTTCTATCTTCTCCTTTGCACTTCTTATTTCCTCTCAGATATGAATTTGAACTACTGTTGAGGGTGTGCTATGAGGATGTGGGTTTACTTGAACATTGGTAATACTGACTATTAAGTATAAGATTCTAAAATACAGATGACTGAATATCATTTGCATTTTAATTGTTTTATAGATAATAGAATAGCTTTCCTATTGATCTAAACTCAAAGTAATTCCCATAGTAATTCCTAATAAAGTTGGTGAGATTTGAAAAGTGTATTTTCATTTCTTGTCTTTCAGTTTCTGACTCAGATCTTCAAATGGTAAGGCATTCTGCTAGGAGAGATTTCATGTCTTTCTTATGAGTTGTTGTGAGATGGCTTCACACTGAAGTTTTCAGTTCCTGCATCTGGTGACACAAATGAAATCTTGTAAGTGTTTTTATTACTTTTTTCATATTTATTTTTCATATTTAATACTAGGTGGTGCAATTGTAGCTTTAGTTCTCTACCAGTGTCAGAGATTACAACCTGACTGTTTCAGATTAGACACCTGTGCAAGAAAAACCTACTGGAAGGGCAGAGCAGCACTGGAAAAGGCTACCCAGAGAAGGCTGTGGAATGTCCTTGGATAATTTCAAACTTTGGCTAGACAAAGCCACAGGTGACTTTTTCTAGTGTTGGTTATAGCCCCATTCCATGTAGGAACTGATCTGTATGAACTCCACTGACCACCCCCTCAACCAGCACTTCTATCTTGGAAGTGGAAATGCTGTGATTCCATAAAATATTCATATACGCCATCAGAAGGGCTGTAGATGAGGATAACCTTCCTGGAGAATTAGTGTCTTTGGACTTGTGAATTTTCAGGAGCTGCTCAATATCACACCATCATCCTGTGATTAAAAGGGGTGCAGATGAAGTTGGTCGCTTCTCTTATGTAGTTGATACAGTAAGGAGAAGTGTATGACAAACCTGAGCCTCATTTTCATAGCTTGTTTTAGTCTGATAAGGAGTTGCACCAATGTTTGCTCTGGACTGTCTGCAAATTATATAGCTGTGTCCTTGTGAACTGAGTCACACAGCACAATCTAGGCAGGACAAACAAGGAACTAAACCTAGGGATTGTTCAGCCAGTGTTTTAGCCTCATATATCACTATTATCATCAAATGATGATTCATGGTCAGCATTTTGTATCTGGAATGTATTACTTGAATTATAACTAATATTTTTTTCTATGCAAATTCATTGTTTCCTCTTTGCCACAGGCAAATGTGTTTTTCCTGCTACACCTCAGCATAACTCGTAAAGGTATTACAGAGCACAGTACATTCTGTACTTCTGTTCTTACATTTTCACATTTCACTAAGGCAGATAGACTCACTAATAAATTTATTTGAACTGTATGGTCTCCTCAAATGTCTTTGCCACAGTCAATGGTCCTTGATGCTTTATTGCAGTTCATCAGTGAATGAAGAAAAACAATAATTTTCTTTTTATATTTTTCCTAATGCTGATAAATCAAAAATGTTGAGAGGCTAAACTTAAAATACTTCTTACAGAAATCTGCAGCTAAGGGAATTGTTGTTACTTTATAGAATGACTATAAAATGAAGTGCTTAGGTAGAGTTAAAAAAAACCCACCCACCTTGAAAATAACATTCATCATATTTTTCTCTTAATGGATATGCCATCATACTTGTGTATGCTAATGTTGCTTCTGCTGCTCAAATAAAGCACTCCATGCAGTGTTCCAGCTAAGAGTGAGCAAACTCAATACTTTACTATGACATCTCTATTGTGGTTTGCGTTTTACCTCCTGTTTGATAAAGATTAATTCTTTAGCTGGGCCACATTTTTCCTTAAGATTGGGCAGATCAGTGAGGGCCATAAAATATTAATCATAAAAGCTTAGAGAATTAGATGCCTGTGACTATAGGTTTGTCTTGTTGGCAAATCTATCTTAGTCTAAAGTATTTCTCTTTTTTTAACTCCATCAGAAATGCTGCACTGTAAAAAGTATTACGTCTGTTCAGATTAAAATATATGTGGTTTTTCAGACCAGAAAAAGGGTCTGTTTTTTTTTATTCAATGCTATAGTTTATTTAGGAATTTTATACATTTTTAGTAGTTTTGTTGTCAAAAGCAGACCTGATTCCCAGTATGATATTTTCTTTTATTTCTCTAATTTTAACACTATCCTGCAGATCACATGGAGCTAGAAAAAAGGATAGAAGTATGGAGAAAGAAAATTATAACTTCCTTTGTAAACTTGTGCCACTACAAGGTAAAGATACTTAGCCAGGTAGTTGCCATGGTGGGTACAATGTGTTTTACAGGAGAAGCTGTTGAGGGATCCCGAGTTTTTGACTAGGCCCTGTTATTTGGGGATTAAACAGGAATGTAAAGTGATCTTTTCTTCGTCCTTTCCAATACTTTTTTCAACCTATACATTTGGGGCTTGCTTACATTAAACTAAATAATATCAAATCTTCTGTCTCAAAGGATTGAGTTGACCTTTTCCTTGGTTGAGAGATTTCTCTTTTCTCTTTTTTGTTGCACTGCTTTGTATTTCTTCTTTAGTTAACTGCTATTAACATGGGTTAGTTAAACAGAAATAACTCTAAGGCTGAAGAGGCAGTGATTTTTTTCAAATTAATGTTAGCCTGTGATGGGTAGATTTTAATGAATTATCCATAAAGCAGCATAAATGGAAATGAGTATCCTGACTCTGCAATGAAAAATAAAGGCAATTACACAAGAACAGGTCATGTTAAAAGTCCTTGAATGACAATAAGCTGTCTCTAATTATTAGTCTGTAACAATGTGGATTTTTACATCCTTGGAAAATTAATTGTATAGCACTAGGAAGATTTTACATTTTTCCTCCTACTTGGCTCATGCTGCTTGCCACACATTTCTTATTTCCACTTTCCTTTGCTTACTACTGTGATAGGAATCTATCAAACTGCTTCAAATACTATTTGGAGAAAATGGCTGTACATTTCTAGACTTCTCAAAATCTACAGCAATATCTGAAGACAGGAGTCATCTTACCTAACTTTACTCTTGAAAAAATGGAACAAGTTTACCTATTCAGAGCACCTTTTTGAAGCAGCTATCTTAGCATACATTTGATTACTCTATAATGAGTACCTGTATAAGCAGCATGAATTATATGACTAATGCTTAGGTGACTAAAACCAGAGGATGAATTATTTCCTACTGGTTGAAAGTGTTGCTGTTTCTGCACACAGTACTATCAACCAGCTTCAAGGTACAGCCTTCATAGTTCAAAGTGTGAGAGACAGAGACACAATAATTAATTATTTGTTTTATGCCTTGTCTAGGCCTGGTACTACATTGGTAATCCTATGAAAACTTTTCCCATCAAAATTCCCTGTTAAATATATACATCCATCAACAACGGGGACTTAATATCATGATCTCTGTCCTAGACTCCCTCAAATTCACTATACAGTATTGTGTCCACTCTGTCCATTTCTATAGCTCCTTGTAAATAAGGAATTTGACAGTCCTTCTGTCCCTGAGGTACACCCAGGAGATGCCAAATGCAGTGAGGTTTTCTGGGCTCTGCATGCATTTTGCCTATTGTGAGAACCCTCCCATGTGTGCTGTTGATGGTTTGCTCAGAGTATTTCCAAAAGTCAAAAGGAGTGATGAGTTTCTGGTGAGACATAAGCAGTACAGTCTGGCACTTTACTGGATGTCCCATTGTTGTGGAACACTTTTAGCATTATACTTTCCATTCCTATGAGAATGCTTTTCTCAATATGCTAGAAAAGGACTGTAAATTTCAAGACCTGCTGCTTTTAAGAAGACACCGTAAGATTCTTCTTGAGGAGACCAGAAACCCTGTTGTACAAACAATGTGCTTAGCAGATCAGAGATAAGGTGACAGTGCTGGGTGAGAACACGAGCCCACGGTGTATAATTGGTGTCATCCCTACCAAAGTCTCATTTTTTTAACCTTGTCTTTCATCTATTAAAAATAAAGAAAAAAGGAAAAACAGCTTTCTTTTAGTCCAGAGTAGAACGAAACACCAAGTTATCTGTTTCACAAGCACAAGAAAAATCAAGGAGTTTACTATGCTGTGTTGGCCTTTTGCATAGTATTAAATTAAATCACACATTGCTCAGACTTTCTAATTAACAGTATGCTATGTGGAGGAAGTCTTTCAGTAATTAACCTTTCAGTTAATCAAAGCACATTTTCTGCTTCTCTCCATCTTAAATCTATTTCATGTTTTTTTTTTCTCCCTTTATTTCTTTTCATTTACTTTGCAGTCTAGATCTTGCCTTTGAAATACTAAGATCAAGTCCCTGATTCACAACCATCAAAATTTTGAGCTACACTGTAAGATAACAGAGAAGGGTAAAGCTTATTTTAATTCTAATAATTCTGAATTAAAATATCAGTTCTAGTATCACAGAAAAATAATTCCCATGAGCCATTTTTCTTGGTTGAAATCATATACACTAATAAAGAAGTTCTGCTTTTCATTCAAAATCAACGGTTATTCATTTTAGGAATGTAGAATTCTTTTTGTAAAGCGAGACATAATTGGTACTTTTGTATACAATAGAACTTCATCAAACTGAAAAATGAGCTCACATATCACCTGCAGATTTTCCACATTTCAAATTCTTTAGCATTTCTTAGGTAGTAATTTTTGTCATTGTATTCCATAAAAATATGGAGGAATTTATAAAGGAAGTGCCCAAAGGAGTCTTACAGGTCAACAAGTGCAAATTTGAAAGTGCGGGGAGGTCAGGTAAAAATCTCTGAAAGAATTATCTGTTTAACAAAGTAACTTTAAAAAGTGCAAGCTCTTAAAAAATATAGTTTTCTCTAGCAAGGAGCACGTTTTCTTTTCTCCCTTGTATCCACTTAAGGAAGTAGGAAAATGTATTTCAACTTGACTACATGGAAGACAGTAATTGCCAAATAGTCAACCTAAATGATCTGCTAGTTGATGTTTTATCAATATTTTTGCTGAATTAATTACTATCTCATGCATGTGTGTTTCCACATTTCTAACTTACATAAACTTAGAAAAGCTCTTCTAAAGAGAGAGCATGGAGCTCTTCTAAAGAGAGAGTGACAGGACTAGGGGAAACGGATTCAAACTGAAGAAGGGCAGGTTTAGACTAGATATTAGGAAGAAATTCTTTACTGTGAAGATGGTGCAGCACTGGAACAAGTTTGCAGAGAAGCTATGGATGCTCCATCCCTGGAAATGTTCAGGGCCAGGTTGGATGGTGCTCTGAGTAACCTGGTCTAGTGAAAGGTGTGCCTTCCCATGGCACACCTGCATGGGGGCTTGGAACTAGATGATCTTTAAGGACCCTTCCAACCCAAGCCATTCTATGATCTAATTACTGAAACATTTTATATTTTTGCACTTCTTTAGAAGTCATTGCACACTCTAAGCCAATATAAAAACACAAACTGCATTGTCATGTAGTTTAACAGAAACAAAAAGCAATGGAAAAACCACTGTGTACTTACTGAGCTACAGAACATGAAATATTCATGCAAAATAAACAGCACAAAAATGCAGGTAATGTATAATATGCAACTTATTTCTAATCATCTTTGTTTCTGTAGATAGATTAAAAAATAATTAGGCTCTTTACTATACACAAAATTGCTAAAATGCCCTTCTTTTAGGCAATAAACCAACTTTTCAAGTATCATGTTACAATAATGTATTGACATAGTGGAATCACAGAAAGATGTTATTTCAGCTACTGGTGTTACAAGATTGTATCATGTTGATGTTATAGGATCAACAGTCAGAGCCTAGGCTGATATCTACAGTCCAGATGTATTAGAAAGCGATGCAGAAAATGTTAGTTTTGTTTTAGAATCTCAATGGTAGTTAGAGCTCAAGCATTCAATGGTATAAAAATTTCAATAACATTGAAATTCTACTTTTCCTCCTAAGCCAAATTAAAAAAAAAAAAAATAGTGCGTAAGTCCTCAGCAGCTATTAGATACTATGTCATACTGAGAGCTGATAGAACCTAAAAACATATATGCATTCTGGGTTTTGATTTCATGCTCTGAAAGTCACCAGGAAGAATGGGAAGCAATCAAATCATTTTCCATGTAACTTCACAGCTCTTCTTGAAGTGTCTACTTCCAAAACTCATGGTGAAACATTAAAAATATTCCAAGCACAGACATGCAGAAAATTTGCTAGCAAATTCTAAAAATGTTCTAGTACATAAGCCCCTCTTCCTACCATATTTATTTCAATCAAATTGACAACAAAGAAAGCCAGAATTTCTGGCTTTTCACTTTTGTTATTCATCCTGTGCTTATTGTCTACATTAAGGATTCATATAAAATTAATAACTATAAACTTAAAACAAAGAAGTTAAGTATCTGCCTGATTTTCCCCTTGCAGACTATTCAGTCATTTTCCTCTAATTTACTACAGTTACGTGTCTGAATCACATATTTCCAATATACAAATCAGTAAGTCATTCTGTGCTTGTTTGGCTGCATTTGCAGATATGTTTAGTTCCACTTCCCTAACCCACACACAGAAGAGCCTGTCATAAAACTTAGTTGCTAAATATTTACAGTTGAAAAATATTGATCATCAGCAATACTATGAATAGTTTCTTTTCCAAGGATATTGTGCCTGCAGTTGATGAAGATACATTCATGGTCCCTAGAGCTTCCAGTAAAAAGCATATTCTCACACAGCTTGTAGCCAGAAAGCAGGACTTCAGCATGCATAGCACTTGTTCCAGAAGGCAAACATTGTAAATAATGAATGCTACCCTTCCTCCTCCTTTCCTTACCTTTTATATCTGAGCTGACACCATATGGTGCAGAATATCCCTTTGATCAGTTTGGGTCAGCTGGCCTAGTTGTGTCCCTTCCCAGGATTTTGGTCACCCCCAGCCTACCAAATGTGGAGAGACAGCCTTGGTGCTGTGCCAGCACTCCTCAGCAGTAGCCAAAAACCACTGGTGTGTTATCAGCACCTTTCTAGCTACCAATGCAGCACTGTGAGGGCTGCTGTGGGAAAATGAACTCTTATCTCAGCCAGACGCAATACATGGGTTGAATACCCCATAATACATTGAAATGAAACAGCTCTCTGGCTTACTCTCCTGCCATACAGAAAACTTATTCCACCTAAAATAAGTTCCCCCATTAACACAACTTAAGGGCATGAGTCCACTGTGGCTATTAAGCCGTTCAATGGGTATCTCTTTCAACTTTTGTATATCCTGCAGTAAAGCTATTAGGTACCTACTGTGTGGCATACAGGCAACAGTCTGCTGTGGGCTGTACTGGGATGAATCTATTGAATGGAAACTCTAGAAGCAGCAAAACCATGTTCTGGGTAAAGCTGGGAGGTAAGTTGAAGAATCTGATACCTGGAGTCAGGGAACTGGTGTGTGAAATACACAAAGGGAACTATCTTGGGATAGACAACCACATGTGAGTTTTCAATGGAGGGAAACTTGCAGCAGTCTACTGCAGACAAGATGTGCCAGCTATAGCGCCATAGATGGGGATGATAGAGGATGTGACCTTGTGTACTTATAGAATGAAGACATTTCTGAGGACAGGTGTAGGTCTGTGCTGTAGTTCCATGTTTTGGAGATAGAGACAGTGGCTTATTGATTATGTGCTGTCCTTAAAAAGGAAGTAAAAATAAATTAATAAGGGAATGTGAAAGGAATTCCTCCCTTTGTGTATCTATAACTGAGTATGATGTCTCAGGCTGTTTTTGTAGCCAGTGAAGAGAAATGGGCATTTGGGGGGCACAATTCATCTGATGTATTTTAGAAAATAGTCTTTTAGTAAGATGAATCACAGTTTAGAAATACTTTTCTTCATTGGCTGTAAATGGTGTGACTAGCTGAGATGTCTGTGTTTGGCCAAGCAAATATCATTTTAAGAAGACAATGAAGCACAACTCCAATGAATTTTCAAGCAATGGGGCATACATCCAATAGACATTTCAGCCAGCAGTCAGTAGCAGAGCAGTGGCCTCGGTATCACCTCAGGAACTTGTGCATCTGTCAAAAAGTTATTATGTGTTCTTCTGTTGTAGTCACTCCTGGAAGGTTCATTTGAAAAGATGGCATGTCTCTTGTCCTTGAGGCTCACTGAATTTATTTACATTGTAATTCATTAGAAAAACATAGGGTACTGAGATTTTATAAGCGTTTACAACAGTGTTTCTTGTCAATGCTGAGTTAAACTTTTGTTTTCCCTGAGCTCTCTGTAATATCACTGGTGGTGAGAAGCCTCTACAAAAGGTGATTCAGAAGGATATTGCCAGGTTGGTGTTCTAAAGGAACCAGTTTGAGCAAAGTGGAACACATCATTACATAAGACCCATAATTAAACTTATTTCTGCATTTCAGGAGCTATTTAAATTTAAGAGAGCTAGCGTATCTACAAGG
Source organism: Phylloscopus collybita (assembly GCA_027886175.1). Classification (NCBI taxonomy): domain Eukaryota; kingdom Metazoa; phylum Chordata; class Aves; order Passeriformes; family Phylloscopidae; genus Phylloscopus; species Phylloscopus collybita. The sequence goes on along the minus strand of JAJNNQ010000137.1, from coordinate 41,661,587 downwards.
GGCAAAGCTAGGAAGTGATGTAAAATGTAAAATAAAAAGGATCTGATTTTTTAACTTGCCATGGAGATTTTATTTCTGTTCTTTTTATTTTTACTTCATTTAAGATATTGTGGATATTCTGGTTGCTTTGTCTTCTCAGTAAAAATGCTACACTTTGCTCCTAATACACAGCTCCAACTAAAAGTTTAACTTATTCAGTTGGTCTTGTTTGAACTTGCAAAGAAATTTACTTGTTTTAGTGATGTCTTGGTTTGGAAAGACAGGTTTCTGCCAGGGAAACTGGGGTTTCCCTTAGAATGGAGAATGTAAACCCCTCACCCCCACCCCCCCCGCCAAGTTATAATTTTGTAATCAAGGGCTCTCAGGCAAAGATTTTGGGGATAGGAATAACAGTTCTTTACCAGGAATATTAACAATACAAATGTAACAGGAAACAAAACCACCCAACCAAACAAGCAAACAAACAAACAAACAAACAACAATTTTGGAAAACCCTGACAGAGTCAGAGCTACAACCTGACACCCTTCTGGTCAGGGTGTTGAAAGCAGTCCAAAAGTAAGTACTCTGAAGTGGCAGATGTGGTTCTGTTGCAGTAGAGATGATCCTCAGCAGTAGAAGAACCAGGTCCAGTGATGGTAAAAGGGATCCAGTGGTGGTAGGAAAGGGTCCAGTTGTGGTGGGAAGGGTCCAATGCACGAGAAGGGGTCTAGTCTTCCTCCCAGGAAATCGGGTGAAAAACTAACCCCTCTCGTGTCTGTGAGTCTCCGAGTCTCCGTTTATCCAGACAGTAAAACTGCCTCTTCCCGCCACTGCCAGGGGGATGTGATGTATCTCACAATAGGATGATGGAAATGCAGATGCACTGCTCTGGGGAGGAAGGTACAGGTTGGGGAGGTGCTAATGGCCCATTAGATAAGGCATCAGGCCTGTCCCCCCTTGAGTTACCAGAGATAAAGAAAAGCATCTCCCCAACTACTTTTAAACAGATAAAAAGAGAATATACAAACCCTAGCTCCACAACCCGGGACAAGTGAGAAAGTACTTTCTTTTCCCAAACTCTATAATTCTCTTTTCTTTCCAAACTACACTGTAGCTGCTGGTATTGTAAAAATGAGAAAAAATGAGATCTTGAAAGTGCACATTTACATTTATGGACCTTATTTTTGACCATATAGTGAGAAATTCCTTCCTGTCCCCGTATTTAATTTAATTGAAATAACAGGTTTATTTATTAACCATATTTTTATATATTGATATGATTTAACACACATGAGAGAGTCTTCAGTCACGAATGTAAAATAATATTTAATAGCTTCTTCAAAGGAAAAGTGGATTGGAAGTTTTTCTTAAAACACTCAAGAAAAAAACAAATATATTTATTAAAGATTTATTCACTCTCTTCTACTAATCTTTGATTATTTAACAATTTATTTGGAAAAAAATAAGGAATTCAAAAATAATTTTGTTATTAGAAATCTCGATAATTCATGGTCTTTCATTGCCATGGCTTGCATTTATTTATAATCACTGAATTTAGAATAGTGGAAAAAGTCATTAAAGCCTTTATTGATCATCAGGTTTGACATGTGGTAAGCATAAAAAAGCCTATTTGGCACACCTGATATGTTGACTATATCATCCAGCTATTTTGTTGATTTTTTCCTTCAGTTTTGTTTTGTTTAATTTTCAAGAAAGGCAAGGGGGGAAAGTTTTTGCTAAGGTTATGAAATTATCCCTGGCACAACCTAACAGATACCACCAAACATAATGCTACTAAAACATATATTGAAGCTAGAAGTAAAATGAATTAAACATCCCCTAGAAAAATGGGAAACTAATCTGCTGCGAGACAGAGGTAGTAACACCTTCTCCTTCTCTGCTATTCCTTTGAATAATGGTGCATCAGTTCAATGAAGTCAGGCTTCAGCTGCTCACTGAATAGCAGAAATTTCCACAGGCACAGGATTTGAAGAGATGTCCCCTTCTCAAACAGAACTAGTTTTACTTGACAGGTCACAGAGATAAAGGATAGCATGGCCGTGCTCTCTGAAAGCAGCTTTAAATAAGTCGGTGTGCTTGCAGAGATCCCATGCTACTCAGTTTCATGGATCTGAAATGCCTGTTAGCGTCGCATGAAGCTTTTCATCCAAGGTCTCTTTTCACTCTGCCTAGAGCCACTTTTATGAAGTCTGTGGGAAATCTGATGATTAAAGTTGAATTCATCATCATGGCAATTGGAAGCTGCAAGTGCACCTGGTCTGCCTCCCCTCTATGAAGGATTTATTCACAAGGTCTCTAATATTAACTCGGAAGGCAAAAGCAGTGCTGATACTGGCAACAGAGCTATTTACCCCTCTCACCACAGATCCTGCTTAGCTTGCATGATCAAATTGCATTATTTGATAAGATAACATAAGATAACATTGCAGATTTTAGGTACCTCTAAAACCATCTTCCTTGCTGTCCTAGGTTACAATGTAAAATTGTCCCCAAGGTATGTATTCTATCCCCATGAGCCATTGGAGCCAAGGTGGGGCAGTGTTTTCCTTATCTTCTGTTAACGAGCCTAACAATGCCTTGCCACATGACTCATAGATAACTTCCTCTGGGAGTTATCTCTGTTTAATGGGCCATCAAGGACCCACTGCTTGACTCAGAGAATGAGATCATCCCATTGTGAGATGCTCCGCCCAGGGGGAGGAGCCAAGCATTCCCACCTGGATATAACCCAGGGTTTGAGACATCACAAGCAGCTTCTATCCACTGGACTCTCAGAGATGACAAGAGCTACCAGATGTTTCTACAAAAATCACTGCTTTGACAAGGACGTCTCATCTGGATTCCTGGAGGAAGACTGGACCCTTCTTATCATCACTGGACCCTTCTCTCTTAAGATCATCTCTGCTCCAGCGGAACCACATCTGCCACTCCAAGAGGATTTCCAGACTGCTTCAAACACTCTGACCAACAGGGTGTTAAGTTGCATCATTCCATTTATTTCACCTTTTTTTCTCTCCTCTTCTATTAAATTGTATCTCTGACTGGGAGTCTCACTGGTTTTGCTTTCAAACCAGCACACTTGCTTTCACAGTCAACATCAATTAATGTAATTGATCAAGGCCAGACTATTCCATAAATAACATAGTCCACTCAACAGCAAAAAAAAAAAAAAAAAAAAAAAAAAAAAAAAAAAAAATTAGTTCTTTCTTGTTAAAAACCAAACTAATGCAATCAAGACTACAGGGTTTTGAACTCACGAACATTTTTGGGGATATAAATTGAGTTTCTGCTAGTTAGTCTGACTCCAGAATCAAAGCAGAAGATGACAAATTTTGGATGTATCTCGTCTACACATGGATTGCTTCTGTTGAAAATAAATTATCAAAAAAGTATGCTTTGGATGTGAAAATAGATGAAGACACAAAACATTACAAGAAAAGACAAACAAATACAGCATTTTGTAAAGAATTTGTTTCAACTTATACATGGTTATTCGTTAACTGAAGTTTGTTGTGGTTTTGTTCTTTTTTTTTTTTTTTTAATAACAAGCAAATTTTTGGTCACACACACACCCATCCATACTTTTCTAAGCCTTCTCTACAAAGCAAGTTATTTTATTGATCAGGAAGCTGCTGCCTGGGTTCTCATTGGAAAAATCTTAATGAAACTTTTATCTTAGAAACAAATTAGTAGTATGGCCAGTGAAAACAAATTTTCTGGCATTTAATTTTCTAATCTATTTTACATTATTTCCCAGGGGTACCATGACCTTCACAGATACATGGCTTTGTGCAAATATCCAATTATATGGTAGAATCTCATGAGTTTGAGAGTTGCCCCTTAAAATTAGCCAACTTTCTAAATGGAATTTTTTCCTCTTCTGAAAAAGTTAAACCTAGCCTAAGTAGATTTTAAAGGACCCAACCATGCCATTAACAAAAAAAAAATAAAAAATAAAAATTAATAAGAAAAAAATGTAATAAAAATATTTGGAAGTCACCCAATTAAAAAACAAAAAACAAAAAAACAAAACAACAACAACAACCCCCCCCCAAAAAAAAAACAAACAAAAAAAAACCCACAACAACAACAAAAAACCCACACACACACAAAAAAACCCCCACAACTTTTTAATCTTGGCAGTTTCATCCAAATTCATATCATTATGTAAGCTATGTGAAACAATATGTAAGGATGCCAGAAAAAAAATCTTTTAATACTTGACATAGGTCCATTATATCCAACACCGAGAGTATCTCCTCAGAACTGAATATTTATCACAAAAAATGTCATTCATTCCTAATCATATAAAACCTCTCAGGGTAGTGCATCTCTGGTAATGCTGCCTTCTGACAAGCCACAAACACTGTGAAACAAAAAGAGGATAGAGAATTATTGTCACAACTCAGTGCCTAGAACCCCCTTTAGGGTTAAGGTTACATCAAGTGATGGGTTGAAATTAGTCACACATATATGCAACTGCATGGAGGCTCTTTGTTTTTTTAGTTGAGAGGTTTTGCTCCACATCAAGTTTACAAATAACTAAATGATTGTAGATGACACAAAGCTGGGAGGAGTGGCTGATATGCCAGAGTTGTGCTACAATAGAAAGGGACCTTGACAGGCTGGAGAATTGGGCTGACAGAAACCTTGGGTGTCAACAAGGAGACATTCAAAATCCTGCACCAATAACAACCCCTTATATCGATATATCCTGGGGACCACCCAGCTGGAAAGCAGCTTAGCAGAAAAGGACCTGGCAGCCACAGTCGACATGAATTTGAAGAAGAGCCAGTAATGTGCCCTTGCAGCAAAGACTGTGGGGAAATAATAAAAGATTGGCAAGGAGTATTGTAAACACACACTCAAGTGACTTACAGCTGAGGTGTCAAAAAACACATATATCATATTAATTGCTGTTTAGCCTTGCGTGTTTGACAAGCAGAACATCTGTGTTTAGATAATACAGGCCTGTGATAGGCCTAGAGACGCCCTATCAAACATTCTGGAGATTTATTTTCTGCTGCAAGAAAGATCAAGCACAGTGGTAAACTCTGCCTGTGCAAATCCCTGATACGCAGGCAAAACCAGCAGGTTCAGTGACATGCTAGCATGGACCAAGCTCTACAGTGTCTGCAGCTCTGCTTGTGTGCCTGGGTGCTGTTTTGAGGATCCTCAGCTGGTAGAGTAACAAAAATAAATGCACTCTGTGTGTTTTGTTGATGTCTTTATGTTCCTGCATCCTGCCTGTGCTGACTCACACAAAGGCAAATGGTGTCCTGGGCTTCTTAGACAAAGCACTGCCAGCAGGTCAAGTGTTGTTCTGTATTTGGCACTGGTGAGGCCATTGCTAGAGTATTGTACCCAGTTTCAGGTTCCCCAGTAGAGACATGGACATGCCAAGCAGAGTCCAAGGAAGGCCCTCAAGGATGTTTAAGGGACTGGAGCACCTTTGCTGTAGGAAAAGATTGAGACAGCTGGGAAGGTTAACTCTGGAGAAGGTGAGGCTCACTGTATGTGAATACTAGAATAGACAATACAGAGAAAACAGAGCCAGCAGTGCCCAGTGACAGGACAGAGCTAATGGGCACAATCTGAAACAGAGGACGTTCCCTCTGAACATCATTTACTGTCATGGGGGGTGACTGAACACTGGCACATGCTGCCCAGAGAATGCCCAAGGATCTCACTCCCTGCATATATTCAAAAGTTGTCTGGACAACTGAGGGCACCTGGTTCCAGGCAGCACTACACAGACATGGAGAGTGGAACAGATGACTTCTAAAGGTCCCTTTCAGCCTCAACCTTTCTGGGATTTGTGGTTCTCTGAAACAGCCACTAACCTCTCTATTATGTGAGGCTACAGAGTGCTGATGAGAAAACCATGAATTTTTATTTCATCAGAATCAGATTAAACTGTTTTCATCAAGATTAGTTGTTTAGTTGTTTTTGGTCAAACACTTCTGTTGTGTTGTTTTTTTGGGTTGGTTTTTTTTTTTGTTTTTTTTTTTTTTTGGTTTGGTTTGGTTTTTTTTATCCCAAAAAGATGTTTGTGTCAGTGCAATTCTATTAAAAGAGGACTGTATGTGGCATTTGACAAGCTCTTAGCTCTAAACCTTGAAGGTTGTGGGACACTGAGGTATAAGTTAACACATGGAGGAAGTGTTGCTGAGACATTAGCTCATATAGCTAATTAATCTGTGCTTTGGGGGAAGGGACTGAGATCTGAGGTATCTTCACGTCAGGATGTCCCTCTAGTTTATTCTTGCTGGTCCCTAATAGACTCAAGGAATTCAGTTTATCTGATAGCCTGTAGCTTTTCATAATCCCAGTACTCTCATACTGTATAAATGTACTGTTTGACAGCTTTCATTAAAGTTTTATCTTCTGTTGAATCTATCAATACTTGTGTACATGTGTTCCTTTCATTAATTGATGAGTCAATGGATAAAATGGATAAAATGGGTATATATATAATCTATTGTCTATCCTCATCTTTCTAAAAATTGTTTCCTCTGAATGATGCCCAGTGCTATTTTCAATAGACAGGTTTCTCCCTGTATTTCTGATGCAGACTTATACCTCACTCCCATATCTCTAAAAGCTTCTAATCTCACTCTCCCTGGTTGTCACAGTTACCTGTTTCTTCTCTCCTCATGCCCATGCTGTTTTATTTTACTCTCTGCTTTGTCTCCATGAAGCAGAAATTCAGGGTTATTTCAGGTTTCTTTGTTATTTTTTTCTTATCTTCCAGGCTTTTTCTACATGCCATTAACTCACTGTCTATATCATTTTTCTAAAACCCATATTTTACACTACAACTTACTTGATAAAATATATCCAGTGGTATTAAGCCATCCATCCAATGATGGATTAGATAGTGCTTTACCATCTAAGTCAATGCAACTTCACACTTCTTAGTCATCTCTTCCCCTTGATTAGGCTTGACTCCTCCATGCCAGAAGAAATGCATTACATTTTGTTCAGTGTTACAGCCAGAGTTTTGTGACTCCATTTTGCATCACTCTGAAGCTGTCAGACAGGAAAGACACTTCATCCACCAACACCTGCTTTGAATTTAAGCTTTTTGCTTTTCTGTATTGTTCAGTAACCTGCCGCAGCTGAATCAGCTCTTTCCTCCCAAATTCTCATCCATTTTCCAAAACTATTGGGGTCTGTATATGTAGCATACATATATCTGTATATCTGTAATCAAGGGCAATTATGCCTTTCAAATTCTTTTCTAAAATCTATTTTTTGCCCATCCTTTTATGGGCAAAATTTTTATTATTCAGTTTTGAATAATCTGCATAGTAATACATCTCCATTTTTTAACCTCCTGTATCTAGAACCCAGATTTTAGACAATATAATAATCGTTAAACCATTTATTTAAGCATGTGTAGCCACACAATCTACTTATATCTAGCTTAAAACCTGGGCTGCTCTGGATTTGTTAGCCTCACTCTAAGTTAAACTTTCCTTTCCTTCAAACTAGTTTTTATTTCCCTGCTGCCAGTGGCAGCGAGCATCCTTCCTGTCAGCCTTAAACATTTTATATGTACACTCAGGCTTTCAGTAAGGCAGGCAGTGAATCTGCTCGGAGTCTATCTAAGCTCCATGGAATAGCCTATCCATTACAATTCTCTAGTACAGTAGCCTCTGTAGCTCAATTCTACATCACAATTTAGGATTTGTGTTTTTAAAACTTGTATAAGAAAATCATGGTACATGGAAAATGTAGTAATAGTCATGTAAAAAATCCGAGGTTTTTTTTTCCCTTTTTTTCTGGAAGTTTTTCCTTTTTGACTTAATAAAGATAACTGAATGCAATCCTTGATGTATTGTGTGCAGCCACCCAAAACAAAACAAAACCAAAACCAAAACCACAAAAAAACCCCAAGAACAAAACAAAAAACAAACAAACCTGAAAACCACATTAGACAAGGATTAAGAACTGCAAGTAAAGCAGTTCAGTAACAGAGTGGTTGAATGGTATATCACAAAACTGAGGCAAAAAGTTCCTGCTTCTGAGTGTTTCAGTCAAATCAGGAATTGCAATAAAGTTCACAAGGGTTTTAATAATCCAATCATGGGGTTTTTTTGTGTTATCTTGTATAATGAATGTAGTAGTGGATCAGCTCCACCTCCTGAAATACGGACTCTACAGTGACAGGTAAATCTACATGCCTCATTTGAAAGTATTAAATTATTACAATAATTCAGTTGCTATTTCTCACAGCCATCAGTACCTCTGTAAATAAGCAACCTTTTTCAGCTGCTGGGATATAGCACTCAAACAGACCAGAATATCATATGAAGATGACCTTGTTGCTCCACCCCTGTACAGCTGTAGATACAAGTAGATTAATTGTATTGTTTAGGTTAGGCTAAATCGTTCACTCATGCTGGCATCCTTAAGGGTAAAGTAACACTACAGGGACTTTTTATGTACCTGCTTATGGAGGAGATACATAAGGAAAAATCTCTAAAAGCAAGACAAAACACAAATCCCTAGTAGGATCAGAACATCATGATTAATTAGAATGGATCAAATATGAAGTGGTTTACCAGAGTGAGTGTGTGCGAATGTGGCCTAGAGAAATTATTCTACAGATGACAAAAAGTCTTTTCCTCTGAAAAAGGAAAATAAGGGAAAAAATGTTGCTTTATATAATTTTTTCCTCTTGGGAATAGCCATATTGAAGTCTAAATTGAAATTTGTTTTAAAATTTTAATAGACATAAATTTAAATATTTTAATTTCAATTTTGGGTTTCAAGGACTTGACTTATTAAAAACAGTCTCTTTCTGGATGGTCATTTGGGATTTACTTTTTAAAAAAATGTTAAAATTTTTCTGGGTGTTGCAAATTCTGCTAGAGAAAACCTCGCACTGTCATGTGAAAATCAGTTCTTGACCTTTTACACAGATTTCACACCATTATAGATCCTATAAAGAATAGTATCTACACATTGTAAAGGTATGTCATTGCATTTTTTGGCTCACCACCTCTCCACAGTGTATTGTTTTAGAAAGTCAGAGGAATTGTAATTTCACATTACCATGTAAAACTGCACATGTATGTCTGATAGCAACGCATACATGTTCATAGAGATCCGTGGTCTTTACAAGTTCCTTCCCTAGAGACTGAAGAAAGCAATACATATCATTTAGAAAGGAAAGTATTTATAATTGATGCATGTTTATTAATCATTTTGTTTAACTGCTTAATGCCAGCTTTATGAAACAAATTGAATTTATACCATTCTGATAGCTACTTAATTGTGCATGAATAATGAAAGCATAAAATCTTCAACAAAGCTGTGCCTTCAGAATGGAATTGAATGAAACCTTTTGTTCAATATGAAAAATTTTTAGTAATGGTGAATATTATGCTCAGATAGTCTTACAGAGCATCAGAGGTCTCACTGCAGGAAATTCTGAGACTATTTTTCAAAAGATGAATGGCATTACTAGCAAAAAAAAAAGTAAGATTCACACTTTTTTTTTTTTTTTTTTTTTTTTTTTCTTTTTTTTTTCTTTTTTTTTTCTTTTTTTTTCTGTGCAAATTTCACTAGTGGAGTGTTTCACAATGCAATCCACAGTCTGGATAGAGAGACGCAAAAGGAAGCAGCTCTAGGAAGATGTAAGGAATTCTGCATGTACATATGTATGTCCCTGGGCGCCTTCTTAGCTAAAGGCTTACAGTGTAAGGGTGTCAGACAGCGTCTTCAGACAGACTCTGGCTGGGGACAGCGGTGAGGGGCAGGCTCAGGGACAGCGGGGAGGGGCAGGCTGGGGCACAGCGGGGAGGGGCAGGCTGGGGCACAGCGGTGAGGAGCAGGCTGAGGGACAGCGGTGAGGAGCAGGCTGAGGGACAGCGGGGAGGGGCACGCTGAGGGACAGCGGTGAGGGGCACGCTGAGGGACAGCGGTGAGGGGCAGGCTCAGGGACAGCGGTGAGGGGCAGGCTGGGGCACAGCGGTGAGGGGCAGGCTGAGGGACAGCGGGGAGGGGCAGGCTGGGGCACAGCGGTGAGGGGCAGGCTGGGGGACAGCGGTGAGGGGGAGGCTGGGGCACAGCGGGGAGGGGCAGGCTGGGGGACAGCGGTGAGGGGCAGGCTGGGGCACAGCGGGGAGGGGCAGGCTGAGGCACAGCGGGGAGGGGCACGCTCAGGGACAGCGGTGAGGGCAGGCTGAGGCACAGCGGGGAGGGGCAGGCTGGGGGACAGCGGTGAGGGGCAGGCTCAGGGACAGCGGGGAGGGGCAGGCTGGGGGACAGCGGTGAGGGGCAGGCTCAGGGACAGCGGGGAGGGGCAGGCTGAGGCACAGCGGGGAGGGGCACGCTCAGGGACAGCGGTGAGGGCAGGCTGAGGCACAGCGGGGAGGGGCACGCTCAGGGACAGCGGGGAGGGGCAGGCTGGGGCTGGCACTGGCGAGCCTGCGCTGCCACCTGGTGTCAGCAGCGGTGCCAGAGCCGCCTCCCTGGCGGGATTTACCGGGGCGCGCCCTCCTTGGGGTGTCCGTCCCTTCCGTGGCTTTACTTGGTATGGACCTACCCAGAGATCTGGTGAACAAAAGAAAAACCACAGAAACCCACTGCCACGATGTTTTGCTTTCAGATGTATCCACGTGCAAAGCAGTGGTGTAATGGCATCGTGTGAAACCAGCTCAAGCAATGCCTGTGTTCTCTGAGTGGTGACTGCAGTGTGCTCTCCTCTCTCTGTTCATAAGTTTGAGTCATGACAGTCCTATGTTCCTCTAGCGTCACCTATGCAATTCCCTCTGTATTTATTTCTTATTCAACATAGGAATAATCTAATACAGTATGACCAAAAAGTATAGTTCTAATCTCCTTCCTCGCCCTTGTGGCTCAGGGCAAAGATGGGGGACCTGAGTAACACCACAGTCCAGCCAGCAAATATGTCACATACATTTATCCTGCGACTGAAAAACCTCCACATTTATTTATTTCCAAGTTTGTGGTTTTGTTTTTGGTGGTGGGTTGTTTTTGGGGGTTTGTTTGTTTGTTTGTTTGTTTGTTTGTTTTAACCCAAGGAAAATGTATGCTGCAGCAAGCACTCTAACCCAGACTAACTGCATTTTCAATTGTCAGAATAGTTAATGCCACTAATATGAGAAGTGTGTGTATTTAATCCATCCAATGATCCTCTGATTGGCTTTTAAGAGTGTAGAGTTTGAAAATCAGTAATTGTACTGTGAGAAGCAGAAAAGGGGTGGGGTGGGGGACGGACAGGGGAGAAGGGGACAAAAAAAAAAAAAAAAAAAAAAAAAAAAAAAAAAAAAAAAAAAAAGAAATAAAAATGAAACCCAAACCGTATATGTAACACAGTCTTATCTAAAACAAGGGCAACCTTTCATTTCCACAACAGCCTGCTGGAATCCACAGACAACTAGCAACAGCTCTGCTGTCACAGGGAGTTGCAGGGGTATAGGGAGGCCTGTGTTTAGAGATTTATGTCCCTAACACCTCCTTCCTGAGGTTTTCAATTTCATTTTTCAATGTCCTTAGATATTAAGAAAGAAAATCCTTGATGTAACTTAAAAAACATATCTACACTGGGGTTTTAAGCTTCAGAATAATTAGGTTTCTGTAATTCAGCCCACCCTAAATAAAGACAAAAAGAAATATATATTGTTACTGATTCCTTTTTTTTCTTCATGAAACCTGTAAATTTGTTTTATTCTCAACATAGTGAATATAAAAACATTCTGTCTACAACCAGCCTCCATTTACTGCCATTCATTTCAAATTTATAGATTCCTTGTAATTACTAATTGCATTACTAATATTTGATATATTTACCTCTTGGTTCTCCAGAGTTCAATGAACTCATATTTTATACTGTTAAATGTGTTTATTCAGTTTGGCAAAACAAATATACATTGGATTTTGTGCTTGGTAGGCTTTTTGTTATTAGGACAGAAGATTTTCTATATGACATGACAAATCATTTATGGAACTCCTAATATGCCCTATTTTGTATCAGTGTAGATGTTCACCTACAAAACACCTTCAAAAATGAAGTTATTTAAGTGCAGAGTTTAACCACTGCACCTGTCGTGTTTTTTTACTACTTCACACAGGCTAGCTTTTAAGTCTTCATTTGTATATAGCTTCTATAAAATGTGATTGAAAAATCATGAATTGCTGTGGAAAATAGTCAAAATATGAGTAAGAACATAATACATGAATAATGAGTTTATAGTCTGCTGTTTTGCTAATAATCCCTCAGAGTTTGGGCAGTGAGATCTTTAACTTAGGGCCAAATCTTGTTCAAACACATACAGTCCTACACAGGTTAGTACTTACAATTTGGTGAACAAGATCATCATTCATCTTGTTTTACAGAGTAAAATGACTAGAATAAAGATGCAACACTGTGATATGGCTAGACACTCCTCTTTCTTGATCTTGAACAGAAATACTGAGGGGCTTCATGATCTCTGTGCCACCCTTATTTGATTTATCTAATTGAGTTGGTAAGGATTTCACAATACTTTGCTTAGATGTCTAAGGTAGGCACCCACTTTTCTTCTGAAGATGGAAATGATACTTCCTCTGAGAGTTTGTCCATCCTAGTACAGAGGCCGAAGGCAAAGGGATGTTTTACAGACTTGGTAGTGTTTTTTCACTTTAGGGAAGATACCTTATTTGTTCCCGGAAGCTGTGGTATACAGAATTCTTCTGTTGGTAACAACACTGAGTCGTGCAATAATTTCCTCCTCGCTCGGTGACCTGGCCTGTCGTTGGGAGGAGACAGAGGTACATGGGGGAACAGTGCACAGCACCATCTCTAGCCACCAAGTCAGGATCTGACAGTTAAGCATAGCAAACTAAACTGTTAATGCTCTGCTACAGTGACATCATAAGCCCACTTTAAAATGGGTATGACAGTGGGTATGTGTTTTTTTCTTTACTGGCCCAAAAAAAAAAAAAAAAAAAAAAAAAAAAGGAAGCTTAGTTTATAGTTAAGACTGTATATTAAACCTGAAGATGACATTAATTAAATGAAATTAATTCTGCCTGAAAGTGCATCCTATGTGTGTTTGAAGGAATTTGATACATCTGAAGGTAAGTTTAGTTGCTATCATGCTTATCAGGTGGACCATTCTTGTAATACTGTGGTTTCATTCATAGGTGACACTACTGTATGCAGTTCTTCACAAGACACAACTTGAAATATTTTGATAAAATGAGATGCTTGCGGAAACGATCAGCAGTGTCGTTCTTAGGAATCCTTGTTGTTTGCTTGCTGTTCATGAACTTGTATATTGAGGATGGCTATGTTTTGGTAAGTTGCAAAGAAGTGATACTGTAACAACAAAAGAGTAAAACACTCCTTGTAAAACAGTAAATTGTTGATGATAAACTACATCCCAACTATTTATGTGAGCTGGGAGCTTGTTGTTCAGTATACACTGCAAATCTCAGCTCTGAATACTGCATTAAATGCTATTATAGAAATAAAATTATAAAAGAAAATTTACACCCATTAAATCTACTGTAAGCTCCTCGCATAAATAATTTCATTTTAATGAGTTTATATTGTTTTTCTTACTTTCTGTAACTCAGATTTTAGTCTCATGGGTTCAGTGCTACAGCATTAAAAATTAGACAAATTAAACCTAATGTAGGTTTATGATTTTGAAAAAAATTGTGGAAATATTTATGTTAGGAATTTCAACAAATAAGCTACTGACAATGTAATATAACTCTACAGTTTATCTGTAACCTAGGTGTGTTTCAGTGCTGAATGCCAAGTGAGCCCTGGAGACTCGATTAATGGATTGAATTTCCAGTTCTTTGGAGATTGGACTGGGCCCAGTAAAAGAACATAGTGGTTGGAAAATTGGATCTTGCAAATAATAAAATTACTAAACTGCATTTGTTATATTGTGATATGACTAGATAATGCTGTCTTTATTTTGAATTTAACAGGGACTGTATGGATTTTCTAATATTTTGAACGGTGAATTCTGATCTCATTTGCGTCTGAAAAGAAACATAATAGTATGTCAAAAAGTGGAATATACAAGTAGTAAAATCCTTACATTATTTATCAGAACCATATATACAGTCCTAATTATTTTAATTTAAAATATTATAATTATAAAATTACTTATAACCGTAATGTAAATACTTACAATATTAATATCATGCTAGTATTATTTAAGAAAAAGGTAGCCGATATTTGTAGAATGTTGCTCCGTTACAGACATACTTCTTTGTCTAACACTAAGGTTTTGCAGTTTTTTATTTATTTAACATTTCTTGATTATGATTGAATTTGACCTGGCTTATCACTTTTTTTTCCCTAGTTGCATTTTCCCTTATGTTTCTTCTCTATTCACTAATTGCTTCAAAGTCCCCCAGATGTTTCTGAAAGTGCTTTTATTGTCACTGCTAATGGTGTTCCCCTTGGCTTGTTTTTGAAATCTTTTTCTGTCCTATTTGCCAGCTCCCCATGTCTTATTCCTAATTTGGTTCCCCCCCTGCTCTTTTATAAATTCACTCTCTTTCATTGCTTCTCTCTTCACAGTTCTGGCATGTTTGCACTCATATAGCTCTCTTGCCAAGTCTCCTGAGAGTTCTTCCAGGTCTCTTGATACCTTTACGGTCCATCAAGTGTTTTTCAAGTGTGTTAGGATGTTGACTTCTCAGCTTATTTATTTAGTTTTATTCTTAAATTTCCTGACCCTGACAGCTCCAAACATACCACATCTGGTATGTTTTCTCTGCTGAGGTAAAAGATGAGCAATTTCAGTGTTTGTGGTGAAGAGAAATATACTTGGGGAAAGCTTTTGAGGACAGCAGGCTAACCAGTTTCCCTCAGGGAATGAAAATCTTAAAGTCCTCAGAGCCCCAAAGGCTCTCTGAATTTCAGCCAATCTCCTGTTGGTCTATCTTCTAAAGGTAACTGAGTGGAAAGAAGACAACTGACCCGGAGTTCCTCCTCCCAGTCTCAGGCAGAAGGCTGTGCAAGGGCTTGTGGTGCTGATGTCTCTGGCACCAGATGTAAGACAAGTGGTCTTTTTGAAAAAGTTAGAGTATTAAAATGACATTCATTTTGGTAAGCCTTAAGAAGGGAGAAGAGAAGCTTTCTGGTTTTGCTCAAAGCGTGTCTCATGTCCAGAGAATCTCTTCACTGTTTTCTGCGGGGCATTTGCTGCAGAAGTGGAAAGTAAGGGCCCATGTGGCAAAATAGCTGAAGTATATTGGGTAGAGGGTATGCAGTTGTGCAGTACTGATACACGTGTATTAGAACAGCAGTTTAAGGTGCTTCATCTGCAGCATGTGAACTACATTTGCCCAAGCATTTTGAACACATACTAAGCTAAAATATACCAGATATCACCATATACACAAGGGGGTCTTATACCTGTTCAGAGTTGTAAGCGGATTGTAAGTGAAGCATGTGTTCTGCACTCTCCTATGAATACTAATCACTATTTTGGACACTGTGCAAAGAATAGCATTACTGTTGTTGACACAGCATTCTTAGCAGAACAGAATGTCTTCATAAAGGGTGGAGAACTCTGGCACTTCATCCTATGGCACCCACATGAAACTTCCAGAAAACTCTGGAATGTAACTTAGGCGTTAGTTAACAGATGAAAGCCAAAACCATTCTAGAAAACACTAGAGAAGAAAACCAAGGAGAGCTAATCAAGTTCCTCAGCTTCATTGACCTCTACACAGTAGTCAGAAGAAACAGATTTTAATCTTTTGAAAAAATCCAGATTTCAGTTTTGCCTGTCATTCAACAAAAGAATGAAATAGCAACTATTAAAAAGAAATGTTACCCACAAAAGGCATTTATTAAAGGAGGGGGGGTGGGGGAAGGAAAATTTTTGTGGTCAGTATGATATTTTGCTTGTTAAAATCAAAATATTTTCTTCTGACATTGTCTATTTCTAAATGTGTTTTGTAGCAAAACCTCAGCAGAATAAGTTTCCATTCCAAAACCTTATGAGACAAGGAATTTTGGTGCTCCATTCTGGAACTCATGACACAATATTTTGATATTAAAGAATGGGTTTTGAAAAAATAAAGATTTTGAACCTGTCTTTTTTTCTTTTCCATTTGACATTTTTCATGGAAAATCTCCTGAAGTTTTGGTGTATTTTCTTTCTAGATCATTGAGTTATATTTTAATCTTGAATTTGATCATCAAACTTCCTCTCATAATTTATGAGCAAATGCAAAGTGGCACATAAGCACTAGAGAGAAATTACTCAAGAGACACTGAGGAACAAGAGAGCATAACAGTGCAGGTAGATGCCCCTGGATGTCTGCCAAAGATCTTTACTAAGCTCAGAAGTGGATTAATTACTACTTCTATGCAAGAAAAACAATGAACTATAAATGAATGTAAGATCAGTTTACAGAAATATTTCTTTGTGCTGTAAAATATACCTTTGACATGTTTTTTATTTTTTATGCCATTAAATATGAGTACTGTTTACTGTTTCTGGGATTGTTCTTGTTAGCAGCAGTACTATTACTGCACCCATTTAGTGACAGATCTGGAAGTTTTAGTGCATTAACATATTGCATATATAAGAAGAAACTAACTCATTCATACATGTGCCTGTTGTCAGACTAAAATCAAACCAGATAAATTAAATAAGCATTCCTACTTTTAAAGTCAGTCTTCATGACCTGTTAGATATTTTCATTTTTCTTAAGGACTAAGGAACAGATTTTCCCTGATGCCCAAGTGGCCTTTTGGATATGGCACTACTGAAGCCACTCTTTCCCTTCTGTGCCTTAACTATGACTAGGGAAGCCTCTTGGAAGAAAGGACTGAAGAAGGAGGCAGGAAGAGGAGGTGTGGTGATAAATGTCTTTTGACTATGCCATCAAAAAGTATTCTCCAATTTCAGAGAAACTTTTACTGTCTGCACGATCTCATGCATTTCTTCTTCTCACAGACCTGAATTGAATCTTCTCAGAAAAATGTCAAAATGAGCCAGATGCCAGGATCTAGATTAGTCTTTCCTTTTCAGCAATTTTAATAGATTCTTTAATCACTGAAAACATTTTTTATAAATCTCCCCTGTTGCTTCATCTGTCAAAATTATCTGTTGCTGAGTGATGTTTTCTTATCCCTCTTTTCAATACCAGCATTTTTTTGCCAATAATTTAATGTTTGCTCCCTTTCCAGAGTTTTATGCAAAGTATTTTTTTTTTCTTTTCCTATTACTGTAATCTGAAGATTTATGGTAGGTTTTCTGTAGCCCAAATGTGTGATATTCAGTAATGCTCATTGGTTTGGCGGGGGGGGGGGGGGGGGGGGGGGGTTTGTTTGTTTTTGTTTTAAATGAGGTGACCTCTACATGCTTTCATGAAAGCTGAAACTGAAAAATGTTATTCTTGGAAACCTGGCTGTCCATGTTTCCTCTCTAGCTGGCATTCGCAAATGTGTTTCTCTCTGTCTCTCTCCCCTTTTTGTTATTTTTGTTTTCCCACTAATAGGAAGGGGACAAGGAATTAATCAGAGAAACATCCACGCACCAGCTCAACCCAGAGCGTTATGTCCACAGTTTTAAAGATTTGTCTAATTTCTCAGGATCTATAAACATTTCCTATCGCTACCTAGCTGGTACACCTTTGCCAAGGAAAAGTAAGTAACTGCAATTTGAATGTTGCAAAATGAATTAATTCAAAAAGGCATGAAGTCCATATAGTCCCTGTGGCATTTCTATGCAAGAGGGGCTGAGTTAAGCAGTGACAGTCTCAAGAGAGTTAGTGGGACATCTATCATAGGCCTTTCTTGAATGGCTGCAATCCTAGCAGTGATTGCCCCACAGCCTGATTACCTTCTGACCCACTGCCTGACTTGTAGATATCCTGCAGGCAGCAGGTCTGTGTGGCAGGATGGTCTGTGTGAGCATAATTCCATGGATCTCCTCCCAGGCAAGAGGAAGATGATTTAGAAAGCAGAAGCAAGGCACATGCTGGTGGTGTTGTGCAACCACCCTCTGAGACCGTACTGTAAATCTCGGTGTAACCAGTAAATCCAATCTTAGGCATGCTTGGCCTCACATAGAAACACCCCTCAGGTCCACTCTTCTGCCAGCCCAGCAGCTGCAAAATGGACCTCCTTGCTCCTTTAGCTGTGCTAAAAAGGGAGCTGAATTGTGCTATTACCAGGACAGTAAAGGAGGATTCTTCCCACAGCCATCTGCAGATGGACTATTTAGTTATTCTTATTTCAGACATGGTTCAAGACTTTCCTCTAAAAGTGAAATATGGCCATACCTAGACTTTAAGCAGGTATCCTTTGGGTTCCAAATCAAGCATTTCACATACATAAACAAGGTTCTGAAGTCCAAGCCCAGAAGGTAAAATAAAAAGAAAATGTGAGTTGTAGAAAGCTATAAAGTTTGTTCAGATTAGATTTGAAAAAACTGGGGCTCTGTAGGCAGTGTAAATGACTTCTGGGAGTTGAACTTCACTGTACAGCTTCATTTTGAGCAGAATTAACCTTGAGGGAAACCCTGAATCACTATCAGAGCAGTCTTTTACAAATGACTATATTTTAAGAATGTTGGAGTAGGTTCAACTTCAGTACACCCTTTCAATTACAGTCTTAACATTTTTACATCAGAAGTTAGAAAAATAGAGATATATTAGCAAATATTTAGAATGCTGGTAAATATGCAATGGCAGTGACTACAAAACAGCAGAGATTAAATTTCTTGTTTTATAAGATATATCTCCATCTAGAAAGAATGTAACAGCATTAAAAAATTACTTGTACAAGCAAGGAGAGAAGTTCTCCTCTACTTTAAAATAATGTATAAATTGCATCTTCCAAGATGGTGTTCCCTGTGAAATGCTTAATGGGTCCTGAAAGAAGGTTAGAAGAAAAACTACTAGCAAGGAAAAACTAGACAAATTCCCCTAAAAATGAACACACTGAGAAATAATTATCCATGCAGAATTCATAAAACTGTAAAGTTATGCATAGATGTAACTAGACTCTTAGAAGGCTTAAAATGATAAAAGTTCTGCATTTGGTAGTTCCTTGCTTTCAAAATATGGTGTGAATAATCTCCTCATAATCCCCTTTCTTTTGGCAGATTTACAGCCTTGTCGTTGTATATGTGGTTTTGTCTACAAGGCATAAATGTTCACTCTGCTTTGGCATTTGTCTCCAGCGCGCCTCTCCTTGCAGTAAACAAGTGAATATTTAACACAATAGTATCCATATGTCTATTTGCTTGCAATATCATACTTCGGATGAAAAGGCAATAAAGGTCCTTTACTGCATCCAGTTTAAATTTCCACATGCCAAATTCCTCAGTCTTCACCATTCATGAGGTTTATTTGATATAAATACAGCTCTGGAGAATATCTTTGTGATAAAATTGCTTCCAATATCGGATACTGAAGTTTTGTTTGAATTCTCTTTTGTACAGGGTATCTTACAATTGGACTATCCTCTGTAAAACGGAAAAAGGGAAACTATTTGCTTGAGACCATCAAGTCCATATTTGAGCAGTCAAGCTATGAGGAGCTCAAAGAAATTGCAGTGGTAGTACAGCTGGCAGATTTTGACTCAGCCTGGTGTGAAGGGATGGTCCAGGATATTTCACAAAAATTTGCACATCATATAATTGCGGGAAGATTAATAGTTATTCACGTCCCTGAGGATTACTATCCTGTACTGGATGGCCTTAAGAGAAATTACAATGACCCTGAGGACCGTGTGAAGTTTCGATCAAAACAAAACGTAGATTATGCTTTCCTTCTAAACTTTTGTGCTAATCTTTCTGACTATTATGTGATGCTGGAAGATGACGTTCGCTGCTCAAAGAATTTTTTGACTGCTGTTAAGAAAGTAATTACCTCACGAGAAGGATCCTACTGGGTGACGTTGGAATTCTCCAAGCTGGGCTACATTGGAAAGCTTTACCATTCTCATGACCTACCACGCCTGGCCCATTTTCTATTGATGTTTTACCAAGAAATGCCTTGCGATTGGCTGCTCATCCACTTTCGTGGGCTGTTAGCTCAAAAGGAAGTGATACGTTTTAAGCCATCTCTCTTCCAGCACATGGGATACTACTCTTCTTACAAAGGAGCTGAAAATAAGTTAAAGGATGATGATTTTGAGGAGGAATCCTTTGATATCCCTGACAACCCACCTGCAAACTTGCACACCAATATGAATGTATTTGAAAACTATGAGGCAAGCAAGGCTTACAGCAGCATTGATGAGTACTTCTGGGGCAAAGCTCCTTCTACTGGAGACTTCTATGGGATTGTATTTGAAAAGCCCATTAAAATCAGTAAAATTAAAGTTGTCACTGGAACTGAAGATCGGCAGAATGACATTTTACATCACGGGGCCCTGGAAGTAGGTGAAAAGATTGTAGGCAGTAAAAAAGGAAGACAATGTACAACTTATTTGAGACTAGGGGAGTTCAAAAATGGTAATTTTGAAATAACGGATGTAGAGCACAAAGTTCTGTTTGATATTAACTGCATGAGAATACTCGTTACTAAAAGTCAAAAAGAATGGCTGATCATTAGGAGCATTAGTGTCTGGACTTCTCAAACAGCAAATCAATAAAGCAAGACCACCTTAGAAGGTACAGAGTACATACCATCAGCTGGGTCACAACCGGTGCCACTCCCCAGAAAAAAAGACACTTACAGCTCTTCACTAGAGACACAAAATATCTGGGGAAATCACAAAACAAGTAAAGCAATTTATTTTTTACCAGTTTGGTCAGGCAATATACAAACATTTATTTGTTGAAAATTTTGAATTTTGTAGAAAAGAAAAGGTTCTCAAACCTCTCTTGAGACCTTTAAACCCTTTTTTATTATTATTTCTCTGTAAGAGAGATCTTGTGGACTATACAGAGCAAAAAAACCCCATCTTATAATTGCCAAATCTCTGACCATTATGTTGTGAAAAGAAATTGGATTGCACCTTATGCACATAAAAATTTAAAATCTTATGGTAATGTGCGTTTATACTGTAGTTGGTAATGTGTTTCTTTTCCAGACAGTTGTGACAAGGAGATCTGTCCTGAAACTGGCAGTTTACTTCTGAGCACTGTAAGAAAACAATGTGGCTAGTCATTGCAATTTCTTGTCAAAAGGGAATGTATAAAATTATAAATCTGACATGACAATTATGTAAAAAATAGATAATTGCATCTGTTATTCTGTCTCAACAAATATCCTTTGTTCATTTTCCTGGGTCCTTTCACTGAAATGAGCACTACTTGGGTTCTGTATTACCTAAGGGACCAATTTATTCTCCTTACTTGTTCAAATTGCCTCACACCAAGCAAGCCTTCTGCTT
The DNA here is from genome assembly GCA_027886175.1 of Phylloscopus collybita. Classification (NCBI taxonomy): domain Eukaryota; kingdom Metazoa; phylum Chordata; class Aves; order Passeriformes; family Phylloscopidae; genus Phylloscopus; species Phylloscopus collybita. The sequence goes on along the minus strand of JAJNNQ010000137.1, from coordinate 41,640,234 downwards.
GAGTACCAATGTCAGTATCAAACCCAGGTACCTCAAGAACAGTAATGTTCTCTTAGAGAGGCATCTTAACAGATCTCAGCTTTAACATTTTCTGTTCCTTCATGATATGGAGAATCTCCCCGGATAAATTTGCAGATAGCTAAATGCTACAGCATGGTTTCCAAGGATTGTCATACCTTTCATATCTACATGTCCAGTTCATGCATGATACAAAGTGTACTGGGTTAATCAATTGGGGATGAATGTAATCTCCAGTCTGTCCTGGATGATCTGTCAATAGAAGAGACACAAAATGAAGTATCCTAATACAATGAGAAATTAATATGTTTCTGAATTGGAGTTTTTTGGGGGTGTTTTGGGTTTTCTTAAGTTTTCTAATTCTGATTGTATTAGTATTGTAGACATCTTTCCACTGCCTCTGGTTATTTCCTATAAAAATATTTTGCCTGGCTTTAGACAATAAGCGGAGAAGTTGCTCCAGTTCATATGACTTCAGTGTTAGCTCTGGGCTTCTAGTGCATCACACAGGGAGGCTATAAAGTGTATGATTTACACTGTATGCATACATTTGCATATGCATTGATTGCATATGCATATGCATCTTAATCTATGCATCAAAATGCATAGATTAAGAGATTCTATGGAGTTTTTCCCTCTAAGAAATTCCCTAGATTGTCTCAGTAGACACACTAAGAAATATATGAGTAGCAAGACATGACAGAGATGAACATTGTATTGTCAATCTCATGAATACTGTGCTTATCATCTGATTGCATTTAGGAGGTTTAGTTAAACCTGGAAGGCAAGAATTAAATTTCAAGAATGTTTGCACTGACACAGTGAACTAGCTACTGGATGAGTACATAAAAGCCTAACATTTTTATTTCAGAAGGATAAATTATTTTTAAAATCTACACAAAACATCAATGCAATTGATTTTCCTGGTTCATAAATCTGGATAAATTCAGGTCCAGCTTTGTCAGATCACCCGATACAGAGGTAAGGTATATTGTCAAATAAATCTCCTGGTATATGCTTATACATAATTCAGAAAAACATCTTTTTCTCAAAGAAAGTCTTTGCTTCTTTGTTCCTTATTATACATCTGAATCTCTGTTTTTTTACTTATCTTCAATAAAATAGATTAAAATTGTCAGAAATGTTCCACATGAAAAGGAAAATGAAAACTCTTTTTTAAAAAACGCCGATACATTCTAATCTTAAATTATTATAAATACTTATGAAAGACTTGCTTTTTAATATTGATAATCCACATTTCAAAAATAATTAGCTGGTAAATAGTTTAGTTAATCTCCATTTTTTTTAAATAAGGTGTCATTCTTCTATTTTTCTTTTAATAGTATCACAGAATGGTTTGGGTTTAAAAGGATCTTAAAGATCATCTAGTTCCAACCCCCTTGCTGTGGACGGAGATGTCTTCCACTAGATCAGGTTGCACAGAGCCACATCCAGACCAGTACTGAACACCTCCAGGAATGGGGCATCCACATCTCCTCTGGACAACCTATTCCAGTGCCTTGTCATTACAGTAAAGAATTTGTTCCCAATATCTACTCTAAACCTACTTTCGTTCAGTTTCAAGCCATTCCCCCTTGTCCTGCCACTACATGCCCTCATAAAAAATCCTTTTGCAGCTCTCTTGTAGGCTCCCTTTAGTACGAGAAGGTGCTGTGAAGTCTCCACGGAACCTTCTGTTCCGCAGCTGAACAACCCCAACTCTGAGCCTTTACTCACAGCAGAGGCGGTCCAGCCCTCTGATCATCTTTGTTGCTCTCCTCTGTATCCACTTGATCATTTGATTGTTATCTTGTAAATCATTAACTTTCCTTGATCCCTAACTATTAGGGCCAAAACAAACATTATTAGGCTAACGAGGTACCTTTACTTTTATTCAGAAATGCAGTATGTCTGAAGCAATCTTCTAAATTAGAATTGAAAAGGTTACCAGATTTTGGAAGGGAAAAAAAAAATAAAAAAGAAGCCATAAAATTGATAATAACTGATTTTCATGCAGATTTCAAAAAGATGTATTTGAAGACATGGGGTTTTTTTGTGTGCTAGGAAAACTGATTGTCTTCTGCAAGGAAAATATTTAATTAGAGTTTTATACCTTCACTAATGTTTTACAAGGCTTGAATTTTCTTTCTTTTTTTTTTTTTTTTTTTTTTTTTTCAATAATTAGCAGTATCACAAAGCTCTGTTCTTTGGTGCATACAGTTGATTCTTATAGTGTGTGTTTCCTGGCTTCATTTGTGGACTGAACATCAATATTTTCATACCACAATGAATCACAGAATCACAGAAACACAGAATAAGCTGAGTTGGAAGAGAACCAAAAGGGATCAATCACCTTGTCCAAGCCTTAGCCCTGCACAGGATATCCCAAGAGTTACACCATGTGCATCCAAATGCTTCTTGAACTCTGTCAGGCTTGGTGCTATGACCACTTCCCTGGGGAGCCTGTGCCAGTGCCCAGCCACCCTTTGGAGGAAGAACCCTTTCCTGATGCCCAATCTAAACCCCCCCTGACACAACTTTAGGCTATTCCCTCCTGCTCTGTCACTGGTCACCACAGAGAAGAGATCCATGTCTGCCCCTCCTATTCCCTTCCACAAGGAAGTTTTAGACAGCAGTGAGGTGTCCCCTCAGGCTCCTCTTCTCCAGGCTGAACAGCCCAGGTGACCTCAGCCACTCCTCAGATGACTTCTTTTCAAGGCCCTTTACCAGCTTTGCTGCTTTTCTTTGAACGCTAAGAACTTAATATCTTTTTTTTATTGTGGCACCCAAAACTGCCCCCAGCACTTGAGGTGAGGCTGTCCCAGTGCAGAGCAGAGCAGGACAATTCCCTCCCCAGAACAGGGTTGACCCTCCTGGCTGCCAGAGCACTGCTGACTCGTGTTCAACTTGCCATAGACCATGGCCCCTTTCCACAGCTGCTTCCCAGCATCGCATTTCCTGTCCATACATCCAGGGTTGCCCCATCCCAGGTGCAGAATCTGGCACTTGCCCTTGTTGAACTTCATATTGTTAGTCATTGCCCATCTCTTCAAGGTGTCTCTGCAGGGCCTTTCTGGCAGTTGACAGGTCTTCCCAGTTTTGTGTCATCGGCAAACTCACTTAGTATTTCTCTCAGTCCTGCATTTCAGTGGTTTCTGAAGATGTTGTAAGAACACAAGGTTGAGAATGGAGCCCTCTGGAACCCCACTAATGATGGGACCCCAGTCCAATGTCACCCCTTTCACTATAACTCTTTGTGCCTGACCTGTGAGCCAGTTTCTCACCCATCACATGATGCGTTTATTCAGCTGTGTGCTGGACATTTTTTCCAGAAGGATCCTGTGAAAAGCACTATCAAAATCTTTGCTGAAATCCAAAAAGATCACATCATCTGGCTTCCCTTGATCAGCTAGGTGGCTTACCTTATCATAAAAGGAAATCAGGTTGGTTGAACTGGACTTCCCTCTCCTGAAGCTGTACTGGCTGTGACCAATGATTGTCTTTTAGGTGTTTTTCACCTGAATAATCATCGTAACATTTCCAGGCTGAAGTGAGGCTGAGATGCCTGTACTTTCCACAAATACTATAAATATTGCACTGTGGTCTGGACAGTGATGCATCTGTTCTGAACATACCTACATATATTGTTCCTATTAATACTGTTTGGGATTGCTCATTGTGTAAAAGGGAATTCATGGGAAGTGAAATACTGTAGGAAACGCGTTGCCCGTCACAGCGCTGCAGCCCGTTTCCTACAAAATACTATTCACTGCAAATTAAAGAAGAAATGAATCCTTACTGCAGAACAAACAAACCCAGGTAATGATAATTTTCAGGAAAACCAGTTTTAGAATATTTAAGAAAACTACTATGATAAGGGCAAATCACTAAGGTTCTATACAAATGTGATATTTTTAGATCAATCTTCCAACATGGTGCTCTGTTTTACTCTCTGCTCAGTATTCTCCTATGTAAGACACTAATATTTTCACTTTTATAAAAGAACATTGGGAATTTGTTCATTATTGAATTATTAGAAATAAAATAAAGAACAAAGTATGACACTTTAGAGAAGACTTCATTCTGGAAACTTATTAAAGTAACAAACCCCATAGTTAATGCTCTTAAAAGCTGCAGATGACATCAGTTTTTATTGTGAAGCATTTCAGAGAATCTGATGGAAATCGTAGTTCTTACTGCTCTCTGGTTAAATTTGCAGTTCTGTTAGGTGACATTTAAATAAGTATTAAATTATGAGTTGTAATCATGTGTCATGAGTTCTAACAGTTTTTATATCCTCAAATGGTAAAGTATAATATTTTGTAAAAACAAGTGGAAAATGGAGATGTATCATAACGAAAACAAATTAGATGATTTTTATGTCATATGCTATATACAAAGACTAATTGGAGCATCTCCACCACTTCATCAGCTTTTCAGGTAAAGCAAAATAAGGGGCTTAATCTTTGTTTCTCAATCCTTAGTCCTTGGAGACAAAAGTTATTAAATTTCAGCTCCATTTAATCAAAACTGTATTGACCTATATATCTTAGAAAACTGAAAGGGTGATTTTGCAAAATAATTGTATATATACACGTACATAAATATCTGTCTTACTGTTTTCGTTTTAGTTTTAGCCACCCTGGAAGACTGAAATGAAGATATTCTTAAAATTGGTGAATTGTGGTATCTTCAGGTGGCATTTTCCAGTATCTTGCCTCTTTTACTAGTTTTGCCACAGCAAATACATACTGTGTCACTTAGGTATGCATGCCCTTAGGCAGAACAGCCTGTCATGTATAGCAAGGCTATGTTGCTGCTTTTGTTGTAAAAGAGAAACAGGACCATGTCCAGTCACTCCACTGTACAACGCTTGTTGAAGATCTGATTCCGTCTACTTGAATCCTTCATGATCCTTCCTGCAAGAGGTTTGTCCTGCACATTCATCTCCTAGATAATCAGAGATTCGGGAGATCTATTTTCTTACAATTACATATAATACATATAAATCTAGATAAAACTACATGATACATAGTAACTTTTACAGATAATTTCCTATCAGCAGCATCATTCTTCCCAGAAGGGATATTCAGTGTCTTCCTCATAAACACTATCTTGAAATGAGAATAATTTGTTGAGCTTTAAAAAAAGGAATTTGATCTCCATCTCAATCCAAATAATTATTTATTGTATGCTAGTTTAATAATGAAATTAAGTTCAGAGAAAGATTAATTTCAATACTATATCCATAACAGTAGTCTGCTGTTAAATTGCCATGAAATTGAATTGGCATCTGGGCAGATATTAGACTATTTTTCAGCCACATTTCCAGATGTTTTTTTCAACTGTCATGCCACATACTACTGTTCTCAAATAAAATTCCACTTTACTCTGACAGTTGTAAAAAGGTTCTTAAAATTCCATGTAGAAATTGAACATACTTTAAGTAGGATTATATTGCTGATTAAACCCTTTGCCAGCCTTTTGCTGGGCTTATGTAAGAATTTCACGTTTAACAAGTAAAGCTGAACATCAAAAGCTGATGTTCATTTTTTATGTTCTGACAGTTAAATAGCTGCCTTCCTTCTTTATTGCTGTTTACACATTAACGTTGGTTTTACTTTTGCCAGACTGAAGTCTATAGCACCAATTTGAAGTTTCTAGCTTTTTTTTCCTTTAGTACACCATGTACCATTAAAAGCAGAGTTCTAAAGGTGTAAGTTAAATCAGTACACCAGGCTTTACCGCTTCTGAAAGTCCCTTGCTGTGTGCTCATGCCACCTGTGATATTTCAGTTCATTTGCAACTGTAGAATCTATTCTATTTTCATGTTACACTTTTCACTAGCACACACAGCCATTCCTTTCTGTCTTTAATTTCAATACTGCATAAATGAGCATCATCTTGGGTAAATATTGCCAAACCACTTTCAGCTCCATTCAGGAAACTGGGATGGTTACTGCCATTTATTTCTCAGAATTACTTCCTGCTTTTGGCCATTGCTTACTGCATTTAAATGTTACATCTGCTGAGAAGACAATAAGCATGCTCTAATGAGACACCCTTTAAAAAGAGACATACTAATTCATTTTCTTATTTTGCGATATAATTCTAAGAGTGCACTATCTGATTGTATCAAAATTATATGCATGCCGTTTCACCTCCATGGAAATCCCATAAAGCAAACAGGTTTTGTTAATTACTCCTGCAAATGGTTCCTGGCAGCAGTCTGGCTTTGCATTGGTAAAATGAGCCAGATTTCTCTCTTCCACAGAGCTGAACAGCAACTTTCAAGGAAGGAAAAGAAACCCCAAACAATTCTTCTCTCAAGTGGTTGTCTGCTACCTTTATAGATGCAATTTCTTCCCTCTTCTCTCATTCAAAATTGTGTATTAAAATCAACATGAGGTCTTCCTTCTTCCCAATAGCTCAATTCACCCCAGTTTGTACACTCACAGTTTTCTTTTGGAAAAGGGTAGTTGTTTATGCAGAAATTCTTAAAAGTTGGAGAATAAATGACACAACACAGACAACAAATTTTTTCAAAAGTCCATGTTTTTTTTTAAACACTCAAAGTGTGATGTGCAGTATGTTCACTCAAGCTAGAAAATATGTTTACTTAAGCGTATTTGTCCTCATACTGGTCCTCACATAAAAAACAAACAAAGAAAAAGTCAGGTGAGGCTTTTTAGGTAAATAAGTGTGGCACGTGCGTACATAAGTGCATTAATAAAAATGTTGCAAAGCCCCACATCTATGGCTGTCTTCTGTACCAAAGCTTTCTGGTTAAGGAGAGAAACCAGTGGGTCAAAAATAATTTGGATATTAACTTTTGTATCGTTAATCACATTTTCTTCTGATACTAAGCCAATTCCATGGAATATAATCTCTTGGGTTATATCACTTGCCAAGTTGTTTTCTAAACAGATGTTACTTTTCTTGAATACTGATTAAAATTAATACATTTACCTTGCCTAAAAATTATTGATAACATTTTTTCTTGTTTGGGTTTATTTGAAAGCTCTTTTTTTCTGTTTTAAACTGAAGAAATTTTTTTTTTTTTTTAATAGCCTTAGCATAAACATTATAGAACAAGGGAATAGGAGTCATGTTTAATCTGGTATGAAACTGAAATCAACTGTTTTCATAGTATCATACTTGATAAAAGGTATCTGAGTCATCAAAGTATATTTAAGCATTTATCTGTTGTAAAGAAACAGAATATCTTTGTTTCAGGACTCTGTGATAAAAAAAAAATCCCATCTAAGACTATATGATTGGAAAAATTCCCTTTCCCACTCTTTCATTTGTTCTGCCAGCAGCAAGGCATCACATTTCTTCAGTTCTGCTTCATGATCAGATTCCCACTAGGTTTGTATGCTATGCATTTAATTAATCAACATTTATCTTTTTATGCTGAACATCTATCTTGCTGTCCTAAAGAAATAATATTGTAAAATTCTGGTAAATGTTTCTCATTGTTTTGATACTTTTTGGCTAATATTTTCTTTTGTTTATTTATCTTCATAGACATAGCTTTCCTGAAGAGTGAAAGGGAAAAAAAACAACTGGTTGCATTTCTCCTATTGCATCTCCTATTTCTGTCATCACCATCTTCATATCCAGATTTCACTTCTCACTTGCTCACTGCAGGCACATACTCACGCAGTGAAAATTCAAATAAATGGAAAGACATTGTAAGCACTGGGTCTCTGGTAGAGAGCAGAGCATGAGAGGCAGAAGCTGTCTTAGGTATTTAAAGTTCACTACAAGGAAAGCTAAAGAACATTTTCTTCTGCTGCCCTGCCTTTTGACGGTGACATTTGTTCCGTTTCATGTGCCTTTGTGGATATGTGATCTGAAGCTCACTGCACTTAGTTGGAAATTTTCTAATAATTTTGCACTTCTTCAGTATTTCTCTTCAACTATAAATCTTTTTTCATGTAAGCCAGCTTGCTTTCTGCTTGAGCTACACCGTGCAGTGTCAATGTACCCTCTAGCTGTCTATGTGGTTTTAAATCTGGGACAAATTACTAACCCAGCAAACATTTTTGCAGCTGTTTAAGTAAGAGAGGTGTGTGTTCCTGCTGAGATTGGGTACTGGAGCCAAGCTTGGCATGCTACATCACCTAGAGGAGTGCTTGGGCATGCATTATAGCACCATAGGCCTGCAACTCACATCCAGCCAGCCGACAGCTGGACTGGTTTAAACTTTACCACCAGCCAGCTTTTGTGGTATTCCCCTCTCCTCACTTTCCTTAAAGCTACAGACCCACCAGTCCAGCCAGAAGAGGAAAGTGCTCAGCAGTGTCTTTGCTAAATGTGCATCCATTAGTATTTTAACTATTCTGAGAGGATGAGGATCTGGCATGCCAGAGGCATCACCCCATATTGCCCTTGGCTCCTGCCCAGCAGGCAAGAATGGTCACAAGGAGCTGGTTGTATGAAACCTTCAGCTGGCCCTTAAACCCACTTTTTGGAGTTTTTTTCCCCCACTATCCTTCCCTATAAAAACTATTTTGCTTGACATTCTTAGTGGAGCTAACATATTTTAGCAAGTTGTGTTTTATTTTGTTGTTTGTTTTTTGGTGTTGTTTGTTTGTTTGTTTGTTTGTTTGTTTTTATAGCAAAGTAATAAAGATGTTAAGGAAATAAAAGAAAAAAAATTAAAAACTTCAACCCTAAAACTTCTAAAATTAGTCATTAAAGATAGGTCATACGGAGTAAAAATTACAAGGTATTTATCTTTCTTTCCTCTCAAATTAGCTTTGCTTTGCGTTTGTTTTTGTTTTTGTTGTTGTTTTGTTTGTTTGTTTGTTTGTTGGGTCTTTTTCTCTTGCATTTATGAGTTGCAGAGGCAGCTAAAACTGAAAAACAACAGCAAGCTTTTCCCACCCTTACTTCACAGTTTGCATAGATTTAGAACTATTTTAATATTTACCCACATGGAAACATCTACCATCTGGTGAGCATACTTTGGTCAGACATTCTGCTCCCAGTAGTCAGGACATCTTGGAAAAATTCCTAGTTCTTAAAAAAGAAAATAAACCTTTGTCTGTGCCAGCATAGTTTGTGGGCCAGATGCTTATCTGAATTACACTGCTGTAAATAAGCACTTTTAAGACTAATGAAAAAGCAAAAGTTTGGTTGAGTTTTTTCCTTATTTTCTCTTCTTCAATTTAATACAGTAATTAAATAGACCAAGATTATTAAAATAGCGTCAAAAGTCTTTTAAGGGTAAAAGGATCTTTAATTTAACTTGGAGTAAGAAGTCAGCAGCTTAAGGTTCCTTCTCTCTCACAAAAGGGAGTGCTACAGCAGATTTCCAAAGAATTTGAACTTTTGAATCTCAGGAACTTGGAACACAGGGAACTCTTTCCTATTTTGTTATCTCACTATGAGCTATAGAAAAGCACCTTTCTTCTGACACAATCTTTATTCCAAAGGATAAAATGAATAATTTAATAAATGGGGTGTGCATGCACTAGAACTCTTATGGGACCTTCAACTGCTTGTCCCAGTGTTCTAAAACACTACTTTAAGTAGTTTAAGTGTCTTCACTGCACTTGCTTCAGTTGACTCAGTTTTCAGGTTTTTCTTTAATGACATAAAATTTAAAAATCAGGGATTATTTCTTCTCTTACTGTTTTCTTCAGTTCACTGCAGTTTTCAGACAAAAATGTGCAACCCAAAGAAACAATTAGCAAAAAAATATTTATAGCCTTCAGAAGAATTGTTTAATTTCAATCCCTTTGGTTGGAAAATAGATATTTGAACACATACAGCACTTCAGAACAGAGCTAATACATATTCCTAAGTACTAATGCACCTTTCTCTTTTTCCCTTCAGCTGCTTTTTTTCAGTTATCTCTAGTGTCTATACAATTATTTTATGTTATGAACTCAAAGTGATCTTTTGTGTTTTAATTTTTTTTTCCTTTTTCAGATGTACTGGAATTCAGTAATAGCTTCTTTTTAGAGATTTTTTTTTATATAATTTTATTTTTAATCAGAATTGGTACTATTTGTAAGAAACAGTTCATCTGGTGAATTTAACTTGTTTTTTTCTCTTTTACTATTACAAAACAAAGGATACAGCAAGAAGTGGGGCTAAATTTCTGAGCACTGTTACACTTTTGTTTTGGAATGCCCTGCCAGGTCTTGGCAGTGAGTATGCTGAGTGGCATCCTGGATACCATCTAATCAGAAGAAGCAGGGAGATTGCTTTAGCTTGAACTATTCCTTGAGGCTGAACATACCAATTCCATAGTTACTGAAAAGGAGTCAGATGTAAGAAGCGGACATTTGGTAACAAAGCCAAGGATGACTTGCATGTTTCTAGTGCTCCCAAAAGATTCTAGAAGTATTGCAAAAAATCAAATGACCATTGAAATCAAAAAGAATGCATGTCTTCATTTCAACAGATTTGATCACATCCTAATTTAGAAATTATTTCTAATCATTAAATTAGTCTTAGTGAAGGCACTTTGAGACAATTGCCATGAAAACCAAGCACTGTTGGTATTGAGATTTTTAAGAAATTGTGTTCAGAGTTGCACAGAATTTAATTAAAATTTATTCATCATTTCTCCTTCACTGAAAATAGGGGTTTAGTGGTGCTGCTCCTCTTCTGTCCTATGTTCCCACCCATTCCATGAACAATGCTGGTACAAATACCCAGTGAACCAGTGAATAGAATAGAGAAATATAATATTGATTATAATCAAGAAGGAAATAAAAACTGTGGTGTTAGGTCAGTCACCATTGGGCCATAAATACATTTGTACTGGCACAGTTGAGGGACCGGAGCTAACATGATTCAGTTAGATGGAAAGAAGACACTGTGTAGTTAGTGACTGAGCAGTGGTGTGCAGGCACAGATATTTCTAAACCCTTTCCTTTAGTGTCTGTATTAGCACATATAATAATCTTCTTATTGTCTCAGATCTGAAGAGTTAGAAATGATAAACGAAGAGAGAGAAATAAAAAAAATCCAAGAAGATGAAATAAAACAGAGAAATACTGAATTAACAAGACTATAAAGTAGAATTATTTCAGAGCCACAAGCTGGGCCCACATTTCCATGTGTTCTCATTGCTTGGCTGCAAATATGTTGTTCTGATTTTAGTTCTTTGGCCCCATATAATTTTGCATACAGTAAAATCTCATGGCTATTAAAAAAGCCCTCTCAATATAATCATTGTCTATTAGATTATCTAGCTTAAAAATCAATTTCTATAAATAAATTCTCTTAAATTTAATTAATCATTCCTATTGTATTTTTTCTAAATGTTGTTATATATATAAAGATTTTCAGCACTGTAAAGTCATAACAATTTAACTTCTGCTTAAAAATCCACAAATAAAGTTTATTTGAATAACAGTTATGCATTTTAAGTCTCCATAGCCAAATAGGTCAATGCTGTTGCTAACAGACTGGTGAAGACAATTGAGTATAAACCAGGAGCTTAATGAATAATAAAGATATTATAAGAAAACTAAAACCAGAAAACCCAGGAATAATCTTCCAGTTGCATTAAAAATCTTCAAATTAAAGCTGATATGTCTGTCATTTATTTTCCAAAATTCATAAGCTTATGCATATTTTTAATACATAACAGCATAAATGTAATTAAATGTGCATGTCATGTCACTGATAATTGTCAGCAGAGTGCATGAGGTTGCACTGTTACTAGTGGGAATAGGCACTGTAACTGGTGCAGGACCTCAGAATCATCCCAGTGTTTAGATGTCTACCTTTAGCATATCTCTCAGTTCCCACTGCTGTGTGAAGGTTCCTACTTCACCCAAGACACCTAAGAGTTCAATCAGAAGACAACTGTGGAAGCAGATTTCATTGCCAGTAAACAAGTTTCACAGAAAGAACATGAAAACTCAGGGCACTGGGGAAGGTATATTGTGGGAATGAAGAAAGAGGGGTGTTTTTTTGGCATAGTTTTAAACCTAGGAATAGAAAACAGAAGTTTAATTGAATTATCTTGTATAATTTGTTAATTTAATTTCCACAACCACTTGATTTTATTTTTGGTTTTAAGTTTGAAAAGGACATTTGGAGTTGCATGGATTTTGTTTGCAAGATGAAAAGGAGCTTTCAGCTTTTGAAATAATGATATTGGATAAACTTTGTTATAGTATGAGAGAGGAATTCTAAGGCTAGAAAGGATAAAACAACCTCAATCCCTTCCATATTATGTCTCCATTTAAATGCTTAGCTAAAGGCCTTAAGTTATGTGTCCAGGGTTGGATACATAACTTAATGCCTTTAGTAAAGCATTTTAAAAAAAATTACAAGGGCGGAAAAAAAGGGGTTCTAATGCAGCCAGGTCCACTGGGAGGTGAAAAGAGAAAGAGATGTCAGAGAATCATAGGATACCAATTGGTCATAGACCAATATCAGATGGATATTGGAGGGCAGGAGAAAATACAGAAAATAGGGATGAAGAATGAGAACCAATAAAATTTGTGCTCAAATGAATAAATTTTCCAGAGCTGTCACTTAAAGAAAGCCAACAATTCAGACAAAATTATATTTCGTATTGTTTTTTCTGTTTGATTTGGTTTGGTTTAGTGCTAGAATAGAAAATAATGAAGTTAGTTTTGGAAATGCCAAATCTCTCTCTACTAGTACTAATTGCAGATTTTCAATGTGTAAGCTGGATTCTGAGTTTTGTGCATCTTGAAAAGCCTAAAGCTGAGTTTGGGTCAGAAGATATTTTCTATTGAAGCTGGTCTCTTTGGGTGTTGTGAGTCTACTATCCCTTTTTAAATTAAGATTTCTTATATATCTGTTTCAGATTAGTGTAAAAATTTCAGAGGTTTTTGGACTCAAAATATCTAATATTTGCAATGTTTCTTGGTTTAAATTAAAGTTAAGAAAATTAAAGAGAAGGTAGTAGAAGAAAAAAGGGTAACATTTCAGCATTTTCAAATGAATTCAACTCAATTCTAGTTTCACTCGTGGGAATAAGAGATGGTAAATGTTGTAATTGTTTGCAGTTGTTATCTTCGGGACCATTGTTGTTCAGTACCATTTTAGGCATCATTAGATATTATTTGGTATTGGAGACCTCCAAAATCCAGAGTCAATCAATAGGGTAAGGGATCTTAGGTAATAAGCAGCCTTCCAAAGTGACAGCTGGTGGCCAAATATTTCTCGAAATAAAAATCAGTAATAGAAATCAGAGTTGAAGCAGACAAAGACAGAGGTATCTGGTTTAAGGTAAGCAGTGTAGGTGCATCTCTAGTCAGGACAGAGACAGGGGGTCTCCAGAGGGCAGTTCATTGCATGATAGGTTAAGTGTCAAAGAAAAGTGGTACCTCTCAGAGTACTCCTTATGCAAGAGGGTGTAATGGGAAGAGAATGACCAGCTTAGACAAGACTTTCAGTGTTAAGCACACTGATGGAGTGAGACGTGTAGCCTATGGCTTTGTCTGTTAGGTCAATTTCCTAATTTCCTCCTGCACCTCCACCCCAAAGAATATTTAGGCTGATATTTCAAACTGATGACGGTTGGGTCTACACTTAAAAAAAAAAAAAAAAAAAAAGAGCTATTCTTACAACCAACTTGTTATACTAATTTCAATTAGTATACAAAAACTAATTAGGTACAAAAACTTCAGGATCACTTTGAAAGGAATTCCATTCCACTGTAACATCTCACGACTGGTTTTATTTCCCCAGGCACTGATGTTTTGCTGTAATCAAATTTCAATGTGTATATCTTCAAGGAACAATACATCAACTAATTAATGTTAGAAACATCAAATCATTTAGGTTGAAAAAGACCCTTAATACTATGTCCAACTATTAACCCTGCACTGCCAAGTACACCACTAAAGGATGTTCCTAAATGCTGCACCTACACATCTTAAATACCTGCACAGGTGGTGGCTTGACTACTTCCCTGGGAAACTTGTTCCAGCTTGACAGCCTTTAAATAAAGAAATATTTCCTATGTTATTGAAGTTAATTTTGTTCATAACATCCTTCCACAGTTTAAGAATTGCTTAAACTAGTAAACAAGCTTGCTTCAAAAAAAGAGCAAAACAAACAAACCCAAAACAAAATCAAACCAAAACAAAAAGTTGCAATGTTTTCACAAATTAAACATCAAGTTTAAAACATCTGTTAGCATTATTGAATTAATTATATTCATCAGTAGTACAACCTATGGGTCAGAGGTTTATGTACTAACTGTGAATATCAAGTTCTTAAATGCATAAAAGCTTGATTACAAGGTGGTTAAAGTATTCTGTGTGGAAAACTACAGTGTCTAATTTCAGCAGTACAAAAGCATCGATGACAGCATCTGACCCTTTCACAGTTCACACACAGGTGCCTTGCCCAAACTCTCATTAGGCTTGCCCAATGATCTTTACAGAGTGTATGCTGGCGTCTGAAGTGGCTAATAGGGGAGGAAAATATTCACAACATTGAGCTAAATATCAGCTATTTGGTTTTAACCCGCCCACCCCCCTGCTTTGTTTGTTATCTGGGATAAGGGTACCACCTACTGGCCATCAGGGTTTTTGTGAAATCACCTGAAAATCTCTGTTTTCTGCTCAGTGGCACTTGTTCCTACCCTATTGATTAAAACAACCTAATTTCCCGTAATTTTGTACCATTCTGGGCATGTGGATTTGAAAAAATATTCTTTTTGGTTTTATATATATATCAATAAAGGTCAAAAAATTGAAACAGATAGGCAGGAGGCCAACTATTCTTGGCTAACAGTCATATGTAAAGGAACAGCTTGGTTTCTTTAGTATGAGGCAGCAACAATCTCCAGAATTGCATGCTTTCCTACAAAGAAACGTAAAAGTATATGTTCTTACTCTCCCTTTTTTTAAGGGCATAGGAGATAATAGAATCTTGTTACTCATGATTTTCAGCCCAGGCGTCTGATCCCATTAGATACATTTTCTGCCTCTGAAGACTTCATTTCCTGCCAGCGTGTGAAGCAGAAAAGAGGGGAGAAAGAGGTGGAGCTCCATTTAGGAGCAGCAAGGGTCCACAGATAGACTATGAAGTCCTGAGCATGTCAAGAGCAAGGTGATCTAGGCTGGGTCAGGAGAAGCTCTGCAGTCACTCTTCTCACTCAGCACACTCACACTACTCATGAAAAACCACTGATTCTTTCCAGTCTCACATCTAAGGCCAAATTTCTGAAAGTTCCCTTTTACATGCCTTAGTCTGGGCCACCCAGAATTTGGGGCATCGTGCTGGTGTTTGTAGGGTTTTAATTTTAATACAACTCATGGATTGCTAGGTATGTTTACTAATTTTGTGACCTTAAGCAGGGGAAAACTAAACCCTTGCTTTAAAATAAAACATAAAATCAGCTTCCTAGCAGTGAAAAAGGAGACTGAAGACTAATCCTGCGCTCACATCAGCTGAAGAACAGAATGGAAGGGGTGATGTCTTTTCTCAAATAAATTTTTATTGTGGTGAAGGCTGTGTACGAAACTTCTTTTGATGCTGTACATAGTAAAGAACTTTTGGGGAGTATCAGTTATATCCAACTGTAATAGGATACACTAGGATAGGATAGAGTTAACTTTCCTCATAGCAGCTCAATCAGTGCTATAGTTTATATTTGTGACCAAAACAATACTGATTTGTATTGTTTTGGTCACAAATATAACACTGGTGTCATAGGTATTGATGAGCAGTGTCTGCACAGCACCAAGGCCACCTCTGCTTCTCACTCTGTCCCAAGTCTGATTAGGTTGGAGGTGCAAAATAGTTAGAGAGGGAAAAGGCAGACAACCCAAACTAACCAAAGAGATATTCCATGCCATATAACATCATGGTCAGCCAAAAAAAAAGAGAAAAGAGGATATTGGTCTACCTGAGGGAAGTAGTGAGTGATTCCCTTTGCATCACTTGTAGTTTTTTCTTTCTTTCTTCTTCCATTTATCCTTCATTTATTACTTTATTATTATTGTTATTATTATTATTATTATTATTATTATTAATGGTTAGACACCCTTGGGGTTTTTTTGCTTGTTTTTATGTTCCTTTTTTATTCCCCCATCCCACTTCAGTGGGGAATGAATGAGGGCTGTTTGATTCTTAGCTGCCTACCAATGTTAAACCACAACACATGGAGAAAATTGAAAAAGCGGGGGGATAATTTTAGAAGTATTGTGGGCCCCAAGAATCTCTTAGAGAAAGAAAGCATTTTTCTGTTCCAACAGAAATTAGGATAATGGAACAATGCAATAGAGCCATGTTACAATAGTTTTAGAAAGGAAAGAGAAGGACTCATTAAAATATGGAATATTTGTAAAAAAACCCCTCACTTAAACAATGATGCTGTTTTTCACTCCCTAAAAGTTAACATAGGTTGAAAACAAAAATTAGATCCATCCTGCTTTAAAATATCAAGAATGGATTCATGTTACAAGACACAATTAATTTGTGAAACTCATCATCAAGTGAGTGAAAAAGGATGAACAGCTCCTTACAAAACTGGCAATACCAATTATAACAAAGCCATTCAAAATTCCTGTAAGTATGGTAGATCTTATCTTGTGTTCATAAATACCTGTGGCATTGAAATGGTACGGTCTTCTGAGTAATTTTAGCTGCACTTTCCTTTGGATCCAGGTTTCCCATTTTTTCTCCAGCAATGTGGCTTAAACATGAATTTCTGTTCCCAGCATTTGGAGTCCTTGTCCCACATGCTTAATTGCACTATGAAAGCGATACCTGTTTGATACAGTGCAACCAAATTATTCTAGGCACATGCTTCAAAATGAAATTGAAATGACAAAAATTAAATTCTTTTAAATCTCATCTATAATCTGTACAGAATAATGGTTTTACAGAAACACAGTCCCAATTTCTTTAAAGTTATATTTGACTCCATCCAGAATGCCTCAGCTAGAAGAGTTGTGGATATCGAACCACATTTAATGGGTAGTCACTATTGATGCAAAGGGCAGCAGCCAGGTACCTGCAAGTACTGGGTGCAGCTATGCATTGTGTCACCCTGAGCACAACCTCACTGGAAACAGCAGGCAGGACAAAGAGATCCTCTCCCAACACGTATGTGTGGCAACCTCTGTGAACATATGCCACATTCAACATTTTCCTGATAGCACTGTTGAAATCTCCTTCTCCCTGGCACGCTGGAAGGGCTCAGCAGCTCTGCACCATCAAAGATCTTTCTCTGCCAGCTGCATTCCCTCTGGCTTTCTAGAGATCAGAGAGAATCCTTCTATCAAGTACATGAAAGGCAGTTGCTACAATGCCAATGCCACAGTTATGTCCACAGTGTGCTATTAGGGCTGGTTAAAATGTGATAGGAAAACATGTTCCCATTTAAAAAAACAGCAGTTGTCTGGCCTGGCACACTCCAGTGGACTGGCTGATCTTGCCAAAACTCCAGCAGAAACTGGCAGAAAGGCTGACCCTTGGCTGTGATCACAGCTCAGCAAGATGCTTAGTTCCCTGGAAAGCTTTTGCTGACTTGCTGGTAGGCAAGTCTGTACAAGGTGCCTGTCTGTAAGTCTGCTTAGGTCCTTCTGCTGCAATTCCCCAACATCTGGTGGCAGCATACCTCAGTTCCCCAAACAATTGCCCGTTGGACATTTGGGATGCCTGAGTATTTAGCTTGTGAGCTTAGCAGGTGGCAAAAGAAATACTTGAGAAACTGAGTATCCTAGTAAACATCTCCAAACAGAATATTTAGTTCTACACTGAAAAAAATATCAACATAACTGTTTGGTGCATTTTTACTCCTATATTTTTCTAGAAGTTTTTTTGTTTTGTTTTGTTTTGTTTTGTTTTCTTTTTAAATATAGATATATATTTTATTTCCAATCTTGTTGTGCCCACAGTATTTAAAAATAGGAAGAACATGGTGACCACAGAGCAGATACTATCAATCAGCATCAACTCTGGTAACCCGTGAATTTTCAATGCAGTGTAAAATGAAATTTAGCTCCCAAAGTGCATAGGCAATAAAACTAGAACTTTTTCCCTAAGATTTTAATAGAAAATTTGTGGGGAAAAAAAGCCCTAATACCACAAAGAAGGTAATAAGGTAATCTCGCTAATTTTTTTTTTTTTTTTTTTTTGAAAGAGAACAAAATTAAATTCTCCAAATACCTAAAATATACAGAAGGAGTGTATACTTCATATGGTACATCTTGCTTGATGTTTAGAAATATATTTTGAAGCATTTTATATTACCATATGGAAAATTCTGTCTTGTCTTAGAGATCAGTTACATTAAGAAATTCTGAAATATGCATTAAGTTTTAGGGATGTCCTTTGGTCCTTTAAAAGTAAATAATTGAAGAAAATAAATTGAATGTGAAAATTACATGGTTTAAAGTGATTTGGTGCTCTAAATTCTCAAAAGCCCATTGAAGACAATCATTATTACTAGGAAACTAAAACATCTCGATTATCAAGACAGGTTAGGCGTCAAAATCTTTGTCTTTTTCTTTACTTCCACCAGATGGTGGTATATTGCAAAAAAACCCTCCTGAAGGGTTTTTCCCTTTTTTTCCTTTCAAAGCCTACAAAGCAAGGGAAAATCAACAATTAAAAAGAGCACATTGAATCTCTATGAGACAATACAGATTTTACAGAAACGAAGTCCGAAGTTTTCTAAAGTTATGTCTGACCCATCCTGATTTTTGTAGGTAGGAGGAGTAGGACATCTTCTAGTCTCTTCTTCATTGTTTAAAATGTCAGATAGCTTTATTTTCAATAGATGGAGTAGGAGAGATAGATATTCACAGTATTATATTTTAATAAATACTTTTAATGCTTTTCTATTCCACTTCAGTAGTGATTCCTGACCACACTCTTTTCATTTTTTTTTTTTTAGAAGAATTTTCTGGTTGCATTTTGCTCTCTGCCTTGCCTGCAATACTAGTGCACCTTTCTGGTGGAATAAGTGCAAGGCCCTAGGCACTTCAAAGCAAAAACTTTAACCTTAATAAGATATCATGATGCAACTCTTGAATGTTCCAAATACTTTGACATAGGGTCAAGGAAGATTCAGCTTTGGCTTAAAGATTGTCCTTGGCTTCAGTGCAAGATTCCCACTCCTGAAACCATTGCTTCAGCAAACAGGTGGGCGTATGTGTGAAGCCCCATCAGCATTTCTACTACCTCCTAGAACTGAGTAACTCTGTAGAAGCACTGGATTTTGAAGTCCTTACAGGGTATTAATGCTTTTGCAAGCGCCATGGATATTGGTGACAGGGAATGATGAGACCTGTGATGTTTTGAGATTTATTTTAGGTAATTAATACTCTTACACTTCAAGTATTATATTAGAATCTGTATATGTAGACACTTAAGCATGTACAAGCAAAAAAAAATGCTAAAGGTCTCATCATTAAAAGCTTTTTATTTGCATCTGAGAATAGAGAATTATTTTCTTCTATTGAGAAACTGTTATTTCAGCATCTGAACTGAATTGAAGCTCTGCGTTACTGGTTTTAACAAAGGAAAAACTTAAAAGGCAAAATATAATGCTGTTGTCTATGCTTTATTTACTGTGTCTCTCCAGGCAGTGCCTTGATATTCATTCATGAGCAAAAGGGTTCAATTTGCTAATCCTTAAGTTCCAGAGGCTGAGCTTGGGGCCCCTGGGAATATGATGTTCAACACAAGTCTTGACACTCCACCCTAAGCTGTGTGGATCTGAAAAGCAGGCTTCAAGCCTGGAGCAGGAGTGTTTTCTAATTATCCTCTGTTCATGTGAAAGTCAAAGTCTCAGAAGCTAAATGTAATTAAAACAGTTATTCTACCCCTTGGTACCAAAGATGAAGCAGCCCAAATTCCCAGCTCTGTCATCCATACTCCGCCAAATTATTCTTCATTGCGTTGACTGCTGCCTCCTCATCTATGTGTTCACCAATAATGCAGATCCTCATAAGACCCCTGATATGAACAGCAGCTATTCATCTGGTCTCCTTACTACTAAATTGTCTGCCACGCCATGGTATGGCTGAACTCAAAGCATTCTCTATAAAATTTCTTGTATTGCCACTCCTCTCCTCAAGTCTAATGCAAAAACTAATCTACCCCACCCAAAAAGAAGATAAAGGGAAAATACAAGGGTTCTTTTCTTTTAAAATCAAGTGTTCCTCACAACTTGCATCATAGAATTTTTTTATTAACTCATAGCTTTATTTACATCTGAAAATGGGCCTGAAACTTTGTTAAAGAAGAGAATTTAATAAAAAAAAAATATTTCAGTAGGGAACTTACAGTTTATGCACTACCTTGATTTGTAACTGGTCCATTTGAAATAGTTTGAGTAATGCAGAATGTATGATTTTCTAAAAGGCAGCTTTAATTGACATAGTACAAATCAGACATGCAGATCTATTAATAACTACAGAAAAATTGATTCCCTACTTTACAACAGGTCAAGAAGTATCTTGCAACAATAAGGTCTAAGACTCTGCTGCTTATTAAGTTGCTGTAAAAGAAGAAAAAGGGCACTACCCTGAGAGTCTGCCTCTCTCTCTTTCCTTCTTGTCTTCTCCTTCTCTCCAGGCTATTCACCAACTCACCACTCTCCCCTTCTATTTGTTAAAGATTTAAAGGACGAATACACATCTGATAAACAGTATATTACAAAAATTTCAGTCCTCAGTTCCAGAATTAAATTAAATCCTGAATTATCTATTGATAGTGTACAAAATCTGATCAAAAAATCGACAGTAAGCACAAATCGTATTGGAAGGAAAATCCAATTTGGGATTGCCAGCCCAAATGTTATGTAGGCTAAAAATGTGACATCTTTCTCTCTGTCCCTTTTTTCTTCATTTAGCTTTAATAGTGACTGTTTACTCCACTTTTGTTGTAGTTTCTTATGCTATTTTACCCAATCATCATTTCCAGCTTACAGAAGGCTTCCCTCCTATCACTTTTGCAACATGTGAGGGTTACAATACATCTACTGCTGCCTTAGAAGACTGAAGCTTCTCTGTCACCAAATCATTTCCTCTTCTCTCACTTCAAATTGTGTGTTCAGTTCAGGATCAGTGTAAGTCTACAGGACACAGAATTGCTTGTCTGAATGTTGGAAAGTTACATCAGGCATACAGCTGAGCAGCTCACACCCAAACTAGACAAGATGAGCTATGGGTCATTGTTTTGGCCAGATCAGATAACACAAGCAAGAATTATGAAATAGTAACTTTTTTAGTTACTTTTTTAGTTTTTTTTTTTTTTTTTTTACACAAAAGAAGCATGAAAATTCATTTTTCTGGCCAGGAAAATTAAGTAACATCCCTGCAAAGCTCTTCTTGTGATGAGATGCATCCTAAGAGCAGTAAGGCAAGAGAACACTGTATGCAGTGTCTTCATATACAAATGTATGTTTGTGTGTATTGAATGAATGTGTATCATAAAATGGTTTGTGTTGGAAGGGCCCCTGAAGGTCATCTAGTTACAATTGTCCCTTGCCATGGACAGGGTTGCCTTCCACTAGATCTCAATGCTCAGAGCCCCATCCAAGCTGGCCTTGAACACTTGCAAGGATGGGGCACACACAGCTTCTCTGGGAAATCTGTTCCAGTGTCTCCATCCTCGCAGTAAGGAATTTATTCCTGTGTGTATGTCCACCTATATATGAGCAAAAGAAATAATGTCTATTTATTTGACATTTTCCCTGTTTCCCCAAACTGTTTCAACTGGTGGTACAAAGCTATACTGTTTAAATTACATTTTGCTTTATATATCATCAATCTCAAGGACTATCTATAATGGTGAATTTGAGCAATCCTTTCTTATTCACACCTGTTGCCAAAGGGGCAGATGCACTCCTAGAAGAAAAGCACTGAACTATTTAAGTGAACAGAAATCAGTTTTTAAGCACCGTGCTACAGATATTTTAACACTCTCTCTATCTAAATAAAGACTTATCACAGTAAATGTCAGTTCTTTCACATCAAGATATGCCTTGGAAAGTGTTGCAAATAGTACATTATGTTTCTTCACACACTACTGAAAGCTGCTAATAAGGCATCAAAAATCTTTTAGCACAGCATTGCTTCTTATGCCTTCTGCCTTGTTGAATGTTCAGAAGAGATCTTATTTATAATCTACATTCATCCTTTTCACAGAAACCTGGATTTCAGGTCCAGGTCAGTGTACCATGCATTGAATCAGAGTGTCTGATTTGCCACAACTATGCTAGGTACATGAAAAAAAATCTAATTTTTTTCAAAGACCAGTTCCAGACTACTCTTTTTCTGAGAATATAAATTTCTGGAGTTTTTCTCTGAACATTTATCTGAGAAAACAATCTGAAAAAAGCTACCTACAAATGTAGGTTTCTTGTTACTTTTCAAGACTGAAATGAGCTTCTGATTTATGATAAAGCCTTCACTTTGGATCTCAGCTTTCCTCTGTTCTTTTTTTCATCTCCCCTAAAAAGGTGGTCCTCTTCTATGTACACTGGGATGCCTTCTAGTTCGGAGACCGGTGTGAAAAAATGATGTTAACTTTCTTGAGACATGGATTCAAACAACAAGGTGTCTCAAAACTGGGCAGATTGGTGTTGATTATCCCAAGCTATGAGCAGAAATATGTATTTCTGTCTTGTACTCACAGTCCAGGCTTACTGAATGATTCAACTGACTCTGATTTGTGTATTTCTTGACCCTTGCCATGCTCTCCCTGCCTTTCCTGATCCGCCTTCTTTAGTTGTTCCAGTTTCTGCTTAAAACCTTTCAATTTGGAACATCTCATTTCAAATATGGTTTTCTCGATTCAAGGGAAGTGCTGGGAATGCCAGTCAGATGATTGCCCTTCCCATACACTGATGGGAACTCACCTGTTTTTTTCAGAATAGCATGTATCTTCTAGTTTACACCAATCTATCTACACCTTAGTTCTTAACCAACACTAAAAAAGCAAGACTTAACTCTTTATTATATTCCCTTTCCTCTTTTTCCTTGACTTTCCCCCTCCCTTTTTTCCTCCCTCCAAATATATAGAGCCCATGCCTCAGCCAGCTCTGACACTCTTTGCTTGGAACCAGAGAGAAAGAATATCCAGTTATCATCTTTGCACATTTTTTCATGAAGTCCCTTTCCTATCCACATTTTTCTCCCCATTTGTCTGTTCCCTTACAGTGCCTTTCAGTTCAACACTGTAACACAGAAATCTAAAACCACAGAGACAAAGTGCAGGGGCATGGGATACCTATAAAAAGCCCAAAATTTTAATGCTCATAACTACCTCGTTCCCTAAAGGTCAAGTCTTGGAATACTAACTCTTAACTTCACTATCAAAGAAAAAAACAAAACCAAAAAAAAACTGCCTTCCGTAAATGGACTTTTGAGAAGTATTTGCCAAGGATTTAATCTTGAAAATAGCTGCAGTTTTAGCACTTCCATGCCTTTGCCTATTAAAGACAATAATTTAGATATTTGTGTTATTGTTGTCTATTTCTGGAGCAATCAGATGCAGAATACTGTAATACCATGGTACTATAACATTCTGCAGTTACATATTCCTCTAAGTTATACATTACAGGCTGCAAAATTCAGAATAATTTGAATAAACCCTTCATTTGTGCATATATACACACATACCTTTGCTCTGTGTGGTGCTATTTTTTTCATCTCTTCTTTTAAACAGAACAAAAGGGAAGTTGTCTTTTCCAAACAGCTGTTTATTTAAAAGATCATTAAATAAGATATCAAAACACAACAACTTCTACAGGATATGATTATACAACTACCTTAAGGATTTGGCAGTACACAAAAATAATCAAGAGATTCCATTCATGAAAGAGCTACTGAATGAACTATTTCTAAGATCTTGTCTATATATGCTAAAAGGTAGGAAATATTTAATTATTTTTTTTTAGGACAAGAATGATTGAGTTTTAAGCATAGAGCTTATTCATTCAAAAAATTTGTCTTTTTGCATCCTAATAAAAGGCTTTAAAATATTACATTATAGGAACAGTTGGTTTTAAATAAATACATAGATATGAAAAAAAAATAGGAGGAACAATGCCCTTCATTCCAGTTAAAATGATTCCCAAGTCATATTGCTCAGTAAAAACTATTATTAAGAAAATAATGCACAATACAGCACACACTAGTTCTTCCTTTTCTTTTTCCTTTTCCTTTTCTCTCTTCTTTTTTCTTTCTCTTCTCTTCTCTTCTCTTCTCTTCTCTTCTCTTCTCTTCTCTTCTCTTCTCTTCTCTATTTTTTTTAGACTTTGAGTTAAATGCCTACAGGGGATAAAATAATCTTAAATTTTAGAATACTGGATTACAAAAATCTGTTATACAGCTTGTATTTTTAAATCATTAATCCAAAAAAGCTGCAATAATGATTTCAAGATTGTAATTTAGGATATTTCCAGTCTATGAGATTCACTGGTGTACAAATCCACTCTCATAATGTTAACCCTTTATTAAACAGCTGGGACACTGCACCTGGACAGAGGTCTTCATGTTGCTGCCAGTCATTTAAAAAGCAATGTGTTGACCACCTGAGTAGTTTTTCATGTGTCCATAAGAGAATTTTATCCTGCAAAAGCTTCCTACAACTGATTTGCAATAGCTAAATAGAAAATTGTTCCAGACTAACAGTTCACTGTGACTTCTGTGACAGTCTGGTACTTGACCCACTGGGAGTTCAAACAGAAAAAAATTTATTCCTTGGTAATTCCAGTCCAGTTCTGTATAGTCCCTCTTTTCCTTCTGTGCAATGGAACGTGATGCAATTCCTGAGACATCAGCTGTACACTCTCATCTGCTTGGAAAAAGCAAGTCTTCGTTGGGCAACCAAGAGTTCCTGAAGGCTTTGTTTTATAATAGCTGAGATCCTCCAAAATTACTGGGTGGCTCCCATGTCATTTTCCCATATTGCTACTTCAGAGGAATTATTCAGTCAGACAAAGCTTGCCTGCTAATGAGATACCACAAAGCTCTTTCTCTTCCACTGTCTGATTGATTGGTCTGGCAGACCCACACAAGTATCCTGGGTTTGGATGATTTCAAAATCTGGTCATGAACATTTTGCTTTTGTGTGTGTTGTAATATGACACCAGCTGGGTTCAAAAGGCTGGATGAGACTGTCAAGTTTCGGTAGAAATTAATATCAAAAATCAAGCTTAAGAGGAGCTTTAAGGTCCTCTTGTTGACAAAGCTTAGATATGTGATTCTAATGTTCCCAGGCAGTCCGGTTATGGAAAGAAACAAAAATAATTTGACATATATTTGTTAGTTTATTTAGGTATCAGGGTTATTTACTTATGTCTCTATCTCTCTGTCTATCTATCTATCTATCTATCTATCTATCTATTTTCAGGATTTTGCAGCCTCAGTCGTGAATTCTGAATGCTTGCATTTCACAGCAATTAAAATCTCATTCTCCAGGTTCCTTGCAGAGGTCAACCCCCCTCTTCCACTTTTTTTTTGCTTCTTGGAGAGTGAGATCCAGGTGCTGACTCTTTTGTTATATCCCAGAAGTTAGCACACTTTATTTTGCAGATTATCTGAAACTCTAGTTTTTTCACTGCTTTCAGGCAGTCCAGGATTTTGGATGTGGAGAACATCAATGATCAGTCTAGAACCTTGGGAAATTTAAGAAAAACCTGCTCCTCTTCCTATCCTCCAAAGTGAAATTATTGTAGTGGTAGCTTGTATCTTCAATTTGATACCCCACAGTGCAAACTGGGGGGAAAAAGAGTAAAGATCAAGACCAATTCTGTCTACATTTTGTGTTCACTAGGAGTCGAGTATGAGACGTAGCCAATATCACACATTTCAAAATTAAATGTCTCTTAATCTGAAAACTCAACATTTCATCCACTTTGTTTACAGCACATCCTTACACATTCTTACCTAAAACATATAACAAATTTTTGACTTATAATAGAAAATACAGAAAACAACAAAATTTATAATATTCCATAAGCAAGACTTAAGAACTGAAGACTTGTTTTATCCTCACTGCCTTTAACCTTGGTAACAGCACTACATTGTAATGTTTATTTTAAAGAAAAAGTAAGAAATATATGCTTCAGAGAAGATAAAATTATTAATTTCTCTGTGTTTTACTTTTCCTGTATAGGCCATTTGCAATATTATGGATGGTAATGTAAAAATATATAAAATCAAAGTAAATCTCAGTTCCATTTAATTTTTCATTAGAAAGTACTGATGGGGAGAGCAAAGGCAAAGGCAAAGGCAAAGGAAAACTGTCCAAGTTTCTAAACTATTAAGTCTTTATATATTGTGGTAGCCTCCTCTGACTTGAACTGCATCCAGCACTCATTGCTGCTGCAAGTATAGCAGTGTGATAGATATTGCAGGCAATGCAGTTATGGATGAGGCAGGTACCCTGAGGATCTCACTGAAAGAATGTGCAAAATAGAGACAAATATGCATAAGCCTATTTATTTTTTGCCATCATCCAAAAATGAAGGCTGCAATTCCACAGCAGTGAGGCCATCAGGAAGTAGCAACAGCTAGAAGAGAGAAGAGATTCCAAGCAAGGAAGTATCCCAGACTTCAAAATTTCCTTTAACAGCTCTGAGCACCTGGCTTAATTCTATGGTTTGTCTAATATTCTAATACTGCTATGTTTGCTTTTCATTAATGACCAACAAACTGAAAAGCCAGCACTGGCTTTTTGAGCTTAACTGACCATATTGTAATCACAGTTTTGTTTCCTCATCTATCACACTGAATGACATTCCCCTGACACCTCCATCAGAGCCTAGGGACAACTGACAAGCTGCACTTTCCTGCCATACTTTAAACTCTATCTCCACCATTGACACGGAGTAGCTGGCTGTGTGTGGATTCACAGTCTGCTGAAAGGAAATGGGTTATTTAATGCCATTTCCAGCCAGTCTGACTAATCTGTTAGCTCTGCACTGCAAAGAACAAGTACATGGTCACAAGGTAGTGTGGAACACTAGATGAGGATGGAACAGTTAGTATCATCATTTAAGGTCGTATACCATTACCATGAGTGTCTAAATTGCCTCCAAAATGAGACATGGAGGGGTGTTTGTTTCTGAAAAATGTACATTCTCTATCAGATGACAACCACATTACCTTACCCTACTTTTTTTTTTTTTTAGCTTTATACTCTTAACATGAGAGAAAAATATAATCGCAACTTATTTCTCTGTGCCTTATTCGTCTGATTTTCCTATGAAAAAATAATCTGAAGTTCCTTTTTATATTTTCCTCAGGTACTAGAAGCAGAAAATTTTGGAACAAACTGTTCTGCTTTTTTATTTCAGAGCAAGAGATATTTTAGAATGCAAATATCCATAATATGACTAGGGATCTTACAGGTTTGTTGGAAAGAAGGTGTTTCTTAACCACTTGAGAGCATGCTGGGTCTCCAGTCTAATTCAATGTGTTTCAGAAAAAAAATGTAGGGGTATGAGTTTACTTATTTAAGCAAAGCCCTTAAGCACATTAAGCATTTAAAACATTGAGACTGAACATACTTAATAGCTCTTCTGTATTTGAGTCATAATGATTATTGCAATAATTAGTGTATGCTCAGTTAGTTCTTGTCAGTACATGCACTTAAGGGTTATTGAATGAATAGACTGATTAATAATATTTGCAGTGAGAGAAGGAATTATAATTATCTTTAATATAGTGAAAATACATTTTACTTTAAAACTCTATCCCTCCCCATGCAACAAAGTGTAACAAAGTTGTGAGAGGATTTGAATGTTCTTCAAGTGTTTGGGTTTCCTGTTGGGTTCTTGGTTGTTTGGGGGCGTTTATGTGTGTGGAAGGTGGGGGGTTGTTCCTTTGTTAGGTTTGTTTTTTTGTTTGGTTTGGTTTGGTTTTTGTTGGTGGGGGGGATGGTGTGGCTACTTGTTGGAGGAGAATTGCTTTGAGAAAATGCCTCAAACAGGAAACAGGCAAGTTTTCAAAAACAACGTCTGTCGCATTTTTCCCTTCTGGTCTGAGCATCAGGCTTCACAGGTCTTGGACTACCCCCCAATTTGGATGGTTGTGGTGGCCCTCAGTCCTTTCAAGCTGTTTTCCTCCTAACTGGAACCCAGAATTAATGAGATCCCAAATCTTATGCACACATCACAAACACAGAACTGCAAAATGTGTGACTTTCAGGCAGCAGTTGACTCCTCATATATTGAAAACAATTTTTCCCATGCTGTGACCCTCCCTCTCTGTTAGCTTCCAAGACTGTTTTCAACTCTGAAACTTCCTGTTTTCTAAAAATTTGTGGAGGGAGGGAAAGGAAATGCCTTTTAATAGTAATTTTAAGATATTCTAATTTCAATTAATCTTTCAAACACCAAGTTTCTTGTGTAACCAGATTACTATTTTGACTTTTATCAGTGACAGCACTGGGACATGAATCAGCTTTTTGTTGGTTTTTTTTTTTTCCTGAGCATTCATAGATTGAGTCAAAAATTTAAAGTTCACTTACAAGCAAGCTATTTTAAATATTCATTTTGAAATTGCCAATTAACAGTCAATTGATAGCATTCCTTCTCTTCCTTATTAGAATCCGTAATTAATTAATCTGGTCAAAACATAAAATACTGTGGCTGTTCTTACTACTATATTATTCAAAAAATTTGGAAATATTTACATGTTTGAAGTGTTGCACTAAGAAATTGTAAGATTCTCAGTAGGATTTATGGACAGCATCAATTTACTTGGTGTTATATTGGTGTGCTTTATAAAATCGGAAAAAAAACCCTACAAGATTGTTTGAAAGTATGTTGAAATCTCAGTTTTGTACAATATATCATGCTTAAAAACTAGTTTTATTTGCAAATGTATCAGTCCAATTAATCTCAAGTAGGAAAAATTCACAATCAAGAAACAGCAATTGAAAAAAGACACAGCTATGTTATCATCTTGATTTTCCAGAGTATATTTTCACACAAGTATGACTTTAGATTTAGATAAGATAACCATAACGCACAGTTACCTATAAACTAAATATACATTGTTTTCTTCTGCTGCATCAGTAATATGAACTTCTCTTGAGTATGTATGGTCTTCTAGCTTTGTTCACATGTAGCTGCCGTTTCAGAATATAGGGATTTTTCCTCTTCATGATTTCCTTTTCTTGGCTTGAGTTCTCTAGATCAAAAGCATCTTGCTGAAGTAACTGAAGGACAGAAGAAGACACACACTGTTATCTACTTTTTCTGGTAACAAAGATTATAAACTCCTCAAAATTGTAATAAAATATTATTTTAACATCTGTTACCAAGAAAAATCTTTACTATATTAGCTGCAGCATTGGTAAAAAAAGAAAAAAAAGGCAAAACTCAAGGCAAAAAACTAAATTCAGGCTAAAGATGAGCTGAGCCCTACAGAAGGGATATTTAAATTCCACTTCAAGAAATTAGACCATTGGTTGACTAGAGAGGAAAGCTGGTATATCCTCCTTAGATTAAAACTCAAATTGACTGAAAGTTTTCTAATGACTATCACTCTGTTATCACACATTTAGTTTAAACACCTACACACACTGCTTGCTGGTTTCATCTTTTGAGAAATATTTTAGTCTACAACTTCCTGCAAAGCAGGGAACTGTGATTAAGACATGTGGGTTATTGCGTATTTGGTTCCAGGGTAGCTCCTTTCCAGCAATAAATGCACTGATGAGGAGAATCTTCAGAAAACTCTGGTTCTGAAAGAGGTTGCAGTCCTTTGCATGGACCACCCCAGCTAGTATGAGGATTGGGAATATAGTGTTATGACTCAGCAAAGCAAACAAAAAAACCCAAGCAAACAAACAAAAAACAACCAATCAAAAAAAAAAATCTGGATTCAGCTAGACTGTACATGAACCTGAGATAGATGAAGAAATTTGCTTTACTGGAAAGTGGGTAGTAGTGACACTGAGTTATCTTTTTTCACTACACAAAGCAGCTTTTTCTGTAATATCTAACAATGCAAGTGGATTATGCCTAGCGGGCTTAACTGTAATCACTGTACTAAAATAAATATCACAAATGGACTATAAACAATCACTATTTAAGAGCAGCAATCTTCATACAATCACAATGTCAACTTCCAGGGCCCTCTTTGGGTGTAGGGAAACGAAAAGCAGGAGTTACCTTGCCGTCAGTTTCCTAGCAATGATAAGAAAACCAGAGTACCTAGTAAAATGTATGCACACACCGGCGTGTATCCCTGCATCTTGAGTCCTGTTTGCCTTAGGGCTTAAAATAAACACACTGGCTACATTTACTTATGCTTCAATAGATCTATAGTAGCTTCATGTCTGTTAAGCAGATATTAATTATGTTTTCTGGCATAGTGATGACTTCCATATGTTTGTTTGGTTGCTTGGAATGGCTACAAAGAGTGAAGAAAGTACGTAGTTAAGAAGAGTTCTCATTTATCCATGGGTTGTTGTAAGAAACATACACTCAGGTCATTAGAAACTGCACTAATTCACTACTCTTACTGAAAGAGGCATATTAGAGGTATTAGAGAACATAAAAAAGG
This sequence comes from Phylloscopus collybita, assembly GCA_027886175.1. Lineage (NCBI taxonomy): Eukaryota > Metazoa > Chordata > Aves > Passeriformes > Phylloscopidae > Phylloscopus > Phylloscopus collybita. Next base: position 41,609,710 of record JAJNNQ010000137.1, on the reverse strand, counting down.
GAAGGAAAGCTCAGACAATATGATGGAGGTTACATGGATAAGGATTTTTGCATCACTACAACATGCATTTGTGACAGTTTTGTGTTACCTCCCAATGCTGAAAGGCTCTGCTGTGGCAAACTTTTTGGAGTTGATACACTGTCAGCATTGCTTCCAAGCTGAAACCATCCAGAGAAGCAGGGAACTGTCTTCCTGGAACCAGATCCTCCTCATCTACCTCTACTGTTTCCCCCATTTGGTTGTTTATCTTGTTGACAAGATTGCAGACATTTAGCAGGGTCATTTTCCAGTAAGGAAGTTTTGCCCTGTTAATCTGAAAATAAAAACATCCACAATTTAACGTATTTTGGGTTTTTTGGTAATCATGTGCTACATTCAAATGTTTTGTTAGAAACAAGTCTCTGTTTCTGAAGTGCTTTTTATCTGGTCAACTTTTAAACAATAATTAGAGTGCTGAACTCAGGACAACTCATTTATTACACACGCCAAGTCTGCTTCCTTGCAGCCTTGCCCCCCAGGTAGATACAAATTATGAAAAAACTAAACTGCTACCAAACCAGAATGGCAGCATTTCATAGTCATCCTGCACAGGTGCAAACAAAAACACAGATGGAAATTAATATAATATAAATTCACAGGTGTAAATAAGGATAATGAATCAAACCCACTGGATAAATTCCCAGCTCAGGAATCCAAGCTGGATGCCTGTGGTTAACTAGACACTCCTCCCTAGTTCAGAACAAATACCAATCATCTCAAAATTCCCTGAGAAAAGGCATGGAGTCTCTGCTTCAGGATAAGCTGTCTGATGAGTCTGGGCCTGAAGTTACAAAATCTGTAAGCCGCAGGAGTTTTGGATGCTGGAGAGTCAAGAGCTTGGGAGATGTTAATTGAAGGTTTATGGGCTTAGGAAGATGGAGCAAAGATAAAACATATCTGTGAAAACAAAGTATTCCTGATTTGGTAACTGGACTGAAAAACTGAGACCAACTGTATTTAGGTGGCCCATAATGAAGCTGTCTAGAGATGTTACAGAAAGACAGAAAAAAATGAAATTTCACCATGGTTTGTCTCAGATTTTGCTTGTTACAGTATCTTGCATTATGTATGAGCTTTTAAACCACTTTAAAGAAATGCTGATAAGCATAATTTTTACTTTTCTACTGGTACTGATTTTTCCAAGCAGTTTTAGCAGTAGTCTTCTTCCATTTTGATTATCAACAGGAAAAAAGTAAGTTTAAAACTGAATTCCTATCTCATTTGCTGCTTTTTATGACTTTGCCATTTTCTTCATTCTCCCACTATTAATTATTTCTTCTGCACTGTATTCCTTTTAGTGCTGAGTATAGAATTAATTTCCTTAAACTAGAAGTGGTGACATAGCAATCTCCAATCAAAAGCCAAACAGCAATTCCTGTTTATTCCTGGCAAGGATTCCTATTGTGTGCATTTTAGGATTAGATTTTACCTATGAACTGAAAAGTAGTTGCTTCTTTTCCTGTTAAATGTAGGTATGACACTAACACAGACATACTCGCCTTCCACACCTATTTGACAGCACTGAGAGTGTGGATGCAGTGCTTACTTGGCTGAACACAGGTAATCATATAACCTTTCTTTAGAGCACCTTCCTAACAAAGGGGCCTTGCATGCAAGATTTATGTATATCCACCACACCTGACTATTTTTTGAGGGAAAAGAAAGAAAATTCAGAGAAATTAGGATGAAACAAGAAAAGTTGGCATCACTCTTAGCATTAGTTACAAAAAGTTTTCTTTTGTTCATGATCATTACTCCACGTACAGCACACATATGACATATATGCCCTTCAAAATGAGAATGATTTACCTTTTTGATAAAACTGTTGTGCATTCTCGGATTCCTGACCGCATTCCAAAAAAATAAGATTATTTTGTTTTGAGGCTAAGAAAACAAATCTGAAATCTTATTTGGAAGCTTGTAATTGTTTCTGCACTCTTTACTTTAAGCTCATCTGTTGTCCCATTGAAGCAACCTACTTACTCTATCAAATGATTTAAGAAGATGTGACAGTTTCAAAATACAATCAATCTTTTTGCAGAATATCTAATTTTATTAACAGAAGTTAAACTAGGAAAAAGACCAAATGTCCAATGCAATTTCAAAATGTTCTTTGGTCCATTTTAATATATTTTTGAAATATAAAAATATGGAGTTTCACATGACAAATGAGGTGGCTTCTCCAGTTCACTTTTCTCTCCTGGGTATACAAAAGAAATGTGAGCTAGCAGTGCAACAGCTAAATTGCAATGGAGCATAGAATCAGGAGGCAGAGCTACATGAGAAAGTGAGATTTTTGAATTAAGAAAGAACCAAAAATATTCCAGTGGATGGAAACAGAAGAGTAAAGGATAGGGTAATTTTTCATGCCTTCTTGAATAATTTATAGAATCTTTTTGATCTAAAGTTACTACTTTATGTCAGTCTAATGCACATCCTTGTATAAAGGAACTTTCCTCTCTGTGTTAGTAAAATTCTTAAATAGCAGATTTCCTTAGGTGAAAATTGTCTTAGCTCCTACTTATGAAGTTAGGAGAAAATAAATTTGCAGTGCAGTCTGCAAGCTTCTAACTAATATTTCATTTTTAAGGGACTCTCATTCCTATTAATGTCATGCATATATTACCTCAAAATATTTTTACTTGGGTACACCTGGTTCTACTTACTGCTACCATTAACAATTCAGTCAGAGTGGATTTTGGGTTATGTTAACTGAATGTGGGGTTTTCCAGATCATGTCACGTCACTGAACAGAGCAGTCATGTTATTTTTCTGTTCCACTATTACAGCAAGCATTAAAATCAGACCACTTTGCTTTCTGCATTATGGAAAATATCTGAGGCAGTTATGCTAAAGGTATATGTTAAAAACCAGTTAAATATGATGATAATCCAAATGTTCAGGTTAATTTACAATATGTGATATATTTTATATTATAGGTAATATATTTTATATTTTATACATTTATATATATTTTCCACACAGTTCTAAGCAATATCAACTACAGTAGCTCAACAAATGTTTTGGAAAACACCTACACAATAAAACAACCCTTATCTGCCAAGACAGAACTAATTTTTTCAAGAGTAACTTGAAAAATTTCAGGAAATGATCTGAAGAAACAAAGGAGACTGCAATGAGCTAGAATTTAAAAGGCATATAAATACTGAAGTGAATATGATGTATGCATTTCCACTATTGAACATGCCTAAAAAATAAGAATCAGATATATAATTTCTCACACTTCATGGATCTTGAAAGAGAATTTAAGATCATCTAAGAAACTGAAATAAGCTTATTTCCTTCTTTGACAACAGGCTTGTCCTATGCAAGACAAAAGAGATTCCCAAGTTATAATTTATATATTTTATTTCCATTTCTGGTTGAATGATACCCCTAATAGTTTGCTTAAGGTATCTCTTTTGTTACAATCCATCCATACATCCCAAATGCTATTTTTCATTAGGAAAAGTGATATCTGATTTTTATATTCGTGCCTTTATCTAGTAAATGCAGATAAAAAGCTAAGTCAAAATTAAGTAAAAATCCCAAGCTAGTGTATGATCCCTATAGTTCCTTTCCACTATAGTAGTTGAGTTTTGTTCAGATTGTAACCATAGAAATAATATCTTTAATCAGATATAGCATTGAGTTCTGTTAAAGAAGAAGTTCTTCCATGGTGTACACTAATGCCTGTAAACCTAGTTAATTTTTATGTGATGATTGAGTGAGGAAGTCAGTAGCTCCTAGGAAGCTGTAGGTTCCTCCCAGTTCTAGGCAGCTACTCGGACAAAAAAGCTAAACTCTCTGGGCAAATACAGTCATAAATAAGCATCCTACAACAATGAAAATGCAGTGGGTCCATGACTTCAGAAAATTAATCTTAGGTGGGATCCCAAAGGTGGAATATATTCTAGGGATGATATATTCTCCAAGGAATACTTCTGTTTCACTTTTTTTTTTCCTCTAAAGAATGTAGTCTCAATCTTTTTTGAGTTCAAAACATTTTTCATGCAACTAGTGGTTTCAGACAAGCATTGAGAAAGCTGGAAATAGAGCTATCTCTTTAGTATGAATAGAGTTTTCTATTTAAAACAAAAAAGGGATAGGAGATAAGTGTCCACATATTTTTGATAAGTCAGGTTCTGTTGTTTCACCAGATCTTCCAAATGGCTTTTTGGATTTTATTTTAGAAAAAAAGACAGAGCATTTTGAGTACTTGTTTGATCCTTATATCTTGGTTCAGATGTAACAGCAGGGAAGGGTGTCAAACTGTATTAAGTGTTGAAGACAGGTTGCAATAAACATTAACTACTTCTTTAAGGATGGAGAGTGATCCAGCATATAGGTGACTTTAAAGAGCAACTTGAAAAGCGGCAGCAGGCACTGGACAGCAGTCTGTGAAGTTAAAGGCATAAGGCAATTCTTCCTGCAATACTGGATAGACTACTGAATATTGCAAAAGACTAAGCCCTGGCTGTAGTCTTGATACTATAGTCCACAAGTGCCTATTTAAGTAGATTTTTGTTTTATCAAATACTAAATCCACAAATGATAATCCATTTTGCTGCACTTTTAGATCTCAGTTTTCATAAACAGTATTTTTTTCTCCATCTTAATGCTGTTTAAATTGTTAGGATTTCCTTTGCTGATTATCAACTCAGTGTCAAATCCAGTTAGTGCCATTTAGCAGTAATTGGCCTCAAATGGAACCAGATCTCAGGCACAACACAGAACAGGTATCACACATACCATCTTCAAATTTGTCTATTACACCAGAGCCAAAATTTGTTGTAATGAGGGTTAAAAACAGAAAGAAAAATAATTTCATTAATTAATAGGACACTAATATTACTCTTGTAGAAGATTTGATACACAGTTTTTAGTGTTTCCACCAGGTCTTGTTTTGATGTCAAGAGATAATCTATATTCAACTAATGAACTTTAGATGGCAATTTAAGGCAGTATAATGCAGAATTAAAGCAATGTCTCCAACATGAATCTACTGCTTCTGTCAACTTCAAGTGTCAGTTGACTGTGATAAAAAACCTAAGGAAGCTGAATAGCAAGCTAAATGGCATCAAAAAACAGAAGAGTATTATCGCAAACATCATTACATTATTAACTGGTGCAATATATTTGTGCATTTGGAGTTACCTGAGCTTGTGTTCTGTGGTGAGAGGGAGGAAAAGATGAAAGTTATGTTCACAGATCCACTAAATTCAGTAGCAGAAATGCCAATAGCTGCAGGGTTTTCTTCCAGGGCATGCTATGCTTTGCCACATAGCTAAAAACCCTCTTTTTGTCAGCCTCCTACATTTAAATATGTCTCAGAAAAGGAGTGGTTACTATGTCTTTCTGTACCTTAGAAAAGTGAGTGGCCAACAGGTTTATTTGTAATCTAAGGTTAACTATCATGCCAGTAAAGAACATTGAGCTCTAAGAACTGCCAGACCAGATAAATAAAATGCATTTCTGGCCTCATACTTCTAGTCTATCCAAAAGTCCTGTAGAAAAGGTCACATATATTTAAATACAGTATATACAGAAGTCTTTCTGGCAGGTTTTGTCTTTAACCTTCAGCTAGTCATTGGCTTATGAAAATTTCTATTTTGGGGGAGAAATTTTTCACTTCTCATGTTATTTTCCATTACATTTAAGTACCACTTAAACTTTATTGGAATAATAAATTAAAATATTCACCCTTAAACCGATAGAACTTGTCTCAGAATTTGTTCTTTATGTGTTGCTGAAAATATATCAGACATATATACTTCATAGATCATTTATGGAAGATAATTGTGTTGAGAAAGTGTCTATCAGCCTGTCCAATACATATGTGCAACACTTTCTGCTTCACCTTGTCAATATGAGGTTTTCACTGAATTTTTTTATATTCATATTAAATAACATAAACGTTATTCACAGTCTGGAAACCTGTCAAGGAAATGCCATTTACAAAGTTAGTATTTTCACAGTCATGTCCCCATGTTCCTGTACTGGTGCTATGAACAAAATCCTAAACCAAAATTGGCATAAGTATTAACTATTTTTGCTTTATGATTGTCTTAATTTTATATGCATAGAGGAAGAGTTCTGCATAAAAATAGCACTTAAGAGATTTGAACTCAAGGTTAATTTAGCTTTCATCAGGCACAATCTTATTGGAAACACATTTCCTCACATAAATTTGCATCTCTGTACATAACATAGTTTTGACAGTTTAATGAAAGTACCAGTGTTACAACTGAGGAACACGTTTAGTGTGTCACATCAACACCTTTAAATCTCCTTTGAACTGGAGAAAATCTTGGACCAAAGTAAAACCTAACACTGAACTTTTCTGTCTAGACCACAGGTTATTACTTTGTGCAAAGACTTTTGGGTTTGTAATGAGAATTCATTTGCTCCCTCCCTGTCAGGTAAAGGAAGAAAAATAATTACCTTTGATGTGTACATATTGGTCAATAAATCTGCTTCTAATGCTTTCATTTCCTCTTCTGAATCTGGGAATAAACCAGAAACATATGTTTATTATTTGATCATAAATCATGGACATTTCAATACAGAACTTAGATATTTAAATGATTTTTTTAAAAAAATAAACAACAAACACAAACACCAGTGACCTAGAGGGACTGTCAGGAGTCTTCAGTTAACAGCAACATTATATTAAAATAAATACTCAATATATTTTTAAAGCATGTTAAAGCTTATTGAACTGAATGGAACTGTTCGTTTATCTCTGTTTCATAGCAGAAAGGCTCATTAAACTGCAATCTTTTAATATAAAAAAACCTGCTGCACTATTCTTCATTATTTTCATAATAAATATTTGTCACCTTTGCTTACTTTGCACAAAAAAATTGAATATTTATTTTCAAATAATATTAAGTAGTAATTATTTAGGTAAAGGGCAGTTATGATTACTTGATTAATAATCAAGATTCTTGATTATTCCTAATTAAATGGAGGGTATTTTTACTGATATGAAGAAACTAAGCTTGACCAGTTTATGATACAGGCTCTTGACAATGATATACAAAAAGGAAGTATTCTGACTGGAAGGGATTTTCTTTAATGATTAAATCGACCTTTGCTGGCTCCTAGACTTGCAAGACCTGTGACTTGGCAAATAGGGTAAAAATTGCTGTGGAAAGAGAAAACACACAGATGCATTTCTACACAGAGCATCACAAGATGAAGATGAGAATCACAATGAAGATCTGGTGCCTTGGTAGCAGCAATCACAGCTCAAAGAGAAAAAAATCTAAGGAATTAGTTGAGTCTTTAGGTGAAACAGAGTTCCACATAGCTTTTACCCTTCCTGGAATACCAGCAATCCAAAATCAAACAATGCACTAATATTTCAAACTTTACTAAACCAAAATACATTCCATACTCGTATAGGTCAGACCTCACTTCCTTTAAAATAATCAATGCTGTTGGCATGTAAGACTCTACCACTGAAATTCTGCCTACGCTTTCATTTCAGGGATCATCACCATGTTGTGTCACTACGTTTCACAGAACATGAGACTGTAAGGGATGTGCTAATGTGTCACAGGTTTCTGTCAGCACAGAAGCCACCCATTACAGTGTTCCTAAAAATCAGCCATGTTCAATCTCAATAAATCTCACCACTACTGTCAATTTATTTTTTCTTTAGGAAATTCTTCTAAATATCAATGCTTACTTGCTTCTAATTTCAAGTCTAATTCATTTCTAATCATAAGTGCATCCATTGTTTGCAAATAAACTCCTACACTAAACTTTTCTACTTGTAATATTTACCCATCAATGATTTATTGAGAGGAATCACTGCTCTTCCCAGCTTAGTGTTTTTGTGTGTCCTTACAAGATTAGCAAACAAGGGCAAGATCACTGTCTTTTTGGTCAAAACCCTGAAAATCCCATAAATGTTCTTCCTCCTTGCAAAAGCCTTGTATTCCCCAACTCATCAGAGCAGTCCTCTTCTGTCCCTGATGTATTCTCAAGAGAAAACAGCGTAGGACAGTTTGGTTCAGAAGCCTCATTACTTAACCACCTTAATGCTTACCACCAGCTACAGAGGACAGCTGTCTTTCAAGTCTTTTGGGTTGTTGTTAGGGTTTTTTTTGGTGGTGGTTGTTTTGCTTTGTTTTTTGTCTTTTGTGGCTGAAAACCCCCAAGAAACAGGTTAGATAACAAGATAATGCCTTTTGTTCCTCATTTTATTCCTCATATTTCCAACAGCTGTGCATTGGTTAAAAAGGAGCTTCTAACAGAAACTTCTATTATTTCCTAAGCCACTGCATTTTGTATTGTTGCACTACTTCTTATTCCTATTACTTATGTCATCAAAAACTTCTGTGTCACACAATAGCACCTTCCTCTGCAGAGATGCTGTTCACCTTTGCATTACCAACACAATAGATTCATTCATTATTTTTAGCATCAAAGCTATTGCAAAGCTAATGCAGTCAAATTACAGTGACTTGCTGTAATGCTAATCTACAACCAGTCTTATATATTGTTTAAAAATTTCATATTAAACAGGACTAGTTGTAGAGCAGTTAGCAAGTCACTAGTAACTGGTCTCCAGTCTAATGCCTTTTGGCAGGAATGGCAGTCAGTTTTACCAGCCTTACCATTAGCCAAAATTCTTCTGGCAAAACAAGATCACCTCAGCTGAATTTCTATCAATGATAGCATCTCCTGTGAGCAGGTGAGCACACACACACAATGACAGCATCATGATTTGTGGTGACCTGGATCACACCAGCTGAGAACAATAAAAGGACTTGTGCCTGGCTAGGACCCGGGTTTTGTTTCTGTAAAGGATGGAAGATAGCTTCCACATATCAAGGCTAGAAGTTGGGAAGGAAGGTATTAAGAAGCATTTAGATTGTAAAAAAAGAAACAGAGAGGACATTATTTGTGAGTCAAGATTCCTTGAGTGAAGAATAAAGCAAAGCTTGGAGGGAGAGAAGGAAGCATATTCAAGTAATTCAGGAGTGAAAAGAGATGGATGAGGAGCAAAAGCATAAAAAGAACAGACACTCAGAGAGCAATGTATAAAAAGCCTAGTTACACATTATTATTAAAATCAGAGAGAAAATCACACAGTTTGATGTATTCTTGATTCTGCTGACAAGAAAAATAGTTTCTATTCATATATTCACATTTTATAGGAACAATTACATTCTACAGGTACATACTTCCACCTGAGGACAAACATTTTCAAAAGAAAATTTAACAATCATTTTCTTTATGGTATAGCTGTCCATATTAGTTAAAAATTATTTGGGCCCCTTTACACAAGCTTTTCTGTGGTTTTTCTCATTTACAAATAACTTCAAATTTTCAAGCAAATAAACCATTGTGTTAGTTTCCCATATAGTTTGTCTTCTGAGGGTTTTTTCATGAACGTATCTTAATTCCCACTTAATTATTTTTAACTTTAATGGTCCTTCATTCAAGCTCTATAAGGAGTTGAATTTGAAGCTGCTTCACTAAAAATACTAGTGAGGAATTTGTTTAAAAAGCTTACAAGTATATGGGGAGAAAAAAATGTTAAGATTTGCCACGAAAATCATGCATTCTCTATAATATACAGAGCAATTATATTTAAATTGTAATAAAATGCAGGTATTACGTGGTTTACATTTTTCTTCTGCAGGGGAATACAAACAGGAAACTTCCATCTAGAGTGAGAATTAGGAATTCTGCATCCCTCTGAACACTAAAGTTGAATAATGAAGTTGCCTTTAAATTTACCTGGTAATTTAGTGGAGTAAAAAATGAATTTTCAAGTTAGTTAAGATTGGATTTTGCAGGCTATTCTGCTTCATATATGTGTGCATACACCTGTTTAACTATCACCATACCTATTTGGTCCTAAACTTTTAGACATAAATGGCAGATGCTTAAGATGTGACATTTTTCAAAGAAGCAGAAAGTGCATTTTAATATATTGTCTTCCTTTTGAGCTTTCTACAGCAGCTGCTCTTGGAGAAGAAATGCATTTACATCAACCTTCTTACTGTGTGATCTGCCTGTGCTGCAGCGGCATTTTTGGTACTAATTTCAGATTGGTTGTTAGCAACTTTTTCTCCCAATAATAAAATTGTATTTCTCTCTCTAAAAAGTGACTGAAGTGCATACATACTCATGTTGATTTTTACAGCAGCTACTTAGATGAGTTGACGAAATTACAATTTGTATCTTAATTTGGAAATACGTGATATCCAATGAACCACAGCACAACCAAGCAGATGGTCTGCACTGATTTGTATTTCCAATAACTAATCTACTCTAATGCAGTGGCATGGATGCTGTGAGGTGGAATGACTTATACGAAGGGAGAAAGTTAGAGGAGTGATTAAAAAAAAAAAATAAAAAAAAAAAAGGATGCTGGCCAGAGCCCGTTATCAGAGCCGGCTCCCGGGCTCCTAATGTGGACAGCCGGCGGAGCCTGAAGCGACTTCACTTCCTTTAGGTGCCTCTTAGGGCTCCGGGAGCGGCTCGGTGCCGAGCGGTCGGAGGGGCTGCGGGACGGGCGGCGCGGGGCGCGCCCGGCGGAGGCGGCGGCGGGCACTTACCTGAGCAGAGGCTGCAGGAGGCCAGGGCCAGCAGCACCACGCACACCAGCTGGACTCTCATCCTTGCCGCGCCGCCCTCTAGAAAGTAAAGTCCATAAATCCTAGGGAGAGACGGAGAGAGAGAGAGAGAGAGAGATAGACAGAGACAAACAGACAGAGCCCCGCCGCTCCTCGCTCTCCGCACGCGTGCCGACGGGCGGCTGCAGGCACCAGACGGGGGACCCAGACCCTTCCCCAACTATATAAGCCGCGGGGTGATGTCACGGCGGTACCGCCATCGCCTCTTGACGAAGCTCCCTCCCTCCTCCCCCCTCCCGCTGCCCCCTCCGCGCCGCTCCGCGCCCGCTGACGCCACTCGCCGCCTGACGCACGCGGAGCCCCGCGGGGCGCGCAGCGAGCCCCCGCACCCACGGCCGCGCCCCGCACGGCTTTTCCCGAGAGGCAGCTATCCTGGGATTTTATTATTATCATCATTATTACTAAAAAAAAAAAAAAAAAAAAAAAAAAAAAAAAAAAAAAAAAAGTTTCCGCAGGTGCTCGGTCCCCCGGCGCGGGGCCAGGGGTGGGGAGCGACCGCGCCGCCGTCCTCGTGCGGTTGACGCCCTTTGTCTTTCATCTGTAGAACCTTTCCCTACAGCAAGGGCAAGAACCTCACACCGGTGACGGCAGGGATGTGAGACGGGATGGGCAGGGAATGCCTGACATGGGGCACGGCACGGATATAACCCTGGCCACGGGTAGGAGTGTTTCATCGGGCACGGGTATCAGGAAAAAGAGGGGAAGGAACAAAAAGGGAAGTCTGTATGTGTGGGAGATGGAGGAAGATAACGGGAAAAGCCACTTGATAGAGTGTTTCATAGATGCTCAAAAAATTGAGACCCGACCAGGCGAGACTCCCTATTACTTGCAAAGAGCGCTTGCCACAGCCAACCTCTGCGGTTTCAAGAGAGCGAGCGTTCCTCAGAGACATTTCTCTCGGGGTGCACTTTTCCCTGTTGATTTTTCCACTAGGTATCCTTCCTCAGCGACTAGCACAGCACAGGCTCGGTGGCAGCAGCCGGCGGTGGGAAGGGAGCGGGGCGCGGCGGGGCGGCGGGCGGAGGCAGGGCGGCGGCGGGAGCGGCGCGCTCTGCCCCGGGCGGGGCGCGGGGTCCCCGGCTCTGCACCGCATGCCCTGCCCGCCCCGGCTGCCCGGCAGCCCCTGTCTGCTCCGGGCTCTCTGTCTGCCTCCCAGCTCTCAGCTCCTGAGCCGTAAAGCCCAGAAAAAAAATGACCCGAAGGTGAGGGCAGGGTAACCTCCAACATGTGAGTATAAAAACGTAAAGCTGAAGACTGGCGTCAGCCTCCATCGCGCTCCTGCTTTTGCTGTGAGGTGGTTTTTATTTTTTTTTTTTATTTTTTTTTTTCTTCTCAGATACAGACGAATGCTCCATATGTTGAATACAGATACAGATACAATGCAGAACATTTCTGTCTCTCTGAATACATTTAAGGACAGATACACGTGTTACACGTAGCAGGAACACACGCTGCGAGTAGATTCTTCTGTCGTGGATGTTCTCTTCACCGCAGAAATGTTTCTTTAAAATGCAAAGAGCAGAGATGGGTGTTGTTTTCCTCCTATACCCTCTGTGACTGAATAGGTGTCGCAGAAAGACGCAGAATTTTCGAAATCCTGCCACAAGGAACACTTGGTGAGAAAAGTTTAATTAACTGAAATCTTTCTTCCCTGAAACAACTTTTGCAGCACAACAGAATTTAAATTCAAATGTTGCTTTGGCTTATGGTGAAATAAATACACATAGAAATGTAATAGAGTGCATTGTGGTGGTATTAAATGTTTTAAGAACACGGTTTTTTGCATACAGTTGGGAACACATCCTTGTGTACTACTGAGGGAGAAAATAAAAACAAACAAAACCCCCAAATCCCCGAAACACGTTTATCACATTTTATGGGCTGTGCTAGTCTACCAGAAAGTTTCAGCTATCATTCATCTGCCCAAGAACCGAGGTTAGATGAGGTAGACACTCGTACTTCCCTCTAGTCCTATTGTCTATTATTTCCATGATATAGAAAGACCAATCTGCAGTTAATTTTGCTCTGTGGGTGTTCAATAGTTCAGAAAGCTCTATGAATGAGAATCATATTTCATAGATATTTTCTAGTGCCCACTTTCTGTCACAGAATTCTTCAATAGTCTAATTACCCATATTCTTATGTAACTGGAATTTAAAGGAATGATTTTTTTTTTTCCCCCTCAGGAAGAGAGTAATTGCCATTTTTCCTGCCATTAAAATCTGTAATCACCTAATTGCTGCCTTGGTTTATTGTTGGTGGGGGTTTTTTTGGTGTATTATTTTTGATGGGTGTTTTTTTTTTGTTGTGTTGTGGAGGGTTTTTTTTTTGGTGGTGGGTTTTTTTTTTTTTCATTTTTTTTCCCTGAGGTAATACTTGATAGTGATTTGAAAGGGACAAATATATGGTATGTTTTGAACCATAATGGTTTGGGGTTTTTTTGCCATTGCTCTGTTTCCGTTTTCTTTTTCTTGGAAATTGACAAGGCAGAAACTTCAGTGTTGAAAATCTTCCTTGCTTTCTTACCATGTTTTATGTTCCTGACATAGTATCTTCAAGTTCCCTGCATCAGGCTAAACTGAGCTTGGACAATTTTATAATTTTTCAGTAGAATTCAGCTTTCATCTGTTTCTCAGATACTCCTTTACTTACTTTTTCTACCTTTCCTACATCTGTACCTTGTACTGCTTCACAAAGAATTGTATAATAGGAATTTTAACCCTTTCAACAGGTAATTTCCTAAATCACCTCAACTTCTAGTCATCTTCATATCACATTTCTCCCAATGAAGAAGAGAAGCTGTTACAATGAAAAAAGCCAGCCTCTTTGCAGATGTCTCTCTCTCTCCTTTTATTTTTAAATCTTAGCTAAAGAAAATATTTATAACTATTCATTAGTGTCAGTCAGTTCCATAAGCTCAGTTTATCTTTACTTGCTCTTAGCATGTGATTTAGATGGCCTGTCTAGGTCTATAAATCAGGTCAATTCACAACTGTGAGGCACTGGAGATAATGAAACAATCAGGTAAATGGCAGATTCATGGAAGAACAGATACATAAACCTCTATTTACTTTGTCATAAAACTACCATCATAGCATATGGATAACACTGAACACAAAAGCTGTAATCACCAAACAGAAGGATAGTACCATTCTGCTAATGTTCCTGCAGCAGAAGGTACTGGGAATTATAAGGAACTCTCAATATTCCAGTTACCAGTCTTATGACTTTGGAATAGAAATAAAAAAGAATGAATGGAAGAAAATTCAAGATGTTCAATCTTGCCATGAAATATATTTATGTCTCAGATTGTTTAATGAGGTTTTAATACTTTTTTAGCTAAACCTAGCAGTAGTTATACAAGTATGAAAATTCCAAGGGGAATCATTCTGGGGGTGGTCATCCAGAAAACGTTTCATACAGCAAACTGGCTAAACATACTCCAAATCTTAAAGTTGATTTTAGTTGCGATGATTAACCTGCTTTGCCCCTACAACAGTTTGGCCATCAGCAGTTTAGTTTAACATACTGGATAGAAAACTGATGACTCAAATTAATTTCTATCATGTCAGGTGAAGGGACAAGCTCAAGCAAAGCAACAGGACAGACAGGCAAGGGTATTCAAAGTACATTTAAATCACGAATGAAGTCAGACACTGCAGCAGAATTTCATTGTCAATTCTCAGCATCTCTTTTCCTGAGCTTAAGAATAAGTCAAGGGGGTTATTGTGTTTGGTCAGCACAGTAATGCTCAAAACTTGATGGTGTATTCAACTGTTGAAAGTCCTGGAGACCACCTCTGCTGCAAGTAAGCAAAACATTAAGCATCCTCTCTACTTCAAAGCCAATCTCCTTTAGTCATTCTACGACTCAATTTTTTAGATTTTGAGGTTGTGCACTTTAAGGAATCCTTGAGAAGGCAACTGAGTAGTATCAAAGAGCTTACTAATATAGAAAAAAACCCCAAAGACATAAGAAACCATATTATTGTCTCAATCAGACGAATTTCTTAATACGTAACAAATTTCTGCCACATTTTTAAGGAGCCACAAATCTGTGGACACTTCCTGGATGTCCAATGAGCTCACCCTTTGTCTTTTAAAATTCTGGGATTTACAACTGTGAAAGCGGCATTCTGTGTAGCCTCTCTTTATGAGGTGTACATGGATGGCAGAGCATTTTTTTTTTTTTTTGATGCTTTGTAGTTTCAAACAGTAACACCATCGCAGTACCTCAGGGAATCATGATCCTCAAATCACAGAAAACTTAAAAATATCATTTCAACAGAATAATCTGAAGGATCATTTCTCCTTTTAATTTTTTTTTCCCATTAAAGTACAGCCGTTACATTTCCAGAACTCTGAGATTCTCTAACCCTTCTCATGAAGAAATAGATTCTGAATTTACATTACTATAAAGTAAACACAATGTGCATGCATCTACACACCAACAATTAAAACAACTGAAAATCCAACATTTTAGGACACACATGCATACATACATATATATATATGTAACTGTTTGTAAATTGTTTAATAATAGTCAGTTTGGATAAAGAAGGCCATAAGAAAACAATCTTCACTCCTACTCTTAATTTCCATATCCTTTTAATTTTTCCTCTTTTACTAAATCCTTCTATAGGAGAAAGCAAACAGTGCAGTTAGAAGTACCACCACAGTGTGTCATGGGAGTTATACTTCAGGCACCTCCTCCTTACTACCACTGCTCAAAAATTCATTCCCAGGCCAGACTGCATCTTTCTCATTTCTCTGATTACATATTTTCCCCAAATACCTAAGTTAATCAATTTTTCATTTCTCTCCAGTGAGCTATGAATCTTTTAATTTAGGTTCCAGGATATAATATATACAAGAGACATGGGTGAAAAGCCTGATACAACTTTGTTGAGTATTGCATATTCATGTAATCCACTGTTCATCAAACTGATCATGCTTTGAAATTTTGTGTTAAATTGATGAAATAGTTAAAAGGTGCAAAATTACTCTTTTAATACTGTTACTGTTGGACTGATAACAATTATTATCGACAATTCCTGAAAGAGCAAAACGACATTAATGTGAATTCAGAGGGTTGACTCTCTTTTTCCCATGATATTCAGTTTTTGTCAGCAATTATTCTTCAGCATTCCATGGAACATGGTAACCAAAGACTTAAGTATGCACTTTTATATTACCTTGGTTCAATTACGCCATATAAATAGGAATTGGACTCCACACTGAAACTTTTGAAATCATCTCTCCTGCCTCCTTCACAAATTTCTCAAAGAATTGTGCTTTTTCCTCGTACCCAAAAGAGAATTTACTTTAACTAGTTATTTAAAGTTACATAGCCATGAAGAGATTTTGAATTAAAAATACTGAGGAATGTTTCCTCTGTGCACAGTAAAGAGGCAATAGGTTATTAATACCGTAAATCACTGAGATTATGCTGAGACTTTCAACTTGATCAGATACGAGTTCTTCCCCAGGAGTCCTTAAGAGATTTCCAAACAACCAGTAGCCTTTTCTTTTTATTATCTTTTTTTATTCCTTTTCTTCTCTTTTGTTAAATACTGGTAGCCTCAAAGAGTCATGGACATCCTTCCACAGTTCTTCTACTGCAACATAAGAAAAGACTAAGAATCACTTAGAAGTGTTTTCCTTTTTCAGTTTGTTAATTTTCTTCTTCAGAAAAAATCATTAAGCAGGGCCAAAGCTCCAGTTTTAAATTAATTCTTAAAAGACAAGTTTTTTTGCTTGACCACTTATGAGTAAATAATTTAGAAATGGTTAAATCTAATTGTTCTGGATTTAGGAGTGATACTCAGAAACAAAAAGTGGATTCAAAGAACTGTGGTTTCATTACCGTGCCAGCACATACATACCAAGTATATAACGCTTCTGCAACTTCCAGCTTTTTTACCTAAGAGGGATGGAAAATGTTTATGTAATTTATGCACATCTGTGAACTGAAATTTGCATGCATAGTATTTAAGAAATTCCTTGGAGATTGAAAAGCAGACATCCCAATAAAGAAAAACAAAGTGGTAATAAGAATACATGTTACAACAGCAAACACAGGCAACCAATCATTTACAACATAAGCAAAAACATCACTGACAAATAAAAAAAACACCCTTTTAAAAATAAAAGAGGCTTTGCATCTGGAGAATATTTTGTATTTGCATAACACCTTTCAATTTCAGTGCTTTATAAACATGAATTAACTATAGCCGTGTCTAAACTAGAATGCAGCTTATAAATATACACTGCCTAGAAAGAAAAGTTTGTCATCTGTGGCAGCCTGCAGCCTAGATTTTACTGTTAAGGCTTATCACAGGCAATGCTGAAGAGCTGCAGTTTTTATCCCTTATCAAAGCCATCCAGAGCAGTGCATCCTCCTGGGTATATGTCCTGACAGTAGTTCCACATCTATGATCACCATCCATATCATAATGGCACCAAGATTTGGTGTACTCACTCCTCCCTCCCTCACTCCCCCTGCCCCCCCTCCCAGCAGAAATATGTTACACTGGCAAGAGAACACTGTTAGAACTGCAGGTAAACGAAGGGATTCAGCGAGCACAGAGCGCTCACACCCCAGATTAACACGCTGATGTCAGCCATGCCTTGTGCTCTAGACATGATCTCAGCTTCAAATCACTATCCTGGTACATTGATTTGTGCTGCTGGAGCCATGTTTAATTGAGACCCAGAGGGGACTGTTTTCTAATCACTCGATGATGTAGCCCCGATCCTGAAAACACCTCCATACATGTCTAATTTTAAGAAGATGAGCAGCATGACTCAAATGCTAAAACTTAAGCTTGTCTGTATCTGTAAATTTCATGTAGCCGCATTGAGAGGATCATGATTTAAACAGTGAGGCCTGAATTCCAACTCTTGATTTTAGTTGAGATACCTATGGAACACTTTGAGCTTCAACTTAAAATATTTAGCAGTCAAAGATTACAAGCAGGTTTGAAGAGCATTGTACTGACCTGAAGGTACCCTCTAGCATTTCATATTGTTAATTTAGGTAAAACTAAAATTTTAAAAATCAGGAGTAAATGCTTAGTGTAGACACAAATTTCAGTTTCTCCCAGCTTTTCACCTCATTGTTACCAGTCTCTGTTGGATGAACAAGTGGTCCAACTGTATCATATCCAATCCATGGTAACTGATAAGATAGCTTAACATTCATTGTTAGGGCTAACAAGTGAACAGTACCTTTTTATTCATGTAGCTACAATGGTCTTTCTCCATAGGGCCATATCTTTCAGAGGAAGGTAAAGCATGAGAAGTGAGCATCTCTGACCCTATTTCAGTGAATATCACAAAAAGGAATAGGTTTATTTACGCAGATGAGGTCCCTTTGTTTTGTGAATAGCCAGCTGAGGTCTTGATGCAGAAAGAATAAGGTTAGAGACTACCCCCATCTACCTAAGGGGATTTAGATGGTGTGAAGGAGTTAAAAGGAAAGCAGATTATGGTGTGTTGCCTCTGGCAGGCTGTGACACAAGTCCATCAGACAAGCTGTAACTCCCTGCAGTCTAAAGCTTCAGAAGGGGGCTGTGCATCACATTCCTGGTAAGTTAATGGAGCAGTTTATGTTGAGTATCATCATGCAGCAGTTACAGGATGACCAAGGTATCTGACCCAGCCAGCATGGGTTTAGAGGGTAGGTTGTGTTTGACCAACCTGATCTCCTTTTATGACCAGGTGACCTGCCTGGTGGATGCAGGGAAGGCTGTGGATGTTGTCTATTTGGACTTCAGCACGGCCTTTGACACTGTCTCCCACAGCACACTCCTGGAAAAGCTGGCAGCCCGTGGCTTGGACAGGAGCACTCTCTGCTGGGTTATGAACTGGCTGGATGGCCGAGCCCAGAGAGTGATGGTGAATGGTGCCACATCCAGTTGGCAGCCAGTCACCAGTGGTGTTCTTCAGGAATCTGCTGGGGCCAGTTCTGTTCAATATTTTTATTCATGACATGGATGAGGGTATTGAGTCTTTCATTAGTAAATTTGCAGACAACACTAGGCTGGGAGAGTGTGTTAATCTGTTGGAAGGTAGGAGGGCTCTGCAGGGAGACCTGGAATGATTGGATGGATGGGCTGAATTCAATAGGATGAGATTTAATAAGTCCAAGTGCCAAGTCCTGCATTTTGGCCACAATAACCCCCCACAATGCTATAGGCTGGGGATGGTGTGGCTGCACAGTGCCCAGGCAGAAAGAGACCTGGGGGCACTGGTGACAGCAACTGAACATGAGCCAGCAGTGTGTCCTGGTGGCCAAGAAGGCCAATGCTCTCCTGGCCTGGATCAGTGTCCTAGGGTGACTTTATGATGCTTGTATCCCCAATGGTCTCTTCTGTTTATGCTGTATATTGAGTTCTGAGCCTTTAAGACTGGTTCTGAGAGTGAAGCAAAGAAAAAAGAAGGACAGAGTTTGTTTTGAGAAAACAATATTCACTCCTCTACATTTCTTCTCAGGTGTGTGTTCAGCTCAGGCAGGGACAGCAATGGGACAGAAATCTTTTTTTGCTTTTAGTTAATTTTAGTTAGCTGAGGCAGAGAAGTTCCCTGGACTGCTTTTTTTTCCTTTTCCTTTTCCTTGGGACTGTTTAAATCTGCTCTGGACTGACAAACCCAGAGGAGCAGCGAGGGCTGGCACCTGCGGCCGCCGGGCCTGGCCCTGCGGAGGGAGTGGGGCTGGTGAGAGACTGAGGGAGCTGAGCTGCACCCACGGCAGGGACTGCCTCAGTTTGCCAGCTCTCTGCGGAGCGGCCAGAGGTTTTATTGTTTCATAGTATTCATTCTTTGTGCTTGTGGGCATCTTGTTTGTGAAATAAATAGTTTTTTCCACTTTTCTCCAAGGAAGTTATTTTTCCTGGACTGGCTGGGGGGAGGGGTTTGCTTTCCAGAGGAGCCCTATTTCAGAAGTTTTCCCCAAATTTGCCCTAAATCAAGGCACTCAGGAATAGTATGTCCAGCCGGAGCAGGGAGGTCATTCTTCCCCTGTACTGGGCACTGGTGAGGCCACACCTGGAGTGCTGTGTCCAGCTCTGGCCCCTCAGTTCAGGAAGGACGTTGAGACACTTGAGTGTGTCCAGAGGAGGGAACGAGGCTGGTGAGGGGCTTGGAACACAAACCCTGTGAGGAACGACTGAGGGAGCTGGGGGTGTTTAGCCTGGAGAAAAGGAGACTCAGGGGTGACTTTATCACTCTCTACAACTCCCTGAAAGGTGGCTGTAGCCAGGTGGGGGTTGGTCTCTTTCTTCAGGCAGCCGCTGACAGAATGAGAGGACACAGTCTTAAGCTGTGTCAAGGGAAATATAGGTTGGATATTAGGAAAAAGTTTTTTTACAGAAAGGGTGATAAGGTACTGGAATGGTCTGCCTGAGGAGGTGGTGGAGTCACTATCCCTGGATGTGTTTTAAAAAAGACTGGATGTGGCACTTGGTGCCATGGTTTAGTTGTGGTGTTAGCACTGGGTTGGATTCGATGATCTTGAAGGTCTCTTCCAACCCAGTGATCTATGATTATGAGATTCCATGATCACAGAGCAATGCCTCACTTCAGTAATAAATCTTACTAGAATCCTGGTATCGTTTAGGTTGGAAAAGTCTTCAAGTCATCAAGTCAAGACATTATCAAGTCCAACCATCAACCTGGCACTGCTGTATGTCAGCCACTCAGCCATGTCCCATATCCACATATGTTTTAAAATACCCCCAAGGATGGTGACTCCATCACTTCCCTGGGCAATGTGTTTCAATGCTTGACAACCCATTCTATGAAGAAAATTTTGTTAATATCCAGCCTAAACCTTCCATGGCACAACTTGAGGCCATTTCCTCTCATCCTGATATTTGTTACCTGAGAGAAGAGACTGGCACTCGCCTGGCTAAAACCTCCTTTCAGATGGTTTTAGAGAGCAATGAGTCTTATTTTCTCAAGTCTAAACAGCCCTAGCTCCCTCAGCTGCTTCTCATAAGACTTGTGCTCCAGACTGTTCATCAGCTTTGTTGCCCTTCTCTCAAAATGCTCCAGCACCTCAATGTCTTCTGGTAGTGATAGGCCCAAAACTAAACACAGTACCTGAGGTGTGTTAAGTACAGGACAACACTGACAGAGTTTACTACTCAACAAAGTTTCTCAGCAACCTCGTGCCATGGTTTAAACCCATCCAGCAGCCAAGCCCCTCCAGCCCCTCACTCACTCCCCTACCATTGGGACTGGGGAGAGAATCAGAAGGGAAGGTGCTAGGAAATCCATGGATTGAGATAAAGACAGCTTAATAGGGAAAGCAAAAGCCACACATGCAAGCAAAATAAAACAAGGAATTAATTCATTGTTTCCCATGGGCAGGCAGGTGTTCAGCCATTCCCAGGAGAGCAGGGCCCCATCACACATAACAGTGACTTGAGGAGACAAAGGCCATCACTCCAGATGTCCCCCACTTCCCCCCCCCTTTATATACCTTAATATATCATCTGGAATAACGCTTTGGTTAACTGGGGTCACCTGTCTTGGCTGTGTCTCCTCCCAACCTCCCATGCACCCCCAACTTTCTTGCCAGCATGGCAGTACAGAAAGCAGAAAAGCCTTGGTTCTATGTAAGCCCTGCTCAGCAGTAACAACATCTATATTATCAACCCTGTGTTCAACACAAATCCAAAACACACACACATCCATACCCACCTGTGAAGAAAATTCTTCTTTCTGTGAAGAAAATTATCGCAGCCAACAAAAGCATACCTAGAGATAAGGAGTTAGCTATTATTTACACATTTGTTTATAACATCTAGTTTTGATATAACGTTGATTTTATCAGGTAGCTTGTGCTAGGTGATCCTGCTCACTATCTTTTTGTGTGATAGGATAGTTGTGCTTTGAAATTCTTACAGTGTGCAGGCACCAGCATCTTCACAAGACAGCCTTCAGCCCTGGTACCAGGGTGAGACTGTGTGTGTTTCTAACAGTAATTGAGGCAAGAAGAGAATAGTACATTTCTGTGCCATGCATAGCAAATGCCATCCATTTTCCCTTTCCACAACACATTACTGCTAGCTATCATCCATATTTGAAATGCAGAATATGTCCTTTTGCATATAAAATTCAATAGCAGCAGTTTCTTCCATATCATACCCTTTGTGATTATACAGCTGATTTTATAGCAGTCCTGGTCACAGGTTTATACTCCCAGCCAACTAAGTCTTTTTGGAGTAAGGCCTTGAAGCCATCACACAAGCCTTCACACTAAGCCACAGTCAGGGACTGTGTAGCATCTAGTGCTACATCTTTTAGTACAGGGGAACTAGGCTTAAATAGTAAAATTATCCATACATATTAAAAGCAGTGGGAGTTAATTATCTAAACAACTTTGTGGATTTAGACTGAGTCAATACTAAGTCAGAAGTCTTTACACCTTTTAGTAAATAACTTTCCTTTATATTGCTTCGGGAACTAGGATACCATCAGCTAGCAGAACAGAGAAGAAACCAGTGGAGTACATTCCTTTTATTCTCTAGAGTTTAGGTGCCTGGGCCTCAGGGGATAATCTTGCTGAAGTAATAATTAAAAATTTAGCTGTGAAAAATATATACTTGACCAAGAGGCACAAAAGAGTTTCACAGGGTCAGTCGTGTAAAAAGAGCCAAGTATCCTTCACTGTCAGGCATTAAACCCCAGATCAATACATGAGAATATCTTCAGGAGAAGACATACCTCGGCATGTGTACCTCTGCTGGGTAAACTGTCACATTCTGCTGCTCTGTGTTGGTCTATCAGACGCAAACATGCAGCCCACATGGTTTTCTGCCCTTTGAAAATATTTCTGATGCTAGTTGGTCTGAAATGCCATCTCTGGCATCTCTGAATGTCATAAACATTCAGACATGTGAAACCCACATAAAACTTTCATTTGAGACCCACGTTCCTAACTGGAACTGATGTTAAATCTGTGAAAGAGCGTATTTCTGAAGGACTCAGATTGTATCATTGTACTTGAAATAGACAAAGATGCTAGAAAATGCTATATAGAGTAAGCTCTATATAGCTTATTCTTACTATATAGTTTTGGTTGGTTTTTGTTTGTTTGTTTAGGTTTTTGTTTGTTTCATTTCTGTGTTTTAAATTGTTTTTAATTGCTTCATTCTGAAGTTAACACCAGGTTAACTTCTAAGTTAATGTTCTGTGCAATAAATCTGCTTTCCAGTTAGAACAAAAGTAAGAAATTCTTTTGGATAGGAATTAACAAACCATCTCAAGAAATTTTAGTTGTTTTTTCTTTTATTTACTTCTAAGGAAGACAAACCTCTTGTGATTCACTTCCCCAGATATCAGTTTTTCCTAACACATTTGCAGTCCTTCATTTGTGCAAGACGACCTTAATCAGGCAAAACTCCCACTGATTTCAATGAAAAAGCTTCAACTAAAGCACACAGAAATGTGAATTTAATTGTCTCCAGGTATTACATCATATGCAGATTCCTACCCTGTTGGTTTCAGGATTTTATTATTAGAAATGGAGTGAGAGATAGATTGAGAAGCTGCTTCAGCTTAGAATTCATAATATGTTGTATATTAGAAGATTCCTTATTTTTCATGATGCCCTTATCACCTTTGAAAGTAATTCATGAACTGTTACAGTGCCAGTATGAGATTAGGAAACAGCAGCATTTTGTCACTGTGGAACTTCCAGTGGTTTTGCCACGCTTTCCTAGATGAGAAAAGATGAGTGGAGTACAAAAATTTGTTTCTGTTCTCCCGAAGAACAGGCTGGAGGGATGGATTTATTCTACCATTTAAGGAGGGCTTGAGTATTTTCCATGCATGGCTGGAATCTAGCAAAGGAAAAGGGCTTGTGTTTTAATGTGTGTCTGGCCCATTTGAGAGACGACATGTGGAGATCTCTGTCTCTCTGTGCAGGAAGACGAGAACAGGCATGCTGGAAGCTTACACAGGAAAACAATATCAAGGATTTTGGTGTAAAGTTGCAAAGTGATAGGGCTTAATGGGTACAGGTACTGACAGGATCCCAGGGACTGGCATTAAATAAGAACATGAGTACTCCCTCTGTAATGACTGGAATAGTGTACACCTCCAGGGGACATTTGTTTCAGATGTTTGTCTCTAAAAGATGTTCTCTAACAGATGAACACACTCAGAGGTTTGTTTCTTTCTGAAAATCATTTTCAATTGAAAAGGTCAGTTCCTCTAAATACTGCAAAATCTACTTAAATTTCCTAAAAATTAGCTCCTCTTGTGAAAGATTAAATAATGACCAAAAGTTAAACAACGTGGATCCAGCTCAATTGACCAAAATCTTCTGCAATACAGCTGCAAGAAAAAGGTTTTTTCTGTGTATGTGTGTATTTGAGGAATCGTATCTGACCATGAATGTGTCAACAGTTTATCTTTAATTCCAGTGGCAATGATAAGAAGCAATTTAAAAATACATCTTTCAAGAAGAGAAGCAAACTCTATACACAGGGTGTGAAAGCTCCTTATCTTGGAGGCTGGTGCATAGGGGGTCCTAGTCCTTCTTTAAGCTTGCTTATCTACAAATCCAGTGATCATATTTCCTCTAGTGCTGCAAGAACTCACATTGATTATTGTCGGATGTAGGCAGCATAAGTAGGTTTTTCAGTAGGTTATAACACATTATGCATATTTAGCATATGTCTTTTGAAAGAAAAATATTTTTATATAGAAAAGGCTTTATTAAAAATATTCAGAACCCTATATTGTATTTGTATCAGGAAAGTATTTTTGTCACAATTTTGAAAAAAGGAAAAATATTTTCTTTGTGTCTCTTCAACTTCTTAGACCTTCCAGTCATAGAAAGTTTCTTTGATGTTCCCATGTTTTCAATGTGCCTTTCTCAGTGGGTGCAGTTTGAGCTAGGGCTGCTGGAAGTGAACTCAGATCAGTTTTAGGTTTGGTGATAAATCCTCTACACCAAGCATTGCTGACCCAGGTATGGCAGCTTGGGACATAGCAGTTCATCTAAACTGCTCTCTTTGACTTAGATGCCACAAGTCAGGCACTTAACAACAAAGAATATATTCCACAAAATACTATTGCAACATGCTGCAAAAACTATTATGACAAGTAATAGTATAATATATTTCACAGGAGGATTAAAAAAAAAAAAAGTAAAATAAGCTATTAGGTAAATCATTTAACCCTGCCTGCTTTTTCCAAGATAAACAAGCAAATCTGTAGGAGTTTAGAATTTAGTTGATATCTCTTAACACATTTTTATCAAATTTACAGTCAGGAAAAAGGGTCTGCTGGAGAGCTGGAGAAAGGACAAAAGAAGAACTAATTTTCACATTAATTTTCACGTTGCATCCAATCATTAAGAGAAAAGCTGTTCTAGGAAATCATCTCAAGTACTTTGCTGGCATAGTGTCCTGTCTCTGATAGGTGGGCACTAGCACATGTTTAGAGAAGAGTGCAAAAGCAAGGCAAAAATCAGGTAGGTTTTTTCATTCCAAGCATCAGGTAATCAGTGATTTGAGAGCTGAATGCTTATTTGGACCATTATATTTAACAAACCCCACAGACAGAAGGATGTTCTGCTCACTTAATTTCCTTCAGCCTTTTATTGCAGACTCTTCAAGTACCTAACTGACAAAAATTTATGGAAAAAGTAGAAATTCATAAGGGAGGAGAGTTTTGGAAATGGGAAAATGGTAAATTCAGTCACAGGACATTGTCCCAGCACCTAATGACAACACGGACAGAAACAGATTTGGGGCTGGATAAAGAAAGGGCCAATTGTGATTGTGCAGACAAAGGACTTGACTCCATATCTGGGGGTGTTCTCATTGCCTATTCCTAGGAGTACTTGGGGCTTGTAGAATACAAAAATCGGGTTCCGTATCAGCAACACTGAATAAAACCTGCTTACAGGGGATTAAGCCGACTGTTTTGTTCATTGTTGTATTAAATCACAGGAAAACCCTTACATGGAAACCCTCTACAAGAGGGTGCAGCAGCCAAGGTGATGCTTCCTCACGTGGACCGAAACTGCAAGTCAAAAATAACCTGTGAGGTTTACTGTACTCTAGGCTATGCCAGTAGCTAGTGAGCTGTGGGGAAAGGAAGAGAAAAGAAAAAAGGGTTTGAGATACAGCTGGACTGAGGTGATAAAGACACAGAATACAGTGATTTTTCTAACTTCTCTTGGTCATAAGGCTAGTCACTAGTTTTGCCTAGTCTTTCTTTTTAACTATTTTAACTGTAACTTTTTCCTTCCCAAAATTTGCAGTCAGATGGCAGTTCTACCATTATTTGCAGCCAGATAGCACTTCTGTCTTTAAATAAAAGTAATTTACTTACAAGCACAATCTTTTTTATGTGTATTTATTTTAACTTTGCTTTATGATTGTTTCTTTCAGCAGGCCCTTATATTTACACTGTGAGAAATAATTGTTTCATGTTTATTTTCTGCATGATGTGGATTATCATAGAGATCTTTTAAATTAATCAGATATTAACCTTTCTTCAGAGCCAAGAGTATTATCTCACTACTTCAGTTTCTTCTCACATATGAAACTATTCTGTATGTTAACACTCTCTTGCTGCCATGTACTCCATGTCCTCCTTCAGACGGGCTACCTGTGTTATTCAAAATTGTATACTCAAAGTGAAAGTTTACAGTGGCATAACAACCTTTACCAATCCTTTTTTTTTTTTTTTTTTTTTTTTTTTTTTTTTTTTTTTTTTTTTTTAGTTTTGCTTTTAACAGAATAGAACATTACCCTAAGGCTTTTCATGAAGTGTTCCAAATAAATTACATTTCCAATATGTGACAGTTAATTTAAAGGTTTGTTTAGATTTCCTTCTGAGTATATTGCTCCACACTCCTCAACATGACCCTCACCTGCCATTTTATTATCAGCCTCTAGTCCTCTTGAGTTCCTTATGCAAATCTTCTCAAGTAAGTTGAGCAGTACAAATCCTCAATCTCTCTGAATACTGATCACCAACTTTTCTGACTTTCAGTGGGTTATAATCCCAATATTGACCTTTCCCTCTTATACTACTGGACCACCTGGTCTAGTGTCATTTATTCATATATTTTGCTGACTCAAGCAGACACATTATTTATGAGGTTTAAAATGAGGAAGCCAAGGTACCTGAATCAGCCTATGCACAGAGCAAGGAATGGGCAATTGTCCTGTTCCCAAGGTACCTTTTGCTGTCTCCATTGCTCACCGCTGCAGCCAGAATGAAGTTACACAATGTGGCTGAGCCAATCCAGCTGCTTAGGGCTGCTCAGACAAGACATCTTCCTCCCACATCTCTCTTCCCACATTCTTGGCCTCATCGTCCTGTTTCTCTCCTCACATACCAGGCCTGCCAGTTGTCTGATATCTCAATAAGCCAATTTAACTACCTAGCCCACAAAAAGCTGTTTATTCGCTTTCCTGTGTCAAGTCCATTTTCCATCTATTTAAGAAGTTGAATGGTGTGAGCACAAAGCCTGTTGAAAACCAGATTTGGCACAAGGAAGGGGTCAGGAGTCTGTGGTTGGAGAAAGCAGTAAGACCTCCCCACTTTTAAAGACAGCGAGCCATTAGATGAGATGAAGTCCTTTCTTGTAAACCCACTCTTAGAATAGGCTAAGCTGCCAAGCTACCCTGCCACTCAGCCAAAGGAGGTCTTGCTCCCTCCCCCTATTTCCAAGTTCTCCTTTGTTTCCTCTTTTTTCTCTTAGTATTCCTTCCTTGCACCAGCTCTGGAAATCACACTGCTTGACTGAACTTTTCTGATCCCGAGGTAAGTCAACTCATCTCAGCAACCAGTCAAAGGAGAATAAACAAACTTTTTTGCTGGATTCAGATTTGCATAGATTACATCAGTTTACAAGGAGATCAGATGAGATCCTGGAGACTATTTAAGATAAGCACTGGAGCTAAGTGGTGGGTAAGAGAAGTGAGAAAAGGCAAGAGGGAGCACTAGAACAGTCATTCCTTATTGCATTTAGGAAGTTAATTTGAAACTATACCCATAGACTGATATGGTTAAAACTGGGTTCTAAATCTGATTTAAATGTGGGTTTAAAGCATTTCTGTGCTGCAGTATTTTTGCAGGGAAGAATAACACACTCAGAGCAATCTGCTTTGGAAGATGGCAGGTAATACTCTAGTGCTTATAATTGCCTTTCCTTCTCCTTTAAATACAAGAATGAATTGTTGACATGCCTTTCTGAAGATCTCAAGAGCCATACATATGTAATTTTTTTTTTTTTCAAAAAATGAGTCCTGCAAAACAGACTGCCTGCAATTCAAGCATTACTTCTCCTAGAGGGAAGGTACTGTGACAGAGAACAATTTGGTGAGCTTGTGGGTGAAAAATGTGACGTTACCAGCTAGTCACCTTTTAGATTTTTGCATTCAGAAAATATGATTAGAAGGTGATCATACTCAAAACTTGAGTGTTTGTTGCTTTCTGTGTCAACGTGGCATGCTGGGAAGCGCCAGGGCCCTAGTCTGGAATGTTAGTGCAATATTCCTGGAAGATCAGAGCTGCAGTTTAAAGAAAACTAAGGACGTGTACATACAGATACAGATAATTTGAGGCACTTTGGAAGTTTAAGGACAAGCTAACTGAACTGTTGTGTCAACACTGCCTACAAAATTAACCTGTCTCTCTGCAAAGTTTTGCTACTAGGTCTCCTCTATCCAGAAACTAGCTTATGTGCTGGGGAATGGAAATTCAAGTAGCTTCTTTTAAGAAGAGCAATATTCATGCATTTTTATGTGGTTTTGTATGTTTTTCCATAAACTAAGTAGGTCTTTTTGCCCCCTGTTACTTTTCTTTGGGTTCTACAAATTAATTGAATATTGAAAGAAACTTCATGTAATCATTCCTTTATGGTATACTAAACATCCTTTGCTCTTGTTTTTAAGAAAGAGCTATGTTCCTCATTCTTAAGATTCTCCCCTTTATTACTCTGTAAGACTTTATCATACACTCATGTATTTTCCTCCTGCTTTTGGCTAGCCTAATTGTGAAAGTACATAGACAGAAAGTTCTCTCTTTTCCCTCAGTTGTGGGAATTATGTCTGCTTATGAATTCAGACATATGTCTGAATTATGTATGCTGGAGTCTTTTCTACAACTCTTTGCATAGCTACATGAATGTTACAAACTTTTTGATTTACTTGTGTAGAGGGACCCACATTGCATATATTTGGGTGAAATTTATTTTGCATTTGCTAGAGGAAGAGGAAGAATTTACATGGTATTTTAATTTTTGAATTAATTAAAATTCTGAGATTACTATTCAGAAGTAATACAAACAGCTAAAAATATCTTTGAGTTTCCTTTTATTTTCATAATTAAAAGTGAATATTATTTTGTAGATAAAGCTATTTCATTTTATCTTCCCAATATAAATAGTTATTTGAATATTAATTGTTCTCTGGGAAGTTCTACATTGATTTGGTTTTTGTGCCAAATATGCCTTGAAGATCTCTTAGGGACCAAAAAATCTTACCACTCCTCTAGATATAAGAAAATCCCCACTTTGTGCCATGTATAACCTGATTAAAGCAAAAAGAAAGACTTCTATGGACTTAATGTGTGCTTATGTTCATTATACTTAAATCAGACTATTTCAAACCTATCCTGGCAGCAGGATAAGAAATATGAAAGTTATTTCACATTTCAGGTTCCCTATTTTTGTGTTATTTGAATGAATACACAAACAAGGCTTTTAAGAGGCTTCGGTCCTCTCTTTGTAGTTACAGTTCAGAGAATTCAGAGGCGTGGGACTGAACTGAAAATATGTGGGGTATTCCTAGAGCTGCCAGTAATAGGTAAACCATGAAATGGGCCTTTGCTTTGTTTTCTTCGAGAAAACTGAATTCTTGAACAAGGTAGGAAAGGGGAAATCTAGAAAAAGGCCTTTTTTTCAGATAAGCTCTTACTCTGGTATGCCCCTATTTAATCATTGCCCGTGGTTGATAAAACAATTCCCTATTGTGCTGTACCTTTGGGCAGCCACATAAAAAATCTACCCTGTGAGAAAAAAAAAAAAAAAAAAAAAAAAAAAAAAAAAAAAAAAAAAAAAAGAAGAAGAAAAAAAAAAGTAATTACTTACATCTGATATGTACCTGTTAAATTACTGCAGAAAGGAGAGGGCTACAGCATGCTAGGGCTGTGCACGGGACTTCCCACATGCCCTGGGACCTTTACCCACTGGCATCAGCCCTCTGGGCACAATGGGTCCTCTTTGCTTTGCTCTGCTCCAAATTGGAGGAGGGGAAAAAGAAAAAAGTTTTTCCTTTTGAAGCTTTACTCCAAATCTCTCATTCCCAGAGGGTTGCAGTGAACAGGAACCGTGGTGTGTGTTCATTTCCCTTCTGGCAAAGCCAGTTTAAAATAATAACAAAAAGGTCGTGGAATAGCTCAGTACAAATCCAGTCTTTCGTGTTGCTGCCTCACTTGTTCTCTGCTAGGCCACATTTTCGAAGGTGCATTTAGTCTGTAAAGGCTTCCATGCAAATAGCTCGTTTACTTAAAAGTCCAGGGAGAGCAGAGGGGCCACAGCCGTCTTTTTCCCTTCATCCTCCCCTTACTCGTTCAACACCTTGTAAAGCACTGAGGTACTGAAAAGACAGGTTATTATGCATTGAGAACTGGTGTGGCAACTGTAGCTTGCCCTTCATTAACGCGTGCGTTTAAGCTGAGCGACTTGACCTGAAGTGGCTGCAGCCTCCCGGGGAAAGTTTTCAGTGCTTTTGTGTGTGTGTGCCTTTACAGAGCTCCACACGGGAGCAAAACCCCCTCTTTCCCATTTGCTGCCTGCTGCCCTGAGGGTAACAAGTCTGAAAGTTTAGCAAGTTCTGTGCATAACTTCACATCACAGGAGCAAGTGCGTATTCTCCCCCTCCCCTTTCTTTTTCCTGCTTCTAAACACCTCCTTCAAGTTCGCAGTTGGGCAGGACTCCAAAGGTGCAGCAGCAGCAACAAGCTGGAGTTCAAAGTTAGCAGTAAATTGCACAACTTCCAGCTCATCGCTACGCTCGGTGACTATTAACAAGCTGGAAGGCGCTCAGGCAAAAAAAAAAAAAAAAAAAAAAATAGGGGAGAAGGGAACACCCTCGAATTGTTTGGGGATCGCTGATGTTATGCCGCTGGGATCATGGCTCCTTTTGGAAGGAATTTATTAAAAACCCGTCATAAAAACAGGTAAAGTGCGTGGGTATGTGGAGGAAAAGGTAGGGCGCTACGGGATGAATTCCTTTTTTGTACTTTTTGTTTGGTTCTGGGAGCAGGATGCGTTATGCGGACCATGCGGTTCCCGGCAGCTGAACTCCGGGTCCCACCTGCGAGCGGGAGCCGGGCCGGGGAGCGGAGCGGGGGCGGGCCGGCGTGTGCCGGGGGAAGGGGCTTTTCCCCTGCTCCTACCCCCGGACCTGCTGTGCCCCTCTTCGCTCTGGCTCTTTTGGCTCCTGGGCAATATTGTCCGTGAGCGGGAGGTAGCTCTTCCGGACTTGGGACCTTCCCCGGCTAAACCGAGGCAGTGCCCCGCGCTAGGAAGGTGAGGCTCGCCGGGGCCGGGAAAACCGGCTGCAACCCCGACCTTCGCGTCCCGTCGGCGGCCAGGGGCAACCCAGAGCTCTTCCCCCGCCCCGGGACAGAACTCCCCGAGTTTCTCAGGGGAGGGCCGGGCTCCGGGCACGGCGCCTTAGCCCCGTTCCCTGGGAGGTTGACCGGCAGCCTGCAATCCCTTCGGATCTAACCCGTCCCTTATCTTGTCCGCTGGCTGTCAGCCTGGGAGGTAGGAGAGCATCGAGCTCTCAGCGCGGGAAGGCGGGAATATGGAGGGGTTGTTTTTTTGTTTAGCCTTTAGTCCGGGATGGACTTGTAGTGTATATACTTTTTTTTTTTTTTTTTTTTTTTTTTTTTTTTTTTTTTTTTTTAGCTTAGAAAATTCTTCAGAAGGACTGCTGTGGTCCTTGGGTCTGCTGCTGCAAAGTTTCTTTATGGGGACTTTGTCCCTTACGCTGTACATGCTTCCACATGCCTCACACACGGGCTGCAAAAAAGAGAAAGGGTTATGTAATCATGTTAGGTGCTAGGGTGGTACCAGATTTTTAAGAGTAAGTTTGCTTGGACCCTATGGAATGTACAGTGGCCGAGCCCATCTAACTAAAGCTGAACAGAAACAGGTCACTGAAATTTTGCCTCAGTGAGAAACTCTAAAATCATTTGTAATCTCATCCCCATTTCTCCTAGTGCTCTTCACTGAAATTCAGTTTGTATTTAGAAGAATGAAAAGGATGATCTTTTCTATGGGGAGTATAATTGAACTCTAAATAGTCTTGTAAAAACGTCCCATTTCTTTTCCATGTTTGGCTTTTGGTTTTCACATTTGAAAACTGTTTGGGAGGGGGCGCTTGCATTTGTTGGGATTGTGCAAAAATATTAAGTTTGCATATTATATGAAATAGAAAGATGGTAACAGTCAATGTTTAAAAATTGGATACTATTTTAGAATTATTAATACTGTAGTTTACCGCTTAAACTGTATTTTGCTAACGTGTCTGAAAACAGTAAAACTTTGATACAATTCTCATATGGCCATTTTTGGTTTAGAAGATCTAGGAAGGTGGATATGAATTTTTCTATGAAATTGCTTTCCTGTAGAGCTGGAAGTTTATTACTCTTAAAGTAGAAGTTTTGTTCCTGCTATCACTTACCTGAGTAGGGATTAAACCACAAAGCACAGTTCCACTGTGTTCAACGGTGAAATTGTTTCTCTTTTGGGTATTTACAGTATCTTCACACTAATTGCATCAATCTCACTATGTTTGCTGATGTGACATTTTATTCCTTAGGAAAAGAAAGTCATATTCTAAAGCTTTAAATAGGCAATAAAAATTAAAATACCAAAGGAACCATTGCTATGAACATCTAGGACTTTCTATTCATTTTATTCTCACATCCCCAGAAATAAATTAATGCCTCTAATGGCTGAGAGTCTTTGTGGCAATAAGAAGGGGCTGTGTGACCACAGAAATGTAGGGGGAGGGGGTCAAGAACAAAGCAAACTATGTACTTCTTAAGATCTATTCAGATATTTAAATTTCTGCATATTTAATGTTAGCTTTGATACTGAATTTTGAGAATTAAACTTTCCTTATGCAGTTAGTAAAATGGTTTTGCAGTATGATTGAAGAGCTATGTAATAATTATTTCTCACTTTAGTTATATTTTGGTGAACTTATTTGAAACCTTGAGAAGTGAGCTTAAAATCCTTACTGTGTTTAGGCTGGTAGTTGGAGTCAGAACATGAGGCTCACTACTTTGTCTAACTACCTGTAAAGAAGGACCAACAAGGGTCATACACAAATGTATATCTTTAACCTGCTGCTGCTTTTTAAAATAGGCTTAGTGCTCATTCACATTTCTGGGAAACTCAGTTTTTTCCTTTTTCACTGGAAGTTCTTAATGACCATTTGCTACATGCAGATATAACTCCTGAAAGTTATAAGATAAGCAAATAAGGAATAACATTATGTTTACATTAGGACATAAAGCTAAGTTGAGGCAACAAAGGTAGGTAGAAGAAGAGCTTGAAGGAAAATGAAGGCGTTACAGTCATTTGCTCAGATAACAAGATGACACCACTGTAATTAGTTCTTGTCTTGCAGCATTGCCCAGAGGTTCCAGATCAGGGCCCTGTTTAATAGTAGGCTCTTAACATCCAGATTGTAAATTGTCAGTCTCTGCCCCTAAGACCTCAGAGTTTAAACAAAGAGGATACTCTGTGTCTGAGCAAGAGGCTAGGGATGTTTTCCATTATGCCACAAGTCTTTAGAGAAAGAAACTGAGATTAAACCTCAAGAAGGCAAAGGCTGTGCTGAACTGCTGTTAGTATTTGAAAGATCTTCAGTCAGTATTACTCTCTTGGGCTGCTAAAATGTCACTCATGTGGAGCCAGCACAAAGCCCATGTAGCCAATATATCACCTAAGCCCTGGTTTGATTTCAGGGGAGTGGCATCTAGGATTGTGACTCCAACATATGTTTCTTGGCAAGAAAGACAGTAGTGATATTTTGATATCTTTTCCAAGAGCTATAAGTAGTTTTTACACTGTCTTTGTCTTTCTGTGACAACCAGAAGTAATCATGGTCCCCAGAATGTGTATGTGCTTGTCACTATGTCCCCAGGAGAACAATACTTTCAGGACACCCCACCCACTTACAAGCTCAAAATGTGCAGCAGGGGCAGGTTGTACCCTCTGAGGCAACAAAGGAAAAACGAAAGTTTCCTGCAGGACTAAGGCTCTGCAACATGAATAAACTCAAGGGGCTTTTTTTTTAAATGCAAATCTCTTAAAGATACTTACTTTGAGAGTGAGACGAATGCTCAGCTCGCATCACACTTCAGAAGTGTAGTGAAGGCAGGAAATGCTTAGCTGGAGGTGGAGGAAAAGGCACTGAGTTATTTCCTCATAAGGTCTGGTATTGATCTGACACATTGCTCTGCACGGACACAAAACAGCTCGCTATCCAAATACGAGAAATACAGAACATGTATACTTGCGGTGTTTGGGTACCAGGGTTTCACATTGTATTCGATTTCCTGGTTGCTAAGCAGAACAGGAATTCCTGCTGCACTGATTTTTGGTAGGATTAAGACTTCTCTGCTCTTGGGTGCTACATTTGATCACTTTTGAAAATGGGTGTTGAGGTTTATTTAAATACTTCAAGGATATCTGGGTCTATGTCATAGTGAGAAAACTGACTTTGTTGCTATTTCTTTCATTGAGACCACTTCCTTGGGTTTTGCACATAATCCTTAGACAAAATTGTTGAATCTCGACTGTTTCATTCATGTTGTAGCTGGGATACTGAAAAGGAGAGGTACAGATAATCCATCTTGATGCTGTAGGGCTGTCCTGTTATGCTCAACACCTTGAGAAATACGTTTTGCCAGTGTACTTCATGCTGGTCATATGTTTACTACAAAAGTTTGTATGCTGTATTGGCATGCAACAATTCTGAACCCAGAGTAGTGTTTCGTGATGAAGCAATTGTATTACAAATCTGTTAATAGTTAAATGTGTTTACTGGCTTTGCTTTTCCTTCCTGTATTTTTTTCCTATCTTTTACTGCTTACTATTTTGCACTGTTTTCTCCTTTTACTCACTGCCACAGGAGTTGGAGTAGCATTTCTCTGTAGGAGGGAAAGACTTACTTTTCCTGCTCTTTAATCAGCTCATTTCTGGTTCAGAGGTAGAAAGAAAGACCATGTACCTCCATTCAATGTTACAGATATAAGAGGGAGTTCTTCCTGTCCTGACAGTCAGAGGCCCCTCCCCAGTGAGAGACACATTTAATTATTCTCTCAGTTTATGTATTACAATGCGGGATAGAGGGAATTAGATTAGAGACTTCATCTATCTGATTCTAACCTAGCATTTCCATGATCCCTCCCTTTCTCCCTCCCTCCCTCCAGTAGTTTCTCATTGCATCTAGTTAGCACAGTGATTTGTGTATTACTCTGAACATCTCTTCTGCTCTACCTATGGTTGAGTACACCGCTGTAAATTTTAAACCTTGATGAAGTAAAACTGAAAATGCTCAGCATTGAGGTTTGGACTGGTAAAGCTCTTGGAGATCAGCTGCTTGTCTGAATGAACTGTGTGTGACCCACACTGTAAGTCTCATGGGATCATGTGAGATGTCTAATACTCTTGGATGAGCACACCCGGATAAAAGTCTATATGAAGAGATAAGGGTGCTTTTTGATACAAGACTACGAGGTATTTGGTATGTATGTTGGAGGGGGTAGATAAAAGTTTTATAATCAGTGGTGCTGCCTGTGTTAAATTTTTAGATTGAAAAGATGGTGCTTGTTTGGTAATGGTAGAAGGCATTCTTTTTACATATTTTTTTAACCTTTCCCTGAGTGTGAGATGTATTAGTGAACTATCAAAGAGGTTGTTCCTTTTTGAGACAGACTTCATACATTATAAATTATTTTCTGGTCTGCCTTGGAAGCTTTGTCTCAGGGGTAAAAATGGTTGCATACATTTTCTAATAATCTTTGTACATATTTGTTCATTTCACTTTCAGGAAGAGCTTTTTGTCTAGCAAAACACTAATCTTATTTCTAAAGAGTTAATTATCTACTATTCTGGGAGGGCAGGCAGCAATTTCATCCTGAAGGAGTAAATAAAATGAGTAATAGAAGTGTAATACTACACCGTCTAGGAGCATGACTTAGGTTAAGTTGAAGTTAACCTGAAACACTAATATAGTGTAGAGTCAGGCTGAGAGATACATTTCAGACAAAAGTCCCATTTATTTTAGCAGAAGATTAAAGAGAGGAAAAATCTTGCTGGCCAGTGGTCATTTCCTATTTTACTGTTGAAAAACTAGTATTGTGCATGAAGAAAGACACATTGCTAAATATGTAATTAATTTAATGGACAGAAGTTTTCAGAGCTGGGCATTTTTAAAAATTCTATTAACTTTAATAAAAGTCAGTGATAATCACAGAGTAGTACCTCCTGATTTACCTATGCTCAGAAAAAAGTTTTTTGTTTGTTTTATACTATTCATAATAGCAATTTAAAACTCTGGTATGAAACACTATTATTTGAAAACATTAACATCTCATGTGCTGTACAAGCCTTAATTACTTCATCCAGCTTCTATATTTAGTATGTTGGTAAATCCTTATTAATAGTGACAGAAAGGATGATGCAATATAAAAATGTTAAGACCACACATTAGTGAAGTCCAGAACTGAATGTTGGACATGCTGGTACCCAGTCGTGTGCATAGGTAACTGGGCTATTTTTGTCACTTCTATGGTTTCTCTTGTGTGTTATGAGACTCTCGAGATGATGACTTTCTCTCTTCCTCTGTGGAGTGTTTCCATGCTAGCAATTCCAGGTGTCACACAGGACAAAAAAGGTAAAAGAGTTTCAGGAAACCTTGTCCAAAAGAATACTTTTTTGAGCATGTTTTTAGAACTTGACTCAAATAGGCTCTGGGATTAACCACACTGCCTTTTCCTGGTTTGACCTAGCCAGAAATACACTTAGGGTGCAGAGGTGTTGCAACAGTGATAGCGATACTGATTTGTTTGTGACCTCACACAACCGATAAGCTTACTTAGTTTTCCTTAGCAGTAATTTGGGTGTTAATATTTACGTGCCTCAGGAAAATAAGTAGGACATGACTAGACAGTGTAAAATGTGTAGAAGTGCAGAGTGTGAAAGCCAGTTAGTGCGAGAGGTATGAATTAAATCTGTGAGTTCTAGTTTTCTGGGCCTTATACAGTCCACTAAACCTAGATGCCGTGCAGGAAATTGAGACTACACTGTGGATTGTTTAGGTTTGATTTTATGTGATATTTCTGAGGAATTTTTCAATGGTCTGAAATTTTCCGTAATGTTAAAAATGTCTTGTAAGGAGGGTTTTAATATCCTGGAAAGAGAAATAAATAAAGAAATGCCATGAGCATCTTAATATATTTTGAGGTGGTTTTGTGAAGTGAACAAAAGAAAATTACCTGCAGAAACGAAAAAAAAACCAAAAAAACAAAACAACACCCAAAAAAACCAACAAAACAAAAACCGGAAAGGAAGGTTATTGATGGTAATGATAATAAAGTTGTCATGTAATTGTATTTTTAATGCTACAAAACCCAAATCCTGGTGCCATGTGGAAATGAGCAAAAGGCATCGAAGTTGAAAGAAAAAGTTCTAGTGCATGTTTGGCACACCTCCCATGCACTTTATTTATACCCTGTACTTAAAGATGTGTTTCTCTTCCACCAGCTTTCTTATTTCATTCTCACTCCTGTCTACCTGAGTGCATTTTTGCCTCTGTCAGTTTGAGACATTTAAATTGTAGTTTAGATGGTTCCTAGACATGCATTTTTGAGCATCAGCATTAGAAGAAGCCAGGCTATGTTGTAATCTTCGAGGTGATGTGAACCTCTCGGCTGCGGTTGTTTTTTTTTTATTTTTTCCACATTAATTAGTAAGTTGCAGAATAATCATAGGAGAAAAACATGTTTATAGAGACGGCAACTGTTTGCTGTGAATATAATATATAATTTGTTTATATAGAGGGTCTAAATCTGATTAAGTTGCTTTCTTTATTTTTCACCCCTATTTGCTCTCTTTCATTGATGTAATGAGTTCTGAGTTACAATTTCCCATCATAATGGTAATCATCTCTATTGAAAAGCAGAGGTTTTACTTTTTCCTCCTTTTAACAACACAAAAATATTGAAGCTTGAAATAAATGTGCAAAAGCATAATATTCTCATGTTCAAGGACAAAATCAGGTTTATGAAAAATTAATAATCTATTAGATCTTTGTTTTGGTCAGATATAAATATGTTTACCTTACTTTAGCTTGTAAGGGTGTATGACTTCAGTGGAATAATGCAGTTGAATGAAGACTACTAATTTTTAAGAGAGTCTGCCCTTGGGTCTTGAACATGCAATTTGCTTTGTGTTAATAGATTCCATCATCCATGTAGAACATCTTACTCTGCTTTCCCCAGCCTCCTTCAATTCAAAGGAATTATTTCTACAGAGGATATTTTCCACTGTGAAAGGACTTTTAAGCTACAACATTTTTTCAGAGCAACAGTTGGGACACTGTTTTGATGACCTAAAGTATACCTCATTTGCCATAGGAAGTTATCAGATTTTGCTCACTGATCAAAGAGTTGTTTAGTGATATTTATTTATTCAGTGATATTTAGGGATCTTGTGCTGATCATGTTCAGCTGCTGTTGTTTTGGTTAGTAAGCTGATGTTCTGAACTGCTCTTTCGTTTGGATGTTAGCTGTTGACAGACTTCCTCTGGACTGATTGCTAAGGCACTGGTAATAATCAAGTTTTTTAACTTGATTGTTGCCTTCATCTCTCTTTGTTGTTAATATCCTTGCTTTACAGAAAAACCCTGCAAAAATTCAGTTTTCTAGTTACAATTCAAGATTGGCATTGACTTTACTTCACTTTCCCAGACTCCTGGCACTTTAAGGATTAGGTAGATAACTAATAATGTTTGTTTACCTATGGAAGTCCCTGCAGGTGTCAGACAGGTGTTTGGAACTGCAGTTGTGGATGGTCACAGTACTTTTGCTGACACCCATTGCTCCTGAGATTCAAGTACACAGTAAAATACAAACGTCAAGCTCCATCTTACTCTACTTGAGCCACTGAAAACTTAGATATCTAGTCATCTAAGTACTCTTTGTAGTTAATGGATACATCTAAACACTTCCAGAGGGCAATTCATTCAGTCTTAGACAGGCTGTCAGTATGGGATTAGTCACCCTTTTGGAGGTGCCTATTTTATGCCACTGATTACAGAGGAAGGTCAGAAAATTATCTGTGACTGCACATCTACATTTTTAAATAGCTTAAGGTAGATGATATGAGCTCCACCCAATCACTTTTCATGGAGCATGCTCTGATTTGTAGAGCAGGTTATTAACCATCTTTTGCACCACTCATTTTAGAAATTAAAAAGGGAAACATGAACGGGGAGGTGAATTACAGGTAGATAATGTATGATTAAGGAAGAACCATCCTAATAGCATGGATGTCTTCCCTGACCCTGCCACAAAGTTCCTACCTAGTTTTGGGCAAGACACATAAACCACAGTTTACAGAACTGGTTATTCACTGTGTGTTGCTCATTTGCTAATTCTGTGTCCTGTAAACTCTTTTACATAAGGGCTGTGCAAAGGAAGTTTATGGATGTCTTACTGTTCATGTCCACAGATGTCAATTCAGTTAGGCAGAGTAAAAATTTAAATGAGTGGATAGCTTTGGTTTGTAAAAAGGAGTTCTTTCCCTACAAGAGTATGTAGAGATAAATTTAGTAATGTCAGCCTGAAAAGCAGCTGAATATCTGATGGTAAAGGACATATATCAAAAGTTTAAATTTTGAAAGGTGTCCTCTAAAAGGGTTGTACCATACCTAGGAGAAAAGATACAAATAAAAATGCACACATATTGAACAAATGTAAGTAATAAGGGCTAGTTTTATGAAGGTGCCTAAATGTAATTCTAGTCACCTAAGACAATTTTTAAGAACTTCAGATGTTTAAATTCTGACTGGTAACACTCCCCAGCCACCTGTACTCTTATCATATCTTATAACGACCCTGAACACCATGCAGTTTGTGCTTCCCTCATTATGTGTTTTTCAGGAAAGTCTTGTGAAGTTATTCTAAACTGAAATTCTCTCAGTATTTCAATTTGAAGCTGCTTCATTTTGTGCTG
Organism: Phylloscopus collybita; assembly: GCA_027886175.1. Lineage (NCBI taxonomy): Eukaryota > Metazoa > Chordata > Aves > Passeriformes > Phylloscopidae > Phylloscopus > Phylloscopus collybita. The sequence continues at coordinate 41,569,706 of JAJNNQ010000137.1, read as the reverse complement.
GCTTAAGTTACAGGAAGGCAGACAAGGACAAAGATTAGCGTTGAAAGCTTTAGTGAGAGAAGGAAATCAGGTTTTGGGTTGCTATTCTAATTTTTTTTTTTTTTTATTGCAATGAACATTTGAACATGATCTAACAGCATCTAAGTCCTGCCCTTTTGTTCATTTTTCTGACTGTTTTAGGTCAGTTCCTGCTGAACTTGCTGGTGTCAGCAAACCCCTTAGGAGTTCGGAGTTCAACTCTTCTGTAGTATTTTCTGTGGGAAGTTGAGATGTCCAAGTGAGCATTATGAATTTCAGCAGCAAGGAAGATACTTGAAAGTTATAACATTCAGTGTCTGCAATGCCTCAGTACTTTCTGTGTCTCTGATAAAGCTGAGTACTGTCTCTTATATGCATTTAAGTGAGGCAAGTGACCAGTGTAGCAGAGAGTGAATCTTTCTGTGGATACACTGAATCAAATTAATTTTTTGTTGAACTAAGTAGCATGGAAATCTTGAACAACAATATGTGAAATTTTTCAGTACTTGGCTGCATGTTAAACATATTTCTGCATTTGTGCCTGGTAGGCATATATTCAGTATAAAAATGCATTTTTGACAGCTTGTGTTGGATGTGATCACAGAATGCATATGTATAGCTCATAAGATACACTGTCATATACGTACAATAAAATATATTACAACCTCCAAATCATTGTATATATAAACAATACATGCAGAAATAGCCACTTCTGTAGATTGCATATTTATGCATCTACATATTACAAACCTGAGTACACACCAGCCTGTCAGAAATGAAAAATAGAATGTGCACATGTCACGGAAGAAAGCTAAATATGTGTATTTCTCCCAACATGACAGAGCTGTTCACATGGCAGAGGGAAGCTTGCCTTCACCCAGCTGTCACTGTGGTAACCACTTAGCTTATGAAGTACCTTGTTAAAAGGCCTTTTTATCCTCCCTGAGCTATGAAGCCATCTGAATTGCTCATATGTTGAAAGGATCCTCACCTGCAAAGACATTTGGATATGTGAAATAAAGAAACATAGGATTAATTTGAATGTTGACTCAGTCTGACTTTCTGTGAACTAATGACAACAAGTAGTTTGCAATGTCTTTCTGGTGTCACAGGCTGTTTGGGATAATCTCTATCCTGCCATAGATGCATCTCACAAAACTAGCACCATTATTTCTCAGGGCTGCCTTGGTCTTTGGTCACAGTCACGTAGCTGTGCTTAGCTTCCTCTGTGCCCACTGCAGATTTTTGGCCTATACGTGCTCTCCCTGTTCATCACAATTCTTTTGCCAGGAGTTATCACCTTTTCAGCTGCATTAAATTTTTGAAGTTTCTTCCTAAACTGCTCAGTCACATTTGGATGGCTATCTTAGATGGTTTAACAAGGCTTTTATCTTTATGGCTTAATTCATCATGTCTCATTGGAGATCAGACAAGAAGCTCAGCTCCAGTGTGAGAGTTGTGATGGACAACTGACGTGGTTGTGAGCCTCTTCATATGGACCCAGCTGGAAGCACATTTTCTGAACCCATTATGTCTGTCATAGAACAGGTTTTGGACTTAAGTCATAATTGTTCAAATATTTTAAGATTCACATGGCTTTTTGTCTGAATCACATGGAATGTCTTTCCTCTGCAGTCAGCACCCTTTATCTTCTTCCAGCTAAAAATTGTGGGGCGGGGGGCTGCTGAACACCATTCTCTGTATCTCCCTCTTGTCTACACCTTTCTTCTTTGCATTAATCTCATAAATTTCCCATTACTCGTGATAATCTTTATGATCCAGCTTTAAACATGCTTCCAGACAGCAATTCATCCCTTTTTGCCTTTCCTATCTGTGCTGCTCAGCTGGCTAGAGCTAGTTTTGAAATCTCCTATGCCCTCTTTAAGCATATCCATTGCTTGGGAAGAGCACAGTTGGTGAGGTTAACATTTCATTTGTTCAGTAGCTTTTTCAGAGCAGATGTGGTTATATTTCAGTGACCCTATCAGCCTGTGGCTGACTAACTACATATTGAAGCATTCATTGACAGGCAATTTTAGAAAATTACTTGAAAGCATAAGCTGCACAAATCTCTCAGTCTGACAATGGAGAGTAAAAATACTTCAGGTTTCTTTTAAAAAATTATGTCCACTCTTCTCGTTAGCATAATTATGTATCTAGTACTCAATTTATCTCTTTAGAATGAACATTTATGTAAGAGTCCACTTCATTATCTTTTTTCCTTTCAGCTCTTCAAATACTGTAAGTAATGAAACACATTTGTCACTGAATTGTCTTTCAGAAAGTTTGAGGGAGAAATTTAAAAGAAAAAAAAGAAGAAAAGAAAGAATTGATTGTAAATTAAGTCTTGATAGAATATCCTTTGAAGTGATATTTTTTAAAATGATTTAATGAAAGCAAATGAAATGGGAGAGATCATACAATATAGTTTCAGAGTGGGGTGGTTCACTCTAAAATTTCTTGCAATACATATAGGAGAATATAAAATCCTGCCTTTCTCACTCCTAGCAAACTGTTGAGAGCGACTCAAACTGGATTTTATGATATACAAGAAAGCTCTGTTGACAAATCATTAGATTTTAAGAAGTTAGGAAAGGTTAATGATTGATGAAGTTGTTGAACAGCTCTAAAGGCTCGCTGTTGCACAGAGTAGTCTTAAATCCCCTTTCCAGGCTCCTGTCCATTCTTTGTCATTCCCTTTGCATTGCTGCTGTCCTTGCCTGACACCATAGAACCCAAATGAGTATTTTTCTTATTTTGTTTCCTGAGCCTGAGTTTAACCTTAGGATTGGCAAAAAGAAACCAAGTCCATCTAGACATTGCATCCATTATGAATGAGAAGAGCACCTGTCTCACAAGGTGCCACCAGGAGCAGAGAAGAGGTTCAAAACATATAAGGATTTGTATGAAGGTAACCATCCCAGCCTGCTTCAGATCAGGAGGTATTGGAAAAGTAGCATGAAGTAGTATTATTTCCTTGTCTGTATCTCATTCCAATATTTAACTTGCCTTATTATTGTCTGTCTACATATAGTGTGCTTTGTTCATGTTTTGGCAGCTCAGATGCAACCTCAGAATAGTTTGTGTTTGTCTCTTCACTGGGCAAAATGTCAACAACGGCAAGGGAGGGAAACAGTACACTTTTACCGTTCAACAACAGCTGAACTGAATTTCATGGAACCACAAAAAAAGGAAAAAAGAAAAAAAAAACCCACAAACCATAAACCAAACCAAACCAAAACCCCTTCGTACTCTCAATGCTTGGAATTCCCCCCACTTTGAACTCAAAAGCTCATAAACAACTGGGGTGCTTCTAAAAGGCAGTTATAAAAATTCTAATGGGAGAAGCTAGGTAACACAAATTTCTATTAACTGTAACAGCAACTCTGTCGTTCAGAGAGGTATGTCTGTGTTCCAAATGAGCTATAAATTGGTCTGTTTCCTCTATACTACTGAAAGTGATGGAGTTTTAAACACATTCGGTATATTATTAATAGGAGCTCCATAAAGTTTGCGTAGTGTAACCAGTGCTTAAATGTGCATAGACACTTAAATTAGACACAGGAGCAATTTAAAGAATTATATTTCTACAGTATAACAAAATTCTTGTGGTAGATGAAAGTACCAGTGGCATTTTCTTTTTTTCATTAGTGAGAACTACCCACTGCTCAAAATCAAGATGTAGCATTTACTGTATTGATATTTCTAACTTCTCATGTTGCTTATTAACACTGAGGAATTTGAAAATGCTTGTCTTCCCATCCCCCCCATCATGATCTAAAGAATTACTGTCACTGAATATGTCAGTGTTTGTTTTGGCTCTGGAGTTTTTCCTGGATCTTCCATTCCTGTATAACAGCTGCATCCTCGGTAGCAATATACACATCAAAGCGTGTTTTCCCAGTAAAGTAAATTGTTGATGTTACTGTTGCTCATCTTGGAAAATATTTTGGTGGACAGCTAGTTCCCTTTTTTTCTCAAACCTCCACCTCCACTCTCTCAGGCTACTGCAAATACAGGTCTGGTATGATAAACGTGTTACCTGTCATGACATTTTACGTACACGCCACGCTTACTGGAATTCCAAACATTTTTTTGACTAATATCCACCTACCAACCTTATGACTTTGACTATACAATGGAGAAATGATGATTAGTCTGACAGGAAGGCAGATTCAAAGCAGGTGTAATTTATAGAGAATGTGTGCCCTTAGGGGCAGGGGAAAATTTCAGAGGAAAAGGCAGGAGGAAAGGGCAGGGGCAAATTCAGTCTCCACTGTAGCCTTTGCACTTGCCTGTAGGTTCAGTGATTGGAAGTGTAAACATGGTATAGGGCAGAGCTGATAAGTGAAGGGGAGGACCTAGTAAACTTTTGGTCAGTTTTGCTGAACATCTGGACTCGGCCCTTGCAAATGGGGTTTTGTAAAATAATATTGGCCAAAAACACAGAGTCCTGTCATTATTAAGTAGAGCAGCAGGGGAGTGTTCAGGTTAATCCATCATAACTATCATTCTTATCTAGTGAACAAGGTGTATAAGAGATCCTACAGTATCTCTTACTTCTGTTAAGAGATAGTGAAATATCCTGAGTTAGTGCAATTTCTTGGCTTATTTTCTATGCAGTACAAACTCTGCTATCTGTCCACTTAACAGAAGATAGAATTACTGCCATCAGCTCTTGTTGGTCCTTCTTGTTGGCTGCTTTAGTTTTCTTTTTAGCTGTTTTAAGCACTGTCAGGGCTTTTTTCCTTTTTTTTTTTTTTTTCTTTTCCTAACAAAAGGTCCCTGTTCAGACACCTGTTTCCAAGCAGTACAGTTATTAGAATGAAGCACATGATTTCCCATAGGATTTTTACCAAAGCCTGACATTTCAAGTCAGAAGCAGTCTGGTGTGAACGAGTTATTTGCAGTAAAATAATTATCAGAATTATTTTCTTTAAACTGTCATACCTTTCATGTTTTTATTCCATTAAAAAATAATATTATCCTGTTGCAATTCAAAGTTATTCCACTGAAATTTGTCATAGAGCACCAACATAGATTAAAGTGTTTAGGTGAACAGAAATTTCAACCACAGATCATTGCTGAATTGTAATGTATAAAATTTTGTACAGTAGCTAAGGTGATGGCATTTCTCTGCAGAAGAGACGAAGGACCTACTTACAGTTTTAAGTACATACATTTTAAATCATATAGGACATAATTTGCAACAGCTGTTCCTAATTAAAATGCTTCATAGAGCCTTCCTGACAGTATGGGTGTCTTGTTGAATTAAAAATTTACGCCTTTGAAAAAAACCAGAAAAATGAACATTAAATTTATACCAGGAAAAAAAAGTGTTGTAACTAGCTATTATAAAAATAGACTTTCTTTAAATTGTTTTCTTTTTTCAAATATCTGAAATACTTCAATTAGAGCATCCAAACAACTGTGTATATGTGTATATTTGAAAAATATTGCATGGCTCACAAGATGCCTAATTTTCTTTTATTTTTAGTAAATGCCTATATACATTTCTGTAAAGGAGAAAGTTTTATCATAGAGCAAAATTAAATGGATACAGAAACAGATGGTGGAGACGAATTTATTTTTCTCGATAAATAATAATTATTTTGTGTTCAGAAGTTCTGTGGTGTTCTTTCCAAGTCTTCCTGCCGTATTGGGACTACACTGATCATCTGTATTGAGAGCTTTATCCTCACAGTTAAAGTACTAGTTCCGCCTTGCCATGATACCTTTCAGGTGACCTTTTCCCTGACTTTCATATGATGCAAAAGGGAAGAAGAACCAAGTTTCTGACACGTCATGTATGGAATTTCTGTGTCTTACATGACATGGATATTAACTGTGCCTCCATTAATATTGTTTTTAGGGACTTGTGAAGGGCAATGGGAATGCAGTTAGTTAATAGGCTCACTTGAATCCCTAAGGCTTTGGAGTAATTCCAGCTTCATTGGGTAGTATGAGAGTAGCTACTTCCTCATTGCTGCCCTTAGGAAACTCAGAAGTGTGTAATGTACTTAGGCAGGATGCATACCAAGTGTAAGATTTGGCCTTTGTTGCTTTTTGAATAACTTTATAGAAGAGGACAGAAAGTTAAGAGTAAGGGTGGTTTAAATGTGGATAGTCTGAATAAACTTAATATGGACTTAATATAAACTTTCAACGTGAGCCATTTATTCCTGAAAGGTTGAAATACTTTTGACCCTAGCTTTCATATGGACTGTATATTCTCAATATCTTTAATGTTTAAACTCATTTTCAAAAATCTCTTTGAATCAAATGAAGTTAGTTTCTCTCACATAAGAGCTGCAACACATGGCTCCAATAGGTTTACCTTTGCAAATTTCACAGATAACAATGACAAAACGTCCACATGTTTTGATCTTTTCCTTCATAATGATCATCTACTGTCTCATACACGTGTATGCATATGCATATATACACATGTATATATGGTAATATAGCGAGATTTTGAAAAAGGAACAGTAAAAGCAATACAATAAAAGCAATGAACGCAATAAAAGTAATAATACAATAAAAACAATAAGAGCAGGGTTATCTAAATGGTATGTGATGATGTATGTATTTTCTATGCTTGAACTTAATATTTGGTTATTGACTTCATATTAAGTCAGAGGTCTGGTAGAAACAGCGTTCCCACACCATTTCCACAAATCATTGGACATTAGGAAAAGGGTCTTCACTGAGGATGGGGCTGAGTATGAGAACAGTCTCTCCAAGGAGTTGGTCATGGCACCAAGCCTGTCAGAGCTCAAGGAGCTTCTGGATGATGCTCTTAGTCATATGGTTTAATCTTAGGTAGTTCTTTGAGGAGCAGGGTGTTGGAGTCGATGATCCCTGAGTCCCTTTCAATTTGAGATATTCTGTGATTCTGTGGCTGATATTAGCCCTTATATACCCTGACATGTAAGAGTCACTGGTATCAAAAGCTCTCAACTTACATGTAGCATGTGCTACAAATGTAGACCACTGGTGTCAAGTAGGTATCCCTGTAATATTGGCTTATTATTTCCAGTAAGTATAATTAAAAACAATCACATTTTTGATTGATAGTTAGTCTTACCTTTGATGATAATTATAGCTCGCTTCTAAGAGATAACAGAGATTAAATAATCTTGGCACCGAGATAACAAGGTTTTTAGAAATTGCATGAAAGCAAGCCAAGTGCTCTCTGGGCCCTTGCACATGGAAGAGGCATCTGTGGGTGTCGAGCAAAGAGAAGACCATAGCACAGATACGTACTTGCCAAAAGGCATATTTGTGTGCCCCAGCAGCATGCTCAATGACCAGCCCCTTGAAAACACTAGATTATTACGTGTTTAGCGTCTCTTGTTTTGCCAGGGTGATACGTGCCATTATGTCCCGACATTTTCAAAGGAGAGCAGATGGCCCAGCCCCTGAGCAGGGCTGGCTGGGAGGGAGGGAGGTTGCTCCCCTCTGTGCAGTGTGGCAGGTGGGAGATGCAGCACTGAGCCTCTTGCTGTGGAGCTGGGAGCATACCGCTTATGGAAGAACATAGGGACTGCTGGGCAGCACGGGGACCAGAGCCCCACCTGGGTTTCTCTGAAGGTGTTATTTTTCTTACTGGGCTCTAGGAAAGCACCTAGATGGCAGACCCTGAATTTCTTGGCAAGGACTTCATTGCAAGGATGCAGCAGGCAGCAGCAAGATTGTCTCAGAGCTTTTTTGTTTTCTCCATTGAAGAAAGCGAATTGTTCTGCGTGGTATCTTGGCATAATGTAGGGGTTTGCTTAGAAGTTTGGAATCATTTTGATCTTTGGGGAGGTCAGGGCTGAGGAGCCCACTGCAGCAGCCTGTCAATTATAAAACACTATTATCATCTCATTTGTTGCTGTATGTGCTATTGAGACGGCTTAGGCTGCCACAGAATAAAACACGATTTTCCAAAATACTGGTGAAAAGATGACTAAGATATTTTACACAAATGGCTTTCTAACATGAGGTCTTTGATAGTAAATTTCTAAATTATTAAGAATTCTATGCATTTTCAAGGAAAAGTTTAATATATTGCTTGGTGTGCTATCTATTTTCACCAACTGGCATTTATTCCATATAAATTATTTCAATGACTGGGAGGAGGCAGCTAGTAAAATTTTTGGTCATAAGCGTAATCTCAGGTTTTAGTCCCTTTCCTAAATGTTTTTCAGTTAATCAGTTTGATTTATCTTTGCAGAGGGTGTGTCAAGAAATATGGTAATATTGAAAAAGGAGTTAAATTTTTTTCGGGAGGGTAGTCTAGAAAGAATTTATTGCAGAGAAGGGAGACAAGATTTGTATCTATGCTTTTTTTCTCATCAAGGGGAAAATACTCTTTTAGTGTCCATTATGTTTCAGAAACACTGCATTAAGTTGCTAACAATATGATATCAAAGTAATCTAGTCCTAACAGAATGTTTGCAGAAATTAGTCAAGAAAAAGAAACATCTTTCCCACATGAAGGTGAAACTCTAAAAAGTAGGGGGATCCCTTTATTTGATTGGCATGATTGGTTGTAAAACTGATGTATTACATATTTAGAGAGATTGTTTCAGGAAGGCAAAGAATTATGTTTGATATGCATATTTTTGGGCCAGACATACCTTAAAGCCAGTGAATATCAAAAGTGCCCCTTCCAGCATTTAAGTCACCTGATATTTTGAATTTGTGTGACATACGTAAGTGTTTTTGTTTTGTCTATATGTTGCTGGAATATATTACCTTCCCCTAGGCCTGAAGAATAAATTAACAAGTTGTATATCTGACATGCAACAATCAGTTTGTGCTGATATAATTAAGACTGTGTGAGGTCTAGAGCATGATTGGGATGGGGTTTTGAGTCATCTTGAAGAGAAACAAGGAGCAGAAGGCATAAAAATAACCAAACCAGGCAAACAAAAAGATTGGAAACGTACTTTTGACCATTATTAAGTTTAAATTCCCATCTATTCCTAAGTAATTAGTGGCTTTGTAAAAAAAAAAAAATAATAGACTTCCATGTTATTGTTATCATCAAGTCTTTATAATCTTAGATGTATAAGTGCATGCATAAGTAGATGTATAAGTAGAACATTTCAGTGATCAATTCAAAGAAACTCAAACCAGAACTGAAAGCTTCAAAGCCTGTTTATTGCATCACTGTATTTTTGAAAAAATACAAGTTGCCTAGCTAGTTTGGAAGAAATTGTTATTGTGGTCTTTGGGAAACTCAGACTTTTAACCTGGAAAAACACTTTGGCTGTTACACTGCTATTAACTGCTAGGTTTTTGAAAATGCTAGCTCTTTTGTGCCCTTTACAAAACTGCAGGACCCGAAATTCAAGGAACCTGTAAATATCAGAAGGTTGCCTCTCTGTTAAAATAACTGTTTAAAAGCCACTAAAGAGTCATTAAAATCTTCTCGTTCCTGAAGATCATAACTTTTAGTATTGCATCCCAGAAAAAAAAAATTCCTGTCAATGACCAAAATTTATTCAAGACCTCATTCTTAGTATTAAAATGAGTTTATGGATTTCCTTATAAATTACTGGCTAAATTGAACAGTCAGGGTCTAAACTAAGTTGTGAAGTTGTGATGTGTAGGTCCCACATTTAGTTGTCTGCACTAAATCAACTGCTCCTGTAACCATTCTTGTTAAATTTCTCTCAGATAAACCAGAATCTGGATTAATCTCACTTGAAAGAATCTGATTGGACTAATCTCACCTGATTTTGACTACCTGAAAGTGAACTGTTTGATTGAAGGTGGCCACATATGTCTCTTGTAGTTAATGAAAGAGAGAAATAGCTTCCTCGGATGATTATTCCCAATAATCAAAGATGGGCTAGGCAGTAGGGACTCTTCTTGGAGGTCTTCTCTCTTCTCTTGACAAAGAAGAATTTTGATGATGAATTTATACTGAAATCATAACTTAATCATAATTCCACTTCATAAATGCAGTATATGCTCTTCACTTTTCATGAGGAATGCACGGTTTAGCAAAAAAAAAAAAAAAAAAAAAAAAAAAAAATTACCTAGTACTGGCATCTTCCTGCATCATGAAAACAAGTTTTTAGTAATTGTTATTTGTGACTGACACAATCATGCTTCATTTTTGTGTGGAACTACCTGAATTAACTATGAAAAAATAATTACAGAATAATTTTTACTTAAAAGGTCTAGGGTAAGGTTGCAGTTTACCATTTTTAGTGGAAGATAATAAGCAACCACTTTTGATATTTTAGAATATATTAGAATTCCATTGAAATGCAAGATTATAAATTTCTGGCTAATTCTTTTTGCTTAGAAGTAAAGATCAAAAATTGAGTGACGTGACGGAATAAAAATTAAGATAATATATGTTGGGACAAGCAAATAAAAAATTAAGGAAAGAATTTGTACTTTACCATGCTTGATCCAAGAATTACAGAGATGTTCAGAATTTCTTTTAATATCTTCTCTCCTTATCTGTAAAATGTGACAATATAATTAAAAGACATAGGGGGTACATACATTATATACATACATATTTGTAAGTACTTATTTTCATGTAAAACCTACTTGATTTCTTTGTGTACCTGCATGTGCACAGATTATCCAGTTGTGCTACTAATAGTTATATACTATAGGCAAAGTAAAGAACTATCCTTCCCCAAAGAAGCTGAATGTAAAGTCTGGGCAGACAGGTGCATCATAATTGAAAAAGTTACAGGAGGTGACGAACAGCTAGAAAGGGGTTGAAAACAGTAATTTAAAGATGATATTTTTACATCCATATTATTTTCAGGGATCCAGTAGAGATTGCTTTACAATGTACAGTGTTTCCATCAGAGAAGTTTGCTTAACTCCTCCTGAACTGTGGAAATTCCGTATAAGAAAGTATAATAAAAGTGTTTATCAGTACAATAATGATGGGATGTCTAGGGGTCTGCAGATTTATCTGAAGATTTGCTAATAGCACAGAGAGAAGCTGGCTTCATAAGAAAACTTTAAAGGAGCCAGGAGGAGAAGAGACAGTAGGCTTCTGCTTAATCCACATAATCAGTTACACACTGAAAATGTTGACTAGGAGAAAATATGCCAATCAAACAAAAACAGCAACCAAAAAAAAAAAGTTTTGGTTTGAAAAAAAATTGCGTAAGACACTCAGAAGAGTGCTAGAAGAGACAACATTAATTTTCTGAAAAGTATTTCTTGATTCCAGAAGAAAATAGGAAAGATACAGCCTGAATTTACTGCCTCAGAGTTCCCAATAGGTATTTCTTATACTTTTATGCCTTCTTTTTTTTCAGTAATTTATAAATTTAAATTCAATAACTGATAATATATTTGTAAATCAGTTGTTTAGGTATCAGTAATGAACATAGTTTGAGACACTATATTTTTCATGATTCATTTTGCATAATTTTATGCATAATAAATGATTTGTTGCTTTTTTTCTTTGCATATTGTAGTGTAAAGCAAATACTGAGTTATTTTAGTCACAACTGACTTATGTTGCAACTGGTTATTTACCTGAATTTCACTTAACTGCCAATCTGTCAACAGAAAACAAAGAAATATAGCATCCTGCATATTGTAAATCTCAGAGGACTTACAGACACTGATTTTTTAGCATGTCATATACTTCATGGCAGTGCCATTTAATCTAATATCCTCCATTCATTCCTCCTCCCTTAAACTTGAATATTACTCTTCCTTTGTGCCACTTTGACATTTTCTCTCTCTACGATATGTGCTTTTTTATTTTGAGAAGTAGTCAATGAAAACATTATTAACTTTTTGAGCAGCAGTTTCAAAAAATAATTACTGTAAAATGCTGGTCTGTGAGGGGGAGCTATTAGGGAGGGAGAATGATGCTATTACTCAGAATCATCTACCAAAACACACATTTTACAGAGAGTGTTCCAAGACCTGAAGCAATGTAGTTGGGCAGAGCTCTCCTGTGCAATAATACTAATAAACTTACACTTGTCAGTTTTATTAGTATTCATTTGCAGTTTCCTTTCTTTTAAGGATTTTTTGCCTCCTGGTCAGTGTGGCACCTAGAGCTGAGTCAATCATAGTTCAATTTATTGGATTGCAGTGTGTCTGCCATGTTGTGTAATAATTAAGAAAAAAGAACAAGCTGGATTGCTTTACTAATCATAGGGTGTAACTGTAATTAGGCCAAATAAAACTCCATGCTTACTACAACTCAGAAGACTAAAAAAGTTCTCTGAATAAGTAGTCCTAGATAGAAGCAAATGCTGTATTGCACCATTTGAATATGATCTGAATAGTTATTTTCCTTTTCAAGCTTTCTCTGTCAGACTAGGTTAAACCTCATTCATTCAAATTGACTGCAAGAGATACCAGAAGATCCAAAGACATTTTTTCTCAGGGAATTTACTGTTTTATCATTTTATGCAAGAGGTCAAATCATCAGGTCTGGGCAAGAAGAAAACTGTTTAAATGGAGTCTTGAGGACAGGAATATCCAGGCAACTTTGCCAACATAGTCCCAGGATCAGATGGGGGCAAACTGAAGAATTAGCTATAAAGTGACCTTCTACCTTTGGTCAACTGAATTGCTGTCTAGGCACTAGTGATTGAACCAGAGCTACAGGAGCCATAATGGAGTCTCAGACACCTGGAGTTAGGTATCTCAGTGCATAAGGAGGTACCAGGTTAATAGCACATTCATTGTAATTCATAAATAAACAAGTAAATAAACAACTAAATGGGTTTTTTTCCTTTTCTTGCATTTCTGTATCATTTCAAATAACAAAATAAAATGCAGACCCGTGTATGTCTTCTCTTGGAGCTGGTATTCTCTGACAACTCACTGGAATTCAGGCTATTTGATACTTCAGGAAGAGCAGCAAATTTCTTGACACTTTTTAGTGAAAAAAAAAAAGGAAAACAATTGCTTTTATGCTTGTGTAGGTGCATGTGTGGCAGAAGAGCTATAGATTTATCCTATTGTCAGATTCATTGGTGGTGTTCAGTCATCTTCCCTCAGTCTGTCTATGTTCAGTGCTTCTCTTTAGAAGCAATTTCTAAGAGCTTAGAAATGTCTGTGCAGTCTTTCTAATGAGAACAAATATGAAGATCTGGAAGCTATGCTGTCCTAGGACAGTCTGAAAGTGTATTGCAGATTGCCAAACTTATCCCTGATTGTAAATGCACTCTTACTATGTATACAAAACCAAGATTTGATAAAGGACATTTTATGTGAGATTCTCATTCAGCTGGACTAGTAGTAATATTAAATCATCAGTCAATTACAGTTGTTACTAAATCCAAAGACATTTCTTCATGCAATTTAAGCAAGTATATTGGCTTGTACAACAATAGAGGAGTTTTCCAATGTGTTAGTCATATCAGAATCATAGTAATTATTCCTACTATCTCTGCCATTGATATGTAATTTATACCTGGTCTCTTCTTGTTTTCCAGATCTCCCAGCAAGGACATGGCTTCAAATGAAAGAGAGATTGTTGTTTGGGTTTGCCAGGAGGAGAAGATTGTATGTGGCCTGACAAAGCGCACAACTTGCTCAGAAGTGATTCAAGCGCTGCTTGAGGAACATCAGACAACATTTGGAGAGAAAAAAGTCCTTTTTGGAAAACCTAGTGATTACTGCATTGTAGAAAAATGGAGAGGCTCAGAGCGAGTACTGCCTCCCTTGACAAAGATTCTGAGACTTTGGAAGGCCTGGGGGGAAGAGCAGGCTAATTTGCATTTTGTATTGGTAAAGTCAGATGCTTTCCTGTCATTTCCATTGTGGAAGACAGCTGAAGCCAAGGTAGTGCAAAATGTAGAAAAGCAGTGGGACCTCAGTCCAGCAAACTACATGAAGATGTTGCCAATAGACAAGCAAAAGAAAATAGTGAGGAAGACTTTCCGGAAACTGGCCAAACTTAAGCAGGACAGTGTTCAGCAAGAGAGAGATAATATGGAGACACTGATTCATCTGATCATTTCTCAAGATCATACCATTCATCAACAAGTCCTTAGAATGAAGGAACTAGATATGGAAATTGAAAAATGTGAAGCAAAATTCCATCTAGATCGTGTGGCGAATGATGGAGAAAATTATGTGCAGGACTCCTATTTAATGATCAATACAAGTGAGTCTGAGCAGCAAGGGAGTAGGCCAGATGATCAAAAAGAGATGCATGACTATTTGAGCAAAAGTGAGGGAATTGTTCAGGTTGAAGAGAGACTGAAACATCACAAACAATTGATAGAGAACCTGTGTGCTGAAATTGAAAGAGAAGTACATGGTATATGCATGGAAAAAAATGGAGAGGATGTTCACACAGAAGGAGCAGGTAATGCTGAACTGGAAACCTCAGATTTGGAAAGTGTAAAATATGAGCTGGAAAAAAGTATGAAAGATGGTCTGAGAATCAACTCATACCTGAGCTGCATCCAGAAAGAACTTACATACAGGGACTCACTGCTTCAAAAGAAGGAAAAAGAATATGAACTTCTCACAGAAGAATTTAATTTGCTACATGTTAAAGACAACATTGAGACTAGGCTTCACACAAATGACGAGCCGTCCAAGGGCAGTGGCATCTCCAGTAACAGCATTGCTGTTCCAGACTTTGTTCATAGAGTGACTAACCTGGACATAAACGATACAGACTCTGACACTGGAATCAGCTCTACACACAGTCAGGACTCTGAAATAACTGCCGGGGACATGGTACTGCTGTCAACATAGTTGAAAACTGTTACGCATTTTTAAAAAATTTATTTTGGAGGATATTTATAAGAATTAGTAAACCTGTTGTCTTGAAAGTTAAGCTCTTCAAGATATTAAAGCTGTGGCACTGCTTTAGCAAAGCAAAGAGTGTCTATTTATGTCCTTAATAAGTGTACTTGTGCTAGAATGCTAGGTGCTAGAATGGGTTAACTGGTAATAGGTGCAAAGCTGTTGGCTTTGCTACATCAAGCACACTGTTTGACAACGCATTGTTTAGACTTTGTAATGGTGATGCTCAGTGAAATGGGAGCATTCTGACTGGCTTGGACCAAAAGTTTGGAGATTTCGTATCCTTTGGTCTTTGGGTCCACTCCTGCATCTCCCTAACTTTTTTAGGAACATGAAGTAGAGACTAGAGAAAGCAAGACTTGATTTTCTGCTCTGTTACATTAGCTTTTTGCAGATGGAGTTTCCTTGCTATGAAGCTGTAATAAAAGATTATATAATTGAGCATTTAATCTGTTAAAAAAAGTTTTTATGATAATGTAGAACAGAAGAAATATCTTTGCATTTATGCTGTATTTTTAAATTTAGTTTATATCTAATATCAGGATGATACTTTTAAAAACTCCTAAGCCCCATTTTAAAAATTACCTTCCACACATGGGTTTTAATTTTGATTCTCTTTCAGCAGCTTTTATCTGCTTTTAAGATCCTTAAACCCCCTACTTATCTGCTGTTAGCCTGTAGTTGCCCCAGTGATGTTTAAGTCCACAGAGTTCCTGCCAGCAGGCATGTCAGAACTGCGTACGTCCTGCTTGTGCGAGACGCTCCAATCCCAGGCTCACACCTAACCCTAGGGGCATTTTCAGCAAGACTTTCTCCTACCTATCTCACTGGTTGGATTCAGTGTCTTAAGCCTCCTGAAATCATGACTACCAAAAAAAGCATAAGAGAAGCAACAAGTAGGAACCAGACATTTTAGTCTCTGGCTAGACACTGTTTCCCAATAGCCACCTAGCAACTATTTTCATATAGCAAGTAGGTTTTCAAATCCCATACTGTTTTTGGAGCAGGAAACTGTAAATCTTACTTCCTCAGTGAGGACTCTGGGATACAGGTAAAACTGATCCACTTTATATACTTAATACAATATTGGGCTGCAGGTAAAATAAAATAATAAAAAAAAAAGAAGGAATGCACAACATGAGAATTTTACAACTATGTGGTTAAGTCAGTTTTTTTTCATTTAGGATGTAGTAGTTTATCTCAAACCCTTCTCCATCATATTGCTGTAAGTCCAAACCAAAGCTGTAGAATTGAGTTGTCTCAGTTACCAAACAAGACTTCTAACTCTGTGCTAGAGGCTCTTCTAATAGAGAGCATCTGCATAATTTCTGGGTTGCCATGTTCATATTCTGCAGATCAATCTGTTTAATACTTCTGATTAAAAGAATTGAATGGAGAAATAATTACAATGTTTCTGAATAAAGTTCAGTTCTGCAAAATTCAAAGCAACCCTGGAATTAACAGCCTACAAAGTAAACAAATGGACAGTACTTAGAATGTGTAAATGTAAAACTCTTTCAGATACACTGCTTTCTTTTTCTATAATTTTCTTCTCCTAAGTGTCTGTCAACCATGTGTTATCTAAAATGGCCAAAGTGCCACTGCTGATAAGCACATATTTAATGCAGAAAAAAAAAAAAGAAAAAAAAAAAAAAAAAAAAAAAAAAAAAAAAGAAAAAACCCCACAACTTTTCTAAAAAGAAAATTTTTGTGGTTTATTTGTTTTTTTCCTAATCCTGAATATTACAAATAGTTTCTGTTTTGGCAAAGTGTGCTAGTTGCCTTAATATATTTTGTGTTGTATTTTTTCACACAATGTTATTTGAATGCTTTAGTAATAATGTGTAATATTTAGACTCATCAGCTCCTGATGGAAACACATGTATGAAATATCTTTGTAATAATTTATTAACGCAACTCTGCATCTTTTGACCTCTGTGGTATCACTCTGACAAGTAGTTATGCCCAGAGCTCTGAATGCTGAGAGTAGACTAATGTATTCTTTGAGTTCTTATGAGTTCAGTTACCAATAGCTACAATTTCTATTGAGTCTTTTTTTTTTATATATATAAATACTTAGAGGATAGAGAATTGAAACAGTAATATACACAGCTGTCAAGGCTAGTGCAAGACCCATGGGGGGGTGGAAATTAATTTCCACTCATATTCTACCAGATTTATTTTGCTCATAGGAACTCATGCGGGTTGTCTCAACTGATCTTTATCCACACTTGGTGGTTGATTTTACCTCCCCTGCAACTTGTAGGTCTTAAAAGTATTACTATGTTTTAAGAAAATAGGAAAAATAGGTTGAGAGGGAGTATTTCTTAAAAAATAAAACAATATTAAAAATCCAGTGTTTTGACGCATTTATTTGAAGTTTGTACTATGATATCTCAAATAAACATTTTTCTTTGAGAATTTAGAATGTACAAGATGATTAAAGACTGTGTGCACTCTTTGCTGTTTATCTGCCTCTACACTTTCCATATATTTGTTTGACCGAGTTTTAGGATGCTATTCTTTATGAACCTTTATGCTTCTTACCTCCTCCTTTGTCACAGCTACCTATATTTTATTTTAGTTTAAAATTCCCATAATTTAAAATACACAATAAAAATCTTTGGATTGTTTCCTGTCATTCCATTAAGCCAGTTGACATACCCATCTTCAAATTTGGTTTTATTTTATAAAATTTTACATGGACTATGGAACACTTACGAGTAAGTCCTGCATAAGAGGAGAGATAAATTCTACCCAGGGAGTGGAAATGTGAAATTTCAAAGTAAAATGAAATTAATATCAGAAAGACAGTTATTTCATAGAGTCATAAAATTATTTGGGTTGGAAGGGACCTTAAAGATCATTTTGTTCAACCTCCTGCCATGAGTAGGGATGCCTTTCATTACACCAGGTAGCACAAAGGTTGCATCCAGGTTGGCCTTGAGCATTTTCAGGGGTGAGGTATACACAGCTTCTCTGGGCAACCTATCCCCGTGTCTCAACACTATCACAGTAAAGAATTTCTTCCTAATATCTAATGGAAGCCTACCATCCTACAGTTTGAATTCATACCTCCTTATCCTGTCACTACATGCCCTTGTAAAAAGTCCCTCTGCAGTTCTCTGTAGGCTCCTATTAGGTACTGGAAGATGCTATAGGGTCTCCCCAGAGCCTTCTCTTCCCCAGGATGAACAACCCCAACTCTTAGCCTGTCTTCAGCCCAGAGCTGGATGCAGCATACCAAGTGGTGTCTCACAAGACCAGAGGAGAAAAATCCCCTCCCTCTACCACCAAGTCCTTTCCACAGCTAGTCTTGATCTATTCTCTCCCCTGCCTGTATTTATGCTTGGGATTGACCCGGCTTGGATGCAGGAACTTTTACACTTGGCCTTGTTCAGCTTGATGAGATTCACATGGGCGCAGCTCTCCATCCTGTCAAGTCCCCTCTGGATGTCATTCCTTCCCTCGAGCATGTGCACTGCACCACAGAGCTTGGGGTCTCTTGGTCAGCTTCTCATCTGTGCCCAGGCAGTCGGAGCTCCATGCACTCCAGCTGGTCACTGACATAGATCACGGCCCCTGCCAGTCCTTCCTAAAGAGCCTGTGTCATTCCATTCCAATGGTCAAGTCATAAGAGTCATCCTACCATGTCTTTGTGATGCTAATAATGTCACAGCACACGCCTCTAGCTCCTCTTACTTCCCATGCTAAATGCACTTGCATACAGGCATTTAAGTTGAGCTCTAGATGGAAGACCATTTTCTGACTGAAGAGGCAAGAATTCCTTTGTGTTCCTCTCCTGCCTGACCTGTGATCCCTTTCCAGGCTCTAGGCATCTCTTGCTAGTACTGGCATGAAACTGGTAAGGGTGGGATGGGTTGAGGTTTCTCTCCCTCAGCAACTCTAGATTAAAGCCCTCTTCCCCAGCTTGGCAAGACTATGATCAAAGGTGATCTTCCACTTCTCTGACAAATGCTCCCCATCAGCCCTCAGTAGACCAGTTTTCTCAAAGTTGGTGCCGTGGTGTAAGCAGCTGAGTCCTGGCTATGATGCTGGTCCTCTAGCACTGTTGTTTCACTACATTTGACCATCCCTTTCAAACCCTTTCCCTCTGACTGGGAGGACTGATGAGAAAAGTGCTGTACTCTAGATTCCCTTACCACCACTATTGGAGCTCTGTAACCCTTCTTTATTGATACTCAGAGCGCTCCAGGCTGTATCACTGTTGGAACAACAGTCCCCCCACCTGGGCATAAGCTTTTGCAGGCAGGTCTGCTGCCAGTCCCCAGCCCAGCAGAAGGGTCAAGGCACTTCTTAAAGTCTGAGATTCTCAATGCAGCCTCTCCTTTCAGCATCTCATCTGAGGGCAGGCATTGGCCACCACCAGGTAGATGGTGCAGCCCTTCGAGCCAGAGCACAGCCTTAGGGGTCAGGTGGTGTCCTTGGCCTGTGCAGATGCTGACAGAAGGGTGCCCATTTGCTGCATTATGTGGACTTCAAGTCTCTCCTCACAGGCAGTGGAAAGCTCCTCCTTCAAATAAATGTCCTTCCAATCACACCGCTGTGCTATGCCCTGTTTGTCTGCCCTGGTCACAGTGTTCCTGCTTTTCTTCAGCACTAGAGGAATATTGTGCTGAAAGGTTGCAGACTCAGCCTGTATTATGACTGGTTTCGGGTGGGATAGGCTGGTCCTTCATATAAACCTAGGCAGAGACCTTCAATGACTGTCATCTGGGCTAACATTGCTGAAATGAATGCTGAATTGCCTAATACACAGTTCTCTGGATTCTACATACAGTAATATATTTATAAATAATATAATTTCAGCAATTTCCAGAGAGCAGTGTATACCCCAAATTCATGTTTCTGACTGACTTTATTATGTACTTTTACAAACTTGATGAAAGCAGATTAATCTATTTAATTATCTGCTTCAGTTTCTTGATGGCTACTTCAAATATAAAACATAGCATAACATTTGATCATATAGAAATTTGCAGTATTTACTATCCATTTATGTTCATAAAAATTACCGTATAATTAAAAATTATTTATATCTTTTTATCTTTCTTTCTCTGCAAAAGTGAGCACTCCCTACGAGTTTTTATCACTTTAAACTTATAGACTATATATTTGTCTTCAGATTTTGCCTTCAGCAGTTGTTCTACTGGCTGACTTGTGATCTATACATACATATATATGTATTACTAACACAGATTCAATTGCATGATACTGACAGATTGAAATTCAAAGTTTAGAGCTTCAACTTGCAACCTTGGACGGCTAAGATAAGCTTACATTCCTCTACATGCTCAGAATCATTATTTTCTGCATATTTCCAATTGTGTAAGGATATAAATAAATGTTATTTACCAAATCAGTATTTCAAAGTCATATAATTTCTATTTCTGACTGCCTAACCTTTACTTTGGAGAAAGATTCAGATCCATGCACCTAATCCAGCAAGGTACTGCTATATCTAGTGTTAAACAAATAGTAATTTGAGTGATTTTGTGTGATTGCATTAAGTTTGCATGGCAAACCTTTGGCAATGGTGGGGACTACAAGGGTGGCTTCCATGACAAGCTGGGAGAAGCTTCCCCCATGTTCAACAAAGCCTATTCCAGTTATTTCCAAGACTGTTACAAGGCTGTGGCTGGCCAAGGCCTCTGGGATAACATTTAAGAAGGAGTAAAAACCTGCTAGGCAACAGTGGCTGGAGAGAGGAATGAGAATATATGAGAGAAACAACCCTGCAGACACCAAGGTCAGGGAAGAAAGAAGGGGAGGAAAGAAGCAGAGGAGGTGCTCCAGGTCCTGGAGCAGAGATTCCCCTGCATCCCATGGGACGGTCCGTGGTGGAGCAGATACTCCCCTGCAGCCCATGGAGGACCCTGCTGGAGTGTAAGTGGATGCATCCAAAGAAGGCAGTGTTTCCTTGGGGTTTCTGGATCAGGCATCTGGCAGGACCTGTGGCCCTGTGGAGAGAAAAACCTGTCCTGGTAGGACTTGGGACCCCATGGGGGACCCATGCTACAGTAGGCTGTTTCTGAATAACTGCAACCTATGGGAGGTTACAGCCAAGCTGGGGAAGTTTGTGGAGGAGTCTCCCATGGGAAAGACCCCATGCTGAAGCAGGGGAAGAATGAGAGAAGGAAGGACAAGCAGAAACATGTGAGGAACTACCTGCAACCCCCATTCTCTGACTCCTTGCACTGCTGGGTGAGGAGGCAGAGCCAAATCAGGAGTGACATCGGGCCTGGGAAGAAGGAAGGGTGGGAGGAAGTTGTTTTAAGGCTTAAGTTTTACTTCTCGTTACCCTACTATTATAGGGTATACTATTAATACTATTAAAATATATTAATATTTTACCGAATTAATTAATTAAATTTCCATCAGTTGAGTCTGTTTTGTCCACAACGAAAAACTCTTCTTGTCCTTCTCCCAACCCAAGAACCTTTGGGTGTGTTCTTTCTCCCCAGCTCAGTTGAGGAGAGGAGGGATAGAGCAACTTAGGGCAGCTAGTGTCCAGCCAAGATCAACACAACACAGTGTGGCATATATTTTCTTTAATCTTATCTGAGCCTTCCTTGTTAAATTTCTAGCATTCTTGTGACTGTTTGTTCTGCTTTAAAAACAAACAAACAAACAAACATCCACAAACAAACACATTATTAATTTTAATTTTCATCCCATGAAACTCTGTTTTTGTATTAAAATATCTTTGGTAATAATAAGCATTTTCATTTACAGTGCAAGTGAAACATGCATTTTAGAACAGAAGTCTCTAATCCAAAGGACTTCTTCTCTAAACTTACGTTAGACCATCTCTTCCTGTCTCACCAGTTTAATCACCTTGAACATAAATGACTGTATTTTTCCAACAGTCGCATGCTCAAAATTATTACACACAGAGTACTTTCTTTTCCTAGAGCTGTGGTGTTTATCCTTCTGGGTATTTTACTATGTCATTTAAAAGACATCTACACTATTTTGCCTTTTATAACTTCCAAAAAGAAATTGCTACTTGCTATCTTTCTCAGGGCTCTATCTGAAAAAATAAACACAGTTCAAATATTACTAAATTTTCAATGTCTATAATAGAATGATTTTTCCATATATTAAACCCATTATTTTTTTCTGAATGTTATTGGAAATGAGTATAAGGGGGGTAAATATTATGCTGCCTTTGTAATATATTATTTTGTATAATGTAATAGTCTCATTCTGAAGTTTGCTCTTGTTGTTTGCTTTTTTTTTATTTAATAAGCAATGTAGAATTATATGTCAAAATCTCAAACAAAACTGTCTATGACTGAAATTATTATCTTACAAAGAGAGACCTGTCAGTGTTTAAAGTACAAACATCAAGATTTTCTTCCTAATACTTTACAGATTCTAATATATGGTTAATATGCCTTACATCAAATATAGCATTTCAGACAGATGATTACAGACCAATTTTCTGAAATTAGATTTCTAGCTGCCTTGCATTGTTGGCAGATCAAGTCCAACTGGAATCCAGTCATTATTTCCAATGGGAGCAGGTGCATATGTGTTCCAGATATAGTTCAAGAAACCTTCACAAGAACCTCTGGCTACTTATGTCTGGGTAGTGTATTCCTTGTTTGAATTATGAATTATAAGCTTTTATTTTTTGCTACATGTATTTTTCAGGTTAAAAAAATCTGACTAATATTCTAGTCAGTTTTCTATGATTCATCTGGAATTTAAGGGGATTTGCATCAATTATTTGTAAAAAAAGCATATGATCATTAAATTTTCAAAAATATTTACAGCAAGAATTTTGAATGCACTGTTCTTGTCAGTTGAATCCAAATAAGGGTGGTAAAATGTAATCTTTGTTCATGCAAATGAAGGATTTCCTTATGCAGTGACTCTATGCATGTTTTGCTCTACTAGGTTGTTGGTTGAAATTTTAAAATTTTTGAAAACTTGTGATGTTCAATCCATTCCCTAACATCCATTTTTCAGGACATAATAATTATGAGTAGAGGGGAATTATTTTGTTCAGAACCAATACAGCATGATTGTCTTGCTAGGATCCAGTTAAAATAAAATAAAAAGCTTAGCTGGTAAAAGAAGTTCAGTTTAACTATAAATTCAGTGTAATCCTAAGAAGTATTGAGGCTGGATAAATCATATCATGTTAACTATGTAGAAAGTCATGTATTCACTTGCTATGATTGTTCCACAGTGTAAAGCTGTTCCACAATGCAAAAAAATTAGACTATATGAGACTCTAAAGTAACCGAGACCTTTACCAGTGCACTCTTAGGAATAATTCCTGCCAGCAACTCTGTTATAGATTATAGGGGGAGAGAGTTACTTAGGAAGTTATTTACTATGAAGAAGTAGTTGTTAGTACCTTTCTATCTATATTCATAAGTTTTGCTAGGCACAGAGAGGGACCTTCTGATTGAGAGAACTTTTGTCATTCATGACCTAGAAGTAATGTGGACTCCTTTTGTATTAGAGGAGTGACAGAAAAATACACATGGTAATCTTAATTCTTTTGCAAATTGGCATTGACTGCATGAATGTAAGCCTTATTTGCCCATTTCTCCCATTCTGATTTGACTTTTCTCCATAAATTACCTTAAATAATTGCCTATCTTATGTATTTTTAGCTGCACATAACATTTTACTATGTTCATGTCTGCAATTTTTTGAGTTACTCAGTGGTCAGATCAGATATTATTAATAATGTCTTCCAATAGCAAATATCATGCTCTTTTATGTTATCTCCATTCTTATTTTGCTTCAGAACAGCTATATTTCAAGTTCTTGTTTCTCAGTTCATGCATTTGCTTTAAACTGCAGATTAAATAGCTTCATATTTTATTTTGCTCAAATGGCCACAAAATAGATGTACATACTACCTTGGAGAAGGAGGTTACTACTTAAATCTCAGTTCACCAAGGTGATTAGCCCTTTAATAGTTTGCATGCAGTAAATTGTCCTAACCTTTGCTCTTCTTTATGTATGAAAAAAAAATGTAAATCAGAAGATGACTGTATGTAACCTAGGATTGTCTTCATTAAAATATTTCCAACATTATCTATATTTATGTAATAATGAATTCTGAAAGCAGAGGAGTTCTATGAAAAAAAAAAAAAAAAAGTGAAGTGCTATTTCTTTTCTGGTATTTTCATGTCAAACAGGGCCAGGTCAATTAAAAACCCAGGACTGTATTGCAGTCACACATTTCTATAATAATAGATTAGCAATACAGTTTGGCTAAAGTTCATTAAACTGTTTTGGTATCCTTACAGCTGAGAGCTTGTAAGAGTTGTTATGAAACTGTTAGTGATGATGACCTCAAGAAACATAGCCTTCATCTTAACATTTACTATTTTCAGGGTGGG
This sequence comes from Phylloscopus collybita, assembly GCA_027886175.1. Lineage (NCBI taxonomy): Eukaryota > Metazoa > Chordata > Aves > Passeriformes > Phylloscopidae > Phylloscopus > Phylloscopus collybita. The sequence continues at coordinate 41,545,530 of JAJNNQ010000137.1, read as the reverse complement.
TTGTTTTTGCCATCTGGATAATTATTTTACTTTGCAAAAAATTCAATTCTCCCTTTCTTTGGGAAGGACTTAGCATTAACAAGCAGATCTTGAGTTGTTTTTCATTACTCTTTTTTTTGAAAAAGCAAAGTTACATAAATTAATTTTAGTTCAAGTGTTCTTTAAAAAGATTATTTTTATTCCTTTCTGTACAGAATAGTTACTTATGTACTATTGCTGCATTCAGTGTCCTTTTCCAAGACATATTTCATATATTTGGTTTTGATGTCTAAAATTACAGGCTGAGGGTGTTTGTAGTTAAGTCAATATTTGAGCTATGCAGCATAGGCATTTAGAGAAAGGCCAAGTCCTGTGCTCGTGTAACTGTTTCATTGCTGAAAATTCCTCAGTAAGTTTTGAACTCCTTCATGTATTGAAAGAGCGATGCAGGAGTTTACACTTGTGCAATAAGCAAATTCAATGGACTAAGAGAAGGAAAGAATATTTTAATCTGTTTTCTGAGATTATTAGCCTCATATTTCTGCATAAAAACACAACAGTTAATTGTGATTCCCTGTTAATTTTCCACAATTTTGTAGCATTTGCTACCTTACTTCCATTTTCTTTTTTAAAACATAAGATGGGGTTTATACACTACATATTAACTAATATTTATGTTGTTAAGTAATAATCGTACCATTTGTTTCAATATGTATTTTGTTAATTAACATTTGTCTTTTCTTCTGTCTAGACTTTGACTCTCCCAAAATAGCATTTTGACCCTCATCAGTGCACACTGATTTAGACACCTTGGTTTGTTAATGCAGCTATTACATTTTTGAGATAGACTTTGCAGAAATACTTTAAAACATCTGTTGCTAAGGCAAATACATGATTTTGCCAATTACAGATAACAATGAAAATGGAAAATCATCAACTCATAAAGAGAATAAAGAAACCCTATCTGCAGGACTTCATTGTGGGAGAGGTTAGGGGATTTGTTCCTTTCTTTTTTAAGAGTGAAAAGAGTATGGAAATATATTGGGAATGGACTTGTTATGACTGTTGTATTTGGATGTATCTTTTTCAGTTTTAACTTTCCCTGTTGCAACACTAATATTCCTGAAACCCACCTTCTTGAGACAGTGCTGCTCTGGGATCCCCCTGTGACTGATTCTGTCAGGCAGGCTCAGAAATGACCAGTTATACCTGGTAGTTGAAGTCCCAGTGTGATTCATGCAGAAGTCAGATGCTTGGCTCACAAGGCAGATAGCTGCCTCATGCTACCATAGCTTTTCTCCCAACACATAATATTCATTGAGTAAAATGCACCATCATCACACAGTGCATTGTCTGTTACATCCCATGACATACCAGATTATTCCTGCCTTCTCTTTTCTGTGATCTGGGACCACTTTTGTGAAGCCTGAGAAAGGAATGAATTTGAGCGTGGTTTAGCATTAAACAGGATAAAAGTAAAGTAAGGGTTGAACTGGAGCCAACCATAGCATAAAACCCTTAAAACATAGTTAAAAAAGGCCAGCAGACAAAGGACATATGCAGAGATAGAAAGCAGAATATTTTGTTCCTTGTTGTGGGTGTGAGACAAACTCTCAGGCCATACTCACCAGTATCATATGGCAGCCCTGGTTTTGGTTCAGAACAATAATTAGAAACAGCTGGTTTGCAGTGACAGTAATCATCCATTGCCAAGGAAGAGGGAAATTCATCATCTCCAGGATTCCTTAAATTGAGACAGGATGTTTTTATGCTCTAGTAAACCACAAGTTATTGGGCTTGACAGTGTTCACTTACAATTTAAGGGAGGATGATATGTTCCACTACAGGAATTATTGGTGAAATTTTATGGCCTGTGTTAGGCAAAGATCAAACCAGATGATCCTTATGTCTTAAAATCTGTCCTTAAAATTTACAGCTGCTCAAAAAACCCCTTGTAAGCAAAATGATGAAGGGAAAGAGGAGAACTGAAACACCAATTTGAAATATTTTCCCTATAATAAAGCACCATTGTTTCCAAGAACATAGGACATTTCTGTCTGTTTGGAGCTATTGCATCCCCAGACTTGTTCATAGACAGGGCCTAACCAAAAATTTCATAAACACAGAAAAATCAAACTTTGAGTTGTCTACTACTTCCTCTTCTGGCAGTTGAAAGAAATATTGCCTACACCTCCGCAGTGTGCATCACTCATGTCAAGCCATGTGGAGATTTACCTGCCTGTGCAATGACTGTCTATGCAGACAAAGAAATACTGTTTTCTTACGTATAAGAAACTAAGTTCAGGATGACTGAGTCACTCAAAGTTGTGAAGTTTCTGTCAAAGCCAGGGAATAAATAGAGCTAGGCATGAATCTATCATGCTACTAGTGTTAAGGCATTCCCTCCTATCCAGTTTTTGCCATTCTGTCTCACATCATGGAGCATTTTAAGACAGGAAGATGAGAAAATGGGTCCTAGAGGGAACTAGACTGTCAAAGTCCTGGCACACAGCAAACCTTTTCTGCTTCCTCTTGCTGAAACTGTGATACTACACAGGGCTCAGAGAGTGGGAGTGTTCTGTGTGCAACACTTTAAAACATGAAAAGAAGATGGGGAGAATGGATGAATGCAAGGGGAATTTACCATATGAAATAAGAGAAGGGAAGCAATTTCTGCCTCTTTTCTGAACCAGTGCAAAAGACGGAGAGGGCAAATACCGAAGCCAAAAGCTATTAATTCTATCTTCTGCTTTAGCTTTTAGTTGTACACCTCATCCTTTTTAGAATGAATTGTAAATTTGTAAATTTTCAAACTAGTGCAACTTTAATTTTTATTTCTCCATTCTATTCTAATTCTCCACTAGTTCTGTTTAGGTTTGGGACAGTTCTGCTGGATAAGAATGTAGTACATAAAATTCTAAAAATAAATCTTGGGTTTATTTTATTAGGGTTAAAATCTGACCTGATTCAGTCTATTTAAACCTTCTTTCATGTAATCACAGTCAAGTTGCTTTAACTTATTCCTGTAAGACTGTAGCTGCAAAGATGACTTTGCGGTTTTTCCTTTATACATTCACTTTAAGTCATGAAGCACACAAACAGAAATGCCACAATTATATTTGACTTGCACTTCCAGTTACATAGCTTAGTAAATTCTTGGAAGTTGTTTGTAAGATTATGGGATAAGAAGTACATTACATGTACTTGGAGCAAATGTCAAAAACATGAGAACACACTGCCACAGTATTGACATATACCCTTTTATACCCTTTTATATCACAAAGTATTGATCTGCTCTGTCGAGCTTGCACAGAAAAAAAAAAAGAAACCTTGTGTTGGGTTGGGCAAGGGAAAATGAGTTTTTCATCTTTTTCAGAATGTTTCCATAAGTTTATACAATAGATCCTTCAGATGACCCCACCCCAGAAAATTGTAGGCAAAACATCTTTCTGACTCTTCTTCCTTTTAACTCTGTCTATATCACACACTAGTTATGGCACACTGGAAAAGGATCTATGGTATTTCTCAGAATAGCATGTGAAAACTTATCCCTGAATAAGAGAGGTGGCAGGTCAGAGCAAGTAGAAGATAATATATCTGACCTAATACCTGGGTATGGTAAAAAACTTGAAAAAGTAATATAGGATGAGAAATCTGGGGTGTTTGAGAATCTCTAGTCACCAAAGCATGAAATTTTAACAACCCAAAAATCATGCTTTCAGATGCTTGATGGACAATGCACATTAGCCAGTATAAGGAAAAGATTGAGAAGGATTGATCTCTCTTAATTTATATTAACAGAAACATTCCCTCCTACATGGCATTCCCCACTCATGGTTTGCAAAGTGTTTTGTGAAAATTATTTCACCAGCAGTTACTTAACTGAAACTCATTTAGCATCAATACCTGATCTCACTTTCTTTGTATTATCTACTGATACTTCTAATATCTGGATTGGAAGAAAAGAGCATTTAGTTAAAAGAGTGAAGCAAAAGAAAGCAAAAGTTATTCCATAAAAGTATCACTTTTTTGAGCTCAAGAAAAGATGTTACCAGAGCCTATCCATCTTTAAATTATCTACAGAACTTCATTGGCGTGGCAGGTTCAGGTGCACTGTACTGTAATTCATCATGGATTGTTCAGGTTTCAGCATATGAAGGACTCAATACAATGACAGTTCAATCTCAGAAAGTTCAGTATAATTGTGTTAACTCTGATTGACAAAAGTAAGATGAAGGATCTCATTTAAGGTGTGAGATAACAATAAGTAGGAATGCTCCTATGAATTTTTCTGCTTTAGTTTCAGCAAAGGCATCAGCTAATAAAATTCATATTGTCCCATATGAGACATCCTCTAATTGCTGCACTCCATCAGGTGTACTGGAAATTGGATAATTTATTATACGACAAAATTGTTAGGTTATTGGTGCAAATATGTTTTTTGATAACACCCTCTGGAAAGTAAATTTTCATATAACCTTTTATTAAATAAACTTATTTGAAAACAGCCAGTATTCCTGCAGAACTGTGGATCTCTGAATTTACACACCCATGCTGAGAAGCAAATTATGTGTGAAAGCAGAAGAACGTCTGCAATTTAAGTTCTATATATTACTTACAGAATAGCTATTTCATGCAGAGTTGCATGACTTTTCTCATTATTTAAATACACCTTTCCTTACCTAACTTGGCAAATGATACAATATTCTTGGGAAAAAAGAAGTAAAGACCAAAAGAAGAACTAGAATTGCTGCTTTGATAGTCTTTCAAAGCCTAGATGCACTTAGAAACTGTACTATGAAACCTGCAAAAGCCATGAGACATTGAAAAAAAAAAAGGAAAGTCTGCTCAGGGGTTGGCAGAGTAGAAACTTGATTTAACTCCATGTAACTGACAGGGAACTTGGTACACTCAGTTCTCTGAAATTTTGGCAAAGATTATGTCAAATCTTCAAGCAATTTCAAGGCTGATACAGCAAATATGGTAATAATGAAATGCTATATGATGTTAAAAGCACTAAGAAGCAATTTGTCTTTTATTCTGTGTGAAAGCATTGTGTGTTTATACAGGATGCAACATAATGCTCTCCCAGTTTAAGATGCAAGTAGTCCAAAGCAGGTAATTTATGAAATTGTGTCATTTGCAGGCCTATGCTATGGACCTTTTACTAAAAATGGTTTTTAATGATTAGTTCCTTCTCTTTGCATAGGCTGTTGGGGTTTTTTATTAAATCTCAGAAAAATTGCATGTGACTTAGAAGTGTAAAATTTTGCAGGAGCATTGACAGTGAAGTAATTTGTAGCAAACTATTTCTGTCAGGGGAAAGAATTAAGGAACATAAGGTATTTTATAAATACATCAAAGGAAGAAAGTGCTAGAGAGAAAACTGATCTGGGAATAACTATTCAAAACTAGTTATGGCAATGCAGATTTCTAAGAAAACAACATTGCACAAGGGTGAGAAGAAAAAATGGTAAGATACTGAAAAATATTAGGCAGTCTTAAAGTAGTCTGCTTAATCTCTTCAGTTGCTACTCACTTTAGGCATACTGATCTCAACCCACAAAATGAATTTTTTTTAATAAGAAGGCACTGTGCAAAGTTTTACGTTACAAAATCTGGGTCTGTTGCAATCTAGATATCCAACAGAACAGGACTCTTTCAGAATGGATTTTGTACCACAAAGAAGAAATGAGTTAAGAAGTTGCACCAGTACTGAAATTCCCTGCATAGTCTGTTGCTAGCACTAGGATGTGGGAGAGGAAGGGAGAAAAGGGCTATCTCAGCTCACAAGAGGGTGAAAAACTGTGTAATGTGGCTGGCAGTGCCAGTGCCCAGGAAGAAGAATCTCTCTCTGGTCTGGTTTCCTTCTAGAGTTTAAGCTGGCATTTCTCCAATTTGTGGAGACTTGTACTTGCTCCATGGCTGATCACAGGTCACAGGTAAGCTGAGCCTTGAGTATTGATGACATATGGAATAAAATAACCCTCAGATTTACAGCCAGTTTTTGCTTCCTCATGCGGAAGTCTATTGCACAAAAAATTCTCGGTGTTTACCAACTGTCCTTTTCCAAACACAATAGCAGAGGTTCTGCCAAGAGCACAGGGGTTATGCAACAGTCTCTACTGTATTTGTAGTACTGTTTAGTTCTGTACTGAAAAGGAGCTGTGGGTATTGAGGTAGGAAGAGCATGTAGGATTTACTTTAAATTTTCTGCCTTACGATGCATCATCTGGGGCATGGTCGACAGTTTCCGGCTGTTGCAAAAAATGACAGAATCTGCCATTGCTTCCAAATATAATAGGTTCTCATGGCATTTCTAATCAACATAGGATCACATCTTGAAACGTTTTCAAATCAAAAGCAAGAAAGAAAGGTACTAACATCAGAGTCATTGACACTTGTGACTGTGACTTGGGTCTATTGAGCAGTGACTAGGGATGTGTTCTGAAAACTTCCCTTATATGCTAGCTGAGCAGAAAATCCATGTTCAAGTGCCTGCTGGGAGGGCTGACATCTTTTATAGGTACATACTGGGGAGGCCATTGGACCCACAGGAGTGTTGGATAGATTCATAAGTATGGTTTCAGACACACAAAAATCATGTGTGGGTGTGTACTGGGAAGGATGAATAAGGGGGAAAAAAAGTAAAAATGAGAGTGTCTGAATTTTGCAACACACAGCAGCATTTTAATTACATCTGACCATTTCAGTGACAGCTTTTAGGAAAGCATAGTTCTTCTAATGGTTTTCATCTTGAGACCTTACAACACTATACGGAACATGTTAGTAGTACGATTTCCTAGGTAAAGCTAGGCAGAAGAAGAAAATGCAGTTCTGCCCAGGATCACTTAGTCAGTCAGTGGGAGAATTGGGATTTTTAATGGAAACACTTAGTTCTAGAAGAATCCTCTGCTCATTATTCTCTATCCATTCCCATTTAGGTGAATGAAAAGATCCTCAGTAATAGTTATTGTTGGGACCAGATGTTTTTAACGCTGCCTTCTTTCAGGAAGACTTTCTTCCATCTAATCCAGAGAACACAGTAAATTGCAAATAGAACAACAGCTTTTTGGTGTTTTCTGGGATTGTATAAAATAGCAAAACAGTTATTTGTAAAGAAACCAAACATTTCAAAGACAAATTTTTTTTTAAAAATAGTAAAATTATTTTATCACTTTTTAGCAAGAAACCCATGTCAAATTAGAATTTATAACATTCATATGGAAAAAAAATGCAGTGCTGTCTTTTCACTTTGTCAGTGTGCAGGTACTGTATATGATAGAAGATCTGTAAATTCTCAAGTAAGATAATAAAAATAGTTTATAAACTTCAGTCATTAACACTTGGTAGATTTAAATAGTTTCCTATTTTTTCATATTTGTGTTATATCTGCATGGAGATTATGGAGGCATAATTTTTATTTTAAAATACACAATTAAAAACAAACAAACAAACAAACAAACAAACAAAAAACACTTTAAACCATGTAATTTTACTGAAAAATTAAGAATGCCAGGGTTAGCTTCCTTTCACAAAATGAATTAATTTCCTTTGACTCCTTCCACTATAACATGCAGGCATCTATCACATTAACATACTATTTTTAATCAGGACCTTCCTTTATGCAGTGCAAGTAAAGTTCTTACCACATGATGTACCCCTGTTTCAGGTATTATTCACTACTCTTCCCTGTGTAGCCACCTGCTCTATGCATTGCGCACTAAACAGACAATTAGAAAACTTACTCATTCCCTTTCCTTTCATTGTGGGAAGCATCCATGAAATCAAAGACACATAAGATTCACAAAAACTTAAATTTTTTTTCTTAAAAGTCATTCTTGGAAGAGGGGAAATTGAAACAGAAGGAGCTTAAGGTCAAATGTTTCCATTAGTATGGCATGTTAAACACGATTTCAGCACTTGACTCATAGCAGTAATGTACAGCTCTCAATGATACAAGGTACAAGTTCAAAATCCTGCCCTCCAGTGATTTAATTTACATTTCACTGAGTCTCAGACATTAGGTTGTCAGGAGCAAAAATGGTCCAGCTGGAGGGGGAGGGAAGAAATGCAGCTTCAGCACTGCAACCACATGTGCTGCACAGCACAGGGATGATGTGGGATGGTACAGTTTGTCAGAAAGACAGAAGACATAGAATTTCCTCCTATGGAATCTCTGTCTGTTTAGGAGTCAAGGAATGCTAGATCACTAATTGCCCTTGAAACATTTATTTCATCATCATGTCAGAACCCCAGATTTTCTTATCTTTCAGCCAATGGCTTAGATAAATTGTTTATGGTGAGCAACCCAAGGTTCTTAAAGTAAACAAACAAACAAACAACAAAAACTTCTAACCAAATCAAATCTATCAAAGCAACCCTATCAAATCTCTAGCTAATTTTGAATTAGACATTACAATGCAGTTTAAAAGAATTAGGAAAAGAATAGCAATGGTAAAAGTCATGCTTGCTTGTCCACTCTGTCCCTAAAGATGGGTCCTGATTGTCTGCCTGGCAATCATGCAGTAAATGACACAGTTCCTGCTGGTCCCTAGGTATTTTCTCCTTCCATTATCTTAGTGACATCCATTCTCTGATCTTTAATAGTGGTTTGTGCTCCCAGCTCCTTGCTGTTGTTCCTTTATCTTATTCTGCTTTTCTCTGCAGTCTCCCTCACCCTCTATGATAGGGAAGAAGGCATGCAAGTTGGAAACAAGTAAATAATACACACTTTTCTTCAGTGTCATGTCAAAACTTATAAAAATAATCTGGACTGCTATCTAAAATTTCAGTTCTTTGTACTTTTACTGCTTGATTTGCAAAAAGCCTCTTGTGTGGTGGGGTTTTTTTGTTTGTTTTTTTTTTGTTTGTTTGTTTGTTTGTTTTGTTTTGTTTTGTTTTGGGTTTGGGTGGTTTTTTGGGGGGGGGGGTTGGTTTTTTTGGGTTTTTTTTGGTGGGTTTTGTTCTGTCTTGTTTTTATTGTTGGTCTCTCATTAGTATGCAATTCCTGTTTCTCACCAGAAAAAGTTTAGGTGGCAGCAGGAATTGCATGATCAAAAGGGAACAGTTTCCAAGATCTTCCACTAAATCTAATATTTCACAGGCAAAATAATGTTCTTTTTATCAAGGGAGTCAAGAGGACAGTGAAAATTTTTTGAAGAAGAAATTGGAGGAATTGAGTTCTGTCATGTGGTTTCCCTTTGACACATGTATGGGTCACTCAAGTTGAAATATTTATATCCCTTATTTAAACCAATGGAATAAGAAACAGGTTCTAAACTTACCAAAGCTAATGAAATTTCTTCATGGGCAAGTCATAGGGGAGAATGAGGAATTCGAGCCAGTGGTTTTATGGCCATTTTCCCACAACAGGAACAAACAATGGGTTTATGGAGCTCAGAGCTCTGCTCCAAGCTCCAGAGAAGTTGGTGCTAAGAGAGCACAGGCTGTTCCAGCATTATAGTTCATCCTCATGTCCCAGCTTCTCTCTTTCTTAGTTCTGCATCTTTTCCACTCATGGTTTCTTGTACTAGTCATATTGTCCTATCCATAATATTTTATCTCCAGCTCTTCAGGCTTGCCCTTTTTAAAGGACATTTCTCAATTCTCTCATCTTTTCCTTGCAGTCTGAAATTGCTTTGGCCACTGCCAGTCTTTTCCAGACATTCCCAATCCTACTCACGTTCCCTGGTTTGCCCGTCCCAGTCTCCTTGCCAAGTCAGACCTCACTCTTGAAAAGAGCTAAATAGTTTTGTTTAGATTTTTCCAGAAGAATTCAGCCTGAGGCAGCTATGAAGCACACGGAATTTCAGCCTAAATGGTTAAAATCTGGCAAAGTTTTATGCAACATGAAAGAAGGTTTTTAATAACAGGCAGCACCACTAGCCAAATCTGTATAAATCCTAATCTGGTTCCCTTTGAAGTCAATGCTAAAAACCCCAATGGCACCATTAATTTTAAAACTTTAATACAGTAATCAAGTAAGCACATGCTGAAAGTGCTTTTGTGGATTGGACAGCAATTAAAAATGAGAATGTACCTTGAGTTACTATGAACATGAATACATTATTTGCATTTACTACTTTCACTTCCGCTTTATTGATGTGTCCAATGAAATCTGTAAACTTTCTCCTTCAAGTTATTCATTGTGGTCACAAGGGCTGGACTTCCAAGCTCATGGAAAATGAAGAAAATTGATAAACTGATGTTTCTGCATCATTTCTGTAAATGTTCCACTACAGCTCTTTGTTGCGGCTGCTTTGGGTAGCAGTATTTCTGTCTGTAAGCAATTTGAGCATGTGTTCAAAGTAGCATGGGAGAGAGGAACATGATCTTTTCCTTTGTTTTCATTTATTATTCCAAAGAACATGAAGGACTCTTTCATGTTCTCCTATGGAGTGCAATGCTTTTGAAATTCTTATGCAGGGCATGTTACAGTCTACTAGCCTTTGGCAATATGGCCAGGATACAAGACCTCACAGAAAAAAAACAAATGTGAAGAAAGTAACTAATGAGACTGGGAAAAAAAATACATTGGCCACATGTCATAAAGTTGTGACATTCAGACTTTTTCAGAGTTCAAAACAATGAAGGAAGAGCTGTGTGTCACATGGATTATGTAGATGCAGTCTCCTTTTGATGAGAAATCACTCAAAACCCTACAATCCCTCCTTACACATAATGTTTCCCAAACTAACTCACAGGACATGTATAATAACTCAGATATAATTCTTTTTCATATTTAATTCAGATATAATTATTTTATTTATGAAAGTTAGCATGTCATAATCAAGGTAATCATAAGAAATGTATTACATGAGCATGGAAACTGTGTAAGTAGTATCTAATCCTTTTTATTATTTTTTTCCTGCTAGGAAATTCAATTTCTCTGCTGCCCTTTGGAAATAATGAACTGTCTTTATTCTTTATTCAAAATTCCATAGTGATTCTTCTAAGTAGCCTCATTTGTAAGTGTAAGTAATTTTCTTTACTATTCACTGCTGACTTCTTCCAGGTAGCTCTTGAAGGTTGAATGACTTGTTTGTGAAGTGACTCTCTCACTAGAAAATGCATTGGGAAGATTAGACTTATTCATATTGGTGTAATTAAAATCATAACTAGGTCCAAAGACTTTGCTGGTTGTTGAGTGTCTCAGTTTGTCATTAATCAGAACCCAATCCTCTCCAGAGCTCCCAATAAAATATCGGTTCATTCATCCCTGCCAAAAGAAATTGTTTCCAGTTTAAGTTGACCTAATTATAATGGACAAATTGTTAATTCATTTTCTCCTTCCATTTTCTCAAGTATCAGGGTAAAAATTGGATTATTAACTACCTTCTTTCAACTGACCAGCTGACTTCTGATATTTGCACATATTTTTTTTAACATATGTAAATTTCTTTCTTGCTTTTTTAAAGGACTGTTTTTTCTGTTCTGTTTTGAGGGTTTTTTTTATTATTGCCAGTACTTTCATATTCCCACAAACAATTGCTCTCTCAGTCTGTAATAAGCTTAGAATTATTTTCCCAACCATGTAGTAGCTCCACTCATAAGGTGTCTGGTCCAAAGCTACACAACATTGTTTTCTTCTTTGAAAAGGCCCTATTGGGATTCAAAAGTGTTCACTCTCAGCAATGCTCCCAACAGTGTTTAGCAGATCTTCAGCAAGAGTTCTCAGTCATTTGCCTCTGTGGTAGAATTAAATGAAGTAGTTAAAAAAAAAACAAACCCAACCCAAAACCCTAGAGCCATCCCAGTTCATTTCTTTGCTCCCTCCTCTCTCCCATTTTTTTTTTTGCCCTGAAGCTTTTTCCCAGGCATAATGATCTTCTCATATTGCTGTGATCCTGCATGTATCTTATTCTGAATAGGAAGAAGCCTTCCTTCCTTACACCTTTGTCTTGCAGGGATAATGGTGCCTTCTGATTAAGTGATTCATCATGGAAACAGCACAAGGGGGAAACATAAAGGCTTCTTATACCTTTTAAGGAAAGTTCTTCCAAGCAACAGATAAAGACAATCAAGTAATTCTCATGCCAATTTTAAATGAAAATCTTTAATCATATAATATTATAAAACATTATGCAATAACTCATTAAGGAAACATCATTAATATCAAAATGTAGTAACACAAATGCAGGCAAATATACAGAAATTTCATATGTAGTGTCTCATTAATTTGCAGGACATTTATTGCAGTGCCAATAATAATTGGCAGAGCACACACAGATACTGTGGAGGCACCTTCCCTTTGGCCTGCTGTACATACACCTTACTGTAGAACAGTTCTAGCATCTAATGAAGCCAACCAGGGTTCTTAAATTTGCTTCTCTAGAAGCAAAAGAAGGCCCAACATGGCATATATAGATCTCTCAAAGGCTGTATTTAATATTAGAATTTATATAAAGATAGAAAGTAATGTAAACCCTGCAATAGCAAATCCTATTGCTTGGGAGGAAAGGAAACTTGATCTCACAGTAGTATGCAATAAAGATTTTTAAGAAAGTAAGGAAACAAAACAAATTTTCTAAGCCCAGATTCTGAAAGATATAGAAATATACAGTTATAGAGCTAAACTTAGAGAAGTTAGGCCCTGAAATACTGTTTAGGCTAACTACTAGAAGTTTACATACCCAGTTGCCTCCCGTTTCAATACAGGTGCCTCTAAGAAGCAAGGCCTATAAGCTGTAAGACACATATCCTACATTTCCAAGCAGTTTGCAGCCATCTATACATAATAAGGTGTGTGCAAACTCATGAGACAGGCAGAGCTAGGAAACACAGGCCTAGAGAGAGCACGTCCTTTGGAAGTTCCCAGTTTTAGCAGGATAACACTGCGAAGCTGAGTGCTGAAAACACCAAAGTAATGTTATTCAGGTGAAAACAGAAATACCTGATTAATTTTCCTTTTTCTTTCAATGGGAAGTTGAAATACATTCAGATTTTTGATATGTGTTTGAGCATGTTCCTTATTAGAGATAGTTTTCATTGAGGAAAAAGAAATAAGGAAAGAAACAAAAAAATATAACTGCACATTGTTTCTATTAGTTATCTGAGCATTAAAAATAATTTTTCACTTTAAATTTTTAAATTAGGAAGACACTCTAATGATAAAACTAAAATTTACTGTATAGAGAGAATACAAAATTGGGTCTGGACCTTGTTTGATCTTGGCTATGTCTCAGGAATAAAAAGGAATACAGGCTGAAAAATAAATATATAACCAACCTAGAAACATTGTATGAATTGAAAAGGTACAATGGGCAGAAAACCAAGGCAAGAAAAAAAGAATAAACTTTAAAATTCTTCAGTAAGAAAAGGTGATGGGTTTATATATGTATTCTGTCCTCAGAGACTGAACTTTTTTTACTGGTAGAGCCCTTGTACTTGTATTGCAACCTTTTTTCAGCTCATTTACCTGGCAAGTCTGGGATTTTTTTAATGTTCTATAAGACAGTCATTGGAATGTTATGGTTTATATATATATATATATATATGCGCTTCTTAGTCTTTTGCTAAATATAAAAAAAATGTTGGCAATAAAGTTCTTTATTGTATGTCAACAAACACAGCATATCACCAGTACTTGGTGTTATATTCTGCTGTTGTACTGAAGTTTAAATAGTTGAAAGGGAAAGGAAAATATTAAATGAAAGTGCCATGAATGTGAATATACTAAAAGAAAAGAGAAAACTGCAAAAAAAGAAAGAGATGAAACAATAAGAAATCTCTATCTCAAGAAAAATGGGCTTTCAAATGAAATTAATTTTAACAAGTTACTTAAAATGAAACAGAAATTGGCAATATGCATTTAAATGGTTCAATAACTATTTCAATTATTGGCCAAGTGAATCTATAGTCTAACAGTTATTTTTCTTGATATATACCTAAAAATTGCCCTTAGAGTTCATTATATCACAGTAAGGTCAAAGTGATGTTAAACATCATCCTAACTTTGCAGTTGGATATAGATATTTATACTGTTTGTATACAGTATTTCTTATATATGAAAGTAAGGGTTTTGTGGTACTCTAAAGCATGCAGTCTCAAAAACAGTGTCATGTTATTCTATTTTTCTTGAGTACATTATTATCACAAATGTAGGTTCTGACTGCAGTAACTACAACAAAGAGAAAAAAGTCCTGGTTTAGAATTGTGTTTTCAGCTGTGTTACAGCTGAAGAATTCCTGGAAAGCCAGTAGATTAAATTGAGACCACTCTGGCAGTGTTCTCCCTTCCTGTGACGTTCATGTATAAGAGAGTGAGAAGTAGCACATGCAGTTTCCTAATGCTGGGTTACAAGATGCCTACTGTCTGTACAAATGTGGAGAAAAACATTCAATACTTCCTCTTCTAGAAATGTTAGTGGGAATATATATATTATATATATTATATAATAGCATGTATAATATATATTATATCTGTACAAATCTTAATATATGAATATATTATTGTTGTTGCTATCAATATGAATTATTACTATTGATGAGGTGTTGGTACATGTCACCTTTTCCATGGCACAAAGCAGCCCAGGTGCAGCCCCCTTGGTGCTCTCTGGCTTTCCCAAATGAGCTGTAAGCTGATGAGCTCAGGGAAGCTGCACAGAGCCAGGGAGCTGTAGCACTCTGAGTGACCTGTGGGCTCTCCAGCCTTTGCAAACTCTCCTCCTTGAAGATTAATATTTTCAGGAGCCCGTGAGGAAGTCTGCCAAAAATTATTGTTGTTAAAACTTTGTCCAACCTTAGTAACTCTCTGGAATATTTCGATCAGATCTCAATCCAGATAGCAGGGAAAGGAGCTTCCTTTGATTAACAATGGTTGGACTTAACATAATCTACAGCAGGAAACTCCATCCTTTATCTCAATGCACAAGTAAACAGAGCAGCAGTTGCTGTTATCAGCAGCTCATGGAACTAACTTTTCAACAGTCTTTCAATCCAAAATTTTCCAAACAAATCTTCAGTTACACAGCAAAATAAGGAAAATTAGTACTGTGAGAAAAAGTTTAATGTTACCAAAAGGAAAATCAATACAATTACTGGTTTCTACTCTGTTTTAAAATTTTTTCAACCCCTACAGCATGGATCGTTAGAAGTTAAACTCTGTGGACTATCTTGTGCTCATTAATTTCATTTTGAGAAGCACGTGTTTCAGGATATTTTCTGATTAGAAATTTTAGCTCTTCTAAACAGCCTGATTCTTGGATAAGGTTCTTCAAATCATAGAGATCTAACATCCTGCAACATGGTTGCATTTCACCAGTAAGTTTTATTGTTCTTACAAGTTATTTTTCAAGTTTCAATGCAATAATTGTCTTCTCTCAGTTCCACACTTTAGTAACTGTTCTTTCAAGAGATATTTTATTAGTAATGTGCTGTATCAAAATTATCTCCAAGTGAAATAACCAGGTTAAAGGATGAGAATATTTAGTGTGTTTGTACATTTTACTATTGCAAAGTCCATTTAGTTTTAGGTCTAACATGCAGTATTTATTTTTAATAGTTTATACTGAAGCACTCCTAAATTCCACACTAATGTGAAAGGGTACTCAGAAGCTGACAACACAGTCAAAGATGAAAATCAGTAGGAAATAGACATGCTAAAGCCAGTTGAAATTGAATATTAGTCAAAATATGTTAGGGAGAAGTGTTGGGAGTCACTGGACAAGAAAACCTGCATGTAACACTGCAAAATAACTCACAGGTAAAGAGCAATGGACAGTGTAACTTATAATTTTCTACACTTAGAAAGCAATCTTTTGATTACCAAAAAAACAGAGAAAAAAGAAGTAGCATAGCTGCCCACCTCTAAATTCAAAATTTAATACAGGCTGGATATAGATGGAAAGATTCAAATCACAGAACACTGGAGAACAACCAGAGGAAAAATGCCTGCCATTAGCAAAAAGGTTTTGGTTTGAGTTCCAGCTGCAAACTGTTTTCATGGAAAAATGTCCACATACATTTTAAGAAGCAGCCATGCAGAAACTTAAAATCCTTTGTAGGTCCTACTAATTATTTTAAATGGAAAGGCCTTGCTAATTCCCTAGCAGAAACAGAGAAAAGCTACCTTACTGTCTAAGAATAGAGGAATTCTTCAGCTAGTGCTGAGGAGAATGGGATTAATGAGACTAATGGTCCATGAGCAGATGCTAATTTCTTGCTGCCAGAAGCCAAACTGATTTCAGCTACGGCATTCCTTCACTGGGTGATCCTGGCCCAAAGCCCAGCAAGCAGCCAGGGACCAGCTCCACCGGCCCCTCACGCCAACAGCCTTCAGATCAAATCCTTCTGATACGGCCCAGGGGTGTGCTAGAGAAAGCTAGGAGTTGTTAATACTCTCCAGCTTGCCCTTAGTGAGTTCTGGAAGGTAAATGGATTATGGACAGTCAGTCAGTTTGACTTCAGATCTGACAGCAAAGACACAGTGACTTCATCCTACTCCCAGTCCTTCCTGAACAGCTTCCATGTGTCCTTACTCACAGTTCAGGTGCAGGAATGAAATATCACAAGAGCCCCGAGGCTCTTCTGTGAAACTTTTCCAGGAGTGAATTTGTTCTGGTATCTCAGAATTTGTTCCTGTCACAGAGGAGGGGCTGATTTAGGGTTTAAATGAAGCCTGCAAGATGTCAGCAGCGACTTTGCCCTTTGGCTTCTCTATTCAAAAAAAAATCCACAGGCTGTACAAAGTCTGGCACAATGCTGAAATTTTTCTTCCTGATGTTGCTTTGCATTTCATTTTTTTTAAAAATATCTTCTTATACAGAAATAAAAACAAAGCAGAAATAATATTTTAAAATCTCATTCATAGTTGTGTATTAAAAAAGTTACATAGGTATTGTATCACATACATTGGCAATGCTCACTCTTTTTGCAATGATTGCTCTTTTTACAATGATTATGAAAAAAATAATCTTAATATTCTATATTTTTACTTTTTTCTCTATTTATCATAGTTCAGAGATGGCAGGCATTATTTTATTAAGGCATAATATTCTAAATTATCTACAAATTAATGACTACTTTTATTCTACTAAATCTGCTGGTTTTATGGTTTTGGGGCATTTTGTGACCCTACCTGTCTAGTCCCCTTTGGATGATGAGTTGCTCACCTGTCGGTTTTGCTGAAGACAGGACATATTCAGCCTGTTATTATACAGCATTAATGATCTGTCTGCCCATTCCAGGCAGAATGGAAAGTAATGCTACCTTTTTCTGAGATGCCAATCTACCTTCTGTGTGACAGAAAAATAGTCATGGAAGAACAGAAAAAAGACTCCAATCCTTTTGGAAGCCCGTGGGGATTAACTAGGAGAATGCAGGTTTCTCTTTTTCTTAAAAAATCACCGATTTTATTGGATCTCCCAGGAGCTGTAACACTATTCATCTTTGAGGCTAATGAAGTTCCCTTGTGAATCATGCTGTTTGAACTATGTGGGGCATATCTTGATTAGCATATGTTTCTTCTAAAAATACATTTTGAAACCCCTGGAACTTGCCATTTGTCTGAAAGTCATACTAGACTTTCAACCTTGCATCACTGATTATAGGACAAAAGCTTTACTTTTAATCTTTATGGAAGGATGTCTGGCTTTGACTGCAATTCCTCTCCCCAGTGAAAATTTTGCCCAGTAATTCCCTCCAGAACACAAGAAAAAAAACCCCAAGCTTTCTCAATGTGAACGTGAAATAGCAAACTTTGAGTTAATACTTAGTTTAATATATTCTAATCTGGGGACTCCCAGGGAGATGAAATTTTAACCAGAATTCTCAGTTCATGGTTTTGGTTTTATTTTTTATATTGAAGTCTCTTTCTTGGGGTGTCTGTGGTCCTGGCTTTACAGGCAATAAGGGTTACAATGTCAGCCGTGGGCCTAAAAAGGGTATCATCAGGGAACACTACCAGATCCTGTTCTTACAGATTTACTGTGTGTGCTGTCTGTACCTATCCCTGTTTGAACACCAGACTCAAATGGACAGCTAGGCATGTGTTGTGCCTAACGTTACATTCTCACTTTAGGATTTCAAAGTATAGAGAACAGTCCTGAATTGTGAGCTCCATGCCTAATTGTCATGAAAACTGCAGAGCCAGTTGAAAGTGTGGTTACCTTTACTTTTCCCCAGAAATGTCTTCAGTGTGATTTCCACTGGTTCAGAACAACCATGTTCTGGTCACTGGTCATCCCTGGCAGAGGGGCCATTCCCAGGAAAGCACAAAGTGGTTACTCTGGAGGTGGCTCAGTGAAGGTAGCTCCAAGGGTTGCTGCCAGTGAAAGATGTGGATGTCACAACTGAGCACATTCCATCTCCCTTTAGCAACCTGACCTGCTCTTGTTCATCAGCCAAGTCACTGTGAGGCAAGAATGTAAGCACAGAAGACATTGTCTCTTGACATGAGTCATCTTCTTTTTGTCCCAATCTAAACAGCTTTTTACCCTATCTGATGGATCTTTTTCATACCCTGAGAAATGAAAAATTTTCTTTTCCTACACTGCATGTAGATTAGCACTTTGGGAACTGACGTGACTAAAATGAAACTGCAACAATATCTAACAATATGTGTGGATGGTTTTGTTGAAACTGTATTTTTGAACAGTATATATATATATAATATGTTGAGAAACTCCCTTTGACCTGTATATACTAACCTACTTGAATGTAAAGTGATATACAAGAGAGCATTATACAAGATAATCAATATATTAAACCATGGCCTTAATCCTGTAGCAAAAAAAGAGATGAGTCCTCTTTTTTTCTTAATGAGATATAAAGCATATACTGCAGTTTCATCATCTCTGTCTTTCAAGGACTTACACTGTAATGGAAGATGAAAGCCTAGCTTTCTAAT
The DNA here is from genome assembly GCA_027886175.1 of Phylloscopus collybita. Lineage (NCBI taxonomy): Eukaryota > Metazoa > Chordata > Aves > Passeriformes > Phylloscopidae > Phylloscopus > Phylloscopus collybita. The sequence continues at coordinate 41,526,702 of JAJNNQ010000137.1, read as the reverse complement.
ACAGTTTTTAAGCATTATATAATGATCAGCTTTCAGTGATTTGGTTAATGTGTGAAGCTTCTCATACTTTCTATTGCTTCTTTTAATAAAATATTCTCCTTTTTTTTCTTTTTTTTCTTTGTTTCTTTGTTTGTTTGGTTGGTTTGTTTTTTTTTTTATTAAGTCACCTTCTGAGTGCTGTGTTGCATATCTTTTCCTGGCCCAGCCTGGTGTTCAGCTTGGGCTTCCGGCAGCTCTGATACGCTACAACAATACCTGTTGGTGGGGTCTTGGCTTACAGGCAGTTGGCTCACACTGTCATGGCTGTGGTAAAAAGAGGGGACTCTCCAAGGCTTTCAGGAAACAGAGGTTTTATTTGGGGGGGTCAAGGGATCCCCCAGCCTCAGGCCAGTGCCTCAGAGAGACCCCAAGCCTGGGGCTGCAGGGCGTTTTTGTACAGGACAGTTTGGGAGCTGGGTACAAATTATACAAACCAATAAAACAATTCAAACACTACATGCCAGCTAAATTACCTAAACTCTAACAAATCCAAAACAGGTTTAGGAGTGGTCTCAAGGGAGCCCTGCCAACCAGTGGCTGGAACTCTCGGACCTTGAAGATAAGAATTCCATGATGGACAAAGGAAAAATTATGCATAATACAGGGATGAAACAAGAAAAGAACCAATAGAGAAGAGTCTCCAGGCAGAGACTCAAGTTGTCTTAGAAACCCTTATCAAACTATGATAAGAATACATTCTAGAACAAGAGGCCCTTTCAAGGTATTTAAACTACACTGAACTTACAATATAAAAAACTATACTATATTCATAACTAAAGCTTATAAAACATTTCTTGCAAACCCACATCTGAGGTAATCACTGACACAGAAAATCACTCTCCTCTCTGCATCTGATTTTATTCCGGCATTTTCTGATTTTATGGACTAGGGATGCAGTCAGCAGTTTCTTGATACCAGTCATGGTCAAATGGCCACATTTAGCTGTCATGGGCATGTTAAGTGATGTTTATATACCTCGCTTTCCTTCAAAGTACCTAGTTTCCTTCACATGTGTAAAGCACATCAGCACTCTCTTACGATTGTTCATGCAACTGGAGCCTGCCAGATGCTTAAAGATCATGGCCTGGTATCCTCTGCTGAGGCATGAGGGACATTGGTCATGCCTTAAAAACTGCATTTATAATTATGTTAACTAACAGTATTTTCTTGCTGAACAGTTACAAAAAGATACTTTTTGTCAGACTGGTTTTATGTAATCCTCTGTAGCAAATTTTGCAAATTTTTGAAATAGGTCTTTCATGTGAGGCGAAATAGGTCTTTCATTGCAAAAATTAAAAATTGAAATAACATAGAATTATGTGGGCAAACAGAGGATCATTACTAGCTGTTGTGCTGCTGGCAACCCTCCTTCAGGCTGGAAAACCTCTTCTCCATGAGCTGACTTCTGTTTCAGAGGTAGTTACTCCTATCTTCTGCTGGCAAATTTCATTTGGTATTGCTGAATAAATCTCCAGTTCAAAGTGACATTTCTGTGTTTTCTGCCTGTTGGTGTTCCTCTAGCTCTTAGTTTTCATGGAGATTAACCTTTAGTCAATTAACACACTAATTCCATATACAAATCAGACTCAAAGAGCTATTTCCCAGAGGATGCAAGCTTTTTATCTACATATTCAGAGCTGGGAGTGCCTGAGATATAAGCAGCAATGATCCAGATCCATTTATTAGTCTGGGAAGAACAGACCTGCTACCGCGCAATGCCTTTGTGCACCAGCTCATGAATGCTTTGTTTAGTGAGGCATTAAAATTTTTGAGGTATTCTCCCAGAAGACTGTGTCAAATCCAGGAAGCCTTGCACATCACAGTGGACTTGTATGTCTGTGCTAAGTGACAAATACAATGCTGTAATATTGCAAATGGAAGTGACAAGATAACCTAAGACTCCTATGTCCTGCACAAGATAAGGGCAGTATTAAATGTGCACCCTGAAAACCCCTATGCTTTCCTTCTTCAAGGAAGAGAAGAGAATGGAAACTTTCAGCTGACTCAAACAATTTTCTATCATCACGCAAAGAAAATCACAAGGACTCGGGGAAAAAAGATCCGGTGGTGTTTCTGAGTAACCATCCTTCTAACTCTCATTATGAATCCTTTCTTCTTCCATGTCATCAGACATGAATATAATGTATAAGCGTAAATACATGTGTTTCAAAAAATGCTCTCAGAAAATGAAAAATAACACAGAATGTTAACTGATGCCAGTATGCCACATAAAAAGTCATAAAAATAATGGTGGCATCGTTGCATGTTTATGGTTTCTGATAAAACTTTGCACCTTGTTTAGTTGTAGCATATGGACATAGTAGATACAGATTTTACCGTTTGTGGAAAACTTTAGAAAAAAAGCTGTGTTCAAGGCAGTGGAAGTTCCATGTGATGAGCCTTTTGCCTTCTGGATGACTGAAGTAGCCTGGGTAAAGTTAAAAGAAATCTGATCAAAAGTTTTATTGATCTGTGTATGTAATATCAAAAAATCATTTTTTTCAAAATCAGTCTTCTGATAATTTCCTATTTAAGGTTAGAGTTTCCTCTGAGAAGTATTACATTCCATACCTGCAGTTAAAATTGCACAAGGAATCAGGCATTAGCAAAGAAAATCCAGCAAAAAACAATATATCTTTAAAAACTTTTGAAACATTTTGTTTCTTGAGTAATTAATTTCCATTTTCTTTTGTAATCAAACAGAACATTTTTCATTATCAGTACATTATTCCTAAAACAAAGATGATATAATAATCTTAAACAATTCTTAAATATTTTGTTAGTTTCAGTGAAAATAAAGGTGACTTTTATCTAAAAGATTGATTTTCAGACTTAGTCAATTAGTTTAGTAGGATTTCAATTGTGACTTGGGATGTGACAAAACTAATTTCAAATTTGAATTTAATTTAGAAAAAGTAGAAGATCGTTGAAGCACGTCAGATAATAAACTTTCCTTAGAAGATGTGATAGAACTTCCTGGAATTGTTTATATGCATGATGAATTATAAGTAAAGAATATTAAAAAAGAGGACATTAACTATTATTATGGGAAATTATCTGAAATGAATATCCAAAATACTGAAAAATATGATGATATCTACTTTTGCATTATATTCTTCTAAAACTCTCGAGAGGCCTAATTTTCAAACTGCAGTTATGCAAATGCAACCATTTATCTAGGCAAGAGAGGATTCCTGTGGCATTATATACAAGAGAAAAAATAATGGATTATTATATTGCAGTCGATGAAGTGAAACATATAATCTGAAAAATGTTTCTCAAAATTAATTGCTTAACTTTATCCAATGCTATGTAGCTCATCAAGATAGATTACACAAACTAGCTCCAAAAAGTGTGGAAAATGACCAGTGTCTGGAATCTTGTGAGGAGTAATAATCAATCATCTGGGTATGAAAATGAGTTTTATTTCCCAAACAGCAACAACTAAAAAATTTAAATCCATGAAGTGATCCTGAAGGTGATGTGGATGAATACTGAGATAGGTGTTTCTCTTCCTATCTTCCTACTTCCTTACCTGGAAGTCATCCTAACCTCTCCCATCCAACCAAGCCCCAGAATAATGCCACCTTTTACTGGAACTGCTGTAGAGTCCCCAGTCTCACATTTTCTGATGTATTTCTTTCCTAGCTCTTCTTCGTTTTACCATTCCCATCTATTATGAAGAGAAAGAAATTGTAAATATAGATAGATGACCTTGGGAGCTGATGATACCATATTCCATACACTAGGAGAAAAAAAAGTGTTTTGCTACTTGAAGAGTTTCACACCACTGGGTCAGAACTTTAGTGAGCAGACGGCCACTACCAGATAAAATGGGACCTTAGGAAATCTGAATTCGAAATAAAGACCAACTGTATGAAGGCTAAGAACCAGCCAGTTTACTCAGTGTGTTGACGCAATGTTTAGCTGATCAGTGTTTCTGACAGAATACCATGATCTAGATATTCTGTTTATATTATGTACCTGTTAATACCATGTAAACATGTGCTTATATTCTAACACAGGAATCCTGCCAGGAAAAGATGAAAATTATGATTCTTCTTCCAGCATTGTTTTCTGAAGCTGAGACTGATAAAATACTTGACAGACCATCATCCAATTCTTCTTCCTGGCCACAGCTTCCAGCAAATCCTGGTGCTGGATTTGTCACCCAATGGGAGCTCTGGTGAATGTCTTGCACTGATGACTCCTTCACCACCAAAGGACAGGTTTTCAGGATGGGGCAAGGGCTGTGCTTTAAGAATAAGGCTTTGTAAGTCAGCACCCTTTAGCATCCCCTGCTCTGGCAGATGTCTAGCCCTGCTTCTCCCTGCCAGTGCTATCTGCAGTCAGCATGAGGAAAAGACTCTTTAACTGGCAGGTCTCCAAGCTTGATTCCCTGAAAGCTCAGCTCCAGCCAGGCAACTCTCCCACACAGCCACAACTATGTCTCTGCTTGACTTCCTTCCAGCCAAGGCTAGTGGTCACAGTCATGGTGCACTTTTGCTGCAGCCATCACTGCCAAGGAAAACTGGGCCTAGAAAACCCCTCCTGCAGGAAAAAGATTATATGGAAAAGTAGGGCTGTAAATGCTCAACCCAAAGTGTCTTCCTCTTATCCAGAACAGCTGCAAATTGAAGAAATGCTATTTGTCTGCCTTTATGTTGATTAAAAAAAAAAAAAAATCCCCCAACTCCACTTCTGCATGTCCCATACATCAAAGCACTTATACTTACCTGCTAGATCAAGTCACTTCTCCTCACCAAGTCAGTAGGAGCAGTAGAAAAAAGTACAGCAGCTCTCACACATCTCATTTGCAAAAGCACTATAAGCACTGTAACATCCTTAATTACCTTTTCAAGGTGGTTACAAAGACAGAGAAAAGATGACTCTGTCTGTCTTTTACCTCTTTATTTGCCAAACAGCCTCTGCTGAATCTCAAGTGCCAATTGCTGTAAAGTTACAGGTATGATCCCATCTTTTCCTGAAGGTTTAGATAGACTTCCAGGTTACAGATGGGACAATTTACCTCAAAGAATTTTACTAGAACTCCTACTTTGACATCATCCACAAAGGAGTTCTTCTAGCTTAGAGATGTGTTTTGCAATTGAAAATGTAGGTCCATATCATCTAAGATGTGCAGGCAGGAGGAGTAATAAGAAAAGAAGAAAGAATAACACAGGTTTTGCTCCATTAGATGTTTCTGGTTGAAACTTATCAATCCAAACCAAGTAGAACAATTTCAAGGAGAGGGTTATGAAAAAAAATGATAGTTATATACTGCAGTTTTACTGCTATACATATACATATACATATACATATACATATACATATACATATGTACATGTACATGCACATATGTATACACTGATAGTTATACTGAAGTTTTGCTTCATATTACTTTTAATACGTAGATTTTATGTATTTGTTACAGTAGTATGTAACAGTTGTATGTAATGTAGTCATTTTACTATCATGTTGAGGTTATACTGCAAAATTAACTGCTCCTCTATTCCCCTTCTATCACATTCATTTTCAGATACTACTTCACCATGGCCCCTGTGCAGAGCACAGTCTTCTTCCTCTCCCATCTTCCTTCAGCCTTTCTTCAGGCAACTGTTCTGAATATTTTCCTATCTTTTTTTTTTCTGTCTGTTATTACAATATACCCTATATCTGCCCTAAAAACTTTTAAATGGGGGGCTGTGATTGGGTGTGTGTGATGAGGGTGTTTTCTAACACATCTTAGTCTATAAAATAGTCCATAAAAATATCAAGGAAGCTACTGTATTCCTTGGATTTGCAAAATAATTTGGCCATTTTCTGAGCTAAATCAGTAATTTGTAATAATGCACTAACAAGGAGATCCACAACTCATTTTTCATTTTTCTACCTGTCAGTATTACATATTTTATCTAGCTGGTAAGTTTGCCTCTGACTCATTAATGTCTGCAGCTCATATCATGTTAAACTAGATCCCTGCCAAGCTTTTCCCACCCTGATGCTATCTTCGTGGTCTTTTAGATTAACTGGAATTTTGGATTAAGTGAAAGCCTGAGGCATTTGACTCAGAAAATGAGATTAACATAGATTAAGTATGTTACTGAGGACTGCTAAACTAAAACCTCAGGTGTGTAGATTACTCATTATTTTTTTTAGCATATAGATTTGCTGACTATTTAAAAATAATTAACTTTACCTGCTACCATATCTGGCAAAACTTCATCACTCCCTGATCCCTTTTGCTGCTGGATATCTCATTTGTACCTGCTGTTTCCTCAGAGGTTCTTTCTCTTTTCCATAAATTGTATGTTTGTTCTACTAATTATGTGTTCTCTTTTCCATCTGATACAATCAAAAAACTGTTTCAAAGCATTCCTGTTGGACTAAAACTTGTGTTCAAAGCAGACAGACTAAACATCTTTCTTGGTTCGTTTCCAAATATTTACAATACTCAGTCTAGGAGTGGAGCCCCCATCCAGAAGTCCATATTGCTTAATTTATACATACTCATCAGCAATCTTTAGTGGGCATAACTCCATTTCCTACTTATATTTATAATTCTGACACAAATATTTAATTATTTGGTGTTCCAGACTGGAAAAATTAAATTTGTTGTACAATGATCATAGATGTTGCACAATGATTAAAATTTGCTCTCTGATTGTGGAAGGAAAAAGGAGAACAATTATTTAATAAAGACTGCTGGGAGATGCAAATATATTTTCAGCTTTCACATAGATTTTTCAGGTTTAGTATAGTAAATAGTAAATAATAGACTGCTGTTGAATTTTGAGGAAGAAGTTGCAATTCTGTTCCAGCTCTGCTGTCATCCATGTCTTCCCTTTAAAAAAGAGAAGAAGATGTCCAATGTGCTGGCAAATTATGTAGACAAGAAAGATTAATGTAACGAAAGATTGATATAAAATCAATGGTTTGAGACAAATAAAGTGGAATACACTGCTTGCTATCAAAATCTTATTTCACCCTGAAATTGCAGTTGACATTTACCATAAATTATCTCAGAAGACTACTGCATGCAGAATGAGTTTGTGTTCATTCATGTGCAACTTTACATTAGAGCAGTACACTGGCTAGCTATCTGATTATTTCAAATATGGATTTTAGACCAAACAAAAGGCATGATTCAATATTTAGATTACCAGATCACATTACTGAGTTATGGTGAATATCCACATTAAGAGCATTGACACCAATCTGCTTTATGTGTGGTTTTCCCATCAAAACATCATACCAGAATAGCTGTACTTTGCTGGTTTTTGGTTGGTTTGTTTTGTTTTTTTTCCTTGAAACATTGCTAATTGCTAAGAATTATGTTATAGACAAAATGAGAGGAGGTCATCAAATGTTATAGTTTAACAGTGCAGCATTTTCTAAGGTGCCTTATGCAAAGACATTCATATTCCTATTACCTATATATACACCTAACTCCAACTTTGCAAAGCCATGGTAGTTAGGAGTGACAAACTCCAGAAAGGGGCTTAGGGGGCTTTTTCATCTGCAAAGGCCCTGTATTACCCTTTTGGCACTGTAACAATCTTAAAACCCCAAGTTCTCACTTCAACAATCCTCATGTCAGTGTGTTTTCCCTTTGCATATCTCAGGATCTGGATATTTATGATCTTAATCCTTTATATGTCTGTCAAACTTTTAGGTGTTGTGGAACCCAGTGTCATAGTGCCCACACACCTATGGGCATAAGCACAGGTCTTTATCTGAGCCTACCTCTATTACTGAAAAGAACAAGGCACAGTTGAAAATAATACTCTAATATACATGTTGTTCCTCAGCGTTGCCAAAAAGTAGTGTGATAGAAGTCTGAATTCCAGAATCCTATAAGCATGTCCCAAGGCAAATCATATGGAAGAGTACAATTTTGCTTTCATCATTTTCATTTGCAAATATATTTTACTTTGTGGTTCTTGATTATTTATATCAATGTTCTACAAAAATATTTTTTGTAGGCATGTCATATTTCTGAGGAAATTAAGAAGATGAAGACCAGGGCAAGCATCATATAAAAAGCTCAGGCCATGCTTAAGACATCTTGTAGCACATGCTTAATTTTCAGATCTGCCTGTGTTGAGGTGTGTTTGAAGCAGTTTTCCTTGGAGTTAAACCATGTCATCATCTCCAGAATAAAACTTTCTCATCAATGTCTAGAACATGCATCTTTTAGTAACTACAGCAGTAAGATAGTGCTATAATAATATAATAAATACACATATCTATTTACCTTAGACATATTTGTGCTACTACTGATGGTTAAAATAATTTTAACCAAACTTTGCAAACTAAATGTAAAACTTTATCAAATACCTTTTGTACTGTTTTGTTTCTCATAAAAATAAACATTTGGAAAGAAAAATAGTGCAGCAGGAATTATTAGTTTCTATCTTTTCTCCCTCTTTTCAGCCTCATCCTATTACAAATTTAAAGATTATAAATTCTTACTGAAAAATTACAAATCCAAAAGCTGTAGTAATAATTAAAAGATGCTTGATTCCTCCTGGAGAGTTCCTCCAGGTATTTTTTGGTTACTTTTGGTAAAACTATGTGCTTGTATTCACAAGAAGCTGTAAGAAATCCACTTTTGCCTACAGATTTTAGCCTTAACACTCATGTCTATATATTGTCATATGAGTTTTAGTTAAGCCTGAAAGTTTAACTAATTTAGATAAAACTGTTTATGCTAGATTTTTTCTTAAACAGCTTTATATTCAAAACACTAAAAACACAAAATTCAGAATAGGAACAATAATCCATTATATAAATGAATGATTCTTCAGAATCACATCCAAGTTTTTGAACAGCAAAGATTATACAAAATTTCATTAATAAATTGAAATAAAATTAATTATCAAATGACTAAATAGAAAAGGCAGTTATAACAACTGATTCGTAATAAATCATTGGCCTTTTTTTGGTCAATACTCAGATTCCTATTTCTTGGAACAAAACCAAATCTGTAAATTCTATAAACATTTTTAAAAAGAAAGCTGGGGGAAGGCAAAAGATTTAGCAGGAATTTTTCAGAATGCTATGAAGGAAAGTATTTCTCAGCTTTTCTAAGGATGTGGACAATTTAAAATAGCTGATAAGTCCAAATTGAGTTCAGGTTTAGACTTTAGGTTACGGTAAATAATGCAGAAGGGCACTGCCTTCTGTCCTCTGAAACTTCTCAGATCTCTAAAGTATCCTCAGAAAACATATTTTGAGACATTACAAATTTTAAGCCAAGTGTACATGTTCATATGCTGACACAAATTTGACAGCCCATGCTGGAACTTTAAAAACCAACAGGAGCCTTATACCTCAGAACATTTATTTCCAGACTGTTTTATGGAGTTGGTTATAATAAATGGGTAATTCTACAGAATGAGAAGCAAAGGTGAGTATTAGCATTTCTGTATTCTCACTAAGTTCTTGATTTTCAAACTTGAGTCACAATTCCAGACTAATTTCTTTTAAAATTTTTTTTAATAGATTTTTTTCTTCAAGTGTTGTATTTTAATACTTCTACCCTAGCTCTCACCGGAGACAAGAGCTCTTCATCTCAGGATGATGTATCTAAACCACAATTCTTATAAAATTTATTTCTTTGATTTTGAAGCCTTCACAGCATCCATTTGAGTCTTTTCTTTATATTAATAATCTCTTTTCTGTTTTCTCTACATACATTTCTACGATTATGTGTGTTTGTGGGTGGTGTTTGCAAGTCCTTTAAATGTGGCTGAGTTGAGTATCAGTGGCACTGCAATCCCTTGGATAAAAGACAGCTTGTAATGTTTCTGCAGCTGGGTACATGTTTCTAATGCTTGCTATTCCCTGCTTTAAAGAAGACAGCATATCAAGTAAGTAGCTTGAACTCTTGCAGATGTTGGGATATACACTAATTATTCTTAGGTTGTGGCTGAAGGTCTTGTCAGGCAGAATTCTAATATTTGGTTCTTGGTATGGGTTCTTCTGTGCAGAAAATCAGTCAAAACTTTTCAGTTGTCTCTGCCTCACAAATGAAAGAAAAGGTTTGACCTGGCCTTGGTGTGTTCTGTGCAGGGCTGTTGTCAGCTGTGTTCATTACAATCTCACTACGCCTCGGTGGAGCTGCAGTTGCAATTGCACTTCAGAGAGGAGGCATGCTGAGGGGACAGTGCAAGGTCACGTTCTCAGAACACAGCACTGCAGCTGCCCCTTGGTGCAGAGATTTAGACCTGACAAGGAATGGTAGTCCAGTGCTGGTGTAAGAATACGGATGTGCTGAAATGCGGGGTCGCATGCTTTCACCAGAACCCTAGTTTAAGGGACATGAAAGCATTTGTTTAGCACAACAGATAAAAGGATCATTTGACCTAAGCCAGCAAAAATATGTACTACGAAAATATTTATTGAAGATATAAATGGTAGAGGTGATTTATCAAGAAAAAAATTGTGTGGGGGGGAAAGACTTATTGTGGTCATCTTGTAAACAACCATAGCTAAAGATTCTTGAATTTTATTTTGAAAATTCTGTATATTTTGGACATGTATATGGCAGTCAGAACTATCATTCTTCAATGCCCTTCTAGTTGCATTGAGAATTCTCTGGTGCTCTTTTGATTTTGTTTGATTTACTCCTATTCAAATTCCTATTTGTGTTCCAGGACTATCCTTTCACATTAATTTAAATTTTGGGGGGGTTTATTGCTTAACTCTCTACTTACTCAAATTTAAACGTATTTCTTTAAGTGTTACCTTACATTAAAACAAGATATGTAACTTCTGTTTCGCAGTATGCAGCCATCTTGTTTAACATCAAACTTTTCTAGGGATTATAATGATATATGAAGTGAAAACAGAGAATCATAGAATTGCAAAGCTTGAAAAAGACCTCCAAGATCACCAAGGTGGCCAGTCATTGACCCAGCACTACCATGTTCAGTGTTAAACCATATTCCCAAGTGCCTAATCCACTGTGCCTTTTGAACACTGACAGGAGTGATAATTCCACTATTTCCCAGGGCTGCCTATTTCAATGTCTGACCACTGTTTCAGTGAAAAAATGCTTCCTAATATCCAATCTAAGCTTTCCCTCGCACACCATGAGCCAGTTCCCTCTTGTCCTGTCACTGGTTACCTGGGAGAATGTCTTGGTTTGGAAAGACAGGTATCTGCCAGGGAAACTGAGGTTCCCCTAGGATGGAGAATACCAACCCCTCGCACCCCGACGAATTATAATTTTGCAATCAAGGGCTCTCAGGCGAAGATGTTGGGAATAGGAATAACAGTTCTTTACTAGGAGGTTTAACAATACAAATATGATAGGAAACAAAACCACCCAACCAAACAAACAAATAAACAAATAAACAATAATTTTAGAAGAAAACCCTGACAAAGTCAGAGTTTCAATCTGACCCTGTGATTCAGGATGTTGATAACAGTCCAAACGTAAACAGTCCAAACACTTCTGGAGTGGCAGACGTGATCCTGTCGGAGCAGAGATGATTCTGCGAAGAAACCGGTTCAGGGACGGCCAGGAGGGAGACAGGATGACGAGCACAGGAGACGAAGAAGCTCTTCCCACACCGCCGCGAAGGAAGCGCCGAGCACCCAGTTCCTGCAGCAGGGCCGAACCGCCAACCCCCGGCCACCCCCCCCTCCCCCCCACCCCCCACCGCCAGGGCATGAGATGTATAGAAATGCAAATGCACTGCACAGGCTGGGGAAGGTAACAATGGCCTATCAAGGTGGGTCATCAGGCCCCAAAACAGATGTAAATAGAATACACAAAACCCAGCTCCACAACCCAAGACAACGTTCCACCCCTTATTCTATTACCATCTGTATCATACCTAAATTAATAAACTCCACTATACAGAATGAACCCTCACACTCAGTTCTCACTTAGGATTAGGTTTTCCTGTGGTACACAACTGGTTTTCCCATCTTTCTGCATCACCCACCAAGTGTTACCAGGTCCTTGAGCAAAAACAATCCCACGGGTGGGTTCACCTTTGCCCAAGGTGGGGTTTACCCAAACAGTCTTTCCTAAGATACCTCTCATATGTACTACAGGGACTTTGTCTCCATCCACCGTGTGCAAAGGGGTAGACTGGGCAGGACCAGCTCGATTAATAGACCCTCGGGTGTTGACCATCCAGGTGGCCTTTGCTAAGTTCACTTCCCAATTTCTGAAGGTCCCCCCGCCAAGTGCTTTCAGGGTGGTCTTAAGCAGTCCATTGCACCGTTCAACTTTCCCGGCAGCTGGTGCATGATAAGGGATGTGATATATCCATTCAATGCCGTGTTCCTTAGCCCAGGTGTTTATGAGGCTGTTCTTGAAATGAGTCCCGTTGTCCGACTCAATTCTCTCAGGGGTGCCATGTCTCCACAGGACTTGTTTTTCCAGGCCCAGGATGGTGTTCCGGGCGGTGGCATGAGGCACAGGATAGGTCTCCAGCCACCCAGTGGTGGCTTCCACCATGGTCAGCACGTAGCGCTTGCCTTGGCGGGTTTGGGGCAGTGTGATGTAATCAATCTGCCAGGCCTCCCCATATTTGTACTTGGACCACCGTCCACCGTACCAGAGGGGCTTCACCCGCTTGGCCTGCTTGATGGCAGCACACGTCTCACAGTCGTGGATAACCTGTGAAATACTGTTCATGGTTAGATCCACCCCTCGGTCTCGTGCCCACTTATAGGTGGCATCTCTGCCCTGATGACCTGAAGCATCATGGGCCCACCGAGCTAGGAACAACTCTCCCTTGTGTTGCCAATCCAAGTCTACCTTGGATACCTTTATCCTCGCAGCTTGATCTACTTGCTCGTTGTTCCGGTGCTCCTCATTAGCCCGACTCTTGGGGACATGGGCATCCACATGACGGACTTTCACAGGTAGTTTCCCTACCCTGATGGCAATGTCCTTCCACTCATCAGCAGCCCAGATTGGTTTTCCCCTACGCTGCCAGTTGGCTTTTTTCCACCTTTCCAGCCAGCCCCACAGAGCATTAGCCACCATCCACGAATCAGTGTAGAGGTAGAGCTTCGGCCACTTCTCTCTTTCAGCAATGTCCAGGGCCAATTGAACAGCTTTGAGTTCAGCAAGCTGGCTTGACCCACCTTCTCCTTCAGTGGCGTGTGCAACTTGTCTTGTGGGGCTCCATACGGCTGCTTTCCACTTCCGGTTCATCCCTACGATGCGACAGGAACCATCAGTGAAAAGAGCGTAGCGTGTTTCTTCTGCTGGCAGTTGGTTGTATGGTGGAGCTTCTTCAGCCCGGGTTACTTGTTCTTCTTCGTCAGTGAGACTGAAGTTCTCAGCTTCTGGCCAGTTGGTGATTACTTCCAAAATCCCAGGGCGATTCGGGTTACCAATACGGGCGCGCTGAGTGATGAGGGCGATCCATTTGCTCCATGTAGCATCGGTGGCATGGTGGGTGGAGGGAACCTTTCCTTTAAACATCCACCCCAGCACCAGTAGTCGGGGTGCCAGGAGGAGTTGTGCTTCAGTGCCAATCACCTCTGAGGCAGCTTGAACTCCTTCATAGGCGGCCAAGATCTCCTTCTCTGTGGGAGTGTAATTGGCTTCAGACCCTCTGTAGCTTCGGCTCCAGAATCCCAGTGGCCGGCCTCGAGTCTCACCTGGCACCTTCTGCCAGGCTCCAGGACAGACCATGGCTCCCGGCTGCAGAGTAGAGCACGTTCTTTACCTCTGGTCCCGTCCTGACTGGGCCAAGGGCTACCGCATGAGCGATCTCCTGCTTGATCTGGGCAAAGGCGTGTTGCTGTTCAGGGCCCCAGTGGAAATCGTTCTTCTTGCGGGTAACCAGGTAGAGAGGGCTCACAATCTGACTGTACTCAGGGATGTGCATCCTCCAAAAGCCAATGGCCCCTAGGAAAGCTTGTGTTTCCTTCTTGTTGGTTGGTGGGGACATGGCAGTGATCTTATTGATGACCTCAGTGGGAATCTGACGCCGTCCATCTTGCCACTTCACTCCCAGGAACTGGATCTCTTGGGCAGGTCCCTTGACTTTGCTCTTCTTGATGGCAAAACCGGCTTCCAGGAGAATTTGGATGATCTTCTCTCCTTTCTCAAAGACTTCCATTGCCGTGTTCCCCCACACAATGATGTCATCTATGTACTGTAGATGGTCCGGAGCCTCACCCTTTTCCAGTGCATCCTGGATCAGTCCATGGCAGATGGTGGGACTGTGCTTCCACCCCTGGGGCAGCCGATTCCAGGTGTACTGCACACCCCTCCAGGTGAAAGCAAACTGGGGTCTGCACTCTGCTGCCACAGGAATGGAGAAGAAGGCATTGGCAATGTCAATGGTCGCGTACCACTTTGCTGCCTTGGACTCCAGCTCATACTGCAACTCCAACATGTCTGGCACAGCAGCGCTCAGTGGTGGCGTGACCTCATTCAGACCACGATAATCTACAGTCAGTCTCCATTCCCCACTGGGCTTACGCACAGGCCAGATGGGGCTGTTAAAAGGTGAATGAGCCTTACTGACCACCCCTTGGCTCTCCAGTTTACGAATCATCTCATGGATCGGGGTCACAGAGTCTCTGTCAGTGCGGTATTGCCGACGGTGCACTGTTGCTGTGGCAATTGGTACCTGTTGTTCTTCAACTCTTAGCAGTCCCACAGCAGAAGGGTCATCTGAGAGACCAGGCAAGGTATTCAGTTGTTTGATCTCTTCCGTCTCTACAGCAGCTACTCCAAAAGCCCAACGATATCCTTTTGGGTCTTTGAAATATCCATTTCTGAGATAGTCTATGCCGAGGATGCACGGGGCCTCTGGGCCAGTCACAATGGGGTGTTTCTGCCACCCATTCCCAGTTAAACTCACTTCGGCTTCCACTACAGTCAGCTGCTGGGACCCTCCTGTCACCCCAGAAATAGAAATGGGTTCTGTTCCTACATACCCTGATGGCATCAGGGTACATTGGGCACCAGTGTCAACCAAAGCCGTGTATTTTTGTGGGTCAGATGTGCCAGGCCATCGGATCCACACAGTCCAATAGATCCGATTATCCCTTTCCTCTACCTGGCTAGAGGCAGGGCCCCTCTAGCACTGGTTATCCCCTCCCTGAGCATACATACTAGAGGTTCCTTCAAGGGGATTCAACACAGCATTGGCAGCTTGGTTATAGGAGGCTGAGGCTACTTTCATTTTCGTAGATCCCCCTTGGTGATTGTTCCTCTCCTTGAGCTCACGCACCCGTGCTGCCAGGACAGAAGTGGGTTTCCCATCCCACATTCCCATGTCTTCCCCATGGTCACGCAGATAAAACCACAGGTCAGCTCTTGGGGTGTACCCTCTCTCTCGAGCTGGGGGTCGTTGGGCTCTAACTCTGGGGCCTGTGACTCGCACTGGTGCCACATTGGAACTGTTTGTCCTCATCTCCTCCCTCACCCCCCTTATCTCTTCTTTGAGTTCTTTAACCACGGCAGAGATATGAGCCTGCATCGGGCCATTGATCATACTTTCATAGTTCCTAAGCTTATTGGCAACAGACCCCACTGTCTCTCGATTGTCCTCAGCATTAATTGTTGCAATAAAGGTGGTGTACTGAGATGGCCCTAGATTTGCCAGATTCCACAACATCTGCCCTGTGCATTTAACCTTGTCAGGGTCATTATCATGCTGTCCACTCCTCCCAAAAAGTACCTCCAGCACCGCCACTTCCCTCAGCTGTTGGATCCCTTCCTCCAGAGTTTTCCAGCGCATTCTATGGTGGTGCTCCTGCATTCTTTCTTTGTGGATAAATCTCTCTCTCACACTCATTAAAAGCCGCTCCCAAAGGGAAAGGGGTCCTGGCTCTCTTACAAATACCTGATTTATACCTGAGTCCTGGGTCAAGGGTCCCAAATTCCTTGCCTCACCACTGTCCAATTGCACACCAGTACCCATGAGGTCCCAAACCCGAAGTAGCCAGGCTGTGTAAGCCTCACGCCCCCGCCGTACGATATCTTTTTGCAGGTTACGGAGACTTTCGTACGACAGGGACTCGGTGATGATCTGAACATGTGATTCCCCTGCAGGTTGTGAGGGCCCTCCTTTCTTATTGTCTGGGTTTGCTGTTTTCACCTTAGATTTCTTTGTTTCCACAGGGGCAACTGCCGCTGGCTGTGACTGCCCCTGTGGTTCAGCTGGGACCTGAGCAGTTGTAATCTCTGTGGGTTTCATTGCTGCACCATCAGGCTCTCTTTTGTCAGGGCAGGGGAAAGATTTCCCACTAGCTGGGGAGATGTACTCCCTCAGCATCTGGCTCATCTTTTCTTGCATCTCCTTAATCAGAGCCCCCACCCAAACCGGGTGGTTTATCTCTGAGGCAGGCTGTGTGGCAGGAGCGGACTCTTGGGCTGCATTCTTATTCTCTGGGGTACTTATTAAGGTGCTTACCCAGGCCAATTTCCCCTTATCTCTGAATGCCAAACAGAACAGGCATACCAGCAACACCAGCCACTGTATGATATCATTAGCACTCAGAGATTTCAACCCTTCAAAAACTGGTGGGGTGGACCCAAAAAACTGTGTGAAGGGCTGGGAGAAAATTTCCCCCGGTGCCATTTCCTTACAATAGGTACCATTGTTAAAGTAACCCCAGAAGCACAGAGTTAGCCTATGATAGCTATGAATCCATGTGCTTGCTTTCCAGAGGAAGTTAAAAATCCATGAATTTCTCACCTTATTAATCCACAAAACAAACTGAATGCCCGCCACAGTAGCCTTAGTCATAGGACCCATATTAACATAAGGAGTAGCAAATGGCAGAAATACAGCCACCACCACGTGCCACCCAAACCAGGGAAAGCTAGACCACATTATTCTGGCCAGTGGGCTTTTATCTAATACCCAAGAACTGTTATTCCTCTCTCTCAATGCCCTCGTGCCCCACGTTGGGCGCCAAAATCTGTCTTGGTTTGGAAAGACAGGTATCTGCCAGGGAAACTGAGGTTCCCCTAGGATGGAGAATACCAACCCCTCGCACCCCGACGAATTATAATTTTGCAATCAAGGGCTCTCAGGCGAAGATGTTGGGAATAGGAATAACAGTTCTTTACTAGGAGGTTTAACAATACAAATATGATAGGAAACAAAACCACCCAACCAAACAAACAAATAAACAAATAAACAATAATTTTAGAAGAAAACCCTGACAAAGTCAGAGTTTCAATCTGACCCTGTGATTCAGGATGTTGATAACAGTCCAAACGTAAACAGTCCAAACACTTCTGGAGTGGCAGACGTGATCCTGTCGGAGCAGAGATGATTCTGCGAAGAAACCGGTTCAGGGACGGCCAGGAGGGAGACAGGAATGGCGAGCACAGGAGACGAAGAAGCTCTTCCCACACCGCTGCGAAGGAAGCGCCGAGCACCCAGTTCCTGCAGCAGGGCCGAACCACTCCTGCAGCAGGGCCGAACCACTCCTGCAGCAGGGCCGAACCGCCAACCCCCGGCCACCCCCCCCTCCCCCCCACCCCCCACCGCCAGGGCATGAGATGTATAGAAATGCAAATGCACTGCACAGGCTGGGGAAGGTAACAATGGCCTATCAAGGTGGGTCATCAGGCCCCAAAACAGATGTAAATAGAATACACAAAACCCAGCTCCACAACCCAAGACAGAGAACAACTCCACTAAGCTGCAGCCTCCTTTCAGGCAGCTGTGGAGAGCAATACAGTCTCCCCTCAGCCTCCTTTTCTCCAGGCTGAACAACCCACCCCTTCATTTGCTCTTCATAAGACTTGTGCCCCAGACCGTTCACCAGCATCCTTGACCTTCTTGGGACATATTATTTTGCATTAATATGTGGGGTTAAAATATAGTAAGTACTGTCAAAAAAGGAGTTAAAGGTGACACACAGTTTTCACCAGTTGCTTTAGTGAGTGAAATATTTCAGCTGAAAAATTTTTTTGACATATTATATGCATATGGAAGCAGCAATGCCACACCTTGGTTTACGTTTTTTTCTGGTACACTTATCATTAGACCTTAAATTGGGGCAGAAGGAAGAGTTGCATCAAATTAAAATTCTACTGACCTCCAGCTAAGACCAAACTGAAGGTACAGAAGAAATGGAAACCATTACAATGTTCCAAACTACTGCACTTCTGTGTATCATTGCATTGGAAGTTCCTTTTTCAGTAAGTCTATGATCTCGGTCCTTATTTTCAACTATCATACTGTTTGTGCAGATGCTCCTGAAACCAATTTTATTCTTGTCTATAAGCCTTTACCTTGTGTTAAACTGAAATTTATTGAGTCCTAGTCCTTTTGGACTTTCATTGCAATCCTCCAGTCTTTTTTTTTTTTTTTTTTTTGGTAAGGTGCTGTTTAATGATAACTCACAAATGAAGAGTTCTATTCATAGAGGTAATATACATCCTATCCTAGTGGAAAAAATTTCTTCAGTAAAAAAGTAATCTAGGAACAAGGTCAGTTTGTTCCTCTGTTCAAAATAAAATGTGTGATGTGGAAAAGTGTCCACTTGGAACAAATGGACTAAGAAAAGCAGATTTATTTCAAGTTTAATATTGTAATAATTTTTTGTTTGTAATTTGAAACAGAGATCCAGAGGTGAAAAGTCTGCTAAAATTACCTAATATATTAATCTCTTTTACTTGAAGTTTTCCCTTTAAACACTATTTTGGGACAGAAAACTGAATATGTTGTCATTTCTAACACTGAACAATTTTTTAAATATTCATTTTTGTCAGTGTCACAGAGCTCTATCCCTGCCATAATACCTAAAATGGATTTTCTTGTTATGCTCTAAATTATCCTGTATTTTTCTTGTTTACATTAATCCTCTTATGAAATCATATTTTAGGTTTCTACTTCAGTTGCTTCCTTTGCTGATGCCTTTACAAAGATATTTTTCTGACATTTATCTTTCTCTTCATTGTTACCATGTCTATTTAACCTCATCTTCAAGCATTGTGGAAAACAACTCCTCCAAAATCTCTGAAGTATTTAACTCATTGTATAGTTAATATATAATGAAGGACTAGTCTCTGGTCTTCCTACTGAAGCTATTCAATTTGTGAAGTTATTTAATTTACTCTTTAGTTTATGTTTGCTTTGTCAAAGAAAAATGATGGGAAATTACTTCACCGTAGAGAGAGTGAGGTTATGATTGGTGTAAAATGTAAAATGTGTTCATATTTCCTTTTAGAAATCTCATTAAAAAAGTTAGTAGCCCACTGATGGTTTATTCAGTTCCAGACCCACTGTGCCATGTAGACTGCTCACAGGGGTACAGATGCTTACAGACAGCATTCCACAAGTGTGGATACAATATTTTGACGACTGCTTGGGCTCTGAAGAAATACAGATGCTCACCTGCCATGTGGATCTCTAGCTAACAAGTCTGTACAAGCCAGTTCAGGCCTTTTCACATCGTGTTTCAGCTGTACTGTGTCTGGAAGCACAATACAGAGAATCACTCTCCATGTAACCTTCTCTAGTGTGACATGGCTGGATATCAGCCCCAGCTAGCAAGCCCAGAACACCCAGGCTGCAAGTGCTCTGTTGCAGTTTCAGTGGCAAAGGATTCCCTCAATAGAGGATACACCAGGCACTGAGAATAAATCCTACCATATCCTGTTAGATTTTCCACTGGGTTCACCTCAAACCTAATGGGCATTTTTACTCTGAAATACCCCGCTTTGTACCCAATAGCTGCATTTTATCAAAATGGTACACACTGTGTTTGCTGCAGGTGTGCAGTTGTGAGCCGTTCTTGAGTGAGACGGATTTTTTATGACTTAATGCATCATGTGCTGCAATACTAAAATTTGTCAAGAATTCTCAGTAGTATAAAGGCAGACATTCTGAACAAATATTTTACAGCTGGCACAAAAAAAAAACAACAAACATATGTTCTGTGATCTTCCAGGAGATTTCACTTTCATCTCTCCCTTGTCTAAAACTATCATTTTTAGATTGAGAGAAAAACATAGAAAAACAACTTTTTAGAAAACATTTCTTTTATTTATTTGAGAGATGAAGGGGAAAAAAATTGTACTTTTTATTTGTTTATAAAGATCCAAGATATATTGGGAAAAAATAGCCAAGCACAAAAATCTAACAATTACACCATTCTAAGGATGTCTTAGTCTAGATAATTTCTGATGGCAGAAGGACTGACAACATCTGTGCTCTGACTAAAATAAAACTGAACAATTAGAAAGTGAATTCTGATGTGGTAAATGAGGCTTCAGCTATTGCAGGCACACATTCCCTTATTTTCTTTATCAGCAGATGCTGATGTTACAAAACCATACCTAGCAATTGAGCACAGATGGTTATCTCTGTTCGTCACAAAAGCTCAGAAGGGAATAGGCACTTAAATAGAGAGACCTCAGTCACCCCACTCAGTAAGTTTCCTGTTCTGACTTTCAAACAATATGTCTCTAAACAGTTTTCCAATCGCACACAATCTGCACATCCAGAGGGGTAACCTCAGTTGTGCCCAGCACAGACCAGGCAGTAAATGAAAGCTGACCTCACCTGGCTGAAGCACAGATTTATGCTCTCCCACAAGTGGATCTGCCTTGGGCTTGAGTTTTAATGGCCTCCTAGCACTCTGGGCGCAGCTTGCTCCCTCCTGTCTAAAAATCAGACCACAGACAACTATGGTAGATATTTGATCACTGCAATATATTATATATATATTTTTTAGTATTATTATTATTATTATTTTTCACATTGTCCTTACCAATTTCTCAGGTACACACTGCAGTTCAGGCTGGCTGAAATAAAGAAATATTTCTAATGAAGTTTAAAATTCCTCAGCTTGAGATAAATTAAAAATTATTTTGTTGTTCTGTGGTTGAATTTGCTGAACATGAAGCAAGGAGCACAATGCTTGTGTGGTGGCTGGGTAGAGTTATCTTTCTGGTATTCCAGGAAAGACAATGAGATGAGGAGTAAATGTTGCTCAAATTAAACATGGATTAACTCCATGTACATTTAATTATACCACTGAACAGGTTTCCTCTGATCCTCTCCTCTAATGATGAAATTAAAGTAGCTGGAGATAGAGAAGAAAGTTCAAAGAAGTTGTAAGATTCCCAGAAAACTTTTGTGGCCCTATGACTTCCCTTTGCAGAGCCATATGCTGTAACTTTAGTGATCATGAGTAGCTGGAATCAGAGCATGGCCAGTCCCTTGTCCTGTTGTGCAGAGCAACTCTCTGTCGTATGAATCTCTCCAAGTCAGAGCACAACTTCTGCTCCAAAGAAAGGTGTCTATATCTGTGAATGCAATTTCTCTCTCGTGGTGTTTAATTACAGAGAACATGTTCTGATGAGCTCCATGAAGGCTGAGTGCTTACTCAGTTTATAAAAAAAAATTATATATCTAAATATATTGCACATATATATTTATATACATAACATATGAGATAGTATGTAATATGTGACATGTATTATTAAAATTACATGGAAAAATTCCACTTTATCCTAAATTAGATGGAATGGAATTTATTGATTTATGGCACATAAGTTGAGGGCTCTTAAAATTGGTACAGTCAGCAACGGCATAACTGCCTGAACATGAAAAGTGTCTAAACCTTTTTTGAATAACTGTTTGAACAGCTCTGAACAGACGTAATTTGGTCTCAGTACATTTGCTTAATGGTATTTTGTCCAGCTTGTCTTATGGGGTTTTTTTAGGGTTGTTGTTTGTTTTTTTTCTACTGCCAGTCATTTTCCTTACGTTATCTCTTTAAAATTCTTGGTTACAATGACTTAAGAAAGATCCCTGTATGTGAACAGATTGGTGAGTGTAAAGTACATATTATGCAAAAAGATAGTGGGTGTGTTGTTGGTGTGGCTGTCTCTCTCTCTCTGCTTGCTTGAGAGCATTAGTCATGCAGAAAAACTGGTACAGTTCTATATGATTGCTATGCATCCAGTCAAACTAATACCAGAAACTGAAATAGGCTGATATGCTGTGGAAGATATTCAAATCGAGAACCAAAGGGGAATTTTCTCCAAAATAGTGGTTTCTAGTGTCCATGAGACTGTTGGCAGAATTATCTAAGTATGAAAGAAGACCATATGCTAATGTTGCTTGACTGACATTTAAATAAGGAAGAGTTGCTTGTTTCTGGAACAAGATGCTTGTAAACTAGTCATGAGGTAGGTAGTGCTGGGTGGTGGCATGCATTAATGAAAGGCCTTTGTAGTATCTTTTATGATTAACATATTAAATATAGCATTGCCCTAATGTTTTCCCCTTATTTAAATAGGTCACTGTTTGGTGGAAACTAGAACAGAGAGCTATGCAAATCAAAAGGAGCTTTGTAATCCACATCTGAGTGTCCAATTACTGGCCTCAAGCTGCTTGCATTTTACCTAGTCACAGATTCTATTAGGCCGTATTCAGTATGGTTTTAGGCTGCATAAGGGGAAAAAATGGCCTAGTTAGATCCACATTAGCCAGATCCGTTGTAGTATCTGTAGGGGACTGGAGGATAAAGACTAGTGCTGAAGGTATCCATCTGCCACAAACATTCAAAAGACAAATACCTGCTGAATCTGTATGTCCCGCTACCTCAGCACACCATGCCTTGAAACAATGTGCTGAGGTGCCTTGAAAAAAAGAAGCAACGACCAATGTCAATTTTCAAAGAGAGAAATCAAGGACTATGTTCTGAAAGACAAACTTTCAGCCTGAGGTACCTGAGAACAGAGACATCCCAAACACCTCTTCCACTCTTGAACATAGTTCTGGATTTAAGGCACTCTTAAGTGATTTAGTGATCCCAGGTAAAATGTGCTAATCTGTATTATCATGTTATGAGTTCTTATTTCTTCAAAATTTATTCTAAAATACTTGATTTTCCACTCACTGTATGAAAATTTGAAAATTCATGGTTTTTCTTCAGCTTTTGAATGCTTAGAGTATAAGTAGAAAAGAGCTCAGCTGGTATTCCAAGAAAATTCTTTAATGGAGTCCAAGTACCTAAGAGTACCTTCAGGAGTTTTCAGATCTATCAAGTGAAATTTTGTTTTTCATTCAGTAGGAATGATGTACAAGTTATCACATGTTATCTAAGCCACAGTATCTGACTCTGAGTATCCTTTTAGCCTGTGGCAAACAAAGGATAACACAATTTGGTTGAACTTTCCCTTTTTTAATGTCTTAAGAAAGTGTATGAAAACAGGTAGAACACATCAGCCCAAACTTGATTAGAAATCTGAGTCCATGGAAGTTTGTAAACTGCAGCTCTGACCAACATAAACCTAAGAGAAAGGCACCTATAATAGTTTTCTAAGATAAGAAATGTGAAGTCTCCTTTTATGGAAAAAAAAAAAGTTTAAAAAAATTGAGTTCTGTGTGAAAGAAATTAATTGATATAAAAAAGACCCTAAATTCTAATTTACAACCTAATACGTGCCACTGATTTTTTGTCTTAGATTTTTTTTTGGCTTTTTTTATATTCCCTCCTCATATGTAGGATTTATTTTATTAGTAGATACTTTTCCATTTTGTTGCCTCCAGACCTTATCACACTGAACTTTTCAATAGCATTTGGAGCTGATTTTATTCTACCATGCAGTTGTTACTGATGTAATTTTCATTTTTCTTACAGATTTTCTTTAAGAGGGATTATCACTAAAATAATTACTAAAATGATTTTTAGTATCACTAAAAATACTTGGTGGGAATACCTGAAACACTTGATTCAGGTAAAGAAAGCAATTTTAAGTGACTTCACTGGTGAAAATGATAAATACCTAGTACTATAAGGTCCCTTTGCTGGATGTAGCTAGGGAAGGTTTTTATTATTTGCAGATAAACAGAAACAGATGTCTGCAATAAACTGTGGCCAATTTTAAAACTTCTCAAATGGGAAACAAAAAATTATATTAAGAGTTGACAAAATGATGTTAAACATTTTTACTGGTGTTGATTTTATTGATCACCATATATAGCAATGTGTCTGTGCAACTTTAAAGAATTGTGCTGACCTCAGTTCCTCAGACATGTAATGAAAGGTTTCAGTAGTGTCTAAAGGATATTAAATGAACTGCCTAAATTACAAGGTGAGTTGAAATATGCTAGAGAAGAATAACATTGCTTCACTGTCTCAGAGAACATGCTCTACTCCAAAAAGATTTACTCGTCTATAGCAAGAAGAATCAGGCAAATAATGTTTAGTTTTCACAGGATGAAATGACAGACTGTATCTCATTGTAGGGAAGGGCTGCAGCATGTATGCTTCACCTCTTTTAAAATTAGTGTAGTGTTGCTTTGATAATCTAACAAGAACTTCAATACACAGTAACACTAAATATGTGTTTGTTATAACACTTTTTAGGAAAGGCTAACATAAAAGGCTCACCATAAAGACAAAGTCTTGAGGTTGTTTTTTTTTTAATAAATGGAAATGATAAGTATAGAGTCATAGAATCAAAGACCTTTAAGATCATTGAGTCCATCTCTTAAAGTGTCACAAGTTGCTAGGATCTTCAGCCTGGGCAACACAAGCTTGATTTCCTGCTTTCCTGAAAGCTCTCAGTGAGATTGTTTTTCCCATTCTTCCTCCTAAATAAAACAGTTGCAAAGTCAAGTACAGTAATGAAGACAAGCAGAATGTATCTGGAAAAAAACCCAACATCATTACTTGAAATATAAAAATGTAAAAATATAGAATATGTGCTGTTAACTGGAGTCTGACATCTACAGCTACTACCTAACTTTTTCAAGAAATTAAAGCACGTCTCCTGAAGAGAAGTCACTTTGATCATTACTTTCCCAAACTGACTATGACAAAGGGAACAAAGAGTACATTGAAAGAGCAATGGTTACGATAACAGAATGCGCAAGAAGGAACTGAAAGAAGAAAACACAGGATTTGGGGCAATTGCAAGGACTGACTCATTTTCCAAAAATACGTGCATGCTACGTGATAAAACCCAACAGGTACATCAACACCAAGTATAAACAAAGCACTACTTCATATGTAGAATTTTTGTGTCAACTGAAATCACGTTCATGAGTATTGCTTCATCAAAAATCTAACAATTAATTACTAGACTGATGGCCTGCCATACTTTATAAGTAACTAAAAGAAAATAACAGTGCAGTACAAAAACAGTGCATACAGCACTGAGATTTTTGTTTTGTTTTGCACCCATTTCCCTTTCTCCATTTATATCTCATTGTCTCCAATCTTACTTGGACAACTGCATTTCTCCATTACTGAATTTGTACTTTGAACTTATAGTGCTGCAGATGACAGCACTATTGATCAAAGGACTGCTCAAACCTGAAATGATATCTAGGGGGAAAAAATATATATATATATATATTTGCTTTACGTGTAGACATAAAAGAACAGAGAACAGCAATGAACCTTCATATCAAGCCGTACCATGCAAGCTTAAGAATATGTTTCTTGCTTAACACTGGGGACCAATCAGTGAATTATTTGTGGAGAATTAAGAAAACAAGGAAAGAAATTTCATAACTTAAATACTTGAGATATTATGACTTGAGGTTACGGATGAACTGACCAGAACTCACAAACTGGAAAACTCTAGTTTTTGTATATCAGAACCAGGTTCCTATCACAGTGTTTTCTTAATAAAGTTTTGAACGTCAATTCCAGTATCTAAAATGAATAAAAGATTTTTCTTGGTTTATATAGTGGTGGTGCTTAATTGTATCATTAAAACTCATGTGGTATACTATTTTTCGTTCTTTTTTTAATGTTTTTAGCTTCTGAGATGTGAACTAAGCACTAAAAACTAAGATCCTTTTGATGAACATATTAAGAAATATTATTAAATTATGCTTGACCAAGTTGATGACTTCCATAATGAAATTACTCCCTTGATAGATGAAAGAAAAGGACATTATCTCCCTTGACTTCAGAAAGGTTTTCAGCACTGTCCCCATAAGATCCCCATAGAGGGGTTTATGAAGTATGGGCTAGATGCACAGACAGTGAGGTGAACTGAGAACTGGCTGAATGACCACATCCAAGGGGTGGCAATATAAAGTCTAGCTAGAGGCCAGCAGCTAGTACTGCGCACCACAAACAATGCAGGGTCTGCTCCTCCTCAGTTCTTCTTTAATGACCTGGATGGTGGGACTGAGAGTACTGTTGGCAAGTGAGTAAGTGACACAAAACGGGGCAGAGTAGCTGATACACCAGAAGACTGTGCTATCATTCAAAGGCACCTTGACAAGCTAGAGAAATGGGCTGAAAGGAGCCTTATGATGTTCAACAAGGTGCAAAGCCCTTCATCTGGGGAGGGCAGATGCTATGGCCACCCCACCAGAAAGCAAGACCTGGGAGTAGAAAAGGACTTTGGAGTTACAATAGAGCCAGGAATGTACCCTTGCAGCAAAAAAGGCTAGTGGTGTTCCAGGCTGAATTAGGAGAAGCATTGCCTGCAAGTCTGAGGAGGTGATCCTTTTCCCTTATTTCAGTACTATTGAGGCCATATCTGTAATACTCTGTGCTACTCTGGTGCCACCAGTAAAAGAGACATGGATATACTAGAAAGAGTCTTGTGAAAAGCACTGAAATATTAGGGAAGTGAAGCACCCCTCCTGTGTGGAGAGACTGAGAGATCTGGGACTGTTCAGCCTGGAGAAGAAGAGGCTTTGAGAGAGTTCACCTCTGTGTACAAATTCTTGAGGGGAGGGTGCAAAGGAGACCAAGCCAGGCTCTTTTCAGTGGTGCCCACTAACAGGAGCAGAGGCAATGGGCACAAACTGAACACAGGGTGCTCTGTCTGAACATCACAAAACACTTTTTTATTATGTGGTTGATGGTGCACTGGCACAGGATGCCCAGGGTGGTTGTGGAATCTCCCTCCTTGGAGATATTCAAATGCCTGACAGTTGGCTATAACCAGCACAGCTTATAGAGCAGGGAGGATGGACCAGGTGTCCTCCAGAGGCCACTTCCAGTCTCAACCATACTGTGATTGATTCTCTTCTGATAGATATGGAGTTTTGAACTGGCCTTCAAAAGTACCCTCATTTTTGTTAGACCTTTATTAGAATTTTTTATGAGATCTTCAGCTAGCACTCTCAGGAATTCTGCTATAATATCCATGTTTTTCTTGAATTTGTTTTCACCATTAGGTTTTCAAACCAATGCTGCCTGTTTGTGAACTACTCAGGTTGATGTCTAATCAATAGTTTCACTACTTATTACAACATGGTTAGAAAAAATTAGTGACTAAAAGCCAGTGTGGAAAATTGAGTAGCACAGATTGCCTCTCCTGTCTCACAGTTCTTTGTGCCACAGAATTGGTCAGCCTATGATTTTTTTTTCTTACAAGAAAAGTGACACAAATGAAAACAATAAATCACTCTAATAATCAGAGTGTAATAAAACTTTGAGATGGAAAAACTATTATCTGCTGGTGGATATAATACTCTGCTCTGAGTCAGAGTACCAAGTGTCTGTCTTTCATGAAGAGTCAATTTAAAAATACACGGTAGAAAAATAGACAGGATAGATAGATCTTAAAATCTCCTTATTTTTCAACAGAAGGGCACAGCTTTCCCCTTTTCTTATTTTCTGCTCTTATGTGAACAAAATCTCACAATTCTCTTAAAGGCAATTACCCATACTGTCAGGTCGCATCTCACTTATACTCCATTTCTGGAGTGTGTTTGAATTCTCTCTTTCAAGAATTTCTATGAGCCTGCTCATGTTAGCACAACGCAAATATATTGAAGGACAATACAGATGAATTTGATGTTATATGTCTTGATCAAAATGTACAAAGGGAAATAGTTGCTGGTGTCATATACTTGTTACATCTGTAAATTTCAGCTTAGCATATGTTAAAACTAACTCTTTTATCAAGAGTGTCCTGATGGATTTTATTAAATATGTCATGGTTTAGGAATGGTATTCTCCAATTATTAATCCCATGAAAATCATGCCACTGCTTACTCCCTCACCACCTTCAATTGAGAGCACAAAAGGGAAAGATCACAGGTTGAGATAAGAACAATTCACTGGAAATAGCAATGAAATAAGAAAATGAACAGGAACAGCTAGAATATTAATAACAAGAAGCATAAGACAAATAAATTACATGCATGGAAAAATTGATGAAAATGTGACTGGCTTCCCCACTACGTTTTCTCCCCACGAGAAGGAATGTCCTTCTCCTCTGAAAGGAGAGCCCCTCACTCCCACTCCTGGAAATTACTTGAGGTAGTACGGGAGAACCTCTATGGCCACTGGACATGTTTGGTACTAGCACACTATTTCTATGGATCTGGAGCTTTTCTCTCAGAATATGAGACTGCTGGTGTCGATTCCTTACTTGTTCTTTCACCCACCTTGAGTCTTCTGAAGGACCTGTTCTTACAGCTACTACTTCCATGCTCTGCTCTTCTGTGTCATGAACTGGCTTATTCATACCCCAGATATCAGGAAGGGGATTCTTCAGGGGTTTGATCAAATGCTCTTTCCAAAAGAATATCTATGAATTCCAGGCAAGCATGGAGAAGCGGAAATGCAAATGTGCTTAGATCATCATTGCTTAAATATTTTGCATGATTCTGGGCAATAATCATGTAATATATTACATGATTATCAGAAATACCAGTAATATCCTTCATATAAAGGAAGAGACAGCCAGACACGGAACATGTCCATGTCCTAGTAATTGCATTCATTTTCACGAATGTATGTGTGTGAAACATAATCATTTTTATGAGAACATGCTTTCTGATTCATAAATTCAATATTGCAGTGATCTTTCAGACAACATATATATCCATTGGTAAATTTTCTAGCTTGTTATCTGTTAGATTTCATTACAAATTGCAAAGATGGTGTGTATAACTGAGATGATGCTCTGAACACAATGGGTCCCAAACTCACACTGAGATTAAAAGATCCAAAATTAATTCAATGCTGAAATTTATAAAAAGGAAAGAAGCTGTGACCACTTTAAGTATTGTCACTGTGGCAAGAATTTCAATACTGACAGTGCTCGAGAACTATTAAATCCCCCTTCTCTTCAGAGACCAACCATAATACACATTAGTCAATTCTTCCAAAATGTTCAGGTTGGGCAGACACTGAAAACACTTTTATTGTGCCATTCAGCTTCATCACCAACCCTTATTTTCTTTTTTTGTGTTCAAGAGCCTGACACTTAAAAAGGACATAAACAATTTTTTAAAAATTTGTAGTATCTTCTGAAGAAAAATTTGTTAGGGTGGTGTTAGTCACAATTTGGTATTAATTGTAGCATTTAGCACAATTAGATACCCAATATGGGTAATTATCTATTATTTTATGCTAATAAATTTGCCAGACTTGGTGGTGACAGTGAAGAGAGGGAGACCCTAGAATGGATAGCAAACTGCCAAATTGTACATAATTTTACAATTTCTGTTATCCCACTTGGCAATCATAAACATAAAACATGGAAATAAAAAATATATTAACTTTTTCTAATAAAGTGAACACTTCTACTTTTTAAATTAGAAAACACGTATGTTAAACAAAAATACCAGACTGACCAAACTTGTCAGAAGTCTATTTTTTAATGAAAATTTGATTTTGAAGCTTCCTTAGTTGTATATATGAGAATCTCATTTATTTTAGCTAATTAGCATTACTAATTAAACAGGCCTTAAAATAACAAAATCAGACATACAAATGCAAAGTCATTGACAAAATAGGTTGTCACTTTTAAACTTAATGCATCTAAGTTTTCTTTTGAGTCTTTATTTCTTCCTTTGGACTAGAGGCTTTTTCATTTCAAACTTGCAAAAAACCCTCAGTTTTTGCCTGACGGTAAGCATTTTATTTTAATATTTTAGTAGTGCTCAGTAATTCACTTGATAGCTAAACTAGAGAATTTTGAAAAGCAAATAGATATAAAAAATCAGCTCCAGTTCTTGGAGCTGTGATAGTTTCCAAGACAACTAGACAAGATGGGAAAGTTGAATGCAGTTTTAAATGCTTTAGATGTGCCAAACTGCAGAAAGAAATTGAATTATTTGTTCACAGTGAAAGGAATGGAATATAACAGAAACAATACTTAATCTCCAGAATCTCCCCTCCAAAGCAGTAAAATTATTTCACTCTGTTCAGCTCAAGCCATAAGAACATAGCTTTCCATGGTGGCACTAGTTTGGGAACAAGCTCCTTCTTCTTCCAGCATAATTAAAAAGTACCTGATAATGTGCTTAAACCAAACTGAAAATAAGAAAAGCCTTTCAACTTTATATCACATGAATTTATCCATTTAATTTCAGACATTAACTGAATATTAATAGAAGGTCCCAGGACACACAAATTGAAACTAAAGCAGGCATTTTTTTTCCCTTATGAAAACATAAAAAAAAAAAAGTTTAGATATAATTGAAATCTAAGTATTGATGTAATAAAAAAAATTAGAACTATAATTTATTTCCTTTGTGTAATTTTAGTTACTGATCTGAAGCATAGAAAGATTAGCCCATCCATACAATAATGCCCTCCAATAATGAATTATTTGGTTTGAGAACAGCTTTCAAAGTTTAATTTTCTTGTTTCCAATTTCATACTGTAATGATAAAAAATGTTGTTAGAGTGTTTATTTCTCTTACCTATATAAATGAGTTGGCGGTTTGGAATTTGCTTTATATGCAGAAATACTGAGAGACCAAGTATCACTTCTTAGCATTCTGGGTGAGTTTCAAACCTAGACTTTTCTTATTACAAACCTGAGTGGAACAGATGTATGACTGTAGGTTTTTTCAGCTCTGTTATAATCCTGTTTCAACAAAGTTTTCTTCGAGAAAATGTTCCAAACAATTTTTTTAATATCTGTGGGGCAATTTAATTGACCTGAAAATGTCAGCTGAACAATATGGTACCAGCTGTAGGTAACAAGTGTAACAAGTGTTAGCAGGTGCCAAAAATCTATTCTAATCGGAAGCAAGTAGGTGTCTCTTGCATTTGGGAAAGTGCCCATTTTGTATTTAAATATTCTTAACTTTTGAAATATGATCTTAAAAGCCTCCAAAGCAAAGTCTGAAGCAGAACAACCAGTAGAGCCAGGAATGTACCCTTACAAACTATCTTCAAAAATTTTGGAGAGCAATCAAGGGTTCTTAAGTATAATTTTATTTACTTTTCAGTTGAAATGAAGTGATAAGATTCAGCAGACAAAAATATATCTTTTAAATTTTTTAAAGGGGTAAATATTGATCTACTTTCCTTGGTGTAGACTTGGAAGCAGATAAACTGCAGTGGCTGAAAATTTATAAACTATTAATTGTATTCTAGTAATCCAACCAGTCAAACTATAATTTGCCTAAATCTGTTACCTTAAATCCTTATGTGGAGAGGAAACAAGAAACCCTCCAATTTCATGGTATTTATTTTATGTTCTTTAAAATACACCCCAGATTGGCACAAGCCCAGATCCAGCAATTAAGGTAAAAGGAGGGTGTGAACTATGTGCAAGATGGTAGAAATTTTAATTCTGTTTGTTCTTGGTCCATTGTGTGTGCTTCGTTTCCTGTATGCTTTGTTTAAGAAGGTGTGGCTGGGTGGTAGGAAGAAGGGCTGCCAGGTTGTGTGTTCCTGCTGTGGGTGGGCACAGCAGAGTCTCCTGGAGACAGGGAAAAAATACCCTGAGAACAAGTGAGTATGCTCAGCTAGGAAAAATTTCTGCAGTGCAGACAAAAAAAAACAAACCTAAGAGACATAGCAAGGAAGGATTCTCTAACTTGAGAGAAGGCTTCAAAAAGGAGATGCAACAAATACCAGAAGCAATTAAAAGGTTAAATGCAGAAGGGACAGAGTACCTGTAGAGGGAGGGGAAGAAAGAAGGAAAGAAGGAAGGAAGATGGGGGTGGATCCTTCCAAGTCTTCAATTTTGTCCCATTCAGTTGTTTTGTTTTTTTCTATTTATGTAACATAGCTTAATTTGTATTATTTTCTACAGACAAACAGTCATACAGGTAGGAAGCCTTTTGACTGGTAACATCATGGAAACTGAGGGGAAAAGAGAATTTAATCTCAAAGCAATGGCTGCCTCTGAAGCTAACACAAGTGCCTTGTTGGTAGACCATGTCCTGTATAATTAGACCCTCATATTGTGCTTATCTCAAAAAATCAACAGTAACAGGTCAAGCAAGGCCTAAAATCCAATCTCATGTCCTAAAAGGACATCTGATCTCCTCTTAATTTGCAGCTTTCAGAAAGCATCAATAATTCTGGAAAGTACAGAGCAACCAATGCAGTCTGAAGGACAAATGTGAATACCTATGCTAAGTTACCTGAAGGGATCCCTGGTGGGTTTTTCTTTGCTTCCCGCTGGTCTCACTGGCTCTGTGAATGCTTTATGCGCTTTGGAATGAGGCATCAGTTTTCTGAGAAAAATGTCATTATTCTTTACCCGATCAGTTTGAGAGCATTTCAGAGAATCTCACGGTGAAAGCATTCGCATGGCACTAAGATATTTTTCTCCTGGAATAAGCCTATTAAAAAACTCAGAAATTGTGGTAAGTCTGAAATACGTAATTTATTCTTGTCTTGATGTTCTCACACTTCAATGCCAAAAATCTCAACAAGGAAATATATTTCCTTTTTGCAAAATATATTTCATTGAGGTATAGGAGGCTAATTGATGTTCTAAAGCATTGAAAATATGGCTAATACACACTTTCTGCTAAATAAGAATGCTTAGGAACTACATTAGTAAATGGTTACAAATACAGTTACACTCCACTGATTCTTTGCTTCCTGTTCAGTATTGCATTGTTTATGTGATGAATATTTCAAAGAGACAAACGTTCATTGTAATTTCTATTCATCAAAAGATGACTGAGGTTAGAAAAATTGTTAGATTTTTAACATTGTTTACTCAAATATTGTATTATTGAAATAAAATTAATAAAGAGATAATTTGAGTTCTACTTTTACATTTTATTACTAATCCATTTTAATTTGTTCAGATTTCTCCTATTGATATATCTAATGAAGTAACTATGTTAGTGGACAGTTTTTTAGTGAAAAAACTAATTCTGTGCCATCAGTCTAAATTGCAGTTATTGCTACTATTTTTCTACTGAATTTAAAAATGAATATAGGTATGTATGTTTTAGGTATTTTCATGCTTTGCTAAATCCAGATGTAGTCTGATCCCAGAAAATTGCTGTACATGTATCAATATCCATATCATAAGGATTAATCAGTACAGCTAAAATAATTGGAGAATAATATCTGAGAAATTAAAGTAAAATGAAAGAGAATGGCCAGAGACAGAAAACTGTAACTAAAGCATTAGTAATCCTCTAATTCAGGAGATGTTCTGAGAGAGATGAGTCAAGAGCTTTAAAATTAAGGTAAATAAGGCTTAGCCTTTAAAGTAACTATTTCTTCATCAGTTTTAAGTACTGTTATCAAGCTATAGCACGAAAGAGTGTGGAAAAACATATCAGAGAGCACCTAGAAATCACGAGAAAAATCTATTCATTCTGAATTTTTAAATTCCATAGAAGTATGCAAATGAGAATGTACTTTGTTTCACTCCAACATACCAAGCATCTGTTACCAGTACTTGAAGAAATGACTTATCAAATCTGTTTTAACTGACAGAACATTTGGTATTTCTGATTGTCAGTGAGTCCAAAAGCTTTCAAAGTCACAGTCATGACCCTGAGAGTAACTTGGTTGATCCTGGTGCTAATGACACCAAGGTTGTGGGTTTGGCCCCTGTATAGGCTATTCACTTAAGAGCTGGACATGATGATCCTTGTGGGGCCCTTCACAACTCAATACTGTGATTCTGTGGTGGTTTTGTCACACTTGTTTTTGTCCTCTGAAGAGAATAGTTTTAGAAAAGAAATTCTCTGTTTTTGTAACTTTCCAAAGTTCTAGACGCACCAATTCAGATCTATAAGCTTGGTCTGTTGCTTAGATTGTTGAGATTCTGAGGATATAACTCTTCTCTGCAGTTGGATAATACTTTTTGGAAAGTAATGTAATACAGACTGATTTTACAAAATAAAATTTTACAGCAAAATGCTAAAAAGAGTATGAGAAAAAAAAATAGCATTAATTATGCCTGTGATTATCAATCTGACAGTTTCTTGGAGAAGAAAACATTTGAATATTACAACACATCTAACAAGCCAGTTCACATGCTTTTCATATTCCTTTTGAAGGTCTTTATTTTGGGTTTGTTTGTTGGAATTGTTTACAATTTAAAAAGACAGCTCTATGATACCATGGCTCATTCCTCAATTACATGGATTTATCTGGCAGTGTCCATTGGCTATACATTCAACTACTGGTACACAAGGAGGGAGAGAAACATGGAGGTCTTATTTAGGAATTGCAATTGTGTAGAGCCTTGATATCTAACTGAGGAAATGCGAAGTTCCTGAGATGAGCCTGCAATGCAGAAAACTCTGCAATGCAGAGTCCTGTTTCTTGAACACCAGCTTCCTGTAGTAACACCCCAGCTACTCCGGAAAATGAATCGTTTCACCATGAATTTTCAGTGCATCTTTTGATCTGTGTACCATTTTATTGACAAACAAAATATTATCTATGAAATCTTAAGACAAAGTATTTGTTATCCTCCAAAACATAACCAAAGCAGAATCTTAGAAGCTCTGAGCAATTTCAAAGTATTGGATCCTCAGTGTGAGTTCAAAATGACTCAATAATTATAAACAAATTCTGACTATTTCCTGATTTGTGTGCAGATATTTGGGATACTAAATTTTGATTACAGATTATTTTAATAATAATAATCCATATGTAATATCACCATTTTAAAATTAAAAGTAGGGAAAAATTTAAATAATTTAACTTTAAATAATATTTTTATTTAATACAGTAATATAGTTGAGTATAAATATTCTCTGTTATATGATATCAAGAGAATATCAAAACTTGCACAAATTATTAACAGATAGATTCCTTTCACCCTTTGAGCAATGCTCACATCAGGTTTCTCTTCAGCTAGGATTATGGCTCTATTAAATCTGTGCCTGAGTGGTTCTATAAAAATGCTGCAGAGATGAATCTGTAACATTATATGATATCAACTACATTATCATAAAGAAGCAGTAAGAAGTAAATAGATAGAATGAAAACCTACCATGTGAACCACACAATCAGCTTAGAAAGGACTCTAAGAAACCAATACTCATCTGGGTCATTCTTTTTCAAGAGATGGATTTTTCACAGAAATGAGTTTCCAAGTTCTAAATCACTCAAATGAAAGTGCTTTACCATCTCCAACTTGGACTTCTAGTTATTTCCTCACCATTCATTTGTTGTGATGCTCAGACTAAATTTACTTTTCCTTAGTTTTGTACCATTATTCTCAGTTATTCTGACAGTTTATAACAGTGAACTGTATGAAACAGTTCCAAGATTTGTTTAAAAGAAAGAATAAACTTTTTTATATGCCTGTGCTAAAAATGCCAATCTACAGAACTTTCCACTATTGCCATACAAAAGATCTCTGAAATTCTCTTCTTAAATACGTGAAATTGCATGATAGCAAGATATCTGCCTGCAGCTTCACACACACAAACACATATGCTTACATACCTCCGTGTCATTTTAGAAGTCCGAGTACTCTTACTACCTCATAATTTTAACCTGAGTACAACTTTCTTCAAAGAACTCATGAAACTGCACACATCTACAGATAGAAAAGAATGAAGCAAAGTAATTATATTTTTCTTTGCAATGGAACAAAAGATATGAAATCCTAGTCTTCCCTTGTTCAGAGCTAAGTTTATTTGGTGAAAATGGAGGTGGAATATTGTTTACTGTCTCTTTGTGATGCTTAAGCAGTATACAGAAGTCAGGGAGAACAGTAAAGAATATGCCAGAAAATCACTGGCATAGAAAAGCCTGGACAGTTATTGAATGTTTGCTCAGTTCAGAAGATACTTGGGACTGTTTTGGCATGTTGTGGCTAGAAATAAGGACAAAGCCAGTTTACTGCTGTTACTTGATGCCTGGTATTAAAAAAAAACATGGCATGTGACTTGCAGGTCCTTGGGCCTAATGTGCTTTATTTTTCCTTTTAAGTATCTGTTTACTATAACAAGTTCTTGATATTTATGTTATGCAGAGTGATTTATTTCTCTTGCACTCTTTCCTGTTGTACATATGATTTCAGTTTGAGTGGAATTCTTTGGTGAAATCCCAAACTTTATATTAGCTAAGCCAAACTTCCTATTAATTTGCAAAAAACCCAAAGTTTGTCGCATGAAAACACATTTAATCAATTATTTAGTTCTATGTTGTTAATACAATAACATTATAATTGTATAACTAAACTTTGGACAATGAGAGTATTACATATTTGAAGAAGGAATTTTGATGTTCAAGTTTAAATTGGAAGAATATTTTTGAATCCAAGAGAGCTAAATGTACTTTGTGAGTGACACACACTGTTCAAAAAGAGACAGGGTAGACTAAAGTATTTTACATAATTACCTTTTATTTTTGTGGTAATCTTGTAAGATGAAGACAGTCATACTTTCTCAAAACTGTGTTGAAGTTAATAAACAACAAACGATAAAAGTGATTTCTTATTTGGAATGAAACAAAAAGTAAAGTTTGCAAGGAATTAATATCTGAAATCATGAATTAATGAAGAGAATGTGTCAACATAATACATGCTTACTATATATATTTATGCTGAGCTATAAACTTCAGCATAAATTCGTAAATTTTGTAGAGGCTTAACTTTCAGACTCCACTGTATCTGGATTCCTTTTAAATTGCCATCGAGTGGCACAAAAATTACATTAATCCCGGCTAGCTTCTCTCTTGACATAGAGCAATACCTTACAAAGCATTTAAGCTCTGCACAAATGTGCATAACCTTGGACAATATTTAAAAGCTATGAAAAATCAGACTTGAATATATGAACATGCTAATGCCTGCATATCCAAACTTTCTCTCCTTTAATAATGCTTAAGAAAAATTAAAAAGCAGTAAGTGTTTAGAAGAACACAACAACACAAAACCACGAAGACCACACACACTGCTTTCTGCCCCCTTCCCTCCCCCTGAAAAAACCCCAACAAATAGCAGCCATCTCTAGTTTCCCTCTGGTAGGCTTGCAATTTTGGAACAGAAAATGTTGACTGCTCATCTTGTGTAATCTTCAGTGTGTTAGAATCAATATAGCTTGCAGAATTCTTTACTGAAAAAAAATAGTTCAGATCAGCTGTCCTTGTCTCTGGAGCATTCAGTTGATCAAGCTACATCTATCTTGATATACCTTTCTTCTAAATTAACCATTCAGGTCCTGGACTCAAAAATGGGCCAGTTTGATCTTTCATCAGAAGAAAAATTTGAAAATTCTGTTAACTCCTTTTGCCCCTATTTTTCTCAGGCTACTTCCTATTACAACAATGGCAAAAAGTGCCATAACAGGTAAAGTTTTTCCCTCACTCATCTTTAATACATCAGCTGTGTTAGATGATTCTACATTTCTGAGGCCTTTTTTTGATCATAGCCATGATTATATCTTACAATGTCAGAACTTCTGTAAGAGCACAGCTCTTTTAGAGTCCAAAAAGTTTTGAAGAGCAAGCTATTTTCACTTCAGTTGAGCAAGAAATCTTTTTGCCCTCAGCAGCAAAGGTGAATCATCAAGCTATCTATTAGATGTTAACATATATGCCTCTACAGGTAAAGTAAATTAAAACTAATGCATGCCATAACTCACTCAAGGGCTCTTCTCACTTACAACTTTGCTCTAAAAAATAGGTGAGGGCTGAAACAAAAACAGGTTGATTAAATTCCACCTCAACAGTGGTTCTTTGCTCAATTCCTAGGGAAACATGGGGCTGTGCAGGCTAGCAGAGAAGGGAGATCTATGTCTTTTCTGAAGCTAGAGTATGCTTCAACCCACAGACCTCTGGTGGCTCATGCAACACGTTAAGTGAGGGCACTGGGACATTTTCTTCTTCTGCCCCTTCTTTAGGCAAGATAAATATTTCTACATTATGCTGTTTCTGCTGCAACAGTGTCAAAAGCTCCGAGCCCTAAAAACGGCTCACGTAGCTAGAGATCAGGACAGCAGGTTAAGACAGTCTTAGAATCAATTTAGTATGTCAGATTATATAAGCAAGAGAGAAGAGCTTTCAAAAATATAGTAGAACAGGTATATTTTGACCTGGATGTGCCTAAACTTGGGCACACACTTATGTCTAAGTGGCTGATTGACTTAACTCTTTATTTGCTTTTATGTTGAACATAAGATTAATAGCCAGTAGACAAAAGAACTTAGTATATTTCTGAATGAATCTTTAGTATTATAATCACAGAACTCAAGGCTGGAAGGGATTTCTGAATGTGATATGGTCTGATAGCAATTAGATCAGGTCATTTGGGATGTTTTCTAGTTTAACCCTCTTCACCATCTCAGTGGACATGAAGCAAAAGTCAAACTATATATTCCTGTTTAAAGAATTTTTCTGCCTATGAATTATCCTCTCCTTAGAAGCAGAGTCTGCTAACAGCAAGTGGGTGTACTAAAATACAACAAAACTAATGTTACTGCTTGTGATGTTGGTATTTATGTAGGTGCAGCGCAGATGGTGTAGGCAATGGGATTGTTTTTCTGCTACATTCACATTACATTCTAAGATTTTTATTCTTCTAAAAATATTTGTTTACTTAAAATGTACCAGATTCAAAATTCACAGGAAGTGATTCTACTGCTTTAAATATACTCTTTCAGTGATGTTTTAGATACCCTAAATGAGGATATCTAAGCCCAGGTACAGGGTTATTCTCGCTGTTTTCCGCTACTGCTCCTATTCCCCTCTGGACTTCCCAAATATTCGAGTCTCTAGGATAGCCCTGAGTATTTCTGCACAGAAAGCTGAAAGCCTCCATTCTTTTTAAGGATTAATACCCAGCAGGCAGTCAAGATCTTCACTCACTCCACACAAGTGGAATGGGAGAAAGAAGGAGAAACGCTTGAAAATTTCTTGTTTGAGGTAAAAGTGCCTTTTGGAAAACAAAAGCTCTGTGCAGAAGCAAAACAAAGGAATTCTTTTACTGCTTCCCATGGTCATGCAGGTGTTCAACCATTTCTGGGAATGCAAGTTCCATCTATTCCATCACATAACCATTACTTGAGAAGACAAACACCATTGACCCTATATCTTCTCCATATTTCCCCCAGCTTTTGATTTTGAGCACAACATCATATGGCATGGAATATCCTTTTGGTCAGCTGGGGTCAGCTACGCCAGCTGTGTCCTTTTCCAGCTTCTTGTGCACCCCCAGCCTCCTTACTGGTGGGGTGGTGTGAGGGGCAGAGAAGGCATCACCTTGATGCTGTGTGAGCACTTCTCAGCAGTAGCTAAAACGTCCCTGTGACATCAACACTGTTTTGGTCACAAATCCAAAATAAGCACCATACAAGCTACTGCAAAGAAAATCAACGCTACCCTAGCCAAAATCAGCTCACTTAATAAAAGTTATAACTTAAGGCTGAGTAGCCAACTAATATGTAATTTATAACAGAGTTAAGAGCTTCAGAATGGGATTCTTGAGAGTCAACAGACAGAGCAGGGTTGTAATACTATTATTCCCTCTTTTCTTTGCCGTTCTGTATGTAGTGAAATCCTCCTGCATTGTCAGAAGTGCACAGGACACTGACATGTTCTTTCCAAGGAGGTAAAACTGATACCAAAATCCTTACACAGATACCTGTTTTCTGTGTGAAATTTTCAAAGGATTGTGTGGCTTTCTTTTGTGTGGCCATGCCTTGTGCTTTCAGAGAAAAGGCAAGCACCATCTTTGCTGTATGTACTTGGTGAAATCCACAAGATCCAAATGTTTTAACTATTTTTTGCCTGTATGGAAACATTGGTTGAGTTGGAAAAATTTATTTATATGAGGGGGGTTTTTTATCAATCACATAATAGGTGGAGTTTTATTTGTTGTGCTTGGCTTCATTTATTTTATTGCTTGAAATTTGAGCTGCCGAAAACAGATTATTACCTAAGAAACCTCAGCTTTCATTTATAATCAAAAAAAGTTTCTAGCCTTCCAGACTGAATATTAATTGCAAGATAAGCATTCCCAGTGAGGCACAAAACCAAACAAACTCACTAACCCTGACATGTGCTCTGTTCCAAATCTCTTCTTTTGGGTGGGGTGGGCACAAGGTGTGGTACTAAAATAACTTGAGTGCCTGTGGCTGGCAATACTGAATTGAAACCTCACAAGAAGAGTTTACCCACATCATGCATTAAAACTTATTTGTGAACAAAAATATTTCATATTAGCATATACACTTTACAGTAATTATCCCTACTAAGCTACAGCATGCTCCTTCTTAGTTATCTTTTTAGACAGATCTCTAGCTTCTTTTTTTTCTATCTGGCTCATATAGCAAATTCTGAATTTTGCTAATAGGATCATCAGGGACCTCACTCCCACCTTACACTTCACTAATATGACAAGTACTTCTGTTCTTACTAGAATGAATGAACCAACAAAAATGTACAAGCCATTCACAACATTTATATAACTTTGAATAATTATTCTGTTTTCTGAAAACTTAGTCCCAACTCTTGGAAAGTCAAATCAGGCTTCTGATTGAGATGTGGCATTGTGTTTCATTACACATTGCCTTTTCTGAGGTAACTTCCTTCCTGTGGGATAGTTATCAGCAGTGTGCACACAGCTCCTGATGGGACATTATCATTGTTTTAGTACTGTGATACTACTGTTGTTTGTTTTAAAGAGCTATTCCCCTGTAATGCAGCCTTTAATACCATGCTTGGTTACTTATTTGCTGTTAAGATTAGAAACTAGATGGTAATACCAGCTTTATCATGCAATTAATTGACTGCAATACTGGAAATGATCAATATAGGATGAGAAGAGAAAATGTAATCTTAATGAAAATTTTGAAGTTGAAACTGAAGAAAAGGGGATATACATAACATACTGAACATGCTTCTCTAATGTTTT
This sequence comes from Phylloscopus collybita, assembly GCA_027886175.1. Lineage (NCBI taxonomy): Eukaryota > Metazoa > Chordata > Aves > Passeriformes > Phylloscopidae > Phylloscopus > Phylloscopus collybita. The sequence continues at coordinate 41,485,667 of JAJNNQ010000137.1, read as the reverse complement.
CAATTTTAAAGTACCCACAGAATTAGTCCCTTAAATTGTAATATCTTCTGAGGATTATCCAGGCATTCTTGAGCTTCAGATAGCATATTACACATACAGATTTTTGTTTCATTCACTCCGTGAAATTAATTAAAACATATCAGACAAAAATAATACTAAAAAAATAGCAATCATCTCTCTCAAAATGAAGATATGCAATGAGTTTTCTTTTGCATTGTCTCAATTGCCGAACACTTTTTCTTTGATCAAAAGAAAAAATTCAAGAAAACTTGTAAAAGAGATTTCTTACTTTGGATAAACTTACATTCAGGTTCCGTTCAGAAATCTGCTAGCTATTGCTGGTTTGCAGTTAAGATCGCAGAATTTCTAAAGATTTTTTTTTAGTCTCCAACTCAAAATACTTGATTTTCAAAACAGACCTTAATTAGGTTCAATAACGCTTCATAAAATCTTTGCAAAATTTTCTTCTAGACAAGTGATATTTAAATACAAGGAGAAGACAAAAGCTTAATGTGAGATCAATTTCCAAATGAAATCCGAGTCACAAGTTTTTCATGTCTCAAACAGTGAGGAAAAATATAAAAGAATAATACAAACAGAAGGAAAAATTGGGTAAGAATGTAATTGGGAGTAGAAAATGCTGAGGAGGTCAAAGAGTTTTATGTGTCTGACTAACACAATTAAGGACCAATTAAAAGGATAAAATTCCCACCCAGAATTTTGTTTCCCAGAAAGGAGAAAATAAAAAAGGCTGCAGAATGCTTCATAGATGAGAAGCTAGATAAAATTAATCTCAGAATTATGTCCGAAAGAAACTCAAAGACAAGAATTACATTTTTGAGGAACAAAAGGATGAGCATTTTTTGGGGGCTGGAAGCTTGCAATACTTCCTTCCCTGTAAGAAGTGGGAAAAGGGAGGAGAAAAAACTGTAAGCTGAGTATGGAAAAATACTGAAAAATTGTAAAACTGTTTGTAAAGTCCTAGAAAAATATAAGCAAAATAAGACCCTGCACTGGTTTGGCCCAACCTGTTGCTGAGCAGCTGTTGCATGCCATTGTCAGTGGCCAGTAGACAAAGAATAGCAGAACTATATCTAAAATCTTATAAAGGTATTGACATACCAAAAAACAAACAAAAAGCCCACAAAACCCCCCCACTGGCACCTACCAAGTCTTCCAACGGTAAGAATAGTCCATGTGAACTGGTTTAGTGGTGGGTCTATAATTAGCTGTGTGATCACATCTAGAAATAGTATTAATGGTTCAAGATAGAATAATACTTGCAATGAGTCAGCCTTACACAGGCATTAGTCTGGGAGGCACACTGGGTGATATTTAATTAATGAGAATTACTTTTATTGTTCAGATATAGAATTGGGAGCAAATTTACGTATAAACACGTGGAGACAAAGCTTCACTTAGTACTGACAGGTGGTCTCCATTTAGGTGGTAATGTAAACAGGTGGTCTGCATTTCAGTGGTAGTTCAGAGCAAAAGTAGTTTGGGGAGGATGCTAATAGCCTGTTCTTTAAATTTACATGTTATGTGTGAATGACTAATTTCATGCTATAGTAAAAAAGGGAATTATACTTAAGGCATTCAAATAATATATTTTCACTGTCATATGTAGTACATAATTTGTAATCTCTGTCCTGTAATCTTTGTACTTCATGTATAATGTGGAACAATTGGAAAAAGTGGAAAAATAGTCAAGAATGGTTGAGGGTTTCAAAATTATGATTTTTTAGAAAAGACTGGACTACTTGGGTTCTTGAGAGTCGGCAAACAAAGACAGAAGAGAAACATGTTAATGGCATTCAAGTACATAAAAACCACCTCAAACAGGAAGGGAAGAATTCCTTTCTTATGTTCATGATCAATAGAAGAAAATGAAGAGCTTAAATTGCAGCAGGAGAAATTTACATTACTCATTGAAAATTTTTATATTAGACAAATATCTTTCCAGCTAGCCCCAGACATAATTGCTTGAGAAAGAAAGAATGCCTAAGCAATATCTGAAAGTTCCTTCCAGCCTTTTTATGGTTTTATGTTCCTCCTCTGTGGAGCAGAAGCTCTGGGGCTCAAAAGGCATTTCTTTTCTGAGTTCTTTTATCCTATCCTTAGGCGTTATGCACAAAATGGGGCTGTGATGAAGTAGTGCATTACCAGCTAAGAGGAATGCTATATTGCAAGTTACATTCTGAATAACAATTCAAAGTCAGTAGTTGCATAGAAATTTTGATTGGTATAATACAAAAATCTTCCTTAAAAAAACGGTAATTTTGCCTGAGGTATTTCACCTTTCTCATGAAAAATAATTTTACAAGTCACAGGTTTTAAATGTGAGCAGATGGACAACAGCTAGTAGTAATGAAAACAGCATGGCTTTTAATAAATTCAGGAATGAATCCTGTAGAAAACAAATAATTAGCATCTTCATGTGGAATTTTATATCATTTATCAGCTTTATCAGTACCAACAAACATACATGATGACTAGGGGCACACAACATTAATATAAATGTGAGGGCAGTGAGAACAGCCTTTAAGTACCATTTTCTGTGTGCCCACAATGTATATAGTAAAATTTTGATGAAGTACTGACATCTGTCTTATTAGTACCTGCAAATGGAGAGGTAGATTGATAATTTGGATAGTCCCATTTAGAACAAAGGGTTGGTTTTGGATTTTTTTATGTTAAGTGATTCAAATACATGAAACTCTACAGAAACAAAGACTAAAAAAAGGAAAAAGGGTATTATTAAAATTATTGGAATATCTTGATAAAGTTTTGGGTGATAACATTTAATAATAATGAGTTTAAATTACTCTTGGCTATGATTTAAATTAATTAACAGTTTCTTCTCTCTCTGGTTGGTGCTTTCCAAGTGATGCAGAAATGCAATTTATCAACTACTTCTGCACAGTTTAATTGTTGGGAATTGTTGGGAACTAACACAGTTGGTTGTTTTGGGAATTTCAGGAGTTGAGGTACCCTTAAGAAAGATCATTTTTGGAGGATGCATTCTGACAATCTGGACCCCTTGCTGGAATTGGAACACCTGAAAACTGAGAAATCCAAACTCACAGTTGCTTTTCAAAATTCTGGATTATTGAGCTATGTCCTAGAGACCTCACAGACATGATCAAGTGATCAAATGCTAAGTGATCCACAGAGTGTGGAAAGATGAATTTAAAATGGTACAAGACAGATAGGAGGAACAGTTAACACATTTAAGTAATGTGTCTAAGAAACACATCTTATCTCTTTCTCTCATAGGCTGGCTATGAAGGGTTATTCATAAATGCAGTTTTGTACACCCCATGCAAAATTGCTAAATACCTAATGCATACTAATTATACAGTTGTAAACATCTAATTGTAAAAAATGGAAATAAGATTGGTTTCTAAAGCTACAAATCTTACAGCAGTTTTTAAAACAACCCATACCAAGTTATTTTATCCACAGCAGTGAAAGTATTGCAAATAGTTAATCTAAAGCATGAACAAAATTTAGGATTATATTTTCACTTGAAAAAGATATAGCATTAGGTATCTGTTGTGTCCTCGAGATGGATAGTCCTCAAAATGGATAGTCCTCCATTTAACACTGGCCTAGCCTCCAACAGAATCCTTATTATAGTGAAGGTTGTTGGTTTGCAAAATGAAGAACCACTCCAGTCATCTCAGTAGACCTGCATGTCACTTAAAGGGAAATTTCATTCACATAGTATATGTTTGTACTTGCCTCAAAAGGCTTTTTTTATACTACTATATGTTTTAAGAACACATAAATTCCTCATTTTCCTCAAGAAGAATTAATAGGCTGAAACTAAATGACCATACTGAAATAAATCTTTGCAAATAATTGAAAAATTCAGCCTTAATAACTCATAGAATGGTGAAAGATAATAAACAGAACAGCCAGAAATTACTCAGAGTAATTGGATGTTCCTCTAGGAATGAAAGTCTGTACCATGGAGGCAGTAGTTTCTCTACCATTCCATTAAACCCAGAGAAGAAAAAACAGCCTGATATAAATTAACATCCTGTAGAATAAGGGGGTTGTTGGAGATGGAGAGCAGTGCAGAGGTTCCTTAATCTGGGTTTTAATCATGTGATATTTTTTGTCTGAGAGTACATTTTTCAATATATTCCTTTTTTCTTTGCTTCTGAAGGGAAATGTTTCAGAAGTAGGATCTGGTTTCTTGTGTGGTTTGACTCCATGATTGCTTACTTTCTCAGGCAGAAATTATTAATTAATTAACTATGTAATAAGTTGATATTTTATTAATGGCAAAGGAATATTTAGGCATAGTCACAGGTACCAAGAAGAAGAAAAAGCTCACCTTTTCAAGTGTTCTGCTCTCAAAACTGTGCCTGAGCTGTTCAGGCACATTTAAGAAAATGCTGCACTAATTTAGTCAAGCTACATACGTCCTCCAGAGCTGAAACAGCAGCTGGCAACAGTTTTGTGTTGGCCAGTTCACTCTATATTTGCATTGGTCACTCCTTTCACCTTGGCAGCTATAAATGTAATATGAAGATTAGCTCAGTGGTTAGAGAATTTATTCGTGCTGGCTGCCCAATCAGGCTGTGGTCAGGAAGGCAACAGCATGTGCACAGCCCATCTGCAGCCTCTGGAATCAGTGGGATGATTTCTATTTCCATAATGCACTGTTGTGCCGATTCCCTGCACGGTATCTCCTTACAGGAAAGTTTTTCAAAACAAATTGTCAGTATTTCTCAAAAGGAAAGCATTACTGTTGTCAAGTAACTGTCTAAAAAGATGAGACCATAAGGAGCGAATAATGAAAGCTCATCATTGGCATATGTGAAATTCAAGTTCATGTTGGAAACTATTCCTGCATTACTAATCAACTAATAACATAATGTCTTCGAAGTATGTGTGTTAATAAAGACCCTGGGGAGGTAAACAAAAGAATTATGCCTTTTCTTTTGCCCAAGAGAGCCAGGCTTACAGCAGAACATATGCAATTCTGATGCGCTACAGTGAAAGAGGGAAAAGATCCTCAGTAACTGTGTTTTGTATCTTCAGATTATCCGCTTTTACTCTTGGCAACTGCAGTCTTCAGCAACACAAGAATCTCAGGCATTTAAATAGAGGGCAATGGAGGTTGTGCATCAATGTATTTCAGCTGATATTGCTCTCTGGCATATGCTAAACAAGAGGTCCAGCAGTAGGATTCATAAGGGTCCTTTATATCCCTCCTAATTTAAGAGCTTATGAAATCACAAGCTATTACTTATCCTAGAACTGGGATCATTCAGTTTTCTTAATACTAAACAGAATAAATCACCCTTGAAGGATCTTCAGTCAAGTCTTATTTGAAATGTGTCAGGCAAGACAGCATGTTTGACTTCTAAAATGCAAAGATGAGACCATATTCTGTAGGATAAACTCCCTCTACTAGACCTTAAACAGCAGTTAATTGTAATTTCCTGTATCAGTATAACTAGCCTGGGTCATATCAGCTGAGGTCCTCTTCCATGTTGATTTAGAATCTGTTTATGTATCCTTCCCTCCATCAGAGCTTCTTTTAAAAATGGTTATTTATTTTTTCCAGCTTAGTTTATCTAATAGGTATCAAAAATAGAACTCCAGTAAGGGGTGCTAGAAGGCTTAATATAATTGTTATTTGGGAAATTCTTAATTTTCTTTAAGCCTGTTGATTTTACAGCTTGTCTTTTTTACATAGATATTTTTTAATGAAATGTCTTTCTACGACTTGTTTTTGTCCCATACATTCAGTTGTGCTGAACACTTTCTCTGGGGTAGATACTCACCAGAGATGTAACCTGCTAATGCCAACCATTGTAATGAATCTACTCCTTTCCCTACAGAGTTTTTCCATCTCTAGAAATATTGCACTTCATTTAAATTTTGCCCATTGAAAACACATATTTTAGCTCAAGGACCCCGAGGCGTTATTTTTCACCCTTGAATGTGGATCGTTCCAGTCCTTATAATACAAACAACTCTCCACCCTTAGAATTTCAGCAGCATTATTTTTGCAGAGATTCAATTTCAGGCTGTCTGGAGCAGTGCTGTCCAAGATGTGCCTAGAATATTTCAATAACTGTTAAAAGAAATGAGTTAGTAAAAATGGACCAAGTCCATAATTAGTTAAATTATTTATGGGTTTTCTACTATTAAAAGTCATTAACAACTTTCAGTGCTACATACATATAACCATGTATCTGGTTTTGAGTCAGAAAATCATGGACTCAATTTCATTTTAGGGGAAAATATTATAAAAAGTAAAAAATATCTTTGCTTGTGTTTTGGATATTAGATTAGAATCTTTTGGGGCAAGTAATAGAAGCACTTGGATACACTAGGATTTGATTTTCCTTTATCAGGATGACATTGGAAATAGGCTATTGCAGATAGCTGTCTGAAATACTTGATATTCTGTGACAAATCTAATGGAAAGTGGGAAGTTAGGAAAGATTAAGCAAGAAATGGAGTTCAAATCAAATTACTTTTTATAGTATATAAATCCATAGTTCCTTTCCTTTGAATCATGTATGTAGGAAGAGCAATCACATCCAAACTTTATGTAAAAAACTGGGAAAAGAGGACAGAAAAGTGAACCCAATGAGTTACACATCATGTAATATATATCTGCAAATTGAACAATCAACACTGTAAGGTGTGTAATTAATTTGTTACTAATTGTAAGTCTAAAGGCATTGTTCCTTTAGTTATTATTTAATTCATTACTCTTTGTTCTAGACACTGTAAGTATTGTTTCCTAATATAATATTTTGCCTACTTTTTGAGGGAGGACAACAAAAAAAATTAGAGGAAGGTGTATACAAACGTTAAGATTTTATGAAGTCAGCCTCTGCCATGAGCTAAATGTATAAAAATGTTTTTAAAATATAGTCCAGTAATATATTTCTTGAGAATGTAATGATAGTAAATCATCAGAAGAAAAGGCACAGTTTGTTTATTCTGTCTAATTATTTAATTTTAAAAATGACAACAAAGAATCAAGACAGTTTGGATAACAGGTTAAGATGTGTAACAGATCACTTGCATAAATGTGGGTATTTGATTTGTGCCTCATATCCTGTCTATTAAGTGAAGCACACACATATAATTTGTGCTTTTCCTTTTTAATTAATCCAAAAGTTCTCAATCCCTGTAGAAATCTATCCACGATGTACCAAAATGCCTCCTTCCTGATGTCTGTCCCTGAAGATGAACCTGAAACCTTACACCAAGGCTTTATACTGGATTCACGAAAAGTTAAGCACATAGATACAGTGTCTAAAGTCTTCATCTGAGCTAGTTAGTATAGAATACTGGGGCTAAAAGCATGCCTTCAGCCTTGGAAGGCTTTCAGTCAAAAAGTGGGACTCTGTAGCACAGTGTTTGTATATATGAGATCAGTTTCTGATTCTTGCTTTGACTTGCCTTACACTTAAATCTCACTGAAACCAGGTTTCTACCAGAATTGCAAGTTATCCTTTTCTAATCTATATGAGAGAGCTTCTGTCTCTATTTCCCTTTCTTTATTTCTGGCTTAATGTTTCTTCCATATTTCCTAATGGCGGCTAGGTTTCAGCAGGACCAGAGCTCAGAAGGTAAGGAACAGTCCATATTGGAATACCTGTAAGGTTTTGATGTAAAATTTGCACTGTCTCTTGAACTCTAAAAAAACCCTTTTTTTTTTTTTTTTCTTTTTTTTTTTTTTCTTTTTTTTAAGTTTTCTTTTATTTCTGGGAACTTAGAGAAGCAAAACTTCAGGAGCCTAAGAAATTTTCAGATAAAAAAATTTGCATCTTCTAAAGAGTTGAATTTCCTCCAGGGCTCAGTGCCAGAATAACAGGTATTTTCAGGATGTTAGTTTCAGCTGTGAGTATTTAAATTGTGTCCAAACTATACATTTTAATTGATTTAGTAAAAATAGATTGAATCACATCCTCCAAAGTGCAGAAGACCCATTCCACAGACATTTTCTTGGTATCAGTTCTTCTTTCCTTCCTCTGAAGTAGAAAAGTAAAATGTTTCAATAGAACAATTTACTCTATCAATGTCTTTCTCATTTGAAGGAGAGCTCTAGAACAATCTGTATAATAATTACTGCTTTGATATACTCATCCTCATAGAGAACAGTTTACTCCATCATCTCAGACATTGATAAGGTTCAGAATATCAGTAATAATACAGTCAGTATGAATATCAGTGTGCTAAATAAGCTGATGCATGATTTCCAGTAGTCTAAACCTGAATGTCCATCAGTTCTATGGACATTTCACCATTCTTATTTTTGAGTAAAAGATATTTTGTTCCTCTAAAGAGTCTTTTGTTAAAGAATGAGAGAAACAGTAATTCAAAATCGTACCTATGTCTTATCTGTGGTCTTTTATATGTTCGATTCTAAATTTATACATGTATCTATTACACATGGACATGATATATGTCAATATATAGCTCAAGTGAGCTATCTTGCCTTTTTCTATATGTGTGTTTTATGGCATATGTCTACCTTTTCCTGTCTATGTAGCTACTAGTTTTGTCAGTTCAGGTTTTTTTTGTTTTGCTTTAAGGTTTTTTTGGGGGTTTTTTTTGTTTGTTTGTTTGGTTTTTTGTTCTGTTTTGTTTTTGTTAACAATTGATCTCTATGTTGTGATTTACTGGGGCACAAAACTTCCAAGCTGTTAGTAGTTTTTCTTCTTTCCCTTCAGGGCAACTGCCGAAAATGACTGAATGTTACTAATCACACAATGAACTCTACCCACAATACCCTTCCCTCCTTACCCTATTCAAATTAGACCCCTGTCCTGCTCTGCATTTTAAATGATATAATTGCATATTATAATGAAGTAAGCCACCCAAAGCCTTGAGAATGGAAGCAGACTTGCTTGTTTGTGTTTGATATAGTGCACCTATTGTTCACCAAAGCAAACATTGCCTTTAAATTTGGATCAAGAGACCCAACACTTGGAAATTCAGGGGTTCACTCTTGTGAAGATCATCAGTGCAGCAAGCAGTATTCCTGAAGCATATTCTTGCACAGTTCTGGGTTTGTTAAAGAAAGCAAGCCTGTGCACTGTTATAAATGCAGGACTTCTTCTGAATTTATGATTGATGTTATAGATGTTACTTTTTAAAAATATTCTTACACTGTTATTGGGATTTTGTGCTTATGAACAAAAATCTTGGCATTCACTTAAAATAAAGTTCTTTCCACAACACGCTCACTTAAAATCTTGCTGATAAAGTTTGCCACATATGTTGATCTTTGGTTTGACTTATATAAATCTTGGGCAGCAATCCAAGTATGGTGAAGGCTTACTGTTTAATTTGTTCTATCAACTTAAGTTTTCTTTCAATTGCTGCTAAGAAGTGAAATATTAATCAATCAGCAAACATAGTAAAAATAGTTCTGAAAACAACCTTCAGTAAAAGCTGATATAGAAGCACTGAAGCATGAATAGCCATTTGCACATTAACTTAAGCAGGCAGCTTAGAGACTGAGTTGCTCAGAAACCAGAAACCATAGCACCTCAAATTAGTTCAAGGAAGAATTAAGCTGGCATTATGGCTTTTTCTATGCTACTGTATTATATTTCTAGAAGTATTTTTAGTTTATTGTATTAATCTCTCTTCATTTTTTGTTGGTATGAGGTGTTTTTAATACCACTGACATATAGGATACATCTTTTGCTCGTATGGTCTTTTTGCATGGTATTAGTAAAAAAAGGAAAAATAGGACTAATTCTGAATCCAACCAAAAATATGCTGAAAATTTCAAATTTCAAATTTTATCATCATGTTACTTTTTAAACAACTGATTTAAAGACAAGAAATTGTTACTCTAGATCTGAGAAAACTTTACAAAGTTATGGCAGAGACACGATAATCACAGAATGGTTAAGGCTGGCAGGGACTTCTTGAGATTTCCTTGTCCAACTCTCTTGCTAAAGAAGAGCTACATAGAATAGGCTGCCCTTCAAACAGCTTTTGCATATCTCCAGGAAGGGAGATTCTGGGCATCTCTGGGCAACCTGCACCAGTTTTGATCTTGTATCTTTGTATCTCACAATACAATAGTGTCTTCTTGTGTTTCAGAAAGAATTTTATATTTATTTATTTGGTGTTGCTTCATTAGGGGGATTTTGTTTTGTTGTGTTTTGGTTTTATTTGATTTTGGTTTTGATTTTTTTTCTTGGTGGGTTTTTTTAGTTCAACTTTTGCCCATTACTTCTTTTCTATTTAGATGAAGGAAATCTTATCTTTCTTCCCCTGTCCTGAAACACAGTCTCCAGTATTTACTATAATTGCAAATTGTGGAACAGATAATTTCTTAGTTCTTAACAATTTCTGATAAAGGAATAATAATTTTTCTTTGTCTTTGTTTTTAAGAAAAAGTTGAGGTTTTTTGGAGCCCTTCAGCTCTTTATGAATTTTTTAAAACTGACAGAAAAAAAGTTTCCAGGGCTAAGAGACTATTCCTCCAGAATTTGCTCTGTAAATAGTGCTGTCCTGACAAAATTTCCTTAGATGCTTTATATATCTCCATTCCCAAAACTGTCTTCATAAGCAATACCCTAATCAAGTGAGCACAGTCACATATGTAATTCATTCACGGATTTGATAGAATTAGTATGCTCTATTTTTCACCAATTAAAAATAGCATTTACTCTTGGGAAGAAACTTCAGGGACTGGAGGGTTTTTCAGTTCCCTCTAATGCCAGACCATGGTGCTACCTTCAGCTGAGGACATGACCTTCTTTGTGCCAAATTGTCTTCAAGATGACCAGAACAATTAAGACATATATGTGACTACATTGTCCTTTGCTACATTTTCTCTGCAAATAATGCGTGTGGCAAGTACTTAGGACTTTAAACATGTCTATTTTGTATATAAATATTATATTAGTATTATGCTGTAGAATTAGCACACACAGAGGCTTTCATTGTATTTTAAGACCTTTATATTCTACTTTCATTGTTACTTCCTTTCAACAGTTTTGCAGAGTTACGTTTGTTAAATGGGTGACATTCATACAAAATGTGTTTACTGAATCTTGAGGCAATGTCTGGCAATGGACCATTCAAATTCAAAGTGGTCATGAATCATAATCATGCCAGAATATGTTGCTTAGCAGCATTAGGAGGTCAATATCTCAGAGAGCTACAAATATTGTAGAGGTCATTGTGCCTAGCATGCTCTCATGTCAGGGAACCATGTCATATGGTCATGTCACAAACACACCAAGCTTCTTCTTAAGTATCAGCTGTTTTCTCCCTGCCTCTCATTCTGCTAGAGAATGTTCGAAGACAGCTTTCCAAAATTGGATTCCTCTGTGAATAATTTTGAGATTAATCTTGCTTTTTGTTTTCTCATAGAAAATATTAAATACCTTTTTTTTGTGGCCTTATTTTTTGTAGCTTTTAAACATGTCTTGCATATTTATATATGGAACATATGTATTTACATGTTTAAATTGCATATATGTTGCATATTTTTATAGGCATTATACATATATATTATACATTCTAGTCACTTCAGTACTGATAAGTTTAGCAAAACAAGCTACCCTGGTTGTCTCCTATCATTATATCCTTTGTTCTGAGGACTTTGGTGGCTCTTTCCTATTCTGGTTTTATTTGGTCTTCATATTTCCTGAAGCATGGATCACTGATCAACTTTCATCTGTTTATTTTGCAACATACTTTTCTGTACCTAAGCCTCTATCTAACTAACTGAATTTTCACCTCTTCTTTCTTTGGTCTCTTTCAACTGTTGTTCACCCTAGTTTTAAAAAGTCTTACTAGTCTGTCTTTAAATTACTTGATGTATTACTTTCATATAGTGCATCCAATTTTTCTTAGGATTTGAGACTATTACTTACATATGAATTAATCTCCCGTCCAGTGATCATTACTCCTGCTTTCTTTTCTGCATAGGAATAATATAAATATTGCTAATATTAGAAAAAAAAAATCAAAAAGAAGTATAGAGTATATTTTAATATAATCTCTCTGCAAGTCAACAACTCTCTGGTAGAGAATAAACATGTGGATCTAAGAAAATAAGCAGAGCTGTATAAGACACCTGCATCAAAATTAATTTTGAATGCATACATTTTTAAATCATATATATAACCCCCCTAATTTTTTAAGTTTTATCTTTGGCATTGTAGCCAAAGATAAAAGGTCATGACAACAGATGTTTATTCATATTAGAGTTATATTAGGATGTTCCCTAATCTGTGGGGAACAATAAAATAAAATTCAGCTCAAAACTGCAGCAACAAAGGCAAATCTCAGCATGCATATAAACTTTTCGTCACCTTCAGAGGAGAGGGAAGGTTGTTTGAAGCACTTACCTTCCTGCCAGTACTAGGAAAGGATGAAAATGTAGGAAAGAATTTAAAAGCTTTTGAATACCATGAATACACATCAACTCTTTCATTTTCTATTCCTGTTTCTTTCAGGAGCTTTTCTGAATCAAATCTTAGTCCTAACACATTAAAAAAAAAAATTATGAAAGAACTAAAACTGACCATTAGAGCTGAATTAAAGAAGAAACAGAAACGTTTCTTATTCATTCACGATAGGTGGCAGATTAGAATTTCAATGGACAGGCCAGAGTCACAGTAATTGCCCAATACCACCTTCTAAAGTGTTTTTCAAGGTAAGAACAAACATTCTAGTCTACACCTGCCTGGGTCTATGGGTGAGGCAACAAAACCTCAAGGTCATTGTTGACTGATGATTGGAATTGTGTTGGCTCATCTAAGCTTGATGATAGAAATTAAAAATAAACAAAAAATGCACTGCATCCCTTAGTCCTTGGGATCACACAACAAAGTGAAAAGGAAATGATGATATAAAATATTGTTTTTAATTCTATAATTACTGAAAATAAAGAGCTTTGTTTTGCATTATGCTACCTTATCCCCTTCTAAATAATTGTTAGATGTTGACTCATGTCTGATTCAGATATACAACAATATTCTCAGTGGGTGGTGCACTAACTTAGGAAATTTTTGCATTGTTCTGGCTTGTCAAACTTGTATTTTCATGCAAATCTCGATTAAGTTCACTATAAGAAAAAAATATGGTTTCATAATTATACCTTGAAGTAGCTAGCAGCCCAAATTTAAGAAAAGAGAAGATGCACTTCTTTATAGGAAGTAGTCAGTGTAAAAATGGCTGCTTTTATGACTTAGCTTTCTCTAGCATATCTAGCCTACTGGTCAGGGATTCAAAAATCAAGGTTTATCCTTTGACTACTTGGTGTAATTTAAACACTGTGATGAGCCGGAGCACATGTACAGAGGTATCTTTCTCCTCAGCAGCTGACTGTTCCTGGAAATTTTTATATATTTTTAAAGCAATTCATGTAACCAGTGACTGCAGTACACATATGTACTCAAAATATATGTATGTATTTCTGATATGTCAGTATTAACATTTAAATGTGTTACTGTTACTATGGAAAAACAATTCAATATCTGTACTTTATTGAACCCAGTACCTCATATTCTGAGTTCTGGGTTTTCTCTCCACACTGCTATTTCTCTTCCCAGCCTATGTTCAAACATCAAAATTCAAAAATCAAAATAGTCTACAGATTTTTGAATTGAAAGCAACAACTCTCAGGAGGCATGCATAGCAATATTTTCTTCCTTGTAAAATCACCTTGGTGGGACTCACACAAAAATCAATAAGTATGCCATATTACAAATGTCTTACCACCTTATTTTTAAGAATTCTACTGGAAACAAATGAGGTTTTTTTTGGTCTATTTATCATGGTGGGTAATCATCAAAGAAATACTTCACAATATGTTACTTATCTGTACTAATTTGGATCTTAAATATCAGCAATCCAAAATGAAAAGATAAAGGCTTTAATAAAAACAATTATCAAGAAAATCTCCTTCAGTAAAAAGAAAGCAAAGCTGAAATTGAAGAATTTAACCTTTTTGTTAATGAACAAAAATTTTAAAACATTGCCAGAAAGAACACCTTCTTGCAATGATTTGGTATTTGGTGGGACATAAACATGTAGAAAAATAATCTTCTTTTCAATCCAGAAGCATAATATTTTCCATATAAGATAGTTAATGACAAAAGTTTCTATACACAGTACTGCTTTCTCTAAGATATCAGAGTTTAAAATCAATAATATCCTTTTATTTACAGGTTTCAGATAATGAAAGCATTTTGTAGAAAAGAGGAAGAAATCTTCATTCATTGGTAAGTAGGATGGTTTGATCTGTTGATTAAGCTCCTGTTTAGAATGTGCATTCCTTGCAGTCTCTATGGGGATCCAGATAGTGGCATTATGTACAGTGCTTAACCACAGAATTAACCTAATTCTAGTGTATTTTCTGCACTCTGGAAGTTATTAAAACAGGTTGCTATGGCAATAGCTGTTGAACTCCAGAATAATCAAGACAGTTATAGACTAAATTTGTCCTAACAATCAGAACTAGGAACAATCACCCCCTATTTATTTGTGCACTGTGACAGAGTTGCAATTGTCAGAAAGTCATCCAGCCTTATAATTTTAACAGGACTCCTGGGAGGAATGGAAAGTACAGCTTTGCAGGTGTGGAACACAGAGGAGCCAAGTGATTTGGTAGTCTCACAGAAGGTCGGATGGACTGGGGAATTATTAAAAACCTTCTAAGTCCAAAGATAAGCATCCAATGTAATGTATTATCCTCTCTCTCATTTAATCTTTGTGTGTATAAGTACATAATTTTCTGTTTAAGACCAGGTTGAAATATTCTAAAATTTGTTGCTCTGCTGGTATCTAAAAGCAAAACACACAAAAAAGCAAGCAATTAAACAGACACCAAAACCTGATTGTGTTGATCATAAGCACCCTAGTAAGCTAATCAGGGCCAGGAAAGAGACTTGATCACTTGCACACAAGCAGCTGTATGCCTTAGTAGCACTGGCTGACATCAAACATCAGCATAGTGCAAACAACCCACTCTGGTCTGACTGCACAGCTCCTGCCAGTGTTTGGCCCACGGCCACAAATACTCTCCCAGTCAATGCCAGAGCATGGTTCCAAGTCCACCAAGGAGCAGCAAAGACACTCCCTCCCAGGAGTCTGTTAACACAAGGTTCTTGCTAGAATCTAGAGAGCAAAAGAGTAGTTTTTCACTCTTTCTTACCCTGAAAAAGGGGAAAAAAAAAAAAAAAAAAAAAAAGAGAGAAAAAAAAAGTACACGAGAAGCTTTGGATAATACAATAAACGTATTGTACAATATGTATGCTGTATCATAGATAGATTATAGGTGTAAATGGGCAGGAAAATCTAGATTTTATATGTTATTGTGATACAAATTTGGGAAATTTTAGTGCAGGGGTAATTTCAGGGTGCTTGAATGGGCTGTCTTACACAAATACCTTATGTAATTGATGGCTTCTTCTTCCTTTAGAATCTTAGCAATCCCTCCAATTTTCCATGGTAACTGCATACCACATAAATATGTATTGATCATTATTTTAATTTAAATTAGATACATTATATGGAGCAAATAAATTCTGCTTTCAGTGTATAAGATGTTGTGGTAAAGGATGAAGAGTCAGAGAACGAAATTCTCTGAAATACTTCCTAGCACAATAATTAGGAACGTTTCCTAAGACCATAAAGCCTATCAGAGTTTTTAACCTATTGGGGGGATCAGTGTCCTGACCAATGTCTGTCACTCCTCTTCAGCTGGAAGTGTAGCAAAGGACCATTTTAATATATGTGTTTCTACCCAGAGAAGGAGGTTTCTAGATTTATGGAAGAACACCGTATAAACCCTCTTTTCCCCTGAAATTGCATAAATTGAGTCATCCATCTGTTCCCCTGAACTATGCATCCATAAAAGTGTGCTATCATATGATTAACTTAATAAACCTGACTCCATTTCTTGGTATTTTATGAAATACCTATTTAAGTTAAAAGGTAATCCAGGTAATGCAAACAATTTTGGGAAGAAGCCATGTTTTTGGAGCGCTTATAGGCAGACAATTTACTCATGAGTCATTGTAGTTGCCAGGAAATGGGTTGAATGAGCAAGTTTTGATTACTTTGCGTAAATTGAGTCAAACACTAGTTACTAATTTATGTACACATGGCTGTCTGAGCATACCAAATGGTAGGTAATGCTTTTTGAAATAGTAATCTAATGTTCTGTGTCTGTGGGAACATTAACCAAGTGGGTCAATGCTCTTTAGTGCTTGTAAAATCCATCAAATGTATGCTGTAAGGACATACAGTTGAATGTTGCAATTCAAATACAGAGAACAGTTAGACATCTTAAGACAAAATATATTTATTCTTGTCTAATGAGCTCTTCTCAATTAATATACTGAAAAATACAGGAAGGGAAAAAGCAAGAAAAGAAAAAGCAATCAAGGAAGGATGTTTTTTCAGCTATTCTATGAAAAGTTGAAAAGGAAAATTTGAATGGTGGAAGCACTGAGAAACTTGCAGAATCACCTGGTTTGTACCATGGAAATAGTGCTAACTGAAGTTAATGAAATGTTTATAACCCCTTTAGCAATTCTTAAATTACCACTGACCCCGCTTACAAGTGAAAACACTAGTGATACGATTTGTAACTCCTTCATTACTCTAAATGCACACAAATTTCTCCATTTTCTAGTGCTGGTTCTGTCTACAGAAAGAACAAAGCATACAAGAACAGAAAATTTACATAATAAAGGAACTTGTCATTTTAGAAAATTGTGTTAAAGCTGCAGTAATTTCTAATAAAAATTTGTGGATTTACCTTTCCTCCCATTATTTGGATTTCTGGCCAATGCTTGTGGTTCCTAGGGTTCCCAGTCCTCCACTATTAATTACTGTCCTTAGTCAGATATAAAAAGCAATTAGATTGCCTTAGGTAACTATTTGAACTATTTCTCAAATTTGAATGGACCCCTGAAAGATTTTTTAGTTCTGTGCTTCCATCAAGGTGCCATTATGATTAAATAATGTTTTTCACTACACTTGCATTCTTAAATATATGAATTTAGGATAAATATGGGCAACATAAAAATACATAAATAGAAACAAATTAAAAGGTTGTCTTAAAAATAAAAATAAAAAACCCCACAAAAACTAAAACCAAACCAAACCAAACCAAAAAAACCCAACCAACCAACCAACCAACCAAAAACTGCATCACAAAAACCCCCAATATATGTTTAAATTTGTTATTGATATGCTGCTTCACATAACATGGCTTTTATATGAACCAGTCTCCAGAGAGTTTAAATCTGTCTCATTATGCAATACAGTCTAATCAGAAGAGGAACTGGGAGGAAAGAATTGTGATTTTGAAACACTGACTTCCTGATACTAGGTCATCTTAATATTATTTCTCTTATACTACTTATTTAAGCAGGAGAATTTCCTCTTTTATTTATTTTCCAATTCGACCTTGTGAATTTTTATGAAAAATTACACTTTCTGCCAAAGTAACTAAAGTACTTTCTTTTAGTTCTTACAATGTATGAAGGATTAGCTATCATACAACATTGTCTGGAGGACCATGTCAAAAATGCTCAATCCATCTCAAGACTTCAAAAAGAAGCTCAAAGAATGATCTTGAGACTAATTTTGAAAGAAGAGCAGGTATCAATGAAGACAGATGTGAAAGAAATTCCTGGGAAGTATCCAAATGAGGTGCCGCAAGAGCTATTGGATATAATGATAAAGAAGGTTTACCAGGAGACCTTACTATGCATAACAATGCCCTTGACAAAGGTCACTGGGGCAAATTCAAAGATCATAAATCCTTTGTTCATCAGTACATACCTAACACACGAATATGCTTTGAGATCAAGAGTTTTTAAAAAATGAAGGAAAAAACGTATTTTTATATATCTAAAGGACTGGTATGAGTTACGGCTATGCAAAGCAGCAAAAGAATTAGAAGCAGAACATATTTTTTGGAGAGCTTTAAATTATAGACTTTCAGAATTTTAATTAATTTGCAATTTTTTTAAGACCAACATTAAGCTACCCTGGGTGAAGCCAGAATTATTTTCATGACTACTGCCAAGAATTTGCTTTTTGCATTCTGTCTGTTACTGTCGCCAGTCAGCATCAGCAGACTTGACTAAATAGACATTGGATATACTTTAACAATACCATTCCTGAGACCCCAAGAAACACAAAAAAATGACTAAACTTATAAGACACGCCATTCCCCAAAGTTATGAAAACAATACAAGGCACAAAACTCATAAATGGTTGTCTCTAGGAGATGACAGAAAATTTAAAAATTAATATGCAGTACATTGGTCACAGGAATACAACTCAGGCATATATACTACAATACATTTAATAATTGTCAAAGTACATGAAAGTAGTAGAAACAAAAATAGCTTGAGGACAAGCTAAGAAGCTTATATATATTTTCCATACAAGGAATAATTACCTTCATTACTTTAGTAGTGCAAACGTCTTTCTTTGAAAACAATGTGAATCAGATATTCTTCATCAGGTATGACCATTAAATATTTTAAATCTTAGGTATTATAATTGTTCTCTCTCATTCTACTCCTTGACCAGAGAGATAAGACATTATTAATAGTTGAGGACATACATGCTGTTAATTTCTTGAACAGAATGAGTAATTGAATAAAACATACATATAAAATCATAAAGATTAAATTGTTTAATCTTTATTTCCTTTGCTATGTAGGCAAATGATTGTGCTTAATTCTTCTTTCAGCATAGCCAAAATAATTTTCTATGGATGTGCTGTTCTCACTGAGAAGGGTGTGGTCTGACATTCTTGTTTTAACTACCTCTATACCAGGGCTCTGGCAACAAACTTTGGGAACCCAGCTTCTCCTTATGTCCCATCACATATGAAATATACAGAGTTCATTGCAATTACCTCTCTTTAATTGTCTGTCATCACTTCAGCCTATGCTGAAAAATAACAAGTTGCAAAGGCCTAAACATGAGGACAAGATCAATCTGTGGTTCATTTAAGTGTCTATCTAACAATATGCTAAGTGCTCTGAACTCCTTCCAGCAGAGCAACTACTTTTGGACTCAGAGCAAAACACTGGAACTGTCCAGCTGAATCCAAGGAGACGTCTCTCTCATCCTTGAGGCTAAACAGTTGTAATTGCTGGGCCTAATTATTTTCTTGGATCATTGACAGCATGTTCAGCATTTCGTAAGATCAAGATTAGGTCCAGAAAATTGTAGAACTCAGTCCTGTAGTTTGTTTTCTTTTCCAGTTTTCCAGTACAATTCTAGGAAATTATCCAACCTTCATGTGTGAGCAAATAGTATGTTCAAACTTTCCTCAACATGACTGAAACTGGGAACATGGGCTTTTCTAAAGCAAATTAATTTTTAAGTTTTAATAAGTTTTCACCTGAAACATTGATTTTTATATCTTAATCTGTGAATGTACACATTATATACTTGCGAGTACAGTAACTGTGTGGTAATTTTACCTTTGAGTCTAAATGAAAATGCATCTAAAGTAGCAATGTGATGTCAAAGTGAATCCCATGTTGAACCTAATATGTCTTGTCTCACCTGACAACTTGGTAAATATAAGCAATGAAAAGTTCAGAACTAAAGCCTTAGCCCAAAGGAAATCACAGAATAGTAAACATGGAGAAAATGTTTCAAGAAGCCATGGGAAGCATCTGGTCTTTGTGAACTTAAAATTGCATGGAAAACACATCTGTCCACAAATCAGAACACTGGCAGCTGTTGTAGCCAGCTGTTACTTTGTCCATTAAAAAAAAAAAAAAAAGTAAAGGGGTATTTCTTTTAATTAACCATTTCCTACTCCCACTAATTTGTTATTTATTTTTTTATGTTTTCTTTAGTATGTATTTTTTAAATTAAAATTATTTTGTAAAAATATAAAACATGTAAAAATATAAAAAATGTTGGTTTTCTTCAACATCAATTTACTAGTGGTCTAGGCCACTATGAATCTCAAAACCAGCAGGTCAAAAGAAAATTCATGTGGAAGGAGTTTTTACCGAAAGATATAGGCATGAGTTAAAATACCAAAGTTCTGAGTCCTCATTGAATCTTTATTGCTTTCCTTAAGGCAAAATTGATTAATCTGCTGTAGGAGCTTGGTTTCACCGTATAAAAAAATGTGCTGCACATTTGTGTTCATCTAAAATTAAATATAGAGAGGAAAAGCTTAAACACTTTATCTTTGCCTAAGACAGTTGTCTACAGCTTTTTTTTCTGATATTGCTCAGAACACTGTACCAATTTCTGCTTAAAATAAAGTTCTATAAATTAGGTGGCAAAATATTTATTTAATACATAAATTCTTTGATGCTAGAATGTAGGCATTGCCCTCCTCAATTAAAAAAAAAATCATATTATTTTGAATTGAATTTACTGCAGTGGAATTACAGCAATCTAAATAACGTGTCAAATCTTACCAGAAGCAATTATTACATGTAATACACCATGAGGATTTTACCAATAAAAACATTTTTATTGTCTCACTTTCTTTTTTTATTTTTATAAAAATTCATTTTTTTTAAACCAAGATAATTAGAACTATTTTTAGTAAGTTTAAATGAAGAACAGTATGCTTCATATGCTTTCTATGCTCCAGACTTGGTCTTGTGATTTAGATAATTTAGGAAGCATTTCAAGCTTTACAGTATGTATATTTTATTTATATAATGCTAGAACATATTTTGCCTACTTTATTATAATAGATTTAAATTACTTCCATAATTTTCCTTCTGTGCAATTTTTCATCTAGGTATAATGATTTCACACAAGGTCCTCACTGCTAGAGCTGGTGCTATTTTTTCAATCATGCACGATGTAAAAAGAGTGACTTATTTCTTTATTTGAAGTGTCATTTACTAAAATTGTGTACTCAATGAAAACAAATACGTTTGAAAAACTTTGCATGAGACAATAAAAACAACTCATTAAAAAAACAAAATGGAAACAGAACAGTATGCATACTCTATTCAAAACTGTTTGGAAAACTTGTTCCTTTTGCCTGTAGTTGTGGGATAGTATTTTTAGTAAAAAGTTAATTTTATAAAATTGGAATCTGTAAGTTTCCCTAATAGGCAACTTTTTGAAGTTGGAAAGACTTGCTTTCCTGCAAATACCTTGTTCTGTCTTACTATGTAATAACATTGATTAACCTTCTCTAATTACGTGGACAGCATGCACTGAATAAACTCCACTTGTTTTTCTCAGTAGAATTGATTAAATTGCTTTGGTTGCTGAAAACCTGAGAAACTTCATAGATACTAGGATTATTTTAATAAACCTGCTTTTATTTTTGAAACTCCTAATGAAGGTTGAGTAGTTTTCTTTCTAGTTCTGAGTTTTCACCTTCCCACTTGTGACTTTTTTTAATTATGCTTATAAAAGTATGGTGTATTTTTACTCATAATTGCAGAAACTGCAGCCCTCTAGAACTATGTATGCTTTTTCCATTTTATTTTCCCACATATTCTCATATTAAAATTTCTTAGGAAAAAAAGTGAGATTAAACTAGACAATATTTTAAAAATATTTTCTGGAAAAGTACAACACTTGTTATCTACTTTCTCACACTAAACCTAGTTGAATTCCTCATATCAACTTTGGTTTTTTGACTTGATAATATAAGCTGGTCTGTACAGTGAACATACTTGTGAATTTATCATAGAAAGGATCTGTTCAGAGAAGAGTCATCTCATCAGTGACACTCTTCCATCTCTTCCACTTCTTTCCTTGTACTTGGGCAGTTTAAATAGTAAAGAGGAGATGATGGTCCTCTCTAAAAGACTGAATGTTTTACAGCTGGCAACAATAATATTAAGTACTATTGAAAACATTCCACCTCAGTGGTCTTACATACAGAATTTTTTCCTCAAGTTATTGATTAGCAAAATTGCTGTATTTTCTGCAGCTATAGGTATGCTGTACATTTGTGTCTTACTGTCTAAAGGCATTAACTTATGAAAGGTCTACTGTCATATGCTACAATGGAGTCTCCAGATCCAACTTTGCTCTGAATGATATTGGTTTTCTTTTGGCTGAAACAACAATGGAATGATACACGTATTTGACAATAGTGAATCATTGGAAACAGTGATTAGTGATCATATAAGGATCTTGTGCTCACAACAGCACTGTGATAACTCAGCTCTATAAATTTTCCACTGATGAAATATTTGCTGTTAAAAGTGAGACATTAACTGTCTGAAAGCTGGAGTCTTTTTGTTAATCTGCCTCTTGTTCTCTCTGGATTAACCAAACTTGGATCCATACTTACTCCGTTTCATTAGCATGTGGCTTCCAATAGAATGGCAAAAAAAAAGAAGGTTGGTCATGGCAAGTCTGTCAGTGAGCCAGCTTTTGAGATGTTCAGTATCATGTGATATAGGTAAAGAATGTCATTATTAGTGTTTTTTTTCATTATTCATACTGGCTTCTTGCATTACCTCTGATCTATTAGATCATAAACATGCCATTAATTACCTTAATTACTTGTGTATGAGGTAAAATGTTTCTGTATGCATCAGCAGAGGAAAACTGATTTCAACCAACAGACAGTATTTATGAGGTCAGACCTAAAGAGCATTCGTTTGAGTACCTCTAGCTTACTCAAGAAATCTGAAACATTTCTAAGACTGGAGCATATTTTCAGAGAAAATCTTTTTGAGATTGATAAAGATTGATAAAATTAAGATTATTATTTTCAGATAATATTTCTTAAATATAATTCTTTTTATTTTTTGGGTTTCACATGAAAGCAAATAAATCACTATTTTTAATTTTTTTTTTTGCATACTCTAGAATATTTTGCCTTTTTTTAATAATATTAAGTATATTCTTCAAGTATGTTGACATTTTAGTCTGGCTATGTAGCAGGGCTATTGTATCGAAATGAGGATTCAGATGTCCTCTATGATGTCATCATAACAAGGAAAGAGAAACACTATCTTGGATTTGAAAACCCCTAAATCTGTTTGTACTTTAAAAAAAATCTGATTCTCTGAATTAGGTTTACAGGAAGAAATTTAGTTTTTTCAGGTTTAGATTTACTTTAACTACAAGAAGAGAAATCATTTACTTGTGCCATACCACAGGTCTGATCCCTCTATAGGAGACCTGGAAGTAAACGTGAAAATAGCCACAATTACTTTTAGACCTATATTAATAAAAGTAAATAAAGGTTCTAATTCAATTAAATTGCTTATAATTGAATGAACTCTTTTGACTGTGAGATCATTCTAAATGGATAAACAGCAAGATTTATGATTAAACAGGCAACCTGTTAATTCAATCTACCAGCCTTAGGTTTTGTGTTTTTTTTTTCTTTATTACAAATATAGTAATACATTTGTCCAAACCTAAAGGAAAAAAATATTGACTTCAAATATCACTGATGAAGGATATGTTCAGAAAATGTACAAGTAGACAGCAATGCCTCACTTCCTTCCTGAGCTCAGTGTAGTGTTTTCTCTTACATTTTTTTTCCAAAACAAAAATAATCTATTGGTTTGGAATGTCTTTGTTTCATTGGGGCTACCTAGCATGTGTAGCAATGTCTGGAAATTCTACTTATAAAACTATTCAGTCAAGATAGAATTTGGGCCAAAACAATCAGTATCAGACCCTGAGCAGCTTTCTCTGAGAAGAGAGCCTTATCTGTCTATAAAAGTACAATCTAAGTGCCTCATATAGCATGTGGACAGTTGTTCAGAAATAAAAAGATCTTAGAGCTCTGTCTTAATAACTGAAAAATAATTTTCACAGCAGGAAATTGTGTACCTCTCTATCTAGAGATGTAACTGCAGAAAGTATTGATGCAAGCTTACTTCAGCATGTTTTCCCTAACATTTGTGGGTTTGAAACAAATTGTCTACATACATTTTCCATTATGGGAGTGGCATTTTTAATGGAATACTGTTATAACATAAAATTGTTCAGCTATCATCTACCTGGCCCTAATCAGTTAACTCTTTCCCAAATGAATGAACTGTGAACTAGGACAAGACCATGACCTTTGCTAAGGATGAGTAAACTGAAATACATGAGCGTGGGTGAAAGTATTCAAGGTGACATCGGTGTCAGAGAACAAATCTAGAAGATTTTGTTGTACTGAAACAGATGTAGTCTCTACAGGGAACAACACCTTTCATGTCTACTCCTAGCTTTAGCATTTTGAGCTCAGATTCTGTTCTCTGTGTTATGCATACTCTTCTATGAAAAAAGTAGAGCCCTAGGTGTAACAAATGCAATGTTTTGTCAGCATATCAAAAAGCCTTGGCAGTAGCAGTTATTAATTTTACCCAAATTCTGACACACTACTACCTACATCTTGTCTTCATAGGTTCTCCAGCTGCCATAGAGCTGACTTGAGCAGTTGCTCTGTGGGAAACTGTTATGTAAATAGAATGCATATATTGGCTGGACTACCAATTCACACTCTTTTGACACAACGACTCTAATACACCCGCTCTCCCTCACCTCCCACCCTCACACCAAGATGTGGAAGATGGAACAATATGATGATTTTCTTCTACAATAACTGCTAGGTCCAATTATGTGTAGCAAACAGGCATTTCAGGTTGGTTTCAACCCATTATGACTTGTAATGGCTTTGGCAGACCAATGTGGTTTCAGTGAAGAATACATGATTCCTTCATTAGGTCTACCATGTGTTTATTCAGTTATTTGGCCATTTAGCATAAATTTGGTGATATGTCTAGTAGGGAGCCTTTTTGAGGTCATCTAGCCCATTTATTAATGACTACTTTTTCAGCTAATGTTAGTTCCAGGCTCACATTCACTCACCATCTAAAATAAATTTAAGAAGCCCACAGAAACTATTTCAGTTCTTGTTCCTATGCTTTGCTGTAAAGTAGAGGAAATAAATTTTAAAAAATGCATATTGCAATTTTTTTTTGTCTTCAAACATGTAACTTAGAAATTAGAATATTGTTAAGTTTTATTAACCTAGTGGGACACTTAAAGCTGTCTCATTCATCAGGAATATTTAATATAACACTGAACCTTATCTTTGTCTATGTGGTACTTTAATGCTAAAAGTATTTGTATATTTAGCTCATGTGCACAGTCAATGAAGAGTCTCTCTTCTGAGAAGCAGGATAAAGATCTCAAAACTTACTACATGCTGACAGCTTTTCTGGACTGCTTCCAACAAGAAGGTATGAGAACCTTTTGAAAATAGGTACAGAAGTGCATCCTTTCCTTGTTATGCTTGGTAATATGCCTTGGTTCTCTCCTCACAATTTATTCTTGGAGGTCATCTGTGGTGCCTGCATTTTGAAGAACATGTTTTTGACTACTTAAGTGCTTTAACAATATTTTGCATACATGAAATTGCAGGTTGTCCTGGTCAACCTCTAAGTGTGATGAATGATGCTGAGGATTTATGGGTCAATTTGTGGATGTATTGGTTGAGATGGAGTTAATTTTCCTCATAGCAGCCCTCACAGTAAAGGTGTTAGCTCTGAAAAGGTGTTGATAACATACCAGTGTTTGGCTACTGCTGAGAAGTGCTGGCACAGCACCAAGTCTGTCTCTCCAACATTGTCCCCTCACCAGCAGGCTGAGTGTTGGTAAGACCTTGGGAGAGGGAACAGCCAAGACTGCTGATCCAAACTGACCAAAGAGATATTCCATAAAGTGGTATCTGCTTAGTAATGTGAGCTTAGGAAAAGGGAGAGTGTTGGTTTGTGTGCATTCATAATTATGATGTTTGCTGAAGGAACAGCTATGTGTTCTAAAGCTCTATTTCCCAGGAACTGGCTGGACATCACCTGCTGATGTGAAGTAGTGAATATTTTTTCCTTTGTTTCCACACAAGGTCTTTGCTTTTGATTTATTAAACTGCCCTCATCTTGAACCATGAGTGTTTTTTTCCATCTCATTTTCTCTCCATCCTATCCTGCTGAGTAGGGGAATGATAGAGTGGCTTGGTGGGCTCCTGGCGGTCAGCTGAGATCAACCCACCACAGTGGAACAGTTTCAAAATTAAGTAATGTTTGGTATTTTAAAACTCCCTTTGGAACAGACAAAGGAGGAGAATAGTTCTGAAAATTTTGAGGTTGGAATAGACAGACAAAAAGGAGGCTTGCTTTATTCATGAGGTTAAATAAAGTATTAGATTCCTGAACAGGTGCTATGATATATCTTTGGATCACATGCTTTTCATGCAAACAAGGAAAGACTGCAGAGCAGTACTGAGGTGAACTGGTGTGGAAGTATACCAGACTGAAACAGCAGGTCTTTAGACTAAGAAACATTATTCTTCTCCATTTTAAAAATTGGGGGTGCAATCAAAAGCTTTGCATCAAGTTTGCAGTTTGAAGTAGTAGTGAAGACATGCATAAGGGTTATCTCAATGCTCAGTGGTCTTAGTGAATAATAATTTGGCAAGTAAAACAACAAAAACCTTGAGTCAATGTCTTTGACATTGCCTTGACAATGTCAAGTCATTGCATCAAGGCAATGTCAGTTGCTATTTTCTGCTAGATTATTACTAGTGGTATTCTATTGTCATATTTATTTCTGCATCATTTACAAAATTTTTGAAGGTAAAGGATCAAATATTTCTAATGGAGAAATTATTAATAAACAAGTATAAGAATTAAATTTTATCTGTTTTAAGAGTAAAAAAAATAAAAAAAAAAAATAGATGTCTATACCTGTGTTACTCATCCTCTTACTTCTTTCCTATAGATTCAGTTTTTCTAAGATATCTTGTGGAAAACTTAAATGAGAAGTGTTGAATCCATGCTGGTGGAATGATCCATGATTATTCATTTACGATGAGTTACAACGATTGCATGCTCCTCTGCCTAAGCATGTTCATTTGGAGAGATGTGAGATTTTGAAGGGAATATTCCAATTGTTCCCACTTGCTGGTATGATTTGCTTCATGAAGGATTCCCAGACTGCACTGACTTGATCATTTGGGGATGATACTTAGCAGAAAAACGCACTCCAATCCCTCATGGACATTGAATACCCATAATGAGATCTAACTCTTAGATAACAGTATGGCATCAGGTCATCAGCAGCAAATATTATGCCTCAGAAATCATTCTTGTGACAAATATACCATATGTTAATGAAAATAGTGACATTCTAGAGTAGAAGGGTGCAAAATAGCAACACCTTGTGTCATCAGCTCAACAATTTCTGATTACAAAGAATTGATTAAATTAATTAAAATATCAAAGTTCCATTTAAATCTGAGAGGAATATGCATTTATTCCTTTATTCTCATCTTTTAAAAGCTACAGGTCATGGCTATAGAATTACAGATGCACACACACTTTCCTAAGCATGGATATTGGTTTTTTTTCAGCTGACACAGGTCATGGTTGATGAAAAAATATAGCAGACAGAGGTAAGCAACATGTTCCAAAAACACCAACCCTTTGTCAATTACAGAAGTGATGATTCTCATCGGATATATGGTAACAATTTCTTATCGGTGATTTGTGCCTGACACCAAAGCTGTTAAGTTAGATGGGAAACTTTCCAATGGTCAGCTTACAATCAGTCTTGATCTGCAAGTCAGGCAAAATAAAGGTGATTGTATCTGCTCTAACCTTCAAACCCTTTTAGAGATAACATGCCTATCCCTTCTTTACCTCTGTGGTCACAGAAGAAACCAGGAAAGGAGGATTGCATAAGTATTTTGAACATTTTGTTGTCAGATCTAATAGTGACCTTGTGCAATTTTCAAAGGCAATTGACTCTTTTGTCCTAATATTTGATGATTTGGTGGCAGGGTTTCTTAAACCAATATTAAGATGTTCAGGAAAGAAAATACCTCTGGGACAGAAAACCGGTAATGAAAATACAGCAATTTACTATTATATACGATACGAACCAAATCACAGAGCAAGTGACAAAAAATAAGGCAGGATATGATTTGGTTTGCTGGTTTGTGCTGGTCTTTAAAAAATTTGTAGTGATCACATAGTCTGTATAACTTAGATCTTATTTAAGGTTTGGGCTTTAGGCACTTTGGATATTAAAGAATAATTTTTGCCCTGCAAACACTCTAATGTGACTATTAGCTATGTTCAAAATCATAGTGAAATTGCTCAGTGGCATATCTGAATGAACCATTCCATCATCCTGCTTCCCATAATATCTCTAAATAACACTGAGTACGATTAGTGTCTTTTACTAAACTAAAAGCCCCTATCAGTCTGAACTAATGTTGTCATGGCAAACTGGTTTACTCAATTACAAGGCTCTAAGTCTTTATAACTTTTCCAAAGTGTTTAACATGATTGCTTTCTTGCTTTTCTAAACTGCAGATAGAAATAGTTCATACAAAGTTTGCTTTCAGTTTTCATGGTACTTCCAACATCAGAACTTTTAGACTGTGTCTATATTCACTGTGCTGTAAAATATATATACAAGAAAATCAGCTCTAGTCTTTCCTCACTGATTGTCTTGGGCAGAGCCAAAAGGTAAGCAGATTATGATGATAAGATGAATTGTAAAAAAATTTGGGAAAATAAGCTCAATGGAATTTTTAAAAGAAAAGGTGATCTCATATGAAGTACTGTAAAAGGGAGAGCCAAATGAGTAAAATAATGTTTGCAAGATGTACTAGAGGCACATCTGTAGTGTTCTTGGAGGTTAAACAAGAAGTTGGATTAGATATGAGGTTCTCTTCAGTTACCAAACTGTTCTCTCTGGGGATTAAGCAAGTTGCTACTTGACCTAAGGCAAGCTACATAAATTAGAAAAGATTTAACCACAATTACATAGATTCTAGGGCTATTTTTAATTCATATTTCAGCTTAGTTGATAAAATGTAAATTCTTGTAAGAAATGAATACAGTCAATGAAAGTTGAAAATTGTAAGCATGGACGAACGAACTGGGTTTTATTTGGAGATCGAGATTTAAATCATGGGTGCATTCTGAAAAAAAAAAAAATTAGAGGAGTCACAAGTGACAAAGGTAGAGCCAGTGGCTGGTTTTTGAAAATTTTGAAATTTTATCTCCTTTCTATCTCTTCATTCTTACTGAGGGAATTAAATCAGAAAAATTTTATTTCACTGATGATGCATTTGACTTCAGTTCTATTTTCTTATGGGTAATTTAATATATTTTTGAATTACTGTAGCACTAAAGTCCTGTCAGAAAATTGCTTTTTCTCCTTCTCAAAGTGTTCTGATGCACTTGTTCTATTTCAGTGCCAAATATTTATTATATTTTTGTATTTGTTCTCATGAAAATTTTTTTATGACACATTAGGTACAATTATAAGATGCAAACATAATTTAGGGATAAATGTCTAAAAGGATTAAGGAACTACATTATCTCAATGTCATAAATAAAAAGTTATTTCAGTATTCTCTTCTACTTTTGATCTTGTCCACCTGCTTTATTTCAGAAAGGTAACTGATTAACATTTTATACAGAGGCAAATTTAACATTGATACCTTTGTGTTTGGCATTGTATTTTCCTGAGAATCTTTTCAAAATGTCCTGGTTTTATTTTGATTTTTTTTTTTTTTACATATTATTATATCAACAAAAAGCCTGTAAAAATACTGTAAAAAAATTTCAGAACCAGGGAACTTTTAAAGCATTTACAACATAATTTTTTCTGACCTACTGTGATTTTTAAGTGATAGAGTAGATAAAATAAGCCAGTAAAATAGCATATATTTTCTTACATTCACTTGAAATTAGTATTAAGTTTTTAATAAAAGTTTTGCTTATTTTCTTGTTTACTTGTTTTTAAATCAGTGACAACTTAATAGCCATTTCAAATTAAGAAGCATAACATTTAACAAGTTGATGATTCTGTTTAGTCACTGACATCCATATTCACTTAAATTTGACAATTAGCTAATCATAGAAATATTTTCTGTACATAAAAACACCACGCTATTTTATTGATATTCACTATTCAATTTTAAATTCTGATCATAATTTTAATTGTTTGTTCCAATGTGAGACACATCTTTGATCCAGTACTGAAATACATGCTATATGCTGTACCAAACAATTAAAACAATCATGTGCCTATAAACATATCTACTGGGAGGTAAGATATTCTTTTACAGCTAATTAGCATTTTAGCCACATTTCCACGTGGAAAATTTACATAACTATATATTAAGTTTATAATACGACAGGGAGTTTAACATGGAAATCTTGGTATCAAGATGACTCCATGTGCTTATTTTTACAGCAAGAAGATATGGTTCAGCCCCACATATGATCTACATTTCTTATACATTTTCAGTATTAAACCTCCCAATAAAGCTAGTACTTGGCCAAAATAATGTCAGCTGTACTCTTCCCAGAGCAGAGGCAAGAAGAATAATTTTCATATATCTAAAGGACTTTTGTGTATAACAGAAAAGAAATTCTTTCACACTCTTGTATGGCATGTAGTGGTCACCACTTTGAGTCCTTTATACGATCAGTTTCTTCATATATCTCCTATTACCATAAACTACATTTTCATGAAGACTGGTCATCTGAAATTTGCAAAACTATCACCACATGGACTGAAGGTAAATTCAAGAAAGTAAAGGAATAATATACTTTAGAATCCTCTTTATCATGTCTTGTACTCTTATTTACTGACCTTTACAACTTACTGTAATGTGATGGGCCATGAAGGTGTTAGCCCAAGTTTTAAGGAGAATCAACCAAGAACTTTCCCATGTAGTGTTCCACTCACACCATACCCAGGATATTCCAAATTCAAGAAAGGTAGATTTTTATTGCAATAGAAACTAGATTACTGAAATACTTGGAAATAAAAAAAGTCCAAGTTGCTAAAAGAAAACCAATCATTTCCCTGCTCATTTTATCATTGCAGATGGATTTGTGTCTCTTAAAAGTTGCCAATAAAAAAACATTACTAGCTTGTTTCTGGAATGCAAATGCTTTAGGGATGTTGTGAACCATCTCCTAGTTTTTATTGTTGTCATTGAACTGAATTTATGTTCAGAAAAAAATGTACGGAACAATATAACATATCTGAGAGGCTGCAATAAATATTTTTGTTGGAAGATAGATGGTTTTGGTTTACATTAGTGACCACAAATAAATTCACACTTTTCTCTTTTTTTTTTCCTAAAATTCTCCATAGCTCTGTAGTAGGATGTTGCTCTCAAATTATTCCAGGGTAAATAACACCAGACTAAACAAATGCCCTTGAGAGCAGTGTTCAGGGGCTATAAATGCAGTCAAAACCCTGTTAAAATAGGTATTTTAAAAAGATCAAGTGAACTTATTTTCTCTAAAGTCTAGAGATAACACAAGTAATATAGATGTTAACAAAAATAAGGTGGAATTAAATTCATGTGATTTACCTGCTTAAAGTGATGTGTCTCTGTGTTATTACATATTTCTCAAAAACATTCTATGCAATGAAAAAACCAGTGTCAGCAGTTGCTTTTGTTAGTGGATGACTATTTTCTTCCAGACACAATTTTTTTTATTTCCTTCTATTCTGCAGGGAAGTTACTCTTTATTTTGACCAGTGTTTTCCTCAAATAGAGATAATTATGTGCCTACAGAATTCATGAAGTAGCCAAAGAAGAACAATGTCAACACACCTGTAAGCCTTGCCACTTCGTGCCTTAGAAGGTCCCAGGACTCAAATGTCAGGAAATCAAGTGTCGTGACTTCAGGTTGCATTTCTCAGACACAGCTTGTGAGCTTCACCTCTAATCTGACAAAAAATTGTCTGTAATGAAGGGATTTATATCATTGGAGGCTGCAGCCCTGGCACACCTCTAAGCTTGCTGTGCTTCTGGTGTTTATGGCTTTTTCTGCCATCTAAAGCAGATTTGATGTAATTTTTACAAATATAAGATTAAAAAAAGATCATGTTCCTATCCCCATGAAGTTCTAGAAGGGCCTCATTAATACCCAGGTGGCTCTTGGTGCAGCTCAGATGAGGCCCTTTGATGTCTTACAGCAGCTAATTCTTCTAGTGCCATTTCCCAGAGCAGTGGTATGTCTCACTGGTAAGGACAAATCATAGTAGCTAAAGAAAAATGGCGATATAGCAAAGTCAAGCTTTTAAAACAAATGCATTTCTTAGCTAATTATTAAGTTCCATAGTCTGTGAGAAATGGAAATTGGTGGATTTTCATTTCAATGACTTTAAGATACTTCCTTGAGACTGTGGCAACTGTTTCATTTTCTAGTTTTCTGATATCACCAAAGGATAGACACTGTAATTCTAACATATTTGAATAATATGATTTTGAATCACCACTGTGCTTGTATTCTCAGTCTTATGAGAATTTAGTTTAGATGTTTCTTCTACACACAGTTCTTCTGTGTCTATGAACATAATGCCAATTAGACTGACTTCATAGCACTGCATCATTCTCAAATGAATTCAGTTATTAGCTTACATCATTTCCCACTACCTAGTGTTTTGTGAAATTTTAGGTCTATAATAAGGGTTTGAAATAAATGCTTACTGTGCAGCACAATTCCAACATTTTCTGGAAGGGAAAAAAAAGATGAGAAATCTAAGAGTTCAAGAAAAAAACCTGTAAACTGGAAGCTATACCTTGTGCACGTTCACTGATTTTCAAGTATGATAGACATGATTCCCAAAGCTTTGAATTCAGGGACATTATCATTTGCATGACATTACACTTATTTTTTTCCTTCTATTCCTAAACAACTGACAGTGTCTGACAGTGTCTATAACATATTTAAAAGTCACTCTTGGTTAAATTTGAGAAACCTAATGAGATATATGACCTTTCCTTCCTTATATAAAGATATAAGACCTTTCCTAAAGCCTCTTGCTAGAGACCTGAAAGGACTGAAACAGGAAGAGGTGTTTCCTAACAGGAGCTTCCTTTCTGAGAACATGTGGTTCCCCCTTTACAGGGGAGAGAAAGGTGAGATGGGGCCACTTTAGCTTGCCATGGGTGTAACTGGTAATTTCACTGATGTGTTTCAAATGCAAATAGTGACAGACTAAATTGACCCTGCAGAGCATTTTTTCACCCCGGTGTGAGAAATTAATAACACCATTTTTGGATTATTTAAAAATACAGTATTTAGAGAACTCATTTAAAACACTGTGAAAAAAATGAATTAAGATAGTGATATATGCAGGTAAAAGAGTACTTGCTGTTCTGAGAAGTTTGACAATTTTCTTAAAGAAATTACCGAACTGCAGATATTTTGCAATACACTTTGAGAAGTGGAGATTGAGGATGCTTAGATCACTGTACTTCCTCATTGTGGATAATCTGTCTTCAATTAAGCCTCCTTGAAATGACCAGCAGAAAGTTAAGAAAATTTTTACTTACTCTTGCAATCAGTAAAATGAATTTGTTTCAGTCCTGGGCTATTGGGATGATACTACATTTGTCATGTGTCCTTAGTGTCATGGAGTCAAGTTAGTACATGCTATTGGGTAATACTTTCAAGTCAATCAAAGAGCTTTTGGTAGTAAAGATTTTGAAGATAGTACTTACTGTCCTCCTAATCAAAGACAGAATAAAAAAATTTAGTATGATTAAACCATATGATTTTGCCAAACTGTCAGGCCTATGAAGAGCACACATATGGATAAGCGTGAGCTACAGATAATACAGCACTCTGTCATTTTATGGGTTTAGAGAAATAAAACATTCAACTGGTTAACTTCACAAAGATCACAGATACTGGTTGTGGGGAGAGTTTATAGTCTGGACAGGCCAGACAGCTGCAGAGTTTCATGCCTTTGTTCGTAAAAGCCAGCCCAGCTGCCTGCTCTGGTGTAATACTTTTACAGAAAACCACCAGGAAAAGGAAGTTCACCTGCTTCCTATAATAAGGATGGGAGACTGATAGCATGAACATCTGACCCTTCAAAGGATGGCTGCACAAGCTAATGAAGCATTTGGTGCAGAGCTCACATTGATGTCGAGGTATTTGCAGCTTTTATACCTGTGAGGAAGTAGGAACATGGAAGCTACTAGAGATGAAACTTGCAAAGTAAACTTTTACCATTTTTTCTGTCCCTCAAAAATTGACGAAAATTCCTGTGAATGTAGATGCATTGATATATGCATCTGTATATACTGTCAAGGAAATTATGTTTTTAAAAGAAGCTCTCAACACCTCCTAAAAAGTAGTATCCAAGATGATAACATCTTAGGTACAAAAAAGTGACCTAGACCGGTCACTGCTGAGTTGCTCAGTAGCTCTGACACAACTCTTCCACGCAATATTCTCTCCTAAGTGCCCTTCTTCAGGGAACCTGCTGCCATCCTGTTGTGTTTACACTGTAGCATGAAGAGTGCATCACTTCAACCCTCAGACACACACAGCCATGAGATAATTGGCTACAAGATACAATTAACTGAGTGGAAACCAAGCAGTAAAGTGATGAGGCATAAATAAATCTGTTTTGATATATATCAGTTATTTTGTCTGACATTTCCAAACAAGGGCTGGCTAAAAATATTTGGTAGACTTTCAGACTCATTACAAAATATTGGTTTAGAGGAACATAGGTTTTTTATTTAACATATTGAGATGGAAAAATAGGAAAAAAAAATAACTTGGGAATTAAGGACTGCCTCATCTTTCATTTCTAAATCAAGTTAAAAAGAAAATTTACCCATGGCTTGTCTCACACTATTTTAGTTCCTCATTTTTAGGCCTCAAATATTTATGCCAGTTTAGAAAATGCATTATACAACACTTGGACATGTGACAGTAGGATGTGCCACTGTTCCTCTTATTCAGGTACTTATTGCCTCACTGTTGGGCTCTTGAGTCACCTGAAATAATTTTTCAAACACTCATCTTGTGATTACCATCCTTGTTGCAGCTTCAGTGTCCCTCTCTGAAGTGTACAAACTGGCAAAATTGTAATCTGAAATCTATGTCCAGCAGTGCCTCTCCCTTTTTCCTTTTCCAATGTAAAGTATTTATAATTCACCCCAGATAGTTGTTGTGTATCAAAGCTAATTTAGTAGTGAATTAATTATTATCTGTCAGGACTATTCACATGCTTACAATCTAAGTATTTGCTTAATATGGATAAATTAAAATATAACACTGTCATTTCTGTACTGACATACTAAAAAAAAAAAGTTTAATGAAGTTCAGACTGTTCAAAATTAGACTTACAGAAATTCTATTTGTAAAAACTTTTTATAACTTCTTTGTTAAAACCACAAGTTTAATCCAAGCATTTTTGATGACTAAAAACATCAGTCTAGGAAATCTTGGTTTAGCTACATCCAGACTCAGATTGTACAAAGACAATTATGTGGGCTGACAATCAAATAACAGTGGGCTATCTTAGTTATTGCAATAATCAGTTGGCTTATTTGCACGTTTGTTTTTTTTTTATTAGCTTCTGCAACTCACTTCTAAGCAAGATTATTAAACATTTATTCTCCAGGACACAAATGCTGTTATTCAAGAACCCCATGTACATTGTATGTGCAAATATAATGACTAAAGATATTTCCACAAATTAAATGCTGGAAAGGGAAGCTATAATTTTGGAGCTGTAAATTCATCCTATTAAAATGTAAAGGAATTTAATTTGTCTAAAGTATTACTCATAACTTCACTTGCAATAAGAGGAGTTATGAGCAAGAGATAGTATTACTTAGGCTTTCATCTCTCTTTATTATTTGATTTATGTGTCTATCTCTACAATGATATTCAATTACAATTTTTAATACTGAAAAAAGATGTATGATATATTAGAATAATCTTAAAATCTAGATGATACCGTAATATTTATTAAGAGAGCTTCAGAATAATAGAGGTCAGATAGTGTCTTCTCAGAACTTGAAAGAATATTTTCTAATTTGTGTAAGTGTAAATTGAAGATATGCTCCAATATGAGATTGAAGACAGTCTTGTTGCAAGGAGCCACTCCTCAAATTTATCCATCCTGCTTTCTGTGGCTATATTTTTCAACAATTCTAGTTGAGAGAAAAATATCAGACTAACCTAAATTTAGACAGATTATAGTATGTTTCACAACACAGAAGAAATCACTTATTGACAATTCTAATCAAAGACTTATGACCTTCCCCATATCTTTCATCCCTGACTGATTCCTCAAGTCTTCTTTTCACTTGTGTTTTGGCAGCTCTTTCTGTTGTTTTCTTGACGAATGAATCTGCTCATTTTTCTTTGCCCTCCACATGTCCCACTGAATGTGTTTTGTGGTCCTTTTTCCTCAAGTTGTCATATCCCAAGTCTTGCTTTCAAAGTTTCTAGCTACTGAATATGTTTTAATCGAATAAACAACATAAGCACGTGTGTGTGTGTGTGTGTGTGTGTGTGTGTGCGTGCGTCCGTCTGTGTCTGTGTGTCTGTGTGTCTGTGTGTCCGTGTGCTGCAGCATCTGAGGTCTGAAAAACCATTCCTTAGCTCTGCAGCTTAAAAGTTCAGTCTGCAGCTTCTTCAACTCAATGCTAAGGCTAAGCAGCTTCAGTGGGATATAATCTAGACTCTGTCAGCTCTTGATGTCCAACCTTCTGGCTGTAACTATTTTTCTTATTGATACAACTTGACTAAATAAAGAACTTCTGCAGTTCTATAAGAAAACTATAAACAGCAGCAGGAAAAAAAAAATCAAAAAACAACCAAAACCACAGGTTTTGCTATGCAAAAAATAAAAATTCTGTAATTTCATGGCTTGTGCATGCCATCTCCAAAAAGACAAACATTTGCACAGAGGGATTTTGTTAGAAGCTGCCAAGAAAGTTTATGTAAGGGCCTTGAAGTCATGTTCACAGTTTGCAAGTCTATCTGATAAGGCAGAAAAGAACAAAAACTTTTAAAGCATCAAGAAACAACTCATGGAAAAGTGGATAAAGCTAGGCAATACTTCATGTATACATTGAGACCAAACTCACCCTGTACAAACACACCTCAGGCTCAGTAGTCTACAGAGATTACTACAATCATAGGAGTAATAATAATAATAATAATAATAATAATAATAATAATAAATAATACCATTTAGAAAGTGTGCAGGTTGTCTTTCTGTAGATCCTGAGAATCTCCCTGAAAAGACTGCCTTCTCTGTCTAAAAATCAGTCACTGCACCATGGTAGTAATAAGACTGTGTTCTTAAAATGGTTGATAACCACTAGTTCAAGTAATCATACATTCAAAATAGATTTAATAATATGGAAAGCACTGAATTGGTGTGGAAGATCATGACAGCCAGAATAACACACCAGAAAAAGCCTTCATAACTTTTCCCTTTTGTAAATTCTGTCTCACTTTTAAAGTGATTTGAAATACTTATTTTGGATCCTGAAATATTGATGATATAACTTGTTGTTACCTAGAACTGTCTAGTTCCAATGAGGAACTGTTCACTGACTTAAGTAAAGCCACATAGCTGATCCTTCAATCCACTTGTAGATGTTTGTCTGTGACTCTTGAGGTAGTAGCTATAGGATTATCCAAATACCTGTGGTTTTAAAGGGAGCCCTGAAGCCTTACTGAAACTTACAAGCTTCTTACAAAAGCAGAAAGAAAAAAAGCCACTTGAAATCTAAATAATTTCCAGGAGCAAGTCATATAATTCAACTGAACAGATAAACCATATTAAAAAAAATTAATAATAGTAGAGATAGACAATAGAACAGTGTTGAGTGGCTGTATTTTTAAACTCTTTTTAATATCTAAAGATCAACAAAGATAAAGAAATAGCTATGATCATAACTATGATAAAGAAATAGCCACTTCTCGTCAGATGGAAGGAACAGGACCTAATATTTTAGTCATCTGTGTCAGAGATGCCTTTGCAAAAGGCCTGAAAGTAGCATTCTTTTGAGAGTATTCCTGGAACAGCTTCTATAATTATCTTTTCATTAATCCTGTATGTGCTAATATTTAGAATGTTACACATCATTAACAATAATGAGAGGATAAGAGAGGTTTTGTCAATATGAATAATCTACCATTCCTGTTCTCTATTGACAGACTTAGATTAAAGTTGTTCATTGGAAATTTATTTGAGAATTACATTGTCCAGATTAAGCAGTGGAGCTTGACACACCACAGAACTTCTACAAACCTGCGATAATTACAATGGGGAGCACAAATGAGGACTTTGAGATGACATTTTTCATGAGTGATAGTCTTCCTCTCCAATAAATTATCAAATCAGATTATCCTACTTCTCCAGAGCTCTCTCAGATAGATTTGTTACCTATGGTTAATAAGTCTTGATTAGTTTTTCTATCATTTAAAATAGCTTCAACACTTCCAATTAACTCAATGATCAATTAGTGTCTGTTCAGGATGCCCCTTAAATCTATTTTATCTCCATTTTCAGCCTTGTGAAAATCATCTCTGCAAGACAGTAAAAAAATTCTTTCAGACTATTGCACATCACTGTAAGAGTCTCAGACATGACTTGAAATAGAACACCACCACATGAACTCTAAATGTTTCATAGTCTGCCTGAATGCTTTGCTGATTCGAATGTTCACCTAATCAAGCTTCAGTGCTGATCAACAAGCCCTTGTGCACTTTAAGTATTCTGCAAATTTAAGGATTACACTGATAGTTTTTCTTATGATTAAAATACTAATATTAATTTCTCTTCATTTTGCTCATTATTTTGCTTCACTTAGCCAACACTGGCTAGAATTTGAAGAGGTAAAAATTCTTTTAAATGAGAGAGACCTTAAATCGAAATTTTTTAATTTTTTTGATTCAGCTGTAGGAGATTTATTTTCAAAATATTTATTGGAAAAATCCTGTTGCAGTTTTATATTATTTTAGAAAGCTTTTAAAATTTTAAAATTTTTATGGTTACATAACCATGTTGGAAGAATTTCAGGAATGGATCCCTCCAACTCTCTATTCCTACTTGTTTTACGTCCCATGCAATGACCTGATTCCTCTCTTCTCATTACAAGATAAAACCAGCTGAGGAGCTGCAAGCTCATGTTTCTTTTGTGAGCAAAAAATGCTTTTTAGCTGCTTGTAAAGAGACATCTTTTCTCAGTGTACCTCAGCTCCTAAAAAGAACTGGTTAAACTGAAGAAAAGTGAGATTTATCTTTCTGAAGCAATGTGTCACACCTACTCAAATTGCCTCAAATTTCAGACATGCAAATAGGTTTTGTACTTCTACCCCATACCGAAATCACATATTGATTTCTAGCAGTTTTAATTTAAACTTTAAAAAAAAAAACAGGAGGCACAGTAAGGCCTCTTAAAGGTATTTGACAAATAATCTGGATGGGAATCAGTTTGAAATGAAGACATATTAATGTAGATGTTTGCATGTATATTCATATGCCTGAACTTCCATTAATGGAGATCTACTGAACAAAAATTACAGAACAAATTAATCCACAATCAAGTGAATATGCAGGGATTAGTTACCTAAATTCTTTCAAGATTATAGTGGCTGTATTGTTTAGCATGTGGATTGTGTAGCCTGAAC
The DNA here is from genome assembly GCA_027886175.1 of Phylloscopus collybita. NCBI lineage: Eukaryota > Metazoa > Chordata > Aves > Passeriformes > Phylloscopidae > Phylloscopus > Phylloscopus collybita. The sequence continues at coordinate 41,446,197 of JAJNNQ010000137.1, read as the reverse complement.
CCAGGTTTCCAGCTAGAGTGCCATCTTAGATGTCCTTGGATGTTGGTTCCCTTGAGGAGGCCAGCACTGACAAGTCACAAGACCTAAAGAGGGATGTTCTTCAGGAGGCAGGTGGAACTTCAAACTCCAGTGCACCTCAGACAATACTGAATGCCTATGCCTAGGTAACTGCACCAAGCCCTAGAGTTCTATTAACTTTAAGGTAAATTAGACATCAGCTCATACTGAAGACACCCAATTTTAGGTGGAATTCTGGAAAATTCCTAGCCACTTCTGTAAGATGAAGCATTTCCTAAGAGATAGACTCTGATCCACAGTGACTGAAAAACTTTTTACTCCATGAAGGGTGTAAAGCAATACTTAAAGAGCTGAAATGCTAATGCTAACCAGGCATTTTATGGGACAATATGCTATTGTCTCCTGAAGATAAAGGAATATGTGAAGCAAGGCTGTGTGTGAGAAAAATAAAGTAACTGTAAAAAAAAAGGAAATCTATTGCTCACAAAATACATGCATATAATTTTCAAGCTTAGTTTTACTTTTATCAAATCTTAAGACAGAAGGGAATGGAGAAGAGTCATGAAAAGTAAATAAAGCCAAAAATAAATCTCAAAGGCTTTGCTTTTTTACCATAACAATTTTTTTCTGTAAAGATAATGTGAGAAAGAAAAAGAAAAGTAAGTTTTGGGGTTTTTTTGGCATAGGTTCTGAGAGCATACTGCGTATGTTTTCATGAGAACATTCTCACTCTGAGGCTTAAAACCTACATGTGTGACCTTCCTGTCTGCCCTCTCTCTAGCATCCGTAAGCAGGAGCAATGACCAAGATAAGCACATCAGTTTTGATTCTGATATAGATGGATACCATTCATTTCATGATGGACCTGGATCTTCAAGCCAATTGCCCACTTATGTTATTGGAGTAGTTAAGTGCAAAAGAGCTTTTCTTGATACTATTTTCTTTATATTACCTCTGAAACTTGTGTGCCTGGAAAATATCAAGAACTTCCCATAATAATCTGCTCTGGACTTTGAAGGAAATAAGCTTTCTCTCAGCATCTGTAACTGCTGTGTCTTGCTTACATGGCAAAACTAAGTTGGCAAGAATTATTAAAAAATGTACCAGAAGAAATATCTGGAAAAATCAAAATCCCAAGGAGGTCCCCTTGGGAGAAACTTCTAAATATGAATGAAGATATCTGACAGACAAATAAATAGTTTTGCAGCTGTAATATAATACAGCTTGGAAGAGACATAGTGAACCTCAGTTAAATCTGTATTTTTACCTTATGGGAAAGTGAAAGTGAAGTCAGACTTTATTTGGAAAATGTCAAACAAAAACCACTGTAACTGATTAGCTGCACAAGAACCATAGAAAAATATATAATTAAATACATGATACTTCTATTTCAACCCACCTGATTTTCCTCAATTGCAAAAATTACCTTATAAAATTCAGTTAAATACCAAGCTTTAGATGTTTTAGAACATTTTTTGGTGTATTTCTTCAAGCAGTTGACAGCTCAATTAAGCAGAATGATTATAAATACTCAAGAGTGAAGCATATCACTCAGTCTGTCCATAAAACATAAGTGAACCCATGAAAAAAAAAAAAAAGGCAGTGAGAAAATAATTCACCCTTATTATTTTAATACATAATTTAATCAGTAATGACTTGTATGTATGGCTTAGAAAAAGACCTTTCATCAATTCCAATTTGGAGAAATTATTTTCTGCTTCTCTTATCCATAGAAACTGACTGCTTGGGAAACAAATTCAAATTATCTAGGTAGAAAATTATAACAAATATTCCTCACATCACTATGACTATGTTTTCAGTTCACTGTTATAATCTATGCCAAGTTGTCCATGGAAAAATATATCATTAAATGCATGAGCAGTGAAATTCACCTTTACCTAAGCAGCTTTCAAAAAACAGACACATTTGATGCAGGCAGTAAAGCAGTCTCTTTCAAGCCGTTATTGATGGGGCTTGTATTTCATTTGATCAGAACACTTTTTGTATCCACTAAAACATTTTTCTTCCCATTGTGTCAGCTTGCTTAATAATCAGCCCTCAACAAATTTTGCCACAGACACAACTTATGCAACAATTCCTTTTACAAAGGGATATGAATGTGAAGGATTCTATTACCTCTTTGCGTTAGTTACCCTTCTGTGGAAAGTGATACCTTTCAGCTCACCAGGAAGTGTGCATTCAGATTTTTCACTGTTGTGTAATTAGCTCGTCCATACAAGGAGCCGCCTGTGCAGCTGTGTTCAGGTGCCACTGCAGAGTGACCTGTACTTCCCTTGCCAACCAGAACAATGGGGAGAGAAAACAGATAACAGGGAGAATAGTGCAGATAACAGAGGTAAAGAATTGCAGAGGGAATTGATTTTGGCAATGGTAATCTTTTCCCTTGATGCAGCAGCCAAAATATAGCTAAAATTTTCCACCACCTTGTCAGAAGTTCCATGGAAATTGATGTCTCAGCTCTCAATACAGAGCATAGTGTGATGAAACCTTTCCAGATTTCTCTGAAACCAACAGAAGCTGTTTCATTTACACTTATATTGCAGTCATCTCAGTGAAAAAAATATTTATGGAATAAATTTAAGCAATGTTCAAAACTACTGTAGATAATCAATGTAAATATATGAACTTGTTATTCAAAAGTGAAAAAAAAGAGTTGCAAATTTTTCAAAGCATTTTGTGAAATGAAACCACTCCTTAAAATCATATATATACATTTCTAAAAGCGCTTCAATTTTTCTACTGATCAGTATCTAACACATAAGATAACAATACATCATAGTGAATTAGTATAGTAGCTTATAGTAGGTATGGAACATCTGTAGCCTTACTTTCCATGAAGTACCATAAAGCACTTTCCTTATACTTTACTTTTGAATCTGGCTCTATAGAAAGAGTCAAATAAATAAGTCTGAAGCCATGCTTCAGAATAGCAAGTGTAATCCTGTACTACTCTATGTTACAGAATCCCAGAATCTCAAAAAGTGTAAGGTTGGAAAGGACCACTGTGGGTCATCTGGTCCAATCTCTCTGCTCAAGCAGGGTCATCACAGAGTGTAAGGCACAGTATTGCATCCAGATTCATTTTTAATATTCCCAGTGAGGGAGACTCCACAATCTCTCCGGGCAATCTCTTCCAGGGCATGGTGACCTGCACAGTAAAGAAGTTCTACCTCACCTTCAGGTGAGGTGTGTGTCACCTTAAGATCAATATTGAGAACCATGACAGATATCACTTTTTTGAAAAAACATTTTTCATACAAAGAAACATTCATCACCTGAACATTCATTATATGCAAAAAGTTGCTTATGTAACATGTCTGGCAAAGAGTTAATCCTATATTACTTGTCAGCTGGATAAGGAGTTGGTAAACACGAAAAGTAGATAATAGACATGGAAGAAAAAGGAAATATGTCCAGAAGTAGTTTGCACCAGTGAAAATTATTCATGAACGAGAAGATCAAACAAACAAAATTCTTATCCTTGTTGGGAAAGCAAAGGAAAAGTGGCAAAGATGAGAATTAGACTCAATCACCCTTGTCTGTCCTTTCCAACTCAGAATATTCCGTGATTCTCTGTTTCTGTGAAGATCAGTTAAGGTAAACGTGATTTATGTAGTTATAAAATTTCAGTTTGTGGAAATCAAACTCAGAAAACCATAACTATTTGAACCTCAACATGTCAGTGCCTCTAAAAGAGTGAATTAAGACCTGTAGGGTGTACTTCTGTTTAGAAAAATAATTATGTTGCTATGTGCTACAGGGACAACCCTGATTAGCCTTGATTAGCATCAATGTATAAATGTCAAGGTGGGGTTTAGTTCATTTTTTCTGGCATCAGATTTTCCATAATTATGGAAGGGAAAAAATCCTTTTATAGAAGTAATGAAAGATAAAGAAAACTGCTATTCCACAACTTTTTTTTTTTTTTTTTTTTTTTTTTTTTTTTTTTTTTTTTTTTTTTTAATGGAATTGCAAAGGACAGCTAATCTCCTCTAAAAAATAGTTCAATTCCATTTTTTTTTTTTTTTAATTTTATTCCTAGATCTGTTGAGTTCAGAGACCCACAAGGATCACTGAAGTCCAACTCCTGGCCCTGCACAGTGTTTATGCACCTGTAAGAATCACACCATGTGCTGAGAGCTTTATCCAAATTGTCAGGCTTGATGTTGTGACCACTTCCTTGGGAAACCTGATCCAACAACTTCAGGCCATTCCCTCAGGTCCTGTCACTGGTTACCACAGAGAAGAGAGCAGTGCCTGCCCCTCCTCTTCCCCTCACGAGGAAAGTTGCAGACCGCAGTGAGGTCTCCCCTCAACCTCCTCCAGGCTGAACAGAACAAGTGACCTCACCTGCTCCTCCTACAGCTTCTCTCAAGGCTCTTCACCATACTCATGGTCCTCTTTTGGACACTCTCTAATGGTTTAATATCTTTTTTATATTGTAGCCCCCAAAACTGCCCCCAGCACTTGAGGTGAGGCTCCCCACAGTGCAGAGCAGAGCAGGACAATCCCCTCCCTTGCCCAGCTGGCCATGCTGTGCCCGATGCCCACAGGACAGGGTTGGCCCTCCTGGCTGCCAGGGCACTGCTGACTCATGTTCAACTTGACATCAAACAGTATCCCCACGTCCCTTTCCATGCTCTGTTTCCAGCATCTCATGCCCCAGTTTGTCCATACATCCAAGATTGCCTCATCCAAGGTGAGGAATCTAGCACTTTCTCTTGTTGCTGTTCATATGGTTGGTCATTGCTCATCTTTTTAATTTGTTGAAATCTCTCTGCAGATTCTCTCTGCCTTTGAAGGAATCAACAGCTCCTCACAATTTAGTTTCATAAGCAAATTTATTTAGTAATCCTACGAGTCCTTTGCCCAAGTAATTTCTGAAGATGTTGAAGAGCACAGAGCACAAGATAGAGCCCTGTGGAGCCCCAGCAGTGAGAGGTCGTCAGTCTGATGTCATCCCACTCACTGTAATCCTTTGTGCCCAACCCATGAATTGCTCACCCATCACATGAGTGACCATGTGTTTATGCAGCTGTGTGCTGCAGTGAGACTGACAAGACTGTAGTTCAAAGGTAATCCTTGCTCTTCTTCAAAACTGGGGCAACACTAGCCCACTTCCAGTCAACTGGAACTTTTCCAGGTTTCCAGGACATTCCAAATGATTTCCAGATTCCCATTCAAAAATCACAGAGAAAGGCCTTGCATTGACATCAGCTGACTGAGTTTTCTCAGGCCTCTTGTATAATTTGATACAAGATGATGGAGAAATCTGTAAGTCTGGTGTTTGGCTGTGTGCAAATTGCTCAAGAAAAGTTCTATGTGAAGCTTTAGTAATTTCAGCCTATCTATTGCATATTTTCAGTCTTGCCTTAGGTAATACCTATCATATAATTGTAATGTGATGAATACAACTTTGTTTAGCTGACTCCTGTACACAAATTAGATTTTTAATTTAATAGATAAAGATTCATTTATTAGCAAGAAGGCATATAGTGTGTCTGGTCCTACACCTGAGACTATGGAAGACCAGCACAGAGGAAAAGAGAAGAGATTTTACTAACATAGTAGGTGAAAGAAGACAATAAAATGCATGGAGATGTGCTGAATAATGGGGAGAAGAAATTTCTTATTTATTGTATGAAACAACAATTTCCTTCAAAACTTGTCCTAAAATACTCTTTTGATGTGTTCCCAAGTGAAGTATGAATTCTCATTTAATTCCCCTTAGGGCTTCATTCACTTTGTTTTCAAATTCAAGTGGCATCTCCAGAATAAACATTGAAGTTCATCTAGTTTTCTGAAAAGGCCTTTTTATTTTCAGTCTAGTCTAGTTTTGTGCTGCTGAATCGTATTCTACCTGAGAAGAACTGTAACCTCTTCACTTCTTCTTCCTCAGCCAGACATTGCACATGGTTTATTCATAAAACACATCAAATGTTTTCTGCCAAAAAATAAAATAAAAAATAAAACAAACCCAAAACGTGGAGGGTGGTTGGAAGATGACTGAGAAAATAAGGAACCATATGCCTGAAAGAGATCTCAAGACCTTGATTTATATCCTGACTCATTCCAGGATTAATTGGCATCATCTCTTATAAAGTTTTGTCTAACCTACTGTTACAGAAATGTCTCCTGATAGTAATTTGAAATTTCCCTGAACCCTATTAACAGTTTCTTTTTGGCATTTATCCCAAATCTCTAATTTCAGGTTTGGTATATTTTCAGAGAATATACTATGGAAGGGTCAGTCCATCTTACTTCCCTTCATATAGTCTTATATGAAGCAGTTTTTATTGGCTAGTGTTAAATGCAAAAGGAATGGTAAGTTAGCTGGACCTTTGGGACAAGTAAAAATTGTTTTAGCATAACCCCTTTCAGCCCTCTGTAGGCTTTTCCTTATCTTTCCCCTAGATGAGACAGTTTTCAAATTTCCCACAGTCAGTTTTTTTTTTTCATGATATCTCATGATTCTCATTTCTTTATTTAATACTTTGAAAGTTGGACAGTGCTTTTGAATTGCTGAATTTTTGTTCTGTGATTTGCTTGCAACACATTCCATACTGTCTGCTGAAAATCTGTCTGTCAAAATTTGTTAATGATACTGGTCCAAGACAACTCTCTGTGGTCATCATCAGATAACTCACTCCAATTTCATAATGAACTGTAAAAAAAAATATTTTACTATCAAAATACTCCTTTTCAAACCAGTTTTCCATCCAGCTCAGTGTTTTCTTATGAAATCATCAAGTAAAATAGAAATAGAAATTTATGTATGCATATATATTACATTATTTTTATCACATATACCTCTTCCACTTTTCATCAAAGATGATTTTTCTGCCACAGAGGAAACAAAATTGTTTTGAACTGGTTTGTTCTTATCGTAAGCCAAATTTATATGAGTTATTTCATTGCCCCTGGCCACTAGAACTTAGATTCTGCATACCTGTCTGAGGAGATGCTATTGTTCAGAAATTTAAAAAGCTTCAGTAATTACTCCAACCTAATTTTCATTAATTTTTTTTTTTTCTGGGTGGGGGGGTGTTTGGTTGGTTTTTGTGGGGTGTTTTGTTTTTAGTTTGGAGGGTTTTTTGTTGCTATTGTTTGTTTTTGTTTTTTGTTGTGTTTTATTTTACTTGTTTCATTTAAATACATGCATTTAACAGTTAGCGAAATAGCTGCTACTACTCATATTTCTTCGGCTGCCTTAATATAAGACCTCAGCAGTTTCTGACTAGAAACTCATTCTTTAATTACTATAGATAACGGAGATAACTTGTTTGTTTCCCTGATTTTCCTCTGTACATATGTTTCCTACCTGAAATCTGTCTTAACTTACACTGAGAGGATGTAGATATGAGCCGGACTCAGCCAAAAGATTCTCATAAAAAACCCCTAATCTGGAAAAAACATATCAAAATCCTCTTTATGCTTCAAATCAGGTTCAAGCCTTACATTTTGAGCCAACTTCTTATAGAAATGTCCTATATGTGCCCTTTTCCTTTTCTGATCCAAGAGCTCTGCGTAAGACATTTTAAAAAATGAATGATTTATCAGTAAAGAAAGCACATTAGACTGCAGAAAATACCATTTCAGTTTAAAGTCAGATGAAACCAGTACAGATATGTGTCAGCTCCTCATAAAATTAAATTCAAGTAAAAGTTTGGCTGAGGTTCCAAAACATCCTTTTATCTTCTGTCATTTCACATGGGTTTTACTTTTCAAATTCCTAACAGGAATCAGAACTCTGGATGCTTTAATGATAGAAAATGGCTTCTAACCACATTTAACTGCTTGAAAAGCTCTTGTAGGCAATTGTATGTCAAAATTATCTCCTGATATTTTGAAGAATTTGGTGTATAGAGGGTCAAGATGTAGCAACATCTTAACCATGTCATTTTTAGCAACTTTGACCTTAAGATGTTCTACTCGACTCCTAAGGGAGAACAAGGGTCTGTCCTTCTGCAAGTTCCAATGTTTGCCGATGACAAAAATAATTCAGTGTTCTGTGCCATTTACATTTACCTTTAAATGTTACCTCTCACTAGGTAGAAGGCTTTTCCGGTGGTTCTAATAATTTTGATGCACTGGTTTTCAAGTTAAGAAATCTTTTTGTTTGCCAGTTATTTGGGGGAAGAAAAAAAAGAAAAGTAAAATCCATTTTCAAGATCTCAGGTTGGAGTTTAAAATCCATTACTCAGAGAAGCTGAAGACCTTGAAAATGATTTCTGTAAAATACTCTATTACTTCAACTATTGCAAAATTACTTCCTCTTGTAAAATTCATGGATTCATTCAAGTCTCATGGATTAAAATTCTTGAAGTTATCCAGTGACCAACAGGTTTGAGATGCTTGTAGGGGTTAACTTATGAAGTTTTCCAAGTTTGCCATCATAATTTGCAGCTGCCTAATTATTGATTTAATTATAGCTGACACCACATCTTTAAAAACTACAGCAGTGAAGAAATCTGTGGCTGGAAGTGGGCATTGACTTGCTTTCATTATCCTGCTCTGTGAACTAAACAGTTGTCTAAATTTTTTTTAATTATTTATTTATTAGAAAAATAAAAACCACAGTGAATCAACTCTAATGTTCACAGATATATTTCCAGTTTGCAAGTTCAGAGTGTTTTGTGGTTGAGTTTTTTGGTGGGTTTTTTTTGGTAGCAGATGCAGTGTCTCAGATTTCAGTCTGAAGTACTCTGTATTACCTTCAGGTGCTTTTTCATTTTCCAAAAGCAAAGTATAAACTTGGAATTTTCATCATCATTCATTCATTTTAGTTTTTTCTTGGCAGCTGATTTCCTTCTTCTTGTGCTCAGTAATACTGAAGTTTTGGCTCAAGGTTCAGTCTCCATATTCAATGTAAATGGATTATAGTTTAAGCATAAATTGATTTTAGATGTCTTTTTCTTAATCAGTTTTTACTCTCTTTTACAGTTACTACTGTCTTTCTAAAGATTAATTGCACAGTATTTGGACTGTTATAATTCATTATGCTATTCTAATACATTTAAACAGAAGATAAAAAGTAGTTCTCAGTCACATTTACTACTTTGACCATTCTTTACCTTTGGATTTAGGATTGTGTCAGAAATAGTTTATTAGGTACCTTGCTTACTCAAGAATAAATGAAAAAGTTCAAGACTTCATAATTTGCATTAAAAACGTGGTTTTCTTCTTTTAATCTTTAAAAATATTTGGTCAAAATATTAAAGATGAAAAATTATGCATTGTTTATACTAAGTGGAAATTTATTTATACCATCAGAAGGGAAAGGTCTGTGTTCAGTGTCTTGTGTATTCTCTACGTTGTTTACTCCTTTGTCCATGAGTTATGACCAATATGCTTTTTGGTATAATTAGTGTTATATATTACTCCATTTTTCAGCACAGTGGTCTCTTCATATTTTTATCCAAGAGTTCAGGAATTTGTACACGTTTAGTGAATATTTGTTTAATTTTTTCTTTATCCATTTTATTCCTTCTTTCCTTCACTTCAGCCCACTAATAACTGAGGTGATCTTTCTCAAGGAAATAAAACAAATAAATAAAAAAAAAATCCTCACAATTCTCTCTATGTTCTCTCCTGGTCCTGTCTGAACTTCTTATGTATCACCAGTGGAATTACACAAGACTGAGTTACTCAACTATACCAAGTTGCAGCTGTATAAATACAGACAGTGAAAAATTTTATCTGTAGACCTGTTATCATCGATTACAATAGGACTAATAAGTTTGACAATCAATAATTCAGACTGGTAGTAATAGCTACCAGATGAACCTGATCCACTGCTTCCATTTCCAGTTCTGTTTGAGGTTATGAAATGTTTTCTTTTGAAATGGATTTTAATCTGGAGACACCTTTATTTGTGTCTGCCTCCAAGAAGCTCAATGGGGTAGCTCTCAACAGAAGAAATCCACTTTGCCCAGCATGGGTCTGCTGCTTCCATTGTAACTGATAAGCAGAAGATGCCTGCTCCTATTTAGGCTGTTTTACCAAGCTTTTAAGAACTCTGGTGTATACATACTTGCTTTAAGACAGTTATGGTTTCAGCTAGTGATTTCAGCTTTTGTATAAAGATTATGGTCCAGTAGCATTGCCAAGTAATAAGCGTTTCTTCCTGAACATTTTGCTCAAATAAGCTTTTTACAGCCATGGTAATAGCACTAATACACCTAATGATATTTACACTGCTTTTATGAAGCCTGGAAATGATTGTTTCCTCAGCGTTTCACACAGAATAGTAATAAGCACTGAATGCTGCAGTATAAACAAGAAGAATTGGTGCTGTTTATTATCTCATCTTACTTTTAAAAGGCTTTTTTTTTTTTGCTACGCTTATATTGCTAAAGTGATACTTTGCAATTATATGAATTGCAAGGACTGCAATGTACTATTTAGTCATCAAATATATTTAGTGGTGAACCTGTATGCACACCAGTGCTGTATAAAATAATGAGTGAACCATAAGCAAGAAAAAAAACAAAAACACCAACAAACCTTAGCTGGTTGAAGAGCTCCTTATTCACTGGCTGGAGGTAATACAAAAGAATTTTGCCTGCTAATGCCAACCAAGAAGTGCCATTTCCGAGCAGCAACATGCAATCAAAGTTCTCTCTGCTATCTGAAGTATCACTGACAACCGAGAAAGCCTAGAAGATATTATCTCTGCCTTTTAAATGGCTGAAGCCACAGGATGTGAATGCCATGCTATTTGAGTTTCCTTTGCTTCTAATTTAGTATAAGCAGTATCCATTTTACCTCAATCATTGCTATATATAGATAGTATAAAAATCAGATGTCTCTTTCTTACCATGTGGAATTATAAAGCACCTGACTCAAAATGGCTTTGGCTTACTATTACAAAAAAATAATTAATGCCATGTCTTAAGAACTACAAGACAGAAACTAAAACCATTAGCTAAACCAATATTTAGTTAAATGTAAAATAAATGTTAAATTTAAGTTAAATGTAAATTAAAAATAAAAAGAAAATAACAGATGATTGAATGAATTAAGCTGTTAGGACAAAATATTAAAAAACCCAAAACCGTTAAGTGGTGGGTTTTTTTGCATTAATTTCCCTTCATTTTATCTTACTCTTTTTCTATCCAAGGTACAGCTTAGGTCAGTTTTTCTAACTGCCAATAAAAGCCTTCACTTTTTTGTAAGTGCCAGGATACAGAAACCTCAGCCAAACTTCTTTCTTTTTTAATAAACTGTGTAGCTGAAAAGGATTAATACACCTAGTGACTCTACTAGGACATTCCTCTGCAACTGATTTAACCATTTTTATAGCGTAGAAGATTTTTTTTTGTGGAAGAGAAAATATGTGCCATTGTTTCCTTAGTACAAGTCTGTGATGAAATATCATAGTATTCCATTGAAATTTTTGTTATTTTTCATTTGAATCACAGGCACATATTAATAATATCTAGTGCCAGTTGACATCTTCTGGAGCCACCTCTGCACACAGCTAAAAGGTACTTCCTGATTGGAGCTGTTAGTTTTCAGGCAATGAATGGTTTGGTTTTGAGAGTCACAATTAAGTAGGAAATGCATAGTCGTGCAAACACTTGTGAGAACGGAAAGGTCACCCACACCTTCACACCTGAGTGCCATTCTCTTAGACAACATTACAAGAATAAGAGAGAAAGTATGACATAGCTAGCCAACGTGAAAACCTTTCCAACAAACTTCTTAAATGTTCCAGTATTTTGCATCAACACCAGTCAGCTTCCCCTTATTCTCAGTTTGAGTTTACATCTCACATTCAGATCGCAGGTTTAAGTCTTCATGCAGATTGTAAACCCAAAGCCTTTTAAAGAGCTAATATGCAACATGTGAAAGAGAAAATTACAGTAAATTGACTTATCCACTTCACCTTTAGTGTCTTTATATATCCCAGTAGAGTCTTTAGTGTAACAATAAAGTGAATGCTGGAATATTTATATTGCCAATTATTCTAACAAAAGCAAGTTGCTTAGAAGAGATTCAGCTGGCTGTAATTCCATTTAATGCAGATATATAGTCATGTACATAGAATAAATTAATTAGAATTTCTGCAGACATTATGTAAATACTTTGGTGTTGGGTTTTTTTGCAGGCATAATTAACCTTTGGGGTACTAAATTCCAGATGTATTTGGCGGATTGTTTATAACCTGATGAGAAATCTCTGAATAACAGATTATTTGAATGGAAGGGATTCTTCTCAGTCTTTTGTAGCACATAATTTAATAATCTGCTTTATCTAGAAGATTAAGCTCATTTTACAAAGACAGTAACACTTGGCATGTTCTAATCTGATCTGCCACAACTAACATTTACGTATATTTGCAGTGTTTTTAGGATCTAAGTATATATTTGCTTTTTCCAGAAATGAGGAGAAGCATTTTTCTAGCGTATAGGTTGTACTGAGTAAGTGACTACATGACTTCTGGAAGAGTCAGAATGACGAGCATGAGGCATATGTTGAAGTAAAATAGTCCTATGATACCTTACTATATAAGAAACAGAAATTACTAAATATTGGATTCTTTGCTTTTCTGAATTGTGCTCACTTTTCAGAATCACATAGTACTGAAAGAATTTCTGGTTTTGAATGTCCCAATTTTGAGAGTTTCTTATGCAAAATAAACCCTTTTTCTTCAAACTCTCACAAAGCTTAATGTTAAAACAGCTTACTTTATTTTATTTTATTTAGAATATTAATAAATGGAATTACCTTCAAATACAGAGCTATCATTTTGAAGTGCCATAATAGAAACATGATATATATTTTTTTATTCTTGCAAAAAGGCCATTAAATAAATATACACGGTTTTACATAACTACTGATTGGTATTAAGTATTACATAAGAATTCAGTTCAGACAGATATATATATATAATATGTGTATATTAAAAGCATATGACACAGTCACTGCCCGAAAAAAGTTTTGAATTGAATATAAGGCAAGACCAGAGGCAGCAGATGAATGCAGACTTGCAGGGAAGTAAAAGGATACTGCATTGGTCAGCACAATAGGCAATGATCTCAGCAGCCTGACTTAAAAGCTTCACATTCAAGAGATCAAACAAAAGTTGTATGCGATTATTCAGCACCAGGTGAATCTTTTCAGTAGAAATTTCAATAGCCTGTGGCTTGAGGACTGTGATAAAGATCTTAAAAAATAAAATGAGAGAGAGAAAAAAGAGAGAGAAAAATAAATATATTTTTAAAAGAAGGATGTTCTTTTATCTACTTTCAGATCCTTTTGATTTCTCAACTCTTCATTTTCCCTTCCCAGTGGGTGGATGGAAAAAAAGTTTGTCTGAATGATCCTAAGGTAACTAACACTGTGAAAAAGATATTCAAAGAGTTAGCAAGTTTTAAATATTATACCATTAACTGTAAAAATCACAAATGTTACTGGATGCAAATTAATGTAGTTTAAAGAATGTTATCCAAACTGAATTGCCCCAGTTGATGCAATCAACTTGTTGTTGATCTAGGACAATTTAGGAACTTGTGTGCTGAGAAAAATACAACGTCTCTGTAAGCTTTGTTCTAGCAACTGGAACCCAGATTCTCAAAGGTACCTGAACATTGATCTTATCTCAGACTTTTCTCAATTATATGCAATAGATACATATTTGTTTCCTAGATCAGATGGGTCTTAATTACAGAAATGTGACTTATGGGTTTTTGATCCCGGGTGAGCATTTCATATGTTTCTAAGGTTTATTCTCTAAATATGATTGTGCACTTAACTACCAAAAACAAGAAAACCCTCTAATTCATAGTGATAGATTTTGTTTGTTTTATTTCAGATATAGAGGGCATTCAAGGCAGATTAAAGTACAAGATTGAGGTACTAGAATAAAGCTTAGGCTATGGAGGGGAAATTGTAATTACAAAGTCCTGACTCACCTTCTGAGCTGGAGACACCTAATCTCTATAAGCCCTGTAACATTTGATGTTAAATCTCTTCAGTACTTATTAAGTCACTGCACGTGCCCAGAACTGTCCTATGCTTGGCAGGCTTAAGCAGCTCAGCACTTAGATCATGTCTGAGCTCAGGTTAGATTGAGAAACTTGTAGGAGTGAAGTCTGAATCACCCCAAAAGCTCAATCCATTAAACATTTCCAGAGGCCATAGAACACGGCAGGACCATGCTCTTCACACACAAATCTTAAGTAGGTCAGTTTTAGACCACAAAGAGAAATCTTTCCCTAGTTTCTCACGCAGCATGGCACACTACTTAGTGCACCCACTGAGCATGCTGGACTCCCAGATTCAGTCCCATCCTTTTCCTAAAAGCTCTCAAATGCACTCTGCCTTGAATCTTTCTGTCCTACTCAGACAATAGTCTACTGAAGTGTAAGAATCTGCATGTCTCTTTTGAACAAGTCTCCAGGCAGATAAGAATGAAGGATATACTGGATCAGAGAGGAAGTGCAGGGTAAATTTGACTTTATAGTCTGATGGTTAGACTACCTTGGAAGATCTTGTATCAGACTCATGCTTCCAGGAATACTTCTATATTAAGTATGAAGTGCGTGTTCTATATTAAATGTTACTTATATTTTCTTTTTTTCAATGTTACCTAGGACTTCTAATACTTCAAGATCACATGATAGAGTCCTTTCTTTTGTACCTGTGCTTTAATCAGTAATTTAATATCAGAAAATATTTTGCAGTTGCTCATAACTCATGATACATAAGAGAGAATTGAGCTAACCTAAGAATTTCCTAGCACCCAGAATATTATCTGGTGTCAAAGGATATCCATTTATTACACATTCAGTTTGTTCTACTGAGAATCTGGCCCTTCAGATAGACAACTCTGATTACAATCCAATGAAATTAAATAATCAACAAAGTTCTTAATTTTCTCACTCTCTACATAAATCTCATGAAAATAAACCCTGACTTGACTGTAGACAAAAACCCACAAAAATAAGCAGGTAAAAATATAGAAATTAATACACTTAGTTCTCTTAGCTATAGGCAAACTGATCTATAATTCACTGGAGCTTAGTTACAGCATACTCTAATTATGTGCTTAGCTCTAAAGCCTTTAATAAAGAAAATAATTTCTTTAAATATACCTAATTAGGTAAAGTATCTGTTCTAGTTTAGCTGAACTTGGCTCCAAAATAAAAATTACAGAGAAAAACAGTTTTCTTTTCATGTATCACTGAGCTAGGTAGCCCACTGTCCTCCTGACTTTCCAATACAAATGAAAACAGAGTTATAACTAGACCAAGTTGCACTTACAAGTTAAGGGCCTTGAAACAATAGGCAAAAGATGTATGTAACATACAACAGCCACAGAACTTTGACTACCTCTTTATATCCTCCCTGACAACAGCTCTGAAGCCAAAGAAACAAATTCCTTTTCTTTCTTCTCTCAATGAAAAATATGTATTCCCTCCTTCCAAAGGGTAAGGTCTATCACCTGCCTTCCTGAAAACCCTGTGCTGCTTTCAGTCATAACAAGAAGTCTGAGTTGTCCTAGAAATGGGAATGACCTATTAAATCAATTAAAAATTATTCCTGACAAAACGGGTTTAGTCCCCAATACAGACTAGTACTGCATAGTCTCTTATATTTTATTGTTGTTTAATTCTATAGAGATCATTGCAAATCCAGGTATATGTATGAGAGGTTTCATGTTAGTTAAAACTGACTTTTTTTTGCAAAGTTACTTGTATAATGGACAGCTTTAGATTATAAGCTTTTAGCAAAGTCTTCTATTAGTGTGCTTTCAGTAGAGGTACATGATTGTGTTCTGATGCAAAATTGATATTCACAAAACATTAAAATTTCGAGTTAGTCCACTGAAGTTACAGGCAAAGCTTCATTCTTTTTAATGAAGTCAAGGCCCTCTCTTTAGTACATTATTACCCAATTTTTAGGTATAAATTAATCTGAGTAAAATATACAGCGTGACAGCTGGCTGATCATCAAGTCCAAAGAAGGAAACAAGGAAAGTTCACAGTATTTTGAAAGCTATGTTCTATGGCTCTGTTACTTAGGAGATAACGCCAGTAGGTGCAGCCTTATGACAAGTACCCCATTTTTTTTTCCCATGCCATATGTCCACAGTGGAAGTAGCTGAGAAAAAAAAAAGTCTTGTTGTTTGATTGACATGCATTTTAAACTACTTGTCAAAACTGCACAATTATTTAAGTAGCATGAATGTGCCAATCTCCAGATTTAAAAGAAATTTTGGGCCTAACAAGTAGTAGTGTTTGTCTACTTCATGATAAGAGATTTTATAGAAGAATCAAAAAATAAAATGAGGGTAAGAGGAAAGCTTGCTAAACTGCCCACACTTTGCCTTTACATTACTGTAGGTGATACTGGGAAAGACACTAAAAGAATAAGTTGTCATATATTTTCTATTTTAAGACTCTATTTTTATTTTTCAAAAGATTTGCTAAATTTATCCGGACTTGTGTTTTTGCAAGAATTTTCAGAAACAGCAGTTGCTTACTTCTAGGGGAAAAAAAAAAAAAAAAGAAAAAAAGGAAAAAGTGACAGAAGAAATAAGAATGTTAGTATGATGTTAAAAAAGTTAAGTGCCTGAGAAATGTTTCATAATTTCTCATTCTAATTTTTGGTGGTCATCCTGAAAGCTAGCATACGCTCCTCTGTTAGGAGTGAGATGTGGCCAAATCTTTTTATGACTGTGAAGGTCCTCTGAGAAATCTCTGATACATGTTCAGCAGACATTATCTTAGTGACTGACAAAAAGTTAGTGTCCTATTATGCAAAAAGAAGACACCTTTACAGTGGGGAGTCTTCCTCACTGAGGTAAACTGAATCTTTCACATAAATTGTTTTATTGATATGTACTTTAGAATGAAAATAAGTATAAAATATTAAATATTATATTTAAGCTTTATAGGGGAAAATAAATTTTTAACAAAAATCTGTTCAGTGTTAGCCTGTTATCAGTGCAGTCTTTGCCATACCATCAGTAAGCAAGCGAATATGATTAAAGTCCACAAATGACTTTAATGTCTTCTATTCTTAAGCACTGAGAATTAGACCTTAAACCATTAACAGTCACTATTTTTACACATAATTTTAAAGCTTTCATTTTCTTTCTCTGTAGCCTTCATGTAATGATATCCCTTAATGATATCCCTTAAGATTCAAGATTAGGGTATCTTGTTAAATGAATATTAATTGACATACTAAAATGCAGCATTTCAACAGCTACCACACTGCATTTACTTAGAAAATCTTATCACACGTACAAAGACCACAAAAGGGAAAAATTATAAATTATAAGTTCATACAAAATTGCAGCAGTTTTCTGGTTAAAACTATTCTACAAATCACGTTCTGAAACAACTCACATTCCATTTTCCTAGAAAAGCTGGTAGTTCATGGCTTGGACAGGTGCACTCTTCATTGTGTTAAAACCAGCTGGATGGGCCTAAGGACCTAGAGACTGATGTTGAATGGTGACACATCCAGTTAGTTGCCAGTCACTAGTGATGTTCCCCAGGGCTCAGTAATAAGCCTAGTCCTGTTTAATATCTTCATTGATCATCTAGAAGAGGGGGAAACCCTCAGGAAGTTTGCAGATGACATTTAGTTGGCTGGAAGTGTTGACCTGCTGGAGGGTAGGAAGATTCTGCAGAGGGACCTGGACAGGCCGGATCAATGGGCCAGGGCCAACTGTATGAGGTTCAACAAGGCCAAAAATTGACATTGTTGATATTTACATTGGTCACAACAACCCCCTGCAGCACTAACGGCTGGGGGCAGAGTGGATGGAAAGTGGCTTAGCAGAAAAGGACCTGGAGGTGTTGGTTAACACCGAGATAAACGTGATCCAGTGTGTGCTCAGGTGGCCAAGAAGGCCAATGGCATCCTGGCCTGTATCAGAAATACTATGGTCAGCTGGACCAGGGAAGTCATTGTTTCCCTGTGTTCAGCACAAGGGAGACCACAACTCAAGTTTTGTGTCCAGTTCTGGGCCCTCATTACAGAGAGGCTTTGGGGTGCTGGAGTTTACAGAGAAGGGCAGTGGGGCTGGTGAAAGGCCTGGAGAAAAGTCCTATGAGGAGCGACTGAGGGAGCTGAGCTTGTTCATCCTAGAGAAAAGGAGGCTCAGGGTCACATTATTACCCTCTACAAGTACCTGAAAAAGTGATTGTAGCAAATTTGGGGGTCAATCTCTTCTCCCAGGCAACAAGCAACAGGATAAGAGGAAATGGCGTCAAACTGCACCAGGAGATGTTCATACTGGACATTGTGGGGAGTTCTTCTGGGAAAGGACTATTAAATACTGAAATGGAATGCCCAGGGAGGTGGTGGAATCACCAACCCTGGAGGTGTTCAAGAAACAACAGGACATGACACCTTATGCTATGGTCCAATTGTTATGGTGGTGTTTGGTCAAAGGTTGGAATCAATTGGATTCTTCCATTCTGTGGTTCTATGACATCTGTACAGTGTTAAAGAACTGAAATGTGTGTAGATAGCATGCAGATTAGTGGGTACTAATGGTACACATGGACACTGCTTTATAGCTTTCAGAATCCAGGGATGTAATTTTACTGATGTTTTGTCCAATGGCAAAACTCAGTTATGTGGCTAGCCATTATAATCTTCACTGCAGCATGCGCCTTTGCAGTTGTTCTCTGGGGTAATAATACTATAAACCAAATCATTTAAATGAAAAACAATAGCAAATATACATCTTAAAAGTACTTTCTAGTTTGAGATAAATTATTTCTTTTGGTAAGGTACCATAATAACTTCAGGATGCCTAAAATTTGGTTGGTTTAAGTTATATAAGTATTACATCTTAATTGAAACTTGGTTAAGGAGCTAAATAGTATTAATGAAATTGACATTTTTGCTTTATGTGGTTTCTCGGCTGTAGAGTGACTTCAGCTGCAGTGATCTGTCTTGCCTGAAATAAACCTTCTTCTCTGTTCTGGTTACTTTTGACTATCAATATCCATTTATCATTATTCCAGAGTTATCAGATCTGAACAATTTTCTACAGCATTATTTCTATCAAATATTTCCTACATATTTAGTAATTTAAGTTGTTAATTCAGGGATTTTTTTGTATACTTAAAAAGATAAGGAATTCAATATTGATTTATTCTAAGTCTAATTCAGTAGTTTACAATCTATGCATCAATGTATAACAGACTTGAAGGTTTTGAAGTAATTCATGTAGGAATCTGCAGCCTATGACTAGTTTGCTCGCACATTCTTTTTTTTACCTTTCATCATAGCTAATTTTAAGGCAAATACAACCATTTTGTGTTCTAATGATAATTCAAAATGAAATTTTAAAGAGTTGACAGATAGGAAAATGGTATGTTGATGTACAGTTCCCAAATCTGAAGAAAAAGCTATCTTGCAAACGTAAATTATTTCCTACCTACTGGTGGAACTGAATAAGGTTTAAGAGTTCATTCCAAACTTCTGAAATAGCCATTTGTAGCTTTTATGTTGCAGCTCATGTTCTTCCATCAGATTCTGCTCTGCAAAAATGCCTTTAATGGAATGAGACACTTTCTCAGAGGCAAGCTGTGAGCAGGTGTTTAATACGGCACCAGAAAAGACCCAGGGAGAAGGTACTCAGCAAGGAAGCAGAGGCCTAACCTTTCCTTCCTGTCATTCCAGTGTAAGGGCTGTTCAAGTTTCTTTAGAAATTTAATTTCAGAAAGAAGCCAAATAAGGCTCTAACAGCTCCATGCTTGTCAGTCCCCCTGTTCACTTGGTGGGTTACAGAGAATATACAAAGAAAAAGCATTCTCGTTGAGAGTAGGATGCCCTACTCTCTCTTCCATGGTTAGATCTGAAATATCTGAACTGTTTTAGAAGCTGATAAGGACTTAGACTCAAATGACTGGAATTAAGCTATCATATTCACCCTATTTTTTGATCTGGTCAAGTTATTTATCTGGATATTAACTAAAGTTCAGCTTATACTAATTTCTGAATTTCTGTAATATTAAGACATCAGAGGGATTCTAGACATCTGTATCAAGATGCTGGATGAATAGTAAAATATAAGAAAACATGCAGTAGTCACTCACTAGTGGCTAGGGTGCCACAAGGGAATTGAGATTCTTTAGATGGTGTTTTGCCTCATACAGGTTTTTTTTCCTATTAAAATTAAATATATTTTATTTTTACTACAAGAAGGTATGAATAAAAAGATATATCTGGAAAATTCAGTTAATCTCAATGAGGAAGTCTCCCCACCGTAAAACTGTTTCCTTTTTAAATGATAGGACACTAACTTTTTGTCAGTGACTAGGGTATTCAAATTCCAAATGGTCTGATTTTCAAGTCCTAATCCAGTGAGTTAAACACGTCAATGTTTGGCACACCATACAGATATTTGGCATATCTGTTAATGTCTATTCACCGTACTTCATTTTTTCTTTATAGAATACAGAGTTGGGTAACTACAATTGGATAGACAATCTTGCTTGAAAACAATGATATACAAAAAACAGAAATTAATTTTCCTCTTTTTCTTGCACATGATAAATAACAGAATGTGAGAGGAAATAACTTAAGTCTCCTCTAATAGCAAATATAATTTAAAAAGTTAAGTAATCAAAGCCACGTCTTTTCAAAAAAAGAGGTAAACATTACATTTAAAGACAGGCAAAATTGCTTTTATTGATTATTTTAAGTATACTCTTTCCGGTGTTTACTTGATAGGAAGAATAACTCAACAGAACAGTTAAAAGCAATTTCTATCAGACACAGATAAAGAGCAAGCTTATAAAGATCAAAGTCCAAAACAATTTGAATTTGATCATCTTTGGCTACCAACAGAAATGTTACAGTGACCTAACATAAAAGTCTAGATCACCTGTAGTGGTGCAGAATTTTATTTACCTTTTAATTGTTAACGGTTTGTTCTGTGTACCCCGGTTTGGTCTATCCCACGGCTGGATCTATCCCCTGTTCTGTTCTGTCAATCTCTGTTCCCCCGACCCCTGAGACCTGTCAATCCTGATGCAGTCTCCCCCCTGCCTCTGGAAAGTTCCAGGGAGAGCTTCGAGTGATTGGCGGGGATGCTGGGGGACCCACTGCTCCCCAGAGGATTTGTTCTCTCTCCTGTCTCTCACCCCTGGAGCGACTCCCTGACCTCCCCTGACTGGTCCCTTCCCCTTATTCCCCCCCGGTATTAAAGCGACAATCACGGGGCAGCGGCCGCTTTGCCTGGGGAGACCCTCTGGGGTGAAGTTGCTCCCCACGGGGGTTCCAATAAACCTCACTGATAAACCCCCGCAAAGTTCTCCTTTCATCATTCCTTCGCCACAGTCCCACTGCTGCTGCTGCCAAAGGAACCCCCAGGCTTTGCCCGGGTCTCAGCTGCCAGGGCAGCAGCGGCAGGCGCGGGGCGGCGGCACGGCCTGGCCGGAGCTGGCGGGAGAGGAGGCTCCCGGAGCCCCCGCCGCTTCCATTGCCCATGGCGCACAGCAAGCAAGGAAAATTTTTTTTTTTTTTTTTTTTTTTTTTTTTTTTTTTTTTTTGGTAAAAAAATGCATTTATATGAGTAATTTGTTATATATATCCATGGTGTCATAAAAAAATAAGTCACGATGCACTGCAACTCTCAGATCTGCAGATATTTCAGATACCAGGTATTTCAGCAGCTGTACTAAGTCCCTCACTAGGACTGGGTGTCAAAATGTCAATAACCTCAGCTGCAATTCTGCTTTGCTGCTGCTATTTGTTGTTCTTATCCTCTGAGGTTCATAGAAAACAATTCTGAGGTTTAGTGGCATCAGGAATATCTAGATATTCCCTTAAAAATAATTATGGCAAAGCCTCTGACTGGAGACAAGGCTTCCTGACAAGTTTTCCTTTCCAGAAGTAGCTTCTCAAAGCAAATATTTTCCTCCCTTATCATGTACTTAAAAGTTTTTCTTTATGCAGTCTCAGAATGCACTGAAAATTTGCTTGTATTGAAATCCAGGTGTGCCTTCCGCAAAAATAATTCTGAATTGACAGGATAAAGTAAACTGGATGGATTAAGTATATTGTGCTACTGCCTGAAATTTCTTGTCCTGCTATCAAAGCCTACTGCATGAAAGTCCAGCAGAATATTGGACAGGTATCAGTATTAAAAAGTCTTGCTCTATTATCTGCTAAACAAACACATTAGTAGCAACATATCCGGAGAAAGGATACAGTTGATGCAATTAATGTTTTGCTAAGCCATCTCAGACTCGTTTTTCCATAAAACTCCTTCCACCTCCAAAGAAATAAGGGTATTTATTAATCAACAAATTCACCACTCTTTTTCCCTTGGAGATTTCTGAAGTCAAATTAAAAGTCAAATGTGACAGGACTCCGAACGAAGCTAAAATTTTTCTGGAAAATGAAAGGTTTTTAACCTCAACATAGATCCATCTAGCAGTTGTAAAGCTGTTTACACAGACTAAAACTCAATTAGTTCAGGGTCTACTACCCACTCTAGTGAAATTTCAGGTTCCTGATACCTTTGAAAAGTCAGCTATACATGCAATGCTTTTCATCAACTATAATAGACTTACACATGGTATCCTTCAGACAAATTTCCTTAATTGTTTGTAACAGTAATTAAATAGCAACCTGAAAATTAAATTACATCTTTAGCTGTAGGAATATTTCAGTTAAAATGATTAGCCTTTTCCTGTTCATGAATGGCTTGAGCACCACCGATTCCTGTGTATGTCTAATTCAGGAACACTTACCACAACATTATACAGACAAATTCCATCTTAGGGATAGACGAGTCAGGCACAATTGTATGTTGTGCTAGCTTCCTAATGATTATGGTCTGGGAGAGGAGATGTGTCAGTGGGAACAAAAACAGAATAAATTTTCTTCTGATGAGAGTTCCCTGGATAAATATTTGTGGTGAAAATTTCCATTTGCTAAAATTTTCACAGGAAAAAAAAATTACAATCCTGTACATATTTAATTTGAAAAGTCTAAGTATCAGTTGCGTGTATGGAAAGAGAACATTAAATGCAAAGGCATGCCTAAAATCATTGGTGTGCAATGCAACATGCAGCATACATGGTTATTCATCTCTTGTTCCCTGCAGATGTTAACAGCTGAGGCACAGTGTTCAGTCAGCTGGGAAGAAAATAGTTCTCAAGTCCTTTTGGGAATAGGAAATTTCATCCAAAGAGAGTCTGTTTTGTATAAAAGAGTGATGTGCATGGATACTCAAAACTTTTAAGATGAATCCACCAAATAGTAACTATGAATCTAACCCTTGATACTTAAACTATTCTAGAGACTATGAGTTAATTTATTAATAGACTTGAAAATAAATGGGGCCAATTCCATATTTTGCTTGGATTTCTGGTTTGACTTCAGTTTATGTAGTATCTCCTACTCATGCAAAGTTCTATGATTTCCAAAATCTTTGTTGAATAAACATATGTCACTCAACCTCTAAAAAATCCTTAAGAAGCAACTTGGATTTCCCATGAGGGACTATTTCTACCTTCAGAAAGACAAACTGATACTTAAATTAACAACCAAAGCTGCTGAAAACAACTTTTGGTGCTGCCTAAAAAACACCTAAACTCTCATTTATCAGGAGAATATCAGTAAGGAGGGGTTTTCAAACTCTCCAATTCAATCTATCAATTTCTATAAGCACGTTTTTAGAACAGGTTCTGAAATGCAGTCCTTTCTTCATTAAAATAATATGTCTACATTCACATGTTTCTCTTTTTCCTTTCCATTCTGCTTTGGTACCTGAAACAAGGAAAGTAATATGTAATGGAACTACTTTATAAATCAGGGTTGAATATACAATCCTTATACATCTGACAGCTGATTTTTAAGGCACTCTCCAGAGTGGTGGCAGATGTAGGACTGAGCTCTCTATTGAAGACATCTCTCACTTCTTCAGAGTTCTTTAAACACTGGTTCTCCAACCTGGAGGAGACAGTCTTTTTTACAGCAACAAATTTAGCCAGTGGACTCCAGAAACACTTCATCTGATTATGGTTTTGAGTCCTGTAGGTACCCAATTCCATGGGCATTTATGATACTCGAGGGAAAGCTGCCTGTTCATACTGCTGTAACTGCATCCTTGGTGGGAATGTAACTCCTAGCCTTACTAACTCTGTTTTGTTCCACCTCAGCTGTGTCCTTTCCTCTGAGGAGATGTCCTTTTCTCTCAGTTCTCTCTCCACTGATTTTAAACGGAGTCAAAATTGGCAAAACTTTTAAATGAGCTGTATCAGTTGAATTCCAGGAGTTTGGTGGGTTGAAACCTGGCCCTCGGGGTTTGTTTATCAGTTTGTACAAGCATTTTGTAACAGGTGGTTATGATAGCTTCAAGTAGGCCTGGAACAGAGCTTAATTAATGAATGTGAGATAAAACTATCAGGTTATCTATTTTGTGAATATAATCCCTGCCAAACGCAGGTTCAGCTTTGACTATGAAAAGGTTTTATAAAGAGAAAAAACATTTAGTTGGAAATTTTAATGAAAACAATCATCTTTATTGCTGGCATAAGAATAGCTCTGCCTTTCCAGGACATCATTACAAACCAAATAAGCCCAAGATTGCTCTCCTGGACTCTGAATCAGAAAAATCTTCTGCTGATCCAGGTCTTTCAAAATTTTGTTGGAAAAGGAAAAGGACAGCCTACAGGTACTTACATTTTGAAACACGATAAGGAAAAAAATCTAGGTGGTCCTGTTTTTCCCCAGGAGGTGCGGATCCATTGTGATCTGTGTAAAAAGCAAAAGGTACTTATACCATCTAAAGCCTTATTTTAAAGGCTTTTCATTAAATTTAATGCTGGAAGAAGAGAGTAGGATGGATAATCTTATTTCCCCTTAGAGCTGGGTGCCCCAGGTAGCGTAGCATCAAACAGGACTCTGACCCAGGAGCAATAAGCCATGCAGACTCTCTTCATAGCAGATATTGTCTCATTTAGGTCTTTCAAACTATTTTCTTGTGAATATAAATATAAAAGTCAAAATATAAAAGATGTCCCCACAAGAACTTCCTGAAGCACTGTTACATAAGGCAAGGTCAAGCAGGAAGTATAATCACCAGTGCAGAGCAGAAGCTGCCTGAGGGCAGTCCTTTTGGGTGAGCTGGTTGAGCTTGTCCCATGGCAGAGTGCTGCACACTATCCATGCAGCACAGCACTGCCTGCCAAGGCTCAAGTTGTCCTGTGCTCTGGATCTCTCACTCCTCCAGGCACAGGGTTCTGCCAGCAGGATCACTAAAGCCTGTATTCTGAGGATCAAAAACAAGGCAAAATAAGGTGATCTCAGGAAGGTATTAGAACAGGAATTTGGAAATGAAGCCCTGATTGTATGTTGCAACACTGCTGTTCATTCAGTCCTGAAGTGTTACGTGACTTACTGGCAAGCAAGTACTTGATGAGTCCTTATAAAAATATGAACTGGCTGCTAAAAATAGAATGTAACTGAACTCTGAAGAGTTTTTGTTTTCTCAGTGACAATACTTTTCCAGTGATAATGTTGAAATACATTTGTTGACAGTAGATTTAAAATTCTGAATAAGTATATGGCCATGTCTAGTTTTTCTCCTACTCTTTTGCATATATTTGTCATCTTCTGGAGAGCTTTTTAATGCATAGTTCCCAAGAGAACAGCCTGTAAAAGCATAATTTTCCATGGAATTTTAACAGTTCTATTTCTACAAAAGAGTTCTAAAAAGAACTCATTGAAAACATACATTGTACTGGTCTTTTGGGTGAAATGTAGTTTATCTTGAGTTCACTTCGCTGAAAGGATGTTTGTTTTTCACTCTGGTTTCATCTCATAGAACAAAGTTATCACTCTAATGTAGGTTTATCTTTTCTGACTGTTTCCTTGGCTACATGTCTATATGGAAATTTCAGTACTTCTCTATTTGAGTACTTCTTCTTCCCCAGCTCTTCCTTGCAATTTTGTGAATTAGCCCAAATTTTCACTTCTCTGCATTTTCATGTAATAATATATTTAATTACCTGGATTGTAAAACACGTGGGTATATAGAATTATCTTTGAAAAATAGAAAGAAGAAATGCAACAAAGATAAAATACAAGTCATAAGTCATAACATCTGAAAGATTAAAC
This sequence comes from Phylloscopus collybita, assembly GCA_027886175.1. Lineage (NCBI taxonomy): Eukaryota > Metazoa > Chordata > Aves > Passeriformes > Phylloscopidae > Phylloscopus > Phylloscopus collybita. The sequence continues at coordinate 41,420,046 of JAJNNQ010000137.1, read as the reverse complement.
TTAGGAAGTAAATCCATGTGCCACCCACTATCAGCAAACATAAAGGCTCATGGAAAGAAACACGGATTTTCTTTAGTTAATACTAAATTGCTGTCTTCTATCCAAACATTCTCTGTATATTGTGAGCAAAGATTTTATGCTTATGTAATGTTCACATAATGAGGTAAAGCTGTTCAATAACAAGAGGGCAATTATGGTATAAACAAGAATAGATTTTTCTGGTTCTTTAGAAATAACGATTGTTGAGTGATAAATAGTACAGCAGGACCAGTATGCTGATATTTGAAACAAAAACTGCTTGACACAAAGTATTATTTTAGATTTATTTAAAAATGGAATGCTTTTCAGTCATATTGTTTCTCTTGATTTATCTGGGGGAATTATCAAGTTCAAGTTCAATAGTTTATTAACAGCACATATCAATTCTAAGAAACATCACAGGTTCATCAAACATTTGCATGCAATTTCAGTTTTTCTCAGTAATAACATTACAGACTCAACTGAAATAAGAAAACTTTAGTCTCGTAAATACCTGAAAGCAATGCAGGTGTTACAAACATTTTGTCCATAACTAAGCTTTAAATAATCAGTAGTAATGAAAATTAAATGCATTCACTACAGATGTATGCTTATATAAGTGAAAAAATAAACTATAACTCAGAGGAGCTGAGAGATCAAGATTTTAAATTGTCTTTTTCCTTTTTGCCTATATTTAAACATAGAATTATAACTGTTTATAAATGTATGAGTATGCATTTATGGTCGTGATTAAAATGGAATTTATATGCTTCTCAGAAGAAAATGTTCTGAAAGAGTGGCTATAAAATAGCAGTCTACTCTGACAGCAATAACATAATGGTATTACAAATTTTTCTTGTTCATTAACTCAGCACAAAGTGGTAACATTCAACATCTCTTAGGTTGGTACATTTTCTTCCAACCACTTCTGCACTTGATATATGTGGTGGGTTGACCCTGTTTGGATCTCAGGTGCCAAACAAAGCTGTTATATCCCTCACTTCCTAAGCAGGGAATAGAAGAGAAAATACAACCAAAAGCTCCTGGTCTGAGATTAGGATGGGGGACATCACTCACCCATTACCATCACGTGCAAAATAGACTCAGCTCAGGGAAGTAAATGTTATTTATTACCAATCAAATCTGAGCAGGGTAACAAAAAATAAAACCAAATCTTCAAACAGATCCCTCTCATCCCTCCTTTCTTTCCAGGCTCAACTTCATTCTCAATTTCTCTACCTCCTCCCCTCCAGTGGTCCAGGGGGATGGAGAATGGGAGTTGAGATCAGTTCATCACACATCATCTGCTGCACCTTTCATGTCATACTCTTTCCCTGTTCCATCATGGAGTCCCTCCTCTAGGAGACAGTTTTTCACAAGCTGCTCCAGCATAGGTCTTTCCCATGGGCTGCAGTCCTTCAGAAACACACTGCTCCAGCAAAGGTCCTCCATGGGTTCACAAGTCCTACCAGCCAAGCTGCTCCAGCAGGGGCTATACTCTCCATGGGTCTGCAGGGCCTGCTCTGGTGTGGGCTTTCCCACAGGGTCACAGCATTTTTTGTGTGCATTCTCTTGCTCTAGTGTGGGATCTTCAGAGGACCAGCATCTCTGCTGCATCATTGACCTCCATGGGCTGCAGGGTCACAGCTGCCTCACCATGGCCTTCACCACGGGCTGCAGAGGAATCTCTGCCTTGTACCAGGAGCACCTCCCCTTCCTTCTTCCCTGACCTTGGTGTCTGCAGAGTTGTTTCTTATATATCCTTGCTCCTCTTTCCAGCAGCTGTTGCCCAGCAATTTTTATTCCCTTCTTAAACCTGTTATCCCAGAGACACAACTGGTATCACTGATGCACTTGGCCTTGACCAAGTTCTGTCTTGGAGTCAGCTGGTATTGTCTCTGTTGGACACAGGGGAGGCTTCTCACAGAAGGCACCCCTTGGGCTCACAATGAGGAAAAGGTGAGGAGGAAAAATGGTGTCCTAAACTCCTCTTAAATATCAGTTTTATTGTCCCCATAAAATGTCAATTCACTATTACGCCTTTCCCCACCTTCCTAAAGTGTTCAGTCTCAGTGGAGAAACTATGGTGCTAAAGAATATTTGATAAAAATCTAACTAGAATGTTCCACTTTGATGACTCAACACTCTCCTACATGATATAGCAAATATTTCCAAGTAATAGAGAGAATATATCGTCATGTATTTATTGGTATGGCCTATATGCATGCTGTTACTGTGCACCCACTTCTAAAAAGGAAAAAAAAAACTTATCTCCAGTAGTTTAATTTTCCTTTTCCCAAGATTTTCTTTTAGAGCATGTATCTTCATATTTTCTCAGATTTTTGCAAGAACTTTTCAGAAAGTAGCAATACTTATAAAGTAAGAAGCAATAGTGAGATAACTCATGACAGTGACAGAAATTACTCACGACATGACCAATTCACTGTTGTAGAATTCAAAAGAAGATCCGTATTAAATTCTTCACTGTTCAATACCTATTTTGTAACTTGCTATAGCCGTTAGTTTTATAGTGTTTTCATATTATGCCTTTTGATTTCATTTTGTTTTCCTTGCACCATTGGATACACTTCTCCACTGTACCAAAACTAAAATTTGGACAATGAGGCTGGAAATGCAAACTTTTCTTTTCATTGTTTTTACTTTAAAAATGAATTTTAATATTTATCACAGATCTAATTGGTGCTAATATTTCTTCACAATAGAATAATCATCACAGCAAGACTGTTATGTTATCTAAATAATAGTAAAAAGGAATGTCATGAGAATGTGATAAATCATAGCCTTATAATGAAGATGTGAGCCAGTATGGGCTCTGAAGGATCTGAAAATTTAATTCTTCAGGAAGAGAATAGTAGAAGATAAGATTTTTCTTTCCAGTTTAGACAAAATACTTCTCTTTACGGTGGGGTCAACTTGGAGAATTCTGTGATCATTCTTAAATGTTTATTAGAGCTGATAAAACTCTGCCATCATGTTATGGATGTAGAGCTGTGTTATTTCAACAATTTTACTCTACATTTAGATGTTGCTGATACAGTAATACCTTTACCATTATCCATGCATTGTAGTAAAAAAAAAAATTCATAGAAAATGTGATGATGAATCTAATGTCATGGTGATGAATTAGGGTTGATGAATTAGATATTTTCCTTTTCAAATTGCAGAATTAAGAGGGGGAGGAGTGATTGGTGGGTAGGAGAGTTATATAAAGTCTTGTAAAACCAGTTATCTAAAAGAATGGTCTGTAATATTCACTGGGGTTTTTTTTTAATAATATTCAACTCTTCAACTCTTTTTTCTTTTTTTTTTTCCTTGCCAAGAATAAGCAAATTTGAGGGACTTTTACTTTGTACTTTGAAGAATGACTTCTGCAGCAACTTTGTGTAATATTTTAGAGTTTCCATAGAAACCAGGAAAGTACATACAAAAATCTTTGGAAAAATTCTAAACAGGGAAAAATTCTTGAACAGAACCTTGACCCTGAGTGCTGGAAGAGGATCCAGTACCAAGAGAGACAAAACCTGTGCTAACCAAGATCTTTAGTTACCAAACCATAAGAAAGACCTACATAGTTTCTGTTGGGTACTGACTGTTTTTCAGCTTTTGAATCCCCATTAATTTTAATTTCGCTGTGTTCAGGTTTCTGTGTCAGATACAATGCTTCAAAAATAATGGGGAAACAATATAATTGAAATAATTTATTGCCTATAACTGCAGGTTTTCATTATACAAATATCTAGAAGTCTCCAGCTACAAATACCGGTCATGAGCATGTGTATTGCTAATCTTAGAATAGGTGGAGCAGCTGGAATGTTTTGTTGCTACATTTTTAAAGAATTTGATACCTAAAATCTGTAAAATTGCAGTTGATTTTTTTTTCTTTATTGCTTTTTAAGTAAAAGGAAAAGCCATAAATAAAACAAGACACAAAGCAGTACTGACAAATCCTGTCCTGCAGCAATTACTTAGGTATACTAGCAGTATTCATCTGTTACATCTACAGGCTGGTTTTTTTTGCCAAGTATTTCATTCTTGAATTCTTTTCCTGTTTAAGAATGATGGCAGCAGATGGTTGAGAAGGTAACTTATTCACTGTTTAATTTGGTTTGTTTATTTTGTTGGTAATTAATTCCATACCTCAGGGCCCACTGCTTGCTCCTGTTCCCACCATCCTCCAAGCCATTGGAGACTGTGTATTGCTCAGGAAGACATTCTGGATTAGGAGAGCTGGTGCTTCTGGTGACATTGAGAAATCTCTCAGCTGCCTGGCTAGTGAGTTTACATAATTCAATCACTAGATTTTGAGTTACGACATAATATTTCCTCCATCTCATCTTTTTTTTTTTTTTTTTTTTTTTTTTTTTTTTTTTTTTTTTTTTCATCCATTTTGGAGGTGCTTTTTTAGTTTTTACTGACTTTGGAAGCATGTAGCAGTGTCTACTTCTTGGGTAATATGAGTTCATGTGTATTCTGTTAGTACAAGGACTTTAATCTTTTCTCTTCCTATAGCTTTGTGGTTTTTCTTGTTCAACTAATGTTTTTAAGTTTAAAATGCAGTGCTAATATTGTTTGAGATGAGTCATAAATTGACAGAGTTTTCTCTAACATCCATTAAAATTGCTGTCAAAACACTTAATAACTTCAGTGTTCTGAGACCTGAACAAGCATTCAGGATGTCTTTGAAGAATTTGAGTTAATACTTGAATTCCTGAGATCTGAATACTCAGAACTATCTTTTAAAAATGTGTTATACAGCTTTTCTGAAAGTTTTGAGTAGTGATTCATTATTGAAAATTACTATTAAACTCATGTGAATTCTAGCCTGAAACCTAACATTTTCTTACCTGATTTTTAACTTTCTTTTTTGGTTAAATAACTGGCATGCAATACTTAATACTGAAAGAAAATAGTATACATGGAATAGTTTTAATAAACTAAAGGATTGCTTAATTTTATCAAGTAAATGGTATTAAACCAAATCATCTGTTCCCAAATATAACTATATTGGTACAACTACATATATTCAGCATAATAAATTTTAAATTAAGCACTAAAATTTTAAATTAAGATACTACATCTGTTAGAACATTTAATAAAAACAAAAGTAGTTATGAAATAGGTCAACACTATTCTCAAAGCCACCACATCCTTCTTTCTCTAAAATCCAGTGTTGTTAAGAATGGGGATTTCATTTCTGATTATGTTAGGAAAATTCTGCATACAAAAGCTTTACAGAAAAGCTCTTGAAATATTTTTGATAGAGTAGTTTCCACTCTTGACATAATCCCTCAAATCGAGATGCTTACAGGATGACATATTCTAATCAATTTGTGGAAGATTCATTGTGTTGTGATAGGTTACCCTAAGGATTAGCTGAAAACTTATTTTACTTTGAAGAAAATAAAATAGTATACAAAAGAATTTGTGCTTCTGAAGTCTCTATATTATCTTTAAGAAGAACTATGACTTTTTATATTTAGCTAGTGTTTAATGGAGTAAGAAAATGCTTAAGAAGATAATGATATTCTGATATTACATGGCTAGCCCAAGTGAATTCATAAAACTGTATTTTTCCTTACAAATCCCTCCTTTAGAAATTTTGCATTCTTCAATAGCAAACAATTTCATGGCATCTAAGGACAGAAAACTAAAGCCAAGTAAATTTAAACATGAGCCAAGGAATGAATCTGAGAATAAATTAGCATTAAAACAATTTATTATTGTTTATGATGGGTTTTCCAATGTTATAAATATTTTACTTAAAATAGTGTGTTCTTCAGAAAGCATGCTCCAGCTCAAAACAGGAACTGAGGAAAAAACCCTGTATATTGTGTAGGAGATCAGAGTAAATTCTCACTGTGCACGTCATTATTTGCATTCAATGAATTTTGTCTCCAAAAATACCTAATCAGAACTGAATTTGTGTGTAGGTTATCAACTGGTGTTAAGGGAATAACATTAGATTAATTCCTTTTCTTCCATATGTAATTCTTAAATCATGTACAATAGCAAATACAATGTTGTGGCAAGTACTGCTAGCATGATTGTGATATTATTGTCGCTACTGCTCCTGTACTACATTTAAGCACAAACCAAGATTGGAGTCCTACTATGACCAGAAGATTGATCAGCAGAAAATTACTGAGTGAGCTTCTTGAACCATCTCACTTCATCCCAAACCTTTCTTTCAAATTACTGTGCTTACTTTCTTGGGTATATTCAGTTTTTTCTCTCACTTCTGCTGTTAGCACAGAGAGAAAAAGGTTAAATAGAAGAGATGGTCATGAGTGACTTCAAATAAAAAATAATCCTTGTCTGAAATAAGCTACTGAGAAATAAAAGAGGACAAAATTATAATGCTGCAATAAAACCATCATTTTCAATAAGAAGTACAAATATTGGACTTAGCGACCACAAAATGACTCCAAAATATTAAATCTGGAAAGGGGGTGATGGGTATCATTATGAACTCTGACAGCTTCAATATTTGGCTATCATCTCCAATAAGCAGCAAAAGTGAGCTGGGCTGCTGTTTAGAAAATGTTTACACTGCTGTATGTCTGCAGCTAATGTCCTGCATGAGTCAAGTGTTCATTAGTGTTCAAGACTCAATAATTTACAACCAAGTTTATGACTGTCTCCTTTTTATATTCCCATTGCATCAAAAGACCTGAACTGTGACAAATGTAACAGAAATACTAAGAGGCAGTTCTTGAGGAAGGAATCACACTACTTCTGCTCTTTTAATAAAACATATTATAAATCTCAGGTGTACCTGGAAGAAACTATTAAGCCAGATAAACTTTACCTATACTGAAGTTTCGCTCAATGAAACTTCCTTAATCATAATCAGGATTTTTCTCTTGCCACTTATTTTCTTTTCAAAACTCTTCATGCAGATTCCAAAGAAGGTAGAGATGAAGTAGGATTTATGATGCATGATAGAAAAGTAATAATAATTTTGCTTTTCAAGGGTGTTCTTAGTACCAGATATCTGAATATTAGTTACACATTTCAATAATACTATTAAAGCCAACCAAGGGAAGAAGGCATTAAAAACATACTTGGGAAAATGTCAAAATTATGAAGTATACAGAAGATTACTTCTTGCAGGAGCTCAGGCTTGCACAAGTTATATAAGGAGGGAATTATTCCTATCCGCCCAATAGTCAAAGTTTGAAGTTTCGTCAGATTTTGTGGATCCATTGTTTGAATGGTCACATCCAAAGGGTAGTGGTGAACAGCTCAAAGGTCCAGATGGAGATTAGTGACAAGTGATGTTCCTAAGGGCCAGTATTGGTAGTTCGATATCTCCATCAATCCCATCTAGTTGGACCAATTGCACCTTCAGCAAGTTTGTACATGGCACCAAGCTGAGTTGTGCAGCTGACACATCTGAGGAACAGGATGCCATCCAGATAAACCTGAACAAGCTCAAGAAGTGGGTCCATGGGAACCTCATGAGATTTAATGAGGCCAAACATAATGTGCTGCACCTGGGTCAGGGCAACCCTCAGTACCACTACAAGCTGAGGAACAAATGGGTTAAGAACAGCTCTGCAATGAAGGCCTTGGGGGTGCTGGTGGAGGAGAGGCTGGACATGACCCAACAGTGTGAATTTACAGCCCAGAAACCAGTTGTATCCTGGGCTGCATCAAAAGCAGTGTAGGCAGCAGGGCAAGGGAGGGGATTCTACAGCTCTTCTCCACTCTTGTAAGAACCCACCTACAGTGCTGCACCCAGCTCTGGGGTCCCCAGCACAGGAAGGACATGGACCTGGTGGAGTGAGTCCAGGGGAGGCCACCAAAACATTCAGAGGGAGGGAGCACCTCTCCTATGAGGAAAGGCTGAGAGAATCAGGATTGTTCCACCTGAAGAGGAGACTGTAGTGACTTAAGCGTGGCGTTCCACATGAAGGGAGACTTTTTGCAAGGGCATATAGTAACAGGACAAGAGCAATAATGGTTTTAAATTGAAAGAGGGTAAATTCAGACAAGATATAAGGAAGACATTTTTACAATGGTGATGGTGAGGCTCTTGAACAGGTTATACAAAGAGGTGGTAGAAAACATACAAGTTAAAGTTGGATGTGGCTCTAAGTAGCCTGATGTGGCTGAAGATGTCCCTGTGCATTGCAGGGGGGTTGCACTAGCTGACCTTGAGAAGTCCCTTCGAACTGAAACTCTTTTATGATACTAATGTTCCGTGAAAAGTAAATGCACTCAAAGTACGAATTTGCCAAACATTCTGCATGTGTATGGCTTGCATGTGAAGAATGGAGTCGCAAAAGCAAATGTGAAGATATTCAATCAAATGTTTTTGATTGTATTTATTTGAATCATTTCTGCTTTTTAACACAACTAGCAACCTGTGGACTTTGCTAAAGCAAGATTCTCGGTACACTATAAACATGGCTTTTATATTGATGCATATAATGAGAGTAACAGATACAAACTTTTCCTTAAATCATGCTATGCTCATTTCTCATGGTGAAGTGACATATCTGACAGACTTTTCTAAGAAGTGCTGTAATATCAGTTATAGTGGATCTTCAGTCTAGTAGGAAAGGAGTAGACTGCTTATTACAGTAGCTACAAGTGGCTCAGGATATTACTGAGAAGAAATATTTCCTCTAAGCCAGGGCTCTCAATGACCATTTCAGCATTAAGTGAACCTACTTGATTTGTGGTTTGAATTGAAGAATATTTGACATTATTTTCTTTCTGAGCTTTTAATGAATATGCTACATGTTAAAATAAGGATATTTGCATATTCAGTTAAGGAATAAAAATCTGTATTTGATCTGTGACAAGCAGAAAAGAGTAGAGTTCCAGAACAGGTTTGTATGCAGATGCAGAGCCGCATGGACATGTGTGGAATTCAACAAAAGCACAGGCACAAACTGCAGTCTGTCCAAAATGATGTTTTAGAGGCATATGTACCAACTTACACAGTGTTTGGGCTGTATCCAGAGCTTGTTGTAAGAGCAAAGCTTTATCGTTAGGCAAGGATATACTTTATTTTCTGCTTTTCAATACTTCAGCTTACATCCTGAAAATACTCATTAATGGACACATTCTGTGACCTCCAGAAAATCAGTTACTATATTTTGTTCTGGTTTCTACATCATGCTGTAAATCTGTACATCACAGGTATAAATCTGGGCTATAAACAGTGACACATTACAACAAACACACCAGTTTTTAACTGTCAACTGATAATGCCTCTAAATTATAGATAATGGTGAGTAGCTTTAAGAATACTCCTAATACTACTCATATATTTTCTGCTATGCTTCATGTAGTACATTAGGTAAAGTCAGTTAAGCTGGAAATAGTAAGGAGCTAAATGAAATACCAAATATCCACTTCTTCCTTGTTCATTCTCTTTGCCCCTGTGATCCCCTTCAGGAATAAAGCCTTGGAACCTACCCCTGAGGTAAGGGCCTCTTTTGAATCTTTTACCCTATCCCCTGAAGCATATCCCCCTAAAGTTCCCCAGAAACTGAGCTAGCACAGAAACCCAGAGGGGCAGGCAGGGGGGTAGTGCTTCAATCCACCCCTCCTCCTCCCCGAGTTACAAGAGATAAAGAAAAACATCTTCCCAACTGCTTTCAGCAAATGAAATAGAATACACATCTTGGGTTCCATAATCCAAGACATACGCATTATTTACTTTTTCTTGTAAGTGTCCCTTGATTAGTGTTGGAGTCCAGGGCATTCCTTTGGATACCCTGGACTGTCAGAAACCTGTACAGGGAGGTCTGGGATCTGTACAGGGGTGTCTGGGATCTGTACAGGGGGGTTAGAGACCCTGGCACAGAGCCCAGAAAGGCAAGGGCTTTGACTTTAGTCCATGGGAGAGACTTGCAACATTGGGAGAGGAATTACAAGCCACGAAGTGTAATAAAGAGTAGTATAGTTTTCACATTTGGGGTTTCTAGAATAGGGGTGAATGGGGACAAGATGGAGGATTCTGGGCAGTGCCCTGGGGTCTCCTTCTTCTTCTTCATCTCCATCTTCTGCAGTGACGGTGTCACAAAGTACCTTTAGAGGGATTGGGTTAGTGTAGAAATAACCTGTTTAGTATAAAAATGTAGATATTGGTCTGTAATTGTAAATAATAGATACGTAACTATCCGTATAAAAGATGACAAGCCTTCGTCAGAGCACAGAGTGGTCGCCTGATGCCTGTCCTGGGAAGACCTCGGTAAGGCACAGAGAAAAAGGGACAAGATAAGATATAATAAACAAGAAAAAAACCTTGAAAAAAGAACATTTGAATACTCTGTGTTGTTCCTGCATTCGGCTTGGGGCTTTTCAGAGGGCAAAGGACAAAAACCACCCTAATCTCAGGGAAAGGGTGCCCAGCCCCAAACCCGAGAATTAGTGCTGGGCACTACTTGTCAGTGGTCTCTCCACTTGGACATCTAGCCAGAAACTATGTGTCACCATCCAGCCAATTTTCTACCCACCAAGGGGTTCACATCAAAACCATTGTCTCTCCAGCTTAGAGGCAAGGATGTTGTGTGAGACAATGTCAGATGCTTGGCACAAGTCCAGGTAAATGACATCTGTTCCTTTTCCCTTATCTACCAATGCTGTAACCCTGTCATAAAAGGTCACCAGTTTTATTAGGTACAATTTCCCCATAATGGAGCCATGTGGGTTGTCACCAACAACCTCTTTATTTTCTGTGTGCCTTAGCCAAGGTTCCAGGAGGATCTGATCCATGACCTTGCTGGGTACAGAGAGACTGACTGGCCTGGAGCTCCCTGAGTCTTTCTTTTATTCTGTGTAAAAATGGGTATTGTTTCCCTTTTTCCTGCCAGTAGAAACTTTTACAAAGCTGACATGGCTTCCCAAATATGATGCATAGTGGCTTAGCCACTTCATCTGTCAGTTCCCTCAGGACCTGAAGATGCATCTTATCAGGTCCTTATCATGGACCCACGAAATGATGGAGCTGAAGATACTTAAGGCAGCAAGGAGCTAAAAAGCTCTTGCAAGTTGCATGAAGGTCACAGATTACTTAAGCATTTGTTTGAAATTTATAGTGTATTCATAACATATAAGACAGAAAATATACTTTCCTGAAATGGGTACTTGACCTTCTTCCCTTCTGATTTCCTAATGTCATGGTACATTTTCAGAAAAAAAAATTTAAAAAAAAGAGTTTGGTTGGATAAAAAAATTGTGCAGATAAAGCAAGTGTCATTCCAGATGTGGGGAACTGGGGTGTTTGGATTTAGCAGTCTCTTTTTTCACAGCCATTTCTGCATTTCTCTCTGGTAATTAAGAGGGATATTGATCACATTTGACCTAGAGCATTTCCAGCATGGATATTTACATGTGAACTATTACATTATAGGAAACTCTTATGGATACTAAAAAGAGAAAGATTTGCAGGGACTCATCACTTGATCAGTTTTAGATGTCTGACAAATTGGATGAAATGTTCATGAACAGTGGAAAGGATTTGCCTGAGCAACATTTTTAAATTAAGAACTAAGTAAAAAAAAAAAAAGAAAAAAGACAGGAAATATAAAAGAATGACATGGAAAGCCTTGCCATACTCTCATAACATCTGAGTGCAAGCTCTGGGACTGATTTAATGACAGTAGTGAAAATTCAATTTCCAGCAACAAATGCAAAAGACTTCCAACAACATTCAGGTGGTTTTTGACAAGAAATTTAGACTACGTGTGACTCCAGGAAGGCATTTATGAGCATGTAAAGGTGCCTAAATTTAGATACTGAAAACTTCCAAGCCAAATAGCAGGAAAGTTGGTACCTCTCAAGGTACACAACAAAATTCATTTTTTTATTTAGGTACAACTTAGACTGCAATATAACCTAGCTTGTCTACCTTTGAAAGACAATGAATAGCATTAGAATTGCAAACCTATCTTTTTCTAACAATATAAGAACAAATAACAAACGTATTAGAGACAAATATCTAGAGTGTAATCGTATAAGAAATAGTCAAAATGGATTTTAAAGAGTAAATCATATCAAAGCAACCTGATTTCCTTCTTTGGCAAGTTAATTTGCCTTAGGATTGCTTTAAATATACAGAGTCCAGTAAATATTTAGTGTCTGATCTATGTTAAATATTCAGAAGCTATCACAAAAATGTGAACTTACTATAAGGAGCCTGCAAAAATGGGAAATCACTGGAAAATAGCGTTCGAAACACACTTAGATGGCATTCAAAATATAGTTACTGAGTCCTCTTAAGGGCTTGTACCAGAGTTTGCATGATAACTGTTTTGAACTTGTATGTATCATATCATGGTGAAAAAAGCAAATCTCACAGTGGGTCACTTAAAATAGATTTGTGTCACTGTGACATATGGCATAATCTTTTTCTTCTGGCTAGTGATGGAAAGGCCTCCTCTGGAGCAGTATAGAAAGTTATGGATTCAACAGCTAAGGAAAGTTATGGTTCAATAAAAGCTGAAGTTCTCACAAGACACCAAGGACTAATGGTGTGATCAGAGAATGATTTAAAGTCAAGAAAATAAGATGAGGAAAACTGAAAAGAGCTGGGTTCTTGTACTTACTCACCAGGCAGCCGAGGTTATATGTCCCCGTACATGTGAAGGGACAGAAAAGATAGATACAGGATGTTCCATGCTGGTACATAAATGTCATACTGAAAAAAAAAAGACGTTATCTTGGGCATAACCAGAAGATAAAATCAAAAAATTATGTATTATACTGCTACAAGGAATACTAGGTTGGACTTTCTAAATATTTTCGACTGTCTAAAATTTTTCCTTTTTGTGACAGAAGATAAACGCAGGTGACATCAACTGTTCTCACACTCAGTGCAGACATCTCTTGCATGACACCTGTCTACTTAGGAGAGCTGCCAAAATTTGGCACGTCCATCCTGTCCTTCCTTTTTAATCTCCTGGACTTACACTTTCTGTAGATTGACAGAAATAACTAATGGCAGCTGTGAAACTTGCTCCAGGTGCTGCCTAACTAGTCTATAATGAACCCATCTGGATCATTCTTTGAAAACATGTTAGTTATGGAGGTCCCTAACCTGCACCTTGTCTGCTTCATCATGGATTTACATAAATTCTATGATTATTGTAAAGGTTTGACCAGCTTCAGTCACAAATGACTTATTTCAACCATTTCAATCAGCTTCAATCATCTGTTTTCTTAATTGTAAAGCTAGTTTGGTTTCTGGAAACTAAGAAATATCCTCAGTTCCAGGATGAAAAGACCACTAATTGCTGCTCTTTGTACTGGTATAGCTCTAAAAAAATGTCTGGGAAGCAAGGCAAAAACAAGTTATAAAATGTGCTGGAACAGTGAGTATCTGACAGCTCTATCTGGCTTTTGTTCGTTTATAAATCTAGACATTCACAGATATTCAAGACAATTAAAATGCGGTTCTTGGAAAAAAAAAATAGGATATAATTTTTTGGGACCTACTTAGAAGACTAATTCTTTTTTATAAAGGGGACAGTATCTCACAGTAAGTTGTAAAAACAGTGTAGACAAAAGTTTATCAAAAAAACCCCAAAGAAGATACAGATAATCTAGAAAAATTATGGTGACATTTTAAAACCTACATTTTTTTTAAAATCTGGATGCAGAAAAAATTTAAATTCTGTTTCATTCAAGTTGGTAAGGAAAGTACAGAACTAAAAGTTTCAGTGCACCACTGGGAATTCTTTCATATCGCTATGGTATGCATTGTAAGAGATCTGTAAGGAAATAAGTGGCATAAGCACTGCAGGGAGGGAAATCCATAGAAATGTGCAAGGGAAAGAATCACCTATTTTAAAATAGTGCTAATTATTTTCATGCTGTTTCTCCTTTGCTACCTTCAATATATGCTGTACCTCTCTATCCCAAATAAAGTTAATAACAGTTACATTACTTCATCTAGTGTTCCCATTTTGTATTTTACTTATACATAAGATTTGTAATCTGTATTGATTACACAAAAATCCCAGCAAATACTCTGAACAGACTTTAACTAGAAGACTGATTTATGGTTCCTATAACAGACTTTTGGCAAGTAGCACTCATTCATTTCAGTTTTGAATTTGAACCAAAGAAATCTCGCCAGTACTCAGATTTTTATCTGGTGCCAGACACTGGGATAACCATGCTGATCTCTGCAACCAATTTAATTTCTGAATATAAATCTAATGGAACCAAATAAATGGGGATTTTAGGTGAATTGCACTGTATTTTAATCATCACTTACTATTTAAATGGTTAATGAAAAATCAGTTCCTCAAGGAGAAACAGTTTCATGCATGACTTCATTATACTTTCATTTTTCTCACATACCAGAAATAAGACTGCTCTGCAAATAGGCTGTTAATCACCTAAAACTAAATGTTAATCCTGTTAACCTACTTCCACTGTTTAAATCTTGTTATGTTAATGTCATAGCAATAATAAAACAGATAAACCTTTTTGCACTCTCAAGAATGTTTTCTCAGAGAGCTATTCATTGCTCTCAGAAAATACTGTGTATTTGCAAAACAGAAGACTGCTTTCATCTGTGTGTTTCCAGTAAAGCTGAGCTTTCCCTAACTGCCTTTCATTTTTTCCCTTTCAGCTTGCAATAGGCTACCTTCCAAGAATCTGCTAACAAGTGCTAACAAAAATCAAGATGTCTCCTGAAACTAAAGCACATAGAACAGTCCCTAAAATCAATTTGTATCATAGTTACAAATCATCTTTAACAACCCAGACAAATGCAAATAAATGCAATCAGTTTATATATGCAGGTCTGTGTCAGCAGCATGCATTATGCTTTCAATAGAACTGTCAGGGATGTGAACAGTTTTTAATGTTAAGTTTACAAAGTGGTTTAATAATTTCTATTCATGAGTATTCAAATAAAGCAGACTATACATGAAACATATAAATCAGGTGGTAATTTTTTGTGAAATTAAAATTTCTTCTTTGAGTTCTTAAAATTCCCTCTCCCTGCTTATTATTAATGAATTTCAGCATTTGCTTAGAATTTGTCCCGATTTTTTCAATTAACTTGACTAGCCATAATTTATTGGGAAGCAAAATGGAGAGTCATCCTCTCTCTCATATTAGCATATGCCAGAGGAGACAATAGTGCATTTTTGAAATAACTTCATGATTTCCATAGCAGTGAAGACTTTGAATGTTCAAAAAAAGCTCTATCAAACTCTGTGGAGTTTGATATTTTGATATCAATAATAATTTTGATAAATATTTTAGCGTATTTTGTTTTGCTCGGAAGCATAGGAAAATAGAATTCTTAATCATTGGGTAGGACATTGTATTATGAAGGGCAACACTGAAAATTTTACAATCTGTTGCCTCTGAGCTTTTTCAAAAGCCTAGCACACATATATAATTGCTAGATATCGACTAAGCAGGGCACAAATATCTGCTGTTGCTGACATTGTTATTGTCATTACTATTAATGTTTACTTTCTTCTGTTTATAGAAGTCAGAATTGTATAAAGGTTGTATTAAAGAAAAGATACGTATTTTTTAGCATAACGAATAGAAGAAAAACACATCTATTCTTCGTCTGGTTTTTATGACAGTCTTCAGCTAAAATTTATGCTGTTCAGATAAATTAAGCTTTGTTTTGTTCTGCTTTTAGAAGTTTACACACTATGCAAATATATTAATACAGATTGAATGGACTTTTGAGGCATGTTCACCGAGCCCACAAATTCAGATTCACCTCTCATCTTTCCCAAGCAGCACTGGTTTAAATGTCTAACAATCCTGTTGCGTCAACGAAGATGCATCATATGCCCATGAGGGATTTCCTTCGTAACTAATTTACAAACTTAGGTATTTAGAAAAACAGAATCATAGAATGATGGTTTGGGTTGGAAGGGATCCTTAAAGATCATCCAGTTCAACCCTGACATCCCTATCACCCCTGTCACCCAACCTGACATTGAATATTTCCAGTATAGGGCATCCTCAGACTCTCTGGGCAGCATGTGTCAGTGTCTCATCACCCTCACAGTAAAGAATCTCTTCCTTATATCAACCCTAAATTTACACTCCTTCAGTTCAAAATTGTTTGCCCCTTACCTGTTACAGACCCTGGTAAAAAGGTTTTTTCCATCTTACTTATATGAAACCCCTTTTACATATTCAAAGGCCAGATAAGTTGTCAGAAACTTCTCCAGGCCAAACAACCAGAGCTCTCCCAGTCTTTCTTCATAGCAGAGATGCTTAATCCTTCTGATCGTCTATGTGTCACTCTTCTGGACCAGCTCCAAGAGGTCCATATTTTCTTGTACTGTATCTGAATGCAGTAGTCCAGGTGACATCTCCTGAGAGCAGAGAAGAGAAGAATCATCTCCCTCGACCTGCTGGCCACAATTCCTTTTATGCAGCCTGGGGTATGATAGCCTTTTTGGGCTACAACTGCATATGCTAGCTCACGTGCGATTTTTACGGTTAGTGGTAGATGAAAAAGTCCTTTCAAGTACTTCATTTTACTTACACAGTAACCACAAAGATAGAAAATGAAATACAGTCATAACAAAATGCTTTCCAATGCAAAATGGACTAATGACACGGGGAGTTTGTGCCGATTTGATAATAGCACAGTATGGGGGAGATGCACAGGACTTGTATTTAGACATTTCAAAAAGGAAAAAACCATTTTGCATGAAAATCAGGCCGTTTCACTACATGGTACACCTTAGTGTTTGACAGTCTAGCCACACACTGGGAACTTTGGAAATCTGCTACAATGTAGAGAAATGAGCTGTAGATTTTCTTATCTTTTCTCTTTGTTTTGAAAAAGACCATAGCACACAGTGTTAGCCAAGAATAGTCTTCCTATTTAGTGCATTCAAAAAGTGGTGATGTGGTACTGGAGAAAGACATCTGGCACAGCTTGTGGAAAGCCTAGTTTGGAAGCTCCAAAAAGAAAAAAAAAGGAGTTGTGTAATCCATGGGAAAGCTAATCTTACTATGCGTACTTACTTTTTGTTTCTTAGCCAGCTTTCTTATTCCTGTTCTTATGCTTCTGACAATATGTTGTAAAACTGAAACATCCCACGGAAAATTTTGAAATTTTGCATGAGTCTCAATAAAAGTCATTCCTTCCAAGGCTCCATAACCCACAGAACTTGTTTTGAACCTTATTACAAAGAATTCTTCTTAATTATTTTTGATTAACACACTTTAGTAACCTTTTCAAAGAAGTCCCATCCAAAAATACTCAGACTTTGGTTCTAATTGGAACCAGATTTTGATTATGTGTTTACACATCAAATGTTCTGAAAATGAAATACCTTCAACTGAGTGTGTGGAGAAGAGGTTAGATACAGAGTTGTTAGCTTCCAAGGAGCAGTAGCTTCAGAATAGAAGCACATATAACAAAATATGAACTAAAAAAATCTAGTTACTTTACCCCTATGATGAGCAGAGGAGTGATAATAGTATCATGTATCTAACTAACTATCTATCTAACTATCTAACGTATCACTAACTGCATTAGTTGTAACAAAACCACTAGTTGTTAACTAATCTAATTTTACTTAGACTACCAAAGCATCTTCAGACCTTAAGTTCTCAGTAGTATTTAATAAAAATTACCACCGTGGAAAAAGTTTTCAGTGTGCTAAAAGAATATTTTAATTTGAAATTATTCTGCACTCATTTTCATAATGATTTAAATAATTATAATTCTTGTTTAGTTTCATCTCTTGATTTTTTTTCTCTTTATCCCTTTTTTTTTTCTTTCTCCATTATATGTTAATTTGTATTACAATACACAGGGAAGAGAAGTTGAATTGCTTACAGAGTTGACTGATTTCAAAGAGAGAGCTCCACCTAGTGCCACAGTGAGACACCATTTCAAATCTATCCTTTCTTTTACAAAGTAGAGCTAAGCAATTTTCACCGCCAAATTAATTAACACTTATCGTCTCCTGCTGAAAAAATAAAAAATTGAACAAACAGGTATCTGGAATCTTTGATATTGAAAAGCAATTTTAAATATACATTCCCCTTGAAGCAGATGAATTTGCATCATAGCTTTTTTTGACTGCATTTAATTCTAGGATTCTCTGATTCCTGATGCTCTTACTATGAGAAATTGTGTGGAATAATCTGCTGGAGGAAAACATTCATCATCAATTCTTTAAGCCATAATATTCTGTTTAGGAATGTCTGAGGACTTTGAATATATACAATGCAAGAAATTGCTCTTATATGTCCAACAAAGACTGTTTAGTAGGTCAGTAGTTATGTGCAAAAGAAAACATACTTAGGCAACTTGGGTTGTGGAAATCTAATATAGTTGAGCAATGCCAATCCAAATAATATTGGTTTTGAGTATTCATTGGTTTTAAGGTGCTTATCTATGAATTAAGTAATGGTAAAACAAATTATTTCCCTTACCTACTTGTAAATTAATTAATGGTAGAACAATTTATTTCCTCACCCCAGATTTTACCAGAACATTTGATAGTTTGTCAAAAACCTTTACCAGTATAATTAATTATATTCACTTGCTTATAAAAGCACTTACCTGAAAACCAAAACACACGAAGAGGAACAAAGAGAAAAGTTGCAATACCTATATATTATAAGTTACTAGACCTGAGATCTGCAATAAAAAATGCAAGGAGAGTGCAACAAACCCAGTATTATTTAGCTACTCTTTAACTGTCTGGGGAAGGTGATAAAGAACATTTTAATTGGGTTTGCAAACAATGTTAAAGAGAACATGGAGCAGAACTAGGAGCAGGAAACAGCAAAGGGAACTAGAAAACATTAGCAATATGAAAGCATAAAGTACTGGGACTGAGTAACCAAATGAGATTCAAAATGTTGAGTAAATATTTTAAATGTGGGACTATAACCTTAAAATAACTAACACATTACTGTCGGACTTGGTGATGACAGTAACAGTAGATAAGTTACAGACAGGTTTGAAAAGAGCAGAGAAGTTTTACTGTCTCAGCCATAACATTAAGTACCAAGCCATGAGAAATGGACTTACTATTTTCTACAAACCTGTGATGATCTTGAATGTTACACTCACTTTAGAGTATATAAGCTTTGACCCTCTCTAATAAGGGCAACATCAGATTTTCAGAGACCATCAAAGGTCATTGAATAAAACCCATGAAAAATAGCATATTGAATAATACCGACATTTTTCTCCAACTAATTTCTTAGATTGCAATCAGTAAGCTTTTCACAGCTTTGGAAGAATGCCATAAAGCAGAATTTAATTTTCTTTCAATTCAGACTTTATTTGTAAGTTATTTATTCCAGAAATTGCGTGATATTCTTTAAGAGATTTGTAAATGAGGCATTATATAGCCCAAATTACAAGTTTCCATGAAAATTAGCCTAAAAATTTTAATGAAAAATTTACTAATAGTATTTTATTCTAGGAAGAATAAATATCCAGAAAATCTTCTGAAATTAGAAAAACACTACAGAATTTATCAGTGTCAATCCAATTCTTAATTGGATAAACCTTTGCAGCTGAACACAATATTCAACCCTGGGGTAATTCCTCAAATACCTGGATATATGTGGCCATTAGCCTCAACAAAAGCCAGACTCCTGGTTGTTTTCAAAACTCATTCCACCAACCAACAGGTTTGTGTACTGAAGTAATAAATGATTGCTACCAGATCATAACTGCATCTTCATTTTTGTTACATTAACCTTTTTTAGAGATATGCCTTTCTCATTTAATGCATAAATGATAAAATTACATCCATTAAAAATAACATGGCATTCTTTTTTCCAGTTATTAAAAATTTTCATGCAATAGAGTTTCAAACCTAGTAAAGAATCAGAATGACTTGTAACTGACTTCTGTGGAAAGATTATTGATTAAATATTTTAAAAATATTCATTATATTCATATTCATGCTCATATTCATATGAGTAGATTCTAAGTGCACATATTATAAATATAAATTTACATATGTACGTCACCTCATCACTCTACAACTACCTGAAAGGAGACCTTAACGGGATAGGCATTAGTGTTTTCTCCCTGGTAACAAGTGACAGGACAAGAGGAAGTAGCCTGAAGTTGTGCCTGGGGAGATTTTATATTGCTTATTAGGAAAAAATTCTACACCAAAAGGATTATCAAGCTCTGGAACACACTCTCCAGGGAAATGGTGGAGTCACCACCCGTGGAGGTGTTTAAAAGGTGTTTAAGTATAGTGTTTAGGTACATTGTTTAGTGGCTAATTTGGCTAGGTTCATGGCTGGATTCAATGCTCTTACAGTTTTTTTCCTGACTACATGGTTCTGTGTCTTAGGTTTTATTTAGGTAGACAATGATATTTCTATACTTCAATAGTTTACTGGCATATAGACAAAATCTACAGGTAAAAATGTAAAAACAAATTTTGTTCACTTAGAGGAGGGAAACAAGTATTTCAAAACCTGCAGTGAAAGCTGTCTAAAGGAATGACTTTTCCTTTCTAAAGGAAGACCAGACAGAAGGCTGGGAATGTGTACCAGAAACATTCACCAGCCGTGAAATCAGGAATTTTAAATCATGTATGTTGATTGCTGGTTTTGTAATGATAGAATTTCAGCCAGAGTGAAAGTTTAGTGTTTATATTCATTCCAGAGAATTATGATTTAAAGTTGAAATGCCAAGAAATACAAAATTCATTTCTATCTTTCCTAACACACTTAGAGGTAGCAACATCCTTGCTAGATGTTGCTACCTCTAAGTTGCTAGATGCATACATACCTATATGCATTTCTGAATTTAATTTCCCTACTCTTAGGTAACAGACAATGATACCAGGATATTTTTCTTATCTAGATTAATATATTTTCAATATTTTCCTCTGATGACCACATAATCCAATGCAATCAGCTCAGCTTTCTACTATCTTTGGTGAATTAAATATGTTTAAATATATTGACTAATCTAATAATTCCCTTATCTCTCTAAGGTTTTCCTTTCCGTTTTTTTTTTTGCTATTGTTTTGATGTCACTTAACATCAAATTGCTTTATAATATATTTTAATGCTAACACAATATATCTTAATGCTTGTTTCTTGGTTTTTTATATTCCATTAAATATGTAAGGATATTTTTGCTCATAATTATGGTGGCAAAAATGATCTGAAAATAAACAAAATATTAAAATAGCACTAGAATCTATATGTGTTATGTGAATGCAACTGTGTGCTAATGTAATTGGGAAAGGAAGTTTTCCTTTGCATCAGGGTCCTTAGGGATGTCTCTGAAAACATCTGTTACTCCTTTCTCTTCTGGGAAAATTTACAAAACTTGTAATATAGTTGTGTAGTGCCTAAGCAAAAATCTGCTGCTCCTTCTTTGGGTCGTGAGCTGGTCAAAAAGTTTTTTTAGGAATGTTCAGAAGAACAGGTCTTTGCCTGTCTACCTGAAAATTGCTTATAGATGTTACTGTCTCAAAACCCCCTTACTTTTTGTAAACAGCTCTAAATCATTTCATTACAGAGGAGTGAGAAAAACTAGTTTAGTATTTTTTAAATTACTTTTAGTAATAATTGTTTTAAGAAGAAAAAGTGTACCTGAATGGTTTCATAGAATTCTGAAACGCTTTATACATATTTTACATATTGCACTTGTTATAGCAAGCGTTACTTTGAAAATCAGTCAATTCAAATTTGCAAGATTTTTATATAGAAATTCAGTACTGTTAAATAAACTAACTTTAAAGTGCATTAAGATAATTAATATTTGAAAAACTGATTCTAAAAAAATCTACAAATAGTGTTTTAAAACTGTATAGAATATTCAAAAACATCTATTTAAAGTGCTTATACTTTTTACAGAATTCCAGAAGCGATTGTCTATCTATTTTTCACTTTCAATTAAGTGTCTGAACAATAATTATGATGATACTTTAGGGAAAAAAAAAAAAAGTGAAAACATTTGTCATTTATAAAAGAGAATCTTACATTTACTGGCCAAGTTTCCTTATTGGACTAAGCATTAGGAAGTAAAGAAAGAAATGACAAAAAAAACTCAAAGCAAAACTCTAAAAAGGTTGTTTCAGACCTGACACAATCAGTTATCAGTTGTTTTTTGTTAGGAAGTAAAGTAGAAGGAAAGAGTTGTCCTCAGTATTTTTATCAGTTAAAACGACAACTTTGTGAAATATTTATCAACAGATATATGGATTTTCATTCATTCCAAATTAATAGGGACACAAAATCAGGTTGTCAGTGCAGAGCACAAATAGAAAATGTGATGAAAACACATGGTATAAAACTGAAAGAGAAACAATAAGTTATCTTATTCCACAAGAGATCTATAGTAGATGAAGTATTCATATCTGAAATAAAAATATTCTTTGACAGACTTTCAACATTCCAAGCTATAGATCATACATTAAACATTGAAAAGTGCAAGTTTTCAGAAAACCATGAAAAAAGAAAGTTGCCTATCTGGAGTCCAAGTCAGGTTAAAGCCATTGCTCATCGATATGGAATGGCCCCCTGGTCACTGCCCAACACTTCAAAGGCACAGGAGTATCAAAGATGTTCTGAGACCTCCATTCTTTGAGTCTCACAGAGTCTGTGCTTTGAGGATGAGGATCTTGGGGAAGCGGTACTGCTCTTACTTTTTCTTTTCTGATTTTCATAAGCCAGTCATTGTGAGGAAAAGATGCTGGTGTACAGTGTGTGTTATGTGTACAGTAATGAAAACCATGTTTTAATTTCCCATTTTATGCAAGTAAAGGGAAAATCTCCTCTTGCTTACATAAGCTTTCTTTCACAGCTCAACAGACAACAGACAACATGATTTAGAAAAAGTATAAGTATTTCTATGTTTGTGTAATGCTTATCAACATGGATTTCCAATCTTGATTTCTTAATTTGAAAAACAGATCTAAAGATGTGTCAACTGATTTTACAATTAACTGATTTCTTTTTTTCATCCATTGAACTCAATTTTTCTGCTTAACAATTGGATATAAGAAGAGAAGAGGCAAGGGAGCAAGTGGAGGAAGGAAAAAAGACAATATTCTTGGAGAAATGCTACTCCAACTGCTTGATGAAATTTTGAACAGTATCTTTCGTTATATAAAGACCCTGCACTTATTCTGAGACAGTGACTATAGAAATAGAACAATCCCAGCTTGTCCCAAGAGTCATAGCACTTTAGTGCCAAGAAATAACTGTGGACAAAAGTAGTAAAAATTCTCATGTCTGGAGATTTTAAAGTAACTTCTGCATTTACCAAGTTCAGTGAAGCACACAGATTCCTGTCCTTAATCTGTATTTAAACTAAATGGTTAACAGTAGAGCCCAGAACACCTTTTTTACTGTGGTAGCTAGGGATTTTGCTCAAAAAAAGAAATATGCAGACTCACTCCATAAAATAAAGACTGAACAGGATATTGTTTCTTGAGTGCTGGGTAAATATTTTAAGTATAAACTTTTTTTTAAAAAGGGAAAACTGCTGTCCTTCAACCAAAGAACTCCTTCAACCAAAGAATTGAACTGCTTCTTCAACCAAAGCTGTTCAATGAAACTTGGTCAAATGGAAAGATTTTTTGAGAATGACAAGAATGTGGTTTTTGTTTTTGTTTTTGAATGACAAGAATAAACTGAATATTCTCAAGCTATTTTCCTAACTCTTCATTCTGAATCACAAGCTCCTCAATCAGGAATGTCTAAGAGAGTATTGGAAAGTGTCAGAGGAGTTAAATAAACAAAATTATTTCTAACCATGATAACTTCTGAAACAATCAGAATTTGCTTTATTTCGTGGGGATGGAATAATGGTATCCATGCTTCAAATCTCTACAAAGCTGAGTAACCTACACAGTTTCTGGGCCTGATCTAAATCCAACAGAGATATTGCCACACTGTGCCATGGGGGCTGCTGCGGTTTCTGACCACAGAGAAGTGAGGGATTCAGAGCAGAGGTAACAAGGGCTGCACATACAGTCTGGCCTTCAGGCCCATCTTCTGCTGCACAGGTCCCTTAGACACGGGGTAAACTCAGACAGAGTCTTCAACAGCAGAGGCTGTGGCACCCTTCTGGTGCTGGCAACTACACCTCCCTATATCCCCCTTATTTTCTCTTGTTTAAAGAGGAGCAGGAGGGTGAGAATCTCTGCTGTGGATACAGTCTGCACTTGATTGGAAGTCAGCTCTTGCATTGATGCCTTTATCTGGCAGAAATATTTTCTTCGATTTGGATGTTGATCTACAGATATGAATGAATCACACAGTACTGTGGCATTATAGAAATGCTGGAATTTTGATACAGCCAAATTACTATCCTTGGCAGGATGTCTTTCAAGAAAAAGCAGTTTGGATTTTTGCCTTTCTAATAATTTTATCGCTAAAAACTATAGTAAAAAAAAAAGTAAAATTTAAAAGATTGAAATTATTCTATATAATATTCAAATTCCAATAATATTAATTTTTGTTATATTGTTTGAATACTGCAATGTATAGCAGCGTGTTGCCTGTTATTTTATTGAATAAATATATAATATAGTCCAATATACTGCAACAAAACTTTAAAGAAATAACAAGTGACAGAAAAATGTGGTAGAGAAGAACGATAATGGATATCAAGGCTGTGACACTTCTATTACTATGTACATTCTACAGAAGAATGATCATTCTATGAAGATTTTCCTTGGGATTCAGAGAAATATTACCAAAAAAAAGTATTTCCACATATACATAGAAAGATACAAATAATAATGAAAAAATCTTATTTTTCTTTATTATCTCTCCTGTTAGAAATCCAGCAATTCACTATTAATTTTACTTGACTTCATACTAATTTGGTAATATACAGATGTTAAAACTTCTTTGGACATATTTCTCTCAAGTGCATACAAAAATGGATAAAAGGTCAAATGTGAAAATTAGTCAAGAAAAAGAAATCCCTTCCCTAAGAGAGGTGCTATTAATAAGTGAGAAGGATAACATACATACTTCTGATCACAGTTTAAAGTGTCTTTCCAAGTGCCATTGCCAAGATTCAAGTTTGATAATTAAATTCCTATTTAATAAAGATTTCAACTAGTTTGCTTAATGGTTACTGTTTAATTGATGACTAAGACAACAGCTCCTCTAAAGCCTCAATCTTTTTTACAATAAGATACAATTTAGATTACTAACTTTTCATCCCACTAGGATCACCCTTTTGCAAAAGGGCAACTCACTGTATGTTCAAACCTGTTTTCCCATTATATTGTCTGTTTCATAACTCAGTGATGTGGTTACCATACATTTTTTTAATTAGCTGTTTTCTACTCTTGGTTTTTGGTTTTTATCCTCCCACCCTCTTGCTTCAGTTTTGCACTCCCTGTAGTTATGGTCAAGCCATCACCATGAACACGGCTCCCCTCAAAGCAAGATTTCCCAACATATATTCATGTCAGAAGAGTGCAATAACTTTCCACCTCCCTAACAAGTCCTTCAAAAAGTGCCTCTTCAATGCAATGTATATGAGCACGGACAAATAAGAACTTAACAAGTAGCAAACTCGAGACATATTATTCTTTTTCATTCAGTCACGTGGTAGAGTTTTTCTGTTTTTCTCTTTATATGAGTAAGAGACGTATCAAGGAGATACTCATATGAACAAAGGAAGGTTATAGAAAGATCTGATTTTTTTCCCCTGAACAAAGCTGTAGCTGCAGATTTAGTTTTCATTATTTTTGAAACATGTTTGACATCTTCTGATGAGCAAAGAGTTTGTAGCTGAGGGTCTACAGGCCACAAGGCTATGGCCCATGTAGCTCAGCATCTACTGCAGCAGTGGCACTTCAGGAGGAGTGTAAGGTTCTCCCTAACGCTGCCATTTTGTAGCCATTAATGAAGTTCCATCTAATGTCCAGC
Source organism: Phylloscopus collybita (assembly GCA_027886175.1). NCBI lineage: Eukaryota > Metazoa > Chordata > Aves > Passeriformes > Phylloscopidae > Phylloscopus > Phylloscopus collybita. The sequence goes on along the minus strand of JAJNNQ010000137.1, from coordinate 41,394,141 downwards.
CTCAGGAACAGCAGGAAATACCCTGAGCAATCCTGTGAACTGTGGCAGCATCTCTGGTCTACTCTGAGGCTGATGTCTCTGGTTTTCATCAAGCAAAATCCAGAAGGTAAGTCAAACAGAAAGAAATAGATTTATTTTCCTTCAGCTTGTGGCCATCATGACTAGATCACTATTCTGTTTCACTTCAGGGCAGCAATGTACAGCAGGAAAGAATGAGAAGATAGTTATCTAGAGATTGCATTTTTTTTTTTTTTTTTAATAAGCTCTGTTTTGGAGCACATTGTGATGTGAAACTCCCTTGCAGTACCTTGAAGTTTGGGTTATATGTGTCCAGAAATACATATCAGTTTCAAAATATTCATACCTCCAATATTTTAGCTACAAAAATTGAGTTATCAGATTTCCTGCTGTCAGCTGCAAAAATGTTCTATTTGTTTTCAAAAACTCAGGATTCTTTGTGAAGGTAATTTTTAAATTCTTTTTCCTAGATCCAAATTATCTGCAAAAGACTCTCAACTTTATAAATTAAATTATTATTCCCAGCTTTGTAAACTTTATGACCACTACTTGGGGTTTATTGGTATTTTCATGGCCCGTCTTTCCTGTTCAGCTACTTAAATGAGGAATGAGAGAAAGGGAAAATCTGAGTACCCAAAAACTAGAAAATGCTTCAGGGGTCATAAAATATTTTCATATTGTTTAGTTCAGTGTCTGAGATTTTCTCTGTAAAATTAGGACAAATTCCTAACTAGTCACTCTAACCTAGGGAGATTACTATATTCAATATATGTATGAAAGGAATACAAAAGAAACCTTTTTTTTTCATTGGCACCATATATTTGCCAGGAAAAATTATCCTACATTTTGAAATGAAAGGTGTGGGAATAGACATGTAAGTGATGATGATATTTTTTGGTTTTCATTCAGAATATCACAATTCTGTTCTATATGACCCATTGACATTTTAAGCAGCTGAACAGAACTGTGAATTGAAGACCAAATGCTTAGTTGTCTGAGGGTTGGTTTGTTTTTTTTTTTTTCCATTTCTCTGATTTAAAATTCATTCTCTTCAACTGAGTCCCTCAGTTAAACCTTGCAGGCTTTCCAAGATAATAGAAGTGCTTCAGAATAAAGAGCAAAATCTTCTGAGTAAATCCACCCATATGAAAGAAGATGTCTGTTCTGAGCCTCTTGAAACCTGTTTGGATTACTGAGAGTTGGTGGCATGAAAGAGATACCAGGACTTTTTGTGTTGGAAGTAACAGCCTACAATGTCTTCAACAGCAAGCCTTTTGTTTCCCATTAAGCCTATTCCCATTCTCATGTGACAGGTAAATAAATCACTGCCTTGCACATTTTTAATTTTCATATAAAAACTTCTGTTCAGAAGAAAATTGCTACATTGTCTATCTATGACCTAAAAACTGCACAACACGCCAGTACTAATAATTGCACCTGACACCAGAAATATAAGCTGATTCTTGATAAACAGAATCAGCAGACTTAATGAAATACTCTTACCTGAATTGCCGTAGCATTGCAGAAATAGGAAATAAAGATTTTCTTTGTAAATGGAGCCTCTAATTTTAGATACATTCTCTGAGTTTTTCATAATCCTCAAAAAATTAGTATTAGAGATCTGCAGTGTGACTAGGGAGTTTCTTTCATACAGATTATTTTTCTCAGGTTAAGGTTGCTGCTTACTGAGGAGTAAAACAGAAATCTTACAGCTACAGAATTTTGTTCTATGTATGAATTTATGCAAGGTGTGAGAAAATCCTCACATTATCTCTTCACAAAAATCCGAATATAAAGGGATGATGTAAGTTGGCTTTGGATAAAACCCACAAGTGAAAGAAAAGAGAAATATGTACATTCTTTGGGAATTTACTGTAGATAGGAAATTGCTGTAGATAAAGAGCCAAAATGAAACCTTAGTCCAAATCTGGCCAAAGGCACAAGTTTAAAACGTTTTTTTTTTTCTATTTTGTATTCTGTTGCTGGAAAAAAAAGAAAAACAAACAAACAAAACCCCCACAAAAAACAACAAAACCTTACCTAAAAGAAGGTCCAAAATATGTGGAGAAATAAGACCCAATGTGAAGAATGGAGATATGTCAGTCACTTTTAACTTTACTTGACTAGAAAACTGAGAATTTTGATTTAAACATTCCAGTGTAGATATCTGGGTGTTTAAGATAAAGTGTTTTAGGATGTCGTTATCATGAAACATACTTTGTTCCATTGATAGTGCCAAGGATGGTATCAACTTGAATAGGTGCTTAATTTTGGTCAATTTAATATTTCTTTAAAAAGTTGAATTACTGTGTGCTCCAAGTTATAGTTGTATCAGTAATGAAATTTCAAAATATATTATTCTGTTTCTAGAAATTATATATTACTAGGACTTTTGAAAGACTTTTACTATCTTCCCCATCCTTACTTATCCATCCTTGCTTTGCAGTGGGATGGATCTCATTCTTGTATGGTGTGGTACTCTGGAACACACAGGTTTGTGAGACAATGATTAATGTCACTGTGGCTTCTGCTCTCCTCAAGTCACAGTGATGACTTAGCTATTTCTCTTAGGTTTGTATATGGAACAGGAATCCCCAAAGTCCCTTTGTATTCTTCATCTGTGTAGGCAAACCACAAAGCTTTTTGTGAGCCTACACTAAGGTGATTATGTATAATTAAACTCTTCTAATGAAGTCATATATCATGGTTATCTCTGATGTATTTTCTGATAATACGCAAAACACTATTTTTTATCCCCCCGTTCTAGCAGAATAAATAGAAATTTTCCAAATCATTCTACAGTAAATCCTTGTCAAGGCCTTAAAAGCACATAGCTCTTCAGCTCCCTGCATGACCCTTAGAACTCCACATTTTCTTCGGTCCAGGAGGCCTACCAACACTCAGGGCTGGGCTTAGCTCCCACCTTAGCTTCCCTCTGGAGTAGCCTCCCTCTTGCAGCTATGGACAGTTCCGAGGTAAGTGAGTCCATATCTACCAGTATGTGTTCATAAACACAAGAAATAACCTTGAAATTTACAGAAAAAAATGCATATTTTATGTATAGAAGTAGGTTAAAGTCTGCGTCAGTGAATTGGGAATCTCTCTCCTTAATTCACTTTCTGAAGGCACCCATTTCAGTGTCTTCACACTTTCACACCAACAGCCATTTTGAAATATTCAGTTTAAGACTTTAAATATTCCTAGCTCTAATAGCAGTGTCTTGTGACTGACTTTTGAACATGAAACTGTACAGAGACTATTATCAAACTTCAGACATGGTTAGCTGAATGTAAGTTAGTAAGGTGACAATGATGTTTTTACTATTTTTCTTGCCTAGATTCATAGAACTGTCTTAGAGATTTTTTTTTTTTTTTTAAGAGATTGTATACCACTACTGTATTTCAGAATCAACCATTTTGCCGCTTGGGGTTTCCTTCAGTTTGCTAATATAACTCATTTGACAGGTTTTCATGTGTCACCCAGCTTTCTGCCAACTGTGGTGTTTGGTGTATCCTGCTTGTCACTCACTTCATTTGTAGCAGAGTTTAAGTTATTTGAAGGGAAAAGTGCTGGAAAAGGAAACAGCTGAGGCATTGTACAGTCAGCCAGGACGAGTGGATAGAAGAGTTACTTATCTGTCTCATTCTCCCCACATAGTTTTGTAAACATACATGGCAGAAATGAAGTAATAATAAAATCTGCATTAAGACCAACAAAATGTTGATTTACAATAGTAAATACACAGGAATACCCTATCTGACATAGTATCAGGTAAATTATATGATGGGAGCAGTAGAAGAAATTATTCTATTGAAAATAAAGCTATCATTTTGAGATGGATAGAAATGTGGAAGCCCAACAACATTTCTATCCTGCATGGTTTTGCTTTTCCCTCTTTTTTTTTTTTTTTTTTTTTTTTTTTTTTTTTTTTTTTTTTGGGGGGTGGGGAGGCAGTGACCCAGGCAGGATCTGGGGCTTTCTTGTGTGGAGATTTCTGTTCTTCTTCAGCTTTTAGCTGTAGCCTTGTTGGAGCCTTAAATACTTACCTGTACACAGAGTGCCGTAACTGACCCACACAGAAACAAGAATTAATTCAATTCAACTAGGCAATACCTCTGTATTAACTTTCAGCTACTTTTGTTGATCTTTTCCTCCTCATTTATCTCTGTGGGTTTTTGCCCCCCTCATGCCATTCCACAATGCTGCCTCTGTTTGGGCTCACAGGAAAGTAAGACAGACCTGCTGGATGCATTGATACCGAGGAAATGGTTACCTTAGCAACAAAAACAAGGTGAAAGCTCTCAGAAGTATTTTGCTAATCAATGTAACTTCTATTCTCAGCCTTAGACAAAAAGAACAGAAAGGCCTGGATCCACAAATTATTGTTACCACATCCTCTCACATATCCTGAAAAGCTACATACCAATGTTACCAGTACCAATTTCAATATTTTAGAAGTATTTTAAATAAGAATTCCCATGTCTGAAAATAGTTTTTAAATTAATTTTCATCGCTTCGCTACTGAAAAATGTAACAAAGCTTATAACAAGTGCATTTGTGCAGCGCTCTGTTCACATTCTAGCAAAATTACCATGGAAAAGATCACCACAGATAAGGACTATTTTGTGCTCTATGACTAGGAACTAACACACGTTCTGGTAGCAGGGTATTTTATCATTTTCAGCATTAATTATATTAAGTGTTGTTATTCCAAGGACAAAATTTTAAAAAAAGTAAATAAAAAAATTATTTTTCCATTTTACAGGTTTTGCAAGTGGCTATATTCTAAGAAATTATGGGGAATATATTCCCATCCCGTGCCTTTCACAAAGATCCCTCATGACAGGTATGAGTTCTAAATATGTTTCCAAAAGGAGAAAAACTAAAAAAAAAAAAAAAAAAATTGTCAGAGAAACCATGAGTTATGTATAAAACTAGGGTTTTTTTTTTTTTCCCCTAACATTTTTACTTATTATATGTGTTTTATGACAGGAAAGTGATCCCTAAAAATGACATCTTGTAAACTCAGCTACATATGATGCCATTAGATTATAGCTGCTTTCTCTGCTGCCAAAGATAAATTTGAGAGCAATGCTCATTTACTTCTTCCCTCAAGGTCTGTCAGCATGGTATTCCCTCAGCTTATTGCTGGGTGTACCAGAGGAAAAGCAGCCTGTTCTCAAGGCAGCAGGTGGAACATCCTTACACATCTTGCTGATTGAATAACAGATGCAAAATGCAAAGATTGTTTCTGCATTTCATTTAAAGAATTTAATCATCTGATAAAAAGCCTGATCTGATACAGATACTCTAAGCTCCATTGTTTTATGTGCTGTAATATAGAATGTAGAGATGCCATGTGTGTGTGGGTTTGAAGGAAAAGACACAAAAATACCTTTGAAAAGGGAGAAAGAAAAGTACCATTCACATGCTTCAAAATAAAAAAGGAAATCTCAGAACTGAACAGTTTAAAAATGAAGATGTAAATCTTATTGAAGTCTAGGGCTTGTTGCTTATTTAAAAACTTGTACAAATTTAATAAACCAAAAATTTTTACTTTATTGAGTAGATTCAGAAAGTATTCTTCCAAATAGGATTCTTAGGTCCTATTTACTGCACCTGGTTGACATAGATTTTATTAAAGGTTGTAATTAATCTATTCTAGTTAGAGCACAAGTTGTGTATTTTTGGAAAGTATACAATGATAATATGCCTAAAAAAAATTTAATGTTTCAGGAGTACTTGCAGAATTGTTCTTCTTCGCTACTTTGCATTAAAATTCTGTTGTTTGGGTCCCACTCAACAAAATCTTTTTAGGAATGTTGTTTTCATCATCTGCATTCTCTAGTATGGAAATCAAGAATCTTCTATTTAGAAGTTAGGCAAAGGCTGACACTGCATGAGAGTATTAGTATTTGCCATTGCAAATAGTTATGAAATCAGTACACACTCCTTATACACTCATAATATGAACTACCTGTAATGTCTTGGGATATTTCTTAGGGTATTAGCATTCTTGTTAAGATTGCTGTTTTGCGATCCTGGATTTGCTGCCTGATGTGCCTTGGGCTCATACCCTGAAGAATTCTCAATGTGATCAGTGGATTCCTTACATATTAAATTAGAGACCCTTTAATACCACATCTATTGTGCTTCAACTATTAACAACCTTTTAGTCTACTGGTCTAGGGTTAATTTAGAGCTAATCCGAAATATATAACCCCAACATGTATCTCAGACTCACTCCTACTACACTGCATTCCTTCCTACCTACACACATTGACTTTTGTACAACGTTCTATGACAGGGCACATGTTGACCCCAATGGTAAAATGCATGCATCTCATCAAGGGCAAAGTATAATCTCACATCATTTTATTGACCCCATCAGACAGTACAAGAGAAGCTAAAAGAAAAATGAATCAAGCCACTGTAAAATTGCCCAGGACACTGTAATGATTATCCATTGCAGTCCTTTGTTTTGTATTGATTGATTTAGGTTGATTTCAGTTAACTGGATTGAGAATCTCATCTCAGAATCTAATTTTTGGAAAACTGTTCTAAATATTTTAGTTAACTTGTCTGGGTTTTTTATCACTCTTAGATTTGTATCTGACTTTAGTAGGAGGATCATCTGCCATTTTTGTATTGCTATACTAACATCCAGAGGTCCTTAAAACTTCAAAAGGTATGAGATCTAGTAAATATAAAATATGACTAGAAGAGGTTTTAAAAAAGAGGACAGTTGTAAGCACATATATTTTTAAGAAAATGGGTATCAATGAACCAGAGAATCAATGTCTAGCCACATTAAAAGAATGCGTGAGGGAATGCATTTAGGTCTGGTGAAAGTGTATAAAAAGTCCAACACTTTTTCTTATCTCTCTGTGTGTGATTTTCTGAGAGTTAGAGCTGCTAAATTGGATCAAAGTGCAGCCAAACCATGCTTTGTTTGTCCAAGTCTCACAGAGAAATTCTTCATTTTCCTTTACTTATAACTATATGGCCTGGGATTATGAAACTATTACCCTTACAGAATTCTGATAACACTACATTTACTAGCCCACTTTCAAGGACACTAAAGAAATGTTAACAAAAATAAGATGCTTAAAATTATGTATAAAGTGTGTGTGGGGTGGGGGGGGGGGGGTGGCAGGTCGTTATTAGCAAATTACAAGATTAGTAATTTTTCTGTTTTACAGAGAATTTTTGCTTTCTGGCTTCCATTTTTGTGACTAAAAGATGCCTGAAAACTATATAGGCCCACACATTGAACAGCACAGCTGATGCAAATCTGATACATCCAAGGTGTCTAAAAATGTCTTCAGATATTCAGAGAAAAGGACAGCCAATATTTTCTACAGGTGTATAAGAACATATTTACAGAAAATTCAGTCACATAATAATTCTGTATAACCCACATACAAATTATATTCCACAGTGAACATGAATTTATTGTTTGGAGGTGAATCTGCATAGATAGAAGCTAGAAATGTCTTTTTATCAACAATGTGGCTTTCAAAAATTTCCTAGTGAAAGGCTGCATTGTTTGTTGCACCTCATACATCAGAATAATTCCTTTTCTATGAAGGTGTAGGAATTGTAGAGAGTTTGCCTATAACAAGAGCATGAATGCCAAGAGCTGAGCTGCTGTAATAATCCGTGGTTCCTTTATGTGCATGGACACCCAGACCAGCTGAGACTGTTGAGGTACAGCTTAGATCCCTGAGAGGATCAAAGTCTATCTTCAGTAGAAAGAGTACCTCCAAAGCTGAGGAAATTCAGAAACTAAGGTTTCAGTACAAATGTGATTTCTCAAGTTCGTTTGTTTTAAAATAAAACCTCCACTAACAAAATCGACTGTGTTTTACCTTTTGCACTAATAGAGGAACTTGAAAATTATACTGGAAGCATTCATCCAAATCCTATCATGTAAATTAGAGACCTGTGCATACTGTATCTGTGACAATCAGGCTATGTGGTTTTTTGTCAGGTACTCCTAGATTCATATCATGAAGTGGTGTCTACAAACCTTTCTCATTTGTAATGCTTCAAATGAAACACTGTCAACAACAAGGCTCACCACAGGTGTGTGTTTTAAAAAGGTTTGGGATTTTCCTAAATAATTTCTCACACAAAAAATGAAACATACAAACAAAACCCCAAATGAAAACAAAAGGACCAAAAAATACAAATTAATCTGAGGCTAATTTTTTTTGCCTGTTTTTTGGTGGGTTTGGTTGTTTTGTTTTGTTTTCTGTTTGGTTAGTTTATTTTGGTTTGGGAGACTTTTTACATTTAGAAGACTGCCTACTTTTGAAAGTAATACATGCTTTTTAGAGATAATACTGAGTGTACCAGTAATTGCAGTTGGGCAGTATCAAGGCTGACTGGCATTGCTTTGTTTCAAATAACTGATTCCTTGTTGAGAGAGTTCCCAAGGATATATTGTTTTAACTAGTATAGATTTTCAAGGAGTGATAACAGTGACATGGAAGATGGTATACATACAAGAGTAACAGAAAGATTCAAAGAACTTAGGAAGGGAAATGTCGTAAGAGCAGCACAGGTAACAGGAGAGGAAAAGTAGAGAGATGGATTTAGACCCCATCTTGCAGATAGCACCCAGTACAGCAAAGGATGTTACACAGGAAAATTGGAACTTATGTTGCCATAGTGAAAGAGAGCAGTGATCACGTTAAACATCCAGGACATTATTTTAATCTGCCTTGTTACTTTCATGTAAGTAGATCATTGGATCGGGTCAGATACAGCAGCAGTGGCTTTCCTGAAGATAAAATCTTATTCTCTTCAAAAGATAACTCTTTAGGAGGACATAATTACTCTTTGAAAAAGTATTTTTAATTTTTGTAGTACATGATTAAATATATAACAAGCAGTCTGCCAAGCCTTTGTTGAAATTGAGTTGTGCCAACTGATCACTATATTCAGTAACTTTAAGACATTAGGAGCTTTTTATTGGCAGAAATAAAAATAAGCGCTAACTTTCCATAAACAAGCTTTCCTTTTCTGCAGAAAAGAGAGGATTTCCTTAGATATATTTAAAAGGTGTATAATTACTTTAGACCACCGTCTGTGTGAAGCGGCTCTTGGTGGCTCGCTAGATGGCGAGCACAGCCCGGCAGAGCCCAGCGCAGTGACAGACTCGGTCACCGCGGGCAGGGCCCTGCCCGCAGCCTCTGCTCCCAGCAGGGCATCAGGCCCTCTCTGAGTCAACATTTATGTGCCAGCTTTAAAAACAGTGGCCTGAAATTGTAGTATGCATTTTACTCGAAGTAACCTGGATTGTTCTCCAGACATGAAGAGCCCTTTTGTTTTATCAGAGCAGCTCTGAGTTTTTACTTAGCTGTAAAAGCTTCCTAGACTCCTAGAACTTTGAGTGTACACTCATGTGCATATAAAATTATAATTTACCTTTTGGTCTCATGATGACAGTGATTGTAAATCACTGAGTAATAATCTTGGTGAGAAACTGTGGAGCTACCCTCAGAGCCAGATTCCAGATAGTATATGAAACTACATTGTTTTGCAGGACATTTAATTGTGAAGTGTGTTGTCATTTTACGCTTCAGCTCAGCAAAACACTGACCCATGGATATAAATGTCTTGCAAAATCAAAAACATTAGTGAAAAAGAGGAGTGACTAAACAGCTGAACAAGGTGTTCTGTTACCCCTCATTGAGTGTGCTTTTATGTGCAATCATGTGCAAACAGCTACTAAAAATTTTATAGCTAAACAAAGTTTTCATTTTCTGATTGAAAACTCTTCGACCAGTTTGTTTTCAGCCTAACATCATGGTACAAATATTTTGGATATGACCTCTCTTGGAGCCTTTTATATCACAGTCAATTGTTTTCATTATATTTTATCTGAAAGTATTTTTGACGTGGTTCACATGAGGGAAACTTGCTGGCAAGATATGTGGTTTGGCAGGTCTATGAGGGCCACATCTACATTAGTGTGTTATAAGGCCCCAAACACCTGATATTAATTTCCTTAGCTATCCACACCATCTAAATTTTGGCAGCTGTTACACTGAAGACAAAACCTTGGGGTTGCTTGGCTCCGAAGCATTACAGCCATCTTTCTTCAAGGATTATCAATCAGAGTATTCACTATCTGTGCAATATCGTTAGCTTGAAGAGCAGTGAAAGGTTATGATGAAAAAGATAAAAGATATGTATGTTCACGACAAGGTGGAAACAACTGCTTTGGTGAGACAGAAAACTTCTGAGGGTAGAAACAAAAATGCTGCAAGTGGTGCTCAGAAAATAAATAACTGTATAACATATGCCTCTGTGTGACCACAAGGAACTATGGCTTACAAGAAAGAGCAAGGGAATGGAAAAACAGCAGTGAAACAGCTGACACATTTACTCACCTGTGGCTGGATATCCTCTTATCACTGTTACATGACCAGGAAGCACAAAACTTTCTGTGACTGCATCATTCCACATACCACCAGCTATGATCAAGTAAAGATCACTACCCAAAGTCAGGGAGCTAGGGTTACAAAATTTATCAAGGCTGAACTTCCATCTTCAGAGGGGATTCTCTTGATTCTTATCACCAGCCAGCCATAGGATGAGAAACCAGAAGGTGTAACCAGACTTTTTACCTAGGGCAGTGAGCCATAAGTCTTTACCTGAAGTTCATACTTTCTCATTAACTAGATGAGGAAGAAGAAATCGCACCTCTCCTGTTCAGCAATGCATCCTTGAGAGAAGGAGCACGGCTATTGCCTTTGCCAAAGGCAAGAATCCTGTGGAACAATTCGACAGCTGGACAAAGACCAGATAACTCACAAAATATCTTCACAGAAATGCCAAGAAACATTCCCATTGATTACACTTGTATAAAATGCCTGATCATTCTATAAATTCTGTCCACCTCCCAGTATCAGCACTCATAAGTACATCTGGTTACTACCAAAATGAACATATTATCCTGATGTGTGATACTGCCTTCTGATTTTGGCATCAAAGAATTTGCAGGAAATACTGAACCTTAAGCTTCATTTTCTACTATGAAACTTAAGGGGTTTCTGCTCTAGCAGCAAATCTTTCTAGATTTGTTTTCAAACAAATTTATGTATAGTATATTAAACAACCTAAATTCTTCAACAGCAGACTGCTGAAGCTAGAGTTTTCCCTTATATCAAGAATGCTTAGTAGTCTCATTTGTTCTTATGAACGGGCAGTGGCTTTCAAGGCAAAACCTTCAATATTCTTACAAAAAGCAGTTTTAATCTTTTGCTTAGAGATATTAAGATTAAAATATTCCAGACTGATACTAAGTTTTCACAGAGTGCATTGGTGTCAATATGAAGCTGAGGGCTGATGGAGATTTCTCTTGAGGAATACACTTGTTAGCCTAAATCAGTACATTTGTTACTTGTAAAAAGCCCTATATATAAGAGCAAAGGATAAATGCTTTGAACGTGTGTTTCTTTCCTTTCAGTATATTAGCAGGAATGCTCAATTAAAACAAAGGGAGGATTATTGAGGAATACATAGTGGTGCATCTATTTTCAAGCTGCAGATGGAAATGCAAATGAGCTCAGGGTGGAGCCCAAGACAAGAGGCCAGGAATTACCAACACTTTGGTTAACAAATGGCATGAGGAAGTTGGTGCCAACCAGATGGGTGGACACTGGGAGGCACAGCAGGAGCCAAAAACTCAGGGAAAAGAGCAAGACTTTTGCCTGGGTAGATTGTGAGGGCCTAAAAGCCCAGGGGTTCCTTTGTTGGGGTTTCTCCTTGGAGGCACCAGCCCGGGCTGTTTTTGTGTAACTGCACTGTGAACAAATGGCTTTATGGAATGAGACATCTCAGACTTTGCTAGGGGAAACCTGGAGTTAAACCAGTCAGGAAACCTGGTCTGAGTGTGAGTGGGGTGTGCAGGGCACCCCTGGGCTCACTGGAGCTGTGGAGGAGCTTCGGTCCCAGCAAGTCTCTGGTGCTGGGACCGTGACTGACAGAGAGAGCCTTGTGAAAGCTCAGACTGGGAATTTTCCTTACCACTTCTATCCCCTTACTCTGAAGAGCGAGTTCTCACTGAAGTCTAATAAAACTCTACATGACTTGTACCCTGTATTTATTCCTTTTCTAGTAGCAGTATACATAGCTTCATTGGAGGGAAAAGCATCAGAATAACTTTAAAAAATGAAAAATGAAATGGTTTATTTTATTATTTGAACAAGTAGCCTGATAATGGCCAAGTATCACTCTGTAGCAGCCTAAATTTTAGCTTTTGGTTGCGACTTCTAGCATAATTTACATAAAATTCATGCTCAGGCTTCATGTTAACCTAAAGAAAATTCTCATAACCCCTTTTTAGTCTAGGGTTATTTGTAGCTTTGTGTTCCCATTTCCTTGTCATTAGTATGGATTGCATGGTATTTTTAAGGTCACTGGATTTTCAAATAACTGAAACACCAGGCTTGTAGCTTTGTAAGTCCTAATGCTTACAAATTTCCAGCAATGATCTCCCTTCTAAGCTGAAAGTCTAGTGATTATACCCCTAAGAGTCCATTTAATCTAAAGTATTTGGATTTCAAATCCAACCAAAATCAAGCTGGGTTATTTTCAGAGGAACTGTTCAAGTACAGTTTGTGCTGATTGTGTTTCCCTTGATCTTGGTGAACTCCAACTATAAAGTCTGTTAGCAGAGTAATCTGATATCCTTCTACAAGTTAAGTACATGCCCAGGGTTAGGATCCTTTCAAAGAAATTATAAGGATCACCTCAAGCTGGAAACACTTGCTCTTCATTGGTAGAGAAGAAAAAAAAAAAAAAAAAGAACTAGCTAACTTGCAGTTTTAATTAGAACAAGAGAAATTATATTTATTTCAGCAAATGATTAATGAACAAATTGTCAGCCCAAAGCTGAAGATATCACCAGGAAGGTGGAGTCTTTTGAAGGTAGAGTCTTTTCTGCCCCATGTTACTGATGCTCAAGAGCAGAAGTTCTGCTTGGCCATCCACTAAGACGTACCCACAACAGCTTCTGAAAGCCTCAGAATGTAGGCCCCAAGTATATATAAACCCCCAACAGAGAAGGCTGTGATCTTTTTTTGGGTGGTTGGAGGGGAAGGGGGCCAATTTCAGAACAGATATTAGTAATACTGACCCACTGAGTGTTTTCCAGCATAACCTTTTTCTTTTCCTTTTTTTTTCCAAGTCTGGTTTGGTCACATCGAGGTGAAAATTCAACAGCTTTTACAAAATATTTACTCCTGTTCCCAGAAATAACACGTTCTCCCTGGGCCCCATAAAAAAACCATTGATGGATTGAAGGAAATACGAAGTTGCACTGACAGTGCTACCTTTCCATTCAGTAGAAAAGTTGATAACTGGCAAATTAATGCTGTCTACTATTAATCTGTGTGAACACATCTGGAGTGTTCAAATACATTTTAGTTTCATAGCCTAAATCCTTTACAATTTTTTCACCTACAATATAAACAGCCAAAAAGAAGGGAGTGATAATGTGGGATGGAAGGGCCAGGCTTATGTTTTCATTAATTTTTTTCTCTTTCTGAATTTCCTAATTTAACCAATATTGCTCAGCAAAGAATCAAACCACAAACATTTTCTTTGTGTTTTGTAATTACAGTCTAGCTAGGATTTGAATGTAGAGAAAGTTTTCCAAATTCTTTTTTCGTATCATACACTGGAGAAGTTATTGATAGGCCTCCAGAACAACAAAAAAGTTAACTAAAAGAACCAGCTAGTGTCTAGACTTCTAATTATGCCATTAGGCATTATTGTGTGGGGGGAAAATTAACAAAAACAGAAGAGAGGAATAAGAATAAAAACAAGTAAATACTTAAGGAATGGTGGGGAGGCAGGGTTTTGTTTTTAATTTTTTTCTTAAGTATACAGTTTATAAAAAATATATTCTGTAAAAAGTAAAATAGATGGTTAATGGCCTTCTTGTTTTCAAATACTGCTTTTTCCTCTGGTATATAGCCACAGGCCATTTAGGTGACAATCAGATCCAGCTGTAACTGTTCCAGGTGAAGGGAGTAATGCTGTAAATTCTGTCTATGAGTCACCTAGGACTCCCATAAGTTTTTGCCCCATGACAGATGGCTCTCACCTTGGGTGTATATGTTTTGATGAAAAGGTTGATATTATGTATGTGAAATTGTGATTAATGATGACTTTGAAGTCAGGGAAAATGCTCTTCCCTATAGTAACTGTTCTAGCAATGTTTGAAACCCATCCTCTGTTCCCAAATAAAATGCTTCAATGAAGACTTCAGTCTTTCAGAGAGATTCTTTCATTTAATTGCTTCCATGACCACCAGAAAGGAATCTTAAAATCCACTTGCATCCTTTTTTAGGATGGGCTTTTTGTTCATTTTGCCTGGGGTATTTTTGGTAAGCCTCTTCAGGACTGTTCTGCTATTCACTGGTATACAGGCATCCGAGGACCTCAGGGCTAGGTGGGGCTTTCTTCAGTGGTTAGTTAGCAAATATGATTATCCCATTGCATCCTTCTGGAATAAGTAGAAAATCTCTGATCTAAGAAACCTTTTACTGTGATTTCCAAGCCCAGTCTTGTTGCCTTATGGTGACACCCAGTGGAGGAAAGGAGCACTCCAGCTTTAAAAAATTATTTATTCTGTGTATTTCTGTGGTTTTGAAATGCAAAATGCATTAAAGTTGTGTAAACTGTTTTATATAAAATACATATCTACAAGGAACTAATGTTCTTTGGGATTTCTACTAAAAGCAAAAATATGACCAGTGTTAGCCCAAGATATTTTATGATTTCTGCTTTTGGTAGTAATAGGGTTAGAACACAGATTGAACTGAAAAATAGGTTCTTCATCCTCCAAAGACCAGGGGAAAGAATAATAGTTTTGTCTAAAACTGTTGTAAACCTAGCAATTATATTTGGGGTTGAAAAAGAGGCATACTCAATTCCAGGAATTGCTTTGCAAATTAAGCCTCTGCAGAAATATGAATCTCCTGCACAAAAAAAAAAAAACAAAAACAAAAAAAAAAAAAAAAAAAAAAAAAAAAAAAAAAAAAAAAAAAAAAAAAAAGGTGGGGGAAAAATGGTAAAAGACTTCTGCTTTCTACTTTCCCTGGTAATTTGACCTATAGATGTAATCCCTCTTCAAATGAGACTAGCCAGAGAATTTCTCAAATGCTTCTTTTTCAAAGTCTTTCATTCTCAAGATGCTTTAGTAAGTGTTCTATGGAAAAATTGTACCTATCTAATTTAATATTCATATAATGAGAATTTCCCAGGTCTTTATAGGAAACTGTGCTGTCTTTTGTTTAACAAGACCAAAGAATTCCGTGAAATCAGTGTGATCATATTGTGCCATTCAGCGTCAGTGAGGGAGAGGCACAACTTCATCAAGTGCTGGTAATTACTATAGCTGTACTTTCCATTTGTAATTGTATTTTGCTGAATTATACATCTTTCTTAGGCTACACTAAAGTTTAATTAAACATCCATTTTCACAAAACAAGCCCAGCAATACCACCAAAGAATTTCCATTACAGATTGCTGCAGTAGTTCTAATGTCTCTGCTCATTAATCTGTGTTATAATTAAACTTATTTTATTTATCTTAAGCCAGGAGTAATTTATTTTTTTTTTTAGCAGGGTAAATGAAAGCACAATAAACAGTGCTTAAGGTGCTTAAAATGCAAAAAGGCAAGGAGCTGATAAGGATTCTGGTTAGAAGGGATCCTTCAAACAAGTTATTTTGCTACTTCTCTGATCTCATGATTTCTTTGTCTTGGCAACATCTCTCCTGAATACTGTTGTGAAAATTATTTTTAACTTAGCTACCACATTCCAAAAATTCTTCTGTGAGGAATGATGGTTGGTATGACTGTGTAGTCACAAGGGAGTTCAACTGCTAAGAGGTTATCTAAGACTTACAAGAACAATTACATTGCTTTTGTTGGCTGTGCATGGGCTTTGCATTAACTAGGGTACTGTTTTCATACTGCTAAGGTAGTCAGGATTTGAGTATATTAAATAATATGAAGCAGATCTAAGCATGAATATGAATGCTTGAAACTATCCCCTTGGAGAAGCTGCTGGCTCTGAGGGTCAGCTGACTTGCTGGGGGACTCTGAGGTGTTTGAGACCTGAACACGTGTAACGTACATGAGAGGGTAGGCTTAATTTCTTTTGTGCAGCACTAGCACCCTGTCCTAGATTCCATGTTGCAAAGAAACTTTCTGTCAGAGAAACTAAGTACTTGATCTTGGGGAAAATGTATTTTCACCATAAGAGATTCTGTTAATGGGAAAAGAAATATTTTTTTTCCATGAAAGACATGGAAGAGAAAACGATACAACTACAGATCAAGGATGTAGTCTCTACTGTCAGAAAGCAGAGCTCCGAGTCTTGTTAGTCCTTCAGGATACACCACATGTCCAAAGTCTTCAAAAACTCCTTTGTAGTGGTTTCCTGGCAGGCTGAGGAGAGAAAGAAGGGTGCTACAGAACTCATTTCTTTCCAAACCTGGCCTCGTATCTGGTTCTGGGATCACCATCCCTAGATCCTACAGCAATATATTTACTTGTTGTGGAGTGTTTTGGAGACAGGTGCTAAGTAAGGTCTGTTTTCTGACTGTTGCATAGTCTTAGCTCAGTGGGACCCTGAGGGTTCAGCATGTCTGTAAATCAGGCTATTCTCTTTTTAAATTGCAATTCTGTCAGAAAGCTCTTTGCACACTCGTAATTCAAAAACTGCTTTCCCAAACCAAAATTATGCTGGGGAACTGGATGAGTCATGGGACTGGGAATTGAACATAAAGCCTTTCATCTCTAGATCACAAGTTCAAATATGCCCTGGGTCACTAAAACTTTGCCATGTACTGGCTTTTCAGCACTGTAAGATTCAATGCATACGCGAATGACAGATTTCCGTTGTTGAGGACTATGGTGAAATTGTACCAGGAGGGAAAAATCCCCCACTAAAATAAAGTCCAATTGCTTTGCTGAAAAAATGTGTGTGTGTATGTTATTTACCTCTTTTTTTTTTCTTTATTTTCTCTTTTGTTTTTTTTTTTCCAACAAAGACAAATGAAGCTATCTCAAGAATAGGAAAAATGTATATATTCCTATCTAAGTTATAATAAAGGATACAGCATGAGGTTTCCTCAGCTTTGTAGACAGTGGGGTGAAAAAGCATCAGGGAGAGTCTGACCAAAAGAGACGTGTCAAACCACAGCAGTTAAATTCAGTTAAGGCTGTGTTATTTTTCTTATGTGTGGGATATTTTCTGTGGTTGGGACTTTTTTTTTTTTAATCTTGGATGGAATAAAAATGAAACATGAAAGTTGATTAGGAGAGGTATTTATTGCAGTTGTCCATAATTTTAGATTTTTTTAAAATTTATTTACACGTTATCAAACCTTGCAGACTATTTTTTGTGAAGGTAAATCATTATAGATGTGTTTCTTTCAGTTCCCCTTTTCTAAAACTCTGTAAAAGGGAATGAAGATCTAAGATGGAGAACAAGAAGTCAGGACACAAAATTTATGATCTCATTCACTTCAAGACGTTATCAGTCTGGAGGAGAAATTTAATCTTGAACATAAATTGCATTTCCTAAAAAAACATAATCTTGCCTTAAGACACCAAATGCACTGATTACAGAGAATGTCTGTGTTTACACATTTGTACAGACCATGCTGACTGTATTAGTGTGTCCTAGGAAATAAACTATGTGCAGCGTACAGACCTGCTCCAAGCACTAAGCAGAAAAAGAAATTTTGAAATCAGACCCTCTGATCTCTAAATCCTTTCAAATTCCTGAAGCACATTAGCTTTACTACTGCATGATGTGTGCGGTAGTATTTCCCCTAATGAAATCTGACTAAAAGTTTAAATGAGTTTAATGCATGAAATATATAAATAAAATGTGGCCTTGATTAAATTTAGACTTGATACATAGCTTAAATGGGTAGCACAAGAGCAGCTTCAGTATCATGTGTCCAGGCTATTTTTGGCTACACTTTGTTGAAAAGGGAATGAATTTTAACCTTCCACATACCTTGCAAAGAAAAGGCAATACAGAGAAGTTGCATATAAACAATAAACTACAATTCAGTTCAAAAACCAGATCCTTATTTCCCTCTTGTTTTAAAATGCTCTAGAAGGCACTGCTATGTCAAAGTGGATGATGTAATATTTCTCCACCCACTTTAAAGTCAAGTCTGTCTTGGGCTGTCTATGACATCCAGATGACAAACTTCATCCAAACATCCCTAGAAGTAGTATCAGTATAAGCTTTGTCATATTATCTCACTAATGTGTCTGAACCATGACCTGTAGGAGTCCATTCACAGGGAAGAAGGTATTTGACCTTCCGTATCCACTAAATCTTTGTCTTCTTTCCAATATCAAAATCAGGTTATCCATCCAGTCCTCTGCCACAGCCTCTGAGTCAATTCATGTAGTTTCACAATGGTTACAAAGAAGGTGCTGCTTCACTGTTATGCCTGAAGCCTCAATGGTACCACCACTGCTGATTTACACTCACCTAAGACACTGCACCCAAAATTCCTCCAACAGACAACTTTGTGGCTTAAGAAAATCTGTATTGCCAATTTAACTCCACAATTCCCATCTCATGTATTAACTTTATATTTGGGTTATAATCAGCATTTTCTTTCCATGAAAGAAAATATCTCAAGGGAATGAGAACAGGATTTTCTGGGAGGGAAGAAAGCTATCCAGCACCAACGTATATTTTCTGTCAGTCATGCGGATATTTGGCAATCACAGTCTCATATTTGGAAGTCATTTACTACTCTTGTGAAAGCCTTATACCAGGACTTGTTTTTCTCAGCAAGTTCACTTTTGGTGTCCATCAATTATAAACCCTGAGTGGACACAGAACCCAATTACTGCTCACTCCAGTTCTCTGTTTGTCCTGTAGACAAACACTGGTTTCAGTAAGAGACTCACTTCTGAAATCAGTAGAATTGAACCTATGAATAACACTTGCTGCTCACTGAGGAGCATGGAAAGAGTTACAAAGCAAATGTTACCTGCTGAAAGCAGCATTGCAAATTTTTTGCCTAATGAGTCCTTGAAGGCATTCTTTACTGTGCTTAGGATCTTTGCTGTAGGGCTTCCACCCTACAGACATTGGAAATGAAGAGAGAAATCCCCTAATGATGGTAGACTTCACCAGCAAGAAAGGGAACTCGTGTGCAGATGGCAGAGGTTGTTCCCAGGCACATGGCATAAAGGCAGCAGATAAAAGGGATGATCCTATGTCCTACAATGGTGTCAAACCAAAAGTGCTCAGACAATCCCTTGTGGAGGGAGAGGCATATTACACCAGCTTCTGCATTCTTACATTCAGCAGCAAAGGAATAATTGTGTATTGAAGAAGATTTGGATATTGTCCTTTAAAATCTGAGGTAATATCCTCCTATGCACTAGTTTCAGGGGGCACATTAGAAGAAGTACACAAAAAATTGCACACACACACAAGGCTGCCCTTCAAAATTTTGCTTTTTTGCAATAAGAAACAGTTGTTAAAACTAGAAATATTCCCAGCTAACACGTTTAGAAACATTCTTCATGTTATAGCTTTATAGTAAAACTTTACCTTAAAAAAAAGTGCATGCCCCAAACAGCTTGATTTTTTTTCTTCTTTTTCTTTCTTTCTTTTTTTTTTTTTTAAAGCTCACTTTGGATTCTGCCACTTCTGAAACGATGAACACTGTAAAATTGGATTTGAAACCACAGCATTAAATGCTTAAAATCTGATCCTTCTGTCGGGACCTGGGATAAATTAAGCTGATGTACATTATTTTTAAAGAAAGGAAAAAATATGGGAAGCGGGTTTTGAAGCCTGAAGGCAGAGAACAAAACAAGTTATGCAGGTGATATAAACCATCTTATTTTCATTTTTTAAATAGCTTTCTGGTTCCCTATGGTTACTTAGACTGGAAATAATTGCCTAGAAAAGACATTTCAATGTGATACCTAAAATGCCTTATATATGTGATATGAAGTGACAGCAATTTAGCTACTGACTAAATTGTGCCTTATTTCCCCCTCTACATTTGCTTGATTTCTAGCACACAGTGACTTGTAAAGTATGCTTGTCTTATGGAGATTAACCTGGTGCGAGTAGGTTGGTAAATGAATTAGGTGAGGTATATGAAAATAATTGTCAACTAAATTAAACACAGGATAAAATTAGCTGGGATTTTAATCCAAATTTTAAAAATTTAAAATGTTCTAAAAAATCTCATATGACACTAGCTGTAATAATTTTCTTAATTAAATGTTTGAATGTAAATTTTTGATAATCAGCAACTGTCTCCATGAAAAAAAAATATTAAATTACTTTCAGAAATTAGTATTTAGAATTATCAAAATAATGAAGAATAAGGCAGAACCAGGTTGTCTGGGGCTCTTCATCCCTTATTCCATATTAAGTTAATTCAACAAAGAAAAACCACATTCTTTACAGATTCTACTCCGATATTCAGGGTGACTGCAGAATTTTTAATAAATTCAAAATCACAATAGGAGTATTTTCCTTCTTAGAACAGGAGACAGAAAAATAGATTGTCAAATTACCATCTGTTGTCTTGCAAAAGGGCTGTAAAAAAAGCACATTCTTCTGCTAAAATCCTCTAGCAACTGTGAATGGCTCAATATTTCCTGGCTGCCTCCAGTATGGCCCTTCCAAATCCCGTCAATGTGTGGGATGCACTGCCTGTAGCAAATCCATAAGCACAGAAGATGCACATCTCAGACATTCCACCATGCTATTTATGGTGACATTTTATGCACATTTTGTAGATTCATGCCCTAGCCAATGGAAAATTTTCATAACCAGAAAGTCTTGAGAAGAGAAAAAGGTAGAACATTCAGTGAGGCTATTACTGTTCAGAGCTATGATAGCAACTGAGAAAATAGGTAGGAGAACATGTAAGACTAGCTATGGGCTGCAAATCTTTCTATCCCTGTAGGACAATAGGTGAAACAGATCAGTATTCAGATGGCAAATGTCTAAGGATTATGAAGTGGGACATAATGCATCAGTTTTGTACAAAGGTAATGGAGTCGGAGATGTTGTTTTAGTTCCCACTGATCCATGTAACACAGTTTGTTCCCCTAGTGTGGTTTTAATTCCACAGTCAACAGGGTTAGTTGCTTTAGCACCATTTTTCTACCCCAGACTTACCAGAACTGAATGAGATGAAGGCAATCTTGGAAGGAAGAGGGAGGAGAGAAGGAAGATGAGTGAATGGCCAGGGTCAATAGCCTGGCAAATGGTTGAACAAGGCGGAACAGTCACTTCCTCTGGCTGGAGTTGTTGGTCTGACCTCAATTTCTTTAAAAAAATTATTTCAATAATATCATCTCCAGTGAAAATTCTTATCTGTCTATTAAGCTTTATCTCTTCCATCACATGTTTTTTTTATAAAATCCAAACCTACTTTATACAAAAGTCAGAAAATATATTTAGCAAAAAGTTTTCATTTTTTTTTTAAAAACAGGGTTAAAAAAATTCCCCAAATAATTACCACTTTGCTTGTTTTATATTGCTGTATCTAAACACCAGAATATAACTAAATTGTGTGTGGTTTTTAACATTTTGTCCATGCTCCCAATAGTCACTGAAGTCATTTTTGCCTGCAGCTATTTCTGGTAGTTCTATAATCTATGGGAAGGCAAACAGCTGTGAAAGGCCTTTTGAAATGTTCTAACTTTCTATCATTAAGAAGTGCTGTGTATTTTCCTTTCTTACAGAGGAAAATTATCATTCCCTCCAGCTTCCTCTTTTTTTTTCAAAAACCCTTTGGAGTAACAGCAATTTAAAAGGCAGTTAATAAAATCCAAGGTCATCAATAAATCAAAACAAAAAAGCCCACATTGTAAAAAAAAATGTATGAGATTTGAAATTTTCTACGTTGTCAGTCTTCTTTTTGAAGGTCAAAACTGCAAAGCAATTCATGTTACTGCTGTTGGCTTTGCACATGCCCAACAGCAAAATCTTACCTCATGTGTAACTGCCACCTTATACTAGAGTTTCATGGACCTAAAGAGAAAATTTGGGGTTTGATTAAAAAACAAACAAACAAACAAACAAGTATTTTAAGTCTATTTTTGAAGTAATTTTGTGCAAATAAAATTCTGCAGCATCTCACTCTGCCTTGCCTTGCCATTTGTACCTCTCAGATTTCCTGCAGTTCCCTAGGATCGTCCCTTGCCTCTTTGTAGATCAGTGCAGCTCAGATTCAAGTTAATCCTTGTTCACTACATCCATGAGCAAATGGATAGTGAAAAGCAGTGTAAGCCTCTCCTTAGACACTTTTTATATTCCAAAGAAAACTCCACAAAATTACTTGCCATGCTGCCATTTGTCACATCTTATTACCTTGGCTACACCATGCTAACTTACAGCAAGGATCTGGCTAACAGTAACCACACGTAATGCTAGAGTACAGTCTTGTCTGCTAAGAAAATTTAACAAGGCATGGTTTCCAGAGATCAAGACCTTTTTTGTAATTGCAGATTTTAGTGGCTAGAATACAGAATTCGGGAGCCTTTGAACTATTATCATCTTTTGTGCTTCAAAGGGTTCAATGCTACTAAGTCTCACATCCATATATGCAATCTGTTTGATAAGTCAAATTAACAGTTAAAAGCCTGAAGCCTGATCTTGCTCTTCTGCTCATTGAAATCAATGGGCAAACCTGTGCACCTCACTGAAAAAAACAGGATCTCGTCAGTCTTTAACTGATCTGTAAACCTGAAGTAGCCATTGTTGCTTCAGGTCTTGCAATCCTGGAGCTGATATGATATGAACTATCATAAATGAAACCCCTATAAACAATACACAATTCCAAAGTAAGAAGGATCCTCATATTCATTAAATTTACATTAGCACGGATTTTACGGATCATCCAGTTCATATATTAGCTTTTGTTCCATGAGTATGCAGCAGAGGTGTGATATTAAGCATCTTAAATAACTGAAGTCCCCCCAACTCTCTGTCTTCTAAGGTTGTTAATTATTAAGAAACTCGGCTGTTAGAACCTAAATAAAATTGAGAGGATTTTAATTTCTCTAAGTACTGTAAAATTGACCATACTTTTTGACAGAGTTAAACTATTGTTATTGGTACGTAGAGGGTATTAAAAAGACAACTCCTAGAGCATGGAAAGACATACATTGTAGCTGATTGGAAGCTTGAGAAGGGAATTACATGAAAACAGTTACTACTAACTGCTATTCACAATTTCCTGTCGTACAGTTAAGTTTTCTTGAATATAAGAACAGACTAGTTTTGTTAAAACCTTATCTTCTTTGCAAAGCATGAAGTAATGAGTTTCACTGCAAACCAGTTTAGTTTTATACATATAAGCTATGGAGAGTCTGTCACCAGTAATTGGTTTTGTTTTCAGACTTTACAGTCACTCAGATTCCTAGAGTTGTCTAATATTTGTCTCACCAAAAGCATCACAAAGTAAACAACAATACTGCAGATGTGACTTCAAACTTATATAGAGATAATTAGTTCTTAAAGCCTTTTTGTGCTGTTCCTTTTATAATCATCTGGTATTACAGGAAATCTCAAAGAGTTAGAGCTTAGAACATGAAATTTTGGAACTAAAGCCACAAATCAGGGATTTGAGTTTTCAGAACATAAAAGAATTCAGTTACCATGTTCTTATGTCACCACCATTGCTCTCATCTCAGCCAGTGAAGCATTTCCAGAACATGAGCGACTCGATTTCCATGTTGTGTCATGGAAATTTTATAGTTTTCAGATTTGTAGGAGAACATTTTTCCCTTTCTTCCTGCTCAGTCAATCCATATAAATATTGACTACATTAATAACATGGACATAATTCTCACTTTTTAAAATTTCTCCCCCACTCTGCCTTAGGCAATTCAGAAAGTTATCAACACTTTTGAGTACCTCTTATCCCTCAGCTAATCAGTTTTCAGTTTATTTAGATAACTCATACAAAGAAGGAGAAACTAAAATAGATCAAAGCTGTACCATGTGAAGGGATATGTTGGTAGGTGAGTAAATGGTATAACTGACTTAATGTGCCCAAAATTTCCTTCCTACATATTTAGAAAATTATTTCTTCCCCTCTTGGACATCAGCTGCTCTTTTGAAGTAATGCTTTATTTGCTTTTTCTTCCCAAACTCCTATAATTTAATAGAGGACAGCAGAGAATACTTTAATCTTTGGATTATGTTCCATAATTTATGTTGCATGAGGAGCATATTAACTTGTGTTGTCGTCACTGTTTGGTACACTGGGTCTGGGTCTGCCTGATGTGGATTAAAGTTTAGTTTTGAAGTATTTTAGAGAACCCTTCACAGACCTCTGGAAGGTTTTCTGGTTTTATCCCAACTTTGCAAGAATTCTTAGTTCTTTTGCCCAGAGAACTATGTCCTGTGATGCCATTTTCTTATTGTACTAGTTATGTCTGGGAGAGAATTAATTTTCTTCATAGCAGCACATATAGTGCTATGTTTTGGATGTTTTGCAAACAAGAGTTGACAACACACCACTGTTCCAGTGGTACTGCTGAGCAGTGCTCACACAGCATCACGGCCTTTCCTGCCCTTCACACCATCCCACTAGCAAGGCTGGGGGTGCACAAGGGGTTGAGAGGGGACACAGCCAGGACAACTGACCATGGGGATATTCAATCTCACATGATGTTGTGCCTAGCAATAAAAGCTGAGACAAAGAGGAGGAAATGAAAGAATTATGGCATTTGTTTTCCCAATAAACCATTAGGCCTGTTTTCCTGGAAGTGGCTGAACATGTCTCTGTTGATGGAGGTGGTGGGTGAATTCCTTATTTTGTTTTACTTGTGGATGCAGCTTTTGCTTTATCTGTTAAACTGTTTTTATCTCAACCAATGAAGTGTCTCCTTCTGCCCTTCCAATTCTCTCCTCCATTCCACTGAAATGGAGCTTGTCTGCCTAACAGTGATGACCCACAACAATTACTCACATTTGATGGTCATGCAAGATAAAAATGATGGTCAAGTAAGATAAAAATAGCTCATGAATGGTATAAGTGCATCTATCTTAAGCCAATGTTTCTCCCAACTATAGTAAAAGATTCTCATCGTAGCCTTGATTGCTTTAATGAAATAACATTTTTCCAAAGTGAGAAAACTTGCAAAGTGAAGAAACACAACCAATCAAGGTTAGAGTCCCTATCATGAAATATTCATGAGAGATTTAAGCTGATGTACCAGGTATTTTTCAAGTACTTTAAACTGAGTCCTCTGAGATGTGCAATGTAAGGATTTTACATGCTTTAATAAATGCAACCCATTGTTTCTCCTACATCACAAAAGGAGAGGGAATATGTCATCACCACTTTGGAACACATGAAATTCCAGATGAATGTCACTAAATGGCTTAACTTGTAAGAAAAATGTAACTGTGAATTCAGTAAGGTCTTCAGAAAACTAATCCTAACTCCACCCTGTCTGCATGCAATAGGTCAGCAGTAGTCATCTTTATTTATTTCATTCATCAGCATGTTAACCATTGCAGTATTTACAATACAAAGGGATTGCTTTTCAAATCATGTCACTCTGCATTACATTCTAGAGTAGTACTTTAATTATATTCAGATTCAGATTTCAGGAGAAGATAATGTAAATGAATGGAAATTGTAGAATTTTTTTAAGGTCACCAGATTGTTGATTTGAACATAACTATATGTTTCTATAACTACATGTATTTCTATAATTTCTGTAACTTCTATAACTTGTATTTTATTATTGTTGGGTAAATATAATTTAAAGTATTAGATTGTTAATAAGATATGCAACTTATTTAGACTGCATGAAAGTAAATTTTCAGTAATTCAAAATATAAGATATTATATCTGCCAGATTCCATTTCTGTATTAATTAAGGCGTTTCATTGTATTTTTAATGCAGGATAATTGATGGAAATTGAGGAACTGAGAAAACAACAAAGGAGAGAAGTTTGATAACATCAGTGAATTTCAGTAGTCTTGAATCTTACTCCTCTAAGCTTTAGTGATCTGTTGAAAAAGAATTTCGTGTATGAGTAAATTTGGAAATAAATTACTTATTCTGACAGAAGTACAAGCTTAGTACCATGTTAGACATAGTAAATATTATATTTTAATAATGACATCATAAATTATAAATAATGAAGAACATGTCACAAGCAGTTGCCTAAATAATAAGAGCTTGGAAAGACATTTCTGAGATGGAAGTTCTCTGGGACTCCATGATTCTTAATATCTACTAAGGCTGGATATCTGGAGTAGGTAACCTAAGGTCAAGTTTATTTGGGTTACTTGTCCTGCTTTTATCTAAAGTAAGTGAACTAATTTCTTTAGTAAAATGAACTGATTTGTAAGCACTCCTAGTTGTGTAGAGTCAAAATTGAGAATTCCCAATATATGCTGGAATTTTCAGTCAGTATAGCTATTTGAGTTATTGAGAAGCCTTTGAATTATTCTGTGCTACCAAAACCATATTTCTACACAGTATACTTCATTCTACACAGTACAAAATTGTTTTCATATACAAATAATTTCTATTGAGGTGGCCAATCTAAGCCTGAAAGAAAGGAAAAAATATCATTGTATGTTTTTATTTGTGTTTTTCTGTGGCATGAATCATAATAAGAGTCAAAAGTTCTTCTTGCATATAAAACTGGACATGGTTTGTTTGGTAAGGCAAAAAAGTTAAGCCCCTCTTAAATGCTGTTAATTAGAAGCAGAGAAGTTACAAGAAAGGACAAATTAAGAATTCAAATGAGTGAAAAATCCCAAACAACCCTAGTTTATCCAGCAATGCTGTAAATAGGAATCTGACACCATCAGTGTTACATTTCACCAGTTATCTGATAAACCAAAACAAGAGACACATTGACACACTGGGTAGTCCTGTCAGTCACTGTTAACTAGTACACAAATAGCTCTGCAGGATACCCAGACTGTTCAGATATATGGTTTAATCTGGTGGGAAGGAAGCATTTTTTTAATTAATCTTTTAAATAAGTATTTTTAAAGAATCATTTTAGTCCATTAAGCTAGGCCTCAAATTAAAGTCTGAATAGATTGTTGAATTTTTTTCTAAACAAATTTTAATAATACACAGACACACACAAAATTTTGGTTTGGTTTAACTTTCAGAAGTGTCTTTCCAGGAAAAAGAAGTGATCTGTTTAGTGGTGTGAATGGAACTTAAATACTGTTACCAAATGCAATTGTAGGAGAAAGGTATTACAGGTAAGATCACCGCATGTCCACAAGGTCAGGAAAATAATTAAATTTATTAAATTCTTTTAAAGTGAGCCTTGAAATTTCGTGGTTCCCTTTTTGCTCTGTATTGTAACCTGCCTTGGTTTATTGGATGTTCTTACATCTATTGTTCTTCATCCACTAAACATTTTTGTTTGGTTGTTGTTGTTTTTGTGGTTTTTTTGGTGGGTTTTTTTGGTTTTTTTTGGGGTTTTTTTTTTTTTCTGTTTAATCTTAATAATTGTATGAATTATTTAGGGCTTGGGCATCAGTGTTTCTGGATCATAAAAAAGGTCTTTTAAAAGCATTTCTGGGTGTGGATTGTGTTTTTTCAAGGAAAGCTTGGAACTCTTAGTAACCAACAATTGCTTAATCTAAATTAAAAACCAAAATTATCCCTAATAATAACTGAATTGCATCCAGAAATCAAAATGTCTTAGACTCTGCAGTTAAATAAATGTTAGGGAAGAAAACAATTTCAAAACCTCACCTTTAATTTACATTTGTCACATTTAGTCACCAACTGAAAATAAGGTACTTTCCACTGAGATTACCATTTTATTCTTTCACTTGTTTTTTTGGCTGTTGGTTTTTTTTGGGGGTTTTTTTGTTTTTTTTTTTTTTAATATATCTTGACACAACCTTTAGTTCACAAAAAATTTCCCATTGATATAATTCAGGTCATAGAAAGAGGAACACAGACTGGCTTATGATGGATTTTTTCAGCTTTTTACAGATATGGATATATATGTCATCATCTAACATTTCAGAGGGCATGTCCACATGACACAAAGCACCAGCAGGTGCTTGACATTTTCACATTTACCATTTTTAGCATCTATGCCTCTGTAGTTCAGCAGTGGGGAGTTCTAACTGTAACTAAATGAAGAAAAGCAATGATCTGAAGTAAAAATCTTAATAAATAGAGCAAAAGGATATTAACATTTCTGTGAGATTTGTTTATTTAATCCATAAAATTTTATTTAAAACAGAAATGGTATAATTTTTATAGGAAAAATTTAAACCAGCTTTTCTATGAGCTCTGAAGATAAAAACTTTGCATAAATTAAGAAATTTTCTAGAACAACTTTCCTTATCCTGTAATATCTGAGTGTAATAAAGCTAATGAGTGGTTTTGAGATACAAGTGGTCATTCATTAAATATGTATACTCTGTTAAATTTTATTTTCATTGAAACAAAAAAATGTTAAAACATTGTTCTGTTTTTCCATATCTTCCCAGTGAAATTTTAGAAATAATATTATACTTTTAGCAATTTCTCTGTTCTGAATTTTAAAATAAACAATAGTTAATTTATTCCTTTACACTAACAGAAATTAAAAAAAAATTAGCACTTTATGATTACTAAAAGCTTACTCAATTCTCTTTGTAATGCAGGATACTGGGTTTACTGAGGATAATAAAATCTTCTTTAGATTGTGTTTCCACAGGTTTATTTCCCCAGGTAAAACTAAATTGTTGTTTTTTATTTTTTTTTTTTAAATGAAGCAATATTGCAACTCTTTCTTGAGAAATGGTTAGATAAATAGAAGTAATTAAAATCTCTGTCTCTTCTCTGAACAGCCTTTCTCATTAGATCAAAAAACAATCAATAATTAGAATTCTATATCTAAATTAGATTACAGTACTTCAGATCCTGACATCCATTGCTTCGTTCTCCTCCATAACGCTGTTAAGTAGTAATAATTATACTAAAAGTCTGCTTGCAAATTCCACAGGGCATTATCCATAGCATATGGTTTTGAGTTTGGATAGACTATTCCCTCATTTCAAATTGAAGTGCTATATGGTATGCATTGAGAGCAAATATTACTGCCTCGAGTACAAAACATATCTATCATTTATAGCTAGAAATTACATAAGGACCCTTTCCATAATACATTTTTTATTATTCTGTAAGAGTGAGTAGTAATTTCACAGTCTAATAAAACAGCAATGATATTCCTCACATATGTATGACCCAACAATGCTGAACATGTTCTTTTCCTGGCATCAGCTGAAATTAATTTGAATCTCTCATTAACAAGAACACCACCACAAACCAAATCCATAATGTTAAAAATTGGTTTTCTAGCAAAAAAAGAGGATTTCTTGCCCAGTCATGATTAATATTCCTGGGGTTTTTTTTTTCGTTTTGTTTGGTTTTTTTATCTGAATGAATTTAATAACTAACCATTGCTCTGGAACTTATTGATGATGTAGGATTTTCATAACCAAACTATAAAAACCTAACAAGTATTGGTCTTAATCAAAGCCACATTTTATCTACTTTTCTATTCTTCAACTTTCAGTAATACATACATTGGAAAGGAATGTGGATGTTTATTGAAACAAGAAGTTTTGTTGCTTTAGTATTCTCACTTTGAGTCATCTTGATTGTTTTGTATTACAAGTTAAATAGGTCATAGGACAATGTTGGTTACCCCAAGTGAAGACGAGAACAAAAAGAGGTAAATCACTGATTCTGCACTGTGATCTGACTATGGCTGATCACTGAGGTCACAGTCAGTGCTGGCCCATGAATCTGTAGAGCACAGCATCAATATTGTTTTCAGTCAGATCAGTTAAATGTCATACAAGCTGATATGTGAGAAAGTGTGAAGGTCAGCTGTGTTTTGGAAGTCAATGAACTAGATAATAGCTGGGGAGAAAAAAAATTCTAGTTAAAATTTTACTAGGAGAGGCCTGGAGACTTATAGCACAACCAAAGGCAGTAAATCCCTCAATCGATTTGGGTCACAGTAGTGCTTTATATGATGTACAGAAACTGTATCCAGACAGTTGTGTATCTTTACCACCCCATTACCTCACACCTTATCTTCCCAACCCAGTTCTTTTAAAATTAACTAGTCAACTGTTGGGCAGATGTATCCTAATTTTGCTTGAGGGAGTGAGGAAGGAAAGATCAGAAAAGTGTATTGTGAAGTCTTGCATCATAGATGAAGGGAAAGAGAACTGACATTTAAACAAAACAAAACAAAACAAAACAAAACAAAACAAAACAAAAAAAATATCTTTTGTCCAGAGTCCTTAGAAGATGGAGAGCAGTCAGCAAGAAAAAATGGACCTAATTGCTTTATCACCCTCTGAAGAATGACGTGACCCCATTGAAGTTAATTCATTGGAATGGCAGAAAACCATGGAGAATAAACCTTGAAAAAGCATTTTTTCTTCAGATTTTCTAGTGTAACCCTATAATTTGGGCAGAGACATTAATAGGAATAACATGAAAAGAGCTGCTACCATATTATCTGCTGTCTCCTCAAGAGCTATATGAAGTCGTTTCTCTAAGAACGTGATTAATCTGATGAGATCTATTTCATTATGAAATCAGTAAAGACAGGCAGGAACAGCTAGGCCAAATTAATTCTATCATAAAACAGAGGTGTAGTCTCAAATAAGTTAGGGAAACCCTGCCTTACAAATTCTGGTTTTAGTCTGTTAATTAGTGTGGTTCTTACTATTATTAACTCAAGTATGGAAGTCAGCTAAATGTTCACAACCACCAATGCACTCTATTTTAAGAGGCCACAATATTTTTTGGCCATTCATATGTATATAAAGGAAACCATTCTCACTTCTTTTTCTTCTTTAGCCTGCAGTCCGTGCCCAAGAAAGAAGCAAGAGAGATGCCAAGGATGATATCTTCTCTCAAAGCTGATAATGGAATGAAAAATCCATTCCTGTTTTTCTGATTAAGTTTTCTAGGTAAATCATGTTCCCATAACTATTGTCAACATTCTAAGCCTCTACCGCTTTGCCGTAGTTTTGCTAATAATTCTCTTTAAATGCTTATAGGAGAACATTTCTATTACTCTTGGAAAGTGGCTTTGAGCTGAAATAGGTAGTCTCCTGCCATGCTTCTCCATAAATTTGAAGGAATTTTGAATGCATCAGCAATGCAGCAATGAATATTTTGTCTGCTGTTAATTACCCACACTTTTATAACTACCACATGACTTATTTGACAGATCATCTGCTTCATTGAGGACTTAAAAGAAATGTGTTATTTAATAAGTTTGTTGCATTCATTTCTGATGTGTAATATTTGTTTATTACAAAAGAGAAAAAATATATGAACTGAGAATTGAGAAGTCTCATTTTAAAAGTCACATATTGTTTAATTCTGGAACCTCCACATGCCAGTATGTAAATGTTCTTACTGGTACACAAATATTTTAAAATCCTAAACAAATGGGGTTTAAGACTGTGGGATTGAAACATTGTACAAATTTTAATTTACAATGCTTGGTATTTATAAACTAGATTTACCTTAGCCGTAAAAAATTCTTAATTCAATTAACTTGATCAACCAAACTCAAGCTATGACATTCTTTTGGACAGATGTGCTACTTAATTAAACTCTGATTTACTATATTAACTTGATGTCCATACTGTAACAAAGGTCTCAAGCTATTTTTTAATTAAATGGAAAAATATGCAGACATGAAATTGGTTGTATAGATCAGATCTGTTTAATTTAACTTCATGGCTTTGTCACATCATTTTCCTTCTTTGAAGCATGCTGAGTATGTGTAGTTTTCCTTCTATAACAGGGGTGATTCGTAATAATAGAGTGAGGGAGATGGCTTTTGGACTGTTTCTTCCCTCAGCTCTGTCTGTCTTCACATCATCACATTTCCAGGAAGAAGAATTGGCTGAAAAATGACTCTGAGTAAGCCCCGCTTAGTGCTTTTTCAGTGTAAAACTTAAAAGTGACATTATGGTATCAGGCAGCTGCTTTTTTTTTTTCTTTTGCCTTTTTTCTCTCCTCCCTGCCAGATGCAAGGGCAACGATATGAAACTGAAAGAAACCACAGCTCAATCGTCTGCCTTCCACTTAATTTTTCATACAAATTTAAGGTCAGGTTGTGGCCTGGTAACCAGTGAGGTGTATGTAACATTAGAACAGTAATACTCTGAAACTGATTATGAAGAGAAACCAGGAAGCATGGACAGGAGCCTGCTCTTGGTTAAACTAAAACTAGCTCAACTCTATTACTGTATGAAGTAATGGACCTCTTCAGATTTATACTATTGATAAGAAAATGCAGAATCCATCAGTGGGTAACAGTGACGGTTATGTTACCCTTTCAAGAAAATGATCTTTTATGTTCATGTATATGTTTCATATACTCTACATATCATATATAAGTTATGTGTATAAAATACATGTATCAGGACATCCCAATGTGACATTGGCTGCAGCATATTTCTGACTAGATAAGGAAATCATTGCTTATAGTAGAAAACTTGTTGTTTACACAAACAAAAGTATCAGTAGACCAACACTTTGAAAGCTGCCATTGGTTTTTACTTCTTTTGGTATTTAGAACACCTCCTGGTGCTTGTTCCTTTTTCCTCCCATTTAAGAAAATACATATATGTTAGGGAAAAATATTCTTGTGAGCATTTTTTTTCAGACTTTTCTGTATTGTTAGGAAAATGTAACAGATTTTACTAAATCTACATTCTACCTAGTTTTATTGCAGTGCAATAGAGCAATTCTGAGCTAAAGTTGTAGGGAGGTTTACAGGCTGGTGGGGCCCCCTCAGCAGTGATATTAACCTTCATGGTGCACATTCCAGTGTGAAATGTAATGCAGTGAAATCTAATTTTTTTTTTTAATGTCTTTTATCCTTGTATCAGGCAGGCTAAAATTTCTGCAAATGTGAGAATGATACTCCCATTTTCCAAATTCTTTCTTACTCTAGAATAAGAAAGAAAAAAGGTCCTATTATTCTGCGTAGTTTTGATTCATTTTCAAGACTTATCTCCGAAAAAATTCTTTTGTTTCAGTGTTAGTATAAACTGTATAATAATCATTTCTATCTGCTTCTTGAGCAACCAGTGGTGAGGGATATGATTTTAAAATTGTTAAATGGGTAAAAAGTGAAAAAGTAGATCATATTACAGGAGACATTTTAGATTTCTGCTAGACCAGTTCAGAAAAATCTTCTGATTAAGGCAAAGAACATCCAAATAGAAGAATCTTCAATGCAATATTTACTGATTTTTCCACCCCTTCATTCACCATATCTTGAATAAAATTTATTTTACATTGCTGCCTGTTTACAATATCATTTAAGGCAGATGGAACTCTAAAAGGTCAGAGGAGACCTCAAAAATGGATGTTGATAATATACAAGATAAATTTATAACTGAGTAATTGAATCTCAAATTTATTCTAGCCAGGTGCAGCAAGGTTCATTCAACAGACAAAATTTACAATGAAGCTAAAGACGGTGAAAAACATAACCAGCTGAAAAAGTACTGTGATTTTCAAGTGACTTCTCTAAATGACTGTTCTGAAGGCAGAAAGCTGCCAGTGTTAGATAACATTCATTCCTCTGTCAGTGGTCAAAGCAATAGCAGTTTTATTGCAACCATATTCCCAGCTTGACTTAGCAAAACCTCAACGTTGCTGAAATGATTTTGAATTTTGCCATTAATTTCTGTGAGGTTTTCAGTTCCCCCTTTAGGCTTCTAGTACAGTGGGAATGTTGTTGACATTCATGAAAGGTGAAAATATCAGTTAAAAAAAAATAACCCTTACATTGCAGAAATTCAATAAAATAATGCATCACAGATGAACAGAATAGCTTAAAAAGAGTGAATAATTTCCTGTTTAGATATTAAAGGAAGATCTAGCATTTCCAGCACTTTAAGGAATACTGCATATAAAGTTTATAAAGGTATAGCACATTCAACTTGTGAAAGTAATGTATTTTATGTGAAAATAAAAAAGTGCTGACGTGTAATTGTTCACTAATATTTTCAAATAAATTCTTGCTGTTGCACACTTTGTTTCAGTTCTGCATGATAACTTTCTTGTTCATCAATGTATGTCCAGGAATGCAACCAAAAATTGCATCTGTTACTTGTAATTTTCTCAATCAAACTCTGGACTCTTTCCTTAACATTTTCAACAATTCTAGCATGTGGTACTTGAGATAATCCTGAACCCAGTATGTTTTCCTGATGGCTAGATTTGCCTGTCACTAGTGTTTGCTTACCAGCAGTATCATATGAATGAGGTGAATTTTCATTGGAAGAAACATATTGAAAACGTGTGTGCATTCTGCTTTGCTACATCTGTGTAAAGTTCCCCCCTTCCCAATGCAATAGTTTTTACTTTCTTTTAATCTTGCAAAGAAATGTAAAAGTGGAATATCTGACCCCATGTTCAAAGTCGTTGTCAGAGACAATGAAGTCATAGGCTTCTGTTTTTAATAATGTCTTGCAAAACACAAAGCATCATTAATCATATTCAGAGGATAAAAGACACACAGATTTCCTAGTCTCAAACTTTTCTGAAGCATTGAAGATTTCAGTGTTGTAGATTCACATAGATAACATCCCTCTGCACAGAAAAGCAAATCAGCAAAGGAAATGTGAAACAAAACCAGTTTTATTCCAATATATAAAAACTGAGACTGTCTTTTATGCAAAAAAAGATAGACTAAAATGACTATTCTATAATAGCAGTTCAACAACAGAAGACATCTGTAAACAGATTTGCTTATTCCCCCTTTTGGGATGGATGGTTAAACTACACATAGCAACATAAATAAGGAGTGTCTATACAATAAATAAGACAGATAACAATCATGCTGTTGCAATATTAACTTTCTTACTTCCTTCCCAAATACTTCCACTGCCACTCTTGTGTTTTGTCGAGTTTAGATGACTGGCAGAAGCAAAATTGGATTACAAATTCCTCTAAATATCACTGTCCTATCCAATGGTCCAGACTTTGATATCAAGCCAAATTCTGCAAAATCCAATTACCTTAAAATTTGAATCACTTTTGTCTGGAAATACAGCCTAAATTCATCTGCACATTAAGACCTCAGGAAAATAATTTTGCTCTAAAAGGAGGGAAATGTAATAGTACAGTTGAAATTTGGCCCTCTCCAACACAGTGTGTGCCAAGCTGGAAAGAAAAAAATCGTCATGATGATGTGTTTAGAGAAGTTCACTCAGAAAAGTGTTTGAGAATAGGCTTCATGCTGGTTTAAGCTTAAACATGTGCTTAAAATGCTGTGATGACTTAGGACTATGTTGTAAATGTGCATGCAAACTGACAATAAGAAAGGAAATGTATAATATAATGCAAAATATATGCTACACTTGCATTTGTCTGATAAGCAAGGAAGAGATGACTCTAACCTGCCTACAGTTACAGATTATGTTGTCCTCAACAAAGGGAGGAATAACTAGTCTCAGTGTAGTCTGCAGGGGGAAATTCAGCCTCTGTGAAGGCCATGTGAGACTTGACACTGATTTCAGAAGCAAGATTTCACTTTCAGAGTGGCACCACTTTGCACTAGGATAGATTTATTCAATGCCAGGTTTCTCCCCACTTGAGACAGCTAGAAAATGCAGAGTAATGCTTTGCAGAGTGATTAGGTGGAATGGAGAGGACAGTCACTGGAAGTCATCAAGAAAGGAGTGAAATAATCAGTATCAGTTTTTGTAGGAAAAAGCCTCAGAGACCTTTCCACAGATCAAATTTTCCCACCCCATCAGCCAAAAACTGAGACCTCAAAACTCTCAGTTCAGCAGATGACAAAGTTCAGCACCCAGCAGGTCCCATAGATACCAGTGTTCCATACATGTGTTAGAGCTGTCTGTCTAATCCACCTTTTGGAATTGTCTTTATGCACTGAAGTCAATAGTCAGTGAACTATATGATCTATTACCAAGTCAATTTGGTAATACAAGGTTATATTTTAAAGAAAAAAAAAAACAAAAATATGTTATCAATAAGATAGTTATACCACTCCTAACAAGAGGGATGAAATGCAAAATAACTCAGTTCATTGTTCTATCTTTTCTATGTAACAATTTATATTTTTTAACTAAAATTCATAGGCATTTTGGCTCAAACTCTCCCTTCTCACTGAATAAATTAAGATAAAAGTCATTTTGCAGGGTTACAGCATCAAATTCATAATTTTAGATCTTCAGATATGATCCAGATTCAACAGCAAACTTTGGGTTTTCAATAAAAATCTCTTTTTAAAAGGAGATTTTCTGGGGAGCTCAGAATGTTCAGGGATGTACCAAGGAACTGACTAACCAGAGTGACTAAAACAGGGAAATATTTTAAACTGTAAGACTGTCACTTTGTCTCAAGTGTTTCTTTTCTGAAATTTCAAAAAGTTGTTAGGGCATAGAGCAAACCGTTTCTAAGTTTAAATATAAATTTTCCTTTGAAAATCGGGAATTTTTGAAGAGATGGGGGGTTGGAGTAGTTTTGCTTGCATTTCATTTTTTTTAATTTTATCAAAAAAAGAGCCTCTGGAAAAATCTCTTTCCATTTCATCCAAAGTAACATTTCATTCTTACATTTTTTTCCTTATTCACCATGCAGGAGGCCATTTCTTCATATCTTATCTTTTTACCCATGACTGCCTTTGTGATTTTATTTGCCTTGGTACCAAAGTGCTCAACATCATTTTAATGTCAAATACCAACTCATATGAAATCATGTAAGTTGCCATATCAAGACTGAAATGATAATTTACTATTTATTTGTCATCACAATTATATCCCTGTGGACTGAATAACTCACCCCAGAGTGTATTTAAATACAATGGTGTTTTGTATTTGTGTGGACACTTCTGCATGAGGTGTTGCATAAACAAGGACAAAGACTGATTTACATTCTAACTGAAAAAGTGAATTTGAACCAGTTTTCTATATTGGTATCCAACTGTGCTGTAAGAAAAATGTTGATTATTCATGGATTGTCCTTAATCAGTGTTTTATTCCTTCTGGATTCTATTGGATAACTTTGAGTCTTTTAGATGACAAAGATGACAAAAATGACAAAGAAAGGGTTGGGTTTAAGCCAAACTATGAGTATTTATTGAGTATTATCAAAACATAAATGAAGAGGTCATGGAGGATTTTTTTCTTGGCTATCTGTAAATTGCAGGTTTTTTTCATAAAGCTATATTACAGCATGTCCAAATAATAAAGACAATATTATGGTGTATTTGTGAACTATTTTTCATCCAAATGAGTTTAATCAATAGCATCTGTAAAATGAGAAAAACAAAACAAACACAAGGCCCCCCCCAAAAAAATTAAAAAACAAACAAACAAACAAACAAACAAACAAAACACCACTCCATACCTCACCTGGAAGAATGTGATAATCCCTCTCTAGCCAAAGCATTGGAAATACAGAGATGACTTTGTGAATGTGGAGCAATAGCATTGTCATTCACAATATTGTCATATTTCAAGGAGGGATTGTGGAAGGGAGTGAGATCACATAATCTCATTGCTTTTCCAAGCTGAAGTACTATTTTTATTTCATTGTCCACTTCCCAAACACTGAAAGTAACTGAGATTCAGTTCATGAACAGTATATTCCAATATGTCATAATCTTGTCTAGAATTGACACAGTCAATAATCAGATCATTTGGAGCCACACCTGACTTTACTAAGAGATTAAAAGCAAGGAGAGTGAATATCTCTGAAGTTTCAGAGAAGTTTATCTTCTTTTGAGGTTACCCGCACTTTCCTTATTCACATAATAAAAAAAAGCATGGTTTTAAACAACTTTTGTGTGGGTTTACAGGATATAAATGTGGCAGAGATGTTTTTTTAACACATGGCACAAAGGTCAGCCTTAGTCCATTACCTTTTATTTTTATGGATGCTTGATTACTGCTTGCTGATTTGTTTAACCCTGAACCACATAAATCAGTAAACCTTTCTGAGAACTGAACTATTTAGTAATGCTATGTCCAACCTCTGTCTCTACAAAAACTGTAAATTTATTTTATAAAGAGGTAATTCAGCATAGCTAATAAATATGATTTCATGCCTTTTACTTTTCAGCTGTTTCTAGAGTGTAATGACTTATTAAATCTTGGAAACCATTTTAAGGGAATAAGCTACTAAATGCAAGAGATATTTTTGAATAATAGACTTCTACCTTACAGAAGATATATTTTTCTCACGGGGACCAACAGATTTTTGAGGCTCTGAATTGTGCTGTACATCATCCTGACACTTCTAGCTGGTATAAATATAAATGCCCATAGTAACTACAGTGAACCATGTTTCCACAGCTGATATTTATCTCTACAGCTGTGTTTTGAATGTCAGTTCTCTCTATACCCTCATGCCATTAATTACATACCAGATTTCCTAAAGAAACATGATAATAGATGAGAAATAAATGGCAAGTGAAAGACCACAACTGAAAGAGTTTTCCAGACTTTTATAATCAGTAGAAAGAAACAACCACATCCAAACTGTGGAACATTTCATTGCAGGGGCAGTGCTTAAATGAAGCTGATAAATCCTGCTGTGAAATTCTTTTTCGTTCTTGAGATGGTAAGAGAAAAGAATGACTAGTCCAGATCTACCCCAGGGCCTGAAATGTGGCCAGCTACAGTTAGATAATGTGGATTTCTCAGTCTGTGTTGAGAATCCACCACCCTCAACTCAGAGTTGAAAAACTGTAACTCTTCAGTGGAAGCAGGGAGAGGAACAAGAAGAATCATTTCTCTTTGCTTCACTCCTCTGGCCTTAACATTCAGTCTTTTACTCAGGCTTATTCTAATGCATTTGTTTTACTTTTACGAGTAAATACCCTTTAAACATGAGAAGAGTAATTCCAAACATTATTCTTGATTTCTTTCTGACACCGTTTGGACACTGCTTTTGAAGTATGATGGTATTTCTAAGGAATCTTGTAATTTCTCCTTATATTATTGTAGGTGTCAGTGTTTTGGTCGTGGCTGGGTTAACGCACTTAGCCATGCCTCCCAGTACTCAGGAGCATTAACCTGAATTTGCTGTCTTTGTTTTCCCAGAGGTGAGACATCAATTAGATGCATTCTAGTCAGAATAAGAGTTCTATTTAAGGCATTAACACTTCCTTTCCAAAGTGGGAGCACCTGCTGGGTGCTCAGTGGTAAATGTGAAATGGAGAAAAACCTCAAAATATTTGCTGGGTAGATACTTCAGGTATGTACCTATCCTGGCCTGTCCATTAGGCTTAACTGCAATTAGAGTGTGAGTAGCTATCACTGTCCTTAATTCGCTAAGAAAACATGAATTCTAATTAGCTTCAGGCAAAATTAGAAGTCTCCCTGGAGGGATTCTAGGTCCACTTGGAAGCTCCCAGTGGGATACACCCTGAACATCCTCCAGCCTCATAGCAGGCTGGAGACAGATCTTTATTAGAAACATCTCTTTTAACCCACTGCTGTGTCTTCAGTACCACAAATAACACCACATGGAGTCCATTTTTTTTATAAATTCTGGATTTGGCTTGTAAAAAATCCAAAGGATATTTTATGCTAATAGCAACATTATGGGCTCTGTCTTCTTAAGCTTTACTGAGGCCTTACATGACAAAATTCCCATAGCCTTGAATAGATCATTTGCCTTTGAAAACTGGGCAAATTAATTACTCAAATGACTAATTAAAATTTTCAGATTATCCATAAAAGCATTCTCACTGCATTATTCTAAACTCTTTAAAGGGGTGGTTATGAACTACTTTTTTGTGTATATACATATATATATATATATATATATATATGTAAAGATATTCACCATTTATTTCTTGGTTTGAACTGCACAAAAGCACTACCTGAGGTTTTGTGATATGATTGTTATGCTAATTTGATAACAGCATCTCTGTTCACTGTTGAGCTCCTATCCTGCTTCCCAGTGCAAAATTTCTTAACAAAAAATTCTGAGTTTGAGTCTAGATTTATTCTGTCATCTTCAAAAGAAGTTTCATACAAAGTCGTCACTCTTCTTAAATGTCAGATGTCGCAAGTTTAGCAAATAATTTAAATTTAAAATTATTTAAATCTACTCTTCCTAACTATCCTATTAAACTATTTCTGCTCCTCATTTTCCTCCACAAGTTTTCTGTTTTATTCCTCCTAGTTTTACAGACATGGGAGGATGTGATGGTGAAATCACCTGCTGTATTTCTGCATTCCTCTCATTCTAGTTATGTTCTTTGTTTTGGCTCTTTTCAAAACTGGGACAGGATGATTCTGTTAATTCAATACATCTCTTAACCTAAGACAATCACCCACATAATGATCAAGATTGTTTAATGTGTAAGACCTCAGATTAAGTCCTTTCTCATCTCCAGAGGTTCTGGATCACTGAAATTTTGGTCTGATGGTAGAAGCTGGGAGATACTTATGAATCCTGGGCCACTTTTACATCATTATTCAGATAAGAGGAAAGGGAACAAAGTAATACAAGGGAAGGTGAGGTAAGACAAGGCAAAGGAGGGGAGATTTTTTTCCCACATAATAAATACCTGGTAACAAACTGAACTTAGTGTTAAAGAGCAAATACAGTAAGCTAAAAATCAACAATCTGTTGTTTTCCAGAACCAGTGTTGGTCTGCAGCTTTTTTATCCTAGACCATGTAACATTTTTAGAACTATTTAGTCTATGAAGACTGACAGTACTATAAAAAGAATTAATGATAATAACAGAAAAGTATAAAAGGGAAAAGTTTTACAAAACTACAAAGGGGGATGAATTAAGTAACCTATTAAGCCCATGCCGAATCTAGTTTATTCTGTCTAATTTCTTCACCCAGTAAGCAGAAAAATGAGTTTAAAAACAAAAATTCAAGGAACTGCTCAATATCTTTTTAGGTCAAGTGCTCTATGACTTGTCAATCTAGACACTAAGATAACTATTTGCTGCCACACATTTCAAAACTGACCAGCAACAGTTGTCAATATTTTGTAGGCAAGATTAATGTTGCACCAGCCGAGGTGAAGGAGAAAATTAATTGTTTTCTAACTACTCCTTTTCTTCTTTTTGTTTTGGACAGAGACTTTGATGTAACTCAGTGTTTGGAATGCTTAAGGTATTCTAGGCAGAGATGGATGAACGAGGCAGCCAAAGGTGGATGATAAATGCAATTTATTTCCTGACCACATATGTGGTACATACTTCTTTAGGATCAGTCTGGCAGTGCCCCAGGTATTTACTGTTCATCAGTTTATTGCACAGTTGGATGACTGTATTTTTGTTTTCATTCTCCTGTTGGTAGAATTAGAGACAGGTCAAATCTGTAAGCAATATTCCAGGCTTTTGTACAATTTAGCAATTGTGCAATGGCAATGGAAACTTTTTGCAGAATTCTTATAAATATTCACTCAAGCAATGTTTTTAACTTGGTGAACAATATCACTTGTTTCAAAACAAGCAGATAAAAACTCAGGTATGTTCTGCTTTTAGGTAGATAGAACGAAAGCAATTGTCTTGCTCACAACCCAGAAAAAAAAAAAAAAAAAGTACATCAGTAACTCTGGGCCCTCTCTTTCAAGCCACTGTCATTTCCATTTAGGATGCATGACTGTATAGCCTGCCCTTTATGCAGGGTGCCCTTACTGTCAGGAATGCAACTGGCTACAGAAGTTCCATATTGGTTCTTTGAGGACCTGCGGAACTCAAGGTAAAATGTACAATAAGCTGTAAAGTGACCAACACCCTTTAAATGTTATGGGAAAACAACAGGATTATGTGCATGAACAACACCAGAAATTAGTTTTTCGTGGATGGAAAATACTTCCCCAGAGGCAAGAGGAACTAAATAATATAGAACAAAATACAGTAATTCTGGAATAAGAACATATACACCAAATCATTTCCTTACATGTATTTTTTGTTCGAACCTAATTTATGTTTTGAAGGACTGCCAAAATAGTCCAGCTTCTCTCTCCATAAAGTTCTGTGTGATTCTTTTTGGAGTGGGTGTGGAAAGGGGAGTCAAATGAGGCATGCTATCAGGTAACATATATAGTTTACAGTGTTTCAAAATTGTGGTGCCTTTATCTGGCTAATGGAATTTTGCCAAGTATTGACATTAAAAACAGGAGGAATTTAAATAACATTGTCTCCTAGCCTGCCAGAGGATGGTTCTTTATGACCTCACCCCAAACCTTCAGCCCCAGTGTTTTCCTTGAAAAATATTTTGGCTTCTCTCCATCTAAAACTTTTGCTGATCCACTGTACTTGGCACATTAATTTTTTCTGATTATTTTGGCAGCCATTAGACTTTGCCTAAGCCTACCACAGGGAAAAAACAAAGCAAGAAAACATGGGTATGCTTGACATGGGATAATTTGTTCTTTTACTTTTGTATTACTGATAGTAAGTGCCACTTCATTTACTATATATAAAGTGTAAGAAAAATTTATAGAAAAGAGATTTTATAACTTTTTTCATAAAATCTAACCATCTACTTGCTGTAGGATGCTAAGAGCAGTTGTTCCAAGCTATAGTACTCACATCACTAATAGTCTACACAAACTTAAGAAAGTTTCCCTGGCATTGAAAGGAGAGCTTGAGGCTGAAAGAGCACTCAGGAAAAATATGTTTGGCTCTTAGTTTTCAGGTTTGTCACACAGGAAGAGACCTCTCATGGCAGGCACAGAAACCACTATCCAGCAAGAACCTTACAACTAGAAAAAAATGGATTTTTAC
Source organism: Phylloscopus collybita (assembly GCA_027886175.1). Taxonomy (NCBI): domain Eukaryota; kingdom Metazoa; phylum Chordata; class Aves; order Passeriformes; family Phylloscopidae; genus Phylloscopus; species Phylloscopus collybita. Next base: position 41,351,282 of record JAJNNQ010000137.1, on the reverse strand, counting down.
TGAGCCAAATACAGAAGGAAATAAGGCCCGAGTAAGGAACACAGTTTAAAAAATTTCACAATATTTTAATGATATATCTTGTTTTATCAATAAAGTGTTGTGCAATAAAAATGAACAATAATTAGATGAAAATCTGGGATGAGGGCAGTGGGGAAGAAAGAGCAAATTTGGTGAAAGCTATCTGAAGTTTCCATTGAACTAACTACAAGGCCCTATAGCAAGATTTAACAATTTTTGTGTTTCCTAGTCATTGCCAGTGGATTTGGGATACAGTGCTGCAGTCAACAATTTCTGAAGGGAGCTTTATGCCAGAGCTGGGCTGGTAATCCCTCTACAGCAGCCATTCTGAATACATGTAGTATAAAGTATCTCTTGTGCATCCAGTTGGTGATGTGGAACACATAAAACAACATAAGACCAAGCAAGTAAGAGCACTTTGAACAAAGCAATCTGTTGCTTGTAGCCTGATTTCAAACTGCCTTATTCAAATAAAGAAATTGCAGCTTAAACATCATCAGTGAGGGAAACAATCAAATATATCCTGAAACATGGTGAAAAATAAAATACATTACAACATGCCCAATTATTTTGAAACCCATCATTTGCAGCTAGTAGAAGATAAACTACTGTTCATCTGTGTGTCTAAAATTGGTGTTGATGATACCAGTTTTATGTTATTCACTGAGAAAATAACTACTTTGGCCAAATTCTATTAAAACAAATTCCCCCATCTTTAAGCAACACTCTTGCCAACAGAAGTTCTAAGTAGGAATTCCATGGTTTAGCCAACTAAGAGGTTTTCTTAGAGAAGCCACGGCTTATAATGCATTTCTCAGCAATGTCACTTGTAAATTTAGATGGAAGCCAGAAAGTATGAATGAGATCTTAGAACACTCAGTAGTCCTCGAGGTTAGAGAAATTTTCCTGAAGAGCCAGGTTTGTGCATTTTTTGAAACTTAATATTCTAGAGGAAAACACAGACTGAGTGATAACTTTGATGTGAAACCTTTCCCTCTTCCTAGCATATTACTTCACCCTGGCTTAGTGAGTTGCTCAGTCTTTAAAGTGCTCCCATTGAAACTATTTTGCCCTCATTAAATATTCATTAACTGGGTTTTGGAGAATGCTATGCCACACAGCGGACATATTCATTTCTGAACCACATAGTGTTAGACCATGAACATTAGTGAATGTGCTACATCTCAGGTGGGTGTTTACTGGCTTTCTCTCCCTTTCCTTACTTTGGAAATTCTCCATTTTGACATGTCTTCAGGTAGAACAAGAGAAAAACAAATTAAAAAAAAAAAGACCTATGGTTTAAACCTCAGAATATTTCTGTCTTTCTTTTCCTGCCAGTTTCAGCAAATGCCATCCAGGTTCATTCCCTATTCTAGAGAAGAGTGGCAAAAATTAGAAAGTATATTATTCCATGTTTTTGATGATTTTTCAGCAGCTTCTGTCATTCAAATTATTTTCAGATAAAGACAATAAGATAATGGCTGGTTTATGCATAATAGTCAATTTCCTGACTTTTCCACCTTTTCACTATTGTAGGAAGCTGCAGGAAGATGCTGCTTTCTGAGTTTTGGTTCTAGTCTATCCGGATTTGATAGGAGTGCTCTTATTTCATAAGAACCATCTTCTAGAGCAGGTTCACCAGGATGTATAGGTGGCAGAAATTCTGTATCATGATTCCTGGTGTATCTCTGTGAGCATGATCACCTCTGTTTTGGAAGTGCTGGGGAAGTTCTGAAAACAACCAACAGTGGGAACACAGACAACCAAAGTCAGCCAGGGCAACAAATCTGAGATAGATTTCAAGTACCTAAAATTTAGACTTATAGAACCAAACTGAAATTGTTGCCTTTGTTATTTTATGGCTGCAGCTGCTTCATTACTAACTCACTTTAGAAAATATTACCCTGAATCTCAAATCAGGGTCTCCAGATATTCCTGGAATATAAATAAACTCTGATTATTTTAGTTCATATTGATTCTCAAAGAGGGTAGCCAAAATGCAGTAATTTTTATTAGTGCTCTGCCAGTATTGTGGGGTTTTTTGAGTGGTTTAGGATGGTTCTTTCTCTCTCTTATGGCTAATGAGTTTCTTAAAGGCAATAAGAGGAAAAGTTATGTGACTGTGATAAGCACTTCTATACTCTGACTGTAGACTAGGCAGTATGTCTCACTATAAGAAAAAGCAAAGAACTAACCCTTTAAAAAATGAGATTATAAGTGATGTCTTGCTCTAAGAAAATAAACACTAAGCAAAACTTTTGGGGATATTTTCCATGAAGTTATTGTGGATAATTATCGGCACCCTTAAGAGAGCCAAAATATAAAATCTTGGAAAGGTGCATATATTTCATGTTACCAAATGTACTTTGATGTCTCAGTAGGAAATACAATTAACATAACTCAACTTATGAATCATCTTTCAAGTTGTTTATACTTATTTCTTCCTACTCTTTTTTCCCCTTTAATTATTTACTCAATATTCCCACAGAGAAGTAGACGAGGGGGAAAGAATTATTTATATAATGGAAACCGCATACTGCATAATGAAACATTTCATAAATAGCATACACACTCTTGTCCTTCATAAGTGTTCACAAAGAATGGTTTTATCCTCCATGAGGCAGGTTTATCCAAAGTAAACAATGTCCTTCTTGAGGAGTGTTATGTTGACATGTTTGTGAAAAATGCACGCAGTATGCAAGAGAGACATTGCCCTGGATTACAACTAAAAGCCAAAAAGGATGGATATTTTTACAGGACAGGGGGAAAATGGTTGCATTGAGGATATAATTCACAATAAGCTTATTAAATGGAAATCTTTATCTTGAAGAAAAAAATGCAACATGTTGCTATTAATCTTTATTTTAAAGGGGGTAGTATAATAGCATTATGATAAGTGAACTGTTTGACTTCATTGTAGAACCAGCCGGGAATTTTTCAAATAAATATTTTTTCATATCCCTGGTTCTCACTGAGAACTAAATCACATAATTCTACACAGTGTTTCACTGTGTCATGAAGGTGAATCTGTAAAATCTCTTCATCTCATTTCTCTGATATACCCTTTCATTCCATAGTGGCTCACTTGCTCACCAGTCATGTTCAGTGTGTTTGGAAGTAAATTGCTATTTAGGAGGTAATTTTTTTCTCAGGATAATTATTACTCTGTAATTATTAAGTGTAAAATCTTTGAGGAAAGTAGTAATTCTATCTGAAAAGCCATAAGTTAAGAATTGATTAGATCTTTTCACATTTGAAAAATGCATCTTTAGAATGAAAATACTTCACAGAATTGTGTTAATTTTGTAGAAATTATCAAAATCACATATCAAAATCATGCAAAATATAAAAATGGTTTTGTCAAAATAAGGTCCTTTTTATCAGGATCAAATTTTTTTCTGTTCGAGTGATCTCCATGTTGAAACTTTCTATCTTGGGATGGAACATGCAAGAGAAATTCAAATAAAACATTTTGACTGAACAAAAGCAAAACTTACCCAATGCTGGCCATTTCATTTGTGGACTATATAGAATTGCTGAGATTGTTTTTGTAACAGTCAACATTTGCCAAATGGCTTTCTCATTCTTCTGCATGCTTTCAGTAAAGTGTATATGTATATGCATTTCTGCATGCACTTTTGTTATAGCATAGATATATACTCATAACTATTTAATTGCTGGTTTTGATTTTTTTCAAAAATGTAAATTTGTTGTAAATTATATGGAGAAACTATATGAGGCTAGTTTCTAGATGAAGAATTTGATTTTTCTTTCATGACTTGAATAAATGTTCATTAAAAGTTGTGCTTTCATATTCAGTTCACAAACAAAGGTAAATCCATTAATGAAACCATATTAAGAAATTACTGAGTTTTGGTCTGCCCTTTAAAAAAATTCTCTGGTTTCAAATTTTTGCTTTCCATACTCTTTGCTGAAAGGATTACCTTTTCACCACTTTGAAGATCATCTTGTTTTGGATGGACAAAAAATATCAGGGACTCTTACTAGTAACCTAGGCAGAAACTAGACATTTAAATACCTTCGAATGGAGGCAACTTCACAAAAGGGACTTCACAAATCTGTACTTTGTATCTTGTTTGCAGCAGTTGCCCATAGGCAGTTAACATGTGTTTACAACCCCTGGTTCTGGTGCAGTCCTCAGTTAACAGCAACATTCCATGCCAGGTCAAATTCAGTTGTGAAGTCATTGCCCTCACTTGCACCCTAGAATTCCCCTGAAATGCCTTTTCTGAACTTGCTCTCTAGCAAACAGCCACAGATTACTCAAAATTGTGAGTGACCTGGAAAATCAGTCATCCTGGGATGTGATTTTTATCATTTGATTCTATGTATCGTTTGATTAAATGATTTGTATGCTACAATTGCTAATTTATTTCTAGGCTAAAGTTCTGGTCAGACAGTTCCTTAAAATTAACATGCAAAAATTTTATCAGTTTTTTATGTCACCAATTCTCTATTTCTTAGAATTTGTGTTTAGTCTATTATTTAAGAACTTTTCCCATCTTCAGGAAAATCTAGACATTTGGAGATGCCAAGCCTTCTATTAGATACCATTTTGTTCAAACATAGATTGTCTTTTTACTTTTGTTTTTTAAATATTCAGAAAATTTATGGTGGGAGATCTCTTGAGTCATGTAAGCAATACACTTCATGAGATGAATTGGCATAGTGCACATGAAGAGAAACAAATGTCCTGAGAAGAAACTTTTGGAGTGGGATCAGAATCCAACCACAGGTTCTTCGGAACAAACTCCTAATTATGACAGGATTTATGATTTACCATGGTATAAATTACTATAATTTACTGTCAGAGTACAAATCTGAGCAGAAGATAGTAAATGTACATAATTATAAAATTAAAAATTATGATGAACCCCCAAAGGGATGGAATAAAAGGGGTTTGGGTTTTGGGGGCTTTTAACCTTGTCTCTTCACTGAATACAGCATCAGACTTCTTCCTTCATGCAGATCATAATAGAAAAATATTGCACAAAAAAAATCCTCACAATGGTTTCTTCTTCTTTGTCTCGTGTACAAAAAAAGCTAAGATTTCTCAAAGGAATTAAAAGCATGAGAAGCCCATCTGTTAGACAGAAATCCTTATGGTGCCGTCCACATGGGAACAAATTCTACTCCATACAAATAACCATAAAGCTGTTGTAATTAACAAAATCTTTAGCCAAATTAAAAAGTGCAAATATTCGCTTACTAGATTATATTTTTACAAGGTGCAATTTAGAAAAATTTCATGTGACATAGCCAAAGACCTTGACTTCAATGGGTTTTTTTTATTCTTTTGTTTGAAAACTAACATTGCTAGTTAGTTTTTTATTAAAAAAATAGAGTCATATCACTCAGTTAGAAGTTAATCCATTGAATTCTTTTGGGATTTAGTACCGTCTTCAACCATACTTTGGAAAGACAGCATATAATATTAATATCCAATGGATGAGCCTTCAAGAAATGATAACTGAATGTACCATGCTGGATGTACTACCCCATGGACAACACTTTTCATATTCTGATATTTCAAAATGTAAGGGCTTTTAGAAAAAAAGTCTTTCCCAAGTTAAGTATGTTTCCATAATAATTTTGTGTAGTCGCCTGGGAGAGAAACCCAAAAATTATCTTCAGTTTTTTCTTTTTCAAATGGAAAGTCTATCCAACTTTAAAAAATAAAATCAAAGTACTGTTATGGAGTGCTGTCATAATGGTTTTCATTTACAGCCAAATGCCCTTTCAAGCTTTGTTTATTACTTTTAAAATCTCCCAAATTGATTGTTTGCTTGTGTGCATACGTAGGAATTTCTGTATGTAGTTTGGAGGTGTTTTCTGCAGGGAAAGTTAAACGTTTCCAACATTTTCATGAACTACCATCAGATGTCTTCCAGATCACTACTGCTTCCCAGAGCACAGATTGAGGAATACTGTGTTAAAGGAGACATTTCCTTTTCCCATTGATTGTGGAGGGATTCTGAGGGGATTTGGCACCCCAGGCTAAGGTTAACCTTTGTGAACACCATCTGTAGTTTAATTTTAGTCACATATTTTGGGGGATGGTGTTATGTGATCACAAATGATTAACATTCATGGGTAGGCAGTCCTTAAGCAAACAGGGCTCAGTCTAAGAAAGAAATACAGCACAGGGGGCCAGTAAAAGCTGTTATACAATACTTCCACCATTATTAAGACCTTATTGAGGTGTTTGTGAGACCACAGGTAAAAGTGGCAAAGATGGCTGGGAAATTACTGCGTTTTCTCTGTGGGTATCAGGAGCACTCTTTGGTCTGTGTTCTTGAACCTCTTACATTTTGCTTCTGGGGACTCCCTGTGCTGTAGGTCGTTGGGAGAGGCTATACCAGGGACCTTGGCTGTGAACAGAACTACATACTAGCATGTTTTGTAATGTTTCATTACATGAATTCATTACATGAATTGTAATGTTTCTGATTAAAAAAAAAAAAAAAAAAAAAAAAAAAAAAAAAGTGGCATTACGATGAGTACTTTGCAGTAGCTGTGCTGGGTATTTCCTACAGATAGGGATATTGTACAGCTGTAATTAGAGCTTTTAGGAGCTTACAATGATTTTCCAGAAAGCTTCCATCTACTGTGCTAGTGCTAGCTTCCAAACCATTAGGATGAGGAATGAAACTAAATACATCTGAATAAATAGAAGCCACTGGTACAAATCTTCCTGCTCTTTTCACAGGATGCTCTAGGAAAGGTTTGAAAGCACAATAGCAGAGCTGTAATTGTATTCAGCTCAGTAAAAGTGTTACAGGCCACCAATTATTGTATTAAAATTCAATATCATTTGAAGAAAGAAGTAAAAATTTTAAATTAGGTCTAATAAGAGATAAAATTCACTATTCACAGGGGACTTTTCTCCATGAAATGGAAAGTTATATTCCTTTTACACATGGAGCGGGTTTATTGTGTAACCAAAAGAGAGAACCACTTAAAAACCCAGCATGATATGAATAAATGGTCAACAGTTGGCATGTATAACATATTTAATTTTTCTTTCAACATTTCCCCCTTCCCCCCATTCTGGCTTTTTATGCTAAGTTCTGAACTACTCAGTCACTCTGCTGTTTCAAATTCTCACTTCATCTAGTCAGTAGCCAAAAAGCATGATATGAACTACCAATATGAAAATTTCAAATAAAACAATGGGTTTGGACTGTGTTTCCATCTCTGTTAGAGCACTAGAGGTAAAATGCATTTTTGTAAGTATTTCTGACAGATTTTTCTTACAAAAAATACAAGCTTGTATTTTCTTAGGCAGTGTAGTATGCCATATGCAAAGATGTATATATAATCTACATCACAAAACATTTAAAAAATTAATGCTTCTTGTGTATAAATGCACAAATTATATTAATCCTTAACTGACTATATCCATACATGCATATGTGAGCATGTAGCCAACCTACAGCACAATATAACAAATGACATAATGTATGGAATACAAATCAGACTATTTTTATATTAATGGGCTTGACATATTCAAAGTTGTTTAAAAGGAAAAGAATGGGAAAAAATCTTTCATTAGTAGCAGAAGAACTGATCCTAAAGATATATGAGGAGGATAGGTATGAGGTGTTGAAGTATAACTCTGCCAGAGTTTATCAGGGTTCAAGTCCTGAGCTACAAAAACAGAAGGAAGAGACAAGCCCAACTGGTCTTCAAGGTTCTTAACCAACACCACTGCACTGCTGAAGCTTAGAAAGATTGAATCATCCTCTATAACTCACTAAGGAAATACCATGTTTGCAGTGATTATTGATATTAAAGCAGGTAAAAGGAAAAAAAAAAACCAAAAACCAAAACCAAAACCAAAACCAAAACAAAAACAAACCTAATAGGATCTTTTGAACTTTTCTGCAGAATACCTGATTGCTGCTGGGGTGCTGTTTCTTCTCATAATGATTTCTGTTTTTAGAGGCTGCCTCATCTCTATCCTGTCCAGCTAGCATGTCAGAGGCAAGACAGATGGAGCAGGTTATCAGTGGCCAATACATTCAACATAACATACTCTTTGTATATATCATCTGACACTGTATTTTTGGATTTCTCTGAAACCTGGACATGAGCGAATGAGCGATACCATAGTTTCAAGACACATCGTGTGGGAAAAGTCAATAAATAACTCGAATCCAAATCTTAGACTATCTAAAACTTCTAAAATACAAAGCAAAACAACCCAGAGTAAATTGTAAAATATTAGCTAATGTATATGGTTGTAATATAAGGACACATGAAGTATCTGCAGGGCTTCTGAACAATTAAAAGAATGGAAAGTTTTATTGTGAGATGACGACAAGAAGGAAAGTGCTATCATTCTGACTCAGCTAGTAGGGAGTCTGAAGCTATGAAACCAAAGGAAAAAGCAGGCCAGCCTGTAATATTACTTCCATAATTACTTTTATATGTACCAAAGCCACATGCTGTTCCATTGACATTATATCATACTCAAAGGTGTTTCATTAGAGTATAAGAGCTTCCATCTATGAGACACTATTTTCCTAGCTTTAAACACATGTGCAACGTTTACATGCATGAGTAGGCTTACTGGTCTGCTTGGTACAATTCATACAGGCCAAGATGTGGTCCTGAGCAGTGATGTTTTCTCCTCTGGGTACTTTTTAAGTATATTTTATGCATGCTGTAACAATTCCCATTTCCACACCATTTTCTTTGTGCATTTACAGCAAAGGAGCAAAGATGCGATTGGTTTTGTTTTTTTCAGTTAGGAGACAATATTTTATTTGAATGATGGAAAAAAACCCCAGATTTCTGCCCAACTTTTCCTCAGCTAATGTCATTTTGGTTCATATGTGCACATTTAAACTCTATCAATAAACAGATGAAGAGAAGCAATGATTAAGTATTTGTGAAACATAAAGCAGACATTAGAAGGAGACTCATTAAAGACAATTAGTCAGACTGAAAAAACATAACACTGAGATAGGCATGTCTAGCCTAGATACACACAGTAGCTGCACTCTGGAAGTATTTATCCTTGGATTACTTTTTATCTATTTATAACATTTGAAAAATTATTCTTATCCCAAGATATTTTCATGAGGCAAATGTGAAAATGTAAAAACTTGCAGTCTCAAATCCAAACAGGAACTATGGATTGTACTTGAAGAACCATCCATATGTTGCAGTCTCTGGAATAATGTTGCTCCTAAGAAACAATATTCCTTAAAATTATGAAAAAAAATCCTCTTGTCCATTCTAAACAATAGATAAATTTTGGCTTTGTTTGGGGTTTTTTTTCTGCTGAGACTAGCTTTGTGTGCAGATGAAGGGCATTTAAAAAGAACAATTACATGCACAGAATAACCTAAAATGATGTGCCCTAAAAAGGCATTCATAGCTCAATCCAAAGCCCATTAAAAACAACCACTCACTCATCTGATGGCATTTTGAATCAGAGCCCTAGTCAAAAATTGCCAAATCATGCAGAGCTGACAACTGGTAGATTATTTTCTTTTAACTGAATCATATGAAACTGCATGATCAGATTGACAGTGAGAGTATAATAATGAGTAGTGAGGGAGAAAATCCCAGAAGAGTATATAATGCGGCAAGTCACGTTCTTTAAAAAATCAAAACCAAAGGGAAGTGCATAAATCAATAGGTAGCCTCAGTTTCGGCTTTGGCTGTTAATGCAGGTTTTATTGCAACCCTTTTCTGTGACTTTCAATAAAAAATAATAATAATAATAATAAAAAACAACCTCACCCTGCTGAATTATCAGCAGTATTTGATACGTACACTGGCCCCAATGCAGAGCACCTTCTGAAAGAAATATTCTAAGGGGTGATCACCCCTAAGTAATTTCAACTATTGATTCGCTTACAGCATTTTAAAAGGAAATATGTTCTATGTAATTCAATCATTTCTCCACTTCTTTCTTTTCCCTTTTTTCCTTTTTTCTTGGTCTCCTTTAGTGTCAGAGTTTAAAATGTTATTGGTTCCTAAATCAAAAGCATACATATTGTTCATAAGATAGGACACATAAGAGGAAGCCTGCAGATGCAGAACAGTAGCAAAACTATATATGAAATATATAGTTTTGCATTAATACTGAGATTTTAGCTACTTAACCATTGTTTCTATAAACCCATTCTCAATACAGTAATGAAAATGAGTTAGAGATGTGTGCCTTTCAACATCTTTCAGGGTGGGAAAGTGTTCTGTTCACCTATGTTTCCAATCTATCTTTCTGCCAAATTGTCCTCTGCTTTCGCATCTGCAGCCTCCATGGAAAGATGTTTTCTTTTTCCTGTGTGAGCAACTTGAACAGAACAGAATATCATCACTATGGGAAATCTTTGGTGCTTCTTGAGGAACAGACAAGGAAACACTCCTCATAAACAGGCTTGACCTGACGGCTCCATGAGAGAGACAAAGAAAAGCACTGTCAGCCCTCAAGTGGCCCTTCCGCTTTTTGTAAGTGGCCAGCTGTCAGCTTCTCAACAGTGCCACAGTTATAGAGCAGGACCAGCAGCAGTGTGAATTTGGTGGCAAGCCCCTGTGAGATGAAGGATAAAAATTTCTATTATCTTTATTTAGAGATGTAACGTTACTAAATCCTGAGGAAGCAAGTAGTTGTGTGGAATATTTGAGCAAACTGATGTAGTGGAAGGTGTCCCTGCCCCTGTGTAAGGGGGGATGGAACTGGATGATCTTTAAGGTCCTTTCCAACCCAAACCTTTCTATGATTCTATGATTTACAAATGGACCTATTAAATATGCGCTGGTAAATCTCCCCAAATATACACCTGTGGCTGTAATAAATAACCATCCATAAAATCCTTTGAGAAAATTTTCTCTTTGAGATTTTTCATGTGTAAATTAGTATGTGCAGCTAAATGCAAGGCTAGGCTAGGTAGGAGAGTTAAGAGAGGGCCTAGAGCCAACAAGGTTTTTTTACTGATTTATCAGGGGAATCATAGCAGCTAACAACAGCCAGCAGGAAAATAGATGCAGAAAACAATTCAGTAGTGAAAGCTACCTCAGATGTAACTGTTTTTCTTCAATGAGCAGGATGAGTTTAATACAACTTTTACAAACCAGAAGGCTAGAGTTTACAGCTGTAGTAAATGACACTTTGAAATAATATGTACTGGTGAGACAAATGTGAGTTTGTCCAGTAACTCTGCTCTCGCTGTCACAGCCTAAATTAAACCATGTTATTGTTACAGGATGATTTAGCTTCCCTGATCTGGAGAGCTGTTACTGGTTTTCATTTAAAGAAGTTACTAGGAGAAAGACACAAGTGGAGAAAGACACAAGTGGAAGATTGCTTAAGAGAAGTCAACAGCGTGAGCCAAGTGTTTTTAACAGAAAATAGTTGGTGTACACACAGTTTATGAGCTGGGGTTTGAACTTGGATAGAAAATCATACCTATACACTCTGAAATAAAGACTGAAATAAAATGTTGCACAGCTTAAACACCTGGATTTTGGCTTGAAAATGGACCATAACAGTAAACATTTTCCAACTGGGGTGCTAGCTGAAAGAGATGTAGGTAGGGAAAATACCTGATTAGAAAGCACCTATTGTGTTTAGGAAAGAGATTTTTTGAGGAGGTGGGGTCTTGTTTTGTGGGTTTTTGTTAACAAACAGAAAAAAAAAAGAAAAAAAAAAAAGAAAATTCACTGTGTAATTTTTCTGTCTTCAGATGGAATAAAAAATCTCTTTGTGCAATCTTTTAAACTTGGGAGAAGGTAAAATAATACATGAATTATTCATAATGGGAATGAACCTAACGGGTTGCAAACAAATCTTCAAGACATTCCATTAAGTGATAATAAAAATACTTACAAATTAATCTCTAAAACAGTGTGAAATCCCATTTTATTCAGAATGGGAGACATTAAATAAGATACAGAATTATAGTTGTTATGACTGTGACAATCCCAAGACAAAGAAAGAATTGTGAGCCTGAACTGTTCAACTTTTTCCAGATTTATCTGTTAATCAACTAAAATTCTCTTTCTGACATTTATGTTTCATCATCACATTAGAAGTATCTACCCATAGAAAAAGTGTCAGGATTTTTCTGATATCAAAACTGTATGAGAAATCCACTCTTAATCGTGATAAAAAACCAAAGATCATGTCATCACATCTACTCCTGTGTTGTTGTTTCCTCTAATGATTAAAATCACATACCTTATTTGTATGCCAGAAATTGTCTGGAACTGTCAGACAATCCTCCACATAGTACTAAAATGCTTGCCAGGCAGAAGTCTGATGAAACAAACTTTAGGGACAATACACATTTTGAAATCAGTGTAAAAGTGCTTTTGGCTTTGGTGACATCAAGATTTCACGTTCTATATATCCATTCAGTTACTATACAAAATCTTTTGCTTTTTTAAAAAAAAGTTGTTGGTGTAAAACTATAACCATCATTTCTTTCTTTTAACTTATTTGGATGCCAAGGTTTAAGTTGTTTTCCTGAAATGAATGAAGATTTTTACCTGAATAATTGCAGTTCATATTTTACAAACAAGTTAGCTTACATAATTGCCTCACAAAGCTCCTTCAGAATGCAAGGGTAGAAAACAGCTAGAATTGCTGATTTCAACTTAAAGTTATAAAATCATTCAAAATGCAAGCATTAGAATGCAAATAACTGCGTTCAATTTCTAAAGCAAAGGGATTTTTTTTTAACTACAGTGATCCCATAGAAAAGCTCGCATAGAAAATGCAGTAGCTTACATTTGCTTAGGGATTCAGGTGAACTTAAGTTCCAGTTTCATTGCTTAATCAAAACCTGCTTTTTATGAGGTGATTATTTTTTCAGCACAGGATAAAACCATTGCCTAACATATCTACCATACATAAAGTACTAAGGAAAACAGCATTTCATTTAAGTGATATGTTCATTTTAGTCCAAATACTTGAGTAATGAATAGTTATGAATTTATGACCAGCCTCCTACCACAACAAAAAAGGTTACTGCACATGATTAAACTATTAATTAATTTCCTTCCAGCTTAGTTGCACACTCCCACACCACACATGGATGCACAACAAATGACACAGTGTTTCCAGTGGTTATTAATGGGAAACCCTCAGCTCTTTTTTTATGTTGGGTCTCAAATAAAACAATCCTCTTTAACACAATTAAAAATATGTAGTTCTGTTACTTCTCATGACATTTGAATTACTGGAGACATTCTGCTTTCCTCTTCTAATGAGGTGCATTAGTCAAGAGCTAAAGGACCTTTGACCCTAGGATCAAGTGCTTACCCTGCAGGGACTGAGCTCAGTATATGGGATTATGGGTTGACAGGAGGCAGCTGGAAGAAATACCTGAGAATTCACACTTAAAAGTAATCCCTGAAAATTGAATGTAGGTATGTGGAAATAACAATTATGTTCTCTAGTGAAGTTCTCTAGTGAAAAGCCTTATAAAAACTTAACTAGGGTTCTGGGACTCCATCAAGGGCTGTACTAGTGAATGAAACAATCAAGCATGTTTAACACTACACTCAACAGGGACTTAAGTTTTTTGAATGAGCTTAATGTCCAGTTGATTTTATTGCTGACTCTTTCCCTCTGTTAATGATGCCCTGTGTTGCATACTAGTAAAATGCCACAGAATTTACCCATTATCTAACAGTGAAAAACCAAATGGTTTATTTGTAAAGGTTTTTCAGAAGAAAGTGATGACAAATACTTATAACTCCTTGAGACACATGGATTGATGGATATGTACATGTGGCAGAATAAAAACATGCACATTTTCTGTGCAAAAGAGAGATCAAATATAGAAACAAAATACTGGTATTCTGTATATTTAGTAATTTCAATTTAAAAAATATAAAATTTAGCTATCTTTTTTGAGTTTTTTCTGCCTTTTTACACTCATTCCTATTTTATGACTAGAAATACATCATTTTAATGTCATGCAAGATTCTAGTTTCTTATGGATTGATAAAGTAAAAATATCACAATAAAATATTTTTGGCCTAAATGAAAAAATATTAATGACAAAAAACAATATTTGAAGAGTTTTAAATTCCCCAAGAGTTTAATTCAAATGAGCATGTGATCTCTATTAAATTTTCAAGTAAAAAAATTCCTCTGTGGAAAGAAACTCTTAAAATCTCTAGTCTTTACATAAGTTGAAGTAAGATGCATCTGTCTGCATCTTGAAACTCATATAATCTTCCATATCCTTTATTTTTTTTTTTTTTTCATTTCTCACTTTGAACATATCACTGCCATGACATGACATCTTTGTGTGTTTCCAATGAACTAATCAGAGGCTTTTATCCCTGTTCTGTACTTGGAAGTTCTCACACTGCTTCAGAATACATTAATTGCTAAAGGTATTAGGAAGTCAAAAGTGTAGCCAAGCGTGACAAAAGACAGGAACATTTCTTTGTTGTCCCTCTGTCACACCATGAGAGCAGAGGCAAGCAGACTTCAGCTGACTTTCTGCTCTGACAGGTTGTCCTGCGCTGAGAGGGTTTTTCAGTCCTACTGTGCAATCTGCTGATGCTGTAGGATAAGCAAGAAATCCCACCTGAGCAACTTCTACCTAAAGATCTGATCACAAAATGAACATAGTATATCAGTTAATTCAGTAGATTGTGTATCTACTTATGTTAATGGCTCGTTTTCAGTCAGGTTAGCTCAAATTTGAATAAGACTGTTTAAAAAAAATAAAATTACATTACTGAAATCCAAAAGCCACCAAGGGACCTGGAGAGGTCCTTCAGGCACTACACAGCCTTAATCTTCTCTCCAGTTTTTGGGGGAAGAGATGGTGCAAAACCAGTCTCTCTAAGTCAAGACAATCAGGAGTTACAGGAGAAAATTTGCTTTCTTGCCAGCACATTTTGGTCTTTTGTGTTCAGTTGCTGTATGGCTGATGTGAGCATGAGGTTATCTTGACAGCCTCACTGAATGTTCAGATGTGAACACCATGAATTAGTGCTGTTTCTCATGGAAGAGGATATCATTTTTCAGATATTGTATATACTTGGGAGTTGCCATTTTAAAAATGCAACTGTTTTAAAAACACAATCAGGATTTTGCCACAAATGATAAATTACTATCTAAAGCTAAGTGAACATGTTCTGTGATAACTCTTTAAGATCAACATCTGCCTGGCTGTCTGGCTTACATTGGCTAAAGAAAACTAAATACAAATATATATTGTTCATTATTATAATTGCAGGCAAACGAAGCAAATCTGTCCTTCTTTCTGGAAAACAAAATTAATTTGTGGCAAGAACAGATTTATTTACAATTGCAACATAGTAATAAAATAAACCCTGTGAACAGTGCAATTATTCTGTTTATTGTATACTTGACATTGCATTTGGAATGAACCCCTGAGAGAATTCCTTTCCCTTCCACAACTAGTGAGATAGATGTTTCTGCACACAAAATAAAAGCCTCTGTCTTTGTGTAGTGCATGTATGTTTGGGTGTGGGTGGGTGTATCTCAGTTACTGGTACAGAAACAAATGGGTTAAAAAGCAATGAATTTAAACTAAGCAAACAAAATGTTCCAGAGAAGAAACTCATCCAATAGATATATTTAATCTGTAAAATAAAACAATTTCAGGTAAAATTTTACTAAAAAAAGGCATCATAAATGTGGGATATTTAGAGCACTGACTGTGTAAGTATTGAGGCAACCAGTTTTTCTTTCATTGCACCGATATAAATACTAGAGTGTGTAAAAATAACCCAAGAAAGAGTGATAGAAAGAAGACAAACATGATAATAATTACAAATTATCTTTATTGCCCTCTCGATGTGTGAGGCACAGATGGACCAACTGTGCTCAAGAAACAATCAGAGTTCATAAATATGAACACACTGGGCATTTCATCCTTCCTTCAGCATTGTCCTCTGAGATATTATATGTTTTTCCTTGGGTTTCCTGCAGCTTTGCATGGGATTCTGATGATAATCAGGGGGAAGGGACTACAGCTGCAGGACTGTTTAACAAAAAAACAAAACAAAACAAAACAACAACAATAAAAATAAATAAAACCTCAGAATTACTATAGATTTCTGTAGCCTGAAGCAGGCAACAGCAACCCAAAGGAAGTCAGCATAAGCCAGTCATATTGTCAGAAACCCATTTTGAACCAGAAGCAGAAGTGCATGAGCTTTTCTACAGCAATCCAATTTCTATCAGGGATCAAAATACTAATAATACAGGAGTGTTGTGGGGGAATTTATAGGTTATTATTTTGTGGTGTGATGGGACCATCAAGCATCTTGGGCAATTAGAAATGTATATTAAAAATTTATTTTCATCTTTGGCACCAACTCAATGACAAGAGACATTAGACAAATATAGAAAGTATCAAAAGATTTTTTTATTTTGTCTGACAGCTTTTAAAATGATGCTTCCTAATATTTAGAAATACATACAAACATATTAATGAATTAAACACTGAAATTGACACTTCTCCCTTCATTTCTTCTTTTGGTAAACAGATGTGTATATCCTAAATTCAGATATCACCTCTGTTGATTAGCATGATCACAAAAAGTCAGTTAATAAAAACTCATCTACTAACTAGTCCAAAACCTGTAACCTCTATCTGAGTTATAGCAGCTTTTAGAAGTGCATTCAAGAATCCACCGCATCTGTAAGAAAATTTTTCTGTTGTTTTTTGTCTTGTTAAAAACACTTTTATTTCTAGCTAGTGAAATAGAATGTGTGAAATAGTGATGGCTGCAATTTGCAATTATTCTTGTGGCAATGAAATTTTATGGGTATCAGTTAAAAAACATGATATTTGAGATTGTGTTACTATCCTCAGCAGCTACATCTCTTTGCTTGTGTATTACCCATTGTAAGATTGAGCTCTTTGAGTGTAAAAGTTTTAGATATGAGACCAAGAAGGAAAAGAACCCTGATCCCAGTTTCACTGCTCCATGGGAATCCAAATAAAAATACATTCACAACAGGAATAAGGAAGAATGAGAAAGAGACATTGAAATACTTCAGCAATATTACAAAAATAGAGGGACACCAACTACTTTGTTTAGCATTCTATATGTGCCTGAAAATTAAGTGTTTCCTCTGTAAATATAAATGAATCAAATTTTCTTCAGTTTTTCATTATTTCTCCCCCCTTGGTTTGCCTTTTAGGACTGATGTAAGTGCAGCTGTGGTTTTTTAAGAGGTGTTTATGCCATTTTTTGCACACAGCTCGTCCATCACTCTCTGCTCAGATACAGCAAGAATTCAAAATGCAGCCTGACTGGCACAGCCTTTTGCCTTTCATGAAGTGGCTTGGCTGGACCGGGAGCATCAGTGTGTCACCAACAGTGCATTCCTGGGATGAATGTTGTGGTTTCTCCCATCTTCCAGAACATGTCAAAGATCAAAAAATACTAATGTTTACTTATGCTGTAGTGAAACCAGGGATTCATGCTGGAATAACACTGCATCATATACACCACAGGTCGTGTAGGGGCTCTCTTTCAGGTGTCATCTTTGGTACAAACAATTTTTCTTTGCTCAAATTTATTGTTCCTAACTCTTCCAAAGGTAACAGTTTCTGCTAACATATAAACTGTTTTTCTTCAATATACAAGACCATCTCTCTGATAAAATCCTGGATTCAGATATTTCATAAAAAATATATATTATCAGTTGTTTCCATCTGCTGCTCAGCAAGCCAACCAAGTGTGTCCAGAGTGGTGTTTGTGACTGGTTTACTTTCATCAGCTCTTGCTTTATGCTCATTGGGAGCTACAGTTCTAGTTTGTATCTAAAATGGGAATTCACAAAAGCATCCCTTCACCCTTGTGAATTTTGAAGTGTGCATATATATGTGGTATCAAATTCATACCATCAGCATGAGGAGACAAATTCTGTCCATTGAAGTTATTGGATATTAAAATGAACCTAGAAGCATCCCACAATGAACACTGCATTTCATGCCTGCATGCTTCATAACAAGAAAAAGGCAAAATTTTACCTGTATTTCCTCCTCTCTTTTTAACCCAGCTTTACATTAGTAGTGAGAAAGAAAAATAAAACAGTAACTAAAAAGTCTGATCCATTAACAATATAGAACTGAAATGATTTTTAACATTCATTTGAGGTAATTGCAATGATAGCATAATTAAAAAAAAATAAGAAAGAAAGAAAGAAAGAAAGAAAGAAAGAAAGAAAGAAAGAAAGAAAGAAAGAAAGAAGAAATAAAAAAGAAAAAGAAAAATCAGTCTTAAGTTACTTTACTAACTAATAACTAGTGAAAGCTTAATGGGTGTACCAGACACAAGTCAAGGGAAGTGTAAGCTCCAGATTGTTTTTCTAGGGATGGAATTTCAGGTTTAGTTCAGTAGTGGATGAGCTTTGTTTCACCTCTGCTCACAAAGGTGAAAATCTCATAAGCACTCCATTTAGAAGTTAGATTGTCAATGCATCTTGATGTTTTAAACTTACTGGGCCTCAAGTGTTCTCTCCAAAATAGGAAAATCATGGATGGCAGTCTTAAATAGAAGAACATGACATTCCTTTTTTTAAAATCAGAACTCAGAGCGAGTAAGCATAAATAAAACATGAACATGTTTTACAAGATTTTCTGGTCTCTAGCAAACAACTTGAGTTTGTTGAAGCTCAGACCAAGAAGTCTGGAGTTCACAATCTAACCCCAAGTGCTCCAGGATACTAATAAATATGCCTGCTGTCACACAGGAAGTGTCGGAACAAAATCTTCTATCTAGATAAGACTAATTAGAAACAATGGCAATATTCATGACAAAGTCACAAAAATAAGTTAGAAAAAAATCTGGAATGTGGCTTAATTATGTGTCTTTTACCTCATTGTGATCTTAAGACAGAGTAAGTATAGGATATGCTTCCTGCATTCACACAGGCAAAGCTGGTATGTTTTACACTGCTGGTGTGAACAGACATTACAAAGTAACCTTAAGAGATACTTTAAAGAAGAGACAAAAAAAAGTAGGAAAAAAAATCCTCCTTTTTTTGAGTGATTGATTAAGTTTAAAGTAATCAACTAACTTTACATTGAAGAAATATTTTGCATTGCGTCACCATGGTGTTTTTTATCCAAGAGTTTGGAAAGCTGGATTTATCATATCATCGAAGTGTAGCGCTGGAGGAGAGAGCTGTCTGAGAAGCAGACTGTCTGAGAAACAGGCCTAGCATGCCTTTTCCCCAGCTGCTATCTCTGAACCAAAGCACTTCAAATAATGATAGTTGTTTCACTGCTGAGCACTAAATGTGTAGTAATTCCTTGAAAAAATATTCCAGTAGAGTATCTTGCCAAGTGGTTTGTGCATGGTCTAAGCTAAGCGGTGAAATGCAATCCACGTTCTCTTGGTCTCAAAGTCAGTGAGCTTTGAAAAATGTTCTAACAAAGAAAAAGGAAAGAGGTAACAGATATATTATAATGTTCAAAGAAAGAACACCCATAAAAGAAGAGGCTACTACAAAGCTGATTGAGCTATAAATCTGCAAGTAATAACACGACAATTAATTTCAGGGCTTGACAACAAATCATCCTAAGTAGAGGAGAAATACCAAACCTTTTGCATTTGGCCTGTGGAAAACAATTTTATCATATAGAATAGAAGAAATGACACAGAAAAAGAATAAATATATTAGAAAATAAATATAGTTTCTTTGGTTTCAGGATTTTCTCCTCTTTGTTCTGCATATATCTTTAAAACATCTACATTAAGGAGCAAAGAAAACCTCAGGGATATTCTATTCCATATTTTTGAATTTAAGACTTCTAAAATTTGTTTCAAGGGTGCAATAGAATAAATCTGAGGCCTACTTAGTATCTGGTAATAACCTATGTAAGTACTTAGGCAATTTCTTCTTAAAAGAAAAGGTGACCACAAACCAGAATATGCCTAGGTTTTCATAAAATTTACTTACAAAAAATTTACACTCTTGTCTCCAATTGTTTTATGTCACTTTCTATGTAAAATTTCAGAATATTTCTAAATTTTGGAGAAGTGCTGAACTATATCCATTTAGGATTTAAAATTTAACAGAAACTTGTGTGTTTGTCCTATAGTATGGAAATGGTTCGGCATCATGATTTCAGTATACCTGCCACTTGAATTTGTTACCCTGCAAAAACCTTCCTGTAATCCTACCCAGGATTGCCAGCTTTCAGCCAATTTACCAGCAGGGCTTTTTTTAGGTTTTTGGTTTTTCACGTTGTAAAATATATATATATATATAAATATAATTATATATAAATAAGTGTGTGTATATATATGTGTGTGTATGTGTGTGTATATGTATATGTATGTATCTGTTTATATAAATCCATGACTTTTGCCAGCAGCTCTGCAACAAGTACTGCCATGTTTTCTGTGGCCTATATCTGGGAAACATAAATATGAAATTACACAAAGATAATCACTAGAGAATGAAGCACTAGATATCTTTCCTAGTACTGGTAGCTGGGCATGTCACTTGCCGTGGTTTTGGGACAGAAAGACAGAAACAAATTTGTCTGAGGCTCATCTGGATGCATCAATGTGAACTCTGAAACAACAGATCACTCCAGCATTTCCCTTAATTCCCTTAATAGCCAACTTTGCAGACAGCTAGTTTTGGAGTGAACCAGGTTGGGCAATTTTGATTTACTGTCTGCCAAAGATATGTTTCTTTATATGGACTTGATCCTATGGGACTTTTTTCCTTTTAGTGTTTCTTTCATATTTTGGGGGTTGTTTCATGAGGAGGTATTTTATGAAGATGGATCGAACAAAAAGACTCTTGTTCCTTTCTCTCTTGTTCCTTTCTTTCCTTTAGCCTTAACTTTCTTTATTCATCTTTTATCTTAGGGGTTTTATTACATATTAACTAGAATTTTGCTTCTAAATAAATACTTATTTAAGAAAATATAGTAAGAAAAGAAATCTTTGGGCAATTATTTACTGCCAAAGCCTCTATCATCTCACTCACCTCTCTTCACATAGATTGCTGATTTTACTCAATTAAACAAAAAAGTTGCATTTGATTCCCTCTGTTCCAGTTGACTTGTATTTAACACATAGACTTCAGAAAAAAATGTTTTTTCGAAGTTATTACTGCTGCTTCTGATCATTTGAGCACAGCTTGAGGCCTGCCTGCCAATGACATAAATTAAAATAGTCTGAAGATCTCTGTGGAGCTGACAGTAGTAACCTTAAATAACTTCCTCCACTGTTGTTGCAAAAGAGAGACAGCCTCCTTGATCAACTTTGTGTTGACTGGAGAGTCACCTTACTTCAAAGGCAAGGCATGGTAAGATTGTAGTAAATCACTGCAGCAGCTGAAAGGAGGTGTATGAAAAGACATACTTGCGAATTTTTTTAAGCTGTACCTCCTATAATTATTGTTACACAAGTACACTACTCAATATATGTATCTGAATCACAGTTTCAGGGAGGAAAACCTTTCTAGTTTGCTAGTAATGTCTAGACTTGTTGATCTGGATTCCTGGTTTACAATTTTCCCACAGCATGTATCATCTACTATATGACTGGTACTCGATTACAGCTGGAACTTTATCTGGGTAGGTACATTTATTTTCCTTGAAACAGACAGAGATCCTCTTTCTCCCACCTTTCTTGATCAAACTGAGATGTCTGAACAGTGAAGGCAGGGAAAAAAAGTCATCAGAAGACAAAAGGGTATCTACAGTTCTGGCAACATAAGGCAACACTTCTTTCTGAGAACAATAAACTGTTGTTCTTGACCCAGTGCTGGAACTCTAGCCTTTTGTCTGCTATGTGTCTTCTATACTTGGTTCTACTAGCACATCTTTTAACCTTTGACTAGTTTCCCCTAGCTGTGAAACTGAAGATATATAAACAAAGATAGACTGGATAATCAAATTTATAGCTATAGTGCATAATCTTAAATATTCAGCCTACACATGAAAGGTTATATTTCACCTGTCCTTAGGTGAGGTGGAAGTTTTTTGTAAGACCCCCCCCTTTTGCTGCAAGACACGGACAAAACAAGTGTATGTTATTGTTTGTGGGGACTCAGAGAGGTAAGGAATCATAAAATGAATCTAGCAAAATAAGTGTGTCATGTTCATTATTGCAAGAGTCAAAGCACAGGATCAAAGGCTCAGGAAAAAACAAAGTTTGACAAAAAAGAATCAGTTGGGAGTAAGGGTCACAGCCAAACAGGAACAAAAGAATAAAGAGCAGAAGAAAACATCTGCAAGCCTTGCTTGTGGGGAGGGAGAAGGAAGTAGGAAGAGGGAGGAACCTTTCCACATACTTGCCCTCAGAGGTTTGCATACATTTGTGTACTCCAAATTCTTTGAACCTGATTTATAAAATAGTTAAAATAGTTGCATTTCAGAGATAATGAACATCACAGATGACCTCTCCAGAGGGGTTTCCCACTCTCTTAATGGATAAGGGGAAGAGAATTTGCTCAACACAAGAATATAAAACCTTTAGAAGATTTAAACTCTTAACTCTCATAACTTTTGTGGGATATGTGCAGAGCTATGAAAGTTTCATTTCCTTTCTAGTTTCTCATCTCAATCTCTGTGTGTGGCTCCACAAAATAGAGAGGGCAGAACTACAAAAGAGAGATCCAGAGAAGGCAGATTCATGTGGAGTGAACAGCACCAGACTTGCTCTTACACCTGGCAGAGGTTCAGAGTAATAAGCTCCAATCTGGACAATGACTGAGCACTCAGACAGGGACAGCATAGAATTCATCTCTTTGCCTTACTGCCCAAAATCATCCTGTGATGGGCTGCAGAAAGCTGCTGCAAACCTAGGGATGCTTTAATTGGTACCAGTAGTCACTCCTGCAACCACCTTTCATTCCTATGACTTACAGCCAGAAAGACACCTTCTGCTTAGTAAATCAATAGTAAGGCTTCAATAAAACCATTGCTTTCATAAAATTAACATCAGCTAAGCAAGGCCAGCTTTCCTGGGCTTCCTCTACAGCCAGTGATGTGAAAAATGTTGGTTAGGAGTTCGCTTTAATATCTGTTTTTAGCGTCTGTGGAGACTGTCACTATCCATTAATATGAAAGTTTCCTATGAAAAAGTATTCTTTTATCAATATAGAATATTGCTGCTTCCTTATCTTACCACACTCATTTCCTGCAGAAGAGGTTAGTAGCTGTAGATTGGTTCATCTCCGTGGACTAACCATCACAGGAGTTAGAAGGTATTACATAACTCATCTTTTACCCTTTGCATTTGGTAATGCATCAGGAAAATACCCTTTATGTGTGTTCTTGCACACAAGGAGTTAGGATACACAGAAAATGTTTAGCAGGTAGAAATAGTGCAAAAAACAACATGCATGAAAGGAATCATTCTTAACACTCCCTCTTGCATGATTGATACATTTTTACAGTGGATTTTTTGCTACTTCAAATATTTACTTGGATATATTTTTGTTCAACTGCTCCTGAGATAATACCATACTTCTATTTATGACTAATATGATATTTAAGTAGTACCATTTACTCATCAAAGACCTGGTTCTGCAGTATTCCCACCCCTGTAAATTTTTGGATTAGTTTAATTCCTCACTAAATGAGTCCTCTGCAATGCAAATACTAATAACTGCTTTCAGTGGTTTCCAGTGTTTTGTAAACAAATGTGAAGAGTAAAACTGGGAGATGATTTTTCAAAGATGTGACATTAAGCACAAATTTAGAAAGACCTTTTCTTCAGACTCTGACTCAGACTTTTGAAACCTGTTTTCCATCCAACATGCCAATAAATG
This sequence comes from Phylloscopus collybita, assembly GCA_027886175.1. Taxonomy (NCBI): domain Eukaryota; kingdom Metazoa; phylum Chordata; class Aves; order Passeriformes; family Phylloscopidae; genus Phylloscopus; species Phylloscopus collybita. The sequence continues at coordinate 41,327,476 of JAJNNQ010000137.1, read as the reverse complement.
GGTGTTAGATGTGGTCATCAAAGTAATAATGGAAGAGCAAATTACCCTATGAAATTGGGGGGCATTTTTTTTCATTTGGGACTGATGAACTTTTTTGAGAAACAATGAAAAATGTTTCATACTGGGAAAGAATGAAAAGTGAAATGAAATTAAAGGTTTGTCATGGGCAGTGGAATACTTTTAATCCCTTGAAATCTTCAGTTTGATGACTGCACAACATGTCTTAGACCAAATTTTTGGACCCAGAAACAATTTGATTTTTGCAGTGTGTTAACATTGTCTAAGGGTCAAATTCCCACCCAGATGCTCAGTGACTCCCCATCCCAGCACGAAGCGAGGAGAAACCAGGACTATTAGAAAACTTGCACCTGGAGATAAAGACAGGTAGATCACTTACCAATTACTCTGCTGGGCAAAACTGGCTCACCTTGGGGAAGGCTAATTTAAATTTAAAATTTTGCCACTTAAAATAGATTAGGGTAGTGAGAAGTAAAGGCAAACATCAAAACAACTTTCTTCCCCAGTCTCTCAGGCTCAGCTTTGCTCCTTCACTCCCAGCTCCTCTACACATCTCAACAGGGACACAGGATGGGTGAGGAGATGAGGGTCAATATGTAATAATTCTTCTCTTCTGCTCTTTCCCTATCACACCTCTACCCTGGGGTCCAGCCTGGATTCTCTGCATGAGTATTAGTTCCTTCAGTATCTCTGCCCAGTTCACTGCACAGATTGCAATGGATAGCTGCTCTAGAGCCCAAAGAACCTCCACATCCATACCCTCTTCCTTCTCTTCCTCTGATCTTGGTGTTCCCTCAGTTCTTCCTCAGACTTTTGTTACCTCCTCCTCCTCTCTCTGCCCAGGAATTTTGCCTTTTCCCAAGTGTTTTCTCAGAGGCACCACCAGTTTCCCTGCTGGGCTCAGCTGTGCTGTGCAAAGGGTTTGGCACAAGGCAGATGCTGCCCTCCCCCAAAAGAGGCCTCCTCTGCATCCCCCCACTGCCAGCAGCTGCATTTCTACACACAACACAGTTTTTAACACAAGAAGGGGGCAAAATCAAAATTTAATGGCTGGTACTCAAGTCTGAGAATCAACACTATAACATTAAAATTTTGTCTTTGTTAATAACATACATCAAGTGTTCCCATCAAAGCAAGTTCCAGCTACCAATGAGTCAATGCTTCCACCCAGAATTCACAACTACTTGCACGACTGATCTAAAACCTCTTCAGAATCTGAAAAATAGAAACAATATTTTATGGGAGACAAAGTCAAAAATTAAAATTAGTCTCTGAAATTGAATACAAATCCCACTTCAAGGCTTGTAAATGTTTCAGATTCATGTGGTTTTGTCTGAACAACAGTTTAATATAAACATCACCTATTCGAAAAAGCCACATAGCTTCAGTTTCTGCATTTTAATATCTTCCATAAAAATTTCTGCAGAGAATTTGACTTACTGCTTGAAATATACGTAGAGAAATTCAAACACAAACATTTTATGACAGTTAAAATGTATGCCAGTATATTTGGAATATATCAATAACATACTGTGTCATGTTGTCTTTGAATACTGTAAAAGATGAAGATGCAGCTTGGATATCCTTATTCATGGTAACACTGTTTTATAAATATGGTAATAAATATTAAATCCTGCGTAATGCACATATGGAAAACACAGGCTTTTTGAGACATGCAAGGTCATTTCTGCTTTGCAAAACATCTCACACAGGTAGAATTATCACTAACCTCTGCTTTTCATGAGAGTGGACTCAGCTTCATCTTCTACTTGAAAAATTATACTAATTTTTATCCAAACATCCTTGCAATAAGCTGTCAGATAAATTAGGGAGACATGTCCTTTTATTAACATCTGCTGAAGCTTAAGAAATCACCATGCAAGAGTAAAATGAGAGCAAATGTGAGTGAGAATTATTCTTATGATCTAGCAAGCAGACTCTCATCTTAAGAAGTCCCCATCCCGTTCCACCAATATTTGCCACTCTTCAAACATTCTTTGGAACAAAAACTGGAGTTTTGTAATACTTCACCTAGCAGAATTCCCTTTAATGGCCTTGAGTTAAAAGGTGGCTTTGTCATGCTTCCTAATGAGGTTTTCAGTATTAAAGAAAGGTTCCTCTGATTCAATTTACGTCCTGTGCCAGGAGATAGAAAGCCATTTCTATTACCTCCTGTGATTCAAGCAAAGTAAAACTCATTGGAAAAATTTTCAAGGATGAAGGAATAAAAATAGGTCGAGTATAGAGAGGATGGCTTCTAATTACACCTTGGAAATTCTTATTTGTATTATTTATTTAGAAAGGTGAGACGACAATACAGATTATGTATCTGTAGAATAAGTCAGAAGAAATGTGAGAATGGGAACTTTACTTAAAATTCAAAGAAAAGGTAAAATGATACATTGTGACTACTAAAGCTAAGAGAAAATCTTTTGTGTTCTGTGACATGCAAAAGCAATCTGTTCTATATGAATAACATGCTTAACAACAAAAAACTTTAGCCATCTGATAGTATATATTTCATGTAATTCTTCCCTTTCCACCATATTTAGCATATAAACTTTTTTTTTCATGTGCTTGTCTGTCAAAGCTACATACAAAGGATCTTCTCAGGAGATATTTCTGCAATAATGATGGAATCAAGTGTTGTTTCCCCACACCCCCTGAACTTTGCAGAAGGGCAGCTGACAGACAAATAACTAACCAGATCCAGAGAGATGTCAATTGCTTCTCCTCCAGGATTCACAGGGAAAAATGTATAACCTGTGGTTAATTTGCTTCTACCATGATTTTCCCACTACCAATGTATTTTCAACTAGAGTTTGGTACTAGTAAAAGCTAGATGCTGACAGCATTTCTGTGGTAAACACTGAATGGAAGAAGTATTTGAGTATGAATCCCATACTACACAGCATCAGCAACAACAAAAAATGCACAGATATAAGTGGAAAAATATGTTTCCCAATACATGAAAACTGTATCAAGGCTGCAAGCTGAAAAACATGTAGACCAACGAATGAAAGGATGCAGCTGAGAAAATTGAATCAGCAGAGCCTTAAAGGAGACTAGTTTATGGACAATCAGGTGGTTGAATAGATGGAGAATATCAAATGGGAAGGGAATGTTGAAGATTTCTTCAGAAAGAGAACTAAAAGTGAGGAAACAGAGGAAGTCATTGGTCCGTTGATCTAAAAAAATAATTTTACATAATTGTTTTTGCCAATCATTCTGCATAAAACCATGGACACTTTCTGCTTCGAGATGTCACAAGCTGAACATTCAGGAAAATAAATGACACTAGATCACTTTTGTACAAATCCATAACATCCTACAAAGCCAAGGAAGATGAAGAACTCATTTTTAGGTTAGAAAAATCATTGCATAGAAGGGCTCTAATACTCTATCATACACATACTATATGTAAAAGGAACATATAAGTTGCTATGCAACAACTTTGCTAACATCCCTGAAACAGAGACAATAGTTTTCATATAAACAAAAGGAAAGCAGAGATGTATAAAACCCTGAAGAGTTAAAGCAAGCTTGATTTTTCTTTGATACACTGGAGGAATGCAACAGAACTATTTTATATAAAAACAAAGAGCTCTAAAGTCAAACTGGAAAGTAGCAGCAACACTTTAAATATGCATATTGGATGCCAAAAAGGAATGGAGGTGGAGAACTTAAAATAAATAAAATGTCTTCTGTAGCAAGCTATTACAGTTTATAGAATTCTTGCCTCTGACAACTTCCCAAGGCCCTCATCTGAATACTGACACACAGAATAAATGGAAAATAGCCCTTATTATCCTGGGCTGTGGTTTACAGCTAAAGGACAATAAAAATGTGATTTCCCCCACTAATCCACAGGACCAAATTCAACAGCCAAATATCCTCTGTAAACATCCTAATGAATTTTCAGGCAGATCAAAACTGTGAGGGTTGGATTTCAGGATGAATTCATTTTTGGAGAAATTTTGAGACCTTTCACTAAGTGTCACCCGACTTGGATGCTTACTGTCTGGTGCTGAAGTGAAGAGAGGGACAGATTTGTTTTTGTTTCATTTAAGGCAGATAATAAACCATGTTTTCTTCTTTTAAAAAGATTAATTTCTTCCCAGGGCAATAAAAATTCTCTGTGAACTTTGATCTTCCTCTTAGAGAGTGTAAACAGATGCATGCTTATAAAAATATGAGTAAAGATAGTTATACAGTAGTACTCTGTCACTGGTTCTTTGCTACAATTTTTCCTTTTTTTTTTTTTTTTTTCTGTAAATTATATATTTTCACTATAAGTATGCTAAGTACAGGGCCCAAAATCCTTCCTTACACTTCTGTAAATCAGAGTGGAGAAGTGAATGTTATTAAAGTTATGAAACTAGGAAACTAACATCAGAATTGCGTGCCTCATCTTCCTCTTTGACTCAGGAGCACCTCGCATACACACACACAGAGGTACATGAATAATGAATAATTGCTGTAAGAAGCAAGCAAGTAGCCTTTTCTCTTTTCTCAACCTAACAGAAGAAGACCTTGAGAACTTGACCTACTGGAAAATAAGGCATAAATCTGCTAGGCAGCTATGAATATATGCAATATAATGCCTTTTAAGGACTTGGGAAATTCTTTTCATTGTTCTGACCTCAAGAGGGTCAGAATTGTTATCTTATGGCAATGAAGCATAGACTGGCAATGGAACAAGACTGTGGTCTTGGGTTTGAACAATAAAGAGCTTCTATGATGAAGCAGACAAGACTAGGACAGAATAGATTTCTCCTGAGCTAAAATATGCTTCAAGCCCTGGGCTTTAACATAAGGCTCATTAATAATGGAGACTACTGGAAGTTTTGGGGAATTTCATGGCTTGAAGGGCTCTACCTATAGTCGATTCAATTTCTAATATGAGAAGAGCTCCTTCTCACTGTCATCAACCCTAACTATGATTCTAAGGCAATATCAACAAAGAATAAAACAAAAAAATATCACTTATACAAGCTTAGTTCTGTAGTCTTTGAAGGAAGTAACTGCATCTGCAACTGCATCTCTGTTTAGATACATGCCACAGGAGAAGTGCATCAAAGTGAACTGAATATTCTGGTCAGTCTTCTTCTACAATTGTTCTGTGATTCTGTTTTTGTAGACATAGAGGAGATTATAACACTATCAGCTCCACTGGCATGACTGAGATTGATATAGATGGGGAGGTATGTCCCAAAAAAGATCATAAAACTTTTTTTTTTTTTTAATTGTACATAGTTTACATATCTAGTGAGTCTTTTTCTCCACTTTATCATGCAACCATCCCGTTGGACTAGCACAGAGTATTCTCTTTCCATACAGCAGGGTTATCTTTGAGCCACTGAATGTCCTCATTTTTTCTTCCTTTCTTATGAATTGCTTTTGGTATTCTGCTAGTGTTCTGATAGGTAGATGCCATTCAGTTTTACATTGGACATTATCATTCATCTGGGTGCTGCTTACATGAACAATATAACAATGGCAAATTGAAGTATAAATATGTTCTTTGATACATGCCTAAACTTGAAATGAAGATTAACTTGGGTAGAGATCAGCAACTTTTACCAAGAATGAGAAAGCAAGGTGGGTGGACATATTTCTATGCAGCCTCTAGGGAGGGAAGTAACCCTATGCTATCCCAGTGTTTCTAGGTACATCTGTGATATCTCTCAGCACTCTATATTTCAGGAAGTCAGCCTGTTTGTGAAGTTATTGTAAGGTAGCAGCGGGCATAAGTAAAACACTGCTAATATAGTACTTGGCCAAAAGTAGCCTCCCCTGTAGGAGTTTGTTTATAAATTGCTTTGGTCCACTTGACAAGGTCAAATCCATTCTCTTAATGATGAATCTCATCTGTTCTGGTGCAGAAAGAAATGTTTTCTTTCACTTCTACGTGTGGTAAGAGCTCATTCATCTCTGTATGTTCTAAAGGGAAATCTAGCTACATCAGAGAGAGAAGGAGTATTCAGAGGGCAACTGATGGCCAGGAAGATATATTGAATTCACTTTCCTGGGACAGACATTCAAATGGTAACAAGTGATAGAAAACAGCTCTATATTTCAGAATGATGTGTGCTCTCTCTCTCTTACGATTAAACCCCCTGTGGGCCATCTGCATTTAATGGGTTAGAACTACTTTGTAGCTGCAGTTTTTTCCTTCCATGGCTCTTATTTATTTGAGATGAGACCAAACTGCACTCTAAAAGTGCAGCATGTAGGAAACACTGCCAAGAGAATAAGGACAAAAAGGCAAATTTATGGGCCAGTGTTGTTTTAAGCATTTAACAGTATAAATAGAAAGTGTAGATAAATGTGGACATGTAAGCGACTCTGTTTATCTCAATTACATTATTTGCTTAAATTCCAGAAGAGGATTAGTCCAATTAGTTTATACAAGGGTTAATGCCTCTGCACTAATGATTTAGCATATGCATAGAACTGTTTTCACACTAAAACAAAGTCCTCTTAGTACACATCTCCCTAAAAGCAAAAAGCATTGCTCAGTCTATCCTTGTTTCTCTAATTCTAGAAAAAAATCAGACACAAATATGAAAACCATTGTAGTAAATCAGATGTAAAACACTGATTTAATAATTTCTGTATTTTAAAAATAGCAGAATGAGCTACCTTAACAAAAAAAAGTTATAAAAAAAATCATATGAACTAAGTAATGTTGTTCCAGGATAATTCAATTTAGCATAATAAATCTATTAAGTGTTTATTAGGGATCATATCCTACTCCCAAGTGAGATCACTGGCAAGATTCCTGTTAACTTCAATTAGGACTTGATCATAAGACTTTTAAGTAAAGAAAATTTCATTCTTCCTTGCCAACACTGAGTTTTCTGGCTCTAAATATTCAGTAAACTCCCAGCCAATTAGTGTATTTCCCTCTTTGCTCGTTGTATATACTACTTAACCATTTGCTAAATAATACTCACTAACTCTGATCTCTATCCCAGAACTTTTTCTAAAAGACCTCCAAAATCATTTAGTATTTTATTTACCCTATGTGTTTAAGTAATATCTGACAGGTTTTTCCATATATAAATATGTATTTAATTATATACTAAAATGTTTATAACAAGTAATGAGAAAAATCATTCTTAGTACACAAGAAGCAGAGTTGTTCCTCCAATATCACTTTGAAAGAAAAATACAGTTAACATGTTTTATATTGTTATTTTCCATTAAACATCTCAGCTGTTTTCCATTTTAATGATTAAACCAAAATAATTTCAGTAAACACACCTGAATAAATAGTCTTACAAAAATTCAGATACTTCTCTCTCTCTTTGAGCATGCTGTTTGACAAAGTTTCATTTTAACAATGCCCTTTTCTTCTTAGAGGGACAAAAATATTATGAAAGTGCTAACTAGGACTTTATCCCACCTACAAGTAGTTTGTCAATTATGATCACACTGTATTCAACCAAAAGCAAGCAAATTAAGGTTTTGGGTTTTAATCAAAAAAAGTGTTTACACAACTTAGTCTTTCCCCTCCATATCAATAAATTTCTCACTCACAGAGCAGTAATAGTATCAAAAAAAAAAAAAAAAACCACCAAACCTTTTGCAACTACTGGATTAAAGCAGAAGACTTTGTCTCACTGTAATGATAGTGAGACTAAAGTAAATTGCAGTTAGTACACATAAATGGATTTTGTCCCAGGAGTACGAGTCAGAGAGGACCAAGCCTATTTCAATTATTTTTCATAATTAAAAAATGCAGAACCCAGCTTCTGAGAGATGAAGCAGACAACTATTAGATTATGGAGGGTCACTATAGTTAAAACCAAAGCTTAGGGAAGCACTCCTGTAACAACATCTTGTGAACCATCAAGTTCCACTCTATAAGCCAGTCAGAAATTACGATTTTTGACCTGATCCTATAACCTACACTTTTTGAATTTGTGTTTTTCATGCTAACATCAATTACTTTAACCAATATTATTTCCTATACATTGATATATTTATTAGTCTAGTGCACTAGTTATTCCTATGGGAATAATCACTGTTATGAAGTTGGGCAGTATGATTCAAGCTGAAGTTGAGCTGTTGAGTGTGAGGCCTCACAAGTATAAGAGCTCACAAACCCCTATTCTTTGAGATGAAAATGGATTTTGAAGATTCAGCTACTTGGTTTAGGGGTTTTCTTTATTTGTATTTTATGTCTTGTGTGGACTGTTTGAAAAGATTTGATGAGGAAGTATGTAATTTTTATGCTGTTATTTAAACAGATTAAAAATAACTGGTGGGAGCAGAACAGTATCTCAAATCTATTTTATGTGGTAGTGTCGTGATCTATTCCTTCATTTGCATTTACACAGCCATATCAGTTTTAATCAGCCTGTGGTGCAAAAGAGAATGGCTGGGCTCCAGGAATGGACTCATTGTTTCAACCATTGCTGTGCTTTTGCTTTAACATTCTGTCCTCCTGTTGCCTCAAAAATGCAGAGAAAAATAAATCTTGAAATTCATTATAAGAGAGGCTTAATTTCACAGTATGTATTTATTGCCAATGACAGTCATATACTTAGCAATCCTACCTCTTCAAGACTTTTGATTCTTTATATCCCTCCTTAAACCCATACTGGAAAGGTGGCAATAGAATAAGACTTATGTTGCCAGGTCCTGGTGAGGTTCAGGGGGAGTGGTTTAGGCATAGAGGGAAGGAAGGGTTGCACTGGCTTTAGGTTTCCCCCTTACTCCAGTGTGTACTCTGACACTCCTCCTAGATTATTCTGTCCCCAGCCATCATAGTCCCATTCACTGCACACTCCTTCATCATTCTAATGCCAGCCAAACCTAAAAAGATGACTGCAGATGAATAAGAAGTATGCATTCTGGGAATGAGTGAACCACTTGTTATTTGGGTATGAAAGTGCTGGGGGAATGCCTTCATTTTTGGCTGTTGTTCTGTGATTTGGATTTGTGCTGAACAGTTGATAACATAGAGACGGTTTTGTTATTACTGAGCAGTGCTTCCACGAATCCAAGGCCTTTTCAGTTTTTCATACTGCTTCCTTGGCATGGAAGCTGGGGTGCCTGGGAGCTTGGGAGGAGACACAGCCTGGAGAGGTAAGCCCAACTGACCAAAGGGATACACCATACAGTATGGCACCATGCTCAGTATATAAAGTGGGGGCAAGAAGGGGAGACATTTGGAGTGATGGCCTTCACCTTCTGAAGTCACTGTTACTGTGATGGGGCCCTGCTCTCCTGGAGATGGCTGAACATCTGGCTGCTCATGGAAAGAAGTGAATGATTTCCTTGCCTGTATGCATGGCATTTGCTTTCCCTATTAACCTGCCTTTATCTCAATCCACAAGTTTTCCAGCTTTCACCCTTCCGATTCTCTCCCCGGTCTCTCTGGTGTGGGAGTGAGCGAGCAGTTGCGTGGGGCTTGGCTGCTGGCTGGCCTTAAACCACTACAGGGAAGAAATAGTTGTTACAGAAGGAACTTGGCCGGAAAATATTTTGAAACTAAGAAAAATAAGTGGTTTTAATGGATTCTAACTCTGATCAACCTGATTTAACTCTGATTTTGAAATAGCATGGATATTTAGAAATTTATCAATAAAACAGCTTTTGTAATTTTGGGAAAAAAAAAACCCTGTAATATTTTATTGTTTGCAAAACAAAATAATTTACTTCTATCATGCTAAACTATCTCATTCTTAAATGCGCAATATAGGTTATATTTGTTAAATTTTATACTTCAGGGCCTTACCATAAAGTTCACTGTCAAAATAAAATACCTTTAACATATTGAACTGGATTTTTTAAACACTTTGTTGTACAAAATATTATGACAGTAAAGAAGTGAAATGAGAAATATAGTTCATTTCAACTTATTCTCAGTAACAGAAGATGCTTTCATTGATGTGTTCCTGCGGTATGTAACACTGTTGAACTGTGGGTAGAAATCATTTTTGTCAAACTTCTCTGACCATCTTGGTCACAAGAAGACTGTATCTTTAGCTGCTAAATGCAGTGTTGTCCATCACCTATGAGTCAGTAAAAATCATAATATAAATAAATTTACATTTCAGAGGTAAAATTACATTTGTTCAGAATTTTTTTTAAATGCAAGCTTAAGATTTTCAAAATGTTGATGAATCAATCACAGGAGAAAACACAGTGCATCAATAATTAGAAAAATATTTCAGTTTCTCTTTTAACAGGATAGGGACCCTTTGCCCAAAAGTTCAATAAATTTACTTTTCAGCATAGCATGATGATCCAATATCTCAAACATTAGTTAACATGCTTGGCAGGAAGGTTATGTAAATCACCTCCTTTTGTTTTTAGTGCATTTTCAACATGTTCAAGAAGTGGTGAAAAAATTAGTTGCTCAACAGAAGAAATCATTAAGTGATAAAATCAAAGCACAAGAACACAAATCCTGTCAAATGTGGGAGTACAATCGAGTAGAAAATAAAATCATTTCCCTTTCATAGAGACTCAATTATTTACATATATTGAAATGTCTCTTTTCTGGAATTTTCTTAGAAAAAGAGAACACTACAAATAGCCCTGTTGGGTCTCTTTGCGCTATTTGTGGAATAAGGCGCTACTCATCTTGGTTAAAAAATCTGAGTTTGGCCTTAAGCCAGCACGGGCCATATTCTGCCATCCTTTCTCGAGCTGAATAGTACCTTAAGCTGGGCCTGATTATGAACCGATTACTCAAGTTGTGCTGAGAGGCTTTTTTCTTGCATGAATGGGGCCATTGTGAATAAACATTTACAAGTGATTCACAAGTTTGGCCTATGTGAGTAGCCTCACTCCCATCAATGCGACTACTCACGGAGTAAAGCACTACTAAATAAAACTGGCAGAATGTGACCCTGTTGTAGTACTTGACATCTAACACGAAGATACTTTTTCATTAGCTAAATGAAACGCTGCAACCAACAGGCTATCATTCATTCTTCGAGACGAGGCTGATGCAAGAGCACGACAAGCTTAATGCAGGCCTGCAACTTATCACACCTCAGGTTTAATGAGGGGTTGAATACTTATTTATTTAATGTATAAAGTTATGCCAGCAACAAGTAACAGAAAATTTCCATTGCTAGATTTGAGGATGAAGAATTAATTAGAATTGCATCCCTTTCACTTAATTAAAATCAACAGGAAGATGACATGGTCTTTTATTTTCCCCTTTGATTTTGGAGGCTTCAAGCATCCAAAATTGTTGTCATATTTTGAAAATGGATATTTACTCTGTAATAAATCTGCAATTGTAATAAATTCTTAGGAATTGTTATATTTTACTCCTGACATAAAAAACCTTGTAGAAATTTTTTGGGGAAATTTCAGAAGAAAACAATAGCCAATTCTGCTATGAAAATAAATAAGTAAATTGAAAAAGGCAACAACAAAAATGGATCGGAGATTGCTGGCTAAACTTTTCTTTCTTTGTCCACTAATGAACCCCTAACAAAAAGTTCTGGAAATCACTTTTGTATGTTCTATATATTACACCTTAATAAATAATTATGTGGAAACTTAATAAAATATAACAAAAAAATAACTGGAAAGAGTTTGCTAAAAATCCCTTGTATTCTTGTATTCCCACCACTTTCATCTTTCCGCATGTGGCAGAAGTGTCTATCCAAAATTAGTGCTTCTACCTGTACTGATGAAATTCCCTTTTTTTTTTTTTTTTTTTTTTGCTTTGAATCATAAGTCTAGTTTTACTGCTGTCTAAACAGACCATAAAAAATCGAAAAGATAACTTCTAGCCAGAGTACTCTTTTCCAGCTCCTCAGGCCAAAGTTGAAGCTAATTTTTAGAAGGAGAATCAAATCAGGAAACCACAAATTGGAGTATATGTATGTGTTAAAATTTGAGTTTATTACTAGTGGAAAATAGGACAACCTTCCTTTCAGCTGCATAAAACTGCTGTAAAAATACCATTTTCAGTTGATCTTCATGGTTTCAAAGTCAAGGTTGTTTATTCCCTGGAAAGGCTACAGAATGAGTCCATCTCCTATGTTTGCTTCAAGTTTAGCCCCTCCGAGTGGGAGAAGAGAAAATCCGGGGATTCCTGTGTGTTTGTTTTTGTGAGTACTGGTGGTTCTGCAGTTGCTGTGGTGAAATCTGCTTCCCGATCTTCCCTTCTTCCCCCGTGTGCCCTCTGTTCCTAACTAATGGCCAGAGAGAAAAGCAAGAATAAGCAGGGGGTGCCCTGAGTTGTATCCTGTTCTAATCACAGCCATGCAAGTCCTTCTTTATTTCAATTAATTTACTTTGCCTTTATGAACCTGAGAGACTGACTGTTGCTTTCAAAGAGGCTGACATTTCACTCATCTGAAGGAGCTTGGAATGTGACAGGGGAAAGGGAGGAGAAGTAAATCAAAGCAGATATCAATTCTCCAGATGTAAAGTATTTTTCTTCTCCTCTATTTTTTTTTCTGCCAGAAATGTCAGAAAGTCTGCTGACATTTTAATTCCTTTGTGATAGGCTGGGAGCTGAGAGCCAAATCCTGCTGCCACTGCAGTCAAAAAGATTTTTTCCTATATACTTTAAAGGTAGGAAACTAGTTTTACACTCTGGAAAGCATATAGGGAAAGCTTCAACAAAATGTAACTGAAACTAAATGAACAGTACTCTAATACATCTTAAGATCAGTTACAAACTGAAACAAGCCTTGTTGAAGAGGTTTTTTTTGTTCCAATTTTACCATGGAGTAGCAAAACCCAGTACAATGGACTGTACTGGAAGTAAGACCTCAGCGTTGTGTTGTTTGAGGTTTTTCCCTAGTCTGTATTCTGTTAAAAGTGTAGGAGTACTATTCCATGCTGTCTTCTGATCACCTAAGCTTCATGACACCCTATCTGTAACCTGTAAGATTTAATTTAAGTACACTAGTTGATACATAATCTGTGCACATCATTGAAAACTCCAGTAAACACTGTGATCCTACTCCTAGTGTTATATTTGACAAAAGAAATATCTCATTATGTTTAATAGAAATACACTCAACTCCATAAGATAAAGTAGTATCTTCTATTCTTATTACATTAGTTATTCATTGATATAAATTCAACAAGCTCAACATGCATTTAGCAAAACAGCAGAGCTAGCTTAGAGCAGCAGAGCAGTGCTGAGAGAACTCAGTCTACAAATTCTACCTACAACATGAATGGTCATATATTTCCTTCTTTGTGTGGTGTGCTTAGAGATTTACATCATGAGTTTAGTATAATAAATTTATTATCCTTTACCAAGTTGTTCCTTTATGAAGTGCATTTGTAAAGCATGAATTTCTTATACAGGACTGCTAAAAACCGTGGAGTAGACACATTTGCTTAGTAGTTTTATTTTTCTTCTTTTTTTTTTTTTTTGCAGGTTCTATAATTATATTTCATCAATGGGTACAACAAAACATATATAAAAAGCAAAACAAAGAGGGCTTGTTGAGCTTGATGAATGGTAAATCTATTTGGTTTATTCTTGGTTTATTGTTAAATATTATATTGCATTTCTTTAAGCAGACATCGTGTATATTGTGATTTCTAGCATTCCACACACAGCAGCTTATTGTTGCTCCCTTTAAATATGGGAAATAAAAATGGTTTTAGTTTGCTTAAAAAAAAAAAAAAAATGAGCGAGGGTACTGCTATATTACATGGCCCAAGAAATATTGGCAGCATGCTCTTTGGCTTTCATCCGAAGAACTGCAATGCTGGAGGACCTCCTTTCAAACTCTGGCTTGGTTTCAAAAGCATGTCCATTGGTTGCCCCAGAAAGCAATGAGTCAGTGAAAAAATTATTGAGGGGCATGTGGCTGAATTGATTCTGGTGGTTTGAAAAGCCTGTGTAGCCAGAATCTGTCCGGGGTGAATGGGAGTAAGGTGTCATACAGGAGGACGTATCTCGTGGCAGCATGCAGGAGGTAACCACAGAACCACTGGCCGCATTCCCTGCCCACAGATTGTTCTGAATCTGGAACATATAAAATGAATACAATTAGACTTAGATAGTTCATCTTTTGTTTTCTGCAATGCTTGGTTTGCTTTACTTCACATATGATTAGTTCTCCTCTGAAACAAGCAACAAGTATTTAACAAGTTCTCTGCAATTGTGTTAGAAAATAGTATGAAGAGATCACATGAGTCAAAATAATAGATTGTTCACTTATGAGCAAGGGCTGATGAGTCATGTTCCTTACTTTGTCATCCATTTGCCCTGTGGATCCATATATGATGTCTAGTGTTGAACCTCAGGATGCCATCAGCCCAGCCAGTCAATAAAATTAGTGGAAACACACAACAGACATTAGAGAAAAGGTGTCAAAAGAGTGTACAAGATCATAGATGCTTTCAACACAAATGCTTCCCCTGATTAGAATTTCCACTGTAATGGTAGGAAAAGGGTGAACAAAACAAACCAATTCAGATTTCTCAAGCGACAAAGCCCAACAAGTATTTGAAAAATTTAATAATGAGAAATCTTGCGTAATTACTTTAAAACAAATGAAATCCTAAAACACAGGAATTACTGATAATACATGCAAGACATTTTCTTAAATTTGTTTCAAAGATAGATTTGACATAAAATTTCGTTTGATGATTTTTTATGTGAAACTGTACTTTGAGGGCATTTCTGTTTCAACCTTCAGCCTTAACAAGCTGCATTGTGCATCCCTGGAAAACGTTGCATGACAGATACAAACTTTGCAACACAAGCTTTGTGGTTGCCAGCTATGTCTGGAGTAACCATGTATTCAAGCTTTGATGTATTATCCTTTCTATACTTGGCAGTCACTTAAAGCTTTATTCTGAGTCTCAGGCCTTCTACCATCCATGTATAGATGCTATTTATGGATAGGTATTTTTTGCTTGTTTGTTACTAGATGAACAGGCAGGAAGATTTTTAAGACCTAACATAAGTCAGCTCTTGTTATCTCAGACTGCATGGTCTTTCATTCCTGCTCTGTTCCCTTTGATTTGGTCAAAATTCATACTCAGCAACTGCCCTTCCGTTGTTCCAAACTCGCCGCTCTCTATCAGTGCTACATGCATATGATACAATTTCTGACATACTCAAACTTCCCCAGTCATTCCTCATTTGCACACACCATTACATAATGTACAGTTTTGTATGTCTTCTCTACTTTTACTATATATCTTTCCTGAATGTTGCTTTTTTTAATATACAAATAACATCAGGCAAGACATTTTTAGCCCCCATTCACAGTACAGTTCTTTTCAGCCAGTAACTACATCCTTTCCTATTTGTTTTCCTTTGCTAAATTTGTCTTCACTCTAAAAATCTGTTGTCTGTTCAGTGTATCCTTGCCCTGATGCACTGTGATAAAGCCCACGTGTCTTTGTTCTCTGAGATATGTTGGAGTAACTCAATTACTCTTCAGTTAGCACTGAAAAGTGAATTTCCACTTCAAACTTAATTTCACATTCAGATTCCAAACCCATAGACAAAGGAATTTTGACTTTAAGATACAAAGGTTATCTCTCTAGCTGAGTGATATTTTTTTTTTTTTTGCAAAAGTAGAGGTCAGGGGAAGTAATGAATTATGACAGACACACACATACGCACACACAGAATGAAAACATGTTTCTAAGGCTGGTGAGTTGTGTTTTTTGCCATTGTCCTTTCACTTTGCAACAGCACATACTCACCAAACCACCAACAAGCTAAAGCGATAAATTATGGTTCACTGAACTCATCTAGCTGAGATCTAGTGCAGATAGGAAGGATGAAATAGTGGTATTTTAAAAGTTAATATTTTAAACAGTTGTATTAGTAAGGTCATCAGGAGCTGAGAAAGTAATCTGGGCTCCTTGGGAATTCTAGCAGCAAAAAAAAAAATCCAGTACATGCTCCATTTTGATTTCCTGCACAACCCTGGGGAAAAATCATGGTAGCAACTCATCTCCCCAAACTCTGGGTTTGCTCAGCTTGTTTACACAGACGTGCATGAATGCACTTGTAGTTCCATACACACTCATGGACGTGCCTTTCCATGCACACACACCTACACCCACATAGCTGGGCACACCTCAGGCTCTGCCCCTGCATATTTTAGGTGGTCTGCTGGGAGGCAATGGAGGGAGTAAGGTGTCTGAGGAAGGATATGGAAGATTTTTCCTCCTTCTTTTGGGCCTCCTGAAGTCTAAAAATGACACAAGGAAATCTAAAAAAACTTTCAGAACTTTCCAGTTGCCTCCTCCCATAATCACTTTTCAGAAGACTCAACCATCAGCCCATCTCTACAGTTTGATGTGATTCCCAGCTGCCTTATTACTCCATAATTAACCTACCTGAGCCAGTTTTGATTTACAATCAGACAAATTTCCCCAAGGAGAAACATGTTAATCTACACAGTGTCTAATACACAAGCTATTTCTGAAGGAACTCATAATCTCCAAAGCTAACTTACATGCAATAAAGTCTTATTTATTTGACTTCTTCAAATTTATTTCTAAAAAATTCTATGCCAAATGCTGCAGTCACCCAGGCAGCACAGATATAATTAGGGGAGGAATTTTCAAAAAAAAAGTTTAAATACAAACATGAACAGGTTTGCCTTTAATACAGTCATGATGGGAAGTCTTCAAAAGGTTCAGAGGCTCAGGTTAGAAAGTTCCCAATAATCTATGTGGACTGGAGGAATCACAAAATCACTCTTTCTTTCCACATTTTGAGTAGTTTGGTTTGCAGTAAACTAGTATGGCCAATTTTATTGATATTTTTATCATAGACAAATCTCTTTCAATTTAGGTTCAGTGCGATTGCACAGGTGTAAATGAGGACAGAATTTAGCTGCTAATCCTAAAATATGCCAATGTTTTTTTTAAGAAATATGTGAACAAGCTATTAATTTCTAAAACTTTTAAAGTAGTGCCCCAGGTTTCTTCCTTAGAGAAAGGAATCCAAATTACTAAACTTAACTTCAGGAATGCCACAAGATTCTAAGAAAGATTTACATCTTCTCTCATGAGGTAGCTATGTTTTCGAACACAAAGTTTCAGTCATATCAATTTTCTATTCGTTTTAGTTGGTTGAGTAACTTCAAATTTGCTATTAAATTTTCATTTCTTTACAAGGATTTACAACATAAATATCTCGTAGTGAAATATCTTTAGGTGCAGAAGGTATTCCTGTATTAAAAATAAGTACAGTAATGTTGCACAATAAGTCAAAATGATCAGACCTTCTGGTATGTTAGACGGAAAAGCGACGTTATGTACATGAATTTAAAGAAAATATTTTTCTTCTTAAAATCTTGTGTGATCCATGAAGTATATAAAAGGCAATTCAGGGACTGTGAATGAGGCCATACATACAACACATCTCTGGTTTCTGTTAACATCACAAACAACTTGAGCTTTGCTCTTGTGGTTACCATGAAATTACCAGAGCCCTTCAATATGTTTACCTACTGTATGTTTTATACACACATACATGCATACAGACCCTCCCTGATAGAAAAAGAAACAGGATTTCATAGCTGTGACAAGAACATAACTAGAGAGTTATGGTTGTTAACATGGTTATGATATAATTTCCTAGGCACATGACCTTCTGTTAGACACTGCAAAGGAAAATGAGCTGAGGTAATTGGTCATATTCCTTGGTGTCATTGCTTTTTTTCTGTTAAACTTTCAAGCTCCCTGAGCTTCAGCCTTTCTATGCAGCCCCTGGAGAAATCACACAAATATCAAATTTTCAGGGAGTTTTACTATCACTTCCCTAGCTTTGTTCTCCCATCACTTTGTTCTCACCATCTGCCTATCCAGACTAGAGACCATATCCAGAATACTGCCTTGTGAGCACACACAGCTTCTATTTGAGTGCACCTGTTTTAGTGCGTCACACAGGAAACAAAATTCTAATCTCTTAAGATCTCTAGATACTAAGAGGTGTTATTATTATATTACATAATAAATGCTGTATGTGCTGAATGTTTCTATAATTAGTAAGCAGTTAGAAACTACATATTTACTCTGTGGAAGACGAGTGGCAGTAAAAGAAGAGTTAAGAATTTTTGTAAGTGCAGAAAATATATGAATGTCAGACTGATTTGCTAAATTTTTCTCACTCCTTTCCTTGCACTGCCAGAAAATATCAAACCTGTGCTAACACAAGTTTCAGGAGATTAAATGCAATGGCTGTTAAACTGCTGAAAACTACTAGTTCACAACTTGTATCTGTTGGTCATTCCTAGTCCATCAGCACAATTAATTTATTCTGTAACTTTCCACATTTTTTTTCTGGGTGCCTCTTTAGAACATCCAAAACACATGTAGAAATTTGCCTGTACTTCCCAAGTTTGTAGATTCTCAGAAAAATTTAAACTGAAAGTGATGCCTTGGGAAGGCTGACCTGAAACAGACACCGCACAGAGCTAGAGAATAAAGTAGATATTTATTGAAAAGCTTTTAGGGTACACCTTGGGCAGGACAAGAGCCTGACTAGGGCTACACCCAAGGTGGACTTAGAATGGTCACAAAATGGTTGGCCAGTCATGAGGTCTTACACTTTTATAAGTTTTGGTCCATTTGCATATTGGGGTTTAATTGTCCAATTACAGCTTCAGGTTGTGAGGTCTCATCCTTCTTGTTCTTCCCTTCAGTCCACTGTTGTTTATGCTTTGGGACCTGAAACTTGTACTTGTTGTCCTTGGTCTCCAGCAGGAAAAGGATTTGTTTTGTCAACCTAGTCTGTGAAGAGAGCTGACTAACACTTAATATGAGGCTCAGAACTGCACCCTTAGGCAGCACAGAATCTGAAAAACATGAAAGCTAAAACTTAAGGCATGAAAAACAGCCTCTGGGATTATTTTTCTAAACCCTTGTTTGCAGCTACTCGTGAATTTAGGTAAGGTTTCTCAAGGCCCATCCAGCCATGTTTTGAGTCGCTCCAGCTGCAGGGGTTCGTTAATTTCTATGGACAACTTGTCCCAATGCTTCACCATTCTCATTGTATTTTTACATTTATATCTAGACACAATTTTCAGATATAAATAAAATACTAATTAGTGCATGTTAGCGAGAGGTTTAATGATACATATTTAAAATATGTGATGGACCCCTTCAGTCCACATTTGGCTTACACATGGTGAACAAAATAAAAATAGGACCATTAGATTCCACACTTAAACAAATATGCTAAGCTTCAAAACAATGTAGGATTTGAAAAGTCATCAAGCTTTCATTCTTGTATGGGGTGTTTTATAAACTGTAAATTCTCCCTACTGCAATCTCAAGGTCAGTTACAATATAAATTAATTATATTTCAATTCTGTTATACAGTTAAAGACCATATTTCACCTTTTTAAAAATACTATTAAAAAGCTGTGTATTTCGGAAGAAAAAAAGGATTTTCCATATAATTAGGCCCCAGTGAAGTCACTCACTCTTAAGGAAATATATGTTTCACAAAAAAATCCACAGAGCAACAAATTGAATGTTGAGACTATGAGAAGGACCACATACAGTGGTGGTTTGTTGCCAAGAAAAAATAAAAGTGCAGTGGAGTGCATAAGCTACTTTGTGTGGAACAGACACCACCCAGAAAGATTAGAAGTGTCACTTCACTCTTGGAAGATCAGCCACAGCAAGGCAAGTGAGCACACATGCAGCAAGACACAAACCATGCAGGTGGTGGCTCAGCCTGAGCTCCGTGCTGTCACTGCTAGCAGCATGAGTCTGTGATAAAACTTCTTTGAAGCTAGCTCAGATATGTCTGCCACATCTACTCCTGCTTAACCAGTGTACCCATAGCCTTAATGAACTATTGTGATTAACTGTCATTTATATGTCTACTACAGTTAAAAGAAATTTTAAGTCATATAACATGTGGCGTCTAATACATTCCATATGAACTTTTAATTGGAGCATATAACTTTGATTATTGCTAATGAGGATTAGCCATATGTACTAAGGCTAGAGAAAACTATAATGATGATCCAAGGACTTAGTACTTAACACATGTATGCTGATACCACTTCAACACTCTTTGACTGCCAACACATCATGTGATGCCATGCTGTTCAACATATTAATTTGATTTATCATTCTGGTGGATGGAATGCAAACTTCAGCCTCTTCCTTCTATTTCTGAGATTTCAACATTTTCCTTTCTTTCTACACCTTCTGTATCACAGGTTTCCATACTTTTGAAAAGCTTTTGTTGTCTTGGGATTCCCACCTGCAGTAGATTGAGTTTTTTCAACTGAAATAAAAAATTAAATTCTATCCTATCGAAGACTTGCCTGCATTTTCAAGAAATTAAAAAAAAAAAAAACCAAAAAAACCACACAAAACCGAAACAACAACAACAACAAAAGAAAATAAAAAACACTTTACATGTGATATTAACAGAGTAAGTAGGGTGGTGTGACAAAATTAATCCTTTTAAAAGAACTTAGAAGAAAAATTACAACAAATGAACATGATTCAAAGAACAAGTAAGAAGAACGAAAGATGCAAAAAAGGAAAGAGCCTAGGTGGGAGAAAAATGTTTACCTTTTTTATCTGCTTTTCAATTATACAATTTAATGTTCATTTACATACTGATGAACTTATTTATAAAAATAACAGTTTTATCAATTTGATTCACACAGGGAAAACTGGAAGTCTGTGTGATTATAGTATAGGCTCTTGTGTGCATAAATGAGGGGGTAAAATGAAATTTTGTCTCAGGTTTTCTTGTTAGTTCTCATAGGTAATCATTGAATCTGATGAGGTCAAGTACCCTTTGTAACAGGAGCCTTCCCACTAACACAGGGTGGCAGAAGGAGTCAAAGAGCGATGTGATAAGAGAAGAACAAAGCTAAACAGGCTTTTAATTGTTCCCCTTCCAGCATATCAATTATACATCTGTGTAAGATAACTACAGATGACTGAAGCTGAACCAGGTATCAGAATAAAAAAAAATCTTTAGAGATCATCTTCTCTGTTTTACACTTATGTTTCAGGAATAAAAAATTCAATTGATCAGATTTTTGACAGCTGTGAAGGGAACCCATGTCTGGTGTACAAGTCCCTTTGGTTAAACTTCCTAAACACAAATGTCTAGTACTTATCTGACCACGGCTGCCTAAAATGAAGGATGGAGCCTTCTTTTGAATCATATTCATCAGAACTTCAACAGTGTCTCAGATATCCTGAGACATATTTAATAACACTCTACACTCTATTTAAGTGACCGAATTAAGTATGTTTTGTTTACTAACATTCACTCTGGTGAAACTAAGTAAACTTCCCCATGAAGGAAATCTGCATTCATTTCCCCACTGATGCTGTGTCATCTTCACTTTCATATCATCCTCAGGATATTGCTAGTTAAGCTAATACTGTCTAGGATATGTGTTTTCCTGAGTGCACTTAAGATGACTTAGACCACAATGTGTTGCATCTGCAAGAAAACCTGGAAGTTCAAAGACTGAAACTAATGAAACTGAAAACTTTTACTAAAATGAATGAAAATCACTGCACATAAAATTTTCCTAGAAAAATCTGATTTTCAGCATAATGTTGTTAAAGCGTCAAAAAAAACCATCTGAATAACTGATGATTGTTCTAGAATAATGTACAAACTGCCCACCTCTGTAATGCAGGTTTTGACAGTATAAATAATGGAATATATATGCATGCAGAATTTGGCCAGTTTAGGAGATATTGAATTTCTTGGCAGGTCGATGAGCAATTAAAAAAAACCCCAAACAAACAAACAAAAAAACCAATCAAACCAACCAACATCTAAAGTCAATATACTGTAAAAATAATTAAGGTTAGGGCAAAGCAAAGAATTATGATCTACCAAAAAAAACCTAAATTGTTATTATTGTGACGATAAAGATGTGGAATTTAATAGCAAAATAACACTGGATTATAGAGACAGGTGTTGGACCAGACCACCTTCAGAGGCCACTACCAGCCTCAACCTTTCTCTGATTCAGAGTCAACCCACTGTCTGAAATTTGATGAAAGATTTATTTTCTCATAGGAAAAACCTCTCAGGTTTATGAAGTCACACAATGCATAGCAACATTATGTTTTTAATTTGTATTTGATGAAGATAATTGGTGAAGAGACTAAGCAGAAGTCTCCACAACACCCTCTGTTGACTGCAAGAGACTGATGCTTCTGCTGGAATGCAGCCAAGATGTATTTTCTCAACGTATCCATGGTTGGAGTCAAAACAGAAAATCTGCAGGCTGCAAATCCTTATAATGCACACCAGAAATTCATATTTGTTCCTGCTCTTTCTGCCATAAAGCTGTAAATTTCTCAGCTTGATTTCATCCTTTTTCAACATTCAACCTACATTTTTTTCAGCAACAAGGAGTCTGTTTTTCTCCATGTTGATTCTTAAATAAACTCTAATGATCTGTGTTCCATAATCCACAAGAAAAATCATTTATTTAAAAGTATTGTAAAGCTTGTCTAATATTTGCTTATTTCATTGTCACAAGAGAAGTGCCTGTGGTGATGTGGTATGGGAATGAAAGTAAAGGAAAAAAGGATATTTGTTTTCTTTTCTTACATTAACTACAATGAAATAAAGGAATATTGGGGAAATCAATTTTTAATATTAAAATGAAACAATTTTAAATACCTTTTCTGCCTGAGTTGTGGGATAGATTGATGAATTTATAACAAATTGGGTGTTCTATATTTATTTTCCATAAGTGAAACACTTAATAATGGACATCTAGTTCAAAAGATTTGAGTGCAGTAATGGTAGTAGTCATGTTTTTAAAACGGATTTTCATACTCTCAGACATTGTCACTGGAGATGTTATATATATGATAGAGACGTAGTTTTACTGAAGGAGAGGATTTAAGAAAGTGATAACTATGAAGAATTACCACCAGGTTAGCAAGAATGGGATTTTTTATCAAATGTTCTGTGATAATTGCCTGGATACCTACTTATATACAGAAAAGTACCCAACTTTTTCTCTGAGGAGTGGTCTACCTTGTTTTTATCATGTAGCCAAGCTATTCGTGCAAGCACTCAGCTGAAACAGACAATGTAAAGTGCAGTCACACCTTCATTTAGCCCCTTGTCCCTGTTCTTTAAGTACAGAAGAGCACCACACAGCATTCTCATGCAGGTGACCAGACTCAATTACACATTTGTGCCTCTCTGTTTACCTGCAGTCTGTCAGTCTGTGGTTGTAGGTGAGCACGTCACATTAGTGTTTGTGAATGAGTGTATATTTTGTATTTCTACACATTTTAGAGATGCTTGATCTAAGATTACAGGACCAGCATTTCCATTTCCATCTTCTGTTTCTAAGAATCTGTTAATTAGTAATGGAAATATTTGTCAGGCTGGAGCTTAGTGCTGTCATCTCTCTAGCAGATATTTTTTGACAAAAAATGCAGTGAATTAATCTTTTTAACAATCTGAAAGTACAAAATAGATATTTTATTGGGTTAGAACTTTAGAGATTATGTTATCATATAGTTTAAAAATCTGGGATTTTTGAAAAACATTAATTTTAGGGAAATAATTTTAAGTGCTTACCAATGACTTATATTATTCCATTATTTTATTTTAATGAAACTTACACCAGGTCATTTAGGAAAATGTGTAGATGGAATCCTACTAAAAATACAAGATAAGCTCACAGACACAAATTTAGTCGAGAAATCCCAAAGTTTCAGCACTGATCCTTGCATCACTTGTTGGGATGCTATAGGTAAGTCAGAAAGACCCTCAAAGGAGAGTTGAACGCCTTGAATGAGATCTGTGGGTGAATGCATATCTATGTCTTTGTGAATCTACCTGAGCCTACCTAAGATTGTGTCCACCTACTTAAACACAGAGTCATGCAGTGATTGTTAATGCAATTTGGGTTATTGCCCTGCTACATTTTAAAATAAAACCAGACAGGCGTACAAGTGCCAGGACAGCTGAAATGGTTGTGTCCATGCTCTGAGCTGCTGGAACACAAGCCAGCTCTGGTCCAGGCACCAAACATAGAAATATGCAACCTCTTTGGAGGTAAAGCACATTAAACTGGCTAGATGACACATGAGCTGAAGAGCCCTGGTTCATAGCTAATCACATTCATAGAATCATAGAATCCTTCAAGATCATCAGGTCCAACATTTGACCAAACACTACCATGTCAACTAATGCATAGTACTAATTGCCATTTCCAGTCAATTCCTGAACACTTCCAGGGATGATGACTCCACCACTCCAAAGCTTAACAAATATTTCAGTGAAAAAGTTCTTCCTGGTATCTGACCTGAACCTCCTCCAGCCCAGCTTGAGCTTATGTCCTCCTTGACATGTCACGTGTTCCCTGGGAGAAGAGACCAGGGCCCATCTTGGTGCAATCTCATTTCATGCAGTTGTAGAGAGTGATAAGGTCTCCCCTACACCTTCTTTTCTCCAGGCAGAAAAGCCCAGCTCCCTCAGTTGCTCCTCGTAGTACTTGTGCTCCAGACCCTTCACTAGCTCTGTTGCCCTTCTCCAAACATGCTCCAGCCCCTCAATGTCCTTATCCTAGTGAAGGGCCCAGAACTGGACACAAGATTGGAGGTGTGGCCTCACCACTGCCCAGCACAGGAGGACAATCCCTGTCCTGGTCCTGCGCTACAGGCCAGGATGCCATTGGGCTTCTTGGCCACCTGGGCACACGCTGGCTGGTGTTCCATCAGCACCCACAGGCCCTTCTCTGGAGGGTCAATTTCCAGCCACTCTTCCCTGACCTTGAGGAGCTCTTCATTCAGCCAATTTAGAGCATGACCAAAGCCAGCTCACATAGAATATGAACATATTCTTAAGGTTGGCAGAGACCCCGCTACCTAATGAAGCTGAAGAGCACCACAACACCAGTAGTGGAAGAGAAGCATGTGGGATTTTCTGCTTTGCATGGTGCTTTTTTTTTATTAATTATGTGGTAAAGGCAATGTGAAGCCAGAGACATGAAAACAAACAAAAAAAAGGCTCCAGGATAAAAATATTCAATGTGCTAAAACAAGTAAGGAGACAAGCAAAAGCAGAGAGTGAGGCAAAGCAGTAAACCAAAGGTCTGCAGAACAGAGATAGAAGATTATGACCCTATTATGCAGTATACCTTACTAACAGGGAACTGAAAAAGAAAAAAAGTACAAACCAACTACAATTGTCTGAGAGAGCTGTCCTGTTCCTCTGCCTCTGTCCCCTAGTGATATACAGTCAGTTCTGATTCCTCATGGTTATACCGTGGTTTCATGCTGGTAGGAGACTTTTCTATTTAAAGGCCTGTTGAGGTCCATAAAGAAATGGTGCATATTTAACACATCAAAAGGAATCTGTCTAGAGATCAGACAGTTTATACCTCAGCTTAGCAAAGTATACAGAACCAGAGCTGTTAAGATGGCTGCCAAGTGTAGAGCCAAATTACAAACCAAAGTGCTTGGTCTTTACCATACCTGAGGGTAGCTGTCAGTCCTTGGAAGAACAGATATATCATAGGTGGCAGCAAAGTGGCTCTTAGCTTGCTGGATCTGACCATAGCGTTCTCTTTTTCTCCATTTAGCTCTTCGATTCTGGAACCAAACCTGTAGTATACAAGGAAAGAATCAACAGGGTAAACAAAATTATATACTGTGCAAAGGGTTTTAGGAAAACAACAGATTTTGGACAGTGGCTTTGAAATTTTCTGTTTATCTACAAAAGAGAAGTTCTCCACCTGAAAATTAATTTTTTGCTGTTTCAATCTTGTAAATATCACACCTGCTTAACTTATTGCTGGCTATTTGAAAGGTACATACTCTTTTGTTTATATTATCTAAAAAAAATACCCAGCCAAAACAAACAAACAAACAAACAAACAAAAACAGCCTGAGAAAGATCAGTCAGTAGCAAGAAAAGAAACATCCTCTTAAATTCCCATGCCCATAGACTTGCTATGATTACCCATAATCTGCCTCCTAGAGGTGTCCATAATCTTTATCAAGTGCAGTAATAAAAAGGCAGGAAAAAAATGGCACAAGAACAGTAGTCTGCACAGCAGGAAAGGTTCCTATAAAGAAGGCTAAAACACCAGGAAGATAATAAAAAGTCACCATGTCACGGACAGTTTTTGAACTATTGTGATTTTTTTTTTTTTTTTCACATTGGTGTTAGGTGACATCTGTTTCTTATAATGGAAGACAAAAGAACTGCACTTTAGACTATGGAATAATTTTGATTTTATGCTTAAATTTCTTTATACTTCTTGGTCTGTTCTGTAATATTTTGACTGTCAAGTATTATATAGAAAAATATTTTATGCTCATTTCTTTCTGTTACTGATAACTGTCATTGTCCCATGGTCATAATAATTTTCTTTTGTCTTTCAGACAGTTTTTAGTTTGGACTGGTTAGGAATTATCCTGATGAATAAAGGGGATTGCTAAGAAAACTAACACTGTATAAGAGTAATATTCAACAAGTCATTATTGCTCTGGTGTAAGCAAGCTCACTGAGATGTTTTTTAAAAAGTCACACTTTTCACTGAACCATTTATTTTTTTAAAGGAAACAATGGCTTTGGTTAGTCATCCTGCTAAATTGATCATTAATTCATTTTGATATATACATACATGAATGGTGGGGTTTTTATAGATACTTCCCATATTTTGAGGGATATTTTCTGATTCCATATTGTGGGATATTTAAAATAACGCTGTTTGGTTTATAATTCCATTCTTGCCTTGATCTTTGGGGAACTCAACCGTCTTTTGATACTGCTTAAGCAACCAGGGTATAATTTTGCTCATTTTGATTCCCAAGGACTTGTGACAGGTGTAGTATGTGTAATCTTTTAAAAGATTCAGCAATCAAAGCAATATAAGTCCTGAGTATATATTGTTTGGAACCTTGGTGGTAAATTTGTGTTATTTATGACACCTGAGGTACAGCAAAAAGAAAAGGGAAGGCAAAAAAAAAAAATCTCCTATTTTCACAGGGTTCATAGGAGGCATCAAGGACACGATAAGGAAATTTAGTCATAAAGTTCTTTCCTTGAAAAAAGACCTTGACAATCTTCTTAAAATGGGTACCAGTTACTGGACTGACATGCAGCAGGAAAGAGAACAACTTAGATAAATTATGTTCAGGTTGGCTCTCTCTGTATGTGTGCAGGACGAATATTAAATTGGATGTTGATTAAATGGTGGTGAAGGGAACTGTGGGTAAGGTATCCAGCTGATCACTCTGCTACACTAAATCAAGCAATTTGCTTGAATTCATAGAAGTAAATGAGAATAAGCACATATTTTTTTCCTTTGACAATCCCTCAAAATGTTTCTGTTTACACTACTTTACTAGAAATTTACTCTTGGCAGAGATAAAGTAACCATTTGCCTCCACAAAGCAATGTGGAAATCTGCTGCTTGTTATCCTTGAATTGCCAGATGCTTGCCTTTAATGACGTAAGGCCTTGCAAATTGCTTAATCTTGTGATGGAATACTCTTGCTACTCTGGATAGAAATGATCAACATGTCCTTTCATATTTAGTATATGAGAAATGCAAAGATCAGTTATCTTTTAAGAAAGGCAAGAACATGTTTAAATAAAGTAGAAATAGATACTCTGTGAAAATCTGATCTAGACATATATTTTTCATTTACTGTCTTCTTTTTAACACTCTTACCTTGCAAACTCTCTAAATCTTAGAAAAAAAAAGTGATAAAAAGTCAGATGACACACTTTAGTTCAATTTCCCCCTCCCTGTTCTCACTGTTATTTTGGTTTTGAAGTAGTTCTCCGTATTCCAGAATTATGCATTTGTTAGAACAGCATTTTAACATTATGCTACCCTCTTTTTAAGTCAAGATTAAATCCCAATGAGCAGAAGTCACACTTGGAAAGCTGTACCAAATTCAGGAGAGAGATTGCATAGAGCCTAAAGAGTTAAAAGCCACCGAACCAAATTCCATCAGCATTGCTGATAGCACATCGACGTAACTGAACACACGGTTTTGGACTCTGTTTTCTGATGACAACAGCAAACGTGATGCCTGCTTGAATAGACATGAAAAAACACTTCTTTATAAAATTAATTAGCTGACTTTCTTTCTGAAAGTGTTTCTGATTTAATTTTAGTTTGTATGCATGTGCACTGATGTCTATTTCTCTATATGCATGTGTGAGTATGTGTTTAATTACAAGTTGTGAAGTTGTTATCATATTCATGTCACTAAATTAAAAAAATTAATCCCAGTCTGTAAGAATCAACAGGACTGTTATTCTCTAAATTGAGATAATGATTATTACCAGAACAGGAGAGATACCTAAAATAAACTTGCAAAATGTGGCTCACACTCTTTTCTAACAGAAGACCTCTAAACAAGGGAAAGGCTGAATTTCCTGGATATTTAGCTTATTTTCTCACCATTGCACATCAAAAGCCATAAATATTATTGAGATTACTATATGAGCATATACTGAATGAATCACATTTGTACGCAGTTACAACACTCAAATAATGTACTATGTGGTCACCAGTATGTTATGTTCCATAAAACTAGAATAACATCATCCATCAGTTATGAAAATTTAAAAACCAGAAACTGTACCTCTGAATTTTGGGATTTCTAAGATTATTCCATAAAGAAAAGATGAAAGGATTATGTTCTTTTATACAGGTACAAAACACACACACACATATCTATGTAAATATAGGTATATAGATATATAGATATTTATACACATTTATGTCTGTGTAGTTTCACTGAACACACTTTGGATAGAAACAAGGAATTTTTAGACTGCAATTTTCATGCCGTAATACACAGAGAATCCTCTGCATCTCAGTTCTGCATTGTCATCAGTCTGAACTACAAGTCTTTAGTGGGATCTTTACATGTAAAAATTTATGTTTTCACTGCCTGGAATTCTACAAGAGATCAAGACAGCTTTACTAGTGATGTTGTTTTCTCATCTTTTAAGCAAGTGCTCAGAATTACAACACAAGCTATTTTAAAAAAAAAGAAGTTATTGTAGCACTACAGCATAACAGCTCATGTCCATATAGAAATGAGGCAAAACGAACTGTTTACTTTAGCTTTACGGGCTTTTGTACAATCCCCAAGAGTGTCATTTACTCGTTCCTACAATGCACAATTTGTCATAGAAATGCTGAAATCTGGCTCCTACCTGGACTCTGGCCTCAGTGAGCTCTGTTCTCAGAGCTAGCTGCTCTCTTACATAGACATCAGGGTAGTGAGTTTTCTGGAATACTTTCTCCAGTTCCTCCAGCTGCAAACTGGTGAAAGTTGTTCTGTGTCTCCTCTTCTTACTGCTGGAGACATTGCTGTCACACTTATCACCAAGTTCATCCAGGTCCCCCTTCTCCTGCAGCCCTTTCACTGGAGACATCCTGAGATTGTTGCAATTATCCATGGGCCTGCTCAGCTCTGTGTGAAGAGGCTGTCCTTCCACTTTAGTAATCCCGTAGTTCACTGCATACAAAGTGGGTTAACAGCTGGTTAATAAATGATCAAGGGGGAAGGAGAGGTGTTTAGATTCAGGAGTTCATATAAAACAGTTTCTCAAGGAACAAGATTCCACCGTGGCGGTGTTATTTCTACGTGAGATCATGGAAGAGGAATTTGTAATATCAACTACAGATAGAATAAAAGTGCTCAATTACACTGGATTTTAAGAGCATTATATCTGAAAATATCATCTGAAAACTTACAGAGTAAGGAGACTGTGCAAGAGACTTGGATATTTTCCCTCTGTCGCTACTGCCGTTAAAGTAGTTAACAATCCATGAAATCAGCATCAGCTAGAGTTGTACAGATAAGGAATCTTAGCCCAAAACAGATTTTCATAGAAGAGGTGCAAAGCTATTGACAAATGTGTCTCTAAATTTGAAAGCATATGTAAAAACCCCTATTTCTATGAAAATACAAACTAACAGTGAAGTAAATTTAATAGTTGTAAACTGACAAATGAGGAAGCAAATGAAACCAAAAATTAAATTCACTTTTAAAATTCAATAAATTCCATATACCTGTTTTTGGATTTGTGAAGTGGAATTGTTTCCAGTGAGGTTTGTTATGGTTACAAAATATAGGGCATTTCTGCAAAATACTAACTTATTAAGAGAGATTGTTTTTTATACTTTGTAAAAGGATAGCAGGAACTATTTGTCTTTAGGTAAAACTTGAGTGGTAGAGATAAATATTTTGCAGTAGCTTTTTAATGAGAAATAAAACATGTCCTACTTTTCAATGTTTTTTACTTATTGCACATCACTGGAAAAGTAATGAGATAAGTTAAAGGTTTCAAAAAACCCTTTTTTTTCTTTGCTAAGAAAAAGGTAGAGAAAAAGAGTCAAACTCTATAGAAATTAAAACTTACAAAGATGATATGTAACATAGTAAGCTTGCTTTGAGATTTTCTCACATTCTCAGTAATTTCTTTTCTTTCAATTCGAGCTGATTGTAATGAAACACAATTTTAGATACTTACCATCAACACATACATAGATAGGAAATGCCCCAAAGCCCTCGAGGCACACAATAAATTAGCTAATTAAGAAAAACTCCAACGTATAAATCAAATTGCTACAGGTTTTTCTTTTTTTAAATTACACTTGAAGAAATCTATCAACATTTCTTACTCTTTTTTTGTACAAATAAAAGAACTTTCTCAAAAAAATACATACTTCAATGACTGTATGAAGTCAAAAAGCATATATTTTTAATCTTATTGCAGCTGATCTTAGCCACGTTTTCCAATTTTTCTAGTAAGTTTTTAATTTTTTTTTTTTTTCTATAGCGATTTTCATCGTGTTGGAATAATGAGAAAGTTTTAAAATGTTTTAAAAAGAAAATATTCCATATTGTCCTTGCCTATAAGCTAGAAACTTTTAATACTTGATAAAAAGTTTAACACTACTATTTGGATGACCGGCGTGGTTTTCGGAAGAATCACCTTTATTCATCATTTGGTAACACGGCAGAGAACTCCGCCGCCGTCGCAGGACGATATTTGAAGGAAGCAAAGATGCCCAAGCGACCTTCCGTTCGCTCCCTGGACGGGCACGGCAGAGCCGGCCGTGTCCGCGCTCCTCCGACCCCGACATCCGGCCGTGCTTTTTCCCGGGACTCCGCTGGGTGCGAACGCCGCCGCTCGCAGCGGGGGCGGGGGTGGCCGCGGAGCGGCCGGAGCGGGACCAGGGGCCGGTCAGGGGGTGCCGGGAAGTCCCGGGGATTGGCCGTGTCCCGCAGCACCCTCCGGGACCCACCGGCCCGTCGGTCCCCCAGGCGGGCTGCCCCGGGGACGGGTGGGCTGTGCCGGCGTGCCCGGAGCTGTGTTCTCGGCCAGCCGGGAGACCCGGGCCGGGGCCCGAGGGGAAGGCAGTGGCTGAGGGGCTCCACTGAAATGAAAAGAGCTCTTCAAAGTAGGCGTTTGCCTTGTCCCCTTTTTTTTTTTTTTTTTTTTTTTTTTTTTTTTTTTTTTTTTTTTTTTAATAGTAGTGGTAGTAGCATTATTACTGTTATTGTTATTTTACTACGACCTGACAGCCCCTTGCATGCCCAGATCCGAAGGCTGCACAGCTGCCTTTGGTCTCTCTGTGCGGGAGAATCCCTGCCCTCCCCCATATATCTCCAGGAGGGAGAATAACCCTGGGATGACGACTCACCGCTGTTGTCCTGGCAGGGTGATGTCCTCTCCAGCCTCACATGATGCTCAGCCCTTTGCAGAGGGTTGAAGGCCTGTACGCATTTGCTGCCTGACGTTTTGCTATAAAAGGACTCATTGTCCAAAGTTTCCATAACGTGCTCCAAACTGCCTCCTGCTCCCATATAAAAGTCACTGTTCTTGCTCGGCTGGCTCTTCAGGGCGAACTTCTCGCTCAGAAAATCCATAATCATCTAAGGCTGTTTGGGAGCCTCTTCCCTAGACAGAGGCTGAACTGTGAGCAAGGGAGGGAGAGCGAGTGGATGGGAGGGAAGGATAGAGAGAGGAAGAGGCGTTCAGTGCTTAGGGAGCTGTTTTGCCTCTGAGCCTTTGATTTGTCTTGTCTTGAAAGGGGAACCCGAAGTTGCTCTTATATCTTGAAGCTCAGCAGGACTTCTTGTGCAACCTCCCATTTCTAATGAATATGAAAATAAGCAAGCAGTCTAACTCCACCCCAGGTCCCCCAAGACCTAATCCCAACACAGGAGGGAGTTCCAGGCCCGTTTTCGACAGACAAATCTGTTTCAGACAGACACAAGCATTCGGGGAGGGTGAGGGGAGAATGGGAGGGAGGGGAGGGAGGGCAAACAGAAAGGACATTTCCCCTCTGCAACCTATTCTCATTTCTCCAGGGATCCTGGAAAGAGTAATCCCTCGCTTCCCTCCCTCTCCCTCCCGGCTCCCTGAGAGTTTAGAGTGAGGTAATTTCAGGGGCACATACCCTCAAGTAAAGGATCTTCTTTAATCGATTTGACTGATACGTCGGTAGCTGCAGACCTGTTCCCTGAAGCTGTAAAATTAAGAACCGGTGTTCCTTCTCTATTAAACAGCTCAGAAGTTTTGTTCTAAACAGAGAAAAAATATTATAGACAGTTGTTTGTGTAGAGGGAATGGAAAAGAGGGAAACTTAAAACTAGAACTCTCTCGCATCAGAAACTGGCCTAAAAGCGAATTTGTCTGCTATGAAACAGATCTCCACCAGTCTGCCTCTGTGTGTGTATTTGGGGTTGCGTGCGTGTGTGTCTGTGCAAAGTGGTTAAAACGGACCTTTATTATAAATCTCCTGAAATAATATCATTGGAAAACAACACTGTTTCTAAAAGAAAGTATTTTTTTAAGTCTTAGGTAATAAAAAGAAAAAGAAATGAGCCATGTATGCATGCATTCCTATGGATATTGGGAAAGCGGGTGGTTTTCACCCAAAGTGTGAGCTTTGAAGTGTTGAATTCCTTGGTCCTTTCGCACATTGATAAGATTTAAAACACAGGCAATAGAGATAGTGGACTATATCGAAAAGGCTCGAATTACAGAAAAGATCTTCCGTGCTTCCTCGTGAGAGGAGTACTCGATGAAATAAAGTAAACCTGTAATTGCAATTGCTTCAGATGTAGATTTCAGCATGGTGGGCCCGCGCTTGTCTTTCCTACTGAGGCTATTTTAGAACCCAATTCGGTGGGCCCTTCCCCCGCTGGGGCGGGGAGGGGAGAGAAGCGAGGCTTTAATGAGTGGCTGAAGTACCGGTGCAACACTGGACAGCCGGGGCTGTGGAGCGCCTTAGAGACCTTTCCTGTGAGCCCAGTCAAAGGTGAAGGGAAGGCCAGTTCGGGACCGGTGTATTTCCCGGCAGGCAGCTTCCCTTCCTTCTTCAGCCGGTCTCTAATTTGATACATTCCCGGAGAAAGGGGTAGAGAGATTTTGTTTTTTTTCAGGTACCACTGTCGAGTAGCTGTGGGCACCATCCGCCCCACGCACGATCGGCCCTTCCTTGCCGTCTGTCAGGAGCGGGCTGCTATGCCCACATCTCCGTCCCAGCTCCCAGCGTTACCTGCCGTCATCACCGAGCTGGGGCTGCGACAGGCGCGGAGCCCCGTCGTGACAGAGCGCAGAAGTGGTGCTCGGGGACTTAGGGTCGGAATTTTTTTTTTTTTTTTTTTTTTTTTTGTGGTCTAGAGGTGTCTCTTTGGCGGGGACGGAGAGAGGTGGAAGCGGTTTCCGTAAGCCCCCGGGAGAAGAGGAATTGAAGTGCCCGCGGTGAGCGGCCAGGTGCGGCGGAGGCCAGCTCTCTGCCTGCCCCGGGGGAGAGGCTGGGGCCTGCCCCAGGGGCCGCTCCGAGGGCAGCTCCCGTCCCCGGATTTCTCATGGAAAGCGACACGTTTCGTCCTTGCACCTTCTGGAACAACGCCTGCTACGGACCCGGGGAAATAGATCCTCTCCCTGCCCCCGCATCTCCGTGCGCTGGCACTTCGGCAGCGTTTTTATAACTGTGCCTTAAAAGCACTAAATGCCTTGGGGAAGGGGGAAAAATAAAGGGGGGAGGGGTGGCAGGGCAGGAAGAGAGATAGAGAGAGGGAGAGAGGGAGAGAGAGGGAGAGAGAAAAAACGGAGCTCTGGATGTCTTTTAAATGAAAGACACATGCAAAGTTTTTGCAGCCTGCGATCCATTTTTATCCCAATAAATGTCCCTCTTTAGAGACAACTATTAAACTCCAGGAAAGCCGAGGATAAGGAGCATCTCCTATGACCGTAAACCCCCCAAGAGCTGCCAGCAGCAGCAGCAGGGCTCTTTGTAGGGAGGCCGGAGGGAGCGCGGTTGCCGCCGCGGGGCCGCGCGTGTCCCGCTGGCGGCGAGGAGCCGCCCCGGCGGCGGCAGCCCCGCTCCCCGCCGAGCTGCTCCGCACCCCGGCAGCCCCTGCACCCCTTCCCTCCCGGGAGGATCGGGCCACCCCGGCGGCGGCGGCGGCTGACCCGCGGGGCCTTGGAAGCGCCGGCCTCGTCTGGGGACCGAGCTGGGGACGGGCTGCGGCGTCCCCTGTGCCCTTCAGCCCTGCTCCTCTGAGAAAACACGACCCTCCTTGCAGCATCTTCCCCCCAGCGGGGATTTATCGCCCCGTCTTGGCGAAGCTCTCCCCGCCGAGATTAGCGCCGACATTTATATATGCGAATATATATATATTTACAATATCTGAGTATTAAATATAGAGCGCGATATCAGCTCTAACCGGGTCTTAAAGTCCGTCCTTCCTCAACAGGAAATACTAAATAAATAAATAAAAATCAGAGTGATTCCACATCACTGTTAGCTCCAGGGACCAAATTCTACTCTCATTTACCTCCGTGCAACCCAGCGGACTTCAAAGGGAAGGAGAGATCTAACCTAGGGGAGAATTGGCGCCACGTATGGCATTCGTTCTCCTCAAAAGCTTGAAAACAGAAAGCTGACTGCAGCCGGCTAAAACCATTTGAGAGGGGTTGGACAGATCCTGGGGGAGAAGGCGGCAAAGGGAAAAAAAATTTTGTGCTGAGGTGAGACAGCTTTGAAAAGCATCTTTCTTCAGGGACCTACTCCCTCCGCCAGGCTGCCCCGTTATTAAGAGCTGCATGCAGATGTGCCGCTGTGTTTCCAGAGATGGAGTATCTCCCAAACCTTCTGTGAAAGGGTGTTATGTGTGACGGAGAGACGTTTCGTGACCAGAGGTGGTGTGAAGGAGCTCGCCCCCGCAGTGCACCGGAGCTCCTTGTGGGAAGCCTGTCCACTGGGACGAGCCGGGCGCGCACACCGCGGGACGCTCCGCGGTCCCGCTGGGCTCTCCTCACCCCAGCTGGGGCTGCCTTACCCCCGCCGTCCTGGCATTCCTTCCCTTCCTGAGATCACAAGTTACAGACCAAGCGTAGGAACGAGGATCCCGTAAAAATTTCAAACGTCTCGCTGCCGAACAGTCGAAGGATCTGTGAAGAGAAATGTGCGCCTGCTGTTCGGACCTCCGTTTCTGGGTCCGCAGCCGCTGCTGCTCGTGATGGCAGGGTCCAGCCGGAACAGGGCTGCTGCATATTGAAGGCATCTCCTCACACCCTTGCGTTTGTTTAAATAAAGTGAGAGCGGCAGCAGTACGGGAGATGATCTCCCTTTCAAATGTCCAGAAATCTCTATCCCCTCCCGTCCCTCCTCCCCATTTCTAATATCGGTTTTTAATATGGGTGGTAGCACAGAAAGAAGATTACATTTTTATTTTTTTTTACACCAACACTTCTCTTCCCTCCAGAGAGGTTGAAGCACTAACTTTATTTAAGGATTGAATGGGAGGAAATTCGCGCTACCTGTGACTCAGTTAAACGAATTTTGGGGGTACTATTCAATTCCTTCCACAGACGCAGACTCCAGTGGTCTGGGAAAATGGAAGGTGAAGCCATGAAGATGAGGGCTGGGTGTTTCCGCGGGAGGGCTGGCCCCGCAGTGAGGGGCGGCTGAGGGATGGTTATAGGGGAAGAAGGAAAGCGTGTATGTTTTCTTGAATGGGATCAAGCACCCCAATACTCGCCGGTGGGGGGAAGGGTGTGTGAAACACGGAGAGAATTGTCTATCTTGAAAAACAGGTGCTCAAATGGTTCAGTATTTTCACAAGCCTTCTGCTTTCTTTGCTGAGGCTTTATCTAGGAGCTCATTTCATGTTCAGACACGGAGATTTTATTGCATGAGATGGGCGTAGGCTCCGGAGAGACCCTCTGAGAAATTAGCCTCTCGGTCTCTGCCACTCGGTCCTGGGAACCGACCTGATGTGCAGAAGTAAAAAAAAAAGATGTAAAAAGACACTCTGTGACTCGCTCCATATCTCTCTCCCAGTGGAATGTGGCGAATTGCAAGTTACAATCCAAACCCTAGCTTGGCTGAGCAATAATTTTCCAGACATCCTGTTTGTGAGAAGAATCATGTGAAATATTCTTATTGCCAGCAAAAAGAAGTGCATCGCCTCTCAAAGAACACTAAAAGAAGCAGAGTTTTGGGGACGGTTGGATTTCCTCCTTTTTTTTTTTTTTTTTTTTTTTGGGGGGGGGGGGGGCGGGGGGGGCGGTTGGGGTATGTGAAGCATCAATATTTTAATCCCTGAAAATAAAGATTGTGTTTCGGATTTCCGCAGCCAGGCTGCAAAAGGTCCCAGTCCAAGCCCCCTTTCACAAACTTTCTTCCTAACAGGCAGGTTTTGTTCACCTGAGCAAACACAAATCGGTTCTGGTGTACGTGGATAGCTTTAAGATTTTCCGTTCGGAGCGGAAATGTTTAATTGACACTGTTTGGAGTGACTTTACCAGAAACCTGGGATCTGTAGGTTCAGAGATCAGTGACAGTGTAGGAGCAAATCGACTACACTTCTACTCGGTATCTTCATGTTAATTCTGCGTGGGCAGCGGACGGTTCTATTAAGCCCCGCTCACCTCGCACAGGGAAAGTGGTGTCACCTCTCTTTAGGCTGGCCCGAGCCTGGAGCCTTTCCCACTTTTCCAGCCAGGCTCGAGGTTCAGACATTTCCAGGTCTAGTCCACAAAACAGCCCGAACGTAACGACAGCAACCATTTCACGGTTCCTGCAGTTTGGCACTTTAACAGTAATACCTCAGCTGTTCGGGAGACATCCTGTATGACACCTGCGCAGATAAAATGAAGATTCCATGTGCCTCAAAGGCATATTCAGGGGACAGGCAAGAAATTTGTTGAATGGGAAAGTTATCCCGCTAGGAAAGAAGGATTGCTGTCAGGGCTGGACAAACCTCGACAATTTTCTTCTTGCAACAGGTAGTGACGCTACTTAAAACTTTTTTTTTTTTTTTTTTTTCCGCAAAATGGGATGAGATAATATTTAGTATGTTGATTCAATCTCAGCCTCATAGGAAATCTCAGCAGAGATGCTCTATAAAAGAATTAATCTCTTATCTTGATCTAGTTCAAATTATAATGAATCCTACTTACATATGTGTTACAAAAATCCTACACGAATTTAATCTATGCTTCATCGGACAGCTATTGTAGCCCTTTATCAAGTTTAGAAAGGATTTGAAAGTTGGGTGGTGGGACTCAAAGCCCCGCGCATTTTAGCACCACCAGAAGCAGAGATTTGCTCCTAAAGATGCCTCTCAGCTCCGATAGACATATTTATTGCCCTCCACGCCTCCTGCGCCGCCGCACATCGACTAAGAGTAGGATCTGACTTCTCCTCGGGATGTTAGGTAAGGCAAGCTCTGCCTGCAGCCCCGGAGGAGGCGGCTGTCCCCCCGCCCTTACCGGGGGACAAAGCTTCTGGCGGCTTCGGCCGAGCCGGGCTCCAGCAGCCGGAGCGGCTCTTCAGAAGCCAAATCCTCTCCCTCTCTGCCAAGCTTTCCAACAAATTATAGACATATTCGCAAGGCAAAAGACAAACACCGTTCCTCATATCACAGAAACAGACGCCTTAGGAGAAAACTCTAGTCGTGAAAAAGCAGGCTATTAGGTTTTTACGGGTGAACATTTGCTTCTCCTCCCACCCTTACCCCTGGAATTTTTTTCCAAGGAGCGGGCCGTCCCCCAAAGGAGCTGACAGCGAGTTTTTAGTGAACGGTTCTGTCTAAATTATCCCTTTCGCTCTCCCATCGCGAACCGACACTGGGCTGCCGGGCACTGAGCATTAGCGTACCTATGCAAGGGAGCGAACTAAAAGCAAAGCCTTCCTTTGCAAGCTACCCAGCCTTCCCTGACGCCAGTTTGATTGGTACTGGGACGATTCCGAAAATATAAGGGCTACATTACCCGAGTGACCCGAGGCTCTGAATTTATCGAGAGGCCTGGAGAGTGTGTGGGGGGCTGCCTTGTCATCTCAGATGAATTGATTTCTTCTAAGGCATGAAATATGGGTCGGCATTGTGGTTTCTAAGCACGAAGGTAAAGGAAGGTGTGAGACAGAAGGGGCAGGGTCTAAGAAATAGATCCCTGTTCAAGTTGGAGGTACTAACAAATGGATGCATTGAGCTGCTTTGACAAGGATTGCCGGTTTTCAAGGCTACCTCCTTCCAAAGAACCCTTGCTCTTTTTCTGCATCCTCCCCCCCCCGCCCCCCCCGCCATTGCGATGTGTGCTAGATGAGATTAAAAATGTGTAATTCAGCAATGCTGAAAGCCACAGAGCAATTTTATTCCGGTCTTTCAGCACCACCTCTGTACAGTCTCAGCCTTATTTTGTCATTTGCTGAGAGCTGCCTGTATCTTTTGAAACGCTAGCCTGCATTAAGGAGCATCTATACCCGAGCCTTTAGACTCTCTGCCCTTCTTACCAGAAACGGCTAGATGGATACAAAAAAGAACTTAGTGGTTAACCGATACGCTGCTAATATTTCATCCACGGGCCTCCTTCTCCTCCTACTTTAAAATTTCAGCTCTTGGAAAAACAACATATTTTAAGCTTTCCACACAAATATTGATATTGGCAAATAAAGCCAGCCCCCAGCCTTTGGTTAGAGACAGTCTTCTTTTTGTTTCTACCCTGGGCAATCCAAATTAATCCACTGTATTACAAATTGCTTCGAAATATTTCGCTTTTCCTGACAAATCCCATACCCGGCATATGTCACCATGAGAGACATTTTTCCTAGTCCATTTGTGTGCTGGCTTTTTCTAGAGTGTATCAGACAGCGATGGGCAGTGAGGAGATGGCATGACCCAGCAGGAAATTCTCTTACTTCTGTTTGCATTTGTGCTGTGGCAAGGCACAAAATATTTCATGCTATCAAGTAATCAGGTAGAGCACAACTGCGCAAGCTTGAATCTTTGCCTCGCCTCCTGTTCGCAGGGCAAGAGGTGCCCACCAGGTGACAGCAGGTCCCCCACTTCGATCATTTGCCAGCACAGCCAGCGCATCTCCCCCGAACAGGGACAAGTCATTGCCGCATCGCCCTGGCCGAGGCTCTGAGCTTAATCCGGCACACGGCCAGACTGCACGTAACATGAAAGGCAACAACTTCCCGAGTCATTACCTGAAATTAAATGCGAATGAAAACGGCACAAACGTGAAGGGGCTCTGCAAAATGCAGATTTTTGCTATTGTTTTTGTTTTGTTTGTTTGATGCTTAAAAAAATAAAAATATTTTCGGTTAAATGTCGCATAGAAATCCATGAGGCTGGCCCCGCAGTGGAGAACGAAGCTGTCGCTGGCGGAATGGAAGGCAGGATCTGTGCCGGATTGCCGGACACAGCCCCTCGGTGTCGCTCCGGAGAGGGACGCGCGCAGCCGCTCCGAGCTGGCACCGGCCGCAGCCGCACCTCTCACAGAACCTGCAAATTAAAAAGTAAACTGCGAGGCAAGAGAAACAGCCACCAGAAGACTGCCACTTCTGGAGACTGTGAGGTCGATATTTTTACTGTCTTATCGCCTATCCGCGTTTTTCTAATCCCGCAACAATCCTTGTTTCACGTACAGGACACCAACGTTTAAAGAAAAAAACTGCTGGAGAACTGTGTTCAGTCACACAAATAGCAATGTATTAGACAAACGCGCCAAGCTTACGGCTGACCTGTGTTCTTGCAATGAACAACCTCTAGAACATCCCCTACCCGGTAATGGTGACAAATCTCACAATATTTGGACAGAACAGTTCTCATCTCATGATCGGAATGTAGCAGGAACATACAGCCCTGTACAGCTCATTTTATTTGTGGACGTTTCTTTTTTTTTTTTTTTTTTTTTTTTTTTTTTCAGATCACGGCTCACAAGCACAGAAAGTTCTGCCGATTTGAAATAGAGGCATTTATCCTTTATTAGAATTTAATTAGTTACAGCACTCTCTCTAAAAAGCTGTCTTCCATCTCAGGATATATGCGGAACACCTTGACTGTGGCTCAGCTACTCGGTGGTGCTTATTTGCATGCAGAATTGAGGTAGCACCTCGCAAAAAAAAAAAAAAAAAAAAAATTAAAAAAAAAAAAATTGCTGACTTCTGGATTCCTCGTATAAGCGTAATTTAACAAATGAATAAGATAGGAATAAAGAAACCCCGACCCTTAGCTATTAACAAAGGTTTTATCACTTAACTTTGTGAAATCGGTATTTGTTGTTACCCACATAAAATGCTCTTACCTGCTTTATTGTTAAAGAGCTATCAATTGCATCTCAGTCAGAAGTAATTTTACATACTCCTAGGTATTTGGCTTATTTAATGTTTTACGGAAAACAAACAAACAAGCCGCTATATAAGTAGCAATCAATCAACTAAGAAAAAGTTACTAACTCCAAACAAATCTATTTAACATTCGAATGAAGACCAGGGGAGGAATAAACAGTAGTCCTTGGCAGCTAGTTAGGTACTGACCTGTTGTGTCAGCATCTGTCACCAAAATGACTGGAGGAAGTGCTCATAAAGGACAATCCACTTGTCTAAATGACCTGTAAATAACAGTGTAGCTAATAGTGTCATTAATTTCAACTTCTAGTCTTTGTAAGGGTGGTCAGTCTGGGGAATTTAGACAACATTTCCACTAAAAATCTCTCTGGAAATCCAGTCCCTGTTCATTTGGCATCACGGAACTTTATGAACATCTCTCCCATAGGTATTTTATTGCTAACAAACCTTCAGCACAACTTGGCACCAGAAGGCACCAGAATGTAGCCAAGGGCACGTGGTCAGCATTTTCCTGTCCATCATCTACCTTGAAAACCCGGACAGCAGTTCTCCACAAGACTCAACTCTCATTTACTTTATGTATACTGTTACTTGCAGGCCATACCTGTCTCCTTCCCTGCACTTGGCTTATTCTTCTGACTTTGTGTGAGAAGAGAGGGGTCCCATTCCTATTGAACCACACTGACATTCCTGACTACTTGACATCCCAAACTCATATCTATGGAGATATATATGAAAGTATATGCAAAAGTATGTATGAAAGTGTACATGAATGTATAGATATACATCTCCCACACAGGCTCTAAAAACTGCAGTGACTGACACAGATTAATATTCAAACACAACTATGTCCCAACTGCTATAATAGTTAATTTGTTTTTCATTCATGACTGTAGAAAGAAATAAACAAAACATTAAAACCCTAAGTTGCTGGGGGTTGGTTTGCTTGATTGCGTTTTTTTTTTTTCTCCAGCTAGTACAGCTAAGTACAAACTGCTTGGAACTCATATGTAACGTCAGGCAATTCAATCTTTTATAATATAATTATGAGTTTTGGGGGCCATGTGGTAATAACTACTTTTCATATCAGTTTTTCTGACAAAAGAAAAGCATATTAAGATTGCACAGTATCCCAGAATATTAGTCTGGCTTCCATGAATGCTAATAGAAGGAATTGCAGTATGTATCAAGGAAAGACTGTAGTTTCACAAATATACATTGCCGTTATCGCGAGACTGCAAAATTAAAATCAAAGAGATATTAATCCAATATATTCCTCATAGTGCTTTTAACAATTGTAATGGAAGACCAAGAGACAGTTTTGCAGCCATGTGTCTGGGGCCAGATTTGGATGCCACTTGTGGCAAGCTTTTTAAAAATGTAAACATTATGTACAGTGGACATGCCTTTAATGAATGCATGCTCGAATAATAGGATTATTAATAATCAAAGATAATGATTTACTAAGTCAAAATGTAACACCAATTCACCCTGCAGCAAAGCAATGTTTATGCTATACATTGGCTATTCACATATCTGTTAAAACACAAAATGCCTTTGAGCAATCTTTTGGGTCAGCATGGGTACTGTGTCTGAAGAAGGTAAATCTGCAATTCATTTAGCGAGAAACATTTCCTCACAGACTTTTGTCATTCAGGTGTGGGTGATCTGACATTAGCACCTCGTTAACGTGCAGACTATGCCTTTGGGGAAGTTCGTTTGTTTGTTTGTGTTTGTTTGTTTTTGTTTTTGTTTTCCTGTTGCTGTAGGTGTTTTTCCTGATGCCGGGTTGAAACAACAGCGGGTTTAAAGAACTACTGATCACACCTCCAAGGTAGGTTGCACAGGAAAGGACAGTCCAGGGTTCTGTTCAGGAGAGCTCATAGAAAGCTCTTCAGTTTGCTTTGGCGAGTAACGCCCAGAAACTGTTCAACACATAAATGCACCTTGCTGTTTTCTTCTTTGTTTCAAATGAATGCTTTTCTGCATTCC
The DNA here is from genome assembly GCA_027886175.1 of Phylloscopus collybita. Classification (NCBI taxonomy): domain Eukaryota; kingdom Metazoa; phylum Chordata; class Aves; order Passeriformes; family Phylloscopidae; genus Phylloscopus; species Phylloscopus collybita. Next base: position 41,284,862 of record JAJNNQ010000137.1, on the reverse strand, counting down.
TGAGTCTCAAGCTTCATACACACAGGGGAGATTTTTTAAAAGAGCTCATTCATATGAAGTCCTTCCTCCTTAATGTTAAAGGATCTTCAGGAAACTGAAAAAAGGGTCGAGGATATGATGCTAGCAAGCCTGGAAGAAGTCTGAAGCACTGCAAAGGCAGCAGGGCATCCAGGAATGCAGTTCCAGGGTTCTGTGATATAGGTTTTGCTGGATTGTCACTGACTCACAGCCCCTCCAAACACAGAACAGATTAACAGAGAAACTTAAGAATATGTTCTTGTCCTAAATGGGAATTACTGTATCGGGGGTAGGTGTGGAAGGGACAATGAAATGAAAAAGAGCTAACTAAAATAAAATCCCCAAAAGACCCATAAAACTGCTTGAAGAGTAGGGCTTGAAAAATTAATGTTGCACCTTGCACATTTTTCTGTATTTGATCAGACATACTGTACTTTGAACACTGTGATTCTGAGAAAAATGTGTTAGATACAATAAGACCTCATCTTATTACACATTGCAATGTTATATAATGAAAACAGCAACATGTTTTGGCATATTTTATACCTTAATTCACGCTGAGTGTATTACTTAACTTATGCAGACTAAGCATATTATGAACCTAAAAGACTTGTCAGTTAATATTGTCACTGCAATTTATAATTTAGTGAACAGTAAATTAAAAAGCTACCATTCATCTTTGCAAAATAAAAGGCCTCAAAAAATGTTGCCAAACCGCTTTATTTAGGCTGGGAGATATTTCTCATTCAGAAACACCCTGAAAACAAAGAGATTAGGTATGATAATTTTTATACAGCAGGTATTTTTTGATATAGATGCAGATACAGATATAGATGATACAGATATAGAAATATCCCTTATTTACAGCTTTGGTGGTGTGCAGTACACTAGGGATACTCTAGACAAAAGAAGGCACAATCTGCAAGAAGTGTTAAGTTATGAACCTCTTGATTTTGTATTTTGATTTCTAGTTAACACCTGCAACAGTGGCTACACACACTACCAGGTGCAGCAGCAGCAATCTTGAAATAACAGTTTTTCTGAGACTTATAACCTTGGTGTTAAAAACAAAATCAAAAAAGCTCTAGTATTTGTTGGTGACATTTAAAAGTCATTATAAAGCAGACCCTGAAATCAAGCTGAACTAACTTGGTACATTTGGAAACTAACTAGGTAAGATAAACATCTACTGACATTTTATACCCTGTTGACAACCACAGCATTTCTATAGTCAGGTTAAGCATAATTCCCCAGAAAGGCAAAGAAATCTTTATGAAATAGGGTGCAGTGACTTTTCAAACACAAAGTGATAGTAAGAACAGGACAGTGGTTCAAACAAGCAAAATCATTTACTGGAGGTTTTCCATGAGATCAGCCATATTTTTATCTGAAAACGAATGCAAGTATTCACAAAAATGGAGATAAATGCTTTTAACACATAGTTAGATATGTATGTTAGCATAAAAAACATTTTACAAAATAACATCGCATGTTAATTTAAGTACATTTTAAAAACAGCTACAATGCAAGAATTTATGTTCTTTACTGACTGAAGTTTCAAGTCCCATTACCCTTTCCACCTCTTTCTCCATCTACAGGGAGTTGTCACTTACAAAAACAGACAAGGAAATACCAAAGACAGCCTTTTTCTATATCCAATTAGCAACTTATACCCTCAAAGTGGAAAGTATTAAAATAATGTTAGGCTTTGAAATCAAGGAACATTTTCTGTCCTGTATGGTGATGGACAAAGCATTGACTAGAAGTAATGAGTTAGATACCCAGGAACAGTTGAAACAGTATTTCTTCTTCTCTAGATTTCCTTGAACCTCAAAACATTTACACATGAGTCTGAAGGAGCCTGTCTACGTGAAACAATTAAGTTGGGTTAACAGTTACATGTAGATCTAATTTTACATTATCCCAGAACAAAATGAGAACCATTTTTTTTTTAATCCTCTAGGAAACAGAAGTATTTGAAAGTACAAATCCATAACAGGTTGCTTTTTCATATTATGACAATAATTTATGATGAAAGATCTAGAGGACTACTCATATTCCTAATAAAAGTGCATGCTTATCATTTGTATACTGGTTCAGTAAAATATTCTAAACAGACTTCTCTAAGAATGGCATTACTGGCTGTTATAGCTCACAACACAGTTTGCAAGCATGTATTTTATTCTGTGAGAAAACAAGAATTCAGTGTTTCAATATGTGATGTACATCCCATGAACATGAACCCTTATTACTTTGGACTTCTCATCCAGTTCTTATAAGCGAGCCTAAACTTAGTCACTGTACAACAAACCTTGTTGAGTTAATCAGTTCTGCATTCTATACCACATGAACATATAAGCAATTGAAAACACAAACTATGATAACTTACTGACAGGTATAAAATACTTTGACCAAAAAATCCCACAAAACCCAAACCACTGTAACCATGTATAATAAAATAAGTCAAAAGTAGTTAACTGAAACTGGTTTATTGGTAATAAAAGAAAATCCAGCAATTGATATTCAGAGGCTTAAAAATAAGCAGCTTTTCATATGCTCTGCATGTTTGATTAAATCAACTAGTTATCTCCAATATTCAGCTAATATTTTTAAACTTTTGCCTTTTTTTGCCTGCTCCCCATCCTCCACTTAGCTGCACTGGATGGTCTCGAAATGATATCCGCTCTCTATGAGATGGACCCAAACATGATTTTTCTGGAGTAGAAATATTCTTTTCTAAACAACAAAACAGACATGAAATTAAAAACCAACCAACCAAAACTCTAAATTTCACTGTACCATATTCTTTTCAAGACAATACTATTTCTAGGTCTAATTTGACAGGACAAAATTTTTATGTATGGCTCACCATTTAAAAGTAATACAAGTATTTTCACAAGGTAGTACTTTAAAAAAAATAAACTCCTTAATCAAAAAGACAGTAAAATTACTAAACAAAATTACCATCTTTTTATCCATTATCTGTCCATTTTGAATTTAAACACTTACAGAGATACTCAATGCTTCTGACACAGAAACTCATCTTTCAAGTGGATGAAGAACTAGTTCAGATGATGTATCTAATTAACAAGTGGCTATATTAGAACAAATAAAAGAGAGATTTCTTTTCTTCAAAACTCAGGAATACCTAAACTTAGATGCTGGATGGTGCCACAGTGAAATTTAAGAACACATAGGAATATGTGAAAAAATCACTTTCATTGTCATGCATACAGATGCTTGAGTAATTTAGACAAGTTTCTAAAAAACTCTTCGGAAAATTATTTAAATAAAATAACCAGTAGGCATCACCCAAGATATAATATTTATTTAACATAAATTAACACTTAACACCTGATAATATCTTTCATTGACATCTGTAAGAAAGAAAACATCTGTGGAAGACAACCTGAAATTTGCAAGAGAATTATATGATGTTCACAATACAACAATTCATGTCTGTGAATATATATATAAAAAATCAACATGCCAGCTTATCAAATAATATTTTATGAACAACTTTTTGCCACTTACCAAAGGAAAATACTATTACCTACATAGTTTCAGTATTTTTGATATTTTTAATTTTTAGTTCTTCTCAATAGAAAAATTAAATTTCTTACAATACATAGTGACAAAATAGTAGAACATCATTCTATCTACCAATATATAAAACATAGCTATAAATTTCGAAGAATAAGAGTTTCTTTATTTTCTCATGAATACTTTCCTGTAGCCTGCTTGATCAAAATATCAAGAGGTTTTCCCAGCCTACAGTGCCATTTCTTATGAATTCTTAAATTATTGCAAATGTATCTTATAAACAGTTCTCTCTTTTGGCAACCAAGAGCTTTCAAGTATTGTTAACATTATCTCCATTCATCTTCTTATGGCTCTACAGATGTAGTCAATTGTTTTCTTCTTAAATATATAATTTACTCTAGATGATCTCCTAAAGATTTAAAATTCTGATATTTTGTCTTTACAGCATTCCCAGTTTCCTTGTCTTTGGATTATTTTATTTAACACCTCAAATGGTAGAAGATCTCTCTAGTACAGAAAGTAAACTTTCCATTAATTATTTTGCCTGGGAACCATAACAAATTCACTGAAGACTGAAACCCTCAAATCAATAAATTAAGTGGTTAATTAGTGAAACTTCAAAAAAAATCTAACATGGTAATAACATATTTTTAATTGCATGCCTTTAATTTAAAGAAATATTTTATGAAATTGAAAGCATTGTTAAACAACAAAAATAAAACTGGAATTTTTTGTTAAAATAAAAACAAAAAGAAAATAGGTATTGCATATTTAAAGTGGAAAACAAAACTGGGGCTAACTTGTGCTTTTTCTGTGTACTCATCTTCGACATGGTATCCACAATACAGCTAAACAAGACATATCTATTTTTTTTCCTATATTTTGAAAAAACCCCACATTTGATTACACCATTTTTAAAACAGAATAAAAACAGATGCTAGAAAGAGCCTATCAATAATGAATTTGAAAACTAGTCTAGTAGTGATAGAATCAATATAGGAAGACAGTCAGTCAATCTAATCCTAACTGCCTGATCTGGATTATTTCTGGACTAAAAACCTCACTTGTTTATGAACCTATGTGCACTGCTAAATAGTATTTTCATGATGGATTTCAGTTATCTGTAAATGTACGTTTTTTTCCCTCTCCACTTGTAATTTTATACAATGCATTGGAAGAAATATATTGTCCTTATATGAGTATGAAATATGTATTATGATTCCATTAACAAATCCCAATGACTTGCTGTATGCGGGTTTAACAAACCAGAGGCTCTCTCCCAAAGCCTGACAGTCATGGGTCTTTTTTTTTTTTTTTTTTTTTTTTTTTTTTTTTTTTTTTTTTAATCTAGTCTCGTTAGACTTCATAGCATCTACTTTAAACTTTATTATACATTTGTGACCTAGAAAAAATTAATTGAAGCACAAACTAACTCTGTATTCTTTCTTTCCACCCTTTATGCAGTTCTCAGCACTATTCAGCCAAAGAAAATAAAGTCATTCTAGAGAATGATCAACTAATTTGGAATGAAGTATCTACAGAGGGTTTTTTTGTAAATCACTGCAAATCATTCCCTTTTTATGTCCCATCTTTCCATCTTTGAAACGGGCAGAATGATGTTTGCACTTCTGATAAAGCACTTTTGATATCTACTAAATAGTACTAAGAGATGGGTATTATTATCAACACTGCTGTTGCAGTTATCAGTCTGACTAGAGTGATGAAATACAGAGCTGGAATGGAGAACCAACAGCCTATCCCCTGAAGAAGAATTCTCAAGGACAGATAAATCACACCAGCATAGTGCAGTTTGCTCCTATTTATATCACAGCTATTTCTCAGATGTTACACTAGTGGCTATTGTAACTGCTAGTGGCTTAAATATTATTTATGTTTGAAAAATTGTGTCCTAAAGCAAAGAAACCTCATTTATAATGAAGGTATTAGTTGAATATGAGAAAGGGTTTTGCTGCAGTTCATTTTCCTAGAGTTTAATGCAAGACCAAACAGAAAGATTAATGAAAACATAAGAACAGAATCATAGATTCATGAAGGTTGGAAAGGATCTCTGAGATCATGGAGTGCAATCGTTAACTCAGCACTGCCAAGTCCACTACTAAACCATGCCACCAAACATCACATCCACATGTTTTTTGAACATTTTCAGGGATACTGATTCCACCACTTCTCTGGTCAGCCTGTTCTAATGCTTGACCACTTCTTCAGTGAAAAAATTTTCCTAATATCTAATCCAATAATGATAATCCAATAATGAATGGAATGTGTTGCAATTATAAGATGTACCTGATTGATCATACATATGCCCACAAATTACTATGCTTACTTTTACTTCAAGTCTTTTGCTATTCCAGTGAAAATCTAGGTATGAATATTTCACATGTGCTCGAGTAAGAGCAGCTTTGCATTTAAGTGTAAAGTAAGCATCCAGGTAGAATCTTGCAAGAAGTAAAAAAAAAGGCTATAAACCAAAAAAACTCAGTGACTTTGTTGTCAATACCTGTGTTTACAACAGATTTTTGTATTCTGATTTTCAAACAGGCAACTTTTTTTCTTCAGAAATATTCAATAAAGACATCTTCCTTAGGAAATGGTTAGAATTTTGTCTAGATCAAGGTATGAGAGAAGACAAGAGTCTGGTAAGGGATGACAATGGCACTTTGAATTAATAGACTTAACCTCGAAATGTTCCTTAAAAAACATAATCTTGTTAAAAAAAAAAAAAAAAAGCCACAAACCAGAAAACAAACCCAAGTTTCCAAAACCCCCAAAATCATATACAAATGAATCCTTAATATTTTTCTTATATTTATGGGTTTGGGTTTTTCTTTGAGGGACCTTACATGTTTCTCTTACAATATTAGTAATGGTGTGAACAGTTTTTATGGCATGCTCAGATTTGCAATATCTCTATTCCCCCCTAAACTGCAATGTGTCCTGCAAATAAATGGTTCACACACTAGCATATGAGTGGATCAAATTACTACCAACATAATTTCTTAATTGGTAAAATAAAGGTGACATTTGCAGTCATATTTTGCTATATAGAGGCAAATATTTCATTAATATGCATACATACATACACAGGTATGCACATGTGCATTTATGATTTAGGAAGAATTGTAAGTATAATCACAATAATTTTATTCTATATTATGCTCTTCAAGTGTATTTGTAGTGGGCCTTGCGCAAAGGCAACAACGGAAAGATTCACACTGTTTCAAGATACTATCTTTAGTATCTTTACTAAATAGAATTAGATATATATTAAATGTAAACTAACATGTTTCCTAAGCATAAATTAGAAAATTACATTTGGTTTACTATATACAGTACTGATATTTTTGACAACAATTATTATTATTATTATTATTATTATTATTATTTTTATTGCCATTACTTGTACTAGAATTAAATAGAATCTGGCAAGTATATTAAGTATAATTTAACATGGTACATGGTTATTCAAATACCCACTGATGTGGGAACAAATCTTAGCCAAGAAAAGCAATTTAATTTCTCCTATACTAAAGAAGCCTTTAGAAGACAGGCTCTAACACTTATTTACTATACATTAATTTACTTTAACAATTTAATATATGAAGCTGCAGTATGGTCTGAGAGACCTTCAGATGCCTGTATATATCAAAAAACTATTTTGAGTATGTGCTGAAAGCTTGTCTTGGGGTAATGTCACATGCTTCTATTTCTAAGCAGTCACTTTTTGGTTGTTTAATCTGTTTTCTGCTATCGATTTGTTCTGGTCTTTTTTTTGTTAAAGCCTGGGTCTTTTAACAAATGTCAAGGTTTATATATCCACTGTTTTGATAAGTAATGCAATATGTAAAATGCTTTGAATGAAATTCTTGGTGTCCAAGAAGAAAAGCTTTGTTAAAAAGGTTACGATAGAAATTTTGTGATGCATAGTAGACGTCATAGGACATTTATCGATCCACCTAACGTTGTGTGTCTGGAGATATAATTTATTTCAAAGTCTTTAACATATTGTATTACTTAAAAGCAAATACAGCATAAGAAAGCATGGAGAAAAAAACCTCAACATTTTAATGAAAGTGACCAGAACGAATTCTTAGCAGCAAACGATTTACATCAATTTAAGCCCTAAAAAGGAGGTAGGTTCAGCAGGTCTGTGAAAAAGGTAAATGTTACAATACCAGAAAACTTAACTTTTCAAAAATGTCACTTTTGGCTAACTTGAAGTTGGATTTTTTTTTTTCTTTTAGTTACATTTTTGCATAAAAATATTTATTTTGCTGCAATTTTACATTATATTTTTTCATTTCTAAATATTTAATTAATTTCTAATATTTATTTAATTTCTATATGTAAATAGCATTGAAAAGTCTGGAGATCAATTGATATGAAATACTGCACGATATGTAAAGATATATCCCTTTTTTGTATGGAGATCTGAAGAAAGAATATACTCATGATTAGTATTTTTTAAAGTAAATAGTGGTTTTAGTTAGTAAATAGTGAATTTGTAAATCGGCATGACTTCATGTTGGTAGGACTAGAGACTAGTTCTAAAATTTTATAGAAACAAGGTACTTAAATTTCTTTGTTTATCAAACATGGATGCTCTTCTAACTAGATCATGCTGACAATTCCATACTTGAATAATCTGAGCTCTAAAATGTGTTTTATTCACATGGAGTTGAAAGAGCTAACCATTTACATGAATATATTATAAACATTTATTAAGTACCATTCCACACAGTTAAAATAAACGTAATAAACATAGTGCTCCAAATACATTCCTGTAAAATACAACTCTTTTGTAACGACAAAAAAGACTTTCAGCACCACTACCTATTAAAGCTCAATATCTATTTTGTGTTTCAGCTCCTTGTCTATTTCCCCAATTCTGACCATTTAGGATGAAATTGAGCGTCTGCTGAAATTTTCTGAAAGGTTGGTCACTTCTAAGAAAATATGTAAAATATCTATGCTGCCCTTTGCAGAGGAGACCTGAAATCAACCAAATAACAGAGCCTTCCTTTCAGGATATGTCCAAACTTGGATCAAGTATATATGAATTCAAGCTTTTCTATGATCAGAGAATGAATTCTTGATCTTTTGGGCGATATTCACTAAAATACCAGTAAGTATGAAATATGCTTTACCATGATATTACATGGAGCTAAGCAAGGCTGTTCCTAAAGATAATGTTGAAGATCATGCTAAGTCAGGGAACTTAAAAGGCTGCTTGTTTCATGTTGTCTGTGGCAGATGGAGAATAGCTACAGGAACCATGAAGAGGGTAAGAATCAAAACTCCTACAAGAAAACTTAGAGAAGAGGCAAAGGGCTGCAACTAAAATCCAAGAGAGAAATGAGACTGACTCAGAATCAAGGTGAGAGAAACTAAAGCTAACTTGGTAAACAATGCCCTGGCACAGCTGGCACAAGAGACTTGAATGACTTGACGAAGAGTCTTGACAGAGTAGGGAGAAAAACATGGGAAAGAAGAAAACTGTGAATTAGCAAAGGGAAACTGTTTAAGAATAAAGAAGATGGACTACGGGGCACTAGAGGATTCCTAACTCTCAGCACTAACATAATTAAAAGAAGTGAAAATACAGGTAACAATAAGGAAGAACACAATAAGTACATTAAGAGACAGGACTCAGGATCTGCCTAAACAGTATACTAAACCAGGCCATATTTGGAGGAGGTCTAAACTAGATGATGAATCTGAGGAATACTGTCAGGAATAATCTGGATTCAAAAAGAAACAGAGACTGAGAGGAAGAAAGTAATCAGATCTGTAGAAACAAACAGAAGACTTGATGGTGTATGAGGGAAGGAAGAGGGGATGGGAGAGGAAGCTTATGCTGCAATAAATTGGAGGACAAAAACAAGAACCACTCAGAGTAAAAGAAAGGATTACGGAACACCAGTGTGGAAAAAACAGCAATGAAAAGAGACAAATTAGAAGGAAAAAAAACAAGGAAAGAAAGAGTGCCTTGGGAAAGAAGATCTTATAGATCTTTACCATCCAGTGCAACAATCTGAAGTAGCCCAACAGAAATTACTGGACCTTTCGATGCACTGATTTAAGAAATATTTTTGAATCTACTTTGAATCTACAAACATTCCACAGCAAAGGAAACACAAAACTGTTATTATCTACCCAAATCATAAGACAGAAATCCTTATCATTGGTCTAATGGTTCCACGTTCCAAGCAGATATCTAAGTGAACTATAAGCCAATATCTCGAAATGGATTTTTTTTTAAGCTGGTTTCTCTTCAAAAAAACCCCACACTGAAGAACTCCTAAACCCTAGTAGAAGAGCATGAGGCTGTAAAATTAAGCACTTAAAATTTAGAATATGCCTCTGTGTATCTGCTCTTGAATTAGTTTCATAATTGGAAACACAGATGATGAAATTACATGAGATCATGTATCATTTTTTCTCCCTAGCCTGTTAAATTCAATGAAAGCAAGTTCTACATGCTCTTTAAAATCTGCATTTAGGTATTTTTTTAATATGCAACCTCAAAGTGAATTAAGCAGCATCTTGTAAGATGTCATTCTGTAGTCTGTTCAAAAAGATTAGATATATGTTGTTTGATAGTTAACCAATACACAGAAAAATATGTATGCATGAAAGAAATGCACAAGAAACCCCTTGATAAAATATGAGCAAATTCATAGAGAACTTAAAAATGAGATGCTTATTACACAGAGAGAGTTTACAAATCCTAAATGAAAGACAGCAGTCCTTGAAGTAGAATATATAGACAATGCTGATGCTCAGAAGAAAGAACAGGAAAGCTGGGATTTTTTGAAGTGAAGCTGTACCATAGACAGTTTATAACAAAGTTGAAGGGTTTCTAACAACTCTCATGAAAGAAAGGGAGGCAAAAAAATCAAGGTGGGGGTTCTGTCAAAAGCAAAAATAATTGAGGAAGTTTTAAAAAGAAAGTGAAATAAAAGTTACTGTGTTTTTTTCTGAGTTGGGAGACTTTTCACTGTAAGAAAGGCATAATTATTTTCACTATCTAGCAGAATATGAAGTTTGAATTTACTGAAGAACTAGAACTGATAAATATTTTCTAGTGGAGATATACATGGGTCCATTTTTTGAACTAAGGGTAATAAAAAAATGACAAGGTTCAGGTTCAAATTTTTTTTTTCCTGGAAAGCAGTTTTACTGATAATCAGAGGCTTCCAGAAAAGCTAGAATTCATGGAGGAGAAGAATTAAGAATTCTGGGCAGTATTTTAAATAACAGTTAGAGGCATAGGTCCCATTGCATTTCACTTTCAAATTTTGGTCAGGAGATTGCAGTTCCCAAGGCAAATATAATGAAAATAAAGTTTAAATTTGCAGAGAAAAGAAAACCACAAAGTTGTGACGATAGTCAGACAATGTAAATATGTAGGAGACTCATCTAGATGTCCAACATTGGTTGGCCAGAAACAGATTAGGATGATAGAAGGTAGTTGATTGTCACAGTCTACTCACAAAGTGGATATTAGGATATACAAAAACCCCATACTTTCTAGCTAGGTATAAAAAAATGCTAAACTTCTAATTCTTGGAGAATATTTCTATATACTTCCTATATAACTTAATGCTGACTACAGTACTAATGTTCAGGAAAGTATTAAAACAAAAAATACAACCAGAAATTCACACCAGTGTTTATGGAGTTAATAAAAATTATTAGGAATGGTCAGACGCCCCCTGCCTCTCAACCAGCCCCACCCAAAAAATAACCTCAAGAAAAAGAAAAGAAAAAATAGTTACTAGAGAGCAAAAAGCTATAACTACAATGCAATATTATATTCCTTCTAGAACATAATGTAAGTATGTTCTTAGATCATAACATATTGGCCATTATCAGAAGCAAAGTTCTAAACCAGACAGATAACTATTTATTGCAGCTGAACAATGGCTATTCTTTCTTAAGGTTATACATTTTTTTTAAAATTTGTTCAATTTAATGAACAGTTAGTTTTCCCTCTGAACATGTAACAGGGAAGCAAATCAAATACTTTTAACTAAACAAATGCTTTCCTTAAACTGAACTATACTATGTTAAAAGCATTCCTTTTATTACTTAATTAATTTAGCTTTGTCAAGGAACAGAATTAAGTTAGTTTTGGATTAATCTATCCCATCCAAAATTTTCAGGAAAAATAGGAAATCTGGCTTCTAAAAAAACCTTAAAATTGTTTAATCCAGAATTCAAAGAACCTGCCTTTGGGAAAAAAAAATCTATATAAGGAACATAAAAGTTGGAAAGTTCACAAAAATATTTCTTAAAATCTTGACTTAGCCTTTCTAAAATCCCCTGTGAATTAAAAGATAACTTTGAAGTGTTGTATGTTCTGTCTTAACAAAGACATGATAATTCATACATTTCCCTATATATATATATATATATATATATATATATATATATATGACATTTTATTTCAGTATCACATGAATTTGAGAGGAGGTTTTTTTAGTAAATATAGTAAAGAATCCATTGTTTTGTATTTCTATTTTACTTTTTAGCCTGTAAGATCTCAACAATTTATTGGTACAATTTCTAAATTACGAGTTGTATATAATGAATATATATGATTCTCCCAAATAACAGCACTTGATCCCTAACAAAAATTGAATTCTGAGGAACAACCACAACTATGGATGTTGGAAAGCAAACTCAGTAACATTTTATTAATTAAAGCTTATCAAATCATTGAGGTTGAGATCTCCTGAAGAAAATGGTACAAGAACTTGATTTAAGAATTTATTGAAATGACTGCACTGCTAAGGTTACAGTATCTTTATAACAATCTGTGATACAACTGCAGGTTAACTCAAAGGGAATACACCTATAAAATCACCAAAACAGTTCCTAGGCATCTTCATTATGTATTTCAGAAGGCAAAACCAAGAGAGACAATAGAACAAGAAAGCATTTTATAACAAATACATTCTCAGTAAAAGCGAATTTATGTTTTCAGATTAAGGATATCATGGGGCTAATGATTTATTCTGGTCATTGAAAAGCAACTGTCTTTGCCAAACAGAAATAATGTAATAAGCATGTTTCTATCCATATGCATATGAAATATACAAAGGTGAAAGTAATGTTTGGTTTTATATATCATAAGTGATATACTTGAATGTATCATAACTGTTTAATTTCCTAAATCCATATGATAAAATTTATATAGACACATATGCAGAAACATCTTTAAAAAGACATAAGACCTGGGCTTTTTTTTTTTTTTTCCTTAATTCCTGGACTACTGAAATAAGAATGAATACAAAGGTATGGTGTAGTAGATGTGCATTTTTTGAAAGTATATCTATATTAGCAGGCATTATAAACTCTGTCCCCTTGCCCCTCACACTTATGACTCTGCCAGTTGGTTGTTCTTTCCTGCTCCTTTCCTACTCTCTACTTCTTAAAAGTATAATGCAATGACACTTCTTTCTTTTCCAAAGAAAAATCTGTTCCCAAGGTCCACACAGGCAAATTCTAAACGTCGAAGGAGTTCATATTAATCTATTTTTGGATGGAGTTACAATATTGTTACAGTCTAAACAACGGTTATACACCAATATGAATGCAGTGTATGCCATTTAACTCAATTATTCAAGATATGGACACATTCTATTCTGGATATATGAATAGAATGAAAATTTTGTCGTTGACATCAGTACTTTAGTGTTATCTCACCTAATTTCAGGATCTTAGAAGTTAGGAATCTTATCTAATTTAAATGGTGTGGTTTTATCACTAGCCAATGGAGAGAAACAAAAGAACTAAGGACACAATTTGTTCTTTTCTAAGATGGCAGGCAGAAAGAACAGAATTATGTTCTTTCTCCATTGGTACAATTAACTTAGACTATGATGATAAATTTTATGTAATCTGTTTAATTTTAGGAATGTAAATCAAATGAATAAGCACAAACATATTGAGTGACTATTATTTTTTGCTTTTGGTAAAGTAATGTAAATAAAACTTTTTTTTACAGCTTTTACAAAGTATATAAGAAAAATAGAGATTTCAAGTATTTTTACATGTTTTTCCTGAATTTTATTTTTTTATTGAAAGTGGAAATTCAGCATATATGAAAACATAATCAAAAAGTAAATGCAGGAATTTATATATAGAAATTATATGAAATACCTGATTCCTATTTTGACAATATTTCAAGAAACTTCACTTCTTAAAAAGTATCAAGAATTTTGATAACTTTGCCAAAGTTCTTTAATACAGCTTATATTTTCTGTAATGTGCTTTTGGGGGCTTCATGTTTTTATTTATTTGAAAAAAACATTGTACCCGAACAGCAAAATATAATACGTCATATCAGAAATATATTAACATTTCTTCAGTTTTATTACAGAAAATAAGATGTGAAACTTAAAAGTTTATAATTTTATGACATTCAAGATTGTTTTTTGCGCATATAGATTATTTTGTTACCTTCTATGGTATTAGAGTGGTAAAAATATAAGGCTTTAAAAGGATTCTCTACTATTGAGCTATAGTAAGTTAAGTGGGATCATATACTACCACATTCTGTCACGTTAATTACAACTGGTAATTAGCATGACAGAAATCTGTGCCTTGCTTTGTGATGTGTTCAGGTGCTCAGGTAACAAAACATGCATTTTTCAAAGCTCTTTTGGAAAAACATAAGAGGAAGATTAAAAAAAATATTTTTCATACTTTAGGGAAAAGAAAATATTCTCAAGACTTAGACGTGAGAAGACCTACAATACATCACAGGGAACTTCCCATTAAAATCACTAGAGGAAAGTCCATTGATACAAAGTTTTTAAACAGAACTGTAGTAAATGTATGAAAAGGCTTAAGATAAAAAAGAAGCAGAAAGATAAGCAGCATGTGTTATTAAGGATTCCAAGCATGCCCAGTTCTACCTAGCATTTTAAATGATATTTAGAAGAACCATAACTTACTTGGGGATGTTGCTGAGTGTCTGTGTGGCGGCTTATTTTTTCCTCTGTTCTCAGTCAAAGCATTTCCAACAGCCATGGAAACAAGGTCTAAATCCATGTCTTCTCTGCTTACAGGGCTTGCCTGGAAGCAGTGGGAGAGAATGTACACAATCATGAAACAAAATATAACATTTTCTGAATGTAGCTCACATTACTCCAAATAAACAAACAGGGTCTGTCAAACAACCTTCTTCAAAATGATACCACAATCCTTTTTTGTTGCCTAGGCTGAACAAATGCACTATGTCAAAGCATTTTTGTAAATAAGAGCCGATCTTAAAATTGTGGTTTGTGATCTGAGTCAATACAACAACAAAAGAAAACATTTTAGTACAGTAATTTTGAAGAAAATCAATCTTGCAGAGGGCTGATGAAACCTTAAACAGCTTAAGATCATTTACTGACCAGTCTATAATTTAAGTTATAGTTGAATGTCAGAGATGTCATATTGGATTATTTCCTGCAATATTTATGCTTTATCCAGGACACGTATCACTTCAATCAGTCATGGGCCCAGTGAGTAATTTAATCTTTTAGGGTTTTGCTAATTAACCATAACCATCAGACAGCATTTTAATTATACTTTAGGCAAGAGTATTATATTAATTGTAAACTTCTAACAACCAGTGGTGTATGTTTTGGCATGAGGCATGTTACCTGCACACAAATATGATGAAAAATGAAAATCATATTTCATTTTAGCAGTCCTGTTTTGGGAACATGTAGGGCAAAGTTTAAAAACCAACCTGGAAGATACCACCCACTGTAAATTGCAGATTGTTATTTTTGCAGAAACAGCTTCATCTTTACTGAAGAACGCAATGAAAAGCTATTCAGCACCAAAAGCAGCCTCTAACAATAACTAGATACCGAGGGCCAGTAACAATGATGGGGAAAAATCAGACTGCTGATGAACAGACTACAAAATCCCCACCGTAGTGTCAGTCAGCTGGAAGTACTGAACATGAGGATATACTTTTCTAGTCTCTGCACCTTCAGAAGTGAAGTCCAGAAAAGCAGATTAAGTCTTTCCTCTCTCTGGGCTGAAGAGCTAGGTGTCTTTCAGAAGGTAGGCATTTAACTGGGTATTTCTTTTTTAACATAAAAACAAACCAACTATAGAAAAGCTAGTGCTAATGTCACAAAACTTTGCCTAACATTGTAGTAGCAAGACTGCTTAACCAGGTATCGAGAGGCTGGGTCTCAACTCCTTCCTCAGGGGCTAAAGCCCACAGCTCCCTTTTTCTCAGGAAAGTGCTGTTACTTGAAGTTGTAGGCCATTCTGGAGGAGACGATTTCCAGACTTCCTGTTCAAACTACCTCACTGTACCAAAAGCAGCACTGCACCAATGCAGACAGGCTTTGTAGTCCAGTCTAACTTAGAGAACTCAGATGAAATGGAGACCTGTTTCATTTCCTTGTCTTTACTCAGTCACTGTTTAATGTAAAATTCATTAAAAAGTCCATGCATTTTCAAACCAAAAGCTCCAAAGATACAGAGATTTTACACTCTTCCTTAGTGATTGCATACCCTTTGTGTCCGCACAGAGAGTTTTCTGTGTTTCCCTTGTTTCTGATGCTTACCTTTTATATGTTTAATGCCAAAGAATTTAAAGTTTTGCTTTGCACAGCTAGACCTTATTATTGCTGTTAACATCAATACTTTATTTTCTCTTCCATAGCAGTGCCAAGAAACTTTGAAAAAATGAGCTACCCTGCCAATTATTTCTATTTTTTTGGTCTTAATATTTATAGTTACTTCAAGCTTGTGAGAGCTTCCTATGTTCAAAATCTTTAAACTGAAAGCTTTTAGTCTTTCATTAGTCGAAATAATGCAATCGTTGTGATTATTGCAGAGATTCAAACCAATGGAAATGATCATTCTATCTAACCTGTTCCAATACACAACAAAAGTTTTTTCAACGTCCCAATTCCCAAAGGCTCAGGAAGCCACAGAATTTTATACAGCTAGCCTTTCCATGGTATTATTCCCTACCATCATAGAAACTAAGGCTTCATCATCTTGTAGACAACAATATTCAGGGTTATATACTAGATTTTAATAGGGCTGTCTTGATCTCTGATGTAAAATATTTGTTATTTTATTTCAAATAAAGATAACTGTTTTCACCCAATTACAGTCAGAGTAATATTTAAGGTTGTATTAATCACTGGAGCAAATTTAATTTTTAAAGAAGCTGACTGAAAGTCCTCTGAAGCTAATTAAAACCTTCCCTTTTTCATTTATGACTTAGAACCAAAATTTG
Organism: Phylloscopus collybita; assembly: GCA_027886175.1. Classification (NCBI taxonomy): domain Eukaryota; kingdom Metazoa; phylum Chordata; class Aves; order Passeriformes; family Phylloscopidae; genus Phylloscopus; species Phylloscopus collybita. The sequence continues at coordinate 41,268,010 of JAJNNQ010000137.1, read as the reverse complement.
GAAGAAATTTAAGATACATTTTTTGCAGACTGTAGTATTAGACTTTCATCTGTGGTGATCACCGTAGTTAACTCTTCAGACTTTCTGCCATTTTTTTTTATTACCACAAAGCTTTCTTATTAGTTAATTGACAACTAATATCATTCAGGAGGAATCTTTCCCTGAACACTTCTTTGCATCTGTATATTTGTCTATTTCTAGGTAAAATTATCAAGATGTTCTGTAACCTTCAGAGATAAAAGGAGCTTTTGAATTCAATTTACATCTAAATGATCGGAGATACTGATCAATAGGGAAGGGTTTAACCCTGTAGGTAAGCTAAACTTCATACAAAAAGAATCAGGAAATTTACCCTACCTGCTATTCCACAAAATCATATTAATTTAAAATAGTTTAAACTGTAAGTCAGCAGGCCTTCCTAAGCACTTCTATGGTATTTCTAGTGAGAAAAATCATCAAAATACCAAGATTAACACAATAAGGTCTTTGCTTTACTGCAGGTTACTACAAAGCAATAATCCCCAGTGAGAAGACTTTATTGTTTATATGCAACTGTTGAAATGCAATTTTGTATCCATGAAAAAAAAAGTTTTAAATTAGTGGAATGTGCACAAGTATCATTTAGAAAATGACATGAAACTTTCAGAATATAGGCTTATGGAACACATAAAAAGCATGGATTGTCTAGCACATCAGAAAACTTCATGATTGAGCATAGTCATAGGAATAAACTACTGGAAATGCCCAGGAATGCTCTCCTCTTCTAATGCTTGCTCTCTCTCTTTGCTTTTAATATATATTTTCCACTTTCAGTTTACAAGATTTTTTCTTGATAATGATTGCAGCTGTTAACTTTATTTTTATCATGATTTCATAGCTTTTAAGTAATCTACTGTGCCAAAGCAGTAGGAGTATGTTCACATTTCAACCTTTAAGAGAGAACTCATATAAATTTTAAAACCAAAATTCTCCAGCCATCTGTGTGTACAAACCACATCATTATTTCAGTGCCTGTATAGTACGGCTTTCTGCATTAGAGATACATTTTATTTAATTTTCTATTTTTTGAACCCTCTATTTCATTTTTCTCTGTATTTCATTCATGTGGAACAGCTATGTTATTACGTGGCACAGGCTGTGACAATTCCATAACTTTGCCAGTTATGTGGGCACACCACAAAACACTGTTGTGGGATTGCAGCAGTATTTTGTGGACAGAACCGTTTAGTGTAAATAACATACAATCTACCTATGTGCACATATGCTTACCAATTATTACATAATATGTAATTTAGATAACATTATTAAATTATGATTTGCTCAAATTACTGTTTTAGACTCCACCTAACAAATAACTATTGGTGCTGCTGCAATCAAACCCTACAACAGTCATTTTAACAGCCCTTTAAATTTTAGGAGAACCTAAGAATTGGACACACTTGTCAGAGAAAAATATTTGACAAACAGTAACAGTAACATGTAAGTCTTAAAAGCATTTTTTCCAAGGTGAATTTTGTAAGATTTTATGGAATCATTTCCAAAACACGCAAATTCCATAGGTTGTGAAGCTAAAGGAGGAAGAGGCTAGAAAGGGGCAAGACTGCACAGAGAACAAAATGAGGCTTCTAACACATCTTCTAACTGAGGAATACTTTTTTTTTTTAATATTTCACATCATGTATATGAGTATAAAATACTAATTTTGCCTAACTTCTAAATTCTTGCCCCATTTTTTAAACTGCACAAAATTTTATCAATATTGCTAACCTGGCATTAAAATGTAAAGTCTATATATATAGAAATGGAGTGAGTATACATTGGCCTGCAGGCATCACAACTGCTTGCTATTAAAGGAACTTTTGGGTTTCTCTGACACAGTCTTTCAATTTTGTAAGTCTTCAAACTGTTAAATTGCTCATATTTCCCCCTCCTGCCAACTTACATGACTACCTGTTTCAGAAAATCCAATTTTTTAAATGCTGCAAAAGGAGTGAATCATGAAAAGAGCAGAGGGCATTTTAAGATCTAAAAAAATATGAAAAGGAAATTGTAGGAATAAGTCTGAGTTCATGCAACGTTTTCAGTAATGTCACCATATTAATATACAATTCCAGCTTATTGTATTTCGATAAATTACATTGAAGGACATTAAAATGATATATGTTGTAATGTGAATGATTTGTGTATATTATATATAGAATTTGAGAATATTTTAAGGTGTTCATTTGACATGAACATACGTTTTCAATAAATAATGTAGTTGGTACTGAACCATATTTAAATTTTTTTAACTTTTTCTGAAAATGAAGATTTAGAGGCTTAAGAAAACACTTAAGTAGCATTTGATGTCTTAAAAACAAGCTCAGTGTCAGACCATGAAGCTAGAACCCAATGCACCTACATGGGGCTTTGTGCTAAAATATTTTCTTCTGATCTCCATCAGGGGATGACTTGATTGCCAGACAGGGATAGCACTATAGAATTATATTAATCAAAAAATTCTCCTATTTTTCACCAGGTACAGATTGGAAATACCTGAATTCTGCAAAATCCCACAATGAAACAAGTTCTTACCACAAGCTGTACTTGTCTACTCTTGCATATCGCAGGATCTAACTCAGGCAAAAAACGACAGCTGGGAAAAATGTAAAACAGAAATTTCAGTAACTCCCCTGTACTGGGCTCACTTAAATACCTGCATAGAATCTTTTCAGGAAACAATCCTGCTAAATTATTTTAAATAATTTCATGATTAAGATGTATCAGAGAAATTAATATTAACTGAAAAAGTAAAGTATCAGAGCAATTACTATTAAGTTTTTTGTACTTCATTTAAAAAATAATTAACAATTGTTCATTCAAATGATAGAATGTTAACTATTATACTATTCTAACCAGCATGACTTTTTGTATATGTTGACATAAAGTGTAGAAAAGCCAGTTTTCATATTACTTTTTGTAGGAATAAAATTGTTTTCAGTTGAATAAATGTATCACCTGTTCTGAATTGTCTACCAATGAAGTTTGAATGGAGATCAGTTAGACTTTTGGCACATTAAAAAATGATATCATGATCCTGAAAAAAGTCAGTACAAATACTAGGGCATAGCATACACCTGCAGAGGTGTGCAATAATATTTAAGAAAATTATTTTATAAATTTCTGTGTCTTCTTACTTTCAAACATCATTACATGTTGTATTCCAGTGTTTTCATTCAAATTAAAAATCATGAAAGTTATCTTAAACAAATACTTTGAGCATTCCTCTAGTATGGATCATGATTGAAAGATAAATATTTCTGCAAAGCCAGATAAATATTTCCGAAGGAACATGTTCTTCATATAGTTTCTACAGTCATTGATACAAGCAGGATATGTGAAATATTTTTCTGCACGAGACAGAACACTCTGCAGCCCATTTAATTATAAATACATTTTTAATGAAAACAATGATAAAATTAATATACTAAACCCATTGCTTGCCTACTGACACTTTGTTTGGTTTTCTTAGAGATGGCTTGGCACTGTGTCTACTAATGACTTCATTAAGATACTAATGCCTTATATTGAATTTATGACCAAAACATACTTACTATGTCTTCCTGTTAGTTTAGGCAATATGAACCTTTTCCTTAATTGTACTGACATTTTACCTGTTTAATAACCAAAACTGAACATAGAAGGAACATGTTTACAACATTTTAGTACAGTGTAGTATAAAGCTGTAAATGCTGGTTTAATGTTTTGAAGACAAAATATAGTTTTAAAAGAAGCAATTTTTTACTTCCTTAATCAAACCTAACAATATAACTAGTGTTACAGTTGATTTAATTACATAAAACCATAACATATATCAATAACATTATAAATATATGATGAATAAGCACTTTTTTCTATACTCCTTACAGTCTAAAACCCACTGCATTGCTGAAGTAATACTAAGTAGTTATTTATGATAAGATTCTGAACATTTTATAATTTCAATTTCAATGTGGAAGACATAACTACACAATGATTACTAAGCCAGTTCTAAAGGGTGCCATATTTGGGACCCAGAAATATGGTGTACTGTCTGCTAGCTGCAAAGTCATGTTTGTTTTAGAATCATTAACTTAGGTTTCACTTTACAAGACAAATTTAAAATAAAAAAAAAATCTAATTTAAAGGCGATGACCTCACCACTTCGCATCTCTGGAACTGGCTGCTTCATAATCCAAAAGCTGTGCACGAAGCCATTGGCATGTAAAGTCTTTTCTCTGTAAACTCTCATCTAAAGTAGTATCCAGCTGAGAAATTCTTTTACCTAGGGAGGAAGAGAGATACTCCTGTCTTTCATCATTATTTTAAAATACATTTTCTTTAAGATTTCCAGGATAAACTTGAAACCCATTGTTTATCAGAAAATAAAAAAGGCAATTACTTCATTTTCATGCAGAGTCCAGCTATTTAAAATTTCTTCAGATATATATAAGAAATACTTCTATATTAGTTTTAATTTTATGGTTTGTTTTCTCTCTTGGGATGTAATATCAGCCGTCTGAATAAATTTATTTTACTGGGAAATAAATCTATCCTTTGTTATGAAATTCACATAGAAGTATATATCATACAGAAATTGCTTGTCCCAGTTGCCATGAATGTTGCTTACTGTGCTATCTCCATAATTATAAATATGCAATCATTTATACTTACAATTCTACTTAGCACTCTATAAGGTTAAAAAAAACCAAATCACTGTTATATGCAAGACTCGACACATGGCAATCTTATTACTCTTATCTGTCTTTTACTGATATGGTACATTAAAACATTTAAGACATTTTAATGGCAATTTCTGATTTGGATTCCAAAGCAATTTCATCTATGATATTATTTTTCAGAAATTCCTACCTACTTTTGGATCACAAAAGACATCTAAAGAATAAAACAATGACATTATGGGAAAAAAATAAAATGCACACTTCTGGAGATCCTTCAATTTTTGGACTATTTTGCTGAATAACAGACATGGATAGGAAGCATTAGGAAGATGAGGCCAGAATTGGAAGAGCATGAAGCAGAGCCATCATTGTTGCATGGCAACATTCATGGATTAGAATAATTTTTTATCCTCTACCCTCACACAGCAACTTTATAGGTTATATCTTTTTAGCACCTTCAACTCAGGGTTTTTATGAGATATTTGAAAACCTTTTCCTTTCTTTTTTTTTTTTTTTTTTTTAGTATTAATGTTTTTTTGTTTTCTTCTTGATGTCATTTCAGATAACACTGAGCAAATCCCTGTTGCTAATGATTCCTTTATTTGTTTTCTTTCAAAGATTCTGCTGTCCTCACTGATAGGTGGATATGGCAGCTGTTAGGTTTTTAGTAAACTTCAGGAACACTTGAACCAGCAAACACCACTTAACGTCAAGTTCACTATGGATGATTTAACTTTCAGAAACTGCAAAGGGATGGCAGGGGATGGGGACAGAGATATCAGAAGTGCCATAGTTTTCATTCATGTTTTGACAATATAAACTGAAGTGATAAGATATTCACCAATTCACTTTTAAGGGGTATGGTACATTACCTGTAGTATTTCTTAAAGCTATAATTTACTTTGTATAAACTGAAAAATATAGCTCTTCACTGGCATTTTATATAGTTTTTTATGAGCTCATTACTTTCAAATTTTAGCTCTAAATTAAAGTATCAAAGCTGCTTATTTCATAGTCTGAAATACAAATTTTTTTTAATTTGTCATAGTATAGGGAATATCTATCCAAAACAATTCCATTCCTTAGGCTGAATATGTTCAAGGCAAGGTCCTGGTCCAGAATATAAAGTCATATATGTCTTGCTAGTCACTCACAGACTAGAATTTAGGTAGAAAAATTTATCCTTAGTTGATGTAAAGAACTCTTATTTAGCTCCTTAGGAAAACATAAAATGAAAATCTTGGATGGACAGTCACTGTATCTAGCAAATGAGGGTGTGAGGGTTGACTAAAAAAGTCAAGCAGCAAATTACTTAATCAGAGCCAAACAGACTGACTGTAAAAGACTGATAATTATTCTGTTCATCAGCTTCCTTTATTAAAGTGGGAACTATTTGATTTTTTTCTAAATTTATGATACAGCCTTCCTGGTTCAGGAGTACAGTTATCTAACCTTTACCTTTTGAAAATTTATAGGTTCCAAGTCCACAACTACACTGGTATCCTTACAGCTCTTCATTTGACGACAGATGCTTATTTATAACAAGAGTAAGACACATTATGAGTGACCTCCTAAAAGAGCACGTCATCTGGAGATTAAGCTTTCTGCATATGTTCTCCAATGAGGAATAATCTCCCCAAAAAATACTGATTTTTTCTCATCTGTATTTACAGAAAAGTTAGCACAGCATTACTATCTTTCTAAGGATAAATATGTCTTGCAATTAAAATGCATTCACTAAGGTTTTTTACCTTTTTTTCTATTGAAAGGGAAATCAATATAGGAGATAAACCAGTATTAGAAGTTCATGTCTGAGTCAGTCTTTCAGTGATGGTTGAAAGAAGATGAACGTACAATAAGCTGTAATAAAGCTTACAAAAATAATGAATACCTTTAACTTGGTAATTTATTTTCCAAAATTATTTTTAATAGTTTTCCTTAATTGCAGTTTCAATTTTTGATTTGATCATGTTTGAAACACAACTGGTTTTATTTAATAAACTTTTATTTTAATTTATTTTTATTTTTTCATGTTGATTATTGAAACATGACTGAAACAAAAATGTCACTGAGATAAAAGTGCAAACAGGGTTTTCTTCCTTATATATATGGAATTATATATGCTATTAGACAGAATATTCTTGTTCATATTAATGGCAATAGTGGCTTTTTTTCTCAAATGGGCAGATGATCTTCAAGAATTTGTTAATAATGTTGCAGAAAACTGTATTCTATTTTCTTATTTAGAACACAGTCATACACTTGCTTTTTAAAAGTAATATCTAGCTTTTAAATTCTTACCAAAAATCCCCTATGTTATGAATTAAAACACTGCATTATCACTTTTCTGTTCCACTTGTGGCCATCATTCAAGAATTTGGTGTACCAGTATCATTAACATGCATTTACTTGGTGGCTTTCTTAAATTAGGGCAATGTGTTTTTAAAAAAACCTGGACCTGATTTTGTAGAAGTATTAACACTCATAGAAGTTCCGAAGAGCTGTAAGCTTTCTGCATCTTTGAAATGGATCAGATCCATAATCTTTAATTGTTAAATGTGGACAACTCTAAGACTATCAAAGAAAACAGAAATACATCAAAGAAGGCATCAAAACCCAAATTAATTTCAGAGGTATTTAAAGTATCATACCCTCATCAGATTATTGCTCTAAGACTTCAGTCTTTTTTTTTTTTTTTTTTTTTACATGACACACATGTTAATAATTTGAGATTGGAATTGCCTTACACTTGGCATTAATACAGTAATGATTTTTAGGTGTTGCCAAATAATCATCCACACAGATATTGTGCACTTAGGCCAGATACAACGCAGCAGTCAGGGCCACCTACTGGCAATTTCCTACAAAATTTGAGCTCTAAATAGGGAGAATTTAGAAAAGCCCTGGCATCTGAAATATCTTTGGTACTGCCTATTATAGGAAAGTAACAAATTATTTTCTAGGTCACCAAATCCACATGCAAACCTGTAAGAACCTGAACTTTGGTATCCAGACAAATGTCGTCCTTCATCAGTCAAATGAGCTGAGTCTGCTCTGAGACAGTAGAACTCATGTTTGGTTTAAAAAATGGATGCTATTATGTAGTTTAAATTAGAATATCTCTGGGTAATCCATTAAGTGGGCTAAAGGAGGAGGGCAAAGAATCTATAATTACTTCAGGTGAAGTGCCCTAAATTCGACATGAAGTCAGTTTTCCTTCTTTCTTTCCCTCAAGACAAATGGATCTTGTGCCCTCAGCTGTAGCTGTCACTGTTAAAAAGAGGACTGAAACACAGTCAAGGGAGTAGTTTGGCATGTGAAGTTGGAGATTCAAATTTCATCAGGATAAGGGGTACTTGAAACCCATGTTCCCCAGTGCTAGGAAAAGTGTTAAGTCAGCATATGAAAGGAAGGAGGGTTCCACAATGTCTGCATTTAGGGTGAATTCAAGTTCTGTGCCCAGAAAACACCAGTCCTGGTTGCTGTAAATGACATTTATTCTACTCTTCATCAATTCATATGCAAGAGGATGGATGTCGCTGTTGGGCACGAAGGAAAGACGTGAAGTCATCAGAAGGCTGCTGACTCCCAAGGAGGGAGCCCCAATTTATTTTCCAAACCTATTTTATACCTTTCTACAAATGCACCCACCTTAGAGGTGGGGACCTGGACCCACTGGTCACTTGAAGAGACCATCAAGCAAAGTCCCTCCTTTGGGAAACATGTAGAAAAATATCTTGGTTTACAATAACATGACCTTGTTTACCAGTTTCATTTTCTGGGAAAGAATTCCCTGAAATCAAAACATGGCAGGCACGAACCGTGGCTACAAATGCTAAAGAACCTGATTCAACACAGTAATTCTTTTTTTTCCGAATCTATTTGATGATGATGGGAAGATAAAAGGTCTAACTTTAATGTCATACTTCTTGATAAATATATAGAGAAGCTTTCAAATCTTGTGTTTAGAAGGTGATTTAAATCACTTCAAACCTTGTTTCATAGAGAGTACAATACAAATAAAAGACTAAGAAACCTACGATCTACAATGTTAAAGAAGGGCTTGGAAATTCTTCAGCATTCTAAGTTTCCCTCCCTTAACTAAAAAATCTGTGACCAGAGTTAATTTTCTTAATATATATTCTGGAATTGCTGTTCTTAATACAGGAATTAAGAAGATGAACTTGGATATAAAATTACTACAACATTATAAATTGTTACAATTATACATTGTTACAATTATATATTGCAAACTACCACTCTACATTAAAATGCTCATGTCTTCTACTCTTGTAACATGGTACATTTCCACTTCAATTGTTTCATAAGGTTCATTTTCCTAGCACTGACATCAAGCCATCATTAAACACTGTTCCTTCCAATCTGACCAACTCTTGCAACTTTTATAGGTTGTTATCCCTTCTTCTACTCCTCTGTTTACATTAAATATAATTTCTTATTTATCTTCTATAATTTTCTTCATAACAAACAGCATCTTGTGATATTCCTTAAGACATATGACACTCTCCTGCATTGATGTATAAACCTAAAAAACTATTTCACCCGGTATGTACAAGAAGCTGCCACACAAGCAACTGTTCCATTTTTTTCTGCTAATTTATGAATATGGAATTGCTTTATGTATGAAAAACTAAGTTGGTTCTTAAAAAAAAAAAACAACAAAACAATACAAAAAGATCCCTATCAAAACCAAAAATGAAGAAACTACAGAGGTGATACTCTATCTACATGCAGAGAAACAGAAGTTTCCTGATGCAAACTACTTCCACCTGTAATCAGCATGCTTCAGGATCCACTCATATGTTTACAAATTCAAAAAGCACATAAAAGACTTTACAGTGCTCTATCATACTTTTACATTATTCTTTTGTGTAGTCTCCTGTGAACACAGTGTTCTGTAGTCTATACAGGACCCACTTCAGCCACTCTGCACAGGCAAATTTCATCAACAGCACTGCTGAGAAGTAAATCTGGAGTACAGCCAAGAGTTACCAAGAGTTCTTTGGATAGTCAAGGCTCTTGAAGAACCGAAGAAATCAAGAAGAGTAAAAAAATATTTTGAAATAGTACGTTCAGCAGTTCAATGCTTAGTTATCCATCAGTAAATGTAAGGTATAAAAAAGATGGAGGTAGATTGAGCCTATTTTGTTTATTCTTAATGCCTGCACTTTCACATAGTTTCTTGTCTCTAATTTTGACTCTGCCTGGTACACACCCTATCTTCTAGTTTGTCTCATAAACTCTGGGAATTAATAATCCCCATAATGATGGATGTTCATTACTGCATAAAGGACTTTTTTACTGTTAAGGTGAAAAATAAGAGATGCATAACATAACCTCCCCCCCTTTATTTTACAGAATATTTTGATTAATTTTATTTCTACCCATTCCCACTTCTTAAATTTAAATGATAGAAGTAATCAAGAATTTCAACTGTTTAGTTGCTCAGTGATGAAACAGCATTTCCAAGCAAGAAGAGATATCATTTTATATGTAGTTCAAACCAGAGGAACATCTTCCTCTAAATTCAACAAACCAAGTAAAATTATTTAAGACATAAGATCTTCCAAAGGAATTCTCAAAATAACAAGTACAAAGGAACATTTTGTAAGAGTGCCGGAGGTCTAACTACTATGTTGTTCACTATAAAGAGGGCAAAACCTACACAATACAATCAATTTTATTGAGTGTGACAACCATTAAGGTAGGGGTTTTTTTTGTAGTGAAGAACTTAAAAGTACAAGAAAGGGACTGAAAAATTCGAACCCAACAAAACTTTTGTTCAAAATAAAAATTGGAGGTTTCTATGTGACAAGAAGATACAGATGCCAAGTATTAAAAGGAACAAAAAAACCCCATCATTACTTGGGAGCAGAATGAATTTAGTCAGTAAAGCTGACTTACATCACATTAATAATTGTCTCATACAGTACCCACTTCTATTCGTATTTCTATGAATAATTGAAAAGTGATTTTGTGTCACAGCTTCAGAATTTTCATTTAAAAAGTCTTTATTATGTTTAGTCTTGAGAATACATTTTTTCTAGAAAGTTATCTGAACAATAGAACTTGTTTTAAGAACTCATGCTCATCAACACATATGATGTGCCCACGTACCACGCATAATTGGTACTTAATGAAGAGTAACACTGGAAGTGAAGTAATGAAATTATTGTACTAATGTCAATACCTAGTTTAATTATGAATGCCTCTGATTATCCATTTTATCTATATCATATACTTAATATATACACAATAGATCAAAATACTATATATTTTTCAATTTAAAGGGTTGGATTTTTTTTGTTTGAGCAGTGCTATTTCTGGCTTAATTTCTAATGTTGACTTGAAATATCTATTGGTATTTGATGAACATATTGTGACAACAACTCACAGTTGTGTCAGCACAGTAATGTGTAAGAGCAGAACTATTCTCCATTGTCAAATACACACAGAAAGTCTATGCTGAGTGCAAGGCTGCCATTTAATTTACTTCATAGCAAAACCAAGAGGTGACACTGAAGATCAGGCCTATCATTATGCCAAACACTGTATAAATAAGACTTGATTTAATGTTCATTGAATTAAATGAGAAAAAAGTCTCAGATAGAGTATTTTCTTTTTCTTAAGGCTCTACATCTAAAATTAGTTAATCCCCAATTGTGTGTAATTCTTATATATTTATATCCAGCTTAAAAACAACCATAAGCACCAAACTTATGAGTATTTATAAATAAACACAGACATAAAAGTTCTAATTCTTCTTATTGAGTTATTTTTAATTGGTTGATACATCATGGAAGACAATAAACAATATGAAATTCCAGTGTCTTCTAAATCTATTAAAAAAAACCAAAACAACAACCTTCTATTTGTATATGAAGGTCAGGCAAAAAGAGCAAAAGAAAACCACAAATTGCCTATGAGTTGTCCCAGGTTAATTCTTAATACATATGTCTCAAAGAGCTTAGTATTTGTATAGATTTCTTCATTAATTAAATGGCGATTTTCAACTGGTAAAGACATGAAAACAAACAAGAATTGAAACACTATATATAATTATAGACAAACCAATACATATTCAAGTGCATCCCCAGGTATGGAACTAACTTAATTTTTATTGACTTTCGATCAGTTATAGTTACAATGACACAGGTTTTCTCTATGCATGCAGAGGAGGTTTGAATGATTTTACCTTCTGAATGAAGAAATCAGTTGAAAAAGGAATAAATTAGCCCTGAGTCCTTCTGTTCTTTTACAGATTTCTTTTTAGAACTTTATTCTTTTTTAGTGGGAAAATGAACAAAAACCCCCCAGTTCTATTTGTGAACATAATTTAACTGTCCTTTAATCTTGAGTTTAAACAGTTTATGCTTATTGTAGGTGTATTAAAATTATTTTCTTTTTACTAAACTTTTCATCTAAACTTGCTACCAAACTCTCCTATTCACTGACTCTACATATGTACACAAATTTTATATGCATGTGTATTTCTATACACATACATATAAAATTTGTTTTAAAAGGAGGGCACAACCTAAATACCATGATGATTCCAAATAGGTGAAGTTGCCTCATATGCATTCTGTTTATATTTGCAATAGCTTTTAATACAGCCATAACTAATTAATTTAAAAGTGTAATTTGTTTTACCAGTTGTCTAACAACAGGTTAAAACAGTTGTTCACTTGTAACTTTGCTTGTTTGCAGCTGATGATCTAATCTCCAGCCAATAGCACAGGAATTTACAGAGCATTAAGGTCTCATCCAGAGAAGAGTGAAATCCCATAAATTTCAATTAGGTAGGCAAACTCTCACTTAAGATTAAGGAAATTCAGTAGCTAATCTTGCACTATTTACTCCAGAAGAAAGAAACAGATGACTTTTAAAACTTGACTATGATTTTTAAAATCTTAGAGACTAAATTGAGTTATTAAAATTGCATAATCTTACATGAGAATTTGTCAACCAAAAAAATCAAAGAAACAAACAAACCAACCCCCAAAAAACAAACAAACAAAAAAACCCCACAAAAAACCCATGACCAAACTGAGATTTTACTTCACTGTAAACAGTCACTGTCATGAAAAAGGAATAGAATTTCATTGCCATGTTTGAGCGTAACAAGAAAATACCCACTTTCTGCCTTATATAGAACTTGTTTTATAAGAAAGAGCCTAATATAGTTTTCACACAGAATAAACAATTTTAATAAAATGAATCTGATTGAAAAGGGTAACAGAATTCTTCAAAGCATTTTAAGAAATAAATAAGTATTAAATGGCAATATTTACAGAAATATTTTAATGCAACTACAAAAGTAAGCCCAAAGCATTATTTTGTTCAGCAAGATTTTTCTGCTTTTCTGAAATGATAAATTTTTTAGAAGCACCAAGTTATGGGTACTGATACAGAGGCTAGAAAAATGGGTACATATCTGCAATGAGAATACAGAAAATGCATGTAAGGAAATACAGAAACTCATCTGTAACTTGTATCACAGTTCTTGAAACTTTCTTTCAATCTTTAAACTTGTCAATATTCTGGTTCAGTGTATGCATCAAGGGGTACTAAAATTGGAGAAATATCTGAATAGCATCATCACCCTCAAGGCATCCAGGTCTCAGAACAGGCTCTTCTTCAGCATTCTGGCTAGAAGAGGAGGAAAACAGGAGAAAAGAATGCAATCATGTAGCAAAATTGTCACTAAACCCAAGATAACTTATTTTCACTGGTATTTAAAACGTCTTAATTCTACTCACCTTTTGGATTCCAAACAGATTCTTCAGCTTTCACCTGACTGGTCCTGGGTCACTACACCTTACAGTGCTCTGGGTGCTCATTAGTTCTGTCTTGTTGTATGACTATACTAATTATACAATGGAAAAAAGGGATTTGCCCCTAATATTTCTATAATGAACAAACATACAGTGTGGGAAGTCATAAAAATATACATCACTCTTACAGGGAAAATAAAATTTTGAAGCAAGAAATCAGTATGATGTGTGGATAACACACATACTTAGTAATTTAGTCAGAGAGTAGTAACTATCTGTACAAAGGCATAAAACCCCAAAAATCCCAAGCAGCCATAAATGTGAAAGAAACAACTTCTAAAATTTATTCTAAGAAAGATTTTATAAACATTTGCATTTGCAATAAAGGAAAGATGTTTGAAAGAGAATTTTGAATACAGTGCACACAACTCACATAGTACGATGACAGCCTATGCAATGTTTTACCATATGTAGACCAGACTACAAGTAGAGTCTGACAAAACCTAAGAAGGCAGACCTGGCTAAGAGTCAGGAGTCACGCTTATTAAATTGAACTCTCAGGGGTATCATGCAATCAGAGGTCACAATCGAGGCAACAGAAGCAATGTCACGATATCAGAGAAAGGGCCAATTCAGACCTGCTCCCCGACAGGCAGTGAGGTCACGGCTTGCGGCAAATAACTGTATTAAAAGGGAATATTCTCTGCACACTTTTAGAACTGTCATCTGAACAAACAAAGCCAGGTCATTGGTAGGTTAAATCAGAACTTTCTGGCTTACTGGCACATAGCTTCCTTTCTTTTTACATTCACTGCTAATTTCTCAATTACAAAATATACATCACGTACTAAAGCAAATACCCAGTAAATTTAAATACACAGCAGAGTTTAAATTCCTCCCTTTCAAAAGTCATATTCTATCCTTCACAAGAAGTATCACTGGTCTCTTCATGTGAAAACTGCTGAGCTTGCTTCTTATCAAAAACAAAAAGCATGCATGTGTTTTAGAGAAATGTCTTTCTACAGTCAGGGTCTGTGTATCAGTGTAGCCTGATAATCATTGTGTACTTAGAAACCATTAATAAAATACAGTTCTTCATAAGGTACTTGCTAATGATGATTTAATTAAATTCTTTTCTCTGGGTACTTGGATTTCTTTATCTCATTGTCTGGGCTAGGTTATCTACAACATTCTATAAATGTGCTAATTTATGAAGTTACAACCATTTTGGATTGGGAACCTGACAATAAACCTGCAAAGAGAGAACAATTCTAGAATATCATGTAAATTCTATTCAAAGATACTATCTTGAAATGCAGTCTTTCTTACCAACATGAGAAAAAATATATAACTGCAAAATTCAGTAATTCTATCTTTTTTATACTCACAAGCCAGATAAAATATCTGCAGTGCATACACTAAACCAGCACAAACCTACAAATTTCCCAAAATTGCTAACATGTTTTGATAAGAATTGAACTGCAATGTTATAAAGTAGGAAAATTTACATTACAGAAATAATACACCATAGAAGTTACATAGGTATCACTGCATGATTGAACATTTTCATTAAAATACTTGAATTACATGGAATTCCTTGTAAAATTGTGTAGGTCCACCACACATTAAATTCATGGATTACATGACATCTATAAAAGCTACAGAACTTTGCTGTAAGAGATAGTATTGAACAGCCCAAAATTTTAAATTCCTCTATTCCAATTTAAATGTCGCTTTGATATTTTGCTTGAAAAATGTAACTGAACAATAACATTATTATTTACAAAAACAGAAATGTAATTCAATGTGTATTTAATACTAAACTTGTGAAAATGGCCTCTCTGGAATTCTGTAGATCTCTGACCTCACTGATAACACTAATTCTCCACAACACCATAGTTCCCATTACAGAATAGGGGAAAAAAAAAAGAAATTTCTTTAAAGCAAGCTTTAATAAATTACATTTTCAAATTAATTAAACACTCTGGTGTGAAGGCCTTCCTTTCCCTCCATCTCTGAAAGTGCTTAGAATAATGCAATTATTAAAATCTATAGCTACAGGAAACATTCCTTTAATGGAGATTTAAAATGTGCCATGGAATTCAATTGAAGCAAGATTTGTACCTATAAAATATTTATAAGACTACATTGTATTCCTTATTCATATCATCATACCAAATAGAAATTCTTTTGCAAGAGGAACATTTGTATCACTTTTACAGACACAGAGTCAGTGGCCTATGTTTAAAAACCATTTGCATAGTAATACGATTTTAGTGCTTGAAACACTCATTTTGGAAAGCACTTTGAATATATCTGAATATGCACTTTTAATGACATCTTCATTAGCAATTGTTTTTGAAGTGTAAAAAAATGTATTGGTTACTGTTCAGTGAAAGCAAAGCAAATAAACAAACTACCCCAATATTGACCACAGTCCCCAGGCATCCAAAGAAGACAGCAACAAATTCAACAATTACTTTTAACAGGACATGCTAAATACAAGTTTTGCAACACTTCATTTTAAAGGAAATTAACCAAACCTATTCTCCCTTACCCCCTCCAACCAAAACCATTTGGATTTAACTTGTTGCTAAAATTATCTGTCTTTTGCACTCTAAGACCTGGGTCATGACCTTACTTAGGGACAGGAAATAGTTATCAGGTCACTGAATGGTCAAATGAAAAAGGATTTGAAATGCTTCGGTACTCAGGGATCTATTCATCTAAAATGATTGCCTTATGCAGTATTAAAAGCTGTGGATCTCAACGTGGAATCAACTTGTTCCCATTTACACTGGCTGAGATGCAGATATCACACTAGAAAGATTTTGGACATAAAATATCAAGATAAGGAGCAAAATTGAAGGACATGCAAATAAAACTATCTGAACTATTATATCATCTTAGTCAACAATGAGAAAAAGTAGTTCTTAACCTTGGATGACATTTTTGGTGAAATCTCTCTCCTACTGAAATCATCACTGAGTAGTTATTAGCAAAAGAACAGTAAGAGGTTGTTTTTTTGTCTGTGTGTGCACACAGAGTTCCTTTTAGGTTGAAAAAACCTGCTAAATTAGTATGTTATGAAAGCACAGGTAACCGCCTATACATTGTATAAAATCCTAGTTTTGGAAGTTTATTGGAACAAACAAACACACACTCTAGCTTAGAGACCACATTCATATCTGATGCACTAATAAAATCCTTATGCCATCACAAATTACAACAGTCTGCAAAACACCAGAGTCAGGAACAAAGAAAGTACACAGGCAGGTGAAATATGTAGTCAGAAACTTTGAATATACAAACACAGGAGCCCTGAAGACTTCATAATAAGAATTAATAATATTAGTTGGTATGTATCTATGGCAAGTACCTCCTATCCAGGAACTTCAGGCAAATATAATTTTTTTTTTTTTTGCTAACTGAATGTGGAAAGCAAGAATAGTAATAAAAATTTCATATGTCTAGATCATTCATAAATACTCAGACACTGAAGTGCACTGCAGAAATGCACATAAATTATGTTTTACATATTTATTTTTAAACATAATTTCAGGATTGCTTCATTCTACGAGTACTGAAAAAATCCTACACTATCATTGACAGACAGGAGGCTAGAAAATTAGGCACAGATTTTATTTTTCAGTTTTATTTTATAATAAGAAACTGGACCAGTAGAACTATGTAACCGAAGCTTGAGTGCGTGCACTGTAAGGCCCCTGCAGTCCTTTACAAGTTTTCAGCGCACCGCTGTTGTGAACTGGGTTTGCACTCTGCCAGCAGAGCAGCTCTGACCCATGGAGAGCACTCCTTCAGATCAACACTGCCTCAGGCTCTACTGCTTTCTCCAAGAAGTCTTACATTTCAGGCATCAAGTTGAATTTCTTCTGGAGATGATTAACCCAAACCCATGACAGATTTTTTCCAAGATATCCAACTCCTTATGTTTATTTTATCCTGGCTCTTTTTGGATGTACTGGACACAAGTAACCTACTCATTTTACATGTTGAAGGGCTGGTGGAGAGCCATTAATTCCTTAAAATGAGAAAATATTCAATGCAAGAGTTCTGTTGTGTGAGCTCAAACTAAATAATAAGAAACAAAGCCATAGAATTAGGATTTTAAAAGATAGACCCCCTTCTGCACTACAAGCTTCTGTAACACATTTTCATTACATTTCAGGACAGATCTTACATTCTCTAAAAATGCATTATTTTGTCATTTTTGTCAGTGCTGTATGAATTAGAAACTGCTTCCCTAATGTGGCATGCACATTTAGTGCCTGGGAGATATGTAATAGCTACATTTTACTGTAAACATGGCAATTCAACTTGTAGAATTGCAGTAAGGCCAGATTTCCAATGTGGTTATTAATCCTTTTGAGACAACAGATCAATGAAAGATGACTTACTTTAGAAATGGATGTTTAAAGTGATTCCTGGGAGTTGATGCCATTAATATTTCTCCATTAAAAATAGCTAATTTCTAAAAGATGAAAACTATCACAAATTATCACTTATAGTTCAATGCCTTTTAAAATGCTCTTAAATAACAAATTTTATATTTGTAAAACAATATTTTAAACAAATATTTAAAGCCCATATAAAGATGAATATTAGTATTCCAGCCTCAGTACCTTAACTGTCATGTAGATGTGATTTGTCAAGCATCAGTGATTCGAACCAATATAAATTCTATTAAATATCACACATAGTTACTTTAATGTATTATTTAATAATACAGAAAATCTAAGCGACTATGTTGATCAAGTGCAACAATATTTTAATGTACTCAGAGAATTAACTAATAGCTAACCTTAAATTCCAACTTTCCAAAGTCTCACATTTGTACTTTCAATTATCACTAGTAATAATAATCTATAAGACTGTTTTGCAATAATTTTTGTTTGAGACTATAAGGAGTTTCATAATTAGGAACTATTAGAAAGCTGGAAAACAGATGATGAAGTGGATTCTTTGATATTTATCTTCCAATCATATGACATAATCACAAGCTCACAGTGATTCTGTTATTTCTACTGACAATTTCAACAGAAATAAATAAATATTGGCATAATTAAAAGTCACCTGAGAAAGCATAATCTATTCATTATCAAATTTGTATTGGTGAAATTGGTCTTAACACTATGCCCATTATATTCTTCTTGGTCACCATGAACATGAAATGACAGGAAATACAGTACTGCCAATCAGAACTACAGGTTCCCAAACTGCAGCAAACATATCTTGTCAACACAGTCCAGTGCATTTTTAATATAGTTAAATTTCCAGGCATAAATCATTGTTCACATTTTTAGGTGAAGTCACATTGCACTGTTTTCACTATGAAGTGTATGGTATGGATGTATCACTGATGGATATAACTAAAAATAAATGTACTATATATGCCAATAAATCACCTGACCTGCAAAATTAAATAGAGCACAGTCTGTGAAATTCTGTGAAATAAAGTGATATCCAAATAATACTTGGATAGTTTGAATGGATTTTCAGCTGATCTACTGCATTCTTCCAACTTGCTCTATGGGCTGGAATTCAGCTTCCCATTCCACTGAACAAAAATTGTTTGGATAACCCACCAAAACCAATGAGGAAACTGGATTAAAGAGGACTCGAAAAGACACACACTGTTTTCAAAGCTTGTAGCAAAAAATTGTGCTTGGCCTTAGGGCTCATGCTTTAGTCTTCAGCTGCTGTACTGGGATTAAGTATTCACACTGTTGGCTAGAAAAATATCCTTCCTCTATGTAAATGAAATTACAGATCCTGTAATTAGGGACCCACAGGCAGCTGAGATGCTCTGTTACACGTTCACCAAGGACTAGCTGGAACTTCCCAAGAGGAGTCGAGGATAGATTTTTCCTTCAGTTGCTGATGTACTTTACCCAAAACAGTCAAGACTATTTTCCATTAAATTAACAACTGAAATAGCCTCCAGACAAAAAGGGGACAAGCAGTCATAAAGCTTTCTAAAAAATATGCTTTGATGCAAAATAGGAAATTATGACAATTATCCGTGTGCCTTACAAAGTTTCTAAAATTTTGAGACCTTTGAAATGTCACCATTTACAAACCACAAAATATCTCAAAGAATATTCATTGAACCAGAATACTCATTAGTGAAGGCATATTTTGTTTGTCAGCTACCTGGCACTAAATGAAACTCAACAACCATGATGGAAGCATAACCTTATCTCACCAAAGAAAGCGGTGTAATATACACAGTCCCAGGAAACATCCAGCAAATCATCAGGAGTACATCAAGTCAGGCTTTTGTCTGTCTTCTGGTTTTTGGTCAGGGTATAATTTGTTATGAGAAATAGTAAATACATATTTATACTTGTATATTCTTTGGCTTACTTTACAACCTACTCAAGTTAATGTCACAATAAAGATTCAAATATATTTTATTTAACTAATAGTTTAAATATATCTATAATACAATGACCACATACATTACATTAATTTTAAAGAAACAATGAAACTGCATCTGACAGAAAATGTTATGATTAAAAATGCATATTGATACTAGTAATTACACCAGAGAGTAATTGTCCATAATTTACTTCCCTTTCAAAATATACAAATAAAAAGTCATAAGTGCTACTTTAATTCATTTATTGAATTATTATACCTACTTATACTCATGGTACATGCATATATATTTGTGTGAGTATAGACACATGTACTATGTAAATGCATTGACACATACAGATACATATACAGTAATGCATTGAATTACATTCCCATGGTTTGTGCCTTCACATGTTACTTTTACTTTTAAATGGTAAGCTCTTCTCTGTGAGAACAATATTTCCTCATGCTGTTGACATGGTGTGTGTATTATAAAGGGGTTTATTTCTGACTAACTTCTGTATGCTGCTGTGATTCAAATGTGAAATAATGGTCCCCGGTGGGGATTTATCTAACATCAGTGAGTTATCATGATGACTCATCAAAAATTTAATAAAAATTTATGAATAAATTTTGAATATTTATGGATTAAAAAAATCAAATTTTGAAAATGTATTTTCCTAGAAGATGCATGTCAACTTAGAGATGTGTGCATTATCTATGGGATTAAATTACAAGTTTTCAAAATTTGATATCAGCATATTGCATATCAGCTTATCAAAACTTTTGTAGCTGGAAAATAAGAAGGCAAATTATGACAGAATAATAGTCTCAGGAAAACAAAAGCATCAGATACTAATCTAATTTCTTTTCACTATTTTTTAAATCTCTTATGCTTTTATTCATTTTTGTCTTCTTTGTACTTTTAGACACAAAACCACAATGAAGACAAAAGACATTCATCATATATTTTAACTATTTTTTTCTTAAATATTCATTACCATGATGTGTTCCAGTTTGAAAATCTAAAACTGTTCTAATTGTTTCACTTCCTAGGGCATCCCCTTTCAAAAGTAGTGATTCTGTTATTTAACAGATAACACGTGTGTACTTGCTGTTTTGCTGTTGATGTTGACTTCTCCCCTCCATTTCCCAATTTAAAGAAATAAAGAAGGAATATATAGAATATGCTTTTTTAAAAATTTATTTAGTTGTTTATGAAGAAGATGGTTTGGAGTTCAAATTTTGGAGACCCAAAGACTCTGAGTTTGTCAAAGTAAAAGGACTTGAATGGAGGAAGTTTATTTCTACCATGCAAAGGACAGGACACGTCTGGGTTCTATCCACTTAAGATACAGTGACCACAAGATTTATGGATACAGCGTGAAAACATTCCACCCTCTTGTTACAGAAAGAACTCCAATGACAAAACAAACCCGAAGACATCTACTGCAAGGAAAAGAGGAAGAAATGCTTAAAAAAAGGTAAGAGGGGAAACAGGAAGCAAGAGAAGAATCTCTGATAACATAACTCCGTGAAGTTATTATGCAGGTGCAAAGTGTTACTAATTCTAAATTTAGAAACTCCTAGTTCTGTCTGATGATACCCCACATACATCTAAACAAATGCTCTGTGGTGCACTCTCTTTCTAATTCACAACCTAGAATTTTCTGAACATAATGTCTGAAGCAGCAATGCCACTGGTAGAAGGACAAATTTATACTCTGGTCAAGCAGAAAAGTATCGCTTGTCTTCTTGAAGGGTCAGAAGACTGCATGAGAGCAGCCGCAAGTGGTGAAAAGAGAGTTTCTGTTTATTAGCCTGCTAACAGAGTAAAATGGTCTTTGAAATGAAAGATAATTAAGAGCACCACCACTAGGCTTGCCTTCTGATGTCCAATCTACCTTCTCTCCATAAATTCAAAAAGTAACTTCCATAATATTTAGAATGCATACATCGGCTTTTCAAATCAAAGGGAAATGTTTTCAGGCAGAAGCAAATGAACTGGTGGCAGGAAAGCTAGGCTTTCCTAATACTGAATTTGTAATCAGGCTTATCTCCGACATGGTTTTCAGCATTCCTACTGTTGCTTCTATTCTTGGACATTCACTTTTTCACAGGCAGCCTGCATGTCCTGTTTCCTCAGCATGTGATGCATTCTGACCTATATAAGCATATGCCACAGAAACATATATGAGATACTGGGAATGCTCAATCAGGTGCGGAATGCACAGACTTTCTATAGTCAAGGTAAAATCATGCTTGGATCCAAGGCACATTATAGTGCAAAAATATTTCCTCTTCAGAACTCACCAAGAATTGTTTCCAAACAAATTTGAGCATGGACTCATGAATGTGAGGCAAATCTTGGCTTCCATACAGCTAAGTTAATTGACTGAATTACAATTCACATACACTCAGATTTATTTCACACCTCTTTCAGACATGTTCTAATTTTTATCCCCAAACAGTAAATGCTAATACAGTACAATTTGTAATTTTACTTTGTGAAACTGGGAATAGATCAGAGAGCATATGTCTTTGAAAAAGATGAAAAGATTGAGGTAAGAAAATTCTGAGTACAGTATTGAGCTGTAAAAAGAATCTAAACGATATAAAAGCAGTGTCTCTGGAGCTGATTGTCTTCGTACAACAAGGGCATTTTAAATAGATTTGGCCTTAATTTAATTGTATGGAAACCAAGGAGTGCCTTAACATGAATTTCAGCAGTAAGAAATCTACATGAGTATTTAAATATTTGTGAAATATTTATGAAAAAGAATTTCATATTTACATGCTGTATGTTCTTTTCTTGCTTTCTGTCAAATGGTGGATTTCTGGGGAACATTTATGAAAGTACTTTCAAAAACATATGTTAAGGATTTTTAGGAGTTAATGTCTAGCTTTGGAAAAGTTGACAATTAAATGAAGAATCTGAAGTGGTATTTCATTTATAAAGTTTTATTCCAGTACATTGTATTTTGTATCTCTAAATGACATGCTTTGTCATTTTTCATGATGAAGATTTAAAAATAAAACAATAAATAAATAAGTTAGGCTCCATCTCCTTATGAATTAAGCTTTAGGAACACCTCCTACTCCCCACAATGAATTGAAATTGAAATGCTTCACTGCTGTAACTTGAGATACCCAGGAACAGATAAACTCCTTAAACTTCTGCCTTTTTCTATTTGTGCATATTGTTTCATATTTCGAGTAGGCCCATTTAAAAGACATTGCAAGCTATATACGCTTATATGCATAAAATGAAATACTTGTTCATACCTTCAA
This sequence comes from Phylloscopus collybita, assembly GCA_027886175.1. Classification (NCBI taxonomy): domain Eukaryota; kingdom Metazoa; phylum Chordata; class Aves; order Passeriformes; family Phylloscopidae; genus Phylloscopus; species Phylloscopus collybita. The sequence goes on along the minus strand of JAJNNQ010000137.1, from coordinate 41,244,840 downwards.
AGTATCCAGCATTTATAGGCTGTGTCTTCCCTGGTGGTTTCACAGAGAGATGTTTATTTTCATTGTTTTTGAACAACGCCAGGCGCACAGCTGGGTCTAGATGACAAGAACAAGTTAAAATCAAAGGTCAGACCTGGCTCATTCATTCCTTCAAGCAGTTTTTCACCTTTTAGTCACTTAATAAATGAAAATACCTTTAAAAGTAGGTTTTATATTCACAAAGGATTACACTTTCTAAAATAAAGCCATATAAATACACATGCAACTGAGAATCAAAGTCATTGTTTTGCAATTTTAACACTGTTGATCTTTCAGCTCACTCATCTACAAATCAAAAATAAACTCTGAAGCATGTATTTCTAGAAGCTTTGGGTCAGAATTATTCAGCAGTCTAAATTATTCAGAATTACTACAGAATTATTCAGTAGTCTTTACACCTAAAGAATGTTAACAGGAGGCAACTTATTTTTTGAGGCTATACTTGTAGATAATAAGCTAGTCTTCCTCCATTGTCTATCCTAATTGAAATTAAAAAATACCCCAGAAGTCTATATGCTGAAGTAGGAAATCTGGATCAGTTTCTTAACTGTTACTTTTAAAAGTTTGCAAAGAGGTAAAGATGAGCAGATGATTGTATATAAATCTATATGAGACATGTTCCTAGATGGGCCAAAAAAAAAAAAAAAAAGAAAAAAGAGTTTAATTACCAAAAGTTAAGGTGATGCAAAAACCATACAAGTCAGGAGAGGAGATTTTCAGATGTTATTTATAATGTGAAGGAAGAATTTTTTGCTTGGTACAGGAGGAAATTAGGGGTTTAAGGGACACAGTGTATTAGAAGGAATGTGAAAATTCTGGGCACAATGCAGAATAAACCAGTGATAATTAAAAAAAAAAAAATAGGGACTGAAAAGAATGTAGAAACAAAAGCAGATACACAATGATGAGCAAAGTATAGAGGGTTTTGTAGGTATGGAGCAAGGTACCATGATACCATGAGTAACAGAATGCCAAAGAAAATATAAAAGAAATATGTTTGACATGGTTAAAAGAACACAATAGCTCAAACATATATATCCACTCTCAGGAATATATGAGAAACAATGAGGCAGAAGAAGCTTGTCTGAAAAGATGACTAAAAACTGTCCAAAGAGGGTAGAAATTAGTAATGAGGAGAAAAAAAGCAATAGAGCTTATCAAGAAATGGCAAGGGAAGGATCTAAATTATCTCAAAGAATGTGCATGTAGCAAAAATGAGTATGTGAGACACTGCCAGAATAGACAGAGCAGGAAAACTTGTTATGGAAAGAGCCAAAGAGTATTCAGACAGAATACACTGAAATTACTAGTTATGCTTGCTGCTTCATTCTGAGTCTGTTACATGATCTCATTAGTGTTTATTGAGAGACTTTATAAGACCAAGATAATACTGCAGCGAAGTAAATAATTTTTCTGTTTGTCAGTTTTCTTATTTCTAAATGACCAGAATGTCCTGTTAAGATGGTGGGGAACTTCTTATGAATTTTAACAACAATTTGTAAAGTTTGTTTTGACTAGTCCTCTCCAGCTGTAATAGACACTTCCATTACAAACTAATGGAACACAGAGGGATCCTAAGAGCTCAGCTTTTTCCCAGAGAATGGGAAGATCAATTACAAGCCTGGAGAAGATCTCTTAATGGGGTGTGGCACTCTAAGAGATACTGCATTGGCAAGACATGTCAAGATGTTACAGTGTTCGTGGTCAGCCCAAACTGCAGCAGCATGTGGTTGACAGAATGTTCTTAATGGTGCTAACCTCCCACAAAGCAGCAAACTTCACTAATGAAGGGATCGTGACAAGTGGGGAGGGAGGAAATTAGGCCATGCCTTCTTCTCAAGGCAGACTCAAGGCAAGACCTTAAAATTTGTTATCTCAAATTGGCTAAGAGCCTCTCTCACGTGGTTGTAGGATGGTTATAGCTTTCAGATTAACCCAGATGATGTAATATTTAAAGTACTTTTAACTCATTTTTACTAGCTAAATTCAATGAAACTATCCAAGAAGCAAAATAAATAATGATTAGCTCCATTAGTTTCAAAGGTAGATTATTAGAATGATTCTGATAATGGGATAATTTTATTCACAAACTGTATTGCCATGTTTGTAGATTCTTTCACTCTGTATAAATGGATAAAGTACCCTTCCAACTAAAAAAAAAAATTGTATCAGACTAGTGTTCATCAGGGTAGCAGATGTTTGGGACAGCAAATCACAGTAAGAATTGTCATTAAAATACCTTGAAATTGTATTACATTATACTTTAAAAGTTCTGCTTGAAATTTTAGATAATAGAAGCTACAGAAATATTTTAAGTATTAATTATTTTTGTCTGTTGTATAGTTCTAAGATGCATGGCCATACAAGTCCTGCACACGGATAAAAATGTACAAGTAAAATTTTTATAATTGTAATTTTTCCAACATTTAGCATACAGTATTGACAAAAAGCTTTATGCTAGTTACAAAAAACAGTGTCTTTCTTCAACAGAAGATCAAAGACAAAGCAACAAAATCACATAAAACCTCTTAAGACAAAATGCAATTGAAAATTTCTGAAGTAATTTTGATTAATTTAAAATAATTCCTGAAATAATATATTTATATAATAAAATATAATATATTTTCTAAGTGGGTCTATTAACATTGTTCAAAAATGTTTTAAAAATATCATTCTTTCCTTAATCCAATCCCCCACCCTATTCTATGAAAGCACCAAGTCCAAAGTTAAACTATACTAAAAATTTTTGGTGAAGTCACTCAATTATTAGTCCCAAGTTAGATTTCTCAAACATTTACTTGTGCACAAAGATAACAGCAAAGTCTTGTGTGAACTGGGAAGAAGGGCAAATAATGGAAATTGTTCTAAGAGATTTCCATCAGAAGATTTATCTTTGAATCTTTGCAAAGTAATTTAAAGAATCTACACGGATTTAACACAGTGCCAGACTACTTGAATTTGTATCTACCTGGATCACCTCAACCATTGCCTACAGCGCTTCTGTTATTAAAAATGAGTCCTTTCCTTTATCTAGTCCCAAATGTAAGCAATATTACATAGATTACTTCATAATACTAGTGCTTTTCAGTCTCTGAGTGAGCTGGGGAAATGAACTGCATGCATGCTTTGATGACATGCAATCAAATGTTTCAGATTTCACACAAAGAACTGTGAAAGAATCCAATAGCTCAAAATTACAAAAATATCTTCCTGGATTCTGGCATACTCATTTAAATGTGGCTGATCAGATGATGATCTGTGCTCTCAATCTAGAAAGCAGGGAGGTAATTTAATGTACATTCCTTGACTGCCTTCAAATATAGAAGTTGGACAAACACAAGATATGTTATGGAAACAATATGTAAGGAGTGGTAACTGCATGATCTGGCACCACATTCCTAAACTTCTCATTAGTACGTGAAACTGAAAATTTAAAATTTTTGCCATTTATTTTTGTTGTGCAGTACCTGTAATTACGAAAACATAAACATAATGTGACAACTTTAAAGAGATGATAAGACAAAGTTGTACACAGTAATAGATACCAATCTATAATGCAGATTCACTTGGAAGAAGGGCCAGATTTTGTTCCACAATGGCACAGCAATTAGAACTCCAACTCATCCATGGCTGGAGATCCCAGAAGATACTTCTACACAGAACTGACAATCACAAAAAAAGTAGTCTTTCTTCTGTTACTAAGAATATATAGATCAATGGTCACTCATGTAATGTGTAATAAGTAATAATAATATGCCCCAAATTTTCACTCTGACTGTTAAGACAGATTATCTATTTTAGGGTTGTGCATTTGAGGAAGGTGGGTTGAGTTTTTTACTGGTTTTTATATAATTTTTAAAATAGTATTGCATTGCTATCTAAAATTCTAAACTCAAACTAAAAATATTTGCTGACCTCTATGATATATCTTTATCATTGTGTTCTGGTTCAAGTGATCAAGGTCTATTTCAGTTGCTTTTTATGGTTTTTTTTCCTATCCATGTGGCATCAAGTATTACCACAGAATCATAGAACCATTAAGGTTGGAAAAGATCTCCAAGATCATTAAGTACAACATTGGACTAAACACTACCATGTCAACTAAAGCATAGCACTATCTTATGCAGTCATTTCCTGAACACTTCCAGGGACGGTGACTCCACCATCTCCCTAGGCAGCCTGTTCCAATGCTTAACTACACTTCCAGAAAAAAATAATTCTACCTGATGTCCAACTTGAACTTCCCCTGGCACTGTTTGAGGCCATTTCCTCCTGTTCTGATGCTCATTTCCTGGGGGAAGAGACCAACCCCCACCTGGCTACAGCTTCCTTTCAGGGAGTTGTACAGAGCTACAGAGTTGTACAGTTGTACAGAGTCTCCCCTAAGGTTTCTCTCCTCCAGGCTAAACAACCCCAGTTCCCTCAGCCACTCCTCGTAGCACTTGTGCTCCAGACCCTTGTTGCCTTGTTGCCCTTCCCTGGGCATTCTGCAGCACCTCAGTGTCGTTCTTGCAGTCATGGGCCCAGAAGCAGACACAGGACTCAAGGTGTGGCCTCACCAGTGCCAAGTACAAGGGGACAATCCCCGCCCTGGTCCTGCTGGACACACTGTTGCTGATCCAGGCCAGGATGCCATTGGCCTTCCTGGCCACCTGGGCACACTCTGGCTCATGTTCAGCTGCTGACAACCAGCATTGCCAGGTTCTTTTCCTCTGGGCTGCTCTTCAGCCACTGTTTCCTAAACCTGCAGCACTGCCTGGAGTTGTGATCTAAATGCAGGACCCAGCACTTCACCCTGTAGAATCTCATGCAGCTGGCCTTGGCCCGTCAATCCAGCCTATCCAGATCCCTCTGCAGAGCCTTTCTGCCCTCCAGCAGATCAACTTAGTGTCATCTGCAAATTTACTGAGGGTGCCTTCGATTCTACGCCTCCCCCCTCCCCACCCCTTACCCCTGCCTCTGATAATGGATTTAGAGATTGAACAGGTCCAGCCCCAATACTGAGCCTGGGGAACCCCACTAGCGACCAGTTGCCAACTGCATGGGGCACCATCCACTACCACTCCGTGGGCCTGGCCATCCAGCTGGTTTTATACTGGCAATCCAGTAAACAGCGCTCCTGTCCAAGCCAGCTTCTCCAGGAGAATGCTGTAGGAGGAAGTATCAAAGGTTTTACTGAAATCCAGATAGACAACATCCACAGCCTTTCCCTCAGCCAGCAAGTGAGTCACTTGGTCACAAAATGGGATCAGGCTGGTCAAAGTAGGACCTGCTTTTTCTAAACCCATGCTGGCTGGGCCTGATCCACTGACAAGAGAACTTTTTCTGGAGATTAAAAGATGCTAAACAGGAAGTAATACACCAGTGTAGGAGAGACAAGCTCTCAGCCATCTTAAAAGAAAAAGAAGCTAACTGAAAGGCTAATATAAAATCCACAAAGATGAGGGAAATTCCAAGTTAAGCAAGAAATTTGGTATTGTTGTGCCAAGACATCTTTAGGAATCTAAGATTGTTATGAGTCACAGCCACTTAAGCACAGTGAGGCTCAATAATGTCTGCTGTATTTAGACTTTGAATTAGAATTTCTATAGAATATTATGCACCTAGGTTAACAGCAATATTTCTGACATTATGCCAGTTTTACTTGGCTGCAAATTTTTTGGTTTCTTGCCCACACTTTTTGTATTATCTTACTGTATAGTAAAAATAGTTGAAGCAGACACAGCATACATTTCATGTCATTAAAATGCAGGCCACAACTTTCTTTAACTATATGAAGAAGCATACATAACAGTGGTGGATTAGGGCATACAGGCCTTAAGGCCATTAGTTGGTGGGACTGGTCTGCTGCAATACAAACCTTGCCTGAATCACTCCCCATTATAAGCTCTCTCTCCCTTGCAATACAAACCACATGATTCAGTGCACTTGCTAGTATTTTCCATATTCTTTTTTCTTTACTAAGAAGCTTTGTGGCCAGACATATGAGGTAAGATACTTCTCAGTTACTTCTATACATCTAGAGTTTAACTTTGTACTTCAGCAAGTCACTCTAGCTTTTGTGTCTAGGCAATGGAGAACTATAAGTGCTTTTACAGTGAGACTCAAGTAGCCTGTTTTTGAATTCTGTTTTAAGAGGAGTTTTCTTTTCATAAAACAATGTAAATGACTAACTCAGATGTGGACTTCTATAATGATCGAACGGATACCATCACTGTTGCACTAGTAGAAGACAAATATTTTATATGGAAAATAAAAAGGAATAAATTGCCACACCTGAATATATTAAGGATCAAAGCTGTCCAGTCCAGGTTCCAACCCAGCAGATGTCTTGACAATATTAAAGAGCAACTGCATAACTCTGAAAGCAAGTTTAACACTTCACATTTGTGAATCTCAGGGCTAAGGCAAAGGACTCTGACAGCATATGGAACCAGAAAACATGTTCTGATAGCTAATTTGTTCCAGGGAGATCTATCAATACCTTATCATTACCTTTAAGTAATGAAATCCTTACAAAGAATGATCAATAGCATATAAAAAATGTTTGAGATTATACTGCGATCTCAACATAAAAGCTATAGGTTTAATGTGATGAGCTTATAACTTACTTGTATCTAGAATCTTTGGAGTTACTGTTGCTTTGCATTTTCTCAAAGCTTAAAATTTTGCTTCCAAGTCAGATGTGTAAGTAGATATAACATCGAAAACTGCTTCTTTATACCTTATAATTCCCACTTCTAAGTGGCTGCTGAACACTTACTTTTTAGTGGGAATAAATGTTTATCATAAACAAAATTATTTTCTTGTAGTTAGTATACTTCAACTACTTTAAATTAGAAAGCTAAAAAGGAAGCAGTTGTAATTATAACACTGAAGACCTGAAAATCCAAAAGAAAGAACAGAAATAGTATTGCTAAAACTTTCCATATGCAGCATCACTAAGTACAAGATAAATGAACCTCATTTCAGTGGAGATGAAGGCAATAGGATGGTAACTTCTATGGGAACATTAAAAGACAATATTGACATCTACTTATTCAAATGAATTTCAATCAGCTTTTGAATATTAGAAGGAATAAAATCTCTCTTGCAACTCCTGCTTCAGTAGGGTTAAACTCAAAGTAATTGCCTAAGAGTGTGAGCTGTCTCTCCATAGTTACACTGAAATTGCTAAAAGTAACCTAGCATGAGCTGTACCACACAGAGATATAGAAAAGATACTGTCAGTCTAATGGGTCTGGTTACAGTTTCCTGATCTGGAGCTGGCTAGCCCCAGGACAAGGTGTATCCACTCCAATTTAAATGCTGAACAGTCCCTCTTGTTCTACCAGACCCTCAAAAAGACCCTGATTTACCCTCATCACTTTCAGAGGATGTACCCAATGGAAAACATAATTATAGATGTGGAGATTCTTTTCTCAGAACAGAAATTTGTGAATATTTGATCAGGATCTTTTTTTTTTTTTTTTTAGTATAAGATCAGAGCTTTTAAATCAATTAAATGTCAGCTTGATAACCTTTTTACTGAAAAGGGACAGAGCTAAATATTTTCAGTCACATTTTTTTGGTACAGGAAACTATGCTTTCTGTTCATCTGAAAAAAACCTGTGATTTTAATGACTGAGAGAGAAACCCATAAAGGCAAATTAGGTTATTTTTATGCTTGATGCAATAGTCAGAAAGACAAAAAAAATTCTATATGAGGTAGTGTCAAGAGGAGAATATTTGAAACTATAAAAACATTGAGCAAAGGGTTTTTCAATTTTTTTTAAAACTAGCAATGTACTTTGAGAATATTCCAAGAATTACATTAAAAAGCTCAACACCCATACATCATATTGAATAATCTGAACGAAGTGAACATAAACATATCCAAGAAATCCATTAGAACTACAACAAAAATAGGATAGCAAATTTGATATGCTCAATCAGACATCTATGACTGGATTAATTACTAACATAAGACAGACAGCATATGGAGAAAAGAAGATATAACCTAGTAAGTTTTATTAATTGAAAAATTATACAGAGGCCAAAAAATGGAATATATATAAAAAACTTCAGCTGTACACTAGGTATTTCTTACTTTTTTTTTTTTTTTTTTTTTTTTTTTTTTTTTTTTTTTTTTTTTTTTTTTATATGCTAACATGGTAGAGCACCATGGGAAGCTGTGAAGAGTTCAATATAATAACTTTAACTTCTTATCCATATACTCTCATTTCCACAAAGTATGGTTTGCTGATTACATCTCTTTTTGTCACCCTATCCCTTTTATTATTTTTTTAGATAATTTTTATCATATTTAGTCTTAGTCATAGGCATGGTATTTAAAGCAGAAAAAATATACAGAAAAAAACTTTGCATAAATATATCTTTAGGCTGATTTTTTTTCCCTTCAAAGAGTAAAACAACTTTCAATATTTTCAACACTTAACACAGAAGTGTTGTAGAAAGGTATGCAGAAGAATACAGCTTGTGATACAAAAAAAAAGTAAATAAGGGTGCATTTTCTAAAGACCATTTAGCGTCAGGTTCTATTGCCAACTAGGGCCTTAAATGTTTAAATGTTTCTTGTACTGTCAGTATTTAACCAATATGGTTATTAATATATGCAACCAACATTTCTATTAGCATATCATATTAACAAATAATGATTCTAAGAAAGGTTCATTGACATTAGAAGTATTTGAGAAGAACCAGAACACAACTGGATGAGTAGCTGGATAAACTTTATCTATTTCCACAGTAAATATATAATTTTAAAAATTTAATTATTTACTTTCATATATATCAAACTTTTGTCTTCATGACAGTTCTTATATAAGTCAAAAATTTTAACCTAAGATTTTCCCAAGAAGAAAATACAAGAAGCACAACATGCAGAAATACAAATTCCACATCTCGAAAAAGAGATACATAAACAGGATGAAATAAAATTTGTTTACCATAGCTGCCAAAAATCCAGTAGAATGGTTTTTAAATATGTTCATTTAAACTCAGTTGTTTTTACTGAACCACACTCCATCTTTATTCAAATTAGTGTTGTACAAGCAAAGTTTTTAGAAGATTTTATAGTATTTTAAGAATGGAAAAATTACATCAGTATAACCACTATTTTAACTGTTGACTTACCTAAGCTTTTATTATTGTATTTTTTAGGTTTCATTCTATGGGCCCTCTTCAGCATTAGTTGTGCAGTAGAAATATCCTTAAAACCCCTAAGGGAAGAAAATAACTCACTAAATATTTCACATATATTATGTTACACCAGCTGCATATTATTGTATAATACACTTTTCAAAAAGAATATTGGTGTGTAGTACTGATCCATAGTATGAAACTCTCTTGAGTTACAGTGATAGCTGCAATTCTTATCTTAACATTACATTATTGCAACTTATTAAGATAGTTTCCCAGACTATTATTACAAAAATAATTACAATAATTTTTACGTTGGTAGAAAACAGAGATTCAAAAGTGGAACTTAAAAAAGCAAGCAACAACAGCCAACTACATTATACCTATTCTTGGAAAGCCACTGTGTAAATAAAAGAGCTTAACATACCATTCTTCAGATATTTTCTCTTCTTTTTCAGACATAAATAAAAATTCATTTTTTTCTTTCCAGTTAGAAAGCTGTGACATTGTTTCCTTCCCTGACCTTGAAACAAAGTATAAGAGCAATACCGTAAGGTAAGTAAATAAGAAAGGGTCTGAGGTTACACTATTTTGCAGCCTTTGTTATTCTGCAACTTGTTTGTGCCTTTTAAAGGCACTTTTGAAGCTCAGAAATGATACCAAAAATAATCCATTTTAATACTGCATGAAGGTTTTATCTTAGAGAGTAATAAAAGTCTGCCATCAATTTGAAATGTTTACATTTCAATTACTTGAAGCATATTTCAGTCCTTTCACAGAGTGCAGCTGTTTAAGAAATCCCTTTTAATCTTTATCTAGTCTTAAAGATCTCTATTTCAACATTTATTTCATAACATATATGAAAAAATAGAAGTTTTATGACTTATAGTCAAACCTAAATAAATAAAACTACACATATATATTCTTATATTCCTAATTATGGTAGTCAATGAAAAACAACAACTGAATTTAATATATTTGGTTTTAGGAAAAAACCACATTTTAACTCCAGTAATACCACATTAACCAAAAGTAGCAAAAGCATCAGAAAATAGCCTCTTCTTCCCTTTTTTATTTTTTGTCAAATCCAAATGAACTAAATATAATTTGAAATATAATTTAACTTACCTGCTATGAAAATGGATTTTTTCTGCTGAGTATGAATGTGGTCTGTTAGCACACTGCCAAACTTCTTGTGGTACTAATGGCAAACTATTTGATTGTCCACTGGAATCTGAAGACCTAGAAAACTTCTAAGAGAAAGAAAAGGAATGTAGCTGATTGCCCCCATAAGTTTGAGTTTAAAATGTGCAGGAAAACCTGCACCAGGGTTTGCAGTGTTTATCACTATAACTGAAGGGTTTCTTAATGGTGATATACCCATTATAGACTTTACTTTCAAATAACTGAATAGGACAAAAAGGTGACTTTAGTTACCTAAACATCCCCAAGTATAATAAATTATACATTTATAAGACTCCTTTCTCTTAATTGTAGGAAGCATTAGTAATACTATGCTTGTAATAAGAATACAAAACCCTACAAAAACAAAAAGCCAAAACTTCAAAGTTTATCAAATATCTAGCATTCAGTTCGATGACCTTTAGATTTTTTGAAAACATTCAGCTGTTGTCATATAATGCAGATCTTAGTATTTTTTAAAGTAGTTTGTCAACTAGCAATTGTTAATCCATTGCCAAATGTGCAGATGAAGTACATCATCTTTTTTTCTGCTACTGTGAAGTAAAGTGTTGAAATAAATCCAAAATAAAGAAAAAAATAAGCAAATGAAAGAAAATCTAAAAGAAAAATTGCATCTGGAGATGAGGAGGAAGTCTGAGACTTCTAAAAGTAATTGTGTTTTTAAGTCACTAAATTGCTGTATTAATCACCCCAGAATAGCATATCCTTAAGGAATGAATAAAGACTGAAGACTAAGTTGTTTCTGTGACATGTTACCTTTGGCCAGTGCAGCTGGTTTGAGAGCAGGAGTGTTTTTGAAGGGAAACGGGTGGAATCTAGATTTAGCCAGTCCTTCTCTAATGCAGCCTGCATGAATGAGCAAAGTCAAACAGTGCACTGATAAAAACAGTTTAGTTCTGATAACTCTTGCAAAGTCTCTTTTAAATTGTCTTACAAACTTTGTACATCTTTTCAAGTTGTATATTGGAACTGCCACCTGCAGAGCAATCACACTCAAAGCACCTTTGGAGATGCTGTTTTATTTTAAACAAATCAGATCAACAGTATTAGTGGGTTGTGGAGGTCCTTTTTAGGTTTTGGTTTTGCATATGATGCAACCCCTCTTTCTCAAATTCCTGCAATTTTATTCCAACGTTGTTAGTAAACCCAAGTTATAAAAGACTGCCAAATTGAAAAAAATGGTGATATACCCATTATAGACCTTACTTTCAACTAACTGAATAGAACAAAAAGGTGACTTTAGTTACACTTAACATCCCCAAATATAATAAATTATACATTTATAAGACTCCTTTCTCTTAATTGTAGAAAACAAAACCTACAATACTCAAAGGCATAAGGAACATGAAGAGCTTTGCGTGCTGTTTTTGACTGAGTATTTTATGTCCACATGTAGGTGCCTGATTCTGTCAAACTTGTTTTTGTTGAACTGAATTGTTAATTTTCTTTGAAATCTGGGGGTAAAAAAGTAAATTCTATATAATGCTATATGTTTCAATTATGCAATTTTATTTCTGACGTAATGGATTAAATGGGAAACTAAAATAATGGTTGGAATGAAGAAGAGTGACAGAATTAATTGCTAACGGGAATCCTTAGCACTTTTAGGCAGAATTCAGTTTTCTTTCATAAAAACAAACTCTAGACTTTGTTTCAAACCCAGCCTGTATATGACTTGCTTTTCTTGCAGGTCCTTGAGGTTTTTTACCACATCTTTTCAATATATTCTGATAAGTGAGAGAATCAAATCATTCCTACACAGGAAGTAAATACCACTGAAGAATTTGGCTTGACTTACAGAGCTCAGTCATTCAGGTTCTTCTTACTTTGACAGGAAAAAGCATGTGGTTCATTCTTTTGAAAATGTCTGCTTTATAAAACTGCACTATCTTTCTCCCATTCATAAAATGTTTCAGACTGTACTGATTTCTGACCCTGAGAAATGATCCTAAGTTTGGATACCTTGCCACATAGTTTGCGTAAACAGGACTTTGTACAGCCTTAGATTGGTGAATGAGATCTTCCAAAGCCTTTGAAATTCTGAGAGACAAAACAATCATATTCCAGGTATTTTGCAAAGTTAGTTCAGGTACTGGTCACACCATTTGGTGGCTCTAAGATCACTCTTTTTGCATCCATTATGACCAAGCATTGAAAAATAATGTTTGATTTTATTTTCATGCATGAAAAGGGATGAATTCCTACATCTGATTGATTCCCAGCTTCTGGAACTCCCTGTTATTTGATTACAGTATGTTTTGGGTTTCATTCCTTTATTTAATAAATCTGGAAAAATTCTGTGCCCTCATTATTAACAGATAACAATTCTTCCCCATCTCAACATTTGAATCCATGATAAATATATAACATTACCCATTTTATCTTACGTAATTTTATTTTACCTCCTCTCCTGGGTAGTTGCATATGTTAAGAAATCTATGTAAATAAGCTGCAGAAGCATGCAACAAATAAAAGGTGTCAAACCACGTTCTTTAACTTTTACAGTTATCTACAACCCATTAATTTATCTCTCCTCAGTGATTACTCTTATGCTCATGACAACTGAGTGCTTGATTCACACAATTTTCATTTAAAAAAAAAAAATCCATTCCAGAAAGTCGACTGTAGTAAATCAAATCCCAAAGGTGATCAATTAAATATGTGATATTGGTACAATTTGAACATAGAAGTCTGATCAGTTCATATCTCAGTAGAGACAAAGCTACAATAATTCAAGTTTTACAATTGCCTGGGTGCTATGTGCAGAATGGTCAAAAATAAAAGCTACAAAAAAGGTACAACATCTAAATGAAAACTTCCAGTGAAAATAGATATTGCTCTTTGTGCTCTTTAAATTCACTTCTCAATTGCACTATGCAAATCATATTTCTAATTTTTCAGATAAGAATTTTTTACTTATTTTTCACAACTGGGCATATAATCCAGTCAAAAGTGCTGGTATATTAAAATAGCAAATTTTAATATACAGGTATATCAAAATAGGAAATTTTGGAAATTTTTATTCCTCCTCTATTTGTAAAAGAATCAATAAAGGTGGGAGAGAGGTAGATTCCCACTTCTTGTGCAATTTAAATGTCAATCAACTTAATTGGTGTGTACAATGATGTGTCCATTATTTACCTGAATATTATAATGTCTTACAATAGCAGTGAATATTATCCAAGCTCTAATATCAGCTGTCAGGCCAAGCCTCCATGATGTCCAGTTGAATTTTTACCTCTCTGATGAAATAGTTTGTAAAATAAAACAACCAAAAAAAATCCCCCCCCCAATGAACAAACAAACAAATCCCCCCCAAAAAAAAACCCACAACAAACAACCCCATCCCCCCCCCCAAAAAAAAAACCCAAAAAACCCCCAACAAAACCAAACAATCCCCACAAGTAAACAAACAAAAAACCAAACCAAAAATCCCTATGAGAAATAACACTCCAAAGATGTAGGAATTTTTTTGGAACAAGAATCACTTAGCAGTACACTGACTGAATCCTTTTCCTTTACAGTTGTACCATAATCCAGTTAAAGTTCTTTACTCGCAATATTTATGTTGAAACTTTTCTCACTAATATTTTCCTAGCCTAGAGTTTGCCACTTATTAGCTTAGTACTGTTAGTGGGTTTATATATTTTGTAGCCTATAAAATGTATTTCAGTATCCTAAGTGTTGAAAAGAAACATCAGTAAAAATAGAAGTATAAATCAAAGGTACAAATATGCACAACAAGAAAAAAAAAAGACAACTGATCTACCACTAAGTCCATCTTTTACTCCTATGATTGTACAGCATGTCATAAAAATACACCACACTGATGTTTGCTTTGTCCACAAAAATAAAAACATAATTATGTTTTTATTATTTCAAACATTAATTTCAAACACTCAGTTCCACTATGTTTTCCCTGGACATTTTCACAGCACTAAGCTCAAGAAACCTCTGTCCACACCTTCCCTGTAAACAGTCCTAATGAAGAGTTTATGACAGATTTACCAACACCTGAGGCTTAAAACTAGATCTGTTTGTACTGATATTGTTCACTAAGATTAAAAAGCAACAATCGGAGATGAATTAAAAAGCAAATAAAATGACACTTTTTGATTGTATGGTCTACACATAGATGTGTTATATTTGTATTTATTTCTAAAGCCAAATTAAGTAATTTACTAAATACTAAGATATACAATGTGGCTTTACACATGTGTAAATTACATACAGTTGATTTAACACGTATTAGTTCATCTGAAGATATCTTTTATGCTTTCATATCCTCAATACTTCATTTCCAGTGTTTGTTTCAAAAAGTCTGTACTTTAAGTTTCAAATTTCACAAACACGCAAAACATATACAGACTTTCCTATTTTTTGTTGCATCTATTTCTTTGTTAATCCACTTGAAACAATTTTTTAAATTTTTAACACCATACAATTATCCATGATACCACTCTTCAGGAAGGAGGTGTGAATCTATTTGATGTTCAGGTTTTCTTTCTGAATTTTAATAATGAAACGTTCATATTATTAGCTATTTCCATTTACACATTAGAATCAAGAACTTTTTCTCCTGATTCACAATGCATTTTTTCTCCTTTGAGACACTACTACTACAACAGGGCTCCTCCTTTGATTTTGCAGCTCATTAACAAACTCTAGAGGCTTAGGGATTTTTTTTTCCCATGGCATATTATATATAGCCTATAGCCTTCATTTTGTTCCTCCTTCATTTTTCAAGTATTGACTTGATTGCTTCCTTTGCAAAATGTAATGACTATTTACATCAAGCATTGAACTTTTGTAGTCTCAGAATTAGAATTCAATCCTACAACAAGCGAAGGGAGTGAGAATGGTTCTGCTAACTTTAATTGTGTCTGAATGAGCTACTGAAAAGTTGAGTTTTAGTGCAAACGTTATTTACACAATCTAATCCTAAAGCATTTTTTATATGGCTGTTCTGAGCCATATTTACACTATGAACAAAAAATAGTTCTCAGGACAGCATCAAACTTATGCTCAGCTTTGAAGCCCACAAGTAACTGTCCAAAATGTGAATAATGCCATCACATATTGCCTTTCAGCTCTCTGAGATCAAGGAGGATCACAAGACCATAATAGAAACCAAACCAATCCCTGAAATTTTACTATAGTTTAAAGCAGAAGATGCAAAAAGGCATTAACAATACTGAAAAGGCTGAAAAGAAAGGCCAGCATTTGACATCTAACACCTTTGTTCTGGTCAGAGTAAATATCCATCTACATCAGTACTCTGCTTCCAGAAGAGTTCAGTAGCAGTTGTTTATGAAAAGAATGAAAAAAGCTGGACATGATGAGGACAATCCTTCCTTTAGTGCATTCTTTTAGACCTTGGAAACTTGCAGTTTAAGGACTGTTTGCTAAAATCTAGGGAAATACTGTCGCTGTGGGACACAATGAATGAGACACGGACTTGTGATCTAGAAGGTTGTTGCTCTGAAAAGGGGCTGGTTTATTTTTAGAACTCATTTTTATACTTTTTTACAATGTGCCCACCTAAGAGGTGGGATTTTTGGACTTATTGGCTACATTAAGGGTCAACAAGCAAAGTTTCTCTTTAGAAGAGGGAAAAGTAAAAAACAAGATAGTTTACATAGAGTGACTTTGTTTACGGTCTCAAATCTCTAGAAAAAAGTTTAAGAAAAATGCAAACATAGCAATCAGTAACTACAAAATACTCCTTACTCTAAAACAGTAATCTACTTTCTAATAACAAATGTAACTATCTAGTCAGCATGTTTGACATGTCATCTCTATATCAATCTAGAAAGAATGCAAGTCTTGTTAAAGACTCATAGGATGTAACTGCTGAAGCAGAGTAGATTAACTTCAAAAGGGCATCATTTTGTACACTACGGGAGCTGAAGCTACCCCAGGTTTCCAAGTGTGGTGGACCTCAGAATCACCACCTAAGAAAACAATGAAACTATCTTTGAAAATCAGGGAAAACTAATTCATTATACCTCTTTCTTCTTCCATCTCCTCATTGACTCATTTGCTATTTTCAGGACAGAGATGGTTTAGTCAGAAAAAAAAATGATATTTATGTAGTGCATTTATTTATGGTATTTTAAGATAAAAAAAAGTAAATTTCCCAACAATATAGACAAGCAGAAGAAAGCTTCACTGCAAACTAGGAGTAACGACTGGCTCCTGATCATTACAACCTAACAGGAAGAATGGCAAGGGAAAAAGAAAAAGGATATTCCGTTAGAAACAGTATTTCCACATTAGAATTTCATAGAAATAGTGTGAGGAATTCTCTGCTTTGAAAAAAGATTCATTCTTCATCCAGTTCACCTGCCTGGTATTATCCAACATGTTTTCCTGTACTCCTGCTCTACTCTGTGAGGTAGGCCATTAGCATCACCCTTAGGAGGAATGACCCTTTTCCAACCAGATGTTACCAAGTATCTGCCCTCTCCACCTTCAAATTTATTTTCAATAGGAATACTATACAATTAGACAAAACAAACAAATGAACCAGAATGAATCTTTCCATTAGTCTTCTCTATAGAATACAGATTTGAATAAAGTTCTTCTGACTGGTGATGTCCTTAATTTCTAGTTTTTAGTGAGTACATTTGAATAGTGCAGTTAAAGTCTTGTTCACTGAGAGACAATAAAAAAGGCAAAAGCAAAGACAAATGAAACGCAGAACCTTCAACATCATTCTATGACTATTTTTAACACACTTACAGAAACTCTTTTGGGGCAATACATTCCACATGAAAAAGTACTTTTCCTGATATTAAATATCCTGTAGGTTAAATACTTGCTTAGATTGGGAGGGGGCGTGGTGAGGCAGAAGGATCTTATGCAGAAGATTAACCCTCTGGATACTTACAGCCAGACCACTGAACTGTCTTTCATCTGGCAGAAAGCTGTAACTCTCTCTTGGCTCCTGGCAAACATATTTTGCTCTGTAGGGTATTTTATTTAAATATCATGCTAATCCAGGACAACATATTTAATTTCTTTTTAAACTAAACTTATTTCTGCCAAGGCCAGAGTACTTGCTGGGAATTTCTTCTCTTAAATCCTAAATAAGTTTTAACCTAATTTCTTAAGAAATCATGAATTTTTCGCTCTTATAGCAGAAACAGAAAAACCAGATCATTTTTCTATGTTCTTTTGTATATTGTTGATAGACTGTGATTGAAAACTTCCTTTGAAATTAAAGAACTGAATATATTTGTGTATTTAGCCTTTTCTTTCATCCAGTCCTTTGAGGAATCAGATTACTCTATGGACTACTTTTTTTGTGAAACTCAAGTTCCTGTATAAAGCTTAGTTCAATGTTAGGAAGTTGAACATCACTTTAGACCCAGACTTTATAAATAACTTCCAAAGCTAAGAAAATGTCAGATACGAACATCCTCAAATGAATCTTCTCTTAGCTGCAATATTATTCCTCTTATAGTACTACAAAAATTCAGTTTAAATTCTGCCATTTAAAATCTATATTAAATGCATTTAACAATATTATAAAAAAAAGTTGTAAAATATTTTTACATAGCTTAGAGGACACACATTTTACAGAATATATATCTGAACTACAAACAGTAGGAAAAATAGTCCTTTTCTCTGAGTTTGTCTTCTAGTATTTTTTACATATTTTATGTGCTGAAGATAAATAGGCTAGCACTCTAATAAAGGTTATTTTAACCTTTGGCAATGCTTCTTTTGAAACTCTGTCTTTATAGAAGACAATATATATGCATTGGAAAAGAAATCTGGGTACAGCTGCACTCTTATGACTGCTAAAATCAAACAGTTTCAAGCCAAAATAAGTAGTCAGTATCACATGAATTCCAGAGAAACATTGCAAAGATTAATTGACCTCAAGAGATTTTATAGACTTACAAAAACTGGTTAATTATTAGAATACATTCTTGTAGGAAAATGAGAGGACAAGGAGAGTTGTCCATTTCTAAGAAGGATATATTCAAGATTACCGGAAAAATCACATTCTGTTAACAAAAACTTAAAGAAAATTTTATTGTAGAATGTCTTCTCCAAATGTAATTTTTCCTAACTTTTTAATAAGCTTGGAAAACTAGCTGTTCTCTAAAATTCTAATGCATATACATATATATGTATATATGTATATATATGTATATATTTACATTTAATACATGTACCAATGTGTTTGCTCACCACAAATGCAAATCAAATGAGAAGAATTTATTGTGGAAAAGTAAATAAACAATGAAAATTTCAAGAACCACAGAAGTTTTCTTTCAAATAAAAGGTTGAATGTCTTCATACATAATTAACTCTACAAAAGCCTGAATCTTATTGTAGTTCATGTCAGTCATCCACGACCTATGTGACCTAAACTTTTCTAAAAATGCATTTTTGTCTTATGCTTGACAGTGTTCAAAGGAAGCTCTGTGTCTTCTTTGAATACAAAAATAAAAAAATACAAATGGGCAAATGGTAACCTCAACTTCAGAGGTTAGATATGATTCAAGTAAGCATCAATAATGTATGCTTGAAAAATCTTTTGACATATAAACCCCCACCCATCTCAAAAAACATCAAGCTCCTGGAACATTTAAGCCACCCCACAAAATGGGTCTAAGACCCCAGATACAGTTTTTCCCCATTAAAATGACAAGAATCTTCAGGACTTCCTCTCTCAGACTCTGGCACATGACACAGATTTTTGCTGCTATGTCTCTGCCAAGGAACCCCTCAACCCTACCCCTTAAATGCTGGGCATTCAAGGAATTTTGAAGGAACATAAGCCAAAATGTTCTATCCAGTTTAGATAATGAATACTAAAACACAACAGAAAAGAAAGCTGTGCTTCAGCTTGCAGTTTTGTCTTAAGAAGGGAAGTCATGCAGAAGCACAGGGTAATAAAAAATAGACTAGTCACAAGTTTTATAGTCATTTAGCCTTTAACATGTTTCAAAGTTCAGGTCACATGAAAGATTAGATGAATTTCAAGACAACTTTTCCTTTTTGCTTAAAAGTCCCTATTTCAGAAACAAGAACAAAAAAAGGATTTAGAAGCTAAAGTGCAAAGAAGGGCTAAGTTATAAACAGATTTTTTGGAATTTATGTTAACAAACCTCTAGTTGCACTACAAAATCCTTAATTCTAAAGAGGTATGTCTAAATCATCTCTCAGCTTCACTTTTACTGTCCTCCTTATATGTCTCCAGCACTCTCTTCCATTTAAAATAAATTATCCACAAATGAATCTGCAAGTTGAAATTTGTTAATTCATACCTGTATTCTCAACATCTTAAATCTTTTGGGACATGTAATGATACTCTTTAGAAATAAACTAATTTTTTGGGATGTTTTCCTGGTTTATGAAATCATCAATAGCTAGTCCTACATCCATATAAAAAAAAGTTTTAAAGTATTTTTCATGCAAAAAAAATATCCTAGTGTGTAGTAAGACAGTATTTAGCATTTAGGATTCCTTAGCCCACTCAATTCTAGGACAAACTAGACATGAATAGTTTTTAGCTAAATTAAGACTGTATTATAGCATATGAGGTGTTTGGGGTTTTTTTGCCATTCTTTGTTTACAGTGCTAGAAACTAAAGCATTGCATGAAAAGTCAATTATGGGTGCACATCCTTTTCTGTGGGATTGCTTCCTAGAAAGTCAGACCCTGGCCAACAGTACTGCCCATATACTGGACTTTGCACTCACTCTTGCTGAACACTGTCAGCCTATCGAGTCTGTGCAGGCTGCGCTAAAGAACACTCTGATCCTCCAGCATGCCAACCACTGCCCAGCATGACAACACAGTGTCATCTGCACGCTTGAGATTGCATTCTGTTCCATCATACAGGTAGATAAATAATTTTTTTATTATTTTGGTCCCCCTACCATGATGGGCTCCATTAATTACTGTCCACCAGTAATTATGATTGTGTAATTTTGCACCACAAGATGCAATTGCTAGTGCAGTCAATTTACTAATGACCTTATTGTCTGCTTTTCCAGTCCATATCTCAATAAATTTTGGGAATAAGACTCTGGGAGACAGCCAACAGCCTTGCTAAAATAAAGGCATATAATATGCACTGCATTCCCCATATTCACAGTGCCAGTCACCTTGTGACAGAAAACAATGAAGATGATGAGTCCTTGGTAAACCCATGATAGATTTTCACAATCACCTTCTTTCATGGATTTAGAAATGGCTTCTGAATGAATTTACTCCAAGCATTCCCAGAAAGTAAGACAATGTTGATGGCTTCTAGTTCCCTTTATCTTCTTCAATTTTCTGAAGATGGGTGCAATGTCCACCCTTTTACAGTCACATGTAACCTCCCTAATTGCTGTGATCTTTCAAAGTTTATAGAGTAACTTCAAAATGATACCAGGCAGCTTGCTCAACCCCCTTGGATGTATCCTATTTGTTCCCTTGGACTTGCATCTGTTCAAGGGAGTTAAGCTGTGCTGCAATTGGATAACATCTGCTTGCTTCTAAAACCAAAGGTTTCCAAGCTCCAGGCAATGAGACATGCAGAGATTTCAGTGTAGAGGATCACAAAAGCTGACATCTCACATTCCTCTTCGGCTCCTCCAAAAGAACTGCTATTTAACTTAATAACTATATTCACTGAATCAGTGGCTTATTCTCACAGAGCACAGATAAATAGGTTAGCTTCTGAAATTTGTAAATATGAACTACTAAAAAAATCCTTTTTAATGGAAATCAATGTATGTGGACATGCTAAATATTAGACATTTAACTAGATATTTTAAACATAATCTCTATATATATACCAAAACATCAGTTTCAACATTACACAAAAATTAAAGAACTTAGAGAAGATATATTCAATTATTAGAGATCCTCAGCTCAGCTTTCAAGAAACTCCAGATGAAGATGTACTCATTGGGAAGAACTTATGATTGTATTATTGCTTCCATTTATAATGATGCTTTTGGTTTAGAACAATTTTCCTTTGAGGCTACAGTAGTGAGTAGAAACTTCAAAGAACTAAAGCTTTTCTTTTCACTTACATACATTTTTCCATTGCTTGCCTTGCTTATTCAGTTTTGATGCTTGACTCTGTCTTTAGAGATATAAGACTATGAATTACAATTAATGATATCGCTATCCTTTGGTACGTCATGGAAACTAAATGTAATTTAGAAAATTACTACACCATTTGCTACATAGAGGTTCCAAATTATATCTGCCATGCATCACTATTGGGCTTTTCTTTGGGAAGTATTTGTTTTAATCTGGCTATTTTACCAAGAACTGGACAGAGACAAGTGATGAAGATAGGTTCTGTTTAAAAATTAACAGCATTTCAGCTGGTAGGAAGAACTGATACCTCACGGTGGAAGGCCAGAAAGCAACTAGAGCACATCCTGCATGAGCTGTGAATCTGGAGTGTTAGTGACAGCCTTCAGTAGCTGTGGTTGTGTTTATTTTTGCAGGTACTGACTGCAGCAACCTACTTCTAAGCCCAATATATGAGACAACCAGAAAACGAGATAAGCGGCGCTGCTTAAAAAGGTAGAAGTTTTATGAGTGGGCAGATGTCACCGACTAGGAACAGCATGCGATCCACTAACACAGCAGCTAAAGCAACAGAACCTCATCAAGAGAATATTGATAAACACTGATGGAAAAAAGAATGATACCCAATATATTGATTAGAAGAGAGTTTTTTCCTCCTTTTTAAATGGAGAGTATGGATCTAATGAAATTTTCAACACACTTTTCTACAACACCATAACTTAACGTGAAATTTGATGAAAAAAGGATCATATTCTTTGCGGCATACAATACAGAAAAGCTGGATGCTGATCTGACATTTATAAGCAATTAGAGGAGCTAGACTTACATTAGAGTGTCAAGATACAAGAAATGTTATGGGGACCTTCTAATCCATTGGCTACACTTATTTCCTGGCACTAGCCAGAAAACAGCAATCACTGTCATGAGCTCACAATCATAAGCTCTCAGTCTGAGACAAACCACATTATGAAGGATTATCAGAAAAATAAACAAAACACATCATATGGGTCTAGTTTGGATATGTGATAAGAAAATTAAAGATGGGAGACGTGAGGAAATTCTTTTTCTAATTACTGTTTACTGATTAAGAGTTAGCACACATGAGCTAGTTCTTGTTCTTCCTACCTCTCAGAAAAGGAAAAATGAGAAGAAAGAACAATAAAACTGCTACCTACCTTGCCATGGAAGGCAAGAAAAAAATTAGGAATGGCCATGTGTCTGAGTGTGGATATGCCAAAAAAAACCAAAAAACAAACAAACAGACAAAAAAAAAACAACCAGAAAAACCCCCCAACAATTAATAACTTCCGAAGGAGTCAAAAAGACTGGAATTTAAAAAATATACATAATCAAGCTCAGAAAAAGAACAACACTCTGTCTCAGGGCAACTATGTTATCTCCTTTGATGAACAAAACAGTGATGGATTTCTTTTTAACTTGGTTGCAACTTATAAAGTGACTTTCTTTTTGAAAAAGTATGACTAAAGTGATTTAAATTAAATAATAAACTTTTAAAATAGAGTATTTACTTGGTGTACCATGTAATCATCAATATTTATATTTCTCTTAATGAGAATAAGATATGTCCATATGTTTATTCAGCATAGGAAAACAGTAATTTATTGCTCAGGGTAAAGAATAGTCTAAAACTCATGTTTAATTTAGCTTGGGCAAGTTTAGACATTTTGCATTTGGCTCACTTCATATTTACATCAAGAAAACAACAATGCTGATATTTAGATGGTACAGAATTTAGAGCTGTGTCAAGCAAATGTGCTGTCAGATTTCACCCTCTAAAGGTAAAGTGAGCTCTGCCTTGTAGATCGTGTGCTACATGGATGGACTGCTGATGAAATGTTGCCTTAAGATCAGCCTTCTGGAGCATGTAGGCTGGAATTCTCAAAGTCCACATGAAAGACGTGAAGATATCACTAAATACCAGGCTCATACTTTGCGAAACATCTGTTGGCCAGATCTTTCATGTCATCTGGGATAGCCTGACATCGCACAATCAAACAGACACAAAACACTACTGCCATCAGTTGCCTCTGAATGGCTTTGGCAATGTATGGCAGCTGACATGAATACAAGAAGGTATCAGCAAGGGTCCGGGTGAAGTCACTAGTATTCAAGCCATTGTTAGAAAGATAAAGCCCATTCCTCTAGCCCAATCACAAGCAATCCATTTTTCATGTGATACGGTGTTTAACTTGCACTAAAAATATACTATTGTTCAATGGGCATAAATGAAGATATTTGTCAAAGACTAGGGTTGCTCCCAAGCTGTTTCAGTCTCACCTTCCATGGAACATTGGGTACACTGAGTTTATAATTAAGATATTAAACATTTTTTGTTGTGAAGACTGATGCCTAATGACTTATTGCACTGTGATATTTACAAATGGTTTAGATAGGTGCTTGCACAGTAGTGATTTTGTAAAATGTTAGATAACAGTGAATAAAATCATAATGACTGAAACCTACATAACAGTATAAAGGAAAAACTAAACCACCACAATGAAGAATAGTGAACTATTCAAAAAGCTTTTAGACAACGTTCAAGATTGGTATCAGTTTCCAATAAGGAAAGGTTTTTCTGCCTTTCTCTTTAATTTCACTCACCCTACGCACTGAAATCTGCAGTACAAAATGGTATCCAAATATTTTTCTCTTCCTTCAAACCCTAGCATATGGGATCTCTTAGCCCAGCAGTACGTACTCCTCCCTACACACTTGTTTGAGACACAACAGACAGCCACTGATACCATGTGTCATTATTTGGCTCTGCTTCAGCACTTTGCTATAAAACACTGAGACCAGAAAGGAAGGAATAGGAAGTATAGACTGTTCCAAGTTTCTGCTGCTTGTTTCTCCAGAAGTAGGAAGTCATCATGACTTGGTATTACCCAAGTGCAGAGAATGAAACAGCCACACACACATGGAAACAGACAACCTAGTGCTGAGTAGCTAGTCTGGGCTAGACAGAGCAGAGTGTATGCCCAGTATAGTTATGCCACACACTTCTCAAAATCAACTCTTCACCACAGACAACATATACACTTGGAAAAAAAAAAAAAAAGAAAAAAAGAAAAAATATAACAAATATTGCAGGATATCATTCTAGTTAGTTATCAATGTTGAACATTGAAATATTCACTCACTGAAAAAAATAACCTTATCACTGAAAATAAATAAAGACATATACACTGTAAATTTATCATATACACTGCTCTGTAGAAAACAGATGTTGTTATATTTTTCATCACAAGAAGCTAAGGCATTGAGTAACTTATTTGACATCAGTCCACAGTTCACCCTTTAAGCCTGCTGAACAAATTAAAATGTCAGCCTGTGGTTCACCTGTCATCACCTGAACCTAAACACTTCCTGAGAATTTCTCCCTAAATCCATGTTTTACTTCATTCCTGATAAACTCAGTTATAATTTGTTTAAAAAAAAGAAGAAAAAAAAAGGAAAGAAGTGTATGGCAACACAAGAGGGTGATACCGCACAAATCTCTCTGAAATCAGCTGGGCTTCTTTCTCCTGCCTTCTCCATTCCTTCCTTTTCTCCCTGACCTCAGGAACACCTGCCTGAATGCAACTGTCTTGTTGACAGAAAGATGGAACAAAATTGCCTGTGTAGTTTTCAGTTAAGCAATTAAAAAAAACCCCAAACCCAAACATGACAGGGTTATTCGGGCCAGAGAGAGAGAAATAAGAAATAAGAGTGAATCAACTGAATTACTGTGTGTAAAATTTCAGCCTACTGGCCTATTAGTTCAAAACAGGATATTTTCCCTCTTTAATATATGAACAGAGACTTCCTTCCCGTGTGAAGAAATAAAACCTTCAACGTTCTGCTTTTTATTTTTCAGAAAGAAGCCAGGGATCGGAGAACATCAGCTAATGAAACTGGTTTGTATATGTATTTCAAATTAAAATGAAAAGACTCCTAAAATTTAAGCCAGATTTCTATGTTTACACACACACACTTCTCGTATGCCAAATGATTCTTGGAACTTCTGCCTCAAACCTTTTGCATGCTCTTAAATAAAGCAGTAATTCTGAAAAGATACCTTAAAATAGCTTCTAAAAAGGAGAAGAAAAAAATATAATTATCCTAAGTCATCAAGTCATTGGTAATAATTTCATAGAAAGCCCAGCTATTTTCTTTGGGGAAGAGTTGGCAAAAGAAGCCTGGTATCAGATGACCAAAGACTGATCAACTGTAAACTGCACTGCACCAACCAACAGCATACTTGATTTCATAACTCCACGATCCATACAAACATCTAATTATAAATGGGACCTAGTCCTGCCAGTAGCAGGGCTATTGCATCAATCTCCTTTGCTACATTACAATGGAATATTGATAAATGGCTCTTGCAAAGACACAGCAGCTGAATAAGCACATTAAGAGACAAGGGTTCATGAAAAAAATCTTAGTTATATCCTCTTAGGTCTCAAAAGGCCACACTGCTGTTAGTTTTCTTTGCTTTACCTCAAAGCACTAAAACAAAAAAAAAAAAAAAAAAGGCAGCCAATGAATGTGAACAATTAGAGAAGGCAGATCTCCAGACAAGTACATAGGTGACTCATCAACAGCTGCCTTAGTATTTAATATGCAAACTGGGTCTAGAATTTCCCATATAGATTGTCTTTTGAGGCTATAAAGAAAAAAAAATCTTTAAAAATTCTTTTTCTTATTCACTGAATGGCAATATTGATCCCATAGACACTTTTTCAATTTTTATTGTTAAATTCAGTTTTGAATGTTATGTTATTCTTCAAATTCCTCTGCAGCCCACTTTCATTTCTCTGGAATGGAAACTTCTCATCCAATTCTGAAACTGAAAGAACATTTCTAATTCTATATAACTTGTAAAAATAGCTACTAATAATTTCTGGTTATTAGGCATAACAGAGCTGCTAAGTGTGGGGTTTGGGCTTTTTTTTCTGATTTAAGCATACTTCTCTTCATAATTTACTACTGTATTTAAACCTCTGATATTTTTAGCACACCACACATAAGATAATAAGCCTGCTTCACCTTTTGCTTTTGGGATATGTTCTTTTTACTGGATTATAGCTGACATTCAGGGTTGTAGTCTTTTCGAAATTGATCTCATTCTATCATGAAAATGAACAAAATACACATTAAAATATTACTGAAATTATAATTTGTTAGTAAAATACTAAAATGATAAATCTTTTGGAACAAAAGGAACTGTTTCCTTATTCTCATTTGATTGCCCCTTAGCTGTAAAAACAGCATTCTACAGTGGGTGTGACATTAACAGTAAGTACCAGAGCATATCAAAGAGCCAGAAGCAGTTAATGCAAGACAAATACATTTAAATCAGCTATAAATAAGAGATGCTTCTTTTTTTCTGGACATCCACCGTGTCAATTCTAGCCTTGGTAATGCCTTCCATGTTTTTTTACTTCCAACACCTACATGATTGCTTAAGAAAAATAGTGAAGACTTTATGCTAATTACTGTGCTTACTTCAGAAAATGTGAAAGCATCCACATTTATTTCTTCATATTCATCTTCCACTTCATCACTTTTAACATCTGCAAGAGCACTGGCCAGTTTCTTCCGCAGCAGAAAACCCTTCCAAAATGCCTAAACAAAAAATTTAAAGCATGTTATACATAGCCATAGATCAAACCCAAATCCAGATTCTCTATGCTATCCCATTAGGAAGATAAAACATCTTGGGCCTTTGTTTAATAGCTCAATGATCTGTTTTTTGAACTTTATGTGACATTTAAAACTACAAGACAAATTAAATGCCAGCATATGTCTAAAGCTTAGAGTACTCAAGAGGCTCTCCACAAGTAAGCAGAAAGGAATCCTGCAACTCCCTCAACTACAAACCTGGGTCAACTAATTAATTATTTGACAATTCCTTCAGGGACTATTATAAACTGAAAAGAAAGGCTACATAAGAAAAACCTGAGTGCCAACTTTCAAATTGCTGAGAATAAAAATACAGATGTTCTAAATGTCTTATGGTTTACAAGTAGCAATTCTTGGAGACATCCCATGTAATTGACCTAGGTCAGTTACTCTTTTTAACTGTCTAAGATCTTTATTAAAAAAAAAATCACCAGTAAGCATAATCATCTCTAAGAAAAAGGAGCACATTAGGAATTAAAGTGCTAGAAAACTAGGAAGGGTACTAGGAACACATGCCAAGAATAGAATCATGTCCAGCAAAAACACTTCAGAGATCAAAATAAGATAGATGGAATTAAGAAAACTGCATACAAGACAGCAACTTCCCCCCAAATCAGTATTTGACATAATTAGAATTCAAGATGCCACAAGTGTTTAAAACGCCATGCAAAATATTCTCGCTGTCATAAAAGAAGTGGTGTTGTACACTTTTAATGGCTCTGCAATGAAGGCACTAAAACAGAAAGGGCAAATTCCATATTTGGGATTAACATTTGGATTATTAATTTTTAGAAAAAGTTTGTCCAACCACATAAATTATTGAAAATGTTATTATTTTACACACGTATTTCCTGATTATTATAAAATGATTACATCTTTTACAGCTGCTTCCTTATAATTTCATTGTTGATATTTTTCTATAGATCTTCATAAACATCCAGATAAAATATCCTGGTATTACTGAGTGACCAAATGACAAATATATTTCATTCAACAAAGACAATTAGTTTTTACATATTCAAAGGAAAACAGCAATCCTAATGATACATGCAGAAGGTTAAATTGTGAGGCAGCTGCTAACAGAAATCTATGAAAGCACCAGGTCAGTGCTCAGTCATGATCAAAAAGAAAAATTACATGTAGTAGTTTTTAAGAAACAAAATAAAATTTTCTTACTGTAAAAATTCATTCTATATCTGCCTATGGAATTCAGTTCTTGTCTCTTCTTTAAAAAAGATTGTAACAGATTGTGGCAAAGGTTCAGTGAGGAACAAAAAGATAAAGAGAATTACAGAGAAATGTGAAAAGAATCTAAATAGACTAAACTTTTATTTACAAAAAGTGGTGTAAGGATGGATGGATGAGAGATCTAAATATCTGTAATAGGCACAGAAGATAAATAATAAATTACTTTTATTTTCATGCTCACTTTGGGAATTACCATGTTTGAAACAAATTAAAGGAAGCACATATTAATTACTATATAGATTTGTTAAATGCACCACTTATAGTAGAGGTCAAATAAATAAATTCAAAAATGGATTAAATAAGTTTATGGAAATCAATTGCTAATATTCTAGCTACATTATACTCCAATAACTAATTTTTGCTTCTAAATCACTTTGTCACTTTTGAAATTTGTATATAAGACTTACTCTATGGAACGTTTCCAAGTTAACTTGAAATATGAAATTGACAGAGGAGACTTGCTTCAAAATGTAGAAAATAACCCCATGAACCTTGTCAACTTGGCAAGCAAATACTGGTTACAAAACTAAGCAGAATCAAGGTATGGACTTCAACTTTTGCCAGTAGTAATCCATTCTGTTTAACTGTTATTAGCTCAGTATCTACCATAGGAACAGCCTAGGCCATGGCCTATTCATAAGGACAACATGGATAAAGCAATCCTGGGCTTTGGAGATAGGAAGAGAAGGAAAGAAATGGATAGGTAGAATAGAAGAGACAGGAATATTATTTAGTCACATAGATATCAGACACAACACATTAGTTACACAGCATCTATCAGTCTCATAGCATAGACAGGCCCCAGTAAGAGCATGGGCACAGTATCTCTTAAGCATAATAACAGAATTAAATCAAGTAAAAATAATTCAGGAAAATACTTGGTGAGAAAAAGGGAAAACATTTTTATGTTTCTATAAAGCTTTTTGTAAAGAAGTACCTGTTTTAGAAACACCAAGCCTGTGCTGACTAAATAAAACAAAAATGTGTAATTATGAAACTTAATAAGCAAAAAACAGAAGACGACAATTACAAAAAACAAGAAAGATATTTTTTGTTATTAAACTTACAAAATAAGAAAATACCTTAAACCAACCTGGATTACTGTGGCAGCTTCATGTTTCTGTCTCAAACCTTCTAGAAACTGACGATTCTCTGTTTTACTGCAGTTATTTTTCCTCTGAGCATGGTACTGCCTCCAAAAGGACTGGATCAAGGATGCTGCCATATGTAGGCTCATGGAGAAATAAATATATTTATGACTCACATAGCCTCACCAATACAACTAGATTATCATATTTGCCAAACTTCAACCATAAAACGTAACACTGTGCTTTGAGACAAATGAAAAATTGTGCCACTAGACAAGAAATTACAATCCAGATGTGACATACATGTTCAGAAACACTGGAGGATATTCACATCACATAATTTCTGAATCCAATTATCTAAGGGCTAATCTATATTGGGCTCTATTCTGTGAATAATCACAGTAGAGGAAGAGTCTTCAAAGGAAGGTTTAGGAGCAGAAGTGGTGTAACAATGACTGAATAAACTATTGTAGGGGTCTACTTATTTCCACTGACCATATAAAACAAAACAACCCCAGAAGAAATCCCAAAAAATCCAAACAAACAAATAACACCCCCATCCCCAAACCCACAAACAAACCCAACCAAAAAAAAAAAAACCCAGAACAAACACCAAGCACTAAAGAGGGATAAATACAGAGAACTGCATGAGATAGATATTTTCAATGGAGCAGATCGGAAAAACACAGAAAATGCAATTCATCTTTTGCCTGCTTTTACCCTTTAAGACTTCTGCCCACTGGTTATATGTGTACATTTTCTAATTTGCTCATTTCTTAACAAGGACTAAGTACAGACTATTTAAATCTGTTCAGTGATTCAGATTTATATGTTCAACTAACTCATACTGATGGAGAAAAAGTATAATGTCAGCTCAGCATTATGACTTAACCATCTTTAGTATCATGGAATTCTTTTCTCCACAAAATACTCATTTCAATTGGATAGTGTATTAAAGAAAAGTCATCTAAATTTCCAACGTCCACATAACTCCTTTCCTTGTGTAGTGAATCTATTTAAATAGAGGACTACTAGTCAACAAAAAAACAAAACAAAACAAAACAAAACAAAACAACACAAAAACAAAAACAAACAAAAAACCCCACAAAAAACCCCAAAAAAACCACCAAACCCCAAACAAACAAAAAAATTACACTTCAGAGGTCAATACAAAAAATGGTTTGCATTCTGTTTTGAAGAGAACTCTCCAAAAACACACTTTGAGAACTCATTCAAAACATTAACGAAAAATTAACTATTTCAAAAAAATTATTTGAAGTATTCATCTCTTGCAATAGACTACTGAATTCTTTCAACAGCTGAGAGGTGATCATGAATTGCATGGTCTTCCTTAATCATAAATTTTATGACAAATTATTAGTGCCTTAAGTACCTACTAAGCCATTTCCTATTTACCATAAGCCTAAACAGCTGAAAGAAGCACGCCCACCATGCTTGCTTTTCATATTGTTCTCAAGACATCTGTTTTTAAAACTGAATTCTTATGAACTTTTAACTCAATTCTTGAGGATTTACAGGAAAAAGTCAGCTTTTGTTTCTCGTCTCTACATCCAGAACCATACAATTCAGCAGCAAACGCCCTCCAAAGAAGTAATAAACCAGTCTCTTTCATGCAGCAAAAAATCTGGGGACACATAACCAGTTGAACTGGCCTCTCACCCCTGTCTCTACTTTTAAGAAGCAGGTTAATGCATGTTGGAGGAGTACCAAAAGCAGGGCAGGCCATTAGCTCTTCAGTCATCACAACAGCAGAAGTCTGGCCTAAATCAAGGCATTAAGATGGTAGATTTAAGCAATTTCTCCTCTTGCCTTCTGAATAGTATTGACTGTAAAGTTTAAACACAGGCATCTTGAATGTCTAATGAATAATTTTGGGCAAAAAAACACCTTACACTAGTTTCTAGTTAATCTCCTAGTTTCTGCAAAACATTTGGCACTTCCAATCCTAACCACGTATGTGTCATTGAACTGGTGTCTTAACTTTGAAGTACATAAATATCTATATCTTAACATACCAACTGGGAGAATACCAAAAAGGATTCTTAATTGTTAATATGGAAGCCTAGTGTGTAACACTTGAATATACCTCTTTATTGTCTAATGAGCTTAAAAATATTATCTTACAAGTTCTGTGCCTCCATTTTAAGCAAAAGATCCTCACTCCTACTGTCTATCTGTACAATCAATTTGAAAGCAACCTGACATCCGTCTCACCTCTCAGTATCATTCCCAAAGTGCTGGAGATTTCTTCCCATATCACTTGCTACTATCACTGACTGTTGCAAAGCGAGTTGGCCTGATATGGTATTGCTGCCTTTGCTCTCCCCACTGAAATTACCACAAGATTCAGTGCTCTTCTGCTTCACTCTCTGATCGCCTCTATTTTCCTTCTGGTGCACAGGTACGGAGGAGTTAATGAATGTGGCCTGAGTATCACCAGTAGTAATCCATCTCTTGGAAGGATCTAACAAGACCTGTTTATTTTCTGTCACACCCATGATAAAGAGGTTATTTTCCCGTAGGCAGTGAGTGGATGTTTGCTTTAAATGATTTTGAAGTGCTTCTGGTCCATCTCTATCAGTAATGTTTAGTTCACCATACTCGTGTACATATCGATGTTTAATACTAAGTTTCATCAACTGATTAAAATACCAGCATTGTCCCAGTGCAGAATCAATAGAAGAGGCAATTCTGGAAAAAAAAAAAATTATATGTCTGTTAGAATGCTTCTAAAAAAAACCCCTTTAGTATTTTCTAAAATAGCTTGTATTTTCAAGCATTCTTACATGTTTCCATATTCTTACAACAAATAGGAATTACTCCAATTGGAAATCCCGTTTCAGTAATTATAAATCTTAAGAGCTTTTGGCTTTTTTTGGACATATTTAAAATATAATCACACATTTCTTATTTTACTCTGAGTTTTTCTAAAGGAGAAAGTTTTGCCTTTTTAAAATAGCCATTACAGCACTATTAACTTTCTGTGTGGTTAGTGGCATGGGAAGCCCAAATTTTTAGAGGGTTTGAGGCAATTTTGCCTTAATGATCCAATCTTACCTGGCAACTATGAAAGCTCATATAAAAATAACAGTAATTTTAAAATTTAGATAAGAACCAAAGCAACAACCCCCAAACTTAGATTCAAACCAACAAAATACAATGTCTAAAGAAAATTCAGGAATACATAAACTTTCAAGTATGGATCCTTTTGTCAATACAAGGGCAAGTGCTAGACTAAAACAACAGTTATCTATGAAGTCTGGCTCTCATTAGTTCTTTTTGTTACACTGTCTAAATGATGAGGATAAGGAAGAGTAAATATGAACTAATTGTTACAGATTCAGATGGCTGTCTGTACTTTGGATGGTGTTTGCTCATTTTATTAGGTAGCAGGTACTTTCAGAATAATGAAAACATTTTCCTTTAATAGTATAGATAGATGTAGAGGTCTGTAATCTGGTGTTAATTTCAGAGGAGTACAAAGTCAATTCTAGGTCAGCAATCCAAGAGAGAAAGTGGAAATAAGATCAATTTTCTTGCTGGTCTGGAAAAATTAAGTCTTAAAATTAAAGTCTTAAAATTCTCTGTTAGAACAACAGAAATTTCCTTCCTGTTCATTCTTCTGGAAAGGTGAAATTTTTATAAGGTTTTATTGGGGACTCTTTACCATTATAATTATATCATCAGTGAAGTTCAACTAAGAACACTTTGATTTTTAAGAACATAATCAATCAGACCTCATAAGAGTAAAAAGGATTCCAACTCTTCCTCTGCTAGTGCAACTTCAGTGCTATTGGACAAACTCTGAACTTGTAAATTGATCCACACAACTTAAGCACCTAACTCACTGTGCAATAGCTGTACATTTGATTGTCCATTACAAAACATCACTGCTACTCCTGTTAATTCCACACATAGAACAAGGCCGAAAAAATTTAAACCGATATACGTTTTTAAGGATCTAACATAGTACATAGTAAGAATAACAGTTTCTTTAAGAGAAAATACTTAAAGCACTAGTTAAATTCTTTAGTTAAATTAGTTATAACTTAATAATTTAATTATAATTATATAATTATAATATATACCATATATAAAATATTATATATTATAATAATTATAATTTTACTAATTTAGTTAATAATACTTGAATTAGTTCAAGAATTTAAAAAATACAAATCTGGTACAAGATCATTACCAAATTTCTACATAAAATAATATGGCGAGAAGACAAAAAAAGGGAAAAAATGGAAAAGATCCATTCCTGCCTCTTTTTTTTCCCCTTTATTTTATATTGCTGGTTTATTTGTTTATGAAAATTAAAATATTGCATAAAAGACCAGAATGTTTTATATATTAGCAAAAAAACCCTTCCTATGAAAACCATATCCTGAGTATCCTTGGTAATTATTAAAAAAACAAAACAAACAAAAAAACAACAACAAAAAACCAACCAACCAACCAAACAAAAAACCAGAAAGAAAAAAAACCGAACTATCATAACAGCTAATCCTCTCCTTTGACAGGTGCAAGGGTATCTCAAGCAGCTGTTTCATCCTTCCAGTTGACATTCATTCCATTAATATGCAGAAATGGAAGGGGAGATTGAGGAAGTGAAATTTCAGGCAGGGGCACCAGGGATTGCGTGGTTTTTTTGGTTTTTTTGTAGAGGCTGCTTTTTGGGCAGTTTTTCCAAGAAACTGCTGCAAAATACCATCTTGTCACTGTGAGCATGCACTCTCTCCCATGCCTTCCCTGGCAATCCACAATTGTATGTTGATTTTGCAGGAATTTTAGGCTGCCATCTGTATCAGTAGCTTTTTGATTTAGGCAGTCATATTAGCTTAGGTTTAAAGAAACTACAAAGGAAGCTGAAGCGGTATCCCAGAGACTTCTGTGCAATGAAGTGGCATGGTGCGTTTGATGTTCTCCTGCAAAGGTAAAGCTCCAGTGCACAGACACCAAAGGTCACAATGGGGCCTGAGTACTAACTTGGTGACAATCAGCTTGGTGATTCCCTTCAGTGAACAGGGATATCAGGCAGCCTATCAACACACTGCAACTTTCTCAGCGTCCCAATAGCACTGCACTCTTAACACCAGAGATGAGTTCCTGAAGCTTGCTAATTCAAACCACAGAAAGGAACCTGCTGCAATGGAAAATATGCAGGACTGGTTTACTTTTTTAATGGTAAAAAAAAAAAAATACAAGGAAAGAGAGAAGACAAAGTAAGAAATGTGACAATATTAAGACTTTTGATACCACAATATTTCCTTTTCAATTAATTTAAAACCATTCTTTGCCTTTCGGACCTTTTCCAGTGTTACTGGTCACATTTAAACTGGAATTGCTTCTTAGTTAAGATCTGACCAAGGATTTAACCATACATCAGCATTGAGACAAAACAAGAAATGGAATTATGACAGAAGTACAACTGATACCAAAGAAGGCTTCAAGCATCAGCACCTTGTTATCTAGAAGTCTCTCACACCTTTTCTATGTAGCCTCCCATGGGCAGCTCCATGCAGCTCTGGCTCTTTTTCTCCTTCTTCCCTCTTCCTTCCACAGTTCCAGCTCGCTCCTTCCTGTCCCTAGCACGGCCACCCAACCCTGTCTGTCCCTTGTACAATGTGTTACCCTTTCTGTCCCTTGCACAACCTCCTGTCCCTTCCTCATCACAGCACAGCCAGCAGACTCCAACTGACTCCCTACTACTTAACTCGCTCTTTATCACACACATGGCTGTGAGGGCAAGGCTGCTCCTTCTCTGTTGGTAATCGACAGAGCTGCAATATATTGGGGGCAAGATATCCATCAGCACAATCTCTGTCCTCCCACAGAATTATCCTATGGAAGCATCAGTATCCAGTGTCTGGCTACTTAGTATGCAATGAAATAAAGATAAATATGGTGGCCTTGCAACAGCAAAATTTTTATGGCTTTCAGCTTTGACCAGCAAATTCCTTCATGTTCAGTTGCTGCCAGGCTACCCACGGCTTTATTTTGATTATAACAAGTGGAAGTGATTTAAGCCATATGCAAATTTTAGCAGAACCACAAAGCATAACCAGTGCTTTTGCAGTGGGAGAAAGGAGTAATAAGCCAGAAGAGCAAGGGATGAGTCTTGCAGTACTGTACAAATGGGCTAAACTAGCAGCCCTGACACTAAAGACCAAGATATTATTTTCACAAAAAAAACCCAAAAAAAACCCAAACCAAACCAAACCAAAAAAAAATGCAAAAAAACAAAAACCAAAAACAACAACAACAACAACAAAAAAAAAAAAACCAAGAGCAACAGAGGAGTGAGTAGAGTAGAGGTGGGGAGGAATAAACCCCACTGGCAGCACCTAGAAAGCATAAGGATCCATGCACAGGCTGACTTAACAGATAAAGAAAAGGACAAATTATTCATGCTTAAAGGCCTTCCAGTGGAGTTTAAATGAGCCAAAATGTTGCTACTTAAGAAATTTAAAGTGGCAGCAAAGGCTTGCTTGTAGAACTAATACATTTTGTATAGAATTTTCTACTGCAATCACACCAGCAATGGTTGCCTGGTCATTTAAAGAGCAGAATTTTGTCAAAATGAGACAGTAAATCTGGAAAAGTCAGCAGAACAAATCTCTCAGAGGCAAAAGGGACAGGCTTGGATAAAACAAGCCAGTTCTGATCAGGAATGTCAGTTTTCTCCTAGTCTTGAAGGTCAATTACAGCTAATATTCTAGCCCTTCCTATGCTAATGTGTGCTAGTTAAAATCTTGCTTAATATCATGTTTTTCTCTACAGTGACTTTCATAATTATAATACATAGAATATTCCAATAGTACACCTCAATTTATGTTTGTTTAGAATAATGTGGGGTAAAATCTAATGTCTTCAGGCAAACTTCAGTATGCATCATTACTGATGTTCAACTGCAGTTTACCAAAATCCCTTACAAACATGAAACAGGTCGCTGTTGACATATTTTCTCCTTGCAACACCATTTATGAAATTCCTGTCATTTTCACTGCAATATACATACAGTATTTATAAATTTCAAGTTCCACTAGCCAGAAAACTGCACATCTGATGGCTGAAAACGAATTGCTGCAGCACAGGTATCATATTATTTTTTATACATGACTACTTATTACAGGTCATCGCAATGTTATGTAACATATAGAAAACATTTAATATAATAGATAAAGTCAATTTTACAGTCAGTTTTACTCTTAAGCATGGCAACAAACAGAGCAGTTTTGGGAAGAAACAGCTCAGAGGATTTAAATGGGCAGTAGTGGTGTATGAAATAGATTAGGAAGCAAGCAGTGATTACTTTTGGCAGCTTACATACTTGAGGTCGCACCTACAGGGGCTCATAACTTAGCAAGATGTGAAACAGATAGAAGTTTGCTTTATTGTTGGCCTGTTGTTTAGCAACGTCACATTAATTCAGTCAAAGTATTGCAATATGTACACATAATAGCTATGCTGCTAACAAACAAGTTGTTTAGAGTTTCTTTTATGAACTGCAGTTTGCAATGGTTTTCAAGTCAGCTATAAATTTTACTTCAGTCAAAATAAAAGATAGATGGCTTTAACACACAAGAAATTAATTTTAAGACCAATTTTGATACACGATGTGTCAATCATGTCAGGGTCACTGATTTTAAAAGATCAAGAATGAATTCTCAAAAGTTTAGAAAATCACAATCCTCCCTACTCTGCACTCCCCACCCTCCCTCCACCCAAACCATACATTCAGGGATGAAGAGATATTTACATATCACCTCTTTCCACTACAGCTCCTCCCAAACATCTGCAGGCTCTTTCAAACATTTCTTTTTCAAAATTTACATAGAATCCTAGAAAAATTCTCAACTGAAGGAACCTCAGGAGGTCTCTGGTTCAATTTTCTGCTTCAAAACTGGGTTACCTCTCAAATCAGACCAGGCTCCTCAGGTTTTCATCCAGTCAGGTCTTGGAAATCCCCAAGAACAAGACTGTACAACCACTCTGGGCAGCAATTCATCACTGTCCTGCCCTGAAAAGGTTTTTCCTTTTGTACTATCTCTAGCCGAAATGAATTCCCATTAGAGTTGCCCATATAATGCTGTGGTTTAGATCTGTGACCAGAACTGCATTGCTATAACACTAATGTCAAGTGTCAAGGCCTTCTCTCTTCCACTCAGCAAGTAGCCTGGGAGTGGGCAGAAGGTTTCCTTTCTTTAGCTCCTTCCTAGGTAAAGAACTTTGCACTTGTCCTTGATGAATTTACAAGGTTCCTGGTGACCTGTCCTCCCATCTTGCCTATGTCTGATTGGCAGCCCTCCCCTCAACAACTGCCTGTGAATGCTTGTGGTCTGCAAGTGCAGTAAGTGTGCACTCCATCTCCTGCTCCCAGTCTTTGAGAAAAGATGTTAGAAGTACAAGTCAGCTTCCAGAAAGTAGCGTGAGCAGCATACTAATTAATTAGTAATTAATGAATGGTCTGAGCCTGACGATCCAACATGTTTATCCATCTTTCTTATATCCATTCATGTAGAATTCAAAAAATATTAAATTTTAGGAATATCAACTTTCTCTCTCATTTTTTACCATCCTGCAGGAACGTATATAAAAGTAAGGTTCTTAGATTCTACTACAGTTTGCTCACAAGTCATATCCTAATTATAAATCGGGTTTTTTTCTGCAAAAGGATAATGATGAAATGTCTAAATATCAGACATGGAAAAATTTTCTCAATCACAGAAAAGGAGAGCTTTATTTTCTTTTATGAAAAAGGAAGGAGAGAACACCATTTCAGGATGGTTAACAGATTAGAAAATATCAGCTTCCCACCTGCAAACCAGAAGCCAAAAATCACAGAAGTGGAGAAGACATATCTTGATGGTTTAATGGAGAAACATGACTTTTAGGAGCCACCACGTTACATCTATCATAGAAAAATGCACTATATAATTTCTCCCAACTAATTTCAATCTAATTCTTAATACAGACCTCTTTTAAAGTCAATCTGATTCTGAGCTCTGAAGATTTTATTGCAGCTTAGTAAAAGCTGCAATAATACAACGATGTAATAAACTGTTAGTTTGTAACAAGACAACGTGGATATACAGGCTTACATGCAAACACAAAATAGCTCTGAAAAAAAATGTGTATACTTTTCCTGTTCCTTGCAACAAAGTATGCAAGGCAATGTTTGAACTAAAACAATGTAAAACAGCACCTGCTTCATCTGCTCTGGGATTATGTTCAGTACTGGCAGAATCAAGAAAACTACTTTTCCAAAAATTAAAACGTAAGTTGTCTATTCAAAGGACTATAAGGATTTTCTGAACCTGCTGGGAAATGAAAAGGAACCATGAAAGGAAAAGACCATTCAATAATATTACCAAGTAATATCACCAAATTGAGATATTTAGCTATTACAAAACAATTAAAACATAGCATATGTAAGTGATAAATTACCACTTGCATGGTCTTAGCTGAAGTTACCAGACAACTAGCCATGGTAACAGTGATAAAGGTAGCAAGTATGACAAAATTAAAGACCTGCAAACAGATCCAGCTTATTCAGTACCTTAAGAGAAAATACGTCAAATCTTTTGAAATTATTTAGAATGTGAATAACTTACACATGGAAAAAAATGTATAAATAAAAATAAAGCATATTGTACCAACAGCCAAATTAGATTTGATTAAGGTAAAGTTGGAAATCATGTTAATATGATTATGCAACTTTCAGGATTAAAGCTACACTTCCTGCATAGCACTGTACTATTTTGTGTGTATGAATTTATTTAACTACTACGAACTACAGGTTTTGAACCACCTGTTCTCCCAAACTTAAAGAACCAAAACTCAAGGCCCTCATAACTTAATATCTGTCTAAAATAGACTTTGCTCTGAAGACAATGATTCTAATCTCTTTCTTATCCTAATACATTTCCAGGCAAAAAAAGCCCTAAGTAAAATTCATATGTCAAAAAGAACTTCAGTAACAATACATAAAAAAATATTTCTGAATGCAATTTATAGCCACATAAATACGTACTCCAATTCAGCAGCCTTTTTTTTCAGTTGAATATTTTCTTCAATTTGAACTTGACAAAGTTCCAGAAAAGTTCCCAATTCTGATGCTTTGATTTTTTCAGTTGTGAGTGAAGTATGATGAGTTAAGATTTCACCATCAAGCACCTGTAAACTAGGAAGGACCTCCAACATGAAAGACCTTAGGACAAAAAAATCATAATTTTTTTTTTTAAAAAATCCTTATGCTACAACACCCATTTTATTGATACAAGCGTGTAACAACACAGAACATGAAGACAGTTCTCTAAATGTTTGCATATATTTGTCCTTATTTCATATGTTAACGTTTAACTAAGAATTTATACTTAACCTAAAGAATAATATAAAGAATAAAACACAGAACACAGCAAAACTTCTTAAAACATCATTGGTGTAAAGAGCACTGCTGAAATATTGACACCAAGAAAGTCAATGGCAACAGTCTCAAATCACTAGAGCTAGAATTTTACCTACACAAACCTTAACGGGAGAATTTGACACACTCATGCATAGGCACCTGTAATTCATTTGATTAGTAGGCAGCACAGCAAACTAAGTCATAGGATTAAGATACATGCTGATTTTCTTGACACATCAAAAAGCTTAAATTTTAAAATTGCACAGAATACTCAACCTTGCCAATTCTACTCCCTTTATCATTTGCTTATACCACATATACTGACTCGCATGCTGAGATTCAGTATGCCTGACAGGAAAAAAAAATCCACTTCTGAAATACTGAATTTGGGTCAGTGAAAGAATGAGAGCAGAGATGAAATTTCCTTGCTATAAAAAGGACAGCTGTGGCCACTGGTGTAAGAAAAAATATGTATGAGAAACTTACCTAATCAATCAATCAATCAAACAAACAAACAAACAAAAAGTGTCACCAATGCAGTCTTGTTCATGTTATTTAGAGATATAAGCTGGTACTGCAATCTTGTTTCACATATTTCTTGTACCAGACTGAATTTTTTGAAAGTGTGAAGACTGCAAAATTATATCAACTCTCAGTATTTTCATTAACTCAGTTTTACGTAACACAAACTCTTAAAAGAATACTAATTGTAGGCTGTAAATCCCCCTAATATTGAAAAACATAGTATTGTTTTCAAAATTTTGGAGCTCCCCGAGTATTCCCCGTGAAGGTAAAGGAGTACTCAGCTCACACAATGTACTAAGTTTAAACTAAGTTTAAAATCTGAAAAAGTTTCTATGACTGTGTTATGAGATTCCGAATAAAAGAGCAGAACATCAGTTTTTGCAAATAGAAAAGTTTCCTTCTCTACTGCCCATTAATGAAGGCTAAGACTGTCTGAAGTACATTTGGAATAGAATTATGGATTTAGATCAACAGTTCCTGAACACAGAGAGAAATTACCAAAGCTGATGTTGAATAGCAATATACCAAAACAGTGACATATCAAAGTTGATCAATGATGGAAGTTTTGTCTCTTAGAGCTGTGGTATCTCAACACTCATTTTTCCAGCTGGGTTCCTCCTGGTGAAGGGCTGGCTGAGTCAATATTTCATTTAGTGAAAACTTCCTGGTGAATATTCTGCCACTTAAGAGGCTCTATTAATCATTACAGCATTGAAACCTATTCCCCTAGGAGTACTCAGACTGATCCCAGGGTTTAATTTTTAGAAAGAGATTTCTTACTACTTCACTTTTGTTGGTGTTATCACTGGCTGGACATGAAAGTACAAAACCGATTGGAAAGTTTTACAACTAATTCCTTTGTTGGTATCAAGGGGTTATGTAAAGTTCACTGGAACATATTATCTGAAGTTACAGTCAATGCTGTATTCAGCAAATCCATATTTCATAGTATCCCATACTTTAAATCCTTTAGACAAATTAATCTCTTGTCTAATCATAAAAGCTCTATTGGTTTAAGCAATCTAAAGTGTCAGTTCTCATAGTTAAATTTCAATTCAGAAAGCTTTTCCTTCTAGGTAACAAGTGAAATAACAGTTTTGTAAAATAGTGAGAATCCAAACAACGGAAATGAAAATTTAAAACATTGTCACAGTCACAGAATTTTATGAATGAAACTACCTGCAGGAACCATGGGGTGCAAATAAATCTATTCATTAAAAAATTAAACAAACCAATCAAGAATGTACTTGCACAGCTATCTTTTAGATTACTCAAACACTTCTAACTAAAAGTTTGAAACAGTTGATGTTTTCTTTTGATTAGTAATCCTAAATTTGTATAAAAATC
Source organism: Phylloscopus collybita (assembly GCA_027886175.1). Lineage (NCBI taxonomy): Eukaryota > Metazoa > Chordata > Aves > Passeriformes > Phylloscopidae > Phylloscopus > Phylloscopus collybita. Next base: position 41,203,068 of record JAJNNQ010000137.1, on the reverse strand, counting down.
TTCAAATAGAAGACATAAATGTAAGGGTGGTTTTGGTTTTTTAGTTTTAGTGTGGACAGCAGGACTGGGGCAGTGATCATACCCCTGTATTTGGCACTAGTGAGGCCACACCTCAGGTACTATGTCTAATATGCAAAAAATTATACAAAAACCCTATTCATTTGCAATTGTACTCCTATGGTTTACAAACCCATATAACTACTCATTTCAGGAATCATGGTAAATGCATATCATTTCGTATGCCAAGTTTCTTTTCTACCCTACTCATTTTTTATATAGAGACATATCATAATCTCTAGGACTAGCTCTTTGATATTTCGGATCATTATTCCAGTATTACACACCACCAAAGGGCAAATGACAGCATTACTCTTACGTTTCTTTCATAATTATAAGAGCTATTAATTTTTGATGTAGAGATAAGGAATTTGAAGAAGCATTAAAAAGGCTAATTTTCAACTACTAAGGAAAAATCAAACATTCATCCTGACTTTTTCTTCTAACAGACACTACCCCTTCACCAGCTATGTGCAATGTAAACCTGTCACAGCAGCGAGACAGTTCAGACTATATGTGGGAGTGTTTCTATTATTTAAATAAGATACACACAACAATCTGTGGTCTGATTTTGATTTTTGATTTAGCAAATTAAATTCTTTTTACCTCCAGTTCTTTTCTTGGAGAAGAGGATTCCCACTCAATGACAACTCCTTTAGTTTATGGCAGCCACTAAACCATCTATGGACATCTTTAAGATCTGTAGTATAGAAGAAAGAAACCTAAATATGTTCAAATGTAGAACCATCTTACTTCCCATAAATTCTTACATGAAAGTAAAATGTACTAACATCATGTAGTCCTAAAAGAAAGACTTCTATCTATCCAATATAGTTTTAATTAACATCTATACATTCATGTTTGGAAAATATTTATATATTTTCAATATATATGTCTCTTATAAATACGTGGACACAGTCCCATTCAAACTAGTTTATAATTTAACTAAGAAGTTCTTATCTCAACGGGGTTTTCATTTTTTTAAATACAACTCACCTGACAAGCAGTTATTTTTGATATCTAGCTTTTCCAAAAATACAAATGAATTTAAAGGCACAAGGTCAGTTAATCTAAGAACAAAACAGAAAAAAATTTTAAAAAAATTAAATTTAAATAGAAGTTCATTAAGAGAAAGGCACCAGAATCTTTTGCAGCTATGACAATTTACTTATTTATAAAAGAAAATGCCCATTTATCTAACAAAGATGCTAGAACGAGTTACTGAAATTTTAACGTGAAAGTATTTCTCAACACCTCAGTTTTTAATATTTTCTCATAAATGTGTTTTTATCTGATAAATATTTCATTCTGTTCCTTGCATTTAGTGCTGAAGATCTGAAGTCTTATAAAATTTACACAACTCATCTGGCTTTTCTTTAGGCACCATAACTAGAATGGTACTAACAGAATGTCCTGATTCTAGAGGAAAAAAAAAATTGCTTGACTTCTTTCCTCATTTCTCAAACTTCTTATCAGGTTGTTTCTCTTCTCCAATCAGCACATCAATTCCTAGATCCTAAAACTAGCATAACTGTTGTCATGGATGTATTTTTCAACAGGTCAAGACTGCACTATCCCGTAATATATTTTTAGTGTTTCCTCTGTCTTATGACTTCTGTCAGATTGTGTCAAAAGGTTCTGATTACTGAGACAGTTATGGAATTGCATTGGGATTGTTCTTCTTGCATTATCAGAGCTTTTCTTGAGTAATAATGCAGCAAAGCAGTACTAAAGACAGGACAAAATTCTTGTATGCGGTACTGAAGAGTAAATGTAAAGAAACTGAGTTGACATTTATCTGTACAAAGGGATTGGGACTGTAAGATGTGTGTTACTGCTATTACTAAAGGATTAAGGCTTAGTGTTATTTCTTTGCTTACAAATTTTCATTGATGCAAGAATGAATGTTGAAGGGTTTGTTCAGCTTCCAGGCTATTGCCAAATATTAACTTTCAGATTAAAGTTTGTCTTGGTTTACGTTTAATAAGAGGCAAGAAAACGTAAAAATCAAGACACAAAGAATCCAAATTATCAACTAAAACTAGAATGTTTAAGACTAGAATGGTACAGAACTATATCTTTTTTAAAGAAATACATGTTCAGGTAACATGTTTCATCCCTATAAGGGCAAGGCCCTAGCATAATAAGAGAACGGTAACAGAAATGGCACTGTATATGGTCAGTTTGTGACTGCTAATTTTCACAGAAAGTGGTATTTTCTAAGGGTGTAGTGCCTTTGAGAGGTATAAACCGGAATTCTTTTTGTCTGAAACATGACCCTACAAAAAAATTGAAACATACTTAATATTGCTGAAAGACAAAAATGCGCCCTTGTTGCTGAATTGTATGGCTATGTGTTTCCAGCACAGGCTTTACAACTGAAAGGCAGAACTGAATTTTACTCTGGTGCACTAATTATGGACTAAATGTTGGTTGTAGATTATTTAATCCTATTGAAAATGCAGCCAAATTCAAAACAGAAAAAAAAAAATCATAATTTCCACATTCAGTTGAGAAGTAAGAGTAAATTCAGAGAAACAGATAGAAAGACAACTGAGTACATGCCACTATACTTCAATTTCTTTCTCAAACTATTGTAAGTTGTTCTGGTTCTAATCCTACTTAGTTCTATTTCCTTTGTGCTATGGAAGTTTTCCATGAAATCAAATAACTATGAACAAGTATTGACTCTATAAAGCCTTAAGCCTTACATGTAGACCTGTATATAGTACTACAAATTTCATCATTGCAGCTTCTCATCATCAGTCACTAGTACATAAATATATTTAATATTCATAGCAAATAGCATCACAGATATTACTGGCTAATAGTATGGCTGCAAAAACTGAAAATTCATGACTAGAGATTCTTATATTCAAAAAACAAATATCATATTTTGCATAAGGGACAAAAGAGAAGGCAGGGTTTTTATTTATAAGGAGTTCTCTGGCTCTTTATCAGCATATGCTGTGATGAATTAGAAATTGTCTACTGGACTGTCCTTGCCTGCCGTTGGCATTATGAGAGTTAAAACATTTCTCCGTCATTCTATAGCTTTCCCTTTACCGACATTCTTTGTTAATTTTTTTCCTAAGAAAATTCAAACCAGAAAGACAAAGGACATTACTGAAAACTTAATACTACTTGACCTTGTCACATTAGCCCTGGGCATAAGAGAGATATAAATTACAAAGAAGACACAAAAGTAAAAGATATTCACAAAAAAGCAAGCTATAGCTTCCTTTTTCTGCTCCCATTTAAGGCACTAGTAGAACAGGTCAGAGATAAAATTTATGTAGTTTATGTGGCTATATCAGAAAAAAAGATTTAAGAATAGCTTCAAGTGTGCATGAGAGAAAATAAATAGCAGTTTTACTCCTCAAGATGGTCTAAATCCTGCTGTGCAACTGCTTTTCCCCAGAAATATGCGTTGATGATAATAAGCAGTTAGCAGGAAGAAGGGCAAAATAACTAAAATAAATTTATTATAATCTAGATCTCTAGGTAAAGACCAGATTTCTTTTTCATTCCTTAAATTCAAAACAGTTCAATTTGCAGTAATCACCATTTATGAGCAGCAAATACACAGAATATAGGAAATCTGTCAGGTAGCCACTTCACGTCTTGAATATTCTAGCAGGCAGTACTTCAAGCACATTATCCATGATGCCACATACTTAAACTTATCACCAGCAAAGAATTACTGAAAATTATTTCAAAAAATCTAGAGTGGTAAGGATAGGATGGAGAAAACCACTATATATTGGTATAGTTTTTTTCATGAATGACTTATTTCAAGATCCAATGACATTTAGATTTGTCATGATAATTTGGGAAAAGTGGTCAAATCCTCAAAACACCATGGCTTGCAAGAAGCTCAACTCTAATATCTGAGAATTTTAATTGAAAACACAGATACCATATATATTTGAGAGAACAATGCATGTTAAGAAGGAGCTTAACCAATTTTTTAGCATTTCTACTATAAGCCTTTTAGGAAAAATATGCATCTAGATGCAAAAAACACGGGAGCAACACGTTCACAACAAATTTGATTTGGGCCAAACCATTTTCCCAAAATAAAAAGGAAATTTTGCAGAAGACTGCATTTTTTTTAAAATATTAAATTTTTATCTGTCTCACTTAGGTTATCTTAGTGAAAAGCAAGAGATAGCAAAAAAAAAAAAAAGTTTTGTCTTATTAATACTGCATTGAAACAGAAATGTTAGGAGGGATTTTGTCTATTTTGAAGTTGAAAAAAATGGCTATTTTAGCAACTTTCTGTAAAACTTTTAGATGAAGAAGACATTAACTAAATGGGATTACATTACTTAAATACCACATGAACTCTCAACACATATTAAAAATTTATTAATTTTACACAAGGGCAAGGTTGTTTTCTCCTACATCTAAATCTTTATCCACAACAGAAGAAAAAACAGTATATCCCCTTTTTAAACTAACTTAACAGTTGTGTCCTCAGCTGCTGTAAGATAGAGCACGGATCTTCATAGTCCCAATTCTGCAGAAAACAAGCCAAGAGGATATTCATCATTGTCTTTGGTCAACTGTGCCTTGATCAAGAATATACTTTGTATGTAAAAGCCACAATAGAACACTTAATAAAAGCAGCAGTGGTGAAATACCCATCTTTTTTCTATTTGAAGGAGTTAATCACTACCTGTTTTACTTTCTTGTTGCACTGTAGGTTTAAAACTACTTAAACCAAATAATTTTTGGAGTTTTACCTTTGACAAATTCTGGTTTATGATGCAGGCACAGCACCTCAGGAATAAAAATGTCCTGTAAATTAGTGTAAAATTTTTCTTTTCACAGCGCTTTACTTTCAGAAAGCATACAGATTCATAGTATTATCATTATATTGGCTTCCTGCAGTCAGTAAAGAGGAAATGGCACTCAGTGCACACTTGGAAAAAATTCACAAAATTGCACTGGCTGTAGGATAAAAGTAAAGAAACAGCTTTTCTTTCAACAGCTTACTCCATTACATTCACTGTTTCTATAGAACATCAAGTTACTTATGCTATAGCACACACATATGGAGCTGCTTATAAGTGTACATAAAGTGAGTGTAACAGAGCAGGCTACTGAAATGCCAGGAATTTTGAGGCTTTTAATAGGAATTTAAGACTATCTTGTCCTGTTTGTCACAAAGATTTGCCATAAGCTATAGATACATCACAGAAAGAAGGGGAATTGTTTGGGGGGCAAGATGTATACTTATTTTCAACACATCCAGTCTGTTGATGCAAAAATATGTCCTTTCTCACAGCCCAGCCAAAGGAACTCAGCAGACCAAACACTGCATCTCTGCTTGGCTACTGGGAAACCAGAGCAAGCACTATAATGGACATTAAAAACTGTAAGATGATGGAACAGGCAAGTGACTTAAGGTGCATCTACATGGCCAGTCCAGCACAACCTCAATCCAGAGGCTGCACTCAAGCTGTCCCTGAGACTACACCCACAAGTCCCTAGCAGGCATATGAGATCTTCAAGAAGTTTTGCACTTTATTACACACAGGGCAGCTACACTGGAGGAAGAAGAGGAAACTACAAGAATATAAAGCCACATTATAAAGCTAAACAAGACAAGGAAAAAAATAACTAAGAACAAGAATTAAATCAAGCAGTGTGACTCAAAATCTAATGCTTAACATATAATGATCTTGCTTAATCACAGGCAGGAAGCACTTTCTCCAAACTCCAAGAAGAATTAATAACGGAACAAAAAATCCCAAACCCTAGAAGCCTGAGCAGGAACTTGAAGATTAGATTCTGTAGATATTTTATTTACATCCAAGAGTCTCCATGAATAGTACTTCACTAGAGATGTTATGAAAACAATCTGAAAAGTTATATAAAAATATAGGTTGTATATACTTAAATAATACTCAATTTCCATGAAAGACACTGCTTATAGTAATAGGACTCAGTCTTACACATCTTTTTTCCCACAGGCTCTCAGACACAATTGGCTCTGCTGAACTAAATGTCACATAGGATGAGATTCTTCTGTCCAGATAGAGACACATACACGTGAGGTGGTCATTTTGATTTTTTCACTAGTGAATGAAGATGAACGGGCACTTTTAGGTTATGATTACTGTCAAAGCAAGCAGCTAAAAATGGCAGATGATTCACCCTTTAAAAACATCTATTCACTAACAAAAGAGTGAAGTAATTAGTTGAGAGTGTATTTCTATATATGGTATGTAGTATTCTATTTGTTAAGCTGAGATCAGTCTTATTCAGAACAAAATTATCACCATATAGAAAAATATGGGATAATAATTTAAAATTAATTTTCCTATTAACATATTACAAATTCTAATAAATGTTTCAAATCTTTTTCTGCAGAATTTAAATTAAGGAAAAAAGGGGTGGCAAAAATAAAGATTTTTAATCCATGATATCTATCTGGTCATTCTACCTCTAAAGATGTATAGATTATCTTAGAAAACAAACAGAAAATTAATTACAGAGTACTTGAGCGCATGATCCAGTTTTCTGCTGCTTGTCTCAATCCTTCTTTATTTTATACCTTTTAAACAGAACCATAAGGATGAAAAATTAAAGCAAATATACTTGTTTTGGAGGGTATTAACATATGTATGTAAAATAAAAAACATTCTTATTTGTCCTTTCTAACTCTAGTACTTGCCCTTAAGTTAGCCTTCAAAGTCTGTTTTGAATAAGCTAGCTGTGAAATATGAAGTTTGACAGACATACTCTAGAAACAATTGCTAAAGAAAGAAAGAAACCCACCCTGGTTTTAATAATGCCACAATGCTCAAGAATCATTTTCACATAAGATCTAAAAGAAAAAATTAATTTACATAGTTAATGCTGTTTCAAATTTTCTTAGATAGAGATAGCCAGTGTAATTAAAAGTCAACCACATATTTTTATTTTTAAAGAATATCCCAAAAAGATTGTGAAATTTCAACCATACCGAGAATTATACTTTTCAGACAAGTGTAATGTTAGTAAATTCCTCTGGATCAGTTCTGTAAGTGGAAGAATGTTTCTTACTTACCTATTTTGAGACAGCAAAAGAATCTTCAATAGAGGCAGCCAATACAAAGAAAGCATTCTCACAGAAGAAATGCTATTGTCATCCAAATATAGTTCTCTTAAGAGAACATGATTTTCCAGTCTTGGAAGCTAAATAGAAAGGAGACGGTTATTTAAGATTAATATAAATTAGAGAAACAACAACGGAATGCTTACCAGATGCTTTTCATAAATCATTACTAAATACAAGCAAAACTCACATTTTGGATATATGCATCGTTTCCTTATTATGTATGTAGCAGTTGTTACACATAATCTCTATAGATCAGGTGGTAAATACTTTTTAATGTCTTCTATCACACCTGAATAATCAATATAAAAAATTAAAGAAAAAAAAATCAAGAGCCCAAGAGTCACAGCTTTGCTATTTTATTCATGCAGTTATTTGCTGCTTATTGACCATGTTTTGATCTCTTGAATTCATAGGAGACTAACTGTTAGTAAATATGGTTAAGCATACACTTAGCAAATAACTTTCCAATTTTAATGCTGCAGCACAAAATTCAAGTTTTGGAGAATCAACATACATTAAATAAGCATGATTATCATCAGGATGATAATAATGATATTACATGCAAGTAACAGTAAGAAGCAATTACTTATACGTAATGATAATTATATCATTAATTATATTAATTGTATCATTATTACCAGCCTGATATAATTATCTTACTATTATAATAGGACCTATAAGTAACAATAATATTTTGGTACATTTTAAACAAAATCAGAATCATGTAACACAAACTGAAAATTAGATGCTATAAATAAAGGAGGAACCATAATCACTGAAATGATGCATTTTTTTCAAGGACTTGGCAGTAAGAAAACAATTAACTGCTAGCCATTTATATCTTTAATAAATCACCCTCTGATAAGGGAAAAAAAAATCGTACCCAAGAGCATGAAACATCCCACACCAATCAAAGAGCACACATTCAGAATGCTGAAAAATATGACTGTTAGCAAAGATGTACGCACAACAGCCACTAAATTCAAAGCTTTTACCTCCTGGAGATTATTGCTGTGCAACTTCAGAACTTGAAGTAGGCCACAATTCTCAATGCCTTCAACTTGTGTGAGATGATTGAAAGAGCAGTCTAGATGAATGAGAGTAGGTGCCTCACAAAGACCTTTTGTGCTGATTAACTGATTATGGTCCACAATTAATTGTTGAAGATTTTTCAGCGACTCCAGACCACCTAAAAATTCAAGATGAAATAAAAATAATGAAATAAAAATCTCTTGTCATTCAAGTACAAAGAAAACTCTGAATTTTCTGTACATTCTCTGACGTAACAATGAATATTACTTCTGTATAGGGCTTTAAAAAGAATTACTGTATTTTGACCCTAACACATACATAGTGCATATGGTTCACAAATTTCTGATCCTGGTAATCAATCAATAATAACTGTTCATAATCATTTTGATATTTCTGTTGGAAGAGAACACTCTTTTAGTGATAAACTGTACTTATTATGCTTTAACCACTTTACAACTGCTCTGAACTCTGTGAAATGCTAACAGTCCTCTAAAAATCATCTATCAGAATGAAAACACTATGTTTAAAATTTAATTTTTATGATTTCATTTTTAATTTTTCTTTTGTTAATGCATCAGTAAGGTTAGGAAAAACTTTATTAAAACTTAGGTCAGTACCACCGCTATTATTTAAAGAAGCCTTGTTTAAGGAACTATGACAAAATATTTTTAATGAAGAAATTTATAAAGAAAATTTAGCGCCTTTAAGAACAAAGCTACTATTACTACAGCCATTCCGCTCTCAACAAATTTACTCTTGACATCTACATTAAAGGGCATGCAATCTCTACACAAAAAAGAAATGCAAAGAAATTCCCATCAGCATCTGCTTCTTTTACAGAATGTAACCCAAATCATGCTTACAACAGCAAAAATCGCATTATCTTCCCGTAGTCTTACACATGCAATGGCACTGATCCATCTAACTTGCTACAGGTCTGAGCAGCTTTTCTGTATCTCTGTAGTAGAAAATTCCTTTGAAGGGATACCCCTTACAAAACATATCTAAAATAAGGAAATTCTGATTTTACTTCTGTTTCATGTATTCTTAGACAATTTAGTTAATTTAGGATTATTTGAGGGAACATTTTGTCTCATCTTTATCTCACCCAAAATTTTGCAAGTTCTTCAAAGGAAGCTGTATGAGCTTTACAATAGTCAATCTCTTTGTAAATGTCCTCTGAAAACAGACTAGATTATGAAACCAAAGATCAGTTTGCACCATAGAGTACTGAGAATACAGAAGAGGACTTGAAAATGAAAACAAATGATAAGGAGAAAACTTAAGCAAAGAATGAAATACCGGAACAGCAGTAAATTTTGAAAAATTCCCTATAAAGGCATTTCAATAACATTAATTTAAAAATGGAAAGCAATTAGTTAAAATAATGCAATTGTTTGACTTTAAAGTGACATCATATATAACGTACATGTCCTATAATGTAACTTCAAAACTATGCTTTAGAAAATAAATATACAATATTTTAAATATACAAATATTTCAATTATCTTGAAAAATTTCAGACATGCCCATGACATACTACCCTGACTGCAAGATCCTGTGTCTTGCAAGTCTGTTATTTTCCTTTCGTGCTTGGATAAAAATAAAAAAGGAACTAGCACCATCTAGCGGTCCCAGAAACATTTTCGTGTTTTCGTGTTGCTCCCAAGACCTTCTTGTAAGAGCAGCTCTTAAATCTCCACTTCTGAGTTACCAGCTTATCAGTACTGGAAAATTTAACTCTATTAGCCTGGAGTGGGACCGAGAAGAGAGACTGCACACACAATAAGAAAAGGCAAAGTGGTAAAACAGAATCTGGACATTTCCTTCTCTGCATGCTCCACAAAGGACCTTTTTTTACTCTTTTTCACCCGAATGTCATTCAGAACATTCTCGAATTATCAAATGCAGTCCAACATAAAAGACACAAGATGTAATGTAAAAGATGTATAATGTAATACAAACAGATGGTATTTTACTGGTTCTTCTGCCCACATACAAAATTAAATATAAGCATGAAAGTCTTCTGCACATTTCCAGAAGATATTGTGTTTTACATACGATGCAACAACCAAAAGTTATAGCAGCCATAGGAAAAGCATTTTGTTGACAAATACATGGTGTTAGCAAGATTCAAAGAGAACCTTTATGTAAGTTCTCAGCAATTTGCAAAGTGCAGCTGAAGTCTGCTAGCTAGGGACTCTCAGCTATTAATGTAGTTCTGAGGTCACATCTATGTGTGACAAAGAAAACTAACAACAGAGTAAAAGCTGACAGCAAACATAAGAACTTAAAAAAAAAACCAAAAAAAACAAAAAAAAAAAAACCAAAAAAAAAAAAAAAACAAAACAAAAAAAAAAAAAAAACAAAAAAAAACAAAAAAAACACCTCAAACAACAAAACCAAAACTAAAACCGTGTCTGAAGAAAAAAAAATCCTCTCTGTGCTATCTTAAAAAAAGTATATTGAAGGCAGCATTTATGACCATCCATGGTTATTGGTTATGCATTGCTATTCTTCCAGCTGCCAGGATTCTACCCAGCATTCTACAGCAATATAGACACCCTACAGAAGTGTATTCGAAGACTTGAATCAATATGCTACTTTTTGTGAATGAAAATTTTTAAACAAAGCATTCATCCTTGAAATACAAACATATGCACTCAACTTCGGTGTGTTACTGTCACAATTACTTAATTGTGATTGTGTATTCTTAAGGGAAAAAGCATAATTGAGACTATTTCTCTTACTGCTATTTTAAGGGGTTTTTGGTAACTCTAATTTTTCCCCTACTGATGCTATATTTCAATGACAGGAGAAAAGAATAAAAAGAGAATTCATAGTATGCCATAAATTTCCTACAATAAGTCATTAAAACTTAAATATTACAAATGTAAATAAGCTTTATTATACTGTAAAGTATAGTACTGGAGCTTCCAAAATTGCTAAGGGGCATCCTGCAAGATTTACAGATGGAAGGGATATGCTAACTTTTTATAACCCACAAATTCATTTTTATGCATTCTGTGCAACTACTCAGTATGTTATGATATGAAATAAATCTTGTATTATGCATCTGTTTTAACCAAAATCCTCAAAACAATTCCAGAGAGGAAAAACACCCCCCACATTTAAAGACGATTTTTGTGAACATTTACCCACTCAAATTCATTAGAGACTCAGTAATTGTAACAGTGCACTGTACAAAAGAGATAGTACCAGAGGATTTTACTCCACTTGGCCTGTATGAAGTTACCACACTCCACACAGATGCCACATTCTTAAAGGTCATCCACTAAAACAATGTCATTCTTACAGTAATCTTGCAGACATTTTTATCAAATGAGATCAACCTGAATAAGAAACTTATCAAGCACTATTTGCACACAATACAGATGAAACTTTTTAACCATTTTATTTTACTGTTCCTCATTAGAGTACTGATATGCTTTTACAGTAAACCTTGATTTCCCAGCACTTTTATTCTCACATATTAAATTTTTCTTTGTGAGTACTAACATTAACACATATTGTTATGTGTTTATGCAAAGCAAATAATATTGATACTATCTCCATCAGTCTCTGCATCTACAGATTTTTTTAAGCTTTCCCAGCTTCCATCTTCTGTTTGCTACACCCTTGCCATTTATCACAGAACTGTATTACCATGTTCATAGTGTTATTTAACAGTCTTACTTAACAGTGGAACTACTTCTTATTTACAAGTCTTATGTGTGTGTGTGTTTCGTCTATGAGCTTAATAATTGTTTTTAATTATTTTCCTATTGTTCAGCAGACTCAAGACAGACAACATGATTTCTGTATAACTACTTACTGTGTCAGTCAGGAACACACTGGAACTCCCTGCAGTTGCATGGCTAGGCTTTGCTTTCATTATGCCTGTAGATAAGCTGAACTCAGGCTACTCGCATATTCCACCTGACTTAGGTGCAGATAATGTTAGTGGCCCTTTCAGAAAGATTTTAATTCTCTTTGGCTGACAATAGTTTACATGACCTGCTAGGCGGACTACATGGCAGTAGCTAAGCTCTGCTTTAAGATGCAGGTTTTTTTCCCCAAGTCTGTCTCCTAGGGCTTAGCAGCCGACTGGCTCTAATAATAAAAATATTCTGAACATAAACTACATAAATATCGTTGTACAAACTGGAATAATTTTCTTACCAATTCGAGTAATTCTATTGTAGGAAAGTTCAAGATTTTGGAGATTTTTGCATCCATCTAAGCCACAAACTGATGAAAGACGGTTCCTATTCAGAATGAGAATACAAAGATTTTCCAGATTTGCACAGTCAATTACCTGAATGTTGTTCTCCTGCAATAAAAGAAAATGAGAATATTAAATAGCATCTGAAGTGAAATAGCAGAACGAAGTAAAAATATAGCTGATTGCCTTCATTGTTTATTTTTATCCTAAATTCTTAGCTAGGAGTAAGGGTATCTCTATTTTTCCATTAGGAAAAAAAAATATGAGTCCTAGAAACAACCTTTTGTGTCCTGCTGAAATAGAACAAGAATATGTCTTGAACTTCATTCTGGCTCTGAAAATGCCCAAAGTTGAAACAAAAAAAGCATAAAAAGAAGTTAAGAACAAAGCAGTCTCTTCCGTATACATTTTTCTACCTCCCAAAACCCTGGGAGACAACTAAAAACTGCATAGAAACATCATATTTACTAGATGCTAATGAAGACAGCTATAATTTTGCTGGAATTCTACTTACTAATAGCAAAAGTCTGCATTTAGAGGTACTTAGGTCACAAACATTAACACTGTTCTAGGCTAATATTCTTCCTCCAAGGGATCCTGCTTTTTAAACATCCCCTTCCCCAGGCCATTTTAATAATGCTTCCTCAGCTTTTTCTTTCACTATTTGCTGTGCTTGGTCTTTTCGTCTGCAAAATGGTGTTGTTAAAACACATTAAATTAAAAATGTGAACAAAGCTGTTTCATGTAAATTGCCAAGTTCTGGAACAAAGATGAATTACAGAGAAAAAGTTTTCTTTAGTCATTAAACAGTCATGTTAGACACTGTGCAGTAGCAAATACCTGAACATTAGGCCTCTAGTATAACTCACTATAAGTACTATTCCTTGAGCGGATATGTTACTAATTTTAATTAACATTCAATGTGTATGTTGCAAAGGACTCTTCCTTGTACCAACCTGAGCACCTGCTATGGTGAACAGCATCTGCCCACTCTTCAGTCAGAGACTGAGGTAATGAAGATCTATACTAATGCTAATTAATCTTAGACTGATACTTTCTTAGCATAGGCTGAATCATTTGCAGCATGTTCTTTCTGATTATTTGCACTGTAAATCTTCTGGTATAACTTTGTTCACATTTGGGAGTATTTTGTTGCTATTCCTATGCTCTTAAGGCTAGAAGTTATATATTCAGTTGGGCACAACTACACAATCACCTAAGGAGCAAAACTGGAAGTTCTCCCTATGTTATAACAAAGAATCAAATGTGCTTGGTACCTCCACATTGATATACTTCAGGTGTTTGCAGCTACTTAGTCCTTCCAGTGCAACCAGTCCACAGCGCCTCAGAGTCAAAACTTGAAGATTTGAACACTCAGATAAGGTTGAGAGGCTACAAGCCGGCAAATCTTCGAGCGTTAGCATTGTGACCTACATGCATTTGTTGATAAATTAAACTAGCATTTGGTATATTGAACATTCATTGCACAACATCATATTATGGTAATTTTCTTTAAGATGAAAAAGAGAATAAAACTACAATCTACTAATGCTTTATAAAATGCAAGCAACTAATGGTGATCTTTTCATATAGAAAAAAATGGCAATGATAGGTTTGATCTGTTCAATGGGAGAAGCTAGCATGAAAACAATACTCACAGTATCATAAATAATGAGGGTAGAACAGACAAATAGTACAGACTAGAAGTGTGTATAGCCTAGTAGGCCATCTCAGAAAGGGTATCAAGATGAGAGCACAGAGCAAGCATACAATGATAAGTTAATAAGTGGTAAGAAAAATAGGTCCTGACAACCAGGAGATGTCCTTTATAGCAAAACACTATCTGTAAGATGATAAGTAATGTCTTGTTTCTGCAAGAGACTATTCCTCTCAGAACTCTGAAGGGGCTAGTTGAGCAGGAGCTGAAATGGGGGCCTCTACACTAAGACAAAACCTTGTTAATTTAGCAGAAAGTAAAAGCTCTTGCCTTATAAAGGGTTAATATTATCAATCATCTGTGGACTAATATCACACCAGTCTGCTCCACAACACTCATGGGAATTCAAAAGTCATTGTTATTGCCCTTATTCTGTACCTGGGCATCGGAACTCTCACAATATCTATTTCCTGCTCAACAATAAACAGCATCCTGCCAACACACCAAAAGAGAAAAAAATAAAAGAAGTGATAATATGTCTTCCCATTTCATTCTCAAAGTTTCATATAGTTACCTGTTGTAAGGTACTCCAAGGGCCACTATTAATTATCTTTTCTGTACTTAGTGGAGGCATCTTCCTAATGGAACTTTTCCTTAGTCGTTTTCTTAGAGTTGCTTGCTTTCTTTGGTTTTCTTCATATATTTTAGACCAAGGTTTGCATGTGTTCATCCAGTTTATTCTTTTCTTTTCAATATCATCAGGAAAAATTACTTTACTAGAGGAATCTGCTATATCTTGGCTACTGTCCCAGGTATCTCTGACTTCTTCAGTAGCATTTTCCATCAGAAATACAGTTTTCTTCATAGTTTCATATTGAGAAAATTGATCTTTACTTTCTCTGTTATTAGCATTTGGCTGCACATTTGGTGGACTGTTGCATATGAAGTTTGCCTTATTTTCTACCATGTCATTAGCACCAAAGTTAAGAGACTCATCCTTTGAAATATGATCATTTGAAGCTTTATCAAGATAACTTGTTTGTGAGTAATTTTCTTCTACTTGTGTTACTGAATTAATGTATAAGTTCTCATTCACTTGAGAAGAGTTTTTCTTCTCAGAGCCTAACACGCTTGGTGTCAAATTTCTTTCTGCTGGAATCTTCCACTTATTTGTTTCATCCATCATTTCAGCATGTTCTTCTTTTGATTCCTCTACTTGTTTATTTAGTTCCTCCTTCTCTTCTCTTATTACTTTCATATTTTCTGTCTTATTATCCTTTTTTATGTTTTCTATGTTATGTTCTACATTTTCACTTATCACAGCTTCTGCACTTTTCTGTTCTAATTTTCTTTGTTCTTCTCCTCTTATTTGCAGTTGTTTTTCTCTTTCCAATCTCAGGCTTTCTTTCTTTTTCTCATATTCCTCATGCCTCCTCACCTGTTTCCAATATTCCTGTCTTGCAAGCTCTTCTTGTCTCTTTCTTTCCTCTTCTCTCTTTAACCTGTTTTCTTCCATTTGCCTGTTCAGTTTTTCCTCTCTTTCTTTCATTTCTCTCTCTGTTTCTTCTAGTATTTTTTGCTTCTTTCTCATTTCATATTTCCATCGTTTTAAAATGGGAGTGTATTTTTTACGGACTAAAAATGCTCTAAATCTAGCTTGGATTTTCATAGCTGCTGTATTCTGTTGTTCAGCCAGTTGTTGTCTTTCTTTTGCTTTCTGTTCTTCCAAGGCCTTTTTTTCCTCTTCCATTTGCAACTGTAGCTTCATGATCGATTCCTAGGCCAAAACAATTAGGATAGACTCCAATGACTTTTAAAATGGGACAGGTATCAACACATATTTATTGTTAATAAACCGAATCTAGTATATTAATCGTTCCATGATAAAATTTATTCTCAAATTTATAACAGTGACCTTAGTCTTTTTGACAAAAGCTCATTGTACAGCCTTACCTCATGCTGCCTCATTTTGATTCTCCAAGCTTCCTCTTCTTTCTGTAACTCATCATCTATTGCAGCCTGGTGTTTCTGCACAACAAATTAACTTCATGGAATATTGTACAAAACCCAGAAAAACACAAAACACCCTCTCTCCAATCTCACTCATCTTCTTGACTTTCCAACAATCCAATTTTGTGAACATCTGAATTTAAGAGAGAGACTGAGCCATGTGTGGATCAAAATAAACAACAGACCACTTGCATCAGTAATGTAGATTTGGTCATGTACTGAAAGATGCATAGCTTCAGCATCTTGGTACAGACCCAAACAGGTGCTACCTTCCTCTCCAAGGTTTGTACTACTATTGAAGATGAGAACTAATTACAAAACCATTCAAAGTACAGGCAGAAAACAAATATAACTGAACAATAGCATGAACGATATCCCTTTAATTGCACTGGTATACACTGATAATATTAAAATCATTCAAATGGGAATTTTGTTCAGTAAAACTAAAGAAATCTTTTCTTACTGAAATTACTTGTCAATGGAAAATGAAAGTTCAAGTCTACTTTCTCACTATTTGTAAATAAATAGCATTTCCCTCCTTGCCCAAAAAAACCTCAATCAGAAAAAGTCTCAATCAGACTGTAAGCTGGCACCCAGAAAGTCATTTACATGAGTAACTGAAAAACAGGCTGATCCAGAACCATGTAACTCCTAGTGGAACCAGGATATATCAACAAAATCAAAGATGGAGGATATGAAGGAAGTAGTATAAGTAACCACTTTCAACTTGGAGCATAAAGTCTCCCAGGTGTCTAAGCACTGTTTTTCATGGCCATTCTGAAGCATGCTGTTCAGGCAACAAGAGACCAGGCACCTAGATCCTTCTTCAATGGGGAAAGTTAGATTTTATTTCTCACCTCCAGAAAAAGCTTTCCTGCAACAGCAGTATCAAAGTGCCTAAACATGGTCATGCCCCTCTTTCTCTAGAGAAAGCCGTCCTACATCCAAAACTGATTTCTGACAGCAAAGAGCCAGGAAGACCTATCAATTTTTCCGACCTTTTGAAAAGAGAGCTGTATTGGACACTGAACTGGCCTTCAGAGATCAAAGGTCTTTTCATTTACTATACCCTTCCTTAATATTGATGACTTGAATTACCTTGCTGGTGCCAAGGTGCTCACCTCTCCAGAAAGCCACAAATTAGTTAAGTGAAAATGTAGTGTTAATGCACCTTTCAAAACACACTTATTTAGGCTAAATAATAAAATGTTGTGGTCTCACAAGTATAATATCTGAGAATAACATTTCATCATGTTCTTACGCTCTTTTTCCTTTATGATGGTTCACCCACTATAGCAAAACATGACTAGACAGTCTGAGAGTGCTACCGGTCAACGTCTTGAGTCATCATCTGTTGTGGCAGAACTCAGTAGATGAAGTCTGAGTAAGTTTCCCAGATGAAGACAAGGAAAGCAAGTATTGTAACTTTTACCTAGATGAAGAACAGCACCAGCATTGCTGAACTGGATCATTTTGGTTTTGATAATTTCCATTAAGATTTTAACATTGAAATAAGAAATTGGGGTGGGAGGTCCAAACTAGTTAAGTATTTTCTATTAGGGCACAGTGACCATTTTTGATCTGTGATTGATTTCAGCACAACTCTAACTTCCAGTACTTTGGCTGTTTTCATAATATAAAATCTTTGTAAAGGCAAAGGTTAAGGAATAATTTAAAATTTAGCACAGCAAATTCATTCACTATTGATTAAAACAGTAAACACAGTAAACAGTAAAATGGACTATACTTTAATATGTTTTACAACTCACTTGCAACACAAGTGGACAGGGTTTAGGGCACTCATACAGTTTGAGATAGTAGTCTCTTTTTCACATTAGAGCTTGAATTCAGATAGTCTAGATTGGAACAGATAGGCTTAATATAATTCATTACCTTATGAAGAAGATCTAACTTCATTCTTTCAGCCTCAAATTGCTCCAGACGCTGCACCCTTCTTGCATGTTCCTCTTCATTCTGTTTTTCCCTTGATTCTCTCTCGGTTTTCCATTTTTTCATCTTCTCATCTTCAAGCTCAAATGTTGCTCTAAACTTTTCTTCTACTTCACAATGAGCAAGGCTTATGCTCATTTCAAGACCAGCTATTAATCAACCAAGAAAACATTTTATTTAATTTCCTAATAAGCACTGAGGAAAACTAGGCAGTCTTAAGTTATTTGACAATAAAAAGATCCTATGATGATATAGCCAGTAATATATATCCCAAGGAAATCAGATCTACAGCACAAGTCCTTTCCATCAGAGATGTCTTATTATTGTTCTGCACACTTACTGACTCTGCAACTATTATTCTTATTCCAAAAATGTACAATGCAGGATTACAGAGGATGTCTTTGGTGGCTATTAGTGGGGCCTTTGGCACTGACTGATATGCTCCAGCCCAACTCATCCAAAGGCCATGGCGAAGGAACATTCTCTGCCAATGTGACTTCAAAAAAAACCAAACCAAAACAAAAAAACCCCACAAAACCCCAAAAACCCCCAAACAAACAAACAAAACAAACAAAACAAACAAAAACCCCCAAACAAACAAAAACAAAACAAAAAACAACCAACCAAAAAAAATTAAAAAGGGAAAAAAAGAAAAACTGTGGCCAAAGCACAACCTGAGCAGTTTTAATTTTTGAGTGGTATATTTTGATACTAATTTCTATGATGATTTTGGGATCTTGAAATGAGATAAAAGCAAATGTGTTTTCATCCAGTTCATCAAGTATCAAGCTCTGTTGTATACTGCAATGTGAAATTCTTTGAAAAGATTGCTATGATACTTATGACAACAGAAAAGCAGGAAATAGTGATATGTTAAAGATCAACTCCACGAAATGAAAAATGTGCTTGCTTACCTGTAAGAAAGTGGTCATCAGTGACTACTTCATCACTGATGGACTGACTATAATCAGGTGTTGTAGCAAGTTGCAACTCTTCATTTTCAACTTCAAGCACTACCTAACATCGTTTAAAATTGTTATTAAAAAACAAGAAACAAAATTTAAAAGCAGAACATTATAAAAGTCTTCCAGAACAAGGATAAGCTTTTTATCATATGACAAGTACAACAATATGAAACCTGCTACAGACTGGAATCCTTACACATTGACTAATGCAAACGCATCAGTCAAATATTGTTTTCTAGAGTAACAAATATTTATGTATTTATCAAAATACATAATATTTCTATGTGTTTTAAAAATATATTTAATATTTTGACTTGGAAAATGAATGCCTTGCATTTGAGATTTATTTTACTTTCTGCAAAACCAAGCACTACATGCATGAATACTGTTATGCACACTGGGGAAGAACTAGTTACAGAGCAAATTTTTAAGAAGACTATTTCAAAATAATACTATGGGCACAAGGATTGCTATATTTATTTCATTGTTCTTTACTGGCAAGTAATCTATTGCTGCTCATTTATCATCTGTTCATCACATGCTTCAGACCTATATTAATATTTGTAATGCTGCCGAAGTCACATGAAGTAATTGTGCTGTTTTAAACAATGGTCTTCTGAGAACAAAAAAATCATGTTTGCAAGAGTGTTCACTAATAAAAGCCAGCCAGCAAATTAAAAGTGATTAAATTAAATACAGTTTTGTATTTTTCTAAGAAAACTTCAGTGAGTTATTCAGTCAAATCCTATGAAAATATAGAAGCACTCATGTTCATAACTCTTGATTTGTCTTTGAAAGGTAGAGAGATTCCTATGTTTACATTTTCTATAAAATAATGGAATACATTAGGAGCAAGAATAATAGTAGTACATCTTCCTGATTATCATAAAAATAAGATTAGAGAAGCTTAAAAGTGTTTGCAGAATATTAAGATAATATTCTGCAAATAGCAAATAGCAGAATAAACTAATTATTATTAGCAATAAAGTATTGTTCAGTTTTGTTTAATTTTGTTGATTTTTATGCTCACTATCTCAGATAATTTATTTTAAATTTTAAAGCTTATAGACATGGTCTATTACAGTTGATATCCTAATTCTAAAGAATTGCGTATAGAAACTTATCTTAATACCTTATGGACAGTCTGACAAAAAACCCACAAAACCTGAACACATTGATAGGTCTCCTTAGGAGGCCACCAAAGCAAGTGGAAGTTATATAGATTATTTAATAGAATTTTGTTCACGATATATATTGTATAAATAAAAATACCTTCTCATTAAATTGTTTTGAATCTTGATTTGATTCAGAAGGATGGCAAGAAGCTACTTCATAAATGTCACCTAGAGAAAAAAAACAAATAAAAAACATTAGTTCACAGAGAGAAAATCCCTTACCAGTGCTCAGTTTTGGTCTACACTGTTTATCTACTCAATTTGTTCAAACTAAAATAAAGGGGTTTTTTTTACTTTCCTTCTCCCCCCAGTTTTACTTAAGTATGTATGGGAATCATATATCTACATTAAAAGCAGAAAATGTGTGTAACAGAAATAGACTGTACAGAAATTATACTGTAAAAATACAGTGATAGCAAATATCATGAAACACAGGAGAATATTTTGTGCAGAAAAAAACAGTAGCACTTGTATCAGATAGGTCAAAAATTGATAAAGAACTACAAAAAACAATGAAAAAGTGTTAAGATCGTATTACAAGAAAAGAATAAATAGGGATGTTCCTCAGATACCAAAATTTGTAGTCAGTATTGAACTTTTGATCACCAAGCCTATTGCACTAATGGAACAGACCGTGCCAGCTCTCTGGCATATAAACTGTGAGCTTGGCTTCAGTCACACAGCTGACAGCAATGCTTTTTTTGCCCATTAACGTCATTTCATCCCATGCCAGCTTGGGCATCTCTCAAGAGAGACTTTAAACATATCCCGTGGGAGTCAATTGTATCTCAACTCTGCATTTCAGCTCCTACTGACTTAATTTTAGATTTTCATGAAGAGTCTGGCCTGGGCCCTACCTCAGAGAATCATCTTGCACCTTGCCTTGTTTAGCATTAGATGAGTTTTTAGAACTAAAATTTCTGCTCAGATGTTAATTCACAAAGATAGCATTGCATGGCTCTATTCCTAGAGATTTTCATCATGCATTCAGAAGCTGATAGAGTAGGTTTCACTGCTTGTTCAAACTTAAAAGTTTGCATTATTTTACTGATGCTTGTTAGTCTAACTTCCACTGGCAATATGATGTGTACAAACATTTTAAATGTGATTAATGCTTACTTGTACTTTGCTCATCTTCTAAGTCTTGCAGTATAAGCTTTTCAGCATCTTGATTGCTGCTCTTGATAAAGTTTAAATAGGAGAGAACTGATTCTGGTAAGTCACCTGAAATCTAGAAAAACACAGCCTTTGACATATATTCTACATTTTCATCTCACAGGCTTGAAAAAAGGTAAATACTTGACATAAGAGAATAAAGACTTGTTGTGGCTTCACCTATAAAGGAACTGATGGAGATTTAGCAGCAATTTCCACCAAAATTTTTCCAAATTCCTACACTCTTCTCATTGTTTTACCACTCACTGAACAACTAATAATTCTAATTTTAATAACATTCTAATCAAAATTTAGTAATGCATCTTGCACTATCTCCAGAAGCACATTTCAATAAATTAGTGTTTATACTGTGTTGGACCAAGAAATTAAAAAAAAAGGGATAAGATAAAAATTAGCAAATACCTGTGAGCCACAGGATCTTTCTCTTTAAAATGTTTAGACTCCTTACAAAATAAATCAATTTTAAATTTACTAAAGTTTGACGTATGCATATAGAACCAATGCTTCAATTTTTTTATTACATATTAACTTTTATTCAAAAATAGAAATTGTATTTAATATCAAGATTTTGGGAAAATGGTCTGCCTTTTCTCAGATGTGCTAATTGTGGTAGACATTGCTGACCTTCAGTATGTGAGTGCATAACACTTATCACTGATGCCTTTGTCTATGTCATATGAAACATGACCCTTGATCAATATTATGTACCCTAATAGCCTACAAACCAATCCCTTCGCTAAAAATCTGAAAGATTAAAAGGACCCAAATAACTGATTTTATTTCAAAGGAAAGCTGCTTTCCAAAATAAGAAGTCATCCAAGAAAGAGTACTTGAAGAACTTATTTACATGAAATTAGTATCTGGAAATCTTATAAGGAATCTCCTAAACCAGTCTCTTGTAAGACTGAAATACAGATTTCAGTCAAGAATCATCGGTTTATTCATACAGTTTAATCTACCTCATCAAATCTTCCAGCTTCAGAGGATTCTAAAACAAAATCTCCAGGTCTGATCTTCTCAAGAAGAATGCTGATATTAATTCCTCCTATTGTCTTGTCACCTCTGGAGGTTACACTTTCCATGAAGCAATATTACCAAGACTACTTTTCAGAAGAAATCCTCAGGTTAGTTGTCTTGGGAAAACGTTCACTCATCAAATGGCTTTCCAATGCCAACACGACTTTCATGCTACACACTACAGAAGCACTTTTAGCTCACTGAATACTTACTGTCTCACTGTCACTCAAGGCCTCCTCTGATACCTCTGTGTCAGGATCATCTGTTCCAAATGAAGAAACACTGATTCTGCCTAACTCAATTTCTACTTCTTTTTCAATTCCTTCTTCCGACATTCTACTTCCAACAGCGTCTTATCTGTTTTGAAAGCTACACAAAATAAAATAATATCAGCATGAACCAAAATAAAGAGAGTCCTCATTTAGCCTAAGTTCATTCAGATGTATTTATTGAAGAGTTGGCTTAAAACATGTAAACCTCATTCCATACCATCAAGCAAAAAGTAAGAAAAACGTTAGCTTGTGATAAGAGAATCCCCCTCAGGATACCCCTTGTAATTTTGCAAGTGTTATTAAATTTCAATATTTAAAGCCTCCACATGCCCTCTACTCCCTCATAAGGATTTTTTTTCCCAGCCCTAATAGCTACAAAGGGGAAAAAAAACTTTTGAACAATAAATAAATATTAACTATTACAAAACAGGACTAAGAATATAGAAAGCACTCGATGAAGTTTTAATGATAAAAAGAAAGCAGGGAGAAATGATGTAACTCAGAGTAGTAAAAAACTTGTGGATGGACGCAGGCAGTGGGAAGCCGGGTACCTTGTCAACCCCCTTCCCCTCCTTTCGCAACCCGTTGCCCCCTGCAATTAGGGAAATGGGAAGCAGTGAGCAGCTCCTCGCCGGCTCCGACAGCAGGAGACCGGGCACACAGAGCGTATTTCTGCCAGGAATGCGAGAAACAGATCCCGGCTGAGAGGAAACTACAACTCCCGAAAGGCATCGCGCCCGGAGGCAGCACCGCCCACCGACTCTTCCTGCCAGGCCCGCGGCGCCGCCCTTTTGCATGCTGGGAGCTGTAGTCCAGCGCTCAGAGCACCCGCGTTCCTCCGCTCCCCCTGTGTATTTCACGTACCCAACTCACCTGTCGCTCAGTCAAGCTCCTCACGGCGCCTCCGCCTTTCTGGCCGCCTCTGGAGATGGCAGCCCCTCCGCCCTGAAATTCCGCATCCGCCAACAGTGGACGGTCGAGAGCTCCTGGGGGAGGACGAGAGCCCCGCACCGCGCTGCTACAGCGGGAGCGTCACCACGGCAACGGGAAACAGCGGCTCGGACGGGCAGCGAGAGGAGCCAAACTTCCTCAGGAGCTGCTGTTTCGCGTTCTTGGGGCGTTAGGCGGCGCCCCCCAGCTTGAGACGGAGCACCTCGAAGTTTTCGTGGGTTGGTTTGTTTGCTTTTAATATTAGGGGTTGGGGTTTATTGTTTGTTTGTTTTGTTGGTTTTGTTTGTTTTGGTTTGGATTTTGTTTGTTTGTGTTTTGGGGGGTTGTTGTTTTTTAAGTTTTATAAAAATAAGGGTATTTTTATTTTGGTTTTTGATTCTTTATTTGGTTGATTTGGAGTGTTGGTTGGTTGGTTGGTTGGTTGGTTGGGTTTTTGTTTTGTTTTTGTTTTTTTTTAAGCCATAGACTGGAATTTACTGTTCACAATAAATTGCAAGAGGCAATTAACTGGAAAGAAACCCATAAATAAAAGCACACCAAACCCACAGTAAAGGTTGATTAAAACACTGTGGGTTTGCTTCCATTCTTGTTTGGCCAGAGAACTCCAGAGTAATGAAAACTGAAAACATGAGAACACACCAGACCTCCCTTCTGTCTTCCCATGCTGGGTCGTGGCTCAGAAGGGCTGGCTGGTGCCGGGGCTGTGCTGGGGCACGGGACTGTGGCACGGCCAGCCTGGCACGGCCTCACAGGAGCAGGGGGGCAGTGGCTCAGCAGGGCCCTGCCAGTGCTGCAGGTAGGGAGTAAATAAGAGGAGTTAAAACAACAACAACAACAACAACAACAACAACAACAACAAAACGTGTCAGAGAAAGCTAGATACAAATACAAATTCATAGAGTCCCAGAATGGTTTGGGTTGGAAGGAGCCTTGAACATCATCTCTTCCCAATGACCTGCCATGGGCAGGGACAACTCCCACTGGACCAGGTTGCTCAGTGCCCAACCCAGCCTGGCCTTGAACACAGGGATGGGGCACCCACAGCTTCTCTGGGCAACCTGTTTTCAATCCTCACCACCCTTTGTGGAGTAAGGGATTTCCTGGTAGTATCTAATATAAATCTCCCCTCTTCTCGTTTAAAACCTTGTCCTGTCACTGTCTGTCTGTGTAAAAGTCCCTCACTGGTTATTAAAAGCTGGAGAAAATGTCCAGTTGGAGAATTGGAGACTAAATAGAATTCAGTCTAGGAAAAATTATATAGATAAGGCAAGGTACAGATAATAGCATTTTTGTATGTTTATACAGAGCACATCTGACTCTGTGTCTGATGAGGAGTACCAAGATGCAAAAAGAGGTATAACAAAAATTAAGAGCTAAAAAATAAATTTAGGTTTTACACAGAAAAAATTGCATTTTGGGAGCAATAGGAGAGATCTGCCTAAAATGATAGGAGGTTTCCCATCTACTGTCCTTAGAAAATAAACTGAGTATCTTTCTGAAAGTTTTAGGAGTGTTAAGCAAAAATTATTTGCTTCAAGGGCAACTGCTTACAGATTTCTCACCAGTGTTGTACATAAGCAGGATATTTAAATATTTTAAAAAATGGAAACTTATCTATTTGAAAGCCCCTGTTTTATATAATCATATCACTGGTGATCTCTCTGTGATCAACTCTATTCACTGATCGAATGTGCACTTAATGGTTCTTTTGTAGTGGAGTTGTGCTGTGCATGTACTGAATAAAAACCATATCCTGTGCTTAGGAAAAAAAATGCCAATGAATGACACATTTCATAGAAATCATAGAAAGATTTAACTTCATTTCACAAAATGAAGGATTTTAAAGTCACTACTCACTCAACCCTAAGGCTAAACTTAACACTAACCCTTACCCTAGCCCTGACCCTAAACATAACCCTAGCCTTGACCCTAACACTAGTTCTCACAATAAACCCCCCATCCATATGTGTAGTTGAGTTTAGAAAGAAGTAGGAACAGCAATATTGAGGCCCTACTTGGACCACCTTGCCTTTCATGTTACAGCCATATTGTTCCTGGAGCTGTAGGCTCCTTTACTCACACAACTCTAACCCTTTACTCACATTGCCCTAACCCTCAGACTAACCCTAAAGTCCCAATCCACATGGGTGCTCGATTTTAGAAAGAAGTAGGAGCAGCAATGTTGGGGCTGTGCTGGGACCACCTTGGCATGCCATTTCCAGCCGTAGTCTTCCTGGAGCTGTTGGCTCTTTGACTTACTCAACACTAACCCTAACCCTGATCCTAATGACATCTTGGGACTGTCCTGACCTCTTGGGCAGAGGTCCTCATCACCACAGATTTCACAGATTGAAAGGTGTGGATTTATCAGTTGTGGCACCCTGACCTGATGCCCTGGGAATGCCTTTTGGATTGCCAGTGTCCCTGAAGCAGTAGGTTCTGCAGATCTGTGAAGCCTCACACAAATCCTTAGCGTAGCTTGTTGCTGCTGCTGAGATCCCCATTACCATTGGTGGCACTGATTCAAAAATTGTAGAGTGAGCAATCTTGGAGCTGTGCTGTAATGAAAATGCTTCATTTCACAAATTTGGAAATGAAGGGAAAACAATTGCATGACGTGGAATGACAGGAAGTTCATCAAAACGAGCCAAAACTTCCTGGAACCTGTTGCCTGTATCCCGAAAGTCAGGGCTGACCAACATAAGAAAGCTTCTCTGTTCTAAGGATGTGGTTTTGTTTGAAGAAATATATTATTGTTTGACCGTTCTCCTTAAGGTAGGATGGAAATATTCAATGCTGGTAAAGATTTTCTTGTGTGGAAACAATGCAATATAAAATGTAAGTTAATTTATAAGGATAAGGTTTTATAAGAATAAGAATTTATAAGGATATTTTTTGATTTTTTGATAAATATTTTAAGATTAACTGAATTAATATTGAAATATCTCAGAATAAATCTTTGAAACTGCACAGATAATACAAGAGAACTATTGCAGATCCTAATTTTCAGGTTGAATATATAACTTTTCAGGGTATTTTTTTCCTAAAAAAAAATGCATCACACCATTGTTTTGATACATTCTATTTTTGAAAGCCAAGAAAGAGTTCAATTACTCTTAAAAGTAGTGAAACTTCTCCAGGGAAATTGAAAAACCTGCTGTCTCATATAGTCTATAATTTTGCAAGGTGCATTATTGACCCCATTATTGTCTCCACTCCACTGCAGAGCTAGTTTGAGAAGCTTACTGCAGCTTTCTTCATGCTGAAATTCAGCAGAAGAAGTTTTATAATCCAGGCATTGAAGATCTTGATAGAGCAGGCTAAGCTTGTGTTGCTGAATGTTTACTTATAAAAAAATCAAATTTGATACATATGCAATGTGTTTTCTATGTAAAATAAGTTGTTAATGCAAGATAATTTTTGACTGCAGAAGTTTCACATTTGTCATCTCTTCATTTCAGTTGGTGTCCTTACTATTTAGTAAGTGCTCTGAAGAATAGAAGAACAAGTGTATTCCAGGCTATGTAAATCTTGCCATATAAATCTTCCAAAAATACATGCTGCTTCCAAATGTCTTTAGCAGCTTAAAATAAAAAAGACCAAAACCAAAGCAAAACAAAACCACATGTGTACAGTGTAGCAATGGCAATGGAGATTATACACCATCTTGATACTTCTGCTGCTACTATTTTTTGTTCAATGTATCAGGTGACTGTTAAAATTTATAAAAAATTATCTGGAGAAAGGAAGTTCCACTGTAATTTATAAGAGTAGTTGTATTTGTTTCATAATGAACTGAATATATGATTATATTTTCAGCTGTGTTTCAAAACTGAAAGCAAAAGAATGAAAATAAGAGATAAAAAACCAAATACAGAAGTGCTATTTAAATATCTTCAGTGTAATATTCTTGGCAAGAAATCTGTTTTCCTTCTCTTATTTAGCAGCTTTGAATATTTCTTTTTTTAGACGTTCTTAATTTAAAAAAGAAAAATACTTTCCTTCCCCCCCAGCTCAGGCTTTGAGTCTCATGCTTTTGACATTTGGCTTGTGGCTTTTATTTGACAGAAACAGTTTCCTCAGTGTTTTTTGGGTTTTTTGGGGTTTTTTGTTTGTTTGTTTTTGTTGGTGGGTTTTGGGGGTTGTTTGTTTGTTGTTTTGTTTGTTTGTTTGTTTTGAGTATAAATAGAATTTTTGTTTTGGTTTAAATGATTGCAGAACAAGAATGCCCCATCCCTGGAAGTGTTCAAATCCATGTTGGATGTGGCTTTGAGCAATCTAGTCTAGTGACAAGTGATCCTGCCTGTGGCAGGGGTGTTGGAAGTAGTGGGTCTCTGATGTCCCTTCCAACCCAAACCATTTTATGTTTGTATGGTTCTATGTAATCAACAGAAGTAATAGATTTTCTTTTTCACAGGGTGGCAGTATTGGATTGAACTGCATGGTTGTAAGGTTTTTTTCCTCTTGAGTATGTTTTCCATCATTGTGTGGTATGATAATAATAGAAGTAATAGAATAGAAAATAATAGCATATTACTATATCTACAATTTAGATAATGCTTTAATTTATGCAATTGATTCATTTCTTTCTCTTGGTGTACAGCTTATAGATGAATCACTGAAAAACAAATCAGCTCTATTAATCTTTTCTTTATATAATTTACAAGACTGCATTTGAACTGAATTTGATGAGATTATAGATCTTTTAGGTGAGGATATGGCTGGAATGAATAGGAGTATGGGCCTCTGTGTATGGATATTCCTTTTTCCCAAAGTGTGTTTTTGGGAGGTTTTGGTGGTAGTGTTTTCTGTTTTGGTGTTTTTGGTGTGTTTGTTTGTTTGTTTGTTTTGGGGTTTTGTTTGTTTGTGGGTTTTGGTGGTTTGTTTGTTTTTTCCAGAAAAGCAAGATTTAGGTCACATAACAACACATGTACTCTTAAAGAGCAGACTGCCTTGGCTATGATAAGAAGTGCCAGTTCCAAACTAATGGCATAGGAACCTTCCAATGCAGTAATTCTGGGAGAAAATATTTAGGCTGGAAGTAATGAAAACCACTGCTGCTTTCCATATCTATACACAAATGGTTGGAATGCCAAGGAGAAAGTGGCCAGTCACAAAGAGGGAGGACAGCCACTGAATCTTTCATTTATTGAGAGATGTGTATCTATCTCCCTGTAGAATCTACACGTGTTAAAAATCCTTGGCAAACAGAAAAAAAAAAAATCTGTAAACTTAAACTGTAATTGTTCACCAATTTCATTGTGAGTGCTTCCCATTGTTCAATTGAGAATGCTGTGTTTACATCTCATACGTTATCACCATTGTCTCAATTCATGAAAATATATACCTTTCTTTTTGTTCTGTGAATATAGGTAATAATAATAATACCCTTTCATAATTCTGTTATTTCCAGCCTTTCAGTAATGGCATTGCAAAGATATAATAGTTTTTCTGGAATAAGCTGTGTAAGTGGAAGTCTCATAAAAATAAAATGAAAATAACTAACAGTACAAATGCACTGTGTTACAGTTTCTTCAGTCGAGAACTAGGCAGTGACATACCTTTCTTGTATGATACTTGGAATTGGATCTGCTGTTACTTTTACATCAGCCATGGGAGTCTTTGGCGTGTTATGGAAATCAAATGTCTGGTAGTTACAGTAAGTGGAAATCAGCCTCCAATTTTCTTGTAAAATGAAAGAGAATTTTGTGTGCATGAAAAATGTGATCCTGTCTTGGTGTGATTTCCACGTCCAAATTTGTTGATAGAAAGACATGTTTAGATAAAGTCCTGGCTCAAATGAAATATCAGCACAACTGAAGATCTTTCCATATCACTGCATGAAAGTTTTCAATGACAAAATACTTCCAGTTTTAGGCAGAAAATATTTTAACCACTGTATTTATTAGCATAGATGTTTTTAAATACTTAGTATGTGTTGAAGAAGTAAGGAAATAAGGAAAAGCCTGGTCCAGAATATTGCAACTTGAAGGCACAGATAGGTACAGTATGGCTACAATATTGAAATATCAAAGTATGATTAAAAAGCTGTCACCTATGTAGACTAAACTGAAGACTCTGTGTTTATATATAATTCCTGCTTTTTAAGACATTTTTATTTCTGAAAAAATCCATTGTAACTTTACACTTATTATCATTTTGATAGCTTTTTCCTCCATCTTTTGTTTATTGTCATCCTTTTTGAGAGATCTGCTTCAGACTGTGAAAGCTGAAGCAGAGAACTGTACTAGATGCATTTGTTAAGCACTACAAATATAAATTTGCACAGTAGAGTAAAGCCCGAGTGCTATAACCAGGAAACTTCTTCTTTCTTCCTCCCTGCTACTACCTAGGCATGTAGGTGTGTGCCTCACAATTTGTTAGGTGGTGAAAAAAAGCATGTGTCATATTTCCAGCTTCCATGGAATCATCTACTATCACAGTATCTAGATACTGTGAGTGAAAATTTGTTTTCACTGGAAATAAGCAAAATCAACTATCTTTATTTTGTGCCTTATCGCTCAAAGGAGTTCTTAAATAGGTGTGGGACTTAGGTACCATTGTCTTTCAAACAGGAAATAAAAAAAATATTTTCTTCAGTGAAGCACAGCTGCTTAAAACCAGCTTTTTTTTCTTTACTTTGAAGAAAGTTATGGCTGTGTCTTTAAGCACAACACAGTGAGTTGTGCTTTGTTTGAAGTCTGCTTCTTAGAAGTCGCTTTTCCCTTAGATGTCACTTTTCACAGGTTTCTAGAAAAATAAATTCTTAGTTTTGTTGAAATCACTCTAAATAATAGTCATGAAGGATTGTATGTGAGGTTCTGAAAATTTTTATTGTATTGCTCACTTATTCAAAATAATGTTTATACGTAGCTTGGCTTTGTGCATTTTTTCAGTATATGAGTTTTCAAATCCTGTTGTTTGTAGTGCAGATGGCAATACTGGTGCTGATAATTATGAAAAAAAAGAAGAGTTATGTAAATAAATTATGTGGAACTGTTGATAACTTCAAAGTCATTTCATGCAATTAATTTTAAAAAAAATCTGATAGTCAGTTCTCACTGTAAACTGTATTACCATTTGATTGAAGTTGACAATTTTACATGCTGACTAGGAACAGTAGAATGTGAAAAACTTGATTTGAGGAATTCAGCATGGTTCAATAGAGTAAATGGGAGTGTTGCAGCACAACACAAAAGAAACTACACTCACACACTGAGATGTCCAAGGCAAAGAAGGGGAAGTTTATTTACAGGTCTCAACATTTATACAATTCCAACAGTGACCATGGATTGGAGGAAGAAAATCTTCCTCTCCAACCACACTGGTTAATCCAACAGTTCATCAACAGTCTCCTCCTTATGAGAAGAATGTAAACATGAAAAGACAGTTACGATAATAACAGGTTGTTTATGTGAAAATCGTGAGAGACTCCATTGCAAAAGGTAAATACAGAAGGCTGAAATAGAACTTTAGAAAGAGCAGAGGAGAACAGAAAAAACCCAGACAACATGGGAGTGCCTGGAAATATATTTCCAATTTCTCCCCTGCAAAAAAACCATACCCTTCCTATTCAGGAATATGGAATCAGCAGTGGAAGTGACAGCTTTATTCCTTATTGAGAGATTACCCAGGATGTCCCTCATCCTTGGGTGTCTGCAGGCATGGGAGGCATTAATTGCTGAGCTGTGTCTGTTAGCAGCAGTTGTCCCCTGTGCTATTGATAGTAGGACTTATTAGTACCATGGCTTGCAAAGTATACCAAAGAATTACAAACTTTATTGTTTGAACCTATATTTTAGGTACAAGCACAGATCTAATCTAAGGAACATGTATCTTCAATTTCAACAACAGCAAGCCACAATAAATACCAACATAGCTGTTGTCTCTAGTAACTCTTACACTTGGAAACTTTATTCAGTCATTTATTTTTCTACTTATAGCACTTCAGTAGTTCTCACAGTGTTGTGTGGAAGTTACTGTACTAAATCAATACCAGCCTGGCCACTTTTCTATTCCATAATTTAAAAAGGTATGGTTTAAGAAAGTCTCAAATGACAGTGTTCTCATAAGGTTCATATGGTTCTCCAAAGCCTGCCACTATTCAGGCAGAGTACAGCACAAATAAATTACTTTTTGTCCTTCAAAGTGCATCTGTGTAATCACATTTCTTCATCAGATGTTGATTTATAATGATGGAATCATCCCTGTTTCATATGATGGTTTTATGTTTGGAAAGATTTAAACTGTCAGGAATAATGCATTCTGGAGTCAGATATTTGTGCTAGAAAAATTGATTGAAAAATTGAAGTTAAATTCATTTTATATCAACTATAACTGTACTTGATCTCAATCTTAATTAAGTGTTGCTGAACTATGATGATGTAACCATCATCATTCACTGTGAAAGCTTTTGAGTTCTGTTTATAGGATGGCTATAACAAAGGAAACAAATTGGACAAGCTTAATTTTCTTATTGCTTTGTAATGAAAGCTTTTAGTGGCCTAGGATTTCTCCTCTGCATACATTCCCTGCTACAGTCTCTCTAATCAGACTCTTTATGATGAGCTTGCCCACTTCAATTACTGTTGAAGGTGTATTTTATCAGTCTCAGCAAAGATACATAATCTAGGGCAAATATGAGCTGTTCATTCCCCTAGGCTACAGCAAAACATGTTCTGGCCAGATTCTATAGTACTCACTGAAGTTTGTATCACTTCAGGTCTAGAATAAATTTTTGGTTTGTGCTTATTATTATATGGTGCTGTGCTTATTAAAAGTGTGAGAAGTAGGATTTAGTATTTCAGGACAGATCAGGTGGAACTAAAATGTTTGTTGTCTCTCCTGGCTCCAGCTGGGCAAACCACCTTGTGCCTTCCTGTGCTGTGTATGTGATTTGAGTTCCTTTATTTATCCTTCCCTTTGGCTTACAACTTTCCTATTAGTGCAATGGCTATGATGCATCTTGGATCATGTTTGGCAAACTGATCAGAAAGCTGCTGCTTGCAAGTAATCCTTGAAGAAGTCTGAATATCAATAAAAGATAAAGGATTGTACTATCTATCTACACTCTTACCAATATGCATATATCAAATGCCATAAATATTTATTAAAAAGTCCACAATCAATGGAACAACAGAATTGATTTTATTTCTGCATACAGGAGTGAGAGTCTGACTGAGCAGGAATCTGTGTGGAACATTCTGAATGCTGTGCAGAACAATGTAAGGAAAAAAACCACAAAATATGACCTCTAAAAATACTGCATTGACCAGAAATATGTATACCAAGCAGAACTTATTTAAAAAAGAAATCTCATTTAGTAAAGAATTAATCTTTCAAGATCTGCTATTATTTGATGTGGGTTGGCAGATTCCTTGCTGTTATGTGGGTCACTATTGATGAGGTTAAGCTTTTGAAAAAACTTCTCATTTCATGTAGGAGCAGAGGGTTCTGGTCACTGAAAGCTGAAAAAATTCCTGCAGCTGAAAAAATTAATGGGAGCCCTCGTATTTTTTAGTGCTAGATATCATAAAACACTTGATCTGCTTAAGTCTTGGGGCTGATGTGAACCAAGCAGCGATGTTATGAGGTCAAAGTAGAGCTCCTCCTGTCAGAAAATTTGAATAGGTTTTGCACTGAGACTCAGAAATAGCGCTCGAGGTCTAAAAGAGGCTTGCAAATTAGTACTTTCAATACACATGCCTAATTATTACTCAACATATTTCCTGTGGCCTGTCAGCACATAATTTGTTTACTTCTTCAGAAAAGTCCTTTAAAATATTTGGATGGTGTCAATTACTTTGGAAGTTGTTAGAAATGTTTTTGACCAGTGATCTGCTGGGTCCTTTCAAAGGTGGATACCTTTGAAATCAATTCTGCATATGAGCTTTTAATTACAAACACTACAGTTTAACAGCTTAATATGGTTTAATATGCTTCTATAGATCAGCTGTGAGTCCATAAATATGACTTCTTCCAGAGGTGAGTTACATCATTTTTAATGACTGCTGAAGATAATTGATGATTCCAGCTAACTCACAAAGCATATATGTCTAGTCTCAAGATTACAAATGCATTTGCAATGTATTTTTAAAATCTGTTCTTTGAAAATCCGTTCATTGCATTCATGATTTCTCAAATGAATAATGGTGACCCCATTATGTCAGTGGTGGAGCTAGATTATGTGTGGGTATACCTGACTGCAGTTTTATTGGACTGTTGTAGGAGCTCACAGACTCATCACCTTCCCAGCTACTGGAATCATTGGCATCTGCCATGAGAAAAATAAAAGAATCCCCAAAGGTCATTAATAATATTTTATATATTCTTCGTAATATTTAATGTACTGCTTAAAGCTGGTGACTATTTTAACTAAACCCATGGGGTTGTTGAAATGGAATATTTATACAGGGAAAGGACAGCTTTTGCCAAGTTATCTAATTTTCAAAATTTAGAAGCAGTAGAATCTTGAAATGACCCTTCAAAACTTGAAAATTAATTGTTGTTGTTTAGCATCTCTGAGCTAAAATATGGAAGATTTTCATCCCACAAAACAATTCAAATATTTCTGAAGATTCATCCTGATTCAGAATGAGAATCTCCTGGAATTTTCTACATGAAAAGAATTCCATTCTCCAAGACTGTTTGATAGTTTAGTTTGCTTCTGTTTGACTGGTATTGAAGAAGGTTATTGGGAAGAGCTAGCTGATAATTATTTGAACACAGTGTTTGCTTTGTCTTCCAACTTTGAGCTATATGTTGAAGAGAGATCAATTGCTACTAAAATGAGTTGGAAAAGGGAGAGTGATAAAGATCTCAGAGGTGGGATTTTTTTGCCAATTAAAGGAACAAAGGAATAAATAAATATTCTCAAAATTTGGTTCATATTGAAGTTTCTACATCCGAGTTCCTGTGTTTTTATTTTTATTTGTTATATGTTTTATAAAATTTATCCCCTTTGCATTCATTATGAAAGCATGGTCACTGTGCTTTTACCAGTAATATTTATCTATTGTCTATCTTACTGCTTACACAGTTTCTATTCTGAAAATACTTTGTGTGGCTAAGGGTTATACTTGAAATGCTTTACTTTAATCTAGACTTGTAATTATTTTCTTTTTCTATTTAGATGTGTTCTAGAATAATTTAGAATAAAAAAGAAAGTTCATAGAATCATAGAAGGGCCTGAATTTGGGAGAGACCTTCAACATAATCTAGTTCCAATCCCTCTGCCATGAGCAGGTACACTTTCCACTAGACCAGATTGCTCAGAGCTCCATCCAACCTACCCTTGAAGACTTCCAGGGATGGGGCATCCAGAACTAAACTGGGCAAGCTGTTTGACTGCCTCACCATCCTCAAAGTAAAGGAATCTAATCTAATCTAATCTAATCTAATCTAATCTAATCTAATCTAATCCTACTCACTTTCCGTTTGAAGCCTCTGCCCCATATCCTTTCACTACATGCTCTTGTGAAAAGCTTTTCTTGAAATTTCTAGTAGGCTCCCTTCAGGTACTGGAAGGCCACAGCTGAGTTACCCAGAAACCCTCTCCAGGCTGATCAAAATTCTCTCAGCCTTTCTTCATAGGAGAGGTTTCCATCCCTCTAATAATCTTGACGGCCTCCTTTGGACTCACTCTAGCAGGTCATTATCCTTCCCATACTGGGGACTCCAGAGTTGGATGCAGCACTCCAGGTGCAGGATGAATATTGAGTGCAGGACTCCAGAGGTGGATGCAGTTCCTTTCAAAAGTACATTATAGGATCATACTGTTTGTTTTATGTTGTATGTACTATCCAGTGCATATTGTAGGAAATTACACAAATGCAAGGCTGAATCATCTGCACAAACATTTCTGTACTGAATAAAGAGGGAAAATATCCAACTAATTGAATCAACTGAGCAATAGCTAGCACTCATTTGGTCCATGTATGTGACAGTCTTTATAAGTGTTGGAGTTACATGATTTTGATTTCTATTGTAGATGGAATGCTGTAGATGATACAATGCCACACAGTGGGAAAGGAACAAAACAAAGAACAATAATACTCAGTTCCCATGTTCATGCACAAAATACAATCTGAAGAAATAGTTTTCTGATGTCCCAAGGGATTCAACATAAGTGTGGTAAGAAATAAAATAAAAAAAAGTTCTTGAAGAATGTAACTTCTGTTACTAAATAGACTTTAGACAGAGATACATAGCATATTTCCCTTCAAGATGTGGCTTACAAATGCCAAAGTTTTAACAATATCCATTGTTTTGTCTCTGGTCACTTGGAAGCCTTGGTTTTCACTTGTTATCTGTCAGTCATGTAGGCAGTTCTAAATTAAGGATGCTTCAATAGAACAGGAGTTGTGCCTGATCAATATCACAGGGAAATTTAGAAGTGGTTTAAGAAGCATCTTGGCATAAATCCATGCTGTGCAAGTCAATGATGACAGTGGAAAGCAGCAGTATATAAAAAGTACGGTACATTTTCCACTTGTAATTATGAGCAATGTCTCCACTTATTTGTATTATTTGTTTCCAGAGTATCTCCAATACTCTACACAACAAGCAGAATGAGCAAGACACTGAAATATGATGTGTTTTGTAAGACCGGTCCATGTTAGCATTTATGTGTCTTAATATCAAGGGACCAGTTTGCATAGGACCACCTGATATCACCACCTGAGCTGGAGCAAAGTAATACATATTAACCTCTTTTAAAAACCATGCAGTGTTACTAGGACCAGCCAATGAGGACAAAAATGCAGTGGTCAGTGGTTGCTTCTTGACAAAGCAGAACAGTAAATAATGGGAAGCTGTGCAATGACATCTCTCTTGTCTTGTTTTGCTCATCAGTTCTGAATTTCTCCCTGTTTCTACAAACCCTTGTCATTATTAAAAAAAAAAATCACTTCTAAGTATGGAAACATTTATGTATATGTTTTATTGTATTTGTACCTATTTTAATCTACATAATAGTTTGACAATTGTTTTAAAAAGCAATATAATAAATATACATTTTAACCTGGAAGATACTCACAGCCATTTCAGCATGTATAATTCATAGGAATCAATGAAAACTTGAAAATACTCTTTTCAGCATTTACTTGTAAGTCAATCTCTCAGTTAAACAAAAGCAAATTCTGTTTTGATTAAGTCAGAAGTTCTGGAACATTTCTATGAAAAAAATGTCAAATTTCTTTAAGAACAAGCTGTTCAGTTCAGATAATTTAAATAATGTTATAGCTAATGTTCCACAGTAGACATTACTGATGTATTTGCTTTCTGGCAAGTAAATACCAGAACTTATCATACCATACAGAAAGTTCTATTCTATGTATTTTAAAAGTATGCTCTTATAAAGATGCAAATAAGTCCCAAAATTGACATGATCTTTCTTGACATCCTTTCTTATGTACTTGCCTAGGGATGTGAAGAACATTTAAGTACATAGTTTGAAAACAATGCTCTTACCTTAATTGCAATTACTATAAGCCTACTAACCATACAGGTAAGACTACTTCTAAGCAAAAAAACCACAAAATACTGGTGTTTTTACTCAGAGTGAAAAATCAATCCAGTGCCATTTGGTTTTGTCATGCTCTACAAATTTTTTAAAGATTTCCATCTATTTTAATTAGAAGAAAGATCAAGCACTTTTTTACTGACAATCTCCCATATATTCAAACACCATCAGAGATTATGTTGTCCAAAGCCTGCAAAATGAAGTGATTGACCAGCCTTCTGAAAGCAAACAGCATTTCAAGGTCAGGAAGTGGTTAAAGAGCATGTAAAATCTCTGCACCAAAAGACCTCTTTTGTGCTCTGTTTGTACAGACCCTACTCCATCAGTGTACTAAATGAAACGAGACAAAACAATGAAATCTCCTCTCTGGCATATCTATGAGAAAATTTTGTTTGGCAAAAAGAATAGAGCTTTTAATACCAGAACAAAATCACATGAATAATGGCAAAAAGAATTGATTGTTCACTCCACATATACCCTGAAGGTAGGTAGAAGGCAGGAAGGAGGATTTTTAATAATTTCAAAAATTGTGAGGTTGAATATGAAATCAGTGCATTTTTACTCAGACAACTAAAAACATCCATATGTCGTACCTTCCCATAGATGTATGTAGTAAAAATATTCTGGCTACAAAATGAGACAGTTCAACAATGAAAAAGCTTCTTTTTTATACTCACCTCACTAGTAATCCTCACTAGCACAGATCATGACAGTCTCATGATCCTCAATACTACCACTGACAGATGCTTGTCAGATGACAAAGAACTATTATTCCTTTTCAAGGGCTAAGACCAAGAATCATAGAATCATTTAGTTTGGAAAAGACCTTTAAGGTCATTGAATCCAACCATATTTGGATTCATGGGGTACTGAAACCTTTAACACTTAACACTGGATTATGTGTCACTTGAAATAGATTTCAAGATATTTCTGTGAATGTGGACCCAAGTGACTTGCTGGACATCTGTCTTGGTTTGGAAAGACAGGTATCTGCCAGGGAAAGCTGGGGTTTCCCTTAGAATGGAGAATGTAAACCCCTCACCCCTGCCAAATTATAATTTTGCAATTAAGGGCTTTCCGGCTAAGATTTGGGAATGGGAATAACAGTTCCTTACTAGGAATGTTAACAATACAAATGTAGTAGAAAACAAACCAGCAAACCAAACCAGCAAACAAACAAACAACGATTTTGGAGAACCCTGACAGAGTCAGAGCTACAACCTGACACCCTGTTGGTCAGGGTGTTGGAAGCAGTCAAAAAGTGAGTCCTCCTGGAGTGGCAGATGTGGTTCTGTTGGAGCAGAGATGATCCTGTAGAAAAGGGTCCAATGATGGTGAGAAGGGTCCAGTCTTCGTCCGGGAATCCAGTGAAGCTAGATACTTTGTGTTCCTACGTCTCAATTTTTATCCAGGTAGGAATGGTTGGCTCCTCCCACTGGGTGGAGCATCTCACAATGGGATGATGGAATGTGGATGTACTGCTTTGGGGAGGAGAACAGCTTGGGGAGTCTTAATGGCCCATTGTGAAAAGAGATAAGAAACACTGCCCCACCTGGTTTTAACAGCTGGCCCATTATCAAAAGGCACCCGCCCCACTCCTCCCAGAGTTACAAAAGATAAAGAACATCTCCCCAGCTGCTTTCAGCAAATGAAATAGAATATACATTTTTGGTTCCATAACCCAAGACAACGTCACACAGCAAGTCTGTACTAATGCAGAAAATTCACCTTGTGTCTTTAGATATCCTGATCATTCTTCTTTATATCCTCTGCATTGTCATTCATAGGAGCCCAGTTAGCAGTCAGATTGGCTCAGTCACTAGTGAGTTTGAACACTTTCTTTGTTGTTTTTGTCTCACCCTTTTTCCTTTCCCAGATTTTTTATTGCACTCACAGGCTATTTAGAAAAGTCAGGAAGAATAATATTTGGTAAAATGAATCATAAACTCTCCAGAGCATTGCTGTGGTTCAAGAATTCTCTGATCCATTCTTATGACAGTCTATGAAATTACTTAAACTAAAATTTGGATCAGGCTCTACTTGTAATCATGTTAATATTGACATTTGGGTTTTAAAATGTTTGGGTTTTGCTCATGACTATGGTTATGGTAGTATGCTACAAAATTTTGTGTGTTAAAGTTTGAAGTACTATGCTATTCATTAGCTGCTTAACAAATCTTCCTGATTAGCTGAATATTAGTTTCCTGAGTGCCTGGGTCAACTTCTTCAAAGTGATGCAAACAGTACTATATAGTACATTGCATTTTGAAACAGAAGGAGCCCTTTATCAGATACAGTCAAGAAAAAAATGTACTAAATATTGCTTCCTTAGGCCTTGTCCTGGGTTAACGTTACACTGTATCCCCAATGTCTGTTTAGTTTATGTTGTATCTGAGAGTAAATGGAGAGAAAGTGCACAGTTTGTTTTCAGGAATCTCCAGACTGGCCTTGAGAACGTGAGTCACTGGCTCCGAGATGCAGTTTTGTTGTTTTTTTTCCCTGGCAGCACTCACTTTCGCTTTGCTTTTGCTTGTAGGTAGTTTAGCTTAGTTAGGGCTGAGAAGCTTTGGGGTTTTTTTCTCCCCTTTTTTCCCTTTTCGTTTTTTTTTTCCTTTTTTTCCCTGTCTGTTTTTTTTTGGAACTGTTCAAACCTCCCCCCAGACTGAGGACCCGGGGGGTGCCAGGGGAGCTGGCACCAGACCCCACCGGGACTGATCCGGCACAGCAACGTCCGCCAGTGCTGGAAAGAATTGAGAGCAAAAACCACCTGCAGGAGGGACTTTGTTTTTCCCTAATTCATCATCCAGTATTGTTCAATTTATTGTGCTGGGGGAGTGTTCTGCTGGTCTAATAAACAGGCTTCTTTCCATTCTCTCTCTGAGGAGTTTTTTCTCCTGAACCGAGTAGGGGGAGAGGGTTTCCCTCGGAGTTCTCCTCCCAAATTGGCCTTAAACCATCACAGGCCTTTACTTTTCCTTCCATTTCTTCTCTGTTTTGTCCTTATCTGTTGTGTAATTTAATCTCAAGAAATTTCACTGAGTCTTATAAATATTGGAGTCCTAAGGTCTTCTCCAAGGAGTGTTGTTGACATCTTTTTTTTTTCTCACTTAATGTCTCTTACCAAAAATTTAATCAAATGGATTTAGTGCTTCAGAGTGGAGTGATCTTGAAACCTTAAAACATTCTTTATCCTCTGATCAATGAGGTGACCTGAAACATCTTGGGAACACAGGAAGGTGTAGTCTTGCAAGCATATATGGTAGCTTTTTTGTTTTCCTCTAAATTTCCCTTTCAGTAATCAATTATCTGATCATTATACATTTGGTATCTTCTTTTTATTCAGAATGAAAATAATTCCACTTCCAGTGCTTGACACAGGCTGAATTTTTTACTTAGAGAATTTCAAATTCAGGAGAGTGTCTCCTTCCCTCCAAGAGTTACATTTTGGGAAGTACACAATACTTCAGTCAATGTGAAGTAGTTTCTGTAAAAGTACAACAAATAGTTCTATTCAGTCCACATGGGAGGGCTCTTCACTATTCTAGCACAGTAAATTACATCCAAATCTAACAAATACCTATTCATGTCTCACTGGTTTGTTACACTTAATTAATCATGTCCCTATGATATACTGTTTCAAACGGGTATTGAGGATGAGATTACCTGGCTAAGTGCAGCCATGTAAAGCTGGGCAAGTATTCTAGTCACGTGAAGTGTAAGGTACTCCTGTAGAGAAGAAATTCATCCTTTTTCCTAGGTAAATATTATAGAATGACATCCTCTTAGAAGTACCATTATTCTGCTGGTTTGAGTGGGAGCCTACTTGCCCTAACTTATAGCTTTTACAGCTTGAAATGGTTAACACTAAATGAACTGAATCCCACTTTAATAATATATAGTGGAGAATTCAGAAAGTCCCAAATAAAGTTACACATGAAATTTGCATTTGTCCCTAATGTATCTTTAATATAGAACAATTGTCAATTATGTGCTCACATATTGTGTTTTCACTGAAATACAAATTCTTTAAAAATATACTGTGGTTTATACACAAATATTATTTTAGAATGGACTGACATTTTAGGGTGTCATTTTCAGATGACATTATTTTCTAATGTCCTAAGTAAAAGCTTGGCATTCTCAAGTGAGAGAAGAATGTGACTGTGTGTAAGGACATGCTCCACAATACCTGATAAAACCTGTATAACCATTCACAATTCATAATGGAGGCTAAAACCTCCAGCAGGCACACAGATAACTAGACAATAGACAAATGTGTGTGTGCAAGAAGATTATATATAAAATTGTCAGTACTGCCACATATACTGTTGATGCTTACCAGGAATAACTATAAAATATCACTTTTAAATATAAAATTTAGTAGAAAAGGAATAAGAATGAATACAGGATAAAATTTATAGGATGGGAAACTGATTTTTTTTAATGTTTTGAAGAAAAATACAGAAACAAATGTTTGTCTCCAATTTATGCAATTCTGATAGGTAGCCACTAGAGGACACAGGGAGCTTAAGAATAATGCAGGTGATAGAAAAAATAAGCATAGGATTTGTATACACACCTTACACATAGCTCACATTTTAAAAACATATTGAATAAGTCTGAAGCTAATAGCCACATGGAGAAAATTATGTTGAGGGACTGCTTCAAAGGAATGGCATGGGAAATAATTCTCAGTAGCTGTATTAAAGCTCTGTAAGCCAATGAGTGCATCCATTTCAGCTAATTAAGAAGTTGTGTCACTAAAATTAGATGTCCTTAAAGGAATTATTAGTGCTAGTGTGCAAGTAGAAATCATAACTGCATAAATTCTCTGTACAAAGTAAAGACAGAAAGCCCTTTTCTGCTACAGGGTGGTCTCACTGCCTTCAAGTCCTTTGCCTTACTTCCATTCCTGGCTGGGCACTGGCACTAGTAGCCATGCAGCTCTGTGAGGAACTGCTCTGATGGGCAGTTCCCAAGGCTCTGATGGGTCCAAAAAAAAAATCCCCTCCAATAAGGTAGTGATTTGTTTAATTTTTTGTTTGGTTGGGGTTTTTTATTTGTTTTGGTTACTTATTTTGGATTTGGATTTTGTAGTTTGTTTGCTTGTTTGTTTGCTTGTTGGTTTGTTTGTTGGGTCTTTTTGGTCAACTCTTGTGCAGTGTAAAATACATATATGTTGCAGCAAATGGAATTTCTGTTCTTCCTCTCTGTACATTGAGTGTTCTAAACCCTATGCTAAAATTAGGCTCCATCTTCTTTTCTTAATATCTGCCCCACCTTGTTATATGCCTGGATGCATGATGGTTAATCTTCAGTAAAAGGACACTGAATCTAACTCTCAGTGTGCTCTTAGTGTCTCATGACTTGAAATTTTAAAATGGTTTCAATCTTTTGAGAATAATGAGACTGAAAGCACGTAGCCTATCTCTGTAATTGGTACTCCAGATATTATAACATTTAATAATATACGAGAATGGGATCAGCATCAGCATTACATCAAATAAACAATCATGGTGTTCACTGTGACTAATGTTTGCTGAATTCTCCAGGGGCCTTAAGAAGAGTTCAGGTGGCTCTGAATAAATTCTACACAGCCCAGTTTAAACGTGATTTTTTATAGGGCTACAGATACAAGCTAGCTGACATGTAGCAATGTAGCAGGCACTTTGAAACTGTGCAGTCACTGGAACTCTGAGAAAAATTTTGGACAAGTTAGGCACAAATTAAGCATAGGCACTATATGCTTGTCTACGTGACTAGGCAGCCCTAGAAAAACAGTGGTGTGAGTGCCACCTGGTTATTTTGTTTTTGTATTCTGAAAGAAATAGAAATTGTAGTTATTTGGTTTGCAATTATATTGCTCATAGTGCTCACTCAGTTCCTGAGGGAACAGAATCTGCAGTTCCCACAGGACATTTGCAATTTGTGTTTGGTACTTATCCACAGCTAATGTAATCAGTGTCAGTTCTGTGAACGTCATGTGTGTGCTC
Organism: Phylloscopus collybita; assembly: GCA_027886175.1. Lineage (NCBI taxonomy): Eukaryota > Metazoa > Chordata > Aves > Passeriformes > Phylloscopidae > Phylloscopus > Phylloscopus collybita. The sequence goes on along the minus strand of JAJNNQ010000137.1, from coordinate 41,159,955 downwards.
TGAATGGGAAGCTCCAAAACACTATCGATAGAAATACTTCAGAATAGAAGTCATGGGAAAGAGGTGAAGAGGCTTACATATTTTAAGTACTACTTTGTTGTAGAATATTTTGGATGATTTCAGGTATGACATCCAAGAATTTGAAGATCCAAACTCAAAAGAGCAGAAAGATCAAAGATATAATTTGTCTAGGATAACACTTTGTAATGAAAATTTGAAACCACTTTTTATTATATGGATACTACCAGCTGGAAAACTATCATGCATTAACAAAAAGCCTTCAAAACCAAAACAAACAAACAAAAACCCAACCCCACAAAAAACAAAACAAAACAAACAAAAAAACAAACACCAAAAAACCCCCAAAACAACAAAAACCAAAAAAAACAAAACCAAAAAAACAAAACCAAAAACAAACCAAAAACAAACCATCCAAAACAAACAAAAAAAAAAAACCCACCACCAACAACAAAAAACCCCTAAAAGAAACAAAAACCCCCAAACCCAAATGCTAAACAAACAAACAAAGAAAGCAACAATAAGGGAATACTTACCATAAAAATACAAAGGAGAAAAGTAAGATGAGAATATGAGAACAGTTTTTTGTTTTAATAAGTCAAGCTGCTAGATTTTTTAAGACTCAATAGCCAAGCTCCCATTCTCCATTCTTATAAAAATATCTAGAATTCCAAGAGGAGTACAGTAAATAATACCCTATTTACTTTAGCAGATGTAGTGACATTAACATATCATCCCAATGATCTAATGATGTTTCAAAATAAAAGGTGACCTTTATTTCATTAAAGAACATTCTTAAGCCTCAATTATGCTAAATACAAATACAGACAGTCTTCTAAAATGCTTTGATCACAGCACTTATGGCATTTATTCCTTATGACAATAAGGTGATTAGAATGATCTGTATATTTCATGTTTAAAAAAACTTCCTAGCTAGATTCCCATCATGTAATAATGAAAACAGTAACAGTTCCATTTTTTCCCAGCCTGAACAATTTCTAACTACATTAAATTTGTTTAATATTGAATTATATAAAGAGTTTCCAAAGATTTAATGTCAATATTTCTGCATCAAATTGTTTATTTCTAGCATTTCAATATCATGAAAAGACATGATTTCCCCCCCCCCCCCCTAAAACTTACTGGAATTTGAGGCTCCAAAAATGATCCTCTAAAATATTTTTGTGTGCAAATACAAATCAGTGTTCTTCTGCATTGGCAGTCAAAATCTTAAATAATTGGGAAGTAACTATAAAATTAATATAAATTTACTCAAATGGAATTCCATTCCAGTGTGCCCAGAGATCATGAAATGTAGGGCAAACTTAAAGGGCCTCCCAGGGCAGTTAAAAGGCATGATAGCTTTGGAGGAACTGGTTGCTTATATTAGGCATTTATGATGTGTATGGGAAGTGAGGGAAGTGTATCTCTCCCCTTTTTATTGAGAATAGAAAAAAGAATGTAACGATGTCCCAAATGGTTGGATGGTGCACCACCTAACCTCTTCACTCTGTGAAATAAATGCCAGTGGTTTACACTTTTTTGAGACTTAGAATCACAGTGTAATTGAATTGTTTATGTTGGAAAAACACTTTTAGGTCACTGAGTCTCATCATTAACCAAGCACTGCCAAATCCACCACTAAACCACTAGGGTTGGTGACTCAGCCACTTCCCTGGGCTACCTAGTCCCACATAGACCTCTGCCTGTAATTCCACACTTTGCCAGTATTGCAGAAGTCACAAGTTTACTATCAGGCTCTCTGTCCTATCTTAACACAGATTGCACATGTTAATATAAAGTATTGAAGTCTAGTACAACACATGATTCTTAGACACGTTATTTGTAAACACCATGAATTGAGAATGAGTGTATGATCCTGAACAGCATCATTCCAGTCTGACTGTCAATGGCAACACCTCTCTGTTTGAATGGCTACATGGAAACTGATTGTGGTTCCTCAAAGTCTTCAGCATATCTTGGCAAAGCATTGTTTCATTTGATATCTACAGTTTCAGAAAAAAAAATTGCAGGATGGAAGTGAAGAATTTCTTAATGGTTCTTGAGTCTGAACAAAATTCAGATTTAATTATTTGATCAGTATGACTGTCACAACCTTCAGTACCTCACCTCAAATATCCCTGGGCTGGCTTCTCATGTCACATCCATCATGCTCTTATTTATAAGTAGTTCTATTCATCAGTTATTATCAGAGCAATGTTTCATACACTTAGGTGGATTAGATACACTTTTACTATTTCTGTGACACACACTTTCTTCCTCTACTAGTTCAGACACAGGTACATATTGATCATTGAAGAGCTCAGAGGAATAGAATAAAAAGGTTTGGGAATATCCCTACATTCACTGCAGGAAGTAAGAAGAGCAAGAAGTAAAGTTTAAATGTCTCTTGCCTCAATCTTGCAAGCATTTTGCTAGTCCTAAGCAAACCTTGTTGGAGTTTTCCTTGTGCTCAGGCATCGTGACCATTTCTTTCCTGGATGAAGTCTTATGTTTCTAGTCAAGGGTATGTTTACATAGCAGCCTTTCCTCTGAGGGACTTTCTCCTATCCTCAGTCATCCATTTTCATCACTGTAGGAAGAACATTAAGATTTTCAAACCTATCAGACCTTGTTCTGGCAAATACGTTTGAGAGTGGCAACAGGTGCAAAAGGTCTGGGGAAGGAAGATGGGCACTTGAGCAAGGATGTGTCTGCCTGTCCCTGTGTGCACACTTATGCCCACATGCACTCACACAGGCACACCATTACAGCAGGGCTATGCAAGCAGGTCTCCTGTTCCTAAGACATGGCACTGAAAATTAGACTGTTAGCACAACTGCATCTGCTGCCCTATACCTCTGCCTGATGTGATTCCCACACTCATCACACTGCTGTGATCACTGTACAGAAGCAGCTTGAAATACTCACAGTATTTTCCTTTACCAGAAGGGAAACTATTCTTTTTCATTACTTCTGAAATACAGCTGTGTGCACTAATAATTTTCAAATCCTCAACATAACCCCAGTAAGTTAAATATCCTGTGGAAATTGACAATAGCTAAGAGTCTAACCTATTTATTAGAAAGTAGTTATGTTTTAGAGAAACTAAAATGAATGACTTAAAAGCAAATAACAGAGTCACTGGTATTCTCTCTACAAAGTGCTGTGTCATGTCACTGCTAGAGATCATAGATTTCTTAGTGATTCTTTCTTCAGTGCAGTAGCTGAAAACCTCCAAGTGGTGATAGTTTTTTCTGAGCATACTTATTATGTTTTACAGAAATAATAAACACAAATGCAAAAATCTAAGATCAAACATATTTATTATGTTGGCATGATTCTGCAAACATGAAAAGAACCACTGGAATATTTCTCCATATTTATTTCTAGCCTTTTCAACTTCCTCTCCCACTGAAACATATTGATTTTAGGCATATCATGAATATACATTAAAAAAAAAAATCTTTCATATGGTGTTGTACTTAGCTTATTTGCATTGCATGCATTTCATTGTGTCCTTTTTAGTCCGAAAAGCTGAAGAGGAATCCTTTAGGAACAGAAAAGTGAGGTTTTTCTCTTCCGCACTCGAGTTCACACACGTCTTACTCCATCACCTTTAGTGGCATTCCCCAAATTCCCCAATTTGGGAAATAGTGGGAGCAAGGACAAACCCTGAATCACAAATCTTTCTCCAGCTTTCTAGAGACAGGAGATCTCTAATGAACTGAAGATATGTATTTTCTTTGCTGCCTTCATGAGATGATAATTTGTTCATGGTCAAATTGAAATGAGACAGTATTTCCTATAAAATATATCATGCGATATACTGAATGGGTTATGTATATATAGGATGAATTATTGTGAGGATTATAGAATAGAATAGAGACATTTTAAAAAATTAAAAAAACTAAAAAAGTTATTTTGAGACCACCACTGAATCTTGATTTAGAAATAAACTGTTGAAATGAGCTTTGAAGTGCTGCACTTAGGACAATAGACAGAGACCAAGAAATTTGAGGTTCAGGGGTTTTTCTGCCACTGACATCCTGGGTCAGTATTGGCAAATCTTTTCATCTCTTATTGTTCCAAAGTCCCCAAATGGAATAAGAACAATTCCTCTTTGTCTTCATATGACTTAATTGTTTGAAATGTTATGTCTTTTGGATATATGGCTAGCTTTTTTACTGTTTATTTGTTTAGTGGCCTTTGTTGGGAGACACTGGGCACTACTACAATAAATAGTAACTTCACTGTTGCCTGAAAGGCTACTTGGGACAGGTTATCCAATGTTAAGGTTATCCAATGTGCAAGGATCATGTAAAAAAGTAATTTATAAAACTGAAATGAAGCTGCCTAAAATCCAGTCATCAGCAAGTTGTGTCTACCCCTATCAGCAATAATTGGTGCTTCTGCTCTCTTGCAGGGAGAAAGGTGTTCAGCTCTTTTTTGGAGCCAGTTAAATCCAGACAAGGGCCAGACAGCTTCATCCACAGATTTGCACAAAGCTTATACCATCAGTAAGTCCAGCCTAAAAATACACAAGCTTGGATGTACCTACTGTCAGATATAGTACACCAGAAAAAAATGCTGAGATGATTTTATGGTTCCTGGTTGGAATGTCTAGGTTTTTTAGCTTCTGGCTGTTTATTTTTACTTTGTTCTGTAAAAGTGCCTTTAAAGAACTTTTTTTCAGTAGAGATTATTGATTTCAATATCCTTGAGATATTGCTGACAGTATTCTGGTGAAAGAGAACACCTGATTTTTGAACTAACCTAGCACAGGTCTGAAAATCTGAACTCTTGCCTTTTCATAGTCTAAGTCAGACTTCTGACTTTATGTTTCATAGAAATTATTAATTTTGTGACAAGTTCACCTCAAGTAGGGGCGAACTAGTCAGCTAGCTGTCTAAAATGCAAATTTTTAAGATTATCACAGCTAATTAGGTTTACAGAATTTTTCTAGACAACAGGTGTATCATTAGAACTCCTCTGGAAGTATGAACACTGAGAAACAGTATGACAAACTGAGAAATTTTTTCATATATCTTTCTTTCTATCATAATATTTCATAACCCTGTTAGAATGATTCCACAAATAGTAGCCAGAATTGGTTCAAGTCAGAAAAGCTTTGACACCATTTTTGAAGTTATCTGGACTTTTTTTCTTAATTCTTAAACAGATTTTTTTTTCTCATCAGCCAGAAAAAAAAGTGATCCCAGAAAGACCTTCACACAAAGAGTTACTTTCCAGCCTTTGCCCTGTAATTCTCCATTTTCATGAAGTAAATGGAAACTGCAGCTCAACTCTGCCATTACTGAGATAGAAATTGCAAACACTTTTTTGTTTTTTCCTTTCTAGTTATCTAATACAAGGTGAAGATAAATCAAGTACTCAACTGAGAGACTGAGGAATTGTAATCCTGTTGAAATTTTATTGTTGAAACCTGCTTATTGCTACAATCTCAGGTCTAAGACCTGTAGAGCTAATGGAGTCCTATAAGCTTACTCAGGTGCTTTTTACCTCGTTTACTTGAGTGTGCCAAGTGGTATGTTAGCACAAATATTTCCTAAATCAAAGTTGTTGTTAATATTATATTTATTAGCTCTGTACCTTTCGCTTCTTTACTGTAATTCATGGCATGACTCTGTTTTTAAATTTTTTTTTAATTCTTGTGCTTAGGAAATGGAGGCATCTATTTTTAATTTTTTTCACCTAAAACCTTTTTTTTGCCTTCTGACATTTAAATGCAGTTAAGCATGCTGTTGCATAGAAAAAAATAAATAAATGTGTTTAACCTACAAACTTCTACTTTGTGTAAAATGAAAGAAAACATCTGTGAAATCTGTGTGAGGTAGAGCTTCTAGATGTGAGAAAACTCATCAGCCAGCAACTAACTCAACAGGACAGTTTATTGAGCTCTGGTGGAAGGTCAGCCCTGCCAGGCACTTCAATAGTCATCTGTGAAGACCAAACTCGCAGACAAATTGTAAATACACACAACAACAACAACAACAAAAATTCCCTGTACTCCCTGATGGCTATCAGATGTATTTCTGAGAGTGTAAATTGTGTCTGTAAGATCACATGCAGAGACCCAGGCCATGGGTACATTATGCAAGAGACTGCAGCTGGCAGAGTGCAGCAAGCAACGTGGCTGCAGGAGCAAGCATGTTTGAACATGGAGTGAGAAGCAAGAGATTCAGACCATGCCTATGAAGAGTTTGTTCCTTAACCTACACCTTAATGGTAGGGAAAAGAATCTAATGATTTTGAATTAATACTTAATCTACTTGGCCGTGATTGCAGGCCAATACTGTACATAGGAGGGTGTGTTCCTAAAAGAAGAGAAATTTACCTACGACACAAAAATGAGGTACTGGACTGTTTCATGGCATTAATGAAAAAAGATTTTATGTGGTTTCTAATGAGTTTTAACCTGTTCAGATAACATCACATAATAGTTTGACATATCTTGTAATTTTCTTCAGTAATTATAAACCAGCCTTAAGGGCAGCTTACTAACAGCATCTCCCAACGATTTTCTTGCATCAGCAGCTACAGAAACACATTGAAACTTCAGGATGAGGAGGTCAACTTCACTGAAATAGGTGAGACCACATTCATCCCAGGCTTCATGCTTAACAAAGAAGCATGTATAAGGTTTTTTTTGTAGCTTAAAGCAATTTTCCCAAACAGGACCGTTTTTTTTTTTCTATGCTTTGTAATGCAGAGGTTTAGGATTCCTGTGTGATTTCTGTTTACATGGATGACTTGCCACAGTGCTGCTGATTCTTTGCCATTAAAGGCACCTTAAAGAATCTAAGCTTTGTTAGAAATCACTTTGAAATGTATTTTCACTATACCTGTCCTATGCACTAAAACAAGATTGAGTGTTTGTTACGTTTTGTTGAACCTAAGTAGATGACTTACCTATCCAGTGGTGCAGTGAGGAGCTTGGATTCTGACATTTATAAATGACTAATGAACAAATCTGCTAACAGTGAACAAGATTTTTCTCCCACACACTGCTTAGCCATTAAACCTGCATGTTTCATTTATTTCTGGATATCTACTGAAAAATTTTAAAACCTCAAGGTCCCTGAAATATGGAATAATAAGATTAATTTCTCACAGAAGTTCTGATAAACCCCCAGGTGTTTGTAAAACACATTTGAATCATGTATGCATGGACATTTTTCTCTGTATTCTTCTGCCACAGTCCTGGACTCTACTCACCATCAGATCAGAGGTCAACAACAAATTTCTTCATGTTGAGGAGTTGAGGATAAAAATTTATGGTTAATTAAGAACATAATATATAAGGACATAAATAGCTGAGTGGGGAATCATGGCCCTTATTTATTTGGTGAAAAGTTCTGCTTCTGATTTCAGCAGTGTTATATATCTTAAATGGATTTAAAACAAGTCAAAACCCAGAAATTGTGCCATTTAATGGAGACAAATCCTGAGAAGTAAAACTAAATCCAACTTTCATCTACATCAACATCTACAAGTTTATTTTCAATTGATTTAGAAGACAAAAACAAATATTGGATTGATTTTTGAATGTCAAATAGGAGGCTCATAGCTTTACTAGCTGATGCTACTCATATCCTTCAAAGAATGAATGCCATTATCCTATTACTGCATTTTCTGTCTTTTTTGAAAGACAGAAAATATCTATCATATCTATATGTGTAATAGCTTGATAAGGCTTAATTTAAATTCAAATATTTTCAGCTAAAAAGAACTAGGATATATAATTTATTTGCAAACATATTATAGCCATACCAGCTAAATATGTCCACTGAGAAACCTGTTATAAGACGTTGTTACACAATGGTTCAACAAATCATTTAATACTTGACAATGATAATACTTGCAAGTAAAGGAAATGTGTTCTTTTGAACAGATCAAGCAACAACCAAACTTACAGGATCGGCCAAGTACCCTCAGGTTTGGATGATGATCCAAACTTTAAACAGATGGAATTTATAGCTAAAGTTAATATCAGGGGAAAAAAGTAAGCATAGGCAGTATAGAAAACCAAAGGTATGGATCTGAAAAGTCCTTCTTGCTTTCATTTGTTTAACTGTGACTGACAAGGTGCATCCATGTCCGTGACCAAATCTCAGGATGTTGATTCTCTGTAACCTTGATCAGAATTCACCAGGGATATCTTGTACATTGGCCTGGCTTAACCTAGTCAGTTAACCAGTTAACTCTCATGGATTATGTGGGACTCCATACAAGGACAGTTTTGGGTGCATCTACACAGTCATCCAGCACAGGAAGGACTTCTGGGTGCTTGCATTTGGATATGGTGGAGACAGGACCAGGAAGTGGAGCTCTGCAAAAATGGGACAGAGAAAAGCAGTGAGGTCGTGGCTTTGGGGTTTTATTGCACCAAAGAAGCAACTTTCTCCTTTCTCTTCTTTGCCTCCTCTCTTACCATGACAGAATGGCATCTGAAAAGGAAGGGAAGAAATAATGTCAGACTGAACTCAGAGGAAGGGATGTGCAAGCAAGTGCAACAGAGTTCAAAGAGGGGAAAGGAAGGATAAAAAGAATAAACATTCTCATTTTCAGCTGAAGAAATTTGAGCACCTTGAATGGCTAATTTTGTATTTTCTCTTTATAATAGAAAGGAGGAGAAGAGCAGCAGCAGTTCTTTGTGCATTTGAGTACACAGAGGTGGTGCATACTTCTGGAATAATACACAGCAGTAGGTGGAAGCAAATAAGTGGGTGTAACAGCCTCCCCTTGTCTCCTGCTTGTGCACCCCGAATATTCTGTCATTTTGTTTCAGAGCACTGCTCTTCCAAAGGTGGAGGAGAAGTTTGCCCTCTTGCACACACTTGGAAACTTAATGTGTGGTGGGCAGGGCCCAGATGCAGCTGGAGGATTGGTAGGTTATAAGACAACCCTCCGGCAAGTGAGTCTAAATATTCAAATCATTGAATTATCACTATCTATGGCTGGATTTTTGAAGGCAGGAACAACCTTTGTTTCATCTTTGACAGAAGGACAGAGGTAACAACCTTTAGCAAAGGATTCAGAAGTGTTGTCTCCCAAGAGAAAGAAAATACATTCCAGTAGTGTTAATTAAGGTAAAAAATAGCCACTCAGCCTTCCAACTTCGGCCATTTCACTTTCCTGCACAGTGTTTTCAAGACTTAACTGTGAGAGGTTACAGTTTTGAGTAACAAAATTTGAGTTACGTGTTTTAACTTTGCAGTTTTTTTATCTGTAGAATGTGTCTGAGGAAAAGTTATAGTATAGACTTGTTTAGTTCCTGAAGCAGGAGCTGTTACTGTAAAGATAACAAAACAGTAATGCTCAATAGTTTGAAGAATCTCCTACTAAACTTTATTCTCTGCCTCTGCTCATATTTTAAAGGTAGCCTCCATTTTAGGAAATCTGTGCTCACTTGGGACCAGGAAAAGAAGTTAAACCTTACTTTGGTCCTGCAAGACAGCACAGATAACGCTGGGTCTGGGAGCATTATACCTCTGTCTCCCTTGTTCTGCTGATGCAGGAAGTAAGTAGGTGGCAAGGGAGGTTAATTATTTAGTCTCCAAGCATATGAAAATCATGAGTGAGGCCTGAAAATATCATTTGTCTGACTTGATGCTCACAAGATTTAAAAAAAAACAACAACACCCAACCAAACCAAACCAAACAAAAGCTTAAATTCTCACCTAATCATAAATTTTTGGAGAAAAATCTTGAAAGAAGAATATGCACTAAGTTGCAATAAGGCATGGGAACCTCCAACATGGAGCTGATGGACTGACCAGCTGCCAGCCAAACTAAAATGTCAAGAAAAGGGGAAGATTTTTGCCTGCCACAATACTTTGCTGTCTCAGGAAAAAAAAAAAAAAAAAGAAAAAAAAAAAAGTGGAAAGATATGTTTGTCACTCTTAGAGGAAATTCTGCAAAATCAAAAGAAAAACCTGTTTTCATAACAGCTCGGTCTTAGAAGGTGTCCCCCTGGTGCTCACCCCTGTGCTCACCCATGAGCTTACACCCCATGGCTACAGCAGCAGAAAACAGGTCAGATACCATCGTCTTCATGCTGGAGTTCCTGAGGCGTTGGCAGCTGTCCCATGGTCTGCTGCACATGCCTGTCCTTAGAGCAGACTGAGCAGAGAACAGGATGTGGAATCTGGGACTAACACGCTCCCTGCTCCCCTTCAGAGGCTGTCCTGTACACTTCAGCTGCAGCAGGGAGCAGAGAACCACATCTGCATCTGTAACCCAGAGCAGAGCAGATGCAGATGTATGCCTTACTCTCTGCTACCCTATGTATCAGAGTAATTACTTCCAGCAGCACAGCAAAACTGATTTTGAATCAGTGAATTCAATTTGTAGGAGAATTTGCATATTCTTTTTATGATGTATTCTTCCCCATATTTACAGGAAAAATATATAAGAAAGCATTATTCATTATCCTAATTACAAAACTCTTTTGAATCACTTACTAAAAAAAAATGTAGTGGCAAAATTTCCTTTTACTAATGAAAGTTTTCTTAAACCAGCACTTTCAGAATGCCTATGGTCTTATTTTAAATAAAATCATGCTCACTGAATGATGCAAAGATTTCTCTGAGTGTATTCAAAATGCAATAAATATTTACAATATTACTTCATTGCATACACAAATGCAGAAAAATCTTATGTAAATGCAGATATTTTTCTGCAAGGACTGGAAGTATATCCAATAACATATACTATCAATTGCTTTTTCATCCCTAGAAGATTATTGGATTTGACTTAAAGAGTTTGTGCTATGAAACCACAGGAAGACATTGATCCTTAGTCCAAAGAGTCATAGTTCAGTGGTAGCTTGGCTGCTGCTGTATCTTAAAACACTTCTCAGAAATTGTAGGGATGTATCAGAATGGTGTCATAAGATAAAACAGTAGGGCTGGCACTGGGAAGACCAGTGGTCACAAGCCAGTAGTAGAACAGCAGATAATCAAAAGGATCATAAGAGGCATTGACTGAGAGGAAAGCAGAAATTTTCAGTTGCTACACTGGCCACTCTTTCAGCACAGCAAAAATGGCAGGGAAAAAGTCAAGGCACGTCCATAGCCTGTTGGCTGTTTTTGGGAGAAGTGTTTGAGATTCTTCCTGCAACATTAGAGCAGCATGAAGTACAGAACTTGAAAGCATGTCTGCTGAGGATATTTTCAGCTGAAATAAAGTTACTGCTTAAGAAAACAGGAGTTAGTCAACAGGAGACTCAGAAGTGCCAATTTTAATCAGAAGTATTACTTTCAAATACAATTTGCAGCTCTTGCATGGTGAGAAGTGATTCTCACTAGGTGAACTCTCCAGGTCATCCATAAATAAAACGGCATCTTATGCAGCACTGATTTCTAATCAGACATAACCGCTTTCTGAAGACTTGAGTTTGACTTCTGTTGAATGACTTCAACATTTAGGGATAAACTATATTTTAAAAAAGTAATTGTGTTATAATAGGTTATATATTTTACAATGAAAATAATATTTATTAAAAAATATTTTTATGTTTCATCCACTGTTACTCCAAAGAGATTTCAACTTCCTCAAGAAAAAAGCTTTAGACAGTCACATGTAATGTGTGATTCTTGTGGACATATGTTCCCTTCTTTTGAATCCATTTGTCAGTACCAAATATGAAAGTGAAACAGAAGCCTCAAAACTTTTATATTCATAGAAACTGAACTTTTCTGAAAATAAGCAATTTTCACAGAGGAAAGTTTCTCCAAAGTCTACATTCACTCCTAAGTAGACAACCAAAGGATCCAATTCTCATACAAAATTACATAGGAAAATTTGCTCCATAATTTCTGACTCAGATAAAATATTAATCCCTAGTACAAAACCACCAAAACCTCTTTTCTGTAAAAAAATATAACACAACTGCTTTTTTTGTTCCTCCCATTCTCCACCACTGCTGAGCAGATTTTATGCAACATCAAAATCTGAAAAGCAGAGCAAACTAAATGTGGGTAGCATCTTTACTACTCGGGAGTGATGGACTGATAGTAGCTAAAGAAGTAGCTGGACATAAAGACAGCATAAAAGGTAATCTATAGAACACTTACAATATGAACATTAACTTCCTTGAGCAATAAATACTCTTTAAAATACGTGCAAACATAGGATATATATAAATGATTTTATATATATATATATATATATATATATATATATATATATATATATATATATATAAAACTGATAAAAGACCTAACTTAGTGAGGATGCTTTCAAACCTATCATCTAGATCATTTATGAAGATGTTGGATAGGGTGGGGGCAAGTATAGATCTCTGTAGGACCGTGTGTATGACAGGCAGCCAGCCTGAGTAAAAAGCATCAGTCAGCACCCTCTGATTTCAGCCTGTGAGCCAATTTCCAATCCATCCCACTGACCACCTGTCTAGTCAGTATCTTGCCAGCTTGCATAGGAGGAAGCTGTGACAAGCAGTGCCACATGCCTTATTGAAGTCCAGGGGTTTGAACTGCTTTGGCTGTGTCTTCTCAGCCTGTGAACGCTGCTGCATCTCTGAAAGGCATGAAAGAACTTTAGATGACACTGAAATGTTATCAGAACAAGTTAAGGAAAATAATTGTTGTTTTTTCCATTTTGGAAATTTCTTACATTACACACATTTGGGAATAATTTGTAGAATTTAGAACAAAATCAAGGTTTTTTGATACTTAATCTTGTGTATCTAGAGAAGATGTAGAAAGTCTGAAATGAAATTAGAACTCTGGGTGTAAAGTTCTTTTCTACTTTTACTTTTTTATTAATGTAAACCTAGTTCTTAAGCTTCTCCAAAAATTTGGTATAAGTTGGTCCTAAGTATCAACAATTATGATTATTTTCTCGAAGTCTACTAACTTGCTCTTTGCCTATATAAATACAAATCACAGTTATGTTGTTTGGACCGGATCCCCTACAGTTTAAAATTCCTTTGCTATGAGAATATTCAGAATGCATGTCAGGGAATGTTCAGGTCCTTTCCTTGTAAATTATTTTATCTGTAGGTTTTCTGATAAACTAGGCTAAATGATAAAAGACTTAATGATATCATTCTGCCTAGCAGTAGACTCTTCAAATATTTTTGATTATTTTTCATTCATTATAAACATTATTTTTCAGGGAAACAACAATCAAAAGGTACTCAATGTCACTTACACAAGGCAAGCCAAAAGTCAAGATTCAATAATAATTTGGGTGTTGACCAAAATTTTTGTCTACATGAACCTTAGTGATGAGACTTTATTTAAGGATATGAAGTTAAAGAAACAGAAATGCAAGAAAAAAATACCTGTCATATAAAGCAAGTGCATTTGTCACAACCCTTTATATTTGTTTGTATGGAATAGATATGTTCATATCCCCATATGCTCATTCATATACCTATGTATATATATATGTAGGTCTGCACCTGTTGTAATCCACTGTAATTTGGTACCAGTGAAATTAATTCAGCCTCCTGGTGCTAAACTGTACAGAACTTTTATAACTATTGGACTTATTACAACCGTATTCTCTTTACCTCCTTTGATGAGTTTCCCAATTATGGGATACCATGAAGCAGGGAAAATGTTAAAAAAGTGGTATGGTTTATTAAAATCAAATATGCTCCCTCTTTGCTGCTCTGCAGTCATGAGAGTAACATTAATATGAGAAATACAAAGATTCACAGAATTAAACTGCATAATATTATGACACTGAATGAGTGTGGAGGAGGAAAAAAAAGCCATAGTAATTCAGTTTCAAACTGGTATCTCACTTTCACTCTAACCATCCTTTTGAGTCTAACTGGCTGGATGTGCAGCATCCAAATTTCTCTTACAAGTGATTTCCAGTAATGATGGGACCAAGAAAGCAAGCCTTATGAGAAAGCTATCTAATTTATAAAGTAATGCAAGTCTTTTCATAGCACAAATATTTAGCTTTGATGTGAAATAATGTTGTGTGGTCTTTTTTTTTTCTAATTACTTACATGCTTTGAGCATTAAGCCAGGTTATTTCCATTTCTTGAATCTCTGCATTTATTTTAATGAAGAACTGTGTTTAATAGCTAAAAATATGCATGTTTAATTATGTTTTTGGCATTTTTTTTCCTGGTGGAAATTGAGTTTTGAGTGAGGCTTCCAATAAAGATTAAGAGGAGAGTTAGCTGTTTCAGAATAGGATCCAGAAAGAAAAAGACTCTGGTAAAGGGCAAGTCTGCATAGCACACTGAGGAACAGTGTATTTGAAATAGTGGTTTGCTGAAGAACAGTGGCTTCACAAGAGTAATTTATTTTCAAAAGGTCCAGGTGAGTGCATATAAATGGTTACAGAAAATTCTGTCCAGTCCTTTATATGGCTGTGGGGTTTACTGTTCATTAGAAGAAAGAGACAGGGAGAGAGAGACAGAGAGAGAGAGTGGTTGGGAGAGAAAAAGAAGATAAAGAGGTGGTATTTTACATATCTTTTAGAAAGTGTGTCTTGCCTGGGTCTGAAATTCTCCTTGCTATGCAATGTTTAAAGCCATAAGGCTTCATTATAAGGCAGCAAGGCCATACATTCATTGAACAATGCTTAATGTATTTCACTGCCCATTTCACTGTCCCTGTCCTGTGTCAGCACTGAAATTAATGAGACAAGTGAAAGAGGGACTTGATGCCATAAGCTGATGGTCAGGACTTGAAGAGTGCTGGAGAATTTTTGGGTCCATTCTCTTCTCCAAAGGCTGTTTCTATACTTTAAATCAAACACAACACAGGCTTACTTTGCTCAGATGAAGAACCCATAAACTCATCTATCTTCTGGTTTTAACCCTAGTAAAGTAAAATGAGGCAGAATATGCCAAGAGCACCCCTTCACATAGTTGCTTTGCTTCTGTTCCCTCAAATAACCTACACCTTAGTTATTACCTGACCCTCCTGGGGGGAAAGTTGTGTAAGTTTGAATCTCTCAGGCAAAGGAGAGAGCTTGATCCAGAGTGTCTCTTTCCTGGTTGAATGTTTGAATGTCTGTGGCCACTGCGTATCCCCTCAGCTGCAACTGGAAAGAAAGCAGCCACAACATTTTCATAAGGTTGTGTCAGCCTGTGTCAGACCCTACAGAAGCCTGGGAGAGACATGTCTTTTTTTTTTTTCACATTTGCATCAGGGTTTAGGCAGGAGATAAGGATCTCCAGGGTCTGGGGAAGCCCTGGGGATTCACTGAAACAAAATTTTAAAAGTTTAAAGAATGTTAAAATCAATCAGAGAGAAACCAACTGATCTTAACATCCATCAGGTTTAGACATCATTGAGTGGGGAGTATAATGGGAACTTTTTTGGCTTGGGCATCTCAGATCTGCCTGCTCAGGTCCTCTACTACATCTAATGGAAAGATCCTGTTGAGGGCTGAATCAGGTTGTTGAATACTTGTGCAGTGTAATGGTCAGATGCTATAACTTTCTAGGATTTGTGTTTAATTCTGTTCTTGCAAAAGATATTTCTGTCAAAAAAGGCATTTCCTCGAGGAATATTTCCATTTTTAAATGAAATATATAAGTCTAACAAAGAAGCTGTTACTATTAGGTATGGCTCGGATGAATACAAAAACCTGAAGTTGCTCCAATAGAATGCTTCAGAGAAATTTAGTTAAAATGCCTTATCCATCAGACATCTGAGGGATTTTTCTTCTCTTGCTGCTTGCACACAATCTATAATTAATTGCTGTAATGTATACTTACTGGCATATACTTGTAAGAACTGCAAAAGTGTAGTTTTAAATATTTCTGTCAAGTATATACATTTTCAGAAAGAATAGAGCAAAAAGACAAGAATTAATTCCGTTTTATAATTTAAGAAGTAAATTTTTGCTGCAAGCATGAGATTATGAACAGAAGCAGAATTGAATTTCTGCAGACATTTGGCAACCTTACTTTTGTGTTTAGAAAACTAATTAAACTATATGAAATCAAATTTAAAAATTATTTATAAATAATAAATAATAAATACTTCACTTAAACATCTAAAAATACTTTGAACAGGGACTGAAGGTAATATGTTATCAAAAATAAAACTTTTAAAACAAATTTAAATATGCGATTATCAGGGAAAAAAATTGAAACACTGAAACATGCAACATGGAAAAAAAAATCCAGCTTGTGTGACTACCCTAGACTTGCTATATTGCAAATGATGCCTCATAAAAATATAATGCATAGGATCTTCTGATATAACAATATTCTACTTTGAGATTTTTAACTTGCTGCATACATAATGCTTCTAAAAACCTACTGGATTTAAGGTGAATGAAAGATGAAATTGATTATTTTGAGTTTCTGGGATATGCCTGGATCACGCCATTGTGTCAAGCTGCAGATGTATGGCATGCACAGTGGGCTAATGCACATTTATTATCTGAATAATAGTATATATCAATATTATAACTGAATAATATTTATATCAATGATAATTGATTTGAAGCATATGAGTACTGTTTCTCAGCATTGCTTTTTGTTTTATCATTATTTCAGTGCCTTAGGATAAAAGGACACTGAAATACTAATAAATCTTTCTTCTTAAAGCTTTACACTTCATTCTTTAAGTTCCCTACTAAAGATATGATGATTTCTCTGTTAAATGTCGTGGCCATTCTTTTGTTTTACATTAAGGGGTAGTAGTCAAAGAGAAAAATAACCAAAACCCAAGCTAATGTTTCTAACATTAGATAAGTACACCTGCTTAGGTTTTTTCTTTTTTAGTAAATAATTCTTGGAAGCACACCTAGAAAATTAATTAGAACTTCTGCTCGTAGGGCTGGGTTTTTTTTTACCTGTCCTCTTTTCCACCAGGATTATCAATCCACTATATTACTGTGACACAGTGGGAAACCCTCCAGCTGTCCAAACCAATATTTCCATGCTGTCTCTCCAAGGCGAGCTCTCCCTGCTGCTGGCTGGTGTCACACACCAGAGCCATCACATGCCTCCCTGCTGCTCCGGGCAACAGCGCGCCAGGCAAGAGCTCGCCGCACCTCACGTGGCCAGCTCTGACATACCATAGGTTTAGATGGCCTCTCCTTGAATTGCTGAAGCTGATGTCATGAACACATGATCTCCCAAGAACTGTACCAGTGACAGTCAAAAAAAAAAAAAAAAAAAAAAAAAAAAAAAAAAAAAAAAAAAAAAAAAAATCTTTTTCCTTGTTCACGTGATGTACTTGCTTAGGAACTGCATCAAATATGACTGACTTTTTCTGCTAAAAGGAAAAGCCAACTAATCAAAATTTATTGTCCTGCTTTGAATGTATTTATTCATGCTGTGAAGGTATCTCATTTTGATTTCATCATCAAATTATATTTTTTGAGTTTTCAGTTCAAAATTGCAGCCAGCTGAACACCAGTTATTAGGCAATGGTGTTATAGGTTGGGGAGCACTAAGTTATGCCTCTCTGCTATCTTATCTGGAGAACTACTTCATGTCACAAGTGAAAATTAATTTCTTGGTGTTATTTTCCTGTTAACTGGCTACAGATCCGCATTGCCATAGTCTGCATGACTGTCAGAGTTCGCTCAGTGGAGGCTTAGTTCTGGAATAGCAAGGGCTTTGCAGGTCAAGCATGCTGTGTGTTGGCAGAAATACAAGACCCAGTTCTGAGATGAACTTCTGTCACCACCATGAAAATTACAGTGAGTATTGTTGGAAAAACATCTAGTTTTCAGATTTATGTCCTTGTGTTCCACACAAAGGCATAAGCACATAAGTAAAATCCAGCAATCTGATATATTCAGTAAATATTTATGTTTACTGTTTGAGTTAGTTACAGATTTTCTTAAATAAATAAATAAATAAATCAGATTTCATTTGATAATACTGGCTCACTTGAAATGCTTTATTCAAAGTATCTTCTGGTTCACCAACTTTTAGCCAATCTAGTGACACTCAAAGACATCCCAGCGGGTAACTTCTGGTGTGGGGGTCCCAGAAGATCTGGTTCTCCTTGTGGAGGGCAAAAGGGTCTAACCAACATTAGGGATAGGGGCTGCTGGCAGCTGGGTTTATGCTGTTTCAATTAGCAGACTAAACACAGATCTAGGATGCTGGAAACCTGTAGAAAAATAGAGAAACCAGAAGTATTTATTAACTTTTTAGAGAAATTGAAAATTATATTTTAAGTCCTCCTCTCATTTCAAGAAATGAGAACATGGTCTGAATGGGATATCCTGCTTTTCAAGAAATGCTTACCAAAACAGCTGAACACTCATCCCAATTCATCACACCTAATAATCAGGAGAAAATAACCCCTTACACCCTGTATTTTCAAAATGCCTGGATTGAAATGTCAGTATGGATTTGAGGCTGCACTTCTTAACAGTGACTACAGGTAAGACTGGGTATGTGACGCCAGGAAGAGTAGAGGACTGTTCACACTGAAATGTTACAGTCATTTCATTTCACATGTAAAAACATCCCCTCTATTCTTTCTGTTGCTGAACTACACAGCATACATATACTTACCTGGGGGCAAGAAATGTATAAAAAGGACTTCTCTTTCTTTCACTTCAAGACAAATGTGGGAAATTGTTAAATAATTGCAGTCTCTGATTTATGCCATAAGCCCAGATTTGGAAAACAAACAAGAATTACCGATTAAAATAATTGCTCTCGAAAATCCAGAAACTCTGTTGGTTATGTTTGGGTACTCTTAATCATTCCTGCTGCACACTAGGGCATGTGAAAGCTATTTCTCCCCATTATACTTACAGTTCATTCAGCAAACTTCCAATAAAAAGAGAACACAATGTAGAAAGAAAATGACTGTCCATAACTAACCATACATCATGAACTTTACATTCAGAAGCCCATACTGTAGTGATTTTTCATGTTTTATTTCATGCAAGTCATTCAATTTCTCTATCAAGATGTTCTTTCTATAAAGAAGTGAGCGAAATACTTTCCAGAGCCCTTGGAATGCAACTTTTAAGTTAAAGAAGTGGTTAGACTCCAGGAAAGGCAGAATATTATTTTTGTTCTCTATTTGCACAACCCAAATTTTCCAGCGTTCAAATAATTTCACAGAATCACAGAATGGGTCAGGTTGGAAGGGATCACAAGAGGTCATCTGATCCAACATCCCTGCTCAAGCAGGGTCATCCTACAGCACATGGCACAGGGTTGTGTTCAGACTGTTCTCCAGTGAGGGGGACTCCACAACATCTCTGACAATCTGTTCCAGTGCTCAGTGACCTGCACAGTAAGGAAGTTCATATTTAGGAACTTTCAGTGAACCAGTTTCTGCCCATTGTCTCTTGTCCTGTTGCTTGGCACCACTGAGCAGAGCCTGGAGACATCCTCTGATGTCTCCCTTCAGACACCTAAATAGATTGATGAGGTCCCCTGTCAGTCACCTCTTCTTGTGGCTGAACGGGCCCAGCTCCCTCTCCCTTCTCTCATAGGAGAGAATCTCCATTCATTCCCTAAATCACCTACATAGCCCTCTGCTGGACCTGCTCCAGGAGCCCTGTGTCTTTCTGGTCCTGAGGAGCTCAGAACTGGACACAACACTCCAGATGTGCCTCACTAGGGCTGAGTAGAGGACAGGATCACATCCCTTCATCTGCTGGCACTGCTCTTCCAAATGAACTCTAGGCTACTATTAGACCACCAGGGCACTGCTGGCTCATGGAGTGTTTGCCGCTGGACCTGGTGAACAGGATGCCCAGGTCCTTCTATGCAGAGCTGCTTTCCAGCAGGTCAGCCCTCAGCCTCTGCTGGGTCATGGGGTTATTGCTTCCCAGGTGCAAGACGCTGCATTTCTCTTTTATTGAATTTTAGAAGGTTCTTTGCTGTCCATCTTTCTAGCCTGTTGGGGCCCTTCTGAAGGGCTGGGGTATCTGAAGGGTGGTACAGCCCTCTGGGGTATTGGCCACTCCTCCCAGCTTTGTGTTGTCAGCAATCTTGCTGAGGAGGCACCTACCCCTTCATCAGTTATGTGAATATGTGGAAGCTCCATGTTTTATGAGCAGTTATAGAGAAGAATTTGTCCAAATTGTTACTATTTTGTGCTTACTGTAGTTAACTGTACTTTCTTCTTTCCTGGATGGATCATAGGGGAAGGTACTGTCATGGATTTACTTAGATCCTCTCTATATATGGTTGAGAAATATGGATTATATGCTCAAAACCTACAGATCATAGACTTGTAGTAAAAGCCACTCCACAAAAACAGGAGTCCCAAGTTTAAATCTTGGTGTAATGATTTCAAATGAGGACATACACCTGCACTTCTTCCATCTCAGTATCTTATAAGCAGTATCCTTCTCAAAACAGGTTATGTATGTAAACTGGGGAACTAGCTTTATGATCTGAATCAGAAAGAATAGAATTACAAGCCCTGAAACTATCAGCAAGACAAGAGTCATAATTATAGAACTCTTCCTTATTAAATGGAGAGGAAGGAAAATATTCATCATAACAGAAACCACCCCCCCCACCCCCCATCGCCCATTCCCTCACCAAAAATTCTCCCCAAATACAGATTTAATTCTTACTGGAATCATGAAATGTGCTGCAAACCTAGAAATACTGTTGCTGGAGGCAAAGTGTTCATACATTTTTGAACTTGTTAGGAAGCTGAGCAATGTAACATCTTGAATAGTGAATGGGAAATGATTGGGACCTGATGGATGAATTAGAGGTAAATGTAGTGACTCATCTAATTGAGGAACTGCCTGTCCCATCCACCTAGCTGGAGCTCTGCCCTGATCCCAGCTAGCTACCACTAGAGATATAATGCTTTATATCAATGCAGCCTGGAGAAGACAAGCATGTGGCAGTGGTGAAGATTTTCAAATGATTGCATTATCTCCGTGGGGAAAGTGAATGAAGTATTTTCACCCCAATTACAAAAAATCCTGATTTTGGGATCTGTGATGAATACTTGCTCTCTTCCAAAGTAATGAGTTCACTGTAGTTCTGAGAGTTTTTATGTTCAAAGTTAAAGCAAAAACATATACACCATCTTACAGTATAAGGATTAAGTAAAAGTGTAGAATTATCTTTTTTGCAAAACCCCCTTCAGGAAAATAAAGTGCTAAGATTGCAACTGATAACAATCTGAGAGAATGAACATAAACACAACATTACTCATAATCAAATTAAAACTACTCTATGAGTACTACCAATTAGAAAATTATGTGCAAGAAAGAGACGAAAATTATATTTTCACTTGTAGTTGTTTAATCAAAATGAGCTCAATTGTGACAGATATTTTGCTTTTAACTCTAACAGATTTTACCTTAAATTTCTATGCATTCCTTTTATTTGGTGCTTTTGTATTAACTTTGATACAAATCCACTATCTTCTGTTTCCTTTTATGGCAAATTTAAGATTCCATATAAGCAAGAGAAAGGGAAATTTTTGAGACTTCTAATTTCAACCTGTGAACATTATATAAACAGACTAGAAGACAGAAATGTTTCATCCTGCCCCACAGCCAAAGAAAATCTCTTATGACTGTTGATGGAGACAGATTTAATTAGAGCACAGTTTCACAGAGACCTGAGCATATGAGCACAGAGTGGACATGAAGTGTTGTCAAGGTCCATTTGGCAGTGTTTCAACTGCCAAGGGCAAGACTACGGATCAAAGAAAAGAGTCAAAAATCCTAATCACTGTATGAAAGCCTCATTTAGACCAGGCTTGCTGGCAGACCTAGATCAGATTCATTATTACTTTTGCTATTTCTAGTTATAGAAGAAAAATGAGGCTTGCCTATGAATGTTTAAAGAGAAAAAGACAAAGAGATTCTGAAGAAAATCCTTTGGCCAGGGAGTACAAGACCTTTTTTCTCTTAAATTTAAACTTGAACACTAACAATTTAAATTTTAGACCTAAACTTAAGTCCCTTGTGAACTTGAGATTCCACCAGATTTCGCTTGTGTCATCCAAGTCCTGATGCCCCCAAGGAATAAATTCCTTGTTGACTCAAGCAGAGTCACTTGATAGTTGAGTTTTGGGATATAAAAAATTGGGTGTTTCCTTTAACTGTCGCTTTCAGCATATGCCAACAGCAACCTATAGTATGAGACTGCTAAGCCACTTTTGTGTAAATCTGTGCATTTTGTTAGAGGGCGTGAATTTCTTTAAGGACAGGGAAGACAAAAGAACTGCTTGCTTCAAGAGAAGGAAGAGAAAAAAAGCTGTCTGCTCCCTTCCCCTCACCTCTCTTCCTGAGAAATGAAAGAGGGGTACATATGCACACACTTCCTACATTCCTCTCTCTTGAGGGTCAAAAAAGTCTTCTCAATAAGGAGATGAATACATGTCTGTAATCTACTCTTCCTCTTAACCAAAGAATCTTTAACTTTGCTTTGCTAAACAAGTTTTGGGACCCCCAGCCTGTTTTTAAAAATAATTAAATTTCCCAAAATTTGAAATATGTTTTGAAAAATAAATCACAGTCATATTTTGGAATGTGATTACTTAGACAATGTTGTTGGTGGGGAAGTGTAAGGTATAAAACCTTTGTATAAAATGTTTGGTGTTGGAAAGTCCAAAGCAGTTTCTTGGTTAAAGCTAGGCAAAGGCAGCATTTCGTCAGAAAATTGTTTCATAGAGAGCCTGCATGTGGTGATTATTTCACCAGGTTCTGAGAAAAAAAGTTAATAATTGGTGGGCCTCTGTTTTCTCCATATTGCTCAAAGTGCAAATGACCTTTCACTATTGCTAATGGAAGGAAATCTTTGTTTGGTATTATCTAATCTTATTACTGAGAGAAAATAGAGCAACATTTCTTGTACACCATCTATAGTGTATACTTCCTGTGTCCCTTAACAACTACAACACTGATGCATTTCTTTTCTCCTGGGCATCTAAGTAAAATAATGTGGTCATTAAATTATTGAATTCAAATCTTTTCAGTAGCCCCCTTATTATCAATTTTCTGAGTGTTTATATAACCTTACAATCTGCAATAGCAGAATTTTGGAAGTTACATTTGAAAATTCATCATGAAATTTCAATACAACACACTTCTCTCATGAAATAGACTCTGGAACTATTTCCATCTAATCCAATGGAAATTTTGCTATTTGAGTTTAGTGGGACTGGGACAGGACCAAAAGATATTCTTTACCCTGAGAATAATTCAGAATGCAGATTTACTAATCTATTTTCTGATAAGACCTTTGGGATCCTACTCCTTTTCCTGCCCTTCCATGTTTTCTTTCCTTACCATGGCATATGCATCCTCATCTTGGTCCCACATTTCTGTGATGGTGAGATTCTTTTGTCCTCATTATTGAGAAGCCTTGAGACAACTCCATTTCATAAATCTTTTTTGGTTTTTGTTCTGCATCTTTTTTTTTTTACAAAGCTTATGGTAAAATAACGTTGTCATATAAATATGTCTGGGGCTATATAAATATGTCTGGAGCTTTTAAGACAGAACTGAACACTACTCTTAGTCTGTAGCTGAAACCTGGTAATCAGGTGACAAATATCCTTTGACAAATGCATATGCACACACCAGACCAGATTATAAATTAGTCTCCAAAAGGGATTTTTTTGTGCTTATGTCTGAGCTGCTCAGGCTGTATGAGGAGACCTGAGAGAAATGGATTATATTAGCTAAGTATTAAAAATAAATCTTTTGATTCAATTGGATTTCATTTTTACTAACTGCAAATCTTTTCTTAAAAGAAGCAGTGTAAAACATCCTAGGAGGTGTGAGTGAGTTTGGATTTGAAAACAAATACTGTCTGGATATGATTATCATGAGTTCTATTTTAATGTTTAGATTATGCTTTCACTTTTTTTTTTTTTTATACAGTAACTGATTGCCAGCTGTAGAATAAGCCTACCTGCCATCTATAGTATAAAGCCTCTCCTTTCTTCAGGATATAACCACAGGGATTTTTCTAGACTGAGGAATTGTGTCCTGCTCTTGGTTCCTCTTTCTGGACTGTTCCACTGGATACTAAGTGCATCAGCAGAACTTAGACAGAAGTATTCATCTATGAAGATTAGTGAGAACATAAAAACACTTCCACATTTATTTTAAAGAATTATGGAATCACAGAATCTCAGTTGAGTTGAAAGGGACCCCCAAGATCATTGAGTCCAATTCCCACCCCTGCATAGGACCATCCCCAAGAATCACACCATGTGCCTTTTGGTGGTGGATTTTTGAGAGTATTGTCCAAACTCTTTTTGAACTCTGTCAGGCTGGTGTTGTGACCACTTCCCCAGGGAGGCTGTTCAGTGCCCAACCACCCTTTGGGTAAAGAACCTTTTTCTAATATCCAACCTAAATCTCCCCTGACACAACTTCCCTCAGGTGCTGTTATTGGTCACCACAGAGAAGAGATCAGCGTCTGCCCCTTCCCCTCCAGGAAAATAGTTTCATGGTCATGGATGAAGCAGTGAGGTACAGATAGAAAAGTTTTAGTTCTCTATCTTTCAAATGCAGTTCCAAAGAGTATGGTTTTTTTTTTTTTTTGTTATTTACTCTCCAAGACTGCTAAAATATCACATATGTTCAACCTTCCTGTATGACTATACTAGATGAATACTTTGAAACAGCACAGAGGAACAAATGAGAATAAATTGTGGTCTCTCAGAGGAATGTTGAACATCATGTGAATATTCACACTGCACATGAAGAATTATTAAGATGACCTTAGGAGAGCACTTTAAAAAAAATCTGCTAAAGAATGATATTTTTCTGTGAACACACTGTCTGAGAATGTTTAACTCATTTTGTTGCAGGAGAAATGAAGAAAAGTTTAAGAGAGTCCAGCATGACAGAAATATTCAGTTCAAAATACTCAAAACAATTTATGTCCAACTTATGAACCCAAATGGTTGAAAGAAGTAACAAGCACGTTTGAATTATAGATGTTCCCTAAAAAGAGAGAGAAGTTGTAAGCACATGTGATAGCATAATTCACATCTGCTGCAAATGTGTTCTTAGTTCATCATATTATTGAAAGATGCAAACACTTATGACATTAAGTAACACAACTGAAACTTTAAAATAGGAGTCTTCTAAATGACATTTACTAAATACCATATACAGAACCACAAAATATGGGAAAGTCACCTGTAAAACAAAAGTTCAATAATTTCTACTTCAAAGTGGTGGACATGCCTGCTTTTACATGACTGCATCATGACCTTATCCATTTCAAACTAACAGCACAGAGGACCACTCTGAGTGTGTCTTGTCTTGGGTTGAAACTTGCTGGCTGAGGCACTGCTGGCAGTGCGCCCATGCAGCAGGTGAACAAAATGGCAGGATATTCATTTCACTTCTCAGGAGATCTCCCTACGTGATTATTGTACAGATGATCAATGAAAGGTCTGGGAATTAGGATGGCATTTCAGTACTGGAAAACTTGCTCTTGTTGTTGCTCAGTTGGGGAGCATCACCCTCAACTTTCAAGCTGTGTAGTGCATCAAGTCCAGAAGGAGTGTCCCGTAGCATCCATACAAAAGATACTTCATGAGCTGCCAGTCATTTTCTACATTTGACCTGTAGGTTCTGTAATATCTACAAGCCAGGCCTCTCACTTTCCAAGAAAGTGCTCCAACTTCTTCACTGCTCAGCAACAAGGTAGGTATAGTTATCATGTGCTTCTGTCCTGGCAAATGACATCCCAAGTGGCTGGAGGTTCCTACTACCAACAAAGGCTTCTTTAGGGTAAAAAGGGAGTGTCCAGCTGAGCAAGATTTCTGTCTCCAGTGAACTTCACAGGGTTTATGTTTTTGCACCTAATGGATATGAGTTTTCCACACTAGTAGATCAATGGCAGGCCAGCCACTGAATCTGTGAGGGAAATAGTGTTTCACTGAAGTAATATAACTTGAAAGGCACTCAAAGTATATTCTTGACTTTATAATTTCATACCTGCACAAGACATCAGAATACAGTGATGTCTGTAACAGATATGAGAGCTGTACTGTAATATAAAAATCTGCATACACTACTGCAAAAAAACCCCCAAAAAAACCCCCAAAACCAACCAACCAAAAAAAACCCCAAACAACAACAAAACCCAACAAAACAAAACCCAAAAACCAAAAACTGACAAAACCCCCACAAACAAACAAACAAACAAAACAAAGCCCAAAAAGCAAACAAAATCCCGAACTCAAGTTCTTTCTGCTGTTCTTATAACAGGTCCCCAAATTAAACAGTGTGATGAAAAATCTGTTTAAAATGTGATAACCCATGGATCAATTCTATTATTTTTGTAAAAGACATCTGCTCCTCCCTCCAAAAAGTGAAACAACTTTTCTGCCACAGCTCGTGTCATAAACATAGCTTGGGACAGTAACATTTGTATCATGTTTCTGAGCAGAGGATAAAAGAAAGAATGTGATAGAATGGGGATTGCTAATGGACTGTCCCATCCATTAGCAATTTCTGTCCCTGAAAGCTGCGTATTCTTCTCTGTCAGATCAACAAAATATAGATTATTTTTTTAAGTTTGCAACTGGAGGATCAGGGTTTTTTTCTGTATTTAATTGTTCTAGAATTTTGGTAGATATAATTCTTTTAAGAGAAAGCATGATGGAAGAGATTTATCTGTAAGATTTTTTTAAGGTACTCAGAGTATTTATGGATGTAAAAAGTTCAGCTTCTTGCCATTTTTATGTCAAGCAATGGAATAAAATTTATACCATAATGGTTAGATAGTTTTAAAATAGTATCTTTTTCTATGTTATATGTACAAGTATAGCTGCAACTTTCCAAGAACTGTAGCTGTAGTAAGATGCTGAAAATTATGTTCAATTAGAAATGCATAAAAGAACAAACATTAACTTATTCTGGCAGGCAAATTTACCTGAACATGTATCTTCATGCACCAAGAATTATTATAATTAATCACAATTATCTTTTGTACCTTTAATCCACACGTTAGGCCACAGATCTGTGTAAATATTTTTGGGAAGTGAGTTAGCCTACATTTGCCATGGAAAGTGAGTGAGTGACACATGCATACTGTTTTGTATTTAGGACGTTTCCTGAAAGAGAGTAACAAAGTCAGAGAAAATGTAGCTACAGTGACAAATGCTGGCACCAAACAAGTTCTCAATGCAGTCAATAGTTGCACAATTCAACAAGTCCAGGATTATGAGGAAGAATTCATCTAGGCTAAGTTAAACCAAATTCTGAAATCACTGAACTGCCTGTTCCAACCTGCCTCCATACCGCATGTTCCCTACTGTTCTGGAAGGTGGACTTTGTGGAGTAATGGCCCATGCCAGGACAGCATTGCCCTGGCTTGGGCTTCTCAGTCTTCATACCTGAATGAGCTATAAAAACCTAATTCTGCTTATCTTTGTTCATATTCTTGCACCAAAACACAAAAAAAGTAAAAAGTGGAAACCCTTGAAAAGGTTCTGGGGGAAAAAAAGGACAAAATGAAATACAATAAATATCTAGTGTGAAGCAAAACAGATTGCTACCAGAGTGCTACCTCTGCTGTAGCACTCAGCCAAAAGTGCCTGCATATGCAATCTTCTTGTAGATACAAAAGGATTTGCCTCAGAACTGTTTCATGATATAAGTACTGCTCCCCAGAAGTATTGAAAAGGACTACAAATCAGCAAGGGAAAATTAAAGACAAACCAAACAAAAACCCACTCAACACCATCTACCCCCCTCCCTAACACTACACCACTTAATCAACAGCCTTTAGCATACCTTTTCCAAAGTTTAACTAAAAGGGAATAAAATGCTTGTAGGAATGCACTGGCACTCTCTTTGAAAGAGGTTAAACAAGTAGCCTCATATGTGTCAAGCCTTCATTAGAAATTTTAGTTGATCTACACAAAAAGTTTCTAGGTGGTTGTAAAAATTTCTCCAAGAAATATCTGGATGACATCTCTTGAATCTCTGTTCAAACGATGTCTTGAAAAGGTAATTAGATTTTCTGGATTGTTCAACACAAACCAAACTGAAGTGCATGTGAATCAATTCCAGCTTGCTGAGTAAAGAAAAACCGAGGTGATTCTTAAACATGTAGAGGGCAGACAGAACAGCCTGGCAGTCTTTACAATTATGTGTATCTACTTGCATACATACATGCATGAACAGAGCCCTGAAAACACCAAAAGAACTATGAACACAGGTAACTAAGAGTGAATTCTGGCCTGTTTCTTGCCAGGTCACTGTATTTTATAGCTTGTAAATGACATCCATTTTGGTGCAAACATTAAGAAAATAAAAACTGCAGACATTTCAAAATATTTTATGCATGTCTAAATTCCTTCTTTCTGCAAGGTGCCAAAGGCTTGCCATAGAACTCATTGAGGGGTAATATACAATTCAGCATTGAGTCATGGAGACATAATAAAAGAATAAACATTTTGTGCGTAAATGATGACAATGTGTATTCTGTTCTCATTCATATGCACTTTTATGTAATATGAAATTAAAAGGACATTGCCATGTGAATATTGAGCAAAGTTGGCATAAATATGTGTGTAATGTAATTAAAATCTTACAGAAAAAAAACTGTTGCAGATAAGTATTTCACGTGTCCCAATCGGACTAAGACATTACTAAATCAAAACCAAATGTTGTCATGGTGCATAAACATTTCTGTCTCAGAACTACAGTAAATGTGTGATACAGAGATGACACCATTTGTATGAACTTACATATCTGTAAAGTCGAGAGAAATGGATTAGGATGAGGAATAGAGAAGTAATTTTTGTATCAGGTGAAAATGACCTTAAAAGTCTAAAGGATAGTGCTGAGATAGATCCTAGTCATGTTCCTGTTTGGCTTCTATACAGTGATCATTAAGTTTATTTCATTCCTTGAAAATCAACATGCTCATACAAGTTCAAAGATGAAATTACAGATTTCTTTCCCCCTGAAGAGATCAATTCCATATCTTCATCTGGGGCCTTTTTGCATTTTTTTTTCCTCAATATTTTCAAGGTAATTGTTTTATGCATTTTTAAATTTATGGTAATATGGGCTTCAGTGAATGTCATTCCTGGCCTTTTTTTGTCAGCCATACAAAACACCTTATGCAATTTTCTAAATTCTAAATTCTTTTTAGCTCTACAGTGGAGGAATATGTTCCTGAAAGCTCTGTGGTGTCAGGATTTTTATGACAGAAAGATGATGGAAACAAGTTACATCTTGGAATGAACTTGTCTGAAAACTAAAAGCAAATCTGAAATTAAACACAACACAATATTTATGATAAGATAGATATGTTTTTTTCATTGCAAAAATTATTTTAAAAGCCCCAAATGTTTGCAAACAAATAACCAGCCCAAAAATTTAAACATTTTAAAGTGTGTCTTCTATTTTGTACTTCAGTATCTGCTTTCCAGCTTTTTTTTTTTTTTTGTCCTTTCAGCACACGTGGGTCATCTTTTTAAACCTTTTTGTAGCAGAAAAGCTGTAACATTCACGTGGGATTTTGGACAACATTAAATTTTTCTATAAAATCTGGTTTTTTTAATAAAAAATGGGATTAAAATTGTAGTTTGTCATATATGATTTACCTTCATCTAATACTGCAAGAAGAGAACAATAGGGAGATCAAACTCCATATGCACTATCACATGCCATCTCCTTCCCATCATTTCCTACAGTAATAAGTAATTGAAGCACTGTGATGAATCAATGCCTCAAATTCTTTTCTGTGTATAATTTCAAATTATGTCTCCTGTGTAACACAGAAAATTTAATATTTATTTCAATATTTTAATATGAGTTATCATAATTAGAAAAAATGTGAAACCATACTTATTTGAATGCAATTATTCAGAATTTTACACAGAAGGGACTTCCTTTTTAAAGGACTGATGGTTCATGAACTGATAGAGAAGATAAGTGTTTCTTCAGGAAGTGGCAATGTGCAAATATACACAGAGTAAATGAAGATTTGAATTTGTGCAATGCTATTTTTTCTACAGGTGAGAAACTTTTGATTCAACAAAAGGGGTTTCTTTTGTTTGTTGTGCTCTATCTATCTGTCTGTCTATCTATCTATTTATCCATCCATCCATCATCTATGTATGGCATCAAAACACCTCAGTTTCAGTTATCATTGTAAAGAGAGTGATGAATTCAAAGACAAAATCGTGTGTACAAACCATTCATTATAGCTGACATGCTGGCTTTCTGTGAAGGAGAGATATAGCAGTACCAACTGATAAAAATCTATAGTCATGGACCATTTTCTTTTTAGTTTGTTCAGTTTAGGAGCAAAGTCACATGCAGTTGACATCACGTGTAGGTTGTCAAGGGACATATACTCTTCTGAATACTAGAATTGCAGAAGCCTAGTTACTTTTAGAAATGAGGCTATCACAAGTATGATTCAGAAAACACAGCAACATAATACCCTAATCTGAAAGATATTTCCTGATTGAGAAAGAGCTTAAATATTCTTCAAGGACTCAATTGTACTTGAATATCATTTCAGAGACCACCATGTGCACCATCTGTGTGATTCACGGAACACAGCAGCCTTTCTTTTTCTTGTGAAGGTTGCAGGCTTGAGTAAAGGGGAAAATAACAGGAAAAAGAGATGTCTCCATTCAATAAGTAATTCAGTTAATCAGTGTATGAAATCACTGGCATGACATGAGTTAGCCACAGAAATGACAGTGTGCAGAGAAGCAGAATAGAGTTAGCAGAGACTGAATGATCAGAGAGGCATGTGACTCATTATGGTCAGAATGAAAGCAGTAATTAGAAGGATTGTAATTAAAACATCAAGGTCTTCAGGTCACAGAAACAGTAATTTCCTACAGTTTTCAGTTCCCAAGAATCAAGTTTAATGTTAACCCTATGCCTGCAGTACTTAGTGGGAGTATTGTTGTAGTTCCCTAATTATACTTGAAAGAGTAGGTAACAGAAGAGTAACATCCCTTGAATAGTAGCCAAAAGTGGCTATCTGGTGAAGGGAGAAAGGACACAGGAAATATATACCTCCACAGAAGAGTGTGGCAGTCCCAGACATCCTCCCAGCTTCTGGTCTTTGTCTCCCATGTTGGAAGCTTTGAGCTTGACCTGCACCTCTCTGCTCCTGTCAGGTACCAGACAAGTTCTGGGGCTGCTCAGCTGCTTCTGAAATCATAGAACCACAGAATGGTTTGGATTTGATGGGACCCTAAAGATAACATACTCTCAAGCCCCTTGCCATGGGCAGGGACACCTCCCACTAGATCAGGTTGCTCAAAGCCCCATCCAACCTGGCTTTGAGTGCTTCCAGTGATGAGGCATTCACAATATGCCTGGGCAACCGGTTCCAGTGCATCACCACCCAGAGTAAAGAACCTAAATCTAATTTCTGTCAGTTTAAAGCTGCAATGACCACAGCAGCTTACAGCCTGACATCTTAAGGTAAACTGCCATCAATTTCAGTTTTCTATAATGTGTCAGATTGTGTTTTGTGGCAATTCAAAAGCAGCTGCCTGAGAAATGCACCCATAGCCATGGTTTAGTGTTAAGTGGCAGCATGCTGTGGGTTGCACATGTCCTAGTGTGGAACTTCTTGGCTTCTTTAGGAGTATTGATATGTGATGCCTAAAAAAACCACAACCCACAACAACACCTAAGAGCATTGATTTCCTACATCATTTTTTATGAAATATTTAGTAGTTGATAATGCCTGATAAGTGTGGCAGCTCAGTAATCTCAATTCTCTGTGACAGACATAAGAATTAATATTTTATCAGCTACAAGCTGACAGGAGGCTGAAATATTGCTACTGGTTACTGCTATTAATTTTGCCTCACACAAAGGTGTTTTTGTAGGCTCTATTTTGTAGGCTCACACATATTTCTGTGAGAATGACATTATTTACTGTATATGATAGTACCATGCAATTTAAAAGAATTATGATTATTAGCAGGAATAAGGATTCCAGTAAGGTTTTACAAAATAATTTAGTACCAAATAAAAATTCACATTTCTTTGCCTTGAAAATGTGATATATTTAAAACAACTTATCAGACTTCCTTTTACTTACACTTTGGATAAACTGTATAGCTAAATATTCTCCTTTTGTTGAAGTATGTTGTATTTTATGATGTATGAAGTATGATGTATTTTATAGAATTCAATTCCTTCTGAAGTATAACAATAAGCAAGTTCCATATAAGCATATAGCACAAAAAGACAGCAGAATCATAAATGAAAATGTTGACCAATTCATAATGAATTTCCCATTAAAAGGTAGTTTCTCTTATTTCTCAAAAAAATACATGCAAGAAATTAATATATACATACCTATATATTTTAACGACAAAATAGAAGACATTTAGTAACACAATCAAATCTACTAAAACATAAGGACAGGTTAATAGCCTATGTAAAAGAAAACAGAGACCAGAATTTAATTGTATGTTTGCTTAATTGTATGTTGAATCTCTACCCAAGATCAGTGAATCATTCTGAACTAGAAGACCTATACTGACTTGGAAATTAGTAGTTGATGTATGAAATGGTATAGGGTAATCTTTTTTTCTGTTGAGACCATCATCTGATGTATTGAAATGATTATATTTGGAAGAATATTTAAAAGCAAAGTCTATAAGCCAAGACTGAGAAGAAATTACAGGCAAGTTTATTCTTGTACCATTATTTTCTTCTCTTAGTGTTTTAGCTCACTTTAGTTCCTGATTTTCCTTTCCTTCTATCCTTTTACATCTTTTTTTATTTCTCTTCTCATCAGATTCTAACAGACATTTTTTGGTCAGATGTTCTAATATTTATTTACCTTATGATTTCTATCCGGTTTTTCTGGTATTGGGAGCAAAATCTTGAAAAAATTAGTCCTGAAGATTGTATGAACTACACAAATCTTTGTGTCTTCACCCTGCCTATATTCAAAAGCAAAAATAAATTAAATAAAGCAAAGAGCATAATTTCTTCATAGACCTCCTGTGGGTGTAGTTTATGCTATTCAGTATGTTATTGGGTAACTTGTGTCTTATATTTCTTTAGAATCCTTTAATTACCAAGGTTACTAAAAGGATATGAAAAAAATATAAGACATAAAAATAATCTTTCAAAAGAAAAGCAGTCAGAAATAAATTGCAGACAGCTTGCATCCTTTCAGAATAATTTTGAAAATAGGTAGAAATTTTCTTTTCTCTTGTGATGAGAAAGAAATTATCTTTCATGTTACCTGAGATGTGATGCTTGGAATGTGTTAAATAGAAAACTGAAGGTGAAAAATTCGGTTTCCGGAAGTTTCTAAATTAGCAGCCAAGTACAAGATGGCCTGACTGGCAAATCGAAGACTATTGATCAGATCAGAGAAAAGAAAGAAAAGAAAAAGTGAAGACACTTCAAATTGCAGCCAGAAAACTTGTTTGCTTCAAAATTCATTACTAGATAGGATTACATTTTTCTTCTTAACTATGAAAGGACTACAAAAGCAACCTAGTCCTCTGAGATGTAGATAAATTATCATACCAAAACAATTGTAAATTATTGTGCAATATATTATAACTATCATGTTATGGATCACAATGTAAGACAGAGGAGCTTGAATTATCTTTACATGACTGGTTGAGGGAAAGGAAAAATTTCAGTGGCAGCATAGGGACACAGTGCACCTGGGCCTGGACACAGGCTCACTTAGCAAACAGCAGTTGCCCCAGATGTGTGTGCTTCTGCCTCTGCCAGAAGTGGCACATCCATAATCCAGGATGAAGTGTTTGCTTCCTAATTAAGTTTTTGAAAAGTCAAGTGGCCAAATCAAACAGCTGACAGACAATTTTCAGTAGAACAAATAAATCAATAAGCTGCATGGCAGAAGAAAAAATCAATGAATAAACAGTTTGATAATACAACTGAATCTTTAAATATTGCTTATGAAGCTAAACAAGACTCAAATAAATTATCCACATCCCAACATTTACATTGGAATATAAACCTCGAATTTAAGATTTATCTTAAAAGGAAAATTGTCTAGATGTAATTACCATATTAAATTTCATCTTTTTTCTAAGGTGAATAAATATAGAAATATTGCCTTTAATTTTTCTATTAGCTCTCTATCCTTTGCAAATTTTGCCAAAATTCTTTCAGACACCAAATTACTGTGAATCATAATTATAACGGACATAAACTGCTGGCTTCCGCTGATGAAAAAATTATGGGACTATATTAAAAGACTGGTAAAAGGGTTTCAAATATAATATGCATTTAGCTATTTTAAGCAAAAGTTGCTTAGATTTACTTTTGCTGGATGGTACCCTTCAAAGGATTTCCTCCCTCCTCTGAAAAGTTAAAGAAAAAAGAAATCTCTCTCTTCTTTACACTTTGATTTGGCTTATTTACATCTGTTTCCTGAATTGAAACTAATTTTCAACCTCTTGTGTCTCAATCCTATCCTGTACAGCTCTTGACATTGGGATTACACACAGAAAAGCTGAAAGACTGAGAAGCACTTGCTTCTTGACTTGCCTGTTACTAGAACTACTAGTTTTGTTGACAGTATAGGGCAGCAAAGAACCACGTTGATACTGCATTTATTTTCCTTTGGAGTAAGCGGGAAGCCAAAACCTCTTAAGCGTTGTATTCAGTTGTATTCATTTCACTAATGTCCCTCAGAGAGGCAACATCTTTTTAACATAATGTTTTACTAAATAAAGCAATAACAGGGGAAATGGTATCTCTCAGTCTGTTATCAGTCAGAAACAGATGGGGAAATTGTGCCTGTGATGCAGAATGCATTAAACTGTGGATTTTTGTTTTGTTTTGTTTTCTTAGCATGGTTTCCCCCAGTTTCATCCAGTTGATTTGATTGTTTCATCTGCTATTTATGTCCTATCCATCAGACTGAACGCTTTTAGGGACACAGACTTTCTCATCAGTTATGTTTATGCAGTATTTAGCACAAAGAGACCAAGACTTGTTTTTAAGTACGAACAAAGTAAAAATGACTGACAAATACAGATAATAATGATAATAATGATAATAATAATAATAATAATAATAATGCAAAACACTGGATTCTCGGTCTTGGTTTGAAGAGGCCTTATTTATAGCTGACAAGATGAGATCAGATGGGATGTCTGGAAGGATGTTGCACCTTTCCTATGGAAACTATAGAGGGGAAATGACAACAGTAAGAGCTGCTCAATCTCACTTAGACACTAAAGAGAGGGCAGTAGGCAGCAAATACAGACAGACAGACTTCAGCCTTGCCAGTTTGTGCTTCTAGGGACCAGCCAGAGGTGGTGTCACTGAGAAAGTCACTAACATTCAATATAAAACTCTGAGGGACCGAGAGCGAGGTCTCACCTTCAAGAACAGAGATGGCAGAAAGAGTGTGAAAGCCCCTAATTTCAATTTTTCTCTGACAGAAAGTTGCACATCTAGTTTCAAAATGGAATTTCTATTGTCCCTTTAACCAAATAAAACTGATCTCAGAACTTCTTAGGTCTTTGTGGAGAAAGTTAAGTACCTCTAAATCTAGCTTTATGAGCCTATTGAAAAATATATAAAATTTTTTAAATATGAATCTGTTATTAAAACTATGTGAAATGTGTAAATAATAAATTTAAAATAATATAGGACAAATTTCTTGCAGAGAAAACCACAAACAACTAGTCAAATCTTCACTCTGTCTTGTACCTTAAATATCATCCAGACTAGAGTTTGCGCTTGGTTTAAGAAATACAAGCTGGCTCATGTGCACTCTGGCTCTGAAATAGTCTAAGAATGAACAGAGAAACCATTGTTTTCCCCTTAGAACATCAGTAATTAGTAGTAATAAAAATATTTTAACAGGACAAGAACGTGCATGATACTGTTGTTAAAATAACCCATCTTCTCTTTGCTTGAACATTCTGAAAGACAGTCCTTTTTCTTCAACCCTGTGTATAAGGTCATATTAATTTGTACAATTTGATGTCACATTCTGCTGATTAATATTAATTTTATATGGCTAGGGCAAAAAAATCATCTTAGTCTGTGTAGTCAAAATAAACATCTTCTGCCTTTTTATAAAATGCCCTGCAATTTGTGCTCATGCTGCTTTATGCTGTGGAAGAGCATACTGCTTTACCATGGTCCTTTTCTCACCATGTGTCTTCAAATTTCCATTCCCATTTTATGCATATACCACCTTTGCAGCACATTGGAGAGGAAGCTGTGAACTGAACTTTGATAAAAGGATAGCAGGGCTGCTGAGCAAATGCATGAATTGTGTTGACTGTCCTTTGTAGTAATGGCTATGAACAAAGAAGGGGAAATACAGATTAGCCCTCTTCAGATGCCAATGTGGATATTATCCTGGACTTTACAAGATTCAGTACTTTTGCACTCCTGTGGTCCAGATGGACCTGATCAGCAGCATCCTAAAAGAGGTCAAGGAGGTGTTTGGAGCTATAGTGCTGTCCTCCCAGCAGCCCAGGGTCCCCTGACCAAGCAAACAACATGTAGCAGAGTGTATAGAGCCTCATGATTTAGTAAAGGAGAAGGTCAAGGGGCATGGATTACGCTGAAGAAATCTGCATTAAAAGGTGCTTATTTATCACATCCTGATGTTTGATCAAAACAATACTAAACCCTGACTCAAAATGTGTCTTAGTCTAATGTTACTGTAATGTTCAGGTCAGAGTAAGTTTTGGCAGTCACATAAGGAAACCAAATGAGATTGGAGGAGCGAACAAAGAGGAAAATGAATTTAACTTTTGAACAAAGTCAGCACCAGCATAATCACTGATCTTCACGGGGGAAAATGTGTTAAGTTACAGATGGATATTTATCTGCATTCAACTGTGGAATAGTTTTAACAGCTCAAAAAATAGCCTGTAGCCATTTATGCATATTGAAATAGGGCTCTTTAACCTGCAGCAAGATTCTGAAATTTCTGTAGCTGACTAGATAAAACACTGAAATATTGAAGGATTCTTCTGTTTCTGTGAGCTTGTCATTTTTTTTTCCAAACACTTACCTTGTTCCACAATCTCTACTTTCCCCTCACAATAGAAGCTGTAGCAAGCTGCTACACTGAAAGAGAAGTTTGGATGGTGGATCTGAAGCTAAGTTAATGAGCAACAGAGCACAAGGGCATAAAGTTAGCGTCATTGTTTCTGACAAAATTTCTGTCCCAGACCTAGGGTTTTCAGCATGAAATCAAAATTACATTAAAGAAGTAATACTGTCTATGTTTGGATTGTGCTCATTCCTTTCTCTTACCAGTTTTTACCTTGAAGAGCAGAGTTCCAAAAGTAAGTTGATCTCACATCAGAATTTCTCTCTGCCTATCTTACTGTACTTATTAGGGCATATGATAAAGCCTTAGCTGCACAACAAAATAGTAGATTCTTCAGAGTGTGTCAGGCTATTCTCTGAAATCAACGTTGATTTTGACATTTCTGCATTCCTTCAAATGACTATTTTTTAGTTTGGCTTTTTAATTTTTGGCATGATCAATAGCTGTTCATGCTTTTCATTTTAGTAATAGGATGATAATGGGATATCAAATGTTCCAGAAATTACATGACAAAGCCATTTATAATACCTGTAGTAGAAAAACTATAAAATTAGTTTGAGTTTCTGACCATGTGAAACACTTCCCTATTTGCATTTTCAGCACAGGAATTTAGAACAGGTTATGCTTTGGACAGCGAAACCTTTAGCTCTGATTCTCATACCTAGATTGAGATAAGTCTCTCTAATTGTAGGAAACTCATATTTGCTTGTTGGAACAATGAAAGAAGTTAATATTGTTGTGACTCAAAGAAATAAAATTTTAGAAACGCATAACATATTTCATGATCAAGATTAGATTACAATTTCAATACTGTCTTTAAAATGCTTGACATGCATATATAGTATAAATGAGAATGATTTGCCTATTTAACATATAAGAAAATGTGTGCTTTATTAGTAATTTTTAATGCTCTGTGATCTTTCAGAACTGCAACTGCATCTACCTTTGACTGATTAGTTCACTTGTTTCTATTGCATCTCACACGGGATTGGATAATGAGCAATAGTATTAGGCTTTGTAATCCTCCATTGAAAAGGAAGATTAGAAATTATAGTGCTCATATCAGAGATATAAAAGTAACTTTGAAGACAAGATATTTCAGTTTGAAAGGGTGTTTTGTTTGAAGTAGAATTTTATTCATCACATTCAGGTTAAACCCCCCCAAACCTATGGCTTATATTAATTTAAAGTAATAAAGCTTGTGAAGCTTTCAGGGCCTAGCCTTTAATAGCTTTCCAACATCTTCCTAGTTTGAAGAGCTCTTAAATTGAACATGAGTTACATTTTCTCACTTAATACTCTTTTAACACCTAATAAGAATAGAAAAGGGCCTTTTTCAACTTGATATTTCACATGTACCTGAAACTCATAAAATGCTAATTAATTCAAAGGTTTTATTTTTTAGCCTGTATAAAACTTATAATCCTTTCATTCTATGATCTGATGATTATAGCTCCATGACTTCATTTTTTTTTTACCTGCAAGCTAAAGGTTATATTATAAGGAAAATAAAAAAAAAAAAATGCTCTGTTCCAGGTTCAGAGCCTCAAAGCAAAACTTAATTAAAATTGAATAGAGTCTTGTAAAGAAAATATGTCAAGGAAAGCAAAAGAAAAAAACTATGTTATTTCTTAATTATCCTCTGAGGTTACACTTCAATTGTTTCTCTTCACTGCTAAGCACTATTACTCAGAGTGAGTACTGGTGTATTGTAAATGAGCTAGAAGTAGCACACTTTAGGTTGTATGTTGAGGTTTGTTTTTCGTATTTACCATCACCACCTTGGCAGGGAAATCTCCCTGAGTAAGAACAGGGGTGCACGTGTGAGTGTGTGTACGAACACCTGTGCAAACAGAGGAGCAGACCACAGCAGCAAGGTCGCTGCTGGAGGCAGGTGAGTCCCAGCAGCCGCTCCGTGGGCAGGCCGGCGGTCACACCGGGAGTGCCACAAGGCAAAGCCACCAGGAACGGCACTGTGCTGCTTCTCCACACTCTCCACATGCTCTGCCCATGCAAAAGGCAAGCACTTCGGTTATGAGTTTAGCTGTACCTTGGCATTATATATCCGTCTCCCTCGATAAAGACCTTTACAATTCATGAAACTCTGTCAAATAGCAGCAATAATTGATTGCTCTTCGGTGCCTGAAATAGGTTGAAGTAGATGTCTAAACAACGCTCCTCTTGATTCCAACATTCTGTTACTAATGGAACACTAGTTTTCTAGGAGTACTCTATACCTGTGTTTATGTAGTAACTATTTAGCCAGTTAGTACCTTTGGTATTTTAATATGCTTTTAAAAGTGAAATTTAATAAGTAGAATTTCTATACTGTTAAACCAGTGCTCAAAATTCATAGTGACAGGGTTTGGTTTTATTTCTAGACCTCAGATCTCTCCCTCTCTATAAACTCCCTAAACCTGCAAAATTTCATTCTATGTTTTGGGCATCATTTCTCAATACACACTTAGTATCACACAGTTAGCAGAAAGTGCTGTAAGCACTCATTTTGATTTGAACATCAGAGGCTGAACATCAAGATAGGTCTTTCAGAAACAAATTGTGTAATAAGCACAGAAAAAAGAATGAAAGAGAGGAGGATGAGACAGGAGGAACACACATCCATCTGGTGTTGTACCTCTACTAACGGAGCTGTAAAAGAAACCAGTTTACTCTTGCTACCAAAATGCACAGCCCCAGCCAAACATAAACAAACTTTCAGTTATGGAAAGGAGGAGCAAGGGCAATTTCCCTTAGCTCGGAGGGAAAAAATGTAGACAAAAAGCTCTTTCAGCCAGGCTAAGACATGCAGAGTAACATGTGATGTTGCCCAGAGCTTTGAACATGATGAAATATTCTTAACAAGATGTTAAAGCAGAAAAACTCCCCCCAATCAACAAGAACACAAAGCACTTGTGAATTTGCCCACTCTTAACTGATCACTAAAGATATGTTACGAGTCAGTGGTGGGTGAGTAAAGAGGTGAGGAAGGTGGCTACCTTCTTCAGTACCACAAAGGGAACCTTGCTCTTGCTATCACTGCAGAATCAGTGTGCCCTGCCAGAGTTCTTGTTCAGGATCTTGAACCTGGCAGCTGCAAAGTAAATTCTGGACCTTTTTTCTGGATTTCCTATGTCTAAAGGATGACATATCCACTTTGTTGGTACTTTTTTATTCCCCCAATATTGTCACTTGTGGAAGAGAATAAAACTGGGCTCTGAGTAATAATTGTTTTATTGTAGAGTATATGTGAAATAATCAGAGACAAATTGCTTTGACTAGTCTATGCTTCCAAGGTTTCCCAACCTGTTGGAATTGCCTGTGGATTGCCTTATTCATCCCATAGAGTTGTAACCCTAAGACAGTTCCTCATTGTCCATTTTTTCAGCATGTACTTGTAGTATATTTTTCCATTTCATAGCCCAGGAGTCAACTTAAAATTAAGCAATAAGTAAAAAGATTTAATTATATAAAAAAATATATATTATATTTTATTTTTATATATATACATATATAAACTATTTAAGCTGACATATAAAATGTTTCCTACTCTCCATCCCCTGAATGGTGAATTAATTTTGAAATTAATTGTTATAATAAAAGCAAGTTCAGAAGTTTCTGTGGTCAGAAACCTGTGTCTGTTTTAAATCCTATAGGCAAACTGCTTTTAGGTCATTGGACATTTCAGTCATTTAAACAAGGGGTTGAGTAATATATTCATTTCACTGTTATCACTGTTTTATCTGAGATGTGACAAAAAGTATATTTTGTCCTATGGGTGAGTTGGAATATTCTCTATGCTATCATCTAAATGAAATATCCCCCCAAATATTTGTTTCTCAGATAATAAAGCAAGGAATGTCTAGTATGAAAACAAACAAAAGACAGGATATACTTTCTCATATGTAGAAATGATGAAAAGATAAAAAGCAGTCGGTGTCCATATATTAGGGAATCTGAGTATATGTCACCAACGTGAAAGGAAATAACTTTCAAAGTATATCTATAATTCAGAAGCATGCCTCCATTTCAGACTGATAAAAATCATACTTTGAAGTATCTTACTCACTTATGATTTTAGAAATCATAGCCAGAAGCAAATACCTATTATCACGAGAACAGAGTTATATCCTAAGGGAAAGGATTATTATCTGTATAACAAAATATGACAGAGGAATGTAAAATTTTGCTGCTTGTTTCATATGATTTTATTTCAGATTTCATTTGGCACAGATCTTCATCCCCAATAGCTTTCAGAATGACTTTCTTCTACTCTTCAGGAGAAGAAATAACTGGATAATGAACAATAAATGGTACAGTTTATATTTAGTCTAACAAGATGCAAAAAGTAAATAATTTCTGCATATTTGCAAGTTAGGGCAACACTTTAAATTTGAGATTTGTGTAGCCAGAGGACAAATTTTATGGCTTACAAGTGGGAAGCTGGCAGGATATTGTTCTTTTGATTATATGCAACAGGCATAATGTCATACAATACCTGGTCTAGAAACTGGCCTTAGCTGCTGAATTAAGTCAATCAAATAAAATAAGCAAATATATCAATTAAGTAGATTTTCCGCATGTTGTTTTACCATAACCCTCCTTTGACCCGTTTTTAAGTAATTTCCACAAGAATTCACTCAGGCAGACATGGAAAGCATGCAGCATTTCTACCATGCACTACTTTATCCCAATGCCCTTTCTTGGAGGCACAGTCTCTCCAGCATCCATGTGGTTATGGATGGAAAGGTGCTCATCCAGAAGACACAGAGTTCCATATTTGATGCCACCCTTGCACTAACTCTCTCCACTGATCACACTTTCAGGCCTGGCTGGTCACCAGTCAGGTGAGCGTCACCACTGTCAGTGTCAGCATGTAATTCCTGAAGAAAATCCATTCTGTGCTTAGAAACAGCAGCTTGATAGCCCCAGTCTTTACAAGCAAACAATGCTGAGCTGTGGAAGCTGGTGGACCTGAGAGATGGATATGCATGTCTCTGCCTCCCCCCACCTCATTCTCTCTAACATATGATAGTGTATGTATGTATGCCCACACACACTGATATCCATGCACATCTATCTGAAAATGCATATGTACAGGTGTATATATGGGGAACAGTTTATGTATGCATTCTTACAGAAAGAGAATATATGTCAGCTCCAGTAGAAATATGTATAATTTTGTAAGTGCTATCTGATAAGCACCTGTTGGTCAAAAAGAGCTAAATTTTGAGATAGTTTTCATGTTAGTCCATCATTTGTAGGATGACTGATCTTGTTCCTGCCAGACTTGCAATAAAAAGCAAATGGTACAATGATGAGTAATATAAGCACTATCCACCTAAGTACCACAAATGTAGAGTCACACTCTTTCTTCCCCCATGGTGAAACAAAGTCCTTTTGCTAAATTAAAACTATATGCTCAACATCTCATTTGTTTTCCATGAGCTTGAATATGAGCCACAGGTGTTTTACTTTATACAGAAGCATTTAGTAACAATGCTTTCCTTCTATTTTTTCCCTTTACCTGCTAATCTGTGTAAAAACTACGGCTAACTCTTTCCTACCAAACATTCTGCACAAAATAGCTATCCTCTTTTGGCTGGTGCGAGGTACTGAGAGCTCTCTCTTCTTTCTTCCTACAACAAAAGCTGTTTCAGTTTGGGTTTCACAGTGGTGTATCCAAATAAATTTACACAATTTTCCCAAGGGACTTAGTAGATTCTGTTTGCAGGAATTTTGTGATTTATAATCCTTCTATTTCTCACATCAAAGGAAATGACATAGAAGAGATTTCAGTGTTTTGGCTCAGATATAAGAGAGAAAATTTAAAAGAAACCAAACATAAAATCTGCTAAATCACTGCAAAATGAAAACAATAATATCTGTTTGTTTGTCTTTTTTTTTATAAACTTTCTAAATACACAAATCTAAAATGTCTGAAGTCATCTTTCCCTCCCATAACCCCATTTTAGTTTCTAATGCCAATCCCTCAAGCATGTAATGTGCTGAAACCCTCGCCAAATTCAAACTGCATGAACAAGAGAGATGGCTTAATGAAATTATACAACAGATAATTTGCTGTTTTAAATACAAAGTTAAATTGTCAAATACAAATAAATATTCTACTGGTTCAGAAAATAATTAGGCTAAAATAATAACAGCTTTAAATTATCTAAGATTTTTAAAGCTTTGTCTTTAAATTTTTGTTTTTAACAATTTTCTGTTTAAAAAAAATGAGCATATAACTTCTATTGAATAAAAACTGAACATTTTCCCACTCTTAACTGATCACTAAAGACATGTTATGAATCAGTGGTGAGAAAACAGGTGAGGAAGGTGGCTACCTTCTTCAGTACCACAAAGGAAACCTTGTTCTTGCTATCATTACAGAATGGGAGTACCCTGCCAGAGTTCCTGTTCAGGATCTTGAACCTGGCAGCTGCAAATTAAATTCTGGATTTCCTATGTCTAAAGGATGACATATCCACTTTGTTGGTACTTTTCTATTCTCCCAATACTGTCACTCATGGAAGAGAATAAAACAGGGCTCTGAGTAGTGGCCTTACACAAAAGTGGAAATATGCAACAAATATTTGAAGAACTTTACTTGTTAAACTAAATCACCTTCTTCAACACAGTCCAATCTTGACTCTTTCACTAAATGCTCAGCTGAACTCTTTGTGCTGCTGCTTCTCCAAATCCATGATTTGTCCTAATCCTCCAGTAAGCACCAGAGTCCTTATGAACATATGAATCTAACTGCCAAAATTACACAACACTCAAGTTCCCACCTTGAAGTATGTACTCAACCTCATCCTCCCAACTTTTGGCCTATTAATGAGTTTATTTGTTTTGCGACACTCTGTCCTCTATTAACTTTTTTCCAGATTTTGACAGATTTATGACAAGCCTTTGAAAACACATAATCCTCTGTAAAACAGCTGAAAAAATACTCTGTTGAATTTAGTAGCATTTATCGGTTCTATTGGGTAGACATGATTGTAACTCTCTCCCCCCAATATAAATAAGCATTTCTCAGAATTAAGAACTAAAGTTTAATTGTTTGTATTCAGCTTATTTTTACAGCTTAAAAATTAATATTGCATGCATGCTTTTTCACTAGGATTCTTTAGGAAATCCATTATATATTTTCACTTTTTAAAACAAAATCCATCCTTTTCATTGATTAAACAATGGTATCAGCACTACAGACTAGACAAGGCTTGTTTTGCAGGGTCTTGTCCTCATTTGTCCTGTTTAAATAGGGCCACTGCATTTTAAAGATGAGACCAGGAAAATCAGCTTTCTAACTGGTGTTTTCATGTAATGCATGCAGCATTAATTGGCTTTGTACATATTTGCAAGAGATTCATTACTTTGAAGATGCTATTCTTGTGACTAAAATGTGTAAATATGAGGAAGCTTTCGGTCTTTTTAATCATATGCTTAATCTAGTATATGATTATACAGACATCAATCTTGACAAACTTTCTCAATCAGTTACCACTTGAAATGTTGGTTACATGTGCTGACTTCCTGAGAGCTTTTGGCTTAAAGCAAGTCTGGTGCACAAAGCAGCAGAACTTACAAGTACTGTGCCTGTCTGCCCTGAGGCACCCATGGCTGAACATGGGTGGTGAACATTCCTGCCTACTTCTCTTACTCTGGGGAGTTATTTCTTGCTAGTTCATACCTGCAGCAAAGTAAAGTTTTTGTTCTTGTATATTTTAACATTGTTAAGGATTGGGAAAGTCTAATTTCTTACTATGGATATTTTGCCACTGACTTTACCACGAACAAGATCAATCCCAGCTGTCATAGGCCTGAA
Source organism: Phylloscopus collybita (assembly GCA_027886175.1). NCBI lineage: Eukaryota > Metazoa > Chordata > Aves > Passeriformes > Phylloscopidae > Phylloscopus > Phylloscopus collybita. The sequence goes on along the minus strand of JAJNNQ010000137.1, from coordinate 41,115,112 downwards.
CAGAGTAAACCAGATAGTATCATAAGAAAAGCAGATGTACAGAGAATTAAGCTAACAATCTACTCATTAGTTTGTGCTTTCAATTCCACAGTAGAACACCCCATACTGCTCTCAGGTAGTGTCCAAGTAGTGTCAGAATAGTGTCCAAGCTAAAGCAACAGCCCGGAGAAAAGAACTGACCTAACAAGGTCTCCACAGACTCCAACCTTGGTCTGGCACCCCATCCCTACAAATTTTACTATCACCTCCTAAAATTGCATTTAAGGTTTGCCTTTGACTCACAAGCCCTCTTATAGCTGAATGTCTCTCATATTGAAAGTTTAAACTGCATTGCTTAAATGACTTTTCAAGTTCTAGGTATCATTTAAAAGAAAATTTTCACCAAAATAACATAAATTCCTTGATATATCATTTGTCTAGCAGTAAGGGAAAACCAAATTAGAGTATTCTGTAAAGAAAGCATCCTACAATATATTCAGTGTAAATATTGCTTATGTTGATTTCTGTGTACAGAAAATAGTGCTCATTTTCAGGTAAATAAGAGTAAAAATTTTCCAGAATGTAAATGCATATTCAGAAAAATATAATTTGAGAAAGTTTTATACCCAAATTGAATCATAATAGTCTTTTTCTAATATTCGTATTAATATAATACATAGGATGCAAAATAATATCTAGAATCCAAAGTCAATTTTTCTACAGACTTATTTTTAAACTAGCATTTTTACATAGCCTATCAGTAATTTTTCATTCAAACTCTGTCATTTTCAAACCTTTCTTCATCATGAATTCTAATAATATGGATTTAGTCAAAGTGTACAACTTTAATCCCAAGTGTACAAGCTTAAATCCCAAACTCATGTCAAAATATTTCTGTCATAATGAGACCAATTTCATGACTTAGGATCTCATATCTCTACCTAAGTAAAATGCCTGGGTGAGAAATAGAATTTTTTCAGCTGCCTCAAAATTAGGAGTCTAGATTAAACTACGGTTCTTCTTTTCAGATGCAGAACAGGTATCCACTAACCAATTTATTACATCTCCCCAGAAGAATCCAAATAACACTGATGTTGGGCTGGATGACATTGTGTTAGGCAAATCATGTCCGTGAAGTAATTGTGATACAACAATACGTATTTTTGAATTTAGTATTGCAAAACCAACCAACCAAACCCCTAAAAGCAAACCTAACCAAAAAAAAAGAAACAAACCAACCAACCAACCAAAAAAAACCCCAAAAAAACAACAAAAAAACCCCAAAACAACAAACAAACAACAAAAAAACCCACCAAAAAAACCCCCAAACAAACAAACAAAAAAAACCCCACAAACAAACAAAACCTCCCACCAAAAAAAACCCAACAGCTGATATTAATGAGCTGATTTGATATTTGAAGGAATTAATAATTTTTGTAGTCCAAACTAAAGGCACCATTGCAAATTTGAACTTGGTCCTCATAAACACAGAGGTTAAGTAATTCTGTAACTAACATTTTTGGTTTCAGAGGAGCCACGAGTAAGAAGTTAGGAAACTTATTACAGAGGTTTGTGGACTTACGCAATAAGAGAGTGTCCTTACATAAAATATGCAAAAATTTAGAGAGCTTGCTAGAGTCTTCAAGCAAAATTGGTGGTGTAACTCTTGGTGGCAAAGGCAGCTTTGCTAATGAGAAAGATTAAAATTGAGCAAATCTCAATAATAAAACTTCCATTTCTGGAAGTGTAGCTGCAGAGAGTTAAGGGAGGAAAAAGCCATTTCCATCCCAGAATACCAAGCAGTACTACACATGATAGATTCTAATACACCTTTCTAAGATTTTCTTTAGTAATTTTTGACAATGAATAAATTAAGAATTGTAAATATGTCTGTATATTTAACATAAATAGTGAGACTATTCATTTTGACTTCATTATATGCTGATTTTTCAATCAAATTGAAAGAAAAAGTAGTCAAAGAGAAATAAAAATTGGTAAGCTCTGTATGGATTTGCTAAGGATAATTCATGCATACTAGCTTCATATTTTTATTGAATAAATTAGTATTTTCTTTTAATTATAGTAAATGTTGGAAATTTATTAAACATCTGCTGTAATATCAGAAGTCATACTTGCACTGTTCCTTGTGCTTTTCTGTAAACATCTAGCATAGAGCACTGCTGAAGACAGATATTGTCCAGGTGGACCTTTGTTCTTGTCCTGTATTTAACTGGAAACAACCTGTACTACATGGGCACTGTACTGTGCTACATGGGAGCTACTTGTTGTTTCACACAGATATAACAGATTAACTCTGGAATAACACTTCTCTGTCATAATATTGGAGTAAGCTATCACATGCCTGCTCCTTTTAAGACTCAAGCTATCGTCTTTTCATGATGTGCATGGCTAATATTCATGAGGTTAGTTTTGTATCATTTCATTGCTCTAAAATCCCTCAGTTTTACACCCTACTAAAACAAAGGGAGGGAACAATGGGGCTACCCTCCAAACATACATAATAGAAAGGCAGAAAGAAGTTTAAAAACTTTTTGGCACATGAAAAAATAATGATGAATACTGTATGACTATTCAAAGAAGGTTTCAAACCATGGCAGGAGAGAAGTTTTAGAGAAACATCAGCAAGATGCAGTGGTGAAACCTTAGTTTTAAGAATGATCATGATAAATGTAGGGACAGTTTTATACAAGCAGGTTAACTAGGATATTACAGAACTAGATTTACTAATGCCAGTTGTTCCCTCCAGTCTCTTAGTCCTGTGCATGAAACACACATCCTGATCCTCTCTCCCTGGCCTTAACTGATGGCCAACAATTAAATTTTAATTCTATTAATGTACTATAAGCTTATATATCCTCATTGCTTTATGACTGCAATGTATTAAAATAAAATTATTTCACATTAATTGTGTCTTTTGACAGAAGGGTCAAGTTGTGGTTGATTCATAAGGGCTTCAGCTTGAAACATATGAATACACCAGTCCCTTGTACACAGATTTTAAAGAAAATTCCATGCAAGAGAAAAAAGAAATTTCCACCCTTGCCCATCAATAACTAAAAATGACATAGCATGTGTAAGACATGGGTAAAATCTAACATGGATTTCATATTATTATAGAATAACCCAGTTATTAGGCTGCAAGTAGAGAATGATAGCTTCTGTGGGCAGTGATGACTCACAGGATTGCATACTTTAGTGGAGCCTCTCATTTGCCTTTGCCAGTCCTGGGATTAAGAAATATGCTTGGATTTTCTCAGCCCAGAAGCCTGTCATCACAGGACATATGTTAAAATATGCTGACAAACTGACTTGCTCTGAAATCTCATGAGACAAGCTAGTCAGAGACATTTTGCAACTTTTCTTTAAACCACTTTTCTTCTTGCAATGTACAGATTAACACAGCTCATGTTATCCTAGATCCATGAATTTTAGAACTCATTTTGAGGAGACTAGGATTCCATTCTGGCTCACCTCCTTATGCAAAGACAAAAAACCACAAAACATAACAAAACTTTATATTTAAAATAATTTACCTAGCTTAAACATAAGGAACAATTCTGAGTATTGTGCACTTTAAGGCAGAAACTTAACATGAAGGCCATTCTGAACAAAGATCTCAGTACATATAATAATATTTAAATATTTAAAATGTGACACATTGTTCTACAAGCAAAAAAAAAATTAGATTACTACTCTGGAAGCTTAAAAAAAAACAAACAACCAAACTTCCTGACATAATTTTATCTTCATTCAGGACATAGTACATCTATGAACCAATCATTATGCTCAGCTGTGTGTTGAATTATTACGTGATGCCTATGTGTGTGTATATGTAATGGTTTATAGTAATTTAAAATGTGCTAAAGCTGAGTTTATAACAATTTGAAAATATTAGACTTCTATGTAAACATTTCATTTATTGAATGATGTGTTGCGATACAGATCTATTTTTGACGTAAAGAAAACAACTCAGTAAACTGCTGGCTTCTTAATTTTCAAAGTAAGTATTTTTTAGCACAGCTATAGCAGTGACACCTGTGGCTGAGATCTTTTCTTTATTTTGTTTTCTGAAGCAGATTACTTGTCATTTTCCCTACTCTTGGAGGCCACATAGAATAGCCTTCCTTATGCTGGGGACTGCAGATCTGGATGCAGCACTCCAGGTGGGGTCTCATGAGAACTGAGTGGAGGGTCAGAACTGCCCATCTCACCCTGCTGGCCACACCACTTTTGATACAGCCTGGGATGCCATTGGCCTTCCGGGCTGCAAACTCACACTGCCCGTTTATGGCACTCTCCTCATCCACAAACACCCCCAAGTCCTTTCTCTGGGGCTCATCTTCATCCGTTTTACACCCAGCCTGTACTGGTGCTTCAGATTGCCCTGACCCTGGTGCAAGACCTTCTGCTTGGCCTTGTTGAACTTCCAGAAGTTTGCATTGGCCCGCTTGTCACACTGTCCAGATTCCTCTGGATGGCATCCCTTCACTCCAGCATGTCCCTTACACCACCATGACAGCTTGCTGTCATCTGCAAACTTGCTGAGGGTGCACTTGATCCTATTGTCCATGTCACCAACAAAAATGTTAAGCAGCACCAGTCCCAACATGAACCCCTGAGGAACCCCACTCGCCACTGGTCTCCATCTGGACCTCGAGCTGTTGGACTGCAACTCTGGGCAACCAATTCCTTACCCACAGAGTGTTCCATCACCAAATCTACATCTGTCCAGTTTGGGACTAGAATTCATGCAGGACAGTGTCAAATGCTTTGTACAGTTCCAGAAGGAATACTTAGTTCCAGGTAGGTGATGTCAGGCACAATTTGCCCTAAGTGAAGTCATGGTGGCCATTACCAATCATCTCCTTATTTTCCATGCGCCTTAGTACAGTTTCAGATGTTCCTTTGATGGCCTCAAATGCACTATAGAAACTTCCATTTACATGCCTAAATATATTTAAGTATCTCTCATGGATGTCTTGCAATTAACCATCCTATGCTTTTTGTTCCTTGCTGCCACAGAAAATATTTTATCATTGATTAAATCTGTAAAAGTCTTTTGGGGATTTCTGAAAATAAATGTTCTTCTTTTGTCTTAATATTAGATTCTGTTTTTTACATGGTTTACATGTACATACTACATGAATTGTTGCAACTGAAATAATAGTTCCTACTTGTTTCATTCTATCACACAAGTATTAATTTATTTTAAAAATCTGGAAAATGCATCATCTCAGAACACATAATGAGAGGAAATTATTTTTAATTCATGCAGAGTTTTGAGATGTTATAATCTTTTTCTGCAATGAATTTTGTGGATCAGAAAGAACTTCCCCTGGGTATAATTTTATTGCTATGACTTTACGGTAAGCACTGGATTTCAGAGAATATAGCTTCTGAGATTCTCATAATGTGTTACATAGATGACCATAACACATGCAAGCATTCCTTAGTAAGCAGTAGGTTCCTTATTACTTTCAAAACCAAAATTCATGTGTTTATGGCTACACTTATACTTTACATGATACTTTTTAACTATCTCAATATTTTGAAAGCTAATTCTTTCTTCTCTGAGTAAAATAAGGTACTTATATAATTTATTTTGCTAAAGAAGTTATGGTCACTATACCATTCCATTAATTACAACTAAACTTTCAATTTAGAGAAAATCAAACTTCAAACATATCTCAAACCCTAACTAGCCAACCCTCAACTGACAGTGTTCCTGGAACTATTTTAATACTACTGGGCTAATGCTTGCAATGTACTCTGATTTGCCCCAACATAGGAAGAATAATGTGCCTTCCTCAGTGTCTCCAGAATACAAAAACAGGTGCTGCAGTCAGGAAATCCATGCTTACTATGCTTGCTATGTCCAAAGGGATAATTTGTCTTGAGCAATAAAGCAAAATCTCCGTCAGAATCTTGACGAGATGCCATCTCCTAGAGAAATAAGAGCAACCAGAATGATGCAGCAAGAAGTCACAGTGACTTGTCGATGGTTCTGTTCTGTTCAGCTGCAGTTCCTCAACCTATTCATTATTATAAAATCAGTGATAATAGGCAACTTATATAAAAAATATTTACTGTTTTTTAATTAATCCTACTGCTACTACTGAAAACAAAGCATGTTTTTGTTGTCTTGGATAGATTACTACAGTTCTTAATCAAAGGCTACATTTAATAAAAAAAATATGTTGAAAAGGATCGTAAGTGATTTAGAATTACTAGATCATGAAGTTTTTTGAAAAATACAGGGGAAAAAAGGAATGGCTGTTTCTTACACAAACTAGTATAGCTGGTAATTACTGATATCACTCAGTTTATAAGCCACAATATTCTGGAGTGCAGTATTGTAAGGTAAAATTCAATGCTGAGCTAACATTAAGACAAAGAGATAATATTAACAAAAGTGACAGATTCAAAAGGTACTAATTCTGATAGTACAGGGTTAAATTTTAATAGCATAGGGATACAATGCTTCTGAAATCATGGGAATGGGTTCACGGGGGTTAGAAAGAAAGGTTAGGCTTGAGGAGGCCTGGGGAAGGGGATTAGGCCTCAGCAACAAATGTTTAGCTCTGTTTGTACTAGATCATGTACAACTGTACCTGCATGATCATCATATAATAAATGATATGATTGTTAAATGTAGTAATTGTTGGTAATTGAATATGATTATTGTTTAATCGTAGTAAGAATCATGAGAAACTATGTAATTGCAACAAGGATCATGAGAAACTATGTTGGGGGGGCCTGATGAATCAGAATACAATACACCCATATTCCCAGCAAAGAAATCCAGTGGGGATTATAGACTAGTACAAGATCTGAGGGCAATAAATGAAATACCCAAAGACATTTACCCAGTAGTTGCCAACCCCTACACATTGTTTACATCCGTAAAAGAGATATATAAATGGTTTGCTGTAATTGACCTAAAAGATGCTTTCTTCTGCATACCCCTTGACAAAGAAAGTAGGAAACTGTTTGCTTTTGAGTGGGAAAATCCAGGAAATGGAAGAAAGATCCAGCTCACCCGGTCACAGCTGCCGATGGGTTTTAAGAACAGCCCCACCCTATTTGGAAACCGACTGACAAAGGAGCTGGAAATCTGGACCAAAGAGGGGCAAGTACCAAGAGACCAATACCTTATGTTGATGATATACTGATAGTGACAGAAGAAAAGGCAACCTGCATAAAGGTAATAATTGAATAAATTCACTGGGAATGGGAGGATATAAAGTATCTAGAGAAAAGGCACAAATTGCCCAACAGACTGTGATTTACCTGAGATGTGAAATCTCAGGATTTCAAGGACAGAGAAAACTAGGTACTAACTGTATCCAAGCTATTTGTGCTATTCCAGAGCCCCAGAAACTCCATGAGCTGCGAGTCTTCCTTGGGATGCCAGGTTGGTGTCGCCTATGGATCATGGACTATGGACTAATTGCAAAACCCCTGCATGAAGCTCAGAACACACAGCCATTCACCTGGGGCAAACCACAGAAAGAGGCCTTCCTAAAACTGAAAGAAGCACAGATGACTGCTCCAGCATTAGGGTTACCTGATCTGTCTAAAGACTTTCAGCTGTTCATACATGAAAGGCTGCACCTGGCACTGGGGGTCCTGACCCAACGATTGGGAAGTTGGAAAAGGCCGGTGGGCTATTTCTCCAAACAACTTGACAACGTAAGTGCCGGATGGCCTTCACGTCTGCGGGCAGTTGCAGCCATGGTAATGCTGATACAAGAAGCCAGGAAGCTCACAATGGGAAGACACATGGATGTCTATGTGCCCCACATGGTAACCACAGTCTTGGAGCAAAAGGGGGGCCATTGGCTATCTCCAGGCAGGATGATAAAATTCCAGGTAATCCTGACCGAGTAGGATGATGTTACATTAAAGACAACTAACCTTTTGAATCCGGCTTTGTTCCTAGGTACCAAACTGAAGAAGGCCCATTAGAGCATGACTCTATAGAGATAATAGAGTACACCTATTAGGCAAGAGAAGATCTGAAAGATGTCCCATTAGAGCAACCAGAGTGGGAGTTATTCCCAGATGGAAGCAGCTTCGTGGAGAACAGAACCATATACACTGGATATGCGGTAACAACAATCAGTACAGTAGTGGAAGTAAAAGCATTACCACTAAATACATCTGCCCAAAAGGCAGAACTAGTTGCTTTAAACAGAGTACTAGAATTGAGTGAAGGGGGAAAAGTAAACATATGGACTGACTCAAAATATGCTTTTGGAGTGGTGCATGTGCATGGAGCACTGTGGAAAGAAAGGGGACTGCTGTCTTCTCAGGGTACACACATTAAACATCAAGATACAATCCTGCAATTGATAAAAGCAGTGCAAAAACCTGAGCAAGTGGCAATCATACACTGTAAAGTGCACCAATCAGGAAGTTCCAAAATTTGTGAGGGAAATAGAAAAGCAGATTGGACAGCCCAACAGGTTGCTTGAAAGGTGCAAACAGCAATGGCATTGATACCTTTAAATCTTAATGTATCTCAATTCAATTTGCCTTCAAAACCAAAATATTCAGCAGAAGACGAGAGATCGGGACATCTGCTAAATGCACAGAAGTCAGAAGCGTGGTATGTATCTACACAAGATATCCCCCTTGATAATGAGAGAAACGCTACAGACAAAATATAATGAATGTCATTGGGGTGCAGAAGCATCAGTAAAATTATCAAGATGGAATTTAATCTCGGTACGAATGTTAACAATGGCAAAATCAATAATGACAAAATGTGAGATTTGCTTCAAAAACAACCCAGCAGCTAGACGGCAAGCATAGTTAGGAAGAATTCGGGTAGGAATAGAACCAGGAGACTATTGGCAGGTAGATTTTATAGAATTACCAAGAACTCAGGGATACAAATATTTGTTATGGGGGTTGACACATTTTCTGGATGGCCAAAAGCCCTTCCCTGTCACTCAAATCAAGCAAAAGAAACAGTTAAATGGTTACTACAGGAGATCATTCCCAGATTTGGGGTGCCTACAGGGATTTCATCAGATAGAGGCCCACATTTTATAGCCACAGTGGTAAAGGAAGTGAGTAGATTTCTAGAAATAACTTGGAACCTCCACACACCATGGAGACCCCAGTCAAGCGGACAGGTAGAAAGGATGAATCAAACATTAAAGAGACAGATTAGTAAAATATGCCAAGACGTCAAACTGCAGTAGCTATAAGCTTTACCTATAGCACTACTGAGGATTCAAATAAAGCCAAAAAGTGAAATGTCAGTTGACGCTGTTAAAGATCACAACGACACAGACTCCGACTTCAGAAGACTGACAATGACTCCATTTATTTCTGAGAATTTCTTCCCTTTATACTATTCTACAAAGAACAACCCAATACCCTTTCTTCTTTGTGGAAGAAAAACAAACTTCTTCAATTACATTGGTCAAGTCAGAGGGACATCAAGAAGAAGGCCCTCCTAGGGAAAGGAATGTAAACATAGGTTACAATCAGGAAAACATGTCTCTTGTTTACAGAAAACTCTCTGGGAAAGAGTTTCAGAGAAACCAAAACATCACAGGCATGAACCAGGGCTACAGTCAGTCAGTCAGTCCTTATGGGATGCTGTTAGGATAGAAGTTCATGGATTAAGTCTATCATTGAGACTTCGATAATCTTGCTAATCATGTTCTTAGTGACTTGGTTAATCTACAGCATCCTGAAAAGGGAAATACAGAGGAAGACATCCTGGAACCAGAGAATAATGAAAGCCCTGACACCAGACAGGAATCCACATCCATCATCTTCAGGTTCCTCGGTTCATGACAGCAGCTATGACAACGGATATAACAACCATGGATTTGAAGATGAACATCAAGTATAAACTCAGAAACTAAAAGGACTGTATCAAGTGAAAACATCTGCACTCGTTATGGTGAAGCAAAAATGCTTTCAAAGGGGGGAAATGATAGTATAGGGTAAATTTTAGTAGCATAGGGACACAATGTTTCTGAAATCATGGGAATAGATTCAGAGGGAGTGGAAAGAAAGGTTGGACTTGGGGAGGCCTGGGAAAGGGGACTAGGCCTCAGCAACAAATGTTTAGCTCTGTTTGTACTAGATCATGTACAACTGTACCTGCATGATCGTCATATGATAAATGATATGATTGTTAAATGTAGTAATTGTTGGTAATTGAATATGATTATTGTTTAATCAGAATAAGAATCATGAGAAACTATGTAATTGCAACAAGGATCATAAGAAACTATGTTGGGGGGGGCCTGATGAAAACTGCAAGAATTCATGCTTGGATAGGATCAATGTATACAATAGAATATGGGTTTAATAATTAATATATAGTTATATAACAGAAAGGGTATAAAACATGTTCGTCTTGAAACCAATGTCTGAGTCAGATTTGGGTCTGTACCCATGATTCCCAGAGCTCTTCAATAAAAGCACCTGCATATAATCATCCCGTGATTAGGTGTTTCAACGCTAACAATTCCACATTTATCCAGCATGTGAAAAAGTGTAATTTATATGCACTGGGAGTATTAATGATACTTGCATGCAAAAGGCCCAAGTGCCAGATTCTGCACCTGGGATGGGGCAACCTTGGATGTATGGACAGACTGGGGAATGAGACACTGGAAAGCAGCACCACAGAAAAAGACCTGGAGGTCCTGGTCAGTGGCAAGTTGTACATGAGTCAGCAGTGCCCTGGCAGCCATGAGGGCCAACCCTGTCCCGGGAGGCATCAGGCACAGCATGGCCAGCTGGGCAAGGGAGGGGATTGTCCTGCTCTGCTCTGCACCAGGGCGGCCTCACCTGGAGTGCTGGGGGCAGTTTTGGGGGCCACAATATAGGAAAGACATTAAGCTCTTAGAGAGCACCCAGAGTAAGGACACAAGGATGGTGAAGGGCTTTGAGGCAAAGCCGTATGAGAAGCAGTTGAGGTCACTTGGTCTGTTCAGCCTGGAGGAGGCTGAGGGGAGACCTCACTGCGGTCTGCAACTTCCTCGTGAGGGGAAGAGGAGGGGCAGGCACTGCTCTCTTCTCTGTGGTAACCAGTGACAGGACCTGAAGTTATGTTGGGAGAGGTTTAGATTGGATATTAGGAAAAGGTTCTTTACCCAGAGGGTGGCTGAGCACTGGAACAGCCTCCCTGGTGAAGTGGTCACAGCACAAAGCCTGACAGCTTTGAGAAGTGTTCAAACAATGCTGTCAGACACATGGTGTGTGAGGGGTTGTCTTGTGCAGAGCCAGGACTTTGGACTTCGATGATCCTTGCGGGTCTCTTCCAACTCATGATATTTACAATCTCTACAGAAGTGACAAGATAGCAAAGCCTAGAAGAAAAATATAATTAGCATAACTGTTTTTCTTCCAGTCATTTTCTCTCCTTCTGCATTTTTTTTTTCTCTAAAGGTTTGACAGTGTAGAGCTTTTGTACATCAGCATTTGGGCTTTGCTTTTTAGGTTAATGGTTTTTGTCATGCTGTCATTTCTTGCTTTCCACTTAGATTCTTTCTCTCTGTCCTCAAATCTCCTGAGTCACAAGCAGAGACACTTGGAGAGTCTGACCAGCAAATGAGGCTTTCTCTGCGCCTGTGTGTGTGTGGCTTCCTACCTCAGATCTAAGCTCACCATTAAAAGTACACAGTATTTAAAGGGATCCAGAAATGACCTCTTCCTATTTCAATTAACTATGCAGTCATCTGATAACATTACTAGTTAATTTACTAAATAAAAGTATCACTCATGATCTGGCAAATGAAAGCATAAATTTTTCCTCTTATTAATACTTAGTATAAAAGAAACTTAATTCACAATTAGAAACTTACTCGAAGCAGGTTCCTTTTTCCTAAGTTGCAAATAATATTCAATCAGTGAATACAAAATCTATAGTCTACAGGGCTGTTTTTATACATTAATGAAATACATCATGGAAATTATTAGTTAAGTGAACTAGCACCAATAGCAAGAAATGCACAATGCTGTGATGAATTACTTTTAATAACGAAGCAGAAATGAAAGTAAGTTTGTATCACAGGTTTCTCAGTAAAAGATGAAGGAAATGCAAATCATCTAGCCAGACTAGATCACTACTCTGAAGGAAAATCTCTCCTCAATTCACGAGGTATAATAAGGTTATGTATGTTAAGACTGAAGCTGATGCAATAATTGTTCACACAGCGAACATCAAAACCATTTCATTCTCCATTCGATCGTGCCTATCCTTAGGAAAGCCAGTGTGCCTCTCCCACCTGGCCGCCGCACCTTTGAACAGCTCACTTCCTCATCTTTACTACAAGTCTTCTTTGCTAGGCAGGATCGATCTGCCTTTTTCTTCCCTAAACAGAAATGCAAGCAGAGAACTGACTGAATGGCAGTGAACACTTAATGACAGAATGTTTAGGGGAGGCGTTTGTAGTTAAATATCTCCTTCCTGCGACTGAAGTTACTGTGAGGGCTACAGGACCTGTGCACCGTCACCGCGGGGATGGCCGGTGCCTTCCACTCTTCTCATGTCTCTCTCCATGCCTTCAACCCCCAAGCTTGCTCCCAGCCGCCTGCCGGCCTCCAGCAAGCAGGTGTACACGCTGCGGCCGCCCCTGCCTCCGACCGACCTCTGTTCCTTCCTGGGCCCCATACCCTCTTTCTCACTAATCCCCTTCTTTTGGTAAGCCTACGTGTTCCCCAAGGAAGCTCCCACCTGTGCGCCTTCTTCCCGCCTCCAGGCCGCCCCCCGCCCGTACGCCGCTACCCCACCGACAGGAAGGCCAGGGCGGGCCGCTCGCAGCCCGTGCGCCGCACGGGGGACCTGGGGACCCTCACGAGTCCGGGCGCTGAGGCGGAGGCGGCAAGGGATGAAGATGAGGCACCCGCCGTGCCTAAGCGTGGCCGCGGGGATTTTGGCGCGGCAGCAGGGACGGGCCCCCCCCCTCCCTCCTTGTCCTCTCGCTGCCGCGTCTGCCTCCTCGCCGCCCGCCTCCGGCAGAGAGATGCTGCTGCAGGCGGGTGGGTGGGCGCTCCTCCCTGCGTCAGGAGGTGCGGCTCCCCCGGCCCAGCGCTGCCCTCCCATTTCCTCTCCCCCCGCCGCTTTTATGTCTGTCTTTAAACGCCGCCGCAGTGAGGGTTGGGCACATGTGGCTGCCGCCGCCTGCCCGCCGCTGAGCCCCGCGCCCGCACAGCCCCGCTCGCCATCCGCGCCCGCGGGGGCACCCGGCCCCCCCTTTTCGCAGCTGGCGCCCGGCGGGCGGAGGTAAGGCGCGGCACGGCACGGCACGGCGCGGCACGGCAGGCGCTGAGCGTGGGTGCGCGGGGCGGCCCGCGCTTTCGCAGCCCTGCCATGCGGCCGGAGCCGCGGGGAAGCGAGGCCCCCGCCTTGTGTCGCCGGGCGGGAAGGGGCAGGATGGGTAGGGGGTTTCTTTCCGCCCGGTGTCCGCCTTCCCGCGGGTCGGGGATCCCCCGAGCCTACCGGGAGCTGCTTTCTCTGTGGCGCCAGACTCTCGCTGGCGGGGAGAGAGCCGGCCCCTCGGGAAACAATAGCGAGCGCCCATGTGTTTTAACTCGGCGGTAGGTTAAAAGGATGTACGGGGCTGTTTTAATCAGCGTTATTACTGTTATTGTTATTGGCATGGGCGAGGAACTTGTATCTTTTTCCGAGTGAAAGAAATTTCATTCACCTCCCGTGCGTTGCGTAAAAAAATCGCAGATGGATGTGTAGCGCGTGTTCCGGGGGGAGCGGGGGTGCGGGCTGTCTTCCCCCGGGAGCACCGCGGGGATGTGCCTCGCCTGACGGACGAGCCCGGGTTCGGGGAGAGCAGGGCGAGCCGGCTGCTGAGGGAGCCGGGTAGTGTCGGCAGCGGCCCGCGGGCTCCATCCCCACCATGTGCTGCGGGCGGACGCGCAAGGGGGCGAGGGCCGGGCCGGGGCGCTGCATTGTTGCTGCGGAGCGTGGGCGTCGCCCGGCGGGGCCGCTCGGTGCCTCCCAGCGCCGCGCCACTCGCGTCTCTCGCCCCGCCAAGGCGGGGGCAACCCCCGCGGCCGGGGCTGGTGCGCCCCGGTGTCAGCCATGTTTGGGTGGGTATGGTAATGAGGACCTTCTCCCAACCCTTGTGCCTCTTGGATTTATTTTCTGTGCAGGATTTTGATGGTTGTAGCCCGCCCTGTGCTACGGCATGTCGACAAGGTAGATTCATAACCTAGAGTTTTCTCCTAGTGATTTCTTTTCGATTTGCTTATTAATCCTCCTAATTTTCTATGCCCATATTGCCTGGTTTTGTTCTCATTTTGCTAGTGTTAGAGCGAACTGGGATTTCTTCGCTTTTGTTGTGGAAGTAAATGAGATGATTGTAATATGTTCGCACAGTCACACTGACCTGGCACGCACGAGAGTTGTAATGGGATTTCATGTTTAAGTAAATTGTACCTTGTTTTACTTGTTAGAGACCACATTATCATCAACTATTTTATTTTCAGTGTGATACTGCTACATAACAAGCTCACTGCTGTAGTACTGTTTTCTAAGCCTAATAATTTTTAAATAGTATGTTACCATTTGTGTGTCACTGTGGCATACCATAGGATGTGGACCTAATTTCCTCCCTACAAAGAGAAGTGTAAATTAAGTAAATATTTTGTTATCTGATGCCATACAAATGTATGCTGGATGTATTATGCAGGCAGCTTTCTCCATTTGATTAAAAACCGATGACAACATAATCAGTTTTTTTTCCATTCAGCAGTATATTTCCCATTATCAGCATCACATTAGAAAGGAAACCAAAAAATAATTAGAAAAGATTACTTAATTTCGTTTTGTCTAATATACAAGTTTTTTGTTTACCCATACCCCTTACTAAGGTAACCATAGAATTACAGTCTATGCATGTAATAATACAGTGCATGCAGTGCATATCAGACACTCCCTTTGGGCTCAGCTCTGCACTTCAGGCTCAAGAACAAAAAATCCCATTGGTTTTGATCTGTGCATGAAAAACCAAACCATTTTATAGCTGTTCAGATGTGTCACCAGTACAGAAAACGGAGTGTGAGAAACTGCCAAGCATCTTGAAACTAGTTTTATAGCATAATCTGATCCCTGTTGACCTTTCATGTCTTGTCGTTCTTACATTTGTCTTTTTTCCATATTGCAAAAGCCCATATGCACAAAACTTTTCAAATGTTGAGTTCCTCAGAAAAAAAATCACAGCTTATTCAGAAGCACAATCTACTCATTGCAGCTATTCCTTTTGATTTTGATTACATTGTTAAGTAGTAGCCACTGCTCAAGTGGTATGGAATTACCACTTGAAGTATTTGTGGTAGAATCTTTCTGGGAAGATTTTTTTTTTTTTTGTTTAATTCTCTAGAGTAGTGTACCAGAAATGTACACAACATTAAGGACATCTTTACCTGTTTTCTCAACTACTTTCCATTTCATTCATCTCCATGAGTAATGCTCTTAATTAAGAGACAAAATACCTGTTGAAGGTAGCAGTTTACAGTCCCAAGTTTTATAGATCAGCATGGTAGCAACTTTTCCATATGACTTTAGAGATCTCTGAATTCTCAGTTGCAGAATAAATTTGACCTATCAGCAGGTGGCCGACTAAAACTTGAGCAACTCCATTTGTGCTTGAAAATTGATTCAAAGTAACCTTGCCATTACTCAGGAAATGTATTGAAATAATTTAGGGAAAAAAGTAACATTGACAAATGATAACCAAATACTATTCTGCTGAAGAGCCAGAAGCACAAATCCTGGTGAGACGGTACAAAGTGGTGTGAAAATGCCGTGGTGACTGCCAGAAGGATTGCAGTGACTGAGCTGAGCTTCCCGTAAGCCTACACTGAAACAGAGCTCTACATTCTTAGCCTTCACTCCTAAGGCTAGGGATTCCTTGTTTGTATGGGAGAAAGCAAAGAAAAAGTTTGTGTAATGCTGTGGACAACAGTGCCTCGAGTCATGGTGCCAGTAGTCTATTTCCCACTTTGAGGAAAAAAAAATCTTGCCAGTGGCAAAGGACAGTTTTGCATTTCAAGTGTCAGAAATGTGTACTGCAATATTAATAATTCAGCATGCTCTCCCTAAGCCAAAATGGAGAAGGGATGAAAATTGCAATAGGACATTTACAGTGTTTGATTTTCTCTTACAGAATTGGTATTAATTTCTTTCTAAAGACATAGGCATTTATTGTAACGTAACTTGAAAGCGTGATTCATGTAATGATATCAAATAATCAGATGTGATGAGAAGTAAACCCATGTGTTCAGTTTGGCTTTTTGCTTGTACGTAAAAAACACAGAGGAAGAAGTAATCACATAAATTCTTCCCAAGGACAACTTGATTTACTTATTGATCCATTCTAAAGCACAGAGGTCAGAGAATTAGGATCTCGGGGCAGTTGTGTATCTGGTAATATCTAATTTTCAGTAATTGATTTTGCAATTTAAATAACTTTAATAATTTCTTGAAATGTATGTTTATAACCTCTGGCGTCTGAGAAGTGTGATAAAACTGTACTATAAACTCATGGTTCTCTTGTAGCTTATATAGGCGAGTTTAGGATATGGAGATTTTGTTTTAAGTTGCCAGTAGCTGCACCTTTTGAGTTTGACCAACCAGGGGTAGAGTTTCTTCATAATTGCTGAGATTACTTCACTGGAAGGAGTTGTAACTGCTGAATTTGTTCCTTCAATAAAGTATATATAAGAAAAAACTACTGAGTAAGTGATATATTTTCTGTATTTGAATAGGAGGTTACAGTTAGCTCATCCTGTAAGTCTGAAATATTACAGTGAGGTTGATTAGTGAGAAGAAAATACTGAGAAACCTGTGAAAGCAGAAGTGAGAAATGACAGTAAGGCAAATTAATTCTTTAGAGATTATGTGCCCTGAAAAGAAAAACTGACATTTAAGAGCTCTAGGTTGTAACATTCTGTTTCTAGATGTTTCTGTTGGGCCAGTGATTTGGCAGTAGTCATATAAGCTGTTAAGATCAAGTCTGCTGATAATGAACAATTCTGAGAGAGAAACTTTGCGGGTTTTGTCAATTTATTGTGTTTGTTCTATAATAGTAGGAGGTCCTGTCACTGAAACTTGAGGAGACTAATCTGGACCTTAAATTTTTTGCATTTGGGTCTGTGCAGGGTTTTGTTGTAGGATAAAGCCATGAACAAAATTTTGTAGGAGTGGAGAAAAAAATTTCCTGGCAATATGAGACAGATGCAGTGTCACTGAAGTCTGTATAACTACCTGTATCTGCAGCAGATGTGAATTTGGTCTTGCATTTGTAAATAGTTTTGCTATAGTATAAATGTTGTAGACACCAGAATGAAAGCTTTTTCTAATGCATTTTAAGTCTCCCATAGCCCACAAAACTTATTTTTTTACAGTGTCATGAATGTGTCAAGAATGTTTTCTGAGACATGCTAATACAAGTATAATTGTATAGAATATAATTATCTTTAATTGCAATTGAGTTAAGCACCTATTGAATATATTTCTTACTTCCAGGCTGTATTAAACTAGGTAAGGAAAAACGCTAGATCATGTAGTTCCCGCTGAAGAGCAGCATAATGGTTGTTTCAGTTCATAGATAGAGATGGGCTTGACTAGGCAAAAAGGTTATGGTGTGTATTCCTATTTCCGCCAAAGAACACAATGCTGCATTGCAGCAGTAATTCAGTCTGTGCAATGAGTCCTGTACCAGTGTAACTCTTCCTGAAATAATTATCTGTACACAGATTCCCGCAGAGATAGCCATTCTTCACAGTCACAGTACTCCCATGACACCTGGTTTTCTCCTGCAGTCTTCTTCCTCTCTTTTTCATTCAGATATGATGCTCACTAAGTATTCCCATCATCCTATCTGCACAGATTTCTTTTTTGCAGACTTACAGGAGTCTGTTTCTCCTAAACCTTAGGTTTTCATTTTCTGTATTGGTTGTTCCCATCATGCATTTTCTTCCCAGCTTGTAGAATTGAATTTGAGACGCATTTTGTACATTTCCTTTTGGCGCAAAAGGCTCCTCTTCTTCACTTTTGCATACGATTTTCCCTCGGTGATTTCATACAGACTGAAGCATTTGGCATGAATAGCAATAAAGATTGTTTATGAGCATGTGTGGGAATCCTGACTTTTAGTTCCATGTCCTCTGCTTAATTGTACTGGTTTCTTCATTGGGTGTCAAAGGGAAGGTTTGGTGAACAGGAACATACGACACAAGCCTGTGGGACTGGACTGGTACACCGCACTGGCACCATCTGCTTTCAAAGCTGAGATTACAGCAATGTAAACTGGCTGCACCTTTTTGTTGCATTTTGCCACCCGCACAGCAGCATGTTGGTATGTAACTGCTTCCTCAGGGAAGAACACAGTGCTCTGAAGAATAGAATATTGATCTCTTTAATCCCTTCAATGGCAAACACTGAACGTAAAAAGGTATTGAGGATTATTTGTAATGCATTAAAAATGAAATCTAAATAATTTTGTGAAATTGCTATGTTTCCATCAGCAGTAAAAATAAGATTATAAAAGAAAAAAGTACACTGTGTTAGAAAAGGATGTTTTTGGCTTTTCTTTTCAGAGGGGAGTGCTGGTTTTAAGAAGAAATGCAATGTAAGAATTATTGTGTTGTAATTTATGTTGGTAAAGCACTGCTAGAAGTTTGTTAATACTTAGTTATATCAGTCGTTGCAATAGTAGTGTGGGATGTTTTAAACATGAAATTGCCTTACAAATGGCTTTTTATAGAGGTTTGTGCTGAATTTCCAAGAGCATGGGGCAGCTGTACTCATTATACTTCCAGATCCGTAAGTGAGGGGGTTTTTTGTGCCTGTTTTTCTGTACATGTTGGGAAAATCTCCAGCCTCGTAACTTTTAATTGTTTACTGGTATTACACAGCCGAGAGAACCAGAAGTACCGTGTCTTCTAGTAGGTACCTACATAGTGATTGGCATGCAGATCTGTCTGATAGAGGTGCCTTGGAAGGAGTCCGACGTAAGATTCATTGCCAGTGTAATGGTGAAGAGGAGCAGCAGTGTTGAATAGAACCAGGACAACTCCTTTACTACACATTCCATACAAAAAAGATTGTGAGAAAAGGACATACAGTGAGGTTTTTCAATGTGTCTTTTGGTACTTTGACTAATGAAGTTCCTTTGGGTCTTACTGCGAACGCTTGCAAGTTTGGTAAGTGGAGGCATTGCAAGTCTTATCTCCCTGTGCCAGCATTTCTGAATGCAGGCCTGAAGCTGAAGTAAAAGTTCTATAGCGAGCCTGGATCTCCCAGGGAGCTAATTTGGGTCTGAATTCCCTGTTGCAAGGGATTATTATTGCTTATTGCTTAATCTGCTAGTAATGTGGAGGTCTAATCAGGTTACTTCTGCATGCGGGTGCATTGAGTTGATTCTTTTTCCGTTGGAAAAAAACCCTAAGTTCCCACTGTGTTCTGAGAGAGAAAGTTGAGGTCTAAAGTTTGCTTGATATCAAAAAAGTCGGAAAAGACTCACTTTCATCTTTTAGTATGTGAAAGAAAGATTTTAGCATATCAAGGACAATGCTAGTAAGACATAATTAAAATCTAGCTCGTATGTTTGATTTAGTAAGTTTTTTGCAAAAGTTTGTTTATGTCAACTCAGATTATTGATTACCCTTACTTCAGGGACAGAATAATTTTCTAAATGTTCTTCTAACTGAACCATGTCAATTTCCATTCTGTTAAATTCCATCAAACAATACAGACACTTGTTAAGTCAGTTTAGGAGTAATTTTAGATTTTTTTATAAATTGAATTTTACATAAAAAAAAAAAAAAGGAAAACCATTCTTATTTGCTCATTTCAGTCATGGAAAAGTCCAGAAAAAGATTATGTTCTCCAATAAATGTGACAATAAAAATTTCCCTTCAGTGTTTTCATCTGACAAGTTACATCATCTGAGTCATGAAAAGGATGAGAAGCTGAGATCAAATTCCATGATCTAGATCCAAGACAGAAAAAAAAAAAAAGTACAACCTACAAACAAACCTTTAATAAGGCTAAATTATATTTTAGACATTTTACTTCTAATCCAAGATACTGGTAATATCGTAGTAATGTTTTAAAATACCTGACAAAATTTCGGACTTGGAGTCCTAATATAATGATAGTTTCTCCTAAGTATCACTTAAAAATCTGTGTAACAAATGACCGTTTTACTAAGGATTTACAAAATTAACTGTCTCCTCAAATAGTGCAGTATTTCTGTACAAGGCAGTGTAGAAACTTAACAAGCACTGGAATTAATTGAAGATGTTTGACAGAATTTTGTGTGATACTTCCTAGTTTAATGCTGATAAACTTCAATACTGGACTACATCCAAATAATGTGGGAACATAGAGTAGCATTTTATATGGTGAAATGCTCAAGTTCAGTACTCTGATGAGGAAAAAAGAAAAGAAAGCTTGTTCAGTCGTTCATGTTTAACTAAGCAGTGCTGGTGAGTAACTCTACTCTTTCTCCCTATTCAGACTTCACACAGGAGCATTCATATCTAGACCTAGCTCGAGCTGAGTAGTTTGATATCAGTCTTCTGTGCAGGTTTGTTCTGGATCAAAGAGAGGCTTTTGTGCATGTCACTGACTGCCTTCTGGGACTGCCGAGCACAGAGCAGTAGATGCCTTGCACAAACCAGTTGGGACCGCACTTCAAACATTTGTACCTGATGGTAGTGTCTCTTGAGAGAGGACTCCTTATTTGCTTTAGTACCAGTTCCTCTGATACAGAGAAATGTTGCTAAATCTGACAACATTGGAGAGTGCCTTTGGATTTGTGATGTGTGCAGACGGAGCTGTCCTCCATCCTTGGTGCAGTCTGGCCGGTGATAATGTATTGAATTAGGAGGCAGTACTGTTAGAACCTTGCACCAGTCTGCTGAGCATGCCTCCCACGTTTTCTTCAGCCCTGCAAATGTTGCAAGTCTATACAGTGATATTTCTGTGGATAACATACTGCTTAATGGAAGGTTAATGAGAGGGAAATTATTATGATACTGTGCTAGGAGTAAAAGTCTCAAGCCCATTTATCCTGAAGTGTAGCAGTGCAATGTTTAATGCATGACAGGACAGAGTGATGCAATTTTTGTTAGAATTGACTCATCAGTGAGATCTCCAGATAAATCATATTGCTGCCCTGCAAGTAACTCTTTCTAAAATAATTAAAACAGGTATGACCTTCTAAATCATTTTAGTAAATACTGATGGATGGCTTATGTCTTTTTGACTGAAAATCTTTTAGTTACTACAGTTAGAGAAAGATTTCAGACTTAAAATGTAGTCTGTACAATGTGATGTAGTTTCATATGTGCAGCTGTTTCGTTTTAATGTATTCCCTGAACTTAGTACTAATTACTGGAACTGAGAAGCTGCTCTCTAATTTGCATCAGTGGAACAAAGGGGAAAAAGAGTTTGAAATGTGACTAAAAGTAATGTTTGAAGTACCAGATGCTGTGGCTTATGGTCCCAAAGCTCCAGTAGGACTCCTTAAATGCTTCAACTTAATGTATTAAGTTTACATTTTGGTTCTACATAGGTATCTCAGTCATAACTAAGAGCTACTGAATCATGCATGTGCTAGAAGAGGGTGTAGTCCTTTGAAGACTGCAGTGCAAAAGGCAGAACAGATGAAAAGAGGCCCATGCTGACATTCATTTAGCCAAGATATACAGGATAGAGTATTAGGATTTCTCTCTTGTATAAACAACTTTTCCCCTATTCTACTGTTCTCTGTCTAGCTCATACACTTAGGTTTTTTGGTTGTTTTTTTTTTGTTTGTTTGTTTGTTTGTTTTTTTTTTTTTTTTTTGGAAGAACTGGTACCAGTCAAAGCAAAGCCTGGTTCTAGTCCCGCAGCATGTCAGAAGGAAGGTTTGTAGAACCCTGAACCCTTCAGTGACAGTGGTGAGCATGAAGCAGATCACAAGCCAAGTGGATTCTACTATGCTTAAAAACATTAGGCTGACTGCCAGAGCTAGAGTTGCTGAGAGGAGGCAGTAACAGAAGGTAAAGTGAGAAGACTGTGACTGGAGTCTTGGGAATCAATGAAAAGAGGTTACGATGGAGTTCAGTAGGCAACTGGGGTGAACTTCAACTTCCAAATCCTTGGAAATTTTTGGAAAAGGTAATTGCCTTGTTGGCTAGGAGGCTGGTAATTGTACTTGTGGTGACAAGGATTTTGTTTCTGGTGCTGTGAAGTCTCATCTTGATAAGCTGTGGGCTGGGTTCCAGCAGCTTAACGTCTTTCCTTTGGGTCTGGCACAGAAGGTGGTTGATCTCTCAATGACTGTGTGAACATTTCTTGCAGTTCTCCACTGCATGGGGTTTTGTTAGGACATGATGCAGCCTTCATACTATGGACCAGATGTTGCAGCAAGTCCATAAGCAAAAGCTGTAAGGTCTCATGTTTCCTGAAGTAATTTCTGATTCTCATCAGTTAGCAGTTCTTGATTAGACTTCTTGTGTATTCTTCACAGAAGCCCTCTTTAGAGCTTTCATGAAGCTTAACACATAATCTAAATCCCTTTTAAGACTCTTAACTCTGTGGATGGCTTTGCACACACTAGTTTCATCCCATGTGATTAGTGAAGAATTTATTGAAAAACATTCCTCCCCAAAATCTTATGGTTACTTTTTGTATGGCAGCTGCAAGCAAGACAGTCTGTCTTTTCAAATTATTGTGTTAAAAAAGCTCCATGTATTCAAACACAGGCATTTTTGTTTCTGTACATACACATTTGAAACAGCAGGCTTTTAATGGATTTGGCATTTCTAATATTTTAGATAGTTTCTTAGATACAGGAAATAATTAAAAATACCTAAAGCATCAAAGCTTGTAAAGAGATAAGCATCTCCTTTCAAACTATGACTGTGATTATATATTTTAGGATGAAGAATAACAAGAAAATAAATCACCATTGCTTTTGAACTACTAGGTGCATCCTCTATCAAAATTTTAATTGCTGTATGACTTTCTGAAATGGTCTGAAAAACTTAATTTAGTTTGGTTAAAATAAGCTTTTAATAAATTCAAGTACAGTTATTAAGTCAGGAAGTAATGGAGTTGGGCTACTACATTTTATGTAAAGAGCATATCCTTTTATACCTGATAAGAAAAATCTTGTTATGGTATCAAAATATGAGCAGTTAGCCTATCAGTCCTTGGGAACTAAACCAAAACAAAACCCTTAACAAGTGAATGAAGTGTATTTTATAAAATCTTTTGGACCAAATAGTGGACTTACTCCCTACAATTTGAAAGTGATTTAGCATCCCTTCTTGTTTTCTCCTCTTGTCAAATCATCGAGATATGGGGAAATGGGTAAAACAAAGCATGTGATTTCAAAATTAAGTTTCTTCTGCATAATAATATAATACCCTTTTTAATTGTTTTTCCACAGATAATTTCAGTAGAACAAGCATTCAGAAACAGAAGTCCTTATTCTTGACTCCCTGGTATCACAGACTCATCAGGCACCATCTTCAGTCTTTTTATTCAGTATTTTTCCCAAGCAGAGGGAGAGTCTACTTCAGTGTCCATCTGTCTCAGCTGAACGTCATCTCCTTGCTGTTTGTTTCAAATTACAAATGCCTAAAAACAGCAAGGTAGTGAAAAGAGAACTAGATGATGAGGTCATTGAGTCAGTTAAGGACCTGCTGTCTAATGAGGACTCTTCAGATGATGCCTTCAAGAAGAGTGAACTTATGGTCGATGATCAGGAAGAAAAAGATGTAGATGTTGAAGAAGGCTCAGATGTAGAAGATGAAAGACCTGCTTGGAATAGTAAACTCCAATATATTCTGGCACAAGTTGGATTTTCTGTGGGACTGGGGAATGTGTGGCGATTCCCCTATCTGTGTCAGAAGAATGGTGGAGGTAAGTTTTGTGATAAAGCTAGTTGTCTAGATGATGCTAACCTTTCAGAAATCAAAGTTAGCAGAGAGAGCCACAGTCAAACCTGCTCCAACGTGTCAGGTTTTTCCTTTAGTTTTTTCCAGAGCCTATGAGAAGCCCACATTCTCTTTATTTAGAAAGATGTATTTGTTAAAGTAAGTAGCAGATTCTTCAAAGATGCCATTTCCTCATTTTAGGGTACAAAGTTCTTGATTACAACCTTATCTATTGGTTAAACCAGTGACTACCCATAACACATAATTATGGAGGGTTGCATTGTTCAGGACCTGATTATTGTGCTTAAGTGTTCTTTATAGTACTTTGACAATAAATCAAGGCATTAAAACTACATCCACTTTAAAGACCAAAGCAGCATTCAGTCTTTTAGTATTTAGAGGTACTAAGTTTCACACCTTTACTTTCTAGCTGCTTTTAGCTCCTGGCCATTTGATCATGATTTACTTCTGGCAAGAACTTCAAAATATATCGGGAGGGGAAAAGTTGTGGGGTTTGTTTGTTTGTGTTTTTTGTGGGTTAGTTTTTTTGTTTGTTTGGGGTTTTTTTGTTGGTTGGTTGGGTTTTATTTACTGATGATAAGTAATTTAAATCATTACATTAAAGGACTGCATCTGTTCTTATGGCGTTAGACAGTGTACTATTTTCTTGAATAACAAGGTACCTTTCACTTAAAACAATAACATCAAGCTGTTTGTTAGTTGACCATCTGTGGTCTTGAATGCAGTTTTAAGTATGAGGCTGGAGACTTTCCTTCCTCTATGAATGCAGGATTAGTATTTCATCCAATGATATACCATACCAAATATACTACATTAATGCACACTCTATTGTGGCTAGTTACTAAGCTGAATTCAAAACAAACCTGACACTTTTTATGATACAGAAAGTGGATGTGTGCAGAAAATGAGGAATAACATTCTACTCTTACTGCTTTTTTAAAAGCTGAATAATAGAGCTGATGTAATTGAGGAGTATAGAAAACAGCCTAGAATACGATAAAAGTGTAATTTGTTTTCTCTCAATTCAAGCACAAAAAAATTAAGTTCGTGCTTTCAGATATTCTATCTTCAGGATAAAGATAAATTCTTTTATATCTAGTTACTGTTTTTTTGGGGTTTTTTTTGCTATCATTTAACTTTCTTTTTTTCTCTTTTATTCTGGAGAGAAAGTCATTAAATGATTAATTTAAATTATGGTGTCAAGATGTAGTCTCAAGGATAATGGACTAAAGCAGTTTCTTTGTGTCCCTTTGAAAGTCTGTATGTAATGTAGTTAGGAATTTTGCAAGCCAGTTGGATTCTCCTTTGAACCAAAAGAAGGGATCCACTGGTGTGCTCCTTGGGCTATTGGTTTCATGCCCTCAGGTGCTTTTAAAATTACTCTGTCAGTGAGGATAAATTTAATTCTGGTCACATGTAAATGAATTAAGTTAGTTAATAATTTCACGTTTCAGAAAAAAACTAAACAAAAGCCCTAAAACAGTAAACCAGCCAATCTTCAAGGATTATGACACTTTATTAATCAAAATTGAAAAAGTAACTATGATGTCACTTGAGATTGTAGTTCAGTGTTTTCTCCTATGCTGTGATTGCAGGAAGTTGGATGTATAACATAGTCTGCGGAGATGCAATGTTTTCTGCACATGCTAAGACAAGGGTGTATTTGGCTTTTAACTGTAGTTTTGCACCATTTTAGCAAATGGCAGCCTTCTGAACAACTGAGAAAAGGAATTGATCATTAGAGCTGAAGCTTGCTTGGTTTTCAAGTTAATCATAATGCGAGATGGAGAAGGTGACACAAAACTTTGAAGTGTGTAAAGTGCATTGGTACAGATATGATTGGTGAAATATGTGAAGTGTATGTGTGTGCAGATGGACAGACAGATAATTCTCACAAGTGCACAGAAGAGTAGGGGGAGGGAGTGAAAACTTCAAACACATGGTAAGAAAACCTACACACGATTTATATGAGCTTCTGTTTTCTGCTACACATATTATTTCAAATAAGTATTCTAGGTACAATTAGAGTGGTTATATGTAACCCATGTAAATATCAGTGTCAGAACTTTTCTGTAATCTGCTGATAAAGCTTTACTGTAAATACCTGTTGAAGTCTCTTGGTATAAGGTAAACTTTCTCTGAGAAGTGTATCACTAGATCTCTACCTTCAGTTTAGACCTTCATTTTCTTCCCTGTGTTTAAGGAATTTATACCTGGGAAATACTGTGTGAGGGGAGGTAAGTATATTAAAAAGTAGTAAACCAATAAATCCAGTTCCAATTTAAATCAAAAAGAAGTGAAAACCATAGTTACTCATTAGTTTGTTTCACAGCCACCAGTAAAAGAGAAGGCAAATCCTAATTGTGTAGTAATCATTTTTATCTTTTTTTTTTTAAACTTCTGTGACAAAAACAACAAAATAAACATAGATAAGACACAGCAAGGTTAGTCCAAGTTGATATATGTTATTTGAGAATTTTGTGGAGAAAAAATTGTGTGTTTCCCACCCTGTTTTCAATAGAGATTTAGTTTGTTCATGGCTGTGGCCTGTGATATAATGATACTCCTAATACTGCTTCAATGAGATACCTGTGATACCATCTTTAAAAGTAACTTGAGTAGCATTATGCTGCAGTGAGAATTTGGATGTTTGTAGATATCTTTGCAATCTCTGTTTCTGGGTCTGCTCTGTTCCACCAAACCAACTTCCTTGAATTTATTTCTTGTGATTATTTAATACTTACTCCCATTGCTTTAATTCGCAGCAACTCATAAATATTTAGAGTAATATCTGCTGTTTTTTATAGTTAACTAAGTTACAGCTAGACTGGGTAGCTCTTTGCTGGCTTTCACACTTGTCTTATTCCCAGAAAAATGTTTGTTGGGAGAGGTGAGAGAAAAGGCTGGTGAGCAGCTGGGATATACTTGGGTACACATTGGGGATGTAGCTGTAATGCCGAATGTATTGAGTGGAAAAAAGAGTCTGGGAGGAGACTGAGAGCACTCCAGGGTGCTGGTTTTCTTGACTCTGAGAGGGAGGGTGCAAAGGAGTTTTAGGCTCTGTGAAATAGGGGCTGAAGATGTTCAGTAAAGTTTTGAGGAACTGACTGTAGATCTCTCTGTCCTCACTTATTATCCCTGGCAGGCAATGCCCAGACCCCATCTGGCGCCTCTTCCACCCTTTGCAGGCTAACAGATAAAAAAAGCTGTTTCATCCTTGATAAAGGCAATTTGTGCTGGAGCTGAGTACGCTCAATTTAATTCTTGCAGTGTAGGATTTGTTTGTTCCTCCTTTACTACATGAAGGTGAATATGTGTGTTTGTTCAGATAAGCACAGTTCCTATATAACAATTTCATAACCTCTGTTAGCGTAACATAGGTTCAGAGCTGCCTCGGCTTCCTATGGGGGATAGCCTTAAAAATGAGCTGCTCAGGTCTACCCAGTCTTGGCAAGATGCTCATAAGTAGTGATAAACTAGATTTATTATTTCCTGCTGCTCATAGCTGTCATCTGGAGGACAGCTTGCACACCTTTAACTATTTTCAAACCAAGAAAATATTTAAAGTTTATTCTGTTTGGTTGTCATTTCCCTTTAGGATTGGCAGAAGTACAATGATACTGTTACATAATTAGAAGTAACAAAAGAAAATTAAATTAGCTATTCTGCTAAAATGACTGTTACCTTGGAAAAAAAGTGAGGCGTCTACAAGGTGCTTGCTACATGCCCAAAGATTTTGGTTGCATTTTTGTGAGCATTAACTTAATTTTTCTGATTTTTCTTCTTTTTTTCTTTTTAAAAGGTAAGTCTTTTTTAATATCTCTGTGATGTAAAAAATCAAAAGAACTACTAAACAATTACAGATAACAGCTGTGAACAAAATAGGAAGAATTGTAGCTTATAATAGTATCGTATTTTGAAAAGATTGACCTGGGTAGAGTCACATTGTACAGTTAAGTGGTCTGAATTTTTTACTGAAATACCAGCAGATTGACATTGAAGTTCTGTGGTCTAATGAAAGAGCACGGCAGTTGGGCTTTTTCCTCTGTTAGAAGCTAACAACCAATACAAGAGAAATGAGAGCAAAGCAAGTATTCCCTTGTATTTCAACACTTGAGTATGGATTCAGAGGCTTTATTATGTAGCTTTGGATCAATAATTTATATTCAGTGCCTCGAGTTCACTGATAACTACAATATAATTTTTTGAGTTCAGTATTAGCCAACATACTGAAACTGAAAATAGTGGCAGGAAGTCTGTCCTGTCAGGATAGACTATAAACCTACAGATAAAACAGGAGACCATTTATCAGAGTTTTCCTGACAAAAGCAGTTTCTATTTTGTAGGGGTAAATAATTTTACTTACTGAAGCTTAGTATACTCTTAATTTACAGTGTTTTGTTGCTCACTTGTCGTAACTTCAAAAATTCTAGCATTTGACTCTGAAAAAAAGTTCATCTGACTGTCAGCTTCTTGCTTGCATTCTGTTGGTAAGTGTCTAGTAAGCAATAAGAGCTGGGATCTCTCTTCAAGACAGTAGTAAACTTCACCTTGATTGAATAAGAATTAAATCCAACACCAGGCACTTGATTAAAATCTATCACAGCAGCAGCTAGAACAAATGTGGAAAGTTAGTATGTTTTTCAGGTTACATCAAAAATTGCTAGGACAAAAAATTCTTCTGTAATATCAAAGTGGTAACGGTTATGTTGCCTTGTGTTACTGCTTTTGAAAATATTTTCCAGCTCTTTAATCACTAATGAATCATGTAATTTTATGAATTTTTTTGAGCATTTATAAGAGCTTAAAACCAATGTCATGATTCCATCGTTCTATCGTTAATGTTGCCAAATGCAGTGCTTGTGGTAATCTCAAGAAAGACAATTTACCAGCTATCCCATTCTGGTGCTTGATTAAATAAAAAAAAATCAGGAAATCAAGGCAGTGCTGTGCACTTTTAACAATCATGAAATCTTCATGAAATCCCTTATTTTTTTCAGTCATTCTAGTGAAGAAGGATAAGGGGGTTATTTTTCTTATTGGGATGAGTTTTTTAATATGAAAGCCGATGTTTAAGACAAAAACAAGCAAAAAAAAAAAAAAAAAAGTGACTTCCCAGTTGAATAATTTTGTAAATGTAGAAAGGAGACCTGAGGATCCTGAACTATATATAATTGTAATATTCAGAAGGCAGTTTAGCTGATAGATGTAGCGGACAACTGATGGTAGGATGTTATTCCAGGCCAATTTATTATTCAAATTAGAATGGTCCTTATCTGATATTATAACTACAAGGACCCATGTTGTCATGCACAGGCAAATAAGAGACATACTGAGATGTTTCCATAGTGATTCTTTTTTAGGATGAAGTGAGGATGTCTTAGAGTTCTTCAAAGTATATCTAGCTTCAAGGGAAGACTTCAGCAAAAATTTGGCCAGAGGTGCTGTGGTTTCATGTTGACTGTGGGGCACAGAAGTGATACAGTTTGTAGCTGTGATACCGTTGTATAATCCAGCTGTGTCCAAGCTCTATTGTACTGAAACTCACACATGCACAATTTTCCATTATGTCCGCTTTGGGGACAGGAGCAAGATCAGAAGGAAGCTCAGCCGGTTTGAATAATCAGAACCAGCACTTCAGGTGCTTTGCACAAACCTAGCAGTATAGAGATGAACTCTGCTGTCTGGCTACCTACTGAATTACAGGGTTGTCATGTCTAATGTAATGTGGATGTAACACCACATTTACTCATTTAGTAGAACCTAACTGATAATTCTTGCAATTTACATTGATACTGCACCATAAAACACCACATCAGCCCAGTCTTTAAACATGTGCTTAACTTTGCAGCCTTGTGATTAAGGTTGTGGACTGGGACACTGAAGAGCTGGGTTCAGTTCCTGCTCTAGTGCAGTCATCCAGTGGGATACAGGGTAAGTCACTAGGCCCCAATTTTTTTGAGCTGTATAGGTTTGTCTCTGCTCAGCTATGCCCCGTCTGTCTAATTAAGATCTAAGGTATCATTTACAGTAGCATTATATGATATACTACCTGTGTACTGTTGGCTTTCAATTAATTGTATGAGTAGATTTTTTAAAGACAGTGATGCCAAAGCTCCTCCCTTGCAATGTAAATTCTATCTTGGAGAAATTTTGAGATTCAGTCAGGGGTATTTAATGATTTCTGCGTTACATGTTTTTAAGATAGTTAGTCCCCTCATTTTTGAATGTGATTGTTGCTCTGTTCTCAGTTTTCCTCCACTTTATTTCTTTCTGTCTCTTTTCTTAATAGAAAGTAAGTCCTTTGACGTTCTTTCCATTATGTGCACATAGGAAATGAACTGTGAGAGAGACCAAAGTACTGAATAGGAATGTAGCTGCTACCTCAGTAAAAACAATGCTTCAGTAGACAGTGTCAGACAATATCATTGCATAGCATATTATCATGTCATGAAAATAAAACGGAGGAGCTAGTTCATTGATAACATAGCCTATAGACTGTGAGGTACATGAGATTAATATTTGTCTGGCACGCCATTAGTTTTTCATAGCATCGTAGAATGGTTTGGTTTGGAAGGGACATTGAAGATCATCTAGTTCAAACTGCCCTGCAAGGAACCTTCCACTAGACCAGGTTACTTGGAACCCCATCCGATTGGCTTTGAACAGGTCTAGGGATGGGGAGTTCAAAACCTCCCTGGGCAACCTGTTCCAGTGCTTAATCGACCTTATAGTAAATTTCTTCCTAATATCTAATCTAAATCTACCGTCCTTCATCTAATGGCTATTCCCCCTTATCCTGTCACTACATGCCCTTATTAAAGGTCTCCAGCTCTCTTGTAGGTCCCCTGCTTTAAGGTTCTGTAAGGTCTCTCCAGAACCTTCTCTTGTCCAGACTGAATAATTGAACTTTCCCAGGTCTGCCTTTCAGTCCTGTGACCAACTTAGTGCCTCTGGATTCATTCCCGGAGGTCAACATCTTGTGTTGGGGCTCCCATTTTTCCTAGGTTATATTTCTTCTTTTTTTCCCCCCTAGTCATGAACTCAAGACTGCAATTACTCCATGATTTGTAAGATCTTTGTAATGGAAGGGGTTGTCCAATTAGTGTGTACTTCATGAGGAGCAAAATAGCAAGTGGACCTAAATGGGAACGAATGCCACCAGAACATCTGAGACCTCCTGCACAGCCTAGGAAAGTTTAGCTTTTCTAATATGAACTGTATTCCATGAGGTAAATTGCCTGCTAAGGATATGAAAATGCCAGTGCATTTTGACAGATTCCTAAAAAAGTCCTAGGAGGTTGACCCTAGATGAGGGAACTTGAAGTAGGATTTAGCTGGAGTTGAGGATAAAAGACAAATTGGTTTCTGAGCTTCGCTCAGCTTCTCTTTCTTCTCAGGAGGAAAACATTGATTATACAAGTTAGCAGCTCTGAATCTAAGCTTCTGATCTTTGCTTTATAGCTTGCTTCAACACGCTGCAGTCTGCATCTCTCAAATGTTTTTCCATAGCCTTGTAGTAGTTTCAAGCAGAAGTTCTAAGGCCTTTGAGTTAGTTGTCCAGCACAGTGGTCTATATTGTAGCACAAGAGCCACACAAAGTCAGGTGCCACGTTGCTTATTGCTGATGCCTGCATATTTTGTTAGCTCTGGTACTAAATACACCACAACACCAAGGAGGAAGTTAGGCTTGGAACGTGTCAGTGCTCTTAGTGTAGGGATATATTTGCTTTCAGTCAGACTTCCTGAAATAAATGGAAATGCATCCTTAAGTTAGAATTGTGTATGATCAGTTTCTGGGAATCAGACCTTGGGAAAAAAGAGGAATTGCTTTATATATATTTATATGTTTGTGTAAAGGTAAAGATGAAGTTACAGTTGCATTTTCAAATATGCCTTGAAGAGGAGGGTTGGTGAATACTGCAAGATACAGATCTACAGTACTCCGCTTCCACCTCATATTTCTTTCTGTTTGGAGCCTTGTAGCAACAGGCTGACACAGTTTTCATGCTTATCTGGGTAGCATCATTATTATGTACAGTATGAGGTCCCTTTTTGAGCATCTGAGAAATGGAGAAATTCAGAGATATCTTCTGAAGCTTCTTATGATTGAAGCTCACTCAGAATGTTGTATACAGAGTGTTTTCTATATTTCCTTTATATTCAGTCTTGCTGCTCTGTTACAAGTCGAGCTGTAAGGTTTTCTAAGAAATGTTGATTCAGCTTCAATGATTCTATATGTCTAAAAAGTTTGATTGAATGTCCAAAGTTTCAAACAAATAACTCATTTCAGTAATATCTCACTTGCAGTAAGGCTTACCTCAAATATGTTACAGTGCTTTATGAATCAGGTGTCTTTGGGTTTTTGATATCTTACAAGACTTACAGCCAAGGTTCAGCTAAAATTATTGTTGCATATGATCAAAAAAGGACACTAATTCAAATTTGAAGCTATTAGAAATTTTCACATTTGTTCTGTCAAGTTCTGACTCTTCCATTTACTCTGATTTATACTTTGTTCCCCTCATAGGTGCCTATCTTGTGCCATACTTAATCCTGCTACTGATAATAGGGATTCCACTCTTTTTCTTGGAGCTTGCTGTTGGGCAGAGGATCCGTCGAGGGAGTATTGGTGTGTGGAATTATATCAGCCCCAAACTTGGAGGAATTGGATTTGCAAGCTGTGTAGTAAGTTTTTAACATTGTATCATTTGCTTTCAGATGTTATGATTTAGACTTCCTGTTCTGCTGCAGGGAAAGGCAATTGATTTATAGCTGGGCATCAAGGTTAGTTTGCAGTGTTTTTGAAGATCTTAGAACTTGAATTGATTCATTAAAACTGCTGGTAAATATATGTTTGTTATGTTAGTCAACTTGTATTTTGTGATTCTTTTGAAATTAGGAACTGTGGAACAGAGTAATAGCCTTCTGGAGGAAAAATGCCTTTAAAAGTAGAGGTGTAACATGATAAATGTGGAGAAAAGTGAAAATTTTGACAATGTCAGGTACTTTAATGGGGCAAGTCATTCCCTTTTTCTTCTGATTAATTGAATTAAATTTAGGTTCATTGACTGATGTACAGAAATATGCAAAAATTCAGCAGGGATTTTTTTATTTACTTCATAAATGTAACTTTCTGGTTGTTTTTTTTTTTCCTTTTTACTAGGTATGCTTCTTTGTGGCCCTGTACTACAATGTCATTATTGGGTGGAGCCTGTTTTACTTTTCCCAGTCTTTTCAGCATCCGTTACCGTGGGACCAATGTCCTTTAGTTAAAAATGCATCTCATACCTGTAAGTCTGTGTTAACTTAAAGGTTCTTAAAATCATGTGAAGTATATAAAATTTGAGATTTTCAAACAAAAAGGAGAAAAACTACAATTCAAGAAGATATTTGTGTGCAAAAGTGTTCTATGCAAAAGTGGTTTTCTATCTTACTAAGATGTCACCTTATAATACTTGAAAAAATACAACAAAAGCTTAATTTAAGACACATACACTGTATTTGGAGACGCATCACTGCCAACAGCATTTTAAAGAGTAATGAAATTAGGAGAATGCTATTTAGTGTGTTGCAGAAAAAATATTTCTCTTTTTCTGATGTTGATACTGCTTTTTATACTTACTTGATGAAAAATAAAGGTGAAATAAGGATATTTTTATATTTCAACTAGTAGAATACTTCCTGGCAAAAAGTTGTTGGTTTACTAACGAAGGAGAAAATGGAAAGCTGTAAATATCAATGAAATGCAAGTGATAAGAGCACTGTTTTCTTTGTAAATGAATAGAAAAGAGATAATCAGTCCTTTGAGTTTTGTTGTAATGAGATGATCTCTTACAGACATATTCTATAACAGCATAAAATGTTTCTTATTCTGTGGGTTTGGTTACCTTGTAACAGTACACATTTTGTATTTTTACTGGTATTGAAATATGAATTATTTCTTCGTTTAGTTTCCTTTTATTTCAGATCCTAAATTTTCTTTAATTATTTTTTGAATATCACTTGAATAAAGAATAACCAGGGATGTTTGAAAAGTTGTACCTTTTTGTGGTGTCCTTCTCAGAGCTGCTTTCTTCAGTTATTATACAGAAGTAGTCAGTATTTATGGATGTCGACACACAGACAAACTGATAGTATTCCACAAGCTACTGTCGATTAATTGAGCAGCAGTAAATAAACAGCTCTTATCCTTCCTAAATATTAAGATATAGTGTTAAGATATACAGCCTAACTTGAGCAGAGGTAATGTGAACCTAGCTTAAAAAAGAAAACTATTATATTTGATAATATCTTACCATTTTTAACAGGTTATTTCCATGGAGATCTGTCATCTGTGCTAGGTTTCTTAAAAATAATGTATTTCCCCCCTTTTTCCATTAATTATCTTGATTTAGGGCATGCTTACATGTATGGTTGGTTGTCAGGTGTAAATAATTTAAAAAGAACTAAAGTAAATATTTTCTCTGAGGAAATCTTTCTATTTATATGTTATATGTCTGGATACGCACAGTCTCCTAAACTGTTTGGTGACCTGACTATAACAGACTTACAGTATGATCCAAAGAATCACTTCTGGAATATACGTAGCAACTTTCATTAAATATATCTGTCTAGGAACCGTTTATTTCCTTTTCTCATCACTTTGGTATCATTATGTTACTATTTTATTGTTTATAATGGTAGTTAAGTCCCTGTTTATTTGAGTGCTGTATCAAAGCAGAAACAATCAACAATTTGTTTTCCATATTTCTTCAAATTTGTGTTTGTTGCAGAGAGATAGTTTTCATAGTATGTAGTTCATAGTATCATATGCAGATAACGTAATTTTATGTGTGATGAATGGAATGTACGTCTTCATGTAAACCTGACTACTATTTAGTTGTGAAGTGAGAAATGAATTCTACCTTGGAGTAGGATTAATCATAATGCAGAGGAATATATTATCCCAAAAGGGTGTTTTAAAAGATATACCCAGAAGTTTTCACTGATAGCAGTCACTTTTTCTTTTAGACAGTGTGTTAAGACTTTGGTGAGTTTAGTTTCTTAATAAATGATGATGGCACAATTAGAAATATTGAGAAGTAGTAGAACACTGTTATGAAATATGTCTCCTGAACCCATTCTTTACTTGCTAACATCTCTTTGACAGTTGTGGAGCCAGAGTGTGAAAAAAGTTCCGCAACCACCTATTACTGGTACAGAGAAGCACTGAATATTTCCAGCTCTCTGTCAGAGAGTGGGGGTTTAAATTGGAAGATGACTATCTGCTTGCTAGCTGCCTGGGTCATGGTGTGCTTAGCCATGATCAAAGGCATTCAGTCGTCAGGCAAAGTGAGTATACTGTTTACCTGCATGACATTGTTTTATTTTGAAGCATTTCAGGAACATTTCTGTTCACCAAACCAACCCTCTGTTTACTCTTGTGAAATCTGTAGGAGCAGTTTAAGTGCTTTGACTCACCCCTGCATTTGTATAATCTCAAGTAGAGGAGTATTAGTAATTAAGCATTAAAATTCTGTTCAATTTTATTGAAAATGGTAATAATTTAGTGGGAATTGAGATGTGAAGAAGAATAATTCTGCTTCTCATCAGCATACATGTTACATGTAACTGTACCTCAGCTTTATTGTGTAGCTTAAGCCTTTGAGTTTTGAGTGTCTAAGGAAATAAGATACCATGTGTACTCACTGTATGATTCCAGTGCATTCACATATGCATGCTTTTGGCAGTAACACAGCTGCTTCCCAGGATTATGGATTGTTTGTTTTGACAAATGACTTACCAGCCCTTTGCATCTGAGTACTGTTACCTTGTCTTCTTCCCTTTGCATGCAGCCAGCTGGATTTGCTGGTGAAAGATTTGCGATATCTGTTGATCTTGGTGGGCTTTTCAGAGAAAAAATAATTTGCCCTAATAGCAAAATTCTTTGATTTTGAAAAGTTTGGCACTGACATGGCAATTTCTGTGACCTCCTTGGGGTATTTCAGTTAAAGAAATAAGCAGCAAGTTGAACCAGCTATTCATTTTACTGAAATTTACAGAATAAATTTTCTTTTCAGTGATGGCTAATGAAAGATCAGATTTGATTACTTATTTTTGTTGTTTTGACAGTAAGCATTACTTAGTGATTGAATTAATTGGTTATTTTTATACTTTTTGTTGATTCTTGTCCCCTTTCCTTCTGAAGACAAAATTAGTTTCCATTCACACTGCATACCTTTGCCATACCCAGTCAAAGTACTTTTAGAAAGAGAAGTATTTATGGACCAGTTTACTTCTTTGTTTTCATCTCATTGAATTAATACTGAATTTCCCTGGAAGTTCAGTGGCTCTTTATTAGTTAGTGACAAAGACATCAGGCAGTTGTATTGCTTTTGTACAGTACAGAATTTAATTTATTTTGCAGTCATGTGATCTTGCTTCTGCAGAGACAAGGGGAATGGGAAGTGTTCTGCATTTTTCTTAGAGCATATGGTTATCAATTCAGTCATATATCCAAAGGATACTGTGTAGTGAATGAACCTATTGAAAAGAAAGTCCATGTTAAATGTCATGTTACATTTTTTCTTACCTTCTTGTATTTCAGATCATGTATTTTAGTTCCCTTTTTCCATATGTGGTACTTTTATGCTTTCTGATCAGAGGACTGCTCCTTAATGGGTCAGTGGATGGAATTCGTCACATGTTCACCCCTAAGGTATGTACTTAATTTCTGTTTGCAGGGTATTAAAGTTTCAGTGGCAATTTGACCATTTATGAATGCTCTCATTTAAGCTTATTGTTTTCGTACAACATTTGGCTGTATTTCTGTTTGCTTAAAGTGCAAAGTTTTTGTTTATCTCAGTGGCACAATACCAAGCCCTAAAGTCCAAAGGCTGTAGGTGTTCCAAGGGTCTGTAGAGTTTCCTCTCTTAGGTGAGGGTTCCCAGAGTTGCACGCCTCTAACAAAGCTAAACAACCGAGAGTGCAATTTAGAGGATTCAGGAAGTTTAGAGAGTTCTAAATACTGAAAAGAGAAGTTTGCCATTTTCTGATATTGAAATGTCTAGTTCTGGGTTGTCAGTGCCTTGCTTTGAACTATCATGGCATACATAATTAACTTGTCTATTTTGAAAGAGAGCGTTGTTTTTCCTCCTTTTCAGAAAGAAATTAAGGCTGTTTACATAGTAAGTCCAAAGTACAGGAGACCTGTATTTAATAATAAAGTACTGTAAGTACTTGCCACTCAGTTTTCCTTATCAATTTTCTCATGATGTGCCAAGATAGCAGCAGTTCTAAGCATATATTTTTTACTGCCAATATTTTTGCCAGGAATGTGCCTTACACAGCTTTGGATTGTCTGTGGAGGTGATAGGGGATGTTAAGAATCATTGTTTAGCTTGAAGATACAGATTCTACCCACACGTATTTCAAATGCTCGCAACTACATCTATACTATAGGAGCAGCATGTTTGAATAGTCAATACTCAGGAATGTGTAACTCTGGGCTTCATATTGTATTGTGAAATGGACTTTCCAACAAGTCCACTCCACAATATGGTTAAGAAGAACAGGACTATTATTTCAAAAATGAAAGCTAAATAATAAGATAATCAAAATCAATGCACATAGTGGCTAATGCCAGATGACAGGTTGTTGTCAGTTGTTTTGATTCCAGGTGTTTTTGAGTCTGGAGAACTGTCATCCTATAAAAATGACCTTTGTCAGCTGTCACATTGATGCAGTCATGTTCCATTTCACTCACTGTCACCACTTTAGAAAGTCATGCTTGTGCAGAAACTTGCAGGCTTCTCAGGCAAATTTGGGAAGCCTCAGGAAGAGAGAAATGGAATGCTACTAATGAGAGAAAGTCTAAAGTGGAGGTGAAATACAGACCTCTATAAGATATAATTTGGTTTCTCCACCACAGTGTTGATACTTTCTTTGACTGAAGAAGTACCACTAGATACTGAGGGAAAATAATTATAAAAACTCCTTTTGGATACTAACACCTCTTCAGTGTTCACTACTTCATGAGTTAGACTTAAAATAAGTTACAGCTGGTTCTTACTTTACAGTTATGTTATACTTAATTATACCATTGTTTCAACTGTTCATAAATGATATCAAAAGAAAAATGATTCTTAATTTATTCTGACAGTCTCTAGTTCTGTATCAAAATTTAAGTTGTGGTTTAAATTTGAAGTTAGGAGGCCTGTATGTCACATGTATTATATGTGAATATAAACCTTACAAAATGTTTCTATTACATTTTTTTTTACTTGAGCACTGTTTTGGACTGTAGGTTCATATGAAACTACCTGAAGGAATTCAGACTCCTCCACCTGTTGTTTCATTTACTCCACTGTACTAACACTTTATTTGGGCATCCAAACTATAAAAAGGAGTGCAAAACCAATCCAGCATTATTGAAAATTGAAAATTATCCAGGTAGATAGATGTGAGAAGGGGGACAGAAGCATTTTGTCGGCCCAATTAGCTGAGGAAATGACCACATCTTGAGCACAGATGATGGCAGCAAATTCCCATGAGTTATGCCAGCACCGGAGAGGACTGGCACACATTGCTGTAGGTATGAGAGTGCAAGACTAATGTAGAAGGGGAGAATTTCTCTGTTTGGCATGGCTGTTAAACAGAACAGAAATTGTAAATAAGAAACTTCATGGAAAACCTAAAGAAAGGTATGTGAATAGCCCAGTTAAATCAACTACAGTAGTTAAACTGTAGGATTATATGAAACTGAAGTACAGAAACTCCAAAATTTCACATACAATACCTAATAGCAAATCAATCTAGAGTCTGTTTTGAAAGTCTGGCCTACGTGTATCCAAGAACACAAACTACTTCTGATGGTAGCA
The DNA here is from genome assembly GCA_027886175.1 of Phylloscopus collybita. Taxonomy (NCBI): domain Eukaryota; kingdom Metazoa; phylum Chordata; class Aves; order Passeriformes; family Phylloscopidae; genus Phylloscopus; species Phylloscopus collybita. Next base: position 41,076,299 of record JAJNNQ010000137.1, on the reverse strand, counting down.
AAAGATGTACTCTAGGAAGCGAGAAGTGTTTCGGTAGTTCAACCAAACACGGATTTGGTGCCGTTAAGAGCGTTCCTCGCGCTCCCTCTGGTGGGAAAGCTCGGGCACGGCAGAGTGCTGCAGGGTTAGAGCTGCGTGCAATAGCCACTTGTGCATTGTAATAATAAACTGAATTGTAAGTCAGGAATTATGGTTGTTGTCTTAAACACCTTCTCCCAGTTATGTTGTATTTCAGCTATATATAAGTGAATAAAGAAGCTTTCTGCTGCCTATCTGTAATAAATATTATATCTCCATGGGAAATTGACATTTTATTCAAAATGTAACAATAGCAGATTTATTTCTCCTCAGAGTAAGACAGTCTAATAATGCTGACATCTATGCTGATGCTTTTTAGTTCTACTTTTATGAATAAACCTAGGGCTTAAAGAAAATGAAAGTTAGTTGCATGAATGGAGGCCCTGAATCAGCTTGATCAAATCCAGTGTTTAAATTTGACACGTACTTCTTTACTTCTTTTTTGTGATATAGTATCTAGAAGAATTTGGGATAGACAGATGGTGACTCATAACTTTATAACATAGTTGTTTTTTTTGAAGGAGCAATGCAGTTGATCTGAGTGAGCAATACTGTTAAAAATGTTTTGATAAAAGGCTTAGTTGCCCCTGACATACATGACCCATTTAAAATAGGGTTAAATTCAAGGCATCTGACTTAAGAGACTTGACTCATGCACAGGTTGTGGAGGCAAGCGTTCGTTTCATATGTTTTGTTTTGCTTTACATATTTGCATGTAATAGAATTCCATACAGGCATGTGTATCTCATGTTCACCTTTTTTTTTTTTTTTTGTTAGTTTGAAAAGTAACAACAAAGCAACTTTAATCATACTCATTGCATTTATTGAGGGTTGATCAATCTAAAATACATCTTAAGTCTAACAAAGTCAGTATATATACTGTAAATAACAGACAGCTAATACTGTAAAACAAAGTTCTCATTTCTCAGTATAATTAGCTGCTATTTCAGTTACGTAGCTCCAGTAGTGTCTTGTTGGGAACATACTGTATAGCATGTTTCTATTCAATGTTTAGATAATATAAAGTAAATAGAAATTCTGGTCCATAAGTTTGCCAACTTCGGGGGTCACATTCAGCTTTCATTTTATCATAATGAAAATGTGGTTGTAGTGGAGTGTTAGCATTTTATGATGTAGGGTTTATTCTGTTGTTTTTTTCGTATAATAGAAATGCATTTTATAGCTGACATATATTATATCTAATTTCAAACAGCTTGAAATAATGCTGGAGCCCAAGGTCTGGAGAGAAGCTGCTACTCAGGTGTTCTTTGCCTTAGGGCTTGGATTTGGTGGAGTCATTGCCTTTTCAAGCTACAACAAGAGAGACAACAACTGCCATTTTGATGCTGTACTGGTGTCCTTCATCAATTTTTTCACTTCTGTGCTGGCAACTTTGGTGGTGTTTGCAGTTCTGGGCTTCAAAGCCAATATCATAAATGAAAAATGTGTTACCCAGTATGAATATCCATTTATTTTTTAAATTCTTTTTATGGTTTATTTTGTTTATGAACTAACACAGACCACTGAGTTTGTTCTCTCTGTTCTATTGTGTTTTACAGAAATTCAGAGAAGATTTTAAAACTTCTGAAAATGGGCAATCTCAGCCAAGATATGATCCCACATCATATCAATTTCTCAAGCATTACAGCAGAAGATTACAATTTAGTTTATGACATTATACAGAAGGTCAAAGAAGAGCAGTTTGATTCTCTTGGTCTGAAGTCTTGTCAAATTGAAGATGAACTTGACAAGGTGAGATCAAGTCTTGAATACAGATATTATGAACGGATGAGTATTTGTAAGCCTGAAATAAGCTGTGAAGTGTACCTACACAGAGTATCAGTACAGTGTACCTGTGAGCTGTGCGCCTATAAAGTCCTGGATGAAAACATGGTTGCATTTCAGCTCACTTGAGGACTTTTGGTCTTAATATAGTTTTCACTGGTTTATAATATATTTTGATCATTATATCATTCTTCTCAGGAGGTAGTAAGTTTTTTAAGCTCTGTTTTTCAGAAGAATTGAGCATGAGGGTTTTTTCCAAAGACTAAACGGAGATGTTACCTATTCAGTGTCTTAGACTGCAAGATATTCTAGTGTTACATACTACTTCACTAAAACTAAAAAATTATTATCTATGTATTAGGTAGTTGTTTAATGAGTATTATCCTGTTTTGAAATATTACAGTAAGCCAAATCTAACGAATTAGAGTTTTCTAGCTTTAGAGAGGCAAATGCAGATTGAAACACTGGCTTCTATATAGTTGCACCATCATCTGAAGATAAAATACAAAATTGGTGACTTAGACTTTTAAAGTTTCTATACTATGGCTGCTGTTCAAATTTGAAACAAAAGTATAGAAATTAAATCCTTTATATGCTTACTGAAGAAAGTGGAGTGTGTTTTGTAGTTGCTGTATGTAGTAGCTGTCATGCAACATTATCAGTGAAAGAGAGAAAGAAGTTCTGAGTGGACACAAGAGGAATATTCTTCATAACTAGTGCAATCAGCTATTGGACTAATCTCTCAGTGGGAGTGGTGGCTTCCACGTCGTTGGACACTTTCAAGACACGGCTGGACAGGGTGCTGGGCCATCTTGTTTAGACTGCTTTTGCCAAGAAAGTTTGGACCAGATTATCCATCAGACACCTTCAAACCAAGCAATCTATGATTCTATGAAAGAATTGTGTTAATGCCAATCAACTTACAAATTCTCATGTTTCGAGTAAATAGTATTAATGGGAATAATTACATATTAGATAGCATCTTCCCACTCTGCCTTCAAGATGTAATCAATGACACTGTATGAACATGAAATCAGACTTGTCAGGCTGTCACAGTACTGAAAAAACAACAAAAAAAGTTCATGATTAATGATACAATTTTTTTTTTTCCTCACTGACAGGCAGTTCAAGGAACAGGTTTAGCTTTTATTGCATTTACAGAAGCAATGACGCACTTCCCTGCTTCTCCCTTCTGGTCAGTCATGTTCTTTCTCATGTTAGTAAATTTGGGACTTGGAAGTATGTTCGGGACCATTGAAGGCATTATCACACCCATTGTTGATACCTTCAAGGTCAGGAAAGAAATTCTTACTGGTGAGTTACACAAACTTTCTCCATAGAGCAGTAAACTAAATTTTTTTGAGACTATGACTTTTTTTTTCTTTTTTTTTGGACATAAAAGTTTACAGAGTAATAAATCACTGTATTCCAAACTGTACTTCCATGCACAGGCGCATTAATATCTGGCAGTATTTTCCTTCCTGAATGTTACAGCAGCATAAACACCTTAAAACTTAAATTTTAATTTAATTTCTGTTACAAGTTTCTGTGTGGTGAGTCCTTTTGGGCTCTTTCAAAATACTTTCCATTCCAGACTGTGTCACACATTGGAGAAACCAAGGAAAAGGAAAGAATAAAAATTGCAAATGAAACTTTAATTTATGATGAAATTTTTATTATGCTAAAATCAGTACAGTTACTCTCTAGAGAAATATATTTTTCCCTGTTACATGTTTATAAAGTCTTAAACAAGACGTCTAGTTGTTTTGGTTGGGGTTTTTTATTACTTAAATGTCCAAAGTTATTTGAGGTGTAGCATGTTCATGTAGCTTTGACTTGTGGGGATTTATCTTTTTTATATAAAACACCAGAAAAGGTGTGAAAGTTAGGTTTCTGAAAATCTTCAGGACAACTGCAAGGGACTTGGTGTGTTATACACAGATTCAGCTTTTGCATCAATGTCTGTAAAAGGTGGCATAGAAAACAAATTTTAAGAAAAGGTGATTTAACATTATCTAACTCTAGGAAGAAAATAATAAACTATTTGAGAGAAATAATAATACATTTTGTAAGAGTTAACCTCCCATGCAGCAGAGCACTGCTTTTTTTTCCCCACTTGCTTTCCTTACTTTACTGAGATAATAAATAATATTTGATATATATAAAAAAATAAAATATTGTAAAGATATTTTATATTTTGATCCAGATTAATTTCACCTAATTTTGGATTACTTAGGTGCATCCTTAGCCTAAGTTCCCTGGGAGGAAAAAAAAAGAACACTTCAACTGTAAGAATCAGTCTTACTGATACTCAGCGTACACCTGATTTCACGATTTATTGAAATTTGGCTTACTTAAGTACTAAGCCCTGTTACTGACAAATTTAGTTGGAGAAAATTATATTGAGATTCATTATGCAAGATCAGTCTTTCTACAAATATATTTTTGGTTGTCCCTGAAGAAGGGACAGAAATGTTGCTTAATGTACAAATACATTTAGACAGATCTTAATAGAACTTTATGCCTTTTAGGGAATGATCTTTTAGGGAAGTCTGTTCAGACTTTGTATTTTTTAGAATCAGTCTTTTTAGAATCATAGAAACTTTTTCATTCTGTTTTTTTCTCTATATTTTCAATTCCAAGTTCTTTTCACTTCTGAATTCCAAAGAGTGAACTGATGTCCAATTAACATGATGTGTGATGTTTTGCCTACTGATTGATTTTATCCTTGTGTTTGCTTTACATTTAGTGAGAAATAGTCACTTGATTAATCTCTGCTGCTTAATCAGGACTGCTGTGATATGGTGATTCTAGTAATTCTAATTTCATAACTTCTCCATTTTGTAGGAAAGAGGTAGGATTACTAATATTCTTAAAATATTAGTAATCCTACTATCCTACTGTATTAGTAATCCTACAATCCTACACCCCCCTTCCCCCCCCCGCCCCAAACAGTAAAATGTTATTGACTTTACTTCTATGAAATTATGTGCTAGTTCCTCTTTGTCCATGGAACTTTGTTGTAGTTATAGCTCACATTTCTGTCCTTTATTCCAGTCATCTGCTGCTTGGTAGCATTTTTTATTGGCCTGATCTTCGTGCAGCGCTCTGGAAATTATTTTGTGACGATGTTTGATGACTACTCAGCTACTCTGCCCCTGCTCATCGTGGTCATTCTGGAGAATATTGCAGTCATCCGAATTTATGGAATAGATAAGTAAGTGAAGGAACTGTATCTCCCTGTCCATATCAACACCATTCTTTGCAATAATTATTACTACTTTAATTATATTGTATGAAGCATTTGCAATATACAGAGAAATACAAATAATTAGAAAGCATGACAATCTGGTCAAGCGTCTAGTCTGTTATTAAGAACAGGTTTGAAGCCAGATCACTACATCAGAACAGTGTACTGAAACACACAGAATGATTGCAAGAGGTCCAAAAACAGGAGAGTGCAGTAAGAGTCAAAATTAGAGGTTTAGAAAGGAAGCTGGATAGGAAGGTATAGGGAATTTGTATCAACAAAGACATCAAGAGTAAGATTTCAAAAACAACCATGGTCTAAGCAACAGATGAGGATGAGTATTTCAATGCAGTATTCCAGGCAGCCTGAGAAAGAAACAAAGCAAACTCTAATGGCAGTAAAAAGTTTCAATTTATGAACCAAATTTAGTTTGGGGTGTTAAAGCAATTAATTTTTCTTTGCATTAGTTGAGACAGAGGAGATGATAGCAAAAACAGGCTCAAAGCTTACTTGGAAGCAGCACAGTTGATGACAGTAAAGTGAGCTGTTGGAAATGGATGAAGGGGAATGACCAAAAATCTCTTTTTTTAGTTTTGTTTTGTTTTGTTTTGTTTTTTGTTTAATTCCTTTTATATCCAAAACCAGCAGAATGTGTTCAGTAAGTGAGATCAGTATGTGCCATGCTTAAGGAATGGAAGAGTTTGTATCAAAAATAACTTGTGTCCTGAACAGGTCAAACAGAGCATGCTGTATTAACATGTTGAAGTAATTAAAATATGTATAATTCGTTTGCATGAAGAAAAAGTGTGACATAGAATTTGATCTAAGTAATCAGCCAATCCGTTGTCACAATGAAACAAAACTATAAGAAGAAAATGAAATTTTATGATTTCCAGACCTTGTTTCTGGACTATGCATGTAGTAGTTGGTCTACTTGCTCGTTAAGGGAGAATTCCAACTTGGACCACATGTATAATCCTATAACTGATCATTTAGATATAAAAATACCATGTAGGTTATTTTACACATGCAACCAAAAGATAAAACAGAGGACCTGGTTATAAGGTTGGTAATGTCCAAGCTCTGTAAGTGGAGGTAGACATGCCAAAAGTCAGCACCTTACCTGTGAGGAAGTTGATATTTAGGCATAGCTAAAATATGGTAATCCTTTGTTTATGACCACAGTGCAGTTGATTCATGTTTCCAGAAGGGGTTCTGACAGGATGCAGTGAAAACCTAAAAGCCAAGTTTCTCATTTGTAATGACCACCCGAGTGTTCCCTCTGAAGTATTCCTTGTATTTCTTCTGATGTATGTTTCACCAGAATATCCTTCAGGAACCTAGCAATTCAGTTTGCAAAAACAGTCAGTGTCAACAGCCTCAGGCTGCCATTGGCTGTGATAGTACCAAGAGTTCCTTGTAGATGAAGTTCCTTATAAATGTCTTATTAGACATAAAGTCTTTGATCAGACAGTAGAAAACCAAAGCATAGCATCCAGAGGGTGCTAGAGAAAAGAGACAACGAGACAACATGTGAATTTCTGTAGCCAAGAAGGAAAATCTCCCCTGCTGGAATCAGTGCTATAAGGAGCTTGAGCTAAAGGAGACACTTAGAAGAGGATAAGTAGGATGGATACAATGGAAGACTTTTAAAGTAAAGATAACAGATTCATGTTCAGCTGGAAGAAGGAGATCTCAGAAAGAGAAGGCTATCTATAGAGGGCACAATCCATTTGTAAATTCAGCTTCCTTTTAATGATGTGTTTTATTTCAGTGTAAACAAACAATGGAATGCCTTAAGCTGTGCAGTTAAAATTTTTTTCTGAGAATTTACATGACAGAAGCATCACATGTGTAACTGCTTGGAAAACATCTTTCTATAAGAGCTTTTTTGAGATTTCAAAAGGGAGAGGGACCACAAGGGAGTTAAAACAATCATTGCTTGTGCACACTCCAAAAGAATTATTTCTAAAAGCATTCTCTGTTTCTACTGGGTCTGAAACCATGTACTTCATCATGACTACAAAAATAGGAGTTTTGTTCATGTCTTAACTTAAAATTTTGAGGAGAAAGGAGGCAGTTTTATAGCTTGGCAAAGTTTTGTTTCAGCAGCTTATATGATGCAAACCATAGCTTATGCATAAAGGTTTTTTAAGGCTGCAGCACATGTGTGGGTTCAAAACTAATATTGCACAGTCTGTAAGATGTGCTGGTAAACAACCTAGTAGACAATACAAGAAAATGTAAAAAAGAAACTTATAAAAGAAAAGTGCGTTTAAATATCTTCCAGCACAGTCCAGCACGCAGCTTACTAAATCACTGCACTGTGCAGGATTCCTTTTGTTCATCTGGTCTGAACTCCTAGTATAAGCTCTATTTTTCAGCCCATCAAGTAATTTAAACTACAGCTATTTCTATATATGTATTTTTTCCAGTCTGTTGATTCCCTCAGGTTAGGTGTTATGTATTGATTATAGCACTCAAAATCTCAGTGTCTACATTAACAATAACATTTTAATCCCTTCACAGATTTATGGAGGACCTGAAAGATATGCTGGGGTTTTCTCCAAGCCAGTATTATTACTACATGTGGAAGTATGTTTCACCATTTGTATTGTTATGCTTGCTGGTAGCTAGCATCGTCCAAATGGGATTAAGTCCTCCTGGTTACAATGCTTGGATTGAAGATACGGTATGTATATAGTTTGTATGTATATATGATACCATCATCATCATAGTGATCATACCTGAAGCATTTGAGAAACACATGAACAGACAAAAAAAATACAATTAGAAATTCAAAATCAGTGTAAATAATGACATGGTTGCTTTTATCTCAAGTAACTTTGATGTAAAACCAACTTTTTTTAATTTTAGAGTAGTTCTACTTTAAAATATAACTGATTGACACAAACCTTTATGCTCTGGGTGACTTTTATTTTGTAATGTATGATGAAATTCTTAATGATGGGAGAGGTTGTTCACATTCGTTAAATCTTATTTTACTGCAGAAAACAGGTGATAACTGCATAAATCATTTCAGATATCGCATCAAGTTTTTTATGTGGAATTAAATATTGAGATTTAGCCATGTCATAATTTTTCCCTTTGGGAACACGTATCACAATGTAGGTAGAAGAGGTATTAAAACCTGTCTCTGATAAGAACTTCTCAGGGCGAGTGGCAAGACCGTTCTGAGCTTTGACTTCAAAAAGAGATTCAGTCAAGGTAACTCTGAAGACTTCTGCAGAGCTCAGCTATTTCTACAGAGTTTTTATGCAAAATGGAGAGAGAGAAAATGTCAGAGAAATTCATCTTACAAAACTTTCCCAAATTAGCTGGGGTAGGGGCCAGGGGGAAGTTACAGCAAAGACTGGTAAAGGATAAACAGAAGAGGCTTTACTATAGGTAGATAGTATGCCTGCCTCTATCCAGAAAACTACATGATTCTCAGAAAAATGCTCTTGTTACATTTGATTCTTGCCCCCAAAACTTACAAAGAGAAATACCATAAAATACCAAACATGCCATTCCTTTCCACATACAAAATTAGGCAAATGGAGCCTGTTGGCCATTGATGCATGGATGCAGTACAGATGTGGGGTGTAGTCAGTGCCCCAGTATTATAGTTTACCTGAAATTTGTGCAAAGTGCAATAACTGAGATGGTTCCTGTCTAGACCAGCTATTTGCCTACAGAACAATTTTCCAGGCATAGTTACAGATACCACTGCACACTTGTCTGTCCTGGACATCCTTTAAAGGATCAGGGAACAGCTAAGAGAGAAATGTAACAGTAAGCTCAAAGTGAAAATCTTGATTTGTGTGCTGCTGAAATGCTCTCAGACACTGTTCAACAGTGTTTTAGTCCTGCTCACTGGCTGAAAGATAGCAATCCTTCATCTCCATGACTCTTCAAATTTGAGATCTGTAGTGGTGCCCACACTGTGAGTGCAGTGGAGTATGTGCTTGAAAACTACAGACCTCAGTGAGGACTGCAGGTTTTTGTTATTTTTCTGGTAAAGATGTATTAATAGTTTTTCTATTGTGTTTCTCAGGCTATGGAAGAGTTCCACAGCTATCCAACATGGGGAATGATTGTCTGTATATCTTTGATGGTGCTGGCCATACTGCCAGTCCCAATAGTCTTCATGGTACGCCGTTGCAACCTTATTGATGACAGTTCTGGTAGTTTGGCCTCTGTATCTTACAAAAGAGGGCGGATAATAAAGGAACCTGTTAATCTGGAGGGAGATAGTACAAGTCTGATTCATGGGAAGAGTCCAAGTGAAGTGCCATCTCCGAATTTCGGCAAAAACATATATCGCAAACAGACTGGGTCACCGACTCTGGACACGGCTCCAAATGGACGATACGGTATCGGCTACCTGATGGCAGATATGCCTGACATGCCAGAGTCTGACTTGTAACCACAGGGAAAAAAGTGCTGTTTGTTTCTTCTCTCACTGATCACGGCCCTGCTGGGAGAAGTGGTCAGTGTCACTTACTAGGGTGCGATCTCAGGTGCTCCATAGTGACAGTCTTTAAAATGTCATGACTGTACGTGCTGGTTGAGAAAACTCCCTTTGGATTAATTCTCTGAGTTTGTATTTGCACTGAAGGAAACATTCAAATTCAATGGCAGCCTACATCTGCCAGCATAGCCAAGAATTTGATTTTTGAATTAACTTCTAAATTTAAAGCTTTCTATTTCTGAAGCCCAGGTCTTGCTCAAATGATAAAATAATTCTGAGGTTATATCATTGAAAATCCATTTTTTTTCTGCTGAATTTCAGGTTAACTCCCAAGTATTAATGGTGAGCTCAATAATAGTTCACCAAACCTGTGTTTGTGTAAACACCTGTATATACCTTATGTAGATATGCTGTACTTATTTTATTAGCACTGATAATTACTTAGGCTATTAGCTGAGTAAAAAACAAACCTGCAAACTATTTTCTTATGTAATAGCTGTATAGAGCAATAGTAGTAGAAAATCAAGGAGTAGACTTTTAGGAAGGCGATCAAAGATTCCCTGTTCACTGGGGACTGCATAAACTGTGGCTGTATATTTTGTGTAAAATATTTGCTTTTTCAGTGTGAAAACAATGTTAGAGTGAGTCACTCCAAGAATCTTAAGGATTGTGCAGATTCTGCATTTTTTTCTATGCTGTGTGCCTAAAAAAGACCTTGATATTTATTGTGGTTACAAGATTACATATATATTATATTTATATAATATACTTGTAATGTAAATATGTATATTCTTCTGTATGTAATTGTTTCAAAAGTTGAAGCAAGATGGCTTTTTAAATTAGTCTCCTTCAGTTTTGCTTCTGTTTTATGCAGATGATTTTTTTTCAGTCAATAATTGTTAAGAACTGTATGGCATTACATTTTAACCTATGAATAAAGAGATTGATAAAGTATTTCTCTGTGATATCCTAATACACTTATTACAACACGCCCTGCTTTTTCCTCGTCTGGACTACCTGAAAGACATTTACTAGATGAATAGAGATGCTAAAAGAACTTGAAAACAAAAAATCAGTCACCCTAAACTATTGGACAGGGCCATTTACTGTGAATACGGGAGGTGATGTAGCATTGTAAACTGGCAGAATAATCTGGAGGCTGGTACATGATCCATTCCTTACCTTGAAGTGTTTTAAAATTAGGCATAAATTCTGACTTTTCTACCTCTAATAAGCAAAGGGCAGAACCTGCTTACATTGTCCCAGCATCAAAGAACCAGATTAATTTATTTGAGGTAACTACAAGTCACTGAAGCTGTGTCTCAATACTACAGTTTTGAGCATGTCAGTATGGAAAAGCTATGTCAAATAAATGGAAAGGAGCAGAATCTTAAGCCAGAGCACTTAAACAACTTGATAGAATTCCTTATGGATAACTCTTTTGTCACAGGAGAATGATCTCAGATAACTTTCTGCTTTTAACCTGAGAGTTTTTGAAATAACTTTTAATCATCAGGAAGTTGAACTAGTAGCATTAGTTGACAAAAAGCTATATTTAATTATCAGGCTTATTTTACATGTGATGGAAATTGTGCACCTAAAAAAGCATTTAAAGAAGTCCCTAAAATGCACGTATTGGAATATATGGGGTAGAGTGGCATAATTTAAGTAGCTTGTACTTTTGTAACTGATGTATTGGCAATATTAGCACATATGTAATGGCTCACCATTAAAGACAGAGCAAGCATGTACAAAATACTCCTGCTGTGGCAGAGCAACAGCAAATTTCCACCATCATACCACATCAGGCTTCTAAAATGACTGTTTGGGGTAGTTGCCATGCATCTACCCATCTACTGTGCCCAGTCCACAGAGTGCAGAATTCTGGTCTTACAGATGAGTTAGCTCTACTGACATATGCTTTTACTTACATAAACCCTATTTTTCAATGTAGAGTCATGGTCAAATGTTGCTACTACAGAAGAGCTCTTAAATGTGAGCAAGATGGTACCATTGCAGTGCAATAGCTACTCCTGTTTAATGCATCACAAAAGGGACTAATCTGCTTTAGCCGTCTGCTGAAGATTATTCTGCTGGGGAATATATGTCTGCCCTTTTGTTCTTTACTTCAACACTTCTAATAAGTATTAAGATTTTCCACTCATTTAAACCACTGGTTCTCAATTGGTTGCTTCCTATCGACTCCAGTTAGCACATCACCTCGGTTTCATGAAATGTTTGTCCTGTCTATTGTCAGATGTTCAGTTCATAATTTGATAATAACTATGATTGAACATGCCCAAGTGCAGAAATTCTTTAGCTCTGGTTTAGTATCATGGTCTCTTAAAAAGGCACAGTTGGTCCAGCCTAAAGAAGCAGTATTGGTCAAAAAAACCAGCCAGATGTGAAGATTTAAAAAAAATCTAAAAGTAATTACTGTAAAGTGTGACATCCAAGTTCTTACATATTAATGAAAGAACTACTGAAGCAAAAAAAGAAATTGTATGCACATTTACTGTTAAAGCCGAGGGAATTTACACTGCTTTGGTACTTCATCTTTGGGAGCAAAGTAGTAAAAGAGGGCAGAAGAGAGAAGTTTCATATTTATCTGCTTAAAAGCCAGAATGTCTGTGTGTCATGTCAGTCATAGCTACAATTAATCTGGGGTGTGAGAGGGGTGGGTTAAGGAAGAGACTGTTGCAGTCAGTCATGCTTAAAATTAAAGAAAATCCTAATTGAGTCTTAGGCAATTTTGTTCTTAGGAAATGGCCTAAGAGCAAAGTCATCCATGTGGAAAGTAAAAATAGATTTCCAATATAATTATCTCAGAAGGCATAAGGTTCTTCTAACCAGTATTATTTTTGGGATCTGATTTTGCTACAGAAATTCAAAAGAATCAGTCACCATTAATATGGCACAAGTGAAGGCCACATAATTACCTCCATACATTTTCAATGGAGGTTCCCAAATTCTGTGAAGTGCAGGATAGACATACAATCATGATGCCTGTTTTTAGTCTTTTTTGATGGATCAAAATTTTATTGATACCATAAAGAGTATCATGCAGTGAAGAAAGAGAATAGAGGGGGGGAAAAATATGTAAGCATGAAAAAGGGGAAAAAGGGGGAAAAGAGGAAAAATAGGGAAAAAACGTTGAACAATTGTAGCCCTATTCTCAGGAAGCAGCAGATACAGTCCAGTTGATGAATCCTTATCCTGCCATAAGGGGACAGTGGTCTTGCCACACTAGGGAGGAATCAGGTATGATTGTGATAGCAGTAGCCAAGAAAAAAAAAGGGGGTGTTGGCAAAAGAATTTTAGATACTCTGAAAACACTTGCCTGTATTAACCACCATGGAGCACTCAAATGCCCTGTTCAGGTGACATGCAGAGTATTCCAAAAAAGCTTTCTATTTCTACCACATCTTTGAGAAGTTAGCAGAAGGACAGTTATGCGATTTTTTTAAAAATGCAGGAGATTTAATATAAACATCTAAATGTCTAGCTCCTGTGGTTTGAGGAAGAAGGAGGGAGTTGAAATACTAGCTGTAATTTACGTGTCTTGCCACTTGATGGTGCTCATATGTCATGTCTGTTGGTGAAATGGACTGCTTGGGAGTTTTGAAAAGGGCAGAATAGTGTATTTATATTCTCTATCAAGACAGGACTTCTGAATGATCATGGTGTTGCTAAAGCTCAGAACTTTAATATCTGTTCCTTCAGCAACTTTCATACATATTTGGGGTTTTATTTTCAAAACCCCCCAATTTTTAATGTTATCAAAAGCAAAACCAAGCTGACAGTATCCCATTGCCAAGAAGTACACTTTTGGATCTTGAGAGCAGGCAGTAGATTCTGTACTCAAAATATTGAGTCAATATTTTGAAGCAGTACTTTCTAATGTCTAATGTTATTATTTTTAAATATCTTATTATTTGCTATTTTTATTTCTTAAATTAGCGAAGTAATTAGTTTACAAATTAGTGGAATAAGAGAATCTCTGACTAATATAACTACTAACACTGATAATTATATGAAAAACTTCAGTTCTTCAAAAAGTGCTCTCACTGCCATCATCAGTAAATGATTGAAGTTGCCAGGAGATAGATGAAGGGTGTTGGGGAGGTAGCAAGGAACACTGAGAAGAGGCAGTAGCTGAGGGAGTGACTCTAGCCTGCAACATTACTTGTGTGGAAAGCAGCTACTGAGACACCTGGTACTGTTTTAAGAGTAATACAGCTGGTGAACGTGCCTTGGGCATCTGCTTAACCCTTTTGGTAAGGAAGGTGTAAAGCATTTCTCACTAGCTCTGACAAAACCACCGTGTCTTCAATTTATACTGTATTCATCATTACTGACAACTAAATGAGCGAGGAAGATTAACCAAGACAACCTTGTCTGAAATCAGCATTGGTACATGTCTTTAGTGATTTTTATCCAGCAAAATAGAATGGCAGTGAGAGCCATGGCATAGTCTTTAAATTAGGGTGTTATGATAAAGAATACATTCAGTGAAAAACTGGATGTAGACATTCTCCCTTTTTTATTCATGCCCATGTCATTTTCTGATTTTGTGGTGCCCTCTGAGTCTTTCATGTCCAACCCAAACTCAACAGGTGAAAAAAGAAGAGTATGTTTTCCAACACTAGAAGTTCAAAGATGTGAGATACTCAACTGAAAGAAGCTGAAGTGATTAGTGAAAAGAAGAATGGTGTGAAAAGGCAAAAGAAATTTCCTTCAAAGCAAGTCTACTTGATTTTCAGCGCTTTGACTCAAGCAAAAAGGAAACACATACAAAGAAAGAGTCAGTTTTGCAATCCTGCAAATAAAGAATTAAGAAACATGTCAAAAGATTGATGAAAGGGGTGGAACTGAAATGGAATACATTAAAAGAGGAAGGAAAAAGATACTGAGGAAATAAGACTCATTCAATAAATGACAAAGTGTAAACTGAACAGGTAGTTGTTGATCAAAATGATAAAGGGGTATGGGGAAAAAAAAAGGGACTTCAGAAGGAAAACAGATTTTGATGGCTGGTGAAGTGTAATCAAGCCTTTAGCAGAAATAGTCGGCAGTAAGATATAGCTGTTAAACAGGTATGAATCAAAGGCAGTTGAAGTTCTGTTAGCATAGGAGGAGAAGGAGAGAGGAGGAATTAATCAGGACAGGAGAATGCTGGGCTGGGAAGAAAGACTGAGCTGTGCCAGGATTAATTTCCCTTCAAGTATTCAAGTATCTCTGACATACTGAGGAGCTTGATTATTTTTCATAATGCATTTTGAGATGTTCTGGGGAAAGATGTTAAGGAAATGCAGCCTTCCAAAATTACTTCATTTTAGCTGTCTGATCTGAAGACAAAACTCTCAGGGTAAAATAGCAGTGAAATTTTGCCATGTATTTAAGGCTTAAGGAGAAAAATAATTACTTAAAAGCACAGCAAACTCAATGTATGGGAATATGAAGTAAAGAAAAATGAGTTTGTGACTAAAAGCTCTGAGTTGGAGACCACTCTGTTACTGTGATTTAACATCTTGTATATCTCTTGGGCATTTGCCTAGCATCAAGGATATGAATAGTTCCAATCATTATTCACAGACTTGAAATTAGCCAAAATCTCAAAGCACCTAAATGATATGCATTTTACTGCCTGGTCCCTGGAATGGAAACCAGATACCCAGCCTCCCATATGCAAAGCATCTGGACAGTGAAGTGCTCCAAAATTATATGCCTATAAATGGGCAACATTTGGTGTGAGAATTAAGTGTGACAGAACCCCTTGTTATCAAAAAAAGAAGGAACTGAGGCACTCTGGAGAAACTGCCCAACAGCTGGGTGAGACCCAATGTCTGTGGGTCACTGCAGAAATTAAATGTTCAAGTATAAAATATTTTGAATAATATTGTGTTTAATTATATAAATATTGTATTTAAGAAAGCTGTCATGAATATTCTGCTCCCCCATAGGCAGCAAAACCAGACAGACTGCTTACCTGACACAAAAAAAATTAGAGTGGCTTTCAAAAATGTTGCAAAGATTATAGGTACACATTCCCTTTACCTATGTGTTTACATAAACATATATCTAGCTATAATTCATCTTACTTACTGAGAGAAGAGCAAAAAGGTGATGGAACAGTTGGTACTTAAGGGTCTGTCTTAACTCCTCAGGAAGGTTTATTTTTGAGTAAGTTTAATATTGCTCCATAAAGAATCTTCAAAGTAGCAAACAGCTAAAAATTAAGGTAATTAGATAGAGAAAGCGGTTTTGAATTAGATAAATAAGAGGAGGTTTTGAGACATATTTTGAAATTTCATAAGAGACTCTAAAAGTTTCTCTAGACTTCAGATCCTTTAGGGTCAACTTAGCAAGGCCTCCATAGATCTCATAGATGTCACAATGCAAGGTTAGTCTCTCATACATCTTAATTCACACATTGTTATAAGATTCCTTTTGATTTTGATTTCTCTCTGCTGCCCTGGGATTTCTCAGATTGTTCCCATTTTCACCACAAGCTGCACAAACAGCTGTGCTGGCACAATGGATGTGGTGGTGTGGAGACAGGAAGGAAGGACTGAGACCAGAAATTGCTTAAACCTGCACTGCTACCAAAGAAAGAATTTTGGAATTTTGCTTTCAGCTTTAGAAATACTCCATACTCTCTATGAAAACTATGTTATGAACAAATAAACAATTGCAAAAGTATCCAGTCTCCTAAGGGTTTTACAGTTGTCAGGTAGCTGAAAATTAGACAACACATGGAGTATGGATATATGGCCATACAGCCATATAAGAGACACTGTTGCCACTAAATCATGACTTTATAACAATCATTAAAAACAAAACTGAATCAGAATTCTTAAGCTTTGTTACACAGCCTTTTTCTTTTGTTTTCAGGGACTATGTTTTGTATTCTTCCATATCTGTCTTTTACCCCTTACAGAATCAGCAGTCTTCAGGACTCAGCAGTTTGTTGAAGTATCTAGAGTTCGCAGAAGCAGCCTCATGCACACAAAAGAAATCACTGTTGAATTATCTACATTTGTTTTCTTAATTGCCTTTGCAGTCTGCAGAGAAGCTGAGCCTGTACTGCTGTGCTGGACAGAAAACACTTATGCCAGTACTGCACAGGTCAGAAGGAGTCTGGTCCAGAACACACTCTGACTGTGTAAACATCCTGCATCTCATTGTATTGTCTGTGTAAAGGACACAGGGATCTAGTTCTCATTCTCTTCAACACCTCAAAGCATTCTTAGCTGAAGCACCTGTTATGGGATGTGCTGAACAAGCAACTGAACAAATCTATCAATTTGGTGAAGAGGAGGAGGAGGAGATTCTTTTAATCTTTCTACTCTCACTCCTGCCCACTTTCATATTCATCAGACCTTTACAGAGAGATCCATTTCACTAGCCCAGACAACTGCTTCACCTGTTATTCCAATTATTTTTTTTGCTTAAGTTGTGAATCAAACTGATTCATCACAGGATCAAATGAGTGAAAGCATAGATGCAGGAGGGAGGAGGCACTGTATAGTCAGGAGAGGAACCTACTGGAGTGGGATAGGGAATGGACATCTCTCATTTATCAGTAATGAAATTATTACATCTGTTCAGTCATGTAGCATTACACCAAGACAGAGATGTATGACTGGATAATCTAAATTTTGGTCTAGAAGGAGCAGTTCAAATCCCTTGTATCAATAAAAAGCCTATCTTATGTGTACATGAACTTTCACAATATATATTAAATTCATAAAGCACATTCTTACTAAAGCACATTAATAATCTCTGGAAAAAATGTGAGGGAAATATTATCCTGTCTTCAAAGTGAATATAATAATTTGCCACTGTTTTAGTTTTTAACTCTGCTTGCTTGCTGTTCCTGAAGTAACTCAAGAAGTTTCCCCATCTTGAAGTGGGATTGAGTGTGCTGTTGACCTTTCGTCATCATAGTTGTAATACCGAATAGCTGATTTTATTTAACAGTATATCATTACTTAGCTATGACAAACCATTTCTTTAAAGACTGCAAATGTGTCCAAAGTCAGATCTGAGATTTGACTCCTAGCACATTGACAGACATGTATGAAGTTTTGAAGGCAAAATATTTCAGAAATTCAGCATGTGGTGTAACAGATTTTAAGACTGTGCCTCGAAATGAAGAAAATTGGGGTTTGCTTCAGGCAAGGTACTGACAGACAGTAGTATAGATAAACATACTCAGTGGGAGATACCTACTGTTCCCTCAAAACAGTGTTTTACTGACAAAGGACAAATGAATATTGATCTGTAGTGAGACATGGATATAATTCTTTATTGCAAGTAGAACAAGAGCCAAGCTCAGAGATCTTGAACAGTCTTACAATTTCCCTTTTGAACAGAAGCAACCTGTGGGGTAGCATCACTGTTGCCCCAGTCTGCATCTCCCTAAACCCAGATTTATTACGATTGTTAAAATGGGGAGAAAAATGCAATAGCAACAAACTGAGACACTAACTGTGATGCTCACTTCTATTCCTCTTCACTTGCCTACTTGCCTTTCTTAAAATATGAAATAACAAGTAAACCACTCCAAAACTGAGAAAATAATGCCTCTCTTAATCTTTTTTTTTGGGGGGTGTGTGTGTGTATGATGCTAAGGACATGAGGTAGTGCATCATAAACTGAAGGGATAAGCCCCTCATTTTATTGACTTCAGATTGTAAGGGGAAAATATGATATTTCATGCTCTGTATGAAGAAAGTCATGCTACAATGTGGAAAGTCTTGAATGTGGGACAGAAGATTTAAGATTAAAACCTCTGTTTACTTTAATGTGGGTCACACAGCTTAACCCTTTGAAGACATGTCTCTGTGCAACCATTAGGAATGAAGATTTTAATTTTTTGAGTCTTTCATGCACTACACATCCTGACTCAAACATCTCATAATTGTGCCAAGCTGTGCAGTATGTGCCAGTATCTTTTTGATTTACAGTGTTCTGGCTCCTAATTTACATTGGCAGTCTAGCCTTGAACTAATATAGCTGCATCATCACTAGCATTGGAAAGAATTCATCTCTGCTGACAAGTGCTTCCTTTCTACATGGAGGAGACAGTTCTACTCATCAATAGGTGCCATTAAAAATAATTATTTGAGTTGTAAAAAAATCCTTTCCCAAGACAATATCTTTTATGGAAGGGAAGAGTATGCTTGTAGGTGGTTGTGTAACTTGATGTTTCCCCACCTTTTTCATCTCTTTTTATTACTAAAAAAAAAAACAAAAAACAAAAAACAAAAAACAAAAAACAACAACAACAAAAAAAAACAAAACAAAAACAAAACAACAAAAAAAAAACCAAACAAAAAAAACCAAAACAACAAAAAACAACAACCAAAAAAAAAAACCAAAAAAACAAACAAAAAAAAAAAACCAAAAAAAAAAACAAAACAAAACAAAAAAACACCTGAAAGACTGTCATGAGGAATGCTGAATGCTTGGTAACCTTGTAAAAACCTCCTAATCAGGAAGTGGGAGGATTCTTCTTGTGCAGGCAGAACTGTGTGCAATTTCCATGGGATATACCTCTTTCCCAGCCTCACACTACCCCTGGCAAGGGGCAGGTACCAGTCCACAGGAGGCAGGATGCTGTCAGCAGCTGGGAATGGGCTGGGTTGTTATGGCTGCTCAAAACAACAGGCAGTGCACAGGGTGTGCACAGCATACACAGGACTTCCCTCTTGGCTGATGTTACAATAACCCTGATTCTCCAACAGTTAAGCCTATGAGAATGCGAGAGTAACTGGGATCATTTTAGCCCCTTCCAGTACTGTGAGACCCATGAAGCATTCTTTCTTTTTTTTTTTTTTTTTTTTTTTTTAGTTTAAATCTGTACTTACACAAAGATCCTGTGAAATAAAGTGTTTGGTCTCTATTGTGCAGGGAAGAAAAAAACTAGAAAGGACACAAATGAAGTTTGTGACGGATTCAGAAACAAAGATCAGATCATGGTCACTAGAAAGAAGAGAAAGAAGCTGACACTTTCCTTACAAAGACAAAGAAAAAATGTGTCCTTACTTTAAAATGTATTTTTTGGGATTAGGAGACTGATGGATACTGTTGCAATTTCACATATCTAGTGCAGAGCTGAATAGCCCTATAATCTTTGGGAAATGTGTTTACCCTAGGTTTTCTTTTTTATATTATTTTTGGAACTAACAGAAGGAGCAGGCAGCTCCCTAGTTTTATTGAGGTGTTTGGCTATCTTTTTCTCCTATTCCTTTTTTAAAGTGGAAAAATTAATTGGGGATTTTTGCTTTAAAAGTAGAAAATTCAAATGCATATTGACATTTCCTGATGATGTGCAGTTATATAGCACATGAGTGTGCTTTGGGACAATGAGATTGTCTGGCAACAGGTGCTGTACAGAGAAGGCACATGCAGAGCTGTGACATAGGGTGCACAAATGTCCAAACAGCTGAGCACCAAGAGTGTCAGGACTGGTATACAATGTAAGCTTGAAACCTGTTCTGCATGTGCAACAAGTAGCTGACACCAGAGAATTTCTTAAGGTCCAAATACAGTTATGCATCAGGGAATACTGGTTCTAAACCTAACTTTGACAGAGATTTCTTGTGTGATTTTGTTTAATTCATCTCTTTTCTACCTGCATAAATTCTGAATATGGTGCTACCCTTATCTTAATATTCCCATAACAATAATAATAAATTTTTCACTTTTATATTGAAGACAGTGAAAATAGCAGAGCGAGTATTCTTTTTCTAGTTAATACTTACTATTCTATTTTTATACTGAGTCTCTTTTAAAGAAGGCATAAGGAATTCTAGGTGCACTCGAGTGAAGGAAAGTTGTATCGGATTAGTAGCGATGAAACCCAAGGTCTTACAGTCAGTATTACTTAGACTCAGCAGGCTCAGCCGGCAGCAGAGAATCCCTTGATTTTTCCTTTCCATCAAAAACAATCACCACTATCTAACTTAGCTAAAGCATAGCTTTTTGATAGCCTGGGATCTCAGGTACTGCTGAGGTTGCTTGTATCTTAAGCCACATATGCTGGGGCCACTTTAATACATAAATGTCTGCACACACTTTCTCTGAAGGAAGCTGGTTTAGCACTTTCCTAGTTAGGTTCATAAGTAATTTCACTTTCCTTTTTACTTAGGCTGTGGCTGGCCAGGACAGAAACTGTCTTTGCAAAGGCAAGTGTCATTGATCTACTGATTCAATTTTCTACCGGTATATGACTACACTGGGAGTGAAATAGTACAACCGTGAATCTGATCATTGTAATGACAATAACAATTACCTGATCTGCAGGATAATAAAATAATGCCACTCCCAAGGCAGAATGAGATTCATGTTAATTTTTAGCCTTTCAGTCAAAAATTTGCTTACAAATACTCAAAAGATAAAATACCATCTGAGACTAACAGATTTGTAAGCAAATGTAGTTTTTAATGTCTTGTGAGTCCATCATTGTATGCTGTTAAAGTACTTTGGGCCAGAAGATTTGCTGGTAAGAGCACAGATTCCAATCTGTGCAACACATCTGGAGAAATACTGCATATCTCTTGTGAAATAGATTAATGAAGACAGAAATATGGATTGGTACAGAGATGGATAGATTGGTCAATCCTCATGAAAACCATTCTTCTCAATGACAGAAATGCCTGAGAGTTTTCTGTGACACTCTATTACGTTTCCTCCATTATGGCAGTATAGAGCACTATATTCTGGCCAGACCCATTTCATTTTCAAGAGTAGTCATAAGTGTGCATCCAGCCCATTCAATACAGTGTTGTGCATAATATTTCAGCTTTATGGACAGAGCCTTGAAGTAATCAATTATGAATGGGTTAGACAGCATGATACATAATGCTGCCCCCACACAGAAAAAGCATCCAGCAGGGACATCAGCTGGAGCTGCTCTCTAGAAGTTCAACATCATCATCTGGCACTCTTAATTCAGGCTTACCTCAGTCACACCACATACAGGGGAATGCAGGCAAGGCTGCTTTCACTCAGAGAACTGCAGGATAAAAAGAATGGTTTATGTGCAGGTTTCAAGGGGGATTTGGGATTTTGTAATTGTTTTGTGAAGTTAACAAGCTGAAGTCGATAGGTGCTTAGAAATTCTTTGTGGTAGAAAGATGCTTATTCGGTGCTGAAATTTTCTTGAAAATATCACATTTGACTCAGTTATTTCCAGTAAAAAAAATTAAAAATCAAAGAAAAAGGGTGAGAACAGCAGATGTTGAAACCTTTTATTAATGCCTGGTTTTATTTGTTATGGGAGGATATATTTAGCTTTTTCAGAAAAACTCTACCATGTGTAGACTGGTACAAGAAGTTTTGGTGGCTTTTGCATTAAGTAAAACACCTCCGTAGCTAATGTACATGCAGCTCTTCCTAGAAATGCAGGCCATATGAAACCTGGATTTCTTATTAGGACTATTGTGTAATGGGGGTCTGTGAGTACTCAGCTCACAAAATCAAAGCAGTTTTTCTCCACAGTGTTATGGCTAATAGTCATATTTAGATGCTAGCAGGTTATACAGTCATAAAAATGAGACTATTTTTGGCAGCAGGGATGCTCTGATGCTCTGGGAATGAGGTGTTTTGTTGATAATTTTCCTCAACCAGCTACAGAAACGGCTGGTGATGAATAGGTCATCCACTTGGAGACACTTGCCAGAGCTGTGGATTTCATGAGGCTAAGTTTCATTTCAAAGAAAGTTTTCCCTGTCCTCGTAAAATGTGTTTGTTCTTCAGCATGATTTCATTTTAACTGATAGGCTTGGACTTCAAATAAAAGTATCAGGGTATTAGTAATATCCCTGCAGATAACTTGTCAAGTGACCACCCACACAAAATAAGAGGAGACAGAAGTCATGGCTCCTATCCATTGTGAGCCACAGAAGATATTGTAGGTTGTCATTTCTGCTGCCTGTGCATTTTCATAGTTTCTTTGAATCAGACTTCTGAGCTTTGGAAACATACAACTCATGGATACAAAAAGACACAGGGCAGCATAGCCATGTAGCTGCTGAAATTGTACAGTGCTTCCAGCCAAGTAAGCAGAAAAAAATTACATGAGGTGCTGTAGTGTCTCATTCTGTCTAGTAACAAGGGACTAGAGAAACTCCCCCAAAATGCAGAAAAATCTTCTATTTCTTTTCTCTATATACAGAAAATAAATTTAATTTTAAAATGTGAAGGGAGACATATTTCTAAAGGTGAAAAACACCCCTGCCTTGAGAATTTTGCACCTATTTTTTTCAATCCACAAGTATGAGCCAGAAAGAAATTTCATTCTCTCTGCTACTGAAAAGAAATGCCTACTTACCAGCTAGTCATATTTTACTATGAGCAAAGCTCAATTTTCCTAAATCAACTGCATGATCTGTTTTTACAACTTTTCTAGAGAAATAGCTTTTTGTTTTTGTGGATAGAGTTGAATTATTTGATATAATAAATGGTCTGGGTTTGTACTTGGAAAGTATTCTTTATCCTAATGTAAAACAGGAACAAGATAATAAGTAACTTGAAGCAAACCAATTGAATGCATCACAATTTCATAAAACCACACAACAAAAACCCTGGTGTATCTTCTAAAATTTCACAAGTAGTGATATACTTTCCCCCAGTGACTCACACGTAGTCAACACCCAGCTATCTGGATAATCACAAGTGGAAGAGATCTCTGACTTTTTTTTGAAGGGTAAAAGATGGTAGGAATCAGGTGATATATAATATGAATACTAAAATATTTAATGATGGAAGATTACTCTTGGTAAATGTGCTTTACAGGATAAACATTGTTTAGAAGCAGGATGTAATATTGGAATATGTCAGTGGCTGCTACTCCACCTATTGCGCAAGAAAAGCATCAGCTCCACTTGTTAAAATTCCTAGACTCTAAGAGATGCAGGGGTAGGGTTTAATGCTAGGTTAGTTAAGAGTGGGTTAGTTAGTTAGCTAGCTAGCTACCTAGTGGCCTCACAAGAAGAGAAAGAATCAAAGGATGCTTATCAAAAAATTACAATTAAAATCCAAAGTCTACCTGTATTTAAATCTGCATTGCTGTGGTTTAATACAATGCTTTTCCCTGCAGTCAATGAGAAAATGAAAAAAAGGTTAAGGTTGCTGCACCCATGCATCTTAGTTTAGTACAGCAAGACATCCTGATCAGTATCCAGCTCTGCCTCTTGTTAAGAGACCATCCAAAATCCATTTAGCAAAGGCTCTAAGAACATTTGAACTGTCATCCTCAATTCTGAGAAAGAAGAACTACTCCAGGAAAACTCTGTTCCAGTGTGGAGGTGAAAAATGAGCTGCCTGTGAATGCCATCCAGAAAAGGAGAGAACACATTTGGCTGGACCAGGTAGGCTGCTAAAGCCAAGGGGAAGAATCAAACTAGAAGGCAAAATGGACTTGATACAAAATGACATTCAGTACATGACTCCCAAATCTGAACAGCTCTCATATGAACTGGGACAAGCACTAATTTCTGTTTGCCAGATGAGGAAATGCATAGCAGGATGTAAAACTTCATACATTGCCTTCCAAAAGACACGCTGTCCTTAAAAGAAAAGGGAACTTTACTGATCAACTTGATCTGTCCTCTGACAGACTAGAGATGTTCAGCTCTTGTGTGCATGTGAAAATTTGGACTTCCTTTGGCAGTTTTCCTTGCTATTCCTACTGTGTGAAAGCAATCTTGGAGGGATGTAGAACAAAGCTGTTGGCAACATAGCCTGCATTTAAATTAAAGCATAGCAAGAACCACATGGTAAAGTACAGAACAATGGCAAATCAATCATTAGTCACTCTTATTTTCTGAAGCAAAGCATTTTTGTTAATATAATAAAAGCATACAGTTACTCTGATAGAATACACAGACTGGAAAGCAAAAAACCCACATTTGTATGGTGTCAGCCATAACAGTTTTTACACATTTGCTTAATTGCTTAATTGCTTAATTAAGTTTCCTCCAGGTTTAATGGTAGATAATTTTGCTGGTTTCTCCTTCTGCTGTCAGCAGCTGCATAAAAGTCAGCATCTTGTCATTGAAATGTTCAGGGAGCAATGCTATGGTAGTTGTTCCAAGCTGGATAAATTTATGAGCAATTTCTTCTTCATCTTCAAGCATTCTCTAAACACCTCCAAAAATCAGTGGCAGTACCTGAATGGAGGTACATGGCTGGAGTCATAACAAATGATCTGTGACTATATATGCAATATGGTTTGTGATAAGCACCTGGCTTCACCCTATTCTAGAGCTGTTTCTCCAGAAAATATAACTTGAGTCATGAAAATTGAAAACATCAAAAATCTGGATGTGATGAAATGCTAGTGATCCTACTTTTAAACCAGGTTTTTAGGAGTAAGTACACAGAAAGATGAGTGTTCTGAATCATGTTTTCTTTGCTTTCTTTGCCGTTTGTACCCTTTGGCTAAAATGTTACAATTCAGGCATGAAATCTACATAACTAAATACAAATACCACAACAAAAAATAAACTCTGTCCTATAGAATTGTTGACTTTCTCAAAAACCTTTCCAGTTTGTCTTATATGATAAAATCTATAGTAAGATGCATTAAAATGAAATCACTAGTCATTCACTGAATCTACTGAACACATTTTTTAGATGCAGACTTTTGTGTTTATACAAGCCTGTGTTTGCCTTTTTCACCTCTACAAGCACTTCATTAAATTTGTGCCTAAGTTTCCTTGTTCTTGGCAATTGCTTTTCCAATCTATCACTCACTTTTAATATGCCTCTTAAGAATTAACACATATTTCAAGTCTATAAGGGATCATTGAAGCTTGCAGAAGCTGTGGACTTTAAACCAGTAAGTGATGTATCCACTCTGCAACTTCTGAGCTAGAGATGTTTTAGAAAAATGATCTAGCCTTTATTTAAAGACTACAGATTATATAAAATTTAATGCTTCAGTAGAAAAGTTATTTCAATGGCTAGCTACTCTGTGTTAAAAAGGAATTCCTCAATATTGGTCTGAATTTGTCTTATAAAAGCATCCAGCCAGTGTATACTGTGAAATTTCTGCCTGTTAAGGATGTCTGTACTTTAAGAATTTTTTTTCCATACTTACCTACAGAAAGTAAGGCAATCACCTTGTTCTTCTCTTGAATAAACACCAAAAGTGGACATCATCAAAAATTATTTCACAAGTGCAACACAGAGAAAGGCAGTAGGAAATCGCAATATCTACACTCGCACCTCCCAATCCTTATGCTATGCTTGCACATAAGAAATTCATGAAATTCCCAAAAATTGCACTTACCAGAAAACAATTTCAACCAATTATCCTTCATCTGATTTTCTCAGTACCTTTTTCTTAATCACTGCTTTTTAAAAGTTGCCCTCCAGTTAGCTTATTGACTTTATTTTTAACTGCACGGACTTTGCAGAGAACAGGGATATTGATAAGAAACTACCCTTTCATTGTTCAGTACTGCAGTGGGTGCCCACCCCGTCACTTTGTCACTTCTCTTCCTCAGCAGGACAAGGGAACAATGTAAGATGAAGAGCTGATGGGTTGAGTGATGGAGATCTCTCACCAATAACTGTCACAGGCAAAAGGGATTAAAATTGAGGAAGAATAATTAAGTTTATTTCCAGTTGAAAACAGAGTAGGATAGTGAGAAACAAAACCAAAATTAAACATACTTTCTCA
Source organism: Phylloscopus collybita (assembly GCA_027886175.1). Classification (NCBI taxonomy): domain Eukaryota; kingdom Metazoa; phylum Chordata; class Aves; order Passeriformes; family Phylloscopidae; genus Phylloscopus; species Phylloscopus collybita. Next base: position 41,050,013 of record JAJNNQ010000137.1, on the reverse strand, counting down.
CTCCTCTCACTTCTTTCCAGGCTTAGATTCTCCTGACTCCTGTACCTCTGCCCCCTGTACCCTTGAGTGGGGCAAGGGGATGGGGAATGGGGCTGTGGTAAGTTCATAGTGCTTCAGGTCTGCTGCTCCTTCCTCCTCATGCCCTTCCCTGCTCCCTTGTGGTGTCCCTCCCATGGGATACCTTCAACAAGGGTCTTTCCCATAGGCTGCAACTCTTCCAGAGCTGCTCCAGTGCAGGTCCCCCACAGGCTGCAGCTTCCTTCAGGTTACATCTATTCTGCCTGCACTGGGTCATCTGCCTCCCCAGACGTCCCCCCCTCACCTCTGTGAAGAACAGATTTAAAAATTATCATTAAAATATACGCTCATCACACAGCCTACACAAAGCTCACGTACATTGATTAAGAGTATTATCTACCAAATTTGAATGGATATCATGACTGCACTGACACTGGTGGACAACATATGCACACCACAACCTTTGTCCCTACACCATGTTACAACTACAAAACAGTCCTCAAAAACATTCCACTTTCTGGTAATATTCAGATCAAGATTTGCTCATTACCTCTCTTGGTTACTGCCTTTTTCTCAAATTCCTCCAGGGCCCACATGTGGCACCAGAAAAGACTGTGATGGGTTAAGCTGATCTGATCTCACAGCAGCCACCCCAGCAGCTCCCCTGCTACCAAACCCAACAACAAATTGAATATAAATAACCTTTCTCTTAGTGTCATCCACAAATTTCATGAAGAGCAATTGCTTTCTCTCAGTAAACATACTAAAAATCATTAACCACATACATCTGAATTAGATTTTTTTTATTCTTTATTCTCATACTTTAACTGTCCTCTCAGCTTAATGACAAATGCATTCATTCATTTCCCTAGATAACTAATAACTGTATTTAAAACTTCCAAATCACGCATCAGTTTTGTGACAAGGAGCAGCTAATCATCTTTCTAGAAATTCAATACCTTTTGTCATAAAACATTGATAGTGTTTCTTCAGACAGCTTTTGTACAACATTTGATACAGATTATTTGACTCACTATGGAAAACAAAACACAATATTGGAAATTATGCTAAAGTATAGGGACATATTGGGAGACTCCTTAATTTTTTGAAACTGCAGACCTCCTCTCTGGCACAGTAAGAAAGGACAAAAGAGCAAAGATTGGTTTTTTACCTTTTTCTCCTCTCCCCTCCTCTCCTTAGGAAAAGTTCATTTTTACAAAGATTTTTCAGAAACTGTGCTTGAGGCAGAGGAGGCTGCATAATGTCCACAGTAAACATTCCCTTCCTTTGGTGAAGGGTATTAGCATCACCAAATCCCTACCTGAATGCATCAAAAGCCAGCAGCACTGGCACTGTTGAAATAATGAGTATGGCAAAAAGAAACCAGGAAAAATTTTAATGATCCTGACACCTAACTTCATATCTTGTGGAATATAGTTTGTAGGATTTTGTCCAGGAATCTCCAGCAGTGTAGCCTTTGGCTACACTTACAGATGTCCATCCTTCCTTTTTCTCATTGTAAGCATCATCCTCTCTTAGCCTGTTACTGTGTCAATGGTCTTATTGCTGTGACAAGCCTGTGACCCTATATGTTAGCCTATGAATCATGAAGGATTTGCAATCCCAGTGTAGGGTGTCCTCGACATTTATCTTGTTCAACAAAATGACACAGTGCCATTTTTCTCCATCATGAGTGCTTGGGCCAGCTGACTTGCAGCCAATAAGAAAGAAGTAGCCTCTCAGTATGAAAACATTAGCCAAATCATCAGGCAACATTAATTTCTCTAATTTTGTTGTTCAATATCAGCCTTTAATATGCTACTATACATTTAAGGATACACTTATAAGGAACAGATTCATTTCTATTTTGTTTATATGAAATTAGAAAATATTTCTATAGTATGGAGAGCAGATATCCTCTGTTCCATGTTGGATTAAGGAATGTTTCCTATTTAAGGATATCTTTTCAAATAGCTGCTTGTTCCACACATTTCAGAATTTTCAAAAGAAACACAGGTTCACTGTTATTCGCATCAACTCAAGTTTCAAAAGAAATTTTAAAGCTGTTGGGGTTGCTCCTACAGTAGTAACCAAAGGTAACACTTTGAAATAAAATACTCTATTCAAAAAGAGAATGGTGCATTATTATTCCAATAGTAGGAAATATAATACCCATTAGTAAGATTTTTTGTCTTGAAAGTCTCTTTGTCACATGTATACTTACTGTAAATGTGGATCAGAATAACTTCATGCTGTATTCTTAAAGGTTTGTTTTTTTTTAAGTAAATGAAGGTGACATGGTATTTCAGTTTCAGAAGTTTTGATTTTCCTTAGCTCTGATCCATATACTACAACCTGAAAATTACACTGGACCAAGAAATAGAACTATTTATTGTAGAGATGCTTAATATAGGCAGTAAACTTAAAGCAATAAAATGAATAAAATCTTAGCAAATCTAGATCTTTAAAAACAGAGTAAGTATAAATATCTGAAATATACTCTGGCAACCTCATTTCACCAGACTCACACTGCAGTCATTTTTTTTTTTCGATCTCAAACTGAAGTTAGTAGAGAGCTTAAGCGAAAAGAAAAAGCATAGATACCAGATTATCTTTAGTCTTTGATGAGCTCAATGTCTATTCTTTCTCTACAGAAACCAGATATGCAATCTTCAGAGCTCACCATGAGTACAGAAAAAGAACAGGTTCCTACCTGAAGTAGCCTATAACAGTACATAAAATAAAGATGCAGTTGATCCTGACTATCTGGTCAGTTAAGGAAATTTAATACCATCTTTCACGGGACTTCAGGAAAGTTGATAGAAACTTGATTTTTTCTCTTATCCTTCCTCTTACTGAACAAAATATTAATTTTGTTCTTTTGGTGTAAAAATACATGCAAATAAGACAGCTTTTGTATGAACAAGCTTCTGTGTCCCATCGTAGCCACTTATCAGTGGAGGGAGTCAAAGATATCGAGCCTGCCCTTACAAGGAGTCAGGGAAGAAGGACTATGATCTCAGCTTGTTTCAGGATATGTATTTGCCAATGTAATGTCAGTAAAATGAAAAAAAAAAAAAACCAAAAAACAAAAAACCAACCCCCAAACCAGAGATCTGTGTTTTTAGTGTGTTTCCAACTTCTATGCTGAGAAATAGTAAGAAAAAACCCAAACATAACTGTGCTGCAAATAAAAAGTGACAGCTTTTGGTTTTGTCTATGGAAAGGAACAGTTTTCCATTTTGATTTGTATATCTAAAATGAAGGTCAAGTCTCTTCCACTGGGGTAGGTTTTAGAAATGAGCAAAGTTAACTCTTGCAGCTTTTTATGCTATATATTCTTTTCACACTCTGAATTAAATTCGAGTTTATTTACTTAGAGTTTTATGTTTCAGTCAGCAGTATTAATTTTAATTCTTTGGTTCTTTCCAATTTTTAAGTATTCAGGTTTTTGTTCATAATAATATTTCCAACTATTTTACTTTTAATTATGTTTCCAGTTTTAACTGCACATCATTTCACTTAGGTCAACTTTCTTATATGTTTTGTATTTCTTTGAAGGACCTTTAGTTCTGAAATAAATCTGTTTCTTTTTATTTCTTTCTTCCCTTGTAAATTCTGCTCAATTTATTCTAGCCAGTCTGGTTCTGATTTATGTTTCATTTATTTGCATTTCAATATTTTCACCTTTTCAACTTTTTTCACCCTGTGATTTCTCATTTTCTGATTCTTTTCAACTGCTTACAAGTACCTCCCCCACATCTATTAAAAAGTCTTGGTTTTTATTGTTTTAGCTTTTTTCCCCATACTGAAAGAAGTCTTCCTTCAAATATTTTTCTTTTTTTTAAAGCATACTTTGTTTTATTTTCACCTTCATCGCCTACTCCTTGTAAAACTAGTTGAAAACTGATGCTCTTTAAAACATGGCTTGTGATTTTCCTATTATGTTCAGCACCCAAGATATCTAGATTTTCTGTAACTAACACTTTGAAATGATCTACGGTTTTATTGATACCTCATTTTACAAAAGAGAAAAGAGAGGGTGGGAACACATCAGACTGCTATGTTTCTTCTCACCATTTGACTATGTTAAAAATGAAAAAGGAAATGATGATCTGTTTTGCTGTAGTAAGATTGGCCCCAACATGGAAAGAGAAGAAAGGCCTTGTTATAAAGGGAAATGATTGATAAAAATCTTGATGGGATATTGAAAATAACATTAAAGGCAACATTTTGGCTCTAGTACTCTTTATTCCAAGCTGTTAAAAATGAGACAAAAATGTAACCTTGTTCTCTGTTACATTTCACACTTTCTGGAAAAGTCCTCTTGATTCAGACAAAAGTCTTATCTCATATTTCTGTTTTGTAAATCTATTTTCTGTTTCAAGACTGCATTTTATTAACTATCTCTGAAGTCTAATAAGTTTTTCTTCTGCACATAATACAGCACTATATTTGCTTTTCCATTTCAGTTTCACACCATTTGAAAAGGGTGCAGCTTTTAAAACTGAACCTGGCAATGCAATGGTAAATGTACGTTGTGAGCCATGGGACCGAGTAAAATGTTCAAAATAAAGATTCCATTTTATTTTACAGGAAGCTAAAGTGATCCCTGCTTTTTTTTCAGATTTTAATTATTAAACAATGGCATCTGGAGTAGTCGATATTTACAGGAAATTCCTGTTCTCCTCTATATTCTATATTTTAGCTTGTTTTGTATTGTCAGAGTCTATCTCTCTTTGATGTAAAAATGGTGAATTATTTAAGCATTTTGATCTGTAATCTTTATTGACATGACAAGGTCGGTGCACAGGTGTTCCCAAGACTACAATATACATTGAAGTTACATTTCTTGGGTATGGGAACATGATTTATCCGGCTTTCATGCCATGAGGCAGAAGAGTAACTGTACATTGATAACAAATCATTACATGAACTGTTTTCTTTTGCAGCCTCCTGTAATAAAGAACATTGTTTCATACATGACGACTCCTAAATTGATTCCACATTAATTGCCTTCCCTATTCACAACACAAAGCAGAGATGAAATCTGACTCATTATGCATTTAGGACAGAAGTATCTGTCCAGACCACACAGTGAAATGTTTCTTAAGGTCAAAACAGGAAAGGTGCATTTTGTTTTTTTTTTTTATTGTAGGATTTAATATTTGTACTTTTATAAACAGAGTTACTGTTGGCTTTTAAATGTTTATTGAAGAAAGAACTAAATGAAATCATTACCTCTGTTATAGCTGCAAAGTACAGACTTTAGCCAATACAGGCTTCTTCTGTGGACTACAGATAATTACATAATCTAAACCCTCAGAAATCTCACTGTTTTCAAAGGCAAAGTCTTTACTTATAGTATTTACTTTAAAACAAAATGAAACATGAAACTGGTTATTTTGTGCAATCAAAAATTTCAGTATAGTAACTTGTGCTTTTTCCCCGCTCCTTTTTGATCTCATATTTTTCCTGAAGTGTTTCAGCTGTAGAGAAATAAAGAGAAAGATTTAAAGGTACTTTAAAAATTAAGAAGAGGATTACAGAGTACAAAAACTTATTATCTTGGCCACCACTGTCATTAAATCCTTTAAAAACTATGTTTGATAGCAGAAAGATGAAAAAGTGACTGCTCCTTTGGGTGGACAGAATAAATCACACAGCATTTGGCTTGTTATTGGTGCTAAGAAATATTTTCTGTCAACGTTTTTTCAATTGCTAAATTAGTTTTCAATAAAAGAGCATATACTTTCCTCAAACTCTTTTGACAAACATATGATTTTGGCAAGAATGCTGACTCTTTAGCCAATACATACACAAATTTCTGAATTTTAGGGACAAAAATATCCAGGTTTCAGTTTCCTAAAGAAAAAAAACAACAACAGTGTTTTGATTTTTAGGTTTGACCAAAAAAAAAGAAAGTCCCATTAAAAATTGTACACCAAAAGGCAAAATATCCTGATGCAAAACCTTCTCCTTCTTTACTTTCCAATTAAATCTAGGTTTTTCCAAGCAGTTGAGTTTATAGAAGTCTGCAAGTAATGAAATTAAACCCTGTAGACTGACATTTGAACTTGTTCAATTTCTCAGTTGTTTTAGCTGAAATCCTGAGACTTGCACATTTTTATTACCGATTCGCATTATTTAATAAACATTTGCATTTTATTGACCTGCCTAAATTTGGTTCCTATACCATTATTAACAATTATGTAACATGTACATTATTCTGCTAATATATGTGAGTTCTGTACTAAGAGAATCAATCATTACACATGCAATTCTTTTCCTTTGGTATAAATTTCATAAGGGCAAGCCTTCTTCAAGAGTAAGGACTTGCACAAGTCTGAGTTCACAGGCCACCAGATGTTAAATAAATAAAACAATATATGTTTTCACACTACGATATATATTTCAGAAGGTTATTTAATAACTAATCTTGGTAAAACATGCAATATAATAAAAAATATGAGTTGATCACTTTGCCCCCATACTTCATCTGTTGGAATGCATGCAATTACACAGAGGAATGATATTTTTACTCCTGAGGGTATCCATGTGAGGCTAGGGTATAATATAATATAGTACTATACTCACCCTTCTGTGGCTTTGTTTACTCTTCACTCACGTACATTTTAGAAGTAGCTGTGTACTAAACAGAAAATATAAATTACAACAGATATGTGAACTGTCAACACCTTCAAATATAAAGGTATCCAAAATTTTCTTCAAGTTAAGGACAAAAGATCTTGAGGGAGAAGTAATAATTAAAAAATTAAATGTTTATAATTGATCAGACTAAAATTTCTACCTGAAACTGCTCATTTTCTTCATGCTATATTATGGTAATAAAAACTACATAATCAAACATGTAAATTCAATATATTGCATGAGAACTTAAGTTGAAAAGTTTGGCTTATGTTCCTAAATATTGCATAGCCACAAATACATAGCTAGATGGACAGGAAGATAAGAAGCATAAATCAGAGACTTTCAGTGAGGGAATAATCTAACATCTCAGCAAGAGGGAGTTCAATGGAAAAGGTAGTAAAAATATTAAAAAGAAAAAAGTCTGGATAATGTGAAAACTGGAGTTTGAAATTTAGTAAGGAGTTCCATCAGAGATGGGAAACTAACTGTATTACTTTCCTGAAAAACAGTATTGCTGGTTGCTCTGGATTTCATTTACACTACAAAACTGGAAAAAATAAGGTTTTGCTCAAGGGCAGATTTCTGAGCGACAGAGTGATAGGAAGTACTGTTAATTTTCTCCTTTGAACAGCATCTCATTGTGGCAGAAATACAGTATTAGAGTTTCATATTAAAAAGGAAACAAACTATTTTGTTTTTCACGGGAACTTTTATTTTTTGCTCTTCACCAGTCATGTGATGTATATTAAAGAGGGCATAAATATCTATTTTGTTCTGAAGAGAGTAGCTCAGAGGTTGTCTGCATTTTTTATTAAATGAATTTACTAATTAAGAGACATATTCTTAAACACTTCAAGATGTAAGTCACCATGAAGAAATTCAGCAGTGTTCTAACATCACCAGTTTCAAGGAGGTAAAGTGCTACAAGAAGATTGTCTTTGAACAGCTGTCTAAAAGCTGACTTCAAACCACTGTAGCTGACCATTCTTCACAGAGTGTACAAAGGACATACTGCCAGGGTACACAGGGCAGCCCAGTCTTTACACTGCTGAAACTTTGTGTCAGGACTATCCAACAGATCACCCTTACCAGCTTAATTTCTAGCTAGGTAAGTCATTCCTCAATACCAAACCGTCTGTGTTTGATGTGCTGCAACAAGGTCAACAACAAAGAAAAAAAAAAAAGGAGCTTTCAAAGTTACTGCTTTGTAGGAGTTAGTTTAGTATGAATGTGAGCTGAAAAGGTGCTTAGCTGTATGTGATTAGGAGAGCAAGGTATTAATGTGTTTCTGGATAGAGGATGGATGCCATCACAGCTCTAGCATCAGTTGTCTTGGCAAATTTATGAAAGGAGATTGTGCAACATCTGGATTTGATAAGAACTATTTACGCAGAGGAGTAATGCCATGCACGGAATAAAAAAGTGAGACACATGAATGATGTTGCAGAGGGTGCAAGAACACACTATAATAAACACTTTGTGGACTGGCATTTTACAATGGACTTCTTGAATCTAAGCAGATGAAACATAATACACATCATCCATCCATGACTTTTTTGTAGTGTCAACAAAAAGAAAAAGAACTAGTGAGATGTTAGTTGGGCTGAGTTAATCAGGTGTGGGGGAGTCTTACACCCTTTTCACTCTGAGGCCTAGACACAGAAAATCTGTGGGAACTGTGGGTCTACCTTGGGTTCCCATCAAAATTAGCCCAAAAGATTTATTTATGAGTAATGATCTGTTGGAAGATTAGTGGAGTGACAGGAGTGTCACAGCTAGACTTCAGCTGACAGAGCCAAAAAGTACCACCTGTACCAGTCACAGCAAACAGCTCCACGATAGTCACTGGATTTGCCTTTGAGCCCCTGGTCTTGCCCCTTCTCACTCAGCTGATTTAAGCAAATATTGACTGTTTTTTAACCACATACAAATAGTTCTGTAGTAGTAGTACAAGGGAAAAACAGCTTATTCAGACTTTATGCTGATAAAGATAAGGACCCAATAATTGATTGCCAATTAGATAAACCTTTATTTAAGCAAGAAGACAAAGCAAGCAGTGCGCGCTGGGAAAGCTGGAGAGCACAAGTCTCAACTCGTGCTGCGCGCACAGCTTTCCAAGTTTTTCCCGTAGCTTCCCATTTTTATAACCTTTTGGTTTACACGCTCCCCTTAGACCCTCCCCAGTCCATGTTTTTTCTATATTTGGTCATAGTTGAGTCTTCTAACTCTGGGAGTCTGGGGTCTTCTACCCTCTCATGGTGGTCGGTGGATGAAGTCTCTCCTCCTTCTCGCAGCATGACCATGGGGACTTTTCCACTGTGGTCGCTATGGTTTCACCATATCTCCCGTTTTCCCCCTTTCCTCATATCTTATGATACAAAGTTACATTACATTATCCTACACTAAGGCCAGGCTCTTTCTAACTTCTCTATTTCTACGGTTTCTGCAACTAGGAATTATTGCTTAATAGCAATATTTACAGTTTCTGCAGTTTGCTTAATAGCTCCTGCATATTTGTAATTATTAACTATAACACTTAACACAAATTACCTAAATCATTTATATCATCTATAACAATGCAAAGCAGCCTCATCTCCACTGCTCCATTCAAGTTAACACCATTAGTGTCTCACATTTTTTCTACCAGTATCAACGGAGTGTGCTCGGAAAAAGATTAATATTCAAAGTTGCCTTTTACACCCTAAGAGTCCTTACTCTCAACTACCTGATTTTCCTGCTTACTTAGCTAGTCATAACATGGCACTTCATGTAAACGTTAAATCATTCCTACAGACTGATGAAGTTTGTGTTACTCTGACTCATGCTAAGCTACCCTCTCTCCCAAGTTAATAAAAAAAAGAACAACAAAAAACCCACCTCAGCAAGGGGGCAAAGATAAAACCCCTTATCAGAAAAGGTTAGGAAAAAGAACCCCAAAAGATTCTCCCCCACCCCTAAAACAACCCTGAAAATTTAATTGAGCTTCATTACCTAGTTAACAGCTATCTGCCCTTTGGATCTTCATCTGTATACATGGGAACATTTCTCCAAGGACCAATCAAGCTGGATTTTTTGATTACAATTTCCAGCAGCTGTACAGGGTATAGCCTATGAATCACCTAGTGCTGATTCACAGTGATTCATCACATCAAACAAACTTAGTAGTAAAATGAAAAGAATTTGTTCAGGAAGAGAAGTGTCGAGATACAACATCAGTGGCAAAAGATTACAAGTAAAATAAATATGAAATGCAGGGCTTTTTAAAATGCAATAGCCAGATGACTGCAGTATTTTTGAAATAGCCTCCCTGAGACACTTTGGGAAATGTCACCTGCCTAAAGATCTCCATCAATTCTGAATACAAAACTAGTATAGAAGCTGCAAGATTTTGGGACTGATGACTGGGCATCCTCTTCTAAGTATTCCATAATCTTTCTTCATCTTTAACCTGGTTGCATATCTAATAGATATATGCTTGAAGATTTAAATATTTATCTCTTGATTACTTTCTAGACCTAGATTGTGAATATAAATTCAGATTCATCTCATTTGACAAAATGGTTATATTTTAACCAGCTGTAGAGTCTATATAACTGCAGGTATTCTTTTCATTTTCCTGAGGAAGGTTTAGGGGGTTTTCAACTGCTGGCTGACTACTTCCTGCCAAGCCTGGGTGGTTTAATGATACCTCTAAGCCTTGTTAGAGATGCTATTTACATATATTAAATATTTTATGTAAATTATTTACATAAGAAGCATTTAGCCAAAATTTTGATTATCTGGTTTTGAATTTTTTTTTTCTGTAAAAGTTACTGCAGAAGCTTTTAATTTTATTACCAAACACTTTATTCAGGCTACCTCACTGAACCTGCATCTCTAGAACTCACTTTCTATTTAATCACATGGCATTCAACCAAGCCAAGTGCAAGGTCCTGCAGAGGACCTGCGTTGGGGGCAATCCCCAATATTATTAGAGCCTGGGAAACAAAATGATTGAGAGAAGCCCTGCAGAGAAGGACTTGGGAATACTGGTGGAAAAACTCCTGGACATGAGCTAGCAATGTGTTTGCAGTCCAGAAAGCCAACAGTATACTGGTCTGCTAACAAGGAACAGACAATGGAGGTGATTCTGTCCCTCTGCTGCTCTCTTTTGAGACCCTACCTGGATAGCTGCCTACAGCTGTGGGGCCCCCAGCACAGAAGGACACAGCCCTGTTAAACCAGGTCAGAGGAGCATTTCTCATATGAAGAGAAGCTGAGGGTGTGGAGGCTGGAGGCTGAGATGTTATTGTGGCCTTTCACTGCATAAAAGGGGCTTAGAAGAAAGATGGAGAAAAACTTTTTACCAAGGTGTGTAGTGACTGCACAAGAGGCAATATATTAAAGGAGGTCAGCTTAAAATGAGATACAAAGAAAGAGGAAAGAACATCTTGTTGGCTATCACATATTCTATTGGAAGTTTATAGCAATTAACGTTCCTAGTTCCGAGTTTCCACATTTTCAGAAGATGGTGTTTTTAGCAACACGAGTCTGTATTTTCTTATTTACTTTAGCTGCTCATCTAAGAAATGGAAGTAGTTAAGTCCTGCTTTCCTTACAATTGTTTCTGGCAATGTTTTAATGCATCATTTGCTTTCTACAAATGTCTGATGATAATGCCTTCAAGAGTAGTAAAAAACATTTTTCAGAACAAGAGTAGATTGTTGTGCAACAAGATGGGATTTATTAGCATTCTGTATATAGGGAACTACTATTTTCTTTGAATGAATAGACTAAGGAAAAAAATGTACCATGGTTCTCAGCAGTGATAAAGTTTTCGTTAGCAGATTTTCTGTGGAGATGGTGAGTTGTGGAGAGAATGACACTAATATGACTGAGGAAGTACTAAAGGTACTTTGTGTAGTTATAGAGTACTATTGCTCTGTTCTATAAGCACAATAGCAAAGGGCCATAGAGAGGAAATGTGGGATCAGGCAGGCTTATAAATGGTTCTCTATATTAATATGCAGGCTTTTAGTTAAAGCAACCTGTAGTGGAGGGAAGAGAACACCCTGAATAAACATAAATACACATTTATATATAGATAAACAATTATGAATACAAAAGCTAAGGTATCCTCAAAGGTTGTCATCCAGCTTCAAGGCAAATACTTTGTATGAAATTCTACAACTGAAGATTTGATTTAGGTCCAAAAACTGATGAGGCAAAACTTATGAAAGATAAACCAAACAAAGGTTATTAAACCCTCCAAACTACTACATCTTGCTAAAAGAAACCATGAGCTACGAATTACCATAGGCTAGGACATTATCAGAAAATGTCAGTATTTCCTTTTATTGTCATTTTTTAAGCCTGACTTGTCCAGAAGAGGTCATTGCAAGATGTCGAATGAAACACAGATTTTTTTTAACATTCTGCATATCTCTGTGTTGCAGCTTTGAAGTAAAACATAGTACAGATAAACACAGAATCTTTAGTTCCCAAGACCAACAGAAGTCACACAGTCTTTTTTAAACTATTTTCAAATTCTTTTACAAATAAATTGGGGAAGAAAGTTAGAATGGTGATGAAGGTTGGAAAAGAATTTAGTTGCAGTCTGTACAAACTGGAACTGTTATATTTGATGTCCCAAATAAATAATATGTCTTTCTAAGCATATATTACAATATACAGAGACATAGGTTACTGCTCCATATAAGCTGGAGGCTCTGCATTATCTAAATCAATCTTTGTAAAGGAGGCATTTACACAATGATACACTAGTCTTTAATGCTTGCTCAAGCATGTCCAGATCACATCCTGAACACTTGCAGAGAAAATGACTGCACTACTTCCCTCTGAAACTTATGCCAATGCCTGAGATTTTTTTCAGGGAAAAAATTTTTTGCTAATATCTAATCTGGACCTCTGGTAACTTATTGCCATTTCCTTTTATCCTTTCACTTGAGACATGGCAGAAGAGATGGAGCCCAGCCTGGCTACAGCCTTCTTTCAGGTATTTGTAGAGAGTGGTAAGTTCTCCTCTGAGGCTACTTTTCCCCAGGCTAAACAGCCCCAGCTGTTAGTCACAACATTTGTGCTCCAGATCTTCACCAGCTTTGTTGCCCTTCAATGGAAAAACTTCAGCACTTCAGGGTCTTTTCTGAAGTGAGTGGCCCAAGACTGGACCCTGGGACTTGAGGTGTGGCCTCACCAGTGCCAAATGCAGGGTGACAAACCCTTGCCACACTGTTGGCCACACCATTCCTAATACAGACCAGGTTGATATTGGCCTTCTTGTCTACCTGGAGATAGCACTGGGTCATGTTCAGCTGGCTGGCAACCAGCACCCCTAAATTCCTTTCTGCTGAGCAGCTCTCAAGTCACTCATACCCAAGCCTGTAACACTGCCTGGGGCTGTTGTGACCCAAGTGTGGACTTGTCACTTAGCTTCGGTGAACCTCACACAGCTGTCCTCAGCCCATTGTTTCAAGCTGTCCAGGGCTCTTTGTAGAGCCTTCCTACCCTCCAGCAGATCAACACTCTCTGCTAACATGGTGTCATCTGTAAACTTACTGAGGATGAACTCAAACCCCTCCTCTGATCATCATTACAGATATTAAATAGGACCAGCCCAATCCTGAGCCCTGGGGAACGCCACTGGTGACCAGTCACCAACTGGATGTAGTTTCATTCATTGCCACTCCCTGGACCTGGCCATTCAACCAGCTTTCACCCAGTGAAGAGTGCTTCCATCCAAGCCATGAGCATCCAGTTTCTTCAGGAAAATTCTGTGGGAGACAGTGTCAAACACTTCACTGAAATCTACATAGACACACACAGTCTTTCCCTCATCCTAAGTGAAGAGCATTTGTCTGCATACAGTTAGATAAATCAGTTTACTTCTTGGCTACACATATATCAGCCAGTTATACTATAGGCAGAAGTAGACAGAGATGTTTGAGAAACCTTACTGAATGATCAGTAAAGCACCTCAAGAAGTAGTAGAGTTCATGCATTTGAGTAGTGCACTTCACATCAGCAAAAAAAAAAATAAAATTTAGCTTTTCTGACATAATTTTTTTTTACAAAACTAAAATTTTCACACATTAAAAATGTTCAATTGAAATTAAACACATTTCAATCAATGTTTCACTGGGTTTCCAGCTAGTTCCAAGCACAGCAACATCTTCCCTTGCCCCTGAGAAGTCTTAACTTCTGAAATCAGGTCACATCTGGAACACCACTGCTCCACACTGTCCAGTACTTTTACCTTGGTGAAGAGTCCACACCCAACACCTGAGCTGGTTCACTTAAGGGCAGTTTGTTATCTGTGGGTAGTGTTTCATTATGCTGTGCAGGCATCCCATTGCCTCATAAACCTTTGTTACTAATTTGAACCCTTTTCCTTGGGACCAGCATGAAAGCATGCTATGTTCCAAGATCCTTTTGATTAGTTTTCCATACAAGAGCTTAGGACAAAATTACACTTGCAGAATTTGAGCTTTTAGAATATTTCTCTTCTTGGAACATATTCTAATCAAAGCATATTTTACTTTTCCTCCATTTCTATGCTGAGGTGTTTATGATCAAAGCACAAGGGTCCTGGTATAGCTTTTTGAACTGCGAGACATCTACTGGTAGAAGACGAATCAAAAATGTTCTCAAGCTTGCAAATCCAACCTCTGATGTTATGTGCCCAGATCCTGAACAAAAACTAGAAAGTCAATATAAACTTCTGCATTTTATATAACTGACAACACAATTATATATTTTTAATATTTCAACTTATAAACAGATTTATGACAGTGAAGTGATTCCCACTGTGTGTCCTAATTTTGTCACAGAAAAACCTTTAAAGTTTTGATGTGTGGTATCTGGATGAGAGAAGACTGTTAGAAGAAGAAGAACTGATCCTGTGTTTTACAATTTAGTATAAGTGAAAAAAATCTCTTACATTTATGAGGAAATTCAATTTTGCTGGGAAAGAAAAATCAAGAATGGTGTTCACCTGAGATAAACTTTAACATGCTTACCTGTCTTTAAAACAAATTTTCCCTCTTCCCTTGTAGCCTTGTAGGCAAATCTATTTCCTCTAGATAATTTTATTTCAATAACATTTGTACTAATGCTTCAGATTCATACTACAGGGCAAAAGGTCATCTAGGATAAAGAAACAGGATAAATATGTTGCAAAAACTAAATGTTGGTCTGGAAAGTTCTGTTGTCACAAAGGAGATGAACATTATCACTTTTGTGTCTAAATAGAAACATCCTCAAATGAGCATGCACAGTTTATAATCTTGTAATTAGTTAAATATTTTGCACGCCTTGCTTCCTTATCCTGTTACCATAAGATATGTATACAGGTTATGCTGTGCTTCAGATTTTCAGGGTTTTATCCCCTCTAGATTTTTAGTATTCCAGGAAGAAAAATCCTTATATATATATATATATATATATATATATATATATATATATATATAAAAAATTGTAAGATCCTGGGCTAAAACTGTATATAACATATCCAATTTCTTTACAGAGGCAAAGCCAAGCCTGACTTCTCACAGAAGAACATGCTTCACCATAAGAACTATGCCTCTGCCACCAGTCAGTGTATGGTTTTAGCCAAGAAGAATCATAGAGAATTTTGCAATGGTTTCAGAAAATTATTTGTTTAAAAAAAATTTTGTATGTCACAGATCTGTCTAGCAATCAAAACTTGCTTTTAGGCTTAAGGAAACAAAACAACCTTTCAAGGCAGTGATTACTGGAAGTGCACTATAACAATGCCATTCTTTAGAATGGAATCATGTAATTAGTGATATTACTTAATGATAGTATTTTTGATGGGACCTTTAAGGGATAGTCTACTTTTGTCTCTCATATATCTAGCAATCGGGTCTAACAGAAAAGAACAAAGACTGAGACTCTTTTGACCTGATTGTTGAAATTCCTGAACATGAATGAAGGCCCATGGCCAGACACTATGCTAAGTGTTCTGAAAACAGAGTAAATAGGTTCTCTAGGCCTATAGTAATTGTAATTGGAGTGTATGTGTGTATGTGTATGTGAAAGGTCTTGGAAGGTGACAAGAGATATTACCAGATTTAAAAAGAGAGCAGGGTAACAGTAAGGAAGTGTTGGCTGTCCTGGCCAATGTCCAAGTATGGGAAGCATGCACTTAGACTAAGATAATCATTTTTAGACATCTTCTATTCCTAAAAGAGAAGGGTTTTAAAGAGGATAGTTTTTAAATTAGGATAGTTTTATGAAGGTTTACAGGAAATTACTCCCAAGAGTAACAAGAAGCATTTGCTTCATATATGTTTAAAAAATCCATCAGCAGTAATGGAAGCAAAGTTTAATGACCAGATGAAAGAAGGTATTGACTCACTAAAACTGAGAAAAGAAAGTGGCAAGAATAAAAATCTCTGTCTCATTTTAATTACAGAGGCCATCAGAATGTGCTAGAGGCTATAAAGAGGATGAAGACAGTGATTGGGTCCAAAAGAACCACAGAATCAACTCATTTGGAAACAACCCTTGAGATCATAGAGTCCAACACCACCTTGTCATCCAGACCATGGCACTGAATGCCACATCCAGTCTTTTCTTAAATACCTCCAGGGAGAGTGATTCTGCCATTTCCCTGGGCAGCCCATTTCAATGACAAATCACCCTTTCTGTGAAGAACTTCTTGCTAATGTCCAATGTAAACCTCTACTCTGCAGGTTTAGACTGTGTCCTCTTGTCCTATAGCTGGTTGTCTGGGAGAAGAGACTGACCCCCACCTGAATACAGCCTCCTTTCAGGGAGACTTAGAGAGTGACACGGTCTCCCCTGAGCCTCTTCTCCAGGCTAAACATCCCCAGCTCCTTCAGCCACTCCTCACTGGACTGGTGTTCCACAGCCTTCACCAGCCTTGTTGCCCTTCTCTGGACATGCTCCAGCATCTCAATGTCCTTCCTAAACTGAGGAGGCCAGCACTGGACACAGCACTCCAGGTGTGGCCTCACCAGTGCTGAGTACCAGGGAACGATGCCTTCCCTGCTCCTGCTGGCCACACCATTCCTGATACAGGCCAGGATGGCACTGGCCTTCTTGGCCACCTGGGCACACTGCTGGCTCATGTTCAGCTGCTGTTAATCAGTACCCCCAGGTCCCTTTCTGCCTGGCTGGTGTCCAGCCACTCTGTCTGCAGTCTGTAGCACTGCAGGGGGTGGTTGTGGCCAAAGTACAGGACACAGCACTTGGTCTTGTTGAACCTCATATCACTGGATTCAGCCCATGGATCCAGCCTGTCCAGGTCTTTCTGCAGAGCCCTCCTACTCTCCAGCAATCAATACACACACATAACTTGGTGTTGTCTGAGAATTTCCTAATGGTAGACTCAATCCTCTCATCCTGATCATCAGTAAAAATATTAAACCAGACTGTGCCCAGAGCTGATCTGTGGGGGACACCAGCAGTGACTGGCCACCAATGGAATGCAACACAATTCACCACCAGAGGTGGTGATATGAGTATGCAGATCTCTTACCAAAGCAATCTTACCCAATATTAGGAAGACAGCAGATTCTAAAATAATGCTAGTGAAACTGAAGCATGTTCCTATATGCATGAAGTTCTTTTCAGAATGATGTATTATTGTGCAAGAGCAAGGAGGCTCACTTGAGATTTGTATGTGTAGTACATTGGCTCTGCCTTCTCCTCACCTTCTGTACTGTGCTGTATCCCACAAAGTTCAATTTCAATGAAGCATAAGTGTCACTGTTGGAATGTGTGCAAATAACAGAATGCAACACAATTTCATATCTGGAATTACATGTAAAACTTGCTCCAAAAGCCCCATTTCTGTTCCAGTAAATATCTGATACATTCAAACACTGACTTTTAAAAGGAGACTGGAACCAGGTCTTTCTTCTTCATCTCTTTATTTTTCTTTTCACAAGTCTAATTTCAAACCACCTCCCTCACATTTATGAACACTGCTTAAAAACCTCTGAGAGGATCTGAATCTAGGCCAGAAACCTGAGCCAATGTTTCTGAAGTTGGAGGGACATTCAGTCAATAATGCAGGAGCTGTAGGCTCCTCCAAACCTTCTCAAATACCAAATTTTGTAACAGAATGGCAACAGATGGAATGGTGTGCAAGGATAGTTTGATTGGAAGGTGATAAGCTAGAAAACAGAAGCTTGGCATTTGGAAGATGTTAGGGGGAAGATAAGAAGATGATTATAGACTTCCAGGGAATATAAACCCTGTGTGAAAATATAGGATAGTTGGCTGGGAGCATGATCAGTAACTAAGAAAGGACAGCAGCTGGCTAATCACAGATGAGAGAGAACTGGCCTGGGAACTGCTTGTACAGTTAATCATCATACTGTCCTAAATCATGGCACAATCCAGAAGTGATGAAAGACAGCCTGAAAAATGCTGCCAGGCCACCAAACCTAGATGCCTTTTGTCTGTGCTCTAGTTTCTTCAGGCTCATGAATGAGTCAGTGAGGGTTAGGAGACCCCAAGTAGTTCCACTACTGAAGTTACAGGGTTGTAGCATGAAGTGAAAAAATATTAAATATTTCAAAAGGACCACAGAGTGATATTAGAAAATGAAGAAACATCCAACTGGTAAAAAACATAGAGTACAAATTGTAAAAACATTATTTTAAGTAATTCAAAACAGAAAAATATAAATATAATAACTTTTAGGCTTTAACTATTGCATGCAATGTTACTTTTACATATTTTAATTTATATTAATCCTTGATGGAGTAAAGTTGAAGAGTCCTTTGTTTCTAGAGCTATTTTTTGCATGTTTGCATTTTATAAGAAATGTTATAGAGAGTTTTTAAAATAAAAATAAAATATATACTCTGACATTCTTACTGAAACATTTATACGAGATTGTAATAAATTAATCCTCCTCTCCTCTCCTCTCCTCTCCTCTCCTCTCCTCTCCTCTCCTCTCCTCTCCTCTCCTCTCCTCTCCTCTCCTCTCCTCTCCTCTCCTCTCCTCTCCTCTCCTCTCCTCTCCTCTCCTCATATCTAACATTGTAGGACCCTCACCCAAGATCTGAGCTTTCTAGCTGTTCAGTAACATAAAAAATAATGAATCCTTTTTGCTAGTCCTAGCCAAAATAAACAATGTGTAATACACACTAACTGCAGCTTCTGTCAGCTTCTTGGAATTTCAAAGCAGCTGAATGGTAAACCCAAAATGTTCTAATAACAAACAAATGGTAATGCACTATCTAGCTTCTCCTATTTATGGCAGAAAGAAGATTTTAAAAGAGATATATGTAAGTAATGTCCTGCCACATGGCTTAGTTTCACAAACTCTCCTTAAAAGAATGCACCAACTCAGAACATTTGTGGTCAGATTTCAAATTCCTGTATTCGTGTCCTGAGGCCTGGAATCAGCACTGAACTAATAACATTTCAAATGGAATATAATGTGAGCTGGATTTTGAACTTGTGGACAGTTCTCTAATTATGTTCTCTGCAATTGAATTTTGTGTTCAAAAGAGAGAAATGTGTTTCATAAGAAGCAGCTACAAAGCTATCTGATAAATAACTGAAAACTGAAGTGATTTTTTAAGCATTGCTAAAGAGTTAAAAATATTTATATATTCCAAAAAGCAAAGCATTTAGGAAGGAGTTTGCTAATTTTTCCAGAATTCATAGGACTGAAATGATTAATTTGAAGCCATTTGATAGAGACAAGATATCTGATGGTAAATGAATAATCCCTCTCTCCATGTGGTCAGGGAACTTCTAATTAGTTATACTATGAGCTTGTGGTTGCATCAAATTCTCATCAGAATTCAATGTCATAAAAAAAAGTATGTTCTGCTTTCTGTGGTATTCTGCAGAAGACTTGCAGAATGTAACCAAGGAATAGCTGATGCACATCACTTCATTCATCATAACCTACCTTCTTAGACAAAGTAGATGGAAAGAAGAGGTGAAAATTGAGACTAATTCCTATTTTCTATCAGAGAAGGTAAGTAATACTTCACAGTGATTCCCAACATATTCTGTCTCAATTGCATTCCAAACAGCTCTCAAAAAGTACAAAGAATGTTGATGTGTTTTGGTGTCTTAACAAAGTATGTGCTTTTGACTGGAATTGAGGCAGAAATTCTTCAGTTTTTTACTTCTGTCTTACTTTTCATACAGCTTTCTGTTTGTTTGGCTTTTTTTACCTCTCATACTTTTGAATAAGATTCCAATTAATTATATAGCACTTACTGTCTTTAAGAAAAATTGTGTAAAGCTGTTGTAAGTTTCAAATCACAGCATCCCTAGTGGACAGAGTTAATCTACTTCAGCAGTTTTATGAAATATTGTTTTTATGCCTATTCTTTCACTACTGAGTTTGATGATTAAAGGAAATCATACTCTAAGAATACCAAGTATAATTTTAGAATTTTAGAATAGAAAGAATATCCTTCAAGGATAAGATACATTAATCTCTAACTTTGAGTTGCAGTTTATAGTTGTGATGACAAAATATCCTTAGTTCTTACATAATTCCTGCATTCATTCTCATACTTCATTCTTGACTGCATTTGTGAGTGCAGCCATTCCATCTGTTTTCTGAGAGAATGCCTGAACTCAGAATTAGGTTAAAATATGTTTTCTGTGTTATGCAGATGATATCATTCCTCTGGCCTTAAGTACTGTAACGATGAGCTTTGGAGAATAAACCAATATAAATTTCATAGTCATTCACCACAGCTACATTTTTTTAAATACCTTTTGGCTCCTGGGAAAACATATCTTAAAACCTGTTTCCTATGAAACTGTTAACTCAGCAGAAAAATAGACTTAAAATGACATTTCAAAATCATCATAATTTCCTTCCTTACAAAGGAAGAAGTTGTTTTGAGCAATGGTACCTAAAAGGCTGCATCAGACTGATGACACATATCTGTTGGGAAATGTTCACGGTAATTACATGTTTAGGTTGCAGCACATTATCATTAAATCCCCCTGTACAAAGGAACAGATATCAGTAGATAAAATACTGCTAAAATTTTTATGGAAAATGGAAGAAATTAACCACTGAATCCTGGGTGACCCAACCAGAACAAAATGGGGATTTTTCAGCTACACCCTGGATTTTTTAGACAGAATGACTGCTGAGAATGACACAGACCAGCAGAAAATCAAAAACATGCTTATGGGAAAAAAATCCTTGCTCTGATATGTATTGATGGGTACTGATGTGTAGTCCCTTTCTTTGGTGTTAAGAAGTTGGGTGAAAAGAAAATACATGGTGAAATATTGACTGTCTCTGCAGTCTGTTTTGTTTTATGTATTGCATTCATCTTGCTGAATTTGTGACTGGAAATGCCTTTGAATTCAGTTTGAGCAAAACTAAAGGTAGAATTAAATTCCTGTATTGCTTTGTGATTTTTAGAGAGAGCTCTTTTCTGACATCCGAGAGATGTTTGTGTGAAAGTCTTTGCCCAGAAGTCAGAGACAGAGATTGCAAAATCACATTTTTGGACAGACTCTGACATGCCTTTTCTCCCAGAATACTTCGACAGAAAACCACTGGATGCAAGACTATATGAAAAGCAAGGAAGTCACTCACTCAAAAAGCCAGTGCCAAAATGAAGTGGGTGATAGGTAAGAATAGAGGACCCTCCAAAAAAGCAGTTTATACAGGTTTTAGTAAAACGTTAAATTACCTCATAAAAACTGTCAGAAAAATAATAGCTTGATAGAAGAACTCTCAAATTCTCAGCTAGATGAAACAAGTTTTGCCACAGAGTTCAGTAGGTGCCGAATTGCAGCACTGCTGTTTAGATTTGTACACTTTGTGTGTTCATTGCCAGAAGACCAAGGTAGGTAAAAGCATAGAGCTGGAGAGATACCTGTAAGATGACCATACTCCTTTCCCCACTAAATATCACTGAAAAAAGGAAATGGGGATGATGGCCCAAAATGTTATGAGCAGTGAAATTAACAGGTAAATCATGAAGCCATGCAGAAAAAAAGTGCACTCATCAGACTGAAAACAAAATAAATACGGTTTTATAGAAGGAAAAACTCTTCATAAATAAGCAGCAAAAACTACCTGCTCACCGATCTTCTAATTAGTAGCTGGGGAAACATCTTCCCAAGGAAAGTATCTATCGAAGCCCACAAAAAGTAAACAAATGCCTGGTATTGGAAAATGACAAAAATATAGGTGCTGAGTAATCCAACTTCAAACAAACAACCAATGCTGTGAGGTAGGTGCATCTCTAAAGCCCTTCATTTTGGGTTCCTGTGAAGAAGGGAAACTCTGCATCTGATTGTAATCTATCTCACTGCATATGGAATCATTAGATCCAATTATCACAGGATTTGACATCTTGTCCTGGCAAGATTTATTCTCTGCTGGTGGTGAGCCCTTGGAATTTTCCAGCGTTTTTAGCCAAGATCAGCCGGCAGTTAAAGTTTTCAAAAATTCAAATTTTTCTTCACTGTTTTAACCCTGTACCAGGTACAGAGCAGGAGTAACTTATAGAACTAGTGTTGTCAGAGGAGTTTGCAGTTAAAACATTTTATTCCTGAAAATACTGAAGAAAACATAAAGATAATATTTTTTAAAAAGGGATCTGGGCTCCAGTTTAAATGAGTGTGTATGAAAACAATTGAAAACATCAGTGTTCTAAAAAAAAATGCGTGCAGTCAAGTGTGAGAGAGTAAAAGCTACTGCTAGCTTTGCTACATCTTCCTGCCTCTCTTTGGAGACCAATCCCCACCCAGCCAAAATATAAAATCCTAGATGCCTCTATATAAAAGGCAATCTTTAAACCTAACTGTGAGTTTTACAACACCTTGGTGACGTATTTCACAGAATATTTACCTTGAGCTCAATGCATTCAAACAGTGCATGATCTTAGATACATACTGTCCTACTAAGTCTTTTATGTTGCTAGTCTTCAGCAGAACCTGATGAATTTTGACTCCAAGAAGGGGTAGGATTTATCCCTGGCTGGGCTAGCAAAATATATCCCAAAATTCATTAATCCATTTTTATTCATTTCACCAAACCTTGTCATTAAAAAATGTTCTGTCATAAAACTATTTTAAAAGTACATCTCTTCATTGTTAGTCATGAAATTAGCAGCAGTTTAAATCAAATGCTGGGCAACTGGAATAAAGTTTCTTTTTCTTATGTCTTTAATTTCTGGCTGCTGATGCACCCCTTAGTGTGGGTTTCTCAGACAAATTTACTCCAAGAAGGAATTGGTTTTCATTTAGCAATTTTGCCCATTGGTGGCTTAACTATTTCCCTTCTGTGCTTGAAATCTGGTGCATTATTTGTAGACATAACATAGAGAACATATAGACAAATAGCACATGTGTCTAACAACCTTCATATAACAAATTCATATAGGTTGGCTGAGACCTCTGGAAGTTGTCTGGTCCTACCTCTTGCTCAAGGCAAGGGTATTTTTTTTCAGGTTGCTCAAGGTTTGGACCAGCCAGAAATAGAATTAAATTTGGTCTTCTTCCAGTTTTGGAGAGGACCACATTAGGTCTTGAAAAAGAGCCCAGTGGGTTGCAGAAGCCTTTGCCAGCAGACCATGATGGATTCAGGGAAAAAAAATAAATTAATCAGAAGACATTATATGAGAAGTGTTTGGATAGTTGTGATAAGTTCAGACTGTATTAATGCCTTGGACAGTTAAAAGGTGACACTTTTTGTATTGTATAAAAGCTTAAAATTCAAATGTTAAGAAATTACTAAAGTTTGGAAAGAGTGGCGTGGGATATCAAGTTATGAAATATTAAAGGATGAATGCCCAGAACGTCACATGCAAAAGCACTTAAAAAGTTACACTCCTGTCTCACTGCTGAATGTGATTGACTGTGGGCCACAGAGCTCTGACATCCAAGCATTCATATACAGCACCTGTGACCTTCTCTGTTAATGTCTTTCCTGAGTTAAAAGAAAATCTCATTACAGGAGCACTTTTCTCAAGAGTAATCTTGAGAAAACTGCTGTCTCTTTGAAATACTGGGGGGTGGTAGGTCAGGGGAGGATGAAGTGTTAGCAGTGAGAAGGGCTCACTGAGCAATGACTCTGGGGTAAATGAAGGAACAGAGGAACACCATGGTGATTGCCTCAGGGAAATGTTCATTCAGGCAGAGATGGAGGTGCGAAGAGATAGGGAGTGCATAGTTTCTTACATACTGCTCATGCTACTTTGGCTTTAAAAGTACTTTCTAAGGTGTTTTTCAGTCACAGAACAGTTTTAGCACAAAATGCCATAGAAAGAATCCTCCAGTTACTGTCTAGTATTACTGTTTACATTTCTTTCCTAGGTGCTGAAAGGTTTTGAAGTGCTAAATGTTATTAAAAGTTCTACCTCTGTATCCGTCAAGAGCCTCTTAACATTAAATATTAAAAGGGGTTTTTTTAGTCATTGGCTATTTTTGTTAAATATTTTATCAAAATATTTTTTTCAATATTAGTGAACACTGCATTCTTACCAAAAAAAATTTGCAAATTCTTACTAAAACATTAGAAGTTAACTATATTTCTTTAGATGACCTTTATTGCTCAGCACATTAAAGATTTACCAAAAATCTTTGGATTTTATTCATTGTGAAGTGCAATACATCCCAAACTACATTGCAGGATAAAGCATTTTTCTTTAGAAGCCATGATTTCATGTATTTTGTGGTATTCTGTATGGAATATTAAGGAAAGTTGAGAGTTGTCTATCCTCTTCTGTTACGGAACAGTTTTTATGACATAAGATAGTCACTGTAATTGCTTACATTTGAACTAATTACTATGGTGACAGTAATTGCAGACCTATTGCAGAGAGTCTTGTATATTTTTATGAGTAGCCAAAGAAAAAATATGTTTTTATAGACAGTCATAACAAAAGAAACTTATTAGAGTAATATTTATTTTTGTGTAGCATTTGAAATAGTCATGACTCTACTATTTGCAATTGGATTTAATAAGTTACCTTACAGTATTTGAAACTTGCAAATAAAATTGCTTATTTATTAATGATAGCTTAGTTATGTCATGTTTTACCATTTACAATATGAGAGCACCTGAGAAAAACTTTCTATTTTTTCTCTTTTCATCTTTTTGTTCTATAATTTCATATCAGGGATTTTTCATAATTCATCCAAAAATACAGCTTTGTTCTGCTTCACGCTCTGTAAATTACATGAAGTTACAGTGGATTATAGTATTCCCCAAACATCCCATAGTGTCAATGGAGATGACACAAGAGCAGTAAAGGAGAAGTACAGATCACAGAGAAAGTGGAAAGTTTGAAATTTTTATGAAAGTTAATCGCCTGTGTTTTAAGAGAGGAGCAGTATGTGAGGCAGTCATGGCAAGGCTCTTAATTAACTGAGTTGAGGAAGCACCCCTCAGAGAAAGAGCTAAAAATTTTTAAAAAGTGGACAGATAAGTCAGTAATTAGGCCTAACAGGAAGGTGAGTAAAGACTGATATGAACAAATTGGAAAAGGAACATCAAAACAATAGATCAAATAATAAACATAGTATATAAACAGAAAAACTGATCTTCTGCTTTAAGTGTTATTATTTCACTTTGAAAATACATTCATGATGTCATAAGAAATCATTGGTTTGTTTATGGATCTATGTAAAAACAGATTTAACTGTGAGGGACTGATTGGAAAACAAAGGGTTTGTTAACCAGCTAGCATATTATTAAGAGGAAAGAAAGGCACACCTTTAAGTTAAGATGTACTAAGTAACTATAATTCCTATGAAAGAGAAAATTTAAAATTACCCTCAAAGTTCTTTCTTACTCTGCTCTGTGGGTTCCTGTTCCTGGAATAACTGGCTTGCCCTCTACCTCCTTCTCTTTTTCTGTGCTATACCATTTGCATTTGATTCAGGCAGTTCTAAGATCACCTGTTATAAAATTATGATTTCAGTTCCCTGTAGAAGGTCTAGAATGTGCACTGTGGTCTACTAGGTCTTAAAAAAAAATTTGAAGGCAGCAGAGGGCAGTCATTTGTACTGTCATGATACATAACCAAAAAGACATAAAAATTTTGTATTATCATCTGAACATACTCAGTTCATTATGCAATTTAAGCAATAGAGAATGAATGCAAGTTTAACTTAGATTTTTCAAGCATGAAACTTTGTCCTTTTGTTACTGTTATTCTCCTAAGAACGAAAATATACTTCTAAATACATAAATCTCTAAAAATAACATGGAAATTTGAAAAAGAAAGGCAAGGGCTAAAGAAGACTACAAAGATGCAATAATCTTTGACTGGAATTGTATTGGTGATAACCTTCCAAAAATTTTAAATATGATAAAATGTGTTTTTTATGTGTGTATATATAGAATGTATTTAATATATTGTAAATGCTATAGCTGACAATATAAAATTAAAAAAAGAAAGATCCATCACATTTTGAGCAAACCCTCAGGATGGCTACATGCCTTCATAGTCACTATTTTCCTCAGAAATGTAAGGAAGTTCCTTGCAGTGAGAATTTAAGTAAGTTCTTTAAGTAAGAACTTCCTTAGTTCTAAGGAAAGTAGCTAAACCTAAGTAAACAAAAGTGTAATTCATATTGTCTGTCAGCACAGGTGCTTGCAAGACAAACTGCACTTTGTACATGAAAGAGATCATGCCAAATATCTCCTGCATTTTTTTATTCACAATCACTTTAGGTTTGTCTGAATATCTTACTGATGTCTTCTCAAATGACAAGTGTTAGCATTCCTGATTGGATTGTCCTGTAAGCACTTCAGTAATTTGATTTAGATTTTCTGGTAATGATGGCTAACCACAGGATTTTCTCTACTTTCAAAGTACTTTTCTTTTATAACTTAATCATATCCTGATGAAAATAGAAATTCAATGATCTTTGGAGACATTCAAATTTATAAAGCTTTAGGGAAGGACCTTTACTTTTTCTTAGACAGTAGAAGAACAGAAAAAAACCCAGCTAAGTAAGATACTCTCCCTCAGTTACATACCACTTCTGAATATACATATTCATGAATGCCTTTTTGTCAGTTCAGTACAGTTCAGTCTGTAAAGGATGACACTACAGTATGTGATAAACCTCAGGATACAAACTGTAGACACAAATATTAGGAAACCTTTCCTTGGCTAATGACAGCTGCCTAGGAATGGCACCACTAGATTGATAGGCACACAGTAGAAAATCCAACAGGTCTAATTTCTGCTCTTTTTTTTTTGCCATAGTAAACACTGAAAATTATTTCATCCATTTCTCTTTTAGTAGACAGAAAAATCTACCTAATGTAGACAACAAGGCAAGCAAACCCACATTTTTAGCAACATGCTGCAGCACTAGCTTTGGGGCTTTCTGTCATTTTACAAAAGTGTTTTACCCAGGTAAATAAAAGCACCCTAAATAACTAACAATAATCCCACACTCCATTTCCTACGTATTTTTAAGTATGTTTACTAAGGTCTTACTTAATAAGTAAGTAAGACAATAAATGTTGTCTTACTGTCAAGGACAATAAATGACAGTAAATATTGCTTGGGGATTTGTTTCAAAACTGAACAGGTCGTACAATAAAAATATAATAAACCAGAAGTTTTTAAACTACACAGATTTCAAAATTATATTAAAATAGGTTGTGGTTTAGATAAGATATTTTTTCAGAAACATAAAATCTTATAGTATCTGTTGAATTTTTCAGGCTTCATCTAATGAATGATCTATTGATATTTCCACACTTCAGTAAATCTCTGTGGTCAAGGGTGTTCAGTTTCCTTGTAAACAATGACCCTAGGATTCAACATGACACAGCACTTTTACTGAGTAAAGAATAAAAAGTTGTGAGTACAGTTTCAAGTCAGAGTTTAAAGATTGCTGTTTCTTTTTGTTCACATTAAAATAATTAGTCTTGTATAGGTTTTTGCAGTTGTGGAGGGCGTGGAGCCTGAAGCCATGTGAACATGTCTAGTTTGTTATTCTGTACATCACTACCAGTGACAGAAGTAAGGGATCCTCACTTCCAAGAAGGGTGGCAGAACTGGATTGCCATTAGAAAGAAAAAGGTGAGAGTCCACTGCCTTTTTGTTCTTTGTCTCATGGACCAGGTGGCACTGGGTAGGTCCCTTGGTGAGTATTGTTTGGAAGTAAATTACCCTTTTTTGCACTTTTATTGTTAGTATTGTTGCTGTTACTGATTGTTTTCTTATCTCATTGCTGTTTTCAGTAAATTATATCTCAGCTCGGGATCTCTGCCTTTTTTGTCTCTCACTGAAAGGACTGGGTGAAAAGAGGAACTCACAGTTCTCCTTTTAATGAGAGCATTAAATTAGGGAATGCTATTCCTTAACCATGGCATATATACATATCATTATGATCTTAAACAATGAATTTTTTCATGGTAGCTACATTAGCATAAGTCTTTTCTCTCTTACAGTGTATTCTTCTTCCATTTTGCTTCTTTTCCTCCTTTCCTTTTAATTGTTGTTTTTTCTTCTCCCGTGAAATATTTTTTTCTTTCTCCACTTCCAAAACATCATTGCAAGTCTCTTACAAACTGGGAAATGCAGCAAGGTAGTTATTTTCTCCTTTGCCTCGTCACTGCAAGATGAAGTGATTTCAGTAGTTGAGACTGTACAAAAAGTGAGTGGGAGACAGATTGCCTCTTATTCTGCTTTTTCTTTTTCCTAGTGCTATAACCCCATCTGCCAAACAGAGACAACTTCACTTGTGTAACTTCTGAAGAGGCTGAAAGCCTCAATAAAACCCAAAGCCAGTACTGGATGGCTATTGCAGAGATCAAGAATATTCTGAAGAAAAATATGACGTCATTGAAGACACTTATGGGACAAAGAAACTTAATTAATTTGCATTTTGAAACCAAAAAGATTCAGGCAAACAGGAATTAGACTAGGCTGGGCAAGAACAGATTCTCCATTTCACAAAACCATCCATGGTTTTTATGTCTTGTTTCAAATCAAGCTAGAAACATTTTTAAAAGTCCTCCAAAGCAAGTTAAAATCCAAAATGTCCAGGTTCATAAAATCAACACATTTTGGTCATATTTAAACTTTTAATTAAATTTTAATCATTTTAAATTAATTTTAGACCTGTACCTAAGGCTTTCAGTTTTTGAAATATATTTAACTGAAAAAAAAAGACCAAAACATATCTTATTTACAAAATGATGAAAATTGCATTATTTGTGCAAGAAAAATTTGAAATATATCTGATCATGTCTGTCATGATATATTATAAACAGCTATTTCTGTCAGCAAAACTGAAAAGGTCTTCAGCTGATCATTTTGTAATTCAGTGTACAAAGATTTATTTTTCTCACCCGGATGGAGCCACTTGAGAAAACATTTTGCATATAGTAGAGTTGGAACATATGCTTTAATAAAGAAGTGCTGCACCTTTCCTTGAGGGGATGTAAGTAGAACTGACTGACATATGATAGACTAGTAGTTACTAGGGCAAAAAGAAGGCTTTCGTCAAACACCCTCACCATTACACAGATTTCCTTTCCACATCTCACTTGCAATGGTATCTGATTTCATTAACATAGGAATAATCATGTGTCAAACCATATGTTCCATTTTTCAAATGAAAAAATTTGCCAAGATTAATAGCAAAAAATAAATTTGTGGTTAGCTACATAAATTTAGAAGTTAAATGTCAGGATGAGCAATAAAATTTCAGGTTTTGGCATTTCATTTTTTTTAATTTGCTTTTAACTGTGTTGCAAACTGTGACATCAAAATGCCTGCATCCTTGTAGTGTATGTTTATGACAAAAGCTGAAATAAAGAAATAAGAATCTCAATGAAGAAATAAATCTGATCAATCTGTCAACCAATTTATTAATCCCATCTACTGCGGGACCTCAGCTGTGCCTCTCAGTTCCTGAAGCTGAGAAGTTTCTATCTGTGACCTAATTGCATTAGAAGTTAAGATCGAGGTGCATGGGCCTTCCCTTCTTTATCATATCTGAGTTTCCATGGGAGTAAAGTCAAGCAGTGCACACCAGAAATCAGACATGCCCTGCTTCAACAAGTTCTCTGATCTGAATAATCTGGGGCACAGGATGGGCAAGCATGACTGACGAAACCTGTCACATACTTATTGATTGCTTTAGCTTAAATGTGATTAGTATAATCTGCCAACCTGAGTGCTGTACTATGTCCAGCCTTGAAAAGAAAGGGAACACTCCGGCTTCTTCACATCATAATTTCTGCATTATGCCTGTTAGGCATAGTTTGTTGGAAGGGTATCTTGCTATGTGAGGATTATTACTGAGTAACTTTTGATTTTTTCTTTGAGAGTAAAACAACATTTGCCAATCACAGGAGAGATGCTTAGCTCAAGAACGTTGCAAATATATTGCTCCATCCATGTGGCCTGTTCCAAAGCATCTAATCCACTTCATCCTAACCTTGTATAATGACTTCAGAAACACTTTGACAGAGGGAAGGATAAGAAGCCTTTATGCACAATGTTCTAAGTGAAAGACATGCCTAAACAAGAGGGTTTGGCCAGAAATTCCATAAGTAAAGAACTACCTTTTTTAGGACAAAACAAGTAACAAGTTTTGACATATACTTTGTTTCCTCATGGATTTTCTCTGGCAACAGAAAAAAAACTAGAAGCGAGTTCTTCAAATCCAAGCTGGGATTTGGAAAAAAACAAAAGGACCTGGAAGATTTCTTTATATTCTTCATTATTTTTTAGTTTTTATTTTTGGAAATACTGAACATTTGCTGTGCTAACATTTTGTTTCATTGACTGAGTTTTGTTTAAGTATCATCTATAAAACTGATATGTTAATCTGGTTAACTCTTGGCTACCCAAATGATTCTGTGAATGATCACACTTCTAAAATGTGCTCATAAATTGAGGTACTGCATGCCAAACTTCAGCCCACAGGAAACCCTCTGTTGAACCTTAACAGCAGATTGTAGTGATGAAGTTATGCCTGGAACAGTGCTATGAATGTTGACACCATACTCTATTTGGAGGTTGTTTCGGTCTAAAGTCTTTCATGCATGATGGTGCAAGTTTCTGCATGCAGAAGTGCCCAGGAATCTTATTGGAAGAGATTACAGGACTGAAATTATGGCATGTGATGGGACAGTTCCTCAGGGATGAAGAAAATGTGGTTGTTATATTTTACTGAAATACAATTAACATATTGTGTTACATTACCCCATATATAGAAGAAAACCTTCAGTACAGAATTATTTCTTATTTTTGGGGTGGAGGGAGGAGGAGGGAGGCAGTTGGGCAGGGGACTAGGCAAAGACAAACGTACTGTTGCCAACACATATGGAATCACAACATTGTTGGCAAAATGAAACATCATGCAAACTGCAGTATGAGTTTCATTTAGAATTTTTATAAGGTACTGTGTTGGTTTTGGACTGGTTTTTGGTAGCGGGGGGGCCATAGAGGTGGCTTCTGTGAGAAGCTGCTAGAAGGTTCCACCATGTCCAGCAGAGCCAATCCCTGATGGCTCTGAAGATGGACATGCTGCTGGCTAAAGCTGGGCAAATTAGACAGTTTGGCAACACATCTGTGATAACATATTTAAGAAGAAAATCAAAATAAGGTGCACAGTTTTTTTTCTTCTAGTCAGAGAAGAGGAGGATGTGAGAACATGTGAGGGAAAACAACATAGAGGCACCAAGGTCAGTGGAGAAGGAGGGGCAGGAGGTGCTCCAGGTTCCAGAGCTGAGATTCTTCTGCAGGTCATGGTGATGACCATGGTGAAGCAGCTGTGTCTCTGCAGCCCATGGGGATCTGATCTACAGGGGATGCAGAAATCCACCCACAGCCTGTGTGGGAGGCACCCATGCTGGAGTGGGTGGTTACCTGGAGGAGACTGCAATCCAGTGGGAAACCTGGCAGAGAGAGAGGGCCCTGCTTCCAGGCTGAAACAGCCTGTCCTTGAAGGACTGCAACCTGTGGAAAGAGAGACCCACACCACAGCTGTTTTGGAAGGACTGTGCCCGTGAAAGCAACTCATGTTGAAGCAGTTCTGTCAAGACTGCTGCTCTTGAGAGTGGACCCATGTTGGAGAAGTTCATGGAGAATTGTCCCCTGTAGGAAGGTACCCCACAGTGCAACAAGGAAAAGACTCCTCTCCCTGAGCAGCAAAAGAAAATCTTCAGGTGACTGAATGACCAAAACTCCCACATCCTGTCTCCTAACCCCCACATCCTGTCTCCTTGTGCTGTCAGTGGGAAGGAGGGAGGGGCTGGGGAAAAAAAAAAAGATGTTTTAAGGGCTTATTTTATTCTCATTATCCTCCTCTTACAAAGTAATGAATTCACTTTGTACATTTAAGCTGAGGCTGTTTTGCCCTTGGAGTGTTTTCTCCCAGTCCTTATCTCAGCTCATGAGCCCTTTGTTATTTTTTTTTTCTCTCCTCTGCCCAGCTGTAGCAGGGGATGGTGAGCGAGTGACCTTCATGGGTGTCTGGTGTTTGGCAAGAGTCAATCCACAATCGGTATCCAACAAGCTGAAAAACAAGAAACACAAAATTTAAGCCCTTGTCTTGTTTTAAAATTTCTCCCTCATTTTATATCACAAGTACTTTTTTACTTGCAATAATATCCCTAATTCTCTTCATTCAACTTCTTGTAAAATTTTCTGGGTGTTATTCAGTGTTCATTTTTATTAAACCAATAATTCTTCGGCTGTTTTCAAATAGTGATGCCTTCAGTCACATCTGTTCTAGTCATACTTTTAAGCCTTTGAATTTTGTACATGAAGATTTAGTTTGGGGCTTGACCCCAGGTTGGTAGTTTTTTGAAGTAAATCAGCTGGTGTAATCAAAGAAGAGTTATGCTACTAGGGGATGGCTGAAATAGTCAACCTACTTCAGTTTTTGCTTCCTAAGGACAATGGAAGATCATTTCCAGATTTGCCATGACATTTTCTTATATAAAAAGGAAAAAAAAGTTTTTACAAATGTTCGTGTCTTTCAAAGCATTCCCTTAAACTCTTTTACTAATTACTAATTACTTATTAACTATACAGAACTTAACACTGTCTTAGTAATTACTAGGGCATCTGTTGTGACATGATCCTACCTGTCACACTGACTTTCTCTGGAAGACCCTGTTTCACTTCTGGATTCCCTGCCTCCAGCTAGGTTGAAGAGTATTTAGAAGGTCTGTGCATCTCTGGAGACTGGATTACTGTTTTGGAAACTCCTTCTTCCCCTAGTGAGACACATCTGATAGCCCAAAGAATTCAGAGTTAGACTGAAAGGAGATATAATCTAGGGATAGAATTTTAAATTAATAGACATTTATATGATTGACTACAGGTTTTCGATAATGCAAACAGGTTTCTCATCCACAAAAGCCAAAACTTCTGGCCCACACTTCTTGCATGGAAAAAAAACCCCAACTTCTTTTCCCCCCGAACCTGTCAAGTTATCTCTTTTGAACTTTACATCAGTGTGGTCTAAAGTTTTCCCAGTAAGTGTTAAAGTTCTGAATGGTTTAGGGAAGGAGAAGGAAAAACACTGTAACCTCCTGCGCTTTAAAGACCTCTTTAGTAGGTGGGTTAATGATACCTCCTGTGGTGGGTTCCTGCCTGAATTGTTAACCTGCTCCCAAGAGAACAGGAATAAAAACAGTACTTCTTACAAAGTTTAACAAAACGGTCCAATTTTGTTGAAAGCAAGGTTTAACTGCCAAAAATCTACAGTGTGAGGCTTTGGAGCTTCACATCATAGCTCAGCTTGTTGGCAGTCATAGTCAGTCTGGGTCCAGGTTAGGTAATGGCATCTCAGTTAACATTTTCCTGGAACATTCTTAGTGCTCCAAGCATTTCCGGAAATATGCTTCAAGCTCTCGCTGGTAATGCATATCTAACTTAATAAAGTCCAGGGTACTATCAGAAAGCATCTTGAATTGGTGCTTAGTATTGCCAAGCTGCTGGCTTTTCTTGCATCTGCCAGACACGACATCAAGACAAACACTCGCTAACCAAGCAGGGGAAAAGAAAGTGTTGTTTACCCTTTTTCTGGACTGGCTCCATGTCCAAATTTGTTCAAAGTCTCCTCATGTTACAACTTGAAGAATGACAAAAGGGATGAAGACTGCTGCAGAAAAAGAGACAAGGTCTGGGCACCAAGGTTTCACTGCCTCCTGACTTCATATTGACTCCATATTTGACAACTAGAGGGAAGTTCTTGTTTGGATATCTGCCTCTGTGGAGCTGGGTTAGAGATGGATGAATCTGGTAAACCCTTGGGCCAACTCTTCTGTTACTTAAAGTACTGAGTTAGATGCACTGCAACACACTGTAAGAGGAGGAACCTCAATCCTCATTTTTCATATGAGTTGATGTCTTGGGCTATGGAACCAAAAATGTGTATTCTATTTCATCTGTTGAAAGCAGTTGGGGAGATTTTTTATTTTTCCTTATCTCTTATTATTCTGGGGGGAGGGGGCGGGTGCCTTCTGATAATGGGCCAACTGTTAAAACCAGGTGGGGCAGTGTTTCTTATCTCTTTCACCAGCCATCCTCCCTCCAGGGAGATATCTTCTGCTAATGGGCCATTAAGGCTCACCAAGCCATCATCCACAAGCCATCATCTCACTGTGAGATGCTCCACCCAGTGGGGGAGCCAACCATTCCTACCTGGATAAAAACTGAGACATAGGAACACAAAGTATCTGGTTCCACTGGATTCCCAGAGGAAGACTGGACCCTTCTCACCATCACTGGACCCTTTTCTCTCAGAATCATCTCTGCTCCAACAGAACCACATCTACCACTCCAAGAGGACTTACTTTTGGACTGCTTCAAACACCCTGACCAACAGGGTGTCAGGTTGTAGCTCTGACTCTGTCAGGGTTTTCCAGGATTGTTGTTTGTTTTGGTTAGTTTTGTTTTCTACTACATTTTTATTGTTAATATTCCTAGTAACGAACTGTTATCTTTGCCTGAAAGCCCTTAATTGCAAAATTATAATTTGGAGGGAGTGAGGGGTTTACATTCTCCATTCCAAGGGAAACTCCAGCTTTCCCTGGCAGATACCTGTCTTTCCAAACCAAGACAGTTGGTAAGGACCAAACTATTGCTTCAAAAATATTTCACCGCTTGTAATGGAGAACTTCCAGAAGTTATGCAATCTATCTGAAGGTGCTATTCCAAAAACCTGGATTTATGGTTTACCATTCTCTCCATCTTCTCCAAATAATTTAAGTCTGTGCTGCTCATAGGAGAGCCCTTTATAGGTTTTGTGGATATTTGATATTCGTGCTGACATACCTTTTTCTTTTTGTACATGATAGAGAACATTTATATATACAGCACAAACTTCTATGAATTAACTCTCTCCAGTGGACTGATTGCTTTGTAGAAGTGATATGGCAGATGTTACATTTCTGTCTTTCTATCATAGCCAATTTTTTTACTGGTTTGTCCTCATTTTATCATATTCTGCATTGCTGCCTTCAACATTGAGCAGGGAGATGGCCCACACCTCTTTTTTTTGCATCTACTGACCTTCCTCAGCTCTACATTTTCAGATTGAATTTATTTCTATGTTATCCTCAGTGTTTTACTAAGAAATAGCCCTTGAGCTGCTCTTATAACTCAACTCACATACTTTGCTATGTTAGCATACCATTTAAATAATTTATAAAAGTTGTAAGCTGAATAACACTACTAAGTATAATTTTCTGGTTATAAATCTCTACAATTTTGTTTTGTTTTGTTTTTGTTTTTCCTATGTCAACTTTTACCCTTATCAGCCAGAATATAGAATCCTTTATCTAGATCAGTGTTTATAGGATCAGCACCTATACCAATATTAATACCTGTTAAATATATTCTAAAATGGCAGACTCCATCAAGAGAGCGAATAAGTAAAATTATTTCAAGTTGCTTTACATGCTTCCCAGCTGTTTCATCCCCTGAATAAATAAGTAATT
This sequence comes from Phylloscopus collybita, assembly GCA_027886175.1. Taxonomy (NCBI): domain Eukaryota; kingdom Metazoa; phylum Chordata; class Aves; order Passeriformes; family Phylloscopidae; genus Phylloscopus; species Phylloscopus collybita. Next base: position 41,014,405 of record JAJNNQ010000137.1, on the reverse strand, counting down.
CAAACTTGCCTTTTTTTTTTTTTTTTTTTTATTACACAGAGGGATAAAATCTAATTGCTTTTGAAATTAAATAGGGAGATAATTATAAATTGCTCAGTACAACAGTGATGAATTCAAAATAATTTTGGTACTACAAAAAAAGTCATCCCTCTAATAAAAAAGATTTCTTCTACAAGATAAAATTACACTGTTCAGTTGTATTAGAAAGGATATTTCTGATATATTATATATTTGAAACTTAAGTGGTTTTTAAGGAAATAGTGATAAATATGCAGCCACAACCCATATAGGTAATCATACCAACAAGAAAGATATATCAAGTACAAAATAAATAGTCTGATTTATAATAAAGCCCTATACTCAATGTTTTAAAAATGAATCCTCTTCATCTTGGATCCAAGTAAATACATACAAAATATGGGCAAAATATGTGAATGGCTATGGTAGATGTTTAACAGTTTCCAGACAAAGTTCTTCATGTGTATAAAGAGAAAAAAAAAAATACATGGTTTAAAGTTTCCTTTAGCAGAGCTTGTTTATTGTTTGCTGGTTTGTAGGGTTTTTAACTCTGGAATGTAAGAAGTCAGAACCTGAAAGCTTGATATTTGGTTGTTTTGTTTCAAACTTTTCCATTCCTCCATGTTCCACACAGAGAGGAAAAGCTTATATTCTTTCTGTCTTCCTGAAGCCTTTCTGTAATCACAGCAATCTTTTTAGATATTTTAGACTTGTTGCTGTAATCTGAAAATTTATATTGCAAATCAAATGAGTTATAAACCATGTCAGCTTGCTAAACTAAAAGGCAAAATTGTTATTTATGCATGGATGTATCATTTTTAACTCCCTGACTAATAGAAAAAGAAGTTCTCAACTTTTTCTTCACAACACTTAGGCTTCTCAACTAGCTGTCTATCAGTGTGAAGCATACTGTCAAGTACAAATAAATTAGAGTATATTTACTTTAGCTGGCAGAAAACTTGACATAGTAAATGAGTATTTGGGGAATAGTGCAGTACAAAGTAACCTTCCAGCAAAGGTTGACTGCACCGTTATATGTAAAAGTTTCCTTTTCCATTAAGTTAAAGTGGAAAATTAAATTAAAATAAAGAGAGAGAAAAAAAGGTGATCTGCATAATGGAGATAATCTAAAATAGATTTATAATAAATTCAAATTTTCCTCTCAGAAAAGGGAATGAAACCTTGCAATTTCAATGAGGATCAATTTGGCAAGCTTTGGTCCATTTCTCTGTGCTTCATGTCATCCCATTGGCTTTTATTATTTTCACCAACTTTCAGAAGTTACTCTTTTTTTTTTTTTTTTTTTTTTTTTTTTTTTTTTTTTTTTAAGCATCTCATTTCTTCCATTTCTTCTCCTGTCTCTTTGTTTAACTTTCTTCCCTGATTTTGGAATGTCAGTGGGGATAATTTGGCAAGCTTTGGTCCTTTTCACTGCACCTCTTTTCATCTCAGTACATTTGCTTGTAATCACCCCATTTGCAAATTTTCTGGGTTTTTTCAATTGCTTTTTATTTGATCCTCTTTCCTTTCCGGGGTGTTTGTTACACTTGTTCTCTTGGTTCTCTGATTTCAAGTTGTTTTTCGAGAGGAACTTTGGATCCTCCCTATTTTTTTCTTAGCATGGAATTACTTCTGTGAAACACTGAGAGACCTGATGTGGAAATGGCATCTCATACTGGGTCTCGTATGCAAAAAAAAAAAAGGTCATTCTCCACCACTTTTTTTAAAAGGACTTGTTCTATGTATTATTCCCATCTTCTAATAATTACTTTTTTGTTTGTGCCTATGTTTATTCAGGCAGCTTTCATAATCACAGAAGACTTACAGACAGAATTACTCAGTACCTTTGGAAGGGACCATCTCATCCAACTTTCCTGCTCAAACATGGTCATCCTAGAGCACATTGCACAGGACTGGTTCCAGATGATCAGAATTGGGTGTGAATACATAGGTAGACATAGTTTTATTATTTTAAAGGGTTTTAAAAAATCTTATTGAGCCACTAACCAGTTTGTTCTTCTGATTAATTCCAGCTGAGCTTGTTAGCAGTACAGAATCTGAAAGTACCATTTTTGAGTTGCGATTTAGGAATGTGGGGATGTCTTTATTACTGTTTAATTTCAAGACCGAATATCGAAGAACTACATTTTAGAAGTTAAATATGGAAACTGTATTTCTAACTTTAGCTAGAGAACATATATCAGGAAGTCACATTAGTATAGGGTAAACAGAACACACAGAGTGATTTATTCCTAAAACTGTAATCTCTAATATTCATGAGTTGTGTCTGGTGTATAAGAAGTATTCCAAACCAAGCATGTCAAGTTTATAATCTATGTACATCGACTGAAAAATTGTAGCAGCACTAAAACTGTTTTATATGGCATAGAATTCATTTATCATAGATAAAGTGTGCAGAATCAGAAAATAACATTATAATATATGTTAAGAAATCTATGATAAGAGGTTTTTTCATTCCACTAAAGAGAACAGAAGTCCTTTAAGAACTTTTTCAAATTTGGGGACAATTCTCTTTGCTTGCTCTTCCATACAAAATAGTCAAGAAGGCAGTATTTCAGCACTGCAAGTCATGGTGTGGTTGTCTGCAGAGAAGTAAAACATGCCCAAAGCTATGGAAGAACACTGACCACCAGTTGAAGTTGGAGAAAAAGGGGATGTCTCTAGAGCTTGAACTAGAACTTTGACCCGTGTCATGGTGCAGGCACTTTATGTACCAGAAGATCAGAAGATCATACAATTCCTGGTCATAACCTGGTTTAGAAATTTCCATTCTGCACTTTTCCATTTTGAACAAAGGGAGAGAATGATAGTTAAGAGCTGCAGCAAAGCTTACATCTGAGGCTTGCGTGACCATGGTTATCAATATTCTCTTTTCAAGGTGTATTTTGCATCTGAATCTTTCCCAGAAAATTGTGGCTATTTTGGGATTTTGTATGTGGGACTAAATATATATGTCACCTTCTTATGAACAGCAGTATGAAAAAAAGGACTACAATTACTAAAAAGTAGATGTAATTCTGTATTCTTAATGGATATTATATTCATTTTAGAAAGATGTATATCTGGAGCTCTTAACTATGACTTTCTGGAAATGTTTGAGTTTTGACAACAAAGATACTTTTTGTTTATTTGTTTGGTGTTTTTTTGTGAAATATTTGTATTAGAAAGCATTTTGTGAATATATATGGCTAGCACTTCCATGGTTTTGTGTGAATAAAATGTGATATTTGAATGACTCAGTCTGATCCATGAAGTTGTGGTATGTTTTAGCATAAAATAGAGTCTGAGTTTTTGTCCCATTTTTGTCCCTACCCATCCAAATACAGCTCAAAGCGATATTCAAAAGCTTGAGCAATATTTTAATTCACCACATGCAAACTACTTACAATTAAATATATTGAATTAAGAAGACAGAAAAAGAGTCCATGTTTGGAAAAAAAATGGGAATGATGACGTACATTCAGGGAGAAAATACTCGTTAGCCAATACTAATTTTAAAGAAAAGAATTGCATTATTCTTGCTTATGCCTGGCTTATTATTGCAAAATGTATGTTTGTATTTTTCTACCCATCATGCAAGTATTAACTTGGCAAAAATTGATCTCTGTTGGATGCAATATTTGCACTGTAGTAGAAAAATATATCTTGGCAGGGAGGATGTCAGGTATGATTAAGAAAAAACAAGGAGCTTATGGTTTCTTAGGAAAGTATATGCTTTCCCTTAGTCAATTTATTATAGTAGATTTGGTAAATGTCAGAACTTGTTTAGGTAAAGGTTTGTTTTCTATGTTCAGGACACTACCTGTAAGGAATTTTTTTGTAGTTAATTTAACTCATCTTTACAAATGTATTCTGGAAGAATCAGACATTCCTTATTATCAATATATTTCTTTAAAGTAAATAAATACCCTGAACATGCCTTGTCACCTTAAGAAAGACTGTAGTTGTAATTTTGTAATTCCTTTTGTCACATCTTCAATACTTTTGGGTTATTTTTTCCTTTCAGTGGAAGTAGAGCCCTTTATTACAATCACATGCCATGAATATTTAAGCTATTTCTTAAATCGCCTCGGAAACACCTGTGGTTGTTTTGTCTCAGCTTAGTGTGACCCTGGTTTCCACAGTGCAGCTCCCTCTGTTCATTGCCATCATCCAGCTCTCATCTCAACTTACAGGCAGGCTGCAGGTGGAGCCAGAGGCACTGCAGAGGTGTCCTGCAGGCCAGGCCAGAACTAGTCCTAAGAAGAACACCAAGGTTTATTTTCACAAAATGACCATTTTTACTACATCAGAAGTATGAAGAATTCTTTAATTTCTCAGGAAGGAAAGTTACGTTTTAGTTATCTGGGGTGCCTGTTTGGAACCTAGGAACAATCAAGCCTTGATAGCTAAAGTCACCCATTTTACTAGCTATTCTTCATTTAAAAGTCCTTTAAGAACACTTGTTGACTTAACAGAGTCCTTGATGAAGGCATAGAATTCTGGCTCATGGACACTTATTGTCCACCAGGACCTGCAGGTCTGCCTCTGCCAAGCAGTTTTCCTGCAGGTCAGCCCCCAGCCTATACTGGTGCCTGGGGTTATTTTACTACAGTTAAAGGATTTAAGTGAGAAATACCTGATATAAAGTCAAAGATTCAAAATAGTTAAGATACATGAAAACTCTGACATCCTATATTTTTATAAAACCAAGTATATGCATAATATATGTAATTATCAATAAAACTTTTCAAGCATATTTTCAAATTAGTTTGATTAATATTTTTTGAGAAAAAATTAGTGACTCAAAATGCAGGCATGTATGCAGATAGAAAAGAATACCACTCTCTCACATAAATGTGGCAAAAATATGATATTCGTGATTTAATCAGAGCTTAAATGCACCACCATTTTCAATAATAGGGTAACAGTCAGTTCTCTCAGAAAATGGCCAGTTACTGCAAACTACTGTGTCTATAGCAAAAGTTAGCCATGCATGTCATTGGAGAGAATTTCCTATATTTTGCAAATATCAAAACTTTTCACAAACTACAAATACAGTATTTCATTCCCACTCAGGACACTATTATTACATTTGGAAAAGGTCATCCCTAAAGATAATAATTTTCATTAGAAACGTTTTGGGTTGAAAAAGTTGCAAAATAAATACTGTCTGCAGACTTGGGAATTGCTGACTTAATCTGCACTAGAATGACATGAAAATAAACTTTACAGTCTCCATAGTTTTTAATTTATATCCTAATCAGGATGTAACTTTTCAAAGTTTATGGTCTTTTTATGTGAAGTAATGTAGATAGCTGTTGAAGAATGAAATGGAAGTGGTCTCACCATTTTATAGTCAGAAAAAGAGGGAAGGAAATTGTGGTCATGCAAATGTAGTAAGCGAACTTGAAAAAAACCCCAAGATCACGGATCAAACTGAAGTTTCACAGACCTGGAAGGATGCTTCTGGGATAAAACTGGATCCAGCTGATCCACTAATGCCTCAGATTTTAATAATCCACATTATTCAAATAGTTTTCCCAAATGTATTGGTGTTTCATCCTGCTGATTGTTTTAAAGCTTCATTTAGACAATTTGTTTAAATAGAAAGTAAAATGCTAATAGTTCCAGATTATTTTGAGGATTCTAGTGTGACATGGAACCCAAGGAAAGAATTCATCTCCTTCTTTCCTCTGCAGTTTTCAATGATCCTAATGAACTGGTTAGCTTTAGTGAGTGCATACTCGTAGTTTTTTTCCCTCCAGAATAAACAGTTCTAAGGGGTTTTGTAATAATTACTCAGAAAACACCAGTAATCTCGCCAACTAAAACTGCAGGCATAATCTATGTTTACCCTTTATTTAACAAGGAGTGACTTTATTCAATGGCATACTATTGCAGTGGTTTTCAACACTTATTGTAAAATACCAGTTAAGGCAAACAGAAATGCGAATTTTAAGTCCCAGGAACAGTTCAGCTTTCCCACAAGTCCTTATTGTTCTTTTCTCACTTCCTCTTCTTCCTCTTTCTCTTCTGTTTTCATTGGAAGTAATATCACAATATTACTTTTATTTACAAGGTGAATTTGTATTGATTTGATTTGCTGAGAAATTATTTCAGATCACCTATTTCCTGTTCAATACGCTTGTATAACTTTAGTTTGTAGCTAAACTTGTCAAGAAATACATTAGGAATTACAAGGTGCCTGCTGTACATTTTGAAATCCGGTTGCATATTCTGAGTTTGATATTTTGCAGTAATAACATGTCTTTTAAGATTTACATCTGTGGTTACCACAAGGGAGCTTGCCCTCCCATGGAGAGAGCACAGCGTATAAGCTGTATTCACAAAGGCAAGGCTCACCACAGGGAAGTCTCCCTGGGAGACTTCTTTTCAGGTCATAGAGAGTGAAGCGTTTCACCCCCGTGAGCCCTTGAGGCTCTATGTTATCCTGCATCAGTTCTATCCCCACTTCCTAGCTTTTCCCCTTCCCTGATTGGTCCATTTTGGATCCTCTCCTCGATTGGTCCATTTTGGATCCTCTCCCCGATTGGTTGTTTTCTCAATCCTCTCTGTGATTGGCCCAAGTTGCTAGCCCCGCCTACCCCAAACCCTATATAATTCCACACTCTGAGCCCCCAGGGCCTTCAGTCACTGCTTCCTGCCCAATAAAGGATCTCTCAGACTGGGCGCCTGCCTCCTGCTTCTGTGCCTGCATCGCCTGAAGGAGCTGCCAGAGCTAGCTGCTGCCAGCAGCTTTCACAAAAGAGCTAGAACTGCCAGAGCTAGCTGCTGCAGGCAGCTTTCACAAGAGAACTGATCACTGAAGTGCCTGTGCCCCTTGGAAGCCTGAGACGGTCTCACCAGGGAAGGTTGTGGCACTGAAGAGGACACCAGCGGTCAGCAGCATACATCCCCTTTGGGATAATGCTATTAATTTAAGGGAATTTCAGATGGGAATGAAAGTATGGTTATCTTTTCCTCTGCTGGTTAGTAAAACTGGTATTTAAGAAGAAGGAAATGTAATGCTGATAAGTGCCATTGATCAGCTGATTGTCAACTTGGCAAAGCAGAGCACTAACTTGTCATTCTGTGGGATACATTGGCAGTAACTTCATTGTCTGAAAGTATAAATCTAAATAATTCCTTTTGTGATTCCTCTATTATTAGTAATGAGATGCACACACTTAAAGAAAGGGAAGCAATTAGTCATAAAATCTTCTCTCTCCTCTGAAGATTTAAAGTGGTATTCACTTCAGCTGTATGGCTTTCAGATGTCTCAAATGGGGAAAATGAATGCAGCTTACTACTTCTCTGAGAATCTGGTGCTGAGCAAGGAAGGTAACATGATGTACCAAGCTCTCTGTACATCCCTTTCCTTCATAAAATGGTGATCCATAAGTACAAATATTTTCAGACCTATTTTATGGTTTAACATCTGATTTCTGCTTTCAAGTGTCACTTTTATATATATGTATATTTTATATATATATAATATATAAAATATAAAATTCTCTGATGTATAACATCCCTCAGAAGTGAATTTTATTATGGGATCTGGAAAGGCTGTGGGTTGCACCCTTCCTGTATTCCCACATGTTAATCCGTCCCTTGTGATTTTGCAATGAATCACAGAGTGATAGTTTTCTCATGGAAGGAGACCATTTTATGGCATCTGTGTATGTTGCAATACCATTTGAAAAAATAGGATGCTATTTGGTAGTGCTGGAGATATATATAAAAATACAGTGTAATAAAATATATAGCTTGAATGGAAACTCTGCAATGTATGAATAATTTTCAACCAAGCATGTGTCTTCCTGAGTCAAAAGAGAATGTCTAACTGGAGCAGAACCAGAGTATCAGGGAGCTTAAAAACTGTCCAGCTGACCAAGGGGAATCAAAAATGGAATTTATCTAAGCAATACATAATTTTATTTTTTTTCTGTCTCCGAATGTGCAAAAAATTTCAAGATGTTCATTTTGCGCAGAATACAAGATAAGGTGGAAGACCAACAGGGTTATTCCTTCTTAGTTTAATTGGTTGCATAGGAACCTATTTAAATTCTCAAAAACAACTAGAGCTACTGATAAAAATATTCTTAAAGAATATTTCCCATGGCACCTAATACATGGGACTTACAGGACTATCAGTTTATGAATATGCACTTCTTTTTCACCAAATCAAATAAAGTAAATTCTGGAAATCTCTATAGAAAGTGCAATAAGTCAATGACAAGAACAATCACTGCATTATTTCATAGCAAGATTGCTCATAAAAAATCGAAACTATGTATTTTTTTACTTTATAGTTTCAGAGAAAATAGAGAAAAACAACAGAGTACTTGCATATCATGTTTTAGCTATCATATACTTACTTGTACCTCTCCCTTATTTCTGCCACATAAACCATGTCCAGACTTGCAATTCTGTTCCAAACACTAAAAAAAAAAATTAATGTTTGTTTCATGAGCAGAAAAGCCTTATATTTCTAAAGCGACTGAGAAAGGAAAGCTAGAATTATTTACATTTTTATGTGTTCTGCAGAAGTCTGTCAAGATTGCCACCTGATCCACTGTAATCCCAAGAATACCTTGCAATTATTTACTTTTCTCATTATGTGTTCAAAGGTTCTCAAGAATGCAGTTAGAATATTGTTTATTATATTTATGAGCTGAATTTTACATTTTTATTAGGTGGAAATACAGTTTCTCATACATTTTATCAATACGAATACCAAAAATAAAATCATCAGCTGGTCAGGTAATTTCACTAGAGAAAGATTGTGTTTCAAGACTTGGGAGTAAGAATAGAGCATTTTTAAAATCTGCAGTTGGGCAAATATTGTTAAAATAAACTTCAGGATTTAAAGTTAAATTTAATTCTTTGTTGATCAAACATAAGAAAGATGTGTATATCCAAAACACAAACTCAAATAATTAATTCCCCCTGTGAAAACTGAAGAAGAAGTATAGTTTCTTCCTGTTGAAAGAAACTGAAGTTCTTTCCTTTTTCTTTTCGTACTGTTATTTTTTTCATCAAGAAAGCAGCAATGTATTTGAATTTGCTGTGGCCATGAGTAAAAATATAAGCATGTTCAGGATGTTGATTGCATGTTATACTCTCTCCAATAATCTGCATTCAGTTTTTAAGATGAAGTTTTCATGGGCTTCTTTAGCTTCAGGGATTTTATATTAGAAGTGTCCCTTCTCTCTAGCTTTTAATGTGTTTACTTCCGTGTCTTGGAAACCTGATTCTAGCCAAGAATCTTGTGGATTTAAAGTAGATAAAGGTAACTGAAAATTTCTCAAGGTCATGGAGATCTCAATGGAATTTTCAGTTTCTGTTCAGAATGTGAAAATCCCTGAATTTTCAGTCCATGTCCTGTATAATTCCTTGTGGAAAGCAAATATGAAGAGAAAGACCAAGGCATGGTTTTATTAAGCCCTCTTATTGTAGAATATTGTAGAATTTTTCTAGAACACAAGTAAGATTGAAGAAAATCTCAGTTGTCCTTTGGTGGTACAACATATTTAATGTCACTTGCAGAATACTTTCTATCTGGAAGGAATGAGATGTGCTACTCTCCCTGCTCCAGACCGGGCAGAGCAGAGCTAAGGGGCTCCACCACTTCCCAAACTATCCTTTTGAAGCAATAGAAGTCCAGGTTCACAGTTTGCACACAATAATGGCATGCTTTGAGACCCCTCAGAATCTTTGTATGTTACAGATCCAGGACAAAAAGATAGTCTAGATAACTAGTATTTGTTTATTTCAGTGATACAAAACACAAAAGGAGTCATCAGTTTTACTGAGAACTTTCATTTCCCTTTAGTTGTGACTATCAGACGTATTACTCAGTTTTGAAAAGTAGCTTCATTGTGATAAGTATGCTGAACTGCTGTGTTCTGGTCTTCCTTCAAATACCAGATTTCAGTCAATTTTTAAATTCAGTTTCACAAAAGGGTCCACACAGAATACTCCCCCTTATTTAACATGTCTTCACAATAACAGAACCGTTAGATATGGTGTTTGAGACCACTGTGTTTTCAAATATGTATAAACTCTGCAGCAATGAATAATACAGTTTATTCATATTTCTTGCAAATGAAATAAAATTGTATCATATTGTTAAATTATATTCTTCAATAAACAAAAAATGCATGTGTGTATATGTACATATGCATTTTACATGTATGCATATGTACATACATGGTATGTGTGCTAGCATTCTGATCAGATGATGCACCACAGAAAAAGAAGAGATGGATTCTAGGCATCCCTGTGTTTACTGAGAACCTTGATGGAGATTAGACATAAGGATAAGTGGAGTGAAAAAATTCTCTGGCAAGAACAGCTGAGCAGAAAATATCCATCAACTAGGTTTTGCAGATCAAATTTAGTTAATTGCGGAGCCAGCCAACAGTGGAGAGCAGCTGGTGTGAATGCTTTTTATACTATACTTGCCTAAAATACAGACATGTCACCTTACCTTGCCATCTGTCATCTGCATGTGGCCTCTGTAGATAGATGGGCTTTAGATGAGATACAGTGGGGAAGAGGTCGTCATCTAAGTTTGAGATACGTTATACAAAACTGCAGTGGACTAGATAATATGGTTGTCAGAGAATTAAAACAGAACACTGCATCTGTGCCCACTAAAGACAAACTTTAAATTGATTATCTCTCTCTTAATGTGTAAAAATTCATGGGATTTCTTCCATTTTTTATTTAATAGTAGTGTGTGTGTGACAGGGAATTATTTCTTGGCTGCCAGAGGACAGTATCCTCTTGCTCATGAAAGGAGACTTTTGTCGCTTGTGGCATTGAACTCAGCTTTCTTTTCTGTTCTGATTATGAGATTCTTTCTGGGGACTTGGCAAATGATTTGAAGAATTACAGAAGCTCCACAATTCATTGATTGAGTATATTGTACCCTTCACTGCTCTGTTTCTGGCAGTTGGGTTTTGTCTGTGGTGGCTTTACTACTTGCATTTTGGATGTGCGATCTCTTCCTGGATAAAGGAGTGTTCTTGAACTTGGCTATCTATTTCTGACAGTAGAAGATTTTGACTTGGATCAATGGGTTTTGTTGTTGTTTGTTTTGTTTTGTTGGTTTTTTTTTTCATTATTTTTATTGTTTTAGAATGACTCATTTAAAGATTAATAACAATCTTAACTAAAGTTTCAAAGTGGTCCTCAGAGATTTTTAATGACTGGTTATTAAATACTTTGAGCCTGAACATTTCTTTGTTCATATATTGTACATTTTCTCCTTTATCCTAGTCCATTATACTAATGGTATAGGCAATTTGACAATATATTTTCACCTATGATAGAGCATCCTTTGTCTAAATCAGTCCTATAATTTTTTTGGCTGCTTGAGATTCTGAAATAATGGTTGTCAATTTTTTTTTCTGGAGATTAATTTTTTCAGCTCTATCTCTATATAGAGAGTGAAACAAAGCTTTTACAAATCACTGCTTTCCACCCAACTACATTAATTGCTTTGAACTTACAGGACAGAGTGTGGGAGGGAAAGGTGGTATAATTAGTTGGAAACTGTGTGAATGCTACCTGCAGATTATGTACAGCTTCTGGCAATCTACTTTGTTACAAATGTCGGGCAAATATCATAATATTGACTCCTCTAGGAAAACTGCAAAAATTATTTGAAATAGTCTTTTGTTTTGTTTTCTGTGATTGCCATAATGTAGAAGACTTGCCTGTCAGTATTATCTTTCTTTTTTTAGCCACTGGATAATTTATATATGATTTTATGGTGAAGAAAATGCATCTACTTCTCCATGAGTGCTAGAAAACCAGTTCTAAGTGTATGTCTATTGTAATTTTTCTGTATTTTTTCCTTTTGTTGAAATAAATGGCATTCTCTTTGCTTTTTTCCTGTGTGTTTTAAGTGCCCTGTATGATGAATAAATTTGTTCCTGTTTCCCTGACCTAAGTTCACTAGCCCAAATTGGCAGACATTTCTGATTATTGCAGACTATTGCAGAATCTGTGACCTTCTCCAATTATGGTTTTCCTTATTTAATTCTGGATTTAAATTATTTTGAGTTGCGAGGAAAGTGACTGTTTGTAAAATAAGTGTGGAATTTGCCTCTTGCATTCATCAAGATAACATAGTGAATTAAGAAAAGGTAACAAAGCAAAACAAAAATCCTAACGAATCAATAAAATTCACTAGGTGCCAGTAAAATTGATAAAAAGAAATTCTGCCCTTGCAGCATGCTTCTCTTTGTCCCTCTCCTCCTCTCTCTTTCTCTGCTAGCAGCTTTAGCATTTTCTCTAAAATTCTGCCTTCTGTAGAATAAGCACCTGACTGCACACCTGGAAAGTACACTGAGATCACTAATCTTGTTAATGAAATCTGTGGGGCAGTTAATTAACAGATGTTCCCTGTACCATGTTCTTTTCTAGAAGGGAGTTTATGCTTGTGAGTTTTAGGCTGATTAAAGTTAGTGTGTTTACTGCAACTAAGGAGGTGGCCTCTCCTTTTCTGTGGCTGTGACAGGCCAGGTCAGTGTTTGTGTCATTTGTTTCCGACAGCTATCCTAGTCAAAGTACATCATAAGTCATGGTATTCTGACTTATCTGTATCCACACTGAATGGTGGTTGGGTCTGTAAGGCATAATATGTCCCAGAGGCCCTTGAAATTTGCCTGAAAAAAAATCTCCTTTAGTGGTAGACACGCAGACCTCCTTAGTTTTGGTGCGGTTGAATTTCCCACGAGTTTTCTAAGAAAGCCATACAGAGTGTAACAGCAGGGCTTGAATGGAACAGTTGGCTGAAAGTAGACAGAAATAAATTATGAGCAACTAATGCAGAAGTGGGAAAAATATGTTCATATAACCAACAGGTTGACAGTTGCAGTGGAGGTAGGCATCATACACATGATGTCTGTCTACTGAATTTGCCCTGGTGATTGCTAGCCTCACTACCTGCAATAACATTGAAAGTCTGGGGGATTTTCACTGGAGGAAATATGAACTATATGCATCTGCAGTTCTGATTCATTAATCTTCCAGAGTATTACAATACTGTTTGTCTGCTGGCATTCACTGCTGCTAGGTACATATATGGCTGGGAAACCTCTCCAAAGGTGATGAACATGGTGACTTCACTGACACTGACCCACTGTGATGTGACAATCTGCTTAGGTAAAGTATTCTGACATCTTTTTCCTCTCCTCGTTTCTCCCTCTATCACAAGCTCTGCCTGTCACAGCAACCTCACCAACTGAGCTCGATATGCAGGGCTGGAAGGATGTGTGAGTTGAAACCCTGGAACTGTACACATCACATATAGGCTCAGGCAAACAGAAAGTGGCAGAAGCAATAGGATGTCATCACCACAATTATCAAGAGAGATTTTGTCTCTCCACGCTCCTGGCACAATGCAGCAGCTGTCAGGATGTTTGGAGACATTGTAGGGCCTCAGAATCCCAGCTTTGACATTGACGAGGTGCAATAGTCTAGGACACCATACCTTGACATTCCTGATGAAAGAGCTGTTAAAGGTGTCTACATAGGGCAGTACAGCAGTGCAGGGTAGGGTAACGAGTAGGTCTTCTTATTTAAGCTCTTTTTCATTCATCAGGTATCTTTAGCAAGGAATATATTAAAACAAACAAACAAACAAACAAACAAACAAAACAAACAAAAAACCCCAAAAACAAACAAAAAAAAAACCCTTAGCAAAACATTTTAAAATTTCACTAAAGATTAAAATTATTGTCACTTGAATTTGTGATAGATTTGGTTATGATGAATTATAACTGTATCTTCAGACTGTGTTTTTAACACATATACTTTTAGGAGCTGGAAAGGAGAAAATATAGACCAGTAATCTATCTACTCTATAGGTCTGAAGTAGAAAAGGAAATTGGTGTACATGAGAACTATTTAACAAAGTGGAACTAAATAAATGCTTGAGCTGAACAGTTAGGAAAATACATGTAGTAACCAGATAAAGACATTTTCAAACTGTTCTGTGAAGAGGAACAAGTGAAGGAAAATTATATACATCACTTATGAGAGCTTTTAAACACAGTGACTTTGAGTCTTAAAGTCACTTTTCATACTAATAGTTAACATATTCTAGGAAAATTTTAGGCTTCCAGAAGCTCTTTCTACGCTATTGAGACAATCATCAGTGCAATATCTTTGAAATGTTAGCTCATAAAATCTAGTCTGGATAATTTTACCATTTATAGGAAACATTTTGATTCTTTGCAGCTCCGTAATTGTCACTATACCAACTATCGAAAGCTGTTAGTAGGGTTCTTATTGTTTGGATTTGCATCATAAAGACTGTGATTTTGACTAAGGCAAGATAATAAACTGCTTTACCATGAAGGAAAATAAAACAGTACTTCACTGGTTTTGGAGAGTTAAACTTTGTGAATTCCTTTTTTATGATACTGCCATCTTTCCATTAATGTTTAATTTGAGTTATTAAATAATTGCATGATTTTTATTTCAAGCATGTGTGCAAATGTTTTCAATGTTTGCAGTGGTCACAATTTCTCATTTTTATTGATGCAGTTGTCTGAAAATAACAACCTGTTTTCAAAGGCCACTGCATTTTTTTATTATTATTCATTGTTTTATTGCATTTTATGTTGTTTCTGGGTTTTAAAACTTCTCTGCCTATTCCCCAATTTAAATTATTTCAATTCTGATTTCAGACATAGTAAATTATGAACAATACTTCCTTTCATTAGGAGAAATTTTACTTCATGAAGAGATGAACCATAGAGGGGATTTGCATTGTATTTCTCTACTGAGACTATTCAATACCTTATTTATTAGAAAACATATTGAACTAATTGGAATCCAGTTTTCTATCAGTGTCAGACATAGGGGGACATTTTGAAAAGCTTTCCTTACCAGTTGTGCAGAGTTCAGTGAATAGTTTTGTTGGACTCCATAGTGACAGTGAAATACTTAGTGCTCATTTGCATTTTTCTGATTGAGATATAACCTTCCAGACATCCCAAACAAGGGATACTTCATTATAGATACTTCCCATCTACTTCAGTAAACATTTGCAACATTAGTCTTTTTCACTTTTTTTGCAGATAGATTTCCTATCAGCCTTGCCAAACTTTTATTTCTTCATATAAAGTTGTTAAGCACCATAGGAACAGGTTTTCAGTCGTCTGGAAGCTTTGAATGCTGACATGAGAAAGATGACCTCTGTTAGTGTAAAAGATGGAGACAGTCTTATTGGCCACGTGTTAGCCACACCAAGACAAGAGTTACTATTACATCTTTTTTGGATGTTACCACACAGAGAGATGAGGCAGGTACATGACCTGTCAATACATTACAGATGCATTTTGTCTTTAAAAGACATGTTAAATATCTTTACTTCTAAGGAAAAACAGTCTGATGAGAGAATTGTCAGCTTTATCATAAGCAGGTGGTATGAAAGCCATGTACTTCTCCGTTGTCGAGTACTAAAGCCAGGTAAGATCAGTATGTAGGTGTGAGACTCCTAGACACTCAATTATAAGGGCAAATCAAATTTTTATGTACATATAAAGCAATATCCAAGTGTCATCTCTGAGTCTCAGTTGCTAGCTGTTGGCTTTGTGACAGCACGGCAAGAGAAAAAGATCCAAGTGGCACTATTTCCTTTGTACACACTGTAAATAGCTTTTTCTTTGAATATATATGCCTGTGTTAAGGAAGAGCAGAGGAATAATTATTCTAACTGTTGTCTCCCAAGATATGGTAAAATTCTCATATGAGTAAAAACTGTTTTGCAAATTTGTGAAGAAGGCAAGTTTGGGACTTCAGTGTAGACCTGAGTCTGTCACAGAAGTATCATACTAAGGTGTCCTAAAAAAGTGCCTGTATTTGACAGAATGGTAAATTTTATTTGGTAAAGGCATTTCTTTTAATAATATGATTAATTACACTCAACTGTTTAGAAACTTGGCAAGTGGAAACTTAAATAAATACGTACATCATAAACACTCATTACGTCTTCACTTTCACTAGAATTTACTTAAAAATTTTCCTCAGCATGTTGGTGACATGTAAGCTACTTTTCTCCTTATTTATCATAACCAGCAGTTTGTGTAAGAGCCTTCCTTTTTGTGATGTTGGGGGTTTTTGTGTTGTTATTATTTTATTTATTTATTTATTTATTTATTCATTTTAATTTTATGGGAATTTCCACATTGTTTTGTGAAGACTTTTGTCAGTGTCCACACTGACAGAGGACACAGTCCCACAGCACCCATATGCAAAAAGCTGACCAGGTCTGGTGAAGATGACCATGGTCAGACATCTCAGCTGGCCAGGCAAGGGAGGTCCTAGGTCAAGCCATGAGCTCAAGTCAGTAGGTCAAGGTCAGCAAAGTAAGTAGCCAGGCACAAACACTCCTACAATACTCTGACTCTTCTCTCTGAATGCAGTATCACTTTAAATGAATAAAACAAAAAGACTTTTTAGTCTGGAGTTGGTTTTGCCATCATCATGATTTGGCTCATTTACAATGAAGCTGGTGGATACAACAGCTGCTTCTCTCTCAAGTTAAGTGTAAAAATTATTGAAATCTTTAAAGAGCAACTAGCTTAAATATCAAGAGTTGCTACCCAAAATAGTAAAGTCTAGAGGAGTAAAACTGTACAAGGGCATTTTAAAAGTTCTCATAGCAAGCAAAATGTAGGGACGGAGATTGCTTAGAAATCTTCCTACAGACCTGTGTAATAAAAAGAATTCATGAAAAAAATCAGAATTTCAGGAACACCCAGAGAAGAAATCTTTAGCCTGCTCCTAAAAATGAAGCCATAAAACAGATATGGGGATCAAGTACTGGTTAATGAGAGGCTCAGAGCTCTAAAGCTGAGGCTGATACATTTCTTATTTAATTTTCATGGTTTTTAAGAAGGCAGGCATCTCTGCTCAGGTTTTTTAATTTAACATGACTGTAGGAAAGAACTGTCTGCCCTCTGTCACTGAATCCTTTAAATAGAAATTACCAACATGGTCATGTTTATTTCTTATGTTTAAAAAGTATAACAATCCCTGATAGCAAATGTTGCTGGAAGCCCCTAGAAGAAAAGAATTTTAAGTGCTAAATTATCTCAGAAACAAGATAATGAATGAATTTGATTATCATACAACTAGAGGCAAACTCAGAATTTATCTTTGAGAAGAGTCCATGTAAGATGTCAGAATCATAGAATGGCTGGGGTTGGAATGAAGCTTTAAAGTCATCTAGCCAGATGTCATCCTGTAGATCATCAGGGACATTTCTAGATGCCTGATGCCTGTCTCAGGAGAGTGCACTCAAAAACTGAAAAAAAAAAAAAAAAAAAAAAAAAAAAAAAAAAAAAAAAAAAGTGGCTGACATAATTTAGCCAATTTTCTCTGCTGTATCTGGAAATATTGAAACTTTGCTGCTAATTGTGGCAGCCTATAGGATCCAAATGGAGAAATACATATACACATAGCAAGGAAGGAAGTGAAAAAAACAGCATTAAGGGCAGAAGCCACTACCTAGTGTGGAGCTAAAGGATATTAAAAAAAATGAGAACAACAACGCGAAAGAGCTGACTCTGGAGAAACTTAGAAATGGTTTAAGAATTTTATCTTTTTCTCCTTAAAAATTCAACTTTGTGTGAAAATAACTATAGAACTATTTAATAAGTATCATACGTGCCCTTATTTTGTTCCAGCATAAGATTTACTTTTGTATTTAGATTTTCTATATGGAGCAAATGGAACACTTTTAGTTAACCAAAACAATTTTCTCTTTCAGGAAAACTTAGTGGAAGATACGTAGTTTCATTGCTTGTAAGTTAAAATCTTGCAAGATGATGCAACAGTTCTTTGGCTTACAGCTTTCATGTTGCTTAAAGCTATCCCCAGAATAATTTTGTGTCTAGCAATGCTATTCATTGTTAATTCTTTCAGCAGTAGAAAATTCATCTGATTAATTTGTGTTTTGTTAAAGGTGATTTCACTAATTTAGTATAAATGTTAAATCTTTTCCACAAAATATTTTGGAGTCCTTGCGTTTTTATCTCTCTCCTTTTTCCTTTGAATTTTTAAAGAGGAAAAAAGTAAGTTGTTGGAATTGTCCATTTTTCTGATATTGAAGGCTAGAAGTTTCTTAAACATCTCAGTCACATCATTAAGAGGGTACTTCAAAATTTATTTTGAATTGACAACATGAAATAATTGGACTTTTCCCTCAGAAATTTAGAGAGTTGGAATTCATGTTTTCATTTTAAATTTCATCAAGGAAAGATATGGAAAAGATCAACAAACTTGTTTTTCAGAGTAACAATCAGTTTTGGGAATGGCAGAAAATAAATTCACTCACCCTGAAAGGGATTTTGTCAGTCAAGAAATCAAAAAGCAGGGTTCAAATAATATACACATGAAGCACTATACAGACTACATATGCCTGATATTTACTGAATGTTTCATGATTTTATATCTTCTCTCCTTGCTTAGAAAATAAGGTAAGGTGTGAGGGAATAATAGGTAGCTAAGGTGAAACTTCAGACAACTTATTACTGATGCCAAAGGAAAGGAAGAACAAAGTTTTCATGAAGTCAAGACTTGATGGATAAAATAAACAACATTTATGACCAAGCATTTCAAACCTGATAGATAAAAAAGCTGATTGAGATAAGCAATCAGTAACATAGATACCAAAACTATCAAGGGGAAGCTTCTTTGAGGATATGGAAAAGACAGAAAAACCCACAACTAGGATCTGATCCAACAAGTTCTAAATTCAGTTGTAGAATCCTACTGGATCTAATGAACTAAGTAGCTAATATATTTAAGACCTAAATCTACCTGTAAAACTCCAAAGTCTGCGCATGTAAACGAACCTCTTTCTTTCTCCAGTCTGGAAACCTTTTGTGTGCCTTTTGATGCTGTGGTCCTGTATGAGGAGCTGCCTTATCTCAGGAATTCACTTGGTTCAGCTTCTTTTCTGTCTCTTGCTTTGCTATAAATTAGACAGACAAAGAATTCATTCCCTATTTTTCCTTTAAAATGAGCTAATTATTCAATCTCTCTTGCCACAGTTTAACACCATCAACTGACAGTATGAATAATTGTTAATTGAGAGTCCATTTAATGAGCTCAGTTTCATGTTATGAGGACAGAAAGTTGATAAGTTTGTGAGGGTAGTTGCTAACCAAATCAGCTATGTTCTTTGTGTTGCAATTTCTTGCTAATGGCCTATAAACAAGCCATGCTGACAGTACAGTTTAAAATCAATTTCTCCCCACAGCTTTGTTTTCCCCCTTTTTTTTTTTTTAATTTTGGTTCAGTAAGATATAGCATACGATGCATACTGCAGGCAAATTCATAGATGTTGCGATGCGTGCTTGCTCTGGCCCCGGCCCGGTGTTCAGCCTGGGCTTCCCCGGCAGCTCGGGCACGCCTCAGCAAGTCACTTTGTGGGGGCTCAGTTCACACATCTGGGTAACGCTGCTAAGGCTGGATCGAAGAAAGAGGGGACTCTCTCGAAGCTTCCAGGGAACAGAGGCTTTATTTGGGGGGAAAAGGGGGTCAGGGTGATCCCCCCAGCCACCAGGCTGGTGCCTCTGGAGAGAGACCCCAAGCCTGGGGTGGTGGGCGGTTTAATACTACAATTCTGGGGTGGGTTCTAAGTTACAGATACCAATAAAACAATCCAAATACATCATGCCAAACTAAGTCACTTAAGTTCTAACAAATCCAACACAAGTTTGGGGGTGGCCTGAGGGCAGTCCAGTGAAGTTAGTGGCTAAAATTACTGTACTTCAAAGATAAGGATGCTATGATGGACAAGAGGGAAATTATGCATGACAGAGGGGGTGAGTCAGGAAAGAACCAATAAAAGAAAGATTCTAAGTAGGGGTTAAAGCTGTCCTAGAAACTCTTATCGAACTACAAGAAAGTTACATACTAACACAAGAAATACATCTTAAAACAAAAGGGCTTTCTAGAGTTGTGCAAGCTATGCTAATACTTAACAATAAAACCCTTCATGCTGTATTCACAGCCAAGGCCTGCAAATTATTTTTTGCAGACTCACACATAGCTCCTATTCTAGATGCTTTAGAATCTTTGAGTTTGCGAAAATTTGTAATGGTTATTTGCTCATGGAAAATCTTGAAAACAATGAGAAGTTATCATCTAAGTTTACACTGCAGGATTCAAGAGCAGGGAACTTTGACAATACAAAATAGTATTGGACTAGAATATCCACTAACTCTTGTATCCAGCTGCATTCTTGTGGCAGAGGAGACATCCTCTACAGCTTTAGTAGCAATTTTAGACCTAGAGACCCTCTGCAATCCCCTTTTTATGTTTATTTCTTATAAACAATAAGTCTAAGGTGAACATGGTTTGTGCCAGGACCAACTTAAACAGTAGCATCATCTTCATGAGTAACATGTAGATTCCTCAAGCTTCACAGAATCACAGGATCCCCTACAGGAATGGGCCAACAGTCGTTCCTTTTGCAGAAGGTGTGCTGCTGTCCACGAGCCATGTCAGCAGGTGAAAGAACCATATGAGGAAGTGAACATGGTGCACAGAGGAAGAGACTGATGATGCTGAACTCTCAGGAGCCTCAAATCTCCATAGAAGTGGGGGTGCAGGGGGCCTCAGAACACTGCCAAGAGGTAAGTGAAAGGTCTGTTGAACATGAAGTCTGGAGGCTGGTTAATGTGCATACTTGGAGTCTCCTAGTAAGTCTCCTTCTCCTTAAGATTTGAAGGTAAGAAATTGAACTGGCATCTTTTACAGGAGGCATGAGGCCCTGGATTTAGAAGGAAAATCAACTGATGAAGTGAGTGAAGGTCCCTTTGGAATAGAGGGGCCAGCTGAAGTAGTAGAGCCTCCCCCTTGCACAACAATATTCTCTGAAATTATATGTGATGGAGGGTCTGGAACATAAGGAGCTTACAGCTGGAAATTGTATGACATTCTGAGTAAGGATTAAGGGACAAACAAATAATGTAAATACCATTATGAGAGTCTACAATAGACTACCTAGGTAGGATGAGATGGTGCCAGTGAATTATTTTTTGAGGAACTAATGGACATTCCCAAATCAACCCCCCTTGTCCTTATAGGGGGACTTCAACTTGCCAGGTGTTATCTGGGAACACCACACAGCTGACCAAGATGCAGAAGATTCCTAAAACACCTAGGTGACAATTTCATGGTACAGGTAATAAAGGAGCTGACTTGGAAAGATGTCCTCCTTGATCTGTTGCTTGATCCACTCTGTCAACAGAGTGGACCTCCTGAACAAAGTGGAGACTGGTGGCTGTCTTGGCCACAGTGACCACAAAGTGATTGAGTTTAAAATCTCTATTGACAGGAGGAAAAGTACCTATGAAACTTCAACCCTGGACACAGGCTGCTTAGGGAACTAGTGAGTAAGGTCCCCTGGGAAAAGGCTTTAATCACAACAAGCAGGAAAATTGTCAGACACAAATTACAGTCAAAACAGACATTTTATTATGTTGTGTTTATTTCAAAGACTTATATGTGAGCTTCATAAATTTAGTGTGATTTTCTACTGAGAATGAAATGGATTAATTTCCTTGCATCAGTTTTATATTGAGCATAAGCATGCCAAGATTAATTTGTTCCACAGAGATTCCATCTCCAATAGAGTACTGTGTGACTATTATGTTGAAAATACATAGAAATTTATTAGGATAAATCTCTCTGAATCAATTACTGAAAGTATTGTGTGCAGCATTTTTCATTATTTATATTTGCAAGATACTCAAAACACAAGCTCAATTGCTTACATCATACCTGTTATTATCTGAAAGCTGTGAACTTACAAATTTCAGGATGCAAAATGGATGCAAACTGCCTAATGAATGCTTCATAAATGCTTACATTAGTTCTCCACTTGCTGTTCACAGGGTCTGTGGTATGGCAGGTTTTCTAAGTCATCTGTGTAGTTGTGCCTGCCTGAACTGCATCACCAATAAATTTAAATTATGCACAAATAGAAAGATTTTGTCATATACTTATGGTTGTATAAGTCTTGGCAGATATCTGAAAGTTCATGAACGTTTTCACAAATACCTGACTGCTGCCTGAACTCTCATAAATAGGAAAACACCATGGAGAACTTCTTCAGAATATTCTGATGCAGTCGTTGTTTCTTTGACTTAATTTTTCATGCATGTGTTTATCAATTCTGTATTACATTAACTTAAGAATGTATGAGCACAGGAGGCTTTTCAGCAGCTCTATTTTTCCTCAGGAAATCAAGTGCTGGTGCAATGACCTCTAAAACTAATAGCTGAAGCTACATGTCTTCAGTGATCCCTATGAAATGCTAATAACCCCACAAGTAGCAGAGATGACTGCACTATAAATAAAAGATTTGCAAAATATTACATTGATTTTATAATTGCAACTTAATTTACTTTCTAAGAAAAAATGTGGAGACATTCCAATATGTTCACCAATGCTAGTTAAAAGGTTCTGTAATCAGATTGATACTCTATTATCTTGCCATAGACTACCAAGAAATTAAGCCATATGTACAGTATAGAAAAGTGGTGTAATCTTCCAAAGAAATAGGAGAGTGCTTAGCATATGTTTGAAAATTCATTTGTTCTTTAGGATTAATAGTTGAAGCATTTTCTCTCCTCAGTGTACAAGTACAATACGTAAATCAGCAACAAGGTCAAGTTTAAAAGACAGCACCTCAGAAGCAGAATACTGTTAATGTATTTTATGGAGAAATGTCTTAGATAAATAGTAGGTGATCTTAGGGGGATGTGATGAATGTGAATTTCTTTATTTCGTTCCCCTGGGCAGACACAAATTCTGAAAAAACAATTGTGTGCAACAGAAAATTCCTATAAATTAAGGATACTGGGAGTTGAATTTTCTTATGAAAAACCACCTCTAACTAAATTAGGGGCTGTCAGTGTCAAGTTCAAGACAGAAAAGTCAGTCCAGGCAGAGAAGAGGATAGGTAGATTTTGACTGAGGCAAAGTGACTTAGTGGAGCTATACCATAGCTGGATATATGCCTTGATGGCTTCTCTCAGTTATGCTAAGTTTTCCTCTATTTGCATCCGAAAAGTTTTTCCTTATCATGTTGTAACACCAAAGAACACAAAGAATAATCACTCATGGATGAATTAATTCAGTTGCTTACAATGCACAATGAAGTCCTTTATAATCAGCTTTGAGAACTAGCTCTGATTCAGTTAGAAAAGACTTTGCTGTAATTTTAAAATGGATTAAGGCACCGCCTAAAGAGAAGCTCTAGTGACAAATGGATATATACTGCAATATCTCAATTACATTTTGGAATATTTTCACTGATGCACTGTCAAATAATATTGAGTTTCTGTAAAAATTCAAGTAAGAGAAGAGACCATCCCCAAATGCCGGTTTAAATTACTCTTTTTATCTTCCTATCTACTGCCACAAATACAAATAGCAAAAATCAGAAAAAAACAGTAAGTCAAAGGCAGCATCAATGGGAATTTAGAAAGTATGAAACTATTTGGTTGTAAGCCAAAGGAGTTTTTTTTCCAGTAACCTGAATCTTATTGACCTCTTGGATCTAGGTAATATGTACTGAAGTAACATTGAATTTTATTATTTTGGAAACACAGAAGTTGACTTTTGCCAATAAAAACTGGAAAAGTCTTTACTGGCTTTTGGAAACAATCTTGGTTGTCTTTTTATTCATTACAAAAATGGGCTTCTGATCTTTGACTGAACCTCTGGGCTCTACTACAGTGCAAATAATAAAATAATAGTCTATATGGTACAGAACTTCCTTCATCTAAAAGGATTTGTGTATCAGTGTACAGTGTATCCAGGCCCCTTCTCTCTTCCCTAACCCAAGAAGAAGCTATTCAAGCTAAGCAAAAGTTTTTAAGAAAAAAAATCAATACCTCCATAAAATACATGTCACACCAGGGAATTCCTTCACCTCCTCACCTCATTTGCATGGGACATATTGGGAAAGGCAGAAATCCAAGTTCATGCAATTTCACTTAAGTGAAGCATGTCAGATATTTGCACAAAGGGGTTAAAGAATTTTTTTTTCACTACTTATTGGGATCAATTTAACTATCCAAATTTCAAATGTCACTCAGGTCAGTCTTTTTCTAATGTTATAAGGTTTCCAGATAAATTTATATAAATTTGAGACCATTAAAAAGAGTCTTCTGCTCTCTTTTTGATACATGACTGATAGGGAAAAGAAAGAGAAAGAAAGAGAGAAAGAGAGAAAGAGACAGAAAAAGAAAGAGAGAGAGGAGAGAGAGAGAGAAAGAGAAAGAGAGAAAGAAAAAGAAAGAAAGAAAGAAAGAAAGAAAGAAAGAAAGAAAGAAAGAAAGAAGAAAGAAAGAAGCAAGCAGAGAGAATCGTGTGCTTCATAGCAAGCATTTTAAATCTTAAAAACAAAATAATGAAAAAACCCTCCTCATGTCCCAAACCTTCACCAGGGTAAAGAAATCAATCAATCAATCAATCTATCTATCTATCTATCTATCTATCTATCTATCTATCTATCTTGATCTCTATCTCATATATATGCATCATAAATACATATATAAATACATAAATATATCATTGCAGGGTAGTAATGTTTGTGAAGAGGACTTCATGTTGGACTTGATGACATTGAAAGTCTTTTCCAATCTTAACGACTCTATGATTCTTTGTTACCCCATTTAAGAACCAGGAAGGAGATTCCTGAAGTTACATGTTCTTTTGTGTAATTGTGTGAAAACTCAGTGTTTGCCAAACCAATGAGTTAAACAGATATCTGGTTAATCAACTAAATATTTATCTCCTTTTCTCAGATATCAAACTATTATGGGAATAATAAGTTTGCACAATAATTCAACTCCTTTATTGGAAGACTGTGATTTTTCATTGATTAAGAAGGAAATGTGCTGGGAAATGAGGGGGAAAACAATGAATTGCCTGATACAGAAGACTTCATTTTAACAGATCACACAAAATTGACATCTCTTCCCCATTCCCTGATGTAAGAATATGAATCTGTGACACCTATCTCACTATGATCTCTTTTGTCCATTCTGCATTTTACATATACATGCATCTATGTCTATCTCATGGTCCTGATTTAAGAAATCTCACAGCATGCAAAATTTAATTATTGCAGACATCCTTTCAGACCTGAGACTTCATAATTACTAAAAAATATTCTGAAATTTCAATAATCTGAGCAAAATATATAAGGGCAGATTTTCTTTGCAATTTTAAATTTCATGTCCAAGATTGAATAATCTTATCCTTCAGCTACAGAAAACACAATGAAAACTGTTTATTTTCCGTTCTTTTCTCTGTTTCTTTTTGGTGTCAGTGATCAGAAGAATAACCATCTTCAGGCACTCTTCAGTCCTTTTCAATGACTGCATGAGTTTTTCTTTCTACTATTCATTTTGCTGCCCTGTTTATTAGCTATCAAGTAGCATTCCTAGAAAAGCCTTTTCAATTACTCTTTTTTCAGATGCCCAATGGAGAGCTCAAGATTATTCTCACTACAGAAATGTGTGACAAGATTAGTTAAAATATTCTCAAAGATTCTTGGAGGTTTTATTCGTGTTTATCAAGTTGCTTTAACTTACACCTAAAAAAAATAAATTTTGTTAAGCTCCAGAAAGTTAATTCAAGTATTATAAAAGAGATAATAACTATTCCTGGGAGAAATTTAGAATTTGAATAAACAGGAAAAATGAAAAACAAGAAACAACAACAATAAAAACCCAAGCAACCTACCAACCAAAACAGTTCTGCAATATTTCTCTGTCTGGTTAGGACAAGGATTTGATTTTGATCTTACTGTCTCATCTACCTTCAATGAGTAGATTGTTTAAGGACTCTTGAATCTTCCTTAAACTTATTAACTTTCACAGTGTTAGAATATGTATGTATCCATTAGATGGGGTGGTTCTGTCCCAAGACTTGTTAGTCTCAAGAACACCATGAAGTTGTTCTTAGATGATTAAATCATATTCCTTCTCTCTTCACAAGGACTCATTCCCATTTCATTGGGTGTTTCTGATAGGGCACAAAGTGAGGCCCGGTGCGATTGAACGGCACGGCTGCTACACTCCAGCTCGCTCGGTCCATTGCTCACAGAACACCAATGTGGTGGATGGCAAAATGGCATTTACTGAAACTTGCACAGAGTTTTTATAACTTTTGCTACCAAAACTCCACCTGTCTGCTTGGGTCATCCTTCATATGTGATTGGCTGACCCAGCAGGCCTACCAATGGAAAAGCCTAACCTTATCACCTACCCGTACAGCCCGAGATCTTCCGAGAACGCCTGTCCCTAGCTGCTACTATTGGGCTGTGCTGGACTAATATTTTTTAGGAACTAAGATTCTTAATAAATCTGTGTCAGATACCTTTATAATACATTATAGCCTGAATTACACTGAAGGAAATATTCAATGGGAAATAAAATGGAAGAAGGAACTTAAAATCTATCATATCAGAGTTGTTCTTCCTTTCCCTGTTTGGTACCTTGTGAGAGAGAAGCATTTGTATGGATTAGGCTTTCCAGATGGCCAGGAAGAAACCTGTCTCCTGAGTATATTCTGATTTTTCTTTTTTAGTGCATAGTATGTATGCTAAGTGGATTTAAAATTACAGTGTTATGTGTCCTTAATAATTTTTTAAAAATGAACATATTATATGTTATCATTAAAAAGATTATTTGAGATTTAATGCTCTACTGGCCATGTGGGTGGACCCTCAAAAAAAAAGGTCAAACCCTAGTAGCAGCCTAACAGCTTTTTCAAAATGTTTTTTATTTGTGTAAGCTGAAAAATGGTCTGAACAATATCTTGATTTTGTTTCAGACATTGAATGAATATATGTTCTTGAAATTGTTTTCTATAAAAGGGTTTTGCTTTGTACAGAAATAAAAATCCTGTTATAGTGTGACAAATTTGAAATTAGCATATCTTAATTTAATAAATATGCTTCAAAGACTGCAAAGAAGCGTTTGCACTAAAGATTATCAGCATTTCTCAATTATGTATTATTTATTTGGCTTGCTAGGTTTGGAAAACTCCAAACACTGTAGCCATCACTTCCCAAAGATTTAACACTTGGCACATCTTTGGTATAAATGTTTTCAGGGAAAATAAGTGAGGAGCCTGGGAAAAGAAATCCTCATGCTTCTAAGAAATCTCTTCTGTTTAGAAATAGGCAAAATCTATGTGGGTTGAGCTAAGATTTGAAAGTAGAGGAATAAGCTCTAGTTTTCTCTGACACCAGTTCCCTAACAAGTATCATTTTCTCTGTCACACAACCTCTCCCTCTTGAAATTTTTATTTGCAAATTTCTTGTTTTTGTTTTTTTTTTTTGTTTTTTTTTTTGTTTGTTTGTTTTTGTTTTTTTTTGTTTGTTTTTTTTTTGTTTTTGTTTTTTTTTGTTTTTTTTTTGGTTTTTTTTTTGTTTTTTTTTTTTTGTGTGTGTGTGTGTGTGTGGTTTTTGTTTGTTTGTTTGTTGTTTTGGTCTTGGTTTGGTTTGGTTTGGTTTGGGTTTTTTTTTATTACAAAATTGTTCAGAATTCTGGTAGAGAGTTTATGAATGTTGAACAGAAAATTATCTGTACTTCAACTGTTATTGTAATTTATTTACTTTAGTATTTCTATTTTCCCTGTACATTTTTCCCAATTGCATATTTCACAGTCCTTTAGTTTTTGGTTTATCAGGAAGGAACCCTTTTCTCTCTTTACTGGAAGAAGTCTGCTTGTCCTTCTGCAGAGCTGGATTTGTTCCCATACAGTTGAGAAACTGATGTCGAGTACTCTGTCTAGCCAAAAAGTTTTTTGAAGCTTCCTTATGTTTGTGATTTATAATGCCTTTGCACAATTATGTGCTGCAATATTTGTAGGAAATACTATTGCCACCATGCACCAGCCCCGTAGGAAATATCCCTGCCAGATGTTATCAGGAGTGTGAGGCAATTTATTTAAAATAAAATCTTAAACCAGCTCTCTCTCAGTTACCTTCACTCTCTCCCAGTCTCAGAACCACCAGGATGTGCAGAGTCCAAGGACCCTGTCTAGCAGCCAGGTGCCTTGAGGTTAATCCAGATGTGAATTCCAGGTTCCATTGTGATGACATGATGGAAAAGGGACATAAGCTGTCAAATCCTCCTCATGTCTCCAAGGTTTCTCCTAGGACAGGGACTACATGCAAGTTACAGATATGCCTTCTCCTTCTGGGATCCTGATGATGGGTAGTGAATGGCTGATCTGGTAGCCATTAACAAAGGCCATTCAGAGAGCCCTGTTCCTGCTAATAAGCCCAGAGCCCTATCCTATTCTTTCTGATGCATCTACATGCACACATCCCCATTCACTCTTCATTAACTGATTTTTCAGAAAGTGTGTTCCAGTCTTCCTTTTTATACTGTAACAGTCCTTTTGGCAAGTATGATTCTATGGTTGTGTTTTAAATTACTTTAGGAAAAGTATCAGTGGATATACATAAATCATGTATCAGAATATAGAAGAGCTACAGACATGGAACAGAGTATCTAAATGAGGAGCAGCAAACCTGTGAGACCTATTTTCCCCTAGAGACAAAACAGTTCTTTCTAAACAGAATCACTCACACCCAGCTGTGTGCAGACCAGCTTTAATTATTTTTGCAAGGAGATTTTTTTTTTCATCCGTATCTGAACAATTTCAGTCCCTATGTGGCTGTTTATTGTGAAAGTTTTGCTACTTCTTAAGAAATAGAATACAATTTATCAGACCTCAGCATCATGGGAATGAATGTACTGAAGAAGTGGAAAGGTCATGGAATAATAGTAACTACTACCTGTGGTTAGCAACAGTTTTTATTCTGCAACATTTCGTTTGTGCAAAAAAACCCCAAACTCCTCGGGAGTAAACTAACTCAAGCATCTGAAGGAATAATTTCCGTTAGAAGTAAATGCCTCTGGGGAAATATTCTTTAGAGGATTTACCTCTTACTTTTAAATCTGTAGTTCCTCAGATGAGATTTGTGTAGTTGTAGGAAATATTCAAAAAGCTTCCAGGCTTCAGGAGCAGCTGGGTCAACATCTACTTGATTTTCTCTGGACTACTGATGAAATAGTCTCCCACCGAATAAAATGTTTTCTTAATTCATGTTTTCCTACAGTCTAAGTATTTATTTTTTCTTTTTCTGTGATACTTTATTCTAAAGAAAAAGATTAGCAGTTAATTTCAATTTATCACACACTTCCTCTCTTTTTCTTGTGATTGGTTTGTTTGTGTGTGTGTTTGTTTGTTTGTTTGTTTGTTTGTTTGTTTTGGGGGAAAGGAATGGTGGATTGATTTTGGTTGGATGCCAGGTGCCCACAGTACTTCTCATCTGGGAAGAAGGGGAAAAAATGAGAAGGCAAAAATCCTCATGGGTCAAGATAAAGGCAGTTTAATAACAGAAAAGCAAAAGTTACACACAGAGACAAAGGAAAACAGAAGATTTATTCTTTACTTCCTATCTGCAGGCAATGTCCAGCCTCTTCCCTGGAAATACTGCTTCAGAATATGAAGCGGCTGGTCTGGAAGATTAGTGTCATAAATAGTGAATGCTCCCTCCTCCTTCTTTCTCCTAGTTTTTATTGCTGAGCAGATGCCATATGGTATGGAATATCCCTTTGGTCAGTCTCTGTTCTGTCCCTGTCCCCTACCAGCCTCTTGCCCAATTCCAGCCTGCTGGTCTTTGGAAAGGGGGAATGTTGGAGAGACAGCCTTGGTGGTGTGTCAGCACTGCTCAGCAGTAGCCAAAAACTGGTGTGTTATCAACACCATTTTAGGATCCAAACACAGCACAGCACTGTGAGGGAATGCCACAATGGAAAGTTAACTCCACCTTAGGCAGACCCCATATGGGGTAGGGGTGTCTGTGTATAGTTACGATGTTGTGATAATCTCTCCACCTTCTGCCATTCCATAATCAAAATTCAAATTCTCATAATGGTCACCTGAACTTAAGCAAATGGTTTTTTAGATTAATCTTCTTCCCTAAGTGTAACTATACTTAGGGAAGGGGATTAATTTAAAAAAGGGGGAAGTTCTGGTGTTTTCTTTAATGCAGCTTTTTTGGTTACTGGATTGAATACTCTCTTGCTATCTGACACACTTCAGCTCAATGCCTTTTCTGCCAGAGGATACTTGAACTGCCACACTCTGGGAGACTCATGTGGCCACTAGATTGCAGATAAAAGAAGGCTACTTCCCTTTTTTATTGAATCCCTTTCACTATGTGTCAAAAATCTATACTGCTCTAGACCAGAGAGAAGGGACAAAAAAAGCAGCAAGAATTCACATATGCGTGGTTGGGGATTAGCCTTCCAGCTATTGGACAGCTTTCCAGGCATGATTCAGGGACTGTGCATTTTCCACTAAATAGTGGTTGGAAAAAGTCACATAAACATTTCCCTGAAAAGGAACCAAGTCTTAGAGTGAAGTAGGTGAAGGTTCCACGGAAAGATCTACCAGATCTCCAGTTATTTTAAGGAAGGAATAATTTCAGCACAGGAGTGTTTGCTCTGCTTTCTGCCCTGCACACTCTGTCAGAGCGCCATGGGAAACCTCCTGGGAAACAGAAGCTTGCACTTCTGTAGTCTGGGGTAAACCTTTGCTATGTACTGTACCACTAGATAAAATAAAGTGTCTGTGGGACCAGTAGCTTCTCCTTCAGAGGTCTTGTGAAAATCAATAATTCTTTTGAAAGTGACAGCATTCTGGGCTGGCTGGCTTTCAAAATAGAAGGGAAAAAAGCTGAAGTACCTGGAGTTTGTCTCAAATTAGGTGGCAACTGAGTGAGAAGTTTGGATCTTACCACTTGTACATAAGTGCAAGATGAGTGGAGTGGGAATTCCCCAGTTCCTCCTGCACATGTATTCTGGCTGTTTTAAATGTTAATTCTGATTCACACGACTACACCTGTAACATTTTACAAGGCACCCAAGGCACTTTTTTCCCCATAGTGCTGGTAGTTAATGGGTTCTCAGGATCAGGAATTGGTACTGAGCAAAGAGCACACTTTGCAGAAATGTGTCACAGAAGTGGAGCCTTCTCAGCATTAGCCTTTAAGCTGAAATTGTCAATAAATTTCAGCTGAAAGTGCAGACTTCTTTCTCACTGTGGGGATGGTATAATATAATACAGAGCTGTCATCAAGATCACTAATCCTACTTCCAAAATATGCTACATAGTTGCCAGCTGGTAAACAAGCTGAGCTATAAAGATAACCATTCATTGTAAGGCTATGTCAGTGAAGGTGTTAAGTAAATTTCCCAAATAAAATATGGTCATCATATTACACAGACTTTGGACTGAGTAGTTGCCTGTACCTTTGTTCTGCTTAGCTTATTTATCTGTGTCATCTGTCAAGCAATACTAAAGTGCATTTGGGTAATCATCCCATCTCATGTATTTAATTTGTATTTGTTTACTGATCAACACTTGGATGGATTCTGAACTTGGTGCATTGAAAGAAAACTAACAACAATAAGCCCTAGCTTTGCTCTTTTTAAAAAAGCAGTTAAAATATCCTTTAAGATGGAGAAATCTTGGGAATAATAGGACCTGCTTCTCCATTACACACTGACTTCTAGCAAAAAAAAAGTGAGATAAATGAGGGGGAAATTATATTGCTGAGACACATGAAAACCCATAGCAATCTTTACAGAAAGAATTTATATTAGTTATTTTCAGTGCCTTTAAAATGCCTTTCTGTTTGAAATTGAGGGTGGACAGGGTTGAAAATAAAAGTGTGTCTCATATTGATATGTCAATCATAGCTAACAAGCACTGTTGGGAGGTAATCTCTTTCAATCAGTTTCTTGCAGGCTGAGAGACAGCATTTATTACTCTGCAAATGAACCCACCAACTGCTTTTTGCAGGAGGTATCAGCAGGAGACACGAGATAGAAAGCTGGTTAAGCGGGGTCACTAAGGAAGTGTAAGCATCTCCAAAGGTTAAAATGAACTAAAAATATCCTCTGTGGGATTTTTTCCTTGGAAAACAAAAGAAAGAGAGAACCTTTTTTTCTCAGAAATAGCCTGGAGTATCTTGAGTCCTCTGAGATAAATGAAAAATATGTGTCTTATTACAAATAAAAATATTGTGTTTCTGACAAACCCTCCCTCTCTTCCTCCAATCCTCTCTCCCTCCCTTTCTTGTTTCTTTCCTTCTCTGATGGAATAGTGGCAATTTCTGAACAGTAGACAAATGTCTTTCTAAGGAAATATCCTACCTGATCTACAGCTGCCTCATTGAGATGTATATTGTATACATCTATTGACACTAAAATCTAATTCACTGAAAGGAATAGTGCCTGCTTTGACACATTACCTTTTTCCTTTGAAAATCAGCTGGTTTTCCTTACTGTGAGTTACGTAGAGCAACCTAGGAGCTCCTTCTGTTAGATCAGCACAAGAAAGAGAATGAGTCTTTACCAGCCTTTTGTCCTGGGAAAACCATGAAACAGATATAATTACCACAACATTTTATGCTTTGGCCAGTGTAACTTCTTGTGCTTGGCAAACCATTGAAATCAATATGGTTGACTATAATGCCAGCATAATTATACTGGCAAAATATTTAAGAGTTTTGTGGTAAAAGATAATTTCTATTTCTTTGTTTCATGGATATTACACTCCAGGAAGAGGCGGAAAAGAAAAGACATAACTGTACAGCTTTTCCCTGTACCTTACACAAGCTCTATAAAAACAAAGGGACACTGCTGCACTTAAATTCAGAGGAGGACATGCATTGCATTTTAACTATTTTCACAGGATTATGAAGGTATGTCTAGACATATAAAGGCACAGTGATGGTAATATGACAAATTAAAAATGTGGACAAGCTTATCTGCTTGCTACATATGAAGAAAGGTTGCATTTCTCAAATGACACATTTTGGTCACTGGCATTAGCAGTAGGCTCGTGACTCCTTCAGGCTGGTTATCAAAGGCCAGCAGTGTGTACTAGTTTCCTTCCTATCCAGGAAAATTTTGTCTCAGAAAAATGTGATTTTGCATTTCCAGCCGTAAGACTGAGGCTGGGCCATTGTTGCATATAAACAATGTTGTGTATCCAAGTCTGAAAATTATGAAAGTTTCAGTTGTTATAGTTGTTGTTAATTCTAGAAGTTTCTTCATCATATTTCTGTGAGAACACACCTATTCTCTCTGTGTAGTAACTGTTTGTTAATTTTCTGTTGAAATATGTAAATGAAGTGAGGTGCAAACGGACATGCTCCAGAGTTACTTTGGGTAATTGGAATTTTCTTTTCCTGTAAGATATTCATGTTTCTGTTTGAAACTTGCAAAACCATGCAATTTTCTATGAGTTAATTTCAATGCAAAAAACATCTTTACTGCAAGGGTTTTGGATCCCTACGAGAAATTTCTGATCTTTCTCATGGGACCATCCTCCCTGTATTTCTAAGTGAGAATACTGAAAGGCTCAGAAAGTTAAATAAAAACCAGCAAAATTGGAAGAGTATTTAATTTTCTAGGAGTCTGCATAATTAAGAGGAACATATTCAAGCACTCTTGCGTGCCTGAATTAACTCTCCTGTGGTTTCATGTAGAACTCATTCCAACAAACACTAAAACTGTGACCCAAGTGGATAAATGGTTTCCTTTCCTCACAAAAATTGCTCGTATTGGAAAAAAAGAATTACCTTTACATGAAAACAGACATTAGTCAGTCACTGACAAGTAAGTGATACAGAAATTTGTTTTAGTTTGAAGATTACTCTAATTGCTCTGCTATAAGTTTCAGTCTTGCAAGAAGGTTCATCCTAGTTGCAATAAATTTGCAGGAGATCTTGAAATGCCTACTGTGAATGCTTTAACCATTTGGTAATAACTTTCACTGATCTAATCAGTAACAAAGCATCAATTTTCAATGGGAAACATAAGAGTATAAGCAAGCAGATAAATGATTTGACCATTCATTATTTGTGGTAGGCTATTCAGAGTAAAGAACTATATATCCCTTTGGTTAAAGGGCAAAAGAATTTTTGAATTATTTAGAGAACAAATTACACTGGTTATGTGAATAACAAATCTATTTTACATGAACATTCACTGAAAAAGACGTTCCAACAAAAACCAAAACAACAATAAAAAAACTCTGAGTTTGAATAAATAATATTCTCTGATTAAAATTATCAGTCACTTCAAAATTGCACAGATTTTAAGATAGTTTGCATGGGGTTTTTTAGGTCAGGCTCATTTTCAGTGTAAGAAAGAAAAAATCTGTCTATAAATGATCTCCCATTGCTTTCAACTTGGTGATGACTACCACTGAAATAAAGAGCATTTAAAACTCTTAGTTAATCTGTGTGCTAGTTTCCTTTAAATGATTATCTGCTTCGACTGTTAAAAGTTGCTAAATTAGTATATAAAACTTTTAAACAACGTAATTTAGTTGAAAAGTATTTATCAAATGATCTCACCTTCTTTTCATTTCAGTCCTAACATTTTTGTTTTTAATCAGGAGAAAGATGACCTGTTATCCAGACTTTTACTCCTTGCAACGTATGAAAACATATCTTTAGCAGAGAATTTTAGTGAATTCAAACAATTAAATGCTTATTAGTGAAAAGCTAAATAAAATTCTCAGGTAATTTGAAAAGTTTTGACAGGATTTTTATGTTAGCTGGACATCTGTTCCTTCCCAGAGCATGACTGCTGGTCATTGAAATGAAGAAATATTTCCAACACATCCTTCAGTTATAAGGATACTGACTACTCCATGTCCTTAAGTAGTTCTCTCTATGGTTAGAAAATGATGTGAGCCCCTGGTGGGATTTATCTCACCTAGTTTTACATATCTACATTTTTGTTTAAGGCTAAATTTGATTAAATGTAGGCATCTAGAATGAGATTCTTTGCACATTAGATTCAAATAAAATAATAATCTCCATAGACTAAAAAAGATCTAAGAGCATAATTCCAGATATTTCAATGTTCATGTGAAAAACCCACAACAAGCTTGATAAAACCCAGTGCTTTTCTGTGGTATAAATTATCTACTTCAGGGTCAAATATTCAAGACTGGCTCCATGGTCAATGAAGATAAAGGCACTTTGAGTTTTCTGCTTATCTCTGAAAATTGACATCTAAAGCTCATCAGATCAATTGTGCCCTGAAAGTTTTACACAGGGGATCCCTTAATTTGATTCAACTGTTCTTATGCCTGATGTACCTATAATAAAGATTCATTTTATATGTAGTAAATGGTGTTTAAATGATGGAATTTGAATAATGAATTTGTATTAATTACAGAGTAAGAGGTATGTAAAGTGGCATTTTGGTGAACACCCAAAACAACACTCAACTGTCATACTTGTCCTTGCTTCAGTGGCTCCTCCCAGGTAGCACACATAACACAAATGGTGGCTGCCTACACTGTTTATTTTGTTAATGTCTGTCCTGATATATTTTTCAGGTAAGTGAAGTTGCTTATTCACTTGAAAGTGCTGTCTGACTATCTCACAAGTAGTCTGAATCTCATATATTTCAAATGAATTCTTGTAGAACTAGGCACATGGTAATTATGAACTAGAAATCAATGGTTTCATTAATAAAAATAATGTGTCTATGCAAGAAGCTGTGGAAAGCTCCTCTAGGGATTACCTAGAGTAATCTTGCAGCACTTACCTAGGAGTGCTGCAAGGACTGCTATTATATTGAAGTCTACCACTGACATAGACAGAGGGTTAGAAGACAAAAATTTGGGTTTTTTCATCTTTTCATCATTGTCATGAGCAGCAAGATTAATTAATTTTATAAAACTTATTTTATCTTGATATATCTGAGTCCATATCACAAATATTGTTGGTGTAGTGATGGCAGATAGAACTTTTTTCAGCAGAATATATGGCTACCTAATTTTTCTCTTTATGAATTTTAACTTGCCTTAAATGTATGCAAACACAAAAGGGATGTAGCCATTACAGTCTTTTGATGGCCAAATTATATCTCATGAAGAACAAGAGCTATTTTGCTCTTATCAGGGGTATCTTAAGATAAATGTCAAAGAGAACAGATATTTCTGTACTTCCTAATAAGCTTTATGTTCAGACTGCCAAGTCATTCAGCTTTGGGCAGGACAAATGGAAAATTAGACCACACGAAGTAAGTTTTTCCACTGAATATCTCACTATTAAGACATATGTTCATAATCCTAAATAGGCCTAGGTCCTGCTGTGACAAATATCATATGTCCTATGCATTGTTCATTCTGTGCAGCTGTCCAAGATTTATGGTTCAAAAATAAAGCAAAAGAAAGAAAATAAAAGAAAATATAAAGGAAATTAAACAGCATTGACTTTTTATTTTTTTGGTAAACGGACTGTGTAATATTGCAATTTTTAATATAATTTCAAATATCCCTCAGGTATTGATTCTATTCTGGCTCTGCTAGAAAAATGAAATAGCAAGAAAAAATTTTAAAGAAAACTTATTATATCTAGGAGAATAACAATACAGTGAGAAAAACAAACAAAAAGATCAATTGAGAACAGTAATATGGAAAATATGGAAAATTTAACATTAGCAAATGAGTAAAATAACAGAAAAATCTCTAAAGATTTCACATAATTATAGAAGCAGAAATATTTAGTTTGGGAAAGACCTTCAAGAGTATCAAATGCAACTCTTTATGCAGTACTGCCAAGTCTACTACTGAACCATGCCCCTAAATGCCACACCTATATGTCTTCTAAATACCTGCAAGGATGGTGTCTCCATCACTTCCCCAGGCACCCTGTTCTAGTTCTTGACAACCCTTTCCATGAAGGGAAATTTTCCATAATATCAATCTAAACCACCCCTTGTGGCACTTGAGGACACTTCCTCTCATCCTATCTCGTTGTCCTAGGTTACAATGTAAAATTG
This sequence comes from Phylloscopus collybita, assembly GCA_027886175.1. Lineage (NCBI taxonomy): Eukaryota > Metazoa > Chordata > Aves > Passeriformes > Phylloscopidae > Phylloscopus > Phylloscopus collybita. Next base: position 40,977,425 of record JAJNNQ010000137.1, on the reverse strand, counting down.
TGCCCAAGGTATGTATTCTATCCCCATGAGCCATTGGAGCCAAGGTGGGACAGTGTTTTCCTTATCTTCTGTTAACGAGCCTAACAATGCCTTGCCACATGACTCATAGATAACTTCCTCAGGGAGTTATCTCTGTTTAATGGGCCATCAAGGACCCACTGCATGACTCATAGAATGAGATCATCCCATTGTGAGATGCTCCGCCCAGGGGGAGGAGCCAAGCATTCCCACCTGGATATAATCCAGGGTTTGAGACATCACAAGCAGCTTTTATCCACTGGACTCCCAGAGGAGACAAGACCTACCAGATGAAATCACTGCTTTGACAAGAACATCTCGTCTGGTTCCACTGGATTCCTGGAGGAAGACTGGACCCTTCTCACCATCACTGGACCCTTCTCTCTCAGGATCATCTCTACTCCACCAGAACCACATCTGCCACTCCAGGAGGACTTACTTTTGGACTGCTTCAAACACCCTGACCAACAGAGTGTCAGGTTGTATTGTTCCATTTATTTTATTTTACCCTTTTTTCCCTCTCTTCTATTAAATTGTATCTCTGACTGGGAGTCTCACTGGTTTTGCTTTCAAACCAGCACACTCGTCACTTGGGAGAAGAGGCCAGCACCCAGCTGGCTAAGACCTGCTTTCAGGTAATTGAAGAGAGTGATAAGGTCTTCCCTCTCTTTCCCTGGCTAAACAACCCCAGTTCCCACAGCAGTACCTCATAAGTCTTGTGCTTTAGGTCCTCCATCAGTTTTGTTGCCCTTCTCTGGACACACTCCAGTAATCTCAATTTCTCCTCCAAAGGAGCCCAGAACTCGACACAGAATTTGAGCTGTGGCCTCACCAGTGCCAAGTACAGGGGACAACCCCTGCCCTGGTCATGCTATTGTTGATCCAGGCTAGGATGCCATTGGCCTTCTTGGTCACCTGAGCACACTTTGGCTAATGTTCAATGTGGGAAACACTAAAAGCAAAAAAGGATTTTCAGGAGCTGAAAAAGCAGGCCTCAAACAGAAAAAGCTGAGATCTAAGAGCTTGCAGCAACTGAGAAAAGTTGGGAACTAGGAAAGATACAGTAGTATATAATAGTATAGCAAACAAGGACATGGAAAACAAAGGCCGAGTTTTTAGGTTTGGCTTGAATAAGTCAACACTGCAGAAAATATATGCCAGACAAGGTAGCAGAAGGTCTTAATAAGGGTACTGTGTATTGTTAATAGAAAAGCATACAAACAGGTATTGATTGAAATAGGTGTACGTGTGCTATAATTGATTAGTTAAAACAACTGTCTGTAAGCTTTAGTAATATACTATTGGCTGAAAAGTCCTTAAGATGCTTTGTAACGGAGAAATTGGAGGCTGCTGTGGGCGGCTGCTGGGCCCGCTGCTGCTACTACTGCTGGCTGCTACATAGGTGCTGTGAGCTGCTGTTTTGCCTTTACTTCTGTGATGAGACTGATGCTTCATTGAAGAGAATAACTACCACAGCAGTCCAGTCCAGTTCCTGCCTGGCCCATCACAGTTCAACTCCTGTTGACCAACATCCCCAGGTCCTTCTCACCTTGTGTGTTTTCCAGCCACTCTGCCCCCAGCCTGCAGTGCTGCCTACAGTTGTTGCAAATTCAGGATCCAGCACCCGGTCTTGATGAACCTCATGCAATTTGCCTTGGCCCATGAATCCAGCCTCTCTAGATCCCAACATATGTCCAGATCAATAGTGCACCCAGCTTGGTATCATCTGTAAAAACATTGAGGGTGCCCTTGATCTCCTCATCCAGATCAGTGATAAAAATATTAAACAAATCTTGTCCCAGTACTAGGGAAACACCGAAGCCCTAGGAAACACCACCAGTGACTGGCCACCACCAGTGTGTAACCACTCACCACTGTTCCCTGGGCCTGGCCATCCAACTGGTTTTTTACCTAGGGAAGAGTGTACCTGTCAAAGCCATGAGCAGACAGTTTTTTCTGAGGAAATGCTGTGAAAGACAGGATCAAATTCTTTACTGAAGCTTAAAGTAGACAGCATCCAGAGTCCTTCCAGCATTCACTAAGCAGGTCAACCTGTCATAGAATGAGATCAATTTGGTCAGCAGGACCTCCTTTCATAAACCCATAATGACTGGATCCTACAGAGAAAAAAATTAAACCATTTTTTTTTTTTTTTTTACAGAATTACCTCTGAAAGCTTGTCTAGAGTAAAAAGAGAAGAACAGAATATTAAAATAGTAGATGGGTAGGAAAAGCAATCACTTTTAAATCTGAATAAAAGCTTGATGAAACAAAAAAAGGGAATTAAATTAAGGGAAATCAACTGCTTTTTCAATTGGCGACCCTAATTTTCAGACTATTAGAATGTCTTTTTTTAACTAAGAGATTAAATTCAGTTAATTGCTATGCTTTCTTGCTGTATTATTAACTGTCAGAACAAAAGAAAAGATTTTTGATTGGGGTCAAAATTTTATGACTGATATTTTAGTGCAAAAAATGAAATCTGCTGCTCATTTCCAAAAGTAGCAGTGAAGAGAAAAGATTACAGAATCAAATTGTTTTCTTTCTTCCTATTAGCTTATTTTCATCTCATTCCTTCCAGATAAGACAGCTGTTGCTTTTCTCTCTGCCATAAAGTTGCAAGGTATTCTTGTTTTGTATTTTGCAACCAATAGTAACAATGTTAAAATATATGTGTATGTGTCTGTGTAGCATACTGCTGATATTTTACTGCATTACAATGAGCAAAATCAAGTAAACCATGACATTAAACAAGAAAAATTATACTCATTTAGTACTCATTGGTCTTTAAGACAGCTAACTCCATAGTTATTCTTTCCTGTGGAACCTTAACTTGAATCTCTTAAAGTCATATTTCTTTATGCTATAATGCAACTCTTTACTTACATCCAGAGCTCACATTTTATGTTTCTGGAGCCATAACAGCCACTCGAAAATAATAGAATATTTTATATATAACTCTTTGGTATCTTATGACCAGGAATGGACCGTAAAAAAAGTGTAAATCCTTTGTTTGGGTGTTCAACAGTCACAGTATACCCATTCATATTGAAAATTTGAGAAGATCCACAGAGATTTACAGAGATAGACAATTGATTCACATTTTAGGTTTTCTCATTACGATAGGGCTGAAGTTCCAGTTCATGCTCTGAAAAAGGGAGATGGTGCAATACCTTAAAAAATGGTTGCATTGATGCTTTCCGTAAGGGAAAACAATAGATTTTTCTTCTCTGATCTTGTTCTCAGAAACATCTGAATTGTTTTAAGTGGCATTTTCAAGGACATTTCAGCCTGAGGTACAGTCATTCTTCATGGAATTATTAAATTGAGTGGTTCAGGTTCAGCAAAGCAAATTAAAACAGTGTTTAGATGATGTTAGTCATGACTCTTTTCCCATGTGAAAAAAGAAAGTCATATAATAGCAATATTTTAATTCCTTCTCTGTTTATCTCTTCTTCCAAAACATAGTTTAGAGTCTTCTTGAAACAGAATGAAGCTTACCTAATAATAATAATACATTGAATTTTGACAATACTTAAATAATTAGTATTAATGTCAGACAGACATACAGAAATTGGAAATTAGGCTATATATTGACTACACTACTCAGTAATTATCTTGATGAGTCCTGTCAGTCTCATTGAGCAAGATGAGAGCTTGCTTTGTTCTTCTTGATTGTCCAAATTCTGAAAATATTCAACACAAAATTCAGACAACTAAAAAGCAAAGATGGAAACAGTGTCACAGTTTTAAATGCTAGGAAATTAACCCCAGTATAAGACACTCAATCATAGTTAAACCTAGAACAAAAACAAAATATAATTATGTAAAGAGATAGAAATAGTTAACCATCCAGAACCTTGATTTCACCTACTATATTACTGGGGTCTAGCTGAACTTATATACTGGAGGATGCAGCATGACTATTACATTTTCCTCATTCTTCTCTGCTTTACAAACTACTGCTTGATTTATTCAGCCCAGAGAAGGCTCTGGGGAGATCTTGGTGAACCTTCCAGTACCAAAAGGGGGCCTACAAGAGAGCTGAAGAGGGACTCTTTAAAAGAGCATGCAGGGATAGGACAAGGAGGATTGGCTTTAAACTGACTGAGATTAGTTTTAGATAAGTTATAAGAAAGAAATTCTTTCTTGTGAAGGTCATGAGACACTGGAATGGGTTTCTTCCCATCTTGGGAGATGTTCAAGACCAGGCTGGATGGGACCCTGAGCAGCCTAGTCCAGTGGAAGGTGTCCCTGCCCATAGTGGAGGGATGGAGGGGACAAGATGGGACATGGTTTTATGGTGGACTTGGCAGTGTTAGTTTGATGGTTGGACTCAGTGATCTCAGAAGTCTTTTGCAACATAAATCATTCTGATTCTGTGATCTCAAAGGACTCTTCCAACACTAACCATCCTATGATCAAATTCTATGATTCTATTATTCATTATACTCTGAAAAATTTTCACAAAATTTTTGCCGTGCTGTTGCAAGGGAAAAGATTGATAGATCCTGCAGATATTTAACGGGTTGTCTTCACACTATGCCAATCTACTGTGATTCCTTTGGCATAGGAATAGCATAGTTCTGCCCCAACCCACACATATCAATGTTCTGATACATTTTAAACAGAGGTAAAAATTTTGGCTGTAATAATAGGCAGCAATTAAATAGTTATTTATTTTAAGAATCACCTGATAAATCAGCTCATAAAATATTTCCTAAAGGAAAGCAATATTATGTCTAGGGGAGGCATGTGTATGTTGTGCTTGTGTAAGAAGAAGAAGAAAGAAGTTTTATGAGGGGAATTACAACTTGTTTTAAAAAGATTTGTTTCATAAAAATTACTCTTATTTATTCAAAACTATAATAACAAAAGCCTGCTTCTCAGACAACAACTTGATTAGGATTGATTTCTTGTTTCTCAGGAGAGCTATATTTCACAAGTACCTTTCTCTGTGTGCTGGCTTTTAATTGCAAACATTTCTGCTAAAGTGTCATATCTGGAGATATCTGGGGCTGTCTTCAGCAGTACAGCAAACACTGCAATTGTGTGGTTGGAGGTATAGTCCTGTCAGGAATCATAATTTATAGAGAGATGTGGTGGAAGCTGATGGAAGAATACTTATACAGTACAACAGCAGCACGTCGTGGAAACTGCCCGTGGGTAATGTTTAGCTAGAAATCTGCAGGGTATTTTTTTCCCAGAAGTCAAATGCTATTACTCAAAATCTCATGGATTTAAAAGTCACACTCTGGTTTTAATAAATATCCTTCATCTGAATCAGTTGCTTACAGCCACCAGTTTGGATTGTTGCTAGGATATCTCAGTGACATCTCAAACAAATTTCTTGCTCTTTCTCAGGGCCCTGAGCACAGCAGGATCTTGCTGTCCTGAAATATTTTTCTCTGTACTCAGCCGTTGCAACCCTAACAGCCCTCAGGGATTTAGTTGCCCCTGTTCAAAGTTTGCTCTGATGTGGTGCAGCCATGTAAAAGAAGAGATTAAATGAGCATCCCTTGCCTGGCTGTTGATTTACACCATCAGTCCCTGCCCAGATGATGTCACAGTTTTTCCTGTGCCTGTGTCTTGCCCATCCCTGGCCATGGCCTGCCCTTGCTGAATCCTCTCCCCAGCTTGACCTGGGACCTCTGTTCCCATCACAGCCCTGCTGGCTGGCTGGACTGTGGCCAGACTGTGGTCTCTTCATCACCCCACCAGAGCTGGTCAGCTACAGCAAGATTGTGTCCTTTCTTAAGGAGGCCTTGCTGCCACCCTTAGCTCTCCTTCTTTTCTGGATGCTCTTCTCTATTTCATGGGTGCGAATTATTTGTAGTAATAGTTATTTCATAAATGTATTATATGAAAATCAGTATCCCATTCCACTTGTTTTTTTCAGTTTCACTGACGAAAAAAGTGCGTATTTTTTTATTTAGTGTAATGAACTCTGCCCAGTATTTTAAATTTAATTAATTTAATTTTAGAACAAAGCAAAAAAGACACTTTTTTTTTTTTTTCTTTTAGTATAGAGAAATCAGATATGAATGCCATAAACCTTTATTGGGTGTAGGTATATTTTTAAGTTTTCTTGTCAGCATATTCCTGAACTTTGAAATATATTTGGAGGTTGTGATGATTTGAGCATTTTGGATGGAAATGTAGATGCTTTCCACCAGCAATTGTGTAAGAATATCAACTTTTCTTAACTGAGAAAAAATTTACATTCCTTATATGTATGCAATGATAGAAAAAGAGAGGAAAATGGATACCTCTATAATACCATTATTATGTAAGTGTACTCATTACATATGATTTCACACCTATATGATTCAGCCAGGATTTCTCTGTCACAATTTTACACATATTATGTAATGAACTAAGCAGCCAGGAGGGGCTATTGTGTCTTGTTGAAACCTTGTTTGTGCTATTTCACAATCTTAGGTCAAAAATGTGCAATGCAATCCCTTTGAAAAACTATTTTCCTTAAAATTATACTAGCAAGCAGTGTGCTCTTCTCTTTTGCAAGTGAAGATTATCCCAGAAATCTGGAAAGAAAAAAATTAAAAGACCGCCCTACAACATAAAAGTATCTTTAGATTCTTTTATAAAATATCCTGCAGTATTTTTATGGTAAGGAGGCGAAGTCTAAGACAGGATAGGAAGAAATATAAACTGCCATTTCTTGAATAAACTAACAAAATTTTCTGAAAGTTTTTATTGATTGGTCACATTTTTATGCAACCACAATTGTAAATTGGCGTGTGTTTTAACAACAAGAAAACCAATTTGCTCTTCTCTAAATCTCTTCTGACAGGAGGAGACAGGGTTTGGTTCTATCTGTATAGATGGCAAATTTGCTAGCTCTGTTACATTACTAAAACATGGAATTAGGTTAAACATGAAAAGCTTGCATCTTATTTTACAAAGTGTTTGTGCACAAACAAGTATTTATGGCTTCATATTGAACAAACTCCATCAACACAGATATAGATAGGTATACATGTCTATTTGACTTCCTTACATGAGCACACAGATATATTTTCAACACAGAGACAACTTAGCTGAGAAACCTTAATTCCTAATTCCCATGACTAATATTTTCCCCGTTCTGTTCTAGGCTGTTCCATCAGGGAGAAGCCAACAAAATCAGGGACATTTTATACATTTCTATCTTTTTTTCATTTAAAAGATAGAGGATTTTGCAAAGTAGATTTTTTTTTTCTCATATTATCTTTGCATCCTTTTTGCTACTAAAAGTTTTTGACAGTTGGAATCTGACATGGTATCAGCAGAGGAAAAAAGTTAATAAAATTGACTATTCTCCTGTGGCTTTTCTATCAGGAATTGTGATGCAGATCTGGTAATTCTTAGAGAGAGTTTGCTGCACAGCTTATTGCAAGAGACATATTAGTGTTACCATTGCTGCTACTCTGCATGCATATATTCATTTGACACATTTTTACATTTCAGAAAAATATCAATTGATTTTAGGTCTTCTGCAAGTGATGAAAAACAGGTACAATTAAAAAGAGACAATTAAAAAGCAATGTTGTTCAGTCATTCCCATGTAATCTAATCTAATGCTCTCACTCATAACGTGGTCATTTTATAGTGTTATAGCATATTGAGACATGTAAGTGATTACTCTGATTGCCTTAAATGGAGAAAAAGAATGCAATAAGGTGCAATTGCAGGTGCTTAAGAGTCAAAAGACAGATACCCAAGTCCAAAGCAAAATGCATTTGATGAACAGCAACATAAATATTTTAACTATGGAATACAAAATGCGTTAGGTGAAGTAGGGAAAAATATTTACATTTTAAAATAATGCTATTTTTATTGTTCACTATATTCTCAGTGGCCAAATGAGACTTAATATGGATTTTGGTATTACTTTAAATTGGATAAATGATCACTAGTGTCCTCTTGGCAGACTCTAGCGGGATAGTAGCACATTAGTAGGAAAATCTCCTGAGATATAATACCAAAGAACATATTAAGGCAGACTGCTGAAGACCTAAAAAAAAGAAAGTAAAAAGGCAATTTTTAAAAAATTATTTTCAAGGCATACAAGTACTAATAGTAAATAGCAAATTTATCCTCTAAATAAATGCAGATGACACACTCTACACTGTCTTACACTGCAGTTAGTCGTGGGGAGGGCTACTCTCCTCACTAAGGTTACTTATTATTCCACTAAATCCTGTCTATATTTGCACTCCAGTAGATGTTGGCATAAAGGAGAACCAGATGATGATTAGCCTAAATCAAAAGAATTTTAATAATGCTGTGATGGTCTGTAGAACAGTGAAAATATTTATTGAATGTGGTAACTCGTGTTGCATGATGTTGGAATCAATGGGAGGTAGGTATATAAAATTTCTCCTTCTGGGATACATTTATTTTGTGATTCAAATGATGAAATCTGTTTGAATTCATCTCTCTGCAGATACACATAGCTAAAGGGTGATTTTCTCTTAGAAAATAATGGTGTTTGGTACCAATTCCTCACAATCTATAGTGATGAACATCTCTCAAAAAACAACTCATTTTCTCAGGGAAGCATTTTTATTCTTTATTTCTCAAAGGTTTTCAGTTTCTCAGACTTAGCAGGGGTGCTGGTCTCTTCTAACCAGAAAGGCATTTTTCACTCATTTCCCTTAATTACTCAGGAGTTTTTATACTCTTACTACTGGCAATCCACATGCTGGGTGTTTGTTTTCCCCTGAAAGATGTATTTTTTCTGGAAAAAGGGTAGTGGCTAAGACTATGACCACATTTGAGCTAGAAATGCTCATCAGTGTGGCAATACTGGTTAGAGACTCAAGATTTACAAAATGTGTTCCTGGAAGCAACTGCATATTCATCAGGATATTTATATCACAAAAATGGCTTCTCCTATTACAGCTTTCTTCATCTAAGCAGCTAGAATAAGTAAGATCAGCAAATTTGCCCCTCTCACCAATTACACCTATGTAGATAGATGGGCCTGAATATGCTCAGGTCTTATCATAGTGGTTTGATGTCTATAAATTTAGATTATTGATATCTTCATATATAGTCAACAATGCAAAGGAAAGAATCTGTTCAAAACAGTAGATTAAATGGATGGCAAATTATCCATGCTTCAGTAGCAAACAAAGTAAAGCCTTGTTTGTGTCTATCAGGATGATTATATAACTCTGCAGTTCTTTATAGCAAATGTCTAATTATAAAAAAGCTAGATTTTCTTCAATACTCCTTACTGGTTTGTTATTATGTGCATATATCAGCAGCTTGCACTGAAGATGAATTGTTATAATCAGAACAGACATCCCACTAGATTGACTTATTGGAACATTGCTGCATCTGACTGAGACCTCACAAGGATTTATATCTCAAAGGTAACAAAGGAGGCAGCCAGAGATTGTATTGAGCTAAAGAAAAAATGCCATGTTTGTGCCTGATTGCCCCCAGAGTGTACTTTATTTCTGAGCCTCTGACTTACTGGAATTAATGATAAAAGGCTGAAAGTCATGATGAGGAATCTACTTCATTTAAAATATGTATTTTTGTGATGTTTAGCTTTTAAATAACAGTACTAATTTCTTAGTATAATTTTTTTGTGGACTTATGCTAAAAAAGGACAGCAGAACACGTACTACAGTTTATATTATTTAAACTGTTATGCTAATAGCAAGTAGATGGTATTAGTCATCTTGTGAATTCAGACAAGTACAGTGTAATTACTTCTTAATACTTATCCCAACCTTATTGTAAATCTTCAGATATTCTTTTAAATATTTTATTTTCCCTATGTTTTGTTTTTACAACCATTTATGCATATGATAATTTTCTTTTTTAGAGTAGAGTCCTGTGAAAAGCCTAGAGCAGTTCCTGGTTGGTTTCTGCTTGTGTTCTCTGCCTGAGAAGGAAATTTACATTCTGTTGCATCTTTCTTCACTCCCACAGGGAAGATATTAATTTTCTTTGGTATGTCACAGCAACACCATAGGGGGAAAAAAATAACTGGAGAGTGTAACCGTTCCACAGCAATTTTCCAGCTGCTTTACAAAGCTCCATGGATAGCAAGGAACTTGAGAACTTTCTTTTAAGATTGTTCCTATATCAGTAGATACAAGGTGATCTAAGATTGTTCTGCCTGGACTAACCAAGGAAATGCAGAAATGAGTATTTATGTACCTCTCTCATGTCTGGAATGAGTCAGGTAAGGCCAAACGAGTTCATAGAATCACAGAATCACTGGGTTGGAAGAGACCTCCAAGATCATCAAGTCCAACCCAGCCCTGACACCTCAACTAAACCATGGCACCAGGTGCCACATCCAGTCTTTCTTTAAACACATCCAGGGATGGTGACTCCCCCTGATTGATGGTGACTTCCAATACTTTTTCACTCTTTCTGTAAAAAACTTTTTCTTAATATCCAACCTGTATTTCCCTTGGTGCAGCTTAAGAATGTGTCCTCTTGTTCTGTCAGTTGCTGCCAGGAGAAAGAGACCAACCCCCACCTGGCTACAACCACCTTTCAGGGAGTTGGAGAGTCGTGTATGTCTGTCCTACAAAGGCAAGTTGTTTTAGCTCAGGTGCATTTTCTTCAAATGAAGCTGCATTGTTTTTAAATCATTGTTTTTAGACCTACAAAGAGATGTTCTTTGCCATATAGGCTTGTCAGACATACTTCTTCTAGCTCAGACTGCTGATCTTCAGTATTTTTTTTAAAATAGAAAATAGATATAGATCTTAGATATATTTTCAAAGAAATCATGACTATTTCCTGCTTTTTTTTCACTCTCAAGCCAAGCCTAAACCTCTGTCAAAGGCATTTGTTTCCTTAGAAATTCTGACCTTTTCAATGCACTGGCATTCACCCAGGCACTTACACACTTGTCTCCTTGGAATAAAGCATGTTTGGTTCAATTTTGAACAGCACAGACACTTCCTTTTGCATTTCACCACCCTACTTTAGGTGTTGTCCATGTGTCAAATGAGAGAGGTACTGAGATCTTGACAGGTACAGAAGAGTTAGAATGATATAAAATTACCTTTGTAACAATGTCTGTTGCTGCTATAGTGATATAGGCTATTTATTATTATGTAATGACTTTGCAACCTCTGTGTCACAGAGGAGCATCCAAATAATTCATAGCTTTCTTTTTTTTTTTTTTTTTTTCTTTTGTCAAGACATGAATGGGGAATATGAATAACCATTTATCCTTATGATTTCTTTGCAAGGGATTATAATAATGGATTGTAATTTTATAGCCTCTCTAAAAAATCACTTCCGATAAGCTGGTAAGAAGTGAAAGAGTAAGATTAAGATAGGAAAGAATGAGTTGAAAAATTACTAGCAAAAAGTAGCTGTTTGTAAAGTTCTGCATATGTGAGAGCAAATTCCTCCCAGAGAGGAATAGATGATTTGGTTTTATGCACTATGCAGCTACTTCCAAGAGTTTATTTTAAAGGAAGTTGGTAATATTTTCATACACCTCCTTTTTTTTTACCATAAGGCCTTCAATGGATTAACAAATTGGCAAGTAAGGTTTAAGTGTAATACCTGACAGAAATATTAGAAACTTACAGAAGCTCAGTAGAATGATGAAAACAACAGTAAACAGAAGTATTTCAATCAGCCAGGAGCTGAGAATGAGAATAAAGTGCTGTAAAACAAAATGACATTACTAAAGTTATTTGGATCTTCTACATAAAAAACAAATAAACAAAAACCTGGAAGAAACCAAACCTCTTGTTTTTCATTAACATTTTTACTCTTATTCAGTCTTTTCCAGATAGCAGAAAGTTTCTGCCCCTTGTAAAGTAAATTCGCTAGTCAAGAAACCTGCAACTTTGTAAAATGTCCACTGCAAACAAAATTTTTCTTTCTGTATCAAAGTAATATCCAAATTACAGGTACTGGACTTACAGTTTTTGGTCTCATCATCTCTTATCTGGCAAGTGTTTGTCATTGATTGGTGAATATCTTTTGCAAGTAAATCAATAATGTGAAGGACAACAATGTATACTTTTATTTCCTCTCTTTCTATCTTGATATCTTATAGAAACTACACAGGCAACACAAAAATATCTCAAGTTATGAGGAAAATTAGAAATTTATTATTTCAAAGATTTTAGCAGAGAGTTTATGTGTAACTTCCTTTAATCATATGATGAAGAAAGGTATAAGACATCTAAGTACAAAGAAATTGCTTTTTTTTTTTCTATTCTTACTTGGTGAGGCAGGAAGTTTTTTATGAATTAACATAGTGTGGGCAACAAATATATAAAGATTACTTCCCAGTGTGCAAGCATATCCACAAGCATTTGTCTTCTTTGGTTTTCAATTCCATGTTTTTTCCTTTTTCTTCTTTTTTTCCCCCTTTTTTTTTAATTTGTGTGCATTGGATTTGGGTTTTTTTCTCCCCAGTTTAACCTTTTGTCTGATTTTAAATCAGTTCCAACTAGGAAATTTTGTAGTATTAATGGCATTGTCAAATAACTTTATATATATTATATATGCATTCTATATATATTCTATAGACTATGTATTCTATATAATATGTAATATATATTCCATATATATGCCATAGAATATATAGTCTATAGAATATATACTCTTTCTATAGAATTTCTTTTTCTATAGAATATTTTCTAGGTTGCATATAGTTATCCCTTTTCTGACTGCCTTTATATCAAGAAATTGTTGTGTAGTCTTTGCTCTACTTTAGATCATCTACTTGACAGACTATTTCTTTTTATGGATGTAGTAAAGACAGCAAGGACAAGTGGAGTGATTTGTCCAAGGTGACTAAGCAACCTAGAACAGCAGAGTCACGAAGGTAACAAAAGTCTTCTGAGGCACAGGGTACTTTATCTGTTGATGGGTTCAGACTTTTTGCTAGAGAAAATTGCTATTACTTCTGCCTTTTGTTGCTCTGCAGAACCAGTGCATCATCTCTCAGGGAATGAACCAGGCTTGGTTCCAGCTGGCACCTCATCAACCAAATTCCTAACAGTCAGATTGCAGGATCTTTGTTGGAGATGTGCAAGCCAGAGAAAAGCCAGCTTCACTTTCTAGGATGAGTTTGAGAATGGAACAGTTAGAGGGAAATACCACAGCTTTTTTACATTTAAGCTGAGAATTGAGCAGAGATAGTATGGAAATCATTGAGAGACAATAAATGAGAAACTCCCAATCCTTTTTTAATTATTTAGATTTTTATTTTGGGGACAGTTATCAGGGCAAAGCACCACTTTAAGGACTGTAACAGCTGTGGTCTGACTACGTCTACTTGTCTCTCCTTTACCAGGCTACTAACTCCACACACAAGAAATGAAATCCTCAGGATGTTACGGGATACTTGCCAAAAACCTCTACAATTCTTTAACTATATTTCTAATAATATTTTAGTAAAACAAGGAAAAAAACAAAACTACAGTCTACTTTTTATTATATCTGTTGTTTGTTTCCTTAGAAATGAACAAAATATTTTTAGGAAAAGTTTATCTGACAAATTTAGTTATTTTGTACTATTCATGAAAAGGCTATGCATTTTTAATAATTTGCTCACTATTCATAGTTGACTGAATTTTTTTATAAAAGTAAATGAAAGAAAAAAAAGATGTAATGACATATGAAATTGTTAAATCTTTACTTGTTTTCAAGGTAGGAAATATAAAACATTAAATACTAGGTGGTGAGGAAAAGACCCAGCTGTTGACAATTTAGAAGCTGTTATAAACACTTTTGTTTATTATTCTCTTATCAGTCATCTTAGTCATTGCTCAGCATAATGTGATCATATTTTTCTCTTTCCTGATATGTTTAACAGCAATAGAGGGCAGTTGTAAGCAATCCACTGGACTCCAAGGAAGGAAGGAAGAAAGGAAGAGTGCAGTTTTCTGTGGTTTTGGTTTGCTGTTGTTTTCCCTATATTCCACAATATTCCTGTGGATATATTCCACAATAAGCAGGTCATGTATCCCCCATCAAACCTGTGTGCTAGAGAAAGAAACAAAAAACCAATCTGCTCTAAATGGGCTTGGGCAAACACTTTTATTTCGTCAAATTAGCCGTAATACTTGATTTCAAATTTATGCCAACTTTTATGTGTTTTTTTATGTTCCATGCAGGAGAACAGACTAGGCTTCATTTGGCATAAAGTGGCTGATAAAAACTTAATTCATCAGGGTGCTTGAAGTTATCTGAAAACAGCAGAATAGAAGCAGACTGGACTGGCACGCTACATCATTTAGCCACACTATTTTTGATCTGTCACCAGAAGCCATACAGACAGTTTAACATATTGTCACACCACAGCCAGATACAGCTTTGAATGAGATAATTGGAGGGCTGGAGACAATGTTGCCAGCCCTGTGCAGCTGTACCAGCATTGTGCTGATAGCACTATCTTGCTTTTGGGCTCTTAACTTAGTATTTCAGCTTGACACCTCACTGTGCAGTGTGGACATGCAGTGTTCTGGGACCTGAGTGGACAACTTGATTTTGGCTGCATGCTAGCAAAAGAGCATGAGATTTTACTTTGTTCTCTTAGGCTGTCTTTCCATATAGCTGGAACAGACAGGTTTTTTTCATTTTCAGTTTGGGTTGTGTCTTCAGACAGATTTTTTGACCATAAAAAATAAGATTAGGACCAGATCTGCTTTACAGTTTTCTATTTTTTTTTTTTTACCAAAAGGAGTGGACTATTACAATGTTAAAGGAAAAAAAAAACCACCATCAAGCCAGCACATTCCTTTTCATATAATCAAATAAAAGTGTACCTGCTTCTTTGAAATGATTAGTGAAATGCTGACAATGAGTTGTCATGAGCAATGGTTGCATTGCTACAAGCTATTGGGTATCTCTCTCTATATATACATATATAAATGATGTTTCAATGATTTATCAGAGATATTAAATATTTTATACTTATTGGCTGAATTAAACAATCAATACTCAATTGAAATCACTTTAGGCCATTTATTCCAAGCATCTGTATAGAACAAAATGAAATTTTTAATAAGAATTGGCTTGAAAACTGTTTATGAACAGAAAACTCCATTTTTATTATATGATATACTCACAGAAAGCTTTTTCATCTGCTTCTTGATGGGTTGGAAGTTTTATTGTGTCTGTGAAAAGGGTGTGTGGAATCGCAACCTCTATTTGTAACTACTCATAGTCTTATGCTCACACAGTGTTTGGTTGTTCATAATAATCTGTGTAAATATTCATGAGTATTATGTAATGTTAGAAGCAGTACTGTTGTTCTAAGCTAAAAAATTGAAAGTTAGAGCCATGAGCAAGAAATAAGGGTCAGCAATGTAATCATCATTCTTAAGATACTGTCAGGAAAACAGGTTTTAGCATGCAGCTCAGGTATAAACAAATTTACCAATAATCACTGCCTCACACTCTTCACAAATTATTTCATTTCTGAATTGCTGTCACATTATAAAACCCAATGCATTGGTCAATGCCAACTTATTTTTTACTGTCAGTCACAATTTATGGTTTCCAAATACTTCCTTTTAGGTGTGAGGGAGAATGTATGCAACACTAACATCCTATTGGAACATTTCTGCTTCTGATAAATTGCATTACAACCATTTGTTTGTGGTAAAACTGTTTAATATTTTGACTCTAGAAGAAGAGCAGAATTATGTCTGAAATACATGTTGCATGTGTCATACAGAAGTTACCAATTATGGCAGGTTCAATACATTTTCCCATCATGTTCTAACTGCTGTGGAAAAAATTAATTGACCATTATCCAAAAGTCTAGCCATCTTTTCTTTTCTTCAATGTCACACGATATGTTCATCTCTTGGCATAGGATTTGATGAATTTCCAGGACTTGGCCTATATCCCTTCTCTGTGAGATAAAGTATGCATCCAAAATGTTGAACCTCTCATATCTATTCAGTAGCCAGAAGAGAGTTCTGTAAAATAACTGCAGTTTCTAGAATTTTTAATTTCTTGCTAATCAAAGAAGAATTTGGTAAATGTCTATGATTATGATTTGTATTGTTGACTTTCAACAATACAAATCATAATTTGATCCAGTTGAGAGCTTCTGCATTTGCTGTAATGAAATGCTTCAAAATACGAAACAGAGCTCACTCTGTGCTGGGTTTTGTTTAGATGCTGATGCTCTGCCAACATACAGAAGATGGAAACCTACTTTGTGAAAATGATCAGCCCTGAAAGGGGTCAAACTGTTTATTACATTATGGTATAGACTGATTTAGTTTGTTAAAGCATTTGTAGTGCTTAAATAAATGTTTGAAATGAGCTCTTTGGATTCATATATGAATGTTTTAGCAGAGATCCCCTGTCAGGGGTTACATGGCACAAATTCTTTCATTTACACTCTCAGCCTAAATACCACATGACATTGTTTTCTCTCATACACACTTTGTATTATGCTGTAGTTTAGAATCATGGCTTACTATGCTGACTTTTTACATTTGAACCTCAAATCTTCCCATATGAGTGTGATGGAAACTAGTCTAAGCAAACCTTCCACAGCTGTGTATATTTATTCAGAATGCTACAACCTGTTAAACAGGTCCCTGGCAGTTACCTGTAGAGCACACTAATAGGTCATCACACTGACCAGGACAGAGGTGGCACATCTGTTCACATGGTCTTATGGCCAAACCACAAGCAGGAAAGGAAATATTTAATGATGCATTTCATGTTGCTGCTTAACAAGAGAGAAAAAAATGGAGAAGGAAAGCGAATAGCTGTATGAATCTGTGCAAGATTCAGTATCTGGCCTGTTACACGACTCTTTCACATGTTCCAGCAGCAGTCATTGGAGCCGTGCCTGCTGTCCCTGCCTTGCCTGTCCCAGCTAGCCCTGGCACTGGCTACAGGCAAACGGTACAGCTCAGTAGGCTGACCAGCTGAGCCGATCCGGTGGGTTCCTGACAGCACAGCCCAAGTGTTTGGAAACTGTGATGAAGGTGAGGAGAATAAAGGAGGACTCTGCTGAGGAGTTGCCACTGAAGTTTACTGAGGGTCTCGAGGGAGCAGCCTCACTCCAGGGTGTCTGCCTCAGCAGAGCACAGACTGCCCTGTGTCAGCTGCTTTTAACAGGGGGAGGAGCAGAGGGAAGGATCAGGGAAGGTACCAACCAGGGAGGACCAGGGAGTGGCTGTGGGGATGAGAGACTCCTCTAGAAGCCAATCCCTGGGGGGAAGGAGGGGCCTCCTCGGATCCTGGCCTACCACACGACGCCTTCCCTGGAACTTTCTAGATAAGACTTGATAAAACAGACAGGTCATTGGGGTAGGGAGCGGGAGATTGACATATAACCAAAACTGGGTAAACTGCTGTGGTATGAACCAAATGGGCGTTAAATGGGGGTACATGGGACAAACCAAATGAACAGTCTGAACACATATTTAACAGAGAAAATCAAACACACCACTACAAATCATCGGCAGTTATGGGGAGGGTCTCTGTTCTGCAATCACAGGGTGATGTGGCAGGGCCCAGACTGGACATACAGTAAGATCCAACAAGGAGGTTAGGGACTAATTCTATAAAATAACACCAACATGAAGAAAGGATTGACATATACCTAGCAGAATGCCTGCGTTTGGTAATGAAGTACTTCTGCCTCCACGAGGGCATTCTGAGATAGCTCAGGAAATCTAATTAAAACCTCACTGCTTTTTTTAGGATGTGTCCACCAAGACCTACATACCTCATTAGGGTAAGTAATTGTCTATATGCTGCAAAGGTGGGGACACGGATTCTTAAAGGTTATATTCCTTGTAACCCTAAATCTATTTATAGAAGCACACAATTTGGTGCTTCTATAAATCTTCATATAGATTTATTTGCCTTGGAGGCAGGGACAAAAGAGGCCCTAGGACTTTGTGTGGAGAAACAATCTCAAGGAAATGTGTTTTCTCTGTCCCCAATCACTATCTGTATGGCACATAGTTTAAGCACTACACATAATGCATATAGTTGGAGGCAAGTATGATGGTGTCATTTTAGTACTAATTTTCAGTAAGTTGTTAAGTGCTTTACTGAAATTCTGAAATCTGCTGGAGGTGGTTTTGGGTGTTGCCAGTGTAGCTTTGGGATAGGGAAAGAAAGGATAGTTACAAATATCCTTTTTCATGATAAAAATCCAACATGTCTATGAGTATTTTAACCCTATAATAATTACAACTGTAGAATTGAAAATGCAGTCTTGTTGTATAAAAGGTGCATTTTTATTTTTTATTTTTCATAACTATGGTTGTGTTTTTCATGATAATGTGGAGAAGGATGAGGTAATAATGCTCAAAGTTCAGGTTAATTGGAATGTTTTTATTTGATGATATTTGTCAAATTCTTAAGATGCTGCAGAGATGTTTCTGCAGATCTTGCTAAACTCACGTCAGGATGTTCCTCATTAACTATACATTCTGTACTGCACAAATATCATGAAACCTTTTGGAAATAAAATCATTTTTTTTATTTTTTTATTTTATATATAAGAATAGGTATATCATTATAGTCCATTAGTTTGCTGTAGGACCCAAGGGAGACAATGATCATTTTTGCCATGCATTAATCATTTTCCTAGCTGTTCCATGAAGGGGATATTTTTACTCTATCAGCCCCTCTGCTATCTTCAATCAGCTAAACATTTAACTGTAATTTAATTTCATTTGTTTTAGTGACTGCTTTCCATTTTTCATTAAATATGTATTGTTCTCTTACATGAGGAAATGCAACCCTTAAATCTTAATATTCTGAGAGTTTTTAAAGATTCCTACTTTCATAAATAGAAGGACTATACTTATGATACTTTGCTTTTTATTCTGATGTGATTGAGTTTTGTATCTAAAAGAAAAACTCTTTTTGATTCATTAGAATCAAGCCACAGTTTATCATAGGTTTTTGATACGTCCTTTACAAATATGCACTTGTGATTAACTAGAACCATGCTCTGAAACATTGATTTAGAATACTCTTTACAGAGAAACATTTTTAAAGAATAAAAATATTAATATTAATATTAATAAATAAAAATATTTACATATATGCCTTGATATTTCTTAAAGGAATTTATAGTGATCTTGGTAAAAACCCAAACAAAAAGAAGAAAGAGTCTTCTTCATATTAATTGCTCTGAAATCCTGCATGTCTAATGAAAATGAAGAAACAGGCATACAAATGATATTTTCCAAAGGGAAACAAATGAAAATTATTCTTGTATTCATATCCGTAATATTTTTAGTGAATTATTAGATACAATTGATACCACTATTCTTTCCTAGCACGTCTGTTTTTAAAATTATATGCTATCATTTTGCATAAATACTTTTGTTTTTAGTGCATTTCTTAAACAGTATGTATTAAATTTACACACACGCAGCAAAAAAAAAAAATCTAATCTATTAACTCTCCATGACAAATGGTTTAATACAGATGAAGTAGTCATTGGAATCTTTCCTGCAGCCACAAGAAGCTGCTAGCTTATCAGCTGGAAACAAAGAAGGATCATAAAACATTTCTCAGCAAAGCCAAGAAGATTTGATAACTAAGCCCTCCAGTAATTGAAAACATATAACCCATATACTTCTGAGTTATAGCTGTGACTAATCTTTTATGAAATAATTTTTTCTTCCCAAATACTTTCTATGGTGCAGCAAAAGTGCCTATGAGTTAGCAGGATGCTCTGAGATACAGTCATCATTCAAGATAACCAAAGTTATTTCCCTGGTTGCCAATTCCTTCCCCTCCCACCAGCCACCATACAACCTAAAATGCAAACTGGAAAGTGACAGAAAAAATTTCATTTTGTGATCTTTCTTGAAGTCACATGTAATTTTATTTATAGTTCTATCCTTCAGGTTTTTACATTTATGAATACAACAATATGAAAGGTGAATACATGAATAGTACAGTTACGAACATTTTGTCATCAAACATTTCCTTAATTTACATGAGGTAAGGAATGTGGTAATACAGGTGAAACACTAAAACTTGGGTTTAGGTAAATCAGTTAAATTTGATGAGTCATTAGCAGTAGTTTTGTCAGAAACTTGTTCTTTGACCTGTGTGGGATAAGTGGGTGGTCTTTCATGGGCCTACCCAGACTGCAGAAAATACTGTCACAGTTGATACGATCTGGCAGAAGGGATGGATGAACTTCCAAAGACCCATTGTATAGTAGTATCCAGATAATTAAATCTCAGAGCTTTATGGACATCTTAATACAGGATGAAAAATTCCTAAAAGGCAACTTTTAGCTATGCTTTTTATCAGATATTATTTTTTATGTAAGCTACTCAGAATGATTTTATTAACATGAGACTAACAAAGATACCTTGGATCAGACTATCCTGTCCTTGCTACAACAGGCAACAGCATTTACTCATATTGCCTTAATAGCATAAAACTCTATCTCAGATCATCAGTCTCTGTTATGAGTCTTTCAAGACAGTTTCACTACAGTTTCTCAGTAGGACACCACGCTGAAATTTCCAGCACAATCTCTACTGTGTTATACATTACTGTGAAACAAGGCCTTACAGTTCTGTACCAAGTATTGTTACTGATTAAGGATAGTTTTAAAATGGGTAAAAAAGTATTCAACATGTTATGTCCTTGTCCGTAACAGGATTCTTTTAGTGTTTTCTATTAGCATATTATCATCAGGAGAGATGTTACAGTGTGGGAATTTCTGCTTTCAGATTCTTTCTGAATTCTTTTGAAAAAAGACATATGGCAGACACATTTTTAGAACTCTAAAGCTCAAATATCTAAAGCAAAATACAAGTATTAGCATAGCAGATTTTTTAGAAATCCTTGTTTATGCTTGGCTTAATGAATTTTTATTTTGATGTAGTCAGTTTAGGATTTTATTATATTTCATACTAATGTTTTGGATCTTACAAAAAGTGTTTTCTTTACTAATTTAAAAACAAAGATTTAATTTTGTTGAAAAAGAAGTTTCATTAAAAACCTTAATTTATTAATACATGAATATTTCAATTAAACATGTGTAACTATACTGAATTCTGCTCTAAGCGATTTCTGAAATAACCTGTGAAAATTACTAGAAATGAAAGAGATCGTAGTTCAATCTCTTCTAACTCAATACGAGAGAGGAATCTTTGACCACCTTCACTTTTGAAGCAGAGATGGAGCAAAATCTCTAAAGAAAGTAAAATTACAGGGAATATATATATATTTTCTTTTTTCCCCCACAATCTGCTGTCTAGACTTTAGTGAGTTTCTTCAAGGAAGAAGCAGATTTCTGTATCAGATATTTTGCCACTAGTCTAGAGTTTGATAAAAAAGACAGCAGAGCTTCCTATCAGACTGTAGTAACAGAAGTTCTTTGAGTTCTTAGAGGAAAAGGAATCAGGGCATGGATGGAAGCCATTTTTTTCCACATCTTTTGTGTTTTATATATTTCCTGTTTCCTGGTGTCTGCTTGTGTTCTTGGATGATTAAATTCCATTCCTATTAGACCCTTTCTGTAAGTGGTGCTGAGATAACTTGAATTGTACTGGTTTTGATAAAATGACAAGGTGTTGGTTCCATGATCTTTTGCTTTTGTTCAGTAATTGTACTTCAATTATTAAAAATAAAAATAAAAATAAAGATAAAAATAATTAAAAAAAAAACACCAAAAAAACCCAACCCAAAAAAACCCCAAACCAAATCAAACTAAACCAAAATAACCAACCAGCCAACCCTTCCACTCCAAAACCCACAAAAACCGCCACAAAAATCCCTCAAACAAATAAACAAACAAAAAAGATTGAGCAGTATTTTCCCCTTCATGTTTATTTATCCCTGCACCCAGATAGAAAGATACACTTGCCTAAGATTTAGAATTTATAGAAAAAATAGTGTTAACTTCTCCAGCATGCTTGTTTTGTGCCCATTCTGTTTGAGGTTTCCTGATGCCTAAAGAATGTGAAAGATTGAATTTTACCAGAGGCCCCCTAAATCACTTATTATGAGATAAATGACCAGTGTAAATGTCACAAAAGCAATCCTAATTAAAAAACAAAACAAAACAAAACAAACCCAAAACCAGAGAAATTGAAAACCAGCTTTTATATTTAACAATACTATGGGACAATAGTTACTACATGTTCTTATATCTAGTAATGTGTTGCTTGGCTTTATTTTTCCCGTGCTCTCTTCAGTTTAGAAGGTTGTCAAATTAAGCTAACTCTCAAGATTTTTCACCCACCTCCTCTGGGGATGCAGCACAATTTTTTGGCAAACCCTATCCTTAGGCTTGTTTTTCCATGAAATGAATGTAGATTCGGAACATACATCTTCCCTCCTGAACAGAATATCTGTTGAGTAGAAATTCATCCCTGGGGCTTCAGACACCTTCTTCCTTGCTCTTGTCCTGCACTTCCAAATCCGATAACATGGTGATTTATCACCTAATCTGTGAATACTCTGTTGTGGGGATAGAAACCCACAAATGGTAACTAATGCTGGCTTTTGAAGACCTCTCCTAGCTGGCTGGATTTCAGGAAAGCATAACAATTATGTAAGCAAATTTATTTAACCATTTTTTTTTCTCCTCTTCATATTTGTATCATCATTCTTTTTTTCAGTTCTATAGACTTAGAGCATCATGAGAGATCAGTAAGGCTACCTTCAGTATGGATAAATGACTTTCAAAACAAACAAACAAACAAACAAACAAAACACCAACAAAAAGAAGAACATAAACTGTCCAAAATTGACTTTTTCAAGAATTCTGTAAGTCTATTTTTAGTGAAAGTAATATTTTTCAATCACTGTTATTTTCAATAGCAGAATTTCTATGAGCATCTTTGACCTGGTTTAATTTAGGATAAATACTTAATTCAGGATAAATATTAATGGTAATAAAAAGGAATAAGATATTACTAATCATGAAAATTTTAAATGCGAGGATACACAAATAGTGCTGGGATATTTGACTGGGTTGAAAGAGCCATGTGTTGGACAATATTTAATATTTCTAGAGTGCAAATGAAGAAGCAAATTTTATTTAGAGAATTCTAGACAATATCAAGCTTAAAACATCCATTTGTGAGAAAAAATTTTGAGTTTAAAAGCTGCACTTCACTGTGCTGAACAAACAAGAGGAATCTATCACATACAATTTGCCCTACAAAGGACGGTTTGTGGGTGTATATGTGTTTTTATGCGTTCGTGTGTATTGGTACCAATTCTGTAGTAATATGTTTAAGAAAGGGTAAAAAATGTTGCACAACAGCTTTTGGAAAAGAGGAGTGAGAAAATGTAAGAAGAACAACCCTGCAGACACCCAGATCAGTGAAGAGGGAAAGGAGGTGCTTCAGCTGCCAGAGCAGACCTGTGGAGAAGATCTCAGTGATGCAAGCTGACTTTCTGTAGCCCATGGAGGTCCATGGTGGAGCAGACATCCATCCACACCCTGTGGAGAGCCCCATGCCAGGAGGAGTAGGTGGATGTAAGCTCAGAGAAGTTGCAGCATGTGGACAGACCATGCTGGAGCAGGGAGGGTCCTGGCAAGGCTGTGAGCCTTTTGGAAACTCATGCTGAAGGAGGGTTCCTGAAGGACTGAACCCTGTGGAAAGGACCCACACCAGAGAAGTTACTGAAGAAATGAGAGGAAACATATGATAGAGTTGGGGAAATATAAAGAGGAAAAAATGGCAGAGATGAATTGTTATGAACTGACTGGAACCTTTGTTCCCCATCTCCCTACACTGATGGAGAGGAAGAGGTGGAATATTGATAGTAAAATCAAGTGTGAGAGAAAGGGAGGGGTAGAAGCAAGGTGTTTTCAGAGTTGTTCTTATTTCCCATTATTGTACTCTCTTACATTTAACTTGGCAATAAATTAAATTAATCTTCCCTAGGTCTGTTTTGCCCATGACATTAATGGGCAAAATTTCCCTATGTCCTTGTCCTAATTTCTGAGAATTTTTTTTATATCTTCTCCCCTGTTAAGGAGGGGGAGTGTAAGAGTGGCTGGGTGAGCACCTGGTAGACAGGCAAATTTAACCTGCCACTAGTTCTCATCCTTCTTCTATAGGAACATGTCAAAAGTCACTTACTGAGATCTCCGCTTTGATTGCAACACCTACAGTTGTCTATCTGCTAGGATAATTAAAAAATAATAAAAGTAAAGTTTAACTGAAATTTACCTCTTACCAAGGCCAAGGAGAATTACTTAGACCCTCTACATAATATAATTTTCAACTTTGCTTTTCCTCTTCTTTGTATTTGCCTCTATGTTAGCAGGAAACAGAGCAAATCAGCAGAGAGCAAGTTTCCTGCTTCTCTGAGGCTTCCATTGCTGACTTCTCATTGCATTGTGATTGACTTACAGTCCCACTTAGTATTATGTAATATTGCAAAAATAAAACACATAGCCAAAATACTCTTTTATTTACAGAGTCTGAATGATAGAGACAAGGAAATTATGTTTTTCAAAGCTTAATGTGAATGGTAGAAATATCCGAACTGAAAAATTGCTTTGATTTGGTAGTTTTTATGTCCAGACAAATTTAGGAAACAACTACCTTTTTGGAATTTTTTTTTTTTTCACATTGCAATATGACATATATCTGCTTGCTACAAGGCTACAGAGGCAAAAGCATATAGATGTACATTATCCTCAAATTATGCTGTAAGCAGTTTTTGTCCTCAGGATCTCAGATTACTTTTATATTTAATTTCATCAGAAAACCCTTTTTTCCCCTCAGAGGGCTATTCCACCCTCTGGGATAATGTGAATAGTTTGAAGGAATGCCAAACCACTATACCCAAGGGAAATGGCTCTCTTGGATTGCCCTGCGAATCTGTGTGTATTACAAGATTTCTCATACACCCAGCCAGGCCCATCCTGCCTTCAACCTTTCTCAGAACTTAGGGAACAGGGATGGAGCAAACAAAGTCTTGCATGATTTATACTGGGAACCTGATATTTGACTATTGATAGTAGTCATCAGACAGATCACTTACGTATTGTTGTGGCTTTTGGCTTTTTGCATACAGTCCTATGAAAATCCACACTTCTGACTCCAAATTATGTATTTCATGAAGTCCCTCTGTCAATAAACTCAATTTTTATAATAATTAAGCCTAGAAAAATTCCCGATAGCCAAAGCCAAAAATTGAATGAACATGGGAAAAGCTTGAACACTGATTGGAAAAGCTCCTGGCCTCGGATTTCTTTTTAAAGCAGGATGAAGAAAGCATTTATAGATTGGCAAAAGGGTCAAGCAAATGATTTATTGCCTGTGGCTTTAATCTTTATTTTTCATATTAACTAATATGTTTCAGTTGCTTTGCAATGGGGAATGTAGAACAGCCATCAACAATATTTACTGGTCCATTAGTCTGGATATTAATGGAGTATTAAAAAAAGCTGTAATACTGAGAATTTTGTACAAATTGGTTTCTCTGTACCCTAGTCAGCAAAGATTCAGAGAAAGGATACTGATTTTAGTATCTTAGTATCTTAGCCACTCTGAATTGGCATAAATTGCCTGATTGTTACTTCTACTCGTCCTCATTTTCTCTGTTGCAGAGTATGGCAGCAAGTACTTAAAGAGGGCTGGATGGCTTTTCTTTTCAAAAAATAGTCTGCATAAAACTAGAATAATAAAACAGAAAATAGAATAATAAAACATAACACTTCAAAATGTGCAGATCTATCTCACGCGGGCTTTACGTAATGACTTTAGTGGAGTAACTCCATAAGTACACTGCTGGATGTCACTAAACCCACAGCATTCATCGCAGAGCTAGTCATTGTCTCCCACAGAGTTTTGACTCACTAATTTAAAAACTAGAATGATCATGTAAGTCCATTATCCTTCCAGTCTGTAGAAGACATAAATCTGGAAGAAGGTTCTAAACAACTGTGCTGCTCAGCATGACTATATAGATAGTCTCAAACTAAAAGTATTTTCTTTAAATTACTACTTCTTAGCTATGGACAATCTCTCCATGTACATAAAAGTAGTGGGAGAATAAAAAAAAATAAACTGTATAATTTTGTGACTAATGTTAACAAACTCTCTCTCAATTCACATTCGAAGTTTGTATTGGATTTGCACAACCAGGTTTTGGTGTGTCGGGGGGCCACAGGGTGTCTTCTGTGAGAAAGTGCCAGAAGCTTACCCCATGTCAGGCAGAGCCAATGCCAGCTGGCTCTAGGACTGGCCCACTGCTGGCCATGGCCAAGCCTATCAGAGAAGGTAGTAAGGCCTCTGTGATATTTCAGAAAGGCAAAAAAATGTCATTCAGAGGTTTAACTATGCTCCAAGAAGAGAGGAATGAAAATGTACAAGAGAAACAGCTCTGCAGACACCAAGGTCAGTGGAAAAGGAGGGGGAGGAGGTGCTCTAGGCACCCGAGCTGGGATTCTCCTGCAGTCTGTGGTGCAGACCATGGTGAAGCAGCTGTGCCCCTGCAGCCCATGGAGGATGAGGGGGGCCAGAGATCCACCTGCAACCCGTGGAAGACACCCACACCAGAGCAGGTGAATGTCTGAGAGGGCTCTCACCATAGGAAATGCTGAAACAGCCCTGCAGACCCATAGGGAGAGGAGCCCACACTGGAGCAAGTTTCCTGGTAGGACTTTGGACACTGGGAGACCCACACTGGAGCAGCCTGTTCTTGGAGCACTGTACCCCATGGAAAGGGACCCACCCTGGAGCAGTTCATCAAGAACAATTGAAGCCCATGGAAAGGAATTAAGTTGGAGAACTTCATGGTTTACTGTCTGCTGTGGGATGGTCCCCATGCAGGAACAGGGGAAGGTCTCTGCTCCCTGAGCAAAAGCAGAAACAATATGTAATTAACAGACTTCAACCCCCATTCCCTGTCTCCTGCACTGCTGGGGGAGGATGTAGAGCCTGAGAAGGAGGGAGGAGTACAAGGAAGTTGGGTTTTTAAGATTTGTTTTAGTTCTCATTTTCCTGCTCTAATTTTCATAGCAATAAATTCCATTGATTTCCCCAAATAAGGTCTTTTTTACCCATGACAGTAATCAGTGAATGATCTCTCTCTGTCCTGATCTCAACTCATGAGCCTTTTGTTTTCTTCCTTGTACAGTTGCAGAGGGGAGTGATAGAATGGCTTTGGTGGGTACCTGGCATCCAGCGAGGATCAACCCACCACAAAGTGAGTGCCTGGGACATGTTTACCTAAACTGAAGTGTTTATTATAATACTTGTAAAACTGTTATCTATATGTCTCTTTCAAATGGTTAAAAATTAGGGGAGTTTGGTTTGGTTGGTTTCTTTTGTAAAAGTAGAATATTTTTTTATATTTGTCAGCCTGTTGGGGAACATCTTGTGTCCTATAGTACATATACCAATGAAAAATTTCCTTTATGATAATGGATATTGTAAAGTCTCCTTACAAGCTTCATGATCTCTTTCAAAGTAATGTACCTACTCAAGTGCACAAGACCACAAAGTTCTTCAAAACATTATAATAGACTCAAATGTCTATGTAAGTCAGAGTTGTAAAAAAACCTTACCTTTTGAAAAGTCTGTTTCTTTCTCTCTTTTCATAGTAGTGGCAAATTCAAGCAAAGCCTGTTGTATTTATAACCTTATTTTTTTTATTCCTACTGCCTATTTTAGAACAGTTATTCTGGATTTTCACATGAAAGCCTCTCTACCATAATCACCAGAACATATTTTCCAAAAATCTCAACTTTGCTTCACTTGTCATGTTCTTTTTCATGCAATGCCTCTCAAAGTAGTATTTGTAGCCTCCAAAACTGAATTTCCATCATAAATCCAACTCATTCTTTTCCTAGTTTTCCACCAGGAGAGGAAGGGAGGGGGAAGAATAAAAAGAAAAAACCTTAACTGGGATAAGATTACTCCTCTGTGCTGATTCCTTCAAGATTTCCTGAGAATGGTCTGAAGCATTTAGAGCAAAACCAGTGTCGAACTCCCTTTGTAGAGCACTTGCAAGCAGCCATATGTGGAGGCAAAAAGTGCAGAGTTGAAAATCTATGCTCATAAAGTCTTTTATATATTGGATAAACTGATTCTAAGACACGATTTTAAGCTATAAGGTAAAATTTGCCTGGCCTTGTAGGCATCTTCCAGGTTCTGTACACACTGGGGGCTCAAGTATTTTGCTACTTTAGCAGTGCCTAAATGTAACATGGGTGAGACAAATTACAGCGTGTTATTAGCATCGCCTCATGGAAACTGTGCTGTTGCTGAAGTACATAGTACAGTACTTCCTAGTAATACCACAAATGGCTCCTGTCACCAATGGGTTAGTAAGAGCTTTTGTGACATTTAGCTATTTTGTAGATATTTTTTTTAATTATTATTTCATTACACTTTCTGTTTACACTTTGATAGCTTTTCTAAAGCAAATAATAAACAGAGATGTCTTTTGCACTACATACATAAAAGGAAAGGGCTTGCCTGCTGTATGTTTTAGCCTCCCAGGACTCAGATCAGAGAGTTGGCTTAATTCACTGTCATTTAAAACCAGATGCTTTTTTCTGGCACACTGTCTTGCAAAAGCAGCAATGAAATCCATCAGATGGTACTTAGGGAAGCTCTAGTGCATTAAATTAAATACCACAAAATAAGAACAATGAAGAACTGAAAATAAATCCTGAGAAGAAATACACATAAACAAGAGACATTTTCCTCAACCCTCTACTGAGTGATGAGTTCAAAGGAGGTCTTCAATACAGGTTTGCCAATAAGATGGAAAGCTATTGCATACCTTAAAAGTAAGTGCTGATGCCATATAGACTCGTATACACAAGTCTAGTTATTTTTACACAAAAGATTTATAGTCCTTGCTTTCAGGAAGGGAGCAGCCTAAAACTACATGGACTGGTTTGGAATTGTAGGCTTTGTACAGCTAGAAGCTTTTGTAGAAAGTGAACTTTGTATTGGTTCTGTATGGCTGCTGAGCTACTGAGCTTTAAAGCTGTTTGTCCCAGATCAGTACCTTGCTCCTTGAATTCTCTACAGATAAAACAGAATAAAGTAGACCAGTGTAAATATAGGGGGGGTGGGTTAGGGTGTCCTTTCCCTTTCCCTTTCCCTTTCCCTTTCCCTTTCCCTTTCCCTTTCCCTTTCCCTTTCCCTTTCCCTTTTCCTCACTAATAATATTTAGATAGCCATCTCCAAGTCATGCTGAAGACTTTGTGTGCCGCATCACAGATACACAGAGGACACAAAACATATCACATATGAGGTAAATTTCCTCATTCGTTTTCCAAAAAAGCACAGCTTGAAGTAATCCTAAAGCAAATAAATTCTGATTTCAAGATATCTATCTAAACCAAGCAACTCTACTAATTAATGAAACCTGAGAATCTACATTCAGAAGTTGCAAAGCTTTAACTGTCCTTTATTAAAATACCATTGCTAAAATGGTGAATGTACGACTTTTCTACTTGTGCTGGTCAATAAAAAACAACTTCTCTCCAGGCCGAGAGAAATATAATGTAATTATCTAGAGTGTATATCCATTACCAGAAAGTTTCCATTCAAAAATTCTAACTAAACAATAGAACTCAGAGAATCAATTAAGTAAATGTGAGTAATTTTAGGAAAATTAATAACAAAGTTAGGGAAGACAGTTCAAGGATGAAAATTCTAAAAGAATATCCTCATATAAACCAAAATTAAAAAAGATAGTAATAATAATAATAATAATAATAATAATATTCATTCAAAACTCATTTTTCAAGCAAAGTTGTTTACCTCTAAAATGAGAAGTGTTAGAAAGTTCCACAGTGCAAAGCCATTGTGGTAACTGGTAGTGATATAAAGTCTAGAGAAAGTCATACATGTAGTGTTCAACATAGCAGAGTTTGACAAAATTTACAAAGATTATATGTAACAACAAGAACTTGCAGCACTAAACTCAGTGCATAAACTGAAAATGTGAATAAATGGGCCTTCTTTTTTTTTTCATTCACTGCATAAAATATGTTAATCCCGAGGCAGTAGATAACAGAATTTTAACTCTCTTCCTTTTAAAGATGTTTTATTTTTCTGCTTTTTCATTTTTATTTCACAGTGAGTCTATCTCTTTCCCATATTGTTCTAATCTGTAGTAGTAATGAAGCATCTTTGCTTCCCCTCATTCTCTGATGCTAACACAAAAAATTCTAAAATGCTTGTTGCACTCATCCTTCAGACATCATATGAACAGCATGAAAGCAAGCTGCAGGAATTCGAAGCAATGTTTGTGGTACTGAGAATGTTGCAATATTTTCCCTCCCAGATCCTGGGGTGCCAAAAGGAGTATTCTGAATCATTTTCTCAGGTTTGTCAGATACTTCTCAGCCTCTCCCACGGAGACTACTCCTTCCTAGACTTTACATACCATTTTGTAAATGTACCAAGGCCTCCATCATCCAAGAATAATGTGTGGGAAAGTACCTCTTGAATTCTAAGCACTCATGTAGTTTTGAATAACTATGCCACATGATTACTACTACTGCACCCCCTGTCCTTCCTGGACACTGTTTAGATAACTGAGTATGACCATTTTATTTATCTTCTACATATTTAGAACAAGTGGGGGAAAAAAAAAAAAAAAAATTAGAACTGTAGCACTAGAGGGCACTATAACCTCCGAGATTACATTGGGCAAATTTTTCCTCTATAAGAAACACACGAATGTATTATAAAACCTTCCACTAATTTTGCTACGTTTCAACAGTCAAGAGAAGTGTCCTAGAGTGACTGTTGGTGATTTATTAAAAAGAAAAAAAAAAAAAAAAACAAACCCAAATGATTTCTCTTTCCTTTTTATTTTAAGATTCATATATGACTAACCAAATCCATGGGAGAGGATATTGAAAAATACATGAGACTTTTTTAGATGCAAAGAAACAATAAGAGATGGAAAATGAACAAGGAAAGAAAAAAGTAGAAGGAAACTGAGGAGACCATAGTAGACAAATTTTTTTCAGTGCGATATTTGATGTGAAATACCTGCTAAAATCTCCCTTTCTAATAAATTTGATTTTTGCTAGATACAAATACAATAATCTGGACTGACGACATGGAAATATGAAGCATACTAACAAACAGTAAATTACTTTTTTGCTAGAAACTATATAACCTTAATATAGGAAAAGTAGCAATACAGAAAAAACAGAATTTACCACCAGAATCCCATAGCACTCATATAAGAGATTACTTTGAATAATAATAATAAAAAAAATTGATATCAAATTGATGATATTTCACAGAACAAAAAAAAAAAAAAATTCTGCGCAATTCCAAAGCACAATATGAAGTCTACACATACATAGATTTGGATCTCTGGAGTTACATTACTGCTATTTATCTTATACCTAAGAAGGTTTACATGCTTAAACACCTTTCCAGTTATGGACTACATTTTTTTTACATGCACTATTGTCCAGAATATACAATTCAATCAAAGAGTGGTTGGGTATTTCATTCTGTTTTGACAACCTGCTATCTTTTGTAGCCAGTATGTCTTTCAAGAACCGTTTACACTCAGAATAGATTACTGTGTGAGGAATTATTATTTCATAGAATCATAATCATATATTAGTTTGGGTTTGAAAGAGACCTTGAAGATCATCTAGTTCCAACAGTTATGGACTTTTCCCATAACAGTTCTCGATTTTCCTGTAACAGTTCCCATACTGTTGTGACAAAGGTGGTCTCAAAATTATTTAGTAGTATTGAATATGAGGTAAAGGAAAAATGTGTTCAGACAAATCTTCTTTCAAGGAAGCAGAAATACTGAATGAAGCTGAAGAGCTATCCAGGACACAAAAATTAAACCAAGAAACAAAGCAAACCCCAAACTGATTTTCAAGATGGAATGGTGGAACAAACAATTGGAAGCAAATTACTTAACCGTAGACTGATAACAACATTTTGTTCTCCAGGGTATTCATCCCACTCAGATTCCACAGTAAAGTGAAGATGGTTCACCCAGAGCATTTTGAACAACACCTGATTCGAATGCTCCCGTTCTACTCTCTGTAGAAACCTTTCTTCACTGATTACAGAGAGAGCCTAAGGATGCTCCCAAAGCACTCAATGGCAGCCGCTAAAATCAATAGCTGAAAGAAATATAACCAATCTTCTGAGATGGAAGCTGTGAGCCAAAGAAGAAATAAGAAGCTGCTGCATAGTGACAAATGTAGCTATTCATTAACTGTGACTGAATAGGTCTGCAGGTGGTATTGGAGGGAAATGCACCATTCCCTGTTAGCAGGAGATGCCCTGCTCAGAGATGCATGCCCAGAGATTTCATTGCCTGGAGCAGTACCAGAACTAAATGGTTAGGATTACATAGTTTGACTAAATAATTTATGGTTAACAGAACAAGCAGCATCAGAACAAGCAGCATCACCAGCTCTAAAGAGATAGTAGTCTTCCACAGAAACCAGAAACAGTTAAAGCAATTACTTAAAAGGCTAAACTGCTGTTAATGAAATTTCAGATTATTACCAAACAATAAACATCTTCAACTCCTGACAAATATCTAGCTAAAGAAAAGCAAACAACTTTCTAAAATTTGTCCCCTTACAGCATTATTTTGCCACAGATAATTATGTAAATTGTATACCCATTACCAGAATGGATTCTCAATTCTTGACCTTTCCCGGACTCAGAAAAAAAAATTCTCAGCAAGTTTCATATATTAAAAAAACAAAAACAAACCTAAAACCACACACATTTTTTGGCAGTAATAGTTTTAACTACAGTCATCAAGAGAGGATTCATTTTAACCTTCCTTGGCAGTTCTATATTATGGGAAAACCAGTCCAGCTGAAGTTTGACAGAAAAAAGAAAACAGGAAGAAAACTTGAAGCTTTTACAAAATTTGTACAGAATTCGGCATTTAGTTAGAATATTTTATTTTTCAGCTCCTTAGTGAAAAAATGTTTTCCTCTAACACAAATACTTTCCCCCTGCCTCTCCAAATCCCCATGATTTTTCTTAGAAATCTGCAACGAAAATCTTTCAACCCACACAACAGTGTTATTTTCAGCTTGGGTTTTTATTAGGGGCATTTTTCCTGTTACTGCTGCTCCAATGTAACCAATGTAATTTGTGTGGAAATCCCAGGGACAGATTATATCTGGTTTGTTAACCAGTCTAATATACATCACTTTTGGAATGGGATCAGCATGAAGGATGGCCAGATGTTTGCCATGTCCTTGCAGCTTCCTCTGCCAGGGGCAGGGCTCTGAAGCAGGGGAGAGTGGCACTTCTTTGAGCAAATTTAGTCACTATGCAGCTGGGTAGACATGACAAGAAAGATAATCTAGGGGGGATGTTATAACCATGACAGGGATAAATTTCCTGAAAAGGCAGCAAATTTAACTCTTACAAGTATTTTTTTTTTTCAAAATTATCTTGAGATGGACCCTCTTTCCTCTCCATCTGTAGTAGAGACTGCCTAGTGTGCTTTATGAAAGCATCATACACTGAACACTCATAAGGAACTTAGTCTTCCATTTTTCACCTATATTTTAATTTTTTTTTTGACCAGAAATTCTAGTTTTTGTAATACACAGCCGGGATTTGATGCCCAGTTGTTCTAAGCACTTAATCTATGTAAATAAGTCAGATCTTTGTTCCAAAAAACAGTTAGAAATCCCAATTCATCAAATACAGTTTACTATATTCCTCAGAAGTATCAGTGTTTATCATCTTCAGCAGCTGTTCCAGTGATGGAAATATTTTGAATTTTTGACATACTGAGATTTGAGGGATTTTTTTTTTTTTGTACTTTTGCCATTTTCTGTGAAATAATTTTCTATTTTTCTAGAAAAACCTCTGAGCTGAAAGGAGCACCATTTTTCAATATAGACCTATAGCTCAAGCTGTATCAACAAACAGCTCGTAAGTTCAACTACAACATTTCTTTTTTAAAAAAATGAGAGTAATAAAAAATGGGTTTGTATTTTAGGTCTGATAAACAAATGTGTAGTATCAGAGGCTAAGAGGATCTATGAGGGGTTTAATAAAAGCAAACATTTTGTGTCATCTAGGACACTTTCAGCTGTCTGCTGAGAAGGGGTATTACAGCTCTATGAAAATGAGTATGCAATTATGAGAGACAACTTTGCAAGAAATAATAGCTGTTGTGGAATTTAAAGGGAGAACTCATTGTCCTTTTTCTATTTTTCCCCCACTTCCCCCTAAACAGTGCAATCAGATTATTTTATTTGCTTTCATTCTTATTTTGGAAAAAAACAAACAAACAAAACCAGCAAAAATGCCCCACAGTCAAACAAACCCCAAATGACAAAAAAGTAAAGTAAATTAAACAGTAACTGAACTTCGGATATTTGAGATCTACAACTTAACATCTCACAGACTGAAACAATTCAGACTTTTATTCAACTAGACTCCATTTGATCAAAGTCTTCTCTGGGATGTTCAGAATTTCTTTGTATTCACCTGCTAGTGAACACAAGCACATTCAGAAAGTCATGGTTGGCTTGACAGCCCATTGCAGAAATTGAAACATTAAATACTCTTATTGGTCATACTGTCATGAGAAAGGAGTTAAAGAACACAGAAAACAAAAAATAATGAGGGAAGGAGGGAAAGAGGGAAGAAATCTTTATGAAAGATTATAATTTCTGAGGTTTTGAATCAAATAAAATTATATCAATTCTTAATGAAGTTACTATGTTGAGATAGAATTTAGATTATAAAATATACATATATACAAATATATATATACATAAATATATATATATATATATATATATATATATTAAAGGTTGTACGTTCCTGCTTTTAATGCAGGATTGGCAAGATCCCTCTCCTGATACTCAAATGCTCAGTGTTTTCCATCCCAAAGGCAATGCAAAGGAAGACCATGGTCCCATGGAGCATTAGCCTCTTGGCATCAGCACCAGTATTGGAGTTGGAATATAGCACTGTCAGATCACAGAGGCTGCCATATATAATTACACAGGATCACTATCACTAGAAAAAATGGAAAGTTGTGCCCCTCTTTCCTTTCTGGTGTTTGTTTGTTTTGTGTTGTGTGGTTGTGGTTTTTTTGTTTTGTTTTGTTAAAAAAAAAGGCAGCTAAGTTTTCTCTCAGAGTCTGTGGATTTCCTGCTTCCCCCACTTTTTTCATCCTGCCTGAGGATGAAGAACTTGATACTGTTTGATCATGGACATGCTGGACTCTGCAGGGCATGTATCAGGAGGTGAGCTAAAGACAAGAAAAACTATCAGCAGGGGAATGTTGATCCACAATAACCATGGTGGGGTCCATCAGGCCAAACCATACCTCCTAAGGAAGGATTCTGGATGTGCATCCGTATGCGAAAGCAGTATGGAGAGATAAGAGCCAATTTGCTGAGTAAAACCCTTGTTCTTGAGAATCCCAAATCTGTTATATGCTCATTACATTTAACTTTGACCAGCTCTAATTTAGGCCCATGAACTGACAACCATTAGGCACAGCAGCATATATCAGTGACACACAGACAACAGAAAGGGCTCAGTTACACCTGAGACAAATCAAGTTTGCATGTTCCAACACTATTCAATAATATGAAACTGGGGATGCTAAGTGTGCACTTGGGAATGCACTTCTGACCCAAATGAAAATGCTGATTTAGACCATGTGAACTCTCTTCAGCCCAAGGGTAAAAGCTGCTCAGCTTTAAGATATTTTCAAAGTACTTTCCTCAGAGTAAGGCCATATAGATTGTCATCAATCCTAGTAACTATTTCTTTGTCCTTTTAGTCATGCTGGCCTCCTTTTTCCCTTTTCTTTCTGCTGTATACAACCCAATCATAAAAATGTTACATGATAGGGATTGATTTCCTAGTCTAACTAAACAGTATCTTCAGTCACTGTGACAAAGAATAACACTGCTGAATTATGTATTAAGTGGTACAGAAAACAGAGTTCTGTCAAAAAAAACAGAGCCAGCAATCTTAGAAAATACTTAAATGAGAAACTATTTTCTCCTGTTTTGGTTCTCTTTAAGCTATGGAAATTACAGCTGTTACTGGTATCATTAGGCTGTAGTTGACTTCAGAGAAAAGTATAATATTTAAATAGTTTCTTTTTATCATGCAACTACAATTTAGGAAGCCCCTGAAATAGAGCATTAATGCATTTTTACTATTGCAACAGTAAGAAAATAAGATTAAAAGAAACCTCAAAAGCTCATACATGGAAGCAGTTGCCTGGTTAATACTTACATAACCCCAACAGTGGAAGCAGAACTATACTAAGAATTAGTTATTTTCAACTTTAGAAAAATTTTAATATTTGAAATTGTTTTATAAATCACCTAGTTAGTTTATTATATCTGCTTAACAAGATTCTGTGTGCTCAGTAAACAAGGGGAACAATTATTCCTACCATTGGGAGATGGTTGGCACAAAGATTTGCATACAGCTGTTGAATGTTCTTTCATTTTCTATGGATTGTGAGCTGAAAATTCTTCGGTCTTCCCTCACTGATTATATTTCCTACATTATTCTCCAAAGATGTCCACAGCTGATAAACAGCTTTCTGATATTTGTTTCCTGATGCAGAATATTTTATTAGCTATTTCACCAGTGTTGAGTATAACAGGAGAATTACTTAATGAATTTAGCAAATGATTTCCTATTATGCAGGAAGATCATTTGGCCTTGACCAGATCTAGTTAGAAAGATCTTGTTGAATGGAATCACTGTGGGGGATATACAAAGGATTTGGGATATTAGTGAAGAGATCATTGCATTAGTTTCTGGTTTGCAACTGACAGAAATCCCAGAGAGCTGGTAACTCAAAACATAAGGAATTGTTGCCAGCATTGATTAGAGATGTATGACTCCTCAGTGATTTGGGATGAGATGCTGACCAGGGAAAGGTGAGGTATTTTTTGTTTCCAAGTAATCTGAACAATGAATCAGATTTACATGTAGCAGTATCCAGTCATTTGGGAAATAATTCTGGTTAAATGTTTGTTAACCAGAATATGATTATCTGCATGACTTAGCTGCCCCAGAGCTTTTGAGAAGCTCTAAGCATCTGTTTTGTCTTTATTGTTTTTCAACAAAAGCTTATAAATGATTTACAAATCAACCCCTGCTTTGTCAGCCTAAGAGGCTAGCAAGACAGAAAGGCCAGAGGTTTTTTTGTGTGACTGGTTCATCCAAGATTCATGATTGAGAAATGCCCTTCACTCTCTTTCCTGAATTAAATAGATTTGGGAATACGTTGTAGCTGGGTCTCAAGCCAAAATAAAAGGTCAGCAAGCAAAATTTTCAATCTACTCTGAAGGATGTCAGCGGACTGGAGGACTGGATATCCTTTAGTCTTGCCTTTCTCATTCAGTTTCTTGGCCTAACATGAGTATAATTATGACCCTTTAAGGAATATAATTCATCTTCCCAAGTATATCTAGAAAGAATATAATTCATTCTGATTTTTAAAAAGTTTCTAAATCTTTTAAAGATTTAGGCTGCAAGATTCTAAAAAGCAGTTTATATCTGCATAATAATCTGAATAATAATAATCTCTCTTTTCAGCATTAAAAAGAAACAACATGTTAATGACTATGCTATTGAAAGTGGAGTTTTGAGATTTCAACATTATGAATATTGGATTGAGTTTATCAGCAATCATAGAAATATCTCTAAGTTGCTATTGGTTGTTTGCTATTTATCTTAAAGCCAGCATTTACATAAATACAAGAGAAACATCTGGCAGAAAAATATTTCTCATACTGTCTAATGTATTTAGTACAGCATGATAATTATAGAACCTGGGCATTTTCTGAGTTGGCCTGTAAATTAAGAGATATAATTTTTTTATTGATGTAATGATAGAAATTAAAATTGTAGAAACGACTTTGTATTACATTTAAATGGGTTTTTTTCCTATTTGTTAATATTATGCTGATATCATCCCCAAAGATGCCAGATATGTATAAAGTAATAGCGTGTTTAGAATTAAGTGTTGAGATAAAACATAAGTGAAATCACAATAAGACTGACATTAGGATTTGAGCAATGTTAAAATACCTATTGCATTACACATTATTACCTTCTGTTGAGATAGGTATTTCATGTATGAGAGTATCTAGATGTTAAAGAGAAGAGCTACTTTCAAGAGATAAGAATGATTCATCTCTTATTTTGCTCTTGCTAATACCAGACCAGCCCTGAGTACTACAACAAACAGAGCTTTATTTTGAAGTGAGTTTAGGAATATTTCCTTTAATAGATCCTTCAGAATGTATCTTGTTGCTTCCTTTGTGCAAGTATTTTGTATATTAATTTAATTTTAATATGAAAGCTTAGAATGACAATATTAACACATAATGAAATACAGATCAGGGTGGTGGGTTTACCTGGTCCAGGAATTAAGCACACACACAGCCACTCACTCAATGCCCAACATACCCCTGCCTGCCATGGGATGGGGTAAAAAATAAGAAAAATAAAAGTAAGAAAACTCATGGATTCATATAAAGACTATATACTAAGAAAAGAGGAGAAAGCACTTGCAAAAGCAATTGTTCACCATCTCTCACAAGCAGACAAATGACCAGTCAGCCTCCAAGCAACAGCCACTTTGTAAGGCAATTCCCCAGCTCCCTCCCCTCTCCCTTATCCCAGCTTTCCAGGCTGTTTCTTGCCTCCACCTCTCTGCTCTCTAGGCAGGGCCGGGGTCCGTGTGTGCAGAATCAGAAGAAGAAAGAACAGTCTGTGTAAGGACTGTTCACTAATAACCAGAGCTTTGGTGTGACACCAGCAGTGCTTTAGTCATAAATGCAAAGCACTGCACCATGTGGGCTGCTGTG
This sequence comes from Phylloscopus collybita, assembly GCA_027886175.1. Lineage (NCBI taxonomy): Eukaryota > Metazoa > Chordata > Aves > Passeriformes > Phylloscopidae > Phylloscopus > Phylloscopus collybita. Next base: position 40,938,592 of record JAJNNQ010000137.1, on the reverse strand, counting down.
AAGAATGTTAACCTGGCCAGACCCAGTACAATCAGTTCAATGCTATTTAAGTGTCAACACCATAAATGTGTAAAACACGTGACTATTGCTTGGATGTTTTAGGTATTTTCTTCACACTTTGGCACAGAGGTAGAATCATAGCATATGCCAGTGTTCATGTGTTAGGTGCAATTAATGCTGACAAAAGTGAGGTTATCAGCCAAAATAAGCAAAATAGCTTAAAGTAAAAGACAAAATCAATTTAATTCCCGTAGAGCTTCTCAACTAATTTGAAATTAGAAAATGAGTTTAATTATAGATTCTTCCCAAAACAAAACAAAAAAAATTAAAAAACAAAAACAAAACAAAAAACCCCAAAACAAACAAACAAACAAACAAAAACCCACCAAAAAACCCCCAAAACAAAACAACAAAAAACCAAAATAGTTAATCATTGTGAAGGAGACAAATTCTGATCACACATGCATTCATTTCAAATTGAACTTTTTCCTTTGACGTTACTGAACTTATGTTATCTCTCTGTCATGCTTGTTTGAATTAGATTAGAAAAGACAAAATATCAAAATGGATGTTTTCCATTCTAATCTTGTCAAGACAATATTTTCTTAAAATAGAAGTCATTTGCCTATAATATGAACAGGAACAATATTGGCTGGAATTTGGAATACTAGAACTTTACTTTGATGTCAGTGCTTCTTGTGTTATGAAAATCTCTCTCTTCTAAAAAATACAATTTTGATTTAGTGAGAAATTAAAAATCATTCTTTCAGTCATTTAAGAAGAATGACTACACACAGACAGGAATACACCCAACAAAGCCAAAGCTTCTAATCCATTGAAGTTCTCTATGCTTTTTAGATGCTGTATTCGTCTTTGTTTTATAAAAAAACAAAAAGGAACTCCTTAAAAGGAATAATAACACTTGCCTTATCCTAAAGTTACACTGTAGCAGAGTACATAGCAACAGAATGGAGAATAAGGTCCGTAGAGGAAGCTAGGTCCATAGGGAATTAGTTTTGGCAGCTGTGTAAACAAGATAACCACATTTTTCAGTTTAAAAGTGGGTAATAGGTAGTTTCTTTATGTAGATTGAATGAACAAGCCAAAATATTTGTGCAAATTGTAGCCATGTAACCCAAGCAAACAATTCTGCTTACATGGCAGAATTTTCAACAATTTCAGTAGAACCCTGAGCTTGTGAGCTCAGTGGTGCACTGGCAGATGCACTGCCCTGACTTTGTGTGCTATCCCACTGCTGTTAACTGAGGAACACCTTCTGGGGCAGCCAGGGGATTAGCCTAATCTTTAGTGCTTGGCTCAACTACCTGCACAAAACTGTCTGCATCCTGCTTTCCTTGTGTGTAAAACACCTACTAACCTACTGCTGCTTTTGGGGAATGACTTTTGCACTATGATGCTCTTCCACTGAGGTCAGAACACCATATTCTAATACACAGTTAGGAAGAAGCCAACTGAATATTATAAAAATTGTAAAGAGAAGAAGATTATTATAGTGATTTAGGAAAAACTATACACAGGCTTTAAATCCTTAAATTACAAGCTATCTGGATCCTATAGCATTTCTACTATATGCTAACTATCCCTTAGGACTGCTTTTAATCCAGATAATTTCAGCAATCTACTTTAAACAGCTATGAAAACAGTCCTGGCAGAATGTAAAGCAGATGTGGAAATTCATGTCCAGAATGAAGGGAAGGGTCCAGAATGTCTCTACTTTTCTCCACTGCTGAAGCCAGCATATTAAAAAACTGTGGTATAATTGGTTCCTCTATCTGGAACTATATGCAACCCTTATATTAATTCTGTACATGAGAAAAAGAGTGAGGAATTGTGGCTAAGGGAATCCAATGTGAAGAAGCATTTTACACAAATGGATGAAAAAGTATTGAAGGAAGTTTCTTCACTCCTTAGGCTCTTCAAAACGTACTCTTACCTCACACAGAAATTATTACCTGCCACTGGCCTTATCAGGAGTTAGTACAGTGACTAGCAAAGAGTTAGTAGTTTCATAATGTAATTTAGATGATCCTGTAGCATTTTTTGTGCATAACAAATAAACATATATTTAAAGAGTGTGCATAATGAAATTCTCCATTTCTCTTTTTCTTCCTTGCAGTAATTAATTGCTAGAATTTCTCTTTAATGTGAATACAACTCTTTTGACTATGTGGAAAAATCATCTCTACAACTATCATATGCACAAAAAATAGATACGATTGTTTTAAGGAAAAAAACCTTTAATATAAATTGCAGTTTTTTATTCCTCATTTCTTGCTAATTTGCCATGCACCTTGCTAATGTTCAGCAATCTTATTAATCTGTAATTTTCAGGATCACCAGAATTTCCTTTATGATTCACAGCACTTACCATTAAACATTCTGCCATAGATTGTTGTGATGGTTTAGGCTTTTTTTGTTCTCTGCCAAGGTCAGGATGAATAACACAGAAACAAAGTTGTCAAGTTTGGACTTGGAATGTTTATTATATCTTATCTATTTACAGTATTTACAGGCTCACCAGCTATGAGCTTCACTAGCAAGCTGGGAAAGGAGGTAAAATGGAGTGCTGCTAACTCTTTCCAAGGTGTTTTAAGTGATAATTACCCAATACCAAGGTGACACCTATATTATTTAAGTTTTTGACCCAATAATGGCCACCCAAGGCTTGCAATGTGAACCTTTCTCACCCAATTACAGAAAACCACCTAAACTCATGAAGAAGAAGGAAGAAGAAAGTGAAGAAGAACGACAAAACAACACCCCAAATCCTCCATCTTGACTCATATGTATTACTATACACCAAAACCCCAAATTCTAAGTTTCTAGGACTCCAACAGATTGTGTTCCAAAAATATTTTAGATCCTTTCTTTCAAAAGTTGACCCTTTTTTGTAACATCTATCTAAGATTTCAAGTGCCTTCCTTTTAATCTCATTTTCTTCTGCATGAAAGGAATAAAATAAACATTTTGCTTTTTTTGAAAACAACAAAATGGACAAAGACAGAGAAAATGTGGTCCAAATCAAGATGTTTTCTTCCCATTAGTTATAGTTAATGAATGCAAAAAGCAGTGGTCCAAAAGCAATGCAGAAATTTCTGGTGATCGAATTTCTAAGAATGCAAATCTTAATGACTCAGAGAAACAGGTAAAAAAAAGATAAATAGAAGGTCATAAGAGACCTTGAATAGATCAAGGGGCTGTTAAAAGATATATGATGGGAAGGGAAAGGAGTGAATAATGAATCATGTTTTTCCTAGGACTAGAAGAAATGAAGAAAAACTTTGCATCTGGCAGTTTCTCAAGCAAATAGAAATGCACAAGTGTAGGGTAACTAGAAAAGAAAGGAAGGAAGATATTACCAAATCCTTGTGTTGAATCAACTAGAAAAGAGGCAGAGAATAATCAGTGCTTTCTATCTTTGACTACCTCCAGCCTTCTTAAGACTTTGAAGAAGAAACAACATTCATAATTCCAATTGCTGTTCTGCTGCTTAAAGACAGAAAACTGTATTTCTATGATCACATATACAACTGAAGCAATTTTTGGCAATTCACAAAATAAGTCCTGCCCAACCAGATCCCACTTTGCTTCAAACTCAAAACACAACATGACCAACTACCTCCCTAATTTCAAAAATATTATTACAGTTTTTAAAAATGAAAAGTGGAGTTGTTGATTTTAAGTGGAGGATTTTTAGCCACTCATTTTGAACTTTCTGCTTTTTACAGAAGTTTCAGCATAGTATGAAAGGATTGCTCTCACAGTATTCTTAATATAGAACTCATGTCCCAGTTCTTCTGAATCAAAGGAGGATCTGGAATCTAGAATTTCAGTGTGTATAAGATGATCTTTCAACTTTTTAAAAATTCCAACCTTAATAAGGAATCTATATCTTATCTAGATATTTTTAGGATTTACCACCTTATGTAGTCAATGTGTTTTTTAATAAATGAGTCAAATGACCTCTTATCAGAAGATGAGTGAGTAAATTCACCTCCTTTTATTTAAAACTGTCATTAAATTTAGTATATTTTGAGCCAAGACATTATAGAACATTTTTATCTGTTAAAATAATAAAACATACTAGACATGTTAATTCATGAATGACAATCCAGAAATGATATAAAACAAAATAGAACCCTGGTCTCTAAAATTCTCTTGCATGGTTACAAGATGACTAATTTCTTTTTATCTGCATCCATTTCCACACCAGATTGAAAAAAAACAAAAAACAAATACACAATTTGTTTAAAAAGATGGTGTTTGTAGACAAAAGCTGAGCTTAAGCCTTGTTTTGTTACTTTCAAAACTCTCAAAAGTTAATGGTAGGCTAACAGAAACTTTATCTCTTTGCCATTTGGAAGTGTAGACCTTTAAAAGACTCCAATTCAGTAAGAGTTCAAAGCAGTTTAAAATACTGTTATAGCTACAGCCTGGATTACCAAGCAAAAGAATGCAGTTTTACTAGGGTTGGTATCTTTGAAACTGAGTTTCTTCATGCCATCAGAAGAGAGTCTGGTGGTTTTATGCAACACTGTTGCTGCACCTTTTCACTGTCTGACTTTAATTTCTGACTTCTTAAAAGCCTGGATGACACCAAAGTACTTGCTACTATTCTATAACACATTCAACTGGTCATCTCATGTAGATTAAGCTTCTTTACTGGACAAATTTTTAGAAATGTGTACAAAAATAAGGAGGTCTGATCTTAAAATATTGTAGTGCAAGATATGAATGTGGACCCACTATTAGAGATAATAGAAAGAAGGAATCAGAAAATGTATACAGGCTATGAAAAGTGAGAAGGAAGATAATGTTATCAGCCATCAGGAGAGACGGGGGAACTAAGCAGGAAAAAAATTTCAATCCCTGAACACAGTTTTCATCTCGTGAATTTAAAAAGTTGATTCTGAACATTCTACATTAATCCCTTTAAATAAATGAGTTTTTCTTGATTTTTCTCATCTACTGATTTCAAAACAAGTCAAAACAGTACCATTTTGTATGGACCATTTCAGTCTGACATTCTGACATTAAATCTCAGCAACTGAATTTTTTGCATTTTTATCCTTAATAATTTAATTCCAGATTGTAAATAAAACACCAGAACTAGAAATATAATAAATAAAGAAATTTAATACAATTGCATCATATATTTTATGTATGTAGATTTTAGATTTTTTTTTACAATTTCTAGTCACATTTCTCTTTCATGTGAGCAGGTAGCGACTGAGAAGTGAGGGTTCGATTAAGTCACTGTCAAAGTGCTGGTACAATTACTAAACTGAAAACCTGAGTTGTTTGCTGATTAACATTCCCAGTGTGGTATCCATTTCTCTCAACTGGGATAAGGTGGTCAAAGTTCCTAATGACTGAATAGAAAAATCTTGCATTTTACCTCTGCCGTCCTGCGGGTTAAATTGTTTGAATGGATTTTGAAACTGTTACTCTGTATTTTAATCCAACTACATCTTGTCTATGAATTTCCAGAGGTCTTGCCACCAAGTTATCTTGCTTGGGACCAACATCTGCAAGGGCTGAACACCCTCTACTACTTAGTAGCTCTCTGGTTAGAAAAATATTTCGGTCATCTGCTGAAAATACTTCAACATTTGGATGCTGTCCTTATACTGAATGTCAAAATGTTTTGGAAAACTGACACCACACAAGTCAATTAAAAAATCTTCTTAACTATAAGGAAGACCAGCACAAAAGGGCTTGAACAGTAGACTGGTGCACTGGCAGATATTCCTTTGTATGATCTGTGATATTGGACCGGATGCTTATCTCATTGGTAGATATAGCTTTGGCTTAGGGAGAATGCTTTCCAGCTGAGTAGTACATTCAAGTTCCCAGATGTCTTCATTAAAAGAAGGTTATAAACACACTCTGTTTTAGGCTGCTGAAAAATCTGGAAGTTGTTTTCCACACACACACACCTTGGGGGAAAAAAACCCTGCAAAGAAATGCTGTCAATTTTATAAACACACACAAACCAAACCTTCTGACTGCATTCCATGCAAACATATAGCTGATGGGGTGTAATGTTCAGATTATTATGGTCAATATCCAACATTCAGAAATAAGTAACGTGATTTGCTGTCCCTCCTCTCTCCTGGTGTGATGCTCATCCATCCTTGCACAAGTCATATTCTCTTACACAAGTCAGCTATAAATACTGTTGGCATCTTGCCTTGCTGATAGTACTTAAATCCTTTTTTCTCCAGGATGACTGGACCTCCTAAATTTGTTCCTTTAAAAATTTCTGGGTAGTTCTAATACTATCTATATTATATCTGCTTTAAATATTCTATCAGGTTGTGTTCTAAAAAGTTCAGTGAAATTAAATATTTTTGCCTTTGGATCCATTGTTCCCCGTGCAAAAGACATTTGCATAATCTATGATCTGTTCTTTTGAGCACTCCATAAATTTCCTCTCTCCTGGGCAATACCAGTTAAAAATAATGCCTCATACAAGATTGAGCCTACCCGCTATCAATTAGAAAAGCTTATTTGCAAGGCTTAGTTAATTGAAAGTTTCCCAGCAGGATTACTCTGAGAACAATGATATATTTTCACTCTCAATTCTTGTTAATTAGGCAGTCAAAAAACAGTTCTTACCATAAACTCTTTGAAGTTCAATTCACTAGGACAAATTTCATTCAGCCCATTGTTTGTTCAAGTTTTGATCAGATAAAAATGCTTATTATTTTTCTTACTAAGATGCATACTTATTTCTAACAGGTGTATGTATTAATTTGCATATCAGAAAGACCTGTTTAACTAATTCTGTATCATTCTTTTACAAAAAATCCTCTTCTTTTAGCAGGCAATAAATTACATTAAAGTATGTACATTTTCAGGTACAATTATTTTGCAGGAAAAAAAATAGTATGAAGCGTCCTGCCAGTGGTGTAAGAACTGTTGTTAAAGTTTTGGTGTGTGAAGAAAAAATGAGGTGTATAAAGAAGCTGTGGCCAAGAAAGGAATGAAAATAATATAGAAATAACGTATCAGCTAGGTGACTGATAACTTGACCACATGAGGAGTGCGTGGAGGCAATAGTACCATACCAGTAAAACTAAACATGGAGATTCAAATACTCTACATTTTTTCCAGTATTAGATTTTTTTTTCCAAAATAGACAAAAAGCCTGCTTGTTTTCAATTGTAAGTCTCACAAAATGTCTTACTTACGCTTCATTCATTACCTTAGTTACCAATGTCTTTTAAAGGTGGACAGACTCTAGAAAAATTGCTAAGAATTAATTGAGGAAATTAATTACTCTTTTTCTGGGGCATAACTTAGAGCTGGTGAACCTTTACAATTCAGCAAGGTCACTTTGGTAGAGCATCTAGTACAGACTTCAGTTCAGTCTCAGAAGTGACACCTGCTCAGCCAGAATTATGCCTTACAATCTGTTTCCCTTCTCCAGTACCATCTCTGTGGGGAGGATTTCCATTAACTTGTTGAAATTAATATAAACGATTCTCTTGAGGACAGATGGTATGTAAGCAAGTTGAGAAAAGAACAAGAATGGCAACCAAAACTCCCAGGTTTCTTTGCCTAAGGCTTCATTTTAACACCTTCACAGAGCTCCATTTTTCTTTCCCACCCTTCCCACTTTATTTTCCTCATTGATCCACTACTGAAACAGACACTGAGTTCCATAAAGCAAATGCTAGGAGTACTCCACATGCCCTTTTTTCTGCAATAGCTCTTTGTTTCCAGGACTCACATCTGTCCCAAGCTGAGTCATCATCCTTAGGCAGCACTTGCTGTGAAAGCACCTTGTAAATTATGTCAATAAAACTTTGCAAGGGGATGCTCACAGCCCTCCCAAAAATGTGGCCTCTCTTTGCATGAGATGGTAAGAAATCCATGAATTTCTGAGCTGTCAGCTACATTTTTCTGAGGTGTACAAATTGCAGATTAGGAAGGGATGTGTAAGATGGCCTTTGTGCCCTTCTGATCTCAATCCACCTGGCTCCAGGATGTTTTCTCATGTGACTGAAAAGTTGTTACCAGTTAAGCCAGCTGGCAATGACCTCAAAGAACTGATTTTTTTTTTCCACTTTGTATTAGATCTGCAGAAATCTCTAGCCAAATTGGCCTCTATACAAAGCCATAGAAATTCTTTGAAATGTACTTGAAAACCAAGTTTACCATCTAGAAAAGATAAAGCCATGATAGGAGAGGCTCCCATCTACAGAGATTTCTAACAAGAGTCAGGCTTCTGTAACATGGCCATCAGATAGTAAAGGGGAGACACTGCAGTAGCTCATGCAATTTTCTTTTAAGGGCATAAAGACAGTGAACTCTGTACCAAAGGCTTTGGATAGTCCTTTAACTCCTTATGACACATACAGGACTCCAAAAGAAGACAGCTCCTCTTTGAGCCACTGTTTCAGCTGGTTCTGGAGTCTCACACAGAGATGTTTCTAAACTCTCCAGACTGCCATGCATACTGCTGAGAGCAGGGATATTCTGTCCTGAACAATGTATAATACTAGGGAAGACTGTGGACCTGAGACACAAGATGTGTGTGATTTATCCATCAATTACATCAACACAAGAAAAGACATTATTAGACATTATTATATCATCAGTACTACTAACACTGATAGTCCCAACCAGTCTTTATATACAGGGAATAATTTTCTCATATCAAATTTTAATGTAAATATAAAATAGAAAAAAGTATTGTCAGGTTGTAGTCTCACAGTTGCACAGTTTCTTGCAGAGGCCACACGTAAATACAGAGACTGGAAGCACTTTTCTGTCTGTAGATCAGAGCAAATACCTCCACTGAGTTCTGACTGCAAGCCAGTGGGCTGTCCCAGCCCACTCTTCATACTCTGGTGTGTTGGCAGAAGCAGTTGTTCAGCGTGTTCCAAGATGCAATTTTTAGTTGCCTACACTTCATTGAGTAGAAAGGCTTATGTGTCCTGTTTGTGTGTCTGTTTCCTCTAGCTATATATTTTGGTTTAACAGGAGATATTATCTCTCTCTGCAATTACTCTGTATATGTTATGACATACATGTCATATATGTCATGACAGATTTGGTGTAAAAATATGTGACTTTTCTGTGAAATACAGAAAAGTCTTTGTTTTTCAGAATGGCCTTTTTTTGAACTCTGGAATAGAAACTTTCACTTTATTTAGATACTAACTGAGAAAATGTAGAGATGAACATCCAGAGAGTATAAAGGTACCTTTTTACATTTTACCTTAGTGGCCTGACAGCTTTTCTTCAGCCTTTTTTCTTCTTTGTGTCTATCACCCCAGGTGCTTTTTGAGTAGGGCTCATGCCATGTCTCCAGCCTTCTCTTGGGGCTCATCACATACTCAGATTTAATTATTTTTAAGCTTGGTTGTCTTTGGCTGGGGGATGCCCCAAGCAGTAGGAAGCTGGTGGGAAGCAGCAGCCAAGCACACTCCTGCTGCATGGCCTGTTTCTGTGGGGGGCTGCTGACTGCCTGCTGCTTGGCAGGATTGGTGTAAACAAACTCACTCCAGCTGGAACTGTTCAGGCATCTTGAGCCCCATGGGAATGAGTTCTTAAAAAGGTGGTGCTGTTCCTTGAAAAGGTTGCAAATCTAGCTGATAAAGATAAGAGCATTTTGGAGATGTTCTTCAGCTTCTAAAAGGTACTTAAATTATGGAAAGATAATAAGCGGGCAAAAAGTAAAAATGAGAACTAAACAAAATAAATCTGGGACACATGAAAATGGAATAGAGGCTGAAATAGTGTCAGGGTACAAACCTTAACACCTTGCTGGGAAATATCATCCAGTTAGAGACTTCCTTCATTTGGTTTTCTGAGGGTAATTCTCACCTCAGTCTTTCTTAATACTTTAATTATTAAATAGAAGAAAATCTGAAATTGAAATAAAGATGGCAGGACAGAGATAGTGGGACTCTAAATTATAGTGAGATGTGATCAAAGATAAAAAGTATGAAGTCTTTCTTCTCACAGTTTTGTATTAGGGCAGATAAAAGCTGGAAAGAGCTGGATCATCACTCAAACGAAGGGGAAAAAATACAGTTTTGTTTCTTACTGTCCACCCACTGGAAATATTAAAAATTCAAAAACCTAATGTGACACACTTTTAAGTGGATGAAGAGAATCTCTTAAAGATTCAATTGAAGAAAGTATTAAAATACTTACTTCTTGGAGATATCTTCATCATTAGATTTTTAAAATACATTTTAGAACAAGAGAAAGACAAATTTCAGCACTACAAGTGATTTCTACAAAGAAATATAAAATCCTATACTATCAAAATATACATTTTATTTTTTCAAAGGAATTAAACACATACATGGAATATGTTTGTATTTTTAAGATAGCTTAGTGGCATAAAATCTAAATTTTCCTAGATTTTAAATTATGGGAGTTATATGTCTTTTCACACTTTAAAGAGAGCATAAAATCTTTTTTCAGTGAAAAAAAATTCTTTTGAACTACCCACACAGGAATTATCTTTTGAAAGCCACATATTTTGATTATCTTTATTAACTGTCATTAAGGGGTTATTTTCACCCTGCATGCCATAGCTGAACCCTGGGAAACATTTTGAGACCTTGGGTTAAGAAGAAATAAAGTATTTTATCACCTCTTGAAATGAAAATGCTCAAAGATGATCCAGTTAGAGCAGTGAACTAGTAGAAAGTAACACTGATGATAGCCTTTATAATGTGAAAGGAGGAAGACATAGATAAATTATTTTAGAAAAAGAGCTGAAGAGAAAATAATGAGAGCACTTCTACCTATTAAAGATCCTTAATGGATATATTATCTTGTATTTTGAATTCATGTTTGTGGTAGTAATTGTTATTAATAATATGTCAGCAGTTACCCTTGAATAGATAAAAGGACAGTGCAGTTATGTATAGTGCTAGGGGGTTTCAGCTTATTAGATAACTGTATAGCAAAAAGCAGGCTTGAAATAGCTTCAAGTTCTTTTGCAATATTCTATTTTAAATGCGGTAATTTGCAGTTACTGTCTTTTTTTTCTGCAGTAAAAATAGCAGCTGGCAATAAAATAGAAAATGTGAGAGAAATATAACAAAAACATTAAAATAGATAGTGCAAAGAATTCCACTGCAGAGAAAATAAAGGAGCTGTAAATGAGCAGAGCTAAACTTGTATAAAATATTTGTAAAATGAATCCAGTATTTTACAAGACATGGTATTCCAGTGTCTAGGGTTCAGTGGCAGGTGCACTGAATAAGCTTTTAGCACTACCTATGCCAGATGAATCCTTTCCTGTTTAATACAAAGTTAAGGCAAAGCAATTTGCTTTGTGGAATGAAAAGGAATCTGCAGAGTCCAGACAGAGAAATCCAATTTCATCTCCAGACAGCCCCAGTGTTATATGCCTTCCATTTTAATGACTGACAGATTCTATTCCTGCTTTCCCCTAGTGAAGAATCAGTTAAACACTCAGTGTTATATTTTGAGGGGGTTATTTTGGTTGTACAAATCTTGCAATACATGTACATATATTTATTAATATTTTGCTTCCTTTCCCCATTAATTTGTCTAAAATACAATTGCCAGGTTAATGAGCTGTAGGCTTATATAAATTCTGTCTGTTGCTTCATCAGTCTTTTCTGATTCTATTCCATTGATCCATCAAGTGTGAGCTGATTGCAGATTTCTAAAATGTAATATGTCTCTTACTTGAAGATTAAAGCTCTAGCTAAACCTCTGAAACACTCATGTACTTCTCTATCAATCCATAACACATTTTTAAAAGTATATTTCTTATTTTTCCTTCTTCTGTCACAGAATGTCAAGTTCAAGGCTTTTTAGATTGATCAAAGTCTATCCTCAGAGGAGTGACTAGTTTTACATGCTAGTTCCAATAAAAGATTCAAATTTGGCCTGATGTTGACAACAAATTTTGAAGGAAAATTTACAGGGTTAGGAGGCAAAACTTCAATTTGTTTACACATAGTGAGATCTCTTGATCCTATAAGTACATAAAATTGAATTATTTAATTGCTAAATATCTAAGAAGCTTTTTATTCTTGTTAAAGGTGTCATTCAACTTTACCAGTAGAGAAGGTTCTACTTTTTTACACACTTCACTGTTTGCATATAAGTCTGTTCATGCATTCAAACAAGAAATAACATAACTCAAAAGTTTCATTGCATGGGAAATTAAGAAGTTATTAAAAAGCCAAAAGAACTTGTCTATAAAAAAAGAAGTGTATTATGGAAGGCAAGCATTTATTAAACAGTAATCAAACTGGTTTGCATAGAAATATTCTTAATGAAACCACCTTAAAATCTAAATTCTTAGGCTTTGTTCTATGATTTTTAAGGGGGAAGCCCTAGACTTCTAGTTTGAAATGTCTGAACACTACTGGCAAGGAAGTCTTGGATCCCCACAAGGATTTTCAGAAGTTCAGATTCAGTGGTACCAAGCACCATTTCACATTTGGAATGGATACCTAGAATTTGGGGACAGTATGTCTGGAGCTTGTGGCCTCTGAGCCCAAGTCTCTGCATGGTTTTGATCCTGGCAGCCCAGAAATTTAATAGGTAAGCAGGTAATTGAAAACTAATGAATGTCTTGGAACAATATCCCACTGAACTGTATTCCTTCAGAAATTAAAATGAAACTCGATTTTGCTTGTGAAATAGAAAGTGAATTATGTGACTTTAAATAAATGAGTATTTGCTACATTTGTGGAAAAAACTGAAAACCTTTTGGTCAAGTATTAAATGGAGTATTATTCTTTTCCTTTGGAAACTGTCATGAATACTACATCACTTATTTCTTGACTGTAGAAATCATCTCAATTTGCATATACAACAGTTGATTTTCTCCTGATTAAAATGACTAAAACTCACAATACTTAAACTGAACAGTTGATGTAGTTCAGTCCTCAATCTTTTCCTAACCTAGTTGAGATCTCTGTCCTAGTCACAGTTTATTAATCTATTGGAAAAAAGTAAACTGGGTATTTCACAACAGGCTTTTTCAGCTGGTAATATATTTTCTTTGTATTATACTTGTTTTGTTACTGTAGGAAAACTATATGAACTTATAAACCTGTGACATATCTAGCTAAATAACAGCATGGACAGGAACTTAATCTTCACTTGTTCCACTTGCTCACATGCACTTCCTTGAATTTCCTAGTATTAGTGTACAGCTAAGCAGAAACTGGATGGGGTTTTAGGGAGGGTTTTTCTTGCTTGTTTGCTTGATTTTGGAGGTGGGGTTTTTTTGCCCTTTTTTTTTTCTTTTTCTCTCTCCTATTCTTCTTCAGTTTCCAGTAGGAAAACAAACCATAAAACCCCAACAGAACTAGAATTTTATCAATTATTTGCTCGCTGAATAACATTTCTGTTTTTTCTAAATGCTTCAGTTTGAACTAGATCAAAAATGAAGGAATGCCATATGATAAGCAGTTCTTTAAGTATCCCTTGCATATGCAGAGAGTAGTATGCAATACACCTATCAACTATTTAATCACTCTTCAAATAAGGTCAACACACACCCAATGGAATCCATTAGTATAACATTAGCATTCTAAATGCTATTCATTACACATATGAAATAAACTCATCCAAGATAGTAGTATTTTAAGAGACGCCAGGACATTTGGGTTTGAAATATGCTTACACTCAGTAATATAAGAAATGTTTATATTTTAAATTAATCTTGTGATTGTACTCTGTTTCACTCCTTGTTTCTTCTCCTGGTTTTCTGTTTCACTTCCTGACTAATAATTTCCAAACCTTCTTCCTTTGCAACTGTAAGAAATGCACTCTGCAGGTAATTGGTTATCTTCATTAGATCTCTCCCTGCATGCTGGCTTCACAGTGTGTTATCTTTCAGCATTTCATTTTCTACCCTGAGAGCTGATTTCTAGAACTGATTACTTGGGAAAACTGCAATCTGCTCAATGTATTTGAAGTCTTAAGAAAAGCTTTTTTTAGCAACATCATCTCTTTTGGTATGCTCTTCAACAAATCTTGAACTGTTTATTTATTGTTTTTATTTATCTTTGTGGCCATCATCTGGAGATACCCTTAATCATATCAGCTTTGTTTTATAGCCAGACTCTAGTTTCAGGGAAGTAAATAAGAGTTTTATTATTTTAGCGTACTGAGACAGAAAATTGACTTTCAGTTAAAAAATCTTGGCAAAAACAGAGGTATGACAACAAACTCCTGAGTTAGTGCCAGATTTCCTAACATAGGATCTTGGATTCTGAAGTGAAAACTTATCAACTAGAGCAGTTTTAGGACTACTCAGGCTTAATGTCACTCAGGTTGACTGTGACTCAGCCCAAATTTCTTGTCAGCAATTCTCGGCATGACACTGATCAGCAAATGTGGTCTTGTATAAATAAAGAAATGGGCTGATTGCACACACCACTTCTGGTCCATGCAGCTGGTGCTGATATTTTCCCCACTTTTCAAAGTTAAGATTGAACACATTGTCAACCAGTATCTATGTGGATTTAAGGATTACCGTTATAATTAACAGATTGGCTAAGTTGCCAGCAATTAGTAAACTGTATATAATATTGCCAAAATATTGTTAAAATTGTTATATAGAACATCTGTGATATTTAATTTGTGTAAATAGGTGACTTGGTGGCTCCTGGAAAATAGTGAAATTATGAACTTTCAACAGCTGAGAATGTTATCTATCACATTTTCACAATACCATCCCTGTACTTAACAACCTACTGACATGCTTCTAAGACAGCTTAGAACTTATGCACTTCAGAAAGTGTCATTTTCTAATTGTAGTGTTAAATTTGATGTAGAATAAGGGGAGGTGGGGAAAGAACAAAAATAACCAAAATAACCAATACCAAAGCAAACCAAAACAGTAAGCAAAAACCCCAAAGATAGAAGAAGATAAAACCAAAATTTAAAAACTCTCCTACCATGACTTCATGCACAAAATGTTACCGAAATGTGTTAAAAGTATTTTAAACTCTGAAAAAAAAGGGTTTCTGCAAACTTGCTCATGATTTCTTTTTTGAATGGATGGTGAAGATCTTTTATTTTGCTTTAAGCTACTGTGATTAAGACACAAGGCACTTATGTTTTACTAAAAAACTAATAATAGCAATTTAAAGGTGAACACATTATTAAGTTGCTACTTTTGCCAATTCTGAATATAGCAGTTCTTCAAAACATAATTCCTCAGAAGCATTTATCACGCTGTTTCCAAAATGAGCTCCAAGTGATCATGGTCATACTATAATAATGCTTTGAAGCCGTCTGCTTTGCAGATTATAGGGAGAAATCTTCATGTAATCATCACCCTGAAAGATGATTTGAAAGTTGATGAATGATTTCTTTTAAGATCATTGCTTATTCAGTGTGATTTCATATAGAAATGAAAAAAAAAAAAAAAAAAAAAAAAAGGCAGGAAAGCTCTACAATGTTTTGTATGTTTACACCTTACCTAAATATAAAATAATACTGGGTTTGCCAAGACCAGCTTCTCAGGTCTAAGTGGCAGAGCACAGTTCCTATTGTACACAGACCACTATGGCATAGAGTGGGGGAATAAATTTGACACAGTTCCAGTAACAGGTTGAACACACCTGAACTGGCAGACTAAGCCTTGCAGTCTGTGAAAAGTTCATGTGCCCTAAGCATTTGTGGTTAGGTCTGCTGTTTTCAAAGGATAATCTACCTGATCTTCCTACAACCAGTTAAGATTTGAGGACATATGCTTTAGTTTCAAGATCTGTTCTTGATCCAGCTACAACAGTTTGAGTATTTCATTTGAGGGAGAGAAAACCAATTTTGAAAAAATAAAATTAGCCCAATATTTTCACTGTCCACTATGTTCTGCTACAGAAATACAATTCTAGTAGCCTTTCAGGACTCCAGAGAACTGAAGGTGACAAGAAACACAACTTCTTGTGTTTCTAAAGTTTCACACTTCCCTCTTAGTTATTTTCTATTTGGTCGCCTAAATGTGAGTTTTACTAGGAGCAGAAATGCATCTGCTTAGCATGTAACAAATGTAACACTGTTTTTAATAACACACCTACAAAACAAGCAAACAAAGTTCAGAAGACAAGTTCAAAACAAACAG
The DNA here is from genome assembly GCA_027886175.1 of Phylloscopus collybita. Lineage (NCBI taxonomy): Eukaryota > Metazoa > Chordata > Aves > Passeriformes > Phylloscopidae > Phylloscopus > Phylloscopus collybita. The sequence goes on along the minus strand of JAJNNQ010000137.1, from coordinate 40,922,475 downwards.
AAAGATAAATGAATACTTTGACCATTGAATTGGCACAAGTGATGCATGTTCTAATCTTTTTCTCATAAAAGCCTTGAATAATTTCTTTTCATCTTTAGAGAGAATCTAAAATGTTGATCCTTAATTATACAGGCCTTATCACTATATTTATTATTGGCCCTAAGTACTAAGTGGTTCTGCTCAAAAATCTCTTTTTAGTTACAGTTGTAACTACCATGTTTATAGTCCCGAAAGAAAACATTCAACAAAATTCAATAGTTTGTTTCCTGTTTTCGTTATTTTTTGGAGTGAGTCTACTTGCTGTAAAATATTTCTATTGATGTAGCTTCCAACTGTTAGTTCCAGGAGTTAAGTTTTTACTGAGTAAATAAAGTACAGGAAGTAACTCTGATTATCTTGGATACTGTGAATTTCATGCTGTAGCTGTAGCTTTATTAATTCCAGTCCCATACACCTGAAGCTTGAGACTGGTTGTATACCCAAATATCTATATATGTGATGAATTATTTCCTTCAGGAAAAAATTTCTGTTTTCTTGAGGTTATTTTTTGTTGTTTATTTATCTATCTGTTTGTTTGTTTTCCTTCTTTTTTAAAGAAGATGGTTTTTTATCTCAGATAAGATGAGATTGCTATTCTACTGATACTGCTTTGGCCTTTCAAATGTAACTGATTGCAAATGCAAAGATCAAGCACAATTCTTTGTGAAATAGGAAACACCCCACATAGTATCGATCAACAAAGTTAATCTCCATGGCTCAAACACTTCTGATGTATGTATATATATTTTTTTGCCTCTCGAATACTAAATTAATAACTCCAGTGCGTCCAGAGCAACAGAGGTGCTCTTGCTTTTCTGTCTTTATTAACCTGTGCTTATAATTCACTGATGTTTTTCCACTGATATGTCACACATGCATCTGACTGTATGCATGGATATAAATCATAATATTTTGAAACATTTCATTCCAGAAGTGTATTCCAGGCAGGGAACAAATAGAAGGTACAGTTATTTGAGTGAGAGAACAAACTTTTAAAACAAACAGACAAGACCAGATAAAATTAATTTTAAGCCTTAAGATAAAGGGCTCTTTTTTTGTAATTTTACATTTTGAGGTTTAAGTAAATGAAAACTTTTGAAAAACCTGTATAATAAGGATGGCAGCTGGATAAGATTTTTTTAAACAGTTTCTTTTTGTGAAGTGATGATTTGGCAAACCCACCTTTTTTATGGACACTTGCCAGTTTTGATGGATCTTCAGTTAGGAAACATTTCTAAGAGCCAGGAGATTTCTCTCCAAAGTGAGAGGACCAGAAAAACAAATCAGTTGTGGAATTCACCCAACTCTGGCAGTCTCACACTGATCTCTCACTGCCCTCATTTGAGTCTAATTCCTCTCTGTCTCATCTCCTCCTTTTGTAGTTCACAGGTTTTGAGCCCAGATGGATGTTATAGAACTTCCTCTATAGGAGTACCTAAAAAGTTTCCATAAGTGGAGCTGTTACACACTGATTAAAAAGAGAAAGACAACTTTTTTTCTATTTTTAAAAGGAAGAAAAATACCAGTTGCCTTCTATATATGAAATTTTGAGACGCTCAGATTCCTCGCGGTTTCGTAACTCCGGTTTCCAACCATCACTAATTATGGGATGATTCAAAATCTCAAGGGAGATTTTGGTTACACACAAATGGGACAGTCTGTGGCAGGCAGCTAGTTTGGTTTTGCAAAGTCATGACAATAAGGTCACAAATGATGATATGATGATAACTGTCCTCAACAAACAATGATTAAATTGAAGACTGCAGAAAATCAACTTCTGAACACACTGAATATCTGTAAGGTGAATGCTGGATCTAGATAATTTGCAAATGAAAAAAAAAAACCCAAATCCAGTAAATAAAGTAAACATTTAAAGTAAAATGTTTAATATCATAGATGATAGTAACATACATAGATGATGTATATTAGATATACATAGACGGCATGCATTACTGCTTTTTTACTTAAAGATTGTGTTGTAAAAAAAATTCTGAGGTAACAGTAAGGGAGGTTTAATAGCCACTGTCTGTCTGTTGATAAAATCAAAAGCTGTTTGATAAATAGTTATATTTACTGAAAAAAACAGCAAATGCAGTGATATTTTTACCTTTTTTCCCCAAGCTGTATATGCTCCAACAAGTTTTGAAATTATTGCAATCCAACATCTATGCAGAACACAGAGCTGGATGACTCAGAAGATAATCTACAGTGAAACTGCCTTAAGACATCACCAAGTCCCTTCTGCAAAGAAAGCTACATGGAGCAAAAAACAACTATAGAGTAACTTAGAAGACCTCTAGACTGTTCAGAACAAAAGGTCAGTGCTGGAGGAAGAGGAAAATGTGGTTACATATATAGATCCAGAGAAATAAAAAAAGAATCAACACCTTAATTTAGATTTTTCCTTTAGTTTAGAAATGAGATATTGAGTCCATTTTTCACTGAATGAAAACCATATTTAATCACTCAGAGCTTCAAGACAGTTTACTGATGTAAATTAATTAAGGGAATGGCTAAAGTTTCTTGTGTATTGGCGTCATGCAAACTGCTGCTATAAATATAAATGTGACTACATTTAGCTGTTACTGAATGGTGTTAGGACAGACCTCTCTATTAGAGAAGATCTAAAATACTCTTATTCTTCTGTAATAACTAACATCTTAATGTCATAGGGAGGAATGGGAAGTACCCACCTAAACAGATGCATAAAATCTACTTCAGATTTCCTAATCAGGGGACTGGTATGGAATAGGAGATGAAATTTGCATTCTATTATGAGTAAGTACTAATTGAGAGATGATACACATTCAGAGTTGCTTGTTTCCCAAAAATGGAAAGACACTCATAATAATATGATTATTAATATGGCAATATATTAATATGGCAATAATAGAAAGATATGATTAAAAACTGTGTTTCAGAAATTGCTTTTAGATTTCTAAGGCACCCTGGATTTTCCTCCTTATATATATATATCCAATTTCCTGCTGTTTTGATTTATATTAGCAAAGTGCTTTCTTGATAAAATGGTATCCTTGTTTAAACAATGAGGAAAGAACAATACCTTTAGGAACAAATAAGAAGATTGAGAGGAATTCAGATTAAATTAGGGAGAATAAAAATATAATCAAGGTATATTAAGCTGTTAAGAAATCTGTTATGTGGCAAAATGGGGAAAAAGTGAAGAAAAAAGCTGTGTGTAATGTCTGTTGCTTCCTTGTGGTAAATCTACAGAACAGACAGCATATGCTGAGAAAGAGCTATGTAAATGAGCTCAAGGTAACAGGTTTTCTACAGGAATCTGAACTAGCATGACTATTTCTGTGCCTTACTACAGTATACTGAACTCTTTTATTACTTGAAAGAGGTCTGGTATGAACCTCAAACAATGGTATAGATGTTCCCAGAAGACTTAACTATGGGTTAAACAGATGCCCTTTAGAAGCATGTTAATCACTGAGTATTTTACCAAAAAACCCCAGGTTAGAAAAATTATTGGTTGGATTTCTGCATTCTCTGACCATGCCATTTATAGAGGCACTGAACAAAGAGTGGTTACGTCACCTTGTCCTACTTTAGCAAACTAGATTGAACTAGATTGAACACTAAAATAATCCTAGCTGTCTTGGCAATATAAAAAGACCTCAAGAAAATCCTACAAAGAAAATTCTGTAAATAAGTCACCTTGAAGATCACAGTGATTAGAAAAATGATTTAGTGTGGATGCTAAGCATCTCTGAGTTTTCTTTTCTATACTGTCACTTGCCACTAAGGCAGTTTGAGCCTTCAACTTCTATTTTGACTGCCATTTTTCTTTTGTGATACAGTACAGCTTTCTTTCTTGAAACAGAAACTTCTTAAAAAGGAAATAGGCAGGAAGATTAGCCATTGAAATTTTGTAAGATTATACATCGGTTTTACTTAAATAATTCGTGTCTCGATACTGTGAGTCAGAAATAGACTTCTTAAATTTCTCTTAAGTTTCTCTTCATTATTTTCTGTTGGTGCTTTATTTTGCCAAAAATTTTAGCAGTAAAATTAATAATGGGAAGGTATTTTTGAGTTAAATTTTATTCTCCAGTTCTATATTGTATGTTCTGAACAATATACAATATGTGATATAGTCAGTTGTTTGATTTCAAATGGACAAATATTTTTAAATGTACAGAATTACTGTATATGATAATACAAAAAATCTTGAAAGAAATGTCACAGCACTTCCTATAGTAAAATGGGAAATATTAATGATGTAATCTGTATAACAAGAGAGAGATTCTGTTCCAAATTTTAGAAATGCATCTTTGGTGATTAGTTTTATCAGATATTGTGCTCCAGAAATTAGAAAGTTACTATAGTAACTGTTACTGTTCATTAAGCATATATTTCTATGCATTGTATAAATAAAATCATAATTTAAATGTTTTTTGCATCATAATAGTTGAGTTAGTCATTCATTGTTTAATTCAACATATATTATGTATCTTCAATAAATTGTTTCAGTGATCCGTTCTTTCTGCTGCTCTCACTCAGATTCAAATCACTGAATTAGTAGTCACTCTGCCCTCACTTCTGAAGTCCAGCAGACACAAACAGAGAAGTTTTTTGGTAGGTTGTCTTTGGATTTTTTTTAAGTAAGCCCCCTGAGAGTCATTCTTTTTCATTCTTTTTTTTTTTTTTTCAAAGTCTTAAAATGTATTTTCTCTATGAAAATTATAGTGTAGATTTCACAGTACTTTGTTGGTTTTCGTCTCTTTTCATCCAGCTGGCAAGTCTCTCAGCACTTTTAAACCATGGCTGTGTAGGATTCACACAAATATTCCTAGTTACTATGTGTCTGTTATTCAGCCAGTTGAGTTATTAGAAGGCTTGTAAAGGTGCAGTATTTCATCTTCCAGAAGAAATGCCAGCATATTACTACACTCACAACACAGAAATTTAAATTGTCTGTAGTTGTTGCTCCTTTGTGTAACATTTAGAAATTGAAAGGAGCTCTCTTACAGTTCACAACATTGTGGTGTGCAACTTGGCAGTGTTTATGGACCTAGCATCTTCATTTGATGAGCTTCCAGAAGTTTTTTTAAAAGCAGATGAACTTTGTTACCTCCTTCATATCAGTTTTCTTAGAGTGTTCACCACCATCTTGCAGGAGCACACTAAGTTGCACGGTTAGTGTATGTCACATTTTGTTTATTCTCTCCCACAAGAGACAGGGACGAAGAGCACGGGGGTTGCTGGAGTGTGTTTTATACTCACCTTTGTTTACATAGGTCCTCCTTCCTCCCTTCTTGAAAACCGGAACAACATTCACCAGCTTCCAATCAGCTGGGGTCACTCTCCAGATTCCCAGGACTGCTCAAAAGAGAAGCTTTGCAATGACATCAACAAGCTCTTTGAGGATTCTCTGATGAATCCCATGAGACCCCATAGATTTAAAGAAATTCATCTTTAAGCATCAAATTCATCTTAAAACAGCAGGTCTTAGACAATTTCAGGGTCAGCTGGGAGTTTATCATTGTCACAGTCATTGTCCTCCAGCTCAGGGTACTGAGACTCCCTTGCTCCATCATCAGTGTTGAAGAAAGAGGCAAAGAATGCATTAAACATCTCTGGCTTGTCTTTGTCCCTGTTTTGGAGGTGACCATCCTCATACATAACAGGAAAACAGAAGCATTTTGTACTGTTTTGGCCAGCTTCATCTCCAGTTGAGCTTAGGCAGCATGAATTTTCTCCCTACACTGGCAAGCAGCATCTCTGTATTCTTCCTATATCACCTGAATTTCCTTCCACTGGGTTTACACCTTCATTTTTTGCCTTGTTTCCAAGAGCCATCCCTGTTCAGCCAAGCCTTTGTTCTCCCTTGTCTGCTATATTTCCAACATTTGGGAATTGCCTGCTCTTGTGCTCTTAGAAGGTGAGATTTAAAAAGTGAGCAATACTGATGGATCCAAGCACCTGCAAAAACATTTTCCCAGGGGATTTCCCTCACTAATTCCCTGAGCAGACTGAAGTCAGTTCTCTTCATGTCCAAGTCGAGAGCTCCATACATTCTTGCACTTCCATTAGATACAACATTGCCTCCCTGCCCTCTGCTCTGTCCCTTCCTTCTAAAGAGCCTGTAACAGCAAAATAATGACATACAAGTATGCATGTTCCTGAAATTTATGTTCTAATAATTCTAGAACATGCTTTCCCCTTAATGCAGGAGCAAGAGGTGCACTATGTGTCTGCTTGTGGCTGCATGTGAGAGTGGCAAGAATGGAAGGGAGGATGGAGGAATGGAATATTTATTTTTCACTCAGTTAAACCTGTAACAGACGTTGTCTGCCACAGATGACTGTGATACATACCACAGAGAATTCAGTTTTCCACAGAAATGTAAACACCTATTGGGTTTTTCACTCCCAAATCTTTTAAAATGTGTTTTAAGTTGCCTTGGAGGATAAGAAATAATGACTGTGATTCCATATTCTATGGAAAGTCATTGTGTAGATCAGAAGGGTCAGAGAAGTTTGTTATATCCTGAATAACTGGAGAAAGGCATTGAAGTGTTCTGTTCCATCTCACAAGCAGCAGTAGGGTTCCCATCCACAATGCTACCAGTATCTTCAGCTGCTTGTGTGTCTTAGGTTTCATCAGCTAATTTAATAATCCCAGTATACTTAAAGTGGCATCATTAAGTATTTATCTGTATTGAAATTTGAAGTTTCCTATTTCTTCTCCAAAAGAAATTTTCTCTTTTCTTTTTCATTTCCCCTAAAAAAGGCGCATATGATTGATTACAGTAAAGAATTACATAGTGCAAAGTGGTTAAAACGACTGTTGGCTTTATTTTTGAAATGATATATAGAACTCTTTAAATATTTCTGCACATGACATATTTAAACTTTGCATTTAAGCATTTTTTTATTCCCTGGGACCTTGGGCATAATATAGTATACATATGAACTGTATATCTAAAAATCTTTGATTCACATAATTTTCAGATTATTACATTCTACACAAACATGAAATTGGTAAGAATTTAAACACATAATTTTCTTAAAATCTTATTAATTTTTTAAAAATATATTGATTTTTATTATTGTGCGTAGGCATATTCATCTCTGTATTATATTGTTTATACTGTATTGAAACTGAATCAGGGTTTAATCTTGCTTAGCCCACAATTCCTTCTCTTTTCAAATGTTCTCCAAATTCATTTTTTCCCCTAACAAATAGTAATCAAAAATGCATTACCTTAAAATGTTTATTTAAAACCCTAAAGCTAAAGCATTTAAGTATTTACTTATGAGGCTGACTGTGTATAAAGCTGTTTACTGAAATGAATGCATTTGCAGATTGTTGAGTTTCACAGAATAATACATAGCCTGATCTACTGGTTTTACTTTGAGCATATTTATCTGCACTGTATTTGTCTGAAAACAGTTTCATTTATTTTAGTATCTCTGCGAGACACATAAGTGATAATGAATAGCTTTAAAGAGTCACAATCCCTGCCTTCCATTCCCTGTTGTACAGCAGTGCTTCAGAAGCTGTATTTTAGTCGCAAATCCCCACTCACTACCAGTGGCACTGCAGAAGCAGCTATTCAACTTGCAATGAGAGGTTCCAAAGATACAACTGGGAATCAAAGACTGAGTAGATTGTGGCCTTTCATCTTACTCAGCATAAGAACGCAGCAGGTGCTGTGTTGTAAATTGGGGCTTAAACGCTGTAACACTAACAGCTTATAAACTGACTTTTTGGAATTGCTCAAGGGACTTCCAGAAGGAAAAAAAGAACAAAACAGCAAAACAAAGAATAAAAACCCCTTGAACTGTTAGAATTGGAATTTAAGAGTGTATAACCAGGGACTGCAGTAACTCATAATCTCTGTTGTCAAACTTTAACATGGATTGTTATGCACAATGTTCTGGTGTGAGAAAGACTTTATACAATTTAAATGACTGAGCACTTGTAACTCCCTTCAGAACTTGTAGGTTATTTTTTAGAGGAAGTCTAGGGAGTTTTAGAAGGCATTCTTTGTTGCTGTACCAAACAAGATCATAGTAAGATTGTCACCGTTTACTTGACAAGAAGGCAAAAAATAAAAAAAAACTATGCTTAATATGTTCTTTTAGAAAAGGTCACTTTCAAAATGTGTTCTTTCACAAGGGCACAAGCTCACCAATTCCACCCCTGGCAGCTGGGGTTTTCTGATGGCTTAATATCTTCCCTTTGCTTACATATCTTTGGAGATTGCAGGAGTCATGTTCCTGCAATGCACAAGAAAACAATTTCAAGGATTTTTCTGTTCAGACACAGTGATCAACTTAAAACATGTTTTCATAAAAGTTTCTGCCTGCTATTTATGATCCATGTAAATTAAAAGCATGCATTGTACACACCCTTAAGGTATTCACAATGAGATTTTCTACATCCAGATGAAAAATGTATGTGTTTAATTCAAAATCCAGTTTTCTGAATTTTTACACTCCACCTGAGTAGAACACTGACGTGTAAAGAGCAAAAACGTTTTTAAAAAACGTGTAATTTTGTGATTAAGGTGACTGCTCCTGAGGTTTTATTAGGAAGTAAGAGGAGCAAATGGGCATAGGAATTACTTACCTATACAGGGACATATGATGAAATACTGTGCTCCTTTTTTGGTAATTTGTGAACTGTGCACTGCTTCCAAGCTTCTTATATTGATCATCACTGAAGTGTTTAAAAGTTACTAGCATTGACAACTGAGGCTAATGTGAAAAGCAACATACTGTTTCTTGCCCAGTACACTTGTCCACATGCAAAAGTAGTTGGGCTGCAGTTCATCTCACGGAGCTTAGGTATTTCAAAGCTATTGACAGGATTCACTGCAAACTGTCTAACCTGAAAGTAAATACTCAGTAACTTGGCAGATGTGTCACTCTCACTCTACCTGTCTGCACGTGTCAATGCAAAGGTATTTTTAGATATCCAGTCGTATATAAGCATCATTAAGCTATTTTATACTTGAACTGGTTTCACTACAGATGTCCAAGATTTTATGGGTCATCTTCTGTTCTCATAAAAGATATTTGAAGGAAAAGTTGTAATTTCTGTGACATATAGTGCTCAAGAAAAAAAAAAAAAAAAAAAAAAAAAGGATTTGTGGCTTCAGTTTGGCAGGCTCTGTGCTACACAGTGCTCATCCTTGTTTATTCTGGACAGTTCACGGTGCCTATGGCTTGCAACATAATTACAGTTCTCCTTTTTTCATTTCCAAATGCTTAAAATAAAAAAGGTCATCGGTCATCGGGGGAAAATAAAGAAACCATCAAAAAAAAAAAGAAAAAAACAGCACCAAAATCCAGATGGAAAAGAACCTCTCAAACCCCAACTGAAAAAACAGAATGATTTTTTAACAGTCTTAAAGAGAGAATTATACATACTGGTTCAAGGCAAGAAAAAGAAAATTGGGGATATTTGAGGGAGGAAGACTCAGTGGGATAATGATGACAAAATATGGGGGATACAGTGAACAGAACATTTTTCCATAGAGATAGGTGTCTGGTGCAAAGTGTTTTTATGCAAGGAGAAACTTGAAGACTCTGTTCTGTTTTCAAGTTCAAATACTATCAGAAAACAAAATTGGTAGGAAAAAAGGCTTCCATTAAAGGAAAAAATAACTATCAAAAATAATGGTGTTTCTAAATTCTGAAGATGGCACTTTAAGTTTTATGGGCACCAAAGTATCACTTTTCATATATTCTCTGTAACATGGCTGTGTGCAGTTCAGCTCTCTTCCTCAATGAAAGTGAAGTTAACCCAAGCTGGCACACTATGTTCTTCCTAGCATTCTAATATACATGTCCAAGACTGACTCAAATTCTAAGAAATAGTGTCAGACCAAATGTACACCATCTCCTAATGTATGCAGTCTCTTCTTAAAACCTTTGTTCTTCCAAAGATTAGATGAAACCTGCAGATAATGTCCATACACAGCTTGCAGACCCTGCTTAGTTCATAGTTCAAGATGATAATTCTACTTATGTTTCAGAGAATCACACAGTCTTAGAATGGTTTGGGTTGGAAGGGACCTTCAACACCACCTACTTCCAACCTCCCTGCCATGACCAGAGGCACCTTTCACTAGACCGGGTTGCTCAGAGTCCCATCCAACCAGGGCTTGAGCATTCCCAGGGGCATCCACAGCTTCCTTGGGCAACCTGTTCCAATGGCTCAGCACCCTCACAGCCAAGTATCTGATCTAAACCTAGAGTTTAAGATTGGAGCTATTCCCCTTCATTGGGTCACTACATGCCTTTGTAAGTAGTCTCTATCCACCATTCTTGTAGGGTCTCTTCAAGTGCAGTACTCCTCAGGTACTCTCTCTCTTTTCAGGCTGATTACAATTCTCTCAGGCTTTCCTCACAGGAGAACTGCTCCACCCCTCTCATCATCTTGGTGGCCTCCTTGGGACTCCTTCCACCAGGTCCATGTCCTTCCTGTGATAAGGAGCTCAGAGCTGGATACAGCCCTGCATGTGGGGTCTCATCAGGGCAGAGCAGAGGGGTAGAATCCCCTCCCTGACCCTGCTGCCCACGCTGCTTTGGATGCAGCCCAGGAGACATTTGGCTTTTTGGGCTGAGAGTGCACACTGCTGGGTCATGTCCAGCCTCTCATCCACCTGCACCCCCAAGTCCTTCTTGGACAGGGCTGTTCTCTATCTGCTTATTCCCCAGTCTGGACTGACCCTGGTGCAACCAAGTATTTGTTGTGTTACACTATCTTTAGAAACTAAAAATATTCCAATATAGCTTTTTGAGGTAGGACTGTAGTGTGTTTCCACTATAAGAAAATGCAAGGAGAGAATCAAGATTGCCAAAGGAAAGTATGGACTTCCTGCTTTGCCTCACAAGATCTAATGATTTTAGCAGGCAACAAGAAAGAAAGGAAAGAGAAAAAAACAAGAAAACTCCAGATACAATAAATTCCTTTACATCTGGGGAAACATACAAGGTATTGCTTGAAGGCTTAATTGGTCTTTACCAGAGTTCACAAACAGGACAGGCATTGTATAGCTTTTCTGCTTTCAGCCCAAGGGACTTGACATTTCTTTTTCAATGGCACCTCTACTTAACAGCAAAAATAACAGAGACTTAAAACTGGCTTCTAGAAATCATTTGGTGTATTGGAACAGATCCAGGATGACATGTTGTTTCCTTTGATGCACATTTACCGGTATTGTTATCAGGACATACCATCACATGCATGCAGAGAAACTTCATTGTTTTTATTTCATTATTGGAGAACCCTGCCAGGAAAAATAACTATGCCAAAATTTATCAGTTTATACTTCTGAAAGAGTTATTATCAAGGACATGTTCCAACAAAGCAAAAAATATACATAGCTGTTAAAAAAAAAGAAGCTCCCAAATCAGTACATAAAAGGCAAGGCTTTTATTTATGTAACATTTTTAAAAAAATCTTATTATTTATGTAAGAAGAATTTTTAAGGTTGAACCATGCTTTTTCATGTCAAAAAATGCATGGGTGAGGCTTTGCCAGGAGTTTTTCTTGTATTATTTCCTTACTAATTAGAATATTTTTGTAGTTATTATAGAAAATTGCATACAATCATTTTGTTCCATGGAACATTTTTTGGCCCACTTTCCACTCTTCCTATGACTTTATGCAGAGAAATCAGTATTTACTTCTCTCATTTTTTGCCTTTTGATTTGGGTACAACACACAATATTTCTATGATGACAAGATGGCAATTCGTAACAAACACCAAGGTATTCATTTTTCTCTAAAATATTTCCAGTATAGCCATCAGTAAACTAGCTTATGCTGCACTGCTCTCAGAAAAAAAAAAAAAAAAAAGACAAATAAAAGGAAAAATCCTTGTGAAGAAGTAATAGAATAATATGCATTTGGTTAAAAAATGCTTATATATCTTATGATTTAAATTCCAATTTTGTTACCTGCTGGGATATTTTAGCTTTGGGAAAACATCAGTATTCATTTCCATACAATGGTAATATCTACAGTTAAAAAATGCTACATTCAGAAAACAATATGCTCATACTTGGCAATAAAAAAAATGGAGTTTCAGTTTTTGAAATTACCTTAAAAAGAACTTCTGTGGGTTTTTAACTTGTTTATTACAGTTGAATATATATTTTCCCACTCTGGTTGGAAAACCTAAATTAGCATAATCTTGCCAGTTATGTCCAATGATTTATAATACAATTGTTCATCTCTTGCAAGACAGTTTTTGTTTCCACTTTAAAAGGGCTATATTTACCTTAATTGTCATCTGTAACAGTGAAATTATTCCTAAACCAATTTTTCAACTGATTTTACAGTTCTACCTGTACTTACTCTGTAATTTTGAGCTTTTACAGAAGCTTCAAACACTAACACTGGACTTCTTCAGTCAAAGAAATATGGACTGCAAGGGGTAACACCTCTCTTGGTATGTTTGATAAAAAATAGAGATATTGTGTCAAAACCAAACATTCACAGGTTAATTGCCCCTAGAACTGACATTTTACATTTTTGCAATAAGTAACACCTGGGGTTTGGTTTGGTTTGGGTTTTTTTTCTTTTTTTTTTTTTTTTTTTTTTCCAGGCAGTCTGGCCTGAGGTTTTTTTGAATGACATTCTTACAGGCAAACTCTTGGGGATTTTGAAAATGTCTGAGAGGTTGTTTTTTTATTTTTTTCCAAAGAAGCTTTTTTCTGAGCAAGAGATCTTGAGAAAACAAGCTGTGTCAGCAGAACTTGAAAGAGAGAGTCAGCTGTGTCACTTCAGCAAACCTATCAGTTCAAATCCTTGTTCAACAAACCCTCCTAAAGTGTTCACTTCTGTATGAAAATTTACAGTTTAGGTTCCTCTTTATTTTTCCTTTATTTTCTCAACATATGTGGGAATTCTCAGTTCTTCCTTTTTCTGTGTCCCCTCTGGAGATATAGCTATTTTCCTTGTTTTCTATAAGACTTTGTTGTGCTTTTATTTTAATTTTCTTAAAGACATTTCTGTCTTTAATTCTCTGAGGTCTTACATTTAGATCTGCCAGATTTTTAAAGTTAGATCTTCCATTTTTGTATACATTTATTTGTTTGTTATATTTAAATGAACTTTGTCACTATAAAGGTGTTGCATTTTAGTTTCACCTCAACCCCATCTTCAGTGATAGTCTGGCATGAATTCCATTTTATTCTTCATATTTTCTGTATCCTTAATCACTCTCAAATTCTTAGGCTTTCTTTTCATTGTCTTTGAAAATAAACCACCACCAAGAGCAAAAGAAGAGACAAGCAGAAATTAGATATCAGTATCTCCTTAGGGGTGTACTTCACAAAACTATTTCTTAAAAAAATTGGTTTTCCTTTTCCTTTTGAATAGTATATCTTGTCTTCAATGAACCTTAACTAATCAGTTCTCTAAATTAATGAGAACATGTCTTAAAATGATTTTAAGCTGTCTCTCAATTGAACCTAAACTTCTTTTGTTCTTGTGTTATCAGAAAGAGCTCCACGTGCACCTCCTGCATCTTATCTATTGTTTGGCATAACTCATAACTCCCCTTGGTTTCAAAACAAGCCTGTTTTGAAAGTCAGAGCTGATGAAAGACTTTACATTATTTCAGTGGCCTTTGACTCAAACCAAACCTTATAGTCCCTCTGAACACCAATGAGACATTTGTGTTTCTGTTCAGCTGAATTAGCTGTGTAAGCTGTGTCTTTCTACTTAGTTCAATCCCAAAGGTTTCAAAATCACTTCCTGGAGATAAGCTTGAGAGAACACAACACAACTCTTTCTCTCAGTTGTGACTTTTTCTTGATAATAGATATCCCGTGTTACAGCTGCATTATATTGTAAAAAGAGTAGGTAATAAAAGAACACAATTTTCATGAAGAATATAGGATGTTCAGCTGCCCTATATGTTGCTTTCTTTTTTTTTTTTTTTTGAGTAACTATTTAAACCATGAAAATTAAAACCAAAAAGTTACATGAAGCAAAATTCTTTTTTTTAAAAAACATACATACATAATCTGCAAAGTCTCTGGCTGCTTGAGGGTTCTATCTTTGTAATGAAATTTTTAGCTTATCTGAGGAAGATGTTTTAATATTGATAGTGTGACACATAATCCTTTAAAAAAGCCTTTGAGGGAAGGGAAGGGAAGGGAAGGGAAGGGAAGGGAAGGGAAGGGAAGGGAAGGGAAGGGAAGGGAAGGGAAGGGAAGGGAAGGGAAGGGAAGGGAAGGGAAGGGAAACTAAGACTGATTCTGAAGCATATAATGGTTGCAGCACACAGATTATATCATTTGCAAGAAGAATAGGGAGCTGTTATGTTTGGCATTTGGGAGGAGAGCTATTTCACTGTCCAGTACTTCCTGGATATGTTTTTCTAGTCTAGGACATAAGCCCTTCAGTCATTGCTCTCCTGTATCACTGACATTAGTATTAAAATTATTCCCTCCTTACATCATTGCTAGCAGGCAATTTTGAGGAGTGGGAGAACTTTCTCAGACACATTGTTTCCTCTCTGAAAAATGTGATAAATGTGGTCTTTCCCTTACCAAAGACAAATCACGTTTCAAGCATATTCTATAAGTCAAAGGAAAGAAGAAAAAAGAAAATGAAAAGGAAAGGGATAGAAAAGAAAAGAAAAAAAAAAAAAAAAGTAATGCAAAAATCAACTGTAAATACAGTTACCCCTGTAAAATTTGCAAAATTTAGGAGAACTTCTACCACCGAAGACACAAGGCACTCCTCAGGCAAAACTTCCTCAGAGAAGTAGGAGTTTTGCCTTTCTTTTTCTTCCCTCTCCTTTTCCTTTCTATTTTATTGATAGAGAGTAAATTATATATTGCTTATTTAGTATAAAACTCAACAATTACAGCCCTTAGACTTTGACTTTCTAACTTAAATTGCCAGTTGTAGCCCAGATTATCTTATTTTCTGAAAGAAAAAGGCACAGCCTCATAGTGAAACAATGTAGTATGAGAAAGGGCAGCATAGGCTTTTAAATTCCATTTGCACGTGCATCACATGAACTGCATATATAATACTCCTGATGCTGCCAATGAGAATTTTAAAGAGGATTTGCAGGTCACTAAGTGTCTGGCCTCACCTTCAGGACTCACAACCACAGTGAGGTCAGTAAGAATGGTGCCACAGGATTTAATCCTATCTCAGTTTCTTTTGACAAAACCACTGAACCTGCTCATTATGGAAAAAGAAAACAACCTATAAACTACAGTCAGAACCTTTAAGATAGCTATTGTTAGGTTTGTGGCAAAAAAGGGTATGGAGAATTTATTCCTCTCTCTGTACTAGGAGGTGTAGGAAGTTACTCAGAGATCTTAGGCTCCTCTGCTGTTTTGTCATGCTCAAGAAACAACAGAAATGTTTGCTCTTAACTGAACATGCAACTGCTACTCTAACTTATATATCAGGCATTGGGCCAAGAAGTGAGAGACCTAATTTCCCATTTCATCTTCAGAGTCTCACACAACTCAAGACTGCCTGCCCATGGGACTGCAACCTGTGCAGTTGGCTTCTACAGCGCACTAAAAAGAGCAGGCAGCAGCAGAAGAGCAAATAAAGAAGGAAACCTTGTGGCTAAACCACTAATTGCAGAGTATGAGCTCCTGCTTCCAAAATGGCTTTCTTTTTAATGAATGTTTATGTGGAAGAAGTGCTTCCAAGGAGTAGGAACTGCAACCTCAGATGCTTCCCCATCCCCATCTGAATGCAATGAGGGAGACCTTTCCCAAATTCCCCTATCCCCATCAGCATTTCATTCCTAGCTCTGCACTGGCTGCCCTTCAACCAACACCTTTACTCCCAGCCCAGACAAACTCAGCATCCTCACATCATGATTCTTGAGGATAGTCATGTGGAAATCCCCAGGAAGATCCTCCTGATGTACCACAGATCAATTCAATGCCATTAGCACATGTGTCTCGGTGTACTTAGTGAATCATAACCTGCAGAAGAGTAAAGCATGGAGAAGATTTTTCTGAGAGATGATGTCTTTAAACAGTCAACCAGGCATTTCTAGAATTCATGTCTTAAAGAGGAAAATGACAGTTTTAATGTTTTTAATGCAGTTAACTCAAAGAATTTTGTTGCCTTAAATTTCAGTGTCTGTAGAAGATGCTGGCTTATAAAATTAAAATACAGTTAGGTAAAAGAGCAGGACCAGCTTTCCTTCAAATATGTTCAAATAACACATAACCTTGGACAAGTTAGGAGAGCTGAATCTAACTCTATCTTCCCTTCCCTTCCCTTCCCAGATGTTTCAGTCAGGAAGAGGAAAAGCAGCAGGATTTTTTGCCAGTGACATTAGGGCACACCCATGGCAAGGTTGATGTATATTGAACTGTTTCTGCTAGCAAGCCTTGTAATTCCAACAGGAATTATCCAGTGTGACACCAAACTTATGCAGATACTTCCTGGGATGGGACTCAAACCTTGTTGGTTGGTTGAGAAGACAAGAGGAGTGATGTGCTGAATTTTGGAAAAGTCTGCAAGTGTCTTTATGACTCCTTCTTGCCTGTTGCCCCTGTGACATGCGGCACTTAATGACAATCTTGATTTAAAATTATCTACCTGATAAGTTTGAGGAGTGTGCTTACTGCCTGAGCAACAACCACCTGACAATCTGAGCAAAATATCCTGAGAGTTAATAATCTGTGGATAAAGTGGACCTAAGTGCTGTTACTGTTAGCACACTCTTTTCATGGACACTCAAACTATTGTGGGAAAAGAACCACAGGTTGTTCGTCTGTCTTAAAGGGTGTGGAGAGGAAATCCCTGAAACCATCTATTGGGATGGGTTACCAAGGGCTCTATTCTAGCTATCTATCTTTCATTCTTTGATTCCTGTTCTGTCTATGAATTCATATTATTTTGAATCTCAATCAACACTATTGTCTTTGAAATGTTCAAACATAAAATCCTTGGGTTGCTATTGGAGTCAGCGAATGAAACTACGTAGTCTCCAGAGCCAACAAGGCTAGCCACAGAAATCTGATAAGCTCAAAGTAATAGAAGGGATCTTTTGGTGGGAAGTGAAGCTTAGGTAAAGGGGTTTCAATTCCTGGTTAGAGAAGAGTGATGTGTCACTGATCATATGGACACCCTAATTCCAGATGAAATGGTCAGCCAGGGGAACATCATGAAGTCATGGGAATACACAAATGAGCTTTATGTTTCCTTCATTCACTTCTTCCTCTGGCTTATGTTGTGTTCATCTTGGCTATAAATTCATAGGATTAATTCACCCGTGGAAACAATTGGTCAGAATTATGACCAAACACTGGATCACTTTGCAGTTTTTACAGTAATGTTGACATAAATTATCAATATCACATTAACAATAATTAGATTTTTTTTCTTTTCTGTGACATTTAAAAACCCTTTGTTTCAGTTATGAATTCTATAAGAACAGCCAAAAAATTTGTGCAGCCAAAAATACTACAGAAATGTGAGAAACTGAACACACACTTTGCAAAATGGATTGTTAATGCTTTTTCAGTATACTGCAAAATCTTTGTATATTTTCCCCTTCTTTTCAGGTTTAGAAAACTTGTACCCCTACCTATGTCTTGCATGTGCCAAATGCCAAGTGCCATATGCCAAATGAAGTTTCTTTTTACTTCAGCTCTTTCCTTAGATATCTAGTTATCTTTTCTAGGGATTTTACCTTTCCAGAGCAATTCCTAGTAGAACATGATGATTTTGACCCCACCTCAGGAAGTTGTATCCTAGATTTTATTACACTGTCTTATTGAGTTCCAGGCTTCATAAGAGTTTTATTTGGCATACATTGTTGTGTCAATATGTGAATGTATTCAAAATGAGATATCTACTGGTTATTGTGTAAGTTCACATGCTTCTATGCTTTCATATGCTAAAGGGTATGTTTTTATACATACTTGATTTTATTATTCCCTGATGGAAATATTAAAAGAGTTTATTATTTGCTAGGAATCCAGGATTTTCATGGTGTCTGGTTTAAAATCAATGAGGAGGTGATTGGAAGCATAACTCATCGTATCTGACATTAGGACAGGGTAAGAACGTACAGTGTGACAAAAATTCCCCCTAAACTGTTCAAAAGTATCTGCTCTTGGAATTAGTTCATTTGAGAAGAGTAAGAACTGTAAAACTTTTATTCCTCCCATGTCCCACTTCAAAAAAGGGGAAGAAAATCACACTGGTCCTGGTAAAATATCTTCCACACCCAAGTTCCATTTGTAGTATACCTGATCAGCTATTATTTGTTCTCTGCAACATGTGAAGTTGGAGCCACCTTATTTTTATTATATGGGTATTTATACCCCTTAGAAGCAAAAGTGCTCCCTTCGTATGACAATAGTTTCTTGTTGTATCTATCTTCAGCATGCAAAGCTGCTTTTCTTAATAATCAGAACCAGCTGGCATAAGAACGACAATGATGGCAATGGGTCATGCATGCCTAAATTAGATGCAACGAGAGCCAAGAAAGGCTAATTCTTTAACTCTGTCTCACTTTTTCATGACTGATGTCTTCTGCAAAGAAAGATTACACAATCTTGTACCCTTGAAATTCTGCACTGACACGTAACAGATGCTGAAACAAAATACTCCATTGTACACTTTTTGGGAAGCTATATTTCATACCATCAGCAATTATGGTGGTGAGTAGAAGTTTTCATATTGGTACAACCAATATAGCACAGGGAAAGAAAAACTGATTTTAACAGATTCAAACTCATAGAACGTTCTTAAAAGTACATTTCTTTCTGAAGCAATTTTTACAGCCTCTGACATACCCATCTATAAAATGTTAAAGTATAAAATTGGTAAAAACTGAGAATCTTAAAATATCTCCTTCAAAGAACTGTATTTTGGAAGGCATTTATAAACCACCATTTCTATTACATTTTTTTCTTTTTCCATGCCAGTAAATTTTAGTGAGTAAGTTGCCTCAAACCTCATGACATGGATAAGAAGACATTTTTCATACCTTTGGATGGATAAGTGATTTGCCAAAAGTCCTAGAGAAAAAGGCAATACAAGAGGTGGTATCAAACCTTTGGGTCCTATTCTGGAATTCACACTGCATTACATTTAAATCTGACGGTGGTAACCAGGAGTAAAAGTTAAAATTATAGCAATCTTTGGTATCAATTTTACTAAAAATAACAATTTACTTCCTAAAGAGTAAAGCACTCACCAGTACTGTTTATCTCTGGTTCGTCTAATTTGGTTTTCTGAATTGCTTAAATTTGCTAATTTCAGAGGTATACCTGGCCTTCCAAAGCTTACCCTGTGCCATGTATTATATACAGTACCCTGTATAATGGACACTTTTGCTTCTCCTCTGAGTGTAAGTTGATCGCTGTTAAGGTGGCAAAGCACATTTGAAACAACCAAATTTCCCAGCAGGAAATCTTAATTTTGTGAAGCAAGTAATTTGCATTCAAGGCCAGGAACTAGTTCCAAGAGACACATTTACCAATTGCTTAACCAAGTCTCGAGCCAAAACCACAATTGCATACATGCATAAAATATCGTTTTGCTATTGCAGATAAACATGGTGTCATATGGTGGCTTTAGAATTTATAATCATTATTTGTGCTTATCCCTAAAAACTTGGAATCAACTATGCTATTGCAGCCCTGTGACCTATTATGAAACTATGTCAGTCACTTAAGAAAACACTAAAGCCTTTTTGGGTAATAGAGATGGTTAACATGTAGTACACAATAACAATCAAAGAGAAAGCCAAAAGAATGCATAAAACATCCTGAATCAGATCAATTTTACACACTGTTAAATCTTCTAAGGCATCTTGAATTTAGGTGTATTTCAGAGTGCTGAAAAACAGAATTTCACAGTATCAGGTAAGTCTGGAAAATTTAAATAATTTGGCTTCCAAAGATTTTTTTAAAAAATAAGTATCAATCTCATAATTATAAACAATGAGAAATTTCATGTTTCTTTTCTTCCTAGCAGCAAGCTATAGGGTACATCTCAAATCTCTGCTGGAGACCAAACAAACTCTGACATTCTGCCTCAATTTGAGTTGATTTTCAGATTTGAGATTTAGATAATTTAGAAGGTGTTTATTTTTGCAACAATCCCTATGTTTATAGCTTCAGATGCAGCCTAAAATTACTCTTCTCATTTAATTATTGTTAGTCATTTCTTATGTGACTTATCTCATGAATAGTCTCATTCTCATTAGCTGTGAATTCACTATGAATACAACAAAAATAAACCTCCTGAGTTGAAGCAAACCAAGTTCAAATATTAGAAAGACATTTCTGTAAAAAACCACAAGAATAGATTTTTTTTAATGGCAATTACAGAATGTACAGAGTTGTTGCAAATGGTTTATCTTGATAAGCCTGTCTTGAACTAGGGTGAATGAATCTCTTGAAGTATTTTCCACACCTAATCTATTCATTTTCTGAAGAAAAATGAGTTGGAAAGTCATGATTTTGATTAAATTTTAAATAGTTTTATTCTTGTCTACTATGGGAGATTATAAAATACAAGTTTAAATATTGAAATATGTTTGTCAAAATATTATGCCTTAAAAATGCTTTTAGGAGAGAAAGGAATTTTATATTCCAGTCTTAATTATACTCGGGCATAGAAATGCTTCTTTAATGGAAGTTGAGGTCAGGTTTTTAGTTTTCTTTGTGAGTGGAAGTAGACCCTTCTAAAGACTGATATATTACATAGAGTATGTTTTATTGCCTAGTAGTGAATATGTGAATATGCTGAAGCACTCTGAATTAGTGGAAACTTGCTGTGTGGGTTTTAAGTTAACAGTTGAGAGCTTTCCTTTGGCCTGCTTTTCCTTGCCTTCCTTGCACTGAGTGGATATCACACCAGTCTTAATCCCTTTTAAATTACAGTTCTGATTATGGAACAGAATTGCACACAGTTCTCTTACCATAATATTAAGGTGTAATCTGTGAACTTATTTTCAAGGCCAGGGTTTGGTAACCATTACCCCTTAATGACTCTATATAATAAAACTAATTTTAGAAAGTATTTTGTATGGTTATCTTCTATTCTCATCTCTCATATTTTAGTCTGTAAAAAGTCTAAATAATAAATGTAGCTTAACACCAAACATTACCACACTTATCAAAAAAATTCTTTATGCCCTATAATTACCCGTTTCTGTGGTGAGTCACCATAAGCAACTAGTAGAGCATCAAAATAAAATATTGTTGTCTAGGTTTTTGCTGTTCTCCTCTCTCTCTTTAAGAAATTTTCCAAAGTTACATTTTTAGCCTTCTGTGTTTACCTTTTGCAATGGTGTCAGATACAATTTTACATAAACAACCTTTCTCATTATGGTAACCATCTAACAATGCTTACATTCTTCTCATAAGGAGGAGACTGTGGATGGACTGCTGAGTTGCCCAGTGTGGTTGCAGAGGAAGATTTTCTTCCTCCAATCCATGGTCACTGCTGGAATTTGATAAATGTTGAAGTGGTAAATAAATCTCCTCTTTTTCTGCCTTGGACATCACAACGTGTGGGTGTCATTTCTTTGTGTCGTGTGTGACAAAATATACATGAAATTCATACAGAATTTTGATCAGAAACAAAGGGCAGAGCATGACTGCATGCCATTTTCCCTTTTGCATTTTGAATGATACAGAATATATTTCTTGAAGTACCACAATTTACAAAGTTAAGTATTTTAATAACTGACTAGGAACCCAATGAACCTCATCCTAAGAGATACTGAAAAGCTAAATTTTGCGTACTTAGTGTTTTCCTTTTGCTTCTGGTATCCAGGCACTTTCTCATCCCTGATCATAATGGTAATTGATACTGCTCAGGATCTTTAGCATTAGTCATTTTATGAGTGATGTCTACTGGTTCCTTGCTGTATCTTTTGTTTATCTAATGACTGTAGAATTGCTATCCTAGAGAGTTTATAATCCAGAAGGATAAATCTGAACAATCACTCTGAGTCTGTAATGTATGTTCTGCTTCTTACGAACCTTTAACATAGTAGGAATACAAACATGCTGCTTTGTGAGTCAGGAACATTAACCAAAATCCTAAATTGCTGAGAAATTAACATTTGAATATGAAATTATGACATGACAGTCATATTCCTTCGTGGTTCTGGAACATCCTGCTGTGAATCATCCTTATAGTTTAAAATCAACAATTTAAAATCAACTCATATGGAAAGCAGAAGGAAAGAAGGTTTGGATCTAAAGAACATTTCCAGTGACAGTATGACAACAAAGTAGTTTGCAAATAGATTAAACAGTTGTAAATTTCAGATTTATAATACAAAAAATACTTGAATAATGTGACCAGTCATTAACAGTTTTTAAGAATAATGTTTAAAAAAAATCAAACAAGATTTAGAACTTTTGAGCACAAACTTTCTACACAGAAACAGAAGAACAATGAGAGAAAAAGGTTTACATGAAGACCAAAGAGCACTTGACAGAGATGAAGGAAAGCTGTTCAAAAAGAAACATATTTTCCAAAATAATTTTCTTTTTGTAACTAATTCATATTTACTCTACTACTCTAACAAGTAGTAGAGTAAACATGAATTAATCTTTCTCCCCAAATTGGGTCTTTCTATATGAGAAGATAAGAAGATATACAACTATATTCATTGCCCTTCTTCAAGTCATCTTTCTAAGGTTCAGGTCTTCAGTAATCTCTGCATAAAACAAGGTAAATATAATTGCTGCTGTCCTTTCTGATAAAAATATTGTGCAAAATTTACTACATTTGTTGTTCTGTGTTTACTACCTCCAGCAAAATCCTATTCTAGGTAAAAGAAATTTTGCCCTAGGAAAATTAGGTCTCTCAAGGAAGCACTATTGGGCTGTGGGTTGTGACCTTGCTGTGCTATTTATTTGACACTATGACATCAGCTGTAAAAATAATAGTAAAAATAATTAACTGCAAAATGGAATGAACCACGAGATACTGATCTTTGAAATCATACTAGCAAAACATTGACTCATACAGGGTTTTATACCTCAATGGGCTTATTGGTATGCAAAATATTTGTACAGTCACAAATTGCTGTAGAATTGCCTTGAAATAGCTTCCCACTGCTGGCATGCAATTGGGAAAGTGGGATGTTAGCGACACTCAAAGAACTTGTGGCAGAAGCATACCCAGAGTTGCTGTTGTGGAAGACGTGAATGCCTAGGAAATTGACTTGAAGTTAATGAAACAAAACAGGGATAAAATGAAGATTTTATTTTAAATTAGACAATGTTTCTTGCAGTCTATAATAACTTGCTCTGGTACCAGTTCTTGTAAAATTTTGTTTCAACACAATTCAACAATTACAAATGTTAATAATTGCCTTCAACAACTCTTGACTACTAAAAAAATATTCTTTGATTTATCATCCAAAAATAATGGGAAGCATGTCAGAAAAACAAACAAACAAACAAAAATTAATACTTGTGAAATTTACTCCTCTTATTTTAAGATTCAGAATTCAAAAATCAAATTTAGGATGACCCAAATAGAATAACCTCTTGCACAGATATCCATTTGGAGCCAAATGAATACTGCATTGCCACTACAGCCACTACTGCATTACTGTTGTACGATTTATTACCTTTTGACATAATGACACATAACACAAAGAGCACATGGAGGTTTGGAGATTAATCTACACTACTGGATTCTTTTTACTGTGACACTAGTTACAAGATATGGTTTACCTGGTTGAGCTTTGCAGCTGGAAATATGAGAACCAGGTTTTACAATATGTGATGCAAAATGTGGTCCTTATGAAGAGCTACATTTCCCCTTTTAACAGAATCTATACTTGAATTTCAACACTAAAGGGAGTTTTTCCTGATTGCAACTAGTCATCATTAATTCCTATGTGTAAACTGATCATTCTGCTATGAGCAGGTTTTTCTGTCCTTTATTAAAAATAGTCCATATTTAAGTCATTACTGAAGACTTCATTTCTCTGACTCCTTTATGTAATTTAGGTGACTAATACTACACAACTTCTAGTGGGATAAAAAATAATGTGTCTGCAAAATGGTATAGATAGAAAGCAGGAAGATGCCATTTTTGTATAAAGAATATGTCTTCATTTGATGATTAGAGTGATAGCAAAAGAAATTACAAAATACAACTGAAGAACATAAAAAGATAAATACATATGAATGAAAACTATGGAGCTGGAAAGCAGCCTACTGGGAATACATACAAGGATCAGAGTGAATGAAGAAAAAAAAATTTATACAATGAGAAGGTTCAAAGGCAAGTGAATTTTGATATGGAAAAATAGATCCAGAATCAGTGGATGAGGTAGATTTTATTTCAGAAAACCGTTTCATCAGTCTCTGGGAAAGCTGATACCAAAAGACAAGATGCTGGAAGCTCTGGGACAATCAGGAATAAACAAAAGTTTCTAAGATGGTCATGGGAATCACAGTGGGAAGTGAAAGAAGAAAAATAGAGGGAGGAGTTCTAAACTCTCTTTTGCAATCTTTTAAAGGACATATGAGAAAGTTATCTTTTCCTGTCATTACATCTTCCACAGTAGCCATGTGAAAGAGAATTCAAACATTTACGTTCAACTTTTTCTTGCTTGTATTTTTATCCATTGGTTTTGTTGGGACACATGTGAAAGGCAAAAGTGGGTTTATTAACTGGTCATGTGTCATCAAGCATGCAGACATATGTGCTTAGCCTGCCTAGGTCTCTTTCCCAAGTCAGTGATACCTTGCATATCACATGACTCTAGGGCCCTTTAAAAAGGGCTTTGATGTTTTCCAGCACAAGCAGAGGGAAAGATGCAACCCAAATTCAGGCTGCGTTCACTCTAAGAATTGTAGGTAGCTGAACTACAGCTGTTAGCTTGCTTGTGTATGATTTACTGTGTCAGGCAGCCCTTTTTTTATCTGACTCCATTTTCTAGCTCAGCAGCAGTATGGGTTGAATTTTTTCAATAATCTGCAGCTGGATAATCTGGTTATGAAGTTAGACTAAGCTGGGTACTAAAAAGATTCCATTATCCTGCCAACTCTTTTGGCTGTATCCTTGAAAGGTTTTGGTAGTTTACTTACTCATAGCACTAAATGCTATAAACAAGATTAGAGGAGTGACCAGCATTGCATACCTCTGTCAAACATCTCTGAAGGGGCTTTTACTTTATTAGATGGGAGGAAGAAAAAATGATGCAAAACATTTTGGCATTTGCTGAAGAGAAAAGGAAGGTTAAGAAAGGATTAGGAGACATAATATACAGGATAATCTTTTGCAAGCCTGAAAACTCAGAGAGATCAAATCTCCCTCAGATTTTATAGAGGAAAAGAATGGCCACTAAATGCAATGTCTGCTTAGGGGTGGGCTATGACAGATCTGTACTCCCATAAACCAACACAAGAATTGACTATAAATACCACAGTTTCCATTAGCAAGGATGGAGATATTCCATGAAGGACAGCAGCTTTGCCTGAAAATATGAATTTTCTTTGGAAAAGAGCTTCCTTTTGGTGGTGTCTGCAATCCTCTCCTTTCCAAAAAAATTTCCCTTAAAATCCTTATTTTATTCCCTTTTTAAGTGTAAGCCTAAACTTCACAGACAACCAATCATGACTGAGACATTCGAGCTTCTTAACTATTTTCATCTGATTTACTGTTTTACTAGTGTTGCTGATAGTGGAATAATTTGTTCCCTTCTACTTAAATGTTTCCATTTACTTCAATCCATTTCATTCAAGATTTGCAAGACTTTGCCAACTCAAAAGAACTTTTTCATTATAGATTTTTTTTTTAATAAGTTTGCTCACCAGGTGCTCTCTCAGCTCTACTTCAAATAAATGCCTCTTTCCTTTATTTAAAAATAAAATCATAAAAGGTGGGTGTCCATTTATCTGAAAATATTCTATATGCTCATAATTCTACTTTCTCCCCAACGGTTTCTCCCCCATTTTGATGTAATTTACATCTGCACATTCTCAAGTGAATGGGGACAGGAGGGAGATTATTCTATTTCTTATACTCTGGACAAAACGGTACATGTTCTGCTGTTTTTCACATTTAAAGTCTGGAACACTCTCCCCTGCTTTCAAACATGTATTTGACTGAACTTCCATCAACCCCAGCAGTGCAACTGCACTGTAACTCTTTCTGCAGACACAAGAAAGCTGTTAGTTGTCAATGTACACCTTCATGTATTCAAGTTTCGCAAATAGCCAAAATTATTTTGTGAGAAAGAAAATTGAAAGAGTCGTTTTAAAAGACTCCCTCTTCTACCACCTAATTTCTCTATAAAATAAGGCAGAGCTGATTTTTTCTGTGGTTGAATGGAGAAAAAGAGTTTAGGATAACTGGCATTTTTCAAGCATATTCCATCATAACTTGTGACAGGGAGTAACCACAACTACAAATTACATAATTCTCTCAAACTGAGTTACCTGGGATCAGAGGAAATTGAATCTTATCCTAAGATCTTTTACTTCCGGAATTTAGGCTTAAATAATTCACATTGTTCTTCATATTATTTCCTGCACCCTCTCCAGTATGTAAAGTGTGTTCTGTGCTAATCTGCTCTACTGGCATCAGAGCAATGCAAACACATCCCATGTGGCAAAGGGAACCACTGAGTCTTATTTTCCTTTTAGGATCAAGGCATAGGCAGCAGGTCAGAGAGAAGGGAAAGGAAGACATTTCTCATAACTCAATTATTTTGGGTGAGTTAAGAATAATACTACATATTTACATAGATAAAATTCTGTATTTTCAGTATCTCTTCTCAGCCACATGACTCCTCATTGATAATCTTTGCTGAAAATCAGTCTCTACCTCATCACTTTCTTAGTTATCACGTGGAGAATTGCTCATCTGAAGTAGGAAGTGCTGAGGCACCAACCTCCCTAAAAGTTTATCTTCAATGAAGTGTTCTCCCATTAGACCCTTCCTAAAAGAGTGGCACTCTGCTAATACAGCCTACAAAGAATTTTAAGTCTATTATATAAGCTGTGCTGTGCAGAAATATGGAGGGTTCAAAGTGCCCGTTTTGTTTACTTTATTTTCTGCAGATCAGACTTAAAGACCATTGGCTTTTTACCATGTAAGCAAGTTAGAAATTCTCAGTGTAACTTCCCTTCCCCTGGATGATTTCACAAATCAGTACATATTCCTGAGAACTGCTAGAATACTCTACCTGCTGTTTTTCTGATCGCTTGCTGTGTGGGCAACTGTTTTGGAAAAGTACTCCTTAATAAAGTTTATTTTCATAATTACATGCTGCTACAAAGAAGATAAAGTAGTTTAAAAAGTGCGACCCATTACTTCTGTGCCAGAGGAGAATGACTAAAATTAAAACTAATTTTTAAATTATAGGAAAAAAATGTTGGATTCTGATGTTTATAAGTATCACAAGCACCGTAGATAAACTAACAGGAGTTATTGCCACCATGGTCAATAGATAGGACACTACTTCTATTCACTTTATCATTAAGAACAGATGAAATAACAAAACAGCATTTTAAAATATTATTTATATCTAAAGAAATTTGTTTCTTTATTTTCTGAGGACTTAACAACAATGTCCATCAAATATATCTATTTCCAAAATAAATTTTTGAGCTCTTGACTAGATAGGCTCATTTAGGTGCCTGTGCTGTCACTGTGTAGAAATTGGGGGGGAAAAAAAAAAGAAGAGAGAGAAAAAAGAAAACAAGTTGCTTTGTGATGTTCTGCAGGGGAAAAAAAATCCAAATCATCCACCTGTAAAATTAAGAGTCCATATATAGCTCAAGAAATATTGAAATATTGCTCATCTTAGGTTACATGCTGGTAACCTAAGAATAAAACTAAAATGAATAAAAATAAAATAAAAAAGGAGAAGGGAAAAAAAAATCCTCCTTCCATCAGGCAAGAAGTCATGATCCTCTTCCTGTCCATTCTTCATTCTACTTTCAAATTTCTACCTCCCTAGTGTTTCCTTTGGGAACAATAACCCAGAAAAATACATCGTATTTTCACTTACTGTTGTGTTGAATGACCCACACTCAGAGGGATATTGCTGCAATTAGTCTCCAATGGCCCATTTTCTGCTTGTTAATAGACCTCTCATTTGCTGCAGAGTTCACCTGACTTTGGGTGCTAAACCTTGGCTCAGAGAACCTGAGCTTCTCTGTTTCAGTCTCATTCAGACACTTCTGTTTCTCTAGTTGTTATATACTCCTCTTTTATGGTTATGTCTGTCAGAAGAGATTAAAACAATTCATTTTTTCTCCTTGCCCATTCACAAAAAAATAAATATACTTTCAGCCTCAGGTTTCACTGCTTGTTATCATTAAGATATGTAGATGTAATCCTGTCTAATGCTGAAGCTACAACCACTATTCCAGTATTTGCAAGAAATGTTAAGTATCTATGAGCCTTTTTTTTCACCAGGAGGGAGACTGAAGACCTTGTAAAAAATCTACATTAATTTTGTTTATTGGTACAATAATACTTCTTGTTCCATGAAGCATGTTCTTCTGCCATGTACCTTGTTTTGGAAGAATTCAGGGGTTTGGGCCTGTTATCACAGCTATCTCTGTGACAATTCAGATTGCTATTTTTCAAAGAAAATCTGATAGTGGGTCCCCTTCCTCCAACACTTTCAAATTAACTTTGGATTCTACAGGCAGAGGAAAGTATTGCTCTTTTTTTGTGGTTGGTTGGTTGTTTGTTCATTTTGGGTTTTTGTTTGTTTGTTTGTTTGTTTGTTTAAGAAAAACATTTAATCTAAACTCAGACATTGAATATAGGCATAAGTACCTATGTGTAAAAGTCAAAGTGTCTACTTGTATCACAGAGAAAAAAAGATGCTCCAGTGGAGGATTTTGAAATATCTAAAGCTAACAGTCTGTTATTAATGAACCTGGTAGTTTTATCTGAGATTCCATAGAACAACACTTGTCTTACTGTCTAGGCATCTTCAGGTGATGGGCAAAGACCTAAATAAATAAGATTTCACAAGGATGAAATGTGCATAAATTTAGAAGGAATGGGAAAATCATCTACTAGATTTAGTACAAGAAAATTATTACTTCATGCAGCATTAAATGGCTACTTTTCACTACTGAAAAAGGTAAGAGTCAAATAAAGCACTACATAGACAAGAATCAATACTATGGTTTTAATTTGAGAAAATCTCAGATTGGTTGGGATTTTTAAACATTAATAGTCACATCTCAGAATAGAATCTTGGATTTTTCCCTGCTTGAGGGTATGACCTAAAAGGAAAGGACTTCTGGAGAATTGAGGACAGACTTGGACTATGCAACTATAATCTCTTATTCAGTCACAAGAAATACTGCAATTAAAAAGGTTGCTAGCTGAAGGAAGTAATAAATAAAAACTAGAACTTACCATTCAACACTCCAACTTATTATTTTAGAGGAATAGGTTTTTCCAGATCAGTTTTCCAATAAATTAGTTTCAATAAACCAACAAATCAGGCCATAAAATTTAAAACTAAATAGGTCAGAATCTTATTTCTTATCTCAGCAATGAATTTTTTGCAGTAACTGATCAAATAAAGGCATAATCTTAAAAGTTTTCATGTATATTTACAAAACTCTAACTTATCTTTATGGGAGTCCCATGGCTAAACTCTTCTGTAGCAGAAGTGTGCTTGCTCTGTGGTGTCTCAGAAAATTAACTTTGCGTACTGTAAATAAGGTTGCTCAACAACATGTGTGAGGTTAAATAAATACATCAATGTAGGAATGCTGTAAGAGATAAAAATGCATTGCCTAGAAGCTGTTTCCAGTTCTGGTGTGGCAACAATAAATTAATTGGGTCGGCTTTATTATTTTAGCTGCATTTGATTAAATGTGCAAGAGAATAAAAGGGGAGTTTTAAAGGAAATATAAAACTCCAGATGCAACGAAACAGCAGATGAGAAGTATTTCATTTAATCCACAGGGCTCTGAGTGAAAAAAAAAGTAGATGTAACAGTCCTTTGAGATTTTTGAAGAGAGGCTCTAAAGAGCAACTTATTGATCAAATTGTCACCCCAGAGAGTCATCTAAGGTACGACACCAGGAACATTTGCTTTTGCCCCAGTGTCTACACATAGCAGACAAAATGCTAGTGAGCATAGGAAACACAGTCAACCTAGATGAGATAATATCAGCATAAGAAGAATGTTAAGAGAATATCCACAATATTATTCAACAGTAAACTACTGTTTAGGATAACATTAAATAATACATACTATTAATTTTCCTTAAGATTTTTCGATGTTACATTATTTGATGATGTGTTTTCTGTCCTTATTTTGTACATATATCAGACAAAGACCTGATGTTTAACTATTTATTACAAGCAGAAATGACAGCTCACAGTTTCAGGATATGGTGTCCCAATAACTGCCATGGCAGCGTCCTTATTTCTAACATATTTTCATGTCATGCGAACATGAATATCTGCTCAGGGATGTAAAGATGTAGTGCAAATCATAATGATGTTTATTTAAATGAGCACTGTTCTGCTAGGAACAACATAAACCAAACTGTATATTCACTAAACTAGTAAGGAAGATTCAGAACTTTTTTTTTCCTGAATGGAGTGTTTACAAAACCCTAACTTGGAAATATAATATTGTAATTACTAAAAATCAGCAATAATTAGTGTTTGCTTAGCTGTAACTCAAAGGAAGCTAATCAGAATAATAATCTAAGGGAAATTACTAACATCATATTATGACATGAAAAATGTCATACTGATTTGCTTCATCTATTCTGTAATTATCTAATTTTTCTGAAAATCTTGAAGAAGTATTAAACAAACAGGAAAGAGAGAATTCTGTTATTAAAGAAGAAAATAATCTACTGAACCACAATTAAATATTTGCCTAGTTTTATCCTTGCCTGTGCCATTTTATGAAAATTATCACAGACAGATTTTACCTTTTGCAAAAGCATATATGCAGTATGTCACTTTTTCCTGTATCGAAAGTGCTGCTGTACTGAGACTTCTACTGTCTTTTCTGAACTCTAGATCAAAGAGATCAAAAATGTTTCCTTTTCTGGGAATAATATTATAATAGAACTCAGAAAGTTCTCTGAGGCTGATCTGTCTAGTCAATTTACAGACAGAAAATACAAGCAAAAACTAACAATTCACAATGCACACTATCAATGTTCTTTCATTACTATTGCTTCTACACATGTAAAAAAAATCACTTCTTATGTTGAACAAAATAAGTAGTTAACATAAATCTGTTTTGAAAATACACTTCTACATTTTGATCTGTACAATTTCTTCCATTGGGGTTGTACACGCCAAACCCAAAATGTTGGCCTTCAAATTTTTTGTCATGACAAATTCTTATGATCTCCTAATAAAAATAATTTCTCCTGGATTTTTGTTTGTTTGGTTGGTTGGTTGGTTGGTTTGGTTTTTTCCGGAACTGACAGAAGTCCCAAGTGAGTTGTTTTCATTTTTCAGGGAGAATTTCTTGTAAACCTCAGCTGAGAACATATGCTGTGAAAACCACTTGAAAACCCTATGCTCATGTGTGGACTGCACATCATGCACCTGACCACTGGGAAAGAGGAGGAAAAAGAAAGGCCAAACTAGAAAGCAACTAGGAAGGCTTTGTCCCCAGATATCTGCTTTCATACTGCCTACAATACCATTTGAGCAGTATCCTAGATGAATTCCAAGCTCTTTTGGATTTAGTTAGTTTAATCAGTTTTCAATATTGCCTGTAGTAGGGTGACAAACATCATACACTAACCAAATTGGCAAATAAATACAGTAGATGATATACAACTGAACTAGCCTCTAGGAAAAAAAAAAAAAAAAAAAAAAAAAAAAAAAAAAAAAAAAAAAAAAAAACCAAGAAAAAAAAAAAAAAAAGAATGTACAAGTACAGAGGGGTGTGTGTACATTGGATCAATAACAAGAATTTTAAGCACACTTTTACTACCAAGGAGAATTCAGAGAATCAGAGAATAATTCAGTTTTAAGGTATCCACAGGCGTCAAGTACCACACATAGGTAGAAGTGTGAAATTGAGATTCATTTAATGTTATGGATTCCCCTATACACATATATAAACAGAAAAAAAAAAAAAAGAAAAAAACCCCACATTTGTGTAAAATACCTGTTCTGCCATTTACTGAGAAAATTTTAAGTAATTTATATCCATGTACATTTCTTTCAATTCTACCTTACAGAAGAATGTAGTTTAAACTCAGAGCCGTAGATCAAAATATGTGTGAAGGCTGATTAATTTTCTTTCATTCAATGTACATCTGTGAAGCTTTGCAGCCTTTGTACCCTTACTGTTTATGCTAATGTCTGTGGATTTGGAGGACACCTTAGCTATATTTTGGTGTCTTTGATGTTTCATGTGTATTTTAGATGGTAAACGACCAATAAGAGAATGTTAGATCTTGTTTTGGGTTTTTTTCTATCTAACTTCTTTAAAACCACATTGTATCCTGGTCTGCCCAGTGAGTTTAGGAGGAAGTACTTTAATTCACTCTGGACAGCCCACAGAAGAGACAGCATTCTCAAGAGATTAACAAACTTTTACTTACGACTTCCCAACATTAAGGTAGAATAATGTATATGGCAAATTTTAAAACAACATCCAGAGAGAGTAGGGCACTTGACAGATTTTAATTTAGCCTACTTTAATTTATCTAGACACAATTATGCACTCACTGAGGCATTGACGGAAGCTTTTTAGTCTGGCTTACAATATATTTTGGGAAGGAAGGAAGGAAGGAAGGAAGGAAGGAAGGAAGGAAGGAAGGAAGGAAGGAAGGAAGGAAGGAAGGAAGGAAGGAAGGAAGGAAGGAAGGAAGGAAGGAAAACAGTGGAAAGATCCACCCATGGATAAAGTGACAAGGTTCGATTGTACCTGTCCTTAGTGAAAATGATAGTCTTGATCCATCAGGTGTGGGAAAAAGCCCACCAAACAAAGAGTTTAATGGGTCAATATATGCTCAGGCTGCGTGGGAATGCCCAGGTAACTGGGAGGGGAGTTTTACACTGTCTGATACAACACTGGTGGATCTGTTTCATCAGACTGTGGATCCTGTACAGGCCAGAAGGCCTCCAGAAATGAGTCTGGGGGCAATTTAGGAGTCTTTGATGGCTGACATGAGAATTTTTTTTTAATCTGGAAATCACTGTTTTAGATCAGATCATGAGTTTCTACTACTGCAAAGTACAATCTAGCTTTTGATATTTTTCACATTACAGACAGCAGCTTGCCTTTGTCCTCTTCATTTTTAGAAGATGGATTTTCATACAGAAAGGTCAAGCATTCAAGTGGATTTACAATGTAGAAATGTAGAAACTATATTTTCATACAAATTTTAAATAAGGCTGCAAGTTACATATATCCTAAAATGTATTTACTCATGCAGCATTGGAAGTAGTAGTACCTCTGTCTGAATGTTTTCTGTGTAAAGGATCTATATTTTCATACTTACCTAATGTAACTTTTTTATCTTATATTTACTTGGTTCAAAACTTACATTAAAAGCAAAAGTAAAACATTAAAATTTGCACCTAATATGGAAAATACAGTGCTTGTAGGTGAGAAAATTATTTTCCTGTGATAAGGAAGCTGACACTTTCTATGAAATTGCTTTAATTGCTTTATAAAACCAGCTGCTCTTTCCACTGTAATTTTCTCAATGAATGCTACATCCTCTTGCCAGCTACCACTGACAGCATTAGCTGCCTTGTCAAAGTGAAAATCTTTCTTCTTTCCTAACCATCTGGGTCTTCTGGTCCACATAACTTTCTGCTGTTCTACATTTTGCAATCTAAATGTAGAAAAAACAAATTGGCAATATATCAAAATCCTCTCCCACACAAAAATAAATCCGTCCTTAGTTCTATAAAAAAGATTTTCATGGACTTGCCAGTAGTCCAGGAATAAGATAAGGACATTTAAAGAGAATCGTCTGGGCTCTTTCATGATTTCCTCCAAGTCAGAGATGCAAACATACAACCCCCTTTTTTTTTAATGTCTACTTGGTCAGATAAATACTGCATTTTCCTGTGCATTAAAAAGTATAGAAAAAATAGTTTCCTGTGAGATAGGTTTCACTCAAAATCTACTGTCTTTTGAATTGTGTTGTTGAATCTTGTATATAAGTTCTTTTTCATGCCTTTTAGATCTTTTCTGAAGACTTTGTTTGGTTTCAGAATGAATAGAAGTTAAATTTATGTAAGTATTCCTTCATTTTTTCCCTCTGTACTTTAATTGGAAATAAAAAAGTACTGGCTGAGGCCTGATTTCTGTAGTCACACTGACTTTGCCATGCCATAGTTCCATTTGATTTAGTAAAGTTACATTTAATTTGCATCACTGTAATGGAATTTTTCTTTTCCAGTCCTTTTCCAAACGTGTATATGAAGCAACTAAACAAGGAGTTGAAAGTCTAGTAATAAGAAATATGCACTCTTTCACTGTGACATTTTAAAAATTCTATTCAAAGCTGGGGAGAAAAAGAAATACATCTTTGGCAGAAACAGTCTCCCACTTACAACTTATGTTCCGTTACACAAGTCTGAAGTGTCCAGGAACCATAACGTCTACATATTTACGCAGCTGTTTTCTGGTGGGGTACTTGCACTGGCAGCCTCAGCTGCAGCTATGAGATGAGACTCACCACCTGTGGCAGTCATGGAGGAAAACGCTGCTATCGTCATCTTCATTAACTTGGGAACCTGTCATGGCACATACGTTATTCTGAGAAGGGTTAGATACTCAGAGTGCTGTTTATGTCCGTGTATAGGAAAACCCAGGATACACCTTATGGCTGTTCTACTGTCATGTGATAGTCGTAGAAATCATGACTCGAGTCCTCTTGATCACAAACAAACTGCCTGTTTTATTGTTTGGAACCTTCTTATACAGGGAGCTCAAAACTCCCAGACCTAGACACTGATTGGTCCGAGTCAGCCCTGCCCAGCTCCTTGGCCAGTGATATGTCTGCTTCCTGGACTGACCACAACTGGCTGAGGTCTCTGTACGAGTTCTATTATTCACCTAGGGATCTGTTTCTAGAAGGAACCAGGTTAGCCAAATTGGATTTGTAATGACCAGATTTATCTTGTCTAGCTAATAGACTAGCTGCGCCATTCTACAAGCCAATACAATATAAAAATATCCTTGACAGAAAAAACCAAATTCAAATCCATTAATATATTGCAATTAAAAATATAAAGGCGAATTATTAAAAATCCCTTATATGTGAGTTTTTAAATTCTGTTACTTTGATAACAGTTTTTTTGATAGATTTGTTTCCATGGAAGCAGAGTCTGCTATTTACTAGAAAAGGTCTACTTCTGTACCAACATGTTCAAAGAACCTGCAAGTTAGTAAGAATATAAAATGTATTTGGAATGTTCTCATCACTTTAAATACCTATGAACTGTTGTGACATTATGGAAAGCTACAAAGGACTTGAGGAGAAGAAGTAATGGAGTAGAAGGCTTTTTTCCTAAAGTCTTCCAGACATTTCCACTTTAAGCTTAGAGTGAAAAGCAAGTTCTAGATCATCCCTTTAAAATTAGTCCATTATCTTGGAAAAAATATTATTTTCCTAGAAGGAAGGCAGAAAAAGAAAAGAAGTGTCCAAAATTACATCCATGTTCTCTTTGTCTTCATATATCATCTGATTCTAGCTGATCTGGTCCTTCAAAAGACTGATCAAATTAAATTGCTTGAATCAGAGAATGTTTCCTGCTAGGTTAATAAAGATTAATTCAATATGATTTTGGGTTATAACTAAATAAATGTTAAATTTTGTTCAAAAGTATAACTTAGGATATAATGAAGCATGTTTCATAATGAAAACTCAGTTTCATAATGAAGCATGCATATCAGTGTTAGTTATATTTATTCTCATCCATATTTTTGGGGAATTATTTTTTTCTTAGAATTTCCAAATTTTCCAGTCTTTAAAATGTAAAATAAATTAAATAAATGATGATTGATGATGATTGATGATGATTGATGATGATTTATGATGATTTATGATGATGATAAATTATACATTGGTAATGAGGGACTGATGGTTTTTTTTTTTTGGTTTGATTATCTGGGGGGTTTTTGGGTTTTTTTTCGGTGTTTTTTTTGGTAAATAAAATCTTGAACTTAAGACAATAGTACCTGAACTTAAGAAAAACCTGTGTGGGAACCACACATATTGTCCCCTGAGGAATAGCATGGGTGATAATAGAAATCCTGTGGATTAATCTGCTTTACCTGAACCAGGGAAACACTCCATTTACATTGAACATTAAGACCTGTATTTTTTGCTGCAATAGTGCACCTCCCACACCCGAGTGGGCATTTCTCTACAAGGAAACGGTTTCAGCTTACCTTCAGACATTTTAGGAAGTTTAACCAGAAAGTTCTGTGTTTTGCTCTTTGTAATTGGCTCAGTGCCAGGAGAGGGGCACCTCTTGCCCCTTGCTACTGTTTGTCAAAACCTGTGCCAGTAGATCCATCCTCCATCATTGGCTAGAAAAGGTGACAGAACAAAGGGTCTGCAGGCATTCTCGGGGTGTTATAGCAGGTGTGGGATCTGTCCCTACACTGTGCTCAGCTTTAATCTTTGTTTGTTGTTTTGCATTATTTTCTTGATTTTATTAAGCCTTTTTGATTTATCCAGACACACCCAACCATGCTGTCTCACTAATTATTATTAAGCCATTACTCTGAATAGGGCTGGACCCTCAGGAGAATATTGGGGTAATCCAGTATTTTGCTACATCATAATTCCTACCTGGGACAAAGTCCTCCTCAGCCTGTAGTTTCCCTGCAGCAAAACAAGATATGCATCAGACGCAAAGCATGACTGAAAAATCAAAAAGATATGATACAAAGGTAGAAAGTAGGCAAATTGACCAGGAAATAGAATAAGTGTGGAGACAAAACCAGAAACCCTGAAATGTAATGTAAGCTTCAATTAGTAGAGAATACAAAAATAAGCAGGAAAACATTCTACTTATATGTTAAAAGGAAGATAAAAGCAAAGGGGTAAGAAAGTTAATTTATCACTATGACCCTTAAATACTAACATATGAATCAAAATGCTTGAAATATTCAAAATCTTTCCAGGAAAGAGAAAGCAACAAAGAAAGGAACAAGGAAGAACACTGGAAGTAACAGACCAGTTGTCATAACTTTGTCTCCTTCAATATTTTTGGAACAAGTTATTAAGCAGTTTGCAATAAAGAAAACCATAAAGAAGTAATAATAGTAGGACACAGTCAATACAGACTTTCAAGAGTGTTCAATGTGAAACTCCCTACTTCAACCCAAACGCTGACATTATACATGTAAAGGATAGTCAAGATTTGTACTAAATCTGAAAGGACAGTTAAGTCTACCACTCACAAGCACAGAGGAGGGACAGGCAAAGTGCAGATATATTTTAGGCCATGTTCAGGTCAACATTTTTGAAAGCACCCCAGTTGTTGTAGCAGACAGAAAAATTGTACCTCTGTGCATCAAGCTAGGCTGGTTTTAGAAGGATTGTAAGTTATTGAAGACAGGACCATAACATAATATTTTAAAATTAAGACTTCAAATAAAAAACATATACAACATGAAGGAGAATTTAAAGAGCTATATTTAAGAATATGAGCTTGAATCAACTAACACAAAGAAGAGAAAATGTCTACCTATGTAGATATAAGACAAAAACCAGTAGTGTGATACATGAAATCAGGTCCATAATGCTACTAGAGATCTTAAATGTATAAAGAGAAGTCTGCAAGTTTTCTCAGGTGTGGTCATCCACAGTGTCTAGTTTCAACCTTTACTGTTCACAGATATTTTAAATAAATGGGAAATTTTTGAGAGAAGAGCCAAACATTTTAAATGACATGGCTTAGTAAAAAAATGTTGGAATAAAGGCATCGATTACAGTTTAGAGAAGAAAATAGAGAAGACATTTATTTTAAAGAGCTCTCATATGGTGTTGATGAAAAAGTGTTTGTGGCCTTTGTGAGACTCCTTCTAACCTGTGGTTATGCTCTTCAGAGATCAGAATCCCAGTAGGTTTTAGCTATTCATCAGTTCCTCTAGTTCCCTGAATGACATTTTGTAACTTTTCAAGATACAAGATAACATTCTGCTAGTTGGAGCAAAATGGTATAGTTCAGATAGTCTGCTAAAATATCATTATAAGCCCTTTGACTCAAATATTCAAACAGTCTATTTATTTCTCTTCACCTGACATGAAAACTACATTAAGACTTCTTGATTCTCTGCCAGTTTTACAGTCCGAGAGAAAACACTGTCAAGAAAGAATATTTAGCTGATCATAGGCACTCACTTCCTGGACATGTTCCACAAGATTTATCTGGAAACTGGCTGGAAGCTCAAGAATGATGTCATCTGTGTTTCATGTATCTTAGTCTATTGCACAGGGAGACCTTTATATTCTTGATGCCAAATCTTGCAAATGTTCAGTCACGCATTTCACTTCAGCATGAAGCAACCAAAAACATCAGATGAAAGTGTCTATTCATCAGAACTGAAATATTCACACCTCAGTAAGGAGCCAAGATGAGATCTGGCATTGGAGCAACGTACAAAGGAACTGTACATTATGGCAAATATTCACCAACAGTTTGATCATTTCTTACTGTCTTTTGGCATGTAACTTTTTGAATGGAGCAAGAAATATCCATTATGAAAGGGTCTCCAGCTAGTTTTACATTTACCATTCCTAAGCAATTTCATAAATTAGGCCTGGCTGACATGTCACAGCAACATCTCTGAAAAGTCACAGAATCACAGAATATTCTGAGTTGTTGGGACACAACAAGGATCATCAAGTCTGTCTCTTAAGTGAACGGCCCAAATGGGGATCAAACCCACAACCTTGGCATTATTAGCACAGTGCTCAAGTCAATTTATTAAATCACAGCCATGTATGCAGCATCTCAGGAATTTATACAGTCTGTATTACTTTCTTTTGGAAATAAACTCTTTTGATCAATATAACCATGATGCAAATATCCAGTGCATGCCTTCTGTTGTATTATTAAATATTTTTGTAAAGTATTTTGGATAGAAAACTTGCTCAGTTTAATTACTTTTATGCCTATTTTTTATCATGTACTTCATTATTTCATGTTTATATTTTTTCTATTCTGTATCAGATGAAGATAATACTGTAGAGGTGTAGTCAAGTCTGTGTATGTCAGGGGCCCTCAGCTGAGCAAATGACACCTCTGAAAAATCAGGTCTATACCTGATCAGGTCTATACACTGAGAAAATTCGCTGGGACTATATCTTCAAAATGGATATTGCAGAGAGAAATGGAAATCTGTAAGAAGACATAGATGACTCAAAACATAAAATGGCTCTGATATGAAGAGAAACTCAATACACAAAATTCTTCTGAAAGCCAAAAAGAGAGACAAATCCGTGCCAGACATTATGAATGGCAGTTACAGTACGGCGCACTAAGATACAGTGTATGATAACACAGCTTTTGAGCACAAAAAGGAACAAAAGAACTGTGGAAAAGACTATTTTGCTTTAAGATGAGCAGAAAGGGTCTAATCTGAGGCAAGGACACTGTTTACAAAGTTGTTTCAGTAGTGAGAATCCTTTTCATACTAGGTGTCTAGTTTTGTTCTAAGTATCAGTAAGTGCTATCTTCTCCTTGATACACTTTTGTAACCACTATTGATTTTAACAAAAAAGAAGTGCATGAAAAATACTAGTCTTTTCTCAGAAAATAAAATGTGTAGGACATGGTCTCTAGTGATTTTTCTGGGGGGTTCATTTGTTTGCTTGTTTGTTGTTGCTTTGCTTTTTGTCCTGAAAGAGAACAAAAAGTTTGTATAAAATCAGAAGGCAACAAAACCAGAATTCCAGAAAGATAATTTTTTTTTTTATTTCACATGATATTCTTTTCAGGAAAAAACATAATCAAACTGTATTTTTCCAGTTTTCTACTGTCTTACATTGGAGGCTTTTATGAGTTTCATATTTTGTCTATTGCCAAAGATTATGCTATAAAAGCCTCATGACAGGTCAGAACTGTTGAAGAGGAAGCAGTCTTGCTAAAGGAAGTGGCATATTTTTCCTTTGTGTTTCAGATTTTCTGCTCTTTATCCTTCCATCAAATTCAGCTGCTTCTTGCCAGTTAGCTGTTTCAGATGGATAACAAATTTAGTTTCCCCTTGCAAGCAAATGAAAGCTGACAAGCTGGATCTAGGCATCTAGGCAAATTACAACACTGAAATCCCTGACAGGGTTTTAATCTGGAGTAAAAACATTCTTCTAACCAAACATATTTTCATAATATTAATGGTTTACCACAAAATAATTTTTGACCAAAATAATTACATGCCCTATCCCTGGATTTACATTTTGTTTTGACTTCTCCCTTTTCTTTTTTTTTTGAATTTATTCCAGAGCCCTTTGTATTAAGGCTTACAATGGCAATATCCTTTCGTCTTCTGAAATCCACTGATACATGTAAATAGACTTTCAGATTGTGTTGCCGTGTTTCATTTAGAAGTCAAAAATATTCCTTGGAATACAAGAGCAGATATTTCTTATTTTGATACCTTTTATAGAAGCTGTTTAGAAATAATTTAAAAGCTGAAATCTGTATATTTTTCATTGAAATATTCTAAATTATTTACTTTTCCCATTCCATTGTCTATAATCTCTCTTCACCTATTCATATGATTGTCAACTCCATAGAAAATGCCTTCAGTTTTCTATTATATTCAATGTATCTTCTGAGGGGAAAATAGCCTTTTCATAAAGTTTGGTACACCTACTTCTCCCTACATAATAGTCTTTCAATATTTCATCTGAATTACATCTGTTCTTTTTTTAAAAAACATTCCAGCTAAAAATATTCCTTTAATAAACCCCAGTAAAGAGGAAAATGGGACCTTGGCTATTTTAGTAAATGCAAAACTAATCCAGAATCTAATTGAATTGAGTCATATGTAACTAAATAAAAATAAATAAATGTAATAGTTTCAGTTGGAAGGGGCCTACAACAATTATCAGGTCCAACTCCCTGATCACTTCAGGGCTGACAGAAAATTAAAACATATTATTAAGAAC
Organism: Phylloscopus collybita; assembly: GCA_027886175.1. Taxonomy (NCBI): domain Eukaryota; kingdom Metazoa; phylum Chordata; class Aves; order Passeriformes; family Phylloscopidae; genus Phylloscopus; species Phylloscopus collybita. The sequence continues at coordinate 40,881,325 of JAJNNQ010000137.1, read as the reverse complement.
ATTGTCCAAATGCCTCTTTCACACCAACAGGTCTGGAGCATTGATCACCTCTCTAAGGAGTCTCTTCCAGTCTTTGATCCTTTTGGTAAAGAAATGTTTCCTAATAACAATGTTCTCCCTGGTGCAGCTTCAAACTACTCATATGAGTCCTATCACTGGATTCCTGGGAGAGGTGATGTCCCTGTCACAGAAAACTGTAGAGAGAAATGAGGTCACTCCTCAGCCTCCTTTTCTGCAAACTAGACAAGCTCATCATTCCCCTCTGCTCCTCTCTGGGCATTTCCTCCAGCCCTTTCACCAGCTTTATCACCTTCTTTGGACACAATAAGGGACCATCACATTCTTCTTAGTCTGTGGGATCCTGATCCATGATGAGGCTGCATCAACAGTGAGTACAGTGTGATAATCACGTCTTTTTCCCAGCTGGTCGTGCATTGTTTGATGCATTCCAGGATGCATTTTGCCCTCTGGGCTACTAGGGCTCACTGCTGCATCCTGTTGAGCTTGCTGCCTCCCCATACCCCTTTTTTTGCAGGGCTGCTCTCCAGTCCCTCCTGTTCCCATTTATATTTGTGTCCAATGTTATGCTATCCTGGGTGCAGATTCTGGCATTTGTTCTTATTAAATTACATGCCATCATTGCTTAGTCATCATACTAAAAATAAAGATTATGATCTCTATCAGCTTCCAACAATGTTCATTCCCTCACTAAAATGTAGTTTAGCAGAACTGAACATATAATAATTATTTCAGAGGTAGTCTTGGCAAATTAAATAGTTCAATGATTATATATCATGATAATATAGCGCTAACTCATTAACACACTGAAATAAAGTACAGAGATTTTTCTTCACAAAACAAGTCTGAGTATTGCAAGAGAAGAGTGAGTGCCTGTGGTTACACCCTAAAGCTTCATGTGGCTGGGTCTAAAGGAGGACATGCACCACCCCAACTTACTCCTTGAAACCTTGGATCAGAGCAGCAGTACCTGGAAAGTTAGGAACCCCCCTTGAGAGGAAGTACAGTTGCAATTGCTCAAGGAATGTCCCCCTTTTGTAGAACATATCTTCCTACCACCATCAACAAATTAAGAGGAGAGTTTTCCAGGCCTTTGTTTCTTCTTTATGTACACTTTGGATACTTCTGAAACTGCCCCATCTTACACATAGTGATAGGAACTTCATTTACAGAGTGTTACAAGACATCATAGACGTCATCAGACAAGGCAAGGAGTAAGAGAAGAAACTGGGAGAATCTTCTTTCTTGCAGCCTCATGGAGCATTATCTTATGCAAATAGTCAAAACAAATATATCCTTCATATAAAAATATTTAATTGTTCAAATTATAAAATCTATGGAAGTTGTCCTTCTTTTGAAGACAAAATGCCATATCCTAGAAGGCAAAAAAGATCTGTGACTTAATTCTGTTTCATTTGTTCCTTTGAAAGAGTGAAAATATCTGCTTTCAGAAGATTTGAGGTTAGAGATCCTAGGAGTCAGTGTCATTAATTATACTGGGCAATCACTAATCTACAAGCAAACACCATGCAGTAATACCTTCCTACTACAAATATTAACGTATGTGTATTTAAACCAATATATGCATAGATATACATACACACACAAACGTATGTGCTGGTGCTATGATATCTGTTTCATTTTTATTCATTTTTTTTGCTAATATTCAGAGAGATATTACATGTTGTCCTCACTGGAAGGTATGTTGTTCTTTCATGCTAAGATAAGGAATTTTCTGATTTTGATACCTTCTTTTATCATTACTATTTTCTTAATATATTATGATTGAATTAGATTACAGTTTAGTAAAGCATAGGAATAATGGGATGATGGTTATTAATTTATTTTGGAGTTTTTCTGGCCTGTATCTGGTATTAAGTGTGCTGTAACCTTTATGGCGATTTATTATGAAGACAAAAATAAGACAGAAACCCATACTCCAACCCACTGACCTTCCATGTTGTATTTATATTTTGTTAAAGCAAACCAGTTCCAAGACAGACCAGCATATTCGGAAGACAAATTTCTCCCTCAGAAGATCTCAGTTGCTCATCTGTCTATAAAATGTTTAATATATTTCTAAAAATAGTGGATGTATTATTGTGATATTCAAAGACTGGGCTTATAATTTATATCATCCATTGTAGAAATGGAACTAAGAAGACCAGGAGCAGATCCTCCACATCTGTTTTCAACAGACAGATATCAACACATTTTTGTTAGATCTTCTTCCAACACAGGCATTCATGTGAGGAAAATTATTTAGGTTATATTACAAGCAGCAAGCCTATGTGCCACTCCCAGTGTTTTCATACTCATTTTAAAAAATATGTATATATATACTTCAAGCTGTATAAAAAATTAATTTTCATTTTTACATGCTAATGAATGCTCAGTTTCGAAAGCAAATAACCTGATAATAAAAATCATAATAGTGTTCTCTTTGAGAATTTAATAAGCTACTGGAAAGATAATTCCCTATGTGATTATTTTTGCAGACTTTCCACAAAACAATACTCATCGTAATACTAAAGCACTGACAGAATGGCTTAAAATGAAGAAAAATTAGATGAGTTTAAGGAATCTTTTGTAAGTTTAAACCTCAGTACAATCCTGGAGCAGGGGCTACAGCTTTTAATTTCCTAGTTGTACCTGCTGCAAAAGCAGAAAAGTAAAATTAACTTCCCTTTTTTTTGTAGGGTAAATTGTAAAATCAGCATTATATGTCATGAAAGGAATATGATTTTTCAGGCTTAATATTTAGCAGATTAGGCTGTATTAGATTAATCATTAATATTCTGAAAAATTAGATAAATAAAACACCATTGCAGAGCTGTAATCTGTATGAGTTTTGCTTTGGTAAAGGCACTGAAATTGCAGTTTTTATGAGGTGTTCTTCTTTTTTTTTTTTTTAATATAGGTGCCATGTCATTGACAAAACTTGAGATGCATGTTTCAAACACATTGTAAGTTACGTTGCAATCACTCTTATCTCAGAAGGCTATTACTGTCCTTGGCATTTTAGTGTAATTTTGCAAAATGTTTGATAATATTAAAGGGTAACATGAAAATTCAAAGTTCAATTTGTTACAAAAGATTCTGAACACATTTAAACATACACATAAACTACCCATCTGGTAGCTATAAAAACCATCTTTATTGTTACTGACTGATTAATTATACGCTGTTCTCCTACTCAGTCATGTCAATGGTCATCAAAATGTTTCAGTAGATAAATGTGCCAACTGTCAACTTGTATTATTGAAGAGACAACGGTGATTAAAAAAAAAAAAGTTGATGGGTGACTTCAACAGAGTGACAGAGTGTGTCTTGCCACCAAACCAGAAAGTCTGCATTAATGGAAAAGTATGGTTTTGATAAAATCCATTAGTGTCAAAGCCTCCAGAAGGAGAGTAAAGCATGTCTGTGTTGATAAAAAGACCTTTCATGCCAGTCAGATTCAGTAAGTTTTCCTGGGTGGATTCACATTTATACTAAATGGTGTGTAGCTTTTTGGCTAAGCTTAAACATAAGTGACATCAGCCTCTTTAGCCCAGAATAAGAATGTTCATAAGAGGAATAATAGTTTAAAATCACATCAACAGAATAATTTAACTGACATAATTCAAGTCTATATAACTTTCCTATATATTTGAAACCTTAAGCAATTTTCCAGGATTTCAGATTTTAAAAGCTTCGGTATGCTTGACAAAAACCTTTGATAGCACCAAGACAGAAAAAAAGTATAAAATAAACAACGAATAATCTATCTGTCATGCCCCCCGAGTGCAAAGATACCTGGTAGTTCAACTTAGATCATATTAGTAATATGTCAAATTGACAAGATATGATCAACTGTGATAGTGATTTATACTGCCTTTGCTCTTCATCGCATACTTATCCTCCATGCCACAAATCAAAATGTCTTGTACTTTCCAAGTCTGATAAAGAACAGGTAAATTTTCAGTTTACAGAGAACTCAGGACAATGAACAAGAGTCTGCCTAAACTATTGTCCAGTATGGATGAAACTATTGTTGACTGTAGATTTACAGTCACACTAGTGAAGTGCCATTTTAAATGAAAGATGAATATGATTGATTTGATGAAAGAACCCCATAGCAATGCATTAGACTGATATGTCAGAAAACAGTAAACTGATCATGATAGCCTTGACCTGAATCTTCAATAAAAGAAAATTAAGAATAATTTAAGTGTCACTTTAAATATAGCTCTAAAAGCTGGTATGTTGACACCTGGGAGAAAATGGAAAGGAAGCAAGCAGATGGTCTGGAAACTTAAAAAAGCAACATCAGCTGATTCCTGACAGCAGGGAGGTAAAGATTTGGCAGCTTTTACAATCTCCAGTTGCTGTTTTCATTCTCATTATGTGGAAGTCCAAGTCTTTCTCTCACCACAGGCTGATATAAGACAAGGCTCTATACTGGCCTCCAGTTCATATTTCATGTGTCATCAGGTCACTTGATAGATGAATAGGAATTATACATGTTGCTGAGTGATTATAAGGTCTAAAAGACTGACTGATGTATATACTTGAATTTGCTGACCCCTGAAATTGGTGCTCTGAATGCCTTTTAATATAAGGTTTTGCTGATATCAAGGCAGGAGGTATGGGTTCAGTATAGATACAAAGAGCATGGTTGTTAGCCTGGAGCCAAGGCTGAAAGAATCATTCAAATGACTGCCTAGCCCTTCCTTTTTGCAGAGATATCTGCTGTTCTGTCAAAGTAGCAGCATCTTCTTGAATGTGCATTCTCTCTCTGAAACTTTCTGGTATTTTTCTTCCACCCATTCTGCTGATTACTGATTGTTCTGTGTTCACTGCTATGTTTGGTTGTTCTATAGTTCTTCCAGGACTGCACAGGTGATGAACTCTGAAACACAGACTACAGAACTTGCCTTCAACCATAAAGATGACAGAGGAAGCCTGTGCTGTTTGGATGCAAAATAATACAAATATAGTCCTGAATTTTCTGCTTTCCATGGAAAGAAAATCATGCCTGGTACTGAAAAGCAATATAAAAAATATGATAATTTAGAAACGTAATTTGTTAAAAGTCAGAGGCTACTGTTCTAAGTTCTTTGATGGACTTAGGATGAAGGAATATATGAGCATTTTTCTCTCAGCTTTTTTTCAATTTCACAGACTTTATAGGTCCATTAGGGCTGTTCTGTTTTGTAGTATGCGACCTGAACAATGTCTTGCAAGCCCAAACCTGAGAAAATTAAGTCAGGCACCTATCTCCTCAATATAAGTTAGTCAGAGATGAAGAAAGAGCCAGCAAGTCTCCTACCAGGCCAGTCTGAACACTTATTTATTTTTTTTTTTATGTTTATGATGTTTATAAACATAATAGCTGGGTAAGCTATTCTTGCTTACCCAGTCAACGAATCAGATATTTTATTTCAGCCGCTAAATTAAGGTTTTCCACTCACAGAAAGTTCCAATTTTACTTGAAACGCTCCAGAAACAACAAAAGTTTATGAAGCCACATCGTAGTTTCATTGATTTGCACTGAGATCCGTCACTAAAATAGAGTTTCATTTCCCTTTTATTTTGGCTTATATAAACTAAATTTAATCCTATTGTGGGTTCAGTTTTTTGCTTTTGTTTTGAAGATAATGTCTCTGAAACTGTATTTGAAATCTCTTTTGTTTTAATACAGTGTGCAGAGCTGCCTTGCTCTCCTTTCTCCTGCATATGTTTTTCCAGCAGATTTTGCTTCTGTTGTTTTTGTTCAGGGTTTTTTTGCTTGGTTTTTTGTTTGTTTGTTTTTTTTCTATAAGCACACTGACAATGTCACTGAAAGAGTTGTATTATAAAATGATAGTAGCAATAGGGAAATAGAGGTGCAGTTTAATTTATTCAGAAGTTTCAAGGCCAGACAATCAAAGTGGACAAATAAAATATAAATTATTTGCACATTTTTGGCTATTAAACCACAAAGCTCTTTGGGCTTTTCTAATGACAAGTGCAGGTTTATTAACAGTGATCTGTTCTTTTTGCCATCAAGAAACAACAAATTTGTTCTGATAGTTTCCAGACTAGCACAGAATTTCCCTTAAATGAGTCTTAAAATAAATTTATATTGTTTACAGATATTTCTCTCAGTTTACTGCTTAAAGTAAACATGAATATAAAGTTAATGTTAGCATGCATCAAAAATATACCTCCATTTTAATTGCAAAACAAACAATTCTTCTCTAGGAAAGACTCCCTAGTTTTGGGAGGGATGGATTTTCCCCACTGTTTCCCATTTCCATGTTAAATGACACTCCTCAGCACTGTAAATCCAGCTGTTCTACAGATGCTTTGTCTGTTAACTAGCTTTGGTTCTTTGTACATTGGTCTTTTGTTGTAACTGTGATGGTGCTTACTGAGTTATGACACTCTTCACACGTCTGCTCCAGACTCTCTTCTCACCTTGTGCCTTTTGAATATGGGATTTCTTGGGGACTAGTTCTTCAGCTTCTCCTATGTGGTAACTTAAATATTCCCACGTTTTGATTTACTAGATTTTATACTATGACATCATGGCATATCAGATGGCTGTAAGGTGTATCTCCAGAGACGTGTTCAGTGTAGCCACACTAACAGGAAACAGGTTCCATCTAAGAATATCTGTGTATTTTACCAGTCTGTCCAATTTCTCTCAACAGCATAACTATAGAAGCAATGGTAAAACAGGGTGCACAGGGTATTTACAGGGTTGCATTAAGAGTTAGGGTGTGATTGTGTTATGAAATGAGCCATTGTTCATATCAGAGAACAGCTTTTGTATATAATCAACCCCTTGGGTAAAGTAAACACTCCCCACCCTCTTGTGCAGAAGGACAAGTCTGAGCAATCTGAAACTACCATAAATATTGATTTGGGCTGGCAATGAAGGCCAAGCCACAAAGTCCTTAATATATGAAAATTTCTAACTTAAGCAGGAATTTTGCCTGAATTAAAACAGATGGGCTACATATAACTGAGGAACAGATAAGGCACATTGTGTTTAATAGATAATAATGAGATGGTGGCCTGCTCAAAATGGTGTTCTGCTCAAAATAAAAAGAGATTCTCCAAGCTGTTAAACTACCTCCAAGCAAAACAACTTATAGAAAAGAAACATGAGTATGTATACACCAAAAAATGAGATGCCTCCCCATCTGTTAACATCTTTCTGTTTTCCCTTTTGTAAGCTGTTTTTTATCGTGTTACTAATACATTACCTTTTTGTTTTGACAAACCATAATATTCATGATATGGTATGGTTAAAAGTACTAACCTTAAACTGCTATTAGGGCAAAAGTTCATTAGGGCAAAAGGTTCTCAGAGTTCATAAATTTAGGGAGAATTCTGAATAAAAAAAAGTTTCTGAAAAATTGCCTCTTAATAAAACCCCAAACAAAAGAATTTGATTGCAGAAGCAATTTACAAATATATATTACAGGGCAATCAAAATGCTTTTCTTCCATTTCAGCCTATTGGTTTGCTATTGTAGTGAAATATTATGTAAAATTAAAAAAAAAAAAAATCAGAAAAACCAAATTTTGGTTCCAGAAAGGTTCAAAGGAAAAGCTTTGTTTGGTACAATAAGAGAAATTAAAAAAAAAAAAAAAAAACATGAATGCAGTTCCTTACGTTAGTGTCATACAGCTTTCTCAATTATAGGTAGACGTGTGATTCTCCTGAATGAGCACATCTGTTTCTAACAGCTGCTAGTAGGAATCCTTCTCCAAATATTTCTCTGAATAAACACTAGAAAATGTTTGTAAATGAGCTGGATTCAGAAAACCATGTGTGGGATTATGATACGTAGCAGTCATTCATATTTAAGAAAACCTTCTGTAATTGAAATAGCAGTTAAATTCTGTTTAAAATTCAAATATAATAAGTTTCTGGCAACTTTGCTATCAATGGATCACTTTTCCAGTGAAAAAAGCACTATGAGCTGTTAACATCACAGCTTTAGAATCTTCATGCATGCTAATATTATGATCCTTAAACTAAAAATTGACCTAAAAAAAAAGCATGTCCTTTATCAACTCCTCTTTGCATTCAGTCAGCATCAGTTTCAATACAATTTATTTGAACTTACGGGGCTTCTATTGGGGTGAACTTACTCACATGCATCATTTTGAAATTATAAGAAACAGCAGGCATTTAAATTTGTGTCTTCTTAAGAAAAATATTTTAAAAAGCCGGAAATTAAGATTATAACTCAGTATGTTGCCCATCTCTGTCAACTTAATTTATTTCAGTGCAAAACAACAGAATTAGGTGAAGATATTTTCATCTGTAATGGGCTTGTCATTGTACCACTTACAGGGCTTCATCTTCAATTATCAGTGAGATCCTCTACTCCCAGAACCTGAAACAATCAAGTAGCTCAGGGGATGGCCTTTCCCTGGACTGAAAACACACAGCTTGCACCATAAACAAAATGACAACCCTTCTTCTGACAAAGGAGAGGTGCTACATTTTAATCATTGCATATTGATTGCAGACTAGCTCAGGACAAAAAGAAATATTGACTATTTGACTATTTGGCATGACTTTGAAATGCTACCCCTTTGGTTTTGAAAGTGTCTCAAGGTATATGTGAGGAGATCAAAATGCCTTCTGAACTCATTAGCCCTAAAGGGCATATTTCAAATGATGTCTGAGAGTGACATTTCAAAGTCAGGACTGATCTCATTTGTCTTCTTTCTTGAAACAACTACATATGTGAAACCATGCAGGAAGTCTGTAGACTTATGTCTTTAAGTGTAATTTTGGACAATAATTAAAATTCTCTGTCTAAACAAGGGGAAGTCTTTTGGCAGGCCACCAGTCAAACTCCCAGTACTACACTTTTTCCATATTTTTCTGTTATTTATTCAATCACCATAGCTACATGCATTAAATTTTTCACACCTGCAAATGACAAGAAACCAACTTTCTAATTTTTTGGCATCCAAAAAAGCCTAGACCAAAATCTGCCATTGACCCCATCTCTACATTGTTTAAGTCAAGAGACCAGATGTTTATGTGTCTAGTTAAATCCTGCTTTAATATTTTTGAAGTTCCTTGATTATAGAAAACAAAGTTAAATAAAACAAATGTTTGTTAATGTGTATATGCATATATTTATAATCAAATTATTTTATTTTATAGTATGTCAAGAAATTTATAGTATGTCAAGGCATATACCTTTTTAATACTGCTAAATATTTTGAAACTCTTTGCAGAAGTCTTAAATATCTAGCTAGCCAAGATGTTTATAATCTCACTTCAGATGTTAAGGGCAGTAATATATAAATGATGATAACTTACAATGGAGGACTTCCTTGTAGCTAATGGTGCACAGGCTGTGGTCTAACCATCCTTTTAGTAAGTTGCATGTGGAGATCAAGTTCACCACACAGACTTCAAGGAACAATATTTCAAGACTATTATATGAGTTAAATGTTTCATTTATTGAATTGTTAAATGTTTCATTTATTGAATTATCACATATTTTCTTTCTGTTCCATTTGCAGTTATTTTCTACCCACTGCCCCTATTTTTTCCATACATGTTTATAAAAATTTGGAACATATCAACAAGAATAGAGAAATTAAATAAACAATTTAGGACAATTTTGAAAAAAAAACCCAAACCAACCAAACAAACAAAAAGCCCCAAACCAAACCAAAACCAAGCATGCTAAAAATATTTTGAATCACTTCAGAACTATTTTTCTAAAATAGAAATGGTCTGGATTTTTTAAAGGAATGGTTTTCCCAAATTTCCCTGTGTTCAAAACTCCTAGACCAAGACTTTGGATTAGAGTCCCCTAGAGAACGTTAAGCACTAAAAAAGTCTTTCTAGAAATGCTGTTTGGTTCTAAGGCATCTGTTTTACTGTGTAACAGGATGAGGCAAAAATGGAAAAAATTATTTGATTCCCATCAGACTAGATTTCAGAAAACTAGGTCTGGTATATTTACTTTCTCTGACCACTTGGATGACCTCCTTCAAGCCGCCTAGAGAGTATTTTTAACTGTCTGTAAAAGACATAACGTGGGGAAAGACAGAAAGGAGAACCTCCAGGGTCTCAATCAAACCTGCTAAATGTAACCGAGTTTTTTCCTGAAGTGAAAGGATTTTCTTACAGCAAACTTAGAGATTCTGTTATAAGATAGAGGGCTTGTGAAATCTGGGAAGGGGGACACAGCAATGAATAAAGCTGTTCCTTCTGACTGCACTTTCCAGACAATAATTTGCAGTCTTAGATTATTCAGGAGGATACCTCAGAGCATCTACTGAAAAAAATAGCCTTTTTAAAGGGTGAAAGGTGTATAACAGTATGCAGACTGGTAGTGAGCACTTCATGAATTAAGGTACACCACTAAAATCACATTCATGACTAAATTAAATTAAAACAAAAATTGCTAAAATCTGGGGGTGATTTGAAAGTGTATGTAATGCTATGGTTTTGATACTGATTGAAAACTTTGAAAACCTATTAGTCTAGTTCCTGATATTGGTCATTCTCATTGTGCTTTAGACGTCACAAGAGAGCAGTTCAGAGGTGTGACTAATAAACTTTGTGCTGTGTGGGGAAGGTCATATTGGAGCTTACATTAGAGGCAACTTAGAAAAAAACTCATGGGGAAGAAACACGTCCTTATCCACTCCTACCAGTACACAATGTACTCTGTGTTAGTTTCTACTGTCATAGGATGATAACAGGTTGCCTACTTTGGCAAGACAAAGAAAGATTACAGCTGTTCCCTGGGGCAACAAAATATATAAATATATAAGAAGTATATTGTTTATTTCTTTTGGACTACACTTCCTTCTACTTTAGTTTTCTTGTAGCTGTTGATTCTCTGAATTATTTCAGATCAGCATACCTTTGCAAAATAAAACAGGGGAAGTTTCCCTGTGACCAAAAGTATAAACACATTCACAGCAGATTGGGACAATGCCTTCCTTTTTGTTTGTTTGTGTCTTCCAAGACAAATGTTAATGTTAGGAAGCAAAGTGCCCGACCTTTTATGATAAGGTAGTCTACTGGCTAAAACCCAAGGAATGAAAATAATACAAATGTCACACGATTCTCTAATCCCATCTCTCTCCCTTTCTTTTTTTTTCTTTTTCTTTTTCTTTTTCTTTTTCTTTTTCTTTTTCTTTTTCTTTTTCTTTTTCTTTTTCTTTTTCTTTTTCTTTTTCTTTTTCTTTTTCTTTTTCTTTTTCTTTTTCTTTTTCTTTTTTTTAACAACCTAATGATTGTCTCTTCTTTCTCATTTTCTTTTGGTTTCAGTTGGTTTTTGGTTTCTAGATTTAGAAGCTGGTGAATTTTATAGGTACTATTTCAAAAGTTCCTTTTCTCAGCATTTAAAGACACATCCCAATGGAAATCCCTCCTATGCAATTAGCTTCCCTGACTGTGCTGATGCAGTTTATTATCTGTTTATTTTATATGATTTTTTCTAAGGAGCAAATTTTGCCCTTGGATGCATGAATGTGGCTTCCATTAATGTAATGAAAATTGCATGTGTGCATCCAAGGGTCAAATCTTTCCTTAAAAGTGAGATTTATCTTCAAATTAGCTACTCTAAGAGCCCTGGCTGGGACTTCAACTACATGAATCAATTTTATTAAGAAAAGATGAACTGTACTGGAATTCTTTTTAAACCCTACTTGTTAAAATGTGCACAGATGAGATTTAGATACCAGCAGAAGTCTAACTCTATAAACATTTTCTCTGCTGTAAATCTGGATCATTTCCAATGATTTTTTCTTTGACTGTAATGACCTTTAGGTTGACTGTCCTAGAAAACAATTATCTGGAGTCTTTGTAAAATCCTTTTGAAGTTAATGAGAATCCATGTACATAAAATTCCCTGTGCAAGATTAAATCATGAATAACCAAGGAATTTGGATGGATATCAAGGACAGTAAAGAAAAGGAGATTTAAAATTCTTCTCTAGACATTTCAGTTTCCTTTACATTTCTTGAAGGAGACATATAGTTCTTCATTTGTGAGATATGACATGCGACTACTTGGTGGATTTGGGTAGATACCTGATTACATTTAAATAAATGTTCCATATATTTATAAGAGTCAATTCTCCCTATTGAACTGATTAACTGATTAACACCACTGAATTGCAGTTTTTTTAGTGGAAAGAGTAATGATTATTTCAGGACTTTAGCTTATTTTGCAAATTATGTACAGCAAGATCTGCTATTATCAATAATGATCAGAACATTTAATTCTGAGCTTACTGTGCTAAAATAAAAATTACCTCCAAATTTTCAGAGTAGCCAGATGGTTCACATTTAGAAGTACTTTCATAAGCATTACTGAGTCTTTTAAATGAAGACTTTCTTTAAATCTTTCTCTCTTATGCAGACAGCCTAAGTTATTTTTTATTCTTTCCTGGAATAGTAACACATCATTATATACAAGCATACAGAAATTACAAGGAGTTGAGAGGTGGGTCACTTTTTATAGGTATCTTACTCAGAACATTAAATAGTCATCTTCTGCTTCTGTCCTTTGGTACATAATTTACTTCTAGCTTGTTCAAAACAACTTGTACACTCATGTTCATTTTTTACTTCATAATACTTGCCCCTTTCAGCATAAGCTTACTTCCTTTCCCAGTGTTTCAGTGTGTTAAATATTTGGCCTACAGGGAACTTCAGATTTGGTGGTCAGAATACAAGTTTACTTACTGATGAGTGCTCAACAGAGACAGGCAGGTCCAGTCTTCACCCCACTTGGATCCTGAGCAGCATCTGAAGACATGTAAATAGGAACATGGATATATTAATGACAAAAGCATAGTTTAACTAAGAAGGAAAATTAAAGATCTTCATATAAATTTGACCATTATTAGATCCTCATCATTCTATTAAATGGTGAACTATAAATGAAATGCCTGGGCATGTGAACAGAGTAAACAAGCAAAAAGTAAAGATCTTTTGTTTCATCTTAAATATTATATATATAGAGGAGGCTTTATTCCTTTATTGAAAATATGCTAGGTTCTGCAAAAGAAATTGAAATCTTTATCCTTAAAGACCAATTTTTAATCACATAATTTCAGTGGATATAAACACATTTGCATAGTTACTGAAGCATATAGTTAATATTCTTGGGCTCATAATCCTTTAGCAGAAAGGTTCAACTCCCACAACCTTCAGACTAACAGAATACTGATTACTAGAGTTAATGATTATGCAGCAGAAATGCAATTTTCAGAAAAATAACAATTTTTAAGGAGAAGAGAGCTATATTTGTTTTTGTTAGGTTTTTTCCTCCTTCTATCTTTAGTTCTAAATTGACTAAACCTTAAATAAAAATATTTTTGAGAATTCTATGGCCTCAAAAACATTGTTTTAAAAACTAATCTCATTTCCCTCTTCCATCTGTTACTACATAGTAATCACAGACCAAACTCTTCCCTTGAAGAATAGACTCCCTGGTTAGCCTATACACTGTGTGACACAGAAGTCCTTTTTACTCTGACAGAATGTCCTATGGTATTTTGGGAATTAATGGCTGTAAGTGTAGGAGGGAAATACAATCAAATAAGGAGACCAGTTCTATAAAAGATGAAGAAAGCACTTAGTAACAAAAGCTGCAACTCCCATGAAGAAATCTACCCTAGCAGAGACTGAGTTTGATGGGAGTGGCTTAAAAGTCAGCCCAGTTGTAGTATAATATTCTTTCTATATTTTTTTTTTTATTCTGTCACTGGAATAATTTCCATTGGAAAATAAAAACAATGAAAAAATATTGCTGCAGTATATAAACTTTCATTCCATTTCAGGCCTATTTCAGTACATGCTGATGTACTCAATGTCCCACAAACTTGTGAATTCACACTTTCTCTTTATCTCTGACAACTGAGAAGATAATCAAAAATAATCTGCTCTTTTACAGACTTGTTACAGAGCTATCATATTTGAGGGAAGATTATATGTTTCAGATGGTGGGGTGTCAGTGAATTGGAAATAATGACAGCTAAATGTGGATGTCTGCACAGATGTATCCGTGACTGAGCCCAGTTCTTAAGCTCTCACTGTTCACTGATCTCAGAGATGTTTGATACCATTTCAGATGCTCAGAGGGTCAATTAATTCTCCACATGGCAGAGGACCCACATGACACCAGAGTAGGCTGGAGCAGCAGAAGAAAATGTGACATTTTAGGGCATCTCAAGTGGCCCTAGAGCCTGAATGGTGGCATCAGAATTGCACTATTCATAACAGGGTAAATGCAAGGGCAGTACGTCCAACAGAGGATAGTAACAGATTAGGCAGGGATGTACTCTTTAAAACCTGTAATACTAAACTGGAGAATTACAGGGGCATAGGAGAGCAATGGACTTCAAACAAAAAGCCAGACTTCTTATGCTACAGAATGTGTCATGCTTCCCTATTGGGCTGCATTAGTGCCTCCATCAAGGTCAGAGCACTGGCATAAGTGGGTCATTGGTGAAGGTCTGTAGGAAGTTTCTTTTATCAGTGGAGTCATTCTGCAGGCTCTGTCAACTTCACTAATTAAATCCTTCTTGAATATAAGAGAAAGATACGTAGTTCACATATAGCTCATGTTCACATAAGAACAAATGGGTCTGGGTGTCTTAATCTGAAAGTGAATGCCACAGTCCATGGCAATCAGTGGCTTGGAAGAATAGAAATAGAACACCTCCCTGCTATTCTTAAATGAGATTTCTTCATTTGCAGAAAATTTTAAAGATTTCTTGGACAGTGAGTGTGCAGTAGCATCCTTTCTATGGGACAGACTCTAACTGAAAAGTAGTTCATGAGGTGTTTCAGCAGAGGCAGACATACCCTCTGAGGTTACTGTGTGTTAGAATGGATTTACTTTTCTTCCCTACATCTCTCCCTCTTTATAATAACCAAATAATCCCATGCTGTCTTCTATTCACAGAAGTTATTGCCTAATTATGTTAGGGATTTTTAATGCTACTATAATACAAGCTGAAATTGCTTTTGCCTTTTCAGAGGTGTATTTTAGGAAATGAAACCTGAGGTATCTTTTTTCTACAACTTAATTCCCAGTGATAATGCTAACAGAAAATTTCCTGGCATGTTTGTGATTCATTTGTCTCAGAACTCATTTTTATTTAATTTTGACCTGTAGTTTGTATTCCATGAAGTCATGTAGCCAGAGATATTCATTCTACTTTCTCTTCTGAATTCTCTCAGGTGCTTTAATAATTTTCAGCCTCATTATGATGTAATTCATATGTATATTTTATTGGACGGAGACCTGAAAGTTAGATTCCTATGTTAATTTTCTCTGTAAGAAAAAAATCAGATGTTAGGTATTTACTTAAAAAAATACTGCATAGAAAGACTGGTATTATATAGCCAATATGCAGAACACATAAGCATTTGAAAAATAAAACAGAAAATTGAACAGAAAGCCTATTAAAAAAGTTCCAAAAGAGTTCAGTTCTGGGTTTGGATGTGTATAAATCATTGCTCTGGAGTTTGAGGTTTCTATACAATAGGAAACTGCAAAAAATTAGACCTTTTTTTTTTTTTTTTTTTTTTTTTTTTTTTTTTTTTTTTTGCAAATTCTATGGTTTGCTACAGAATCTATGATATGACAACATGATGATTACAAAAAATCTAATACAGCAAATTTCTCCACGCCAAATTCAGAAAATCTCCATTTGATTTCTGCATTGTGGAAGCTTGTGTCGAATTCAAAGTGTTGATGGGCTTTGGAGGTGGAGTGACTTTGTTCAACCTTGTGCCAGTTTCCACAATGTGAGAGTGTGAGTTTTATTTAATCTGTGTAGTTGCTATCACAAATCAGAATAAATGGACAAGCACAGAATCCATCTATCATCTTTTCTCCATGCTTTAATTATTTAAAGTCTGATTATATTTTAAACAACAAAACGAAACCACCTATTCTATAAATGTTTTGGAAACCATTGGATGGATCACTTGTCTACAATTCTGTTATTTTCACTGACATTTTTGGCCTAAATTACTGATCTTTTGGTTTTTTATGTATTTTATATAATTACTTAAGTAGATTGCATTAATGACATATGTGATCATTACCTTAATAACTGGGAGAGAAGGTAGAAATGAAGGAGTATATGAATTATTGTTCAATTTTTGTAAGGTTTAAAATAGAGTTTACTGAGGCTCATATAAATAATTTCTGACAAATGCAGAAAATTAAGTACTGGGATCTACTGTTTTCATTTAAGTGTAGAAAATTAAATTCTTTTGACTTTGCTCAGAGTTTAAATGTTACAAGATATGTCCATTGGCAGAAAAGAAATATCATCCCCAAACACTTTTTTCTCTTCCTCTTTCTCTGAAAGACTACATTTATTTCATATTTTTATCTTTTTCTCTAGAGCAAATATGTAGAATTTAGTTGGGAGATTATTACTAGAGGGCCATTTTTTTCATTAGCACAAGAGTGTTATTGTTATAATTGTTATTATAATTTTTAGCTTTAAGGAAAAGGAGCTAGATGTGGATTGAAGGTCAGGCAGAATAAAAGGTCACATCTACACAAATCCTGAATCTGTGAATGTTCACAGAATTTTTTATTTTTTGAAGTTAAACACAGCTTTCTAAACAACTTCTAAACAGCTTCCTAAAAAGGAAGACTGAAAACAGCCACTTCACTCCCAATTTATTGTTCTAACCACAGCATTGATTCTGGCCTTCAAAACTGACTTTGCTTGCTGCTGTATTCTAAAACCTGTATTCTTCCTTGCTTACTGCACACCCAGATTCATCTAATAAAGATATTGGGTAACTGATACCATCTATTGTCTCTAAACAACTTTCCAAAGTTGTTTTGGGAAGCCTCTATGAATCCAAACCTTATAAATAACAATGGACAAAGATAATCTGTAATCAGTTGTAAAATATTTTTTTCTCTTAAATTTATCAACTTTAGAAACCAGAATAACACTCAAAATCTATAAGTCTAGAAAAGATATGGAGTTGACATGTTTGCCAAAATTTTTGCCTAATTTTATATAACTTGCATTGACACTCAGAATTGTTCATTAAATAACTATTTCACTGCTAGAATTCATTCTGTAAAGAGCTATTAAAAAATAATTCAGTCTAATTTTTGTCTATGACTTAATGGAAAAAGGATATATTCCTTCCAAAGAAATCAGGAAAGATATAAATTTCATATTGATTTATTTTTCACTCATTTAAGTAGCATTCAGCATTTCATCTTTCTGTGGATGAGTTTTTAGATTGCTGTTCCCTGTCATTATTTATTGCAGCCAAGGTAAGGAATTCATATATTTCTGCCTATATTCTTGTAAGGTCACCATTCATTCCAGTGTCACAATGAAAAATAAGCACAGAAAACGTCTTGCAGTTCTTCTGATTCATATTGATGCGTTTCTATTTCTACTACAGCAGGTTCCTACAGCAGATATCCACTGAGAAAATGTCACACTTACTCTGGTATCCTTCAGTACCTGGAATTTTAACACAGCAGCCTGGGTCCAGTTATCATCTCAAAGAGGTAGATCACCAGCACAAGTGCTTAATCAAGACTCAGAGGAGTGTCACACGTATTGAACTTTTTTGATAGATTTAGATTAAAAATGGGAGTTTATGTGCATCGCATAAGGAGATGGATTTTTCAGTGGAACATGGTTCCATGGACATAGGAGTTAAAATTTCTCTACCTAGTGAGTGCAGAACAAATTTTGAATTTGTCACCATCATCGAAACCTGAGTTCAATAGCCTTAAAAATCAATAACATTTTGCAACTGTCTTTTGATTTGCAGAGAGATTAGGTGTTTGTCTGTTTCTTATCATTGACATAATCCATGTATCTAAGATACAAGATAACTTCTCAGCTGTATGGAATCACTCAGAGCATCTGCGTGGAGCAAACCTGGTTTTCTGTCTCCTGTTTCCTGGGTCAGCCTGGAATTTTTGTCTGAAGCAATAGGGCAGCTTCAGAACTGCTTTAAGATACCCCTGGCTGTAAACAGCTGCCAGGGAGAGTGCAAAAGTAACAAACTAAATCACTCCTCTCTATCTCATGAGTTTTTCATCAATGATCAAAACAAAGTCTTATCCTACTAAACCTACTCACCACTTGAGCCTCATTATATGGAAAGAAGTCAAAAAGTAGAGTTTTTCTACAAGTAATGTGAAAAAACTTTACTGATGATTTGTGGGATTTTTCTGGCATAATATATGAACAGAATGCTTCAACCTCACTCCTCTTGAGGTTTGGCATGCTGATGGAAGTTTGTGTCATGCTAAAAGCTCCACTTTGAATAGCTATATTCAAGCAAACTACTTTTTTGGGATGAGCTTATGAATATTTGAATAAATATTCATATATCAAGTGTGATTTGAATTTCTCAGATGAAATTTTACAAAAAAGGTTTTGAATTCCTGGTAGATATCTGCAGCAATATAGTATTAATGTCAATAAAATTAAATGTACATTTTGTTCTACAATTAAAGATGCAAATAGAAAATTCATGTAAAGATTATTAAAATGAAAAAAATCTAAATAGATACAACAACAAATATATGTGTTACCAAGAAACTTAAATTATAAAGTAACCTTTACTTTGTACTCAAGGAGAGGATTCATAGCAATTTGTAAATTGCAAAGGGACTATGAAAACAAATGGGTATATTTGCATAATGTGCAACACTATGGCACATCACTGCTGCTGGGAATCATTGATAAAGAAAAGAAGGACAATGACTGCTTTTTCCTCCAAAGTGCAATCTTCTAACCTAGAAATGCAGCAAATTTGACAAGAATTAAGGCAAAAATATTGTAAGAAAATACTCTATGGTGATGTCGACAATTCTCGGACTGAAAGGGGACAAGCTTGACAACCATTCTAAAACATTTCAGTAGAAATAATACCTTTTTTTTCATAAAATACATACATAGAGCTACAAATGAATATAAAGCAGCAATTTAAAGTTCTGATACTAGTTATCTCAGTCACTAAATTCACTACTCTCAACATGTTGCTGAATTCTACTATCATCTGTAATAATTATGACTAAAACTGCCAACTTAAGGAAAACTGTTACTCTGAAGGAATTGCTTTAGTGCAGTGCAATTTGGAGTTAGAAAAAACCACACTTGTTTTATGGCTCAGAAACAAGTCAGCGATTTCAGCTGAAATAAGGACAGTTCTGCCATATTTATTCTATTCCTCAAATGAGACAAAGCTTATGTTTGCATTAAGTCAGAGTGACCCATATGCCACTTTTGTCCTTTTTCCAGATTGCCTGTATCAAAATAAAACACTGAAAAGTATTTCTTTTCATCTAAGAGACAGAAAACATCCCCAGAGTAGTCTGATTCCAAGGCAATCTGATTCCAGTCTGAATCTATGACATTATATTTGTGGCCTCTCATTTTAAGGAAAGAAAAACAGTGCCAAAATTAAACTTCAAGCTTCCTATTTATTAATAATCTGCCATTATACTTTAATTAATTTTGTAAATTCTTTTGACTGTTAGATCTTGCTTAGATCCCATCTTGTGCCTCACTGTCCCTCCTGAGACATTCTGACTCAGAGTAACCACCCTTAACAAAGTTTACACCTCAACTATGCAACGATCCAAACATGCCCTTGAAAGCAGTGGATATCTCATAATACTTGAAGACTCACAGTTTTCTGTTTTGTTCCAGGAACAAAAGTAATTTCTTGAAGGCATGGTTTTCCCCCATTTCTCTTACACCACCAGTCCTTGTCAAGTATAGATCTCCAAAAAGAGAATAAATCTTGAGAAGCCTATAAGAGTAACTTTTAGAATTCTCAGGCATTAGTAAATCTGCAATTATATGTTTTCTGTGTGCTATTTAACAGTCACTCCTCATTCAGTCATACGTGTAGGTGCTTCTGAATGTCTTCCCTCACTCCAGAAAGAGGTTGTGTTTTGCAAAGTACTCTGGACTCAGAAAGTCTTCTGAGTATACTAAGAATGTGTAAGAAAACAGAGGCTGCTGAACGCTAAGTCCTTCAACATCTAGATTTTTAATCAGATTTTTCATTAGTGAGAACAATTAAAAATAAAACTGTGAGAAAAGTACTTAAATTTTAATTTCACTCGTAATTCTTCTTAGAGCTATAATTATTTGTATGTATTATTTAATCAAGCTCTCAAGCATGCCTGAAGTGTTCCAGGTAATTTGCCATTTACAAAAAAATCCCAGTTGGTTGATTGATTAATTCCAGTTAGAGAACAAGCCTAAAATTCCCACACTTAAAGAAATACAGAACAATCTCCAAGTGTCTGGAGTAATATTTGCTTTTTTCCCCTTTTTTTTCCTACTTTTATCAAGAGAAAAAAAAATATAAAGGATTTCAATTTATGTGTGAGTAGGGAACAGACTGTAAAGAAAGTGGGGAAGTGACTTTCTCTTTAGTTTAGACTGTCAGATCAGAAACTTGCAGGTCTCAAGAGCACAGGATATAAGCTCCAACAGTGAAAATCTTATTACTCTGATATATTTTTACAATTTGAATTAATCATTTCATGAAAAACCAGCCATGGAGAGATCGCAAAAAAAAGTAAAATGCCTGTGTAGGGAGCAAAAACACTAGAAGAGGTCATAGAGCTGAAACCTCTGAGAAACACCCAGAAGAAGAAAATTTTCATGGAGTTTTATTTCATGGGTTAATGGGTTATCTGTCATGATTTGCAAATCAGCTTATGTTTTCTTAGAAGAGTAGTACATTTTATTTAATGCAAAAAAAACCTCTTCCCAAACCTCAATACTTATTTACTGTTAGAAGTAAAATAGGAGGCTCATGGAACATTTCCAAAGTCATCCTGTTACTTTATATTATTTACTTTTCACTTTCTTAACTGTCTAAAATATTTATATAATCTCTTCGCTGAAAGCGATGAGGGAAAACAAATCAAACCTAGTTGGTTTAATTACCATTAAATATTTTAATTACCATTAAAATATTTCACTTTTTACATCTTCTATGCTTAATGCCATACACTCATCTCCTCCCACACCACTATCACCATCAGCAAGAAGACTGTGTTTGAAGATCAATCACCAGTAATTGGTTGGATTTATGCCACAATCTTGAGAATACTTAATGCCATGCCAATGTTTACTCATGTGAGCATTTCTAATGAATCATGGGAGAGAGCATGCACATATAATACCAGATATCCTGCTTAATTATTGTAGGGTCAAGGCGTTATGCAAGGATACTCAAAAATTTCAGACAGGTTTTGGTGCTTAAGATGCCACTTTTAATTTAAATTCTCTATTTCTGTGTCATTTCTTCCTTTCCCCTTTTGGCCCCTTTCGTTACCCAAAATTATGTTGAACAGCCAAAAGTTCATGGCAAAGAATGATGACGAATCGTGCTGACAGAGAGGTTCATTATGCATCATTGTATTTACCAAAATGTATGTAGTGGTTTTACTAAATTGTGAAATTTTTAATATTCATACATCATCCAGAATAAAATATCTAGAAAGAATATACAAATGCTGAGTAAGTATGCAAGGATACAAGAACTGATTTCCTCATTTCCTTTTATGACAACACAATGTTAATCAAGGGAAGCTGGTTGATGTAATCTTTTTGGATTTTAGTAAAATTTTTGATAGTGTCTCTCACAGGATCCTTCTGGAAAAATATCCAACACACAGCTGTATAAACACATCATGTGATGAGTGAGAAACTGGCTCACAGGTCAGGCACAAAGAGCAAAAGGGGTGACATTGGGCTGGGGTCCCGTCATTAGAGGGGTTCCACAGGGCTCCGTTCTCAACCTTGTGCTCTTCAACATCTTCAGAAACTACTGAAATGAAGGACTGAGAGTGACACTAAATGAGTTTGCAGATGACACAAAACTGGGAGGAACTGCTGACACCCTGGAAGGCAGGGAGGCCCTGCAGAGAGTCCTTGAAAAATCAGGAAGATGGGCAATGACCAACCATATGAAGTTCAGCAAGGGAAAGTATAGCAGAATTTCTCAGACAATGTGGCCATGATGTGTTTTGGAATGAGGTTTGAGCTACCCCAGATTGGGCCTCAGATTCAGGCCTGTGTAGAAATTGCTAAGTCTGTGGTGCAGCTAAAAATTAGGTTAAGGTGTGTTTAGGTATTAGGTAGTATACTTAATAGGTATAGTGTGAACATGGTAGCCACCTTAAGGTTAAGATAAACAATGATTGTTTGTATTTTTCTTCATGCTGAATACCAATGAGAAAACATTTGTAACTGTAAACTATTTGGAACTGTATATAACCTGCCGTTTTTGGGACAATAAATGGAGAAGGTATGATTGACCACATTGGTTCTGTTCTGCGTTTCTCTGTCCAGCTTTCCCATGTAATAAGGGGTTCTCTGACTTCTGGAAAGTGCCAGTTGTTTCACCTGGGATGGGGCAACCATGGTTGTATGGACAGACTGAGGAATGAGATGCTAGAAAGCAGAGCTGTGGAAAAGGGACCTGGGGGTCTTGTAGGATGGAAAATTGACCTTCAGTCAGCAGTGCCCTGGCAGCCAGGAGGGCCAACCCCGTCCTGGGGGCATCGGGCACCACATGGCCAGCTGGACAAGGTGGGGGGGGGATTGTCCCACTCTGCTCTGAGCTGGGGCAGCCTCACCTTGAGTGCTGGGGGCAGGTTTGGGTGCCACAATATAGGAAAGATCTTGAACTATTAGAGAGTTTCCAGAGGTCAGCAATGAAGATGTTGAAAGGCCTTGAGGGGAAGCTGTATGAGGAGCAGCTGAGGTCACTTGGTCAGTTCAGCCTGGAGAAAAGGAAGCTGAGGAGAGCCCTCACTGCAGTCTACAACTTCCTTGTGAAGGGAAGTTGGAAGGGAGTCATTGATTTCTTCTCCATGGTGACCAGTGACAGAATCAAGGGAATGGCCTGAAGTCATGGCAGGAAAGGTTTGGGTTGGATAGTAGGAAAAGATTTTTCCCAGAGGGTGGCTGGGCACTGGAAGAGACTCCTCAGGGAAGTGGTCACAGCACCAAACCTGACAGAATTCAAGAAGGGTTTGGATTGTGGTCTCAGGCACATGGTGTGACTCTTAGGGATGGTGATGTGCATGGGAGTTGGACTTGATAATCCTTGTGGGTCACTTCCAACTCTGCATGTTCTGTGATTCTGCAAGCATGGACTGGGGGAAAGTAGTCTCCTATAGAGTTTTCTGAGTGTAGAGTAACAATGTCTTAGGGTACCTGCAGCAGCTTCCAACAAGAGGTGAATAAAAATGATGTGGAAAATCTGCAGTGCTGACTGGTGCATTTTGATCCAAAGCTTGTTGGCACTAACAGAAAGAAATTCATCTTGGTGTTAATGGTTTGGCATAGGACTTGCATTATCATATACCTCAAGCCAGACCAGGACTAAACCGCTGAAAAATGTAATTCTGAGACCCTAAGAATAACATTTTCTACCTGTCCTTTATTTCTGATTCTCAAATACCAAGATCAATCTTTCCTGCTCAAAGCAAGAATTTGCCTGTGTTTTTCTTTTCTTTATTCAGTTTGAGAGGGAGTTTCAGGATTGCTTCTTCAGAGAAGATGACATTCCTGGTATCTATTTCATATTTGAACACAGTTTGAAATTAGAGACTGATGAAATATCCGTAATATTGGTACCTGTCAAAAATGTGGTGGGATAACTATAGTCTTCATTACTGCGATTTATGATCCCTGATTTTTATGTCATTTAAAGTAAAAATATGAGCCAAACACGTGAGTTTGCAGATATGTATGTTTTTATGTCTACGTGTATTGTTAAAAAGACATTTTGAATTAGATTGTTAATCGTGAACAGTGCAAATATAAGAATTATCTTGTTAAAAACATACATGCAAATAAAGCGGTATGATTTATACCAGCTGATAGTATTACTCTATGCGATTAATAAAAAATTTCCCTATGGACACAGTAATTTCATATTTGTAGTCATTCCAGCATCTTTTTTTCTGTTTAATTTTCAGAGGCTGCTGAGGTTAGACAGATTTCCTCCTCAGCTGTTTTAGGAAAAAGCAGGAGAGAGGATGGGTTTAATGATTTGATATCTTCTTAAACAAAGACAGAAATCTCTAATGAATATATTACATAAAATTAAGTCTATTCTTGTCTTCAGTGTATTAAACTAGCTGTCATAAATTTACTAAAATTTAAACTGCAAAATGAAGTTAAATAATCTTAGGGCAAGTCACAAGATGAGTTATTTATTTCTGTTGGGCTTATTACCACCACTTGACCTAATTATTTTGACACTTCTACAGTAACACTTAGGAATAAAAATAAACAGATAAAAGATGTAATATTTTTTCCCCCTCAGGGTTAAAAGTAGGAGGTAACGTTTTTCTAAAACAAAATCAAAATAAGCTATCTTTAAAAACTGTACTGTAAATATTTTAATTAAAATTTCTTACCACAGATTGAGTGAGGATCTTTTCTGAAAGATGAGAAGGAAAATGTAGGGCCTTCTGACCAAAAAAGAGATGAAACCTAAACTCCAGACTTGGATTATTTTTGTGCCAGATCGGTGTTATATAGATCAAATGAGCTGAGACTATAAAGCAAAATGGAGAATATGGATTCAGAGAATGATCATAATAATACTGATACCAGAAAAAATAATCACAGGTATCTTCCTTCTTTTATTAAGATTATAGACAGACATGTACAAGTAGAGTGACAGGAAAGGCCTTTTATTTTACCAGCAATATGCTGTCAATTTTTCTAAAGGTGCCAGAGATTCAGGACACTCCAACTCCAATCTTCAAATCAGTTTACAGGTATGAAAAACTGGGCTGCTGTGATGAAGCCTAGGACATTAATAGGCAGCCAGCATCTTTGTTTTAAGAATAACTGTACATTTAGATACAAATATAGACACACAGACACATAAATATTCTGGTTTTGCGAGGAAAAACTGCATTTTTGAAAATGTTCTGCTTGCTTTGTTGGGAAGGAAGAAAATCAGCTACTTAAAACACTGTGCTGCCAGGAAAATTTAAAGGAAAGTGGGGTTTTAAATTACAGACATTTTCTTTAAAGTTATAGACATTCTTTCTTCAGGAAAAAAACCCAGATTTAGGAATAGTTGTCTGTTCAAAAAGTGAGATAAAAGTACCTTTTTTAAAAATATGTATTTACTATATGTCTGATACACTCTGCTATCATTCTACTACTATCTATTTTTTCAAGATATAGGCTTTGAAGATTGTTCACAATTTCCTAAATGAGTGTCTCTCATGTAGCATAGGACTCCCATCACACGTCTTATCACCTTGACCTTGAGGCCAAATATAAATTCCCCAATTTTAAGAAAACATGAAACAAATCAAAAAGAGGAAAATAAAGTTGATCCTTATATGAACATCGCACCAGTGGATTTGGAATGACGAGAGGTCAGAAATTATATCATTTCAGACCTGTCCTTGCTTCTAGCTAACCAGTGTAAGGAGCAGCTTTAACAATAGCAGCAGACTAAAACCACTGAAACTGGCAACCCCACAATGATAAAGGCTGGCACAGAGTTTTATACCCTTTTGACTTCACTGGATTACTTCCAGAATCACATATAAAGTCTTTCAGTTGCTTTTGTCCAAATATATCCATCTCTGAGGACACTGTCACTTTCTTTCTTGCTTTCTTTGTTCCATGAAAGGGCAGCACCATGAGGAAATGGCCTTGCCAAACAACAGTGTACAAAATCCTGCCAAAAGCTCTAATCTAAGCTTTTAGGATCTCAGTGATTTACCTGTTCTCAAAACCAGCAGGTCAGAACCCCAGACCTTTAACAGTCTCTGCTTCCTCCATGGCTGCCAGGGACCATAATTCCTGTGCCAATGCTATCCAGTCATGGCTGAAACCTTAAAGAACAGGCATTGAATCAGATTCAAGCTAGCAAGGTCAGAAATCTCCTGACAGTCAGGTAAACTAAGTAATGTAGCTGATTAACTTCAAAAACAAATATTCATATCTTGTAGACAGGCAGCAGAGGGTGATGATCCTTTGTCACAAATTTATTTTCCGTAAGAAGAATATTATGTATTTGGGGCTTAACATACTCATTTATTTTGACAAGCTTAACTTCCTCTCCTGCAGTTTCTTCAAGGCAGTGATAAAAAGTCTGCTTAATTCACTCCTGAAAAATCCTTCAAATTTTTATTTTAACATATATATGAATATATAAAGTCACCAAAATTCTTTTTAGTGCAAAACATGAGGCAAGCCTCGTAAATATTATGAAAGTTTCTTCAAATCCAATGCAGGTTTTCAAGTTACGTCACTATTTCAAGAGTCAGATAATACCCTACTTTCACCAGTTTAGCCCAACTGCTTCTGTCAGTATCTAGCTGACACAGAGAAAAGTGAAAAACTCAAGTACAACTATGGAATTAGAACAATGTGGTAGTGTGATTCCCCTCCCCTTCTCTCTAAGATCCTCCACGCCATGACCTCCCCTCCAATAGGGATGCCTCTAAAAGCTATTCCTTGCTGCAGTAGATTGCCGTCTTAAAGTAAGAAACAGCTATTTTTTTCCTACGGAATTGTTACAGTGATAAACTATTCTAGTTTCATCTTTTTACGGGTTAAATATAAAGGACTGATCCTTCTCCAAACTGAATCTTCCATTGGGGAAGATTTTATTTTTTTATTTAATTCCACCAACCTCACATCCCCAACCACCCAGTGTAAGTCTGAACGTGTTTCTTACTCAACAATAACGAAAATGACCATTCAGTTTCCATGTGAAAATGACGTGCAAAAATTGTCTTCAGATCTAATAAGTTTTAGAAGACTGAACCAGTCCTGGCAATTTCGACACACCTGAATCCAAGATTTGAGAATGGGAATTTCATACTTTGAAGGATTTTAAGGTTTGCATCCTTATAGTAAAATCTCTCCCATCACATCCTGTAGTTCATACATTGTTTCCCTGAGATGAGCAGCATCTGCTGAAGATGGTTTATTGTACAGCAATCCTTCAACTGTCTTCCCACGTTTCTGAATACTATTGATAATTTTCTCATGATTTGCTGCAGCAAAAGCCAAGGAAAAAAGATTATTGTAGTAAAATCTAATTCAGCAAAACTTTTAAGCACTGTCACTTACACTAAGAAAGATGCAAGCTGCATACATAGGCATGGTGTAATTTGTGCTTTTTGGAAATTTCATTCCACTGTTTTTCTTTGAATTTTAACATTCCAAAAATGTATAATCTGTATCAGTACCTTTGTACATAGTAAGTGTCATTGTTGTGTTAATTTCTACCTACTTTTTAGAACAATTCAAGCACTCAGACATGGAGGGTTATTTTAAACAAAAGTCCAGATGAGGACTTCCAGAATTAGGCGCACAATGCTGACACAATGTTTTAACTGTCTATAGAAGGTCCAAGGAATTTTTTGGTACTCATTTGCACAATTTTTCCATGGGCTTTTAAAATTGGATCTCATTTCTGAAATAAACAATAAACCCTGACAAATACATTCAAAGAAAACTATCACAACATCAACGACAACAAAAATACATTAAAAGATGTGAATCAAACCTCAGCCAGATAACTTTCTCGGAAAAAGTTTAGAGGGAACTCATATAGATTTTTCATTGGAAATCAATATAGATGCATTATTACATTTTCCTGCAGATAATTTTTAAGTGTCAACAACTGCCAAGACTCTAACTTATTATGAACATAGAAATCAACAAAAGAGACAGAAAAAAAGACTTCTGGTAGAACAGATGGTTTGCTATTTCATCACTGATCAGCAAGTGCAGGATTTTAGAGAAGCCATTTTTAATTTGCACCAGTAATTCAATAAACCCAATATAAAGTCATGTTCTTTAATCCTATGTAACTACAGAAGAATTAATCAGAAATTTATTATTTTAGTAATTAAACCTTTATTGTCTTGGATACAATATTTGCATTGTGTATTATATAAAATTTAGTCAAATGTATATTTCAAATAAGTTTTACAATATGTTGTGCTTTTTAAGCTCCTCTCATTGTTAAACATTCAAGAAATTATTCTTTACTAAAACATCATCAAATAAAGGATACACAAAGGAATGTACAAAATCTTTTAGAAATTCTGTAGCAGTCTTGCATGTCTCATGGAGTGAACGTTGAGCACAGTATTTGCATAAGACCTGTCGAATCAGATAGGAAAAGCACTCTTTTTTTCTCTTTAATTACAAGAAGCTAGGCAGTGAAGCACTGGCACTACAGATCTTCCATCCCTTCTCCATTTCTATCATACTGAATGAGCATAACAGAAAAATATGTGTATATCTAAACAGCTAAAAGACTAAGTGTTAACAGATTACATCAGATGAGGTGTTATCACATTATTTCTTCCACTCTGCAGAGGGAGGAAAAAGACAGCTGCAACTTTACACTTTAGCAAAGCTGCTGAGTTCTATTTGTAAGTATTTCTGTAAAGCATATTGGAAGGATGAAGTATTCTAATATAGCTACTGATGATATCTCTGCTACTTCAGTAAAAAGGGCACTTTCTAACAGCAAGGGATGTCGAGAAGATCCTTCACTTTACTTTTTTTTTCAGCTAGAGCTCTCTAATTCCATCATCCCTGCAAAATTCTGCGAAGTATATTTGATCTAAAAGAATAATTTGCATAAAATTATACAAAAGCAAGATAGCACAATGAGCTATTACCATATGGAAGTAGTATTTATTGCCTAATGTGGACTGCCATCAACTTTCCACTCACCTAAATAATATGGAGCTGGGCTAAGGATTAAACCTAGAAAATATGTAGCATCTACGGTAGAACATTAAGCAGCAATAGGTACCATTGCCATGCACTGGAATTACATCACTGATTAAACTGTTCAAATGGCTCCTGGCATGCCTTTGTCCCCCAGGTTGCAGTTGCCAAGCAATCCCTGGAAGAGCTGGCCAATAATTGTGGGACAGAGACCATTAGCAGTAGAAAATTTTATGTGGCTACTGGAAAGGGCTATATGGAGAGCTGTTCTCTGTGTGTCTGCAGAAAACCTGTTTTGGTGAGGCAGGATTGTTAACTTTATGTCAGAAATAGTCATAAGAGCCAGATTTAGTTTGGCTCCTGCAGAATCATTGGGGTTTCTGCTTTACTTTACCCACATTTGGAAGAAGTGACTCATTAAAGCAAGACTGGCCTTGCCACCATGGGGTTTCAGCTGATATGTAGCCCTGCACCAGAATGCCACTGGAAAGTGGCATTACTCTCCTTCTGCCCTAATGGGCACAAAAGATCAGTGTGAAAGACTGATTCCGTGGGAGCTGGCCTGGCTGTGCAACTCAGGGAGTCTGACTGGGATAAGCCTAGGTTGGAACACTCTGCCACTCAGGACCTCAAGGTGTTAAAGGGACAGAGTCTTTAGGTAATGCCAGTTTATTCCTTACTGCACTTTCTTGCTGAAGATCCATGTGTCCTGAAACCCTTGGAAGCAGTACATCTGCCCACACACAGCCTCCATTAAACTGGGGGGAGTCTGGGCACTTTCTGGGCAACCAACTGCATCATTAAACCAATGAATGTGTTTCCCAATTGAATGTTTCAGGTATATGAATACATGTAAAAAAAACCTTGCTCTTTGCTCCCCTGCTTCCTGAGCTCAAGAAAGTTTTAATTAACATGACGAAAATGTGACTGTATTTGCATTATTTCATGGTTGCTTAATCAAAGAGACCACGAGCAGTGATGAGTGAACTTCTTTCCTTTTCAGCTGAGAAAAAACAGATTCAGAAAGAGATGGAGAAACAATGGCTAATATTATAACATGTAGTATTTGCAATTTCTATGGGATAACCTATCAGGAAAACATTAATGAAATATTTTATAGGTTTATCAGAGAATGTCATGGCACAAAGTGCCTTAGAATGCTGTAGATGAAACAAATTAAATTTCTTTCTTCAGTGTTAAGGAGAAATTAAATTAATAGATGTTATGACCTCAATCAGATCACCAGCAAATATTCTAGATACTGAAATATCTGAAAGAGTTCACCTTTTCTAGCTAGAGAATTACAGTGCATAAATTCTGCTAGGAATTTAAGAGATGGATGGACTTAATGGAGAAATCTATAAGCCCTGACTATGTATTCAGAGGTCCTAAATATAGTGCCTGCCTTTTTTTATGGTGATTTGATCATAGAAATGTAAAGGAAAATAAGTGACCATGTGAATGTGTGAACTAAATGAAAAATTGTCCATTGTCAGCAAATAAATAATTCCAGACCAAGAATTCCCTAACATTAATCAATTTTGGTAGGTATTCTCTGCACCTGTTCCTAGTTATTTGCTACTAAAGTAGTCAGCCATAATTTGCAACTGTTTATAAATCTGTTCTGGCAACTTGTACAAGTTGTTTCTTCTCTCAAAATCATAATAACATTGACCCTCGCGGGAGGTCTGTCTGATCCGCATGGAGATTTTCAACAAAGGAAGACAAAGGAATCCCCTTTAGGTAGTAATTTTTTTTTTTTTCTTCATTCCCTGTCATATTAATAAAACATTTTCTGGCAAAAGAAAAAGAGGTTTTATTGCAAAGAAAATACTTATACTAGCCTCTACATAAGCAGAGCAAGATATTTTTGCATATTTATGCATTATTTAATTTAAAATTAGGTTCACTACAGTTGTCTTACAGGCTACATGAATCTGGGATGCTGGCAAACTGCAGTAGAATATTCAAATTATCTCTGCACCCTTTTCTCTGCCCTCACAAAGGCTTTATGGAGGAGGGTTTCCAAACCAGTGATGTAGAATTGCGGGATGAATCTCTTTGCTGGAATTAGAGCAATGTGCAAGAAGTTTCCAGCTGTAGAAGGTGGAAGGAAACACATGGAGAAAGGAACATTAGCAATCGTTGGAGGAAGGAAAAAGGCATGTACATGATCATTAAGCTTATCCACACAACTGTTTGGCCAATATCTCCACTGTACACAGAAGAGCTCTGAGTTGTGCACTCACTCTGGATTAAGGACTATTGTTTGGTCTCTTTTGTTATTGAGTGTCTTTAACTTGAAAAAGAAAGGAGGCAAAAATAAATTCTAAAAGATATTAGTGATTGAAGAAAAAAATTCTTTTCCAGGATTATTATATGCTTAGAGCCAATATTATTAATCCTCTCAATTTCACAATTATTTTCATGTCTTTAGCAGAGATTTCCTGAACTTCTTGTCTATAGTCTTGAGTATCTAAGTGAAAGGATTTTTTTTTCAGTCTGTATGGCCGTAAGAGGTAGGTTACTTCATCAGATTATTTCATTTAACAATTCAAGGACATTTTGATGGATTTTTTGTGGAAGTTATTTACATTTCCAATTAAAATATATAAATGTAAATCAGTTATCTTACAATGGTTTGTTTTTGGAATAAAAGGTTGGCACAACACAGAAGTGCAGTATTCTATGGCTTACTGTGTAGTATATGGATTGTGAAAGAGCTAGCCAAAGTAGTGGGTCCTTAAAAGTTGCTCTCTACTCAGTGGTTTTGTACAAGATCCTTTACACTGTAATAAGGCTTTACATGTGGAAGAGATCATGAGAAATTTGAACGGGATTTTTTTCTAAAGTATATAAACTTGATCAAATTCTTGACAATGACAGGCCCATCAAAGGACTACGGCCTCCAGCTGGGCAGCATATCCCAGCCAGCCCCACAGCAGACTGATCCTTAGGCAATTCCCTTGGATGCCAATACAAGCAATGCTAGAGCCAGTTCTTTCCATGGTACAGCCAGCCAAGCATCCAGATGCTTTAGCTAGAAAAATGTATGTCACAGCAGAGCACCTGGACCTTGCAGCTGTAATGCTCAATGTTTAGTTTGCACTTAAACCTTCTCAAAGTATCTGGGATGAATACTGGAAGAGGTTCATTTGGAGCAGCAGCAGAAAGCAAATGTAGGACTATAAGTGCAAAGTACTTTCCATGTGGCAAAACCTTTATACTGTTATCTTTGTCTCCTTATCTCCCATCATCTCCCATTCCTTTACATATTCCATCGACCCAAGAGTTCACCTCTTTTTTTCCTCACCAACAGGTCACACCTAATAGAGGGGAATTGTTTTCTTAGAGTACATATCAAAAGAATAGAAACCTCAAAGTACCCAGCTATAGTGACAAGGGTACATTTTCCAGACAAGACCTGATTTCGTAAGGAGCACAGAGTTCAGTGTTGCAGTTTGAAAAACACAATGTGTATGCTGGAAAATTGAATGGAAATTCTTTAGTATAGCAACATAAATTGTTAGAAGTTTGAAAAATGAACTACTTTTATGACCTTCTGCAACTGAACATTCTTTTGGTTACTGTGCATTTTCTACAAATGCAACTCCTTGTCATAAAGGTTCACTGTAAAAGTTTTTTATGGATCTAGTTCTTAATAAAATAATTTAAAAATTGTCTCATAAATCCAAGGATGAAGCTACTAGAAGATGCCACCTTTCCTCTCATCCACCCAGTCTTAGAAATAGAAATATTGTGAAAGTAAAGAGCAATTACATATGTCATAGAACTTTCTCAGCAACAGTTCCTAGAAAAATTACATCAGTTTAATGTGAGCTGGAAGAAGACGAATTAGTGAATGTTCTCTGAGCTATAGCCTGTCACATTCTAATCTGTATTTTCCCTTATTTTCATGAAGTCCCAGGATATAGAGCAGATATTAGAGACAGCAGAATGTGTTGCAATGTGACTGGGATTATTAAAATACACTATATATTTGTAATCTAGTGCAACTTTAATTCATACACTGAAGATGTCAGACACATAGAAAGTGCCTGGATTTTCTGATAAGTCACTACTTAAAGCAGCTGCCTTTTGCTATAAAGGTACCAATTGGTTTATCCTGTTAAATCAAAGCTCTTCAATGACATATGCACATATATTGGACTAGCAGGATGTTCAGAAATATCTATTATTTGCCTAATGGGTTTTTGTATTACAGAAATTGAAAATTAAAAATATCCCTCTAAAATAATGGAAATCTTTGTCATCCCACTTCAGGATAAAAACTAAAAATACAACTTTCATGAGAAAAGGGATTCCCAGGAAAATTTGGGTTTGGAATAACATAAAGAGAAATATTTTGGCTTGCTTCCTGCCCAAAATTCCTGCCAGTTTTACTGGTGGCAAGTGAAATTGTTGAAAGCCTCACTGGCAGAAAAAAAGTACTCTTGGTCCCTATTAGCTCACTACCTCTTTCCAATTAATTTTTATTTTCATGACCCAAAAAAGACATAAAACATCAATTTTTGTTGACATTTCCCATTGAAAATATTCCAACAGAAATTTTCCAATTAATTTTAATCCTAGCATAATAAATATTAGTCAAATACTTTTGATTTAACATTAATTTAACCAGTATAATATAAATCATAGCATCTAAACTGCATTTTTCACATCTTGAACTTTGTTTTACATAAAAAATGAAGGAATACAATAAATAATACAGTGTCTGGTATACAGAATTCAAGGATTCTTGATAAAAATGGTTAGACTGAACTTCATAACTTTCTGTTTACTAGACAAACATAATTTCAATTTTACAAATAGGGAAATTAATTCATGTGGGTTGCTCAACTCAGTAAGACCACACACAAATTCTGCAGAAGGTGAACTTTTAACCTAAGCTTTTCTCATTTTTGGTCTCTCATGTGCATAGCTCATCTTCTTTGTTTTGGCATGGTTTAGATTGCTTATTATAAGCTTCTTGTAGGACAAGTAGAACAAGGGTGCATCTGAGAGCAACCTGAGAGTCCCCAGTGCCAGCCTGTAAAAACTATACAATATATAAATGGATGTTATGACCAACTGTGTTTTCCATGCAATTCAACATCTATTTTCTATTAGGCTTGGACACATTTGTTGCTAATGAGTTGATCTATAGTATCTAATGCTCCTACTCAGACAATTATTATGTATGTCTATGTAGATTTATTTCTTCCAATAATTCAGTTTTTAAATATGATTAATCATTTTGGAAAACTACTTGTTTGTCATAGACAGATGGAATTGACTGGAGAACACTGGCAGCTGTGAATGCTGAAAACTAACATTGCCTCAGAATGTTTAATTTCTTTCAATTTCATCTTGATCACAAAATTCATCTGTTTCTTGATTTGATTTATTTCGTATTAACTTAGTACCTTGTAGAACTCTGTTTCCAAGACAAAGCAAAATGAAATTTACAGAACTGCAGATATTTTCTTAACTGCAAGAGCTAGGAAAGACAGCACTTCAAAAGAGCAGGCAGGGGTTTAGAAGCTGAAAAGTTAATCAAAAAGCTGACCAAAAATACAGCTTTCAAATTGCTTCCTCCTTCTCGGAACACTAGCCATTTGTTTGGCTTGTATGGAAAATAAGACAATAATTACCTGCTACAATGGGTACAATAATTGCCTGCTACAAAACCTTGATGGGCTTTGTTTCTTTTTGGCATTTTTTGCTTTCACTGGCTGGTTAGTGCTCTGAATTACCATTGCAGATGACCTGCAGACAGCAGAAGCATTGAGCAGAAATCGACAAGCGTAAAAGAACAACTTTTTCTTTTACCCTTTTCCTTTTTCTGAAGTGAAAAGTGTCAGTTGTTTGGCTTTGAAGGCATTTCAGTAATGTTTTTCCACAGCAATGGAGCAGTAAGTGCAAAGGATAAAAAGTTGCAAAATTAGAGCAGAGAAGCATCTTGTCTGGTGTTATCACTGTGTATCTGTGTTGGATTTGGGCAATGTTGACAGTTCTTGTTTTTTGCTTAGATTTTTTACAGCTTATACTAGAGTCTATGTATTATGCCTGAGGCAGGGTTTTTTTAGCTTCTGCAGTGATTCTAAAAGTCATAGGACCGTGATCTTCATTCTTTTTTTTCAAATATCCCATACAAGTGATGGACTTCTTTCTTACGATAGATACCTTTCATCTGTGTTTTATAGCATGGAACAAAACTGGGTCCTGTGTGCTGCTGGAAGCTTAGCAAGGATGCTTACCTCTGCGAGTGATGCTTCTCGCTTCACAAACTCCATAATTTTAAACACAGTGGGCATACTGGATAAGGATTTTATTTTGAAGCTGCATTATCAACCACCATTACAACTTTGTTGTTTCAATTTTTACACTCCTGGTTTAGAAAAAGGCACAGCTAGTGTTTAAACATAAATTTTTAAACTTTCAGGAAGCCCTAAGAATATCACCACAGTGGCTAGTATTTGTTCTGCTCCTACAAGTTTTGCAAATGCTACAGTAGCAACAGAGCACAGTTAAAGGTGATAGTTTTGAAAATCCATTACTGATAGCATTTAGGCATTCTTCTAGCAAGACACAATCACTGAATGAGCGGTCTTGTACCTGCCAGAATTATCGGAACTTCATGTGTTAGAAGCAAATTAATTCATGCCTACCATCTACTACCATTCCTTGTCCTTTATCCATCTACAATCTTGTGTCTAACCTAAGCCCAGCCAGGTGGGTAAAAGCCACTCCAATTTAGGACAATTTTGTGACTGTTCTAAAGGCTAACAGTGGTATCCAATGAATGATGCTTTCATGTCGGGTCATTGTAAATATTGGAGTATACTGACATGTATACTTCATGTATACTCTTCTGAGGAGGAAAAACCTACATTCACACCTGGATTTAGCCAGCACACTTGAAGCTTTATCTTCCCTATTCAGGTATGTTGTGGTGCCATAAGACTGAAACTAAGCAGCTAAAATGGCAAGGGTTCATCTCTTAATCAACTAAAAGAGCAGATGAGTTTTGTTCAGGCCAAATTCAGGTTGTTTACAAGGAAAATCAGATACAAAAGATGTTAAATCATTGAAATCAATAAGTACAATATGTAACACCAACACAGAAATACTGCTAAAGACACTCTACCTCACTTTCTGGACAACTTCCCCTCCTAGGAAGAGGACATTCCTGTTTTACTTTTTTTTTTTTTTTTTTCTGTAAGTCAGCTTTCCACAAGCCTAGAAGATGCTGTTTTGCACATCTTCACAAGGCAAACAAAACTCTCCTATGTGCTCCACCTCCTCATGAAGGTAGAAGCAAGAAGACAACTAAAGTCAGAGAAGCAAAAATCTAACTGTGGCTGAATACTTCAGAAATCTGTTAAAAGATTTTCTTAGAAGATATTATCCTCTTTTTCCTCATGCCTCTGACAAACATAATGAGTATTTAATGCAATGTATTGCACATGAAATTTTAAATAAAGTTTAATTCACATCGTCTTTTGAGATAACACAGAGGTTCTTGGATTTTATGAACACTGTTGCCTGCTAATACAAAAAATTCAGAATAATATTTTAAAGGTCTATCAAATGAAACAGGACGAATATTCACACCAGGGATGAAAAGATTCATTTTTAAAATGTGTGTATTAAAAGACGCTTTTTTCAATCAATTTCATAGGCTGAGAAGTACAAAATAAAAAAAATTTAAAAAAAGTACTAAAGGAGTTTCAGGTTTTCAGAGCTTTCCCTGGAGAATCTCCAGCTAAAATGAAAGCTACTCTAAGTAAATACCTGCACTGCAAATAATGTTTAACAGGATTAAGGAAAAGAAGTTGAAAAGTATATATAAAATGCCTAATCACAGAAATCCATGTGTGTCCAGATCGTTCTTTCTCATACTTTTCAAGCTTTTCAGAACAGAAATGAGAACAAAATATGAAAATGTCAGACCTTTTCTTCTTAGATTCCTTACTTGAATGGGGCTTCTTTATACATTCTGTATAAAGAAATGTTTCCCAGGAGGTGTCCAGGATCATTTGTGTATAACAGAAGTTTTGCTGTATTGAGACACCTTTTGATGATTATCAAAATGAAATGAGTTCAGGAAAACACACATCCTTCACAAAATGCTTAAGGCCCACAGAAACATTATTATTCAATTTTGCTGAAGATGTTTCCCACAATGACTCTTTACAGCAGTCAGTCCCTTCTGGCAACTTGAAATCACTCTGTGAATAAGAGACCAATCTTGCCCTCACATATTGAGCTATTGTGCTATTACTGCTTTATTTCCTATCACAGAAAGCTATTTTTCAAAACCTATAAGAATTTTGGTAAGGCAGAAACAGCAATTCTGACAAAAATCTCAGGATTTATGCAAATAAATCAACTATATTTAATACTGACACAAACTAAACATCTGAATTGCCCCTTGATATATCTAGAAATATTTTGTAACCCATATTTAGTAAACTGTGTTATTCTGTGAGATCCTCAGGCCTACAAAAAAATTGTAAATTAACTCCAAATAATATTGCTTGGGGGAAAGCAAGTGACTTTCACAATATAGCTCAAAGGTGGGATTGTTTTCCTTCAGACCAATGGTAACCCTTGGTAACTGATTCCTGGATCCACCTAGGGTTAACCTAAACACCAAAACCTTAATCTAAACCCCTTTTTCTTAGTAATAAGTCAACTCTTACTAACTGAAAGTGGCTTTGTTTCAGGCATCGTGTAAATAAAATATAACTAATTTGAGATCTGAGCAGAAATTATGTCATCCAAAGGGCAATTTTCCAGTTCTTTTAATTTGATGTGACATAAACCCATGTACAGTATTGCAGCAGGGAATTGCAAGCAAAAGCATAAAAAAACCTCAGAAATTATACAAATTGGAGTATTTTATATAAGACAATTAGTCAGGGATAATTTTGAGATGAAAATCCCAATAGAAATCAATTGGCAAAATTATTTTTGTTATTTTATTGTTGTAATGTAGTTGCAAAGTGAAACAATATATCATATAATGCTACTCACAGTTTCAGTTAGGGTTGTTGAAGACTTATAGCAATACATATCAAATTTTGTTTTCTCCTACACTATATACAGCTTTGAACTTGCAACAGATTCTTTCTATACATTCATACACTCTGAGAATTCTGACTTTTCAATCACATACTTTAATAAGTTTTAAAAAAGCAGGCAGACTTTCATAACCTAATATGTAATTATTTATGGGATCCCTAAAGGCTGGTCCAGTGTTGTAAAAAGAGATTGAAAGTAGATTGATGAAATGTAAATTGATTTGTCTCAAGAATGCACTTAAGAAAGACAGATTCCCAGGGCATCTTTTCCTTGATAGTGTGAAATGCTTTTGCAATTTCAGCCTAGGAGGAAAACTACTATTGAACAGATTCTTTCTGACCAACACATGCAGCTTTCAGAGCAACTAGTATTTAGCATTACAATTTGGATCATAAATTGTATCATTTAAACAAACACTAGTTAACATTTTAATCTGTTCATTATCAATTTTTACTTTTGCAGGTAAAATGGAAGCATTTGATATAATGCTTCAGGTGTGGAAAACTTCAATATGGAAATAAAGTGCCTAAACAGCTATAGGCAGTAATTGTATAGGAATACCTAAAACAACAATTGAAAAGTGAGCTGATGTCGCCTAAGAAAATGATACTGATGAATTCTTTGCTATGCAACATATTCTTTATTTTTTCTGGACCATTGGCTTTTTATAAAGCACATACACAAAAAGGAAAAAAACAAAACAAAACAAAAACTAAACCAGAATTTTCTGTGCAAAATTTCTGAATACTTGTAACTTCTGTGGACAAATAACAATCTCAGGATATGATCAGCTTCTTACATAATCTATCAGAAGAGCTAGATTATAGCATGCAGTAGAATACTGTGTTAATTCTGAACCCTGATGAGCACCTTTGGAGTTATAAATAGGTTTACTACATCAGAGTGCAAAAATATGTTTATTACATTTATAGCCGAGATGAGTGTCTCTGGTGCAGGCATGATCAGCAGTAGAGAATTCTAGTATGGCACACTCAAGTGGTTTCCTGAAGTGGGAGAACATCAGGAGCAGCCATGGGAGCTGTCAGGAGCCACAGGCTAACATGAGAGCACTGGGTGAGACCTGGCTTGGGCCAGAAGCAGCAGCAGCCAAGCCCCCCACATGCACAGAAGACAGCCTTAGGACTCTAGCTACCAGGAGTGCCACCCACAGGGTGGGCAAAGAGGGCATAGCAGGGCACTGTGCACAGCAAGGCAGGAGCTGCACCCTGCCAACCTGACCAGTGAGCAAAGACATCCACTCAGGAGAAACCCACGGCATGTCTGCAGAGTGTGCCTGGCTGTGCTGCAAGGACCTGCTGGCAGCACTGAGCACAGCGTGGGGGTGAGCCCATGTAAAGGAACTCCTCCATCCCAGGAGGAGGTGAGTGAGAATAATGGGGACAGTGAGAAATAGACCCCATTCCCAGGCTCAGCACTGGGCTCTGTTCTGCTTAACACCTTTCTATGATACAGAGTAGGAGCTGAATGCACCTTCAGTCAGTTCACAGATGACGCTAAATTGGGTGGAAGTGTTGATCTGCTGGAGGGTAGGAAGGCACTGCAGAGTGATACTGACAGGCTGGATCAATGGGCCAAGGCCAGTTGTATGAGGCTATAAATATTCTTGTGTGTAAATACTACATTCAGTTCTGGCCTCTCAAGACACTGGGGTGCAGGAGCATATCCAGAGAAGGGCAATGAAGGTGGCACGAGTACAAATCCCATGAAGAGCAGCTGAGGGAGCTGGGGTTGTTTAGCCTGGAGAAAACCAGCCTGAAGGGAGACCTTAATGTTCTCTACAACCACCTGAAAGGAGGTCGTAGGCAGGTAAGGGTCAGTCTCTTTTCCCAAGTAACAATTTGATAGGACAAGAGAAAAGTGCCCCAAGTTGTGCCAGGGAAGGTTTAGACTGGATATTAGGAAAAATTTCTTCACCTGTAGAATGATCAGTTATTGGCTGTTTGTCAATCCTAGTTCAATGCAGTAAACAAAATTCATATGTACTTTTACAGCACTGAAATCATTAGAGGGACCTTGGAATTTGTGGAGGTGTTTTGTTTTGTTTTGTTTTGTTTTTTTAATCTATCCACTGAAGAGTTAACACTTCCACCATTGTTCATAAATTCTAAATGATGAAAGATAAAATAGTCTCACTCTTCTTCAGACATCATAGAAAATAGACAACTTTTCTCTTAACAGAGAATGGAAATTAAGTAATTTGTAACAGTCAAATAGGCTAATGAATTCCAGAAAGTTTCTTTTACTGTATGTGATTGTTAAAGATACAGCACTTACTTTATTAACAGATATAAATAATGTAATATTTTTCATAGTCTAGAATGAAAAGTCTGAAATGTGATGTCTGCCTAGTTCAAATGACCCAGCAGTAGCAATACAAAACAGTTTGCAAGACAAAGGCCAACCGTTCTATTTTATGTTTTATTATTCAGTCATGTATCTGACTTGTATGGAGATGTATGTTTTTCTCTATGAAACATTTTCACGTTTCCTGCAAATTTAAATAAACTTTGTGAGAGTTGTTATTGAAACTGCAGTGTTGCAGCCAATTTTTTTACAGTTAAAAATGCTAAATGAGTAAAGCTGGATTAAGCTCTGCAGATACATTCTACAGTGTTTGTTGAACAGTCTAGATTTAATATGTGAGTTAGCAATAGATACATTACAGCACACTGGGGACACTTTAAAGAATTGTTATTATTCCTGTTTATTGGTGTGGTTTTTCTGCAGTTTAATGTACTGCACAGTAGAGTAATTGCTTTCAAGAAAACAGTAAGTATTAACCCCCAGTGAGTATGTTCTATGGAAAAACATGTTGTCTAAAATTAACAGGCAATGACACATTTTTCCTCTAGGTTCAGTTAGCTATTTTAGTTTTATCATATTTTATCCTTTTTATCCTTTTTATGCTTGAAGAAATCTTTTGTATTAACTTTGTTACTTGAACAGGGCCAAGCCATAAACTCAGGTAGATTTATTACTTCCTTCACCATTACATTTATCTAGCTTTTGTTATGGGGAACAGCAAATATACACAAATATCTTATTACCATACTTGCTAGAGGTGCAAGAACATAAAATGGAATTCTTATCATATAATGAAATAAATATGGCGTAATTTAAAAAGCATTTAATTTTTTCAGCAGAAAAACTAGTTTAAGATGGAGTGCTTGTATACAAAAGGCTGTGGAAGTGGCTCATGGAAAGCTTAAGTGATACTAGTTCCTCATAACCAATAGTATGCAGGGATATAAGATGACTTATGTTGTAATCTGCTGATTTTAACTTCCCAACACAAATTACCATGTGCCAGCTGGATCATTTGGAAACCAGGCAAAGGCTGAAGCTATCCAGAGAACTTCCTCTTTAACTGCTTTGTTAAGACAACCTCAAAATATAGTTGGTGTCTAAAACATTAACCAACTTGGCATCATTGTTTGAAAAAAGTTAAAAACTTGAAATAAAATAAAATAAAATAAAATAAAATAAAATAAAATAAAATAAAATAAAATAAAATAAAATAAAATAAAACAAAATAAAACAAAATAAAATAAGAATATAATAATACCTTTTTAACAATACAAAGTTGCATCAACTGGTATTATCAACAGCATTATTAGACAAAAACTAGTTTGATATTTCTGAGAAAGATGATATGCCAAAGAGTTTTGAATGCTCTGTAATATTATGCTGAAATGCTTGTGTCCTGGTTTAGGGCAAATTTGGGAGGAAACCTCCAAAGGGGTTCCTCTGGAAGGCAAACCGAAGTGGCCCCTCCCCCCAGCCACTCTGGGAAAAAAGAACTTCCTCGGAGAAAAGTGGAAAAACTATTTATTTAACAAAATGTCACCCTAGGACAGCTTGATATTATTATTATGATGATTACCTAATGGAACTTTATGTGGTATTGCTCACATAATGATATTTCGCCTCTATAAAGATTCAACTCCTAAATTCCTTCCTATCTGTCAGATGATGCTTCCCACATAACGACTCAGAAAACTCTGGGATAGTTTAAATTTTGATTTGTTAGAAGACCACATTAGGTTATTCACAGAATATATTTAATTTGAAGACTGGATATCTAGCAACTAGGTTGTAAAAGAATAAACCGAATAATTGAAAAAAAAGCCAAAAACTTTAATAAACATCTACCTATCTAGTGAAAATAAATGGCTTGCAACAAAACCCTTGCATGAGGTCACTTCAAGAGTAATTCTTAAAGAAATTTGATGTTGAAAATATGGAAACACATTCAGAGATTAAAAATCAATATACCTAAATATAGAACATTTGACAATTTAATGTATCTTAGAATTCAGGCACTTATTTGTTATTACTGTCCAATATCTTAACTCATTATTTAGAAAAAGTTTATCATGAAATGCAAAAGCTTATAGTTGTAGATATTCCTATTTTTATTTTCAAAACCCAATGAGATCAAAGAGATCCAAATTTAAAAGAAAATAAATGTTAAATTATAGAAGAACTATCTGTTTTGGGCAGCAAACAAATCAGAATCTTTATATTTTCTTTCCAAAGTGGAACTAGTAATTTTAAAATTTATTTAGTTCTTCTGTTATCTTCAGTTTTAGTAATATTTTTTATAAAAAATAAAAACTGTACTAAATGGTAAAATCTCTGCCTATTTTATGTCATTCTTGTTTTTAGTTTTCCTGCTGCTGCTCTGTGAAGGAAAACATGTCCCTTCAACATACTGGGGACATCTTTGGAAATTGACTGGAAGCAATAGAAATAATTTTTTTTCCTTCACTGACAGCTACCTGAAGAGGGTGGTGCTCGCCATCACATTTTTGACAAACACTAACACTTCATATACTCAAATATATGCTTCAGTGCTCATAGCTCTAATATGTTATCTGCAAGAATCCCCCCAGGAAACAGTTTAAAGGTTTACCAGTAACTTCAGTTTCTTAGTTTACTTAAAAAAAAAAAAAAATTGGTAGTCCTAAATCCAAACATATAATAATAAAACAACAGTTCAGGATGCATAAAAGAATTCATTAGATTAATTGGGTTTTTTTAAGTATTATGGTTAAGATATCAGTTTAGAAGCAGAAGTACGATT
Source organism: Phylloscopus collybita (assembly GCA_027886175.1). NCBI lineage: Eukaryota > Metazoa > Chordata > Aves > Passeriformes > Phylloscopidae > Phylloscopus > Phylloscopus collybita. The sequence goes on along the minus strand of JAJNNQ010000137.1, from coordinate 40,838,342 downwards.
CAGTGGATACAGTCCAGACACATCTATTTTTAAAAAAATACTTTTATGAGGTTAACCAAAACTTTTTTTCCTCATGCAAGTAAAAGTTCTTTAAGTGAATAAGTTTAGGACTGTTATGTTGAATCCATTTAATTAAAGGAGTTGGGGTTTTTTTAAAGTGTCTTGAAGAATCAGGAATTTAAGAGTTGTTATTTTGTGTTTAGATTAAGCCATTTCCCCAATTCCTTTAAGTCAAAATCAATAAAAGTGTCTTCACCTATTTTTTAGGATTTAAATAAAATTTTGCATTCAGTTGCTAAGTCTCACCAAAAATAAGAGGATAACTGTATTATAACAGACCACTAACTTCTGTTAGTTTAGAAAAACAGTAGCACAGAATTATTAATTGTACCATACACAGGCTGAAAGATGGATAACTATTGCAGAATAAATATTGATTTTGTGTGCTCCTTATGTCCTTATGTGAAAGTATTTAAATAATGATTTCCATTAGATAAAATGCAAATGTATGTTATTTGTACACGACTGGAACACTGAAGACACCCCTCAAGAAATAGAACTCCTGCTGCCTCTAAGACCAGAGATCCCTAAACCAAGAAATGCAAATGACTTAAGCAGAAATATGTCCCATAATGCTACTGATAGCTATGACTGCTATTTCATAAAAAAATAAATACAGTACCTTGCTCTAGTAAGGCATGTCATCTGGTGCAAAATAATCTGCTTGGACAATACAAGGGCATAAGGAAACACATAATAAATATCAAAATGTATTCCCTCAGACTGAAACATTGGATAAAATTTTCATAGACAACATAGACTCCAAATTATCAGGCAAGTTCATGGTTTGAGCATCCGTCAAAGGCAGATATTTTAAATTATTCAGAGACTCTTCAGATTTGAGGGTAATTTAATACACACTACACTATTAACCACCCTACAATCTGCCATCATGTTGCCACTCATTTTTGAAGGGTTCTTACTTAGATTGTTTTAATTCACTAAAATTTGCAGCTCAGCTGCAAATGTTGCTGTCACTATTTGCCATTTTTCTGCTATTCAAACCGTGAAGTTCCTCAGCCACACAGTAGGTGAACAGGGAAGGCATTGTGGATGAAATAACATGTAATTAAATAAATAATAAAGGAAATAAATTTAAGTATACAATACTGTCACATAATAAAGATATAAGTTGTACTGTGCAGTAGGAAAATATTCATTGTGAAGTACAGTGACTCAAGAAGACAAGGTGAGGTGACTTGAGGCTAAGTGTGATCACATTTTTCAGTCACTTTTACCTAGTGAGAAATGAGGAAGGATGAAGGAAAAAAAAAAAGTTTGTATGTTGGGATTGCCATGTGATTCTATAGAAACAAGTTTATGAAAAATTTGGACCAGAAGATTTTTGAGGTGCACAACAAACAAACAAACAAACAAACCCAGCAACAACATGATAGGGATTGACAGTACAAAATGTAGAAAATTTTAAGGCACCAGTAAATGGAATAATATTCATTGAAATGCCATCTTTTAAAAAGAATACTAAATTCCTCTCATGCTGTGTATGCGTTGAGAGTCCTCAACAAAAGCACTCAGCATGGACAAATCATAAACAAGGAAAAAAAATTTGGAATAAAATCCAGATCAATCACACAAATTATCTATACTCTTTGAATATAGAGAAAAAAAACCCTACGTTCTTTTTTAAATGACCCACTAATGAAATGGAAGTAATTTCATTACAGATGCAGAATCTACAAAAACCTTGTCTTATTAAAATCTCCTGTGATTATTTTCCCTGGAGAAGTGAGAAGGATTTGAAGATTTGGAAGAAAATCAAGAATAGTACTGAAAAGAGGTAAAAGGGTCACTGCTTGAAAAACTAAAATAGCTGAAACTTCTTACTCAGTTCTGTGAGTGTGTGAACACTGGAAATAACACTGCCAGAGAGTGTGTAATTGTCCAAGGGCTAGCCTGAACTTGTGTTGTACAGTAATCTTGCTGTGTATCCATTCTGTCTGGACATAAATTGATGCTAGGAACAGCTTAAAGGAGTGAGATCTCTTCCATTAAAAGTGGATACTTCCCTGGATCATGATCTTGTGCTAAAGTACCTTATCAGTATGGAATGAATGGCTCTACTAGAAATATCTGCTACTTCCAGTCCCATTCATACACACAGCACCAACATAGAAACAAGAAACATCCTGCAGCTTTGCAGCAATTGAAATCATGATGTTATAATGCCATTTTAATGCATATGGTTGTTCACAGATTAATGATCAGGTTTGTGATGGGTTGACAGGGTCTGCTCAAAGTATATGAGTAAAATGAGCTAAGGAACTGATAAAGACCCTACAATAATGCTGACTCCATCAAAATAAATAAAACACCACACTATACTTTTATGGCCCTGATATGAGCTCAAGGACACTGTCAAATTCTTACATATTCTAAATTGCTCCTTTTTATTATGCCTTCTTGAGTGCATTACCAGAATTTTATTAGTCACTTCTCAACTCTCCTCTTTATTTTCACTTAATATATTTACCTGAATGTATAAGGTACAGTAAGCTAAACAAATATACATTAAATAAATTCTTTTGACTTGACTCTTGGAATTTTTTTTTCCCATTTTGAAGACACTTTCTTCATGCTTTGCCAATATATATTTATGCAATCTCTTTTTAGAAATCTTCCAGAGTGCTTAGAAACTTCCAATTTGTGACAGTTATCTGAACCTACTCCAGTACTTTTGGAAAGATTTTCCTACTAGAATTTCTTCTTTATTGAAACCTATAGCTTTTTGTCTGAGCTGTAGCAAATTATTGCTTCTTATTGTAGTATCAGTCACTGGAATGTATTCCTCATGTGATTTATCACATGATTGATGAAAAGTAATTAACCAGCAATCTCTGAATTACAGATACAGAATCAAATTGGGAAATCACAAAATGTTTGTAAACACCTACAAATTTCATCACCCTTGTAAGAGTAATCCCCAGAATTCCTCACTCTCATCTGCCCCATCACTCACCAAATATTCTTGGATATGTGCCCTTCTCCCTACTCTCCTGCAGGTAGACCTGGGTTAGAAATGCTACCCACTGTTTCCAGGAGTACCTTCTCTTACATGCTTTGCTAGAGATGGAAAGGTGGCTTCTAATTTTATGTGCAGCCTTGTTACTCCCCACAACCCACTAATCCACACACCAGTGAGAAACCACCTGTCAGGTCATATACACAAACCTGATTGTGAGTCCCTACTTGATCCCCTCCCTAGTGTCAAATGCCTATTTAGATTTAAACTCCTCATGGCACTCAAAGGGAAATATGTTCAGACAGACCTGGGAAAATGCTCACATGGAACCCAGCCTGATTACTGCACTGTTGTGCAAAATCCACCATCACAAATTTCTGTGCTTCTTTTACGTGTCTTTCCAAACCAACTATTTTGCTCAGAATTCTCAGCCTACAAAACCTACTTTCCCTTCATGGATTGAAATAAAATTTCTTGGCCTGGATTGTTTTGGAAAAACTCAACAGCGCTCTTCCTAGTTTATTTTTCCTATTTGTTTACAGATAGCTATTTAATTATGTCCCTCTTTAAAGCATGTTTGAATTTTCCATTACTCATAGATGTTATACTCAAAGTTTTGTTACCGGTAAAAGAGAAGACATGGCACTAAGAATCATTATTTGGCCCATCATAGCCTAATAAACATATCAAGTTATCTGATATAATATATAGGAGTCCTTTACAGCTATAAAGTTTGTATAAAACCTTCCAGTTATGTACCCCCTTTCTCTGGTGTCAAAGCCACCCTCCCAAAAACTGTCTGGCCCTAATTCTGTCAATTCAGTTTTGCTCAAAGAGAAGGAAGTTACTAAAAGCAATTAATATGCTGAGAGATTTGCTGTGACCTCATGGTGATGACTTCTCTCTCCTCCCTCTGGGAGAAGTGTGATGTAGAACTTCCTTTCAGATCACTTGTACTCTGCCTGGGTTTCGCTCTTTGCCTGCTTGTCCTGAGGGAAAAGTTTGCTCAAGAGCATGCTTCTTAGCTTTACTGCTCTAACTTACATGGGATACATGTACATGCTAGCTCATCTGAACACTACTTGCTCCTCAGATTCAAACAACTAAACTCTATTGAGCGGTGTTCAATTGCAGCAATTTAAAAATATTTAGCACCTGTGTTAGGCCATGTAGAAAATAGGGTGGCCTCAAAAAGGCACCCTTTTTTTTTAAGTCACAGTCATTAATACTGTACTCCATGAAGTGTAGTTTTATGTGGCATGTAGAGCTATATGGTGCACACTATGCAGTATTGTGTTCTTGTCTTGGGTTGTGGAGCCAGGGGTGTGCATTCTATTTTCATTTGTTAAAAGCAGTTGAGGAGATGTTTTTCTTTATCTCTTGTAACTCAAGGGGGGAGAGGCTGGACGCCTTCTGACAACGGGACATTAACACCTCCCCAGGCTATACCCCGGCATTCCATCATCCTATTGTGAGATGCACCACATCCTCCCTGGCAGTGGGAGGGGGGGCAGGCAGTTTCTACCTGGATAAAACTGAGACACAGGAACAGGAAAACATCCAGCTTTCACCCAATTTCTGGGAGGAAGACCGGACCTCATCTCACCAACACCAAACCCCATCTCACCATCACCAGACCCCTCCTCACCACCCCTGGACCCTTTTGCTACAGGATCATCTCTACTTCAACAGACCCACATCTGCCACTCCAGGAGGACCCACTTTTGGACTGCTTTCAACACCCTGACCAGAAGGGTGTCAGGTTGTAGCCCTGACTCTGTCAGGGTTTTCCAAAATTGTTGTTTGTTTGTTTGTTTGCTGGTTTGGTTGGGTGGTTTTGTTTTTCTACTACATTTGTATTATTAATATTCCTAGTAAAGAACTGTTATTCCTATTCCCAAATCTTTGCCTGAAAGCCCTTAACTGCAAAATTATAATTTGGCGGGGGAGGGGTGAGGGGTTTACATTCTCCATTCTAAGGGAAACCCCAGTTTCCCTGGCAGATACCTGTCTTTCCAAACCAAGACAGTTCTCTAGGCCATGCTGTATAGTTTCTCACTACTTGAGAAAAATTCTTCAAATTGGTTTATTTTAGGACAAGATGAAGAAACCTTAAATCAGTCTCTTCCCTATAAAAAATTCACACCCAGAAGAAGTCAGTAGCGTTAGTGAAAAGAACTGCACAAGATACTGAGAAATCACAGAAATCTATTGTGCAACGATAAATAAAATGTATTCTCCAAAGCATAAATCTAAACAGTTTATCAGCTGCGTATAGGAGTCCTACATGCTCTATTTCTTACTAATATTTAACCACCAAAACACCTGAAGAAATATTTAGGATTGGGAAACATATTTTAACTAATAACAAGGGAAATAAGTTGAATGGTAGAACACATTTACAGACAGTGAGGTTTACTTGTGTATAGACTCTCTTGATGGACACTGCAGGAGCACCAATGTCTTTGGAAATTTAAAACTGGAGAGGACAAAGTATTTCAAATTGTTTTTAGGGAATAATTTTTCATTAATAGTAAGATGAACTGCATTATACCTTGATGAAACATCTATCTATGATTCAAATTATCTTAAGAACATTCCCTGCAGGTATCAAGTAGATATAAAATATCACTAAGTATTGAAAAGCCTTTGTATATACCATGCAGAATCTTAGTTTCTCTTGGTTTATGTTTTATTCTATTTTATATAAACAGAATTCTTATTTTACAGTCTATCCATGAAGACAAAGCTGCCGTTTTTTATCAAATTTAATCCAATAAGTTCTTCTTTGCTTGTCAGATTATAAATTTTTATTTTGAACTCCTTGTTAAACTTTGTTGTTACTTAGAAAATAAAATCTAAGTTTATGACTAAGGTAAGTTTTAATTCAAGATACAAGACCCACTTTTCCAGTAGAGTATAGCATCAATGTTTTTATTAGCTTTTCCAAGTGTCTGGCAACAGACCAGGGAGCACTTCTATATAAATGATAATTTCTGGCATTCAGGCAGTTTTTCCTATTTTCTTTTGAGCAATTATAAGCAGAGTGCAAGATGAAAACAAAGCTGTTTAGCTGCTAGAAATAGCTACCAACTCATATTGGTAAATTAGGGATTATATTTTTTGTTCTGAACTACACCAGTGAGGCAGGGCATAACAGAGTATTTTAAGTTGATTTATTAATCTGAAATGTGGATTTAATTGACTCTTAATCTATCTGTAAAGCACTCTACAAAGGCCCTCTCACTCAATAATCTTAAAGTAACTTTATCAGTAGTAGAGATGATAGCAATGCACTCGCTAGGTTAACATACTAAACTAGTTGACTTTATCAGAGGAAAGAAGTATTGCTTTAGCACTGGTCACTGAAATATGCACTCCGACATGCTATGACATAATTGCATTCATGCAGCTGGACAGATTTTCTTATCATTTGCCCTTGTTTACAATTGTAATTAATTTTCATTCTCTCAGCCAAATCTTGAAGCACATGGAAAGACTAGAGGTATTCTTTATAACCTGACTAGAAAAAAAGAATCACCATAGAGCAATGAAAATCTTACCAATTAGAATAATTTATTTTTAAAGGGGATATCTTTTTGGCAGCTTGATCAGATATCCTGTTATTCAGAGGTAACTTATTGTAGTAAACAAAAAAATTCTAACCTTTCTAATTAGATGGAGGTTTCTGAAATTCTGAAAACCACTTTCTCAACTAAAGGATTTTGAAACCTTTTTGAAACCTTTACCTCCCTTCAGAGGGAAAAAAATATTCTACAAGAAACAGGGCACAATGCAGAGTGAAGGGAGAGCCTTTTTGGTTGCTATACCAACTCTTATTGCCTTGCATGGAACCTAAAGATGGAGGGATGCCCACACACATGAAAGACAGGAGAAGAGACAGTCCTACATCTTGTGTTATCACTAGGGGTACTTTCCTGTTAGGTCTGTGGCTTCATGAGCTGCAGCTGGCCTCTCCTCTTCTGCTCTGCCATCATTAGGTAGGCAGCAGAACCATGACTCCTTCTTAGAGAGGCTATTATTCTCCCAAATAATTGCTTATTTTATTTCTGCATCAAGTCTGCCCTTCTTTTTTCCACTCCAGCCTTGTATCCTTCCTGGCAAGCCATCCTCAATGTTCACATCATCACCTGTAAAGGACTACAAGTTTTATTGAGCTGAACTGACAGTGCCAGAAAAAAAATCTCTTGATCATCCTTACTGACAATTCAGCCTTCTCACCTCTTCGGGGGCTGTCAGAGATATTCCCAAATACTGTGCTCAGGTTCCCCAACAATCTTCAATCTTTTCTGTTCAGCACTTGCGGCAAAAAAATATATTCCCTAGAAACATCAGCTGAAAACATGTCCCTAAATCAGGACACATGTCCTTCTCACTACATTTTCCATAGCCTTCCATGTTTGGCCTTATGTTTTTGCATGGCAAGGATTTGGTAGGGGAGTGGGTGTGAGTGAGTGGGGCTCCAGGGGCCTGTCTGTGACAAGCTGCTGGAAACTTCCCCCATGTCTCAGAGCCAGTGCCAGCTGGCTCCAAGATGGACCTGGGTGGCCTATACTGGCCAAGGCCGAGCCCATCAGAGACACTGGTAGCACCTGTGTATATGTTAAATAATGTATTTAACAGGAAAGATGCTATTGAAGCAATAACAGCCAGAGAAAAGGGCAGTGAGAATATGTGAGAACAGCTGCCCTTCGGATACCAAGGTCGGTGGAGGAGAAGGATGAGATGGTCCAGGCCTGAGGACAGAGATTCCCCTGCATTCTGTGATGCAGACTATTGTGAGGCCATTGCCCCACTTTAACCCATGGAGGTCCACGAGGAAGAAAATATTCATCTGCAGCTCATGAAAAGGGCTCCACGCGAGAGCAGGTGAAGGCCCAAAAGAGGCTCTGACCCATTGAGGAGCCTGCAGGTTTTCTGGGCAGGACCTGTAATCCTCTGGAGACCCATGCTGGATCAGTGATGCTACTTTTAAGATTTGGTTTTACTTTTCATAATCCTACTGTGATTAGGTTGCTAATAAATTAAATTGATTTCCCCTCATTCAATCTGTGTTGACCAAGACAGGAGTAGTCTCTCCCAGTCCTTAACCAAGGAGCTTTTCTTGCATCTTCTGTCCTCTGTCCATCTGAGGAGGGGAGGGATAGAGTGGCTGTGGTGGGCACTTGGATCCCATCTGGGGCAAACCCACCACAGGCTTCTCAGTAGCCCCAATTCCTTGAACTCATATGCTCGTGTATTGTGCCTCTATAGCTTCTAGTATTAGATGTGACCAGATTATACTTTTTCAGCACAGTATTTTATTCCATAAGGCTGTAATTTTTTTCCATAGCTAAACAGCTAAGTATTCTCTTTGTAGTTCTTTCCAGAATATGCTTCATATTGGACATTCAGTCTGGGACAATAGATTCTACAGTTTGTTTTTATTTGCTCTGTCCTCTCCTCAGCTTCTCACATTTTTAGTTTCTAAGTTTATATATTAGTAATAAAACCAAGATGTCAAAAATACATTTCAGTCTAGAATACGCGCAACTAGAAACATTTCCATTGTTAGGGGTTTTTTTCAATGGAAGGAAGAAATATTTTCAAGATGGGATTAAAAAACCCAGCAATAAACCACTTTTTGACATTAAGTTCTACTTTTAGAGAATTTGCAATAAAATCAAAGCAATCATAGAATCACAGAGCATCTTGGGTTGACAGGGACCTTGAAGATCAACCCCCCTGCTGTGGGCAGAGACACCTTTCAGTAGATCAGGTTACTCAGAGCTTCATCCAATGTGGCTTTGAACATTTCTGGGAATGGGACACCCACAACCCTGGGCAGAAGTGGTGAGCTGTAATTTTTTCCCTCATATAAGAAGAAAGTCATGTTCTTCTCTTTTCACATAAGTTTTGTATTTAAGAAAAGTGGAAAAGGAATTTCTTCTGCATTTGGGCACATCCCAGAGCATCTTAACCACATATATCCCTCTTTTGTTATATGAATATTGCATGGATACATGATAGCTTTATAAAAGATTTTTTTAGAGCTCTGGAAACAGGGCAGTCTTGGCTTAAAAGTTTGTTTAGTGAAAGAAAATTAACTGATTCCCTTATTTCAGATAAGTTCCCTATACATTATATTACCCAAAAATTAACCTAGTTTGAAGAAAATATTATTTATTCTATTCCTTCTTTTCTGTACTACTCTTTCTGTCTGTTTGTATTCTGTACTTCTTTTTTTCTACCTTCCAGATTTTTCTTCTCCATAGGACAATTAGTACCCTAAATAATTTATGAACTAGAAAATAGTGTCTCAGTTTTGGAGTCGATATGTGTAGCTTGCTGGGTTCTTTAGTGATAAGTCTGTGTATGTGTTCTGTCAGAGGAATTATTATAAAGTGACTGTTTCCAGTGGACCTTGTTAATCTTCAGAACATCTGTCTCTTTCATAACTCCCACATAAAATTCTGTCATGAATAAAGAAATCTATATGATATCTAAGTTATGCAGGAACACTACTCACAGTCTGTTTCTGTGCTTCTTAGTTTTGGGTAGAAACAAAGACAACCACAGTAGCAGACATTCAGTGTCCTTGCAGTCTCATTCCATCCTAGATCACGTTTGCGTGATCCATTTAGATGTGTGAAGGTAAGCTCTCGGGAAAAACTTTCAGATTCCTCCTTGTCACTCTTTTGTGTTTCCCACAGGAAAGCAAAAAATTTAAGCAACCTTATACAAAATCATTCTCTATTACCTCATCTTTATCCCTCTGATCAGTCCTGTATATGCTTCATCAATATCTCTCAACACGAAAATCTTATCTCTGCTCAACAACACCCATCTTTGATGCACTTTAAGATATCTAATTTGCATTTTTTCCAGACACAGTGCACTGGTAGCTCATGGTCAACTAATAATCTGGGGCTTTGTCTTCCTCTCTTTCCAAATTATAAGATCTCAGTTTCTAGTAGGAACTGTTCTTAGGCCCCAAGAGTGACCCTGGCCCTTGTGCTATGGAATGATATTCTACTTCTACTTCTAGCCTCATTTATATCAATAGGACTGTGCTGAAAATATTTCCCTATGGAGACTGGGTTTCCTTTTGTGTAAATTTTATCAAAAACAAGGAAATACTTAAAAAATGCTTTGCTTTACATATCAAAATTAATTTGATATCACATTTGTTAATTTCCTCTAAGCATAATTCCATATTTTGCAGGGATCATAGAGGCATTATAAGTTTTTGGATTAGTTTAATTGTCTAGACTCAAAAAAACCCATATCCTCTCCACCCCCCCCCCCCCCCCCCAAAAGCCTGGTATTTTTATTTTTTTTTTCCCTAGGACTAGTTTCAGAAATATGTCTTTGAGAAGTTAGCTTAATTTACATCATATTGAGGATGGTTTCAGCAGCTGTTAGGAGTGGTCCAGTGTAAATAAAGCTAAGTTCCAGATTGTGGAACAATTGTGTCAGAAATTTAAATTAAGGACTTCAATTTTTACTACGAACAATGATTCATAATAACCCCCTATAAACTTGAAATATTTTGTTGGCTTTTAGAAATAACAGAAGTCAACATTAAGTAGCTCCTTCACTTGCCCTAAATTGGTAATAATTTGTAAACGCTGTTTCAGGGAGGCAGATGATTTGCTAGTGTTATCCACAGTGAAATTATACATTTAATTTCTCTTAAGTTCCAAAGCTATAATAGCTTCCATTAAAAATAATTGTTTAATATATTGCTTATTTACACCTAGAAAGTATATATACAGGGAAAACTCTACACCAGGGAGCAGAATATATATAGGACTTACAACCAGCTGTACTTTGCAAACATTTTAATTTCTAGTAGGAATTCAAGCAATCCTTAAACTTTGTCTGACCCATGACTTCACACAGTTTTAAAAAGGAAAAAAAAGGCTGATACACTAACTTACTAACACAGTAGTCTTTCACTACTACATAATTTGGGAGATAACTCTATAACAGACAGCCCAAATAGGAAGCAATTATTGTGATAAGCACAGAAATTTTGTCCTTTAAAGCATCTTCTAACGTATTGCCAAAATACTGTTTCTGAACAACAATTTGATAACAGTTGATTTTATTGTATTAATATTTTCAGTGGGAAATATTGCCAATGATGTAAGTGATAAATATAAGTATATCTACCATATTTAAGGATATATGTGTTGTTAATAGTCACATATCTCATCGTATGCAGTATTTCAAGTTACATTACTACTTGTTAATAATACAAAAAAAAAGCCAAATGTTCTGGAAGCAAGTCACTCAGAGTACAGTTCTCTCAACAGTGCTTTTCTTTCTCTGTTTCTTATATCAATTATTCTTAACTCTGTGTCAGCTCAGTGTAATTTTAGAATGAGCTACTATATGCATAAAAGAAAATCTTTGTCTCATTGTTCCTCTTTTGGTTGGAATAGCTTGCAGTTAAATCTGTCATAGTCTTTTTTCGGCTTTCAGTCATAATCAGTAAAGTTGACAGTACTGAAATATAAATCATATGTAATCTACAGTGTTCAGCTATATCCTTTTCTATTGTAAATAATATATTTTTTTAATTCTTTGGTCCTAAATAAAGATATACTTACAGGATTTGGGGGGGGGTGTGTTTCTTTCGGTTAATTGGGAGGTTTTTGTTGGTAGATGTTCAACTATCTTATTGCTGTTTATTTACAACTGAGTAAACCCTTTAGCAGATGCCAATTCAATTGCCTTAATCTTGCTGTATTGTGAAAGGTGATCAGAGCTAAACCTAGAACGGAAAAATAAATATGCTTTCCACTCAAGCTATAATTTAAGCACCCATGTGGTCAATATTTTGTTTGTAGCTATGTTTTTGTGGGTTTTGTCCAAGTCCCTTTAAAACTACAAAGAAAGAGAACTTTATCTGCTATAATCTTATGCTATTTGCTGACTACGTAGATTTAGTTTTTGTATCATAGTGGGAGGAAAAAAAACCAAAAAAAACCAAAAAAACACCCCCAAAACAAAGATCAAGGAATAGTTTATCTGTAATGTGGTAGATCTACATTTTAAACTGGATGCTGTCTCAACAGTGGAATTTGTGTAGGGCCTTAATTTCCCATATAAAACCATGTAAAAATTCCTCAGATTACAATATTACCTGAAAGGTAAAGTCATTCAGGATGATATAAGGGGTGTCACCAGTCTCCAGCCAGCTATCCTCAAGACGGTCCCAGAAGCAGTTCTATGTTCAATAGTGCAGCAAACTCATCAACCAGTTTCTAAATAAGCCAAGGAAAAAGAACTGTTCCTTGAAAACTATAAAAGGCTTACAGGATTCCATGCTTTGGAAAGCCTATTTCTTAGAAAAATTAGCAGCATGTCACAGTGTAAAACTTGATCTCTCCTAGGTGCTTGTGCCATTTGTCAGATGTTGAAAGACTGAATAGCTTTTTGCTTGTAAGAATAGGCACTGCAATGAAATGGAGTCAACTGGGCTGTGAGCAGTGAAGATACAACACTCACAAAAGAGGAAAATTTTATAAAGGCACATTTAGAGCCAACACCAACAGAAAACTTCCCCAAAGAGAGATGAAGACTAATGAATGACCACTGTATAATTTTTGGAAAGATCTTTCAATAGAAAAAGTCAAGGAATAACAAAGCTAGAATTACAGAAACAAGTAACCTCTGTAAGAATAACACTATCATGGCCAGCTAGTGACTATGGACAGAGCTGGAGAGCAAAATTCAGAAGAGGCTATGTTTTTGGTTTGGTTTTGTTATGTATTCTTGGCAGGGGGGAGGGGAAGGGGGAGGGAGGGAGGGAGGGAGGGAGGGAAGGATAGGGAGGGAGGGAGGGAGGGAGGGAGGGAGGGAGGGAAAGGGAGGGTTTATTAACATGATTCCCTTTGTAAAAAACAACAAAAAAAAATTCTCTGCCCCATTGTCCCCAAAAACAACAACATTACCACAGGAGGGAAAATAAAGCAAACTAAATAAATATCTAGGGTCATCAGTAAGGAAATTAAAAAAAAAAAAAAAAACAAAAAAAAAACAAAAAAAAACAAAACAAAAAAAAAAAAAAACAGAATTTATTAAAATATAAAAGAGCACCTTTGGGGGCCTATCAACATCATACAATGTTTAACAGAAATTCTAAGCAGCAGGCATCCAGAACCCATGGACATATCTTTAAAGCTGTGTGTTTGTGTCACTCAAGAGAATAAAACCCTCATTCCATTTTATTATTTATCTTAGTAATAGAGTGTTTTGTTTGCTTCTTGTTTTTAAAAAAGTCACTATACTTAAAAATACACTCATTAACAGAGTAAGATTTCTTCTTTTAAAAGGATAATAATGAACTTAATATTTGGAAATGTTTAGTTTTGGATTGTGGAGGCTTGTGGAGCCAACCAGAACCTTCACAGTAATGAGTTTATTCTTAATAAGGTCATGATTTTCATTATATTATAAAATTATATTCTTTTTACCCAGACAGAATAAGGAAAAATCTTCAAATAGTGAGTTTTGTTTTTAATTGTGGGAGTATAAATAAATATCTTTGCTAAACAGGAGATGCAGATTTCATTATTTATATCTTGATTAATGTCTTTACTACAAATTTGTAAAATAAAACCTCATAGATTGTGGCTTATATTAATAAACCACATGAAGAATTCTGTAACTCTTTTTGATGTGGGAAAAAAATCTCATTCAAACACACAGATTTTCACAATGGGAAATGCAGACAAAGTACAGTGACACTGCTCTTTATGGAGTGGGGAATCAATGTCAGACTCTCATAATTATATCAACATGAACACAAGAGCTACCCTTTGTATCAGTCCCCTCTACAAAACTGCTATTAAAACTGAACAAACTCCTTAGAACTCCTTAGCAGCTGAGATCTGCTTGGGCATTCCTTTTATTTTTTTCATCATTTATCCCAGAGTGTTGTATGTCAGGAGCAAAACAGAAATGAGAATGGTGAACTTGTCAATTATTCTTCTGTTTAAAAAAAAAAAAAAAAAAGTGTTCTTATCTGAGTTCAAGAGGTGTTATATCAGTAAAGGGTTGAGGTACACTACAGGGCTTTTTCTTAAATCAGCAAACAAAAAGACAAAGCATATTCTACTGACTGCCAGATGATTCCTCTGTGGTATTCTCTGTGAAACAAAGTGTATACAACAGAAATTGCAGCAGTTATTTTAGACTGTAATGTTGGAAAACCAAGGATGGAGGCAAAATTTTGTTCTTATAAGAATGACAATTGTAGGGATAGAAACCAACCTTCTACATATCAAAAGGTAACCACATGTGTCACTGGAAACATTAATTTCTCCTTTCTTTCAGGAACTCTCTGGTTCAAATTTTTCTGGCTGAGCATGCCTTGCTTCAGAGGACCCACCAGGATTCCATGCAGATTTTGCAGAGTCAAAGACTGCATTAAGACACCCTGTTCAGAGAATGATTAGTACCATTTTAACACAGCTTCCCTACTCTTCCCTTCCCAAGTAGAAAAGTGAATAAGACATCCCACAAAATGGGTAGTTTGATATATTTATTTAATATATATATGTATTTAGTAGTTATTAAAAATACTATTCTGAACCTATTCATTCCATCCTCATTTGGCCTATGTATATGTCCATTTTGGGGCAGATAGAATACAAATTGAGAACTGGATTTATAATCATTAATTACCAATGGCATTTAACATTTTTAGAAACCGTACTTTATGATAGTCTATTTTTCAAAAACTGTGTTTTAATTTAATTTTTTAAAACATACATTACTTTAGAATTAAGGTGAAACAAAATTTTCTTTTGTTAAATGAAATAGATCTGAATTTTTATTTTAAACTCTGATCACATATTTTATGTTCAGATGTGCTGATAAACCCTACTCACAATCCATAATCTCCCGCTATAACTACGCATCATACATAGGCAGCAGTTCACTGTAAACTGGCCAAACTGAGTATAACATTAGCATACATTAATTTGCAAAACTCTGTACCAATCAAGTCTCTTGTCCCTCATCCCAGCATGACTGAGCACAAATATAGCAAAAAATATGATCTGTACTTATCTTCTTTAAATCATGTACAATTGGCCAGAGTTTCCATATAGGAATGCATCTGTTTCATAAACCCATGAGCATATGGAATGGTGCTTTCAGCTGCATTGAACTCAGAAGTTTTATATAATATTAAATGTAAAAAAATGCTAAGTATTAATCTGACAGATAAACGATCAGGGAAATTACCTTCATCGATACAGATAAGTATCCTACTACCCAGAATGGTCTAAATACTGGACATGTTCTGAATAAAGGTAATTTCCCTACTAACAGCCTTTTAAATAGTTTTTTATTACTGTGCAGCCCAAATGAAGCTGATAATTTCATAACTCTGAAATATATTACACAGTTTACTTATTTTTGAAGAATATCTATTGTTTTCACACAGGCTATCATTGTCTTTACAGTTATGTAAAATGGTATTTTCTGTAGGTAAAGCTTGAGACAGACACTATTTAACAGGTTCCATACTAACATCTAAGTAAGCATTACTGTTTATACATGACATGCTTGATCATAGTTACCAATTTGTTGTAATGAGCATGTGTCCTAGGTTACAATGTAAAATTGTCCCCAAGGTATGTATTCTATCCCCATGAGCCATTGGAGCCAAGGTGGGGCAGTGTTTTCCTTATCTTCTGTTAACGAGCCTAACAATGCCTTGCCACATGACTCATAGATAACTTCCTCCGGGAGTTATCTCTGTTTAATGGGCCATCAAGGACCCACTGCATGACTCATAGAATGAGATCATCCCATTGTGAGATGCTCTGCCCAGGGGGAGGAGCCAAGCATTCCCACCTGGATATAATCCAGGGTTTGAGACATCACAAGCTGTTTTTATCCACTGGACTCCCAGAGGAGACAAGACCTACCAGATGAAATCACTGCTTTGACAAGAACATCTCATCTGGTTCCACTGGATTCCTGGAGGAAGACTGGACCCTTTTCTCTCAGGATCATCTCTACTCCACCAGAACCACATCCGCCACTCCAGGAGGACTTACCTTTGGACTGCTTCAAACACCCTGACCAACAGGGTGTCAGGTTGTATTGTTCCATTTATTTTATTTTACCTTTTTTTTCCTCTCTTCTCCTATTAAATTGTATCTCTGACTGAGAGTCTCACTGGTTTTGCTTTCAGACCAGCACAGCATGTTATTGCTTTGTGAGGGAATTTTCCAACTTTTTTTTAGGAATAACTTCAAACATTTATCAAGTGTTTTATGATCTAAAGCAAATCCAAGATAACTGACAAAAGACTATTTTTTAAATTACCTTTAATACACTACAGGCTACAATTCTAAAATCACAAAAACCATGCTTCAAAGAATGGAATTTTTCAATTTAATATTGACAGCTAAGTAAATCAGTTGAAAATCATAAAAAGAATGTAAGCCAAACAATCAAATTTGTGCATGAATTGTGCTTCTTGGACTTACATTATTTATTGCTATATCCTTCTAAAAAATTACAAATGATCCATTATCTTTATTTTTCAAAAATTGGGAGCTTTTAAACTTGTGAACTATTGCACATCAGCAAATGGGAAATAGACAATTTATGGCAGACAGGATAATTCAGAAAGTCCTTATTCATTTACTTACATCTTTATTGCATTTCAGAATTGTGTCTCCATGGCCTTCTCCTATCCTCTTTTCCTTCCCTAGTTCTTTTATGAATGCCCTATTAGCCTATGTAAAGAGAAGTGTTTGAGCCAAGCTTCTCTTAAAGATCAGAGAATTCTTAAAGATGACCGAATTTCACTTCAGTTTCCCAAATTTAATAGCATGTATTTAAAAATTTAAACAGCCAGTGACTAAACAAGAAACAACTTAAACCAATCAGAAACATGTTATTACAGTCAATGTCCTAAATACTGAAAATGTACAATACGCAGAGAAGGTATTCCACTCTTACTTCGATTCATATCTCCAGAGATCTGCCTCCACAAAAATAAGTGGAGGACTGGGTAAATATAGGTTTTAAACCAATAGAAAAATACACTTTTTAAAAACTTCCAGTGAGTTATGGAAGAATATTAATAAGTTTTAAGGATTGTAATATTTATATCCTTTCAATAGATGGAAGTACAGAGTAATCAGTGGAAAAGCAAAGCTGAGATGATTATACCAGAGATTTGTTCTGTATTACACAGTAAGTGGAAGAAACTCTTTGATTACAGAAGGCACAGAAAACATGACTGAATTAAGTCTAGCAACTAAAAGTAGCATCTCTTCATTTCTTCCAAGTCGTGATCAAATCAGTTTCTGCAGATCACTTCCTTCTCCTGTAAAGCTACATAATGTAGAGATAGTGCAAAGATATCCAGGAGACACTTGATCCTCTTTGAACTACAGCCTGCAAGAATTTAATGACTTAGAGTTATACATGGATCAAAATAGCACAACTAGCGCTTAAAAATGGCAAAATGGCCGTTCTCACTTAAATTGTCACTGGTGTCTAACAAGATGATTGAGGACTATCCCTCATGGTGTAGTTGTGGCAAAAAAACAACCTTACCATATTTCTGCAGTTTTAAATGGATCAGAACATACATCTTCCATATTTTTATTTAAAACAAGTGCAAATTATCCTACTCCACCTATGTCAACAAGGTAACTGACAGAATTGGATTTTTTTTGAAAATGAGCTTTACTTACACCCACTGGGTGGAGCATCTCACAATAGGATGATGTAATTGTACCAGTCATGTGGTGTGCCTTAATGGCCCAGTACCAGAAGATATCCCCTTGGAGGGAGGATGGGTCATGGAAGAGATAAGGAACATTGCCCCACCTGGTTTTAACAGCTGGCCCATTATCAGGAGGCACCCTCCCCCTGGAGGTATGAGGAATGGGTTCTACAAGAGATAAAGGAAAAACAAAACAAACAAACAAAAAACCACACCTCCCCAACCAGTTTCAAGAGATGGAAAATAGAATGCACATTTTTGGTTACATACTGCAACCCAAGACAGTTAGGGTTACAACAACAACAAACAACCCAGTCAAAACTGGAAGCTCAGCAAAGCATGGTATAACAGAAAAGATAGGGAAAAAAAGATTTTGATCAAAATCAAAAAGATTTTTGAAAAGGTTTATAATTTTAACAAAATTATGTCAGTATAACTTTTGATAAAATATCTTTTAAACATAGTTTAAAAGACAAGTGGATAAAATGGAATGAAATGAAACTTGCAAGTTTCATATATTAATGTCTGTTACTATTGTGAGACTGTTTTGTTAAAATGGTTTCAGCCCATTTCATGTTTTTAAAATTATTTTAAAAAATATTACCTGAATAATTATTTCATGAATACTGTATTTAAAATAAATAATAAGAAGGACACATTTACTTAAAGTTTAAATTAAAGTAGTTGCTCAATTCTTTCAATTAGAGGGCATCTTTCTTCACACTGATAATTTTGAGATCTTGTGAGATTAAAAAAGCCTGAAGACAGATAGGCATTCCAGTTATTAGTCACCCTAGTGCCTGACTAGGGAAACTTCAATAGAATTCTGATGTAGAAAATTTTATTCAGAGAAGTCAACTGTGTATTTTACTTAAATAGTGCTTCCGGAGGCATGTCAATGTCTGTTGGTTAACAAAGGATCGTGAACTGTAAGGAATATCTAGTATTTCTATATGTTCCTAGACTTTTATCAAGATGTTTTTAATGTTGGCAATCTAACTATTTTGGCCAAAAAGGTCAAATATAATCTAAGAACAAATGTATGCTCTACTTCTGTGATCTTTATAAGTAAAATTCCTGTACATTTTAGAAAATGGCCTCCAAACACTTTGAAAATCTGTAAAGTCAAAAAGGCATATAAAACCTTATGTATTATGGATGTCTTCTGAGAAATAATAGTTGTATTTACAGTAGATACACTTCTCATCTTCTGACAATTTTCTTGACATGACAGTGATTCTGAGTGGTTGCTTGAAAAATGTTCTAGTGAAATCCTTTCAGCCAAATGCATTAGTTTTGAGGCCTTTGTTTAAAACATGTGGTGGATTGGTTTGTTTAAAGGGTCATTTATTTTTGACAGCATGTGTGGTAAAGATGATTTTATGGCATTTAAAGAATCATAAGCACTTGGGTTTTAAAATGTCTACTCAAAGAACAAACACTGACCATGTATCTGCCTCTCCACTGAAAAAAATTTTCTTCACTAAAAAAGATATTCTTGCAGTTTCATTGCCACTAAAGTGGCCAGGAGAATGTATTTCAATTAAGACCTCCATGTTTCAAGATTGCCAGAAGCTCCAAATTTTGGTCCAGCTTAGTTTCAGGAGGAGGGTGGAGGGGAAGCCAAATCTGAAAACATAGAAATTTAAAACTTTCAAAAATCTTTCCTTTGGTCCAAGTTCTTCAAAAACCACTATTTTTTCCTCCCGTTTTTATCATTTTATGGATTAAGATGATAAGAACCTCTTCCTAATCTTTAATCATCGTCAATGATGGGACTTTAACTGACATCACTAAAATTTGTAGTAGTCTCCCAAACTGCTCCCCTGAAAATATTCCCTTGAAATAGGAATATCTGTGTGTTCAAAAGAAAAGCTAAGCAGTCTTCTACAAAAAACAAACAAACAACAACAACCAACAAAAAAACCAAACCAACAAAACAAAAAAAAAACACAACCAAAAAAAAATACCCCTTGTCATTGGTTCAGTACATATACTACAACCTTCCTGAAAAAAACCCTAGGATCCTTGATAGATATGAGCAGTGGAATTAGATGCAAAAAATGAGTGGTTTTTTCCGTATGTGCACAGTTTACTGTGCTATAGTTTACTGCCATAAGAAGTATATATACATTTACTCTCTTTCAGTCTGACCTTATTTGGTCTTGGATACAGGTAAGCACCCTAGTGATGGGACTTGGTATAGATATTATGGCTGTTACCAGTCTGGAGGTTCATGGATCATTAGCCTACTCTAAAATGCTTCTAATGCTTCTAATTCATTCATAGAGGAACATGGCAAGGATAATTTGCCTCAAATTCTCACATGCAGAGGAAGTGTAAAATGCCATTTTTCATACAACCGAAGGCTAAAGAAAACAGCCCATAGGATATATATGGCACTAGAAATCTTTCTGCCTTCTTTTTTTGAAAGAAAATTAAGAACAAAATAACATATCTGATTCTTTCCTAAAATGCTATCTGGCTTGGTACATTGCAAGTATGATGAGGCAAACTGCCCAAAAGTTAAATTCTCTGCTTGTATTCTTTATAACCATGAATGTTGTTTTTCCGTGAAATCAACAATTCTGCTTAAGTGGTTTTCAACAATTTCACTTCTGTGTGCATTCATGCTGTGCCCAGAGTTCAGGGATTCAAGGTATCCCTGAAACTAGCACTCAAGCAGAAACCATCTCTCACACTAATTTACTCTGTACATGTCACTTCCTGCTGTCCTCTTTCTTTTTTTGGCTTGAGAAACCCATAACATATTATCTTTGGCAATTGTTCAGGAACCATAAGCAAAGCATCTATTCCAGGTCTGTCCCTTGGTATTTGAAATTTGCATGTTATTCCCAATCTTTCCATTACTGCTCAGAACACCTGCCAAAATAGGAGTAATGTATAAACCATCAAAAATCAAAGATAGACCCAAAGCACCATAAAAGAGTTTTCCTTTTTTCTGAGTTTTAGGGTTGAAATGTCTTAAGATAACAGCTCTAATTGAGTCCTCAGAACAAAGCACCTCTCCAAATACAGCTAGGACTAGGACTCTCACATTAGGTACAGAACTTACTAGGCTAGAGAAGTCTCGAACTTGTACACATGAAAGGCTGTTTGGATGCAAACCCTACACTACACCCCTTGATAGTTTTATTTAAATTAAAATTTAGAAATAGGATAAAACCCAATACATTGATGGTGGAGAGTGGATGATCAGACCAGATGACTTTTAGAGGTCACTTTTAACCTTAAATGTTCAGCAATTTACTATTGATATGTATAGGATTTACCAGTGGACTTTTCTAAGTGTTGTTTCTAACCCTAGTAGTTTTAAGCAACAGGAATGGTCACAAAGGTAAGTAGAGATATATACAAAATAAAGATATGTACAACAACATTTTTCCTATTATGCCAAGAGGCAAATGGAGAGCCCCCCACCCACCCCCCCCAGCTAGTTGTAAGTCTTTATGAATTTCTAAATACCTTCCACTGGTTGCACTATTATATGTTCGAACTTTATTCTCATCAAAAAAGTATAAGCAAATAATCTACATTTTGAAAGAGCCCATTACACTTTGTTACAGTACAAAAATCTAGATATGACTGAAATATGTGAAGCAGGTCTAAAGATCAAGATAAAAGATAATAGGTTTCCAACAACCAATGTTAAATTGTTCATGTATTTTTTTATTTGTAGAAATTATGATTTCATCACTAACTTTTGGTATTTTAGCAATTTTACTTTCCCTTAATTCAATGTCTATACATCTAACCACAACCTGTTATTAATTAAAATATCAGTAAAAGACCTTATGCAAGCAAGTTCTCATCAGGCCTAAGAGAAACTCATAAGTTACACTGGCTCACTTAAATGCAGTAATTGTCCAAGTTTGCTGCTTTGAATGAATCTGTTGAGTTAATTGTGTGTTTCTACTTCTGCCTGACACAACAGAATTGCTTTTCTTTGAAATTTAGGATCAGATCATGATCCTGTGCATAAACTGGCTGACATCAGCACATCGTGCTTTGCTTGTACATTTAAGGTTCTGGTTCTACTACTCTGTACAGTCTCCCCTCTGCCTGTTACACTGGTCATAATGACATCCTTGGGAATCACAGCAGACAAGGGACAAAAATGTGTGAGGATTTTTCAAAGATCTTGTGACCCCTTTGATTTTGCTGCACGTACACCATTACATATATATATATATATATATAATCAACAAAATGTTGCATCAGCCAATCATGAGAACGAAGTGTTGACAATAAACAAGAACAGTTTAGGATTATCAGACTATTTATACAGTTTTCTCCTAATCCTTGTGTGCAGGTCTGCTTCAAGAGGGAAATGAGGCAGAAAACATGGGTGCACAGGCTGTGCCTCTGCTATCAGAATGGGGGCCCACAGGGCCTGAGCACTATCAGCAGCGGTAGGGGCTGGCAATAGTGTTTAATGGCAAACCCAGAAAGGGTGAAGGGAAAAATCAAGTCCATCATTCCTCTAGGGTGCAAACTGGTAGCCCAATGAGCAGGAACTGGAGTCAGGATTGTGGCTGCTGCAACATAGATCACTTCTAGTCTGGAGACAACAATGCCTCTGCTCGGACCTGAGCTGAAATGGGGCTCCTGGCACCACGAGAGAGGTTGGGAGTGCTGATGGCTTTATAAGCTGCAACATATTTGGTGCCGAAAGCATAAGCTGCAACAGAGTGCTCAGAGAAATTAGGGCCTCTCTGTTCACTCAAGGCCCTAACAAATAGTTGCCCCTGTTTCTTGTGTCTAAAGAGGTTTTATATTCTGTACATCTGTTTTCTTTTCTATTTACTTAAGCAGAAAGACCATTCTTGGCTTCTCTTAGAGTTTACATTTAAACACACAGGAAAAGGTTTTACACCCAAGCTATAGCTGTAAGCATTACTACAGGGTCCCCAGGTAATTCTTTGGCCAAGTTTCTTTCTAAATTATCCTGCTAGATTGCTGAAATGCTGTCTTTCTCCTCTGTATGTGCTGTTTCAGCAACAGTGGCTCAACAGGCTGATAAAGCTTCCTATATTCTGTTTACCTTGACCCAGTCTAAGATGAAAAAAGTAGTGTTTTCCATAAAGAAAAAAAGTATGAAACCCCTCAAATTTCAAGTAGACTGTAGTTTATAGATTTATTTTCACCAGTGAGACCTGAAGATCTCATTTTTTATGAAAAATCACTTGCAAATGTTTCTTTGTTGTTAAACTAAGAACAATTTAAAAATTATATTAAATGTCAAGAAGTGTATCTGCCATTGAGTTATAGTAGTATTCTAAATTTGCTTTGAATACTTCAAATGCTTACCTAATTAGGTTATAGTAAATTATATATGTAAGTTACCTTTGATTCAGACACATAAACAATAGAAGTACTTTTAAAAAAGAGAGAATAAATTTTCCCATTCCTTGTTAAAAAGGTTTTGATATCCAAAGAAATTTCTCAACAACTATGAATTTCTCTCATCTTGAACAGATTATATTTCAATTATAATGTGGGTTTTGATAAGTTTGGGGAGTCTTGGGCTTTTGTTTTGTTTTGTTTTGGATTTTTCTTGTTTGGTTGTTTTTTTATTATGTTTGGTTGGTTTGGGGATTTGGGTTGTTTTTTCTTTTTTGTCCCAATTTTACAAACATATAAAACACATAAAACGTAATCAATTTTTCATAGGACCCATAATGAATCTTTCATAGATAGACTCAAAATAAAATATTCCCATTAGATACACGCTGCAATAGCCTGTAGGAATTCTTGAATGGTCACTAAAACTACATCTCTTCAGAATGATCTCTTGGACATAAGACCTCAATCTGCTAAAGGGCATCAATAAAAAGTTTTGGTATGCACTTACATCAAGAGTAGTAGCCCAGGGACTTTTTCAAACACATGGAAGTAAATTCATATTTTCAGGCACAATTATATTTGACTTAATCTGTGTGTCTGGCCTGAACATGTCAATGACAATTCATCTACTTTAAAGTAGTTCTCTAGAGCAAATTCAGGCACCTGAAGTGTCTCTGAATTTTCTGCACAAGGGTGTATTACATAAAGATGTCCTTTTGCAGCAACAGCTGAGGACCAGTTTGGGTGCCATATTGTTTCTAAAATGGCTATTGAAAATTTGCTTAGGTACCTGATATTTGACTCCTGGATTCCAAGCATGGAAACAATTAGGACCTCAAAAAGGGATTTTTTTGTCCAATCTTTTCCACTGATTTATATTTAAATGAGTAGTATCTTCATTTTCAATAGGTGAATCAGAAGAAGAAATAGACATCTTGGCATTTAAAGTGTAACACACCAAAATGTAACATCTTTTTGTTTTTCTAAGTGTAAATTTATGTTGGTTATGATGGAGTCCATTATGTATTTAATTTTCTTACAGGAGCATACAAATGGGTTGTTAATACTGCCAGTTTATGCTAATCACTTTGTAGAATTAATGCATCTTAGTTCTTGTCAGAAGGGGTTTTTTTAATCTTGTATATTAGATGTTTTGCATCTGTGGCAGCAATCAATCTCAGATTCTGATTCTCTTGTAATTCTTTTATCTTTAATCAGCCTGGCTTCCTCTACACTGAAAATCAGCTCTTCCTCTCCAGCATGCTAAATCTATTACCTTTTGGGGAGCTAGTATCCACTTGACAAAATCATAGTCAGTTATAGTAGGCTTCCACTAGGCCTCAGTGGAGTGGTAAATTTGGTAAAACTTCTCTCCCAGAAAAGCAATTTGAATACTTAGATGTTCTTTCCTCCAAACAGCCTTTAGCACAGTTGAGAATATTAACTATTAGACCTGTTCTGGAGGGGCAGGAAAAGAAGACTTTTAATGTTATTTAATAAGGATTTTAATGAAAAGTTGTTACAGAAATTATTTGAAATCTCTTCATGGTTCCGTCACTTAGAATTAAAGAATGCTTTAATTTTATTTCTTGGGTTTCAAATCTCCACTGCTAATTGTGATGCACCCATATGACTTAAATTGTAATTTAAACTGTATCAAAATATGGTCTAATATTAAATTCTATGTCTTCATTCAAAATGAATCAACCGAAGTTCCTATAAAGTAATTTTAAAGTGTGATAATTATTTTGTCTGTAGCCCCAGTGAATGTTACTTTGCCATTATTGGCAATAGTCACAAGCTTTCTATGGTCATTTGGGCTCCTCAGTGCAGGTGCTCAGGACTTAACTGGGCTTGACCTTGTTTAACCTTACTTTAACTGCTGTCCTTCTGCCAAGTGCCTATCACCCTGACTATTATCTAAAAACCTGTGAATACCCTATGGCGAAGGTGTGACAAAGCCCAGACAAGATGACTGCAAGGCAAAGTATCCTTTTGCTTCCTCTGAGACTGAGGGGAACTACTCTAGGCTTTGAGGGTAAGAGATATGTAGGAAGAAGCCTGCGTGAAGGAAATATGTAGAGAGAGACTCAGGCAGAACTCAACAGTGTTGTAGAAAAGAGTTTCTACATCACACTCCTCCCAGAGAGGAGGGCAAAGTCCTCAACAGGAGCTCCTGGTAAAGACCTGCGTTCAATTTTCCCAAAGCTTGTCTCAATTAATTAGATTTGGAGTGAAAGGTATTGATACTGAAGTAGGACCAGGTTACTAATGCTCATAAATTACCCAAACCATAAAAAATTTGGTAATACTGGTGGACTTAGTCTTGGTTTCATCTCTCATTGCTGAACAGGGTTCTGTCCCTTCAGTCACTGTTTAATAATCTGTTAGATTTCAGGTTACATGGCAGTGGCTTGAAAATATCCCATTTTTTTCCCCAATACACATTTATTTGCTGGATTCATATAAGCAGTAATGACAATATCCTTGACAAATTTACATTTATAATGTTGGCTTTGGACATAAATAATTTTCAACACTACGTTGTGAACTAAAAAAAAAAAAAATTAGGTTTAATCAAATTTAGTTTGGTTAATCATGATTCCTCAAACATTAGTTTCCCTTTTACTCTCAGCCTTGTCTTCAGTCCTTGTTATGCAGAAATCCTCCTCATTCAAGGTCACAAACTTAGTTTTCAAAATCTCTTGACATTCTTGTTCCTTTTATAGCTATATTGTGTTATGGACAAATTAACAAATAATCAAAGACAGATAGTGACAGTCTCAAATCAGTGTAATTTGGCGATTTATGGATTTTAATTAATTTTGACAGGTACATGAGGATTATTATTTTCGTTCCTCACTTTGTCTTCAAATATCAGAGTTATGAAGCAATATTCTTTTAATATGTGACCTATATATCTGTTTATACATTTAAAGATCTAGGTATGCCTCTCTATAAACATCAACCATCAAATGCAATACTTTCTATAAGGATAAAACTACACCATGCAGAAATCCAGAATATAATTTAAAAAAATATGTCAAAGATTATCAGGATAATAAAGGATTTATAAGAGGTATGTGTGCTCTCTCTCTCTGAGTTTCACCCCTCTCATAAATTGTCCACATAATTTTTATGAAATTTATGCTAAAATATTGCCTGCTTTTATTAAAGCATCAGTGATTTGTTTGCAGAAGAAAAATAGCTGTTTTCTATGAAACTGTATAAATAATAATCTGTAACTGCTGAGATCTACATCAAAAGCTGCCAAGATACTCAATTTCAAGCAGCTCTCCACATTATTTATTAAACTGATAGTTTCATAACAAACATACAGCCAAAAAAAATGTAAAATAAAGGGTGGCCTCAGCTACTTGCAAGCTACAAGAACAAGAACAAAAGCTCTATGAATAGTTTTATATAAATACAAAACCTCTCAGTTTGTGGAGTTTTCCCCAATCATGAGGGTAGAATCAAGGATCCTTTTGGGTCACATGACCCAGTGATAAGATTTGGTTAGTAAGAGATGCCTCTTCCCAAATTAAGGTGCAAACAAGATCATATTCTGAAGTCAATTACATGGATTTTATTTAACAATAAATGTGAGGTATAGATAAAGAAATATAAAAGAGAGTGGGAGGTAAGAGAGAGAGAGTTTGAGATATCAAGAAGAGAGTCACCACCCATACATCCAACAGAATTCTTTTGGCTCTTCTTCAGCCTGGGCTTCTCAGTGGTGGGGATCCCAATGTCATTCAAATATTTTATCACTGTCATATTAACTAATTAAAGGAATTAATGCTCATTGGCTACACTGTTCTCTTATTGTGTTGGTTAAATGATTCCCCCTGCTTCTATTGCTTATTAGTCCCATGCCCAGTCTTTCTCTTGAGTCAGTGGGCTGTGAGTTGGTCACTATCTCTCCTTGCTGGAATTAATTACCTCTTCCCCAGTCCAAGCTGTTTTCAGCACAGTTGCTGAGTGGTGATCCATAAATTCAGCATTCTTTATGTCCATTATCAGTGATAGATTCTTCTCCCCCATCTTGTTAACCTCCCCCTAGGTCTGAGAAAACACTTGGACAATAGTACCACTTTTTCCTTATCTCAAGTTCCCAGTTGAGCCCTTTCAGAGATTTATTTTGATCTCACATCAAGAGGGCTTATTCAGGGTGAGGGAGCTATTTGGGAAAGAATTGTATTGGAATTTACCTGACAGCTTTGTCATTTTCCAACTTGCAGCTGCATGGTAGGTAAGGTACAAAGCGAGCAAATGTGCTGCCTTTCTTTTTTAAAGGAAGTTCCTTAAGAAAATACCCATCCCTGGGGAAAGCTTTCATTTGTAAAAATCTGTCTTTCCTCTTGTAGGTGTCATCCCAACACAGGCATATTTCTGATGCCTACTTGTTTTACATAAATGAGAGGTATGAGTAAGAATAAACAATCTGTTACTTTCAAAATGTTTTTCAAAAATCTTTTCAAAGCAAGATTTAAATAGAGAGGTTTGTCTGCTGAATACTGTGTAATTATTGTTGTTTGGTTTGCATGTTATTGTGAGTGAAAACTTCTTTTCTACTTTTTAAACTATATAATTTATAGTTATATAAATAATTTCTTATTTATGTAATTCAGTCCCCATTTAATAATTGTTTTCACATCTTTGTGCTTGCTACAACTAAGTATCACTTAGAAAGCCACAAAATTGAAATTCTTTATAATTTATTCTCAATCTGTTTAGATTTATATTAGTACCAGTAAACTACCTCTTTATGGCCTAAAAGTTTATCTCTAAATACTAAGTGCTAAGTTAGAGCTTCCTGGTTCTTCTCTATCTTTCAAACATCACTCTGAAAAGACCTTCTAACTAAAATATTTAATAGTTTGTATCTGGATAACGAACCTCAACCTAGCATCTCTCTCCTGAGACCCTGTATATACCATTTTCCTTCCTTTACTGCTGTTGAAAATGTCTTCTGAGGAGTAAGTATTTAATGTTGAAAAAAGACAATGATTTTCAAGGCAACTTGTCCCCATCAGTCTCCCAGATGATTTGTGCAATCAAAAGAATAAAAGTTACTTTTGTAACAGTACCTGACAGCACTTCACACACTGAACTAGGACAAGAAGACACTACATATTGCATCCTTTTTACGGATTCTCATCTTCTGCAATAAAAATCTCTTTTCTCGTCTTAATTTTTCCCCACTTTGAACCAACATTTTTGAGAGAAAAAAAAATCACTTTACTTTTGATGATAAAAGGGGTTTCATTTTAATATTTTTCCGCATGATGTCTCCAGAAAGTCTAATCTTTAAAAGTTTCTTAGTTTCCCAAAACAGTCCTGTTGTGCACGTTTGTAGTAATTTTGAGATTTTGAATAATTTTAGACTTTTTTTTGCATTGATTCATCACTGTTTCATATTAACCTGCCAAATTTAGCTATGCTGAAAAGAGCTCAATGGACTTCATTGTACAACAGGGCTTTTTTGTTTTAGTGTTACTAACACACTATTTGCTAACATGAATTTGCAATCTAAAAAATATTTGTTTTGCTCCTCAGATGTGGAAACTTTAGATTTCTGTGGTGTCTCCATGGGTTAGGGTTTTGGTTTCATGCATTATAAGTAAATTCCTCACTGCCTATTATGATTTATTACATTGAGAGGTGTTGAAAGTTGAATCATGAAATCTGAAGTCTGGATTTGGACCAAAAACACCACAGGCATATATTTTGCACTAGGGATGCTATGAAAATAGGTCATTCTGTTGCCAAACATATATTAAGAAGCCCGCCCCAAAATGTTAACTGTCATAATTTCAGACTCTAAAGGTTAAGAACTTCTATGCTAACTATCAAGAGATGTTTAATTTGGAGCTTGCTTATTTTACATAGTGCTTTGTTTCTTTGACTCTCTGTTGTTCTCTTCTGACGTATTTCCCTTGTGTAAATTCTAACATTTGAACTATAATGACAACCAGAGTAAAACAGTAAATAATGACTAAAACAGTTATGTTGGGTTTTGTTTTAAAGTATTTTTACTAATTGAAGAAAAAGAAGTAAATTACTTCTTGCATTTAATTCAATTTAGGTTAAAAAAAGCACAAAAAAAATTTCAAAATGCCACACTGACAATTATTCACTGACGCGGTGCCGGATTCACCCGCTAGCTCCCGACAACGCATTGAGAGCGGGCTGTTCTCAGAAGGGACCCGAGGTGCAGCTGGGCATAGGCTCTATGGCACTCTGTACTGAGGTGCAGGCAGAAGCAAGGACATAGTCTTTCATATGATTTCCAGGGAGGTTCATTTCCAAGGAGGGTGCAGGGATGAAAGATCCTGAACCCTGGTGTGCAGGGACTTTTATACAGGGAACGTTCCAGGGGAGGCTATAAATTATTGTCCAATAGGGACAGGACAAAGGACTGGGGAGGAGCACAAGGTGGGGTTTACAATACTTAAACCAATGAGAAGGCACAGGGGGAGGGGAACAGTTCAAACAAACCAATGGGGCTTTGAGGAATATGGGATTTCCAGGGGATTTCCCAAAGCAAGGGGCTGGTACAAGCCAGCTGGTACAAGGGGATTGACAGCTCAGCAGGACAAGGGACGTGAAACACTGTGTCAGGGGACAGGTCTAGGACAAGATGGGCAACTAGGTGGGAGGATACAACTTGGATTGAATCAACAATACGGGGGAACGGAACAAGCCATTGGGAATAAAAACACACTGCAACAATTCACTGCCTTCATGCAGGTCTGTATCAGAACCTCAAAGTGTCATTTTTAATACACCCAGAAAACCATACCATTCATTCCTTAGTACATCACACTGTATGAATTATATGGATGATACATTCGTATTTCAGCCTACATGCTTAGACATTTTGGAAAACACTATATGTTGAAATTTGAAAAATAACTGCTTTTCTCACACAAGACAATTTAAAACTGTTGAAAACTCTGTACAGTGTCTATTGAATTATGAATTATTTTGACTAGCAAATGCAATACACATCACAGAGTCAGAATTACCTGATAGATTTTACAGCTAAGAAAGCATTCCAAATACTAATGTACCACAAGCACTGGTTTACATTATTTGTGTAGGTAAAAACCTAGAAAGTTGTGTTAATTTTCCAAATTATCCTGTTCTCACCTACTGAAATACACAAGTAAGATCTACAGCATTGTTGTAATTTTGGGTAGTTGAATCTTGGCTAATTTTATTGTTCTTAAATCCATGACACTTACAGAAACACAAGTATTACTTCTCACATGAGCTTGAATAACATCGTAAAAATTCAAGGTTTGAAGATGTTAACACCACTTGTGATAGAAATTAAGAATCTAACCACTTTTAAGAATGAGAAAAGGAAAACCTTTCAATAATTTTAAAGTAAAATAGTTTCACAAGAAGAATATTTATAAATTCCTCCTTATTTTTCTGATATAATTTTATAGGCATCTTTTAAAATATTTTCAAATTTTATTTCCTACATTTACCATTAAGTTTATTTGATCTTAAACAGAAGTGGGTTTTTTTTTACCCTTTTGAAATTTACCACTAATTAAATAGAATAAATGTTTTAAAGTTCATTATATTTTAAGTGATTACTCTGACTGATAAAATCAAACATTGTTGAGGAAAAATCCACAAAATGTGCAGGAAACTTCTGAGATTGTGGTGACATGGGCATATGGTGTGGAAAGGAGCTGAAGAAATAACATTTTGGCACAGTTCTCATTAAAAAAAAAAAAACAAAGAAACAATAAAATTAACCCAATACGGAAATGTAAATTCTCTCACCACTATGGTCAATAATAAAAGATACTTTTCATTTAGAGAGGAAGTATACATGTAAGTGTGTGTATGGGCTGGAGTGTGTGTGTCTTCATTCAATACTTTACATGCATATATTTTACAGAGATGTTTACTTTTTAGCATAGAAAGGATATTTGGGGGGGGGAAAAGTATTTTGATTTTTTAGAAAAGAGACATTAACTGGGAAAACAAAAATATAAGAATCTTTGCAAATACAGTGAAATATCCACATATATTCCTTACCAAAAATTAGATTCTGAGTGATTGACATCTTCATGCTCTTTTGCTTTTCCAGGAGAAATATACTGTTTTATTGAAATAGCTTTAGGAATCCAGCATCACTTCTGTATAGCTGAATTCTCTCATAGAGAACTTTGGTATTGAGTACTGTATTATGGGTAGAGACCTAGAGGCTGCATTTGTACTAATAAATTAAATAGAGACTAGAGATGTCGTCTAGCACTGGAATATGACCATCTGTAGTTTTAAATTAAAAGCATGGTCCTTAGCAGACTTCTGGCCCATGTCAGCCACTATTCTCCCAGCAGCTGCCAAATACAGCTACATTGCAAAGATCATTCCCAGCAAGCAGCTTGAATGCACTCGCACTGTTGTGAGGGCCAGGGTCGTTTTTAGTATCGCAACGGGCTACTCACAGCCAGCTGGCCTGAGAACCAATAGGCACTCCTGGGCACACCTGGTGCCTTCTAGTGTAGGCATGGACTCATTGTCCAAGAGGAAATCCTTTCTGATAATTTTGTCAATCCTCAGTAGTTCACAGTATGTGTCTTCATCAGTTAAATAACCATCATCGGTTTACTATGGACAATACATTAGGGCAAATAGAGGGATTTCGGTTTTGACCACTACACACTGAGTTGTTTTCACAGAATCTCATTGTGTTAAACATATAAGTTCTGGTAAAGCCTCCTCTCTGTTTGGAATAATTAGTTTTTTCACCTCTTTACACAGCATCTACTTAAAAAGCAAATTGAAACACTGTTTGTTAAAGCTATAAAGTCATTGAACAAAAATTACAGAAATTATCTATATATGGGGAAATCTAGACAGGAGCTTGATTCTGCTCTCTATACTGTCTGTCACAGGTTTACAAGATTCAATACATGATCTTATTATGCAATTATGTTTTCTTCTGAAAATGAGCCAAAGATGTCTATCAAGCCAGCTGCCTATTTGTTTCCCTTAGCAGACTTTAAAAGTCGACAAAGAAGATCTACTCTGCTTAAAAACTGTATTGTCTTATGGATTTTTTTTGTGTTGGTTTTGAAAACGAAAATGACATTAATTCACCCTTTCTGTCCCATCCCCTATAATACCATTTGAATTATTATATAATGTTTTAAAAAAAAATGAGTTTGTTGTGACTTTTTGTTCTTGATAGGCAAGAACATATAACATTAGACATTTCATATTTAGTTCATTGAACAGAAATATCATCTGTTCTGTAAATGAAAGAACTCATTAAAAGGAGCATAAAACAGAAGTTCTTGCTTTACATGTTTTGTCTCCCCTATTCTGCTTTTCTCTTGTTTTCTTCCTTAGCAATATAGTTGTTTTGCTCAGTATGTTTTCCAACTAGAAAAAGAGCTTGCTTCATATTCAGCTGTCATTTTAAGGTGTCTCTGTCACAGATACAGATGAATTCTATAGCTCTGAACTAAATTGGTCACAGGGGAGAATAGCCCAACACCACATGCATTAGAGTTTTTTTTCCAGGGGCAATCAGCTCAGGGGTTGGGAGAAGTGCTTCCCCCTCCTCCACTGCTCTCCCCTGGTTTTGGGATTGGTTGGAGTAATGATATTTGGATTTATTTGGTTTAGTGGTTGGAAGTGTCCATTTCCTACAGGTTTTTTTACAGTTTCTGTGTTTTCCTTGGGATACAACAATTACCTGTTGTTTTAGTACAGGTTGAGCTGCTGTGAAGATTATATGTTCTGTCTTGTCATTGTAGAATGACCCTTCTTCTTGAAGGAAGAAAGTAATCAGCAAAATGTATCTGCAAATACCTGCAGCACCAAACCCTTGTAAATCAAAAGGAACAAAGGAGGAAACATGAACAGCATCTATCAAGTAATGCAGCAGCTCAGCATGCCTTTTGAATTAGGGCTTATGTGCAGGTGCACTTGAAAAATATCCTTTTCGAGCACAAACTGTTAAAGGATGGAAGTTCAGAGGCCACCTGTCCTTCTGTGAGAGTAAATCTTTTCAGACAACAGCTGAATCAACTGCCCCTGGAATTCATGTACCACAGGCTCATAAATCACATTCCTAGGGAATCATCATGTTGTCACCACTGATGTCAGTCTCAGTTCTCTAAAAAAATCACTGTGTCCATGTGCATGTATTCTATTACCTGAATACAATGATATTTAATGCTCTTCAAATTATATATATATAAAAATTACTACATTATGAGGAATACTTGACATTATTCAAAGTCAAAATACACTTTATCCACTTTTCAGTATGTACCATATGTTTTATGACTGCAGAGCTACCCAATGCACAGCTTTATCCTGACAAGAGTTTGTATTTTTCTCCATGTAATAGCTGAAATCAAGAACAATCAGAGAGAATGTCAGTGTTAGTTGCATCCTGACATTTTTCATGATAATTGTTTTAACAGAAGTCATCACAAAAATTAATGAATTTCAGAGTGGCTAAGTTAAGTCAATTAACTATTTACATCATATTCTTATTCAGTTTTTAAGTTACGTAAAAGGTATTAAACTTAATTCACTTCTAATGAGGATCTACAAGTATATGTTAGTATTTACTTTGATAAATTGTATTTGCAATAGCAGCCATAGAGGGGTTTCTACTTGTGGCTGAGACCTTCACAATTAGCAGGATAGACTTGAATACAAGACATTAAATGACATTAAATATTATTTTATTCTAAATGGGAAGGAGCTATAAAGATATTTAAACCAGTTTCTGCAATATTGTTTCAATTAGGTAATTATTTAATTGGGACAAAAGGCTTTTCTTCCAGGTCTCTTCAGAATATCTTTAAAAATTGTTAATATTTCAGGAAAGGGTTTGCCTATTTGCTTTTTTTCCCTTAGAATTGTTTTCTCTTTTCCAACCCTTTACCTTTTGAAAATGAGCAAAAGCCCATGAAAATGAGGCAAAAAGTCTGCATTAAGGCACATTTTATAAGAAAACAAGGAGCTAAATTAAAATACTAAAAGTAGAACCTCATTTATACATATCAAATTTGATTATAATGTTGCTGTATCTTTAAAACACAGTCCAAGGTATTTTACAAAACAGAAGCATTAATATTCAGACATGGCTGTGAAACAACTGAATAAATAAATATTTCTTAAGACAGTCACTATACCTGAGAGTTTATATTTTTTTTTCAGTTTGTCATCTGATTTAAAAAATTTTCACTTTAGAGACCAATGCCAAGTTGTTTTTTTTTCAAAGGGCTTTAGGTGCTCCTTTTTATGGGGTATATACGGAAACATCCTTTAAGTTGTTATCTTTTAAACATCAGGGTCTTTAAATTGTTTCAAGCTGGACAAAAAATCCTAAGAATTCTTTTTCCTCAGTCTTGACTGAAATCTTTGCCTTTATAAACATAACAAAACTCTTGAATGTGGAATAGATTACCTCCAGTGGCTATCTAAAGGCGTATTACATGCTCTTTACTATAATCTTAGGATGAAGGAGCTCCAAGTATAATATATTCAAGTACCTTACATTATTCCTGATGAGGTTTCAAGAGAATTGTTCTGAGCAGGGAATGTCATGTTTCACATACATATGCTCAAGATTTGGAGTAAAAGCAAGAATGTCTCTTAGTTAGAATGTTAATGTATACAATTTTTCTACTCAGTAAAAGGGAGGACTCCTAATTACAATATATCTCGTGTTCTAACAAGTGCAGAATCTCTACAGGCAAAAGCAGGAAACTGTTCCAGCACAGTGCATACTTGAAATACACACAGGACAGTGCAAACAAGCCTGCATCAGATCCAATACACGGAAGAACAGCAACCAGTAATTGGATATCATTATAGAGGCTATATCCTGTCTGGATTTGGATACAGAGCCTTGAATCCAAAAGAAGCTGTCAGTTGTGGAAATGCTTATACCAAGTTCCTGTGCTTAAAGTTATACAGGAGGTGACAGAAGGTGCTAACATTTTCTCCTGACAGGATATTGGGCCAGCAGCTGAAAATATTGAACCTTTTTTCAATGTAAAACCATTTTAGAGCTGATTGTGTTCAGCGATGAGCCTGTCCATCACTATGTTCTGACAGAAATATACTGAAGTATTCTGCAGTGGGATAAGGATGTTTCAACTACCTAAGTTTAATCTCTGAACAGTTACCTGAAACAACACTTTGTGTTATCACAGTCACCACAGACATTTAAAAAATACTCCAGTGAAACTACCTACCTACCTCCCTTTTCCTGCCTCTTCCTCACAGCAAGTTGCATTTAATATGAGACATAAGTGCCATGAAACTTGCAACTGATTAGGCTGTGTAGCTCAGTGGCTTACTTGGGAATTAAGGTCAAAAGTTTACAGTGTTACCAATTTCTAACTGCTTCAGAACACGATTTTTGTCACTGAGCAGCAGGGAGGATAATGCATAACACTGAATTATTGCTATAAGAATACCATAATTCTGACCTTATGAAAAACCTTTTTTTTTTTTTTTTTGATTTCTGAGTAAAATAATTTGTTTATTTTTAGACAAACATCATCTCTATTAAAAGTACGTGGAAAAATAGATTCCCAGCAGATTTATGTTTTTAAAGGATCTTCTGTGGTGTTAGTCATAGTGTGTTTTATATTCAGCCTGACAAAGTAATGGAGCACATTCCCTGGAACATTTTCAGTTCAAACATGTTTCTAACACGCAGCTGCATGAGAGGGAGCCTTGCTGACTATCAGTGGTGTCTGTGTGACACAGTCACTCCTACCCTGGGGGCACATCTGTGATACCAGCTCCCTGTCTGAGCCATGGCAGCCGAAGCGGGGCCGTGTTCGGTTTCTCTCTGTGCTGGATCTTTACCTGCCAAAGGGCCCCCTCACTCCCTTCAGTCCACGGATTCAATCGGCCCCTGAGCTGTCCATTGCTGTCACACTTAACTCCAGCTGGGTTGAGGTAAACCTGGCTTAGGAATTCCCTCTGTGTATACCTGGTGCCACAAGAGACAGCCACTTCACCCAGCGGTTTACAAGCTCTCTTGATAGGTGATGCTAATATGTACAGCCCACATGAGCTTTGTAAAGAGTTTAAAGATGACATCTTTTCCTAAGGACTGTTTTGTGTGTTGACTGTCTTTGCATCCATTTTGTTCCCTAAAAATAATCTTAAAATATTTATAAAATTAAGTATGTATTCTTAGAAAGTTGAACTGGCCTCTTCTTGTCCTTCTGTGCTGTTTCGCTCATCATTTCCTTCTCTTGATGCAAAATATCTGTGTTTTCTATGGAATAATTTTCTATTGCATTCAGAAATTTTGTGGGACATTGATCATATACACCAAATCTATGGTTCACATTTCTTTGCTCTTGTCAAATATGAAGCACCTGAGTGTGGTGCAGTAGTAAGTTATCTTTGATTGCAGAGAATGCAGTCTGTTCTGGCTGCTGAAGTGGAATGCCCGTGTTCAAGAAGCAATGAGTTACCTTGAATAAAGTTTTGTAGAAGACAGCTATAAATATCAAGGACTACAAATTCACAGCTCTTTGCTAAAATAGGTCATAGACTTGGGAGGAAAAAAAAAATTAAACAAGTACATCTAGAGTTTCCATGGGTTTGCAACTTGGAATTTAGTTTGCTGCCTACTAAAAATACCTCATTCATTTTTTAATCAGTGAGATACTTTAGAGAAAAGGGATCAGAAGAAAGATTTTAGAAGTCAATAGAAGAAAAGAATATAATAGTCTACTTGTCTGTGTTTCCTGAACCTCTTACACATGCTATTTCAGCAGTTATCCTGTGAAGTTTCAACTCCTCACTGCACTGCAGATACGATTTTTCAGCAATTTGAATGACATTTTTTTCTACTCCCAAAGTATTTGTCCACAGCACCTGTGCAGAGTTGGCAGCATAGAAAGCAGATTTTCATTACCTTAACAGCTGCTTAAGAAATCACAATGACATGACTTGGGCTGATGCGATATTTGGAAAAGAGACCCATCTTCATTTAAAAAATTAAATAAATAAATGATGGCACTCACCTGAGCCAGTACAGATGTTAGGAACCACATCAGCTTTATTCTAGATGAGAAAATATATTTGCTAAATGTCCTGCATGAGGTTGTGCTAAAAAAAAATCACCATATCCAATACTGAACAGTTCATGTGCAGTCATGTGAAATATTGCCATCAGCTAATTTAAAAATTACAATGTATAGAATTGAGGTGATCTGAGAATTTCATACACGGGGGATATTCAGACAAATAATCAGAATGGGAACTAGAGAAAAAAAACGTGATGTTCATGATAATGAGATCCTAAAAGAATACTGCAAGGTCATTAAAGGATGAAAATATGAAGAGTAAAAATCTCTAAACAATATCAGTAAAGCTTTTCTACAAGAGAAAATGGTCACTGTGGAAGAATGAATGAGGAAAGAAAAATAAATTTTCTTGCATTTTCTTAGGAGTTAATTTAAAAATTTTCACTCTTTTGAGACATTTGTCTTCCTTTTCAAGACATTTGTTCTTATTTTCTAGATGGTTAATGGTGCAGGCAGCACTTTTTTTTTTTCCCCCCACCCCTTTTTTCCTTTCTGACCTCTTGCAAGAGAGAACACCAGACAGATTGGAACTACTTCTTCAGAAACACTGTTGAGTATTGATTTCAGTGTGCCTGGTCCCTGGGTGCAGTGCAGAACTCTGGACTGCTGGATTGGGAAGTTCAAGCTTGCACTTGAACATAAACTCCCTTCTTCCATGTTCCATCATGCTCTGCCTCTGATCGGCAAGAGCATCCAACTGAATCGTGAAGCTGAACACTTGAGCGTGGGGGGAGAAATAAGCTCTGTGCTCAAGCTGAATATTTTAGCACAGATACTTGAGAACAGACAAGTCCTGTTTCAAGACCTGAAGACAGCTGCACCACAGTATAGATACAACAAAAAATTGTTGTTAAATTAGTCTTGTTATTTTTCCCTTGGTAGTAACATCTATTTCTAGAAACCATTAGACAGAAATTGTTTTATCAGATCAGAGTTCCCATAGTAGTTGAAAGTCTCAGTACTTTCTGAAATCTTATGTGAAAACCCAATTATATTTTTTCAAACTTCTCCACATATAAGTTAATCACAAAAATATTCAAAAGATATTAACAGAATTTTAACAATGAAACAAACAAAAGGTCCAGATAGGCAAATTTCATATCATCCCCCTGAAGTGCTAATAAATAGTTGCATTTTATTTTTTCAATCCAAGTGTACCAAATTTCTATTGTGAGAAAGAAAAAGAGATCAGCTTTTAAGCAGTCAGACCTACTTATCTGGATTCTAGAAGGTAAATATTTCTGTCAGACCATGCTTAATACAAGATGATTTTCTTATTTCTTCTTATTTAACCCAAATTGCAGTTCTAATCAAGGTAAAGACATCCAATGACAAAACCCTTTAAATACTTTTCTTAGATTTACAGTTTGCTTTGGTGCAAGAGTACTTCTTTTTATTTCTTTATTTTCTTTCTGTTTCCCCTCCTCATACTGAGTAAGGAATTCTCTATTAACAGTTCATTTGGGCTTAGATATGGATTTTAATTAACAAAAAAAAATGTGAGCAGGCACTAAATCTCTGCCCAGTAATAGAAAAGAGTCCCAATGGCACAGGTTTTCCCAGCATCAATTTAATGAACTACCACTATCTAAACAGACCAGATGATTGGGAGAGGATATGTCTTTATTAGACATACTTCTTGAAATATGTTGTGTGAATAAAACAACTAAACATCATAGTCTATACTTTAGGAAGGATGAAAGCTTATACTGTAAGAGGAATGTAGAAAACGAACCCTACTGTGGCCTTTAACAAGAGGAAATGATAGAAAAGATTGTAGTAAGATCTGACTAATAATCCAGCCTAAACAATTTTTTCCTCTTCTGAGTAGAGGCAACATGAAAATTTTCTATATTTTTTTTGCTTGCTTTTTCAGTCCAATTCCAATATGTGAACATAGAGTGAGTTGTATAATTCAACAGCCAACAGCCTGATGGTTTCCACTTAGGATGGCATGTGAAAGAAATCAAGTTCAAAATAGAAGAAGGAGAAATTTAAAATACTGGCTTTCTGTGCAAGGGACCTAAAAACTTAACTGTTGATATCTTAATCACTTAAGAAATACAATAAAGTAAAATAAATTCATTATAGGTTTGAGACATTTCCAGGGGAAAACAAAACAAAACAAAACAAAACAAAACAAAACAAAATAAAACACCAAAACAAACAAAACCAAAACCAAACAAAACAACCCCCCCCAAAAAAAACAAAAACAAAAAACCAAACAAAAACAAACAAACAAACAAACAAACAAAAAACCAATACACCAACAAAATTACCTAAGAATGTTACCATGAGAATTTTTTTTTTTGTCTTGGATCTGACATTTTCTGACTGAAATTGAAGCATAGGCATGAGAAGGGATCATCCAATCTACCAGAACTGCCTACGGTATGATTTATTTTTTGTACTGTACAGAGCCTAAGTCGCAAGTAAGGTTTCTTTGTGTTAGATACATAAGACAATTTAGCCATGCTTTCTTAAGCTAAAAGTTCTTTAGATAGATAAATTAAATTTATCATCTTATAAGGAAAGTAATAAATTCTAATTCTATTATTACATTTATCAAAGTTAAATTATCAGTGCAATTCACACTGTTATTCCCAGTCTGAATAGCCACACCATTTTTTTCTTTTTCATTTGGAGTACTAATGCAGACATCCTCAGCTAGCAAAAAATATGCATTATTTTAAAAATGTTGGGTGTTTCCCATCCTTATTTAACCTTCTACTGACACTTGTTTTGTAAAAGCTGTTGATGAACTTTTGCTGATGTAAATTGCTGACTCATT
This sequence comes from Phylloscopus collybita, assembly GCA_027886175.1. NCBI lineage: Eukaryota > Metazoa > Chordata > Aves > Passeriformes > Phylloscopidae > Phylloscopus > Phylloscopus collybita. The sequence continues at coordinate 40,798,251 of JAJNNQ010000137.1, read as the reverse complement.
TTTGGTACTTTGCTAAAAGGAACCTGATTTGGAAAAATGTTTTCTTTTCAATTCTTCTAGTGTATGCCTTTTCTTCAATGAAAAATGTTTTCTGTGGCTTAATTTGTTTTTGTAAATTAAGCTTGCATTTTTATCTCAATTCACTTACTTTTTTTTTTTTTTCATTGTCAAGGAATATTATATCATATTGAGTTCAGGCAAATCTGTTCCTTTTAACCCACTTTCCCGACACTTCTCTTTTATAGTCAGAGAGCAAGATTTTTATGTTGAGAGTGACTGGACTGGAGTGTATGGACTGAGTCAATTTTCCAGATATTTCATATTTGCAAATTTCTCTCAGTTCTTGGAAATTTTGTGATGTAGATTACTTGACTTTAATAGCATGAGCACACTATTTTCTTTGAGTTTTCACTGTTATGTGTAGCTTTCAATTCATCACTTTTGCCTGCAGTAATGGTGGACATTTCCATACAAGTCTTTTGCAAAGTGTTCATCTATTTTTAGGAGCACTGAAAGATTATAATTTTTATCTTCCTTTTCCTGTAATGCACTGCTTCAGTGTAGTTCTGCTGTAGTTCAGTGCTGCTTCACTGTAGGTTTTCTTGTTGTTTTATCTATTTCTATACTTAAGGAGGTTTTGCTTTTAATTTTTTCTGTAGGGTCTGACTCCTCTAAATTTCTTGACCTCTCAGACCCGTCTTTGCTGGTTTTAATATCCTCTCTGAAGTCCTGTTCTACAGCATGTCCACTTTGTGTGAGATATCAACTCTAACTATTCTTGTATCATTAATGTTTTAAATAAATTTCTATCTTATTTTCATTCTCTAGTCTCAAACCAATGGAACAGCTGGGTTAGTAGAAAGCTTCCCTGATTTTCTAGAGGGCTGGCTTCTTGAAGGCAAAAAATGCATAGTCCTACTTGCTTGAATTGGTAAGTCTTGAATTAGTGTGATTCTTTGGTTACTCAGCTTAATCACTTGCAATTGTTTTGTCAAACTAACATATATCATATATTCTGTCATATTCTGTCATGACAAAAATGAAATTACACTATAGTGTCATGGCTCTTAGACTTGATTTAATTGATGCCACTACTAGCAAAATAATCTAGGAATAAACTTTCTAAATTATTTGAATATTCATCTGCATTTGAACTTGGGCAAAATATTGGTCCATAGACATTTGTCACAATTAATCAATTTTCCCTTTCAGAATCTTAAACATTGCCCCTTTTTCTTCTCTCTCTTTTTTTTTTTTCTTATTTATTTATTTATTTATTTATTTATTTATTTATTTCTAACTTTTCTACAATTATAACTGTATAAATACAACTTCAGGGAGGGAAAAAGTAGAGCTGCTGAAATGAATCATGAATAGCATTTTGTTTGTGGGGATGAAAGCTCTGCGAGCATTTGTGAGATGCTCATTCTACTGCATATAAGGAAAATGAAAGACACCACTAAAATGTTCAAATTGATAGTTGGTAGATTCTGACTGTAACAAAAAATAAAACTATGCCTCCCATTTCACAGGCTTCCAAAGAGAAATAATTTCAAATTAGCAAGCATGAACAGTTCTGTGTCTTATCTCCACATTAGAGTTCTCTGCATGTCCTAATAAAAAGTGGACTCCTGGGGACTGCTTACTCTGCATACTGTCAACATTATGTCAAAGGCTTGAGCTACAGAAACATACTATCATCTTGTTGAGTCTGGCCTTCTTAAGACATATTCAATCTCTGTAATAGAATTCAGAGCAAGATAAATTAATGCTTTCAGATGCTTCCGCTGTTAGAGACCTTTCTTAAATTAATTTTTGATTATAAGAAAATTAGATTCTAAAAGCAAAATAATCTTGTCTGCTGGGAACTGAATGCAGCAGAAACTAAACTACTTATAAAAGATGCACCCAAAGCGGTTTATTATACAACATGATTTTTACTTTTAAGGGTAAGGTAATGTGTGCCTGTCCTGCTTCGAAATGAAAACAATTGAGCCTTGTAGCAGATCATTACTTAATTTATTAATTTAAATTCAGTGAATGATATTTGTTTTAGATGTAAACATGTGAAACAAGATAGACTGATAATCTTCTTTTATTCCTTGGCTAATTACATCATGATGTTATACATTTTAGCTGTGGCTCCCTAGAAGCCTAATACCAATAAACTGCAAGCCTTTCTCGTGATGAAAGGTTGATTCAGTCTCCAAACACAATCATTCCTGGCATTGTTCTTGCACCCACTGCCAACAGTATCAAAAGATATATTAGTTTTAGTCTTTACTTTTTCTGCTCCCCTGGGACCTTGGATGTTTCAAACACTTCTCATTTATGTTTGAAGCAAAATTAAATCCTTTCAAAGGAGGAAAGCTGTTTAGATAAATCCACTGAGTTACCTTGTGCTGTTTTCTCGTTTAGCTCCCTTTTGGAGCAGTTTCCAAAGCTGTGAGCTTTTAATCCTGTAAGACTACTAAAAAGAACTGAATCTTACTTTGTGTAAAGAAGCTGAAAACACATCTCACACTGAGATTAACTTCCTGCTTTGCAAGTTTCAGAAGAATGCTTTAAAGGCAGAAAAAGCTAAAGGTTTACTTAAGTGGAAATGAGAAAACAGTTCAGAAAAATCCAGAGGTAAGGAAAAGGTCAGGAGGTAAAAAAAAAAATGGTATTTTGTTAAGATATGGCAGGTTATGCACAGCAGTATTTCTCTTTAATGAGAAATACCTCTATCTTGTCTATTCTTGAGTAATTATATAAGTATGTACACAGAAAAACTTTAAGAAATTATTTATCATTTTAAATTATTCTAATTCTGAATTGGTATGGAAAATCGTCTTTTTATCAGGTACAATATTGCTGAGCCTTACAATTTTAATTTTATTTTTTTGCGTACTGTTCAGAATGGATATAACAGAATACCCTGTACCCCAAGCCAAAGTCAGACAAAATCACTGAGGTCTACTGAACATTTAATTACTTATGTCAACGAAAGTGCTTCAACAGGACACATACATAAAAGTCCATCATAGAATCCCAATAGCCAGCAGAAAATGTAGGAGCTACAGGAACATACAGAGGGCCAGAGATGCAGGCTCAAGCTATTTCTCTGCATATCTCCAGACAGTATCCTGAGCAGTCAATTAATGACCGTGCTGTGGTGTTTCTCCAACATGAGAATTTAGCTCTTTTAAATGAAAGCATAAACATGACAGCTGTGTTTCCAGGTAATTGTTTGATAATAATGGACTGGTAGTTTTCATTGAAGAATAACAACTATCTGAATTTATTTCTTCTGGGAAGCGACCTGTAAGTTATTCACCCCCACTGATATTTGTATTTTTCTGTAGTTTCAATTGGTTCTTGAGCAACATATGACTAGTAATATTTCCGTGTCTTGATTCATTTACTTTCAAATTCATAAGGAGTGTTCTGAAAAACTCTTCAAATAGTTCTATATTTTAGACAACTGGAAAGACATTCAGTTTTATTTTCATTCTAAAGAAACGAAGATTCAGTCTTGCTTAATTTAGATTGTTGTAGCAGATCATAATCAATGTATTTCAATCTTGTCCTATGAAAAAAGAAAAAAAATCTATTTCATAGGCGATTATGAAATAAAAATTGGGGTCATCAGACGAGACATTTATGAGAATTTCATAGACTGCCTTTCCTAGCTATTTGTTGCTGTTCATTGCAAGCGACACCCAGTTTTATTCATCAAAATCAATAAAATACATTTCAAACCCAGCCACTTTAAAAATAGATATGTTTTAATTTCTATTAGAATATTATCTTAGCTTCTGCAATGAGGATAAATCTACGTTGGTTTGTTTTTGGTTTTTTTTCATAAACATATTCAGGTCTAAAATCTCAATTCAAACCTGAAAAACATCTTTAAAATAGCATAATGGAATTTCAAGATACACCTTCATATTCTAAATCTCTTTTTAAATTAGTTTGAAAATATCCATCCTGTCTTATGTATTCATATATATGAATAAACATGAAATTAATGTCAAATATAAAATAATACATAAGAAAATAAAAAATTAACAATATGCAACTCATTTACAATAGGTTCTCTGTTTTCTTTTTAAGAAAATCACTGTAGTATATCTGATTAATAATTAAAAAACTGTAGATGAAGTTAAGAGTTCTGGATGCTTCTTCAGTGAATCTAAGGTAAGTAATCACGTGGGCAGGCATACACACAGGGATCAGAGGAGGGAAAAATCTTTTTACCATCTTATTTTTCTGGGAATACATAGGAGAAGTTAAAAATAAGAGTGCAACATGCAAACAAAGTACACCTTCAGATTTAAACATGTTTTGGGTTATGCAAGCCAGAAGTGTCAAGCTGATCAGGGTGAGCACCACAACAGCAACAATAAAATTGACTCCTAATAGCCAAAAAGAGGTGTCATCTTAAGTGTCATCACTGAATAATATTGTCCTCTCCAGCTGATTAACTACATCAGAGCATTAACAACAGACCAGTCAAGTCATCTTTCTGTCATGATATTCTATAGATCTATCAACTATGGAAATAAGTCAGTTTCAAGTGTCTCATCATTTTAACCAAAATTCCAGGTTAACAGATCATGTTCAAACTGTAAATACTTCATACATACTCCACTGAAAGTTAATCAATACACTCAAAAAAGAGACTCTCGGTCTGTAAGTTTGTCATTGATTATAAATGTCACTTGCAGGTTCAATAAAATACTTTAACAGAATTGAATTAAATTAAAGTAAGTCTGTGCCCACATCTCTCCCTTCCCACAGGCTTAGCTCCTGATCCATTTAACGATTTGTTTCAATTACTCAGTAATATACTATGAAAGCCTGGCAATCCGAGCACCTTTTTAAAACATATTTCATATTACTTCTTACTTACTGACATATCTTTAGCAGTAAGCTGTAATATAAGTATCCAAGGACAAAAAAATCAAAATAACATCTAACTTTGTAATTTTGTGAACAGGACTAAACATTTTTCTACCCTTTGATCCAAGTACTAGCTATCTACTATGCAAATATGATTTCAATTTTGAGGAGAGGTACTCTTTGTAAACTCCTGCAAAGAGTTATCTTATCTAAATTTAAATTCAGACCACAACCACATTTCAGGTCTAGCAAAGGAAAAGTTTCTTTCAGTCACCTCATAGATAAGAAATTGATCAAATAAAAACACGTTTTGAAAAGAAATAGAAGTAAATTTAATAGCAAGAAAACACTATTTCTAGAATTCTACTTTATCCTTAAGGGGAAAAAAGTGTTTCCATATGTGAATCATCCTGTACCTTATTGAGCAGTTTAAGCTATTTCTAAACTGTTCTTTTTAATTACATTTGATATTAAAACCTATTATATTGTTCAGAACGTCAGCAGTATGGCTTGTCAAACTTTCCTATTTAGTAAGTTTTGGTGATGAAACTTGGAATTAGCTTTAACAAAAACATTTAAAAACAGAAACTCTGAATTACTACAATCTACTTGCAATTCATTCTTCAATTTCTACATGCAGGCAAATCATGGAATGTGAGGCTCAAGAGGCTCAAGTCTGCTTTCAGAATACAAGCCTGAGCGAAAATGGTATGACTAAGATGAAACATCATAGATGAAATTGGAGAAAACATATGCAAGAGAGTAAGGTCTTTTGCACAGCATCATAGAGCCATAGCACCCATAGCAATCACCTTTCTCGGTGTTTTCAATATATGCTTAGAATCAGGATGAAAGAAGTAATTGTTCTCCCACTGCACCAGACAGTAAAGTCTGTCTAACTGTCTTTCACAAACTTGGTAGCCATTCTTGCACCTTGTTTCTAGGGCAGTCTCAGAATATTGTTCTCTCATCCTCTACCAGGTTCTGTAATGAAGGCTGTAGCAGCTTTTTTACCCTTCCCCCCTTCCTCTAGTTTTAAATATCATATGACAAAGGGCATACATAATTTGACCAAATCTTTTATTTTTGCTTCTACTATGCTTACTTCTAGAATTGCTTTGCATAGATGGATGAAGTAGTTGAACAATTTCAGTCCATGGGAAAGTTATTAAATTCACAGTTTCCTTTTCTCACTTGTAATTGATTCCAGAGACAAAACACACACATTAATATGTATTATCTTGTTTGCAGTACAGATGCCTGATGACGAAGTCACTCCCTATATGAAACTCCCATTGAAGCCAGTCAGAGTCATCCCTACAAGTGGACAGCAGGTCAGATGCAGATTTACTTTCATAAAATTTTTATGCATTGGCAGAGGGTGTTTACTTTCTAATACATTACAAGGAGTGATGGGTAAACCAGAAAGTTTCTCAACACTTGGAAAAACACCAAAAGCTGAGGATGCTCTTTTGAACTGTATTCCAACTGTCTAAAGCCACTTGATTCTCCACAGCTGGGCTGGAAGATTTACAAGATTAGATGTTTCAGCACTTCTGCTTTCCATCCTAGCCAAGTGAAGACAGTTTAAATTTGAAAAGAAGGAGGTGGAGAAGGGGGAGAGTCAAGAACAAGACCATGGCAAGCAGTATATATGAACTTGATTTTCAAATATTTGCATGTTCTTTATGTGGGTATCTCAGTGACTCTGGCCCCCGATCATGCAACACTTTGTTTTCTCACTTACATAAGCTGTAGAATATTCATTTCTAACCTAGGTTGTAGATTTAGATCCCAAACAATTTGGTCTGATACAGCAGTCAGAGTCAATGAACCCGTAACTAACAGACAGACTCCCAATCAATGCAGAAATGAGACCCAGTCTCAATTTTATCTTAGTTCCCTTGAAAGTAGAACAGAAGACAGTGGAAGTTTTTTTCACCTGTCTTATTAAGGATTATGTTCTTCTAGATACTGGAAAGTAATATGGCTACTGGAGGAAGCTTTGTTGAATTTTTCATGGAACCCACTGTATCAATCACTTTGAATCTCTCATTTTCACATTCACATATTAATCAACCTGAAGTTTAAATAAGCCAAACTGAGTCCTATCTGAATTGATATTTTAATACCCATTTTTCTTCATGACAGAACTATGCATCAGATGCCATGTGAAAGTAAATATTGCACTAGGTTAGCACTTCATTTCTAAATTATATTGTACTGTTCTTTGACAGATGTTAGGAGAGGCTTATCCTAGCAGATACTGATGATTTTATTCAAAACACTTACACAAGCATTCTGGCTGGCTGTTTTAAAGCTTCATAACAGATATAGGAAAAGTTCATAGTTAGAACAGCTGCTTCTTTTTGCTCCATTGCCATCAATTAGAGTATTTCAATAACATAAAAAACTAAAATCCCAGAACACATACTCACTAGTTATTTCTTTTAATACCTAAGCTCTTACACTAAATATTTTAGTGAAACTGCTACTAGCATTAATAGATTAACAAAAAAGTATGCTTGGGTATTTAATTTATATAGGTTTAGCTTAAAAATTTTTTTTTTTTTTTCAGAAAAAATATTTCAGCTGTCAGGGAGCAGCAGGAATGGGGCTGCTCTCAGACAGAGATGAGACAGAAACCATGATTACCTCAGCACTTCAGGCTGGGCAGGGATGCCTCCACAGGCTGCAGTCAATGGTCCTGGTCAGGGGTGGTGGCATCAACCGATCCAAATGACAAATCCAGATAAGACAAGGCAACGAGACAGCCTGCCCAGGAAGACCAGTCAAAAATGGGAGGAGACTGGACTGGAGGCAGGACATATAGGCATATATGCCTCACATAAGACTATATGTCAGCTGAGTCCAAGCTCCACCCTACAAGTCCAGGCAGGAGGGCAGAACTGTAGGTAGCAGAACATGTGTACTTACAGCATCATTTGGAAAGGTGAGGATGTTGAGGCTGTAGCTTAAATGCAGCCCACAAATCCATAGGCAGGTCCCAAGTGAAGTTCAGCATACATACAGCCTTTTGGTGCCCTCTGAGACCTAACAGTTTTCATTACAATGCACTGAAAGAAGAAGCAAGCCCCATGTCCTTGAACCCTTGTGAAAAGTATCTTAGAGCTGCTATTTTTCAAGATTGGAGATGTAGTATGTGGGGTACAATACTAGGCAGAAAGGTAATCTAAGCACTTCTGAAAAGGTTTTCTGACTCTGCCCAGTCCTCACTAACAAAAACTTAATAAGCTTATTCTTGCTGTCTCTCCAGTTATTTGATTCTACAGTCACTGAATAGGTCATGGCTGTTTCAACACAGATATAGAGCAACTAAACCTCAAAACATCTCCTTCTAGCCTAGGTATGGGAGGGCATTTTCCCACCTCGAGCAGACAAAGCTGTCTCAGGCATATTCAGAGGAAAGAAGTAAAAGATAGGATGAAAATGAAGAATAATGAAAGGAAAAAAGAAATAAAATGCTGAAAATTAAATATTTTTTACAGAATAAACTAATACAAGGCATAAGTACAAATCAAAGTAACGGTGTCTGAGTTCAAACCTTGCCTTAAATATCATTCTATCAATGAATTAAGAAGTATTTCCTTGAATAAATAATCTTAGGATGAATTTATTTATTGAGATTTGAATACAGTATGAATTTCAGTTTAAACTTTTCTCACATAGGTCTCTAGCTGCAATGCATTTGAATTCCCCAGTGTCAGCTCATGCTACAATTTTTCCCCACTGTGGGAGCCTTAATAACATTTCTTTCCTTTATTTAGTTATCTAGTTGCCCAAAACTTGAAAGATTTTTTTTTTTTTTTTTTTTTTTTTTAATGTTTGAATTTCCCACCTCTCTCCCACACGGAAACTGAAACTGGCAAAAGATTTCACACTTTACTGAATACACACTTTAAGAGCAACATGAGTGCATAAGCATTGTTTCTATAGAAAAACAGGTAAAATAGTCTGGTAGCAATACCTAGACTGTTCACTTAACTATTAGCATCAAAATAGCAATGCTTTGGGTTTTTAGAGCCACATCTTCATAGGCCTGTTACTCTTTTCCAGAAATTTGATAGTTGGCAGCTCAGATAAACTGTCTCTACTTAACAGATGTATCTCAAAACATTCCTGTATCCCCAGTTTATAATGATTTAAATAATTTTGTGGCATTTATACATTTGTGTATATAAAAAGTGTCTCTATGTTTATAATCCAAAATGTGGATAGAAAGAAATTAATCCTTGAGTTTAGAAACAGGAATATGCTCTTTGGCTGTTGTGAAATGTTATGTTCTGTGCTGTACATATTAAATACATTGTGGACGTAAACTGACATAAACTAAGTCTATTATTACCTTCCATTTTTGTGGCTGTCATTTCCCTTAGGTTCTTCTACCAGCTCAGTTACATAACATTTCAGCTTCAGGAAGAAAACATCGACCAATTGGTGTCTTAGGATGCAAAGACCCAAAACACTGAAATATTTGGTTCAGTCAACGTAATTCATGGTCTTATTTAAATCAGGCAGAATAGTAAAGACTGAAAGGATCCCGAAAGAAAAAAGTTACATGACATAGCAAAAATTTTGGAAATTACAAGATTTATTTCAGCCAACACCATAATCTTTTATTATCATATTAAATCTTTTCATCCAAATGGAAATTATCCCAATTTGTTATTAGAGTCTTTTAGAGTAAAGATAAGGCTTGTGTTGATTCACTCAAACACCCAGTCAGCAAGATTCTGATTGCTGTCAGGAATTACTACAGTATAGACAATAGAATAAATTTGGGAGTGAATGGAAATAACTAATGGAATACTGAAAAATGCTTCTGGTAGATAAAGGTAGGCAAAATTATTTTAAATTTTTAATCCACTTGAAAATTCTGGGCTTGAAATGTCAGCTAAGGCTTGAATGTTTGAGCTTGTGCTTTCTAGGGAAAGAATAAGATTAAAGGAGGAATACCAGAAAAAAACTAGGGAAAACTATGTGTTGGGACCTGGAAAGAAGACAGTAGGCACAGTAAAGTAATGATATGGATGTGATTAGAAGTTTTTTAAAAGAAGAGTTCTGCACAAAACAGTATTTTTTAGTGAAAGCATCAAGTTCCATTTAAACTGAGACTGAAGTTAGTTCATTTAAGTGCTTGTCTCTATCACAGCTTTCTTCCAACTAAATCACAATTTCCCAGGCATTTTTGAAGACAACATGCAGGAGATGTTTTTAAAACTAGTTACTCAAAAAGCAAGGATCCTTCACTGCATAAGTCTTCACTTTTGAGTAAGGATATCTTGGTAATTAATGTTGTACAACTTTTAGTCCTTTCATGCCTTTTTTTTTGTTGTTGTTGTTTTTTGTTTGGTTGGGGTTTTGTTTGTTTGTTTGGTTGGGTTTTTGTTTTGGTTTGGGTTTTTGTTTGTTTGTTTGTTTTATTTTGTTTTGTTTTTTGTATTCACATCTTGGCATTTTTTTTCTTAACTAAAAACAAATTTTACTGTTGTGTTCTGGTCTAACCAGCTTGTGCACTGACATTTTTATTTTTGAATCTGATCAATATAAAAAGCAATGACATTCTTACCAAAAAAAAAAAAAAAAAAAAAAAAGCAAGAAAGGAAAAAAAAAGCCAACATATTTTTTCTATTATACTGCATTCCCAGTTTATGCTCAGATATAGAGGAATTTAAATTAGGTTCAAGCAAAACCTAACACCTGGGATAAGTTTCACTATTCTACAAAGAATCCTAATATTTCGTAACATTACCAAAGATCTAAGAAGCAATTTAACATTCAAGACATTTAACTTTTGACCTAATACTTCTAAAATTTGCTTCTGCAATCAGTTAAGTGTCTCAGATTCTCATCTCAAATAAGTGCAGGTCTGAAGTTTCTCAGATGTGCTTGGGAGCCTATTACAGGCTTTTAACTGCAGTACTTGGTTTTAACATTTCTTCTACTTCGAGGGTCTCAGTTGTGCTTTGATGCCTTTCATACAAGGTCAAGGGAGTTTGATTGCATACAGGTCACTTAGACCTCTAAGCTGTTACTTAAATACTGATATGCAGATCAAAGCAAATGTTTCTTACTTCCCTGTCTCTAAAATTGCTGACACTAACATTCGTAGAGTATAGAATGCTATGGAGCAAAGTACTGTGATGACTTTTTTCCATTTTTACTTCATTCAACTGAATGGAAAGTAAGTCCCTTGACCAAAAAATATATATAAAACCCCCAGCCTATGTTTTGCCTTCATTTCCTTTCTCCAGCATACATTTAACAATCTAGGCAATACTGTAGGTTAAGATAACATTTATTTATTAAACCATTTTTACAGAAGCTATTTTACTTGCTTAAAACTTTCAAATATCAAGCTATTCCTGAGTGATCAAACTTAACATAGTTTTAGTTTTCAATTCTGAGTTTGGGGGTTTGGGAGTTATTTAGACAGATTTCAGAAGGGGCTAAACCATACCAAAGGGTACAAACAAATTGCAAATGGCAATCCACCCATCCCAGAAGTGGAAGGGCCAACAGTGGGCCCAAAAAAAGACCAATAAGAAAACGGGCAGTCTCTCACCTCAGATACAATATCTGCGACAGTCAAGTTAGCCAGGTGACCCCCATGGGAGTCCAAGGTCTCATACAGTGGTTTTGCAGGACCCAACCCGCATTGGGAAGGAGAAGTATGAGAGAGAGAGAGGTTCTATTTCATAAAAAGAAAAAATAAAACCCCTCTTATAACATGGAGTCATACAAGGATGTAGGACATCTTACTTTAAACAGCCTGTTTCAATGTTATTAATTCCAATTTTTCACTTGTAACAGTTAATAGGCAATGCTATCTCCTGTATTTTCAATCCCCTTTTGTTTTCCTAGACTGTTTTCTATCTTCTCAGGCAATAAGTTGCCATTACAGTTGTCTTTTCCCTTCTCACTGGTATCCCAGGATATCACAGGTTTCTAAGTACCCTAGGTGCATTTTGAAGAGGGCAGCTGAAATTTTTAAGGGTGTTTCTGACTCCAAGGCCTGGTTGTCAGGTTCCCAGTTCCCAGTGTTTCTGTCACTACTTTCAGCAGACATTTTCTTCTTCATTCGTTCAGTAATTCTCTCCTTCTTGTCTGGCCACTCTTACATGTGCTCACATCAATGGATTCCATGGTCAGGAATTCCATTGAGGAATTGCTGCCCTGTCATGGAGCACCTCCTTCACTTCCTGCCTTGCTGTTCAATTTTCCCAGTGTTTACCAGCTTTTTTCAAGACATTTTTCTACAGATGCCTCCACATCAGCTGGGGGCTGAGCTGTGGTGGATGCATTGGGACGTCTGGAACTGGCTGTGATGGACCCAGAGCAGCCCCAGTTCCTCCTCACCATACCCTGCAGCCCCCCACCTCAAAGGCACCTACATACATTTATAAATATGTGTGTGTGTGCATACACACATATATGTACATATATACCCAATGCCTTGGTCCATCAGCTTTTGATTACTGAAAATGTTGGAGAAACTGTGCTCCCAAAGAACATAAGGATTTAATTTAGTGTGTTCACAACAGGAAAACCCAGTGCAAAGATAACCACCAATGTGTTAGTGTAAGAGAAAAACTATTCACATGCTGCAATGTGTCCTTCCCTTGAGACTGGGTCTCAAAAGAAAAAATATTTCTCACAGACACACACATACACGAAAAGAAAAAACTCCAGCTTATTACAAATATCATAATATAGAAACCCACACCCCTATACCAATGAGGACAATTTTTTGTCTACTTGCTGTCTAGTTCTGGCAAATTATTCTGCTCGGTATCTTTTGCTTATTACATAATGCAATGTAAAATTCAAAATCTTGGAACATATTTCAATTTATACTATGCATATTACTGTTTTATGTTTTAGCCCCTTAGCCTAGCAACAGCAAAAGGTACTTTTATCATATTTTTAAAGCAGTTTTATGTTAAAATGCAAAAGAAAAATCTAGACAAGAAAATAGTTTGCCATTTATGACTACATCTGCAAGGTACCATTAGATTGTTAAATTATAAATGATGGTGAAGATACAACGTGCCCTATTAATATATTATCACTTTAAACTAGGTGTTCATTAGAACAAGACTTGACATTACATTGCTGACTTCATAGTTTATTGAATCCCATTTTTAACAGTATATTCTACTGATAATTAGACACTCCCAAACTAAGACCCTCTGACTTGATAACCCCATTTTTGACTAAATATTTCATAGTTATTTTTTGTAAAAACATAAAAGTTCTTTTTTGAAAATGACAACTTTAATCTATTAGTTGGCAAAAGAAAACCAGTCTTCTCACAATGATTTACCATAGAAAAATGCATGAGAAGTCAGTTAGTGAGCTGAACCATTTGTTATTTCCTCAAGAATACATTCTTTCAAGATTGGGGGTTTTAGATATATTTGTTGAACAAAATAAGATTTTTATTAATTAAATGCTATGAAGTATTGAAATCTTAACAGATAGATATATCTTCCTGAAGATGGCTGCACAGAGCAGTCACGTCAGATTTCATGAAAAGAAGAATATTACTGACAGTTGACTCTAGTTAACACTGTAGACACTCCATAGGTATTTAGAAATAATCTTTTGTTCCCTGTCATAGTATGATATAACTATAGTGTGCAGGTCAATAGAGAGTCTGTTGCTGTAGTTAAGGAATAGGATAAGCTGAAAGAAAAGGAAGTATTATAAGTCAAAATAAGGCAAAAATCCTGTGCTTTGGTTGGCTGTTAACTGTCTCAGACTGCCTTAAAATATGACCTTTTGCATACGGCTGTGATCAAGCTCTGTCTAAGCAACTAATTCCATACATACTCTGAATATCCTGATGTCTAGACCATTCCTGAAAGTGATTTAAATTTGTCTCTTTTATTTTGCTGTAAAATGTCTAGTTTCTTGAGACTGTTACAGTATCTTCACCGTGATAACTATTACTTGAACACAAAAAGGCCATGAATGACGTGGTGCACCTGCTTCTCAGTTGATTCTTTCAGTGTCTTGGATACAGGTGGGGAAAGAGAAGAAAAAGGTGTCATCTTCCATCATTTTCACACATTCAGATGCCATGTATATGTAAGTGCCCCACTGTGATGTGATGGTTCCCATTAAACTAAGACCTGTTTCCACCAAAGTGAGGAAATTAGGGAGTATCAAGAACAAGGCAAATTTTATTGGCTATATATTTTCTTTTTTTCAAAGAAAAAACTCAGCTGGCCAAGGGTTCATATGAAAAGCATCAACATCTTTTAAACAACCAAAAATGCAGATTTATAACAAGCTCACCTCAACAGAACATCTAAATCTCTTGAAATTCTCCCATTCTCACACATCAGAAATGATAATCTATCAAGCAAATGAACACAGGTAATGTTACTTTTTATAAAAATCTAATAATCTGATCATACACAAAAATAAAGGAATGAGAAAACATTTGTGACATATTTTACTACTGATTATACATGATAGTGAAACAGATGAGCAAATAAACATTTCGACTAAAGATCAAAACAGGCTGTCTGGAAAAATACTTTGGAAACCAGAATATTACTTTTGAAATTGTAAAGATTTATATGTATTGACATCACTACCAATTTAAACCATTCAAAATTATGAGGCAAACCTCAGCTAATCATACGATCAGGTAAAAAATAAAAACACAAAAATAAATAATCTGCGTTTCTTTTTATTAACCCTTTGCTTTCTGAGATCATAGAAATCACTCAGTAGTCCCTGCCACAGGTGGGATGGGAGAAGAATCTGAAAAAAGTAAAACCCATGGGTTGAGAGAAGAAAATTATAATGATAATAATAATAAAGGTGTAAAGGGAGATAACAGAAAGGGAGGCAGGAATAATGAGGTACAATAAAACTGCTCACCACCTGCTGACCCAGTCTGTTACTGAGCAGGGATTAGCTCTCCCATTTCTACACTGAACATGAAGTTCTGTGGTTTGGAATGTCCTTTTGCCCTTTTTGGGTCACCTGTGCTGACCATGCTCCCTCTCAGCTTCTTGTGCACCTTCTCATTGACAGAGCATGGAAATTAAAAAGGGTAAGCACTACTGAATCATAACAACTCAAATATAAAACAATGGTTGGCCTTGATCATTTTAGAAGTCTTTTCCAACCTAAACAATTTTATGATCAGTGTGGCATCAACATTTTTCCCATATAAAATCCAAAACAAAACACTGTACCAGCTACCCAGAAAAAAAAATAACTATCCCAGCTATAGCCTGCTACTTCTTTATTCCTGCTACAGTGACTTGATGAAATGACTAAACATCATAAGGCTTTTGTTACATATATCTGTATCTATCTATCTATCTATAAAATGAGGTCTGGTAATACAGAAAATTAAGATACACATTGACAAAAGAAATCATAAAAGAATACATTCTCAAAACTGTTTTCACAATTTTTGGCACAGGAGAGACTCAAGGCTTTTTCAAGGCTGACTCCTTAATTACTGGGAAACAGTTAGAAGTGATAGCAACTTTACTAAAGTAATAGAGGAGTAGATAGGTAGTAGATAGACAAAAGTAGCCCCTTTGTTAGAAGCAAGGAATCCAGATTGAAACCACTGTCTTCATGTCATAGTCTTGCATGACTTTGATTTACTACAGCTGATGTCAGAGGACCTATGAGGTCACTGGTCCCAGCAAACACGGCACACCAGCCTTGCTGCAGCCAGTCCTGCTTCACCCAACATACACTTTCAGACTAAATATAAGTGATCTCTGGTAAATTGGGCAAACTCCTTCCTGATTGTCCTTCTTCTTCCCCACCACCCTTTACCTTATTGGGAACCTTTCTACACAGTAAGTTATAACGATATAACAACAATGTAATTATAAATACAAATTTTCAGGCATCAGCTAAACCCTGGTATCTTAGTTTTGCAGCAGCATGACAGAGTAAAGCCACAGAATATTGGAGGAAAATACAAGCATTTACACTGTAAGGTCTCTAGAGCAAAGGCTTGAGAATCTTGAAAAACTGGATCTTGAATATATCTAAATATATCACTGAATACACCTAGATAGTATTGTAATAATAGAAATACTAACTGTCAAAAAATATACATTGTAAAAAGAGGCCACAGCCATTGTTTTGTTCTCTACTACATTTTAGTGGAAGACAGTTGATACTCCGCTTTTTTTTTTTTTTTTTTTTTTTTTTTTTTTTTTTTTTTTTTTTTTTTTATGATCAAAATTTCAAAGACGAAAACTTTGGGAAACTGTTCCCCTGCCAGTGTTGTCACACACACTGTTAAAAGTTCTTTGAATGGATGACAGAAATGAAGACAGTCATCATGGGATATTATCTCAATCTACAATGTCTAACTTGAACTTACAGTGATCTCTATCACTTGGAAAGCCACTTACATGTGAATAAGCACCCTTTTATTACTATTTTCCAAACTGCAGAAGAAATTATTGAATGGGTCTTATAATTTCCCAACATACATTAAAAAAATGAGAATATTGATTCATTGACTATATATGTTAACATTTCCTCATACAAGAATTAAAATACAGTAAGATAAAATTTCATTATAAATGTAGCTGAACAACAAAGTCAAAATTATGAACAACATAGTAGAAGTGCAAGATATTCTCTGTGACTGTTGCCATCTTAGGTCAAAGACTAATTTGACATCAATCCCATTCCTGTTTAAATTTATATGGTCTTTCATCCCTCTTTCTCCCTTTTTTTCTGGGTTATGTTGTCATTCTGTTTACATGACATGTATGCAGATGCCTCCTTTCTTCCTGATTTTGAAAATTTTGATTTAGGATTTTTTGTTGTTGTTGTGCTGATTGTGTCTTAGTGTTTTGAAAGGGGGGAAAGGAAGAAAATAATTTTATAATAACAAGATTATTAGTATTTAATCAAATCTGTGAGAATGTAGAAAAATGACAATAGTGGAGAGATTCCAATTTGAACCACAGCCAAATAACACTGAGAAAGCTTCACTGAGAAAGCTTTTCTTCTGTGAAAAGGCTGATGTGGTAACTGCATATTGGACATATTCATGTGTCACAGTTATTATTACAGTCACATGTCACATTATGTCATAGAAGTTACATCATGTTAGGATGAATTTTAAATCAGACAGTGCCCATGAACATTAATGAATTCTTTCAAAATCACATAAATCCAAGAAATATTGCTTAAATATCTTAGTATTAATACTCATACTATTTCTTCAGTGATAAGAAAATAAAAATGTTAATTTCACTCATTTTTTGAAGATGATTTTCCTTGTACTTAAAAAAGATTATATGCAATAATATTGGTGTATACATTTTCTTAAAATATAAGACGTTGGGATCTTATGATTTAAGATAGTTTAGACTGAAACTTAAAATGTCAAAGTCTGGCTATTCTTTAGTCACAGAATAATAGAAAGGGTTGTTGGAAGAGGCTGGGAATTATTAAAATCTCTCCAATATTATGGTAGTCAGTTTTATAACCTGTTTTTAGTATTTACAGTGATGAAAACTGCATCATCTCCAGTACATAATTATTCTTACATGTGAAGGCTTCCCTTAATAAAAAATAAGGATTTTTATCTCATGGGGAACAGAGGCTTTGCTCCTTCGCTTTTTGCTGGTATTGGAAATTATGAAGCCTCAGTCTGAATACATTTGAGTTGTTCAAGATGAAACTGAGATCACTGCCATGTGGAAATTCAGAATTTCACATTGCACGGCTAGAATGAGAGGAGCAGCCACTACTAGAGTGGGTAAGATTCTTAGCAATATGTGGTTGGACAGCTGTGGTTTAATTCCTTAAAAGATTGTTTGATTTAGCCTTGCTTCCTCACATCTGAAACAGGTTACCTTGCAGCAGAGCAGTCACAGGATTATTAACAAAAATCAGGCTGTATTTTATGAGCTCTTTGGAGAGTTTATGAGGTTTTATCATATTTCTTCTAATAAGAATTGTGATGAAGAAGGAGTTTCTAAATGGGACTGGGTCATCCTGTTCTGCAGTGTACCAGAAAACAATGTGTCAGTATCCATCTAGGAGACAGTAGGAAAGGTTAGTTAACCAAGTTAGTCATTTCTGAATGAGCTGGTGATGGGGTCAGTCCCAAAGTGACAGTGATCATAGCCCATGACTGCTGGCCATTCAGAGACTAAAAAAAATGTCAATACCAAAAATATTTGATGAAATTTTTAAAATTATTTGCAATAACAAAGAACTTTCTGGTTTCATTGTTGGTATTCCTACTCTTATTTGTTAAATTCATTTTCATATCAACTTATTAAAGAAAGTACCTCTTTGATTAATGTTTTTCAGAGTACTTGCACTGATTGGTACATTATTTCAAACTACACCTTTGAGCTCCCTTACAGATTTTTCCTGTTCATAGGAACATTTTTCCTGTTAGTCTGTTAAAGCCTTACAGTAAGCATGTAATCAGGAGCTAGATGCAATGATTTGATGTTCTGTACTAATTGTTTTCCATCCATGGAGTATTTCATCTTGAGAAGCATCAGTATGAATTAGATGGATAGATTATATTGATGGATTTTTAAACCCTAAATTTATAATCTCCACATTATACTATAGTGTAGTATTTCAATAAGCTAAGTCTTTTAAGAAAGAAAGTCTTGATATCCCTCTTTTATTGATGATAAAACCAAGGCTTTATCACAGAACTTGTAAAGAAATCCTCTGAAATAGATCAGCAAGAGAAAATATACCAGTTCTTACGACAAAATATTTCAGAAAAATACCTTCTCCCATGTAAATGGAAAGAGGAGTTTTCTCACTGTACCACTCATCAGTAGAATACTAATGGCAGTAACTTGGTCCACTACATAAACAAAGTCCTGTTCTCAAAAGGAAAAGTATACTTGGACTCTAATCAATCTAGCATCTTGTAGAGTACATTCTCAGCCAGAAAAAAACCCCTATCCCTCTCATTTGTCCAGTGCAATTTGTTACATTCGTCCCATGCTGGAGAAGTGAAGGCTTTGAGGAAACCTAATTGCAGCCTTCCAGTACCTGAAGGGGACTCTGTGTTAGCTATCTAGAATATAATTATAGCCAATGGAGGAAGAATAAGCTTTTCTGCATTGTGAATCACCCACTCTGCTTTAGATTTACGTTTTTTAACAGAAATAGATATCACTCTAAGTTACTTTCTTTCCATTGATAATGACAGAAGCCAAATGGCTTACTCAAACAAAAATGTGTGATATAGGTGGGTGAAATTTTATATATTGCTATCTGAAACTCAGTGAAGAATAATTTGCCAAGGTAGAGCAAGTGGTCAGTAAACGACTCATTTGCTGAAATAAAACCAGAGTTACTACGCTGTTAAAGTGACAGCTAAGCTAAGGGTCATCATTGACTCTACAGCACAGTAACTTCAATTTGAAAATTGTCACATAATACACCTAATTATGCAGATATGCATATCTCATGTATGCTCATCCTTAGAGAACTGGGTGTTGGAGCAAGCTGTGGTAGGGCTGGGCACAAGGGAAAGGACCAGTGGGCAGAAGCTGTGGAGTGCAGTCTGGAATCTTGTTTGAGCTTATACCCTGGCATACTGACACCAGCACCTCTTTACCACTCCACACCACAGTCTTTTTGCTGTCCCTTTTGCTTGCAGTGGTTCAGTGGGGTGGAGAGGCAAGACACTGCAAGTAAGTGCTCTAAGGACACCTCTGGCCTCTAAGGAGGATGGATCAGGAGTTGGCCAAATCATTTTAATGTTTGCTAAATGTGATTTGACCTAACAGCAAGGTTCTAGCACACTTTTTAGACTTCATTTCCATTTCTCTTCACTCACTTCCAGGCTGATAATTAAAACATTCCAATTTCCAGGCATCACTTAAAGCCTGCATGCTACACACCTTAAGTCTTTTTTGTCCTTTCCTTTTCCTGCTGCTACTGTGCTGTACAAAAACAACTACAGAAGGCAGTCTGTAACAAAACATGCACCTGTCAGAGTTCAGTTCCACTTGCAGCTTTTACTCAAATTGGTTTCCTATCTGTTACAGGGAGTTCCTGGAGTCTTTCATTTTTTCATGCCAGAAGACTATTTATGAAGTAATTCACACAGCCATTTCCAGACCCAGCTGACCCTTTCACCCTGCACAATGTGCCTTCTCACCTAAAGGAACTAGTCACGGCAAAGCACAGCCCCAGAGTACTGGTATGTGTACTATTAGCACTGCAGAGTTCTTTTTAGCTATTAGATATGCAGGCTGTTTTACAAATGCAGTGATTCAGGTGGCAGGGGTTTGCACAGTGTTTTCACCATGCAAATATAAGCCACTCTTGGGTAGTTTATGGAAAAATATGTCATATAACAAGAAAAACTATTGAACCTGAGACATTGAGTCTGAAAATTCCAATATCCCCCCTCTGCAACTGGCCACTACCACACGCTTTAAGAAAATTGAGGAACAAGAACAACCTTTCCTCAGAAGAAATGCATTCTTTACCTCTCACTCTTGGATGACTGCTTATGCTCAGAATCACTGAAACTCTGTCTTTGTCAGAATTATAACAGAGAAAAGAATAGCCTATGGTTAATTTTATGGCTGGTCCCTTGGCTCATGTAAATGTCTGATTCATTTAAAGTCAGCTACAGTCTCAACCTCTAATAGGCTGTGCCACTCCTCCTCAAGGAAGCAATCCCAGAGGTTAATTATATATTATAAATTATATCCCTTTTCTGTTTAGCTGGAAGCTGCTTTCCCCCACCCCTGCAAACTTTCCTCCCCTTCACTGGTTTGTACTCTATCACATTTCTATCACTTCATTTTTCTTATTCCTAGCATATGTTCCCATCTTAGGTTTTTTGGTGGGTTTTTTTGTTTGTTTGATTTTTGTTATTGTCTGTTTGTTTGTTTTTTGGTTTTTTGGAGTTTTTTATGGAAAGCTACGACAAGAAAAATATTCTAGGGCTGAACTTTCACTGATTCCGGAGGTATGGATGTAAAATACACATTAGGTCAATGCAATCTTAGCAATTTTAGTATAATGCAAATTAAATCACATCCAGGCTGTGAAAACATTGACATGGAGTTAATTCCAGTTATTAAAACATCCATAACAATATTCCTGAAATAAAATTTTATGGATCAATAAATGCATAAATTATGAGAAGATTTCTTTTCCAAACAATACACAATGAAATGATCACAGATACATCTGGCAGAATCCCTAATGAGTATTTTGTTCCCATCTACTAAGTACCAAAAAAATTTTCACTGTCCAGTGATGCTGTTTATATTTTAGATTATGGTCATTGTGTGTCATGTGAAATCTATCTTATTACAGTATTGTCTGAATGAAGGTGAAATTTTGCTATACAATCACAGCTATTACCTTTTTGCAAGATTTAAATATAATAGCATTTGCATATATTAGTCTTGC
This sequence comes from Phylloscopus collybita, assembly GCA_027886175.1. Classification (NCBI taxonomy): domain Eukaryota; kingdom Metazoa; phylum Chordata; class Aves; order Passeriformes; family Phylloscopidae; genus Phylloscopus; species Phylloscopus collybita. The sequence goes on along the minus strand of JAJNNQ010000137.1, from coordinate 40,776,912 downwards.
AATAACATAGAGTAAAATCCTGGTTCCATTTTTGGATGGCAATATAGAAAACATTTATTTTTTTTACCATGACAGTGGTATATATTAGTATACTATTTTCTCCATTTTAATTCATAAGTTCTTAAGGCTTTGGGGTTTGTCTTTTTAAAACTCATTTAGTAGTAATGACCTGAATACTACATGAATGTTAGCATATCAACCACTTCCTCTTCTGCGCCTTTTCTCTCAGTCCAATAAAGATTAAAAGGAATTAAAGCATGTTTTATTGTATGCTTTCCTCTTAAAAACAGAAACAAACCAAACTTAAGCTAGATAATAGAATACCAGGAAAAAAAGCAGGGAGGGAAGTGAACATAAAGGGCAGAAGCAGAAAGTAAATAAAAGGAAAAATAAATGTGAAAAAAGCAAACAAATCTCTTTTTTTCATGACAAACGCACAAAATAATCATTACCTGAGAGGGCTGTGTGTTGAAGCAGGACTCGGAATAGTTTCAAAACCTGAAAGACATGAAGATTTTTCTCTTGCCATAACTGTCTCAAGTTCAAATAGCACAAAAGTAGGGTTTAGGCAATTACATGCTTGAGAATTGGCATAATTTAGCATAATTGTATATGTTGTCACCACAGAGAGTATCTAATGCATTCTCCTAGTTCTATATTGCTAATGCACCTATAATGTTTATTGGAAAAAAGAAAGAGTCCAGATTAGCCTGGATTTTAACCAGTACTCTGAATATTGATTAATTGTTCATAGTTATTTGGTTAAATGGCAAGAGGTATTCTGAGATACTTTTATGTGCAGCTGCTCATTCTAGTAACTATCTGTTCTTCAGTGTATGTTTTTCGTCTGAGCAGTACCTGCAGATAGAGTACAACATTGACAACAGCAGATACTATTCTATCCATAACTTCACTGGCTGATAAACCAGGAGCAATTTGAAAGCATAAAACACATTATAGTGATTATTATAGCTTATTGCTGGTCTGTTTTTATCATTTTCTCCTTTACATTGTAGAGTTAAACTAATATTTGTTCCACAGTCATGTCCCACAGAGCAGAATGGAAAAAAAGAATTTTACCAAGAAATAGAACACATTCACACATACTGCATAGGAGAAATTGAAATAACACTGTTATGGTTTTATGAGGTGTAAGTTGTGCCAAGTCCAACTAGACAATGCATACAGATCTAAAGGTTTAAAAAGCTTCATCTTGCAGAAATATATTTTATGTGAGTTTAGAGATATTCAGTAGAACTGACCCTCCAAGGAACACAATTTCCTTTATGAAAGAGAAATTTAACTCTTGGAATTTTATGCGTAGTATGGTTTAAGGGAACTGAAACCTTTAGATAAGCACATAACATCACAGCTGGAAAAGTCTAGAAGCAAAAACATGATTAAAGAAAGAAAAAATTGCTAACATGCTCTGTGTTCTTAAATGCTAACTTTTCTGCCCTTATTGCTGTAAGAGGAATTATTGAAACTTAAGATCTGTTTTCTATAATTTAAAATCACTGAATAAATTAGATTGGAACGTATCCCTGGCGTCCATCTAATCCAAGGCCCCGCTGACATCAGGACTAAGTTTAACATTTGATCAGATTGCTCTGGATCTTGCCCAACCTTGTATTGTCTCTGTGTACTTCTGAGAGGAACATGTCTTCATCTTCTTTATAACAATCTATTAGGTAGTTGAACATAGCAGCAAGACTGCACTAATCTTACTTCCTCAGACTGAAAAGAAGAAAGAAAGACTTACCTATTTTCTCAAACTCTTCTCAGAAGGCTTTTCAGGCACTGGAACAGGCTGTCAAGGGAAGACATTGGGCCATCTTTCCTGGAGGTATTTAACAGAAGTGTGGATGCAGCCCTGAGGGACATGGTTTAATGGTGGATTTAGTGCTGGATTAATGGTTGAACTGATGATCTTAAAGGTATTTTCCCACCTAAACCATTCTATGATTCCACTCTTCAGCCATCTTTGTAGCTCTGCCAGTTGTTCTCCAGGTTGTGAATGCCTTTCTTGTGCTAGGGAGTCTAAATTTCAAAGCAGCACTCAAAACCTGGCTTCAGATGCCAAATAGATTGGGATAATTCCTCTGGGGATAATCCCTTCTCTCACCTTGCTGTCTGTGGTCTCACTGAAGCTGCTCAGTGAGCAGTTAGCCCTCACAGCCGTGAGGGAGCACTGCTGACTCAGGATCCACTCATGACCACCAGGACTTCCAGAGCCTTTCCCTCAAAGCTGCTTTCAAGCCAATTAGGCCCTTTCTGTTACAAGGGCTTGTTCCACTCCAATAATTGTTAAATTTCATGGGGTGCCTGTTAGTCCATTTTCCCCAGCACACTGATATCACTTTGGATGGCCACTTTCTCCTCCAGCACCTCAGGTACTGCTCCCCATTTGGTGTCATCCATAAACTTACTGAAGGTACTTTTCATCTAGTCATTCTACCTGTGAGTGAAAGACATTAAATAGCATCACCTATTTCCCCATGAAGAACACCTCTAGTAATACAAAGCAGCCTCTTCAGAAGTCTTGGCTTGCTGTATTGTCCCATTAGGGTCCTATTGTCCCATCTACAGCTGTCTCATTGTGTATTCAAAAATAGTTTTTTTATATTGCTTCAGTTCAGAATTCTCTCTTCATCCATGCTGCTCTTTCTACTACACTTGTTTGCCTTCCTGTACAAAAGGGTGGAGAATTCTTGTGCCCTGAAGAGATGATTCTTGACAATCATCCAACTTTGCTGGGCTCTTTTGTTCTCCAGAGCTACCTCCTAGGGGAGTCTCCAAGTATTTCCACAAAAAATCATAGGTCAGCTCTGCTGCTATTCATTTTCACAGAATCACAGGCAATTTGAAGTTTGCTGTAACATCTTTATATTGTCAAGTCTGACCTCTCCTGCTGAAGAAGGGTCAACTAGGACAGGTTGCCTAGGACCCTGTCCAGCCCTTACCAAGATCCCCTGTATCTCAGGATTTTAAACTTTAAGATCAAAAACACAATGGAAGCTTCCACTAGTCTCCAAAACCCTGAGTATTTTTCCTGGTTTATAAACAGCAGGTCCTGCAGAGCATGTATCCTAGCTGGCTTGTCAAACTTCTGTGTCCTTGCTTGTGCCCTGCACATCAAGCAGATACCAAGAAAAAAATTCTCATGAGTACCAAGGCCTTTAACCATGAGGGCTCTTCCTCTATGATCTATAAAGAAGTCTTCATCTGTTTCCTCTTCTTGTTCAGGTCCTCTGTAGGGAATGTTGCAGGGAAGTGTTCTAGGGAAATGTTTCTCTCTTGTTAGCTTCCATTTTTTAACCTGTCTGATTCCAGCTATCTTGTTACTCCACCCAGAGAAAAACTCTACACAGTCAAGTGCTTCCCCAAAACCTCCATCCTGTCTTCCAGACCTGCCTTTCCCAAAAAGCCCATATCTACCAATGTATTATTATGTCTCTGTGAACCCAGTAAGATTATATATTTCTTAGTGCACAAGAACTTCCAAATTTACTTCTTTGTTTTCAGTGGTGCACATATTCATGAATGGGTGCTTAGGACGAGCACACAGATGCACAGCTTTGTTTTGGAAAGTGTGATAGTTTCCCACATCATACTGTCCCTAAGAGCCTCCTATGTTCTATACCATTCTTTCATTTTTCCGTGTACTTTATGTACTCTTCCATTCTGAATCTCTATTTAAGGCCTCCAACTTCTGGTGAATCTATATCTTGTCATTTAAATATAACCTGAAGCCATCTGTTAGCCATCATCATATTCCATGTAATATGTATCCTTCTTCTCCTCCCTGATGCTACACCATCTACTCAAATTCTCTTGTTACACCATGTTACATCAGTTTCTCCCACAGCTCTTTTACTTGACAGCTGTGTGACTCAGGGTGTACAACCCACCACTGTCAGCCCTGAGGCAGGAGAAACTACAGACACCTCTGTCATCCTGGTACTTGCTCAACCTTGTCCTTCCTCTGGAGCTGTGTCTTGGTCAAAGCTAGGTCATCCTGGGTGGGGAAGGGGTGTCAATGCATGATCTGTTGTAGACTACACTCTCTGATATACCTTTGCTGTTGTAGGACCAGCTCTAGTCGTCCCATGTGGTCACTTTGACACACCTCTGGGTGTCCTGTATATCCTATTCTATCAGCAGCAGCTGCTGAGTGCTGATTAATATCTTCTCTTGATATGCTCCTCTTCTGCAAATTGCTGGACTGGTACTTTCCTAGGAATGGAGTCAGACTTTACCTGGTGGTTACAAGAACAGGAAGTTCCTTCCTGCACAGGAAGTTCCACCTGGAAATGAGGAAGAATTTCTCTACTGCATGGGTGAGTGAGTATTGGCACAGACTGCCCAGAGAGGCTGTGGAGTCTCCCTCAGTGGAGATTCAAGAAGCATCTGGATGCAATCCTGTGCTATGTGCTCTAGGGTGACCCTGCTTGAGCAGGGAGGTCGGACCACATGACCCATTGTGGTCCCTTACGACCTTTCCCGTTCTGTGACTGTGAAACCTGGTTTAGATTATTTTTGGTAATTAACTTAAGCTGTATAATTTTTACAAATACAAATCCTCTGTTTTGCAATCGAGAAAGGGCAAGAAAAAAAGGACCTCCCTGCAACACAGTGAAAAATGGTCCTTCAGTGCTAAAGGAAAATTTTTTGCACCCACCTCAAAGAATTGTTTGGGTTTGCTTTTTTTTTTTTTTTTTTCCTTTTCCTTTTAAGAGACTTGGGATAATACATATAAATAGAAAAAACAGCAAATGTGGAATATTGGAATTTGTTTCTTGAGAAATCTTCTTAACTACAAAATTTAATTCCCTTTTTTTTTAGTAAGTTCTAACCTGTTTTGAGATTTTAAAGGACAGATGTTCCCCCAGCTTACTTCTCTTGCAGTTAAAATGAAATATCTTAAAATGGCAGCTATATGAATAACGATTTTCAGCAGCAATGAACATAGTTTTATCTTGTCAGAAATTGACACTCTACAAGATCTGCTACTACAAAATTAATGCAAGAGCTATTTATTGTTTTTGATTATGAATTAATTTGAATTGGATGATTTGGATACTCCTCATAATCTTCTATAAATAAAAATTAGGCTGAGCATTTTAAAAAAAAAAAAAAAAAAGTGCAAGATATGATTAAAATACGGAAGTCTTTTCATAGGATATTGTGAATGCCAAAACATAGATTTAGGAAGGATTAGGCATATCCATGGAAGAAAATTCTGTCAAATACAGTTAAACACAAAGATACAGTCTTCAGCTTGAAAAATACTAAAACTGTAGATTAATTGCTGATTTCTGAAAGGGTTTATTTGGGGAAGTATCACTAGGGGATTATACTGGCTGTATTGACTATTGCTTTTTTCCTATTATTGAATACTGGACTAGATAAATTTTTGACATGTTCTAATATGGCCATGTTCTTATAAGTTTTATGTCAACACAAACTCTCCTTGGTTGATACAGACTGAAAAAATTTATTTGCTTGTAACATTTCATCAACATTCCTTTACTCCAGTCCAAAGTGCATAACTTTTCTAATGCAGAAAGGACCTCTGGACTGGGACATTTTAAAACCACTTTTGAAAGTACTGATTTGAATTAAGCCAAACTTGATTTAATGTATAAGTTATCTTAGGTGGCTAATAACAAAGCACCTTTGTGATGAACATGTCTCTGAACTACTGCTTACAATGTACATGAATGTTACATAACTTAGATATGTCCTCAGTTTGAATCATTATATTTAAACTAATCTCACTTCATTGCTAACACACAAGGTTTACATTGCACAATCCTATGATTCAGTTTCTGGCATTCTATATATACAGATACATTCCATGTAATATGCTAAATATTTTTTAATCCTCTAACAAATTAGTTTTTCAGATATGAAACACAGTATTCAAATGATTGTATTACCATTCATCCTTGAACTGAAATAGATTTGTTTCCCAAGAAAGCAAGAAGAATTTTATGTCTACTCCAAATGCCTACTACTATCAAGTGAGTTGAGTAATTTCTAGGGCTGGATGAACTGTTGCACTGATATTCCTAGAAAGTGAAATTTAAGTTTGTACACCTGAAGGCTTACTACACAAAAATTATAATTTATGGGATTTTATAATATATGGGATAGTAAGAACCCCGAATCTCCCAAATCTCCCAAATTTTAGACACAGAGGCAAGCTGGACAAGAGTCTGCATACTTCACAATTACAACCAGGTATGCACACACAATTACTTCACAAACCTTGGAACATCACATTTAAACTCTGTACTAAGCAAAAAATCCTGTAGAAAGCTATTTCCCCCCATCAATATTACCTTTGGAAAGGCTTATGTCACCTGGAAAGGTAGACTTGTAGCAGTTTATAAAATTTTCTGATGCTCTTTCCTGATACCTCTCATCAATTTTCTTCACTCTGTAGAAGATTCAGGACTCAAATGACTACTGTATGGTCTACCCTTAGCAACAGTACCAAGTGGTATGACAATGCAAAGTGTGCAACTGCCTCTATTTCACATTACTGTACATACTGTACCATGTATTGCAAAGCCATGGCCCCACTGAAGACGGTGGATTTTTGCCATATTTAGTGATCTTGTTCTTCACTAAACTTGAACTGTTTGAATATAGAATGCCTTTTATGACCTTCACAATTATTTTTAACAGTGATCTGAAACTAAATTAATGTATTTAAAATATTGTGTTCAAAATTAGCAATTAAATAACAAATATAATAAAAATTTCTTTTATAACCAACTTCCAATAATTGGGAGAAAATCATGTTCTTTCAGCAGTAAGTAGATAAAATGATTTTGGAAATTGCTATGTTTATTTATTTAAAACTTCTAAGATTCTTTTCAACTTATTTCTAGACAATTTTCAGGGTTTGAAATGAGCACTCAGTATTTATGATCAGCCACAGAAAACAAAATCCAGCAAATATAATTTTCTCATACATATTCTTTAGGCTAAAGTCAATTTACCACCAAGTTTAATTTATAAATGATTTTCACCTCTTAACAACAACATTAAATTAAACTCTATTTCCTGTACATGGATTGAGAGGGAGGAGATTTGGGTAGCAAGTAATCCAATTTGTTAGTAAACCCCACAAATTTTAATCGGAAAATCAGAGAAGAGCCACTGAAATAACTTGTAATTTGCCACAACGTTATTGCACTGCTTTCTATTCCCACTCAGTGTTTCCTATATTCTGAATTCACATTTTATGATCATTTTCTTCTTTGTCATATGATTCAATGAGGCTGAGTTATCAAAGACAGAAAGATATCTGAGACAACAATAAGGAGAACTTGGTAATGAATATTTTATTTCTTGGAAACTGTATGTGTTTTCTGAACTAAAATCAACAGCTCTAATGGCAATTCTAAGCATGACAAGAAATGGAAATGTCACTTTCTGATTTTCAATATTTATGCAAAGCAATCACTAATGATTATATATTATATGACATTCCATACAATTCAGTGCATTGAATCAGCAAATATATATTCACCTTGAAGTGTCTTCCATGTGTTAATGTACATATCTGTAGCAGAGAACCAGAACAGTCTGCTTCTCCATATGCTTACAGCTATGCCTATTAGAAGTTTTGCTAAAGATAACACTTTCATCTTTGAAAAAGACCATTCCTAATTCTCTTTATTACTCATGTCTTTCTAATCAATGACACAGATTCAAGCTTGCAAAGGTCTTTTCTGGCTTTTTTTCCCTTATTAAATTTTATTGATACCAAGCTTGAAATAAATATATTAATTTTAAACCAAAATTAGTCCAAATGTAAATACTTTCTGAAAATAAGAGGAGTTTTCATACCAAAACAACTACTGACTTTTGTTGTGTATTCAGATACACCATTCCCCTGTGCACCACTATCAAATTCCTTGGATTAAAAACAGCTGTTTTCCTAAGAAAATAGATTTTGGCACCTTCCTGTTCTTTCATCTCTCACCTATACATCATTGGAGATTTACTGTTTCCTTTTTTTGAGAGAGACTAGCAGAAAATGTGACTGTAGCAGGTAGTAGCAGGTCTGATATACTTGGTTCCAGTTAAGTACTCTCTTTAGAGACATTTACCTGACATTTTCTGATTCAAGAGTCTCAAAAACCATGAGAGGTTCACAAAAGGAAGTAATGAAGAATAGAAGTAGCTATTCAAGATTCTGAGATTATTAACAATCCTTTTCACAGAAGAGTGAGCTGGGAAAAGATGGGAATGTATCGGACAATAAACAGCAGGGACACAACAGACTCAGGCACCCTGGATACACTCAAATCCCTGGAACAAAATGAGTTTCATAAAAAAGGGCTGAAAGGCCTGGCTACTGTGATTTTTGAATTCAACTGTCTTTCATCTGCAAAGAACTATGATGATGTTGGGGAAGAGCCTGACCAGTAAAAACTACAAAAAAAATTCTAATGTTGTGACAGTTTTGCCTTTAGAAAAGGCAAAGTAGCCCATAATGGATCCAAGAAATCAGCATCCTATCAGACCCTAAAAAGGTCACAAAACATTTACTGTTATATTCCATTCCAAGCATATGAAAGATAAGTGTTCCAGGAGTAGATGGCACAGATTTATAAAGAGCTTGACAAAACAAAATTTTTCCACTATGAAACAAATTGTTATGTTGATGAGGAAATCTTGGTGGACATATTCTACCTTGTTATTAGTAAAACTTTAACAGCATTCCCATTTGAAAATTCCTGGATTTGGAAAAATGAGCCACTAAATTAATTGAAAATTGGCTGTTCCACCAGGCATAAATAGTAGTGATTATTGGCTAAATTTTGGCTGGCAGCCTGCAGCCATTAGAGGCTGCTAGAAGCCAATTTTTTGTCCCATTTGTATTCAACATCTTCATCAGTCACTTGGGTAATGGTATAGAGTATACCCACATGTAAATTTGTAGATGACTATAAACTGAGGGGAGTTGTTGGCCCAGAATTTCAGACCAGAGGAAATTAAAGAAATTTGAGGAGTGGAGTCAACAAACCCTTCCTGGTTTGTGTGAAGACAAAGTTTGAAGTCAGAAACTATGATGGAAAATTCTACACATTTTTGCAACCAAATAATGTCACTTCTGAGAAGAGCTTTTATTGTGTTCCCATGACCAGATCTTGATAATGGGGAGATGTAGGGGTGAGTTCTGTGAGAAGTTGCCAGAAGCTTCCCTCACGTCTGGCAGAGCCAATGCCATCTGGCACTAGAATGGACACACTACTGGCCAAGGCCAAGACAATCAGGAATGATAGTAACACCTCTGTGACTATATATGTAAGAAGGGAAAAAAAGTTAATGTGCAGGTATAGTTTTGGACAGAAAGTATGTGAAAGAAAACTCTGCAAACACCAAGGTCAGTGAAGAAAGAGGTGGAGGAGGTACTCCAGGAACTGGAGCTGAAATTTCCCTGCAGTCTGTGGTGAAGACCATTGTGAAGCAGCTGCATCCTTGCAGTCCATAGAAGTCAGTTGGAGACTTCTGCCACAGTGAGAGACACCTGAAAGGAGGCTATAGTCCCATGGGAAGCCTGTGCTTGTAGGCTCCTGGCAAGGACCTGCAGTATTCCAACTAATATAAAATCCAAGGGAAGGTAGGGTCAAGATGTGCTCACCTCATGCTTTGGCTAAAATACCATTTGGCTTTCCTAGGCCCTTCCCCCAGGTGGGACTTCCAGTCACTTCGCCTCTCAGGAGCCAGGTTAGAGGTCCAGGGTTGGGGTGTGCAACATTATGTTCAGTGGGGCAGTGATTGGTGGCCACTGCTGGCCTGGGATAGAAGGTGTCTAGGGGTGGGGTGTATGGAGCAATGCATCACTGCAGCAAGGGCAGACTTGTCTTGCCCCTGTCCCCACACATGCACATGAAATGCTTTAAGCCAGCAATCTCCTCCAGTCTCTCACATGGGGGGAAGCTGTTTTAAGATTTATTTTACCTCTCATTATCCTGTTCTGATTTTGTGGGTAATAAATTCAGATAATATCACCAAGTTTAGTTTGCTTTTTCTGTGATGATATTTGGTGAATGAGCTCTCCCAATCCTTATCTCAACTCACAAACCTTTTGCTATATTTTCTATCCCCTGTCAGAATGATAGAGTGGTTTTGTTGGGTACCTGACATCCAGGCAGGGTCAATCCACCACAGAGCTTAAAGACTGTAGTTAGCCCCGGAGGGAGCAGTGCAGTATCATTGCATGGGAGACAAATGGTCCATTGGTCTGTGTTGAGAGGAATATGGCTGAAAGATCAAGGAACGCTGCTGTCACTCTACCTGGCATTGATGAGGCTATGCACAGAGTATGGTTTTGCCTTCCATCCAGCTCAAGAAGAATATGGAGGAATTAGAGAAGTTCAGCAGAGCGTTTCTGTGATGGGCAGGGACCCAGAGCACATGTACTGTGAAGGGAGGATGAGGGAACTTGAGGGATGAGGGATGTTGTTCAACACAGAAAAGAGAAGAGTGAGGGGAAATCTAGTAAATCTCTACAGCCATTTGAAGGGCAGCTGCAAAGACAACAGAACTATACCCTTCATAGTAGCACCAAACAACGCAACAAAACAAAGTTGCTATAAATTATGTCTTTGACATTTTAGGCTGGAAAAAAAAATTATTAATAGCCTGCAAAATAGCATTCATGACACAGCATTGGAACTTGTTGCCTAGGGAGGTCAAGGGACTTCAGTTCTTGGAGATTTTTGGAGCTCTGCTGCACACAGTCATTGCTGATCTGGCTTGATATTAGCAACAGTCCCCCTTCAAACAGAACGCTGTACTAGATGACCTCCAGAGTTGCTAATTAAATTATTGCAAATCTTAGCAATTTTTATAGGTTAGCCAAGACCTGATATCAAGATCACAAGAGATATTGACCACTAGATAAACCCAGCTTTCATTAAAAAAAAAGAAAAAAAAAAAACAAAAACAAAAACAAAAACAAAAAAACACAGTCCAACCAACCAAAACAAAATAAACAAAAACAAACAGACAAAACAACAACAAAAAAACCTCCACCATAAATCAAACCTGTGGAGGGAACCTTCATCCAAAACAAACAAAAACAAAAAAGAATGAAAACACAGAAAATATTTATAAAGAAGCCCACCTGAGAAATGTTCTGATACTTCAGATATTCTCCTGGTATTTAGGAGGATTATCCATGTTCTGTGAAATTCAAAATCTGATTTATGCAAAACTAATGCAGTATGATTCAAGATCATATTCTTTCACAAAAGTGAATGTTATGCTTCAGAAACAGACAAGAAAAAGAATAATTATTTAAGGTGATTTTGTTGGAATTTTTTTTTTATTCATATATAGACAAATTGTTTTTTGCATCCTGTCTATTCAATGAAATTCATACATAATATGACAGTTTGCAAGAAAAACAACAGCATTCTGTGATGTCCACAGGTCTTAAAAGAAAGAATAAGGCATTAGATGAGGTAACACGAATCTGTCACCTCATCAAGTGCATTATAAAAAAGAAATTGAAAATAAAAAGGGTTTGTATTACCCAACAACATTATTCTCTTACCTCATTATTATAAAACTTTTTCTGAGATTCAAAATTATTGGATTAACATGTTCCTCCATTTTGTAGGATGCAGTTGCACATGCAAGTTTGTTGCACTGGAACTCAGATTTTGCCCCAAGTAGTTAAAAATGTGGAGCAGTGGTCGGTTGTTTTTTTTAAGTCCAAGGTAATCAGACTTTTCCAAAACTATGTAGCATGCACTTAATAAAGGTGTAGTGGCAATAGATGGAATTGCTCTTGATTCTGCCTGCTCCTTTTCAGATAATTTTCCAGGAACCAGCAAGCACCAAGATTTCTGTGCTCACAGGAACAGACATCATCAACCTTGCACAAAGGCTAAGCAAAGACCATTCTGACATGCCACAGCACTTCTGCTTGCCAAAACTCCCTTTAGCAACTATAGCTGACATCCACTATTTTGGATGGCTGCCCACCACAAGATATGCAGTAGGGTTTATATGACTTTGTATTATGTGTATTGTGTAAAACTAGGGTGCAATAAATAAACTCTTTTCCTGCTTTTCAGTCTACACAGAGCATTCAGTAAGTATTACCTTGGATACCTTTCTAATATATATTTCTGGCAAAATGACAAATGATGCAAATACAAAATCAAATCCTGATGGTTAGTCTGAAGCCTGAAATTTCTTTCCCATAGGAGCAGCTTGAATGGGAGTGTTTCCAGAAGTTTTGGCAAATTTTGGCTGCTAATGTAAATTTCTAAGTACAGTAATAAAGAAAATTTGAAACTGAAGACTGGCAGAGTGATTGCTTGCTGTTTGGCTTCCTGTGGTTGCAATCAGAAATTACTTAATAAAGCAGCTGTGGTTCAGACTCTCTGTTGCAATTTCAGTGTTATCCATGAAGCAACAACATTACAGTTGTCTGTTAAATAGCACTCCCTCATCTGTTCCTTGTTGCAACTTTGTTGTACTCTCTTCTTTAAGACATGAAATGGACAGAGGAATGGAAATGGAAATGGAAAAGGAAATGGAAATGGAAAGAGGATTATCAAAATTCAGAGGCAGTGTTAGTGTCAGATGAACAGTAAGGGACCTTATCACCCAGTCTGTGATCGAACACGGCCTAATCCTGCTGACTTCTGCCAGCTGTGAAATAGGCCATGACATACAACTGAGAAGCTGTGCAGTGTGAGCAGCAGAGGAGTGCAGCTTGACCTACAAGCCAGGGCTGCTGGCATTCGACAGTCTGTTGTGCAATATTTGAGATATATGTGGCACGCACTAAATCCATCAGGGGAAAAGTTAGAGCTCTTATCACAGCCCCATGGCACGGCTTGGGTTGGGAGGGACTGTAAAGATCACCTACTCTAACACTCCTGCTGTCAGCAGCAATGTCTGTTACTTGATCAGGTTGATCCACTACATCCAGTTTGACCTTGAATGCATCCAGGGATGGGGAATCATCTTTTAAGAATGAAAAGATTAATTTCACAGTTTCCATATTTTTCAGAGGATTTGATGGATAAAAGGGACAAAGGGTAAAAATACAACTTTTTCAAGGGAAGAATTCAAGTCAGAAACATATGGAAATTTATAACATGTAAATATTAAATAAAGGCAATGAAAATGCCTCAAATGAATAGCAGATCAATATGATGCAGAATGTTAAATCTGCATGCTAAAATCTCATTTTATGATAAAATTTCTCTCAGTCCCTTTGCACAGGGCATTTTTATTCCAGAAAAAGATCTATACATTGATATATAAACAATTCCCTTTTTTATTATAAAGATAATATATTCAAGGTAATAACTCCCGTTCTTGTAAGAAGAGTCAGCAAATAATGACTCCCATTGTTGCAACTTGCACTATAAACTGTTAAGAATCAAAAATGTTCTCTGCTACAGACTTGGAAAATTTTTCAAAGATTGATCTACATTATCCTACATTTACTGTTCCCAGGTTTACAATGTACCTATGTCACTGACTCCCTACTTTAACATGCAATATTAATGCAGTTGTCATTAAATATATCTTGTGCCTTATTAAAACATTTACAAAACACGTGATTCTCTGAAAGGACCAAAATCAACAATATCATCTGATCCTGAATCAATGAGCTCATGAGCTATGCCAGTGTACCGAAACAGCAGCCCATTGCTACTAGTTTTAAATACATAAAAAAGCATTTGGAATTTATTTTGTCCAATTAATTTCCTCAGAACCTAAAGAACTAAAGAAATCTTCTATTTCCTGATATACATACAGAACTTAATGTCTCCCTGTTGAGAGACAGAGCACTGTACCTCCTCACAAACCTGTGTAGGCCATATTTCAGTTCTATCAGGGAGAAAAGTTAGATCTTACTGCTCTTGGTCATCTTCAAGGTATTTTTTCTTCTTTTTTCATCACAGCAGCAGTAACTCATTGTGACTTCCTTATCAATAACTGGGGAACTCAAAAATCATGTTAACTGTTAACTGTTCAGCATCCCTTGATTCAGTAAATCTATTCAGTAAAACTATTAATATAAAAACATACAAAGGCCTACTCAAAAAAAAAAAAAAAGAGGAATTTTTGGATTCTCTTCCATAATTGATTTGAAAGTGTCTTTTGTCTTAGAGTTGTAAGTTGAGAGTATTCTTCCCAATTCTGCTTTTGTTTCAGTCTTTTTAAGAAGTGTTAGGACTTTTTTATCCTCCCATTGAAGATTTTGATGCCTTTGAAAGAGGCTATTTTTAAGAAATGAATAAGACAAATACCAAATATTTTTGTTGTTACCGCCATTTCTGCTGGTAATTTTTTTTAGTCATACTATGGAGAAAGTGGGGGATTTCTGGGTCAAGATTCCTGCTTTGTCTGTCTCTCTGCTCTGGAGTGCTTGGCTTGCTGATCTAAGTCACTTTTGTGTATGTTCTGCCTATTACTACAAGCACTGACATTTACCTACTGTAGGACTTGCTCTGTTTCTATGCAAAGGAAGGATTTGTCATATTCTTAAAATCTGGTGCAACTCCAGGTGGTAACCATTCTTCAGAAACCTAGCTTGTAATTTTTTTCATTAGTTTTGCTCCAAGACACCTCACATATTTGCACCTTCCTTCATTTCCAAAGTTAAATTACAATGGTTAACTTTTATATGGATTCCAAGATGGGTGGGATCCATCCTGGATCTAAGAAGATTTGGATTTTGAAATTACCAAATTATTCAGTAAATTATGCCAATTCAGTAAAGTATGCCAATCAGCTTTTGGCACAAATATTCAGTGAAAAAATGTTATGGTAATCAATGCTATGTATTAAGGTACCAGGGATGCACACTGATACACACTGTCCTCTTGTAAAATATAATGATGGCACTGGTGGATGCATTAAATTCAGAGGAAGAGTGTTTTCTCAAAAAACCCTACCCACCAACAAACCAACCAAATTATCTGGCATACTGTTTTTGAAGATCTGGTTGTTTTTTTTCCCCTACCCATGTTGCACTGACTGGCACCAGCTTAGATGAATCAAGTGCTGTTTTTTATTGTTTGTCCCCTCACCATGTAGAATTTGATAAGCTGTACTGCTACAAACTCTCACTGATTTGTATTTCTCGGTAGTTTTTTTTTTGGATTAACAATACATTGAAGTCTGTATAACATGGAAAAATACAACCATTTTGGCTACAATAACTGACTGACATTCTCTATAGACTCAGTCCTACTATAAGAAGGAATTCATGTGAATTTTGTATCTACTTTAGTGCCCTCCTGCCTCATTTATTAAAAACCATAATATTATACCTTGGTCTTCTTATTCTACTCTTAGACATATCTAGCTCCTGAAGTTAAATAATTTTCAGATTTTTTGTATTGGTCTCACCTGTTTGAATTTTCTTCCAGCAATAGTTATCTATTTTTCTCAGGCAATACATTGACTGAACAGTTTATGAAATTTTCTTCAGATTGGTTATCCATACATATTTTATTTTCTTGTGTAGACTTTTTGCTTTTTTGCATGTGGGGTTGTTTTGCTGACAGTGTGTTGAGAGCTGTATAATATAGAAAAATGTCAAGGATTTTGTCTAAAACAATTAACAGTCTTATGAATACAGGCACTGAGACAAATAATAAGGATTTTTTTTTTCTTCTTTTTGTATTTATTATCTTGTCTTCTGAGGATGCTATACCCCTTATTTTAAATCAGAAAATGTCTACCTTGTACTGAAGTGGGTGTAGTATGTATATTTAAATACTGGGTATTGAAAACATGAATTACAACTTCTATTATTTCCTTCAATGCCATGATTTCCAACAACTTACAGTTCTTATGTGGGATCAGTTATTGCACAGCAGGGATTTTATAATTCTAGATAAGCCACCCACATATGTAAGCACAAAAACACAGACACACAATTTATTTCATGTTTATGGCTTTGACCATTTTGAACACTAAAATTTCCCCTTTTAGTATATCTCATTGAATTATAGCAATGGAGAAGGTATGAGTGATAAAAATGGACACTTATAACTGTCTAGAGAAGGTTAACACACTGCTGAAATTGTTCATTTTTCTCATAGATGAATTGCTTTACTTTCAGTTGCTTATTTTTTCCATTAGCTTTAAATCCAATACATTATTAAAATGGAGGTAGCAGTCCTTAATTTATAGTCGAAAGCAACAATGCACACTCTCATACACACACATCTCAAAGACCTAATGAAAAGAGAAGGAAATGAGAACAGTCCCTGTCAGTGTTAAATGAAGGCACAGTGAGAACAGTCTCAGACAGTTTTACCCACCCTGTTCCTTTTAGATGGACAAAAAGCAGTTACTGCAGGTCAGTTGTAGCATGCCTATACAGGGAAATAGTGATTGGTCAGGGATTTTTAGCCTTTTAGAAGCAAAAACCATCATAAAGCTAAGCTTTCTCTAGTTGATTCCTATGGACAGCTTGTCCGCATTCCTAAGTGTGCTTTGCAGACCACATGTTCTCATTTGCCTTGGAAGGAGAATCAATTAACACATAAGTGTAAACCAAAGCACAGTTAATGGGTATAGTCAGGAGGTTTGCTTTGAAACAATGTTGAAACTTTGAACTGGAGCCCTCTCATGCATTAGAGGAATCCTTGTGCAAATGTAGCACAGCTGACAATAATGTACAACAGCCTTGGCATAGGGGTCCCTTTTAAGCTCATTGTTTGTCATATTTAACAAGAACTATCAATCATAAAGTTATGATTTCCAACTGAATACACAGGGACATGAGGAAGATTTGAATTCAGGTAAGAAAAGTTTCTTCTCCACCTTCACGGCTACGAAGATGGTCTAGCGATGAGGAAGGTCTCGGTCTGCGGCAGGTGCAAAAAGAATTCCCACTCTATCGAAGATGTATTCCTTCCTCTCCCACGCTCCTTAAGGTTTTCCCATTACACAAGACTAATATAACTGCATTGGAAGACTTGGTGTTGAAGATATTTGAAGGGGAAAGGTGCAACCAGTCCTCACTGAGTCAGTCCTAGCAGACTCAGTCATGATGCCTGTTCAGGGACAGTTAGGTTTCTCTAGAACTGCTTTCACACTGCCAGTCAATAGTAAGCTAACTCTTAAACTAATCGTGGTATTAAGGTACTAGTGCTATCAATCCTACAGATAGGTGGCAATGTCTGGCTAAGAATGAAACACCTTTCTACCCAGTTGAGGTTTAGCAGCTTTGAAATGTTGTTTTACTGGCTTCTGCTTCTCAAAGATCAGTGTATGAAGCTCTTTTCTTGCCTCTTCCTCATTTCCCAGAGCACTGCTCAGTGTAATTTTTTGCCATTTTCCCTCAATATTTTCTTTAGAACATGGCACTCTGGTGTTAGCTTGTTTTCACAAAATCAAGTTGAATAACAATTAATAAATCACTGTGGGCAGTGGTTCAGTGCCCTGGTATATAGTATATATTAGGAGGCACTCCAGCATAAGTTGTGCACATGATTTAAGCATACCTTTGATTTTTCAGGAAAGTAATCCAGCCAAAATCTTAAAATTTGAAGTAAAGCGCCAGACTTCTATTGAAACATATAGGTACAGCTTTCATATTTAAGATATATTTGAAATTGTCTTACTTATGCCAAGTCTATTGCTATCACAAGGGCAAAAAGTACTTAGCTCCTGGAAGTTGTTGGTTCTTACAAGATTAAGCTGATGATATGACTACAAATCTGGCATCAGAAATTCCTTTATAAATGAATGGACATTCTCTAGTTTGGAAGCTCAACCCATTTCTTGCTTTCCTTTCAAATATTTCAAGCTCTAAGGGCAGCAGTAAAACGTCTCTTCACAACAGCATCAGGAAAGAGAATAAAAAATCTGAAAAATTAGTTTGGGGAAATTAAGGATGAAATACATATCTATGCAATGCAACATATCAGTCATCACCTTCTTCTTAATCACTGACTTAAAAAAAGCTCCAGAACTAAAATTAGACATGCAATTTGTAAGCCAGATTTTCCAAAATACTGAGCATTTAACAGCTCATATAAATTCTTGCAGAAAGTTGCTGAATTCTTGGTATATGTTAGTATTAAAACCTACATGTCACTGTCTAAAAAAATATTTGGAAACCTAGCTTCACACATCTTTTTTGAAAAACTGTATTTTCTAGCTGAATGCATCATGGGGTGATGTAGTCCTGAGTTTATTCATTGTAAGAAATAAATGATCAAATAATTACTAACTGAGAAGTGAATACAAATTTATAGTTCAGGAGCACATCAGACATCTAGAACACAGAAAAATGCACCTTTTTTTCCTCTCTTCCTGGAAACAGCTCATTGAAATAGGGGTACTGAAAGTACCATTATCAAGTTTTTATAAAGTACAATGCAGTTTGTTTTTGTGTTGTCTTTTCGGTGTGTGTTTTTTCCTCCAAACTTATACATTGTGGTTTTATAAATCACTTTGAAGAGTGGTCATTTCTTATGGACATTTGTTATATTGCAAATGATTTTGAATTAGAATATTCTGAAGCCTTAGGAATGGTCACAGGAAAGATAACACTTTTCCCCTCAGGCATATTTTGATTTGATCTTACATCTTCAAATATAATGCAATTCACTTTCCATTAAAAAAAAAAAAAAAAAAAAAAAAAAAAAAAAAAAAAAAAAAAAAGTAGAAGAAGAAGACTCACCATGTCACCATGCCATCATGGAAGGCTTATGGAAGGCTTACCTGAATATATGTGTTGTCTGAATATATGACGTATTTTCTAGATGAATAATGATTTTTCAAAATAAATGATGAGAAACTTAGCTTCTATCTTGGCTTCTATAGAGCTTAATGACTTTATAGCTATTCCTTTCAATATTTCCAATTTTCAGTTCAAATAATTTCCATTTTATTTCTATTTATTTCCATTTCTACTTTTTAAACTACAGCTCTTGGAAGACAAGTAAAAACCCTTGACAAAAACCCCCCACTGAATCTTCAAACTAAAAATAATTCTCACCATATGCCAAAATTCCTTAAAAAATCATGAAAAAAATCATGGGAAGGGAGAAATATAAACAAGTACAACTTTAACATTTTAAATGGGATGCAGAAAAGATCTATTTCAGTTTTGAGTCCAGAATCTGTGCAGAAGAATCTGTTTTTTCTAAGAATTTTACTGGCAAATCTTACCTGTGGTATCCTGGTAGCAATCAATCATTTCTGTATTTTCATATCTATCTCTAATGAGAACACCTTTTATGGCTGTTTAAGACCTATAGATTTCCCCCAGAGTGATGCTATCCAAACATCCAGTGCTGCTGGTAATGGCTATTTGCTCTCACTATAGACTTAAGAAGCAGTTTCCTCCAGAACCACTCTGAGGGGTGACACATGGAAATATTTTCTCCTCCACTTTCCTTCCACAGGTACCCTAGGGTAATTCTCAAGTTCTGTTTGGCTTGTACTATATTTTGAAACTTATGACTGATTTCAAATACAGAACTCTAGCCATCATGGTATAATGTGCTGCCACCAAGAAATAAATGCAATGAACTAAGTGTAAAAATGCAGATTAAGAAAATTACACTGCAAAATTATTCAGAGCATACTTCTGTGAACATTACTATTCCAGGCTTCTGTCTGAATGTCTCCTCTACATTTGTATATGTAGGATTTGCCTCAACTGATGCAGGGAAAACATCTTAAAAACAGCATAGAGAATGTAATAGCTTTAAAATACACAAAATAATAGCAGTTCAGTATCTTTATCACTGAGTTTTAAACTTGTTTAATTATATTACTTGACACAAAGAAACCAGAAAATATATGCCTTTTTGGTCTTGTTTTTGTTTCCTTTTTCCTTTAACTGACTTGCATTACATTTTAAAATTTAAGTTTGATGCCTGTTGCACAATTTAATTAATATAGGTTCATAACCTCCCACACTTTTGTGAAGAGTAACATTGAATTATGAGGGTATGAAAAATCTGTTAAGAAGAGAATTTTCATGAGTGTTTTGCTGATATGGAATGCTAATATATTAGATGATTGTGGCATGTGAAAAGAAGAAAAATGAGAGAAAAAAGAGGTACTAAATTTATGCTTTCTATATGATCTGATGACTGCATTACATTGAAATAACTCAAATATTCATTTTTCAAGGAAGTGTCTTAAATAGACTGTCATGTCTTTAAACAGACAAAAAACTCAGTACTACTTAAGACATAAGAAAACAAAAGGTATCTACTACAGCTAAAAATTTTACAGCCTATTCTTGTTCTTTTTTTCTGTACTCTTCTTTTTTTTCTTGAAAGCAAAAGACTGAAAGAGAAAAAGTATAGATAACCATCTGAGGATATTCATTGAAATTATCTAGTCCTGCATTTAGTAGATGCCAAAACTTTTGAAATTATGCAATAAGGTAACATATAAAACTGGATTTTCAACGTGTCCTTTTTACTTTTCTTTAGCCAAGTATTTCATACATATCTCAACTGAAATGAATACATAAGTCTGTGGAGATATGTCCCTCACTATTACTTATCAACACTAAAATGCAATCAAGAATACTCTTTGGGAACTACGTTCCCATCAAAATGCTATTAAGCAATCAATTATTTAAAGCATGGCACATGACGTTGAGATTGTTCATTATTTTATGAGTCATTAAACTTCAGAGTAATGATTGCAGCTAATTATATTCTTCCTTGTTACTCAGTGAACACTGCTTTCCCCTTACAGCTGTCTGAATAATGCAAACCAAAGTACTCGTTAATACAGAACAAGACTTTTCAATTTGGTCCAAAAACCATTTAAGTTAAAATAAATGAACATACAGCTTGAGTATACTAGAGATATGTAGCTATCCATTTATGTCTCTAAGGAGAAGTTTCAGAAGCCATTGAAATGATAGGAAATCTTTCTCATAATTCCTGTTGGTTTGCATTCAATATTGCATGATATCTGTTCTGATAAGATTTTTTTTGCACTATTATCACTTATCTTTACTTTCTACCTCTTAATTTTAGTCTTTCTCCAAAAACTGGAAAGGCTCACAATGTCAAATCTTGATCTCTCTTTAGTTAACAGTATGAGTTCAAGCCTTTAGGTTGAATTTTTATGGGAGGACCAGAGAATAACTTGCTTAAGAAATACCTCTTTTTCAAAGAGATCTCAAAACAGATATTTTTAAAATTTGATTTCCTTGCACTTTCTCCCTTTATTGACTATATTCCTGTTTATATAATTAATTGTCAGAATGACCATTTTTTCCCCCAAAACATTGCATTAGGAGCCCAAGATCAGCTATTGATCTTTTCAAGCCTTAAGTTTCTTGTCTCCAGCCTTCCAGCCTGACCTTATATATATATATATATGAATGAAGGGCTTTTGTTGTTTGTTTTGTTTTGGGGTGTTTGTTTGTTTGTTGAGGCCAGATACTCACCAAAGCGGCTCTATGGCTCCCTCCTCCTCAGCTAGGCAGGGAAGATAAAATATGAGGAAAAGTTCATGAGTTGAGATAATGAGAGGGAGGGATCACTCACTTAATATTGTTACAGGCAGAAGAGGAGAAATTAGTTAGAATTGTAGAATCGTAGAATATCCTGAGTTGGAAGGTGCCAAAAAAGATCATCAAAGTCCAACTCCTGGCCCTGTACAAGACAACCCCAAGAATCCTGCCAAGCACTTGAGAGTGTTATTTAAATGCTTCTTGAACTCTGACGGGCTTGGTGTTGTGACCACTTCCCAGCGTACCCTTCACCTCCAGGGTGAAAATTTAAAATTTTACCCTTTCCTAATAATATCCAACCTTAATCTCCCCTGACACAATTTCAGGATAATCCCTTGGATCCTGTCACTGGTCACCATAGAGAAGAGATCAGTGCCTGCCCCTCCTGTTCTCCTCACAAAGAAGTTGTAAGGCTACATTGAGGTCTCCCCTCAGCTTCTTCTTCTCTAGGCTGAACAAGTCAAGTGGCCTCAGCCATTCTTGTGTGGCTTCCCCTCTAAACCTCTTGTTCTTCACCTTACCCTCTAGTTGAATTTATTACAAGTCAAAATCAGAGCAGGATAATGAGAAGAAAAATCCTTAAAATGCTTTATTTCTGATTCTCTGCTTTCTCCTCCATGCAGCAGCACAGGGAGACAGGAAATGGAGATTACAGTTTATCACACATTGTTTCTGCTGCTGCTTCCTCCTCGAGAAGCTGAGTCCTTCCCCTGCTTCAGTGTGGGTCCCTCCCATGAGGTGCAGTCCTTCAAAAATAGACTGCCCCAGCCCCCACTGTTCAGTCCAGACAGCAAACTTTCCCTAGCCTCTCTCCATGGGTCCACAGTCCTGCCAGAAGCCTGCTCCCAGTGTGGGCTTCTCATGGGGTCACAACCTCTATTCATGCACCCAACTGCTCTGGCATGGAGCTCTTCCACAGGCTGCAGGTGCATCCCTGCTGCCCCACAAACCTCCACAGGCTGCAGGGGAATATTTGCTGCAGCACCTGGAGAACCTTCTCCTTCTAAGCTGGCCTTTGTGCCTGCAGAGCTGTTCCTTTCACATATGTAAATGTGAAGTATTGAAGAAATTTCATATATGAAAAGAGAAGTGGTAACTTCTCTGGCGACAATTACTTTTTTTTTTTTTTCCTCCTTAAGTATGTTATCAAAGAGGGAGTACTACCATTGCTGATGGGCTTGGCCTTGGCCAGCAGTGGCTACATCCTGGAGCCATCTGTCATTGGCTCTGCCAGGTATGGGGAAAGCTTCTACCAGCTTCTCACAGAATCCACCCCCTCCCCTTTCCGCTCTCCTACAAATAACCTGGAGTACAAACTCCATACACTCTCTGAAAAGGTGTTTTTAAATTCAAATACTTCTAGGAGATTGGATTAAAGTCATCAGGTTTGTATAGTCTTGTCAACATCTCTCTATCCTTGCTTGTGTTTCACCTAAACCATTGTATATGCCTGATACTGTTCTGCCCATTTTAGTGCTTTTTTTATCCTTTTTGACTGGTGTCTTATTCACTCCAAGTAGTTACGAAAATTTTAATAATAGTCTGGTACAATTTTCCACTGAGACAGCTAAGAGGTACTGTTAAAAGAAAACACTTCATCAACAAGTGTGCCCGAGATCCGTCAGCAAGACATCCTTAATTAACTGAGGGCATGTCTTATTGGTGATTAAGGAGTGTTGATCCCCAGGAAAGGAAAACACACACACATAAGTGGACTTTTTCTTTGTGGTGCTATACTGTAGCTTTTCTTTTACCTGTAAATTTTACCACCCTTTTTTGTTTATTGGCCAGGACTTATTTATATCAGCTCAAGCCTTCTTGTTCCTTAACAAGCCATATGCTTGTCCAGCAGTATTTGGAGTCACATAGACCTACAGAAAAATGAGAACAATGTGCCTTATGTATTCTTAGCCTGCGCCTTAAAACACTTGGAACAAAGAGTTTCAAGGGCTCTGATTTGATTTATCTTCCCCCTAGGGAAGAAACGGGAAACCGAATAAATATGAAGGCCAACCATGCAGGACCACCAAACATAGACATTAAGGGGAAAATACCAGCAACTTGCATTCTGTGATATATGGGTCTCTGGATGATTGGTGGATTTCTTCCCTGAGTAACTAAGAAAAACAAGCCCACAAGGCAGTAAGCTTAAGTTCACTAAAATAGGAAATGTATTTCCACCCAACTTGCCTTTTAGGGAAGCCCAGATTGAGAGACTCGTATGGAGAGCTGTATCATCTACCAGTTGTTGTTCTTGAAATGAAGACAGCAAGAATGAAAGGAATAAAATCCCCTTGAGTCATGAGGAAAATATAGAAGCAACACTGATTGCATTTTCAATAATCTGTGTAAATACATTGAATAAGACTTTTTTGATGATATTTACAGAGGGAAATCTAATGAAAAATAAATGGGAGGAAATCACAATCTATTTATAGAGAAGCCACAAGGAGAATAAAGGACTAACTTAATCATATACATAATTTACAGCAAGTTATTCACTCAACTGTCTCTTTCTATATAGTGCTGTTTCTGTTTTCCATGGTAGTTTAGACTGAACAGTCACAGCTGTCTCTTCTTCTTTTAATATTAATGGAGAGGGAGCTCTTCTGGAGACATCGTGCCTGAATCAAGCACAAATTGTTTATGGCTATGTATGATGTAGGTGGGATGCTATTTTTGTAAACAGTCTAGTAAAATAATATGGTATTTGAAAACAGAGTGGGCTGTAATAGCTATTGCAGTTATTCTTTTTTAATACTTTAGTCTCTGGGAGGTTTTAGATTTATTAGGTTTTGAGTGAATTGTTATAGACAACTTTTAGTTTTGAGTCAGAAAGGAAGCTGGAAGGTATAAGTGGAATTAGGGTTTTTTTATCTTCCTCTCTTAGTACTTCTTTGACTAGACAAATTCCAACATTTCCTTATTTTTGAATATCACCTGGAAAAGAATACTCTTTCTTTTTTTCACCTTACATTAAGGAAAGAACAATTACTGTCCATGTTCCCATTCATTAACTTTTTTTGATTTTATTTTTAAAACAGCTTTCTTAAGAAGAAATAAGACTGAGTATATACCCTTAAAACTAAGTAACTCAGTTCAAAATCAATTCAAGTGAGCACAAAACAAGAACACCTTCATTTTCTAGAAGGATTTGACTGCAGTAGAGTTTTGATTTTTAAATTCAAACCCATTGAGGAAGGTTCTTCAATCTTGTTCATATGTCCTCTAACGTCAATTCTAGTACTCAGAATGAATGAATAAAAAGATACTAATTAAACATTCTTCATGTAAATTTTTCACTCAGCTGAAGCATCATTCTTTAAATTCATTTTTGCAAATGGATTAAACATTTTTCCTGTTACATTGCACCGTCTGACTCTCAGATCTCTGTGTAGTGAATGGTGTCGAACATACTGGCAGTGTTATCTGATAAATGCATATTAATTTAAATAAATGGCAGATGTTTTACTTCCCTCTGCTTATTGAGAAATTTGAGTAATCAACCTTTTTTACATGAAAATTACATAATGTGGAATTAAATTTCAATCTATAGTGTATTGAAATTCCAACTTTATAAGAAGACTGATTCCAAGAGCTGCAAGAAATAAAAGAACCAGCCATAACTGCAACCTCCCTCCCCCAAAAAACCCAGAAAACAAACCCAAACCAAATACAAATTCTTTGCTAGCTACAATTTTTATATAACGTGCTTTTTTTTTTCCTTAAGAAGCTACGTACTCTACATTTATTAAGATCTCTGCAAGTTGCACTGCTAGAAATTTGTACAAACCTATTTATTCATTAAATGTTCAATTCATTCTCACTCAGTTCTTTCAATGCACAGTCTTCAGATATTTCATGTAATTAAATATTTGTCAAGTTTACATTTCAAATCTTTGTGTTAGATACAAGGTTAACTGAGACAGATAATGTACAGTTTGGATTAAAGTTATTTTTAACCTGTCAGATAATACTATTTTAACAAATAAACCTAAAAAGTATATACAGTTATATAGTTACACACCTAAAGCCAGTGCATTATATAAATATATACACACACATATATAATACACTTAGCTTATATTTTATGTTTCAGAATCATTGTATCTTTATGGATACTCTTTCAGGGCATGTCTTATCCCTTTGACATTCTGGCAATAAGATTTCATGTTCATCTCATGTTTTCAGTAGGTTTGTCATTACCAAGTTCTGCCTACCAGAATTTTATTTAATCTCAGACTTTATTGGGACTGGACATACACACTTCTTTATATGAATGTTCATGGCCTGTGATCAGTAACCCTACTTAATGCCAAAGAACCATTTATTTTTAAGCTAGAGCAAGGAAATTTACTGTTTCTAAAACAAAGTTAGCTGTCTATCTTCCTTGAAATCTTAGTTTGTTGTAAATTAAGCCAGCTTTTGTTCTGTAATCATTTTCTTTGCTAATACCTTGTCATCAAGAAAGTCCTGTCTTTGTTCTGCTGTTTTCCCTCCATCATTCCCACCAAGATCAATACCAGATGTTCATCAGTGAACTTAAGTAAAGCACTCAGAACCAGTAGCTTTTTCCTTAGCAAATTATCTAGTTAACTTCTATTGGCGAGGGTCTGTGACATTTTACCTACCTTCATCCTGCTTCACTATGTCAGGTTCTATAAATATTATAACAAAGATATCCTAGCTCCCCAGAGAATACCTTGTTAAACTATAAGTTTAACAAGTTATTTTTTGTATTTCCAAATTTATCAATACCTAGTGATCTGCATAACTTATTCTAAGTAAATATCAAATTTACTTGGAATTTTTCAACAGAGCTGAAAAGGTCAATTTTTGAGGAAAATGTTGATTCTCGAGAAAAAAAGAAAGACAAATTTAAAACAAAAGCAAACCAAAAAACACAACCCCCCACAGCAAACAAACAAACAAACAAAAAGATAGCTGGAAAAATATTTAGATTTACATAACTGGATTTAGGGTGTTCATTTTGAAGTATTCCAAAATTAATCCATTCCTACTCTACTAAATTACAAAGCTCCTCATTAAAATAACATAAGCATCTTCCATCCATGGATAGAAAAGGATTACTTATTAATGAACATACAATATCCAGGAAACTATGATCCATCTCAGAAAATTATTTACATTGCTAGACTTTCAGACATTTGACTAGTAGAATACAGTTGCTTTACAACAGGGACGGAGGTCCCAAAGTCATCTAAACTGTCATTTTATTTCTGATAAAGTAGACTTGACAAGCAGACAACACTGAATCACAAAAATCCATACACCATTGAATCACACCAAACCATTACAAACATTATCTCATAACTCCAGACATTGAGAACCTAAGTTCATTGGTGGAAGCAGTAGGATGCTAAACTAAAGTCTTTATCAAACACAACTGTATCTGTATTTTCTGACTACGGCCTATCAGAAGGTTTTCAATCATTTGAATGCAAAATTTCAAACATAATTAATGTATTGGTTTTCTTTTGCAAAGTAGGTAGGGGAAGAAATTGTTCTCAGTAGACTCCACATACTGAACTCCAAATTGCCTTGACAAAATGAATCATATTTTTCTGGTAAAACCTGTAAAATGTTTTGAGCTATGGGGCTTTTTGACAGTTATGCAAACCACCAGATATTGATGACTGGAAAAAGCAACAGATACAGATGTAATACAGATTAGGTCACAGTAAATTACCTCATCCTGCCATTAACCTTTCAGTTCTCAACTGCCTAAATGACCAAGTTCGAATGTATTTATTTATATTTTTAGTGGGAAGATATATTAAATGAAGAGTATCAAATTTATATCTCATTTCTATCATCAGTGTTGATAAAAATAATGGACCAATAAAATGCCCCTATTTACAGAAGTGCTAAAATTTCCCCCTGAGTTTTTCTAGCTCTAACATTTTAATTATTTATTATATTTGAAATAAAATCTCAACCTTACAGCTAACAGAGGCTGTCTTCCTTGAGCTGGAAAATTTGTAGTGCTTGACATGGTGTTTATGGTCTTATTGTTTCCAAACAGAGCTGTTATTTTGAAGTTATTTCTTAGTCTTGTCACTTATCTGTGCTCAACTGAGAATTTCAGAAGTTTTGAAATTCTATTTTCTGCTTCTATTGCAAAAATAGAATATCTACTTTTTTTACAATTTTAAATACTATATAAGACTATATATTCTAGATAGAATAAAAAGCTAAATATACAATATGAAATAAATTGAACCAGCTGTGAGACAAAAGAATCAGAGATTAAGAATTTCTATTACCTACTGGGAGAACAATTTTATTTTGGCAATTTTACCTACAATAAAATATTAAAATTACCTACAAATAAAAATATTAAAAAGCTCTGATGCAAGATGAACTTGCAAAAGTTTTGTTATAGCTCAGCTAAGACAGAAAGGCTCCTGAGAAAGCTTTTCAGGATTTCCGTTGAAACCTGGTGTCAAAGGTAGAACTCCTTTTTCAGAAATGCTTTTTTTATAATCTGAAAACATTCCAGTCACTATTGAACTTAACTGACCTGTAAAATTCTTTGTGACAAAGTTTTTTGGGAGAATGTATTTAGGGGGCAGTGGGAAATACAGGGTGGCACAAGAGCATGACTAATAAAACTGAAGTCAAATACTTATGGAAATGACTTTAACAAGAGATAATAGAGACATAATTCTCATTAAATTATTTCAATTTTAAGGCAAAAATATATGCATTTAATAAAAGAAGAGATTAGAAACCTACCTCAAAATAAGCTACACCTCAAGTTTCCTCAGCTAGCATGTGAAGTAGGAATATTCCAACCAGAAACAGGAAAAGCATAAGCTTGCCACTAAAAGTGGTGTCCATTGATATAGCCTACCCCCTTCCTTGCAGTCTGCTATCAAACTAGACACTCCATCCTAGGACTGAGAGAAGTACCCTAAAAACACCATAAACCCTAACCTAACCTTGTGAAAAGCTACGCTTCTGTGAGTTAGCAGTTTTCTAAAACAGCTACATCATCCAAATAAATACTCACCAGCTCCAGCTGCAGTTAATCCGTGGCAGCTGCAGAAAATCCATGCAGTCAATCCATGCAGCCAATCCATGACAGTTTACCTTCAGTTTTATACACTGAAGTCATGCTTTGAGATCCCCTTGGAAGAAATGTCACAGTAGATCAACTTCATTTGCCTATGAGGTGTGTTTATTCCTTGGCTGACTAATCAACAGATCAAATACACAATAATGTCAAGGACTTCCCCTGAGGAATAAATCTAGTACAACTTTTCTAAGCAGGATCTTTCCAGAAAATTAAGGTGGCAGCCTCAGTATTCCCTGCTTTTATTTGATTAGCTTTACCACATGGGACATTTAATATATCTTTATTTCTAGAGTCTTAAGAACTGTAAACCATGTGTTATCATCTCTATGGCTTTGAAAATGCAAATGTAGAAAAAGATTATCTAGTTATACAGACTTTTGCATTTGTACAGCACCGGATGATGTGAATTTCCTGGATGATTATGGCACAGCCTCAAAATTCTATGCGTAGCAAAAGGATGACACTTTGTATGTGCAACGTATAGAACATCATTATTGTTAATTACATGATATGAACCAGATCTACATGAAAAGCATCACATCCCTTTTTTTCTAATAATAACTTCCATGTAAATTTTCTGAATGGAGACCCTTCATATAACTACCTGTCTAGACTCTTTCCTGGTTTATGAACAATTATGACATAAATGTCCCTGGGGTTAGCACATTTTTTTCTCTCTAGATCGATGACTCTGAGCTAATTCATACATCTCTGTAGTATATTATCTGAAGTGCACAGCTGCCACAAGACTTTATCATCTGTTTTTCCTCATTACAGCTGCAAAGTTTTAGTACTTTTTTTCTTCTCTAAGTTTTGCTTAACTCCCATATTTTGGAGTTTTTTACCTTACATCAGTTATTTTGGGTTTGTGATTTTTATTAGAGGTATAATGGCAGTGCTGCAGAATATTAATTCAAACTATTTATTTGTACTATGATAATACAGGCAACCAGCATAAAATAGGCTAGATTATGTATAGATTGCGATAGTTGTGTGCAAAGCACTCTCTTCTATAGACAATTTTAGATACATTTTGAATGCAGTAGATCAAAGGCATGCCACCACAATGACATTAAGAAAAAATTTCAAAGCATTTTGGTCAGATAATTCCTGTGTCATGTCAACTGGTTTATAACATATGATGAAAGTTCATTCTAGAGGTAGCTGCACTTTAAATGAAAAATAGGTTTTCAGCTGCTCTTTGGAAAAAAAAATTACTTTCAGTGTTTGATGCACCTTTTAGAAACAGGATTCATCTTGTATTATGTCTCCAAGACTGTATGGGTACTCTTTAAAAATAAAGTACATACTTATATATGTAAAAGTACCAGTACTAATATATGGAAATGCCTCACCAAATAGACCATAATCTATATATGGTGACTTGTTTATCTTACAGGTATACAAACAGTAATTGAAGAACACGTATAAAATCAAGTTATAATTGTGTTCCTCTATCTACAATGTGAGGGAATTTCACACTTCCATGGGAACTGCTGTGTCCATGAAAGCATGAAAAGTATCTAGGAAAGTGTACTGCTCAGATTCAGTGGCATATGCTTTCAACAATCTCACTATTTCACTATGAATGTGAGGTAAAATGTTCTTCTCTTCTTACCAGGATCTAATTTCTATCAATTCCTGCTATGATAAGGCCCTCTTTGGGCATTAACCATCAATGGGCAATTACAGCTGATGTTTCTGTGACTCATTCCAAAGAGGTCTGCCCTGTGGATAACTCATGCCTTGTTTCCATTCTTTCTTCAGTGTATCTGAAATGATGTTGAATAACGGTCAAAAGTAGACATGGATTTTGTTGAGCTGTAAACCAACAAGTTTTATGAAAGTTGTTCTTTTGCTGACTCATTTAATCCAGGGAAGGAAGGGGAAAGGACTGGAACTAATTTGGGGCATTTCTAGTTCTCTCTGCAGATTCCCAGAGATGCAACGGAATTATTAAGTAATATAAAGTAACAAAGTCTTCCAAGAAGTTAAGACAGTTGTGCATGCTTATCAGGTCTATTTTTTTTTTTTAAGTTAGAAGGCAAAATCAATTGCTAAAACCAAAAGATTCCATTCAAAGTAACACAAACTTGAATAACAAATCTGCAGGATATTACAGAGACAGTCCAAGACCATCTACAAAATATGAAAATAACTTAGCTTTAATTGAAAACAAACCATTTAAAGTCACCAAAACTGCTCTAGAATGTCCATAAAATTCACAATGTGCGACAAGTACTGTAAATGTACTGATTCTCTGTAGAAGTCCTGGAAGAATTTGTCATTCACATACACGGTGAAAACTGAAACACTTGTAGTATTGAATGACTTGGAACATTCAGGTTTTGTGCTGATGGGATTTTTACTATCTATACAATATTATAGAAATTTCAAAAGGGAATAAAAAATCCGAGGAAAAAGTATAACATTGGAAAATCAACTTTAAAAAATACTGCTAGAAATTAAAATCATACTATTGTTTTAATGGAAACTTATAATAATTACAGTGAAAAATTACAAAGAGCAAAAATCTATGAATCCATAGGAATATCATTCAAATGTTTGCTTTAAAATATTAGTGTTAGTTAATAATAGTTGGGAAACAAATGTCATTGGCCCATACATTAGGTAGTATTAAAATATTGTCTATAGAAGGAATAATTTACATTACATAACTTTGCATACAAACGTGTCTGTAATTCAACACCTTCTAGAGTTTAGAATAGCTGAAATTAAGAGGCAGTGTGGGTAGCTTCTAACCTCTATCATGGTAAGGCAAATGTTGGTTTAAATCCTGAACATATTTTGGTTTCTGCATTGTAATAAGACCCAATCATGGATCATGTACTTCAGTTCCACTTTCTCCTAAACTTTACATGCTTGTTTTTACACATAGTTCAAGTCTAAATGAGGAAATCATTGACCAACCCAGAATAAGAATTTTTAAGTTCGTCCCCAACACAGCTGGTTGGGGACTAGCAACATATTTGGAAAATAGAAGCAATATTTAGGTCCAGCTAGCTCATACTAAGTCAGAGTGGCAGACTTCTTTATATCTTAATAGCATTTTTATGTAGTTTTTGCATTCAGTATTCTCTCAGTGGATTAGCTTACACATTTCTAGTCATACTTTTCATTGTAAATCTCTTCACACTGTCAGGTAACATCATGCAGTGTGTGCTTTCTGCAAAATGTATGTACTCCTTAATACTAAATTCCTCTTCTGAGGTTTATTGTTTATGTAAAAGCAACTGACAGGATCCATTGTTATTACTGATGTGTTATTTTCTTTGTGTTTCATTTGGGGAGATTTTTTTCTGATAAATTTTAAAAGCACTTTGCAAAGTATATGATGAAAAGTTTGCACTATGTTATTACTTAAGAAATTGCTAAAATGGTTGGGGTTTTTTGTGAATTGAAAGTAATGACGTAGTGTCTTGGATTACCAGTAGCAGCAAATGCACTGGAAAAAATATATTGTTAAAATATTCATCTAAAAGGAAAACTTCAGATTTAATACTTTAGGAAAGCTTCAGTTGAAGCTGAAAAAAAGCTATACAACTCTAATGGAGGCAAAATATGACTGATTTAAAAGTGATTTCAAGACAATATTAAAATAAGAAAAGAAAGAAATGAACATCCAGGTCATTCATTCAAACTCAACTTCATTGGAGTTCTAGGATTTTATTAAATTTAAGTTTTACTTCATTTAAAATTTTAGGAATATTTGTTTCTAACTAAGAGTCTTGTTTGTATTTTACTTTAATAAGTAAACAGAAGAAAGAACTGGATAAACATTTATTCTACCACTCACAAATAAGTGGACAACAGTGGACAATTTCACTGAGTTGTGGGGTTTTTTGCATCTATCAAGTTAAAATAATAATGAAGAGAAATACAGGACCCAAACTTTGAAAATATGGATTTAGAAACCTAGTGTTGCCTCCTCAAAGAATTGAAAACAATAACTCATTTTTTACTTACAGATTCATCAGTCATTTCCCTGAAGTGCAGTCTGTAGTAGTTCATAAAGTCCTAGGGGATTTTCAAAGACATTTTGTATTGTGTGTGATGACTCATGTATTTCTAATTCAACAAATTGAATCAATCCATCACTATATCTAGAATGGCAGTATATTATATATTATACATTAATTTCATACCCTGAAAAATCAGCTATTTATTTCTGATATTCCTGTTTTCTGTGGTGTTAAACAAATATTTTCACTCTGTGTAGCATCAAGACAGCTTTTCTGAGCTGCAAAATAATAAATTAGAATGTATATGTATACACACACACAAAAATCTGTCTTTTACATCATAATATCATAACATCATAACATCATAATATCATAATATTCTTTTACACATAGTATTCCTCATTTGTCTTCTTACTCGTTCCCTCAGTTTTCTCATACCACATGCTATTCTTATCTTCTTAGCTTTGCCTTAATAGTTTCAACAGCCTTTCCTGTCGTGCTTGGAGCTCATAGGTTTTACTAGCAGATTGATAGCTGGATAGCTTAGTGGAAGAATTTTTTATTCATTCTTAATTACAAGTATTATGATTTTGAGTGCAAGCTTGGGGAAGAAAAGTATACAGGATTTCTTGAAAACATTCAAAATATTTTGAAAAGCTCAGTATCAGACTAGTTATAATCTCTAATCCCAGTGAATGCTAAAATTCCCCCAAGGACTTGACTACAGATAGCAAACACTGTACACTGCAGATATTTGGAATTATGTGGGCACTGTCCAAACTTAGTTACTGATTGCCTCTCCAAACACTGCCAAGCAGAATTCCTGAAGACTGAATTCAGCCTTTCATTAACTTCTGCTCAGTACTGATTTTCCAAAAGTTTGTAGAAACCAAATAATCTCTGATACATCAATCTTTTCATCAAATTTCTTTGAAATTGACAAGTGATTTTTAGTTACCTTCCTTGGAATGGGTGGAGGAGGAAGAAAAAAGCACCCAAAATTTGAGCTAAATTATATTTTTATAAATATATATTAAATATTTCTATAATAAAAGGTTAATGTAAATGTCAAAGACCCCATGACAAAGAATGAAAATATTCTGATACACTTGTTTTTTAAAAAAAGCCCCATAGAAAAGAAAATTTCCTTTTAAGGCAGATATCCTAGAACATTTTAAAGTTGAGAAAAAAGACAGTTCTCACGTTAATCTAAGTTAGGGAATGGAAGTCATTACATTTTTACCTTAATAAGTGCTTTTATTTGAAGAAAAGATCAATCTCAATAGCTCATAATGAAATTATTTATTAGCATTATCATTTGCATCCTTAAGATATTTTGAAGCTTAGAAGGTCAGTTTGGGAAACACTCTAGAAACCAAGTAGATGAGTGGATTGGGCCAAGGACAAGAGACTAAGAACCCTACAACAGAATAATATTAAAACTCATACTGTAGTCACATTAGCAGTATTTGCTAATGATTTGATAAGAAGAACAGAGGTTATAGGCAACACAGGGTAGAACATAAGTGTTTATCTTTGTAGAATGATTGAAAAGACAAGATTTAACTGGCTTTGCAAATAGTAATGTGAAGGTCTCATAAAGGGTGGGAACCAACATAAAAACTATTCTCGGAAAAATATGTTTCTTTGCCTCATCAGAAGCAGTAATGAAAAGGAACAGATGTAGTCTACAACACAGTTATCATAAATTATCCCTGTCTGATATCAGGATTCCAATATTAGATATACTAAAGATAGGTTTTGTGGATATAAAAATAATTTTGCCTGAAATCAGGACGTCTTTAATTTTTTGCCATAGAGGATAGTTCATTTGGCTCTTAAATAGCTTTTCTATGTTCAAAGATCATTCAGATCTCCTTCAACCATTCTTGCTCTCATATAGTCCTCAATAACAATAAAAGCAAGACATATAACATATAACTATTGCCATGAAAATTGTGTTATTTGGGAAAATAATGATTATTTAACCTGTTTTTTTTTTAAATGGTTACTGTAAAAATAATAGATTAAATTCTATTGTTAGCCACATGTGTTAAGATTACCCCCAAGAGAATAAATCACAAAATCACAGAATAGTTATGGTTGAAAGGAACCTATGGAGATCATGATTTTGCACTTTTCTATATTAGTAAATGTAGACTTGGGAAACAAATAAAAAAAATTAAAAGAAAATTTATAGATTGGATTTGAGAGTCATAAAACACAATCAATTCACAAGTAAAATTGAGCATGAGAGATAGAAATGTTGAAGAAATTCAGTAAATAAGCAGTGAGTTGTTTATAAAATTCAAGCTTGGAAAATATGGGCTGCACCTTAATTGCAGAAGTATAACAAATGGAGTGAGCTTTATTTTATTCAAAATGAAAATATTCAAATTATGAAAAAAGAAATCAATTTTTTGTGACTAATACTTGCTTATGTTAAGGTATTAATGTGTGCAAATCTGCATAAAAAGTTCTGCTTAAAAATGGAAACAGTTTACTTATAACATAGTTTGTCATTACATGTGCTTTTTTACTATTATTCTTTTGCACAGAGACAAGTTTTATACAAAATCAAATATCAACATGTTGCAAACTGAGGTGAAAATGGGTTAAAGTAAAAATAAATCAAGAAAAGTCTGGCCATAATTTTTTGTCTTGTTTATTTGTTTTTGTTTTGGGTGGGGGGGTGTAGGTTTTTTTTATTTTTTGGGGGGGTTGTTTGTTAGTTGGTTTAGAACAGCTCTTGCTGTATTTCTTGCCTTAGTGTATGGTTAAAACCCATACACTAAGGTCTTTTGGTCTTTTTCATTGTGCTGTCTCCCACATACACTATTTTTACACACACTTTCAGACCCTAATGCTGCCAGCACAAGTCTGCCTACAATGAGCTTGCTCCTTTTAGTTATCTTTTTATTACTTTTTGGAAGCTGTACTTTTCCCATGCTTACAAGCTGCTTGTCGTGGTTTAGGAATGGTATCCCCCATTTTACTGCTCCCATTAAAGCACTCCAGATCATGCCCTGCTCTCTCACTCCCCTTTTCCCCCTCCTTGTCCCACTGCAGAGGACAATTGGAGCCACAGAAGGTAAATACCATGGGTTGAGAGAAGAATTAATTGCTGGAAAGAGGAATGGAATAAGAAAACCAGCAGTAACAGCAACCATGTCCGTCTCAGAGGGAGCCAAGCTTTGCTGACCTTGCTCACTGACCAGAAGAGAGCCCTTCCCCCCCATCCTTAGAAAAGCATATGAGGTAGTATAGTATACCCTCCAGGTCCTGGCCATCCCCCATCCTGGCTGGAACCAGGACACCTCTGAACTACAAGATTATACCTAGGGCTTTTTTCCAAAAAACAATCAAAAGGATAATTAGTGATTATTTAAATTACAGCTGACCTGGAAAAGAATAAATTTACTAGAAGCACAGTGCACCACAAAGGTTTATTTATTGCTACATGATTTTCCAACACAAAAAACACAGACAATTACCACGTCTATGGAGCACTTCTAATATTCCTGTACATTTGGTTACAACAACCTCTGAGATCAGGCCATAAAGGATGATCATCAGTAGATACCATGAGAGAATATAAAATTTCACATCTTAAATACATCAGATATTAGCCTTGTAACAAATGAAGCTGACAGCACCCCAGATACAGCTGATCCTTGTATTCTCCCAACACCTCCTGCTCCAGTTAATTAGGAACATTTGTTCACAGATAATGATGGAAGACTGACAAACGTTAAGTGACAGACACCTGGTACATGTTTAAAAAAATATACAGCTGTTCATTAGTCTTAGCACATCTTTTCAGCTAGGGAAAGTACATGTCAAAAGAAAAAGGTTTCAAAACAGTGAAATCATACTGTGAAACTTACTAAATGAGACTGTCTTTCTGTTACAGCAGAGACATAATGAAGTTTAAGTCAGCACTTCAGTTCTAAACTCTTCTCTCCAAGGGAGTTGCCATTCAACAATGGAAAACACTAGTCAAAAAAAGGTTAAAACACATCATTTTTTCAATCTAACAGGCACTTTGTAGCACTGTTTGTTTTTTTCTTTAATTTTGTTCAGCTTTTTGAATTGAATTTCAAGTTCACATCCTAAAAAAGTAACAATTTTTGATTCTCATGTAGATTTGTATTTAATACTTTGACCTTCCAAAATATTTTTTCTTTAAAAGTAATTATGTAAAACTCTTTCGCTACTCAAAAGAAATAAATATAGATACTAACAAGTGAACTCCTCTGTTTTTATTTCCTTTTATTACAATTGTTTTAGGTAGGGATGGAAGTTTAGCATGACCTAGCAATCAATCATTTCTCCATGTAGCAAATGTAATGTTCTAATGTCAACGCAATTATATGTATGCCTCATTAAAATGAGGATTAAATGGAGTATATGATAGTTCTCATTTCCACATAATTCCCACTTGAATATATGATTTCATGCTTATTTACAATTTACAGGCAAGAGAGCATGTAGAAATGAAAAACCAAGCTTATTGGTCATTCCCAGCTGATCATCCCAAAGCTCATTATTACCTCTCAGACCAGACACTGTGTAAAGAATAGTTTTCTAGCTTAGTCCTGTGATTATGGATACTTTTCTTTGATTTTTTTATTCCCATTGTCAAATAGTGAGAAGAGAAGGTCTGCTTATTCAGGTTCCTCATTTAAGAAAGGCACAAATGAGAGAAAGGAGAGGAGTGGTACAAATAGTCAGACTTCAGGCAAGTATTTACTGTTGAAAAGAAGGATGGGAAAAGGAGGAAAACTATGATCAGGCATTATTTGACTCTAGGCATTCCCAGATTACCTGCCAGTGTAATTAGTGCCAGCAATAGCTGCTGGTCTTCACCACATCCCAGGGAGCATGTAGTTCCTGTAACATGTATGTAGAGGGGAAATGTACAGAACTTAGTGGCTGCCTGGAGAATTGAGTAGAGGTACATGTGCAATGCCCATCACATCTGCTTGTCAGAGCAGAGGTAATATGAGCACACAGACATAATCCAGAGCTACAAAATGGACAGCTGTGCAGGAGTGTGAAGGAAATCATTTATCTATAGCACATCCCCATAGCCTGAAGGCATGATCTAGAATATGAAATTAATTCATGTTAATGTACTTTTTTATAGTGTCTTCCTTCAGGCACTATCCACCCAGGAGGAATGGAACTGTAGCATACTGGGAAGAGGAATATGAAAAATGAGAAAAACAACAACGGCAACAACAAAGAGAAAAAAGAAATTTGGAGGAATTATCTAACAAGTCAGGAGCTTTATAAGCAATCACAAACAATTTTGTTTTTTATGATATAAGTTTACATATGCAAATACGCTGAACATTACCAATCTATCTGTTCAAGCTTCTGCATCATAATCTCAAGGATGGGTTATTTTGAAATGCCTCTTTCTGTGGTAATTGATTAAAATGTTCAGTAAAATCAAAATGAAACCAAGTCAAGGAAAGGGACACCCCATCTTTTATAATACAGTATTAACAGTAGGAATTTGTTAAATTGAAGGTCAACATCAGGTTTTTATGAATCATACTGGTTCCGTTTTATGAGAAAAATAACCTTTGAACTCCAAATTTCCAGATGTTAGTATTTGCTGTGTAATGGTCAAACCAGATCCATAACTCTAACACACACAGAAAGCTGGCAAGCCTCTGTAATCAAGCATATCATATTGTTTTTAACTATGTCATCATATCTAGGGTGCAGCATATATACATATGGACAGAGTTTTTCATAAATCATTACAGCCCAATAATCTCCAAAGGGATATATGAGAAATTAAATTAATTTTCTTGAAATAGTGTATTTAATTTCTTTTCTTTTACTTGGGTTAGTCTCCTGATTAAAAAAAAAAAAATTCCCTAAGAGGTTTAGGAAAAAAGCAATAAGCAAAGAAAAATCTAGTGTTATGCTGATTTGTTGAAACGCATTTGAGGTAGTTGTCTATCCCATGCTTCAGTCCCTCACCTTTACATATAAATGCAAAATAACACAATAAAAATGTATAGCACACAAGATTAAATCAAAACTGCTATTCTGTCTTTTTTCCCAGAATTTGTGGAGACTTCAGTGATCGCTAAGAATCTGACATCTGGAAAGCCTTTTGGGGTGCAAAGGAGTAGTGCATAAATGTTCAGAACTTTTCTCAGAGGTAGGTGTAAGCACTTTCACCTTTTTTAAGAAAGAAACACACCTAGATCTTTTTTACTGATCACAGCTGCATGTGCAGAAATGCTTTTCATTCAAATCTGTGCTTAAATGGTAATCTGTGGTGGAATAACAAATGGGACAAAAATCACCATGGGCACAGCTCAGAGGATGTGGGGATGAAACCAACCACCCATCTTACTGTGTCCTGGAAAATAAATGAAAATATAATTATATTTTTTGGGGGGATCTCACAGAAACATAAACTGCTTTAAACCATCAAAAGCAGAGTGCTCCAGATTGTTTTATACTGTAACTGAGTCTCCAGTGCTCCATGCAACCCTACAGAGAAAAAAACTAATGAATAGAGGGGAGCTGGAAGCCATGGTGGAGATCAAGCAACACAGCACTTTCACAAAATTCCTTTTATATTTAACATTGTTAATAAACATTCCTTTCTATTGTTCTGATTTGTAGATTTTTGCGGTAATTTTAATAGAATATGGCAACTTCGAGACAAGAATATTATTGAAATAGTCATTAAGCAAACAGAAAATAATTTATTACCCTTCCCCAAAATATTTATGGTATCATTGTAAGGTGATGATAAATAGATACATACAGATAGAGAGATGTCTAAGTACCTGATTGGATTCTGACCTACTTGTCCTGGTAGCTAAAAACATAAGGGAAAGGTCTTCTACTGTCCCAGCTAGGAAGATTTTCAAGAAATTAAGTCTTCTGGAGACTGGAGACTATATCTGGGAATTTATTTCTCAGTTGCAAATGATTATTTCTGATTTCTCTTCCCACCTCAGCTCTTTATATTACAAAAACAAGATTTCCATGAAGAATAGAGTTAGAGGAGATTGTTATAAAACAAAGGAGACATTCAAGGCTGATAAAACAAATAGCTGCTTCCCCAATCTTTTCTCATGTCTTCCCACAAAGTTTATGTAATTATTATTATTTTTTTGCTTTTTTCTCCCTTTGAAAAGTGTGCTTGTTTTCTTATTTCTTTAAAGACCAATGCTGAAAAGCCATTTTTAAAGAAAAAATTAGTATAAACCAGCCAACTTGCAATTAATACATAATATTTGATTAAGAAGTATTTCAACGTTTATCTGAGGTTACAGACCAGTAAAAAATTACTTTCAAGCTACTAGAAGTACAGTCTGATTTCTCTTTCTGCAGGACCACATATGAACAGAAAAATGTCTTTTTTCAATTTATTTTCTTTACTTTTTTTCAGACCTGTATAATGTTAAAAACAACTTTTAAAAAAGGTGGAAGAAAATTCACTGAAACTTATGAGAGGTGAGATAGACTCATGGACAATATTACAAGTTCATGCTTACCCCAAGCAATAGTTTCGAACTCTGTACGGAATACAGTTTACGGAAACTCTGTAAACGAATACAGTTTTGTGTAAATATTTTTAAAGAGGACATTGAATTATGAAAAATATATAGTGCTCACTGTTCAGTGAAATTGTAAAATTAATATCTGAGATACAGAAGAATTTCAGTTCCTAAGACCGTCATAAGAAAATAAATATCTGCCTGTTGTAAATGTAGACTTGGACTGAGAAAAGAAGAGCCTTCTGTGGATGATGTTTCAACTTACTAAGAATGTCTTCAATTCTTGTTTATGTCTGAAAACAAGATAAGTGAATTGTCAGTCCAAATGTTACCTGTTGCCATCATAGTCTGTAGATTTTTAACAGACATTTATATGTGGTCTATAATGTACATGGTGTATTTATTACTAAATGTCTTATTATTCTAAATACATTCAAACGTTATCTGAAGTTTGTTACATGAAGTGTTCCCCAGACTTTGGAAAAAATCTAAAAGGATGAAGATGATTATTTGGTGTCTACTCTTGAAAGGAAATTTTTTCTTGTTTTTGACATTTACTGAAATCTTGTTCAATATATACCTGTTTTCCTCTAAAACTGCCCAAAACCAGTTTTCTTGTTTGGTTTGAGTTAAGCTTCCTTTGCATTCATTAATTTAATTTAGTATAATGTTTTCTTAGATGTCTATGAAAATTTAATAAAAGAGTAAATTAAAGAAAGAAAACCCTTCCTTATAAGAACATTGAAAGTTTTTATAGAAAAATCTACCATGAAGAACAGACTAATTAATTCCACAGTTCTGGCTTGCAATATAAACTGAGAAGAATTATTTGAAGTACTTATTTGCATGACAGTGCCAAGCCTTTACTTAGAACTCCTACCTACTTCATAGAGATATTCAAGAAGAAAAGGAAATTATTTTTTTATTCTTTCCAGTAGTGGTAAAATGGGTGAGATGTGTATATATATATATATATATATATATATATATATTCCAGAATTCACATACACATGATTTTGCATAACTTATTGTATAACTTATTCTTAAACTACACCCTTAACAACTGGAAAGAACCATTTTTTCTTCTTTAGTCCATGGTTAGGTCACTGTGAATTTCACATTATTAATCGTAATGAAAACATGTAAAAAAGTGTTTGTCTAATACACAGAAATAAAGTATCTACTCAGCAGGATGGATCAGAGCCGATATTCTCCCAGAGTTCTGCATCCTAATTCTAACCCATTCAGCCATTTCATTTTATTGCAATTAGCATCCTCTTTGATGATCTCTTTTCAATCTTTTCAGCTACTATAAAAACTGTAAAGTGATCCAAATTATATCCTCTGATCTAAGTGGAGTTTGGATTTAAACTTCAAGAAGAATCTTGGCATAGCTGATCTTCTCCTAAAAGGAAATTCAATATAATTCTGAAATATTTGTTTCGATAGACAAGGATTGAAATACATGTTATACAACAAAAAGCATTTAAGTTAATCTTAGTATCCCCAATTACTGCTTTTGTCTTGCAAAATGTAAAGAAATCCCAATTAAAACTTAATTTCTTCAATCACTTCAATTTAATTTTTGTAAGTATGGTAGAATAGCAGTGCAACCCAAGCTGTTAGTAGCAGTCCTTTTCCTGTTTTATCTGAATCCTTACCTACCTCACAGTTTCAATGTAATCAGTAGTCAATCATGTTGCAAGTGTTTTGTAGTGCTTCTGATACCACTTCTTTCCCTGTAGGTGAAAGGCGCCTTGCTGCTCTGCAGGCATCTCACAAGCACACAGCCCTGAGAGTGGTCCTGAGAGTCTGACTCTGATGCATGAACCCACTTCAGGAATTTTCATAACAAGACTTCTTTCAGATGCTGGATCTTTTAGAATGTCTAAATCTTGTTTTTAAAGTTAACCTTGGGCTCTTCTTGCAGATGGCTCTTGATGTAGGATATCCATATAACTGTGCTTCACCCCAGTCTCTCTGAAGGTGCCAGGAGAGGTGTACAGGCACGGCTGCCAATGAAATCAGCCCATGAGCATAACGTGACACAGCTTTTCAGCTATTTTCCTCCTGTTACTTGTCAGTCCACAACCTGTATCAAGACACACTTTTTGCATTGTCCTCTCTGCCACTGCACAGTGTACTCAGGCACTCCATTCTTAATGCTCCTGTAAAAGTAGGGCAGATGAGAAGCATTCAAAGGGGATCTCTCTCTTTCTACTAATTACCAAGAGAACCTGAGAGGTTTATCTCAGGTGTAGGCATCCACGATACAGACACTTTCAACTAAATGAGATTGATCCACTCCCCATCTGATTAGCCCTTTTAAGATGATGGTGTGGTAGCAACAATAGAAGCAAGCATATACATGTATACAAGGAATTCAGAGTTTAATTTTTTTTCCTGAATGCCAAGGTTATTTTTAAAATGTAAGGCAACCAGTTCAAGGACTGTAACTAGATGAAGTCATGCTGTGCTCAGCAGTATTCAGAGTTTTTTATTTAAGTAGAAATTGAGAGTCATGCCAGTGGAAACTACAGTCACTTTTCTCAAGCAGAAGTCATAAAGAACGCTATGAAATCTTCTGCCAAATAAATACATCTCAACACAGAGAACCTATGTTTTTGTTACCAGCATTTTAATTAGAAGCTTATCTTGTAATAATGGCATTAATGACGATGTCAATGGTGAAAATCGATCCTATTCACAGTTTACTTCTTGTTTACCTTTTTCTTAAAAGCTGGAGAAAGAGATTTAAAATGTTAATACTGTCAATAGTTCAGCTGGCAAAGTAAGAAGAAGGAATAGCAACCATTTTTTTCTTTTTCTGACGTCTTTCTCTCACACTGTCAATGCAAAAAATAATGCCAGCTGCTGCTTAAATTAAATGGAAACATTAAACTAGATTTTAATTAAAACCATTTTCCAATAGATGTCATTTTTTGTATGTGGCAATAACCTTAGCTTGTGAAACTGTTCCAGGGTAGAACTTTGACAGTTCTGAGACAGCGAGGTCAGCTAACAAGAACCATCTCAGCATCACTGATCCCTGAGGAGAGTAGGATTTTTAGGAACAAAGTAAAAGAGGCAAAGATCAGTCAATAAGGACAAGATCACTACAACATTTTGAGGAAGTTAAACCTTGCCTCCTTGCTCTATGAAGCTGTGCAGAACAGGGCATCTGACAGTCCACCTTGCCACACCCAGGGCTTTACTGGCAGGGGCAAGTGGACTGCACAATATCTTTTGGACAGTCAGTGAAATCATGAAAAAAGATGAACTAAACATTTTCAAGGTTATAGTACTATATGCTTACTCAAGGGGATCCTTCTCAGGGAAAGAGAGGTCATTCAGTATGATCTGATATATTTATTCCAAAACCTGTTGTATAATTATTATTTCAGCTGAATTTCTTTTTCCAGGCTTAGGTTGGAGTGTTTAGAACTCTACTGGGGAATGTGAATATCTGCATCATCTGAACTTTAATTTGTGTGAATAGTTTAGTCTCAACTCTGTAGGTTAGTCATGTATTCTGTATTACCATTTTTATTTATTCAGCAGATTTTTCAGAGCAATCAGCTTTCTCTTAGTTTCTTCTGTATATTTTTCCCTTCCACGTTTGATCCCTATTTTGCTTTCACCATTTCTGACCTCTCCTTTTTAATTGTGTTATCACAGAATCACAGAATCACTAGGCTGGAAGAGTCCTCCAAGATCATTAAGTCCAACCCAGCTCTGACACCTCAACTAAACCATGGCACCGAGTCCCACATCCAGTCTTTCTTTAAACACATCCAGGGATGGTGACTCCACCACCTCCCTGGGCAGACCATTCCAATACTTTATCACCCTTTCTGTAAAAAACTTTTGTCTAATATTCAACCTGTATTTCCCTTGGTGCAGCTTAGGACTCATTCTGTCCTCTCATTCTGTCTTCCAAAGTCTTTTGCTCCATACAAATATTGTCCCAATCTTCCTCAGTCTTAAGGGGAAGAAAAGAAACCAATTAATTTAACAGCTACAGTGGAATCCCAAAGAACAGACAGGATCAGGGACCCACACATCAGAAATGCATGTGAATGTTCATTGCAGAGCCTGTGTATCTTGGCTGCCCCTAAGCTGGATCATGGAGAATTGGACCAGGTGTATCTAGATTATAACCTTAGCAGAAAACTTTGTTCTTCTGGGAACTAAATACACTTCTGTCCACTTGGAAATTCTGTCTTCAGAGTGTACAGCTCTGACCTCAGTAAAATACCCTTTTAGGGCAGAATTCACCACACACAGAGGTCATAAGCTGAGAACGTAAATAAAAATTTAAAAAATATGTATATAATCAAACAGACTCATAATGGAAAATATGTGGCAAAAACCTGGCTATGGACATTTGCATAACCAAACAAAATAGTTTTGGACTTACATTAAGTGGATTTCAGATGCAATAAAGTATGAGGGAAATTTAAGCAGATTCTGGGTACACTAAAGTATGATGGAAATTAGGAAAGCAGTACATTACAAATGGCTGTAGTGTACATTGTGCACACTAGGTAATTTTTAATTAAGATGCTATTTAAG
The DNA here is from genome assembly GCA_027886175.1 of Phylloscopus collybita. Taxonomy (NCBI): domain Eukaryota; kingdom Metazoa; phylum Chordata; class Aves; order Passeriformes; family Phylloscopidae; genus Phylloscopus; species Phylloscopus collybita. The sequence goes on along the minus strand of JAJNNQ010000137.1, from coordinate 40,732,191 downwards.
AAAAAAAGTGACTCTGTTTCCTGTAATTCCTTGTCATGAAAAGGCGCTGTGTTCTAGCTGAAAACACAGGGATATATACCCCAACAAAGCAACCTTAAGGAGAGAACAGGAAAATACACGGATTTTTTTGAAGTTAGGTTTGGTTCCCCTTTTAATTTATGGAGAGAGGTTAAGTTACCTCTCTTTCTGATGGAGATGATGTAAACTGTATGTTATATTTTTAAATTAGGCTATTTTCACTCTTGCTACTCTAGGCAGGCAAAGAGCTTCAAAGAAAAGAGGTCCATAGAAGTGAATTTCAGTGTTACACTGCATAAGAGTAGGGTCAAAAGAGAAGCAGCCCAGTACTCTCCTTGCTACTTTACACCTAGTCCATTGTACCATGACCTCCTCCATCTTACTTCAAACAAAAAACAAAAATAATATTTGTTCTTCCTTGTTTGTGCTTGAAAAGTCTTCTTCTCTGGAAAAACTCTGGAAAGTTTTCCAAATCACAGGTGACCAAGCTCAAAACTAGCTAATCTCATTGGCATATATCAGCACAGGATGATATAGGATGATTGTGCACTAATATATCCCCACTTAAAAGAAATGAAATAATTTTCTCCAGATGATTTTCCATTCTGAGACAACAGTTTCAGATGATATTTTTTCTTGTTATGTATTTAGGTGAAGGGAAAAAAAAAAAGAAATAACTGGAGCTATCTTAGTTCTTATGCCTGGATGAATACATTATTAACAGCAAGGAACTTTCCTTCAAGAGTTCTCTCACCCTTTTGTAGTCTGAAAAGTTGTAAAATAAACCTTCTCTTTCTTTTCATACTTCAGAATGAAAACACTATTTACAAAGAAAAGCTCCTTAGATGTACAAGGATTAGTCTTATTCACACTCACACTCAAAAAACCTAAGTATACTGTTAAAGCAGTAAATTGGTAGCAGGAATTCTGACCTCTTAGGAACTCTAAATTCTGACAGGTATTTTTATAAAGTTCTTCCTTAGGGATAGTAAAGAAAATATACACTGTGTTGAGCAGTTGCTTTTAACTCTGATTCACAAGATTTTCAAAATTTAGGTCAGATCATTTCATGGATTTCAGATACTCTCCTATTAAATGAATCTGATGTATGACGGTAAGGGATCAAATTAAAGACATTTGTAGTCTCTGAGATAATTAAGATCAGTATAGATGTATCTTAACATGTCAGAGAAATCAGCTTAAATCTAAGCTTTTCTAATATTTGAGGTCTTGTTACTGTGAACTTCAGGGCTAGAGAAAAAATTCCACTAAGACGAAAGGAAGCAGTACCATGTGTCAAACTAAGTTAGCAGGTTTTTTTATCTGCCATCAGTGAAGTTTTTTACAGTGCAAAACTCTCCAAAGTGGCATTTGTAAGAAAACTCCACTCCCTGAACAAACAAACAAACAAACAAACAAACAAAACAACATCTTCTAAGGGCTCTTAAAAGTAAATTAAAAATAAAATTTAAAAATAATTTTTAAAAGAAATTAGTGGGTTTTTTTAGTGCTTTTTATGAAGATGTGAAGAAATATTGAAGTCCCTGTATTTAAGCAAAAGTTCAATTCCATTTTTAAATACATTGAAACATCTGCCAAGCTAGTAATTTCTCCAGATTGTTAACTAAGTCCTAAGGGACTTAGTAGAAGTAGACCATGTAGAAGGATGGTATTGTGTTGGGAAGTTTCCTGGAATAGTTTTATTTCAATTTTCTGCCTCCCCAAATTCTTATTTTTAACAAAAAATCCAACTTGATTTCTGACTATATTTTAAGTACAAAGGAAAATAAGAATAATCTTTTCTTTCAGGTCTCTCTATAAATGGAATGCTTAATCGTTTTAGACATAGAATCTGAATGGATAGGTATTCTCCCCATTTTTGGAGTACAAAAATTTATCCTTCTCAGCTTTCTTTCATGAGGAGTGAAATGATTCTTGTTCATGGTTCCTGACCTGTATGTAAGCCTAACTCTTTCTCTGTTTATACCCTGTGGGAAAGCAAGGCATTTCTAAAAGAAGATAGTGCACATGAGAAGTGAGATTTGCTGTGTTGAAATTGATTCATGCTGAGATGCCTGCTTTTCTGCCTAAACCCCTAGAAGTGCATCTTATGCTCTGAGACACAGTTTCCTGTGCCATGCCTCAGGACCAGAGGAACCTCCAACAAATGAAACTATGCCATCATCAGGTGTCATTCTCAGGGACCAACTCTGTCCCTGTTTTCCAGAGAGAGACATTTGACTAAGATGGAAGTAATTTTGAAAAATTAGTTCAATAATAGGAAAGCTAATATTTATTTGTAGAAATTATTTGAAAAGCATTATGTCATGTTTGCAGAAATTATGACTGGGTCATGAATAACTCAGAAGACAACAGATTAAAATTGTTGGATAATTTAACAACAAATAATTCATTTAACAGAAAATCATGTAAATCTCCCATAAAATCCCCATCTGTTATCTCTGGAAATGTTTAATATAGGAATATCCCAGGGAGAAAGATCAAACCAGTCAAATGTCAGATGGGTTCATATTTGTTTGTAAAGAATGTGTAGAATTCTGAAAATATAATTCAATATGGGTAATTAATTAATTATGAGAAATCATCAACAGAAATATTTTATAAGCTACAGAGAAGGCTGTTGGAGACAGAAAATTAGTTGAATAAAATTAGATATCTAACTCCTTGGAATGTGGGAATGTCTTTCTTTCACTTGTTTTTTTTCTTAAATAAATCACATTTGCCAAGTAAAGCATGTAAGCAAAAGACAACAATGAAGGGCATAAGGGTATGAATAATATTTCATTTGGGCTGTGAAGCTGAGATTGCAGGAGGTAGAAAACATACATAGCTAAAATGATTTAGAAAAATATTGCAATGTATTGCTTGATGTACTTGCAAAACCTCAGTGTATCATTGCCAAATGTAAACTGCAGCCTGGTATTATGCCAGCATAATGTACATCCTCTTACAGTTGGTTTCACTTGTTTCTCAGGATAGCTTTATACAACACATTGTCTTGATTTGATAGAAACGTCATTTCATTTCCTATACCCAGAATGAAAAATTTATTGAATTCAGGCTCTCAAGTATAGTATTCATTTTGTTTAGATTTAGCTGGAGTTATTGCAAGAAAAGTGAACAACTGCTGGCAGACTCCTTCAACCATTTCTGGACTTTGTTATAAGTGCACCTACACTAGTGCACTCAGTACAATTATACCAAGGAAGTCTTACCAGTAAATTGAAATCAAATTGCAAATTACTTTAAAAATGCACAATGTATGTTCTTATGTGTGTATGTTGGAGCTTGATTCTACAAGATGTCAGTATTATGCATATGACCCAATAAACCACCTAAATACATATCTAATTTATCTGGATCTTAAAAGTTATTATTCATGCTTAATGTTTTGTGTTGTGTTATGTTATTCAAGCTTACGTGTTTTGGTGAACCAGGGACATAGTTTTCACCATCTTGCAGAACCAACACCTAATCTCTGGACTTCAGAACATATATTTTAATAGACTTTTAAAAGGATTTGGGAATCAAATTAAGGACTCAGAGTTTTGGGAAAGCTCTGCTTGGATTTCCATAATTAAACAAAACCCAGATTTATGAGACTAAAGCAGACTCTAAGTATTTAATAAGTTTAAATGGAATGTGCTGTGATTTTATATTGAAGGCTTTCAGGTATTATGTCAGGACACAGCGCAGGTTATCTAGAAAATATTCATGTAATGAGGGAATGCTATTGCAAAGTGCCACAGCACCACTCTTGAGGGCAGCCCATGAACACTACTGCAATTTCCCTTCTGTTTTAGGAAATGCTGTCTGTTGGAACAGTGTTTCCTGATTCAGTCATTAAATGGACTACTTGTAAAACAAAAAACTGCATTCTCCACTGCAGCAGCCTTCTCATCATGTCCCTTGTGGTCCTAACATAGGAAATTCAGCCTGAACATTCAGCCTTAGGTTAAGTGCTCAGTTACAAACTAGACAGAAGCGCTTCTTCGGCTCATTTGGGACACTGACTGTCTGGGCTTGGCTTTTAGCTTCAAGGAGCTGAGAAGCTGCTGAGGTACTGAATACAGAGTGCTTTTAGTTTTTTAGATATGAATTTACAACAGCTCAGCAAAGAAGAATCAAGAATAAATGGGTGAGTAAATTAAGCTCTCAAGGTTCTTCATCAATTCATAACTGACTGTGACCATGTGGAGCAGCATGAATCCCTGTTAAGCTATAGGGACATTTAAAAACAAAGAATTCATGCATGTTTTAAAAGTGAAATTGGCATTCAAAATCTAACTCTGAGGCTGAAACTTCAGTGATAATCCTCCCTTCCTCTGGAAGAGAAGAAAATTAGCAAAAGCATCCAGACATCTTCCTATAGCTCTTTTTCGTTTTTTGCTTTGAAAATTAAAAGTAAACTGTTAAATAGAATTTTAAGGAAATTGGTATGTTAGTGAAATCAGTTAAAATTGGAGAAAGATTTAGTAGTCTGCTAATCTGGTGTCTAGAACAAAAATTTGATAAGAAAGTTTGTCACTGTTGTAATAGTAAAGACAAAGCTCACAGCACAGTGTCACAGAACAGAAGAAAATTTTAAGAACATATCTAATAATTTTGCAAAATATTCAGTGATATTTTAAAGCTACTATAGATTTCAGAAAATATTTTAATTTTCATTAATTTACAATATATAGAAAAAATTGTCTCGTTTCACAGGTCTGGTGATACTGATACCACAATAACTGAATGTTCTTTACTGTAACTGTAGAATTGCTATGAATTCATCATGTTTCCTGATGTTTTTGCTCTTGTGCACGCAGAACTGGAAGATACCAAGTTATAATTTTTTTACAATTTTTCTACAGAAGTAGATAAATAACATCTGAGTTTGTGCTTAGATGTGGTCGTTTAATTCCAGACAGCAGCTGAACCCCACACAGCCACACAGTCATTCATCCCCTCTCCCCACAGTGTGAGAGGAAAAGAATCAGATGAAGGATCAAAACTGAAAAAACTCCCAAAGCCAGTTTAATAGGTGAAGCAAAAGCTGTGAGAGTGAGAAAAGAAATTCCCTCACCGCTTCCCATGGGCAGGTGTTCAGCCATCTCCAGGAATGCAGGACTCCATCCCACATAATGGTGACTTGGGAAGAAAAATGCCATCACTTAGATGGTGTCTTGTGATGACAAATGCCTTCACAAGATCTCCCCCTCCCTTCTTTTTACCCTAGTTTTTATTGCTGAGCACATCATCCTATGGTATGGTTACTTGGGGTCAGTTGTCCTGGCTGTGTCCTCTTCCAGTTTTTTTTGTGGACCCCCAGCCTCCTCGCTGGCAGTGAAGTGTGAGGAACAGAAAAGCAGATATTACTGTGTCAGCACTGTTCAGCAATAACCAAAACATCACTGTACTATCAAAGTTTTTCAGCACAAATATGAAACATAGCACTACATAAGGTATTTTGAAGAGAATTATCTCTATGCCAGTAATGGTCCTTATACTAGAAAAAAGAAAGAAGAGAAACAAACAAAACCATAGAAAAAAAATAAACAAAACATAAACCAAACCACAACACAACAATTTTTATACACCATAGATATCAGTCAAAAAGGGGATACAGATGAGAATTAAAAGAGAAAGGGGATGACTGTTGCCATGCTTCATGCCTGCCTGTTTTGGTTTCAGGGAATTCTTTTCCCAGAGAACGAAAGGGCACACAAGGTCATGTAATGTAAACTACTGTGTGTTCCCACATCTGTTCCTAGAGGAGGGACTTGGTGTGGTGGTCTCTGGAACTGACCAATGGTTCCCAAAGGTCCCACCTCTAAGGTGGGCACATTTGAAAAAGCATAAAAGTAGTAGAGAAATAAACCGTGGGCCCCTTCCCTGCAAGGGGCCACGCAGCCTCTTCTGAATCACTCCCTGCCTCGTTCATTGTGACCCACAGTGACAGATGACTATATTACATCCTTCTTATTCAAGCAGAGAATATAGTTTGCTCATCTTCACTCAAAAAGTCATATCACTCAAAGTGATAAAACAAAAAATAGAGCTCAACAGTGTTATCTACTGTACACCTGTTACAACAATGTTAATTTTAGGCACTCTGACTTTTTAGAAGTATTTTCCAAGGTCATGCTGAAACTAGGTAGATGATTTCAGCAGGCAATAGCAGAAATACCTAGAAAGGTGACAAATTTTTTTTTTTTAAAAATATCATGCAAGGACAGATGAAACAATGCAAACAGTAACAGTCATGGGACTCACAACACAAGAAAATTCCCTAGATACACTGGCAGGTATTCCCTGAGCCAACTATGAGTATGGTTTTAAGAAATTTATAGTCAACAGATTACTATTCTAATGTCAAATCTGGCTGTGACATATCAAATTCATGCATAAACATGTAGCCTTTGTAACATGATGATATTTGCATTGATGGTGTTGGTAAAAATAAAATGCTACTGGTTTACCAAGAGCAGATTATTATCTCTGATATAAAATTATAATCAAGTACAATAAGCTTCCATAACATAATCTTTGATGTAAGTTGAAAGTGAAATAATTTCTTCCTAATCCATATTAAAATTTCAATATAAAGGATGTTTGTGCTCCATTGATTTAGTTTCAGAATTAAGATTCGGTGTCAGCTTATATAAATATATAATTGTGATCATTTATTTCTTCAAAGTCCCAGAGCAATATCTATGCTCCTTGTTTAAGCACTTTTGCAACCTCTCTCCTACAACCTATTCACCAGAAGTATTCCAGCATAGACCTAAACATATATTTTATGTGAAGATGGGTTATACTGTAATCTTAAATTCTGGTGAGAAAAGAATTTGTGCTAAAAACCCTATGCTTTCCATTCTCAAAGGAATGAGGGGCTGTCCTCGTTTAGGGCAAATTTGGGAGGAAACCTCCAAATAGGGTCCCTCTGGAAAGCAAACCCAAATAACTCCCAATTGGTCAGGGAAAAAAATCTCCATAGAGAAAAGTGGGAAAAGCTATTTATTTAAAAAACAAAGTGCCTACCAGCACAAAAAAAAAAAAAAGAACAATATGAAACAATAAAACCTCTCATAGCTCTGAGGTGAGATGGCAAACTCAGAGAGTACATGCCATGGGCTAGCTTGGCTCACTCAGTCTCTTATTGGTTCCAGTCCCTCCAGTGGTGGAGAATGCTGTCCTGGGCCCTGGTGGGCTCCTGGTGCTCTTCTGGGCTTTTCAGTCCAGAGCAGCATTAAACAGTCCCAAGAAAAAGAGAAAAAAACAGTCCAGGGAACTTCTCTGCCTCAGCTAGCAAAAACTAACTAAAAGTAAAGATGTCTGTCCCACTGTCTGTCCATGCTGCAGACAACACAGTTCAGGAGAGGAATGTGGAGGAGTGGATGCTGTTTCTGAAAACAAACTCTGCGCTTCTTCTTCCCCCTCTTCAGCCTCAGAACCAGTCTTAAAGGTGCAGAACTCAATATACAGCACAAACAGAACTGGCAATTGCGGAAACAAGCATCAAAAATCACCCCAGGAGAGGGGCAATTACTGCTCTTGTAAAATTTTTATACTTTATTTAGGCTCTACATTATTATAATTTGTCTTCTTTGCTTTTTTTCCCATGTTTTTATTGCAGTTTTATCTTTTATCCATGTTTTCCATTACCTAGAATAAGAGGAATCCTGTCTTCTTGCCCACAAGGACAACTCAACGCTTGCTATTTACAGAAGCTAGGAGTTGCAGAGCTTAGAAAGTTTGGTCTGCATGCCAGAGGAAATGGTTCAGCTGTGTTCTGAGCTCACTCAAACCATGGACTGAACAAGCATCCAAAAAAATAAAGAGGTTTACAGAAGCTCCCTTTTGTCCAGAATGCAAAAGAAAATTCTTGAACCATCGGAAGAGATCTAGGATGCCAGTACATGAAATGTTAGCACAGTTCAGGTAACACAGACATGGGAGACAGCCTGTCTATAAAAGGATTTTTATGGACCACTGTTCCTCAAGTCACTGAGCAGACTAATATTGCTTTGTTCTTCCTATGTCTCTCGGAGGGTTGGGAGGTATCAGAAGGCCATCAAGAATTTTCTATTTCCTGATCATTAATAAAAGGGAAAAAAGAAATTCTTCCTAAGAGTTCAACTTCTTGTGCTCATCATCAATATATATCACAAACAGCTGCTTAATGCCTACTGGCAGACATGCATCACAATGTTCTTGCTGCCTCACAACCATGGAAAACTCATCCCTCTAATTTTACTGTGTCGTCATTGATGGCAAATTTCAGTGGCTCTGACAGAGCTTCCTTCAGCTCTGGGATAATTACATTCTTTTTTGCCTCTTCTAGTTGTCTGATATGTACAAGAAAATGTAAGAGTTTATTCAGTTGCAGTAACTGCCAGAGAAGAGGAATTATAGATCTAGATGATGTGCACCTCAAACTACAGCAGATGCTGAGGTGTTTGACTTGAATATATTGCCTTGTTTCAGTGCAGCTGATTGAGGGCTTTTTATAGCATGAAATATCAGAAATTAAGTATGCATTTTAAGCACTTTATGTCCTATCTGAATGCTTTATACAACTTTGGCTAGAAGAGCCAAACTCTTGCTCCCACATGAAATGGTGAGAACTTGATCAGAACTATTATTATTAAAGTGAGGTTAGTAAATTTAGTTTTAGATGCCTGTGTTTATTACAGATATCTGAATTTTCATCTAAGTCTCCAAGCTTCTTCCTCATCAAAGAGACATATACACTTCAGGGCACAACACAATTCACCAATTTCAGCTATTTTCAGTAGGAAAAATTACATCATACACATGCCTCTTTCCACAGAGGAAAATTATATGTATACTAGTGATATCAAAAACAGTAGTTCAGGAGTGGGTCCTTATTATATGGACAAATCTGAAACACTTTTTTTTTGATTATAAAATCTCGTTTTGGCATTCCATTGCCCTACTGAGCTAATAGGTCTGTAGATTAACAGGACATTTGAGTAGGAACAATCTTCATTTCCTAGTGGCAGTTGCATAGTGACAGTAATGACAGTTAAAGGAAAATTTCAGGCAACTTTAACTTCTTCATTTAGAAACATTAATTTTTATTTGTTTTTTTAAAGGACAGACCTTTGGGAATATTGTCCTCCTGGTCACCTGTATTTTTCCTTTCAATTGTATTTGAGATTTGAGCCAGAGTCAACTTATCCTGCAAGGAAGAAAGCCAATTCATTTATTACTGAAGACAAAATACTAACATTTGGGATCATATTCAAAGGTAGTAGCCAAACAGGTACTGCAGTTTAAACATTACCTTTAGTACCCAATGAACATGCCTACTAGTTTGTAATGCAATAGCAACACAACAAACTTCTTTCTTCAAACTTTGCTGCTGTTACATTTTGTCTCATCATCAAAAGGAATTTAAAAAAAAACCAAAAAAAGCCCAAAAAAAACCACAAACAAACAAACAAAAAAAAAAACACCACCAAGAAACCATCATCTGAGTCCAATATATTAAAACTAATTATATGATTATGAGTGCATGATCATATCTACATATTTTTGGAGCAGTTTTCTACTTCCTTGTCTAGTAAAATACTCATTTCAAACCCATACATTACACAGAACTTTCATGAAGATCAGCTAGAGAAAGTTTCCTCTTCTGTCTTTCTTTATTTCATTAATCATATTTGTATGACTTCAATTACAGGTTCCCTCAGGCAAGGAATAAAAGACAAAAAACACTTTCTTAAATAAGCCAATGTAAGTCTGAAAAAAATTTTGAAAATCTGGAAATTTTCCAGATGCTCACAAATGTAACTGGTTAAAATATGTTCTTGTGCCTTTGAAGGGTATATAAAAGCATGTCTACATGTAAGTTTGTCATAGTAAAAAACAACAGTCTTAATATTGAATAACAATTTAGCACAACAAGAAGCAACATTCTGCATCTGAAGTATCCTGATAACTGATGGGTTTCTTAGCTCTTCAGGTCCCTGAATTCTGGGTTCACGCTGTAAAGAAACCTGGGAATGTAGAGACTATTTTTTTTGGCTAAAACTAGACTGGAAGATTTTATGAGCCCACATTATACCATTCAATATAATAGGAACCAAGTACAGAGAACCTGATAAGGAGTAAGTAAAGCACAAGATGACAAGTCTGCTCTTAGCCAGAGTTCACACTAGAGAGCTTCCACTGGTGTTTCTGCTGACTGTAGGAGAACAGACAACAAATAAACTTGTATAGAGTGGCCTGGTCAAGTAGTACTTGACCCAGAGTAAAGATTTCTTATATAAAATTAACCAACAAAATTATTTGAATTGACTTGAACAAAACAGTTCATACTGTAGCATTGCCTTGTGCCTTCTGCCTGTAATGGGTTTTGCCTAGTGCAGAGAGCCCTATAGACAGATTTGTTGTATAAAACTTATATATGAGCCTTTCATTTACTTGTAAAAGTTCTCAACAAATAATAAAGTACTCAATACTTAATAAAATAAGTGTTTTATTGGGCTACCAAACCAAGAACAAATAATTTCAGAATCATTACACTATAGGCAGAAGGAAGTTTCATATTCCCTGTGATGGCAATGTAATGTGGGGTTCTGCATTTGACCAGTCATTTCACACAACTTTTCTGCATCTTTTTTGCTTTTCAGTGATACCAACCATACAGTGATACCAACAGTGGTCTAATCTTGCAGAAAATGGAAAAGTGAATGCTTTTTTTCCAGTTTAACTCTATATTCTCTCATTACACAGCCAACTGGTACAAGACTCGTGGCAATAGTTCTGGAATGCTCATTTGCTTATTGAACAATTTCTGACACTTAAGTTAACTCTAGGTGCTTACCATTCTTAAAGTGTCTAAGAGGGCTAGAGCCAATTTCTGTGTTTCTCTGCTAAGAAAATACACTAGCATTTTGTTTTATGCATAAGTGGTTTTTTGAATCTTGCCTTAAGTAAATTAACTGGTGCCATAAGAAAAGCCTCCATCAGAGCAAGAAAAAAATCTGACTTCTCAATTTATCACAAAAGCATTCTTTCTTTTTAAGGAGTATACATGTGATCTAAGAAAAGAATATTTGGTGGAGCAAGCTTTCAATTTTTTGTTTTTATTTGTTGAACTCAAGGAGAATATTAGCCAGCAGCCTTAATGAAGAAATTATTTGGGTTCTTTCCAGGATTTCACACAGGTTTCAAATGCCTTTGACTGTCAGTGAGTCAAAGTGAAAAGAAGTGAGAAAAGAAGTGTATACATAGCAAAAGAAGGTGGTTTAATGGCTAAATCACATTTTGATGTGTTGGGAAATTACTTCAGAGCATATTTTAGGTGAGCTTTTTTTTCCATTAAGAGAATAAAAACAAATTAAAAAGTCAGAAAAGAAGTCACAATAAGTGTCAAGCAGATAGGTAGATTTAGAAATGAAATTTGGTAATGCTATCTCTCAGTAAACCTGCCTTTATTATTTGCTTCCAGCCAAAAGCTCACAGAATGTCAGCCAGCAAGTGCATGAATTATTTCTGTCTCAGTGATTAAGAAATAATAATTGTAACATCTTCCATAAAATACAAGCAATATCATCTACTCTTCCTGCACAAGGTTGATTATTTGAGGTTATTTACTCAATACAATGTGAAGGAACAGAAAGTCAGATCTAACTCTGAAGTTTCAGTGGGTTTTGACCTATTTGAAGGTCTCTGATGAATTTCAGAAAGTCTTTATCGTGAACGCACCCAAAACGTCACACATTTAAGAATTTCTGTAGGATTCACCTATAGTCTATTGGATAGCTTTGTAGGTAAGACCTAAGTACACATCCCACATTGGGAAAATGCAGTCTCTTCATAAAAAAAGCAGGCTGTCTCAGTGCAACACATTTCTGTTTACTATCCCCAGAGTTGTAACAGAAAAAAAAAATAGTTAAAGAAAGTAATTAGGGAAAAAATGAGAAAATTATGCCATTCAAAAAGATGCCATCTATCACACCTGTTTTTAACTTAGTGTTACAGATGGTCTGCTTAGTTTATTCTGCCATGATTATGTTATTTCATGTCCTGTTCATGATTAATTTTCATATCTTTTATATTTTGAGCAATGATGCTCTTTAAAAGAAATTTTGTGTCTAGGAAACTCTGTTGTCAGAAGAGATTGGTCTTTGGTTTTCAAGTGTTCACCCAGTTCAACTTAATTCCCAAATGAAAATCAAGACTTAAGAGCATCTGGTACAGATATTAGGATTGGTACCTGACTGCAATTATTTTGTCAGTAAAATTAGGCCTGTGCAGTTATTAAGCAATTACAGCTGTCATCAATTTTAAATGCTTTTCTTTAAATCTTAGTGGTTTATTGCTAATTGTGTGATTCAATATAAACTTAATTGATTATGATGGTTGAATTAAAGAATTATTACCTATTATAAAACTGTCCCTCAGATGGAGTAGGTTTCTTTAGCAGATTTAGCAGATCAAGACACAGCCATTGCAAGGATAAATGTATTCCACTGAATTTAATATTAATTCTGAGTAATCAGAGCATGAAATGTAATGGTTAATAATGAATTAATGATAGGAGAAACATCCAGTCAGTAGTTCTATTTCAGAATATACTGTGTAGAGCTTTGTTATGCCCTTATGTTTAGCATGAGGGCTTGTTTCCTTCCAGGAGAGGAAAAAGCATGTTCCTTTCCCAATGTACTTTTCAAGTTTAATGAAATACTTCTTGAAATTCAGAATAAATCATCATGCTGATAGGTGAATGCGTGAGAACGTATTGTGTTTCTAAAACAATTAAAGATATAGATATGTAATTTAGAAAATATCACAAGGAAACAATTTCACTTCTTTTAAGTAAAATTCGTCCAGTTTCATTAATTTGGCATAAGTTTGAAAAATTCCAGATGGTGCAGTATTATGCATGTACAATGTTTTACAGTTCTACAAATACTGTAACCACCTTGATCTGAGAAACTCCCTCCCTCATGTTTAACCTGCTGTCAAATATGAGAGTCTTTTCACTGGTAAGTGTGAAGAAGGGCAGTGCCTGGACATGATTGTTACAGTCATTAATCTGTATTGGGAAAAGGAGGATATGGTAGAAAGGAAGATACAGCAGATTTGAGATATTCTTTTCCTCTAAGGTTTCTATTCAAATATGACTTATTGAAAGTAACGTTCTTGTGCCAGGTTTAGACTGCTTAAAGGTGCCACTCCATTGACTTTTTCCCATGATGTGCAAAGCCTGCATTAACATTGAATTTCTGTCCACCTTATCCATTTATATCGCTCATATGCAAACACATGGATCACATATAACCCTTCTACCAGATGTACTTTAGTCTTCAATAGGTTACTAAGCTTCCTACCTGCTTTGACTTCTACATAAAAACTTCATAGATAAATCAGAGAACCATGGCATAACATTTTTTTATGGACCAATATCCTTAAAATATGACCAAAAACAACTCAAGAAAGGTTTAAAGGTTAAAGACAGAGGTTTATGACTGCTACTTCAAGAAAATTATGGAAAAGCTTGAAGAAAATTCTTTCTCACATAAATCATTACAAATTATGGACCTCAAATTTCAAGAGTTTTATATTCTGTTGACTTTGCCAACATGTTACTTAACAATATAAGGAGCCTGATTAAGCTGTTTTCATGAATTATAATAATTTGCTATAATTGGGTGTCTTTTTTAAGTATAATTTTAAAAAAACACAGAGAAAATTTATTACAAAGATTCTTTGTGATTCATTTTAAGTGATAGCTTTATTTTTTGTCAGAAAGATCAGAACCATATCATTGCAGAGCTGTGCTATATTTATTTATTTATGTATTGGAGAAGCAGCCTGTATTCTAAAGGGATTTAATAATCTCCTTTCATTTCAGTATTTCATATCAGGTCAGTACCTCTGAGAGATACATAGAAATAAAATAAAAATTCCATTCCAGGGAAAAAGAAGAATAGGTCAGAGGTCTTAAAGTGTGGCAGTATTTTTATTTTGCAGTTGATGAAGGGAGAAAGAGCCTTTTTAGAGAATAAAGGATTACTGCACTAGTAATTCTGCAGCCCACAAAATTGTTGGGTAACAAACTAGAATGATTTGGATTACCTTTCAAAAATGTTTGAGGTGAAAACCATTTCAGACAACAGAGCTATAAATTTAGTAGGTAACCAAATATTCAACAAAGTGCTTAAGCTTTTCAACTGCAGACATGTGTCTAAATGCCAGTGAGTGCTTTGCAGGACAGTGATGCACATATGTATATGCTTAAATTTTTGCTCATCTGGGACCTTAATGAATACCCCTCCGACAATCTTGACCAAATACAGAATGATCACTTGCTCTATCACTAGCAGCTCAGCTAGTGATTCTCTTTTTTTTCTGACCGCAGATGTGAAACAAAATCCTTTAGAGACTGACTGTAAACCACAAATTATGCCTCAGAGATATGAACCAAAGTCAGAGATAAGAAAAGCTTTAATTTTTATACAATTAGGTACCAAAACTTGGAGGAAGGAATACAATTCTTGCATTTTAAAAGTTCATGTAACTTCATTTTAAAGTTCATGAAATTTCTTTCCGTGTTTACAATGTCCTTTTCTTTGAGTGATTAGTTTCTTAGCATAAGACACAACAATGACAACCAAAGAAACTATGCCCTTGAAGATTGTACTGTAAAAACCAGGAAACAGGATTCAGGATTTAAAAACCTAATAGCATCAAAGATCTTCCTAGTATGTTACATACTTGTTTTGCTTACACAGACAAAGAAAATTCCAACAAACAGCTTAACTGTCCTGTTCCTTAGCACATCCAGCCTTTCCTTCTCTAGCAGATATAACTCTCTATTGATTTTTACAAAGGGAGAAAGAGAAGCTGAACTACGTGAAGCATGTTATTGCATATGTTCCCAAATACCTGAAAATCAAATATTCACGTTCATCCGCACAAACTGGTTATAACAGACTAGAAGGAAGACCTTAAAGAAATAGGAATGCTGCATCCAGTAAGACCCGACACATAATCTTAAATAAGAAAAAAAAAAAATTCTACTTTCATATGCTTTTTTCAGCCAGTAGTAATCCTGCAATAGCAACAAAAATATAGTTTAGAGTAAATGTGTGATTCACAGCTCATAAGTCTGATGGATCTTTTAATATTTTACCCTGATATTAATAAAGACTATGTTTTTCATCACCAAACACACTATAAAATGCAGATGTTTGTAAAGTTGTGACAAGATCTTTTCAATTTAATTATCCAAGATAAAAATTTTGAAAGAAATATCAACAGTATGCAGAGAATTTCAGTTTCTTTTTAAGATTCCTAACAGTTTTCTATACAGTCATGTAAAACTTTTGCCCTAGCAATGAATCTTGGCACTGCACAGCAACACACAATACTTTAGAGTTTATAGTGGCATTTTCTCTTTTCTGATGTGTTTGTGAGTACAAAGAGACAGAGAGCTGATTCAGAAAAACGGAGGAAATCTGTGTGTTGTGGTTTAAGCCCTGCCAGCAGCCAAGCCGCACACAGCTGTTCACTCACTCTCCCACCAGACAGATTGGGGAGAGCACTGTAAGGGTAAAAGCTGGAAAGCTCAAGGATCGAGATAAAGACAGTTCCATAGAGAAAGCAAAAGCCACACACACAAGCAAAGCAAAACAAAGAATTCAGTCACTATTTCCCATGAGCAGACAGATGTTCAGCCATCTCCAGGAGAGCAGGGTGCCATCACAAGTAGCAGTGACTTGGGAAGACAAAGGTCATCACTCCAAACATCCCCTCTTCTTCCTTCTTCCCCCCAGCTTTATATAATGACCATGATGTCATCCGGTATGGAGTATCTCTTTGGTCAATTGGGATCACCTGTGTCTCCTTCCAATGTTCCATGCACCCCAAACTTTCTTGACAATATGGCAATATGAAAATCAGAAAAGGCTTTGGCTCTGTGTAAGCACTGATCAGTAAAAACAAAAACACCTCTATATTATCAACCCTGTGTTCAACACAAATCCAAACCACAGCCCTATACCAGCCACTGATAAAAAGATTAACTCTTACCCCAGCTGAAACCAGCATACTGAGCTCAAGATCTTCCTTGACCTGCCGATATGAACCCTGGAAGCAACTCAATGCAGAATCCTGTCAGATACACCTCTGCCAACAGAGAAGAATGTAGAATCAACATGAATGCATGATTCAGGCTGCAATTAAGTAATTACAGTTTTTAGAGCCTTTTTTGTTTTTAAGACAGAAATTCCAGTTTACAAGGAGTTCCAATATATCTGAGTTAATTTATAATATAATAAAATTTTGAAGTATATGTATTTAAAAAAAAAAAAAAAAAAAAAGACAGCATGATTTTCCAATAAACTTTACCAGTTCAGAAATACTGCCTAAACAACAAGATGCAAGCAAATATCATTATTAATTAATCTCTCTGGCTATTCTAGGGAATTGGAAAGCTCTTTCTCTATTCCCTGTCCATACTAGAGGTACAACCATGGCAGAAAGATATTCCCCCTGTAGACATCCATTAGCCCTTTACAAATTAACGAGTCATCTCCTTTTTAATGAGGCACAACCTAAGCCTGCTTGAACTGAACACTCTGACCTGATTCAACAACACACTTGAATACACACTTGAATACACAAATAGACATGGATTTGAATTTGATACATCTTATTCTCCAATCTGCAGCCAACTCAGTATTCTACAATGTATATTTTCTAACAGAAGAATTTTCATACATTTCCTTTTTCTGATTCTCCACCCCATTTTTACATCTTAAGTAATATTTCTGCTACTATGCCTGGGTTTACTGCAACCCAGTGAAACTCTTATTCCTTTTGCTAACATCCGATTTTATATACTTCAAATTTGTTCTAACATCAACTAAATCTTTATTTATTATGCAGTAAGACTTACATAGATGTATTTACTTGGTGATTAATTCAAGCATTTTTTTTCCAGCTTCCAAAATATATTTATGCTAAATTATCCAATTAAGTGAAAAATCAAACATACTAGTTCCTAATCCCAGGACTTGTAACTGAATTGCATGATTCAGAATAAAACTTTTAATCCTGATTGATGGTGATGCACAGAAATCTCCACACATATGCACATGTTTTAGACAGAACTCAAGCAGCAACAGGAAGCCTGATAAATTGATCCCAAATTTTTTGTAGGAATTTCCTATTATATCTATTTTATAATAATTTTAATAAAAATTCTGTTTTAACAGTAATAGGAACACCTTCTTTGATTTTGCCAAAAGATGAGGATGCATATTAAATGAATCCTCTAACATATTATATTTCAAATATATTTATAGCTCTATCGCAAAACACGAAAATGCAAAAACATTGTGACAACTTAAGGCAAAAGTTATGTTTTCTTCTCTATTTCTCTCTTTTCTAAACATCACACTTTCTCAGTCTTAATTTACATTAAGGAAGTATATCTATGTGAATGAAAAAATATTCTTGCTGAAATCAAGTGATTAAAATCAGCAGTTTGAACCTTCACTTGTAAATGTTCGTGCAGAAAAGTAAGTATGAAGAACTCTTCAGTCTGGCTGAATTTGTGCCCATATGATCCATCTGGAGTTTCAGGCAGAAACTGGTCTGCAGCAGCCACAGCAGCAGCAGCATGACTTTCTGTCAGCTGCTTCATTAAGTTTTAAACCATTTTCTAAGCAAACTTCCCCCAAAAAAATTTGGAAGACGGTTACAGGCTTAGGGAACTTTTGGACTACTGATTAACCAAAGAAGGCCACCTTTTTCTAATTAATATCCCCACTGTTAGCAAATTTTTCTTTCCAGTGTTAAAATGTTAAAGTTCTTAGTTGTATGTCAATGCTGCATTAAGCTGATATTCCAGTAATCAACTGTGAAAGGCTCCAGATGTACTGTGGAGGAGAAAAAGGAAGCCTTTTATCAAAAGCCAGTTCCTGCTTCCTGAACTATGATACAGCTTCTAAAGTTTCCCCCAGCTAATAGAGCACAGTCAGTGCTCAGAACATGGGAGAAGGGAAACACACACATACATACATGCTCAAACAGAGTACAGTTCTCCTCAGATAGGTGCAGATAGAGTCAGTGAGGTGCACTGGTTAAAGGAAAACAAATAAAGATAATTTTCCAGGATCTAGTAAAAAGTCTGCAGAGCACAAATGTAGTTGCACTGTGTCTGGAAATGAGAGTAAGATCTGTTTGAGTGAAGTAGCTATAAAAAGAGGCAATCTTTAAAGTCGTAGTAGTATTTTACTTTGAAACAAAAGCACTCTTCTTGTTAAGTTGGAAGGTCAAGATTGGAAAAAAGAAAAAACACTGGGCTTAGAAACTGTTTTGTTCTCTTTGCCAAATATTCCAATGGGGCTTGAATGAGTTTAATTATAGTACTGCCTAATTCCATCCCATAAAATTACATACAAACCAAATACTAAAGAAAATGTGAGATTCTGTGTTATTTTTAGCTTTGTGTATTTTTCCTCCACTTTTATTCATTTCACCTTTGAGACTTAAGGTAAACTCCAAGCAGAGACCAGAAAAGCAAATCATTTCCTTTTAATTACTCCTCCAGGAAATCAGTTAATGGAGGTTCACCCTGGGTCATGTAAAACTGCTATCACAAATCTTTAAGCCACAAATGAACTAGAAGCAGAAATCTGTCTGCCACACATGGTGTGACTTTTGGTAATTTTTCCCAGGTGCTTCTTTGACTAATTGAAAAAGAGTAACAAATGCTCTATGTGGCAATAAAGAAAAAAATCCCATACTCCTTCCTATAACATTCATGTCATGTTCCTTCCTATATGTATGTCATTTGATACAAAACCAACATGATGTATATTAAAAATATTATAAAACTGGCTATGTTTCCAAAATTAATTGTTAATAAAGAATAAAGAAACAGGTGCACTTTCTGTGAATCCATTTATATACTCTTTTGGTTAATTTTTTTGAATTATATCAGGAAAATCTGATAAATTCTTTCTGCCAAAGTTAGTAGATAAAAAATGGATGACGGAAGAAGTGAGTAAAGAGGAGGGGGAAAAGCCCCACAAACCAGACTAATCCAGATAGCTTGATAAGGTAGACATAAATACACAAATTCTTCTTAATATGATGAACCATAAAGCAAGAAATCTGTCCAGGGAGGCAAGGGTTCTGTCAGGGTTAGAAAGGCTGTGGTAGATAATAAGCCAAACATGAGCTCTCACTACAGATCTATAGCTGAAAGGTCTAAAGAAAACCTTGGAAGTTTAAACAGAGGACTATCAATGGGAAGGATACATTACCTTTGAATCTGGCAATTACAAAACTGCAATTGTAAAGCTTTATCCCCTTTTTAGAGGTCTAGAAAGATGTCAATCAGTTGCAGAGAGTTCTAAGCAGAAGCACAAGATTGATTAAAAGACTAGAAAATGTGCATTATTTCAAAAGACTTAAAGAGGTAAATTTGTTTACTCTAACAATAGTAAGAGGAAATCTAATCCTAGTGTATATCTAAATGGGAAAATAATGTTGTTAATAGAGACTTCTTGTTCCAATTATGAGATAAAATGGCTTAAAGTGAAAACCAGATCATTTCAATCTCCAGTTAAGTAAATACAGGACAAAATTAAGAAAGCAAGAAATATGTCTCTGTGCATTGTGTTGCCTTTCCATAAAGAAAGGGAATATGTCAGTATTAATTTTAACCTCTCAACATCATAGGGCAACTGAATTTGTAGAAAGAGAGGCACTCAAAAACTTTAAACACATCTTGATGTGAACTTAAGAAGACAAATACAATGTTTTAATAGAATTCTAGAATGAAAGAGGTATGGATGGTTTAAAAAATAAAAAAGGAACAAACAAAAAACTGGTATGCAATACAGATTAAGACAAAATAAACAAAAACCTAATTAAATAAGAAGGCAATTTAGTTTCTAAAACAGGATATGCTTCATACCTCAGGTGCGAATATGAAAATACAATGTGATTTGTGTTAGCCCAAATGTGATTGCAAGCCTGTTCATTTTTGGGTCTTACACATATCTTACAGATATCTGGTACTAAGATTTCACTTGTAAGAACACTGAATACCCAAGACAGTACCATGTGCAAGTATAATATTTCTGGTTTTCTCTAACATATGTGCCAATCTTCATGGTTTTTTTCAGATCTGTGGTCCTTGTGCAATTCAATAAATGTCTTAATCCAAATGCAAACATTTCATTGTTCAGGTCATGTCCTTCAATGATATGAGTCACTATGCTTATTCAATTAACCTGTGGTGTTACTGGGTGTAACACTTGGGACTTTAGATTTCAGTTGAGTATATTTTCAGGACCCCCAGTAGATTCCCACAAAAGCTTGACTCTTCCCCTTTGCTACTGCACTTGGCAAAGACCATCTACATACGTACCATGTGAAAAATGGAATGCCTTTAAATAGTATAATAAATCCCAAGTCCAAGTTTTGTTTTCTAAGTCACTTGACAAAGGTCTATAAGAGAAATCCTCCTCCTTCTTATATGACAAAACATCTGCTCCTTCAGATCAATACATCATCATCCCATCTTCCTCTACACTAACGTTGGTCTGTCATTGGTCAGATATGCAAGAATATCTAAGATGTGGGAAACTGCTCCATGAATCACAGAATAGGGTAGCAACACATTTGGTATAAACAAAGCAGTATAAACACTTCAGTCTTCCAGAACATTATTCAATTAGCTAAATGTAAAAAATGGCATGAAAATAACTCTGTTGCATGATAAGAGAAACACACATGCCTCAGCATATTTAATTGGTGGATAAATCCTCCATAAATTACCTCAAAAGTCACTACAAGGACATTTCACATTCAGTAACTGTGGAATTATAATCTTTCAGAAAAGTGTTTTGTGCTCACCAGGATCTAAATTTCTCTTTAAAATGAAAATAGAGATACTTTTCCTCTTCATTTTAAAAGAGTCTTTCCTACTGGGGATAAATACAACATGAGTGATTCATGGGTCTGCTGAAATGGAAAGATGGGCAACATCATAAAGAAATTGGGCATTAACACTTTACTATTTTGACAGCAGTAAAACTTAATATTATTGGAAATAAAGACATTGTTCAGTCCATTTAGAGGATGAAGAATTTTTTTTCATCAAATGGGGGAGGTGTGGCTGTAATCTTTGCAAAGTGTATAATGTACATTTCCATACATGGAATAATGAAATACACTCATTAAATGGTTATACAAATTAGCTGGTGGTAGTCTGTGGATTCAACTAAAGGATGTATTAAATAAATTAATGGTGAGGAAAGCAGAAAAATAAAACCAAGACAAAAAGATCCATGGCTAAATGCTATCATCCCTAGAATTTTATGGTTTTATGTTATTCCAGCTTCCTCTGTAAATAAAGCAAAATGTGAATTCAGAAGGACTTAATTATAAGAAACCATGCAAAATTATCCTGAAAGTAAACAAGTGTAATTATAAAGACAGATTTCCATCATACACAGCAAGGGTTTGAATGGCACAGTCTCAAACAATTTAGTCTTAAGAGCAATTCTTTGCTATTTTCTTTCTGGGTACCGAAAATCCTGGCTTACAGCCAAGAGCTGTAGCTGCATTATTAACAATATACAAACATTTCAGAGACTGAAAGTGGAACATATAAGGAGAGGTGGAATAAAAAGGAACTTCAAATATATTTTAACAATGATGTGAGAAAATAACGGTACTTTATACCTGGAATTTTGGAAAAGCCAGAACATAACACAAGTTTCGTTGTTGTAAGAATTTCTTCTGCTGCTTAATATATAGGAATTATATATTTAAAACAGAATGAGTTTTTACCTTTGTGGTTTTGAAATGTGAAAACCTGGAAATAATTAAGCTATTATTTTCACATCTCACTTAAGCAAATAATTTTTTTTGTTGTTGCAACTAGGTGTTTAAAAAAACTATTATATTTTTTTTTCCAAACTGACAGTAATTATAGCCAGGCCAGGGGAAGGTCCTTGCACTAAGCTAGGAGATGTCATGAAAAAAAAGAAAGCCTGACTCCACCTTCTTTGAGCCCTCCAACAGGGGTCACATTGATAAGATCCAATCTGAGACCTAGCAGAATGAAAAAAAATCCTGTCTCAGCCTTTTTTCATAGGAGAGATGCACCAACTTTGTGACCCTTCACTGGACCCCATCCTGGATGTCTGTATCTCTCTTGCACTGAGGAGCCCAGAGCTGGACACAGTGCTCCAGTTGTGGCTTCATCAGTGCTCAGCAGAGGGGAATCATCTGCCTTTGATCTGCTGGCCATGCCTTGTCTAATGCAGCGTGAGACACTGCTAGCCCTTTTTCTTCCACAAGGGCACATTTCTGGCTCTTGTTGAACTTAGCATTTACCAGGTGCCTCAGGTCCTTTTCTATCAACTCCTTTTCAATGTGCTAGTATCTGGTGGTTTTCCTCCCAAGGGGCAGGATTTTGCACTTTCCATTTTCCAAATAACAGTCCATCACTTGCCAGCCTCTTTGTAGGAATGGATTTCAAGTCTGTTGGGAATGTCATCTTTGTAAGTGTCATTTTTGGGGGGGGGGGGGGGCAAAGTTTCCTGTCTAGAGGTTTCCTGTAGTTTTCGTTGCTTCAAATATATAGATATATTACTAAGATATGGTCTTTCATGGATTTCAACAGGACCAAAGTATTAGAGCATTTGGATATTCCTGTATTGGGTATTCTTTGGGTAGACTGAATGTTGTAAATATAATTACTGTACTCTGACCTATCTCATTCTGACTCAGTATTTGAAACCTCTTGCACTGAGAAACAAAACTCCTTTTCCTGATATGAAATAAATTTAGAAGGGCTTATGTGAGTTCAGTATGAATAATTAAAAGGGTGGAATTTATCACATTTTCATCATTTGATTAATAAATTAGTTGGCAGCCTAGGTTATAGTTAAACAGTTTTATTCATTCAAGATGTTGGGGGGGGAGGGAAGTGGATTTCCCCCAAAAATCATAGAGTATATTCACAAGATGGTTAACAATAGATTGATAATCTTCCTAACACTATATGTTACTTAACAAAACACAATAATATTGATTTTTCAGTGTGGTTGGTTTTTTCTGTGAAATATTGCAATAATTCATTCTATTAAAATTTCCACACTGGCTGTTCTCTTTGCAGATTTTCTTTTTTCTGAAGGCAACATTTCACTGCAAGAAGCAGTGCTTTTCCATTTTTTTAACATTACTTACTAAACATGTGACCATTATACTTATCATTCATCTATCTCCTGATTACAAACACAAATTCTTATAGATTATCAATCTATCACCTAGACTTTAAGAGTGTATCATATTGCTTCACAGCATTCTGGAAGCATCTAAGGTAAAACAAAACTGAATGTAGCAGGACTTAACTTTATATACCATCTACACCAAATTCATAAAAATCTGGAAATCATTCAGGGGTAGTAAGTGTGTAACCCCATGAAGCTGCTTACATGCACTCTTAAGGGTCAAAAGGCACTTCAGTATTTATGAATGTACTAGCTGTTGTCTGGGAATGTGCTATGCCCTTGTATACTGCCTGCTTATGAATGTACTTCTTTACCCTGCTCAGTTTCTCTACCGCTCAGGCTACCCTGACTAATGTGTGTACCACAATATCATATTTCCAGGTTTTACTGAACTGTGGACTCATGAGGTTATGGAAGTATAAAGTGTGCTTCCAGGCTCAGGAGGGTGGTAGACTCAGCTTTATCTGTTTAGTCAGATATCAGTAGAATACTATTTTTCCAAACAGTCCCTCAGGGTTTTAAGCCTTTGGAATAGGCAACAGAAACATGCAGACCTTGGTTTAAAAGATAGCACATCAAAATATAAAGGATTCAGTCAAAATCCTTTGGAATCTGGAAAGAAAATGGGTGCTCAATTTTGCAGTTTTGAATTTGGGCTTACTAAAACTAATGCTATGTTCTTTGAGCACACATGGCTTCCCAGAAGTGATTAATTTTCAACAGCAATTTTTTCAACAACAATTTCCTCAACTACTTGCTGCTTCTCTTACCTCACATTATGACAGGCTCCCAATAACATGAAAGAATGATCAGATTATAAAAAGTGAGAATGTGGATGATATTTTTTGCAACTACTTAACTGCATTTTCCCATTCTTTTGGTTTTATACTTAATGATTCTCTATTATATAAGATTAGTATTATATTTTTAAATATAAATATATGGACAACTTAAAATATAGAAGGCTGAAAGCTATTATCCTTAACTTAAAGCCCAAATAATATAATTATATATAATAAATAAGTACTTTTACTCACATGGAAAAGGAGTGTATTGAACCTTTGACCACCCTAAGGGTCATACTTAGCTAATGTCAATTTCCAGTGACTACAGAGGACATGGATTAAATCCACAGTGTCAGAACATTGGGTGGAAAGAACTAGGTTTCATTACTACACATCTCAATTCCCTACTCTCCCCAGCCTGGTTATAAAAAACTTCAGGAATGCATATTGGTGCAGTAACCTATAGCAATAATTTGTTGCATGGAAGGTAAAAATCACCTTCATGAACTATTTCACAGGTAAAAGTTTCATTTTTAAAATCATTTAGGACAAGAATTACATGTTTTTAGCACCACGAAGTGGGCCAGCTCTTCATATAAACAAGCAAGAGATACTTTGTGCCTCCACAATCCTGTACTAAGCAATAGTGTCTTTAAATTATCAAGGTTTTACTACTAAAGTAACATTAGCCTTAAAGCCCACAGTGGCATTTTAAATAATAAAATGTTGTCATTTTAATACTATATTAGGGATTTCAAACCTGTGTAGGTTGATGTTATCATTACTTTATGTCTAGATAGTTGAAGTCTTCTTAAGTAAGCTAATATATTAAATAGGCTTCTTAATTTCAAGTTCATTGTTGAGGCATGTATCTCAGATGTGTCCACCAGGAGGTGGTTTTCTTGAAGTCCATTGAACTGTTTCAAGATAACAGAAATTAGTTTTCTTTAGTGAAAGAGAGTTAAACATGGTAATTCAATTGCCACAGACTAAGAGTATGCATTGGTGCAGTAACTTCTAGAGAGTGATTGAACTCAGAGGAATAAAGCTCTCACTTCAACAATATTTCTGTTAACCTCCATGAAAAATCAACCAATGATCAACACTCATTCTGTAAATTGTATTTCTTTTACACTACCAAATTTGATGGGAATTCTCATTCATGGCTCTACACTCTATCCTGTGGTCTGTCTAGATTTTGATTCTACAAGCTCATGTCAGCCCTTTTTAACCAGAAAAATTATTTTATTCCCCATGTTACTGAAATAAGTGTCATTCATTACGACAAAAATAAAGAGTATATGAATGATTTAACTCTGCCCACATTGCTCTCTGGTGCAGTGTGGAGACACACAGTCACGATCAGCTTGGTGTTAGCTGGGTGACTAACAGGATCTGGCTATTTCCTTCAAGTAAAGACAAAAATAGAGTTCACATGGTTAAAGCCACTGAGCATACTAAGAAGGATAAAATATTCCAATTTGTTCTGTGAAGCAAAGAACTGAGACATCAAATGACCTCATGACCATCTTTGATTTTTTTTTAATCTCCTTTATATCTGTGCACTATTTCAATAATTTTGTCTTCTTTATTTTGGACTGTTCTCAGAAGAAAGAAAGCCATGATTTTGCTGTATCTGAGTATCTGAATTTTGAAACTGCTCTTTGTCAATCAGTTTTAAATTTGTAACTCCATTTAGTACCTTTTTAGTTGAGATAGGAAAAGGATAGCTAAGTATGTTTATGTGAAGTTTTGTTGATTATTCCCTGAAAAAGGATATAATTTAGACCGCACTGAAATGAGTCATTTCAATAGTCTGTGACTCAAACTCAGAGAAATGAGTTCTCTTTGCACTAGACAAGTGTAGATGTGATTTCAGAATGAGCAGCAGAAAATAAATGCATGATACTTACAAAGGGTACTCACATAGGCAAAGGTAAGTTTAATAATTAAGTTTAATGAAAGCAAATTTGAATGTATCACATGAAAGAAGGGGACATCATAAAATGAAACTGCAAATTTAATATGAAAAAAGGAGATTTCTCCTAACCCAGAGTATAATCAACATGTGGAAAAAATTTTCCATGGAAGGTCATCTAGGATGGCAAATTTAACAAATGAATGGATAGTTTTACAAGCATTATTAAAATTTGTTGCTATGCAAGCTTAGACAATGATGTGAGTAATCACATTTCAGGCTTCAGGGCTTAAGCTGATTGCTCATGAGGGTTAGAGACTAATCCATCTTCTCATTTCACAGTACTCCAAATTTATTTAAGTGCTCTCTGAAGGAGAACAATTGATTTATTTCAAAATACGATGTAGTGGTCACTAAGTCACAGAAACAATGTAAAAGAAAGCCACTGCAGTAGTCAACATGCTTTGTTTTGGTTTTTGATTACACACATCCTAATCTAAAGATTGCACGTTGGGAGCTTACTGCATCAATAAATGACTTTATTGAATTACATACAGATCTATTTTGTGTCATGGAGACAGAACCATACCTTATTTGAGTTTATCTTCTTATCTGATAATTTTTTTAATCCCCAGTTATTGTTATCTTCCCTTCCAGAAGACACATAGCAAAACAGATACTTTTAAATTAGATACAGAAGATACCGTTACCAGAACTTTGAAATAATTTGTAAATCTTCACAATATTGTTGAAAAAAACATTTGGGTCAAGTATTTCCATGCTCCTTATAAAGCTATGATCAGGATATGACCTATTAAAATTATAAGTTATTAAATTTAAAAAATTCAACAAAACTGAGATAATATGAACTCATTTATTATGAAAGAAATAATTTTATAGAAAAATATGGATAGTGTAAAAATTATAAATTGTTAAAAAAAGGGAGTGTGACTTTTTGCACAGGTAGACAATGATAGAACAAGGGAGAATTCTTTTAAACTGAAAGAGCAGATGTTTACATTAGATGTGTGGAACACTTCATGTCTGTAAGAGTAGTGAGCTACTGGAACAGGTTGTTCAGAGAAGGACTGGATGTTCTTCATAAGTTCATGTTCTGCATAATTTCAAGGCCAGGCTGTATGGGGCTTTGGGGAACCTGGTTTTATTCATCGATCTAAGACTATTCATGAAATATGGAATGTAAGCTTTAATAATACAGCACAAAATCACTGTAAAATTGACGCACTGAATTTTCAAAAAATTGGCTAATCCCTCTACTGTATAGAGATTTTGGCAGCTTGGCTAGGCTCTCACTTCTCAATTTTTGTAATAAATACAGGTGGAAACTTCTTTCTTCAGAATGCCATCTACTGTGAGGTGTCCCAGAAGCAGATTTCCCACATTGGCTTCAAAATGTGAAAATGTTTACATGCTAGCAAAATTACTTTTTTGCTACATTCTTCCACAGGGCCATTATGGATAAACTCATCCATCCTCTCATCAGTGAAGGGCATGGCCTTCAGAGTTTTAGAGATGGTTCAAAGGAGGCTGGAATAATTTGGCAAAGATGAACAAATATGTTGGAAAAATCTGTATATGACATTGGTCTGGAAAGCAGTTTAAACTGTTTCCATTCCTTCAATAAAATTTGTCTGTCATAGTCTAGCTTTTCTCATCTAGAAACATTAGATTGAGTTACAGCTTATAAACATAAAGTTATGTTACAATACCCACTACTGAGCTTTCTTCAAACCTCAAGTGCAACTTTTCTTGTAAGGTCTTACCACATTATGACAACAAACTGTATAGCATAATCAAGAACAGAAGTGCCAAGAATCAAAGTTGAGTCAAATACAGCTCAAATAAACCCTATAAAGATAGGATACAAGGTGGGATGATGAAGATGTTCCTATACAGTATAACATAGGACTTAAGTATAGTCTTTCCCTTTAACTGCAGATTGCTCCCTCTCAAAAAGCCCATTTGAGATCTCTATCAAGAGGATATGCATCCTGTTTGGATTTTATGGCTTGTTATGGATGCTCCTTTAGACATAACAATCTCAGAACATACAGAGCTTCAAAAAACTTGTTTGCTTATTTCTCATGTTTAAATATGCATGTGCAATGATTCAGAAAATTATTTGCTGCACCAGTTTAGAACAATCCAATGATGGAGATTTCTGAGTTATGTAATTTTGAAAAAAGTTTAAGATTTGCAAACTGCCTGAGCATCTTATGGAATTTAGCCAGAATTACAAAACTTCATGTTTATAAAAGTCATTGGAAAAATAATTCAAAATGTCCGCAATTGCTCAATCTTTTATTTACATATGCTACCAGCTGAATCATGTATACCCTCAGAGATGACAAAAAGGGCTTCACTATACATCTGAAATGTTTATGAAAGAAGTGCAAATTCATCCAAATAGGAATAGGACTCGGTAGACCACACGACAATTAGGAGATTTAACTACATCAAGATCTTCTGCAGATGTGTATTAAATCATTGCTAGTGAAGGACAAGGATCCTAGATTGAATTTCTTTTAGATGGACATTTTTCTTTAACACCCACCCATTGCAGAAAAAAAAAAAAAAAAAAGAAACTAGTGCCAAATTTCTGTCAAGTAATTTACTTTGGCTGCAATTCCAGGTGAAATGTTCCCACCTCTTTCCTTCCCCTTGGCTTTTCATTCTTATTCTGGACTGCATTTTGCCATCACTTATACACCACTATAGCATTTCATGGAGTTTTAGTTCAAATGGAATAATTCTACTAAAAAAATAATCCTTTTCTGAGATTTGTTTTTAACCTAAATCAGTTCAGCATCTGGTTTATATTTGCAACAGATGTGTATGACCATGTTAATACAGAGATAGCATAGAAAAACTGAGGAATGAACATTTTTCACTGTCAGAAATCACTATACCTTTAAACATCCTGAGATTTTTTTTCCTGCTCCCATCAATATTAGAAAAGTAAACATGGGATCCGTATTGAACACAGACTGACAATTTAACATGAACAGTTGGAAGAATTTGTAACTCTTAGGAAGACAACTAACCTAACCATGTAGTAGATGAAGAGAGTTAATTCAAAATTAATGGAATATATTAGTGCCAGTATACTGCGTAAACATCTCAAGGAAACTAATAAAAAGTGTTCAGAGATCTCAGTACCTAATTTAAAGCTCTTCATATAGCAAAAAAACTACTGAATCCTTTTTGTGAGATTCCTAAGCTCACTCTTTTAACAACTAAGCAGGGAGTGTCTTGGTTTTGGAAGAGAGGTATCTGCCAGGGAAAGCTGGAGTTTCCCTTAGAATGGGGAATGTAAACCCCTCACCCCCACCAAATTTTAATTTTGCAATTAAAGGCTTTCAGGCAAAGATCTGGGAATAGGAATAACAGTTCTTTACTAGGAATATTAACAATACAAATGTAGTAGTAACAAACAGACAAACAAGCAAGCAAACAAACAACTTTGGAGAATCCTGACAGAGTCAGGGCTACAACCTGACACCCTGTTGGTCAGGGTGTTGGAAGCAGTCCAAAAGTGAGTCCTCCTGGAGTGGCAGATGTGGTTCTGTTAAAGTAGAGATGATCCTGTAGGAAAGGGTCTAGTGATGGTGAGAAGGAGTCCAGTCTTCCTTCAGGGATCAGATGAAGCTAGATGCCTTCGTGTTCCTGTGTCTCAGTTTTATCCAGGTAGGAATGGTTGGCTCCCCCCACTGGGTGGAGCATCTCACAATGGAATGTGGAGGTACTGCTTTGTGGAGAGTATAGTTTGGGGATGTGTTAGTTTGGGGAGGTGTTAATGGCCCATTAGCAGAAAAATCTCCCCCTGGAGGGAGGACCTGGGTGAAAGAGATAAGAAACACTGCCCCACAGGGTTTTAACAGTTGGTCCATTATCAGAAGGCACCCGCCCCTCCTTCTCCCAGAGTTACAAGAGATAAACAAAACATCTCCCCAAACGCTTTCAACAGATGAAACAGAATACACATTTTTGGTTCCATAACCCAAGACAGGGAGTCAGTTCTTTCTCTTCGCAGGAAATTTCTAAATGAAATATGATGTCCCTTGTTTTTACCTCACAATTTGGTGTTTAATTATTTTCCTTTATTGTGGGTTTACTTCCTCAGGTTTGAGCCACTCAAATGCACATCTCCCATGAAAACAGCTCCCCTGCAGAATGTGATTTACATTGGAACTTTTAATCCCCGTATTTAGCATAGGTTGAAAAAATAGAACACTGTAATGAGAATTCTCATCCTAGGTGTGCACATGAAGCAACAAATTTTCAGGCTGTTGTTGTTATTGTTAAAGGAATTATACATTACCATCTATATTTTTTAAATGGCGATAGTTACACAAAGGCGGTCAGTATAATACAAGGAAACATTGCTGAAGCAACCAATGAAACACAGCACAATATAGAAGAATGGGCCAAATATTCAGCTGACATAAACCCCGGTATAGTAGCTATATTGGCCAGCTTAGGATCTGCCTCAAGATATATTTCCATCATATTTTCTTGGTCTATTTAGGAAAAAAAGGTAAAGAGAACATTAAGCTGTATGCCAAAAAATGAGAAAATATTAAATATAAGGCCTGTCTGCATTAGTAACAGAATTTCCAGGGATATTAGTTTTAAGATCCAAATATTGCTTTTGAGTTCTTAAACATGATCTGACACCATGAAAACACATAAAGGTCCATATTTATGGAAAATCACTTAGTATTTATTTTACAACCATATGTTGTACATGATTTTCAGTGCTACAAAGTGGCAATCTTTCCTGTTCTGGTGCTAGTCACTTACTAATTTCAAAGGTCGTTCAAAGACAGAGAACTTTTAATACAGACCAAATATCTAAAGTACATCTCCAAGACCAGGAATATACTGAAAACTTAAAAAATGTAATTTTCCAAGATGGAATAAGTACAGAAAAATGTTATCATGATGTGGACCATTTAAATCCTAGAGCATTTTGCTAAGTTAGATAAAACAAAGACGTTTGCCCAAACAAATTCCTTTAACAGAAATCCAGGGTATGCATTGAATCCAATTTACTGTAGATTTTATCCTGAATTTTGTTGGGAAGGATAGACTTTAATCCTGTTTCCATGTTTTCTTATAATTGTTCCTTCAGATATATACATGTGCTATTGTCTCATGTAGAGACAGCAGACAATAAAACTTACGGATCATACTGGAAAATACTAGCTGATCATAGTTACAATTTGCCTTTCCTTTCATAGATAAAACAGAATCTGGTGTATTTTATTGAGACAATGCTTCTAATGGATTGATTGAAGGAGACACCTGGAAAAATGCATACTGTTCCATGCCTTCATCTTGCATCAGAATGCTGGAAGGTGTTTCTCAGAGTTCTTTAAAGAAATTATATAAATTTAATTTTAAAACATCCCAGATGGAAATAAGTATAGACAGACTTCTTCCCATTTCTGAAATTAACTTTTACACATTTCTGTAAGTAGTGTTCTATTTCTGCTTCTGCTGTACCCAGCAGTGTAACAGACATGGTCTGGAACACAATCAAGGCTACAAAGACAGCAATAAGATAATAAGATTATTTCTCAGATTTTTTTTTTTTATTGTCATGCTGTAGAAAAAGTAATAAATGCTTTGCATAACTGCTTAGATACAGCAAAAACATAGCCTTCCATCATTACCTCTACTAAATCTAGTAAATAGAATTACATGTTCTATTCTTCCCACTTCCAGAGCCCTTGTCTGTCTGACAGAGCCTTAATACGGTTATTAGAAGACAATAATAATCTCCCAGTGTAAATTATTCTCAAATGTGCTATTAGCTCATGACTAATGTTACTGGTCTTCAGTTATACCTTTTCTGTAACTTTTTGTTTCACTCAGATATGAGATTTCACTACAGAGTGTTGCAACTACAGTGTGTTACTTATGCAGAAAAACGTTCTGTTTATCTTACACAACAGCAGGAAATCCCCATTCAATTTTCTGTCCAAATTTCTGAAAGTGATTTGAAAGACCTGTAATAAAGTATTCCTCAGGGTTCTCAAACTAAAGGGCTCATTCTTGTTATATTTCCATATTAATTGCTTTAGCTATTACAAATAACAGTTTTAATTGGCTTTTGAAGACTTTTTGAACTTTGGTAATTAAGTCCATAAGGTACTTTTAAAATTGTTGGCTCTAACCCGCTGTCGTCTCCTTGTCTGCCCACACATTGGGTAATTAATGCAGACTCTCCATGCAGTCCATCTCTTGATTTCCAGTTCACTATTTGGACTGTGAATGTCTTTCTTGCGCAGAAGTATATTCATAGGCATATGAACAAAGAAAAATCCGGGGAGGATTTAAATTTGGGAATAAATAAATAATCTATTAAATGTAAAAAAAAAAAAAAAAAAAAAAAAAAAAAAAAAAAAAAAAAAAAAAAAAAAAAAAAAAAAAGAGAAGAAAAAAAGAAACATTCTTGTTCTGAAGGAACTCCTTTGCTTCTGTAATAGAATCACTGATCCTTTTCTAGTTCTTAGTAAGTTAGTTTTGATGGTAATGTGGAAAAACTTTGCACTTGTTGGGGGTTAGATGAGTTTCTTTTTTACTTATAGAATTTTTTTCCTTAAGTTGCTAGGAGACTACCTGCAAGGTGCTTGTAGGTACTTGACCAAAACAAAGAGGTGGCCCAAAGTTGGGAAAGGAGTGTATCATTGGGGCTACACTTCTTTTGTCTCAAGGAGTTTCCCTCAGAGGGAGAAGAAAACATTAGTTGTGGAGGCAGGTAAAGGATGGAGCTGGAGGTAGCTATGTGGTCTCTTGCTCTGAGCATCAGAGGAAGGACAGCCAGGCTGTTGCTTGCTGTGGGAAGAGTTCACTGTCACCAAGTCTGGTCCTGGGAAATCTACCATCATCTGCTCATGTGCCCAGGAATACTGAGCTCACCTCCTCCTGCCCTGTCCTGCTGCCACCATTTCTTCAGCACTGCTCTGAGCTGATTTTTTTGCTGCTCTGTGGCCCCGCACTGCCCTGCCCTGCTGGGACATCCCTGCCATTCCAGACACCCCTGCCTGCCCTTCTGATTTATCCCATCCACCAGCCCGGGATTTTCCATTGTTCCAGCTTGGTGCTCTCGGAGTCCCGCAGGGGCACCGAGACCAGACTGCCCCAGGCTTTGTGAAACAAAGCCCCTCGGGGTTCCTGGTTCTGTTTATTATTAATGCTGTAGTTGTTGTTGTTCATTTGCCTTGTTATACATACCAGTAAAGAACTGTTATTCCTATCCCCATATCTTTGCCTGAGAGCCTCCTTAATTTTTGAAATTATAATAATTTGGAGGGAGGGGATTTGACTTCTCCATTCCAAGGGAGGCCCTGCCCTCCCTAGAAGGCACCTGTCTTTTCTAAACCAAGAGAGCACTGAAGCCTCAAGCTGTACAGATCTTACCTATGAGAAGTTTGAAGAACTAACAGAGAAACAAAACTGGTTTCACCAAGATGTTCACTATATCTTTTAATCTGTTCAATCTGATTCAAACCACCATGATGCAACTGTTCTTGTCTGATCTTGGAAACTAAGCAGCTTTGGAAACCACCTGAAAAAATCTCATTCAATATGAACATAAATTAGGGTATCACACCCTACCAGCTGGTGAACATCAAGATGCATGATGTATAAGGTTTTATTTGTTTGTTACTGACACCAAGAAATTCAGGCATCAGTAAGAGGTGGTGAAGGACAGATCTACAATATTTCATAAAAGCCACACAAGCAGCATTATTTTGGTATCAGGCTCAGCAGAATGCTTAAGCAGAAGTTTTTATTTATAGTTGAGGCTATGGATGTCTGGGACAGGATTTGTACCCTTTACATAGACATTGAGTCCTAGGTAAGTTGTTCCTGGGCATCTGAGGTCTAGAAAATGCAGTTGGAAAACATGATTAAAGATTGATGAAGCAGAAAATAAGGGTCCATTCTTTCTCTAGTAATTGCCTAAATATAAATCAAGTGAAATTTACTCTGATTTCTTCTCATGTTTTTTGATTACATTAATAAAACACATTTTCCATAAAGGGGTTAAGTCATTCTCTTAATATTTTTCAACCTTTTAATTCCCCCTTATTCAGTTAAAAAAACAAATGTGCAAGGCAGTATGTCTAGGCTTGAAGAGAAACCTACTCTAAAATACCTAAAACATTAGCAAAAACTATGATACTTCAAGGTATTTTTGTATGGTTATTTTATAAATGTACACTCATTTTTAATTCTATATAAATTAATGTTCTGTCTTTGTATATATAGACACATGGATGAATAATAGTAGGTAAACAAGCAATCATGCCTGGATAAAACCTAAAGCAAATTAAAATGCAGGTGCCTAAATAAATCCTTGAAAAATGGGGTCTCTAACAAAAACAGTTAATTATAAAAATAGAATAGTGTCAAATGAGGTATTCTGTGAAAGTTTACAATTTGAAGATGACACTTTGAACTGAAAAAAGCCTAAAGCCTTTCTTCCATCATTTAAATGGAAAAGGAAGGAGGAAAACACAAAAAAATGACATTTCAGATTGTTGAAAGCTCAACTGTCTTTGCAAGAACATTTTAAAATAGATCTCTGCTTCTTTTTTTTCCTACATTCATATTCTCAGGAAAGGCATAACTGTAAGCTCATACCCAGAGAGACACCATACCTGCATCCTGCTATTCTGGGCCAGAAAAGTGACTATTGTCAAAAGTTTAGTTAGAAGACTCAGAAAAGGGTGACCAAAGCCAAACACCATCTGTAGTGGTTTACCATCTGTAGTGTCTACCATAATCATTTACTTTTTTCTCTCTTTCAGATGGGATTAGGAGAAAAGGCAAAGCATGCTCAAACTTAATGGGCATTAAGATGGATTTATTAACATACACTAAAAGAAAAGAATGAGAATCAAAATGAAACTTCCAAAACACTTTTCCCTCCCCACAAACTGCTCACTTTCCCACTGACAATACAAAGAGACAAAACCTGTGATTTTCAGTAAGTTTCACCACTTAAAATAGTCTTTCATCAATTCTTAAGGAAAGGAGTCACTTTTCCGATGGAAACATCGCCACAAGAAAACAGTGCTGTGGCAGCTCCCATGTCACAAATCTGCATCTGTCCCAGGGAAATTCTGCAAACTGTGGAGTCCCTCTCATGAGCAGTTTTTCCCACAACTGCATATGGGTCATGGACGCTTTGGAGTATCATTTTAAAAATACAACAACTCTAAAGACAAAGGATTTATTTCATCTCGTGGAACAGAGATCTTTTCTCTTTCTCTAGAGGCACAATCTTCATCTTCATCCAATATCTCTCTGTTCAAACTTCTCATAGGATCACTTAGTCCATCACAAAACACCTTTGCTCAGAGATACAATCTGAATAATCATCTTTTCAATCTATATCGTCCACAATTTAAAGGGATATTCTAATATATTACAGTTCGTTACCATGGCTCATAAAAGACTTTCAGCCTCAGATTAGACAACTCCTCAATCCTTTCTCCCAATTAGTCTTTCACTCTCTCTCCACTGGCTTCCGTCTCATGCCACGTCTTCTCTATGTTTCACTCTGTCGTTTTCTTTTTACTCAAAAGGAGGATTAGAGTTTTAAAAGTTTCATCTGCCAAGGACAGAGCTAACACTCGCTCCGGCTCGCAGTCAGTCATGCGATCTCTGCCGGGTGGAGGCTGCTAGGCTTTCAAAGCCATGTCCCTGGGGGGAGGCTCAGGAGGGCAGCCAGGATCTCAGTACCAGGCTGGTGGATGCCTCCTGCCCACCCCTCGGTGACACTCAGGGTGGGCTTGGCCCACTTGGGCCTATAGCTGCTATCAGGGGCCCAGCGGACATTTCCCTCCACCCAGCAAGCGGTGGGGTAGGCTTTAGAGTCAGCTGGATATCAGTAGCTGCAGCCTCCCCTTCCCCCGCTGGCAGCTGAGGGGCCGGGGCACGGCCAGACAGGGCCGGGGCACGGCCAGGCAGGGCCGGCTCCCTCCCAACAGGGAGGAGCAGCGGGGCCTGGCCGGCCCCGGGCACTTCATGGAGCGGCTGCAGGGGCCGGTTGTTACCTGCTCCTCCGGCCGGAAAGAAAAGGGCCCGCTGGGACACAGTCTCGGCTTCATTTGTGTGTTCACAAAGTTACATCCATCTTCCTCTGTGGTTAAACAATACATCATCTAAGAATTGGCTTCTGGTAGGTCCCTGTCTTTTCCAAAACAATTCCAAGGTCCTTACAGGGAACTTTTTCCTGTTTAACTAAAAACCGAGCTATGTTAACCCATGACACCATCTTCAGTGGTCAATGAGAAGGTGTTTGGACACTTACCCACCTTTACCTGCTTACTTTAATATCTTCTGGTGCATTTGAACAAAATCAGACTGTCATCTTCAGTTTCAGATGTTTTTACAAAGAAGTTGTTCTCTCCTGAAGCTAATTGTGGTTTTGTATGAGGCCTAAAAATTAGGCTAAGAGTCAGAGATCAGCCTTGCAGCTCTTGATTCCACTGACAGATAACACAATCCTCACTGACTTTGGCACTGTCAGACTATCATGCCAGAAATCAGGCATTATTATCTAATTTTTAAACCTACTTTGTGACCAGACCAAGTAGCCTGAGAATGTAACTACAAAAGGAGGCAAAAAAAAAAAAAAAACCCACAAAAAACCAACAACAAAACAGTGACTCAGAATCATAGAGAAAGATAGCAAAGAGGATAAAACCTAGAAGAATGTAAATCCTGTACCTTGCCCATTATCCGAGATTTTATTACTGCTAAAAGAAAGAACTTTCTGCACCAAGACTTACAGAAGTGAAAACCCAACAGCACTGATCAGTCAGCTCTGTCACAAACTTCAGTGTGACAAATTATCTCATTTACATGTATTAATGTTCATTAATGTTATTAATTTACATGTAAATTTGGAGTGGAAATGATCTTTGGAATGGAAAAGTAAAATCCAAGCAAACTTATATACTTTTTGTATGGGTTTGTCCTTTTGAAAAGGTTTCAGTTCCCCTCTGCATTTATATTATCTTTCCTGTATTCACAGAGTAAAATCACAAAATTAAAATTTGTAATGGCATGATTGAGTTAGGGAGTTTTTCCTCCTTTGTTTTTATCAGTTTATAAACCTTCACAGATTTTTCTTCTCTTCAATCATATGAAGAGAACTACAAGTGACTACAAAATCTCTCTACTTACATTGCAATCAAAGTAATGTGATTTTTCTCTTAAAAATTGTGAAGATATCTGTCAGCAAATATTTGCTAAGTATTATAAATAAGGAAAAAAAACCCCAAAGCTAGGAGAATTTTCTTAGGGAAATTACCATGTGTATGCACGTGGACCACATGTAAAGCAGATGATCTATGTTGTCCCTTAGTTCTGTGGAGAGATGTCAGGCAATGTGTCCAAGCAGTAAAAGAAATTTGTCCAAGAAAACCAAGACACTCTGCTGGAAATGTATAGTTTGGAAATGTATAAATTTTCTATTTCCTATTCAGTTAGATTCCAATATATATTCATAATAGCAAAATACACTAAACTATCTTGAAGGAATATCTGAATGCATTAATTTCTGAGAATAATTACTCATTTGCTATGGGGTTATAGTAACTGTATGAGGCCAAGGCAGAACTTGTTCTTTCTGTTAACTTGAGTTTTAGCTCATTCTTTGCATCTGACAGTAACTAGGCAAAATATAAAAGGGACTAGAAAATATGTATCTTTTAAAAAGTAGGGGAAGAATTTTTCATAGAGGCTCAGAGTTCTCCTGAATATAATAATTTTGGAGCTTGCCAGCAGCTATTGTATTCAGACACAGGCAAGGTAAATGGTGTTTCCTTGCAAAAATTCACCTAGATACACAAGCAGGCATACATATGTCTGTCTATCTACCTACCTACCTGCCTACCTGCCTGCCTGCCTGCCTGCCTGCCTGCCTAAAACCACATGAGAAATCATATCTGAGGTTCTATCTGAAAAAGTGTTATGTTCTGTTAACAAGCTGCTGCTGGATCCAGCAGTTTTGAAGTATCTGCAAGGTGTAAAATAATTGCACCACAGCTGTGTCCTCTCTTTTCACTTCATGGTCACCCATTTCTATGTCTTGCAGCATTTGTTCAAAAAAATGATATTCCTAATTTGTGTTCCCTCCCCTCTTTGAGAAAATTCAGACCTAACTTTTTACTGTCCTTGAACACTATTATGCAAATTTTGTTTAATCTGTTTTGGCTTTCTTTTTGTTTGTTTTGGTTTGTGGGAGGTTTTTTAACAACATTTAGTGTAAAATGGTGAGACAGACATGTGCAAAAAGTACAGAATTTTTTTCATCTTCCATAATCATTAAGCTGGGGAGTCTGGACTCAAATATTTTGACCCAAATATTTGACTAATGTTATTTGAGATAACTTTGGATATCTGACAGTTTTCAAGTGCCTCCCACAAACACATTTATCACCCGTATGTGCAAGTCATATTTATCTAGATAGTTTTCTAAGACTCAGATACAGAACTTTCAAAACGCCCCCTGGTCTAAAACAACCTAGAAAATAGCTCAACACTCTGATTATATCTTTGAGAAATTTAAAATTACATAAAATGGACCTTGGCAATAATAAATACAAGAGATTGATTCTAAAAAATAATGTAAAGGTTATTTGGGGGGGAAAAAAGGAGAAACCATGTTCTATATATGTCAAAAGTATCTGGGATTCTGCAAAAACAAATGTGTAATCTGTGTGATTGATATACCAGGTGAAGAAGAGTAACCAGCATTATGGCTTATAAGCCTGATGAGCTTTGTATTTCTTATAATCACCTTACCAACTAACTTTGTTTTAATTGCAGTGGTTTAAGGTGTTATTTCTATCAGCTAACTTCTGTCCTGATACCAGAGGTAATGCCCATAAAACAAGTGCATAAATCTAGTATTCAGCAGGTTCCTGACCAGCATAATTCATAGCATACTAAAACAGCTTTACAATAATACCCTAGGCAATAACTGAGGTACCCTAGAACTGAAGACAGTCACACAGATCCTGCTGTTATGCCTGTTTTAAGAAGAAAAGCTCTGAATAAAACACAAAGTAACCAAGTAAAGATGAAAAGTTGGCTGAATATTTTACTGTGATTAACAATGGCTATTTTTTTATCAATAGATATGGAATAGCTTACATTTTACAATGCAATCAAAGTTATATTAAGCACACTAAAACGTTCAGAGAAGTTAATTGACCAGTGAAACAAGCATCCTTTGCAGACCACTTTTCCATAAAATTGAAGTTTGTGATATTGTAGGAATAACCAGTTACAAGCAGCTGCCAAAAACTTTTAATACCCTTCAAAGAATTACAACAGAAGTATAATCTAAGTTTTTTTTTTTTTTTTTAAATACTTGTCATTGTAAGGCTGTTTGTCTTGGAGC
This sequence comes from Phylloscopus collybita, assembly GCA_027886175.1. Lineage (NCBI taxonomy): Eukaryota > Metazoa > Chordata > Aves > Passeriformes > Phylloscopidae > Phylloscopus > Phylloscopus collybita. The sequence goes on along the minus strand of JAJNNQ010000137.1, from coordinate 40,692,705 downwards.
ATAAAATAAAGGACCATTAATTTTGCCCATGCTAATATTATGATAAAGCAAAAGAATTTGTGGCAGTCAGCCACAAAACATCTCTTACTCATATATTGTTGCAAGCAACAAAATTTTCTGAGTGAACAAACATAGAAGAAACAGAACATCAAATATTTATTCAACCATACATTAGAAGAAAAGAAAGAGTTGTCACCTGAATTTCCCAACCTTTCTTAAAGTGCTGGAAGAAAACAGATACATATGCTTCCAGTAAACATAACACACTGTTATATTTCTTAATAGTGTAGGACGGCCCTTTCAAAATCATCTTTATCCATGTATTTTTGATTTGTAACCTGTAATTTGACACCTGGTATATTATTATTATTGTTGTTGTTGTTGTTGTTGTTTTTGCAGTCAGACATAATAATTCCTAAAAGATATATTCAAAATTTACCAGGAATACTGTTTTGAGATATGCTTATAAATTCATAAAGAAATTATTGCAACCATTGCACTGAGAATATTAGCTATTATTCCAATTTTATTAATTTGAATGGGATCTAAATATATTACAAAAAATTTCGAAATAAAAGTTGAATCTGTGGTACAACTTTGATAATGTGGATATATGAAGTTGTGAGTACGGAAGTTATATAAATTGCTGTGTTTGGTCTGAAGTATGGGGAGAGTTTTCTGAAGGCTTTTAGGAGGATAATTTTGTTTATTATTTTCTAAGGGTTAATATTGCTTTACGTATTTTCTATTTCTTAAAAGATTGAATTGTAGTGTGAAATGGAAAGTGGAGAATTAGATGTTAAAAACTGTCTAAGGGATATGGAGAGGCCCTTAGGTAGCCAAGGTTGAAGAAAACATGAAATGTCTCAATAGTTTAGGTTCTTTTTAAAAAAATCTCACAAAGTGCGCTCAGTTGCAATCTTCATATATTTGCTATTCTAATTACTGCAAATTTGTGAAATCCACAGGAAAAAAAATTAAATTTATGAGAACAGCATTTGTAGAAAATTGCAACATTAGTTTTGTTTCATAACAGGGCTTCATTAAGACAGCTAGATGTAAACTATTTAAAATAAATTGCTTTCAGTTTTTAATAGTTTAAAGTACCATAATCTTTATATGATCCATGGCAGATTTTCAATAACTGAGTATATAGGTCCTGTCCTATCAGTGTGGCTTTAAGGGTTTGTTTAGAGAAGATCCTTTGGATTTAAAGGTTTTACATGGAGACTGAAATTTTGGAGAAAAAAACTGTCTTCTCTTCTTAAGCTTTGGGAAGATAGATATCAAAGGCCCTGCTTGAACAGGGAGGCTGGACCAGATGATCCACTGTGGACCCTTCCAGCCTTACCCATTCTGTGATTCTGTGATTCTCTGAAAAAGATTAAAATAAAAATTTAGATTTCCCCCGAGAGAAATTAGAGATTATTTAAAAGATCTGTAAAAGAATTAGCATTCACTTGTTTAGTCCTTCATAAAGTGAATAAATCAATTTTTTTTGCTTTTAAAATTTTCTGCAGCAACTTCCATCTAGATTAATATTCTACGTGTAGCACAGTGATGGGTTACCAGATGTCATTATATACCTACATTCACAGCTGAGATGAACCACTTTCAGCAGTGTTACATGAGTTCATTTATCACCAGCCTGAAAGTAACAAACTTACAAGTCTTAATATTGACATTTTTAAAAATAATAAGCATGATGCTGAGGTACACTTAAATTCATCATAATTGTAACACATTTATTTCTGAGTAAAACCTAGCACAATCCTTTTACTGGCTAAAATCCACAAAAATCAGAAGATACTTGCAAATTCATTGTCCTGGAGGCTCTTTTGCTACATGTATTGCAATTTTATTTTCCATGGATAATATTACATTTCCTCATGTGGGAGATTCTTCTAACTGAATAAAACTCCAATAAGACAAGACGAATGTTCCTGACGGATGTAGTGATCTGGAGCACTTAGTATCTACGTAATCCCAAAGGTCAAAATAATCTGCCAACACTAAACAAAATAACATCAGCTGTATCAGTCTCTGAATTTCTTTTTTTGCAACCCAAGATTAAGGAGAGTTGAAGCCCACAGATCTCCACAAATGTTCTTTTGGCATTTAGAGACATTCACAGAAAGCAGGCGTGTGTTGTATCACATATATGGGCTCTGATATTGTCTCATCAGTCTTGCTACAGCAATTTAAAGACCAAAGCTGCAGTGCTGCTCCTAAGAACTGCTGGCATTGTAGCACATTTTAAACACAAGGCAGAGTGCTGAGCTAATTCACCTTCCATAGGTGGTGAAAGCTTTTGTAGCATAAGCAAGGAAGCTGTGAAGAAGCAGCAGTAAACTGCCATGTATGTCTAAAGAGCAGGACTGCATATTTTTGATGAAAGTTTAAAAATATAAATTGTATAAATCTGTACTGCCTTGCAGCATGTTTCTGTTGTTGCCAGTAAAATTCTCAGACAGAGAATACCCTGGGTCTTCACAGCACAATGAATATTTGCTCTAAGCAGAGAACAAAATAAAAAATAAAAATACAAAACCATGCTATAAACAAATTGAAAGAAAAAGAAAACACCTTGAATGACCTATTTTCTCCAACTGAACTCTTTCTACACTGTTTCTGATTATTATGTAGATTTAGCTTAGAGGCATTACATTTGTATGTCTTTATTTCTGTTAAATATACACAGTTTTCCTCTTAGTTCCTGGCATTTTTCTTTGTTTCTATAATAATGTCACCAGCTTTACAGCACATTCAAGTGTGCTTGAGTCTTCAAATATTTCTAGCACTTTCTGTTTAATGCTGTAGATGTAGGTCAATGCAATCCCACTAGTGATTCATGACACAATTCCATCTGGCTCATTACTCCAATTCAAGGGGAAGACAGGAAAAGAAGAAGGCACATAAAATTCAGAAATGAAATGTTTCTTTTCACAAACAGAAAGCCTGTTGTCCCCAGTTGTCCCTAGTTCTCATACTTCAGCAGCTGTTTTCATAACAGCAGTGATGGAATTCTAAGAAGTAGCACCTGCTGCTGAAAAGACCACCCTCTTTCTGCTGATCAGAAGCTTGTTTTACCACTGCTTTTAACAGACAACTGATTCACGTATGTTGCTTTTCCAAAATCCTGATCCAACATAGTATCTTTTTTTCTAAATATACATTCACTCTTTTTGTCTAAGTCACAATTTATTTTATGTAAATAGGGCAAAATTTGAAATTCTGCCCTATTTATCTCATCAGTCTGTCTTCCCAATCTCATCAGGGTAGTATCTGTTTGTGATGTAAAATCATACAAACCTTTAACTTTACATATTTTATATCTGCATGAAAAGGGTGTAGTGACATGTTTATATCTTATCCTAACTTTTATTTCCAGGAAAAAAATGAAACCAACAAGCAATTTCCCACATAAGGTAGAAGCATTTTTCCTTTCAGGTATCTTTACTATCTTGACTATTTAGTCATTTGACATTTTTGTCCTCAATCCAACTGATTTTCCTAGCTGTACTTGAGAATAGAGTTGAAAACAATAAAATGACCAGCATGCAAAACTGTTTTTGTCTGTAGGAAATATGTAAGTGTTCAAATAAACTGCAGCATTGCCAGCAGAAGGGGCAGAGTGGGTTTCTCCAGGATATCGATAAGTTCTGTTGAGTGCTCTCACTAGATTCAATATTTCCTAGCAGAAGAGAGGTATGAATTCACATGTCCCACGCATAAAGCACAAGTACTTAACAAGTGTGACCTAGTCTCTTCATTGTCTTCATTCAGTCATTTCACATGGCTTCAAGAAAGGACCAATATTCACTATTCCATGCATTTATGTGCTCCAAGTCTTATTGGTGACTTGCTATGGTTTTTCCTCTGTTCTTATGGATGCAAAAGGAATGCCAAATAAAATATATATCCACAGGTTACTCTGCTTTTTTTCTGAAAGGAATTGCAAACAGTGCATTCCCTCTTATTACATATTAGGCATGGTGTCTGGACCATGTTCAATTGGCATAATGGAACTGATATTTATGTTTTATTCTACTACTATCTTGACTAACTTCTCATAAAAGCAGGAGAATGAAATTGTAAAATGTCAGTTCCTGGTAAGATCAAATTGGGCTGACTCTGTAACTAAGTTGAATTCAGGCTCTGCTTTTCAAAACCTGCTGCTGAATTGTGCAATCAGTCTCCTGGTATCCATGCTATTTTCTAGGCTGTCTATGCACATATAATGCCTTGAATTACTCAACATGTTGTGTATGACTCTGCAAAAATAATATGTGCAGGCTTTGGCTGAGAATTCAGCATGAAGGGTTTTATTGTTAAGTTTAGAATAGTCTGCAAAATTCAAGAAAGCTCTTTTGTCTTAAGATGTATTGCTTGTTTTAATATGTAACTTTTTGTAGTTCCGATAAGAGTTTCTAAGTCAGCTTTGCTTCTGCTTAGAATCTTTCTTTTATTGGTTCTCCCCTGCTTTACCCCCTCTGTCATGCATAATCATCTTCATGTCTATCATTTAATTCTTATCTTTGAAGTACAGTAGAGTTAGCCAGTGACCTCGCAGACTGCCCTCGGCCCATCTCAGAACTTGTGCTAGATTTGTTGAAACCTAAATGACTTAATTTAGCATGATGTATTTAGATTGTTTTATTGGTATTTGTAACTTAGAACCCACTCTAAAATTGTAGTATTAAACCACCCACTACCCCAGGCTCAGGGTCTCTCTCCAGAGGCACCAGCCTGGGGTGGCTGGGGGGAGTCATCCAGACCCCCTTTTCCCCCCGCCCCCGAATAAAGCCTCTGTTCCCTGGAAAATCCGAGAGAGTCCCTTCTTTCTTCGATCCAGCCTTGACAGCGTTATCCAGTGACAAGACACGAACCCCCACAAAGTGACTGGTTGTGGCGTGCCAGAGCAGTCGGGGTGCCCAGGCTGAACACTGAGCCAGGCCAGGGCAGAGCACGCACCGCAACAGATTGGCGCCCAACGTGGGGCAGGAAGACAGCTAGAACGCTGTGGCGTGAATTTGGCACAGGTGTCTCGAGAAACCTTGTGAACAGTCTATTCAAAGACTTCCAAATTCACGAACCATCAGAGTCTGCTTCCAGAGGCTCTGGTGGATGAAGAGGGCAGCTCCTATCCCCATTTAGGAGTCCTCTTCGGCTGGTGAAACTCTCAGCATCAGTCTCTCTGCTGTCCCTGGGATTGGTGAGTATTGTCCCTCAAGGGTGGAAGGGAAATACCCACAGATTTTAGCTGGCAAGGGTAGAGAGAAGGGCCCCAAACTAAAATACTCTTGCCAAGCCAGGGTTTTACCCAGGGAGAGTGTGGGGGGAGAGCTAGGAGGTGTAGTAGTTTTTTAACATCTGTTCAGAATGGGGAACAAGTTGACTGCCACTCAGAAAGAAGTTTCCAATTGTTTAATTGAGATTTTACTTGCTTCTAATTCTAACTATTCAGAAAAAGAGTTGAAAAAGTTTATTAAGTATTTGTTTTCTCACTTTCCAAATGTTTCTGTAGACCAAGTAAATTGCATTAAGTTTTGAGAAGGGGTTTCAGAAAAAATGAAAAACCTAGCTAAGTCAGGAGATGTCTTAGCTTTCAAATTTGATGTATGGCCTGTGCACCTCATTGTTGCTTTGAAAGAAAAAGAGATAAAAGCTGCAAAGGCGAAAACTCCGGTGAAAGCCTCTTCTTCTTTATCTCTTTTGCCTGCATTGTCACGTTCCTCTTCCACCCGTTCTCTCTCCTCTTCTCAGACAATTCCTAAATCCCCCAAATCCCCAAAAAGTCCTTCTAAGACCCTCAAGAAGGCAAAGAGCGTTTCAGAAATTGCTAAGCCTGTCCCAAAAAGCCCTGGCAGCCCTGGCCAGACTGCCAGTGGCCCCCAAGGTTCCTCAGCTAGTCTAGAGAACCAAATACCCCCCCTCTCACCTAAAAAATCACAGAGAGATCAAATCAGAGTTCGTTTCTCACTTTCGGGTAATGATAACGACTCTGAAATCTTATGCTCTAGTGATAAAAAAATGCCGAAAGCTCCTTGCCCTCCATCTTCCCCAATTTTTCCTCCCCAGGAAATTTACCCTACCCTTCCTGCTAATCTTCCAACTCCTTCCCCGCCTACCTATAGCCAGCAGTGGAAGGGGTCTGCTGCTGACATCGCCCCGCCCTACCCCAACTCTGTCCCTTGTACCGTATCTTCCTCTGCATCGGCACCTCCCCCCCCGCCCTATCCACCAAAAACTGAGCTTTTGTTATCTCAGCAGTCAAGCGTAGACACGGTGACCCCCCAACTCCCGCCGCCTCCTCTTCCCGTTCCTCCCTTGCCACAAAACTCCTGTTCCCCGGCCCCTCCTCCGGCTCCCGTGCTGCCATTGCCGGGGGCAGGGGGGGCCCCTGCGCCGCCATTGCCGGGGGCAAGGGGGGCCCCTGCGCCGCCATTGCCGGGGGCAGGGGGAGCTTTCGCGCCGCCATTGCAAGGAGCGGGGAGGAGTCCCGTGCTGCCGCCGCCCTTCCCGCTATTGCCAGTGGCAGGAGCAGCCCCCTCGTCTCAGCCCCCCTCCCTGCCGCTTTCGCTTCCTGTGCAAAACGCCCATAAAGTTGCAAACAGCACGCCGCTACCCCCCCCACTTTCCCAACTCCCGCGTGGTGCATCGGACCCCCCCCACGCGGGGGGAGGGATCTCTGCACAGTTTCCGAGCACTCAGCTATCCCCTGCCGGGGCGAGACCCGTCCCTCGCGCCGAGGGACAGCCCGAACCCGTCTTTCCCCCCGATCAAACCGGGTTTGCCCCTTCGCTGTTGTCAAACAGCGCAGTGAGTGGATCAAACAGCACTTCTCCGAGTTTTTGTTGTAGGTGCCACTCGTCTCCATCTTTGAAAAAGAGAGCAGAGCCAGAGGCAGTCCCGGGCAGCTCTGTCCCCGCCTCTCATCACGTCACTGAAGCTCCCCTGTTCCCAGTTTGTTGTCATGGAAACTATCAGCACACAAACAGCTCAGCTGTGGCGGCAGCTGAGCCAGGCTGTTCTAAAGAGTCAGAGCAAATGCTGATTTGTAAGCAAATGCCTTTGATAACCCCAGTTAGTTACCGAAAAAGTCGTAGCAGTAAAAATGAAGTAGCAACCTGGAAAGCTTTCCCTTATTCACTCATGAAAGATTTAATAAAAGCACTCAAAAAACATGGACGTGAAAGTTCTTATTTTGGAGAACTTTTGCGTTCTTCTATTTCAGGTGTAGTAGTAGTCCCATTTGATTTAAAACAACTTTTCAAGTGTTTAACTAAAAATGCTAAGTTTGAGCTTTGGCAAAGAATTTAGATTAAAATGTTAAAAGAAGCTCTCCCAAGTTTGCTGAAGAATCCTATAACAGCAACCGATAATGCTGGTGATCCTATTACCCTCAATCATTTAATTGGTGAGGGAGATTGGTGTTTACCTGTAGACCAGGCAAATATTATGTCAAAAGATGTATTAGATTTTGTTGCAGATCTTGCTTGTAAGGCTTTTCTAAAAATGCGACCTGCTAGACCTTGTATATCTTATTTAGAAATTTTTCAGGAGCCACAAGAATCATATGTAGATTTTGTCAGCAGACTGTCAACTGCGGTGCGACAACAACTAGTTGGAGAGGAAGTCCAGCAGCAGACGATCCAGCAGCTAGCATTCTTACATGCAAATGAAGTGTGCAAAGCTGCCATCGACCGTATCCCATACGAACCAAGAGACATCCCTGACCTCAGACAGATGCTGCAAGCTGTCAATGCAGCAGTTCACGTGTGCCAGAAGCCAGCCTCCAAAGAAATAAAAGCACGCCAGAAAGTCACTGCTGCTGTTATTGACACGCCAAAAACCAACACAGCAAAGACATCAGAGCCTCCAAAGAAGCCCAGTTCTACACGACCAGACCGCCCCTGTTTCCTGTGTGGCCAGAGAAACCACTGGTTGAATCAGTGTCCAAAGAAAAAATTACTTGATAAGTTGTTAAAAGTAGTTGAGAGTGAGGAGAAGGGAGAGGACACAAAAGACAATAATGAGTCAAAAAACTGAATGATGAGCGTGGGGCAGCCCAGCGTGTAGATGAGAAGTGGGCTGAAAATAATACTGAAAAAGATAAGAGGTCGGGTAATTCTGATTTGTCTTTTTTCTTTCAGAATGTAAAGAGACCACGGAAACCGAAACAACTCATCTTGCCTGAACCGACTGGATCCTTGACAACGACAAGCAGGTATGAGCCATTTAGGCTCAAATTGGCTGAGCCTCTTCACCTGCGGGACAACCAATGGCACACAGCAGTGGTCTCGAAGGAACCTGGCACGTGGCATTTGATTGGTACCAAATGGGTTGTCATTGGTGATTGTAAGTTCACTCCTAAAGACATAAAAATTGCCCCTGGGCTCATAAGAACAGACCCAGAGCGATTTGTTGTATGGTTAGCTGCTGATGACCCACCCACATTTTTACCAAAAGGGCAAATTATTGCCCAAGCCATTCCATCCCCCCAAGTGTTTGCAGTAAAAAAAGATTCTGACGACAGTTCCACAGATGGAGATGAGAGAGAAAGCGACAGAGGCAACACTGTCGCTGTGGTAAAGGAGTTGAGCCGTGGCAGGCCAAAAGATTACTGTAAACTCTCCTTTGGGGGAGAATCTACGCTCCTTAATGGAGCTTGGGACTCAGCCGCGGATGTCACGATAATCCCAGAAAAAGACTGGCCATCACATTGGGAATTGAAAAACATCAGTGAGCATTTGCAGGGTATTGGAGGTTTGCAATTGGCAAAACAGTCAAAAAGAGCTATCACATTTGAAGGGCCAAAAGGGCAGATAGCAACTTTATGCCCTTTTGTGCTCGATTTTGAGGAACCCCTGTGGGGGAGAGATTTAATGTCCCAGTGGGGAGTTACAATGGAAATTCCTGACCCTCCGCAGGTTTTTCAAGCAGCGGTCACTGAGGAGCACCCTATCCAGAAACTGAATTGGCTGACAGATAAACCAGTCTGAGTAGAACAGTGGCCGCTTTCTAAACAAAAATTAAAGGTGCTCAATGAATTAGTAGAAGAGCAATTAAAAAAGGGTCACATTAAAGAGTCCACTTCACCGTGGAACTCACCAGTGTTTGTAATCCAAAAAGCAGACAAAATCAGATGGAGACTACTCCATGACCTCCGTAGAATTAATGAAGTAGTTGAAGATATGGGGCCCCTGCAACCAGGGATGCCTTCCCCAACGATGCTCCCTGAAAATTGGAATTTGACTGTCATTGATATCAAAGATTGTTTTTTTCACATACCTCTTCACCCTGATAATGCTCCACGTTTCGCCTTCTCGGTGCCGTCCATTAATCAAGAAGCGCCAAGAAAAAAGTATCAGTAGAGATGCCTTCCACAAGGTCTAAAAGTGTCTCCTACCCTCTGCCAAAGGTATGTTTCCTCTCTGCTTGAACCTGTGCGTTCAGCAGTTCCCCAAGCGATCATTTATCATTACATAGATGATGTCTTGATTTCCGCACCAACAGATGATTTGTTAGAGCATGCATTAGACCTCACAGTCACTTCACTAGTTAGAGCAGGGTTTGAGCTGCAAGAGACCAAAATTCAAAAGATACCTCCTTGGAAGTACCTTGGGCTTGAAATTAGAAAAAAAACCATCGTTCCTCAAAAATTGAAAATCAAAACCCAAATTGAAACCCTAGCAGATGTTCATCAACTGTGTGGGTCTTTAAACTGGGTGAGACCGTGGCTAGGTCTTTCTACTGAAGATCTAGCCCCCCTTTTTGATTTGTTAAAAGGGGGAGAGGAGCTCAGCTCCCCCAGAACTCTCACCCCAGAGGCAGAAACAGCACTCGAAAAAATTCAGCACGCAATGTCCACCAGACAGGCCAACAGGTGCAAGCTTGACCTGCCTTTTCGTTTCATTATCTTAGGGAAGTTGCCACATCTTCATGAGATGATTTTTCAGTGAGACACTAAAACCCCTCCAAAATCAGAAAAAGTCCAAAACAAAGAAGATCCTCTCTCTATTATAGAGTGGGTCTTTCTGAGTTATCACAAGACCAAAAGAATGACAAAACCACAAGAATTGATGGCTGAATTAGTTCGAAAAGCCAGAATTCGTCTTCGAGAACTGGCTGGTTGTGACTTTGAGTGCATTCACATGCCAATTAAATTGAATTCAGGCCAAATTACAAAAATCATGCTTGAGCATCTGCTCCAAGAAAACGAAGCACTGCAGTTTGCTCTAGATAACTATTCTGGCCAGATTTCTGTTCATCGGCCCGCACACAAAATGTTCAGTGCTGATGTCCAATTTCATTTAGAGCTGAAAACTATGCAAAGCAAAAAACCACTTAATGCACTGACAGTGTTCACAGACGCGTCGGGTAAATCTCATAAGTCGGTAATGACTTGGCGAGATCCCGATTCACATCAGTGGGAATCTGATGTTGCAGAGGTGGAAGGCTCACCTCAGGTTGCTGAATTAGCTGCAGTTGTCAGAGCATTTGAAAAATTTTCTGAACCCTTTAATTTAGTGACAGATTCCAGTTATGTAGCAGGGATAGTTTCTAGAGCAGAACAGTCTGTGCTGCAAGAAGTCTCCAACATCTCACTTTTTCAGTTGCTTTCTAAGCTCGTGAAACTTATTTCTCTCCGAGAACACCCCTTTTTTGTGATGCACACCAGGTCACACACAGAACTCCCAGGATTCATTGCAGAGGGAAACAAGAGAGCTGATGCTCTTGCCACCACCGTGGAGTTAGCTCCTCTGCCAAATCGCTTTGAGCAAGCAAGAATCAGTCACCAACTCCATCACCAAAATGCACCTGGACTAGTCAGGCAGTTTAATTTGACTCGTGACCAAGCCAAAGCAATCGTAAACAACTGCTCACAATGTAACAAATGTGCAATATCATCTCTGCCCACAGGTGTCAATCCCCGAGGTTTGTCCAGCTGTGAAGTGTGGCAATCAGATGTCACGCACTTTGCCCCTTTCGGAAAGCAAAAGTTCGTACATGTCTCTGTCGACACGTTCTCAGGAGCTGTTTTTGCATCTGCCCACACAGGAGAGAAAGCTGGAGATGCTATCAAGCATTTTATCCAGGCTTTCGCTGTATTAGGCATCCCAAAGTCCTTGAAAACAGATAATGCCCCAGCATACACATCTAAAGAATTCAGCAACTTTTTACAGCAATGGGGAGTGGAACACAAGACAGAGATTCCCCACTCTCCCACAGGCCAAGCAATTGTAGAAAGGACTCATCTTAACCTCAAAAGAGTCCTCAGTCAGCAGCAACCAATCCTCAAAATTGAACCACCATCTGTGAGATTGGCCCGTGCTCTGTTCACTTTGAATTTTCTTAACTGTTCCTTTGAGACCATGAACCCGCCGGTGACAAGGCACTTTCGAGAGAGCTCTCTGTTAGAACCCCATGAAAGGCCAAAAGTCCTTGTCAAAGATCCAGAAACTTTGAAGATACAGAGTCCTCATAATTTAGTCACCTGGGGGCGCGGGTACGCCTGCGTCTCCACTCCCACCGGTTTGCGGTGGATTCCCTCCCGATGTGTGAGACCCTATGTCCCCAAAACATCAGAAGCAAAAGTGCCCCAGGCAGCTGTCGCCTCCTGGAGAAGGAGAAAAAAAAATGAAAAACAAGAAGGTTCAGACACAGAGCCTTCTTGTCCAGTTAGTATTCCCTCCTAGATGTTTTGGCAAGAGGAAGAAGCAGAAGAGCTGCTTCCTCTTGCTGAGTGTTTTCAGTGTTTGTTTAACTAAATTCTTTTCTTTTAAGTTACAGAACTACAGGCCTGGTAGTCAGCATGGAAATTCGTAGTTCGAGAGTGTTTGCATTTGTGATGCTGCTCAGTTTGCCAACCCTAGCTTTCTTCTGGATTGTCCCACAGCCAAAAACTAATGTGTGGAAAACCCTTGCACAGAGTCTAGGCCAAGATCACATTTGTCTAGCCTCAGCTTCAGCCCAAAATCCCATGTCTGCCTGCTTAGTAGGGATCCCTGCAAAAGAAGAAGAGTATCCTCAACCACTCCTCCGGTGGCGTCAAAGTTTTAATCAGAAACCTAGCGCAGTTAAAGAGTTTCAAGAAATAAATGAGCCCCCTTCTACTGTTGTTAAAAATCCCCTTGCTTTTTGGAAACAGTGGTCTCAGTCTCTCGGCCGCCCCCACCTGGAGCCCCAAGAATTAGAACTCCTTGGGTCCTCCAAAGCTCCTTTTTGTGTTCAATTTATGTATACCCCGCCCAAAGAGCAAGAAAAATCGTTTTACAATTTAAGACAAGCTGAAATTTCTTATATGGCAACAAATTGGTGTGCAAAAATTGTTCATGTCCTTACTTTTTCTGCTAGCAATTCCCTTTCCCTTCCCAAAGGTTTTTTCCTTGTTTGTAGTGACAGAGCTTTTACTGGGATCCCAGCTCGTCTCATTGGAGGTCCTTGCACTCTGGGTAAGCTAAGCCTTTTTACCCCTAACATGACTCAAATTCTCAATTGGCACAAGAAAAATTCCTCTCTAAAAGTTCAGAAGAGAGACTTGACAAGTCTTAATTCAGATTGCAATTCAGAAATTATCCATTGGTCCAGGGCAAAAGCAGCAGCCCTGTCAGTTTTTTTACCTTGGGTTTCAATTGCAAAGTCTGCGGGAGAATTAAAACAATTAGAATGTTGGGTAGCTAAACAAGCAAATTTAACATCTCGTGCTATAAGTGACCTCTTATCAGACGAGCAGATAACTAGACGAGCAACGCTCCAGAATAGAGCTGCCATTGATTACTTGCTTTTGCTGAATCAACATTCGTGTGAAGAGTTCGAAAGACTCTGCTGCTTCAACCTATCATCTAAAGCAGAAGACGTCAGAAAATCTGTCCACCAGCTACGAGGGATAGTCAGTTCCATCAAAGAAGAAACAGAAGACTGGTTTGACAACATCTTTTCAAGTGTCGGACTTTCTAAAGTTGCCAGCTCATGAATCAAAACAAGACTGTTAGTGTTGTTCATTGTATTAGTTGTAGCCTTTGCTTGTGGTTTGGTAAAAAGTTTGATCATGCGTGCAGTTTTTTCCACTTCCACCCCCTCTGTGCATTCAGTGCATTCAGTAGAGCCAGCCAATGAATTTCCGCTGGACGAAGTTACCAGCAGTAAAAATAGCTCAGAAGTTTACACACCAGATCAGTAACAAAAAAAAAAAAAAAGGGGGAAGTATGACTCTGCAAAAATAATATGTGCAGGCCTTGGCTGAGAATTCAGCATGAAGGGTTTTATTGTTAAGTTTAGAATAGTCTGCAAAATTCAAGAAAGCCCTTTTGTCTTAAGATGTATTGCTTGTTTTAATATGTAACTTTTTGTAGTTCCGATAAGAGTTTCTAAGTCAGCTTTGCTTCTGCTTAGAATCTTTCTTTTATTGGTTCTCCCCTGCCTTACCCCCTCTGTCATGCATAATCATCCTCATGTCCATCATTTAATTCTTATCTTTGAAGTACAGTAGAGTTAGCCAGTGACCTCGCAGACTGCCCTCGGCCCATCCCAGAACTTGTGCTAGATTTGTTGAAACCTAAATGACTTAATTTAGCATGATGTATTTAGATTGTTTTATTGGTATTTGTAACTTAGAACCCACCCTAAAATTGTAGTATTAAACCACCCACCACCCCAGGCTCAGGGTCTCTCTCCAGAGGCACCAGCCTGGGGTGGCTGGGGGGAGTCATCCAGACCCCCTTTTCCCCCCGCCCCCGAATAAAGCCTCTGTTCCCTGGAAAATTCGAGAGAGTCCCTTCTTTCTTCGATCCAGCCTTGACAGCGTTATCCAGTGACAAGACACGAACCCCCACAAAGTGACTGGTTGTGGCGTGCCAGAGCAGTCGGGGTGCCCAGGCTGAACACTGAGCCAGGCCAGGGCAGAGCACGCACCGCAACAGTTGTACAAGTACAAAGGTAGATGTCTAAAGTCAGCAATAAAGTTTCCATTGAAAATATGACCTGTTCTGTACAAAGCTACATTTGCAGAATGTATTCTTATATTTCACTTCCCTTTTACTTCCCAGATAGCTTTCCATTTCAGTTATAAATTGTATATTCGTCATATCCTTTAATCTTCTTAACTTAAGTCCAGTAAAAATAAGCAGATTTTTAATTAAGAAAGCTGCAAGCAACCCAATCATCTATAGCTGGAGAAAGAAAAGCAAATGACGGTTGTGTGGGTATAATAATGTGCTGTGATCAAGACTGAATCACAGCTGAAACCTGAAGCTGATTGTCCCGCTGTGGGTTGAATGAAATGTGAAAAAATAATTTAATGCATGCAAAACCTTTACACAGATTCCTAAGTGAATTACAAAAAACTAAGATAGTTGCCTTAAAAATAAATTATATTTCAGTGCTTCCACATGAGTACTAATCTGTATCCCTGGACATTTTATCCTTCTATGGTAGAAAAAAGTAAAGCAAAATATAGAATCCTGAACAATCCATGGTTTTATTAGTGCATTAGAAAAAAAAAGAAAAAAAAAAAAAAGGTTGTCTTTGTTTTAGTATGCATTACATCTATTTTTCTTTTAATATCCAGAAAATTTTAACAACTTATTTATTTTTAGTTTCATTTCAAGAATACCTGATGGGAGACATGCCTGAGCAATATAACATTGGAGGCTGTAAAGAAAATTAGTAAAAATCCTTCCAAAAGGCCTCCTTCCTTAAAATTAAAACAAAGAATAGGAAGACTACTAGAACACAGAGGCACATTTTTCTGCTTTTTCTTGTTTGCCCTGTTTTGGTTTATTTCTTTATTAAGCATGATTATACCATATTATTCATGTAGCAAAGTATTTGTTTGTTTATCTATAGTGCACCCTCAGGAGGATTCTGAGGAGTATGTCTTTGGGGAGGAATAAATACAGCTCTATAATTTTAGAGTATAAAATTCAGCAAGTACGTCTCTACAAGATTGACGGTTAAACCCATTCTATATCAACATCATTCAGAATTTCACATTAATTTTAGCAAGACTAAGATGCTTAGTCTTTAGCAAGGCTAAGAGGGGTCATCCAGATAGGCTCATTCAGAGGTTTGCTCCCAGAATGTCTGAAATGCACATGGTTGGATGTGCACACTCTGATGGAAAGCCCTGTGAGAATGTTGTCTTTGGATTTAGACATGGAGGGTTGCTCAGAAACTCACACAGAATATGTAAGTACCTCATTCACTTATGAACACATTGTTCACTTCAAAGAGAAATCTTGAGTTTAAAGCTTTGCTCTAAGAGCAGCGTTTACACTGAACCGTATGCTGTGTCTGAACAGACTGTCACATCCAATGTTTAAAAGCTGAAACAGCATATGGAAGAAGTATTGGAGGTATTGATGTTGCCTAATGTTTTAACTTTGTTTTTATGTTCAGGAATGTTAATTGGACCCACACAACTGCTCTCACATGCGGCATCCTGGATTTTTCCCGTTTTAATTTCTATAATTTATTGAGCTTTTTTATAACTTGAGTTGCTGGTTTACATTTCACAAACCAAAAGTAGTGCAATGCAAAACCTAGTGAACTGATAGAAGCAAGAACTAGTAGACTTTGTCTGCAATTACTTCCCGATCTTCCTGACCTACAAAAGCTGTGAGTGTCATCTGAGAAATCTGTATAAAAGTCTCTTCCAGTAGAGGCATGTTCAGTCTCTGCACAACAGCAAACAATATAGTTGCTACATTTCTATCTCCACAGAGGAATCTTACCACTATCTATCCAATAGATTATTTTATTTAAAGATACTGTGTTAATTTAACTGTTTTGTTGTAGAAGCCTTATGAAGCTTAGATTCTTTTTATAGCCCGCACTTGATTATTTGCATCAGAAGACATGAACAAGGGTCAAAGTTCAGTTCAGGAGGTATGGCTGAAATATTTCTTGACCTTCCCCACAAACTAATTTTAATATCTTAAGATCTTGTCTATTAGAAAACTAATATAATATTTAAAAATTCATTTATTTCTGAATTGTTAGTTATTCTACTATCCCTTTAAAGACAAATCAAGCAAAATTGGGGTAAGGATAGTATCTCTAAAATGTTTTTAAACAATTCATGGTAGAGAAAAAGAGACACAATTTCAGTAAAACTCAATAAACCTCTTTATAAAGATAACTTAAAAACCACCTTTTTTTCTCTTTATGTAACCTTTCTAGTTACTCAAAGGGTAAATCAGATCTTTGTGTTTTGTGAATATTCTTTCAAGCCTGTATATTGCTTAAGAAAAGATCATTCTCTTCATTTGAGAGGCTGTAAAGTGCAGCACTTTTCAGATAGGCTAAAATTACCTTTGCCTTTAAATACTGTTCTGCTAATTTTTTATCTGGAGAGAGATCACTGAAACTCTAAAATACTGTTGGGACTGAAGTACAATGTAATTCTTGGTTGTAGGAAACACAGATGAAACTCTAGATACTCAAATTTTGTCAGTGGAAGATGTGTTTTTCGTTGGACCAACACAGCTTTTTCAGCAGCATCAGTCTCTTTGATGAGGGAAAAAAAAGCCTAATTCCAAGGGCACTCCAAATGGACCCCAGATGAACAGCCATTTGCTTTCAGCATTGGGGAGAGAAGCTTCCTGCTATTCTTTCTTGCCTGATACAGCCTGCTGTCTCTGGGATCACATCAAGACACATACCTTTATCTTTTTTAGAAGCACATTTCATCAAGTAGGTATCCTAAGAATAACTGTAAAGCTGTATGTTAAGAAAATACAGGAAATCCAGACTTCCTTCCAGGTTAGAGTCAAAGTTTTAGAAGTTTTCCTTACTCCAGACAGAGGAAATTTCCAAAGGGCTAACATAGGCATTTAGGATAGATATCACCAGTGTACAGAAAATCACTGTACTTCTTCTGTCTACTCTTCCTGAAATTGTTTCTCAATTTTTCTAGGTTTCTGGGAGCTTTTTTCCCCATTCTTGAAGCCCTGAATAAAATACTAGCAATTGAAAAGCTCGCATTTTATACAAAAAAATATGGAGGTAACTTAAGGTTACCATGATAAGATTTTGTTCAGAAATATATTCACCCTGTCTCTTCTGAGCTTCCAGGTTAAATTTATCCAGTGGTAAAACGGAAAAAAATGACACAGGAAGCTTAAAGTAAGACAACAAGACTATAACCCACCCTGCATTTAAGCATAACGTGTGAGGCTTTTTCTGGTTACCAAGGCTAGATTCAGGCAAAAGAAGCCTCTGTCCTCTGGTGCATCTTCTTCCTGTAAAATGTAGAGTGTTGGCTTCACAGGAGCTGCATTTGTTGAGCATTTTTCAGGAACTGAGTCCTTAAGTTCACTGACAGCAGAAGAAAGAGATGATTTTAAGCCAAACAGTTTGTAAATCTGTGTTGTGAAGCACTTTATCAGCAGCAGTGGTCTGGTACAGCTGGGAAGGCCACAGGGCAAAGCTGCATCCATTCAGAATCCTTATATCTTCTGTTTTTCTGGGGCACTAAAGACATGAATAAAAGTACTGCAAGGGAAGAGGAATTGCTTTGTAATCAAATGACAACCTTATTCAAGAATATAGAAAACAGTCATCCTGTCTTTCAGTGTCTCCTCTGGAGTGTGTTTAACAGAGGTGGTCTGTAAGAAATCCGTAAGGGAAAGTCTTTGCAGCACATGTTCCCAAGAGAGGAAGAGGAACTGTGGAAATGTTCAAATACTTCTGAAATTATTTGGAGTCTGTATATCCTCTCTTTAAAAGCACAAAGTTAAAATTGCTATGTTCTTTCTTATTTCCATGCTAAATTTAATTTTAAGTTTTCTGGGCAGACAGTATAACCTTGAGAACTATTAAGCACATGGGAGAACATCTAAGGTCTGCTTTATTATTACTAAGAAAAAGACTATATGAGACTTTGCTAAAATGTAGGAAATCATAAATTAAATTAAAATGAAAGCAAAGGGCTTCTTGTTAATGGAAGTTGATTACAAATCTCTATAAAACAAAAATTTCTCTTTATTTTACCTGTGGTGAGACATGACACCAATAATAAATGACTTAGCATATAACACATTTAAGATATTACAATTTTAATATACAATACAATTTTCTTGAAGATATTACAATCACAGGACAAAAAAACCCCAGAAATGTCAGTTTATAATTTTGAGAATATGAAAGATACTGCTTCAAAAGACCTCACAGCATTAATTTTTCTTACATTAGCTTTGATGGCTTCTAAATATGAGAATTTTACATGTAAATTTAATCTGAGAGGACTTGCAATATGCTGTAAAGCCACAGAACTTCAGGTAAACGGTCTGAAATTCTGGCTTGCTGGACTGGAAAATTCTAGCATGGTTGTTTCTTCCATTTACTCCATCTAATAATGCAAAGTAAACATCCCAGAATGGGATGCAATTAACACCTGCTGTGCTCTCTCAAATTTCATAAACTAAACAGAGCTGAGCCATGACAGTTTTTGGAAGATGTAGGTGCTTTCTTATACATGGCTCAAGAGGAAGTAAGCAGTTACATTCTGTCTTTTCTTTCCATATGTATGAACAAGGAAATTGTGTTCTTACCTTCTCCAAGTGCATTAAATAAAAATTCCAAAACTGTTTGCCTTAAAAAAAAATAAAAGAAGAATATCTTCACTTAAATTTTAAACTGTAGAAAATGATGAACAATTACATAGAACTACAAAGGGTTTGGAAAATAATGTTGTTTGGGACATTATGTCATTCAGGGACTCCTAAAAAGAATGAAATAGCCATTTTATAACCTTGCAGCTATTAAAATTTTATCATGGGAAGATGACTTTATAATAGAAATCATTTTGCCATCAGAAATGCCATCCCACATGCAACTGGGAATCCTTGGTAAAAACTGTAAATTATAAGAAGATTGGTTTCATGAATCAGGGTTATTTTTGCATGGCTGTGTTTCTTGGTGTCTCACAAGTGGAACTTGCAGTTACTTGGAAGATATTTTGCTTTTCCAAGAAACTCGATTAGAGACTGATCCAAAGATATCTGGGTCTAATTGCAGAAATTCTTTGCACCTGGTGTCTTTTTCTATTGCACTATATCAGACTTAAAGCATTTACTTGAAGGAAATTTGCTAGAAAGGATGATTGCTGCTAAGTAAACTATCTGTTTGGTATGGATTCCCAATTGTTGCTCACACAGTGAAACCATTTAGTTAAAGTAATCAAAGGAAATAGATTTTTCCTTCATAGTTTTTTATTATGCCTGGAGACTCACAATTTCCCATCCACCTGTGCTCTCAAAAACTGTGGGCAATTTTCTGTGATTTAAAGCAGAAGGCAACCAGGAAAATAGCAAGATTTTGCAGTAAATTTTACCATGAGAAAATCCTGTCACCAAAGTATAAAAATACACTATGCTTTTAGTTCATTAATTGTGTTATGTAGATAATCAAAGAAAAAAATCTTTTTAAAGTAATGCTATTATAATTGAGATACTGAAAGAATAGAAATACATCCAGTTTGCAAAATTAGGAGTTCTTTTTATTCTGCGATGAAATGCTCCCACCATTTTGCACAGAATAAACTGTGTTATACGGTTTCTAAGGTAAATTTCTAAATCCTGGAACCAAAATCTAACACTGCTCAGCAAGTGGGTGAGCAACATAAATCCATCTGTATGTTAAAGTTGTACATTAGCTGAGAATCTAAAGATAATGCTCTGAACTTGTATCCTTTACCATTACTGAGCAGCTGACTGAGTACATACATGTACAGATAAAACTAATCTCTTCCCAGACAGCTGCATTAACATAGCACTGTACTTTATGTACTTTATCTTTTATTTCAGGGCTCAGTAATAGGGATTTTGATTAACTCTTGGTTTTGTGATAACAGAGCTATAAAGTTTTTATCCAAGCCTGGTTTATATCCAAACAGCTTAGGGAGTTAAAGCTCTCATCTAACCACAGTTGTACAGAAACACACCAAATTATATTGGTTAATTAAAAATTTTGTTATTTATATTGCTGTGTTTACACTCAGAACTTTTGGAAAGCTGTGGGGAAAAAAAGTAAAATTACAGACCAGATACCAATAATGCATTGATTTGTAAAGGTCTTTAAAACTTAAAAAAAAGTAAGCTTTCTTCCCTTTTGTCTGTATGTGGGCAATTAATACTATTCCTAGCAATGTTCTAATCCCAATGTCAAAAATTATTGAAAATTGAAAAAGAAATTAGTTTGGTGCTGTTTCTCTCTTCTGTAGTAGAAAATGCTGGAAAGAATCAGGGGGATCTCTTTTCTAGTAATTTTCATTTCAGAATTACAAGTAGAGTAAGATGGCTAGCAGGTTTGAAATCCAGGGTGACAAAATTATCAAGTAATATAAAACAGCAAGATTTTAGGAAGGGGTAGTATTTAATAAAAAAGAAACATGAACAAAACAAAATGAAGACTAGGCATGTGGTTTCCAAGAAAACAACAACAGAAGGAAAAGCTTTCTCTTATTTATTATTTTCAAAAATAACTAATAAGAAAACCATTGGCATAGTTCTAAAAGTTAAATTATCTTAGTAATAACACTTAGTAAGGTTCCACTGGTCAAATTTCTTTTCTTTATAGATATATCCTTTAGATATATGCAGCCTTGTACTTAGTAAAATAAAACCTGACTTTCCTAAGGTATCAATACAGTAGAAGATGTTTCTGGATATATCAGAGACCGACAGACAAGATTTAGTTTTACAGAAAGCAGGTACATTATGATGTTTGAAAATTGAATGAGGAGTCTAATCATAAATGCTGAGGAGGGTTGCAAACACCAGCTAGCTTATTAACTGGAATGCTGCTACCACTGTAGCTCCTTACCACTGGTAAGGAAAAATAAACTTAGAAACAATGCTGAGACTTAAAATAAACATAGTAGTAGTAATTTCAGGCCACTAAGAGTTATGAAAACACAAGTTTCGGACAGAACAGTAATGAAAAAAAACCTTGGACAAAAGTTCTCTGACCTCTGGCTGACACAACAGTTAATTTCACACAGAGAAACTGAAACCATGGTAAGTGTGTTTTCAAGATTCAACCATCAGGTCTTAGGTATGGAGAGAGTGATTTTATCTGACCAAGCAGATCCTTCAGGATCAGAGGTAGAGTAATATTTGTTGCAGCAACTGAAGTGGTGCCTCCTATAACAGGGCAGCTGAGAATCATATGGAAAGATCTAAATTTAAAAAAATCTTTTGGCTTTCAGGTCTGGACATTTAGACAATTGCTTTATATTCTGCTTCTAATTTACTTTTTTGAAGTTATTCTAGCTGGAAAAATAACTCTGAGGCCAGAAAGCCAGAACTAAGAGATCGTTGAGATGGTGTTATTTAACATCTTCATTAATGACATAGGCAAAGGGATTGAGTGCAGCCTCAGACAATTTGCAAATGACACCAAGCCGAGTGGTGCAGTGTACGTGCCTGAGGTTTGAAATGTCATCCAGAGGGATGTGGAGAAGCTTGAGAAACTGGCCCATGGGAATCTCATGTAGTTTAACAAGACCGAGTTCAAGGTGTTGAACCTGGGTCAGGGCAACTTCCAATATCAACACAGGCTGGGGGATGAACAGATGGAGAGCAGCCCTGCCAAGGACTTGGGGGTGCAGGTGGGTGAGAGGCTGGACATGACCCAGCAGTGTGCACTCTCAGCCCAGAAAGCCAAACGTGTCCTGGGCTGCATCCAAAGCAGCGTGGGCAGCAGAGGAGGGAGGGGATTCTGCCCCTCTGCTCTGCTCCTGTGAGACCCCACCTGCAGGGCTGCACCCAGCTCTGGAGACCCAGCACAGGAAGGACATGGACCTGTTGGAGTGAGTCCAGAGGAGGCCACCAAGTTGATGAGAGAGATGGAGCACTGCTCCTATGAGGAAAGGCTGAGAGAATTTGGTTTATTCAACCTGTAAAAAGAGGAAGCTCTGTGGTGAGACTGTTTGCAAGACCATGTAGGACAAGGGAGAATTACTTTAGTTGAAAGCATCAAAACAGAAGAAAAGATGCTGAAGACTGAAGACTGGGTGATGTCAGGGTGAAGAGATCTATCAAATGAGTTTTAATTCTGACTAAAAAATACAGTCTTCAGAGTAAAACTCTAACTGCCTTCTTGATTAAGAGCAGTTGGTTTAAGTAAAAGATTAAGTTTTTGGTTAAAACAAGGAGGCACTGAAAAAGACTCTGGAATTGAATGATAGTGATTCAGAAATACTGTCTGAATATGAGCAAAATAAATTTATCTTATTTTGCTAAGAATGTTGCAAGTGCATCATGATTTTATTTCACTTCTATTCAGCCTCATTCTCCAAGTTCTTCATGTATTTTCAATCTCAGTTTCTTTGCAAAGAGTCTACTTTGTCAAAATCTCAGAGTAAGATGTGATGAAATTCAACAGAGGAAGAAATAAGGAGATGGATGAGGAACACAAAATGAAGATGTCAGGACCACAAAAGGTTGGTTACTGGGTGACTTATTTTATAAAAGAGGATCAGTTAAAATGGATTTTAATCTAACCATACTAGTGAGAAGAGCTCACATTTTATGACTGCAAAAACATGATCACTCTGTGATGTATCAACAGTTTCTAAAAGTAGGGTATCGACAATTTCTAAAAGGATTTTTCAGTTTTCTTTTGAACATGTTTCAATGGGGAGTTGTTTCTGTCATGCAGACAGAAGGTTAAATAAACTAAAAAAAATCCTCTACTGACATTCTCAGTGAATCAAACTGAAAATTGTTCAATAAGTGATGACCCTGTTCCTTACCTCCTTTTCAGCTGTTGTGTTACCAAAAAATCAGTAAAATTATAAAAACTCCAATGTAAAATCAACACCTATGTAGCAGTAAGAAGCAGGCATTCTTTATTCGGCTGGATGCACAGGGAAATAGCAGGGGAATTTGGAATCCCCCAAATACGTGCATACTGAGTACAAGGAAGTTTGTATATCTATCTTACATACCTATTCATTGGTTGTCCTGGACTAAATGTACATACAATAATCATTCCCCCATAATCATTAACGTATTTCCCCACCCCTTTACACATGCATTCTTCTGTCCTGGGGGACTTTCTGGTGGTCCCTAGAGGTCACAGACCCCAGTGTTACAGCTGACAGTCAAGTAGGCAGGGCACTGAGGCTGGTGAGCTTCCAGTTCTCCTTCTTACACAGCAGGCATTGTGCAGTTCTATAGGCTAGTGGTTTTGGTAGATCTAACGTTGTGTTAGCTCACCAGGTGTGGACAACATCTGGTAACCGTTGGCTAGAGACTTCACAGTGCATATGCTTCAAATGATCCTTTGCACATTCCTACCTATCTGTCACTGCTAAATGACACATTAAGTCTGATTACCTATGGTACTGACTTAACTTGAACTGATTCTGTATTAATACAAAGTAGTGCTTACACAATTAATTACAATGTCTAACTTGTAAGGCAACAACTTCAGTTTATGGTTAGTTTGGAAACCTGAAACTAGTGTATTCTTTACTTAGCATGTGTGTAAAACTTTGTCCTGATTTTTCCTTTTTTTTCAGATCACAAACAAACACATCTGTACTATATGAAATTCTAATGAGAAGCACTTCACAAAAATAATAAATAGCAGTATTTTTTCTTTTTTATTTTTTTAACTTAGGAATACAGTATTCTCATCTTAACATAAGCAGAAACTGCAAATATCAAAATGTAAAAGAGAACTATTCATCTAGTCAGAAAAAATAAAGGTATAAAGTTCCCACATTTTTACTGTCAAGTTTTCCAACACGATTTGTTTGACAATTATTGTCTTTTTTCTGTCTTTTAAATAAAACAGCATGAGAAGTTAAGAAAAGGTGACACATTTAAATACATTATCTTTGTAACTCCTTAAATAGCTTCAGGCATTTCTTACTGCCTGAAGACAGTACCTAAAACATGAAGGGTAAATGACATTTTCCTTTGTCAAAGGGTACCTTTGGGATTTTTAGTATTTTGGCTGTCCTAACACTTAATAAAAAATCCATTAAAATAAAAATATTAATTCATATTATTTATTATGAGTGATGAAACAGGTCTCTAGCGATGTCCCCACAAAAATTAACTGATTTACAAATAAAACAAAGCATTCAGTCTACTCAGTCCATGTATTCCTTCTTTGAGGTGGCAGACACTTTGTGAAGTTTAGCTAGCCTCATCTGCTTTTGTGGCAGTTTCAATGAACTTCAGCCCTACTTTCTGAGTGGAAATGCTATGGAGACAAATACTTCAATACTTCTCATGCTAATACATCAGTGCTTAAAAAGTTATAATTTAGCCTTAAAAACTGGTATCCTTTCTAGTTTTAGTATATTTGACACAAAACCAAGCTTGAGTTAAATATCCATGTAAATGGAAAAGTATTAGTGTTTAAACAGATGTCAACAATTTCTTGGGAAATGGAACTAATGTTACAGGTGATGATGAATGAAGAGTTTCAAAACAGCTCTGTTACAATAATAAAAAATGGCATATAGGAAAAAAAATAGATAACATTAAAACAGAAGTTATCGGAAATTTAAGGTTAAGAAATTAAAAACAGGAGTTGCACCTCAAGCTCCAAAACTCTTTTCTAAGTTCAAAACTGGAAGCTGTTTAGCTGTTTAGCTAATACGCATATTTTCCCAGAAAGATGGATCTTAACAAAGTAGATTTTAATATAGCCATTCCATCCAGGCCCAAATATCCCAAAGCAAACCCCAGCAGGCTGGTCATTTTTAGGAAGTTTTCCTACAGCTCTAAAATATTAAAGTTCCCAGTGAGTTCCCTGAAAGATGGTGCAGGCCAAAGGAGGTATAAATCAGTATATTTTGTCTTTTTTGTGACTTCTACAGTTCTAGCTCTGTTTAGTTATTACCACAAGAAGAAAAAAAAATAAGAGGAAAAAAAATAACTGTCTCTTGAGGTCGTCTTTTAACAATTTCATAACTCTTTTAATACTTGATTCCTTACTCCAACAGCCAAAGGCAACATGTGTTCAACTACAGGCCTTGCCAGTTTCATTTTTCTCATTACATGAGTTAAATGGCAACAAATGTCAGTGATAAAGAACAACAAGGGGAGTGAACCTCACATTCAGGCACAGGTAACCAGGTCCTTATGAGTAAGCATATCTTTCACCTGAAGTGCAGAGCCATGCCTTCTCCATGGGTTGTCCCAAAAGAACAGGGAGCAGCACGTGGGGCCACAGAGTGAGAGGTAGCATATTCTATGCTACAACCTGAATGTACAAGAAATGTGTGGGGTTATCTCTTGGGAAATAAGTATACTGAGAAATGTCCAGTGATTGCACAGGTCCACAGGCTGCTAGGGCATAATAAAATGCTGGAGACAGTTCCAGAGGTGCTGCTGTGCGTTAAGCCTGAACTTCCGTTTGAGGTAGCCAACTACTGCAAGGTTTGGCTTGGATTAAATTCTAACCTCTACTCATTTCATCCTTCATTATCTAGCTCTAGTACTAGCTTCCAAATCTTTCAGGAAGTGTTTCTTTTGTTTTGTTTTCTTTATGAGTTAAAAGAAGGGGAAAAAAAGTCAATTATAAATTTCGGTACTGAGCTATGAATTCCAGTGTAGCTGAGATTCATCCTAAGGAATGAAGTCTCAGCAGAGATTAACCACCAGTTCTTTGTACAGTCACAGCAGCTCTATGGTACTCATATCTGGTCCATTATTTTGATTTTGATTAAAAGTTGTAAAAAACTTGTTGGGTTTCTATGAAGGGTAATAAGTTTTCCTAACCTTTGACTTATTTCTTCTCTTGTGCAAAAACATTTTGTACACTAAAAGCTGGCAACAAGTTCTTAGTCATCCCTTGTCAGCAACTGGATTTTAGATGCTTTTTTTAGCACTTGAAATACATGGTTAGAGTCCAATTTCCTACAAACTTTAAATACAAAAATAATTCCTTGGAGCTAAGCAAATTTAAAGAACCGTTTGCCAAAATATCCATCAATTCTTTCATAGCTACTGATAGAATGACTGTGTCAGAAAGTCTCTTGCTTCCAGAAGACATCAAGTAAGTATACCATGGTTATTTTTTTTTTTTCTGACAATGAACCCATACTTATTTCACCTTAAGCTAATTATGAACTCTTTTTTTTTTTTTTGATAAATCATCTCAGCTATGTTAAGCACAAGAGCTGAACACTTAAAATAGTTTTATAAGGCAATGTCTTTAAGACTGAAGCCACTGAATAACTTCACAGTATTTCATCCTAAGTGAGATTTCAATCATCACAATCATGCAAAACTTTTGAGAGACTGCCATTTTTATGCAGGGAATTTCAAGACAGTGTTAACTTTATAATGTGGACAGCTGGTTCTATATTTCTATAGAAATTAGAAGCCTATAGGAGGTAATACCTTGAAAGCTTGTTACTGAATCTTACCAGAGAAGGTAGTAACTGTCTCTGACCTACCACAGTGCTTGAACTTTTTAAAGTAGTTTTGGAGTGTAATGAGCTGAATTCCGATAGGTAGTTTTTCCCTGGTTGGAGTCACGGAAGCTGTGAAATATATAAAAGGAGTGCATTCACGTGTACCTTTTCAGAATAGAATAAATGATAAAAATGTCAGACCTTAATCTTTTTCTATGGTACCATAGGCAGCAGGCTTGCTTGGACACAGCTGAAGGAAAACTTTTGAAGTTTAAAAGTTTAAGATGCGTTAATTTCATGGGTATAAATTATGTTAGGTGCCTTTGGAGAATGCATGCATGTTCTATGCACCTTAATTCATGTAACTGGCAGAGAGCATTTCCTCAATTGGTGGAAGTGCATTATTTTAATATAGAAAAATGCTTTAAAATATTGTATGAGAACATGGATTCTCATCTAAGTAGTCTGTAAAAATCAAGGAGAAACAATTGTGATGGTGTCTAAAGACACTGCCTCCCCCACAAAAATGAAATTTACTAAAAAACAGCAAGTTATCCTTAAAGGAACAAAACAGAAGAAAAGGAACAAATAGCATACCAAAATGTCCTAAAGCATTACTGGTCTGTCTGGTCTACACCAGCTCTTGGATATATTTTAGGATAAATTGTCTGGGTATTTCATATATGTGGTATGCATCTACACGTTCATAGCATTCATCTGTTTACTTTGCTTGCTTGCTTTTTTTTCTGTTGGGATGTTTGTGGTTTTTTATATGCATAAGACAGCACAGATCAGCACTTTGTCCACTTTCTATGACTGCTGTAACTGGACGAAACCCCTCTGGGAAACAAACCTGAATATTTGCATAAATATGGGTATAAATAACATGTGGCAACAAAACTGATTAATAACTGCACATAGAAGGCCATAACTAGCTCATTTACATTCTGATGCCATTGGGAAAGGATAACATTAATATTTATCATTCCTTCACTGAATTAATTTGAAAAAAAAAAAGATACTAGGTGAACTATTCTTTCCATAAAGTATTTTTGTATAGTTTCATACAATAAATAGCTGTTTCTTTTCCTCTTCATAATGATCAGGAGAATCACTGATCATAGCAGAATAGCATATATGAAAATTCACTTTGAAATTAAATGATTTTTCTGTCAGAAAACAGTTTGCATGGGGGGGGGGGTCAACTGGGCTTCCTTCAGCAGGCAAACTGGGTGGAAATTGTAGTTAATGTTCAGAAGTAAATGAGAGATCCGGTAAATATAACTCTAGAAGTCTAAATAAGGTACAGGCTGCCAACTTTAAAAGTTTATCCTCTTTGGAGCCCTTATTATCCTCATTAAAATCCTTATTATTCTCCTAGGAGAAACTGCTTTACTCTACAGATCTGACTACACACTGAGGTGATAACTCATGCACTTGGCAAAAAACATATAATTAAAAAACCTGTAAAATGTAGCATCATTTCATAAAGAAAATTAAGAGAAGCACAATCCATTTTGTAGTTCCCTTCTCAAAATTGCAGAGGTTTAGTGCACTGAGTAACATTGATTTGAGGACACAATTACAAGTTGCCTAGCTTTGGTATATTTGAAAATGAAATTGTTGATTTTCATTGGGGTAGCTGTTCCAAAATCATCAGCTGCCTACCAAACTCCAGGACAATTGATCCTCAGTGAATCTAATGGTTTCTCTATCAAAAAGTTTAGATTTTGACTATACAGAATCATTTACAGATTAATTGCCAAAATTCACACAAAGTTAATGCATTTCAGATATACTTACAAGCTTTTGCATTTACTTTTCTTGAGTAGCTTTGTGATCAAATTTACCAGCTCAACCACTGTAGGAAAGTAATTTCCAGAGTTCTGGATGTTTGGGAAAGCAATTTGAAATGTGTAAACTATTTGTGCCAGAATAATTTGTGTACTCAAACAATGAGGAAATACAAGCAGTATCACATTATATATCTTACATGACAATGGTCTAAAGTCACAGGAAAAGGGATTTTGTTCTAATCCTAGACAAATGTGGAAAACACTGTTGCATCTACTTTGCTGTCTCCTTGCACCGTAATGATGTTCTTATGAAAACCTTCACCAGTCTCTCCTGACTATCTTGTGCACAGCCTTTGGAAGCATTTCAGTCAGGCAGTAGAGCAAACATTCATGCCTTAAGTATGACTACTGACAAGAAAACTGCAGGTTCAGCAAAAGTAAGAAAATAAAAATTACTGTATCAATGTCTATATTCAAGATTAGGTTAGCAACCGATGAATAAAAAGGTCCTTCATACGCTCCCAGAATCACAGGATAGCTGTGAGGTTGGAAGGGCCACCTGGAGATGATCTATTCCAATTCTGTTGTGAAAGCAGGAGCAAGTAGAACAGGCTGCTCAGAGCTGCATCCAGTCAGGTTTTAGATATCTCCAAAATGGGGACTTCATGACCTCTCTGGGCAACCAGTTCCAGAGTTCAATCAACCACACCATAAAAAGGTTTTTCCTTCTATTCAATTCAGCTGGCTTTCAGTCCACCTCACTGTCTATGGTGCCTCAGAGTCTAGTACAATTTGTACCAGACACAATGTCTATTTTCCAGTATCAATTTGAAAAGAGGAGGAAGTTACGGGAGCTAGGTCACAAACCTTACTGAAGTTAAGGTTAAAAACATCCACTGCTCTTCCTTCATCTGCCAAGCCAATCATATCTTCAGAGAAGGCAATAAGATTGGTTGATTTCCCCTTCGTAATCCGTGCTGATGGCTTGCAATCACCTTCTTGTCCCTGAGATATTTCAAAATTATTACCTTGGCTCATGCCTTTTGATATTTAATGTTACGTTATGAAGGATATTATGCACTGTGATTACCAGATAGCACAAAAATGTTTTTTCTCTTAAGACCAATTAGCAAAACATTGAGATATAGAACTCACCGGAAAAAAAAATTTCCTATCTAGACTGCTTGTCTAATGGAAATCCAGTGGAAAAAATTATACAATCTCCAATAGTTACAAGTGTGATATACACATCTTATGAAATTAGATCATTCAGAAACATCTGTAATGGATGTTACACAGAGTAGAGAAGTAGATGATAAGAAAGAATCTATTTATTGAGCCAAAGCTTGAACTTGCAGCATTTGTCACTTCTATTTGCTGAGATTATATTTTATAATACACTTTCTTTAAGAGTAAAATGGTTAAAAATTTGTCACTTGTAGTGGAATGGGATTTCAGAAAATTTATGAAAACTGACTGTAATTGTGTTGTTTTATGTCTGTGGAATTGTATTCCAGTTCCACTACCCTTATTGGTTAAGTGCCAACTTTGTCAAAATGATCATTGCATTAGCAACACTGAATCAGATTGTCTTTGAGAAGTATCCAAATATTTAGATCTACAGATGGTTCTTTGATAGTTTCATATTCTAGT
This sequence comes from Phylloscopus collybita, assembly GCA_027886175.1. Lineage (NCBI taxonomy): Eukaryota > Metazoa > Chordata > Aves > Passeriformes > Phylloscopidae > Phylloscopus > Phylloscopus collybita. The sequence continues at coordinate 40,662,867 of JAJNNQ010000137.1, read as the reverse complement.
TAAAGTGCAAGATTTGGCAGTAAAGCAACACACAATATGGATGAGGTATTAAACTTTGCAAAGTTTGCTGCATATTCAGTAGCTAATTTTCATCCAAAGTGTTCTAAATATTCAATTAAATGAGCCAAATTCACTGTTGAATTTTTTTTTTCTCAAACCTCCCATAAAAGTCAGTGGAACACATGCAATCATCAGATGAGACAATTTTGGCCTCCTGAACTTTTTGTAGAAATACAATAGTATGAATGACCATTCAGGGTGTACATGGGAATTCTGACTGGTTGTTCTGCCTAGCTAATGGATTCATGCACTAACCTCCTCTCCCTACGGTGCCAGAAGTACAAAGCACTGAAGAATGATAAGATAGTCAGAGTATATGTTATGACAGAGAAAGGCGTAGCAAAGGAAAATAATGCTAAAGATTAAAATTTTGTCTGTAAAGGTAAGAATTGTCTTGAAAGGAAGAATTAATAGCTTAACTGAACATGAATATTATGAAGCATAGAGGATAAACAAAAGATTGTATATTCTTCATATAACTAAGCCCAGAATATTCATAGAACAGCTGTCTTAGTTGCAAAGGCTTTCCCGATACCACACATGGTAGATTAATAGTCCTTCAGTTAAAGGAAAACTTGTGAATCCAATTTTAAGACTTGTATGTTTTTGTTGCACAATCCACCAAGACAGGACTCGTTTAAAAGTAAAAGACAGGAAGAAAATCTTGCAGCTTCCCCGACTACAAATATGAAGTCAATACATGACCATTAAATAATTCCCTTTCTTTAGAACAGAAGGATATTTCAATATTTTCTGTATAACTGAAGTTTATTTCAATTACCTAAACATTTTCCAGGAACTCTGCTAAATTACATTAGGAATTTTTTTTATATCCAGATATAAGCTGTATTTGTACATAATAGAAAACAAGAAAGAAAAAAATTAAGCTATGGATGTTTCTTCCATCTAAATAGCAAAAAAAATTAAGTATTGAAAGAAGAAAGATAATAAGAAAAAATAATGTGCTGTAAAAAGGGTAGGAAGTAAAGGCTTTGCCATCACACAAAACTCTTGGTTTCACCTCAAAAGGATGAGAAAAGTCATTATTCCTAGGATGTTTACCAAGTTCTTACACTAAAGAAAATACGTATTCCTGAAAAAGGTATTACGAGGAAATGTAAGTAAATAACTTCATTGTAATGTTACTTACAGTCTTTTCCTGCTTTATGACAAAATCATGTTTTTTGTCCTGACTATATTTGTATTTTTGTCCTGACTATAAACTTCACTCATTTTCTGAACCAGTCACCAAAGATAGAATGCTTTTTATCTCTTTTGTAAATAGGTTTCATCTTTATATCCTTCCTGTAAAAAGCCTCCCTGTGTAGTGTGTAAACACTCCTTTTGCTGCGTGGAAATTAATTTAGGACACAATGACAGCCTTGATGCAATGAGCTACTTTTGTGTAGGATTGCACCCTGAAATAAAACAGATCTGGATTAAGTGAAAATACAGAACAGTGTTCAAACAGGACCTTGAGGTATTGTATCAACAGTAAAGAAAAGAGAACAGTCTTCTAAAGAACAATTATCTTAGTTTTCAGGTTACATTTTCAGAAAGACTGAATATCCTAAAAGCTTTTAGTGCATTTTAGATGTTTATTTAAAGATATAAATCATTTCCAAAGAGTTTATTTTTCAAATAAAATGTTTAATTTACTTTAGCAGAGTCAAGTATACAAAGAAACTAAAACCAAATCACTGAATTTTAGGTTCAAGTAAAGCAGAGGTCAATAAATAATATCTAGTAACAGTTTGTTTTAATACAGTAACAACATTAATCCCTAATGGCAATAATGAGCAATGCCAAACTATTCTGTACTAAAAAACTTCAAATTCTACATTCAGAGTAGGAAATTCAGATGGTATGTATTTATCTATTTATTTATGTTCTAAAATTATTTGCTTTTTAATGATGGCAATTTCTATCTGTTTATCAAGTATTCTAGTAATGTAAAGCAAGATAAACACTGTGGAAAGCTGAAGAACAATTGCAGAGATTTAGGTTGTTTAAGGTACTTATTTCACAGTTTTTCCCTATCTCCTTACTGGCACCTGAAGAAGCAAGACTGCATTTCCAATACTTAGAAAGAATTCACCGACATTCCACTGCTGTGTTTGCACTTACTGTCAAACACTGTCCAGAAAAAAGATGTTTATGGTGTTCATTTTTTCGTGTAAGGAAGCAGTCTGGGCAAGAAAGGGGAAACACTGTCAGCAGAGAAATAAAGTCATGGATCGTTTGTTATTTAATTAATGTTACATTGATTCAGGTGGTTAAAAATAATCAGTGAAAGCCACAATTTTAAATTTTGAAGAGGAGGTGTTATTAGTGTCATCACCAAAACCACAAAGGTTAATGCATCTAGACAAATTACTGATTGTATTAGGTATGTCCATGCAGACAGCAGAAGTGCTCTCAAGAGGCCTAGTTTCAATATGGAAAAGAGTTTACTTTTTACCTACCTGAGTTTCCAGGGTAGAAGCTAACAGAGAATGAACCAGAGTGAAAATATGTTGTAGGGCATAACTATTGCTACTCCAAAGCAAAATTAATTCATTATCTTGATTTTAAGATAATTCTTTCTTCATAAGAAAGAATGGATTAAAACATGGGTTTATTTTTGGCATCAAGGTATCTTGTTTTCATTAGTGATGGTACTTTCGGCGTCCTCTGAACTGGAATCTTAGATGAGCTAAAATTTTCTAAAGATTTTGACCTGAATGAGGCAATGAATTTCAAGAAATTTTGAGGTTTTTGAGAGCTGAAAACCAGAAAGTCTATCTTGAAAAGAAGAAAAGTCTTTCTTCCTATGAGGAAAAATTGTGTCTGTCCACATTTGGGAGGACAGTATGTGAGAGTGATGAACCTCAAAGGGCATCTTGATCACAATCACTCTAGCTTTGAGAAGTTAAGTACAAATAAAGCCTCCAACTTCCTGAGAGGGAATTTCAGCAACCCCAAATATTATTATTATCATTATTGTTGCTGTTGTTATTGTTGTTGTTGTTGCTATTATTGTTGTTGTTGCTATTATTGTTGTTGTTGCTATTATTGTTATCATCACCATCATCATCATTATTTTAATTTGCATATACAGAGCCAATGCCTACAGCAAACCAAAGTGGTGTAGGCAGCAGTCCTGAAGATGATGACAATATTAAACAGTTAAGCAAGGTCAGAGAGTAGTTCAACCTCTGAAACTTGATTGTCATGACTATTAAATTGCTAAAACAGCTCCTGACACAGTTTCAGCCAGTACCAGGTTTTGACACAAACAGTTCTCAGGCACAGCTCAAGGGTTAGTATGGGTCATGGACTAACTACTCCCAGCAAGCAGTTTCATGTGTTACAGGGAAGAGACCTTTATGACATGGAGGTTTGCCTGTCAGTGATGACTGACATCATTGCCACTTTACAGTCTCTGACACATGTAATTTGCTAATTAAAACACAGCTAAACTTGTCCCTCTACTTGGGAAGTTTCTGAGGGTAGTGAAATTTGTATAATTGCTTTATATCACAGTTTTACTTGTGACTTAGAAAGACAGAAACTTTTAGCAGGAAATCAGCAGTATTTTTTTTTAAAAAAAATCTATTTTGAGACAGATAAAATTTTTTCCTTCCTCAATCCAGGGTTAATTTCATTCAATATTGGGAAGTGGTGCATGTCACGTGAAAATGTCCTTGATCACTGTAACTGTAATGAATGGTATTTTTCATACACATCCCACAGCATCCATAAGCCCCTTGGATTTTGGCAGGCCAGGAGATTGAATAATTACCTAAAAAGTAAGTTACATTGTTTGTAGAGCCTCTCATTCCTTTAATTCCTGGTATTTCCTAAAGAAAACAATTTATTTTTCTTCATGGAAATTAGTGACTTCTGTCAGTTTAGATCAGTTTAGAGTCCTTTAGAGCATTAAGGAAAGAATACATAGAAATAACCCAAACCCAGAAATTATTAGGCAGCGATAGATTAAAGTAGGATTTGGATAATTATGGAGGGTAACATTCCTTTCACTGTCATCCTGATACACATCTGTACTGAGTTCCTGAGGACAATGAAGCTGTTTGAAATGATGCAGTTCAAACCAGAAGTTCAACTGGCTGGCAGTCCAATGCTGAGCAAATGTTACCATACAAGATCCAGGATGGGACACTTGAGTCTTTGTCCTGCCAATGAGAGCAAAGATTTAACACACAGTAAAGGCCATGCCTCAGGGCAAGCTGCCAGCTTGACCAAAGACACTTAAGAAAATGACAAAATGAATAATGTATAGCAATCCGTTTCTTAAAGAGGATTTTAGAAGCTTCAGTAGGCAAAAAAGGTGTTGCAGATTTTCTAATTTTGAGTTTAGTTTATTTATTATAATTGTATCTTATGCATTAAAACCATAAATAATCTGCTTCAATCGATTTTACACAGAGAGAATGGTTATAGATCATTGTGCTTGCCTTTTATTTGACTGTGTTTTGATGTTTATATATTGATTAGGCTTTCAGAGCAATAACATAAGTAGTTGCAAGAAAATACACGCACTTGTGCATAATTTTTAATAGGTATGTTTTATGTCATCTTTTAAATACCAAACCAAACAAAGAATGTTCTGGAACTTAAGACATACCAGAGAGAAAATCATATACACCACTATACTGGATAGCTATTTTATTTATTTCTTTGTGGCCTTCATTATACCTAAACAATATATTAGATGAATATTTTGGGGAGAGAAAAAAGCAAACCCAGAGACTTCAGCAATGTTTTTAATTAATAGGCTTCTAATTTTATCCATTAATAGACACAATTAAATATATCATGATATGGACTGACATTGAAAATTTTAACAAATTTCAAAAGCAAATAGGTTGAAATTAGTTAGCTACTAGCCCTTTCATAGCATTCATTAAATAGGAATGCATAGAAAGAAAATTGCAAGCATTTTATAGGCAAAAGTTCAACTTAGAGTAATGCAAAGATACATGAAGATATAGTACTAATCCAAGTTTGGCACTGACAATTATTTATGCTGCTTAACTTTGCCAAGCAAAGGTAAGAGTCAGATGTTTTTTCCACCTCTTACCATCCATTCTTCTGCCCTAGTGCAGGTAGCAGTGAAGCTGAACCAGCCTCTGGTTCACATCTTGGGCAGGTTAATAGGTCTTCAGCCTTCATTTACCACTAAGATTTCAGACCATCGTAAGTTTAAAACATAATTTCTTGCTGACAGTTTAATGGTCAAATAAGCAAAGACTTAACTTACTTTTAACATCTAAACTTTCTGACCTTTCTTACCAAGCCACAAAAATTTCAGCATGGATTTTCTGACATGTCCTTGTGCTCATGTGGCACTGTCTAAACCAGCTGCTTGTATTTACATTATAACCCTTTCAAAATGTGGTGGGGTTTGTTTGTTTGGTTGGTTTTTGTGGTGTTTTGCTTGTGGGGGTTTTTTTTTGGTGGTTTGGTTGGGGTTTTTTTGGGGTTTTTTGCATGGCCTCTTTGAGACAGGGAAGGTAAGCAAAGAGATTCTCCTTTTCTTACCTTTTTTTTTTTTTTCTTAAGTCAACCTTCAAAGTCATGTTTTAGATCATCTGAGGGGAGAGGAATCTCACACAAGTTAAACATTCAGCTTTGTCTTTTGCCAAGAGAGGGATCTGGAGGCTGTTTTATTTTAATGAATGTGTCAGACCTGAAAGTGTTCACCATACAACCAGCTCTTGCCAACAGCAGGTCAAAGAATTAAATCATTGTATTCATGAGACAGAAATGTCATCCCTTCCTTTTACACAGACACCCTTCACCTTCTAGCCTTGTAAACATTCTAACTGGCTCTTTTCCAACAAAATCAAATTAGTTTATTGACTTCATTTTAACATACGAAGGTAAAAGAAAAATTTGCAATGTGTATAAAACCCTGTCAATATGAAAGGAGTTAGATTTTTGATGTTAGAAAAAAGAGCATTTCAACTTTTGGACTGTAAACAAAGTAGTTCTCTTCATTTCTATCTCTTAATAGGTTTCCTTCTTTGTTTAGAAAAGTCTATAAATATTAATGGTTTGTATTTAGACATGATATTTATCAATATGATATTAAATGGTTTTGATACATGCTATTAAAAGGCAATGATTCTTCTGAACCTTTTCAAGACCTCAGAGGCCAGGAAAAATTTAAAATAACAGTGATTAATATTTTGCATTTTGTGCCCATCAACAAACAACTGGAGAAATAATGTAAAAGTAAAGAATTAAAGAGCTTTAAAATAAGTTCAGTGGAAGGAAGGGATAAAAATAGTCATACTAGTGATAAGTTTTGGGACAGTATTTGAGTATTTGAGGTTTTGCACTGTGTGCTGAGTACACTGGAGTACATTAGAAATATTTGAACCATAATTCACAGACTATGAGTAATAAATAAGATGAGGTAATAGCTTTGGCTATGGCATCATTGGCATAAGTGAGGCCTGATGGGAAGAGTTCTGGAACTGGAGTGCTATTATGGGAAGGTACAGGCTTTTGCCATGGTTCCCCAAAACATTCTTCTCTTCGAATTGGAGAGAGATTGATTCAGTGGACGCATTGTTCAGTGGAGGAGGAATTGATTGGACGGTCACAAACAGAGGGTAATGGTCAATCACTCAGGGTCCCAATGGACATCAGTGACAAGTGGTGTTCCTCAGGGGTCCATACTGGGACCAGTGTTATTCAATACCTTCATCAGTGACATAGACAAAGAGATCAAGTGCACCCTCAGAAAATTTGCAGATTGAGACTAAGCTGAGTGGTGTAATTGACACACCTGAAGTTGGGAATGCCATCCAGTGGGACGTGGACAAGCCAAGAAGTGAGCCTATGGGAATCCCATGAGGTTTGACAAGGCCAAGTGTAAGGTGCTGCATCTCTGTCGGGTAAACTCCCAGTATCAATCCAGTCTGGGGGGGATGAATAGATCAAAGGTTGCTGTTTCTTCCTCTACTGAAGAACTCCTTTTCCCTTGACAGTGCAAACTGAGTGGACAGTGAGCTCTAGGTGGAGGTGGAGCTGATCTTGCCAGTATGAAGGCAAGGCAAATCTCTCTGTCAACAACTTTAAAACCACTTTTATTTAACTTTAATCTTTACCCAGGCAGAGTTCCTTTACATGGAAACACAAACAAGAAGAACATGGAAGAGCAAAGTGACATTACAGATTCACTAGTTTTAAGAGCTATGGCCATGTGGTAAAAATTGTCCTCTAAGTTGAATGCCAACAGCAACTTCAGTATATTGACCAGAGAAATCGTGAAGTCTCCATACAGGACACGTTTAAAAACATGCTAGACACAGCCCTGAGAACCAGCTCTCGATGTACCTGTCCTGTGTAGTGGCAGTGGACTAGACAATCACCCTCAGCTTTTTCTGAGATTTCATTCTGTAATTCTGTAAGGTACCTCATTTCAGTGTTTTCACAGGTGCACACACTTCTGGCAGAACAATATTGGTGCTCCACAGTGTCTTGGTTTGGAAAGACAGGTATCTGCCAAGGAAAGCTGGAGTTTCCCTTAGAATGGGGAATGTAAACCCCTCACCCCCACCAAATTTTAATTTTGCAATTAAGGGCTTTCAGGCAAAGATAACAGTTCGTTACTAGGAATATTAACAATAAAAATGTAGTAGAAAACAAAACTAACCAAAACAAACAACAATCCTGGAAAACCCTGACAGAGTCAGAGCTACAACCTGACACCCTGTTGGTCAGGGTGTTGGAAGCAGTCCAAAAGTGAGTCCTCCTGGAGTGGAAGATGTGGTTCTGTTGAAGTAGAGATGATCCTGTAGAAAACGGGTCCAGCAATGGTAAAAGGGGTCCAGTGGTGGTGAGAAGGGTCCAGTGGATGGGAAGGGTCCAGTGGGTGGAAAGGGTCCAGTGGGTGAGAAGGGGTCCAGTCTTCCTCCCAGAAATCAGGTGAAGCTAGCAGCTTTCGTGTCCCTGTGTCTCCTTTTTGTCCAGGTAGGAATGCCTGCCCCCCCTCCCCACCCCCACTGCCAGGGGGATGTGATGCATCTCACAATAGGATGATGGAATGCAGATGCAGCGCTCTGGGGAGAGTATAGTCCAGGGAGGTGTTAATGGCCCATTATCAGAAGGCATCTGGCCCTCTTCCCCCTTGAGTTATAAGAGACAAAGAAAAAAACCATCTCCCCAGCTGCTTTTAACAAATGAAAATAGAATACACACCCCTGGCTCCACAACCCAAGACACACAGTTGCAAGGAAAAATGAATAACATATTTATTATGACCAAAAATCTTCAGAATTTTCTAAGGATAAGTAACAAATTTTTGCTTTTGATTGAGAATCTTTCAAAACTTAATGGTTTCTGAAGGTGATTTTAGAATGGCCTTTAGCACAATGTTTGTTTCACACTGAAAATGTCAAATAGGTGCTAAAAATGTTTCTCAGTATTCTATTCAGCAAACTAGGTGCCAGTGTAACCTATAAATAGACAACACATTGGTAACTCAAAGCCTGTTATTAACAACAAAGGGAGGAAAAGAGAGAAATTTATAAGAAAACAACAATTGAAATGTTAAGTAGCAACCATTTTCTCATTTTTAGATTTTTTTTTTCTTGAAAGATCTTTTTCAGCAAATATAGAATGCAAGTAACAAAGACAGCAGTAGCCCAAGTTTCCCTGTAATTCCCTCTCCATGTGCATCCATCAAGACCTTACACATCAATAATTCCTTTTTTCTCTAATATTCATGAACCTGTTCCCAGATTTCAAAAAGTGTATGTCATGGAGCCACAAGAGCTGCCTAATTAATCTTCATATTTTCTCCAACAGGAATGTCTGAAAGTATAATTTTGTGTTTTGGTGGCTCATATTATGTTAACGACTACTGTAGAGACACTCACAAATAAGTGAAATAGTAAAAAAAAAATAAATTTTTGAACTTTACAGAGGGTTTCTTTACATTCTAAAACTAACTGAAGACTTTTCCTCTCTTGCATTTGAATCCTATTATGCTGTTTGAATTTAAATTCACCTGTTCTTCAAACAAACCAGACACAAGGTATAAAAAAGACTTTTAACATGTAGGTAAAATAAAAGGCAATGATCTGTGCAACTGCTAAAGGACTGGCTATAATCTTAAAGCCATTATTCTTTTTATGTTTACTATTAGTCATATAAATAATAAATTAAACTTTTTCAGAAGAAATTTCATAATTTTTAGAATATATTTTCTACTAAAAAAATATTTTAATTTTTCAAGCAAGTCATACATTTCTGAGGTTAAAAAGAAAATCTTCCAAATTTTAGGACTAAAGTTTGCCTCCAGTATTTTCTTGTAAGTTTATTAGAGCAAATATCCATTTCATAAAATACTAAAGATATAAATCAAAAGTAACATGCATTATTGCATTCTGATAATCTTGCTATTGACATTTTAGAAGAATACATCAGATAACAATGTGTCTTATTCATACTCAGGTCTGTAACCCTTAGTTTTTTACTCTCTATTCCATCCTTTTTTACCTCCTGCACACATCTATACTTATATTTTCTTCCTTTATTCACATCCTCACATATCCCTACTTTCCCCAGACCACACATACAGGCATATACAAGCATGAGCAAACTCCATTGTGAACCCATTTATTTTCCAATTTTTTTCACATTCTCACACCCATACATAGCAGCATAGAGTCTGGTTTCTCCAGGCTTACCATCAGCTCATTTTATTTTAATCAAGAGAAAGGAAAAGGAAACTGGCACGAATAGTAACATAATTCTGACCACTTTATGAATATATTAACATGGAATTTCTTTCTATCTATGTCCCTTATAATTTCCATTCAGCATGGTCCTTTGCAGTAAATAATAAAGGAAGTAATAATTGTTTACTACTTTAAAAACTATTGCCAGTAGATACAAAAGTTTACAGATTATTAAATCTATATACTTACAGGAATCATGGTGAACTCCTTTGGTTTCAGTGAGAATGTAAAACACTTAATTCCACAGTCATTTCCATGTACATTGGAATTTCCCAGCATACTGCTTTACTTCAGAGAAAGAAAACAGAAGGAAAAGGAAGGCAAGGCAAGGCAAGGTACCTCCAAGCATAGTGGTTGATAAACATGTGAAAAATGAGCAAATAGTAGTGAAATGCTATGTGGAGTACCTGAGGTTTTAAACTTATTTGATACTCATCTTTGGACAGACAGAGTTATGGATATGCTGGAAAAGAAATCTGGAGTAATGTCTAATATCATACATCATCAGTCTGAACCAAAACAAAACCTAAAACACCACCCCAAAGCAAAGATGAAGTAAAACAAAACAAAACAAAAATATATGCACTGTAATAAAAGTGTTGGAGTGGACATTTCTGTTTTGAAACAGCAAGCAAGGAAAACAGAAGCATTCAAAGACTGCTCAGAAGACAAAAGCAGAAGTATGTTAAGAAGAGGTGGGAAGACATACAAATTTGAAAACTGATTCTTCTGTAAACAAAAAGATTATATAATTTACTACAAAAAAGGCATAAAGGAGAAAGTAGTGAATCTGTAGTGAATTCCTCAAAACCAAAGAGTGTGGAAAGATAAAATGTGCTCTTTCCTTGTATTAGAAAGTCTTTTTCTTTGTGAAAAAAAGCCGTTTTATTTCCCCATTTAAATTTATTTCATGACTTTGAAAGCAATCATGTTTTAACACCCACTGAAATCAGCTTTTTCTTCTAATCTTTAAATGGAAGCTTCATTTCTGTCTACTTATGGTACATTTGCCTCATTTTTCTTTATTAGAGATAGCATGACTACACTTAATGGAAAATGAAGTTTTGTGTGCATACATTGTTACCCTCACAGCATAGAAATTTAGTGCATGCAGAAGACAGAGAATTTGTTATGCTGGACTCTTTTAGGCTTCTATCATTTCAGCTTAGTAACCCTATATTTTCAACAGTGATGTATACACAAAAGAAAATTTTTTTTTCATTGCAGAGAAGCATTAGATCCAACACAAAACTGACCTTTATAGTTAATGGTGTTTAAAAATTATTCAGATAATTCAGCTTTTTGGTGAATTCAACATGTTTCATGATTTCTATCCTTTTAAAATTCCCAGTACAATGATTCCATAGAAATTTCCCTTAAAATGTCACTCGACATTGGTATCCAAGAATAATTGGAAGAATCCATAATTTTAAAATAAGGGTTTTTTCATATTTTAAAATCTTCATCACTAATAAAATTCATTTTTATTAGTGATGCACCCCACATCACTAACATCAACTGATATCAGTTTCCACTGGAAATTTATTCAAATCTATTTACAGACCCTTGCTGTAGTGTTTGATAAACAGATTTGAATTACAATGGAATACAAACTTTCACAACACGCACATTATCAGCCAATATAATATTGGTAATATTAGCAATATTGCCAGTATTTAAGAGCAATAATTAGCAATAATTAAGTGATATTATTCCTACAGGACCCATTGAGTTTTGCTACAGAAGTACAAAATAAGGAAAATTACCTCTATGTTATCCATAAGTTAAAAAAAAAAAACAAAACAAAACACACACACAAAAAAACCAAACAGAAAACAAAACCCACCCACATCACAAATATCTGACTACATTATGTATTTAATAAAATAGGACAAATCTGAGAGCTTTGGCATTTGTGTGTATTAAAATTAAAGGTGGATCCCAGAAGTTCAGAATTATTAATTAAAAACATGAAGCACCATCTGTTTCTTATCCTTTATAAGCAGCAAAGATGTGTGCACTGTGTTACATGTGGAAAGAATTTCCATAAGCTTGTTTTGCTTCTGCAGAATCTGTGCCACCCCAAAATCCATTGCTCCACAATGTGTGAGCAGTATCAGTACAGTGAAAATGATGTTTTAAAGAAACTTGCCTGACCATAAATTAGGGCTTCTTTCCCATAGTAGTATACCAGACAAAAAGAATATTCTTCTTACATTTCTTCTAAGCAGACTTTAAGTCCACACACATTGGAATGAAAGAAGTGACCCATTCACTTATCCTCAAAAGCAACTGGGCATTAAAGAATGGATAATATGAATCTTGGACCCAGCTCACAATTATAGAGCCAATAAGAAGGAGATGGAATGATGTTCATTTATTCATTTTATAATAAAGCAATAAATGACTACCTATTTGGAGGCAACAGATGAGGGAGTGAAAAGAAGAGTGTATTTGTGAACCTCAATAATTTCAAATAATGCTATGCCTTTGGATGGCAGCTAAACTGCTACTCAAGGCCTTCAATACCATCATCTGTAAGTCATTTTTATGCACACACCAACCTAGCCTTACAGATAGATTTAGCAGAGAGGCACTGGTATTTCATTCTTGTAACAAAGCAATTTATTTCACAAATATTGCTGATTATTACATATGGCACCGCAAGACAGACAAGATGCTCTTTGGCAGTTCTCTTTTGCAGCAAATCTTCTAAATATACTCTGTCTCACTGTAATTTTTATTTTCTCTTTTCAAATCTCTTTAATATTCTTGACTTTTGTCCAAAATTCAATAGCTGTGGGGATTATTTCCATGTTTGCATTACAAAATGCAGGAGTAACTATAAAACAGCTCTCTGTTTGTTACATCTGGCTCCATTCATTTGACACTTAATCCTGAAATCTGTCTCACAAAGTTTGTTTCATTCTTGCAATATTGGGTGGGGAAAAAAAAAGCTGTTTTATTTTTTATTGTTAATTATTCATTTAATTTGATATTTATTTAGAATACATTTTGAGGCACTAAATAGATATTTTATTTTCCATTTTTATGATGGGAAAAATATCCACTACTTTGACATTTGATTCTGAAAAGAAAAAGAAAATAATAAAGGGTTACTGTTGCTGTAATTTTCAAGATGGTTTTGCTACTATTACCTGCATAGCTATGGAACATTATATATATTTGCAGTCAGAATTTTTCTGATTCTCAGAAGGTGAATGAAAAGTCTTAAGATCCTTAAGTCTTAAAGGAAATACTTTATTATTTGCTCTGGATTTGGATATAGACAAGTCCCTTTAAAATTTCTCTATTGAGAAATTCTACCAAGGACTTTATCTTAGGAAAGGACTTAATCATTCCAGATACAGTTTAACAAATAAAATCTGTCAATTGTTTCTACATGGAAAAACCAAGAGAAATACCCATGAAGCAGCAATTAAAAGAGAAGCAATGATATTACAGACACAAGTCAATAATTAATATAAGCCCTTTTTCAGGATTTGTTTGCATGCTGTCTATGTTTTTGTAGTCTCTTTTAGTAAGTGCACCTAGTTATATCTAGCAGCTTTTTGAATGTCACTGCTAAATATATATAATTATTTAAATATCCATCAAATCAATTAATTTTCAGATTTTTATAGCCTAAGCTTAGTCATCAAAAAATTTGCCACATAGTTACACATTCAAACTTCCAAAGAAATAATGGAGAAATACAGTGGCAAATCTCTTTTTGATATTTCTAATCAAATTATCAAATTCTAATCTAATTTGATAAATTAACAAAATAGTTGACTAAAATCTGCAATATATTCTTTTTAACCAAAGGCACAATGAAAAAACATGAAGATATTCTCATCTTATTTTTATCAGATGTTGATTTAATTTTACACATGTGAACGTCCAGTAACATTTGAATTCTCAAACTCTTTCTGGGTAGGCAGGCACCCTCAGAAGGGTTAAGAGGAGCATTCCAGACAACCCCGCTGCCCATGCAAAACTTAAAGGAAGATTAAAATTAGTAATTATTTTGCTCTTAGTATCTGCCTAAAGTTTCTAAGGGCTATAGAAGAAAGTGAAGATTATGAAAGGATGAGCTCTACCCTAAGATTCCATTTTTCTATAGACTCATGCAGGCACTGATGTGTGGTTCATCATCCATGTTTCCCCAAAAGTAAAAGTAAATGTATTGAACTGCAGCAGAGTATCTCACTCGGTTACGGAATGCACAGCCTCTCATGAGAGACAGTAGCCATTTTAGAGGTAAGTGATCTAGTGAGGTCTGCTTTAAACATTTAGAATTTCGCTCTTTCAAATGTCTTCTGTTCCTTAGGAATTCTTATATCTTATAATTTCCAGCATTTCTACTTTACCTTTTTCCTGTTATATCTACTTAAGAGGCTCAGGCATTCCCTGTGATGTGGTGATTCTTCATTGTCCAGCACAAAGCCTAGCTCCCAGATGAAATATTCCCTGTTTATTTCCATTTGTTCTTTTATTCCCATTCCAATTCTATGTTTATTCCCCCATCTGTATTCTTCAACCCCTGCAAAGTGACATAACAGCTCAAAACTTGATCTGCAGCTAACTCACAGTACCCGTATTTTTTAATAACTATATTTAATGGCAAGTGCAAAAAATATTTTGTAAAATATTTTTATTTTAGGTAAAAGTCATTTGTCTTGAAAGTAAGTCAGTCACTTTCCTTTGTCAGCTGTCAGATAAGATATTATAACCTAAATCTTTAGCCCTCTGTAGTAAGCATACTTAAAAGACTGACTTTTTCTGTGGAAAAGTAATCCTGACTAAGAAATTACATTTTACCATCAGATAGTTAATTCATCTGGAATTCTCACTGAAAATCTTCAGAACAGGATCCTCTCATCTGAAAAACACAGCTGCTTAAATGCAATAACTCATCTACTATTTTAAATAAAGTTTAGTAACAAATATAAAAAACTAAGTCTGTGAAGGTGTTTTACATTCTTAAATTGTTCACATCATTTGAAAAAGGTACCCAAAAGTTTTCATTTAACTTTCAAAAAGAGCATACTGCTTCGTAGATTTCACCTTATTTTTTTCCTTCACTTTTAATAAAGAAATATTTCCCAGGAAGGCATCCTGAAATTAGGTGTTTGCTTTGGCAGAAGAAAGAGACAGGGAAAAAAGGCAGTAAAATTGCTACTGATATTTGTATGGATTACATCATCTGCAATGTCCTTATATATATTTTCATATATAGGGACATTAAAGTAAATCTAAAAATCTCTGCATCTACTTTATCATTATGTACCATATAACAAGGGAAATTTAATTTGAGCTCATTAAATTAATGTCATGTCCCTTATAAAATTTCAGAGAAAGTGCTGGCAGTAATCCATACAAAAATCTTTTTTTTTTTTTCTCACTACAAAGGCAGCTCTGTGTCACCCAGCCATATCATTCATTTTAACCCAAATTCATTGAAGAAATCCACTGCTTTTTTGCAATATACCTGAAAGAGTGTGATCAACATTTAGTGATTTGAAAAAGCAAATGAAAGCTTTTTCAGTTCATAAGATAATACTTCTATGATTCCATTGCAGTTACTTCATATGTATAATGATAAACAGAAGGTCTTGCTATTTTTCTAGCAGGAATATCTTATAAAAAATATTATTTCCCTTGTGGTTTTGCTGCACCAGATTTTTTTTTCTAGATATATTTTTAGCAGGCTAAAAAAATTGACTGGCTACCTTACTCACAGATAGCTAAGATATGCAATTGCTGCACAGCTCTTCAGAGTTCTTTATGGTACAGTTCCAGTGGTTGTAAGCATGGTGGTAGATTTTAATGGTACCATTACTCATTTTACCACTGTCTGTTAGGATGAGGTTGTAGTTTCTTTCCACCTCCTTGCAAAGAAACAAGGCCTTCAAGCACAATCCAGACATTTATATTAAAATATTTAATAGCAATTATTAAGTCTAAGTCGGAAGGAATTGGCAGAAGTAGTTAAGGATTTTCATTGGGTCACATATTGAGTCTTTTTAGAGTTCTTATATGAAGATGTACTACCTTACAGTTTTAATCAGGTTTTGTTCAAATGCACTAATAATAACTTTTTGCAAACAGTTTGTACGCATTTTATTTATTCCTTAATAGAATGTTGATACTGACAGACAACTATTATCATCAAAATTTGACTGGTTGTATAGTGGTCAAGTATCCTCTCAAACCTATAATCCAGTGGATGGTTATACTGGATGGAAGCATGTGGTGCACTATCATTAACATACACATTCGCATCTGTTGTGAGATGTGTACAGAAATACAGAGTGGTGGAGAACTGCATTTTAATGCTGTGTGAACCTAAAATAAAATGTCACCACCTCAAAACCAAAGCAGCTCTTACAATATACTGGTCTTTGGCAAGGTCCAATTTTTCAGCTCAATTAGGTACAAAAACCAAGTGTTGAAATAGCTGAATTTCCCCAAGGAACAGTAATTTTAATTTTTGCCCAGCTCCACTTAATGTTACCTCAGTAACCTTCCTTTTGCCTGTTAGAATGGTTTGTCTACATTACCAATGGGAAACCATCCTCATTTATGAGGTGGGAAAGCAACCTCTGCAGAGCCATTACTTCCCCTTTCTATAATGGTGTGAAGAGAGTAGTCTGAACCTTGATATTATTTCTTTCCCCAAGAATGTAACTGAACTAACACAGTGGCACATAGCCATATAATTGCATGAAGTATAGAGCTGTTGTATTAATCTATTCCACCCAGAGGTGATGGCAGAAGGTGGATTGTGGCTGAGTTACAACCTGCATCTGGGGCACTGCAAAAAATCATCTGCTCTTTGCTCTTTCTATGTGCCATTGGCAAAGTATTTCTTCAAAGTCACAGTTTATCTATTACCCATAGCTACTGCAAAGACTTTGGTCTAGTAGTATGTCACCTGAATAATTGTTTGGTTAGATGTGGTCTATCTACAGAGAAAATCCAACACAAATAATCTGCAATTTCAGCAAATTTCAGATCTACTGTATATCCATGTACCATTTTTTAACAATAATTTTTAGTTTCTTAGAAAGCCTACAGATATTATTTATTATTTTTTGCCTGAAAAAAAAATTAGGAAAAATTAAATTATTTTCTGGAGATGCAGTTCAGCATTCATTGACCTGATGTCTGCGGAGCAATGAAAGCCAATACATTTGTATTGCACATTTCTGTATTATATCATTTAACATCTCCTGTGTTCAAGCTGAAAATTAGGAGGAAATAGCTTTTTGATACTCACCATATGTTGCCTTTAAGGGGAAATCTAAGACATCAGTTCAGGAACATAAGGGTGTTTTCTTCTCTGTGAAATTCCACTGAAGTTAGCAGGACTGTCCCAGGACAGCTCTGCTGCTCAAATTACAGACCCTGTATTCCAGTCCCAACGTGCCTCTTTGTTACCTGTATGTACACATACGTACTATTGAAATATACTTACCTAAGACATTAACAATCTCTTTCTAACCAAATTCAATTTAGTGAAAGTTTTACATTCACAAAAGAGTTTGGCTAATCCACCCAGTTAATTGTGTTTTAAAATTATTTGTTAACCTCAAAATTCAAAGAATTTTGAAGATGATAAACAACTAAAAAAAATTCAAAAAATTCAAAATTCGTCTTCTTTTACCACGCTAAGTGAAGAGGCACATATGCCAAACATGACTATGTACAACCACATGTAAGTTCATAAAACTTACATGTTTCCCTGCTTTCTAGGAGAAAGAAGAAGCAAGCCAAGCCCACCATTTAATGAGAACCAAAAAACTGAACTTCTATCAAGTGTTCCTAGTTACAGATACAAGAGTTAATGACAATAATTCAGTGATTCAGTGCTTTCAGGTACCTAAGGTTCATTGTTATTTCAGGCAGATCTCTGTGATCAATGATTTGTGACATAGTAATCCTATATCAAAATCAGAATAATTATGTCTTTTAGGAAATGACATAAGAAAGACTAATGGAAAGAATTTTTTCCGTGGATTATTGTATTTATTAAGAGAGTATTCTCATGGATTGGCATAAGTGTAACAAAAGATTGAACCCAATCAATTTTAATTATTACTTAATTCTGCCAAAATAATTGTAAATCAAAGGGGATTTTTGTCAGTAATTTATTTATGGTTTAATTTTTTCCTGTGTATTAACTTAATAAGTAACAAATGGAGCTTGCTGACTTTCACAGTTAAGGCACACATCTCCAGGAAAGACAGTTGCTCAGAAGAGTGAAATAACTTCAGTATTCTTCTCTTGCTCCCCTGGCTATTTGTCTCATTGGCACACCTAAGTAACTGTTTTGCAGGAATAGATTCATTAACAACACTTTGGTGTGATCAGACTCATTATCCACTGGGACTGAGATGGCAAATGGCATCCAATGGTAAATAAGAGTATTGTAAACCCCCTGAAGAATACCCTGAAAATTTTAAGGACATAAAAACTATATTTTGTTGAAAACAGACCTAGAGACTGTATCTAGACAGTAAGAAGAGAATTCAAGTACCTTCTGAAAGCAAAAAGGAAAAAAAAAAAAGAAACAAAAAGACACTGGAAAGTGCTCAATATATCAAGTTGAGCATTGCATATGGCTTTACAGGTTCAGTGTCCAGAAGATGAATGAGTAGAAATGTATGCCAGAGATTAGGCAAATAATCCAGTCTGCCTAGAAAAAGAAAAGCAACTGTATTGATCTCGCACATAATAAAAGCTTAATTTTTCCTTAGACCTTTGAAAATGGGACACTGTCAGTTCACACTCATGTAAGCAGAATCACCTGCTGATACAGTCCTCATTAGAGGCAACAACTTCACATAATTTCCATTGATGCTTTGAAATAAAAGTTGAATGGAATTGAAGAAATTTTAATCTTGTGAAATTTTAGACTTAGATATTTCAGTTAAGAAAAGTTTTTATTTGCTTTGTGTCCCTGTGATGCATGCAATAGGAGCCTCATTTAGAAAGAATAGAAAAGAATCTGCTTTGATATCTTGATGCAGCCCACTGAAAAAGATTTCCCTTTTTACATGGAGTCCCAGTTCGCCTTTTTGAGTAAGTATAGAAAGTATGTGCATCTATTTGCTACAAAATGCATTTATTTCAGAAAAAAAAGATTTGTGTTTTAAGGTTCTTGTTCTTCAGATCCTTTTGCAGTGTGGTGGCATGGCATATCACATGCACCATGTTATTTATCTTTCATTAAATGTAGGTGATTTTCTTTTATTTCAAAACTAACTTGGACTTTCTCATTTAAGTTACTGATAGTGCATTATAATTCTCATGCAGAAGTTGTCTTAAGCTGGCCTAGTAATTTTGTAAATAAAGAGAAAAAAAAATTCTGTATAGTTTGATGTATCTGATCTATTTTAGGGCAGATGGATGAGATGAATCAGCCCTGAAAAGCTGAATGTCTCTGAAATGTAGCTGCTTAGACTTCAGACAGTTCAGTAAAGCAAGCTATAGCTTTCCCATGATGCTCAGTCACATATTCAACCTGCTATACTCAACTTAAATCTAAAATTAGGAAAGACATGCAAGAACTCTACTATCTTGAAAGAATCAGGCCATTATCTATACCTGTATAAGAATTCATTATTGTAACATCTAATTTAATGATTCTATAATCACTTCTTTAGCTGTCTCTCTCACTGAAGTATTTCCTTGTGTACGTGTCCTATAAACAGTAATAACATTTTGTTTATCATTCACAGTCACATATTAATGAACCATCAAATGCAGTAAGAACATTAGATTTTTAACCATTGTGTGAATTCCATGGGATCTGTCAAGACACTGACAACTATTAATATGACAGAAAAGAAACTTAATGACTTTCCTATAATAGGGAAACAAAGAAAGAAAGGAACTCACAACAGCTGCTAATTAGACACAGGCAAAAAATAAAATACCCATGGGCAAGAACAAAATAAGTTTGTTAGTGTGAAAAATTCATTAACTCAAAGGGATTAGTTTTTTCCTGTGTTTCTAAAGAGAACTCCACAATAAAGGCTTTCTCCTGAAACAATGTTTTTCTGTGTAGTTAGATAACCTTTAAAATGCAGAATGATGGACATATATGACAGGTATAGACAAACACTAGCTTGAAGATTACTGTGAAATGATTCCATTCATCTCCACGGAGTGTTAAACGGGAGGCCTAATTAGCTGGATCTAGACACTATTTTACTGCTAATCACTCTCCTTTAAATATACAGCTAAAGCTATCTATTTTGGTTAAATGGCATTGTTAAGCTTAGAGCTGGGAGAGTTACTGAAGCCATAAAGCCAAAAGAGCATTCAGGGTGCAGAAACTCAGCTTTTGAACGTGCTTCTTTGGTGAAGTTAATTTTTTCCTTAGTTGATTTTTGTTACTGTATTTTTCTTTCCAGGGTGAGGTATTAATTCTTTAAAGAAACTATATCAAACTATGATCTACTTAGTAAATCATGTCAAAGGTTTTTAAGCTATCCAATCTCTGAGCATATTAAGGTTTAAACAGATGGTGACTCTCTGCTGCTACATTTTTCAATATATTTACCACAGTTAAGAAGCGGCTAATATATAGGTTTTAGCCTTTTTTTTTTTTTTTTCCAAAATGCTACCTACCTAATCAGCATGGAAAGAAAACTGTGGAGTAAAAATGAAGGGCAAACCCAGAATGTTCCTGAGAATAAAAAACAGGGCAAGCCTAAGTTTAAATCCTGAGAGAACAAACTACATATGTTCACCACATGAGCAGGAGACATGATTCTAGTGGGTGTGAAAGCTATTCTATACCCTTAATATAGACTTTCATACACTTCCTTTAAGCATCTGCTAACATTTTACATTTTGAAGTGGAAGTTTAAAGGTACTGTCCAGGTGTCAGCAATATCTTAAAAGCTGTGAAATGGAGATTAATTAATAGGTAGACGAAAGTGGTTGTAACAGATCTGAGACACCTATGCATCCTTTACACTTAGAGGCAGTAGGTGTCTGAGTCAAAAAAGCAAAAAATAGCCTTGCAAACATCCTTAATTCAGTATGATTTTTAGTGTGCTGATGATTATGACAAGGGACAAGGTGCATGGCACCTCAAAGGCAGAAATCCAGGATGGAGAAAAATAAAACTTTAGTTCAACGAATGACTGGTGTCAGTCAGCCTGTCTAAGAGGCAGACAAAAAACTGTTACATCCATGAACATGGACCCTTTTGGATATGTTTTACTTTAACTCTGAATAACATCTCTGATAGCCAGGGGTCAAAGAAATTCTGCTCTTGAAATCTAGATATACACGTGTCACAGTCAGTCCATAAAGTTTACCACAGTATTCCCTGATATAAAATAGGGATAATACTACTGATCGAATTCAGATAGCTTGGAAAAAAGATTAACAGACTTAAACACTAAACTTTTTATGAATGAGAGTGCAGGTACTAAAAAGTGCATCAGTTCAATAGCTTCTTGAACTGTAAGTCTGAACACACATTATTTCAACATAGAGAAGTTAGCACGTTCCATGTCTTGCTTACATTTGTGTAAGTTTGATTCAGTATCTAACATTACTAAGCACCAGAGCATAATAAGGTTATATATATCGTGGGTGTAGTGTATATTAATTCATGTTCCTAGAGTATAATAATAATTTAAGTAATATTGGTGATGGGGAGGGGAAGATGCATTCCCTACAGTACAAATGCTTCAGAAACTGCGTGTTTTCAGAGGCTGCCAGCTCAGGCAGGAACTGAATGGTAGCCTCACAAGAAAGCCTTTTTACATTATCCCGGTGTTTTTGTTAATTTAAGTCCACAAATTGTATTTTATGCATATAATATTCACGGGTGTGGGTGATGGTAAAAAATACACAGCTCTTGTCAGAAAAACAGGCCTCAGCTCAAGGCGTCCCCCTCTCGGATCCGGGAAGAAGACAAAAGAATCACCACATCAATAGAGAGAAACCAGGTGTGCCACATCTCAGAAGAATAGGCCCTAGCTGAGCCATCAAAGGCGATCAGAGATACCATCCCCACCCAGGAAAACCTCACTCAGACCAGCCGAAGAAATCAGCATCACTAAAGGAACTATAGAAATTCAGGACTGGGTAGAAGGCTCCAGCTCCGGCATTCCCAAGCCCCCCTGATACCGGGACTCCCAAACATGTTCGGGCTAATCCACCGAGCTGCCTAACATGTCTTGACTTGTTCGGTGGGCAAAAAGGATGAGACTGGCAGGCAGGGGGGCAGAGGGGGGTGAGACCTGGGGGTGCTGTGTCGGGACACACACCAGGGAGGTCTCACCCAGTGGCACTGCCTGTTTCCTCCTCCCTGGCTCTGAGCAATGTCAGAACTGGCTTGGTCAATTTCGCCCTTGTGGCTTTTCCGCTGGCAATCTGACAATAAATTCTATTTTACTATAATTGGCGTTTATTCATTTATAACAGTGGGTAAGAGAAAATGAAATACTGTTTAAAAACAGAGTTTGGAGAGATGAAATAATCTGAAAGTGGCAAAATTTCTAGTTTTCAAAACTTACCTTATGGCAAATATTTGTATACAGAGGTGAATAAATATTACTAGTAAAAACATAAGTGTTCAAGCGAGGATGATTTTGACTGGAGGTCCTCATTACTTTAGTGTGTAGTCCTCATCAGCATTATCATGCAATAAGAAAGTTTTGAGAGAATACTAAATCAAAACATTTTGAAACTACTTTTTTACGAGGAAATCACTGAAGTATTTTCTGTGTCAGTCCCAGTGCAATGCTTCTCTTAGTAAAATTGCCACTGGTTTCATGTAACAAGGAGTCTGATGTTGATCAAATCAATTACATAATGCAACATATTAGTAAAGCTAGCTTCAGACACACCTCCTTTCTGTTTGCATTTAATTTGCATAATAACCTTTTGATTATTTCAGAAGGAGTCAAATGCTCTGAGAGACAGAATGTACGTATCTTTAGGTGATATTTAATCAGTGATTGTCCACTTTGATTTGGATGAAACATAAGCCCAGCTGCTAATTTCTCTTATTATTACCCAGTTTCCTGAAAATTGTACAGTTCTCTTGATTCTAGAGTGCATATACTGACTAACAATTTATTCAAATCCATAAATCTTTCCCCAGAGATGTGTTGTTAAGCTTTCTTTTTAAGACAAGTGTAGGAGTGAGGCTAGTCAGACAATCGTCATTACCCCTTTCAAAAGATAGAAATTTTCTATTGCTCTGAATTAGTGCTATGGTTTCTACTACAGCAGAGTCGCATGACCTGATAAAGTTGTGTTAATCAAAACAATGCAGCAGCTCTTCTTTTGCACAAATCATTACATTCCACACTTCTTCTGGTACACAAATTTGTACCACAAATCAGCTGTGAACTGGTATACCAAAAATTCTTCAAGGATCTTTAAAAATTGTGTATATGTTATGTTCCTTGAAGCCATGAGTAAAACGCGAGCACAGCAAAACATTTTGTTTAACAACAAGAGAACAGAAAATTATTGAGATTTAATGGCAATATGTTGCATGCTGAAGCACTAAAATATCTGCTGTTTAGAGTGTTTCTGGTGAACTTCAGAGATAGAACAGAAATCTGTGTTCTAGGGGTTTAATTCTAAGTTCTGTTTAGTCAAGACAGAGAAGAAAGAAACCTAAAAGGCCTTAAATAATTATCTTATGTGGTATCTTAGCAGTATCTTGGCAATCACAGAGCAGCAAGTGCGTTAAAGAGGTTTTAACAGAACATTTGAACTTCTGAATTTTTTATCACATCTGTTTTGCTGTGGTAACTAATATGCTGCACCTATTGCAGGTAAGGATTGTGCTTATTAACACTGCCTTCTAACATTTTTCAGAGATTTCTGGAGTCATGCAGAGAAGAAATGATTAGGGGGAACAGACAAGGCTTTTCAGCAAACATGCAACTGTGAAGTGCTGTAAGGCTTACACTCTAACTTTCTGCCTTTATATATGCAGGCCTACAATTAGGAGAAGAAGCCAATGCTCAAATACTTGCCCACAGCTAATGTTTTTTTCATAATCTAAAACCAGTCAGATTCTCAAAATAAAAAGATTGACTTGAATTTTTTTTTCAGATAACATGCACATTTTGTATTACTTTTGGTTTTCATTCTGGCAGTCTCCAGGAACAGTTTATTTTCCTTTACTGAGGACAGTAGTGTAGGATCTTAAAGGAAAATCTAAAGATCTTTTATATATGGAAAGCTTCTTTTTAAACCTTAGGTCTTACGGACTCAAATTGGTCAGAAATGCAAGCAATTAAGAACTGTCAATGACAGTGGGCATATGTAAGTATTTTTTTGTATTGGGCCCGCATTATATATACCCTGGCTTCCCAACTGAAAATGCATATTTTCAAACACTGCCAGAAAAAAAACCTTAAACCTTCATATATTGCCAGAAAAAAAATATATAGATTCCTAAGATAACAGAATTACAGGTGATAAAAATTAATTATTGAAAAATTATATATTCACATGTATTCAGAAGCATGGATCCTAAAAACAAAACAAAACAAAAACAAAAACAACAACAAAAACAATCCCCAAAAAAACTACATCACATCCCAGGATTCATGAAAAACTAGAAGGCAAAACAGGCACAGCAACACACACAGCTCATCACTTCTGTATTGTATTAATTTGTAGTAGTTCCTCTAGCCTGAACAGATCTGGAAATACTCAGCACATTCCATTCACTCTCTTATTACCAAAAAAAAAAAAAAAAACAAACTAAATTTTTAGCAATACCAGTCTGGCAGAATTACCTTATTACCTTTGTACTTTGTGTGTTACAGTGTCACCATGGTTATGGAAATATTCCTTTGTATGGTTCATTTTAAAAACACAAATAACATGCAGTGAAAAGGCCACAGCAGAGAGGAAGGAAACTCAGGAATTTGGAATGGAATGCAAAAAGGCTGAGTGATGCCAAAATGCAAGTGTAATAATATGCAAGATACAATCACCAACAGCTGGCCTGCATCCAAGTTGACTTTGCGAAGGAGATGAGAAAGATACAGCTGATACTTTATCACACAGCATTATTTATGTAAACCACTAAAAGCATGACTTCACATTAGGAAGTATTAGAAAAAATCTAAAAAACAATTTCCTGTGTTTATATACATTATTTAGACATCACTCACAAATCTGCTGTATTACAGGTGGGCTCTCTTTCAAATGTAAGTCACATCTATATCACAGCTTTCAGGTACGTTTTCAAGAAGGAAAGTTGAAGCACATGTGTCCACATGTGGTGGTTTCAAATTGTGTGCTTTCATTCTGAACTTCTGAATTTAGGTGGCAATAACAGAGCTGCTGCACCATTTCATGTAGTTTCTCCAAAACACAAAAAGAACTGCAACTAACAAGTTGTGCATGCTTGCTCTGCTTCAATTTCCCCATAATGTATTGATAACAGCAATTCAAGTCAGCAGAACCTGCAGCTTCCTTGGGTTTCTTCTGATAGTAAGAACCTCAGCAGTAAATTTGCTTTCCTGTACATTGAAGAAATGGTGAAAAATTAAAAAGATGGACTATGGCACTATTTGATGGTCTTTCAAAAAGACATTAAATAACTTATGAAAATCTTCTTGTAGACTAAAAAAGGCAGGACTTACACATTGTTTCTTTCTGGTTTTTTTTAATAGACTTTTTTTCTTCCTCCCCAATTCTGTTCATTCTTGATAATTTAAGTAAATTATTGTAACAGTTTTTACCTTTCTGGTGATCTGTTGCTGCTATGTATTGTTTTATTTATTGTCTACATATGAAACTTTTTTATTTATCATCTGAATCTGAAATAGGTCTGGACTTTTTCAATCTTTGCAATATTAGACCTTTCAGGAGTAAATCCTGACTGTTTGCAAACCCTAATAAGAACATGGAAGAGTATAGGAGGATAAGTAGCAGATTGAAGATGCCTATATTTGTTCTTCTGCATGCTGGTTTCAGAAATTCCATCATTTTTTTCCATTGGTCCATGTCCATTGTGAGCTACACTTTGAATCATAGAATCATACTGATTGGAACTGACTTCCATGGGCAAGTAGTGCAGCATGCTTAAAACAGGTCCAGTAATACCCAGTTATTCACAGCCACATCCAGGCAAGTTTGGATGTCTTCACAACCTCTCTTGTAATCTGCTGCAGTGCTTTACTTCCTCCACAGAGAAAGATATTTCTGCCCTGTCTTCCCACACAAGTCTCCATCTGCCTGATTATCTTGGTGACTCTTTGAGTGACACTTTGAGGAGTTCTTAGTGGTAGAGACCCCCTTCTAGGGGGAGATTATCTGGCTTGTATTTCCCTGGATTCTCCTTTACACCGTTACTGAAGATGCCTGCATTATCTATGTTGCAAGCATTCACTTCATGAGTCTGTAACTGCAGGTGAGCACTTTCAGTAGAAATCTTTCTGTGGTTCAACTCCTACCATGTCCCAAACAACCTTATTTCAGAGTAAGAGCTTATGTCTCATGCTACAGGCCTCATATTGCAGGCCTATCTAGAAGTGGATAGACTAAAATATTTACAGAATATGCAGAAGAGCAGGATTTTAATCCTTTACTGGTCACATTAAGACTTCAAATAAAAACATTGATTTTAATGTGTTGCTTAAAACCAGTGATAATACGGACACTGTTATTACTTCTTTACAAACTTATCTTTATATGTGGACAAATAACGCAGTGTCCTCAGCTTCTTGACCTTGTATTCTATGAATTCTGTCCATACACTTCACAATTTTTGAGTATATTGTTCACAACGATCTTTTAAGCACTAATTGTAATAGGATTAAATATCAAAAAGACCTCTTTTTTTCTACTTTCCAGTAATTTAGATTGAAGGCAAGCAAGTTGCAGATAAAACAAAACATTTAATTGGAAATACATGCTCTGTTAAATCCTACAATATGTAGCTGAGAATGTTAAATACTTGTATATTTTCTGAATCTAACATGTTGTAATTGTCTTCAATACTCCTTCATGACCCCGACATTGGACTGAGCTGATGTCATGAAAGAATTAGCACTTTACCTCCAGGTTTTCCACTTCATTCCACATGTTTATCTCTCACATTATTTTCAAACATATTTTGGGTTAAGTGTATCTATCCAAGAGTACATTACATATTGGAAATATGTGCATTCCTTTCTTCATGTGCTCACTGATTTCTTATTAGTGCTAATGGAAATTAAATGCATTTACATCACTCAGAGAGCATCATTACTGTAAACAAAGCAAAAGAATCACAAAGGAGCAACTGAGATTATTTTTCCCATAAAGTTAAGGAAACTTTAGATGATGGATAATTTAATAGCTGTTTTACCATCTCTTTTGAATCTAATAATAGAGCTGTACCTGGACAATCAGATTTATGGCCTGGTTATGTTCTATGATGTTTAAATTCTGGAATCATGCCTTTGTGCCATTGGCTGTAGCATTAACATCACATCAAAGGATATAAATGGATATTCACAAATCCCCATGTCTCTTCCATTCCCTGAAATACATTTTGTTTGTACCAGGCACCTTCAGGATCTGGGTTATTATCTTCAGGAAAAAAAAAAAACCAAAAAACCTCACACCTGTATTATATATAAACATAGTGGGAAAAAATAATGTTTCTTAAGGTTTGCAGAAGGAACATCAGATGTGCATTGAATCTGAGGTCTTCATTTATGATGTTAGAGATAGAAATACAATTTTTAATTTATATATTAACAACTTCCATACAAAATCTGCATAGATTCACATGATTTTCTGTAAGATGTTCCCAGAGGAAATATTTAACAGCCATGATGTATCAAAATCTCATATCACAATGAGTTGGTAGAATATTTCAAATGTGATTCTACTTTACAAACCAAAATGGCAAACTGAGGAGTTATATCTCTATTAACTTATACTGATTGAAATTTTAATGAGTTTAGTTTACAAGACACACTTTTTCTGATTGCCAGTTCTAATCACTGGCCTGTGGATACCTGGAAATATCCTTCTTACCACCTGGAAGCTAAAAGATGCTTTCAGTTTTATCTGTTCAGTCTTCTCTCCTTCACTTTATGAGCTCAGTTTTACAGAGGTAAATGGTCAGAGGTGGATTCTTGTATCCCTGGTATCAACATTAGCATTTCCATTTTACAAGATGTCCTGTCTATGTACTCCCAAATGATACCTCAGCTGTGCACAAATATAGCAGATATTGAATTGCCCTGCACTATTTAACCAAATAAGGAAAGCTAAATAAAACATTTTCATAAACTCACTCTTGCCACACATCAGTAAGCAACTAATTTCCATCTAGTAACAGAGATTTACAGTGGTTTAACTAGAACATACTTGATTGAAATGGAATAACCAGTCCTTACATGACTAAAATATTGTGGCTAAGATCTCTTCCACAACAGTAATATATTCCATTTCATGTGTTATGCAAGAGAACTTTTATCAATAGAATTACTTGATCTCCACAACTGTGGAAACACATTTGTCCTCTCTGAAGTAGGGAAATACTGTGTTGGCCATTTCAGAAATGGAGAGATATATTAAGACCTAGTCCCTTAAAGGGATTTTGGCATGCTGCCACCAGAGTGGAGCTCAAAGCTCCAAGTAAACTTTCTATGCCATGCCTGGAGGAAATTATCCCTTCAAGAAAAAAATTCATAGCAGTCAGCATGATGAACCAGGGATATGCTTAAACTGGAGAATAGGAAATGATGGAAAGAGCACATCATTTGACTCTCATACCTCTTTTTGACATGGATATATCAGCTCTGTAGACTGCAATAGTATAGAAGTACATGATCTAACTCTGTACTGAAAGTATGTCAGTATGAAAAATAAGCCAACATTTTGCTTCATTTGATGATGATATACTACTTAATCTGAACAATTTAGGTCTTTCCTATTAGGGTATAGAGTATACATTAGAGTATATATTTTAGGCTGGAGTCTGAAATCCTGAACCTTTTCCTTGAGGTAAAAACTATGTTGTTTCCCTGGGGAAAGAGAAGCCAATTTCCCTTTTCTTTAAAAACATGGACAGTGGTAAAGCTGTTTTATTAGAGTGCTTGAACTCAGGGCTTACCCTCCTTCAGTGCAGGGGAGCACTGAATCTGAATTTTCTATCTCCTAGATGTGTGACTTAACCCTAGGCTTAAAGGGTGAGCATTCTGCATTAAAATATAGAAACAAACCCAGGAAATGCAACTGGAAACCAGGACTCAGATTTTCACTGGAGAGCTGTAGTCACTACTGTAATGAAGTGTAATTTTTGCTTCATAGGGGCACCATGTCGATGTGCTGGGCAGAGTGTTCCGGCCTCATTACCAAATTGCATCTTTTCCTCCGTCTTGTAATGCATTCTTTCTATACTGCATGCATGTAGAGGGAAAAGTTGGATTTTAGAATTCATGGAGCTTGAAGGAAAATCCTGAATACATTCCTCCTCTCTCCCTCTAGATTTATGGTAAAGTACTTGGGGTAAAAAACCCATGAAAATTTCTCACACAAAAGATGCCATTTCATGACAGCTGCCTGTTCCCAGCTCTCTCTATATTTGTGATTAACAGTATACATACACACCTATAAAAATATATGTGTTTTCAACTTTGACATGACAACTATATGACATGTTCAGCATTCTTCTATGTCCCCATTAAACTGAAGCTTGTTTTTTAAGAACATCAGCCATAAAGTATTTACTCTTTTTAAGAACACAATACACACTGGTCAACCACGGGAATACAGGGAGAGCAACAAGGAAAATTTTTTTTACATCTTTCAGGAAGGCAGTTAAGTCTTACAAAAAATATATGTGCTCACTTGAAGGCTTAAGAAAGACTACTATTTATAGAATCCATAATTCCATTTTTCCTAATTCCTGGCATTTTTATGAACAGTTGGGTTGAATTAATGTCTTTCAGACCTGCAGGTATTATGCATTGACATATGTTTTTGTATGTGCATTTGTGTGCTGAAAATATTTGTACTGCAGCTTTTTAGAAAACATTTCTATTATGTTCCTAATTTTGACTGATTCTTTACAAATGACATTAGGCCATAGACATAATTTTGTGTATAAGCAAGTACACAATATTCCGGGATGACTGCACATCTTTTTCTTATACCAATGGTTAGAGTTTTGAAGTTCCTTTATAAGACAGATACAATCTATTCTATTGCCTACAAACATAGGAATGAAAGCAATAACCTTTTACAGTCAATGAAAATTTACAAAAAATAAATATCTGAAGTATTTACAATAGTATAGTATTATTATGAATTCATTATTCTTTGCTATTACAACATGACTCTTGTGGGGATATGAACATGGTTACTGTTGGTACGTCTGGAAAACTATTCTCTTGGAGAAAGTTTATGTGGTAGAATACAAATGTGTTTACATTTTGCTGTTTCCTAGATTTCCAGGATTTTTCATCTATTCATACACAAATACAAGTCAACTAATATCTTGATATTTCTTTTTCACTTAGCTGTAATTCAAGATCTCTCTGCTGTAATGAAGAGGGTTTGATTGACAGTGGGCTTTCTACTGAGGAATGGTGGTGTCTGGGCTTCCCAAGCTGTTGTCTTTCTCAAAGACAGATGGTAAATCTGTCAGCAGTTGCATTCTGCATAACAGCAGCCCAGATGCTTTTAAGCTTTCTGTGTGAAGCCTCTCCACCCCTCAAGAGTACCAATGGGCTACTTGCCAGAGAAAGGTCCCCACGGCAATTAGCTGTCTCTGAATTCAACTCCAGCTGTCTGGAAAGTCAAATGAAGGCAGCTTGTTTGGTCATACACCATTTAATGTGAAGAGTCTGCTTCTTTATAATTAAAGCAGCCTTCTGTGTATCATTCCAGCTGTGTCCAGAAAAAACACCTATGTGACCTTCATTGTTTGAAATAGCAACTTTCCATTTGCTGTGTCTTTTATTTTTTATTTGAAATGAAAGCTATAATTCTAAAGATTATTATTTTGTACCTTTTCTGAATGTATGTTTGCCAATCACTGGATCTTGAAGACACATTGCTTGCAAATAATTTAGTGCACATTAAAGGACCAAAGTTCAAAGAACACTCTGTGAAACCTTTTTTATATTATTCTTCACAGC
Organism: Phylloscopus collybita; assembly: GCA_027886175.1. Classification (NCBI taxonomy): domain Eukaryota; kingdom Metazoa; phylum Chordata; class Aves; order Passeriformes; family Phylloscopidae; genus Phylloscopus; species Phylloscopus collybita. The sequence goes on along the minus strand of JAJNNQ010000137.1, from coordinate 40,631,894 downwards.
TGAAGGCTTTGCACTTTGGCTTTCCTGGATCCTTCTCTAGTATGATTGAGACTCACTGAAAAAAATTATGAAAAAAGCAAAAATTGATGCTAACAGCTACAAAAAATATAAAAGATGCACTTTTGCAAATGTGACTACATTTCCAAACCACAGTCACCTTTAATTAATTCATGGGAGAGAGAATATCCCCTATAAGATTATGGACTAAATTTTGCTTGCATCAAAAATCCTTTTAGAGTGGGGTCAGTGCTTTTATGTATCCTACATAAACTTATCCAAGGTACAAGAAACATGAAGTAGCTAAATTATGGATGAAACAAGGTGTCATAAAGTGAAATAAGTTTGGTGTCATCCCTTCAAAAACAGTAGAAATGTTTTGATTTTATACCAGATGTTTCCACTACACAAGATTTTATGCAGACTCAGGTGATCAGAAAAGTAATGTGACTATTAAAAAATGGCATTGTAGATTTTTTAGGAGATTAAGTATTAGTGTTACAGACATGATCTATTTAAGAATAGGAAAATGGTAATGAAGACTGAAAAAAAAAAAAAAAAAAGCTGATTCCAAAATCCAAATTCTTCAGACTTCCTGTGAGCCAGAAGATGACCCAAAGGTCACAGCTAGAAATAGGTAAAAAAAGATATGCAAATAAAGAGCGTCCACAAGAATGAATTTTTGTCAGTTAATAACCAGATAAATAATTGTTTCTCAGAATGGAAGGGAAGATGATAACTTTTTAGGCTTATGAGACACTGGAATGACAGCAGTCATGCAAAAAAGTGATGTTATCAGAAATAAAAAGGAGAGAACTCAGGTGAGCTCTAGAGCTCTCATCTTTTCCTCTGTTCCTGTTAGGATCAGCACAAAAAAGGCACTGTTGGATGTACTAGCTTGGCTGCAACCTAACACTTGTTATGGAGTTAGCACTGAAGTTGAAGACTTGCAATATAAAAGCCAGTTAGTGAGGCCTAGGTTTTGGACTCAGTGCAAGTACAGTCTGAAACTCGTTTGGTAACTAATTTAGCAGACTATCCACAAAAGCGATGGCAAAAATAGTGATAAATGTTACAAAAACGACAACCACATTTTTCCAGAATGCCTTAATACATTCAACACTATGATCAGAGTTATCTCCTTTGCTTATTAATCTCTGATTATTTGAAACCCTGTCAAAGGCTTGCATATTACTTCATTCACCTAGCTACTGTAATAAGTAGGGTCTGCTGTCCTGATAATGGGAGACAAAAATACCCAGTAAATCAATTTACAATCAAGCTTCAGTGTGTACTGCACCAGATGCAATATTGATTTTAGAAGCACAGGCTATATCTGGTCTGCAAGAGTTTCGCAAGTTGTATAGCACAAGAAAGTTGGAACTGAGATTTCCAAATTACTTTATGAAGCATTTGTTCTTTTTCTATGCCTTATGTACTTTTCCCTTGCATTCTTGCCATGCACTCAGAATGCTGGATATCTACACATAGAAATAGATGTTAAGTAAAGAGATTTAAAAAAATAAAGGAAACTTTTTATCATCTAAATAAAGTAGTCAAATCCTACTTACTTATGTGTTAACCCTAAATCTGTTTGGTTTTTTTTTTTACTGAAAATACAATTTGAACATTTGAACTATAGAAGACAAAAGGAACTCTATGTAAGAGACACTCTTGTGTTACAAATTCATCCAGCTGGCTGTCATGCTAGCATTTTCTAACTGTAGCCCACCAGATTATCCATTAGAAATCGGCACGTTTTTCTCAGGAAATCCATGTTTAAGTTTCTAAAAGTTAACAAGCACCAAAAAACAATCTCTGTAATTAATGATGTTATTCAGTCTTAAGAGAACACAGCAATATCCAGGATTTACCCCTATATCACTAGCTATTGATCAATGGGTTGGAAATTTGTATGGTTCTATTTGGTGATTAGGAATATTGACCTTAAGTGGAAAGATTGAATGTGAGAATAGTTCTATTAAAAACCTAAGACATGGAAGAAACTGAGTAGGCAAGATATCCCATAGTCCATCCAAACACAGGTTGCTCTTTAGGGTATTTGGTCAAATTTTCTTTGAGGAATTATTAGGTGCATTATTTTAAAATTTTTTTTCTTTTCAGTTAAATATGGCAGCAAGGAATGGCTAGTTCCTCCATCTGAATGCTGACTTTATCTGCAAATAAAGTATTTTAATGAATTATTTATACAGATTTGAACATGCACACCAAATTTCCACCCTTCTTTTCCCCCTATTCAATTGAAGACCATCATATTTCAAAATAGTTCTAAAGGTTTCCAATCTACTTTTAGCTAGTGATTTACATTGCCAATATATTGCTTAGAGATTACAGGTTGCTCATAAATAATGTTTCTACTTGTTGCATGGAATGGCAATTGGGAAATTGCCCTGTCATTACAATTTGATATGCTAGTGTATAAATTAAGATTCATAAATGACTCAACTGAAAGAAACACGTGGTCAAAACATGTGGCTAAACCATTAAGCTATCTTAGGAGATGTTTTAAATCATTTGTATTGATTAATTACCAGACCTTAAGTGAGGTAAATCAAAATAATGTTAATGACTTCAATACCACTATTTCTTCTCATTGACAGAAAAAGGAACTTTCCTTGGAAAACTCATGAGGTTTTCTCCCATTCCCCAATCTAGGTCCTCAACTGGAGTATTTAATCCAGTTTTGTCCAGTGAATTTTAAGATGTTGTATGCTGAAATTCAGTCCATAGGGAAAAAAATCAAACAGTGAAACAACAGCCACAATAAAAAAGATCAAACACTGACCAATTAAATAAATAAAAAGAAATATTTATCTTAATCCCCAGACACTTATAGTTAAAAAAAATGTCTTGAAAGAGCATTTTCTGCTTTTGTTGTGTACCAAAAAATGAAATAGGTTTAATTGCAAAAGAAAAAAAATAGAAAAGAAAAACACCAGAAAAATAAAGAAAAAAGGGAGATTCAGCTTTAAAAAAGGTTTGCTAAAAACCTAAAAGAAAAGTAAAGCATGAGAATAGTTGGCTGAATGTCTCTAAACATATATCACTGAGGGCTTTAAAAAGGAATTAGCTAACTATGCACTCAAAATCATATAAACATAAAGAATTCTGTGTTGTATCAAGAGTGGCTGAGGTGACCTTGCAGTGATTCTTCCAAGATTTTTTCCATCTTCTTGCTATTACTGTTCTTATTTAGCTATTTACTCTTACAGGCAAGTTTGATTGATTGGACTGGAAGAAAATTTTTCCCCCAATTCCTGCAGACATAAATACAGAATACAGGTTTTGAGAGTTCTTGTGCACTCTGGCCTTTGTAAGCTATAAAGAAGAAATGCATAGAGTAAAACATAAATAAGCCATATATCAGGAGAATGGACACAGTTCTTGGAGGAAATACTGCTAAGATGAACAACAGCAAGCACGATGAACCTGAGAAAACCAACACTAGCTGTGTTACATCATTAATAGACACTCAGTTTGTTGTAAACTCAAATGCCTCTTGTCCCTGCTGCTGGGCACTGATGTAAAAAGCTTGGCTCCATCTTCTTTGCATCTTTCTTTCAGGTGTTTATCTATTCTGATAAAATCTTCCCTGAACTGGGCTAAACAGTTCCAGCTGTCTCAGCCTTTTCTCATAGAAGAGATGCTCCAGTCCCTTCATCATCTTTGCATTCCTTCATTAGTCTCTCTGCAGTATGCCTGGGTCTCTGGTATTAAGCCCAAAACTGGATAGGGTACCCCGATGTAGCCTCAACAGTGGATTGGCACCTATGGGCAATACTTTTCCTAATGCAAGCCAGGATACCATAAGCCACCTTTGACACAAGGGCACAGTGTTGACTTATGTTCAGCCTGGTGTCCACTACAACCTCCAGGTCCTTTACATCAAGTGTGTTTTCCAGAAAATCTGCTCCCAGAATGTTCCTCCACTAGTGCTGGACTTCATACTTCCCCTTACTGAACTTCCGTGAGGTTCCTGCCAGCACATCTGTCCATTCTGTTCAGTCCCTCTGGACAACAGCATGACCCTCTGGTGCATCAGGCCTCCCCCCAGTTTTGTGTCATCAGGGAACCTGCTGTGGTGTACTCTGTGTCTGCTCATCCAGATCATTAATGAGGATATTGAACAAGACTAGACCCGGTATCGTCCCCTGCGTTGTTGCATGACTAATTACTAGCCTCCAGTTAGACCTTGTACCCACTGACCACCACCCTCTGGGCCCAGATATTTGGCCAGTTTTCAGTCAAACTTGCTGTCTGTACATCCAGCCCATACATCAATAGCTTCTCTCTGAAACATTTATGGGGAAGTGTCAAAGGCATTACTGCAGTCACAGTAAATTATATCCACTGCTTTCTTTTCAGTGATTTTTAGTATTTATGCTAAAGTTTGCATTGGATATAATTTGTTGTCCTGCTGAGTCAGATGGAGCTCCCAAAGCTGCAACAACTTCTCACAGGCTGTGTATTCACCTCACCTTTTAAACCTTCTTAAGTGCATTCACTCTCCTACACATCCTGTTTTGGATCTGTGCATGCTCCTTAAAATCTGAGTGCGTGAGAGTGTGAATATGATACAGCAATTGTGCTGGTCTGCTAGATTCTCAAGTACTTTAGATTTGTTGAGCTATAGGAAATTCAGTGTGAATCTTTTGTTAAACTGTTAAGCTACCAATTCAGTGCAGTTAAACCTTTAGGCCTTAACTGTTGGTCAGGTCTGGGGCTCAGTTTAGAAAGGAGGTCTAATCTAAATCTTGTGATTAAATGGGAGGGTCTTCCTTATTCCTTTTTATCCTTATGCTTTTCTACCCTTATCCCTTCTTCCTCCCTGCACCTCCAGCTTCCACATAGATAATTTTTAATTGATTTTGGGCTTAGATTGATTGTTTTAGGTTTTAGTTTGTTTTTTCTCTGTGTTCTTTAACCATTTGGTAGGCAGTAGAATGAACCTTGCCAATGAACTCTGTCATGCTTTTGCTTGTATATTAAGCCTGCCTTTACCAATACCTTTAATGGGGATTCTTTGAGACCTTAAAACACTGATTCATTACAACATTAATCAGAAATAAACTGCATGTAATGCCATGAATTTTGATATTCTTATTTTTAATATGGTAATACCTAAAAAATTTCCAGTCATCAACTAGAATTCTTCCATATAGTACATGATAGTCTTATTCTGTGGGAGAAAAACCTAAGGCAAAAAGGGAAGACCAAAAGGGAAAACAAATTAGAAAATAGAGAATAGATAATAGAAAATAAATATAAAAAACCAAAAATGAAACAGAAAAGGGAGAGGATGATGAAGAAGAAGAGGAAGAAGAAAAAAGAGGAAAAAAAAGAAAAAAGGGCATATTTTATACTATCAGTTAATACTGGTAACTCCTAAATCAACCAATGTACTTCTCCTTAAAGGAAAAATTGTCCAAATGCAACACAGATCCAAATATTTTCTGCAGTTTTCTCTGTCTTTATAATAGCTGTCTTTACCCTACCAACAAAAGGTGAATCTCCATCTCAGTAGCAGCTGCACAGAGAATTAATAGCAAAGAATTAATTCTATTTTATGAAATACAAACCTGGCATTCAGTTTTTTTAAGTTGTGGTCTTTATGATACATGCAAGAATAAAAAACCTAACCTGCAGAAAATTGTCACTGAAATTTCAGTCTGCACCAGGAAAAAAATCATCAGACTGAGACTTTCTTCTGGATTAAGAGAAGCTATTTTGAAATATTTCTGTTGATGCTCATATTCTATTCATTTAATTAAATTTTCTGTTGGCCAGAAAGGACATTACAGTAACAGTTATGAAAAATGAGACTTAAAAAAAGATCAAGTTTCATCCATTAACATTAAACTCTAAGCACTGGACTTCATTCTAAATCTTTCACAAATCAAATTGTACCATCCCTCCATTTCAGATATTTAGTCTCTACACAGACAGAAAACAGACATAGGTTTAGAAGAGCCCAGGATCTAGTTTAGAATAGCAGTTCATAAATATTTAATTCACAGATATGTTTCTTTAAAAAGGTGAAAGCAAAGTATCTGTAAGAAAGCCAACTATTTTCCCTGGTCCCACATCAAACATTTGAAAGCTCCCTTGCAGCAGGAGACAAGAAGGGATGGAGAAAAGGCTTAGCAGTGCAATGAAAAGTGCACAATGAGGCAGAGACCTCACTAAGGTGAATTCAAAGCTGAAGCAGTAATAACATTTCCTTCATATATATGACTGTTTTCTAAGAAAACAGTTTTTCTTATAACACAAAAGATTTCCTTTCCTCTTTTAAATTCACCACTGTCTTATTCAAACTGTCTTGCTGGTGGACAACATTTACTGTAATTTCCCTCATCAATAGGTTAGGGTTCTTTTAAAATTCAATCCTACATTGAAAGTGATTATTTAATTCTCTGTTTACAATGTCCCAATGATTCCAATAAGGAAACTGCTAGCAGTGAATATTACAAAAACTCCCCTGCCAGCCACACAAACTCAACCTGAAAGTCAACTTGTTTCCTTCCTTTAATAGACTAATTACTGCACAACAAATTAAACCTCAATTACTAGTGTGTAGCTCCATTGTCTTCCCATTATATTTTCAACAACACCCATGGCATTCTATTGCCATCAATGCTTTTATGCATGTATAATCTTAGGTAACTAACTGGAATCTGCTTAACCTCAATCTAGCTAGTCCTCTTAAAGAGATTGCCTCATGCTACTCTTTTTTAGTGTTTCACAAAAATTCATACAGAGAAAAATAATTTTACAAATCCTACTCTTTTATTGTGACTATTTTGCTGGTTTTAGCAGGAATAGACAAATTTTTTAATGCAGCAGTTCACATATGGGGCTATGTTCTGGATTTGTGATGGAAACAGTGTTGATAATTCCGAGATGGTTCATTATTGACCAGATACCGACCAATACTTACACAGAGTCAAGGTCCTTTCTGCCCCTTACCCTACCGCACAAGAGAGATGCAGAGGGAGCTGGGAGGTGACACAGCCAGCTGACCCCAGCTGACCAATGGTCCACACCTATGGCTTCATGCTCAGCATGTACAGCTGGTAGAAGGAGGAAGAAAGAGACAGAGCAATGGCGTTTTTCTTCCCAAGTCACCATAATGCATAATGAAGCCCTGTGATTCTGGAGGTGGGTGAACACCTGCCTCCCATGGGAAGTGGTGAATTAATTCCCTGCTTTGCCTTGATAGCAGACACAGCTGTTACTTTATTTATTAAACTGTCCTTATATCAACTCATGGGTTTTGCGTTTCACACTTTTGATTCTTTCCCCCATCCCACCAGGGCAAGGGAGCAAGCAACTGTGTAGGGCTGAGTTGCTGGCTGGGATTAAACCACAGCATAATTCTTAGCAGATAATACCATGTTAAGAAACATCTCACTGGGCAGAAGAACAATAGAAATCGTAACCCTGAAAGTCATCAGATATATCTGCTTTACTGTCAAAAACCTTACTGCAGGTCTTCAAAATTGAATTCACAGAGTAATGTACATTCATGTGATGGAGGAGCAGCTTCATGGACAAGAACAGACCTTGAGCTGTCAATACACTGTAAATAGAGTTCCAGTGTGAAGTCTCAGATAGTAAACTGTTCTTCAGCAATGACTTTTATCCTGTGGTCATGCTTTACTTTTTAGTATGCAGTGCTATTTCTTTTCTAGAGAGGAAGCTATTAGAAAGCCATGTGCTCCTGCTAACTGATGAATATTAAAGGATACTTTGGTGCATAAAAACAGGGGTCTATTAAGTAGAGCTTTTTAGTGTTTCAGTTCTAAATTTTGATTGGAATCAATTGCTAAGCTCTTAAATGCCTTTTAGAAGGCAATCGCCTTCTATTGAAAGCGAAATTTCACTTTCGTTTCTGATCTTCAGTTTGTACACTTCATCCATTTTTAGTAATATTTTACTCATAATCTGATTGTAATGAAATAACCTATGGTAAACTAACGCACACCTGAGAGAAGTTTTGTTTTAAAACCCTTTGGGAGAGGAAACATCTTTCAGTCTGTAATTAGAACATTTAAGTGCCACAGCAATGAAAGCACCTTTCCCAGAACAATGCTGAAGAGCTGTCCTAAGGGAGGTAGTTGTACCCATGAACTTTTCAAGATAACTGGAACAATTCATTTAGTTAGATGAATTTGTTTATCTACACTAGTGCATCAGTATCCTCATATATTGTTTTGCTCATATACTCCTGCTTATGCTTTTTTATGTTGCTTTTAAATCCAAAATATAAATGCAATATCTCTAATTCATATCAGCTGGATTTAAATGTGATTTGGAATACTCCAAAAGTAACAAAATTATGATTAGACTGTCAAAAGACACAGATTTTATTTTCTAGGCAATAACATCTATAATCCTACTTGAATGCTTTGATGCAGAGAAAGTCTCTGTTTCCTTCAGATCAGTGATCGTAAACTTCACTATATAGTCCTACCAGCATGAATGAATAGTGGAATCAATATAGTGGCTCTTTAAAAAGAATCACCACATAAAATGGAATAAATTTTGAGGATAAATATTTATTTTCAAAAACATTGTTTCAGATAGCATATATTTTTTAACTTTTGTTCATTTTTACTCATTAAAACCTTTTTCTTTTTTAAGAAAACAGTGGAAAGAAGATCGGGGGTGGCTTTTTAAAGATAATACTTTTTCTTTTTTAACAATAGAGTTGGAATAAGTCTTGATTTCAACAGACAAATGATTTTTATTTATTTATTTACTATTTGCAACGGCATGTGTTCCAACACTGGTGAATGTATAGAACCAGAATAACATAAACCCTAAATTTACCCATAATATAGATTTAAAATTTTTCTCCAATGATAAGACAAAGTTACATCTGCTGTTCCGCAGAAGGAGGAGAATGACTAGATTGAATTAACTAAAAGATCCTTATAGCTGTTCGGAAGGGCGAAGGAAAGTTAAAACCTGAAAACAACATTCATAGAATGTAAACTGATTCAAATATGAGTTTTTATTTAAAAACAAAAAGTATATATGTGTATTAATTTAAGACTAATCAGCTTCAAATTGCAATCTAAATGGTTTCATATTGGTAAATCAAAGATCTTCATATTGGTAAATCAAAGATCGCAGAAACATAGATAAGTGAAAGTATAAAGCATGTGGAAAATACGTTTCAAACAAACTGTTTTTAGGTCTTGCCAGAAAACTTTTTGATAACAATATCTATAATATTAAGTTGAAGTTTACAGTCTTAAGCAATCAAACCTATTGTTCAGATTTCTTTTAAATACCTCCATTATCATAATTTGTCATTCTATTTTACAGCTGCTCCACCAAAACTTCTACGTTTTTACTTTGGTAGGTCTTGAACTCATCACTTTAAATACCCTATCAGCTCTAAAATTCTCTAAAAGTCTAATTTTCTATCCTTGAATTTGTTTTACCTCATGCTGTAAAATAATGGCTATGTCATAAAATGAAGCATGAAATCTAGCTAAGAGCAACTATAAATGCAATGCAGCCTAACCAGAATGAAGAAACTTCTTTTAGATAACCATTTTATTAAACCTGGTTTACACAAGCAAAACAAATATAAATCAGGAAGATATTAACATAAAGGTGTTTTACACCTTTAATTGATGAATTATTGCATACAAACAACCTCAGTAGTATTGGAACTGCCTTTGATCTGAGTATCCAGATATCTCCTTGTAAATAGTCTATTCTACACAAAATATTGAAAATGTAAATTCTGGGTAGGTCTTGAACTCAGCACTTTAAATAGCCTATCAGCTCTTAAAATTATCTTAATAAGACATTTGCCAACAGTTGAACTTTTATTTATATTGCTTTATTGTATAAAACTATTATATCTACTCTTCACTTACAATCAGAAGTTTGGTTTGAAAAGGACCTAAAGATCATCCATTTCCCACTCCCTCTTCACCATGGACAGGAACACCTTCCACTAGATCAGGTTGCTCAAAGCCTCATCCCACCTGACCTTGAATGCTTCCAGGGATGGATCATCCACAACTCTTCTGGACAATATGTTTGTGTTTCTCATCATTCTCATAGCGAAAAATCTAAGCCCACTCTCAGTTTAAAACTATCTTCCAGCTTAGCATTTTTAAGTTTTCTTGATGATCATCACCATTATAGAGAAACAATTGTCATACCTTTGTTGCTGCACACTAAATGTAAATGAAAGTAATTTGATATGCAGAATACTCATTGAATTTTATTAAAATAACCAGCATTTTGAATTCATACAGAAGGGTAGAACCAGATACAGACATAAACTTTCTGTCTCTAAACTCTATTAAATCATCTTTTGCTTGCTGCTGTAAATTTTTTTTCAGTAAAAAAATTAAGTATTGCTTTACATCCTATTTCCTAGCTGACTCTCCAAACCAAAGTTATTCAGGTGATCTTAGAGAAAAATAATTACTAAGAAAAAAAGAAAAAGTGATCCAAGAAAAGTAATAACAGACTTAGTTTTTAACTCATGTGATTAGAAGATTTTACCTAAACTGCACTAAAATATAGTATCCCAAAATATAATTAGTCACAAAAAACTTCCAAAATTATATTTAAAGATAGGTGAAGAAATTAATTCTCTTCCTTTTTCTCTTTCTTCTGCCCCTGAGTATTACAAAGTGATAAAATATTATATGGCATGGAAAAAAATATTCACAAAACCATCTGCAGCTTCTGAGAAGAAAACTCAACTTGCTGCCATACTTGAAACTAAGAATAAATAAGTAATTCTCAACACTACACAAATAAGGCAACACCAGGAAGTTGTGAAGTGAATCAATGAAAGAAAAACTCTGATTGAGATTTTTAGATTAAAAAATGGGAATTGAAAATGGCTGTAGAAGTCCCATACACAGCAAAAAATGAAAAATGAAGACAACAAATGAAATATGGCAACCTATCCTGACCCAAGAGGAAAAATGAGACTGAGTCTTGAAATTTTATTCATTGATTTCTGGAAAGCCACCAAATAAAGTGCAGTCAGTAGGATACCTCTACAGCTGCAAAGAGGAGCTCAAGTGCAAATTCACACTCATATATCACAACCATATATTTCAAATTCAAGTAAGCGCAATACTTAAGATTTCTCTCACCTTTGGACATGATACACAGTGAATAAATAGCCTTGATAAATAGGGAAAACTAAAAGTTTCTCCAAGCTCTTAAATAAAAGAATGGAAGTCTATTTATCCTTGCATAGTCTAGATTAATTTTCTGATTGCTGTTGTTTTATCAGTTCATAGAATATTCTAGCCATCTGTCTATCATGCTTTTAATAAAAGAAAACAAGTTACCAGGAACAATTGTAAACTACTATTTTAAGTTTTTCAACCTATCTTTTCCTACATGTTTCAAAAAGTGATCTGACTTTAAAGTTTTAAAATTGCCTTTGAATCATTCAGTATGGTCCTCATCAGAAATGTTACACTTACAGAGGAAAGTAAAGGAAACATTTCTTCCTGACTGTCCTTATTGAATAAGTTGTGTTCTGAAACTTGATTGATAGCTCTCAACATTTTATACTAAAATTACTAGGAGAATCTTTTCTCATTTTTGTGATGATGAAATATGCTTTTTGAATTACTAGACTGTATGCCTATCTTGTGTTAATGAGCTCCACATAATAACTCCTCATGTGAAACTTTGCTTTCCTCTACATTTTAAAATTAACTGTTTTAACACTGAAAACTCTCCTATGCTTTTACCATGGATGGAAGTAAATGTGTGCAACTGACTGATCTTTCTCTGTTATTTTTCATTACTATGGATAACACCCCTAAGTGATTTATATACTAAATATTAAAGCTTTATTTGTACAAATTTTGAATCTGAGAACTCAATTCAAAGAAAGTCTGAGTGAATACTCAAAAGTGTTTAGTCAAGTCTTGATCTTCTCCTTTGAAATCAATGAAGGTTTTCCCACTGATCTCTTGGGAGAACTGCTAAGCTACAATGAGCTTAATTCTTCTCTACCATGGGAAGTCTAAAATAAATAAAAGCATTTCATTTAGGGGTTCATTTATAAATTATTATTATTATTGTTGTTGTTATTATTAATAAATTTTCCCTGTTATGAAGAATTTTTTGTCTTTTTTAACAATACTCTTAACGCATTTTGAAACACATGTTCTGACTTTTTATCTGTGATGCATTGACAAGAGAAATCATTTGCTCAGATCAGCACTCATATAATTATCTATTTAAGGTATTGTAATTAAAAAAAAAAAGCTTTAGGCAGAAATTTTTATGAAATTCCCATGGAATAAAATTACTTTCATTGAAAAAATATTATATTAATTAAACTGTTTTGCCATTATAAAGTGCATTTCTGTTTTCTGGTGTACACAGCTGAACTATTTAGTGGTATGTTTATTGTGTTGCATTCACGTGACTTTCTGAAGATCACTGAATGTTATTAAGTGACAGCGTTTACTTTTCCAGTATACATATTTCCGTTCATACACACTTCTGTAAGCCACAATGAAGAATGGAAGAGGTAATTCTAGGAATTCAGGTCAGGTTGGTTTTTGAGCATTCCAAGTAGTCGTACAAACCAGAGAGCCTGATGGTCATCTGGAGAGTGTGCACCTTCTAAAGCCAGTCCTGGCAGCAGTCGGTGAGTGTCATGCCTGTGGCTCTCCAGGCTGGCCTAGTGCAAAGCCTCAGAGCTTCAGCCAGCTTTGGGGGAGTTTCTCCAGCAACATCTCCACCTGCTCTACTCTGGTGAAACAGGAAGAGAACTGAGTGCTGTAAATAAACTTTCTCCAAATAAGTCATTCTTAGCAATGATAATTTAATATGCCCTTACCTTAACATTAGGAATTAAAGATCGACCTCAGCTGTATTTTATAGTTACATATCTGCTGTTTCACTTAAGTCTGAAGCTGTTTTTTCTGTTCCCTATCAAGTTACTGTTCTATAATTATTCACATTACAACACTGTCTGCCTAAATATTTTTCCCTGATGTTAAGCTATTGTTTCACTTGCTCGCTGCTGTGGGAGTCTTGTTCTTTCTTCTCAAGGCAGTGGACCTGTGAGCCAGATTCAGAAGTGATATGTAAGGTGCTGTAAGATAGATCACATAATATTCACTGGAAATCCCTCAGTGTTTCCTCTGCTCTTCATAATATGAAAAGCAATGTAACACAATATAATTCTCATACAAAGTAGTTGCAAGGCGTTGGGTAAGCTAAAGCATGTCTTTCAATAAATTATGCTTTCTCCTAGCTGTTTATTAGGTGAGCTAACACTGATTTAAGTACAGGAGGTCTGAGGGAGAGAGACAAGTAGTAGACACATATTTGAGATAATTCTGCTAGTTGTGGCTGTACTGGCAAGCTCATAGATAAACCATGTAAAAGTATAGGCTCAGTGTGGGCTAGTTCAGCTCAAAGACAGTTTAGCTGTGTTAATTGAAGATCTGCCTGGCCCCAAGTATTGATGAAGACATTATAATACCAAATCAACGGAATCAAACCATCCAAAAAATTTTTTGGGGAAATACAAATGAGACACTCATGCTTGCTCAAAGAAGTAAGAGTATAACAAAAAACCTCCTGAACTCTCTAGATTGTTTCCATTTTTAGTATCTCATCTTCTGAGTAAATAAAATAGGGTTGGCTATGAGACACTCTGTCTGCATTACTCCTCCTTTTTACCTTGTGCAACACTTCTGAATTCCATCTACCCTTTGACTGAACTACATATATATGTTTAGAGAAACACTAGTGTTTTGATGGTAGTCTTACCTGTTAGGTACAATAAAACGTCCTCTTTTTAAAGCTAACTATGTATTAAAAAAGCAAGTTATGGTTTGTTTATTTTGTTTTGGGTTTTTTTTTTTCATTTGTTTGGTTCTTTTGTTTTGGGTTTTTTCCCTGAAAGAGAGAGATTTACTTTCTTCAGTGATATAAGTGAACCAGCCAAAATTCTCAGGACACAGAAGACATTGTAGCACACAGTGGCTGGTGGCAGAGAGAACAAAACGTGAATCAGGGTGTCCAGAAGCTCTGGACAAAATATAGAAATAAATAAAAGTAAATATATTGGGGAGTAGTAATGGAAACAGAATATGATCATGAAGGTTGAAGAAAAAAAATGAAGTAGATAGTTTCTCTGAATGTATTGGTATTATTGCTGCTGAGAAAAGAAGTTCAAGCTCAGAAAAAGCAGCCAGGTACTCCTGCTTCAAACGTTGCTAGAGGGAGTGGCAGGAAAAAGGAATATAATTTTTAAAAAGAAAAGCAGGTTTGCAAGGGTGGGTTTCTGCAAGCTCCCACAAGACTGGTGTCTCAATTCTGTCTGAATATTTCCCCCAGGTATTCATTGCCTTTCATGATGCTTTATTGTGACAACTCACATTATACTGCAGAGTAACTTATGGGAACTGAAGTATGCATTAATAGGCTTTCCATATTCATTTCTCCAGAAGGTGGATGTGTTTGAAATAAAACCTTTGCACAACTCAATCCTCTTTGTCACGAGAAGATTGCAACATATCTTGATAAATTCTAATACTGTTGTGGAATTTTCAGCAGTAAAAATTTCAGTGTTGTCAATATGACCAAGTCATGAAAGAATGGCAAACAAAGAAAGAAATGGCACTCTAGATCCATGCAAATTCTCTGTATCTGGGAACTTTGTACCATATATATAGAGTCATAGAAATTAATAAGAGCCATGTTTTTTCATTTCACTTGAACATAAAAATATTTGAATGCAAAAATTACTTTGTGTCTAAATTAATCTCTGTCTTCTTTGCTAGTCAGCTTTCACTCCATGATAACAGAGAGCTCCTGCAATAAATGTCAACCAAGCAACGTGTAGAATTTGCCTAACTAGGAATTATTTCTGGAGAAGCACTAATACATGAATTTAACATGCAGTTTCACTGCTAAAAACATTACTTTTTTCATATTTTAAACTTTGATCAAATATTAGAAAGATGAACACTTGCATCCTGCTCAATGTCAATGCAAGCATCAAAATTTAAAACAGTTTTAGTAAAGCTTCAGTTTTGACTGCATTATAGAAAAAATATATAGAAGCATATAGAAACAATAGTGTAAAATTATTTTTTAATGTTTTCAAAGGGAAAAAAAGGGATTGTGCAATTACTTTGGGTTGTGGTTCTTTATTGAAAGTCTACCTTGTTGCTAACTAATAATTTATTGACAGTCTATTGACAAAGTACTTATCTGGAAGCAACATCAGATTAATGAGAACTGACATTTTGTGCATACAGCAGATCTAGAATTTTACAAAGTCAGGAAGATGAGAAATTCAATCTCCTTCACTGAACTGATCATGTTGATGGGAAAAGTCTGCAAGCCACATAAGTATATGCCTAGTTCTAATAGTCCTGTCAATATCACTTTCTCATTGCATGTATATAATCCTTATAGTTATTCCATAATAAAAAATACTAAGACATCTAATATTCTAATACATATCCATAGGTATTTGAGCTCTGTATTTCTAAAAGCCCCCTTTCTCCTATGTGGCATTCCCTTAATGTGTGTAATATTCAGCAGAGGAAAAGCCCCATTATATGCTCTGGTTCCCATCCAGTCAATTAGTATACACTAAGGAGTTATTATTCTGTGGCAGACCTACCCATAATTGAATTTATGTCAGATAAAATGCTGTACTTATATATCCTCTAGGAGCAGAAATGAAGACATCAGCCATAAGGCACACAAAGATTTCTCTTCCCTGTAATCCCAGTGAAACACCTGCTATTTGTTTTAGACTATGGTGCACATGCTTAAACAAGCCAGGGACTGCTTGACCTGACTTCTTCTATTCAGTCATTACTCCAGATGATAACATATGAAGTCAGAACATCCCATGGCATGAAGATGATAGATGATGATGTTTTGCTAACATCATTAACATTGGTGTCAGAATGACCTATGTACTATTTCAGCAATTACAAACATCAGAACATTTACCTTTACAATGGTTTGGGGCACTGTTAATCAACTTAGACAACCACTGACTCAAAATCTTAATTGGTATATCCCTACCAGTTTTTCATCTCAGGAGGATTGATTTCTTAGCAAAATTACAAGTCATTTTACATTTCTAAACTGAGAAATACAGGAAACAATTTTTTTTAATACTATTGTGCCATTTCCTTTTCTGGTTTTAAATTTCGTTCTGAATAATCCAAATTGAAAAAAAGATCTTACCATTAATAAATTATATAAGGGAAAGCCAGCATCTAATTGAGACATATTCCATTCATAGGCCTTCCATTTCTAACCCACAAAGACTGAAGTCGACTGAACAAGTTAACGCTGATTCATCCACATGTTTCTCAGAGAAACACAGTCAGTATTTCCTTGTGGTAAAGGAGCAGCACTTTCTTTTCAGTTGTTTCTTTGCAGGCTCTTCAGACAGCTCTCTCAGTGCAAAAGGGCAATGAATAAGGTTAGAAACTGGTCCTTGGTACAGAAGGTGATGTACAACCAAAAGTGAAAAAAACCCTAAAATAAAATCAACTCAGATAAATTTAATTAAATTACATAAGAGCTACAACCATTAGAACAGGGTATTCAGTTAGCACCCAAGGAGGTAAGTGAATAACAGATCTGTATAGTACTGGGTCGTTTTTCTTGCATAAAAATAAAACAATGGAAAATGACAATGTGTCTTTAATACTTACCATATTGAACAGTTACATACTTTCATATTCTGAAGGATTTATTCAATTATGGGAAAAGACTCGTTAAAATAAATAGAGTATTTTAGCTCACTCTGTGAGAAACTCCTATTAAGGACAAATGTTTGAGTCAGAAAATTTCTTAAGCTTCAAAAATAAACTGTATGGCTAAAGGGAATTCTTCAAAATGCACACTGAAAATGTTTGATTCCTCTTATGTTTTTACAGATGTAAATCGTATTTCATTTAAATTGGCAAAGGAAAGTGCAGAATTCAGGCCATGGTGTCTGACCAGGAGTACTCCAGTTTTCAACTTACAATTCTTTATCTTTATCTTTATCTTTATCTTTATCTTTATCTTTATCTTTATCTTTATCGTTTTTTACTCAAGAGAGGTAGCATTTACAATAAGCCTCAGCAGTTATAATCATAAAGAAATACTCTATAGTCAGTGACTGATTGTCCCTTGATTAGATGCTCCTTAAGACTGCATTTGTTCACACCACTTGTTTCTTTCTATTTTCAGGATCCACAATTGCAATCAAATCTCAGACATAAACAAATAATCACAGTCTACTTTAGCTGAAATGAGAGTTCTATTTGCACAGAGGGGAGTCCTACTGTCTTTTTCAAAGCATAGAGAAGGGGATTTTGCCACACGAATAAAGGATCTGAATCTTTAATTTTTCTTTAGGACTTAGTGCCACAAGGTCTACAGAAGGATGTTAGATCAAGTGTAGAGTGTGATACCCTGTTACATCAACTCCCATCCTAACACTCCAAATTCTAGTTCATGACAGTTCCTACAGAAACTTTCCCAGGCTCAGGTATCACCTGCTTGTAATGTTACTTATGGGTGGTCTCTCAGGCTGATCTGAGCCTAATCTAAGAAAATATAAACTGCTTTACCTTATCTAATATTACTGCCCAAAGCAAACACTTTATAAGCTATCATGAAAATCATCTTCTTTAAGAAATTGCCTTTTAATTTTTAGGAAAATTTAAATTGCTGTAGACTATTGTCATGGTTTAACCCTAGAGAGCAAGTAAATACCATGCAGCTGTTTGCTCACTTCCCTTGCCTCCTGCCCCCATAGCAGGGAGGAGAACTGAAAGAGAAAGGTAAACCTGAGTTGACATAAGAGCAGTTTAATCATTGAAACAAAAGATTATAATAGTAATAATAATAGTAATGATAAGGAGATGGAGAGAAACAGAACCCAAGAAAAACAAGGGATGCACAATAAAATTGTTGACCACCTGCTAATGGAGATCCAGACCATCCCACAATCAGCCCTCCCTGATGTATAACTTTCCCAGTTTATATGCTGGAATGACATTCTATGCCATGGAATACTCCTTTGGGCTGCTTGGGCCAGCTGTCTTGGCCATGCTCCTGCAGAGCTTTTTATGCAGCCCCTTACTAGCAATGACTTGGAGTAAACACTGCTTAGCCACAACTAAAGCAGCAGTGTGTTATCAACATTTTTCTCACATTAAATCCAAACACCACTATACAAGCTTCAAGAAAGAAAATATACGTTGTTCCCAGACAAAAATTGGACAACTAACACTAGCCCAAAATAAAAATAAAGGTGATGCAAATCCTATCCCTCTGGCAATAGTATAATTTAAACACCTTTTCTTATGTGTGAAATAAAGTATATTCTAGAAAGTGAGAATTTTACTTAAATAAAACATTCTGTTTTCCATATATTCTTCAATAACTGTCAAAAGCTGAGACTAATCTTCTGCTAATCATCATCAAACACAAACCCATCAGAACATAAAGTAACTTGTCAAAAATTAGCAAGATCTATGGATTTAGCAGGCAGTACCATAGAATTAGTAGAAGACCGTCTTTAATGGCCACATGTGATATAAATGCATTGGAATTTCTCTGCCAAATCTATGATTGATCCATTTTACAAATGTATTAAATCCACTAAAGTAGCTTTCTTGGGAGATTGACAGAAATTAGATAGCAGACCAATGAGTTAAGAATTAACTTGTTCATTGAATATACTCAAATAAATATGGAATTGTCATGCTCATAAAATCCATTAACTTCAGTACATAGCCTTGTTAATCATGGAGCACTACCAATATTGCTCATTCTCTGGGCCCTGTCCAGAGAAAGAAATAAGATGGAATGTCTCTTCTTTCTTGTACAGATTTTCAGACCCTATCCATATTCTGAAAGAAATCAGACTATTCAGAAGCATATATAACATAGTCTACTAGCAATCTTGTTAAGAATGATCTTTAAGGAAATTATGGTTCTTATGTGCAGAGCATTATTACATTTCCCAGGCTACCAATTATCCTTTCCTGGTCAAACACTCAGTATAAGTCAGATTATAGCCAGAATGCTGGTTCCATTTACAGCATATGCTGAAATAAAACAACACACTCCTACCATGCCAGCAAAAAGGTATATCAATAGCAACTTATTTGACAAAAACCCCTCAGACCATGATTCATTTAAAGCATAAGGAATATGCAGTGGAAAGTCCATAACTGCAGATACAGAACATAGTATTTCTGTCTTTGATGAATAAATTAATCAGAATCCTAAAGCCATAGAGGCAGACCACAAACAGCTTGCTCCCCAAGGGTGCAAGGTCAGCCGAGAGAATTAGCTGCCATGTAAGGGAGAACACTGAAAGCAAACATGGAAAGAGGAATGAGCGTGCAGGAGCAAGACATGAACTGAAAAACTTTGTAAATTCAAAGGTTATGACTTGAACTGCATTGTAGTTAGAAGAAGTATATTTTGCCTGTTTCGGCAGATTGTATCTGGATGTGTTTTGCTATGTATTATAGTTGTGAAGCATAACTGGAATCAGCTGCATATGCTTTTTTGTTTATTATTTGCTTCTGAAAATTTAACCCATGCAATCCAAAATTTAGAATCAAGGGGTTCATAGACTTCAGGGGGTATTCATAGTCACAAGTGTCAGTATCAGGGTGATGAGTTGCCAGCTCCCCAGCAAAGACTACACCTTGTGTCCCTGACAACAGGGAGGCAGGAGTTCAGAGAAACAGTTTGAGAGCAATCACTGCAGCCTCTGAGGTATCCAACAAGGGGGGACCTCACTACGGCTCTCACAGGGTCCCAATATCGCTGGATGCCTTAACACATTGTGCTTGGGGAAAGAAACAAAAGACATATTATATTATGATATTATAGTAAGAACACAGGATGGCCACAGAGACTAACACAGTGGATGCTCTTTTAAATGTCATTAAATCAATTCTACACAAATCAATTCTTATTGAAATTACATTTGTCTAGCCTCCTGTTCACTCTCCTCTGAGCAATAACCCTATTTCCTGCTATTCTCAGTGACCCCTGGGATAATAATGCTTGCTTTGCTTGCTCCATATATCTCTTGGCAGTAATGAGTTTCCCTGTGCATGTGCACTTTTAAACCCAAAGTTAATAAGGCAGTCACTAGTTTATAAGAGACAATCATATTTGCTCCTGTCACTTGATGTTGCACTGTGACATATTTCAAGAGATAAATTTCTTTTCCTGGGAGTAGGTAGAATTTCAATCTGTTCAAAAGTTCTGATTCACATATATCACTTAGGTTTCCCAGTTTTGGTTCATCAGGGGCCATAGGGAAGGGGCCAAATGGTATTTATTTCATTTCTCCAGATCCAGAAGGCTATCTTTTGAATACTTTACCTTTCAGGTTAGCAGATAGAAAAATTGTGTTGAAAGAAAGGGAGTAAACATGAGTCAGGGCATGATATACAATCTCTGTGTATTTCTGGTTTTTGGATTTGAGACAAACTTTTACACTGTATGTCATATGTATGTTGAGGACAACAGCACATTAACATTTGATGTCAACATTTTTTGTGTTATAAGAGGTCTCCTGCTCTATGGATCTTAAAACTCACAGATTTCCTTTGCTGGATTATAATTGTGTTAACTAATTTTAAACATGTTATTTTTTTCTTTCTGAGTTCCCTTTAATAATGAGAATTCACAGTTTCCTACCTTAGGCTGACAACCTTATAAAAGAGCCTCAGAAAATAAGTTGTCATTGATGCAAACAGTCCTCTTCCTTAGAATGACATGAGAAATTGTAAGAAAGAGCCAAGGACTTTCATTGAAAGACAGGTAGTCCCTTTTTCTATGAGCTAATTTCTACTAAAGCACATGAAACACAGTTGCAATACCATTGGTAAATTATTTCTTTAATGTGCTAGCTCTGTTCATCTGGACACTGGATCAGCCATACAAAAACAGTTTGCACAGTCCTTAATATCTGTTCTTAGAAAAAGATAAAAAATGTTTCTCATTCCCTATGACTGAATCATAGGTCAGGGCAATGCTTGCTTAGAAAGAGCAAGGATTTTTCTTTCACTTTCCCTTTTCTTTCCCCTTTATTTCTTATGTAGAACAATTCAAAATTCAGTCCTTATTCATAGCTATAAAGCACTACATGCGTATTTATAAACAAGAAAATATTATTCTTATCTTTACTGACTTAAACAGTGTACTTAATAGTGAGCATATTTCTAGCAGTTAAAATGCTATTTATTTTAAAATTATATACATATTTATATGTATATGCTTAGGCTTCCTCATCTTGAATTTTGCAAGTCTTCTTGACCCTTTAATGGAAATTTTAAGCAGTTAGACAGGAAATATAATATTTGATCTAAAAAACATGATGTTTCTCTGATGTCATGAGCATAAAAAGCAACATTAATTTTTTTAGTAACAAGAGTGTGCTTGTACAGTTTTTGTATGACATAGTTTATGCTATACATAAATTGTATAGCAAAAATATATTTTCCTGTATTTCCCAATTTTATTATAAAATTATTAATTTTTGTTATAACCACAACTTCCTCCTACTTTTCTGCTGAAAGATACAATAGAAAACTGAACTGGTGTGTCTGCAATAGGAATGTTGAAGCTTTACACCAGCAAAATTCCATCTGAGAACAATTGCATCTGTCCATAAAATAAAAAATTTAAAAAACCATCTGAGTTGAAAGTCCTGAGAAAAAAATGAACAGATACTTCAGAATTTTTGGCATATGAGCTGTAACTGCACATGTAATAAAAACCACCAAGGAAATATAAGTCCTAATTTAAATCCAAAATTACAAAATAACCCCAATATTTTTGTCCTTGCATAATGTGTCCTCTTCTCTGACTCTGGTAAGGGAGCCAGAGGTTTAAAGGTCTACCTTTAAGTTCACACTTTTGTCAATCACCTTGCAGTATTAGGGCTAATTTTCTAATAAAAGGCTAATTTTCTGTTATGTAGCAAACAGAACTTTTATTACATTGCTAATCAAAACAATGATCAGTGACAAAGTAAGAGATTATTACTGTGCAGAAAGGCAGAGAATTTTTTTTTACACTGAAATTTTAAGTGCTTACCAATTTCGGCAAGAGGATTTTTTCTTTCCATAGCAGTATCATATTCATGTCATTTACAACATTCAGTAAATGCCATAGCACAGATCTCTAAACCTATTTAACTGAAGGGTGTGATTTGCAACATTTTAATGGAAAATACTTTTTATTAATCCCAAAACAAAAAAATAAAATCAAGTACTCATGGTAAGAACTCAGAGAATATTCTGTTCCATGTGGATCATAAGGGATCATATCCCAGCCTTCATTAGCACAGCCTAAAAAAATTTTTTTATACTACCCAGAAGACCCACCCAAAATCAACAGAATTCAAGCCTAAGTAATCATACATTTCTTTATTATATAACATTTGGTCAGAATTAAATTTTTTTCTCACAGCACAGCAGAACACAAGCTATATTGATAGCTCATTATAAACATAGTGAACCACTGATTTTTACTTTGGTTTTATGTAAATAAATTGCTTCTATGTCTTTACATAGCCTCTAGGCTTGGCAATAAAGCCTTCAGCTTAGAAGATCACTTTTGATACACAGTTATCTACAAATAGTCATCAATCACTGGAAATAAGAGCATAAAGGATACTGGAATAAATGATGAATAAGCATCACCATGAGCCAAGCTCTGACTTTCTTCCTCAGTTTTCATTGAGTCTTTATTTAGGTAGACCTCTTTTGCAGAGTGGAATTTAGAAAGGAATTATTACCTCCAGCTCAGTGTTTGGTTTAGCCTCTGCTGTCTGCAGGACAGTAAGAGTACCATTGCTTCCTTCCTCACATTGGAGAATGGTTGGTAGGACTTGCAAAAGGGCAGTCCTACCAACTTGCAAGATTATGTGTCCTTTCCACATGAAAGGAGGGTTTCCTCAAACATTTTGGTATGGGTCGGTCTGTCAGTGCCTCAGGAGGGCTGAAAACCAGTCTGTCAGTGCCCAGTGTAGGGGCCCCAGGGAGCAGCCTGCTGTAGCCGAAAGCAGCTTGACCGACTTGTTCAGGGACACGCACCAACAGCTCATCAGAGTGAAACCTTTACTGCACTTTAGAAAGAGAGAGCCCCTCCTGCATCTCCCCACTCTTAGTCAGGCATGTTCTCCACTGCCAGGAAGAGCTGGTGTCCTTGAAGGACTCACACCAAACACTTCACAAAATTACACACTTCATTAATTAACACACCCAATAATAGGAAATTGTGACAGGTTAAGGTTTAAAGAATGACAGTAATAGTGATGAACTGCAAAGACACATTTAAAGCAACATACAGACAAACTCCAATCATTACTGAAATCTAGATCAAGATAATAATGTAGCACCATAGAATATGGTTCTTACCCAATAGGTGTCCCTATGCAGAAGAAGACAAGTTCAACCAATCAACTGATCCCCAAACTTACAATGGAGTCTTCTTTATCTTCTCCCTATCCTTATCCCAATTTTACAGTTTGTCTTTACATTTAAGTGGAAATTTAGTGGCTCTGGTCACACATACTTTTATTATTGATTGGTATAAAATTCTCTTGCTCCAGTCTCAAAAAATACAGTAAATAAAATATTGGGTGTATGCCCAGTGGGGTGGTCATACCTGGGAGGTGGGTAACTTTGGCATGGAGGTGTGTGTGGGTATTGCAATCAGGTTATCAAGGACCAAGTTCACCCAAGGACAGCGATTTCACCCCAGCTGCTGATTCAGCAGCAAGACACCTTCTCCCCTCTCCCTTGGGTGGCAGCTGCTCTGCAGTTTATTGGCTGCATGGCACCACTGGGTTCCCATCCCTGCAAGGATTTCAACAGAGCCTGGCCAAGGTGTCTCCACTTCCCTCCCTCCTTTCATCCCCTGTAGTATGTGCTTAAAGTTGCAGGCTCTGTGTGTGGTGAATGGATTTCCTGCATGCCAATTGCATTCCATTCTGGAAGCAGCAACTGCACTTAACCCTGTAATTTCCAGACTGTTATAACTTCTGTTGGAATGTGAATATAACTTCCAAGTTTTCTGATCTTATTCCCAATCACATTCCCACAGTTCCAATTTTTCTTTGTTCAGATTTTCCATATTAACTAAAGTTATACTTCCACAAAAATGTTACACATTTTAGTTTGAGAGCCATCTCATTTTCATCAGATGCATTTTCCCCACCACTTATGTTGGAAATTCCAAAAGTCTGTAAGTCACCTGCAGCTTTCCTGCAACCTCAGTTCTGTGAAACAGAAAGGTTGGGTGCAGTAATTCCCATGCTTACATGACAGAGTTTGCTTCTTCTGGTCTGCAGACAGAACTACAGAAGATATATGCTGATAACAGCAAATCCAAGAGTTAATAAGATGTTTCACTCACCAACGATGTGACATAGGATCATTCCTGGGATGTGTCTGTTATTATGGAGATTCTAGGCATCAGTGGGACAGACTTCAAGAAAACACCCAAATGATGCAGGAAGCAACTGTTGAAAGAAATAATGAATCCTTTTCCAAATCAGCAGAGATGGGTATATGCCTTCAAAAATACTCTAGTTAATCCATCCTATTTATATAGAAATATCTGCTGAGTGCTGTCAGCAGCCAGCACACTGATGTCTCCACATATTCCTGACTTGGAGGTGATACCTAAATGCAGGTTTTCTTCAGCTCATATTGCTGGCTATTCTCAGGTGGATTTATTTTCTAGAACTGTCACAACCTGCAGGAATAATTTCAGGAGTATTGCAAGAAGTATTTGAGTCTCAGATTCCAACATCCTGTGTTCAGAGCTCTGGGGTGCAGATTCCCCCCTTTTGGCCTAAATATTAATTACTTGTACAGCTTTAAAAAAAGTCTGAATAGAAAAAGTTGAAAGACTTTCACAAAAATATGTGAGACTTTGGTGATTTATCAATGAAGGCTGTAGAAAATAGTAGCAGATAGGGAATAACATGGTTTCAAAACAGAACAGGCAAAACAAGAGATCTATTTTAATGACTGTTGGGATGTGGGATTTTTAGATACTGTTTCTGTCTCTCTCATCTTTCTCAAAACACCGAAGTTGCACGGTTTTTCTTTTTGTATCTTGTTCTATCTAGTTCATTTCCTTCATTGAATATCTTGTTCTTTTGAATTTCTGTCTTGCGTACTTAATATCCCCTCTGCACCTTGTGGTGACAGAGAGGACCTCAGTTAGGTCCTACTCAGCAGCTTCTACTAAACAAAGAAACTTGAAAGAATAATAGTTTATTATTCTGTAATAAACAACAATAATTTATCTATATTGATAGTTGATTAATTAAAGCTCTCGACTTTTAAGCATCTCTCTGAAAAAGGTGTGTAAGCCAGTAATTGAAATAAAACTTTTGCATCTTTGGCTCCTGACTTCACTGAGGGATGCAGGTGCTCAGCACTGTGCCAGATGAGGCTCAGAATTCCTATTTTCTTCAGAAACTGCACTCAGTTTCTTCAGTCACCTTTAAGGTACTTGGGAAGCAACATGCATTTTTGTAGTGGTGTGTTATTTTATTTGCCTTTTAATTGTTAATGGTTTGTTCTGTGTACCTCAGTTTGGTTCCCAGTCTGGTCTATCCCACGGCTGGATCTATCCCCTGTTCTGTTCTGTCAATCTCTGTTCCCCCGACCCCTGAGACCTGTCAATCCTGATGCAGTCTCCCCCCTGCCTCTGGAAAGTTCCAGGGAGAGCTTCGAGTGATTGGCGGGGATGCTGGGGGACCCCCTGCTTCCCAGAGGATTTGTTCTCTCTCCTGTCTCTCACCCCTGGAGCGACTCCCTGACCTTCCCTGACTGGTCCCTTCCCCTTATTCCTCCCCGGTATTAAAGCAACAATCACGGGGCAGCAGCCGCTTTGCCTGGGGAGACCCTCTGGGGTGAAGTTGCTCCCCACGGGGGTTCCAATAAACCTCACTGATAAACCCCCGCAAAGTTCTCCTTTCATCATTCCTTCGCCACAGTCCCACTGCTGCTGCTGCCAAAGGAACCCCCAGGCTTTGCCCGGGTCTCAGCTGCCAGGGCAGCAGCGGCAGGCGCGGGGCGGCGGCGCGGCCTGGCCGGAGCCGGCGGGAGAGGAGGTCAAAGATGGAAAAAATCTAATATACGGTAGTTTTTGTACAAAAAAAAAAAAATGGAAGATGGAAGAAAATAAGTTTATTGTATTATTACTTCACTGTAGCTTTTTTAATAAGAAAAGCTACCACCACATGTTTTTATACTAGAAATACATCCAATAAAAAAATCAGCTAAAACTCCAGCAAACACTATACCATTACTTTTTCTTTACTTTTTTTTTGTTATTTCTCTCACTATTCAACCGGTCAATTACAGACTTCACCTGATTAAACCGGCTACAAGATTGTTCAAATCTATAAAGCACCACTTGGCTCCATTTCTATCAAAACTGCTAAGTCACATCTGCCTAAGATCTAAAAGAGATTATTCATAACAAATGTATTGATCAGTTCATAACCATTTTAGATGACTGTTTCATAAAAGGAACCTCCACTGTCTGCAGATTTATAACTCCCTAGTAATATGTTTGAACTGCATGAGAGACGGCCAATATTTTTTATGAATTCATTATTCGAAGCTACTGTATTTTAAAGTGGTATGCAGAATGGAATGAAATGGTTTAAATTTGTCTTATTTAAAACTTTCCACTTATATATGCAACTGGGAGATTGATATCATGGATTTCCTAGCACATCCCATGAAGCAAAGCCACTAGTATAGCCAGTATCTTCCCTTTTTAGCTGAAAAAGCATATATAGCATGTCTGTTGTATTCAAAGTCTATTTTCAGCTGAAGTATTTCAGCAAAATCTCATGCCAAGTTCAGTATCTTTAATATTTCTCTACAATTCACATACCACTTTTTGGAACACTCAGATGTTATTCTTAAAGTTACAACATGTATTTTGAAATTCATGCATAAGACAAGGTGATCAGAAAGCTTCCATGCACTCTACTGCTTTTTCTGCAGAAGAGAGGTAGCCACCTGAACAATGTGAGCAGTCTATAGAAAGTATATCTCTTCTTTTGCTGAGGGCACAGTTAAAGTCCTTCAACCCCCTGCCAAGCTTCTACGGGAGGATGGAGAACAGGAATTCTGTTGTATCAGCAGTTTCATCTCCAACCCACAGCACTGGCAATAGCATTTAGGGCAAGATCTCCAAAACAGATCAGGTCCCAGTGGTTTATGAGGTTAATCTGTATATAAATGCTTTTATGATGGACTGATGCTCAAAGAATCTGTTCTGTGCCAATAGAAATAGTGCCTGAAAATGGAGGGTGGAGGGAGGTTATGTTTTTAGAGGAATGGATTTTGAAACACCCCTTGCAACAGCAATAAATCCCTTCATACCCCGACCACCATGGGAGCTTTAGAGATGTGTGACCATCTGGAGCTAAGCAGTCAAATCCTGGTAACAGAGGTTTCAGAACACGACAGACCTGAATATAGTCTCTTTTGTTTGATTTTGGGATGTCAGGCTTGATGTATATTAAATCTAATACATATTGAATTTGACACTGTGCGTTTTAGGTCTAAGCACTTTTAGAAATCACAGGTGTCCAAAGGAAGATCTAATTGCAAAGAGACAAAATGTTGTTTTAATCTCACTTCATCTGAAAACCTAACAGCTGAAACTCTACTACAAACTAGAACCGTTATTTAAATAAAGCATATAACTTTTACTGTTTCTGATATGGGTAACATCACTGTTACCCAGTGTAACCACTGTTGGTTTCACTGAGAAGAAATGAGAATGAAGGAGAGAAGGGGAAGAGGGAGATACCATTCAGTGGGGAATTGTTTTGGTGCATCCATTGCTTCTATTTCTTCTTTCTGTTTCCCAGCTTGACATCTCCAGGAACTGTTTTTGACAGAACAGAGTGGTGGACAATTTCTTAGAGTTCACTAAACTCTGGTTCTACTTTGAGTGCTATGAAGGATATTAATTTGAAGAGCTTTGGTTCAGCACTACACACTGCAAACTAAATAATGCATATTTTGAAATTTTCAATAGTTCTAATATATTTGCTTGTTTGAAATATTCCCTTTGCCTCAAGATTATTTCTTTTGTGTCCACATTTAGCGAACAAAACAAGGAATCAAAAGGAAGTCTTTAATAGTTCCGGGATAAGTGACATTTGGTTTTCATTTACTTTGCTTCAAGCATTCTACTCAACATGTATTCTATTTACATATAATGAAAAGTAGAAAGCCACAGAAACAGAGAGAGAAGACCTACAAAAATAAAATGTTACCAAAAGAAGGATACAAAACAGCAACTGGTGAAAATAGAAATATACTTTCTTATTAATTTCTCTCTCTTGTTTACCCTTCCTTTTTCTCTTTCATTCTGCTTTAGAATATGTGTTCCTGACATCCCTGACTGATGTTCTTTGGCTAACAAATCATGCCCACATTTGCTCTACTAGAACAATCATCTGCAAAACTGAGTAACATTCAACAGGGCTTTTAAAGAATAAATAACTTCTTCACATGGAAGCATCACGAACTAGGTTTTCACATCTTGAGCTTAATTGACTCTGAGTTTGCATCTGTGAGATTCTTGAAACAGCAAGGGCATGAAGTTTTTCCCACTGATGCCAGGATTTCCATGTAGCACCTCACCCTTTGCAGATCCTGTGACAGTTCCACCGTCGGGTCTGCCAGACAGGCTTGACAATCTGAATGTGATACATACCTCTCCCACCAGAAGTCAAGATTATACTCTAAACACAGCTGCTAGATTTCTTCACTATCCCCATTCTTCTCTTTTCCATGATATATTTCTTCACTGAGTCTCTTTAAACATCTGATTACCATTGATGAAGATTATGCTGCTACAAACAATTATTCCACTACAAGTGAACAACACTGGCATAGTTAGAAGGGAAACTAAGTTATTTCAGTTACATATTATCATGTCTTAGCTGAAATGATGACACTGCTTCTCCTCTGGTTTTGTAACTTTGTAGGTGCAATTGCTAGCAAATTGATGTGTTTACTTTGCAAAGGTGGTACAATTACAACAAAAAATGCTACAAAAGGTGGTACAGTACAATTCAAGAAGCAAATTCAAAAGATTGTTTATTGCAAAAGCATATGTGTTAGAATAGTTCCAAGGTGAAATGCTATCTGCAGCTCCAGTGATTAATGGTCCAAATTCCAGACATATCAACATATGGGGAGTACTGCATCTAATGATGCAGTAAAGGCTTAAGAATTGCACACTGATAGCCTGTGAATTTTAGGAATATTCCTATCTCCACAGCCCAATCATCCAAGCAATGACCACAGCTTGTTTTCTTGTGAGTTTGAACTGAAATGGAACAGGATTAAAGACAGAAGTTATTGGCAAGTGTAGACAGTAAAAATATCAGAACACTGGGAGGGTTTTTTGGTAGTTTGTTTTTTTTTTTTGTCTTTTGACTTATAAAATAGATCAGAAATATTCCAGTATTGCCGACTTGGATGCATTTACTGAAATATTTATGAGATTTATGAATTAAGCTTCTAGCCTTTAACATTCATTTTCCAAAACAAAATCAAGTTGTATTTCAAAAAAAGAAAGTGCAATAGTGAAAAGGACCATCTTGTGAGGATTCCATCCACAGTGGTTTTGCTTCCTTTTCTCCTCCTTTCTAGTTCAAGCCCAGTTGTGCTCTGAAAAGGGAAACCAAGAAGAATATGAAAATGACAGTGAGAAGTGGATAAAAAAGTCTCTCTTTTCTGCCTTTCATAGAGAATAAACATTTATCACATCCTATCACTATCTCCTCCTCTGAAGCAAATGGAAGAAAAAACAGCCTTCGCCATGGCTCCTTCTCAGGCACCGGAATTCCATCTTCTCATGGAAACAATCATCATCATTCATGCTAGTTGACAGAGGAATCAGTTGATCTGTAAAACCAGCTCATAAATCGTTTCTCCATGTTCCTTCAACATTACACATATAGGCAGCAAATAGCCGGGATCTCCACAAGCTTCTAGAAGAATCAAAGTGGCCAGGAAGAAATTATCTAGCTGTCTCATACCAACAACAGATTTCCTCTTGAGCAGCAAAGCATAAGATAAGAGTAAGCCTGAATAAAAGAGGCTCCCCTGTAGATATATCTGTTTCCCTTAGATACTTGGATTTTAATGCAAATTTTTGGCTTAGATTTAAGGCTATACACTCATGTAACACAGTATACATTATTGTCGTTGCTGAGAACAGGCCACAGGCTTTGTAAGGGTTATACAAGGCCTCAGGGCTAGGGCTTGTCTTAACTTTGCAATTTAAATGCAGCAAATTGGTGGATAATGCAGTCAACCAGCCTGCAATTTTACATGGCAATTGTGTGAGGCCCTCCTAGGAATGCTTTTTGGAGGTACCAAGCTACAGCCATCACTCAACATGTATTCTATTTACATATAATGAAAAGTAGAAAGCCACAGAAACAGAGAGAGAAGACCTACAACAACAGAACATGTTCTTACTGTACAACCAAGAATAATACTTAAAGTACCTCACCTCCAAGCAAATTAGGATGTCAAAATTTAATGTAACAAATCAGTGAAGAATGTAGGTTGTATGGATTCTGGTTTGGCTATAATAACCTGAAGAAGAGCAAGGGTCAGTTTCATTACCTTATTCCAAAACTGTCTAATATTATCTGTCTACTACCATATTCTCATAAATCCTAATCCAAACTAGAGTCCTGACACACCTTCAGAATGCATAATAGTTATAAAATTTCTCTAATAATTATAAAATTTTTGTAGAAAGACCTGGTAGTTTTCAAGATGAGGAGGGCAGAGTAGATCTGTGATGATGACCAGATCTGGCCACAGCCCAGACAGAGTCAGGTAAGTCTGAAGCAATGGTGGAGGTCGCAGGTGAAGTCAGGGAGTCAGTCCAGAAAGGATGGGTGCATCAGGCCAGAGATATTAAGGGCCCAAGCACTGGCAAAGGCAGAGCTGCAATGTTGCTCAGGCGGGAACCAAGGATGTAAATTATCCTCCTACCCTCACTTCTTCTCACTGACTCTGAGGTTTTCTTGTGGTCAGATCCAAAGTTATGTGGTAGCAAAACTGGTCTTGAGCATCAGCAGCCAAGCCCTTAGGAGGGGGTTACATTTGGCTGCCTTTGGGAACCCCACAAAGATAATCCTTCCAGGTCTGCAGTGATGGCAAAAATAACTTTCTCTGTTTTCCCATGCATTTCTCACTTTAATTACAGAGATTCTCTATCTACATAGTTATGAAAAAATCACTACAGAAAATGTGCTGTTAATTAGCACAATTCACCTGCCTGTACAAATGGATATGGAAGCATTGATTTCAATGAACACCTTTGATAGCAAAAGCTAAGTAAAACACCCTGGAAATTTTAGTGATACTACTACTCAGTATACTGATACCACATATTGCCACAGAGACTATAGCAGTAACAACCTCTTGGCATCTTACTTGTAAGTAATAAGTAATTTTTCTTACTCTATAGCAGAACAACTAATAGCAAAGTATTAATCAAAAAAGCTGCAATATTGGGCCTAGCTTGACTAAATCCCTAAATATGAATTTTTATCCCAAGCTCATACAAAGCTCCAGAGCCAGCTAAATTTGGCAGAAAAATGTACAGCATATTTCAAATTCTTGCTGGTTCCCATAATTGCAAAAATATGCACAAATGATAAATTGGACATGCTAGGTAAGAAAAGCAAAATACTATGTTTCAGAACCTGAAAATATCTAGCTTTAGTATTGGCAGAAATAAATATGCAAGGGAGGGATTTCATTTAAACAAGTTTTTCAGATTTGATTTGTTTGAGTATATGGATTTGCATGTATGGAAGTAGACAGTAAGAATCAGTGTCTGAGTGCAAAAACTGAGGGAAGGCATTGGAAAAGTAATCTCAGTTGTGTATATACTGATGATTAAATAAAAAAAATGTAATTAAATAGTCTTTAAGAGCAGTTCTTGTGCTAATTTCAAGGGGTTTGAAAATTACATTTCTTACTAAATATTTTTAAGGCTTCCATGCTCAGGAAAGACAGGAACTTTTGAAAACATCTATTTAGCTCATTTGAAATCAGGATTGTATTTAAAGTCCTCAAGTAGTACTGCAAAAGAAGTTGATTCAAATTTCTCTGAGGTTTAAGATCATTTTAAATTCATTTATTAATGCCCTTGATAACCTACTTTAAAAACATCCACATAAAGTCACAAAATGTCATGACTCTTCAGTAACACTGGATACTAAATTTATAAATGGTGTTTGTGAAACTTAAATTTGACACTTCTCACAGTGTTGAGAGAAGTTCAGCATGTCTTTTATCTTCAGCATTTAAAGATGACTGGGCTACCCATCACATGTATAAGCCTAGACAACAACTGCAGTTCACAGTTTCATTCATCAGTCAAATCAGGCCTTTCAAGCAATAAAAGATCTCTCTGCCCTTTGCAGAATGCTAGTCCAAGTCTGCTGCACAAGAAAATGAAGACTTCTTAAATCTGAAAATTGACAGACATCTGGAGTCACTGAATTTTATTATTTTGCCCCTCCTTAGAAGAACTTAGAAAAAAATTACATTTAACTCTGTCTCTCAGGAATCTTTTAGAATCTAATAACATTTACCAAAAGTTACAGAGCAGCACACGTAAAAAAAAAGCAAGGGAAAAAGTAAAAAGAAAACACAAAAGGGAAAAGCAATTTAGAAAGCATTTAGAATACTGTGCTCAGTAGCCTAAAGGAAAATGAAAGAAACAAGCAGAAAATATCCATCTTCCATATTATTTGTTTTAATGATGTCAAGGAAAAAACACCATAACTGTCTAATTTAAACCCCGAGGAACAAGATCAACTTTAAAAATCATAAAATTCTTAAAAGTGTTTAGGGCTTTTTTTCTATTTTAACCTGTTCCAGACAGAGTGAAAAAGAGTCTGAAGTGAATGAGATTAAAGAGATGTCACTGGAGAGCAGTTGTCTTTTCTGTGCCTTGTTCATGTGATGACCCTTTAATTGAAGTTGTTTTATATTTCAACATGAACAATAGACTGAAAATGCAGATAAAATAAAAGTTTCTAGTATCATCTCCTCAGATACAATTTCACACCAGACTCAAATGCATAATTTATAAAAACAGAGATATCCAGTATTTATATGCTGTTTTTACAGTAGTAGTAATAGGTTGGCGTATTTTGGAGCATATTTATAGTCTCAAGGGTTCCTTGCTACAATACTCCTGAATCTGTATGTTTAGGGGTATTTCTATTTTCCAGGAAAGCCCTGAATCTGGCTTCATTTTATGTGAGTCTGGATTTTCCTTCACTGCCTTCTTACGCCGATACTCTCCAAAGTTTTCCTCAGCCTTCCCAGTCTTAACGTAAGGATAAGGCTTATCCTTACAGTTATGAATAGCATTATGGTGATGCAAAAAATATCCTTCTCCTCTGGCAGGATCCCAAAACTCAGCCTCCATTGCAACAATGCACAATTCAGTCTAAATTCTCCTTCCAAACTGAAGTTAGCCTTTTCTCCCTTTTTTTTTTTTAACAGATGTAACATTGAGACATCACACCTCCCCTTACTTTTTATGACTGAAGGGGAAAACATTCCACCTGAAAGCCTTGGATACGCAAATCATCATACTATTTCATCCAGCTTTTTACCCTTGAACTCAGCCTCCTGTTTCCATCCAATTGTCCAGAATTTACGGGCTTTGGGCAGCTCAACCAGATCAGTCCCCAGGCTGCTCTGAAACCAGGCAAGCTCCAGGAATCCCACCTACATATTTAAGGTTTCATACAACAAAGGAGGAAAGGAAGGTAAAGTAGAGCTGACAGGTTAGCAGGGCTTCCCATTATGATTCCTCCGGGGAAGAAAAATAACACTCTAATGATTTAAACAGCCTGATGTGTGTTGTCAAGCCCATAAGTCAGCACCAAAGAATTATATGTAATATACCCTATAGCAGCTAAAAAATGCATTTGCCATAAAGCAATACCGTGTTATTCACCTAATATGCTCCACAAATCCAGCCCAGGCCCTTTAGTAGGTGACCAATTTAAATAAGGTAAAGCTCTGGAGACTGGTTATTACCATATATTGTACCTAGCTCTATACTAATGATCTGCCTGAGAAAAATCTCCTTTGCATATACTCTTTTTTCTCAGAAACCTAATTTCCACAATATCAAGCTATTTTAGAATACAGTTAATTTTCACCAAAAACAAATGCTTCTAATTTAAGGAGAGTCTCCACAGTGCTAAACCTGCAATGAATTGGAATTAAATGCTTATCTTAGAGAAAAGTGGCAATTAAAATGACATTGTTTTAATTACAAAGTAAAAGCAATCCAATATATGCATATTGGATTGAGTTTTCTTAATGTCATCAGGGAAATTATTAATCTGTTGGCAAAGATAACTTCACTATATCTGCTTCCACCTGTTGTTGTTTAAGCCCAGCTGGCAACTAAGCTCCATTTGTGCTGAAGATGAGTTTAATAATTTAAACTCTAAAAATCTTAATAATGGGGGGGGGGGGGGGGGGGTGGGGGGGGGGGAGGGGGGCGGGGCGCGGCGGGGGGCGTGGAGAGAGGGAGAGACTGGTGATGAAGAGTAAAACTGCTCACCACCCACTGACTCAGCCAGTCCTGAGCAGCAGCAGGCCCTTGCCAAACAGCTTTTCCAATCTTTGTGATCTTTGGTCTGGAATACCCCTTTGTTCAGTTCAGGTCAGCTGTCCTGGCCATGCTCCCTCTCAGTTTCTTGAGCACCTTCTCACTGGAAAAACATGAGAAACTGAAAAGTCCTTGACTTAGACTAAGCACTACTTAGCAACAACCAAAGCATCATTGAGTTATCAACATTATTCTTGACTAATTTCAAAACACAGCACTGTACCAGGTACAAGGAAGTAAGAAGAGAAATATTAGGTACTAAGAAGAAAATTAACTTTATCCCAGCCAAAACAAGGACACTAGCTGAAGCGAGCACTTCTGTTGTCTCTGATGCACACAACATGTTAAGGAGACAGGAAATTGATCCTCACCCCTATTTCAAGGAGATGTAACATAAATAACTCCTAAACCTGGAGAGTAGGGATCTGTTAGTGGTTCCCAGTAAGGTGCATCCATGCCATCACACTGCACATCAGTAATCATGGCTATCCCTCACTGCTGCTGCCTGCTGGAGGCACTTACCATGTCAATGTGATATTTGCTTCCAGGCCATGTTGCCACCCAACATCTGCTCTGATGCAATCCTTCAACAGTCGGGTATCTTTCCCTACCAATGACCTAAGAATCTGCCCAGGATTTGCCATAGAGACCAGCTGAATTTGGCTCTGATTTGAACAGGACTACTCTTTATCCTCAAGAGAAACATCATGTCAGGAGAGGATATGAGCCAAGGTTAGGGTTTGGCCCTAATTTTTCAGCCTTTCTGAAATCAAATCTGAGCTAGCAGGAGATGAAAATCAGTAATAATGCTTTCCATGTAACTGATTATTTTTGCTGTCACTTGGCCAAGCAGAGAAGTTGAGGGTCACTACATTTTAATACAGGCTCTCTTAACTTTCAGTGTTATTAAGACCTCGTGAATCACCCAAGGTAGTTATTCCACATGAGGGGAAAAGTAAGGTAGATAATGGAGCCTACAGGCATGGAAGAGATTTTATTATTCCTGGGAGACACTATACAGAAATGTCAGACACCTACTGAAAACTGCTGGAAAGAGTGTCTTTACACAGAAGTGAGTAATGCTCAACACAAATTCATTAAACTAACATTTATTTTAATAAAAGAGAATTGGGGAGATGGAAGGTTCTTATCTGATATTTACTCTGGTCTTTATTTTTCTGAAGATTGAACTGAATGAAAAGTAGTTATATTTTGCTTTTACTTTTGGAATCCTGAAACACTATAAAAGTACTATTCATCTGAACTCAGGTGAGACAAAGTGCAACAACTCTTCTGGTAACTACTATATACCAGAAACTCCCGCTACTACCATGACCTAATTTTTCCAGATTATTTCCCTTTCTTCCTTAATGAAAGCTCTTCCCTACAATTTCAGTATGGTTTGTCTTTTCAATATTAGAAAAAGGTGTCCTTGCCTGGAAACAAACTCAGGTTCCAGAAGTAGAAAGCAAGCCTGCTTTTGAAAAGCAAGAAGTAGTAGCTTAAACGCCCATTCGATTCCTCAGTTTCAAAGACAAAAAAGCATAATTAATAATGTAGTATTAACACTGCTAAAAAATCAAAGGTCAGAATCACCACGTTGAGACATAAGTTTCAACCCTTTTTAAAGTCTGACTATATTTGCATATCTAGCAGAAACTAAATTTAAGGACATTATTAGAAACACGCTTGCCAGCTGAAGAGGTAATTTATTCAAACAAAGAAAAATAGTCTGTTGGGTTTATCAGCAGTAATCTGAGGAAATCTGTCATAGCAATGGACAAAGGCCTGAGATGATTACTTCTGATAATCATTTGGTCTGATCTTTTCTAGTCAGTGTTTCCCTCTGTTCTGAAAATTAATATTTAGAAAGCCAATTAGAATTTTTTTTTTTTTTTTTTTACTTTGTCAGATGTCCCTTTAATATGCACAGAATAGGTATGACAGGGATTTCTGTGGTTATGGTCATCAAATTGGTTTTCCTTTTAATCAGAGACATCTAATTTCCTGTCTACTGCTGATCTATCCAGGCGCAAAATGAAGTTCCAAGAAAGTCCCACTTTATCCCATTTCATGACAAGTTAGGTTTGTGTTCCCAAATTTTATAGGAGAAAATATTAGTCACACAGGTCCTTGTGACTGATTACTTAATATATTCAAACTTGAGGATTGTACTTGAGCCAGTCCTGAACAAGCTGGCAGTTCACTGCACCATTAGTTAAAGACATGAACTGTGTCTCCAAAGTCCTGTCTTTACATTTCACATACAGTTTACTTTTTATTCATATAAAAGTAGATAATCTCTCAGGCAGGTTACCTGACTGCTTGTAAAACTTTTTCTGCCTTTTTTCTTTTTTTTTTCCGTTCCTCTGAATTGTCTCTGCAGGTTTAACAGAATCACAGATTCATCAAACTGTAAAAGATCACCAAGATAATCTATTCCAACTTCAATCTAGAACCACCAAAATCACTCCTAAACCATATACCCAAGTACCACATCCAGAGACCTCTTGAACACTTCCAGAGACTCTTATCACCTCTGAGCAACTAATTCCAATGCCTAACCACTCTTTTAGTGAAAAATATTTTTCTTATATCTAATCTGAACATGCTCTGGATCAGTTTAAGTCCATCTCATCTCATCTATCTTTTCACTTGAGACAAGGCAGAAGAGATGGACTCCCACCTGGTATACAATCTCCTTTCAGGTCATTTTAAAGAGTGAAAATGTTGCCTCTGCGCCTCCTTTTCTCCAGACTAAACAACTCCAGCTCCTTCAGCTCAATTCTCATAGGACTTGTACTCCAGATCCTTCGGTAGCTCTGTTGCCCTTCTCTGAACACGCTCCAGCACCTCAACATCTGTTTTCAAATGAGGGGACCAAAACTAGACACAGGACTCAAGGTGTGGCCTCACCAGTGCCAAGTACAAGGGGACAATCCCTGCTTTGGTCCTGCAGGCCACACTATTGCTGATCCAGGCCAGGATGCCCTTGGCCTTCTCGGCCACCTGGGCACACTCTGGCTCATGTTCAGCTGCTGACACCAGCACGCCCAGGTCCCTTTCCTTTGGACAATTCTCCAGCCACTATTCCCACAGCCTGCAGGATTGCCTGGAGTTGTTGTGACCCAAGTGTAGGAACCAGCATTTGGCCTTGTTGAACCTCATACAGTTTGGCTTAGGCCCATCAATCCAGCCTGTCCAGATCCCTCTGCAGAGCCTTCCCAGCATCCAACAGCCCCCTTGGTGTCATCTACAAGCTTGCTGAGGATGCCCTTAATCCCTGCATCCAAAGCATTGGTAAAGATGCTAAACAGTACCAGCCCCAATACTGAGTTTGAGAACACCACTAGTGACTGGACACCAATGGGATGCAGTTCCATTCACTACCACTCTCTGTGCTCAGCCATCCAGCCAGTTTTTCATCTGGTGAAGGGTACATCCATACCATAAGCATCCAGTTTCTCCAGGAGAATGCTGTGAGAGGTGGTGCCAAGGTTTACTGAAGTCTAGATAGATGATGTCCTCAGCCTTTCCTTCACCTACTTAGCATGTCACTTGGTCAAGAAAGGAAATAACATGTGCCAAGCAGGACCTGCCTTGCATAAACCCATACTGTCTGGGCCTGATCCCCTGGTTGTCCTGCGTACGCTGTGTGATCACACACAGGGTGATCTGTTCCATGACTTTCCTGGGTACTTAGGGGAGGCTGACAGACCTGCAGTTCCCCAGATTATCTTTCTCATCCTTCTTGTAGATGGGTATTATATCTGATAATTTCCAGTCAATTGGGACTTCTCTGGTACACCAGGACTTCTGGGAAATGATTGAAAGTGGCTTGACAAGCACTTTTCACAGCTCCCTCATTACCCTTCAGTGCATCCCATCTGGATGCATAGATTTGTAGGTGTCTAATTGGCATAGCAGGTCATTAACCATTTCCACCTAGATTATGGGAGCTTCACTCAGCTTCCCATCGCTAATTTCCAGCTTTGGGATGTGGATAACCCCAGAACAACTGGTTTTGGTATTAAATTTTGTATTTTGCTTATTTCATGTGCATTGTTGTTATTTTAGCAGAAACTAAAACTATTCTGCACATATGCAATTGGTATTGCTTTTGTTCAGACATTTGTAGAACATAGTATTTTGCTTCATACTGCTAAATGCATACTGTTTAAAAAAGTCACCTGCTTCAAAAATAACTTATTTTCTCTAATGAGGGTTTTTTTTTCCTTTTAGAAAAGAATATAACTGAAAAAAACCAGTGTGTCTACACTTCTATGTTTTAGAGAGGGGAAAACATGAGTTCTGGCACTTGTTCACAGAGGGACAAAGAAGAAGGAAAGGACATACAACTTTTATTCACCATAGTGTGGCTCTCAGGACAGATCTGTGATCCACAGAGGTGATGGGCAGAAAAACCCCGTATTTCTACCCTGCACCATCACAGGATACATTTCCAAAGCATGATGAGAATTCAAGGTCAGAAAGAAGGAAGTTTTGGGGTTTGTGTCCTACGAGTAGAAGAGATTGAAAACAATCACTGCCTCTGAGCATAGAGCATTTACCAAAGGATACCTAGCTTTGTAGCTGGAAACAACCTAGTATGTCCCTGATATACACCAAAGCAAAAGGTATAAAATTGTTTTTAACCTGATTAGATTAGGAAAGAGCAAAAAAATGAAAAGCTTATAGTAGGTGCATGAAAGAGGTATTGACATATTATAAATCTTTGTAGCCCTTCATGTCCCAACAATTAAAAGCAAGACAAAGTATTTCTTTTCAGTTATGAAAAAAATTGCAGGTCCCTGAGCCTCTAGTCTTTCCATCTAAGACATGGGCTTAGCACACAACTGACAGAATTCAAAAAAAGGAAACTCAAAGTACTAGTTACCATTTTATGATTTGTTTGCTTTGGAAGGCTACATCCAACCACAAAAAAAAAAAAATCTAGTTAACTAGAAACACCAAAAAGAAGGTATATCCTAGGAATCTGCTGTTTGTATGAAAATATGTTTTCTATTGCAAGGATGAAATTGTTCCAGAAACTTGTTATGATTACATTTTGTAGCCTTGGAGAAAAAAATATGCAGAAGAAAGATATTTTTACAAGAAATTACAATAAACATATCTACAGCCTATGTTTGATTTCTTAAATATGCAAAGTAACATTAAAAATTATTTTACTTCATATCAATAAAACCAATAAAGTGTTAAAAAAGAAAGAAACTTCTCAGAGAATAGGCACCATAAATCTAAACTTCACTTTTCTTTAAAATGTTCTATTTTCATGTAGACACTTTACTGAAGGAAATCATAGGATCCATGGCATCCCTTACATATAAACAGAGTCATTGCAAAAACTCATGATGTCTAAAAGGACTTCAAAGTAAGTAATGACTAAAATCAATGAAAGTTGCATTGAATTCAGACTTTACATAACATAAGCAAAATCTACACTTCAAAACTGTTAAAAATGCCTGAGGTAGTCTTTCCTTTAAGGAAAAGTCCATTCATTTTGCCTGCCTGGGAATATGGATGCAGACAGGGATTTTTCCAGCAGATCTACTTCAGAAACTACAAGAATCAAACCTGCAAAGATTCCAGAAGGAGTGATGCTAACATCAGCATTTTTATCATTTTTATCTTCCGACAAAGAAAAACCCTGATGTAAAGTCAGCATGTCCTGTATCCCATGTCCTTTGTGAGACAGAGATTATACGTCTCCCACAAACCAAGAAGATATCATGGTGTAATGTTACTGTTATTCTAAGAAAGAAAAAGATACCATGAAATGTAGGTTTGTGTCTGAAATTGAATCAGGATCTCTGTATCTAATGCACATTTAAATATTATTTAATCATTGAAAATGTAATAGGAAACTACAGTGCAAGCAAATACCCTGTGAACACCATGGCATAAGAAAAGGAATAATCAAATCTCTTTCCCTAGGACAGATTTTTACAGTGTTAGGTTCTTCGCTTTAAATAAAAAATAAAACAACGTGCAAAAGCTGACTGAACTATCCTGCTGCTATACTAACTTCAGAAATATCATAGACTGAAGCAGGCAGAAGTCAAACACACATGGGAAGTGTCAGTATCAATGCCTTTTTTTTAGAAATTTTAGTGATATCATAAAAACTCTTGACAATTTTTTTAAATCTAGTTAAAGGCTAACAATGACTAATATAATAGTTCCTCTACTACGTTTTTTTGTAATAAAATACATTGCATCAATAAGATTATATCTTTATGGCCTCCAACAAGTTACATATTTTTGTACTGATGACTACATTATATCATAGATTTGTTACACAAAAACATCAAGAAGTGAACATACATAGCTGCTTGTTCTTATGGTAAACATTGTAATTAACAATTAAAAACATTTATAAGCTTAGTCATTCTCGTGAAGGTTGTTCACACATCAAAAATACTGGTTTAGATTGTTGCAGATTCTGAGAAAACATTTCTTCAAATTGGGTTTTATTTTTAAGGTAGGCATTGCAAAGGGAACTGCTAGAAACACAGTTTTATTGACTGAAAAGAGAATTTTGGAACAAAATACAGTACAGGTGAGTTCCATTAGACCACAATGCTAACAAAAAAATAAAACAATACTACTAATGGCAAAAAAACCAAAAGGACTTGTGTCACAACACACAATCATGCTCCCTTTGGGACTGAAACAATTTAAAATGAGTCAATTTTGCAAAGATGGAAATAAATTTACTTTTGAGGAAAGACATCATCATTACATAAAATTGGAGGGCACTACATCTTCCATGTAGTATTGGACAAAGTTATGTAAAACAAAATGAAAATAGAATTGTTGGAAAATTAAAAAAGAAGGTGCTGTTTTAGCCAAAGGCTGGAAAGCTGTACAGATGGGCAATTTCTATCCACCTCAAGACTAAGCTGTAGTTAGTTCAGCTAAGAACCTGAACGTAGGAAGGAGCTCAACATGTCTACACTCAGATCACAACTCTGAAGGGCTTTAAGTCCACTATATTTTTTGTATCAGATGCTCAAAAAAGACAAATGTCTTGAGGGTCTTTTTTTTACTTCTGTCCTCAAAGATATCTTTCTGTTTGCATCTACATCATAAGGAGAATATACTGCTATTAACTGGAGCATTTCATCTTGGTCTGACTCAAAGGATGGGAATAGAAGATAAACTGAGAAATGCTCTTTATCAGTCAACAAATTACAGGAAAAAAATAAAGAAATCAAAAATCTGCTGAGATATGATTTAACTTAAAGTGGCAGTTATTTAATATATTTCATTTTGCAAGGAGGGATATGGAGAAACTATTATGCTATAACCCATTTGGTTTATGAGAATATTAAAAGGAATGAAAAGGGAATGATTGTATAGAATAGAATATTGTACAGGAAAAAAGTGAAAATAAGTTTGTTAAAAATAAATATTTGTTTTGTGATAGTAAGTTTAATAAACAGCATTAATATGTATTTTTAAAAATACCATTAATTTTATAATAAAACTCATAAACAAAAGCTGAGAAATACCCATGAGTCGATGGATAAACAAAGGGTTTTCAAAGAACTGAATAAGGCATAATTTGGCAGACATTTCTATAAAGGCTCACAGATTTTTTTCAAATTCCCCTTTCAATAACAGCAGAACAGCCTTCAACATTCAAGAGAAGGCAGCAATGGCTGATGCAGTTTTACAGAGATGTTGCTGAACCTGAGAAGGCTTTGTTTTGGGGGGGGGAGGGCGAGTTGTGCTGGGAATGTGCACAGGAACAAAACAAAGATGAGGTGGTGGGGGAAGACAGGGCACACAAGCATCTTGTGCCTGTGGTGTTATGGGCATGCCTCCATTTATCTGCTATATACTATATATATTTATATACTATTTTGTCTCAGTGCATAAGATGAAGTATGGAAAACGTGATAGGAAGGGCAAGTAGGAACCTGATAGCTGAATGAATATTGAGTTCTTGTTCCTCAGTTTCTGACCAACATGCTTCTAGAAAGACTGCAGACTAGTTTTGCCATGGCCAGAGAAAAGATAGGAGAAAATTAATTGGTCAAGCACGCCGCCATGAGAAAAAAAAATAGGAGAAAAATAGTGGCTTATTAGAAAACAAGGCTAGCAAAATTTCCTTAAGATCCTTTTGAGACAGACAGCTGTGCTCATTTAAACTCTGAGCAGGTGACAAGCTGCAGGCAATTGATCTAATAGTATGAACCCTGACTGCTGCCTGCATATGCTAGGTGAATAGAAAATAGGCCTGTTTGTTCCCAGCATAATAACAGATGCTTGAAAGGTAGGACCTGACAAGCCTTAATTGCTGTTTTGCCTTCATGTTGATATGGG
Organism: Phylloscopus collybita; assembly: GCA_027886175.1. Lineage (NCBI taxonomy): Eukaryota > Metazoa > Chordata > Aves > Passeriformes > Phylloscopidae > Phylloscopus > Phylloscopus collybita. The sequence continues at coordinate 40,588,754 of JAJNNQ010000137.1, read as the reverse complement.
GAAGAGGTAGGAAGTATCATTTTAGTGTCTGGTCTAAAAATTTTTAAGATTTTTTTCTGGCAGATGGTTATATCTGAAGGGCACATATTTGGCCAGTAGCAGGTTGGAGCTGTGGAAAATGGAAATAAAGGCCTCTCCCAAATCTCTAATAGGATATTGGAATTTTGTGGTCTTTGTGGAACTACCCAGTAGAATTTTCATCTGGATAAAGGCAAGCAACAGTCTGTCACTGCGAGCAATATTTAAAACAAAACTGAGGTGCAGAATCACAGCTGCAGTTATTGAGGTTTCATTGTGCTCTCAGGTAAACACAAATATTTCTCTATGGAATTGTTCCAAAATATATTCTTGCATATAGAATTTTTGTCAAAACAGGCATCTATAAGAGGACTATTTTCTCCATTTAGGAAAAATTACATATCATGTCGTAACTCTGACAAATTTAAAAGATGCACAACCTTTGTGAATGTCTTGGACTCTTCTGAACATATGGAGCAGTTAGTTTACCTTGTACTGGAAACAGCTGAGCTTATTTTGGTTTTGATGTGAATCATAACTAATTACATTTTCCTAAGTGGCTGATAACACCAGAAAGCAGATACTATTTGCTGTGATCTTTTTAAAAAGTAGCTGCATTTGCACAACTGCAAAAAATAAAAATCTGACTGGCATAGGATGAAATCAGCATGAAGGAGAAGCTGAGCCAGATGTCAGCAGAGGACTGCTGAGGAACATCTTGTTGCTGCCCTTGCTGTGAACTACAGACTGATGTCTCTAGGTGGTCTGTTTAGATGCACCAGGCAGTAATTTTTTTCCCACTATGCTTGAGTCAAAGAGGGGAAAGATTATCTTCTACTCCGAACATTGCTCTATGAAAATGAATTAAGTGTTTGGCAGTTTGATGATGAAAGAGATTTTACAATATTAACATACTAATCTCACTCTTTCTAATGCTGGAAATATTTCAGACCTGTTATCAACTCACCAAAGCTATAAATATTAAAAATGGACTGTTTGGGATTTTTACCAAAAAAACAAGAAAATTGCAGAAAGGAAGAAGAGGGGAGGAAGACCGAAGTGGACTTCAGTCTGAAGTTTCAGACTGAAATTTTCAAAGTGTTGATCAAACAAATGCAAAAAAAACCACAAAAAACCAAAACAAACAAACCCAAACCAGTGGAAATTTCAGGGCATCCATTTCAGGGATGTTTAAACATCTTGTCTTCTTATTTTCTACTTTATGCATGTAAATCTGAAATATATATATATGGTTAATCAAAATTAAAATTCCAGCTATTTTCATCTTTGAATACTGCATAAATGTTCTTATTTTTCAGAAATGAAATATTTTAATGTAAAAAGAAATTAAATATTTTGTTCCTTAGAAAAACTTCTATTTTACTGGTTTTGCTGATTTAAAACAAACATACAAACAGATACTGAATCTATGCTTTAATTCAGTCTCCAGTTACAGCATTTTCCCTCGGTGCTGTATAAAAATTGTTCCACTCTAAATGCAAGAGTTATTTTGATTGTCTTTCATGCTTCACTCCCCCTCTCTGAGGCATGCCAATGTTCACGGTTGTCACTTCTAGCCTTGGCTTGCACTGTGTAATGAGGGGTGGACTACACTACAGCAGAAACCTGAAACGGGCAGAAATGTAAATCAGAATGGCAGGTTTGCCGGCCTCTGAAGAAATGTGATGTAAAGATTTTTCCTGCATGGTAGCAAGGTAGTTTTAGCTTTGTAGCATCTTCACAACTTTTGTTTTATGTAGGGGTGGCATTCAATGAACCCTTCTGAATTCATTGTGGCTGTCTGTGTGTACAGATTACATCACCCATGCAAGAAGATGTCTAAGCCCCTTCTCTTGTCCTGAAGAGGGAGTCCAGGACAATCTAGCTATCAACTTAGACCATGTAAGTTTTCTAAATTTATAGTTATTCTGTTTTTATTAATCTATTCAACACACTGACGATCAAAACAGCTGTAACCAGTGCCAGCACAAAAGACAAATATTTTAATTTTAGCAAGGCCTGTAACAGAGGGTGCAGGATGTCCAAATCCAGCATGCTGTATGTGAATCCAAATGAGAGCCATCTGTAGACATACAGCAGGATGTCTGCTATCCTGTAAGCACTAAAGCCCATATGAGGTTAATTGCTTTTCAGTTCAAAAATACCACTTTTCTCTGAGCATTATTATTTGGTTGAAGATAAATGAAAAGAAGGAAACAATAGGATGTGCAGAACAACACAATTTAGTTAGGAAATAGGCATCAGAAAAGTGGGATATATGCCATACTGCAAAGGTCATTTACCAACAGGGTATTTGAAAAATTACAGTGAGCATGTCTTTAGTACATATGAGTTTTGAAAAAAACAATAGGATGTAAGATGTCCTGAGGTGGGAGTAGAGCAGAAATCCCTCTCCCTTCATCTAGGGGTGCAGGACCTAGCCAAACCAAATATGCAGAGTGCCAGTTCCTGCAGCATTATGCCCTGCCAAGCTTTGACTTTGGAGTGGTTTACCCCTCTGTATGTCTGCCTCAGTGTTTGTAAAATAAATCACTGAACCAAATACCAGACTGATTTTTTCAACCTGTAGTAAAACAATGGGGTACTAGTAATTCTATTGCTTCCTGTGTATACTAGCTGTTAGAAGATCATTCTCTGTACCCTCCCTCAGCCTTTCTACAAGAAGCAAGAGGAAAAGACTGTGTAGATGAAGGAAAAAGGTCTCAGATCTCTCCTTAGGAAAACTCACTCATTTTCTTCAACTATATTTTGTAAGCTGTTAGTTTTAATTTCATTAACTTAGTTTACAAACAATCTTTACGTTGCTCTTTCTCTATCATTAATAATATTGTGATATTTCAAGTTTGTCTGCTCTATCCAGAGATAGCTGAACTCATAAGTAACAAGAATACAATTAATAGAGTCAAAATCTTATGGTTGTATCTTGGCAACCTACTGGAAATCTGGGAGGAAAGCAGAAGCAAAGTCTGCAAGAAGAAAGGGCCTGCAAAAGGCAGTAGAAAGTCATGCAAATTTAATGTAAATAAAATAGCTCCCAGTTACCCACAGGCATCAAAGCTGGAAGAGATGGATTTTTGTCTGGTGATTAAGACAACTCCTAACCACCCTCCCAGCTGCTATCCTCTCCCAAGATGTTATTTACTGAAGAGCTAGGAAGACAATTAGCCTGAGGAGAATGGAGTTGCTCTAATTTGAACTAAATTTCACAGGAAATTTAAAGATAGAAAGCAGAAAGAAGAAATGGTTTGGAGAAATCTGCAAGAAGCAATTCTGTCTTACTTTTTCATTTCATGTTAGCAGGAGACACAGGATCTGTAAAAATGTCTTTAAAACTATCATTACTCTTCATACAAATATGAATATATATATATAAATATACACACTTATACACATGCACAACAATCCTGTTATGTTTTTACCTCACATGTGGTGTCAGAAACCAAACTTGAGGTATCTAAATGTCTTTGGCAACAAAAAAACCCTAACATCCCTCCCACAAAAAACCAAACCAAAACAAGAAACTCTAAACAACCAAGCAAAACAAAACAAAAGCCCAACCAACAACAACACAAAAAAAAACCCTCATGAAAAACTTACTGCTTAACCTCAAAAATTCCCAGAGTGTCAGAGCATTGCAACTCTTACACAGTACAGACTCAGATGTTGATCTACAATTCTTCAGATTCCAAGACAATTTAAAGGTCTATGTAGAAGCATTTCAGGAAGAAGTGCATAAGCGGAGACTGAACAAAATGCTCCCCAGAGAAGCAATGTCCACACAGGTACCAAATCAAGTCATGTGTTTATTATACAAGACATTATTTTTGTCACCCTAAAACTTTTATATTAAATTTATGGTGATTTCTGCAACTTCCCAAGCTCACTGAAAGCTTCCAATCCAATGTGCTTTTTTCAGTTCATTATGAGTTTAACTTACATAACTTTTCTGACCCCATTGCACATTTTGTTTCAATAGCTATTATTCTAAACAAGTTTATGGATTAAAGTGACTTCTCTTGTACCTTTTAACTGCTTTGAATAATGTATTACTTCATAGAAACATTTAAGATATCTCTTCCCCTCTCATTTATTGTACACACTGATTGAATTAATTTCAAATTAGGCTGCAGGCTATTTGGGGCAAAGGTTTCTTCCAGCAGGGTATTTGCAGAGCATTTACTTCAAACAGGTCTGCTACAATTGGGTATTAGCAGAGTACAATAGCAAGTGTTATTAACAACAGCAGATTTAGGTTCAAAGATCAGGTGAGTTGATGTCTGAAAACAAATGAGACAATTCCATTCTGCTGGCTAGTGAATAGTGATCACTTCACATAATGAGTTCTGTGTCTGCAGCTTCTGCTGAGAGTACCTGATTGATGGCAGTCCTGGCTGGTGCCACTTGTCAGAGCATAACCTTGGAGTGTACATTGCAGTGCTGCCTGCTTCCCTCAGTCACTTGCACTGTGTGCAGAGCTGTAATTTGTTGATTATAAATTGATGGCCATTTTTGGCATTACTGTATTTCTTCATTTAACATTCTTGATACCGTCTCTCCACTCTGATCTCTATGCAAACACCAGAGAGGTACAAAGTAACAGCTGAGAAATCACATAAAGAAACTTAGAATGCATAGTTGCAGAATAGTAACTTGAATTAAGGTAGGATATTTTCTCTTTTATGCATGATTATTTTCATTTGTTTTTACTCAGCAATTTTCTAAATTGAAATGAATTGCTATAAATTCAACCTTTAATACAATCAGTAAGGTAATTTAAAAATTCTAAGCCTAGAATGACAGCATATTAAAACTTAAAGCTTAATTTATAGTGAACATCAGTGAAGACCTGTATGTGTGAAGACTTTAATAACATCTTGCAATGTGCTATCTATAATAGAAAGAGCATGATGACTCATGGCAAATTAACATATTTATGAGTCAGCAAAATTGTCAGTAAAAAATTGCTGCAGAAATTCAAATAATGTAATGGGCATATATAATGGGACTTAAACCAGATGGGATAATACAAATGAAATAACATTGGGATTAATGTGTACGTTTTGTAACATAGTACAATATTGGGAAAGTGAAAGCATGCCTTGAAGGTAGAATACTTGATGCACAGTAATTCTGAGAAACTGTAGAGATTTGTATATCTTCTGATAATAACATAAACATTTCATTTAGTTCAGAGAGAAATGCTCCTATGTGACTTACATGGAAAACAGTCCCATAGAAGAAAAATAATAGCTGTCATATCATATGTTTGTTTTTATGAGGTGTGCTTATAGTCCAGTCTGTAAAGTGGAAGAGTTTCACATCTTCCAGGAAGACCAGAACAATTATAGCTCGGTAGACACACAGTGTTTCGTATGTCTAAGAGTAACAGTAGAAAATTCATGCCATTTTTGACCTTAGAATAATTACAGGGGACTAGTTTATGCAACGTATGACCCACAAGAGACACAGGTCCTTTGAAGATGCTATTATATATCAGCTTTTATATATCACCAAAGAATTGTGCTGCATCCAAAGAGATCTCAGTAGGCTGGAGAAATGAGCTGAGAGGAACCTCACGAAGTTCAATAAGAGGAAGTAGTCCTGCCCCTGGGGTAGAACAGCCCCATGCACAAATACATGGTGGAGGCCACCCAGCTGGAAAGCAGGTTTGCCTAAAAGGACTGAGGGTCATGGTGGCTCCCAAGCTGAGCACGAACCAGGAATGTGTTCTTGTGGCAAAGACAGTGCTGTGCTCAGTTGCACAAAGAGTGTTGCCAGTAGATGATGGGAGGATAACTTCCCCTTCTACTCAGCACTTGTGAGACTGCATCTAGAGTATACTGTGTGCAGCCTCAGTGCAAGACAGGCATTGGAGAGAGGCAAAAAAAGGGGGCCAGAGTTGATTAAGGGGCAGGAGCATCCGTCTTACAAGGAAAGGCTGAGAGCTGGGATCGTTCAGCCTGGAAAAGAGAAGTCTCAGTGAGGAATCTCTTTAATGTGAACAACTATCTGAAAGCAGGATGTAAAGAAGACACAACCAGGCTGTTTTCCGTGGTGCTCGGTGACAAGGCCAGAAGCAGTGGGTGCAAAATGAAACATCAGGAAACACTTCTTTTACTGGGCACTGCCATGGGTTTCCCAGAGCAGCTGTGCAGTCTCCCTGCTTGGAGATGTTCAAAAGCTGTCTGGCCATGGTCCTGGGCAATAAGCTCTAGGTGACTGGTTAAGCAGGAGTTTGGACCAGATCACATCTAGAGTTCCTTTCCAAATTCAAATTTTCTGGAATTCTGTGAAGGGAAAATCAAAAGACCTCTTGATACTGCAAACATTTAAACTACATCTCTACATACCTCACAAAAAATATCATCATTCAAGTCCACAAACTATGAACATCCTAGCATATGAATTTGGGAGTCTGTAACTCTGAAGTCTCTCTCCGCACAGAGGACTGTGTGCCAACTCAAATTACAAATAAGGAACTACACATATTCCTGAAGATGTTCTGGAGAAACTCATGCATTGCTACAGACATGGGCCTACCTATGATTCAGGCATACCTCCATAGTACTACATCTATTTAGCACAGGTTAGGTAATCCTTTAAAACTCTCAGCTTTATGCATAAAATTGAATTTGTACCATACAACAGATAACACGTCTACATTAACATGCCTCAAATTGCTTTATATTTCAGGCTTCTCTCCAGATTAACAGAGGTCCATAACTAGCTCCACAAATATTTCTTCAATTAATGTGGGATAAGTTCCAATAAAATATACTGTAGGGCTATCATTAATTTTATGTCAGTGGTTTTGTGGACACTACATTATAGCATTTTATCTTCTGTTTTTCTTTTTGTGATGCAGTTCATTAAACACATTTCTTCTTAGATCCTGTTTTATTCATTCTGATTCACTAAAGCCCTTTGAGATCAAGAAAAGCCTCCAGGAAATATATACTTGAAACAAACCTGAAACTCTGGAGAATATTAATTTTTTTTTCATATCAATATACTCGGCTCAATTTGTTAAGGTAATATTAAAATTTTAAAATGTGAAAGCAAGGAACTGTGTGGGAATTATTCCCCCTACACACTTTCCTTTTCAAACAAGTAAATTATCTCTATCTTGTTATTTGTAGTAAAAAACAAACCACAAAAAGTTACTACAACACAATGAACACTACCCAGCTACTTACCTTACACATTTTCCTACCACATTTGCTGTAAAATGCATGAATAATTTTGCAAACCAGTAAATGGTTACAGAAGGAAACCATGTTTTATACATACTTTAAATCATCTGGTTAATAAAAGAAGAAATAATTAGAAAGGCTTGTTTTCAAACATGATAGAAGATATCTCACACCAGCCAAGCTCTGAACCTTTTAGACATTTGACAAGTCCCAATACTTATTGAATTGAAGCAAGTGAAACACAGGTGATTAAAATTTTGTAAGTTTATAATTCAAACAGTCTTGTCATGGTTGATTCTTCCATAAAATTTTTCACTTTCATTCAAGAAAACGGAAAGATTCCATAGTCTTGAGTACTTGATTTCCACTTAAAAAAGTAGGTGTTCTGAAGCCATGTTTGGGTTATGTTTCAGTGTTAGATGAATTTATCAGAGGAAGTTAATTTGCGTAGAAGGGAAAGAGAACAGACCAAATGCTGTACCTTTCACATGTAAAGAAAGTTGACAGTGGCCTGTACTTCCATTCACAGTTCATATCTGAGGTTTGATTATAAACAAGTTCCTAGACTACCTTTCTTATTAACAACAAAATTTTTCTGGGGAGACATGCATTTGTTGTTCCTTAGTTCATATTTTCAGGCTTCAGATCTCATTTACTTATGGAAAAGGATAAACAGAATACAGAAGCATCACACCTGTTTTAAATCACCTCCTCTTTATTTTTGAAGGATGCAAAATGGTTTACATACTTGTCCACACTCCTACAAACTAAGTCCAATGAGTTTTTACTGATTATAGACCACTTATGTGCTATGAATTACATCTGTAACCATAACTGGTGTCTCACTTTTCCACAAGTGGGAAAGAGTGAGCCTGAAAAGCCAACTTCTCTTTTAAGACATAAAGCTAAAGTAAATGTAAAGTATGAGGTTACTTTAAATTACAAAGATATTGAAGGAAATAGTATTAATTATTTTGAAATGTTCTTCAAAAATTTTTATTATTTCTGAAACAAACAAGAAATTATGGTAAAATTTGGCCTGAGCTTGTAATTTTTGCAGAAAAACTCTAAATATTTCATTCTTCTCTATCAAGAACTTCTTAGAAGTAAAGTCCATGTGGCATACCTGAAATTTGTCTCTTGGACTATCCATAAGGCAACTATACTGACCGTATGTCATCCAGTAATGCAACAGGAAGTGTCTCATTCACTCACTAACGTATTCTTTGTGGTGTTTCCAAGTTCTGCCAAGTTAAGTCAGTCTGCTCCTATGGAGCATTTTTCTCTTCTGATGAACCCCCAAGGGTCTTATTTTGACTTTAGAGGGAATAGTATGTCATTTTCTCTCTCTCTCTCTCTCTCTCATTTTTTTGTTTGTTTGTTCTAATGTAACAGGCATTATTTTGCATGTTGTTGAAACAGTATTTTATTACAAAATATGGTAGTCTTAAGTTTCCAAGATAACTTGTGCAGCCTTCATGTGCTGATTCCAGGGTTGTTACTTAAAAGTATTTTTTTTACATTTTCATACTCTCTTATTTATATAAAGGTGTCATGAGTTGTAGCTGTATAGTTAAATATGTGTCAGACTATCCATGGAATGTAAGTAATAGATAAAGAGGACAACATAACACAAGCTATCAAAATTAATCAAGACAAATAACTGAAAATTGCTGTTATCTTCTGCCAGTGACACATAATTTTTTTGAGTTGAGCTGCAAAGGAAGAATTTAGCAGTAATTTATCTGAACATCTGAAAACTGAAATGCAGTAGACTTTTTACTACATTTTGCTTTACTTACTGCTGTGCCAGTTATATGAAAAGTAGGACAAAAGTGCACGTTAATCAACTATGTGTTTCATATGAGTAAAATCCTGCATCTTGCACAAATTTCAAGTAAGGATGTGATCCACAATATGCTTTTGATTAACGACACCTATTTCTAGAGGCTTCAGTGGGCTTTGGATTAAGTTCTCAAAGAGAGCAGGGTTTGAGGAACAGAATGAAGCTGTTAAAGTCATGCAAAAATATATGATGCACCACATACCTTCAGGTAAAGCCAGAACTACTGTTTCCCCAGCATCTGTGTACTTTCTTATGCAGGATAATATTTTCAAGGTGGATCCAAATAAGCCATTACATTGACATACATATGTTGGTAATAAAGTGACCAGGCTCTTCTGTGCCGAACTTCCAACCCAGAGAAAAGATTACATATTCTTAGAGCAATGATGTGTTTCATTAGGCTGTGGTAAAATATTCCCAAGGGTATAACAGCATGGATGCTGTACTTGGCCTAACCAGCTCTCAGAAGAAGCAGCAGTGATGACAACTTAATTCAAGCCTTCTAGCTTTGATAATAGCACAGCTTTGAAGTGCTGCTAGGGACATCTTAAATGTTAAAATTGGTCTTCAGTGAAGTGACCTGTAAGTATAGCCTTTGGAAATATTGGTGACATTACAGCTGCTTTCCTTAGACAAGCAAAGCTCACCTCCTTTCAGATGCATTAAGATAGCTTCAGACCCAGCTAGAAGGTTTGCCAGAGAACAAAAAAATTAGCACAGTGTACCTGCCACAGAGATGCTGACCCAACCTATTTCAAAAGGTTTATCATTCTTATTTTCACATGAAAACAGAGTTGTGGTTTCTGATATTTGTATTTATCAGAAAATAAGAAAAAGGTAATGCAGTATCTGAGGAGAAAGCCTAAAGGCACTGGAGTTTGGGATTAGGACTGCTACTCAAAGAAATATTCAGCTGCCAGAGGAGATGAATAATGACTATTATTTTATATAAAGATTTTGCTTGAAACTGCAAAGTATGATCTGAAGAAATCTTCAATATTCTTTACAACTCTTTATTTTTGAGCCCAAAGGCTTTGACTGTTTCACCCATGGTCTCTCTGGGCAGCAGATTCAGTACAAGTGGTCATTATCCTTGCCATAGTTCACCAGCTCATTTGTGCTACTTCATGATGCAGAGCTACAGCTTCAGTCAATTAGGGCTAAAAGTAATGTGTTGGGGTTTGTGGCCTTTTTTTTTTTTTTTTTTTCCTTATGCTAGTCCTGTTCACAGGTATGTGGTTTTGTGGTACTTACACTAAATTTTGACCTTGTCATTATGCGCAATCGTCTTGAGTCAAGAGTGTTGTCTCATTTACGAAATAGGAAATGAATACCTGGCTTAATGACACCTTTGTTTTCCTTCCACTTAATGAGACTACATTTAAAATATGGCTTTCCCATCTCTTTAAAGCACCAGAAATCAGCAATAAGACAAAATGACTGTATAATGCTCACCCTAGCTCTCCATGTACTAATATGAGCATCTTTTTCTGAAAGTTTTTTTAAACTATTATTTTTTGTTCATCAAGAAAATTTGAATTCAGATTGTTTCCCCAAATCCATATTTCTGTGTCCTTGTAAATACTTATACCAACAGAAAGGAGGGGATAGTAGCAGGTAGGAAACTGTGGTCTGAGCACTATAATACCAGAAACATTTCTCAGACTAAAGGCTGAGTGACTGCATTCTGAAGCATGCACTCTTTCCTTGGATGCTCTACAAAGGTGGTGAAAAAAAATCAGAGTTGACAGAACATTCAGTTTTGTCCAAAATCTGGATTCTAATACCAACTTTCACATGCACACTGTATGGAAAGGCAGCACTTTGAGTTACATATTTTCAGCTATGGATTTAAATTTCTACTGACGTTAGAGACTGCACATGGATGAAATTAAATTAAGGGATTTCAGAGAGTTCAAGGGAGAATGCAGGTGTCCATATAGACAGCCTTATTTTAGGCCTGTTCCTCTTGGATGAGTGGTTAGATCAAGTCTTTAACAATTTTGATCAGAAAGTAACTATGTATTCTTACAACCAGATGTGAATCAAAACATTCAAGTTAAATAGGGCATTCAGTACTATGGAAACATAGTAGAATGTTCATAATAAAGTAGTATTTTAAAGAAAACTTTTTACTGGCAGCATGAGATTCAATACCATTTTCTCATATTTTCCCAGTGCTCTGCCTTATATTTACTAGGATTCAGAAGGCTTCCTTTACAAATTGCTTTAATATTTCTGTGAAGGTAACATGATTGCCCAATTAAATACTGAAAATTTTTTATTTGTTTTTTTAAAGCATAGAGTTTAAAAGGAAAGTGTAAACAATTAATTTTGTAAATTTTTTTACAAAGGCATTTACTGCACCCAAACAGAAATTTTCTGCCAGGTATCCTTTTAATTCCATAAGCAGAAAGTCCAGAGAAATGAAAAGACAAGATAGTTACGACCCTACTTTAATAATAACATCTCAGTGTTACTCATTTCATAGATTGTGAAGTCACTTTGAGGACCAGTCAAAAATTTGAAAATATTTTCATTCAGATATTTGCATTGCAATCTCTTCCTGCATGTCTACCTAATTTTTATACATATGAACCACATTTAGCAGTGGTGGGAATGGTGGGTATGTACATGTACTGCAACACCTTTCACAAAAATTAACATGAAATGAAAAACCCCAATGTATTTGCCTATGGCACTGACATGTCCCCCATGTGCAGGAAGGGCAAAGATATTTAAATTAGAGGGTTGTTTTTTCAAAATGAGAATAGTTACGGTTGTGTGCTTGATCTGAATTAGCACCAGAAATTTTCAAATTCCCTTTGAAATAATGCTTATAAATGTTTTTTACATTTGAGATATTGCAAAAATAAAGGAGATCTTCATATATAATACTCCAAGCACCCTTTTCAAACGTGGTTGAACTTAGAAATAACAATGTTCAAAATCTTTCATTAGTGAACTCAGACTCAATGCAATGAATTCCTATTCATGCTAAAATTGTACAGCTCATTTGACCTGCAAGACAGAAAATTCTACTTCACTTTTAGAGGTTTGAAAAAATAAGTGATTTTGATGCATAACCACTTTTTAAAATATAATAATTAGGACATTTTAAAAGTGTTTATCTCTGTTATTAATAAATATTTGCAATAAGCCAGCATTTCCAAGATTAATCATCAATAACCTGGAAGCATATTATCTGCTTTACATATCTGGCATCGCACAGGCAATCTAACTTGTCATGGTAAGGAAGATGTTTCTCTGCACATCACCTGTGTATGACAGCTGACAGGCAAAAGATTCAATTACATGAAGAAAAAACGTGAAAAATTTCATTCATCATGCTAATAGAGGAGTTCTTTTACAAGAATTAACTGGGAGACTTGGAAATACTCAACTAATCAAATATACAACTTACAAATATATGAAGGAATAGAAAATAGATAAGCTTTCTTTAACACTGCAAAATGGTAGATCAGTGATCCCCGTATGCCAGTGTCAGGCTAGCTCAGAGTGTAATGGGCCCTTGGGTAAAAGACAGAAAAAATACAACAGGCATTATATCTGTTTTTTCTAGGTTATATTTGTGATTCATGCATAAAAAAAGAGAAAGCAGTATTTTATGACTTGAGATGGCAGAAAGCTCAGACAACTCGGAGGTGACCCACAAGAAATGTAAACCATTAAATGGTAGCCACAGTAGTTCTGTCTAATGTGTTTAGGACTGCCACATCAACCTTTGAGAGTTAAAAAAAAATAACTACAATAAGCTTCATGATACACTCTCCAAGACTTATGTCGGGACTATGTGAAGTTTCTCACTTGTCATAATTATTTTCATTGCTTGGGTTATGTCCAACAGAAAGGAAGGAAACAGTTGCTTCAAAGAGAACTTTCAGGAACATAATGAATGGGCCAAACAATCCTTATCTATCAAATTCATCTAAATTTTTAATAACATTCTTTTTCATTTTCTGCTTTAAAACATATACAGCTGACTCAAAGATTTCAGCAGCTAACACCAAATGGTTTTGATATGTCATCACAGTTGTCTCATATTTTAAAATGTCAGTGTGATAGGTTGCCACTCAGGAAAGATTCATCAGTTATATCCTGGCTTCTACTATTAATTTTCAGACTGATTTCCAGCAAAAAACTCATCTATATTTCCTTGCATGTTAAGAGGTCAAAATGGTGCCTTTGGGTCCACAAACACCCTACACCCAAACTATCTATAGTGTTCAAAGGTGAGGTCCAAGCAGAGAGAACCTTTAGCATTATACCAAAAAGCACATCAAAAAAGTGTCATGCTCACTACTAGAGTGACATGGACCAAGTGAAAAAGGTGTGTGGATAGCAAACATAAGCAAAGGGAAAATGTTTAAGGATTAATTTAGTAACAAAAGTTTAGAGAGACATTTCACACAACCATGGAATTTAAATTTGAAAACTAAACATATTTAAGAAACTGAAAATTTTTGGCTGGGTTTATCAAGACCTCATCCTGTCTTGATTGAGCAGAGCAACTCTGTATCTGTTTAATAACCAGGCCTGTTGGAAATTCAACTATTAAATGTTCTTAAATCTAAGTGCCTTAAAGATCTTAAATCCTTTGATGCATTTTTCATATCTCTAAAATAGATGCACAGTGCTGAGCAGAAAATCATTTATTCAAATACATGTTGATGTCTGTGAAATCAGGTCATGAAGTTATGAGTTGTCCCCTCAGGGCTTATTCCCTTATCAGGGAAACTTTACCTCTTACTACTGCATACCAGTGTATGACAATACCTCCCTTCAGAATAACTTAGTTTTTTATAGGCCAAAACGTTCCAAATTACAGGCATCAGAAGGCAGGCTTTCTTGCATTACTGAATTTTTTATACCCAAGGAAAAAAAAAATCCATTGCACCTTTGTAATCACCAAAATTCACTTTAAGATGCAGTTATACTTAAATATATCTTTTTCCTATTTTCAGCAAAGGTATAATTCTAATAATAGGAAAATAAGGATGTGAGCAGTAAAAAACCAAATATATAGCTGAAATCTGATGATAAATATTACTAGGAGCAGGATTCATCCTTTAACACTTAGGCAGTGGGCTAATTCAGGAATCTTTCTCTGAGTGCTCTCAGTCTGTGTCATCTTTGTGACCATGTTCAAATACAATCCTCCTGTCTTTCCTCCATACACCTTTGGAAAAGTTATTCCATTGAAAGCACTCCATATACTGCCCCAGGTTATAATGACTCACAATTTGCCCATATCCTGCTCTGTGTAATAGGTCACATGCCAGAGAAGAGCATGAAATGGCATCTTTACCATACTTACCCCATAAAATTCATCGTAGAAGCTCACTTTCTTTTCATCATGGAGACCACTTAAAACATATTAATAATACCACAGAAAATTTGACATCTTGAAAGGAACACTTTTTACTTGCAGAAGTTTTTGGCATCCTAAATATCTATTGACACTCCTCAAGAGATTTTGTTGTGGGTTTTTTGTCTTTCAACCTATTGCATCAGACTTTGAAGAAATTATCTAAACCAACAGACTACACACTAGGCTGGGTAGAACATAATAGTCTTCTCAGGTCTTTTGTTTGAGCTAAAAGACAGTGTAGCTAGGCATGAAAATTATATAAGAAGTGCAGGCAGAGGAAAAGAGCACATAAATTTCAAGTGGCTTGATTTAATAACTTACTGATGAATTCATTCAGAATCTAATTATCAAGCACACCACATAGAGATTCAAGAATATCACAAACCAGCCATCCTAATTAAATGATAAAAGTTTGATTATTTCTAAATTACAGAAAAAATTATGGAAAGATAAGTAAAGCTATGAAAATATTACACTGTTAAAGCACGAGTGTACTGGTAAGATCACAGCTCATATCTGTCCTTTTAGTATTATATTTATAATACTATAATTTTAGTATTTATATTTTACACTTTGTGGGATGCAAACAACATCCATATAACTTTCAGAATCTGTATTTGTGTAATTCCTTTGCAGTCAATTTAGCCATCAGAATCCCCTTTCAGACTAGGATCACAGCTTGTTCACTAAGATAGAAGTTAGGCTGGTAAAAGACATTATTAATTAGAAGAAAGGGTTCAAAGCAGATTTGGGAAAGAGGGAGCAGTTTTGCTTAAGTGACCTTGCAGCTGGGAATACCAGAGTGGGAAAACCCCATTTATTACACCTACTCCTGCTTTATCCTCTGCCTGTCTTGAGAAGTAGAATTCCTGCTTAGAGATAACACACTCTCACAGGCCTGAGCCTCCTGCTGGGGGAGAGACAGATCAAAAGCTCAGAGATCATAAAAAGCACACAGCATATTGGTAAACTACATGTGCATGAGTCTTTTGATAAACTGGTGGAAACAAGAGGCTTGCCATAGGCTAGGATCAACTAAGCTTAATAGTTCCTGCTTTTCCTGTTTGTGGCTCTGCCTGGGTTTTACTTTAGGATCCTCCATACAGACAGGTAATTAAATAAATTTACTCTGCATTTCAGCCATGGCTTTATGGTTGTCCTGGCAACCTACTTGATCCAATTCACAGTCTTCTTTACATAGGAGTTTGCAACAGTGTATCAAAATAGCTTGTTCTTAGCTGGGACTATGTTGTGAACTATCACTATTTCAACCCTATTACAATTTTCATCAATAGTGTACCCTGTTTTTCTCAGAACTACATTACTTGTGCAAAAACGAACGTACTAAAATTATGCATATTTATGAATCTGTATGTTTGGTCCTCTTTTCTGATGAACTGAAGAATATATCAACTTTTTAATATAAATATTAATTTTTATTTTGCAGAAATATTTTTTTCTATTGCAACATAGAAAAGAGAAATACTCATTTTAGAAATGTAAATCTGTCACAGGATGCTCTTTAACACTGTCTAGCTCTCACTTTCCAGAAATAATTGAGAATCTTTTGCTAGGATGTGTGAAGAGGCTCTCATATTTCGTGAACTGTAAACTTTTTATTAAACAGTTACCTTAGTTTCCATTTAATTCTTAAGTCTTTTATTTTGTAATGTACAATTTTGCTTTCACTGAACCAGAAGAAAGGAGGCAGGAACTTGTATTTACAGAATTATAATACCACTAAAAAAAAACCTAAATGGAAACAATAAAGTTGAGTTGCTTTCTTTTTCTTAGTATATTAGTAATGGGCTTTGTCATTTCCACAGATACGCTGTCCTAATCAGCTGGTTGAGTGGATTGGTTTCCTAAATTAACCATACATATCTAATTTTCATATTTTTCAGTTACAAGCTTCAAGCAATTCTTGTGTCAAGAATACACTCAAATATTTGGCTTTCTTGCCCATTATTCTTTTAAATAAGCTTAGCCTCTCATAACAGGGAAGCAAATTGTGCCTTGTGATCTTTACATCTATCTTAGGAGCAGGAAGCAGAATGGAAAGTGGTACCATGGCCTTATTCTGTCTTAAGAGTATAAGATCACTTTAGGTATATGAAAAGTTTTTCCTTCCTGGTAAAAGCCTAGGTGCAACAAACGTCAGTAGACTAAAGGTAGAGCTTGTAAAATGTGTGAATGGGATTGCCCAATATAGTTGTTGGCTGAGGCTGTGTTGGGATATCAAAGCAGAATTTGACATCCTTCATATTTGCAATCTCTGCCTCCTGTGTAATAAGCTTCAGTGGCAGTGATCTCAGAAGTAGTCAAGCTTAAATAACTTAATTTAAGAAGAAAGAGCATCTGCTAATGGAGAGTTCTCTTAACTCTGGAGTCACATTTGCTCAATTTGGTTTTGTAATGCAGGACCAATGTGCCAGCCAGGGCTCTGTTGAGCAGAACCCTCTCTAGTCCAATGCTCCCGTAAGCCAGAAGGAATTCCTCCCCACAGAAATCTCCCCTTTCCCTCTTTGTCAGGGTTGATTTTTTTCCTTTTAATTTCTGTGATACCATTCTAGGTTTGGAGTAACTTTCCTCCGTTTGCATTTTTGTGGGCTAAATGAGTGTGCAAATGATTATGTCTTTTGCTGCTCTCCCCAGCCATTACTGATTTGACTTATTCCCTCTTCAAGCACACAAGCTAAGAAGACCATAAAAGTTCTCTGCAATCCCACAAAACATACTCTCCCTGGATTCACAATGTCTTTCAACTTCTTAAGATGATCTCAGTTTATTAAAGTTATCTGTGATGGCAATAATTGCAAAACTGATTCTGCTCTGCCACTATTGGGGAAATTTTTTTTCTTACCTTATTATAAAACTGAGTCTGCATGTGTAGTGCCTGACTTGTATCTCTCCTCAGCTCATGCATCATCTGCATTTGATAACAAATATCATCTAATCACATGGATGAAACAATCAAAGGTAGGGAAATAATAAAATAAAATAAAATAAAATAAAATAAAATAAAATAAAATAAAATAAAATAATTAAAAAGATCAAGGGAAAATTCCCTAAAAGATTATGGAATTGTTTAAATGTCAGAGAGATGTATATGTTAACAGTACATTGACCCATTCTTAAACCTGGCTCAGATAAAATTCCCCAAATACAGAGTAACTAATGTAATATGTACCAGATGTAGAAGGACACAGCCTTCTCCAGTCCACAAATACTGGTTAATGCAATTTCATCACTCTCAGTTCACCAGCACCATATATTGCATGGATCCTTATCCACATGGAACTTCATGCAGCAGCACCCTGAAGAACATCATGATCATTATTTTGCTACAGGTGTTACAGACTTAATCACACAGTTATACCCAGGCAAAATTTGATAAAATATGTAAGGTTTAACTGACTGAATTTGGATATAAGAAGGACAACTACACAGATAAGAAAACCAGGAAGAGGGAATTTCTTAGGATGAAAATATTAGAAACTTTCCAGTAGAGTCTACTTTAATAACAGTTTCTTCAAAATCCTCTTTAATTTGGAGCCAAAACTTGCCCTCTGGAAGAACATTGCATTTACCATAAAGATGGTCCAAATCCCTAACCTAGGAACCTCTCTAAAGTTTCAAATTAAATGAAATGAACAGTGATTTTTAGTTAATGAATTTCGTATGCATTCTTGAGAGAAATTTTTTAGCAAGAAAAGGAACTGTCCATAACTTGGGTTGTTAGAGTTGCTTATGAATATCTCATATATCTAAATAGTGAATCCTCAAAAGAGCAGAGGGAGAGAGAGCAAAATTTGATATCCCAGGACTTGCCCCATATTTGCAATGTCCCCTGTGTAATAGCCCTCAGTGGCAGTGATCAAAAGCAATCAAGATGAAATCACTTAATTTAAAAAGAAAAAACCTCTGCTGATAGAGAGCACTCTTAACTCTGGATTGCTCAGTCAGTCCTGTACTGAAATTAGAAGAGAACCAATTTTTCCTCAGCATTTTAGAACCACATAGCACATCTCATAGAAAAAAAAAAAAAAAAAAAAAAAAAAAAAAAAAAAAAAAAAAAAAAGGTCCCAAATTAGAATAACTGGAGTTTCCAATTAAGCAGTGATTTTGAGAAAGAATAACAATTCCATGTTTTAAATTCAGTTGTGTTGCCATCATTTTAAGCTGAAGGACAGACTTTCAGAACTATAAACACATTGCACTGTCTAGAATATGCTCACTTATCAAGTATGAAAAAGTATTCACAAATAAAGACTTAAGTATGGATGAAAGTGAAAAAAAAAATAAAAATTCTCATACCATGTCCCACCACTGTTAAAGTGTTAAGTGCAGGAGTTCCTTCTTATGGATGTGCTTGTAGGGTAAGACAGTTGTCCAAGTCTTACTTGCAGGCCAGAAACCAGAAAATTAACGTGTGAAATCTCAAGCTGTGAAAAACTTAATTTTTTCTTTGAATTTTGCAAGATAAATTGTAAATGGAGATGCAATAACCTTAAAATGTAGCATTCAACAGTTCCTATCTTTTCCTTTTACTTATCTTTATAGCTATACAGTCCTTACAGAGAGCTTTCTCTAGCTTTTCCTTCTGTTTGGGTAAGAATTTGCAACAAATGCAGTAGGAGACTCAAGATGCTTAGATCTTACCTGTGTAAAGGAGAATGGAAAGAAAAATGAGGGGAAAAAAAGCAGTGGGTTTGGTTTTGGTTGGTTGGTTGGTTGGTTTTTGTGGGGGTTTTTTTGTTTGTTTGTTTGGTTGGTTGGTTTGGTTGGTTTTTTGGGTTTTGTTTTGTTTTTGTATATTATATGATGACTTAAGAGAAGACTTCCACAAAGACTTCCAGAATACCACCATTTTGGATTTGAAAGTATGTTATAGTGAGGTAATACAATGTTTTTAACTCAATTTTAATATTGCAATTACCTTGTACTTTCTCTTACATTTGTGCATATTGCTTAGACCATTTATCTCAGTCTCTGTTTTAGGAAATCTTCATACACCTCATATTTTCACAAGTAGGAAATAGTTGCTTAAGCAACTTGAGTTAATCTAGGCTTAATTGTCCAGTAAAACAGATATCTGAAATGATGTGTTAATTGTTATAGTAGCAAGTTTTTAACTTCATTTCTCTGAAATTGCTAGACGATACTTTAGTCACATATAGTTAAATTTCAGGGTTTTAGTGTTGATCCATCATCTATATATATATTTTAAAGGATTTTAAATAAAACTTGTAATTAATTTATTAAAAGTATTTACATATTCAAGACACTGGAAACAGTAAATGATCTACATAATTGTTTGTGTGTGTGTATATCCTTTTGTTTATGGCATTCACAAGGAAATATTATGTCACTGTTACTAAGCAAAAAAGCTCCTCTGAAGCATTTTAACATCATTATGGGCTTCAAAGGAGGAAACAGCTTTCATATAAGCTGTTTCATGCCTCTCAAAGCCCTGGAAAGCATATTCCCTTTTTATTTTGGTTTGGGCTTTGCCTGGGTTTTCCCCCTCCCACTCTGTTATTCTCAACAAAATTCTGATTATTTTATTTCTTTCATTCTTCCTAGGATTTTCTGAAAGTTTGCCAACACCTAATGAGACAAAGAACTGCTCCCCCTACCCGAACTTCTGACTCATCCCAGGAATTCAAGGTATAGATTAATTCTCTTCTTCAAGACTTTGTATTCTTTTCCAAAGCATTTTCTGGTAATACTTGTAAACTTGCAAGGATAAATTAAGTTAACAAAACAAAATAAAGAATTCCTTAGAACAGCAGAATAAGTACTGGAAAGGGATGCATATTTTTTTTAGATTTTCACTTCTTCCACTTTCCCATAGAACACTTGAGGTAATACAAAGGTCTCCCTATGACTCCCTCCTCTGTTGCATCAAGACCAATATTGGTGTCTGCTACTTCAAAGCCCTGTTAGCCTGAGCACTAACTAACAGGCAAAAAGTGACCAGCGTTTTCTTGAATCTGAGGCAAAAGCCAAGGCAATCCTGGACACAGTCACAGCTGCAATGTCAGGAACAAGCATGGAAGAGTGTCATTGGTTCTCTGCTCCTAGAGGTTGCAGACCATGCTTTCCACCAGGCAAACTTAATGTAATCAGAGTGGTTTTCTTCCTTCAAGTACATGGAGGGAGCATCTGGATATTCATACAGTCATAGAATAATAGAATGGTTAGGGCTGAAAAGGGTCTTACATGTCATCCAACTCCAAACCCCCTGCCACTGGAAGAAAACCTTCCACTAGAAGGTATGTGAACCCCATCCTGTCTGGTCTTGAACACGTCAGGTAGTCCACAGCCTATCTGGTCAACCTCTTTCAGTGCCTCACCACCCTCACAGTAAAGAATTTCTTACTAACATCTAATATATACATCTACCTTCTTTCAACTTACACCCATTCCCCCTTGTCCTGTCACTATACATCTTTCTAAAAAGTCCCTCTCCATCTCTCTGTTAGGCCCCCTTTAGGTACTGGAAGGTGCACTACAGTCTCCCCAGAGCCTTCTCTTCCCCAGACTGAACAACATAAATTCTCTCAGCCTGTCAGAGGAGAGATGTTGCAGCTCTGTGATCAACTTAGCAGTTCTCTTCTACACCCTTTCCAATAGGAGCATATCTTTCTTGTGTTGGGAGCCCCAACCTAGATACAGTACCCCAGGTGAGGTCTCATGAGTTCAGAGGGAAAGAATCATCTCCCTTGACCTGCTAGTCAAGGATCTTTTGATGCTGCCCAGGATGCAGTTGGCTTTCTGGGTGAAATTAGGATTAAAGAAAAGTTCCTATCTCCAAATACATGTAGGCAATCTATTATCATTTTCTGACTAAAAATACATGTAAAATTTAATTCAGGAAAGATCTGCTCTGGAATTATATAATGAAAAATTTTGTTGAGGCACAGCAAATGTGTGCACATTAATGTCTTGCCAGTAGTAGATTTTTTCCATAGTCACTGACAGAGCCATCTGGTTTAACAGTCCTACTCCATGTCTGTTTAGAGACAGTTTCATTTCTAACCTTCTGGTGAACTTAATGGAAAGACATAATTGGCTGGTTTCAATTTACATTCTAAACACAGCACATGACAATTGAAGGAGGAGAACTAATTTCAGTCTTGACTTATAACTAACATAAATATCTGCAAAATGTATGTATGTGTTTAATTTTCCAAGCATTTGGCCTTCATTGATAAATACATACACATACAAAAGGTTGATATATCTATTAAAAATAGATTATATACAACATTTTTGAATATTTAACAATAAAAACATTCTCATTACAATACAAAAGGCTCATGTCAAGGCATTCTCATATCTCCATGGAATATTTTTCCTGCATTGTACCATGGCAATGAACCTTTAAGGAATTTTGTTAGTAAATGTGGCAAAAACATTGATTGTGAATTTATTTTTCTTATAATTCATGTATGTTTTCTTTCTCTTTAGAACTTCTGCCCTTGTTAGATGGGGGATTTGAACAATTCTTTTTACAATTATGCCACAGATTCCAAGGTCAAAAGTTTCCAAAGTTTCTGGGTAGAAATAGACAGGAAAGAACAACAAATGTATCAAAAATACAGAGAAATTTTCATAGCTACCCACAAGAAAAGGCTGAGAGCACATACAGCTTAGCTGTGAGAGCTCTCAGAAGTATGTCCTCTAAAACCTCATCAAGAAATCCAATATTATAATTATAGAGACAACCAAGCCTGGGTTTTTAAAGGAAGCTAACCACCCTTGTCATAACATGCTAAGACCGTATGTGCTACTTTGTCATAGGAACGAATTGTGGCTTCTCCCTATAAAATTAAGGTCAGCATTCTCACCCAACCAAATATGTTTACACATGTAGACTATGATTAAGATTGTGCCTTTTCTATAAACTGTAGAAGATAAGGCTAGCTTGTGAAAAGTCTGAAGGGTACCAATAACTACATCTCTTCTTTAAGACAGTCTAGATGATTCTCAGTTGTTACAACATTAGAACATTATATAGAGGCATTTTTTTAACTCTGGCCATGTCAGTCTGGTCCTGCATTACTTTGACAAGATATGCAGTATGAGTTCATGGAGATTCATCACTTTGCCTCAAATCTCATCTCCCCAGATTAAAAGATTTGAAAATAAAAACAATACCAGCAAGAAGAAAGTGAAACTATGCCCTCAGCTTGGTGTGGAAACCTATTTACAATTATCATGAGAACTCAGCAAAAAACAAAAAAGCTGTCTTCCATTTTCTTACTTGAAGTATATATCTCAGCCATAACAGTGGAGGTTAATGGTAGCTGAATTTTTAATATCCTGTTTTTTTTCCTGGGTAACAGCAAGAATATTTTACAAACAAGTAATCTGAACCAGGAAGTCAGGGTTCATAAGAATCACTGACTCATTCAAATTTCACAGCACACATAGAGTCACAGAATATGCTGAATTAAAAGGGACACCCATGACCCCCATGAATTATCGAGTCCAACTCCTGGTCCTCAAAAGTTACACCATGTGCTTGAGAGCATTGTCTAAATGCTTCCCAAACTCTGTCAGCTTGGTGCTGTGACCACTACCATGGGAAACCTGTTCCAGTACCCAACCACCCTCTGGGTCAAAAACTTCTTCCTGATATCCAAACTAAACCTTTCCTGAAAAAACTTCAGGCCATTCCCCCAGGTCCCATCACTGGTCACTACAGACAAGAGATCAGTGCCTTTACTTCCCCTCCTAAGCAGCTTGTAGACTGCAATGAGGTCTCCCCTCAGTCTCCTCCAGGCTGAATAGCCCAAGTGACCTCAGAGGGGAATCCACATGAGGAGGAGCTAAGTCCATCACCATCCTCATGGCACTCTTTTGGACACTCTCCATAGTTGAATTATATAGTTGAATTATCTGTTTTATATTGCGGCACCAAAACTGCCCTCAGCACTCCAGGTGAGGCCGCCCCAATGCAGAGCAGAGCAGGACAATCCCCTCCCTTTCCCAGCTGGCCATGCTGTGCCTGATGCCCCCCAGGACAGGGTTGGCCCTCCTGGCTGCCAGGGCACAGCTGATTCCTGTTCAACTTGCCATCAACCATGACCCCCAGGTGCCTTTCCACAGCTTTGCTTCCCAGCGTCTCATTGCCCAGTCTATCCACACATCCAGGGTTACCACATCCCATGTGAAGAATCTGAAACTTGCCCCTGTTGAACTTCATATAGCTGTTCATTATCACAGGTTCTTCACTCTTAAAAAGAGGGTCACAATTATGTTTGATGGAGTGCATAACTGTCCAGTTCAGAATGCAAATAAATAAGACATAATCAGTGTTTTCTCTGAGTAATGTAATAAGTTAGAAGGCTGACAACATGATCATTATTAAATTTCAAGTTTACATCTGTAAAAACTACTATTTTAAGCCTGTATAGTTGTTCTTCCAGAAATGCCCCTACTGTGAGTATTTCTTATATCAGTTAATAGCAAGATTAAAATGTGTTGGAAAGCAAATATGATTTTAATGTTACCCTTTGAAGAGTACGTGACATCTGCATTCACTGCACTCATCCCACAAGTACTATTAGGAGTAGTTGCTGCCAAGCATTCCCTAAGTCCCTCAGCCCACTGTGAGAATAAATTCATTTTTTCAGCTCTGGAGAAAATAAATTTAAATGATGTGCTTTTACTGAACTGTGCCCTAATTACACATAATATTAAATGGCAATTACAGAAGATACAAAACAAGCTTCAAGTGATATTTAGGATTTGAAAAGGTTTTCTCTTTTTTCCCTAAACTCTCTTTAACAAATCATGTCAATTAATGATTTGGGTTTCTTAATTTCTATAATTCATTCAAGAAAAAAAAAAAAAAAAACAACCTAAACAGATAGAAAAAGATAACATCTGCCAATTGTGTAACCATGACAACACCAAGTCCAGATGTAAAACAGCTTTTTTTGCCACTAAACTCTCACTAAAAAGAAAGCTATTAGCTGATTTTAACTTATAGGTCCAGGGGAAGTGAGATTAAACAGAAAATTAGCATAGATTTCTGTTGCTTTATTAAATGTTCTTCCTGTATTAACCAGACTCTGGTATAAAGTGTAATGCCACTGTAACACAAATATAATAGGTAGCAGATAATAGAGACTTCTTTCAGAGCCAGTGATCCAGCCCTACAGCATTTGCACAGATCAGAGGAAAGTGGAGTTATGAAAAGATGTATGTGACTGCATAAAGTAGAGACTGTGATGAGGAAGAAC
The DNA here is from genome assembly GCA_027886175.1 of Phylloscopus collybita. Classification (NCBI taxonomy): domain Eukaryota; kingdom Metazoa; phylum Chordata; class Aves; order Passeriformes; family Phylloscopidae; genus Phylloscopus; species Phylloscopus collybita. Next base: position 40,564,025 of record JAJNNQ010000137.1, on the reverse strand, counting down.
ACCTCTGGAAATCTTTCTTGGGAAGAGTTTGGGAAGAGGCTGGAGCTACACCTAAGACTCAGGTCTCACAACTGGGTCACAATGACCCCAGTGCAGTATTACAGGAAGAGGAGAAGAGGGCCTAGAAAGCTGAAGAGGGAGAAAGGACCTGGGGGTGCCAGCAGTGTGCCCAGATTGCCAAGAGGGCCAACAGCATCCTGGGTGGCATCAAAAATAGTATCTAGGACACAACAGTGTGTAGTAGTAAGGTAGTGATTGTCCTAATTTGCTTGGCCCTGGTGAAGCCCCACCTCGAGTCCTGCACCCCTCACTTCAAGCAAGACATGAAGGGGCTGGAGTGTGTCCAGAGAAGGGCAACAGAGCTGGTGAAGGGTCTGGAGCACAAGTCCTGTGAGGAGCAGCTGGGGGTACTGCGGTTTTCTAGCTTGGAGGAAATGAGGCCTTATTTCTTTCTACAACTACCTGAAAGGAGCTTTTAGTCAGATGGGGGTCAGCCTCTTCTCCCAGGCAGCTAGTGAAATGACAAGAAGCAATGGCCTTAAGCTGCACCAGGAGGTGTATTAGCAAAATGGGGTATTAGCAAAGATGTTTTCATCAAAAGGGTTGTCAAGCATTGCAACAGGCTGACCAAGAAAGTGGTGGAGCCACCTAAATTATTCTGTTATTTTACATTATCCGTCTCTGCCAAGTGTAATATAATGTGTTCTGCTTCTCCTGATTCCCTCTTTTCTGTTTTGCACTCTGGACTCTTGAAATGAGCAGAAATAAAGTAGGATAAGAAAACTGAATGTCAAAGGCTAAACTACATATAGTATAATTTTATTGTAAAGACAGATAGTCTCTCAGAAATTACTGTGGGGGTGATGCGGGCAGGAACTGGACTTGATTGCTGTGATAGCTGTTTTCTTTTTAATGAAGCATCAGTTTCATCACAGAATTTAAAGCAAGGTAGCAGTTTACAGCACTCATGTACAGCACAGCAGTAGCAACAGCAGCAGCTCCATGCAGCCCCAGCAGCAGCCCACAATCGCCCCCAGCAGCAGCCCCAATAGACCCCAATAGCTGTTTTCAATAGCTCCTTACAAAAGCTGTTTACAATAGCTCCCGATCTCTCTGTTACAAAGCATCTTAAGCCAATAGTATATTACTAGAAATTACAGACAGTTGTTTTGACCAACCAAATTAAGCACACGTACACCTATTTCAAACAATAGTTGTTTGTAAGCTTCTCTATTAACAATACACAATACTTCTATTAAGTTTAAAACCTTCTACTATCTTGTCTGGCATATGTTTTCTGCACTGTTATGACTTATTCAGGCCAAACCTAAAAACTCGGCCTTTGTTTTCCATGTCCTTGTTCGCTATACTATTATATACTACTGTATCTTTCTTAGTTCCCAACTTTTCTCAGTTGCTGCAAATTCTGAGATCTCAGCTTTTTCTGTTTGAGGCCTGCTTTTTCAGCTCCTAAAAATCTTCTTTTGCTTTTAGTGTTTCCCACAGTCTCCTACTGAGAGCTAAAAGGTACTGACCATGAACTTAGGATGGATGGTTTGATCCTATATGGATCTCTGCCTGTATTGAAGGCCTCAGCATCCTGGCTGAATACAGAGTAAGTGAAAAGATCAAGTACCTTTTCTTTAACTTTCTTCATCCCTGAGTGGAAGATACATTCACTGTGGGAATAAAATTTAAAGCTAAGAAAATAAGAATGTATCTTTTAAGAATTCTGAAGGAGACTTCTCTAATTTTTATCTAACTTTTTGTTTTGTATAAAGTGATATCCAAAACTTCAATTGAAGCTTCTTTGCTTTGAGAACGTCAGAAGCTAGTAAATACTTGTGAGACTGCATATTGCTTTGGTATAAATTGGCAAAAATTGTTTAAGTCCTGAACAGTGTAGTTGGAATTTACTGCTAGCAGACATCTATACTGTGAAGATCTTTTAAAACTCTGAAATGCAATACCACTGAACTCATATAATCCATGGCCATTTTTACACCTGTGGATTCTACTGAAAAATACTTGGAGCTTTGAATAGGGGCATATGAGAGAAGCCTTCAGTTCACTGTGAGACTAGCATTCTTCAGTTCTGGAGAAACTAATTTTTAAAAATGTCATTTTACCTTTTTTAGGTCAGGATAATCAAGTGTGTCCCATCATTCTTGGTGTGTCGCAACATAGCACTTACAAAGAAGGGCAATGTAACTGCCGAAGCATTTGGAGCACAAATCAAGATGAGGAGTAACTGAGGGAGCTGCGGGTGCTTAGCCTGAGGAAAAGGAGTTTAAGGGGAGACTTTATCACCCTCTCAAACTACCTGAAAGGAGGTTGTAGCAAGGGGAAGTAACAAGAGATTGGATAAGGAGAAACAGCCTCAAATTGTTCCAGGGAAGTTTATATTACATATTAAGGTTGCCTGAGCAGTGAGACTGACTGTCCAGGGAAGTGGTGACATCACCATCCCTGGAAGTGCTCAAAATATGTGTAGATGTGGCACCTGGGGGCATGTTTATTTGTGGACCTGGTAGTGTTAGATTAACAGTCAGACTGGATGGTACTAGAGAGTATTTCAAACCAAAAAATATAAAATTCTATGATATCAATATTAGACATCTATTATATATTACCAGTCTAAGTAATTTGTCCGTGTAGTGACACTTCTTAGAAGAATCACATATTCTGAGCCTGATTTTAGACTTTGAATATTCTTGATAAGACTCTGTTGTCAGATTTAATTTGAAGTGGAATATATATTAAAATATGGAAAAGCATGTGTGTATATATATATATATATATACACAAATACACACTGTGCCACAAAGTGAATTCCAATTTATTTTTTCTATTCAACATGTTCCTGATCAATATTTGACTACTTTGGCAAACATTTTTCCAATAAGCACAGAGTCTTGGCAGAGCACAACAAGGATGCTGACAGACTGCTTTGGTGCAGATCTAGGCTAATTTAATTACTAGCAAGAGTCTGTAGCCAGGAACTTTGGACTTGCTTTTTTATGTCATCAAGCTGTAATTCTTATTTCCATTATGTTTAGTAAAACCCAAAGGAAAAAAACTAATGCAGCAATGAATAGATATAAGAATAAATTTGATTACATCTTGTCTATTTAAGGCAAATCTGCAGCAGGTGAAAATAAGCATAGTTTCATGAAATTCAAGAGAGGCACTCAAAGTCAAGATGACAGATGTCTATGGTCTCATATAGGTTTGCGCTATACTTGGGATTAAATCATAACATCTTACTATGTCTTTGCAGAGACATATTCTGGATAGTTGTATTGCTTTGACTCAGCAGCATTAAATCTTGCAATGAGTTGAGAAAGAAATAAAGCCAGGAGGGAGGCAAAGATGACTTAATATAAATACCCATCTTCAAAAAAACATGTTAAAAAATCATGTCAAATGATTATCATGTTACTCTATTAAGGAATAATTAAGGCAAAGAAACAAATAAAAAACACCTGGCAAAATGTTTGCATACTTTACCAGACAACATCAAATTTGCCTGGAGAAAATGGCCAAGACATGTCCAGATTCAAGTAAGCAAAGACAGTGGACATGAAATTCTGGATTTTGAGGCCAATGCCTAGTGAACTCCTTAGACACCTCTTCATCTGAAAATATAGCCCCTGCTTCAGTACAGAAATTACTTTTATTTTAAGAATAGCTTTATACAAATAGGTGTGTACCACAGTTATGAAAGAGAAGAGGTCTATGTAACTAATTCCAGATGACTCTCACAAATATCAGCCATTGATTTACACTGTTCTACAGTCCCAGTGCTCCCATATAGATACTTATGGAATTCCATCTGGGGGCAGGTGAAGAAGTCAGGAATTACAATGAAAGCAAGAATTCAGAAAATATGAAGTTAACCTCATTTATTTTGTATATTTTTCTTAGTTTTAGAAATATACCTGCACATACTCCTAGCCTAATTACTGTTTCTTTTACATTGTAGTAGTTAAGAAAGCAGCAATATCAAATTTCATTAAACTATAAACTGGCTCCTGTCTGGGATTTTTTTTTTATCTCAACATTTATTTAACAATAATCTTCTAGAGCACAAACTGAGTCACAAGCTGTTTCTGTTTCAATTCTGTGATACTCCAAAATCCGCTTTAAGCTAGATATGCATACTGCCACCATAAGGCATGGAATATCAGTGAATGGCACATCTGTCAAGAGACAAATCAAAACACAAGAGAGTGAAATATTTGCTACACACATGCTAAAATTAACAGTGAGTTACCTGAGAACCATCATGAATGCATACCTTCAGTGATCTTCTCTTGTAGTTCAGAGACTCAAGTGAAAATGCTACGAATAAAATTTGCAGCATCACATAAATGATTATCAACACTGAAAAACAGTGAGCACACTCTATTATTACTTATAACACATTGTATATGAAGACCATAATATAATTCAACTTACCTAAGGTCACTGAATTTGCTTAACTACAGAACCTGTAGGATTTCTTCTGTCCCAGCCCTTTGAATGTCCCGGCCCTGCTTTTCCTTGTCCCAGTACCAGTTAGTAGAGAGGCTGAACCTATACACACTATAGTCAAAAATAGTATTTAATAAGTGTATAGAATATATTACGATGAAGAAGCCACAGACTCAGATAGATACAGCTACTGAACAACCAGCAGCTGCTTGTATGTGGCCACAGAATTCTATCATAATTCCTTCCAATCTCACACAAGTCTTGCTTAAGTCATCATTTTCTCTGCGTTCAATCTGTCACCTAAACATCCCACAGTAATCTCCTGGTTTTCACCGTCCCTCTGATCCTGTCATATCTTTGTACAATTTGCTTAGCCTTTATTCAGATAATACAATATCTGAATTTAGTTTACAAAACTATCATTTATTTGCATTTATTTTCAACAACAGTTTCAAGCTTGAGATGATACAGTAGTACAAAAACCGCTAATGAAAATTTGACTGCAACTCTGGTATACTCCATTTGGCACTTCAGAACTCCTTACCAAGTAAGTAAGTCATGGGGGTTTTACTTCATCAGAAGACATTAGCTTCCAGGAAACAGTACAAACTCACATGAAAAACCCATATTAGGTAAAGTAGTATGTCTTGGATCCTTTCTGAAACATGGGAAATTAGGACGTATCTCTGTTTATTTTTGAAAAGAAACACTGGCGTATTTTCATTTGAACATTAGTCACTGATTTAATTGAAGCAACTGTAACCTTAGGCATTCACATATTTAAATTATTTTTCCTTAGAGGGATATTATAAGATGTAGATGAGAAATTATGAATTTAATTCACACCATGATTGAAGGATAAGCCTTATGGAAGCCTTCACAGCCTTTTGCAGAGATCAAAATTCTCTTCACCTATTCTTTCTGTTGACAGAGCCTTTGTAGCCCCACTCCATCCACAGTTCTGGCTTTTCTTTTTCCCTCAACCTGACTCCAGCCTTAAATAAAGCCTGAGTCTTACACAAGGACCTCTATTCCCCCTTAGTTTAGAATTTCTCAAAACAAAGTTTCCCGCAATCTCTTTTGACAGATATTTTCCAGTCCTGCTCCAGCTGCATCTCTTTCTTCTTTTCTCTTTTCTTTTCTTTTCTTTTCTTTTCTTTTCTTTTCTTTTCTTTTCTTTTCTTTTCTTTTCTTTTCTTTTCTTTTCTTTTCTTTTCATACTTGATGGTGCAGCCTCACCTTGAGCACTGTGTGCAGTTCTGGGAGCCACAGAACTTCATTTGAGAATGTGAAGGTCCTTCAGTGCATCCTGAAGAAGGCATGAAGAGAAGATGATGAAAGGGCTGAAATGAACATCCATGAAATGACATGAAATGAGGAGGGGCTGAGGACTTCAAATTTGTCTCATTTGGAGAGCAGAAAGGATGACGACATGGCTCTCTCCAGCTTCCCAGAACAAGTCTCTTCTCCCTGGTATCAAGTGATAGGACTCCTGGGAATTACTGAGTTGTAATTTTGATTGACCTTCATGGTTGAAGAAAACAAGTCAACAGTTGACTGTTCATTGCAATGACACTGTATCTGATGCTGAGTTTTATTCTTTATTTTTTCTTTCCACTTATCCTAAACTAAAAGTACTAGCTCATACTCTCTATTTTTTTTTCAAAAATTCAACCTTAGCAGGCAAAGAGAATAAGAAATTTCTTTATGATTAGTTAAGTAGAGCAAAGTAAAAAGAAACTCAGAATCAGATCTAAGAAAAGAAAGTTTTGAATAACTCACTTTAAAGTTTTTCATCAGCTTTACACAAAGTACAAAACAGGACAAGGAGCAATTTGGTTCTAGAGCAACTCAGCCAGAATGCATCAGCCAACAAGTAAATTGAATCATCTATTTTTCTGCTGTTATTTTCTATAGGTACATGCTTTCTAATTATAAGGATGAGAAATTCAAGTAGCAATTGTATTAAAGAAACGGAATAAAGGTGCATTTGGAGTTCCATTCACATTTCCAGAAAGAGTGCAATAAAATGTGAGCCAGTGGTAAATCCACACATTTTAAAGCAATTCCCCTGGTTAGTCTGTTTCATAAATGCTTCTATTGCAGACAATATATTCATAGCATATTTACCTTTACATGTTACAGGCAACACTTAAGAAATCAGATCCAGTCCTTACCTATGCAAATTTTTAGTTTCCCAAGCCATCATGCAGCTACTCAAAATTTCTCCAAGAATTCGTTTTACAATTATGCTTGAAAATGAACATAGGAATGACTAACAGCTTTATTATTATTATTATTATTATTATTATTATTATTATTATTATTAATTCTCTCTTAGTATGTGTTGGTTTAGCACAGACGGTAAAAACCAATTAGTAACTGTTATAAATTTAAAGAGCCAATGCCATTGAAAACTATTTATTTGCCAACGAAAATTTCAGACAGAGAAAATCGACAAAGCCAACGAGCAAGGAAACAATGCCTGCACTGGGTGAAACCATGAGCGCAACCTCTACCACGTCACACTCTCCCTGGTTTCACAAAAGACCGGGCCTATGCCAGCTGGTTTTATACCTTTTCTGGCTGGGCTTACGTGAGTCCAAAATTCTCTAAGTCCCTTCGTCTCTCGGCGCCTTGGTTTCGGTGGATGCGGCAGGATCTTCTGTTTGAAAAGGTTTCCTGGGTGGAGGGAGTTCCCAGGTGATTCGGATGGCCCTGATAAGATAGTATCTCGGGGCCATCAAGCTTCATCCACGGCCTGATTGCCCTCGTCCTAGTCATTCTCCACCTTCTATTGGAATTGGAATTTCTTTGCTCTCTCCTCCGGAGGCAGGGGAGGCTCTTGCAAAATTTTCCAAGCCTCCGAGAGGGCTTTTGGCTTTCTCATGACACTATATTTATATGACTATTTATTATCACAATAAACATTGTGAAAAACATAAACCACAATAACAAGACTATGAAAACATGAATTATCATTTACCACAGTAACTAACTTGTAAGATTGATCACACTTGGGTCACACAGCCTTAAATTAGCCTAGGAAGGCTGGTGGCTTCCTTTTCCTTCTTGCCTTGGAACACGTACCAGGTCTGGTCCTGGTCTGCTGTGTAGCCCCTTGGGGCCCGGTGGCCCCGCTGGGCCCGCCACTTCCCCTTGGGGGGGCAGAGACGGGCCTGGCCCTGGCCGTGTCTCTGAGCTTCCCCTCAGCTGCCAGCAAGGGGGAGGAGAGGCTGCAGCCCCTGATAGCAGCTTGGGGCTCGGCAAAGTTGGCCCCGCACCATCACAGGCCCCTCCCGGGCCTGTGCGCAGCCCGGCCATGCTCTGCTTCTGTCGCCAGCCGGGCTGGGCCACCCCATGAGCCCCAGGGGTGGGCAAGAGCCATCTACATCCCTGGCTGCTGAGAATTCTGACTGCCTGAGCCCCTCCATTCTCCCATCTCTCAGGGCAAGTTTCCCCCCATCCGCGTGGCCTTGAAATTCGACACCGTGAGCTGAAAGAAAAAAAAAAATGACCACACCAAGCCCTGGGCGAGATGATTAACTCTGTCCTCACAGCACTGCTCCTTCTCTGAGAGAAAGAATTGACACAGAGTAGTTGAAACATAGACAGCATGAAAACGAGTCAGCAAAAGAACTGAATAGGCTATTTGAAGGAGGGAGTGAGGAGTTGACTTATTGGCTGAACTTCTCTAGTGAGCTATAGAGAATGGACTATTTCCTGTAACTTGTTAATGCTGCTTGGGGGAATGCTGGTTCTAGTCAAAGTTGTGGAGGGATATAACTGAGATTTAATTGGGAATTTTGTATAGAGTAAGCGGGGGTCTCCTGGGATAAAAGGAGGTCTCAGCTTTTGAGATGATGATGATTTTAGAGAGAAGGTTATATGAGGCCCTGTTGCTCCTAGGGTAAAAAGGACGTCTCCATTTCTTTTGAGATAGAGATGATTTTAGAGATAGAAGAGAATCCTTGTTTTATACTAGAAGAGGCATTTTTAAATGGTACCCCAAAATATGTTGAGGCCCATGAGTAGCCAGGGGAAAGGCTGCTAATGGATGGGACTGCACAATCTGCAAAATTCCAGACAGTTGCAGATTTTTGACATTGGGAGCAACCAGGCTGCTCTTCTGGTGAATGTCTCCATGGGACTCCAGAGAGACTCCTCTCCCAAAGTGATAGAAGATTATCACAAGTAGTGTCTCTCTCTGTTGTTTGTGGGAAAGTGAACGCTTGGGGAGGAGGGGCGAGGAAGACCGTTTTGAAGTTTTCTTTTTTTTTTTTTTTCTTTTCTTTTAGTGTGTGTGTTAATGAAATCTGTTTACTTTTAAATTGGGCCTGTTTTGCCTTTTTTCCCTCCTAGTTTTATCTCTCAGCAGTAAAAACACTCAAACCACTACACTGAATTTGGCAAACAGAAACAGGTGAACGTGAAACCACCACATTTTGTGGTGTTTCTGCCTGGTGACAAATTTAAACCTAGAACATAGTCAAATATACAAGTTAAACCTTCATCAAAGCAAACTTATTTTTAAGAAATTCTTAAATACAGTCCCACAGACCTCACATTTTTGTCTTGTATTTCTCTAGACAAATGGATTCCTTATTGCTTTACATCAGACAGCACTCATGAATTTGTAGTATAGTCAACTCATCTGCTTTATTTCTTCCCAAGACTGGAATGCTTTTCCAATCTTTTTTTTTTTTTTTTTTCTTAGAGAATGGTAAGTCCTATCAGAGCATCAGAATAAGGATCAGGACTGAAACAAATTTCCTTTTGCTGCCTCCAGTTCATAGCTATTAATATTATCATAATTAGATTTTTTCAAAATTTCTGGTAATTGCAGTTCTATATCTTCACATGTTAAGAGTAGGAAACCCAATTTCACATTAACTTATGGATCCTTATTAACTTGGACATGAAACAGTAACAGCAGAGACATAAGGCATTTCCAACTGCTAGCAGCCATGTAGAAGTCACGAGCTTCTCATTCTGCCATTCATTCCAGGACATGCCTAACTCTGATGTCATTACTTCTGTTAATGACTATGAAAAGATGGAGAAATAAATAACACAACTGTATGTTTTAAGGCACACTAAGGGGCATTTCATGATGTCATAGATTTAGATGTCTGCTTACAATGTTTTACAACAAAGCTTTTCCTTGGCCCTTTAACAGTGGATCAGAAATTCTTAACCCAGGTCTCTTACAAACATTATAAACAGTGATGGTATGAGTGAAGATTTGTTCTGAGAGGTTAACAAACCTCTCTAACTTTTCAGCAAAAGATAGCACCTCACAGTATGCCATTCAAAGTTTCAGCACATAATAAAGTATTTTCATTTCCTTCACAAGGCTCTTATATGGATCTTTAATTCTCTTAGTGACTCACAAGATGCCAGGAATTGTCCTTTCCAGAAGCACTTATAATTTAAAGAGTTCAGCCTTGCAGAGCTATTATTTATTGAATCTTGTCAGAGCCAGCAGCTCATATGTTCCTTATGGAATAAAAGTCTTTGTTGTATAATGTGAAGATGGTAGATTCAACTGTTGAAAAACATCCTTGTTGGCTTGGTTTGGAAAACTGATAACACGATAATCCTTTGGCTTTGTTAGGTCTAGCATTTGGATGAGAACAAATTCACAGGAGCAAGAATCTGTAAGTACATATCACTTTTCTTAGAATATCCAATTTGAACACTGTTATCTGAGTTGATTTTCAGTGGCTTGTTGAACAGTGTATCTTGCAACTCCAACTGCTAAAAAAATTCTCATGAAGGAGAATTGAAATAAACATCAGTCTTTCAAAATCCTGTACATGATCTTTTCACGTCAGAGAAGGATTAAGAATTTTTCATGTGAGACACATGAGAAGGACTTGGCTTTGTCTAAAGAAGACACTTAGATTCTCTGTGTTTTTTGTTAGTCTTGAATCTTTTAGAAGTATTTGGTTGAATCGATGATGGTATCATAGTGATCCAAGAAACCATGATAACTTCTGGCTCTAGACACTGAGAATTTACTTCATGCTTTTATCAATATTATGTAAATTTAGTATCAATAATATCTCTTTTATATTATTTTTTGCAGTTTAAAGAATCTTACACCATTTGGATATTTCTTCCATGTCTGTAATATTTTGTCATTTATATAATTTAAACTTAAGTAAGTATGTTATTTGTTATATGAGGAAGAAATACACTACAAATTTTAAAAGCTCTTCAAAGAACATTATTATGAAGGTATTTAAAAATCTGTGTTAAATGCCTTTGCCATAAAATTTGTTTGGCTTCTAAGAAGAAAATAATAAAATTTACTGTGATTCAGATGATCAAATTCACCTCTGATTTGGACATATTACACATTGAAAAACATAGAGCCAAAAAGAGGGAAGTGTTACAATCAGAAGATATTACGCAGATCTTGATGTATTCAAATATGTAGTTTTTATAGATACATACACATCTATGTTCTCTTCTAGATTTTTCAGTTTATCAAGATTCAAATGCAATGTGCAATTCTTTTTCTGCACACTTTTTAGTTAAAAAAATAGTTGCACTACTATTCAAAATGAATTATTATAAATAGTATTGTATACTATTCATAATGAGTTATATGATTCATAATGAGTCATAATGAAGCCTTTTTTGCCAGTTTACATTGATGATTTTCATATCTGATGAACATACTTTTTTATTCTGCTGTAATTCTGATAGATTAGTAGAATTATATATAATTTTAATTTCATATCATAATTAAAAAATATGTCCATGTAGTTAGATCAATGATGTATAAGAATCTGGAATACATTTTATGTAATTATACATCCTTATTTGCAAACAGTAATAATATGAGCTATTAGCTTAATATCTTTTGATCTTATCTCTTATCAAAGATCCTTGCTTTTAAGAATGACAAGGATGCTAATGTTTTTCAGTAGGCAGTATTTCACTGCTGCATCAACACACAGCTAGAAACCCTCAAGTTGACTGAGCCAGTTGTACAAACATGCAATACAGCATGACTGCACATAATTCCAACTCATACCTTTTTACTCAATGTGATGGAGAAGGGATGTATATCCCATCAGCTCTGGGATCAACCTGGCTATAACTTCTGTAAGGAAGCTGAATCACTAAACAGTGATTCCAGGATCAAAAACTGTCCAAAAGGCTCACAGCTGCCTTTGAATGTTATCAATTCAAATGGAGTTAATAAGATACAGTGCTGCATACTTGTCTTGGTTTAGAAAGACAGGTATCTGCCAGGGAAAGCTGGAGTTTCCCTTAGGACGGAGAATGTAAACCACTCACCCCCTCCGAATTGTAATTTTGCAATTAAGGGCTTTCAGGCAAAGCTTTGGGAATAGGAATAACAGTTCTTTACTAGGAGTATTAACAATACAAATGTAGTAGAAAACAAAACCAACTAACCAGACAAGCAAACAAACAAACAACAATCCTAGAAAACCCTGACAGAGTCAGAGCTACAGCCTGACACCCTGCTGGTCAGGGTGTTGGAAGCAGTCTAAAAGTGAGTCCTCCTGGAGTGGCAGATGTGGTTCTGTTGGAGCAGAGATGATCCTGTAGAACAAGGGCCCAGTGATGGTGAGAAAGGGTCCAATGATGGTGGGAAGGATCCAGTCTTCCTCCGGGAATCCGATGAAGCCAGATACTTTCTGTTCTTACATCTCAGTTTTTATCCAGGTAGGAATGGTTGGCTCCTCCCACTGGGTGGAGCATCTCACAATGGGATGACTGCTTGCGGATGACTGCTTGGGGAGCCTTAATGGCCCATCAGCAGAAAATATCCCCCTGGGGGGAGGATGGATGGTGAAAGAGACAAGAAACACTGCCCCACCTGGTTTTAACAGTTGGCCCATTACCAGAAGGCACACACACCCCCTCCCCGCCCCCTCCAGAGTTACAAGAGATAAAGAAAAACATCTCCTCAACTGCTTTTAACAGATGAAATAGATTACATATTTTTAGTTCCATAACCGAAGACGACACTTCAAAAAACAGAGACTTGAAGTCCTTACCAAAACACATTAAAATCTTGTGATTAATTCCCAGATTATAAGATTTATGAGACTGAAAAAGATGAATTCCAATTTAGAGATGGAAAAATGACAAATTTTATTCTTGTGTAAGGAAAATGAACTCCCATTGATTTTATAGGAGTATCAGTTCCCAAAGCTATGTTTATTATTAAGAAATAATAGTGAGTCTTTTTCAAGACTCAAACTGATATTTTATTTCTAAAAGCAGAGTTCCATCCATCCATCCATCCATCCATCCATCCATCCATCCATCCATCATCCCCTGAAGGATCAGGAAATCGGAAGCAATAATTAATAAGAAAATTAAAGGAATAGCTTGCTAGGAATAGACCTGTACATTGAAATATTCAATACTAAGCTTTGTAAATATTCAGGGATTTTATTTTGTGGGACTGAGGCTGGTCCTATAACTAAAATTAGCTGCTGAAATAGTGCACACCTGGAACACATATTCCAGTGTGATGTCATCAAAAGAAAACCCAGTTCACATCCTCTGGTTTCCTTGGAAGATTGTGAGAACAATAGACAGATTTCACACCTAAAACCCAGTCCTCAACTACTGTATATCATGAAATTAGATACATCCTTAGGTAGCATGATAAGATTTTACACTGATAGATGGAAAAGCAAATGAGTCTACGGTAATTCAATGATAACTATGAAAGTTTCCATCTTGAAAAAAAAAAGCATAATTCTAATGTTTAGGGAGAGCATGGCTACTTTTGTTTTGAGTTTTGTTCTCACTAAAGGCTAATAGCCTGATTTATATGAAATAAAACTTCCTTTATTGTAAAACACTGCTTTCATAACTTGGAATTTCGAGGACATGAGAATAAAAAAGTAGATTTAAATCTTAAAACATGAGCAACAAAGACATTTTTGTGGAGAGAGCAATGCGTCCAGAAAGTTACCAGACAGAAATGACTGGCAGCAGCAGGAAGACCTGAGTATCTTATTATCTGAGTTCAGCAGAATGGATAAATCAATTGCTGCAGCCCTTTATGGTCAGTGTCACAGTTAAGCAAGAAATTAATATGCGTCAGCTGTTCTTTAATGAAAAACATGCAGTATCAGAGGGAACTCTGCTTGCTACCTAACTGAGGTCACATCTAGTACCGGTATGAATAACCACCACCGTGCTGAATTGGTTACACTGTATGAAATTGCTGCATATGGTTACTTTGCAAATCCTGAAGGAACCTGAAGAGACTCCATGTAAATTAACACCTGCTCTTATGACTTTGCCACGAAACCTGATGAATTATTCCATGAGAATATATAGGGAATTGCATTCCAAGGTGTATGGGGGGGAAAAATTAAAGATATAAAGGATCATTTGTATGAGTAGCTGAGAGACTTGAGAGTCTGGAGCTCAAGATCATGATTCAATAATAAAACCAAGGTTATTTTTTTTAAGCAAGGATAGTTTTCATATTGAAATTAAATCACTACAGAGAACCTATTAAAAAACTCCCTGTGTAAATTATGTGAATCTTCATTAATTCTATTCCTAGGACCAATTATATTATATTATATTATAGTCCTTCAGCTCTCTGCACACAGTATAAGCAATTTTATGGAAAAAAAAACCAAGGTATGAAATCCTGAAAAATCTGTAAAAAATCAAAGTTTAGTGTGTGCTGCAATAAGTGCTGCAAGTATTCTACACTCCATTAAGGGGAAAATAAATGAAATTATAGGGTATGCAAAGCTGCTTGATAGAGAGTAGATTATTGCAGTATAATTGATATCAGAATCTGGCCAAATTCACAAAATATGCAAGCTGAGATGGGAAAGCTATCCACAACCTGACATCTCTTTTTTGCCTCTTTTTCTATGAAAGATTTCCTCCTAAATCAGAAAGTGCACATTCCACTTACGATTTTTAAAAATAATTTTAAATATTTTTTGATTTTTTACAGTTAGTTCAGCACAATCTTTTGAAAGCATTGAGATTACCTAAAGGAGTCACTCAATCAATCACTGTAGATGAGTTAAAAAACTGTCTATTAATTAATGATCCATACATTACTGTCACATCAGATATTCAAAACTACACAGCTTAAAACCTGGAGAGCTGTGGTATCTTCCACCAAGTAGCAAAGACAATGGCCCATCCATCTCCACTGATATGCTGCCACAAGTGGATTTTGTCACTAATCTCCAAGTTTTCAGGGTTAGCAGAAAAGCTTTGATTTAACACAGTGTCAGAATATGGTCTGTCCCTTGTTACTGTTTTTAAGACATGGTTTGTTAATTAAAAAAAAACAAATGGAACTCAGCCTATTCATTATCTAATTATCTAGTATTAATTAATAAGGTTAAAAATCAATCTATTTTCCAGCAAATTATATGTTAGCATTGTTTGACAAATTACAAATCTTTTTTTGCTGTTTATTCAAAGAAAATATCTTTTGATATAAATGCCAATATAATATGTAATTTCAAAGAAATGGTGATACCAATATACATGAAATATGTTTTAGTTATAGAATAGCTTAAAAATTTTCTATTACTCTCATCTTTATACAAACTTGTAAGCCTAAACTTCTATCCTTAAGGGCATTTCAGGAGGCACTACGAGAATTTCCATATTACAGAAGGCAAACTTAGCTCCAATTCTTATCATAGAATTCTTTAGAATACAATATTAAAAGTTATTTATAATGAAGTGTGAGAAAGCTTTTTAAAGCATGTAATATTTTACTTGTGTGTTTAAAATATTAATTCAAAAATTGATAAAGTATCTCTTTGCAGATGTGAATTCATAAAAACAAGAAAAGGTTTTCTTGAGACCCATTCCATACTTAACCATCACAGGAACTCTGAGTGGTGTCTTCTAAATCAAGACTTTGATGGGTATTTATTCCAGTTTCTCAAAAACTGCTCAGCTTCCAGATTTACAAGCCTAAGAAATGCAAACATTTAGGGCAGGAATAAAACATAGATCAAGTTCAAACACACTAGTCAACGTAAAGCAGCCCTATCAGCTTAAAATAAAGTTGATATGGCCCTATCAGTCATATAAACTTTCAGCATAAATTTGATCATAGCTCACAATGATTCAGATGTTTAAATCAGATTATTTCCCCTGGTTTATAGAACCTCAGCTGTGCTATGGATGTCTTCTTCATTTCAAAAATCATGATCGGTTCCATCAGCATGGGGAGACTGCTGTCACTGCATATTATTTTGACTGTGATATATCTTACTGACAACATCACCTCCTTTTGATTTACATTGACAGGACCTAAAATACGTAAGTGGAATATTCTCTAAGGCATATAATCAATTGCATCTGCTGCATTTCTGGTATTTCCTTTGCCCTGTTTATACCATTACCATCTCTGCTGAAGCTGTATTATTGTTATAAATGTTTCCAGGAACGTATGTGGACATCAGCTCACAGCACTGTTTCTATAGCACTAGCAACTTTAAACCTCAAAGGAGTCTCAGAAGTGTTAATACTTTATTGTTCTGCTACTCAAGTTATTGTGGTAAATAAGGTGATGAAATGTACACACCGAAATCCTCTGTAGTATTTTGTTGGTTAGTGCAAAACAAGGTAATAATGACATGCCATTTACAAAAATAATTTTAAAACTGTTATTATCTTAGAAATATGGCAATTAGACCTTTTTTACAAGAGAAAAATAAATACTGATCAAATACTAAAATCAGCTAACTTCAGGGAAAATGCTTGTGTAAATATCAATGTCCTCAAAAACTATTTGGGATAATATGACTAACAAGTGAAAAATAATGTTTTATTTTTGGGGACGTGTTTGTTTATTAAGTTAATTGTGTATTTTCTGACATAAGTATTCACATGCTGTTAAAAGAGCACAGTTGAAAATGAAAGGATTGTGTTAAAGATGGAGGGTAGAAAATGAGCTGAAAAAAATCTGATAAACTATAGGGAGCTGAACAGTGGAGAGGAAAATCTATGCATAATTCAGATTAAACAGCGTGGTCTGACATAGTTTTGGTAAATGTATCAGTCTGAGTGTTCTAAAATACAGTAATTTTTGTTAATGTGCTTATTTTAGACACGTAATGATTTATGAAGGATATCTGATATAAATACCATCAAACTGTTTTACTGTGATATAGACTTGAAATTGTTCCAAATGGTTATAAACAAATAAAAACCCATTAACATCTAACATGTTCAGGTGAAGAAAGAGAGGAGACTATGTAACTATTTTCATTTAGACAGCTGAAGAAATGCTTTGCTGAATCATGCTAAAATGTTCTTTCAAGGTGAAATTTAAAAAGAAACTTATCACATTTTATAAAGAGATCCAATGAGGAGCTTGAAGTTTATCATTGGAAGTGGTATCAGGAGCAGTGAAAGCTAATGAAGAATGAAAAGAATTATTGCAGATCATTTGTGAGCTGCCTACAACTCACTCATGAGACTGCCAAACATGCCATAAACTCAGCTCTATACTAAACTCCATATATGTGTGGACTGTGAAAGTTCAACATATTAAACCTGTTTTGCTAAACAGTGTACATAATTTATATTTCTTACAAATTAGCTGGTCTACCAAGATGACAGGATTTCTTTAGATTAAAAAATAAGTCTGTATTAAACTTAATTCAAATTAAATTCCAGAAAATATTTAAATTTCCCTTAATTGAAAATTTAGCTTATCTTTAAGAAAGAAAATAATAAAAAATTCCAATATGTGCTATCCCTGTATTAAAAAAAGCAGAGATGTCACTATTTTCAAGTTAGAAGTACATATTTCTTGAGTAATAAAGAACATTTAGCAAATTTTGGGTTCTGTGTCTAAATCTGGTCCCTTTTCTTGAACTCTTGAACTCTTTTTGAGATTAAGTCAATTAAGTAAAAATCAATTTGGAGCTATTTCAAAGCTTGTTTCCATGTAAGAATGAAGGAATAGGTTGAACTGTCATACAGTAGTAATCATTCTACAATCTGAAATTAGGTCATTTCAAGGCCTGATCTACCATATAAATGAAATTAACACAAAAGTATAATGGCTCCATGGACAGAGAAGTTTGTGTTATCTTAATCCAGTAAGGATTTTGGTGTCATCTAATTCCCTGATGACAAAACAAAAGTCCCTGACCGAATTACTTAGCACTTCTCAATGCTGAAGTCTATGATGCTATTGTAGAGAATGCCATTGTATTTAATAATGCCTATAAATAATAAAAGATTTCTTTATATGTTCATTTTTGGGAAAGTGATAAAATAATCTCATTTATTAAATCACTTAAACTATACTTTTAAGTTATTCATATGAAAAGTGTGTTGTATTTATATACAATTGTTTGGGGGTTTTTCCATTGCAGGTTTTAATGGTCCAAAATTCCAGCTGTTAAAAATTCATATTAGTACAGTCTAGGCACATATATCAGGTAAATATTCTCTTACATACATTTTTTTAACTCCTAGAAGAGTACAGTTGCTTCTAAGAGGTGTCCACAGAGATGGTTTCTGCCACTCGCTTTACAGGGCCGTCTGAAAGCCAAGTTTTCCAGATTTCAGGAAAATGTTACTGACATTCAAAAGCCTCCTCTAAGAAAATAAATTGAGTCAAGGATGAATGAATTATAAATACATTATAGGATCCACTAAATAAAATGCCTATGAGTAATGAGTAAATCATAGAATCGCAGAATCATGGAATATCCTGAGCTGGAAGGGACCCATAAGAATCATCAAAATTCAACTCCTGAAAAAAAACCTCAACCATCCTTGGCAGAACTATGCTAGGCCAACAACTCACCCACACTGACAGCCACAAAAGGATGCATGGCAGGTGAACTCTCTACTGAATCAAACTTCTTGTATTTTTTCCTGTGTTTCATTTCCCCATTGTTCTGAGGTAATGAAAATAGATACTGACTTTTAAATCATATTTCAGATAGGCAACTTTAAATTATTTGTCTATAATTTTCTCTACCTTTCACAGTATCAACACAGATTTCCTTTCAAACTGTGCAAACATTAATTTAAAATTCTTACAGTGGATTTGCAAGCAGCCATGCACATTTTTGTATTTTTATTGGCAGGCTTATACTTTAAACAATTAACTAAAGATTATGTTTTAAAGTGGTTATTAAATTTTCCTTAAAACTTGTCTAGTGTTCTGCAGGGTTTTGGGGTTTTTTACATTATTAATATTCAGAAAAGTATTTCTTGATGGGGAAATATCTTTTGAGAACTACCTGAGTGCAGTTTCTGCAAAAAGTAGAATAGAATATAAATTTCATACTTTGGTTAGTAACAAAAGGTGTATTAAGACTGGCAGTCAGCCATACATTGTATATTATATCTATAGTATTTGTGATACTTGGTTCACATTTGCTCCAGGAGAATTAACTTCCAGTCTACAACAGAGAAATGGCCAGCAGCATCTTGTTTTGATGACAAAAATGCACAGTTCCTCTGAAACAACAAGTGGGAAATAAGTTTCACACAGGTTTAGTAGCCACTTAAAGATAGTTATAGTCTTTTAAGTGAGAAGTTGCAGCATTTCTTCTACATATCAAGTCTTTAATGATGTCAACTGTAAGCCTAAAAGGGACATCCAGTGGTCTGAATTCTTCTGCATATAAGATATATATATATACTCTAGCACATAAGCCCATAGGTAGGACTCAGCATCCTCTAATAGATCCTCTTATATATTTATATAGGAACAGACAGCCATCACAGCATGTTCTGGATTGCTTTACCTAAGGCTGTTAAGCACTGAAGTAGGTTTTTGGCCTTACCTTATCTTCACATATGACATGCTAGGACATCTTAGTATAAAGAAAAGATTTTAAATACTTGAAAAAAGATTTATGCCACTCAATTTCTGATGAGCATACAAACAGCTACAATTTGTTGTGTAAAAGAGATCCCTGGATCAGTGCTACTTCAGATGTAGATGCATTATAATGGCAAATCTATAGAACTGAATTTTGTTTTCAAAATACAGTTTAACTTCACAGGTTGTCTGCCAGCTTATTTCTTCTTGAATATTTAAATGTCCAAAACCACTTCTTCCAGAAACATAGGGATTCCAGATGGAGCATTAAAGTATAAGTAAATATATTTTAAATTGAAAACAAAGATGTTTAATTGAACTCATTAAAGGCTGCTGAGCCTAGAGAGATGTGAAAAATAAAAAGTCAGCTCACCAGGCAGGGTCTTCTAATCTTGCAGGATATTAATCATGTCCCTTGCAATGAGAAAATTCTATTAGCTATTGCATTTAAAATGATGTGCAAAAAGATTTAAAACAGCTTATTTTAACAACTATATTATGTTCAAAGTTTTTAATGGAACAATTGGATTCAACACAACATGACATAAAACACATTTCCTATATATACATAGGTATATAGAATCTCTGTATTTGGGTGACTGGATATACATTTGGACATGTGCTAGGGCAGTCAGGTTGTGTGTTTCTTTTCATTCATAGAGTGACTGTGTCCCTCCACTACAGCTCTAATAATTGAGCAATAGTCTCACAGTGAAAAGATTTTTATACACTGGAAACATCACATGCTGTGAAAGAACCAAGATAAATAGCCAGTCAAGATCATTTATGTCTCAGCTTGCCAAACTTACTGCAACTGAAACATTCCTAAATGGTATCTAAACTGCTACATTTACCTTGCAGCCAAAAGCACAACCTAAATTAGAGTCCAGACCACCATATTTTAAGTACTTCATTAAATGTTTGGGTTCTATGTCCATAACAAAGCCAGACATCATTAATATTAGCCACTTAAGGCAATTGGGCTACATTATAATCTATGTGCACCGCCTAAATGATGTGAAGGTTTCAATTTCATTAAGGAGACTGCAGGAACCTTCTGCTCCTCACTTTGCACAGGATTCAAAAGGATCCTGATTTCAGACATCATATGGCAAACCAGTTTTACTAGCAATTACTAGCTAGTAATTTTTCCCACTGAAAAGTACTGAAAACAAAGGTGCAAGTACTGCAAGACAACACTCTGCATTCTTGCAGCAATTGCAGACATATACATTTGAGTTTTATGTTGCTGACAGCCCATTAGAGAAAGCTTTAAGAGGAACCATTATGTCTCCTTTCCCTCCCCAATACTGTACACCATTCAAATATCATAAAGTTTTTGGGAAATTAATCTGGTAGGAAAGGATACTGTACTCCTGATGTTTTGTTTGAGTACATTACCCGGTCACTCTCTGCCATGCCATTTCTCTCTTTTCCATAGACATAGAAACAAATTCAATGAACTGTCAGGCTCTGAATTGGCTCCTGATCAAATGGTAAAAAATATTTTGTGCTTGTCTCACTGAGAATAATCACTAGAATAAAACCAAACAATCTCATTCAATATATGTGTTTCAGTGACTTTGATATTTTTTACAATATACCTCTTGTATATATTGGACTTTTTATTTCTTTTTTTTTGTTGTTTTTGCTAGGCTGTTGAATAAGAGACACTTTAAATGAGAAAGTTAGAATGACAGCTCAGATTAAGTTTTCCAGCTATGAATTTAACCAGACAGCTATTGGACACTACAATCGGTAAAATACTAGCTGATTGTTAAAAACAAATTCAGACATGATTAGCTGTGTAATATACATATATATTGTATTACTGTAAAAGCTCTGTTTTATTGGGTTTTATTAACCAAGTCCTATTTCAAGTGCTCATAAAATCTGTGCTATTAAATCTGGTTCTTTAGCCTGAATGTGATGGATTACATATTATTCAGTTACTATTTGGGACTGCTGTATGTTGACCTGGATGTTGAGATTGTTAGCATATGGCTCTGTTTTGCTACTGGCAGAGTTGGATGGTCAGTGTCATCCTGGCTGTGCATCAGTGGACTCACACTGTACTAAAAACCAGTAAGAGAAATACACAGTGCACAACAGTCCTGTACATCTTTATCATACAGCAAAGGCAGCCTTTAAACTTTTGTAAGGAAGGAATCAATGCCTGAACATGACTGATAGCCCCCCTTCAAGTTGACTGAAATTTAAGTTTTGACTCATGGATTCAGAGAACTTCTGAGGTTGGAAGGGACCTCTGGAGACTGTTCAGTTCAACCACTCTGCTCAAAGCAGAGCCAACATTTAATGTAATTTAATACCAGCTACATTAGGGAACTTAAACATGCTTCTTTGAATGAGACAACCGAAAACCAAAAGGATACCCTGGCATTAAAAATTCTTGCCAAAAGAGACCATTAAAAGATGCTTTTCAGATAAGATGTTTTGTGACCAACCCAATCCATTACATTTTGATAAAAAACAAAGCACTGTTGTCCTTGCATATCCTGCTTGAACTTCAAAACCCAAATATTTTTTTAAGAAGAGTACACAATTTCTATTTAAAAGAGCTCTTGCACATGATTGTAATATTACAGCTTTGAGATTTACTCTACCTCAACTGAACACAACGGGTTCAGGGAAAGAGGTTTCAGCTAACACATTATAGTTCAAGCTGGAGTACGTGCACAGTTAGCAACAAATACTCAGCTGGTCAGTAGTGTGTTCATATGCAGCGTTGGTTTACATCTGAGCCATAACAGAGGGACAAAGGAAATCCAGCACCCACCACCATTGGAAGGAGTGTCTAACATGAATCTGTGCTAAGAAAGTTACTACCCCATGCAAAGTATTCCACATCATCAAAATGAGTCCAGAGTTTCCAGATGCATCTTTTCTTTTCAGTAGAAAGTGTTCATTCTTGGTTTATAGAACTAAGTCATCACTAAAAACATGATGGCTTGGGACCGTCCATACAAATGCTTATACACAGTTAAAAGTGTGCCTAGGGAAAATTCCTGCATAACTACTTGCTAGGTTTAAGCTTTGAGTGTGAGGAAAACACATGAACAATAACTGAATCTCACACATTTCCATTTTTAGTCTGGAACTCCCGATCTCAGTCTGTTCGGAGAGGTTTCAAATTTTATTGCCATGGTAGTAAAAACAATGACCCAATAGTAAGTCCCCATCCAGCCAGTGAAAATTCCAAAACCTAAAAGGCTGATCCAGTAAGATATTTAAACCCATGTGATTCCTTAGTACAGAAGTAGACCCATTGAAGTAAACTAGAACTATTTCTTTCCTTGAAATAACGCCTTCTCCTAGGTCCCAGTATTCTGCCAAACTGAGACCGAAAGTGTCTCATAGAAAAGAAAACAGCTATAATTCCTGTTTTCTGTTGGGGACTATCAATTTCTTTCCCTAAGTTTTTACATCTGGGCTCAGACTTTCTTGCTTAAGTAATTCAATTGGCATTAGGAACACATAGATTTTTTTTTTTTTTTTTAAGAAAGGCTATGTTGGAGAACAAAAAACTTACAATGAAAATAAAACAGCACAGCTGAAAACTAAAAAGAATTTTTTCCAAACAATTCTGAGGCAACTCTCCAAAATATTTGTGTTCCAGTAATCCCCTACATGCAACAGCATTTCAGCATAGTTAAGAATATCCAAAGAGCCAGTGAGCTCAAATTATTCAAAATAAATTAAAACCAAATTATTTACTGAAATTTTCTGTAGATGTTCTCCCTGATGATACAGTCTGACTACACCTTCAGTATAAATTTTCATTCAGAGAAGATGAGCTATTTTGTGTGATCAGATGGCATCCTTGTTCAAACCTTGCTCAGTAACGCTAGATATTTTTGGCAAATATAAACACTAACAACATACTATTTTTCTAGTTGTTTCTGGGCTCTTTCATCCATAAAAACAAGTCAGCATTTAGGGATGCATACTGCTTGTAACTTAGTATAAGTTGGAAATTTATTTTTTTCATTCTTGCTAATGTGTTATGCTGTTGGGTGACATTGGACTTGACTTTTGCCCTGTTTATAGCCTTTTGACCATACTATAATGAGTTATTGCTGGGTGTCTAATTAATATCACACTTTTGCAGAGGGAGTTTTATGACTCATTAAGACCATTGATATTAGAAGACTCACTCTATATTGTTTTGTCAGAAAATTCTGATTTATATATCACCTACTGAAATTTAGTGAATTCAATATGCTTCTAGTTTTAGTGCAAACAGGGAAATGCATCTTGTTTTCACATCCTGCCCCTCTAATCACACTCTTCTGAGAAAATAAACACTCATTACACCTTGTACCCACCCTAGCATAAATAAAATAAAACCAAATAAGTGTGCTTATGATACCACAACATGTTTTTAACAAATGGATTTTGAAGACCATCAATCCTGGGAAGGTAATTATATCATTTGATGGGGTCCACAATAGTTGTAATCTGATTAGAGAACTCATAGCATCAGTGTTGACCATGAATTTGGAATACATTCTTTTCTACTCAGTGTTTGTTTTAGTTAGATTATAATTTCAAAGTATCTGCTACTGTAATGTAAATGATTGCAATGTATAAACTAAATATTACTGTCACTAATAGCTTGTTTATTTTTTTTTCAATTTTTATTTGATTTGATTTATTGTTTCAATTTGTTGACAGCAAGAACCTGAAGGAGCCACCCACTATATCACATATACATTCTTCTTCTTGAAGTAAATCATACAACACAGTCCTCTTAAGCTCCCCCTTAAAAACATTCAGGCATTTTTGGCTCCAAGTGTTGCAAAGTAGTAGACTGGTCCAAACTTCACTCATCTAATGGTTGAAAACATTTATACTAATTTCCACCCTATACCTATACATGACCACTTTGCTTACCTATGTTCGCACGCCAAGCACTAGTTTCAGCTAAAATAGTAGTGTTATGTCCTAGTGTTCAACTTAATGAGCTTTTTAGAGTGAAAAAACACTTTCCAACTTTTCATTTCACTAGCATAATTAAGATAATCTGCTCTACCATCCTCTCATAAGATTAGCTCTCCAAACAGTAATCAGCCAATACCTTTTCCTATACTCCTGAGAATATGAACTTCTTCTAGATCATGGGGGAGCAGAATGGAATCCATTCTCCTCTGAACTGAATCCAGTATCTTGCACTACTTTCCCTAGTGGAAATGCCTCTCCTTGTGTTATCTCCTATCTCGATTTTCACAGCTGAATCATGTTGATAGCTCACAGAAAACCTTCCATAAATTAAAACATACATATTCTTCACATGCATGATTATGCATGGTATTTTATGGAATGTTATACTGTTTAAATTATCATTAATTAGGTTATATTGTTCTTCTTTATGGAATTGCATATGATTATACCTTTTATTTTATTGTTATTTCTCTACTTTTTGTGAAATTTTGAATCCAGTCAGTCCCAAGACCCACCTTTGCCAAGCTTTCCAAAGTAGTGTATGCACACAGGCTGCTTGTTTTCCAATGCCTTACCCCCACGGCCTTGTTCATCCTCTTCTATACATTTCTTCTGAAGTCCAGTTTAAGTAAAAGACCTTCCAGTGAAATCATTACTGGAAAATAATGACAATTCCTTTGCTTACAAAGAGAATTACCAAAAAATGTACTCGTTTTCTCAAATATAATTAGCCTTTGGTAAACCATCTTTCCATCTCCTCAAGTGTCTCAATTTATTGTCTTAATATTATCTGAGAATAATTTATTTAAACTAAGCTATATTCATCTAGTCTTCTGAATGACTTCTTCCTTTCAACCAACAAAAAATCAATGCTAATGAAGATAAAAATACTACTGCTGAGATGAAAGAAAAAGACAGCCTGTTAATCTGATGGAACCTGTTATATACATGTTCGATTTCAACACTTCCCAAATATGCCATACTGCCCACCCTGACCTCTAAATCTGGATTTATTCCCCCTAAAAAGCAGGAAATCATACAAGTTTCATCCACTGCTACCATACCTATGCCCTCAGCTTTATCCAAAAGGAAAAAAGGAATAAAAGTAATAAGTATTATTTAATTTGAGGGTTTGTTTTTTTTTTCCTTTCTACTAAAGTCCTCAAGAGCTGATTAACAAAAATGTTTCTTGGTGCTGGTTATGACCATTTGTATGCTGGTACAGAGCAAGCATTTACTAATACTGGGTCAGTATTAGTAAACACACATCAACTGGTAGTGATTTCTCTTTGTGCTAAATCATCACAATGGGAAAAGCTTCCTTTGGAAGTACACATATATCACGTAATTGTCAAATTAACTGAATTTTTTTAAAAAAATCAAGGTGTTTTTGAGGCCAAATTCAGTTTTTGTCCAACAGTACTTTGAAGCAACTGAAAGCTGAGCCCATTTAAGCTGTGTACTCAGCCTTAAAGTGAATACTTTCCCTGAGAAAACCTCACGTTGTTTTTGGTATAAAATTTGTCAAAGAAAAAAATAGGAGAAAATTAGCCAGAAGCTTTGTGTAGACTTTGCCTAATACAAAAGAAGAGGAAGAAATAACAGATGATGAAAGAAGTGCTCCCTGAAAATTTTTAACTCACATAATGTTAGACATTTTGGTGAATATGGCCAAATGACTAATATGTATAATTTAAATTGCTGAAAAAATATTTCAGACAAATATTTGGCAACTGCTATGTAGCAGTTTACTTAAATTTCCTTCTTTCCTTAAAGATTAATTTAACCTGGAAGCTTTTTTACAACAGTGTTCATGAATGATGTGGAAAACAGACTGGTTTATAGTTTGAAAAATATGGATGGAACAGTAGCAAGTGACCTGTAGGAAATTGATTTTTTTTTTCAATAAATGTAAATACATTAAAACTAGGAAATAGAGATCATTTCACTTCTTCTTTGTCATTCATCTTTAGAACTATTTTATGAGTTTTTGTTTGTTTAAAGAAAATAAAATATGAATGTACTTTAGATTATTTTTAAAAAGATATACCAACAACATTTTTTAAAGTATCTGGTAAAAATAATATAAAAGATACCTTATGTCAACATTTCTGTTTTGCTTAGTGTAAAAAATACCTCTAAAACTTCTCCCTTGGTAATATCACCTGTTAATTAACCACAAAAATTCCAGCGGTATGTCTGATGATGTAACATGGTTTAAATCAGTGTGATTTTCAAGGGGCTGTTAACATTTGAACATTTTAAAATAAACATCTTAAAGCCACATCCTAAGTTTAGGGATTGAATTTGCCTTCCAGGGAATTTGTTTCCTTCTATTTTATTCATTTTGGAAGAGAAGGCCCATCCCTGGTCCCAGTAGGTTCTCTGGACCTGGAATCCTGCTGGTTCTGGTCCCTGAAAGTGATTTCTGTCTCTGTCTCACTCAGCCTCCCTGCCCACCACCCCCCCACCCCCACCTTTCTCCTTCTCCATCTATTCCATCTCCTAATAAGTATTAATTTACTCTTTGTGTACCATATCCACGTGCAAATGGGATGCATATTAATGATCAGTCCAGACTCTAAACACCCTACCAGAACAAGAAATCTAATAAAATGATACTTAAATGAGTTTTTTAAAGAGTGGTATTTTATAGTAAGGCACCATGTAGGCAATAAGATTCACTATCTTCTTGAGACATCAGTCATACTGTTAAGCCAGATTGAAAGTCAAAAGCTACTTTGTTCAAGGGTACCCCACACATAATCCTATCTAAATTCAAAATGTAATAAAACAGCACAACCATCAAAATTTGAGTGAAAAGTTATGCAGTATATATCTTACTGCTCTTGAAAATGAACACTTTGGGGTCAGGGGGTCAGATTTTTTCTAATACTGCTTCCCAAGTCTCTTTTCTAGTGCAACATTTCCTTTGAAGCCTTACATAGCTTTCATGTGACAAACTACAAGCTTTTGAAAGATGTCAGTAGCCTGGTTGGAAAAGACAGAGTGGGAGAGGCTGATGAAGTCAATGTATATTGTTTACAGAAATTTTGCCTCAGTGATCAATAACCATGTGGAACAGAAAGATGGTTTTATTCTCCCTTTGACATGGTGCCAGCTCCATTGCCTAAGGACTTTTTTCACTGTCAAACATGTTTTATTCTAGTATCTATAGCCAGTTTAACAGCAGCATAATGTTTTATACTCAGAGGTGCCAGCTATGCTTTCACGTTTGATTTGCATTTATTCCATAAAACGTCAGTATTCTAATATGCTGTAGCACCTGACTTTAAATCACAGGCAGCAACATAAACCTGCTGAATAACAAGCTCGGACTCAAAGAGGAGATATCAGAATGTGGCTTTACTGCAGAGTTTCATTTTCTAGAACTCAATCATCACAACAGAACTTCAAAGGTTGTGGCAAAGGTTATTATTATTCTCAAACTATTTAGTAAATACAGGTACTTGTGGAAGCTTGAGGTGAAATAGGCAATACTGCTGAAAAGTACACCTACCTTCTCTTCTCCACTTAGATTTTAAAAAAAGGTGTAAATATGGATGGGGTATGGCATATGAAAAAGCCCACACATATCTGGTTGTCACGCTGACATTCACTAACCTTTATGTCAGGAAAATCTGGTTTGGATTTAAGATTTTTAAGTTATTAGTCTGTGTTTTTTTTTCCTTTGGCAAAAGCAGTTTTTATAACAGATTTTGAAAATAAGTTTAGACTCATGACTAAATGTTATCGTCTTACCCTGATCAACAATTTGCATACTGACAGCTGAGCTGACCCAGCTGACCTGCCCTGGCTGGGACATAATAGCTCAGTGGAGTGCTGTAAAAGTGATAGTGGTCAGGGAGACCTTCCACTTATTCAGTAGCTCTAATTCAGTTCCATTTAGCTGTATGTCCCTACCTTTAAAATATGTCTCTGCTGCAGACTACCAGACATAGAGGCGTGGGTTTGGTAGTGTCAAGTTCATGAAGAAAAAGCTAAGTAGGTGTGACTGTTTATGAAAAGGAATCATTCTAGAGAAACAGTAGGTTGTTTCACTGAAATGGAAATACAGATGAAATGTGAATTTCATTACTTAGATTTAACAGGAAGCCCTGGGTTGTTTTTCAGTTTTGGTTCGTTAGGTCCAAAAGACTTAGAACCTGATCTATGATGTTTTAGCTAAGAAAACAGAGTTTTAATACTCTGTCAGAAGTGGTAATTATGTCTATACAGACATGTCTTTAACTAAATGAGTTCAAATTTTCCCTTCATGTGGGGTCAGGTAACAAACAGCCCATTTATCATTGTCCAGATTCTAAAGTTAAATCCTTATTTCCTTTTATGTTTCTTTTCCCATTGCAAATGAATGGCACATTTTTCTTAAATACAGACTATAAAATATATATAAAAAATTTAAAGAATAAATCATTAAAAAGCAAGCATTTCGCAACATAATTGTTTCTACTTGGAAGCCAGTAGTGTAAAACTGTGTCATTTCCAATTACTGTAACTTACTACCTGGACAAAATGGACTTTGGAAGATAGCAACCAGAATTTTAAGTGTTTTTACCAACTTTGAGGGCCAGCACTGGGTCAAGGGGCCAGAGAGGGTTATTATTTATACAAATTTTAATTTAGTCCCCTCTGTTAAACCAATGCTCTAGGGATGAACTGTTGTCAAACAGTTGCTCACCAGTTAGAAGAAATAGATTAATTCCTAGTCCAGAACCAGCAGAAGACTGAACTGCTGTGAAAATGGCCTTACCCTGTGACTTTTTTTTTGGTCCCTTTTTTCAATTTCTTTATTCAGGCCCTTCCACTTCTTTAGTCAAAAAGTCCAGAAGACACACATCCTAAGTTTCAGTTTTAGTTACTTAAAAACATCAAGCTTCTGGAAAAGAGATAGGCTATCAAATCACTTGAAATTTTGGTAAGATTTTAAAGTATTCATGTATGTGAAGATTAGGAGAAGGGTGAAAAAATGGATGTTGCAATCTCTCAGGCTGGAAGAGATTTTTTTTCTTTTAGACAAGTACAAATCTCTTACTAATATTTTTGCAACATCATCACTCATAAAAGGTTTTCTGCTTCTGATATGACTCTGAAGAAACGTTAGAAAACTTGAAGTAGAATTTCTTTTGTTTGCCAGAGCTTCACAAAAATAAGGCAGTGAGAAGCATGGAGAGAAGCTGCTTTATAGCTTTTTTTTCTTCATGGTACATAACAGAAGGAAATGTCAGGGCTTTCAGAAGGAAACAGTTGATAGGCAGGTGCTAAAATAATTCAACAAAATTGAATTTGACTTGGCCAATTAGAGTGTTGACAGTGTGCATACATGTGTGCATGTATGGATTTTCATAAATTGTTTGGCACACTCAGTGAATAGAAAAAGGCAACAAAAGTTAATACAAAATTTAGTGCAAAGGAACACAAAACCTGATAAAACTGTTTAGCAACAGCACAGTATATTTTTCTTTAAGAACTAAGTTAGTTCACTGGTTGAATAAAATTATATTGCAGGGTGTTATTTTTATTTTTCTATTTTCATTTTTATCCTGTTGACCAGGTAACATTAATTTTGTGCTTAGTAAAAATAAGGA
Source organism: Phylloscopus collybita (assembly GCA_027886175.1). Lineage (NCBI taxonomy): Eukaryota > Metazoa > Chordata > Aves > Passeriformes > Phylloscopidae > Phylloscopus > Phylloscopus collybita. The sequence goes on along the minus strand of JAJNNQ010000137.1, from coordinate 40,534,124 downwards.
CATGTTTTCCAGGAAATAAATTTTGTGGGGTTTTTTTATTATTATTATTATTATTAATTGTTATAGGAAATAATCTCTGGAAGCCACAGCAGCTTAATTTCTGCTTATAATTATTTAGGGCCTAAAAATGTTCTAGAGATTTTTAGGGACTTAAGAGAGTCTACTCACATTTTCTCAATACCAGTACAGTTCTTGGGTTTGGTTTCTAAATTATTGGAATATCATCTTCATGCACTGAGAATAAACAGGAGAAAGTGGATTTTTTTTTTCAAGTGTGCACACAGCTAGATATTTCTCCTGGGTGATAATGTGAATTTGAAGCTTCTGCAGTTTTATTTTGGTAGTTTCTCTAGGGTCCACAGAGAAACGTGGAAGGGTCTGTGCCGAATATCCTGAATAATGAAACTTTTTGCAAAAGTGTGCTGGCAGTAACTTAAAACCATTTTGTTATTATTTTTGAAGGAGATGACTTTGTTGAAGCATTCTAGCTGGTATAGACTATCTGTCCATTAAACTCATCCATCTAATATTTCTCTCTTACTGATATAACAGTTTTAGTCAGCATGATTGCTTTTTTACTTACCTTGGAAAATTGTTCGGGTTTTTTTGGTTTTGTGCTTTTTTGGTGTTTTGTTGTTGTTGTTGTTGTTGTTTTTACCACAATTATAGATATCTAAAATTAAATTTTACTTTAAAGTAATACTGAAATTGCACATTGAAGTAGGAAAAATATTCTTTGAAAATGAAGGAAGTGAGAGTTAAATGTCCCAACCTATACATAAAGAAAGGAAATTACTAGAAAATCTTGTCCAACATACCTAGATAGAAAGATGCAACCACTTTGATGAAAACAGGTCGTGATGAGAAAATATGTACCACTTCTATTGGGATGTGTGCATTTCTGAACACTGGAAGAAGAAACAACCTTCCTAGTATCCAATAGCCTTAAGCTTGATGGAAAACCTCTTACCTTCCTGACTTTTGATGCTTTACTTCTCACTCTTCACACCAAATGTATAAAAACATGCAATGCAGTTGCTTAGAGGAATGAATTAAGTTTACAGATATACTTTTACTTTGGATATTTATTAAGATTTATATTTTATAGTTTTCAGAACTGGTTGCCAACTTTTTTCCTTAGACTGATTTTCTAGGTTGAAAATGGAATTTTTCTTTTCTTTTGCTGCTGCATATTACCTTGTATGACTGCTTGGATTTAATTTGTGCAGCAGAGGAATAACTTTACCTTATTCTCTCTCTCGTTAACTGTAGAAATACTCTCACAGGGGTGAAGGTGGGTGCCATTTCCTGAACAACAGAATGACATGGACTGGGCCCAAAAACATTCTTCAACATTTAGATATCAATTTGGCAAGGTATGAAAATATGGAAGATGGAACATATCAGTTGCTAACAGCCAGTCTACACATTCATGAGAATCTACAGCTGGTGTAATTTAGATAAGCACAGTGCAATTAGCAGAGTTGGAATTTAGATAGAACAATGGAGTTATCCCTCTTCCTCTTGCAAATATCCTTAGGAGACTATTTTTAATGACAAGTAATTTATATCTTGATTAAACTCTTCCGTGAAAATTTCAACTCCAACATCGTGGACAATTATGCAGGAACATTAATTAATATTGGCAAATAGGGAAGAATATAATTTTATAAAATGCCACCAACGCTTGTTTTAGACTCTGAAAATATCCTTTTTTATTGAAGTATATCTTGTTTAACTGATGTTGAAGGAGTAGATTCTGAAATGTCCTCTTTTTTTCTATATGCCTACAGATAATAGAAGCTTTTTGTTGAAGGATAATTTATGGTTTATGTTCTAACACTCATATTTAAAGGGGAGAAAAAGGTATTTTACAAGTCCACATAAAATAAAAGGTATCTGATATATAACCCTCAATTCCAAGTATGAACACTATCCTGTTACTTCCTGAAGCAATAAACTACCTTTTTTGTTGATTCACATCATTCAAAGCAGAATAGTTTCTAAAGCAATTTATACCTTTCAAAGGAAAAAAAAAAAGTCATTTTGGACCCTGCCCGATCACAGGAACACATCCTGTCAACAGCTCTGCAACAAGATCCAGCAGATAAATGGTGTGTAAAGAATACTAATCAGTTTTCTGTATAAACAAAGTGCACCTACACTTCAGTTTCTGGAAGTTTATTGTCTGCACCTTTCACTAAAACAATAACTGCCTTTTTAAAAGTCCTTCTGCCTGGGGTAAAACATAAGCTTGCAAGTTAAGCTTCATGATGTGTTTTTCAAGTACCAACTCTTTGCTGCTATCAAGCAATTGATCAATTTGTGCAACTTCAGTGATTTCATTTCAGTGAGTCTCTGACTTCATTTGAGTTTCTGCCATTCTAATATTTTAGTAGGGAAGGTAGTGTGTGCATGTGGATGGTTGTGGGGAAGGAGAATCACTTCTGTGGTCAATGTGTTGGTATTTTAAATGTTAAGGTAGAGTCCAATAAAAATATTAGAAGCAAGGGCTGCACATTTTCCTGTTGCTCATCTCATTTCTCTAAAGCATAGAACAAAGGATGCTGAACACATTTATAGCACAGTGCACTTGCTGAATTGTTGAATACCTAACATCAAACCAGCACCAGCAAATGCAGTAAATTCCTCTGAGGCAGCACTTCAGTGCACAGATTCAGCAGCAGGAAGTCCAGTGTGTCCACTCTAAATTCTGAGTTCTCAAAGCCCAAGAAACATGAAGTCAAAGGCATACAAATTACAGGTCAAGGTAGATCTGTGAAGTTTCAAGGCTTCTTGTTTAAATATTGACCTAGAGAAACAGACATATGTTAAAGGCTGTTTGGTTTGTATTTCAACTATTTCTTAAGCTGTAAATTACAGTCTGCAAGGGGGGAAAGTTTTCTGCAGAACAATGTGAGGATGCTGTGTTTCAGAAAGCAGAGAGAGGAATGTGAAAGGGCAAACAGGTCCCAAATTCTCGGTCCACACAAGCTAACTTCTGTATGGATTCCTGGTCAGGGAAGGATAAACCAGAAGACCTTCAAATCCCAGAAACTTCCTGCAAGAGCTGTTAAACCTAACTTTTCTCCCTAAACTTAAAACTTAATTCCAGGTTTTGATTGTGCTTTCTTTCTAGCACTAGTCTAAAGACAAGACTAGTAGGGAAGGAGAGAGGGTACTTAATAGTCTTTCAGACAACCTACTGTAAAAACATGGGGATTGTCTTTTATCTTCTCTCCCAAATATTTTTTCTATGAGCCCACTCCCAATTCTTATAAATGATCCAAGGTCCTGTCTCCTCTCTCCCTGTGAATGATTCCTTACCCCCTGAGTGGTTTGGAATGACATTAGAAACCTCTGATATTACCATGTCTTCAAAGCACTACAACACTGGATTCCTGCCATAGCAAAGATCATCATATCCTCATTCCTCCAAACACCCACTCTACCACTAATTCGTGAGTTGAAAATTCCTCACCTTGTCACAACATCCCTATTTTCTCTATCAGAAGTTCACCAAATAATCTTTTATAGTCTTTTTTCCCATTTCTTCTTGAAGTTTCTTACATAAGTCATCCAAAAAAAAGTGCCATCTTGACCTTCTGTTTCAAAACAGAAGCCAGATGTTATTTCTTACCTGTGTCCTTCAAATTTTGTCTGTCTCACCCCTGAATCCTCTACTTATAGCTGCTGTGAATGCCAAACTCATCTGTGAACAACTGAATTTCCCATTTGGTTCAAAATCCTCTAAAGCCTCCTGAATCATCCTTAGAGAGGTAACTGTTCACTAAATCCCTATTCTGACCCAGCCATTCACCTAGGATTAAATTTGCCAGCCTTATTTCTCCCAGGGAATTAAAAAAATCCAGATATATAAATATCCTATAGTGTAGGACCCTATGAAAGGGATGGGATTGTAAAGAATACACAGGGTGGGGGGGAACAAACAAACAAACCAACCAAAAAAAAAAAAGGTCCTATATTGTTTGCGTAGTCTCTAAGAAAGAAATTGCATACTAGGATGCAGGGTGTATATGCTCAAGATGTAGTTTTCCTTCTTTTCCAGGTTTCCCTTTCTTTCAGTAACATAAGAAACAGGCTCCAGGCAATGGCAGCTGTGAGAAGTCATTCCCTTTGTGTCTCATCTATTAATTTGGTCTCCATCTCAGGCTGCTTGCTGTACTCACCACAGCTCACCAACTGGGCAGCTTTTTCTGTCACCAATTACTTTCACACACCCTGTGGACTCCAGCAGGGAGAGAGGCCAGAGCACTGCCAGCGGTGAGAAGCTCTGCTCCTGGTTATGCCAGGCACACTCAGCATGCAATCCATCTCAGACACCTGCAGCCTTCCTGCCAGTGACCATGGAGGGGTCTGACTCAGGGTAGACTCTCATGTGCTGCAAAAGAAGGAAGCTGGTAGGTGTTCACAAAACTGAGAGATTTCACACCCAAATAGCCCTGGAAATTTACAAGATCTGAGAACACTTTCCAGCAGTTTGCCTCAGGGAAAAACAGAAGTAGCCACCATTTTTCCACACATTCTCTAACTGCCGTGGCAGGAGACCCCACTCTGGGACTGGAAGTCGGACACAGCCCACTCCAGCCATGTTTCCAGCAGCCCAGCCCAGGGACCACAATCCCAGGTTCATGGCACAGAGCACTGCCTCAACACCAGGAGGTACCAGGACCATTTCTAGCTCAGTTTCTTGCTGTCTGCCAAGTAGCATTGGGTAGGTATTTCCTGTGGAACTGTGTGGAGCAATGTTTTGTGCCAGTGAGGAAAAACAGGGAATTCAGGACTCAAACTGACAGTGATTGCCTTGGAGGAGAGCCACAACTCCTGGAAGATTGTTGGTCTTTCACACAAAACTTCTCCCTACATTTATTATGGATTAAAATCTCATTTCCATACATATCTCAGTAAGATTAACTGGACAAAAGCCTGAATTTCAAGTCTTTATTAATAATTTCAGAATAGCCCTTGTGCTTTAAATCCATGCCAGGCAATTCCACAGTAACTTTCACACGGAGAAGCCCCCCACACACCACTAAGAACCGTTTAAATATTTTTTTTGTCTTGCAGCAACAATAAAAATCTGAAAAAAAATCTGTTGAAGGGTTCAGATAGGTTGTACATGTGGTGATTTGCTACTCAATATCATCAAGTGAGACTTATTTTTAAATGGAAAGTAGATGCTATTGAAAATATTTTTATTCATCTACAAACTTAGCTCCCTTCATTTGATAAATATTTTCTGCAATGTGTTATTGGCACAAAGGTTATGCAACCTCTTCATGCAGGCCTCTGCATGGCAATACACATGTCAAGGTGGTAACACATTGCATTAACAGAGAATTCAACAGCCTCTTTGGAAAGAGGTTTGGTTTTTGAAGTTTTATCAGAATTGTGATGCGAATGAACCCCTGTAATGTCACTGACTTCATTATAGTATAACAGCTGTCAACATTCGCGTTTTTCTCAAGTTTATCTCCACAGAATTGACAATAAGTGGTTTTCCCACATCACAGTGCTACTAGAGAATTATTTTTACATGGCTAAGATAATGTCACAGGAATATTCATTAATATGACAAAATTTCTTTTAAAGTTGTCATAAAGACTCTTTATTAAAAATTGAATGATAATACCTGCAAAATAAATCTTGCTTCAGCAGAAAGCTACTACTTAGGACAATATGCATGTAGACACTCTCAGAAGATCCTGTAGGATCAGTTGGGTATTCATGAACTAGTTCATATGTGGTATTTTGAACACATAAGAATAGGACATGTTACTGTAATCTCCTGATTTGATTTTCCACACTTAGAAAAACCCTAATGAACGACCATGTTAGCCCAGATACAAAATTATTTGTATTAAGGAAGAGTGTTTTCTAAATAAAATAGTTATTCCACTTTGAAATGCAATTCTCTTTCAACATAATTAACTTTGCAAATGGATTCTCATGTGGAATTATTCAGGAATAGCTAATTTCTTATGTTATCAAGCTCTAATGAAGCTTCACAGCTTCTGTAATATAGACAAAGTAGTATCACCTTTGTAAGAAAACAAATTCAAAGCAAAATATCAAGGAAAAATGAAGTTGTTGGTATGACTTGAATTAAGACCTCCAGACACTCTTGTATGCACACACTTAGCATCAACTAACCCACTTCTCTCCCTCATAGGTTTATAACCTATCACAGGTTGTGAAACAAGTAACAAAATTGTGTGATTAAAATGAAAATCTTTTCTATCTGTAGAAAATTGTCATATGGCTAAACCAAAATAAATCCTACTGGTGATTCATAACTTAAAAGGTTTTTTTCTATTTTAAAAACTTACTTCTTTTAAAAATAAAATTTGACAAAGCATAAAGATTCTGATCTGGATAGGCAATCCCAGACATATACATTTTTGAGACAATAAACCTATAATGTATGCATTTACATATTCTTATTGCTTAAAAAAGTAATGATGTCATAATCACATAGCAGGGTTTGAAAAACTTCTCACATGTGCTTGTTCCCTTGAAACAGTAGTTCATGTCTCCTTTTGGATAACTTATGGACATACACTGAGTATTTATAGATGATTAAAAAATGTTTTGCTAATACTTTCCACAAAGCAGGCTGCAGTAGTATTTAAATAACACTTACATGTTACAGTTTAACTTAAGTCAATGACTATAGGAATAAATTATTTACTTTAAACAAATAATGTTATTAGAATAAAACATTATTACATAATATTTTCTCACTAGGATTGACAATTTAATACCTATTTTCTTCTCATAACTGAAAAAATCCTTAATCAAATCCAGTAAATTACCACAAGTTGTTTAAACCCCACTGGTATTAAAATTATTCTTCCACTTTTAGGTACCATTAAATGTAGCTCTGTGCATCCTCCTTCTTCAGATGACAATTATTCAGTGTACTTGAGCAAGATCAACAACTCCATCATAGTGGACACTCCAGTAGTTTGATTGGCACCATGCAGAACGCCAGCTGCTAAACCTTAAATTCTTTAAAGCAGTGAATAATAAACACAATTTGCATAATAAATTCTTTTGTGTTCATTGAGATTGCTCATATCACTATGGAATTTGATGGGTGAATAAGGAGTCAAAAATCTGGCCATGAGAAAAGAAACCTCATTAAGGCTTATTTCTTCTTTTTGAAAACATAATGGATGTGAAAGTATAATGAAGTATTTCTGCAAATTGTGAAGCAGCAGCACATCCACACAGAGTAACTTCCTGTTATCTGTACAAACTGCAAGATGCTTGCTCATACTTGAGAAAGAATTCCTTGCAGTTCATTTTGCAGAAGAAGAACGGTGCTCGTTCTTGTCTTGAAATTGTGTTTCTACATGAATGGTAAATATTGCTCAAAATGTGACTGGAGTCACTGATTATTATACCTTGTTTCCTTTGGCAGCTGAAGGGTTGAAGGTACTCTTTGACACCAACTATTAGTGGTCTAACCTTTCCACTCTGAAGACATGAATTCAAGCCATGCTAAGAGGAGGTTTTGTCCCTGTGCCCAAGGACACAGTTTGGCATGCATATTTATAAAACATGTTTAGAGCTGGACAAGGTATGCAAACCTTGCTCTCAGGAAATCCATGACAGCTCTCCTTTTGGCTTCCACCAGCTAGGCTTTCCTCTAAGGCCAAGAATATAAAAGTGTCACAAGAGATCTGCCTAAACTTTAGCTTCCTCTTTGGCTCTTTCACTTCTTGGCAACACTTCAATTTTTCTTGGCCAGCTTTCCAATATTCTGGTAAAGAGAATACAAAAAAAGAAACAAAGAAAAAACCCGAAACTTTGTCTTGCCTCTTGACTATTTCAGGATCCTGTTTTTCCTTTAAGTTGCATCTGATTCGATCTATTCTTTCTTGCACCAGCCAGAACAGTCCCTTTGGGACATTCTCCTGACTCAAGAGCCCAGAAAATTTTGGACTCCTTTCCTTTCTGATTTGGCAAATCCTCTATACCAAAGGACAAGCTCTAGGTGGCTTACATCCAGTAATATAATAGTTGTTTCCATAAACAGTCGTTATTTTCTTTTACAAAATTTTCTCAAATTTCTGACAACTTTACTTGATTTACTTATACACATGGGGTTTGTTTTTTTTTATAAGATCCCTCCTTTAACTGAAATCTCATTTTATAGTATATTTTCTACTTGTGTGACTTGCTGTCCTTTAGGTGTGTCGAACTTTAGCATGGTGTTTAGTTACAGCTGTGATTTGAATGAGCTTTCTGGTGAATTACTACAGACTAAGCAAGGACAGCCTCTGGTGCCAGTCTCTGCAATTACCCATTTTCAGAAGCAACCACTTAAAGTGTCAAGAAATAGTTTTCACAAGTATTATACATTTGTATGTGCTACAAGTGGGTAGCCAAAGTCCCCTGTTATGAATCCTGTTAGATTTTTGTAGCCTCCCTGATCACACTTACTGCTGAGCCCTAGACTTTGGGGGTTTGTTTGTTTGGTTTGGTTTTTTGTTTGTTTTGTTATGTTGGGTTGTTGTTGTTGTTGTTTTTGGTCCAGAGGCTGGTAGTAGTGCCTTGCCAACAGAGACTATTACATCCTGGTATTCTAGTCACACAGATGAAACTTTTATAAGATAAGGGAAATAAAATGGAGAAAAAATAAATCATCAAGGAAATGATGATTCATTTCCCAGGACTGGGATAAATGTAGCAATATAACTAAATCTGTACTGTCAGGAACAGTAGCAGAGCATCAGGTACCAAACAGGGAGCAGTTACAACTGAGCAGACATTCACTGGTGCTCACCCAAGGCTTACATGCTCTTTGGAGTGGGACACAGCTGGAGAGAAGGAGACCAGAGCAGAGATTTGGCAACATAGGCTTGGACAGAAACATAAGTTAGATATCTATATCTATCTTATAACATAAGTTAGATATCTAAGTATATCTATCTTATCTTTTATGACTTATCTAACTTATAAAAGTATATCTAACTCTGTCATCCACAAGGTTTTGTGACTTACGAAGCAAAGCACTTTTGAAATAAATTACTAATGATCCACTTGTATCCTAAAATAGGTCCCAGAGAAAGAAAGCAAGAATTTATGCTTTTTTTTTCTTTGTTTTGTTTGGGTTTTTTGTTTGTTTTTGGTTTTGTTTTTTTAGAAGATGGTACATTTTTCTAAGTAAAGGGACAGAAAACATCTTCAAAGAGACAGGGCAAAAGAGGTGACAGACAGCCATCAATCTATGCAAATTTAAGGGCTAATTTCAAATTAGTGATCTATTAAAGCTAACTTTATGTCAGATCATGCATGAAAAATCAGACCAATCATGTAGGTCACTATTTTGCTTAGATTTGATGCAAAAAGAATTAGGCTAAAAACAATGCAATTTATGACTAACTGAAGAGCTTAGCACACAAGGTGTGAAAAAATATACAAAAAAGCTGTACTTTTGTGGGAGAAATTGTTATTTATACATGGCTGGAGCAATTTAACCAGGAAGAATTGTATTTAAGGCTTTTTGAAATAAGCAGAATTGTAAGTGGATATGTGTCCTGGGATGACTTTATGATGCTTGTGCCCCCAGTCATCTGTTCTGTTTATGCTGTATACTAAGTTCTGCACCTTTAAGCCTGGTTCTGAGTGCGAAGGTGGGGAGAGAAGAAGCGCAGAGTTTGTTATAGAAACTGCACTCGCTCCCCTGCATTTTTCTCTCTCACAGACTGTGTTGTTGTCTGCAGCACAGACAGCGAGAGAGAAGCCTCCCTTGCTTTTTTTAGTTAGTTTTCAGCTAGCTGAGGCAGAGAAGTTCCCTGGACTGTTGGTTTTTTTTTTTTTCTCGGAACTGATCAGCCTGCTCTGGACTGAAAACCCAGACAAACACCAGGAGCTCACACCTATGGCACACCAGGGCCCAGGAGCTTTTTCAGTGCAGGGGGGACTGATAAGAGACTGAGGGAGCTGAGCTACCCACAGCAAGGACTTTCTGAATTTCCCATCTCTTCAGAACAGTGAGAGGTTTTATTATTTAATATTATTAATTTTCTATACTTATGAATACTTTGCTTGTTAAATAAACAGGTTTTTTCCACTTTTCTCAAAGGAAATCTTTTCCTGAACCAGTAGGGGCAGGGGCCACTTGAACCTGCTTTCTAGAGGGACCCCTCTTGGAGGTCTCCTCCCAAAATTTGCCCTAAACCAGGACAAATACATTTCTTGGTGCCCAGTGCGTGGCTCAGGAAAGTGGATAAAACCTGTACTGATTGCATTTTGGTTGTACTTATTCTGTATTGGGATAAAGCAGTCAGTAGCCATGTTGCTGCTTGAACTCATAATGTCCCTCTGGGCGGAGGCCTTCATAGGTCTGTGGTCCCTAGGCTTTTCTGAGGTTTTAATACCTTTCTGGTCCCTAGGTTTATTTTCTTATCTAGAGATAGCTCCAGTATTGTCCCTAACACGTAGTTTTTACAGTAGAGGGGCCCAGATTAGAGTAACTATTTTGCTGGGCTCGGTGATAACGATTTATAGAAAGTTTATAAAGGTACTGGAGTTTGTGCCAGCTATGTTTGATTTATGGCTTCTTCATTCTACCCTGTGTCCTAGTTCCAGTACTGAAAAACCCCCTGTTTTAGGGGTTTATTAGTAATTGCACCCAGTTTGTTAGAGGAGGAGCAGGGGATGAGGCTTTTCAGCCTTTCCTTTCCTTCTTCTCCTTTGAATCTCTTATGTCACTTTAGGAGAAGGTTCAGTTTCCCCTGGATGTTAAAGAGACCACCATCCTGGTATTTTATCTGGTAAGCTTCCTCTATATGGTCTGCAGTGTGTCTGGAGTGAGGGCTGAGATGTCCAGAGGAGTTGAAGAGACCCCTGGCCTAGGAGTAGACCCAGGCATGGAAAATCCTGAGTGGTGTGGAAAATGGGAGGATATGGGCCAAACCCTGAAGGAGTTTTCTGACCCTATAGCCTGTAGCCTGGGACTTTCCACTTCCAATTGTGTATGAGACTGCTGGAGTGACTGATCTACAGATGGCAGTGAGTTTTCTCTTCTTGAAGAATTTAGCATGCTAAATCAACCATCCTGGAAAACGGAGAATCTGTTTGTTATTTGCTTACTTCCACAAACATCAACTCCATTCAATTTGTTCTTAAATACTGTCAGTGTTGTTTTCTTCTATTTTTTTCATGGGAAACTTCAAGGATTCCTCTTCTCTTCCTCTTAAGAGCAGATATGTATTGACAGGCACACATCACTCTCTGAACATGGTTTCATCCCCTGAAGGATTTGGTTCTATGGTCTACAAGAAGTGCTAATGACTGACGTTAGGGGAATTCTCCTATCTCCACACAAAGCCGATTCTGTTTCCAGTGCCAACAAAAGGTGCTGTGCTGCGTGATCTCAATTCGTCTTCATCACAGTACACAGCCAGTGATGAGATAAAGATACACTCCTGATACAGTGCAGAATTTCAGAGGGAAACTCCACCCTTGCAGAGCATGGGGTCAGTGTGATTTGTAATAAAGACGAGAACAGAACTCTTTGCATAAATAATTTAAATGCAGCAACTACTGTAGCAACCACACAGAATATAAATTGCTAATTTCAGAGAGTAAATCCCCTGATTTCAATATCAAACCATTAAGAGGCTATATTTGTCAGACCACAGCCTGTGCTTGCATGGCACAGCTCAGAGAAACTAATAGCACTTCTGTATTCAAATGGTAATTACAAGAAGTAGAAAACCAACTGCACCTTAAACCTTCAGTTACAAATGTTCACTTTTCTCATAAATGAATAAAACAGCACCCTTTTCTAAAGAGAACATTTGAAGTGCCTGTACAGTTAAATGGAACCATTTTGCATGTGTGCTTCAAAATGTCCCTCTGCGCTCTGCCCAATCCATTCCTTTGAGCAGACAGGTCACAGCGATTTACAACAGTTCACTTCCCCTGGGGAGGTTGTTCCTGCCTGCTCACAGGCACTGAAGATTGTGCACCCTCACATGCATCTGATGAAGTAAAGAAAGCCATGAGATGAAAAAAAAAAAAAAAAAAAAAAAAAACCCACAGGAAAATCCATTGGATACTAGAGATGTAATGAAAATACACTACACACATCTGGAAGTCCAAAGTTGTGTATTATTTGAAAACTACTAAGTAATCCTGAAAATTGCAGATGCCAATGAAAGCACCAGCCTCTTTCTTTTGTTATGTAAAATAGCTTTTGGGGTGTTTTTGAGATTAGTTCCTTTCAAAGCAAGGCTTCTAAAAACAAACTGGGTGTCTGTACTCAGCTTTTTATCCTCAGGTGAAAAATGCCACGTAATTTTTCAGCCAAATTCAGCAGAATAGGCTCAACTAGCTGTGTTGTTCATCATCTCATTCATTCTGGTTTGTTTGGGGTTTTTTTAATGCCAATTAGGAAAACTCATAATGTCCCACTAAGACATCCTCTCAATACCGACCCTTTACATACCCAGATGATTCACTTTGGAAAAGATTTTTCATGTTTTCATGTTTCATTGGTCCTACCTATGTTGGACATGGCCTGTATGGAACAAAAAATGAAAATATCCAGCTTTATGCATTACTTCCACTTGAAAATCACTCCCTTTTAAACCTTTGGAAGAAATGTTTCTGACATTCATTCAGACACATGAGAATGCTGAGAAAGAGGAAATCTGGCATGATTGCATTAACTATGATTTCCTGAGTAAACACCATGGATTGTGAAGACCACATCTGGCTGTTTTCTAAACAAAAAAGAAATGTGCATTCATAAGAAATGTAGACTAAGGCACAAGCAATTTAATTTATCATACTTTCAATAACCCTGGTAAATCTAACCCAAAAGGTAGAAGGGCAAATTATATTTTCTATTTCACATGTAACGCCCAAAACACCTCTGCTTAGAAAATTATCAAAATGGAGTTATGGAAAATGTGTAAAATAAAAGATTGTCAGGATTTCAATAAGCTTAACAAGCAAACAACACACAAAAAAAAAAAAAATCAAAGGAATGCTGGTTGGCCAACAAAATCTGGTCTCCAATGTGGTTCAAATTACCTGAGAAGGATGGCAGCAACCAGACCTACCAGCTGGCACAGCAAAAATATGGTTCTGCTGCCTATTTAAAGCATCCCTTTGTATTTTTCTGGTCCAGGAATCAGCCCTTTCCAGCACGGAAACAGAAGGAAAGGAGTGATAAAAATGAACTTTATATTGTACTCTGTACAAGGGCCACAACAGTGAAATTCTGATAACTGAATAAGGACTGAAAAGCAGAGTACTTCCCTGAAACAGCAGACTAGCTTCTCAATGGTCTCACAAAGGAATTTCCTTCACTTATTTTTTCTCCAAAATAAACTTAATTCTCTTGAAGCACATACCATATACCAAAGAGAGTAAACTGAGATCCCTATATTGTAAATAGAAGGCAATCATCCCACTGCTTTGCTTAATGGAGAAATAGCAGGACCTATAAGAGGCTTTTCCAAAAATCTTGTGGAGAATTACTTCTTTGTCTTACCACCAACATTAACGGCACCAAAATTCCTCATCTTATTGATAGGAAAAGTGTTTAGATGTTGATGTCTTCAGGGCAATTTGCCTTTCTGATGAGAAGAAAGCCTTAAAGCTCCTTATATTGTTTACCTTCAAAAAAGTGTTAAAGTGCCTTTTACACCTAAAGATACTTACAGAAAGCAGTTTCTATATGGCAAATTGTGGCAGACTGATATGATCTGCTACATTTCACATGAGTATTAATAAAAAATTCAGATGCTGATGTAAGAACTTTCTAATTGTCAGGTTTGGTAGACCAAAGTGACAGCAGATGTTTATCCTATCATTGCTTTGATTGACAAATACATAGGTCTTTGTGCAGATGAGCATACAGTGCATCTCCTGCACCTGTTTTGGTTTAAAACCAAAAGAACTAACTGATGAACATCAGAACAGCAGAATTTGACTTCTCATGAGATTTTCTAGAAATATTCATACTTATTATCAAGTTTCAAATACTTTTTTTGGCACACAAACATACAAATTTTGGTTACTTAGATTCTTTCTGCAATGTAGACTCTGAATGTGAACAACAGAATTAACACCTCCTTCTTGCAACTAAAATCCATACATTATTTTCCAGAGTACATTAGTTCAATTCAGTTAAAGGGCAAGAAAAATGTTAACAGAAAGAAAACCAGAGAGAGACAAGATATGAGTGACCAGAGTATACTGGTCTCCACATGTTTTTCCAGAGTTCCATGATAGAAGCAATAAAATTAAGGTGATCAAGTTAAAAGTATATAAATGTGATGTGATCTGATGTAGAAGTCTTACACTAAAGGAAATTAAAGAGTACTGATGTCTCTTCTGGTGTTGTGATATTGGTTATCACTAGTTCTTGCAATACAAATACAGCAGGGCATGTTAAGCAAATTAAAGAACAGAATTCATCAGGCCAATGCACAGTGATAAAATACCAGCCAACAAGAAATCATCAGCATACAGCATACTTTGTAGGCACAGTGTAAAAAGAGTAAAGACAAAATGTTGATCAAGACTACCAAGTCAAAGCAGGACAGTTTATGGCTGTGTTGCCTACACAGGCTGTTTCATGCTAGGCTGCTTTCCATTGAATCAAAAATTTCTTCTTCACTGTTAAATTCTCATGAACAATGAGGTGTTTCAGTGCTTCAACTTTACTCCTATCTCATTTATCACAGCAGAGAAAACTGACTGGAGAATTCCAATCAAATGCCTGCCTGCTTTCTATGCTGAGTGAAAATCTAAAGTTGCAGTTATTTACCCAGCATTTTCATTGTAAGATCAGCCAGCAAAGATGATCAGTGTGCAGCTGAACATGTCCACTGTCAGCTTAGTGGCATGGAAGAATGTACTTCCTTTGCTTCTCCTGGACCGTAATACACACACACACAGGTTGTTTTAACTGCTCTTGCTCTCTTTAGGCTTGCCTAAAAAGGTCTGTAGTGCCACTTTTTCTATGTACATTTACTTCTTGTTTTGCAAGTAATTTCTTAAAAAAAATAAAGCAAAAAATTATTTTTCTGTTATTAATTTAAACTTCACTACTTCTATCCCAGGGCCATAAAAGAAAGACATATTAAAAGGACTTTTAGCTACTGTATCCAAAGTTTTCTCTCCCATGATATTCCTGGGTCATTTATCTTCTTCTGCTACTGTTATGCCTTCTGAGACTAATCTGAAATTGTGGTGATTACTGATATTTTTAATGTGCTTTTCAGCATTTTCCCACATATTTCAATATATTAAGCTCTTGGTTTTTTGCTCTCCTTCTTTCTCCCTGCCTCTCTTCATCACCAACACCACACCTCCACCACCACCCCCATCTTTAGTATCTCTTCAGGCAGAAGAAAGCATAATGAATGCAATATATAAATTATATCTCTAGAATCCCCACACTGGCATTCAAAGGACAAACAAATAATTGTTTTCTACTTTGCTCAAATAAACTTTTCATAGTAGAAGTAGATAATTTATTTTCCCAGAGAAGTATTGATTTAAGCTGAAATAAGTTACAAAAGTATTGGAAGAAAAAAAAAGAGTACAATCTGGCTTCACTAATAGATGTACTGTTTCAACAGCTGAAAGCTTATAAAAGTATATCTAACTCTGTCATCCACAATGTTTTGTGACTTATGAAGCAAAGCACTTTTGAAATAAATGACTAATGATCCACTCTTTCCTGAAAATGTTCTTCTTTCTGCCCTACTATATCCTATTTTTTGACTCTTTTAAAGTATTTCCTTCTAGTAATACACTGAAAGCTCTGATTAAGATGTTTAGTCCAGCACAGTTCCACTTAGACCTGGGCTTCAGACAGATGAAAACTAGAATCGGATTTATTTCTTAGAGCAAGGAATGATTTCAGAAATTCATGATCTGCACTGAATCCCTATTTTTCCCCTCCTGTAAACAGTAGACTGCCTTGTATAAAATTCAGGCTCTGGTGGTTGGTTGTAATTCAGTCATCCAAATTAATTTGTTTGAACTGTCCTACTTTCCATAAATAATTGAAGCTTCTTTGGACTGCAAAGAATAAGACTTAAGGAGGATTTTAATAGAGGTCTCCCACATCCTGCCTTATCACTGAGCTTTTCAGGCATTTTCCTTGAAAAGAAACTACAGACAGATTGTTTTTCTTTCCTCAAACATACATATCCGGTAAAAATATTAATTTTGACAATGTATCAATTTTTTTTAGAGGAAGCAGTTGCTCAAAGATTCCTGCCCAGTTTTTCTCAGAAAGGTAACATCATTCAACATCCAACTGTTCTCAGTCCCAGGGGCTGTCTCAAGCTGTACTGTGGGACCAGTGGCCACTGGTGGGGTCAGAACCTATGACTGGCAGCAGCCCCAGTTGGAGAACACCTCACCTGTGGGGAAACCTCAGGGCTATATACAAACATATTGGTTTGGATTTAATAAGAGTCTTTATTCTACCCAAGAAGCAACTCATTTGAGTCTGGAAGTTTGCTCGCTTTTCCTTTTTGCTATTAGTTTTTATTAAAATACAGGGTCAATAACTCTTGACATATAGTTTTGAAGCAGCAATGGATAATGAAACAGACACCAAAACAATTTTTAAACTGAAAAAATTAAACATTGTTCTTTATGATTTTTCAGAGTTTTGGGGTTTTTTTTTTTGTTGGTTTTTTTTTAAATATTATTCATCAGGTTAAAAATAAATTCTCAAGGTTTTTCCTCTCACTGGTATCTATCTACTTAGTCACAAAGCTTGCAGAGCACCAGCATATGGGTAAATACAATAGCTGTTGTATTTTATCATTGAAAAGTAATATGCAAGACTGCTGATGATATGAAAAGAGTCTAGCTATTTGAAAGAAAATATGTGGCTATTTCTTTTTTCCTTTTTAAAGAAAAGCATCCCAAATGTGGCAAGGCTGTAGCTTTTAAATTTCCTTAAACTTAGCCCATTTTCCACTGTTCTGTGCAGGACGTGACTGACAGTCTAGCATTATTCCACTAAACCGTCTCCCAGGAACCCTGAAGTGTCTTCTGTGATAAGGTCTGAGATGTGCTAGGAGGTTTTTACTTTATTTCACATAAGGATGTTTTTGCTGAACTAGGTATTTTTGAAGAACTCTAGTTTTATGGGTACAATCATGCACCTGCAATAATTGTAAGTACCAATGAAATGTACACATTTTCAATGCTCAGTTACACGTACAAATGCTGACATTTGCCCTAACAATTAGGTTGTGGAGACAAAACTGTAATCCCAGAGCAGCACACTGGCTCATGCTCACTCACTTCAGCAATTGACACCATAGCATTTTTAAAATGCCTTACTCCCAGCTAGAACCTTTCATTCTAACAAGCACAGGGAGGAAATTTGCCCTCCTTTTAGACTGCAAGAATTAATACTTCCTAAGTGTCTGAATTTTTTCATCACATTGTACATCTCAAACAATCACTGAACTTACACAACGATTTTTTTTGGCCTGCATTTGAGTTACAGATGTGGAACTAAGTAAAAAAAGGGCCCATTTGGGATTAATCTCAACTGGCTTTGCTCCTTAAATTCTTGTTCACTTAATGATTACTTGCTCAGTGAACATCCTTTCAGAAGCTGTAACTCCAGTTCTGTGTACCTCCATTCTCTGAACACCTCAGCCATCCAATCTGACAGTGCCATTTTCAACATTCACTAATCAGTATCAGGTAACATTTCTGGTGAAAGCAGAGCTGAAACAACAAGTTTATATATA
Source organism: Phylloscopus collybita (assembly GCA_027886175.1). Taxonomy (NCBI): domain Eukaryota; kingdom Metazoa; phylum Chordata; class Aves; order Passeriformes; family Phylloscopidae; genus Phylloscopus; species Phylloscopus collybita. The sequence goes on along the minus strand of JAJNNQ010000137.1, from coordinate 40,516,338 downwards.
TATATATTTATAGAGAGAGTCTTTAGTCACACCTGATACAAAGTGATACAAAATTCCTAAATATAAGCCATAATTATATTAGGCACCCAGTAGAATTGAATTTAATGTGATTTAATTATTTTAAAGTTTCAGGCCAAAGATTATCTGGAAAGGGTTGTCTAATCCAGCAATTAGGTTAGCTGTTTCACTTATTTTACTTTCATTAAAATGCACATTTATTATCTAAGAAATCAGAGTACAATACTAAAAATACATTTGATATTTATCTGTGCTTTTATTATTTTTAATTGCAATTATGACAGATAATTGCATATTTTCTAAATATTTGTAGTTACACTACAAAAAAAAAAAAAAAAAAGATGGCACTACCATTGTGTTTGCATCTTCCTTTACTCAAAAAGTATGAGCACCACCCAATTCCTTGAAAGAAAGAGCCCAAGACCAAAATTCAGTCTGTGGCTGAACGATGAGAACAGGAAAGAATTTCCCCACAGAACCATGGAATGGACACTCATTCACAAAGCACAGGTGGAGGTTGTTCTGTGCATTCCCTTGTACCACATTTCAAATATCTGGCAGCCTTCCAGTGGACATGGTGAGTGCTTTGGATGACTACATGCTGAAGAACTTCACTCTATCTATTGCATTGATCAGTCATTTCTTTCTTCTGGACAGTTTGGAGTGTGCTAGACCTGTGCATAGCTGCAAATGTGCAAGGTTCTTTATATATAGATAAAAAGAACAGAGGAAAAAAAAAAAAAAAAAAAAAAAAAAGGGCAAGTTTATCCGGGGCAAAAAATTGTCAAGGAAAAAGACACATCAGTGAAAAATAAATTGTCGAGGCTTTATAATGTGATCAAATAATGCTGAGGTACAAACATGTAAGTTACTGCATAACATGCTTCAGATCTCCAAATTGGTAATATTCAAGATAATAGTAATTAATTTCACTAGAAATTTAATAAAAAGAGAAAAGTAGCCTGATAAAGAAATGGTAACTCATTCGTGCAAAACCAAAATTCTATAAAAAAGACCTGTCCTAAAATAAGCAGAAAAGACATGCAAATCAGAAACAAGTCTGGATTGTTCAATAATTAGAATACCTTCTCAGTTCCTAATACGAAAGAGAATCTTTAAAACAGACTAGAATGCAATTAAGAAGCAAAAGTCTGAATGATGTGCCTCGTGTTTGTTTCACTGCCCATTAAATCAAGCTTACTACTGTAAACTGATGGAAGAGACAAGAGCAGCCTAAAAAGGAGTAACTGGGAGTGCATGACTCAGGAATGAGAAGTAGATTCCACCACACTGTTGTCAAATACAGCATTCTGCTGATAAATGGAGATGAATTCCTGGTTTCCTTTTTGTGCCTTTTCTTCAACCTTCTATTCTGCCTGTGGGGCATGGTTTGTTTTTCCTGACAGTTTGAGATTTCTGAGCTACTGCATTATGGTGCCAACGCACACTGTGCACAGTAAGTGAACAAGAAACAATCTGGCTGTTGTTTCGTGCTTTGCAAATAGCAATTTTCTTCCCATAACTGTATTTTAGATCCTGGTACCAGACGCCTGCTTTTAGAAAGCTAAATGTTTCTGTCCCTATTTTATGTGTCTAAGATTACAATTCTGATGAAAAATCAAAATTGTCATCCAGTTTAAATAACAAACTATGCAAATAATCAGAATATGTCACAGTACTACTTCCACAAATTAGAGTGAAAACAATTGCTGTTTCTATTTATTACTGACCTTGGCTTTCTGAGGAATCAGGCTTCCAATATTGAAGCAGTTCATCAAGGTGAAGTTCATTCAACTAAATTTAAATCAAGGAGAAATTTAAAAGCAATTTTCATAAATTGTACTTCATTATTATCTAGCATTAAAATAATAACAATTCAACAAATCTTCTATATTTAACACAGATTAGGTAACAAAAGTAACAGATTTGCTACTCCCACTTACTCTATTGAGACATCCACTGGCTATGGTTAATTTTAAGCCAAGTTTCCAACAGCAGATTTCAGATCTTTTGCCAGGTAGCAACAATATCATGTAAAGAAATGCCTAGACCAAACCATGCTATAAATGAGATGCCATGTGCTATTAATGATACATTTCATTTTGCTTTAATAGGCTATTTACTAGCATGCCTATTTACTAGCAATAGGCATGATCTTCTTTTGTTATAAATTATCACAGCTCTATTGAAGTCAATGGGGCCTGTTTATACCAACTAAATCTCTTCTTCTTACTGTTGGATATTTAATGTTGCTTTTTAATATTCAGTAGAAAAATATGTTGTGATATTGAGGGGCATGAAGAAAAGAACGGGCAAATAAACATTAGAACTACTTTGGGACTTTTGCAAGAGGTGTTGAAAGCCAACATTTGTGTAGAAAAATAAAATCAGAAATCTCATCATAATTGGTTTGCAAGATATTCTGGCTACTTTGTTTCAAGATCTTTGAATTAACTCCCAAGAAAAAAGGGGAGAAGGGAAAGAAGTAGGAATGAAAATGAGCCCTGCATAAAAGTAGCCCTTGATCACACACATGAGGAAAGATGACTAATTACCTAGTCTAGAGATTATTGAAGATCAGCCTGATTTTGCAATAATGACCATTCTTAAACACTAGATTACATAAAATAATCCAGAATCATCCAATTTAATTACTCCTACTTTTGCCTCTTCCAGAATGTGACAACTTCCTTCTCAAATACTCTAATGAAGAACATCAGCTGCTCACAAACATCAGCATTCATTGCTCAGTGTTGTTACTGATGTACTATGTCCTTTCTCTTCTGTTCTAACAGACCACTCTGTTTAAATTGCTGAAAAAACCAGAAGCCATAACGACCTTTACAAAATAATTAAACGTGATAATTCTGGATTATCTCTTAATTAAACCAGAGCTTTGAAACACCCTTTGTGATTCTATCAACAACTGTTTCCAGATAATCTGGGGATAACACAATTAATCTTTCCTTTTGATTGCTTTCCTTGATCCGTTTTCTGAAAGCAGGTATTAACATTATTAGCCTTGATCATCATCTGTCTGAGCATTTGAACTTAGTTTTGTTTATGGGTGTATTCTCATATTTCCAATGGATTGGGCACCTTTTCAAGCTGTTTCTGTCATTCATCAAGGATTTTCACAGAAGCAGTAGCTCCACACTAGCCACGTGGGGTTTTTCTTGTGTTAAACTCTTTGGTTGGTTCCTGAGAGCAGTCATACTTTGATCTCGCAGTTTCAAAGGTCTGCTATATAGGCTCATTAGTCTCTGAATTCAGTGTCAAAATATTTGATTAGCTACTGTCAATCAGTCAAAAAGTTGTGGTAGATTTTGGAAAGGACAGAGCATGTTAAGGAAATTGGAGCTGAAATGAAATTTTACTTCACATGATTATTTTAATTGACCTACTTAATTAATGGAAAACCACACAGAATGACTTTAAACCCCTGGAGATCAATATCATCCTTTTTACATTCTGTATTAGCTCATTTTGGGAAACTGAAAGTCTGCCATAGAATTGGCCTTACTGGATGTAAAGGTTTTGTAATAGATTGGAAAACAGGATTTATTTAAACCTTTTCTGAAGAGGCTTACATATGTATTAGTGCTTTATTTCTATTTCATCCCTATTAATCTCTATGAGGGTTGTTCATAAGGGCCAACATTATCCTAACAAGGCCAATCTCTCCCTGTATATTCAATTCAAAAAAGGTGGAGGACCCTTTAGAAGAGCTACGTCAGGTCTATCTTTCCCAATTAAATTGTAGCAAGAGTGTAGAGAGTTTTATATCACCCTCTGTGAATATCCTTCTCCAAAATATTCCCATGTAAAAATAGCTATAAAAATTTCAGGCTGTTTCCTGTAAACTATAAAATAATTACAACTGCCATTTGTCTTTCTTTTCATATATTTCCTGTTACCCAGAAACATATTAACACTAAAGCTGCAGTTGATTACTAACAGATATGTTGCAGGGGCAGATAAAATTTCATAATGAGCTGGAATGTACTGAGTTATAACAACCAAGGTCAAGATTATTAAAGAGGATACATAGAAATTACTGCTCTATCAGCAGTCATAGGTAGAAAGTATTTGTATTACAACCTTTCATTTAAACAGACTTGTCAGAATAGTGCATGGATTTTCTTGCTGGTAAAAAGAAGGGGAGATTTTGCTTACATTGATAAATAATTTATAATACTTACACCTTGAAAGCTCCCATATTTAAGGGATTCCTTGACTTTAACATAAATGTCTTTATTAAATCTTTTAAGATGAGAGCAACATGTGGCCCAGTAAAAATACGTTAAATAAGTCTGCATTTAGGTACATTTCTGATGATTAGCACAAAATAAATGGAATAAAATGGAGAAATCATCATATTTCATACTGAATTTCTTCACATGAAACACCTGAAGAGTTTGTGGACTGCTGAGAATAACTGAAACACATAACAGCATTGTAGATTTTTGTGCATTAGAAGTGTTATGCCACCACTGAATCAACCTATGATTTTAATGGTATACTTACCACATTCCTGAACTCCTGTAACTTGGACATAAAAGAAGAGAAGACATTATGCTTATCTCTCAATAGTTACATTTTCATGTCTGGCAAGAAATAATTTAAAAGTCAGTATTACATGGTCCTTCAATGAAACACTTACTACAGAATGCAAACACTGCCTGTGTTTAATAGTGATTTTGGTATGCTTATAACTAAAATCAATGAACTCTACCTATGAAAGGGAGGTTTTCCTTTTTTTTTTCCTACTTTACGGGACTAGAATTTACTACTGGTTCCACTTGTCCTTTATAAGTCTTCTCAAACCATTTTCTGGGATTTCTTCTGAATGACAAAGAGGCATCTGAACACTTCTCTCTCTTCTAATTAGTCTGCAAATTCCCGAGACAAGAGGTTGTGTCTTGGCAACAAACTCTTGCTAAGGTGTGGAATGATGGCATTTCCCCTTCTGTAACTTTGCATAGCAACAGTCTGTCTTTTACTGCCCCTTCCTTGGCCTAGAGGAAGAAAGCCAATTGAATCAGAAAATTGAGACAGTAGTATCTATAAGGTGGTCAATATGAAATTGTTACTCAGCTCAGATTGTCCCAAACTGATGGCTGATGACTCACTTTTCTCCTAAGAGGACAGTTCATGGGATTGTAAGACCACAGTCCAACACTACCAAAGTCAATGAGAACACCATAATTTACTCCAAAAGGATGGAAATTGAACTCAAAAGGAGAAAAGAGTTATCATGCTGCTTAAGTGTTATTTTTCCTACTCCAAGAGAAAATGTTTCTCCTTCAAGGATTAAGAACAAGGGAGGATAGTGTAAGTCTAGCGTTCTAAGTCTAGAAATTGTGAAGCTTTGAAAAAACAGGAGACACAATGAGCCACAGGAGATCCACAGCTCAAAGCAGATACCTGGAGATGTAATATGCTCAAAGCATTCATTCAGTCAGGCTCAGAAACTTTGTTGCAATTTCAGCTGAAAGTGTACATGCACTTGATTAATGCTCTACTTGACATATCTCATAATCACACTGTGAAGTTCCTCTTGTCTCAACAGCCACAACAAAGGAAGTTGCAGAGCGGTACCCAGACTACCATTTGAAAAGAATTTAAAAAGAACGAGAGAGTGAACGCAAAAAATGGCACTTGCTTTATTTTCTGACTTCAGATGGTAAGTAAAATATTCTGTGCCATCTGCTGAACAATTTGCCTCCACACTGTCTTGTCTGCCACTTGTTTAACATGTAATGTTATATGTCACTCTGACAGGAGTGCAACATTAACAGGCCCTAACAGGGTATGTCTCGCAATGGGATGACAGCTGACGCCGACTCTGCCTCTGAAATACCACCAGTTTCAGTTCTATCCTCCAGACTCATTGCTCAAGATTATTAATGATAGTTTGAGACTGAATTTGCAGCACACTGAGTTTAGCTCCTGACAATTACTCCCTGTCCTTTCCAGAAGGGAGGCCTGTGGGTGTTATGACAATATCATTTTATTATTTTAGCTCAGATCTTTTTTCCTCGCTGTTTTTTATCACACTCAATCTGTCATCCTCTCTGCCTTTTTATGTGATTTTTTTTTTTTTTTAAACTTAACATTGCCTTCTTATAAAGAAACCTCAAGAGTCTATGTTCAATGTCTTCCTTCTCTGCCATCCCTACTTTTGACACACGATCACACTGAGAATCACTGTGGCGGGGTACGGAATTTTTGGACAAGGGGTGGCTGCTCCAAGTCATGCCTGCCATTAATCCAGAGCACAAAACTAGAGGCTGAAGCTATGTCATACATACTTCAAACTGGAGGTATCCCCAGATACTTCAAACAGAAATCTATGATCACTAGCTGTTTACTAGAACAACTGTCATTGTTGCTAGGTTTATCTCACTTTTGTATGCTCCTGTCAGACCTGGCTCTTGTATTAAATTTCATGGGTTTTTTCACGAGTAGAGCCAGAAATGAATGAAAATTTTCAAATAATAACTACTGATAAGTTTGCAGGTCCAGCAGCACTTAAAACATTTCATGCTTTCTCTCTTTGAAAATGTGATTTGCAGCCCTGTTAAAATGGAGTATTTTATATAGTAGTTGGAACAAACCATGGGAGCAACTTCATTAAAAAAACAGTTATAGAGAGGTTATTGAAACAAAAGTAGCCCTAGCACTGGTAAGGCTTATGAGCTCCAGCATGGCAATGCATTAACATGTCTTTTTGGCTTCCAGGCCAGAGCTGGCTTCCATTCAGCCAGCTCAGTGTGCAAGCAGATCAAACGCGTGACTGTCTGCACCCGTCTGTGCAGACAAAGCCTCGGCTGCTTTCTCTGGCTCATCCTGCTTAGGCTGGTTTTGATGCTCCCCAAAGAAAACACACTAAAGCCATTAAAAGTATTTATGTGTGCTCTCCTAAGGCCCCAAAAGCTAAGTGCTGGTGGTCAGCAGGGCTTCCATCATTTTTCTTGTGGAAAAGACTCTGCTAAATAATCAGACCATAAGCTGAATGCTCATTCAATTACATAGCACATGCAAGCAAGAAATTATCAGTGACTGATAAAGACTCAATATTAGCTTTTCTAAAGAACGTGCCATCTTGCTGAATTTCACTTACAAATGGAATTAACTACACCTTTTAACTCACTGTGTACATAGATCATCACAGCTCAGGTTTGATCTGGAAGCAGTAGTCAGAACTGAGTGTAACACAAATCAACGCCATGATAAGACAAGCTTCCTAATAAAAGCAGGACATTTTCTCCAGTTCCCAAATTGCAGAAAAAGTCAATGATCTTTATTTTATCAAGAAGGCTCATCACCACATGCTGCTAACACACCATATCTGAACAGCAACAAACCGTTCCTTTGTCCTGTTGTGGAATCACCATCCCTTATGGAAGTGTTTACTAATGCTAAACATGCTTCTTCATCTAAGAACCATAGAGACTAGCAAAAGTTATCCTTGGCTTGCTTCAGTGGAAAGAGTCAAGTTTCAGGTCAGACTAGCCAATATTCGTAAGTTTTCAGATATCTATGTCTAGCATGTAAATGTTTACATAAACCCCCTGACAAAAATCATGGTATACAGTTTTGCTTTTCTGGCACAACAGAGTACTGCAAAGCAAGGATAAATCTTGCCCAACCATTAGATAACATTTTTACACAGCCTGGTCTGAAATTCTTTTATAGATTTTCATAGAGTAAAGGTCCAAAGCCCCCACTGGCTTCCACTCTAGGATGCTATTTTACATCTTTTTGTGCCAAATATGCTCATCATAAGCACAAAATAGGACAGCTACATTAAAGATATTAAAAAAACCCTGACCATTAGAACAATAACTACAATAACAAGAACAATAACTACAAAGCAGTTTTTAATTATAAACTTAAGTCAGTCACATACATTTGTACCCTCTTGTCCCCTGGGCAGAAAATAAAAATGAGCTACAGGTCAGGTTTTCAGGTCAGTTTACGAACTTCCACAACATATTCAGATACTATTGTAAACAAAGTCGTAAAAAAAAAATTTAAAAAAAAAAAAAAAAAAAAAAAAGAAAGAAGGCGCACAGATAACACAGTAGTACTGCCAATGCTTAAAGCTATATGTAATAAACATAATATTAAATTCCAATGGTCCATGCTCCCATTGAGTCTGTAATTTTGCACCTCCCAAGCAGCTGCATAAAATAAGGAGATCCCCATTTGTTATGATTCTAAATAATTTTGGATACAGTAAGATGAAAGATACAATGTCAAGATAGTCTGTTTCTGGGTGGCCAGTTTCTAGTTCACTGCTTTTGATGGTTTGTTCCTTGATGTCAGTTTCAAAATATGGTTTCATTTATTGGAAGTTTTTGTTATAGTATTTTACACTGATCTCATGACCTCCCTTGATCTCCAGGAATCCCATATTGCAGCAGGAAGTGGGTAACTGAGCAAGCAACTACTGCACAGAACCTTGAACATAACACTATAAAGCAGTAAACTTCACAGGGATTCTCTTTCCAAGAAGAATTAAGACAGAGTGTCTTCTCAGCTGTGGTTTCTAAAAACTTTGTGGATCTTTGGTGCAAGAATAGGGGGCTCATTATCTCATTATCTTTCAAAATTTCTAGACACATAATTGCATCTTGCTGGCCTACATTCCTCTGGCAGATGCAGTTGGGTTTAGTGCTGTTTCTCATTGACAAAGGCAAATGCCTTTGAGCTTCAGTTGCTCTGAAGTGTTAAATATTGCTTTGTTTTGCTTCAAAGGCATTTCTGCCATGGGAAAACTATCACTTTATGACCCTTCTGTATGTTGCAGGAATGATGGGACATTAAAATATTCTGATAGCCTCGGGAGAAGGTATTGAGGAATACATCAGTATTAATAAAATAATGAGTGCTGTTTTAAACATTCCCTTACATCAAAGCTCCTTACGTGACATTGAAATCTGTAGAACCCACTGTGCATGAGGAGACTGGCAGTATTTCTCAGCTTATCATACAAGGAATGGAAGTTTTAAAAATACCAAATACACAAAAATTACACTACATGAAATTTTCCTTCATTGCTGGAAATCAGGTCCAAAATACCTTACGGCATATACCCCAAAACTACGCATCCAGATTTCAAGTCTCAGAAGAAAAACCTGCGAGCACAACTAAACCTCTGTACATTAGAATAACAGGCCTGAGAAGTGCAGAACTAATGAGGCCTGGTTTCCTTTGGGTTTTGCCTAATGAACAGATCCCCTAATGTCCAAAAAGGTGCAACACTGTTGTTTTCCAACACTGAAGCTCTCACTCTCTGGAAATCAAATCTGGATTTGCTTTCAACATTTCTCTCCCAAAAGGACTGAGGGAGGTGGAGGATGGGGGAAAGCACAATAACAGAATCTCTCTTTCCTGTATGCAGCTGCCTATTTTCTGGTTACTAACAGTGACACTACAGGTATGTCACTCTTGATAGAATGTGGCCAAGAAAGATCACAAGGTGGTAAGAGCATCTCACCTCATTATCAAACTTCATCCATATTCTTCTATTTCCAGCCAAATCTTTCCCATCTTCTACTTGATGCTGCTCTTCCTTAACCGCTGTTTAGAAAGCCATTCTTCACCATGCTGATCACAGTATGATGATCCGAGAGTGTGCAAGGAAACAGCCACTTCAAGAGGTAAACATGTTTGCTAATGCAAAACTACTAATGAGACAAGAAAGCTAAACTACATGCATGCCAGTTGATGAAGGGGTTTTTCTACCTGACTTTGGGTAAAACATTTTGTTAACTTCAGTTTATGGAGGGTTTTTCTGGTTTCTTTCAAACGCTTGTGCATCAGGTATTCTTTCCTCCTTTCTCTTTCCCCTGCTTTATATTCCTGTCATTATTTGATAGTCTTTGTTTAGGTAAGTTCGCTTGTTCTGGGGAAATGCAATTCCATCATCACTTTAAAAACAAGGCAGCAACAATGAAAGATGTCATCAAACTTTTAAGTGTGGAAGCTCAAAGACAGGCTAATCACAAAGAATAAAATCTATTCTGTCAAAATAATGGTTTAGACTCTTCTGTTAGAGGCTTCTGAAGTAGAAGTACAAGTAAATAATTTTATTAAATGTTTTAAATAATTAACTATAATGAAACAGAGCAGCATAATGATTAGTAATCTTGGTATTTTAAAGTAATAAAGCATAAACTTCTTAAACATATTTATTGAGCAATTTCAAATGGAGAATATTTTCAAAACATAACATCTTAGAAATGGATTGCCTCTCAACCAACTGAATAATTCTGTCAAAGTCAAGAGCACTTGGGAAAAAATCTATCAAGGGAGCAAGAACAGTTTAAAAATACAAAATTTCTCTGGAATGTTAAAGGCTAAATTAAACATTAAAGAATGAAGCATAAGTATCTCATATGTGCCAAAACCCAACTAGACAACATCAGACACCTGGAATTAGGAAAAATATAGACTATTTAACTCTTTAGAAAGCAAGTCCTATCCATATTCAAAAACACTGGGATGTTGCAAGCTTTGTTATGGAGACAGCAGTAAGTCACCTCAGCTCTCTTGATATTCAAAATGAACTGCTTGGTGTCCTCCAAACTGGAGACAGAAATGAGGCTGTTAAGCATCAGTGCTAGAGTTATCACTGAGATACAACCATGTAAGTATGCAAAAAAAATTCATCCTTAGCTCAGAATTAACATTCATAAATTACCCTCACACTGAATTGATTATTTGGAAAGTCCTAAGCACAAAAAAGTTTAAAATATAATTAAATCCAATATTACACTTCTGAATTATTTGTACTTGTATGAAATAAGGTATCTTTAAATCACATAAGAGGAGTAGACTGTAGATGAAATCAGACCTGCTCTCACCATGAAACAAACACTTTCCCTTAAGGTTAATTTTGTCAGACTCACCTTTGTTGTAAAGCTCCAGCTCCAGAATGCATTTATCTAGTACACTAAGTATCTTATCAAAGATAATTAGCGAGCAATCCAACTCTTTGAATGGCCAACTTCAGTCAGAACTATCTTGAGTCTAAACATAAGAAAAATAGGAAACTTCTTTTGAAACCTGCAAGATGCACTGACTAGCAATATTAGCGTCTCTAACCCACTGTATAAAGGTAATTAAAACTAGTAATTTTTGTCTCTTTGCAGGCATTATGAAACAAGGATTAGAGCTGGTAGGAATTCAAACAGTTTGGCATTTGTTTGCTATCACTGATTCATCTGTAGTGAATAAAAGACACTTTTAAATTTGTGTGGGTTTTTTTTTAAGGGCTTACTTGGAAATAAATCCATGTCCTGTTTAGTAACACTCATTCTTGAGCGTGCTTTCCTTTCTAAGCTTGCAGTAACGAAAAATTAATAATTGCTCTTCATAATTATTACCTCTTATGAGGAATAAATGACATGATAATTAACAAGAAAAACCTGGGATCTTTGGGTTCAATTTTGTGCTTTAGTCTGTAGTGGGGCCCTATGGTTTTTCTAGATATGGAAGTGTAATATGTGGGCATTGCTATAGAATGCAACAAGTGTGGGATTAATTTACCCTGTGATAGACAGCTGGCTTTCAAAAAGCTTACACATCTAATCCTTATTACAGCACTGCACTGAAAAACAGATATAAAGGCTATTTTTGTTGTGTTTCTGTAATACATTCTCACGTGACATCCTCTGTCCTTAAAGTATCCTATTCCTCCTACTATTGACAGATTACATTAGGACCCACTAGCTTTTCTTTGACCAGTTTCAAATGATCTCTGTATTTCAGTCAGTGTTCTGCTATGCTCTTGGTTTCCCAGACAGGCTACTCCTTGTCCTGTTTGATCTCAATGGATTTCACTGAGTTCACCTAAAATCTAAAATGGATGTGATCATATTACAGTTTGGTTTTCCTAGTCCTCTTTTTTTTTTTTTTTTTTTTTTTTTTTTTTTTTTTTTTTTTTTTTTATATATATTTTTATTGTTTTGCTTCTAAGAATTATGTTTTTTAAAGGATTAGAGATTACCCATTCTGGAGTGATAGATTACATTAAGGAAAAGCCTATCAAGAGATCCAATCATTCTGGCTTCTCAGATGGAATAATTGTCCTCATTCATGTGCTGGAAGCATGAAAGACATCAACTGATACAATTATAGAAGCAGTTTCAACAAAATGAACTTGTAAATTTGCTTTGTTAACATTCTCAAATAAAATTCTAGGTCAGCCTAGGATCCAGCCATATTACTTCCAGTCATGTTAACTTGTACATCACCAAAAAATAGATTTTTGCTTTCAGCATGGATAGTATTACATAAGTTACTGCAGGTCAGCTGATATACAGTAAACATCCATGAAAAAAAATATTTAGACACATCAAGTATGAAGTGACTAGCCTTAAATTAAGCTTCTTGCACTGTTGCTTCATTGAATTAAATTAGCCCATGCTTTAAGCGACTGTTGATGGTGACTGAACACAGCTGGAAAATATCCTGTAATAGCCACAACAGTTTAAAGGCAAATTTGGACCCTGCAATTAACTAAAATTTGTACAGGTTTGTTGGTTTTGTGTTTTAGTATTTTTTTTAAAGGAACAGCTAATAAAACAAATTACAATAATTGATTTCTCTGTAAGTTGGTTCTGAATGATAAGATCTTCTATGAGCTTCAAGCACCAAAACATCCTTTATAAATCTAACAAGCAAGTTTGTAATGAAAAGTGCTGTCAGCACTGTTGGGTTTGAGACTTGGAGTGGAGAGCTTCCACACTTCAGGTATTTATGTTGAACCTCTACCTCCACAAGAACATTAAGCCCTGATGCTTGAGCTCCCCAGAATCCCACTCCTGCCATCGTGCAGACCTGCACTGCATGGAGGAAAAGCAACAGCACAGGGAGAGTCAGGGTGAAGTTGAGTAAGCCCCTGAGAAGCTGAGAGGTAATCTACATGCACAACAACAATTAACCCTTCTGACAGTTCTTTGAAAAAGTAGAGTTCATCAATACATACTCAATATTAAAACTGAAGATTAGGTAAGATTAAAATACTGCATTTTAGATTCAAAAGAGAACCCCACCTAATAAGCCACATGATTCATGAATTTTTAAAAAGCAAGTTTACTGCTTCAGTCATTCTTCATATGAATCTTTCAACTGAGCTGAAAAATTACTTGCTTTGCCTTATGCTGTAAAACTGGAATCTGCCAGCTGAATGACCAGCACAGTGGCAGAAAATGAGTAAGTCTGAACCTATTAGAGAGGTGGGAAGTGAGGCTATTAGAAAATTCAGGGAAGGAATAATACTTTAGAAAAATCAAGTGATCATGCAATAAATCAAAGCTGTGACAATGAAGGAAGAAAAGAACTAAACATGAGAACCCAATCACTGAAACAAAATGAAATTAGGATGGGAAAAGACATCCATTAGTGAAGTTATTTTTGGAATTTTTTTGGTAAATAAAGTGAGGAACACATTTTTACACTAAAAGCTACCAACATAAAAGCATTTGAGAGGAAAAGGTTGTTCGTGAGGTCTGTGGTAAAAGAAAACTAATTATCAACATACAGGAGTTATTATAATTGGACTTTACAAAAGAAATGCATAGCAGGGATTAAGGATACATTTTACCCTCATCCTCATAAGATAGCAAATTTAGAACTAGATTCTTTGGTTTATACCAACTAGAACCTGCTTTTTTTTATATTAACTTGAGGTTGTAGGAATCCACAGAATTTCAAGAGGCTTGGGGTTTATTAGGGGTGATGGCTGTATTTGTGATTTCTCTCTTTTTGTGTGTAAAAAACACCAGTAAAAGAACTCATCTGACTCTCAGAAAATACAGCTTTTCATTTCAAATACATTTTGCTAGAGCAGAAGTAAGTTTCAGTCTGAGAATCCTCCTCTTCCTCTTGATTACTTGGCTTCATCCTATCAATCATGATTATGTTCCTGGTACAATAATTACCGCTTTTAATCAATTTTCAAACATTGTGCAGTGGGCTGTGAAGTGCATTTGAAGCCCATCAAAGTTATACTGAAAGCAACTAAAAACTAATGGTTTTTGCAGAATGGGAGGAAAAGGGGTTATACATAGGAATGGCAGATCATCTTATCAGGCTTTACCATTAATTCAGTACAGCACAGAAATAATTACAAATGTGCACTTGACAAACTGAAACATTAATTAGTTCTTAGTTGATTACTCCAGATGCCTTAACAACAGAAGCTCTCCAAGCATTTGGAGGGAATATATCTTTCAATAAATTTTATTTTCCCAAACATACAAGAAAAAAAAAATTACTTTGCAAAGCATCCTTGTTATAATTTGATAATGTGACCTTGCACAGTAAAACAAAAACTCAGTGATTGTGTCCAGCCTTTCTCTGCACTGGTGCTGTCTTGGTGCTCTTAAATACACACAGCTTCACATTGCCTGAGTGAGGCAGTAAGCTCCAGCAGAAAAACACAGTGGATCTGAGTGGTTTCTTGTGTAAAGACCACTTCATGTTCCTGAACAAAGTACATGTAAGAGTAATCTTTCCATGCCATGCTAGGAGATCAGAAAAATAATCAGCAGAACCAGCACAAAAATGTTAGTAAGACCTTATCACAAACAGTTTTCTACTATGAAATTTTAGCCACTGAAGTCAGTAACAAAATCATTATCATCTTCAACTGGGACAGAATTTCTTCCTTACAAGCCAAGTAAGTGAAAACCAGCAGCACATTGTCTGAAAAGCAGCAGAAACTGTACAGCAACTATTTCTGTTATTTGAGAACAGGCCCACAAGCAGAAGGACCCTTGAGAAGTTTCCTGTTTGGAATAGTATGTTTGTTTATTTTTTCCAGGTTTGTCAGATATACTGCTATGTCTTGTTCTCTTAGGATTTTGTTAGTAATCAAAACTTCTCTCCTCAAGGGACTTATTGCCCTCTCCCAGTTTTCAAAGTACCACCAAGACAGAAATGTCTGGCAGGGGAAATTACTGCCAGAAAAGTGCCTACATAATAAAGCATTTATTTAAAATACATAACTACCTGGACCTTTTTCCAGCATTTCAGTATTTCAGACACAGGATATATTGTATCTAATACAGAAGGATTGGAGCAAACCGATGCCACTGAACTTTGCAGTGAGTGACACTCCACTAAAAAACTCCACCCTTCTGTCCTTCTAATTCAACCTTGTGAATCAAGCAGGCTCCAAGGGCTTAGGTATATGCACAGAGTCACCATCCCCCTTGTACCAGGTCTGCTCCACATGTTCATAGTAACCATCAATGTTTAATTTAACAGATGGCTGGAACCTGTACAATTCCTCTTACAAGGTACAGAGCATGGTTATATAATTTCCAATGTTGAATTAAAATTAGAAATCCAACACCAAGTGATGCTGCTTTTTCAGAATAAATTAATCTATAATTTCTACAGCTTTCTGGGTCTCTCTGATCTGAAATGTTTCAAGTATTTTTTTTGTTTTAGGTATTACTGTCTTTTCTTGTCATTTAAGATGTAAAACCAGAGGTGCATATTAAAAAACTATTAACACTGCAATGAAGTAATTTATATAAAAGTTAGATTTGTGTACCCTTTTTTTGTTATTCTTACTTACAGTCCCCTGAATGAAGCAGAAAAACTAATTACTTTTATTTATACAGTCCCATTAGAGCACCTTGCAGCCAGCTGGAAGGAACAAATCACTGCTCTCAAGACAGTACTGTCTGCAACGAATGTATCAGGGCATGTAGGGACAAGAGCCAATGGTAGGAGTGGGGTTATGGGAAGATTAAGGTTAGGGAAGTTTGAAAGATGATCTCTTCATCTGGTCACTTCCTGAGATTCTAGCAGGGAACAGTCAGATGAGTATGTCAATTTGGGATTTGTCAAAAAATGTAGTCATGTAGTCCCATGCAACCCAAATTTCTAGGAGCCCAAATATCAGTTGGTATTTCTACGATAAAAACTAAAATGAGGATTTCCTCTGTGCTTTTTCTTTAGATGTTAGTGAGTTGCAATGGCTACTTTATAATTTTGAAGGTAGAAAAAAACCCAAACCAACAGAAAACATGCTTTTGAACCCTCTAGCAAATGAGGTCAGTAGGTTCAGCAAGGTGCCTGAGCTAATGCATAGCTTTACAAGGTAATAATACTTGATTAAAAAAAAGAATCCTTTTTTGAATTTTTACACTTTGATTATAAATGCTTTCAGGAGGCTTTGGTCCAGTTTTGCTATAGTTTTGTATTTTGTATACTTTAGGCTTAATGAGGTTTCTGGGATTGCACCTCTCCAAAGAAAAAAATTCATATAACCAGTATAGGTGGTCATTTTCATATTATATTTTTTAATAAGATGAATGAAATGCATGCATGATTGCCAGCTTCTCTCTCCTGTCTCACTAGAAATTCTTTGGGGATCTATCAAAGTCCAGCCTGTTTCTCCTAGCTCAGACTCTCCCTATGGTCAATGAACACTTGTTAACTTTCTAGAGGTATTTAAGTAAAAATTATGTAAGTAATTTGCAGTCCCTGTGTAATCTTTCTAAGCAGACCGTGCTTAGAGATCAAATCTTCACTAACATGCAACAAGCTATCAGCTGAGGCAGAGACCCAAGCACACCCACATGCACCACATCTTCCTGCTCTGTGTGCCAGAAGGCTGTAACAGTTCAAACGATACAGAAAATTTTTCTGTTGTAATTCTTGCCAGTAGCTATTTTTAAGACAGTGTATTGTACTCTAGGTGTTCCAGGGATGACCATCACTCAGTTTATGCGTTTCTTTCAGAAACAGACTTGATCTTGAGACTCAGATGGGCTCACCTGATTTCAGGATTGTCAAAATTATGGTAAATGTCCTAACAAGCTGTAGCTGGCATGACCGCAGCATGAAGATCCTGCTTCATAATTCTGTGCTTCTTCCAGGGAGAGGTGAGATGTTTCCTGATCTTCACTTGGAGCTACCTGGGCCCAGGTGTGTGCATCGTTTTTCTGTGGAACTCTGAGGATTCTGTATATATAATTATTTATTTATATGGGAACAAATCTAAAAAAGCTGAAAAAGTAACCAAATACAACCACAAGATTTCTCCTTCCTTATTCTTATTCCTAAGCTTCCCTCAGAAGAAATATTGAAAAGATGATCTGTTTGATGACATCTTTAATTAGTAATTTCTCAAAAAATTTGAAAATCCTATACCTTAATTTATAAATTGGAGATTAAAAAGTGCACCATAACTGAAATGATGATGACAAAAACAAGGTAAGCAAACAGCAAAGCACAACAGAACTCCAGTAAATATTATTACATTGATCAGTATAAAAAGTATTTGAGTAACTAACCTGTTAACAAATCTAAGCATTAATAATCCTATTTGCAGAGGATTCCTTATCTTTCCAAAATCATGATCTTCACTGAGTTAAACAAAAAATCTACTTTTATATGGTTACCTTTAATTGACATTTATATATCACTACTGAGAGTCCACAAAAATCCTGAACAGTACCCATCTCATTCCACACAGCTTTTTTTCTTCTTTTTCTGCGAGAGAGGAAATTTTCATAGTACAGTAAATAACTGATTCAGAATGAATTGGGTAAATATCTGCAGAACTGACAGGAAGATTATCAGGCTGCGATGGTGCCAGTGGGACACATACGTTCACATGTATGCAAAGCATGTCTTTAGCATGATGAAGTGCAAACCCCATCAACTGGATATCAACTTATTCTTAGCATGCTGATGCCAATTGTAAGTAACCAAACCAAGCCAAACTGAAACAAAATTTATTTCTTTTTGGCTCTGGCTAAAGGGCATAAAACTGATGTAGAAGCTCAACCAAAGGTCTTCTCTGCCTTTTGCTTCAGAGAAAGTTGTTCCTCTATTAGTCTCTAAAAAATTCATAAAACTAACAGAGGAGCTGGGGGAAACAATTTTCTATGCAAGAATATCTAAAGATTCTTTCAATTAATGTGAAATATCAGGAGACATATTCCATTTAAAAAAAAACCAAGAAACACAAATTTAACTAAAAGAATAACTTCCACTAAAACTTCATAGAGAAATGGCATTTTGGAGGGAGGAATAGTAATTAAAATAATAGATTTTAATGACACAGCCACTACACTCTATGCATTAATTTTAAGGTGTAAGTGCCATTCATTTAGCTCTATTGCTATTAATTGTATGTTTATAAAAAACAACAGCAACAAAAAAAAAACCACCAGCCCCCCCCCAAAAACCCACCCCCACATTGTTAAAGTCTTTCATTACGGAAAAGGACAAAAAAAGCTATGAAATGATGGTGGTTAAAAAAACACAAGTCCTATTCTAGAATCTTACATCTTCATGTTGTCATATCAAAACACTCTCTATCATGACAGGAAAAGCAATGCTGTATTCCAGAAACTGTGGGTGTGCAGAAATGAGTCACTTTGGCAGTGATTGGCTTTGCATATCAGTATAAACCAGAAGAAGGAATTGATTTACTATAAGGAACAATACACTGAATTATACGCTCATGTACTGTAGAGAAACTTACGGTTGTGGTTGCAACAAACATGACCAAATAATAAAGAAATCAATTCCATGAAAAGCTAATTTCTCATTGTAATAAAGAAAAATACTGGGCAAGCAGGATCATCTGTTTTCAAGAAAATTAGAGACAAAATAAAATATTTCTCCAGAAGAGGATAAAAAATGCTTTGCTGACAGGAGAAAAAAAAAACCTAGAGAAGAACCAACAGACTCTCAAACAATCACTACTTTCCACGATTACCTGTTGCGGCAGAACACTTTATTATGGATTGAAAAATCTATTCACCTGAGTTAAACAATTACTGAAATCAAAACTGAGCCCCAGTTTAGCCATCAAAGCTCCATTTCTACCTAGTTCTAAACAGAACCTGTAACTTAAACTATCGAAACTCTGCAAGAGAGAGAAAACAAAAATATCTATGTAGAAATTGAATGTCATCAGCTAAGGGACCAGTGATGCAAAGACAGGCTCACACAGTTCTATCCAATGAAGAAAACCCCACATCTTCTCACAACATGGCTTTCACACCTGTTTCCTCAAAAGTAAATCTCAAATTTTTTTTTTTTAAAAAATCTGTAGTTAAATACACACAAACAGATAAAAATTTTTATGTATAAACAATTTAATTTCCAGACTAACACATAAATATCTGTAAGCTCAATAACTTTAATAAGTAAAACTAGGCTTTGTTACTGAAACTATAATCAAAATATTTTGAGTGTACAGCAAGAGTGAATGATTCAATCTATTTCCTCTTAAGCCTTTCTAGAGGGTGCACCATGGTGTTTCTGCCCTTCTGAAAAGCTTCCTCATACATAACCTTTAAAGCTGTCCAGCTCTAGAACTGTGGTACCACTAAAGAGACAGTGCACAACAACAGGGTAAATAAGGTAAAGAATTTATCTTTAAGGGAAGGGAGAAACATTGACTTGAAATGTGAATAAAAATACAACTTTAAAGGTTTTCCAATCAAGTGGTATAACTTGAGTCACACATTCAGTCTTTTGTGGGTATCATGGTTTAACCCCTGCTGGCAACTAAGCACCTCAGAGCCACTCACTCATTCTTTCCTGGTGGGATGGAGAAGAGAACTGGAAAGGTGAAAAAGATCATAGGCTGATTTAGGCAAAAATTAATAATTAAAATTTAAATAAATTTAATACATTAAAGAAAATTAAAAGTAATGATAATAATAATAATGGAATATTACAAAACATGAGAAAAATAAAGCCCAAGGAACACAAGTGATACAAGTGAAAACCAATTGCTCAACAACAACCAGTACCCAGATGGTTCCCAAGCAACAGCTGCCCCCTGCCAAACTCCACCCCAGTTTTATTGCTGAGCATGAAACCATATGGTCTGGAATATCCCCATGGTCAGCTGCCCTGGCTGTGTCCCCTCCCAGCTCCTTGTGCACCTCCAGCCCCCTTGCAGGTGGGGTGTGAGGGGCAGGAAAGGCCTTGATGCTGTGTGAGCACTGCTCAGCAATAGTTAAACATCCCTGAGACACCAAGACTGTTTCCAGCACAAATCTGAAACATAGCCCCATTCTAGCTACTGTGAAGAAAATTAACTCTATCCCAGCCAAAACCAGCACAATGGGGAATATATTTTTATGTCCTGAACTTTATAATACTATGTTCCAAGGCCAGCTTTTCCTGTTGGCAATGTTTAGTTTCAATTTATTATTTTAACAGAAGAACTTAAAGCTTTTTACAAGTCTGTATAGCTTTGGGGTTTATTTTGTGGCGTTTTTTTTTTTTTTAAATTACTGATGCATATGCTTTTCCGTAGTTTATCCTAGAAAAACTTGCTCTTGGAATAAGGCCTGTCCCTCTAAGGTTTACTACTTTCCCCCAAAATGTCTGCCTCTGCTCCCAACCTCCCTCATAAATATCCCCTTTCAACATCAGATGTATTCTGATGTATTCTAACCACAGTCTTTCAATGTCACACTACTGAATCTCAGGGAGATTAAACCTTCAGTATCTGTGTGAAACAAGGCAAGGACTTTTCAAATTGCAGGATTAGTCTACCTAAGGGAGCCTATCTGATCATAATTCAGCTGCTGGTGCCTGTTACCAAATGTGAACTGGAAGCAGTGTCTCTCCCATGCTACCTGCATTCACCTCTATTAGGCAGAACTGCTATGGGAATGCCTACAACAGAGTGCCAGAGCCAGATCCAAATGAGCTGGTATACTTACACAGAATCATTTAGTGCCTTACCTTTATCCAAGTTGAAATCCCAGAAGTGATACCAGCTACCGAGGGCAAGTTCAGATGGGTCTGTGAAAGCCAGACTAAGGAATCACCAGAGAGCTGTCATGTGCCTTCATCAGAAATGGAGATGTAGCAAGTACCTATTGCCTGAAAGTGTGATTCTTGGAAGAACAGAAACATTGGAAGCAGAGCACAAGGCAGACAGAACAGGATCTCACACAGAAGGGTTCAGGGCTAAGGAGCCAGAGCAGGAGCTCAAGCCCATACTTAGACTCTATACCCACAAGAAACATATTGACATGGTTCAGATGATTCCTTGCATACTCTGCCTTCATCATCTGCCATTTATCAACACCTGCTCAGGCAAGGAATTAATTAATAAATAAGATGTGACAGGTGGATTTGTAAGTCAGTGACTGAAAGACTGCTCTGCTCATGCCCATGTATGTTTTCCAACTGTAGAGCAAACCTATCAATGCTCAGGACCTGAATGCAACAGAACTAGGAAGATATAAGAATACTAGGGCTGCACTGAGCTAAGCAAGCTCTCTCCATAGAATATTAAGAGAAAGCCAACAGGCAAAAGAACCATGTAGTTTCATAACATCTCTGCACAGGATGGCTGATTTGAAACTCGTATGACATCGCAGCATGAGGAAAAGGTGACCTCATACCTGCAAAAGACCTTGTACATAAGTGGAACCTTCTCTTCAGCTTGTCAATAAATACATTTTAGCAACATTTTTACTGACATCGTGTTTGTATGGTAATGTAAAAATACTTTGTAAATACATTCATCAGCTTTTGTTCCTATAGAGTTTAGATACAGTAATCAAATATGATAGCTATCACATCTTTTGGCTAGATTTAGTGAGTATAAATATTAAAAAATGCTTTCAGGGAACCTTTTTAAAAATATCCACTGAAGTCTAATTGCAACAGAGTATAGAAGAAAGCCAAATGTGACAGGTTGTATTTTACTTATGCTATATTTATGCTAGATCTGCCATACATAAAATAATCAAGATTACTCATTAAGTTAGAACAATAAAAAAACCCAAAGTGCTGTTACAGTAACACAAAGGAATACACAGGGTATTAGTTATCAATGCTTTATTATTGAACAAAATTGAAATTCTTTTATCTGGCACATAAACAATTATTTCTACAAAAAGGAAAGCCTACAAATCTGATAATTTATACAAATAACAGTTTTTCAAAAAATAAAATTTTAATTTAGTAAACTTGTCTTGTGCTCTTTTTTTTTAGCACTGTCTGCAATAATCCACCACAAATCCCTGAGCAGAGAGACATATTTTAAACATGTTTTAAATTTATCCCAAAAGAAGAAAGTTATCAAGCCCAGACCTATATTAAAAAAACGTATTCAGGGACATTCTTGGTAAATTTATGGTAGTCCTTTTTTCTTTTTCTTTTCCTTTCTTTTTTTTTTTTTTTAAAGAAACAAACAAAAACAGTTAACAATGCAAGTATGTCACCATATCACAGGAGTGCTCCCCTCTTCCCCCTTTTGTGCAATGAATAAAAATTACCAAACAAGAATAAGTACAAGTTGAAGGAGACAAATAACCTGGTGAATGGTTAAGACCAAGAAGCCATCAAAGTTTGATGGCTGTTGAGCAAATAAAGCTGCAGGATACCACAGTTCTATACAAAGCTCAGTTACAGTTACTATCTATTTCAATATCTTTTCCCAGAAGGTCAGTAAAGCAGGAGAATAAGTTCAAGCTACCGTTGTATTCTAACACTGGTTTCAACAATCAAGTAGAAATACAGATTTCATCCTTCAATTTTGCTTTTCCAGCAGGAACATTGTTTGAGAAAAACTTGACACACTCCACAAAACCAAACAATCTCTAGCCCTTCTGGAAGGCCAATTGTAAACTTAGCAACTTACGGTATTTTAGTGCGCAAGAGGAAAGAAAAGGAGGCACACATAACTACAGTTTTTCTACTATACTGACTTTGAAACAGCTATTCCTCAATCTATTTCAATACAGATTTAAAATCCAAGTATAAGGGTAGAATGACCAAGAAGGTAAAGTATAAGTCAAATGTTCCCTTTCCCATTCGGTACACACACTAACCACAAAACAAATGCAAGTAAAACCAAATAAAAGAAATAGCAACACTTAGAGACTGTTGTGTTAATGGCAGATAACATTGCTGCAGTCAAGTAATAAATAAATAAATACAGCAAAGTGTTCTTCTCTACGTTTTTGTTGGAATGGTGCTCAACAGTTAAAAAGGAATACATAAACTAAAAACCCCAACCCCCTTCTCTGTAATAGTTTTAACAGAAGATCCTGAAGAAGCTTCAGTTCAAGGTGCTCTACCACTTTAACATTTCATCTATCATTATGAAAGGAATACTGAAGTGGATACCAAAGGGCCATTAAATGAAATAGTAAATTTTCTTACAAGCAATAATACTTATTCCAAAGAAAGAAAGCAGTTAACAAATGGCCTGAAAAAAAAATTACTAAAGCTTCATACACTTCAATTTAAAATAAATTATTTTTACATTTAAAATCTGAAGGCTGAAAGAGTAATGAGGTTAAATCATTCTGAAACAGAAATAAATTGAACCTCACCAAAAGTATATTTAGATATTAGACAGCTCTGCTGCTAGCATGTGTCAGAATACAAACAGAATGCTAATATTTGGTTAGAATCTGAATAGGTTTGTTTAAAACACCAACAATATGAAAAGTAACTGGCAACCACCATTACTGATTCCTCTTAATCTACACTATTTTAAGCATGATCTAATTGAGTCCCTTCAGTTATTTGCTAGCCTTATCAACGCTTAACATTCCCTTTCCTCTGAGTTGCTCATGAAGTCTCATTTTAGCCTACCCAAGCACTATTATTTTCATATCTCATTTTAATTAGTAATTGCAAAAATATCATATGCAGAGTCCAATTTAAAGTTGGACTTATCTGATAGCAAAGTAAAGAGAGTCAAACACATTATTCTATAATACCAATTATTTTTTTCTAAGATGACAGTCTGACCACGCCGATTTGGTATCAGGACAAACATCCCTCTTGCCTGTATTACTAAATCACACCTCTGGTCTTTTTTTAACCAGCCTACATACTGCATCTGATGTAGAATACAGACAGCTCCTTGGTCATTCTGTCTACCTCAAAGAAATTTGATTGTGTATCTCAAGAAAACTGCACTATAAGTTAACAAGCTGAAGTAACAGGCATATTCTCAGTAAACAATTTGCAATGCTGTCATCTAATAATGTGACAGGTTTGAAAAAAAATGGGCCATATAAGTTGTGAAATTGGCTAGCAAGTGGTTCAAAAGTGAGATACAGCAGCATTAAGACAAACTGCAAACACATTGGATTTACTACACATTTTAATGAGTTACAGTATCAGCAAAATACTTTAACCTACTATTACCACTTTAACTCCCATATGGCTTAGTGTATACTGTGTAATTTTCCCTTCATATTTCTATGACAGTACCCATTTCAAGTACCCAGCCAAAAGTAAGCAATATGGGATTTGCAATTATTTATCTAATATCCCGAAACAACTTCTCTCACGTGCCATTGTTCCAAATATTTTTGTTGTGTAACAAGTTCTTCATGAATCCCTCAAAGTCTCCCTTTTTCTATTTCCCTAGCAGAATAGCTTCTCCTAGCAGCAATTAGGACCTCTGATCCTTGCAGTCAAGTCCAGCAAGTTCTCTGACCTGACAACTGTGTGGAAGTTCTAGTTCTTGGGTTTAATCACTTTAAGGAAAACAAGTTCAATGTTTTCATCATCAAGTTTTGGATGTTTTCAAACCTTGTTTCTCCATGATATTCCACAATTTGCGAAGATTGGACTGAGTGATGACATCATCAGGTTTAAGTTGAAGAGCAAGGAGGTAGTTTTCTTCAGCCTCTTTCAGTTTGCCATTCAGATGGAGAATGGCTCCAAGATTCATTAGGGCAGCTGGATACTGGTACCAAAAATAAAAAAAGAAGGAGGAGTATTACAAATATTTTCAATTTTTCTTTTTAGACAATCTTCTTCCACTTAAATTACTCCCTTATGTTTGGCAATTTTTCATGGAAGCAATTTAGTAATTTAAGAAAATACAGATAACAAGAAGAAGTTTCTGAACAGCTGCTATGTAGTTTGTGCTTTAAACAGGTCAAGATCTGGTGCCTACAGACATAAGACTTCTCTCTTTAATGAGAAAACACAGAACTCAAAAAGCTTTAAATGTGGTGATGTTGGCATAACACAGGTTCCAAGAGAAAATTAAAGTAATCCAAGAGTGAATTAGCAACAAGAATTTAATTTTAATCAAATGCATTGTTAATAAAGAGTTTGTAATCATTGTGAATAGTTAACACATTGGAACTTAGCTCTTTCTTCTCTTTGTTTTAATTGTAACTGGTAGAAAATACAGCATGCTCTCAGATTCTAAGGATGTTCGGGGATTCTAGGATATCCATTTAGATTCAGACTGTGGCAATAATTTCTTAATGAATGTTTGAATAAAATTAACAATGGTGGAAAAATGCTCTGTTAAACTTTTGTAACAAATCAATTTAAAAGCTTACATTACTCAATTTTTTTTCATGTTTAGCTATGACAAAATGCTTAGCTTGTTTTTATTTTTTTCATCTCTAGGTTATTCCATTATGAAATAATAGCTTCTTCAGGATAATAGCATGCCTGGTCACTGGAGTTAACAAATATTACAAGGGCAGAAAAGCACATTTATGAAGCTGAAGAGTCTAACCTACCTTTTAGCAAGCACCAAAGGTATTCACATCCTGGTGACAACACAGTGAAGGCATTTGTCAAACCAGTACTTTGCATTTAAAAAAAAGTGGGAAAAAATACCACACAAAGTTCCCTATGGTTCTAACCCTCAGGTCAGTCTAAATTTCAGCGAGCTTTTGGAAAACTCACTTTCAAAGTCACATAGTTTTGCCTCAGAGGATAAGTGTTTCAAGCCACCACTCATCAGTGTTTTGCTCAAAATAATCAAAATGTGAAGCCACATGACATTTCAAGTTCAGACTACTGTGAGGGTGTGTTGGTAAGTTTTAGGAGCTCTCCAGTGACAGTAACTTAAGGAAAATGGTTAGACACTGGAACAGGTTGCCTAGAGAAGCTGTGGAAGTGTTCAAGGCCTGTTTTGATGGGGTTCTGAGCAGCCTGGTCTAGGTGTCCCTGCTGATGGCAGGAAGGTTGGAATTGATGATCTTTAAGGTCCATTACAACCCAAACCATTTGATGATTGTATGAAAAAAAGCAGAAGGCCAAAAAAATATGTACTACAGTTGGTCTCCCAGACTGATGTGGCAATAGGAAATC
The DNA here is from genome assembly GCA_027886175.1 of Phylloscopus collybita. Classification (NCBI taxonomy): domain Eukaryota; kingdom Metazoa; phylum Chordata; class Aves; order Passeriformes; family Phylloscopidae; genus Phylloscopus; species Phylloscopus collybita. The sequence continues at coordinate 40,490,208 of JAJNNQ010000137.1, read as the reverse complement.
ATTATGATGAGGAAGACTTACCTTTGTTCCAAACCTCTCCGCTACAAAGTTAAACTCCTTACCCTTTTTAATCACACTTCAACAAAATCCCTACAATTCTTATGTCCAAAACCTAAATTTTGTGGTGGAAATGTTGTTCAGAGAATTCCAATGTTTTATATGCTCATACTATACATTCATACTTTTTCAGCTTTCTTCTTGCACCTTTTAGCCTATTAATATACACATCACAAAAACTCATAAAGAACTGTGATATTCAAATTTTCAGAACAAATGGCTTACAGAATTTCAAAATTAAGCAAAACAAAATTAGTTCAGCTTTCCTTAGAGAGAGAGTTCAGCTCTCATCACAACGCTAATGAAGAGGAATCTGAAGGTGTAATTTTCAGATTTACTTTTTCTTGCCTTACCCTGACAGATTTGTTTCCCACTTTCTGCAAGTCAGTTACTTCATTCTACTGCAAATCAAACAAGCAAAAAATGCCAGCTGGATTTTATATGGTTTTATCAGTTAAATATTTATCAAAAGAAGGGAAACTACGCCCCTGAAATGAAATCTATGCTATGAGTAACTCATATGGGCAGCCATATTTTCATAACTACGCCTCTGAAGTGCCAGTCTTACATACTGTTTTGTAATGAAATAATATACTCCTTAATTACAGATGTTCTGGGTGCTAACTGATGTCATTAAAGTGAATAATAGGAAAATCAGTTCCCATGTACATTGATGACTGTCTAAATAGCCCCATATCTAATTTATTTTCAGACTTCAGATTGTTTGAGAGAATTTTCTCAAATCATGACTAGGAATGTCCACCCTCTAGTCATGCTATTTCTTTGTTTAATGAGAGCTCATGAATGAAAGAGCTTTCTTAAAGTTATTGACAGAGAGCTGTCCTCTCACTTGAATTATAACTGTGCGTGTTTGCACCGAGACAAAGCTTACAACGGATAAGGACTAAAAAAATCTTAAACCTAGAAAAACTTATTTATATAAGACACGTGTTTAAATGTGCTCAGGGCTAATTCTACAGCACTCACAAAACTTACTGTGCAGGAAATAACTCAGTTGTCTCATATGGCTTCCAGAATCCCTCTCCATTTCCCTCCTGAAAATATGGTGTATGTATGGAAATAATCAAGAACGTAATATATGTAAGACTATTTGCCTAGATAAGAAACACTTCTACCATCATGTCTTTCATTTGATATATCATTTCACAAGAGCAAGCAACAAAAACAAAATTAACAGACTGCATGCCTTTTAATTGAAATTTTCCAACTTCTGCACATTATTTCTGATTTCCTGAAGGCCTAACAAATTCTAAGCCATTAATGTTATACACAAAGGTATCCACAGAAAATGTGAACTGATAAATCATTTCAGGTAGTACTGAAAGTTCATTCCAGTTTCTTTACATTTCAAATAAAGAAGTGCATGGGATTTTGGAAAGACTGCTTCCTAACTTCCTAGGATCACCTATCAGTCACCCCAACATCTATGGTTTGCTGTAACAGACACAAGAATTTTGCACATCTGCAAGATTCTACATCAGTGCCATTGCTCTCCGGCATCTATAAAGGATGGTCAGAAGATAAGAGAGCAAGAGACATTTGTGGTAGCTTTTCTTCACATAGATTGTCTTTTATTAAAGACAGCTGATAAAACTTTTCAGTATGTTAACAAAGACAGTCAGCAGCTACCACTGCAATAACATGGGACTTGTAGCACTGTATAACAAATGACACCACCTACTACTTCAGAGACTTGAAAGGAGAAACAGGCCTGCCTTCATTTCCTTCTGGAGACAGATGCTTTACATCAAAAATAGCTGACTGGCATTTCTTTTGAGGTTATAAATGCTGTCTTTTATGGTCTATTTGGAATTATTCCCATTATTAGCATTTTATCGTGGTGTGCTTGTTTCCTTAGTGGTTTTTTTGGGGGCGGCGGGGAAGGTGCTCATGGAGAGGAGGGAAAAGGAATAACAGAGTAGTTAATGAACAACAAAATAACACAAGGCAAGCATTTAGTTGCCTGAGGTGGTCTTGGTTTACATTGATGTAAATTTTTTCAAATTTTCCCTTAAGTACCAAAATAAAAGGAGAGCACTGGTCCATGCAAAAATCTTATCAAAATGTCCTCTCTAAAATTAAAGAACTATAGAATCTTCAAATAATTCAAAATCATTTTGAGTTGTATTTCAGGATTACATTACTGTAAGCATATACAGTATTGGACCCACAAACAGAATCAATGACATAGAAGATGAATTGCCTCCTTGTTTGTCATCCCTGGCTCCACATATAGCAAATGCCATAGCAGAAGTACAGTCCCAAACACAAAAAGACAATTTTACTCCTATATGGTCAAAGAAGTTACTGACAGAGAACTAAATACACAAACACTTAATCTAGCACAAACATACTTTTTGCATGCCATAGAAGTATGGACAAAGAACAGTCCAAACAAAAGCAATGAAACCCGAAATTGTTTTCCTCAAAGCTGAGGAAATTCTGACATTCTCTGCTCAATACCACAAGGGTCAGGGCAGTAGATTCTGAAATGAAAGTGCATTTTGTTGGTGCTGGGTACTTCTAAGGAAATTATAGCAATTTTTACTCCAGTAGAATCACAAGTACAAGATGCTTCTCAATTACCCATTTTAAAAAGTCACTGAAAAGATGTTGCCAAAATCCATCTTGCTTTTAAGGAATTACTGCCATGTCTGATACTGTAGATGTTTCAAAACAACTCTAGGATTGTTGAATGAATACTGTAATAAGCATGGCCAACCTACCAGAGAAACAGAGGCTGTGTATTGTTTTTAAAATCCACAATTAAGGACACTTGTTCTTTTAAGGATTTATTTTGAGTTAAAGAAGGACACAAAACATCAATCACAAAAGAATATTTCATGCCAGCACTTCTAGTTCAAAGGGGGTGAAGAATTCAGGTATTTTTCTTTGATAACTGAAGACACATAGGTGGTACAATGACTGAGTAGTCAAATAGCAGAGTGCAAATGTTGCAAAATGGCTCACTAGGCATGAGAGAAAATCATAGTGGACTGCTGCATCTGATCAGTGGCCACTAAGTAATATGCTGTTGTGCCCTTTTTTATCCTCCTACAGGGATGGCAAGAATTTTCTCATGAACTTTTATTACTGGTTGAAGGAAAAGCATGGGAGGAACATACTGAGAGACAACTGCTGCCAACTGCATCTTATTCTCCAATGTAATAGATTGACAACACTGTAAATTCATCAGTGGCACATGGAAGCAGACCTTTTTATCAGAGTGATCTGGTGTTCTCAGATAAACCAAGCAGCAGTTATGGAGAGAGACTCATGTTTCTGCCTGGTTCTCTACACCATAAGGCTTCCAAAGAACTGAAGTTTGCATATGCTGTGTCTGGTATTTTGTCCTAAACAGTACATGAACCACAACTAAGACAGTGATCTCCAGTAAGCTGGCTAAGACAACAAAAGTCAGTTGTCTAGGTACTGATAATTTGGTGCAAAAAACATTCTGGATCAAGATGACAGGATGTATTGCAAAGTAGTATGGATCAGACAGAATAAAAAAGCCAAAATTCAAAGTTGAAAGGGATTTCCTGTGTCATCAAACCAGACAGCAAAACACTCAGTTCTGCTGGAAAACAAACAAAAAAAATCAGCATCTTTGCAAGCTCTTAAAATGGAAAAATGCTCTAACATTTCCTCCACAATAGCTAAGTATATCACTTAAATTTCGAATCTGCTTATGAACAATTTTAGTAAGTATGCTTTTATGTCAACAACAGCTTTCAGTTTAAACAGTTAAGAGGGGAAATGGAGAGGAAAACATTTACCCTGCCAGCATTAATTTGAACACAGAACAGTTTCCACTGTCACATTAGCCAGAAATGGACCTAAACATCTCTGCTGCAAAGAGAACCTGTGTCCCCATCTAATTACCTTAAGAGTGAGTAACATAAATAGCTATATAAATATAAAAAAACAATAAGCCAAGGCTTTGGAGGGGAGTGAATCCTTGAATTCAGTCATCATCTTTAAGAATAGTATGTTCTTAACACCAAATAGAGAATAACCTTACCTATTATTTACTAACATGTCATTAAACAAAAAGATATCTCACTCACTGTTCACCAAACTAACAAATTACTGATTTCCAGGGAAGGTGAACACCCTGTAGAAAAAAAAAAGGACCTCCAAAGAAAGAATAAATAAATAAAAAAAATTTAAAAGTAAATAGGAATTAAATAGTTTCTGTTGAACACTATATACGTATACTCTTAGTTTAGCACAATATATTACGCTAATAAGACAGAAAACCAGAATGAGTTAATACCTGGTCACCTTAACAGCTGATGATACTACTAAAACATTAGGTTCACACATATTTTCTTTTAGTTTTTTTATTCTTTTACACTTGGATACTCTCATCTGGACACCTAAGGCAGATGACACTACAACCCAGCTGGTGAAAGGAGGATATATATGGAAATTGTTTGTATGCACCTAACCTTGTGTACTTTGAAACACTGGAGACTCTTCTATCTCAAATTGCAAGCAACATTTAAAGCCAGAAATTCAAAAGTGAAGGAAGTGTTTCTCACCATTTTTTTTTCCTATTTATGGGTAACAGATGTAGGAGTCTTCATCCACAAGTATACCATGAAATTATTCAGTTTGCTTCTGGATTGAGACATCAGCAATGTTAAGGAAACCCACAGCTGTGAGTCAGGGAGGAGTTCTAGACTCAGCACAGGAAGGAAGCATCAAGCAGTCTACTTTGTTTCTTAAATTACCACATCAATAGGGGGCATTTTACTATCAGTGTTCTCCAGCCAGTGGAGAACTTTTTTTTCCTCAACACCTTGTTTATCTGAACCCTCCATGACTGCTCAGCGCATTATAAACATAGTTATCCAAAACCAACCAGCCATATATAGATACATGTTACGTGTTGATGCTGAAAAGCTATCCACCACTGGCCTTTATGTAAGTTCATGGTAGACCAGTTTATGCATCTGCAAGTTAACAAAAGCATGTGTTACAACTGTTAAAGGCTGTGGATCCTAACAGCTGAAAACATCCCACAGAAATGTACTTACACTTGTAATTTCTGTATATCTAGACATGTTTTCCCAATGGTCATGCACCAATTGCTTTGGTTTATGCTTAAGAAGTCTCCTAGTAATCACTCAGTTTATATGGAAACTGTGATGGACATTTTTAGATAACATACTTATATTACCATAACAAAAGCTAAAGAGGAACATACATTTTGAGCATTTCATACTATGGTTGTATTAAAAAAAACCCCAAAAAACAACAAAACCAGTAACATTTTCCAGACCTCAAAGTGTTTCTAATTAAACTTTGCTTTCCAGCTTAAATGTTGACATCAGTATAGGATAGGATAATCTTGTTCAGTTTTCCTTGCACTTTAGGATTCCATTTAAAACAACAAAAAAATCAAATTACATGACTTTTGTTTATAGAAACCCAACTGTGCTCTAATGTCTGCAATTTAATGATTTTAATACATAGTTACAATTATATTATAAAACACAACTTATTTACCTTATCCAACACAAATACAAAGTAGGAAGTCTGTACTTCAAGCAAATGAAAAACTTGGTGAATAGAAATGTCATCTGTACTATCATAATGGCAAACAAAAATTGCTCAAACTCTTGCACTAACAGAATTTTGTCCTATTATAAGACAAAGTAAGTTTGTTAAAATGAAAATCAATTTATGAGTAAATGTATTTTTGCCGCATTTCCTTTCTAAACCTTGGAAAAGCGAAAAGCAAAGGGCTTTGTACTATTGCCTAAAGACAAAGCCCACTTTTAATTTAAAAGAAGTGTCCAATGCAAAAAATGTAAAAAATAAAATGTAATGTACTTCACCCAGCAGCTCACAAGCTCAAGGGCTGATTAGAATAGCTGTCCACATTAACACAATCAAAACTGGCTAATCTTCAGAGAAAACTCTAATGTACAGATCATCAGAGTTTTTAATCACAATTATACTCACACTATGTAACTAAGTTCTAGTTAGGGGAATCTCAATATAATGAGATTTCCAATATTTTGACTCAAATTTAATGTTAAACATTAAATTTCCAAAAAGCCTTTGCACCTTTGGCTGACAATTAAATGCTTGAGAACTAGATTAATATTGGTATGACTGTCCTCCCAAGCTATTTAGTTATTTGTAGTTGCAAGACATTGCTTTCAGGGCCATTGTGTAAACCACTATGCAACTTGACATACCTGCTCTGAGCACAAGGAACAACAATCTTATTGATTTTTTTAAGGCTTCAATCACACACAATCATTATGAAGACAGCCCACAGAGAGCCCAAGTGTGGTCTTAAGAGCATTACAGAAAAGAAACCACTAGGAGATACAGAGGCATTACACATTTTTTTCTTCCCTGTTGTCCTTTTTCATCTGGCTCCTATCACTTCCATGCTTTTTACCTAATGAAATAAGGTTATGCTCAAACCTGGCTTGAGTTTGATTTCTACACAGAATTATGAGAGCAGCTGAGAAGAGAAGCACATACTAGAGGTCCTTTGCAAAATGCTGAATTAGAGTGTTCTGTGTAATTCATAAAAATTAATGCCTTGCTTTTTGGCAGCCAGTAACTTCCAGGTGTTCCCTGTACAGTATTTAGCAATTAAATCCACAGTGCATATTAAAATTATTAACCTCCATAGTAAGTGCACGGATTTAAGTTTTATTCTTACAGCTTAAAGATTTCAGGGCTGCAGTTTCTTGGTCTTTTGATCGCTAATAGTAAGACCACTGGGCACTAATTCCTCACTAGGCTTTTACAAGATTGTGACTTCTAAAAAAATAAATTTACTTGCAGTTAGGATAGCCTTATTTACCACATCTAAATAGTGACGTGTTTACAGTAATTAATAACAATAATAGCAAGACATGTTCAGTGGTAGATCTACACATTCCACTCTGAAAGACTGCACTTGATGCAGCATATACTGACAAATGCTGTTTATCAAACACAAGTTTTCTGTATGTGTCAAACTAAGCTTTTAAGAAATGGACACATGAAGCAACAACTCGAACAACATTTTCCTTTTTTAAAAGTATTAAATTAATTATGTCTAACGGCACAAGAGGACAACTAATATTTGCAGGACTAGTAACAAGAAATTAAAGTTCAATTCCTGCCTCTGAAATTCAGCATTAGATATTATTCAGTGAAACCAGATGCTTGCTCCAAACTGGACCAGAAAAGCCCTCTATGGCTGGCGCCAAGTATAATCCAGAGCCAGTAGAATTGCTAAGCAATTTTGTACTTGATGACTCAGGTTGTTTTGCCTCAATTTTTACTACACCTATCACTCATACTATATGAACACCACAGGATCCCACAGAAATTAACTTTGGGTTCTACCAGTGAACTTTGTGTTCAAACTGGTTTTTCCACCCAAACCAAAAAGTTTGTCTCCTATGCAATCTCCATAATCTCTGTTCAGAGACCATTTTCTTCCTCTGTTATGGGTAAAACATTCAATTTGTGAACTAATCAGCAAAAAAATTCTATCAATGCAGCTATCTGAATAGAATTTTCTGAACAGAATTAATGAAGAATCATGGATCTTTCAAAAAGGAGAGAAAATGTCTGATAATTTTAAGTGCATTCAAATGCAGTCGGAATGTGAAAAAAAATAAGTAGAACTACTGAATTACAATAAAACTCCACCAAAAAACTTCACCACAAATATATTAATCATTCAACCCCATAGAATCTAAAAGACATAGAGAAAATCTTCCAACAGAATTTAATCTAGGGGTTTTATTGTGGATTTTATTTACTGTTGCTGTTTTAGTGGAAGAAGTTTGTATTTTCTTTCATGCTGTAATTGTTTGCAATGAGCTTGAGGCAGCCAGATGTTGAGGCAACTGGTACAGTTGCAAACCATAAGGTCAGATTAAAGTTATTTAATGTTAAGGAAGACAACCCTTACTGGAACACCTGAAGAATTAGTAAAACTTCCTCAGCTTAGTAATAAAGCTGTTCATTGTGTGGGAGACATTTCAACAGGGTTAAGTACACTGGAATGCACATTTGCTCTCCAGTAAAGCTGTGGCAAACAGAATCATGTGAATGCAAAATGAAGAGGTAACCAATAAACCTGAAGTGGGGTTCAGACAGTCTCATAAAGGGACTGTTCCTTGGGGGAAACAAGCAGCTCTCCATCCCTTCTCCACCACACCTTCCATTTTGCAGGCATCTCATCTCTGGACTAACTTTCCAAGGCAAAAATAAGTTCAAACTGATACTGAAGTTACTCTTAAAAACAAATTCAAAGCAAATTACTTCATACAGACACCTGCCACCCAACCCCTTCCTAGCAGTCTGTAAATGTACAGTTCTTCTCAGGCAGATCTCAGACCAAAACCATCTTCACTACAGGGTATTTCTCCTCTATACACAAAATTACATTCAACCCAAAGGTGTGGGAGGGTGGGGAGAAGATCAGTTGCAGTAAATCCATCTTGTAACTAAGAAACTTACTCCAGAACTTGTGGGGCAAAAATATCTAGTAGGATATGTCAATACACAACTAAAAATCATTCCTAGTCTGAGAAATACATCAGAACTACAGATTAGGAAGAAAATTAGGAAGTTATTTATTGCAAAACATCCTATTGAGAATGTACAGTTGCTGGGTTTATTTAAGGGGCATTAAACCCACATTCTTGAGTTCTAATTGCGTGATAAATCCATTGCATTGTGTCTAGAATCAGCACTAGAACACTCAATTAGGAAAAGCCTTGTTGAATTCTCTTTTAATTGAGTTCAAACAGATGGTTTAATTTCTGAAATGCTAATCTACTGGTGTGAGTTCTTTATTTCATGGTACTTTATTTCTGATTGACACCAAGGGCAAATTTACCAGGCAAAGGCAATCTTGCTCTCTCCAGGAACTGATGTAGGCAGCACAGTATCCCCTGCCATATTATTATCAGAATCACAATCAAGTGCATAAATCTATCCATGATACACCATCTCCAATTCTGCAATTTCAGCAGAGACTTCATCTTTACAAACTACTACCTCTCACCATCTCAAAGCATAATGACTCGTTTTATTTAACTCAGTAGTCAAGTCTAGACTATTTTGTTTCCTATTAATTAGTTTCAAAACCTAGTGTTCAAATTATTCAGTAAATGAATGTTTCAGTTAACAGTATTAACACAACCATTGTGCAGTACTTTTCATTCTTGAAGAGTAAGTACAGGAAAAAAGAGTATCTTTCTACTAAGATGTGGATGAAAAACACTAAAATGCTAGATGAAGCAAATCTGCACTCTAAGGGGCAGGCCTAGCTGACTTCACATATTTTTTTTTCTTCAAGCAGTTTTGATAGTGGTTTGAACATATCTATACATGAGATAAGGACTTAAGATTGGCATAATGAAAATTCATATTGGAAAAAATGCGAGATTTACTTCAAGTTAACTGAGGTGCAGCCCTACAAAATTTCTGAATCAAAGTCTTGACAATGAAATAGCTCAAGTATTATTTGATATGAGAATGCTTTCACTTCACAGCATTTATGAGCTATCCAAGGAGAATTACATCACCTAATGGTACTGGAAGAACGTGGGTAGTTGCCCACAGAGAAAACAAAATCTAGAAATTAATACTTTCCTGCTTAACTTCTTGAGAAAAATACTAAACCAACAATAAACATGCATGATTTTTGTGAAAACATGGTCTTTTTCTTTTTTGGAGTTTTAATCATGTAACATTTTGAACCTGCGGGCAACAGGGTCTACAGTGGAAAATGGTTACATTAACCAAAACAACCTGGGATACTTTGGGGTTTTTTTGTGAAGAAAAGACTTTATTAGCATCTCTGAGCAGCACAAGGGATTGCCATCAGACATACTGAAAACCTGGTATGACCTATATGCTAAGTGAATAGCATATGAATTATTGGAGTGTTTCTTTCTCCCAACCTACATGTTTAGCACAAAATTACTGTTTCAACAGTGCTTGGTAAGAATAACTGATTATTTAACAGAGTTCAAAAGGTTAAATAAATTAGAGTTAGTATACAGATGCCTATTTCCAAGATTTGTTTCCATGTTAAGTGAAAGCATATCTATACATTTCACTGTTCATGAAATTGAATGACTTGAAAAATACATTACACCAATAACTAGACTGTAGAAGGACTAATATTTATGGGACATTCGTAAACATTTTTATAGCTAAAAATGAAATGAAAAACATTGTGAATTACCATGACAATGAGTTTCTGGCTTACTTTGCCAAGTGGTTCTGGGTATGCAGCTTACTGCTTGGAAAACTTTAAGCTAACGACAGCTCATAGCTACTTGCATACTTCCACATGAAATCAGAATATACAGAGTCCAATTTATCTCTCATATGCAGGAGAAACAGATGCAACTCTAAACAAGTCAATGGTGGTATTGCAACGCAATATCTGTATAAGCGAAGAAACTTGAATGTGTTTTCATTTCAGTTATTTAGAACTTGCACAGACAAAATAGCTCTGTATTGATTAGAATATCAGTGTACAACAAATTATTCTAGATAGGAAAAAAACAGCAACTAAACACATTTTAATTCAATGTCAAAGCTCATAAATTACACTGAGCAAACCAATTGATCTCATACATTTATGTGTTTAACTGCTTGTATAATCAGGAGAGTACAAATCAACTCTCCATAACCCAGCTCTCACAGAAGGAAAGATGAGAATGGTAATGACAGGATTTCCAGCTTGTTCCTCTGCATCTTACACAAAGATGGATCACAATATTGAGAACTAGATTTAAGTGTTCTATAATTGCCCAAAAGCATATTCAATCTTTGCTCTTACAGAGCTGCTACAATGCAGAAGAAAATACATGTACAGTTTTCTGGGGTAAAGCAATAAATATTCTCAAATAAATATTTCCCAAAGGAAATTCAGTGTTTTCCACAGCTGAGTAAATCAGTTTATATAACTCATTCTGATTGTACTTCAGGTAAAGGTAAATATCCCCCTTCCAGTAGCCTGTAATCTTTCTTTGTCCCTTGATGGAGTTACTATACGGGATGGAAACCACTATATGAGGTTTTTTGGTTTTTTTCTGATGTATTTTTTTAAGGTGGGAGACACTAATCTCTGCAGAGGTAGGAATACTTTAAGGTTCAGAGCAACAGCCTGTATAGAAGCCTGTCTTGAAGCTGACAACTGTGCACAAAACCCCCCCTAAATGTGTAATAAAAATATTTTGGAGGGCCGTGAACAAATACAATTGCAAATACAGAAAGAAATAGTTTTGTTCAAAAGAATAAACACTGTCTTTCCCAAATAGCTGGATGTAAATAATGTATCTGCCTTGGACTTAGCCCCAGACAAGAAGGACCTGAAAGGGGTGAAGAAAACAACAACAAAAGAAAATTGAGTGGGGAACTAGTAAGATTTTAAAAAAGCTCACAAGGAGCAGAAAGACTCTGTGCATGGATAAACTCTTTACATGGGGAAGTATTGCTATTTCTGTGCAAACACTGAAGAGTCTTTTTACCTGAAATAAAGGGAAGCTTGCATTCAGTTAATATTAATTTTCTTGATTTTTTCCGTTCTGTGTAACCTCTAGGCTAGGTCACCTTTACACTATTCAGACTGAAAAATGTCACAGCTATTCTGATATCAAATCTCAGAACGATTTTTATGATGTTTCAACAGGGACAGTCTAACCAATTTACAGTAACCAAGAAAGGGCTCTCTTAACCTTTTGAGATCAGTGTGATGTCCTCCTTTCAATAAGGGTGTTCCAGTATCTCCTCTCCCAGTGGAGCTGATCCATGCCTAAGCATCCCACCCATCTGTCTGAATTCAAACTTCTAAAAGCATGTCATCTGGAAATACACTTCTCATCAGTCATGCCTATTCTTCTTGTTAGGAAGCCACAGCAGCTGTTCTAGTGCCTGAAAGGCCTGTATGCCCTGTAACAATTGGTTCAGTCTTTAGCAGGAAGAGAGGAAGAATGGATCCTGAGAAGTTTTCTTTTTCCTCACACCTTCAACAGGAGCAAAGAAAAGGGGCATTTTCAGGAGGCCAAGAGCAGTGCTGGGCTGGAAGGAATCCACAGCCATTCGTATTATTGAGCCAGAAAGTTTGGCACACTTGAGAGGAAGCCTTAAACAATGCGAGGCTTAGCAGCAGCTGGTGCTGGTAGTAGGAAGATGTGCAGCCCTGACAGAGGGCAGGAGAAGCTGGGAGCATTTCAGACGGCACATGGGCACTGAACAGAAGCTCCTTCTGCTCCATGGGCCCACTTTTCAACCTTCAGTACAGGCAGACAACTGAACAGATGAATCTGCTGAATGCTAACTACTTAAAAATACAGCTCTGTGGTCATGCCATAGCACCAGTAGATACAGCTGAAATATTACCATGTGTTCATTATTTTGAATAAAGAAGTAAACAGGCAGAACAACATTTTCAAACAATGATTTGCAGCTGTAAATTGTCAGGCCTTGCTGGCAATAATACTTAGTGCTAAAACCATATATATACTTTTTTCTCTAGGGAATTATGTCAGCTTTACCCATACTATGCTCCAGAAACCAGGAGTATGGATGGCAAGGCACTCCAGTTGCATTTGAATAACAGGGACTAGATAGACCTGGTCAAAAGAGCTGCAGGAACAATAGATTCATTACTGGTGAGGGACCTGCTGTATCCCTGGAGCAGTGTGGCAATGACATTGGATCCAGTGTAGATCCTGTTTTTCTGTCAGCTGAGGATCAGCTGCAGACAATGCAAGAATCGCTGTTAATCCGTCCATTACTGCCATCATCAGTAAATTTAACACAGCAGAAGCTCTTAAAGTTTATGAAAATTCTCCCTGGCAATAACAGGACATGTCCTTAACAAAGCTGGCAAAATGCATTTAAGTTTTTTTCTCACAGAATTACTCCAAATCCAGTAAAGCTCTGTGAGGCAATTACTGAATGTTCATGAGAAAACCAAATAGGAAAAACTGGCACAGAAATACTGAAGGAAAAAATATATAATAAAGCAGATCTTGATTACAAATGTTTCAAGACAAAAATGCTACATTTACTTTATTTTTTAGAGATGTATGTACTTTGGAAGTATTTTATTTTAGAAGTCCTGCCATGAATAAACCCCATGAATTATGAACACTTTCCCTAAGAAGGCAATGAAAGCATGTTATCTCTAAGGTGCCTATGAAATTACAGTCAATTATGTAGAAATCACTAGCATTTTTCTTTCACCAGCTAGACAGCTTGAGGTAGAGCTTATTGCAAACCTGAAGCCCTTGGCATGAAATCTGTACTCCAGCATTGGGAAAAAAAATAAAAGAAGCACTTGTAGAAACTGCTTTTTAATATGATATTGTGTTAACTGATTACATAAGTCCTTCAAGTCAAAAAATGGTTTAGTCCCCCACATCATGATTAAACCATCTAGTGGAAATTATGTTTATTTTGCTTATAGGTACATTTCTCCTTTCCCTCTCACTCTCTGTGTGTGTCTTTATGTATGTTGTTACAGTAAGACATTTAATCAAGCCCTTTTGAAGTGGTAGAGTGGAAACAGCTGTATCTGACAATGTGCTGATGACATGGGGCTTAAAGCTGTCATGAGCTCCAGATTGCAAGCAGCACTAATATGTGGTTGGGATGGTAGTGACTTAGAGGTCATGGCACCTCCGAGAGGAATGCTCCCAAGCCAATCAGCTCAAGGAGGTGGCTCAAAGTCTTAAGGCTCTGGTGAGCTCTCTTTCATTTAATACTCTTGAGGTCACACTTCAAAGTGCCCTTTCTTCCCAAAAGCCGTTGGCCATATGTGGGGGTTCTAGAGCAGCTTTTTAAAGCCTGGCTGCTTCAGGCTCAGACTTAAAAAATTAGAAACGCAGCTCTATTACACAAATGATATCTTAAAAGTTGAACAAAGGCTGAAGCTTAAGTCAGTATCTCACATTCTTGTAAAGCATGCCAATTTAAAGACAGTTTCTGGATGACTGATTTTTCCACAACAAAGCAAGCTTAAAGCTCACATTTTAGAGTGCCTAATGACTTGTTAAAACTATTTCTTGGTTTGTGAAGATTACAATATGTAGGGCTCCCAGAAATCATCTCTGAATACAGCTTCTCTTCAGCAATACTCACACTCAGAATAATTGCTACATAAATGTCCAAGAAACTTACGGTTTCATTTCTTCATGCAACTAAATTTGTTAAAATTAGACTAACGTGATTAATGTACACTGAAGCCAACACTGCTAGAACAAACACATATGTGCTTCTCACTGAGAAGGCTCTAAAATGATTTTGATCACGGTACAACACACAATGCAGTGAAGCACTGTTCGGAAAGCATGTATAAAGATCAAGGGGCTAGGGAGGCTAATCTCTGTAGGTTACCTACTGAGTTGAAGGAAAGAGTCCTGTACGAAATAATTAATTGCAAATAAAAGTAGGTTTGTTTCCTGAACTGCTTCCTGGATTCCCCTTGGCTGTCCAGGGGAAGTCAATTCTGAATGCTAAAATAGACATAACCTTGAGAATGCTTGCTTCTTCAGTGAAGTTATCTTCAAAGCAGCAGTGTGCTCTACAGAAAACGCTCTTCTTCTGAAATTTGTCTGGAAATTACTTTCATGGAGGATAAATATCCACCTACTGTAAATAAGGCCAATTGTGAACCTTATTAAGAAAACAGCTAGGTCTGTATCTCAAACACTAATACAGCCAGGCTTGTTTTTAATTTGTACCCAAGCTCCTTTTCAGCTGGTGCAGCTATTGTATCAAAGTGTTTTAATTCTTTTTACCATCTGCAGACAGAAGGTGTATCCAACAGCAAGGATGGTATTCAAGATGCAAGTATACATTTTACACACCTTTGCTATATTCAGGCATTCCTTTAATGAGTATAAAGTTACTTGCAAATACTTCAATCATTGTAATAAAAAAAAAAAAAGTATTCTCAGACCTCTCAGAATTAGTTCAGTGATGAGTGAATCAATATTGCAAGTATTGCAATATTCAAAAATAAAATCTTTTTACGCTTGCTTTCTTAAAAACAATAGCCTGCAAATTTCAGAGAAGTTACATTTTCTGTAACCGAATACTGTGTTTCTGGGAATGTTTTTAGCTGCCTTAGTCACAACTTCTCTAAAAATGGATTAGTTGAATGAGAATGTGACTCAGACACGCAGGCATATTGGTGTTTGCTGCTGTTCTCCCATTCTGAGACACTGAAATAAAAGGGCTTGTCTAGGAGACAAATGCAAAAGCGGAGACTGCTGTCTGGAAAAAGCACTAAAATAGCCAATTAAGTATCTCTGAAAGTAGTAAATCAGATGGCCATTTAAACTGGACATGGGTGTAGAAAACTGCTGAGCAGAGCAGTTTCTGGATCCAAAGGGCTTATACATTAGGGAGCAGATGAGGAACTGTGCATAGAGTATTGCTTCATTCCAAAAGCAACAAGAATGGTTGAGAAACCAAAGAAAGGGATGCAAAAGAAAACCAGAATGCTGAAAACAAAACTGTGTCATGATAGCTAAATAAGCACAAAAATTCACTAACAATCAGTAAAAGATTGTGTTTACAGTATTACTAAAATCTCTTATTGCTCTTAAGGACTGTATCTTACAGCAGCAATATTAGAGATATTATCCAATATGTTATATTTGTACTGAAACAGATGCAAGAGAGTGGAAATCTGAGTTTTCTTCCAGGCTGTGCTAGATGAAAATCTCTCAAGAGCAAAACAGTGGTCTAAAGTTATCCTAAAGAGTAAGTGATAATTTAATTGTCTTGGCACAGTGAAAGAAAGAAGCTGGTAACAAAGAAATGGATCTTCAGCTTGAGATCTGGCCAAGTGACTGGGGAACCAAAGGAAAAAAGTCATACTAAAAAAAAAGCAGAGTGCCAGTTTACTTGGGATGCTGCTCCACAATTCACTCATATCAAACAGTATTGTGTAAAGCATCAGAAGAAGAAAGACTCATGTTAAACAGACCCTTTGAGCAATTAATTATACTAGTAACAAGGCTGATCCACTGCACAGAAGTGACCCTTTAGTGCTGTCACAGTATTCTCACTGAGAGTCAATGTGGGGACAGACATATAAGCAGCTAAAGAGATGCACACAAATATACATATATATGGTATATATATACATATATAGGTAGGTCTTTATATACATGGAATGGTAGGAATCTGTATATTAATCCACATGAATACATCTAGCAGTTGGAATTTTCTGTCAAGATATGTTTCTAGACCATTTGTGATGGATACAAAAAAAACCCCAAAGATCCCTCAAGCACTTATTCAGTTTAAGGATATTTAAGGATATTACTTTATCATCTTGACTCACATAATTGTGCTGCTCCTTCATATTCGTAAGCCAGTGAGAGGATACACAGGCCAGATACAAAATGAAAAAATCAACTGTGGGCATTTTCAGGCTGTGAGTATGGTTTCTACACAGCTCTGGACTGAGCCACTGCAGTCCCTAGCACAGGACCTGGATACACTCTAAGCAGCCAGTTCAATCACCACTAGAGAATAGTTCTGGGCACATTTAATTTATTGGCACAGACATAGCCATGAAGCACACAGTTCTTCAATAATTTTCAGTCCATATTCCTTTGGAAAGATTGGGAGCTTCTGCCTTACCATGTATCCATTAAGCTGCTTACTACCAAGTAAGTCTCCTCAAGTGGCTTCTTTTCCTCCCACTCTGAAACTAGTATGGTAAATTTGAGAGCTAATAACAATAAGAAAAATATGTATGACTACTTCTGGTTTTGTTTACATTTTTGAGACACACTGCTGTAAAGTGTGTATCAGACAGCTGATAATGGCTGTGAAAATGGATACAAGTTTCCCACTCTGCACCAATAAAATATGCTTTAGAAGCTGTGAACAATACGAACATTATGCTTAGCTAGAAAACCAAACAATCATCTTGAATATAAAAGAATAATTATCTTTTGAAGAAAGCTGAACACCTCTACCTATTAGATTTTTACTTACACTAATCAAAGTTAGAAGAAAGTTTCTACAATAAATTGTTTTGATAATCTTATTCTTGAAAAAGGATACTTTGGTCATAATATGTAAAAAGCCTGTCATCAATAATCAGAAATACCTAACCTTTAGAGTACTATTGCTATGGGCTTGCTACCAGTCACTCCAAAGCTCTCTGAGAAACCTCACACATATAACCAGATTTATATAGGGTTATACAGAATAAACTTATTTCTTAGTTTCTGAGAAGCATTTTGAGCATACAGTGAAGCACAGGAAAGAGAAATTGTACCAATTTGCAGGCAGCTGAGGGAATACTTTCAACATTAAGGTATCCTCTCAGAAAAAAGGCAAAAAAGTCTTGCATTATGCAAGCATCATGAATCACAGTCTTCATTGTTGTTTCACAAAGTATGAAGTAATGAAATAAGTAGTTTTTTGAGAGTTCTGAAGTGACAGTATGAAAACCTGTAATTTCATATGAATAAGTTAATATGGGGTTTTTTATTATATTTTATTAGCTTGCTTTGAGTCTTAGCTGCTGTTGCTTTTGATTCTTAGCTCTGAAAATTCTTTTATGTCTTTTTTTTTAACTTGGGTTTTTCCTTTTTTTAACTGCATTTGCTGACTTGTATCCTCAAATCTGGCACTATAGACTTCTGTGACAGAAATTTTCCTAGATTTGATTTATTGCATAGACAAAGTGTTATGTATCTAAAATAAATTCTGCTCCATTTATATTCATGATTTTTTTCCTCAAAATGTGAAGGTAATTGAGAAGAAATATAATATTAAGTAAAAAATGGTAAGTAAAAATATCTTATTTCTTTAATTCATGATGCAATGAAAATTGGAAATGAGCTTCCCTTCCCTTCCCTTAAAAAGCATCTGTCACTTAGTCTTACATATATCTGCTCAAACAATAAATAATTTTTTTTGCCAATATACAACTACAGCAGAGATAAACATCTTCATGTTTGCTGAACAACATTTGCCAGAAGTTCACGACAGATGAAAATGCATAAATGTTAAATCGTTAAAAATGCCTTAAACTGTGGCTCACAGGATAAACTTTAATTCTCTTTTACTAGTGAAGAGATGCAATTGGAAATGCTTTCCAAATTTAGCACATTTAAATATAGATAAATAAATCTAAATCTAGAAGTCTTTTCCAAGTATGTTAGCTAAGCAAGATTTATGGCTAGGCCACTTCACTGAGGCAACTTGAAAGTGCAGTGATGGGTTTGACAAATGAACAGCTTCATTTGACTACCCAATAATTAACTATTAAAAGAATATATATATAACACAGGCTAAGAGATCAAATGCTCCAGCAAGTAATTCTCCTCAACACTAAGGGTTCAGCACCCTAGAATGTTCATCAATAAAGTAATGGATATCATTAAGAAGGTACTTACATTAGGTCTTAATCCTGCTGCCATTTCATAATACTTCTCGGCCTCTTCATTAAGACTGGCTTGTCTATCAGGATGGAAAAGAACAACACAGTTACACCCCATTTTCCTTACCTAAAGAAGCATACCAAAAATCTAAACACTGCAACTACTCCCTGCTGCTTAAGGATATTACCCTAACAAATACACAAAATATGTAAAACTGAAAGTTTTCCTATAGTTCAGAATGTTTTCTTTGCTTACTTCATTTTCCTTTTAGTTCTCCAATGATATTAGTACATAATGAAAATAAATACAGGAGGCTGAACACGCATCTCAGGCAAAAACAGAGACATACCAGTGTTCACCAGAAGAAAATGTGGCTCACTTTTTGTTATCAGACGTACTTCAAATTCTGAAACTGTATACTATACCATAATACACACTTTTTGCACTCCCAAAATCACTATAATTCCAGTAAAAAAAAGGAAAAATAAGTCAGGGAACATAAAGATTTCTGTAAATTAGGTTTCCATGACTGACAGAATTCATTCAGAAATGAGTTCTGATTTCAAAATTTACTCACATAATTCTGAGCAGGCATTTGAATGTAAATCTCATATTCCAAGACAATAAGATGAGTTTCTGGGTACCTGAAGCAGTATTAGCTCAACAATTTTTCTTCTCCTTACTACTACCATCAGCATCTACATGTTCCTAGTAGTTTAGTTTTTATTTCTTCTTCTCCTGAGATTTTAGTTTAATGTTCAAACAAAAATGCATTATGTTGCCAAAGAAATCCAAAGATGTTTGTCTCAACAGTCCCTTTTTATCTTCTCTTAAATTCTTCTCCTTTCGTCTTCACCTTCTTAATTTTCACTTAACTATTCATTTTGGCCACTAGTCCAACGAAAATATCAGCTGATCACATGCATGTCAAGAGAAAGATGGCAAATCTATAAGAACAACCAAGCAGGACTCTCAGGGGCCACGTATCTTCTGCTACAGTTATTTGCTATTTTCCTATTAAGGAGATCGCCAGCATATTTGTGTTTGTTATGCAATTACTGATGCAAGTTCTGTGATACAAAATGGAAACATTAGAAAACAAGGCTAAGACTGTAGGGTTGGCTGTTTGATTTCTTTTTTCCTTCTTTTCCTGCTTTTGCAAACAATTACTAGTTCAAAAAGTATCAATCAATTGAGCACTTGTTTTACCTTGTTCATGACATAAGCCTTTACATGATTTGTTATCAAATTGTGTTCTGATTTTGTTTCCATCCACCCAGATTTTAAACATTAGCCACATAATACATGGATAGGCAATTAATCCCAACTGACACATTTTGACAGCTATTGGTCTTGGGAGGAGAAAAGGAGAAAGGATAATCCCTTTGAAGTTTCTCACATAATTCCTGTGCAAGCTGAAACCACTTCATGACTAACAATTTGCTAAATAGAACCTGGTTTATTCATGTTAACTGTTTTAAATTACTTTGCACATGTTTCATTGACTCAGCAGTTGCAGTGGTTAGAAGTGATTGAATGTCTAAAAATATTCATTCAACCTGCTTCTGAATCACTCCTGCTGGGCATCAGTAGCACTTGAAACGATTGAAAAAAAAAATAATCTCATACTTAGGAATTTCAGGATTTACAACAAGGCACTATAAAATGAAACATGTTACAGAGCTTTTTCTTCTTTTTCCTGTTTGCACAAAACTGTCAGGACACAAATCACTTCTGAAAGTGGTGAAATAACATACAATAAACAAGGTGCCTTTACCAGGAGGCAAATACAAATGGTACACTTTACCTCCAAAAAGAGTAGCTGGCTTGTGAGCGTTGAACACATTAAAATCCTGTCCCCCCTTTAGGCCAATGGAAATACATGGCTTGCTTTCCTGCCACATGCACCTCTTGAAACAAGGACCATTAATTGCCAAGTTGAAATCAGTTTGAATATATAGCTCTCTGTTATAGAAATGAATGCACAACACAGCAACCTGGTCAGGAAAAAGCTATTTCCATTTTTGGGGCATTCAGGAATAGTTCCTTTAGTTAAGATGCTGCAGAATTCTGGTTCCCATTTTTCACTGCAAATCTAAGCTAGAAATTAATTATGTTAAGCCCTGAAACAGCTTTCCCTTGAGAAAAATTAAAGGCACAGAGGTAGGAAATTGCAGTAACCCTATGCCACTGAGCAGTAAAGAGCTCTGGATCAACGTCAAATAATGGAAGGACGCTATTAAAAGTAACATAACTCACATTAGAGTAAAATATTAGATAAAATGTTAATAAACAGAGAGAGAGGAAAATGAGCAAAGAGAGGTTCAGAAGAGAGTCTTTTTCATAGTTATGAGCTATATTTTAACCTCTACCCTAAACCTTTTCATGAGGAATCACCTTGAAAACTTGTCTGATTTTCCCCACTAACAACTAGCATCCAATCTTGTTTTAAGGGAAAAAATGTTTCCACTTTTTATTCTCTCATATCTCTTAACCTGAGCTTCCAGACCAAACAATTCCCCACATTTAGCTCCAGCTAACAGTGACACCTAACAAATCTGCATGATGACACATCACTCTCAGATTCTCCTGAAACCCAGCTATAATCACTTTACATTCATTTTGATTTTTACATTTTTCACTGGAAAAAATACTGTTGTAAAAGAAAAATACCACCAATGCTGACTGATTTAGATACATGTGAGTGAGAAAGGGTTAGTTTTAACCTGCCTGCTGCTTGGTACAAGGCTTCAGACTGCTAATTTTTACAGTAAAATCATAAATGCCGGCACACCTGCAAAGAAATTTTCTTCAGCAATTCCTATTTTAAAATGCTGAATGCTGATACTTGGCATTCTTAATGAACCTTTTTGTGTAAAAACAAAATTATAATCAGGTTTTATAATCAGCTGCTCTGTTGCAATGAACCATTCATCCACATTTTTTTTTTGTTTTAAAAATCTATACAGACTATATGCTTTGCCATACATACATATATAGACATGCATACATTTAAGCATATAGATAGTAAATAAAGGATGAATATTATCTGTTCAGACAATAACATAGGGTTAAGTTGTGCCTATGATACTGTATCAGTAATTACACTCCATATTTGGTCAGTGTATTCCGGACAGCCAAAATACTCTTACAGAAAAACACTGAAAAATAAAGACCATGCCATATAGCACTGCTCTAATTTAGACTTCTGTTCTCAACACCCAATAAACATCCTGTAACTTCGTATCACAAGATTTTCCCAGAACAACCCTCTCACAAAAGCATGGCAAAATGAATTATTCCTACAAAATGTGTTTTTAAGCCAAGAAGTCTTTCTGCTAAATTTGTTTTCATGTGGAGGCAAGGCAAAATTCTTTCCCTGTTTCTAATTATTGCAGCAGTGCCACCACGCTGCCATCCTTCATTCTAGAAATAATCATTCCCCTGGCCACAGGAAGCCTTGCTGATGGCAGCTGAGCTGGTCTATGAGAGCAAAGTGAACCGTAGCCCTTGTTAACACATGGCTCAGCCACTGAAGCTGCAGCCACCGTACAGCATCGCACACACGCTTCACTGCTTTGCTGAGAGACTTCCCACTCCTCTAAGCAAGAGCACTGCAAATACTGCAAACATAAAACACATGACCAGATACCATTCTAAGAACCACCCAAATGGCTGCATGACTCTTGAAGAAAGCTGTCTGGAAAAAAAGTTTGTTGAGAAAATGAATTTTACAGACATGTAGCATGCAAGTTAAAAGTTACCAGACTGTTGCAAAGAAATTAATTGCATTCCTCCCACATCTCACCCCTCTTACAGATGACTTGAATCAATCATCTTGCATTGCATTGCATTAATGGGATGCTAAAGGAGTCATTTATGAAAAAAAATTAGTAACTATAATGTAATTAGGAAAGGGGAGGTCTCTCAATAATGCAAACACAACTAAGTATTTTTTTTTACTTCAGATTCAGTCACAAAGAGAGGAAATCAGCAATGTTGGAATATCTGATTGTAAGTGCAGTCTTCTTGTGACTGCTAAACTGAGAACAGGCTATTTATAAATACAGCTACTGCATTTGGACACAGTTAACTATTCTGTTACAAATTTAGGAAAAAGAAAATTAACTTGCAGCACTCCAGTTCAAAATTTTCAGAAGTTGTTAATTTTTATTATCGGTTATAATATTTATTATAAGGTTGTATTTTAATTTTTTTTTTCTCAGCAAGTAGGGGGATTTTAAAAAAGGAAAATATTTTAGCACTAGACTAGAAAAATAACTTGCATTTCAAGAGAACGTTATGTTTATTTTCTATCCAAAACAGCTGTAAACCAAGAAACGTCTTCATATTTCTGAGTCTTGTGACACTCCTTAGGCTAATGTGGAAACAGTAGTAGGAGAGGAGGGAAAGATGATTCCTTCCTAATTCAAAAATACATCACTGTGTAAAATATTTGGTCTGAAAAAGAATATTTCAGAATCTATACAGAAATCTAAGCTTCTGTTATTACCTTGCAGTCATTTCGGAAACCTTGCATCATCCACATTAATATCAATTTCTGTCTCTTATTCCACAACACATCTTTAAAATTTATCCCATGTCTCTCACAAGAGTAATTTCATTTTCATGCTCTGTGAACTTCTATAATGTATTTTCTATCTCACAGCTGTGCAGTTCATTCAAAATTCTTACTTACTTACCAGTCAGTTTTTATAGCTCTCTAGGGTACCTAAGGAGCAGTTGGTCACCTACTTGAAATTATGTCAGCCTTTCATTTATGACTGTCTTTAGCATTCAGTTTCTAGCAGTGTCACTCTGTGCCAGTTGGAGCATTCCCTTCTTTCCGTCCTCCTTTGTGTCTTGGTATCTGTTTTCTTCTTGGAATCACCTCAGCTCTCCATTGTTCTAAAGATCCTAAAAATCATCTGCTTCTGAGGAGCCAGACTCCTGTTGGATTTGTAGCTGCTCTGTTACAATGAACGAATATGCAGTGCCTTTGTCCAGCAAGTATTATGGAAGCAATATATTTGAATTAATTGCTAACTAAAGCAGTGAACAAGGATGGACAACAAAATCATAACCTTTAGCAAAAACCAGTCAGATGCTAACACATGGGGTTTTAAGCAAACACTTGTCAGCACTGAATTTAGCTTTGCCACCCTGACTCTTGTTAAATGCTACAGACAACTTTAGACTCTCAGAAAGTATGAGGAAGACATTATGATCTTCCACAAAGAGAGTTGAGTATTAAGTGAAAAATTAGATCAACTGGGTATCCCAAAGGAACACAAGGGATTCTAGCTAAACTAAAGCAGGCCTATTTTTAAGAGTTTCAGTTAGGTGCATTTTCTTTGTTTTTGAAGGTTTTGGCTTTGCACTTACAGAGAATGCAGAGAATCACTGAGAACTCATTGCTTTCAAGGACTCACAAAAAAGTACACTCCCAACCAGATCAAGTAGGGTAACCGTGCCTGATGTAGAGCACAGCAGCATAGCTGTTATGTTAAAAGTGAAAAAATACTCATATCCAAATGTAAATATATGTGTCTTGAAGACCTCGATTCAGTGCTCACAGAGAAAGCAAGAGATTTATTAAATCTATTTCCAAAATAGTACTCATCTACACCACCACATTTTATAATACACACAATCATACCACTAAACCATCTTCTACAACACACACAGTAAAATCAGGAATCTGACCCCTCTATACCTTTCTAAATTCAGCTGTCATGCCTAAACTGCTATGCTTCTGTCTGTGAATTTATAACATTAATCTAAGTGTTACAAATTACTGAGTTCTGTCTTGAGAGACATCATTCACAAAATAATCATGGGGAAGGGAAGTGTCTTGGGTTGCAATACAAGATGTATTATTCTATTGCTATCTGTTGAAACCAGTTAGGGCAGTGTTTTTCTTTATCTCTTGTATAATCCATTCCCCATAACTCCAGGGGGGAGGGTGCCTTCTGATAATGGGCCAGCTGTTAAAACCAGGTGGGGCAATGTTCCTTATCTCTTCCACAACCCATCCTCCCTCCGGGGGATATCTTCTGGTACTGGGCCATGAAGGCACACCACATGACTGGTACAATTACATCATCCTATTGTGAGATGCTCCACCCAGTGGGAGGAGCCAAGCATTCCTACCTGGATAAAATCTGAGATTCAGAACACCAGGACAACCTGTTTTCCACTGAATTCCCAGAGGAAGACCAGACCCATCTTGCTACCACTGGACCCTTCTAGAGGATCATCTCTACTCCAACAGAACCACATCTGCCACTCCAGGAGGACTTATTTGGACTGCTCCCAACACCCTGACTAACAGGGTGTCGTGTTCTGACTCTGTCAGTGTTTTTCTTTTTTGTTTGCTTTTTTCCTTTTGTACTACTACATTTTTAATGTTCCTAGTAAAGAACTGTTATTCCTATTCCCATATCTTTCCCTGAAAGCCCCATAATTTCAAAGTTATGATTCAGAGGGAGGGGGTTTACATTCTCCATTCCAAGGGAAGCTCCAGCCTTTCCCTGGCAGACACCTGTCTTTCCAAACTGAGGCAGGAAGGATCCTTAAAATAGCTCATATTACCTCTGTCAGTTCAAACTATTGTTTACCAATGAGCCATTTGTCTTGGTTTCCCTTCTAATCTAAAAGCAGTAAATTATTTTGAAAAAATAACTTTTGGGGCTTATTTCAAAATCATAGTACAGAAACTATAATTCTGAAATGCAGGTCACTTGCCAGAAGCTGATTCTACCTTCTCTTTTATACTATTTTCTTTTTCTTTCATTTCTTATTTAAAATGCTAGAAGTATAGAGGAGCCTAGTAAGATATCATCAGCAGAGAAAGTACCTCAAGAACTGTTTTGTGCTAATGAAGTATACTTTTTAAATTTCCTTTTTCCTTTTTCATGAAATCAAGTATCCTTATAGCCGTTAAGTGGACAATAGACAATAATTAGATAGTTATCCTAGAAATAAGCACGGAGGATACCTATTACAGTAATGTGAGTTTAATGATAATGTTAAACTTGCAGACAGAAACTTAATGTTACTGAATAACCAGGTCTGACAGCTTTAAAAGCTAAAGTAGGAGTCTAAAATTTTGTTCTATTCAGATAGAACGGAATTAAATATAAGACTACATTTTAAATCACAGATTCTGTGAATATCACTAAGTGCTCCAATGTGTCTCAAAGTAATTATCAGTCTGGGAATATTTAGATTTCTAATTATCATAATGTTCCCTACTGATATTAACAGAAATTTTCAATATTCTCTATTTACATCCAGATGAGAAAAAAGGTCTCTTTTCAGTTGCTATGCACACTAAAATTTAAAAAAATCAGGTGAAAGGAAATCCTACAGATGGTTCTTCACAAAAGAAACACTTGTTCTCATATGCAAGCAAAATGCATTACATGCTTGTGAACAACGAAAGTTTTGAAGGTAGAAAATTATGATATAATAAATAGAATTTAAGAAATGCAAAGGGCTAAATGCTACAACAATTTAATTCCACTTCTTTGTATCTCATTAGCAATAACATTGAATTATTAAAAGAGTTGCTGAGCTTTAAAAAGAATCCTGCATAAGCAAAGGTTATAAAGACTTTTTTCCTCCAAAAGAAGAGGAAAATCAAGTGAGGCAGATGTTCAAGGACTAACCTGAGCATATGGGCTGCATTGAAAACAACATCAAATTCCGTATTATCAAGTTCAGCTGCTTTTTTTGCCATTTCAGCTGCTTCTACCAGGCGGGATTCTTCTAGAAGGAACTGACCTGCAATGACATGCATGAAGAGGAGCTCAGAGAAAATAACTGATGTAATACACTTCAGACAGTATAGTCTGGAAAAGGAAACACACACACACAAAAAAAAAAAAAAAAAAAAAAAAAAAAAACAAACAAACAACAAACAAACAACAAACCACCAAACCCCAAACTAATAAACCAAGCAACAAACCAATGTCTCAGATTCAATCTTCAGTTATTTGTTGATCTGCTCTTTTTGTCAATACCTTTAAAATACAGTCAATGTAGAAAACTTGCAGTAAGTATGACAAGTAATAAAAATATTTTTGGAATATATTTAAGAAAAGTGAGATTGATAGTGCAAAAACTCAGCCATCAAGAAACAATACTACGAAACCCCAAGAAGCCTGCCATTTCAGAACATGCCTTTCTGCCTATACAGTCCCCAAAACAAAGTGAAATAAAATAGTATCTACAAATTAAACACATTCCCAAAGCATATCCCAAAATTTGTTTTAAAAGCATATGCCAAAATCACATAAAAAGATACATTTTTGTATATATACATGATAGCATTTTTTCAGATTTAAAATTCTAAGTTGTATCTGCTTTAAAACCATTATATATATGTATACCTTAATGGACTGGTATTTTATCATGCATTTCACTAGCACTTAAAGAATCAAAACAGGTAGCTTTTTACATGTTTCCTATATGATACTTACCTCTCACATTAAACAGATAGAAGATGGCTAAAATCAAGAGACTCACTTTTCACAAATAAAATTATCATTATCGTTAAACTAAATATAAACTGAAAACAATGAATAATTCAGAATTAACCAAGCTTTAACTGAAGTACAGTAGTTTCAAACCAAAGCATGAAACATGCAGTAGAACTCTATAAAAATGTCTTTTCCTTTGAAGAAGGTGAAAAAAAGAATTTGGAAGGTACTCAACCTTATTTTTACTCTTTTTAATGCTTTTTCACACCTCATCTGTAAAATGTGTCATTTTTTGCAACAAATTTTTTAAGGAATTCAACCATCTAGTCTCTGTGCCTACATAACTCTACATTTGGAGAAGCTATCCTAAAGCCTAGTGACTATACATTCCAGCATCCCATCCTTCCCTTTTTGTCTTACTTTGTAAAGTAAGGTCTCTTAACCAAAACTCTGCCACGCCACACTAATGACAAGCCTCATCAGGAACAATACACCATAAGCAAATGATATCCTGTTATGGTAAGGGATTTTTTTTTTTTCTTTCCCCCTTTCCTCACGCATTCCCTGTTGCTCACATACTTGCTGTGCGCTTATGGGAGAAATTCCCTTAACCAGAGCTAGCATCATGAACTCAGTGATGCTTTGGTACAACAGACATTTGCAGAAGGAATCATTTTGATACAAAAAGCAATGAAAGACAGCTTTCTTAGCTTTTTGTTTTCTCTGTGGATACATTTCAGCTTGGGAGAGTTGGCAGATTATTTACTCAGTCTCCTATATCCTAATTTATTCAGATCTGCAAAACTTATAAAAACATTTTGGTACCTTCCTGCATTCACAGCTTAAGATTTGCTTGCTTTAGCTACATCCACACGCTAATATGTACCACACTTCGATACAGTACAATGCTTTGTGCTTATTGTGCCCAGAAACAGATGATTTACCAAAAAAAAGCCTTCTCACACAGGAAAATAGGTAAATAAACAAATAAAAAGAGAGAAAAAAAACATAAAAAGAAAACATAGTTCGAGAACAGTTTGGACCACAAGAAATTAATTTGGCTTCCAAATTACTAATCAGTGGTAGAACTGTTAATGGAAATCTCTTAATGGAAGTTTCTTCTAAAGGGAAAAAATTATGACAAAAACTAAAAGTATACTTTTTAAAATCTTTCTTTTTCTTTTGGGTACCACATCAGGGTATGCCTTATATGCAGCAGGACAAACTCAGATTTGAATCTGAAAATTCTCCAAGTAAATCTACCGAATAAAAATTCCTATCTCTCAATTTGGGCTGACTTCCTATTTTCTTTAAAGAGCAGTCTTTGAAATAAGCTTGACCAACTTGTATTCCAATTCTTTTCCAATGAATGAAGCAAAACAGTATCCTTAATCTTTAGGTCCATGTTAAAGCAAACCAGCCATAAAATGTTAACATTAAGGTACTTTTGCTAATGAAAGCCCTGAATTAGCAGAGTGAAAAATTGGTAAGTGGATGTGTTACTAAAACATTCAGCCAACTCCAACAAGGAGAAGGAAGGAAGATATAAGTAAAACTTTCAGTTCTTCAAAACAGAAAATTCTAAGACTGTATATTACTATACACAAGTCTGTCCCCTCTACTGGAGGTGGCAGTAACTCATGCTAAGTGGGTAAGTAGCAGATGATGCATATATGCAACTGACTGTACTATCCTCTATACACAACCCCTTACAGAACTCTGTTTTAGGGCCAGTTCTCTTCATAAATGACTTGGATGCAGGTCTTAAAGGCATACTAAGTAAGTTTGCCAATGACAGGAAAAAGAGAGGAGCTGTCAACTCCCTTGAGGGCAAGTGCCGGGTTCTGCACCTGGGATGGGGCAACCCTGGACGTACAAACAGACTGGGGAATGAGATGCTGGAAAACAGCACCATGGAAAGGGACCTGGGGATCCTGGTAGATGGCAAGTTGAACTTGAGTCATGGTACCCCAGCATTGCAAGCCAGTTGAGGGGAGTCATTTACTCACTCTGGTCTGCAGTGGTTTGATTTCACCTTGAACATTGTGTGCAGTTTTGGGCACCTTAACATAAGAAAGTTACAGAGCTACTAGAGAGCATCCAGACGAGGGCTACTGATCAAAGATTTCTTTAATTGCATGGGCTACAAAGAAAATACACTGCAACTTTCTCAGTCTAGTGAAAAAGTCAATAGCTGAGTGTACAGGTGTTTGGTGAGTTGTCCTATGCCAACATCCAAGAACTCACAACAGGGTCAGGGGAGAAAACAGAAGAGCAAAACCAAGAAAATTTCTGTATCAAGATAAAGACAATTTAACATTGGAAAGAAAAAAAAAAAACCAAAAAACAAAAAAACCAAAACCACAACAACCCAAAAAAACAAAGAAAAAAAACCCCACACAAACCAAACCAAACCAAACCAAACCAAACCAAAAAAACACCACCAAAAAAACCCCAACCCAAAACTAAAACAGCAAACAGCAAAGTGAAGGGG
Organism: Phylloscopus collybita; assembly: GCA_027886175.1. Lineage (NCBI taxonomy): Eukaryota > Metazoa > Chordata > Aves > Passeriformes > Phylloscopidae > Phylloscopus > Phylloscopus collybita. The sequence goes on along the minus strand of JAJNNQ010000137.1, from coordinate 40,460,734 downwards.
AAATTTCTCATCACCTCTTAGAGGTAGAGTGATGCCCAGCCAGTCTCCAAACAAAGCCACCACAGAAGCCAAAACCCTTCTTGCTTTTCTACCCGAGTTTTTATTGCTAAAAATGATGTTATATGGACTGTTATATCCATCCCTTTGGCCAACTCAAGTCAGCTGTCCAAGCTGTGTCCTCTCCCAAAAAGAGAAAGCCTTGACACTGCTCAAACACTATTCAGCAACAGCCAAAACATTGGTGTGTGTTATCAAGACTGCTTTAGTCACAAATCCAAAACAAGGCATCATCCATGCTGCTATGAAGTTAACACTATCCCAGCCAGACCTAGTACAAGGTGGAAACTTTCAGTTGAAAATTGATTTGCCAAGTTCTCCTGAAAGGCAAACTAATTTTATTCACACATCTCAATTTAATTTAAAGTACCTAGGTAGAAAAATACCATTTTGAAAACATTAGCTGCCATTCCTTTCAATCTGATATACTAAACTCATACAAGAATGAGCTAGATTGGCAGTTAACTGCTGCGCTTTCTTCATTAAAAAACAGACTTATGAACCTTTCCTGTCAAAGCCATAGAGGTTTTCCCAAGAGAAGCGCACGAGCAGGGTGTAATATTGGCAAGGTGTTGAAGGTGGATCAGAAGGTATGATCCACAAGACCCTGCATCCAGGAACCACTTGTGTGGGTCTAAATTTATATGTAGGATTTTCTTCTCTGACAAGCAGCTGGAAAACCGCATGATTTATGAGATACTGCCCAACATCACATAGAGAGCTTACTTATTGCAGGTGTCACGATTCCAGCTCTTGCCAACAACATAAATTATGGTAGCCTGACTGTTTTTTGGAATCACAACAGCTTTTGAGAAAACAGCTCCAAATACCATATTTTCTTATCTAGAGGAAATCATGTTTTTCATTACTCTTCTTCTAAACTGAAGTGGGAAATCCATAGTCCAGGAAAAGATGTGACATTCAGAAACATTGTTAGTTGCTTGGAATGTTAACTTCTTAAAATTTTCCACCTTTCTTGCTAGACAGCACAGGGTAAGAGTAAGTATGTAGTCAAGAGTTGTTAAAGACCTTTGGTAGAAGAGAACTGGTTCAATATTTCACAATCCTTCCAGTACTTTTTCCTAAACTATCTAAGAACCAGAAATAGCATTAAAGCTGCTAAAATCTGTACCTGCAGCCTTGTTCAAATTTACTTTTCATTGCAATTCATCAACAGCTGTTTTGAGTCTATACTTGACCAAAAACTTTTGGGGCATTAATACATGCAATCTACCAAAAAGTAAGATGTAAGTATGTATGTAATTTAAACAAGAGCAAAGAATTTCCAGTTCCCAGCAATTGAAAAAGAACAGTTTATTTTCATCTTTTACCAACTTTTAAAAAGTATTTATCCACATCAATGAAAGCATATAGCTCGCTATCCTGTATCATTGTCTCCCTAAAACAATCATGAACACTTGTAAAGCACTTGTTAAGACATGCACCACCAACTATTTAAAAGCCATACATCTGAACTGGTAGTTCTGCTGTTTTATTGCAACAAGAAAGGTATTAATTGGTTGGGATATGTCTGTATGTAAAAATCTTTTATGTTCAGAGCACAAAAGCATTAGTGTTTTTCTCTAGAATGGGCTTAACTACTCCTTGCAGGCACTCTGAGCCCTTATTTTACTAGATAAAAGTGCAATTTGCACCAATCTTTTAGCTGAAATGTTCTCTCTTTTATGCACTGGCAAACATACAAAGGTGCTCTGTCCCAGAACAGAGTAGATTTCTGAAATAGCTCATCTTGCTGGTGTTGCCTTTGAAAAGAACTATCTTGAATGTTCTAAGAATGCTGCTGGTTCTGCATTTACTCAGGTTGCCATGGTAGACTTATGCGGTGATATCCTTAGTAATCCAAGCAAAACTGAGTAAATTACCACCTGAATAATATGAAAAAAAATTCCAATGCTATCCTAACAGGTGCTGAATGTGGAAGATGTGATAGGAGAAGCAAAGACAACTTATATCACAATCACCTAAATGATAGCAGCATTTCAGTTTTTGCTGCTCCTTGTATCCCATTCCATCTTAATCTAAAGGTGTACTCTTTGTTTCTTGCTGGAAGGACTTCTGGAGACTTTCTCCCTTTAATTAGTTTCCATAGAGAAAATTCTTCCATGCAAATAAAATATAATGAAACACTAAGCAAGCCAGTGGGTGCTGCAAGCCAGTGGGTGCTGCAATGCCATTATGTGCACTGGCTTAGAAAAGACTTTTTTATTAGCCTTTTTCTTTGTCTGAAAAACCTATCTGTTGCAGTTGTGCTAAATATACCACTGGATGTCATTCAGAGCACAATCACAAATAAGAGAAAAAAAATTAACTAGCAAACCTTTGGGACTTGACTAAACCTGTGACCACATCTGGATCACTGGAAGCTCTTACCAAACCAAAAGATTAATGATTAAAATATATACTACAGAGGATCTCATGATTTACAAATACTGAGGAAGATCTTGAACTCTGTATCATTTCCCAGACACCTGATGACGTATAAAGTTTGGAAATGTAAAATTTGGCTGTAAAAGAACTATGCAGTTGCACTTTTGTATCAGCTTCATGCTATCCCTATAAAAATCCCCATGAGATGGTACTCATAGGTCAAAACATGTGACCATTAGCGAAGAAGCCTCCAGCACTGTTCGTGTCACAAAGCCTCCAGCCACAAAGCCTCCAGCATCGTCCGTGTTCAATATGGAAGAAGCACACAGACACATTTCTAACCCTGTCTCTGATCTGCACTGTCTATATCACATCTCTTGAGCAGTCTAGTATATCGTGCTGAGGAAGCAGAGTCAACCACAAGATGTCAGAATGACTAGATTTAAGGCTAAACCCAAGGGACGAGCCAGAAGCATGGAAATTCTACAGCATTTCAGGTCAGTGACCTAGCTTGTTTGGAAATACTCTACTGCATTCTACTTGAGTGATTGGTTCTAAAGGGAGTTTGGAAAAAGTAGTTATTATAGTGGTCTATAATCTTCTTTTAATGTTGTGTGATAACAGTAGCCTGGGGAGTGACAAAAAGGACTTAAAATTGGTAGATTGTTCTGAACAGCTCAGTTTGGAAGTAAGAAATCCTGTTGGTTTGTGGTAGCTGAAGATTTTCTTATATAGAGAGAATTCTGTGAGCAGAAAGGTCAGAAGCTTAATGAAGTCTTTCTGCAAGGCAGTTACATCTTCCTGTTTCACTCTAGGAATCCTGTCTTGGAATTACATTCATTGATATTGCAGGAGCAGGTATAAGCCATAGACCAAAGTCAGGACCCTGATTTCATGGTACATGGTATGAGACAGACCCTTTCTCCAAAGAGCACATATGTTCTATGAACATGTATTATTTGAGTGTCATAAACTTGTTCATCATTTCCCTACAAAATCATTATATACCAATGTTAGGAATTAAAGATTTAAAATGGCAAAACCTTTGTCACTGGCAGAAAGGCTCATGAGTGCATATTGGGACGTGACTTAGTGATGGACATACTATATCCAGTTCACTTTGACCCTACCTCATCAAAGGATTTAATTTCTCAATACAAAATCACCATGTAGCATCTGAGTTTCCCAATGCAGCAGATCAATGTACTTTCATTTATCATTTGGTATATACTGCATTTAGCTAACCTGTCAGTGAGAAATAGTATAATCCATTCACTGGATTTATGGCTTGTGAAATTTTACTCATTTCATTGACAAAATTGAACACTGTGAACAAAAAAGTGAACGCTGACCTGCCTGTGGACTAGGGTGACATTTCTACCATCCACATAAAACTCTCCTAAGGAAATTAGTAAGATTTCATGAGTAGGTCATGGTTGATGTTCCTCTTATAAATACAACATTGATACTCTTTTTTTTCATTAGTTTGCTGGTTTCTTCATAGGAGCTTTCTTAAATATGTGGGAAAAATACATAAATTTTTCCTAGGCTGCTCTTCAGTCAATGAAGAGAAAACCCACAAAGCTCGAGCACTGAGAATAATGTGACTACATGGAAATATTATAAATACAGCACAAAGAATCGTTTAGGTTGGAAAATACCTTCATGATCATTGAGTCCAACCTTTTGACTGACCACCACCATGCTCACTAAACATAGTACTAAGTGCCATTGATGCCTTAAGTTCTAGCTTTCATGTTTTTCAGATTCTCTGCTGCCTAGGGGTGTAGTTCTGAGCCTTATATTAAATGTTAGTAAGCTCTCTTCACAGAGTAGGTTGACAAAACAAATCCTTTTCCTGCTGAAGACCAAGGTGTATGGAGCCCAAAATGTGTATTCTATTTCATTTGCTGAAAGCAGTTGGGAAGATGTTTTTCTTTATCTCTTGTAACTCTGGGGGGGGTGGGGTGGAGGGGGGAGGGCAGATGCCTTTTGAAAATGGGCCAACTGTTAAAACCAAGTGGGGCCTTGTTTCTTATCTCTTTTCACAATGGGCCATTAAGACTTCCCAAGCTGTTCTTCTCCCCAAGCTGTTCTCCTCCCCAAAGTAGTACATCCACAAAGCAGTACATCCACATTCCATTGTGAGATGCTCCACCCAGTGGGGGGGAGCCAACCATTCCTACCTGGATAAAACTGAGACGTAAGAACAGAAAGTATCTGGCTTCACCCGATTCCCGGAGGAAGACTGGACCCTTCTCACCATCACTGGACCCTTGTTCTACAGGATCATCTCTACTTCAACAGAACCACATCTGCCACTCCAGGAGGACTCACTTTTGGACTGCTTCCAACACCCTGACCAACAGGGTGTCAGGTTGTAGCTCTGACTCTGTCAGGGTTTTCCAAAATTGTTGTTTGCTTGCTGATTTGGTTGGGTGGTTTTGTTTTTCTACTACATTTGTATTGTTAGTATTCCTAGTAAAGAACTGTTATTTCTATTCCCAAATCTTTGCCTGAAAGCCTTTAATTGCAAAATTATAAATTGTCGGGGGTGAGGGGTTTACATTCCCCATTCTAAGGGAAACTCCAGCCTTCCCTGGCAGATACCTGTCTTTCCAAACCAAGACACAAGAACAATCAGTACAACGTTCAGGCCAAAAGCATAAACAATGGTGGACTGAAGGAAAAAACAAGAAGGATGAGACCTCACAACTTGAAGCTGTAATTGGACAATTAAGCCTCAATATACAAATGGAGCAAAACTTATAAAAGGCCTCGTGACCGGCCAGCCATTTTGTGACCATTTTAAGTCCACCTTGGGTATAGGCCTGGTCAAGCTCTTGTCCTGCCCAAGGTGTACTCTGAAGGCCTTTCAATAAATATTTACTTTATTCTCTAGTTCTGTGCAGTGTCTGTTTCAGGTAAGCCTTCCCAAGGCGCCACCATGACCAGTCCTTTCTTGAGTATCTCCAGTAATGGCAACTCCACCACCTCCCTGGGCAGCCTGTTCCAATGCTTAACTACCCTTTCAGTGAAGAAATTCTTCCTGATGTCCAACCTGAACCTCCCTGGCTCAGCTTGAGGCCACTTCCTTTAATCCTGTCACTGGTTGCCTGGGAGAAGAGACCAACCCCCACCTGGCTACAACATCTTTTCAGATAGGTGGAGAGAATGTTAGGGTCTCCCCTGAGACTCCTTTTCCCTAGGCTGAACAATCCCAGTTTTCTCAGCTGCTCCTCACAGGGCTTGTGTTCCAGACTCTTCCCCAGCCTTGTTGCCCTTCTCTGGGCATTCTCCAGCACCTCAATGTCGTTCTTGTAGCGCGGGACCCAGAAGCAGACACAGGACTCAAGGTGTGGCCTCACCAGTGCCAAGTACAAGGGGACAACCCCTGCCCTGGCCTTGCTGGCCACACTATTCCCGATCCAGGATCCAGGCCAGGATGCCATTGGCCTTCTTGGCCACTTAGGCACACCCTGGCTCACGTTCAGCTGCTGACAACTAGCACCCCCAGCTACTTTTCCCCTGTGCAGCTTCCTAGCCACTCTGTCCCCCAGCCTGTGGTGCTGCATGGGGTCGTTCTGACTGAAGTCCAGGACCCAGCACATCACCTTAGGGAACCTCAATCTAAGCAGAAACATCCAAGAAAAAAAAATGAAGCCACACCTGTAATCTATACAAATTCTCACACTCACTAATACATGTAAGCCTAAGACTTAAAGACTGAAAAAAACAGTGCTTGAAAACTCACTGCTATCATATTTCAATGAAACATACTTTGATCCTTAAACCATAGCAATTCCAATCAATTTTCAGGCTGTGACATAGGAGTGGTAAAACAGCCGTCTTTGGAAGTAATACAGACATATAGTGCTCATAAATTTAGGTGAAAATTTAGGCATCAAAAAGGGCTAAGAGCCCTTCACAGAAACAGTGATTAGAAAGATTAGGACAAAACTGAAAAACAATAAAAAGAGCAGTAAAGAAGTTAAACTTGCTTAAAAAGAAACAGATAATCTATAAAAATAACTCCTGAATTATCACAAATTCAAAAGGGAAAGACAATGTAAAAACAAAAGTCTATTTGGGAATATGTTAATCTCTTCTTAGTTCAATGAGGATACAGCTAATACACTTCAGTTTTATGTAATCTGAAATCTCTTAGTTTCACATCTCTAAGTGGGAATGCACTTAAAAAGGCAAATGATCAATGTGAACTGCCAAATTAAGTGAATGCATAATTAATATAATGAGAATAATCCATTTTTATAATGAAAAAGGAATCTTTAAACAATTTAGGGTTATTAGAAACAATGTATTATTCACAGGAAACTATTTTAAAAGGAAGTCTCAACAGCTATTAATAAAACAGAGTTAATTTGAACATCCTGTTGGGTTCTAGACTTTTCTATTCCAATTAAGCCATTACAAATATAAGGGAGAACGGACCTTTACACACATTTATCTTGAAATTTCACTCCCTCTTTGTCTCTCTCTTTTATTCCCTACTCCATTTTCATCATTTTGGAGAGAGACCACTGTAGGCACTTTAAGAGGCATAGTGGCAAAAACTGTTTTTATCAGACAAGTGAAATGAACTCTGCTTTAGTGCTTTTTGGGAAGTTTGTTAGGTTTGGGATTTTTTGTTTGTTTGTTTGTTGGGTTTTTTTGTGTGTGGGTTTGGTGTTTGTTTGTTTGTATTGTTGTTTGCTAGGTAGGATTTTTTTTTTTTAACAGCAAATTATAAATAAAATAAGGCACTTCTGGAGATAAACTCTACACAACAAATATCACTGTAGATTTTTTGTGGTTTTCGTTTAAGGGAAAGCTAGTTTGGAAAGCTTTCAACAATTTCAAACTCCTCAATTAGACTGCATCCTACTTACTGCAGAGTTTTGGTTGTTTTTTTGTTTTTAAGATGAGCACTGACTAAGTATGTCACTGTTTGAAATGCACCTCATCTCTGTGCACTGACAAATTTTATACCTAATTTTTATTCAACTTCTGAGATAGTCTCAGTGCAGACAGAAATAGAGGTTTTTACCTCCTTTGTCATCATATATCCAAATACTACATCCAAAACTACATGGTCCCTAAGCCACAAGGGCACTTGTCTGACCTGACTGAACATCTGTATGTTGGGCACATTTGTTAATAAATTTGATGTACTGACTCTTTACATGCCATTATGTTTTTAAAATATTTAGAAGACAGTTCATTTTAACTTGTTTAGTTCACAGGTACCTCTTTGTGGCTTCTCAGACTGACACATTCATCCCTTTCATTTAATCGACGCAAGCAGCTCAGAAAGCATCAATAGTCCATGGAGACCACTTCAATTATGTCATCAATCTGTTGATGACCGGCATTACCAAGATCTTGCAGGATTCAAAGTGGCATACTTGAGTTAAATGTTCAAAGTAGAGTGGGATGCATGATTCCCAGTATCTTAGTAGATGTGGGTATGAGAATGTGAAGAAAACTTTCCCAGAGAAAAAAAATGGAAATTCAAAAATAAATAAATGTCAAGTTTGACCCCTTTTAGTCAAAAATGTTAATTTTAGGCAGTCTTTAGAAAATGTGTATTAAAATTATCCAATTAAAAGCCACGAACCTTACAGAAGTATTCAAACTCATTATGTAAAAAAATTCCTCCACTGCTCTAGTTCAAAAACATGTATGTTGTGGGGGAAAAAAAAAAAGTATTGGTACTTCTTCACTCTTTCCTCTCACCTTTTCTTCTTTCTGATTCACGAGAATTTTCTCTCTTACTGTGTACCTGGGCAGCTTGTACCAGATCACTCATCAACACTCACATGGTTTTGCATCAAGTTCAGATGTTCAGATAACTGGCACATGAGAGAAGGAAAGGAAAGAAGGGAAAAAGAAAGGCAGTCAAGTGAGCAGCAGCCTGCATTTCCATCTGAGAGGGGACTGCCATCCTCTACGGTCACTAGAGTAAAAGCCACCTCCCCTTATGTCCAACGAAGTGGCATCATGTCAACAGTCTACAGGGATTTATATCTTTTCAGCTTTTCCACTATTTCTCCCTTCAGACACTTTCAAGCATAATGAGTCTGGGAAACACTGCTTAAAACTTAAATCCCCTTAAACCCGAAGTCAGCCAAGTACCTATAGAAAACTAATTAAAATGCCAGCCTGAGCAGAGAAACATGCTGTGGTGGTATCTTTCAAGGAGCAACCATGAAACTGTTCCGCTCCCTCCAAATTTTCATGTGATTAAATAAGCTGCCTCCTGCACCAAGTCATACTTAAAAATAGCTTTGGCTTACAGCTTGAATTAAAGCACATTATAATACAAAGGTAAGCCTCTTAAAAGATACAGTGTATTGACAGTTTTTCTCATAGCTCCAAGAAAAGTCCAGAAGGTTGGAAGTTAAAAAGAACATCTGCACAACCTGGAAGCACAAATTATAAGTGTATGCAATCCATGTGCATTTGGAAGAAAATCTTCAGTCCATTTATTCCTGCTACTCCATCAACACCCTGTCATGTCCCAGCTGACCACTCTTTTCATTTGGCTGCTTTGTGAGGTATGTGTTTTTTTAGGACTGATGCCAATTACTTTATTCTCTCTTCCAACATCTTCATGCTGAGAAAAAAAAGTAATCTCTAAGATTTTCGTGCAAAATATGGATGTATTTCCCCATAATTAAACTCTTGGCATACAGGATGTAGAATGTACCTGTGACAAGGTGCTGGAGCAAATTAATGAGATGGATACATAAAGCTTGAAGCGTTCACTAGAGATTCGTATGGATTATTTGGAATGCCCCTGGTAACACAGAGTACACAGCCCTCATTAATTCAAGAAATTGTGGGGAAAGAGAAGAGAAATAAAGCTAGGAAGAAAAGAAAGGAAAAAGGGAAAGAAAGAAAAAGCAAGGATAATTTATTTCAAATTTTATAAAGTGCTGTGCCCAAGGCGATAAGGATTTGAGATCAGCTGTATGACAGACACAAGAGTCAAGCAGAAGTAGATCATACCTGCCTCATAGCTACTTGGATAAAAATGTAGAACAACACCACTGAATCGATGAGGTGATCAGAAGCTGTATTATGAAAAGGTTTCATACACATTCAGAAGAGCTCTCTGGGTGTAATACTCCAAGACCTAGTGACTGTTGAAGTGAACCCTCTTGTGTCTATTGCCTTTCAGCATCCCATTTTACTATGCTGTTATTCCAAATATACACTGACTAAATTTCACCCTTCTCTCCTAACCCACTGAGTAGAACCTCACTTATGTTGCAAATATCACCTCTGCCCAATGACAGAATACATTTTTTGAACCTGGGACACAATAAAGGAAAAGTTTTCCAATGATTTTAGGGAATAATCTGAATTAGGAAATAGCATAGCATGTTAATACTGTAATCTGGTAACGAAGAAGTCAATATATCAGACACGAATGATGATTTGAATCTCACTTTAGTTTATAGTGTACTTGAAAATGAGACAGAGGGAATATTGCAGGAAAGGACAAGCAAGTAATGAGTAATGAGCAAAAAGAAAAAAATTCTAAACCTTTAATAAAATACACTAAATCCTAACATCACTTGCTGAGATGAACTGAATTTATATGCAAATATTTCCTAATAACTAAGGACAGATTTCTTAATAACAAAGGCTGGAAGGGGCTTGAGTAGGATTTCAAGAAACAATCAGCTGCAACATTTCCTCTTTGCCTTGAGATCCACATGATACTTACATCCAATTGAAATAATGGTGTTTATACGCACAAATATCTCTATCATCTTTACTTGTACAGGCATAAATAGAAGACAAGGCTATGAAATGCGAAGTTTCATAATGCAAAATAATGCAACACTGGGATACATTAATTTAAATACCATGACATATTCTAAGTCCAAAGGTTGATTCTGGACAGCTAACATACAGAATTTCATACTGCATAGGATCAAACAAATACAACATGTGAACAATTCAGACAAAGATATCACAGAGTAAAAACATGGTTATTATGTGAGATTGATTTTCCCTCTTGCCCGCTCATTTTTATTTACTTTACCAGTTAGAATCAGAAGAGGAAAATAAAATAATATACAAAGATATATATAGTGTGCTTTGTGGCTCCTTACCTTCTTCCTAAACTAAGATGAAACTTATTACTTTCTATGTTCCAATTGGCACAACGTAGCTTGCCTTTTAAGATTTGTCCATTATCAGCTTTAAAATACAGTAAGAATAGTCCATAAAGAGACATAATTTTGGTTCGCTGAGACTAAACACATCTGGAAATGTTTTTTTGCACATCTAGCAAAAACAATCCAAACTTACAATGATACCTTCAAATTAACTGTGTGCTTTATGCAACATGCATGGCTTAAAAGGAAAGATACAGCCAACTTGTCAAAACCTTTTGTAATACTTAGCCATTTCAAGCCAAGAAGGTGATGGGAAGGAGGCAGATGTAAGGCCTGTAAGACACTTCAATATATGGAACTCATGCACACTAAAGCAAAAGTTCTGGTTGCCCACCCACCAACAACCAGTGAAGGCAGGCCAAAACTGTTAACAATAATATTCCAGGCCATGAAACTTTGACATATGGCAATAGTCACCCTTGCTCTTTCCCAGAGAGGCAGCAATACTGGAATTCCTCTCATAGGAGAAAAGCTATGCAAAATATGAAAATCTTCACCTCTCCCTCTACAATGATTGAAAAATTGTAATATATAGTAGATTAGTTTCTTTCCTTCTAAAGAAGATACTTCTCCAGTGGAACTTTTCAAACTTTAATCACTTGGAGAGATTAACAGCAAGCCTGGAATACATGTTGAAGTCCTATCTATTTGAAACATACCATAATGCATGTAGCAGTTTCCTTTGGTAGGATCCAGCTGAATAGCCTTCATGAAGTACTTCTCTGCCTCACTCTTGCGCCCCTAAAAAAAAAAGGGAGGGGGGGTGAAATTATTTTAACAGTGTGTCACCCTGAAATGATCATATACAGGTTAAAATTTCCAAATTCCAGGCGCAGCAGAAAAACAACCACTATTATCACTAGACCTTAACCTAAATAAACATGAATGCTTAAGTGCTACAGTAAGTTTTGTGGCTAGATACTTTATGGTGCAGATCTCCAGACTGAGGAAGAAATGCATCCAACATCATTAATGTCCAAGAAGTAAGGAAGTGGTAGAAACATATTGCAAAAGGTATTGTAAAGGGCTTTGGGGTGAAGATCAGCTCCATGCTACTTTTCTGGTCAAGCATTACACTTACCCAAGCTAAAATCAGAAGGGAAAGTAGGACAGAGCTTTAGTCATGCTCTTAAAAAAAAAAGTCAGTGGGGGGTGGAGGATGGAAAGCATGTTATGGTTCTATGGAATCACAGAATCCTAGAAGTTCTGATGTTGGAAAGGACTGATAAATACTCACTCCCACTCCCTGCACCTCAGAGGACTACCTAAAACCATGTGACTAAGAATTTTCCAGATACTTCTTGAGGTCTGACAGGCTGTGTGCTGTAACCACTTCCCTGCAGAGCTTGGTACAGTGACCAGTCACCTTCACAGTGAAAAATCTTTTCCTAATATCCATTCTGAATATCCCCTGAGGCAGCTCCACTTCTTCCTTGTATCCCAAAGAACACTACATACACAGCCAAAGGTGAAGCTACCACAAATGAAAGTACATAAATAGAAAATATGTTAAGATTTAATGTGAAGAGTAAAAAAAATATGTATCTCTGATTTTAATGTGGGAAGTCAAATTTTATCAGAAATCAATTCTGACAACCATAAAACAACTGTAATAGAAATGGTAGCTTTTAAAGACAATGGTCAAGGGTATGACAATTGGTGAGGTAAAAAAAAAAACCCAAAGCAACAAAACCAAAGCCTAAAAGAACTAATGGTAAAAAGAATAGACATTTTCTGAGACAGAGATTTCCTTATCACTGGAATCACCAAACCACTATAGTTCCATTATGATATAGAAGTGCCAGAGCAGATCCATTAGTGGTCTTTTTTTTCTTGAAAAAACAGCGATACTGGATTCGTCTAGTCTGATACTCAAACACAAATCACTATTACACATTCAGTGAGACACCTGTGACCTGTTTATCCCCATCCCCATGAAATTAGCTGCTGTGGTTTATGCTATAAAATAGGCAGCCTGAAGAATAAAGAAGAGTTAAGCCTAACCCCTGTGGAAGAAATGCATTGTGGTCTACACCTCTTGAGTTGCCTTGAGTATTGTTTCAAAGATACAGCCCTATAGGCTTTCTCAAGTTTTGTGGTCTGGAAACAGACATGGCACAAATCCTGCACTATCCCACAAGTTAACATAGGAATATTAATGAGGTCTGTTCATGATTCCAGCTGCTTTAAATTCTCAGTATTTCCCTCAGGGGTCTTGAAGACAATAAAATAGAGCGAAGGAAGTTCTGCAGCAAACCAAGAACTATATGAAGACCAGGTTCCACCAAAACCAACAGAGAGGCCACATTTCAAGAGATCATCCTGGCAGAGATAATGAGCAGGCTTAACATTTACAGGGTCCCAGTTTCACAAAATGAATGTTCATTGGAGATAAGAATTCAGCCTTATTATTTAGTAAACTTTCTTTGTTAATCCATACTCCTTAAAGCCAAATCCACATAGCACAAGGTTCCTATCAACCAAATGGTGCAACTACATGATAGAGTACATTATCTTATACTGCAGTGACTCATCCTGCTTTATAAAAAACCCAAACAACAAACCCACAAACAAAATGCCCAAAACAAAAAGACTGCATGACACATAGCTCAGACTTATTTTTCCTCTTTTACTAGTGAAAGAGATATATATAAAGACACATATATATTAAACGCAATTTTTTTAAATAGCATGTTACTATAGTTAAGAACAAAAAATGAAGAAGAAAATCATCAACAATTAAAACAATAGGCAGGATGAAGTGACAATCAAACCACTCAATTTTGCACATTTAAGTCTAAGGCTGGTAATTGTGGTCTTGCAAAAGTTAAAATGGCTTATCTAAGTCTAGCATTGAGGCTTCAAAATGAGAGGCACTAAGCATATGTATCATTAATACGGACAGAATGAACATCTACAGATTTTACATAATTGCCTTTTCTAACAGACTAACATAATTTGTTTTAGCCGGTTGCACTCTGTGTCTATTTCTAGAACATCAAAGTACAGTTCACTGAATACAGTCACAATATTTGTAGCCTCTACCTACAGCACTATAAGGCCACAAACATTTGTCAAACACAATTAATTTTTATTTACTGCAATTGCCAAAAATACATGACTGCTCTACTCTTTTTGTCACTTTCCAAATGGCATACTGCACTCAAGTTCAGTCTAGTCAGGAGACCTAAAATACACGATGATGACAGGTGCCAGCATACATAACATCAAAAGAACTGTGCTATTTACAGGCTCAAATGGTCATTTCACAGATAAAGGGGAGAAAAATCTTTAATTATATCAAGCACAGCATAAAGCTATCTGATTAAAAACAATGAGCAAAGCTCCATTTGTTCACATTGGCCATCACTTTCATTTATCCACATTTCTCAAAAATTATTTAGAAAATAAATAAAAGGGTTTTCTTGCAGACTGGCATTATGAAGAACCTCGCATCACACCAGCCAAAATGTCCTCTTTAATGCAGTCTACTGCTAAAATGTCAATACTTCAGCATAGATTTAATACACATTATTTTGTGTCAAAATATGTAAAATACAATCACTTGACAGAATCAGGCTTTTCACAACTAAAACTTAGTGCTTATGAACTTTTTTCAATTATCCAATCTTAACTACCCAATAGAATGAAGACACTGTGTAGTTTACTTGACAGTAATCCTGTCATTGTCCTTCTCCCACTGTACGTTCTCAATGTTAAACAGATGGTGTAAGGAAATAAAATGATAACTTTTAAAGAAAATCCAAATAACTATTTAAACAATTGAAAAATACTGATTTGGGACAGGAAGGCATTTGGTGTGCGTGCTCACTGTTCCATGAATTGACCCATACAAACGCAGGAATTGAGAGACACTGGAAACCTCCCAATTTCTAGCAGCAGGGTTTGCAGTCATATATGCACAACGACATGCTCTGGCAATTTTACAAAACAAAAACCTGTAAGTTTACAACTACATGATAGCAGACTTATTTGAAGGATAAAGAAGTTGTTCACAAATTTTAATGAAAATACTTGACAGCCCTGAGGATTAATAACGGGATACAAAATACCTTTCTCCTTTTGGTCACCAGTTTACATTCAGTCCAGGTCAGTAGCTAGTGAAAAGGTGCTACATGACAGCTACTGCTCTGCTCAGCAGAAATGAGTGGGTAGTCCCAGCCCAAGCCCTAGTGGAGATCCTCTGCACGGATGGACTGGCATATTTATGGCTTTTCAGTGCAGAGACTAACAAGAGTGAATCATAAAACAATCATTGTCAATCTCCTTGCTGAGGAAAAGAACTTGAACATGATGAAGACACTTTAATAATTGATTTGGAAGACTGGCTGATATTTGCCTAACTGGATCTGGACTTAATGAGGACAAATTTCCTGGAGTTCCCATTAACAAAGAAAACATCAGTCCCCTCTTCCCCATCTCATACCCAAATAAAAATGAATTGCCCCTGATTACCATCTTCCAGCGAAACCAACAAATTTAAAAGGAAAAAAAAGTTTAAAAAGTGCAGATAAGTAATACAGGGCTCTTACAACTTAATACATAAGTTGTCCTGGCTTTCATAAATACCTCATTCTCCACAAATCATACAGACTCTAAATCAGAATGGCTGGGTGCTTGCAGTTTTGGAAGACAAACTATCAACTGTTTAAATATTATTTCACAAGCATGATTTTCAAGACCAGTTCTTCACAGCTGACTGAAAGAGGTTTTTTGTTTTGTTGGTTGCTTCTTCCCCTAGAGACCAAAACAATGTATCTGTGCTTGCTAAGATGGTCAGACAGACATACAGCTTATCTGGGCTTTCATGCAAATGAAATATAAATGACTGTTATGATCACCAGAAAAAATGAAAGACAGCCAGCTAAGGGCAGTTCATACATTAGTAGAAGACTGTATTTATCCTTAAAATATTAAAAAGCTGAGGAAAAATCTGGCATTTTGATATCTACCCCAGTCTTTTTTTCCTCACTTTTCTGGTAAACTGTGCCAAATTCATGTTGAGGCAGCTGTTGTACTTCAGGCTGCTGGAGGCCCAGGGACTCTGCAATGGTAGTAAAACTGAAAAAGACTAATACAGCTGAACAGCTCTGAATAACCCTCCTGTGGAAACTATGATGACACAGTGGCAACCAGTAAGGTGGTTCAACAAATTAGGTGGTCTCAGCAATTTGAACGAACTTTATATGACATAAATATTCATCATTCTTCAAAACTTATGAGGATTTCACCAGTAGGACACAGACTTCATTCTCCAATGTAGTTTTACCAACTGTAACTGGTAATAATGTGATTGCATAAAGAACTTAATTTATGCCACAAGTGCAGGTGACTGTCGCTCTCCACATCTGTTCTTTTTTTTTTTTTTTTGGCAAGCATTCACATTTTTAATAAAAAGACTGAATTATGAAAAGACTTATTAATGGAAGTTTGATTAAAATGTGCAAGCTCAATAGAAAAAAAGAAGTATTATGTTACATGTTTTTTTCTTCCTCTCTAGAACATTTTGAAGTCACAGAATATTCAGCGATAATAAAATAGTTTGAACTGAACCTGTGACTTCCTTTCCATGTTTCTTTAAGGTATTGCAGACCTGCATATCCTGTTTCATAACCAGTTCCTCTTGCCTCACAAAACTGTGAGGCAAAACACAAATGGTGTGATACTGAGTAAATAAGTAATAAATTCTTCAAAAGCTTTTACTTAGCTGGACTAATGAAACAGGAACTATAGAGTTGCATCCTACAATGATGTCACTCACATAGGCAAGATCTCCACCCTGGCTCTAAATATTAGTCGTTCAAAAACAACTTTATTATCGAGTATTTAGTAGCTAAAGGGATTCTTCTTTTTTCACTCATTTCTGCTGTATTTCTATAACTCTCTCCTCTTCACTCTGAATTACAATATAGATACCTTGTACCATAATTTGTATGTGAAATGCTAGACCAACTGAAACATACAGGACTAGGATTATTAACATCAAAGGCCTAAAATTTAGCTCAGTTTCTATACTTCCTGTGCATTAAGGAGACAAATCCTTTTCATCTCATCTTTATTAAAATAAAATAATAACAACCAAGCATGGTAGAGAAGCCATCTCAGTGTATGTGAGCATGAACTGGATTACTCTGGAGGAAATTGCACTATAAATCTCTATCCATCAATTCAAGGTAATTCACCATATATTAAACCTTATAATAAATGTGAAGCAACATTCTCATTATTGTCCAGTGTGACACATCCATGAAACTTCATCACTGAGGTCATGACTAACATTCTTCTTCCCAGTCATTTCACTGGACCAGGGTCCTCACATGCACAATCCAGTACATGCATACTGCTTGCATAACTCAGTACATAACCTAGCTGCTTTTGAAAATAGGCCTCTGCAGAATCAATAAAATGCAACCTCTTCTTTTAGTTTAATACTCTATTTGCACCTTAAGTGGTTCACTTCCATCTTAGAATATAACATTAGTCTTCCTTCAAACACCTGCGGATTTCTGTTGAGTAAAAATCCATCTACTAGCTTCACTGAGATATTACTGAAGTCAGTGTGATTCTTGCATGAGCCAAGATTAATTGAGAGAATAGTAACATAAACTGTGTTCTTGAGTATACATCTGCAGTGATAATTAAAGGTATGATAACCAGAGAGTTGAGATTGAAGCAGCGCCCATTGACTTTGGCAGGAATCTACTGACACTTAAGCATTTTTGAATGTGACACCACTGCATATGAACTGATACATGGATCTAAAAATTTAAAGCACAGGTCAAAATTTAACTGGCTTGGGACATGATTGAGACACTATTAAGCTGATTTTTCTTCAAGTATTATGTAACAAATTAATCAACAATATATTAAAGCTATTTGACATCCATTTTCTTGGTTTATGTGTCTCCTATCACCAGAATCATTCTTGTTCTATTAAAGTACTCAAAACAATATAGAAAAGAAATGTAGGCATAATTTTTTTTTCTCCTTGGAGGTTTTTTTTTTGGGTTGTTCTGTTGTGGTGGGTTTTTTTGTTTGGTGTTTCTTTAATAATATATCTATTTCTAGTCTTTCTTTTGGGGTAACTTGACATCTAGAAGGAATTTACCTCATTACATCACTGTTGGAAAGAAGAAATACTGTGCAAAGTCTTAAGTAAACTTTTAAAGAATGGATTTCATTCTATACCTTGTGATTTATTTACTGTCTAGACTCCTGTTGAAATGTTCACTTCAGTCATTAAGCTTTGACCATTTTGTATTAAAAATATGTAATGAAATGTGAAATAAATTTCCAGGTTATTCCCTTTCTTATCTGTTCAATCTTAAACCACATTTTATAATTTCTGATAAAGAAGTGTATTAATATCTACTCATACTTCACTGGCCAGTCAGTAGAATATAAATTCAGTATTTTCACATGCTGTTTTCACTGAGTCCTATGAATTTCTTCTAAGCTAAACTTGGCCTATTTTTCCACAATTACTGATAAAATTACTGCGCACAGAGTAACTACAGCAGCTATATTCGACCACAGAATAAAACCAAAAGATGTCTCTTCTGGTGGGTTAGAACTGGATGATCTTTAAGGTTGCTTCCAAACCCAAAGCAGTCTGTGATTCTTTCATGAAAGCAGCTCATCCTGTGTCAGTGAAGTTCTCTGTAACAAGCTTTAAATTTATGTTGAGTAAAGTGAGAAGTTTAGGGCTCCCCCTTTCCTGTCTACAGGAAGTTAGAAACACGATACTGAAGATGAGATCCCTAAAGGAGGTTAGTGAGGGGTTATGTGCATAAATACCTGTTCCAGAGTCATTTATGACCTAGACAGATATGTTATATTTAAATGAAAATATTCTGGTTTGCAATTAATTCAATTACAACTGGCATGCAGCCAAACATATGTCCTAAGGGGACTGGAAAATATATCTCTGGATGCAATACTTCTGGCATGCAGCCAGCCTCTGAAAAAATACAAGCTCAATAGATGTCACCTATTGAAATTTCTGTAGTTCGGAAATCCTGTCATTCAGACTGGAGGTGTTAAAGCTCCAGATACACCAGATAACCAAACCTTTAAAAAAAGGGCTCACTCTTCTGAAGTCACCCACTGAAGAGGGAAATCCCTTCCTTCTAGTCCCTATAAGTTCATTGCTTGTAAGCTGGAAACAAAAATGAAAACAACTCACATTTTGCAAACTCAGAATTAAATACAAGCTGTGCATGTATCAATTCTAATCCTCAAGAGATTCCAAGTGTCAAGAAAGCTCATAGTGTCTGAGCCAGGCTCCAAAGACAAACTGAATACAAGACAGAAAGCGGCTATTGCTTGGCTTAACTTGATTTCTTAGGCAAGGCATTCTCATGGATTCAATGTAATTTTTATATTGTCATGATGTGACTTTTACTGAAATATCCCGTTTCTATTTAAAAAAAAATATCTTCCTACAAGCAGTACTAATACAACAGCCAAGGGATTTGGTTTCCCAAAACAAATACAGAAGAGTATTTTGTATTTGCTGATCTAATTGAATTGACCTGTTCACCGAAGTATTACTGATAATATTTTTGTTTGCTTTAAAGGAGTTTATTACTAAAAGAAGAAACTGTTTTAGAAGATCATGACTAGATTTAACATACAGCATTTCAACTACTGACTTAAAGACAACCATGATTCTTTTGACATCATGACTGTTTTCCCTCACTCCTGCTTTCTTCCCATTTGTGTAAATCCAGAGAGACAGAAAAAAAGTAGCAATGAACCAGTGACATTAAATATGACAATATGACAGATCTTTCCAACAGAAATGCAAATTTCCTTTCTGTGCTGAAACACCAGCAGCAAGTAATTACAGAAATAGTAAATGTTGAATTAGTCTATTCACTGTACACCATTCTCCTTTTTCCCTGCTGTCCCATTCTTTCTGTTCCTCCTATTTTCCATTTATTTCTACGTTGTCATTTATTTATATTTATTTTGAGATGACAGTCAAGCACTATGCCAATTACTGAATGCAGTAGGGTATTTGACAGCAACACTCAGAGTAATTTCAGAACTAACCAAAAATGGCAGGGTACCTCACTGGCCTTCCGTTTGTCAGAAACATAAGCAACAATCAACTGCAGGCAAAAAATATGGTCACTCACTGAGGAGCAATTATCTCAAAACTTAAGTACTAAACTTCAATGTTGATACTTGAATGTCACAACCCTGTGACTTTTATATTAATCCAAAACACTGCCAGTCTCTATCAAGTCTATCACTGCCTTTTCTCAATTCCCTTTTGAAAAAAAATATTTTAAAATAAAATATTTTATATTATAGGGAATCTTCTAGGATGATTATTGCTGAATTTAATAGTTGGAGCTCCAGCACTGAAATTTTACAAGGCAAAGTAAATTTTTCTTACAGCACTTTGGGTGATTTTCCAAGCCAGTAAAAAATCTCCTGATTAACAGCACTGCATGGAGTCATGTAAAATGCAAGAAAACACTGTGCAATTTTTTCCAGAGAAATACAGCAAAGCCTGTAATGCCTAGATGCAACACACTAAATGTTACAATATGAGGCTCTCCCTAAGTATTTCAGCAATTAGAGCCACTACTGCAAACTATGCAGGGTCATTTGTGGCCTCCACTGAAAACAGATAAAACAAAACTTAAACATTTATTTGTAATTGAAAGAAAGCTTCTCAGACTAGCATGCTCCTGTAGCAACCAGCTACTGACTGATAGCAGAGAGGCCAGACATTAGGAGAGAGGGTTTCTCAGTCTTCTCTTTAGGACTACTACAGTAAGAGGAAGAGAAAAAAAAAATCTTACTTGCAAACGATTTTTTTAGCATGACAGCCAATGGCTCTTCTTCTAGAAGGTCTGCTCATATAATGGAAAATGAATTACAGTACGTGCTCAAGGCATCACCTGGCACTGTCATTTTTGACAGACTTATTTTTATCCTAAAACTGAGAGCCTTTCAATTTTAAAGCCTTTTAAAAAATCATGTTTTTCTTTGTGATGTAGAAATAAATTACCTAAGCAAGGGATGAGGCTCAGATGCTGTGGTAGGAAGCTACCAGAAGATTGGCTACGTCAACTAACATGTCATATTGAAAAATAAATTCCTCAAGTAATTTAAAAAGTCAAAGGTATGAAAAGCACATAGTGCTAAAGCACTACAGTTCTAAATAGCTACATGTAGTTTCAAAAATATTAAAAAAGGACAAACCTAAGCCCCAGACAACTGGCTATTTTCCAATTATTCTAGTAACTGAGGTACTAATCATGATTTTCAACCACTACATTATGCTGTCCTAACATATTTTCAAGAAAATTGTAGCTTAGTGAGCTGTAATTCTTAGATATAAACTTATAACATGAACTAATATACAAGCTAGGAAATTCTTGTGACTTATGATATAAGGTAACAAGACTCTAAATTCATTAGCTATTTCTCTGGAGCTCTTAGGCTGGTCTGGTTTTTCCTGCTTAGACAAGTAATGCCCAATTCCACTTGGGCATTACTTGTATCTTTTCCAGCCTAAATGATTCTCTGATTCTATGTGATGCTGCTTTCAGTAAGCATTAATACTGGCAACAGACTTGAGAAGGGAGAAAAAACTGAGGTTAAAATTAACTTCACTGGAATTAAATTAAGGAAGTAAAACATAGTTGAATTTGTGAACTTTACAGGTCTGACTTTACTGCAAGGGGGTTTTATATTAGAATTGCCTTTGGCTGGAATTTAGGAACTTGTCTGGAATTACCTCCTCTCCTCCCTTATACCCCCAATTTCACTGACAGAAAAAAAATCTATCTATGTTAGCACCTACATCCACCCCTCACTTCATCAGCGATCTCACATTTCTTTCCTAGAAAAGAGACACAGAGAACTGTTAACAGTTTTGTCTCAGTACCTATATTGAGAAACAGGTTTGTAAAAAGTTCAAAGGTGTGATTCCAACAGAAGAAGGCAAAGAAGCCTCTAACACATCTCTTCTCTAGCATCCAAAAACTAACTGAAGTAGGCTTTTCTCTTTCCTAAATTTTACAGACTGTGAGAAAATTATCATTAACTCAGGTAGCAAAGTGTACCAGAAGAACAAATCACAGTGGTAGCTCAACTTGGGATTGGGCTGAAATAACTATACCAAAGGGAGCTGCTCTAATCCGAATCCCAAGGAGTTTATGAAGGCTTCCAGGAAGCATGTCAATTACAGCAATCACATATATTGAATACTAGGCCAATTTAATATGCCAGAAACTAGACAAAATTCATTTTGTGAATCACTGAGCAGACAGTAATGTGCAAGACTGATTAAGTGACCAAAATGGAGTCAAAACCCACATATTTTACTGCCAAATCTCTTCACCATTTTTGTGTTGAATATTTTTCAGACTTGTAGCTCAAAGAATTAATTGGAATTAATGCCAATTTTCAATAGATCGAAGATAAAGGAACTTTAATTTTCATTAATGAAATAACCATCAGAAAAATGTCGTGCTATCTGTAAATACTTTGTCATCATAATGTTCCTTGCTGTATGTTTATGGAAGTCCTGAAAGTCAACAGGACATCAGCACCATCTCTTCAGCTTATACTGCTGTCAATAGAATGGACATTAACCCTATGTGTACATATTGCCATGAATATGAGAAGCAACAGAAAGTAAGAAAAAAGTGTCAAGAGATAATAACAAATGTGAGGAGAATACACAACAATTATGGCACAGAGCAAGTATAGGAAAGCAAGTGTGTTTTGAGAAAGGAAAGGTATTTTATTGTCTGTCATAGTGCAGTACTCAGTGTTCAAATCTATATAAACAGTTCTCCTTGCTGAGATGCATTGTTCCACAAACACAGCTCAGGTGCTCAAGGCACAATTACCCCCATCATATCTTCCATTTATATCCCCAGAGAAATGTAAACTGTTCATTTCTACTGTAAGGACGCAGATTTTTTGTTGCTTCCTTGTATAAATTGGAATTATAACACTAAATTTTAATCCTATACCTGCACTCTTGTAATGAAGGGACAGAAAAACAAAATTAGTGGCTCACAGTGTTTGTACACTGGGATTTGGGGATTTTGTTATTTTGAAGAAAACTGTGAGACCTTGTTCCCCGGAACCACTGCAAGATTTTTCCTAACAGACCTCACATTTCACACACTCAGCAGTTGAAAAAATTAACCAGAGGAGTACTGGGGTAGGAGTGGGTATGTGTGTGTAACAAAAAACAAATAAAAATTTGCATTTTATTAAGAAAACTCTTTTCTTCCTGTCCTGGTTCTAGACAGGGTTATTTTTTGCAGTAGCCAAGAGGGGCATGGCCAGGACCCAGAGGATATTTTATACCACCTCCCTATCCAGGAAAGGGGGAAAGGGGTCACTTCTGGATCAAGGAGCATGGTGGCACAGTCGGGTATTGCTGGGGGTTTCTGTGTTGTAAGCATTCCCATGCAAATAGTTTGCCTCTCTCATACACTTTGTTATTAGTATTGTTGCTCTTACTATTTGTTTTCTTATTTCATTACTGTTTGCAGTAAATTGTTCTCATTTCAGCCCATGAACTTTACCTCTCGTGCCTCCAGTTCTCCTCTCCAGCCTGCTGCAGCGGGAGGGAGAGGGAGCAGTGAGCAGTGTGTGGTTTGGAGTGTTACAGTGGGAACACTAAATTGGGTAATACTATTCCTAAACCACAACACTTCCCTACAGCAATTCCAATAAATTAGCACTTTTGTGTCAAAGATCTGCTAAGAAGAAGTCAATAAACAGACCTTCTGCTATTATTCTTAGGTGCAAGATATCTGCTTAGAACAGGGATATCTGCTAGAAAAGCAAGTAAATAAGGAATTTTTCCTGTACAACCTATTTGTAGTTCTGTTCTAGAAGAAGGTAAACGGTGGGTGCATATATTTGTCAATATCCCAGCAATTTTAACAACAACTGGAAACTCTTAAAAAAAAAAAACCTTTCCAGGATGTGGAACTGGCAGGCAATGGGGATACAACAGTAGCACCTTGACTTCCATTACAACTTAAAACCTTCTCTTCCAGGCAGCTTTTGACAAAACTCTGCATTTAACATATCACCTGTCAGTCATCCAGAAAGCTTTTGCTGTAATTCCTTCCCCTTTTCCAAATTCAGATGCTTTTAACATAATGCATCCCCTGAAATTAATCATGTTGTTTTCTGCTGGATAAAAGACATTTTTTGCTTGAAGACTAGACAGCAAAATCAAGATCATAGAAAAAACATCACCAGGTGAAATGTTGAGGAACATTTAGAATATTAAGACTGAGGCACAAGGACTCAAGAACCATACAGAGGTGTATCAGTAGAGCAGAGAAAGCAAGAACCCACTAAAGTAAACAATGAAAGCTAATGTAGAATAGATAAAAAATGAAAGAAAAATGGGAACAAGAAATGAAAAAAATAAGTGAAAGATAGTTTAAAAAAAGAATTATTTGAATTAATAAAATAGAATATATTTTCATCTTCAAAATGTGTGAACATCAAGGAGGGACTATAACTTTGCTGTAACTATCATATGGGGTTAGTTTAGCTGCAGCTACAAGCAAACCTGTAGTCAAATTTAAGTAAATTTTACAAAAATAAAGAAGCCAAACTCTTCTGATTTTTTTTAGAACTAGCTCTTAATAGTTGAGTAGTTATGCTCAGGGAGATACTCCTAAAGTGTAAATTCAAAGCATGAGATGTTATTCACAAAGTATAGGTGACACCCAGCCATAGGTTGCTCCACGAGTCAAACACTGAATATCTTACAGAATTAATTCTATTACTTGTCATCCAAAGAATTATAATAAAGAGCTTTATCAAAAGAACTCCTTACTGTGCATTAAAAAGTTCCTGTGCCATTATAACTGGGATTTTTCCAGCACAGAGTTGGCACTACCTCAAAAATAGATGCAATGTCTCACAAAAAAAAAAAAAAAAAAATTAAAAAAAGTCCTTAATTAAAAGGAATAACTGAAACAATGTGACAAGTAAGGCAATAGGCAATTTCCAGGCCAAAGCCTTCCCGTCCCTTTACCTAACCCACTGAAAGGACCTGAGAGCACTTGCCAGGAGGTGCTGCTAAACTCACCGTCAGAGCCAGCAGTTTTCCATAGGTGAGATGGGCTGGGATGTGGTCGCTCTTGGATCGCAGTGACTCCACATACCAGTGCTCTGCTTCGGGCAGCCGGCTCATTCTCATATAGGCTTCTCCTGCAGGGTCAAACAAATGCTAGTGAGAATGCCACAAATTTCTCAAGGCTTCCATAATTTGTTTATCTCATAATTTTCAATGTTTTAAATGTGCAGAGATCTAGAAAAAGGTGAAATGATTTGAACACTTGCAACCACACCCACACACCAAAAGCCTTTAAGACACTTGAAGGAAGAGATTATGTTAAGGCTTTATTAGGGCTGAAATAGCATAGCTGAGATGAAAAGTGTTGTTGGAATTGAATTGCCAGAGAGAGCATCACCTGCTAAGCTTTAATCAAAAGTCTCAAAGTAACAGAAATTTCACCTCATCTGCTTTAGGAAAGCTACTTATTTTCTATCACTCCACATTGCAAAGCATGGAATAGCAGGGAGAACATGGAAAATGTTTGCATTTAATCATAACAACTCAAGAATCTACATTTTGTTTCAAAAACTAGGGAAGTTTAAGGAAACAGTCCTGACAGTATATTGAAGGGAGGGGCAAGACATTAAAACCCCTAATCTCTGAATGTAGTTATATTAGGTCTGCCACAACTTGTTTAAATTAAAACATAGCATCCATAATTTTAAAATTGCTAATCTTAATAAGTCACATATAAAACTGAACTGACTGAAACTGAACATTTTTCAAAATGAAATCCTTTACAATGAGAGGCTAAGGCAGGCAATGTTAAAGAACAATACATTTGAATGGGATGTCAGAAAGCCTGTTATATTATATGTTTATATATATATTATATATTAGTGTTAAGACAGATAACTGTAATCATGAAGTTTCTGAGTTTAGCATACACAGCAAGAAAGTCTCTTCAAGAAGCAAATAAATTTCTCACAGGTTGGAAACAAGATGAAACAAGTATGTAATGGTGAAGAATAACAGCTTTCAGATTAACACTCTGTACGTACACAGCTGTTTCACAAGGACTCTGGATAAAAACGTGCCCTTGCCTAGGTCAATGACAGTCTGAAAATGCCAAATGAAGATTCAGGACTTCATCACCCCAGAAGCTGATCCATTTCTAATAAATGACTAAGTATCTTCCAAAAATTATGAAGTCACAGGTTATCAAAGGCTACAACTGGAGGGTCAAGAGAATACCACTGACCCAAGCAAAGATCAGCTAAGGCTGTCTCCAGGTGAGTCACAGCCTCTGGTTCTGCTTTACACGGAAATTAATAATTGTGAAGGTACCAGGGAGATAGAGGGACCAAAGTGCTTTAATAGAGATTGAAAACAACTACCACACCCCAAAAACTTGGAGAAAAAGATTCTCAGAGAGGAAAAATAAGTAACTCATAGCATGGGAGCTACTTTATCTCTTTATCTTGAATATTTACAGAGGCTATGGAACATTTTCTTCATAAAAGAAAACTGAACAAGGCCAAGTCAGATTTTTTTTCTGTCTTTGTCAGCAGAGGAGAAGGATCCCAGGCAAAATGTGATATATGAGTTTTGAATTTTATGAGTTAGGGTGTGGTGCATGCAAAATGACCAAACTTCAGACCACAGATAAAATGAGCATGATGTAGAGACAGAAATCATGCTGAGCCAAGGCTAAGGGAAACCACCAACATGATTGCTAAGAACAAATAGACTTTTTTCAAACAAGCCTGCTGTATTTAGAGGCTTGCATCCCTGTTTGGAAATAAGTCTACTTGTTCTAAATCAAAGATCTACACAGCATTTTGTACTCATGCACTGGCCTGGATATCTGATTACACACACAGAAGCACTCAAGTAATTCTGCTGCTGTTCCCTCCAAAAATGTCCAGGCTAAATTAAAAAAAAAAAAAAAAAATCCAAACAGGTAAAAAACCCCAAAAGAACATAAACATCAAATTCAAATTCAAAACAGTTACTTCACATGTGATTTTTCTACTATGTCAGCACTCACAAATAAGTGACATAACACTATACCTGCATTAAACAAAGTCATTAGGTGTCTAAAAGACAGAGGAAGCTAGAAGCCAAGCTATATGCTCCCCTCAACTCCCCTCCCTAGCTGCATGCTTTAATGCAGAATGTTTAATTTGATTGCTTACTATTTTTCCCACAGGCCCCTGCTTCATTAGCATACAGGAAATGAGGAATCCATGTTGTCCTTTTCTTCAAGTGGAAAATTCCACCCCAACCTGTTAGAGCTTGGCAGAGTTTCGAGCAATTAACAACAAGATACTTTAAGAGTAATGTAAGCAGCCACAAGTGATGGAGCTATTATCTACAGGTAGTAAAGGATGAACACACTGCCAAATATCAAATAGATCCAAGGTTCTCATCCATTTTTCATCATGGATTCTGATATAAGAAGAGATTAAAAACTTCAGAATACTTGCAAATTCAACTTTTAATAGGTTTTAAGAGCTCAACTACTTCATAAGCTAAACATCCTAAAACTTTGAGGACATTTCTGACTGGGGCACCTAGAAACAAAGCTACAATATGTCAATCTAAATATCAAACCATAAAGAAAGAAACTGTTTTCCCCTGAACTTCACAGAAGGGAGGAGCTGGGAAACTGGGAGGAGCTGTTGACTTCCTTGAAGGCAGGGAGGTTCTGCAGAGAGACCTCAACAAACCAGAGAGATGGGCAATCACCAACCACATGAAGCAAACTAAGGGCAAGTGCAAGATTCTTCACTTGGGATGAGGCAACCCTGGCCGTATAGACAGATCGGGGAATGAAAGGCTGGAAAGCAGCGCCGCATAAAGGGTCTTTGTCGACAGGAAGCTGAACAGGAGTCAGCAGTGCCCTGACAGCCAGGAGGGCCAAGTGTGTCCTGGGTGCATCAGGCACAGCATGGCCAGCTGGGCAAGGGAGGGGATTGTCCCGCTCTGCTCTGAGCTGGGGCAGCCTCACCTGCAGTGCTGGGGGCAGTTTTGGGTGCCATGATATAAGAAAGATCTTAGAGAGTGCCCAACAGAGGACAATGAGGGTGGTGAAGGGCCTTGAGGGGAAGCCATATGAGGAACAGATGAGGTCACCTGGACTGTTCAGCCTGAGGGAGACTGAAGGGATACCTTTGGCAGTTATGACTGCATTTGGAGGGAAAACGGATGGGCAGGCACTGTCGTCTTCTCTGTGGTGACCAGTGACAGGACCTGAGGGAATGGCTTGAAATTGTCTCAGAGGAGGTTTAGGTTGGTTCTTAGGAAAAGGTTCTTCACTCAGGGAGTGGCTGGGCACTGAAACAGCCTCCCTGGGGAAATGGTCACAGCACCAAGCCTGACAGAGTTCAAGAAGAGTCTGAACAATACTCTCAGGCACATGGTGTGACTTTTGGGGATAGTGCTGTGCAGGGCCAGGAGTCAGACTCAATGATCCTTGTGGGTGTCTTCCAGCTCAGCTGATTGTGCGATTCTGTGACTCTTTGCAGATAATTCTCTATAGGTGAACATTTTTTTCTGAGGAACCTGTATCAAGAATTCCTATATTGTAAGTAATTAGAACACAGAAAGAAGTAATTACTACAGAAAGAAGCATTCTTAGGGGGTCAGTTATTAATTCCATCTTCTGAATGAAGAAAAGAAAAAGTTGAAAATTGACAACAGCTCCCACTGCCATACTCAAAACCCAAACAGAATCAAGCAACAGGTAACTGAACCATTAATTCAATCAAGTGAATTAATGCACTAGGCTGATGCATTATGCCACCTTAAGATAAATTTCCAACAAAATGTGAGAGAAAACATGTATGGATTGATTTCTGTAATTCGGGATGTATTTGTGTGTCTGAGATTAAAATAAGAAAAGTAATATTTGACATTTACAATCATGCATTCTTATAAACTTTCAACACAAATGATTTAGGCATTAGAAAGATAACAAGAGTGTCCACTGGCAGAAAATATGCAAACCAACGCGTAAGCAGATTTCTATATTTACTTTAACAATTACTTTTTTTGCAAAGTCTTTCAAATCTCATGCTAAAAATCTGAAAGATCACATACAGACACTTTATTAATAAAACTTGTCAAATCTGTAAAGTTCAACAAGGTAACAACAACAGAGAAAGAAATTCATGGCAGTGAAAACCTTAAGATATAAATGGTCAGATATACAGATTGGTCTCTAATCTGTATCAACACAGACGTGTGACATTGCCTGCACAATGTGGTGGTAATAAATTCAATAGATGACTGGAGTAAAATGAGACCAATCAGTATTTCAAAACCGTTTCCAGCTTCACAGGGGTTAGTTCAGTTAACATTTTCTGAGTTTTATGAACCCATTTCTTGTCTTATTCTACTAGAAAGATCATATATTATTAACCTGTAATTCTCATTTACTAATGTAGTGCAAGAAAAACATTAATATGCAACTGAAACACCATTTAAAGCAGTGCATACAAAGTTCATTAACATTTCTATTAATACTTTCAAAGAAATCAGAAATTTAGCAAGATTTACACCACTAAAATTAAAATCCCTGTACTCAAGTGGATTTTATTTAACAAAAAGATAGACTACTTGCAAAACTACACCAACAGTATTTTCCTCTACTTGCTCAGAATCCTTGGAATTTAAAAATAATCCTTTAAAATAATTTTTTTAAAAATGCCACAAAAATAATAAACTAGCCAAAACCACTCCACTAAAATCATGCCAGGATATTAATTATAATTAAATATATTTGATTAACATAGCATTAACAATAATTAACATATATTAATAATAACTAAAACCCCATAACAATAATAAAAAACATTAAGTATTTCTATTAAATAATGATGCTAATAAAAGATTCACTTGCTAGCAGCCATTTTCCCTAAAGGCTAATATTTTACTTCATAATTGAGTGGAATGTGTTTATAAGAAAAATAAATTTTAAAAAAGGACATAAGATTTTCCAATACATACCACATATAGTTAAAGAAAGCAAAATTACATTTACATGAATGTATGTTACATGGTTCTAGGTTAACCTCTCACCTGTTGATTTCATGCTTTTCTTGTTTCAGAGGCATGTAGTCATACCAAGCAAATGCCATATCCTGGTAGGGAGCATGCCAGACTTTCTAATTAGAAAGTAGAATAGAACTGTGGATATAAAAGCACTGTACCTCCACAGATTAAGATACTTTCAGATTAAGAAAATATGTCCATCCAGTGGTCCTTCTTTTGAGAAGAAAAAGACAACTGAAAAATTGTCTCCTTAAAGGAGACAATGTAGAGTAAATAAGCCTTGCATTATCCTTACATATGCTAATTATCTGCCACTCAAATTTTGGGGTGGTAAAGCTGCAATGTAGAAAACATAAAATTTGACATGGACAAGACAAACACAGATGTCAAAACACAAAGGAAGATGGAGATGTCCTCTGAAAATAAAAATCTCTAATATATACATATACATATATAATATATATATTCCATCACGATTTGAATTTAATTTTTCCATCATTTCTTTTAATTGAGAGTATAAACAAGTTGCCTTAGAAAGCAATGGAGAGTACCTGTGCGCTGCAATACCACAAGGAGTCTGTATCTATGAGAATGTAACTGTGTAGCTTTCTTGGGCAAATCAAGGCTGCAGATGTGCTTACCATAAAGGCATCTCTCTAGATATACAACTTCCATCTTCTTCCCTTTGGTACCAGTGCATAAAATAACATAATAAATCTGGAAGCACAGTTTGATGTTATCCTATACTGATGTATAAGATATACTGCAACAGATTAACAGTTTTGGTTATAAATATGCAGTGCATGCACATCTCTGAAACAGCTGAAGCATGTGAACATGGTGAGCAGCACCAAGTTCTGCGTAGACCAAGACTGTGAGTCGACTTTCTTCATTGTACAGAAAAATCTCTTTGAAGATTTCAAGGAATGTATTATATTTTATATGGGTTTTTGATGGATGGGAGTCAATTCCCATTTACTTAGGCTGAAAAAATTCTTATAGGCCTCAATTAGCTGAAGTAAAGCCTTATTTGATTTAATTAGACCACTAAGCTACTTTTGAAGGAAAATCCCTAAAGTAGAAAACAGATATAAATGAAGGGCAAAATAACATCAGTTGCAGCATGGAACAGCATGGACATTGCACAGCTGTTTCCTGCTGTACAAGGCTTCCAGTGAAAGAAGTATACTGATAAAAATAGAGGCACTGAGCTCACACAAGATAGGTAATTTCATTTCCACGCCAGTATAGGTTTATTTAAAACTCTATTAATAGAAGCACTTTCCAGTAGAATCATGCCTAACTGGGATCCCTGTAGTCCATTTTCAGTATTGGATGATATTTTTGGTCTGCAAATGTTATGATTATACTTATTTTCATATAAAACCCTGCAGGTTTAAATAAAAATGCATTTCATCCTTAGGACCACCTTTTCCGACTATTACCTAGGAAAACTCAAGCTTTTCACATTAAAATATAGATCATAGATCGATAATCCAAAGAGATAAAACTAAGAAAATCTGGGAACCTGGAAGGGAAAAAAACCCTAAACATGCTCTCAAACATTGAATCAATTACAATCTCCAGCAATCCACTGCTGTTACCTTCATCCCCAGCTTGATTCCCTCAAAGCAAAGTCAAAAAACCAGGAGACACTGCAATCAGATTGAAGATTCATACTTGGAATATTGGAATCATGAATCATTTAGGTTGAAAAAGACATCAATCATCAAGATCCAACCTTTGACTGAACATCACCTCAACCTTGGATCATTGCACCAAGTGTCACATCCAGTCACTTCCTGAACATCCTTGAACACTTTCAAGGATGGTGATTCCACCACTTCGCTTGGTAGCCCATTCCAATTCTTGACAACCTTCTCAGTGAATAAATTCTTCCTGATGTTCAGCCTCCCCTGGCACAACTTGTTCTTGTTTCCTCTTGTTGTATGGCTAGTTGCCTCACAGAAGAGACCAACTCCCCAGCTGGCTACTTTCAGGTAGAAGAATTGAAGAGAAGAGATAAGGTCTCTTCCCGACTCTTCTCCAGGCTAAATACGCCCAGCTCCCTAAGACATTTCTTGTAGGACTTGTGCTCCAGACCCTTCACAAACTCCACTGCCCTTCTCTGAGCATTCTCCAGCAGCTCAATGTCTTCCTTGTAGTGATGGGCCCAGAACTGGACAGAGGATTCAAGGTGTGGCCTCACCAGTGCAGAGAACAGAGTCAATAACTTCCCTGGTCTGGTTGGCCACACTATTTCTGATACAAGCCAGTATGCCTGGACACACACTGGCTCATGTTCAGCTGTTGGTGACCAACACCCCCAGGTTCACTTTCTCTGGGCTGCTTTCTAGCCTCTCTTCCCCCCTGCCTGCAGTTGTTGTGACCCAAGTACAGGACCCAGCAATTCACCTTACTGAATCTCACACAACTGGCTTTGACCCATCATCAATCCAGCCTGTTCAGGTCCCTCTGCAGAGTCTTACTGCTCTGTAGCAGGTCAATACTCTCTACCCAGCTTAGGGTCATATGTGAACTTACTGAGAGTGCATTCAATCCCCTCATCCAGCTCATCAGTAAAGATAGTAAAATAGGACTGGCCCTAATACTGAGCCCTGTGGAACATCACCAGGGACTGGCTGCCAGCTGGACACAGCACTTAGCTACTTAGCTTTGGACACCAGTTATAAACTGCAAAGCCTAAGAGGGGCAAGGATTAAAGCATCAGCATGAGGGTGGGAAGGGGGAGCGAAGGAAGCCCAGAATTTTATTCCCATCACCATTGAGACAACACCATTCTTATTTCTATGGAACATGTAATAAAATGTAGATATGGAAGGAAAAAAAAACCCTTTTCCCATCCAAGCTAGCTTTAAAAGAAAAAAAAGACTTGTAATGTAGACTTACGAAGAAGTTACCAGTAAAACTTCATGAGATGCATAGGAAGCACAATGATGACTAAAGCTTACATGAGTGCAAGTACCACACTCTGCATAATTTATGATGTGGATGGGGTATGTATTTCACAGCTTAATCATCTTTGGATCTTATAAATTAAGTGTTGCTCAGCATGCACAGTAAAACTATACCAAAGGGTTTCCTGGAGTTCCAAGCACTATTTCAAAATAATTCAATAAGAAAGCATCTAATGGGAGCAAGGGGTAAATGGGATAGGAGCCTTAACAATATTAACAGGTTTGTTGAAACAGCCACGTCCACCCAAAAGCATAATCAAGTAAAGTGATAGCTATGTTATAATCATCAACACACAAAGTCTCTCTGCATGCTAAGCCTTTGTACTTACGATACAAACATTTGCACCAGATGTAAAATCTGGCTCCCCTTTTCTGGACTGTGCACTTATGTATGATTTGTTTTCTGTCCATATGCAATCCAGCAGATTTGCAAGGAGAAATTTAAACTTTGTGCATCATGAACTGTATTCACTCCTGTAATGTTAGCTTTTTGTGACTTGCATTTCTCATAAAAAATGTTTGTAAGGCTTTGCCTGAAGTCCATTTGAAAATAGACATTCAGATGTTAGTTAGCCAGGGCAGATGAAGTGCAATCAAGACATTTGTCTTTATGACAGTATCTTGCCAATCTAAACCTGAACAATGCCACCCCACCATCTTTCTTGTTACTGTTTGGTATTGAAAATAAAGCCCACATGGTCCACTTCACACCACTTAACTGTCAGGAGTATGAATTACTGTAGCAGGTGGGCTTGTGTGGTTTTAAAAGCAATGTAATACAATCAACTGTACAATATCAGATTTCAAGGAATGCAAAAGACATCTAGAGCAGAGGCTGATCCTTCAGCAGTCCTAATATTGGCATTAAAGTGTTCAAGATCCCACAGGGACCATTTTATCTTTTGACCTCAGGCTTTAATTGAAACTTTAAACAAAATATATTACCTATTTAATACAGCTAAGCTGGACTCTGTCCTTTGTAATGCAAGTTACCATGCCAAGCAAATTAATCGGTGTAACCCTAGCATGTACTTTTTAATTTACATCAAAGCAATACAGTATACAGAAAATAAATACCAAGCCAACCTTATACAACTTGTTGAATAATTATTTTGATTCTACTGTTAAAGTTTCAAATTGTAGCTGTTTTGGGTTCTCCTAAGAAAAAAAAAAAAAATGAAAAGGTTTTATTTCTTGATACAATGCCAGAGAAACATATGGTTTCCTTAGCTGAGTTGTTGCACACCTGGCAAAATAAATCACAGCAACAGGAGACCAAAATCTTCCCTGCAACTTTTTCACATGCATAAACTTAGAACATCTGATGCTGAATACAGCCCTGTATTTTGTACCATGAAAAGAATGCGAAGTCAAATGGATGTCTGCTTCTTGAGCCCCAATAGTTCTTTTTCCCATTAGGATGCAAGTTACAGAGTGTTTTAAAGGATGACAGTCTGTCAGGCAGGCTGACACGTCAGAGGAATGAGTCACTGGGCCAGTCAGAGCAAAAGGCCAATAGAAGCAAGCACACGAAAAGAAGTGTAACACAAACAGGGAGAGCAGGTGGTGTAAAGGCTTAGCACTGCTGGAGTGTTAATGCCACTGCACTCAGGGTGCTGGAGTTCAAACCTGAGTCAGTTCCAACAGTTCATCTCCTGTTTATTCTCTTCCAATTAGGTCATGTACATCATACAGGAGAAAAAACTTTCCAAAAAATCTTCAGTTACATGAATGGTTATAAGAAATTAGAGGAAGAACTGTTTCCTTACATGACATGCCAATATGTAGCAATTATGTGTGCCACTCAACCAATCAAAGAGAATGCCAGAGACTGGGAATACAGTCATCACAATAATAACCACAGCAGATAATCTTCAAACTATTCTTGGATTTCATGATAAGCTGTGAAGATTTTTTCCACACTTAAGGAGATGGGGAAGACTAGTTCCTTCTACTACTTCCCAAGCAGATGGGGAGCACTCCTCAGTTTCCCCCCGTTCCTCCCCAGCAATGAGCACACAAAGAATAAGGACAGCTCAGTCAGGTTTATGCAGTTGCAAGCACAGGAGACAGGACTGGCCTATTTCAGTTCCTCTAGTCTCCCTTTTAAAGGCAAGAAGTGGGCAGACAAGTTTATGTAATGCTGTTTATCAAAGAAAGTGCTATAGCGAATGTGTTTATAATTTTGTCTTGAACATCAAAACAGAAATAAACACTCCAGGCGGCCTTCTGATATTCAGTGACACTGTACGAGCTGCAAAGCGGATGCATTCCTGATAATGGATGTGGTTGTCTTGTTCTCCTGTCACACACAAAGCAAAGAGAAGACTGAAAAGGTATTTAGGATTTATCTCACCCAACTCTCACCAAGTCTAAGTCAGTCATCTCAGCTCCTTTTAGAGGAAAAGTATGCTTTCAGGGATTATGTGTATAATCATAAATAGATGTCTAAATCAGAAAGGCTTCATTACTCCCTAGAGGTATGGTTTCCTTTCCACACTATAAAGAAGTATAGATCCCTAGCTCTATCTTTGTTGGGTGTTAGGTTTGTTCCTTTTTACTTAGAGAATTTTTCCCCATAAAGCTGCAAGGAGACTAAGTACTGGATGGTTATGGGTGCTTGACCAAAACAAAAAGGTGGCCAAAGTCGGGAGGGGGGGATAACCGAGTTTTGGGGCAGGTGAAGGACAGGGCTGGGGCAGCTGCTCTCTCTTGCTCTCAGCATCAGGGAGAGCACGGCCAGGCTGCTGCTGGCTGCAGGAGGAGTTCACTGTCACCACCAAGTCCGTTCCTGGGCAATCTACCCTCACCTGCTGGTGTGCCCCAGAACTCTGAGCTGCCTCCTCCTGCCCTGCCGGAGCTGGGCCGGCCCTGTCCCGCTGCCATTGCGGTTTCTTCGGCGCTGCTCCTTCTGCTGCGCTGTGACCCCGCACTGCCCGGCCCTGCCGGGACATCCTGCAGCTCCAGCTGCCACTGGCGGAGCTTCTGATCTCACCCACCAGCCCAGGGCTTTTCCACCCTTCCAGCTTGGTGCTCTTGAGAGACCAGACTGCCCCAGGCTTTGTCAAACCAAGCCCCTCAAGGTTTTTTCTGGTTCTGTTTATTATTAATGCTGTAGTTTTTGTTGTTTGTTTGTCTTGTTATACATACTAGTAAAGAACTGTTATTCCTATCCCCATACCTTTGCCTGAAAAGGAATGCAAAATTGTAATAATCTGGAGGGGTGTGGGGGGGGGGGTGGGGGGGGGGGGGGGGGGGGGTGGGGGGTGTTACATTCTCCACGCCAAGGGAAACTCCAGCTTTCCCTGGCAGATACCTGTCTTTCAAACCCAGACAGTCGTATTATCTCAGGTAGGAGAGACTAAATGCAGCATAGGCTTATGCAGACACATCCAGGACAGCTTTGAACAAATCGGTCTGAGTTCTGTTAATACAGCTGCATTGCATTCTATTCAAGTCACTACCCAACTTCAGGTAGCCTCTTGGACTGCCTTTGTGGCATAAGCTACAAGCAACACTTCAGCAACCAGTGTGAAGCAGGCTCTGCTTTTCCTGCAAAAGCTGCCATCACAACAGCAACCAAAATACAAATATAAGCTACGTTAATGGTAAGCTGAAATTCTCAGAGCTCCACAAGGAGCTAAGGTACACTCAGTTGGCCATGTCTTGTTATGCCACCAGGACATCCATGAAGTGCTGGCAGCAGCTTAAAGGAAGCAGAAGCCAGAGTATGGGGTAAGGAGAGAAGGGAGGAAGTACAGCAGGAGCCAAGCCTGGGCAAAGGACTAAGCCAGTCTTTGTGTTTTTGTGAGTTAAAAAATGCAAACCCCAGGAACAGAGTGAACTTGGACATCACAGACTTTGCTTACAAAGAAAATTGAGAAAGGCCTCCTTAACCTAATAAAAGCAACCAAAGGGAAAAATCTGAAAACCCTCCCAGGTCATAGTGGTTTTAAAGGTAGAATCTATTCATTGGAAAAGAAAAAGAGTAGCACAAGCCTGCTTTGCAATGGGTAAGCATTACATGCTAGAAACTGCACTGGCTTATGCTTTCCATTTTTTCATTCTGAAGAACACTTTTATCGGAATTATGAAAAATGTATCTACACTAAAGAGGGCAGTCAAACTTCAGAAGATTTGCTGAAGCACTGCAGTATTTCAGCAGTCACTATAGAACACCAATAGTAAGCAGAGGCTTAATTCATAGTGGTGACTGTTGATACCATCACCAAATTGATCAGCAAATGCTGACAAATAAAGCTGATAAAACAATAATTTCCTAAGACTGACAGTAAACAAAAGTACATGTAATAATCAATTTGTGCAATTTATGGATTTATTGGCATCAGTCTGGTAAAGCTTAGTGTTCAGGGTGAAGCATTGAACTGTATAAACTAAGACAGTGCTTAGACTGACATTAGATACTTTGTCAAACATACAGCATCAGTTACAACTACAATTTTACTTCTTCCTGTGTCCTAGTACTTGTAAGATACTAATAAAAGAGGCCTTTCCTGAATAAGTAGTCAACAACTGTGTAAAAGCAATTGGTAACAACCAATATATGCCCTTGTATATACAAGGCATTGGCAGGGGGGAACCACACAAAACACCATGTATTTCATGCTGATCCTCATTGTTTCCACAGATATTTTTAATTGTTCCACTTTGAACTGCTTGAAAGTAAAGGTTCTTACATCCTTGCCATCCCAAACAAGAGAGTACTGGGCCAAACCCTGAGGTTGCTTAGCAGAAACACATGAGGTTTGAGAGAGAATTCCACTTAACCAGCTCTCTTGTTTTCAGATCTGAGTACTCTAAGTAATAATACATATTATCTTCTTTTATCTGTTTAATCTATTCCATATAAAAATGCAATGAAGAATATGAGGAACTGAAGTTAAACAAAAAACACCTCACAGATAAACTGATGGTTTTTTGCAGTACTCAAAGAACTCCTAAAATTTTGAAGGACAGATAGCTAGTCCTGGAAGAAAAATAAGAATTCTCTCATTGTAGACATCTAAACTAAAGTACATCAGCTAGAAATAAGTTTTTGGCACAACCTAAAAAAAAAGCACACCTATCTCTGTGGGTCTGTTTGAACACCTTGCTGGTTTACAAGGCATTTCAACATCTAACATCCACACGTGTGGGCACAAGAGGCCTCCAAAGTAGTGGATGAGAGATTCTGGTGACAAAGAAAAACACTAATCCATGCATTCTAAATGTAAAACTGCTACATTGATGCTCTTAAAGGCATCCAGTGCCTAACAGTCTCATCATTTATTGTACCTTATCCAGCACTGCAGTTGCTGGCATTTAAGCTCTGAACCTAGTTTGGCTTGTACTGAAGGTAATTATTTTTGGGTTTTATTAGCCCATTAATTTGAGCACCAGTTGCCTGGATAAGGTCTTTTGTTTCACCCTGACTCCTCAAATATCATTCTGAAGCACCAACAATGCACTTACCCATCATGTTATATAGGCTCTGTGGTGCAAACTGCCTTGGCATTTTCTGTATTGCTTCTTTGTAAACTGTAAGGGCCTCCTGGAAAGAGACACACAGGTGGGAAAACATCAACTTAAAAAGCATCCTTTCACATATAAAGTAAAACCACTCTTCCTTCCCCAAATGAAAGGTGCAGGGATAGAGAAAACATATTGGCATCAAAAATGCCCCAGAAAGTGCAAAATATCTCCTTTTAAAAAGGTTTTTTTACTTGAATTTTACCAAATTCAGTGAGGCTTACAGTCAAGAGATCAAGTTAGTTCCAATATTGCAACTTCTTTTCTTGGCAAAAGGAACAAGGACATTTTTTTTATATCTCTTAATGATGGATGAGTTATAAAATTCTATAGGCTGTCAAAGAATGTGGAGTATTATTGAACTGCAGACAAAGGACATTCTAATGATTAACTACACTAAGTGACCTGAAAATAAAGAAATCATTGTCTACTGCCAAATAATAACAAAGCATAATCCTCACAACAAATAATAACAAAGCATAATCCTCACAACAGGCTCACAGAAAGGATGAGATGCACTATAAAGTCAAGAAAGCCAAAACTGGAATCCCTTTGTAAATATGCTGTGCCTTGAATTACCTGACCACACATTCAGTCATTCACCACTTTGGATGCTTGCTGGTCAGTCTGTTAGCTCTGCATCAAATAGTGACTGCTTATAAAGGCTGCAATGACCACCAGGAAGAAATCTGAAGTTTTATATTCTTAAAAGTTCTTGTATCTTGCAGGTACTGAACTCCAACTCTACACTCTATCAGCTGTGCAGACAACATGCTGCTGTTCTCTGTATTATATGCATTAGCTGTCTGTGTTTTAACCAATTAGTAACTCCATCTGACAGAGCTGGATGCAGCAGATAGATGACAGGGAATCTGTCCAGCTTGTGCATGCCTGATCTTAAACAGCTGACATAACTGTCATGGTCAGGAACACTTTACATGGATCAAAATCACTCACAACTCCTTTTCTGAAGTATGCCTGACAATGCAAAGAGAAGAATGAATTTCTTTCAAATACTGCTAAAGGTCAAACCTAAAGTGAATGTCCAGTTTCAGTAAAGTTCATCAGGGAAAATGGAGAGGAACCACAACAGCCATAGTTTCATGTTTAAATGAGATGGGATGGTTTGGGTGCAGTTTATTGTTACATTAAAATACCCAACCCACTTTAGCACTTAGGTCAAGTTACCTGAAAATAACACACAGTGGGATGTTTTCAATCACCAAAGTTTTAAATTATTTCAACTGGGTCTTATATCTGGAGACTTAAATGCAAGCATAATGGCACCTTTCCAGCTAAAGATGGACTTATTGTGTTTTGAATTATAATGCCTCTACACTTCAGGTGTAGAGTGTAGATTGGCCTTTAATCAGGTTTTATCCTTGCATACCCATATGGGTACAAAGCCAAAAACCAATGAACTAACACATGTCAGATGTGACCACTGCTAATGTTGACTATGACATGAGAACATCATGCTGCTAATTAATAGCATTATCCCAGTGGCTTTAGAGAACAAATATTCTCTGCAGAGAATGCTAATATTGATCTGGTGAAATTCAATCAGTTCATATATGTGATATATTCTGAAAGTTTGGGTGGAAGCAGTACATATTATTTGTATATTAAGGTTTTATAAACAAATTATATACAAATCTATTACCTCATAGTGTCCTTGTTCATGAAAAAGTTTTCCTAAGTTATAAAGACAGCTGGTAACAGAGCTTTTATGAGCATGAGGATCTTTCAGATTTTCATCAGGGATCTCTGAACACTTCACAAAAGTCTTTCTGGCTTCCTCTGTCTTCCCTTGGTTCATCAGGATGATACCAGTATTTAAATAGGCAGCTGTGAAGAGGGAAAAAATGTTATTTTTTAATGGAGTTCTATTATGCTATCTACCATTTCAATTCTAAGTAGTATCTGGTGGAGATCCCATGGTTATCTAATTTGGTTTTTGAAAAACATAGAGCACTCATTTGTGTGAGTGTGAACTTCTAACATATGTGAACATATAAAAGGTAGAAGATCAGAGGCAAGGAAAGAAGAAGGTGACTATAAAGACTGAGGGAAGGAATCACTGGTTAGGCAGGGTGTTCCATTTCGTTCCTCTTTTTAGAATTGTATAAAGCATATAGAACCACTGTTTGAAGTGCTACAAAAATATACATAAAAACATATATAAATACAAAGAAGATTAAATACATACAGATACTGACATACATTAATATACATACAGATACTGAAGGTACAAAAGTCTCAGCCATCTCAAATAGCACCACTTAATTTTGGAACCCACCACTGGCAACACCCAAATGATTATTCTCCATTTTCCCCAGGCAAGAAAGAAAAAACAAAAGGACTTTAAAAATATTTGTATTATTCACTCACATAAATATCATGGACTGGCTGTAAGAAACAGAAAACGAGCCTGAAAATTTGGGCAGTAGTATCTGTGGCTCAACACCCCAGATCAGAAGCATTTTAAGTTCTAGTAGTGCTGCTAAGTGTTAATTCATTATCTGCTTCTTTCAACTTTCACTTTTACTAATAAACTGCTTTCAAGGGCACAATATCACCTTTTTCTTTCTGACTTAAAAGCTTCTGAAAAAAAGGAAGTGTTAATAAAGAGTAGGAAATTTTTCTATGAAAACTATAGTCAATATTATACAAGCTTGTATAGTTAAAATACTTACAGGCTAGTGTGGGTCTGCTACCAATTGCCAGTTTATAGTAATGCAATGCCTCTGAAAACCTGCTGTTTTCCTGAAGTAGTAATCCTCTGCATAAGGGGAAAAAAAAGAAAAAAAAGAAAAGAAAAAAAAAAAAAAGAGTGAGGTGTGAGATTACTACAAAGAGTAACTTGAAAACAAATATTGAAAACTTGGGTAACAAAAGACAAATATGCTTACTGATATTTCAGAGATACAAGCACTCACTAACAGTTCAGTGTGAAATTATTCCATGAATAAAGAAGAATCCATAGACATCAGGTGCATCCATATGGCTTTAACAAAGCAGATGTTAAACAGAATATTTTTGGCTTTCTTGTAAACCAGGAGATTCATTTACTCAGTTGAGAAAATGTTAGCCTGCAAGACTTTTTAAAGTGGATAAAATATGATGGAGCTATTTGTAAGTCATTAATGATTAGCCTGAAATCTTTTGACGTTTTGATTTGAAATAAGCAGGTCTTTTTCAAATGCATGATGAAGTTAAGCACCCAGTTCTTCACATGTTGAGGACTTTCCTTGTTGAGCAATTTCACTAGATTATTCACTGTACAGCTAAGCACCTGCAATAGTTCTGGTTTTTCCAGTATTCCTTATACTCTGAACAAATTTAATAACTGAAGAGGTATTAAAAATTACACTGAATACTTCCAGTTTCATAATAGATGGGCTTTAATTTAGCTTTTAAGACAAACACCCTTGTGAATTACTATTTATACCAGCCACCCACAAATTTCTGAGAAGTGGTCTGGACATCACTGACATGAACGTACACTGTATACTAAAATGAAGGCTCAAAGCATTACAGTTTCAGCAGTTTCAGGAGACTGAAAAAGAGCATATACAAATACATTAAAACCAGAATGATTTAAAAATCCTTAAAAGTTAGTCATTTCAGAATGGAGACTCAGACCTCAGTACCCAGGGGTAAACACCCCTTGTCATATAACTCAAAATATCCAGGGAAACACAGCTCTTCCTCAAAGGTGAAAGCTGTACCATATTTATTTGTAGT
Organism: Phylloscopus collybita; assembly: GCA_027886175.1. Lineage (NCBI taxonomy): Eukaryota > Metazoa > Chordata > Aves > Passeriformes > Phylloscopidae > Phylloscopus > Phylloscopus collybita. The sequence goes on along the minus strand of JAJNNQ010000137.1, from coordinate 40,418,693 downwards.
TTCCGTAACCTACAGCAATTTTCTTTTCTTCCTCTATGCTTTTATCTCCTGATAACTTTTTCAACTGCAAAGAGCTTGGAATTCTTTTATTTACCTCCAGTCTCAAATCGAAGAAGATTTTACTTCTCTCTAACATCTCAAGAAAACATTTTGAATTAAACCAGTTAACTTCAAGGGATGAAAAGAAAAGGTAATTAGCTAAAGTAGCCACCATCTATGTTGTTTGCTTCTTGTCACTAGGCTAGGATTTAACAGAATTGAGGAATATATCCTCTTTTTCATCTATACTATCCTATCAGCATCACATGACCTCACTTTAAAATTGTTTCCCAATAAATTTCAGATTAGGTAGTAAATAATTTTTAATATTAACAGAACATACATTCAGTAGGTACTTGCATTAAAGTAAGGAATGAGGGAATAGATTCAGGATACTTTTTGGCATGGCACCAAGGTTTGTAACTACTGTCAAGTATCTTGCAAATGGCAAGAGGTAAGATCATCAGGACAGACATAACATTTTCTAAATTTTCTAGAAACCGAATTTTGTTTACTCTAAAAAACTTTATATATGGTCCTTACTTCAAAGGAAGATAATTTTGGTACTTTGATCCTGTTTGCTGTTGATAGCAGGAGAATTAACAGAAAAAAATTAGATGCATGATCTGACATTTAAGCTGCTGCTTAATTTTTTAAAAAGCAAAAACATTCTCACACACAATTTTGAAACAATTTATCTAAGAAATTCCATTCTTACTTTAGTTCTCGAATAAATAATGTAACATATCGAGAGAAGTAATACAATACTTGGTCAACTTCAAAACCAACTACTTTGGTAAGTGTACATCATTTGTGGTTTTGTGATTAAAAGAACTTTTATTGGCAATTATTACAAATTAATATTTTCCATTCACTACATGCTCTAATAATGACACTTTTGATTTATTACTTGAGACTTTGAGTTGCATTTTTTCTTAACTTCTCTTCCAAAAGATGTTTTTTTCTTTTAAAAGCTCTTCCATTAACTGTCAGTCTGTCAGTGTGTGTGTCTCTCTGATATATATAACCCAAGCAGCTCAGATGAAGGACTGAGTGCTGAATTCCACCTAATAATTAGTGGTTTATTTTTATTTGTTATGAGTTTGGGAGAAGAAAGAGAAAAAGGATATAATCTTACCAAGGCATGAAACCTCCTCTTCTCCTTGTGAAATTGGTCCTGACTGATCACTAGTTTTCACTGCAAATGCTGGCAGTACAAACCTTACTAGATTTATGAGTGTCCAGCTCTAGTTTGAGATTAAACAAAGTCTGGAGTTCAGACTGGAGTTCACACCTTGCAGGCACTGCAGTTCCAGTATCTCACCCCTCCCAGTGGCCAGGGCACTTGGCTGTATAAGGAAGTGCCCACCATAGCCAGGGGCAGATCTGTTCTTGACATGCCTTTCACTTCTTTGCTTACACTGCAAAATGATAGCTGCTCTTTGGAGATTTTTGGCAAAGGGGAGAAGGAGCAGAAAGACCACAAAGGCACCAATACAGCAAGGAGCCTTGAACAGAAGCCACAGATGGAGCAGAGCAACTGACACATGTTGAGTACTTACCTAAGTTCTGTGGTTACAAAAACATAAAGCCTTCCTTTTTCCTTATTCAAAGATGGACAAAGGAAAGAACATCCTTGAAGTAAGGATGCTTGATACAAGAGTAAGTTCAAGTGATAAACTTGGATGAAGACCTTTCTGGCACTTTTAACTTTCTGAAGTTACTAAAAATGCCAAACTAACTAAACAAAAAAGCCTAACCACCAAAATGCCCCCACAAAAAAACAAACCTCAAGAAGAATCGCTTCAAGTAGATACTTCCAAAACTTATTATCCTCTTCAGCTCACCTTCCCAGTTGTAGGGCAGACAAATAAAAATGTTAAATAAAATATGCAACTTCTGTGCAAAGACAATTTACTAATATAACTGGAAAAATGTGGCTTCTGTAGTTTAGTAAGACAAGTACCATGAAAGAATAAATTAACATGGGGAAGATCTTCTTCCCTGTGTGGGTGACCACACACTGAAACAGACTGTCCAGAAAGGTTGTGGAGTCTCCCTCACTGGAGTTAGTCAGAAATCATACGGACACAATCCTGTGCCACATGCTCTAGGATGACCCTGTCTGAGCAAGGAGATTGGGCCAGATGACCCACTGTGGTCCCTTCCACCATTACACATTCTTTGATTCTGTGCAATACATCAAGATAAAAGTATTTGGAAAAGAAAAAGCTACTTAAACCATAGGACACACAGTGGACAGTTATAACCTGTCCATGAATTAACTTAGGATTAATTAGAAGACGAGTTCTAGCTATCATACGTAACTAGATTTTGGAGTCTTACAACAGGATTGATATATATATAGATAGATATATAGACATATAGATATATATATATATATATTTTTTTTTGCCTGAAATATTTCTAGCTACTTTTACAATAATTTATGAAATGGAGGATATGTGCTGACTGCTTACAGGAGCAGCAGACTTCTCCAAGTGACTTAGGAAGTGGCTCAGAATCCTGTTTTTTAAATAGTAAAGAAAATAAAAGGAAAAAAAAAAGAGAAGTAAGTTTTGACTATCTGGAAATGCTGCACATCAGTTCTGCAGATAGAATTGTTCATTTAGTTCATGCAGGAAAACACTTCCCCCCCAAGTGAGATGTTTGCAACCTTCCTGAGTTCTTTAAGCTGCCAACTTTAACCTATCTTGCTTCACCAACAATGAAAAATCTTCCTGTCTTCCTCCTCTGCTTTGGTTTTGACCAAAAGTCACTAAATACTAATGGCACAAAAATGTTTCCAGAGACCAGAAGGCAGTCACAGAATATAAATAAGCAGTAGATGGTCTATGGTCCCTCTCAAGTTTCATAATAATTTCTTCCTGTTGATAGTTCCATTCTAGTCAGCTGATCTGCTTACAAAGCAAACTCCTCAGTAACTAAAACTGGCATAAATTGGCCAAGTACAATACACAGGAACGGCAACTGTCACAGTAAATATGTGTGTTACTGAAATATTTATAACATTTTCAACCCAGGTAAAACACTGACACAATTCAATCAATTTTGTTTACTGGTTTATAACAACTAATACAGGGCCTGTTAGATATTACTTTGCCATGACTGCAGTTCTTCCGTGCCTCAAGCTACATTTATCCCATTGATTTCAGGTGGGATTACCTACAAAGGACTGTATCTATCTAAATGCTGCACTGGCAAACAAGGAACGGAATGGAAGAAAATCTTCTTTTATTCCCCACACAGATGTGTCTCCAGTCACACAGCAAGAGTGCATGTGCTTTGCTTAAGGCAACACTTTCGCCGTCATTTGCAAGACTAGTAGGTACAGATGCTACCACAAAACATACTTTTTTAATCAATAAGAACCCAAGCATACAGAGAATAACCATTTCCTTTGCAGAGCTCACTAAGTAATCTATCACTCCAGTAGTAAAAAACCCCAAAAATCAAAACTAAACAATCACCCCCAAAACAACCCTGTCTTTCAAGACAGCACAGTAAAACTCTTACGTTCTCCCAGACCTGGTGAAGAGCTTCCTAAATGCAAGCAAGTTGGTCAGCAAATAGAGTCCCTTTTTTTTTTTTCTGTTACTGGTAGAGTTTGGTAGGGAATACTACCCTTCCAGGACCACATCAACTTGCACAACCCCTATTGCCTTGACAGAGGGAGGGCTGCTATAAGAATGAGGAATAGCAGGTGATCCTGTCTTTCTCACTCCTCTGGATGATGGGCAGTGTTGTGCTGTGTCTGCAGTCCTCAAACCAGATGCCTATTCCCCCTCATGTGCCCCAACAGTCAATAAAGATAGAGAGCTGGGCAGAACTTCCTCCAAGAGGGGTCTTTGCTGAAACTAAATGGCAGGTGCAAACCACTATTTTCCTAATTTATAAAACGGTGGAAGTTTTTGTAAGGACTGTAAGTGCCCACAATTTCAAATATTGAGCCATGTAATCGAATATCTAGGTCACTGAATGCCTTTCACCTCTCAATATGACTTTGAAAACTATCTGTACTTCATATAGGCCCTAAAAAGTGTCCCAGAGCAGAGTTTTCCATTGCAGGAAACCACGAATCACCTAAGTGACCTGTGGATGCTACCTCAAGAGGCAGTCTGACAACACAGCAAGATTTTTATCAAGGCATCTTTGGTTACAGCAAGACACAAATTTTAGCTGCCATCTTTGACAGAGGAAGAACTAGCTGGCCAAGCAGAGATTGATTCCAAACAGGTTTGCAACAAGTCTGCATTCACAGCTGAGAAAAACAATGACCAAGTACTTAGACACCAGATAACACATCCTTTTTGCTTTTTAGCTCAGCATCCTGAATGATAAAAACTTCTGGGCTATCAAGGAAGAGGAACCATAACCTTGACCTGTTTCCTACTAGGTGGTTGCTGCAGGAACTTTGTTGGGGGAAGGTTCAACCACAGTTCAGCACAGGTTTGTAGATCAGCCTGCTTTTAGATTTTTTTGTCTGATAAGGAGCTTTTTATGCCAGCATCCTTAAAAGGCAGGGAAGACATTTTCCAACATATAAGCCTAACAACAACAGTCAAGGAAGAATTTTGCTTATATTGATTTTTACCTAAGGATGTAGAGTTAAACTTTGCCTGTAAAACACTGCAATTCTAGACTTTCTAGGATAGGTAGTCCTCAAAAGTGGCTGAAATTTGTAACACAAACATTAAAAAAATTCCACATTTACTGATATAATACCCTAAGTTTTCCAATGTAAAGCTTATGGAAATTCATAATCCAACCTTATTCAAAGAAATTAAATTATCTGAATAACGAACTTGTACACACAGTTCTATATCAGTACAGGCAAAATAAGATACTTCAGGACAGAAGAAAGGGGATGGCTCATTGCTAGAAGATCATCTTTTATAGGGCACTGTATACTCAAAAATTACAATATTTCATGCATTACCTATGTCAGATTGAGAACATGAGAAACTCACGGTAACATACATTACTAACGTGAATGACAAAAGAATACTCTAAGCACAACGAGGGTTAAACACAAGTGAAATAATATATGCAAAACTGTCTTTTAACTGATAAACAATTTTATTTTAGACACTAATTATAAGCAATTTGAAACAATACAAAAAATACCACAAGCTTTAGGTAATAATCATTACGGTAACAAAGACTGAAAAGCCAAAGCAAACTAGTTTGTTTTTCATCTTCTGAACATGGCCTTGTTTGAAAGAGTAAACTATCATTTCTCTACAGCTCTGTCCTTGGTACTTCACAGTATTAAAATATATGGTTTTCTCAGTTAAAAAAAGCAGATAAATATAGGTCATTTTATGCTGATTTATTACCCTAGGAAATTTAGCTGAAATCAGCATAGCTTTGAGAACACAAATATAACACGTTTATAATCAGGCAAACCTTCAAATGCAGATTTATGTAGTTACATATTAATGCATTTTAAATTTTTTTAAATGGCAAAAGCAGCTGTAACTCAGAGCTATAAGGTTTAAGTCAAAAAACAAAAATACAGCACTGAATTCACCCATTCATCTAGTCTGTTAAATTCTTTGGATGTTAATGTATTAGTAGTCAACTTCCAAGCTAACCTCATATTTCAATTTATTGAAAAAGAAAGAAAGAGATCAAGCACTTCTGTTTATGTAGTTTCTCTCTTTGATTATTAGCCATTAAATTTATGAGTTAAACCTTAATAAGTTGTTCTTGAGCAGAGAGCACTTGCATTTGTTATTGCTATGAGTGAACACGGAGCTGCACGTGCCAATTAATTTGCATCAAATACTGAGGCATAGGTGCCTAGAAACAATAACAGATGTGAAACACATACAGTGCTTCTAAATAACTGTAATGATACTTTTCTTCCTGGAGTTCTATGGAGTGACTGTTTTAGTTTCAAAGGCAAATACTGAAAACCAGAAACAGCAAAACTGATTGGTCTCTTGTAAGCACATATAAGACACATTTTCCATTACAGAGGATTTTTGTAGAAGGCTCCCACACAATTACATGCCAAGGATGGGTTTAATTTGCAAAGGGTTTCTTGAGGATTTGTGCTTAAAAGAATTGATTCAATATCAAAGGACCATTTATCATCTATTTTTCATGTTGGATATTGAAGCATCCAACACTGAAAAAGCCTACAAAAAGAAAACAAGTTTGCACGCTTTTTCAAATGCTGTTGAATAACTGATGGTTTTTGTAAAGCTTGTTTAAAAAAATAAGGGATTCTTATTCAATGTAGTAGTAGAAAGGTTAAGAATTAAACTTTACTTCTTATGCCCTATATATTCCAACCAGCATTTTAGTTAAAATCCTTCCACACAAATTCAGTAGAATTTCAAAAACTTTTTTGTTCAACAGAGATGAAGGTTTATAGACATATATTTTGTGTATCAATGGAAAACTGGAAGACTAGCAGCTTATTCTGAGAACAGTGAAAAAACTGAAATCTGATTCCTTTTATGTCACTGTCTTTATCGTCCAACCCCCTTTCCTCTTCTTACCCCGGTATTAACTTCAGCTTCTCTCTACAACACAGTAAGAGACAAAAGTACTGTATTGGCATACAAAAATTTAACAGTTATAATTTTCACCTTCAAAATGATAGCATATAGGAAATATACACGTATCAATCTTGTCCCTTTATTTCGTACAATCTTCTGCTGGGTTCCGAAGTTATTTTTTAAATGTGAGCAGAAGATTCCTCTTAAGAGATATATTCTTCATAGTCCTCATTAACTAACAGAGAGGAAAATTCTGTGCATACATGTATTTGTGAAACTAAATGATTAGTAAAAATACACATATTATGGAATATGGATTTCATTTTGGAACAGGAATTCTATCATAAAATTATTTTGAGTTTCATTAATTCAATTCATTTGCTTAACTGAAAGGCAAATGAGTGAAATGGTCAAATTCTTCCTTTTAAACAAGGAGAAAATTAGTAACAAAATACTATTATGGTAAACTTCATTGTCATGTATTATAAGCAGTCTTTTTAAACTGGACTTACAGGCAGAACATTATTTTTTGATGGATTGATTTGAAGAGGCTTACTATTTGAATGAAGTTTTTGCACATTTTATTTTACAGTCACACTTTGCTGCTGCATACGGGATATTATTTTCAACTGGCTACCTATGGAATTCTACCTGGATTCTGTCCTGCTCACACATCACGAGACAAGGGCATACAGCTGGCGTAGGTGAGCAGCTTTCATGCAGCAGAGCCCCCCTCGGAGGGCTTGTGCTGGCTGGCTCACGGCAGGAGGGGGAGGAAGGGCCAGGGCTGGCAGGACAAGCAGTGCTGAGCAGGACGCAGGAGCAATGCCCAGCTGGGACACCCCGGGAATCAGCCCCTCCCTAAGGGACACACAGCCCCATCACACCTCAGTGCAAAGCCTGGCACGAGGCTCGCTTCTGTCTTCATGATTTGGTACATTAATGAGATGGGAAATCTTTTTCCCGATGAATAATAATTTTGATGCTCATGGTATTTATCCTCTTACTCACCTACAACAGGTTCAAGTAATTAAACTTTATTTAACCTATGTTGCTCTGAAGTCAGTCACTGGAGAAAAGTAATTTACTGTTTCAACATTCCAGACCTCTGGAGCTAAAAGAAGGGTATTGGCCTATGCTCAGAAGTACTTACACCCACTCTGCCCACCAAGTGTTATTCAGACTTAAAAAAGAACACCTCACAATTGAATTGAGTCTCAAATAGATGGAGGGCTCCAGCTCACAACTCCTCTATTGGTACTTTGTTTAGTGTAGGGTTTTTTTTTTTCTTCTTTTGAAGCAAACAGATTTGTAAGTTTACCTTGTCCATACCGATTACCTGAACATACAATAATGATGACCAAGAAAAAATCCTGTCCACCCCACAGTTTAGGGAGCACATTTGTTACTATTACAAAGTAACAAATAACATCGTCTCCATTTCTAGCAAGTAAATCAGCAGCTCTCTTCACAACAGGTTTCAAAGACAATTCAACCCCAGGAAAGCCACACATACTTACAAATTATAAAGCATATCAGCCATGTTGCTGCGATAGTACAAGGCATTTCTATAGGCGCTTTCAGCTTCAGAAATCTTGCTCTGGCTCTTGAGAACATTTCCAAGGTTACCCCATGCTGTCAAGAGGAGAAAACAGTATTCAGAAAGAGCTACAATCCAATTACACATGACAGAGTATGCAAGTATCAGGAAGTTTCTCAGGGAGACAAACCCCACAAAGAAACTATTTTTATGGAACAGGAGGGGAGTTTAGTTATTTTTTTCCCCCAGCCCTCTGGTTCTCTGCATTTTACTGTGAGACTCACATTTCATAGAGGTGATTTACATGCACTCTGCATGCATATAGCTTTCGGGTGGGAAAAGGAAGTTTTTTACAAAAATATGTCTCTAGAAATTACTGTAACAAAGGGAAAGGACCACTTTATTCCACAACAGCTATAAATAAAAATCTCCAGAGTCAAACGTGGAACTGAGGCATCTTTCTAGTTTTAACTTTTTTTTTCAAGCCTATTAACTCTAAACAGAAAGCAAATTTTCCCAAGTAGACACAGTCCTCACTGAAGTATTAAAATTTGACATATAACACAGGAATTGAAAGAACAGTTAGGTAAGTAACTAGGATTAAAAGTATGCCATATGGATATACACATACTACACAGATCACTAAAATGCATTTTTTCCTATTAGAAAAACATTTGGTCCTTTTCCACACAATTTATTACATTACACAACGTGCTTTTATAGCCCATCTATAAAGGACTTTAGGTAAAAAAAATGTTTAAAGCTCCACATGTGTTCCCTTTGCAGCTTTGTTGAGTGGCACAAAAGCTACCTAAAAAAGGAATTGGAACTAACATTTTATGAAAACACAACCTCTGCTACTCAGAATTTAGGAAGCTAATTTAACTGGCATTACAATTACAGTGTGCATGAACACGGAAAAAAAACCCATTATGCTTATAAATGCAAAGTTGTTTCATAAAAAAGTTCTACTTTCACACTTTTTTAAAGGAAAGAAGCCAATGGAAAGATGATGTGTGTCCTTTCCACCAAACACAATATATGTCAGACTATTCCTCCCTCCAGATGCACTTAAACATTAGCTTAAGTAACAACTAACTCCGGTACTTCAGTCAAGCCCCTTTTTTTTGCATCAGTTCTGACTAATGCAAAATTTCAAGGTAGTTTTAATATAACACTGCTATGCAGGTTGATAATTGAGAGAGGCTTTTTTTTTTTTTTTTTTTTTTTTTTTTTTTTTTTTTTTTTTTTTTTTTCTCAGAAACTGCATCACTTTCAAGCTGCTGTGGTTTGTTGCAGAATCGTCCTACCACAGGGATGGAAACAGCAGAAAACACAGAATTTCCTCTGAGCAGAATAAACTAGTCATTGTTGGGAAAAAAATCAATAAATCCATTCAGAATTCATAAAAACCATGTCATTCAACTGAAAACAACATATTCTGTAAATCAAAGAAAGAAAATATATGCCATATATCCATAAAAAAAGAAACTATTGCTTCAGTGAGTCAATTCATTTTAGGCTAGTCTTTAATGAGAAATAATTTATCAATATTTATGTATCACTAGATCAAATAAAAGACACAAAATGTTCCATCATTTTGAAATACAGCTGCTAAAACTATTCTCAGGTTCACTAAACTTTTACACTTGGCTAGCATATATGAAGAACTCTGAAATTCCCCCATTACTGCTACTCTTCCCTTTTTACACAGAGAAAACACTTTGGAAGTATCAATAAGACTGACTAGCCAGTCTGTAGGCAGTAACCCTTGGAAGAAAAACACAGACTTATATATAATTTTTTAAAATTATTTGTGAAAATGTAACCTTACTTTTCTTCTGCAGTAAACGAGCATCCAGTTTCCCATAACTGCACGTTTCACCTAATCTACCGGGACTTTTGTTTTCACTCTAATCTCCCATAACAGAGCATTACATCAAATGACCATTTGAACTATTGATAACAGTCTCCTGCCACATAGTTATTTACTCCCAACCATTCTGAAGGTCAGTAAACGAAAGGATGTATAAAAGGGTGATTCAGTTCATCTTCTCATCTGTTAGACTGGAAAGAAACTGTTAACAATGTTCAGTGTAATAGTTTCTCTTCTACACTTCATTTCATGCAATAGGCTCTAATAGTTATCTGAGTTAACATAATTTTGAAGACAATGTTTTAATTTACATTTTGCAAGTTTACTTTTAGAAATTTATTTTACAAATAATCTGGGTCAAGTTTTTAATATCAACAATTAATCTACATTATTTAAATTCCAATTTATTACATTTAGACTTTTGTCTAAACTTGTAAAACTGTGAATGATTAACCTTATGTGATGCACTAGAAGAAGTGAAAATAGCAGACAACTGCAAACATAAAACATGATACTGTGACAATTTATCATTAATGGAAACATGAAAATGAAGGTCTTTTCACTTATCTAAACTATGTAAACTTGATATAAGTATTCACATCTATTTAAATACAGAATTAGAAGAATGATCTAGGTCTGTGATGAAGCTACAAAGAACATGCGTAGAGATGATACTCATAGACCCTACAAGATATGAACTGCTAATATGTCATCAACCACATCCTCTTGGGTTTTGGTATCTGAGGAGGAGTAAAAGAGGATGGTGTACATACACACAGAAGAGGCTACATGAGCTACTCAAGGAATTTCACTCCTGCTTTGTCTTAAGTAATGCAACTAACCATCGTCAGGAAAAAAACCTTCAATTATTAACTTACATATCTTAAATTTTTTTCTTCAAAACTGTAATAGCATTGGTTCAGCCATGGGAACATTCAGAAATAGAAGCAAGGTTATACCTAAGTAAATCCACATCCTTGTTAAACGTCCAGCCTATGACTCCAACTAAATTCTAGCACTCAACTATTTTCCATCTGTACATAGTAAGAAAAGAAAAACAAATATTCTTAAAAGAAACTAGGTCAGTAATTCCAGAATTTGGAATGGATGTTTATTCCAATTATTCTTTATAAATATTTTTCAAATAATATCTATATTAGCTAAGTTATATATATAAGCAAAAGGGAACATTTAACATTTAGAAGATATTAAAGTGTACATATATATGCCACATTTTAATCTTTAATTAAAAATTCAAAATTCCCCATATTGAAGATCCTATTTGCACAAGAACAAAAGGAAGCTGTGAATGAAAGAGCTTTGCAATATTTACTTTTTGCCTGTTGTTTAATTCCCTGTCCACAAATAATGAGACCAAAACAGACCTATATCTTTAAGAAATAATATTCCATCATAGCATGGGAACAAATGTAACATTCACATCCCACCTACAAAACAGTCAAATTTTACTTAACTGCTTAATTTTACATAGATCATACTCAATATTAATGAGCATATATTAAAATTGAATCCATTTCATCACCTTTATCGAAAGTCAGTTACAAACTGAAGAATCCCCTAATCCTTGAGAAGTCTTACATTAGTTACATATCTTTACAGGAAAATAAAACTTCAAAAAGGAATTTTGTTCTTCTGTTTGTTGTTTGGGAATTTAAAAGAAAATAAAAAACGGCACTAAGTAAGAAAATAAATAGTTAAGTGCTGTAATTTTGGCCATATCAAACTAGACCCCTATTAAAATTTAAATATTGCATTTATGCCACGTTACAGTGAGAGTGGGTCAAGTTCTCAGGCATTCAATTGCTTCCAGAATGAAAATGAATATAACAAATGCTAGTTTTACGTTTAACATGCTTAACTTCGCTATTACTTCAGTGAAACAGACAAATAAGATTTAGCAAGACTGAAAAATACCAGGCTGGTATATTAAACCTTATCTAAGCACCTTCATTCTGGAAGAGTGAAAGACAGACAAACAGGAAAACAAGAAAAACACTGTCTAATCTAATCTGCCTGGATTTAAGAAGCATATTTTAAAGAAAACTAGTAAACTTCCAGCTTGCAACTGAACTATAAAAACAAATGAGAAACAGAAATCAATGTGTACGAACATCTTCATTTAAATGAAACGTTCCCTTTCTACTGAATCAAAGATCGTGCTATGCTATTCAGTGAAATGAAGATAATAAAGCAACAGAGGTCACAGAAGAGCAATGAGATGAGTTAAAAGCATGGATGTTGATTTCTTGATTAAATTAAAAAAAAAATAATATCGCAAATCATTACAAAGATAACCCAAAGTATTAAATTCTGATTCCTACCTGGCACCTTTATATAATACATGAAAAATCAGGTAATAATGGAAACTATTTGGAAACTGCCATTCTATTAATATATCTGTTGTCCAAACACTTCTGCTGAAACACAAGGAAAAAAAAATCCAGCTAGAACTGCCTATTAAATCACTCAAATACATCCTGGCAAACATTTAAAAATAGCATAGCAAAGAAAAGGAAAATGCTGCCTTTCCTTGTTTGTTATGAAAACATACTTGAAAATAAATGAAACAAAATGCAAAATATGTAACATTCACTGTTCACATGAAATTATTTGAGTTTGGTAATACTGTTGTCACCTTATGCTATCAGACTTACACAAGTTAATCCACAAATTGATGAATGCATTAAGGACCGTGAAGTAGATTATTATTTGAGTAAAACAAACTACTTGAACAAAGACTGAACTATTTAGGGAACAGCTCAGTAATTTGTAATCAACTTGTCAGCAGTTCTAAACCAGAACCTTTAGTTCACAGAAAAATGCACATCAAGCCAAGAAAACCTCTATGGAGCTTTACAGATATTTGGGTATTATTTATTATTCTTTAGCTTGTGAAATTAGAAACAGCAGATCCAGTTTGCATCTCCTCTCTTTAAAATTCTTCCACATTTCTTCTGACTTGTCTATGAAAAAGAAGTGAATGCATGACAACTAGAATCTCTATTTTTTCCTTAAATAGCATTTAAGATTGAAGCGATGCTGGTCCAGAAAGAAAAGCCTTCACTTTTTCTTCAAGGGGGAAACAGTTTCACCAACAGAGGAATGACAGGCTTCCCCAATAAAACCTCTGAAAGCTCAACTGCACATTCATAAAAACATAATGAAAATTGTTCAACAGCTAAAACAGTTTTTCTACAACACAGAGTCACCACCACTCACAAAGACAGCCAGAGGATCAAATGGATCATGTTTATTAACTGGTTTGAGAATGGAAAAATTTATCTAAATGCTACAGGTTGCTACTTTCAAAGTCGGACAGTTTTTGCATAATTTCTGCACTATGGTTTGTATAAGGCATTTATATCTTTCCTTTTATTTCAAAGCAATTTTTTTCAAAATACACAATAAATTCATGCATATAATTTGCAATAATTTTACTCTGAAAACTTCACCTGTTAATAGAACATTTTGATCAAGTTACTTGCTTTTGCTAACTCAACACAAAATTGCCCAATTCCTTGTTTTCCAAAGGGATAATGGTTTCTACATAGCCATAATTTATGTGTTTAATCTACTTTGTACATTGATTTTTTTTTTAATATATCAGTGGGTAAGTGGTAATTTTGAGACAGACTGTGTTAGAGATCTATTATCTCTTTTACAAAGTCTTATATTTATTACGGTTGTTATTTAGATAATTTGTTGAACAGTTCATTTGTTGATCAATTGCAGGGCTTTTGTAATGACAGCAGGTAAAAGAAAAACAGAATTAAAAACTATGTTCTCCTTTTAAAGCTATCCAGCAACATGTCAGCATGGGTATTAACCAACTCACATTTGGCAGACAGTGCTTTGGTTTTGTTTCTCAGTTCTGAAACCCTGATGCAAATGAATGTGAACGCATGTTCATTGCTGTTCTACTGCTGATACACCCCCTTCATCCTCTGTGTTACAGAAAATTAACTCTTCTTCCTCAAAGAATAGCAGTGTGACTCTGGCAGCTCAATGAACCTGAGAGATGAGACTGAGCTGCTGCTAGTGGTCTTTGGCTTCCCCATTACCTACCACCCTACAGCCGATCAGGTTCTGCCACAGCCTCCCTCACACTGAAATGATTTTTGTGAGGAGTATGGTATTAATCAGAAAACTAAACTGATCCAAGTTAGGGAAAACAATGGGAAAAGGATGACTACAGTACCTTTAACATCTAATCTACTCACTGTTGTGTTCACAGCAGAGCCCAATGACACCTCTGCACAGCTCTGTTAGCTAAGTGGGCACTGCAAGTGTGTGAACACTGTAAGACATTACTGCCGCGATGCTGCCATTCCATGAAACTTCACAATGGTCAGGAACAGAGCTGTGAACAGTGCTGACCTGAAACTCTCATTATATGAGGAACTGTATTTTATAGAGGCAATGGATATAAATCATGCAAGAAAATGAAAGGAGGACAAAGGAGCAGAAAAATACAAGTGGAATAAGAGGACATGTCTGGGCACCCCAGTCATCTCAGGATGGACCCTGAGGAACTCTTCAAAGCCTCATAGTGACTCATGCAAAGAGGTGACCATGTATTAAATTTGTCAAAATATGTAACCTTCTTAAGAGAAGGCTTCTAAAAAAATTATCTATGATACATTCAAAATTATCACTTATGTCCCAAGCGATGAACTGCAAGCCAGCCTCTTGCAACAATGGCAGGGTGCACTGAAATGTCAGCCCTGGTCCTCCAAGCTAAGAGTAGATAGATCATCGCGGACTTACTTCCAGAAAAGGGGAACAGCGAGCACAGTGTCCTGGAAACATCCCAGAGGAGCCACAGTGAGAAGAAAATCAGCATTTGACTTTGTCAAACCAAGAGACTCTTCAGATGTGCTCAAACGACCGACGTACATCACACTTGGCAAAAACAAATTAGTTCATACCCTGGTAGCAGGTATTTCATAACACTTCAAGTTGTCTGGTTTTGTTTGTTTTGTTTTAAATCACTTAAAAAGCCAAGACAAGAGTCTGTGAAGTTTTGCCAGCTGATACATATCACCATCGTATGGAAATAAAGGTGGCAGGAAGGAAGGTAGGTCATAAAATTACCTCCTTCATTTTTCAGTGAAACTAACTAAAGACACTACAACTAATAGCTAGCATCTTTAATGGTCCATATTCAAAATACCTTCTGTATTTTAAGACCTCAAAGAAAAGTTCAGTGCACTAGAGCATCTAAGGAAAGAGAAGGAAATGGCATTCAGTCATTCTATTTCATGATCTTTTCTGCAATTTAAAACAAAACTATACACAAGCCTCTTGTGCATACTGTAATTGCATCAGCCATCATTTACTTTTTGGATATATGAAGATTGGCAATGATGACAGTTCAGGCTTAAGTAATAAAATTCCTACTCCAAATTCCATCCAATTCCAAAGGAGGGGTATTTGACAGGTAGGAAAATGATGACATGTAATTCATGGCAAGAATTTCAAATGAAGAGGAATTTTTGCAAGTTATCATGTTTTGAAAAAAAGGGAAAAAACCTTGGGATTATTATCTAATGCACTTAAACATGCTCGGCTTGACAACCAATCCAGATAATCTCATTTTCCTATAATTAAAAGTAACTCTTTACCTCTGAAAAAAAACCTCAGGCTAATTCTGCAGAACACGCTCTTTTAATAAAACTGAAAAGTAAAATCTATCATTTTCTGACCAAAACAACAACAACAAACTTATTCCATTTTACTTGATATGCTACAAAAAGTCATCATCCTTGACTGGGCCTGTTTGGTTTTTGGTGGGTTTTTTTCCTACACTGTAGTTTTTAGCCCAGATGAGCTTCTTGAATGATTTTGCAGAGCACCTCAGGGAAGAAGACAGGGAAAGATGTTACAGTCTGATTGGCCTATGTCTCAATGTCTGATGTTTGTCCCTTTAAAAAAGCCTGACTATTATTTAATAATAGTTTCTTGCCCCCTACACTTTAAGATTTACAGATTAGAGATACTGTTGTACTACACTTCAAGGGGAAAAAATAATAAATCCTCATTTCCAGATCTCCACACATACATAAAGGAAGAATACCAGGCTTTTTTGTATCCTGCTGAAGAAGAAGCACATCCCACACCGACTTGGGTTTCAGAGGAAATTACAGCACTTCTAAAGAACTGGAAGAGAGAACACTCTTACTGCAGAATAAATTCAGAGTTTGAACTGAACTGTAAACCACTTTCCTTCAGCTTTCCACCATATTTGGCATAACCAGACTGTTTTGCTGAGGGTGGGCTGCCTGTGGCATGCTCAAACGCCCTAAATAACTACGGCTGCTTCCCAAACAACTTACAAATGACCATTCCTTCTACACTGTTTAATCATCCAGAGCGGCACTTTCATCCATTTAGAGAGCCCTACACTCCTTCAGGGATGAGGCTTTTCATTTCATTTTTTCATTCACTTTCAAACAACTCTATGTGGCTCATTGAGCTAGCTCTTTTAAAGCTCTGTCCTAGTTCCAGCCACGACAGAGTTAATTTTTTTACAGGAGCCAGGCAAGCTGGCTGTAGTCACAGCCACAGTGGCAGGCATGGCCAGACCCAAAGGTTAGTCTCCCATCACTTGCAAGATCTCTCTCATTCCAGTCAGGGGAGAAAGAGGGCTTTTGGGAGAGTCTGGATGGGGACACTGATTTGGGTAGCAGTATTCCTGAACCACAACAAGCTTTTAAGAGTGGCAGCTATAAAAAGTATTTCCAATTTATTTTAAGAACTTTGAAGAATCCTGTAGAACATTCATCCTTCAAATACTGAAGTTTTTCTATGAACATAGACAACAAATTTATCCTGGTATATCCTGCATAATTCATATATAACAGACTTACATAGCCATGTAACATTATACATTATAAATGATATTTTTAATGTGTAATTCTGACCTATGATTTTGTTACCTAAATAATATCATTGTATTTGCCATATAGTAGCTGTCACAAAGGTTCTTACTGGCGGCTGGAAACATTTTACACCATTGAAAGATGATATACCTTAAAGTAATTTCTTCTTTAAAAAGCTAAAGCTGAAAATTATTATAGAAGTCAAGGAAAATATCCACGCAACATTTAGTCGAAAAAGAATAAGTATCAGATTGTTCTGAAAAGGATATTGGGAAAATGGATAATTAGTTGTTATTATGTTTCTCTGACCATTTCTAAAAACATTAACTAAAAAGAATGTCAAGAATAACCATAGTGACTATATATTCTGATACGTATTTATCAATTGGCTCAGGAGGGATATTACACTGCCATAAATACAGAGTGGTTTTAAATCAACCATGAATTACCAAATTTTTTTAAAAAAAAATTCTAATATCTTATGGTAATAGGTAACATGAGCTCCTTCTGAGCGAGAAAAATTAGAATTGAAGTTGTTTGTTAAAAAACTAAAGAAGAGTTCATTAGCAAAATGAAAACTAACTCATGAATATCTAACTCCAGATGGTATGTTCATATCACTGGTATTTCTTAACAGTGATAATATGCAAAACTTTTAAGTGTACTTATCAGCAGGTTTTATATGTTTAAAATCTGATGTTTTGTATGACAATCTGTGCACTGAAATCACTTTCTCTCTCAAGTCTTTTTTCCCCAAACCCACATTTTCTATTCAGTGCAATGTTATATTAATCACATTGTTAATTTTATTATTATTGACATTAAATGAGCCAAAGGAAAAAGAAATAACTACTGCACAGAGAAGTATTTTGGGCTGTTGGGCCAAAGATGAGTTGGAGTTTTACTGACAAGCTACATATAAAAAACTTGAATATATGCACCAAAGCACTGAACTGCAATCACAAATGCTCAAACTATTTTTAAACGCCCAGTGTGGTATTTTTTAGGACACACACTGCTATATTTAGGAGGTATAAAAAATGTGTAGGGAACAACAAGCTGTTTGTCAGAGCAGTAGCTATTGAAAACTGTAAAGATATTAGAGGAGATCTTGTCAGCATAATGTAAGCTCTTTATAATAAGCATATTTGAAGAATGCTGTACCCTAAAATATTTCATCTCCTTTGGTTTCCAGTAATCAGTAGCAATACAAAAATAATAATAATGGGAAATAATGTTGTATTGCATCTTTTTTGTTTGTGGGAAATATGGCTTCTCTACCTAGCTTAGTATAAAGTATAGTAACTGTTTTTCCTCACTGAACTGTCAGCTGAATTTTCAGTTAAGCATCCACTTGGTGTAGCAAGTCAACTATTTCCTGGAAGGATCCTCAAAGCCTACTTGCAAATGTAATGGCACCAGGAAACTAAAATTTCATCAGTAAATATGACCAAGCAACTAATACCTCTGTGGCAGTCTAGCAGTTTAAGCGTCTCTATTTTCTACTTCTTTAATCAATGTCTGTACCAGGTATGGGAAATACAGCATAATGATCTTTGATGTTCAGATGTGGGCTGCAAGGTATGAAACGGCCCAGAGAAAGATAATGCTTTTTGAAGCTTATTTTTGGTACCACAGGGAAAACTAGAGTAAATGAGGCATAATAAGCACAATTATTTCACGTGTCATTACAATTTTGTATTAAACACAAGGTAATCATCACCACAGAATGACCCTCAGTCTAACTGAAAAAGATGTGACAGCTATCACCCACTTTTAATTTTTTTGTTTTTACATTTTGAGAGGCTTCCTTTGCTATAAAAGAACACTCAGATAATGAGAATGGTTTCATATCAGTTGGGCTGCTCATTAAATTGAAGGCAGAACAGAGAAACACTTGTGTCTTTCCCTCCCTACGGTCAAAACATGCATACACCCACTTCAGAATCCATAAACTAAATTAGTCAGTCTTGCATATTTCTCCCTCAAGTGCTGACAAACTGCAACAAAGTACTGCTTGTATCACTTTAAACTTATTTGAAATACTAGTCATAAGCAAAACAGCAGAACAAGACCAGTAAAGGTGCAGCTAAGGCATCCCAAGTCCTCACCAGGACTCCCTCAGCAAAGGGATGGCAGCTGCCTGCCACACAGTGAGGCAGCCAGGAAAGCTGGCACACACAGGGTAGTTTGGAGGCAGCTTCACCACCTTCCTCTCACTTGACTCTCCCACGGTGCATTTTCAGGGTTTTTTAAGAGATAACATGCTTGAGTATTTTTTCCACATTGTCAGGGCTTGACAAAAACAGCCTGGAGAAATGTAAATTGCAGAAAGGCTCTGGCTGCCTGCAGGAGTAGTGGCTTTCTCACCTGCAGCAGAACACTACTCTGTCTGCACTGCCTGCAGGGTACCCCTGAAGGGACCAGAAGAAAGTACCAGTCAGGTGATTAGCACCCACTTCTTCACTGAGGATTGAAGATGGAGAAACTGCTGAATATGTTTGCCTGCAAGTCACACAGCAGCAGAAGACATTATAATTTTATACATATCACAACACAGAGGACCTGATAATAAACCATCACCAAATGAGCCAACTCCATTTCCAAAGCAGTTCAGCCACATTAGTACACAAATGCACCCACGCTAAAGGCTTGCCTTGCAAATGCCCTTATGACTAAGCACATCAGCTCAGTGTTGCACAGCATTCAGCCATCAGTGGCATTCATCCTGCTAGCCCAGAATACAGATGGATTTGGAACAAAACACTCATCTTTTTGCCTTAGTAAAGCTGGTCTTCACAGATCTCTATTTCTTTATTGGTTTCCACACTGAGTTTTTCAAGGGATACCTCGTTTTTCAGATTATGACAGAAGCAGCTCTTGTTCAGAAGAGACTCTTTGCAGGAGATGCGAGAAAAAGCAGAACTATCAGGGAAAATGATCCTGCCACTCCACAATTTTCCAAAAGAAAATACTATTTAGGAGACACTTTCTACGAGTTGAGGAAAGCAGAAAAATGAGAAGAGACAGCCTCTTCTTAGTAGCCTAAAAATAAGGAAAACACTTCTCCACTCTACCATTTGAGCAGCCCATTGTTCCACTCTCTGAATAGCCTATTCGGCACTAGCATTCATAAAACTAGAAAAAAAGAGGCAGACAAAAAAAATTGTTTTTCCTATGTCAACCTCATTTAATTACTGAAGAGTAATTTGAATGTTGATCTCCTAATGCTTTGGCAGGATTGGCAGCCAGTCTAGTCCAGTCAGGTTTGCCTGACTATATGAGAAATAGAAAACAAAATTAGCATAGCCAAAGACAGGGATAATCTTAGAAATAGTCACAATAATGAATAGAGTTGGGTGACAGGTCACATTAGCTATGGGTTTTTTATACCCAGTCTTGTTACAATGTGTGTGGGCTAGTAAATATTCAGCAGAAGTTTAATAGGATATTTTAAGCAGATTTAAGTCAGCTCAGTCATGTCTATATCATCACATTGACATACTGTCTTTGCTTTTACACATCTTACAAGACACTTAATGTCAGCTTATACACCAAGAAACCAGAAGATCATATACACACACATCTGTGCATACTGAGATGTGTATGATGACAGCTCATCCTGTCTCCTGGGAGCAAAATACCCAGTAGTCTAATTTCCAGACAATGCTGCAGCCAATCCTACTATTGGGCAAAAACTAGGATAGGATTTTTTTGATCACAAAATTTGGCTCATTGTGAGCAGACAACTATTAATGTCTGGGGATCTTCACAAGGACAGAAACGGAACATGCATTAACTAATCAAGTGCATACACACTTTTTTTCCAAGGAATTCCAGTGTTTTAATACAAGTTTTATATTGTCACTGAACTTTTAAGTCTCTGAGCTTCATATAATCACTCTGTGTGTGCTGTCTCTCTGTTCAGTTACTTCATTTCTTATTCTCCTGCGCTAGTTTGGAAAAAAAAGTAAAACAAATGGGATGTGCTTGTTCACAATTAAAAGAAGTCACTTACTGCAGCAACAAGTTTAGTAATTTTCCTAGGGTGAGAAAATATATGAAGAAGAGTTACAAAATCACACTGACAAACTACTAGAATGCTGCTTTGCTAGGCATTTTATCTGCCAAATCTACTTTTTCACTCCCTATCAGTTCACAATAACCATCTGCATTTGCCTCTTACTATCACAGCTTTTAGACTATGGCATGATATAACTGTCTAACCAAAACGCACAACTCTATCAGTAATGACTTTGAATCATGTAACAGGTTTCTGAGCAGAAGACTGAAAAAACTCGAGTATTCACCTGCTGTCAAATTTTTCTTTTACGGACAGGCAAAGCAATCAATCCCTTCTCACTTCTGATGAACTGTGAATAAGGAAGGCTTAGTCAATGTTTACATTGCACTCACAGGTGATATTTTGACCAGATAAACTTGCACGTGTGCCAAGAGCAGTACAGCCAGGCAGCATGGAGTTCAGGATCCAAGCTGGATCTGCCATACATGCTTGAAACCACAAAGCCACAGCTAAACATTGTTACTGATACCTACATTAGCAGGTTTACTGCCTGTTTGGATATGTTTACACTAGCTGTGGTCACATCTCATTACAGCATAGATATAACCTTTGAGACGTGGCTGGGCAATGTTACAAATAGCTGATATTTTTACAGGAACAGGAAGGCATAAGCATTTGACAATAACTCTTTACAGTACTCGTAGGCAGGGGGAACTACAGTAATTTCCTAGGCTGAAATATATGACTTCATTTCCTCATTTTTATTATGCAGTATTGACGTTATTTGCATCAGATGAAATAAAGGAACAACACTTCCCTGATGCTGTCCTTGACTATTTCTTTTCTTTTCTAATCACAGAAAACAGAACACTTGGTAAACTAACGCAAGATCTTCATTAGCATGGTATATACCAGATTCCAAATTACCCTGCTGGAAAAACACCAGGGTGGTTTCTATAATACTAATAATGCATCTTTAATTTCAAAATACAGAATTAATACCACTGAAAAAGAAAGTATTCTCTTACCTTAGGGTCTCCTTTTCTCCATGCTAATGCCAAACCGGTAACACCTAATCAAAACATATTCCTGCTTTTCCCCATTTTTTACTAATGCACTGCAACTTGAAATGATATTTCTTAAAGTATCCTCTTTAGATGTAGCTAGTAAAATCAGACAATTCAAAGGCAAAGACAGGAATAAGTAAAGCATTCACCATAAAGAGAAAAATTTACCTTTAGCAGGATTTACTTTTATCCCTGACCTATACAGCAGCTCCTCATTCTGCCAGTCCCCATTCCTGACAACAGTCTTGAGTCCATAGAAAACAATTAATGCAGCAGTGGAACAAAAAACCAAGTTCTTCAGAAAGCGCTTTTGGGCTTTGACATAAAGGGCCCTGACACCTACTGTAACCAGCAGGCAGAAGCCCATACTAGGAACATACAGCACACGCTCTGCTATTACAAAGCCAACATAGAAAAACAGGTTCGTGGCAGGGACGAAGGGCACTATTAACAAAGAGAGAGACAGAATGACAATGTTCTCGGTTGAAGGAAGCTGCAGTTTCTGAATTTCATGCTTTTTTAGGCCATTCTCTTCTTTTGACACAAAGTTTGACTTCACCTCCAGTGTCTTGTACTCCATCTCTGGGTGGCAGCTATGCCCATTAGCATTTTGCTTGCCATTCATTACAGTTTTCCCATTGCATTCTCTCTCATTGCTGGAGCCCTTCAAGCTGAAGTAGGCAAGGAGGAGGAGTCCTGCATAGAAGGCCACAGTGTGTAGATTCCTCCAGTCACTGACTGCTTTAAGAAGAGGCACAGCATCCATAGACCAGTCAAAGCTGAGGGTATCGGGGCACAGCAACAGCCAGAGGTTCTTGGTTGGCAAATAAAAGAAGGTCAGGGTACGTGTGAGAAAACTGTCTGAGTCAGCTGCTGGATTGTCAGAATTAGAAAAACTTGGGGGCTTGTTGCCCATCCAGTATAAGCGAACACCCAGCAGTGCAGTTCCCCAGGAGGTCAATAAACCAATGCTGAAGAACAGGGTCATATTCTTTCTCTGAAAAAAAAAAAACAAACAAAAACATAATAGCATAGATCAACACTAGGTATTTAGCTCTGTAAATTATATACAAAAAAAGAACCAAGAAAATATCTGACAGAATTATTTTTCAGTAATGGAAACAAATACAATAGATCTCCGTCTCTGACATTTGGATCATGCCATGTTGGAGTACATTATTGTTGACTATGGACTAAAGCAACTGGCTCTTTCATTTAAGCTGTTTCAAGAATGCATCAGAGTCACGCCTTCAGATATTTTAGGGCTGTCAGTCCTTGCTTAAGATTTAGTTGTGTAATGCTCTGGAAGCTCTTACTTTAGAAGAATTTATGGAATCTTACATTAGTTCCTACATAATCTCCCAAATCCCTTCTCTGTTTCTGGCTGTGACCAAAACACCAGTTTGCCTTAGCTAGACTTGGAAGTCTAAAGGATGTTCCAGTTCCATTTTCCTTAATCAAAGCATCTCCTGAGGCATTTCACTAGAGAACTGATTAAAATTTCCAAAAAAGCAAGAAAGGAAAACAGACATAGATTCCGTATTTAGGTCTTCTAGCTCCTACCTATTACCTATAGTGATCACTTGGAGCCTTCAGATCTGCCTACTACTGGAAGTCCCACTTCATTTTCCATAACACATAAAAAGCTTTTGTGTTAAGTTCATCTCAGTATGAGGAAGGACTTCTTTACGTTGAGAGTGGCAGAGCACTGGAACAGGCTGCCCAGGGATACTGAGAATTCTCATTCTCTGGAGAGATTCAAAACTCACCTGGATTTGCTCCTCAACAGCCTGCTCTAGGTGACCCTGCCTTGGCAGGGGGATTTGAACTGGATGATCTCCAGAGGTCCCTTCCAACCCTAAAGATTCCGTGATCCTGTGATCTCAGAGCCAAACAATACATTGGGGGTTTTTCTTCAAGCACACCATAATAAGCGCTCCAAAACCTTTCACATCTTCATATGCATCTAAATAACATTATAGGAAGCAGGCAGCTGGCTCCACCTACAAATATCATCATGCTAGCAACTTGAAGAATTTGCACATATTTACAGAATAACTGAACATTTTCCAGAAGGAGCCGCTTCTTGGGTAAGTTCTGCTCTCGATTACATGGGCACCCTAAATGACAGCTGGTTTACATTATTCTCTCTCTATGTAGAAGCTAAAATATATGTATTTTTATATTTCAATTTCTCAGATGCCTTTTGTAAGGAAAGAAAAAAAAAACTATCTGCCAACTAGTTCCAGATACAGAAAAAGTGCTTTGGTAATCTTTTCCCCATTACTAGAAAGAATTATTTGTCAATCATTTTTCATTTTATTAGGTTTATTTTTTCCATCTCACACTATACATTCTTGGGATGATTATTCAATTAGTTATTCAGACGCAGAACCTCAGAGTAGAATGTTTTATCTTATTTTTACAAAACAACACATTTTTCTCCTTTGTGGGTGGGATCAACCCTTGATATCATGAATTACAGATGATTGCTCCATTTTAGGTGAATTGCTAATAGTTTTCTACAGTTTACTGATGTTCTACTAAGAAGACACAGTCTAGTAATGATAATTTATTGTTTATCTTGTAAGATATCAGGAAGAAATTTATACCTTTTCACATTTCTATAGAGTTCCTCCTTGTGAAGTTTAAAATATTAAACACCTGATTCATTCATTGAGTTATGCTACATTATGGAATTTAATGGAGGCATTAGTAGGGAACAAATTTGTAATGGAAACATTCATTCACTTGGATTGCAAACGTCTAAAAATGATGCCACTTTTCGTATATAAAGCAAAGCCTGGATCCAGATTTAATTTGCTATATTAATCAGTTCACTCCTGTGGTCAGTTTGTTTTACTAGCTTTTTACATCCTGGATAATCCACAATATTTTAGTAATATATCAATTAAAACCCTTATCTACACATCATGATAACTACATTCCCCAGAAAGCCTATTAGAACAACTTACTTTTACTTGTAGGCTGGATAATACTTCACAACTCACTTCACATGTGATTTTATTCATGCCTGCCAAAACTATTTAAATGCTTTTAATGTCATAAAGCTGTGTAAACTGGTTATCACTGAAACCCCCAACGAAGTTTATATTTGGAATAAAAAGATTATTCAGATTTCATGGATTTGCATATATGTCCTCACAGTGAAACCTCATGTCCTTGGTTCAACTTGTTCTTTCATTCTCATCGTATTTTTCTACATGAAATTTTTTCTGCCCCCCCCTCCTGGCTCAATAATTTTCAAACTCATTTCCTTCAAACATACATATAAACAACTCTTAAATGTTAAATGTGACCAATTTGCTGTTTCATACATCCTTCTTATGAATCTCCTATGAAGAGGCTGCTAAGGCAGAAAGAAGCTGGGAAGTGAAAGATGGTCTTTTTTGTTTGAGTTAGAAACAGGTTTTTCTGGAATGCTATATACCACTTGAAAGATTAAGACATCCCAAATACTAAGGAAGTGAAACTTGATTAACAGATGAAAAGTGAGCTTTCATGGACTGATTAGGCCGCTTTGTTATTTTGTTAATACTTACTTAACAACTGGAAGAAAATCTCACTTTCTGAAGTCCTAACGATTGCACTTTTCAATTAAATGCCAAGAAAGTTCACATTACAAAGTTCTCTGACAAAAGCATGTGAGAGAAGATATGCTAGTCCTCATGGATAATAGTGAAACCTAAAAATTTCAGATCTTCCTCATACATTAACCAAATACTAATAATTAGAAATTTGCCTGCTGCTCCTATCCCAAAACTGTTAACAATCTGTACCTCAGAGCTAATCAATCTTCACTGCTGGAGTAACTATATGCAGCTTCTATTTTAAGCTTTACATTTAAGGTCTGTAATATCTGTATCCTCACACTTGTAGGTTTTACAAAGAACACAGATTATCCATATACAGGTTTGTGTGTCATGCTGTAACAAAACTTTTTTTACTATTTTTAAGCATTTTACATTATTTGCAAATGAAATATCTAAGCATTCACTCATAGAGCTCAGAAATATCTGAGCAGGTTTACCACCCCAGCATATCAATTTATCATGCTGTAAGGCACCAGTCAACTGGAGACTGAGCTCTGATAGATTCTTAAACTCAGTTAACTGACCACAGGAGTGAAGTGCAAATTTTCTGTTGCTGCCTCAGACACAAATGGTTTGCATTCTTCCCCAGATTTCACACATGGATCTTTTCAATAACCAGTAGCTATACAACCTTTTAAAATTAACTAAATGTTAAGTACAGTCAGCAATAACCTGTGTAACACTGACATGCCATTATGAATTTTCAGATTTCAGAGGAGGCTCAGTCTAGAGGCAAGAAAAATTTGTCCCTAACACTTAAACATCTGACACAACGATTTAAAGTAGGACGCCTTTTTCCTTTTTTTTTTAGTTTTTAGTTTTCAAATTTCACAGATATCATTGGCCTAGAAGAGAAAGACAAACTCATTCCCCCTTTTTTCCTCTCAACATTCACAACTTTTGCATAGCTTTTATCCCTCTGTGCTAATATAGTCACAGATAATGAGAAAGGTTTAGCACACATTTTGGCGTTACTTCCTTTAAGGCTCTGGAAGAAAATCATTCCAGCATTTTATTAAAATTGAATAATATAGCCAGTTCCCCAGCAGACTTTTGCCTGCAAAGGAAGTGCTTTCAAATGAACTGTGCTCAGACAAGCACTTTCACTAGTAACTCTTCTTCTGAGCCTCCAGACAGTCTGTGCTGCTCTGATCTGATTGTGTACATTCAGTGCAGCCCAGGAGCAGAAGAGATTCTCTGTAATGCTTGGCAGAAAGGATTTGGATTACTATACTCATGAGTCCTAATCCAGCCCATCTGCCATATGTTTTGACACCCCCATAAATCCTCCAGCCTTTCATAAGTAGCCGTTTTCATCTGAGGAAAAAAATGAGCACTGATTTAGATCAGATTTAACATGTCTCCTGCCTGCTAACAGTCAAGTACCACCACTGCAATTTTACTCTTTGTGACTGTAGAAACCTTTTTTATCACCCTACCAAAATCCATCCGCATGACCCACCCACACTGCACATTTCCCTTGCATTAAATCCTAATTCCTCACTTCATTACATTGTCCTTAAATAAGGCACTCCAGCAGATTTCTTAATTGGGCAGCCACTGCCAAAACCCAGCCATCACCTAAGTGGTATCCAAAGCATTTTCAAATGACACTGTTCTTTTAACCTCACATTGTCCATTTCAACAAGCAGCATTAAATATGGCACATGATTGAGACAGTTCAGATACCAAAATCGTCACACACAAAATATTATTCTTTGTACTCAGGAAATGCAGAGATGAAAGAAGATGTGTCATCAGGCATTACTCACAGGAATTCCTTTTCCAAATTAGAGTTCCTTAAATATATGTTGGCTTGAAAACTGAGATTTCCAAAAGTAGCAAAATGCTGCCAGATCACTAGCCTGACAGCATCTTCTTCCCACAGTAGGTAGAGGTTCCTGGATAACAGATCAGCCAAGTTGAAGCCAAACAACCATACAAAACATATCCCCACCTGGAATGAAGCTATTTGCTACAACCCCTGCTGCGTCACAGTACCGAGACAGAAGTGGCCTTTAACACTGCCTGATCACCTGCCCAGTTTGTTCCTGCTTGCACGATGCACTAAAACAGGTTTACTCATTTTCAATAGTGATGCAACAACTGACCTAAAGCTGTGTTTTTCCTCAGAGTTGGAACTTTGTCAACAGCTTGTCCAATATTGGGACCAACTGTGTACATTTAACGACATTTACTTCTAGTGTTAGGACCCCACACAATTCTTCTCTAACAAGGAAGTCAGTGCATTCACAAAATAGCTAAATATTATTTGTATGTACTTTTATTGTAATTAGCCTATAGCACAAGTAAAACAGTCCTTATTACAAATGACTTGCCTTACGTTAATTTGAGCTATAAATACTGGCATTTAAAATTGCCAAGTCTTACTCTAAAATCCTTTATTCTTTAATATGATTTTTCAATTACCAAAACAACAACAACAACAAATCCAAAACCTCAAAGACTCTAAACTCTCCAATGTAAAATAGTTATAAGGACTACAGGGGAAAAGATAGACTGCATTAAGATCAGAAACCGCATGAAGGACTGGAGATAGTAGTCAAGAGCAGAAGGACTTGACATGGACAGAAGAACAGAACAATAAAGCCTTGGAGAAGTAGATAAAAGATGTAACTTAGGCAAACAGAAGTCATTCAAAACACAAGCAGGATGCCAGCTCAGCTCTGCAAGGCTGACACGGCAAAACAATATCACACTCAAAAGTGGGGGTCAAGGAACAGCCACCTGAAAAGGACACCGGACACTGAAGACCACTAAAGAGGACCCTAAAGAACCATAAAAGGACTTTGACAAGGGCTGTGACTATGTAAATAAAGTAACAGATATATATCAAGCAAGTGGGGATAGCTAATGATATGTAATTAAGTGTGTATGATAAGAATTCTGTTTACCCAACACTCAGGGTACTTGATTAGTGGAAGGATCCTCCAAATGCCCAGAGCTGCAATAAAGAATGTCTGCTTTGTAATACTCAAATCTGCAATAGGAAGTTTATATTTGGCCAATTTCAGTATGAAAAAAAAGTAGCTTGATAAATCTGTTCTCATGATCAGTGCAAGGAAAGGCTTTCTCTAAGTCCACATAGCTAAAGGCTGTGTGACAATGGTGATGCTACGGATATCTACCCAGAGTTACTCCATCTATCTGCAGCAGCAAGAACTTTACACAGCAGATTAGAAACCCAGTGGGACCCAAAGACATTCTTGCACTGCCAGACTGCTCAGGGATGCCGTCCAGCACTACTGCTACCACCACACAGCTAAGCAGGTGGTCCTCATACCTGCATTTCATATAACAAGTACTGTCTCATCCAGAGGTTTTGCAGTGAAGGAAGAGTGCTGCTGCATTTCCCATGCTAGACAAAACACTGAGCTCACTGAACACACACATATGTTGTGAGGCAGAACTGGAATTCAAAATTATTTTGAAACAACAGAGAAATGTTCAGAAAAATAGACTTGTATAAAAGGCAGGGGCAACACTCTTTGCTTAAAGGTATTTGTATCTCCTTCATCACATTAAGTAAATCTGACCTGACAATGCATTTCACTAAAGCTCTGCTTATTTGAATGGAGAGATATGGAGTTTATCTTGTAACAGTTTCTTCTCCTCTCTATACAATGTACTGCCATGCTTAAGGAAAAAAAAAAACAACCAAGGAAAAAAAAAAAAACAAAACAACAAAAAACCAAAAACAAAACAAAACAAACAAACAAACAAACAAAAACAACAAAAAAACCCACCACCAAACACAAAGTTAAAATGGCTCCTAAGAGAGCACAGACCGCAATCCTACCGCAATCCTACCAACCTAACACAAAAAACTATAAAGGCACATTTCATGTTTCCTACATTAATAAGAAGGCAATAAAGGAAAAATCAAGCCTATGAGGTGGTTTAATATGTAGTAGGAGAAAAAAACACACTGTTAGAATGCAAATAGACACATACTGACCAATGGATTTTATGAGCAAAAATGTTATTAAATCCTAGATTAAGCCTCTGGCAATGACGAAGCAACTTCACCAACCCAGTAGAACAACAATAACCAGTTTCTGCACATGGAATAAATAGCAAGTTGGCTCTACGTTGACAGAACAACCTCTCTAGTTGTAACAGAAGTCTATCAGCTGGAAGCCCATCAAGCTACAGCAGGCAGTTGCTAAAGTGGATAACAGGATTCTAGAGTGGATCATGGCAAAACAACCAGCATCTTACATGTGGGGTTTTTTGTTTTTCTCTTTGCCTACTGGAAAAAATTAAGGTGTTTTGTTTTACTTGCACTTTTAAAATGTGTCAGAACAAGAAGCAGTAAAGTAGTCTTGAAACTATACTCCTAATAAGGAAAATACATTACAATTTTGAACGTTTAATTGTAATTAATTTTTAAGTAAAGCTTAAAAACCTACAACATTTCAACAAAAGTAGTGTTGAAAGTCCACAGAACACAGAACCTGCTTATTAACTCATAAGGCATACTATTAAGAAAGACTCATTTAAGATCAAGCAGACACTTATTTCCTTAAAAAAATTAAAGCTGATTTTTGTGCAGTTTTTTTTATTTTCAGACCTAGCAGTTTAACAAGTTAAGTTACTATTAAGTAACTCACAACCTATCTGTGGGACAAACTGAATACAGGCTAGTTGTAACTAAAAAGTCATTTAAAAAAACTCACCTTCCTTCTACGCCCACAGAATATATTTATTTATGAGAAGGCACCATAGGATGGCCAAAAGGCACTCCCAAGTAGATAAGGATTATGTTAGAAGACAATACCCTTCAGGAGTAGGAATAAATTTCACAGTATCAGCTACTTACTGGGCATTTATTTCATAGGCAGTGCTAATTATAAATAGCAATGAAGGACATCTCCTGCAGTCTGGATGCCATCTCTGTTTAATTACTCATTTTTCTATGCTCCACTAGGATCGCAGTTCAAAAAATGGGAAGCACAAAGAACTGGAGAAGCTAAAGGCAACACAGCAATGACTAAGAGTCTTGGAAAGCCTTAACCAAAGTGATTTACACTGGGAACGACACACCTTCAAGTTTCAAAGTCCACCAACAGCAGATGAAAGCTAATTCAAAACAATACTGACAAATAGTAAGTCACCACCACTGATGAAAAGCTTTGTTCCCAGGTGTACTGACAAGAACTTCTCTCAAACTCCTAGTCAAAACAAGCAGTCTGAAGCACATCCAAATGCCTCCTTTCTCACCTAACCAAGTCTCGCCTCCACATCGCTAACCATGGAGCTATGAAGCACTAGCAATTAAATTCTGGATATATGTGCTTGAAAGTTTGAAGAGTAACACACCGAAGTAAAACAACAACAACACCAAAAAACAAACAAACAAAAACAGAATCAAGAACAAAAACACAAACAAACAAACAAAAAACCACCAAACCCCAAGCAATTAAAAAAAACCCAAACAAGTGAACAAACAACACCTCATAAAAGAAATTAAATAAACAACCTCTGTAAGACCTGACCAGTAAGTATTGCAATCTTGAGAAGCAAGACTGGGAAAACTACCATTTTAATAAGAACTTAATTTGTTCCCCTTTTTCATTAGATTGCAAGCTTTTAAATAGAACTGGTTATGGTCAAAGACTAATTTAAAGAAGAGACAGCCTGGTGTTTTCTATGTTAATTACTGGGGAAGCTTTTTGTATTCATTCCCTATGGAATACACTAAACAGAAATGGGAATGAAAACCTATCAGAAAATGAATAGAGAAAACAAATTAAACTTTCTGCCGCAAACATTCTTGGCTAACTACATAAGTAATTACTGCTCAATGATAGCGAAGAGTGTTGCAAAGATATCACAGGAGTAAAATGCTCAAATATAAGAACATTTAGCCAATAATTTAAACTGTAAACATTTCAACTAAAAATTTCCTCAAAAGTATGTCTGATAAAAGTAACAGAATACACCTTGAATGGGATGTCCTCTACTTTGTTTCCCTGTGCATGAAATATGATGAAAACAATATAAAAAAACATTGGTGTTAATTTCTTTCTCCTCTTATGCTAGGGATCCTTTTAAGGTGTATTTAAAAGGATATTTAAGGACAGGCTTTTAAAAATACAAACTGCATTGCTAGAGTCCGAATCAGAGACAGAGCAGAAGGCAAAGTATTTACTCACCTCCATATTACAAAACCAAATCTTCAATAATTCAAATAAAGAGAGATTAAAAATGGAATATGGATGACAAAACTTACTTCATAATATGGAATGTCATTATTCTCCATTAAGCTAATGTGAAGAAATGAGGCAGCTAGTAGCAATCTCCTGTGAACCAACACGAAAATACTTCTCAGCCATTAGGGGTGAAGTATTTAAAAGGTCAGTTACTGGTACTGTAAGAGGTATGTTGAAACCCCTTAACTGATTACAATAAACTTACTTGAAAGCCTGCACAGTTATTTTGTTTAACTTAATAAAGATCTTTAATATTTCCTGTGAGGTAATGATCTGTGGTCAAATGAATCTACCTGTAAAACAATCCAGCTTCTCTGAAGGAAATGAAAAATTGCATACTCTTTAAGAAGAAAGGAAGAAATTTATTTTTCCTTAAATACATTCAGTATCATTATCAAAACCTTTGTTTTAAATAAATTTCTCACTTTTTATAGACAAAATAGAAGAAGGAAAAGAAGGGCAAACAGAAATCATGTTGCCTGCATGTACTCATCCACATCTACACACACAAACACACAGAGTTTGGTAATTCCTGGTTTGTCCAGGTCCAATGCATTACAAACATGTTTCGGGCATCAAGGACATAAATGCAACAGTCTTTCCTTAGCGTGGCTCTGGTGCAAACAGCCAGCTATTATTAAATTTATTCCAGTCTCACTAATGAGTGGAGTTCGGAAGTGCAGTATTTTTGAGCCATAAAGAGATGATTTATAATGAGAAATCACTCAGTAGGAAAGCTAAAGTACAGCAGTGCTCTTTGCAAGTTATCATAACAGAAAGCAATTTAATGAGTGTGGGTTTCTTCAAGAATTCAGAAAAGGCAAGATTTGGAATAGGATGTGTTACATTATGCAAACATCCACATCACTGAACATTGCTGCTACAGTTAAAACCACCAAAAGAAAAATCCTCAAAGTTGTTCTTATCTTGAGTTTTTGGCTCATTTTTTAACAAATTCTTTCAAATGTAAAACACAGATTTGTAGAGATTAGCAGATAGACACAATTCAGTATTTAAAAATTTATTAAAGTTCAATGAACTAAACTAGGTGGCCTAAGGTCAGGCACTCCACAGAGCAAACAAGAAAAAAATGTGTCCTGAAGCAAGACATTGTTTGGCAAAGGCACAATGAAAGAGCAGAGAGATACCCTTCGTCAGCAAGCTCAGGAGAGGCCTGAGTTACCCGCGGTTCCCCACTCTGTACAGCACTCTCCCCTGCTGAGGAGCACTAAGGGTGCTGATGACTCAAATTCAGTTACACACAAACCTGAAGCCTCCCCTTAATCCACCTCCAGATCAAAGCTACATCCAGCCTCCAATAACTATTTAAAAATAAATACATTTTCAGTAAGCTATATGCCATAATCTTTATGCATGTGACCGGGACAAAAGGGCTTTGCATGCTAGAAATCATCCACCTTGGCTTTCAATTAAATTATTGACTTTGCTAAGGAAGGATGCCAGAAAAAAGGTGGGAAGAAGACAGTGGCGCACAGTATGCCAGAATTCTTAAAATCAAAATGTAGGCATAACTGATTCAGGTTGCATTTTTCTAATGAGTAAATTTAGACTGTAGCTTCTCGACAATAGAAGAATTTAAACAGTGATGATGCCGTGGGAACTTTTTTGTTTATTTTTTCCTAATGTTTCCAGAGCGATCTGTTCCTTGTGCAGAGTGACATTGGGTCAGCCCAGTGGAGGGAAGTTTGTATAAAGTGGGAAGCTAAAGAAAGTGGTTAACTTTGTTAAGTCATGACTGCTACTAAGACACGTATCAAAATGTGACTTCCAAGAATATCACTTGGACAACTGCAATCTTCCATGCACGGTAAAAAACCACACACCCATCCCTGCTTCTTCAGCAAAGTGAGACTTGTAATAGAAAAACTTACCTGAGAACAGCTATAACTGTTATACCTGAAGAAGTAACATTTCATTTTTCTAAAGCTTGAAAAATAAAAAAGTTCTACTGTGAAGAAGATACACAGTCTACATTAAAACGAGAAGTCCTTGAGCTATCATGCACAAAGAAGGATTACATGTACACAAAATTCCCTCCCACCTGACAGTCTTAAATATTCATTCCACCAGATGCTTGTTTTCAGGGCCACTACACAGGTTACCTAGATGTCATGACAGTAAAGGTCCAAATTTTGTATCTTTCCGAAAGCTGTGACAGATTTCCTAGTCCCTTGGAAGTCTGCACATCTTCAGCCTCATGAGAATCCTCAGATAGCAGGATGAACTTCACTGCTGTGTTTGTCTGCAGTTCAAACCATCTGCCCAACCCACACATCCTTCATCAGCTCATCATCCTCCTATCAAAAGCACTCTAAGTCTTCCTATAAAAACCTTCTTCATCTATACCTTATACATGATAGTTACACTCAAATCACTCCAAAAAGTGAAAATTCTTCAAAATTTTTCTGTAATTACCATGACAAAATGAACGTGATAACAGATCAAGATGATGCTTTTGTCACCAGCTCTGACACAGATATGCTGAATGATAGTAAGCAGATTGCTTAACCACCTTCTATCTCCTTTTGCTCTAATCCTTCCATACTGCCTCTAAACTCAGTCACTGTATACCTAATAGTAGTAGGAATTTGTAATTATGCTTTCTATGGAATTTAAGAAGATCCTGCCCCTACGTAAGTATCTATTATACAAACAATTAAACACTACATACAGCAGTGAACTCTTTTACTGTGTAATCTGTTAATTGTCACCCAACAGGCTTCTGTTGCATATTTATCCAGCCTGAGTAGCAGCTATCAATAATTTCATTTTCATCTTTCTTTGCCACTCTCTCCTTTCTCTGTTTGGTTCTACCAAATTTTACCCTGAAATGCAACGGGGCTTTTCAAAATGGTGCTGCCCACCATTTTATATCCTGGGTGCTGTAAAATCTAGCATGATTGAACACTGCATCCTAGGAAGCCCAAGTAAATATTCACAGACTCACAAAATAGTTCAGGTTGCAAGGAACCTTTAAAGGCAAATTGAACATCCCTGCTATGAGTAGCGCCATCTTCAACTAGATGAGGTTCCTCAGAGCAGCAAAAAACTCAGAAGCTGTTAATCATTCATGTTCCTCTCAACTTCGCCAATCAATCAACAAAATACATTTCTTGACATTGCTTAGAGAAAAAAAAATGAGAATAACCATTAAAGACTAGGAATAATCACACATGGATTTACCTGGCTAGCAATATTCATTTTAGTGATGAAAATTTTGACTGAAAATACTAACATTTCAAATTATGTACCTACAATTTTCATTAAAATTCCTTCTTATATACACAAGTACATAAAAATAATTAACCCAAATACATTCCAGGACAGAAACGACAATTGCTAAAATTTTCAAGAGTCTCTGTGAAGGGACCTTGAAGTTTTCCCAGTTATTAAAAACTACATCTTCCACAATTCACATATCTAAAGAGAAACTAAACTGTAAAGATAACCCTGTAGTAGTATTTGTAGTTCTCTGAAAAAAAACTCAGTATTGTTGAGTTGTTTGTCTGAAGTTATTTCTGAGATTAATGTTTTTTTAATACTAAAATGATGAAAACTGTGAAAATTATAAAAACATCCCAATAATGAAAATCCATTTTTAATCATCTACTAGCTTAAAAGTATTGACATTTCAGACATCTGGAAGTGAAGTGCCTTAAAGCAGAGGCTCCACAGAAACAATCACTTTGTCAAGGCTAGTCTCCAAGTTCCTCAGAAACCTTACTTGTCTTAATTTCACTAACAGAAGTATTAGGGAGTTGAATTTTTTTTTTAGAAGACAATGTATTTTCTTTCCTTTTGCTCAGTAATTTTCCAGAATTATGTAAAACCCTCCTTTTTAAGAAAAAAAACCAGAATATCCATATTTCAGTCTCTATGCATTATTCTGTGATAGACTCCAGGCTATACAGACATTCTCTTCCAAAGACTGCCACAAGTGCACATGATTTGAGTCCTTTGTTTTGGAGAAGACCTGAGCTATGCCCTCTCACTGAATAAGTATTTTAGTATCTATTTGAGCATATTCCCATCACTCAGAGCTCACCATGCCTGCAGCAGCCCTGGTGTGCTAGAGCACACAAGGAATAAAACATCCTGACGACAAAGAAGGAAAGATGCACAGTTGGACATGCTTTACAAACACTCTGCTCATAAACTGGTTAGTGTATGCCTAAAAGGAGGTGAGGATGGTATGCAGGGATCCACTTCAGCTGCAAGCAACAGATGAACAGGACCTTAAGACACAACTTTTGGACTTGGGTAATGCAGTAGTATAGAATCAACTGTGTCCCTACCTCCTCTTTTGCATCTTGGCCAAGGGTAACATACTTTCCACATACCACAAGTATAAACAAAGAGGAGTTTAAATCAAGAGTTAAATTATGAGGAACACCTCCTACTGCCTGCAACAGGCCTCCCTTGGATTGGAGTATTAACAGCTGGGGCTGACCTCACTCAAATCAAACCCACAGTCGGCCTTTGAATCTTATCACAGAAATAACTGGAAAGCTAGAAAACCCACTTTATTTTCATTTTTGTTACTTGCTTTCTGAAATCCCAGATTAAAGAGGTCTACATTCCTAAGCACTGGCCAAAACCATGATGACTACAGATATCAGTTTGGTTTGGGGTTTTCTCCTGTGAAAGCTGAGACTCTCACTGGGACAGATGTTACAAGTGTGTAGTTTGCTGCTCACAGTCCACCGTACGTGTATGTTTTGTTAAAGGGCTGTGGCTTGTCAAAAGAGCACTGGGCTGGCTGCTTGTCTTACCAGGCAATTACACACCGGTTCAACTGGATGTTGGGAAGGAGGAGGGAAGCTTGCTCTCAGAGAGCACCAAACTGGGAAATGCTGCTGCAGTGCAGGGCTCAACTGGGAAAGCCGTGGGAAACAATAAGCCATGAGGATGTGCCAAGGGAACTACATCTCAGAGACAACTGAAGACTTTTCTGGAGCCCTACAGGAGACCCCAAAGATCCAACAAGGCAAAAATAAGAGGCTTTTCCCTTTCAAGGATGACAGCAGGCAAGGATTAAACCTGCTTTCTAACACAATTATTTGAATATACACCACCCAGCAAATCTGCTCTCTCTTTCATGAGTTTCTGCTTTATTTTAATATTTATATTAGAAAAAAAACCTAAAATGTTTTAAAGACTCTTGGGATATTCTCTTTAATGGAAACATCCAGACAGGGTATTTCTCAGAGCTCTGATATGGCATTACTGGACTAAGATCTAAAGCAGAAAATCCTAAGAAAATTGACACACAATTTGGAACTGCATGATGAGCCTTCTTTCTCAAGATGCAAAGAGGCACTTTCTTGTCTACTGTCAATAAACTATTCTTTCTACACGGAGGTTCCCCTTTGTTCTAAAAATGCCACTGACCCTGACAGAAAAAAACCTCATTGAATAGAAGGCCAACTTGTCTTTACAAGAGATCTGATTCTTCAAATAGAAAAGATCAACCAACATACAGCATTTTGAAACTAACAGCAAAAACCTTCCATTTCTCTAAGGTCACAAGCAAAATCAACATAGGAGGAAATTTAGATCCACAGAGAGCAGAGATTAAAAAGCATGCCCAGAAAGTTGGACTGCCTTGCCTGGATTTAAACTAGGACACAGTCCTGGAAGGGTTTCCACCAGCCCAGGACTGCGGTGTCAGTGTGCAGATGCTGAGTACCATTGCTCGTGACCTGCCACTTCCCCACCAGATTCCATCACTGCTTTTTAACCAATTTATTAAAGGACAGGAACTTCATAACCAATTCTGATTATTTAAGAATCCAACTTAAAAAAAAAACCCCAACAAACAAACCACCCCTTCACCGAAAAAAACACAACAACAACAACAAGAAAACACAACACTGGAACAAGTGTAACCAGAAAAATCTTCCATCAAATTCCTGTTTGTTTGGAAGTGGTTCAGGACATCAGAGGATTAGTTCTACAAACATAAGAGTGACAACAGTGGCAGCTTCATGAGGGGGAAGGTGGTGAGACAGTAGAAATGTGCATTACGATTCTTTAAGCTCCTGTGGATGAGCACAGAATAATGTAGGACGTCTAAGGATTTTGCAGGAATAAAGTTCTTTACTGGAAATGAGCACAGATGAGTAGAAAGTGCTTGAGCTTTGTTTTTTGAATGCCCTAATTTGTTCATTTTTACCCTGAAGCTACTTGAAAAGTGTATTTCAGGCCAATCTGTCTCTTGAATATTTCCCAATTACTTACAAAGTAATAGACTCACAGAAAGGTAGTATCTAACCTTTTCTAATGATGCAGCTACTATTGCTAGAACATTTGCTAACTTCTTAGAAGGTAAATTTTCTTTTATCCCACAATTACAATTCATGTAAAATTTATATTT
Organism: Phylloscopus collybita; assembly: GCA_027886175.1. Classification (NCBI taxonomy): domain Eukaryota; kingdom Metazoa; phylum Chordata; class Aves; order Passeriformes; family Phylloscopidae; genus Phylloscopus; species Phylloscopus collybita. Next base: position 40,380,465 of record JAJNNQ010000137.1, on the reverse strand, counting down.
TAAAATGTTATTAATGCTAAGCATGCTGTCCCTCCTACAGCTATAGCGTGGAAAAGGTTATTCAACAAAACAGTGAAGAAAAAAAAGATTTTCCTTGATACATTAAAATACAGACTTCCAAATTTTGAAAAGAAATAAAAATCAAAAAATGCAATATGGCTAGCAAAAATTTCAGCATTGTTTATCTCATGTTGTCTTTCTGTGACAATATACATAGTAATAGGAAAAGGCTTGTGAAATTGAGAGCATGCTTTAAAGAAAGATACGTTCAGATGAAGACTTATGGATATATAAGTATGGTTACAAAAGGAAAAGAAGCAGTTAAGAGACACTTTATTCTTGAAATTTCATTTTACAAAGACTGCTCCAGACAAGTCATTTTGACACCTCAGCCCAAGCATGTTTCAGTGCCATCTAGCTAATGCTTAAGTTAACTGGCATCACTGCATAAGGATCTTTGTTTTCCTGCAAATATTCCTTCTTCAATTAAAAAAAAAAATTGAGAACTGGCATATTGGTTTTTCTTCAGATCCATCAGTGTGTTGAAGCATAAGGAATTTGGGTTGTTCTTGAAATACTTGAGCTTTGATGTATTTATGTGAGGAATGTTAAAAATGTAACCCCTAAAACCCTTTATGCTGTGACTGAGTTCTTGATCTGGACAGATCCACATGACTGAGTAGTTAAAATACTGCTCTTTCAACTACAAACATATTAGGTGTCATTATGCAACGTTTCTGTTAAACTGTTTTGTGGCAGACATCAATGGAAGAGTTGAGACAAAGAAAAAAAATAAAGGAAGACCATTTCAACTTGTTTTAATAAATGCAAAGAGTATTGATTTCTGCAGAAAAGAAATTTGTAAAAGCAAGTGAAGAACATATTTTGAAGAATGGCATGCTTTAAATCCTCTGAAACTTTGCCTCTGCCACAGTACAGGTTTCCATATAAGAAAAGACATCTTCAGTCCTGAATATGTCATTGTGGCTGTGTTTACACTAAGTAAAAACGTGCAAGCTCTTCCCAAATTTTAATCAAAATTCTTCAGAGTAAAATAATTTGACAGGCTGACAATTCTTCCTCCATCCTAAAACAGATGGAAGGAAAAATAGTTTCCTCTGACTCAGCGATGTGATTTTATATACCCTAAAAATCATAATTAAATCATAATGACCCAGTTTTAAATCCTTCTGGCTTGAAGGTGCACCTTTCAAACATCTTTAGAACTATCAGACTAGCTAACATATATCTGCTAAGTTATGACACCGAAAATCTCAGAAAATAGTAAATCTAGAACCAAAATATGCTTGTTTTCCTCTGCACAGGAACTGCATTTTGGATTGCAGACTGTGAGAGCATGCAAAATGAATATGCTCAGGGAAAAAAACCCAAAACATCAGCCGTTCCAAAACTCTGTTAGTGAAGTGAAAAACAAACAAACAACCCACCAAGAAGTTGCAAAGTTGCAAAAGCACCAAGTACAGGGTTGGGGATCATTGTACCAAGACTAAATGTATGTACTAGATAACTCTGCAATAAAGTAACTCTTTTAGTCCTATGTTCTTTTTTTGGTAATATTTAATTCATTTCCCTTTCCATACCTAGTAAACCCTAGTTTAACAGGTTTCTCAAAGGGCATTGCAAAACTTTTCAGGAAGGATATCCTGAAAAATAATAAATGTCACTGAACAAAACCTGGGTGAGATTAAGATGAAGTACAAGAACTTGCTCCTGAGACCTGTTGTGTTTCCACCTCTTGGGCAAAAGCAGGATCTAAAAGCTTGCTCCAGCAAACTGTTCTTTCCCTCCTCACCCTCCCAAGTCAGTCCCAGCTCTTCTGCTCACGCCCACCTTGATTCTCAGTGCAATACAGACCCCTTGATTCTCAGTGCAATACAGACCCCTCTTCTCTCCTCACCCTATCCACCAGCTGTCCCAACTCAAACTCCCTCTTTAGCACCCAGCTGGGACATCTCTTCTGTCTGCAGATTGGTAAGGAGTAAGGGAAGAGCAGGACAGGGCAGCAGTAAGCATGACAAGGGAGAAGGAGCTTTGCAAGGCATGTGTGTGTCAGAGAAATAACTCTCCCTGAAAAAAACAGAGCTGGTTATGTGGACTAAAGATGAGGTGTTTAGCAGTGACATTTTTGGTAGACTACACTGTTTTAGACTTAAGGACAATTTCAGATACTGAAGGCAGAGAGAGCACACACACAGTGAATTGACAGATTTGGCTGGATGAGCTACTAGAATAGCTACTTAAGAGCTCTCCCATTCTGCTAGGCATACAATCTCCACAACACCTAAAGAGACTACAACTTTTTTCATTGATTTGGGGGTTTTTGCTGGTTGGTTGGTTGTTGGTTTGGTGGGTTTTTTTGGTTTTTTTTTTGGTGGGTTTTTTTTGGTTTTTTTTTTTTTTTTTACCACTGCAATTGTAAATTTATCTGGTTGAATAAAGCAACTGTTCTTTGGCTGACCATGAGAGTTTCCAACTGACAAAAACCATCAGCTTACACAAACTGATCTCCTTTTGCAAATTAACAACCTTCATTGTTTCATTAACATTAACTGCTTAGGGATAAGCCTGAAAGTTTCCAGCAGAGTCTAAAGAGGGTTAAAACAGCTTTGAGAAATCCAAGCTTAGCTTTTGGGCTGGATAAACAAATGAAGAACGAAGGAAGCTACTTGGAGATATTTTTGGTTGGCTAATCATCTTTATGTTATCCGAAGTCAAAAGTTTTCCCTCAGCCTTCACTGGTCTGTACATCTCAACTGTAGAGACTGAAAAAAAAAAAGTATTACTAGATATGACCAATTGCTGTTTTCGCAGCCATAACCACAACTTTTTGACAGTATTGCCCATTAAAAAAAAAAAAAAAAAAGATATTAAGAGGATGTGAGCAACTGAAGAATCAGAACAGTCCCAATCATTCACCCAACATATAACTGATCTGAAAGTTATCCCACATTCCTCCACTGCATGTAGAAAATAAAACACATGGTGAAGAACACAAAGAGAAATTTTGTACAGTAAGCCTATGCTTAGTTACTGAAGTTACTGAATGTCCACAAGAGTTGTACTTTGCAAAGCAGCATCTCTCCATGACCAGCCAGTTCTCACAAGCCAAGCCTTCTGGGACAGTGTTGAGTCCACCTTTTTACCTAGACAGAGTTGTGCACATGGTACTTGGCCACAGAGCACATTAATAAACACTATGATAGAATATTCATATAATACTTTACCCTGGAAACAAAGTTAAAATAGGAATATGAGCCTAGAAAATGTAACATATTTATCTGAGAATGTAAAGCTTTTCTTAGTAATTAGCTTAGCTTTTTTACTTTTTCATGTCCATCTTGAATCCTACTTTGTATAGCCACAGGGCAACTAGAAAGAGCTTGTACAAAATGTTGCTGTCTTCCAAAGATTTATTTTAAGACCCTCCTATCAAGGAAATACTTTCATAAATTAAATTAATTTCATTAATTACTTTCACTGAAAGCAAAGGTAGGAATGTTTTTTTCTGCGTCATATAACAAGCACTTTATACAAATTAAACACAGTCTTGGGTGAACTCCTAAAGAAGATTAACAAATTTCAGAAATTATTTAGAAAGTGATTGTCTGACCCCACACAATTTTTGCACAATGATTGAAAACCATGAGTGTGTCTTCCATTGTCAACACTGACATTCTGTTGACCTATGAGATTAGACAACCTGTCCAGTGGATTAAAGTAATTGTATTAATTCCTAGATAAATATGTCTAATGGGAATTCTGCCTGGTTTGGCCATCATGGCTGAGCTGTGGCACTTCCATCAAGTTGTCAATCATCTGATAGCTTTCAGGATTCATGACCCTGCTGGGAAATGCTGGGTGGTGCTTTATCAGGTGCAGCACTCATACAGAGAGCAGGAGGAGGGAAGCAGCAGGGGAGGCACTGGGCAAATTTTTGGAATCTGACCTTTTGCTTTGGGCACCTCCTTGAATTTTTGCCTTGTCCCAGGTGGCCAACAGCCATGCTATTTTATAGAAATCTTTTTTTAAGTATGTGTGAAATGTTGCAGTGCAAGTTCCTAATGGCTTGCACATCTGGTATAATAAGCAAACACGGCCCACGTGAGGCCCCAATTTGCAGACCAGAGTGGACCTGTACAGGTGGGAAACAACCACTGCTTTAGGAGAAAACCTCCATTGTGCCAAACTAACATAGCTGCAGCAAAGAGTGATCTGCTGATGAGTAACTGCAAGACCTGTTGGCAGACGTATGGGGATAGAGCAGGTTTTCATAACACTGCAGTGGCCAGTGCAGCAGATAAAGCATGAATGAAGAAACTTAGCACTGAATAGCACAGATATTTCCTCCAAAAATATGAAATACATATATGTAAATCACATTTCTTTGAAGACTAGGGTATTTCCAATCTTTACACTGCTTTCTTTATGGTTATTGTAATCTGACAAAACTGACTGGAGTCTGATACAGTTAACCTACATAAAAGAAGGGGAAGATCTACCACTTAGTTTAACTGGCATTCATTCCCCTTGAAGGAATGAAGGCTTAGTGCAATCTGAAAGAGACGTAGATGAGAAAAATTACTAAACAACTCTTATAATGGAGTTTAATTTAGAGTGTAAAATTACAAATTGAAAAGTTTCAATTTTACCACTAGAAAAATTATCGTATTTTGAAATTCTTCCAGCACCAGGCCTTTTCTTGACACAAACTGATCTTCAAAATTTCAAGACTGAATATTCCACATTTTTTTTTCAGAGTAAGTCCTATTTGGAAAATTTCTCCGTAAAGGAATCTCGCTGACAGAAAGAGATGTCTTCTAATATTGCTGGTCTCTTATAAACTTTATAAAAGGACTCCATTCATACTTGAAACCTAAAACCAAATAGAGTAGATCCTTCAAGGAAGAGGCATTTACACTATAAATGCCATTTACAGACAATCCCATTCCTTCCTATTTCTCGCCCTGAAACTCTTGTGAGCTGTTTAACTGTAGTTTAATTATATTTCCAAAAATGTATGAATAAACTTATAGCAAACCAGCCTATAGAAATTAAGCTTTTTAGAGGATAGCTACTTGTGGAAATCAAAGAAACAGTCTACTATTATCATTCCTAATCCACAGAAAAAGAATCTAGACAGAATAATGAACATGTCTAGGGTAATAACGGGTCAGTGGTAGAAGCTGAAAGAACCTGACATTCCTTTAAATTCTTCTCATCTTGCCACAGCAGTTTAATGCATGTTGGTAAACACAGCATATGGAAAGTGTTTTAACAGAGATACTAAAGTAGAGAGGGGAAAAGGCAAATATTGTCAGATTCCTCTGGGGAAAATCTGCAATTTGTAGTACTGCTCTGTGAAATAAAAATTCCTTTTTCTGGTAAATTTCTGTTATAAATTTTAAATTTTAAATTTCTGTTATAAATAAAAAAAAAAGAACACAGTCACATTATTTTGCCCTTTCCTCATCACTTTTTCTAGAATTGACAAAAGCTTCTATAACTATTACGAAAACAAAGCAAATTTTAATATATTATTCTACAACATTAAAGCATTTAAAAAACTGCTAACCATTTTTAAGAAGCATTTCCTTCAACTACAGCCATTATTTCATTTTCAAAGCAAAAAGAAATGTTTTCTTTGAAAGCTCTGAAGTAGCTTTAGAAAACCTGTAAGGGATTGAGAACTTTGATCAAGTAGCCACAGAGAATATTGTGTCTTAAACATTACAAAGAAAGGAAAAAAAAGGGGGAAAGACAATTGCTGATGATCATCTTGGTAACATTTTTTAAGAGACTGGCAAAACCAAAGGATTAAGTGACTCCATGTCAAACAAAAGATTAAGTATCACTCCTTTATATAGTGATTCATAAATACTAGAAAACTTAAAGAACATTTTTAATAGCTCCTGTAAGCAATTAAAACTTTGGCCACAAACTGGAGAATCTTTCAGCTAATTGATGTGCATTTCTCTTCATAAGGTATAAAATGAACTTTCATGTACATGCATAGGATTCAAACGTTCCCCAAAACGTTCACTGATTACTGACTTGGAATTCCCATGAAAAAGCAAGAGAAAGCAAAATTATAAGAGACTACAACATGACTTGGGTCTTAGTGAGCACAGGTCTACATGGAGACCTGTTTTGTAGCAATCAGTTTTAAGCATTGCCTTTAAAAATAAATTTTAAAACAGACTGAAAACACACCTTCTGACAAATCCTATTTGGTTATTTGTTTCTGAATATTTTGAATGAGGAAGGTTTTGAGTATCAGTGACGAGGACTGAAAGAAAATTTTGTTTTCAATTTAGATGTTTCAACAGAATACCTCCCTACTTCTGCCCTTGAGGAGTAGGAATATGTATCAGCATAAAGCTTATGTATTTCTGGAGGAGTGTGAAAGAAACAAACAAAAAACCACAACTAGTTTGCAAACACTAGCATGAACGAAGTCTGCTTTCCCCTGAATGCACATACCATGGCAAGAGACTTCATGCCTGATACAGAACTCAGAATGTGTTTCTGCTGCTTGGATTTCCAGTATCTGAAAAGGTGCTCCTGAATTATTTTCCCTCAGGGAAAGTTGTCTCTTCTCTATTCCTATTACAATTTTAATGAAGCTTTTAAGTGCTTCACCTTTGAGAACATTGTTCCTTTGTCAAATTGGCTTCCCCTTAACTGATGGACAGGAAGTCAAGTAAACTTGACTTACTAAAGTAAGTAGAAAGGTGGACAGAAATTCCAATCATATTAATACAATCTGTGGTTTTTAAAAGAAGCTTAAACTAAAACCAGTTTCTGAGACAACACCATCCAGAGATTGTTACCTTGCTTGTTACCTTCTGTGAGACAGAAAATTAGCAATTTTTATCTATAGTTCAGGAATATCAAACCTATTTTCTGTCACTTTATGATCTGTGCTAAATTTTGACCTAAGAAACATTTATAGGTAGGCAATAAATCCTAGAAGTACATTTGGAACTAACGTCAAGTGAGTAACAAGTAACGTCAACTTGTCAAGGCCACTTCAGGAGGATACTGGGAGGAAAGTATTAAAAATGTTATTTTGTTGAATAGGTAGGGAGAAGATAACACTGAGATGTCTAAAAATTCCAAGCTTCAATTTTTATTAGGAAGAGCTTTGAAATTAAATTTCTTCTAGAGCACAAAATAGAACTTGAAGATTTAGGAATGGAAGATACTCAGAAGGAAACACAATTATGCTGATCACCTATAATTGCCAGACATGGGGTTTAATATATTTCTATCTCTCTGCTTCCAGTACGTGGCATCAGGTCCTTGGTTCTTAGAAGAAGTCTTCTAAATGTCTTGTCCCCTGGCCCCTCCACACAAGGAATTACAGTGCTGAACTAGTCCATTCCCATGGTTCCTGGAGCCCCCAGTGATTGTAACAGACATCCTGGTACCCCTTGCAGTGCTGGGCTGACAGGATGGTACTTTACTGGTTCATGCCTGAAATGTGCTACCAGCAGTCATGTGTGCACTTACAGATTAGATGCTAGAACTGTCAGCTTATCTTTTCCCACTGGGTTTTTCTTAGGCTACTTTAGTGATGCAGATCTCAACAAGCTTTACTCTTGCTTGCTAATTGAGGAGTGCCCTGGGGTCTGAAGACTGCATTATAAATATAGTGACTGATCAACTTTCATTAACGATGTTACCTTCAGACTGACAAGTTTGGTTTTAAAGCGGTATCATACAAAACGTAGTTCATAAAACAAATGGCAGGGGACTTCAGCTTTCTGTAAAAATGTATTGTAACGTTCACTAATTTTGAGGGACGGTATTTTCCCATTTAGGAATGACAGGTGGAGGAAGTGAGAACCTCCCGGTGCTTCACACACTTTTTTAGATTGATTTATTTGACAGGACTTTCTGAGATAACTTTCTGAGAGGTTGGTAATATCCAGAGATAAACAATAAAACATTAAAATATGCTGAAAGTTCTGCTTATCCCCTGAACTCAAAAAAATCTGCTGCCACTCAGTTGTCTCGGTGTTCTAATCAGTTGTTAGCATTTCCGAAAATAATAATTGACAGTATAAAGATTGGTCAAATACACATTTTTAAATCCTTCTTTCTAATAAGACACTCTACTAGACCTAGAGAGCAACATACACACTGTTCAATCTTACTGACAAAGTAACTCTTCACATGGTTGAGATATATGTGGGCAATTAGCAGGTCTTTCAGGTTCAGCAATTTTTTCCTACTTCATTTCCTTGCTGGAATTTTCAAGACTAGACTTTTAGATAAGACTTCAAACTTTTTGGCTTTAGGTTATCATTGACCACATTAAAACAAGAATGAAGAGTTGGGTCTTTGGGACAGTACAGAGCTAACACGAGAGCAACTGGGTTTTGTCTTTCCTAAAAGAAAGCCTTCTATGGCAAATTTACAGTCTTGGCATGTATAAATTAATAATAGGTTTGGTCTGCATTGTTCTTCTAAAGCAAAGGGCTATTTTGCAGAAACTAGCTAAATAAAAGTCTTGTTCACATCTTGGCCCGATCTGTTGTATGTTTATGACAGAGTCTGGACTGACATATCTTTCCAATAAGCTTCTACAGCTAACTTGTAGAACCTCTCTTTCCTTAAGATTTACATTTTTATAAGACATGTTTCTTCTAACAAAGCATGAAGGTAAAAACAAGCTCTTAAGATATCAGACTCTGAACTAGGAACACGTTCCACTTACACAATTTATCTATTTTTTTTTCCTCCCGAAAATGAACCTTCCCGATCTGGTTCTGTTCACACCACATAAAAAGCCTTCCATCTTGATTTGAAGGAACATTGTCAACACCCGGTATAAGAGGTTCATTCCTTGCCAGAGAATATGAAAGAAATTCCCTTCAAGCACTATGTCTATATTATTCAATTATTTATAAATTAACAGTGAACTGTAATCATCATGCTCAACTTGCATATTTTGTTTTCTCTTATTAAAAAAAAAAATTAAAAGCATCTAGCCCACAATTTTATGCTGCTTTTTTCTGGTTTCTTAAATTTTTTAGCCATAATTATCTCATGTGGAAAAAATTCTGAAAAAAAATTCTCGCTTTTAAATATTAAAATGTTATATATCAAGAAATAATTTCATTCTTGCATTATGGCAGAATACACAGCCCACAGAATCTATTTCAATGACAGTTTCTCTCCTAGCATAGCAAACAGATATTCAGGTTGAACTCACTGATCCTTATCTTCAGGAAGATATGGAAGGACACACTTTCATAATTGGCATCTGCAAATTATTCCTCTTCTAATATCCAGTTTTTTATTTTGCAACACCACCACCCAAAATTTCTTTATACACTTGTCCTTTTTTCAAACAAACCCCCTGCATTAACTAGCACTTTCTTCAAACAAATTTTCATATCCATATTTTTAATCAGTTTTTGGTAGTAGTTCCTAAATGGTTGCATCTATCCTCATAAAACACAGGACTATAAGCCCTCTTTAATGCAATCCCAAGGGCAGTCTTCTAAAGTAACAGCTAATAGCATAAGTTAGCAATACTTTGAAGCATTAAGTGGAAGATAGGAATGGCAAAGCTCTATCCTGACTTTAGGTATGGTAATTATTTCCTATACCTGAGTGAACATCTGTGATCATTAGTTTTAGATTACAATTTCTCAGAAGAAAATCACTCTGATTTCTTAAAGCCACTTTGAAATTGCACATCATTAAAATTGGGTCGCTTTCCAGTTCCAAATGTGTATTTGAGCTCAACAGAGCACCTATTAAAGAAACATTTGGCATCATAAAAATTGCAGCAGACGGGCAAGGTGCAAAGAGGCACAGGTGTTGAATCTAGTATGTCAAAACCAAAAAAACACCCCTTTCCTTTTCAGATCCTGTGTTCTAGTAAAAGGACAAGATACAGGACCACAGAATATGCTGTGGGGACCCACATATGGGAAGGGACTCACAAGCATCAATATTGCCTCTTTGCCCTGCACAGAATCATCCTTAAGAGTCACACCATGTGCCTGTTGTCCAAATGCTTCTTGAACTCTGTCAGGCTTGGTGCTGTCACCACTTCCCCAGGTTGTGCTCCAGTGCCCAACCATCCTCTGTGGGAAGAACCCTTTCCTGATGCCCAACCTAAACCTCTCCTGACACAACTTCAGGCCATTCCCTCAGGACCTGTCACTGTCCCCTCAGTTTCCTCTTCCCCAGGCTGAATAGACCAAATGACCTCAGCTATTTCTCACAGCTTCACTCAAGGCTCTTCATCATCTTTGTTCCCATCTTTTGGATGCTCTCTAATAGTTTAAGGTCTTTCTTACATTGTGGTGCCCAAAACTACCCCAGCACTTCAGGTGAAGCCGCCCTGGTGCAGAGCACAGCAGGACAATCCCCTCCCTTGCCCAGCTGGCCATGCTGTGCCTGATGTACCCCAGGACAGGGCTGGCCCTCCTGGCTGCCAGGGCACTTACACCTAAGTAGACTTTCATGAGGAGTTTATATTTCTGCAATTAACAATTGGCTGTAGCAGCCAGCTACTGGAGGAATATATCAACTTGCCAAAATACTACATGTAGAAAACATGACACTTAAGTTTTTGCAGCTACTGACACTATCAACAGGGGAAAAAAAATAGGAAAAACATTACTTATTTCCTTTAATGCACAGAAAAATTAGTTTCCTTAAAAAAGAGTTCTGGTATTTCTAGTTAGAAAATTTTGGAGCCATTTTGCTGCATCTCTTCATGTTGACAGGCATGGAAGAAGTCTGTTGATGTGAGGCAGTATGGCTTTGGGACTCACAAAAAGGTTAAGCCTGCATTTTCAGACATGTACATCTGGGGTTCTTTTAAATATTTTTTTTTTAGAAAAAATATTAGCATTTTAAATTATTTGTGTATCACAGCAATATAACATTTAATCAAAATACTGTAACCATGCCCAGAGGATGAGCAAGAAAGCACAGCACCTGACAGACGGACTTAAAAAGCTCCCCCTGAGGGTTTGAAGCTGTCTGCTACACTACAAGCAAAACAAATAACTGTATTAAAACATGAATTTATTAGCCCATAGAGGCAGTATGTTGATTGCTAATCACCATGGAATGGAAGGTCACGTATCAAAAAAGATTTTCTAAAATTTCACTTTTCATTACTCTGCCAAAATTTACAAGAAAAAGTACAAACACTGTCTATGAGGACAGAGGAAAGGAGCTCTATCATCTGGCTGATAAGAACAATTCTGCTGATTGATACAGAGATATCTGACCTGTATAGGTTCCCAAATTTTCATACACTCAACTTTCCAATTAATGTGCTTTTTTTCCACCTTTACTAATTTTTCCCTTTTTTCCTTATACTTTCAGCAGATAGTCCAAAGACCTGGACTTAAGCAGGCACTGAAATTCTTTTATTCTAAATATCACAGGGAGAAAACCAAACATTTTAATTAGGATTGGTAAAGACCTGAAGTTAAAAAGATTGAGCAATAAGGACTAAGTCAAAGAGCACTGTCTTCATTAATAAACCTACTAATAAATCTCTGCTGCTTCAGAGTAAGGTTTTATTCTCAGACTGAATTCATTCCCAGTAGGAAACCAGGCTACAAGGAGATATCCATACCATGTAGCTATTACACAGACATACCCCCTCCTTAGTGGATGTAGATGTGCAGTCACAAATATGAGTAGGGCAGATTAACAGTGAAGAAGCTACACTAACACCTGTATCTTCAGTATTTCACCTGATGATGCCAGGGGTAATTAACAGAGCACAGAGGAGCCATCTGGGTATTTCAGAGCCTTGGAGACCAACCTGAGAGCACAAGGACACATCAAACCTTTTCACTGCAGTGTGACCACAGATTGCTGACAACACACCATACCATGAGCAGGGCAGAGCCAAGGCAGAAATGGTTGTATAATAGGATATACAGCTAATATAGTACCTTAAATATGGAGGTCTGTGTTGGAGTACAAACCATTTTTTGGTATGTAAATTAAAAAAACCAACCTTTTTTAAATCCATCGAAGTTGCACTTAGAAACCACATCTTCAAATTACATCAACACAGAGCTATCAAACCAATAATTAAAATATAAACAGACATTAATTGTGCTTGCTCTTTTTTGGGGTTTTTTTGTGAGGTGTTTGTTTGTTTGTTTGTTTGGGGGGTTTTTTTGTCTTTTTGTTTTGTTTTGTTGTTGTTTTTTTTTCTCCAAAAAAATTTGGATTACATGTAATACCTAAAGTATAAATGTAGGTAGAAAGTGGGATTATAGATATCAAGTAATCTGCCACAACTGCAGCCAGGACATAGTTTTATCTGAAAGTAGCCTAACACTGAGTAAGAAGTACAACTTTGAGCAAGTAAGGAATTTTTCTTTCCCTTTTTCAAACTTCAGTATTAGAGATGAAATCCTGAAAAGATTTATTCTACAGATTTGCAAAACACAAAGTAAATTAAAAGTTTACAAAGTTTGCCTCTAAATTATTAACACTTCCTTCTTATTTTGAAGGGTCTGAGATGATAATAGTGCTAATTTGTTTTGACTACAAGGTGTCCTGACAAAGAAAGGGCTCATAAATACTTAGGTCAAATTATAAAATTAGCAGATATGTACCATCTGGCCAGCCTCTAACTTTGTGCACTAGTATCAGTTTAGTATGAGGCAGCCAAGGACCCTACCAACTTACCGTGCCTCTACATCCATTTTTGCAGCCTGTACCAAGGCCCCTAAAGTTAGCCAGCTTTTACAGAAGTTGACTGAAAAAATTAATTGTGCTTTTCCAAGCAAAGATGTCACTACCAGAACAAACATATATGAAGGGGGTGTGGTTGGGGGATTTTTGTTTGTTTTGAGGGAGTTTTTTAATTTTGGTTTTTTTGGGGGGGGTGGATTTTCTTCTTTTCTAGCTTGGTGTGGGGCAGGTTGGGTTAGTATGGTATTGTATGTATGTGAATCAGTAGGAGCTCAGAGGAGGTGCAAAGAAAGCAAGGTAAAAGTATATATTATACAGGTACCTTCTAGCTGAAAGGGGTTTAAAACTGAGATAAAGAGACATAGTTTGGTATTTTTTGTTCTGGAAGAAATTATCCTTGGGATTTTCTTTGTAACTAAACAGGATTGCATAATGGAACCTGGTATATTTCAACCCATATTCTACACCAGAATTACCCACAAACTATCAAGTTCTTGGCTAACAGCTCAGATCAGAAGAGATAAAAATGTAATTGTTTAAACAAAGAAACAAAGAAAAATCACTCCACAAGATTGCTAATGCTGATTTTCTACAGTTAGATAATAATAGATAATTTTTGGCAGATAAACAGCCAAAAATGCTATACATGAAGTAATCCAAAGAAGCAAGAATTAAAGCTTAAAAAAATTGGCATTTCTTCTGTTTTAAAACTTGTGAGAGATATTTTGTGGTGATGTTTTGCTACTTTTAATAATGTTTTAAGGAGAAAAGTGTCTAAGTATAGAAACAGAACTAAAATAAATATGTATTTTAGGAATAAACAATACTCCCAAAATCCCTACTAAATGAACACTACTATTGATGCAACCTTCATTGTACTCTACAGCAGTACAAGCTGCCCAGGATACTTTTAAAACATGCAGACTAAAACATGCAAAAAATTTATCCATAACCCCCAAGGTCCTGTTTTCTGGGAGAGGAAGAATTTACAGCGATTCAATACAATTCTACCCTCTCTTTTCCCTTACTCCCTCATTGCCTTTATTAACTCAATACGTCCCTACACACTCAGTTTAAAGACTTTGTTGCTATGGGAATTTATTTCCATATTTTATTGTCAAGGAGAAAAATGAGATTTTGGTGATTAAATATCACAGAAGCTCTGACTTTTGCACAACCTAATCAAATCTACAGCCCTAAAAAATAAAAAGACAAACTCAAAATTTGTGTATGTCTTTGAAAGTCTTACAGTTCTGATCATAAAAAGGTACATATGTTCTACCTGGCATTTAAAAGCCAGGTACAAAAATTCTCTCTCCTTTCTCCCAAAACCTTCTGATAATTTTAACATAATTTCCCCATGTGCATTTTCAATTCATTTCCCAGAAACTCAAGAATAAAACATGTTTTATTTTCCCTTTCTCCCAATGAGGACTATCCACACTATCAAGAGATTCTTCTCTTTTAAGGTTACATTCGTGGTTAGTGAGGCTGGAAATTGACCTAGTAGCAACTGACCCATAAAGACAGCTACAAAATTGCAAGCATGGGTTCCTTCTCTCCCGGTAACTAATCTATACTGCAGCTGGAAAAAAAGAAATACATGCAATAGGTACAAAATACTGTCCAGTTCCTCCAGTAAATACTCCAAAAAGTGTTTGCTGTCTTCTATCACAACTGGCTATTTCCACTGTTAATCTCATACACTTGTACTTCCCCCCTTTTTAATATTGTAACTGTCTACACAGGTTAATATTTAGAACCACTCACTTAGAAAAAGCACATATGTAATCATTAAATCATTACGATTTAAATGAAACTGAGCATAAGCCAGAAAGTTGAAAACGAAAATTGAAGTTGAAAAAAAAATAACCCTTGTGGCTCAAGGTTTCTCTATGGCTCTGCTCCTCCAAAAGTTCTCCCAGGTTAGGAATCAGACCTCATGTTTATGTACCAGGAATGACTCTCTCTTGTGTAGGAGTCTAGGAACACAACTGAGGATGCAGCTCTCTAGAACAGACTCAGGCAATGCTGTCAGAGGACTACAGTGCTGAAACTTAGATGATCACAGTTCAGATGCTCAAAAAATCAGGAGCCTGACCTTCACACTCTCAGCAGCCTTATCTTTCCCAAAGGTGATGTAACAAACTGCTGGAAGCCAGAACACAGAGCATCCAGAAGCTGCACCTGCTCCCTAATCTAACTGATTCTGATTGAGGACATACTTGAAGGTTTTCCCTCTTCTGGCACTAATAATGTATGCCTGACTTCTGGAAGCAAGAGGTTTAGCTTGCTATTTAGCTGTGATTGACCAAGTGCAATGGGTTCATTAGGTAAAGTTCACCAGGAGTCACAAGCATTCTGCACTTCATCAGACCAAGACATTCAGGTGTCTAAACATGACATTAGGAGGCTAATGTAAAGTACTTAGGATTGAACACACAGGCACAGGTATGAACTTTCTGTGTGACAATTAACAAGTACAGTCCATACTTGATGAATACAACCATGAATGCATGCATTTTAACCATGGCACTATACCAGGTTCAAGCAGAAAGGCATAATTGCTGAGGCAAATCTGCACAAAAGGAATTAGACCAAATTGCAATGCTGTTTAACTCATTAAAACACCACTGAGCTTTAGCACTGGATCGTATTTTTCCCATTCTGTGGACAGTACCCTGTCAACTGACCCATGGGAGAAAAGCAGAGCCAGAGGGGAAAGGAACACTGCTTTCTAGCTAGTGAACAAAACGAAAACTGAAGATTGGCCAAAGCTACATATATTTCTTATCCCTCAATGTTTGCAGAAACCCAAGTCCCTCTACCACAGCATAAAATACATTTAAGTATTAAACTTACCTACCTGACTAACCCTAGCAACAAGCATGAAATTTAACTGTTCTTTAATACTGCTATTTTAAACAGGATATTTGTCAGCTTCTAGGAAAACAGTTTTAAAGAGTTTCTTTAATTAGGGAGCTAACTAATCACCAAGATTAAAAAAACCCACATCTGTAACAATGCCTAATATTCTGAAACTCAGTTGTTAGACAATACGATAAGCTTCGTGCTTTCAACTGATACCTTAAATATTATGAAAACATTAAAAATTAGGAGTAACATTTTGTGATTGATTTTATTTGCAAATATTTTGTAGAGTCTAAAGTAGCGAGCCCCCCCATACCCTGTAATTAAAACCCACCATGAAAAAATCATGCTGTTAATGTCAGTACTTGGCATGTAACCTCAGAAAGAAAAATAAGTGCTAACAAAAACTATGCAAAACCTGTGGAAACTTTCTTACCTTGTATCTCTTAAAGAGATCCCTTTTAAGCCAGGGAGAATGTGCTGGTTTTGTCTGAGATAGAGGTAATTTTCTTCATAATAGTTAGAATGGGGCTATGTTTGGCTTTGTGCTGGAAACAGTGTTGGTGTCACAGGGATGTTTTAACTATTGCTGAGCAGTGCTCACAAGCATCAAGGCCTTTCCTGCCCCTCACACCCCACCTGCAAGGGGGGTGGAGGTGCACAAGGAGCTGGGAGGGGACACAGCCAGGGCAGCTGATCATAGGGTGTTTCTGACATATGGCATCGTGCTCAGCATATAAAGCTAAGGGAAGGGGCAGATAATCAGAGTGATGGTGTTTGTCTTCCCATGTAATGGCAGTGCATGATAGAGCCCTGCTCTCCTGGACATGGCTGAACACCTTCCTGCTCATGGGAACCAGTGAATGAATTCCTTGCTCTGTTTGCACACATATCTTTTGTTTTACCTTTCAAACTACCTTTATCTCAGTCTTTGGGTTTTCCCCTTCCTCATCCTAAGAGGATGGAGTGAGCAAGCAGCTGTGTGGGGCTGAGGTGCTGGCTGAGGTTAAAACACAACAGGGAAGAATGGTGCAACACAGCATATTTTGTATGCTACCATGCAGTATGAATTTTATGCAGGACTGAAGACAGTAACAACCTTTCTGGGGCAAACTAACCTCTCTGGTAAATTGAAGATTCTCCACAGTTCCTGTAAATATGAAATGCCTTCTCTCTTTTGTTATTTACTTACTCACTTATTAAAGAAGACTTTGCTTTTTTTCATCCTTCTAGAGAGGCATTCTCAAATACAGGCTCCTAAATATTGCATAGATAAAAGTAATGGGGATTTTAGTAACAATAACAATGAAGATATTACAGATATAATATTAAAATATAATCCATATCATTCCAATGTCAGCAACTTCAGCAAGACATCTTACAATTCCTCATATTTAACAAGATACAATTCTGATAAACTTGCCTTAGGATGCTGTATTTCTATCATACGTGATCTGTTCCAGTGGCTTAAATCACCCCATGGAAATATTTTCAGGAAACAACAGCTATTTATACATATTGATGCCCAATTCAGTACCACTCCACCAGCATCACAGGGACCTGCAGGAGATCAATATCTCTGAGAAGATAGTGGAGGCTAATCTTGCTTTTCTTATTTCAGGATCAAACAGAAAAGCTGCAAGGAGCTGTGGGAACTACAGGAAACAGCAGTATTAGCTGCTTGAAATTGTCAAGGGAGAAGTAAATTGGAA
Source organism: Phylloscopus collybita (assembly GCA_027886175.1). NCBI lineage: Eukaryota > Metazoa > Chordata > Aves > Passeriformes > Phylloscopidae > Phylloscopus > Phylloscopus collybita. The sequence goes on along the minus strand of JAJNNQ010000137.1, from coordinate 40,363,165 downwards.
AAAGCTTCTTTTGTCTAGGAAATATCGGGAGGCGGGGGGAGTGATGGTCAAGACCACACAGGCCTCATGCTGTTGCCATCCAGCAGAGTGAAGAGAAAAGCATCAGCCTGGCTCATCCACAAATATGAGCAATGTATGTGCAGGCACATTGGCCTCATCATCTTCAGCACTTCGTACAGCCATAAAGCTGACAGCAAAATTAACCCCCAGCTGACTACTGCAGAATGAGAGATGCTAGGGATAAATGGGCCCCAGCTTGCAATGGAGCCCCCAATCTCTTCCACAGTGCTTGAAATGCTAAGGGTTACCCAGCCCAAAACGCAGTATTTAACAGCTCAGTGCACTTCAATATGTGGCTCTTGTTAGACAAAATGAATCCGTGAGAGGTCAAATCATGTTTTGAAGCTGTAAGTTATCTATTATTTTTAAATGGAATAAAAGCAGTCTCTATGAAAAGCATATTTACTAAATATCTGACTCCAAGGATGAAGTCTGTCCTGTAAGGGAGTAGCTGCTGCCCTAACAGTCTAAACACTGTCAATGTTATAATTCAAAGGCATGGAGACAAGACCGGACCACGATCACCCAAAAGAGAAATAACTTAAAAAATAATAGGTTTCTGATCAGTTGTGCCAAAATATCAAGACTTCTCGGTAAGTTCAGCATAATAAAATTCCTTAGATGGTGGGAAATGAGCAGAAAATAAACCATTGAGTTATATTTTAAATAATTACGAAACACTACTGCAAAATAGCATAACTTGCAAATGGAGAAGAGATTAACAATAAGCAACACTGACTACTACATTACTAAGGCTTTAGAGCTCCTCAGAAGAGAAGGATAAAACTGCAAATTTAAATCAAGAGCAGCATTTTATTTTGACATTGCTTTTCAAAGCACAATAGTTTTAAAAGTAGCAACTTAAAGGACAAAAGAATGCAGAAATTGGCTTACTTGAAATTAAGAGTGTTCTCAAAAATCAGTAGCTTTATCTAATACCCAGCAGCATATCATCCACAACTAAGACCATCCCAAGACCATAAAAGAAAGAAGAGTTTCATAAAACTTGGTTTGGTGGTTGACCATGTCATCCATGGAGGCCCCAGGTTTACATCATTACCTTAAATAAAATATAGGCCTCCAATAAAATTGTCTTTTACAAAACCAGTACTGTTATAATAGCACAGGAGGCTAGATAATGCATCCTGCAATCCAATTTGTGGTTCATGTTAAGCTATAGACACCAATAACTGATTCCACATGTGAGACAGGCCTCCTGGAGGGGGATTTTAATCAAGTAAGTGATGGGAAAAGATACATTTCCTTATTTTGGTACAACAAACCCTCTGTACTGGTAGTATGTTGATCTGGTAAAATGTTACTGTATTGTAGCAGTGCAACATTAGTAGAACTTACATCTGGTTTAGTTATTTCTGTATGGCAGTTTGTACACATAAGCCACAGAGCAATAAATACTTTATCATTACCGTTATATTAAAAATGAGCTTTAAATCCATTTGCCCCATTTTTTTTTAACTGCCAATGTTATTCAGATCCACTCACACTTTAAAAAAACAAACAACAAAACAACCAAGCAAACAAAAGAAAACCTAAAAAACCCACAAGGTGAAAAAAGAGCAGCACAGTAGGGTTTGTATTAGCTTTGGACTTTATTAATTGGACAGAAGACTGTTGATTAATGCTTCTGTACTCAAGTTGAATATTGAAAGTACATAACAATTAAGCCTCTGTATTTGCATATTTTCTGTAATAACAAACGATCACAGCTCTCTCCCATATTTAACCTCCCCCTCCATCTTACACCTCCGGTGATTTAACTTGCACAACTCCAGCTGCTGACAGGTATAATCTCTGATACCTATCACACCTGACAACTCAATCTGCATACCTGCTATGCAACTTACACTGGAAATTACTCAAGGTCTAGAATGCTGAAAAATAATAATAAAAAAAAAGAAGTCTAACTTACTTCCACAAGGAATGCTTTACCCCAGTAGGACACCACTTTTTCAATTGCTCTCATTTCAGACAACTCATTTATAACTGCAATAAATACAATTCCATTAAAATCGTCTGAGACGAAGACAGTGAATACCTTCCTGTCAGCTAGTCAGAATAAAACAGAGCTAACCAAATGAAATGGAGTCTAGACTGACAACTTTTCCAGCCAGAGTGAGAGCATCACAGGCAGACAGGAATACAAGACTTGGCGAAAGAAAAAAAATCAGCAGCCAAGTTCTACTGAATAACCAAAAAGAAAAGAGATGGATAGTTTAATAAGTGGCTACGATAAAAAAAATTTAAAATACCTTAAGAATAGCTTCTAAATAAGGGGTAGCATTAATCTGCTCAGCTAGTAGTCCAGCTGTGGAGCTACCTTGTTTAGAAGTCCTGCCAGTCTACTCAAATTGCACTGGGATGTCTTCATGTTCTCAATGTGACAAATCAGGATGCACATGATAACTAGTTCTGTGTAGTAGCCATCATCTTATATAACTGGATACTTGGCCCAAAGATAAGAGACATAATGGAAAAAAATAGACTTGTCCCCCCATACCATATCCTACCATCAGCCAGAGCATTTTTCAGGTTGTTTGTACCAGTTCATACTTTACTGACCATCCTGAAGATGGTCAATAGTTTTGCTATTCTTTAAACATAAATAATTTTGTCTCACTTTCCCCAGTGGTATATTCTGAAAAATGTCATAGTTTTCAAAGTTGAAAGCCATAGTCTGGCAGCATACCAGCCCAGGTCCTTAACCAGCCACTCCCCCAAGTCCATCTCTCTCCGTTCCTTGTTTCTGTGCCCACACTGCATCCTTCCTCTGTCAGTCAGTACAGTCGTTTGTAGGGCAGTGACAAGAACTGAATATAACTGAACCAATTCAGGTTTAAAGTAACTCCTAAAAGATGTATCTGGGATATTTGGGGAAGGGGTGTGGTATTTAAAGGGTTTTCTTAACCTGCATTTCCTCTCAGTTCAGCTTGCAGCACAGCCTAGGAAACAGCTACATCAGCTCAGCTGGACAGGGCTGAGCTAAAGGTTAGGTAGACTGAAAGGGATAGGACCTCTTACCATTCCATTACAAAGCATTCAGTTACTGCTTACTTAGGTTGCACAGGCTTGAGCTAACCAACTTGTAAAGTATTTTCCTTTCTTCCTTGGCTCCATTCTACACTATCACACTCCAACACACTACAAAAGACTACAACTTTTTCCTCAGCTGACCTTTTTGATGTCTTTTTTTTTCCCTTTTTCCTGAAGTTGCCCTCTCCCAATATTACACTAGGAAAACACAAAGAACAAATTCCAGAACAGATGTCTGGACACAATTCTTTCTAATTTGTTCAGGCGAGCAGCACTCAGCCAGAACCTATGTGCAAGAAACATGCAGCCTAGTAATTTAATGAATTAAAAAATGCACTTCTGGCCAATTAATTGAAATATTCCTATTTTCATTCAATGCAGTCTCTCCCTGTAAAACTGTCTCCAGCAAAAATCAAATCTCCACAAAGGTCTGTAACCTACAAAACACAGAATTACTATTTCTAGCAATACAGATGAAAAAATAAATTTTCAAAGACACCAGCTTTCTGTCCAAGACAACTCTGATGCTGGGTGCAAAAAAAAAAACAACAAAACAAACTCACAAGCCAGGCATCCAAATTTAGAGCTTCACACCTAGGAGGAGAGACTTTGTATTCAAAAAAATTAGGATGTGGAAGCTTGGATTTCACCTGTGTCATTCAGGTCTCTTCTGGACCAATTTTACTCTGCCCTTAGTGTGGAAAAGGAGGAAAAGGGTGAGAACAAGCTTTTCTCAATTAAAAGTCCATCAGAAACATCTGTAAAGATTGTGGGTTTGAGTAATGAGTGTTCAGTAATAAAAGCTTTCTAGATGTTCAGAATTTTCTGTCATATGAATGTTTTTACCACTGTTTAATTCCATAGGATAGAGTAACACTTGAGTTATTAACTAAACTCCTTGAAGCACTTGAAAAAGTCTCATCTTCACACCTTTCAGTTAGAAAAGCCTGCTGTTGCAGATGCACTTTAAGGAAAAAATAAATGTAACAACCTAATCAGTTTCCTGTTCGTTTCTGCTCAGTGTTAGATGCACAATGTACCATACAGTATTTGGCTATTGACATTCAAGGTCTTACATATGTCATTGTACATGAGTAAAAAAACCCAAATATGTGTGTGTGTGTATATATATATGAAATCATTCTTTCCTTTTCCATTTTGTCAGAAAAGAGCATAATAACTAAGTCAACACCTTAGAGTTTAAGAGGAAATGACAAGTGACTAGGTGTTTGGGGTTTTTTTTTACTCTACTATTTTCCTTTTATATTACAGCTATATAGTCTGTACAAACAGAAATCATCACTGCTTTATCAAAAACTACAATTTCTTTTCAATCTATTTTGAAGAGAAATCAAAATTGTAAAATCAAGGTGTTTGAGAAAAATAAGAAAAGCGATGAAACAAAGTACATTTTTGCAATCTACATCTAACTGAAAAACATGACAACACATGTCCATATGAAACACTGGCATCCTTTTGTCAAGACAGTATTTTTCTGAAAGACAGCCTTTTCACTGAAAAGAAAATTACATATATTCACCTTACTCATTTGTACAGTAACTGCTGTAAAGGACTTTGGATTTTAACTGGGGTTTCTGAGTACCACTAAAATACACACAGTTTTGTGTAAGCTAGGGGATTGGGTGAGCTTGTTTGTTTGCTTATTTTACTTGTTTGTTCTTGGGGAAGTTAAAAAATAGGAAATACTTATTTTATTAAGGCAGTAATACATTTAAGTCATAGCTCCTACTAGGGGAAGAAAAAGATATGTGCCAAAGGCATGCACCAAGTCCTACGTATCTCTGTTAAATTAGAACAATAAGAGTTTTATCTTTGCCTCAGGGAGCAAAGCTGATGATATCAGCTGCCGCACTTGCACTTGCACGCCTGACCAAACTACGCTGAGTTTGCAAAGATGCAAGAGGATAAGAGCATGAATGAATTCTTGGCAAAAGGCAGTGAGATCCAGTGCTCAACTCAGATATCCAGTGCTTGACAGTAAACAGAATGAGGGAACTGCTGGAAGTAAGGAAAGTCATTGAAAAAGCCCATCCCAAGCATCAAGTAATAGCAGTGGCTAATAACACATTGCTTAAACAAAACGTAAGATGATCATACTAAAGCTCTTGAAGTGTTCTTTCACCATTAAACATCTGTGCTTGTTTTTGGGAATTGACTAAAATACTAAGAATTACTGTGACTCAAAAACTCATTTAGTATCTGTTTTAACAGTGAATGGTGCCTCACAAAGAGCTTACCACAAAGGAACTCACCTTGTATAAAGCAGAAATGATCTGATGCATTTTCAGTCGATGAAATACAAAGATATCGTACACAGCTGAAATGGCCAGAACAGTCACTCCTTGCTCCTTCCACAGCATGCTGCATCCTGCACACAACCCTGCTCCAAAGATCCAGCCCCAAGTACTTGGTGAGGAACCTCTGGTAGAGCAGTGCTTCACGTAACACATGAGGGAAAGCAGAAAGAAGAGGCAGGCTCCAATATCTGCCCTCCCTACAATCCCTGCTACAGCTTCCGTGTGGATGGGATGAGATGCAAACAGCAGGCCCGCTATCAAGGTCCAGTACCCATCGCCAAAGAGAATCCTGGAGAAGTTTGTGAAAAGGCCAGTGACTGCAGCATGTAAGAGGACATTTACAAGGTGGTAGCCCCATGGGTCCATTCCCCCAACAGCATGGTTAATGCGGAAGGAAAGTGTGCAGAGAGGTCTGTAGGACTTGTGGCTCCCACTGTGAGTGAGCAGTGTCCCCCAGAAGTCATTGTAGAAGATGTGGATCCACGGCGTCTCAGGCAAAAGGTCCTGGTTTGTCTTGATAGCTCGACTACAAAAGACAAATAAAAATTGCATTTTAACAGACAAAAATGGCTACAAATGAAAGACTGTGAAAATGCAATCACACTGCTACAAGAAAAAAAATGGCATTGCTTTGGTGCTGCTTCAATTCAAATTTTGAATTTTAACAGAAGGTGTTAAAAAACTACATATCTATTGACTTCCTTCTAGAGCAAAATTTCCATCTAAATTGGCTTTTAAAACATTAGAATCAGACGTTATGCTGCTTCTGTTAAATTAAAACACCTTTCAGTGACATTTTTCTAAGTCTAACCTGGGAGTAATCAGTTAAGATTTGATGAGTTATAATTGAAATGTAAAAGAAATATGAAAATCTTGCAAACATTATTGTTGAAACAATGGATCCTCCATTAATTCAGAACTAGAACCCCAACTGTCCTTTTATACTGAAATTTTAATTTAGATGTTGGAATGGATTTTGCTAACAATAAATACAGAAGTTGGTAGGACTGTGCAATTTTCTGCTTCTGGACAGTGCACTCCCCTTGTATAATTGTCTTGTGCATATTTTGGCTAATAACATTTTCTGCAACACCTTGCTGAAGACAGACAACAGAAAATACACTTTCTTTTTAAATTTCTTGTATTTCCAAATGAGGGAGAAAAAAACATTTTTCATGGTGCTAGCTTACAAATTCAAGTCTGCCACCTTGATTAGAAATAAAATGCTGCAGCTTTCAGCATTTATGCTTACAACCATACTGGCAAGAACTCATGCCAGCCATTAGCAGTCTCTAAGTCTAATTCATTACTGTAAAAATCTGTCTCCTATAGTGTTTGTATAAATCCAAAGATTTGCATTTAAATTTATGCAGTAGGAGAAGGTGTGAGACCTGCTTAGTGCAAAGAGACGACTAGAATTTAATTAGTTCTATTTAAGCAATAATATAAAGATGCATTGTTGTTGTTACTACTGAGCTTAACTCATTTAGCATTTATTTTATTAGGGTAATTAAGAGTCTTGCCAGCTCAACATTCTTCTATTCAAAATACTAAACAAGAGAGATGATTTATATCTCATTCTCTATTCAAGACCTCTATCTGTCTTACCAATAAATACCCTCCTATAATTAATAATTTTTCTATTCAGATCAGGAAGGAAAAAAAAAAAAAAAAGGTGTGAAACTCAAGCCCACATTGAAAATGCATGCCTAATTCATATTCCAAAACTCCCCTCACATTCTCCAGTTCCTTAGAACCTATATTCAAATCCTTTTTTTTGTTTTGTTTTGGTCATATTTCTTTCAGGAATGTTGTCTTGTTCTGGGAAGGAAAATGCTCAGAACTGATATACTGCACCACAGAATCTCCTTGCAAATACTCCAAATACTACACAGCTCAGCATTTCCATTGTCCAGAGCATGCTGCTGTAATGCTTTCAGACATGCTTCCTCTCAGCATGTCCTTTTGTCTCTGAGCACACAGAGGTTATAGAGAGGTCAGCTTAAATCCTTTAAAGATCTGATGATGCTTTTTAGAATATTTGAAAATTTTCATTTTGACTTCTGCTTATGCACTGGATCAGGTTGCCTGTATTTGTTTTCCCAACCCCACACACATTTTTCTCATTTTAGGCAAGTCACAAAAGAACACTGGAGGAAAACAAGATCCTTGTTTTCACATTATTTATCTTGTCCTTCTGTGTTGTTTTTTTCTTGAAACCTAATTCCTCTGTTTGTGATTTCCATTTGTACTATAACTCTCAGAACCACTATCAGAAACCTAGGAATCTGGCAAAAAGGAAGCAGGTGTCAGGCAAGAAAGACTCCTTTCTCTGAGAAAAACACAATATATTAGACGACAGGCTCCCAAAGGCTAAGAATGGCTATCAGATGTCAGGATTTAGAGTTGAAACCCTGAACTGCAAAAGTGTTTTTTTCTTGGGGAAACAATAAGAAAGTAAGTGGCAACAACATTGCCAACACAACCACCCTCCTCCAAGGCAAAGCATTCTTCTATAAAGAGCACAGACAGTTCCCAGGAAATGGTAGCTTTTAGTATTTCTTCTGCCTTCTCTCTAAGCCAATATTGTTCATGCAGCAGACACTCACATTGAACTCATTCCCACCAAAAGTATGTTTGTATCATACAGAAACCTAGCGTACATTCTTTTAGCAACAAATTTCATGCATCTTTGATTCTTTTCTGTTTAGACCTGTCCATAATAAAAATTAAAACACGAAATAGGCAGCAAAAAAAGCCCCCCACACAACAAAAAAAATCAAAGGAAGCCCTGAAGATACAGTATTGATCAAACTGTATTTGGGTAGAGATTTCAGCAGGCAGCTCTATAATACTCCTAGTTTCTTGTACATAAAAATGCCACAAATTCTAGTATCTGCCCATCAGCACGAATAATACAGAAGCTGACAGTTACACCTTACTCAGTGCTTAGTCAGATCAAATGCTGTTTTTGCCACAGATCAAAATTTTAAATAAAGTTAGGATTTCTTTCTGTATGGTTTCCATATGGTTCCAAGGGCACTAATGAGCCTTGACAGCCTGACCCCCCCTCCCAAGGTTCCCACACCCTGCCCACAGTCCCAGGACCTCATGTCAGGTCTCTGAAGATCTCCCCCATGCTGCCCAGGACCCCATGTGAATCTCCACAGCCATCAGCCCCTGCCCCAGGGACACATCAGCAGGGCCAGCCTTCAGCTCTCCAGGCCCTACCCTGACCAGGGTCTTGCTGAGCTGAGCATGTATCCCAGCCTTGTTCCCAGGGAAGTACCCAATGCCCAGGGCTTGGGCTGCCCTGGCTCCTGGCTGCAGCAACGCTCTGTTTTTCCTCTAGTTACTGAATCACCAAGCTGTCAACCCTGCTTGGTCTCCAGTTTCAGCAGAAATTCAGAAAGCAACACCTCCTCACAGCCTGGTAGCAGTGCCAGCTTGTCTCCAGTAAAGCCTCCTGTGCTAGCAGCCACTCTCACTCTTCACAGATAGAAAATGCTATTAATTGCTGACACTGAAAGAGACTGTGGGATAAAGGAAATTACAAAATGCTGTATTAGCCTTGCTTACTGCTTCACTCACAGTTTACCTTGAGGTTATGTCCTGGAAATTAGTCCAATTCTGCTAATAGGCATAAGAGAAGCTCTCCAACTGCACTCATCATTCTTTGCCAGTGCTGCAAACTCTGCTCTCGCTAAAAGGCAGCAGGTCACCTGAGAAAGTCGTTTCTGAAAATTCCAACATAATTGGCATTTTACTTCCAAGCAGCCTCTGAACAAGGTTGCACACTCAGGCAGGATCTTGCTTTCTTCAATTTGCAATGCCTTCCCATTTCACACATCTCAGAAGAATGGGGTATCAGTATACAACAAATGGACATGCTTGGGGCAGGGGAAAGGAAAATAATTAGATTCAGTTATCAGTTCTTCAAAAATAGCTGAATAAAGACAAAAAAATTGTAAAGACAAAATCATCATTTCTAATCCACCTGAAACAATGCTTCTGCCTCCTGCTATAAATCACTTATTTGTACGGCACTACACACCTTGAGCACAACTTACTCAGCTTTTATTCATCAAACCTAAAAATGCCAGAGATACAGCCATTCACACGTGCACATATACATGCATACACACACAAAAAAAATCCAGATGTTTTCAGAATTAACAGCTATATATGTCCTAAACTTCTGTGCTGGTGTTAAACTGATCCAGGTGTTAACACTAGGGTAAAAAAACAGATGCGACATTCTAAAGTGATTTAACGAGTTAAGCCTTATATCCAGCTTCAATATTGCTAATGGTCCCCATATGCTGAAAATTACCATCAGCATTTGAAGTAGACTACGTATTTTAAAGGAAAAGGAGAATTCCCAACCGTGCATGCAGGAAGCCATTGACCAGACGTCACATAAAATAGATAGTCAGTGATGGTGCAAGGTTGAACATGGAGATTCATTGTTGTTTTTCCTCAGTCATTTTTAAACAGTATTAATTTAGTGGGGTTTTTTTCTTGAAGAGCACATGAAAACACCCTAAGGTATTTTTACAGTGGATATTAATAAGACACCCTAAGGATGCTTTCAAGACTATATGTTATTTACATAGACAACAAGACTGAAAACACATCCAAGAGCCTACTTGCTTGAGTACAAAAAGCTTCACATCCCCAAAACATACAGCAGCTAAGTAAATCCTTCAAACTACTTACAGGTTGTTAGGCAGGTGGTGGTCAGAAAGCAGGGAAGTAGAGCTTGTCATATTTGCCTGCAGACTACTATATATATATATATATATATATATATATACATTGTCTGAATTGACAGAATAGTCAGAAAATACTACTAAATATGCAAAGATGTCTTAAGAAAGTAATAAGCTTAAGTACATGAAAACACATTCATCGAAATGTTTAATTACAGACTCAAGGGAACTATTTGCCATTCTGGTAGAATTCTGGTGACAATTATGTCTGACATGTTGTGTATTAAAGTTCATCTTTCTCAACAGTTGTTAAAGTGGATTTTACCTTCAAATCCAGCAGGTAGTAAGGTTTTACCAATGCCACCTAACAAAAAAAAAACAAACAAAAAACCCCACCCCAAACAACAACAAAAGAACACCAGCTCCCAAAAAAACAACACCCAAAAATAAAACCACAAACCTCTATAGTGTATATCAACTACAGACAGCTGCAGGAGACCAAAATCTGTGCATCCTCTGAGTTTCAAGTTGCAGCTTTTGGTTTGTCTCAAGAAAATTTGTTCTTAGTGAATCTCTAAGGAAAATCTAGTAATTCAGCTGTTTTCAGAAAGCAAATACTTGGCAACAGCCAGCTAAATGACATACAGGATCCTGAGCTACTAGCTGACTCTGAAAAATGGGTCTATACATATAGATTGATGGAAACACCTAGGTTCAAGTCATATTTTAAACTAATTAAAGGAAAACATAACATCACAAAAGGGAAATTAGCTTACTAGAACTTTGCACCTAGTTAATTTCTGCCAATAATATGGTCCTTTTCCAACTGTATAGAAATAGTTGAACTTCGAGTTCAAACACTGAAGACAACCTGTAGTTTTAAAATAATTTTCCTGTCTTATGTAATTACTAGTGAAAGCTATTAACTCTATACAGAGTTAGTACAGGACCCCTGGAAAATATGTTAACAAATGATAATATTCTGTATTTTGGACTATGAAAGTAATTTCACAGCCAACTTCACTTTAGTACCAGAACAAACAGGAGCTACAAGTAACAGGTCTGTAAATAGTGTTTTATTTTTAAAACATTCCTGAATTAGATATAAACAGAGTGGAAAGATGGATGAGAGCGACAACTGTAACTATACCATTAGATGATTGCAACCACTACCAAAGACAAAGAGACAAAAATACTAAAGAAAACAAAACAGTAAAACCTCAAAGAAAAACAGTAAAAACACCAAGGTCATGATCTTATACCACAGTATAAAGACACACAAACTTTCTAAGATTTCTCTATATTACACTCTGTCTTCTAAAGAAATTGATCTTTTAAAATAAGCAATAACTTGATCCTTGGTCATTTCCATCAATGACTTTATCTGCTGTGGTTTGACTTTGTCTGCCAGTAACTGGCCATGATCCAGCTGCATGCCTCTAGATTTTGTAATTTTACAACTAAAGATGCAGATTCAAAAGAAGGAAGTGGTGGCAATGCTTACATATAACACTGAATGCTACTAGGAATTCCTTTAACTACACTGAAGTATGCTGCATCTATTGATTTTCTTATTGACTAAGAGAGCTTTGAAATCTTTATGTAACTAGAAGTTCAAAACATTTTAGTTACAAAAAGGTTGAGATGGCCTTAAAAACTTTTTTTCCATCCAGAATATAAATATTTCAAAAGCTACCTATAAAGATTTTGGACTCTTTCTCCGTTGTATAAGCCCTTCCATTTCTATATATGTCCTCCCATGGGGAAAGAATACAGCCTTCATATTAACCCTAAATGCACCTCACTCCCCTCAGTTTAAGATTTAGCCTGACATAACAAACACTAAAAGATGGCCTTTGTGAAATTTGAAACCCTAATTAATTGCAACTGCCTGGCATAGTATTATTTGATTATTCATGCACAGACTTAAAAAAACCAGTGGAGAGAAATGAAAGAAGTAATTAATACTCGCATATGCTGAACAATGGGACACCATCCTATCAAGAGGAAGCTGATAAAAACATAAGAACAGCTCCTGTCTTTGTCTCTGCTCCCTGAGACACGAGCATATACCACAGGTATGTGAAAAGATACTTTCATTCATAAATCAGAAATCCTTTCTGCTATTCTCACAGCTATTTTATGAACTAGCTTCATTCCCAACTACACCCTGCAACACAATTGCTAATTCTGTTCTTCAGAAGCTTCAAGATATTTTGCTTTTATCTGATAAATATTCTTTCAAACATACATCTGAAGTTTTTTTTTAAACACTCTTCTGTGCCAAATGACTGCCTAGCATTAACTCACAATTTGTTTACTTTATATATGTATGTAATACCAGCTTCTGAAGCATAGTTAGAACTCATAGCTGGAACCTCTGCTGCCTTTTTCAAATCTATTTTAGATTATAAAAGTGGGCCCAGCAGACCTTATTAGATTTACTGTTCTGCAGTACAATATGGCACCACATTACTTCTCTTCCCCGTTTCCTGCTGAAAAAAATCAAACACAAATAATTTTTGCTACTCAATAAAAGGACAGATATTTAAAGGTTTGAGAATATAGCGATTAGAGTAAAAATGTTGGTTTTCTTACCCAGATTAATAGTATGGATATTAAAGTACTTTTTTTGACTGGTCACCTTCTGAATATCCATAAAGCCTTTCCAAGACACAAACATTTTAAGCTATTATGTGGAAATAGAGGTACACATACTGTAGCACCACAAGAAAGGGTTTATCAGCCATACATCAGTCCCACGACTATTCACTTCTGGGTTTTTTTTCAATACGTGGCAGACTATGGAGAAAATTAGGTTCAGCACTTTAATTTTGGAAAAACTATTTTTTTTCCACATTAAATTTATTTTTTGATAGTGAGGATTTTCAGGAAGTCTGAGGAGATTGTACAGAATTATGCCTAAGCCCGTGACTCTTGTGCACTCTAAATTTAAAGCCTGAAAGAATTTTTAGGTTCTGATTTTGATTTTTAATTTTAAGGAAGCACTGAAGAGAATAACTAGGAAGACATACCCATACAAACATAGAAATAATGAGTTGATGTAAAACCACTGAACCACAACATAACTTATAGACACTCTCCCATTCTTACTTTTTGAAGGGGACGAAGGAAAAAGAAATGCAACAGGGTTTTACTGCATAAGTTTCTTTCTTCAAGTCTTTTATTTTAGCAGTCGAAGAACCTTTCATTAACAAGGGCTGATCTAAACTTAGTTTTACTGGTTTAACTGAAAAGTATTATTTGAAATCTAATCAGTGAAAACACTTTGGTATATCCATTTCCACAGAGCTCAATTTAACCTTCACGCATCTTTAGAACTCATATTGAAGAAATACCCGTATTGGCAGAAAGGGGAAAAACCCCAATCACAAAAAAACCCAGCTATCCCTTGTCATGTTCATATTATTCACCATAAGAATCAAGTGATTCAGAGAAGTCAGACCCACCTTGGTTTTAATTATCCACAGAATTGCAAGTACAGACTGTGCCACACTACAAACTATCAGACATGTGCCCATCCAAAATTCTCCTGTCTCCACGAAGTCTCCTCTTCTCTCCCTCCAGCCCCACTATAAGATACATAAATACATAAAACTAATGTTCTGACACACATCAGTTGTACACCATGGATCACTTTTCCTATCCAAAGGGTATTATCATGTTAGCAGATTTGCAGGGTGGGTTGTTTGGGTTTGTTTGTTGGGTATTTTTTAATAATACTGTACAGAATAAGCATTTTCCATTTAGGTTAAGTCTGTTTTAGTATCTTACAGATATTAATGCTGAAGCTTTAAAAGACTATTTTGAATGGCAAGAAACTAGAATTCTTGCAGATTTTTTCTTGCAGTATTGTCCATTTTTAGTATAACTGCCCTCACAAGCTGCCCAATTATGAACATAAAAGATTGCCCACAAATATATTAGCAGACTACAAAAGGTACCATTTTTAGACAGCAACATCTGCTTAAAATTTTTCTTTCCTGAAATCAGTCTAGTCTAAGAAACCAAACAGATACCACTTGTCTTGCAAGTCACTATCATCTTCCTAGTCTAGTTTATCAACTTGCCTGATATGCAGTCAATGATGTTGTAGCCATAGTCCCATTCAAAGGCAGATATTAAATAAGGGCAACGGAATCCTCCCTGGGGATTACCAAAATTTATTCTGTGTCAGCTACAAAGTCCACCTACGCCACCATGAACCAAGAGATGTATGGCCATTCAGTGAAATACTCTTGAGGGAACACAAAAAGCAAAGCAAGCTTAACTTGGTGGAAAATGCAGCAAAAAATGTTAACATACAGTTGAGGCTTACATTTCTCTGTGATGATAGTTTACTCAACAGTGAATCAACCAAAATAAATTTTAAGTACCTTCTCAGAGGATTCCAAATTAAAAAAAAAAAAAAAAAAAAAAAAAAAAAAAAAAAAAAGTGACACTTTTCCTTCTCAGATGCCTATTAATCACAATTCCTAGATAATATATAGAGGGCCTAAAATCTGGTGAGAAAGCCTTTGTGATGGAGTTAGACTTTACCTTCAGTCTTTGCATAGACATGTCAAATTCCTGTAAGCATTTTTATAATTTTATATTTTTAGCCAGGAAAAAGTGGAACTTGCTACAGACTCATGTCAAAACCAATTTTTATGAAAACTAAATTCTCACAAAAAAGTAAAACAACCCAGATAATTAAAAACAATATTTGTTCACATGAAGATGTGTAATGACTTCTAGTGAATAGAGAGACTGTTCGGCATAGTCCTGAAACAGGCTCCCCAGGAAAGTGATGAAGTCACCATCCTTGGAAGTACTAAATACGTAAGTAGACATGGCACTCTGTGGTAAGGTTTAGTGGGCATGGTGGTATTTCACCAAAGGTTTGACTTGATGATCTTGAAGATCTTTTTAAACTTTAATGATTCTATGAATGAACTATGCTTTTTCTACTCTGTGACATCTTTACAGAGAGCACTGTGGGACGCCCTTCAAAAGAGTACTTTAACAGAGCAGATGGCACCCACTCATTTGGAAAGCGTGAATCCTACTGAAAATGAGGCTGAAATGACTTTTACTGATTTTGTTTCACCTTTGTGCCTCAATAGTTTATAGAGATGCAGGAATTCACAAGAGTAAAACAAGTTTTGCGGCATGCCATAGCAATTGTGAAACACTAGAAATTGAAACCATAGCAGTGTTTAAAGTAAATTCTATTTTCGCTGAATTGCTTGGTTACAGCACCCAGCTAGTAAGCAATAGTTTGGGAGTGACATCAAGACAACTAATCACAGTTATTCTGGAATAAAAATGTGCTTTACAGTTACCATTACAGGCAAGTTTATATCAAGCATACTCTTGAGGATTTTACTGCATGCAGTCAAACACTGAGGTAAAAAGGCAGAAAATGACAAGTTAGTTGAATTATGCTATCAGAACACACAGGATCAAATCCTGATTTTGCTATATTAGCTTTAGCCCACATTGGCAATGGAATAACCTGCACTTTATGTCACTGAAACCAGTAGGTTTTACAATCATCTGCAATTGGCATAAGCGTTTACAGCCTTTCTATACACTTTTAGACTTCCAAGCATAAAAACAAAACAACCAAACCCCATTCCTTTCTATGTTTTAGAACAGCTATCAAGAAGCAGGCAGTTAGCAAGAAGGATCTCAGACAATTCAGGTAAACTGAAGCCATTACCTGAATCACAAAACTGATCAACCTTTCTTGATAATAAAACTAGAGCTAAGTCAAGCTGAACTCCAAAGGCAGGGAGCTTTGAACTGAAACGTGCCAGATTTTCAAGTCTCTGCAGTTCTATGTTAGCCAAGTGCTTGCATTCTTCTCCACTGGTGATTTCTGGGCTTTGGGGTTTTTTTTTTTTGCTCCCAAGCAACTTTAACTTTCCAATGTAGTACCCTTCTATAAATGATGGTCTGAAGATCTGGAATATCAAACCAATATTTAACTGCTAGGCTTAACTGTCCACTCTAACATTAAAGTACAACCATCCCTGACAGCAGCACAACAGAGGACTGCATTTTTTCCTGGCAGATAAGAAAGTCAAGTGCCACAAAAGGTTATGGTATTCCATAATACTTGCCTTTAGACAATGACAGCTATAAGATATGCCTAGAGAGACCCATAGAGGAAAACTGATCACACACAAAGGTTTATGAAAGCTTTAAAAAAGTAAGTAGTTTGCTTCTTTCAGTAGCCTTCATAAAAAAAAAAAAAAAAAAAAAAAAAAAAAAAAAAAAAAGTCTGTGAGAGCACAATTTATGTACCATTTTATCACAACAGAAATTGTACGTTATCTTTCACAATTCCAGCACCGCCAAAGTAATAATTTTGCTCCTCTTGTCAAAGCAGGAAGACTGCTTAAGATCACAGTAAGAAGAAACTTCAAACATGTGGGAGAAAACACAGATAGATTAAGAGAAAAACATGTAACTCAGCGCAATGAAGCTGACCCAAATGAATCAGAGAACAGGCTGCTTTGGAGAAGTTGGCATTTTGAGACTTCAAAAATAAAAAAGTGGGTACTGTGTTGCTGTGTTTGTTGACAAGGCCAACGTATTCTCTTCAAGTATCTTCATATGTGAGAAGATGAGAAATGCAGAATTTCACCTTGGAGAAAAGCAGCTTCAAATTCACATGTCTGAGCTGGAACTGAGATTCTTTTCTGCTAGGGCATGAAGACATGTGATATGATATATAATGATGTATGATATGATATATGATGATATAGAAAACATGTTTTATGTACCATTTAAGAAAGAGCAATGTGATACCTTTTTTTATCCAAAGAGCAATGGTCCATTTGTGTCTTTACATCAACCAAGCAAATACCTACTGCCTACAAAGCTAGGGGAAGGTTACCTCTTCAGAGTTCGGGAGCCCTATTTACTGTCTCCCGTGGCACTGGAAGCCACTGAAAGTTTAAAAAAGAAAATTATAGTTTGCCAGGCCATATAAAACACCAGGATGTATTATTTTTGCATAAAAAAATAAGAATAGCATAAGGAATAAGCAGTTTCTGTTCTACCAGACTTGCTTCTCTTTCTAGGGCTCTACATTGATCTTGCTGCAAAATAATAAGGAATTCAAGATTTATTTCTTACCACAGGAAATTAGTTGTTTGGAATAATACAGTGCTGTGTATGCATCATAAACTTCCCAAGTTCCTCACATGCTGCAGTACACAGAAAGACACTGAGAAATTAATTACGACATAGCCAATAAATAATTACAGCTATGCAACACATTTGCACTATCCACTAAGACAAAGTGGCTGCAAAGGGCTAAGAAGGTTTCAGTGTAGGCTGCCATGTTCCTTTAATGAAATCCAAAGAAATACTGAGAAGGTAAGATATTGCTATCAAACTATTTTAGAAAAAAATTACCTGGATGATGAATGCAATCAGCCATAAACACCTCATTCAAATCAACTTCATTGCCCCTTATAGTTCCTTCTTCACCTTAGTCTTTTAAGACAAAAGCATGTAGACATTGTTGTGAAACAGAGGTAGCTTCTGGCTCATAAGAGACACTGGGAGTCCACAGAAAACCCAAAAGATCACCATCACATTTTCAAATTCAGTGGAAGATGGAAGTCCCATCCCTGCAGCAGTCTAACAAGGAACTGCAGCAGTGCTGATTATGAGCCTTATTTCCCTTATTTCAATTAAGACATTCAACTTAAACCCCAACCTTGCAGTGAATATTTAACATCAACTTCAAAGATAGATAAAACAGCATTTCTAGAAAGACAAGCAGCTGTTAATTTAATATTACAGGGCAACAAAACAGGTGAAAGTTTTTAATTAAACAGCCCTTCTGTAGGCTGATATTCTGCGATTTTATGTGTAAATCAAGCCAGGTGACTTATTTCTAGTAAGTCTGAAACTAATAAAATTGGTTTCAATGACCTCAGAGATACATATGCTTATTTATGGTTATGGCCCCAGGCAACCCTGAAATCAGTCATTCCATTAAGTCAGAAGCATGGCACAATGCCAAGCTCCTGTAAGAGTTAAAGGTCTTGCACATACTTTCTTTGTGTGTTTATTTGAATAGAATGGTGACTCTGGGTTTTGGGCCACCCATAACTTACAGACCTCCCATAACACTTAAAGGAGCTGAATCAACTGAATCTTAGCATACACCAGTTATCCTTGGGACACTAGCTCTTTAAACATGATGTAAAATCATTGACAATTGAAGCAACAATGACAAAAATCACAATAGAGTTTATCTGGAGATATTTTAATGTGTATATTCCTCTACAATGAGTCAGGCAACATTTTGGGGATGGTTTATTTACAATAGTAAAATAAATAACGTAAATGCCCTTACACAGCCAAAAGAAGTACAAAACCTGCCCAAAAGAATAAAACAAGAAATAATGATGATAATTATCACAAAACAAAGAAAGTAATTCAGGCCACCATACTGGGGGTTTTTTGGGTCTTTTCAGTTTGTTTTTTTGTTTGTTTGGGTTGTGGAGTTTCTTAATAAATAAAATTAATTTTTTTTTCCCTTTCTTCTCCAGAGTCACAAAAAGAACCTGCAATAGATAACTCACATTATCAGGAACACCACAATGATGTGGGAAAATCAAAAACAAATTAAAATTTGAACATTCACAAAAACCAGCAGTCTTAGGGGCACCCTGCTAACTGAAGAAACATGCAATCATTTTCTTATTCTGGGCTCCAGAGCCCCAAAAGTAATCCTTAATTCCTTTTTCATTCAGAAGCTTCAGAAACTTTTTGGTAATTTTTAATTAAGGGAGTTTTCATAGTACAAGAAAACATCAGACCATCTTATTTCAACCTTTATAGCTGAGGTCTCTCAAATAAGAGAAACCCGTGAGGAAAAAAAACTCTGCTAAATGATAAGCAGGAATAAAGATGTGTCAAACTTGTTATCACACATAACAAAAGCTAAACTTACTGCTCTGTTTTCTTGCTAGTGATACTGCTATCTACCATAAAAGGTATCTCTCAAAGACAACAAGTGTCACATTGACCCAAGTAATGAGAATGAAGAAGGAAGTTTTTAGTACTTCCTAATAGCAGTCATCCTTAACCATTCTAAAATACATGCCCCATGTCTATATTTCAGACTGTAAAGAGAAGTGATCAAACAAAAGAAACCAGAAAGAAAAATGCACTAGAATAGGACAAAATTGTGATGATTTCTTTCTTTGAACAGGTACCATAGTAAAGGTTGGCAGGCACCAATTCCAGCCAGGTCAACTACCACTATGAACAATGTACAATAAATTATACAAGTGTGACATACACTGCAATTGAGAAACTGCTGTTTTAGACAGTTCAGTGCTTGCATCTAAAGAAGTCTGCAAGACTTGTTACTAAATGCCAAGGAAGGAATTCAGTGCAACTTTCAGTAATAATAAATATCAATAAAACTGAATTATTATTATTATTATTATTACTATTATTAGAGCAACTTTTAAAGTGCTCTCTTCTCTATGGCCTTAAATAAAGAGAGGGAAGTAATGCCAAGAGCAACAGACACTCTGAGTTCCTGAAACTCCACCTTTCCTGGCATCCAAAAGATTGCTAGAAAAAGATAATTGTTGCTCCAAACTGAATTCCGCCCAGCTCTTAACATCAAGTGGATTAACTCAGAAGGGAAGATTGTTCATTAAACACAAGCTAAAGACAATACATCTAATCAACTGCATCTGTGATCTGAAAGACTGCATCTGATTTAATGCTGAAAACTAAAACAGGATAGAAAACATATACAAATTTTTAGGTTGCACACATAAGTATATGTTTTAATGGCCAGCTCAGTTTAACTGTTCAGAAGGGAAGAAGAGAAGAAAAAAAAAAAAAAAAAAAAGGGCACCAAACCTGCAGCAGGGTATTTACCACATAAGGCAGTGGTAAGTACTGATTCTTGTAACATACCTGCAGTTTATCATGTTCTCTTCATCAAAATAGCACAAAAAGTAGTTTGCACATACCTCACCCTGGGCCTCCTTCCCACCAGGCATATTTTGCCTTGGTAGAATTAACTTAAAGTCAGGAACAACAATCCACCTTTGCTCTTGGCATTTATTACATGGCTTCTTACTCTGAGAAGGATGCTGATGTCTATTAGATAAGTTTTTGTAATTTTTCAGAACTTAAATAGATGCTGTGCAATTACTTTTAAACTGAAGTTTCACTGCGATGTTTTTCAAGCTCAATTGATTAAAGACTTGTTCAATGGATCTTGAAGAAAATATATTATTCACCTTAATAAGAATTTATGCAAATCACTGCCACTAGCTTTTACAGAAAAGCCTTTTCAATTAATTGTAATTAGGCTTTTTAGTTCTAGGTTTCTGGGGGTTTTGCTACTAGAAAATTATAAGCATGGATTGTTGGAGGTTTTATTCAATTGTGGGAAATAAAAATTCATTGTTGTGATGTAAAAACTCCTATACAGATGAACTTGTAAGTGCAGAGACCTTTTCATCTCTGCCATTCAGATCAGGTCTAAATACATACCCCCAGATATCTGTGACTGGAAAGAAGACATAGCAAATTCATCTCTGGTGTTGATATGCACAAATTACTCCTTGGCTTTAGAAGAGTGATTTTATAGGAAAAATAAATAAAATTATTCAAATAAATAAAGTAATCAAATATTGGCATGTCTTCCCATTACTTCTGAAACCCTTACAAATACACAAAGATCTCTCTTTAAATATAATATTGTAAAAGTATTTTTTGGTACATATTTCAAGGCCATTTCAGTGTCTTAGCATTAATATTAAAAAAGCCTCGCCTAAGTGGGTAACTGTTCTTTGAATATAGCCAGAAATATTCCACTAGAGAAGCTGCAACAATTCAGAAAGAACCACACACTTACCAGTAATAACACTTGAACCTTTTTTACAGGTACAGATTTAGAGTGAGGAAGATGGAAAGCTTCATATTGTACTAATGTAGAGTTTATTATGATTAATTTAAGAAACTCCTCACATAAAAGTGAAATCCTTATTGCATTGCAACTGATTTCCTAAAGCCACGTGATTTTAGCTATTCTGAACAGAGAGCTGTCGAGCAACCCTTTGGTTCTCATTTTATTAGCCGAGGCAAGGGAAGGAAAGTGGGAGAAGATTTCTGTTGGCAGTCTTTCCAGTGGAGCATCTTCTTTTTAGAGAACACCACAAATGCAATGAGTCTTGCATGTTCCCATCAGACAGGAGTAAGGCAAAATCCTGCCACAGCTTCATTCCACCCTCTTTCTTAAGCAGTGAAATAGCATCTCTGACCACAGAAATAATCACTCAAACGTCATCTATTCTCTTCATCAAAATCAAGACCATTTTGAGAAAAGGAAAGACAATATGGGAAGCAACTGCAAGGTCCTTAGCTAGAACTGGTATTTAGAGAAGCCATTTTCTGTCTGCTCCTATTTCTCTCTTGAAGTCATTGGATTCCAGTCCTAGAACACCAGTGTTAAAAGCAGTCTAACATACCTCTTTCTCTATTCTTTCCATTCTTCAGGTTTTCCCATGCTGGAGAACAGTAGGGACAGAAATTAGGCAAAAAATTAATTACTGCCTCGAGCAATCCATGTTCTACAAACTTACAGCTACTCATTGATGACAACTCCCTTCATGCCCCTTTTTCAAGTCTTCAAGCATGGCATGTTTTCTGCTACAAAATGGACATTCTAATCCACACTGATGGCTGCAATTATAGCTCCTATTCATAAAACAGAGGAATTGCACATAGACATATTCCCTCACTTGTCACAATTCTTTAATTCTATGTCATTTAACCAGAAATGAAAGAGCACTTTCTCTTGAAAAAGCAACTGCGAATGTAAAATGACTGACTGGTTCTAGGTTTATAGCCTTCTAATCCAGATCAATGTGCTCACAAAAAGAAGTTAGAGCCGTTAGCTCTACAAAATCAACCAGGGTTCTGCAAATCAAACTGTTCCCCTTTGAAGCCTATATGGCCTTTGATTTAGGAGTAAAAGTTTGGTGGACTAATTACAACTGTAGTGACATTTATATAATGCAGCATTAAACATCACAGGTCACAACGAGACATGCATAGGAGTAGATCTACTGTGCTCAAAAAAGTAACACTGAAAATTAATGTACAGGACAATCAGTTTGAGTTGAACACAAAAACAAGAGTAAGGCTTTGGAGGAGCAAGCAGATTCATTAGAAATTAAAAGGCAAAGCAGAATATTAAACAGCCACATGAGGCGAAACTGTTCCATGCTCCAAATTTGTAGGCAGAATTTGGCAGCTGAAACTTCATTGGCAATTCTCTAGGTGATGTATGAACCAGCTCAGCCTCCCATGACAGTACTTGTTCTGCAGGACCAGTAGTAATTAAACTCACATAATAGGTAGAATCATAAAGACAGACAACATCCTGGATAAAGCTGATGTGGTTTTCTTTTAAGCAGCCACTTGGCCCTTTTGGATGTGTGGTTATGGTCAGAGGACAGCAACCACCTCTTGAACTTCAAAGTTCACTGCTAAAGCAATATTATGATGCAAAATTAAATCTCCTTATTTTGCCATTAACACTGTCTAAGCTGCCAACTTCTTCCTGAGAGTAAATGAGATCTTGTTTTACATAAAAATAACTTGCTGGGGATTATTTATTTTTTAATCCAAACAACTGAAATATTCACCAATTTCCTAGATCAAATTTCCATGTAGATGTGGCACTTAGGGATATGATTTAGTGGTGGTCTTGGACTCCATGATCTTAGAGATCTTTTTTTAGCTTAAAGGATTCTGTAATTCCATGACATCTAGGAAAAGGTACAATAACTTAACAGCCATTAGAAAACAGTGTTCAGGAGACAAGTCCAAATTAGGTATCAGGAAGCTCTTTAGCTCCTGGGGTAAAGTAGTTAGTATAAATAAAAACTCAGGCATTCCAAAACAAATATTCCTGTAAAGAATTATTTCTACGACTGATGCATTATTGACTAATTTTCCTTTTGTAAGACTCATTTAGCCAAACAAAGGTAATCTAAAGGAAGAAAATTACAGCAGCAGTAGGAATCTAGCATTCAGTAAATTTTCTTCTTGTAAGTGTGCTTTCATGCACAAAAACATTCAATACTATAACGGCAAACTGGCTTTACACACTAATTTCAAGAACTAGGGTTGCTGAGCCTCAAGTATTTTTCTGCCGTAAGACTTCATATTCTGCTCTGGTCAAACCTTTTAACATTTCTTCAGTTTTATATTAGATTAGAAGACATTTCCCTCTCCTTCAGCTTTTATTTCCACCCTTGTCTCCTATATTCTCCCATTTCCATTTAAGACTGTAAAATTACTAAACCACACTGGGGAAAAAATGTTACATAATAAATACTACAATTACTCCCCCACGCTAAAGAAATGGAATTTCAATACAAGTACATTAAATTGTCCAAATGATGATCCTTGTCAGAAACAAAAATTCCATCCAATAAATGTTTGGGAGTATTTTTTTTACTAAATCACTTCCTTTTAAATGCCACAATAATCCAGAAATTAACCCATTTACAGGAAATACTTTTTTCTTGTTGATAGCTGGACTGCATGCTAGAGGTTCTTCCCTCTCTGACCAAGTGTTAATTTAAAATGCAGCAGTCTTAGGAACTTAAATACTCTATTAAGCAAATGATCAAAATTTCAAACAATCTGCCTTTTTTGGATAATGTCACTTCTTAATAGTCTGGCTAAAAATGTGTTCATAGCAAATTCTTGCTCCTAAAAGCAGGTAAGAAAACTTTTACATATGACTGTGAGCTGCTGTGAATATGCACCCTCTCTTTTTCCCCAATTACATCAACAGATTTATGATCAAGCACATTGTTGTTTTATGGTTTTTTAATGTGTGTATAAACTTCACACCTTACAATGTCCCTCTCTAGGCACCACAATCACAATATATATATTTTTGCAGAAACCAGTCAGCATAATTTAGGGGAGAGGAAGCAAAGAAACATGGGATTGTTTCTTGCATACTACTATCCCATTATACCCAGGAGAGCCAAGAGTTTTAAGAGGAAGCACAGTCATCTACTGTTCTTTATGAAAAAAAAGTTAGAATTAGCAAATTACAGTAAACTAAATAAACAAGTTTTTAATTCATAACACTTTTGTTCATTTTTTTACAGCCTTGTGGGGACATTCTCAGTACTGCTGATGGGTATTTAGACACCAAGTTTCTCACGTACATTATGGTACAGGGGTGTTTTGAAAATTAATTAATGTTAGTATAGCACTTCAAAAGTGTAAAATACTACATAAATACTACAGGCATCCAGTTAATAAAAGTAGTTCAGTTAAATGCCATTCATTATACTGAATGTAAGCATTTTATATTTTTAAAGCTTGCAGACTGTCTATAAAAAGCCTGACAAACACATTAATAGGCACTGACAAGCACACTATAAGCACGGACAACCTCAACTTGTTTCTGTAATCAATTATGAATGAAGTCAACTCAGAGCAGTCACCTCACGAGAACAGGAAGCCCCCGCAAAATCAGTTCCCAAATGAAAGGGCAAGGAATGACTGCCTTTTTGACTGCTGTAACCCAAAAAGTCATAGAGGACAATGAGACTGCTCTAACTGCTGTGAACTTCAAATCATGTTGTAGAGGTCAACATTTATTAGCTCAGTAACAAGAAGCTAGTATCTTCATTACCTGAAAAATTCATTGAAGTAGAACAAGAAGTTCTCTTAACAGCTCCATGATATCTTCTTCTCTGTTGCCACGGTTTGTGCCTGTCATGTTTTGGTTTTTGGGAGTTCTGCTTCCAGGACAGAATTCCTGGGCAAGGTCATGCTATTTGTAAACTTAAGATGTTTTCCACACGCTTTCCCGTGGGAGGGACTTCGCGTGATGGTCTCTACGAGTGACCAATGGTTCCAGGGGTCCCACCTCTAAGGTGGGTGTTTTGTGAAAAGGTATAAAATAGGTTTGGACAATAAACCTGACGGCTCCCTCCATGGGAGTCCGCAGCCTTCTATGAGTCCGCGTCTCCTTCATTGTGTCCCACAGCGACACTTCCCCACCACCAGTTTCTGACAATAGTACGATGTTGATTGGTTTTCACTTGTGCTGTAAAAATGTCTGGGTTCTAAAGTGTGAAAGGCCACCTGAAATAAACACACATGCTAGAGCATCTACCTGCCATATACAGCCTACATAACCATTACCAATGCGACAAATAGATTCCTTTATCTGTTCCAGGAATCAAATCAAGAGGAATATTTATCAACCTTGCATTAAACTGTACAGTTGGAGAAAAATATCACTTTTGGACAGCACTGCCAATTCCTCGACAAATGAGGAAAAATGAGTCTTCAGGACAGGACCAACATTTTTATAGACTGTGTCCCATTTTCTTGTTGGTCATCCTCTACCTGGCTATGCTTCCCACCAGAGAGGTTAAACATTCCATCAGGCCTTAATTACAAAAAAAAAAAAAAAAATTAACTCTCTAACTGGAGAGTTTATTCTATTTCAATATTAAATAGTCTCCCATTGTCATGGTTTTACCGTAACTGGCAGTTCAATTAAAATTTAGATGGGCTACAAAATCCAGGTGAACTTATGTAAGGATAGATATACGAATGTAACTACTTCATATCATAGAATATTCTGAGTTGAAGAAACTCACAAGGATCACTGAGCATAGCCCTAAAAATTACACCATGTTCCTGAGAGAATTGTCCAAGTGTTTCTTGAACTCTGTCCGGCTCAGTGCTGTGATCACCTCTCTGGAGAACACCTTTCAGTGCTCTTGACTAAACCCTTGGGGAAAGAAGCTTTGCCCGACATCAGAACTAAAGCTCTCTTGACAAAGCTTCATGTTATTCCCTCGGGTCCTGTCATGGTCACCACAGAGAAGAGATCAGTGTCAGCCCCTGAACATCCCCTCATGAGCAATCTGTAGACCACAATGACATCTCCTCCAGAGTCTCCTCTTCTCCAGGCTGAATAAACCAAGTGACCTCAGCTGCTCCTCGTATAACTTCCCCTCCAGACCATTCACCATTCCTGTGACCTGCCTTTGGATGCTCTCTAATAACTTTATATCCTTCTTTTGTTGTGGTGCCCAAAACTGTACACAGAACTCAAGGTGATAACCTGCAACTGGGACAACAAACGAAAGGTTGCTATTAATACTTGTGGAACCAAAAAGGACTGAAAGCATTCCAACTGTTCTGTGTAGGCATATAGAGGTGTTACTGATCTTTTCCATCATGCCTCCAATAGAGAGATCAGTAAAGGTACTGGAATTCTGTGCAGAAACATACCTAAATTTAAACTTCTCACAGCTGTGTAACAGAGAGCTTCATTTAACAAGGTGATCAGAAGCTACAATAAAGAGTTCACATTTTCAAATCAACATCAAAAATAAAAGTATCATACTTTGAATAAGGACTCACAAAATCAGTAGGAAATCAGCTCAATTATCTTTGCTACTACCTCCATATAACACAAACAGGGCCTTCTATATTCTGTAGAAGCCAATACACTTCAGAGTTCAAATGTCTGGTACTACTAAGGCAGTGTTGATGTTTGATGCAATATGAACAAGAAAGGGGTTCCTAGCATTTACATTTCACTTGAATCTCCAGTTCCAGATGCTTGGCTTCAACACTAACATTAAAATAATCATGACTTCATTTCAGAACATCATTTCTGTACTTAATACTTTAGCGGCAACTTTCACCACTAATGAGTTTTATATTCATAGAAGGCAACAGCAGTCAGTCAGGTGTTTGTTTAGGGGCCCATACATGAAAAGACACCTAAACACATACTGGGTCCTGCCATCACCACTCAGACAAACCACGCACACCACTACCTGCTCCTAACAGCAGTGCTATTTATGCACTTGGTTTCTACAGCCTAAATTTGTCTACCACACCTGATAGGACCCATTTTAGGCACCTCTAAGTTTCCAGGGTCTTCTCACATTTATGTACAAGTCATAGTCTGTCAGAAACAACACTATTAACTACAGCCAGGACAGAAGGCCAAAAATGGCAAATATCAGCACTGAATATAATCTGTTTCATTTTCAGAGTACGATTTCCCTTTAGATTGCTAATCTAAGCAATTGGAGAATAAAGAGTGATTATCATAGTCTAATGGCAATTAGACCACTCCTAGAATACTATAGCTAGAATACTATATTTTTTATATGCCCAATAAAAAATAAAATACTTGAAAAACTGAATATATTAGAACCCCAAAAGATAGTTGTTCTGTGACAAAGTTTTTCTGTTATTAAGCTAAAAAAAAGTTCACTTTACTATGTTGATTAAAAAAAAAAGTATTTTAAAATTTCAATGGAGTCCCTGCCTTTTCATGTACTTTTTTTTAATTAAAGCTGATTGAGTAATGCTACTATCCTGATAGTAGCAAAGGTATAGTGCACTTGTCCCAGGCTTTTTTTGTGAAAGAGACAAGTCAAAAATCTTCAGACTCATTTATTGAAGCAGTTTATCCCTCACTTCACTCTCAGTTTCCTTTTAAAAATATCAACAATAGGCATGGAATAAAGCAACAAGTAACCAGAGGGGATGAATAAAATCCCTTTGAGTTACAAACAGAAAGAATAATGTAAGCAACACTTTATCACACAACAGCATTACTATACTGCTGTAATGTATAGTAATGCTTCCTTTCTCTAAGCGTTTAGATCTTCAGGATTCTTGAATGCAAGAATGAAAACCAAAGATCAAGAATAAAATAATTATAGCAACAACATATGAAAAAAAATACCATGATTCTTTAAAACATCTAATTACAATTCTGCCTAGGGGCAGAATTGCTCACTTGGGGTCAGATTTTATTAATTAAGGTTCTGTCACGAACAGTAAAACGATTTAATTTGTTCACTACTTAAATGACATGTACTGTACATTTTCTTAGGGAGAAGGGTAATAAGGTTGTCCTTTAACATCAGCTGCTTGCTGATGTTAAAGCTTCAGGTCACAGTGAACCACCTTGGAAGAGGAGGAAATCATGTCTCGATGTCCCAAAGACCAACAGCAACCTCCCATCCTGGAAGAGCTTACGTAGCTGGCTTTGCCAAACACACGACCTCTGTGGTCTAATGAAACTCTCCTTAGAGGCCTGGTACCCATCATTACCATTTGCCATGCTCACATCAAGCCAAGGAGATACAGCTCTAGCCATGGTAGTGAACGTAACTCAGATTAGCAGAATTTTAATGCCCACTGAAATCACTGAAATGCACAGAGAAATTCTTTGAGATGTAACTTTAAAAAACCTCTTGACCCACAATTACTTCTCTGTAGAAAAGCAATTAAAAAAAAGTATTTACTGTGCTGTAATAATGAGCAAAGACAACAACAAAGTTGTTGAACTCCTCAACAAAGACTGGGAGGAGTTCAAATGCTATAATGATGTAGGATGGAAAACTCAGTTTCAAATGCAAGAAGTAAAGTGAAGACAGAACAAGCACTAACTTGCTTGACAAATGAAAATAATTACAAATAGTCCTTCCTTTTTCCTTCATGTATTTTTGTTGGAAGACATTAGTTTGATGGAATGCAGAGGGATTACATCAATAACAGGAAGAGTACAAGTAATACTGCTAAGACATTACACGTTTCTCTCCTGTTGAAAAGAAAAATAGCTCAGTGTTTGGGCTTCCACTCAAGCTCTGCACTGAAGGCACTCATCCCTGTAGAGGATTCCATTTGGGAATTTTCTTTATTCTACTGTGGATGAAGAAGAATAAAATTATTATGTAAGCAAACTTAACAGCCCTGGAAGAAAAATATTAAGTGCTAATATTTTAATTGAATAACATTTCAGGGCAGACAAATTGAAAGACACATAAAAGAGTTAGGATTACATGGAAGTGTATATCTGGATCTTCCTTCACTGAAGAAAGGGGTTTTGTCAACAAATTAGTTTCAGAAAGATCTGGATTTTTCTGAATAGTCTGGCAATACGAAAAGTGGAAATTCAGCAATGAATCAGCTGGATTTGCAAACAATCACGTTTCATACCAAATGCTCCTTTCAAAGACTTCTTGTGTCCTAATAGCACGAAAAGTAATTTATGGGCTTTAAACATACCATATACAGTGCAAGAGTTGCTGCTCTATACAATAACAAAATGACCTATCCAATAACAAAGTATCAGTCACGTTAGCCATGAATTTCTTTAAAATCTGGTACCCTTGATAGAAGTTTGGAAGTGGTTGCTACTGAGTATATATACCTAGGGTCTGCTCTGAATGTACAGAATTCTTTATTCACACATATATTTCATATATTCACATTTCATTTGTAAATAATGGTTGTACATTATGTATAATACTAAAACATGACTTTTACTTTTAGAAAAACAAACCTTGTTTGTGCCTTTCCATGACGACTATGTGAAATGTTCATGTTTCACCATGCATTTGAAATAACTTGAAGCCTGCAATTATCAAACAGTAGCATTTTTTATGGCACTCCAACTGAGAAGGCATGTGAAAATCTTTTCAAACACAAAATCAAGATGCATGCATTTCTCATAACATTCAAAGATTGTTGGGAAAAAAAAAACAGAAGGTGGAAGAACGCAAAGGCTATCCAGTTAACAAAATTAAAAGTATGGAAAGCAATACAGAGTGCAATACAGCATAATTTAACAATCTACAATTGTAAGCAAAAGCTATCAGCACCCTTAATTTTGCGTAATTTTTTTTTAAATAATCAGTGTGAATTACGCCTGTTACACTCTTCAAAATTCCTGCTTTATTTTCTTAAACTTTCTGTGAAGTTTATTCCCTACCTCTCTATTCAGACTAAGTGGCAACTCAGTAATTTCTGAATAAGCAGCAAAGACGTCTTTGTTCGATTCTTCCCCAGATTAGCTCAAAAAGACTTTTACCCAAATGATTTTATACAAAAGCAAATGTCCCCAGTTCTTAGAAGTCTCACGTAAAAGTCTAACACATCATTCCATGGAAGCAGCATCCAGGGAAAAAGGCATCTATTCACACAAAAAACACGCACTTATGCATGGGTTCACAACACAGCCGCTGCAGAGCTGTGAGGCTGTTCTGCCAAAGGCAAATTAGACTCTTTGAAAGGGAATGTCTACTTTATGAAGCTGGTACTGAAAGTCTGTTTCTTTTAACACATTTTCCAAAGAGTAATAGAATCCCTCTGTCCCTCCCACATTTCTGGACTATACACCAGCAGATCGGTGAAAGGTCACAGATCTGTGAATCAGCTGCGTGTGATACGAGGCGGAAGCAAGGCTGTGCAGCCAGTGTCTGAAACACTTGGACCACAGCAGGAGAGCATGCAGCAAGGGCCAAAAGAGTAAGCCTGCGCTGAGCACATAAGACATAGCAGGTCTGTAAAAGTAATGACTTCCAGCCTTCAAGAAATACTCTGTAGCATTCCAAATCAATATAGCAGCCAGCTCTTTGCCTGCCCTGACCTCTAAGATGTCATCTTCTAACAAATGACCCAGATGACTATTATGCCTTTTTTCTATTATTATGAGAATAAAGAATTACGTTTTAGCCAGAAAGACAGAATGATTTAGGTGTGAATGAGCATATACTGTTGAGAACTTTCAGCAGAAACAAAACTACGAAGCAAATTTTACAGCAACAGCAAGTGAACAACAGCAGACAAGCACTATACAGAAACCATGCTCATCCTGGAAACTTCTAACAGCTGAACAGATGAAAGAAGCGCTGTGTCACCCCCAGCACACACCTCTCCATTCAAGATATGTCACCACTTGCTTGGAGCCACATATACCCAATTATCCTTCCTTCAACAAGGACTGTCCAGACAATAGTAAAGACCTGCATGGCCACCTTTTTCCTGCTACCACCAAACCATAAAAGGTGAGGGAGGAAAAAAAACCCAGAGCCATGAATCAAATTTTAAATAAAGGAAGAAGGTGAGAGAAATGGGTTTGTTTATTACACTGACCAAATAAACAAGAAATTAAAATCATTTCTGCATATCAAGCAGTGAGGATGTGCCTGTCGAGAATGACCTGGGTAGCCCAGACTGACCATTCTCATACTCAGCATCTGCATGCCCACAGGGTTTCTCAACCCTGCTGCTGGGCTCCAACCCAATAGTGAAGAAAGGCACAACCCTTCTCTAGCTTTACCTCTTGGGTCTTCTGAAGGAGCATTTGAAAGCATCAACACTTAACATCTGCATCTTCCAATGCACATGTACCTACCTGAATAACCACCCCTCAAGCATCAGCTCACCCCCGAGGCGACCCCCATTCTTGACTGCACTCACAGGACAAAGATGGCAGCCTGTCACCTCTGAGTGCTGAAAAACAGCATAACATTCCAGAAAAAAGTAAGGGATTTGGTTTGGGCAAATCTACCTCTGTTTAGTTTGCACTAATCCATCTATATTTGAATAAATCTCTTCAGCACAAGGTCTTTCTCTTAGGTGTGATCATATTTAGATGCCACACAACAAAGTCTGTTCTTAACTGGAACACCTCACAACTCCAGAGCAAATACAAGTGACAATAGACTTCTTTCTTTTCCTCACAGTTATTGAGAAGATTGTGTGCTTTCAGCTGGAATGTGGCACCTCAGCTGGGAGGAGGCAAGGGAGGATGACAAAGAACAACTTCAAGCTTTAAGACATTTAAGACATTAATTCCCATGTAAAAGAACAGCTATCTGTTCAGCTCTCTCTGACTATCTCACTGCAAACAGCATATCAAGACAAAAAGCAGCAGCACTCACTATCAATCAAAGCAATCTGCCATGAATTACTTTGTAATCTCAAACACTCTAAATAAATGGTATTACCCAAGTATTTCCCGAAGGAACAGACTCTATAAAGAGTGAAGCAAATGAAACCAAAGGACAAGGTCCTCCCAGCAGCCTTCTGACACTGAAATTTATTACTAGGTTATAAATAGAACTAAAACCCCTCCAACCCCCAAAACTATTTTTCCCCATACTCTTCAGGGAAGAATCCATCATAACATTTAGTATAAAATCATTATCCTACTTTTAAAGTACTTTTCTAAAAAAAAGCACCCAAGCTTTAAGTGATCCACACATTCATATCCCCATACATACATGTAATTAGTGCTACAATGTATTTAAATAGTGAAAAACAAGGATACACCCAAATACAGCAGCACTGACCTTGTTACAGTCTTCCATTCATCCATATGATCTTTTTTCTTAATTCTAAAAGTTTATAATCTCAGTAACATCAGATGAGAAATTCAAGTATGCAACACATGCATTATGCTTTAATATACCAATGGTCTACCCCAAAATAATCAAAATATCTAAATATTAAATAAGGGGTTTGCACGTGGCAACATTTAGTTGACGCACGCGTATAAATCCCGTGATAGCAAAGTTCTTGTTCATGAACCCACCACTGTGGAAGTTTACATTACATTAGAATAGACTGAAGACACAATTTTGATGATTTTGAATTTCAACTGACAGCGGCAATGCCCTGAAATGTTTTAGACAAAGATAAACCAAGCTATGATTTCCCACACAGCAGCTATAAAACTTATTACATCTATGCTTGCTGCTAAACAGAAAAGTTTTTCTTTTCACAAACTGCAACTCAGCTAAAACAAGCAAACAGCTTACTTAGCTCTCACATTTGAGAGAATCAGGAGGAGGTGTGAAATGGGGCAATGAACCCAAAATAAAAAATAGCAACTATGTTAACTGTTGAAAGGAGTGAAAAATTCAGAAAATAAATTCAAAGCCAAATGGATGCTACCATAGAAGAAAAGTACTACATGAAAGAAACACCAAAATAACACCAAATTAATAAAATAAACTATTTTACAGTTTCTAATGTGCTAGATTAAACATGGTCTATAAAAAGAAGGGGGCTTCTTTATTCAGGAAGTTTAAAATCCTGAAAATTACTTTCAGGGTGCAATTTCCAGTAACAAAATGTATATGCTTTACAAAATAAGGTAACTGAAAAAACATCTAAACATATGTAGATATGATTTCACTTTATTTGCTACTAGGCATCAAAATAAGAGGATACCAGTGCTACAATTTCACTGGAAAATATGTAGCTGTGTCATTCGTTACCACACACCATCATCCTGAATTACAGTTTTCTGCTAAAACCCTCTCTTACTGAAGGGTAAGCTATAGCATACTTAAAAGGGAAAAATATCTGGATGTTGAGGACTGTGAGGTTGAATCTACATGGAGAGATAAAGCATTTTGATGAGCATTACAGGGATGAAAAGAAGTACAGCCCTTGCAAATGAAATATGGCCTCCCTCCACAGTTAGAAGTCTGGGAGAGTTAAGAAAACAGTGGGCAAGGAAGCAGCCCTGAATGTAGGTTACATGTCCTACATCAGAGGCTGTTTAAGAAACCAACAAAACAAAACACAACCTTGGTAACCGCAGAGTGAGTAGTAAAGCCCTGTCACAGCCTGAAAGCCAGCCAACAGGTAGGAAGCAAAGGAGTATTAATAAATGGCAGACTCTCAGCACAGAAAGAAGTTAACAGCAGTGTGCCCTGGGGAGCTGTAGAGACTTACGCTGTTCCATGTATTTATTAACGACCTAGAGAAGACGGAAAAAATGCTGATGGCAGGAAATTATGTAGGTTAGTCAAGATGAAACAGCACTGTGCAAAATTCCAAAGCAGCCCAGCAAAACTAAGCTGCAGGTAAATCTTCCTGCATATTTATATAGAGCCTGTGTGCCTTCATAAAAGACAAACTGCATATACACTTCTAGGTTTACAGTTTATCTCTCAAAAATCTGTTCACTACCATGGCTAGTGCAAGCATGATAGTGAGTCTTATTTTAATTTGCATAAAGTGGTAGTAACCATTTATGTTGATCAAAATTCTTACACAAAACTTCAACAAAAGAAGAACCAGATATAACAGTTTCAAACAGAGCTAAATGCAATAGAAGGAAGATTAAAATAGAAAAATGCATGTATTATAATACTAACAAGTTTGGTATCATCCTAACAAATTCAATTTTGTTGATTTCTTCTAAAAAGTCAGGGAATTTCCAGAACAACACACAGCTTTTGATAAAAAGTTCATAAACAAAATGCTGCCATGAAGGATGCAAGACAAGATGATGACATGAAGGATTTCAAAACAAGACAGCTAGAAAAAAGGTATAAAACTTATGACAGGCTCAACATATTCTTAACATTGGAATGTCTTTAGAAAGATTCAAAAAGCACTCTGCTGTTCTCATTTTATTAAACTATTGAAAAACAGGTATAGGAGCAAAAAGAAGTAACAGTGAAAATAAAACAAGTTTGCTGGGTTAAATCAAATAGTAAGGACTATTGCCAACTCTGAAGCATTGCAGAAAGCCCTCACAATATTTTTCAGGCAATTTATTAAGTGAAAAAATTATTAAATTAATACATCCTAACATATTCTATAGATGTACATTTAGTCAAGCAGAACATATCCTGCATATACCTATTTATAAAGTAATGGACACGGAACTAGCTACTGCCATGAAAAAGAAAAAAATCTCAGGAGTTTAGATATCTATAAGCTTGAGTTTTAATGCAGATTTATTACAAACTTCAAGTAGAATATAAGAATATTTAAAAAAATGAAATCTCACACTATATATTTGTGCATGCATTTATTTATTTATTTATTTAGAGAGCCCATGTTCTCTTTGTTTTTTCTCTTAAAAAGGAAACAAGAAATCATACAGATGGAAAAAAAAGATAAACATATTTCACATAAGGAGCAGCTCAAGAGACTGAGAACTTGCAAATTGGAAAAAAATACTGCAAAAAATGCCACGGAACAGCTATGTGTAAACATTTGGTGGTACACAGTACACAGGAAGTGAACTACTAAGTCATGTTTTTGCTTTTGTCTTTCTAACACTCACTAATAATAGAGGTATTCAGTGCAAATCCAAAATACAAATTCTTGCTATTAAGGTTCCAAGAAAATATCACAGTGTTTTCATCTGCTCTCATTCACATCTTTACTCACCTGCTGTTCACTCCTGTGAGCATAATAATAAGATGGATAAGCAATTTGATCTAGTATGACCACTCATACATTCTTATTAGGAAGAAAAAAGCTTATGATCGAAGAATGCTGGGAAAATTATTAAAGAAATGACAGCTTAGAGGTTAAAATTTGTACGAGAGAGCGTTAAAAAACAATAGCCTGCCTCATACAATAGCCTTTCTGGGTTTTAAGTGCTATAATATAAATGTCAAATGCTGCTGATAATTAGCACAACAGAGCTTACTCTCCATAACTTCAAAGGTTTACTAATAATTTCAAACATAGTCATCCAAAAATCATCTCATGTGACAACTTGAAGGCATCAGCACTTCAGCAAAAGATTCAGATTTAGAAATTTGGTATTCAAGAAAAGGTTCTGTTACACCACAAATTTGATTCTTCTTTGCTTTGCATCATACAGTCATTTTTACCAAT
Source organism: Phylloscopus collybita (assembly GCA_027886175.1). Lineage (NCBI taxonomy): Eukaryota > Metazoa > Chordata > Aves > Passeriformes > Phylloscopidae > Phylloscopus > Phylloscopus collybita. The sequence goes on along the minus strand of JAJNNQ010000137.1, from coordinate 40,327,497 downwards.
AGCAAAAGTGTTGGTAGAAAAGCCAACAGAGAAGTCTAAAACACTGCCAAATTAGTGTAGTGACTTATCTCTACTCTGCAATAGCTGCAGAGTAATTGAGCATTAAGACCTGATTTACTGTGAGAAAAAGGGGATAGAAAACGCCCAATTATCTAATGACCTTTTCTAACCCCACTCCACTGGAGAAATATATAAATAAATCAAACATTCAGGATACAGCAGGAAAAATGAAACAATGCTCTTACACAAAACAAGTGGGGGAAGAGAGCTCTCTAATTTAGACAAAAATTAAGAAGAACTGATTCGACTGCAGAAGCAAGACAGTGAAGTATGTGGAATTAATTCTTGGAAGGCATTGACTCCAACAGTTTGGTAAGAGTAGCAACAGAGATAAGAACATCCATAACTGTAGCAAAATAAAATAGAATTACAAAGTATCAATACTCAAGTTCCAGGATTTTTTAAACAACCTCTAGGCAGTCTATATTTAGCTATAGAATCAGAGATTTTCACACTAGTCTTTATATAACTTTACTCACTTTTAGAGGAAAAATATTCCAGTACATTTCCCACATAAGTAGATCACAAAGTTTTAAACAAACTCTTAAAGTAGCCCTTACATCAAATGGTATCAGCATACCAGTTTTGAAATCAACATTAGGAAGTATTTTATGTTTTATCAAAATGTTCAGGTAATAGTTCGAAGAGTCACAGATTCTAAGCAAAAATTACTTTAACTGATTTTTATTTAATAAAAATGAATCTGTTAGGAAGCAAAGTAACATTCAGGAAGGTATCTGTAAACCAGAGAGTGATGAAGGGGTGAAAAATCTTGATGCTGCTTCAGTAAGAGAAAAGCAGCACTGTGATTAAAAACACCTGAAGAGATCTTATGTGTCATGACATTTTTCTTTATTACAGTTCTTCCTCTTGTTCACTTAATAATAAGGTATCTTATAACCATAGTCATAGACAAGGTGCATGCCAAATACATCAGCCAAAGCACTCTTTTTTAAAAATGACTGGACAAGGTTTCCTGTTTAAGAGCAATTTGGGGCTGTGATAGAATCACAGAAAGCTCAGCAGTAATCACTCACAGCAAAGATACCAGAAATAAAGCACACACACGTGAAATCCACATTCCTACATTGCAAACCACAGATACATGCGCTAAGAAGCTTTTACTCCTGTAATGTTTCTTCTATGGAGTAATTTTTCAGTCTGATGAACAACTAAGATGACTCACGGCAATCCACTTACTATAGAACTACTCTAAATATTCAGGCATACCAATAAACATTTAACACAATAACTGTGTTCACACACAAAACAGAGTAACAGTTCAGGTAAAATTATGGATAAGATTATCCTGGAAGGTATTGAAAAACACCTGAAGGACAACACAGTCATCTGTCACAACCAGCACAGCTTCATGAACGTGAAGTCCTACTTGTCAAAATTATTCCCTTGTACAATAAGCTGACCTATCCAGTTGATAGGATAGTTGGAGGAAAACAAGTTGATGTAATCTTTCTGGAATTTAGTAAAGCTTTAGATACTGTCCCTCACAGGATTCTTCTGAACAAAATGTCCAACACACAGCTGAAGAAACACATCATGTGAGCAGCTGGCTCATGGGTCAGGCACAAAGGGTTACAGTGAATAGGGTGACATCAGAGTGGTGACCTGTCACTAGTGGGGTTCCACAGGGCTCCATCCTTGGCCCTGTGCTCATCAACATTTTCTAAAGGACTTGGACACAAGACTGGAAGGGATACCAGGTTTGCAGAGGACACTAAATTGGGAAAAGCTGTTGACTCCCTGGAAGGCAGGGAGGCCCTGCAGAGAGACCTCGAAAAGTTAGAGAGATGGGCAATGACCAACCATATGAAGTTCAACAAGGGCAAGTGCCAGATTCTGTACCTGGGATGGGGCAACCCTGGATGTATGGATAGACTGGGGAATGAGATGCTGGGAAGCAGAGCTGTGGAAAGGCACCTGGGGTTATGGTCAATGACAAGTTGAACAGGAGTCAGCTGTGCCCTGGCAGCCAGGAGAGCCAACCCTGTCCTGGGGTGCATCAGGCACAGCATGGCCAGCTGGGCAAGGGAGGGGATTGTCCTGCTCTGCTCTGCACTGGGGCGGCCTCACCTCGAGTTCTGGGAGCAGGTTGGGTGCCACAACAAAAAAAGGATACAAAGCTATTAGAAAGCATCCAGGGAAGGGCTATCAAGATGGAGATAGGGATGGGTCTTGAGAGGAAGTTTTATGAGTAGTTGAGGTCACTTTGTCTTCAGCCTGAAGAAGAGGAAACTAAGGGGAGACCTCATCTTGGTCTACAGATTCCTAACAGGGGGAAGCAGAGGGGCAGATAGTGATTTCTTCTCACTGGTGACCAGTGACAGGACCCAAGGGAATGTACTGAAGTTCTGTCAGAAGATGCTTAGGTTGGATATTAGGAAAAGATTCAGAATGTGGTCATGCACTGGAACAGGCTGGCCAGGGAAGCGATCACAGAGCCAAGCCTGACAGAGTTCAAGCATTCGGACAATGCTGTTGGGCACACAGTCTGATTCCTGAGATTCTCCTGCAGGGCCTGAAGTTTGACTTCAACGATCCTTGTGGGTCCCTTCCAACTCCGGATATTCTATGACTCTATAAATAATAACCACCCTTAACGTACCGCACTCTAGGTTCGTATTTGCAATTTTTAAAAACAGTCAGCAGGAAAGAAAGTTTTCCATCTTATCTGACTGAGTCTTTCAGCATTGTCTAATCACTTCGAAATAATAAGGCCCACAGCTCCTAATTAAAAAGGACTGTGCACAGTCTTTCCTGCTCACAAACTTCACTCAAGAAAACACTTAGGTCTCACTAATAAAATTTCTGAAAACAAAACTTGTCACATTTTTCAATTAGTCAAGACTACCTTCTTGACTTAGCAAGCTTTATACACCTGCAATATGCATATAAAACTGTTTCAGCTGGTTTTGAGTACAGATATTCTGTAATTATTAATTTGCTAAATACATAAAGAAATCTAACAGAAATTAATTTTTGTGCCTTTGTTAACTCAAAATAGCTTGGATTTTAAAAATGATTCTCAATTTTTAATGGACTCAAGCAAACTTTTCATGTCAAAGAGGAAGCTCAAAAGAGGGGAAAAAAATCAAAAGTATCAGCAGTTTCTGAACACCACCATCATCAACCTTTCTCAAAATGTGAAATCATGATGCAAAGAAAAAGACAAAAAATTATAAACAGAAATTTTAGTTTATATGCTTTCCAAGCCATCCTAGCTATCCACGGACATACCTGTGAAGTTGATAGCAGCCTTACTGAGATGGACTTAGGCAACTCTGTTTTCTATCAAAGTATTTTATGATCTATTTATAGAATATTCTAGTTCATTAGTGCAATATAACAACATTATACTAATTATTAAAAAATAAAAATTCTATAGGCAAAATTCATAGTCCTGCACAATAAAGAAAGAATAGAAACAGGTCATTTGAGGGTTATTTATACATTGGTTTTGGTTCTATTCAAGCAGCTGCTTCAAAATATTCCAGTTATTTTCTGAAGCCCTGACACCTAATGCCTATCAGTTCTTCTGTGCTTCTTTTACAAAGAATGCAAAGGCAGTCCAGCACACAATAAGTCTTGCATTATTTGAATCCTCAACATAATAGTCTTTTATACGGCACTCTCCATGTTTTGAATCAACAGCTACATTTTAAAAAATTAAACCAGAATGTAAGCACAGACAGGCAAGACACCACCATGGTCCCTGCTGAATGTGTTACCTAGCTAGTCAGAGAGCAAGCCGATGCTACAGTGTTTGAGCACTTGAGACCTTAACCTCATTGCTTAATAACTCCATAATGCACTTTGTATGGTAACTGCTCACAGTGCAGGCAGTGAGGGCAACTGGGAAAAATGTGTTGCATCACTCTGGGACCACCAATGTGGTCTTTAGACAACATCCTGCTTTCAGGAGAACATGGCTGAAAACAGCTCTCTAATTAGCATCAGACAGGCACAAGCTTGAGCAGAAAGACAAGGGTCAAACAGACTGAAGAGCAGGTCAAGCCACCAAAACTCTATGGGACAATACAGAAGCTACAGGGCAGCAAAGCTTCTCATCTGTGTAGACAATAAGCTATGCTAAAACCTCTAAACTCTCCTCCTCCCTCTCACTGCCTTACCCTACCTAAAGAGGAAAACAAAATTCAATGGCTTTGTTGTTACTGTGACATGATCACTAATTTGCACTTAGAATTTAATGAAAAAACCACAAATAAACAGAGGCAAGTCCACATCACTTCCAGCCAAAAATGTTTATGTTATATTTAAGGGTCCATAACATAAACATAATGTTTATGTTATATTTAGCATTATATTTTTAGCATTTTATTTCTTTATAAAATATATTTAATATAAATATATTTAAAATTACTTTAATTAGCTGAACATTAAGAAAGTACAAATATTTCACACTTCCCATTATAAAGAGGATAGAAAATACACAGAAACATTTTTGTAAGGAATCAATCTTACCTATTCAACAACTCCGATTTATTTAGTTACAAAGACTGATGCTTTAATGACTTTTTTTAAAATTTAGTAATTTAAGTTTAGAAGGCTGTTTCTCAAAAGCAAAATTACTACTGATTGTTGCTCCTAAGTATAGGTTCCTCATCCGTGAAGAGATTCTCCAGTGAGATAACATATTTCAAATTTTAGACATCTACCTTTGAGAAATTAGCATTCATCCAACTGTTTGCAACAACAGCTTTAAACAAGTCATGCTCAGATTGCCTATTTTTCCTCTGGCTTTGAAGGGAGTCCAGAATCCTAGCTGAGATGCTAACATATACATTGAAGCTCTGGTGGACTTCTTTTTCCTCTTGAAATTTCATGTAAAATTGAGGTACATTGTCTGGTTTTGCTAAACTGTTACAATTATAACATTTCATCACCTTTGCATCTTCCTTAAACTTTGATGAAATGCTTGTCCTTTTTCAAAATTTCCCTGTGGGGGAAAAAAAAAAAAAAAAAAAAAAAAGGGGGTGGGCAGAAGGTGTTGCTCTCATCAGAGAACTAAATTTACCTGCAGCTGCTTTGCTCAGGAACAAGCTGTCATCAGCCAGCAAGACCATCACTTTTCATTGCTTCCCTGGCATCAAGTCAAACTTCTCTAAGCCCAAAGGGCCAAACCTCAATATAATGCATAGCAAAAGCAGGAAATGGCAATGGGAAGTAAGTGTATGCTGGGGAGATGTGGAGGGCAAAAACCAGGTTTACACACAGGGGAGGAGAAGGGAGCTAAGGCAGTAGGAGAGCAAGGGAAGAGCTAGACCAGTGAAAGGCACAGGAATGCAAGGCATCAAAAAAACCCTGAATGGGAAATGAAATTACATACCAAAAATATTACGAGTCCTGTTGTATTTGGTGTTTTGTAGTGATTATTATAAAATGTAGAATAACTGGAGGGAGAAAAAAAAAAGAAAACACACACACCAAAAAAACCACCAAAGCACCTCCACCAAGGACTGCAGTCCTCTCCTAACCAATAAAGGAACTCCACCAAAAACTGATGAATAAATAGCAAGACATCATGTAATTCTTTTATTTAAGAAGTTATACACTGCATTCCTAATCCTATAATCCATGCACTTATAAACAAACAGGATAACAGTATTTTAGGTTAAAAGGAAATAAAAGAATGTGTTTTTAAAAATAGATCCATATTTTGGGATGCTTCAGGATTTATCACTCATGTTTTCCAAAAAAATTAAGTGACTAAATGAGTAGACCACTAAAAATATAATCAGAGTAAGAGTAAACAGGTGGTCACTGTTCTGAAGACAGTAGGAGGATACACATGAATGGAGCCAGCGCTCAATGACCAAGTGGAATTGACCAAAACATTAAGATAATTCTAAAACTCTAAATTCACAGATGGAGGTGGGAAATGAAGCCTTGGGAAGATGAAAGAAAGGCTTGTTCTTAAGAATCAAATCTGAAGCCATCATTCAAATAAAATTAACATTGAAGAGGAAATTCAGAGAAAGTCAATACATGACCTGACTAAATATTGTAGGCTTCAGACTACTTCAAAACCTAAAAATTTAGGGCAACAGATGTTCCAGAATAATATAGGTCAGGAACAGCAGTTCAGCATGTTAAAATAAATCACTGCTTTCGCATTTGAGTGTTGTTTAGAGATAGATGAATTGGAAAAGGAATAACCTTTCTAAAGAGAACAAGGCAATGGGGCCACTTCTAAAATAACACCTGTATATTAGCTGTTTACTAACTTGCATATTTTTTATATTACGTATTTTAACTTCAGTGAATACTCTAGAGATTTAAATGCAGATCTATATTGCTATTGGTTCAAGCTGAGAATTTAAGAAATACCTCATGCTATATCTTAGGAGTGATAACTAACGTGGTGCCTGACTTTCAGGAAATTTTTTTCCAAGAAAGTAGAAAAAACCCAACCTATGCTTGTAGTACTATACATGCCTAATACATGCCATATGTATTATGTGTTAAACGTGCATTCAGTTCTCATTTCAGTCCTTGATAGGAAATAAAAAAAAGTTACTAACAATTCAGATTTTGGAGTACATTTTTGTCTTGAAAAACAAAGTTTGTTTTTTTTTTTAAATGCAATTTCTTTTTAATAGCTTTTCCTTAAGGAGCAGTTTTGAACGTAATGGGGCAAAAAATATTTTTTTTTTCCTTGCTTATGTGCAGTATTGCACTATGCTGTTTTAGAGAATGGAGGAGAATTTAAACCTCAGGGAAGTCCATCCAACTTTCCTTTTCAAGATCCATCATTAAAGTGAAAAAAACTAATTATTTTGAAGCTTCAGGATACTTATTTTCATTAATCTTTAAACCAATGAGTTAAGCAAACTTGAGGTGGGAGAAAAGACAGAGAATGGAGGTGGCAATTAACCACAGCATTATCTAAGATAAGCAAGTAGCCAGTTGTGTTAAATATTTCAATCAAAGAAATTAACGAACAAATGTTGTAACAGCAGAACACCCGCTCTGGTTTAAGCAACTCATCAGCACCTTTCAAAACAGCAGTTTGGGTTATGACTGAAAAGGAAGACCACAGATTTTAAAATTAACTTCAGAAATTGTACTTCAATGATTGTAGCCTAGTAAGGAGGGATGGGATCCAGCTGCCTAAAAAGGGCAAGAGACTCTTTGGCAGCCTGCTGGGCAGAGTGCTGAGAGGGGCTTTAAACTGAAGGACACGGGGGTTGGGGCTGACCTATGAGAGAACAGCTCCGTAAGAAAGGACCTGGGAGGCGTGGTGGATGACAAGCTGACCACAAGCCTGCAGTGCCCTTGTGGCCAAGAGGGCTGGTGGTACCCTGGGGTGCACCAGGAGAGTGTGGCCAGCAGGTCAGGGGAAGTGTTTTTCCCCCTCTGCTCAGTCCTAATCTGGAATACTAGAATATCCGGAATATTGTGATCAATAATTCTGGGGTCTCCACGGTTCAAGGAGCTGCTAGAAAGGGTCCAGCAGAGGCCACAAAGGTGATGAGGGGTCTGAAGCACCTCTCCTGTCAGGAGAGACTGAGGGAGCTGGGCGTGTTTAGTCTGGAGAAGACTGGGACAGGATCTCATCAGTGTATTTAAATATTTCAAAGGCTGCTGCCAAGAGAGTGGTGATGGACTCTTTTCACTGGTGTGCAGCAACAGGATGAGGAGCAATGGCCATCAAGTCATTACTAGAAGTCCCACCTCAATCTGAGGAAGACCTTCTTTACACTGAGGGTGGCAGAGCTCTGAGCAGACTGCTCAGGGAGGTTTTGGAGTCTCCCTCTCTAGAGACAAATCAACCCACTCAAATGAGTTTCTGTTTAACCTGCTCCAGGTGACCCTGCCTTGGCAGAGAGGTTAGACTAGATGATCTCCAGAGACACCTTCCAACCCTACCTATTTTGTGATTCTGTGAAATAAGTCTATCAACAAAAAGGGAAACAAATTTTCTTCATTTTCTTTATAAATGCTTTTCCGATTTTCTTCTACTTCACAGAAGTGACCATGTTTATAGATAAGCGTAATTTGGAAACCTACAAATTTGCTCTAATTTTGTTGGTGAATTCGCTCACACTTCCACTAAAAAACATTACACTACATTCACATTCTGACCTGCAGCTCCATATGTGTTAGTTTTATGCTTTTGGAGGAATTAAAGCAAATGCATTATTTTAGGCTGAGCTGAAGTTTTACTACACAGGAGTAGTGTACTTTACCATATCTAATAACCTCAAAAATCAATATTCTTTTTTTTAAAAAGCATTTATTGAAGAGAAACTTTTGAGATAACATGCTTAAAACCTTAATGTAATTAATTTATCTGAGAGGGATTCATTTAGGACAGGCCTTTAACTAAAGGATTCCTTCACACAAAACAAAATGCAATCTTTCTGCTTTTTAAGTTACATACAAAAACTTATTTGCGATATTACTCCACAGCTGGGAAAAGCACAGCTTGCACAAGAGTTCAGAATTTTGCTAAGCCAGACTTGAATGCTTTGGGTTTCATACAAAAAAAATCACAGGTAGCAATATACCCCAACTTCTCTAACAATAGCTTGATCCCATAAGGCCATTCCTCACTGACTTCAGTATAGAAAAGCTCTGAGGAATACTAAGGAATAAGTGGTCAAAGTTATTCTACACCTGTAGAGCTACAGGAATCCTGACTTAAGGAACTGAAAAATATGTATTTATTCATCTCCCTTTCCTTCCCCCTTTCCAAACGAGACACTTTTATCATTACCTGGCACATCACAACCAACTGGAATTTGGTTCTATTCCCAGCACCGATCAATCAGGACCTTGACATTAGATGGATGCATTGAGGCCCAGAACATTTTAAACTGTAGGCTTCAGTTCATATGGAGCTGGCACAGGTTTCACTCCCCCCTATTGTTCAACAATCCATAGAGAGTCCTTATAGATGCTGAAAGTTATACTGCAGCGAAACTAAACCTTTAAAAGAGCAAAAACAGAATGGGATTGAATGAAGCTGCAAACCAGAGTGAAGACAGCCTTTAGCAAGATTCTCTAAAAAGGAAAAACAGGCTTAGTATTTTGCAATGACATAATAAACCCTCCACAAGTTAGAGATTTTTCTTCCAAAAGTCTTCACGAATCTGGATAGAAGCCTGCTTTGCACAAGCAAGCTGAATTCCTGAATACTGATTGTAGCACTTCTTCACTCCTCACCTGCCAGTTTGCTGTCAGTGTAATTTCTTCTGAAACATTGCTCTGCTTGCAAAATACAATTTAAATGACTGCAAGGGTATTCTGTCTCTCAGAGAAGCTGCCACATACTGTAATAAGTATCTATACCATCCTCTACAAAACCATTTTATTACCATGTTCACTTATTAAGGTAAGGGGGAAACGGATGCCATTCAGAAACTTAGTGAGAATATTTGTCGGACTGTGCTTTTTAAGGTCTCCTTACAGTGTCCTCATTAGGGCACTCAAATTGCACGTTGGCTGCTTACAAATTTAACTCTGGAAGCCACTAGTGGAGTGTTGCAGCACCCTGCAAGAATGGCTCAATTCTTTCCTCCCTCATGTGAAGCAGAGTGGTAATTTGGTTCCTATACTGCTGTTGCAACTAAGGGCCTGGGACAGATGAAGACACAGCCAAGGCAGGTGCTGTGCAAGCATGAGAAAGCTTTGCCAGCATGGCTCACTCCCTACCTACAACTACCCATTGGTTCCAGCGCCAAGTCCGTGGAGGACACGTTGCCAATGAAGTCACAATGTGTGATATTTCTCTGATGCAGACAAATATCCCGTAACTTATGAATCCTATAAACTCTATTTCACTTGTGAGTCTTGCCAGAATGTACGTATAAGAATAAATAAATAATAATAATTTAAAAAGCAGCTGTTCAACGTTAAAAACCATAATAACAAGCATTTTTCTTTCCTTTCTCTTCTGCACAACTCCAGGAACCAGAGAGAAGTCAAACTGGGGAGAACAGAAAGGACTTCCCTTTCTCACACTTTTTAAACTACACAAACAGCTCTAGCTGGCAAACCTACAAGAACCTAAACCACACATAACCAAAAGTAAAAAAGAAAAAAAAAAATCTGCATTTCAAAGAGAAGACAAGCTATTATTATAAAACAATAATAATAAAGCCCCTGTACCTCGGAGACAAGAGTAGAGTCCAGTCTCAGAGTCATAGAGTCATATATGATTATGGATATTAAAAAATTGTTTCTCAGAGTATCATTAGGGGAAAAAGCAGGCACTCCATCACATGTCAGTAATTCATATTTATTCCCCTAATAAGAGATTGGTGTTCAACAGAAAATTCTGCATCTCACCATTTTCAGTGAAAGCTGGGGGAGATATACCTTATTCCCTTCCTTTTCATTCTCGATCCCACAAGGCTTTCTACTTTAAATTACTGAGCAGTTTCAACATAAGCACTGTTTTTAAGCGCTTCAGTTGCTCAACAACATCAGTTGGGTTTAAAGCAAAAATAAATACATAAGGTAAAACCCTTGTTGAGACTCTAGAGAACAAGAAATTTTGTTTCATTTTGAAGAGGAATCATCAAAAATACGAGAATTTTACTTTAAATCTCAGATGCCATGGTATACCAGAGAGACTGTTGCTCATCATCCTCATGACCAGATAAAAGATTTCCCTTCCTTTCTGCTCTACTTCTTGCATGTCCCCAGGTATGTCAGTTTGGGCTCTCAGTTTAACAAAATAAACAGAAACAATGACTTCCTGCTTCACCATCATGAATATTGGAGGTTGTTATCCTAAAGCCATCTGCTCTGGCCCGGGTAAGAACAGCTTCTAAAAGTAAAAGACACTGTAAATGACACTCATCCAGGCTCAAACTCCAGCATTTCCTCAAACAAGTAGAACAGGGTTGGTACTGGCTATTGCAATGGCAGATCAGTGGGAAATGCTGACACTACTGGTGGACATTTTAGTGATTATATTACAAAGAGAATTTTAGCTTTCATGGAGATCCATGTCTCAAAACCGGAAACAGGGATCCTGAGCTGAAATACTGAAAGTTGCAAGGACTTTGCAATTCCAATAGGCTCTTCTCCTACCCCTGACAGGCTCTTTCTTTCTCAGCCTCTCTTAGCAGGCTCACGTGCACAACCATTACCAGAAGTTAATTTACACAGGTAGTTCCAGGAGAAACGCTCTCCTGTTTCACTCAAACTCTGCAGAGACAGAAGTGGTCATTTCCAACCTCTCCTGCTCTACATGAAGGCATAGCTTCAGTAAACTTGAGCAAACATTATTCTCCTCCTTGTTCTCATAAGCAAGTGGCACCCAACACCAATGGCAGTGCAATATGTAGATGCTGCTTTTTATGCTTAGAACCGCCATTTCTATGGATCCAATGAAGTAGAAAAATCAGGAAGCATTCCAGTATTAAAATAGTCCCCACATGGTTTTGTAGCATGCTAGCATCAATTATCCTTAGCTTGCATTCACCAAAATGCCTTTTCTGACATAAAAAAAGACTAGAACATTGGTTGCTCATGACATCACCAAGCAACTATGAAGTAATAACTATCGAAACAGAATGATAAATCTTTTCAGGAGTACATCACAGAGCAGATACATAATAAGAGTACAGTTGCTTTATTCCTGGAATATGAATTTCTTGATAAACTTTGGAGTTTGGATCATCTTTTCCAAGCAAATTATTACATTGTTTATCACCTGAGCTAGGGAAAGTAAGCAAGCAGGCAAAAGACAGGAAGGAACATGTCCAGTCATACTGTGAAAGCTAGCAATATTGTAAGTAACACAGCTAAGAGACTATTGACTGCACAGAACTAATATGCATGTGAAGTCCAGCCAAAACACTGTCAAAATTGCAAATGCTTAAGTGCCAGAACTGGAAGAAAAAGCAAGAACAAGCTATCAGTTGATTAAAAGTTAAAGTCATCACTGCATAAGCTACTCTGGAGAGAACACAGGGGCTCAGCTCTTGAGATCAGCTTGAAAAGCACTCCTATGCTAAAGAAAATAACAATTAGACTTTGGAATCACTCAATACCCCTGCGAAATAGGCAGATAGCAAGATGGCACGTCAACCAAGGAAAGAAAAGAAAATATTTAATTTGTATAAACACTTTTCTCTTAGTTAAGTTAAATTTTCCCTAGAGGTCTACACAGGAAAAATAGCACACAACATTCAGTCAATGAAGAGCACTCAAACTTATGAGAGGCAAACAAGCTGGAGGTGAATCACATTTTGAGTGCTTTTCTTGAAAATGTTTCCTCTAATTTTAAGTAAGTAGTTAGTTCTCACCTTTCTTCTGTTCAGCAAGCACAAGGAACAAGAATGTGTCTACAGCAACAGCAGTGCTGAACAAGAAAGCAACAACACTAACCTTGAAGCTGCAGAGCTGCCTGGATCTGTTCTTAATGTCTATCAGAGTAACAGCACTGGCACAAGTGCCAGGATTCATTCTCTGGGGTAATTGGTTGGAATCAGGCTCTGGTTAAAGTTGAAGTGAATCTGTTGGCACTGCTCAGAATATAAAACAACGTGTTTCACACCACGAAACCACCAAACATTTATGCAAAAGCCAGCAGCATAACCAGTACCCATCACATGGACAGCAAGCCACTGGCACTCTGTTGGACATAAAGGTTATCTGCTATTTTGGAAAGAGAAGGTACAAAAACAGTGTACTGATAATGCAAGAAATGCAGGACATGGATGGTCATGATGATTATAACATCGCCTTGGGTATTTTCTACTTTGTATTATGAATTATCCTTACTCCTCAAGTACCCCTAGTGAATCACTACACTCTGCTGCTGGCACAAGCACACAAACCTCCATGCAAGATTTCACCACATAATACACTGCAAACACATCTTGCAACACACTGAAGCCCCTCCAATAGTTTCTTAAATATTACACAGTTCATCTACAGCCAAAAGGAACAAGGAATTCCCTAATTCACTATTTTTTTCTATAGATGTTCGTACAATAAATATACACATCAGATCCTCTGCACATGGGGAAAAGAGCCGGCAAACTCACTTTAAATGAAAAAAAGGACTTTTGCATATTTTACCAGAAATACAAATTTATATGGTTCAATAAGTTTAAACATTTCACTGCTTCCTAGAACTCAAGTTAAGCTATAGCTTGACTTTTAGTGGGGAATTTTATTAACTGGTCAATTCACATGATATTGTAAAGTTCCTTTCCCGTTTGAAGTATTTTGTACATATTAACAAAGCAATTTATATACTGATAGCTACAGAAAGCAACTATCGGGCAATGCAACATGTATCTCAGCCCTAAATTGCCCTTCATTAGACATGATTATACATTCACACCAATCTGACAAGATTACTGCCTGGGATCATAGATCATCATACTGCAGAAAGTATTTCCAGAGGTTCAGTAACGTCTTTTTTTTCCACAGTACAATTATTATATTAGTTCCACTCAGCTACTTAAGAAGATGTACAATTTGTTTTTCCAGAGTTCCAGGACTAAGAGGTGTGATGGACAACTCATTGAATGGTGAGGGATTTTCCTCAGAGACAACACTACTCTGGTCTACCTCTACCTTACCTGCAAGCAAATCGTCCCCTCAACATCTTTAAATGACAAGTCATTTTGCTTGTGGTTGGTACAGCTTTCTCATCATATTCCTTTCTTAAAGTGGTTTACAAAAGAACATCCATAAACAGAATTTAATTAACTGATTTAACAAATTTGACCTTGTGATTGCTCACACCCTGCCCTCCTTTCCCTGAACTTCTATTTTGCATATTATGGCCCAGAGACAAACAGAACACAGTCCAGTGTATCATTCATATTTTTTTTTTCTGGACAACATAGAATCCAGTTTTGAAATCACAGCACTTCCTTAAATTCGTAAGATCTGATTTTGTTTGAACAAAATCAACCTCACTGTATGAGAGGTCTCTAGGGAGGAAGTAAATAGTTCCAATTTTTTGTCCAAAATTCAACTCAGACTAAGTGAATGGAAGGAAGTCTGAAAGACTGCAACCCACAAAGAAAAATTAATTGGCAAGTTTCTTATGCATGCAAGTAGACTAGGTCTATCTATAATAAAGCTGTAAGATGAGAAACGTTTGGGTGGCTGGATTACAAATCATATCCAGAATTCCCAAGACTTCATGAAAAACAGATTGCATGAAGGTAAGGTAAGGTAAGGTAAGGTATAATGAAGTTTAGGTTTGGGTTTTTTTTGTGCAGGGGGAGGGAGGTAAGGAATTTTTTTTCACTTTTTTGCAAGTAAGCAAGTAAAAATTTCATTCCATTTCACTAAAAACATTAATGTATTTGCAGCTGCTTGTATTTCATTACATGATCCTCAAAGAGGGAAAAAAACTGTCTATAACACTATATTCAGAATTATTATCTTTTGACTTGCAGCTCTTCAGCACATAGGAAGAAGTTTTGATTCTTATTGTTTCTGCAAGCCAGTTTCTCTGAATTTAGACTGAGGACATGAAGATGCTAATTACTTTTATGTTGATTCCTCCTTAATAATTTAGTAACAGCAAGGAGTGTCACTTGCATTCAAAGTTTCAGATACTCTGGAAAGAGATCAAAAGACATCACTGTAACATGCAATATGCTTTGAAATTTAAATATCAGCATAAATTTGATTTATTTCTCTAAATGAGAGAAGCTGTGACAACTTGAAGGGAATTCTACATCATCCACATGAGGCTTCAAAATTTTAATTTCCAATACCATCAAAATCATTGCCATAACCCTCACCCTTACCTCCTTTTCAAGTTCCAACATTTCTTTAATCCTGTGATCTCTAACAAGGTTGACCTGAATGAAGAATTTACAGGTCAGTGAAGTAACCTGGTGAATACATCCAGGTCACAATTCCCAGTGGTACCTTTCTTTTTGTTTTCCTTTTTTTTAACTGACAAAATAAAGAAAAAAGGATACTTCTCAGTCTAGAAATACTGACAAGACCCTGAACGTCCCTCTCTCTGCTTTACTCAAGCTAAAGCCACGAGGAGGTAAAAACACAAGTACCTGAGAGCCTTTCAGGCAGCAAGGCTCAGCCTGGTCTGGCAAACACACACCTCTCTCAAAGCCTGTTCAGCAGCGCTCACCCCTTTCCGCAAAGCCCACACAATGAAGACAATAAACATTTGGGGCTTGAACCCAAGCTCTGATGAGATCCTCCCAAACAATATGACACTGCTCTTCATTGCATCCTGTTATACTGACATAATTGTTCAGATTTATAATGAATAGCAGTTGAGAAACATTCCAGGTCATTACTGCAACAAGCACAAACCTGGAGTAAGTGACCTCTGGTGCAATCTTTCCCTGGAATTCACTTGCTCCCACTGCTTAAAATACTTGAACATCAGCTCTGAACCCAGCAAGACTGTTTTCCCTGAAGCAAGTCCAAAGTTTCAGCCATTT
Source organism: Phylloscopus collybita (assembly GCA_027886175.1). Taxonomy (NCBI): domain Eukaryota; kingdom Metazoa; phylum Chordata; class Aves; order Passeriformes; family Phylloscopidae; genus Phylloscopus; species Phylloscopus collybita. Next base: position 40,311,994 of record JAJNNQ010000137.1, on the reverse strand, counting down.
TATCTGATATTAATCTTACTCATTAAGTCAATAGGCCTCTAACCTGTGTATTGGACTTACATGAGACTTCCTGTTGTATTAAAGTATAAAACAATATTGATTAGTATTTCAAAAAAACAAACAACAAAGAAATGAGAACTTTCTTCTCTGAGATTACAAAACAGAAAAGTTAAAATAATTGAAGAAACTGTACCATTCTCAGAGGGAAAACCTTCTGCAGTTAACAGACTGTACACTCACTACATATATTATCTGTTCCCATCATACCTCTTTTCCATTACAATTCATTCTATATTCTTTTAAAACCTGCTATACACAAGCACATCATAACATGTAAATTCTTTAGTTGCCAACTTTATTAATGTCAGTCAGCTGTACTAAATAATGTTGCTTTCCTCATTTGCTAAATGAAGCGCATTGAAATAATCCACAGAGAGAGAAAGAAACAGGAATTGGAAACCACACAGCTTAAGACTCTTTTTGAATACATAATTTAACATTAATAAGTGAGGGTGTAAGGCAGGTATGCATATCTGGATATAGCCCTAAAATTAAAATTGGTCCAAATACAACACAGGTTTTAATTGTCAATAGTCTTTCACAAAAGCACACATGGGAACAGTGAATGTACCAGCACACATGCATGTGCACACACATTTTAATTATTCTGTCCTAATTTGCATACACATACTTTGGAAGGAAAAAAAAAAGAGCATAAAGGCTTTTAAGGTTTGGAAAGATTGTACTTCAATGACGTATTTAAGAACTCTGAGAATGCCTGCTCCAGTGAAGTCTACAGGAAGAATGAATTATTTCCTAGCCTCTTACTCCAGGATCCCAACAGCCTACTGGAGAGCCTGTTTACACAATGCACACCAGAAATTGACAAGTTTAAAGCTCAAAATTTCAGAATATGCTTCTTGGATATTTACATAATAAATGTTCATATTGTTTTGATAGAACTACTTTTTCCACATCCTAAATATAAAGCTAAAGCTGCTGCATGATTTAATGTAGACAGCTGATGGAAACAAGACTTAGACATTTAACATCAACTTTCAAGTTTAAATATATATTGAAATACAGATGATCATATTTTCTTATTTTTCATTTGACGTATCTTGCTTTCATTCTCAGATATGACTAATACCAAGGGACAAGGGCTTTGTAGGAAGTTACACGCATGCTTGAAGATCTTTCTTTAAAACAACAAGGAACAGTTTAATTTGTGGACTCTTGGCATTAGGAAGCCAACAGCTGTAGAAAGCTCATTTCATTTGAAACCCTGCAGGCAAAAGCTCTTGCAGTCTCCAAAACTACATCAACTCATACAAACCGTTAGCAAGATGTTGTGGTCAAAGAAAACCTGCTTACACTCAAAAAAGCTCAACGCATGTAATTCAGCTCTTGTGTCAAAGTGAAACAATCCACTATTCCATCCAATATTTTCAGGAAGAATTATTAAATACAATTTTTTCAAGTAATTACTTAACAAAGATGTTTGTACAAATCATGGAAAACAGAGAGGAACTGTAGCAAGCTCAGACCTCTGCTTAGTTGTAAACATTAGAATATATTGCATGATAGCAAACCAGAAACTTTTAAAATGTTCAATACTGTAATAATAAATTATTTCCTTCTATTTTTTTGCTTTAAAAAACAAAACTAGTGCACCTATATCACTGCAGGAACTTGTTTTAAAAAGTCACAGCAAAGCCTACTAGCTCCATCTGGAAGAAAAGCAGCCTTCAGTCCATCAGAAGGCACATCATGTTTATCTACATGTTAATCTGCTTACTGTAGTATATAAAAATGAAAAGCTGATCTGAACTAGGACGAAATTGTTGTGCAGTTTTTACTAAACAACTTAGTTATTCAGATACTAAATTACCTCAATACGTAACCAAATCACCATCATCTTGCTGAAAACAAAACTGGCATTTCATGGGAATGAGAATGGCAATTCTTTTAAATACTGTATATCCCCTCTGGGGACATACAACAATATCCTTTAGTATTCTGAGACAAATAAAAAAAAAAGGTATATTCCCAAATTTCAGAAAACAAAGCCTATACTAGCCAAATAGAGGGAAGAATTTATAAAAAGGAACAGATTGTCAGGGTAGCAACAACAGCCTTGCTGCTTTGATAGACTGATGCTTTGTGTACTTATCCTCTTAAAAACTTACAAGAGGTTTTAACTGCCAAGTGTCTAAATAAAATACACCACTTACCTAACTAAATAGCAAAAGATATTTTACCAACAAATGCAGCTGATTAGTAAAACTGAATAAATTGCTTCCCAAATTCTAGAAATCAAATTTAAAAACAATGGCTGCTTCCAGAAGAGGTACAAATTCAGTACTTGAGAGATGACAGCTATGGGCACCTGGTTACACATACTAGCTACAATACTCTCACATGTGCTTTCAGTTCTTGAAATATTAAAATTAAGCCATGATTTTAGCACCCATTAAATGAAATTTGGGGAGTCCAAGTGTTTTACTGTTTCAACAAACTAAGTTACTCTCTCAACCTTTCAAGAACTATTTTCACACATTATTTGGTTTTTAAAACCTCTAGCCCAAGGGAGTAGTACTGACTAGCATTCACACAGGCTACTGCTTTCCACTGTCACCTTTTGGTCGAATGCTTATTTTACTGCTCATGTACAGAATACCATGAACCAGTAGCTTCAAATATCAGATGGCAGCATTAAATACAATATTTGCCTTCTGCAGCTATTTCATTCAGAATTGTTTACAAATCTTGATGTAACAAGACTTTGACCATACTGACACAGTCTGATAATCACAATGGCATTACATTTTACACTGAAGTTGGAAGTCAGAAAGCAAGGAGAGGTATTCGCACACAGCACAAAGATTATTCAGTCTTGGACCTGGATAACTAATAGTGCATAATGTGAGCATTTAATACAGGAAAAAAAAATAAGGTAAATATTCTGGGTTTATACAGTAACAGGAAAAGCCTGATGGTCTACAAGAATTCTAACTATTTCAGCTGGTTTTGTTCATTTCATTTTATCAAAATACATATGCCAGTAAGTCTCCCCATTTTAATGTTAAAAAACAACACGAGAAGGCCTCTAATCACTCTTCCTTCTGCCCATGCTGAGATCTGCAAAATTATAATATGCCAGGAAATGTCTGGGCAAGGAATAGTAAGGTGCAACACTCATATAATTCAGGAATAGCAATTTCATCTACTACTACTGTGGTACTACGAAGATAAACTTTTCACTTCTCTTGTCACCTGTAAATGCTTCAATTTCACCATTTGCTTTGTCTGACAGCTGACCTTAAGGTACAATTCTGTCTGAATTTTTTTTTTTAAATCTCAAAATATGTAGATACTCTGTCACTTATCCAAGCACCTTTTTTCAGATTCTTGTGCACAATGCAGTATGTACCACGTACAGAATTACCATAATAAAAAATTATGGTAAAAATTACCACAATAAAGAAATTGTTTTGGTTTAATTTAATTTAAGAACAGAACTATATTGTATATCCAAACCTTACTGCACCTATGAGCTAGACATCACTTTCAGAAATATTTAAATGGGTAAAGTCACATTTATTTTTACTTTTTCCACACAGGCCAAGCTACTCCACTGATCATCACAACAACCATGGAACATAGTAGGAGAAATTCAGACATTTCCTCTAAAAGGTATCTCTTCTATACAGAGCCCTTTATGCCTCTCCTAAGTTATGCAGGGAAAAAAATTCAGCTTATCTGTCCTGAATCTTCTTAGTGCATTTAGCAATGGGAACAGAGGAGGATTGTCAGGTATGCACTGCAATATGAGGGGCAAACTAGAATTTCTACTCAAAACATTAAAGGAAGGTGACAACATTCAATGTTTCACTATTCCTCTTATTAACAAGCCAGGAAGATTAATTTATTTAGACTAATGAGGAGTGGGGAGATTTTACCTTCTTCGAAAGCATGAGCAATCTATCACAACTACAGAGAGGATGCTTTAATGTTTCTACTTAGATAAAACTGATGTCCTCTGCTCAAGCACTTATTATCTTATCAAATGTCCACAGCTGAGTCATGACAAAACTCCACCCCAAGTCAGATTGGCAAAGTGCCACTGAGATTTATAGGTACATATTTCTCCACATCCTTATTTAACATGGTATATATGCTTACTAAGCAAAAGCCCCTGATGAAACAAACCATTGCAGAGATATTTCCCCCACCTCAGACTCATTTTTTTGAGGCTAATGGCTCCTTCCCAACTCCTAAAACCCATAAGAGATGTACTCAATAGCTAAGAACATATGGTTTGTGGTTACATACTGTCATACGAAGCAGATGAATCCCCCTAGACCAACCATGTACCACACGCTCTCATAGTAGACATGATTCTAGCCAAATTTTTCCAACAAAAAAACCCAGCCACAAATTGTGGAGGTCATTTCAGTTCAACTGCTAAGTGAACAGCTCAGCTTTTAAGACTCAGCTGGCTCTGGACTCTGTGGGCTTTACTCAGCTCTGCTTTTTCATCTTTTGGAGAACTCATTGTCCAGTTTGTATTGAATCAGATTCATGCCACATTAGAGCCTAAACTAGCTATGGGCCAAAAGTCACTGTCAAAAAAGCAAAATCCATAACTTAAGTACGGAAATTGCTGTAGCCGGAAGATGTACATTGATCCATCTAACCAAGTTATACAGCAAAAAGAAAATCTGACAGCAGCTACTTACTTCTTGTCACGGCAGAGGTGGGGGGAGCTAAATCACAGGATGAATTTGAGCACATTTTCTTAATTAAGAATTAAGACAAGAAGTTCTTTTAGAATTTCATTTTTTAGAGTGATACTAAGAAACCTCACACTATTTTCATTATAGTCTTACAGTGTTCCTGGTGTCCAGACTGAGAAATAAATTATGTGTTACTGTTTAAACAGCAAAATGCTCCAAAAGCCTTCACTAACACTGCTGATATTGAAAACTGTGCTTAACATTTGAGAGGCATCTTACCCAGCTGTCAGCAAAATGCACCGTAAGAGTTAACCTATTCCATCACTATGACTTAGAATAGTCCTTTCATTCTATTTGTATCACTTTGCACATCTCCCAAATGACGTAAATTACAGAGAATTAAGAGTTTTACTAAGATGCAGTTTGTTAAGAGCATGAAATGTTTCCTATGCCTGTTTTCATTTCAATCATTAAAGAATATTTCTGTACCCTGATAATGATATCATGTTTAAGAGCAACATATCATGACCCCCAGGCTTTATACTGTCATCCTCTAAGGGCTACCCTCCAGGAGGCCAGAGTTCCAAAGGCAAAAACGTCCACACCACACTTCAAAGCAAAGCTCCTAAACTAGCTCTGAGCAGGCATTCTCTACAATGACAAACATCAACCACACCAGCTGAAGATCAGTGAAGGGTCAGCTCTAATAAGATCACACAAGAAGGTAACAAGGAACTTCTGCCTAGCCTTGAAGTGACCACATACTTAAATATAATCTCAGAATACTCCAAATATCTACAGCCTACATCTCACTTCTTCAGTGTTATGAAAGTAGATATTTGCAATCTGAAATGCCCTGACCACTCTCTGAAACTGCTTGATTGATTCAGTCAATCAAGTATCTCCCATACCCTCTTGATTAGCAGCACAATATCAATCTTTTATGGTCCCTGCAGTCACAGAATCCATGCCAGGGTTACAAGGGTACACAGAAAAGAAACTTGAAACCAGTAAGTCCCAGGAACTAAACTCAGCAAGCACCAGCAGTGCTAAAGGCAGAGCTGTTCTACAATGAATCACTAAGGAACAGAAAAGCTCTCTGGCAGCTAAACTTCCTCTAAACACACCGGCTGGAGTCATCTGCTGCAAAGAGCTGTATTTGCTGTTTCTTTTTTTCTTCCCATCTGTTTAAACAGTAGAATCTTGGAAAGGATATGATCAAATCGTGATTCCATGCTCATTTGAAAGAGGAAAGGCTTTCAGTGCAAGAGAATGAACTGAAAAAAGGGAGTACATTAAAAAGTTCATTCACTCTATTTTTTTTTCTGTAAAATGACTATATACCAAAAGTTTTGTATCATGTGAAGTGTTGCAGACATACAAACTTGATGAATTAGGAGGTACCAAAGACATTTTTCATGACATTGCACAAGACTTGTTCAAATGATCTCACAAATACCCGAGAAGCCTATTTTTAAGTCTGTGCTTTTTCTCTTCTGTTTACAGAAGTCTTTTTAGAGATCAATTACTACTGGCTGTCTTGAATTCCTTTCTTGTTATATGCATTTTAATGAAATATTTTTCATTCCATTCTGTTCTAAATTGAAATAGTAAAGTTAGACACGTTGAACAGATGTAGGCTCCTTGACCAGCCAAAAGAGACAAAGAACTGGCTCTAAACAACTAGCAATGACTTGCCACCACTTCAACCATTTGCACCACTTCAATTACTATCAGTGGAAATACACTTTAAATGTAGACAGTCTTAACTGTATTTTCATGTCTTCCTCCCAGAGATCTAGCTTGGAGATCAAGAACACCATTTATATTTACAACCAAAGTGATTAGCTTCTACTTCAACGTGTAAACTGGACTCTAAAGGAACTTCATAACATGGTTTGACATTAGTTCTATGAAAGGCCAAATTTTAAACAATTATTACACCTTCACAATTCAGTTGCCTGAAGTAAACAAAAAACTTCATTAAAAATTCTGATCTCACACCCCAGATATCTGGATTGCAGTTTGGCTACTGAGAGCTCCCACTTCAGCAATGAATCAGAAGCATTTTCTTCCACAATGAATAGTGATGAAAAGGTATTGCTCTGAGGTAACAGGAACTCTGATGCCAAGTAAAAAAAAAAACCCAAATATTTTATTTATTTAAAATTCATTGTTACCATAAGCACTTTTATTCAGTGTCAGATACAGCCAATACTTCAGTGCATGTATGTGAGTTTTGCTATTTAGGTTTAAACTTAGAATAGATTTGCAAGACAAGAAATGCCAAAGCTAAAGATTTGTACTTGCTAAAATGCCAGAGCAAAAATAGCAGTCCACCCTCACTTTTCCCACAAGAAGCTTTGCAAAAACGCTTTCAAACTGGATTCCTAAACTGTTATCCTGTCTACTTTACCTCTGAAAACGTAAGTTACAAAAATTCTAGGCTGAATGATTGAATTTTCCTGTGTCAATTTCCCCCCTCCTCTATATCCTGAAGGATACTTCTTCACATGCTCTCTTCCTAGTCTAAGGGTCCAGCTATAGGAAATTTCCTTCTCACACTATTTTTCCTCCTAACAGATGCAAAGACTAATCTCTGATAAGATATTTAGTAATGGTAGGTAGGCAGAGGAGAGCAGAATCCCTTTGCTACACTCTGAGATTAAAGGAAAATGCTGATTCAGGCCACATCAGCTGTCAAATAACTTTATGCACGGAAGTTTAACATTTGTAACATCATCTTATTGCTACTCACTACAATCACTACACATTCTCTTATGCGAGAAAGAAAATATGTTACTTTCAGTTATAATAATGGGAAATGTCCAAGAATTAAGGAAAATCCTTAATTCAGTTGGTCGATAATAAGTAGTTTATTACATTGGTATTTCCTCTGTACTTCATCAAGCCCACCCTGTGAATGAGGCAATTGAGCATTCCTGTGAATACCACTCACAACATGGTATAGTTGGAATATGTACTTTTGCACAGATTTCTTAAAAGCTATCAATTAAACTTGAAGATCACCATAGATTTCTTGCAGTCAATAATATTGGCCAGCCTGTGACTGATGCAAACTGTCAAAAGAGAAGCATTTCACTGCAGGGCACTTCAGCACACTGCACCAATTCTTGGAATAACAATGCAGGTGTCACTTCTCCCTGGGCCAGGAGTAGGAGGAAAGAGCTGCAAACAGAGGACAGAAGATGCAGTCTGGCATCAGAGCCAGCTTCTACCTTCACTGTATCTACACACAGTAACTTCAATCAACTCCAACTTGAAGCACCTTGAAATTTCTACATAAAATGAGACTAGCTTGTCTCCCCCTGTACACAGTACTTTAAATAATTCATTGCATCCCAAAGGTTTCTGCACAGTGCCTACACATTTCTGTTCTCCAAGACTACAGCATTGTTTTTAACCTTTCAAGACAGAAGTAATTTTATTCAAAGATTCCTTCTCACACTGGTTATTTTTCTTTACGACAGAAGTGAATATCAATTTCATTAAAGTGGAGGCGAGGAGCACTATGTATGGTTAAAAACTGATGTAATCTTTGAACTTTGCCAGTTTTGCACCATCTCTAAACCATAAAAACATTACTCCCATTTTACAGGTGGTGCTGGAATGAAGCCAGATTTGCCACCCATTTCTGTTACAAGATGCAATGAAACCTATTTACCTTCAGGGCTGCACAACAGCAACACACATTGAAAAGTAATATTACCACTATTTCAGTTTCAGATGGAAGAAAAAAATACTGTTCACCACCCTCACCCAAGAAGAATTCTGAACATTACACTATCAAAACTAAGTGAATTAAAAGCAGCTTCTCAATAATCTAGAATGGGGTACAACTCGTATCAACCCTCAATAACTACTCACGACTATTTCCAGTGTCAGCATGTAGGAAAGGAGAACACGTGAGCTCTGCTCTTACACAATTAACATTATTTCGAGCATGTTCAGGGCTTCCCTAAGCATTTTAAGATAAACTAGCATGGCAGACTGTTTCAGTTTTATCCTTCTCTGCAAAAGGAAGTCACAGTATCCTTGACTACAAACCATCACTCCTGTAGACTACGCAGATTTCCTACAACAGATCTTATCATCTAACCTTCTTTTGATGTAGCCAGAAGTATGTCATTAGATGATATACAGCATTTCTTGTTTCTACTAATCCAAGGTTATGCAGTACCCAGCTTAAAGGGATCAAAGAGATGAAAAGGTCACATGTTAAAACAAAGGAAAAAATGCTAAGTTTCTAAGACTGCTTTCTACAGCCCTTCCTAATGATTATATGTTACTGCATCCATCCTATTGTCCAGAGAAACACCAAAATGAAAAAATACAGATTTGTTTTTTTCTCTCTCCCCCTGTACAAACAGCCATAAAGAACAGGGTAATTTTGACATGTGTATTAATATGCAAATTCAAAATAATGATAATGAAAGGTATTGACAATCCTTGTATCTTATTATCAGCTTAGGACAAAAAATCTCAGCAGTACTTATTAGGCAGTAAAATAGGACACCAGCAAAGATGATCAATACAAATCATCTCAAAACCACTACTCTGCATCTGGTGCCATCATTGAAGCTATTATGGGATAAAAATGTTTTTCAAATAAGCTAACATTTCCAGCAGATTGCATCTTTCTTGGTTGATCTTCAGCTACAACATCATCCCCGCCCCCCTCACCACTGCAGGAAGAGTTTATATTGGAGCTAGAGACAAATCTCACACCACCAAAGCTGTGCCTGCCACCACTGCTGACCCCTAAAGCCAGGAGAAAGACCAATGAATCTAACATTATTCATAACCTAGAGACACCTGCAAAGGTCAATAATACACACCTTCTTTCAGCCTAATGTCTTTCTTGCAACAGGATAGCATCTGCTTGATTTCATCTGTAAGAGATGTAAATTGGGGGATCTGAAATATGTAATTGTGGTTGTGATGATTCCCATTTTGCTGTGAAGCTATCTAATGGAACAATACTATTACTAACACATCACATCAGTTACATGCTTTATAACCTAATTGCATTGTTTCTAAGTTTGTGGTCTGATCTGTCCCTGGAAACGCAGTTTATTTTTCTGCACAAGAAAAGAAATGATACCATGAATGTATTTCAAAAGCAGATAAAACAGAACTCCATTCCTAATCATATTAAGAGGAAATAGAAAGGACAGTTTGTCTGAGACAAAAGAACACTCTGTACCATTTTGCTAAAGCAATGCTGGGTGAGATCACTGGTCTGTTTCATCCAGAGTGAAGCTTTACCTTTCAATAGTAAAGAGCATCTACAACCAAGAGCATTGAACGAGTCATTGAACACAACCAGAGGGCAAAACGAGCTGCAGAAACAGAGCCCAACAGACAGGCGTGGCTGGCAGGCGGGTGACCACACATCACTATATAGCCAAACCCCTCCTGCTACACACTCTTCTCACCAGACTGAGCTCTCAGGATACTCAGGATATCACTACACAGAAGTTTGGTGTCAAGCTTTCTGTCTGCGGTTTCTAGAGGGCTTTGTGGGGTTGCTTTGTTTGCTGGCTTAAGGTTTTGTTTTGCTGAGGTTTTTGTTTGGGTTTTTTCCCCTCTGAATCAAGCAGGGTAGCTGAAGAGTGTATAGTCAGGCAATAGCCTGACTATAAAAAAATGAGATGAGGTTTTATGATATTTCCCAGTGTTCTCAACCCATGTTAAGAGAGAAAGCAGGATTCTATTATTACATTTCTAGGTACACACCAGTGCTTTTAAAGACACCCCATAGCCCATGAGCACAGGGAGCAGTGCTGTTTTCACCAGCACCTCCAGACTATGCCTGAAACACACATGGTGCAAACTGAATAAGAAGAAACAGAAACCAATGAATATTCATTTCTACGGAACTACTTCTCCACCACACATGCCTCCTAATTTCACCACCCACAGAAACTGCACGTAATGGGGAAAGGATATTTGAGCCATAGTGTATAGTTTGAGCTAAACATAGAGTCACACAATAACAGTGATCCAGGCCCAGGAGAAGTAGGAAGAACTTGGAAGATGGAAATCAAAGAACATAACCCCTGGTTTATGAGAGAGAGTCAGAGAGACCAACAGGATTGCCAAATAAGACACAAAAATAAAAAAAATGGGGAATGGAAAAGATACTAAAAAAATTCATGAGCAATTTTTTCCCCAATCCTATCCGTTGCTCCACTCCACATACACTCAAGAAAGTTTTTAACAATCTATTGTCCTGCCAGGGAGTTGCTTTGAAAAGGTAAAGTCTGGGACATGTGAAAACAATCCCAATCACAGACAGTAAATTTGAGCTGATAATCAGCCCTAATGGTTTTTTGAAGGGAATGTACTGATTAACAGTGCTGTCCAATGACGTTTCCCAGTTTCTTTCCCTACATTTAGTTCACAGCCAACTGAAAAACAAAATTACTGTGTTGCTGAGGCACAACTTTGCTTAGGCAAGTTTGCTCATAACGCTAATTTAAAACTCTACCTCCATCTCAGCAAATATTCAATTCAAAAGCAACAAGCTCCACAGAGAGAAAATGTAACAATAAAATTCGGTCAAACAGCCCAAATTTAAAGGCTACACTATACACACTGGTAGAAATTTTCAAAACAAAATTCCTGTCTTTTTAAGCTCCTTTTAAGCTCCCTTTTCACAAAGATATTCCTTACATTTCTATTCCAAATACATAATGCACGTGATCTGCCTGGATAAGAGAGGTAAAGAAACCAAGACAGATTAATTTTTATTTATGCAAAAATGTAGTAACACTCTCCAGAAAAATACTGACTACATGACAATACAAGAGTGGAAACTTTATGGTGAGCTTTTATTAAAAAACCCCACATAATATGTTTGTCTAAGCACATGTAGTTCCGTAAAGAGAGAAGCCAGCTTTGACAGCTATAATATGTTTTATGAATACAGCAAGGCTCTATATTTTTTCTTTTTATCTTGACTCATGCAAATAGCTCCATTCAGTTACCAATTTATTCAAAACTGATGAACCTCCAGGGAGTTGCAAAAACAGGAGAGTTTATTTTCCAGTCCATCAGTAAAATGAAAGTGTGATCTCTCTTAGTTCCACAAACAAATCTGGAGGGACAATGGTAAGCAAAATTAATTAGGTCTAGCCCCTTAACTACAAATACCTCCCTTGGTAAGTAGACATTAGAGGGAAGGCAATTATAATTTCTCTTAGTTATTCAGTATATATAAGGCAACAAGAACTTTTAAAAAAATAATAAATCCATCATTCTAGGAATATTCACTGAATCAGCATACACTCTAGGTTGGGAGAGACCTTTGGAGGCCATCTCCTCCAAGCCCTTGCACCAGACAGGGCTAATTTGGAAGAAAGATCAGTTTGCTCCATTACCTTGACCAGTCTAGGCTGCTTAAGGACTCCAAGAGCAAAGAAACCAAGAAGCCTCTTCCAGTGCTTAGCTACATACACTGCGGATACTTACTTGCCTTTTACCTAATCAGAATTTTCCTTCAAGAACATGTGACTGTTGGATGCCATTTCCACTAAATGTGTCCAAGATCTATCTCCTCTAAATGCCCTTCTGTAGAGAGCTGAAGTCAGCAGTCAGATCCCCCTTAGTCCTCTCATCTTCAACAAGAGCCAATCCAACTTCTTCAGCCTCCCCCCCTGCATTTACACCTTTACCCCCAAACCACCTCAACATTCCTCTGCTGGACTCGCAGCAGAGTCTTCATAAACTTTTCTCTTGCATTGGGAAGCCCCACACTGGATGCAATTCCCCAGGCACTGGCTAAAAGCGAGCCACTGCTTACCTTTACCTTCTGGCTGCACTTTTCCTCATATGGAAGACTACCTGGGGCCTCAACTTTCTCACAATACAATAATATCCAAAATACTGCAGCAATATTTAACTGAAAGTAGCCTGATAAAAGCTTAAAAAAAAAAAAAAAAAAGGGCAAAAAACCCACACAAAACCTAGGGGAAAAAAAAGGCAATTCAAAGTGTCATTCACTGTTTTCTAACAAAAGAAAAATTACACTGAACATATACATTGGGAAAAGAAAAAAATTAAGTAATAAAAATTTTCATACTACGTAATGATACACTTAATCACTATCCAGTATGTCATGATGGTTAGAGGTCAAAAAGAATTAAATACTCTTTAAAGTTAATATTTCCTGATTTTTAAAAGAATAATTATTTGGGCAATTAAATTAGCATTTCAGAATTATTCTACTTGGATTTATCCATTGTGTTGGAAAAACAAAAGAAGATGTTGTCTTTTTTGTACTATTTTTCTTCAGTTCATATCAGCTGCACTAGATACATCCAAATCCTCCAAACTGACAGAGGATTAAGCTTTTGAAGCGACTGCCTGAGCAGCCTAAGCAACGGCACGCATGGAACCAGCGTCCTGTCGGCCAAACAGGCTTTGCTCTGAAAGGCATCTGGCAACAGAATTGTGGTCTTCATTTATGAGTCTGGGGATCAGCAATGAAACCCTACTGACGAACTGCACAAAAAAAAGCTGAATACACTCTTATAAACCCTTAAATCACAGCAAAGTTAAATATCATGAAACACAAAGTATTTCTGGCAAGGCATTTCCTTATAGACTCTTAGAGAAGATCAAACCATCTGCTTACTCAAAAATCAATCCTGATGAAATTAAATGAAAGAGGATAGTATTGCATAAGATCACAAGAATAGCACTTCAATGTTGTAGAGCAGTGTTTTGCAAACAGTTGAGCTCAGGATGATGTGACTCTGTATGAAAATTAAGAATTTATCACCATCAGTGAGGACCTAAAATCATCATTTAGAGTACTGGCCCAGGAGAAAAATAAGACAAAAAGGAGAACTGGAAAAATCCATTAAAAATGCTTTTTAGCAAGTGTCAGATAGCAATTCTGCCAGCTTTACAGAAAAGAGAATCTGGCAAGATAATAAAGCAGTCAGTTCACTTATTTGGAAATCACATGAGTACGTACCAGTGGAATAACTTGGGATTTGATAGAGACAGTGAGCTGCATGAGTGAATCTCTGGAATCTCAGCACATCACAGCAAACATGGTTATTCATATTAGAAGTTAAGATTTTACTTATAACGCTTAGAATATTAGCTTTGCAAAACTGAAGTGTTGTGCTGCAGCAAAATTTATTCAGTAAAACAGACAAAAAGGATTTACCCTGTCTTTCTGAAACAAATGTTTCTAGCCATTTTTTGGTTCTGTTCACTGTACAAAAATGTAACAATTGTATCCCTTAGATGTAAATGATTTTGGACATTTGGGTGGATAAGACGTTGGAGTACATGACAGTCGTAAATGCTATTTCCACATTTTGAAAGATCTGTATTCTCTCATTCAACATTTTTTTCATGAAACATGAAGTATCAAGCACTGATTCTGCTCTGAGGCTGCTTCTGGCTGAAAGCCCTGCTAAAACAGATATTCTGATTCTCACCTAATATTGTAAGTGATTTTAACAGACTTGTTTCAGACTAGAGAGATGAGAGGCAATATCAGCTGAGCGTCTTTGACAGCCTACGTTGTAAAGAAGTAAAAACATACATTGTAATAAAAACCTTTACACATTTTATTATACTGTAAAACATTATACTCAGGCTCACTACTTCATACATATCACGTCTTCAACAGTTGTTTAGTTTTCCCCTTCCTAGGTTTGTTTGTTTGTTTTCCAGTTTTTGATGTGCTTTTTTTGTGTACAATTAAAAGTGAAGGCTAGTCAGCAATCAGAGAAATGCAGTTTACTCGAAAAACTAAGCAAAAAACCCTTCAGTGTAATGAGGGTGCTGCAGTGCCCACTTATACAGCAGAGCTGAATCCCATCACTAGGAGATTCTCTTTATTTTTTAAAGACAGGCATACTGATCTGTAAAAACAGTCAAAAAAAACCAAAAGACCAAGAAAATAAGATAGCAAACAGTTCAACTGATAACAGCAGGCTTTGATTTGCTCCAATACTTGCTGTAGTTCAAGACACATCCACTTTCCCAGATAGTCAAAGTCTCCTCTTATTCCCAAGAATCACACTAGCAAGAATACTGACCAGAGGTCTCCTGACCAGCCTCACCCACAGGCCCTGCCCCAGCCAGGGCACATCCTGAAGCTTCCCAGGGCCTGTGTAACAAAGTGTCCAGGGCAGGAGTGGATGCCCCCAGCACACAGCCATTGCTCCGCCTCCAGCAGCAAAAGCTGACTGGGGCCCAGGCAGGACAATCAGGTGTGTGACTCGCTGGAGCCCACCTGGAAGCAGCCCTCAGAGCAGCACTGATATTGGCCACTAAGCTTCCCACTCTATGGCTAACATAGAAAAAAAAAAAGTAGAAAGGGAATAAAATAAAATTTTTCCTGCTCAGGATTCAACAGGATTATTGCGCTGTGCATCATCACAGAAATCTAGAAACAGTTTGAAATAAAAAAAAAAAAAAAAAAAGCAGAAGCAAAAACACTACACACATTACACAGAAGTGTTGCTTTTACAGCATGATGCTTTTCTATGGAAACCAGATTTCATGGATTTATGTTTTGGCCATAAACAAACTGCAAATATCATCAGGCTTTTTAATAACCTGATGTTGTGTGTGATTGGTTTGTTAGATGATGTACTAATTCTCCTGCAGAGAGTCAGATTGTAAAATCTTAACCTCTAATTGCATTTTTTGGCTTTAATTTTAGATTTTAATTTAAAATTTTAATTTTAATTTAATTATTATTGTTATTTATTTACAGATACTGCAACTCAAATGTCAACAGAAACTTAATGTACTTATAAGGCAGTCTGACTCCCCTGCTCCCTGTGCCCTCAGAAAGCTGATGAAGTGAACACTGAGGAGCACTTCAAGAGAAGTGCAAGAAAGACAATTTGGCTTTTCAACTGTTCTGATGGCACAAGAAGGCCCTTTTCTCTAGACCAAAATTTGACCTTCCTCTGGATGAGAGAATGGCAGGAAAAGCGCTTATAAGCACAACCCACCTCTTAGACTCACTGAGAAGCTCTTTTAAGACACCCCCCCCCAAACACCAATGACCTTTAGTGGGGCTGCAAAACTCATCCAAGACTCAGAGAATACAGATTTTAACAGACAAATGTTCAAGAAACCAACTCGCCTCTTTTTCACACTATACAAAGAAAGATGAAAAGTGAATGGGAATGATCACAACTGCAAAAATTATGCATTGGGCATGGAAGCAAATACATCTGTCTTCAGCTTTCTAGGAGCCAGAGATGCACAGACCACAGGTCTTGATTAAAAACAAAAACTGAAAAAATAGCAAAATACTTAAGCAGAATTGTTATATAACTCTAGACTATATATTTGTCCAGCAATTTAACACCTTTACAAAAAGGATAAATGAGCGAAAGATAGAAGCATCTAATAGATCACAGTATGTCGTAACATTTCTTTCATGCCTTATATTGTGAATTTATGTGAAAATATGTACTTTTTAATGATTTTACTCAAAGTCCTTTTGGGCTTCGACAGTGCTTCAATTTAATATTTTCTAGCAAAGCATGCAGGCAACAGCATACTTGTCTCTTTTTTTTTTTGTTTTTTACACTAGGTATCCATAACCTTTTTTGACATACAACCATGTCTTGCATCTGTATATTACCTACTTCCAGAAAATAGCATCTGGGGATATAGAAAACAGCAATTTTTTTCCCCCTTGGGAAAGATTTTGGCATTAAAAAGCAAATGCTGAGCCAGAAGTTTCCCTCACTAACACAAGTGCTAATTCAACCCTGCAACACCTCAAAACAAACTGAATTCACAGCAGTAGAGCTCAAGGTCACAATCACGTCCTCTATCACCAACTAACTAACAATCCATTGTTCAAATGTACTCAGCATCCCTACACACTCAAATGCAGAAAGGTGACCTTTTCCATCTCAAAAATACAAATTTGCGGCCACTCCCAGACACTCCTATTTTCACATTGCTCTGAACTGACAACATAGTGAAAGCATAACCAGCCTTATACTCTCCTTTATTTGATTTACACTGCTACAGAAGCATCTGCCTCTTACTGTCTATGTAGGTTAGGAGGAGATTTTTGGTTTACTTTTAAGGAAATAATAGCATAGGTATTTTTGTAGAGTGTGTGTTTGTAGAGAGTGTGCTAGTTCAAAGTCACGTAACTAAGCACAGTTTCTCAGCATAGTTGTCTTAATTGAGTGTGGGTTCAAACCAATTTCAAATCAGTGTTTCAAGAAAGACTTTAATTATTAATGTAATTCTCATATATGTCACTTGTCTGTAAGAATGTATTTTAAGTGTCATGCCTACTGGAACTGTTATGTTACCTATGCAAGATTCCCTGCACACATAAATCAATGAGATGTCACTTATTGAGAGCTGGCACAGAAGAAACAGGAGAGCCTACACAAGCAAACACACAAGATTATATGAAATATGAGGTGGTAGCAGAATCACTTCATGCACACCCCTAAACAGAGAAGAACACTTTCTCAGTGAGAGGTCTTTTTTAGTAATTTTATTAAAAAATATTTACCTGAGCTCCTTCATGTTTTTATTCTGTGCAAAGGACTTCAAAACAGCTCAAGTCTGCTACAAGGCTGGGACAGAGGCCCTATCGTACATCAGCTTCGAAGGCAGAGCCACATTGAAAATGAAGAATAGATTATTTCCCCTAAGTCAGTATAAATTATTCCTCCTTCACACTTTTAATATATGTAAATTGGGGGCTAAATAAAATACAGTGTCTCACTCCTTTGGTTCATGCAAGAAAGACTCATTTCAGGGAGCCAGCATTCTTCCAGTGGCTGCCTAGCATAAGGACACTGAGAAACATGAGGAAGGACACTGCACTGCACAGCTACCAGCACTCCCTTTCCAGATCCCAGCCAGACTCAGAGTCAAACCCAGCCCCCTCCCTCTTTTTTTAAAATTTTTATTTTGAAATATGATCTCTTACCATTCAGCAAAATGCTGTAACTTTCAGCTTCAAAGGCTCTCCAGGGTCAGCAAGGACAGACTCTTTCCTATTAGAACTATTGTCAAAACACACTAAACATGCAGCCAGAGGAGAGATAAAAAGGTGGGAAGAGAGCTGGAAAGGTAGGCTAGGAGAAGAAGGATGCTCACTTACAGAATAGTAGTCTTGACTCCAGCCTGATGCTTACTGAGCATATAAATAATTTTGCTAACCATTTTAGCCACTTTTATTTCCAAGTAGTTCTGCAGGACTAAAATCTTCAGCCTGGAGCTGCAAATCCCATTACTAAAATCATGGCCCATTACAACTGCACAAACATTAATAAGGCTAATGCAATCACATAGGTCAATTTCTGAAAATTATTCATAGTAAAAAATTCCATTTAAAAAGTTCAAAGGGTTGAATAAGAAATATGTAAGGTGTCAGAGCCAAAGACACAATAAACAGCATACATACATATCTCACTACCAGCCTTCCCCACAGACCCAGAGAGCCACGTCTGCACACAAAAAACACAACATAAACGTCAACAGACCACTTCAAGAAAGAAATAAGCAGCAACACTGGATCCTAAATTCTTGCTACCTGAGTTACAAAGTATCATTATTTTTGCTCAATTTCACACTGGATCAGATGCCTGGGGATGCTGAAGGCCTATCACAGGCTCCGGCTTTCTGGGGTGTCTCCCAGGGCCAGTTATTCTCACATCCTTCACACTCCTTTGCCTAAAGCCTGGAGGCATTATTTCCTGTAAACAGTCATGCTGTTACCCGGCTTAGTAACCATTCCAAAGACAACAAAGTAATTCTGTCCTTCAAAATGCACTCTGGTTTCCTATCAGGTATAAATCCCTACAAGATAATGCTCAGAGCCCTATTTCTGCCTGCTACTATTAGAGTCCAGGGAAAAGAAAAGGCATCAAAGCCTTGTTTCATATTTTTTGTTCTTCTGCATGTTTGCTTTTCAAGTACACATCAAATTCTTTGATACTGTTCTGTGAACACTGAAAATAAAAAAAGAATGCTGCTTCTACTTCCTGTATTTATGAGGGAAACAATCCTTTTCTCAACAAAATGTTTTAGACCACTTTATCACTTCAAAGGACTTTACAAGAAATAGTACATTTGCAGAGAGTGACTTGCATCCAAATACCATTGATTTCATACACAGCAGAAAGGTGGACATGAAGTAATTTCAGTCACAAAATAGGGGGATGATTTTCAAAAACCACTGATTGCTAAAAGCTGCCTTCAAAAAGCTTCAAATGTCTGTATTGAACAAACTGGAAGACTATTAAAATATTTTCTAATAAACACATTAGAAGTTCAGAGCCATAAATGATGACTGAACAATGCTTAGAAATTTGTTTTCAAAGACACATTATTAAGTACATAAATTAACCTTTTGTTGCTGTTGTTATGGTAATAGCAAGCTGAAAATGGTGAACTGTGTGAGGTCATGAAAAAGCAGGGAAAGGTTTGTTTTTCTTATCTAAATAGGCTGCCAGGCCATCACCAAAGGCTTCTAGATGAGCAGAGAACCAGGAGTGGACCAAGCACGATGTGATTATGTAAAAAAATGTGTATTTCATTTATGTAGTCTTGCATCACATGATGGACCTTCGTAATCTTCACATGGGCAATGCTTACTGACTCAAGCAAGGCCACCACTTCAAAGCCCCCAAAATGTATCCAGAAATAGCATATGATCCTCACCATAGCAACACCAGGCAGATGTGCAGGTTCACATCACCCACAGCAAATCCTATAACCCCTCCCTCCAACTTGCAGGCACAGGCTGCAGATGACATTTCACATAGTCCCTCTGAATTTCTCGATAAATGTTGCCCTCTCAAGTAAAAAAACCTGACTGTTCAAATAAATACCAGGGCACTGCTGTAGCCATGTCTGCATCTTGCACCGACCCCAGAAGGAGGAACCAAGCTAGTAATAATCACTTATAAACAGAAGCTGACAGCCCAACTGGAACTGATCACTGGGAACAAGGAGCAATCAGGGTTAAAGCAACAGCATTTTAGGAGATTGCCCAGCTGACAGTTGCATATTAGCAATTTTCTACTGGACAAATGTGTCTCCTGCAAGTTCTATGGCCTCTATTTCCTTCCTGCTGTAGTCAGGTTCAAACAGGAAAAACATCCTCCCTAGGAGGAAAGCACCTTTTACAAGCATCCCTCCTCTCTTCCTCCTCCAACTATAAAAACAGTATAGCAACAAAAGCATCACAGTTCCTGCTCAGCTATCATCTCCGGTGTAGATGTGCTCTCCATAACCTTAAATGCCAGAAGACTCTGGGAACAAGAGCTCCTCTTCCAGAGCTCTTCCTCTCATCCTGCCTTCCTTAACCCACTGAAAGTCAACATCACTGGAGGTGGCCACAAGCTGCCACCTCCTGTATATCAGAACAAAACCAGAGTCGCCATTCAATGAGCACCAACCTCCCACTTCTAGGACTGTCATAAGGCTGTGCTGGCTATTATTTGGTTTATAGCTATTGTTGGTGACTATGACACTAATCCCATTTTTAGGGATGGAAAAGACCTTCTGAATCTCCAGACATGAAAGATGCTGCCAAATTCCCTGAAGAAGTGTGAGGACGGCTCAAGAAGTCTCAGGTTATACTGTACTAAAGATGTCAAGTGCTGAGTGAGTGTAAAGAGCATTTTAAAGACAGTTTCCTGACAAACATAGTGTACCAGCCACCAAAAACAAATACCCATAAGAAAACGTCTGATATAGCAAAGACGTAAATTTCTCTCTCATCTTTATTTTATCAGATTTGAATGGAAGTCAAATGGGACTCCTGACAAAATCTGGAGGCAGCTCTTCAAAGAGGTGAATACCAGTGAGGGGAGGGATAACAGAGTGACCAGCAAACATCTCCCCAACTTGAGTTGCATCTGCATCTCCATTCATCCATCCATCTCCATCTGTTACCACCTGCAGCTGAGAAAGCTGCTGCTTTAGCAACAGATCTTTGCTACACTAGGATAACCTTTGTTGTTAAGGAACCTGAACTGCATAAGCCGGAGAGAACAACATGGCATTATTTTTTTTTTTTTTCTGTTTGATTGTTATGGAAAGCTAAAAATCTACTAATACAAATGCTTTCAGCTGGGTATTTCTCCTCTCTAGTCTCCTGACACTCAACACTTCCTAATTCAACCATGGTTGTAAGCAGACCCTTATTATGTGTCACTGCAAGCTACAAAGGAAACCACTTTAACTCATCCAAAAAAAAAAAAAAATTGGAAGTATTACTGAATTAAAAAGTATTTGGGAAATCATAAAGGGGGGAAAGTCTTCATAAATTTTTTAGATGCATTTTTAACAAACTTTTAAAGTCAGATATGTTATAGTTCCTTCTTTTTTTATTTACTGTGTTAAGAAGATACAAAGTAGAATTCCCAGATATATACACAAAAAGCAATAACAATTATCCTATTTTTAATTCAAAGTTTTGAGTATAAATTTTGAACAGAAGGCTCTTTAAACCAAAACAAGTATTTTATTTTATTTTATTTTATTTTATTTTATTTTATTTTATTTGCTACATGGTAGCTACATACACAGCTACTTTTTTTAACTTACTCCTTCATGGAGTAAGACATTTTCAAGAAAAAAAAAGAGAGGAGATGTGTAAAATTTACTATGCATATTTTCTCACAAGTTGTATTGTTTACTATACTCCTAAAAAAAAAAAATCAGCAAATATCAGCACTCATATGTTTATAAAGAAAAAGTACTATACCTTCCTATTCAAGGCCAGGAAATATTTTAGCCCCAGACTTTTATTCCCAGCAGGAGAGAAGAAAAATGCAGCATGTGTTAATCAGATTGTAAGCACCTCCCTATTATCAAAATATCAGAATCAATATGAGAGGTGTCTCTTAACTAAGTTTGCAATAATTCAAAGGGAGTATTAGACTTGATCAGTTCCCATTTTTTGTTTCACTGGAACAGCATAAAATTAAGGTAAAAAAGCCAACAGTTGTATCTTTATACAACCCACAGCCTTTAATGCTTAGATCTTAAAATCTGAGGCAGAAGGAGAGCACAGGAAGAATACCCTCCTCTTGATTAATTTTTAATATCACTTGAAGGTTTAAAGGTCTAGATTCTTTTTGCTTCAATGTAATTTCTTTCTATTATCATCAAAACCAGATTCAGTGAGTAGAAAAATTTTGCCCCCTAGTAATTTTCAGACATTGGCCGGGTGGATACACATAGCCAAAAGCTCTCTTTTTCAGGGTTTCCTGAAAAAGGTGACCAGCTAAATAAATTCTCTTCTATAAGGTGTGCTCCTTGCCAGAAACCCAGAGAACACACTGACTACGGATGAGAACAGAGTTTAAGCAGAGTGAAGTCAACATAACCTTCTCTTCCTAAAGTCTGGGAAAACAGAATGACTTCACAGCCTGTTTCAGAGCTAATCCTAGTTGGGACTTTTCATACCAGTCAGAGGGAAAAAGAAACTAAGTAAATTCTGAAGTGAACAAAACCCTCAAAAGCAAACAGCCCAGTCCCTTCCCAGGCAGTTTTTGGTGACACTCCTGAAGACACATTCAATGTAATAGGCAGCAGAAGACACCTGCTTCTGAAAGCCTATTTGCAGATTCTCTTGCAGACAAATACAGGCTACATTTTTGCACTCATACACAGTGGTATAGTAAGGGGCCACCTAGCAATAGTGAGGAATACCATAAACAAATAGCACACTCACTTCTTGCAATAGCTTCCTTCTTTCAAGGTATTCAAGGAGTTGTTTAGAACCGTAGTACAGTATCACAGAAATCAAGACCAAGATCTAGATCTGGATTAAACTAGATGAATAAACATTATGTCCAGGTGAAAGGTCACCAGTCAAAACTAAAGATCACATCTCCCAAGTGTGAAGCAAAGGAGATAAAAATACATGACCAAACGTAGCTACTTCTCTTACTGTTCTCAGTGTATCGTGCAAAACTAGTTAACCATCCATCAGTACTGATAATGTGCTTTCTTTTATTCTCAAAGTCTACCAGAGAAGTGTCCTTTGTTCCAAGCATACACCAAACAAGTTGGTACGATCCTTTCTTATCCAATACAAAATCAGAAGGAAAAAAAAAATTAAAAAGAGGAGGAGAGCAGGGAAGAACCAAAAACAAAAGACACAGTACTGTAGAACATTCTTTCTAACTACTTGTATGCACTCATCATTAACAGAGAAAACTTCACATTATTCTCATATAGTAACTTCAAATTCGGACAAGAAATAAAATGCTATAAATAAACAAATATGATCTGACGCTTGACGATTCATGATGGGAGCTATGCAAACTGAAGGGGTAGCTATATAACCATACAGGGAAAGTATGCTGTTATTCTTTGCAGAGTAGCCACCAAGGAGTGCAGCATACTTCACTTCTGCTTTACATTCTGCTTATCCATATGATTTATACATATGATAGCCATTCATTCTTTTAATGCCTTTGATAAAAGCCTAACCTAAGAATGTTAAACCCTACATGAACCATGATGTAGTTATTCATTATGTACTTTAATGCAGTCTGTACCAGAGCAGTCAGATAAATGAGTCTACAATCGTTTTTGTACATTTTAAGTATAGCCTTATCTCCTCATGTGCTGGCTTCCTTGATAGGAACTTCTAACTATGACTAACATGTAGAGTACACAGTATCTTAAGTACTTTATCTGTGAGAGGTGAGAGCTTACGTTCACCAGTTGAGAGTCAACAGCAACACCATTACTTTGCAAAACTGGACAAAACATTTAACAATTTTTGAAAAACCAATGTTTCTTTTCCTTCTTGGAAGAAAAGAAAAATAAATATTTGGATCTTACAGTCTTAAATGAAAACATTCCCGAATTTCTTGCCAAGAATTTGCCTCCCCCTACAATCAGTATATGGTATGCCATACAGTTTTCTTTAGTTACTTCCTGATAGCATGTTATTTCTCCTCACCAAGAACATTGCTGTACTTAGTAAGCATAATTTCCAGCAGAGGACTAAGACACTACACTGTACCAAACAATTCCTAGCAAAGCACTTTCCACAATGAACAATGGCAATGTGATACAGTGGCAAGGATTTGGCTTGGTTATCAAAGCAAAATGCTGCAAGGACTTATCCTCAAACATCAGAGTTCAGCAATGTCAAGATTAAGCACATAAATCTTTGATGGACCTTCCTTAACTAAAACTTACCACTTCATCTGCAAGCTACCTTTGAAGCAAATGTGAAACTGTCCATTTACAAAGCTGGCTCTTGTGCTTGCAGCTCAGAACAATCCACGGAAACCTAGTTTGATGAAGAATGTGATATAAATCTCTGCTCAAGAACTATGCAAGGAGGTTAACACATTTGTTTCTAAATAAATCTTGTCATTATTAAGATATTTTAAATTACCATTCTAGGATATCATGCCTTCTTTTGGAAAAGGCTGTATTTTCCTTGAGTTAAGAACACAAATGGATTAGTTCATGTGCAAATTGGATGCACTACTCACCGGCATAGTAGAGATTCAATTTAAAATCAATCTTACACTACTAGTAGTGACAATACTGTCAAAATAACAGAATTCTATGAAAACATAATATGCAACAGATATATGCCTAACATTTCACAAATCATGAATATATCGTTTAACCATCTTGCAAAACAAAACAAAATTGGAAGAAAATGCTACTATCACATATCAAGGACACCAAGTCCGAAGTGATACAGAAGAAATTATCTTCAGGTAACTAAGCTGGGAACATAGTCCCTCCAAAAATGTTCCCTCTGTCTTTGGTCTTTAAGCACTCCTCTATGCTGACAAGATTAGAAGCCTACCTGAAGGTCACCTGGAAGCACAAATTAGTACTTACAGACACGATTTTCAATTAAGCAATATTCTTACTGACAAAGGAATGATGCTTTACTAGTAGAAACTGCTTTCACTGAGAAATCAGTTCTAATGTCAGGTAAAATAAAGGTTTTACTGCTAAAGCGATAAGAGTACTCAAGGGAGGACAGAAAATTGGGGATTTATGTGGAACAAGAAACACAGATCACTTTTAACTTGTTTATCCATGAATCCAACTCAATTACACGCTCTAAAAAAATTCTTTCACTATCAAATATTAAACAAAATTTCATAGAATATTTAAAACCAGCTTCTCCCTGTGACGCAAGAAATGCATTTGATTTACAAATGTTAATGTAATTATGCAAATGTCAAAACCTTCATCATGTCCTGCAAATAGTTCTATCCTTTAGGGAGTTTCATCTACTCAGTTTATTTTAAAACGAGCTTTTTCATCTCTTAATTGATTTTCTTCTGTCCTGCCTCACCTCCAGGAGGCAGCAAGTAGGAATTGGTGTGATATCTTTCCTGCTAGCCAAGCACACTTCTGACAGTAGAGTGCAGCTGTAATTAAAGATGCCTTCAGTCAGAAAAAAAGAAAAAAATGAAAAGGCAAGGCAGGAGGAGAAGCCAGAAAATCAGGCTGGCCTCCGAATCATTTGTTCAGATTCCTGATGCTCCGATGAAGATGCAGAGAGTAGAGTCACCAACATTTCTGACAACCTGGGCATCCACCCAACACACCAACACAGATGCTAAAGACAAGCTGAAGCCCAGCCGCAAAGTTTGAGACAGACTGTATTTCTAAGAGCATTCTTCATGCTGTCACTCACCATCAGTGCTCAACAATAAATCAAGAATACAAGTCATAATTACATTCTCTGCTACTTAATGAAGCAGCCACATGCAGCTTCCTTCCCTTCCCACCAACTGTGAAACAAAGATTCAAGAGAAAGATGCTGACATCAAAAAGGTCATTTTTTGTCTTATTCTGCAACAACATGAGCACCATTAAGTTCAAGTACACTGTTCATGCTACAAGCTTCTTTCACTACAGAACATGAGCACTTAAACAGCTTTGCCCATTTCCATTTCTCCTGCACTGCATATCCTTGCCCTG
Organism: Phylloscopus collybita; assembly: GCA_027886175.1. Taxonomy (NCBI): domain Eukaryota; kingdom Metazoa; phylum Chordata; class Aves; order Passeriformes; family Phylloscopidae; genus Phylloscopus; species Phylloscopus collybita. The sequence goes on along the minus strand of JAJNNQ010000137.1, from coordinate 40,286,270 downwards.
TCTTTCCACAGAGGAAAAGTAGAGGCCCCACCACAAAATACATTCCCTCATTAGATCTATGCTCTCCAGGAGAGAATGATGCTTTTGCCTAGTGAGAAATACAAGGCCACTGTCTTCACAACAAACTGTTTCCATAAAAAAAGAACAAAGAATACAGGGCTATAGGGGTACCCTGTAAGAATTCTCTTATAGGGAATCCCTTCATACCACACTCACGAGAATGCTGGAGCAATTGCACATTCACCTAAGCCATTAAAACCACACTGTTTCACTATCAACAATGACTTATGGTAAGACTTGTTATCTGAAGGAATAATCAAATTGCTTTAGGAGCTTCAGTTTTACCATTATCATACACTATTATATAAGCACAAAGGCAAAATAGATGTTATCTAACTGGTAGAAGGATTCCCAAATCCTTTGAAGACAGATTGTCCGTTAACCATAAAATTAAGTAGGCCATGCAATTGCACAGCAATGAAGTGGAAACAAAAAGATCACATTTATAGAAGAGACTGGTTAAATTACTAACCAAGAATATTAGGCACGGAGGCACAGTTTTAATAACATTACTGGAGGCAACAGTATCACAATGCAGAAATGCATGCACATGGCATGGCAATACTTGAGAAGATCCCCGTGATGCCAGCAGGATTCAGTTGTTCATGGAGGGATCAGACCAAAGGCTATTGAAATTCAGGACGCCAATATACTGCAGATAAAGTGTTATGACCACTAAAAATTAAACAGTGCTCAGATATATGTATTCAAAGCATTTGCTTCCTTTTCCTTTTAGCTTAGTCAACACATCTTTAAATAGCAATGATGATATCTTTAAAAATTATTACATTATCTCTGAATTGTGAAAAAAATGCCACTAAGAGCGTGTTAGTTAACATTACAACCACACTGACAAAGCTACTCCCAGCTTTAATACCAAGTATCAAATTCAACAAATCTTGCAAAAGTGCAATCAAGTGATTGCAAAAGCAACTGTGGACTAAGAACAGCATTAAACTTCTGAAGTCAATTTTCTATATGCATGAACACATGTGCAACAGCATACTGGAACAGCATCTGCTTAGAACAGACCAGCCAGTTCAGTAACACCATCCTTGAAAATGGTCTGTGTATTTTTAATTGTTTTTCTCCTCAGGCCATCTATCTATTCTGTGGGAATAAATAAAAACCAAGCAAGCTCAAAAGGCAGTAAGTGCAAGCTACACTGTATTTCCGCTCCTCTGAAGACGTGTGTTCACTTGGATTTTATTTCTCTTTTGAATAGCAATTCAGTGACAATTCTTTCTTTTCCATGCAGCATTACTGAGACTCGTAGCTGTTGTGATAACATATGCTCGAGAAACAGCTGTATCTCAGGCAAAGAGACTTCCTATCAACTCACTTTACAATGTCTGATTGTTCTGATGCAATTCGATTGCTGCTGCTGTGGTGGAAGAGATACGCCAGGCTTCTTAAACTGTTTAGAGAACACCAAGACAGGGGAGATATAAGCATACAACTGAAAACTCTCAAGATGGGAACCTTGTCAATTAAGAACAAACTGTTACAGGCAATAAGCAGCTGCTAACCACTTCCATAGGCTGGGAACAAAAATTACATTGTCTCACAGAGCTCCACATGCACTTTCCACCTTACCCCATCATCATCAAAAATATCAGTGCTGCTGTTTCAGACTTAATGTATTTTTTCCTGTCAGTCTTGAACTCTGTTATTCACAAATACTTAACTTTCACAACTATACTGTGAGGCACAAACTCCTTTTTCATTGTAACTCAAGACTCAGCTTCCTACTCCACTACTTGAAAAAAAGTGCAAAGCAAGACAACTTTAGAGCTTATTTGGCACTACTTACTCTCTAATATTCCCCTTCCCCCACTTTTTTTTTTTTTTTTCTCATTTGGCAAGCATTTCAAAATTTTGCATGCAAGTTACAGGGGCTCAATTCAACTCCTAGATTACACTGTTAACCCTAAATGTATGAAACACTTCCAATCCAGGCTCCAGTATGAGGGATGTGAGCAACTCACTTTGTCCCTAAACCTTGCAGATTTCAAGAAATGCAAGGTCAAATGTGAAAAACCAGAACTGTATGCTTCTGTCAAAAGGCCACATCCCTCCTCCGTCCAACCCACTATCCTTCTCTGGGTCAGTGCCAGGTTGCCTCAGAACGCCCCCAGGGAGGCTGAGAAAGGGACTGAAAAGGCCAGAAATGGTGAAAAAAAAGCTTTGTAAGAAGCATACTCACTACCTCCAGCTGACTGTATAGTGGTATCACTGAATAATTGCAGCAAAAGGTTTTCTGGGTCTGCTACAATCATGCAAATTCGGTTCAAAATGATTCACAAAGGAGTTACTAAATGAGCGCTGACAGCCTTGTTTGCTAAATTTCATCCAAGCATCTTTCTCCCAATCTTAGTGTGATAATTGCCGAAGCCTCTGGTATTTCCCCATGAAAAACAAATTAGGTTTTAATGAAATATGCAATCTCATTCCAACATACTGAGGCAGATTCAACACTGCTTAATATTCCACAGCCAGTACCAAGCAGCTCCTGGAATCCAGGACAGTCTGGCAAACGAAGCATCCCCAGTAGTTGGTAGGCATTTGTCTGCCTCCTGCTCCATGTCAGGGATGCCAGGAGTGTGAGGAACACGCATGTGCCGTCATGACAAAGCCACCTGTGCAACACCAGCAGTGTGCTGACAGCAGCCATTGGGATTGCACTCACTAATGCATCCAGGGAGACCTGAGTCTCATTGCTGAGATGTTTTTAATCGCTGCAACTTCATTTTGAATTTTTGATTCCGATGTCCATCAACAAACATAGCAAACTATTAATTAGGATACAGTACCATCATCTGAGAGAAGTTAAATGAGACTAAAACTACAACCGGTGTACACAGGCAGCCTACAGTAATCCTATACACTAACCTAGGAAATCCACATTTCAGTTGATTTCTGATGAAAGCTTATCCCATTTCACTTCTGTGTCCTCCAGACTTTGAAGGCAGAAATCAAGGACACTTTTTAAGAGGTATAGATTACAAAAGGAGGGACTTTCACATTTTACCCTTCAGCTACTAAAACTGGATTGAATTTTTGAGCGGCATTAGATGTGATAAAGTTAATTTCACAGAATGAGGGCTTGCATTAGAAGTCATTATGATTTTTTTAAGGTCAGGTGGTAATACCACTTCACATGCATTTTTTTAGTTTTAGGAAAGACTTTTTCTCCTTCCTAGTAGCTAAATCTAGAGCATAATAAAGGACTCTCTACTTAATTTGTCTTCTAGTATGGCACTGCATTCCTAAACAACTTCTGGGTGCATTTTTTCAGAACAAAGAAGTCACAGTACTTTAACAGGTAATGTAACACTTCACATTTTTATACAGAACCTTGAAAACATACCATGGTGCTTGCAGTAGCAACAACACAAAAACCAAAACACAGAAAAACAGTCTCCCAGGTGAGAACACAGTGGGAAAGCATGCATTCCTAGCGGAGAATGCTGTTCTATCACATTTCCAAACAGCTTTGTAAAATGAAGCCAGGCAGAATTAGCTATTATCCAAACACTACTTTCTCGCAGACCATGGTGTATTTCTCATTCAGAGTGCTGCTCCAAGGGGCAGAGAGGTCCCTGGTCTGACAATAGCCTGCTACCAGGTGGAAACAATTAAGGAAGGAAGCTCTCCTCCACTCTGCAAATTATTTCCTAGCAATCCCCACTAAAGCTCATGCCACAACCTAATTTAACCACATCACTTGCATCATGTCTCTGTCTTCCTGCATGCCTAGGAAAAGACAACTCCATGAATTCTCCTTGTTTCCACAGAATATTTTAATTTCTTTCCTTTGTTGTAATGGTAGCTGTTTCTAAAAATCAGTCTGCCTTCTTCTTGCATCTGAAAGCTGACATAAGGAACATCTTTTTTTGTTGTGAGTCAGCCTAATTCTGTTTAATAGCAATGTATTAACTTATAGCAGCTAAAACTTTAGCTCAGATATAACAGCAGGGTTATATTCATTTTCTTGGAATTTTTTTCTTTTTTTTAACATAAAGAACAGAGGAAGGGAAGGAGGATAAAAGATGATGCCACTGATTTTGTGATGATATTTTTCTATTAATCCTGCTTCAAAAAGACTAGTATTTGTGTGCACAGCAGATTGACAATAATGCTAGTCTCTCTCTACCTTATCATCTTTTTATGTGGTAGTTTTCTCATGTAGTATTACAGGCAAAGAAAGACTTTTAAAACAAAGGTTAACATGATATATAATTTTAGCAACATTATTTGGTCATCCTCAATATCTCTATCCTCTAAAGCAAGAAACCAGTATCTCCTCCTTATCAACCAAGATGATTATTTCCAAAGGCTATTAATAAACAACCATACTCAAGTTAAAGGAGAGAATCCTCTCATGCATGTAGGAGAAGTAAATGTTTAAAACCCATGACTTGAAATACTAAACCACTATGAATGGAGACAGAGAAGGGAAGAAGTCACTCTGGTAACGAAGTTCATTAAGACTGCACAAACTGCACATCTTTGTTCCCTCCTAGCAATATTCTTACCCCCATAACAACTTTCAATTAGACCTAAATATTTTAAGAGGATAAAGTTAGGCAAAATAAATCTTGCTTATACTGCTAGCATGACGTCAGGCTCAAGTTTTTAAATCAGAAATGGGTTACACAGCACAAGCTGTCATATCAGTATCACACACCACTGAGGACACGCACACACAAGAACGTACATAGCAGAAAAAGTAGAATTCAAACTGCCTCCAGTTATGTTTCCTCTTTATTCAATAAAAAAGCATCACCATGTTTGCCAACATCAAAAGTAAGGAAGAGTATCACTTCCTGTCTCTTCCTCGGAAACAGCTAAGGGAAGAGGATGAGGATGCAGCATTGTGGTCTCAACTGTAGATTGGTCACTCTTGAGTCTTTCACTGACATCCTGAATTCGAAGAAGAAGCTAAAGTTATCAGGACTGAGTTAACATCACTCTACCATAAGCACAGATACCCAATGCATATAGTAAAACTCTTACCTCCAATGCCCTTGAATACTCAAAGGCAACTGCAACAGAGAGATCAACCACAGTATCTGTATCTTATTTCCTAAGTGAACGGACCAAAGGAAAAAAGAAAGGGATGAAAATAACACTTCCCACTATGAAGAGATTTAGTAGGAACAAGACAGTTATGAAGGGGACATGGGTAAAAGCTCCTCTTCCCTGCAATGACTTACAACACCAAAGGAGTTGTAAAAAGCAGCAGCAGGACAATTCCAACACACTTAATCCTCAGTAAAGGGAGCCCAACTTAGAGAGACTGTGGAGCTTGTAGTACCACCAGAGGGGCAGAGAATACCTAATTACTTGCTCTAATTACCAATATCCACGAAATAGGGAGTCCATTCCTTTGCCATTCTGAGGAAAGAGGTTTGGAGGGTTTTATGAGGGAGGAGGTGTAAAAATTTATTTTACTTTTACCATCAAAAAGATTAGTAAGAGTCCTTGAATTTTACATCCTCCACAACCGAACAGCCTTGTTCTGAAAATATGAAACTTTTGCAAAACTGTCAACCCAGTAACATTATCATTGCTTTACTTCCTTGGCAACAAAGGAAACTTTTAATGGAAAGAGATTTAAAGTATGGCATGCACATTCCTCTCCAGACTGCAACCTTTTCCAATAGGCCCTAGTTACAATACGTCTGCTGACTATCTCTTCTAGAAGGGATCTGTAAGGCCAAACAGGTCATACACAATTTAAGAGCTTACAACCCCACTCAATTAAAAGTACATTACTCTGAAAACAGGAGTTCACCTCCTGGTTCTTCTTCATACACGTTCAGGAAAGAAACTCCAAAGAGGTCAATAAAAAGTCCTTTAACAGAAGCAGAATCTGATGAAAAGTAAATCTATCTGTAACGTCTGCTTACACGCATCTGTGCTGAGGAAAATCCCACCCTGGTGGGATGGTGTTCTCCATCTGTGCATTGGACTGATGCTGGTTTAAAACTGACAGTGTACTTAGCCTGTTGTCTTGATAGGTGAAACAAATAAATGATAAATGGAAGCGCTCTGCAAATACATTGTCAACTATTAACAGAAGGAAGTACTGCAATAACTAAGCAGATCTCTTCACACTTAGCACTGTCAGTAATACTGCTCAGCAACCCAAAATTAAAACCACTCCAAAGAACAGCTGAGTAAATATCAAAACCAGAAAATACCTGGAAAAGAAGAAAAAAAAATTTCTATTGGCCTTAAAGCACCTGCCAGTAGGTCTGCCTGCACTACAGTCAGCAGTGCCCGGCTACATCAACGCAGACTCAGGTAAAGCTGCCTCACCAAAAGCATTTTTGTGTCATTTGTTCCAGGGTCGTTTTCAAAACTTTTATTAAATAAAACAGGGAATTAACAGCCAGTTTTTCAAGAGTAAAGAAGAAAAATCTGAGGAAGGTGGAAATGCAGCACAATTGAAAAATCTAGACAAACTCAATACCCACATCAGAACAAAAAATACAAAACAAAAACCAAAACCAACAAACAAACAGAAACCTCAAAATCTATGAATTATCAGGCTGGAACCAGAAAGTACAGCTCCTGAGAAACTGCATTTTACAGAGGCTAAAAATACTCTTCCCCATTGTACATTATCTCATCAACAGGAGGAACATATGTGAATTTAGACGTTTCAATATTCAGACAATTCTTCTGGTAGCAAGAATGCCACAAACTGGAATTCCTGAAAATTGCCCTGGATAAGAGACTGAAAATCTGCAAGACCCTGAGATAGCTACTGGACAGCAAAGTAAAGCTTGACTAGGCTTAGTAAAGAATGGCTAAAAGAGGATTTGACTGAAGACCCCACCCAACATTCATAGAGCGACTGTGCGGCACACTAGGAGTTACACACACATCATTTTTCAAAGCACAAACTACAGTCAATATGTGAGAAAAGCCCTCTGAAAAATCAGGGGAAAATTATGTTCAAACAATGTATTTGTATTTCTTTCTTTCCTGCCACTTTTTTCAGATGGAAAAAGGTAAGGGATAAAAGACAGACTTCCCTTTCCAATACATAAATGCATATTTCTTGCTTTGAAACAAAGAACAGAACAGACACATTAGCTATTTTTTTAATTAGAAAGCCATGAAGCACACAAAGGAACAAAAAAATCACAAAGGGCTCTGTTCACTCTGGGTTTTTAAACAGTGATAGGATGGTATTCATAACACTTTGTGCAAAAAAGCACTTAGGTACTAATTCTTCCAGGATGCACCAGCAGTTCAGGCAACCCTAAGCAGGTTCCCATGCTCATGCCTGGGTTTTAGCTCTCAGCAGCCAGAAGCAAGTGTGACCCCTGAGGTCCCCAGACACACTGTGAATGGGCACCTCGGGCTGCTGCTTTCATACGTATCTCATCAGATCAGTACTGCCAGCAGCAGGACAAAAAGAAATCTTCAAGACTAGCCAACTTTGGAGCTGAGAACATCTTCAGACAGGAGTTTCTGATACCTCACGGAAGGGTCAAAGCCAAGCTTACACCAGCCACCTAATATCAAAGCCACAACCTAAACATTTTGATAACAACAAAATCCAAGGGAGGAAGACACACGTTTAATCTCCTGACATCGCAAGACTTTGCAAAAATACATTTCAATCTTGTACATGTAGCATTCAGCAGTTACGCTGGGATTAACACTGCACAGAGAGGCCAAGGGTACAAGGGTTATTGCAAAGTCCAGCTCTTCAAAGAGTGTTTGTAAGTAGAAATAATAAGGCATAATCTTTGTATCACCCCTGTACATTTCTAGACACTGAAAAAGCTGCTATTAAACAAAGTGATGTGGAAGCTGTAGAAAAAGCAAACTGCAATACCTACACACTTGAAAAGGTCTCATGTACCAGATTCCAATGCTAAAACTATTGAACTTGCCTAGCAGAGTGGAACATTATGTCAAAATGAAAAGATAAAGTAGATCACACTAATAGAAGTTAAGCCCAGATTAACTTAAAATTAGAACTTTAACTTTTTACCTGTAGGAAAACCAATTATTTTAACAGAAAATGATGTACATAAAGTAGAGGCAGTTAATCCAAGCAGTATATGTTCAAATTGTCTATCAGCATTTACAGAATGATTTAATCACCTACCCTTCTAATTGCCAGCCTCCTCACATGGCAGACTACACATTAAGTGATTTCCAAAACAGTTCAGTAGGGATGCTTTGTAGGACAAGAACTGAATCAATGGCAGAGCCCCCTTCCTGTGTACATTTAGTTCACAAATGCATGCTGAAACTAAAAATAGTAAGAGCAAAACTTTTAAAAGACATATTTCAGGGACAGTGAGCCATCATCTAAAATAAGGGATGTGCGTTCTACTCAGCCTCACAAATAATACCAAACACAACAGGACCAACTCAGCAGCTCTGTATTTTTCATCTCTTGCTGCCTAGCACCCAGCTCCTCACCAGATATCCACTGACAACACTTTCTTCATTGGATCACAACAACAGACAGCAGGTCTCAGTCAAATTTGTTTGACAAACACCCACTTTTTCCCCTCCAGCTGTCACATGTAGGGATGCTATTACAGGGAACTGCTGACATCCTATCACTACTCCACACATAGGGGCACTGAGGACAGGGCACATGCAGCTGGCATCACTGGGGGACCGGCAATGTGGGGAGAACTGCCTGTCACTCATCCTTGGAAATCAAATCAGAGATTTGATTTTGACCCTTTACTTGGCTGAAATAGGCCAATGGTACACAGGTTCAACGAGGATGATGCTGCTCTTATCTCCACCAGCTCAGCAGGGGTCAGGGCCAGGTTTCTAGTGTCCCTGAAGCCAGAGGAATCAAAGGAAAACTCTGACAGCTGCTGCAGGATTATCCAAGCAAAGCAGGCAGGGGAGGACAAGCCAAAGGCTTTCGGCGAGGCCAACACACCAGTTCTGCAGCAAACACTCTTGGAAACCAGCACATCCTCAGGACTGAAGATGCTCCAGATCTAAAGGCTGTCCTGACCCCAACAAGGGGAACACTCTCATAGATCTGCCCTGCTGGCAAAGGTGTCCTAGAAAGTATACTGCAGTTCATGAGCAAAACTGATCAGCAGAACACATTTTACATAAACACAATCATCTCTTATTATTTTTTTATGATCTCATAATTTTCAAGAATTTCATGTAATATAGAAGAGACGTCATTACCTTTATTCACCAACATAAACCCTGACACTCGTTCTGACAATTACTTACAGAAGTGAGAGGCAGCAGGTTACATGAATTATAAGAATAAATAAAAATATCAGGTTTTGAGAAGAGAGTAATGGCGTTTAAAGAATTCAACCCATCACTGAAGATGCTTTCCTGCAAGACAAGTACAAGCTCCAAGTAAGCCTCTCCTTGGCCCATAGAAGATATGATGTAAGAGTGAAGTAGGAAAGAATAAAGCAGACAAAGCAAATGACAACAATAAAAAAAAGATATATTTAAAAAAAACCAACAAACATAACATCACAAAAACCAGATACATAAAAAATTTAATATTGACTTTTGACAAGATTAGTTGAGCTTTATCACGTTCACAGTTTATGGTCTATGATGATATGAAATTGCTTTTATTCCCAACTTCTTTTTTTCGATAGGGTTTGAGTTTTGTTTGATATTGAAAATGAGCTAAAGATAAAAAAAAAAAATCAAAAAAAAAATCACAGAAGAAAGTGTTCTAATGTTAGAACAATTGAAAGGGAAAATTCTGTAAAATATTATTGAAAAATATGCACAGAATTATTTATCCAGAGAAAGCTATAGGCTGGTCTTTGTTAAAGATGCAAATTTTATTCAGTTAATCAATGGATGAGTGCAACTTCAAATATAACACTCTGAAGGCTCACATCACCACCTCAGGCAAATTCACAGATTAGCTGGTGGCTGATGAATCCAAGCTTAAAACCAAAGTAAATATTTATTAACATTAACCACTGCATTTTGATTCAATGATTTAAGAAATATAACCACCTTCAGGAAATACCGAATCCCTTTTCTTCTAGACACAGTTACACTGAAAGAGGAAAACAGAATTTTCCAAAAGCTTTCTGAAACATGAAAGTTATGAATGTGTAATTTAAATACACTACCAAAAAAAAGTACAGAAATCCTTTATTAAAAGCAATTAATTTTAATTGTAATAGTCAATCCTTTAATTATAGTTGATGAGAAACATGGCACATAATTTTGCTTTCCCCACAACAATGCTTCAGATACAGATTTTCATATTCTCATCAATACCCACAGCATGAAATAATCAGAAAGAAAAAAAATAAGCAAAATGTCTGAGATTTTTACGTTCTTGAAAAAACAAGACAGCCATACAAGTGTTTAGGTTTATAAAAGCAATCCTACTAAGTAAGATAATAAATGGGCAGGGGTAGATATGAAGTATGTTGGGTTTGGGTGAAGGCTTTTGTTCCAGAATAGGGACCTGAACAACAAGGTTTTAGGGGCTGGGACAGCTTCCATTTCCATAGTTTCTCAAATAGCAAGGATGCAACTCTAGAAGGATCAAACTGCTTCAGAAATCATCTTATGATAATAAATTAGAAATTATATAGTTTATACTTTTGAACCACCCATATTGCAGATAAGCCATTTATTGACTAAGTCTGGTCCTGGTCTCTACCTCAGTTTTCTGGCTACATCTGCCCTGAAGATAGACCTACAACTCTAGCATAGGCCAGAAATATATATCAGATTAACATCGAAGCACACAAACTGAGTCTGTTCCAGCTCAGACTCTGAGTATATTTAGACCTTGGAGGAACTCAAGAATACGTACTGCCCATACGTCACCCTAGGTGATTTCCTGCTTTTAGTCCTTTCATAGGTTGGATAGAAATTGCAGTTGCTCCTCATATTTATAGTCTCCAAAATTCCAATTTAATCACCTTGAAAATAGAATATTATTGCCCCATGAACTTCAGATTGTTAATCAAAACAAGTGATAAAATCATTATGAAAAGTACTAGCATTCCTGAATGTTCACTAGAGATAATTTTTTTTTTTTACTTTTATATTTAGTAGGTCTTGTTACTGCCTTCTGAATTTTGCCATTATTTACCTGCCACCTGAATTGTTTTCATAGCATTACCGAGAGCAACAGCTTTGGTGGGAGCAGCACTTCCAGGGTACAAGAAAACTTTCTCTGCAGTTACTACTGGCTCACCTGTGCAAGGATGCTGCTCCCACGCCACATGCAGACCAGTTCTGCCACTAAGTACAAAGCCAATCTCATCAGGCATAAAATACAGATGCATTACAAGAAATGCTGTATCAGCTAAAGGTGAACACAGGCCATAGTCATTAGCACTTCTAAAACATTCCTCTCACCTAAGAAAATGGCATATTAAAAAAACAAATGGCAACTGAAAATCTCAGTATCTTCTTCCTGGTTTAGGATGAGAAAGGAAGATATACAAACAAGCTAATGGGGATGGGGAATACTATGACTATTCTATTTTTCATGGTAAATTGATAGGTTTAAATATCTAATGCATTTCTAGCAAGAACATGCCAGCATTAAACGTCAGGCAGTATACAGGGAACTACAAGAAAACTTATAAAGCTTCACTCATTGCTCTTGATCGCATTCAGCAAATATTTCAGTAAAATTCTACACTGAGCTGGTCTCTGAATACATTAGTTGTGGCTACAGTTCCAGTTTCAGACCACGAATTTTGGAATCCTGGGAGTATAATCTGTCTTTACAAATAATTTCTTCTTTAATGTAAAAATTAAGTTTTCCTTTGCCCTTGTAGCTAAGACATGTTAGGAAAGCAGAGTAAGTCCAAAAAGAGAGAGAAAAGCCTATCTACCCGGAATTAGAGATATGTGTCTACTATAACAATAACCTAAGCATACAGGGAAAAAGAATACTTGTTTAATTCATAACATTTAATCTTATAATGGGGTAATAAATGAATGCCACATGCTGTGCAGTGCCACATTTGACACTCACAGTCAGTTCTCATGTTGAGAAGGATTTGAAAACTTCTTCAGTATAAAATATTCAAAGCACAAGGCACAGAGCCACTTTTCAAGAGTTTTCCACAGCTTTAGATCAACCATTTCTTCATATACATAGCCCTAAAAATAGCCTTGTCTCCAACGATAGTTCAGCTTGGACTTCCATCCAAACCACTACTGCCAAGACAAGGTTAAAGCCTCACGCTTCATTAGCCACACAGCAGCCTTGGCAAGGGCCAGCTCAAAGCAGCAGTGCTCTGCATCATCACCGTCTGTCCCAAACTAGGAATTAGTGCGAGGAATAGCCAAACAAGGCAATCCCAAAACTTTAGCTAATGTAGCAACCTAGCTTTTGCACAGCACCAGCTAACTCTCTGTCTTCAGTCACATTGTTTTAGCCATTTTCCTTTCCCAAACAATTTATCTCTTTTTTAGGCCGCATTGTATCTTTTTTTCTTGAAAGGGCCTGAATCTATTAAGTAAGTCATTGCTCATTTCTCCTCCTCTGGTTCCAGCATCTGTTTTCAGTGTATGTCTTAACAGCTTTCTGTTGTAGGAAAGGAGAGAAGAAAACTACCCAGGGAGACAGAGAGAACAGGTTAGAAGAGCAAGATGAAAACCCATGAAAGGCAGGAGTGAAATCCCCAGAGACCTCTCTGGACAGGCTTCCCTCGTACCCTCAGACCCAATTATCTGCACTGATTGCTTACCCTCACCCTACTAACAGTCATCCCTTCAGACCTGCTGACCATGCTGATGGCGTGATCGATCTTGGGTTTGTTCCCATCAAGCAAACAGGCTTAAGCAGTTTGACCCAGCCTGGCTTTCTACAAACAGAATAGCTGAGACTGCCAAAGCCTAGGGACAATGTCTCTCAGCAAAGGCAGCATTCATACTCTGAAGAAGAGCAATTCTTCTCACAGCTTGTGTACTGGGCTTGGATCTTTTGCATCTCACACACCTGAGAGCCAACAAAGTCTGTATCTCATTTCACCTTTCTCTTACGTCTTCTGCCTTGCCTTTTCTGTTCACCAGACTTTCCCTATTTGACACCAATATGTTTGGATGGCTCTCATACCTGCAAATACTACTCTCTAAGACACAGGACCACTATGCATACACTGACTGCCTCTTTTCCATGCATTGCTCTTCTCACGCCTTTCAGTCCAAAACTCCTTGGGGCAGAGAATCTCTCCTGAAAAGAGCTCCTGAAAGCACCCTAATGTATTGCTTCCTGCACTGTTGGATAAAGTAACTGAAGTGAATGAAATTGCATCAGTACCTTACAGACTGAAACAAAAACACTTTAAACCTTTCAATAAATAAAAATAAAGACTGAGTAGGAAGTACAGAAGTATTTGTCCCAGCCATCTGTGCAGACAACAGCCGAAGAAGTTGGTACCAGTGCCAAACATTCTACTGCCTTGCTGCTTCTTGCCCACCACACCAAGTCTCCCTCTCTATTCCCTAATAACAGCTGGATTGTGCCATCAGCAGGAGAATGCAGATGGGATATTCTTCTCCATTCTCCAAACACATAGGCACTACTAGTCTCCAACTTGGGAAAGCTTAGGTTCTACACCTACCTGTGATGAGAGAGAGAGCGAGCAAAGACAGAAGGAAACTTTGCAGCCTGAGTCTGACCTCACCTAGGAGGTAATGTTCCTTCCATCACCAGCATTCAAAGCCATACACACAGAGAAAAACACCCTGAGCATGCCAAAATGAGGTCACTCAGACAATGTACAGTAACTATTATTTTCTTAAGACCTCAACATTTCTCTCTTTATGCAAGTTCATTGTACAATAGAGCAGGTTAAGTTTAAATGAGAATTGGGCTGCAGCTTTTTAGCATGCCCCAGGTAAAACAAGTGAGCACACATAAAGGGCACCTGATAACATTATCTGCACATGCACTATTGTGTAACTATTTCCACAGGCACAAAGGACTGTCAAGCTGCCATAAGACTTCATGCTAATTGCTTTGTGTGTGTTATGAAATGTAAATTAGGACTCCCTCAAAAACCTGGAAAACTGCACTTATCTAAATCTCACAGGATTATAAGAGGGCAGTCATTCAATACTATTTCTCAGGAAGAAATGTGAAATTAGGCTCTGCAAAGATGCTCTGCACAAAGAGAGACAGATCTGTTAGTGTATATAACAGTTGTTTTGCTGCACATGCAGCTCCAAATCAAATTTGCAAACTGGTGAAACATCTGGAGGGGAGAGCCTCAGATGGTGAGAACCATCACAATTACGGTAATACCCACAGCGTTTCTTTACCAAGTGTGATGTAAAATTAAGTAGGTAATACCTATGATGATTAAAACAGCTGACACAATTATCAAATGTTGCACGACTCCCACGACTGAAAGAACAAGGTGGGGGGGCTGCCCTGTAATTTCTATTTTACCTTCTCTCTTCCAAAAGAAAGTCTCCTGCTACCGAGTTTTTCTGAAAAATGAAACATAATAATGATACTTACGTGTATTTGTGCCAAAAAATATAAAATAAAAACATATTACAGGCACATCCCATAAACATTTTCACTGCTTTATTATTTACGACCAACCAAGCATTTTATGAATTGTAGTTATTTATTACATTTTATGTACTGCAGTTGTTTATGCACAAAATGATCCCCTACTTCCTCACTGCGCCTCTTCATCATTCAGCAGCAGGACAGGTCAGACTCCAAACTGTGCTGCAAGGGTCGCATTTTTCTATCCTTGCAGGCCCTCAATCCTGCAAACACCCAGCCATGTGTTTATCTATACAAGTAGTTTCACTGAACTCATTCATGAAATTCTAGCCTTATTTAAATTGCCACAGGTTTTACCATTGATTCCATTTAGACCCAGATTTCATCTAATGGGACTATTTACATCTGAAAAGCTGAACACATGTCCAAGTGTTTGTAAAACTGAAGTCCCAACAGCAAAGCCAAGGCATACTCTGCCATTTCATCTCTTACTAGCATGTCAGACCAACAAAATTGCTTGCATTCCTTTTGATTTTAACTAGGCTAGGACAAAATAAACAGATCATCACTAAAGCAGATTATTAACTTATATTTATTTTTCTTTTTGAATATAAATAAGCAGGTCATCCTCTCCAATCTGCAGGAAATAGTTAATGCATAATTGTCTATGAACAAACACTGACTCTGCCTAGCAGAAGAGTTCACTTGTTCATTTGTACTTAAAAAAGAAAAATTTTAGGCAGCTACAAGAATAACAAGGTGTAGAATTCCTTCTTTAATTGGAACAGCAGCAATATTCAAGCAATCTAAATTGAATTCAATTACATCGAAGTTTAGTCAGTTTCTAAAGCAACATCTGAAATATAAATCTCTGCATTTGCTTTCTAATTTAGTTTTATTTTAAAACATGGATAGCGTAAGCTGACCAAAGGAGCTAACTTCCAACCTTCAGCAGAAAAAAAGAAGGAAACTCAAATACTGCAAAGTCAGAAGAGATCCTTTACTGCAGAAAGTAAAAATTTAGCAGTTCCTGATGCAATTCAGAACAATGACTAAAGAAATAAAGACTCTCTAAACACAAAACAAACAACTTGCATTTTCTGATTACCATACTTCTTACTATATTTATAAGCTCAGAAACTCCCAAGGGCATAACTGGATAATAATTAAATCACTCTGTTGGAAATGTCACCGTCACCGATTGCAGGGCCCAGCCATTTACTTTATCCATGACCTGTGCTGCTGGTGCAGACGGAAGATAGCACGCGAGCACAGATGGGATGAAAAATTATGCCTTTTATTGCGTGTGTACATATATAGTTAGATATGCAATTAAGCATGCATATTAAATGCAACCATCCTGTTATGAAAAGGGTTCTTTTGTATTTTACAACAGAAAATACACCATAACAAGAAGTCTTCCTTGAGCACTTATTCTACAAGTGTGCTCATTTACTCTTGGCAAAGGCCTAACTGGTACAATTTCAAATTCATTCTTAGAATTATCACAGAATCTGCTCTTCCTTAACAGGAGTGTTCTCTGCTACTTCACACACTTTATATAGGATTTCAGTCCAAGAAAAATGAGGGTGGAAAACAAATACTCTCCACTAATACAGCATACAGCAGCATAAAAAGTACAACATTGTAGATTTCCATATTCTACACACAGATGTTTCCCCACGATTTCTTATCTTGAAAGAAGTATGCAAAATAAAGTGCTTTCAGTGCCCTTGTTCAAGCAAAAACCTTCAGCCATCACTCCCACTATGCCACACAAAGACCAGATGTCCTTAGATCCTTGATCACACTAAGATCCAGTGCAATTTGTATTTTGAAGCTGAATTGTTTCAGTTACTAGACAAGCAGGAAAAAAAAATTGATAAATTATTTCAGTCACACTCATCACCGAAAATTCTCACCCATATCACTTAGATTTTTCCTTAAATATTTACAGAAAGACTGAGGCACGGGCATTAATAAAATAACTCTTTATTCTGGAATACTGTAATCCTTCCCATACTTACATTTATCTGTGTCTTAGTTCTTTATTTTTATACTTCAGAGTAATTTTTTCTTATTCGGAAAACAGCACCCTAACATTAGGATTCAGTAGTAAGAAACTGACGTTTAAATCTTTTTGCTGTAAACTAAACTCCTGTGCTTTTTAACATTATTAACAATTAGCAAGCATAGTGTGAACACAAACTGAAACCCCCTGCCTACAGTAAGCTCCAACACAAGAGAACCTCAACAAAATCTACGAATTTCAGTCTGCAAGATGTTCAGAACAAGCCAAGCACAGAGCCAAATTGGTAGATTGAAATATCACACACAGCATGTGTTTCTGGAAACTGTGCCTAACAGGGTGGTACCTTGCTCTAAGCTACTGCATGAGAGCCTTTCAAGACAAGTACGGTACTCATCACCACGGTACCTGCAGATCTGTACTACCCAAATTTTCTGCTTCGAGAAGCCTTCTTCTCCAATGCTATCATCAAGCAGCACCAAGATCTAGAGCTGCAAAGAGCAGCAAACCTTTTGTTTGTTTCCGTACACATTAAGCCAACAGCTGAGAATTACAATAGGGGTAACAGTTATCTTAGTGATATATTGACAAAACTCTACAGGCATTCCTATACAGTCAGTATTTTCATCAATTTTCAAGAGTAAAATACCAAATATTAATTATTATTAGTATGCCAAGCTGGCAGACTAGGTATATGACACACAAATAGGTGAAAAGTCAATACTCCTTAAGGCCTTTCTTCTTTGTGGCATTCTTTCCTCACCTCATTGCACCCTTACCCAGCCTCTAAACAAGGTGGCCTTCAATTGTTCTCAGACAGGATTGTTCATATTGAGTGAAAACCGAACATCTGGGAAAAAAAATGGAAAAAAGAACTGACTCTCCCCTAGAGTTTCCTGAAAATTCTCACAGGTTTACTGATATTAATATATAAACACCACCTTTCTTACTAATATCCTCTTTTCTTTTGTCATGTGGTAAAAGTAGGCTCTAAATTCCAGAAGACCAACTAGCCTCCTTGGCCACTGGACATCCAATCCTTCCTTTTGCTTTTAAACCTGTTATCAGTCAGGCATGAAACTCCAGTTACCCAACTCCATCAGGGTAATCCCGAGTTCTACTCAGAACACATACAAACCTACTCATTCAACATTAAACAAAACTGATTTAGTGAGATTTTCACAGAATTGCAACTTTTGGGAGGGACCTCTGGAGGTCATCTAGTCCAAGATGCATCTCACTCCATCCAAGTAAAGCACATTCACCTGGAGCAGGTTGCACAGGATTGTGCCCAAGTGGGTTTTGACTATCTCCAGAGAAGGAGACTCTCCACAACTCCTCTTCTCTTTTAATTAAAGCAAGTAGAGTGCTACAGCAAAGCACACTCAAGAGAAACCAAACTGCTCTAAGCAGCATCTAGACTCCTCACAGTTCTTGGGGAAAGTATACAAAACAAGTTCCTTTCTTTAAGCCCAAGCTGTCATTTCAGAATAGCCAGATACCCTTACAAAGGCTTGAGCCACATGGAACCATCCTGCACAAGCGACCATCAAAGATGTGGCTTCAGCTGCCACACGTTTGCCATCATAATGAGCAGGAACAGGGGGAAGAAGCAAAGCAGTAAGAGATGCAGTGACTTGCAGCATCACTCGGGGCCCATCCTGGCCCATCCTGAGCCCCATGCTCATTCGAGTGGAGCAGGCACCCATCCATACTCCATAAGCCACATCACCACAACCACCCCCACAGCAGAAGCTGCTTTCAACAGCCAGGCAGAGTAGGAAAGTGCCTGGCACCAAACAGGAGTGCAGACAGGACTCCATGTGATCCAGCTTGGGCTTGGCTTTTTTCGCATGAGCACAACAACGTGAGGAACCATTTTCTCTGTGGCCTTTCCTTGTCCTTAAGTCTTTCATATTCCAGATAAAAGTGTATTTTGAGAACTCTCCAGAAGCGTGATGTTTATTAAAGAGAAATACTAACATTTTTAACAAGCCAAATAATTTACATTCAAGAGATGAGTAATGTACTGTGAAATGGAATAGAACATATAACTACATCTTTTCACAAAAATAGAAAATTTATTCAAGTACACTGGTGTTACAAAGAAGCTATAAAGAACTGTGCTACAAAATAAGAGCTGCTAGACACAAAAATGCCATTTGATTAAATTTTTTCATCATGCTCTTAGTACTTTTTCTTTCAGCAGGCTTTATTTATACAGCCATGCAGCATTTAAATTACTTTTTTGGCACCCGAACCTTAATTCAGATCAAAGTGATTTAAAAAGCCTAAGTTTTCTTCTCCTTTAATTATAAAAATGGAAGACATCAGAAGTTTAATTACAAATAATTGGTTAAAAAAAGGAAACCTTTATTCTGCAACTAATGTTAATTTTGCCAGAGCAACCCTCTTTTCTTTCTTAAAAAAAACCCCACAAACTACCTTTTAAAAGTCTCCTCAAGTACAACTGAAACTGTTTGAAGAAAATGAAACACATACACTGAAAATTCATCGAATTTACTGCAAGGAAATTCTTATTACAACTCAAGGTTTTGCAGTAAGGAAATACATAGATAGAAGCATACTGGGAAGAAGTATCTTCCCAGTGCTTCTTTTTGGCATGGGAGCTGGAAGGAGGCCTAGAAAGCCAAAGAAAGGATAGCAGAATGGGAGCAACCTTGCTAGAGACTCATGAACAAAACTTGCAAACCAGAAATCACTTCAGAGAGATGGTTCTTCAACTAAATGGTTCACCAACTCATTTATTTCAGTATTTAGTTGATGAATCATCTCTCTGACACCAAAAAGCTCAGATGGGCCAACACAGAGAGGCTTAATCCAGGATACAAATATTCTTACCATTTTAGTGGTATCTAGAGTGCTGATGTAAAACACAGAAAATAAGGCTTGTTAAGATCCTGACTCAAATGTAAAACTAATTTCTTCATCTTCTTATACAAAATATTAGAACAATCAACGCTGTTGCCACACTAAGTAGTAATATCAAATTAGTACAGTATCAAATACAAGAAAAGGTATGACAGCACCTTCACTGTCACATAACTGTTGGAAATGAGAGGATAAAACAAGGCACAGTGTACCTTCAAAATTTTTTTTATTTGAAAACAAAATCTATTTTTAAAAAACATATGAAGCATGAAAAAAAGACTATAGACCAGAAGGTTCATAACCTAGAGAACAGCTGCAAGTTCCACCCACAGAGTCACACTCAACACAATATGGACTCCTTCTACTTCAGTAAAGCAAATCCACAGTGTTATTTAGAAATAGGAAGCTTTGAAAAGTTACTCTAAAGGCCAGAAGTGACTGGAGGCATCTCATCTGAATTTCCAACTGGACCTTACCCTCGTCTCAAAGTAGCCCAGTACAAGTCCCCTCAAACAAAGAAGCCAGCCAAACATAACTGATTCTGACCCAGGAAAGTTGACAGGCTGTGAAATGGAACAAAGAATATTCCAAGGTTTCTGAAGTGCTACAATATCACAAAGACTAAAAATACCAACAGGATCAGTATGTGGAGGAGAAACTACTAATCAGCCTATAAAGGCACAGGTGCTGTGTGCTTCAAAAGGAAGATCTTCAAGTGTATTATTTAAAGATCCTCCCATGCCTTTTTAAAGTCCACCACTGAAAAGTGTCAAACTATACACACGCACAAGACTTGGAGAAAGCAAAGTTAAAGTCACAGAAGTGGCAGACTTTTGAAATTAACTCCCACTTTGAGATTTCATGGATTTCATGTGAGAGACCTAAAACAAATCAGTCATTTACAAAAAAAAAAAAAAAAAAAAAAATTATCCTGGATTAAGAATTCCAGTTCTCCCCAGTTTGCCTCCAAGGTTAGTACTTTATAATCTAATGAACTGCATGTTTCAATTCAAAGTGTCTACTGAAAGAGCGTCGAGTGTATAGGCATTACTATAATAAAGAA
Source organism: Phylloscopus collybita (assembly GCA_027886175.1). Taxonomy (NCBI): domain Eukaryota; kingdom Metazoa; phylum Chordata; class Aves; order Passeriformes; family Phylloscopidae; genus Phylloscopus; species Phylloscopus collybita. The sequence continues at coordinate 40,265,726 of JAJNNQ010000137.1, read as the reverse complement.
TTTCCATTCAACAACTCACAACCTCACAGAGGGTTGAACTCCAAGCATGCTACAAAACATCTCTGGGAAACACCCTGGGGTAAAATGTAGGCACACGAATTGGTAATACACGGTTCCAAAACCAGCCACACACTGAATATTTACAATTTAAATGACAACGGGACAAACCTCCTCTGCCTACCTTCTAGAGGCAGCTGCAGCACACTCAATCTTTTCTACACACAAGTTGGTTTCCTCCTGAAGTCTTTCATCTTCTGTTGAAATCTGGATGAAGACATATCAAGGGGCTCTTTGATAAAAGCAAACAGTTTCATGCTGGTTGGCTGGATTTCAGGGCTTGATTTTAACTATGATAAGCCACAAAAAAGGGCTTGGCTGACCCCTATCTACAGACAGGTTTTTATTTTCCTTAATTCTTAAAAGATCTTTGTAACAAGACAACATCTAGTAACTCAGGGGGTTTTCTTTCTCCCCCCACTAAGTAATTATGTCACCTTAAAACTGCTCCAAACATCAGCTTTAGGAAACTATTTTCAGTGGAAGAGTATTTCTTAGTGCTTTATTCATACACTGGAACTCCACACTGGCTTTTTTAGTACCAAAGTAAATAACCACTACCAGCTCCAAGAGTTGCTGAGAAAACATAAAAGCTATTTTAAAAAGTATCAGCTGAGAAATATTCCTGCATAGAAATTGGAGGCTGGATGCTGCAAAGAGACTCCTGAAGCATATTGACACTGGAAGCCCACACACTTAGCCCGGCACCGCCTCCTAAATAAAAGTACCTGAGTCACAGAGGGCTCTCTGTGAAGCCCTACAACTTTGAGCTATATTCCCTTGTATCAAAGGAGAGAAAAATCTGAAACAAGCAGTTAACTCAAGTTACACTTAGAGCAGGCAGCCAAGCAATTGGAAACACTATGTACAGAAATTAACTGCTATCTCTAAGTTGGGGCTGCAGATAAACACTTGTAATGTATTTTTATTTATGGATTTAAGAGTGTTCAGAGACTGGCTTCCCACCTAAGCACTGGGTGCAAGTGATTCTACAGCAGTGATGTGCAGTCTGGTTCCTGGGCCCAGCTTCCAATTATGAACTGCTATATGTAAAAAGCCACAGAGGTGAGAAGACTGGACAGAGGTGTAGGAGGGCATTGGTTGCTTTTGAATGGGTTTGTTTCCATGACAATTTCGGTCACTGAGCAGTGATCTTGTTTCAAGAGTGCAAGTCCTTTTTTAGGATTTAAGTACGCAAATTACCAAGCTGCATGAAAATAGCATCCAGGCACTGGCAGGGACTTCACAGCAATAGTTCTGCTACCAATTACTGCGTTGTTCCCCTGAACGCAAATTGGACTAGCCGACAAAAACATGTAGGAGCTAGAAATCATACAATCCTCTCATTAGCAAAATAGCCAAGAGTAACACTAAATTCAGAAACAGCCATCCTGGACACAGGATTCTAAATTCGGAAAAACCTGTTCTCCCTTGAAACCCAGGTCAGAGGTCAGGGCAGGGCTTTTGGGGTCTACTGACAAGCTGGTGAACAATAGGGGATTCCACAGACCAGTCCAGTCATGTAGAAGCAATGGTTTGCAGCATCATATAGAAAATCCACGTTCAATTATCTGTCAGTCTCTGGCTTCCCAGGCCAGCTGGGACTGGAAATGCTGCTGAGGCCAATGTGCTTAAATCCTGGAGAGAAGGAAATTATCTGAGGCAGTCAACAGTGACCTCTGTGAATATATTAAGAAGCCTTTGTGGCAGACTTTATAATAGCAAACCTGTCCAGCTCTCTGTTGGGAAAAAAAGATGCCATAAAAGGCGGAGTCTCAAATTTCAGCATGCAACAGAATTCTGCTATTTAATATAATGATACTATATACACCCACCATGTTTTTACCGATTACACTGATCCTTAACAGTTTTTGAAGCATTAATATGGGCCACTTGAATAAACCACTGCACAAAAAAAAAAAAAAAACTTAAGATATAAAAGACAAAAATGCTGAAAGCACAATATTTCCAATAAAACAAATAGCAATTAAAAAGATGAAGAGGTAAAGGAAATAAGGGCCACGAAGACAGTAAACAAGTACTATTTACCTCCAACTGAAACCTGCCACTATTCTTGAAAAATTTCTCATGAAGCCACTAGGACAATGAAGGCTAACAGAGTAATTCATAGTATCCTAGGGAACACAAGGATTAATATTCAAGGAAGCCACTTTTACTTTTTGTCCCTCTCAAAGCTTAACGAGGCCAGGAATGGTCGGTGAAGCATCATCGATGAACCTTCCCCAGTTACAGAGAAGAGGCTGGGTCACGAAATTCTATCAGCTTCAAACAGTTTGATCTACCAATTTTCTTTTTCCTTGAAGTAAAACAGAGATTGATAGATTACTTGATCCTTGGCTACTGCCCCAGTGATCCAGCTTGTTCCTTTGTTTCACAATCAGCTGTCATACACAAACAGCAGCAACTCTGTGCTAGCCTGAAGCATCCTCTGAAGACAGAGCCAAATGCATGCCGCTGCCTTTGGAGATGTCTGTCATAAGCTATTCACAGGTCCACAAGATATTTCAACTGTCCTGAAGTAACAAACTGAGCAGTAGTGTTGACATGTTAAGTAGTATTCAGGATGCCATTCCAAAGAAACACTTTCCTCTGACTTGTCAAGTTTCATTCACCAACAGGCTAGCCTTTGGGGAAAAATGGTTTAGTATGGAGCTCTGCAAAGGGTGAAACTGGGAAAGATACTAAAAAATTTACACCCTCTTACTAGGGAGGGACTGCCTGCACAAAAAAATAACACATCTTAAGTCTGGATGACTATCCTGAGACAGGATAAGAACCTGATCTAGCAGATGTGAAATGAAATCCTACAGCCATCCTGACTTAAAGAACCTGCCCAGAGAATAAGTTACAACTCTAAAGGATCATAAGAGGAGTTTATACAATCAATCACCCCAAGTGTGAAGGCAGAAGGAGTCAAAGGTTGCCAAGCCCCAAGGCAGACAATAGGCTTCCACAATCAAGAGAAATTCCAAAATTTATTTTAAAACTTTCAGCATAAGATTCAGGTCTCCAGTAAAATGCTTCTACTTTTCAAACAACCACTTCAGACAAAAATTAGGGTTAAAAGAACAGAGAAGGAAATGAGCATTTAAAAAATGTTTCTTTAAAAAAAAAAAAAAAAAAAAAAAAAGAGAGATATCTCAAAATCTGAATAAAGCCTATAAAATACTTAGAAATAAAAAAATTTCAAAATCTAACATAAAAACACTAGCCCAAAGACCAGATTCACCTTTACATAAGTAATAACAACACTAGGCATCTCTGCCTTCAGATTTAGTCTGTTTCTCCAGCTTTGTTTTTGGAGCAACTCTCACCACAGGTTGCCAGCAGTTTTGCATCAGTTTCAGCATCAAATATTTCAGCTAAAGAAAGAAACTCCATAAACAAATAGCAAAGTCTGATTCAGTCAACTTCACAGAATAAAAAGAATAAGAAAAAAACCCAAGCAGCAAACAACAAGGAAAGGGCAAACTTCCAGATGAGGGAAGCAAAGGAGCTCTAATTCATTGCTCTTGCAGCTATCAGATGGTTAACAAATTGAGATGAGATACTTCTGAGTCTTTCAGCAACTTTCGCTCTGGCAAACTTAAAGGATTCAGAAGTGCAGCTGGAATACATATGGGAGATGTAGGAGAAAGTTGATCATTTGAATTTGTAACTCCATTGTGTGCTGGAAGAACTTCCTGCAGATGAGGCGCATCCCGTCAGTGACTCAGGGAGACTCTCTGTCTGCTAACAAGCTTTTATTCTCTGAACCAGCTACCAGAAGTGACATGCTTTATGTCAGTATTACATATGCAACAAGAATCTTATAATAAAGCCAGTGGGGACAGAATTTCTTTTTTACTTTCTAAAACTCTATACTATAGCATCTCAAATGGAAAACGAGAAAAAACCAAAACGAACCACCCACCGATAATTTGATGAAACTAAGATTTCACATTTGGATCAAAATGTTTAATTCCACATAATTTTTTTATGCAGAAACCATTTTTAAATCAAAAGCCAAATACATATTTAGGTAACGTTGAGCATTTTAAGAAGAACCAGTATTAACAGAGTATTACTGTGCCAGGTTCATCCCATTAGACAATCAGTTACCAGTTCACTTGGTTAATACTCAGCTGCAACACAAACTCAACTACAAACCTTTACTACACAGCCTAAGTTACTCAAGCATCTTCTCCGAGTTACCTTTACTCCTTTATAAATATATTAAAGCTCCTGCTTCATATAAAAATGATCTGTATGGTGGTTTGAAATCAACATGCAGAAGATGGAACAGAGGCAACAAAGAGAAAACACTATAGAGAAAGCACACAAGTCCCTGTCTCCCCATCACCAGCCTCACTCCTGGAATTCAGAAGATTGTAGCTACTTGTAAACTGGAGCTACTAAAAGCTACTGGAGAGGTGCACTTGGAGCTGAAAAAACTGAGAAGATAACAAAAAGGGACTATAAAAATCACAAATGTAAATTAATAATCAAATATACACACACAACAAGGAGACAGATGGCGAGTAATTTTCCCCAGTGCACTTACACTTGTTCTTCTAGTGCACGTATTTGGGTCACTTGCTAGATTAAATCTCATGTGGCAGACCCAACAGAGGTACTGTCAAATGTGTATGGGCTCGGCCTGTTTTAAAATGATGCAAGTCTGACACTACAGGGTGAAAACATTTAACAGGATTTTTTCAACACAGTCTGGAATATTGCCCAGTGACTTTGAAACGGGGCTGATGGATATTTTCTACCATCAGCAACGCTGCCCCTTTCAGGCCTGCTAAATAAAATGCAGTGTAAGCTAGAGAAACTTGGTCTGCGCTACCAAATTTCACGGGAGAGCTCTACACAGACAAATCTGTACGCCTTTTCCAGAACATTAATTTTGACAATGTGTCACTGAGACAATACATCATTTTACAATTTTAAATACAATATTTAACTCACGGCTAAAGCTTCCTACCATACTCTCCCTAAAACATGCCTTTCTTCTGAGATTTAGAAGGAAGGACCACCTCAATAGATGAGTTGCTTTTGTCACGTTCACTGTAACAACCTATGACCTCTGATATGCAGAGCACTGAACCTTCCCCACCCCAGCTATAAACTGACAGTGACTTGTCTTAGTCAGCACAGGCCACATGAAGGATGACAGCTTCAGTATAAGGCACCTGCAGGTCAAATTGCCAGGTGAGCTTAAATGGCAGGCAAAAGCAGTCATGCCTGTGTGTAAGCCGAATTGCAGCAATGGGTCTCCTTCCTGTAATACTGGTAGATACTAGCATGAAACACAAACTGTGTGTGCAGAGATTAGCCCCCCTTAATCTCGCAAGAAGCTGGATTTAACACGGTGCGACAAGCAAGATCTTCAACACATCTGCAGGAATGGAAATTGCATTTCTCTGTACCCAGAGAGAACTCATTTCTACTGTTACCACTTTCAAGATGATTTTGCTTAACAATAAATAAACCTTTATTAAGAAGCAATGTGAGCTACTGTGGCATTAAATATTTTCCCTCCTTTCTTCATTCATCTCTTGTTTTGGGTTACTACATGCCACATTCAGCTTCAAATAAATAAGTAAAAAATAGGGGGGAAATACATCTATTTGCTCCTAGCTGAACAAGGAGGTTTTGAGCTGGAGAGGTGAAACTCTCAATAATAATCTACACGGGTAACTAGGAAATATCATAGCTGTCTATAAGAATTACAGTGGCAGGCACAAGAGTGGCAAAAGCTTATGTTTTCTAAGTCTACATCTACAGAACAAAAAAAAAAAGGAATTCAGCAAGACTGGGTCTTGTGTTTAGAAACTGACTAGAAACTGACAAGTGATACTTTCATTCAAAGTAATCAATAAGTCAACTGCTCAAAAATACAGGGATTGTACAGATTATGTGCAATATATCTACTGAAAGAATTAAGTTAGGCAGACTAATGACAAAACGTAAGAACATGTACATTTGCTTGCTTAGCCTTCTCAGGCTTAAAATTCATGCTATTTCAGTTTAAGTGGGTAAAGGGTGGGAAACAAAACATTGAATCCTTTGATGCAGAGTCAAAGCCCAGAATACAAGCAAGTTTGTTATATCACTGTCTATACAGTCTTTAGTTTGGTGCCGTGCTGCTGCTAAAATATTACGTCTTACCACTGGAAAATTGATTTTGCTATAAGAAGTTTTATGATGCCACTTAATCTTGCCCAACCTACATAAAAAATACAGAAAGCAATTACAGACATCCTTTATGTGTTAAGTTTGATCACTATATTAAAAAGAGACAGTGTGATGTAATTTCAATATAATAGCAAAGGAAGTAGGGGGAAAAGTGGCAATATCCTGCCCTTCTGAAACAGACATTGCTAGTTCCCAGCTCAGATGCACAATCTTGGTTCAGTTCAAGTTAGCAGCATGATCCATCTCCCACATGGAGGACTGCGTCCTGCAGCTCCAGCATCGACCTCCTTTTCCACTGTTACATTTCAAGCCGGCTCCTGCGGGGCAGCAAGGTTCTGTGATTACAGTTAAAAGAATACTTTGGGCCTGAGAGCCTGCCTCTTTGAATAGATAACCCTTTCTAGTTCAACAATCACTGGCACGAAATAGCCCTTTCTGCCTTGTCCCTTCCAGTGCTGCAGTTGAAAAAGACCCTAATTAGATGACCCCACATACAGATATGCCACTAACTGACTTTCAGAGCACTCCAGTCAACGCCTGCGAAGTGTTTCATTTAGTCAGGAGGTAAACATGTGAACAAAGCAGTCTTAGAACACCTTCTAAACAGTGTGGGATTAGTACTAGCAAAATCAGTGTGTGATTATCTTTTTCACACTTCCAAAGATGACACTCAAATTCTAACTGCATTAAAGCACACTCAGGCAAGATCAAGAGTAACCTTGACCTCCACATCAAGAGCACCAGCAAGTACTTCATACTGCTTTCCATGCCTAGTTGATTTGAACTGGCCCGCAGGACAGGCTTTTAAATTTGTGCTTAAACAACCCAGTTTTGCCCAAACATTGCAATACATGCTATGTAGGGTTACGTAAATATTCCACAACTCCTGCAGTTCTTAACTATAATAAGCGGGTTTAAAATAACGTCACTGTATCAAAATATTCACTACTTCCTATTGATCCAACTGAGACCTGACATTTCAGGGCAACAGCAGACATTTCTCTTTCATTGTTTATGAATGAAGCTTCAAAACTTTAAAATAGGTTTAAGAAAAAGCACTGTCGAAAATTGGAAGACTCACAGAAACCTAAAACCACTTAATTGCTCGCAAGGCTTCAAGTACATGTAAATGACCTGGAGGGCTGAAGCCTGAATTGCCACATTCCGCAGCCAACTCTGTTCCCAGCCAGAGACCTATACCAGGACTAACACTTGGCACTTGCTTCCAGTATAATAGGTTTAATAGTAGCAAGCCTTGAAAACAGGGGGAGTATTCTGGAAGCGGTGACAGATCTTAAACACGGCAGGTGCACTGTAATACCGCTTAAGGGAGAAAAATTCCAAGTTTAGTAACTAATTACTGCAGGACGGGCAGGTTATTTTCCAAGGCAAATGCCTAATCAAAGACACATCTGACCCTTTCGCATCCCATCAGCGGGCCAGGAAGTTCAACTACTCCAGCAAACACCTTCCTGATCAGGGACATCCTTCATCCCACCTCGTCGTGCTTCCTCGCGTTTCCTTCTCTCACACCACAGGCACCAGCGCTGCCTGACAGCTGCTCAGGGAGCTCGCTGGCACGGTGAACCTGAGCCGCGCCGTAAGACTCTCCGCTCACACACGCACCCAGGGGCACTCCTCGCCCCCTCCCTCACTCCCGCACAGGCAGCCCCGCACCCGCGGCCAGCTGCCGGCTCCCGCAGCATTCCAGCCGCGCTGCCGGGCCGGGCCGGGCCGGGCCGGGGCCGGGAGAGCCGCGCCGGGCACGGCGGAGCCCCCCAGCCACCCGCCCCTGGGGCAGACGGTCTCCGGCCACAGAGGGGAGAGGCTGAGGAAACGCTGTCAAAGTCAATCCCAGCTCACTTTTTGGATGGATTCATTCCAATGAATCACCCCAGGACGGTTAATAAGTTTAGCCAGGCGTGCTGTTCTCCCTAATAATACATTATAATTATGCATCTGTTTTAAATGCGATCAGATTAAGTCACCGGAAAAGACACAAATCGGAATTTCCCCCGACTAAGAACAGCGCCTTTCCGCAGCTCCGGCGGGCAGGTTCGGCCAGGAGAAGAGCAGGTGGGCAGCCCAAGCCAGCCCAGCGTCGCTCCCGGACGGCGGGGCTCCGCTCCCCGCGGCTGCCCAGCGCAGCCCGGCAGCGGACGGCAACTTCCCGTGGGCGCTCGGTCCCGGCGGAGCGGGGGAACGGGACGGGAGGCGGCCGGGCACCCCGCTGAAACCGCGCATGAGGGATCAGCCCAGGAACATGCCAACTTGGAACGGCGGGTGCCCTCCTGCTGCGTGGGGCTGGAGAGGACCAAGGAGCTGTCAGAGCCCCAGGAGCGGAGGATGTCGCCACGGTCACCCGGAGCTCCGGAGCCACCGGGACCCTCCGGCGCCGCCCCGGGCATCAGGAGGGGGGCGGCCGAAGCTTCGCTCCGACAGGTGAGCAACCCCCGCCCGCCCAGCCCCGCCGCTCCCCGCCCTACCTGTCATCGTAGCAGAAGTCGGCGCTCAGGGTGTTGAGGTACAGGGCGAGCCCCAGGGCGCTGCTCAACAACTCCGCGATCATCTCTCCGCCTGCCACCGCCGCCGCCGCTCTCGCACCGGGGCAGCCCCCTGCCCTGCCCGGCCTCCCGCGCCAGCCCCGCCGCGCCTGCCCCTCGCGTCCCCCGGCACCGCGGGGCGCCGCTCCGCGCTCCGCCGGCGGCCACAGCCTGACGGCGTCCCCCCGCTCCGCCGCCCCTACCCCATGGCAGCGGGGCGATCGGCGGCGAGAGCGCAGCTGGGCTCAGCGAAGCGGGGCTGAGCGGTGCGGGGCTGAGCTGAGCTGAGCGGGGCGGGGCGCGGCTCCGGCTCCCGCCTTCCTGCCGAGGCGCCCCGGCGCTGCCGCAGCTCCGTTCCCGGCCCGCGCGCCCCTCGCTGCCGAGCCGGGCGCCGCCACCGAGGCTCTGGGAGCGCCCGCGTGGGGCGCCCCGGGCTCCCACCGCGCCTGCGTGCGGGCCCGCCCCGCGCCGCCCCTCCGCGCCCGCCCCGCGCCCCGCGCCCCGCCCCGCCCCGCGCGCCGGCGGCTGAGGCGGCCCCGCGCCCGCTCCGGCACCGGAGGCGCGGGCCGGGCCGTGTGGGCTGGGCCGTGTTCCGCTGCCAGCTGCGCACTGCCAGGGTTTATTTTCCTTCCCTTTTCCTCCTTTTCCCATTTTCCTTTACCATTCTATTTCTCTTTGACTTCTTTTCTCCTTTCCTTTCCTTTCCCTTTTTCTCTGTTCCCCTTTTCTCTTCTTCCTTTTCCCGTCTTTATTTTCCTTGTTTTACTGTTTCCCTTTTCCCCCTTTTTTTCTTTTTACTCAGCCCTGCTGAATAGGTCAGATTAGTAGGAAAGAGAAGGACTATACCTGTATTGGGGATGGGATGCCAGAGGAGCGGGCTCCACTCCCCCCTTGCCCACAGCCTGCTATTTCTCCCTCTATCAGTGTGAACATCCATAGGGAGCTCTTAACTTACAGTTAAGCAAAATCACTGAAACTTGGCAGAGAGGGTCGGAAGCAAGCACACCCACCCCAAGGAGTGCTGGAAGCTGGTGCTCCCTCAGCACAGCCCCACAGCTGCTGCCCATGAGAGCAGGGGTGGGTATAGCCAGAGATGGGCACTTTGAGTAGAACAGATAAATAGACTGGAAAGGGAAGCCAGCTGTGGAAAATAATGCACTGAAACAGTCTTCCAGAATTCATGGGATATAGAGGCATGAAGTTATGGAAGGGATTTGGGTCCATCAAGCTGATTATTTCGTTTTATAGAGAATTTTTAAAACATTGCCTCCTTTCGCTGCTAGCCAGCCCTTTTATGTAACTGTTTCCTCATGATTTCCATCAAGTGGCACATCATGCTGTCCCAGAAGAATGGGAGTCTGTTCATCAAGCTGTGTCTAATAAATTGGGGAGCTTTTAACAAGTTTTCTTTCTCCCCTATGTTATTATTTAATGCTGTTCTTTGCAACCTCAAAATATACGAAGTGCATTAAGACCTCTTTTCAAGCAATGCCTAAAGTGCTCCTGGGAAGTCTGCCCCAAGTGTCACAAACATCTCAGCTGCTTCTACTTAGATTCAGGGAGTGTGTTATCACCATCAGTGGCAGTAATTGCAGACATTGGAGGAGGGTGCATTTTTTTCAGAATATTAAGGCTTTGAGGGGCCTTATTGAACCCATTAGCAGATCACACTGATCTGGCATTAAACTTCTCAGCATGAAGCAGTGAACATAGTAACCTAGATTTTAAAGAGTTGGTACGCTTTGTCAGAAGACCCGTGATCCTCCCTTTCAAACACCAATTCTCAATGTGCTTCTGGACCTACTGCCAAAATCCCAGTCATGACGACTTAGTCCTTCTTGCTGCAGTGGAATTGCTGAATTCACACACTAGGTTTGTACAGCTCCTTCTTTGGAGCATCCTAATAAACTCTGCATAAAAAGCAGTGTAATTGCTGCTGAGTCATATTGGCAGAAGTCTCTTGTTATCCATCAAAAGCGTATGTATTTTTTCTTCAAAGAGGTAGGACTACTGACTGTGGTAGATGAGGTCTGGCAGAAAAGCTTTAGAAACAAAATAGATCCTCCAGGAAAAAAAAAAAAAAAAGTTTAACAAAGCTAGGCACTGTCTAATAAAAGCAAATGTCAAGGATGGGATGAAATGTGTAGACTGTGTAGAGAGTGCCTGTTCTCCAGGACATCTCAAATGCTCCAGGGTGACTGGAACCAGCCTGTCCAAGCAGATTTAGCTACACTACAAGAATCCACAAAGTCTGTATCTTGCAGAGACATTTCTCTATAAACAAAGGACAAGTTTCCTCCCAATGGCAAGAGCTGTCTCCAGTGGAGATAACCTGCTTTCTAGAAAGATATAGATGGCAACATGTGCATGCACCACCCCACCTGTCAGCTCTGGGATTCCATAAGCCAGAAAGAGCCAGTGCAGAAACCAGGAGACAAATTGAACATAAAAATTATTGACCCTGTTAAACAACACCACAAAAGAAAACAAGAGGGTAGAAATCAAATCATGATAAAAGAATTCCTTCTCTGTTCTTAGAGTTAGTTAAAAGTATTAAATGCATGTAGTTACAAAAAAGCATTATATTTTACTATATCATTAAGAGATATCAGACAACATTCTGACTCACAGCAGATTTACAATGTGATGTACAGAAACCACAAGGTGTCAGAAAAGCTAATTTAGAAGTTCAGATCTGTCACTAAGCAGACATTTCAAAAACAGTCTTTACCTCCAGAAAGTCGCAGGCTGTGGTGCCAGGGAAGAGGTGTAAGGTTGTAATAACACATAATAATAGCAACAGTAATTGTAAAGATAACAGGAGTTACATAGTCTAACAGCTGATCTACTGTGTAGAGCTTAGTAGACAAATTCACTTTGTTTTGCTTTATTGCAAATATGACAATCACAATGATCTGTTTTAATGCCAGCTGGGAAATTTCTTCATTAAAGGCATTATGGACTCTGAGTCACTGTGTTACAAGATATTTCACCTAAACGGTGCCTGAAAGATTAAGTTGTGGCACAGCATGTAGAAATACATGTCTGTCACAGTGACAGATTTGGTTAACCGGTCACTGACTATGAGACCTTAAATGTCAGGGTAATGCATGTGGTACAGATCCCTCAACAGATTAGATTAGACACTTCAATTTCTATACACTGGGCTCATTTGCTGGAGCTTGTAAGAAATATTTGTGCCAACTTCCTTAAAGCATCTGAGAAGAGAAAGGCTAACCTCTTGAAAGCTGCTGGGGTTTTGATTAGAATGCGATAACTGGATATTAAATGTTACTATAGTAATAATTGTGAGTTTTAATTTTTTTGCTAGTTCTTATGCTAGGATACCATCAAAGGAATGTCATAACATACTGTTCCTAATTTTGAACGACCCAAATGATACCCAAAGATGTAGCTTAATGAACCTCAGAAATGTAAATGTTGGTGCATTTTGAAACATCCATGCAGTCAAGAATAAACTAGTGTTATCTAAGAAAGGAAAAAGTGATTTTACTTGGTCAAAAGTGGAGAAAGAGGAGTAGAGGAGAATGCTTTAGCCAAGTGATGCTTTCACAATTACTCACTAATCCATAGAAGTAAAGTTATTGGATTCTGTGGACTAGGATCCAAGCTGTTGTTTTCCTTTCATGCTAACAAGATCATGTTAATCTTCAAAGACACCAGTACTTCTGCTTTCACTAAGAAATTGCTTTTTTTTTTTTTTTCTTTTGGCTAGTGTTATGATAATAATATCAGCAATGACAGCCAAAGTAAAAATAAGTTGCAACTTTTACAGTCCAAAACTGTAAAATGTCATGGAAATCTATATGAAATATGACAATAAAAACTAAACAGATGCAGGAAAAAGAAGCACACACAGGACTTGGAAGAGATTTCAACTGAACACATTTCCTAAGGATGTACATTTTTGAGAGGCACCAGTTCCTACTTTAGATCAGTCAGTGGAGCTAGAGTATTGCTGCAGAGCTGGAGAGAGAGGGGGGAGAGAGGGAGATACAGGGAGAGAGAAAACCAATGCATTTTTAACTTGACCTAATCTAATTATACAGACTCTCTCTACAGAGAAAAAATGATAGTTCAAGGGAAGTTTCTTGTATGCACAACACATGCAGGAGCATTTGTGTGACTCATAGGTGAGCATATCTCACTGGCAGGGAAAAAGGTAATTTTTAGTTTCTTCTGCATTTTCAAGGATTATTTTCTTAATATTACTCTATTCTAGACTAATCCTAATCTGCTTTGCATATTTATCTCCCATGTCCTTTGAGATAACTCAAAGAGAGATCAAAAAGAGTTTTTAATCCTTCTTGTTCAGAGTAAGTTGACAGTATAAACTTACTAAATGCAGATGTGTCTATTTGTCATCTTCCAGAACATGATCCTCTTACTGGTTTTCTCATGCTTGATAAAAATAGTGGTATAAAAAACAGTTTTGGGTTTGGGTGTGGGTTTTTTGTTTGTTTGTTGGGGTTTTTGGGTGTTTTATTTGGTTGGGGTTTTGTTGTTGTTGTTTTTGGAGTTCTTTTGGTCTGGTTTGATTTGGTTTGGTTAGTTTTGTTAGGTTGGGCTTTTTTGTAGTTCTTTTTTATCAAAACAGCTCAAAGAAATACAGATTCTTTAAAGATGGCTCTGGAAGTAAATTAGAGTTAGCCTCATTTTATATAGGTGGAAATCGAGGCAACTGGCATTTGTGTCAGTTTATCCAAATCATATGAGAACTCTACAGCAGAAGAGGAATCTATCCAAGGTCCCAGCCATGACTCCAGGTCATTCATTTGCTTTCATCATGAGATCATCCTTCCATTCACAGTAATTGATATTTCCTTAGACAAAACACAATGGAATTATCTCAGGGATTAATTTGGCCTAGGACACTAATTCTGAGAAAAGTCTTATTTGTCTTATTTGACAGATGGATGACTGCAACATAACCAAGAAGTCTGTGGTGCAGAGCCTGGATTTTGTGCAGGTGGAGGATAGGGAGTATGACTTGTGTATCATATCCTGCCTCTCATCATTTCTTGGCAGCTGTATTGCCCAGTAGATGGAAAAGTTTCATCAGCAGCTGAAAATCTGTTCCTTGTCATCTTCCTTCCCATAGAAAAAAGCAAATCATTGTGCTGTCCATAAGTCCTCTACTTTTCAGGCTATTGACACTTCCCCTGTGATGCAGATGTTGAAAGACAGTTTTTACTCTAGCTCTGTTTACTTCTATTTTATTTGTCCTTCAAATGTACAACCTGGGATATTGGCTGTGAAAATTGGACAAAAAAAAAATGATACATCTCTATGGTAGCAAGATCAGATCATCATCCCACAGCAGAGCAAAAGCAGCCAAAGATTCAAGTGTAATTTCCACCTCAATCCCTGCAGATTTTCTATGGAATAACCTAATTTACTTCTTTACTTCAGTACAATCCTGGCTTCCTGCTGTATAAGCATGAAGTAAAGCCAGGAAAATCATGATTACTCTTATTTCAGAGGGAATATGTCAACATTACCAAAACATATCTAACACCAGCACAAACACAGTTCTCAAGAGTTAAATAAACAAGGGAAAATTATTATACAGAGTAAACCTTTGAACCCCTCTAAACAGAGTCAATTTGATTTTTCATAATAATATTGGAACTAAATGACATTTTTTTACTGCGATATAGACAAGCCCAGAGAGGATAATTCAAGGAGTTCTAAGTTCTTAATTAACAATATGGCAGACTAAATTAGCAGGTATTAATGTTTCTTCTCATCTACTTGCTCAATTCAAGGAAACACCTCTGTATACTTGAAATTCTGAATTAAAATTTTGGGTGGCCTCTGTCTCCATACGTCAAAATATAATTAGCACATGCTAGCAATAAAGTCACATTAAATTGAATTTTTAATGAAATAAACACATTACTGCATTTTTAGTGGTTTGAGGACATTTCTACATTGATTTAGAGATAAGGCAATTCCTTCTCTTGTTTTCAAATATGGTAAAATGCAAAATGTGAGACGTGTGAGGGGTTTTTTGTGCACAAGATTTGTAGCAGATGTTTAATCAGTTCAGTGGAGCATTTACAGCTTTTAAGTGACTGCAGTGACTCAGGAAATGCAGGTGACCCAGATTTCTCCCCTGCTGTGTCACATGAACAGATAGATACAGAATTGTATACTCTCTGTGAACAATGAGTCGATTGCTTGGCTACCAGCTATTGCATATACATGCTGGATTCCAGTTACATTGATGTGTGCCATAGGATGCACTGAAATGAAGGTTATAAACTCCAGTGTGCACACCAAAAATAAAATTCTTTGGAGACTCTATTCCAGTACTTTTCCCTCCCATGTACATTGGCAGAGAGGAGAGAATTCCCTGTGTTTTGCAAAGTAGCAGCTTTCTAATTTTTCAAATCTCTTCTTATTTTTTATTCTACTAATATTTGCTTACTTTGTTTGCTTGGGAAGTATACCCTGAAAAATATACCTAGCTCTAGCTGCCATGAAATTTACCATCCCCAAACTGGCCCGTTTTCTGCACTGGTAATAGCAAATTTTTAGAGATTTCATCAATATCTAGTGACCTTGAGGAAAAGTGAGCCTCGTGAGATTGTTTTCATTATCATTTTTAGATAAAGTTGGTAAAAAGAATGTTATTCCTTTCTATCTCCACTAGGAATTTTTGGAAAGCAACAATATCCTACTGAATACATCTCATGGAAAATACTGACTTCCTGTGTTAAGGCCTTAATTTAGTTTCCTGAATCAGCTAATGAGTAAAAGATGCAACCTGCATGACCAACAAAAGGATTTTCCCATATGCTGGCTACCACGTGATTAAACCCTTATTTTGTAAGGCAGGTACATTGTCAGAGATTTTGGATCATGTTTGCAGCTGGTATAACTTGACATATCTTCAGCAGAAGTGTCACAGTTTCAATCATCTAGTGTCTATTCCTTAATACAGAGGGAGGCATGAAAAGAGGTAAACAGGTCTCGAGAATGTTGACATTTTAAATTCCTTCCTACCATATTTTGCACAAGAAAGAGCATTAAATTTGGCTATGTAAATGGAACCCAGATTTTAAAATAGCCAGGTTCTCTTATGCATCAAGGAGAAAGAAAGATATAAACCAGAATTATTGGCTTTCTGTAATACTTTATATTCAATTTTCTCTTGTTACATTCATGCCATGTAATTGCGTGCACATGTGTACATGCGTGGTCCTTATTGTGCAGGGTTACAGCCAGATTCTTGTCCACGTGCCAGAGCTCTACCGGGGGTTCGGGGAGTTGCTGCCGCACTCTCCTTTATTCTGTGTACAACAATGAATGCTCCTTCCTATATCTGCCAAATGCATGGTTTGATCCCATTGATATCCACTTGGCATCAGGCTGTTACTCACTAACCCCTCACCACAGCTATTAATCACACAAACATGCAAGGTAGGTCTGCTCAGTTGTCTTGTGTTGTTAAAGTCCATCACTGAAATACATTTTCCCAGTTAATTCCTGGCTCTCCAGCCTATTTCTACCCACAATGTATAGACCCATCCAAATCACTGGGCATATTCCAGCTGTTTTGAAGAAACTGTCTTTTCCATTACTTCAGAGTTACGCTCTCTTTCACCGGACTCACCCTCAGCACTGCACTGTTGTACATTGCAGGATATTTTAGCGAGAGACTTGGAAGAAATCCACACATTTAAGAATGCCATTTTGAAAATTTAACTGACTGCAAATTCTTCATTCTTCATATGGTTTGGTCTCAGAGACTTGCCTAATTTGGGCCGGTTTAGACAATTTCCATTTGCAGCAGCAGATGGTAGTTGGCTGCAAGGTTCCTGTGACAATCCTCTGTGTGTACAAATAACCCACAAACAACCCACAAAGTACTTTTTTTCCCCTGGCCATGGCTGAAATCAGATAAGAAAAAAGGTTCTTTATTTGCAATTCCAACCCTTTTTCAATAAGAATTCAACTTTGAAAGGCTTCTGACAAAAGTTACTCATAAATACTGCCAGATAAGTGTCGCCCCAGGGCTACCAAAGCACCCAGCACCAGCCAGGCAAAAGGACTACCAAATAAAACTCCAAAAGTGCTGCTGGTAACCCAAGAGCTTTACCAGCAAAAAGGAACTGAGCCATAAGACGGTTTTGTGAACAAGGAGCAAATCCTTAGCTAACTTACATCATCATTGCTTTGGTACAAAGACACCAAAGCTGGTGTGGCCTACATAGGTTGTCTGTAAATGTATCTTCATCTTTGCCATGCACTCTATGGGGAGAGTGCTATAATGTTATTTATACACACACCATAAAAGAGAAAATTCTAAGTTTTTGCACGTATTTGAACTCAGATTCAGAGAAAATTTCTGACAGTATCTATAAGGTGCTTTCTAAAAGCAAACCTTCAGTGGCAAAACATATGGAATAACAAATTATTTTTCGGTAGAAAAAACAAACTCTTGTCACAGGGACACATTTATCTGATTCATATTCTCCAGTGTTCACTTTTATTGCAGCTTTTTAAGCCAAATGGTTTAGTCTGAGTTTATAAGTTTTCTGATGTTTAAAGTTTGGCAGTGGATAGACAAAAACACTTACATAGCAGAGGACGTGATGGAAAAAAAGGGAGAATAGAGTTGCAGTGCTGAGCTCAGGGTCCTGCTGCAGGCAATTCTGGAGGTCAGTACCCATTATATGCAGTGCCCAGTTTCCCAGTTATATTCCTCGAGGTACTTCTTCTGGTGTTCCTATCACAGAATCTGATGCTTTTGGATGCTTTTTAGAGTGTTTAGGGAGTGGAGAATTACAGAAACAGATGTCAAACATCCCTAATTCTCAGTGTAGCCATTAGAAGTCATGTTTTCTTAATCCCGTTCTCAAAACGGAGACAGGACAATCTTTGCCACAATTAATGTATAGCATTTTTCCCAGCCTACTTTCCTTATCAGGTGAAATGGTGAAGTGTTTGGGAAGGCCTCCAAAACTGAACAGCAAGCTCAGCTCTACCTCCTCAGACAGATTTGCACTCATCACCACCAGAAAAAGTACCTCCTCAGTGCTGTACTTTTAGCAGGTCTTAAATGCTCAGAGCACTGCAGCAACAACTTTTTTCTCCTTTACATGAGGGATAAATATGTGTGGCTGCACAACTTCAGAAAGGAGGAAAACTTACCTAGGTTTGTCGAAAGAGTTTGAGGAACTTAGAAAAACAATAATTAAAAAAATAGTACTGCTGTCAAAACTGACCTTTATTCTAAATGAAGAGGAGTGATTACACAGCAGTGAGGACATGGCTGTCCACCCTTTCCATTAATCATTTCTGCTGGAAAGTACAGAGGGGAGCATACAGTGATTAATCCAAAAGCAGTGGGAGAATGCATTCTAGAAAGGGTACAGAATTCCTAGGTCCAGAAGTTCTTGGTATACAGTAGAGGATGATATCACTTCAGCAGGCAGTTACAGTTCAATGCCACATTGTCAAATTTTACTCTCTAAGTATGTAATATAACAGATCAAGAAAGAAGTATGTTATTCTTTCTAAATCACGGGGGTTGAAAGGTAATCATTTCCTCTGTCTGTCTTTCTTCCTTTCTGATTGCAGTATTCTCTCTCCTCAAATCCTAAATAAAGCTACCATAAAGCCAATGGTTTAGAGTGTCTTTCAAAATGCCTTTGAAGAATTCATCATGAATTGATGAAGGAGTTTACTTTCAGGCAGTATTTTAAGTCAGAGACATTTCATAACAAAAAAAGGAACTGTGTTTGTTAGCAGGTGCAGAGGATAACTGTCTCTTTTCACTGAGAGACACCCCATCTATTTTCAATCTGCTTCAAGTTTGTTTGAGATTATTTTACCAGTGCAGAGACTTAGGAGGCTTTAGAAAGCATGTGTTCCTGCAGTTTAGGATATATACTCTGGGTTTCTCTTCTTCTTAATCTGCATTGATTTTCCCCCTATAACACAGAAAAAAAATCAATTTTCCATTATGTTTTTTAATCAGTCATTGTAAGATTTAAATGGTCCTGGACACTGCAGGTAAAAGAGCTGATAATCAGCTGGGGAGTTCTCTCATTTATTACCCTGAGTTGACAGGGGATTAAATTCTTCCCTTAGTATCATGATGAGGCAAGTGGAGTAGTGGTGCCAAGTACAGTGCTTGCCAGAGCCCTGCCAGGTGCTCTTAGAGACAGTCTGCCATCCTAGAGTAGCTCACACTGATGACTGAGACATCTAGAAAGAAAGAAACAGCTAGAAAGAGGCAGCAGCCTGCTGTCAGAAGACTTCAGGATCAGGAAGTGATTCTCCAATCTAAGCATTTGTTAGTCACTGGCTGGGAGACCTTGATCTGCTGCCGTTTTACAGACACAAGTGCTGAGACCAGGGCTGCCCATGCAGTGACTCACCCAGGGCCTGGAGCCGCTTTCCTCAGAATCAATGGGAGCCTTTCAACTGGTTATACAGCAGGAGTTTGTTCAACAGCTAACCCTTCGTGCTGGGAATTATTTGTCCAGTGGAAAGTGTGATAAAAAAACAAACATTCTCATATTCATCATCCTTGATTGACAAGAAATGAAAGAACCCTGATAAAATAATGCAGTTTCAACCAGAGAAAAAGACACTTATGGAATCTGAAGACTGAGATAAGCAGATCTTTTTTCTTTCTTGATTATTAATTCAGGGTTAGGAGACTGCTCTATGCAGTAATTCTCTGTGGCCACAGCTTCAGTTCGCTACTATGACTCACCCTCCATTGCTCTTAGGTAAGTGCCAGATGCCTTCTAATTGCTCTCAAGCTTCAGTTCAGCAAAACATATAAGCATATGCCTAAACACCTTTCTGAATAACAATGATTGTCACTCATAATTAAAATTCAAAGCACACTTAAATGCCTTGCTGAATCAGGGACTTCATGCTCAGTATGAGTGATTAAAGGATCATAATCTAATTGTTTTTGCTGACAATGTGATATAATTTTTCATTGTATCTCTGTAAAATTTGGATACGATTTAATTTCATTAAAATGACATAAAAGAACACCTTTAAGCTAGCTAAACATTATGGTACTGAAAAAAACCCCCACCAAAATGAAGGTTCAGGTCTTCGCTGGAAGCAAGGGAATTTAATTGTTCTATTAATCACACTTTTGCACTGCGTGACATTTAAGTGTAAAATATCAATCAATGGTACTTTCCACGTAAGTCAGGGCAATTTACAAACCTTCTCCAGGTTCTGTGATCTCTCTACTCTGTACCTCCAAAAACTGACAAGTGCTGGGCACTGTCCTGTTGACTGTCATTTACAGGCTCTCAAAGCTATTTTCACAACCACTGCTTTGTTTGTTTGTTTGTTTGTTTCAGATATCTGAATGGTGTCATAGGAATAGTAGGGCAGAAGATCTTAGAAACAACATGACAAAACAGTTAAGAAAAAGCTGCCCCTTGGTGGTCACTCCTTCCTTATCACTGCTGGATGACAAAGGACTGGATACTAGTCTCTGCGTCCACCCTGTTTTTTCAGGCAAATCCAGCCAACTTCCATCACTTCTCAGTGTCAGTCTCCTCTCTGACTCACATACAGAATATGCTTTGCCTCCATGGTGCTCTGGGTGCATTGTAGAGGTATGTGTGAAACACAAAGAGATTTGAATCCTTCCAAGCAGTTTGGGTAAAACACCCGTTCCTTTTTGCTTTGGCAAAATACCAAATGCTTCTGCTGTGCATAGCTTCAGACAACACTAAGTTGCTAACAGCAATCAGAAAAAGCAATGCTTTTCTGTAGGGATGTTCTGGCAGATCCCACACTGTAACTTTCTGGCCATTCAGCCCTAACAGAGAAGTCAACTAGAAGTTATACCATTAGGTTAACTGCATGCACTGAGAACAGCAAGGTTACCTAAGTCTTGTAAATCAAGGTTACATGTTTTGTTTTTTACTCAATTTTGCACTATGTGGGTTTTTTTAACAAAAAAGTATGTGACACATGTGCTGCAAGTTTATCTTGTGCTCATCCACCTAGTGATTCTTTCTGTTCAGTCCCGTTGACATCTCAGTAAGTGTTACTTTTTGCCCAGATTCTGGGTCATCAGGCTCACCTACAGTCTTGTGCAGCTGAACCACTGTGGCTCACAGCCAGTATGACCCTTAGATTTTCTTCTTCATCATTGGATGATGCTGATCCAGGGATGAGCATCTACAGACACCAATCACTTTCTGACGTAATCCCAAAGACTTCTGTTTTCCTTAGCTGACACAGAGCCCTTAGCCAGCTGCTCTCCTTCATAAGGTCATTTGCAGGACAAACTGCTCTCAGACCCCAATTGATCTTACAGACCACTTTGTGTGATGGGTAACTGTGGAATGGGTATTTATGTCTAGCTTCGACTTTCCTTCCTGCTCTCTGCTTTTCCCCCTTGTATACACTTCCCCAGGGATGCTGCTTTCACTGCTGGCATCTGTCCTGATCCATCCTTGAGAACATGGAGCCAGGGTCGCCCACATAATTCCTGGTGCTCTGTGAGGAAGTGTCTGGGTCCCTCCTGGATATTGCTTGGCCGTCACAGCGATTTTCTGCTTTCAGGCACTTCTCCCTCTCTGCCAGCAAGCACACTTTGTGGTTTCCTGTATTTGGCCATTGGTCTAGACCACATAAACTCCTGCTATTGTTTTGTTGCCTGCTTTAAGACCTTCTTCTAGGACACACTTTTACCACACCCAGATTTTGTTGACACTCTTTCAGGACTCCTCATATGATCCTAAACCATAACAAATCATCCCTCCAGGCTTTGTTTGTAGTTCTTACCTCATACTTCCTGCTCTTGTATTGCTCTCCCCCTAACAGGAAGATAAAATGACCAATCACTCTTTAATTCCATTACTGGAATTTAGCCTTGTGACCCCTCAGCTCAGCACCTGCTGCTTGGCAAACTGAGGGTACCACAGGCACAGACTAGACTGTCTCTGTGAGGTAGCTGTCAAACAGACAAAACTTCATTTTTCAGGCCAAAATTAATCCCACTTCTCATGGGTAGTTTTCCCAAGCAGAGCCATATGATTTCTGGTTGCTTTCCAGCATAGTTCAGAGAATACCCCTAATCTCCTCCACCAGTCCAATGAAACTAGGTCATTCTTAATTGACACTCTGTCTGCCTTGCAGGCTAAATGGCTTCTTCAGCTACATTATACAGAGGGTCCTTATCTTCTTGAAACCACTCTAAAAACTGATAGACAGAGGTATTCCAGCTTCTAGTCTTTACTTGTGGGATGGGTAAATCATGTCGGCTTCTTAATCCCAGGTCCTGTACAGTAGATTCTTTTCTGCAACTCTCAGAGTGTCACTGAAAATACACGTATTAAAAATATAAGAAAAAATAATAAAAATATGCATGGTAAAATGGTTAGGGGATGTGGGAAAGAAGATGATTGTGATGGAGGCAGGGAAAAAATTACATACCTGAGTACCAGGAGTAAACTGTCACAGGTCAGTACTTCCCCTAGGATATGCCTGGGCATCCATTGCTGCTCACCACAGTGCAGCACTGTTCGCTTTTATCTCCTTCCAGACCTTTTAGCTTATTCATCCAAATATCACTATCTCTTAAAGTAAGCTGGTCATGTAAGAGTTATAGCCACTCTAATATTAATCTAGCCACAAAAAAGCCTCTGCCATCTTTCCTGGATTACATTCCCTAAACACTCTTCAGTCCCCTATAAACAGTAATGCGGGGCCAGGGGGGAAGTGTATTTTTTTAAATGCATTTTACTTAAGCTCAGCTTAAGGTGATTTTTTACAGCCAAAAAAAAGCAAACACAAACTCCCAGGTCTATTGTTCAACAGGGAAGTCTGACAGACAGCAGCCTTTTTTAGGTTTAGCCACTGTGTTCTTCAGCTGTCTGTTATACACAAGAAGTTTAACGTGGATCTGCTTCTCTCCATCTTCAGATTTCAACTGGGTAAGTGTAAGTATGGATCAACTAAAGAAAAGTGGCTCTTGCAAGATAAGGACATTGTGAAAGCTAAGTTCTTTTCGTTTTGGAAAGGGACTTTAATTAGTTTTTGATTTGTATGACATTTGTATTTGCTCCCTTACACCTAAAACACCACAGACATAACGTGTGCATTTAATAAGTGAGGATTGACAAAAAGCAACACAGACCAACTGTCTTGGGTTGCATTTTCCTTATGATTATCAAGGCAAGAACCAAGAAAGAAGGAGTTAAATATTGAGGCATGGCTGTAGAGGCTTTATGGTCTTCTGGAGCATGGCAGAAGTATGTGCCCAGTTCTGCATTTCCTGGGGTTAGTCTGTATCTAACAAAGCCTCACTGATAAGTGTCCAGCCTGGAAACACACTTTTTCCATTAAAAAGCGAGTACCTGGAGTATCTTCTTTTGTACACCCACATCTATTGGCAGTAATGAAAGACGCCAGTTTTTTAAAGGATTGCTGTGCATTGCATTATTATTATTGGTTATTAATAATTATTATGTAGTCTACTACATACTATATTTAGTACATATTTGACATCATAATTTATTCTTACATACCAGTTTTTATCTAATATCATCAAGCTTTAACAATTCTAATTCTATTTACTTTGTTGGTTCAAAGGCAGTTATCAGTAATACACTGATAACAGAGTAACAAGCAAAGAAACAGATAAGTTAAATGACCTGTGCAAAATTCTTGGAATTCCTGGGTCTTTACTCTGATATTAAGTTGATTTAACAGAACAACCGACATGGTAAGCAGTTTTAAAATCTTTTAAAGTTTGTTGCATTGTGAGAGGGGAAGACAACAATTTCTAAAATTCTGCATCCTGTCTACTTTTCAGTGCTTATTTCAATCAGAAATGCCCACATTTCCAAAGATAATAAAATGCACATCAAAGCCTTATCATCAATGTTCATCAGAAAATCCATTGCTTTATAATTTATACAAATATAAAATACAGTTTATTATGCTATAGTATCTGTAGTACCCCTTATATTCTTGTATGATATGCTTTACCTCAATTGTTTTCTCATGGGATGCTTACATGAATAGAGGAAATATAGCCTGTTCTAGAAAAAGGTTGAATGTAACCCTTGAAATGTCATTCTGAAAGTGGTGAGGAAATGTAAGAATATGGTGATTTACCAAATTTATGTAACATAAATTCCAGATGGTTCAAATGAATAATCATTTACGTCAAACACACACATATGACATTTTCCCTGATGCAAACAGAGATTCCACTCTAGCTTGCATTTTTGGTTTTAAAACTAAAGAAACAATTTGATGCAACCACAAATCTTTTGTATGTTGGATCAAATTAATGATTATTAACACACCTGTTAAATAAGCAAATATGTTAATATTAAATCTGCTGTACACAAGCATACATAATTTTCTCTGGTACTGTAAGAGTTTTTTACGCTAAAAGATTTTATGTGCTAACTGATTAAGTGCACACAAAAGAAAAGTGCAGGAAAAGCTCTCTAATGTACATTTCCCAATGGAAAATGTACCTTTCCTCTAGACTTATCTGGTAGTTGTACTTTCCCACTAATTTGGTTCTGTCATAGGAAACCTCATCTCCATCCATCGTGTTAGGAACAACTCCATTCTTATGCTACAGAATCCAATTCTTATGATCTTAACTTGGTGTTAATGGAAGTTTTGTCTAAGACCTCAGTGAGGCCATGGTCCCAGTTTCTTTTAGTAATTAACACAGTACCATAGCTACAGTCCATATTTATGAAAGAGTCAGCAGGCGTCAGGAGGCAGCTGTGTGGAATGGACGATGGGGGAGAATCAGTGCCGGCAGTGCTCATTTTCCATCTCCCTGGCCCTGATTCAGCAGAGCACTTAACCACATGTTTAATTTTAGGTGCATGAGTAATCCCATCTCTGCAGAGCAAAGTGTGTGTTTCGTTCTCATTGACTTTAATGGGGCTACATAAAGACCCATCAAACCTTGTGTGCTGAGCATGACACTTTCACCACTGATCCCACCTTGCCCAACCCTGCAGCAGGGCCTCTGGTCTGACCTTAGCAAAATGCCAGAGAGCCTTTTGCTGTGCAACCCAATGAGCCTTATGACCTTGTTCCACCCAACTGTATCCTCACAGCTGCATCTGGCCTCAGGGAAAATGGACTGGGAGTAAGTGGGAACTGTGGTATTTATTCAGAGCATTCCTAGACCAACACCAACCAACTTCATCTTATTATCCAGCTTGTGCAGTCACGCTCAAGTATTTTGCTGAGTCAGGCTCTACCATCCTAATCAGCTGAGATTTCAAGTAAGGATACTGAAAATAAACTGAGTTGGAAGGCATGCACAAGGATCAACAAATCCAACTCCTGGTCCTGCATAGGACATCCCCAAAAGTCACACCATGTGCCTGAGAGTATTGTTCAAACTGTTCTTGAATTCTGTCAGGCTTGAATTTCCCAGCTTGGTGCTGCTGCCCTGGGGAGCCTGTTCCAGTGCCCAACAAGAGAAGAACATTTTTCTAATGTCCAACTTTAAGCCCCCCAGCACAACTTCAGGCTGTCAATGATCACGACAGAGAAGAATCAGTTAGCTATCCCAAGACTGGATAAATACATACCCCGGATGGACTGTACACAGGACACATTCTTAATGCAAAATACGTGAATGACTAAAGCCCAGATCCACAGTTCTGAAAGTCCTATTTAGGAGTCTAATTCCACAGTTATGGAAGTCAGTGGATGTTTCCAATAAAAATGGGATCAAGACAGGTCCTCATTCAGTTTAAATATTTAAGCAGATGCTTACTTTAAGGACAAGATTAAGTCTCTTTGAACTCACTGGGAATGAAACACATGTTTAAATACTTCCATGAATCAGGGATCCATTCCAGCTTTGGATCCACGGTACTGAAAGGTATCAACAGAGGCAGTCCAGCAATTTCCTCTTGCTGCCTACATCTCTGGCTGCAGCTATGATATTATTAGCAGCTTATTTTGATAAATAAAGTACTCTTCCCATTTCAGTTTTTTTTTTTCTTTAATATGCAGGATACTGTAAGTATGTAATTGTTGCTGGATTAATCATTTTCTGAAGTGAAACTTTATACATGGAACCTGATGCTGTTTTATTCTACTTCAGCCTTTAGATTTTTGCTCTGCCCCATTGATTGAATCATGACAAATGATTTCTTGAGCATGCTGGCTGCATTCAGCCCTGATGGCATGTTCAAAAGCCTGCTTGTGATGGCTGATTTCATTTTCAAAACTTGCAGGGATTATTTATGGGAAAACAAAAGCCCTTTAAGAGATACCTAACAATGGATTTAGCTAGTTAGTTCATTTACTGTGCAAAAGGGGAAAATAATCAGCAGCTCTTTCTGCCTATGTTCTCTTATGAAATACTACATTTGGTTTAGAGTCATCAGTTTATCAATCTTTCATGCCAAACTGGCTTTAGAGGTAAAGACTGAAATCTTTACTACAGCTATTATTGCAGTGCCAGTCAGGAAAATGGGATGCATAATTTGGCAGTCTGCAGCCATAGAAGGAAACCCTTTTCTGCCATTAGAATCAAAAACAGACTTTTTGACTAGAGATCCCAGGGAGCTCTGGAAATGTCCAGGATCAACAGACACAAAAGCCACTCTCTGTTGGATCAAGCCCAGTGCACATTATTCTTATGTCAGATGTATAGGAGTACAAAACTGTACCACAGTACATTGAAAAACTTTTCCTTCACTTGTGTACAGTTGGAGAATAGTTTGACTTTGGAATTAGACCTCTTGATCAACATAAAAAATACTTAATATTTTGTTTGGAAACTCATTGTGTATAGCCATATACAAGAGGCAATTGCTGATAGGAAATAGAAGTGACAAAGTCAATAAATAGTGCTTTCAAGACTCACAAGGACTCAAGTTTTATAAAAGTAAAGCCATCTACTGGGCATAGAAAAGGCACAAAAAATAAGGATTGATGAGATCGTAGTATTTCATTTCAAGTGCTGCATTTTTGGTTTGAAAGCTCCAGCCTTCATAGGACTTCTCTTTCAGTTTACTAAGGTTTGTGGGAATAAAAGAAGCAGAGACTGGGAGAGATGAAGAAAATTACCAAAAAACGTACACTGTGTACTGTATGTGCACCCATACACCAGTTCATGGCAGCGTAGCACAGGCATGTGGCCTTCTTCAAACAAAACACAAGTACATTTTCTATAAAAAAGGGAGTGTTTCAGTAGAAACTTCTCCCTCAAAAATGCTTCAGCCATGAGAGAAAATATTTATAAATGTAAACAAATACTACAAGCCTAATAATTCATCTGTGAGATGAGTTACACTGATGACAAACAAAACTATTCAAAGTGCTTGAACATCAAAAAAAAAAAAAAAGTCAGCAACCAGTGGACAAACTTTTGATAAAGACAGGCAGCCTGTAAATAACAGTTCACAACAACAAAACCACAAACCAGTGTTCTGTTTTCAGTGCTAATATGCATTTGAGACCTTTGAAAACTATTGCAAAGATATTTGGATGCCTTATAGGCTCTGATGTTAAAGAGAATTAGGCACGTGAATGCTTCTGAAACATTGTACAAGATTCAAACCACTAGTGATATTTAAATGGCATTTAAATTATATGGATACTTCCAAATAAGAGTTTCATGTTACTCTGTTATTCATTTAGGCACTTTTTACAACAGTGTCTGATTAGTCATTTTTTCCAAGGTGCATATTCTGACATACATTTTAGTACATTAACAGACTCATATCAACAATAAATAGAAATTTTAACCATATAAGAATACCACATTTCTCCTTATCAGATTCTGGGACTTGTGTATAAAAACAAAGGCAACTCTCCTTCATCAGAACCCATACTGTACCTTTGCTAGAGGACATGCATTGGCTGTTCAGAGGCAGATGCATCTCAAACCACCACCTCAAGGAAAATAAATCTTTGCTTTTGCCTTCTCATCCCATTTCTCTGTGGCAGCTGCAGAAATAGGAAACCCTGCTGCCCAGGCATTCTCTTTCAGTGCTTTATTTGGGGTCTGTGAAGGGTGATGATCTGAAATGAATGAAAATGAAGGTCCCTGAAGGAAGACCAATGAGAGGTCCACAGTTCTATCCAAAGTCTCCTAGGATATCCCAAATTACCCTAACTCTTCCCCTCCCATTGGTGTGTCTGTGCCAATACATGTCATGCATATACTGAGCTCATTCTCGACTCACAGGCTTTGTTTAGAGAAAGCTAGCAGGACTGGGAATATCTTACTTTAAATTGTCTTGTGGTGGAGGATGATATAGTGTGAATACCAGAGGAGATGGCTTTCCAAAAGTGCACTGAGTCAAGAGATGCAGACATTGTCAAACGCAAGGTTTTTTACTGTCCATTACAATAAAAAAAAAAAAAAAAAAAAAAAAAAGGCTGTTTGCAATATGCAAGCCCTGAAAGCTGAACCAAAAATAACAATAATATATAGACCCTCTGGCCACAGAGTGAGTACTATGTGAAATATAGAGGATATAAACACTAGCATTCCTGCTTGGGCTAGGCAAATTGCTGAAAGATATACAGGGAACACAAAGACAGCCTCATCTTACTCTTCTAAGTAACATGACAAGTAAAAGTGTGCTTAAAGCTCTAGGATTTGTTTGGAAAGAAAACAAGACTTAGTAAATGGCTTTCATCCACTCTATCCTCCAGGCCGGGAACGAAGGTTTAAGAATGAAGGATGCACACACTCTAAAATTTAACCTTCAAAATCTATGGCTTCAGCTTGAGATTTTCAAGCAATGGATACTTTCACACGTCTTGGGTTGCAATGCAAGATGTAACCAAAGGTATGTATTCTATTACCAGCTGTTAAAACCAGGTGGGGTGGCATTCTTTATCTCTTCCATGACCCATCCTCCCTCCGGGGGATATCTGCTGTTAATGGGCCATTAAGGCTCACCACATGACTGATACAATTACATCATGCCACTGTGAGATGCTCCACCCAGGGGGAGGAGCCAGCATTCCTACCTGGATAAAACCTGAGTCAGAACACCAAGGCAGCCTGTTTCTAATGGATTCCCAGAGGAAAACTGGACCCCTCTCACCACCACTGGACCTTCAGAGGGAAACTACATCCTTCTACAGGATCATTGCTCAATAGAACCATATCTGTCACTCCAGGAGGACTTAATTGGACTGCTACCAACACCCTGACCAACAGGGTGTCAGGTTGTATTCTGACTCTGTCACTTTTCTTTTTTTCTGTTTGCTTGCGCTTTTTTTGCACTACTACATTTTCATTTTAATTTTCCTAGTAAAGAATCCATTCCTATTCCCATATCTTTGCCTGAGTTCCCCTTAATTTCAAAATTATAATAATTTGGAGGGAGGGAGTTTACATTCTCCATTTCAAGGCTCCTACCTTCCTTGGCAGACACTTGTCTTTCCAAAACAAGACAACACCCCATCAGTGTGGTGTGACCCCCCTGGTTTGGACAGGCTTGCAGCAATGTGCTATGTTCAATTGCTCCTGTGGGTGCAGGACAGTGAGACTCTAGGGAGACAAGCAGACAGCTGAGATGTACTCCATCAGCACATGGAGGAGGTATTACAGGCCTTGTAGGAAGAATAGGAAAAGGTGGTTGTAAAGGGCAAATATTTTCAATTTTAGTTGATCGTTAACCTCTTGTGCCAGGAACACTTGATCATTCTCAGTGAGGTGTACAGTACATAACCTGGCCCTATCAACGCAGAGAGACCATGTGCCACTGTGAAAGTTCTCAGATTTCTCCCTTATTGCAGAACCCTTTCTGTATTTTCTATCCTTAACTATAAGTATTTTCTATCCTTATTCATGGTCCTCTATCTGAGTCATGGAGATAGGTCCAGGGCAGGCCTAAGAGGGAAAGTTCCCTAAGTTCCCTTGTGGAACAGATTATAAATAACACAAGTCTACATTTGTAGACTCTTTGAACCTCCTAGTCAATACAGAATTTAGTCTGCTTATCCACTTCCCTTGAAGTCCATCCTCTGGACAAGATCTGTGAACTGATTTCCCTATTCTGAACATTTTCATCCAGGAAGCAGCATCTGAAAGAATGCTGCTCACTGTATGTGTTGACTAGACAAAAGGAGAGCTATCAGTTCAGATAAGAAGGGGCATGGACTCAGATCACAGTGAATGATTTGCAGACTTTAGTGGTCATCTGCTGAAGGTGGTGGCAGTGATGTAATGGAAGAGGGAGAATAAAGAAATATTGGGCTTTGTGCATAAAAAGGAGACAGACAGCCGGGCTGTCTCATTGACATATTACTGCCTACTTATGGCCTCCATCACACTTCTCTCTCTTCAGATTGTGAAGCCAAGCAGGGCTTCAGAAGACTTCTTAAATGTTGTAGTGCCAGAATGATTTTCCCGGTTTTCCAGACCAGGCTTGGTGTATCCTCTCACTTGCAGTAACAGTAATCTGGTATTTTATGCCCTTACTTCAGCTCCCATGGTGTGAGAGCTGGGTGTGTTTTAATGAGCCTCAGACTCATTAAATCTTTCAGGAATGTGCAGGAACCACTAAACTTCCTGCTACATGAAACATTTTCCTAAGTCACTGCCCAGGAGTGGGCGAACATCTGGAGAGTGAGAGACAGTCTGTTCAATGAGGGTATTTGGCTCTTGGGCCCTGTAATGGAGGGTGGAGAAAAAGGATCCTTCTGTCTTTGGCATGGAGCAATGATGTGAACTGACACTTCAGGGTATTTGTACATTCAATAAGGGCTCTCCATGTCTGTTTGAGAGAGCCCCTTGTCAGGACTTTGTCCTCAGCTGGGCTGCAGGCTTCTCACAGGAGGTGCCAGAGTTGTGCACCATTCTCCCATGGGAACAACCTTCCTGTGCACTAAGAGACACAGAAGATGCCAGTTAGGATAAGTCTGGGAAGGAAATAAGCAGACAGACAGGTATGAGTGTCTGTTCTGGGGCTTCAGGATGGACAGCGGCAGGCACAAGTAGTGTTAACAGTTGAGGACAGAGCACAGGACTGCTAAGCGTTGCATTATGGACCAAAAGAAGCTTGTGAGCTGCTGCTTCAACACATCCCTTTTGTCATCCACTGCAGCCCCTCTGACTTGGCACTAGCATGGACAGTGAGAGACAAACTTGAGCTTTGAAGACAAGGAACCCCATAGTGATTTGATCAGAGATACTTCTAAAAATATATTTTAAAAAATTACAATAAAACAAAAACTTTACCATGTATTCCTATAGTGACAAATCTGACTGTTGAGAGAAGAGTGTCACTGATTCTTCCAGTGGCATTCTCAGAGCTGGGAAAAAGAATGAATCTAGTAGTCCTGACAGAGAGAATGGCTGTAAGCAATGTTAGACAATAATCTAAGGGGTCAGGCACCTTCCAGGTTCATCTGCAGGTGATTACTAGGCAGATATTTTGTATCCAATACACAAAAATAATTGCTCAGAATATAAATCCACCTCAAGTGCCCACAGAAAGAGAAGAAGAGAATATGTGACTGAGCAAAAATGAGAATAAGGCCTCATGAGTGCAAGACACCTCAATTTGTACCCCTGCCCAAAGAAGTTCTCAGTGAAGGCTCTACACTAGAAGTCCCTGTAAAAGTAATGGTGGGGATCAGGAGTAGGGACAATGAATTAATCAGAAGTATTTTATCCCCAGATGAAGCCTTTGTATGATGCCAACCAAAACATTTGTCAATTAAACAAGAAAGTTATTCATTTATTATATTTCAATATATAATGAATTGGTTGTCATCAGTGTGACTTCAGAAGGCTGCAAGTAAGAAATGCAGGCTAAAGCCTGTAATGTGCAAACTAAGGTGTATAAAGGAATACATTCAAAATGCTAATCATAGGGTTTGGGGAAACAGGGACAAGGAAAAAAAGACAAATGAGAAAGAGATAGAATCATTCTCTGCAAATTTATTGTGTGCCCTAGAGACTAGATATAAGAAATAAAAAAGCATCACAGAGAGATCTATCTCTCTGGCTAAGGTGTACTGGCCAGGTACGGTGAAATGCTGCAAGTCATCTAGAAGAGAGCTATACAAAGTTATCTACTTTCCTAGAGTGAAACTGGCTGAAACAGCTCCCCACTAAGCTGCACAGGGCCTGCAGCAGCCACAGATGATCACATAATGATTTTTTGCCCAAGCTGATTTTGGTGGCAGTACCTTAGCTGCCAGCCTGAAGGCACGGTCTGTTGAGGAGCACACCTGGTGCAGGTAGCTCTATTTGCAGGCTGCCGATTGACATGCAGGCTTAGCTCTGGGAGGAAGCCTGAGACAAGAGGCCATGAACTGCCAACCTTTTGGTTAACAAAGGGCACAAAGAATATGGTGCCAGCCAAGTGAATGGACACTGGGAGACACAGCAGGAAGGGAGACCTCACGAGGAAAAGTCAGACATGCACCTGGGTAGATTGTGAGGGTATGAAAGCCCAGGGGTTCCTTTGTTGGGGTTTCTCCTTGGAGGCACCAGCCCAGGCTGTTTTTGTGTAACTGCACTGTGAACAAATGGCTGTATGGAACGAGACATCTCAGACTTTGCTAGGGGAAACCTGGAGTTAAACCAGTCAGGAAACCTGGTCTGAGTGTGAGTGGGGTGTGCAGGGCACCCCTGGGCTCACTGGAGCTGTGGAGGAGCTTCGGTCCCAGAGTGCCGGAGAGTCTTGTGAATGCTCAGACTGGGTAGTTTCCTTTAGAGGTCTACAAATTCCTGTTAGGCTTTCAGCACACGTTTGGTTTCTTGATGATCCTGTTCTTAATTGGACAAAGTCAGTAGATGCACAAACCACTCCTTAACAGCAGCCTCTCCTTTACCCTAGTTACAGATGTTCAAGTCACTGAAAAAGGAAGGAGGGCAAAGTGTCCCAAGAGCAAAGAGACTTTAAGCTAACGCATAAACTGGACAGCTACTAATATGGCTAGAAAACATACAGCTAATGGATCTTGACATGCTTAAATCTATTCTCAAGATTTCAGCACATATTATTCTGGGCCTGTGTCCTTCCTGAACAGCCTGCATAGTATTCAGTAAGTAATAGGTAGGTTTCCTGACAGAGGTATTACTGTGACCCCTGGCTGAAGGGGAGTTTTGCAAGACCTCTATGAAACACTGACTTTCTGATGCTCTCTGAGGTTACAGAGCTCTCCAGTATCTTTCACTGTAATTCATTTCACAACAGAATAGTATTATTCTGTACTGTGTGAATTGCCTGAGGGTATGCAGACTGAAAAT
The DNA here is from genome assembly GCA_027886175.1 of Phylloscopus collybita. Classification (NCBI taxonomy): domain Eukaryota; kingdom Metazoa; phylum Chordata; class Aves; order Passeriformes; family Phylloscopidae; genus Phylloscopus; species Phylloscopus collybita. The sequence goes on along the minus strand of JAJNNQ010000137.1, from coordinate 40,232,669 downwards.
GCAAGACTGCCCTTTTTGCAAGAAAAAACAGAAATGAAAGAAGAAATTTTTAAGACAGTTCTTTCCCTGTGAATCCTCTTCTAACAGTTTTTTGACAAACCATAACTGACCTGAATGTTGGAGATCTGAGGTGTATACATCTACACTGGCATCATGTATAGGACAGCAATATAATGTTGAGATAGGCAAGCTAACTTGAATTTAAATAGCTCAGATACTGAAGTAGCACTTCAGTACTACTACTCAGATACTGAGAGCAAAGTATCATCAGCTTATAAACAAATCCTTAGTCAGGAACCACGAGTCTCAGAGGAGGTTAGAATAACATTAGGTAATGGACCTGTTTTACACCTCAGTTGATTTTCTTTTTCTTTTTTTTTTTTTTTTTTTTTTATGTTACCACCTTACGTATATTAAAAGCATGCTCACTTTTATTCTTCTTCAAAAACTCCAAATAAATAAGAATACCAATTTGTATTCCTTAGACATGCAACTTAGTTTTCTAACCTTTATTTTTCAGCAGTCAGTGGTGCTACTTCAGTGTAGATATATAACTGATTTTCAGGGGCTTCAATGAGTCCTTGCTGCCTCCAAAGCCCCATTTTCTGATTCTCTACTATATCATTTTCACTGGACCCTTCAAACTTCTGTAGTCCTATGGAGTTACCATGTCAGGCCTGTGCCTCATGAAATCTTGTGGTCTGCAGCTGGCATAATCCAGCCATGACTGATACTGGCACACCAGAGTCACTGTGGTACAAGTTGTGCCACTCACATCAGATGGTCTGCACTGTCCAGAGTAGAGTCATAGAACCATAGACCCATAGAATCACAGAACAGCTAGGGTTGGAAGTGATCTTAAAGATCATCTCATTCCAGTTCTTCTACCATGGGCTCCATGCCACATGGCTTTGAACACTTCCAGGGACGGGACATCCACAACTTCTCTGGGTAACCTGTTCCAGTGGTTCACCACCCTCACAGTCAAGAATTTCTTCCTAACATCTAATCTAAAACTACTCTCTTTCAGTTTGAAGCCATTTCCCCTTGTCCTATCACTACAGGCTCATGTAAAAATTCTCTCTCCATATTTCCTGTAGGCTCCCTTCTGGTACTAGAATTCTTCTGGAGGCTGCAGTTAGGTTACTCCAAAGCCTTCTCTTCTCCAGCCTGAACAATCCCAGTTGTGTCAGCCTTTCCTCATAGGAGACATGCTTTCTGTCTCTAACCATCTTGGTAGACTCCTCTGGATCCACTCCACCAGGTCCATTTCCTTCCTGTGCTGGGATCCCAGAGCTGGATGCAGCACTGTAGGTGGGGTCTCACCAGAGCAGAGCAGAAGGGCAGAATCTCCTCCCTGGCCCTGCTGTCCACACCATTTTGGATGCAACTCAGGATATGTTTGGTTTCTGGGCTGTGAGTGCACACTGCTGGGTCATGTCCAGACTCTCATCTACCAGCACTTGTAAGTCCTTCTGGGTAGGGCTGTTCCCAATCTGCTCATCCCCCAGCCTGTACTGACCCCAGGTCAGCACTTGTCACTTTGTAGTTACTCCCATAACTGAGGATTTTAACTGAAAACACAGAACAAGCTTGAACATTGAGAAAAAGCACATTTGTTTCATTATATATAAATAGTGTCATCTGTAATAATCAGATAATGGCTATAACAATAACATGAATATCATTTGAGAAACTCATTTTTCACCCCAGCTGCGCAATTTATGCTAGCTCAGTTGCTTTACTTAATTTGGCTAGGATTATCATTAATTTGTAATGTCTTAAGATGTCTGCAATGACACTGGAGTGGGTATCTAGGTCAGGCCCAGTTCAGAGGGAACTCATTCTTCTAGGGACTATGAGAAAGCCACTGGAGAGTCACACAGGGTAACTAATGCAGCCTAAGGATTTCACAGACTGTACGATAACTTCACTGGGGAAGATGTGAACTAATGCCTCACTCTACTCTCCTCCACATGTTCAGAAAGGGACAATTTGTGCAGTTTATTTAAGTTCAGCTTCTTGCTCTCCAAGATCACTATTGCATGTGAAAAGTGACATAAAAAGCAGTCCCACATATACTTTCCTGCTGTTGTTCAAAATATCTGTACTGTGTTCTGCTCCTCAGCTGGAAAAGGCTTGCCTCAGCAAATGTCTGAATACAGCCAGATAGAAAACAAAGTGGGGCTGGAAATAAGGTCTGTGTATCAAGGAACTTTTCAACTATCTTTCCTGTAGCTCATCATCCACAACCAAAAATTTAGAATAAGGACTAGGATAATCACAGAAACTTTGTAAGGTCTATTAACAGAGAAATTCAGTCAGATCTGCTGATGTGAAACAGCTGGAGATGCTGAAGCCCTTAATAAATGGCTTCTCCTGATTTACAAAAACTCTTGTTCTGCCATCATGCTGGTTGCATCTGTCACTTGCACCTGGTACAAATATCTTAGTTAGACATCATATATCACTTTTATGTGGTCCAGCAGGACAGCTGGAATTACTTCACCTTTGTGTCAAAACCTTTAATAGTTAAATATGTTTTATAAGATTCATCTGTGCCATTGCTAGCATCGTTTAGTGTTGAATTCTCCTAAAACAACAGTAGGTCTGAAGCAGTCTCATCCGCTGGCAACGCTCAGCTCTTACACCTAGTATTGTAAAATTATCTGTGTTTCTTTCCTCCCTTCTACAGGCTGTCATGTACAGAGTTGGTTCAAGGAAGGGACATCCTCTGGGGACCTATTTAAGCTATTATCTGAAGCTTCTAGTTTGATTTAGGCATTTTATATGCCCCTGTTTGTGGACCACTTGCATTTCAGAGAAGGCTCTTCCTTTACAGATGTTAGGATAGATGAGCATATGACCTGAGGTTTCCATTATACATTATTTCTTTCTTTGTTCTGATGCTGCTGTCACTACAAATAGAGCTTTTATCATATGTCACTACCCCGAAGCAACAGAACCTCTTTGTTTCAAAACCACAGCTTAGCCTGTATCAGCTTGGTCCCCTTCCTCAGCAACAGCTCTATCTCCTAATGGCTCTCCAGGTCCACATGGAAGTCAGGAGACTGAATAGGGGCCTCCACTCAGATATGATCCAAAAGAGAGCCATACAGACTGGAGCAGTTGCATAACTTAACCAAGATGAGTAGTTATCACTACTAGGGCAATTTTCTGCTAACAAAACTGAACACAAGTATCAACACGGCACAAGATTTGGATGTCTCTATTACAGACATTCTCCACAAAAAGTCAGACTGTCCCACTTGTTCTATGGAACTGCCCACTTTAATTTAAGCATTAATTTAAAATGGAAGAGCTTTAATTTCCATGTGTGATAATAAAGGTACTTCTAGTTCCTCACTGAAGTTATTTGTTGCAAGATGTTGTACAAATCTTTTTTAATACTCAATGCAGATACACAAAAAAGCAACTTTTACAAGTATTTAGCAAGTCTCCCAGTCTATGATTTTTGGGAGTGCGTCATTACCATGATTCACTCCCTAGATTTATGAAGCACGTAGAGTTTAACATAACAAAATAATCAGGCATGTCACTTGCAATCAAGTAATCAATACAATTATCTATAAAGCAAAAACAGTGGATCTAAATCATCTGCCCATTTCTACACTTTCCTCTTAAAGTTATATTTCAGCTATAATATTTACATCCTTCCAAAAAATGCTATTGAATCTCTTTATCTAGAAGATGAATTTTTTTTATTGTAAGATGAATTTTTTTTTTCTATAATGTGTTAGGTATTAGGTCAGAGTCTAATAGCAAAATATTAAAGACATTATTCTTCCAGGTGAATAATGACCTTATCGTGTTCCCTTTTCTCATATTCATAGGCCCTTAACAATATTCCTTTAAATTTATGTTCCTTCAACGTAAATTCATGATTCAGTCCTCCATGTAGTATTATAAACCAGTCTGTGGCAATGAAATGCTGGATTTTTCCTCTCATATAAAGGTGCTTCTCCTACTGTTTCCCAGTTTGAATTATTTCCGTGTCTCCTTTTCCCTTGCATACTGGCTTAGTGAAGTCTGAAAAGGATTTAGTGGGTACCTTTGTTTCTATTGGGCCTTGTTGTAGCTTTCCTTGTTTACTTTTTACCCTCTCACTGTCTCTCATGGACATGCATTCAGGTATAATTTTTATTCACTCAGTGAATCCTTTATTTTGCCAGGGGAAGCATAAAGAAGAGTTTGTGTCAATGAGAATAAGATGCTGGGTGAAAATGCAGCACAGGGCAAACAGAATGGGAGGAGGGAGAGCCTGAAGAAAGGCAGCTGGAAGCACAGGTGAGCTGTGGAGGGGTCAGTGCTCCACGGAGATGAGGGTGCATGATGATGGGCCAAGGCAGAGCAAGTATGACCAGAACGGGCACATATGGCTAAGGCTTGCTGGCTTCTGCTGCTCCAGAAAAAAAAAAAAGAAAAAAAAAAAAAAAAAAAAAAAAAAAAAAAAAAAAAGTGGCAGTGGTTGAATAGAGCTCAAGGAAAAAAAGCTCAAGGATAGCTGGAGGGAGTGGAGAGAGGGAAGAGTGATGACAGTGGGTGCGAAAATCTCTTAAAGCTCTTGGCTCTGGAAGGGTCTGACTAACCCCTTCCATCTTCCCACTCAGATGGGCTGAACCTGACTTTCTCTTCCAGCTGGCCTTTTCCATTGGCTAGAACTTTTACTGAGATGAACAGTTTGCATCCTATGCATTTTCAGGAGTAATTTAAATTTAATTTTAATTTTCAAGATGTCTCTCCCTCATTTTTCTCCCAAGAATACCCACAAAGAGTGAACAAACTCTTTGATGTACATTTCATTAGGAAATCTATTCATCTCACAGTCAACATCAAAGGAAAACTCCCATAAAAATACAAATGTCAGTGTAATGAGCCCCAACAAAAATGTGTTGAAAAAGATGTCTTGGGCCACAGGTGAACTAAAAGAGGAAAAAGAGAGGGAGACGTGATAAAGCATTCAAGTATCCATAGAAAATATGTGCAGCTTTAGAACCTGCATGCAATAAGTCTTCAAAAAAGCGGTATTGTTCAGCTTTACTGGGCATTTCCAGAGCATTTGGAAATGATACATAATGAAACACCAAGGAGGGAGAGGCGTCCATGTGCAATATGGTTATAAACCTGACAGATCACTATGGTGTTGAGAAAAGTAGTCAAAGAAAGAACAATTTTTTTCAAAGATATACTCTCAAACTACCCATACCAGGTTGGGAAAAAGTAATGCAGCTAAGGCTATTTTCATGTCCTGGATACTGTGGTAACCTGCAAGTTTATCTGGTGACTGACACAAGCTGTAGGAAAAGAGAAAATTCATGACCCTGGAAAACCTATTGAAGAAACAGTGAAAATTAAACGTTAGCAATGAAAATTAAAAGCAATTAACATGACAAAATTCTTCATTTGAATAAAATAAGAAGTATTCATATACTGGAAATATTAATAAAAGTGGGCCAGCTGTGAAGCTATTCTATCCAGTCACCTGTCTTTTCAGCAAGTCACTCTGAACTTCTTCAGAATGTATATATAGCAATTTTTACATCCATCTATGAAAAGATGAAAAGTTATTAACAGGGTCACTTCTGAAATGCAGCTATATGTGATCAGTTTGTGGGAATCAAACACATGAGACTGAAGCATAGTTACTGACAAATTGAAAATATTTTGAATAAGGTTGTATTTGAAAAATATACAGAACCTGTTACATGATAAAATTATTCCTTAAATTGTATCGAGTGAATAAAGCAGAGTGCATCAATCTCTTTCCCTTGACCACACATCATCTAGCTCTTCATCACTCAAAATACTGTAGGTATTTCAACTGACATAAGTTTTGCATGCTATAAATCTCGATAGTGTAAAAGTTCTCTATGTAGCCAGTGTAAATAATAGCCAAAACAAGCAAGAGTAGTATTAATAATAACTATAAATAAATTAACCTTTTAAATTTGGATAGGATTTTGCATTTGACAGAGAAAAGATAAATGGAGAAATAATGACTTTATTGAGCTGAGTAGAAATGGTCACTTATTAAAGCAGGACTTTCAACAGGTCATGCTGAACTAGTAAGCCTGGCAAACTTTAGGAAAAAGCATATTTTCCCAAACCCTCAGAAAATTGCGTAAAACGTTAAAAATGCTTTCTACAAAATATTGATAGTTCCTTATCAAAATTATTTCAAAGTGATGCATTCTCTGGAGCACCTCTCAATATTTGAGTAGAAAAATACTTATCGTCTAAGAGATTCCAACTTAAGTCCCCTTTTTTAGCTAGAGGATAGGAGCTCTTCTGTATGCAGTTTTCCTGCCATAGAAACTCAATAATGAAATGTGATGGCAGGGAAGGTAGCTCTGTTGTGTCAGAAAAGATTAAAATATGAAAAGCATAGCTATCCTGAAGTCTTTTGAAATCTGTGTCTCTCTTAGATTTCTCTTTACTATTGCCAGAAGATAATTCCTCACTGAGTAGCTGGTTTTGACATGAGATTCAAATTATACTTTGGTTCATGCTTTTTAGGGCTCACACTAAATGCAGTGTGACTTCATTTAGAGTGATACTGATGAGAAATTTGTGTAAAAATCTGACTACTGGAAAGGATTGTATTCCAGCATTAGAATATTTCTAGCCGGTTCATTCACTACCTACAAGGAAAATGTTTTTACTAAATGCTGGCTCTTTGGACAGCCAGGCTTCCTGGTGGTAGAGTCACTTTTTTTATAACCACAGCATATGGACTGCTAAGAGGGAAAAGGCTCCTTCCGTGCCCAGTGAAAAGGGTTTTTCTTTTTAATGACCTGTCTCCAAAGTGCCATGAAGGGACTTAGATTCATGAGATTTCAGGACCAAAAAGAAAACATCAGAATTATACAGACAAGTTTCCTTTGGATCTTAGATTTCATGCACTTATCCCTGGGTCAAACCAAGTAAATGCAGCTTAACACAAGCATGAGACACCATTTTCTCTTGTGTTTACTACTTCCATTTTTCTGTGGTTTGCTTCAAGACCAAAAGCACCACAGAATAGCAGTAGATTTCCATGTGAATCTTGCCTCCCTTTTCTAACTCTAATAAAGCGATGGCTGCATTGAAAATGATAGAGGAAGATATGATAGTCTTTTAAGCATAGTTTAAGGAAGTATCTCTAATTCTGCTCACAGACTTGACTAGCACTAAACCTACCTATGTGAATCTGAATTAAAGCAAACTAAGTCTAGGGACTTCATGGAGCTCTTCCATAACATAAGGTATTTGTTTTGTATTTCATCTTGTAGAAGTGTTTTATAGTACCAATCAAAAAGTATGTTCCATAGAAATGAACATGGAAGAAACCTCAGACAAAATCAAGACCAGTTGACAACAAAGGTGAAATTTAAAGGCACAAACAAGAAGTATTTGAAAAAAAATTTACTAAGCCCCTTTCTTTTCTAATGCACTTATTTAGTGTTGTCAAGATTATTTTATTTCCCCAATGACTAATGAATGTAAGGGTTACAACACTAGGTTATTTTGCTTGCCTTGGGTATCTCGATCTTATAGACCCTTCTCTGGTATATTTTCACCAGGAAAACAAACTCATTCTGAATCCAGATATTTCTTTCTAACCTATAGTCACTAGCAAGGAACACACCATCCTTCAATTTTGCTCAGAAGGTTTTTTTCACTCTTGTCTTCCAGTATTACCTCTGAGCTTTGCATTTGTGGCTATTTCATCTTGAGATTTGACCTTTGACTGATTCTTTGGTATTTCTTATGCCTCTTTCTTCCTTTTCTCTCTCTCACCACAAAGACACAGACAGACAAAACATGATAAACAGATAACTAGAATTGTCCTGTGTATTTCCCTTGCCTTTGCAATTCAGGCTTCCCTGGACCTGCCCAAAATAGTTTTCCATTGCTCCTTCTTTTCTTAGAGGAAAAAAGAGGCAACTGTTGGGCCTCTCATTTACTCAGAAGATGTGGTTTTCCTTTTTGAAGGTCTCAGCACAGCAATGCCTCATCCCTCAGTGCTGAAAGTATCGCATTACTTCTGCAAGTTAGCTGTAACTTCATGAATCTTAACTGCACCTTGGATTTTGTCTGATGCTAATTTATTAAAGTTATTAAGAAAATGGGTTATTAAAATAAGCCTTGTTATGGATTTAAAACAAATACATTTAATCTTACAGTAAAAGCTGGTTTAAGATAGAACTACCGTGGTAATAGTAAGATGAAAATATTTTGGTTAAAAAGAACTAGAGACCACCATGTCCTTATCTAATGTAAATGTTACATTGTGAAAATCCTCTCAGGCTTAGTATGACTTAGCCTGTGTAACATTTCAGCTATTATATTTGAACTGGAATAACAAGCAAAGTGTAATCTTAACAGATCTTATCAAATCACCACAATCCTTCCACACTCAAGGACAAAATAACACCTCATGAATGCTGTGTGCTCTGTATGTAAGGGTTCTTCTGGGGCTTGGGACTTCAGTCTTCCCTTTTCTTCCCCTTCGGAAGGAACAACGAAAGTATTTGCTAAAAAATGGCCCAGTCTAAGTTCCTGGGAGCTTAAGAACACTGTCTCCTTGTGGATTACAGCTGGCAGCTGTGAAGTGTAAAGTTTTACAGTTTACACTGCTGGAATTTCTTCTTCATTTTAATCTCCACCACCCAAACTTCCTTAGTTTTCTTGGCGAGCTGTGAAACTTTAGATTACTAGTTAAATAGAATGTTCTGCCTGCAAATATTATAATGTATATATGGACCAGAGGGAATGTACAGTAAATGAATGTAAAATACATTAATATTGTGTAGTTCGGGGAGAAAGGGTGAAACTACAGGAAATTTTAGGCAGTTACAAGAACTGTCATAAGGATGAAAGATAATTTTAAATGTGAATTAATCTTTTTCTCTCTTTATAGAGAAATCTTGCTACAGTCAGTGTGGAACTAGCATACACCTTTAACAGAATGGACATAATTCTCCATTAAGATATTTAGACCAATTTTAGATATCTTTAGAAATGACTTCTATAATTCACAATACTAATTTTATCAGATCAATAATATCAGAGGAATTTCTGTGGCATTCTGTGTATTTGTCCCATTGGATTAATTATCATTATGTTTTTGAATTACTGTTTACAACAGCTGGACCACATCATCCCTGTCAGTGCTACAATCCTCAAAAGAGAGCTTTAGAAGAAGACAACTTGATGAGGACTTCTTTGGAGAGAGATGCAGGCTCTTCCACTGGAGAGCCCCAGTTTTCTTCAGTTAAAAAAGGCACTGAACTATTAATTTTTTCAAATTGTTGAGCAGATGACTATGTCTATTCCTGCTTGCTTTGGCCTCAGGCAAGACTTCTGGCTTATCCGTAAAGTTACTGTATTGTACCTGCGCTCTATGGGGTTTCCTCTGGCTCTGCCTGACCCTAATAAAACCCCAAAGAGGCTGAGAATAAATAATAATTCCAGGACCCTAAAGCACTTGTGGCTAGAATGGTTGCTTGCCATTTCCCCAAGCCCCATCCAATTCACTTCTCCTTTAGCCTGTTGAGTCTGTCTTAAACCCCATGCAGGAGTTATGTCTCCTCCTGTCTATCCTGTCAGCAAGTGAGTGCGTAGTACAACCTACCACTTAAAGAACCTCTGAGTGGAGATGCCATGTGCCTACAGCAGGTATCCAATCAGGGTATTTCAGTGGAAAAACAGACACACGTGTCCCCCTTCTTATTTTAGGAGACATACCACCAGCTATTTCTACAAGTCTAAACTACTGGTTAACAGACTTTGTGCTGATCCAGCTTTACTTTCATATAAAGGAATGTTTCAGTGATGTACAACCTGGGGTTACTGAAATGGCCAAAAAACCCCACTGAAAACAGTTCAGAGAGAGTGGAACAAAACCATTATCAGTCATTAGGTTTTGCACCCTTCTGTTCTCAGCCACAGAAGAGATATAAACCAGCCAGTCTTTGATAAAACACTTCACTCACAATCCATTTTTTAAATAACTTCTGTAAATTAGCTGTGGCTTCACATCTCAGATTTAATCTGTGTTTCTGCAACTGCTCCCTCAAGGCTCCTCACTGACACATGCTTGGTCTCTCCCTCTTTTTCAGCCCTTCTTCTCCCTCTTCTTCAGACGGCTGTGCTTCTGCACCAGTCTCAGAACACAACATAACCTATGGACAGAATTTCAGCTGCATTCGCAATTTTGTTATCTTTATGAGATGAAGCAACACCTTGACTTTGGTTTAAAACTCGCTCTTCTTTCATCTTACGCTAGTTTAAAAAAAAAAATTGTTGTCCTTAGTCTAAGAACATTCCTTCTACAGACTCTCCATGAAAATACCCAATTGCAGCTGAGTACACTGTGGTATCAGCAAGAAGTTGTGCACTGTTAGGAAGGCAAAATACATTAAGATAAGTCATATGTTTTAAACTTTGTAAGCATATGTGCTAGCATACACAGCTTACCCTCTTTTTCACCAGCTGGACATCTGTAGTTAGTATCATGGTAGTTCATACATTATTTGTAATCGTGTTCAGCATGGAGCTTGAGCTTTACTTCAGAGCTAAAATGAACACATTTGGATTTCACGTTATTATTAATGTGTTCTAAAGGGCATGGATCAGACATTTTGCAATTCCTCTCAGAGGCACTGGACAAATTACAAGGTCTAGTATAGGATGATTAGTTAAGCAGGACAGTTTGCAAAAAGCTTTCCAATTCATGGCAAGCATCTTGAAATGGTTATTAATTACAAACACTTCAATGTTTGTATTCTTTTCCCAGAAGTCAATTATTGCTGCAGCATTTAAAATGTCCCTTCCACCACATGCAGCCATTTGCTGACTAGAACTCTTTCAGAGTTTCAGATCAATTCAAGCCAATGTTAGGTGAATTGGTGCCCAGCCCACTTCCCAGCTGAAGTTTGGAGGCAGGTAGAGCTTGATGTGTGGTGACCTCTGCTTTCCTGTGCACTGCTATAGTCATACAAAGTTTAACAAATGCACAGCACTGCAATAAATTTAAGTATTTCATGGAGAAAACATAGAATACTTTTTCTGCTATGCTAGCTTGGACTACTTTGGGAACGTTTCAGATAACCAGCTGCACAATAAACCACTTGAGTCTAGAAAAAACAGTGTATCTCAAAGAGGGTGTGCCTCTTTCACAAATTTATAATAGTTTTGGAACATTTCTGTTGAAATGCTCTCCAGTAGAACTCCAGGTGTTTGTCCACATCTGTTGTTTAACTAGAAAATTGTGCATATTGTATAAAATACACACACTGTGATTTCATTTTGTGAAAAAACTTCATTATTAATTTCTAAATTATAAATTCCAAGATTTAGCATGCAAAAAGGTATAGACGCGTGCTAGAAAGTATTTTCTCTGTGCAAAATGCTATCAGCAGCTTATCAGCAACCCATAGATTCACCATACAACTCTCGTTCTTACTTCCCAATACCGTCACAGAAAGAAAACTGTATCAGTACAAAATTATGACACCAAGAACAAGATCCATGACTTGCACTCACACACGTTTCGTTGCAACCTTCAGACTTTTCAAAATCTGAAATGACAGACGATTTAGAAGATAGGAATACCTTAGTCAATATAAACAGTGCTACCATTTCACTCTCTTTCTGGAATAAAAGACTTTTCCAGGTTACCTTTCTTTTTCCTTTTCCAGTCAGTGAAGTTATTTATATCCTTTCCCAGAAGGTATGATAGCACCCATTGCTGAATAATATTCAGTATCTGGGACTGTGACATCGATATTTGTCTAGAACCCTTTGACAGATACAAGATTAAAAACATCAGACATGCTGCATCTCTTCTAGGCATGTTTTATGTCATGCAAGGCCTGGACAAAGTTATTTGGGCATTGGTAGAGCCCCAGGAATAAAAGGAATTTCATAAAATTCTGTTCAGGATAAAATATTTTGAAGAATTGATATTGTCTTTACATTCCCATTTTCCAGCTTTATTCTTCCGCATGTTCCTATTCTCTTTTTAAGTGAAAAAAAACCCCAACAAAAATCAAGGGAGCCAGGGCAAGAAGAGAGAAAAACCAAATTTGTTTCTGATTCCTGAAACTCTTGCATGGCTAAGAGATTAAGGTGCATGGATGATTCCACAGCTTAATTGCAGGTTAGTCCTTCATTAACTATGTGCATTAACTCTACCCTGTTTCATCCAGTAAAAAATAATCCTCAAAGATTACAACAAGGGCACCTGAAGATTATTGTAGGCTGCTGAAGGGGATTTCAAATATGCAACACCTCTAAAGAGCTAGTAAATGGTACCTGGGGCAGAATAGCATCCCCAAGATTATTCCATACATCGCAGCCCTTGAAGAAGGCTGGTCCTGGAGTCCTGGCTAAGCATTGCCTGCTCAATGGCACAACTGAGACACCCAGAAAGTTTCAAGGTGTTTACTGCACCCAGAGAATCCTCGTGCATCTGGGAGCTTGTTTGGCTTGGTTTTGTTTTCTTAAAAAAGAAACCATTCAGAGCAGGGAAGAGGTAAGGAACATTTCCTTTAAAGAACCTGTAAGGAGGCTTCAGTGGAGAAGGGAGTGTTTTAGCAGCACGCTTTTCTGCCCACAGACTGAGCACACACAGGGCACGTAACACCGCGAGAGGTCCAGGGGAAAGAAGGTACACTGCCTGCCAAGGCCGCCATCCTGGGGTAGAGAGCTGACTGAGGCCATTTCCCCGTTGCCTTTCAAGCCCTGCCGCCGCCTGTGGGGGCCAGGGCCAGCCGCCATTTTCCCTTTGTCTCCCTGTGCGCCGTCGGCAGCGGGAGCCGCCATCTCGGAAGGGGGCAGTACCCCAACTATTTGGGGGTGTCTTTGTTCTCAGGAGTCCCTGAGAACCAGCGATTTTGTATCTAGGTATCATTTACTGTCACTTTTTGCCTGTTGCTGTTTTGCTTGTTAGTAAACCAAGTTCTTTTGGGTGGGTTTTTTTGTTGTTGTTGTTGTTGTTTTTTGTTGTTGTTGTTCTTTTCACTTTTATCTACTGGTATTTTTCCTTATTGGTGTAAGGGGATTGGTTGGAACTAAGGGGAGGTAACTAACTTTAGAGTGTCCACCTCTTTAAGTTATCTTAAACCAAGACAGATTATTATTGCCTCTTTCTTTCAGAATAAGAGACAAGGTCCTTCAGGGCTTTCCATGAAACACTGTAGAAGTTAGTGCAAAAACACTGCTCTAAGACACTGCAGTTACTTTAGGTTGATAGTCTGCACGTAGATCAGAAAAAATATCCAATAATAAAATACCCCATAATACAAGTGTTCACACTTATCAAAGACTTCTTTAAAAGAGAATTTTAAGTCACTTTTAAAATGAAATCACTTTAAAAATAATAAATAATAAGGAAGACTGTTCCTATTAAGCTTCCCATTCAGATTTACTCATGCCTGCTACTGTTTAGGCAATGAATATTCATGAATATAAATATGATTTGTAACATCTATATACGAGTGGTAGAATGTTAGTAAGACATTTACACTCCTTTGTTTGGGATATATACATTTATACAAAAAGAGAAAGTTTCCCTTGTGATCTTTTCCAGAGATGATTTCACACTCCAAAGTCTGGCTTTAAAAATATTCTAATGCCTATCATATGACTCTGCAGGAGCAGAAATGGAAGCAGAGAGTTTCTCAGCCCACAGCCAAACCTTTCTACCTTGCCAGAAAACAAAAAAAAAAGAAGTTTAATTTGTGAAACCATTTTACAGCCTATCTTCTGAAAGAAAAAAATAACCCTCCAAAACAAAGGTAGATTGCATCTGGGTTTGTCAGTATATAAAATGTCCATCTTCTGAGTTAAAATTCCCCTACTCCATGGCATTTCTTTACTATCCCACTTAAGTCAGATGAGGTGACACGGCTTATCACATGACAAAGTCACACTAATTTATTCAACCACCTATCCTTTAACAATCACTTGCAACCATGTGAATACTGTTATTTCAGATTCCTACTCTTTGTTTTTGTTCTTCTTAAATTAACTCAAAATCGTGACCTTAATTGACCATTTTAAATTAATGTCTACCATTTTGTGCCTGCTACAGATCTTAATGTCTATTTTCAGTTAAATTAAGAATTTACCTAAGTGGAAAGTTCCTCAAGGTAGAAATCTAATCTAAACCAATTAATTAACAATAGCTAGGAAGGGTGATATCACACTTCTTGGTGTGAGGTGTGCTCAGTGATGAACATTAATAAAGACTAAGAAAACAACCATCTGTGACCTGATCATACTGTCTTTATGGGCATCTGATCACAGCCAAACCTCTAAAAATTTTATCAGCTAGATAATATTACCAAACTTGGGCATGCATGCTTGTATTGGAACATCCCATCTGCCAATGGGTTATCTAAAGCTACTTTTCTTGAACAGCAGAACAGCATCTTGCTCAGTGGCTTCAATTCACTTTCTTACCTTCTGGTTACTTTGCTCCTCTGCACTGTTTGCGTGTAAGAGCATAAATAATTTTGATAATTATTTTCCTCCAACTTACCACTTCCAAATTTTTCTCTTCCCAAGTCTCAGGTTCCTACCCTGTATAGAATTCTTTACATGTAGGTCACTGTGCACTTAGAAAGAAGCTCTAATTTGTCTATTATCCTTAGAAGTTCAATCACTAATGTGGAGTTGGTAATTACATGTCAGTCACAGCTGGCAGTCCTTCCTGACTCAGAAGTGAGAGAGAACTCACAAATTCAGGGTTCATGGAAAATGAAATGAACAAAGTTATAAAATACTCTTGACATAAGGCACAGGATTGCAGAATAGTGAAACCATTTTTATCACTTGACAGTGTAGAATGAAATATAGCCTGTGATACACCAAAAGGCTTCTATGAGAGATTTTAAAGTTTTACTGCAAATGCATGTCCATTAAATGAAAAGCAGTCTTCCTGTGATTGTTTTGTTTGATATTCTTTAAACCAGACTGCTGTGTGTTATTGTGGTCCACTATGTGATTCTGCAGTCAGCACATCCAATAATCTGTCCAGTTCCTTTGGAAAGAGAATTCTTTATTAAGCACTAATCTTTAATTGGATCTGAAGCATTTCTCTTCTGGGATGAGAGCTATTGCCAGTGTGCTGAAAAATGCCATTAAAAATTTCCTGTGTCATATTCCTAAATCTTAATCTGAATAATTGTCACATTCAGACTTCTTAATCAGAGCAAAAACAGTTCCATCTCAGCCTCTGTATAGATAAGATAGGTAAGCTTGAGTGGATTATTGTGTTCTTTCCTGGCCCTTAAGTGTTGCTACATACAAAATACAGATTCTTTGCTAAAACTACATGGTATGAACAGTCAAATGGCTTCAGTTACCCTGTTATGTCCACATTTCAGATTGACTCAAACCTTCTCTTCTGGAAAGCCTGTAAGAGAAAGATTAATGGCAAATAGGAAGCTTTAGAAAACACAGACATCTGGAAGTTAAGATATCATAGTGGTGTAAGCCACAGTGGAATAAAACATTTGTTTAATTCAACATTTAGTCTCGAAAGCCAATCAATATGGAAGGAGAGCCAACAAATTAACAGCACACAGTTGTTTACGTAAGGCCTGCTGTGCAAAAGAATCATCCAATTTTTTGCAAAGCCAGCAGGTGCTGAGTGTGCTGAACTGTCAGGGCACCCAGTTCCCACGAGCAAACGCACGTCATGACTCACAAAATCCCTGAACCCCTTCTGGCTGGCTGATGACCTTTGGCACCCCCACGAGCCCCTTCTTGCTCAGCCTCTTGCAGTAATGCAGGGTCAGAGAGGGGAGGGAGGAAACCAGCAGCAGTGACTTCATAGGGAAGGCCCACATCTACTCCCTACTGCTGCCAAACAGAAATCCTAGGGCATGTCTCATCTGGATGAGTGCAGCTGCTGCACTATGGGAATAGCTGGCACAAAAATTCAAGTGTGGATATGCGAGAGTGTTATTATAAAAAGTCACTAGCTTCCAATATGATGAACTATTTTGCTGGTGATGTTTACATTGTGCTGATTTTAATTTCCCACTCAACAGGTTGAAATATTTTCTTCCAGACTGTCTTTCTCCTTAATTGTGTAAGTCTGTTTCTAATTGAAGCTGATATTAAAATTAAGTAATTATTTTTTTCTAATGTCATTTCCTGTAGTGCATTAGAATTTTCAAACATCTTGTACAGTTGCATTGTCAATAGGTAACTGTCCTAGGGTGACTTTGTGATACTAGTATCCGCAATGATCTGTTCTGTTTATGTTGGATATTGTGTTATGCACTTTTAAGACTGGTTCTGAGAGCACAGGGGGAAAAGAAGAAGTGCAGAGTTTGTTTTGACAAACAGCATTCACTCCTCCACATCCCTCCCCTTGGCTGTGTTCGTCTGAAGCACGGACAGCGGGACAGAAATCTCTTTGCTCTTAGTTAGTTTTTGCTAGCTAAGCAGAGAAGTTCCCTGGACTGTTTCTCTTTTTCTTGGGACTGTTTAATGCTGCTCTGGACTGAAAAGCCCAGAAGAGCACCAGGAGCCCACCAGGGCCCAGGACAGCATTCTCTACCACTGGAGGGACTGGAACCAATAAGAGGCTGAGTGAGCCGAGCTAGCCCATGGCAAGGACTTTCTGAGTTTGCCATCTCATTTCAGAACTAAAGGTTTTATTGTTTCATATTATTCATTCTTTATGTTTGTGGGCACTTTGTTAAATAAATAGTTTTTTCCACTTTTCTCTGAGGAGATTTTCTCCTGGACTGGTTGCAGAGGGGCTATTTGGGTTTGCCTCCCAGAGGGACCCTATTTGGAGGCTTTCTCCCAAATTTGCCCTGAACCAGGACAGTAACATAACAACTACAAGTACAGTATTTTTTAGCATTCTGATTTGTAAGCAGCATTGCATTATGAGAAAAATATCCAAACTAATTTGCCATGTGATCCTTCAGTGAAGAACAGAGGTTCAGTTTAGTATTTTAGAGACTTTCTAAAAATTAAAAGACTTTATCTAGTAGATGGCTGGGTAATAGAAAATACCTCAGAACATCAATAAATTACACTGACAAACGGAATCTTGTCATCTATTGAATTTAACTTCTGTTAAATTTAAATACAATTTAACAGCATGTTTAGACAAGGTTTGAGAGACCAAAAGTGATTTACCAAATACTGGTCACAATTCTGTAGGGCAGTGAGTCCCCTCCATTTTATTCAAGTCGATGTAAGTCAAGAGTATTTTGCTCTTTGCAGAACTGAATGATATCAAGGATTATTCTATGAGGAAAGAAAATCAACTGTTCTCTAAAAAACATATGAGTTTTCAAGAGGACTTGCATCTTCACTATACCTCTTTGGTTAGGACATATTCCTAAAAAACCCCTCTTTATTTACTTCTAGAGAAATCAAAACACCCCATCCCTAAATCCAAATCAAGGGTGAGGAACAGAAACTCTTTTAGCCATTGCTACTGAGCACTGTAAAATTACAGATTACATGATTATGGCCATTCTAGCATCTTCATAAGAAAAACAAAAAAGAAATATGGAACAACTAGGGAACATAGTTGATAAGCGAGACAAAAAAGATCTCTTTGCAAGGCACCTTTATGTATATGAAAGAACTAGAGCAGAGTCTATTTCATTTTTAGAGGAAGACTGAACAACTAGAATTGTCCAAGCTTTCCTCTTGCAAAAGATATCTGTCATACAATTAGTCCTTTGTATTTGTATGAAATTCTGCATCAGTCAGGGGGTGTCATGTCCAGTCTCATTAAGCAAATTGCAAGCTTATCATTAATTAAGCTAAACAGTAATTTAAAAAACCCCAAACTGTATATTCAGGGTGGAAAGAAGAAAAAGAGGGAGAAAAAGAGAGGAAGAATGCAACAAAATTACATGGGGAGAACACTGGATAGGCATTTTCTAGTTTGAATTTTTGCAAAAGAAGTTAGCAAAGTTCCAATTCAAGCATAAGAATGCAATTTAGGGATAAGAGTTCGGTTTCCTTTGCTCAAAATCCTGACAGCTGATTTGACACTTCTTCTCTTAGAAGAATTTAATTAGAAGGGCATAAAAATTAACTACCAGTAGCAAGTAAGTAGTTTAGCATCCTAATCAACTTCTACTTTATCTGACAGAATCAGTTTCTTCTTTTTTTGAGAATCAGGTTTCATTCAAGGATATAAAAGAAAAAGCAACTGGCAAAGCAATAACAAGGTTCAAACTGTTTTAGGAAAGACTGCAAAAGATTTGTTATTTTACACTGAGCAAAAACAGGTTTCTAAAAGCATTGAAAATTCCCAGCAAATGAAACCCAGGTATCATGCACACTGAAAATAATGTATCATAACTCACACCTCTTGGTCGTTGCATGGTTCAAATCATACATGGACCCAATTTAGTAAAATTTCTGAAAAAGCAATGCAACTTATTCCTAAGCCTTATTCCTAAGACTTCATGTGTAGGCTGCATATTTCTAGGGTGGTTAAATGATAAAATGTCTCTCAACAGAGACATTACTTTGAGAAACAGTGTTCGAAGGCATGGGATACATTTCCATTTTAAAGGCTCAGGAGTCTTTTTGTTGTCACTTTGGAAAAAGGACAGTCCTTACCCTCACAGCCAGACTCTGAGACTCTCTTCTGGCGTTAAGCAGAAAAATCTTCTTTTGGAAGTCAAAAGTGCAACGGATAAATCAGATAATTTCATGATATAAGCAGGACCTCAGCAGAAATGTTATTGCCCATCATATCTGCTGAGTAAAAAGTTTGGTTTTATTTCCTTACATAGAAATAGTAAGTAGATTCTCAGCCCCACAAATATGCTTCTCATAGAAGATCAGCTGAGACTGCTGTAAACTAGAAAAAGTAGTGAAGACATTTAGAATTTATTTTTAAACTTCCTCTTGCTTCATTCCCTTTCTGGTCTGTAGCATTTCTATCTACACGAAAGTCCTCCACCTTTTTTTAAGAGCTATTCTTGGGCTTTGTCGTCTCAGAAGTGCTTATATCACATGCTAATTGGCTTAATTAACTACAAGTGATAGCTCCAACAAAAGCAGTTCCTATCTAGTCAATGTGACCATTAAAAAGTGATTTGCATTACATTCGGAGCAGCAGATGCTTAGCTTGTGAAAGGGGCTAATGAAGCATGTGTTCTGGGCACACAAATCAGGTGCTAGAAGTATAGAAAGCAGTACACAATTCCTTTGCAGAAGCAATTTAAAAGACTTTAGTGGTTTTCCAATAAAAATGGGCATTTTTTTTGCAATGATAAAATAATTAAGAGAAGCAAAGAACAGCATCTCAAGCAATTTGATAACTACAAGAAAAAGCAGTCTTTTTTGTCGTCATTCACAAAAGTGATTCCACATATATTAAGTCAGAAAGTTATTCAGTAAATTATAATTTGAAAAGAGAATTTGGAAGGAAAAATGCAGTGATCAAGTATTGCTAATGACCTGCAGAGACAAACCTGCATAAACGCAGGGCTGGGAGCTTATGATCAGTAAGGATGTGGCACTGCAGACACCAGAAAGGAACACCATTTCAGGTGAAATTTAGGTCACATGTAAGTACCAATGTACAAAAATATAATCTTGTGAATCTCTGCACAGCTGCTAACAGACCTTGGATTTGCTTAAACTCTGTAGGCGCTCTTGTTTTCATCACAGACTTCCCATTGATATCTGTAGCTCCTATTCTTGGCATGTGCTCACGTATTTCTTGTTGGCAGGGCTAAGCAGTGCTGTCTGCGCCTGGTGCTACATCTAATTTAGGACTAGAGGGATGGAATTGGGAGCCCCTGCCCAGGGCTGTTGCACTGGTCTGAGAGACGTTCTCAGAGCACATCTGAAAAGCCTGCAGTCCATACAGCACACAGATGAAGCAAGCAATCCCTTCAGAATATGGCCAGGAGAAACAAGTGTTTAGTTGTCTCCCTTTTTCCTTTTTGCTACAGATGTGATCTCCACAGCCCAAGAGATGTGAGGAAGGCTAGACTGTATCCCCACCACCTGCTGTGTTTTGGCCACTCACATGACAAAGGGAGACTGCTACATCTTCACCTTAGCTTTTGGTTGACTTTGGAGTTAGCCCTTTGGGGCTGACCCTCAGAGGTCCGTTCCAGCCTAAGTTGTTACGTGATTATAACACCTGCTTCTCATATTCTAAAAGCCAGCAGTAGTCTTTGCTAATTTTCTGCAAGTAAAACTGTAGACTTTTTTTTTGAGTTCTGCAATGAATAAGGGGGTAAGTATAAGTAATAGGAAAGACTAAGGAAAGTAAATGCCGTCTGTGAAGTTTTTCAAACTGGTGAGATGCAGATGATTTACTATGCATATGGATGCTTGATTCCGCCATCCCTTAAGGGATGCTGTCTTGGGTTATGGAACCAAAAATGTGTATTCTATTTCATCTGTTGAAAACAGTTGGGGGGATGTTTTTCTTTCTCTCTTGTAACTCTGGGAGGAGGGGGGCAGGTGCATTTTGATAATGGGCCAGCTGTAAAAACCAGGTGGGGCAGTGTTTCTTAGCTCTTTCACCAGCTGTCCTCCCTCCAGGGGGATATTTTCTGCTGATGGGCCATTAAGGCTCACTAAAAGGCACAACATAATCTATCATCCCCATGATCTCAGTGGGGGGAGCCCACCATTCCTACCTGGATAAAAACTGAGATGTAGGAGCACAAGATATCTGGTTCTACTGGATTCCTGGTGGAAGACTGGACCCGTCTCGCCATCACTGGACCCTTTTCGACAGGATCATCTCTGCTCCAACAGAACCACATCTGCCACTCCAGGAGGACTCACTTCTGGACTGCTTCCAACACCCTGACCAACAGGGTGTCAGGTTGTAGCTCTGACTCTGTCAGGACTTTCTAGGATTGTTGTTTGTTTATTTGCTTGTTTGTTTTTTTCTCCTACATTTGTATTGTTAATATTCCTAGTAAAGAACTGTTATTCCTATTCCCAAATCTTTGCCTGAAAGCCCTTAATTGCAAAATTATAATTTGGAGGGGGTGAGGGGTTTACATTCTGCATTCCAAGGGAAACTCCAGCTTTCCCTAGCAGATACCTGTCTTTCCAAACCAAGATAGATGTCATGTACTACTTAGTAGTACCCAGATCTCCTGGGGGCCTAAAATTTCAGTCCCTAAAATTCAGATGTGATACCAACAGGATTGTCTCTGGGGAAAAGGAACTTCAACTCCAGCGACTCAGATACCAGCTAAAATGCATTTCAGTTTCTCAATGAGACCCTTTATTCAGCAACTCCTTTTCTGGTTTTGCACTAAAGAAGCCTGGCAGAGAGCTCTTTTACACTACTGCACCATTTCGAGCTGAGGAGCAAGCCATGAACCAAGTCCTCAAACCCACAGATTATGGCTCTGGTTAGGAAAGGGCATCTTTAAGTTTTAATACCTTACCACTCTTTCTACCCAGCTGAAAGTAAACTGAAAATCAATAACTGAAAATCATGTTGATGCAGCAAAAAATTTCAAACTATTGTCCCACCTGTCTATAAGATACCAGCAGAGCACAGCTAGACTACAGATCATCTAGGTCTCTATTCATAGGCAGCAATTAGAGGACAGAGGTTCAAGATAAACTCTTAATGAAGCTGCCCCAGAGAGGTGTTGGGCTGTGTCATCTATCCTGGGTTTGGATGCTATTTGGGGTGCTGGGATGCAGTGGGGGGCAGGCTCCTGGGTGCAGCAGGGCAGGCCTGGCTCCAGGCCCCATCCCACTGTCCCAGCCAGGAACAGCCTACCCTGGGGTGCTGGGCCCTCCCTGGGGATGGGGCTGAGGCTGAGCCATGGGGAGCAGCAGTGTGTGAGCAGCTGGGCAGTGATGCTGCTACAGAGCTGCTGGGGCACACGCTGGTGGCTCGGGGGCTCGCATGGCGTCACAGGCATGGGCAGGATGGGGGCAGCGCTGGGAAGGGGATCAGGATCCTGCAGATCATAGTGCCATCAGGACCCTGAGAAAGGGCCATGGAACATTCCAAATAGGAAAGGATGGATGAGGCCATCTTTTTTGAAGAGAAGTAGACATATGGCTACAAGCTCTGCAGACCACCTTCTCCCCAGGTGTGAGCTCTCCCTTTTCACTCGAATGGCTAATAAACGGACGTAGTTTGAGATATCCTGGAAATGTCCTGTGACAGCAGCTGTTGAAAGCTTCTGCTCTCAAACCTGTATCATCTTCTCTTCAGTATCTATGGGCAATCAAAAAGGTTTTGCCCTCAGGTTCCTGACACCTTAGGCCTAGGTCTTTATGTATTTCTAACTCATTTCTCAGATGTGCCTCTTGCAGAGCCACCTCAAACAGCACCAGAGTTTTTAAGCTCTGGCTTTGGGTGGTGGGGAAAAGGGGCACCCTCCTGCTGTGGCTGAGTGGCTATAGGCTCCTCCTCTGATCCCCATGGACTCCTCCCATCTACACATGTTTCTGGGAATTACAGGAGACTGACATTCCCATGCAAGGGGCTGGCTGCCCCTGTGCCTTACCAGGGCCATCCCTTGCTTCTGTTCCTTATGCTCAAATTAAATTGTGAGGGTTTAGATCTGTATCTTTAGTAATGTCTGGTACAACACAAAGCTTCTGGTCTTGCTGACAGGCTTATTTCTGCCAGCTAAGAGATCTGTGTGGATCCCTAACAGTAAGCAGAACTTTGCTGGAAGAGTGTACTGTCAGACCTGGCAGGTCCTTTGAGAAATATGTTATCTACTGGAAAGCATCCTTAAACTCTTCCTCAGTATTTTGTTCCTTTCAACAACGATTCTCCTGGAGAAGACAATTTACAAAAATGAACAATTTTTCTTTTTTTTTTTTTTTTTGGGGGGGGGGGGGTGTGAGGTTTAGAAATTGTGAAGTTTCCAAATCATTTTTACCCACATACATTTTTTCCTTTCTTAGTAGGTGAAAGATCACACCTATTTAACCCTGACTCCCTGACTGTGGCTTTTTTTTTTTTTTTTTTGGTGTTTTTTTTTTTTTTTTTTGGCTGCACACAGGCTTGTGCACCTGTGTTCAACTTTAAAAGAATAAATGTTTAATTTGTTTTGGACTGTTGGTTAATTCATCTTCTGATGCAATGACATCCGAAAATTCCTGTTTCTTCATTCTCTCCTGGCACCAGTAAACTCTTGCAACATGGTGTAATTACTTACAGTGTCTGCATTCTCTTCTGAAGGCCAGAAATTGTGTTGTTTATTGCAATGCACAGAACTGTTCCATGTATGCTGATTTTCATCTCCACACACTTTATTTCTTCCTTATTGCAGTAGTTAATCTTCTTTTGCATCTTCTGGGTCAAAATTGACTTCACTTCTTCAAAGTAAAAATCCAAGTAAATTTTTGAAGATTTGAAACTGGATCGCCTATTAATTAGTATATTCTGTTTCAGATTTTCAGTGTGATTTGCTGTACAGAAACTTAGCCTCCAATATTTGAGGTGTTTCAACCCTCTGTAAGTTGGAGAGTCTTGTATCCTCTGTTCATTCTGTGATTAAAAACACCTCTCTCCCATTTCATGTAACATGAAGCAGAGCATTCCTCCACTTCTGTGAGTTTCAGAGTGTGCCTTTTCTGTCTGCCTTGGTGTTTTTGAGTTTCCTTTCTGGCATCCTGCATCCATTAGGAAGCATAAATATCAAAGGGTTTGACAAATGTCTGCTTTAGGTTGTAATCTCCCAGTCATTAACACTGTATTGATGCATTTCCAGATCACCAGTGATACATTCTTGATTGAGATCAGGTGTAGTCATACAAATACTGTTTCGTAAAATTAAGAGCACTCAACAGGGTGTTAATGCTGCCTTTAGACTGTGTGATTTTTGATCTTGCTCTATAGACTCTAAACCTGACTGCAGTGTGCAGTCAGAGCATGACCTCAGTGCCTGAGTTGTAAGCTGGCAGCACACGCAGAAAGTGAGCCTCAGCAGAGTGCAGTGCATTCCCTGCAGCTTTTGAAGGGCTTGTGAAATCTGTAGCTCCCCGCCAGCTTAGCAGCTTACACAAAGGAACCTCAGTCACAGCTGAAGATGTGTAATAGTGTATTTTTCTTGATATACAAGACTTCTTGGTATTTAACATAAACTTCTAATCTTTTTTTTTCATTTTCTGGTAAGTTTGCCATTAGTCTATGTTTTTTTCCCCTGCCTATAGAGTCCAGAATTGCATCATCACAACAGCTTTGGGTCTGAATGCAAATTTAAATATACATTTGGTGAATGTCAGTATATATTTAACTGATTTTCAGACTCAAGTATTAAAGTGCTCTTTAAATACTACAGATTTTTTTATTCCTGTGAGATATGCCTTTAACTTATATTGTAGTTTTAGTCTATGAAGTCACTAAAGTAGACAGGGAGAAAGTTGCAGGTTAACCAAAAAATATTTTACTTCAGAAGCCCTGTCATGAAAAGGTGAATGTAATTGTCCTAAAAGTGAGCAAGCTGACATGTAGGACAGCATCTATTTCTACTTTGTCTCTTCTGCAGAACATAGTTTATTATATTTGTCTTCATTCTCTCATTTGCAAAATATTCATGGAAATGTATTTCAATATTCTTAGGGTCAAAGCTAGGAAGAAGCACCTATGAACATATTCTTCATGTTGCTATGAGTGCCAGCACTAACCTTATTTCATAATTCACAAAAGGCTTCAGTGGTTGACTAGAGGATTGGGAAGATTTGAAATCTGAGATAGTGTAAATTGCTATTTCTAGCTATGATAAGGAGGGTAAAATGTGGAAGATGATACACTGGGATAAAGACATAAAGATATGGCTCTGGAAGGGCTCTCTAGGGATCATGTAGCCCTTTTGGTTCTAGTGAGTGGAGGTCACCTGTGAATCAGATTGATAGCAAGCTTTGCCAGAGCTGAGTTGGCTCTGTGCCAACTGAACATCTCCTGTGTCATCATTTTTACATAAAAACATCCTAATGCAGTGAAGCCTGAGTGCCCTTGGATGCATAAGCGATGGACTCAGTGAGAGATGCGGATGCAGATGAGTGGATGTGAAGTGGCGAGCAGGATACAGACACAATGCTGCACTGGAAAGGCTGAAGTGAGCATTCATCCCATATTAATGCTCATCTTCCTGCCAGCTTTGCGCTCATCACTGTGTGCATTGAACGGCTGTACGCTGCGAGTTACAGTGAACTGGGCGGGAAGATAACCTTACAAAGGGTGGGATGGGAGATGTGGAACCCTCTGCCTTTGGAACCAGTCATATACTGAGACATAGGAGGCCTAGGGTGGTAACAGAGAAAAACTGAATATCTGTGACAGTGAGTTACAGCACACACCAGTATAAAAATAATTTTTTCCATCCCTTGTTACATGGCCCTGTAGCATCTCTCTTTCTTACTCTCAGAAGAGAGCTCTGCAGATTTTCTCTGAACCTTCACAGGTATTCTGCCTGCATTTGGAGGAAAAAGAATCTTGAACAGGAAACATTCAGTTGTGAGCTAAATCCATATGCAAATACTAAAATTTATATTCTGTGGGGAGCTAAAAGGATTTCTGAGGTCTGCAAGCTTAGAAGACTGGAAAATTGCCAGAAGCCTGGCAAGGTGACATTGTCATCCTTCTGAAATTACTGTGGTATAACATAATCTAAGTTTTCTTGAGGAGAAAACAATCCATATTGAGTTTGTAAAACAAGCCTCAGTCAAGCACTTCCATTTTTGGGAATCTACAGTATAGACAATGCTTTGAACTGGAGTAAGTCAAAGGTTAACAGAGAGGCTTATGGAACCCGAAACCATACAAGAAACAAATCCAGTTGACCAAGAGTAACCTATAGTTCAACACTTTGAATTCACAGTTTTCTTTTCCAGTAAGACTTTTAAAGTCCAGGTAGGACTTTAAAAATATAGAAGCATATGACACATGTTTATGTCTACTTAGACCCAAAAGTGAAATCTAAAAGAAGGGAAATCTAGCAGACAAAATTTAAGCTTATTTTCTTGGCAAATGTAAGGATTTTACTTCTAAGATCATGATAACATTCCTTAGTTAATGAGGGGTGGTGGCTTTAAAAGTTCACGCCTTGAAAGCTTGATACTGGCATTCAAAATTTGGTTTATATGGTGAAAAAGATATTGTGAAATTTGGCTGATTTTCTCCTTTATTTTCCCTGCTTACTACTACAAAATGGGAGCATTTTTACTAATAAAAAAAATCCTTAATTTAACTTACTGGGAGAAAAATGTATGAGAACTAGTCTGGATTGTTGATACTTGTTTGTAATAGAAAATATACTGGTGTCCTTGCTACATGCCATAAAAATGGTACAAAGATCAGGATAATTCCTTGTATTTTTCACTGAGTAGAGGAAGTTTTGATTATATAGGTCACACAGAGAACTGTCCCCAACAATTCACTTTTTCCTTTTTCATAGGCTATAAAAGAATTCTGGACTAGGAAAAATACAGGTAGGAATGCTGATTATTTGGCTGGAGATTAACTGTCATACTAATAAAGGAAAATCTAAAAATATTTCAAGAAAACTAATAAATTCCTGAAGAAGAGCATGCACAGAACTACTAATATAGAAGAATTACATACAATGAATATCTTTCATAAGGTTTAAAAATCTCCTTTCAGTAGCTGCATAACTGGAGGAAGGATATGATCTGAAGAATTTTCCCACTTATCTCTTTTCCACAAAAAGTAATAGAAATCTTTGTAACTGGTCAAATCTTGTATCCTTCATGCATCCTTGGTAAAAGTAGCTATAAAATATTGCCACAAACGTCTTTGTCTACAACTTGCTAACATGTAACACTTCATTTATAATCTTCAGAACGTAAAGCTGACTTTACTGGTACATGGAAGTTGCTTGTGAACTCCAACCCTTTCTTCCTCTTGCCAGTGTTTTTTGCATTAAGGTACAGCCCTAAGTAATCAAATTTGGCATCTTTCCTTGAAATGCTTGGACTCAAGTGGCTGCAAAGGATCTCTTCAATTTAACAAATACTATCCCACTCAAACATTGTTGGAAGCGAACCATGAAGTTAAGAAAGCAGGAAATGCATTAAAGTAAACAAACAATTAAAAAAATAAATAACACTTTTTTCTCTCACCATTAATAATGCTGGCTTCTGAATGCCTGATAGGATAGCATAAAGCAGTCTTTGTTCAGATCTGAACAGAAACTGCTCCTCCTGAAGTATTTCACACCGTTAGTGCAGGAGAACAATGCAAAAAGACGTGCTCATGCCAGATAAATGCAAAAAAGCATGCTCAGACACTGGATTTGTCACAGGAGTGAAAAGGAAAAAATGTAGGCAGAAAATACATTCTAAGAAAAGCCAACAAGGATTTTCAGCACTGCTTCCTCCCTGAGCGCTACAGCACTAAACAGGCTTGCATAAGGGAATGGGAAATGGGAATTTAAAAGCTCCTGGGGTTACCATGTAATGTTTAGATTTGTATTAATGAGTGACATAACAGATTGAAATTGGGAAGATGTTCCTTTCATGGCAGTATTACCTCATTTCATATTCAACAGACAGCAGTGAGAATATTTACTAAAACAATACGAAAAGGTAAGGTGACTTTCTTGTCCAGAACTGAAAAAATGAAATTGAAAATGAAAATAGAGAAACAAGATAAAACTTAATGGAAACATTATAATGGCTTTGTCTAATTTGCAGCTTTCATGAAATCCTGAGGTAGTTGTAAAAACTGTTAAACACAGATCCAGACACAGTAAAAGCAATTGCAGAAATTCATCACTCTGTGCCATTCAAAGCAGGATGCTGCAAGGGGTGTATTTATACACCATGACAGCACACACATGAAAATTTTTCTAAATCAAATAGTTATATTCAAGCATATTTGAGTCAAACATGTAGCCTCATATCTTTAATGCTCACCAAGCTGGCTTTGAGTATTCCCATTAGAGATAATTATTTATAAAATTTTGTGTCTGTTGAGCATGCAATGTATAAAAATAGATACACTAACTGGAAACAACCCTAATTTATATTCTGTTCAATTATTTTGGTTTACATTTGCTGTGTTCCAAATGGTCAACATATTTTTTCTCATTAATTAATTCAATCAGTCTTGCTTTTGTTTTCTGTTTTAGCTAAACAAAGTATAAAAAGTTTCCATTGTTGCTGTTGCTGTGTTTCCAAAACATTCTGTGGTATGTCTGATTTGCTACATATTTGGCTATTTTTCTGCACTTTCTTTCAATGTTCAGTCTGTCTACCATGCAGTGTTCTTTCTGTCATCAAATGTCTGAATTTCCTTCTTAGATTCTCTGGTATTGGTTCACAGCATACTTAATTTGATCATGATACAAACATAAATATTAAATGTGTATATTACACATACCATATTAATCTTGCAGAAAAGTCTGGGGTAAATATGTTTCAGAAATGTTTACTCTCTTTAACTACCTAATTTATTTTAAAAATGTATTTCTTTGGCTTTGTTTGTGCCTATTTGTTGTACATGTTCCATAAATACTTTTGTAAATGCTCTTCATTAAGTGAGTAGTCACAACTGCTAATTCTGATCAGATGCTCTTATAGTAGCAGGAAATATAGTTCATAATTCATATACCATCATTAAGCCACATTTAATCTGCCATTGTTGCTAGTTTATGATCCTGGAAGATATCTCCCACTTATTTGTACTACAATGCAGTGCCTCATGACCTAGAATGGACCAAAGTAGTGAGGATTAGCAGGTGAACCAATGTCTGCACAAACGGATCTTGCTTTACTGCAAAAATTACCAAGTCAGAAAACAAAGCAGTGGAAAATAATTTTTACATACCATTTGTGAACCACCTGCAGGCCAAGTTATTCCCTGAAGAAAGGAATGTATCCTTCAAGACAACAAGTATGAGAGATAAATAGGATCTGTTTGTACAATTCACATCAAGGAAGAATCACAGCGAGCAATGAGACAGAATCAGACAGGAATCTTGCAGGCTGCTTTTTAGCCCTTCAAATAGGGTTTAAATTAGATATAAGTAGATAATGTAGTTTATACTTAGGATCAGAATTCACATAAACCAAGTGAAAAAATGAAATTAATCAATCAGTCTGTTGGAAATGTTTTCCTGTTCTTCTATGCAGGAAATAATCACTTGATGAAGAATATTCTTTTTACATGGAAAGTTGACAGTCAGTTCAAAAAAATGAGAATGCTTTGTAGTATTCTTCTGATAGGGTTTACTGAAACATCCTTGTTTTGTATGGGAAGTAATTTATTACCTGTCTGCTTTCTAGGGCAACTTAGCAATAAATTGCAGAAGTAAAAAAACCTGGCATTTCAAGCCAACAAAGAAATACACTATTTTTCAGAAGTTGAGTGTAAACACTTCTAAGGTCACTTTCAACAGAAGATACATTGATTAGACACAAAAAATAAAATTAAAAAGAACTTTAAAATATTAATATGTCTGTAGCTGTCTTTTGTAACAAACATTTTTTGTTACATAAAACTGCCCATCTAGAATATTGTGCTTAGGTTTTTGGGAAAGCAGAGCACCAGAATTCACGTTGTCCAGCACATTACTGTTTTTGAAAGCCATACAAACTGCATATATTGACTGTGTATACTGACATTAGAACTTTCCAAGATTAAAACTTTACAATGCAAACAGATCTTTTTGGCATCTACAAAACAAAATTCAGATTTCTTATCTGTATGAAATCTTATTTAAATTATTCCAAAGTATATGTTATAAATTTTACTTCAACTGGAAAATGGTACTTCTCTCTAAAACTCCATTATCCCTCAACTGGAGAAAAAACCCAGAAAGAGCAGGTGAAAAGTCCATGGAAATTAGAGATAAAAACTACATTTATAATCCAAAAGATAGCTGCCCTGAGATGTTTCAAGAGTGAAGGTCAGTTTTTGAAAAGCACTTTGAAGAGAATTTTGTTGTTAAGGGAGTTGTCAAAATGCAAATGTGCTGATAATGCACGTAGTGTATGTGCTCTTCTGCCAACAAAGGGGGATATTTATGATTTATCACACATAAAAATACTCACCTGTCGTAACACAGAACTGTTTTGGTTTTGTTTCTTTTTAATAATGTCCTCTAGGCAACCTGGGAATGATAAGATGTATTGCAATGTTCAATGGCAAGCCTGTGATTTCACTGTTCAAGGGAAGAACTCCAGTTCAATAAAAAAATGCTCAGAACAACCTGGAACAGCACACCCCACCATGCTGCAAAGCACAGTGTCACTTCTAGAAGAGAAAGTAAATCCTGCACCAGTTTCCTGTAGAAAAGAGTTCCCTAACTGACCACACCATTGCATTAACAAGGCTACTCTCTGCGAGGACTGGACACAACAGGTACAAATCAGGCTGACCTCCACAAAGGGAATTACCCAGGCTTTGGTGGCAGCATGTCCCAGGCACCAATTACATGGAAGAGATATATAGAAGCAATGCATGACCCTCAAGAACTGTGTGAGCTGTTCACTGCCTTAGACAGAAAGAGGAAACTTGGCCCAAAGCACTTGAACGCATAACACAAGCAGTGGGTGGGAGAACAGGAGGAATAAAACTTTTTCCTTCTTCCTTGTTATCCTGTCTCAAACACCCAGGAACTGCTCAGAGCATACACATTGCTCCTCCCCTGGGCTATACAGGAGTAGAACCATATCAGGGGAGCACTGCACCATGGTCCGGTGATGCTGCAGAGCATAGAATTAATTTGGGGGGGCCTCTGGAACACAAGGTAATAATACAACTGTTTTACCTGGTGTGAAGTGAATCTATCTTTCCTTTCCTGAGATGGAGAATCAAAATCTGAAGCTGGCTGCAAACCTTAACAGACTAAAAAACAGTGAATTAAGCTGACATTAACTTTTGATGACAAACTGAAAAAGAAACTAAATGCTTACTGTGCACTGTAATCCTCTCTTGCATGTATTCAGATTTGTTTTAGCAGCTTTTTTTTAACAGAGACACATGACATTGCCTACCATATCATACACTTCTATTTCATTCAACAGAACTGTAAAACACTAATGCATAAAAATATGAATGTTCCCAGATCTGCTCTTTCAAAATCTTGGGTGCAGTTTGCCAAAGACAATAAACTAGCAACATATGAGGCTGTAATATTTCAATAAACTAGAAGTGAATGAATAATTGTGATACCTTTTACACTTTATTAGTTGTTGATAAATCATAAAAAACAGTATTTGCGTTAGATTACCCCTACAGACAACATGAAATATTTTAATTCTCCACTGAGATTCTACCTCCAGTTACATAATTTTGAAGTCCTGCTTTAAAATACTTTCATAAAATCATCTTTAAAAATGTTTTCTATGGAAATCAATACTTAAAATACATCCTAAATGGAATTATAAAAATAAATCATAATTTTTGTTGACCATCAACATTTATACGTTCTATTGAATTTATGGGCTGTGCAAAAGGAGTTATTAACATTCCTTTCTTTAACACATGGCTCATGAATAAGTGCCTACAAAGTGCTGGTAGAGGTGGCTAACCGGTGAAACATACCCCTCAGATAAATTAATTTTTTGTTTTACAGTATTTTACAAAATTTCTGCATAGAAGAAAGACAGGAAGGCAAATACAGGGGAAAATGAAAAGTGAATACAAACTGTAATCTTACTATGAAAATATTCTGTTAAAATAGTGTGAAAAGTGTTGCTCTTTTTAAGAATTAAGGCTAAACCTTACTTTCCTTATTCATGAATCAGTTATAAGGCTGTTCACGAGAATTATGCC
Source organism: Phylloscopus collybita (assembly GCA_027886175.1). Lineage (NCBI taxonomy): Eukaryota > Metazoa > Chordata > Aves > Passeriformes > Phylloscopidae > Phylloscopus > Phylloscopus collybita. The sequence goes on along the minus strand of JAJNNQ010000137.1, from coordinate 40,200,901 downwards.
ATTGGATTCAGTCAAAGTACAGGCTGTGACACTTCAGTTGTTCCTAGGAACAAAAAGTGCCATTTAACTCTGTTACTGTAGTCAGTGCCCTCATTGTTAAGGACTAATGAGAGGAGAAGAGAAAATCCTGAGAGTTTGGATGCATTCAAACATATTATCTGGAAAAAAAAAAAAAAAAACCCAAACAAAAAAAACCCCAAAACCACAAAAAACCACCAAAAACCCAAAAAGCTATTTAAACCTTCTCTTATGTGTCAGGAAGATTTCAATGACGAACCAGCATTCACAATCATTTCTATACTGTTCAACTTCAATGTGCATGAAGCGCACACGATCTCTTCACCTTCAGAAATGTAAATTTGGAAGCACCCTCATATAAAAGGTATTTGATCATCCACACTGTTTGTCTTCAGCAGATGCTTTTGTATCCAAGCCTGCTCCCTTGGAAATCAACAGAAATTAGCCAGTGACTCAAAAGACAATGCAGGTCTTCACTACATTGTTGGACACACATCTTTTACTTATCTCGAGAATTTGTCTAGATGTAATCTTAATGATATGCATTTTTACTATGTGACTCTCTACCATTACTCATATTCTCAAAACTAAAATCTCTGTGAAATGAAAGCATTTTTGTATTAGCTAGAAATAGTCTGCCAGTAAACACTGGGGAGCTTAAAATTGATAAAACTTGTTTTATATGCTGCTCCTTGAGTATTTTGTGAGTTGTATTCTTTGAATTGATGCCCATGCCTCAGAGTGTAAAAAGCTTATAGTGTCTGCCATTTGCTAATGGCACATTTATTCAAGCAATGTACAGCTCTTTTTTCAGTTTTTAACATCTGTGTGTCCTCTTGATGACTTTAGCCTTTCTAAGACTAACAAGTGAATTTAGGATTTATAGTTGAGAAACAGCATGGTTGCTTCTGCTGTCAGTCTTTATTCATTACTCTAATAATAGGAGGTGTAATAAACAACATAGATTTACAACTGTACATTTTAATTATTGTTTCTGAAGGTTTGTATAATCGAGAGAGGTGATTACTTCTCCTTTATGTATTGGAATTTTCTTCAGTGCCAGACACTACTGAGTTATTCAGTAAGCAGACAGCTTTGCTCTTTTCATCAGTGAGTCATGAAAGAGTTGACAGCGTGTTAAGGCCATCTCAGCTTCAGTCTAACAATCTGATTTGTTGGCTCAGTAGATTTAGTGCATCTTGATTTTCCTGATAAATTCCATGTGAAACCCAATACCAGCTACTCTGACAACATCTTTATCTACATCAGTAAGTTCATACTGGTCAAGATACAAAGAGACTTGTATAAATCTGAGAATTTTGTAATGAAAGCTTAGGAGTTTTACAGGTTTCACATGCAGAATTTTTTAATCTACAGACAACCGAGTGAAATTCAGAAGTGATATTCTGCTTTTGGACAGTCTTTGTTAATCTTAAACAAAGATACTAAATAATTGTATCTTGTTAGCATGTGGTAGTTACAAGAAGAAATAAAACGTCCTTGCTTATTACACATAACTACTCTGACTGTAATTCCAAAAAACTGAAAAAATATAATTTAATAATCAACTATTACACAAAAAACCCTAACAAAACAAGCATAACTTGGATTATAGAACAGGTACAAAATAAATGTTGTGTAGGAAACAGCTTGATTTCCTGGGGTGAACAGTATATCAGATGGTTGCTCCCCAAAAAATTGCCACTTCTGCAGCTAGTTCCTAAATTGTCAGGCAAGTTTAAAATGTGACTCTCCTGTTTACGTACTGAAAGTTCCAGTCTTCCTGTATTCCAGTTAGATAATATAATTACATTTCTTCCTATGGTTTATAAAGGACAGCAATGCACTTCATGGTAACTGCAAATCCCTGAGATTATTTTCTCCATGTAATCCTGTCTATGTGTTTTCTATTTGTGAATTATCAAATTCTGGCCAAGAGTACACCTCATGATGTAATCTGACATATAGTATGCTTTCCTACCCAAGAACACAGTTACACAGTACAATTTCTTTTACATTTAATTGGTAATCTAGAAATTATTTTCTGATGTACTTCAAATGAACATTTCTGAGAAAGTGATGGTGTATAGCAGGATTCCACTTGGATAAAACAAATTTACTATAAAATCCAGAAATAAACCTAAGAGTAGCTAGCACTCCTAGCAATTAGTTGAAATAATTTACTATTTGGACAAGTATATTGTAAGAAAAGTCCACCTGTGGAACATAAACCACCAGACATTGTAGACCTGTTGATGATAGTAGTGACTGAAGTAAGTAACAGACTGAACTGACTGAAAAAATCTGCTCAAAGGATTTCAATAATGGTATCAGGAGAAATCTTTGAATGTTTGGCATACCCATTCTAAGGGTTCTGTTGCCTTTTAGCATAAAGTAGAGAGTGGAATGTCATTCTCTTGCTCATTTCATGAACAGCATCACTGTGAATGTGTGACAAGTGTCTGTTTGTTTCCAGTTTGATACAAACACTGCAGACAGCCTTGAAGAAAATGTAGGTTTATTCTGGGAAGATTGGTGTACAACAGCATGTTTTAACAGTTTGAGGCTAATCTTCATTATGTTGGTGGGTTCCTTAGATGTCTGAGTTTAATGATAATGTGCTCTGGAATTCCTGTGAAGAAAATGCTTTAGAGCTCTTGAATTGAGAAAGACTTATGAGGAGAAGATATTGTGCACAGTAATTTTTAATAGCCTATGCCTCTCAGGATGTCTGGTGCTTACTTATCTTTCAGATCATCAGGAATTAATTTAAGGGAGAAAGCAACAAGAAGCATAACTGTGGTGTAGCTTCTCTGAGGCATCCTAAATCTCAGAAGGATTTTACTCTATCTCAAAGTACACTGAAATACAACACTGGGAGAGATAACAAGCAGGGATAAGCAAATTCAAAGAAACCAACTTACTCAGCAGTTGCCTGGAGATGCAGAATATAGACCCACCAATTTGAGTTGGTTATTTCAGATAGGGAGAGAACTGTAGAGAATTAAGCCATGCTCCCATCTGGCAGGATTTTGGAACTCAAAGTTTGAATGGACTTCAGAAACTTAGGGAGCTAAAGTCACAGTTCTAAGGATTAGATGGCTGGTTTAAGTGCCTGGACAACTACACCTCAGTTCTGATTTGCTTACAAATACTGAAAATTCTTCATGGCCCACAGCCTAGTGCACTAGACTATTCATTAGGAGAACAGGTATCAGTGAGAATGCTAAGATGCATGGGATAAAGATATTTAAAGATGCTAACAATTATTGGTATTCAGTTACTTCCCTGGGAAAGCAAAGTCTGAAGCGCCACACTGAGTTCACACATAAGCAGGGAGGACTTTCCTGGTGCTGGTTCTATTTTACAATTTGCCCTTAGTACCAGTGGTATCTGCCAATATAATGACACACTTAGGATAGTTTTTAGGAAAAAAGTAAATATAAGCCAATAAGTGCTCCAGTCATTGGAAAGACATATTGCTGCCACAAAGCCAAATACACTCAGCATGCTTGCCCTGCGCAAATTTTATGGCATCATAGGACAGAGAGTCTCAAGATTTTAAGTCCATCAAGACATAGCAAAAGAATGTTAACTCTGAGCAGATATAAAACAGTTTAACAATAATGAATAATGTCAATGAAGAAGATTATTTACCATAAAATATACCTAATATTTAATCAGAAAAAAACCCTCAAAAATAAAATCCCAGAAACTAAAAGAGCATAAATTTTTTGTGGCATAATGTTACAAGTCAGGAATCAGACCTAGAATCATAGAATAATAGAATGGGTTGGAAGGGACCTTGAAGATCATCTAGTACCAATCTCTCTGCCATGGGCTGGGACACCCTCTCCTAGACTGGGTCTTAGAGTCCTATCCAACTTGGGCTTGAACACTCTCCAGGATGAGTCATCCATAACCTCTCTGGCAACCTGTTCCAGTGCCTCACCATTTTTTCCCAGCATTTAATCTAAACCTACCTTCCCTCAGTTTGAGACCATTCCCCCTTGTCCTTCTCCGCAGGGCTCATCTCAATCCATTCTCTGCCCAGCCTGTGTTTGTGCTTGAGATTGCCCCAAACCAGGTGCAGTACCTTCCTCTTGGCCTTGTTGAATTTCATAAGGTTCTTACGGGCCCATCTCTTAAGCCTGTCAAGATCCCTCTGGATGGCATCCCTTCCCCTCAGCACACTGACCACACCACACAGCTTGGTGTCATCTGCAAACTTGCTGAGATGCACTCGATCCCACTGCCCATGTCTCCAGCAAGGAAGTTAAACAGCACAGCTCCAATACCAACTCCTGAGGAACCCCACTCAACCTGCAGATTTAAAGTTCGTCACAGGCTTGGAGATTTTAGGGCTACACTGATCTCCTGAATATTAACATTGCATACATACCCTGCATATACTCTTATTCCTCCATCTAAGAACAGGTTTCAACCCTAAGAAAGAGAAATGAAACACTTTGAATCTGTTATGGAATGCACAGCTGTGCCACAAACAGAATCAGACAAACACCTGATAGAACGCAGGTATTGCCTCTGTTCCTTAGGGAGCACAGCAAGATAGACAATGGTCAGTCACACTGGAAGAAAATGGAGGTTCTTTCCTATCAAAGGACTTCATCATATTTAGGATACAGTTTACATTATGGGAGAACTTCTGGCAATAACCATGAGGAAAAATGATTTTATTCATCTTGATTACTGTCAGGGACTTTTCTATGGTGTAAACAATAATTCATAGGTATTCAGGCACCCAAAGCTTTGAAACAGCTTTGAGAGCAGACAGCAGCTGACTTCGCTTGAATCCAAACTCATCATATAAACCTCCTGATAGTTATTATTGTAAGAAGCACATTGCCTCTGTTTTTGCCTGCATAGACTACAAAGTGCATGGAAAGTACTGAAAAGAGCCTGAGAATTTGCTGGGGGAGGGAATGCAAATTTATTCAGACCTTTTTAAAACAGTAGACAAGCACTTGTGCTAATCCTAGAGATGTGCTTGTTTTTCTAACAAACTGTTGTAAATGTTCTCTTAAGATGGTAACAAAATTTAAACTTAGAATTTATTTAGCATTACAGACATATCGCATAATATTAACACTAGTCTGTATACCTTTTGTAATTTCGACAGTGTTCAGATTAAACCAGATGGGGCTTGCTCAAATGAGTATTTTTGGACCTTAAAAAGGTACTTTTTAGCCCTTGTTTTCAGTGGGAAACTGTGCTTTCTTTCTTTAAAATCATATATGTCTAGTTTTTAGAATTTGGTCTGAAAAAGCAGAAGAACCGATTCATAACAGGAAATAAACGCAATTTCTTCCCCAAGTACATTTTTTCAACAACGCATAAGATAGGGATGACAACACTGTAACTCTTCAGTAACAATTAGTCATCATGTATTAGCAGAACATAATATAATAAAACCTATTTTTCTGGGATTTTTGTTCGCCTTTTTTCTTTTTAACATCGTGTACTTTAGATTGCCCTTTTATATCAGATATTATTGGTTTTTTCCTTCCAGATGCTTAGAGGTAAAGATAGGATTTTTCCTTCTTTTGATTCCTCTCCTGGGGAAAAAAAATCAGCAGCTTGCTAGTTTCCTCAGTACTCTCTGTATAACAAAAGGTGGTATATACGGAAGGCCTCATTTTTCTCTTAGCTCTACTGTTCCAAACCTGCAACTTTTGTTAATTTCCTTGGGCACTGAAGATGTTCAGCAGCTCTAAGGATTGAATATACTCAGACCAAACAAATATCAGAAGCTTGCCCTGGAACCATGGAATTAATAAGGACTGGAGTTCTAAAACAGACAGCAGTAAGTTTAGACAGACAGAAAACCAAAATATTTCTTCCAAGTGAATACATCAAGATGTGACTTGTTAAAAAAAATACCTTACTTCTCTTTACTTGAGTGGCCATGTGGACAAGCTCTCATATTTTGTGAAGTGCAATAGAGTAAGATCCATTCCTACTCACATCTCAGTCTCAGTCTAATTACTGTCATTATACAATTAATATAAAAATATTTTTCATTATTCTCATCTTCAATGTGTATTCTCCTCTTTTCTTCTTTCTCCCCTTTTTCTTCTTCTTTAATGCTGTATTTTATTATTTATTTGTTGTCCTTTTTTCTGTGCACTAGTAGTTAATTATATTTTACATATGCTGGAAAATTCTAATAAAAGCACTAGAACTTTGAGGATAAACTTTTCTCTTTTTTTTTTAAATGATGAAAAGTCTGCAAGTTTAATTAGGCAACCCATTGAGATAAATGCATCAACAAATAAATTTCCCACTCATGAATGCAGCACAGCTAACACGAAACTGCCTAGGAAGTTTCAATTCATTTGGGTACCCAAGTATTTATACCCAACAGATTTGAGCCAGATAATAGGTTTCCAATACAACCCAAGGATTACAGAGTGAACCCCAGCAGGGCAGCTGATTCTTAAGCACTGGGAAACCTCCCACTGGATTAGAGCACACATATTTTTCTTTCAGAGTGACAGGCAAACGAGTGCATGCCAGGAAAATGCCTGAAGGAAGAAGACATTTTCCCTTGCAGGTAGTTGCTACTTAGGCTCTTCTACACTGCTCTATAAATAAGCTGGTCCTGATGATCTGAAGAAGAAGCAGTACAAAGATCCTATTTAGTCAATGAGCCTCTAGTTTACAGTGCCAGTTATTTTTCTGTTTATACTCTGCACCATCTGAATCCAGAAAAGAAAAAAGTGAGCCTAGTCTGAGACTGTTGGTATGAGCCACTGGTAAAAATTGAGATTATCTTGAGGTTAGAAATATCAAGAGAAAGGATACACAAGCATAATACCTTAAAAAGAAGAAACATAAATGTTATTTTAAATAATAATCAAATAGTATGGGGCATAACATTTATAATAAAGTCAGATGTTCAACATTAATAACTGACATAAGGAGGCAATCACATTTATAAAGGAGATATTTATTTCTGAAGACTCAAAGAGGCATTGCACTTTTTTCTTTTGCATCTGAAAAGCAAACATTGTACTTGAGGAATCAATTAAAAACAACAGAATAAAAGGGAGGACATAGCACTATCAGTTCAGAATTTCCAACCTCTCTGCAATTTGCTTCCACTTAAGAACATGACTGGTTCTTCAGAGCAATAACTGCATAGCATCTGGGGGACTTCACAGGATCAAATAACTTCACAAGTCCAGACCAGGCAATGTTTTCCTGAAAATGATACATGATTGAAGTGCATAAAAATGTGTTTGACTTATAGGCTAAAATATGGTACTAGATCTGCATTTTGAAAACAAAATTGAAAATAAATAGAATTATCCTCATGCAAAGCTGGAAAAGCACCTATTTAGAAAATCAGGGGAAAGTTTGTTGTAAAAAAAGGACACCCATAACAGGATGTATTTTAAAGTAATTTAATTATTTCTGGTGCTATCAAGTGATAGCTTCCCACCTGCTTCATCAATAAAGCTTTGCTTTTTAGTTGAACTAGAGCAAAGAAATTAAGGATCATGTCATACTTGCTTTGTGTTGCACATTCTACTACTGAAGCTAATTAACTGACTTTTCAAATGGATTAGGCAGGCTGGATCTGGTCATCTTGCTACATTTGGCTCTTCTAATTTTTACTTTTCTTCCTAAACACATTTTGTGAATCAATGCGCACAAGATTAAATCCGTGCATATATTACATTTAGAAAAGGTGAATTAGTGCTATATGCAGCAAGTTTGATCTCCCATCTTGGAAATCATACAGATTTCTATGCAATTTTTGAGTGGCTGGCATTTAGGAAAATACATCATTATTTAACTATTTCAAATTGCCTCTATGTAAAAAATACCATTTAGAACAAAGGCATACATTTACTACAATTCAGTTGCTCAAAGTGCACCGTGACAGAGAATAAAGTGAGTTTTCACTTATGATAAAATGGAGCTGTTAAAATGAAAGGTTTATAGTGGAAAAACACAGCTATTCATATGAATGAGTTTAAACTTTATTTTAGAATTTTATTTTGACCATGGCCCAGAGCAGAAGCTAGAAGATGCTACCATTTCCTACTAGGAAATTATTATCTGCATGAAAAATGTTTATTGGTGCAGAAGAAGTATTACCACTGCTTTCACGTTAACCAGGCCAATCTCAAAATCAGTGTTAGAAGAAACAGTGTAATAATGAAAGAAGTCATCATGGAGTAAATGTAATAAGCATTTGCTTATTATATCCCAGATCTATACTTGTAAAATATATCCAGGCTGTATGTCAGTCAAATGCACCTCAGCTGACCCATACAGTTAGAAAAACTGCACTATCTCTCGTTATTGATCTTAATTAAGAAACAGTAAAAGAAAGTCATAAAAAATTTGGATCTAATTCAAACTTTTTTGAATTATATGTTCCAAAGCACATTAATTGGAAGTTTGAGTATTAACAGCACAATATTTGTTTAGCATTTCCAAAAAAACCTTTAATTATTAAATATATTATTATGTTGTATAAAATGAGATTTGCTGCATCTTTGATTAATTTATTTTTTACTATCTATTGACTAGTAATTACCATACAATTAAAAGAGCATAAACTTTACTGTTGCTGCTTTGTTGAAAATAAAAACATCTGCTGGGCATATGTTTATACTAAATGGAATGAATGCTTATACTTTTGCAAATATGAGAATAATAATTCTGCAACAGAGACTTTTTGTCTGCACAGTAATAAATTGACTGAAATAGCCTCATTTCAGTGATGTAGCCTTTAGGTATCATAAAAGAGAATGCAAAAATACCTGCTCCTTGAGGTAGCAAAGACGATCCAGAAGTATCAAAACTTCTATGCAAGGAGCCAGAACTACCTTCAACTGAAAGAAAGATTAGATGCTATAATCCTTTTGGGAAAGACAGCCAATACACTTCCAAATGGCTACATTTCCTCAGAACAATTCCAGGAAGGTCAATCATTTTTAAGGGTTCTGTTGTACAAATGTCACCTTGCTAATTTGCCCTATGGGACAGACATCTTCAAAACAGATTGTATTAAAGATCAAAAATAGATGGAATGCCATAAAGGCAGGGAACTACGTTATTTAGTTGGTTTTCAGACATTGTCCAACAAGAAAATAATATTAAATGTAGCAGAACAATTTTAAAGAGGGAAATAATGAATTTTAATAAAAAGTTTTTTATTAAATAACTGCATGGAGACCAGTCTAGATTTAAAAGGAGACTGACATTTCATTTTCCAGTGGAATAGTCCCTCTTGAAAAAAAATCTTCCATGTGTTCACTTTATTACTTTACTTACACCTAATATAGTTCTGGAATAGGATACGCTCCAAAGTATGGAAGGGGGAACTGCTTTGTTTTTTGAGATTGCATACCACAGTGTAAGACAGTCCATCTCCACATAAAACTTAACAGGGCTTTGTTCTAGACTAGCACATATATGCAAGGTAGTAGTATTAATATTATAACTTTTACCATATTAAATGCTTCAAGCTCATTCATTCTGTGCTTGTACTTTTCATGATAATCCATTATACAGCTGTCTGGGAGCTGCAAGGGATTAAAAAAAATAAAAAAAGATATCAGAGTTATTCTAGTTACTTTTTCAAGAGAACTTTAGAATTAAATATTGTCACACTACAAAATGAAATCCAGTTTTCGTTTTTGAAATTAGCACTTTTTAGCTAATATTTATAATTTTCCAATAGCAGTTTCTCAGTTATTTACAGTAACTGTTATTCACACAGCATTTTCCACTGACATGAAATACTGAGATATATCCATTATTCAGAAAGCTCCAGTCATTCTTAAATGAGAATTACACAGTAAAATGGAGATACCATTCTCATTTCTTTTCCATGTACCTTATCCCCTCCTCACTTCCATTCCTGAGATATTTACTTAAATAGCTGAGAATTAAACTCTGGTGTGAGGGTAACATGCTACTACAATGCAACCTACTATCAGATTTTCTAAATAATGCTTTATTTCCCTGTACCTAAAATTACCCATTTTAAAAACTGAACTTTCTCTATTTACTTTGAACTACTTCATGTTCCCTCTCTTCCCAATCATCTGATGTGAGACTGCCAGCACTGCCACCATAACTGTAAATGCCGTGGTTTGGGGCTGAATTGGTGGCCAAGTACACAAGCAGTTTGGGAACTTGACCAAGCCTTTTCAGCCCTTGCTGGCCAGTGCAGGTGCTGCAGCTGTGACCATCACTGCTCTTCACAAAGCATGTTCTCAATAAGGCAGCCAGACCACCACATCTCCTGACTTTTGAAGGTCATGATATGTCTGCTCTGCTGACCACAGTCCTAGACACCAAACAGTGGGAAGTAGGATTGCAACATTATTGCTGATGAAGGCTGCTGGGAAGAGCAGAGCTGTAAGAGCCTGATGCACTTCTGCAGTACTGGGAGTTTTGCAGTAGGGCTGTTCTGTCGTGGCTATGGAATGTGAGAGTTCAAACTTAGTGGAAAAGTAATGGCTCTGACAGACATAGATGTGGCACTGAGGGACATGGTTTAGTGGTGGACTTGCAGTGCTGAGTTAATGGTTGGAATTGCTGTTCTTAAAAGTCTTTTTCAGTCTAAATGTTTCTATGACTCTATGACAAAAGACTAGGAAAGCTGAAGTGCTTAATAAATTTTTGCACATTTTATTATCATCTGAGAGCATGTGGCTAATACAATTGCAAAGAAGTAAAATCTTTGTCTAAAATAGGGAAACAAACCAGGAAACATTTAAAGAATATGTAAGTTTTCAAATCAGGTGAGGATTATAATCTTTATCCTGGGACAGCCAAGACAGGACTGAAGTGACCTCAGACCTATTACTCACTGTCACTGAGAAGTTCTCAAAGAAAGTATGTCAGACAGATAGCAGATATCTATCTTTCATTATAGAGCAGACAGTTCAGTTTCAATGCATTGAAAAAATGGAACAAATAAAGAATTTAAAACCACTGAAAGATAAGCAAATGAGTAATAATCAGCACAAATTCATCAAGAATAAATCACAAGTCAGTCTAGTTCCCTTGTAAGGAGGGTAGAAGAATTCATCCCAGAGAAAAACAACCAGTTGTCATACATTTTGATTTCAAAAAGATTTTTGATAACATTTCCCATACTAATTCGATAAGTAAATTTAGGAAACAAGCTTCAGATTAAAGAACTAAAAAGTGAATGAAAACTGTTTGAATGACCAGAACCAGAGAGTGCTTCCTAATGAATCTCTGAACAACTAGAACGACCTGCTGACTGGAGGTCCATTATGGAATGCAGTATTTTCATTAAGGATTCAGACAATAGAACAGAAACCACATTAGCTAAGTCTGCAAATGTGCAACAGGAAGGCATTGCCAGAACTTAAAATAACTTTCAGAAACTGGAGCATTGCTTAGAGAAGAAGTTTGAAATGCTGTACAGAAAAAGCAGAAGGGACTAGGCTCAAGCAGAAATAATCAGCTGTTCAGGATGGGGAGCACCAAGTGACAGTCTGGAAGACAGAGCAGATCATAAGCTGAGTGAGAGTCACAGTTGTGCTACTGAAAAAAAAGCAATCACCATTCTGTGACATGTATGGGAGAGCAGCCTGCAAAGTGCAGGAAGTAATCCTTCAACTCTGGCAGTGAAAAAGTTCTAGCTGGAATACTGCATCCAGTTTTGGGCCTCAGATTTCAAAGAAAGAAATGAACTGACTGAAAAGGCCCCAGGAGGGAAAACAGATCACAGATCTAGAAAACATGACCTATGAAGAAAGACTCAGAGAACTGGAACTGATCAGGCTAAATGAGACAAAATTGAGAATGGGGATAATAACAGTTTTTACAAGGCTATCACCAAGAAGTAGGGAACAGTTTGTTCATTGTGTGATAGGGCAAGAACTAATGGGCCTGAATTGCAGGAAAAAAAAAAAAAAAAAAAAAAAAAAAAAAAGGAAAGAAGTCAGCCAAAAGCTTGAAGAAACATTTTCTCTTAGAGGTTAACTAAGGACTGGCAAGGTTGTCAGTCTCCATCACAGGACGCTTTTAGAAGATCTGACAAATATTATTTTCAGGAATGATGCATAATTCTAACTCTGCTTTAAAACAAGAGATCAGAAAAAACTTTTGTAGTATTTCAGTCATATTTTTTTAATTTAGACAGTACGTTTTCCCAACTGCAAAGGCAAGGTTGAATAGCTTATCCTGCAGTACTAATGTGGAACAACAAGAATTTTTTTGGTCTTATTGCTATTTTATTTTCTGTGAAGCTGTGCAAATATTTTAGACATCTTTTTGTTTTTCTTTTCTGCTCTAAACAGTCAAACCAACTAAAATATATCAGTCATGAAATAAACAAAAGAGTTTATTAACCTCTGCCCTATAAGCTTTTCATTTCAACTGAGTCTTAATAGGGTTTTAGTAAAATGGATTTTTGAAATTACAGGCTATTTGGAATTAAAATACAAATATCTATATTTAGAAAAATGTGATCTTGAAACCTTTCTGCTTTTGATTCCTTTATGTTCTCCATTTTTCAAGATGAAGCATTCAAATTAAAAGAAAACAAATTGTGAAATGTTTGGCAAACAAAAAGTGGGTCAAAAATGTCTCCTGCACACTGCCATACTCAAGTATGTGCTTTTCTATTCCTTCGCTGCCTATTACACATTCTGACTGAACACATTCTGCTGTCATGGATAGATTAGGTACTATTCCAAACTGTGCCTCAGATAAAAGTTTGGTGAGGGAACCAATTTGATACAACAGCTCAGCCAGAAAAGAGAGAAAGTGTCCACTGAAAAGCATTGGTAGAGAAGGGCATGAAAAGGGTAACTGGTAGTCAGCCATGTGGTCAATTTATTGAAAGACCACTAAAACCCAGGAAACACTGGCTTTGTCTGAAACTGCAACAGCTTCCCACCTGCCTTTGGTACCTAACATAACCTTCAGCTCTCCTTCCAAAATGAAGTAGGACTAGTTTACTCTTGGCATTTTTCAAAAAGAATTGTACTTCCACATGCAAAGCAAGCCCAATTCAACCACTGAAATTGTCCAAGCAATTGTTCTCTGCATTGTCACTCACTTGTGTATTCAAAAAAATTTTCTTCATATATATGATCTGAACGTTTTTCTTACACTTTGATGTTGATACTGTGAATATGAAAAAACTCAAATACATGCATTTGTCTTAATAATGACTCTGCACTCAAAGATCTAACTTATTTTACTGACACTGAAGTAATCTTCATTTCATTTTGGCCAGTATTTCTTCCCTGATACAGCTACAATGTCTCCTGGTCTATATCAGGTTGTGAACAAAAGGACCTTGTCCCTTTGCATTGTGATGGTGGTTCAAGCTTTATTTTGAGCTGATTTCTTTGTGGATTGATGTGGTCACTCAAACAGCTGAAACAAGCAAGAGGACCTAGCAAGGTCTCCAGTGACCTAGTTGTAACAATACCATACAGGTACACCATATATACCATAAATACCAAAAAGTGGAGATGGCACTAAACATGAGCCATAGGACCGACTGATCTGTTGTGAACACGGTGAGACTGTCATAGAGCTCTGAGAGTACGTGAGATACCACACACCTCAGCACACCCACCTTGGACTGCAGTCCCACAGGCATGCTGATAGAGCACAGAAAAGAAAATATTCAGGCACAGAAAAGAAAATATTCAGGCACAAGGTGTGAGGCAATCACTGATACCACATTTCACGTTTCTTCAGGGAGCATTTTTTCAGAGCTGTATCCTTTCCTAGACTAAGAGTATTTTCACTGAATGAGAGTCTCCTTGACTGTCCAACGCTGCACATGCCCTCCAGAGAAGAGACAGCCTAAGGATGCTATTCCACAGTCTGTTAAATACAATTCCTCTTTGCTACCCCAAAGGGACTGCTTCTTCCTGCACAGTTCCACGTTTTCTCTCTCTACATGTACCAGCACTATCAGGAACACTAACTAGAGTACAAGAAAACTGTAAGGCAATCCTTCTAGCAGAGCAGCATCTTAGATCAGTTCAAAACATTTGGGAGAACATACCTAGCAGGAAATTTTACAACTTTTCCAGGACTAAGGTAATTAAAAATAATGTAACATTATATACTGTAAAATAAGGTAAAGCCGATAATGAGAGACTTAAGTTTATTTAGAACTTTGTTTAAAATGCATTTCAAATGAATGCAATTTGTATTATTTATAATTACACCTAATTGAGATACAAGCCCCATCTCTTAAGACTCCTTGTCAGAATAAAATTCTACAGTACCAGAATTGGGATAGTATTTTGTCTATGTGAAAAACAGTTATGCTTAAAAACAGCATTATGTGCTTACACTTTATAGAGTGCTATGCAAGCGTTACCTGAGCCGTCATTCAGTATTTCCCTAACGAACAAAGGAAACAGGAAGTCTGTGAGATGAAATTCCTTCTGCCCAAGAAAACAGTGAAGAAAGTCAACTCTTCAACAATTGTAGAATGCATTAAGTGTGTAAATCCATGTAATACCTTCATTTTTGACTGCTTAGTCTCAACTAAGTACTATTTCAGGATTCAGGGGAAAGTGGAGAACATTGTTTTGGCTTTGGCTCAGTGTTTACCCAATGGCTGAACACAATAAAACCTATCAAATTACAAATATTCTTAGCAAAGACCAACCAGTTTCAGATATTCACTGTCATTTCAAGATATCCACACTGATGCTGGTTGTCAGGTAGACATTCAGATCATAAGAAATCTCAGGCTAAAAGTCCCTCTCTTCCCCAGTTTCTGCAAACATTCTTTTTAGTTTCCAATACAGCTCCAAATATTCTGGTCTGTTCATGTCTTAATGTATTTCACAATTCCACTACTGACAGTTTCCAAGTCTTAAATGAGTGGATTTTCAACACTTTTTATAGCAAGAGAAAATTAAGCCACACAGTAAGCTTCATGTTATCTCCCTTCATTTGCAAACTGCATTTTATGATATTCCACTAGTTACTGCTGAGGAGAATTTACATATCAAGGACAGTGTGTAGTAAGCAAAGAGTAACCCATCTCCACTTATCAAATGTAAAACCCCCAAATTTGTCTGATGGAAAAATAAGCAATTAGTGAAAAAAAAAGTATTTTTGCACAAATTCTGATTTCAGTATTGTCTACCAGCTTTAACACTCAAAATTAAATAGTCTGGAGTTTGCAAAAGCATCAAGTCAGTAGATGGAAAAGGCTGTCAGACACACCTTAGCTTTGTAAGCGCTTTTTCCATTTAATCACCTTAAGCTAACCCCTATGAAAGATCTTTTGCTAATCTACCCCAGTAAGAACAGGACACCAGAAAACCTAAAGAGTTTTGAGTTTTCTTTCTTAAAAATTCTAGAAATACATAAATACTTATATGAGGACATTTTGCCATGGCAATGCTATTTGCAGCACTTACTGCCTTAGGAAGCAATCAAATGTGTTAATAAAGAGGCTTCATTTTAAATGCATTTGCAAAGCAACTACAAACAGCTGAAACATGCTCTCAGCTGAAGAGGAAGGAATTGTTCTCACTGTTCGAAAGCAAAAAGGCCAGCAAGTATCAGAGGGGCCAGCTACTCTAGGAGAGAAGACAGGGATGAATGCTCTATTCTCCCAAAAGAGGGTTCCCCATTCATGTTAATTAGGTAAAACAGTGAATACAAGGGAAAAGAAATCTTGTAATAGAAAGAATTTCTCCAAAATCTATGTGACCCTTAATGCTCTGTCTGTACAACACCGAGTCTATAGAAATAGAGTGAACTATGACAAAGAAAACAATCAGGAACAAAATACTGCTTTGGTACATATCCAGACCAATTACTGCCGCCCTGTGCAGGGATCTCTAGATATGGCCCTCTACAAGCACAAAGGAGCAGCCTCACTTTCACAAGCCCTCATGGGGCACTTCAACCACACCAGTATCTGTTGGAGGGACAACACAGCAGGACATAAGCAACCCAGGAGGATCCTGGAATGCACTGAGGAGAACTTCCTTCCCATGAGATAGGGGAGCCAATGCTCTCAGCTCTCACCAATAAGGAATGCCTGGTGAGGAATGTAAAGCTCAAGGGGAAGACTGGGCTGCAGTGACCATGAAATGGTGGAATTCAAGATCCTTGGGGCAGCGAGGAGAACACACAGCAAAGTCATTACTCTGGACTTCAGGAGACCAGACTTCTGGGATCAGCTTGACAGAGTACCATGGCATAAAGCCCTGGAGGGAAAAGGGGCCCATGAAGGCTGGTTAACACTCAGTCAAGGGTTACCTTCTTCAAGCTTAAAGAGGATGTCAGGCAAAAATACAATGAGGTCAGCATGGATGAACAACAATCTCCTGGCCAAACCAAAGAACAAAAAGGAAGGATACCAAGAGTGGAAGCAAGGATGGGTAGCCTGGGAGGAACAGAGAATCTGAGCACCCACAGATCAGGTTAAGATAAAGCTCTCACAGAATTAAACTTGACTGACATCAATAGCAACAAGAAAAGCTTCCACAGGTACATGTGTGCATTCTCCAGAACAGGAGACCAGGACTCCTGTGTAACAGGAACCAGTTACACAGCTTAGGGAGAATGCCAAGATACTCAACAACTTTTTTGACTGAGTCTTCACCAGCAAGTGTTTCAGCCACACCACCTGACCTGCAGAACACAAAGGCAGGGACTGACTAAATGAAGAACTGCTCACTGTAGGACAAGATCAGGCTCAAGAATATTAGGAGCCTGAAGATGCACAAGTCCATAGGACCTGATGAGATACATCTGTAGTCCTGAAGGAACTAGCAGATGAAGTTGCTAAGCCACTATCCAGCATATTTGAGAAGTCATGTCAGCCTAGTGAGGTTCCCATGGAGAAAGGGGAACATAATCCATAACTCATTTTCAAAAAGGAAAAAAACTGAAGGCCTGGGGAACTACAGGTCAGTCAGTCTCACTTTGATGCCTAAGATCATGCATCAGATCCTCCTGAAAGCTATGCTAAGGCACATAGAAAATAAAGAAGTGATTTGTGACCATGGCTTCATTAATGGCAAATTGTGCCTTCAAATCTGGTGGCCTTCTATGAAGGGATTACAGTATTGGTAGAAATGCTGTAGAGAGCAACTAACATCATCACTTGGACTTGTGCAAAACAATTCACATTATCTCACATGATAAATAATCCTCATTTTTAAACTGGAGACCACTTGGTGGATAAGGAATTCACTGAAATGCCGGACTAAAAGAGTTGTGGCCACAGGCTAAGAGCACTGGGGCTGCACAGCCTGGAGAAATGAAGGCTCTGAGGAGACCTTAAAGCACCTCCTAGCACCTAAAAGGGACTACAAGAGAGCTGGACAGGGAGTTTTCACAAGGGCACGTAGTGACAGGACAAGGAAGAATGCCTTTAAAATGAATGAGGATAGGTTTAGATTACATAAGGAAAAAATTCTTCACTATGGGGGTGGTGAGACACTGGCACAGGTTGTCAAGAGAAGCTGTGGATGCTCCATCCCTGGGAATGTTCAAAGCCAGCCTGGATGGGGCTTTCAGCAACCTGGTCTAGTGAAAGGTGTCCCTGCCCACAGCATGGGGGTTGGAACTAGATGATCATTAACATCCCTTCTATGATTTTATGATCCATGGCCAAGAGAGCAATTTCATTAATTCTGAAGCTATAAGCAATATAACCATACCTGTGATGCAGCATGCTCACACTAAAAGACCTTTGTCTGCCCTCAGAGAATGAGAATGTTTTGTCAGAAATTCAGTCATCATGGTTTATACCTCATTTTTACTACTGAAGTGATGTGTGAAGGGAATAGTCCGGTACCAAATGGCAGAAAAAAAAGTATTTCATTTGCATCTAAGTGTTTAATTGACAGGCTCTTCCACACTAAAAACACCATGAATGAAGGAAATTATTTTGGCTCACTTAATAGGAAATTTCAGTCCTTGAACAGTAATTCTTAACAATGAGCAGTGATAGGTTATTTATAAATGACTTTTCCTTATTTTTTGTAGAAGAACTATTTACTATGTTGTCTCACTCAAACTGATTTCTGATTGAGACTCTTTTCATAAAGAGTCTGATTCTTTCTTCATATAAGCAAAAACTTCACATATATTTCACAAAGGAAAGAAGCAGAGGGGTTTCGTCACATGAATTATTGGCAGGATTCAAGAACTTATCTTTATTTAAAATCAACAGCAAAAACCCCCTTAGATTTGAATAATTATACCTGATGAGTACTGCCTTGGGTTGTGGAACCAAATATGTATTCTATTTTCATCTGTTAAAAGCAGTTGAGGAGATGTTTTTCTTTATCTCGTGTAACTCAAGGGGAGAGAGGCCAGATGCCTTCTGAAAATGGGCCATTAGCACCTCCCCAGGCTATACCCTCCCCACGCCCCCAGAACAGTGCATCTGCATTTCCATCATCCTATTGTGAGATGCATCACATCCCCCTGGCAGTGGGAGGGGGGGGGGGGGGGTGGGGCAGGCAGTTTTTACCTGGAATAAACTGAGACACAGGGACACGAAAGCTGCTAGCTTCACCCGATTCTCTGGGAGGAAGACTGGAGCCCTTCTCTCCCACTAGACCCTTCCCACCACAACTGGACCCTTTCCTACCACCACTGGATCCCTTTTACCATCACTGGACCCGGTTCTTCTACAGGATCATCTGTACTTCAACAGACCCACATCTGCCACTTCAGAAGGACTTACTTTTGGACTGCTTTCAACACCCTGACCAGAAGGGTGTCAGGTTGTAGCCCTGACTCTGTCAGGGTTTTCCAAAATTGTTGTTTGTTTGTTTGTTTGCTGGCTTGGTTGGGTGGTTTTGTTTGTTCTACTACATTTGTATTGTTAATATTCCTAGTAAAGAACTGTTATTCCTATTCCCAAACTCTTTGCCTGAAAGCCCTTGATTGCAAACTTATAATTTGGCAGGGGGTGAGGGGTTTACATTCTCCATTCTAAGGGAAACCTCAGTTTCCCTGGCAGATACCTGTCTTTCCAAACCAAGACAAGTACTTTATCAGTGTAATATTTAGCAAAAGGCACACACTTACAAAAATGAGTATAAAGGCAAGTTAGGTGTTTTATGTACTTGCACTCTATATCCTGCCTCCACAATTGTCCAGACTGGAAAATGACTGGATTGCACCAGGTCTACCTTTTGATCAGAAACAGAGGTATTGGTGTGTATAAAGGAAGCAGCTGTGATGCTTATCATGAACCATTAAGTTTGGAATAGTGTTTACGTCCCACAGCACAGCTTCAGCTCCAGTGATAAAAACCATGCAAGATTTTACCATACATGACAAGCTACCAAACCCTGGCAGGGACTCCTAGAAACAGTGCTTCTAACCCTCTATTTTCCTTTCCAGTACTTTTATGATTATACAGAGATGAAATTCTTTTTAATATTCTGATAAGCCTAGTAAAAGAATGAAGACTTGCAGTTTCTTAACTTCTGTATTTTAGAAAGTATCTTTGCACATGTAAAACAGAGACCCATATGGAAACAATTTTTTCTCATAATTCTTTGGTTGTATTACACAGTGGCACTAAGTTTTAGCTGCTTTTTAGAATATAACCTAAATATATTTACGCATTAAGGCAATGATTGCCTCCTTTTTTTTGTGAATGACAAGGACATTTTGGATTATTCTGGAAGTATGCTTCAGACATGCTTACTCCCACCTTCTACTCTTCCCAAGACGTCAGTTTCTGTCCACTGCCAGAGACAAAGTAGACATTTGGTCCATGCAGTACAGCTGCTCTTTTGTTCACTTCTAAATAGAGCTAAAAAACCAAATTCCACACACATTTCCCTTTGATTATTGTTGTCTTTGAGAGCAAATGTTTAAGCTTCATCATATTCTAGCTACATAAGTATTTTTTTTTTCTTGAAGAGAGGCGTTTAACACATTCTCCAATATTGTGTAGATATAGTGCTGACTCCACCATGAAAACTGCAGGGTCAGAACCACTGTAAAGGGAGCAGTAAGAACTTTCCTCTGAGTAGTATCAAAATAGCACTGGTTTTGTGCTGCTGCAGATTTCAATATAGCTGGGAAATAAAAAATAATATTGTTTATATCAGCATAAAATCCAGTCTTCAGTATGCAGCCAGCTGCACATAAAATGAGGAGAAACATGAGCAAAAGTGAACATTTACTTGAATCAGGTCTTTAGCAACCACATAAATGTGCAGCTTGAAGTAGTGTTGACAGACATCTTTGTCTCAGGACAACTTGCATTTTTCCAGACCCTTCTTAGCAAAAGACAACGTATCTAAAACTGGATCTCTTGACACAAACTTTCTATGATTACTGGTTTTAAACAAAACAGTGAACAACTCTACACTAGCAGAGTTTAATCAGTGATCTTGTGAACTGATTATTACACAAAAAATCCACTATTGCTTTTGGGTGACTGTACACACATGAAGAAAGACACAATTTTACTTCTAGCTGGGGTGAACACATCCTGTCAGTCCCTATTCATACAGAAAAGCAAACAGGTAACCACATTCGCTAGACGCGATTTGCTAACTACAGAATTAAGTATAATCCTTCTAAAATACAGCACACTTCAGGCAAAAGTCTTTAATGATGTCAGGATGATTCCAATGTCACTTGAATTTACTTGCTTATTTGGTTATGCCTGTTTCTCCTAGCTCATACTTTGATGTGCCTGGCAAATTTTAAATGATTTGTCATTGTGACTACAGGTTTTAAACACTACTTTACCAAAGACTGCAACATTTACATAAAATATTTTACATGCTTGCCACTCCCACTTTTCCTTTGATTGTACTTAATTTGCTAACAATTTGTCTAGTACTCTCTAGTGTCTCCTTGGCACAACTTGTCCTC